>CM046950.1:142681296-152681296 GCA_025698515.1 Gossypium sturtianum | reverse complement strand
ATGATTAGAAGATGTGTGATAGAAGATGAAATACCAAAATTTTATACCATCATCATTCATTCGGCTCCAAGTGGGGACACTTTGGAGGTACTCGTCAAATGACCAAAGTAATCGCAAGCCGGATTCTTTTGGCCAACACTATTCAAGGATGCATACGCTTACGTAAAGAATTGTGACCAATGTCAGAGGGTTGGAAACGTAACCAATAGAAATGAGATGCCTCAAACAAATATCATTGAGGTAGAATTGTTCGATGTTTGGGATATTGATTTTCTTGGTACTTTTCCTCCGCTTTTGGTCACAAGTATATATTGGTAGATGAGATTATGTGTCCAAGTGGGTCGAGGCTGAAGCTTATCCGACTTGAACGATGCCAAGGTTGTGATGAAATTCTTGCGTAAACACGTGTTCACAAGGTTTAGAACCCTAGAGCTATTATCACGATGAAGGGACCCACTTTGTGAACAAGTGGTTAAAATGGTTGCTAGATAAACATGGAGTGAAACACAAGGTTGCTCTGACTTACCATCCACCATGCACAAATGGGCAAGCCGAGCTAGCAAATAAGGAGATCAAAGGCATACTTGAGAAGGTAGTTTGCCCGAACCGATGAGATTGGTCCAAGAGACTAGATGATGCTTTATGGGCTTACTGAGCAAAGATACAAGACACCTTTAGGAATGTCACCCTATAGGTTGGTCTTTGGGAAAGCCTGTCATCTACCTCTGGAGTTAGAGCATAGAGTTTACTGGGCTCTCCGACAACTCAATTTGGATCTCAAGCTTGCTAAAGAGAAACGAATGCTCCAACTCAACGAACTAGAGGAATTTCGAATGTTCTCATACGAAAATGCCAAATTACTCAAAGAAAGACTCAAAAAATGGCATGACAAGCATATCCGAGTTCGAGAGTTTGAAGCAGGTCAACAAGTCTTGTTATTTAATTCTAGATTGAAGTTCTTTCCAGGTAAGTTAAAGTCACGTTGGTCCGGTCCATTTACGATTCATCGCGTCTATCCATACGGAGTTATTGAACTCCAAGGTAAGAGAGGTAATTTTCAAGTCAATGCTCAGCGTTTGAAACATTATTACGGAGAAAACCTTGAACGGGATAAAATCTCGTTCAATTTATCTGACCCTTAAAGTTTTTATTGCTTTCAATAAATTAATTAGGGTATATTTTCGGGTTTATTATGTTCAAATAAATTCTGTCTAGGAGATTGGAACTTAAGCAGGACCGTTTGTGACCCCTCCAATCTTTCCTGGAAATTGATTTTTACATAATTTTCCAAGAAATTAGCCCCTAAATGACAAAATAAATTTTTGATTTTCCAAATAAAAAGGTCAATTTTGACCCAAGTCTTAAATTGCAACTCAATTTCAAATTTTCATCAAGTCCAAGGACTTAATTGAATTATTTTCAAAATTTGGTTGCTATTTTCGTAAATAATAAAAACTAGGTGCCTCTTCTTGTACATATTTTTTTAGGCATCTAAAATAAATATTTTTATTTAATTTTATACTTATAAATTATTGATAAATTTTAATATATAATTATATTCATTATAATTTATATATTAACTTTTATCAATTTAGCTTAGGATTAAAATTAATTTTTTATTTTATCTTGGCAAATTAATAGAAATTGATAATTTTAATTATTAATTGTTGTTAATGATTAGAATTAATTTTATTTTATATTTATCTTGGCAAATTAAATAGCAATTGATAATTTATATGTGTTTATTTAATTATTAATTGTTGTTTATCATTAGTAAAATTAGAATTAAACTCTTATTTTTAATTCTTTAATTGTTCTAAGAGTTTTATTCTAAATTATTATACTCCTCCCTCTATAAATTGCACCATTGATTCACCCATTCACTCATCACTCAAATTCCCATCCACCAAAATACTAAGTGCCGCAAAGCCCCTAGCCATAGCACCATTCGGCCAGCAACTGCTCCAGCACACGCCATCTGCTCCAGTTCACCCGCACGCCAGGACCAGCTCCTGCCCAGGTTGGTGCCTCACGTGCTGCCTCTGCCCCGTGCGCTTGCTGCACGTCAACCATCCCAGGCGCTCCATTGCGCTGCTCCTTGCGCATCACCTGCCCAGCACCCATCGCACCTGCTGCTTTGTGCACTTATGCGCACATTCTCCCTTTCCCAACCTAAGCCAACCCTTCTTTAATTTCCCTCTTTTGATTCATTAGTATAGTTTTATTTTTTTTAGAGCTCTTAAAATCTACAAGATTAATCATGACTCGCAAAAGAACTCGTGCCTCCGCTCAAATTGACAAACCACAAAGCAAATTTCACTGTGAAGAAGCCAAAGTAAGATACGAAAGTATCTTCAAAAATCAACAGATGCATCCAGAGAAAGGCTTCACATTGAAAGAAAGCAACTACAGAGACTTTATGGCACGTATTCGACAAGTTGCTGAAGCCCTCAATTGGGAATTGTTTTGTGAAAAGAGACCAAGTGTGGATGAGGAATTAGTTCGTGAATTCTACGCGAACTTAACTTCAAGCGAATTGACCGAAGTTCCAGTCCGCGAAATCAAGGTGCCAATAAATTCTAATGCTATTAATGAGTTCTTTGAATTACCTGATTTCGACAATGATGAATATTCCTCTCTGTTGAGCAATATTAAGCCTGAAAATCTGCAAGAAATCCTCGAGGAACTCACAGTTCCAGGTTCTAAGTGGACTGTGTCAAAACAAGGAATCCACACGTGTCGAAGAGAGTATTTGACACCACTCGCGAAGGTATGGTTCTACTTCATTCGTTTCAGCCTTATGCCTAGTTCACATGGGACAACAATTTCATTAGAGCGAATGGTCCTACTATACTCGATTTTAACCGGAAAGACCATTGATGTGGGCAAAATCATCCTGAGAGAAATGCGAAATTGTGCCATTAGATGCTCTGGCCCAGCCTATTTTCCCTTTACGATCACAATTCTGTGCTTAAAAGCAAAACTCCTTGCGGACGTAAAGAAGATAGAGTATAGTCAAGGCACAATCACCGATTGGGACCTCTACCGAGTGGCCGAGAGATTCATTCTTTCAAAGACAAATTGAAGAGAGTGAGGATCCTGAAGAAGCAGAAGATGAACCCACAGAAATCCCACCAAAGCAATCAAATGAGGCAGATCCAATGGAACCAGAAGCTGAACCTGATATCGAACCCTCAATGTTTAGAGCTCCACCGCCTAGCTCAGATCGTCGTGATGAGCTGTTGAAGCTGATGGACTTAATCCAACACATGCAATGGCAGCAACAAGCCTATTGGCGATACTAAAAAATAAGAGATGATTCGATGAGGAGTGCCCTCAAGAAAATTTATAATAACCATTTATTTTTGTGCCTGAGTTTCCAGATTTCATATTTGAACCATGGGTTTCATCATCGAAGAGAGAGCAAGGCGATTCCTACAAAGACAATACTAATGGAGCAAAAGATGAGTCAAAATCGGAAGGATCGGCAAACAAATAAAAAAGGGGAGGACTTCAACTTTAGTTTATTTTTTTATTTTCAGTTATTCTAGGATTAGGTTAATTAGGAATTTTTATTCTTGCACAATAAAACAAGAGATAGGAATCATGAATAAAATCTGAACAAGTCACAAAGGCTAAAGTGTGGCAATAGATATATACATGTCTAGGATTGGATTTTAGAAAGAGCCTGGTACTTAAGCAGTCAATTTAACTCACCTCCTCTTTTCTAATTATCCTACCTGGTGTATAGTATCTATTCACTTTAAACAATGAGGACATTGTTCACTTTAAGTGGGGGGACCGAAAATTTGAATTGATTCCACTCAGAATAAAATTTTCTTTTAATTATGCTTAGGATATATTTTTGTTCAATAAATTGAAATTTTGTTAATTATGCTAAACTTTAGTATTAATAAAGTTCTATTATTTCAAATAAGTTATTATGTTAGCTTAATAATGATATGAATGTATTTTTTTTATAAAGTATGCAAATTCGTACCATAAAATTTTTAGTTCCCTACGAAAAAATTAGGCGTGCATGAAAGCTTAAGTCTTTAGAATTGACTTAGTAATTTCTTGAGGCGAAATCCTAGGAAGCATGGAATGTTGAAAATGATTTAGGCAACTGTTGTTTGGACTGTTTGAGCCTTTCAAGCCGACCCTGATAAAATTATCCTTTGAAACCCAATTGAGACTATATGGGCTAATTTTATTTGGACGTATGCAATATTTAGCCATCAACTTTCTCTTCATTACTTCTAAAATTATCCCAAACAGTAGACTCAGTACTATTCAGAAGATCGTTTGAAAATAAGTTTGGGGGAGTTGAAAAGAAGTATCAAATGTTCAAAAAAAAAATGTGCTCAAAATGAAATAAGTGATCGAAAGAGCAAAAGTTGGGTATCAAGGATGAAAGTTCCGAAGGTTCAAAGTTAAGCTGAGTCTAGGGTTTTTAAGCCAAAAATTTGTCTATCTTTTACCTACCCCTAAGCCCAGCCACGTTACAACCTGATTAAAGACCTATTGATTCAAGATTCCAATGTTACCTACATTAGTGGAGAGAAATTGCTATGTTCAACATATGAAGACATTAGTTAAGTTTAATGATTGTAGTTTACTTTTTGAATAGGGAATTAAAATCAAATTGGTAGTGAAGAACATGTCTTTATTAAAGAAACATTTAGTCTAATTTTGCTAGTATAATAATTGTTGGAGGTAATTTTAACGATATGAATGCTTAAGTAGCATAACTATCAAATTTCTTATTTTTGAGCTTAAGTATATTCAATTCATAATTTTGAGAAGAAAGTTGTTCTGAAGGAGTTTTTCAAAGGTGTTTCCGAGAAAATTCTTTTCGAATTTGTGCATTACTCGGGACGAGCAATGAATTAAGTTTGGGGGTGTGGAAACACGAAAATTTATATATTTTTTCATGCCCTTTTTGACCCAAATTCATGTGGTTTCAAGTAAATTCTTGTCAGAAAATAATTAAATATTATAAAATAATTAAATTATGCTAAAAATATGAACATGATGAATTTTAATTAATTTTATAGTTAATTTTGTTTAATTTTGACTATTTTCGACAGAATCGCACAAAAGGCGAAAATCGGCTCGGCAGACGCTGCGCGAAGAACGAAACCGAGAAGCAATTTGAAGTATCAAGGTGAAATTATTTCCAGCCCAAGACGGTCCAATTATGAAGATTTAATCATAATTTAATTAATTTTAATTTATTCCCAATTTAATTTGGGTTAAATAAATTATTATTAATTAATTATGGAAAAAGGGTCCAGTTAAACCGCACTGGTTGAACCGAACCGATTGAACCGAATCAGCCACCAATTGGGCAGCCCAAACCGTCCACAATGATGGCCCAAATTAGCTTATTAGCTGATTAACTGAGCTTGCAAAGAAGCCCTTGAAGATCTTTCAAAATCTCTTTCAAACCCCTCCAAAATTCATGGCTTTAAAGATTTGCCCATGCTAAATTTAGCAAAGTTGAATCCATCAACTTTGCCACATGGGATAACTTGACCAAGGAGGCCTCTTTTGCTGCTGCTATTTGCTATTTTTAGCAGCTTAGATCACCTATAAATACAGCCCCTAGCTGCTCATTCAAGGCATCCCTCAATTCTCCAACATTCTCTCATTCTCTCTTCTCTTCTCTTAACTTTTCTCTCTTCGTTTCCATTCTATTTTCCCCTTGTTCTTGTGCCGATTTATCCTCTTGGAAAAGAGGTGTTTTTCCAGCCATTTGGAGTAGTATTTGAAGTATTTATAAGCCACCTTGATAGCCGAGGACAACGAAGAATGAAGAAGGGAGCAAACAGACAAGCCACGGAGAAACACTGGATTTGTTTCTTGTTCCTTATCTCTTTAAATTATTCGTTGTTGTTTTGACAAACATTGTAACACCCCAAACCCGGCCCAAACGCTTCAACCGGATCTGGTATGTCACTTAAAAGATTTTACATAACATGTCGCATTTTGGAAAACAATTACTAGGTTTACACCTTTATTTCGAAAGCTTAATAATTCATTAAAGTATAAAATATTAAGTAACCAATTATCTTGGTAGATTTTAAATAAAAACCGAAATTTCATGCAGGTCTTAACTTAATTGAAAACATAAAACTTAAAACCCAGTAATAAAAGCCCAACAAAATCCCAAGACATAAATGGTAGTCTAGTGGCCCATGGCCTTATTACAAAGAAAGTTGAACCCATTAATTAAATGAAAATAAAATATTAGACTAAGTCTTTTTGCTTTGAATTCTCAAAGCTCATCGCATGGCCACCTTGCTCTCCTCTCCAGGCCCAGGTCCGATGCCCTAAGTGTCACCGAGATGGTTAAAATTAAAGGGTGAGTCGCGAGACTCGGTGTGCAACCCTCATACACCATTAGATTTGGGCTTTAGCCCCATAAAACAGAATAATCAAAATATAAGTAACAAAAATAATATGCAAAGCCCAACCCATATCCTAGGTATCCATCCGCTACACGCCTGCACAACCATTTCACACCATTGGGGATTTCTACAATCAACCCACACCGCTTCTGCACGCCTTGATGGCGATCGTCTTTGCTCATCATCGGATCATGGTCAGTAGCCACTACAATGAGATCACGCAGCGGCCGCTATAACGAATCACGGTAAGGAACCGCTACAACAGATCACGGTAAAAACCGCTACAACATATAACTTCCTCCTTTCATCAAACCCAACCCATGCAATCACATAAAATCGGTATACTTATAACATTTAATCGGATCATTTACTAACCTTGTGATTTGCTTTACCCTCTTTGGGTTCCGTCAATATGCCGGGTTTTGACATTTAACAAAACATGTAATACTTATTTTCATATATTAATCAAATAGATCTAGATGGTGTGGAGAATTACACACCTGATATCGCTAAAATCCAATATTCTTAGTCGATGTCCTTGCTATCTGGATCTATTATCCTCAATCTATAGCCTTGCTTAAAAGCCGAACAATTGCGAAAATAGGCCTCTCTATATTCGGCCATAGTTAGTATTCTACTCGATTTTATATATATAAATAAACAAATCCTCTTACCTTGAAATCCCAAAATTAGAGACTTATGATTTTCGGCTTTTAGGTCTAGTCGACTAAGCTTCCTTCAAATCCCGAATTTCCGCCCATCATAAAACCATTAAACTATTAGCTTTTGGCTTTTGCCTTTCAAAAACTGGGAATAGATCATGAGAATTAATCAAAAATCAACACTTACCTTAGCATAGGAGATTCGGCTAGCACTAGAGAGAGGATTCGGCAATGCCCATGGAAGATTTAAATGCCGGAAGTACAGAACTAGTTCTCAAATAGGATGAATAGAAGAAAAGACTATGGATGCTTCGGCTTTCTAGAGAAATCGGCACAAGAAGGAAAAAGTGGAGAAGAGTTTCGACTTTTAAAGAAATTGGAGAAAAGAAATTGGAGAGGGAGAGGCTAGGGAATTTCGGCACAATGGGAGAGAAATTTAGGGTTTTCAGTGTCAGAATCAAGGAGCTAGCCCCCCCTATTTATAGATATTTTGGCACCTACTTCTAAAAACCGAAAACAGCCTTAAAATTCAAGCTAAAAGAGAGGAGAAATTTGGCACCCTCCTTGCCATGCAGTAGCCGAATTTTACACTCCTCTAGGTGGTGGATTTTCGGCCAACACTTCCCTTGAAGATAAGCTCCTAACTTTTCTCATTTTTATCTATGATATTATCACTTAAAAATCCACATAAATTCTCCTATTTTATAGCCTTGTAGCCGTCCACCTCTACTAATCCCTAATACCAAATTTAACTCACTTAAATTAAAAGATTTGGGCCTCATTAAACTTAATACTTGGGCCCCTAATATCTTGTGTGTGGCGTCACCCTCTCTTCATTTAAAGTGCCGAATTTGGCCTAAAACATGGGCTCCTTGCGACCCAAAACTTGTTCCTTTTAATCATTAATGATGCCACTTTAATCTGGGCATTTTTGCCTAATTCTAAGCCCAAATTTAGACCCCTATCAATTAAATTAACATAGTAAACCTATCCCTACACTAAATGTATAGGCCCGTAAATTTAGGATGTTACAAACATGTTTATGAATATTTATGCTGTTGGAATGTTTAATTTAATCAATTTAGCTTGAATTTAATTCGTGTTGGGTTGATCGCATTTCGTCCTCTTGAATTATTAAAATTGTGTTTATGCTGTTAAAGGCCTCGGTAAAATGTTTGAATAAGTAAAATTACGTTAAGTTATCTGGCATTATAATTATTTAGATAGCTAATGAATTAATTATTTAAACGCATTGAAATTGTAATTAATGGACGCAATACTTAATCTGTGCATGTTTAATTCTTCTAAGGAATCTGAAGATTAAATTAGCATTGTATTTGACGATACATATGCCTTGCATAACTTGCAGGATTTTTGTGATTAAATTGTTTCAAGGTAAGAATACTTTGTTACTTCACATGATCTTTTATATGCTTGTTAGGTTGAATTAATCATTTGAATCGATATAGGAATATGCGAGAGATAATTTAATTTAATAAGTATGTATGTGTGATAACATGTTTACTTTTAGAAGTCTGTTTAGTCGTTTGAATTTGCATAGGAATATGTATAAGAGATGAATGGATTTTTATTTGTAAATATGTTCATAAGTTAGCAAATTACCGAGTTGCCATGTTTTAATAAGTATAAACACGAGTTTAATAATTCTAAGGTAAGAAGTGTTATTAATCCAACACAATTATATCATCTTGATTAAAATCAGTTTTTGAAATCGTGCATTAGAACTTTGTTTTATTTTATTTTTCTTTGTTTTATTTTTAGTTTTTAAATATTTCTTAAATCCAAATATTTTTCCTTCACCAAATTGTTTGAAAACATTTTCATAAATAATTCTTTTACAGTCCCTGTGGGTACGATAACTCGACATTTACTTATCACTTTATTACTTGTTACGATTGTGTACACTTGCACATTTCCACCGTTCCAGCATGTTACTCTCGCACAATCGGTTCTCCTGGCCATTCCTAGCTACTTCATGCAGTCCTTAGCTATTCCGAAAGGGGTGTGTGAGGAGATTGAAAAGATAGCCAGACTGTTTATTTGGAGAGGCTCAGCTGGAAACCCAAAACTAGCTTTGATTGGATGGGAGTCCATTTGTCAGCCCAGGACTTGTGGAGGGCTTGGTTTTAGACATCTTCAAGACCATAATAATTATTTCCTTATGAAGATTGGTTTTAATCTCGTCTCTAGGAAGGACGTATTATGGGTTAAAGTTCTTCGATCAAAATATGGATGGAAGAATCAGCTTCCTGAGTCTATTCACAAAAACCAATGTTCACATCTCTGGAAATCCCTGTCTAAAGTGTGGCCTCTTCTCCGTGAAAATCTCATGTGGTCTGTTGGGGATGGTTCTACAATTCGTGGATGGAAAGACAATTGGATACCTGATGTTGGGCCTCTGTTATCTTATGTTTCCGCTCATGATAGGCTCAACTTGGATAGCACTTTGAAGGATTGGGTTCTACAGGATGGATCATGGAATGTAGACATGCTTCGTATTTGGCTATCTGAGGACATGTTGAAGCGTATTGTTAGTATCTCTCCACCCCATCCAGATGGTGGCGAAGATAGAATCATATGGGCTCGTTCGTGATCCGGTTCCTTTTCTATCCGAAGTGCTTATTGGACGTTAAAGGAGAACTCTTGGAGACCTAAAGATGATATTTGGAAAATCATCTGGAAATATCAAGGTCCTCAGAGAGTCCGAATTTGTCTTTGGCTTGTGGCTAATCAGAGGCTCTTAACTAACTCAAAAAGGAACAGAAGAGGAATTGCACAAAGTAGTGCATGTCTGAGATGCGGAAATGATCTTGAAGACATCATGCATGTACTTCGCGATTGTTTGACGGCCAAGGAAGCTTGGAAGCTTGTTGTCCCTCCGGAGAAGCAATCCAGGTTCTTTTCTGATCCTCTACAAATTTGGTTAAAAACTAATCTTTGTTGTCATCTTAAACTGCAGGATAAAGGAATTACTTGGTCATGTCTTTTCAGGATCATAGCTTGGAGAATTTGGAAGAACATGAATCTTCTCATCTTTCAGAACATTGATTGGACGTCGTTCCAGCTCGTTAAATCATCAATTAGTTGGGCCCAAAACTTTGAGTCCTTTATCAGCAAATCCAAGGATGCCGTAACACTTTCGGGGGTTCAACAACATTTCTCTTACAACTGGGTTCATCTTTCCTCCGATGGAGCAGTGGCTAGAATGTCCGGGGATGCCTCAGCGGGTGGCGTAGTGTGTGATCGAGATGGAAATTGGATCCTAGGATACACGCATTATCTGGGCAGATGTTCACCTTTGGAAGCAGAACTTTGGGGCATTCTTGATGGAGTGCTTATCCTAATGAACAAAGGATACAAGAGGGTCAAGATCTAGATTGATAATCTTGAAGTGATTAAGGTTTTATCCACAGAAGATATGGTAGACTTTGGAAATACACTTATCAGAAGAATTAAAAGACTTTTGCTTTCTGAAGGTCAATGGGACATTAAGCATGTTCCCAGGGAGTGCAATTTAACTGCAGATCAAATGACGAAGATTGGACTTTCATGGCAGACTTCTCTCCAGATTTTTGAAGTACCACCTAATATAGTGGTAATGACTTTTCTACAAGAAAAAGTTTCTAATGTATCTTAGGAGTTTCTAAGTTGTCAGTTTGTTTTTCACCAAAAAAAAAAATTAGCAATTTAAATTGTTTTTATGTTATTTAGAGAAACAGACTAATTTTAGAGATTAAAAGCAGATCATAAACGCTATATGTGAAAAGCGTATTTTAGAAAAGATTTTATACCAAATGTGTTTTTTTTTTAACAACTTAGTATTTTTTTTTTTATCTATTGGTTAAATGCTTACATATTTTACCCTTGGTCCAGATTTGAATCCAATCTCATTTTTATTTGTTTTCTTTTTTCTAATGAATGATTCAAGCTTTTTTTTTTAAATAAACATGTTATTTTCAAATTTTTAATTAACAAACATGTTTTTAAGTTTTTATTTTATTTTTTAATTAATAATTTCTTTATTTATATAGACAAAATAATATATATAATTATATAGTGAAAATAATTTTAAATATATATATTTTAAAAATATTGACTAATTTTTTGATATAATTTTTATATGTCAAATATTTACTTTTTTCACGTACATTATAGGTATTATAAATTCTAATATTATAAATATAATTATTTTAAATATAATTATTTTTTCACTTTCATTGTGTGTATGGTAAATCTAATTTATAAAATCAATTAATTATTTCAAATATAATTATATTTAATAGATATAATTTTTATATGTGATATTTTTTTCTATCCATATCATGGGTATAATAAATTTTAGTATTATATATTTTTGTATGTGTATTTTAAATAATTATTTGAAATGTTTTTCATATAAAAACAATAATATTTGAAACATTTATTTTTATGAATTGAAAATAATCATTTTATAATATTAGAATTCACGATACCCACAATGTACGTGAAAAAGTAAATATTTGACATATAAAAATTATATATAAAGAAAAATATATAAAAAATTTAGTCGATATTTTTAAAATATATATTTTGTTATGAATATCTTATTAAGTGGATATCCATCATGATTAAGATAAAGTTTTGATGTATTTTAAATTCTAATAATTATTAGAAGTAGATCTCTACTTCTTTTATACTTCTTATGCCTATAAATAGAGACTCTGATGAAGCATTGTAGATCATCCATTTGATTAATAAAGTACATTCTCTATTTCTTTCATTTTTTCTTTGTTCTTTATTCTCTCCATCTCTCTTTATTTTATAACACGTTATCAGCACGATGATTCTCTATTTTTTCAAAATCTTTCGAAGTCATCCCACAAATCAAATTCCTTTTCACCTTATACTTCCACCCTTACAACTTCATCTACAGGATGTTGAAAGATTCAATCTCAGAATGGATGCTCGTGATAATAGTCAAGGTGATGACGATGATGTTAAAGATCTTCAGGTATATTTTACTATGTTTTATTTATTATATTATATTTATTATAATTGGAGAATAATCATGACAACATGAATGGATAGATTCTGATTTAAAAACCACGTATATTTACAATGGTGATTATGAAATAAAAAATCAATAGAGGCGTTTAGAAGTTTGCCCTACTAGTTTTGTTACATTCCCTGAAGTGAATGCAAACATAAAGAAAATAAAATAGATAATTATGGACCACTAAAAGTGGGAACATAGTAATAAATAAGAGAACGGTGAGAGTTCTCAAGATAACTCTTCAAATGATAAAGATAACTTATGTTATCAATGTGATATGAAAAATTGTTGGCTACATATGTGGCGTATGCCCAAATATTTTGTTTCTGTTAATATTCTTTGAAGAAGGATATGAAAATGTAATAATGAATTCTATCATTATAGATAAAAAATATTTATCTTATTTGGTACTGAAACAAACAAATATTATTCTAATATTTGATAGTACAAAATTAGTTGAATGCTCCAGAAGAGCTAATATATCAATATCTAAAAAGTACAAAATTTGTGATGATAAATGTATTACTTTTAAAAGATATTTGTAATGGATCTAATATTGAGCTTGTGAATGAGGAAAATATTATATTCCATATGAATAAAAAAGGGGGATTGAGTTATTAATTTATATTTATTTTATAATCTTTGTGATCTTCTTTTGTCATCATCCCCATTAAAGGGTTGAAAGCAAAATATTTGACTGTGAAAGATCTACTTATGAGCAATAGAATACGATAATTCTATCTAAAGCTTATTATGGTTGGATACACTTAAAGTTGCAAGTTTTTATAAACTGTGAGTATAACTCTATAGTATTCAGAATAAGTTCTGAATTAAAATTACATGGTAAAATAATAATGATGAGAACTTATATATGAAAAGTCATTGGTTATGTACCTGTTGTACACCTAGAAAATAAGATCCACTCTCAAATTTTGCTATTAATAGATTTTTAGACATTTGAAGATTTTGGCATATTCCCCGAAGCAAATACTGCATATAATTATTTGGAAATTATATTTATTGACTTAGTGGCATTATAGACTTCACATTGATTTAGACATTTCCAGTAGTAAATGTCACAATAGTATTTATATGTGGATACAAAATAAAAAGAATGACAATAAAATTATCAATTTTCAAAATTTGTATTTACATTATTAGTACAATTGAAAAACATATTAAAGTAAACCAGAAGTTTACTAATACAAATACATTTACTATTTGACGTGACCAGTTAGACCATCCTGGATCATATATGATGCAAAAATTAATTGATAATTTATATGGACATTCATTAAAGAACCAGAAGATTCTTTAATTTAAAAAAAAATCTTATTTGTTGTTTGTTCTCAATGAAAATTGATTCTTAGAAACTCAGTAGCTAAAGTTGAGATTTAATGTCTTTCATTTCTTAAATGAATATGGGTCCATTTATCCACCATGTGGATGGTTTTGATATTATATGATTTTGGTAGATGCATCTACAAAATAATCATGTATGTGTTATCAACTTGCAACCTATCGTTTGAAAGATTGCTAGTTTAGATAATTAATTTCAGATCATGCAATTAAGACAATTCATCTTACTAATACTTATGAGTTTATATCTCAGTTTTTTATTGATTGAGTCTGAAAGCTTTTGTAAAAGTTTGTTATTTACGCGCATAATGGTTGAGAGAAATTATTGATTGAACGCCTCTGGTTAACGTCTAAACCATTACTTATGAGAACACAACTTCTTATTTCAACATGAGATTGTATTGATTTACATGTTGTACGCATCAAGCTAATACATTATAAATATTCCCCATTACAATTGATTTTTGGTCAAGAGCCAAATATTTCCCATCTTACAATTTTCGGATGTGCGGTATATGTTCCAACTGCTCCACCACAACGCACAAAGATGGGTCATCATAAGAGATTGAGAATCTATATTTATATGAGTCTCTTTATAATATTTTTGAGCTATTAATTCGATATTTAGTTATGACATGAGTTTTCAATTTTCCCAACATTAGGGGGAGTGGATAAAAAGTTGGATTAATAAAGTACTTGAAATAAGTTATCAATGTCTAAGATCCTCGTACAAAGCAATGTGAACCGGAAGTTCAACAGATGATTCATTTTACAAATCAACTGTCAGATTCATTAAATCTCAAATACCAGCTGAAAATGCTCCAATACGAATTAATGTCCTAATAGGGCAAACTGTTAATGCAAAAGAAAGTAATACATGCATGAAGCATGGAAGACCGGTCGGTTTCAAAGATAAAAATCCTTATAAAAATAAAGGAGAAAACATTCAAGATGGTCATATAGTTGAGGTGGGGGTTCTTGAAGAGACCCATGACATAACTAATTATAAAACTTACGAAGAGATTTAGGTACCTAAAAGTGAAAATGAAAATGATGAAAATAAATAGATCTCGATAAGTTATGTCAATACGAGAAAAAAGATGGAACAAAAAATATATGTAGTTGTCGACAACAATTTTGCTATTGAAATAACAAAAGAAAATGAGGATCCTGAGCCTAAATCTACTAAGGAATGTAAAACTAGAAAGATTGACCAAAATGGAAAGATGCAATTCAAGCAGAATTGAATTCACTTTCTAAACGTGAAGTTTTTGGACCTGTAGTCCAAACACCTAAAGGTGTACAGCCGGTAGGATATAAATGGGTATTTGTGTGAAAACGAAATAAAATTGATGAATTCGTAAGATATAAATCTCGCCTTGTAGCACAAGGATTTTCGCAAAGGCCCGGCATTGATTATGAAGAGACATATTATCCTGTGGTGGATGCAATCACATTTAGATATCTTATTAGTCTGGTAGTACGTGAAAAACTTGACAGGCATCTAATGGATGTTGTTACATCCTATTTATATGGTACACTTGATAGTGAAATTTATATGAAAATCCCTGAAGGATTTAAAATCCCAAAAAGATATAGAGTTTCTTGAGAAAATTGCTCGATCATATTAAAGAAAATTTTATATGGATTAAAACAATCTGGACGTATGTGGTACAATCGTCTTAGTGAATACTTGTTAAAAGAAGGTTACAAAAACAATCCAATTTGTCCATGTGTTTTTATAAAAAGGTTTGGATCAAATTTTTTGATAATTGCTGTTTTTGTTGATGATCTAAATATTATTGGAACTCCTAAAGAGTTTCAAAATACAATAAATTGTTTAAAGAAAGAATTAGAGATGAAAGATCTTGGAAAAACAAAGTTTTATATTGGCTTACAAATTGAGCATTTAAAAGATGAAATTCATGTTCATTAATCAACTTATATGAAAAAGATATTAAAAAGATTTTACATGGATAAAGCACACCCATCAAGTACTCTGATGGTTGTACGATCATTAGATATGAATAAAAATTAATTTCGTCCTTACGAGAATGATAAAGAGTTTCTTGGTCCTGAAGTACCATATCTAAGTGCCATAGGGGCATTGATATATCTTGAAAACAACACAAGACCTGATATAGCTTTCGCTGTAAACTTATTAGCAAGATTTAGTTCTTCTCCAACACGTAGACATTGGAATTAAACATGTATTTAGATAACTTAGAGGGACCATTGATATGGGGTTATTTTATTCAAATGATTCAAAATCCTTATTAGTTGGCTATGTTGATGATGAATACTTATTAGATCCACATAAATGTCGATCTCAAATAGGATATTTATTTACATGTGGGGGAACTACCATATCATGGAGTTCGATAAAGCAAACATTAGCTGCTGCTTCTTCAAATCATGCAGAAATAATTGCAATGCATGAGGCAAGTCGAGAGTGTGTTTGGCTAAGGTTATTGACCCAACATATCCAGAAGATATGTAATTTTCCTTTACAGGAAAAGATGCCAACTATCTTATATGAAGATAATGCAGCATGTATAGCTCAATTGAAGGATGATTACATCAAAAGTGATAAAACCAAACATATTTCACCAAAATTATTCTTCACCCATGATCTTGAGAAAAGAGGTGATAAAAATGTTCAACAAATTCGTTCTAGTGATAATTTAGCAGATCTTTTTACTAAGGCATTGCCAACTTCAACATTTGAAAGACTACTACACAAGATTGGAATGCATCAACTCAAAAATGTAATGTAATGTTGCCATTAAGGGGAGTCTAAAATAAGTTGTACTCTTTTCCTTTAACCAAGGTTTTGTCCCATTGGGTTTTCCTGGTAAAGGTTTTTAATGAGGCAACTTGTAATAGAAGACTGTGTACTCTTTTTCCTTCATTAGGTTTTTATCCCACAGGGTTTTTCCTAATAAGGTTTTAACGAGGGACATTATCTACCCATGGACATCCAAGGGGGAGTGTTATGAATATCTTATTAAGTGGATATTCATCATGATCAAGATAAAGTTTTGATGTACTTTAAATTCTAATAGTTATTAGAATTAGATCTCTACTTCTTTTATACTTATTATACCTATAAATAGAGACTCTGATGAAATATTGTAGATCATCCATTTGATTAATAAAGTACATTCTCTACTGCTTTCATATTTTCTTTGTTATTTATTCTCTCCATCTCTCTTTATTTTATAAAATATTTAAAATAATGATATTAAAAAAATTTGAAGTAACATTTATTAGAAAAAAAATCAAATAAACATGAGAGGGGATTTGAACTTGAGATAAAAAGGTAGAAAATGCAAGCAAAGAAACAGGTTGTGGTATAAAGTGTTTACAAGACATTTTTTTGTGATGTCATCTTCTAACTCGAAAAACGATTTATTTTTCTAAATAATATAAAAAATCCCAAATTGTTAATTTCTTTTATTTAAAAAGAACAGCCTTTTCACTAATTTTACCTTAATTAATAATATCAAACATGTGTAAAATTCAAATCTGAAATCTTTATAACATATTTCTGTGGTGTTCTATGATTTGCTCTGAATTAGAATCATTAATTACAACAAAGGCAAGTACTTAAAAACTAAAAGCATGTGTTCTTATTTGAGCGGTATAACTAAAATGTTTAACTTTCTCGTTCACCCATCTTCAATTGTTCATAAATTTTATATTTGTACCTATTTAGTAGTTATTTAAATATTTTTATCTGCTTTCTATGTTAATATTTAATGGGATATTTTTATGAATGACCTTTGTATTTTCATCAAATTTTTTAATGTGGTACCTATACTTTCAAAACTCCAATTTAGTATCTGAAATTTAATTTCTTCTATTAATGTGATACATTGAAATTTTACATAATGTGCCTTGCCATTCTTTTATTTAGCTAATTCAAATGACCAAAACACAATTATACCAACTTCATTTTAACAAATAAATAAATAAAAATCCATTAATATCATTTGAAAATTGTATTTTTTATCTTCATATCTGTTTTACGGTCTATATTCGAGTTTTGCCACTGTCCCTCCCAACAATGTCGACTCCACAGTTTGAACTGCGTTCTCTCTTCGAGAATGTAATGTGTCTTTCAATTACATCCAACACTTGTTTTAACGTTTAAGAAACTGGCATTCATTCTATTCCAAAAAGGGTTAAAACTTAATTTAATCCTAAAATTGTATCCAATTATTATTTTGGTAAGTAAAGGTTATTATTATTATTATTAATTTGTTGCCTAAAGTTGCAAATTATTTTACACTTTACCCAACCATTAACGACGTTACCAAAAAAAAAAAAAAACTAATATTACATTTTTTGTAACACCCCAAACCTGGCCTGGGCGTTATGGTTAGATCTGGAGATGCTACGTAAAACAGTTGTAAATCCGGTTTTCGTTTATTTGAAAAAAACACGTTTGTTACTTAAAAGTCTGTTTTATTAAAAAATGTGTTTGACATATTTATTTAATTAAAAACATAGTTTGTTTATATTTTCTAAATAAATCGAATACTTTGCAGCGAAAATTCTCAGATCATCATATTTTGGAAAACTAAGTTTGTTTTCTCGAAAACAGTTGGTTGCAGGAAAATAATCGTTCTTGCTAAATCGTTTTATCAATTTTCATGCAAAAGTCCAGAATAAAATCCAAAAACCGAGACAGTCCCAAAATGTCCAAATAGTCCAAATTTTACAAAATACTTAATCCAATTTAAAATGGTCAAAGTATCAAAATACTAATATAACCGAGCTCCCGATGCACCGACCCGCCTAAGTCTGAGGATTACCTGAAAATATCAGTGAAATCGAGAGTGAGTTTTGAACCTCAGTGTATAACGATAAACTTAACACAATAAATTACATGTCAGACAGATCCATCAGAAATAGAATTATAGCAGAGTAGAGCAGATGCAAAACATAATCCTACCCCCAACCGCTACACACCAACTCAGTCCATCCTAACACACCATATAGGTATAAAACACCCATCCATCCCTACACACCACATAATGTCCACAGAACACTTTACAGAACAGTTGCAGCTGAGCTGTCGGATCAATAAGCGATTTATCGCCTTTTACTGAATCACTTCCTCTACATGCCATTCACAACCCGACCCAGATGTAGATGCAGAGTACATAAAATATTATACATGTTCAGAGCAGACATTAAACGTGACATAGCTTTACATGCACAACATATCAGATACAAACCACATACTTATCATACGTATTCATTATTCTTACCGATAACATAATTGTACCAACAGATGTCAAGATTTCATGTCTTATAATATATTTAGTCACATAACGACCCTACGGAAGGCCCACGATAGTTCAGGACGACGTGTGCGGTCCTAGGAAAAAATCCTAAATTTTGGGCCCATACGACCCAAAATAGCCCAGGCTGTGTGTCGCACACGACCCAGCACACAATTTGTCACACGCCGTGTGTCGCACATGGCCTACTACACGGTCGTGTGGCGTTGACAGTACCCAATTTTGGCTTTCGCCGTTTACTATTTTTCGAGTTTCTCGTCACACACATGGCTCGATTTTGATACGAATGCAACCACGTGATTCTCAGTACCTAAAAATAGTATCCCAACGATTAATTTAGTAATCGATTTCCAAATTCAAACAAGAATTGACCGAGAACTTAGCCTCTCAATTTCGAACAACGCATACGTACACTTACGGTCAACGAACAACAACCACACGACACTTAAATCACTAGAGGAACATCGACCGTCTCTTGATTTTTCCCTAAAAACGTACCGGAATTATTACGAACCCAACAGTACACAACTTCATAACCCCATATTCTTGAAATATTTGCAAACCATATCCTTATAAAAACGAACGAAAATAAAACTTACCCACCACAACTTGTAGTCAACAGATCAAGAACTACGGTTCCAAGTAAATTTATCAAATACGAAAAGGAAATAAAATAAAGTAACAGTGAAAAAAAAACTAAACAAAGAGGGTAAAACAGAATTAAACAAAAACGTGGAGTTTGGAAAGGATGAAAGATGGGTAGAAAACTTGAAGAAAGAAAAGAAAAGAATTAATTAAAATAAAATAAAATAAAAGCTTAAGTGAAACATGGAAGATGAGGGAAACATGTCTAACCACCCTATTTTTGGGAATTTGAAACAAATTTAAACTAATAGATTAAGATAATAATAATAAAAGATAAAAACCACCCAACCAGCCTTATTCTAAAATCTTATCAGACGTCTTACTTAATTAAAACACACCCAAATTCTACTATCCAGCGATTCCACCAATAAAAGCAAAAATATTGACATTTCACCCACACCGAGATTCGATCATAAAACCCGAGGGTAAGCTAACACATTACCAACGAATCAGCAAGCTCATTTTGACATAGATTTAACGAAAACAAGATTTAAGTAACAAATACCAAGATAGGGATAGAGACAAAAATAATAAAAATTTCAAATATTGAGATTTGTACCCCAAGACTTCCAACACACACCCAAACCCCTTAACCACTGAACTAGATACTTAATTTTTGATATAATCTAACACATTATAAATACTAATTTTGGGGCGTTACAACTCTCCTCCCTAAAAGAAATTTCGGCCTCGAAATTTACTTGCCTCAAACAGATGCAGATATTTTTGTCGAATTGAGTCTTCAGGTTCCTATGTAGCTTCCTCTGTGCCATGATTCCGGCACAGAACCTTAACTAACGAAATAGACTTCCTCCTCAAGACCTTAACATCTTGATCCAGAATCCAAATCGGTTCCTCCTCAAATGTCAAATCTGGTCTAACCTCAATCTCCTCGAGAGAAACAATATGAGACAGATCCGACCGATATCGCCTCAACATAGAGACGTGAAACACATCATGAATATGATCTAACTCTAGAGGTAGCTCCAAGTGATAAGAAACCGGTCCCACGCGTTTCAAAATCTGATACAGCCCAATGAACCTAGGGCTCAACTTTCCCTTACATCCAAACCTTAACTTTCTTTCATGGAGATACCTTAAGAAACACATAATCACCCACGGAGTACTCAATGTCCCTTCTTTCCAAATCTGCATAGAACTTCTGTCTATCAGAAGCCACTTTAAGATGATTCTGAATCAGTGTAACTTTATCCCCAGTCTTAGAAACCAACTCAAGACCCAAAACCCGTCACTCACCCAACTCAGTCCTACACAACGTAGTACGACACTTACGACCATACAAAGCCTCGTAAACTACCATCTGAATACTAGATTGGAAGCTGTTATTGTAGGCAAACTCGGCTAACGGCAAAAAATCCTCTCAACTACCTCGAAAATTGATCACACAACTCCGAAGCATATCTTCTAATATCTGAATCACCCTTTCAGATTGACCATCTATCTGAGGATGGAACGCAGTACTGAAGTCCAACCTCAAACCTAGAGCATCATGAAGTTTCTTCCAAAACCGAGAAGTGAAGCGAGGATCTCTATCAGAAATAATCGAGGCCGATACCCCATGAAGTCTCACGATCTCGACAACATACAACTTGGCCAACTTCTGAAGAGAGTAATCTGTCCGAACAGGAATGAAGTCGGCTGATTTGGTCAACTGATCCACAATGACCCACACAGAATCCTTCTTAGTAGGTGTTAAGGGTAACCCACTAACGAAGTCCATAGTCACATGTTCCCATTTCCATAAGAGAATCTAAACGGGTTGAAGTAAACCCGAAGGCAACTGGTGCTCAGCCTTAACTTGCTGGTACGTCAAACACCGAGAAACAAAATCCGTCACCTATAGTTTCAAACCAGGCCACCAGTACATTTTACAAAGATCTCGATACATTTTATTTCCACCAGGATGTATAGAAAAAAGGCTACTATGCACTTTCCGCAGAATAGACTGTCTCAAATCAGAATCATTAGGTACACAAACCTATCCTCAGAAACACAGAACCCTCTCACTGTTCAATCCAAAATCAGACGTACTACCATTCTCCACCTGACCAAAATGCAGAATCAGAGAATCATCCCCCAATTGTTTATCTCGAATCTGATCAATCCAAATCAGCTTAACTTGCAACTCGACTAACAGACTCCCATCATTAAATAGACTTAGGCGAGCAAACATCGCCCTCAAATCAGTCATTACCTTACGACTAAGAGCATCGGAGACCACGTTGGCCTTAATAGGATAATACTCAATAGTGCAGTTGTAATATTTAAGCAGCTCAATCCATCTACGTTGCCTAAGGTTCAACTCCTTTTGGGTAAAAAGATACTTGAGACTCTTGTGATCGGTGTAAATGATACATCTCTTACCATACAGATAATGCCTCCAAATCTTTAAGGCGAATACAACTGCAGCTAACTCAAGATCGTGCGTAGGATAGTTGCCCTCGTGTGACTTAAGCTGTTGAGACACATAAGCCACTACCTTACCGTCTTGCATCAGAACACAACCCAAACTAACATAAGATGCATCACTGTATACCATGAATTCCTTACCAGATTCAGGCTGTATCAAAACAAAAGCCTGAATCAAAACATATTTGAGCTTCTAAAAACTCGATTGTTGCTCCTCAGTCCAAAAAAATAGGGTGTTTTTACGCAACAGCTTAGTCAGAAGAGCTGCGATAAGTGCGAACCCCTCGACAAATCTCTGATAATAACCCGGAAGCCCAAGAAAACTACGGATATCAGAAACATTCCTAGGTTTTTTTCACTCAAGCACAACCTTAATTTTCTAGGATCGACACAGATTCCCTTCGCAGAAACCACACGCCCTAGAAAAGTCACCTCCCTCAACCAGAACTCATATTTGCTTAACTTAGCGTGGGGTTATTTCTCTCGGAGTATCTGAAGAACCACTTTAAGATGCTCATCATGATCATTTTCGGTCTTAAAGTACACCAGAATGTCGTCGATAAAGACCACGATGAACTGATCTAAATACGGCTTGAAAACCAGGTTCATAAGATCCATGAATGCAGCCGGAGCATTCGTCAAATCAAAGGGCATGACTAAGAACTTGTAGTACTCATAAAAGTCCTAAAAGCAGTTTTATAGACATCAACCTCCTTAACCTTAAGCTGATGGTACCTATAACGGAGATCTATCTTGGAAAACACAAAAGCCCCACGAAACTAATCAAACAAATCGTCGATCCTCGGAAGTGGGTACTTATTCTTCACCGTTAACTTATTCAACTGACGGTAGTCGATAAACATTCTCATGGTACCATCCTTCTTCTTTACAAATAAAACTGGTGCCCCTTAAGGAGACACACTGGGATGGATAAACCCTTGATCAAGGAGTTCCTGAAGCTGAGTTTTTAACTCCATAAGCTCTTTCGATGCCCTACGGTAAGGAGCAATGGACATCGGAGCTATACCTGGTAGAAGCTCGATACCGAATTTTACCTCCCGATTTAGAGGCAAACTCGATAACTCCTGGAAAAAAATCTGAAAACTTTTTAATCGTTCGAATGTCCCCAATAGACGAACCCACAGAAGCTGAATCACTCACAAAAGCCAGATACGCTTCACACCTTTTTTGTACCAACTTTTCAGCCACGAGAGCAAAGATTACATTGGATAAGTAATCCCGACGCTCGCCAATCATTACCACCTCCACATCATTCTCAGATCTCAGAATTACCCTCTTAATAGCACAATCCAAATTGACTTGATGCTACATAAGCCAATCCATTCTCAAAATCAGATCAAATTCCCCAAATGGTAGCTCCATCAAATTAGCCAGAAACATAACACCTTGTATCTCCAACGGTACGTTCCTATACAGTCTGTTAACCAAAATAGATTGACCCAACGGACTAAGTACAATAATCTCTCCAGAAGTGCTTTCAACCAAAATCCCTAAGTTTACAGAAACAGAGCTAGCTACATAGGAATGTGTTAACCCTATATCTATCAATGCAAAATAAGGGGCAGTATGAATAAAAAACATACCGGAAATAATATCAACGATGTCTCTATCCTCACGACATATAAGATCATAAACCAACATAGGCTACCTCGCCTCAGTCTGATTATCACATCTATCTGGTGCTCTCTACCCTCTTCCCATACCATTACCACCATTGGCCGGACCACAGCCCTTAGGCGGCTTGTGAACCGCTAGCTGTGGTTGAACAAATTCTGGTGCTAGAGCTTGCATCTGATCAAAATGATGTAGACAATCCCTGATATGGTGCTTCATCGACCCACATCACAGACACGCTCCTAACCTCCTCAAACATTCACCTGGATGGCGTCTACCACAATCCCTACACGGCTGAGCCACGGTAGGTGCAACTAGAACCTTAACTCTCGAAAGCCCATCGGACCTGGCCCGTTTCTTAGGCCTCTGAATAAAACTAGAGGGCTCCAAATCCCTCTTATTCTTACCCCTCCCACGCTCCTTATTTTAGCACTCAACGTGCTTAACCTCTTCAATGATCTTCGTCTTATCCACCAAGACGAAAAATTCTCGCTCCCTCTATGGAGCTATCAGAACCCTCAGATTATCCCTTAAACCCTCCTCAAAGCGAACACACTTCTCATACTCAGTTGACACCATCCCACGAGCATAACGACTTAGTCTAAAAAACTCGACGTCATATTCGGCCACAGTCCTGTCCCACTGGATAAGGTTTATAAACTCCCGTCTACGAGCATCCACATAACTCACCCCTACATATTTACTCTGAAAGGCATTCTTAAACTGATCCCAAGTAATTTGATCCGACTGAGTACACTCCTCAACCGTTAACCACTATTGATATGCCTTATTACGAAGTAGAGATACTACGCCCTTCAATTTTTGGTTAGGGGTGCAGTCCATATCATTCATAATTCTCTATGTGGCCTCCAACCAATACTCGGCCATAGTCGAGGCAATTTCAGTGACACCCCTAAACAACTCTGCACCAGTGGACCGAAGTTGTTCAGTTACCAACCCATGGCTCCCAGAACCAGAATAGGGCCCAGCGAACCTCTCCAAAGCTCTAAGCACAGCCTGGGACAATGCGTTATCCCCAGCCAAGCGACTTTGAAACCCGATCTCAGCAGTAGGTGTAGCCGGCGCCTCACTCGTATTCAGATTGGGCATACTACCCATCGATGACGACTTAGCTCAAGCCCCTCTATGATGCCCGTTGCGCCCATAGATACCGCATCCACGTGTTCCACCAGTACTCATCATATTCATAGATTATCTACATTACGAAGTTTTATGTATCAGTTCCAGTTTTTATTAGCAGTTATTTTATGCTTCAAATAATTATCAGAAGAAATTTCAGAAATATCAGAAATGGTTCAATCTCTAACTATCTTATTACGATATTAATTGTTTCAGCGTTTTCTAAATTAAAGTATTTCTAAGTCAGAAGTACTTACAGGATCGGTGCTCGAGACTCGGTATTCCACAAACTTACTTTTCAGATTCACTTAAAAAAAATAAACTTTACTCGGAAAAACAATTTTTACAAATACAATTTTGAACCTAAAATTTCACAGCCCATGTTTTGTAACGTGGCTCTGATATCACTAAATGTAACACCTCAAACCCAGTCTGGACATTATGGGTAGATCTGAAGATGCTACGTAAAACAGTTGTAAATCCAACTTTCATTTATTTGAAAAAAAACTTCATGTACGTTTGTTACTTAAAAGCCCGTTTTATTAGAAAATGTGTTTGACATATTTATTTAATTAAAAACATAGTTTGTTTACATTTTCTAAATAAATCGAATACTTTGCAACGAAAATTCTCAGATCATTATATTTTGGAAAACCAAGTTTGTTTTCTCGAAAACAGTTGGTTGCAGGAAAATAATCATTTTTGCTAAATCATTTTATCAATTGTCATGCAAAAGTCTAGAATAAAATCCAAAAATCGAGATAGTCCCAAATATCCAAACAATCCAAATTTTACAAAATAGTTAATCCAATTTAAAATAGTCAAAGTATTGATATACTAATATAACCGAGCTTCCGACACACCGACCAGCCTAAGTCTGAGGATTACCTGAAAATATAAGTGAAACCAAGAGTGAGTTTTGAAACTCAGTGTATAACGATAAATTTAACACAGTAAATTACATATCAGACAAATCCATCAGAAATAGACTTATAACAGAGCAGAGCAGATGCAAAACATAATCCTACCCCCAGTCGCTATACACCAACTTCGTCCATCCCAACACACCATATGGGTATAAAACACCTATCCATCCCTACACACCACATAGTGTCCACAGTACACTTTACAGAATAATTGCAGCTGAGTTGCCAGATCAATAAACTATTTATCACCTTTTACATAATCACTTCCTTCACATGCCATTTACAACCCGACCCAGATGCAAAGTACAGAAAATATTATACATGTTCAGAGCAGAAATTAAACATGACATAGCTTTACATGCACAACATATCAGATATGAACCACATACTTATCATACGTATTCATTATTCTTATGAATAACAGAATTGTACCAACAGATGTCTAGATTTCATGTCTTGTAATATATTTAGTCACATACCGACCTTATGAAAGGCCCACGACCGTTCGGGATGACGTGTACGGCCCAAGGGAAAAATCTTGAATTTTGGGCCCACACGCCCGTGTGGCCCACACGGCCTGGCATACGACCCACACACGGCCCAAAATAGCCCAGACTGTGTGTCGCACACGGCCCAGCACATGATCTGTCACACGGCCGTGTGGCGTCGACAGTGCCCAATTTTGGCTTTCACCATTCACTATTTTCCGGGTTTTTCGTTACACACCTGGCTCGATTTTGATACGAATGCAACCACTTGATTCCCAGTACCTAGAAACAGTATCCCAACGATTAATTTAGTAATTGATTTCCAAATTCAAACAAGAATTGACCGAGAACTTAGCCTCTCAATTCCGAACAACGCATACATACACTTACTGTCAACGAATAGCAACCACACCACACTTAAATTGCTGGAGGAGCACCGGTCGTCCCTTGATTTTCTCCTAAAAACGTACCGAAATTATTACGAACCCAAAACAAAACTTCATAACCCCATCGTCTAGAAATATTTGCAAACCATATCCTTATAAGAACGAACGAAAAGAAAACTTACCCACAACTTGCAGTCAATAGATCAAAAACTACGGTTCCAAGAAAATTTATCAAACACGAAAAGGGAAAAAAAAAGTAATAGCGCAAAAGAACTAAACAAAGAGGGTAAAACATAATTAAACAAAAATTTGGAGTCTGGAAAGGATGGAAGATAGGTAACAGAATTGAAGAAAAAAAAAGAAAAGGATTAATTAAAATAAAATCAAATAAAATAAAAGGTTGAGTGAAACATGAGAGATAGAGGGAAACGTGCCTAACCACCCTATTTTTGGGAATCTGAAACAAAACTAAACAAATAGATTAAGATAATAATAAAAAAAGATAAAAACAACCCAACCAACCTTATTCTAAAATCTTATCTTCTTACTTAATTAAAACATACCCAAATTCTACTATCCAGCGATTCCACCAATAAAAGCAAAAATATTGACACTTCCCCCTGCCGAGATTCAATCATAAAATCCGAGAGTAAGCTAATATATTATCACTAAACTAGTAAGTTCATTCTGACATATATTTAATAGAAACAAGATTTAAGTCATAAAGACCAAGATAGGAATAGAGACAAAAATAACAAAAATTTCAAAAATTTAGATTTTTACCGAAGACTTCCAGCATACACCCAAACTCCTAAACCACTGAAGCATATACTTAATTTTTTATATAATCTAACACATTATAAATACTAATTTTGGGGCATTACCTTTTTTTTTGCAAAATAAATTTCAAAAAAAAAAGAGAAAAAGCAAAAAGAAAATCTCATTTTTAAAAAAAATAGAAAATTTTTAAAATTAAAAAACCCAGAAATTATAAAAATATACTTCCCTTTTGTAAAAATACATAAAATTAAAAAATAAAAATTCAAGAAAATAAAGAAAACTTCAAAAAAATTGGGAAAAAACACAAAATAATATAGATATATAAATAAATATCTATAGTAATTTTTATTAACCGTAAAATTTTTTCTATTTCTTACCGAAATTAGTTTTTAATTTTATTTTTTTAAAATAAATTTTTATAATTTTTATTTTTTGAAAATTTAGCCGCCGAAGGACTAAAAGAGTTCTTTTAATTTGCAATATATCATGTTTCATGTGCTCTAAAAAAAATTCTTACTTTTTTTAAAAAAAAAATTATATTTTTTAAAATAAAAATATATTTTATAATTTCTGAAAACATTTATAATTTTTAAAAAATTTCTGATTTTTATTTTTTGAGATTTTTTTTTGCTGTTTTTGAATTCTTGCTTTTATTTTTTTAATTTATTTCGAAAAAATGGTGCAACAAGACAGCTCCCAACATGCCACATTAGCTTTTTTCTTTTAAATAGAGTTGGACCTTGGAGTAAGGGTATAAAGTTTTAAAACTTTAGGTATAAAATTGATATAAAAATTTTAAATACCAAAGTGATGTAATACAATGACTAAATTAAGCTTTAACCCTTTCATAAAAGATACAAACATCCAACAAGGGCGTAGACAGGGGCAGTAGCCCCTAAAAATGGTAAAATTACTTTGGATCCTCTTTAAAAATTTAAAAATTATAAGTTAATATAATGGTACATTACACTTTGACCCCTTAAAGTAATTTTTTTGCTTCACTCCTATCCAACAAGAGTTGGGTGTAACATGGTAAGGCATATTATACTCCTAAGAGGAGAACACAAGTTTAAACCTTAGAGTTGATATTGTTGGGGAGTAGCCACGAACTTCGAATATAAACCGTAAAACAAAATACCAAAAAAAGAGAAGAAGGAGAGAAAAGGACACTAATTTGAAAACTATACCCAAAAATTAGGTTGATTTAGGTTTCTTTGAAAAATCATTCCTATTCTTCTTTGAAAGAAAAAAGCATAATGTCAAATTTGATCTTTATTCTTTTTTTTTTGTTGAGTTAAATTTGGCTATTAACTTTTCAAAAAGAGTTAAATTACTCTTCTTAATTAAAATGCCGACTAAAACATTAATTTTTTTAAACAATGTTGGTGCAGCAATCCGTTGGTAATCCATATGTACTTCATATGGATATGTCACTATTTATATTATATTCCATTCAACAAAAAATTTAAAAATTATAAAAAAAATTCATAAATCATATTTTTTTTATTCATACAGGTTGTCATGTTTAGATTTAACTTTTTAATTAGTATTTTTATTAAAAAATAATTTGAATCTTATTAAAAGTTTCAGATCAAATTTAACTCAAAAAATGAATTAAAGTCAAATTAATAAAAAATAGAAAAAAAGTCAAATTAATAATATTGAAACCATTTTAAAATCGGTTTATAAAAACGGGGATCGACTTTAAAAATAAAATGGGAGTCGCCACCAATCCCTTTTATTTAGGTGTGATTGGATCACCTTGTAAAGCGTTTCATTTTAAAACATTTGATTTCGGTCTCACGTAAAGCGAGAAACGGGTTCGAGTCGGTTACGTATGAGGAAGGGTTAACACCCTCATAACGCCCAAAAATTGATACCTAATTGATAGAATCATGTCCAAATGTTTGAAATTTAAAAAGTTTAAAATAAGATCCCTTATTAGAAGGAAAGCCAAGACTTACCTATTTCAAAGAAATAAAAATACCACACCCAATAAGTTAGGATACAGTATCTTATAACTTCGAAGCTAGGTGCATCTTTATTTTAAAAAAAAATTCTTACCTCAAGACACAAAACATCACACCCAATAAGTTAGGATACAACATTTTGAATTCTCAAGAATAAGTTTTTTTATTTGAAATTGGTAACCTTAAACTTTGAAAATGGAGAGATATCTAATACTTTGAATTTTACGAGAAAAATCACAATTCAATAAGTTAGGGCACAATTCTTCTCGAAGACTCCAAATATCAGATATCACCGTTAAAATATTTTACAAAAAAAATCTTTCATTTAAAAGGTATTTTTATTAAAAAATGGTATGAGTAAGACATTGTAACATATATATAAATTGCAATTCTACGAATTATATTAATAATAATAAAAAATAATATAACATGAATAGATAAAAAAAAACATACTAAAGCAATAATAAACAAATATAAAGATAATTAATAAAATCATAATATATAATAAAATAATATAAAATAACTAATAATAATAAGTAAGGATTATACATAATAAAAATAGTTAGTAAATAATAATAATTAAATATATATATATAATATTAATCATAAAAATTATATATGCAATAAATAATATAAATAAAATAGGCTATATATTATAATTGACTTTATACAAAACAAAATTTTAAAACTAATATATAACATAATGCTTAAAAATATAATATAATAAATAATATGTAAATATTAAAGTAATATATAAATTATTAAACCAAATAAAATAATATATAATAATTAAATATATGAAGATAATATATATAAAATATATGGATTTATTATTAATAAATTAATAAATATCAGGAAATTATATATAATATTTAATATGATAAAATAATTAAATATAATATAAAATCAAAGGATAAAAAAAAAACAAAGAAACAGGGGTTAAATAACAATTAAAGCCTATATAAAAGGACTAAATTAAAATATGCGTTAAACTATAAGGGCTAAAAAGGAAATTATGCCAAATTTAAGACGACAGCGTTCTGATTCTAGCCTTCAAGGAATCTGAGGGATTAAATTGGAACAGAAAGAAAAATATGGGGCGAAATTTGAAAACAAAAATAAGCTGTATTAAAAAATAGAAAATGCGGAGGGGCTAGATTCGAAAATAATCCATTTCTCAGAAACACGCGGATCCTTCGGGTCGGGTCAGCTGGACGCGGATCCTGAGAGAAACGACGTCGTTTTGGCAATGAAGCTTAAGTCCAAAACGGTGCCGTTTTATACTCTGTATAAATAGCCTAACTCAGAGAAAAAAAACATTTCATTGTTTTTTTTTAAAAAAAAATTTGAGAGAGCTCTCAGTTTCTCTGTCTCCACTGCCGGAGGCCCGATTCCGGCCCCAACTCCGACGATGACCAGTCGCGCGTGTACTCCACGGGCCGTTGCAAACACCGCCACCCACGACAGAGAAAAAGGTAAAAACGTTCCTTTTTTATTTTTATATCATTTTTTTATATAAAACATGCATGAATCGGAAAAGAAAAATAAAAAATGACGGAAAAAAATAGAATCGAAAATCACCTTTAAAAAATATATTGTATTCTGTAAATTTTTTTTGCACTATTGTTTCTGTCTCTCGTGTTCTTTTTTACAGATTATCATAGGGTTTTTATAACCCTCGAAATGAAAAATAAAAACGGAAAGAAAACCATTCCATATTTGCTGCCGTGATTTGCTTCCTTTTTCATGCAGGTGAAGAGCGGCGGAGATTGTGGCGATGAGGCGCGTTGATGGCGGCATGACTCACGGCGGGCGTGATCGGCGCGCGTACGAGGATCGATTGCGCGCGCAGCGGGGCGAGGCGGCGCTGTAAGGTGGCGCTTGGGTTCCCGCTATGGCGCGAATCTCTCTAGCTAGGTTTCAGTAATTGAACTGTTTTGGGCTTCTTTAGTTTTTGGGCCACTGGGTATTTGGGTGTTAGTTTAGTTGGGGTGTAATTGGGTAGGACTTGTCTGTTGGGCTTTAAGGGTTTGTTTTTTAAAATGGACTGTAAGGGACATTTTATTACTTATTATTTTGTTTTTATTTTTTGGATAAAAATGGGCCGGGGCAAAAATGGGCCACTACAGCTGCCCCTCTTTGCTTATTGTCGTGTAACGAGAATAGAGCAAAGATAATAAAAGGACCAATTTTTCCCAGTTTTGGCTGAGCTTCGACTTCTTGATCCTCGCCTTCTTCAAACGGCTTCCAATCTCAACTGCCTCTTCAGGGATACTAGAACTTCATCTTGATTTCAATTAGTTTGATAGCTTCAATCTGCTTCACTGCGACTTCAGGAAGGCGATATCCACTATCTTTTAATCTGTTCCATTGCAAACTCAGGGAGACCAGATCTGATATTTTCAATCTGATCCCTACAAACTCAGGGATCACCAGACTGATGTCTTCGATCTGCTTCTTGCAAACTCAGGAATGCCAGATCTGCTATCTTCAATCTGCTTCCTGCAAAGCTCAGGAATGCCAGATTGGCTATCTTCAATCTGCTTCCTGCAAAGCTCAGGAACGCCAGATTCGCCATCTTCAATCTGCTTCCTGCAAAGCTCAGGAATGCCAGATTGGCTATCTTCAATATGCTTCCTGCAAAACTCAGGAATGCCAGATTTGCTATCTTCAATCTGCTTCCTGCAAAGCTCAGGAATGTCAGATTTGCTATCTTGAATCTGCTTCCTGCAAAGCTCAGGAATGCCAGATTTGCTATCTTCAATCTGCTTCCTGCAAAGCTCGGAATGCCAGATTCGCTATCTTCAATCTGCTTCCTGCAAAGCTCAGGAATGCCAGATTTACTATCTTCAATCTGCTTCCTGCAAAGCTCAGGAATGCCAGATTAGCTATCTTCAATCTGCTTCCTGCAAAGCTCAGGAATGCCAGATTCGCTATCTTCAATCTGCTTCTTGCAAAGCTCAGGAATGCCAGATTGGCTATCTTTAATCTGCTTCCTGTAAAGCTCAGGAATGCCGGATTTGCTATCTTCAATCTGCTCCTGCAAACTCAGGGAAGTAAGATTTGATGTCTTCGATCTGTTTTTGTAACTTCAGGAATGCCAGATCTGCTATCTTCGGTCTGCTCCACTGCAAACTTAGGGATGCGAGACTGGTGGTTTAAATCTGTTCCACTACTGCTTAGGGAGACAAGATTTGTCGTTCGATCTTGGTCCATTACTGCTTAGGGAGACAAGATCAACAATCTTTGACCTATTCCACTACTGGTCAGGGAGATAGAGCTGGTGGCTTAAATTTGTTCCACTACTGCTTAGGGAGACAAGATTTGCCGTTCGATCTTGGTTCCCTCATCGCTTAGGGTGACAAGATCTACAATCTTTGACCTATTCCACCGATGGTCGTGAGATAGGGTTGGTGGCTTAAATGCTTCCACTACTGCTTAGGGAGACAAGATTTGCCGTTCGATCTTGGTTCCCTACTGCTTAGGGTGACAAGATCTACAATCTTTGACCTATTCCACTCGCTGGTCGTGAGATAGGCTCTCAGTGGCTTAAATCTGCTCCACTCATCGCTAGGGAGACAAGATTTGCCGCTCGATCTTGGTCCTCTATCGCTTAGGGCAACAAGATCTACAATCTTTGACCTATTCCACCGCTTTGGTCGTGAGATAGGGCTGGTGGCTTAAATCTGTTCCACTCATCGCTTAGGAGACAAGATTTGCCGCTCGATCTTGGTTCTCATCGCTTAGGGCGACAAGATCTACAATCTTTGACCTATTCCACTACTGGTCAGGGAGATAGGGCTGGTGGCTTAAATCTGTTCCACTACTGCTTAGGGAGACAAGATTTGCCATTCGATCTTGGTTCCCTACTGCTTAGGGTGACAAGATCTAAAATCTTTGACCTATTCCACTGCTGGTCAAGGAGATAGGACTGATGTCTCCGATCTACTCCTGCAACCTCAGAATTTGTCAGATCTGCTATTTTAATCTACTCCCTGCAAACTCAGGGATACCAGACTAATGTCTTCTACCTTGCTACATAACCTGTAGAATGGGTATATGTTTATGTCCAATATTTAGGATGTTTTGATCGAAATGCATCAGATGCTCCTTTTTAGACATGTTATGAAAATGTTATGAAGATGATTCCTGTTTTAAGGATTAGGATGCAATGACCGAAATGAATCAAATGCTCCTAATGCAATTTACAAAAATGTTATGAGTATGATTCCTATCCTAGGTGTTATTACTCATTTGTTTTTCATTCATGTTCTGCTCAAATAAATTGCCCCAATGTAATTTCTAAGTCAGCCCCGCTTAAACCTTGGGACATGAAGTTGGTATCTCCCATCTGTAGCTTCAGGAATGACATTTGGTTTCTTTCATATTTACATTACCACTCGGAGGTACGTAACTTGTATCACTTTCAATCATTGCACAATTCCACGGGTGTAATGACCGGATATGTGTGTCCGAATGGATGCAGGTATCCCAAAAATGATCCCTTTTTACACTTGGATTGACCTTGTTCGTCATTTTTCGATGTGGTATTACCAACAGAATTGTCTTAGCCAATAAGCATCCGAAGAGATAATCATTTTCCAATGTTTCCAATCCCTTAGGCTTGGTGAGTTCTGAACAATAGTCTTGTTTCCGATTCTCATATTATTTAGAAGCTTCCAGAGTAATATGCGAAACTCCTTTTATGAAAGTGTTATTGGTCCATAAATTGTTATTTCAATATAAAATGCTTGAAAAAGGTCACAAAAATGGACGAGCAAGAAATTAGTCAGGAGCATAGCTCTGAGAAATAATTTAATCAAAGATAACCTGTGCAATAAAAGAAAATTGATTTGGGCGTATCTCAAAAAGAATAAAGCAATCAAAGATAACGAATTTCAAAACTGGGTAAGAATGAAGCTAGATGCCCTGGATATCGCACTGAGCTTCTTTGTTCCAACTTCTTGAGGACCATTTTAAGCTCAACATGTGTTTAGGGGATCCGGAGTACTTTGTCGATGCCCCAAGACGTAATATACTTCCTCATTGCTAATTCGGACGTAGCAAGACTATCATGCCCCATTTTTAGTCAAAATTTGAGCCGCCCTTTTCGTGTTTTCAACTCAAATCCCTTTGGTCTCAAAGCGCCCTTGCGGTTTTCGCTTTTGGCCTCTCCTTCTTTTTTTTTTTTTTTGAGGCGCCATTTTCGGTTTTCACCTTAATCTTTCCTCTTTCGTAAAATATCTCTTGACCAAACTCCTGAATTCAACGGATTGGGCAAGTCTTTGCCATCCATCTCTATCAATATCAATGCTCCTCTAGAACAGCCCTATATAAGTCCTTCCTAGTTTGGCATATGCTTTCCTCTAAAATCGGTTTTGTAAAGGAATTTTTTTCAACATCGGTTCCCTTTGTGGAATTCTCTTGGATGAACCTTTTTGTCGTAAGCTCACATCATCCGACCGTGATGGATAACTTTTAACCTCTTCTTCGATTAGGTTCAATTGGCAAAAATGCTTCAATTCCATAATGGGCAAGATGTTGCCCCAGTGAAGATTCTAGCCAACGTTTGATAATCATAGAGAGTAGTGATAGCTTCTTATGCCAATCTTTACAAGTCTTAGCCACTTTCTTTTTTTTGGCAACTTTTGTTGCACTGTGATATGCTGCCCGATCTTTGGACAAACTGTATACTTTGACTTTGTACAGTTATTTAAACGCGATCCTTTGTGGCATTTGATCTTTTCCTTCATTTTTTTATTTGATTTTTTTGACTTTGATGACTTCGACCTTGTAACATTGGCATATGAAGCTACTTCCACTCTCTTAGTGAAGTAAACGATAACTATGCTGATGAGTCAATATTGACTAAAAGCTTTTGGCCCCATCACATCCATGCCCCACTTATGGAAAATTTGTGAAGAACTGGAGTAGGCATATGAATCTTGTCTTCTTTAATTCCGTATTTGCAGTATGACTGATGCAATCCCCTTCCATGGTGAATCAACAGTGCCCGATCCTCTTTGTTTAGCTTGCTTCTTATTAGCCAAGGCATGTCCTGATATAATTGTGCGAAAATATCTTTGAATTCTCGAAAGTAACTCAATAATATCTCGCCTTATCTTCGTGGTGAGCTAGGCTTTGATCTTGACTCCTTTCTTAGGCTTGCAACATCCATTGACCTTATATAAGGTAGGATCTGTTTTTTATCTTGTTAAACCACTCTTAACAAATTAAAAAATATGTTACAATCTCTGTCATCTTCAAAGTCCTTAGATCCCCTGGACCCATACTCATTCAAAAAGGGAGTCAGTAACAACGTCGCTCATGTCATTGATATCTGGGTACCTAGGTACGAAGGCACACAAATCCAAAGAATAAATGATTCTAAGGATGATTATTGGTATGGTCATGAATAAAGAATGAAAGAATATTCTAAAAAACAAAAGAATGTACAGTATAAAATAGAAAGAATAAAAGAATATGTGCTTAAATAGATGCATTTTATTGAAATAAAATTTTGAACATAAGCCTATTTCACAAAAGAGTTCTTGTTGCCTCTAGGCTCAAGAAAACAAGCATGTTTTGAACATTACTCTAGATTAGCCCTAAAAAATACAGGGATCTCTTCCACGGTCCCATTATTCAAAACACTTCCAAGTGCACAAGGGTTTAGAAACTTTGTTCTCTGATTCCCTCTTTGATTTCTTTAAGGAGTAGCAACTTTCTTGTCTCCTCCTTCAATTACCGTATTCACTACCTCATTAAAGTGATCAGGTTTTGATGGATCGTCGAACTTCAAAACTCCCATTTTAATAAACCTTTCGACCAACTTTTTAAATGCAGTACAGTTTTCAATTAAATGTCCCGTTATTCCCGCATGGTAGTCACATTGAGCGTTCGAGTCATACCATCTAGGATATGGGGGTTGTAACGGCTTTAGATAAAATGGAGACACAATATGCGCATCAAATAAACTTTGATATAGCTCCTTATACGACATCGGGATTATTGTAAATTAGAGCTTTTCAAAGTTTTGCCTTGGAGAGACCTGATCGTTGGTAGTTACCATCCTTGGCTGGTTCATTGTAATTGGCTCCGCATGGCTCTTGTTATACCTACCGGTTCTCTTTTCCTTCTTCCTCAGGGCATCCGAGGTCCATTCTCCTCTTTCTCTTTTTTCTACCAGAACAACCGGTTTGGTTTGATCATTATTTAGGTCAAAATCTGAACCCATTGGGAACTTTAAAAAGGCCGAAGTATCAGCTTGACATCGGGGTTCAATAATGACGGGTCCCCCATGCGAATGCGTATCTAGTTGAGTCGGGACACCTTTTAGAGAATAAACGATGTCTTCCTCACCATCCTCACTATTGTCCACTGAGCCACTTCTTTTTTCAAATCCTTTGGCTAGTAACTGGGCTAGTTGGCCTATCATATTCCTTTGGAATTCCCGCATTTCTTGTTGGATCTCGATCAATTGCCCCTGCATCTGTATTTGCATTTGCTATTCTCTCTAACCTTTGCTCCATGTTTTCCAGGTTAACTGAAATATTTTTACCTAATTAGGGTCATTTTATAAAAGTCTAATGCAAATGATGCAATGTAATGCGAATGCATGAGTGCAAAGAAAGTGAGGCGTTGATTCTGAATTCAATTACATTAGAAAATTTTTACTAGAAAATAAATTTCTTTACACAAAACGGATCACATACACGACCTTGTCCTCATAGTCCAAGTTGAAACATCAATCCTCTTCTTCGCAAATCTTGCAAACTTCTAATAGATGCCTCCTCTAACTCCTTTTGCTTGATCTGGACCGCGACTCCTATTCACTTGTTAGCCTCTTCAAGAATGCCGAGATGTGGTAATTCTCGAATAGTCTTCGTCAACTTGAATCCTTGGCTGATAAGGTCTTGTATTCCTTCACGGACTATCAGTCTTCTCTCGTTGTATTCACTTGGACTATATTCGGACAACCGTATTATAACCTATTTTATCAAAAAATCCATTTTCTTATGACCAACTTTTCTATTTAGTAATCGAATTTGAAATCAACACCTCTTTTCTATGATATGAATACAATGCAATCAAAACAAAAGAAAACTCGTTAGTATAGGAAAAATAAATAACATAGAACCTATCAAGGTGACCACTAGGGTTTGACATAGTTCTACCTAGGGTGGATTCCTATGTTTTCTACGTGTGGTTTAGCTCTAAAGTTGAGGTACCCGAACCAGCAGATTCCTCGATCCTCACACATTATAGGCTCATTCGGACCGAGTTCGGTTCAGGGGAATACATTTCCCTATGGCCATGCGGAAGTGAAAACTTCACGAAGACATAGGTACGGATGTATCCCGGAAGCAGTCCACTAGCCTATGCGGAGGTGAAAACCTCACGAAGACATAGTTTCTTACTCCCACTTAAGGGTGTGACCACAACGGTCATGCAGTGCAATGCAGAGAAATATATTTAAAACCGCATGCATTAAAATGATCATATTTTTAAAATCGAAAATTTAAATTTTAACAAAAGGACATGAAACTATCAATTTTACGGCTTGACTCTCTTATTGGTCCCTAATGGAGTCGCCAAGCTGTCGAAAACATTTTAAAATCAGTTTATAAAAACGGGGATCGACTTTAAAAATAAAATGGGAGTCGCCACCAATCCCTTTTATTTAGGTGTGATTGGATCACCTTGTAAATCGTTTCATTTTAAAACATTTGATTTCGGTCTACGTAAAACAAGAAAACGGGTTCGGGAGTCGGTTACGTATGAGGAAGGGTTAACACCCTCATAACGCCCAAAAATTGGTACCTAATTGATAGAATCATGTTCAAATGTTTGAAATTTAAAAAGTTTAAAATAAGATCCCTTATTAGAAGGAAAGCCAAGACTTACCTATTTCAAAGATATAAAAATATCACACCCAATAAGTTAGGATACAACATCTTATAACTTCGAAGCTAGGTGCATTTTTATTTTAAAAAAAAAATTCTTACCTCAAGACACAAAACATCACACCCAATAAGTTAGGATACAACATTTTGAATTCTCAAGAATAAGTTTTTTTATTTGAAATTGGTAACCTTAAACTTTGAAAATGGAGAGATATCTAATACTTTGAATTTTACGAGAAAAATCACAATCCAATAAGTTAGGGCATAATTCTTCTCGAAGACTCCAAATATCAGATATCACCGTTAAAATATTTTACAAAAAAAATCTTTCATTTAAAAGGTATTTTTATTAAAAATGGTATGAGTAAGACATTGTAACATATATATAAATTGCAATTCTACTTAATTATAATAATAATAAAAATAATATAACATGAATAGATAAAAAAAACATACTAAAGCAATAATAAACAAATATAAAGATAATTAATAAAATCATAATATATAATAAAATAATATAAAATAACTAATAATAATAAGTAAGGATTATACATAATAAAAATAGTTAGTAAATAATAATAATTAAATATATATATAATATATTAATCATAAAAATTATATATGCAATAAATAATATAAATAAAATAGGCTATATATTATAATTGACTTTATACAAAAAAAAATTTAAAACTAACATATAACATAATGCTTAAAAATATAATATAATAAATAATATGTAAATATTAAAGTAATATATAAATTATTAAACCAAATAAAATAATATATAATAATTAAATATATAAACATAATATATATAAAATATATGGATTTATTATTAATAAATTAATAAATATCAGGAAATTATATATAATATTTAATATGATAAAATAATTAAATATAATATAAAATCAAAGGATAAAAAAAAATAAAGAAACAAGGGTTAAATAACAATTAAAGCAGATATAAAAGGACTAAATTAAAATACGCGTTAAACTATAAGGGATAAAAAGGAAATTATGCCAAATTTAAGACGACAGCGTTCTGATTCTAGCCTTCAAGGAATCTGAGGGATTAAATTGGAACAGAAAGAAAAATATGGGGCGAAATTTGAAAACAAAAATAAGCTGTATTAAAAAAAAAGAAAATGCGGAGGGCTAGATTCGAAAATAATCCATTTCTCAGAAACACGCGGATCCTTCGGGTCGGGTCAGCTGCACGCGGATCCTGAACGAAACGACGTCGTTTTGGCAATGAAGCTTAAGTCCAAAACGGCGCCGTTTTATACTCTGTATAAATAGCCTAACTCAGAGAAAAAAAATATTTCATTGTTTTTTTTTTAAAAAAAATTGAGAGAGCTCTCAGTTTCTCTGTCTCCACTGCCGGAGGCCCGACTCCGGCCCCAACTCCGACGATGACCAGTAGCGCGTGTACTCCACGCGCCGTCGCAAATGCCGCCACCCACGGTGGAGAAAAAGGTAAAAACGTTTTTTATATCATTTTTTTTATATAAAACATGCATGAATCGGAAAAGAAAAATAAAAAATGACGAAAAAAATTGAATCGAAAATCACCTTTAAAAAATATATTGTATTCTATAAAAAATTTTTGCACTATTGTTTCTGTCTCTCGTGTTCTTTTTTACAGATTATCATAGGGTTTTTATAACCCTCGAAATGAAAAATAAAAACGGAAAGAAAACCATTCCATATTTACTACTGTGATTTGCTTCCTTTTTCATGCAGGTGAAGAGCGGCGGAGATCGTGGCGATGAGGCGCGTTGATGGCGGCATGACTCACGGGCGGAGGCGTGATCGAAGGCGCGGGTACGAGGATCTGATTGCGGCGCAAAGGGCTGAGGCGCTGTAAGGTGGCGCTTGGGTTCCTGCTTGCGGCGCGAATCTCCTGCTAGGGTTTCCAGCAGCTGAAACTGTTTTGGGCTTCTTTAGTTTTTGGGCCACTGGGTATTTGGGTGTTAGTTTAGTTGGGGTGTAATTGGGTAGGACTTGTCTGTTGGGCTTTAAGGGTTTGTTTTGTAAAATGGACTATAAGGGACATTTTATTATTTTTTATTTTGTTTTTCTTTTCTGGATAAAAATGGGCCCGGGTAAAAATGGGCCACTACAAATAAAAAATATAAGAAATTTTGAGAGATAAATTTCACAATATACTAAAAAAAAACATATTTCAATTCCTAAAGCTGAAAACCCTTTTCTCCATTTGAAAAATCCATTTTTGTTTAAAGAGACAACACCTTGGATTCGAAAAATCCCACTTTCTTCCGAAGAAATCTCACTTTAGATTCGAGAAATCCTAAAAAAATTCTCAATTTAAGTCAAAAAATCCACTTTCAATTCAAAATTATATGGTAGATTGAAAAAACCCATTTTATGTTAAACTAAGATTTGAGTGCCTTATACCCTTGACAAATCAGAAAAGTGTCCGAAGTTGAGAGGTCACCTGCAAACTCACCATTCCAAGATGACCATATGGACATTGGGAGACGTAATCTTCATCGAGAATATGTTAAAACATTTTCAAATAATTATAGTATTCCAATAACTATAAATGAACATGTGTAATGAATCAAAAGATAAATCTTTTGGTCATTGATTTAAAATTATCATTTGATTTTTGAAAAAAAATTAAAACTATTTAAACAATATTACTTGAACAGTTATACAATTAGATGAATAATTATTATTATTTTATTTATTTAGAAAGACACCTATTAAAAGATGTCTCTATGAAGAGACATGAAAATTCCTATAAATAGGAATAAAATTTCATTTGGAAATGACACTGTAATGCCCCAAAAACCCAGCCTAAAAGTTTAGACCGAATCTCGGAGGTTACATTGATCATCTAAGTGATTGTAGGTAAAATTTTACTTTAACCAGCTAGAAAACAAATGTTATTTAAGTTACGTAAAATTCTCCGTTGTAAAATCCTGATATTACAAAAATTTTAGTCCAAAAGACGCTTACGTGCGTAAAACCCAAAATTCATACCACAATATTCAAAATAAAACTTACAATTCAAACCGTTTATTTATAAATGCGAAATTTATGAAAATACTTTTAAAGTTGATTCTAAAACGTGGCTGTCCGAGACCTCCGATGTGCCAAGTCCAGCTACAGAAAACGAGGGTACCTGCAAAGGGATAAACTAAAGGGGTTGAGCTACACGAGCTCAATGTGAGTTCGAAAACGATAGATAAATGATCACCAAAATGTCACAATAAATATAAAAAATAATAATAAAACTCAATGGCAATTCGAAATACGAATAGTCTTCACCAACAAATCAAATATATCAGTATTGAAATTGCTCGATCTATAAATAGTTAGTCTCGCAATCAGACAGATAGACAGAATGTGGAATGAATGCAATAAGCAATGAAAACCCACCCAACCAGCCAAACACCTCTCCGTCCCCCAATCACACCCTAAAAAGAGCTAATTAAGCTATCCAACCATGCACACCACATAGGACCTCGAAAGGCCAATCCAACCCTACACACCAAGTATGTGGACTAAGCCACTCAAATGTTAATATGCAGCAGAGCTGACATATATGTCGTATTGTGCATTACGGTAAACCGCTATACAGACGTGTTGCAGTTGAAACTGCCAGAATAGATCAGACTCCCTTCTCTTCGCAACCAAACCCAAAAAGATTAATGCAAATGCAAAATGCACACCATTTGAAGACAGACTTACAGAAACAGAGTACGAAATCAGAAATGCACATATTCAAATGCCCAAAATCAGAATCAGATATAACATAACATCAATTAACACTCAACTGAATTGCTTAATTAGAGCTATGATTGCGAATAATGCGCAAATACAAGCCGAAACAAAGTTCTGACCACCCTTACAGAGACCTAGCCAAGGGTCGGAGCACACAGAATCATAATCAGGTAAAAAACAGACACAGTACAAAATTTGGTGACATAAGGCCACAAGACCGTGTGCCCCGGTCGTGTGGAAGTGCCCAGGCCGTGTGGGGGTCTACACGCCCATGTGAAGGCCACACACGCCCGTGTGAGCAGCCCGTGTAACTCACTGTCCAAAAGTGCTAAAAATAAAAAGCAAAGGAGCACATGCCCGTGTGGCCAGACCGTGTGGTACCAAAAATCACTAAAACCCCTAAATTTCCAATTGGACACGGTCGTGTGGACCGCCCAAGTGCGGTACACGCCCGTGTGGTCACAAAACCACACCAAAATAGCCCAGAAAACACGAAATTCGACATCAAAAGATCCTTAACCTCTAATAGTGCAGAAACACACCCTAACTAGTCAAATTTTACGCCTTTTATCGGTGATACAACATTACGATTATGCAATCACCGGAACACCTAAAATTACCAAATTTCACAAAATTGATTCGACAATTCACGATTAAATTAAAAGTTATGAAACCCACACTTGAATTTGTGACCTAAACACCCAAAAATGATTGAAGCCTCAAATCCACCAATTTCGGAAACTCCTGTCGACGAAGTTGTAAACCGCAGCAAAAGAAATAGAGTAGAAGCAAAAGAGCAGAACTCCAATCGAGATGAAAACAGACCACCGAAATGAAGTAGCAGAAGAAAATCAAAGATTAAAAGAAAAGAAGAAAATGTGAAGAGAGAAGAGAAGAACGTGGAAAAAGAGAGGAAACAAAAAAAAAATGGGAAAAAGAACATGCAAAAGAATTTTAGAAAACTTCTTTTTTTTCCCAAAAATAAAAAATACAATAAAATAAATAAATATATAAAACTTAAAAAAAATAAAACTCAAATAAAATTAATTCCTCAAGCATACATGAGGATTCGAACCCAGAACCTAGAGGTAAGCTAACACACATCCAACCACCGAACCAGCAGGCTCATTCTGACACTAAAACGCGAAAATCCAATACAATTGTTCGATCTAGCCACTGACCCTACCTGCAAATCTCAAAACTTCTAACCCCAAATTCTGGGGTGTTACAACTCACCCCTCCTTAAAGAAATTTCGTTCCCAAATTTTTCCACTAACAGAACAGTTGTCTAACACAAACTCTACCATTACGCTCCCGCTGCGCACTCTAAACCCGAGCACTACCATACTATACTTTGACCTTAAAAAATCTCACACATGCCCAAACATTTAACCACTAAAGCAGATACGCATTTATCCATCACACACACAAACGTTATCCAACGAATAAACATCAATGTCATTCAAATAAATAACACACAGAATCACAACAACCTACAACCATACATGTCTCAGTGTCGTCGGGGACACTCCCTAATTCGATGCTCCGTGGACCCGCATCTAAGACACGCTCCCAACTTCTTCCAACAGTTGCTCGAATGGTGCTTTTTATAGTGCCCACAAACCTATACGCTCACCCCATTACCAGAACCATTCCCACAACCTTTACTAACACCCAACTGCGTTCTTATATGCTTCAAAGACCGAGGCTCCAACCTCAAAGGACTACAATTCCTTTTCTTCCCAAAATCCACACACCTACCTTGAACTAACTTTCTATTCCTCTCTAAACTAGCCTCAAAGACTTTCTCTAACACCTCTCTCACCACCCGAGTCAACGCCTTGGTACCAACCTCCGGGTTATCGTTACTTGAAGATGGCAGAACCGCATTGACTTCTGACTCCTGAACAAACACAAGTCCCGGAGAAACAAACGACTTTTCGAGTGTCTCACCAGAGTGACCCTCACGATCTTGCTTACAATCAGAATCCATATCGGTATTGTGACTAACTTAGAGTATCTACATTTTCAGAAATGAACACAAAATAAATACGCAAATTTACATTTCTAATATTACAGTTTCAAATTTCCACCTGGACCAGCATCGAAGTCTCAAACATTTTATCTCCATAAAATTAGTGAAACACATATCATTTCAAAATATTGTGGTACGGTTTATCAAAACCATTTTTTTTAAAACAAACACGCGTGCACACGGATATGTAAAAACACAGGCCGAGTTTTTGCAAACCTGACTCTGATACCACTAAATGTAACGCCCCCAAAAACCCGACTTAGAAGTTTAGACCGAATCTCGGAGGTTACATTGATCACTGAAGTGATCGTAGGTAAAATTTTAGTTTAACCAAGCTAGAAAACAAATGTTATTTAAGTTACATAAAACTCTCGGTTGTAAAATCCCAATATTACAAAAATTTTAGTCCAAAAGACGCTTACGTGCGTAAAACCCAAAATTCATACCACAATATTCAAAATAAAACTTACAATTCAAACCATTTATTTATAAATGCGAAATTTATGAAAATACTTTTAAAGTTGATTCTAAAATGTGGCTGTCCGAGACCTCCGATGTGCCAAGTCCAGCTACAGAAAACGAGGGTACCTACAAAGGGATAAACTAAATGGGGGTGAGCTACACGAGCTCAGTGTGAGTTCGAAAAGGATAGATAAATTATCACCAAAATGTCACAATAAAAATAATAATAATAAAACTCAATGGCAATCTGAAAAATATGAATAGTCTTCACCAACAAATCAAACGTATCAGTACTGAAACATCTCGATATATAAATAGTTAGTCTCGCAATCAAACAGATAGACATAATGCGGAATGAATGCAACAAGCAATGAAAACCTACCCAACTAGCCAGACACCTCTCCGTCCCCCAATCACACCCCAAAAAGAGCTAATTAAGCTCATCCAACCATGTACACCACATAGGACCTCGAAAGGCCCATCCAACCCTATACACCAAGTATGTGGACTAAGCCACTCAAATGTTAATATGCAACAGAGCTAACATAGATGTCGTATTGTGCATTGCGGTAAACCGCTGTAAAGACGTGTTGCAGTTGAAACTTCCAGAATAGATCAAACTCCATTCTCTTCGCAACCAAACCTAAAAAGTGTGAAGGCTACACACGCCCGTGTGGAGGGGACACACGCCCGTATGAGTAGCCTGTGTAAGTCATTGTCCAAATGTGCTAAAAATAAAGAGCAGAGGAGACACGCCCGTGTGGCTAGGCCGTGTGGTACCAAAAATCACCGAAAACCTTAAATTCCCAATTGCACACAGCCGTGTGGATCGCCCGTGTGCAGCACACGCCCGTGTGGCCAACCGTGTGGTCACGAAACCACACTGAAATAGCCCAGAAAATAAGAAATTTGACATAAAAAGATCATTAACCTCTAATAGTGCAGAAACACACCCTAACTAGTCGAATTTTACACCTTTTATCGACGATAAAACATTACGATTACGCAATCACCGGAACACCAAAAATTACTGAATTTCACAAAATTGATTCGATAATTCACGATTAAATTAAAAAGGTACGAAACCCACACCTGAATTTGTGACCTGAACACCCAAAAATGATCGACGCCTCAAATCCACCAATTTCGAAAACTTCTGTCGACGAAGTTGTAAACCACAACAAAAGAAATGTAGTAGAAGCAAAAGAGTAGAACTCCAATCGAGACGAAAACAGACCACCGAAATGAAGCAGCAGAAGAAAATCAAAGATTAAAAGACAAGAAGAAAATGTGAAGAGAAAAGAGAAGAAAGTGGAAAAAAATAGGAAACCAAAAAAAATGGGGAAAGAGAACGTGCAAAAGAATTTTAGAAAACTTCTTTTTTTCCCAAAAATAAAAATACAATAAAATAAATAACATAAATAAATATATAAAACTTAAAAAAACAAAACTCAAATAAAATTAATTCCTCAAACACACATGAGGATTCGAACCCAAAACCTAAAGGTAAGCTAACACAAATCAAACCACCGAACCAGTAGGCTCATTCTAACACTAAAACGCGAAAATCCAATACAATTGTTCGATCTAGCCACTGACCCTACCTACAAATCTCAAAACTTCTAACCCCAAATTTCTGGGTGTTACAGACACCAACAAATTCTAAAATTCTTTCTTTTATTCTTCCATTTTCTAATATTATTAGATTATTCTATAAAGTATTACTATAGAAATCCTTTGTAGAAATTGAGTTTCTTGTTATACATTGCTCAGTGCTTAGTTGACTATTCTCGTTAGTTCAAAACGCAAATAGTCATTGGCTTCAATGTATCCTCGAGGTTAATTTGCTTGAAACTCTTTTGCATACTGAAGATAGGTGGGGGTGAATAAAACCTTAAAGATAGTGTTTGATACACGCCTTGGAGCCTTGTCCTATTTCATTTTTTCTGTTTGAGTTCTGTTTGTGTGTTCGAGGTTTTCCTCACCGGAGATTTTTACTAACAATTTTAAGGTTATAATTCATGATGACTACCACAACACATGAATGTGGAACACTAAGGGAGTTGGCTTCCAACTTTGACAAACTTGATCGGTTTGATGGTGATAATTTCCGACAATGGCAGAAAAAGATACACTTCTTATTAACAACTTTAAAGGTTGCCTATGTTTTGGATACTCCAAGACCGGAAGAGAATGAAAACAAATCTGTTACTGCAACCCAAGAAAGGCAAAAATGGGACAATGTTGATTACATGTGTATAGGCCACATATTGAATAGTTTATCCAATGGTTTGTTTGACACCTACCAGAACAAGGTCATCGCTAAGGATTTACGGGACAAATTAGAGACAAGATACATGACCGAAGATGCTACAAGTAAGAAATTTATTATCAGTCATTTCAATAATTATCATATGGTTTATGTTCGTTCTGTTATGGAACAATTTCATGATATTGAAAAAATGTTGAATCAATTTAAACAATATGATATGAAAATGGATGAAATGATTGTTGTATCCTCCATAATAGACAAACTTCCTCCATCTTGGAAAGACTTTAAAAGAAGTCTAAAACATAAGAAAGAGGAAATATCTCTTGAGGCTTTGGTAAACCATCTTCGTATTGAAGAAGAATATCAACAGCAAGATCATAACCTAGATTCTGAAAATGCCAAAGTACATGTTACGGAGGAAGTACAGACTACTAAACCATCTAAGAAAAAGTTCAGACAGACTGATAGAGCACCTAAGTTCAAAAAGAAACAAAAGGGCACATGCTATCATTGTGGTAAGCCAGGACATTTCAAGAATGAATGTCAATTTTTAAAGAAGAAATCATCTTATAAGGTTGTTAATAACGTAAAGTTCGTTGCAATGATATCTGAAATTAATATGTCACAAGATGATAATGCATGGTGGATTGATACCGGAGCAACCAAACATGTGTGCAAAGACAAAAGCATGTTAAAAAAGTTCACACAATGTGAAAATGACAATGTCTTGTACATGGGAAATTCTTCCACCGCAGCAATCAAAGGCAAAAGTCTGTTGAACTACAATTCACTTCTGGAAAAGTTTAAACCTTGAATGATGTATATTATGTACCAAAAATTAGGAAGAATTTAGTGTCTGGAAGTTTGTTGTATAAGTTTGGTTTCAAACTTGTTTTTGAGGCAGATAAGTTTATTCTGTCCAAGGAAGGAATTTTTGTAGGGAAAGGGTATATGTATGAGAGCATGTTCAAACTCAATATTATTAATAAGAATAAAAATACTATTTATGCTTATATGGTTGAATCTTCTTGTTTATGGCATTATAGATTAGGTCATTTGAATTATAGAAAATTGAATGACATGCATAAGTTAGATATAATTCCTGTTTTTAATAATAATATTGAAAAATGTAATACATGTATGCTGGCTAAAATTACAAGAAACTCTTTCCCTAAGGTTAAAAGGAAAACAAAGTTGCTTGGTTTGATACATAGTGATTTATGTGACATGTATAATATTCCTACATTAGGTGGAAAGAAATATTTTGTTACTTTTATTGATTATTGTTCTAGATATTGCTATGTATCTTTATTGCATTTAAAAAAATGAAGCGCTTGATAAATTTAAATTTTATAAATCTAAAGTATCAAGTGCTTAAGATCGGATAAAGGTGGAGAATACTATAATCCAAGTTATTTTGAATCCATTGAAATTTTCCATCAAGTTTCAGCCCCTTATACACCACAAAAAAACGGTGTAGCTGAAAGGAAAAATAGAGTATTGATTGAAATGGTAAGTTCAATGTTATCATATTCAGGTCTTGGACAAGATTTTTGGGGAGGAACTGTTCTAACAGCTTGTCATATATTGAATAGAGTTCCTAATAAGGAAACTAAAATAACCCTATGAATAATGGAAGAAAAGGAAACCAAAACTTAATTCTTTGAAGGTTTGGGGCTGTAGAGCTATTGTCAAAGTTCCGACACCTAAACGTAAAAAGTTAGGTGAAAGATGAATTGAATGCATATTTATAGGATATGCACATAATAACAAGGTATATAGGTTCATGGTAATTGAACCAAATGATTTAATTTCAATTAATACTGCTATTGAATCAAGAGATGTTATTTTTTATGAAAATAGATTTAATTATATTTCAAGACAATTACAGCCATAACAATTGATTCATTCTTCAAATGAGAATGAGATTCCATTAGAACAAATTGATAATAATGATGAATCTTGTCAAGAATTAAGAAGAAGTAAAAAGATTAAAAAGGTCAAAGATTTTGGACCAGATTTCATTATGTTTCTTGTAGAAGGAAAAGGTAAAAGTATATGCAATAAGATACCTTATTGTTATAATACGGAATTTGGTCTTATTACATTTGAAGAGGCAATGAAATCTCAAGACTCTGCTTTTTGGAAAGAAGCAATAAATGATTAGATGAATTCAATAATGGGAAATCAAACTTGGATCTTAGTTGATCTTCCATTGAGTTCCAAACCAATAGCTTGTAAATGGATCTTCAAAAAGAAAATGAAGGTCGATAGGACTATTGATAAATTTAAAGCAAGGTTGGTAGCCAAATGTTTTACACAAAAATAAGGTATTGATTACTTTGATACTTATGCTTCAATAGCAAGAATTACTACAATTAGAATTTTCATATCACTTACCTCAATATATAATTTAGTTGCTCACCAAATGGATGTTAAAACTGCATTTTTAAATGGTAAATTGGAAGAGGAAGTGTACATGGAACAACCAGAAGGATTTGTTGTTCCAGGATAGGAGCATAAGGTATGTAAGCTTGTTAAATCTCTATATGGACTTACACAAGCACCAAAGCAATGACACTAAAAGTTTGACAGTATTGTTTTAGCTAATGCCTATGAAATAAATGGATCCGATAATTGCATATATAGAAATTTTGAAAATGGAAATGGTGTTATAATTTGCTTATATGTAGATGACATGCTCATTTTTTGCACGGATTTGGAACAAATAAAAAACACAAAGAATTTTTTGTCAAACAACTTTGCTATAAAAGATATGAGTGTAGCAGATGTTATTCTTGGGATTATAATAACCCAAGATGAAAGCACTATAGCTTTATCATAATCACATTACATTGAAAAGATGTTTAAAAAGTTTGATCTTTTCAACTGCATACCAACATCTACACCTATGGATCCTTAAAAAAAATTAGTATCTAATGCTAGTAGGAAAATTGGTCAATTGAAATATGCAAATCTAATTGGTTGTCTTATTTACATAAGTCTAGTTGGATTACAAGTTTGGAAGATCATGCATCTACTAGTGGATGAATCTTTATTTTTGGTAGAGGAGTCATTTCTTAGGGTTCCAAGAAACAAACATGTATTACTAATTCCACCATGGCAATAGAATTCATTGCATTAGCCACTACATCTAAAGAAGCATAATGGTTAAGAAATTTGCTTTATGATATACCTCTATGGCCTAATCTAATTTCACATATTTCTATTCGTTATGATAGTGAGGCTACTCTAGCAAAGGCATATAGCCAAGTATATAATGGAAAGTCTAGACACATTGGATTAAGCCATAACTATGTTCGACAATAAATCTCTGATGAAGTGATCACTATTAATTATGTGAGGACAAGTGAAAATTTGGCAGATCCTTTGACAAAAAGTCTTGCTATAGATATAGTCAACAAGACTTCAAAAGGGATGGGACTCAGGCCCATTAATTAGAGTCACCCATGATGGAAACTCGACTCAACGCTTGGTATAACGTCAAGTCTTGAGTTCAATGAGACAAATTACATCATTAGTATGTGACTGTTAGCACTATAAATAAATCCATCCTAAGATTAAAGTGCTAGGTACCCGTAATGATAAGAGAAGGATGAGTAATGTACTCTTCATAGACCCATAACATAAATATGTTAAAGTGTTATAATTACAATAACACTCTTGATGGGATCTACCTATGTGTGTGGAAGAGTGGCCGCTTCCAAGAGCTCAAGGGCTTGGCTCTGACAGCACTCATGAAAAGAGGACACAAACACATGGCCATAATAGTGTCCTTGGATACTATGCATCGACCGATGTTGAAATCATTGTGTGAGATGTGTTCGGTTAATTAAATGGAATAAATGGAATAACTGGTTCAAAGTTTATTCTACTATGCAATTTCGATTAACTTTAATATGTTTTCACTAAGTGAAGGTTCAATTATAAGACACCTTCATTTATGCAAATTGATTTCCCATAATATCCAAATCTAAAATATTTTAAACATGGGGGGAAATTGTTGGAACATTTTCAAATTGTAACACCCCAAACTGGGCCTAAACATTATGGCCAAATCCGGGAGTGTTACAAAGAAGGGTTTTGTAACCGGTGATACTTCGATAGATCGTCCAAGTTTTATAAAACGTATTCATTTATATATTTATTACTGAAACAGTTTCATGTTATCCTTTAAGATTAACCAAATCATTTTGCAGCGGAAGTTTGAAAAACCGTTTAAATCAAAACCACGCTCATGTTTTCAAAAATAACATTTGTTCGCGTAAAATCGATATTTTTTCGAATCGTCGCAGTTTAGAAATCATAACGCAACCAAAATAAAAATTTAAACCAAATAGTCCAAAAAGTTCGAAGAGTCCAAAAATTACAAAACTCTCATGAAAGTCAAAAATTTCAGTAAAAACCATTAAATAATAATGACAACAAATTCCCGTCAAGTGGTCACCGCTGAGCCTCCATCGCACCGACCCGCCTATGTTTGTGGATTACCTGGACAAAACAGACAAACATATATGAGTTTTTGTAAACTCAGTGTGTAACCCAACAGAGGTAGTCACGCAACATATATAGAATTTCATATACAGTCAGATATAGATTCGGACCTAAGTCCATAACAGAAATAGATATCATAATCAGATGTACAGAACAGATATACAGGATCTTACCCCCATCCTTTACACACCATCTCCGACCATCCCATCACACCATGTGGGGTTAAATACTCCCACCCATCCCTACACACCATATAGTGTCGATGCCACACATAACAGATAATATGCAGTCAAGCTGCCAGAATATAGGCGAAAGGTCACCGTACAGATCACTTCATCCACATATACAAATCCCACCCCAAACACATATACAGAATACGGATGCCACAAATAACAGAATAAACATGCTTAACATGTTCGTATATAGATAAATACATACTTAACAATACAGTCAAGCATACATATCAGTTTCCTACTCAAATCAGACTATCAGAGTATCAGATCACATGAAATAGAATTTGGTTAGCCCTTACCGACCCTACGGTAGGCCCACAGTCGATTAGAACGACTCGTACGACCTTAGGGAAAATTTTAGAATTTTGGGCCTACAAGCCCAAATTGGCCTTGCCCGTGTGGCCCGGACGGCTTGGCCCAAAACCCACACGTCCGTGTGGCATGTCCGTGTGGGCCCACACGACCAACCTGGCCTAGCCCGTGTGGCCTACACGGCCACACATTTGCCCTCACACGGTCGTGTCTCGCTCACGGCCACACCTACGACATTTACACGGCTGTGTCTCGCACATGGCCAGCCACACGGCCTGACACACGCCCGCGTGGCATCGACAATGCCCTTTTTTGGCTTTCGCTGAACCTCAATTTTTCGTGTTTAGAGTACACACCTAGTATGGTTTTGATGTGAAACTACTCCTAAAACCACCAGAACCTAAAAACTGAATACCGAACACCTTTTCAGCAATCAAATTGCAAATCCATCAATACAAAACTGAGCAACGCGCACACACTTACCGCTATCAAACCTGATCACAGGCATAGATTAGACCGTTAGAGTGAAAACCACTGTTTCACCGTCTTCTCCTACACAATATGTTTACAGAGAATTAACTTCCCTTACTACACACACTAGGAATTCAAGCGAAAAGAAAAACCCAAACAGCTTACTAAAATCGAAACCTATCGACAAGTGAAAACCCCCACTTACCTGATCGCACGTAAAACACCGAAATTTCAAAGTACACGCGAAGAACAAAAGAGGAGTACAAAATTAAAAAGGGGAAAACAAAAGAAAGAGAGAAAAAATGGAAGAAGGCAAAAACTTATGTCAAAATTTTTTGGAAGAGAGAGAATAGGAAAAAATAAAATGAAAAAAACAAATTTAGATTAACTCCCCTCCTCATCCATTAACAGCCTAATCCCCCAATATCCTACCCACTAACCACATCTAACTACCTCAGACTTTTAACTCCACCCAAACTCTCTCAGTCAACTGAAGCAAAAATTGTCACCCCCGTTCACACTGGGATTCAAGCACAAGACCTCCAGTAAGCTAGCTCCTCACCACTCAAACCAGCAGGCTCATTCTGATATGAGTTTACAAACAATATAACACAAACCTACCCAATAGGGATAAGGCTAGGATAAAAAATAACAGAACTTGCCAAAAGTGGGACTTGAACCTAAGACCTCTCATACACACCCAGAACACTTAGCCACTGAAGCAGATATATATTTGTGTCAAGATTCATAGAAAAAAGATTAAATTATTCAGGGCATTACAACTCTACCCCCTAAAAGAAATTTTGGCCTCAAAATTTACCTGTTCCGAAAATATGAAAATACTGCTGACGCATCAAGTCCTCAGGTTCCCACGTGGCTTCCTCAGTGCTATGATTCATCCACAGAACCTTTACCGACGGAATGAACTTCTTTAGAACCTTAATATCTCGATCCAAAATCTAAACCGGCTCCTTCTCAAACGTCAAATCTGGTCTAACATTGACCTCCTCAACAGAGACAACGTGAGGTGGATCAGACCAATACCGCCTCAACATCGAGACGTGAAACACATCATGGATACGGTCCAACTCTGGAGGTAGCTCTAACTGATAAGCCACCGATCCCACACGCTTCAGAATCCGATATGGCCCAATAAACCTAGGGCTCAACTTGCCCTTACGATCGAACCTCAGAACTTTCTTCCATGGAGATACCTTGAGAAACATGAAATCACCCACAGAGTATTCAATATCTTTTCTTTTCAGATTCGCATAAAACTTCTGTCTATTAGAAGCCACCTTTAGACGATCCCGAAATAGTCTAACCTTATCTTCAGTCTAGGAAACCAACTCAGGACCCAAAACCCATCGCTCACCCAACTCAGTCCAACATATTGGAGTACGACACTTATGACCATACAAAGCCTCGTAAGGTGCCATCTGAATGCTAGACTGTAAACTATTGTTATAGGCGAACTCAGCTAACGATAATAAATCCTCCCAACTACCTCGAAAATCAATTACACAACTCCGAAGCATATCCTCCAAAGATTCAATCACCTCTCGGATTGACCATCTGCATGCGAGGATGGAACGCAAAGATCAAGTCCAATCTCGAACCCAGAGCTTCATGCAGTTTCTTCCAAAACTGAGAATTGAAGCGAGGATCCCTATAAGATATTATCGAAACCAAAACCCCATGACGTCTCACAATCTCAGAAATGTAGAGCTTCGCTAACTTCTGCAGTGAATAATTCGTCTGAACCAGAATGAAATGGGCGGACTTGGTCAACCAATCCACGATAACCCAAATAGAATCCTTCTTAGTGGGCGTTAAAAGAAACCCACTAACGAATTCCGTCGTCACACATTCCCATTTCCATAAGGGAATCTTAAAGGGTTGGAGCAAACCCGAAGGAAACTGGTGTTCAACCTTAACTTACTGGCACGTTAGACAATGAGCAACAAAATCTGTTACCTCTCGTTTCAAACCCGACCACCAGTACAGTTCATGGCGATCTCGATACATCTTATTACCACTAGTATGCATAACATAAGGACTACTATGTGCTTCCCTCAGAATCAACTGCCTCAAATCGGAATCATTCGGTACAAAAACCCGTCCTCGAAAATACAGAATTCCATCCTTATTCAGTCCAAAATCAGAAGTACTGTCACTCTCAATCTGACGAAACCGCAGACCTAGAGAATCATCCCCCAACTATTTTTTTTCCCAAATCTACCCAATCCAAGTCGGCTTAACTTGCAACTCGGCTAACAGACCGCCATCATCAAACAAACTGAGACGAGCGAACATCGCCATCAAATCAGTCATCGCTCTACGACTGAGACCATCAGCCACCACATTGGCCTTACCGAGATGATATTCTATCGTGCACTCATAATCCTTGAGTAGCTCAATTCATCGACGCTGCCTAAGATTCAACTCCTTTTGAGTAAGGAGGTACTTGAGGCTCTTGTGATCGGTGTAGATGATATACCTCTCACCATATAGATAGTGCCTCCAGATCTTTATCGCAAACACTACGAAAGCTAACTCGAGATCCTGCTTCGGATAATTCCCCTCGTGCAACTTAAGCTGTCGGGACGCATAAGCCACAACCTTATCATATTGCATCAGTACATATCCCAAACTGATGTGCGACGCATAACTGTAAACCACAAATTCTTTACCAAATTCAAGCTGTATCAGAACATGAGCCTGAGTCAGAACAGACTTGAGCTTCTCGAAGCTCGATTGTTGTACATCAGTCTAGAAAAAAGTAACATTCTTGTGCAGAAGCTTAGTCAGAGGAGCTGCAATTAGTGAGAACCCCTCAAAAAATCGACGATAATAACCTGCAAGACCTAGAAAACTACGGATCTCAGAAACGTTCTTAGGCTGTTTCCAATCAAGCACAGCCTCAATCTTTCTAGGATCAACTCGGATCCCCTCAGCAAAAACCACATCCCTAGAAATGTTACCTCTCGTAACCAGAACTCATACTTGCTCAACTTAGCGTAGAGCTGTTTCTCTCGAAGTATCTGAAACACTACTCTAAAATGCTCATCATGCTCATCCTCAGTCTTAGAGTACACCAGAATATCGTCGATGAAGACTACGATGAATCGATCTAGATACGGCTGAAAAAATTGGTTCATCAAATCCATTAATGCAGTTGGAACATTCTTTAAATCAAAGGGCATAACTAGAAACTCGTAGTGCCCATAACGAGTCCTAAAATTCGTCTTATGAATATCAGCTTCCTTAACCCTAAGCTGATGATACCCAGATTAGAGATCTATTTTTGAAAAGACCGCAGCCACACGAAACTGATCAAACAGATCGTCGATCCTCGAAAGTGGGTATTTATTCTTCACAGTCAGTTTATTCAACTGCCGGTAGTCGATGCACATCCTCATGGTACCATCTTTTTTCTTCTTAAAAAAAACTGGTGCCCCCCACAGAGACATACTAGGACGGATGAAACCATGATCCAAAAGCTTTTAAAGTTGAGCTTAAAGCTCTGTAAGCTCTTTCGATGCCATACGGTATGGAGCGATGGACACCGGAGCTGTACCCGGTAGAAGCTCAATGCCGAACTCAACTTTCTGATTCGGTGGTAAACTCGGTAGCTCATCAGGAAATACATTCGAGAATTCTCTTACTATTCTGATATCCCTGACAAAAGAGTCCCTAGAAACTGAAATACTGACGTAGGCCAAATACGCCTCACACCCTTTTCGAACCAACTTCTCAGCTACCAGAGCGAATATTACGTTAGACAGGTAATCTCGACGCTCACTAATCACAGCCACCTCATTATCATCCTCGATCCTTAGAACAACCCTCTTAGTCACACAGTCTAAACTAACTTGGTGCTCAACTAACTAGTCCATACCCAGTATTAAGTCGAACTCCCCAAACGGTAGCTCTATCAAATTTTTCAGAAACACAGCCCCTTGTACCTCTAATGGAACATTCCTATATAGTCTACTAACCCGAACAGATCGTCCTAATAGACTCAGTACAGTAATCTCACCAGAAGTACACTAAACAAAAATCCCCAAGTTCTCGAAAACAGAATTAGCTACATAGGAGTGTGTAGAACCAATGTCTATCAAAGCAGTATATGGAGCATCAAAAATAAAGAACGTACCCGTGATCACATCAGGGGCGTCTCTGTCCTCTCGGCATCGAGCAGCATAAACCAGTACAGACTACCCTGCCTCAATCTGATTAGCACCTCTGCCCGGTGCTCTTTGTCCTCGGCCCATACCATTACCCACTTCTAGCCACCCACGGCCCTTAGGTGTGGCCAGTCGCTCTCTCTCGAGGCTAAACAGAACCTGGTCCCGTTGCTTGCATCTGATCAGCACGATGTGGACACTCTCCAATCTAGTGCTCCAAAGACCCACACTGCAGACAAGCCTTTAATCATCTCCAACACTAGCTTGGATGGCGCCTACCACAATAACCACAAGGCTGAATCCCAGTAGGAGCAACAGAAACTCCCACTCTAGCAGGCCCATCAGGTCTCACCCGTTTCTTTGGCCTCTAAATAGAACTAGAGGGCTCTGAATCCTTCTTATTATTGTTTTTCTCTCGGTCTCTGTTCTGGTGCTCCACACGCTTAACCTCTTCGGCGATCTTCGCCTTTTTTACCAAAATAGAAAACTCACGCTCCCTCTGCGGAGCAATCAGAATCCTCAGACTATCCCTTAAACCGTCCTCAAAATGGATACATTTCTCATACTTGGATGCCACCATGCCTCGAGCGTAGCGGCTCAATCTCAGAAACTCAGCCACAGACTTTATCACCTTACGTGAGATTCATGAACTCACGCCTACGAGCATCAACATAGCTTATGCCCACATATTTTCCCTAGAAGGCAGTCTTAAAGTAGTCCCAGTTCAGACGATCCGGTTGAGTACCCTCCTCAACCGACAACCACCACTATTAAGCTTCGTCACAAAGCAAAGAGATTGCACCCTTCAGTTTCTACTCAGGAGTGCGGTCATTGTCGTTCATAATCCTCTCGATAGCCTCCATTCAATACTCGGCCACAGTAGGGGCGACTCCAGTAACGCCCCTAAACAACTCAGCTCCATTGGACTGGAGTCGTTTAGTTACAGACTCACGGCCCCCAAATCTAAAATGGGGTCCAACTACCATCTCCAACACTCTCAACATGGCTTGAGACAGTGCATCGTCCCTAGTCAAGCGGCTTTCAGACCCAGTCTCAGTAGCAGGTGAAACTGGTGTCTCACTTGTATCTAAATTCGACATACTGCCCAGAGAGAAATACTCAGCTCGAGCCCCCTACGGCGCCCACCGCGCCCACGAATACTACGACCGCGAGTTCCACGAGTGCTCATCGTATTTTTAATTTTATCTATATTATAGAATTTTATGCATCAGTTTCAGTGTTTATTAACAGATATTTTATGCTTAAATTATCAGAAGTTTAGAAGTATTTTAAAGGTTTTGGTCTCTAACTAACTCAGTACAGTTTCAAAAAGTACTAACTAAAGTGTTTTCAGAAATTCTATCTAAGTTCAGAAATACTTACAAGATCGGCACAGGAGACTCGGTGTACCACATACTCGATCAGTATAAAGCAAATTTTGCTTAAAACTAGTCTTTTTCAAATGAGATTTTGGAACCCAAAAATTCACAGCCCGAATTTTACAACCTGGCTCTGATACCACTAAATGTAACACCCCAAACCAGGCCTAAACATTATGGCCGAATCTGGAAGTGTTACGAGGAAGGGTTTTGTAATCGATGATACTTCGATAGATCGTCTAAGTTTTATAAAACGTATTCATTTATATATTTATTACTGAAATAGTTACATGTTATCCTTTAAGGTTAACCAAATCATTATGCAACGAAAGTTTAAAAAATCGTTTAAATCAAAACCACGCTCGTGTTTTCAAATATAATATTTGTTCGCGTAAAATCGATATTTTTTTGAATCGTCGCAGTTTAGAAATCATAACCCAACCAAACAAAAAATTTAAACCAAACAGTCCAAAAAGTCCGGAGAGTCCAAAAATTACAGAACTCTCACGAAAGCTGAAAATTACAGTAAAAACCATTAAATAATAATGACAATAGTTTCCCGTCAAGTGGTCACCGCTGAGCCTCTGTCGCACCAACCCGCCTATGTCTATGGATTACCTGGACAGAACAGATAAACATATGTGAGTTTTCGTAACCTTAGTGTGTAAGCCAATAGAGATAGTCATGCAACATATACAGAATTTCATATACAGTCAGATACAGATTCGGACCTAAGTCCATAACAGAAACAGATATCAGAATCAGATGTACAGAATAGATATACAGAATCCTACCCCCATCCTCTACACACCATTTTCGACTATCCCATCACACCATGTGGGGTTAAATACTCCCACCCATCCTTACACACCATATAGTGTCGATGCGACACATAACAAATAATATGCAGTCAAGCTGCCAGAATATAGGTGAAAGGTCGTTGTACAGATCATTTCCTACACATATACAAATCCCACCCCAAATACAAATACAGAATTCGGATGCCACAAATAATAGAATAAACATGCTTAACATCCTCGTATACAGATAAATACATATTTAACAGTACAGTTAGGCATACATAGCAGTTTCTTACTCAAATCAGACTATCAGAGTATCAGATCACATGAAATAGGGTTTGGTTAGCCCTTACTGACCCTACGTAGGCCAGAGTCGATCGGAACGACTCATGCGACCCTAGAGAAAATTTTAAAATTTTAGGCCCTCATGCCCGTGTGGGCCCACACGCCCAGATTGGCCTTGCCCGTGTGGCCCACACGGCCTGGCACAAACCCACACACCTGTGTGGCATGTCTGTGTTGGCCCACACGCCCAACTTGGCCTAGCCCGTGTGGCCCACTCGGTCACACATTTGCCCTCACACGGTCGTGTCTCACACACGGGATGGCACACACCCGTGTGGCGTCGATAGTGCCCTTTTTCGGCTTTCGCCGAACCTCAATTTTTCGTGTTTAGGGTACACACCTGGTATGGTTTTGATGCGAAACCACTCCTAAGACCACCAGAACCTAAAAACTGAATATCGAACACCTTTTAGCAATCAAATTGCAAATCCATCAATACAAAACCGAGCAACGCGCACACACTTTCTGCTATCAAACCCGCTCACATGCATAGATTAGACCGTTGGAGCGAAACCACCATTTCACCGTCTTCTCCTACACAATACGTTTATAGAGAATTAACTTCCCTTACTACACACACTAGGAATTCAAGCGAAAAGAAAAATCCAAACAGCTTACTAAAATAGAAACCTATTGAAAAGTGAAAGCCCCCACTTACCTGATTGCACGTAAAACACCAAAATTCCAAACTGCACGCGAAGAACCAAAGGGGAGTATAGAATTAAAAAGGGGAAAACAAAAGAAAGAGAAAAAAATGGAAGAAGGCAAAAACTTACGTCAAAAATTTTTGGAAGAGAGAGAATAGAAAAAATAAAATAAAATAAAATAAAAATTTAGATTAATTCCCCTCCTCATCCACTAACAACCTAATCCCCCAATATCCTACCCACTAACCACATCTAACTACCTTAGACTTTTAACTCCACCCAAACTCTCCCAGTCAACCGAAGCAAAAATTATCACCGCTGCTCACATCGGGATTCAAACACAAGATCTCCAGCAACCTAGTTCCTTACCACTCAAACCAGCAGGCTCATTCTGATATGAGTTTACAAACAATATAACACAAACCTACCCAACAAGGATAAGGCTAGGATAAAAAAATAGCAGAATATGCCAAAAGTGGGACTTGAACCTAAGACCTCTCACACAAACCCAAAACACTTAGCCACTGAAGCAGATACATATTTGTGTCAAGATTCACAGAAACAATATTAAATTATTCAGGGCGTTACACAAATATTTGAAAATAGGGGGAGCTTGTTGGAATATTTTTCAAATATTTATAATGTTCCAATAACTATAAATGAATGGGTGTAATTAATCAAAAAAAAAATAAATCTTTTGGTCCTTGGTCAAAAGTTATATCATTTGATTTTTGAAAAAGAATTATAACTATTCAAACAACATTACTTGAATAGTTATACAATTAGATGAATAATTATTATTTTTTATTTATTTAAAAAGACACCTATTGAAAGATGTCTCTATGAAGAGACATGAAAATTCCTATAATTAGGAATGAGATTTCATTTGGAAATGACACCAACAAATTCTATAATTCTTTCTTTCCTTCCTCCATTTTCTAATATTATTAGATTATTCTATAAAGTATTACTGCAGAAACTCTTTGTAGAAATTGAGTTTCTTGTTATACATTGCTTAGTGCTTAGTGGACTATTCTCGTCAGTGCAAAACGCAAATAGTCATTAGCTTCATTATATGCTCGATATTAATTTGCTTGAAACTCTTTTACACACCAAAGATAGGTGGGGGCGAATATAACCTTAAAGATAGTGGCTTGATACACGCCTTGGAGCCTTATCCTATTTCTTTTTTTTTCTGTTCGAGTTACGTTCGTGTGTTCGATGTTTTCCTCACTGGAGATTTGTACTAACAGAATATGAAGTTGTTGGTCACCAAACATCACATGAGTTTAACTATTTTATCCCATCAAGTCAGAATGAGTGACAGAATATGTCCTGTCACAGATGTCCTCATCCCATTAAAGACTTCCTCCCACGTGTTCCATAATGATGGCTAGATGGTAAGTCCAATACGTTAACACTATCTTTCATGGGACCCCTGCATATAAATACCTCTAAGAAGAAAGAAGAAAGGATTGACTCTTCAAGAATATTAAACCTACTCTCTGTCAACACTCCAACTTTCAGCCTTTATACTCTCTTCACTTTCATTCTCTATAACCTTCGACTCCTCCCCGACTAGGTGAACCGACCTCCATAACAACCACCACTCTCTCCTTTGTACACTCCTTATTGTGTTATTGTATCAGCAAAGTGAGAACTAATTCATTCTTTACGTCCTCTTAATAGAGGATTTTGTGGTAGCAAGAGAATTGAAGAAACAACGCTTCATTGGTAACAAGTTTGGTGAAAAGATCTCTCCAATCTCTCTCAATTTCAAAATTGAGCAAATTAGTCCTTCTAAAAAATAAAGCAATTTAATCCCTGTTAATTTTGAAAGTGAGCAATTAAGGACAATTAATCATAATGTTAATGCCTTGTGTCAATTGTGCATAATTTTGGTTGGTATAATAACAAATTTAGTCATTGATGTTTATATATTTTGTTAATTTAATATTGATTCTATAAAGTTTAAGAAATTTAGCCTCAACATTTACACACTTACAAAAATATTGCGGGTTAAATTTATTAAATCATGACCAAATTGATAAAATTTGTAAACTATGAGAGCTAAATTTATTATTATACCAGTCAAATTTATGTAAAATTGATGGAAAAATATTAACATTGTGACTAATTTTCCTTAGTTGTTCACTTTCGAAATTGATAAAAATTAAATTGCTCCAATTTTTTAAAAGGAACCAATTTACTCAAATCAAAATTAAAAGAAACGGGAAAGGTCTTTTTACCAAAAAATTATAATAGTAAAATTGTCTCTGAATTTTACTTCAATTCTCATATTCACCCGTAAAGTAATTTTTAGTAAAAAAATACACCAAACATTTAATTCCATCGAATGTTTTGGTCTAAAATCTATCGAACGTGTCCAATCTTATTAGTTCTGTCACATGTTTTTTCTTCTTAACACTGCTAATAAAATGTCCAATTTGCGTGACGGTATTATTAAAATACATTAAAGGCTAATTTTAGAATTAAAATATTGTTTAATTGTTAATATTATTAAGTTTTAATTTTTTATTATTTTTTAATAAAATAAATTTAGTATTAATTGTGAATTTGTTTAATTTTGAGTTTAATTTATCAAATACAGTCAATGAATATAATTTAATTTAGATTTTAAGGTATTTAATTATTAATATTATTAGCTAATTATGAATCTTCATCAAATCAGTTTTAAAATCTGAATTAAACATTAAAAAATAATATTATTATTTTTAAATATTAAAATATATAATTTTTTTCAAACAAAAATATTACACATCATACTAAAAAAAGTGTGAAACTCAAAATATTCCTTAACGATATGCATGTATCGGATGCAAAGCAAATTAAAATAACAAAGTAAGTAAGATTTTGGGTGTTGTTTAATGTAATACATTTGTTTACTTTTTGAGATTAGCATGCATGTGTTGACTGATTGCTAACATACTTTATTTTTAAAAATGTTGTTATTCATGCCTTTGTCTTATTTGTTATCTATATTTATATGCATGTGTTGGCTTATATGTTAAAATATTTTATTTTTAACAAATAAAATTATTGTTGTTGATGGCTTTGCTTATTTGTTATCTATAGTTATGTCTTTGTGATGTAACATGTTCAGTTTAATATACTTTTACTGTAATGGTTAATGTATAGTTTGAAATGGCTTTTATAATTTTTTTTTTTTTATGAAATGGCTTTCATAAAGTTTGTACCGGTTAATGTATAGTTTGAAATGTATACTTAAAGTTATTTAAATTAGATAATTGAATTAAATTATTATATAAATCAAGAAACGAATCAACCAGTCGGTAATCGTAAAAAAGGGAAAGTCGTCGAGTAGTTCTTGGTGTAGTGCTTATTGTTGCTTCATTAGGTAAGTTCGTATTAGGTTTAGTCTGTTTATTAGTTGTTTGAATTGAATTATGAATGTGTATAAATGTATAAATGTTGGTATGGTTCATTGAGATAAATATTCATGTGGAAATGAAGGTTTGAAATGTAAAGTATAGAATTATACGTATTTGAAATGAACGATGCTATTATAAGGTATGCAAATGATCATGTGGAATGTGTTATTATATATATAAATGGAAAGATTGTAGAAAAAGAGTCAAGGCCTGTGTGATCTTAGTGAATGATTAGGGTACAAATGATATGTCATTGGGGTTTTCCAGGCACTATGTTCTGGTGATATATTTCTAGGTACTATGTACTAGTGTAGTTTTCAGGCACTCTGTGTCAGTGATATATTTCTAGGTACTATGTACTGATGATGGATATCATACCAATGGTTGAAATCTAGCATTTGTTGCAGATTCTCGTCAGCTTGTGTGAGTAGCATCGTGTAATGGTTAATGTCCCAATCGTCAACTTGTGTGAGCATTATTTCCCCGCGTATTCAAAGTTAATTTACTATAGTTCTCAGCGAAAAACAATTAATGGAATGATTAGAAATGGAATATATGACATGAATGGTTATGTACTTATTGGTTATGAATTGGCATGTGAATTATATCATCTGGAGATCCTGGTAACGTTATACATACATGTTTAACCATTTGGTATGATAGGAAATGTGAAACAAGGCAAGAAATTTTAGTTATATGTTTAATTCAAATTGTATGCTTTAAGTGACAAATATGTGGTGTTAATTTTATGAACTTACTAAGCTTTAAGTAAGCTTACCATGCTTTGTTTTCTTCCTTGTAGATTGTCAGTTTTGAGCTGTCAATTGGATCATTTTTGGAGATCACACTACCCGCCAACTCTTGTGGTAGTAATTTACTTATTTGGCCCAGTTATAAGTGACATGTGAATAGGTTTACGACTGTTTGACCCTTTTCTACATGGCATCAGCCTTCTATACGGACTGAGTACACAACCGTGTCCTATTGCACCACACGGCCTCAGCCTATCACACGGCATGGCTATACGGTCGTGTGACCCCTGTTTTCACCCTACTTTTATGTTATGTTTCGAATTAGTCCCAACTTGTTTTTGAATTGATTCTAGAGTTTCATAGGTTCATTTTAAGCCGCTTTTTGTACTAATAGCATGATTATTGAATGATTATTTATGAATAATTTTTTAAAATTAAATTTGGAATTGAAATAGCATATTATTGTCCTGTTAATTGTTGTAGCATCCTGTAACCTTAATTTGACGACGGAGACGAGTAAGGGGTGTTAAGTAATAGCATCATTCGTCTACCAAGATTTTGCCTGTTATAGAAATGAGGTTGTTATACAACACACTTATAACAACATTTGGATGTTATAGCGACATAGTTGTTGCAAACCTATTTCTTTCACCTTATAGAAAATAAAACTATATGTAATTTGAAATTTGAAATTATATTTGTATTTTATTTGTAACAACCCGATTTCCAGTGGTATAAAAAAAGACGATTTCAAGATCTCATTTCTGTAAATCGAGCCAATAAATATTTTTATTAGATATTTATGGAGCTAGTATATAGGTGAGGTAAATTTTGGATAAGTAATTTAGTCAAATTAGTGGTTAATTAGGACTCAGTGACTAAATTGTAAAGTCCAATTGTTATAGATTTTTAATTAGAAAATGAATTGACTTAAATTGCAATTAATCAAAGGTACAAAATAGCAATTAGACCATGTTAAAAATAGGTGATAGTGGGCGATGATGCTTATAACTAATTAATTAAGTAAATGCTAATTTAATAAGTATAAACTATGATTAATTAATCTTAATTACTTAGTATATGAGGAAATTGAAAATGGATGGAGAGATAATTTTATCTTCTCCATTCGACCAAAGAAAGAAGGAGAAGAAGAAGAAAAACCTTCAATGTTTTAATTCAATAAACCGAGTAGTGTAATTTAGTCATTTTCTTTGAATTTTCATGTTTTTGAGGTAATGGGAGCTTGATTTAGCTAGCCCATGTACCAATTTTTAAAATTCTTAAAGTTTTAGGAAGTTTCCATTGTTGAGTTCTTGAAATTTTACATGGTAAATTGATAGATTTTAAGCTTAGATGTAAAAAAAGGACTAAATTGTAATGCTAAATTTATAGTTTCGTACACTAGGGACTAAACTGAATGAAACATAAAATTTATTGTAGAAATAAGAAATAGTATGTCCCTAATGGGTGATAGTGAAATCGAAATTAAAATTGGAGTTTTGAATTGAAAGTTAGGTTAGTCTCGGTTTTACGGGCTAATTTGAATAAATTGTAAAATTTACATAAATTAATAATTGATTGTGAATTTGATGAATACTAATAGTGATGTATGCTTATGTTAAAACGTAGCTAGTGTTAACCCATATCCGTCGAGAGGAAAAGGAAAATCTAAAACCGTCGATGAATAGCTCAGAATTTTCGGTTTGTAATTCTATGATTTGGTAACCTTTTAATTGCTACATATTTATATCATTCTGCATTATATGGATTTAGATGTGAGTATCGATGATTACGTGAGCTAAAATGATGCAATTTAGATCAAAGATCAAAACAGGTACTAAATTGAATAGAATAGAGAATTTCATGATTTGCTTGATATATGCAATTGGTACGAGATTGAGTTGAACATGTTAAATTATGTGTTGAATTGACAAATTGTTGATTAATCTAGCACGTTAAAGCATAAATCGAATTGTATAATGAAATCAAAATTTGATTACCCTAGTAGTTGTTCGGACTGTGTCGAATATAGTTGGCATGCCATAGGTTTAGTGTATTAAGTAAAACCATCATTGTCAAGCAATCCAGGGTGACAGATCCGTGTATTCGTACTGAGTCTGTGTCTGGTTAATAGATTTATAATACAATAATTGATTAAATGGTAAGGAAAATGAAATGTGATGGAAATACGAAATGTGATATTATTCAAATTGAGTTGAAAATGAGCCCTAGGGGTCGAATACGTATGAAAGAGCTATCAGGCTCGGGAATGATTGAAGTGTTCAAGTGAAAAAGGGACTTGTGAAATTAATTATGATTCTAATAAACAAATAGTTAACATTACTCATGAATGGATATGGAAATGAACTAAATGCTAATAAATTGAATGTTATAAAACTATATGTATGCATAAAGAATTGTTGAGTAAAAATGAATATAAGCATAGATATATGAAAGTGATAGTATTTTCATGAATTGGAATGAGTTAGACTATGATTGAACGTATGCATTTGCACGAATTTGTTTATATTGATTTGAATTGTAGAATTACCACTGAGCAATTCATTCAGTGTACGATTTTGTTTTCTCTGTGCGCAGGTAATTAGATTCCCGATAGATCATGAGGAGGTATTCTCAACATCCAAAATTCGAACCCGACTCAACAATGTTTGTGAAATATTTCATATTAATAGTTTGCATGTACCTAATAGGTTAAATCTTGTTGGATTAAAATGATACTTATGATTAAATGTTGCATTTTGATACCCTAGAAATGATGTGTGTGTTGATGTGTATATATATATAATGCAACTCATATTTTCTTTAGTTGATTATGATATGTTGCATGAAATGGTAACATGGTTAAAATGAGATGTATGAACATTTATATGCTTGCATCTCTATTTTGTGAATGTTAGAATAGTTAATGAACTTGGTTAGGTAATTGAAGGAATTTGGTGAAGAGAAATGAATGGTTATATGTGAACATAGAGGTATAATTCAATATTAGGCGGTGTCGAAATGTATGTGTGGCTGAAAGATGTTGAGTTTGGTTTATGTTTGATATTGCTTGAAATTTACAGACTTGATAGAAAAAGAATTGCAGAAATAGTATGTGACGTCACGACGTCGAACGTACCATGTTGAGACGAGAAATGACCTATAATGTCACGTTAAGACGAGAAACCCCGTTGTCTCGACAAGGCCAAAATAGTAAGTGATGTTGCGACGTCGCAACATCGAGTAGCCTGACGCAGTGACGTGACAAACTGTGCGGCGACGTCTCGACGTGAAAATGTTGTGTCACGATATTAACCCTGTAATTTGAATATTTTACAATTTAGTCCTAATTCGATCTCGGGTTAGCATTAGAGTTTTTGTAAGCTCGTACAAGACTCGAAATTGTATATTTATCATATATCTTGCTTATAATGTTTGCATTTGGATGTTAAATGGCTTTAATTGTGATTATTTTGATCATAGTTGCTCCGACAACGAATGTGACACTGTAGCTCGGACCCGGTGACTGGGTCGAGTATAGGGTATTACATTATTAATAAATTAAATGAAACAATTTAAACACCAACAATTTATATTTTATTTTATTAATAAATTATTTAAAGAAGTGCAATTTTTAATGCATTATTTTAGTTTTTACCACTTTTATTACTTTAATCTTTTTTTTTACCCGAATTAAGACTCAAAAAAGATTTTTTTTTATGACCAAAATGAAGGTGTAAATATGATGTGAATGTGATTTGGCATGTACAATTAGTCGCCATTATTAGAAATTTAACACTTGGGTGACTAAAATGAAAACATCCTAAAAATTGGGTGACGAAATTTCAAGATTTTTTTGGGTGGCCAAAATGAAGGCACCCTAAAAGTTGGGTGACCAATTGGGTAGTTTACCCTTAATTTTTTCAATTTTTATTTTTATTAAGTTTTTTATAATTTTTATAAAATTTATTTTCTATAATTCTTTGTAGGGAGGAATCCACTTAAACCGATGGAAAAGTAGTTTTACACCCTTTCTTATCTTCTATATGATTAATATTTTAATGATCCAACCATGAATTTCTTGATATAATTGATCTTCTCATGCATGAAAAGTTTCAAACCGATCCGATATCTCTATTATATTGATCTAAAACACAATATATATTAATATTTATTGAACAATTGATTTTTTTTACATAAAACAAATAATTATAAGTTTTTAATTCATGTCAAACTTAACATGGATAATCTATATGAATGAAATATAAAATATGACGGTTAGATTATTAAAATATTAATTGTACTAAAAGATATTGAAGGATGCAAAGCAACTTTAGCTTTATACCGATATAAATGGATCTCTCCCCTTTGTTTATATATTTTTATATATTTTAAAAATCAGATGATGATTATAGTGCCACACCATCACCTCTTAATGGAGTTAAAAGAAAAAAAAGACTAAATTGTTCGATGGAACAAAAAATTTAGGGATTAAATGTTGTTTTATCTCTTTACAAATATTAAGAAATTTGTCTATCTACTTTAATATATCATAATTCGATTCTTATTCTTTACAAAAGTTGAAAATTTATTCTAGTTTAAACTTTCTTTTTAACATTAATCTCATTATAAGTTCTTATCATATTTACTTTTTTAGATACAAAACTTAAAACTACCAATAGCCCATTCTCAACCCTTAAATAGGAGAATAATACGCTTCAGCGTGCTCGAACATACATCCTCCTATACTAACAACAATGCAAATGACAATCGAGCTAATACCCAATCGGCATTCTAGTGTAAACTTAAACCGATTCTAGTTTAAACTTAAATTGATGGTTTTTATTAATTTATATTATATAAATAACTAAACTTTTGATTTTTAATATAACGGTTTAAGAAAAAGAATTAATAATATTATTTAATTAGACTAATTTTTTAATTTTTATAAAATACACGAAAAAAATTAATAATTTATTTTAAAAAATCTGACAAATTAAAATATATGCAATTTCTCAAATTTTATAAAAGCATCTATCTGAACTATCTTTTCCGTAAAAAATGTATAAGATGAACACTGTACCTATATTAAGTAAATTAAGTTTGGTACAACAAATTTATATAGATTATAAGTACTTCATATTTTCCATGTGAATGTGATATTTTATTGTTAACTTATTTAATGTCATTGTGTACTTACAAATATCATTATTAAACTGATTCAATTCTCATTTCTATGATAAAAAATAAATCAATACTAATATCTTTTAGGAAGTTTAATTATATGTGTAGTGATGTGTGATGCCCAATAAACGACAGCTCTCACTTTCTCATCCAATTGTGAAATTAGTAAAATAAAATTACTAAATTATATTATAGGGTTAATTATATTTTTTCTATTTTAATCATCAAACTATTAATTTTTTTATTATTCATCAAACTTTTTAAAATTAAATATTTTGATTATTCTCCCATTACTTACCGCTAGATGAGTTATGGGAAGTTGACGTGGATTTTTTATTGGTATAATAACAAATTTAGCCTTCTAATGTTTAAACATTATATCAATTTGATCCTAAATATAAAAAGATCAACAAATTTAGCCTTTCAATATTTACGAAATTTGTCATTTTAGTTCAATTTAAAAAAATTCAATAAATTTAGCCCTCAACATTTACAAAATTTGTTAATTTAGTTCTAATTTTTAAAAAAAAAATTAAAAATATTTTTTTTTTAAAAAAGGATCACTTTTAGTCCTTTATCAACTCTCTCACACGAGCCGCATCAATTTCATTTCTTTTCCTATGATATTCAGCTCTTGATGCTTATTGATTTTACTACTCTTCTCCAGTTAATAACTTAATCATTTGATGAAATTAGCATGGAAACTATTTACTTTAAGAGTCCGTTTGTTTGACTGAAAATGATTTCCGGAAAATAATTTCTGGAAAATGACTTACTTTTATGGAAAAGTCAATATTTTCTAGTATTTGGATGGATCTGTGTAAAATATTTTCTGTTGTTTAGCAGATTTCTTGAAAATATTTCATAAAAAATATTTTAAATGAAACAAACATATATTTGAGAATTTATTGTTTTTTTATTATTTAATTGATTTTATTTTATATCTATTAAATTTATATTTTACATTATTTTTACATATATTGCAGCGATTTATTTAAAAATAAATACATCAAATTAAATATATTAACATTCATAAATTTAAAACAACCAAAGCGAATAGATGATTCCTAATTGTGTTATAAAAAACAAAAAAAAAAAAAGATTGAGTAATAATAAATTAGCTTCCAAACCACAATTAAAATTGCAAATTAATAATATTATCCAGGTACATAATTAGTAATAGACCACATGATAACTACAATATTGTCCAAGTGCATAACTAGTATTACACCACATAATTAGTACTACACCACATTAAAACATCAATATCTTTAACCTTGAGAAAATTTTTGAAGCCAAAATTTTCCATGCTTCGTACTTTTGGCTAAGAAAGCTTTGCCCTCGAATTCACGACCCACAAGATAATCAAACACACTACAAAGGAAGTCGTCATCAAATCCTTCCACCTACATCAACATCACTTCTTTGTAAAGATGTGGTGTCTTATCCGCAGTAAATTGTTCTAATGCATTAGCAATCTTACCAAGTTGCTCACCCACAAATTTAATTTGTTCATCAACGACACTTTCTTGAGCATTTTTTCTTTTACGTTTAGATGTGTCAGATGAAGATACCTTTGTTCTTACCTCCTCAACCTCCTTATTGTTGTAGTCTACAGGCACTGAATCTTGGTTACCATAATCCAAGTCTATGTCAGCAAATGTTCTAGCAAAACCCCTTGTTGCCATATCTTTTCCAACAACCAAAGTCATTTCATCATAATGATCAATGCTTTTGTTCAAAAACGGTTCACACTTCTTGTGTGCCTGTTGGATATTATACAAAAATAGAATAACAAGTAAAATATACAATGTAGAAATATATTTAATATATATTACCATCACTACTGCATCATATGTCGATCTATCACATGTGTTAATTTTCATGTTATCATCCCATCCAAAACCACTTTCAGCCTGAATTGTGCATATAATTTATCATTGTTTTTTGCACTCTTCAGATGATTTTCCACATGCTTAGCATCACATTGAACTTGGAATCTTTCAGAAATAGTTGCAACAACTCGATTAATAGAAACTGCTTTGAAAGTGTTAGAAGGCTTATTTCTTTTATGTGTCTCCTCTGTTAGAATTTCGAGAAAAGGATGTTTCATCAGTTTTGTCCACCTGAATCGCTTTATTAACCCTTTTTTGTTGCCCTTACCCATTCTACATTAATAATTGTCATTGTCAATAATTTCAATATCCAACAAGCTTGAAACATAATAATTTTAATATCCAACAATAATTTCAATATCAATATACAACCAACATTAAAAAAAAACAATTTTAATACTAAAACATACATAACATAAAAACATTAACCCTGAGCCCTAAACCTACCTAATGTTTCTAGCCATATAATCAGTCAACATAGTTTGTGCAATTTCCTCTCTCTTAGCAAACTATTCTCTTGCTTCTTCTCTTTCTTCTCATTCCGTAAGAGTTAGTATTATCAAATCAGACCCAAGCTCCTCATATAATCCTTGATTAAGTAAATCATTAGGGTCAACTCTCATTATATGATTATGAATGATACAACAAGCCAAAACTATATCTACTTAAGTTTGAAATTTCCAAAATGGTTCAGCATCTAACACACAAAATCTTTTCTTTAAAATCCCAGAAACACGTTCAACAAGAATATATAATATCAGACACCACGATATGAGATAATATATCCATTTCGGATGCTATATCTAGCACCAACAAGATAATATTTACCTACAATTTTGTAAAATATAATTATTATTAATAAATTATTAGTGTGCTTGAACTATTTGGTGTTTAATGTTAATTCTTACCTTTTGGAATTCTTAATCCTTTTAGGCGTGAAAGTGCATCACTTAAAATACAAGAATCATGTACACTACCTTCCCAATGAACTAGAACATAGGAAAATTTCAAATCCAATGTAATGACAGCCAATACATTTTGTGTTGTCCCCCCTTTATGGCTACGGAATCTTCCTTGAATGCTAAGTGGAACGGACGCACGAACTTGAGTTCAATCTAATACTCCAATGCAATCTTTAAAATAAGGATAAAATCTTGGATTGTTTCTGATTTCACTAGGAGTTGACTCATCAAGTAATCTAACAACTAATCTATACAATTTTAAAATAGCTCTCAATACAACCCTAAAGTAACGGTGAATTGTCTCAATTGATCTATAATATCTAGATCCGATCACTCGAAACATTACATTATGACCAATTATAAGTAAAAATATAACTACTTGTTCCCTAATATTCACCGATTTAGTTTATTGTAACAAATTGTTCCTACTAAGAATGTCACACAAATTAAAAAAGACAATTGATCTCATCCTTATCACATCCATACAATGCTGGTCACCTCTATATAAAATACTATTAATATAATTTTCTCTTTCATAATCTCGATTCACACGAGGGTGATAAGCGATTTCCTTCCTAGTTTTTAATATTTTAATCCAAAGAGCCCCAAAAGCTAAAATTAAAGCCACAACCCCAACAATTGCATGTTAATCTTAATTACGATCCGTCTACACATAACAATATCAAACAAATATTTGATCATTACATAAAATAATTTCAAGTTGTGTTTGAACTCAAGAAAAAAAATATAGTAAAAATAAAATACCTATATACAACTTGTCAACTTTAGATATGCTGGTATTCTAGTTTTAGTAATTACAGTACCCAATTCGAACAAAAAAAAAACCAATATGAAACTAGTATATATCAATTAAGTCGGGGGAAATATAAAAATATAATAAAAAAAGATAGGACAATCTATAAGAAGACATAACATAGAGTGTGGAACATGTTCTCTAGTGCAAATCCAAATATCATGTGAAATTTTCAGTTCCATAGTTGGTTTCTTATTGGATGTCTTGATGATAGCTACCTAAATGTTATTATTTTCAGAAAATGAAGAAAACCAATATAACCTGAATATTTGATGCACAAAAAAAAAAAAACCATGAATGACATCTCAGCTTCTACCCAACTTGTCTCCCAAATGCTAACATTAACAATTAACTATGTACAAATTATTGCACTCTTCATTTTTCCAAAAGTATCCATAACCACATATTTTTATGCCTGGATAAAGATATTATCCTCTAAACACTTTAAAATTATGTAAAAATATCTTTAAAACTAAACATATCAAAATCAAACACACATCCATACATAACACATTTAAATCCGAGTAGCTTAAGTTACAAACTTGCACACTTGCAATGGGTATGTCTGTTTGTCAGTTTTTAGCAACAGTAATGAATAAACCAACCAAACAAAGGTTTCAATTTTACTATATGTATTTATATGGGCAATGATTAATTAATTGTATTTACATATAGTCACTGAAAGAGGACGACCTAATAAGCAACGAGATCAACCCACAGGCCTTCAAGGAAGAAAAATTTTATACTACAAGCCAACTAAACCAATGGCTATATATATACGAGGAAACCAACTGAACCAAATAGCATAAATCGAGTTAAGTGGGTTGAAACAGAGCTCAACTACTACCCAGCAACAAAGATGTTGTCCTCCATTAGCAAATCTTTTTATACATAAGCAGATTGGAGGCTGAGAGGACCACTTAATCATCATTTTTTTTCTTAATTTTCTAAAGCCAAACCATGAGTCATCATCACCTTTTATTTTCTAAAGCCAATCAATTAGGAACTCGTTTGTCTTTAACCTAGATACAAAATAATAGACACAAAAACATGGTCCCTCCTCGACCTAGTTGTCTAATCTATTTACTTTTACGTATTTTACATAAAAGGAAACAACAATGAGAAATAAAGATGGCCACTAATAACTTATTCATCGACCCAGTTGCTCTCTTCAATTTACAGATATGCTAGTTCATAGACTGCTAAACTCAACTAAGAACCTATGAAGCATGGATACGGACATGCAATACGGGTACGACACGATACGGATACGGCGACACGATAATTTTTAAAAAATGAGGACACGGGTACGGTAGGATACGGCAATAAAATTTTTTATTATTATTTATATATATATATATATATGTTAAAATACTCAATGTAAATAAAAATATTGATATTTTTCATTAATATATAATCAATTCTTTTCCATTAAGTTCAACCTATATCCTTAAGAAGGCTTGTACAAAAAGAAGCAAAAAAAGAACAATTTTCTAGTTCAATTCATAGCATTGGCATTTTCCATATCTTCTTCTTCATTGGCAAAAATTACCATCTCCATATCCGGTTCATCAAGAGATAAGCTAGCAACTCCAAGAATTCCTACTCCTTCAAATGAGTCAAATACATCACCTCCAATATCCCACATCTTGTTTTCTCCTTCTTTATAATGAGGAGTTTTTCTTGAAAGTAATCGAAGATTAGTATGCACAAATACTAAATCTTTGGCACGTTGAGGATTAATCTTATTTCTCCTCATGGAATGGATAAACGAATATGTACTCCAATTCCTCTCACAACAAGATGATGAAGAAGGTTGTCCAAGAACTGTAACACCCTGGTTTAGGGGCTGTGCATATGGGGTATAAATCAAGTGTTAGTAGGTTTTTGGGAGTGCTTGGTTGAGTTTTAGAGGCTCTAAGAATGTTGGGATGAGAAGGGAAGGCTTTGGAAAATTTAGATTTTTAGGGTAAAAAGGAATTGGGCCTAGGAGAATTGAGCCCAATGGGCCTTAGGCGTAGTAGCGTTTAAATTTTTGGAGAACAAGAGACCGACTTAAATGCAAGTTGGACCTATTGGATAAGTGATTTTGGAAGGTTAGAAGGCTTCTATGAAGTCCCGGATCAAATATTAGCTTTGGGGAAATTTTGGTTTTAGGTGAAAAAAAAAAAACCACGGAAGTTGGCGGTAGGCCTTAAGAATAAAATGTGGGGAAAAATGACACAAGTAGAGTGTGTGGTGTAGTGGCAAAGTGACGCCACATAAGAGACAAGGGTGACGCCACAAGGGAAGGAAGGAGGTCCAAGGTTCAAGTCTTGGCTTTTGCATTTTGGTTTTCTTTTACTTGGACCTCGAATTTGGCTATAGTTTATATTTAGTTGCGCATGGTTTAAGACACAAGAAGAGTTTGTGGCCAAGTGGCTAGCAGCGTGGATTATGTTGCAAGGGAGCACAGGTTCGAATCTCATGAGAAGCAAGGAGTATTTATTTTATGATGCTGACGGGAAGAGTTTCATTGAATTTAAACTCTCTCGACGCGAAGGATCCCACATCGGAAAGATACAAAGAAGGAAGGTGAAGTGCTAGCTATATAAGGAGCATCCTAGGAGGAGAGTAAACACATCTTGGAGGCGTTTGGGCACAGGAGTGGTCGGAGCGCGGATTAACACCGAGTCCTATCGGTGTGTAACTCTCTCTACTCTAGTTGTAGAAGCGGCAAATGCCGGAAGTGCGGTCACGGCAATAGTAGCCACACGAGCGTGCGGCGCGCGTGTGGGGCTTCGACGCGATAGTTGAGGCCATCGTGAGTATTCTTGTGGGTTGGGTTTGCTTGGCCGTGATGGGCGAAGTGGGCCCAATGGGCCCGTGGGCCCTTATGAGTAAATTGTGCGATTGTGTAGTATATAGTGAACTAGACTAGGTGGAACTTATATACGTGGCTAGATTTGTGTTAGGTGGGCCACACGGCGTGTGGGCCCGAATGGCCGAAAATTGGGCTTTAGGCCCAATAGTCCATTCGACCGAGAAATGGTAGTTGGGTCGCTCGGGCGACACTGGGCCTTTAGAAAGGCCATTCCAGTCTGAAAAATTATCGATATACCCTTGGTGGGTAAATTACGAAAATGCCCTTAGTAGGTAAAATTACGATTTTACCCTTAAAGGTTGATTAGCAAGGTAGGGCGTGTTAGTTTTCTTTGTGCTATAGTTTTTGTCTTGGCTGAATGGCCTAAGTGTTCATTGTTTTTATGCCAAGGCCGATTGTAGGGAAGAAGAGCACATCATTGGGAACCTTTTGTAAGTCCGTTAGTCTGCGGTGTGCGAAGCGAGCGAAGTAGCGTTTGGGTTTTGGTATCATTTAGGTGCGTAATCATCGCACTATTTACGTGGTTTGGTTTGCTAACATGTTTATGTGTGTATTATGTGTAATAGCCGTTTATAATGGCATAAGTGATGAATAACTGGTGATGGTAAGTTAATCTTGATATACATTTATATATGTACAATGTGGTAGTGATAAGTGATAAATACTCATTCTATATGATATTCTTGCATGATTTATTGACACATGGGCATGGGATTGGATTGAAGAAGGAAGAAGTGTACACAGGGGATGTACGTGGTCTAATGATAGCTCGAGTTACATTAGCGCTTGAGGTTAGCTTTGTGCTACCTCAAGGAGGTGTTGGCTAGGTGCCCATCTCGGCGGTTGATTGCTATGTGCATCACCGTGAGATGATTACGATATTTGGATCACTTTGGTTGATCGGTGGCTCACCACGGCCTCGGCGGCGAGAATGCCGAGGTAAGATTTATGGATCACGATGTGATCGGTGGCTCACCACGGCCTTGTCAAAGCAGTCCGCCGCAGGAGGTAACATATGTGGGATCACTCGGTTGTGATCGGTGGATTAGCCACGGCCTTAGCCAGGAGTGCGCTAAGGTTGGTGTCACGGTTGGATAGTAGGTTGGGCCGAGATGCATTCTTGCATGATTTGTTTCGATGGTTGTGTGGGTATGGGCCAAGCCCATACGGATGGAAATATGTGTTGTGGTTATGCAGTCGGTGGACTCACCTATTTTTCTCAACCATTTCGGTGATTCGTGATTAATGGACCGGGTTGGAGGATACAAAGGTGGCCATGCGAGAAGGAGATTATTTTGATTATTTTATGTTTTTAATATTAAGTATTGGGTTTAAATATTGGGTTGTAATAAGGGCCTTATTTTTATTATTTTGGTATTATTTTATTATTATTTATGGCTTGTTCAAATTAGATTACTAAGTGAAGATAACTTTATTTTAGCAACTTATTTATTCAAATTATATATATATATATATATATCTGTTTAATAAAGTTTTAATATGGGCATTGTATAATAACAAAGTTTTAATTATAATTTTAAATGGACATGGTTTTCAAAAGTTAACAATTTTCATATTTTATCCAAAAGTCAAAAAGATTTTCAACCGTCTTTCCGCAGTGACATAACCAGATCCGGTCAAGGCTCGTGGGCCGGGTTTGGGGTGTTACTGATTTGGTATCGAGCCCTGTTCAAAACTCGGCTTTGAGGTTTTGGGCCCAAAAACGTTTCAAAATGGGTTTTTATGAAAGGTTTTCGAGTTAGGTGGGCATGGCACTGTACCTCAGGCCAAAGTCCACGGTAAGTACCCCTTACTATTGCTTGTGAGTTATTGATGTGATCGGATGATTGCAATAGTGGATTACTTTAGAATCAAACTTTGATTGCTCGAAAGAACGACTTCCGAAAACTTCTGTTCATAAAATTTGCTCGTGGATTAAACAGTGGAACAAAATTTCTAATGCATAAAACTTTTAATCGAGTTAAATCGCGACGCTAGATATGAGTTCTAGGGGCGTGGTCGTACTTCTCGTGGGCGTGGTAGAGGCGGTTTTGGTGATTGTTTGTTTTGTTGCTCGTAAAGTATGTTAGCTCTTGGAGATCGAGTCTTGCGCAATGATAGCGTAGTGGAGAGAATTGGATCATTAGTTTAGACAAGTAATTTCGAGGACGAAATTATTTTAAGGAGGGTAGAATTGTAACACCACGTTTTAGGGGCCATGTGCATATGGGGTATAAATCAAGTGTTAGTAGGTTTTGGGAGTGCTTGGTTGAGTTTTAGAGGCTCTAAGAATGTTGGGATGAGAAGGGAAGGCTTTGGAAAATTTAGATTTTTAGGGTAAAAGGAATTGGGCCTAGGAGAATTGAGCCCAATGGGCCTTAGGCGTAGTAGCGTTTAAATTTTTGGAGAACAAGAGACCGGCTTAAATGCAAGTTGGACCTATTGGATAAGTGATTTTGGAAGGTTAGAAGGCTTCTATGAAGTCCCGGATCAAATATTAGCTTTGGGGAAATTTTGGTTTTAGGTGAAAAAAAAAACCGGAAGTTGGCGGGTAGGCCTTAAGAATAAAATGTGGGGAAAAATGACACAAGTAGAGTGTGTGGTGTAGTGGCAAAGTGACGCCACATAAGAGACAAGGGGTGACGCCACAAGGGAAGGAAGGAGGTCCAAGGTTCAAGTCTTGGCTTTTGCATTTTGGTTTTCTTTTTACTTGGACCTCGGAATTTGGCTATAGTTTATATTTAGTTGCGCATGGTTTAAGACACAAGAGGAGTTTGTGGCCAAGTGGCTAGGCGTGGATTATGTTGCAAGGGAGCACGGGTTCGAATCTCATGAGAAGCAAGGGAGTATTTATTTTCATGCGATGCAGACGGGAAGAGTTTCGATTGAATTTAAACTCTCTTGTGAAGGATCCCACATCGGAAAGATACAAAGAAGGAAGGTGAAGTGCTAGCTATATAAGGAGCATCCTAGGAGGAGAGTAAACACATCTTGGAGGCGTTTGGGCACGGGAGTGGTCGGAGCGCGGATTAACACCGAGTCCTATCGGTGTGTAACTCTCTCTACTCTAGTTGTAGAGCGGCAAATGCCGAAGTGCGGCCACGGCAATAGTAGCCACACGAGCGTGCGGCGCACGTGTGGGGCTTCGGCGCGATAGTTGAGGCCATCGGTAGTATTCTTGTGGGTTGGGTCGCCGCTTGGGCCGTGATGGGCGAAGTGGGCCCAATGGGCCCGTGGGCCCTTATGAGTAAATTGTGCGATTGTGTAGTATATAGTGAACTAGACTAGGTGGAACTTATATACGTGGCTAGATTTGTGTTAGGTGGGCCACACGGCGTGTGGGCCCGAATGGGCGAAATTGGGCTTTAGGCCCAATAGTCCATTCGACCGAGAAATGGTAGTTGGGTCGCTTCGGGCGACACTCGGGCCTTTAGAAAGGCCATTCCAGTACGAAATTATCGATATACCCTTGGTGGGTAAATTACGAAAATGCCCTTAGTAGGTAAAATTACGATTTTACCCTTAAAGGTTGATTAGCAAGGTAGGGCGTGTTAGTTTTCTTTGTGCTATAGTTTTTGTCTTGGCTGAATGGCCTAAGTGTTCATTGTTTTTATGCCAAGGCCGATTGTAGGGAAGAAGAGCACATCATTGGGAACCTTTTGTAAGTCCGTTAGTCTGCGGTGCGTAAGCGAAGTAGCGTTTGGGTTTTGGTATCATTTAGGTGCGTAATCATCGCACTATTTCGTGGTTTGGTTTGCTAACATGTTTATGTGTGTATTATGTGTAATAGCCGTTTATAATGGCATAAGTGATGAATAATCGTGATGGTAAGTTAATCTTGATATACATTTATATATGTACAATGTGGTAGTGATAAGTGATAAATACTCATTCTATATGATATTCTTGCATGATTTATTGACACATGGGCATGGGATTGGATTGAAGAAGGAAGAAGTGTACACGGGATGTACGTGGTCTAATGATAGCTCATGCTACATTAGCGCTTGAGGGTTAGCTTTGTGCTACCTCAATGGAGGTGTTGGCTAGGTGCCCATCTCGGCGGTTGATTGCTATGTGCATCACCGTGTAGGCGATTACGATATTTGGATCACTTTGCTTGATCGGTGGCTCGACCACGGCCTCGGCAAATGAGAATGCCGAGGTAAGATTTATGGATCACGATGTGATCGGTGGCTCACCACGGCCTTGTCTGTGCAGTCCGCGAGAGGTAACATATGTGGGATCACTTTCGGTTGTGATCGGTGGATTAGCCACGGCCTTAGGCGGGAGTCCGCTAAGGTTGGTGTCACGGTTGGATAGTAGGTTGGTGAGATGCATTCTTGCATGATTTGTTTCGATGGCTGTGTGGGTATGGGCCAAGCCCATACGGATGGAAATATGTGTTGTGGTTATGCACTGAGTCAGTGGACTCACCCTATTTTTCTCAACCATTTCAGGTGATTCGTGATTAATGGACCGGGTTGGAGGGGATACAAAGGTGGCCATGCAGAAGGAGATTATTTTGATTATTTTATGTTTTTAATATTAAGTATTGGGTTTAAATATTGGGTTGTAATAAGGGCCTTATTTTTATTATTTTGGTATTATTTTATTATTATTTATGGCTTGTTCAAATTAGATTACTAAGTGAAGATAACTTTATTTTAGCAACTTATTTATTCAAATTATATATATATATATCTGTTTAATAAAGTTTTAATATGGGCATTGTATAATAACAAAGTTTTAATTATAATTTTAAATGGACATGGTTTTCAAAAGTTAACAATTTTCATATTTTATCCAAAAGTCAAAAAGATTTTCAACCGTCTTTCCGCAGTGACATAACCAGATCCGGTCAAGGCTCGTGGGCCGGGTTTGGGGGTGTTACAAGAACTTTTAAAGCTAAGTTTTGGAGCAAAGGTATTGAAGCCCCATGAACTAACCACCAAGACTTGGGATCCAAAAGCCATCTATCTTTTAGTGAATCAAATGAATCAAAAATATCTAGTGCTCCCGAAAATCTCGCAAACTCTTGGAAAACCATCTTCCTTTCTTCGGTATAAGGAAAATATCTTCTTAAGCACTTATTCCTTTCCTCTGAGATTTCTACATCTTTATGTGGAGGAAGGCGATTTGGAACCTCATTAAGCCAATCACTACAATAATACCTATGTAAACAAATAAATTTAAAATTTTTTAATTGATAATAAATAAAACAAGTATAAAAGAATAAAAACAAGCATAAATGTAATATATGTTATCTAAGTTTACCTTGGATTTAAAGAATGAGCCATACAATGAAGTGGTGTACTACTCTTAGTCCATCGATCAATAAGAATATCATATACGACTTCATAAAAGATTGATTTCTCATCTCCTTTCTTCCCTTCATGCCTATAAATGCTTGTCTTCACTTTTTCGATCATTTCATCCCACATCTCATAAACCAAGTGAAGAGTAGGTTTATCTGTATCCATAATTCGAAGCATATCATATATAGGTTCCGTAAAAGTAAGGATATAATCAACTTTATCCCACCAAAGGTCATCCAAAATTTTTTCCTTCACCAAATAGGCTTTGGAAACGTCATCTTCTTTATAAGTAGACCATTCATCACTAATAACCATATTTTGGAGACCCCGTTTAATGAGCTTGAATCTTTTTAACATCACAATCATAGAAGAAAATCGAGTATCCGCAATAGCAAGCAATTTCAAAGGCACAAAAGAATTAAATATTGCCAACCTCATAGAGTGATTCATTATGAAGTTTCTTATAAAGATAGCATCATCACCAACATTATTTATCCAACACAAAACATCATATGTAACCTCATTCTTTTCGATGTTTTTTGCAGCACATATTTTTAAGAGCAAGATTAAGAGTATGTACCACACAAGGTGTCCAAAAGATATGAGGATGTTGTGTCTCCACTAATGATCCCGCGGCTTTACAAACTGGTGCATTGTCGGTTATCACTTGAACAACATTTTGTGCCCCAACCTCACTTATGACATCTTTAATTAAAGTTGCCACGTAAAACTTATCCTTGTACTCCTTTTCACAATTGACAGCTTTTAAGAAAACAGCTCCACCTTTAGAAACGGCCATAAAGTTAATCAATGGTCGTCTTTGTGCATCCGTCCATCCATCACATATAAGACTAATACCTTTTTCCTTCCACATTCCCTTTATAGGTTGTAACAACCTCTCTATGTTTGCTCGTTCTTTTTGCAACAATGTAGTCCTTAAAGCATTATACCCCAGAGGTTTGTAACCTGGAATCGAATTCTTACTAGCTAAAGTGAATGCATTCACATAATGAGGGTTCCTAGCTAGATGAAAAGGCAATCCACCAGAATAAAACATTCAAGCAATTTTACTATCTAAATTCTCTCGAGCAGCTAGATTGAACGATTTTTCTAAAGGGCCTTTTCTTCTTTTAGAACCTAAACTATGACCTTGAAGTGATGTTGTGTTTGGCCCAAAGGAAGATGCTAGTGTTTGAGAACTAGGTGGCAGTGGGACTATTTTTGGTTGCAACTTAAGTTTCGCATCTTCATCTATTTTTTGCATTTCAGCAAGATGTTGTAGTGTTACTTTAGGACACACTCGAATTCCTTGCCCACTTAATTTCAACAAATGTGCTTTAACCCTAGAGTATGACCCCTTAAATGTAGCATTACAAAAATTACACACAAAACTAACATTCCCACCTCCTTCAACAGTTTTTGGTAATTTAGTAACATATCTCCAAAGAGGAGTGTTACTAATATCATCTTGAGACACACTAGCATTGGTAACATTATTTGATGAGTCAACACTTCCACTACCACTTTGAGATGCCATAATTAATATTGGTGATCGACTCGATTAAACAACGAACAAGTAAAAATAGTGGAAGAAATTGAGGTAAAAACTAAACCCCGAAACCCAAAAATAAATATCCCTCAAAACATAAATACAAAATTCTCCAAAAAGGGTTAAGTTCTAATCGTTTGATGGATGCATTTTCTAAGGTTGTAAAAGTGTCTATTTATAGACTAAATTTGTAAGTAAAATAAATTATGCTAATAAATACAAAATATATTATACTAATAAATATTAAATCTTTTTAAAAATATATTTTGTTTAACTTGACTTGCAAACAATGTCTTATTTTATTTAATAAGAATTTGGGTCACACATATATTTATTAATTTATAATTAAAAATAATTTTTAAAAAAATATTTTTAATGTAATAAATACATTAACTAGACAAATATTATATATATTCTTATTATAATGTATCTCATATATTTATAAATTAAATTCATAGGTCAAATAAATTATACTAATAGATGTAAAATATATTATACTAATAAATACTAAATCTTCTAAAAAGAAAATATATTTTGTTTAACTTAACTTGCAAACAATGTCTTATTTTATTTAACAAGAATTTAGGTCACACATATATTTATTAATTTATAATTAAAATTAATTTTTTAATTATTTCAAATCTAATTTATATGGGTCTCACATATTTTTATTATATTTACTTTAGTTATTTTTATATTACTATAATTTATTTTTACTTTCTTACCCCATTATAAATTTATACCCATATAATACAATACATTAACTATTTTTTATTCTTTCTTACACATTGACTTTTTTTTTCTTTTTTTCACAGCTTTTTTCTCTTTTTTCTGATGCACCAACTATTTCTTTTTTCTTTTTTCACAGCTTTTTTCTCTTTTTTCTGACGCCCATTAACTATTTTTTTTCTTTTTTATGCATCCCCTTTATGTCTTCCCCTATTTACCCCTTTTTTCCCTTCTAATTTACCATTCTTACCTTTGCTCTGTATTTCATTTTCTGCTAAAAAAACCAGCACATATACAGACTCCGGGAGTGTCCCTTTTTGACACGCTTCAAGGCGTGTCCGGTACGTATCCGGCCATGTCGGCGGCGTGTCCGTGTCGGACACCAGTACGACACTGGTACGAGGGGATTTTCCCCGTGTCGGTGCTTCCTAGCTAAGAACTAATGTATCCATTTTTTATTCTTTTTACCCTTCGGGTTACAAAAGAGTGAACCAAACCCAGAAAAACTCACCACCAATACATTGGAAATAAAAACAGAATTGACTCCAAAAAACAAATTTAAAGCACATAATTTGGTCTCAAACATGCATGGACTGAACATAATAAAAAAATGCCCAATTTAGACAATCCCAAAAGAAAGTAATTGGTCAAAAAAAAAAGAAAGAAAAAGCGTTGATGTTAGGGAAAAAAAAAGGGACCGCGAACCTAAGGGAAAAAAAAGAAAGTAATTCACCAAAATAAAAAAAAAAGCAATTGAAGCATCTTAAATTGATAAAAAGAAAAAAGAAAAAGAAAACATACCTTGATGGCAATTGCGCTAAGAGAAGTTAAACCCAGAGACTTTTTTTTCGATTTTTTTCTTTCTTTTTTCTTTTTTTTCTTTTTTCTTTTCTTTTTTTTTTTTGCAAAGGGAAAAAAAGGGAAAGAGATAGCAAACTTAAGGGAGCTTTGGAAGAGAAAAATAACACCTAGATCGAGGTGGAAAGTGTTAAGGAATGAAACAATTAGCTGTTAAGTTGTTAATAGTGTAGTTGTTAATCTGTTAGCAGTTAATCTGTTAATAATCTGTTTTGCATTTAATGCCTAGTGTTATAAATGTTGAGGTCTGGTGTATTACTTTGGGCATGAAATAATAAAATAAAGTTCTTTTCTTTTTCAGTTTGTTTTCTCTATTCCTAGTTCTCTCGCAGATCTTAACATGGTATCTGAGCCTTAATTTTTTTTTTTTAATGGCGACAGATGAAGTCTCAAGTAATGATCCTTCTATTCATATATCTTCTTCTGATCTTGGTCATGGTTTCTTGAAGAAAGTCCAGCAGTTTCCCAAGCATGATACAGTGAAACTTGGAGAGCACAACTTTCTGTTATGGAAACAACAAATCTTGCTGATTCTTGAAGGGTATGGATTGCATAATTTTGTTCTTGGGACTGTTGGTGTCCCTCCACAGACTGTTGTCGATGGTGATGGCAATCTTGTGGTTAATCCTGATTTCTTGGTTTATTAACAACAAGATAAGCTGTTGGCTTCTTGGCTGTTGTCCACAATTTGTGATGATATTTTGGTGCACCTTACTGATGCTCGTTCGAGCTCTGATGTCTGGAGTTTAGTCATTCAGAGGTTTGCTACTAAATCTACTATGTCTGTTTCCACCCTACGACATTCTTTGTATTCTCAAAAGAAGGGGCAGCTCACCATTAAAGAATACTTGAGCAAGATAAAAAGTCTATATGATAAGTTGATGGCTGCTGGTCATCCTATTTCTGCACAAGAACAGATTAGTGTTATTCTTGCTGGATTATCCTTGGAGTTTGAGTCCATTCGGGCTGTTGCTTCCGCTATGCCTATATCTATTGATCTTCTTTCTGAAATGTTAATTGATTGTGAAGTTCGACAACAAGATTTGGCTTTGAATGTGCCTTTGCAGGCTAATGTGGCTCAACAACGTGAGTCTGGTGTTAAAGATATTGATCAGTTGGAAAGAGGTTCTCGACCACCCTATAGAGGTAATGGTTCTCGTTCATTTCGAGGCAGAGGTCGAGGAAGGCGGTTTGTTCACAACAAACCTCAATGTCAACTGTGTGGTCGTATTGGTCATGTTGTGCAGAAGTGTTACTATAGATTTGATGAATCTTTTGAAGGAGTCTCTCATCAACCCATGCAAGCTCACTGTCATCAGTTTCAAGATGTTTCAAATGTTTCATGTGGAGGTCCTCATTGTTCTTGCCAGAAGCAACCTACACATCATCCTAAAGTTAACACTGCCTCTACAAGTGGTCAGTCTTCTTCAGGTCCTCTAACTATAAAGATTTGGTATCCAGATTCTGGAGCCTCTAATCGTGTTACTAGTAATCTGGACAATCTACATGAGACTACTCCATACACAGGTAACAATAGGCTATACATGGGAAATGGTATGTCTGTACCTGTAGCTCACATAGGTTCCTCTACTGTTACAACCTCAAATAGAGTTTTTCACTTGAAACGTCTGTTACATGTTCCACAAATCTGCAAAAAACTTGTTGTCTGTAGCTCAGTTTGCTAATGATAGTCAAGTGTTTTTTGAGTTTCATCCCTTTCACTGTTTTGTGAAGGATATCAAGACAGGGACCATACTGCTAGTGGGCCGTACTCATAATGGTTTGTACCAGTTCGACCTGTCAAAATCTTCAACTTGTGCTACAGCATCAACTTCGTCTGCTACGATTCATACTACATCTTTGGAGCGATCTGTTTCTAATGCTACTCTCTTTGACCTATGGCACAAACGCCTTGGTCATCCTTATAATAAGACTGTTCTATCAGTTCTTCACAAATGTAATATTGCTTCTAAGTCTTCAATGATGAATTCAGTTTGTTCCGCATGTCAGTTAGGCAAGCTTCATAAGTTTCCATTCTCTTCTTCCACAACTGAATATACGGCTCCCTTTGAACTTCTTGTGTCTGACTTATGGGGTCCTGCCCCCATTGCCTCTGAAGGCCATTATTATTATATTTTATTTGTGGATGCTTTCTCACGATACACTTGGATTTTTCTTCTTAACCGAAAGTCTGAGGCCCTTGACAAATTTCTTCATTTACAAAGGTTGGTGGAGGTTCAGTTCGGTGTCAAGATTAAAGCCCTTCAAACAGATTGGGGTGGTGAGTTTCGATCGTTTCCTAAGATTCTTTCTCAGCTTGGCATTCAACACAGACTCTCTTGTCCTCATACATCTGAACAAAACGGTCTGGTTGAAAGGAAGCATCGACATGTAGTTGATACTGGACTGACCTTACTAGCTCAAGCTCACATGCCAATGAATTTTTGGGCTCATGCTTTCATGAGTGTTGTTTACCTTGTTAACAGACTCCCAACTCCAGTGCTCGCTGGCAAGTCTCCTTTTGAGGTATTACATAAAGTTGTGCCAAGCTACAATCATCTAAGGGTGTTTGGGTGTCGATGTTATCCCTATATGAGACCATTTAATAGTCATAAGCTTCAGTTTCGATCCCGGCCGTGTGTCTTCCTTGGTTATAGTCCAACTCACAAGGGCTATAAGTGTCTTGATGCAAATCAAAGGGTGTTTATATCCAAGCATGTTGTGTTCGACGAGGGTTATTTTCCTTTTGCTGACTCTGATAGCTCGACTGGGGGTTCTGACCACAACCAACCTATTTTACAACATCAATATTCTTCGGTGCCAGTTGTGTTACCTGCTCAGGTTAGTTCTCGAGCTAATCCTCCGAGTGTTATTGCTTCTTCATCTCAGTCGGCTTCGAGGAGTATGTTACGATCAGTAACTTCTCCTTCTGTTTCTCCCTCTTTGGAGTCTACTAATCCTCGAGTGGAACCAAATGCTACTTATTCCTCAACAGCAGTAGAGCCTACTGTTACTTCTTCACCAGGGGCCCCTCCGTTTTTGGTCAACCAGTTTCCTTCTGATTCCAATGTCAATACTCATCATATGACAACCAGGTCCAAGAATGGTATATTTAAGCCTCGAGTATTCTCTGCTAAACTAAGTGAACGAGAACCTACTTCGATTGAAGAGGCCCTTGCAAGCAAGGAGTGGGCACTTGCAGCTCAACAAGAATATGCAGCTCTTATCAAGAATGATACCTGGGATTTAGTTCCTCTACCTGCCAACCGAAGAGCTGTAGGGTGTAAATGGGTTTTCAAACTCAAAAGGCATTCAGATGGCACCATTGCTCGCTACAAGGGTCGCTTGGTGGTCAAAGGTTATCTTCAAGAAGTTAGGGTTGATTTCCAGGAGACATTCAGTCCGGTTGTAAAACCAACAACCATTAGAGTTGTTTTGGCATTAGCTGTTCAGTTTGGATGGCAACTCCGGTAGGTCGATATCAATAACGCTTTCCTCAATGGTGATCTATCTGAGGAAATTTATATGCTCCAACCACCTAGTTTTAAACAGTCTCATGGTGACAAACCCATGGTGTGCAGGCTAAAGAAGGCACTTTATGGGCTTAAACAGGCTCCCAGGGCGTGGTTCTTTAAACTTCGAGATTTTCTGCTCTCTTCTCAATTCTCCTTGGCCAAGTCTGATAGCTCACTTTTTGTTAAGAAGACTGACAGTATGGTAATGTATGTTTTTGTCTATGTTGATGATATAATCATCACTGGTAGTCATCAGGCCAGCATTGATCAGTTTGTTACAAACTTGGATACTCAATTCTGTTTGAAGGATTTAGGACCTCTCAACTATTTCCTTGGCATTGAGGTGTCTTCAACGTCCAATGGTTTGTTTCTAAGTCACCGCAAATATGTGCTTGATCTTCTCCGGAAAGCTAAAATGGATCAGGCAAATAGCTCTCCTACACCTATGGTGACCTCTTCAAAATTGTCTCAGCACACTGGCTGTTCGATTGACAATGAGTCAGAGTATCATAGCATTGTGGGCGCCCTGGAATATGTGGTCATCACAAGACCAGATATCACTTACTCGGTGAACAAAGTGTGTCAGTTCATGCATCATCCACTTGATCAACATTACAAAGCAATAAAGTGAATCCTTCGATACTTGCAAGGAACTTTGGATTATGGCATTCAGTTTACTCCTTCTACCACCTTGGATGTTGTTGGTTATTCAGATGCAAGTTGGGGAAATTATGTTGATGATCGAAGGTCAACCTCTGGATTCTGTGTTTTTCTAAGTGGCAATCCTGTAATCTGGGGATCGAAGAAGCAACAGGTGGTCTCTAGGTCCACTGCAGAGGCTGAATATAGGGGGCTTGCTCATACAGTAACTGAGGTGATCTGGCTTGAGTTTTTATTATCTGAACTTCATGTTTCACCATCAAGGAGACCTACTGTGTGGTGTGATAACGCTAAAGCTGTTGCGGTCTCTTCCAATCCGGTGATGCACTCAAATTTTAAACATGTTGAATTGGACTTATATTTTGTTCGAGAGAAGATTGCTACTGGAAAATTGAGCGTGGGACATGTTCCAGCACAGGAGCAAGTTGCTGATGTGTTTACAAAGCCTTTAGCAGAACCTTTGTTTACAAAGTTTCGATCGTGTCTTAAAGTGATTGCAAAGATGGTCAATCAATAGAAACAAGACGATAGGAGCATGTTAAGGAATGAAACAGTTAGCTGTTAAGTTGTTAATAGTGTAGTTGTTAATCTGTTAGCAGTTAATCTGTTAATAATCTGTTTTGCATTTAATGCCTAGTGTTATAAATGCTGAGGTCTGGTGTATTACTTTGGGCATGAAATAATACAATAAAGTTCTTTTCTTTTTCAGTTTGTTTTCTCTATTCCTAGTTCTTTCGCAGATCTTAACAGAAAGAAAGGGGAAAGAGGAAAGGGAGAAGGGGTTTTGGGTTATTGCGGTGAAGAGTAAAGCTTTGGAAAATATCTTACTGAAATGAAAATGGTAAGAGGTTTTCCTAAAATAAAGCCTTCTTTTCTCTTGTTTTGAAGAAGGTTTTACAGTGAAATTTCATTTTTCACCAAACAAACAGCGAAAAACAGTGAAAATGTTTTCCATAAAATATTTTACAGGTAAACAAACACACCTTAAATATGAAAAATAGTTAATTAAGTTTTGAAAACATCTTTACTCAAGCAATATTTGCATCAGTCGTCACTTTACATTCTTCCCTAGGTGATTGCACCTGTAGGTCCAAGTATTCACGTTTGAGACCAACCTGTCATATTATATATTAGATTTGTAAGTGTATATATATCTCAGATGTAGGCATTCATCTTTAATAGCCAAATCAGTTATATGATGCTCACTCTGTAGTAGATTTAGAAAAAAGCAAAGCTCAAAAAGAGTAGAGTGAAACTGCCAAAAAAGAAACTGAGTAATAGGCTAAGGATGACCAAAACATGTGGTTTGTCCTTGTGGCAAATGACATCCTATTGGTACAATCAACAAGCATCAAGAGCTGAATATCATAGCAAAAGAAAGGAAATTGATGTAGCTGAGGAGATATTTTATAAAGGATTAAAATTGATTTTTTTAAAATAATTGAAAATTTTAAGATTAGAACTAAATTGATAAATTTTGTAAATGTTGAATGAATTTTATTGGCAATTAACGTAACACTTTTTTTTAATGACTTTGTTAGACTTACAGAACTATGAAGGGAATCTCCCTAATGTAATCCAATCATTTGCTACTGCGACTAAGGACCGGAACAAGGAGGTATGTAAACACATCATTAATTGAAAAATGAATGTAGTAAAAAAGATTACTAGTATACAAGGAAAAATGAGTAGAAATAGCAATAGCAAGTTGTTGGACTTAGAGGTTGAGCTATAATCTGAACTAAAGGAAGTCTTAGATTAACAAGTACTCCTTTGGAAACAAAAATAGAGGAGTGAATGGTTTGTTCAAGAAGACAATAATACAAGGTACTTTCATAGTCACACTCTGGCTAGACAAAAGCAGAATTGTATCTCCACACTGAAACTTGGTAATGGTACTTGGTGTTATGATGATGGTATTTTACAAGCTGAAGCTATCTCTTATTTCTAGCAACTTTATTCACGAAAAGGGCCTACACCGGAACCGTTTTCATTACAAGATATCTTCCCACACATGGAGTCTGTTGATTATATTTTGCTTAATATAAAAGTCATAAATGATGAAATAAGGTGAGCTCTTTTGACATGACCCACTTACGGCGTCATGAATTGATGGTCTACCTGTGTTGTTCCAAAACCAATGGCATACAGTTGGTCATTTGATGAATATTTATCATATGATTATTTTTGGTATATCGTACTTATATTTGTTTAGTTTCTTAAGTATTTTTATATGTTTTAGATTTGTTTTAGTTTATCTGACTTTTTTTATATTTACATTGTAAATATTGTATGTTTTTAGTGTTTTTTACTATTTAGTTTCAATAAAATATTTCATATGGTTTTTGCAAGTAAAACAAGTTTAGGAAGAAGATGTCAATATATGGAACTATGAGAATAAATGCACTAAGCCTAAAGTTAATCCAAGATGATGAGTAACAATCCAATGCTCAAAGATTCAAAATTTTTAATTTGGGAACATTCAAAACTTCCAGTCAGAACACTTCTTAGTGTTTCGATCATTTCTCGAGCTACAAAACTCCATTTCGGGTATAATTTATATCGTCGAAAAATAAATTCAAAGATCTATTCAGATATTGAACATTAATTCCAAAATGCATCAAGAAGAAATCCAAAAATAAAGAGAAAGTTACAAGTTTCACATTGGTGGACAATTTTGATGCATTTTCGAGTTTAGGTCATATGTCCTAACATACTTGGAGTTTGGAGCTGAAATTTCTACAATGAATGTACAAGATGCAAATCTTCAATCAAATTTCTTGGACTTTTCCCATTTGGAGTTGTTAACTTGAACAAAAGAAGTCATCAAATAACATGTGAAAGATGATTCCAAAAGATGAAAAATAAGTGGGCCTAGCAATTTATTACTAGCAACTCCTTTGCATTGTCATTTTCCTCTTCCCAAACCTCTATAAATAGCCTTTAGTTTCAGAATAGGAGGCATCTTGGAGTTAAGATCATGATCATTTTATTGTTAGTGTTTATTTGTTTATTTGTTTATTTATTCTTATAAAATCTCAAGTTTCTTGAATCTAATATGTTTTTTTCATATAAGTTTGAGTTGTTTAGTTTTGTCATGTTATTCTAAGTGTTCAATGCTGAAGTGAAAGGGTGAAACTCTTGGAAAATATTAAGGTAAATCTATACTAACCATTTGAGCTAAAATTAAGTATCAATCACTTGTCATAATTATACTTGTAAAGTAAGATTATTTATTTATTTATTTATTATAAACAATAGATGACACAATGAATGCTTGGATAAATTAACTTTAGTTTATTATAGCATATAAAAATTGGCATAATAAATATTTGAAATCTTTTTTATAAGTGTTGAAGTTATCAAGTGATTATAATACCATATGTTATATTTTTAAATTGAACTTAAACAACTGAACTTTCATAGTGCATCATTCTTTGTTTATGGATTCATTTGCTAAACTATTGGACTTATTGGACAATCATATTGGACACCCCTTTGATGGGCATACCTTTGGTTATGATTCATATGCTTAATTATTGGACGTAAATTGCTAGATTATTCGATTGAAACCTCTATTTTGTGTAGATTCTAATTGAGTAATAACATTTAGTACTAAAATTTAATCTTAATATGACACCAAGAGTAGATCCTCTAACCTCAGCATATTTTCTTCCAAATATTTATTTATTTAGTTAATTTATTTTGTTGATTTTTATTTTTATTTCTAGTGTTTCTTGCTCCTACTTTCATTTTCGACACTCATTTCAAAGTTATGTGTTAAATATTTGTTCTAACATAATACTTGTAATCTTGTAAGTTCTGATCAACTTCTATATGGATCGACCTCGAATGCCCAAGACTTTATTACTTGAATATAACATGCACTTGGGTTGTAGATTTAGAAAGTGTTTGTCATCATTCAATTTGCGAGTGGATAAAAGGCATTTCCGTACGTAACATTGTGGAACCGTCTCTCAATAAGCTTCTTGGTCTTTATTTGTAAGACTTGTAGCCTACTAGAGTCTTTTATGAATTTCTACGCATCAGTCTTTGTACGATATTGTACAAAATGGTTATTGCTAACCACTTTAAAATTGTGGTTCTAAAACTGATTGCACTTAACTAAATAGATTTTATGGCTGGTAGGAACATCACCGATAATATTTTAGTTGCTCAAGAGTTCATACATTTGATGAGAATGAAATGAGATTAGGAATCTTGGATGGCAATGTATCACCCATAACCCGTGTCCGATGCCGGACTAGGGTTAAGAGCATTACCGGATAGATCGGAAACTTTAACAGACAATTCATCAAGTAACTCATCAATTACATTCATATTGTCCCTTAAGTAAGTCATCGAGACTTAAAGCGTGCTCATAAATAGGGTTGGGACTAAACCGGAACACATACGAAATTTCACAGAAATTTAAAACTTTTCTAAGTTTCAGGGGTTACACGCCCGTGTAGGCAAGCCGTGTGCCTCCCACGGCTGCTGGACACCCCCATGTGTCCTGCCCGTGGTCGAAACTGACCTCACATCCACGGCCACCAAGCACGCCCGTGTGCCTTGGCCGTGGTCGAATCAGACCTCACGTCCACGGGCACCAAGCACCCCTTATGCTAAGGCCGTGTACTCTTAGGCCAATACTGACTTTCTCACACGGCTACTAGACACGCCCGTGTGTCATGGCCGTGTGCTATTAGGCTAGCTACTGACTTAGCCCCACGGTCACTAGGCACGCCCGTGTGGCACAACCGTGTGACATTATAGGCCATTTGCAAGGCCAAAATGCCACCCACCTAGGTCATATCTACAAGAAATGTTTACCAACTCATTTCATACTCAAATGACACACAAAAACATACCAAATTAACCATTCAATCTATACATTCAATACCAAATCCAAACATACTAAAATACAAGGTTAAAACTCATCTCATCACAAACATATTTCATTCATTCACTTAATCAAAACTTGACCATATTATGCCTCAACTAACCATACCAAAACATACTTCATATATCACATTCTTTCAAGCAAATTCCCAACATCATAACTAGCCAAATCACATGGCTAAATTCATATAACAAACCTATACCAAATGCTAGCCTATACATGCCATATCTAGCTTTATACATTTCCAAAATGTACCAAAATAGGTTTAGTAGTGTGACGACGATCCTTGACGGTCCTGAGCCTTTAGTAGCTTTGACGACATATAAAACAGAGAAAATACACACACAGAGTAAGCTTTCCAAAAGCTTAGTAAGTCATATACAAATAATCTTAATATGTAAAGCATATAAACATATAACCACATTGGCATAATTCATATACATAGCAAATTTATCACATATATACTTTGATCCATATCCTTTGCCATATTTGCCACATTCATCAACTTAAGAATTATAATAAGATCACATAGGTATTTACCTTATATACACACTTAGTGTATAAATCAACGTACCTAAAACGGATATACAATTCACTTAGCCATTCGTATCACAGACTTGCCCGTTGAACTGTAAGGAATCTAGTAGGATACTCAGAAAGCTCGGAATGGTCGTACAATGCCAACGTCCAAGACGAGGTCTTACATGTAATCGACTATCGATGCCACTGTCCCAGATAGGGTCTTACACGAATCAATACGATACTGATGTCCCAGACATGGTCTTACACGTAACACTCATGTCGATGCCTACGTCCCAGACGAGGTCTTACACGAAATTTCAAATCAATACCAACGTCGCAGACGTGGTCTTACATGATAAAACAGAACAGATACCTATGTCATTACATAGCTAATCCTATATATTCCTAGGTTCGTATGGGACTTCTCAGACTTAACACTATATCATCCATATCTCGGAATTCATATTCAAAGTATCTCATAAGCATTCATTTTCACAAATAATCATATGAATAAACTTAATTAAATATAACAACATTTATTTGCAATATGACTTACCTCGGATTCGGTTTTACAGAAACAAAAACGGCTATTCAGTTACTTTCGCCTTCCCTCGGTCTAAGTTCGCTTTCCTCGGTTCTTGATCTAAACATATTCAAAATTAATCCTTTTATTCACTAATTCATCCAATTCAATCCAATGACACATATTTAGGGCTATTTGCAAATTAACCCTCACATATGCACAATTTATCAATTTAGTCAATATTTCTCAAACCATCAAATTCACGAAATCATCTTTTAACCATGCTTAGCCGAATGTTCATACATCTCATACAAGCCCATATTTTCCATCAAATTTTCAATTTAGTCGTCAAAAATAATATTTTCTCAATTTAGCCCTAATTAGCTAAATTCATCAAAAATTCAAAAACAAAGTATGTTCATCTAGCTCAAATCTTTCATTTAACACCATAAATCATCACAAAGCTCAACATATCACCAATGGCACATTTCATGATCAACATCAATTCATCAAATTGAGACATGGGCTTGATAGTAGACAAAGCAACAATTGCAAAAACATAAAAATTATTAAAAACCGAGATCAAACATACCTTAATCTATCCCAAGTATGTGCCGAATGTATGAGAGCTTTTAAACCTTTCTTTTCTTTTGATTTTCGGTGGTGAACATAGAAGATGATAAAACCAATGTTTCTTTTACTATATTATAACCTTTTAATATAAATACAAATTTTAACTTATAAAATTAATATATATAAAACACATATATAAATACATTTCATTACCTAATGCCATCCACTAACCATAGTATTGGCTAAATTGCCACATAAGGCTTCCTTATTTAAAAAGCCACAACACAAAGGTACTTTAACAAATAGCATGCTAGTTTTATATTTAATGCAATTCAATCCTTTTCATCAAATTAAACACACAAACGAGCAATTTAACTTACGAAAATTTAGCACATGCTTAATCACTTATCATCGGCATAGAAAATAATATTAAAATATTGTTCCCACGAACCATTAAACTCAAGTATACAACATCTTAACATATCTTCAAGAATTTGAATAATCCGCTCGGATTGACCATCCGTTTGCGGATGAAAAGTCAGATCTTGAAATGCGCTTTAAATGCGATTTAGTGCCTAAAGCTTCTTGCAGTTTCTTCCAGAATCTCGATGTAAACCTCGGATCTCTATCTAACACAATGGATAGTGGCACCCCGTGCAATCTCACAATCTCAGAAATATAAAGTTCGGCTAATATATCATGTGAATAGTCAGATCTTACCGGAATAAAATGGGTAGTTTTCATCAATCGATCAACTACGACCCAAATCGCATCTTTCTTTCTCGGAGTCAGAGGCAATCCAGATACAAAGTCCATCGTTACTCTATTCCATTTCCACTAAGGAATCAGAACAGGTTGCAGCAACCCAGATGGAACTTGATGTTCAGCTTTCACTTGCTGACAGATTAAACATTTCGTAACAAAGTCAGAAATGTCTCGTTTCATACCAGACCACCAATAGTGTTGCTTCAGATCATGGTACATCTTAGTACTCCCCGGATGAACAGATAGACAACTGTTATGAGCTTCACTCAAAATCAACTGAATCAATTCCAGATTTCTTGGAACACAGATACGATCTCGAAATCTAAACAATCATCAACAACTCAAAATTCAGATTCAGAATTCAAACCACACTGAGCTCGTTTTGCTAATAACTCATTATCAGATTTCTAAGCATCACATATCTGCTGTATAAACAATGGTTTCGCTTTTAATTCAGCCATCACAGAACTATCATCAGATAAATCTAACTGAGCCTCCAAAGCACGTAGTGCAAACAATGATTTTCTACTCAATGCATCAGCAACAACGTTTGCTTTACCCGGATGATAATCTATCACAAGTTCATAATCCTTTAACAGCTCTAGCCATCTTCTTTGTCGTAGATTCAAATCTTTCTGAGTCATCAAATATTTCAGACTTTTATGGTCCGAAAACACGTGACATTTCTCACCATATAAATAATGGCGCCAGATCTTAAGTGCAAACACAATCGCAGCTAACTCAAGGTCGTGCATCGGATAATTCTTTTCATGAGGCTTCAATTGTCTCGAAGCATAAGCTACAACTTTGCCTTCATGCATCAAAACACATCCCAGACCGTTTAATGAAGCATCACTATAAATCACAAATTCTTTGCCTAATTCTAGTTGTACTAATACCGGAGCTTCTGTTAACAGAGTTTTCAACTGATCAAAACTTTTCTGACATCTATCCGACCATTCAAATCTAACATCTTTTTGAAGTAGTTTTGTTAACGGAGTAGCTATCGTCGAAAAGCCTTTTACAAATCTGCGGTAATAACCAATAAAGCCCGTAAAGCTACGGACTTGAATCGTTTCTGAGGTTTCCAATCGAATAGCGAAAATCTTGCTCGGATCAACTCGAATCCCGGAAGTCGACACAATATGCCCCGAAAAACTAACCTCATGCAACAGCCAAATTCACATTTGCTGAATTTCGCATACAGTTACTTTTCTCGCAGAGTTTGCAACACAATCCTTAAATGCTCGGCATACTCAGTCTCATCCCATGAATAAATCAATATATCATCTATGAACACCACAACAAATCGATCTAGGTACGGTGCTGAAAATTCTGTTCATCAGATCCATAAAAATAGCAGGAGCATTGGTTAGTCCGAATGGCATAACTAAAAACTCATAATGCTCATATCTCGTTCTAAAAGCAGTCTTCGGAATGTCTGAATCTTTAACTCTCAACTGGTAGTATCCCTATCTCAGATCAATCTTAGAAAATACAGTAGCTCCTTTTAATTGATCAAATAAATCATCAATTCTGGGCAACGAATATTTGTTCTTTATTGTCACCTTATTCAACTGACAATAATCGATGCACATTCTCATCATGCCATCTTTCTTTTCACAAACGAGCAGAGCACCCCAAGGCGAGAAACTTCGGTCTAGCAAACCCTCTATCAGTTAATTCTTGTAACTGCGACTTTAACTCCTTCAACTCTGTTGGTGCCATTCTATACGGAGCTATCGAAATAGGTGTAGTACCAAGCAACAACTCAATACCAAACTCAACTTCACGAATCGGAGGCAAACCCGGCAATTCTTCAGGGAACACATCAGAAAACTCACAGACAACAGACACTGACTCAACTTTCTTTTCAGATACTTTCGAATCAATTACATAAGCAAAATATGCTTCATATCCCTTTTTCACATACTTTTGAGCTTTTAACACCGATATCACAGCAGGCAAACCATTCAAATCATTAGATTCAATCTGTACAATTTCATCATTCAGACATCTTAAATCAATAATCTTTCTTTTCTGATTCACAACAACATCATGCAATGTCAACGATCCATACCTGAATTATATCAAACTCATCAAATGGTAATAGCATCGGATCAGCAGAGAAGCAAATATCTCAGAACATTAACGGGCAATTCTTACATATTTTGTCAACAAGGACGCTTTTACCTAAGGGGTTTGATACTTTTATAACAAACTCAGTAGACTCTACAGGCAAAGTCTTACTGAACACTAAATTCATGCATATATATGAATGCGTAGAACCAGGGTCTATCAATGCAATCACAGAAGTATCATAAAGAGTAAAAGTACCCGTTATAACATCAGGAGATGAAGCTTCCTCACGAGCTCGGATAGCATACGCTCTAGCAGGCGCTCTAGCTTCAGATCTCGCAACAGTCTCTCTCGTAGTTCCCTGACTACCACTGACATTTCTTACATTCTTCGAAGGTCTACCTGTCACAGGTGCATTATTAGATCTCAGATTCTGAATAGTCTCAGGCTCAACAGACTCAGGGCAATCACGGATAAAATGATCAAGTGATCCACACCTGAAGCAAGCTCTGTCATTCATTCTATAACTTCCCGGATGTCTTTTCCCACAATGCTTACATTCTAGTTTCTCGGATCGTACATTTCCAACACTTGCCACTGAAGTTGCTGGAGCTTTGGAGATCATTTGTGATCTATCTCGATTTCTATTCGAATATCCCATATTAACTCTCGAACGGCTTTGATTATCTCTAAATTTCTTTGGAGCAGACTGAAATGATCTACTCTGAGATCTCTTTCTCACTTCTCGAGCTTTTGACTCAGCTTTTCTTTTATCTTTCCCGAGTGCCTCAGCTTTGCACGCTCGGTCAACGAGTACAACAAACTCTTTTATCTCTAAGATTCCGACTAGCAAACGGATGTCTTCATTAAGCCCATCTTCGAACCTTTTGCACATTATAGCTTCAGATGATACACATTCTCGAGCATACTGACTCAGTCTCACGAACTCTCGTTCATATTCCGAAATAGTCATTCAGCCTTGTTTTAGTTCCAGAAATTCCTTTCATTTCTGATCTACGAATCTCTCACTGATATATTTCTTCCGGAACTCGCTCTGAAAGAAGTCCCACGTCACCCTTTTTTTCGGAATAACAGATATCAGAGTTTTCTACCATTGATACGCTGCATCTCGAAGCAATGATACAACACACTTTATATATTCTTTCGGAGTAAGGGACATTTCATCAAATACCCGGATAGTATTTTCTAACCAGAACTCTGCCTTCTCGGCATCATCATCACTAGTAGCCCGGAACTCTTCAGCCCCGTATTTGCAAATTTTGTCTACCGGAGGCTTGTTCAACAGATTTATACTCATCACCGGAAGCACAACTGATGTCTGAGGGGGATTAACCGGGGGGTTGTGAAGCAGTCGGGTTATTCTTTACGAATTGAGTGAACCATTCACTCATCATTTGGAAGAAAGCTTGTTTAGCTTCTTCCCCTTGACCGCTAGTAGCCGGTCTCGGATCAGAGGGCGCTGTCCCTTGCGCGGGAGTAGGCGAATTACTTTCTACGTCATCAGCTACGGCTCTTTCGGGATCCATTACTATACGAAAATCACATTTATACGTCAGGATTCATCACACTATCACAATTCATAAATATGGCATGTATAACTAGACTCTGACATGCTACGTTAGTCCGAGAATCGACTAAACCGTAGCTCTAATACTAACCAAATGTAACACCCCTAACCCGTGTCCGATGCCGGACTAGGGTTAAGAGCGTTACCAGATAGATCGGAAACTTTAACAGACAATTCATCAAGTAACTCATCAATTACATTCATATTGTCCCTTAAGTAAGTCATCGAGACTTAAAGCATGCTCATAAATAGGGTCGGGACTAAACCGGAAAACATACAAAATTTCACAGAAATTTAAAACTTTTCTAAGTTTCAGGGGTTACACGCCCGTGTAGGCAAGCCGTGTGCCTCCCACGGCTGCTGGACACCCCCGTGTGTCCTGCCCGTGGTTGAAACTGACCTTACATCCATGACCACCAAGCACGCCCGTGTGCCTTGGCCGTGGTCAAATCTGACCTCACGTCCATGGCCACCAAGCACCCCGTGTGCTAAGGCCGTGTACTCTTAGGCCAATACTGACTTTCTCACACGGCTACTAGACACGCCCGTGTGTCATGGCCGTCTGCTATTAGGCTAGCTACTGACTTAGCCCCACGGTCACTAGGCACGCCCGTGTGCCACAACCGTGTGACATTATAGGCCATTTACAAGGCCAAAATGCCACCCACCTAGGTCATATCTACAAGCAATGTTTACCAACTCATTTCATACTCAAATGACACATAAAACCATACCAAATTAACCATTCAATTTATACATTCAATACCAAATCCAAACATACTAAAATACAAGGTTAAAACTCATCTCATCACAAATATATTTCATTATTCACTTAATCAAAACTTGACCATATTATGCCTCAACTAACCATACCAAAACATACTTCATATATCACATTCTTTCAAGCAAATTCCCAACATCATAACTAGCCAAATCACATGGCTAAATTCATATAACAAACCTATACCAAATGCTAGCCTATACATGCCATATCTAGCTTTATACATTTCCAAAATGTACCAAAATAGGTTTAGTAGTGTGACGACGATCCTTGACGGTCCCGAGCCTTCAGTAGCTTTGACGACCTATAAAACAGAGAAAATACACACACAGAGTAAGCTTTCCAAAAGCTTAGTAAGTCATATACAAATAATCTTAATATGTAAAGCTTATAAACATATAACCATATTGGCACAATTCATATACATAGCAAATTTCTCACATATATACTTTGATCCATATCCTTTGCCATATTTTCCACATTCATCAACTTAAGAATTATAATAAGATCACATAGGTATTTACCTTATATACACACTTAGTGTATAAATCAACGTACCTGAAACGGATATACAATTCACTTAGCCATTCGTATCACAGACTTGCCCGTTGAACCGTAAGGAATCTAGTAAGATACTCAGAAAGCTCGAAATGGTCGTACAATGCCAACGTCCCAGACGAGGTCTTACATGTAATCGACTATCGATGCCATTGTCCCAGACAGGGTCTTACACGAATCAATACGATGTCGATGTCCCAGACATGGTCTTACATGTAAAGATCATATCGATGCCAACGTCCCAGACGTGGTCTTACACGTAACACTCATGTCGATGCCTACGTCCCAGACGAGGTCTTACACAAAATTTCAAATTAATGCCAACGTCCCAGACGTGGTCTTACATGATAAAACAGAACAGATACCTATATCATGACATAGCTAATCCTATATATTCCTAGGTTCGTTCGGGACTTCTCGGACTTAACACTATATCATCCATATCTCGGAATTCATAATCAAAGTATCTCATAAGCATTCATTTTCACAAATAATCATATGAATAAAATCAATTCAATATAACAACATTTATTTGCAATATGATTTACCTCGGATTCGGTTTAATAGAAACGGAAACAGCTATTCAGTTACTTTCGCCTTCCCTCGGTCTAAGTCCGCTTTTCTCGGTTCTTGATCTAAACATATTCAGAATTAATCCTTTTATTCACTAATTCATCCAATTCAATCCAATGACACACATTTAGGGCTATTTGCAAATTAACCCTCACATATGCACAATTTATCAATTTAGTCCATATTTCTCAAAACATCAAATTCACGAAATCATCTTTTAACCATGCTTAGCCGAATGTTCATACATCTCATACAAGCCCATATTTTCCATCAAATTTGCAATTTAGTCGTCAAAAATAATATTTTCTCAATTTAGCCCTAATTAGCTAAATTCATCAAAAATTCAAAAACAAAGTATGTTCATCTAGCTCAAATCTTTCATTTAACACCATAAATCATCACAAAGCTCAACATATCACCAATGGCACATTTCATGATCAACATCAATTCATCAAATTGAGACATGGGCTTGATAGTAGACAAAGCAACGATTACAAAAACGTAAAAATTATTAAAAACCGAGATCAAACATGCCTTAATCTATCCCAAGTATGTGTCGAATGTATGAGAGCTTTTAAACCTTTATTTTCTTTTGATTTTTGGTGGTGAACTTAGAAGATGATAAAACCAATGTTTCTTTTACTATATTATAACCTTTTAATATAAATATAAATTTTAACTTATAAAATTAATATATATAAAACACATATATAAATACATTTCATTACCTAATGCCATCCACTAACCATAGTATTGGCTAAATTGCCACATAAGGCTTTCTTATTTAAAAAGCCACAACACAAAGGTACTTTAACAAATAGCATGCTAGTTTTATATTTAATGCAATTCAATCCTTTTCATCAAATTAAACACACAAACGAGAAATTTAACTTACGAAAATTTAGCACATGCTTAATCACTTATCAACGGCATAGAAAATAATATTAAAATATTATACGGACTCAGATTTGTGGTCCCGAAACCACTGTTTCGACTAGTGTATAAACCGGACTGTTACAGGCAATTAAAGTGGACTTAGAAAAAGCTTATGGGAATTCACACAAGATTCTTTAATTGATACAATCTGCTCGAGGAACTTAATTAGGATAATAATGAATTGTATCACTGCCTCTTCTATGCAAATTTTGTGGAACAGTAGTATGACTAAGGATCTCAAACCTTTTAGGGGTATTTATCAAGGATGCACCTTATCCCTTTATTTGTTCATGTTTAGCATGGAACGACTTGGGAGAGTATACGTAAAGCAGTAAAGGATAAGCACTAGAGTCCAGTTGTCTTGGCAAGGAAGAGGCCACCAATATTGCATTTGTTTTTGCAGGTGATCTTGTCTTATCTTGGAAGGCTGATTTACCATAAGAAAACATAGCTAAAAAGACTACTTAATCAATTTGGTCGCCTTTCTGGACACATAGATAATGCGCTGAAGGTGCAAGTTTACTTCTCTAGTAATACTAAGATAGGGTTGTCGAGTTATATATATGATAAATTGGGATATCAATGAGTCAAAAATTTGGGTATTTATTTGGGCATGTTTTTGTTCCACCAAAGATTCACCAATAATAACAATATTAAGTTTGAGAAGGTTAGAACTAGATTGAATAGTTGGGATGTGGTGCCCCTTTCTATGGCTAGTTGAGTCGTTTTGGCTTAGGGATGATGATACAGAATTGAAGCGGACGAAGCGGAAGAAGGATCAAATTCAAGTTGTTTGACTCAAGTAGGAAAGATTTGGATATAACCTGAAAGGAAGAAACCAAATAAATTTAGAAAATAACAAAGGAAATAAGAAAACTTAACAAAAATAAATAAAGGACAAATATTCAAAATAATAACTAAATAGTGAAAATATAAATTAAAGTAAAGTGGAAGATGGAACGATAAACCGATGGATATGATGGATAGAAGGATAAATGTCCAATTGAACTCTTTGAGATATAAACCTCAACAAACTCAATTAATTGATCTAATCAACCCTCTAAGAAATAATCCTTGGCAAATTGAAGGATGAAAAATGAATTCCCACGACTCCTTAAAGAAAATTGAGAAAAAAACTACTTCTAAAAATCACAAGAAAGAAATCTTGCACAAGAAACAAACTCGCAGAGTTGAAAACTTTATTAATGAAAACAATTCTCTGATTTGTGTACAATGCAAAGACCTATATATAGGCTAGCTAAATAAATCTAAATAAAACTCCTAAGTATACTAGAACTCTAATTAATCTAAACAAGAAGTAGTTGACATAAAACTCCTAAATAACTTAAACTACTTAATAATTATTAAAAATTTGGAATAATAGAATAATAAGAGCTAATAAATACAATATTAGGCTCATATATAATAAAATTTAATCCCAAAACCCGAACCCGATATGATTTAAACTCAAGTTAAAAGCCCGAAACTCGTAATTCCCATCATAATCCCGTCTAGAAATTTTGCTCAATCAGTCTTCACTAAAATGGTCATAACTTGAGCTCCTAAAATCAGAATCGAGTTATTTAAAGTGCGTTTCGAAAATAAGAGATAGATCTTCGAACGCCATGAGACATCTTAACCCAAAAATGCCTAGATCCCATCCAAAAAGTCGTTGCAAGTCTGTTGATTTCTCAAACTTGAAAATTGGCAACTTCGGTGAATGGAATTTAATAAATTTCACCTCATTCATGCATGTATCAGATGAAATTGATAAAATGGCTCGAAACTTTATCTAGGGATCATCTGGTTCTAATAAAAAGTCAGCGCTTATTAGTTGGAGATCTTATTGTCAACTGAATGCAAACAGTAGACTTGGGTTTAGAAGTCTTTACGAGCAGAACAAATCATTCTTAATGAAGATGGCAATTTAATTCGTGGCATATAAAGAGATGCTCTAGGTACGAGTTATAAGATCGAAGAACAAGATAGTTGAAAAGTGCCCAATGAACATAGAGAGGTCGAAATGCTCATTTTTATGGAGATCTTTGGAAAAGGTTTGGCTCCTCTTATGTGATAATTTATGTTGGTCAATTGGAGATGGTAAAAGTGACAAGTTTTAGATGTATGGATCACTGACTTGGGTTATTTGGAAAATCATTGTGCTAAATTAGCTAATGTAAACAATAAAATTTATGTATTTGACATGGTTGATGAGAAAAGAGAATGGACATGGAATTATCTTAACCAACACCTGCAAAAATTAGTTATTGGAGGTTGAATAGACTTTGTTTAAGAGTAAATCTTGCATAATTGAGTGGAGTTGCATGTAATCCTAGAAATAGGACAATATAAATATACAGGATTAGAGTCAAATCTAATAGGAGAATCCATATGATGAGTTAATGCAATAATAGGGGTTTTAATTAGGAAAAAAAATTAATTAATCAACCTAGAGTCAGTTGCTCTTACTCTCGAAAGAGATATTAGCATAATTTAAGGATTTCTACGGATCAAGTTACTAAGTAAAGAAATTGCGTAATTTAGATTGATAGTGACAGATGAAATCTTGGTGAATTCTTTCATGGGTATTGTTTCGCTTCTTCGTTGTTACTTGTTTATTTTCGTGATTTGTTCTTTGTCGTGTTCGTTAGTTAATTAATTTAGTTAATTTTAGTTTTTAATCAATCACTCAAATTATTCAGTTAAATAATAGAAAGACAGTAATTACTAGCACTTTTAGTCTCCGTGGGAATGATATCTTTGCTCACCATAGCTATACTATTAATTGATAGGTGCACTTGTAACGCCCCAAAATTTTTAATTTTGGCTTTTGTGAATTTTGGCACACAACGGTGTATTTGCTTCAGTGGTTAAGTGTTCTGGGTGTGTGTGGGAGGTCCCAAGTTCAAGCCAAGCCTTTGGCTAAATTTTGGTAATTTTCTGAAGAAAGCCTTATTTTTGGTCAGTGGGCTTTTAAGTAAAAGTTGGTAGATAATTAACAAAATGGGTCTGCTGGTCTGGTGGTTAAGTGGAGTGTTGGTGTGAAGGAGGTCCTGTGTTCGAATCTTAGCTTGGGCATTATTTTTGCTCGTCCGTCTAGAAGAGTTTGAGATGGACTAAAAATCTGAGTAGTGGATTTAGTGGGGAGTTTGGTAGAGAAAATTAAGGGAAAAGATTTTGGGGTTATCAATTTCTGTTCATCTTTTTCTTTTCCCCAAAACAAAATTTTCGGTTTTCTCTTCTCCTCTTCTTCCTCTTTGCTGCCGTTCCCTTTTCCATTGTCTTCTTGCTATCAAATTTTCTTCTAATTTTTCCCTCATCCTTTCCTTTTCCGATTCTTTTCTTTCAATTTCGTTATGCTTCGTGGACTGCACGCATTCAGTAAGTTTAGTTTTAGGCTAAACTTTAATTATGTTTTGTTCAAATATTAAGAAGGGTTCGTCTGGTGTTTAGGGGCTTTTCAAAGGGCTCAATATCAATCAACGGTGTTCTAAGGGCATGGAATTCTTGATTATTCGATTGAAGGTAATGGTTTTTCGTTCGATAGATGAATACCCCATTTCGGGTTTAATTCAATTCGATTGTTTAAGTGATTAATGGAGTGAAAATTTGATCAATTTAAGGTTGGGTATTGCTTGGAGTAGCTTTTACATCGAAAATGATACAGGTGTGTGCCCTAAACGCAGAAAATGGGATTCGGCGAAAAGCCAAAATTGCTTGCTGTCGAGAGATAAGAGAAAATAGTTTTGGACAGCAGCAATAGCCTACCTTTTAAAAATCATAAAAAAATGGAAATTGAGTTAGAGGTTGAATAAAATATGAATTTAAATTTTATTGAGTCTAGTTTTTCATGAAAGAAACAATGTAAGTAATGGAATTGTAAATTATGAGATATGATAATTTTTGTGAGACAAGGTCAGAATGATTTCGGGTTCCCCTGTTCTGACATTGAAAAATCATACAAAAATTGTAAAAAAATAATTATGGGTTAGAATTTATATGCTTAAAATTATTATTGAGTCTATTTTCAAGAGAAACAAACGGGAACATCATCCGAATCCCATATTAGGAGAAAATATTTTTTTAGTGAAGAAGGGCCGAAACTGTCAAACAGCAGAACAGGGATGACTTTTAAGAATTAACTGTACTTATTGGCTAAACCATAAATTCTAAAAATTCTATGGTAAGAAAATATGTGAGTCTAGTTTCGGAAAAATCAAGCGGATCTTAATTTGGAATTCTGTAGCTCAAGTTATAAATAATTTAGTGACAATGACTCAAGTAGACAGCTTTGAATGAACATATAAGTAAATAGTGAAAACATATATGAATATTTAGCTAGCATGGGTTACATTAAAAATGAATCATACGGCCAATGCCAATTTGAGCCGTCTGGGCCACACGGGCAGGCCATATGGGCGTGTGAGCCCATTTTTTTGAAATATTCTATAAGGTTGCACGGGTCGCCTAAGTCGACCGTGGACCTACTGTAGGGTCGGTAAGCTTTACTTAGATCCCTATATAAGTGATCTGTCTGTCTGATTTCTGTACTAAGCATGTATACTGATCTGAATATATGATTTTAAATTGCATAGTAGCATGTCATTCTTGTATGTTGCATTGCATCGGGGTGGGTTGATTATGATTGGAGGAAGTATCTGAAAGGCCCTTAAGCTCATTATCCGCGGCTTCACCGCAAATTTACGATTATGTGCCGCATTCGGTACAACATGGTGTGTAGGGCTGGGTGGGTTGATTTTATCCCCACATGGTGTGTAGGGTTGGACGGAGTTGGTGTGTAGAGGCTGGTGGGTAGGACTTTGTTCTCTGCATATCTTGTCTGAAATGGGCTAAGGCCCTATAATATGTCTGATTCTGAATCTGAGTGGGCTATGGTCCACACCGTTTTTGTAATGGGCTCAGACCCGAACTGTGAGATTATGTCTGCTATCTGATATCTCTGTGTGTATGTTTTCTATAGGGATTACACAATGAATTTGCGAAAACTCACCCTTTTCTATTTAATCCGTTCAGGTAATCCCCAGCAGTAGGCGGATCGGTGCAGCGGAGGACTCGGCGGTGACCACGGTTCTGGATACTTATTTATGGTTTATTTTTAATTCTGCTTTGGTTATATTTGGGTAAATTTTATGTAATAAGGCCTTTCGGATTTTAGTTTAAAACTTGGGATGATTATTTCATAAACTGCTAGCAGTAGGACAAGACGCGAGTTTTCAAAATAAACAAAGGTTTTATCAAAATGCGTACGACCTCGCAAATCGTTTTAAAAGCTTCTGTAACGTATAAAATTTTGAAAATGGATAATGAATATATAAACGACACGTTTTGACGATAGCCTAAGATACCTAAAAATGGTTTTAACGTAGTTACATTTTCTAAAGCACTATCATGTGACATCGCCAAATTCGGCCATAACGTCCAGGCTGGGTTTGGGGTGTTACATTTAGTGGTATCAGAGCTAGGTTACAAAACTCGGCTGTGAATTATGGGTTTTAAAATTTGGTTTTTGAAGAATTATTTTTCAAATGATTTGAAATGTTTCTACTGAGTATGTGGTACACCGAGTCTCCAGCGCCGATCCTGTAAGTATTCTAAAACTGATGCTTAAATTGAAAATGCTATGATATTCTGAAACTACTATAGGTAGTAAACTATGAAAATACCCTAGTTAGTATATACTGGAAACTGTAGTTAAACTAAAACTATAGTAAACTACTAGAGACTGCGACAAACGAAAATAAACTCTGAACTTCTGGTACTGTTTTACATAAAATATTTGTTAATAAACACTGAAACTGTAACTGATTCATAAAACTTATAATACCAGATAAATCTGATTAGATATGAGCACACGAGGTATCCGCGGACGGGGTACTAAAGGCTGAGGTAGAGGCCGTATAGGGGCCCGAGCTGAGTCCTCGTCATCGGGTAACCTGCCAAATTTGGATACGAGTGAGACGCCACTGTCGCCCGCTATTGAGACTGGGTCTCAAGATTGCATAGCTGGGGACGATGCATTGTCCTAGGCTATGCTAAGGATTTTGGAGAGGGTCGCTAGGCCCAATACTGGATCTGGGGGCCGAGGGTCGGTTATGGAACGACTCCGGTCCAATAGAGCTGAGCTCTTCAGGGGTGTCACTGGGGTCACCCCTAAGGTGGCCGAGTACTGAATTGAGGCCACAGAGAGGATAATGGATGATCTAGATTGCACCCCTAAGCAGAAATTAAAGGGTGTAGTCTCGCTGCTGCGAATCGAGGCTTATCAGTGGTGGCTGACCGTTAAGGAGGGCACTCAGCCTGAATGTCTGACCTGGGAGTTCTTTAAGACCATCTTCCAGGGGAAATATGTCGGAGATAGTTATGTGGATGCTCGTAGGAGGGAGTTTTTGAATCTTACATGGAGGGATCGATCAGTGGCCGAGTATGAGGCCGAGTTTCTGAGACTGAGCCGTTATGCGCTAGGTATGGTGGCATCTGAGTATGAGCGATATTTCTGCTCTGAGGATGGCCTCAAAGATAATTTGAGAGTTCTAATAGCCCCGTAGAGGGAGCGAGGTTTTTTTGCCCAGGTCGAGAAGGCGAAAATTTTCGAGGAGGTTAAGCGCGCTGAGCGCCAAAACTGAGATAGAGAGAGAGGAAAGAACAAGAGGGATTCGGAGCCCTCGAGTTCAGTTCAGAGGCCTAAGAAAAAGGCCAGTGCTAATAGGTCGGTTAGAGTTGAACCCCCTGTTGTTGCTACTGGACAGCAGCCATGTGTTGATTGAGGCTGTGTTGAAGTGGAAACAGCCTAGGAACGTGTATGAGATCCGCAGTTTCCTAGGACTGGCGGGTTACTATCGGCGATTTGGGGAGGGCTTTTCATTGATTGCAACACCCTTAACTAAGCTGCTACGTAAGGGTGTACCGTTTATATGGACTGATGCGCAGTAAGAGAGCTTTGAGAAGCTCAAGATCGCATCGATCGAGGCTCCTATTTTGATACTGACGTAACACGGAAAGGAGTTCACGATTTATAGTGATGCGTCACATGTCAGTTTGGGATGTGTGTTGATGTAGGATGGTAAGGTGGTAGCCTATGCGTCTCGTCAGCTTAAGACCCATGAGGTGAATTATCCGACGTATGACTTGGAGTTGGCTGTCGTGGTGTTTGCACTGAAAATTTGGAGGCATTACTTGTATGGTGAGAAGTGTATCATTTACACTGATCACAAGAGCCTCAAGTGCCTCCTTACTCAGAATGAGTTGAATCTTAGGCAGCGTAGATGGATTGAGTTGCTTAAGGACTACGACTGCACCTTGAGTACTATCCTGGCAAGGCCAATGTGGTGGCTGATGCACTAAGCCATAGGGCTATGACTGATTTGAGGGTGATGTTTGCTCGCCTTAGCTTATTTAACAATGGTAGTCTATTAGCCGAGTTTCAGGTTAAGCCAACATGGATTGAGCAGATTAAGGGTAAGCAGTTGGAGGACGAGTCTTTGGGTCTTCGGTTTCGACAGATTGAGAGTGGTAGCACTATGGATTTTGGACTAAATAGTGATGGGGTACTCTGTTTTCGTGGGAGAATTTGTGTTCTGAATGATACTGATTTAAGACAACCTATACTGAGAGAGGCGTATAGTAGCCCTTATACTATGCATTCTGGTGGAAATAAGATGTACCGAGACCTCCGTGAGTTATATTGGTGGCCAGGATTGAAACGAGAGGTTACTGATTTTGTGGCTAGATATTTGACGTGCCAGCAAGTTAAGGCTGAGCATCAGTTACCTTCGGGTTGGCTGTAGCCGGTTAAGATTCTTTTATGAAAGTGGGAGCAAGTGACTATGGATTTCGTTAGTGGGTTGCCCCTCACACCCACTAAGAAAAATTTTGTATGGGTCATCGTGGATCGATTGACTAAATCTGCCCACTTCATACCGGTTCGTACTGATTATTCTCTGCAGAAGCTGGCAAAGCTTTATATTTCTGAGATAGTGAGACTGCATGGGGTATCAGTTTCGATCATCTTTGATAGGGATCCTCGCTTCACGTCTCAGTTTTGGAGAAAGTTACATAAGGCTCTGGGTTCGAGGTTAGACTTTAGTATTGCGTTCCATCCTCAGACCGACGATCAATCTAAGAGGGTGATTCAGATATTGGAGGATATGTTGAGAAGCTGTTCTATTGATTTCCGAGGCAGTTGAAAGGGTTATCTGCCGCTAGCGGAGTTCGCTTATAATAACAGTTTCTAGTCTAGCATCCAGATGGCACCTTATGAGGCACTGAATGGTCATAAGTGTTGCACTCCTTTATGTTGGACTAAGTTGGGCGAGCGACGTGTTCTAGGTCTTAAATTGGTTTCCGAAACAGAGGATAAGGTTAGACTGATTCGGGATCGTATAAAAGCGGTATCTGATAGACAGAAATCTTATGCGAATTTGAAGAGACGCGAGATTGAGTATCCTGTGGGGGACTTCGTATTTCTCAAGGTCTTGCCATGGAAAAAGGTACTGAGGTTTGGTCGTAAGGGCAAGTTGAGCCCTAGGTTTATTGAACCTTACCGCATTCTGAAGCGAATGGGACCGGTTGCTTATCAGTTGGAGCGACCTTCGGAGTTAGATCTGTAACAGCCCGGTTTAGACCCTAGTCGAAATAGTGGTTTCGGGACCACAAATCCGAGGTCAGAAAAATATTTTAATATTATTTTTGGTGTTTATAATATGTGATTGAGCATGTGTGAAAGTTCTGTGCGAAAATTTTATAGACTGTGTGCTTAATTGCATAAAATGTAAAAGCTGTGTGCTGATTGTTAAAGTGCTTATTTGGCATGGCTTTTTAAATGAGAGGTCATTATGTTGTAAATGGACCATTAATAGTTTGGATGGACAAAAATGGGCTTATATTAGTGAAATTTTAATGTTTTAATTAAAGGTTAAAATGGTAATTGAGTTATTAAGTCATTATAATTAAACAAAACAAATTAGATGGTCATTTTCTCATCTTTCTTCCACCGAAAATAGAAAAGAGAAATAGCCATTGAAGCTTTGTGGTATTCGGCTAGGGTTTAGCTTGATTGAGGTATGTTTTGAGCTCGGTTTTTGATAATTTCTACGTTTTTGTAATCGTTGCTTCGTGTTCTTTCAAACCCATGCTTTAATTTTAGAATTTGATGGTGATTTTGAGATATGCCATTGATGAATGCTTGAGCTATGTGTTAGTTGATAATGAAATATGAAAGATATGTGAAAGATTAACATATTTTGTCTTGGAATTTTTGGTGAAATTGAGTAATTTTGGGCTAAATTGTGAAAATAAGAAATTGGAGGACTAAAATGTGAAAAAAAAATGAAATGTGTGGGCTTGTATGGACATAGGAAGAATTCGGCTAGGCATGGGTGAAGTGAAATTTTGTGTATTTTGTGATTTTGTGAAATAGGGACTAAAATGTCAAAATGTGAAAATGTAAGGGCTATTTTGGAAAATGCCCTAAATATGTGTGTTTGGACTAAATTGAATGAATTGGTGATTGAATGAGCTAAATTTGAATATGTATAGACCAAGAAAGGGAGAGATTCGGATCGAGATCGAGGTAAAGACAATGTGCTCGATTGATCGACTAATCTCGGTATTTCTACATCCGAGGTAAGTTCGGATATAATACGTGTTGTTAAATTTATATCTATGTGATGTGAAATGAATGAATGTATAGATACTGAATTAGAAATGTTATATGTGATATTGAGAAATGTGGCACTAAGTGTGCGAAATAAGAATCGGACAGAAGTGAATAGCAATGTGTGTGCGAAATAATAGAAGCTTCGGCTTTATTGATTGACACTGTCTGTGCGATACCGAGATAAATTCAGTTTTATGAAAAGGCACTAAGTGTGCGATGATATTTAAGCTTCGGCTATGAATTTGGCACTAAGTGTGCGAATAAATCGAATGAATAACAAAGGTTGATCAAAAAGTGGTATCGAGCATTGAGTGGCAAAATTTATTGTAAACTAGGTGTTGGCAAAGGTATGTATATAAACCTATGTGGTTGATAAATTTGAAAGTTTATTAATGGATGATTATGTGAGTATTGGATACAATTGAGTATGTGTAACTTTGTTAAATTATCTATGTGATGGATTAATTTGTATATTGATTTGATTCAATGAGTTAATTGTATTATATTACGAACTTACTAAGCTTTAGAGCTTACTGTGTGATATGTTTCTCTATTTTACAGTGTCAGTAAAGCTAGCTCGGATCCGGGGATCGTCAGCGACTCAATCACACTATCGGCTATCTATTTTGGTACTTTTGAAAGATGTATATACTTGGTATATGGCATGTATATGCTAGAAGTTATGGTATGTTTTGAAATGTTTGGACTTTGCCATGTGACATGGCTTGGAAATTGAATGATGTTGGTGCATATATGTAGGCTATGAAAATGATGAATGAGGTATGAGATAGTAAGAATGGAAATAGTATATTTTATGCTTGAATTTGGTTGATGAGAATGATGGATAAAATGTGAACTTGTGGTATGGATTAAATGAAGTTTGGTTAACATGATTTGAATGTGTGGATGATAAGTTAAATTGACTTGTTAAGATGGATTTGTATAGAAAGATGAATGATGATGTTAAGAGATTGAATTGAGTATGTTTTGGTATGTTTGAATGCTATTTAGAGTATGGAATTGATTTGGTTTGTGCTTGTAGGTGTGATCTTAAGTGTGGGTGGCATGTTGGCCTTGAAAATGGCCTATAATTGCCCACACGGTTGAGCACACGGGCGTGTGGTTCGACCGTGTCCTTCATGGTTGCATTTCAATGCAAGTCGCTCGACCATCGGGCTGACACACGGCGTGTGACCGGCCGTGTGATGCAAGTCAGGCTCGACCACGGGTGAGGCACACAGGCGTGTCTCAGGCCGTGTGGTCAAGTCAGTAAGTATGCCCTATTTTGACACGGCTTGGACACATGGGCGTGTCTGAGGCCGTGTGAGGCACACGGCCTACCCACACGGGCGTGTGGCCTCTATAGTTTTGAAAAATGTTTGATTTTTGGAAAAAATTTGTATGATCCCGGTTTAGTCCCGATCCCTTTCTAGTGCTTGTTTAAGGTCTCGTAGACCTCGTTAAGGGACTATATGTTTATATTTTGATATGTTTCAATGATGATTGACTATGTGTTGTAAAATGTTATGAAATGTTCGGAAATGAGTAGTAATGTCTCTTAACCCTAATCTAGCAACGGTTACGGGTTAAGGGTGTTACAAGATCGTATTTTTGACGTGTTCCACGTCTCTATGTTGGGGCGCTACCGCTCTGATCCTACCCATATTGTTCCTGTTGAGGAGATTGAGGTTAGGCCAAACTTGACCTTTGAGGAGGAGTCGGTTCAGGTTTCGGATCGCGATGTAAAGGTTCTTCGGAAGAAGTCTATTCCACTGGTAAAGGTTCTGTGGCGGAATCATGGCACTGAGGAGGCTACGTGGGAACCTGACGATTCGATGCGCCAGCAGTATCCTCACCTTTTCTGATCAGGTAAATTTCGAGGACGAAATTTTCTTTTAGGGGGTAGAGTTGTAACGCCCCAAAATTTTTAATTTCGGCTTTTGTGAATTTTGACACACAACGGTGTATCTGCTTCAGTGATTAAGTGTTCTAGGTATGTGTTGGAGGTCCGAAGTTCAAGCCAAGCCTTTGGCTAAATTTTGGTATTTTTCTGAAGAAAGCCTTATTTTTGGTCAGTGGGCTTTTAAGTAAAAGTTGGTAAATAATTATGTAATGGACTCGCTGTCCGCAGTGGTTAAGTGGAGTGTTGGTGTGAAGGAGGTCCTATGTTCGAATCTTAGCTTGGGCATTATTTTTGCTTGTCCGTCTAGAAGAGTTTGAGATGGACAAAAAATCAGAGTAGTGGATTTAGTGGGGAGTTTGGTAGAGAAAATTAAGGGAAAAGATTTTGGGGTTATCAGTTTCTGTTCTTCTTTTTCTTTTCCCAAAACAAAATTTTCGGTTTTCTCTTCTCCTCTTCTCCCTCTTTGCTGCCGTTCCCTTTTCCATTGTCTTCTTGCTACCGAATTTTCTTCTAATTTTTCCCTCATCCTTTCCTTTTCCGATTCTTTTCTTTCAATTTCGTTATGCTTCGTGGACTGTACGCATTCGTTAAGTTTAGTTTTAGGCTAAACTTTAATTATGTTTTGTTCAAATATTAAGAAGGGTTCGTTTGGTGTTTAGGGGCTTTTCAAAGGGTTGAATATCAATCAACATCGTTCCAAGGGCGTGGAATTCCTGATTATTCAATTGAAGGTAATGGTTTTTCGTTCGATAGATGAATACCCCGTTTCGGGTTTAATTCAATTTGATTGTTTAAGTGATTAATGGAGTGAAAATTGATCAATTGAAGGTTGGGAATTGCTTGGATTTGCTTTTATGTCGAAAATGATACAGGTGTGTACCCTAAACGCAGAAAACGGGATTCGACGAAAAGCCAAAATTGCTTGCTGTCTAGAGATAAGAGAAAATAGTTTTAGACAGCAGCAGTAGCCTAACTTTGAAAAATCATAAAAAAAATGGAAATTGAGTTAGAGGTTGAATAAAATATGAAATTAAATTTTATTGAGTCTAGTTTTTCATGAAAGAAACAATGTAAGCAATGGAATTGTAAATTATGAGATATGATAATTTTTGTGAGACAAGGTCAAAATGATTTTGGGTTCCCCTGTTCTGACTTTGGAAAATCATAAAAAAATTGTAAAAAAAATAATTATGGGTTATAATTTATATGCTTAAAATTCTTAATGAGTCTATTTTCAAGAGAAACAAACGGGAACATCATCCGAATCCCATACTAGGAGAAAATATTTTTTTAGTGAAGAAGGGCTGAAACTGTCAAACAGCAGAACAGGGATGACTTTTAAGAATTAAATGTACTTATTGGATAAACCATAAATTCTGAAAATTTTATGGTAAGAAAATATGTGAGTCTAGTTTCGGAAAAATTAAGCGGATCTTAATTTGGAATTTTGTAGCTCAAGTTATAAATAATTTAGTGACAATGACTCAAGTAGACAGCTTTGAATGAACATATAAGTAAATAGTGAAAACATATATGAATATTTAGCTAGCATGGGTTACATTAAAAATGAATCACACGGTCAATGCCAATTTGGGCCATCTGGGTCACACGGGCAAGCCATATGGGCGTGTGAGCCCATTTTTCTGAAAAGTTCTATAAGGTTGCACGGGTCACCCAAGTCGACTATGGACCTACTGTAGGGTCGGTAAGCTTTACTTAGACCCCTATATAAGTGATCTGTCATGCGATTTACATACTAAGCATGTATACCGATCCGAATATATAAGTTTAAATTGCATAGTAGCATGTCATTCTTGTATGTTGCATTGCATCGGGGTGGGTTGATTATGATTGGAGGAAGTATCTGAAAGGCTCTTAAGCCTGTTATCTAGTAGCTCAGTTGCAAATTTCTGATTATGTACCGCATTCGGTACAACATGGTGTGTGGTCGGGTGGGTTGATTTTATCCCCACATGGTGTGTAGGGTTGGACGGAGTTGGTGTGTAGAGGTCGGTGGGTAGGACTTTGTTCTCTGCATATCCTCATCTCAAATGGGCTAAGGCCCTATAATATGTTTGATTCTGAATCTGAGTGGGCTATGGCCCACACCGTTTCTGTAATGGGCTCAGACCCGAACTGTGAGATTATGTCTGCTATCTGATATCTCTATGTGTATGTTTTCTGTGGGGATTACACACTGAGTTTGCGAAAACTCACCCTTTTCTGCTTAATCCGTTCGTAATCCCAGAGAGAGGCTGGATCGGTGCAAATGAGGACTCGGCGGTGACCACGGTTCTGGATACTTATTTATGGTTTATTTTTAATTCTGTTTTGGTTATATTTGGGTAAATTTTATGTAATAAGGCCTTTCGGATTTTAGTTTAAAACTTGGGATGATTATTTCATAAACTGCTAGCAGTAGGACAAGACGCGAGTTTTCAAAATAAATAAAGGTTTTATCAAAATACATACGACCTCACAAATCGTTTTAAAAGCTTCCGCAACGTATAAAGTTTTGAAAATGGATAATGAATATATAAACGACACGTTTTGACGATAGCCTAAGATACCTAAAAATAGTTTTAACGCAGTTACGTTTTCTAAAGCACTATTATGTGACATCGCCAGATTCGGCCATAACGTCCAGGCCGAATTTAGGGTGTTACAGCACTTGCTTTAATCAAATTTTTAATTAGTTCCGTGGACATAAAGAAGTCATACTTAAAAGATTAATTTGCATAGTAAGCGAACTACATACCAAATTGTCTTTATGGATAAAAACTTCTATTGTGAAACAATTCGTTACATATAATAATTTTAAAATTTGAATCCGAATATTATCCGAATCCACAAAACATTAATCGGTTATCTATAGGTATTCTAAATTACTACCCAAATTAAACAAGGTAGGACCTTCCTTATTTTACCGAACATCCCCATACATTTTCCATTTTCCATTTTCCATTTTCATCACTTCTTGGAACCAATAATAGGTCAAATTGAAAACGAAAAGTTAGTTAAACATTAAAACACCATGTTATTTTATACATTTGTGGTGAAATTTTTTAACTTCATAATATCTTTAATTTATATTTAAAAAAATAAAAGATAAATGTCAATTTTTTAACCCCTCAATATGACTAAATAATAATTAAATTTATCATAAAAAAATTACATGCATATAAATATTTTTGTAAACATTAATTATTATAAATAAATAAATAATATTTATCATGATCACAACCGTAGGAAACACAAGATGACTAATATATATTTGATCGCAATTTAAATCAGTGAATGACTGACAAATACTGCAAATGCAAATCCAATTCAAATACAAAAACTCAATTACGCTTCCCCTGTTTTCCTACTCCTCAAATGCAGGTAAAAGAAAAAGCCCCAAGCATTATCTTAATTGAAGAGTGGCTGTCGTTGAGTGGCAGATAAAGTGTTTGATTGATTGTCAGCTGAGTTTTAGATTAATAAATAAAACAGAAATTATCATTCTACCTTCCAATCACCAAACCAACACAGCAAATTACCATCATCATCGACTGTATTCACTTCCCATCAGTTGAGTGAAGACCTACACATTGCTAACAACTACATCCTCTGCTGCAGAGTCCTTAAAAATTATTTCTATTTGTTCCAAGTAAATTATTTTATTAGCTTAGTCGATAGACAAGCATTTTCTAAAGAGAAAACTATGGAGAAAGCATGAAACAGGCTAATGAGCCATGAACAGACTCCAGTAAATCAAGTTAATGTAATAGCTGGAATGATATATATGTAAACTATATTCTATTTAGGGCTGAATAGAGATATATCTAACTTTGTTGAATGGATGGCGGCGAGAAATTACGGAATAGACAAAACACGGATTGGTTTTGTCAGAAGCTGATCAGTATCCCACATTTGAAAGGAAATACCCATGTAGATGGTATTTAAGTTGGAACCAAGGCGTGAAAGGTCACGACCTTACTTGAACAGGATCTGTTCTATAGGCTCGTACCTCTGTATCCTTTAGTTCAAAGGAGACAGGATTCTAAGTCTGGTTGATGAACCACGACTGTGTGATCTGAGCGTGATTACTGGTCCGGTGATGCCCTTGCTGGCTCTCCACGACCGCAGAGGATCGTCTTCAGCTTGTCTTGTGCGGCTGGGAAGGTCACGCAGTTGTCTGACAGACTCTTCTATTCCATTTTTTTGCTTTTTCCATTTGAATTTGCAGTCTCATTGAGACACTTAGTTCCTTTGCGGTATGTTTGGTTTGCACGAATAGCCAATGGCTGAAACGGGAATGTACAGTAATTTGGATGGAATTGTCTATTACGTACAAAACAGGAATATGGCTGTAATAGCCATTAGGGCCTCCCCACTCAGAACGAACAATTCAACGCCGCAAGGAATAGCCTCCCAAACATCATTCCCAGAATACTCATAATATGCCAACAATCACAAAACTAAAATTTATAACAAAAAATCATAAATATATATTAACCAAACAATGATCAAAGAACCAAAAATTACAAGACAGAAAAATAGAAGAATTTCTGGTCATGCATGTCAACAGATACAATGGGAACTGCCAGACTGAAACAGGGCTTGCATCGACAGGGGATTTAGCAAGAGATGGGCATGAAAATTGGGTGGCATCGGCTGCTGCATTGTTTAACAGTCCGAACTTTGGGCCATTTATAACAGACTTTCTCTGCTTTGGAAGAGTGGCTTTTTTCGAATCATGATCGATGGAAGCAACATATTTATCGTAAAGGCAACGAGGCGGCAAATTTGGTCCAGGCTGATTAAACTCTCATGGAGGAGCTGTTGAAGTGCTAATTTGGGCCAAATATAAGCATGAATGGTTACCCAGTTTCCGCTATTAATTAATTAAGTACCCACAACATTTACGTCACGTGTACTTTAGATTTGAGAATATTTTGACGAAAATTTGATGACTTTGATTTCCCAATTTTTAAATTAGATAAGCTTTTCTAAAAGGTGGTTAATTATTTGGTTTGATTAGTCATAAATTTGATCTAAATACTTATAAATGTCAATTTTTTAAAAAATTTACTTGAATAGAATTATTTTTAGAAAAATTACAAGAATAGATTGATTTTACGAAAACGCGTCTAGTTAGAAGTATTTTTAAGTGAAATGCATAAAATCACTTTTAGCTGAAAGCGCTTTCTACCACATCAGCACTAAAAATGACAGCATCAATATATTTTTTTTATTTCTTAGTGTCACCTATTAATGTGAAAATAAAATTTACGAAACAGGTCATTATATAGACTTAAATTTCATTTCCCATGTTTTCTTAAGTGATGTGGATCAGGGGCGTAGCTAGGGGGGGCTGGCATTGGCCCCGGCCCCCCTAAAATGTAAAATTTCTATTTTGGCCCTTAGAATTTTTTAAAAATTTTAAATTAGTAAAGGTAAAACTGCACTTTGGCCCCCCTAAAATTAGAAAAATTCAATTTAATCATTTACAAATTATAAAGATATAAACTATAAAAAATTAAAATTTTATCCGGCCCCCCTAAAAAATTCTTCTGGCTTCGCCCTGATGTGGATATGGGATATAGATACATATAGACTCATAATCCATTTGCATCTTGTTCCTAGACAATGTGGGATTGTTTTCTCTTATACCAACATCTTTTCTCATGTTTGGTGTTGTGAATAAAGGCAGAGAGAAGTGAAGATGTGTGTATTAGAGATATTATTAAATAATATTTCAATTTAATTTAATTTTTTAATATTATTAAAAATGTCATATATCAATTCTTAATTAGTTGAAAGAATTTTTCTAGCAAGTATAATAATATAGGCCATAATAGTTATGAAGTTATAGTTTAGATTATTTTTTGACAAAAAAAAAATTTAAATATCTAACCAAAAAATATATAATTTAAAGGTTACTTATTCCAACTTTTATTTTATACAACAATAGTATAAAAATATAATTCAAAAGATGATAATAATAAAAGAAACAAAACAAACATGGCTATAGTGATAATTAATGGATCATATGATACATTTTTATTAGTGTTTATACAAATACTAAAACTTCAAAATTGGTTATGAATTAAGTGAAATGAACTCAACAAAAATAATTAAAAATAAATAAAATTTCAATATAAAAACAAAAATACAACACTGTACATTCTTATCTTTTTGTTTTCAATTTAATATATATTCTACAATGCTCTCTATATTTCTATAGAGAAAACAGATTTGCATAACATTTAATCTTATATTGTTATTTTTAAATATAAAAATAAAAAATAAAAAATTTGCAAGTGTAAATAATATTTTTAATTATAAATTAATACATGATTATAAAACGAAAAATAACACAAATGCGGTAAGAATGTATAAAATTTTCATCATAAAAAAATGAAAGAAAATAAAAATTTATAAAATATAGAGTAGTATTTAACATTATGTTGTTACTTAAAAGAGTAAGCAATCCCACATTGTCTAGGAACAAGCTACAAATGGATTACGAGTCTATATATACACATATCCCACATCGTTTAAGAAAATAATAGAAATGAGACTTTGGGTGTCTATATAAAGACATGTTTTGTAAATTTTATTTCCACATTAATAGGTGGCACCAATAAATAAGAAAAAATATTGATGTTGCCACTTTTAATACTGATGTGGCAAAAAGAAGCACTTTTCTGTCAATACGCTGAAAACGCGTCTAGGTGGAAGCGTAGAACGTGTTTTTTGTAAAATTGGCTCGTTCCTTTAATTTTTTTCCAAAAATCGGTTTATTCATGTAATTTTTTTAAAAAAATGACATTTATGAGTATTTAAGTCCATAAAATTAGAATTCTTTTTTAAGATAATGAAAGCGTAATTATTTCTTAAAGATAAATTCAACTTTTTAACCTTTTTAAAAAGAATTAAAATTGATCATCAATTTTTGAGAGAAAATAATTTTTCCTTTAATGAAAATACTAATTAAAATATTAAAATTTTAAATACGGTAACAATTCACATGTATTTCATGCTAATTTAAAAAAAAATTATGAACTTTTTATATATTTTTTACTTTTAATTTTGATTTTTTTATTTTTATAAATTTTAAATTATTTATTGATATTAAATATAAAACAAATGATATTATATTAATATGATATACACATGAATTATCATGCGAGTTGCCAAGCCAACAACGTTAAAAAAATTAATTTTTATCTATCATTTCCATTAAAATTTTAATTTTTTTAAAATTAATTTTTATAAAAATAATAACCGAATTTAACTAAAAAATAAATATTAAATTAACGAAATATATAAATATCAAAACTAAATTTGCCAGAATGGGTTGAAATGGTGGATGGGCATGGGAAGCAAATACCAAACCCAATAATAATTACAGCAACACAAGAAGGGGCAGAGTGGGGACTGCTCTTAATTGTCTTCAGCCTTACTATCAACGTCAGCAATCAATACACCACCCCTCCTGTGTTTCGATGATATGATAACGTGGCAGTTGGCATTTATCTTGGAAGAAAAGCTGGTTGACCCTTTTAGGTTTTCTTAATAAGAATATTGTAAATTAAATATTATTTAAGGATAACTTTTTATTATCAAAAAAAATTGTGTAGTTTTTTTTTTCCAAAAATGAAATTTGAATTAGACTACCTTAATTTTCTAAATAATAAAAAAGTTAGCCTACTTCTCTAAATAATTTTTAAATTTATTATATTTTATAAAAAAATATAAAGATGAGTAATCATTTTATTGTGATGATCTATTAAAGGTGGATTTAGATGGGTAATAGGGTGCGGTGCGTTTAGCTTACTTTTTGTATTATGCTACAATATCGTTATAGTATCTAATCTCATCGCCACCGATATTTTTACACTAATCGTAGGTAAATGAACCGTCCATCCAAACTCACCTTAAAATGAACAAATTTATTACATTAAAATTGATGTTGTATTCGAATTGAGATGTAAAATTAGTATAAGGTTTAAAATTAGTATCTAACTTCATGAGTCAAATTGAAGATTGTGACTAAAATTGTAGCTCTACGTGGGTGGATATTATCCATAATCTTTTATAGATTTATGACGTCGTCAATTCCTGTCATGCATAACTAACTTGAGCTTATCAATGTTGAAGATGTCCAGACAATTACAATAGTTCATCATAGAACCGGAAATATTGCAGCAATGCGGAGCACAGAAATGCGATAGTTGAAGCTCCCGATTCATCTAGACTACCTGTGAATAATTCCCCAACAATGCGTCATGAATTTGAAATTCAGGAACACCACATAGATATACCATCAACGTCTCAGAGGATATGATAGTGTGCGGGTTGAGTATCAATCTAAATGTACCTTTGGATGATCTATACGAGCCTGTCACAGCATCGATATCTAGCAGCATTCAATATTCTGTATTCGACCATACTCATTGAATGGTGATTCCTAATAATATGTATTAATGTAGTGCACCTAATCTATATTTGGATGAGTACATACAACTTTTTACTAAGTTCATACATCATTTTCGTACATATGTCATTACTAATCCCGATACATAATTTCTTATTTCATTTACAAGTTCTATAATCAATCAACTTTTACATTTTGCACAATGTATTGTGTAACACCCTAGGCCCGGCCTAGGCGTCCAGTCCGAGCTTAGAGAGTTACACGATAAATTAAATACCACACAAGACACAATAATACCAAACCATGATTTACATAAAATTCAACACAAATATTAGTTAAGTATATGATCTGTTAAGGTCATTCAGTTATAGTTTAACGAGGCTCCTACTGGAAATTTTGAAAAAAAAACTAATAGTTCGACCGAGCTTCCACGGCACCGACCCGTTCAAGTCTGCGAACCACCTGAAATTCAACAGTAACAGTATGAGTTGTGAACTCAGTGCGTAAAAGAAATTTATTCTATTAAAATTTATTTATAGCGAAATTCAAAATTTAGAGATTCGGTTCGTTGCAGAAGTAATTTCAATTCAGATTCAGAGCAGATGAGCTACATATGTATATATATGCAACTTCAGTTCAAATACGATGCAGACCAGATTCAAATGCAATATTCCTATCCCCACCCGTTACACACCGTCTTCAGCCATCCCAACACACCATTAAGGGCATTCAATGTCCAACCAACCCTATACACCTCAAAGTGTTCGTTGACACTTTTACAGATACGCAGCTTAACTGCTATTTCAATATGCGACAAGTGCCAGAATCAGATTTATATTCATTGTGGCATAGCCATGATTTCAGAACAGATTTCCTTCTCCTTGGCAACATCCCAAAACATGCCAATGCAGAACACAACTACCCATCATATGTTCAGTCATTCTAACTCATTATACAATTTATAAGACAATTCAATAACAGAATAGGTATTATAGTGTACATTTAATTATGTTACTCACACAACAGTCTCAGTGTATCAGACAGTTCTTACACAATCAAATTCAATCATTCGTACATTGAGTAAACCAATATCAAGATTAAATACATTCTCGATCTCAAAAGACAATTTTCGGGCCCAATAATTTGCCACAAGGCCGGGTCACATGCCAGTGTGCCTTGGCTGTGTGGTTTTCAAGCATAAACAGTAAGTTACACTGCCTGGACACACGCCCGTGTCCTTGCCCGTGTGACTCACACGGCCTGGGTACACACCTGTGTCCCTGCCCGTGTGGCTTTTATACCCCAAACAGTGAGTTACACGGCCTAGGCACACGTCTGTGTCCCTGGTCATGTGGTCTCGTTGCACAAACAGTGAGTTACACGGCCCAGACACATGCCTGTGTTCGTTGCCTGTGTGAACCTTGCACTAACATGGCCACACACGTCCTAGACAAACACCCGTGTACCCGCCCGTGTGGCCTCAAATCAATAAACAATGAGTTACACGGCCGATCACACGGCCTGCCATACGCCCGTGTGGCTCACATGGCCTAGTCACACGCTCGTGTGCTTGGCCATGTGGCGTCGACAACCACCATTTTCAGCGACCAAAACTTGCAAAAACTAAGGTTTCCGATACGCACTTGGAAAGATTTCGAATAGACAACAACTCAAAAGATCCCCGAAGCCTAAAACAAGCATTCAGTAACACAATTTAGCTATTTAATCGATAGAATTTCCCGATTACTCACTTAATGCCTATGTCGAAAGTTTCGACACAAAACCTTCAACCAACCCAAACTTACCGAAACTTCAGCAACAATCACAGAGATTGTCTTGTTGCTATTCATTGTTGTTAACAGCCTCGCCTGCTAGGTAAGTACAGAATCGTTAATAAAAGATTCTCGTAACTCACAAAAATACCCCGTTCCAAGAAATTTACGAGGCAAAGAAGGATTGCGGAGATGCTAGCATTGTCAGTTACTTACCCGACAGCCTTCTGACTGATGACTAATAATAGAGTTTTCGTTAATCCCGTATTTCCCCACTACTCCGATTAACAAAATAATCAAAACGAAAAAGAAGAAAATAAGAAGATAGAAAACAACCAAAAAGAAGGAAATAAAAAATAAAGAAGAAGAAACTATCATTAATTAATTTCCTAACTTCCATGCAAACTCTGGCATTTGACAAAAATATATTTCCCTAGCGCATACGATGGGACTCGAACTCGGAACCAGACAAAATACAGACAGATGTTTAACCAGTGAACCAGTAGGCTCATTCTTGACACAACTTCACACTGAACTGAACTTAATCGGGTAACGCGTGCTTATGGGTTGATTTCCAAAACAACAAAACTTTTAATGAGGTGACTCGAACTCCAGACCTTAAACACAAAAGTAGGGCATAGAACCACAAATACATAAATTTAATTACTATATATTCTCACAATTAAATTCTTAAAATTTTGGGGTGTTACATATTGTTTCATAATAGTCAATATTCACATGACTTTTCAATTCAGTCCATTTTAAGCCACATGCCAAATTCACTAAATTCTACTTATAACTAAACATATAGATGAAACCAAATACAATTCACACATAATATAAAATAATATAGTAACTTCCATATGAACTTACCTGTTTAAAATGTGAAAAGAGGATACTTTAGGGACTATTTTGTAGTTTTAGCTTTTCCCCTGATTAACTTCACTTCGATCCAATTCTTGATCTATACAATTATTTTATATCATCAATGAATTCCAAATATTTCCATACTATGCTATGATATGCATGATCTTATAGAAATTTATTTTTTTATTTCCCTCAAAATGTAACGCCCCAAATTTCTTATTTATGTTTCTGTTAAACTGTGACACAACTGTGTATCTGCTTCAGTGGTTAAGTGTTCTGGGTGTCTGTGAGAGGTCCCAAGTTCAAGCCTTGTCTTGGGAAAATTTTGGAATTTTTTTAAATAAAGCCTTAACCTTGTTTAGTAGGCTTTTATTTAATTGTTTATAATTCCATAACAGAATGGGCCTGCTGGTCTGGTGGTTAAGAGGTGGGTTGATCTGCTATAGGTCTTGTGTTCAAATCCCTGCGCGAGCAAGAATGTTATTTTTGCTCGGTAGACTGGAAGAGGTTCGGTCAAACAGGAATTCTGAGTAGTGGGATTAGTGGGAGATAATTAAGGGATTTAGGGAGTTTATCAAATGGATTTTATTTTTATTTTTATTCTTTTCTTTTTAAAATTTTTTCCCCAAAATTTCTGACGTCCCATTCCCTCTTTTCTCACTCTGTCGATTTTTCCTTTTGTTTTTGTCATCAAAATTATTTTGCTTTTCTATCTTTTGTCGAATCCCCGAGCTTCATTAGTTCAGAACTTGTCGTGCGATAAACGGTAGGTTTGGTGGATCGATTCTTGTGTTGACTGAATGAATCAAGTATTAATAGAACTCCTTTTGTGTTTAGGAGAGGATCAAAGGGCTAGGGGCTGCTGTTCGGTACCTTAGTAGTGTGGAATCGTCGCTTCAATCGAAGGTAAGTTTTGGTTGCCTAATTGGCTGAACGACTCGTTTGGGATCGGTTTAGTTTATCGATTTAAGTGACTAATTCGGAGTCTTTTTGGATGAAAATAGGTTCTGGAGTGCTCGGGGATCGTTCTAGCTTCAATTGAAACCAAGTGTGTATCCGATTAGCAGAAAATGGGATTTCGGTGAAAGCTAAAAACCCCACTGTCGACACCACACGGGCGTGTGATCGCCCGTGTAGTAGGCCGTGTGCTATAACACGGGCGTGTGATCGACGAGGCCAGGCCGTGCACATAAGACATGGCCGTGTGATGGCCAGGTAGGCCGTGTGCGATACACGGGCTAAACTGATTTGGGTTCGTGTGGCCCACACGGGCGTGTGGAATTCTGGGCCAGACAGTGTGATCCACACAGCTAAGGCAAATTTGGGCCGTGTGGGCCCACACTGGCAAGCCACATGGGCGTGTGAGCCCATTTATCTGAAATGATTCCTAGGGTTGCACGGGTCACCCAAGTCGACTGTGAACCTACTGTAGGGTCGGTAAGTGGTACCTAGACCCCTAAATGTATGATCTGAGTGTATGTGATGCATGATAAATTATGCATGATTACTGACATATGTATGTATACGTATGATGGATGGTTACATAACAGCATGACATATTATATGTTTGCATTGCATGGGGTTGGGATGATGATATTTGGAGGAAGTGTACTAAAAGGCTTTAAGCCTAATATCTGGCAACTCAGCTGCAAATTATTGTTTATGTGCCGCATTCGGTACCATCTAGAGTGTAGGGATGGGTTGTAATACCCCCTACCCGTATTCGTCGCCGGAATAGGGTACGAGGCATTACTGGAGTTTACCGAATTAATTTTCTGTTATTACGAGTTAAATACTATTCATTTACCGAAACATGTCATGACGTCTCTTAGATGTGCCTCCGAAGCCCAAAACATACATCGGGACCAAACCGGGATTAAATTGAAACCATAAGAATTTTTTTGCTAAATCCCAAAGTTTTTTTTTCATGAACTCAATATAACCCCTTTATAAATATCTAACCTTCCCTGCAATTTTAAACAGAGACCAATCCAAAACAACCAATCCATTTCAACATATTTTCAAGATGGATTCAAGCATATCCATAAGATAACCTCATCACATACCAAAACCAAGATTTGTTAGTCATACCAATGGCTAACCTTACATTAATTTTACATTAACATTTACTTTGTTAGCTTATACATGCCATTGATTCCCAAAATAAAGTTTCTTTATATACCGAAATCTTGAGGTTGATAGTGTGATGTGTCTCCGACCGAATCCGACCTCCGAGCTCTTAACACTATAAAACAGGGAAAAATGAAACAGGGTAAGCACTTTGTGCTTAGTAAGCTCATGTAACAAGAATTATACTTACCTAATATTTTCAATACAATGCAATAAACATTCATACATCCATTCAATGCATTATTACCCTAACATGCACAAACTCAACATTCAAGTTAGTCCAATAATTTCCATGTATCAATAATATATACCATGATTGATGAGCTCATCAATACCATGATTTCCATTCCCTTATTATTTTTCCATATTTATCCCGTTGAATTTCTCGGAATTTCGATAGATTTTCAGGGGTACACTTTAGTGTACAAATCCGGGTCTGTCAATTCATATTCATGTGCGCACATTTCCATTTCAAAGAGCACACTCCCGCGAACCTCATCCTTACAGCGGGATTACCAGTCCAGGCTAAATCCCCTACAACGACAACTACTCTAATGAGCTTGGATCTGAATTACCAGTCCAGGCTAAATTCAGACCCTAATTCAGATTACCCATCCGGGCTAAACCCATTTTCCACATATTCTTCGGGAGGGCTATATCATAATAGGATCACCCATCCGGGCTAGATCCTTTTTATCGTCAATTCTTTTTCAAAGATCCATCGAATTTTCCTTTCATTCAACCGGGATTTATTTTCCATTTTCATCAAGAATATCAATACTTCATCAATTATCATACAAAAAAAAACATCCAAATCGTATTCACATCAATAAAAATATATTTCAAGCATTTAAGAATATAATTCAAGTTACACGAACTTACCTCGATATTTGTTCGTATACAAAAATCTACTAATCCCAAACTTTTTCTTTTCCTCGATCTATCTTCGTATTTGAATTTTTTGGATTTAAATAAATAAATTTAATCATCAATTTAATACATTTCATATTCATATGTAGCATTCTCTATAATTCTATTATTATTTATAGTTCATTCAGAGCTGTCTCTTTGAGTCATAGTCACTAAATTATTTATATCTTGAGCTTCAAAACTCCAAATTAAGATCCGCTTGATTTTTTCGAAACTAGACTCACATATCTTCTTACAAAAAAAATTTAAGAATTTATGGTTTATCCAATAAGTACATTTAATTCTTTAAAGTCATCCATTTTCTGCTGTCTGACAGTTTCAATCCTTCTTCACTAAAAAATTATTTTCTCCTAGTACAGAATTTGGATGATGTTTCCGTTTGTTTATCTTGAAAATAGACTCATTAAGAATTTTAAAAATATAAATTTAAGCCCCTAATTATTTTTATCCAATTTTTTATTATTTTTCAAAGTCAGAACAGGAGAATCCGAATTCATTCTGACATTGTCTCACAAAATTTATTATATCTCATGATTTACAATTCTATTGCTTACATCGTTTCTTCTATGAGAAACTAGACTCAATAAGCTTTAATTCCAAATTTTTCATCCTCTAATCCGATTTCCACAATTTATGGTGATTTTTCAAAGTTAGCCTACTGCTGCTGTCCAAAATTGTTTTAGTGCAAGATGTTGATTACCATTTTTCCCCTAAGCTTTCAATAAATGATAATTTCGTCCCTGCTCAATTAACCTCTCAATTGAGCTGATTTTTCTAAATTAACACTTTATTCTATCACTTTAAACTACTTTATAACCTTTGGAAATCAGAATTGTAGCACTAGACTTTAATTCCAAACTTTTTCACAATTAGGTCCTACAAATCAATTTCTATTGAAATTACCTAATAAAATCATCTCATAAACAAATTAAAGCTTCAATTTCATGCTATTTCATCATAAAATTACAGCACTCAACCATGGTGACTTTCAATTTCATCCATGAAATCAAAAACTAATGAATTTAGTAATAGGACCTAGTTGTAAAAGTCTTAAAAACACAAAAATTACAAGAAAAAGGCAAGGATTAACTCACTTGGTGAAAAAATTATGAAATAACAGCTTGAATAAACCCTTAGGACGTTTTTGGCTGATGATAATGAAGAAAATGTGAAGAGAATTCTAGATATTCCAATTTGGTCCCATTTTTATTTTAGTAAATTTTGTTATTTTCTCATTTTGCCCTTATTTCACAAATTCTCTTGATTTTTCTCAGCTTATGCCGCCAAAAATATCTCATTTTGGACTTATTTACAATTTATGTCCCTCCTCATTTAACAATTGAGCTATTTAATCCTTCTAGTAACTTTTACACCCTTTTCAATTTAGTCATTTTCACTTAATTAACTACCCAAACGTAAAAATTTTCTACCGAAATTTTAATGCCATATTACTAACATTTCATAAATATTTATAAAAAATATTTTCGACACAGTTTTACGAGATCGAGGTCTCGATACCTTGTTTTTACCCAATTTTCTTCAATAATTTTTTAAAATTTTTCTATTGATATTTTCATACGATTTTCCTATCATATCAATATTCATGCAAAAATATTAAAATAAATTTCTCTTTAACTCAGATTTGTGGTTACGAAACCACTGTTCCGATAACCCTGAATTTAGGCCATTACATGGGTGGGTTGATTTAATCCCTACATGGAGTGTAGGGTTGGAGGAAGATGGTGTGTAGAGGTTGGTTGGGTAGGACTTTGCTACTGAATATTTTATGACTGATACTGATACTGTGTTGGGCTAAAGCTCTACTGCATACTTAATATTGTTCTAAGATAGGCTAAGGCCCAAACTGTTACTGATACTGGAAAGGGCTTAGGCCCAAGAACTATTTTGGCTGTGCAATGTGCTTTGCTATTGTTTGTTCCTGAGGGATTACACACTGAGTTTACATAAACTCACCCTTTTGTTTAATGTGCACAGGTAATCCCTAGACCTGACGGTTCGGTGCGGCGGAAGACTCGACGGTGGTCACACGTATTTAAACTGTTTTACTCTCGTTTATGGTTTTATTGATTATGGGGTATTTTTTATGTAGTTGGACTTTATGGACTGTTTTGCTTTAACTTTGAAAATTTTAACTACTTTTACGGACTTACAACTTCAAACTTAACAAAATACGAATTTTTTTAGTAACCATGGTTTTCCATGAAATGAACTATTTTACTTAAAATAAATGATTTCTAAAGCTTCCGCAACGAATTGTGTTTTAAAACAATCGACTAGATGATTAAGCGATTTTCGAAACCAATAAGAGTAACAAACGAACACAGTTTTATCGGAATAAATTAGTTTTCAGAAATTTCAATCCATGTGACATCGCCAGATTCGACTATAACGTCTGGGCCGGGTTTGGGGTGTTACATTTAGTGGTATCAGAGTCAGGTTATAAAACTCGACTGTGGATTTAGGTTTTAAAACTTGGTTTTTAAGAATTAATTTTCAAATGGTTTGATATGATTTGACTGAGAATGTGGTACACCGAGTCTCTGGCGCCGATCCTGTAAGTATTCTGATAAACCGTTATCAATAGTCTGTTTTGAAATACTCTAGTTTAGTGTATACTGAAACTGTAGTAAACTGAGACTGTAGCAAAACTATAGAGACTGCGATTTACGAAAATCACTCTGAATTACTGAAACTGTTTACATAAAACATCTGTTAATAAATACTGAAATTGTAACTGATTCATAAAATTCGAAATACAGATAAAATTCGACTAGACATGAGCACACGAGGTATCTGCGGACGGGGTACTAGAGGTCGTGAAAGGGGCCGTAGGGGGCTCGAGCTGAGTCCTTGTCATCTAGCAGCATTCCTAATTTGGACACGAGTGAGACGCCTGTGTCGCCTGCTACTAAGACTGGGTCTCAAGATCGCATGGCTGGGGACGACGCATTGTCCCAGGCTATGCTAAGGATATTGGAGAGGGTCGCTGGACCCAATACTGGATCTGGGGGCCGAGGGTCGGTTACAGAATGACTCCGGTCGAATGGAGCTGAGCTCTTCAGGGGTGTCACTAGGGTCGCCCCTAATATGGCCAAATACTGGATTGAGGCCACGGAGAGGATCATGGATGACATGGATTGCACCCCCGAGCAGAAATTTAAGGGTGCAGTCTCACTGTTGAGGGATGAGGCTTATCAGTGGTGGCTTACTGTTAAGGAGGGCACTCAGCCCGAACGGCTGACCTGGGAGTTCTTTAAAACCGCCTTCCAAGGGAAATATGTGGGAGCCAGTTATGTGGATGCCCGTAGGAGGGAGTTCCTGAACCTTACTAAAGGAGATCGATCTGTGGCCGAGTATGAGGCCGAATTCCTACGACTGAGCCGCTATGCGCGAGGTATGGTGGCAACTGAGTATGAGCGATGTGTCCGCTTTGAGGATGACCTCAGGGATAATCTGAGAGTCCTAATAACTCCGCAGAGGGAGCGTGATTTTTCTTCACTGGTTGAGAAAGCGAAGATCGCCGAGGAGGTTAAGCGCGCTGAGCGCCAAAATCGTGACAGAGAGAGAGGTAGGAACAAGAGGGATTCGGAGCACTCGAGTTCTGTACAAAGGCCTAAGAAAAGGCCGGACTGATGGGCCATGAAGAGCCGGACCCCATATCGCTCTTCGGACTACAGCCATGTGTTGATTGTGGTAGACAGCATCAGGGCGAGTGTTGGAGGAGGACTGGGGCGTGTCTAAGGTGTGGATCATTGGATCACCGTATTAGGGAGTGTTCGTTGAGGGCCGATCAGATGCAAGCTCAGGATACTGGTACTGCACAGTCGCATAGGGTAGTACAGCAGCCACTGAGAGGTCGTGGTCAGGTTAGAGGTGGTAATGGCATAGGCCGTGGGTAGAGAGCACTGGACAGTGGTGCTGGACAGATGGAGGCGAGGCAGTCGGCTTTAGTATATGCTGCACGTCGCCGAGAGGATGGAAATGCTCCTGACATCATCACGAGTACGTTCCTTATTCATGATGTACCTTATATTGCATTAATAAATATAGGATCCACTCACTCCTATATAGCCTCTACAGTGTCTGAAAACTTGGGGATATTGGTTGAGAGCACTATGAGTGATGTTACTGTACTGAGCCCGTTGGGGCAGTCTATAAAGGTTAACAAGTTATTTAGAGACGTCCCTTTAGAGGTTCAAGAGGCAACCTTTCTGGCTGATCTGATGGAGCTTACGTTTGGGGAGTTTGACTTAATATTGGGAATGGATTGATTGGTTAAGCACCGTGCCAGTTTGGATTGTACGACCAAAAGGGTCGTATTGAGAACTGAGGAGGATAATGAGGTGGTCATAATAGGAGAACGCCGAAATTATTTGGCTAATGTGATCTCTGCACTGGTGGCTGAGAAACTGGTTCGTAAGGGATGTGAAGCGTACTTAGCCTTTGTAAGTGTCTCGGATTCTGGGGATTCTATAGTTAAGGATATCAGAATGGTAAAAGATTTTTCAGACATCTTTCCTGAGGAGCTACCGGGTTTACCTCCGAATTTGAGAAGTGGAGTTTGGGATTGAACTTTTCCCTGGTACAGCTCCGGTGTCTATCGCTCCCTATCGAATGGTACCGAAAGAGTTACGGAGCTTAAGGCTCAGATTCAAGAGTTATTGGACCGTGGGTTCATCCGCCCTAGTGTGTCTCCGTGGGGAGCACCGGTACTGTTTGTTTAGAAGAATGATGGATCCATAAGGATGTGTATTGACTACTGGTAACTGAATAAGCTGACCATTAAGAACAAGTATCCGTTACCGAGGATCGATGATCTGATTGACCAGTTTCGAGGGGCTTTTGTATTCTCCAAGATTGATTTGCGATCTGGGTATCATCAGTTGAGGGTTAAGGAAGCTGATGTATATAAGACGGCATTTAGGACTCGTTATAGTCACTATGAGTTCCTAATGATGCCATTTGGACTAACTAATGCACTGGCAGCTTTCATAGACCTGATGAACCGAGTGTTTCAGCCCTACCTAGATCAGTTTGTAGGGGTATTCATCGACGACATATTGGTTTTTTTGAAAATTGAGGATGAGCATGACGAGCACCTTAGGATTGTTCTTCAAATTTTGAGGGAAAAATAGCTCTATGCTAAGTTCAGCAAGTACGAGTTTTGGTTACGTAAAGTAACATTTCTGGGACATGTGGTGTCTGCGAAGGGGATTCGAGTCAATCCTCGAAAGATTGAGGCGGTATTGGATTGGAAGCAGCCTAAGAATGTGTCTGAGATCCGCATCATTTTGAGGCTGGCTGGTTATTATCGACGGTTTGTGGAAGGGTTCTCATTGATTGCAGCACCCTTAACTAAGCTACTACGTAAGAATGTACCATTTGTGCAGTCTCGATGCTTGTGAAGAGAGCTTCGAGAAGCTCAAGACTCATCTTGACCGAGGCTCTGCTACGATCTGACTGGACTCGGAAAGGAGTTCACGGTTTATAGTGATGCATCACATGTCGGTTTGGGATGTATGTTGATGCAGGATGGTAAGGTGGTAGCATATGCATCTCGTCAGCTTAAGACACATGAGGCGAACTATCCTACGCATGATTTGGAGCTGGCCGCCGTGGTATTTACACTAAAAATCTGAAGGCATTATCTGTACGGTGAGAAGTGTATCATCTACACTGATCACAAAAGCCTCAAGTATCTCCTTACTCAGAAGGAGCTGAATCTTAGGCAGCGTAGATGGATCGAGCTACTTAAGGACTACGACTGCACCATTGAGTACCATCCAAGAAAGGCCAATGTGGTGGCCGATGCATTGAGCCGTAGGGCTATGACTGATCTGAGAGCGATGTTTGCTCGACTTAGCCTGTTCGACAATGGGAGTTTGTTTACTAAGCTGCAAGTTAAACCGACTTGGATCGAACAGATTAAGGTTAAGCAGTTGGAGGATGAATTTTTGGGTTTTCGTACCGACAGATTGAGAGTGGTAGCACTACAGACTTTGGGTTGAACTCTGAGGGGATGTAGTGTTTCCGAGGCTGGATATGTGTGCCGAATGATTCTGATTTGAGACAGTCTATACTGAGAGAGGCGCATAGTAGCCCTTATGCTATGCATCCTGGTGGAAATAAGATGTACTGAGATCTTCGGGAGTTATATTTGTGGCCAGGATTGAAGTGAGAGGTTACTGATTTTGTGGCTAGATGTCTGACATGCCAGCAAGTTAAGGCTAAGCATCAGTTGCCTTCGGGTTTGCTACAGCCGATTAACATTCCCCTTTGAAAGTGAGAACGTGTGATGATGGACTTCGTTAGTGGGTTACCCTTGACACCCACTAAGAAGGATTCTGTTTGGGTCATCGTGGATCGATTGTTTCCCTTCTTCTTCTTTTTTTAATAGATGCTTTGATAAATTTTTACTAAATGCTTTAATGTACGACATGTATGTGATCAATGCATTTTCATACCACATCGGTAGTTTGTATTTTCGATAACCTTCAAATATTTTTATCACCATTTTCTTGTTTTTCATTATTATTCTTTTTCTAGTGGTTAGAAGTACCACTATTAGAACCACCATGATAACAATTATTAGTACGTCTCCAACCACATCCTCAATTATAACGACAACCACAATCTCTGTGTTTTCATTTTTCATAATTGTTATGTACAACATTCACTTCAGGGAATGGGGCAGAACTAATGGGAAGAATTTCATGGTTTTTCATTAGTAACTTATTATTTTGCTTAGCCACTAAAAGGTATGAGATCGTTTCAAAATACTTTTTAAAGTCTTTTTCACAATATTACTACTGCAATAGCACATTAGATATTTCAATCATATAAGTGTAATCTATTCTTTCAACATATATCTTCTTGATCTAAAAAATAATATTATATTTTACTAAATTTTGCATTACAAGGAGGTAAAATATTAGCTCTTAAAGAGCTTTTTACAGTTTGATGTCATATTAGCTCTCCAAGAGCATGTAATCATTTTTTTTATATAACCTTAATGAATGCTTAATTTATTTTAAATAATATACACTTTTGCACTTCTTTTCAACATGAATGATAAAAAAAATTGATCTTTAAAAATGTTATTTATTCATATAAAATAAAATGAATGCAAAATGTGCTAGTAGTAAATTCAGAAGGCCGGAGCGGAGGTCTTGCGTTGATGTGGAAAGACGAGTTGGATGTTACTATTCAAAGCTACTCAAAGCATCATATCGACTCTACTGTTAAGCTAGGAGGTACCAGTATTATTAGGGTCACGGGATACTATGGTCATGCAAACCCTAATGAACGTAATAACTCCTAGAATATGCTTTGAAGAGTGGGTGCAGCTGTCAATGAGGAGTGGGTGGTGGGAGGTGATTTTAACGCAATGTTGAATGAAGCGGAGAAGGAAGGGGGTCGTCGGATTGTTCGGGCGTATATGAATGATTTCAGAGATATTATCGATGATTTGGCCCTTGTGGATATTAAGCCGGACCGAGGGTGGTTCACGTGGGTAAATAACAGAGAAGGGCATAGGTTAATAAAGGAAAGACTCGATCCTTTTCTTACATCTGTCTCTATGGTGGAGAAGTTTCCTTTCATTGCCTCTAGTGTCATTCGGCAATCACAGTCTGATCATGATGCCATTCTTTTTTATCTGTATGGGCGTAAACCTAAGTGTTATCCCTGTGATAATAGAATCAGATTTCGTTATGAAGATTGCTGGGCTTCAGAGAAGGATATCAAGAGGATCATTAACAAGGGTTGGATGCAAGGTGGGGGCAACTATGAGAACAAACTAGAAAATGTTCGGGTGTCTCTGGGAAGCTGGCAAAAACAGAATTACTGGAGGACGAAGAGAGACATTAGTATGTTAGAGGAAAACATAAATACTATGATCGATTCGACAAGTAGAGATGACAGTGTAAAGATGCTGAGGGAGTATCGACGTAGGCTGAATCACCTATATGAAAGGGAGGAAAGGTACTGGGCACAAAGATCGAGGGTACAATGGCTCAAGGAAGGAGATAGAAATACGAAGTACTTCCATGCTAAAGCTACAGGAAGGTTAAAAAAGAATAGTATTGAGAAGATAAAAGATGATAATGGTACCTGGGTTACGAATAGTAAGGAGATCTGTAAAGCTGCTAGAAACTATTTTTGGAACTTATTTCGCTCTAATGGAAATGATATCACCCAGCTAGATTTGAGCTATATGAATGAGTGTATTACTAGAGATAACAACGTTTGGCTCACAAGGGAGTATAATGAGGCTGAAGTTAAAAATGCTATCAAACAGATGGATCCAAGGAAAGCTCCTGGAATTGACGGCTTATCTGGTAGTTTTTTTAAGCAGCATTGGGACATTGTGGGGGCTGACACTACACGGTTCTGTTTGGACATTCTTAATGGACAGGGAAATATCTCATCTCTTAATGAAACTGTTATCATTTTTTAATTCCTAAAAATAGAGACCCTTGTGATTTCACTAACTTACGGCCGATAAGTTTGTGCAGGTATATCTACAAAATTATTGCTAAGGTGTTGGCAAACAGGCTGAAGGTTATACTTCCTGATTGTATTAGCTATAACCAAAGTGCTTTTGTTCCGGGCAGGATGATTCATAATAATATTCTTATCGTACATGAACTTCTTCATTATCATCAAAACACCCGGTATAATTCCAATAAAGGCTGCGTGATCAAGCTAGACATGAGTAAAGCTTACGATAGTGTGGAGTGGAATTTCATTGAAGCAGTGATGTGACGAATGGGTTTTGCAAATCAGTGGATCGACAAAATCATGGGGTGTGTACGTTCTGTTAAGTATTTAATCAAGTGTAATAATTTATTATCAGAAACCATTTACCCTGAAAGAGGCCTTCGTCAAGGGGATCCTCTATCCCCATACTTGTTCTTATTCTGTATGGAAGCTTTCTCAAAAATGCTTATTCAGGCATAGAATAATGACTTGTTAAGAGGTATTCGTGCTAGTGTGCATGGGCCTAGATTAATCACTTATTCTTTGCAGACGATGCTCTTTTATTCGTAAGGAACAAAAAAAAAAGAGAGATAGAGTGCTTCATGAATATCCTTAGGAAGTTTACAAATGTTTCTGGTCAAGAAATAAATTTTGAAAATCTATGATTCTGTTTAGTCCTAATACCCCTAGTGAACTGAAAAGAAGTTGTAATAACCTTCTCAGTATGAAGGTTGTGGAGAAGTTAGATAAATACATGGGTCTGCCCCTCCCTATTGGTAAAAGAAGAAGAGAGGCTTTTACTGATATTATTAATAGACTTTCTTGCAGAATAAATAGCTGGACAAAAAGACTTTTATCCTATAGAGGTAAAGAGGTCATGATCAAAGTGGTGCTTCAGTCCATCCCCACTTATACGCTGTCTATTTTTCTTGCCCCAAAAGAGGTGTTAAAGGAGTTTCAAATGAAGCTCAGCAGAATTTGGTGGTCTGGTAAGGAAAGTGGTAAATTTTGGTCTATGCTCCCCTGGAGAACTCTGTGTCAACCAAAGGGAACGGGTGGTATTGTTTTACGCAATATGAGACTTTTTAATATAGCTCTCCTGGGTCGTCAATTTTGGAGACTCATCAACAACAAGGAGTCACTCTGCTTTAAAGTTCTGTCTTCAAAATATTTTCCTGATGGAAATATTTTCAATGCTAAAAAAGTGAATAGAGCTTCTTTTACCTGGTCGAGTATTGCTACTGCTACGGAATTTCTGAAGAATGGTTTTAGATGACAGATAGGCAATGGTGAGTACATTAATATTAGAGAGGACAATTGGGGTTTGGAAGGTCTTAATGAAAGTACACCGATCCCAAATATGCTCTCCTCAAGTGATGAAAGTGTTAAAGATCTTTGGATGGAACATGCTAGGTGCTGAAATATCGAAAAGGTGCATAGGTTGTACGGTAAAGATTGGGGGGGATAGAATATGCAATATTCCTATTGAGAATGAAGAACAAAGAGATAGGATGGTGTGGTTTCACAATCCTCTTGGATCTTTCACTTCGAAAGCTGCTTACTCGTGGATGCTGTTAAAAGAATTGGGGTAGGGCCCGCATAAGTTCTATTGGAAAACTATATGGAAACTTGACACTCTTCCAAAAATTAGAGTTTTTGCCTGGAGAGTTGGTCATGAGATTCTCCCCACAAATGTTAAAATTGCTTCCATCAGAAATGGTTTTAATGAAAGCTGCCCCAGGTGTGGTGCTAATGCCGAAACTCTTCTCCATGCCCTTCGTGATTGCACAACATCCTGCGAAGTTCTTAACATAGGATGATGGGATTTAAGAAGTAATGACAAGCAGTATGATAGATGCATCGACTGGATGGAAGACATGATGAGAATCCTTGATAAAAAGGCTATGGCGGACCTTATTACCACGCTTTGGAACTGCTGGAATAGTAGAAACAAGTTTATTTTCAAAGGCCAAGTTGACAAAGGTCAAAACATATGGGAGAAGGCAAGTAATCTGAGCAACGAATTTCGTATTTACAACCCGGTGAATCCTCCCATATTAGCCTAGACTGGGGATACAAAGAAATGGGAGAGACCGGCGAAAGGTACTATCAAGATCAATTTTGATGCAACGGTCAACGATAATAAAATGGGTTATGGAGTTATCATTAGAGATGATGATGGTTTTGTGCTGGGGGTGGTGGAGGCTTCAAGGAGGGCAGATTTTCAGTACAAAAGGCTGAGTGTATAGCCTTAGAGAGAAGCATAGAGGTTGCGGCCAAGTTAAATTTTCTGGGTGAAGTGACCTTTGAAACTGACAATGCTGGGCTGGTGAACAAATTGAATATAGGTGATGAGGACATTACTATTATAGGTAGTAGAGTTAAAAAGTGTAAAGAAGCTTTTAGTTTATTTAATTCCGCCAAGTTAGTCTAGTCTCATCGGTCATGCAACAGTGTGGCTGACTTTATTTGTACTAAAATGTGTAGTGAAGCCAAGGGTTGGTTTTTCGATATGGATTATCCAATAGAAATCCATAATGCTGTTATTAGTGATATTACTTAATAATATGCTTTGACCCTTGTGGTCGTCTTTTACTCAAAAAAAATAAATAGGTATAAATAAAAACATATATTAAACATAACAAATAATAATTTTATAAAAATAAAATGAATAGGTATAAATAAAACATATATTAAACATAACAAACTTATAAATTCATGTTACTAATAAATCGCTATGGTTAGATAATATTTTTTTATATACCATAACACAACAAAATATAAAATATTATAATGTCATATTAAAGTAACTTTACAGCTATAAAGGTTTAAAAATAAACATTTTCTAACCAAAGTTCATTTCAAATTTTACAATAATCATGAAACTATCCAGATAGGGTGAATATCCAAAGTTCATGACAAGTACTTTTACTCCCATTCTGCAATAATCATATATCTTAATCAAAATTAAAATTAAATCAATCACTTTTATTAAAAATGAACTAAATAAAAAATAAAAACATTTATCTCCACATAAAAATCTCAATAACTAAATGCGTGAAAGATTTATAAATTCATAGAGATACGAATAGAGAATTATATAAATTGTATTTTTTAATAGAAATCAAATCAAATTTCAAAAGAAGTTGATTAGACTGACTTATGTTACCATCGATGAGAAGTAGTGATTATAAGCATTGATCGTGTACGTCAGATTCTTAAAAATTTATATAAAGAATGATCGAGCCTGGAAACTAACTGTGACGACGATTGAGGCAAGTGCACCTATCGAACAGTAGTATAGCTTAGTGGCAAGACCGAATTGTCGAACCCAAAGGAACCAGAAGTACTAATACTAACTTTCTTTTTATTATTTAGCCTAAGAAACAAGGGAATTTGTTATTTAATCTAAAATTAACTAACTACTAAGCTAAAGACGCTAAGACAAAGAGAACAAATTTGGGAAAATACTCATGAGAAAAACCAATTGATTAAGACGATACCCAAGGAAGAATCCACCTAGACTTCACTTGTTATCTAACTCTGAACCAAATGATTTATTCACTTGACTTGATCCGTATGATGCCCTAATGTATATTAATCCCTCTCTCGAGGCGACTAACGTCTAACCCTAGGTTGATTAATTGAAATCTCTTTCTAATTAAAACCCCTAGAATTGCATTAACTCGATCTATGGACTCCCATATTAGGTTTCACCCTAATCCGGCAAAATTTCGTCACCCTATGTCTAGGCGCGCTAGCAACTCCGCTTAACTATGCTAGATCTACTCTTAGGCAGGGAATTTTGCTCCACAACCTAAGCACATTAGTACTTGAATCAATATCCTGGAATATCAAAGCAAGAATTAAGAGCACATAATTAAGAACAAATCAAGTATTTATCATATAGTTCAAAGAAACGATAACAAGATTCATCTTAGGTTTCATCCCCTCGGGTATCTCGAGGTTTAGTTCATAATTATAAAAGAATACATCTCAGAAGAAAAGATAAAACAAAACATAAGAAAAACCCTAAAACCCCCTGAAGGAATTAAAGATAAGATCCTCCGTCTTGAGTATGACTCCGGCTTCTTGAGATGAATCAACTGGCTTTCTTCGAGTTAATCCCACAATTCTGACCTCTCTAGCTTGGCTCCTTGGCCTAGCTGGATGCCCCCCGAAGGTTGGCCTCTAGGGTGTTTATATAGGCTTTTAGAATGGCTTTCTTTGCCTCTAAGTACCCTAATCCGAATAGAATTCTTCTTTGTCACGTCAAGGACACGCCCATGGCACACGCCCGTGTGAATCGTGGCCAAGCCGTGTTCAAACCTGCTGAAGGAGCACGGTCGTGTGGTCTTGGGCCCAGGCTATTTCGATTTCGTAAGATGGCCCATTTACTCTATTTTAGGCCCGTTTCTCGTTCTTTTCATCCTCCGGTGCTCTCCTGAGTATAAAACATGAAATTAAAGGATTAAGAGCACCAAATTACACAATTCAAGGGATAAATCATCCAAAAGTGTGCTAAATGTGGGTTTAAAATATGTTATTATTATGGTTTATCAAATACCCCCACACTTAAGCTTTTGCTTGTCCTCAAGCAAAATTCTCAACTCACAATTAAAACAAACTTCCTCGATTCATAATATTCATCAATAATGTTTCATTATAATTCAAAGATAATTCATACATGGATAATTCAACTCAAAGAGTCCTAAAGATTCAAACAATCTAAGTCATACATTTTTGTAGCACGAAAATGTAGGTGTTTTCCCTCTTCTAAATAATTACCTCTGATTCAAAATCGACAAGGATTGACATCCTCACTAAAGATTCACTCAAATCACTCGAGGTGTTTAAGGTTCAGAAAAAAGCACTCATAAGTCAAACATGAAAAGTTAATCCCATAGGCTTGCATGAAAATCAAATCTCCACCACTGTAATATGAGATGATACACAAATCAAAAGGTCTTTAACAGGGTTGTAACGGGGCTTGGGTTAAAGGTGTGGATAAAGGCTAAATTAGAGAGTTAGTATCGAGACTGAATTGACAAATTACCTAACTAGAAAGTTGTACTGATATTGAATAATTACATCATGGAAACTTAATACTAATAACATGAGCTTCTTCTAAAGATAATGAAATTAACAGTTTAAGCTCAAATAACATAGAACTAATAATGAATATACTTCGTTTTTTTCTTTTAAGAACAAATCAAGTAATAATAGTAAGATAGAATTTAACAACTGATATAAAGAAACTAGTTAAGTAACCGATCAAATCAAATCTCGATATGGGGGTAGTCAAGAAAAAATGGTGATAAAAAATACAAAGGGTTTTGGGTTAATATTAGTGGGTGAGTCAATAAAATGAGTTGTTAGGATTAAAGGGATTCACTAGAGGTTAATTATGGAAGTAGGCTTTTAGTGGAGTAAGTGGGATAAAACCTAGGTGCCTTTATCATCTTAGTATATCAAATCAAAGGTGTGGTCTTGACATGTATAATCGATGCAAGTTCTAGAATAACAAATCAATGTTGACACACTCATAATCAATAAAGTGAGCAAGAAAAAGAATATATGCTCTAAAAGGCTCAAAATCTCACAAAATTTATGGCTTTTGATGTCAACCTCGTAAATTTCAAACTTCGAGGTAATATTTAAATTCAAGTAGACAACCTAAAAATTTTTTTACTTTTTTTGAAAATAAACTTATCATGCTTGATTCCCTAGTCCCTTAAAGTTTAAATCATCAATGTACAATTAACTATGACTTAATCCAAAACATATCAATAAAAATCATAAATCACAGGAAAGTTCATTTTAACAGTAATATGAGAAATTTTACTTAAGAACAAGACATAATTCAGGATTTGAGAATAATGCAAAAAGTTTGGCACTTTTAAGATTCACCCCCCACACTTAAGATGTACATTGCCCTCAATGTACAAAGATAGATAGAAATTCATAAAAGATAGGGAGAAATGAAACTTCCTGAATTTGGATGGATTGCTTGAGTTGGTGGTGTGGAAACTTGATTCGGAGGTGAAAGATAAGTCGGAGGAGGCGTCTCTGGTGGTGGTATGGGGGCTGCCCACTATTATCAAGCGCTAGATGAAGAAATTGGGTAGCCCGTGAAGAAATAGCCAAGAAATACTAAGAAAAATTCAAAATAAACTAATTATTTATTTAATGACAAGGAAGATAAAGAGAAGGAAAATAATTGCGACGAAAAAAGAAAATTAAAAACTAAATGGCCTCAAATATCCTTGGCTTGTCGAGTGGATGAAGCGGCCGGCATGAACTTATGTAGATCGGTCTCCCACAGGGGAAGACTGTGCTAGGATCCTTTCGCTTCTTCGACATGGATATGGTGTACATCTAGAGTTTGGAAAAGGGCCAAGGAAGGAGAATATGGAAGGGGGTCTGAGAATGTATGGAGGAAGGGGAATGGGGAGTAGTTGGGAAGAAGGGGGTGGTTTAAATAGAGTTTTGATGTCTGGTACATCCCCACGCCCGTGCACCATGGGCGTGTTGGGTCACACAGCCGTATCGCATGGCTGTGTCGTGCTTCATTCGTTTCTCCCACGCCCGTTTCGTGGTCACCACGCCCATGTTTGATGAAACAGTGTCGACCATGGCTGTATTGCACGGCTGTGGTGTTCAGTCGGAGCCCGTGTGACTTCCCTCAGCCGTGGCAATTTATAGTCATCCGTGATCTAGAAATCTTTCGTCATTGGCTCGTACTACCTCTGCTATGTCAGTACGGGAGTCCGTAGTATTCACACGGCCACGACCATGGCCGTGTGCTATGGAAATCTACACCTTGTTTAGTTAATAGTTAGTTGCTAAAAAAAGAGAGAAATAAAAGTAAAAATAAAATAACCTAAAATGTAAAGAGTAACGGAGTTAGTGCTCGGGTTGCCTCCCGAGAAGCGCTCGTTTATAGTCTTAAGCTAGACCTACCTCTCATTCGCATAATCAGGGTGGTTTGAAGAGTTGAACATCTTTCCTCATGCTATCTGTCCTATTATCCGTGTATAGTTCAAGTCGAGTAGCGTTTATTTTGAAAGTGCAAAATATAGGATTACTTACCTCGACTGTTCCGTATAGGAAAACCTTGATTACCCTAAAAGGGATTTCTTTGTTTGTATTAGGGTCAGGAGGAGATATTCGAGGGTCTGCTTTATCTAATAATACTTGATCTCTGATTTTGAATTTGTTAGTCCCATAGAGTGGCTTGGGTTCTACTTCGTGTATCCCTAGTTTCTCCTTGAAGTGTGTCTTCCACTCGTCTAGTTCATCAATATGAAGCCTTCGATCCTCATGAATTATTTCCTTGTTGGCATGAGATATAGGATCTGGCTCAGTTGTGTTGTTCCGTGGTGCTTCTTGAAAAGAAGGTTTAACTAATTGGTTATCAATAGAATTTATTTTCTCACCTTGATTGCTTTATGTCCTAGCCGAGTCGAGAGCCTGAAGACTGATTGATTCGTCACCTACGCGGAGTATGAGTTCACATGTACCCACATCAATTTTAGTTCTGGCAGTTGCTAAAAAGGGTCTCCCTAAAATTAATGGGATACTATTGTCCTCATCCATGTCTAAAACAACAAAATCTACTGGGAATACGAATTTATCAATCTTTACTAACACATCTTCGATTATACCCCTAGGAATTTGAATAGTCTTATCAACTAATTGAATGCTCATCCTAGTTTGTTTGGGTTTCCCTAGACCTAGTTGTTTAAATAATTTATAAGGCATAACATTTATGCTTGCCCCTAAATCAGCTAAAGCATTATCAATAGATAAACTACCAATTAAACATGGAATTGTAAAAATCCCTGGATCTTTTAATTTTCGTGGTAGTTTATTTTGTAGAATTGCTGAGCACATTGCGTTTAGCTCCACATGTGACGCCTCGTCTAACCTCCGTTTGTTTGTTAGAAGCTCTTTTAAAAATTTCCTCGAATCTGGCATCTGCGAGAGAGCTTCAAGAAGGGGTAAGTTAATATGTAATTTCTTTAAAAGTTTAAGAAACTTACCGAACTGTTCTTCTGTGTCGTCTTTCTTCAATGCATCGGGGTATGGTATACGAGGTTGGTACTCTTTAATTATCGGTTTCGGCTTATCATGACTTACCTCATTCTTACCTTCCTCTACCACATTCTCTTGGCTTACCTTAGGCTCATCTAACCCTACACTTTCCTGATCTGTTATGGCTTGAAGTTGCTCCTTTGGGTTAGTTTCAGTGTTGCTTGGCAATCTACCTTGTGGCCGTTCTGACATGATCTTGGTAAGTTGACCTACCTGATTCTGGATCTCTTGAATCGATGCTTCTTGCTTTTTGAGTGTTGTTTCAGTGTTTTGGAAACATGTTTTTGACACCGCTATGAATTTTGTCAGCATCTCCTCAAGGTTCGGCTTCTTTTCCTGTGGGAAGGGCTGTTGTTAGAAGTTTGGAGGGGGTTGTTGCCTTTGATTTCCTTGACCACCCCATGAGAAATTGGGGTGGTTCTTCCAACCCGGGTTGTAAGTATTGCTATAAGGATTATTTTGGGATCTAAAATTATTACTTACATATTTCATTTGTTCGCCTTCTATGCCATGTCCGTAGGGTGGGTACTCAGGATTCGCCATACCCCTACTTGCTTCGCACTGCATAACGGGTTGTACCTGCAAAGAACCACATAGACCATCAGCCTTCTTATTTAACATCTCTACCTGATTTGATAGCATGGTTACTGCGTCGAGGTTGAAAACACTGGCAGCTTTCGTGTGCTTTGTCCTCGTGACTTGCCACTGATAGTTATTCAGTGACATCTCCTCTATAAATTCGTAAGCCGCTTCAGGTGTTTTATTATTTAGGGTTCCACCGGCTGCTGAATCGATCAACTGCCTAGTTGAGGGGTTCACACTGTTATAGAAGGTTTGAACCTATAGCCACAAGGGTAATCCATGGTGTGGGCACCTTCTCAATATGTCTTTGTATCTCTCCCATGCATCATAGAGTGTTTCTAAATCCATCTGCACAAAATAAGAGATATCATTCCTTAACTTGGCCGTTTTGGCAGGCGGAAAATATTTTAATAAAAAATTTTTGGTCATTTGATCCCATGTAGTGATCGATCCTCGTGGAAGAGAATGCAACCACTGTTTGGCTTTATTCCTCAAAGAAAAGGGAAATAACCGAAGACGTTTGACATCATCAGTAACGCCATTTATTTTGAAAGTGTCACAGAACTCTAGAAAAATCGCTAAATATGTGTTAGGATCCTCATCCTGCAAACCATCAAACTGAAAAAACTGTTGTATCATCTGTATAGTGTTAGGTTTCAGTTCAAAATTATTTGCAGCAATAGCAGGTCTAACAATACTTGACTTAGTTCCTGTTAAATTAGGTTTAGCATAATCATACATAGTTCGAGGAGCACGATTATCAGCCACCTCTGGAGGTAGCGGATTATTCTCAGCCATCTCTTCGGTGGTATTGGTTTCGTCTTCTTGCTCTTCTTGTATGTAATTTAAGCTTCGCATTATTTCTCTGCGGTTTCTGCGAACGGTACCTTCAATATCACTGTCGTAAATTAAGGGTCCTGTCGGGTTCCTCCTAGTCATAAACTAGAGGTACCTGCAAGGAACAAATAAAAGAAGAAAAATTAGCAAACTTAAAAACAAAATAAACGTAAATTGCAAAAATAAAAAAAAAATTGGCTAAAGTAATAAAAATTGAGCGTTCTTAATATTTTGGTTCCTCGACAACGGTGCCAAAAACTTGATCGTATACGTCAGAGTCTTAAAAATTTATATAAAGAATGATCGAGCCTGGAAACTAACTGTGACGACGATTGAGGCAAGTGCACCTATCGAACAGTAGTATAGCTTAGTGGCAAGACCGGATTGTCGAACCCAAGGGAACCAGAAGTACTAATACTAACTTTCTTTTTATTATTTAGCCTAAGAAACAAGGGAATTTGTTATTTAATCTAAAATTAACTAACTACTAAGCTAAAGACGCTAAGACAAAGAGAACAAATTTGGGAAAATACTCGTGAGAAAAACCAATTGATTAAGACGATACCCAAGGAAGAATCCACCTAGACTTCACTTGTTATCTAACTCTGAACCAGATGATTTATTCACTTGACTTGATCCGTAGGATTCCCTAATGTATATTAATCCCTCTCTCGAGGCGACTAACGTCTAACCCTAGGGTGATTAATTGAAATCTCTTTCTAATTAAAACCCCTAGAATTGCATTAATCGATCTATGGACTCCCATATTAGGTTTCACCCTAATCCGGCAAAATTTCGTCACCCTATGTCTAGGCGCGCGAGCAACTCCGCTTAACTATACTAGATCTACTCTTAGGTAGGGACTTTTGCTCCACCACCTAAGCACATTAGTACTTGAATCAATATCCTGGAATATCAAAGCAAGAATTAAGAACACATAATTAAGAACAAATCAAGTATTTATCATATAGTTTAGCAAACGATAACAAGATTCATCTTAGGTTTCATCCCCCTCAGGTATCTGAGGGTTTAGTTCATAATTATAAAAGAATACATCTCAGAAGAAAAGTTAAAACAAAATATAAGAAAAACCCTAAAACCCCCTGAAGGAATTAAAGAGAAGATCATCCGTCTTGAATATGACTCCGGCTTCTTGAGATGAATCAACTGGCTTTCTTCGAGTGAATCCCACAATTTTGACCTCTCTGGCTCGGCTCCTTGGCCTAGCTGGACGCCCCCCGAAGGTTGGCCTCTAGGGTGTTTATATAGGCTTTTGGAATGGCTTTCTTTGCCTCTAAGTACCCTAATCCGAATAGAATTCTTCTTTGTCACGTCACGGACACGCCCATGGCACACGCCCGTGTGAATCATGGCCAAGCCGTGTTCGTACCTGCTGAAGGAGCACGGCCGTGTGGCCTTGGGCCCAGGCCGTGTCGATTTCGTGAGATGGCCCATTTACTCTGTTTTAGGCCCGTTTCTCGTTCTTTTCATCCTCCGGTGCTCTCCTGAGTATAAAACATGAAATTAAAGGATTAAGAGCACCCAATTACACAATTCAAGGGATAAATCATCCAAAAGTGTGCTAAATGTGGGTTTAAAATATGTTATTATTACGATTTACCAAGCATCATTTGTAATGAAGAGAAAGAGATTATCCCAAGTAAATATCAAATAGCCATGATTCTAATGATTCTTAAACCAAACAATTAAATTTCAATGCTTGAATACCAACAAAATTTTGACACAAACTAAAAACATATTATTCTTGAATAAAATTGTGCTAATAATGTATTATAAAACTAAAAGAAGAATACAAAGATTAAAAGAGAAAAAAAGACAAAGAAATGAAAGGATGATTCAACTTTCACTTGGGATATCAAAAACTTTATACATGCCCTCTATTTATAGGCCTCAATCACCATAAGTTACAAATATATAATTAAGGTACCCTATAATTTTTTAGGGATTACATGAGCTACAAGAAAATGAATTCTTGGGGTTATGGGAGTTATATCAACTACAGCAATGCTTTATATATTATGTGTCCAATGGTCCCCTATTTATTAAATACTTCCCGAAGTGGAAAAATCCAAATTTCCAAAAAAAAAAATTTAAAACTTTGAGAATATTTTAAAATTTTTTAAATTTTTTTATTAAGCTTTTTAAAATTAAAAAAAATAGACCTTTTATATTTTTTTTGGAAATTATTATTAACTTCTCAAATTTTTTGAAAATTTTAATTATACTCTCTAAAGTTTTTAAAAATTTTCATTAAATCTCTTAAAAGTTTTAATTAAAACTTAAAATTTTGAAAATTTTAATTAGACTCTCTAAAATTTAATGTCAAAATCTACCAATGTTTAAGGAACACCTAACGGGATTTATACCAATGAAAGAGAACTGTGATTTATGTTTTTGGTATGTGGATTTCTTTGTTCTAAGGACTTTCTCTTTAATATTGGGAATTTATTTTGGTAACAAAGCAAGGAACAATTAAAGGGTACATACAACTACACAATTGTTGGATTGTGGGGTCTAAACTGATGGAATGAAATTTTAGTATTGGTATGGAAATTATAAATGGCTATGGACCGATTTTCCTGTATGTATGTGATCCTTATATTACAATGCAATTCCAAGATATCTTAGTTGTGATCAGAGTGGGGCATGCCGTATGCTATGCCTTGCAGTCTTCCAATAGCAAAATTAATAGTTGGTAAAAGTCAAAAACTATAATAATTGGTTAAAATATGTTGCTAGTCCCTATACTTGTATAGAATTTGAGGTTTGGTCTCTATACTTTAAAAGTTAAAAATTCAATCCTATTATTTTTCCAATTTAAAAATTCTAGTCCAATCATTGTCGTCGTTGGTAGTTTCTATAAAAAAAATGTCAATTTAACATGTTTATTTTGTCAATCATATGTTATGTCATATGAGAACAGTCTAATCAAAATTCCAAGTTTACAAATTTTGATAGAAAATACTTACGCTTTTAATGACTGGACTGAGATTTTTAAATAAAAAAATAGGGCGGGTAACTTTTTAAGTATAGGGACTAAATCTTAAATTTTATCAAAGTACAGGGACTAACAACATATTTTAACCTTTTAATTTTCCGTCTCTTACTTTCTCTTCTTTCTCTCTCGATGAAGTCTTCACAGGCATCAACTATAACACCCCTAACCCTTATTCGTCGCCGAAACAGGGTTACGAAGCATTACCAGACTTTAAGGATTTAACGCAAACATTTCACAACACTTAATATACATATCAAGAACCATTCATAAAACACTCATATTGTCCCTTATATGGGCCCTCGAGGCCCAATATACACCTTAGAAATTAATCGGGACTAAACTGGATACTCTGAGAATTTTTCCCAAAATTTCAAATATTTTCTTAGGAGCAGGGGACACACGTCCGTACATATTATTACAACTTTCATGCATATAGACCATATCAAGATCTCTAAAACAACCAGTTCCTAACTTAAATATGGTCATATTATTACATATAATCTAACAATCCAATTGAACATAAGACGATCAAGCATGCAACTACCTATTTTAACATGGTTTACCAATTTATCCATTACCATGCTTAAAAACTATTCATTCATTAACCACACCAACATATATACCAAACATGACAAACCATAAATATATCTGTTGATTTGTACATAACCAAAATGAAATTTTAACGTCTACACAACCATTCAATTCCTATACATGCCATATAAAACATAGTATGTTTAACAAAATCTACCGGCAAGTTGGATAGTGTGATTCGATGTGTTGATCCGACCTCCTGACTTCTCGTGAACCTACAAAGAACATTAAACAATACAAGTAAGCTTAATGAAGCTTAGTAAGTTCGTTAGCTTTTAACTAAAATCTTATCGAACATACTATAACAATTCTTTTAAGTAAATCATTCATTATAAATTTCATGCCAACCACAACTTTAAATGACGAATTCACTTATTTCATCTCAAAATAAATAATATCATAGAGTCTACAAACATTAATTTCCATATGACACTTACCGAATTACCAACTTTTGTCAATTAGGTGGACGTCTTACGGATATGAGTACATCATAAACGGAAGCCCGAAAGCTGCATAGAAGCACATAAGTGCTAAACAGAAACCCATAAGGGTTGAATGGAAGCTCATAAGAGCTGAACGGAAACCCATAAGGGTTAAACAAAAGCTCAAAAGAGCTGAACGAAAACCCATTAGGGTTGAACGGAAACTCATATGAGTTAAACAGAAGCTCATGAGAGCTAAACAGAAAGCAAACACGGAAGTTCTCAAAAAATGTTGAACCCCGGTTTAGTTGGGTAATTTGCCGTCAATTCCTATTTTGCACTGAACAACTGTAATCAATCCCGCGTCCCGTTCACTTCAAAAAAATTCACTTTAATTTCGTGATTTTAACAATAATTTCATTTTCAACAAATAACATGAATAATTACATAATATCATTGATCAATTTAAAATTTAACATTAAAGTTTAACCATACGAACTTACCAAGGGTAGATTTGTAGAATTTGTAGTAGTTCAGGGACTATTCTGTTAATTTCTCTTTTTCTCGTTGATCTACGGGCTCTTATTCTAAAATATATATAAAATTATTAATTCATTAGCACATATTTCAATTCTAATTCACTTCACAATTTAGACCCCTCAATTTTTTAAATTACACAATTACCCTAACTTTTACAATTTTTGCAATTTAGTCCCTCACCAATTAACCCATCAAATGAGCTAATTTTTCTCAATTAACACTTTATCTAAATAATCTAAGCTATTACACAGCTTTTGATAAACAGAATTTAATACCAACCCCTAAGATTTAATCTTTTTTCTCAATTTGGTCCTAAAATCAATTTCTATTGAAATTACTTGATAAAATCATCATATAACAAAATTAAAGCTTCAAATCCATGTTAATTCATCATAAACATTCAGCACTCATCAATGGTAACTTTCAAAATTATCCATGAAATCAAAAACTAATGAAATAGATAGTTGGACCTAATTGTAAAAGTCTTAAAAACACAAAAATTTCAAGAAAAGAGCAAGAATTAAACTTACATGAATCCAAAATATGAAAACCAGCCTTGAGATCTTTTCAATGGTGTTTTTGATAGAAAATTTAATGAAGAAAATGTCTAGAAACTTTTAGGTTTTTCAATTTGATATTTAAAATTTTATTATTTCCAATTTTGCCCTTTTCATTACATCATTTTTGTCATTTTTCTAAACCTATGCCGCCCCAGCCACTCCACTTAGGCCCAATTACTCTTTAAGTCCCCCTTATTTACTATTTGGACTATTTAATCACTATTTCTTTAATTAACAAGTTTTGCACCTTTTTCAATCTAGTCCTTTTTAATTAATTAACTATCGAAACGTTAAATTTTCTAACGAAACTTTAATACTAACTCAATGGCACTCTGTAAATATTTATAAAAATATTTAGAGCTCGGTTTATGAAATCAAGGTTTCGATACCTTGTTTTCGAAACAACTTAACCTAATAATTTTTTCTAAAACACAATTCACTAATTCAAAAGTTTTCCTAAAATCACATTTGGCTCTTAAACACTAAATAATAAAATATACGAGCTCACTTGTCGGTTTTGGTGGTTTTAAACCACTATTTCAGACACCACTGAAAATTGGGTTGTTACATTAACCATCTAGCGATTCTAGCCATTGTCTTCTCTCCTATTTCTAGTTATTTCTCCCTTATATCTCTAACTAGAGTCTATCATATCTTTACTCTCAGGCTTGAAGGAACTACCCGTTAACTGGCAGTCCATCGGTCAATCGTCACAAGCCTTTACGCATTAGCTTTGTAACACCCCTCACCCGTATTCAACGCCGGAATAGGGTTTCAGAGTATTACCGGACTTATAACACAATTACACATACATTTACTCATACATTCCCAAATTTCATTCAACTATCAATCAACACAATCATATCGTCCCTAATACGAGCCTACGAGGCCCTAAACATGCATTAGGAGTGGTTCGGGACTAAACCGATAACTTTGGAAAATTCTTAGAACACTTAGAAAATTTTCTCAAAAACAGGGGACACACGCTCAGGTGGCCTTACCGCGTGTCTCTCACACGGCAGACCACGCCACGCGTCCGCGGGCCGTGTGGACATTCGAAATGGGAGCACATGGCCGTGTCCCAGCCCATGTCCGACCCCATGTAACTCTCTAACTTGGGTCACACGGCCAACACACACACCCGTGTGGCTAGCCCGTGTGCCCTACAAATGGTCATACACGCCCGTGTGCCAGGCCGTGTACTAGGCCGTGTCAAACCTGTAGGGTATACTGACTTATGCCACACGGCCAAGTCACACGCCCGTGTGTGAGGCCTTGTGGAGCATACTGACTTGATTTCTAATTCAACACCAAGGGACACACAGCCGTGTATATAACCGCGCGTCACACACGGTTGAGACACAAGCCCGTGTCTCTGCCCGTATGGACAAAAATAGGCTATTTACCAAGCCATTTTGCCACCCAAACTTGTATGTACCTATACCATATCAATTGGCATCAACACATAGCATATATAAGCATTTAAACCAACCAATTCAAACATATATCATGCACATTCTATACTTCCATTTTACATATACACAAATCACCAAAACATGCCATACCAATTGTACCAAACTTTGCTTCCTTAAATCATCAATATGACCATTATCAACTATACATCATTTGATCTATTTTTAAAACATCACACAAGCCACATACACATATATATACATGATTCAAACATACCAAAATAAGCCAACTTATATGGCAATATATCAAACCAAACTTAGAATATTTACAACCCAACTCAAATGACTACATTCATCATCAATTCATGAACCAAAATGACCAAAGTCCCTATACATGCCATATACCAAAATACCAAAGTTCAAAGGTACCAAAGATAGTTGGATAGTGTGACTGTAACACCCCCTAACCCTAAACCGTTACCAGAACAGGATTACGGAGCATTACCGGACCTTTCAGACATATTATGAACCTTACACAAATAAATAACATACATATTGTAAAGCATTCATAATGTCCCTTTTATGGACCCTCAAGGCCCAAAATACGTGTTAGAAGTGAATCGGGACTAATTCGAGTGCTCGAGAAATTTTTCATGAAATTATAAAAAAAAATTTAACAAATACAGGGCTCACACCGTGTAGACCGGATCGTGTGGGCTCAATATAACCCCTTTATAATCATCTAACCAACCCTGCAAACTTAAAACATACCCAATTCAAACCAATATCACAACCATTACAATTTTATATACAATTACATTTAAAACATATCAAGACACCAACCTGATAATTTATTCACTAAACATTCACAAGAAACATTAAGATTAGTTTAGAAATTTCATTCTATTTCCATTTCAAAGTTTAATATCATATGTGCCATTTTATCTTCTTATTCTTTCATATGTCTATTCAAATAACATATGTCATCTATTACAACCAAAATCCACCATGAAACATATACATAACCTAGGTACATGCCACTTTTACCAAAAGAAATATACATCACCAAAGTTTTCTGAGATCGGGATTGGCTTTGGATGCTGGACCGGAATGTTTGACTTCAACTAATCACAAGCACGGAAAACAACTGTCGCTGTTGAGTATGGATATACTCAGTGGTATTACTATAATTCAAATTACTTGATATAACATACAAATCATGCTTATTAAAATTTACAAATCAACAAAATATACGTATTCATTACATAACAACCATAGCCATTCTAAATAGCTTTTCTTTACTCATTTCATTCATCAATACACTCTTGTCTATTCGTGAACAATGATACATACTATGCATTTTCATAATCTAATTTCATTGATTCATCAATCATTCCCTGAACCTTTGGTTCATTCATTCATTCTCATTTCTCAATTTCAATTTCTTATTTCATTTCTCAATCAAGATCATTTACTTTCATTCAATTTTACCATTTCATTCGTTACCCCTATTAACAAGACTCGCACTTTGGCGGATACACGGATCCAACCAAACACTCCAAAGATGGCACGCAAAGGCCTCATCTGATAGTTCGGCAAATAATTGACACCCAAAGGTCTCATTGGCCAAGCCGGTAAGTTGGTACCCAAAGACTCATCGAATCTATCCGAAGTAATAGTATGACACTCAGTATCTCATCGACTCGAGGTCGAAGTATCCCTGAGCACTTCCAATCCTATGGCATGCCAACTATATTCGACTCAGCCCAACTAGTTAATAGGGTATTTAAAATCACTTTTCAACATCAAATCAATACATATTCCAAATAATCACATATAATCATACTTTGATTCAATTCAAATCATTTTCCAACTTCCAATCAATTTACAATTTAATTACACATATATATTCACTATTCAATCCAATTCACATTCAACTCAAAATATCAATACTTACCTTAAATTTCACTTATCATACACATTAGTTAAAATTTAGCATTTAATAATAAATAATTCAAATTATAGTAATACAAACCAAAATTTCTCCCGGGTTACTCTCCGACAATCTTTTCCTTTCCCTTCTGAGCCGATGTCTCCGGTTCGATGTTAGCTACGAAAATTAAAATTAAAATAATTTAAAATTATTAATACAACAATTATTCACATCAAATACTTGAATTTCCTATTTAACTTCCACCTTAATTCCAATTTAATCCTTAACCAAAATCATCTATTTTTCCATCCCAATTCATACCTTATTTATATTCAATTTTCAACCAAACTTAAACTTAACTCTCTAATTTTCATCATAAATACCTAATTTCGAATTTCTTGCAATTTAGTCTCTATTACACAAAATTTATAGCCTATTCTACAATTTAATCCTTCCCCCACTTCTAACTTGAAATTCTATTAATTCAATCCCTAATTCACACTTTTACTCAACAAAATTAGTATCCAAAAATCTAATAACTTCTAAAATTTCAACATATATCTAGTAGTATTTTGTTTTAGAATCATAAAAACTCAAAAATTACAAGAAAAAGACTTAAATTGACTTACCAATTTGAATTTGAACTTTTGAAAACCCTAAATTCTTTTCTTTCCTTTTCTTTCTTCTTTCTCTCTGTTTCGTCCCTCACCTATTCTGTTTCTTTTGTTTTATATATATAATATAATAATAATATAATAATAATATAATAATAATATAATATAATGTAATATTAATATAATAATAGAAAAATATATTATAATAAAAATCTTAACTAAAAATATTTGATATTTCAATGTTAAACTGCCTCAATTAACTAAAATGGCTTAATTGCTTATTTAGTCCTTTTTACTTTCTTTAATCTATAATTAAACTTTTACCTCTATTACAATTTAATCCTTTTTCTTAAGTACTCCTAATTAAATCAAATTCACCTAACTAGAACCTAATTAAACACACAACTAGCTTCGTAAATATTTTTAATAAATATTTACGAATTCGTTTTACTAAGACGGTGGCCCGACAACACATTTTTCTGATGCTTGTGAATTTTAGGTCATTACAGTGACGTAGTCTCCGACGATCCCCAAATCTGAGCTAGCTTTGTAATCACTATAAAACATGGAAAAATAAACAAAGTAAGCTTTATAGCTTAGTAAGCTCATATGAAATAAACTCAACTAATCATAAATACACAAATCATCAATTTGAACATATTAACATGTAATTCATGATAACAAGTCAACCCCGTGAATCTTTTTCTCACTAAGCTCAGTCCAATACAATGGAGTTCGGCATTTGCGACCATATAAAGCTTCGTACGGTGCCATCTTTATAATCGATTGAAAGCTGTTGTTATACGCAAATTCAACCAACGGCAAATATTTCTCCCAGTTGCCTTCGAACTTCAAAACAAAACATCGGAGCATATCTTCAAAAATCTGAATTACTCTCTCAGACTGACCGTCAGTTTGCGGATGAAATGCTGTACTAAAATTCAACCTCGTACCCAGAGCTTCTTGCAATTTCTTCAAAAATCGCGACGTAAACCTCAGATCTCTATCCGAAATAATCGAAACTGGCACCCCGTGCAATCTAACTATCTTAGAAACGTACAATTCAGCTAATTTATCAAGTGAATAATCTGTACGTACCGGAATGAAATGTGCTGATTTCATCAGTCGATCTACGACAACCCAAATAGCATCTTTCTTTTTCGAAGACAGGGGCAATCCCGATACAAAATCCATCGTAACTCTATCCCATTTCCATTTTGGTATCATTACAAGCTGTAGTAATGTAACACCCCAAACCCGGCCCAAATACCACGACCGGATCTGGTATGTCACTAAAAATTTTGGAAGAACATGTCGTATTTTCAGAAAAAATATTTTTCTAAAGTTTATCTTCTTTTTCTAGAGAAATTTAATAGTTGATAGTTTAAATAAAATATGCCTTTATAAATTAAAAACCCAAATTTAAATAGATACATTAGTTCAATAAGAATTTAAATAACTAAAAGTAATTAAAGCTCAAAATAAAACAAAACATAAACTAGTGGCCCATAGCCTTATTACAACGAGATTTAAAATCCATTAATTAAAAATATAAAGTATTAACTTGAGACTTTTTGCTGGATCCAGTTGGTCTTTTGCATGGCCACCTTGTGTTCCTCTCCACCCTGGCCTCAAGCACTAGGTATCACCCGAAAGGTTAATTAATAGGTGAGTCGCGAGACTCGAGCAGCAACCCTCATGCACCACTAGATTTTGGCCTTAGGCCCATAAAACAGATTAATAATTCCATTTAAAAAATAACAAATAATATGCAAGGCCCAACCCATTTGCCTAGGTTTCCATCCGCTACACGCCCGCATCAAACCATTCACACCATTGGGGATTTCTACAATCGACCCACACCGCTACACGCCAAGATAGTAGTCATGTTGCTCATCAACATATTATGGCCAAGCCCTTATAATGCATCACGGCATTAGCCGCTACAACATATAACGATCACTGTATAAACCGCTACACATATAACGATAACTTCCTCCTTTCATCAACCCAACCCATGCAGTCATAAAATCAATATGCTTTTATCATATAAAGTCAAACATTCATCGACTGGTGATTTGTTTCACCCTTTCGGTTTCCAACATTAAACCGAGATATCGGTATTTATCACAACATATAAACTTATGAGCATACATTAATAATCGATCTAGATGGTGGGGAAGTATTACACACCGGTTATCACGAAATCCAATATTCTTAGTCGATGTCCTTGCTATCCGGATCTATTATCCTCAATGTAAAGCCTTGCTCAAAAGCCGAGAATCACACGAAGATTTAGCCCTTCAATATTCGGCCAAGGTTAATAAATCCCAAATTACACGTTAAAACTAATAGATCCCTTACCTTGAAATCCCAAAAGTAACACGATTCTATAACTTAGAGATCTATGCGATTGACTCCACTAAAGTTCCCTTCAGATTTCGGCACAAGTAGGCACCACAGAAGTAATTCGGCAATCACAGGAGATGAGATCTAGGGATTTCGGCTTTTAGGAAAATCCTGGAAAAAGTATGAACAAGAGAAGGCTGATGTGTCTTTGGCTTTTAAAATACTTGAGTGAGGAGTTTCGGTTTCTGACAGGAAAAGAGAAGAAGAAAAGAAAACAAGGAAGGGACTTGAAGATTTCGGCTAGGAAGAAAAAGAATGGAAAGAGTTTCGGCTTTTGAATCAAAGTGAAGATGAGGGAATAGGCTTAGAGATTTCGGCTTTTGCAGAGAATGAAGAAGAAGATGGAACTTTAGGAGTTTTCGGCTTTTACTCAGAGAAGAAGAGAAAAGAATGAGAGAAAAACCCAAATGCTGAAATTGAAGAGATATTCCCCCTATTTATAGAAATTTCGGCACTTACCTAACCTTGCAGATAAATCCTATCTTTTCTCTTTTATCTTAATCTACTAGCTCATCTAAAAGAGACTTAATTATCTCTAACTCCTCCCTCCTTTATCAGCATATTATCCACATATTTTAATCATTAAAATCCCTAAATTTTAGCCTTTATCTTCTTATTGTCCACATAATATAAATTCTTAGATAATAGCCTTTATCTGCTTATTATCCACATATTTTAAACATAGATACTACCTTTTAAACCCTATAATGCCCAAACAGATAATTTTAATCAAGGCCTCTACCTAAGCCTGAGCCCAATTTGGACCCCTAACACTTAAATTAACACATTAAACATATCCACCCATTAAACGCATAGGCCCAAAAATTCAGGATGTTACAAGTAATCCTGAAGGCACTTGATGTTCAGCTTTGACTTGTTGACAAATCAAACACCTCGATACAAACTCAGAAATGTCTCGTTTCATACCCGACCACCAATACAATTGTTTCAAGTCACTGTACATTTTGGTACTCCCCGGGTGAACAGATAAACAACCTGTAACACCGCAGACCCGGCTTAGACATTATGGTCGAATCTGGCGATGACACATTGAAGTGTTTAGCGTAAAACTTGTTGTCGTTGAAATCCTCAGAATCGATTAATTTTTTTGTTATTAAACGGTGATTCCAAAACGGGTTGTTCATTTCCAAAGCGTGCATTATTAAAAGCTACTCACTTTTAAAACGTTATCAATTTTCAAAATCTCATTTATTGCGGAAGTTTTTTTTTAGGAAATGTTGCGAAAACGTGGTGTCTTTGAAAACATTTACCTTTTGAAAACCCGTCTTTTTCTACAACTAGCAGTTTATATCAATCTAAATAAATAAAAACCCCAATTTAAAGTTTATAACTTTAAAGATGCCTTATTACATAAAAATACCCAAATTCAGTTACTTATAAATCAAAAGCTAAAAATGAAAGTTGATGCGGTTGTGTGGCCATCATCGAGTCCCTCGCAGCACCGACCCGCCTACGACTGGCGATTACCTGTATAGTTAAACAGAGGGGTGAGTTTACTAAAACTCAGTGTGTAATCCCCTAACAAGCAAACAGCCAAATTAAACAGTAGATAAATGCAGTTTGGGCCTGAGCCCGTTATAATAACAGTCCAGTTTAGTGTGGGCCTAAGCCTTTCCTGTAACAGTAAACGATTGGGCTTGAGCCCAGCACAATGCGAGTAATCAGTAGGGCCTTTGCCCAATTTCAGTATTAGTATCGGTGGGGCCTTGGCCCATAACAAGAATGTGAGATATTAGTCATGTAGTGAAAATAAAGATGTAATATCATTAATCGACGCAAAGAATAAAGATGCAAGATCATTAATCAGTGCAGATATGCAGTCAAAAATCCTACACACCACTCCGTCCCGCCAAACACACCATGTGGGGATAAAATCGACCCACCCAAACTGGACACACCAAGATTAGCATCGGTTGCGGCAAGACTAAATGCGATTGCAAAGAAATCACAAGAAAATAAATGGCATATAGCCATCAGTAGGTCCACAGTCGTCTTGGGTAACCCGTGCGACCTTATCAGTACAGTACACTTCCTCCAAATATAACAACCCATCCCCATGCAATGTGTCGTGACATAATATCATACGTGTATGCAAAACGTCATGCTCAATCATAGTCATACATATTATAGAGTAAATCAGTCATACATAACATAAGGCCATAACAGTCATTTCATCTCCTAGGGGTATAACAGTCATTTTACCCTATGGGGTATTTCGGTCATTTTATCCTATGGGGGTATTTCAGTCATTTTACCCTATAGGGGTTTAAGGTTTAGGGTTTAGGATCTGACCAAGACCAGGAACCAATTCGAATTTGGATCTTGACATGTTGGTGGTTTTTAACCGTAGGCATCTTGCCAGGAAGTTGGTGGGCTTATCATGAATTAGGTCGGGGTGGCTGGTGGTTTCGGGATCCCGTAGAAAATGCTTCTTTTATGCCTCGGGTATTAGCCACAGCTCGTATTCATGGGCGTATTTCGGTCATTTTACCCTATGGGGGTATTTCGGTTATTAAAATTATACAGTTTGGCCTAATAATCTCCACACATTCGTGTGGTTTACTCGTGTGGGGCCCACAAGCTTGTTGGGCCCACACGGCCCATTTCGACCCAACAGGGCCCAAAATGGCCCAAGACCATGAGATCCCTCATGGTGGCCTCAACAGTCGAACGCCTACATTTTATGTGTTCCGGTTACCACAGAGCGAGCGCACGCTCGTGTAGTGCCAATGATCATATCTTTCGGCTTTTGCCGATTCACGCTTTAGGCAGTGTTTACACATCTTGTTTCTGTTTGTTGAGAAAACCGCCCACACCTTTGAAACCTACACTTGATCAATAATTCCCAATTAATCATTTAAACATTTACTCAATCGAATACAACAAGATCCCAATCGATAAACCCACACCACGTTACCTTTGATCGAGTAACGAGGTAAGTTTCGCCTATCCAACCGTTGATTATAAACCTTCTATCCTTCGACAGGTTCCTAGGCACAAACCGAAGATGGGTAAGCACTTAATCGATCAGTAACAAGATAACATTATACTATCTTTACTTATCAATAACGCGAGGATAGTACCCACTACGAAGTGTACGACTATCGGCAAATAAAGAATGATATCTAGAACAATAGAGAAGGGAAAGCAGTCGGCTACAAGGGAAAGGCAAAAATCAACAAAAAGAAAAGAAAGGAGAAGGATGAAAAGAAAATGGGAGATCCGGCCAAGGGGAGAACAGTGTGGAAAACGTTTGCTCACTATACAGTAAGAGTAGAAGAACCAAAACAAAACCGAAAAGGACAAAGTTCAGCAAAAGATAAAAGAAGGAGAGACGATAGGCTTGAAAAGCAATTGCCAAAAGAGGGAAAAAGAAGAGAAATGAGGCATAAGAAGAATTTCGGCCAAAAGGGAAAGGGAGTTGCCGTCCAACTTGGGAAACAAATGAGGAGCATTTCTCTCTTAGCCGAATTCCTGAGTGCCAGAGTTTAATTTCAGCACAACACTCCCTTCCCTCTCTCTTCCCTTGATTTTCTCCTAAAATCTCTCCAAATATCCCTCCTCAATTCTCTCTATGAACAGTTCAAACTCAATTCAAAGAAGATTTCAATCCAACTCTACCATCCACACGAATTAGGCAAAGAAAATAAATACTCCCTTTTTGATGTGCCACCACTCGAACCTTAGACCCCATGTACACTCCACACGCCCCTTACCACTAGACCAACAACTCCTTTGTATCATATTTTAACCACAATAAATTAAGAACCTACTATCTAGATCCAAGGATTTTATTCACTTAAAATAAAAATTTTGCATAAGCCAAGGCTTGAACCTCTGACATCTCAGACACTTCCAAACACTCCTAAATCACTTAACCACTAAAGCAGACATTCATTTATGTCACTTTCTTGCACAACTAAATATTTATGTGCAGTCTCCTAGCTGTTCCCTTGTTCAAAACCTATTTCTTCTAGCCCCAAAATTCGGGGCGTTACACAACCACTGTGTGCTTCATGCAAAAATTTTTGAATGAGCTCAGAATTCTTTGGTACACAGATTCTACCTCGAAACATTAAATGTAATAGTCCGATTATGACCCTAATCGGAACGGTGGTTTTTGGACCACGAATCCGAGTTAGAAAAATATTTTAATACTTTATTTGATGTCTATGTTATGTGGTTGAGCATGTGTTAAAATATCATAGGCTAATTTGTCTGTTTCGACGTTTAATTTTAGAAAAAGGACTTAATTGCAAAGGGGGTAAAAGTAGCCTTTATTTAAATTGAGTGATTAAATTAATTTGTCTTCTTTAATATGTGGACTTAAGTTGCAAATTTCCCATTTGATTTGTAAGTGGACGGCAACATGCATCCATTATGTATTTTAATATTAGTTATATGTGTGATATAATAATGATAATACATATAATAAATTAAATAAGCATACTATAATAATAATAATAAGGGAAAAACAATTGCATGTTCATCTTTTCATCTATTTGGCCGAAACTAAAGAAATAAAAGAAGAGAAAAAGCTTCCAAGGGGTTTCGGCAATACTTAGGCTTAATTAGGTAAGTTTAAGCTTTGGATTTTTGATGATTTTTGCATTTTTGAGATTGTTGTTCACTCTACTTTCAAGCCCATGTATTGATTTTGTGTATTGGTCATGTATGTGAGATATACCATTGATGATAAGTTGAGTTTTATGATGATTTTTTGTATTAAATGTAAGATTAGAGCTAGATGAACATCTTTTGTTTTGAGTTTTTTGTGAATGTAGCTAATTAAGGATTAATTTGTGAAAATATTATCTTAAAGGGTTAAATTGAAAAATTTATGAAATATATGGACCTGTATAGTCCTTATGAAGATTCGGCCCTTAAGTTATTTATTCAAATTGTGTGTATTTTGTGTTTTATGCAAATAGGACTAAATTGTAAAAAGTGTGAAATATTAGGGGCAAAATGGTAATTTCCCCATTTATGTGTTTTTGGGCTAAATTGAATAAAAATATATTTGAATGAGCTTAATTTGAACATGTTTAGATCAGAAGACAAAGAAAACAGACTTGGATCGGGGAAAAGCGAAATTAATCGAATAGTCAGTTTTCGTCGTCCGTCGATATTCGAGGTAAGTCTCTAAGCAAATAAACATCGTAAATTATTTACGTAACCTAGTATATGATGAAATTTGGAAACATTGTAAGTAGATTATGAAATAGCCGAATTTGACTAAGTATAATAATTGATTTGGTTAAGTTATTTTAATGATATATGCTATTTGAATGTTCGTACAATGAGTTTGAAATGAGTAAAAGGTTCGATATATGAAATGATTTGTGTGAGACAACTTAAAGTATTACTATTCAGGCTTTGAGCTTAGCAAGCCTTGGGCTGGTGAACTTATCGGGCTTTATGCCTAGCAGGCTTATTGCCGGTGAATGAATATCAGACCTCGGGTCTAGCGGACTTAGTGCCGGTGTGTGATTCAGGCTTATGCCTAGCAGGTTTTATACCGGTGATCTATATTACGAGCTTATGCTTATGAAATGATTGAGTTATGGTGGCAATTGAACAAGCTAAAGCTTATTTAAATGAATTAGATTATATTCGGCCATAAGGTATGTATTTATATAGGTATATGTTATATGTGATGTTTATTGAGTAAGTGAGTTGATAGATAATGTGTTTGTATATTCAGCTTTTTGGATATGTGGATAAATTGATATTGAGTTGATGTTGTTTACTTGCAAACATGAGATTGTTAAATAGATGTATATGTATGTATATATATATATACATTCGGCTATGTGAAAATTTTATGTATATACATTCGGTTATGTGGGATGTCATATATATATATATATACATTCGATTATATGTGATTAAATTGTACATGGTACTTACTAATTTTGTTGTATATGGAAACATATTGAATTATATGTAATTGGTAAGTTTGTATTTTTTTTTTTTAGTAAAATAGTGGTGTTTTGTATTTGATAAGTGATAATTAAAATACTATGGAAGGATGGTGGTATTCGACCATGATGGCTCAATTGTACTATGTAATTATATTAAAGTTATAAAATGATTGGTTTAAAATATTTGAATATTTGATTGAATGGTTATAGTTGCTTAAGACTTACTAAGCTAAGTTAGCTTACTCTGTGTGATTGCTATTCTGTTTTATAGATTTTGGTCAAGCTACGAGCTCAGGGGATCGTCAATGAAGTCATCCACACTATCAACTTATTTTGGTACTTTTAAAGCTTGGGTTTTGAACTTAAGGCATGTATAGGCTAGTTAATTGCTTAGATAATATTTTGATGATGTAAATATAAGCCATGCGAAAATGGCTTGGTTTAAATGTTAATGACCTAATGTCTAAATGATTTTATTCGTATATGTGTATGTCCTGCTTGAATTTTGAATTCGGTGTTGATATGAGTTTATGTTAAGTGTTTATATATGAGTATATATACATATATATATATATATGTTTGGCATGAAGTCTACGTTTATGACTTAAAATTTCTGCTTTTGGGAAGTTGACATATGTGTATTTGAATATGTTTGGGTTATGGGTTGATGAAGACTTGCTATTGAAGTGATTATTTGAAACATGAATAAATTGGAGATCATTTATATTGCAAATTGCATATTCGGTTAAAAGATGAAATCATAGGTTAGATAATTGGGAATGGCATATTCGGTTATAATTTACATGTGAGCATGTGTATTAAGTTCAATTTATGTGTTTCGGACAATGAGAAGGATATTTGGTATTTTGATTCGATTATGTTCTTACAAATGAATTGAGGTATACTTTGTTTGGATGAATTTATTTGGTCTATTTGAATTCGGTTGAACAAGGCATCATGCAACCACATATATGTATGTTTAGATTTAGTAATTGTTATCTAGTTTTAGGAAGTAATTATGAACATGTGCATATTCGGTTAATGTGGGTTAAATGACCAAATGAATAGAATCCATTGTTAGTTGTTGCAATTATTTATTTGTGAATTTGACTAAAGGGGTATAAGATATGTATGAAATTGTTTAAGCATATTTTTTTTAAAAAAAAACGAAATTGTTCATAATGCTTTCGGTTGTGACTATGTGAGTAGTAATTGTTTGTGGTGACTTGTGCTATGTTCGGTAATGCCTTGCAACCCTAATCCGGTGATGGATACGGGTTAAGGGTGTTACATTTGATTGGTATCAGAGCTTACGGTTTAGTCGATTCTAGGACTACCGTAGTGCGTGTGAGTCTAGCTATACATGCCTTAAATTATAATGCGATAGTGTGATGACTTCTGACACCTGAATTGTGTTTTTATATAGTAAATGGATCCCGATAGAGATGTAGCTGATGATGTCGAGAGCGTAGCGCCTAATCCCGCACATGGGACAGCACCGGTAGAATCTCGACCTATCTCGAGTAGCCATGAGGGGGAGGCTAAGCAAGCCTTCTACCAGATGATGAACGAATGGTTTACTTAATATATCCAGACTAATCCGGCGTGCAACAACCTCCACCCCCGAATAATCCATCTCCGATACCTATGGTTCCTCCGATGGTAGATCCGATGAGATTTAGCAGGCCTCCTGTAGACAAAATCAGGAAACACGGGGCCGAAGAGTTTAAAGCTAATGATGATGATGATGCGGAACGAGCTGAGCTGTGGCTTGATAATACTATCCGTGTGTTCGACGAGCTATCATGTACTCTGGATGAATGCTTAAAATGTGCTATATCCTTATTACGGGACACCGCATATCACTGGTGGAATACACTAGTATAGGTGGTTCCGAAAGAGAAAGTGACCTGAGAATTCTTCCAGACTGAGTTCCGTAAGAAATATATCAGTTAGAGATTCATCGACCAAAAATGTAAAGAATTTCTGGAATTAAAACAGGGTCGTATGACCGTGACTGAGTATGAACAGAAATTTGTGAGATTAAGCCGATATGCTCGTGAATGTGTTTCAACCGAGGCTATCATGTGTAAAAGATTCGAAGACGGTTTGAATGAAGACATTAAGTTGTTGGTCGGCATACTTGAGATTAAAGAGTTCGTGGTACTTGTTGAACGAGCCTGTAAAGCCGAAGAGCTTGGAAAAAAGAAAAGAAAAGCTGAATTTGAAGCTAGAGACATCCGTAAAAGATCATCGAGTAAGACCTTTCATTTAGCATCAAAGAAGTTCAGAGATGAATCCAGTCGACATAAATCTACTTTAGACTTTTCTAGACGAGACCGAGACCGACCTCCTGCGGGTTCTCGAGCCACTTCGATTGCTAGCGTTGGTAATGTCCAGCAGAACCGGGTTGAGTGCAAGCATTGTGGAAAATGGCATTCTGGGAGTTGTAGATTGCATGATCGGTCATGTTTTAAATGTGGATCGATGGATCATTTTATTCGGGAGTGCCCGATGTTAGCCGAGTAAAATACTGTTCAGAATGCAAGACCGAGCAATGTATCGGTCATGAGGCGTACTCACCCGAGCATTCGAAATGTAGGTGGCAGTCAGAGAGGAATAAAGGATACTACGGTTCGATCAGAGGCTCGTGCACCTGCTAGAGCATATGCTATACGCGCTCGTGAGGATGCTTCTTCCCCAGATGTTATTACCGGTACTTTCACTCTTTATGATACTAATGTTATTGTGTTGATTGATGCTAGTTCGACTCATTCTTATGTGTGTGAAACATTAGTATCCAGTAAGACTCTACCTGTTGAGTCTACTGAATTTGTGATTCGGGTATCAAACCCCTTGGGCCGGTGTGTTCTGGTTAACAAAGTGTGTAAAAGATGCCCGTTGATGATTCGGGAATCATGTTTCCCAGCCGATTTGATGTTGTTGCCGTTTAACGAATTTGACATAATTTTGGGCATGGACTGGTTGACTTTGCACGATGCTGTTGTAAATTGCAAAAGAAAGACTATTGATTTGAGATGTCAGAACGGTGAAATTATTCGGATTAAATCTAATGATCTGAATGGATTACCAGCAGTAATATCTTCGATGTTAGCCTAGAAATACGTGAGAAAGGGTTATGAAGCTTATTTTGCTTATGTGCTTGATAGTCAAGTGACTGAAAAGAGAATTGAATCTGTACCAGTTGTGTGCGAGTATCCGGATGTGTTTTCTGAAGAATTACCGGGTTTGCCACCTGTACGAGAGGTAGAGTTTGGTATTGAGTTATTACCGGGGACGACTCCGATTTCAATAGCTCTGTATCGAATGGCACCTACATAATTAAAAGAGTTGAAAGCACAGTTGCAAGAGTTAACAGATAGGGGTTTTGCACGACCGAGTTTCTCTCCCTGGGGTGCACCAGTCTTATTTGTGAAAAAGAAAGATGGAACTATGCGAATGTGCATTGATTACCGACAGCTAAATAAGGTGACTATAAAGAATAAATACCCGTTTCCACGGATTGATGATTTGTTTGATCAGTTGAAAGGGGCTTCAGTGTTTTCAAAGATAGATTTAAGGTCGGGTTATTATCGATTTGCAGTCGTCGAGATTCCGATGTGCCAAAGACTGCTTTTCGAACGAGGTACGGACACTATGAGTTTTTGGTTATGCCTTTTGGACTTACTAATGCACTTGCTATTTTTATGGATTTGATGAATCGAATTTTCAGTCAGTATTTGGATCAGTTTGTGGTAGTGTTTATAGATGATATCCTGATCTACTTCAGAGATAAAACCGAGCATGCCGAGCACCTGAGACTTGTGCTACAAACTTTGCGAGATAAACAATTGTATGCAAAGTTTAGTAAATGTGAATTCTGGTTGAGTGAAGTCAGTTTTTTGGGCCACGTTGTTTCGGCATCAGGTATTTGGGTTGATCCGAATAAAATATCGGCTATACTCAATTGGAAACCACCGAAAAATATTTTCGAAATTTGGAGTTTTCTGGGGCTTGCTGGTTACTATAGACGATTTGTGAAAGGTTTTTCTATGATAGCTACATCGTTGACAAAGCTATTACAGAAAGATATTAAGTTCAAATGGTCGGAAAAGTGTCAGAAAAGTTTCGATCAGTTGAAAGCTCTTTTGACCGAAGCTCCAGTGTTAGTCCAACCTGAACCGGGTAAGGAATTTATTGTTTATAGTGATGCATCTTTGAATGGTTTGGGTTGCGTTTTGATGCAGGAAGGCAAAGTCATATCTTATGCTTCGAGACAATTGAAGCCACACGAAAGAAATTACCCGACACATGATTTAGAGCTAGCAGCCATTGTGTTCGCGTTAAAGATTTGGCGTCATTATCTGTTCGGTAAGAAATGTCATGTTTATTCGGATCACAAGAGTTTGAAGTATTTGATGACTCGTAGAGATTTGAACTGAGACAACGCAGATGGTTAGAATCATTGAAAGATTACGAGTTAGTGATTGACTATCATCCGGGAAAAGCTAATGTTGTTGCGGATGCTTTAAGTCGAAAGTCATTATTTGCTCTTCGTTCGTTGAATGCGCATATGATTATGTCTGATGATGGTTCGATAGTAGCCGAATTAAAAGCAAGATCGTTGTTTATTCAACAAGTTTGTGATGCTCAGAAAGTTGATAAAGATTTGATGGAAAAACGAGCTCAGTGTAAAAGTGATGTTGACTCAGAGTTTTGAATTGATGAGAATGACTACTTGAAGTTCAAAGACCAAATATGTGTTCCGAGAAATTTGGATTTAATTCAGATGATTTTAAATGAAGCTCACAACAGCCGATTGTCTGTACATCCGGGTAGCACGAAAATGTATAATGATCTGAAACAGTTCTATTGGTGGCCTGGTATGAAACGGGACATATCTGAATTTGTCTTGAAGTGCTTAGTTTGTCAACAAGTAAAGGCTGAACATCAGGTGCATTCTGGGTTACTTCAGCCGATCATGGTACCTGAGTGGAAGTGGGATCGAGTCACGATGGATTTTGTATCGGGTTTGCCGTTGACGCCGAGTAAGAAAGATTCAATCTGGGTTATTGTTGATAGATTGACAAAATCGGCCCATTATATTCTGGTACGTACGGATTTCTCACTCGATAAGTTAGCTGAGTTGTACATATCGCAGATCGTACGATTGCACGGAGTACCCATTTCTATTGTTTCGGATAGAGATCCGAGGTTTACATCGCGGTTTTGGAAGAAACTGCAGGATGCTCTAGGTACCAAGTTACATTTCAGCACTGCTTTTCACCCTCAGTCGGATGGCCAATCCGAACGTGTTATTCAAATACTCGAGGATATGTTGAGATGTTACGTTCTTGAGTTTGAGGGTACTTGGGAACGATACTTGTCTTTGATTGAATTTGTATATAATAACAGCTTTCAATCGAGTATCAAAATGGCACCTTACGAAGCTTTGTACGGTCGTAAATGTCGTACACCTCTATATTGGACCGAGCTAAGTGAAAGCAAGATACACAGGGTTGATTTAATCAAAGAGACTGAGCAGAAAGTAAAAGTAATTCGAGAAAGTTTGAAAGTCGCCTCAGATCGGCAGAAGTCGTATGCGGACTTAAAACGTAAAGATATAGAGTTTCAAGTGGGCAACCGAGTATTTTTGAAAGTCTCACCGTGGAAGAAGATACTTAGATTTGGTCGTAAAGGAAAACTGAGTCCGAGATTTATTGGGCCGTACGAAGTCATTGAGCGTATTGGGGCAGTTGCGTACAGACTTATGCTGCCATCTGAGTTAGACAAGATTCACAATGTCTTTCCTGTATCGATGCTTCGACGATACCAATCCGATCCTTCTCATGTGATCAGTCCATCAGAGATTAAAATTTAGCCCGATTTGACTTATGAGGAAGAACCGATTCGTATTTTAGCTCGTGAAGTTAAAGAGTTGCGAAATAAGAAAATCTCGTTGGTTAAAGTTATGTGGCATAAGCACGGGGTTGAGGAAGCGACCTGGGAAACCGAAGAATCAATGAAAGAACGCTACCCACAATTATTCAACGGTAAGATTTTCGGGGACAAAAATCCCTTAAGGGGGGAGAGTTGTAACAGCCCGATTATGACCCTAATCGGAACGGTGGTTTTTGGACCACGAATCTGAGTTAGAAAAATATTTTAATACTTTATTTGATGTCTATGTTATGTTGTTGAGCATGTGTTAAAATATCGTAGGCTAATTTGTCTGTTTGGACGTTTAATTTTAGAAAAAGGACTTAATTGCAAAGGTGGTAAAAGTAGCCTTTATTTAAATTGAGTGATTAAATTAATTTGTCTTCTTTAATATGTGGACTTAAGTTGCAAATTTCCTATTTTATTTGTAAGTGGACGGCAACATGCATCCATTATGTATTTTAATATTAGTTATATGTGTGATATAATAATGATAATACATATAATATATTAAATAAGCATATTATAATTAAAAAAAAAGGGAAAAATAATTGCATGTTCATCTTTTCATCTATTTGGCCAAAACTAAAGAAATAAAAGAAGAGAAAAAGCTTCCAAGGGGTTTTGGCAATACTTAGGCTTAATTAGGTAAGTTTAAGCTTTGGATTTTTGATGATTTTTGCATTTTTGAGATTGTTGTTCACTCTACTTTCAAGCCCATGTATTGATTTTGTATATTGGTCATGTATGTGAGATATACCATTGATGATAAGTTGAGTTTTATGATGATTTTTTTTATTAAATGTAAGATTGGAGCTAGATGAACATCTTTTGTTTTGAGTTTTTTGTGAATGTAGCTAATTAAGAATTAATTTGTGAAAATATTATCTTAAAGGGTTAAATTGAAAAATGTATGAAATATATGGACTTGTATAGTCCTTATGAAGATTCGGCCCTTAAGTTATTTATTCAAATTGTGTGTATTTTGTGTTTTATGCAAATAGGACTAAATTGTAAAAAGTGTGAAATATTAGGGGCAAAATGGTAATTTCCCCATTTATGTGTTTTTGGGCTAAATTGAATAAAAATATATTTGAATGAGCTTAATTTGAACATGTTTAGATCAAGAGCCAAAGAAAACAGACTTGGATCGGGGAAAAGCGAAATTAATCGAATAGTCAGTTTTCGTCGTCCGTCGATATTCGAGGTAAGTCTCTAAGCAAATAAACATCGTAAATTATTTATGTAACCTAGTATATGCTGAAATTTGGAAACATTGTAACTAGATTATGAAATAGCCGAATTTGGCTAAGTATAATAATTGATTTGGTTAAGTTATTTTAATGATATATGCTATTTGAATGTTCGTACAATGAGTTCAAAATGAGTAAAAGGTTCGATATATGAAATGATTTGTGTGAGACAACTTAAAGTATTACTATTCAGGCTTTGAGCCTAGCAAGCCTTGGGCTGGTGAACTTATCGGGCTTTATGCCTAGCAGGCTTATTGCCGGTGAATGAATATCAGACCTCGGGTCTAGCAGGCTTAGTCCCGGTGTGTGATTCAGGCTTATGCCTAGCAGGTTTTATACCGATGATCTATATTACGAGCTTATGCTTATGAAATGATTGAGTTATGGTGGCAATTGAACAAGCTAAAGCTTATTTAAATGAATTAGATTATATTCGGCCATAAGGTATGTATTTATATAGGTATATGTTATATGTGATGTTTATTGAGTAAGTGAGTTGATAGATAATGTGTTTGTATATTCAGCTTTTTGGATATGTGGATAAATTGATATTGAGTTGATGTTGTTTACTTGCAAACATGAGATTGTTAAATAGATGTATATGCATGTATATATATATATACATTCAGCTATGTGAAAATTTTATGTATATACATTCGGTTATGTGGGATGTCATATATATATACATTCGATTATATGTGATTAAATTGTACATGGTACTTACTAATTTGGTTGTATATGGAAACATATTGAATTATATGTAATTGGTAAGTTTGTATTTTTTTAGTAAAATAGTGGTGTTTTGGATTTGATAAGTGATAATTAAAATACTATGGAAGGATGGTGGTATTCGCCATGATGGCTCAATTGTACTATGTAATTATATTAAAGTTATAAAATGATTGGTTTAAAATATTTGAATATTTGATTGAATGGTTATATTTGCTTAAGACTTACTAAGCTAAGTTAGCTTACTCTGTGTGATTGCTATTCTGCTTTTATAGATTTTGGTCAAGCTACGAGCTCGGGGATCACAACGAAGTCATCCACACTATCAACTTATTTTGGTACTTTTAAAGCTTGGGTTTTGAACTTAAGGCATGTATAGGCTAGTTAATTGCTTAGATAATATTTTGATGATGTAAATATAAGCCATGCGAAAATGGCTTGGTTTAAATGTTAATGACCTAATGTCTAAATGATTTTATTCGTATATGTGTATGTCCTGCTTGAATTTTGAATTCGGTGTTGATATGAGTTTATGTTAAGTGTTTATATATGAGTATATATACATATATATATGTTTGGCATGAAGTCTACGTTTATGACTTAAAATTTATGCTTTTGGGAAGTTGACATATGTGTATTTGAATATGTTTGGGTTATGGATTGATGAAGACTTGCTATTGAAGTGATTATTTGAAACATGAATAAATTGGAGATCATTTATATTGCAAATTGCATATTCGGTTAAAAGATGAAATCATAGGTTAGATAATTGGGAATGGCATATTCGTGTATTAAGTTCAATTTATGTGTTTCGGACAATGAGAAGGATATTTGGTATTTTGATTTGATTATGTTCTTACAAATGAATTGAGGTATACTTTGTTTGGATGAATTTATTTGGTCTATTTGAATTTGGTTGAACAAGGCATCATGCAACCACATATATGTATGTTTAGATTTAGTAATTGTTATCTAGTTTTAGGAACTAATTATGAACATGTGCATATTCGGTTAATGTGGCTTAAATGACCAAATGAATAGTATCCATTGTTAGTTGTTGCAATTATTTATTTGTGAATTTGACTAAAGGGGTATAAGATATGTATGAAATTGTTTAAGCATTTTTTTTTAAAAAAAAAACGAAATTGTTCATAATGCTTTCGGTTGTGACTATGTGAGTAGTAATTGTTTGTGATGACTTGTGCTATGTTCGGTAATGCCTTGCAACCCCAATCCGGCGATGGATACGGGTTAAGGGTGTTACATTAAACAATCATCGGATCCGATCTGAAAGTCAGAATCACTAGTCGACTCACATTGCACTCTTTTGGCTTGCAATTCATTATCATATTTTTGAGCTTCGCAAATTTGTTGAAGAAATATCGGTTTAACTTTCAAATCTGCAAGAAACGAACCATCATCAGATAAGGTTAACTGAGTATTCATTGCTCTCAAAGCAAACAGAGATTTTCTACTCAAAGCATCTGCAACTACATTTTCTTTACCCGGATGATAATCAATCACTAACTCATAATCTTTAAGCAACTCGAGCCATCTTCGTTTTCGCAAATTAGATCTTTCTGGGTCATTAAATACTTCAAGCTTTTTTGGTCGGTAAAGAATGACACTTCTCACCGTATAAATGATGTCGCCAAATCTTCAATGCAAATACAATAGTGGCCAACTCTAAATCATGCGTCGGATAATTCTTTTCATGCAGCTTCAACTGTCTGGAGGCATAAGCTATAACTTTTCTTTCTTGCATCAAAACGCAACCCAAACCATTCAATGACGCGTCACTGTATATCACAAACTATTTACCCGACTCAGGTTGAATTAAAACTGGTGCCTCAGTTAACAATGCTTTCAACTGATCAAAACTTTATTGACATTTCTCTGACCACTCGAATTTTACATCTTTCTGTAGCAATCTGGTCATCGGTATAGCAATCATCGGAAATCTCTTAACAAAACGTCTATAATAACCAGCTAACCCCAGAAAACTTCTAACTTCAGATACATTTCTCGATGGTTTCCAGTCAACAACTGCAGAAATCTTACTCGGATCAACTCGTATACCTTCCGCTGAAACAATATGTCCCAAAATTTCGACTTCTCGGAGCCAGAATTCACATTTTCTGAATTTATCGAACAGTTGCTTATCTCTTAAAGTTTGTAACACAATTCTCAAATGCTCAGCATGCTCAGACTCATCTCGTCAATAGATCAGAATGTCGTCAATGAACACAACAACGAATTTGTCTAAATACGGTCTAAAAATTCGATTCATAAAATCCATAAAGACTGCAGGAGCATTAGTCAATCCGAAAGGCATAACAAGAAATTCATAATATCCGTACCTCGTTTTGAACACAGTTTTCGGCACATCTGAATCTTTAACTCGCAACTGATAGTAGCCAGACCGTAGATCAATCTTTGAAAATACTGTTGCGCCTTTCAACTGATCAAATAAGTCATCTATTCTCGGCAACGGATACTTATTCTTTATCGTAACCTTGTTGAGCTGTCGATAGTCAATACACATTCTCATCGATCCGTCTTTATCCTTTACGAATAACACTGGTGCACCCTAGGGTGAAAAACTAGGTCGTGCAAATCCTCTATTAGTTAACTCTTGTAACTGAGCTTTCAACTCTTTCAACTTTGTTGGAGCCATTCTATATGGAGCTATCGATATCAGTGAAGTTCCCGGTACTAACTCAATAGCAAATTCAACCTCTTTTATCGGTGGCAACCCCAATAATTCTTCAAGAAACACATCCAGATATTCATAGATAACTAGCGCTGATTCAATCTTCGATTCAGACACTTTTGTATCTAAAACATAAGCAAGATAAGCTTCACAACCTTTTCTCACACATTTCTGAGCCGACATAGACGAAATCACTACAGGCAATTCACTCGATTCATCTGATTCAATTCGAAGAATTTCACTGTTCTGACATTTCAATTCAATAGTTTTTCGTCTACAATTCAAAATAGCATCATGCAGAGTCAACCAATCCATACCCAGAATTACATCGAACTCATCAAATGGAAAAAGCATCAAATCAGCCGAAAAACAGTAACCCCGATTCATCAAAGGACAATTCTTGCAAACTTTATCAACTAGAACATACTTGCCTAAGGGGTTCGATACTTTAATCACAAACTCAGTAGACTCAACAGGCAAACTCTTATTAGACACCAAATTCATACATATATACGAATGAGTCGATCTAGGATTAATCAATGCAATAACATTAGTGTCGTAAAGAGAAAATGTGCCGGTGATAACATCTGGTGATGACGCATCTTCGCGAGCGCGAATAACGTAAGCTCTAGCAGGTGTTCTGGCCTCAGATCTCACTGTAGAATCTCTCGTAGTATCGCGATTACCACTCGTATTTCCCGCATTTCTTGGTGGCCTCCCTCTAACAGCTATATTGCTTGATCTTGCATTCTGAGATTTATCTTTTTCACTTAACTCAGGACAAGCTCGAATAAAGTGATCTTGTGAATCACATTTGAAACAAGCCTGGTTATTCATTCTACATTCACCAAGATATCGTCTTCCGCATTGCTAACATTCAGGTCTATAATTTCTCACACTACCAACACTCGATACCGATGTAGCTTAAGCTTTAGAACTTGAGTATTGTTTTCCACGATCTCTGTTCGAATGCCCGATTGAAGCATTTGGACGAGTGTACGAATCTCTGGATTTCTTTGATGAAGATTGATATGGCTTACTCATCGATCTTTTTCTCGAGTCTCTAGCCTCTGAATCTGCTTTTCTCTTTTCTTTGCTAAGCTCATCGGGTTTGCAAGCTCTATCAACCAGGACAACAAATTCTTTCAATTCTAGGATTCCGACTAGAAGTTTAATATCTTCATTCAACCCGTCAACAAACCGTTTACACATAATTTCTTCGGTAGAAACATATTCCCGAGCATACTTGCTCAATCGCACAAATTCTTTTTCATACTCAGTCATAGTCATACGACCCTATTTCAGTTCTAAAAATTCTTTGTGCTTTTGATCGAGGAATCTCTGACTTATATATTTCTTCTGGAACTCCGTCTGAAAGAATTCCCAGGTAACTCTCTCTCTCGGTACTACAGACACCAAAGTATTCCACCATTGATACGCAGTGTCCCTCAGAAGTGATACAGCACATTTTAAACACTCACCTGGTGTGCAAGAAAGTTCATCAAATACCTGAATAGTATTTTCAAGCCAAAATTTAGCTCTCTCGGGATCATTATCAACGGTAGCTCTAAACTCTTCGGCCCCATACTTTCAAATCTTATCAACTGGAAGCTTATTCAGTAGTTGAAGTTCCACAACTTGAGGAGCAACGAGAACCGGTTGAGGATTAGGTGGGGGTGGAGGTTGTTGAGCAGCCGGATTTGTCCGAACAAACTCTATGAACCATTCACTCGTCATTTGGAAAAAGGCTTCTTTATCCTTTCCTCTACGACTACTCGATACATTTATAGATTCAAACGGCGTTGTCCATTGAGCGGGAGCTGGCACATTACTCTCGACATCATCAGTTACAGCTCGATTGGGATCCATTTGCTATACGAAAACACAATTTAAATTATCAGGAGTCATCACACAATCACAGGTTATATATAGTATGTATAGCTAGACTCTCACATACGCTACGTTAGTCCTAGAATCAACTAAATCGTAGCTCTGATACCAATAAATGTAACACCCTTCACCCGTATTCAACGCCGAAATAGGGTTTCGAAGTATTACCAAACTTATAACACAATTACACATACATTTACTCATACATTCCAAAATTTCATTCAACTATCAATCAACACAATCATATCACCCATAATATGAGCCTACGAGGCCCTAAACATGTATTAGGAGTGGTTCGAGACTAAACCGATAACTTTGAAAAATTCTTAGAACACTTAGAAAATTTTCTCAAAAACAAGGGACACACGCCCGTGTGGCCCGGCCGTGTGTCTCACACGGCCACAGACACGCTCGTGTCACAAACTGTGTGGACATTTGAAATGGGAGCACATGGCCGTGTCTCAGCCCATGTCCGACCCCGTGTAACTCTCTGACTTCGGTCACACGGCCAATACACACACCCATGTGGCTAGCCCGTGTGCCCTACAAATGGCCATACATGCCCGTGTGCTAGGCCGTGTACTAGGTCGTGTCAAACCTGTAGGGTATACTAACTTATGCCGCACGGCCAAGTTACACGCATGTGTGTGAGGCCGTGTGGAGCATACTGACTTGGTTTCTAATTCAACACCAGGGGACACATGGCCGTGTATATAACCGTGTGTCACACACGGTTGAGACACACGCCCGTGTGGACAAAAATAGGCTATTTACCAAGCCATTTTTCCACCCAAACTTGCATGTACCTATACCATATCAATTAGCATCAACAAATAGCATATATAAACATTTAAACCAGCCAATTCAAACATATATCATGCACATTCTATACTTCCATTTTACATATACACAAATCACCAAAACATGCCATACCAATTATACCAAACTTTGCTTCCTTAAATCATCAATATGACCATTATCAACTATGCATCATTTGATCTATTTTCAAAACATCACACAAGCCACATACACATATATATATGATTCAAACATACCAAAATAAGCCAACTTATATGGCAATATATCAAACCAAACTTAGAACATTTACAACCCAACTCAAATGACTACATTCATGTACTTCATGGATAGTGTGACGTAGTCTCTGACGATCCCCGAATCTGAGCTAGCTTTGAAATCACTATAAAACATGGAAAAATAAACAAAGTAAGCTTTATAGCTTAGTAAGCTCGTATGAAATAAACTCAACTAATCATAAATACACAAATCAATAATTTGAACATATTAACATGTAATTCATGATAACTAACAAAGTTTATATGATTCATATACATACCTGTACCATCTCTTATCAATCTCATACTCAACCACGTCTTTTATTTACCCGTTGAACTATTCAGAATACTATCGGATACATGGGAAAATCGCACCTGAAGTGCCACATATATAGTCGAAGTTATCTCAATCACATATCACATATATGCTCACTCTCGAGCCATCAACGGGCCTGCTCACACAAGCTGTGGGTCAAGACGTAGCTACACGGTGCTGCTCACACAAGCTGCCAAGTAACCGCAACACATGCCGGTATACTCAGCCATCGGTAGGATGTACAGGACCAGCATCCGGATCACATAATCATAATAAGCCCTAATGACATGTCACTAGTATCCAAATCTATTCCTAAAGTTCAACCTGGATTTCACACTTGCCGAATAGTCGTCGAATCATTATCGAACAGGTCTGTAGTCTCGTATTCACAGTTTATACAATATCAAAGCATTGAAAACATAATTATAACAGTGCTTATTACATACGAACTTACCTCGGATGTAAAAACGACGACACGAGTCGGTTAATCGAGAACTTTGTTTTTCCCTCGATCTAGATCCGAGTTTCAATTTTCTTGATCTAAATGTAATCAAAATTAACTTATTTAATCATCTCTCTATTCAATTTAGTCCAAAATTCACTTTAAGGCATTTTTACACAATTGCCCCTAATATTTCACATCTTTTACAATTTAGTCCTTATTCCATAAAATCACAAATTCATGAAATTCAATACTAACCCATGCTAGCCAAATTTCAATTAGGTCCCTAGCAGCCCATATTTTCCATTTATTTCACATTTTAACCACAAAGTTTCCACATTTCATAATTTAATCCCTAATTTGCATTTTCACTAAAAATCACTTAAGAAAACTTGTATAACTATCATCAAACATTCATAATCTATCATTAAACATCAAAAAACACATGTATTCATCAATGGAAACATTTAAAATCTTTAACAGTTTTGCAAAATAGTCCCTGGGCTAGCTAGACCTAGTTACAACGATCTCAAAAACATAGAAATCAATAAAAACCGAGTCAAAATCACTTACCAATTGAGCTACTAAGTGACTGAACCCTAAAACAACTTCCATGGCTTCTTCTTTCTTTATATTTTCGGTGGAAATGAAGAAAAGATGATGATACATTATGTTTGTTTTATTTTAACTTAAGTTATTTTATAATTTACTAATTTAACCTTTATTAAAACATTCATATAAACCATGTACATAAATGTCCACCCACCTTATTAATGGTCTAATTACAACATAAGGACCTTAACTTTAAGGTTATATAGCTATTTAACACCTTTGGCTAATAGAACTACACTTTTACACTTTACGCGATTTAGTCCTTTTTATCAATTTGACTAATCAAAAGATAAAATTTCTTAACGAAATTTTCACACAAATATATTATCATGCTGTAGACATTAAAATAATAATAAAATAAATATTTTGACCTCAGATTTGTGGTCTCAAAACCACTATTCTGATTTGACTAAAAACGGGTTGTTACAAGCTTTCTTGGCCATTTATGGTGTTTGACCACTTGGATCTCCAATTGGAGGTCCCAAGTGACACAATTTAGACTTGCTTAACAATAGGTCTGTAGGCCAAGTCTTTAGGGATTTTTAATTTTTAATTTTTTGTCACATGATTTTAGGAGTAAGTTAAGTGTTTGTGGCATGATTTTAGGAGTAAGTTTAACAGGCTTCTGGTTTTTTTTTTTTTTGCCTATATAACCTGAACAATACAATAGATTATAATGTTCTTCCAATATATCTTTCTTTCACGTTTTCTGTGTTTCATATTTTTTACTAAAATACCAACAATTGTTATCTGAGCTTTTATCTTAAGGGACCTATGAGTTGAGAGAAACGTATAAGCTTTAGACACGAAAGTTGACACAACGTTTTCTCATATTGTTCCACCAATTTTTTATGGTGATAACTATCAAGCTTGGGCTGTTAGAATGATAGTCTATCTTGATGCGATGAATCTTTGGGAAGCAGTAGAAGAAGACTACGATGTTTCGTCTTTGCCAACAAATCCAACGATGAATCAACTGAAGACTCATAAAAAGAAGACAAGGAAGTCCAAAACTAAAGCATGTCTTTTCTCTGCTGTTTCAAGCAAAATATTTACAAGAATCATGAATTTGGGGTCAGGAAAAGAAATTTGGGACTACTTTAAGAAAGAATACCAGGGAAATGAAAGAACAAAAAATATGCAAGTGCTCAATCTGATCAGAGAGTTTGAAATTATGAAAATGAAGGAGACAGAAACCATTAAAGACTATTCTGACAAGTTGGAAGGCATAGTAAACAAGGTAAGATTGTTGGGTAAGCATTTTTCCGATGATCGAATAGTGCAAAAAATTCTTGTCACTTTGCCTGAAAAATATGAGTCTAAAATTTCTTCATTAGAAGAATCTAAGGATTTGTCAAGTATAGGCAGAATTAGTGAATGCATTCCAGGCTCCAGAACAAAGGAGAAAGATAAGACAATAAGCATCAGTAGAGGGTGTTTTTCGGGCAAAGTTTAAAAATTTGAGAGGTAAAGACAAGAAAATTAAAGATTAGACCAGCAATAATAACAACAATGAGACATGTCCACCATGTCCATATTGTAAGAAAGACAAATCACTTGCCAAAGAAGTGTTAGTGGAAGCTTGATATCAAATGCAGGAAATGTGGCAGTATTGGGCACATAGAACATGTCTATAAGTCTCAACAACGTGAAGAGGCAAAAGCATCTATTGAGCAACAACAAGATGAGTTCCTTTTAGTGGCAACACATTTCTCTACAAGTTATAGATCCAGTTATTCCTGGTTGATCGATAGCGGTTGCACAAATCACATGACCAATGACCGAACACTTTTCAAAGAACTTGATAAAACTATCATTTCCAAAATAATAGTTGGAAATGGTGAGTTTATTCCATTTAAGGGAAAAGGAACAGTGGCTATTGAAAGTTTAACAGGTTTGAAACACATAACTAATGTTCTATATGTGCCTAACATTGACCAAAATCTTCTTAGTGTTGGGCAATTGATTGAAAAAGGTTTCAAGGTCATGTTTGAATATAAATGGTGCTTGATCAAAGACTCAAAAGGTAGAGATGTATTCAAAGTAAAAATGAAAGCAAAAAGCTTTGCTCTAAACCTAATAGAGGAAAAACCAACAATGAAGCAATTGCTAGAGACTCCTCAGTACTTTGATGACAACATAGTTGATGTTCCAGTTCGTGACACAAGATCTTTATCTAAAATTTATGAAAGGTGCAATGTTGTTGTATTTGAGTCTGCTGAGTTTAAAGAAGCCGAGAAGGATAACAAGCGGATTGAAGCAATGAGAGAAAAGAAGCTTGAGGCATTCCAAGTCAAGGGACAGGAGGAGAAAGTTAGCATGTTAAAAAAGGCCTCATATAGTCTTAAACAAACTTCTAGGGCCTGGTATAGTAGGATTGATGAATATCATTTGGAAGAACAGAAGATTGGTGAAATCAAGTCTGTTTTTTGCAAGACTGAAGATCAGATTGCAAATATGTTAACCAAGGCCCTTCCAAAAGTTAGATTTAAAGTTTTAAAAAGTAACTAAGCTTTTTCAATTACTAAGGCAATGAGGAGTGTTGAGAATGTGCCTTAGACTTGCTTAATAATAGGTTTGTAGACCAAGTCTTTAGGGATTTTTAATTTTTAATTTTTTATCACATGATTTTAGGAATAAGTTTAACAGGTTTCTATTTTTTTTTTTTTTTGACTATATAATCTGAACAATACAACAGATTATAATGTGCTTCCAATATATCTTTCTTTCACATTTTCTGTGTTTCATATTTTTTTTACTAAAATACCAATATTTCCCTTGTTGTTTCATGATGGCTAGAAGTTTGATCATTGAATAGTCGGTCGCCATCACCTAACGATCCTAGCCAACGTCTTGATGTCGATCTCCAGCCAATTTTTCGGCAAAAAGTACACAGGTCGTCCGAATAATAACTTTGGTCCATGTGTTGGGTCGTGCTTAGGCTTCACTTGATGATAGTTGTGGAGCTCGAGTCCCATGATGACTCGATTTCTCTAGTCATTAATGACTTGGTTTCTTGAGTTTCCAGTGAAACTCGTTTTTGGCTGGATTTTCATTGCATTTTTTGTTTTAAGTCAGAGATGTTTCCACTACTACAGCAACAATAATTTGCATAGAGACTCACTGAATCAAAGTTTTGCTTCTTTGATGGATGAGAGGGTCATGAGTACGTGTCGGGGTTTCTCCTTGCTCCCACTTATCAACAGGGAAACTTGATTCACGTAATAGAGGCTTACTTGTATTAGGTTTTACATGCCTTTCGAGGCTTTCTCTTGTATAAGACTAAGGTCTCAACTGCTTTCTTCGTTGTGTAACCAGATTTGTGGAGATGTTAGCCTTTGTTTATAAGAGCCAATTGTCCTCATTAATTTATTTGTAATTCATTTCTCTTTTTTTATGGAATGAAATGAACATTTATTTTTTAAAAAGGAACAAATCTCAAAATTATACATGAACTTTAATTCTAATTCAAGTGCAATTTTATGCATAAACTTTAATTTGGTGCAATTATATACATGAAACTTTGATTGTAGTTTAAATGTATACATGAAACATTAATTTTGATTCAATCATACACATTTAAAGAAATAAATACATCAATCTATTTTTAAATTGGATGGATATAATTATTTGTGTATGCAATAGATAAACATAAAATGATGTTATATTAACAATTGCGTTAATAATTTGTAAGAATTAGACTAAATTAAATTTTCATGTATAAAATTATACATTAAACTAAAACTCATATATAATTTCGATATTTATCCCATTAAAAAATAAAATTGATATCAGAATATGTGAGATGCATATTGATTTGAGTGAGGATATGTTATGGTAGGCTAAATAAATTTGGTGTTTGAGTACATGGCAATCAAAGCTGCCCCATTATCCAACAAGGCTGTTTGAGATAATTCCAAAGTTAAGGGATGGCTTGGTTAGTTCTTGTGCCATCTATGTTGGGGCACCGCCAACCGGGGCTACAACAATTAAACATAGTTTGGTCTTTGTTTCCACTTTAAGATGCTTTAAAGCAGTTTGTGCCATTCCATTTAGGAGTAGAAAGTAGATTAAATTTGAAATTTATAATATAAAAAAATAGAATTAGTATAAAAAATATCATGTGATTTGGTAGTAGAGTATTGCATTCTTAAATTTATTGCTATTTTTCTGTAAATATGTGGAATCTTGAGAGATCTTTAGGATAATGGAGAATCTTATTTTATATCTCTAATAAGTTTTGAAATTTAGGTCTAATTTACAATTGATTTAAAAAGTGTTTTTCAGAACTGCTGTAAAAAGTTATTTTTAAAAAGTTTGATTTAATGTCGATAATCTCGTGACCCAATGGCAAGAGCAGTATGTTGTAAGCATGAGAGTTTGGGTTTGATCTCAAGCAACTTCATTCCCTCCCCAATTATCAAATTTTAATTTAATATTTAAGTGTTGAATATTGTTATCAAAAAAATATTTTTGAGAAATAAAAATATTCATTATAAATATAATGTTGTAAAGTAAAAAAAAAATGTATTTAAATTATATTTAAATTTGTTAACACTGTGGTATTTTAATAAAATATAAAAAAATAATTTATTATAACTCATTATTAATATTTTAATATGTAAAATATAAATTTAAATATTTTTAAGCTATTAATGTTAATTGCTTGTAAAATTTAATTTGAATGTATAAACTATATTTTAAATATTAAAATATAATTATTACAAATTTAAGTATATAATATTATATATTTGAAACAAATTTTAATAAAAAAATAATTGTATATCCCGTATAAATATTACATAAAATATATTGGATTATAAACGAAGGTTAAAAATATCATTTGACTTCAAAAGTGTTTTTTTTTTTTTCCCCAAATGCAAAAGCTAATAATTATATCTTTTGCCTTTGAGTCCAAAACTATTTTTGACTTCAAAAGTTGTTTATTTAACGTTGCTTATTATGACCTTAAAAATACTTTTGAGGTTAGAATTTGCATAGGCCCATGTACTCTTCTAAATTTTAGAATTTAGTCCTTATATTTTTATTTTCAGGAATTTATTTCTTCTACTTTTTAAATTTTAAAATTTAGGTCCAACTATTAATATTGTTAACCTTTTTTTTTTGTTAAATTTATTAGTGTGATATTTTGAAATTTAAAAAAAAAAATTCACTTGGTAGCCTTATAGAAAAGTGGTCTTGTAATGAATATAAATTTAACAAAATAATTTTAACAATGTTGAAAATGAAATTTTAAATTTTAAAAAATAAGGGCCAAAATTTCTAAAAATGTATTTTTTAAAAGCAAGACTATATTATATTTCTAAAAATGAGATTTGGGGGATCTCCTTCTATTTCCAATCCAATCACTCATTGAGATATTTGAAGATCAAAATTTGTGAACTGGACAAGCCGGCAATTTCAATCACTCAATTTACACAAATACAATAGGACTCAACTAACCTTAGAGACACAACAACAAAGAGTTAGCAGCATTGGCAGTGCCACATGACACGTTACATTTTACAAAGTCATCAATTAAAGGAAGGTCTCACTGTTGTCAACCCCACATGTAATTGCCTTAACTATCAAATCACATCTACCTGGGACCCCCTTTTCACATGTTGCTGTTCCCAACCCCCCCTCATGATCCTACCAAATTTTTCTAATTTTGAATTTCATCCCTATTTTATGAAAATTAATCATTTAGTCCCTTACAATTTGATCTTCATACTTTGGAAGTAGTCTAATTGAATAACATTGTTAATTCTTACTGTCAAATCATTGACCTAAAAATCAACAACTGAATTAACTTCTCAATTTTCAGATATAAAGGAAAATCAAAGGGCTAATATCTAAGTTTTGTAAAGTAAAGGGATGAATTTCATAATTAGACTCTCCAATGAAATCCTCACCCTCAGACCCCAAATCTCAGCCGTCCAATTCGGTCCACATTCTTCAATATCATCGGGTGTGGTTGTCCCTCCTTTGTCCCCTTCATTTGGTGCACCCAAACTCGACACTGCCCCACATGTAACAGGCAGCCATATCTATAGTTGTCTGGGATCCCAATCCACGCGCTTTGCTCAACGTGTCCCCGAATCCCAAGTCATTGTGTCGTGGAGGAAGCGCGTAGTACACCGCGTTCGCGGGATACCATTTATCATTTCTCATCAACGAAATACATGCAGGAGAAAGCAAAGTCACCTACAGCCCAGAAATTGTCCCTTTCAAGCCCCCCTATAAAACTAGTTACCCTGCTCTCCCCATCTTCATCATCATCAACATACAGTTACAGCAACCACAAAAAAAGGAGAGTTAAAAGAGTTTCTAAAAGGAATCTGCAAAAGAAAATTCATCAACTTGTACAAGATTTGGAGCAACATTGAAGGATATAGCAATGGAAAGGAGAGTGAATTACGAGAATGATCTCAATCTCATGGAAACTGAGCTAAGATTGGGATTGCCTGGTTGTGGTGATGATGAGCCCCAAAGAAAAACAAATCCCAGTATCAGAAATAATAAAAGAACTGCACCTCAGATTTCTGAGGTATCGAGTTCTGAGAGCAGTTCTAGCATTACAATGTCTGGGAGTGATGATCAAGACAGTCCCCCTCCTGCCAAGTAAGTATATATTTACCGGTGAAGACTATAGGGTAAGGCTGATAACAGAATCTTAACGTAAAATTCAATGGATTAATGCAGGGAACAAGTTGTAGGATGGCCACCAATCCGATCATACAGGAAAAATTGCTTACAAAGTTCCAAGAGAAATGAAGTTGAAGGGATGGGGATGTATGTGAAAGTAAGCGTTGATGGAGCTCCTTATCTCAGAAAGATTGATCTCAAGGTTTATAGGAGCTATCCTCAACTCCTAAAAGCTTTGGAAAATATGTTCAAGCTCACCATTGGTAAGATTTCCCTTGGCAAATTAAATTAAATTAAATCAACCCTATGATAAAAAAGCTATAGTTCTGATTGGCTTATTGATCTGCAATTTTAAAGGTGCATACTCAAAGAGGGAAGGCTACAATGGATCTGACTATGCTCCTACTTATGAAGACAAAGATGGTGACTGGATGCTTGTTGGAGATGTTCCCTGGGAGTAAGTTTTTTTCTCCATACTTAAATACATATTGAATTCCTTTAGTTATAATTACCAATAAACTCATTTTTTTATTCTCTCATTTGTTTACAGGATGTTCATTTCCTCCTGCAAGAGGCTGAGAATCATGAAAGGATCAGAAGCTAGAGGGTTGGGCTGTGTATGAGCCACCAAATTATTTAACAAGAAGGAAAGTTTTCTTTGGCTTTGGATAATCCAAATTCTACAAGGAAGATCAATTTGGTCTTCCTGGAAAGTGAGGGGGCTATTTGCTAGAGCAAAATTTCTCAAAGATTAGACAACATGGCTGGCCTTTTTAGCCCCCTCTATGCATGTCAAATATCTATACTGTTTTATAGCACAAAACCAAAAAGGCACGATATTAAAGAATAGTTAAGATCCAATCCAATTGTACAAAACGACATACACTATTGCTTTATCATTTTCTCCAGTATACGAAGAAGATTAAATAAAAAGGCAATAGAATACAGTTTATGCATGTACTGTTTTGATTAGAATTTTAGAGCAAACATACTATGGTTGTTTGTATGAAATCAAACTGGCTTAGTTCTTTTAACTCATGACATCCACGTATTCTTTTTTGTGGAGTAGAGAAACCATATCATCTAAAAGTAAGATTTACAGCAAAAAGAAAAACAGAAGGTTGAGAACAAGGACAAGGGCAGGTTCCATCTTGAATTCATCATGTTTAAGTTGAAATTATCACTACTGTCAAATAATAAGGTTCAGTATGAAAGCAACCTTTGAACTAAGACAGTCGGCAGAATTTGGTTCTTTACCAACTGATGGCATAATTTAAAAAGTCAAGAGCAATTAAATAAAGGCATAATTTTGTGTCTAATAATGCAAAGCTTGGATGTTGCTGTAGGCTTCTCTAGAATGTATCTCGTTGTTGAAAACCTCATCATTTTCTGTATTTAATGCCAACATGGATGATGTTTACTGGATTTTCCATACAATTTCAACTGTGGTATAAGTTATGAGATTGACCCAAGTTGCTTTGTACCGGATGATTAATGACCATTTTTTGGATTGTGACTTGCATGTAAGAAGGCCATAATTGTAGCATCGAAATGCCTCTTGAAGCTGTGAGAAAAAAGTAAAAGCATGTCTCACGGTTTAATATACTCTCCTTTTATTAATGCTTAGCATATCCAATACCATATCAACCTATAAATAGGAGGATAATGCGTTTCAGCGCACTCGAACCCATATCTTTCTACACTAGTAATAATGTTAATACCGATCAAGCTAAAACTCAATCGGCAACTACAAATTTTTTTATAAATACTTTAGCTTTGACAGATATTTTTCTTGGAAAAAACCCTTAAAAGATTAGCTCTACCTTCTTCTTTTTTTGGAATAAAAACTCTACTCATATCACCAAAAAAATATTATTTACTAAAGAGTTTTATCTATTAAGAGTATTTACTTCATTAATAAAATTAATATCTAATATATCCCATACTAGAATTTTTTGGTATAAAAAGGAGTCATCAGGTGACTACTACAGCTTATAAGGAACAGTATCTAGCTCGATTTAAACCCATAACATCGCTTCCACATACATACCAAGGGGGCTCAACGAATCAATACACTGCTGATGGCTGAACTGACACAATCGGCATGACTATAAGCTTGAATAGCTGCTCTTCCCATTATTGAAAACATGTTGAAACTCCAGCCTTAAGAGGTTGCTGCTACTTCATACTTTGCCTCTGTTTTGAGAATTGGACCCTCTTTCGCTTCGGCAACGGGAATTATTTTGGTAAAAATATCTCCCCAATCCCTCTTAACTTTGAAATTAAGCAAATTGTTTCCTTTCAAAAAAAAATTAAAATCATTTAATCTTTGTCAATTTTGAAAGTGAGCAAATAAGGATAATTTTGATTGGTATAATAATAAATTTAGCTCTCAAATTTTACACATTTTGTCAAGTTGGTCCTAATTTAACAAATTTATACTGCAAAATTTGTGTCACTGTGTAAATGTTGAGGTTGAATTTGTTGAATTTTTCAGAATTAAGGTAAAAATGACAAAAATATGTAAACATCGAAGGCTAAATTTGTTACTATACCAATCAAAATTATGTTCAATTGACGGAAGACATTAATGTTGTTCTTAGTTGTTCACTTTCGAAATTAGTAGGAGTTAAATTACTCTATTTTTTTAGAAGGCCAATTTGTTCAATTTCAAAATTGAGAGGGACAGAAAAATCTTTTTACCAATTATTTTTTATGTTCTTTTCTGGATTAGTATCGGGTTTTTTGGTTCCTTGTTTTGCTTGATGAACGGTTGTAGGCCGCGGCATTTTGGACTTATCTATTGAAGCTTTGAGGACAAGTTTACCATTGAAATTTAAGTGTTTTTAAAAAAAATTTATAGTGTTTATCATTATTGCCCACAAATGTTTTTGAAAAGATAAAATGTCAATTGTAGACATAATATTGTAAAATAAAATATTTAATGAGAGGATAAAACGGTAATTTTATTGAAAAACACTTTTCCAAAAAAACCTTTTGACATGACTTAAAATCTCAGTTTAAAATTAAAATTTGATTTGAAAAGCTACTTGTTTATTTATTTATTTTTGTTGAGTATGCCTCATATTTCAGTCAAATAAGAGATTGCTTGCAAGTCAAGTTAAACAAAATATATTTTCTTTCTAGAAGATTTAGTATTTATTAGTATAATATATTTAGTATTTATTAGCATAATTTATTTGACCTACGAATTTAGCCTATAAATAGACTATTTTATAACCTTAGAAAATACACCCATTAGATATTAGAACTCATAACACTTTTGAAAAATATTGTGTTTATATTTTGAGGGTTCTTTGTTTTCGGGTTTCAGAGATTAGTTTTTTCTCCATCTTTTGTACTCTTCGTTCTTTTGCCATTATAGTAAAATTATATTTGACCGTGGTTTTTTATCCTCTTTGGAGGGTTTTTCCACGTTAAATTTGTGTTCAATTTCTCAATTTCTTTCGATATTTTTACTTGTTTGTTGCTTAATCGAGTCGATCCCCAACAAGTGGTATCAGAGTTAGTTTAATTTCCATAGATTAGCCTGTTCAAAGATCGCAACAACAAGGTTTGACATTGAAAATTTATGGTGTCACAAATTTCAATTTGTGGAAAGTTCGGATGATGGCAATTCTAGTTCAAATCGGCCTGAAAAATATCGTTACCGGGAAAAAACCCGAGAATCTAGATCAGTCAAAATGGGAAGAGCTTGATGAAAATGCCCTGTCTGCAATCCAGTTGTGCCTCGTAATAAGGTATTGCAAGAGGTATTGATGGAGAATACCTTATTCGCCTTGTGGAAAAGGTTACAAACTCTTTATGCGACTAAGTTTCAATACCTCATTCGCCTTGTGGAAAATGTTAGAAACTTTTTATGCGACTAAGTTTCTGGTTAATCATTTAGTGTTGAAACAACATCTATTTACGTTTCGCATGAATGAAGGTGAGCTTCTTAGAGATCACATCAGTCAATTCATTACCCTTTTAAATGATTTAAATAACGTTGATGTTCAAATTGACGATGAAGATCAAGTTATGCTATTATTGTATTCTTTACCCCATTCATACAAGTCTTTCAGGGAGACCCTGATTTATGGCAAAGACAAACTCTCGTTCGAGGATGTAAAGGGTCATATGTTGAGTAAAGGCAAACTCAACAATGAGCTTGGTTCAGATAGCAAGGCAGATAGGTAAGCTTCCGTTTTGATAGCATCAAAGAAGCGAGATAAAAGGTGTCACTATTGTAAGAAGTTAGGTCACGTCAAAGCAAATTGTTATAAACTGCGAAATAAAAGGGCTGCTGAGAGTAACGAGGAAGATGTAGCTGGTGTTAATTTGGCGGACGAAAGCAGTGATGATTTCTTGTTAGTGTCAACGAGTAAAAGCTCTGAGCTTACGTCTAAATGGATCCTAGATTCGGGATGTTCTTTCCACATGTGTCCCAATAGAGAATGGTTCTCCATATATAGTTCGGTTGAAGGTGGAGTTATACGCATGGGAAACGATTCATCTAGTAAGGTAATTGGATTAGTACTGTTAAAATTAGGATGCACGATGGGATGATTAGGACACTCTCAGATGTTAGGTATGTACCTGATTTACAAAAGAATCTCATCTCTTTAAGTATTTTAGACTTGAAAGGTTGCAGAATCAATATCGAGTCAAGCGGCATTAAGGTGTCTCGTGGGGCTATTGTTTTGTTAAAAGGTAAAAGGACCGACAGTCTTTATATTCTAGAAGGCTCTACAGTGACCAGTGAAATTGGACGTCCCTCATCCATTACGGAGTCGAAGTCAACTTGTTTGGAGCGGAGGCAACTTGGTCATAGGAGGAAAAAAAGTATGATTGTTTCGTTGAAAAGAGGTTCTCTTTTGGATGCAAGTTTTGAAAAGTTAGGGCATTGTGTTTGTGAAAATTAGACCCGGGTTAGTTTTGATTTGGCAATGCACAAGTTGAAGGCTAGAAGTCTTCCAGCTTCTAAGCACAAGTTCGACTCAATTAATTCCCTGCATAGTTCAAGATAGGCCCGTTGCGGGCTTTGACAAAGATGACGTTGTGGAAATACGAGTCAAGGTGAAGATTTGTTCAGTATGCCTCATATTTCAGTCAAATAAGAAATTGCTTGCAAGTCAAGTTAAACAAAATATATTTTCTTTTTAGAAGATTTAATTTTTATTAGTATAATATATTTAGCATTTATTAGCATAATTTATTTGACCTACGAATTTAGCCTACAAATAGACTCTTTTACGAATTTTGTATTTATATTTTAAGGGTTCTTTATTTTTGGGTTTCAAAATTTAGTTTTATATCCATCTTTTATACTTTTTGTTCTTTTTCCATTATAATTAAATTATCTTTGTCCGTAATTTTTTATCCTCTTTAAAAAAAATTTTCACGTTAAATTTGTGTGTTCAATTTCTCAATTTCTTATGCTATTTTTATTTTTTCGTTGCTTAATTAAATGGATCTCCAACAATTTTAATCATAATTTTAATCACAATTTAGATCGGAAAATATTTTTCAACCTCAATCATCGTTCATACTAGTATTCATTTCATGTTGCCAAAAAAGAAATTGTAAAATCTGACGATGAAACCCAGCCCTTAGCCCTCAGCCACCTGCCCATTATCTTTATCCTCATTGTCAAAATGACTAAAATATCCAATAAATGAGTCAGTAAGGTTAGAACAAGTTACTTGCCGAAATATAACTCACGCTCCCCCACTAAAAATTCTAAACAAGCACACTATCAAGTATGAGCTGGACTATCTATAGCAACAAGCATTTTAGAAATATATATATATTGTTATTATAACAATATAATATCAATTCTTCTACTTTTGCATTCGATTTTATCTTCAAAATACATTGTTACAATAACAATATTATACTCTGGATCATCTCTATCCTTTTTCTTTTTCTTTTTTTTGCAGGTCCCACAATCCACTAACCACAAAATCAGAGCCCCACTACAAAAGTGCTCCCATCATTGTCCACTATCCCCCTTTTGATACAAAAAAGAAGAGCATATCAAGTGAAATTTGACAATTCTTCCCCTTTACTCGAACTTGTCGAGACATCAATTGCCTGTCTCTGATTTTTTTAAGGCATTGACATCAAACCCTGTTTTGAAAAATCGAAAAAGAGCTGGAAAGGAAGGCAAAAAGCAAGAGCTATGGCATCTGACTTTGATGGCATTTTCAAGCCAGAGAGGGAGGGAGTGGGTGTGTTAGAATAGGACAAATAAAAGGCGGGATGAAGGATGGACTGTGGGATGCCTACCCTTTTTTTCCCCTCAGGTCTATGCAGGAGGATTTGTTTCTGGCTTAACAACAGAGGAGGTATCTGGTACCTGTGTGTGGTAAATTGCAGTGGCTAGTGAGATAGGCATAATGCAAAGAGACTTTGATTGGAGGAATTGCATGGCAGCTCCAACGTTTTCTTCCATCAGCTTAGCTACCTGTTGCTCTGTGCCATCATTTGACCACTTCTCCCATGCTGGCAGGCTTCTTCCACCCTCACCGCTTTCATACTGATGGAAGCTCAATTTGTATTAATGAATAGAATATTGAATATAAAAATGTGCAACATATGCATGATTACTTATTTATTACCTCTACTGATGATAGTGGAATGTCTGTTACAAGCGGTGCCACTGCACCAGCTCCGCCCAACCTACTCATGCTCAAAACCTGTTAAATAATCAAATTCATTATTAGGGGAGAATATATCAAATGAAACAATCGTATATTATCTCCTTAAAAGCAACATGCCCTGAATATATTGACAGGAAACTACAGAGAGATTGCATACTGGTTTGATAAACATGAGCAGCACCACGATTTGCAGTGAAATATGAAAATCAAACAGTTGAACAGAGTTAATGAATACCTTAACTTGGAGCCTCAGGAACTTGACATAATCTACAATTTCATCAAGCATGACTGCCCTATCAGTCTGCAAACAGAAATGTATGTCAGTACAAAATGAAGTTACATGCATCATACATGGTTAAACTTTCTCATGGTTTACACCCCAAGTCAGACAAATCTACCATAAAGTCACCCATGTCTCAATGAGACCCCTATAACAATAATCAATTGAGCTTAGCTAGGTTAAACAACAATAGTCTACCATAACATTATTAAGCTAATAGCTGAGGATTGAGGACATCAATCCATTCAATATATGCACGCTATTTAACAGACAATAAAGTTAGCTTGGGATTAAGGAAGCATACAAACCCTCAGACAATGATACTGTAAACTAATTTTTCAGCCTTCACGTTTAAAGGTGTCATAAAACTATTGCAACGTTGGACAACAAGATTGAGCAGATCAGCAATTAGGGGCTGATAAGATAAGTGACAAATGGCATTAATAGATCCCTGCTGTCAGTAGGAGCGAGCTCCTTGCAATGTTAGTTTAAAGAATACCCAGTTAATAGTAATATCTGACCATTCCAGAAAAACATACTGGAAATATGCAAGTCATTTCACAACTGAACTTACGAAGTGATAAAAAAAGGACTCACCTTGTTAACACTAGGAACAAGTTCCTGCAATGCCCTGATTCTTTCAGTAATTCTCTCCCTGCGCAACTGTAGCAAAGGAGAAAATTGAATGACTCAGAATGTTAACACAGTTGCAACATAGTTCAACAGCTACTCCCTTTATCCTACTCTTCACAACAACAACCAAACTCACCCACCCATCTTCCTTTTCATCTATGTTTTCTCTTTTCCCATCTTCTCTTTTTTTTTGGGATTTACAACTTTTGACTTTTATCTTTATTATCTTCTCTTTTTTCTTTTTGGATTTCTAGCATCTAGCCGAAAAACAATATTTGAGGGAAAAAATTAATTGAAACCAGCATTGAGCAACCTCTTCTGTGAAGTGTCCACATTATTATTTGTCATGTTTGACACAGATCCTATACTGTGTTGAGGATTGTGTCATGCCGACACAGATACTCCTCCACTTTTGAAGGGTCCAAGTACCAGAGAGGTGGCAAGTGCAGCTTTATGAGCTGCTAGATCCCCTCCTAAAAGATGATTACATGGGATCTATATGTTTTCGTATTTCTATATATTCTTGCCTTTTCTTGATATGTACAAGAGGCAGTATAGTACTTTTTAACTTATTATAGTCTATAGCTCTTTTTGAAAGAAAAATAAAAAAGATTTTACTCAATTAGATGACGATCTACATTGCATGAACCAGTCACAATCAATTCAATTTATCAGATTTCTATCTTTTCAAATTTTTCCTTGCTGAGAAACTTACTCATGCCTTTTGACTCTAGACCAGAAACACAAATCAGGATTACTGACATTCAATAAATTAAACTTATTCCCATGTTTGGCATGGTTATTTATAATAAACTAAGCATACCCGTTCAGCAATGCTGTGAGGATCCGTGGCCTGTCCTCGTCTAGCGCGCACCCTTGGACGCATTGTCGGTGGATGTGGTGCTGCAGAAACAGTTGCTTGCATAGGTTGGCCATGGAAAACCTGGAAAGTTATATAAGTCACATCATCAATGATGCAAATTTATAGATAAGATAGAACTAACACCAATACCATTTTCTTTCCCGCCAACCCATAACAAGGAAAGAACGGTGAATGGAGAAAAATCACTTAGTCCAACCCATAACAAGGAAAGAACGGTGAATGGAGAAAAATCACTTAGTCCATAATTGTTTTGATTTTATATAAAAGCAAGTTTTTGGAATCAAAGCATACAGCAATGGACAAACAACAGAAATCTTGCCAGAATTGGACTATTAGAGTCTTAAACTTTTGCAGAACACTTCCCATACAATTTGTTGAATAACCTGACGGCATAAATAACCAAATACAAAAGCCACTACTCAAGTTGATAGAATGTCTTGACCACGGCTGAGACAGTGATACTTTAAAAACTGTAGTAAATCAACAAATGAGAACACAGATCCATCTTTCTTCTGTCATAATTTTAACTTTCATACATATTTTATGATAATAACAAGAGCATGTTCTGAAATTTGACATCTTCCACCAATAACTCGACTCATATGATGTTGACAATTTTTGGAAGCTATGAACATGAAACCTACTAGACATTAAACCAGTTTCTCCTGGTAGATGGGGCCATTAAACAAAGACCGGTCTACTTAACTACAAATCAAGGAATCAACTACTAGTAATTTTACAGAAGATTTTATAGATTTTTATTTCACTACTATGACCCTACCTTTCAAGTTCCAAATACATGCCCTTTAATTCTTGAAAAAAAAATTAACATGTGAAGTACAACTCTTGTTTAATTTTGGATTCAGGTTTACAGCAAATCAGCAGTTGAATAGTCTTCAATGATTGAATAATCTTACTCTGCCAGTTAGTTTATGACTTAAGCAACTCTAAGACATTGATGTTCTGTATCATTTGTCAAATATCAAAACTTGGCATCCCACAATAGTAACTCCCACCAAACCCTGTCATGTTTTCCTTTGTCTTCTCTGCTATCAGACAGAAACAGGCATGGTATAGTAACATGATAAAAGATCAAACAGACAAATATGCTGTCACCCCAAGTTTGACAATCTAAAACTTAAAATAATCCAAAAAGGACAAATGAACATACTCCATTTACAGAGGAGAAAATTGACAATTATTAAATATAATTATATTTAGTTATCAACACCATAAAACCTAGCTTCTAAGTCAAGCTCCTGAAAGGAAATTCATATATAAAAAGGGGGAAAAACTTTTAGAGGGAAAAAGTTTTTTTTAAGTGATAAAGTACTATTTTTCTTACATTTTTTACAGAAGAAGCTCGGTCATCAACGACCCCGTTCCGAAACCGCTTCCCACTACCGGAAGCTTCCTCGGGTTTCAAAAACCCGCCTTTCCCTTGCTCCAAGCTCAAGCCCAAGGGGAAAACCTGCCCATGAAACGCACCGCCTCCACCGCCGCCGATTCCGCCGATACGAGCGGCGCCATCACCGGAGCTGAGCTGCAAAAACATTGGAGCTCCAGCTCCAGCAGCGGTTGCAGCCAATCCAGCGTCGGATCCAGCTAAGCCCGTTTCAGAGGGCGCAAAGTTAGGGAGGCCGAGGATTTGCTCGAGGAAATCATCGGCGGCGGGGGCCTCGTTGGTGTTATTAGCCATGAGAAAGCCGAAAAAAAGATAGCAGCGGAAAGTGAGTCCAAGTAGCGGCGTTAGGGACTAACCAAAGAACATCTACATGCAAAGGAAATGGCGAAACTGAATTGAACCAAAAAAATATATATATAATATAAAAGCAAAATAGAAAGTTTGGAGTTTTGGCTTTCCTCTTCTTTTTTTCTTCAGCTCTGAGAGAGAATCAGAAAAAGACAAATATATACAAATAAAAAGAGGGAAGGAAAAAGGAGAATGCTTTTATATTATTTTTCTTTTCCTCTTTTTGAATCGTGGTTAAAAACATAACGCTTTTTGTAAAAGGGCCTCGAGTTTCACCAAAATTTCGTGGCAACCCTTTTTTTTTATCTCTGTAATTTCTCTCTCTTATTTTTTACAAGGGAGTTTGAATGGACGATACGATGTGTTTAACTTGTTTTTTTATTTTATGCTATAGTATAAGATATAGTATTTAATATCATCATAATGTCTTGTTTGAATTTTGAATTTTTTCTCATTCTAAGATGATTTTAAAATAATAAAAAAAGTCTTTAAAATATTTTATATTTTAAATATTGATAATAAATTAATTTAAATAAATTATTAAAAATTAAAACAATTTTATGAACGAAATTCTTGAAAAAATAAAAAGAAATTTAATTTTAGTTTATTTATCTATTAGCACAATTTTATCCTATTTGTTAACTATCATAAATCTAAGTTAATTTATTGTATCACCAAAAAAGGGTTTAGTTTATTTTTTAAACTTTAAATAGTATCCATCATGGGCTTTTAAATTAGATAAAAATGTTGGTTTTAAAAATTAATTCAACAATTAAATTAAATCTATTTGTAGCATATTTATTGGAATAGAATAGTTTTGAAAAGAGAAGAGAAAAATATCACGCGTTTTCATCCTATGATCGAATTCTCCAACGATCGAATTGTCAACAGCCATGAAAAAATAGTTAATTTTTATTTCTATATAAACCCAAATCTTTTCCTCATTTTTTTAACTAAAAACAATTAATAAATTAAACTCTTAATTTTTTTAAGTCGAGTACAAATATTAAATTTATTCATAAATTACCTTACATATAAATATTTTTAAATACAGCATTTAAAAAATAATAATTGAAATAATCAATAAAATAATACCTACTTTTTTCTTGGATCCTAGATCAGCTTCTAATATATTAATTATCATATAAATCAATCCCTTTAAAATATTATTCTAGAAACTAAAAAAATTAAAGCAAAAAAATTATTATAAACACTAATAAGAATATTAATCTTTAAATTTGTATAATTTTTTTATTATTAAACTTATAAAGATAATTTCAATTTAACTAAATTAATTTTTAAACCATAATCAGTTTTAAATGATTTAATAAATTTCATTCATTCATTTTTTTTTATTACCATTATCAAATTCTTAACAAAATTGTATATATAAATAAAAAATAAAAATAAATGTTACATTTAATAATAATATTGTTATTATAATATCACTGCACTTTGCTTACACTTATAGAACTAAAAAAATCATTAATTAAATTCTTGAAAATATTATAATTTTTTAAAATAAAAATTTAAGTTTAAACAATAACTTTAAATATATAAAATGATACTCAATTTGAATATCAAATTCCTTTTTGTATGAGTAATTCATATTTTACTAATGAATTAAATTATCTAAAATGTTTGATTTAGTCCAAATAAATTTGGGTAATCATTCTTTGATTCATATAAATTATGAATCAAATATTTGAATATTGAATTTATTATATATTTAATGACTCTATATACATTTGTATAAAGAAAAATATAATATAAATTGTTTTAGATCAAATTAAGATTACGGTCTCTTTGCTCTTGCTAAATTTGGGATTCAGTCACTATATTTTAATTTGATTAAATTTTGTCGCTCTATTTTTATAATATCATTAGTTAGTACAAATAATTAACTATTCCGGTTAAAATGCTTACATAACTCATCATGTTGAAATATATAATTTTTGTGTTGGAATAGTATTTTAAGTGAAATTCACTTTAGCATTCTAACTGAAGTAGTTACTGATATTAACTATTTGAACTGACAAATGATATTATAAAGTAAGATAATTAAATTATGTCAGATTAAAATATAAGGACTAAATCTCAAATTTAAACATGATAGAGGCACAAAACTGAAAATCGACCATTACCCTATAAAGAGTAAAATTATTCGGGCTAACAAATTAATGACATTATAAAAGTGAAGCGATCAAACTAAATTAAATTAAAGTGTAAGGACTAAATTTTAAATTTTAACATAATAGAACCACCAAAAAAAACCATACCTTGAAATGACAAAAACAAGCTGCCTCCTCTCATGGGGATTCCTTTTATATATAGTTATAGGAATTTTTAACAATTACAATAAAATCTAAACAAAAGTATTATATGAATTTAAGATTTTAAAATTCTAGTCAATTTTAATTTTGTCATTAGTTTATATTTAAATTTATTCATGAGTTAAGTTATTTGTCTAAATTCAAAAGTTGTACTGAAATTTGAGAGTTTAGATAAAAATATTAAATTTAAAAATGAGCTTAAACAAAAAAAAAATACCTATTTAAAATATGAGTTAGACTGAACTTAAACATTTAAAGCTTGAACCCGAACTGACTCATTTCTAAGTTTGAAATATATTATATTATGTAATTTATAATACACAAAAATTAAATCTATAGTAATTTATAATATTATAATGTAAACATTAAAAATGTTAAATGCTAATCTATAAAATTTTAATGAATGAAAAATATATCAAAATTAAAAATAATATTCATATTTTTCAAAATAAAAATAAAAAAATAATTTGGACAGACTTAGACAAAATTTTAGGTTAAATCAAGCTTGGATAAATATAAAATGCGTTAATATCATACTTAACTCGAGTCAAATTTGATCTGACCTAACCCATGACCAACTCTATTTAGAATGAGAAAATTATTTTTTGATTTGAGAAAAAAAAACATTATATGTCTAATCCTATTTTAATTTCGAACCATTTAACACAATCACTTTTATACCAAATAAATAAAATACAAGTATAAAAATATAGAATATATATTTTGTTGGAGGAAAGACGCTCCTTAGTCCTTACAAAGAGCTTTCCATGAGCTCCCTTTAAATGTACAGATAATCGAAAAAAAAAATAAAGTGAAATTAGATTTTTTTAGTATCTGAATTTTATTTCAATTTTCAATGAAAACTAATAAATAAAACACAATATATTTAATCTGATTAAATGTTATTTAGGATTGGAAACTAATTTTTGCATATATTCAAATTTTCTAAGGCGATAATACCAAAAGGATTTATAGAAATTTCTAAGTAGTTATCAAATTTCCTAACAATTTATCGAAATACCAGATTTTTAAAGATTTATAAAAATTTCTAAGTAGTTACCAAAACTTCTAATAATTTATCAAAATTTATAAGGTTATACAAAAATTCTAAAACTTTACCAATATTTCTAAGGCTCTACCAAAGATTTCCTTAGTGTCCCAAACCCAATTAACTCAACATTTTGCCATTTCAAAATTTATATGGATTTACCAATATTTTTAAGAGTTTACCAAAGATTTCCTTAATGTGCCAAACCCGATCAACTCAACATTATGACATACCAATTTTTTTAAGGATTTATCAAAATTTGTAACGATTTACAAAAATATTTGAGGATTTATCAAAATTTCTAAGTTTATACCAAAATATCTAAGGATTTACCATAATTTGTAAAGATTCACCAAAATTTCTAAGGATTTACCATAATTTATTAGCTTATACTAAAATATCTAAGGATTTACTTGAATTTTTAAGGATATACCAAAATTTCTAAGGATTTACCAAATTTCAGGAGTTTACTAATATTTCTAAAGATTTCTTTGGTGTTCCAAACTCGATCAACTCAACATTTTGGATACTAATTTTTTTAAGGATTTACCAAAATTTATAAGATTATACCAAAATATCTAAGAGTACAAAATTTCTAAAGCCTTACCAAAATCTCAAAGGGTTTACCAAAAATTCTAAAAATTTCCTTAGTGTCTCAATCTCGATCAACTTAACATTTTGGCATACCAAAATTGCTAAAGATTTACCAAAATTTTTAAAGATTTCCTTAATGCCCCAAACTTGATCAACTTAATATTTTGGCCTGCCTACCAAAAAAATTTAAGGATGTACCAAAATTTCTAAGGTTTTACTAATATCTAAGGATTTACAAAAAATTCTAAGATTATAACAAAATATCTAAGTATTTATCAATATTTCGAAGGCATTACAAAAATTCCTAAGGATTTAACAATATTTCTAAAAGTTTACCGATGTTTCTAAAGATTTTCCTAATGTCCCTTACTCGATCACCTCAATATTTTGGCCTATAAAAAAAATCTAAGAATTTACTAAAATTTCTAAGGTTGTATGAAAGTATTTAATAATTTACCAAATTTTTTAAGATTATACCAAAATGCCCTTAGAATTTTTGGCAAATCCCTAGATATTTTGATTCAACCTTAGAAATTTTTTGAAATCCTTATAAATTTTGGTAAAGCCTTAGAAATTTTTTGAAAATCCTTAGAAATTTTGGTAAACCTTTAAAAATATCGGTAAATATTTAAAAATTTTGGTATGCCAAAATGTTGAGTTGATTAGGTTTGTGACACTAGGACACTACGGAAATCTTTAAAAATGCTGATAAAGTGTTAGAAATTCTGGTACGCCAAATTGTTGAGCTGATCAAGTCTAAGACACGAAGAAAATCTTTAGAATATTGGTGAACACTTAGAAATGTTGTTGAAGCATTAGAATTTTTTGTATAACCTTAAAACTTTTGATAAATTGTTAAGAATTAAAATTTCAAATATATATAAAAAATAATTGGTTCTCTCTCTTTTTTCTCTAAGCCAAAGGTGCCTCAAAGGTGTTCGATGAAATTCCCAATAGAGTAGAAACAAAGCTTCTTCTTAGTGTTCGGAGCTAGGGATTACGTTAAGAGAATCCTCTCGGTGCACATTAGTTAGCTTTTGGCACGCGAGAGTTCTCTTGGTTCCTTGTTTCTTACTTTTTTTTTTTTTGGGGTTGGCTTGATTTTCTTCATTTTCTTGTTGATTTATGTTTTTTGTTTCTTCTTGGCTTTGATTTTGTGTTATGTCCTCTACACAAGCTCTGGATTGGAGGAAGCTTTTTTATTCGTCTTTTGAACAAAGTTTGGAGTTTTTTCCACCGGAAGTCCATGGTGGTTCTATTCCTATCAAACCTCCGACTGAGGTGTTTAAAGAAAGGATTCGAAAGTGGCAGCACTCGCTGGTGGCTCAATTTCTTTGGCGGCCTCCCAATTTTGTTCTTTGCAGAAGTTGGTCGATATGCTTTGGAGTAAACATGGGGCTGTTGAAGTCAAGATGGTAGGTGAAAATTTGTTTGTTTTTCAATTTACTTCTTCTGTTGCTCGAGATTGGGTTCTGGATCATGGCCCTTGTAACGAGCCGAAATTTATGGTTATCGAAAAGTGTATTTTCGGGTCTCCGTTTTCGTAAATCAGATTCATAAATATTTATTAAAAATATTTACAAAGTTAGTTGTGTGGTTAATTAGGTTTTGCCTAGGTGAATTAGCTTGAATTAAGAGTAATTAGGTATAAGGACTAAATTGAATATAGGGTAAAAGTTGAATTATAGAATGAAAAAAAGTCAAGGGACTAAATTAGTAATTAAACCATAACAAGTGTATGGTAAATTATAATTCCATGTGTATGTATAATATACATATATTTATTTATATTAAACACATACTAATATTTAAGTATATATAAAATATTATTATATTATATTATAATAGTTTAATAATAAAATAAATAAAAGAAATAAAACAATAGAAAAGCATAAGCAGAAAACGAAATAGGGGAAAAAGAAAGGAAAGAAAGAAAGAAAGGAAAATTTAGGGTTTTAAGGTTCAAAGTGTGATTGGTAAGTCAATTTAATCCTTTTTCTTGAAATTTTTATGTTTTTGGAATCCTAGAATAAAATACTACTTGATTTATGTGGAAATTTTGAAAGTTATTGGATTTTTAGATGTTGTTTATGTTGAATAAATTGAAGTATTAGGGGTTAAATTGATAGAATTTCAAGTTAGAATTGAGAAAAGGATTGAATTGTAAAATAAATCATAAGTTTTAAGTAATAGGGACTAAATTGAGAGAATTTCGAAACTAGGGAATTATGGTGAAATTAGAGAGTTAAATTTAGTTTTAAGTGTTAATTGAATGAAAATATATAATAAATTGTGAAGAAAATAAAGTTAGTTTTGGTTAGGGATTAAATTGGAAGTTAGGAAAAAGTTGAGTATAAACTGAACTATTCAATGTGAAATTGTGTTGTATTGATAAATTTTAATTGTTTTGATTTCCGTAGCTAACGTTGAGCCGGAGACCTCGGCTAAGAAAGGAAAAGACAAGATTAACGGGGAGTAACTCGAGAATTCTGGTTTGTATTTCTATAATCTGAATCTAATTATCATTAATTGTTGTATTTTGATTAATAAGTATGGTAAGTGAAATGAGGTAAGTACCGGTATTATGATGTTGAAATTAAATGCTTGAATATATGTGAATATTGATTTGTAATGGATATTGATTGAAATAGAAAAGTGATTTTGAAAACCCTATTAACTGTATCGGGCTGAGTCGGATATAGTTGGCATGCCATAAGGTTGGAAGTGTTCAGGGATACTTCGACCACGTGTCGATGAGACACTGGGTGTCACATTATTACTTCAGATAAATTCGATGAGGTACTGTGTACCAACTTACTTCGGCATGGCCGATGAGACACCGGGTGTCAATCTATTACTTCGAATTATCCGATGAGCCACTGGGTGCCATACTGGTGTGTTTTGGTTGGATTCGTGTATCCGCCAAAGTCCGAGTCTTGTTAATAGGGGTGAATGAATAAATTGGCAATATGAATGATATTGAATGAAATTGGAATAGACATTGAATTGAATTGTTCAAATAGAAAACATGAATCATGGATTCATGAAAAGAGTAATGTTATTGTTAAATGATATGTGAATCAAAGTGAGAAAAATCATTGATGCGAAATGATAGTTAAATGGATGGATTTAATTATTGATTGGCTAATGTTTTATAGGGTTTAAGTGTATGTTTATTAATGTTATATTCTTTAAAGTATTCAGATTATAGAAATACCACTGAGTTTATACTCAGCGTACGGTTTGTTTCCGTGCACAGGCTAGGTTAAAGTCTGATCGTTGAATCAGCATCCAAAGTCGATCCCGAACTCATTGTGGTGAAGTACATTTCTTTTTGGAAAATGTCATGTACCTAGGATGTTGTGTTTGCCATTTTTGGAAAATGTTTGTAAATGATGTTGTAATATGATAATGGTTGGTTATATATGTATATATATATATATATGAAATGTTAAAGTTATCAAATGATAAGTTTTAGTAGCAAATTTGTATGAAATTAGAATTGGTTTGAATGAGTTTTAATTGGATTGATTTAGTTAGTATATGTGAAATACTTATAAGAGTATATTGGTTAGGTACTTAGGATGATTAATTAGACATGTTTCAAATGTATTTGAACGTGTTTTGGATTGGTTGAATGTTTGGTTTTGTGTTGCTTGAGGTTCAAGATTTGCAGGGTTGGTAAACTTGATGTATAAGGCTCATTTTGAGTCCACACAGCTTGGCACACGGGCGTGTGACCAGACCGTGTGAGACACACGGCTTATACATGGGCGTGTGGATAGGCCATGTGTCCCCTGCAATTTAAAATTTTCAAAACAGAATGCTCAGGTATTACCACACGGGCAAAGACACGGGCGTATGTCTCAGCCGTGTGAGGAACACGGTCTAGAACATGGGCATGTGTCCTGGCCATGTGAAAACTGCACTTAATTTTTGAAAAACAAATTGTCCACACGGCCTAGTACACGGGCGTGTGACTTGGCCGTTTGAGGTAAGTCAGGGAGTTATACGAGTTAGGACATGGCCTAAAGCACGGGCATGTCATAGGGTCACACGGGCGTTTCCCTTAACTACATGGGCGTGTGTGCCCTGCACCTAAGAAAAATTTTGAAATTTCAAAAAAAAAATTTGAGTTTCTGATTGAGTCCCGATTTGTTTCTAACACGTGATTTGGGCCTCGAGGGCTCAATAAAGGGACATTATGATTAAATTATGATGTGTATGTTATGTTATTATATGATTGTTCGTATTTGATCTGTAATGTCTGGTAATGCTCTATAACCCTGTTCCGGCGATGGATAAGGGTTAGGGGTGTTACATTTAGTGGTATCAGAGCTATTCAGGTTTAGCCAATTCTCGGGCTAAATCGAGCTCGAAATTGAGTCTAGAGGTACATGCCATAATTAAGTTAAATTGAGTCGGGATTTGGAAGCTGATATATTTGTTTTTTTCTGTTTTATAGTTAAAGATGTCGAATGAATATATTAAAGATACTGATCAAAAAATGTATATCGGAGATGATGAATCATATGAAAGGGATGAAACCGAGTCAGTAACACCGAGTGTAAATCCAGTAAGAAATCAACCACCTAATGTTGAAAGAGGTAATGTTAGAGAGAGAAATGATTCACAGCTACTTAGGGTTATAGTTGATGCCCTTCAACGAGTAGCAAGAACTGCATCTACTACGACATCTGTTCCTACTACCCGACGAGCCCCGATTAAAGAATTGCGTAAGTATGGTGCCATTGAATTTCTGGGTTTAAAGGGAGTCAATCCTTCTACTACTGAAAATTGGATGAAATCTACAAAAAGAATTTTGTATCAGCTTGAGTGCACTCATCGAGAAAGTTTATTGTGTGCTGTATCTTTATTACAAGGGGAGGCTTATGTATGGTGGGAATCAGAACTTGACATGTACCGTGAGCAGTAATGTAAATCGGGATTTCTTTCAAAGAGAATTTCAGAAGAAATATGTGGGTGAATTGTACATTGATGACAGAAAACAAGAGTTTTTGATGCTAAAACAAGGTGAGATGTCAGTAGCTGATTATGAACGGGAATTCTCACGACTCGAGATATGCAATGAATTTACGCTAACCGAAGCCGATGAGCTGTTATGGCGATTTTTGCAGGGTCTACGTGATGAATTAAGGGTACAATTGGTATCTCACAGAATTATTGAATTTGTGGATTTGGTTGAGAGGGCAAAGATGGTTGAACAAGTTCTGGGTATTGACAAAAAGTCTGAAAATATTCGTCTGATTGAGAAATGTTCTGGAGCTACCAGTTCAAACTCGCAACCCAAAAGATCCAAAGAATCTCGTGGTAGTTGGAGATCGAGTTTTAGATCAGACAAGTGATAGAAACCGTAGAAGACAGATGACAGTTTCTACTGGTAGTGTACAAGGTCCATCTCGGGATACTGAAATTCTAGATTGTGAACACTGTGGGAAAAAACATAAAGGTGAATGCTGGAAATTGACTCGAGGTTGTTTTCGTTGCCAGTCTACAGAAAATTTTGTTAGAGACTGCCCAAAGAATGAAAATGCTACACCAGTTACATCACAGAGATCTGTGCCTACTTCTAGAGGTCGAGGATTAGGCAGAAGTGGTTCATTTTCCAAGGGTGGTGCTAGAAGAGGAAGTGATGTTGCTACTCAACAATCAAAAGCCAGAGTACCAGCTCGAGCATACGTTGTACGAACCCGTGAAGAAGGTGATGCACACGATATGGTAACATATATATTCTTATTACATTTAGAACCAGTTTATGCTTTAATAGATCCGGGATCTTCACATTCATATGTTAATACAAAATTGGTTGAGTCGGGAAATTTAAATTCTGAGATGTCTAGAGTATCAATAATAGTGTCTAGTCCATTGGGGCAAACTGTGCTAGTGGATCAAGTGTGTAGAAGGTGTCCGCTAATGATACAAAACATATTTTTTCCTGTTGATTTGTTGATAATGCCATTCGGCGATTTTGATGTAATTCTGGGAATGGATTGGCTTACTGAGCATGGGGTAATCTTAGACTGCTGTAAAAAGAAGTTCACTGTTCAGAGTGATACTGGTGATAAAATTGAGGTGAATGGTATTTGAACTAGTGGGTCAACTCGTGTTATTTCAGCAATTCAGGCTAATAAACTTCTTCATCAGGGTTGTGCAGCTTTTCTGGCTTATGTTATTAATTCGGATTCTGTTGAAAGTCAATGTAGTAAAATCTGAACTGTTTTTGAATTTCCTGATATATTTCCTGAAGAATTACCGGGATAACTACCAGATCGAGAGGTCGAATTTGCAATAGAACTTTATCCTGGTACAGCTCCAATATCAATACCCCCATACCATATGTCACCTACAGAGTTAAAAGAATTGAAAGTACAGTTGCAAGATTTACTGGATCGAGGATTTATACATCCTAGTATTTCACTTTGGGGAGCTCCAGTATTGTTTGTTAAAAAGAAAGATGGTTCAATGCGGCTGTGTATTTATTATCGATAATTAAATAAGGTGACTATCAAGAATCGATACCCATTACCTCGTATTGACGATCTGTTTGACCAGTTGAAAGGAGCTTCTATATTTTCGAAGATTGATTTGAGGTCGGGATATTATCAGTTGAAGGTGAAAGAAAGTGATGTACCGAAGACAACATTTCGTACAAGGTATGGCCATTATGAATTCTTAGTAATGCCTTTTGGATTGACTAATGCTCCAGCTACTTTTATGGATCTCATGAACCATTTTTTTCAACCGTACCTAGATCAGTTTGTGGTGGTTTTCATTGATGATATTCTGGCTTATTCGAAGTCTGAATCTGAACATGAGCAGCATCTCAGAATTGTTTTACAAATATTACGGGAGAAACAGTTATATGGGAAACTTAGCAAATGTGAATTCTGGTTATCAGAGGTTGTATTTTTGGGACATGTGGTTTCGGCAGATGGAATTAGAGTTGATCTGAAGAAGATTGAAGCAGTTGTTCAATGGAAAGTATCGAGAAATGTGTCAGAGGTACATAGTTTCCTTGGACTAGCTGGTTACTACCGAAGATTTGTAAATAGATTTTTAAAGATAACCTTGCCGATGACAAAGTTGTTGCAAAAAAATGTTCCATTTGTCTGGGATGATCAGTGCCAAGAAAGTTTTGAGAAATTAAAGCAAATGTTGACTAAAGCACCGATTTTGACTTTGCCAGAGTCGGGAAAAGATTTTGTTGTGTATAGTGATGCTTCTTTGAATGGTCTCAGGTGTGTTTTGATGCAAGATGGAAAGGTGATAGCTTATTCATCTCGTCAATTGAAACCGCATGAACGTAATTACCCAACGTACGACCTGGAATTAGCTACTGTGATTTTTTCATTAAAGATCTGGAGACATTACTTATATGGTGAGAAATGCTATATTTATACTGATCATAAAAGTCTTAAGTATCTTTTATCTCAAAAGGAGTTAAATTTGAGACAACGTCGGTGGATAGAACTTTTAAAAGACTATGATTGTGTTATTGATTATTATCCGGGAAAGGCAAATGTTGTAGCTGATGCATTGAGTAAAAAAGCAGCAATTGAATTACGAGCAATGTTTGCTCAGCTTAGTATCAATAATGATGGAAGCTTATTGGCTGAATTATGAGTTAAACCGGTGATGCTTGATCAGATCAAGTCAGCACAGTTAGAAGATGACAAGTTGATGAAGAAAAGAGAAATGGTTCAGAATGGCATGTCAGAGACTTTTAGCATTGATGATCAAAGTTGTTTAAGATTTCATAATCGGATTTGTGTACCAGATGTTTCAGAACTGAAAGAGTTGATACTTCAAGAAACTCATAACAGTTCTTTTGCTTTGTACCCTGGAGGAACGAAAATGTATCGGAATCTACGAGAATTGTATTGGTGGCCGGGTATGAAAAGAGATATAGTTGAATATATGGCTAAATGCTTGACTTATCAACGAGTTAAGGCAGAGCATCAGGTTCCTTCTGGATTACTTCAGCATATTAATATTCCTGAATGGAAATAGGACTGTATCACGATGGATTTTGTAACGGGGTTACCATTACCAGCGAGTAAGAAAAATGCTATTTAGGTGATTGTTGATTGGCTTACAAAATCGGCTCACTTCATAGCTGTCAGAACTGATTGGTCACTCCAGAAACTTGCTGAAGTTTATATTTGGGAAATTGTGAGATTGCATGGTATTCCTGTATCGATAATCTTTGATCGGGATCCGCGGTTCACATCGAGATTTTGGAGACAGTTGCATGAATTACTTGGTACTCGACTCAACTTTAGCACGGCTTTTCATCCACAGATTGACGGACAATCTGAGCGGGTTATTCAGATTTTAGAAGATATGCTTCGAGCTTGTGTCATTGATTTTGAATCAGGTAGGGAACATTATTTACCATTGGCTGAATTTGTATATAATAATAGTTTTCAATCAAGTATTCAAATGGCTCCGTATGAAGCTCTATATGGTCGTAGATGTCGATCACCTGTTTGTTGGATAGAATTGAATGAAAGAAAAATGATTGGGCCGGAGTTAATTCAAGAAATGGAAGATACTGTTAAGAAGATTCGAGATAGACTGAAAGCAGCTTTTGACAGACAAAAATCGTATGCATATTTGAAACGTCAGGATATTGAGTATTCTGTCGGAGATAAGGTATTTCTTAAAGTTTCGCCTTGGAAGAAAATTTTAAGATTTGGTCGAAAAGGGAAGTTGAGTCCTCGTTTTATTGGGTCATATGAGATTGTGGAAAGAGTTGGATCAGTTGCCTACCGTTTAGCTTTGCCTCCGGAATTACAGAATATTCACGATGTTTTTCATGTTTCAATGCTCAGAAGATATAGATCAGATACCTCTCATGTTATTTCGACAGAAGATATTGAAATCCAACCTGATTTATCATATGAAGAAGAATCGGTTGAGATATTAGCTCAAAAAGTGAAAAAGTTACGTAATAAGCGAGTTCCATTAGTGAAAGTATTGTCGCATAGTCATAGTATTGAAGAAGCAACTTGAGAACTGGAAAAAAAAACTATGAGATCTAAGTACCCCCACCTCTTTTCAGGTAAATTTAGAGGATGAAATTTATTAAGGGGGAGAAATGTAACGACCTGAAATTTACGGTTATCAGAAAGTACATTTTCGGGTCTCTATTTTCGTAAACCGTATTCGTAAATATTTATTAAAAATATTTACAAAGTTAGTTGTGTGGTTAATTAGGTTTTGGCTAGGTGAATTAGCTTGAATTAAGAGTAATTAGATATAAGGACTAGATTGAATATAGGGTAAAAGTTGAATTATAGAATAAAGAAAAGTCAAGGGACTAAATTAGTAATTAAACCATAACAAGTGTATGGTAAATTATAATTCCATGTGTATGTATAATATACATATATTTATTTACATTAAATACATACTTAATATTTAAGTATATATAAAATATTATTATATTATATTATAATAGTTTAATAATAAAATAAATAAAAGAAATAAAACAATAGAAAAGCATAAGCAGAAAACAAAATAGGGGAAAAAGAAAGGAAAGAAAGAAAGAAAGGAAAATTTAGGGTTTTAAGGTTCAAAGTGTGATTGGTAAGTCAATTTAATCCTTTTTCTTAAAATTTTTATGTTTTTGGAATCCCAGAATAAAATACTACTTGATTTATGTGGAAATTTTGAAAGTTATTGGATTTTTAGATGTTGTTTATGTTGAATAAATTGAAGTATTAGGGGTTAAATTGATAGAATTTCAAGTTAGAATTGAGAAAATGATTGAATTGTAAAATAAATCATAAGTTTTAAGTAATAGGGACTAAATTGAGAGAATTTCAAAACTAGGGAATTATGGTGAAATTAGAGAGTTAAATTTAGTTTTAAGTGTTAATTGAATGAAGATATATGAAACACCCTACACCCGGCCCACGAGCCTTGACCGGATCTGGTATGCTCCTCGACGTAAACCGGTTCAAAATTCATGTGTTACTCTGATAAATAGTGTGTTTTGAAAGAAATATTGTTTTGGGTTGGGCTCGAGTAGAAAACAAATTTGTTTTAATAATGGAAACCCTTTTTAAATTTTTAGGTGATAAAACATTTAGAGTACATTTAAAATAAATTACTTAACCTTTGACTTAATAAAAATTTGTAAACATAAAAATAAATGTAAAATAGTTCAATTGTGGCCTTGTTACATCAAAACAAACCCAAATAATTTAAAGTACTTAAATGAAATAAAATGTCCAAATAAAATAAACTTCAAGCTGAGCATGGCCACCACAAGTTCTGCCATCCCGGTCCATCACTGTCCATCACCTGAAACATGTTCCCACAACGGGGTGAGTCAACAGACTCAATGTGTAACCAACACTAAAATTTAATAGTCAGGCATACATTATCATATTACATTCACATTCACATAACAGATAGAAAAGTGATGCAACCTGAACCCAAACCTATATGCCATCCGCTACACATCACCCGTACCATCCTGCACACCGTGGGGACTAATAAGTCAACCCTCCATCCGCTACACACCATCGAAGGCGCATTGCTGCGCAATGACGTGCTCATCGCCCTTATAAATATTTGTGGTCTTAGGTCACCACATTCGGGATATATCGTGGTCTTAGGTCACCACATTCAGATATCGTGGTCTTAGGTCACCACATTCAAATACCGTGGTCTTAGGTCACCACATTCAAATATCGTGGTCTTAGGTCACCACATTCACTTCCCCTTTTCAATAACCCATATGCCCCATATCATACATATTATGCATTAACATGCCAAATTTCACATTCTTATCACTTATCACATGTTAAACATAACATATTTCATAATCCTAGTAGGAGTAGGAAACGTGCACAGTACTTTGTACCATAACATGGTACCTTAGCCACATTCTTACACTTTCATATTAACACATATATCAAGTTAAAGCCATAAATCTATTAAGATTAGTGTGGGGTACACACCGATTCGCAACAATTCACTGGAATCCCAAAAATCCGATGTAACCTCGGATCCTTAACTTCCTACATTCGGCCATCACTTTAAAAATTTAATGAAGACCATTCGGCCATAAAACCAAATCCTATTAGGATTGTTATTACTCAAAACTTACCTTGGTGCCGATTGATGTGTAATCAAATACCGGAAACTTGTATTCTTCCCCTTTGAAATCGGCTAATCACTAGATCCCTTGTATCGGTTAGTTTTCGGTTGAAACAAATAGATCTAAGTACTTAAGATAGGGCCTTGGCCGAATATGTGAGTACACTTACCTTGAAATTCTCAAATCCCGAAAAGTATCCCTTGCCTCAGATGTCTGTCGAAATTCCCATGGATTTATGTTAGATCAATTCCTATCATTTGAACACATTAATAATGGCCTAAGGCCGAATGTCATCTTACCTTGAATCTTAAAAATCCGAAAGATCTTTCCTTGATGTCGACAACACATAAATCCGAAACCTCCCTTCCATAATTCGACCAAGATTGATAATAGAGATTAGCCCCTAAATTTCTGGTAAGTCTAAAATATAAAGAATGGAAACCAAATTTGGATCTTACCCTTACTTGATGAAATCGACAGCACCTTTGTTTGAAGCCCTTCAATGATTCGGCTATGAAGACTTGGAGACTGGATGGCTATGGTCACTTATGTATTCGGCTTCAACTGAATTGAAAAGAGAGGGATAAGAACTTAGGGAGAATCGGCAATGGTGGACTTGGGGAGAAGAGGAATTCGGTTTGACAAAAGAAGAAGAGAAAGAAGATGTTGCTTAGAGAATTCGGTAGAGAATGGGAAGGAAAAGGAAGAAGAATGAATGATAGCCTTAATCTCCTCCCCTTTTGCCGAAATTATCACCAAGAGAATCCCTTACTTGGCCATCACTTCTATTTTGATGGCTTTATCACCTTAATTTGAAAATAAAATTAAAGAATAAATCCTTATTTATCTCTTGACAATAATCTAAAATAAATCTATTATTTATCCACCCTTAGCCGAAATTTTAAGAGAGTTTAAACTCTTCTTCAAGTGCCTTGGTGCCGTCCATTACCTCCCCCTTGTGCCGAAAAAAAAAATAAAAACTTTATTTTGCTTCCTAAGTGACTCGAACTCGAGACCCTTTTGCTCCTGCATGTGGCGTCACTTGCTAGGCCCTTAAGTGGCGCCTTGTAGCCATTTTACCAGGGCTATTTGTATGTCATATTTCACATACATTTTCTCTTAAGACCACCTTGCCTTAGTTTCCCCTTTTTAAACTTTAAACTTAACATTTTCTATGACATTTCCTTACATTTCCAAGTTTCCAAAAATGTTCGCTTTCCTCTTTTAAACTTAACATTTCTAAATCATTTCCTTGCATTTCCAAGTTCCCAAAAATGTTCACTTTCCTCTTTTAAACTTAACATTTCCAAAGCATTTCCTTACATTTCCAAGTTTCCAAAAATGTTCACAATACATTCATAACACATAAGACATGCCATTTCGTATAATTAAATCAAAAATGCATAGGCCCATTTTCAGGATGTTACAATATATAATAAATTGTGAAGAAAATAAAGTTAGTTTTGGTTAGGGATTAAATTGGAATTTAGGCAAAAGTTGAGTATAAATTGAAATATTCAATGTGAAATTGTGTTGTATTGATAAATTTTAATTGTTTTGATTTCCGTAGCTAACGTTGAGCCAGAGACCTCGGCTAAGAAAGGAAAAGACAAGATTAACGAGGAGTAACTCGAGAATTCTGGTTTGTATTTCTATAATCTGAATCTAATTATTATTAATTGTATTTTGATTAATAAGTATGGTAAGTGAAATGAGGTAAGTATTGGTATTATGATGTTGAAATTAAATGCTTGAATATATGTGAATATTGATTTGTAATGGATATTGATTGAAATAGAAAAGTGATTTGAAAACCCTATTAACTGTATCGACTTGAGTCATATATAGTTGGCATGCCATAGGATTGGAAGTGTTCAGGGATACTTCGACCATGAGTCGATGAGACACTGGGTGTCACATTATTACTTCGGATAAATTCGATAAGGTACTGGGTACCAACTTACTTCGGCATGGCCGATGAGACACTGGGTGTCAATCTATTACTTCGAATTATCCGATGAGGCACTGGGTCCCATACTGGTGTATTTTGGTTGGATCCGTGTATCTGCCAAAGTCCGAGTCTTGTTAATAGGGGTGAATGAATAAATTGGCAATATGAATGATATTGAATGAAATTGGAATAGACATTGAATTGAATTGTTCAAATAGAAAACATGAATCATGGATTCATGAAAAGAGTAATGTTATTGTTAAATGATATGTGAATCAAAGTGAGAAAAATCATTGATGCGAAATGATAGTTAAATGGATGGATTTAATTATTGATTGGCTAATGTTTTGTAGGGTTTAAGTGTATGTTTATTAATGTTATATTCTTTATAGTATTCGGATTATAGAAATACCACTGAGTTTATACTTAGCGTACGGTTTGTTTCCGTGCGCAAGTTAGGTTAAAGTCTGATCGTTGAATCAGCATCCAAAGTCGATCACGAACTCATTGTGGTGAAGTACATTTCTTTTTGGTAAATGGCATGTACCTAGGATGTTGTGTTTTTCATTTTGGGAAAATGTTTGTAAATGATGTTGTAATATGATAATGGTTGGTTATATATATATATGAAATGTTAAAGTTATCAAATGATAAGTTTTAGTAGTAAATTTGTATGAAGTTAGAATTGGTTTGAATGAGTTTTAATTGGATTGATTTAGTTAGTATATGTGAAACACTTATAAGAGTATATTGGTTAGGTACTTAGGATGATTAATCAGACATGTTTTCAATTGTATTTGAACGTGTTTTGGATTGGTTGAATGTTTGGTTTTTGTGTTGCTTGAGGTTCAAGATTTGCAGGGTTGGTAAACTTGATGTATAAGGCTCATTTTGAATTCACACGGCTTGGTACACGGGCGTGTGACCAGACCGTGTGAGACACATGGCTTATACATGGGCGTGTGGATAGACCGTGTGTCCCCTGCAATTTAAAATTTTCAAAACAGAATGCTCATGTATTACCACACGAGCAGAGACACGGGCGTGTGTCTCAGCCGTGTGAGGAACATGGTCTAGAAAACGGGCATGTGTCTTGGCCGTGTGAAAACTACACTTAATTTTTAAAAAACAAATTGTCCACACGGCCTAGTACACGGGCTTATGACTTGGCCGTGTGAGGTAAGTTAAGAAGATACACGGGTTAGGACACGTCCTAAAGCACGGACATGTCATAGGGTCACACGGGTGTGTCCCTTGACCACACGAGCGTGTGTGCCCTGCACCTAAGAAAAAATTTGAAATTTTGTGAAAAATTTTCTGAGTTTTCGATTGAGTCCTGATTTATTTATAACACGTGATTTGGGCCTCGATGGCTCAATAAAGGGACATTATGATTAAATTATGATGTGTATGTTATGTTATTATATGATTGTTCGTATTTGATCTCTAATGTCCGGTAATACTTTGTAACCCTGTTCCGACGACAGATAAGGGTTAGGGGGTGTTACAGCCTTAGCACATCCAGAACAAGTTGATGGTGCTGAGGAAGTGGGAGCCTAATCTCCAAAAATTGAACTTCTTCCTTGATAGTAAGCCGATTTGAGTTCAGTTAAGTCGAGTCCCTTTATAGCTTTTTGCTCAAAAGGGGTTTAACTACATTGCAAGTGCGTTTGGTTCTCCCCTTTACATGGATATTATCAAAGCTTTGCAACATCTTGCTTATGTGAAGGTGTGTGTTAAGGTTTCTATTAATTTTGAACTCCCTCGTTTTATTAATTTGAATTACGTGATGGTTAATTTGTTTTTATTGGAGTTGAAGTCCCATGGCTGCCGATGCGCTATTTACAGTGTCGATCTTTCAGTCATTCTGGTAAGTGCTGTTCTAAGAAGAATGAGGTGAAAGTTTGAAGGATTAAGCAAGATGGTGCAGACACTACTCAAATTTTTATTCTTGAAAAATCTGTTGTGATTCGAAATGAGAGTGCTCCTAAGGGTGGTGCAGCTTTGACTTCAACTTTTGAAGTCTCCTCTAAGGGTAAAGTCGTGGTTGTGGATCTTTCCCCTACTCTTAAACCGAAGCATGTTTGTTTTGCGGGATCTAGTAATAGATTTGAGACTTTAAGTGTTGAGCTTGAGGATTCTAATGATGTCGTTGATGATGATACTGATGCTGAACAAGATGTTGATGATGATAATGAATCTAAACAGCTTGAGTTTTCTCCTCGGAAGCCTAGGTTGGCCTCGCTGGCAGTAGCTCTTCTTGTGAGATTTTTGATTGCTACAAAGCAAGAGAACCTTGACAAAGGTAAGCAGAAGATAAATAATTCTCCTGCTAAAGGGCGAGAAAAAGGAGGTGGTAAAAGAGGTGGTAAGAGAGGTACACATTTTCCTCGTGTTCCATGATTATTCTCTTTTGGAATATTAAGGGGTTTAATATTCCTCTAAAGCAAAAACTTGTAGTTGATAGGTTAGTTAGATTGAAGATTGATGTTTGTTTTTGTTGGAAACTAAAGTTAAGTGTACTAATGCTTCGGTTATTTTGGAGAAGTATTTTTAGAGGTGGAACTTTGTTTGCAATTATGATCATGCTGTTAATGGTCGAATTTGGCTTATTTAGAAGAGTGCTTGTATTGTGGATGTGTTTTATGTCTTTGGTCAATGTATTATATGTAGTGTGTAAGTGCAACATTAGAATGTCTCCTTTTCAGCCGTTTATGCTTGTAATGATGGTGTTTCTCGTTAAGAGCTATGGTCTCACTTGTGTTCTATGAATGGCCAAGTTGGTGATGCTCTATGGTTGTTGGGTGGTGACTTTAATGTCACGCTTTTGCCTGAGGAAAGTTCTTCTATCAATAATTATCAGTCTTTTATTGTTGATATGAAAGATTTTCAAGCTTTGGTTAGGGAGATTGAAGTCTTTGATCATGCTTATTTTGTTCCTATTTTCACTTGGTCTAATCATCAACTGGATAGGCCGATTGCGAAGAAGTTTGACAGAGTTCTTGTTAATGCAACTTGGTTGTGGTTTCTTCCTCATTCACGGGTTGAGTTTGTTGTTCCTGGTTGTTCGGATCATTATCCTTCTATTGTCTGGTTGGAGCGGCTTGTGCAATCCTTGTCAAAACTTTTTCAATTTTTTTAAATTTTTGGGCTAAGCATGATAGGTTTTTACAGCTTGTTGCTGAATCTTGGTAGCTTACTGTGGTAGGTGATCCTATGTTGAAGTTATTTACCAAGCTTAAGAGACTTAAGCCTGTCTTGAAGATGCTCAACACTGAGACTTTTGGTAATATTTATGCTCGAGTTAAGACTAAGGCTGAAGAGCTGGAGAGCTTACAGCTTACTTTGTTGCGGGGTGATCTAGTTAGAAATGGTCAAATTGATCAAGTGAGAGATGATCTTTTGGTTTTGCAAGAGGCCGAAACATGTTTTTATTGACAAAAAGCTCGAGTGCAGTGGATCAAGGAGAGGAATCAAAGCACTAAACTTTTTTCATAGTACTATTGGAGTTAAGAGGAATAAGAACACTGTTACTTTTCTTTTTGTTGCAACTGGTAATCAATTGGAATATTTTGATCAAATTTCTATAAAGATTTTGGGGTTTTATTAGAATCTTCTTGACGCAGTTGATTCTAATGTTGTTGAGTGCCCAAATTCTTTGTTTCAAGAGTTACTGCCTAAACTGTCTAACGATGCTTTTCGTGTGTTGACTAGCCCTATTACCAATGAGGAGATAAAGGCAACTAGTTTTGGGCAGGGGAATGAGAAAGTCCCTAGTCCTGACGGTTTCACAACTTTCTTCTTCAAATCTGCATGGGGTACAGTGGGGCCTGATTTTTTTTAGGCTGTCCAGTATTTTTTTGCATCCTCCACTCTCTTGGCTGCCTTTAATACTACAATTTCCTTGGTTCCCAAGTGTGATAATTTTAGCTATGTAAAGGATTTTCGACCTACTTCTTGTTGCAGTGCAATTTATAAATGCATAACCAAGGTTTTGGTTAATAAAATGACTCATTTTATGTCTGCTTTGATTTTTAATAGTCAAAGTACCTTTATTAGAGGGTGTAGTATCACTAATAATACCATGTTGGCTCATGAGCTAATGCGAGGGTATAGTAGAAAACATCTTTCTCCTAGATGTGCCTTGAAGGTTGATATTCAAAAGCATTTGATTTTTTACACTAGGGCTTTTTGCTTTCAGTACTCAAAGCTCAAGGGTTTCTTGAAAAGTTCTTGAAGTGGATTGAAGTTTGTTTAACTACTCTTTGGTTCTCTGTCTCCTTTAATGGAAGCCTTGTGGGGTTCTTTTGAGGGAGAAATGGTATTAGGCAAGGAGATCATCTCTCTCCTTATTTCTTTGTGCTTGCAATGGATGTGTTATCCAGGTTATTGAATGTTGCTACCATAAATGCTTTCTTTAAGTATCATCCTAAGTGCCTTCAAGTGCAGTTGACTTATCTAACGTTTGATGATGATCTTCTTATTTTTTCTAAGGGTACTGCTGATTCGGTGACTGGTGTTTATTGTGTTCTCTAGTAGTTTTAGTTACTTTTTGGGTTGCAACTCAACGCCTCCAAAAGTGAATTGTTTTTTGTTGGGGTGCCTCAAGAGGAGTTGGCTCTCATGACTACTTGCACAGGGTTTAAAGTTGGTAGGCTACCAATGAGGTACCTTGGTGTTCCTTTTGTTTCTCGAAAGCTATCTCGGTCTGACTGTATTGTTTTAACCAATAGGATTCTGGACAGGATTCAAAGGTGGTCTACTAAGCACTTGAGTTATGTTGGTAGACTGCAACTTATTAAGACTATGATCTTTAGTGTGCAAGCCTATGTTAATTTCTAATGCCTAAAAGTGTTATTAAAAAGGTTTATCAATACCATCTTAGCTTCTTTTAGAAAGGGAAAGTTGGCTCGGGTCGAGGGGCTCGTGTTTGTTCAAAGGCGATTTGTTTACCTAAATCTGAGGGGGGCTTAGGACTAAAAAATGTGGTAGAATGGAATCAATCTTGTATTTTGCAGCTTATCCGTGTCTTGCTTGCAAGAGAGGGGTCTCTTTGGATTGCTTGGGTTAATGAATATGTGTTAAAGGGTAGGAGTTTTCTGGATGTGGCTCCTATTTCAATGAGTACCTAGAATTGGCGAATGATGCTTAAGTTAAAGCCTTTAGTTGCTATCACTTCTCAATAGTTTACTAATGATAAAGTGAGTACTTCTCGATTGTAGGAGGCAATTAGATCTTATGGTATGAAGGTGGAATGACATTGTTTTCTATGGTTCCCTTTACATATTCTCAAGCATTCTCTTATTGCTAGGATGGTCATTCTTAATAGACTACCAACTCGAGATCGTTTACTTACTTTTGGGATTTTGGTTGATACTTGTTGCTTTTTCTGTATGGATGCTACAGAGAGACGTGATCACATTTTCTTTGAGTGCAGTTTTTCAAAGAAGGTGTGGCAGTCAATTTTGTGCATTTGCTCCATTCATAGGGCTGTGGAAACTTGGAGGCAAGAATTAGCTTGGGCGATATTGAAACTTAAATGAAAGTCCTTGCTTGTTATACTCAAGCTTACTTGGAGCGCATATTTGTATGTGATATGAAGACAAGAACAAAAAGTATTTTGGTGCATCTTTATTGACTGAAGATACTGTCCTCATGCAGATTAAAGAGATTGTGCGAGCTCACTCAGGAAGATGACCAATCAATAGAACTAATCCTGTTAATGCTTCACTTTGTGCTTTTTGGGATATCATTGGTTAATTTATTTGTATAGCTTAAGATAATTGTACAGTGTTTTTTATTCTTTTGTAGCAATTTAATTACATTCTTGGATAAATGAATTTCATTATTCATCCAAATATTTTAAAAAAAACATATACAAAAGCCAGTTCAATCCTAAATAATATTTAATTACGAATTAAAATATTATATTTTGTTAATTATATATTAATTTTCGTGTCATCTTATTTTAATGGCATTAAAAAAATTACTAAAATATATCATAAAAATCAAATTCGATTACCTGAATAAAAAAAAAAAAAACCAAAGTACCATTGACAAGTAAAATGTAAGTTCATGCATACTTAAATGTGTTTTTACTCTTAACCTAAATATTAGGAAAGAGGCGGTCCGAGCAACTTACCAAGGCCGAAGGCCGACGCCTTGCCAGTGGCTATGAATAAAATCAAACATAGTATAAAAAATAAAAAAAATAAAAAGCTAGCCATGCCACGTTTAAAACTAATGCTAACTTGTTTAATTAATGTGAACATTTTGAAGAAGAACGTATATAGTAATTTAGAAACCTATAGAATATTATTATGTTAATTTTGTTTGTTTAAATACATTATTGTATTGTTTTTCTAATTTGTTATATGTAAGTTTCCAATTGCACTTTTCATGTGCCGTAAAGCCTTCTCAAACCAAAAGATTGTAAATCGTGTGGCCTAAATTGCTATTGTCAATTGACTTGATCTATTGATATGATCTTTATTACACACCAAAAAAAAAATTAAAAAAATTAAAAAAACTCAGATTCTATTATATTATAAGTATTTTAAAATAAAATTCATAATCTATAATTTCAACTTTTTTTATTCAAGCAAAAAGCTATATGCTAAATTATTTGCAGGTCAAGGGCAAATACAACCAAATTCCAAACCTCTGTTTACAAAATGAACAAGATATCAAAGAGTAAAGGCTGCTTCTTTATATACATAATAACTGATATGGTAAAGAATAGTTCAAAAGCCACAATTATAAGCCATAACAGAGATTGCATGGACGCATGTATATTAAGCACATAATGTGAAACTTAGAATTGTACCAATAAACAAAGTAGCAGTTGAAGAAACACATTCTCTAATACCATTTCGCATTCTAGTGGAAGCATTAAATGACAAAGAAGCTCTTTTTACCTCTAAGCAACAAATTATGAAGAAGAAATTTTACATAGTAGCAAATGAACCGTCACATAATGATTCAATTAGAGTTTGCTTCAAACATTGGCAATAAATTTAAAAAGCAATAAATTTAAAAAGCCATCCTGTTGTATCGTCGACAAGTTAGAAGACAACCTAGGGAGAAACTACATGTGAAGGAAATCAGAGAGACAGAGAGAGGGGGGGGGGGGGGGGGATGCAATTTCCATAGAGTCAAAAAATGAATTTTTCCCTTCGACATAATTTGTATAGGAGACAGGTGCAGGGCATGAATGACATAATCATATGATGGTGTTCTAGGGAAATATTTTTGGCAAGTGAAAATAGTTCTACAATTTTGCATAAGGTCTCTTCCCTGGATATTCCATGGCAACCAATGAAATTCATAGCAAAACAAAGTAATAGGAAGTAATAAATTAACAGCAGTAGCAGTGAGTGAGAGAGTGCAAAAATAGTAGCAGCCCTTCACCGTCCCCACTAAGTGCAGCCTCAAACACTGATTCATAAGATTAAATATATTAAGGAAATCAAAGCACATAATTACATAATTCATAATTTAAGGACAAAAGTTGTTCAGAAAAGTAGATTTTTTTTATGAGGCAGTAGCAGTGAAACTGAGCAAGCAGCAACTATAAGCACTACCATACAATCAGCCTAAAGCAGGTTTACAAGTTGAACATAATGTAAAGCACAAGAATCTGAATGAATACCTCAATAATCCATGATAAAGGTGAGAAGAAAGTGGCTTGAAACTCTAACCATGGACTAAAACAAAAGAGAACTATTCAACAGAGATACAAGCGCTGCATTAAAAGCTGACACTAAGAAGAAAAAAAAGACCATTTGTAACAGCTAAGATCGTTCCACTCATCCTAAAGGAAGATTTAAGTTCAATCCAAATTGCAGAAACATAACAAAAACATGACAATTAGAAATGATTACCCAAAAGTAAACACATGATACCCAACAATCTTTTCTTACACCTTCTCTTCCCTCTCACGGTTCCATTGTTCAATCCTGGCTCTCCGCTCCTCACTTCCTTCCCTAGCAGGTGGAGGGCTTCTGCTTCGCCTAGGACTCCCATGCTTTCTCCTACTCCCGCTTTCACGGTCATACCTATCCCTATCCCTATCCGGTCTTCGCCCATTTCTATCACGATGATCATCTCGGTCTCGATCTCGAGACTTTTCCCTATATTCCCTCTCACGCCGGTGGCGAGGACTGGCGCTCCTACTCCTGCTCCGACTCCCTCTATACTTGCGGTGCCTCCCAAACAGCTTCCTTCTCAGCTCCCTTCCAATTACCTTGACATGCATAAAGTTACAGTATCCCCCACGGTTACAGCTATTCTCCTCGTATTGCCGACAAGTTGCTTCGCGGAAATCGGTGACCGGGGAAAAATCCGCAATGATAGGACGACCAGAGTAGAACCTTCCTTGAAGAGCCTGGAGGGCAGCTGCGGCCTGGTCTTCCTCCCTGAACTGAACATACACGTTTCCAATCATGTGGTCGGCGAGGTTGTCACAAACGTTCAGGCTCTCGATCTCACCAAACTTGCTGAGCTCCTCGAAGATGTCCTCGTAGAAGTCCTCGAAGTGCTCCTGGATCTTGCGGGGATCGATGGGCTGGCCCTGGGCATCCACTCCGGGAGTGATCATGTCCGGACGCTGGTACATGTTGGAAAGGAGGAGAGTTGGAGAGATCGTCGGCCGGTTGTGGAGCCGTGAACACCTGTCCCCGTGCCGGCATGCTCCAATCTTGAAATAGAAGGGGCAATTCACGCGGTCCTTCTCCGTACCGAAGATTGAGGCCAAGTGCTCCGCCATTGTTGCTTGAAATTAAGAACAATAACAAGAGAATATATTTTTGAACGAAAAGCTGTGATCTAATTGAAGGACAAAGGGACCCAAATGATGTCGGAGTTGCAGGGGCTATGCTGGGGTTAGGGTTATCGAAACCCTAATTCTGGACTTTTAGTTTTGTTGAAGAAGGGGGATTGAAAAACAAGAGAAATTACGATTTATTCTTAGAATTTCAGATTCTAATTGAATTCCCATTTTACCCTTAAAAGATTAGAAAATATCAAATGGACTTTTTTTTGGGGGGGGGGGGGCCTTGGGGCCTTGAAGATTGAGGAAGGTTCTCGATAATTCCAGTTTCCCTTTTAGATTCAGGATTTGCCGGTGAGAGCTTTGTATTTTCACTGAGTTAAAAAAATTGATTTTACTTTGCTATACTCGATGGACAGATGGAGCCATCTGAATGGTTGTGGAGTCTTGGTTAATTTATAAAAAATATTCATTTTTCATCCTCCACTAAAACCATTCTATCACCACAATTTTTATAATGTTGTTACTCAATCTTTAAAATTTTACAACTAGGTCACTGTAATTCGGTAACATTTTCTTTAATTAGTGTTTAACACTTTTATTCCACAATAGTTTTTTTTAAAAGTAATCTTTGGAAAAAATTAATTAATTTTGAATTTTTTAAAAATTGATTAAAAAACCCTCATTGAAAAAATTAAAATATTAATTACACTTTTATAGAAATTTTTCAGTTAATTGAACCCTCCATTAAAATTCACCGTTACATTTTACTAAGGGCCAGTTTGACAATGCTTTTAAAAAGTGCTTTTGAGAAGTGCTATGAAAAAGTGTTCTTGAGAAGTGCTTTTGAAAAATTTAAGTATTTGGTATTGCTGTCAAAAAGTGCTTTTGAGAAGTAAAATGTCCATTTTAGACATGATATTATAAAGTAACAAATATGTATTTAAATAATGTTCAAATTAGTTAATATTATGATATTTTAGCAAAAATATAAAAAATAATTTATTATAACTTATTGTTAATATTTTAATATATAATATTAGTTTTAAATATTTCTAAGTAATTATTAATTATTTATTAAATTTAATTAGAATATATAAATTATATTTAAATATTTAAATATAATAATTAAATATTTATAATTAGATATTGACACAATTGTATTATTTTAAAAATTATTTTTTATTTTTAATGCTTTTTTTTTTGAAGAAAAATTCGATTGGACTTTATTAAAGTTGAAAATGGACCAAACAGATATTGGGTCAATTAAATTGGACCACCAATCCTCAAATAAAAGTAAAAACAATGGCCCGAGACAGTGGCCCTAACCTAATGAAACGGTCAAACTAAAAGATAATTGAAGAATTCAAAAAAAACCTAATCGTCAGACCTAACCCTGTCCAATCGTTATCAATATGGCTGGCATCCATTAATTCTGACTCTCCATTTCCCCATACCAGCTATTCATTGATAGCTCACATCAAAAACTTTTTCATTTTCTGCTATCTTTTCTCTTTTGGACTTCTCTGGAAGCATCAATCTAGTTCCCTTATCCCATTTTCCTCCCCTCCCCTCCTCGCCGAAGACAGATGAAAGCTCCACTCTCCAGGTACGTTTCTTCTCCCTTCCTTAAGGCTTCCGCAGCAATGTTATGGGCTTCTTCGCTCCCTAGTCTGCTCACAAACCGAAACTAGCTTTCTTGAAAAAACTGTTTATTTTTCTGTATATCTCTAATAATCGCTCCTAAAACTGACTTATCGGTTTCTGCTGAGCTACATTTCTTTATAACCGATTTGGAATCTCCTATTATTGTGACGGTCTAAAACCCCATTGAAATCCCTAATTTTGTTGCTTGTAACCCCGCTTTAGCCTCTGCCATGAACGGGGACGATATTGCAGAATGGAGAACCGTTTTTGAGGCGAGCCATTCGTTCATTTCCCCCCGCACCACTAAACCCGAGGCTGATTTTGAGTTTTTACTGTTGAAAGCGGCATCGAAAAAGATGGTGGCTTTTGTCTCTCTTCTTGCCTGACTCTGTCGATTCACATTTTCGGAGGTATTTTTTTTTTCATTCGATCTGTCGAGCTCTGCTATGTAGTTCATTACTCGTTGTGACAAGTCTCCCCCTGTTATTATTTTGCCTTCATGTACAAACTTGTTCCTGGAAAACCATAACATCCATGCTGCGCAGCAAAAAATGCGACATTGATTTTGACTTCCTCTAGCAAATACCCAGGTAAGCCAACTCCACAGATCTGCAATATTTGAGTTAATAATCCATGAGAAATTAAGATTTTGCCATAACTCTATTGTTGTAGGACACTGCCTGAAAACATGGTTGATGTCTTCTTCTGCACTTCGACACCTAGGGCATAAACTGTCATGGACTACTCTCCTGGTTTTTAAATTTTTAAGGGTTGGGATGAAGTCCCATGTTAAACGCCATATTGTGATGCATACTTTTGATGGGAGTTGTAGATTCCAAAGTTTCCTGTAGAAGTTTTTAATTTGGTCTGTAATAATAATTCATTAGGATCCGTAGTGACCTCTTGTAATAGTTTATAGGCGCTCCTTACTGTAAATTTGCCTGAGTGCTCTTCTCGCCAGACTTGAAAGCCTTCGTGTTCCACTTCCGCTAGAGGAATTTGGAAGATCTTCTGCACTATGTTTTCTGGAAAGGTAGTCTCTATTAAATCTTTTTTCCATATTCTTGATGTTGTATCAATTAATTCCGAAACTGATTCTATTTCTGTATTATTGACCCTGTTTCCGAATCCATTACTATCAACACCTGGGATCCAACAGTCATTCCAGATAGAGACTCGATCTCCTTTTCCAATGCGCCAGCATAAACCATCCTTCAGTAGCCTTTTTGCTGCCCAGATACTTCTCTAGGTAAGAGAAGGTAAATTACACAATTGTGCCTGGATAAAATCTGAGTTTGGATAATATTTTGCCTTAAGAACCTGTGCTAATAATGAATCGGGATAATTAATAAGGCGCCAACCCTGTTTGGCTAATAAAGCAATATTAAACTGATCCAGACTACGAAAACCCAAACCACCCTTTTCCTTCGAAATGCATAACTCTCTCCAAGTGCACCAATGAATTCCCCTCTGACTATGACCTTTCTGCCACCAGAATTTCGCGATAATGCTTTCAAGATCGGAGCACAACATTTTAGGAAGTAAAAAACATGCCATTGTGTACGTCAGGATAGCCTGGAGAATAGCCTTAATAAAAACTTCTTTCCCCCCTTGCGAAAGGTGTCTAATACTCCAGTTATCAATTCTTTGTCTAAAACGATCTTTCAGATTTTGGAACACCTCTTTTTTCCTTCTTCCCACCATATTTGGTAATCCAAGATAACGCTCTGGATCATTTGAGCTTCGCACGCCCAATATGCGAGTAACTAGACCTTTTTCTTCTGCTCTTGTATTCGAACTGAAAAACACTGTAGACTTATCAAAGTTGACCTGTTGCCCTGAACATTTCCTATATTCGCATAGGACCCTTTTTAATTGACCAGCCTCTCTTTCCGTAGCCTCACCAAACAAGATACAGTCATCAGCGAATAATAAATTTGAAATCTGTGGCCCTCTTCTACTCGCTTTCACCCCTCTGAAATTCTCTTCTCATTGAGCCAGTCTCATTAAACTAGATAAACCTTCCCCACAGATCAAAAATAAAAACGGGCTTAACGAATCACCCTATCTTAGTCCTCGTGATGGATAGAATATATTCCCAGGCTGACCATTTAGCACGACTGCATAGGAGATAGTAGATATGCAATTCATAATTAAGTTGACCCAGCATGATTCGAAACCCATTTTCCTCATCATTTCCTTTAAAAAGGTCCATTCTACTCTATCATAGGCTTTACTCATATCCAGCTTAACTGCCATCAGCCCTTTCTTCCCTATTCTTTTCTTTTTTAGAGTATTTAAAATTTCGTATACTACAAGTACATTATCTGATATTAATATTCCAGGTACGAAAGCACTTTGTGCTTTATCAATGCACTTTTCTAAGACTCCCCTAAAACGATTAGCAATAGCTTTTGCCATTATTTTATAAATGACATTGCATAAGCTAATTGCGCGAAAATGAGAAAGGTTGGTTGGATGTACCTTTTTAGGGATAAGCACTATATGTGTGGTATTTATTCGACAAACCGCCATGCCACCATTAAGCTGTTGAAGGTAATAAGTTGAGACCTCGTTGCCAAAAATATGCCACAATTTCTGAAAGAAGATAACTGGAAGCCCATCTTCACCTGGAGCCTTTGTAGCTCCCATACTTGTTAATGCTTCCCAAATCTCCTCCTTAATAAAAGGCATTGTGAGGCGTCTGTTGTCTTCTTCAGAAATACACCGTTCAACCCCTGTTAAAAGATGCTCATACTGACCCTCTTCCTCAGCCTTGAATAATCCTTGAAAATATGTTCTGGCTATTTCTGCCATTTCTTGCTGTTCCCTTGTCTCTCTACCATCTGAGTCTTATAACTTTTGGATGCAATTTTGCTGTCGCTTTTGTGTAGCGATGCTGTGGAAAAAAGCTGTATTTCTATCCCCAAGTTTTAGCCAGTTAACTCTAGCTCGTTGCTCCCAATAGCACTCATCCTTATCAATCTCAAAGTTTAATTGTAGCTTCGTGTTAATCAATTCTGCTAAATTATTATCCGTCCTATCTACTTCCATTAGAACCGCCAACTTTGAAGTGAGAAATTCCTTTTTCCCTTTCCTAGATAGCCCAATTCGTATAGCCCATTTTTCCAACTCTGCTTTAAGATACTCTAATTTTTGTAATAGATCCCCTGTTGCTGAGTCCCATATAAGCTTAACTTCCGATTCAAATGTTTCCTCCATGATCCACCATGCTTCGAATTTAAAAGTTTTCCTCCTCATTTTTTCTTCTTTGTTTGTGGTTATTAAGAGAGGGCAATGATCAGAGATATAATGCACCAAATGTTGAATGCTAGCTTTAGAAAACCTAGACATCCAATTTACGTTAGCCACACCTCTATCCAAGCGTTCTTGTATATTCATTTCTGGCAAATTTCCTCTTTCCCAAGTAAACCAGTTCCCAGTATAGCCTACATCCATCAGTCGACAATCTTCTAACGCATTACGGAAAGCTTCCATTCTCTTTTCCTCTCTGGGCAACCCACCATTCTTTTCAAAATCGTACATTATTTCATTAAAATCTCCACATACAATCCACGGCTGTTCCTCATTACATCGCAATCTTCTCAATAAGTTCCATGAATCCTCTCTTTGCTGTGCATAAGGAGAGCTGTAGAAACCTGTAAACCTCCATTGCTGTTCTTCATTCTGACCACTAAACAATACATCAATGTGCCTTCTAGAATAACTCTGGAGCGTAATAGACACTTCACCTCTCCATGCCAAGCATAATCCTCCTTTTGAGCCATCAGGATCCACCTCAATGCCATTAATAAATCCAAATCTGTTACGAACTCGTTCCATCTGTATTTTGTTTATCTTTGTCTCCATAAAGAAGACCATTTGGGGATTGTGTGTCTTCAGCATTTGCCGAAGCCTGCGAATAGTCTGTTGGTTCCCCAAACCACGGACATTCCAGCTTAAGATTTTCATTGCGACCGGTCGGCTTGCCTTTTGGCAGCCGCCGATAATAAAGGATTGTTTTTTATCAGACTCCTACTCCTCACTATTCCACTTTCATTATTCTCCCTGAATGGTTGATTTGTGTTTTCTCCTTGATGTCTCTTTTTCCCCTCCTCACCAATTAGAACCCTCTCTTCCAAATCGTGATCCATTGTCGTTTGTGCTTGTTCCTCCGTTAGATTTTCCCTCCATTGTAATGACCTGGGCTGATGGCCTTCGAGATTAAATCCTAAGACTGGATCTATTAAGACCTCGGTTTCTGGTTTAGTCCTTATTCCTCATGTCCTGCTATCCCCGGTTTGACTAGAGCTACCACTCCCATTCTGTGCAGCCTCACCTTCTTCACGTAGCCAAATACTATTCATTGCCATCGCTCTTTTAGATTGTGCTTTCAGAGACAAATCCCATCCCATAATTGCCACTTCCGCCCCCACTAACATTTTTGCTTCACAATAAGAATCATTATGACCTAAGCGGCCACAATAGAAACAAAAAAGAGTAAGTCTCTCATATTTGAATCTAATATATGAAAAAATTCCTGCAAAAGACACATTCTTTTTCCTTTTTAGCGGCTGTCGTACATCTAATTGGACTCTAATCCGCATGTAGTTCCTTCTCCCCTTTCTCAGATCTGATGTATCATATTCTAAAAATCTGCCCAGAAAATCACCCAATTGCCTTGCCAAATTTTCGGAAAAAAATCCCATTGGAATGTCATAAATTTGTGCCCATATCGGCGTATATATTAGAGAAGTTTTCATTGGGTCATCTCCCTTTTGAACCTTATGAAGAATTAGGAGGTGATTGTTGAACGTCCATGGGGAGCCTTTTAGGACCCGATCCATATCCATGACATGAAAAAATTGAAACAGAAATCGCTTATCTCCAAGATCTCGGATTTGAACCCCTCTCACTGGATGCCACAGATTTGCCATTGTGCTTTTCATTGCCGGGAAGTGAATAATGCTTGCAGTCAAAAAACAACCCACTAGACTTAAATTTTGTTCTTCTATTCCCAGATTCTGCTCGGACAGAACTTGTAAAACTTCGTCTTCCTCTTCATCTATTGTTAAACCAGCAAAATCTCTTTCCATTGTTGCAGGTTTCAGCGTAGATCTCCTTTGTACGCGTTGAATTTTCAAACAGACGGCTTCATCAACCAGGTTACCGCTTGAGTAAAAGAGAAACGAAAAAAATAAGAAGTAACGAAAAAAACAAGAAAACCCTAATTTTGTGCCAGAGAGGCAGACAAATTCCGTGCCAGAGAGGCAGACTACTCTAATATACTTGTTTAATGTAATCTTATTTTTAATACTTTTAGCACATTTGTAAAAATCATATTAGATATTAACATAACATAGAAAACATAAACCTAACAAATTAAAATATTACATATATTTGGATTAAAGTTTCAAAAAGGGATAATATTTATATACCAAATATAAATACTAAAAATTTTACAATAGCATTTACAATTTAAAGTGAATTCATTAAACTAGAAGCTATAGCATCTCTTGTTAATCCCATTTCAAAACCACTTGAATTGCTTGATTCACCGTCATCACCATCATCATCGTCGTCGTCATCATCATCACTTTCTCGACCATGCGCATTTTCTAAATCAATAGTATTCTCATATGCCCAGTTAATATCTTCGTATTCCATAAAATCTGCATCATTTTGACCGACATGTTTTCGGATAAAATTGTGTATCGTCATTGTAGCAACAACGATCATCGTTTGCTTTTCAAAACTATAACTTGGCATATCCCTTAAAATGGCCCATTTTTTTTTCAAAACACCAAAAGTTCGTTCAATCACACTACGTAATGATGAATGTGAATGATTGAATATCTCTTCTTTACCAGATACCGGTCTACCTCTACAAAAGTCAGGTAAATGATATCGCTGACCTCAATATGGTCCAAGATAACCTTTCATTTGAGGATATCCAGAATCAACAAGATAATATTTTCCTACATGTCATAATATAACAAACAATTAATTCAAGAAATTTTTTTATAAAAATTATCAATTAAAGAACTTATACTTTATTTTTTAAAAAATCACATATAAATAAAATATCTAACCATTTGGTGGGTGCGGAAATTTGTATTTTGGATCTCAAATTGCATCAAGAAATATTCTAGTGTCATGTGCCGATCGTTCCCATCCAGCCATGACAAAGGTGAAACACATATTAAAATCACATACTGCCATAACATTTTGAGTAGGGATACATTTTCTTCCAATATAGGGAATTTGTTCATTTGGTGGAAGAATAGCGGCAATATGAGTACCATCAATTGCACCTATGCAATCCTGAACAAATAATCATATTAGTCTCGTGCATATTTTTAGTCGACCAAAAATATTAAAAATATAATAAGATAAAATTAGATTTTAACCTTAAAATGCGGCATATATCTAGAATCATTACGTATTTGTTCGGGTATTGAGCTAAAAAAAAGATCTTTGGGTGCAATTAGATCAGTGGCCATCCTTGAAACTTTCTCAAGCACAATTGCAAAGTGTTGACTTATTGTTGATCCAGACCTTTGAAATCTTTCTCGACATTGGGAAACTTTTGCACCGGTGCCCAAGATGTATAAAAAAATTCCTAACATTTCACTAGAAGATATGTTTCTTGAAGTTTACAAGTTGTATTTTGTCTCCAAAACTCTCAAAAAACTTGTGAATACCATTTTAGACATCCTAAAATTAATCATACAACGTGATTCGTGACCGTCAAGGATCTCTCGAATCCATGTCTCACCTGACTGTTTTGACCTAAGACGACGCAAAAAGCGTTGGCATAGGTTTGGCGACGCTTTGTCCGACGCTTCCAAAATAGTCATCTATAGTACAGTTGGCATAGGCATGGCGACGCTTTTACAGCGTCGCCATAAGTCAACATAAGCCGACCCTTATTGAAGGGTTGTGAAAAGCTTAGTCAATGCCGACTTTTAAAAAGAGTTGGGAAAGACCTAGTTTAGGCCAACTTTTGAAAAATGTTGTGATAGACATGTCTAAGGCAACCTTAAAAAGGTTGGGATAGACTAGTCTAAGCTAACCTTTTAAAAAAGTTGCGATAGACCTTATCTAAGGCAACATTTTAAAAAAGTTGCGATAAACCTTGTCTAAGGCAACTCTTAAAAAGGGTTGGTATAGACTCATTTAAAAGCAACCTTAAAATAGTTGGGATAGACCTTGTTTAAGGCAACCATAAAAAGTCGGGATAGGATTTATCTAAGGCAACGTTTTAGAAAAAGTTGGGATAGATCTTGTCTAAGACAACCTTTACAAAAGGTTGGGATAGACTGTCTAAGGCAACTTTTTAAAAATGTTAGGATAGACCTTGTATAAAGCAACTTTAAAAAAAGTTGGGATAGACTTGTCTAAAGCAACCTTAAAAAGGTTGGGATAGATTTGTCTAAAATAACCGTAAAAAGGTTGGGATAGATCTTATCGAAGGCAACTTTTAAATATAGTTGGGATTGACTTGTCTAAGACAACGTTAAAAATGTTGATATAGACTCGTTTATAACAACCCTAAAAAAGGTTGGGATAGACCTTTTCCAAGGCAACTTAAAAAACGTTGAGATAAACCCGTCTAAAGCAACTTTATAAAAGTCAGGCTAAACCCGTCGAAGGCAAATGTAAAAAGGTCGGGATATATTTTTGTCTCATGTCCAATATTTTTTTACGACGTTTTCCCCAATTTTTAATGGCATATTTTTGTTAAATATGAGCAAATTTATATGTATTGAGTTTAGAAAAGTTTGTGTGAATATAAATTGAACAATTAATTAACATAAAATGATCATATAAATACAAAATTATCATTAAATAATGCAGTTAGTAATTTATATACAAAATCCTAATAGTAGTAGTCAACAAGTTGCAAATATGTTGTCAACCTATTTCACATGACATCAAAAAATTATACAAAATCCTAATAGAAGCAGTAAACATTTGCAAACATGTTGTCAACTCAATTCCTATGATATCAAAAATTATATACAAAATCCTAATAGAAAGCGATCAACATGTTGCAAACATGTGGTCAACATGATTCCTATGACACCAAAAAATTATGGGACTACTGCATTCATTAACCACTATAACATATATATATATATATATATATATAAAATACATAATATGCAGTAAGCGTCATTCATCATCATCCGAACTGAAGGCTTTATCATCAAGTCCGCTAGTCTGAAAGTCAACTGCAAAAATAGCAATGTACATTTTCTATTTATACAAGTTAGATGAGAAACAACATGAACACATGAGAAGGATATTTTAATATTAAGCAAATAACCATAAATTGAAGCTAAATAAAGAATTTTCAGCAGCACATCAACTAAATATTAGTTGAGCAAGCAACGAAGACATCAAATAAGAACCTAGCATTCAATTACAACAATCAATGTCTATTAAACCATTAACAAACTTATTGACAATCTAGTCATAAAATAGTCACCTTACTATGCTTTCTATGAAAAACCTAGAACTTACTTGACATTCCCTTTGCCATACACTCATTGATGAGAGCCTTATACTTTTTCTCACGAGCATCCATCATCTCCATGAACTTTGCCTCTCGAATTTCAGTTAATTTCATAAATCTTTCTTCTGCCTCAGCTATCAAACGAGCTTCTTGTTCCTCGGCCTCCGTACGGAATCGAGATTCTGCTTCCTCAAGCAGAGTTTTCTCTCGAATTGCTTGTTCGGCTTGAATTGTTTGTATTTGCTCAACATGTTTAGCGCTCATCTCTTCAATCAATGTACTAATGGCCGATGTAGATTGGCTTCCTCGGTGATCGACCCATAGCCAAACAACTTGGATTTGGTCATCCCACGTCCATATCCCATCATTTTTCCATCCTTGTCAGGGCCAAACAATTGTGTATAGACCTTGTTTTCTAATGCAATGTTATCTTGAGGTGTGAAAGAGCTGTCAGGTGTTGGCATAGACTCTTTAACAATCTTGCATGCTTCATCCTATAGTTCTCTTTAATTAGAAAAATATATTTTGAAAAAAAATAGATGTCAAAGTAAATATAAATAAAAATATAATACCCATTTATTTCTTACATAAACTTGTTCTGCTGTCTCACTGCTGAATTTGTCACTCCCATCTTTGTGCAAATGTTGAAATCTAAATTGCTCCAAAAGCGAAGGTTCACGGCCTTCCCTGTCAACCTATTATACAACAACAACCAAAAAAGTTGTTAACAATATTCAGCAATGAGCGCAGAATAATGAATATAATATAATTTACATATTGATCAATATGTAATACTTACAAACTGTGCATTGAGGGTTGCATATCCTGTACTACCAGCAGTGTGTGCAAAACGCACCTTTGTTCGGGATTCTTTCGCCTTTTCTGATTGTGCCTATTGTTTAAAATAATGAGAAAAAATATGAGAGTAATAGGAAAACTAAGTTTATTATGCCTCATTCAACAAATCACGCATTTATGCACCCCTACTTTGATCATACCGTATGTGGGATCAAGAAAAATAGGACATTTACTCTAATAAAAGTGCTTACATGCAGCCTTGTGTGTTCCCCATCGCTCCACTAGCCACTTCCATTGACCATGATGCACACCAGAGGATTGTTTTCAGATATTTCTTCAATCGGTCGACCCTCTTGGACCATCTCTTTGTAGTATCTAGTTTTCAAAGTCGATTTAAACTCCTTCCGGAGTTTTCCAATATGTGAGAGGATGTCAGAGTCCTCCACCTTGCCTTGGAGATCAAACTTTTCCTACACATATAACAAAATAATGTAACAAGTACTCATTACATACAATATCAAATAATGCAAAATTATTGCAATACTTTAAATTACAAAATGAATATGTACTACATACATGAACGATTCTCAATATGTTTTCCAACACATATTTAGGAAGATGTTTCCAATGTTTTGTATTCAAAGGACAGATAGAACCAGTCCTTGCAATTGTACCGAGAAATTCAGCCAATTTGGACGCTTCCTTCCCAATAGGCTGCCCATATTGGTTGGCATCTACTACTATACGAGTTCCAGGTTGAAGATTCCATATATCTTTCATGTTTGTAGGCCCTCGCTTTCTCTTAGTACCCTTAGTAGCCTCTGTCAAAAGTAATAATTATATTTTAGATATGAAAATTGAAAAAAATAATAATGTATCTTGCTGAAATATTTAATAAAAAAACTGATTTTTTTTTCAACAATAACAAAACTCCTTTCTGTTTGTTCAAATAACAAAAAAATTCATAGCTAAAAACAAAGTGAACTCTAATTAATAAAAAGATTCGAGAAAAAAATCGATTCCTTTGAACCCTTTGAAAAATCTTACAATTAATAATATGTCTCTTTCTTTACAAATGTCTCAAACTTGCTCCGGTTTACAACAAGGTTAATAGCACATGATAAAAAATATAAATAATCCACTAGGATTGAAAGTGACCACACCTCTGAAGACGAATAAGCTTTCACCACTAACGTCAATAATCCATTGCATCTTGAGACAGAAACTCTTAGGAAGAGATTTAAAAGAAAAAAAGAACATAGTTAAATAACTTCAACTAAACTAATGGCCAAGATACATTACTTGCTCTTCTTGACTGGTTTCAACGATATCCATAGCTCTCCTAGTTGCAAGATTCTTATATATTTTTTGCTCTTGGTGGAATAATTAAGTTTTTTTTAATAATCCATCTGATGCCTAGTTATGGTCCTTATTTTGCCTCTGGCTAGATAAACCAAGGTACTTAAAGACAAAGGGCATGCTATCAAGTTTCGAATCGTCAAAATATGGGTTAAACCAAATAGTGCATACTTTTTTTTCATGGTCTTATTAAGTATAGCAAAGAAACCGTAATGTCTCAGATTTAGAGAGTTCAAAATTAAGAGAAATGTATAACGATTCAATACTTGTTAAACTAAAAGTCAATTACTATCAACCTTTCCATCAAAATTGTCGGATAATCAAAATATAAAATATCTTCAATAAATTCAGGATAAAATTTTAATTCTTCAAAATATGTTATTAATTAAAAAACAAGATTTTAAATCTATTGAAGAACAAAGAGAAATGTAAAAACCCATCAAATTTAACAAACAAAATAAATTGTCCGAAAGTTATGAAAAAGTCAAGTGTAGCGGAAGACGAAGAAGAATCTATGAAGGAAAGAAAACAAAACAAAAAATTCGTACAGTAATGGAGTGGAAAAAGAGGAGCAGTGACAAATAGAAAGATCAGTCGGGCCAAAAACCAAACACAAAGTATAAAGTAGCAGAGAAAGAATAAGTATGGGGGAAAGAATAAATACTAGCAGAAGGTAATAAAGTAGTTTGAAACCAGGGAAAAATAAGTGAGGACGCAATGGAGGTACCAGCCGGAGTTGCAGGTACATCTTCTGCTGATTGAGTTGGAGTTTCATCTCCCGTGTTTAGACTATCGGTAGCAACACTTCCCAATGTATTCGAACCTGTCGAAGAACCCCTTGAAGAGAATCGTACACCTTTTAATGGTCACCTATTGCCAGTCATTTTCCTAGAAAACAAATCGGTAATGGTTAACGATGAAGCACCCAGCAGAGCATCAAAAATTTCATGGGTTTTGAGGAGGAAAAACCGGGAAAAATATGATTTTTCAACTTACTATTGCCGGGAAACTTGAAACCCACTATAATTTTGGAGAAAGGTTTGCTTCTTTATGCACCTAGGGATTAGCCGACAATTGCAATGGAATGTCCATTCAATTGGTTTTATATATTGTTTAAAATAATGACCATTTTATTAACAGCTAGGCCGAAACAAACCCAAAAAAAAACCCAAAACCAAGCAAAACAAAAAAAAAAAACCAAATCAGGCCCAAAAAACAAAACAATAAAATACAGCCCAATAAAATAGAACAAAAACTTTAAAACATTAGCTCAATAATATATTTAAACCATAAATATCCTAATAAAAGATTAAATAATTAATTAATTAATATAGGAATTAGTTCAAACAAGTCACTATAATATAGGCAGAAATTAAGAAAATTAAGGGAGACACAATATTTCCATGGATGAGGACAGATTTTCTACTATATTAACGTGTAAAATATGTTAATAAAATTTTTATAATTACAAAGGAAGGTAGTTTTCTGGAGACATTTTTGGCAACATTTCCATATTTTACATCAACTAAATGATTGTTGTTTAGCATTTTGGTGGTATAATTAAACCCATATTTTGATAGCTGTAGCTAATCTGTATTCCAACCTTCATAAGCAATATGATTGATTTAGAAACAAAGAGATTCCCATAAAGTACGACTGAAGAGTAAGTTACTTCCCACCTAGATACCTACATCTTTTTGTTACTACAAATTACTTAGATAGGAAATGAGTCATACAAGCTATTTGTGCACGTAACCTCTAACTCTACATCTCTTACTTCCCTTAACCATGTTTGAAATTTGACTCAATAACTTGTGGGCAACCGTTTCATTGCATAATATGAAAAGAATCTCAATTCCTTTAGGACAGCAGATGTTGATGCAATTTCTATTTACCACTTACCTTTCATGTTTCTATATTAAGGCATCCCTATTTAGTTAACTACTTCAATGGCCCACATTATCAGTTTCACCTTTAACTACAATTTATGTTTTCACCTAAATTTAATTACCACTTGCCTTAACTAATCATTACATTTCATAACATATCACCTAAACATACATTTCATTTTCATCCAACCAAATATATTATATCACCCAAACATACATTTCATTTTCATCCAACCAAAGATATATTATATCACAAAACAATTCATTTCATTTTCATTCAAACATTTAGTCATTCATGCAACCTTGCAAACATACCTTTTAATTAGAGCTCGAAACCAACCTAAATTGACCTCTTGAAAGTCACTTACTATAAAAATCATGAACCTTTTCATTCAAGGACGAAGTAGAAATCGTGACTGACCAGTCTTCCAGGATGGAAGGGAATTTTAGGTCCACCAGTGACCTCAACAATGATGACACGCTAAGAAGATACAAGAGAGTCCAAACTATAAAAATCGGTCAAAACATCTAAAAACAAACATAAAATGCTTAAACCTGAAAGAAAACACATACACATTAGATTTAAAAAAATTACAAAATAAATACCTGATAAAAGTCAGCGCAAGAGATGATAGGAAACTGCTCTTTGATCGGCGAGAGAAAATTGATGGGGAAAAAATCAACCATTACCTGACGCAAGCTCAATGCTACTTAAGAAGGGCAAATAGACTGTAATTAATTAATTATTAAATTTATTTGTTTGTTTAATTTATGGGCGACATGTAGTTCGAACAACTGCAGATTGTATAATTTTGTTGATTTACGGCAAATAACAAGCAAGAATAACAAGAGAGCAAGCACCGGACACCACATGTTCATCCGCCAAGGAATTCGTCATGGTGTTCGGATTTGATGATGCCTTTGTGAATTTTGTAATCATGATAAGACATGAGACTAGAAAAGACTTGGTTCAAACATGTTCATGAATCATTTAGCCATGAAACTGAATTTCATCAAAGGCAAGGCAATGATGCAAAATAATATGTCTATTTCTGTCTATTTCTTAATAATTTCCATTTCTAAATAATTTCTAGTTGCAATTACTTAACATGAAGGGAATAGTCACACTGGTTCTTGACCGAGTTTGAGCAAGGAGTCATCCCGAAGTGTACACAGGCACACCTTTTCTACTGACTACAACTTGGGAAGCTCTTACATCCAAATTTCGGGAAGTGGGGTGCCATCGATTTGTTTGGTGCACCATCTATATCCCTAAGCATGTTAAGTAGACAAGACTTGGCATCAATGGACCACCTCTTACTCAGAGTCTGCAGATATTCCCCAAATAAAAATTAAAAAAAATCATAGGACGGCAAATGTTGTAGCTTTGAGGATTACTGAGGAGGGTAGTAGAATGGTAGAGAGGGATCCATTGGGCCATACACCAGATCAAAGACAACTTTTATTTCCATAGTCTTGCAAATTGCTTAAGCAGCCTCCATATACCACACCTTCGTCGAGACAGAAACAAGTGACTCCTTTCTACTGAAAGATTAACAACAGGTAGGTCATGCAAATAATTAAAGAAGTCAGAATGAGAATAACAGGACTCAACAGCATCGATGAAGACAAAATCAAAAAGAGAATTTCTGAGGAATGGAGGATACATAATTCCATGTTCATACACTACATATCTAACGTCTAGTTTTGTTGTTGCTATTTTTGTTCGAGTACTCTGTAATGATAAGTCCTTTAATTGGATCCAGATTCAATAGCAACATTATTGGGATGGAAAAGAGAATATCATAACTACTAGCATGTGAAAACCATTCAAAATTGCTATCAGATAAACAAAGAAATAAATGAAAAGTTGCCATGGCGCTTAGATCTCATCCAACACATCAGATGCGTATACACCACAAGGTTTTCAACATTTAATACAAGAAATACTAGCCAAATTATACAATTTAGTATTATAGAGAAGTTATATAAAGTTCTCCACCATTGTCAATACAACTTATTCAGTATTTTCTATGTCAAAATTTATGTCTATTTCTTTTAACAATATTGTATCTAAGAATTAGGCCTTCATTCTCTTTGATAAATAATATGTCTTACTGCTAATCTCAACATTTTGATAGTAACTATGTAAAAGTTATAACTTTAATGCTTCATTTAGAAAAAGAAAACTATGGAAATCCAGACCCACAGTATACTCGTGTATTCGCCTAAGATAGTAAATGAATGTCTTGAAACAACCATTATATCGAATTTGGATCTTCGTTGTTATGGGCGGTTTCTTTAATTTCAACTTATAGTAGTCCGAACAAAGTTATTACATGCTACGAATTGGAGTCGGAAAACAATAATTATCCATTTTCATGTCCCAATACAAGCTTAAAGCTTCACTTTATATACTTGGTGAATGCATTTTTTTTCTTTCTGTTGTTTCATTGTTCTTGCTTCTCATTCTTACCGATAAAATTGACTTGAACCAAAGTATTGGCCATTTTTCAATCAAGGCAAAATCTAAAGGCATCATATCATAATTTTCATGGAAAGGAAATAGAAGCGTAACTTACTTTTGTGTCCGCACATTCAATTCATAATTTGGTTCTCAAACCGATAGTCTCAAAAGTATCCATGCCCAAACTAAATCCTGCAACATAATGCCACAAAAGGCCAAAAAATTTAAAAGAAGGCTTTATATGAGAAGAGAGATTATTGCATAAATGGATTCTCAGATGCTTTAGAGAAGAGAGATTTCCCGACCACTCTGAAAAGGCTTCTATTCCTCGAAACCCTTCTATCGTCAATTTTTCAAGGGCAGAGAAGAACCAAAGTTTGTGACGATTCTCTATCGATGGACCCTCAATTCACAATCACAATTTCTGCATTATTCACAAACTTGCATTAGTTTTTCAATTTGGCCATTTGGAACCACAACTTCTACCCACAGAGAAAAAAAGCCGAAACCGATTACCATGACAGACCAGTAGCTGGAGCAAGTGGTGGACGGTAGATGTACCGATGGTCGGAGCGGTGGTCGACGGCAAATGAACCACTGCTGGTGTAGGTGGTGGGCTGGCGCAGATGCTTGGTCTTCTTTGGCCAACAGAGTTTGGTTTTTTGGGTAAGATCAAGTAAGTTTGGCAATTGACCGATAATCCTTTGCCATGTCAACGTTTGATCTTTTTTATTAATTATTTACTAATAATCAAAATTAATATAAAAATCTTCATATTTTCTAATAATAAAATAACTATCAGCTTAATCTGATTCCAGCTTAAATAAATAAAAAAATTAAAATATAATTTTAAAAATATATGTCTAATTAATTATAATTAAAATTACGAACTAAATATATAAATATATGAAATTTTATATACAAATAAATTTGAATATAGCTCACGTTATTGAATTTAAACCTATGATATTCATGAAAAAAAAAATTGTTAATCGAGTTTATCTATAGTCACTAAAAAACCTTCAACTGTTGCATTTAAATCATGAATGTTACAAAAATAATATATGATTTTACTCGTTTTTCTAACATATAACATACATCTATCTATTTGTTGGTAAAAGTACCTCCAAGACCTTACATTATATTAAAATCAGATTGTAGATTACTCTTTTCACCATGTAACAAAACAAAAACAAAAACAAAAAAAATTCTAAAATATGATGTCTTGTACAAAAAATCTCTATTTTGTTTTTTAAATTTGATGTCTTGTACAATATAATATTATTTTATAAAGCCCAGTTCCTTTTATTCAAAAATAAAATTAAAATAAAAAAATTCTTCACACTCTCTTTAACTTATGCTCACACAGACATTGTAGTTCTAAGCAATCCTACCCATTTTTTAAAATGGCACCGTTTTGATTAAACCAGAATAATTTGTTGCGGCGTTTTTACACTGTAGTGGCACTACAGCCCAACACTTCTATTAGTCAATAATTTCATAATCCAAAAAAATTGAAAATCTAGTCAATAATTTAATAATAACATTGGACAAAACCGACTTATTGAAATATCTAAGCTAAATATAAATCTCAATATTTGTACAAAATGAGAGGCTTAAATCTAAGCACTCTGTCCCCGACATTAATTTTTATCAAGAATGCTTAGTGATATGTATTTTAATTTGGACGTGATTGTGTGGTTGATTTTTAGGTTTTTTTTCCCTTACATATCTAAATCGAATAACTAAACAAACCAACACTAATGTTTTTTAAACCGAACCAGTTCAGCCACCAATTCACCAATCCGACCGGTTCGATTAAAAAATCGTTACAAATTCAAAAATAAAAACCCCAATTCAACTATCAATTTAATCAGTCCATGCCAATTCTTGGTCTAACTGAATCAAAGCCATTCTTCAGACTAGTAACCCCGGCTAGCTGCCAATCCGACCAGCCAATATTGTCCGGTTCAAACATCATTGACCAACATTTAAATAGTAAATTGATTTCTAGAATGGTATCATTATCCAGCCTAACAATGAATGAGAAACCAAAAACTCGGTCAAACCGAACTGATTACTTCTAATTAGATTAGTTTGATTTCTAACATGAGCACGAACATATGACATTTTAAGAACCCTACAAATAAGGGTGAAAAAGGCTTGATTAAAAATAGCTCAGTTCCGATTGACATCGGTTAAGCGATTTACTGAGCCAAACAGGGCTCTTTACTAGCATTGATCTCTCCATCACTCACGTCTTCATTTGATCTACCCTAAACCCTAATCCTTATAATTCTAAATCCTAAACTCTAAAACACTCACTCTAAACCATAAACCATAAATTTTAAATGTTGGAACCCTAAACTCAAAACCATATCCCATGAACTACAAACACCTAAACCCTTAACTACAAACCTTAAACCCTAAATTAATGAGATAAAATTTTAATATTATATATTCTTTCAATATTTTAGGAAATTTAAATAACATTTTCAATTTACTAATTAATTTTGTTTCTCTAGAGATGCATGAGTTACCAATTTTTTAAATTTTAATATATATAAAGTTTATCTATTATTTCTTAAATAATTTAAACTATAATTATAATTTTAATATATTCATATTAATGTTATCCCTAAACCTTAAACTCATAATCAGAAAATCCTAAAACCTTAAACCCCAAACATATAAACACAAAACCCTAAAACATTAAACAATAAATTATAATCCTTAAACCATGCACCTTAAACTGTAAACACTAAACCGTAAACCCTAAACTAAATTGATTTTTTGCGGCATTTTTTTTAAAAACCTTATTCACACTCAAAGCTATTAAGTTATTTTTAATTTGAATATTATTCACAAAACTGATTATGATGTAAAATTTTAATAATATTCATATTTTAAATCCAATTTTTTGGTGTTACACATTCAAAAAAAGCCAGAATTAAGGAAATTTAGGACGTTACACCTTTATACAAAGAGTTAGCCAGAGCGTATGTTTACAAGTCTATCCAAACACTTAGGAAAGTGTCGCCACAATAGTGTCATCTTAGGACTAGACAAAAGCCAACTCTTATTCAAGCGTTGCCTTAGGCATACATATCCCAACCCTTATACAAAGAGTTGGCTAAAGCCTAGTCTATCGCAACACTTAGGAAAGTGTCGCCCTAAAATTGTCGTCTTAGGACTACACAAAAGCCAACTATTATTCAAGCGTTGCCTTAGGCATACATATCCCAACCCTTATACAAAGAGTTGCCCAAAGTGTTGTCTATCGCAACACTTAGGAAAGTGTCGCCACAATAGTGTCATCTTAGGACTAGACAAAAGCCAACTCTTATTCAAGCGTTGCCTTAGGCATACATATCCCAACCCTTATTGAAAGAGTTGGCTAAATCATAGTCTATCGCAACACTTAGGAAAGTGTCGCCAAAAAAGTGTCGTCTTAAGACTACACAAAAGCCAACTCTTATTCGAGCGTCGCCTTAGGCTTACATATCTCAACCCTTATGCAAAGAGTTGGCCAAAGAGTAGTCTATCCCGACACTTACGAAAGTGTTGCCACAAAAGTGTTGTCTTAGGACTACGCAAAAGCCAACTCTTACTCATGCGTCGCCTTAGGCTTACATATGCCAACTGTTGTACAAAGAGTTGCCTAAAGCGTATGTTGGCAGGTCTATCCCAACACTTAGGAAAGTGTCGCCCCAGAAATGTCGCCTTAGAACTAGACAAAGCCAACTCTTATTTAAGCGTTGCCTTAGGCATGCATATCCTAACCCTTATAAAAGAGTTGGGCAAAGCATATGTTGGCCAGTCTATCCCAACACTTAAGAAAGTGTCGCCCCATAAGTGTCGCCGTAGGGCTATTTTGTTGTAGTGGGTATAAAATTAGAATATTTTTAAATATTTTAATAACTTTTTATATGATTAATATTTTAACAACCTAACTGCTAAATTTATTAAAATATTTGTATTTATCACGCATAATTTTTTTAATTAATCAAATATCTCTATAATATACTCTTAGTTTCTATACTTTTCATGTTTTCCTAATTTTATTTTCGAAACTTTGACTTTGTTAATTTATTTTTTTTAAAAAAATTCTGATACCTATATTGACATGAAATTTACTGATAAAATAATAGTTAGGCGGAATTAAAAATGTAAAATTTTAAAAAGTAATCACACATATAAAAGTCAAACAGTAAAAAGAATTACTTCAATACTTTTAATCTCATCCAGAAAAATCGCTTTGTCTTTACTCCATCTTCTTACCTACTACTGATCTCCCATGAAATTTGAAACCTTACAAGAATCCTTGAAATCGATAATATAATTTTTATGGGTTTTTTATTATCGAAATTCCTAACTTTGAAATCGAAAATTTCCTTCAGAACCTTTAATCGACGAAATCCCCAATTTATAGCCTCCTTACCTTAATCGAAATTTGTGAAAGTTCATCCACGTATTATATTTTTTCAGGTTTAATAGATGAGAGAGATTATATTGGTGGAAGGTGTAAGAAGATGAAGAACATTGGTATGGGTTTTTGGAAAATGAGTTCGAGATTTCAATGAAAAACTATAACAAATGAAATGAGTTTAATGTTTTTTATTATAATTTTAAGGTTTCGATTTCAAAGGTTTCTACACTTAGGATCAGTGAAGAAGAAGATGGAGTATCTTTGGGTTGTCGTTTCGATTGTATGGTGGAAGGTGTAAGAAGAAGATGAAGAACATTGTTACTTTTTTAGATTTTTAAAATTTTACCTTCTAAAAGCCTTATTTTATTTATAAATTCCATGTCAGAATTGATAACAGAAAATTTTAATAGAGTTATTAATTAGATAAGAATTTTTAGGGGTTAAAATTTTGAAAATAGAAATATGAGGATGAAATTCTTAAATTACGAAAAGTATAGGGAATACGAGTATATTTTAATCAGAATAAAATGAATTTTTTCTATAAAGTATGAGGGGTTAAAATATACAATTTTTACAAAGAAATATGAACTTCATTTCACTAGTTAAGATTACAAGCAGATGGGCTAAATAAGCTCAAGAGATCAAGCAGTCAATACATGGGTTTAACCCAAGCCCAAACCCTAGCCCAATTGCCCACCACCCGCCGCCAGTAGCCACAGCGGGAATTGGAGATGCTTGAGAGACAAGGAAGTTGCCATGCCTCCAACACCACTAAGGGAAAGCTGAGACTGCAGCAAGATCGGGTAGAAGAAGCGCCGTCATGACCGTGGAGACCATCAGGACCACTGATAAAAAGGATGCCACAACCTTGGTTACCGGCATCGGTCACCAGACTACAAGGATTTGGTTTCACTAGATCGGCTTCACCATATTCGAGCTTGCGAAGGCTTGTAGTTGTCTGCGACGACGCTTTACCCAACAGCCACTAATCTTGTCAAGAGCAGTAGCAAAAATAGGCCCAAGGAATCCTCGATCGGAGAAAACGGATAAACTCCATAGAGAGGTTGTGGAAAGCCACGAGGTGGTCGAGTTTCTCTCCCTCCATTCCGGCGTCAAAGGGCATAGGGAGGGAGAGAGCTTGGGTTATTTTATGGAAAGGGGTAGGGAAGAAAGCGAAAAAGAGAAATAAAGGGAGATAAGTTAACAACGACCGGCCCAAAGGCCGGCCGTGCCGGCATGGCGGTAAGAAGGCAGGGAAAAGTGTTTGTTTGAAAGCGAAGGTACGATAAAATATACATTGCTTAAGACATAGGGAAATAGGATATTACGTGTGAAGCCGTACAGTAAAATGACTGGGTCTATCGTCTTGCTTTCTTTCTGTATTGTCAATGACAGCTACAATCTTTATTTACTTTTTGCCCAAACCCAAGCTGAAAGTTGAAACTCCACACCGACTGGGCCCTATTTTCAACTTTTCCCTAATACGTACACTACACCTTTTGCTCCCATCTTCTCTTTTTTACTGTCTTAGCCCCCGCACATCATCAAGTGTTCCAATTTCTACCAATAGCCGCCCTCCCCACCCATTTATTAACTAACACGTGTATTAATTGTAAGAACTGATCAAATTATGGTTTTGGTGCTTTTTATTGTGCTCAAAGTTAGGATTTTATCTCTGTATATTCTTTTTAAAGTTTCACTAGTTCAAAAACATCACAAGATTGGTACAAATATATGTTCCATGGACAATAATATAGATTTCAACCAATACAATACAAAGAGGATGAATCGAACACAACTCATATAAGGCATACTCACAAAGTAAAAAGGAGACTCACACATCACAATTACTCAAACCCGAGTCTTCAAAGGTTTTATTTTCTTTTTACTTTTATGATTTTATTAATCAGTTAGTTTAATTGACTTATATTTTTAATAAAGACACGTTTTTCAACTTATTATGTTAATTTATTAATTAATACTTGGATTAATTAATGATGTTACTAAAATACAGAGATTAAAAAGTTATATCGAATTATAATATATGAACTAAATTTTTAGTTTGATTATAGTAAAAGGACTAAAATCAAAATTTGACCAGTGGAATGTTAGTGGATATATTCTGTTTGTTCCCGCATATAATTTTAAATGATAAAAACAAGCTGGAAGAAAGAGAGAGGAAGGCGAATTGCATTGTGGAGAAAAAGAAAGGGAAAAGGATTTCACTGAAAACGATGCATACTGAGTTCTCAGTTGACGATTTCTCGGACTCCTTTTGGGCGGCTCCGCCGGGGATGAGCCGAAGCCAATCGGAGTGGGCTTTTGACAATTTTATTGAAGAGTTTTCTGGTTCGGGCGGGGCGATCCCGGTGTCGCGTTCGGGCGAGAGTGTGATCGGTCCATCCTTGGCGGAACCTCGGCCGTCCGTTTCGAAATCTGAAGAAGCCGATGGTGAAGGTGACGTGGTGGAGATCAAAAGACCTGGTAATCAGAATCATAACAGTCCGCCGTCCGATCTGGCACCAACGTTCTCGATTGACTCGGATGAGTACCGCGCGATCCTCAAGGACAAGCTCCATCAAGCCTGCGCAGCTGTTGCTTTCTCTCGTGTATTATTCTCTCTCCAATCTCGATTTCCAATTGGATTTATTATTAAATATTATAAGTCATATTAGATATTTTTTCTGAAAAATAAATATTATTCAGGCATCATCTGTGAAGGCAGAAGTTTTCTCTGCGCAAGCTGAAGATCAAGCGCTTCAATCGAGATCCCAAGTTCAAGGTAAGCTTTTGCTTTGCATGCCTCTGATTTGACTTGTTCTTTTTAATGAATTCGAGTTTTTTAGACTTTCCTTTTTTCTCAAATGCAATAGATTGAACTTGTTTAGAGTAAGGATGAAGGACCGTTCACGTTTCTTATTGACTCTGATATTTGAATGCAACTTATGTGATATAAGCATGCGACTTACGCAACCCTGTAAATTAATTTTAGTTATTTCCTTACGTTTCAAATTTTAAGGAGCCGATTTCATGTTAGTTCAAAGGGGTAATTCTATTCCTGAGCAGTAGTTAGATTTTAAGGGAGTCAATTTTTATTTGTAATATGTGTTTCTTATCCAAGGAGAGCTAGGATTTCTGTAAAAATTTGCTCTGAATACTTGTATTTCGGCAAACTGATAAAGGCATCTGCCTTGCTCAAATTCGATTGGAGTTGGAGTGCAGTTGGGAAGATCACTAGTCTTATACTGGGAGATAAGCAGTTTCTATCCCGTAAGCATATTTCATTGTAATAGGAGGCTGCACTGCTTCAACAGGTTTAGTTTTTCTGATGGCAGTCAGCCCCTTCTATACTATGACAAGTCTATATGGTTTTGAATCAAATGTAGTTCATCTAGTTTGTGATTTGTTGAGGGCGAGATAGTAGCAGAATGAATGACATGAATGTTTCTGTAGTTTGGATCCTTTAAGTTAACTACATCAATGATTTTTTTGCTTCTTGGTGAACTATAGGAAAGCATTGTTTTTCATTTAGTTTTTACTGGAGCCATCCTGCACATATCATGCATGATTATTCCTCATAAATAATAACTGCAAGTTGCTAATGTTTTCTGTCTTCACAAGGTGCAACGTAACTTAACCTTTGATTCATGTTTGTTCTGAAAGAGTGAAGGAAAGGAAAATGAGAAGAAAGATGGAGGGATACATAAAAATGGAATTAATTTTCTTTACTAGATTTGATAATTTTTATTAGTTTCTTATAAACTTTACATAGGCATTCAAACAAGAAATGAAATATTATCCTGTTTATTTTTCATTTTTCTCCACTTCTCCATTTTCCTTCCTACTTCTTTTTCTTCACATTTCCTAATATCTAATCTGTAGAAAATATTGTAAAGATCTTTGGAGCTCTTCTTGCATTAATTTCATTCTCCTTTTTCAAAGACTGCTTTACATATAATAATATCTAGCTGATACAAATTCTACCATTGTAGGTTCCTCAAAGGCTCAAGGACAGGGTGAACTAGATGCTACACCTAGTGAAGTCTTGGCTATGTCTACTACACAGACAAAATCAAAGGTACAAATGAGGCAAACAACAAGTGTGTCATCAGGAGAAGATTCAGATGATGATGAACTTAGAGATACTGAAACTACTGACAACATGGATCCGGCTGATGCAAAACGTGCAAGGAGGTAATCATGTTTTCTATTTTTGACTTGTATTATTGATTGTTTTGAGGAGTTTGAAATGCTTTCTGTTATTTATTCTCTTCCGCTTAACATGTTTGATTTCCTTTTCTCTTCTTTTTATCCTAATTAAAAAGACTAGCATCTCTTTTAAGTAATAGCTATAAGAACTAATTTCTTATCTTCAAAAAGATCAAATATTTATTTTGCAAATAGAGCTTGAACTTACAGTTCTATACCTCTTAGTCGAACATAGTTCTGTTGTCTTTTTCAAGAATTAATCTCAGCTCTTGGCTCAGGGATTCTTCTTTTTGTGTTTTCTTAAATCAATATATTGGTTTAAAGCACAAACATTGTAATCAGTAATTTCTTATCTCACTACTAGACATGTGAATTAGTAAATTCTCACTAAATTCAATCTTTGATTTGGTGATGAAACCACAAAATTGCCCTAAATTAATTGGTATATTGTTGATGTCTCAGAATGCGGTCAAATCGAGAATCAGCTAGACGCTCAAGGAGAAGAAAGCAAGCACATATGAATGAACTTGAAGCGCAGGTTTTACTACATCATTCCTCCTACCCCTTAATGGTCTGGTGCAGTTTGTTTTATTGTTATTTTTAATCCTGTAAGTGATTTTTTCTAGGTTGGCCAACTAAGAGTTGAACATTCTACATTACTCAACAGTCTCACTGACACGAATCACAAGTATGACGAAGCTGCTGTGGACAATAGAATTCTGAAGGCTGATATCGAAACATTAAGAGCAAAGGTAAACCATCAGCACCAGTTCGTCATCATCACCATTGCCTAATTTGCCTTTTCTTACTTTGGTCCAGTTATTCTTCAGTTAGTTTGACTTATGGTTCCTGCTGAAAGTTCAAAATTTACTTCCATATAAATTACAGGAGAATATGTTATTGTGACATCATGAAGTTTAGTCGGTCAAATTCTGAAAAGCCATGGGTAATTCATTTTCCTTAATCTAGGATTAAAGGATTAAATAGAAAATGAGCTTTCAGAATTTAGTAGCTGCAATTCTCTCAGTGAAGGGAGATTAATTTGGTTTTGGTGATCTGTATGTGCTCCATTTCAGGGATCTGCTGGACTTGTCCAGTACTGACACACTCAGTTCTATGGTGTGTTCGACTGTTAATATACTTGAAATTATTTATGATTTGTATATCTCTCTGAAATTTACATAACGGATACTGACATGATCTCTCGTGTTAATACACTGGAGTTACCTTGTTGGACATCAGATGTTAATGTCAGTGTTTGGACCGTTGCAAACTGTGAAGCACAGTCTTGCATCTTTTATGCCTGAAACTGCTGCGATTGGTTGTAGCTATTTTACATTTTTTCTATGAATCACTATTGATGCTGATTGATGCAACTTTAATTCCGTGCCTATCATGTTGATTGTTATACTTGAAATTTTCAGGTAAAAATGGCTGAAGAAACAGTTAAGCGGGTGACGGGGATTAACTTTAACTCTGGTCTTCTATCTAGGCACAATGTAGCTAGTGTTGGCATGCCTTTTGTTAGCAGCCCATTGGAAACATCTTCAACTGCTCCTGTTCCATTGCAGCCAAACACTAATCAGTTTTTTCACCAACCAGTTCCCTTGCATCATCAGAGAATGGAAAACGGTTTCATGGGGAACACCATGGTTCCTCCTATCGTGAATTCACGAACCGAAGGAGTGAAACATGTCAATGAAACATCTGCATTGCAGCACACACCCAGGTCGGAGCGCGTTCAAGATCAGATCGGCCCTGGTGTCAGTCAGCATATGTCTGTGTGGGAGCCTCAACAACATGCAGCTGCTAAGAACAAGAAGCAAAATTGAAGGTTGGTGGTGTCCTTCCCGTCCTGTTTTCTGAGATGGGGTTTAAGAAGCATAGCTGGTGGTGGTGGTGGTGTCGTGTTAGTTAAAAAACCAGTGACTAAATTTTTGTATTTAACATCTTGTCATCATAACATCGACTTAGTTATCAGTCCAGACAGTGAACTTTATTTTGGTAAATTATTATGTATGAAAATCATATTAAGTTCATACTCCACTCCAGTGTTTCAATTATTAAGTAGTTAAAAAATCATCCACGAGTGCAATCTTTTTATCATTATAGTATTGAAAAAGGGAAAGGGGATGACAAAATTTGAATCCCGGAAAACGTAAGTGTAAGATTTTATCTTCTTACCTTAATATCTTTAGTTTTTTTTTCTTAAGCGGGGAAGGCATATTTCACATTTTCACCCATTTTTGTATGGGTGAGTATTAGCTATGTACTACTTTTAATTCTATAAATAAAATTATAAATTTGCCACGTGTTTCACTTATTTAATATTTTTATATTTTTAAATTTTTTTTATTATATGTAAACTTGTCATATCCCAATTTTGCTTGTGAGATTATTTAATATAGGCATAATGATTTTTTTTACCTTCAAATTTTATAAATAAAAATTTATTTTAGCCCTCTATTTATTTTTTTGGCTTTTTTAGTCTTTAAATTTGTGTTTTTTTATCTAAACACCTCAAAATAGATGAAAAAGTTAACGTTTGTTAACTTTGTTGACATGACATACATGTGGATGACATGTTAACATTTAATTAATTTTAAAAATTAAATAAATCGTTAAAAAATTTGATTCAATTAGCTTTTTATTTGATTCGATCGATTCGAACTTATTCTTGAATCAACCGTTTTAAAAAATTTATCTTTAAATTGATACCCTAATTTATTTTCAATCCAATTAATTTGACCAGTTTAAACAACCTCGTGGGACTGAATGCATTGCAGTGCAGCAATGCCAATAGTTTGAAACAAGAGTGCTGCTCGGTCATGAAGCATTGCTGCAGCCCCACAGTTGCTGCCAGGCAGCGCATATTTCGAATAAAATGTATCAATTTGGTGATTGAAAAACTGTTGGTGCAAAATAAAAATGAAGAAATATTGAAGGAAATAAAAACAATTGTAGATGGTAAAGTCACAGAAACGTCAATTGGAGCATTTTATTAGTTTTTCAACTTAATTTTTTTTTTCTTCTAAAATCATATTTTAAGAAAATGAAAGGTAAAAACATGTAAAGTTATAGGATTTAATGATTAACTCTGAAAACCCATTTCTAATTATTAAGCAAGGAAGACAAGAAACAAATAAAGAAAGAAAAAAGGGTTAAAAGAATGAATCTGAACTATTATGAAAAAAAAAAAATTATATTTAATTTTAATATTCAATTTAGTATTTAAGTTTTTTATATTTTTGTTTTAATTTGATACTTGAGTTTGACTTCAATGTTTAGTTTGGTAATTGAGTTTTTTTTTTGTCCTATACAAGTACCTAAGTTTGACTTCAATGTTTTATTTGGTACCTGAGTTTGTTTTTGTCCAAATTAAGTATCTATATTTTTTTACTAGAGCACATATGTCAAATATTTATTGGGCCACACGATGTTGTTTAGTTTGGGTATCAAATTGAACATTGAAGCCAAATATAGATACCAAATGGTATATTAATCCTTTAAAAAAAAGGAAATTTGTTACTAGTATAATAACACAAGGAAAAGGCTTATTCAATACACGTGTTAAAAAAGTTAGATATAAAATAAAGAATAAAAATTTAAATGTGAAATTAGAATGATGAGTAAGAACTCTTATAAAAAAAATAAGATCTCTTCAAAAAAAAAAAAAACTTTCTCTTCGTCACAAACAAGTTATGTGTGTTGCTAAAAATTACCAATTGTAATTAATTTATACCTAACTCGTGACTAAAACATGTAAAAAAAATACTCCTACCAGACGTAGCATAAGTGATATTTAAAATCTATCTTAACATAATTGAAAGCTAACATTCATGTCGATTTAGTTTTAGCTCGATTGGCATGACATTGTTGCCAATGCAGGAGGTCGTGAGTTCGAGTGCGCTGAAGCGCATTATCCTCTTATTTAGGGTTGGGGAGGGGCTTTGGGTAGTTCTAGGTATTGTCTAACAAAAAGAACATACATGACCAGTACTTATAATGAGATTATTCAAAAAAAAGAAAAAAGAAAAAAGAAAAGAAGAAGCTAACATTCATAACTGATAAAAAAAAAAAAGCTTAACCCATAAATTGGTACTTAAACTATATCCTTTTTCTCATCTTGGTACCTAAACTTTTTTTTTGTCATGAGTGGGACCAAAGCAACTTTTTTTGTTCGCAATCTGATATCTCCAATAGTCCAATGTTAGTTGATAAACCGTAATTTATACATATTTTAATCCCACATTTAGCATACTTTTTGGATGATTTATCCCTTGAATTGTGGAACTTGATGCTCCTAATCCTTTAATTTCATGTTTTATACTTAGGAGAGCATCAGAGGATGAAAGGAACGAGAAACGGGCCGAAAACGGAGAAAATGGGCTTATCTTAGAGACTCACACGGCCTGGACTATCACCCACGGTCGTGTGTTTCGAGTAACAACCGAGACACGGCCTAGAACATCGTACATGGCCAGATCACACAGCCGTGTGTGGCAAACAGGATCGACCACGGTCGAGAGAGTCGACCACGGGCGTGTCACACGGGTGTGTCCCTGCTATAGCCAAGATGAGTTTCATTCGGAATAGGATACTTAGGGGCGAAGAAAGACATTCCGAAGCCTATATAAACACCCTAAGTATAACCTAAAAGGTGTCTTTGATCGGGGGCGAAGCCAGAGAGGGCAGAACACGGGGAATTACTCTAAGAAAGCCAGTTGATTCATCTCAGAAGCCGGATTCAAGCTCAAGATGGAAGATCTTCCCTTCAATTTCCTTCAGGGGGTTTTAGGGTTTTTCTTATGTTTTGTTATTTACTTTCTTCTGAGATGTATTCTTTATTATTCATAAACTAAACCCCTCAAATACCTGAGGGGGATGAAACCTAAGACGAATCTTGTTATTGTTTTCTGAGCTATATGATAAATACTTGATTTGTTCTTAATTATGTGTTCTTAAATCTTGTTTTAATATTTCAGGATATTGATTCAAGTATTGATGTGCTTAGGCAGTGGAGCAAAAGTCCCTGCTTAAGAGTAGATCTAGCATAGTTAAGCGGAGTTGATCGCAACCCTAGAGATAGGATGACGAAAATCTACCGGATTAGGGTCAAACCTAATATGGGAGTCCATAGATCGAGTTAATGCAACACTAGGGGTTTTAATTAGAAAGAAATTTCAATTAATCAACCTAGGGTTAGACGTCAGTAGCATCGAAAGAGGTATTAATATAAATTAGGGAATCCTATGGATCAAGTCAAGTGAATAAATCGTCTGGTTCAGAGTTAAATAACAAGTGAAGTCTAGGTGGATTCTTCCTCGGGTATTGTCCTAATCAACTGGTTTTTCCCAAAAGTATTTTCCCAATTCACTCTCTTTGTCTTAGCATCCTTAGTTTAGTAATTAGTTAGATAAACATCAATCCCCTTTATTTTAGGCTAGATAATAAAAAGAAAGTCAGTACTTGTAATCTTGGTTCCTTTGGGTTCGACATTCCGGTCTTGCCACTAAGCTATACTACTGTTCGATAGGTGCACTTGCCTCAATCGTGGTGATAGTTAGTTTTTAGGCTCGATCATTCATTATATAAATAGTAAAACTCTCAGACACGATCAAGTTTTTTATTAGGAAACTCTCAGACGAATCTAAACAAAGGCCCTCTATTGGAGAACCCCCCAAATTGGAATTGAAACAGTTACCAACACACTTAGAGTACGCATTCCTTGGGAGCAATTTTACACTACCGGTAATTATTTCTTCAGACCTAGAACCCAATGAGAAAGAAGAGTTACTACAGGTGTTAAAGGAACATAAAAGAGCCATAGCCTGGAAAATCTCTGACATAAAAGGGATAAGCCCATCGTTTTGCACCCACAAAATCTTAATGGAAGACGAATATAAACCATGTGTGCAACCTCAAAGACGCTTAAATCCCAATATGAAGGAAGTTGTCAAAACCGAGGTAATTAAACTTCTAGATGCTGGAATTATTTATCCTATTTTTGATAGTTCTTGGGTAAGTCCTGTGCAGGTTGTTCCAAAGAAAGGAGGCATGACTGTCATAGCTAATGAAAAGAATGAATTAATTCCAATAAGAATAGTCACAGGTTGGAGAGTTTGCATCGACTATAGGAAACTGAACGATGCCACAAGAAAAGACCATTTTCCTTTACCCTTCATTGATCAAATGCTAGAAAGATTATCTGGGCATATGTACTACTGCTTCTTAGACAGACTCTTTGGCTATTTCCAAATCCCCATAGCTCCTGAGGATCAAGAAAAGACAACCTTCACATGTCCATACGGTATGTTTGCTTATCGAAGAATGCCTTTTGGATTATGCAACGCTCCTGCTACTTTTCAATGCTGCATGCTAGCCATCTTTGATGAACTTGTGGAAGATATCATGGAGGTATTTATGGACGACTTTTCGGTATTCGGTAATTCATTCCACCTTTGCCTTAAAAATTTAAAATGAGTTTTAATGAGATGTGAGGAAACGAACCTTGTGCTTAATTGGGAAAAGTGTCACTTCATGGTTCGAGAAGGGATTGTGTTAGGTCATAAAATTTCTAGTAAAGGGATTGAGGTTGATAAAGCAAAAATTGAAGCCATAGAAAAATTACCTCCTCCTAGTTCAGTTAAGGCTATTAGAAGTTTTTTAGGACATGCCGGTTTCTATAGAAGATTTATTAAGGATTTTTCTAAAATAGCTAAGCCTTTGACGAAATTACTAGAAAAAGATGTACCTTTCAATTTTGATCAGGAATGTTTAGATGCATTTAATACTCTAAAAACTAAATTAACAAATGCCCAAATTATTATTGCACCTGATTGGAATTTACCCTTTGAACTAATGTGTGATGCGAGTGATTTTGCAGTAGGTGCAGTTTAGGTCAGCGAAGAGACAAGCATTTCCAACCAATCTATTACGCTAGCAAGACACTGACAGCCGCGCAAGAGAACTAAACCACCACAGAAAAAGAATTGCTTGCTGTGGTCTTTGCATTTGATAAATTTAGAAAATATTTAATATTATCTAAAGTCGTGCATTTACATCGACCATTCAAATTTCTTCGTTATCTTTTAACTAAATCGATGCAAAACCTAGACTCATAAGATGGATTCTACTTTTACAGGAATTTGACTTGGAGATTCAGGATAAGAAAGGAGCTGAAAACATGGCAGCAGACCATCTTTCTAGACTTGAAAATCCACATCTTGAAGAACTTGATGAGAGTGAGATCAATAACTCGTTTTCTGAAGAACAACTCTTGGCCATATCCAACACCGAGGTACCTTGGTTTGCAGATATCGCAAATTATTTAGTCGCTAACGTATTACTGTGGGTTAACACATCAAAGAAAAGAAGCGATTCTTTCTTGATGTGAAAAACTATTTTTGGGAGGACCCTTTTCTTTTTCGTATATGTGCAGGTCAAGTAATTCGGAGATGTGTCGCAAAGGAAGAAGCAAGCAAAATCCTAGAGCATTGCCATTCAGGACCCACAGGAGGACATTACAGTGGGACGAAGACAGCACATAAAACACTCGAATCAGGTTTTTATTGGCCCACTCTGTTCAAGGACGCTAACAGGTATGTTAATTCATGTGATAAATGTCAAAGAACAGGTAATATCTCTAAATGCGATGAAATGCCTCAAACATATATGCTATCATGTGAAATATTTGATGTATGGGGTATCGATTTTATGGGCCCATTCCCTAGCTCATTTGGGAATAAATACATCCTCGTAGCTGTTGATTACATGTCAAAATGGGTGGAAGCTCAAGCTTTACCCACTAATGATGCAAGAGGGGTAGTGCGTTTTCTTAAGAAACTTTTCTCTCGATTTGGAACACCTAGAGCAATTATTAGTGATAGGGGTACTCATTTTTGTAACACTCAATTCGAGAAAATCTTAAAGAAATATGGAGTACACCACGCAATGTGCCTACCCTTATCACCCTCAAACCAAAGGACAAGTCGAAGTATCTAATAGAGAACTTAAACGTATCCTAGAAAAAACTGTAGAATCAAAGAGGAAATATTGGGCAGCAAAAGTAGATGACGCTTTATGGGCCTATAGAACCGCCTTTAAAACTCCCATAGGAACATCCCCATACAAACTTGTTTACGGGAAGAGCTGTCATTTACCATTTGAACTCGAACATAAAGCATTTTGGGCTATAAAATTTTTAAACTACGATCTCAAACTTGCAGGCGAGAAAAGATTGATGCAGTTGAATGAGCTTGATGAGTGGCGAACAAAAGCCTACGAGAGCTCACGATTATACAAAGAAGCAACAAAGCGATGCCACGATGCTCGTCTAAAGCGATCTAAACAATTCGAAGTTGGAGATCTCGTGTTACTTTATAATTCAAGACTCAAATTATTCCCTGGAAAGCTAAAATCAAGATGGTCAGGTCCATTCATAATCAAAACTATTTTCCCCTACGGCACAATCGAGGTAACTCATCCGACTTATGGCACTTTAAAGGTAAACGATCAGCGACTGAAAATTTATAATGGTGAAGATTTTAGGGATATGAGAGAGGAGCTTCAGCTACGTGAACCTCAATATAGAAATGAAAACAGGGTAAGTCTAGCTTAAGACTTTAAACGAGCACTTCTTGGGAGGCAACCCAAGCACTAACCTTATTAACATTCATATTTTCGTTGATAGCAACTAACTAACAACTAACTAATTTCATAAGCGCAGGATTTCCTTACCACACGGCCTAAAACACGAGCGTGGCCGTGGCAGTGTGGACACCATGGGCAGGCACATCGGCGTGGCAGAGACCGTGCGAGCCAAGGACAAAATTTTTCCCAAAACACGGGCTACGATAAAACACCACGGCCGTGCGACACAGCCGTGGTCGAAACTGACTTAGACGAAACGGGCTGAAACTAAGGGGGCCACGGCCGTGCGATGCAGCCGTGGTCGATACTGAGTAAACGAGACGGGCGTGAGACACGCCCGTGCCTTGAAACCGTGGCCAAACCTGTCAAATTAAACACGGGCGTGGGACCTATAACACGGGTGTGGGAGAAGCAAGCGAAGCTCAGCACGGCCGTACGACGCAAAACAGGCGTGCTAAAACCCTAACATTCAAAACACACGGGCTAAAAACGATTCACACGGGCGTTTCATACGCCCGTGTGCTCTTATTTCTATAAAAACCCCTCACTATTCATCATCTTTTTCCCCAAATTAGTTTACCCAAACCCTAGCCGTTTTCCTTTCTCCCCCTACTAAGTCCGGCCACCACCATCAACAAACCCCATCATCCTGTCTCCTCTCCCTTTTTCCTCATTCCCTTCTCTATTTTCCCTTCCTCCTCTCCACGCACACCAGACCACGCCCGTGTGAGTACAACACGCCCACGCGCCACCACCACGCCTTAACCGCGTCACTTCCCTCAACAATCTCCACCGGTTCACCCTTCTCCACTTTCGTTTGCTTATCTCTTTAACATTTTCATTATTTTTTAGTTTATTATTTATTTCATTATTCTTATTTCATGATTTAGATTTTTATGATTTTCTTAGTATTTTCTCTACTTAGTTTAATTCTATTCTGATTTTTATTCATAGTTTTAACATTCCTTGATGATTTACTTAAGAAACTATTTAGAACTATTAGGAATCGCATTCTTGGCGGGTAATAATACTTGAATCATTGGGTACTATTTATTCTACAGGAACATAATGTCGTCTTCCCGAGGTAAGAAAACCGCAGTCCCTGTGTCCAAAAAATAAAAGGGACCCGGTTCATCATCGACACGCGCATCTGCCAAAGTATGGCACCCATTCTTACAGTTTCCTCCGGAATCCTAAGAGGACCTTTTTCAGATACTTCGCGCGCGACCACTCGGCATAGGGAGACGCATTGATTGGACCGCCTTGGAGCAGGTCCAACTAGCCGACAACGTCCGAGCCCTCCTGACTACCTACCCATGGGGGCAATTCTTCGAGATCATTGAGCCCACATACCTAGAGCTCATTTTGGAGCTCTGTTCTACATTCCACCTCCAAACGGTGATGATGAACCACGATGACCCCGGCACAGTCCAATTTCATCTCGGAGGCATTGTACGTGAACTGAGTGTCCCAGAGTTCGGGGTCGCCTTGGGGCTCTACACTGATGAATTCATGGCGGAAAATGATCTCGAGACACTCCATCGCCACATCCATAACTCCCCTTCTAGATGTTGGAATAACATAGCCCCCGCTTCGGCCTCCTATGACCCTAGTCGCTCCAAGGTGACAACTCTTGCCCCATCCCTGAGGTACTTACATGCCATCTTAGCTCATGCATTGACAGGTAGGCGAGAGAGCACCAGCGTCGTCAACACTCACGACGTCTACTTCCTATGGTGCATGGCAAACGGGCACGTCTTTGACTTAGCCTACTTTATAGCTCGTGCCATTCAACATCAGACGGAGCAGCATAGGAGAGGGGTCCTCTCCATGGGTCCCTACATCACACGTTTGGCCCGGTATTTTGGGCTCCTCAACACCGTCGCTCAATCCTCCTCACTCACACTGATAGGACATATGCCCCCACAGGGCATCCAGACGATGATCCATATGAGGATGATTGAGCGCCGCCGTGGGTTCGATCCTCCCCAGTATCGGCTAGTGTGAGCCACCGAGCAGGATGATCCAGAGGACATTACTGGTGATGTCCCACCACAGCATGAAGAGCCATCTTCGGCCGCACACTCCCCTCGCCGACCAGTTCATGCGGCCGCTTCAATATCTGACATCTCTGAGTGCCTCACTCGCTCGAATAAAGATCTTGTACTCGATGAATTCACCGACACCGCTCGAAGATTTGACGGCATTGAGGCGACTCTTCAACAGATTTGTCATCACTTTCACATATCGCCGCCTCCACCACCTTGCGATCCAGCAAGTGACGAGGACCTTTGAGTCCTTTTATTTTCGTTATTATTATTATTATTATTATTATTTTGTTTTTATTTTATTTTATTTTATTTTCTTTAATAATTAAACTTTTTACCTTTCTTATTTTAAAACTTTCATTAGTAAAATTGAATTTCCTTTATCGCTGGCTGGCTAACTCTGAAAACATTCATTAACTAGTACTCCCTAAAATTTCACTAATGACTTCGCAGTTTAGAAAGGTTCACGGTGCCACTCAAGTAACCAACACACCACCTTCACCTATACCTAGTCATCATGTTCATCATTGATCATCCTCCATGGATTTCAGCCATAATTCAGGAAGTTTCACCTTTCTCTCTCTCTTATGACTTTCTTACTAATCATTATCTATCTTTGTACATTGAGGACAATGTACATTTTAAGTGTGGGGGGAGGGTGAATTTTATCGTGAAAAGTGCCTAACTTTTTGCATTATTCTCAAAATCCTGAATTATATCTTGTTCTTAAGTAAATGTTTTCATATTTACTGTTAGAATGAAATTTCCTTTGATTCATGATTTTCATTGATATGTTTTGGATTAAGTCATAGTTAATTGTGCAGTGATGATTTAAACTTTAGGAGACTAGAGAATCAAGCATGATGAGTTTATTTTCAGAATTAAAAACCTGTTAGGTTGTCTACCTGAATCTAATTATTACCTTGAAGTTTGAAATTTACAAAGTTGACATCAAAAGCCCATAATTTTTGGTAAGATCTTGAGCCTTTTAGAGCATACATTCCTTTTCGTGCTCGCTTTATTGATTATGAGTGTGTCAACATTGATTTGTTATTCTAGAACTTGCTTCGATTATACATGTCGAGACCACACCTTTGATTTGATATACTAAGATGATAAAGGCACCTAGGTTTTAACCCACTTACTCCATAAAAAGCCTACCTTCATAATTAACCCCTAGTGAACCCCTTTGAATCCTAACAAACCGTTTCTTGACTCACCCATTAATATTAACCCAAAACCAACTTTGTATTTGTTATCACCATTTTTCTTGACTACCCCTATATCGAGATTTGATTTGATCAGTTACTTAACTATTTTCTTTATTTCAGTTATTAAATTCTATATTATTATTGTTTGATTTGTTCTTAAAAAAAACAACGCGAAGTATATTCATTATTAGTTCTATGATATTTGAGCTTAAACTGTTAATTTCATTATCTTTAGAAGAAGCTCATTTTATTAGTATTAAGTTTTCAATTGATGTAATTATTTAAGCTTTGGTTATTATTCTAGTTAGGTAATTTATCAATTCAATCTCGATACTAACTCTCTAATTCAGCCTTTATCCACACCTTTAACCCAAGCCCCGTTACAACCCTTTTTAAAGACCTTTTGATTTGTGTATCATATCATTTTACAGTGGTGGAGATTTGATTTTCATGCAAGCATATGGGATTAACTTTTCATGTTTGACTTCTGAGTGCTTATTTTTGAACCTTAAACACTTTGAGTGATTTGAGTGAACCTTTAGTGAGGATGTCAATATTTGTTGATTTTGAATTAAAGGTAATTATTTAGGTAAGGGGAAACACCTATTTTTCGTGCTACAAAAACTATGACTTTGATTGTTTGAATCTTTAGGAACCTTCTGGTTAAATTATCAAAGTATGATTTACCTATGAATTATGATGAAACATTATTGATGAAGGGTATGAATTGAGGAAATTCTATTTTAATTGTGAGTTGAGAATTTTGCTTGAGGACAAACAAATGCTTAAGTGTGGGGGTATTTGATAAACCGTAATTTATACATATTTTAATCCCAGATTTAACATACTTTTTGGATGAAAGGTACGAGAAACGGGCTGAAAACGGAGAAAATGGGCTTATCTTAGAGACTTACACGGCCTGGACTATCACCCACGGCCGTGTGTTTCAAGAAACAACCGAGACACGGCCTAGAACATCGTACACGACCAGATCACACGGCCGTGTGTGGCAAACAGGATCGACCACGATCGAGAGAGTCGACCACGGGCGTGTCACACGGGCGTGTCCCTGCTATAGCCAAGATGAGTTTCATTCGGAATAGTATACTTAGGGGCAAAGAAAGACAATCCGAAGCCTATATAAACACCATAAGTATAACCTAAAAGGTTTCTTTGGTTGGGGGCGAAGCCAGAGAGGGTAGAACACAGGGAATTACTCTAAGAAAGCCAGTTGATTCATCTCAGAAGCCGAATTCAAGCTCAAGACGGAAGATCTTCCCTTCAATTTCCTTCAGGGGGTTTTAGGGTTTTTATTATGTTTTGTTATTTACTTTCTTCTGAGATGTATTCTTTATTATTCATGAACTAAACCCCTCAAATACCTGAGGGGATGAAACCTAAGACGGATCTTGTTATTATTTGCTGAGCTATATGATAAATACTTTATTTGTTCTTAATTATGTGTTCTTAATTCTTGTTTTAATATTTCAGGATATTGATTCAAGTATTGATGTGCTTAGACAGTGGAGAAAAAGTCTCTGCTTAAGAGTAGATCTAGCATAGTTAAGCGGAGTTGATTGCAACTCTAGAGATAGGATGACGAAAATCTACCGGATTAGGGTCAAACATAATATGTGTGTGTTAGGATCCTCATCCTGCAAACCATCAAACTGAACAAACTATTGTATCATCTGTATAGTGTTAGGTTTTAGTTCAAAATTATTTGCAGCGACAGCAGGTCTAACAATACTTGATTTAGTTCCTGTTAACTTAGGTTTAGCATAATCATACATAGTCCGAGGAGGAGGATTTTCGGCAACCACAGGAGGGAGTGGATTATTCTTGTGATCAGCCATCTCTTCTGTGTTATTAGTATCGTCTTCTTGCTCTTCTTGTGTGTATTGTAGGCTTCGGCTAATTTCTCTTCGGTTTTTGCGAACGGCTCCTTTTATATCACTATCGTAAAGTAGAGGTCCTGTCGGGTTTCTTCTAGTCATAAACTAGAATACCTGCCAGAAGCAAGGAAAAAGAAAAATTAGCAAAGTAGAAATAAAAATAAAAAGTTAATTGCAAAAATAAAAAATGGATAAAGTAGTAAAAATCAAGTGATCGTGTCTGATAGTTTTAATATTTATATAATGAATGATCGAGCCTAGAAACTAACTATCACCACGATTGAGGCAAGTGCACCTATCGAACAGTAGTATAGCTTAGTGGCAAGACCGGAATGTCGAACCCAAAGGAACCAAGATTACTAGTACTGACTTTCTTTTTATTATCTAGCCTAAAATAATGGGGATTGATGTTTTTCTAACTAATTACTAAACTAAAGATGCTAAGACAAAGAGAGTGAATTGGAAAAATACTTTTGGGAAAAACCAGTTGATTAAGACAATACCCGAGGAAGAATCCACCTAGACTTCACTTGTTATTTAACTCTGAACCAGATGATTTATTCACTTGACTTGATCTGTAGGATTCCCTAATTTATATTAATACCTCTTTCGAGGCTACTAACGTCTAACCCTAGGTTGATTAATTGAAATTTCTTTCTAATTAAAACCCCTAGTGTTGCATTAACTCGATCTATGGACTCCCATATTAGGTTTGACCCTAATCCGATAGATTTTCGTCATCCTATCTCTAGGGTTGCGATCAACTCCGCTTAACTATGCTAGATCTACTCTTAAGCAGGGACTTTTGCTCCACTGCCTAAGCACATCAATACTTGAATCAATATCTAATAAACCGTAAAAGTAACATATTTTAATCCCACATTTAGCATACTTTTGGATGATTTATCCCTTGATTTATGTAAAAAGGTGCTCTTAATCCTTTCTTTTCATGTTTTATACTCAGGAAAGCAACGGAGGATGGAAAGAACGAGAAGTGGAATTAAAACGGACCAAATTGGGCCAAAGTGAAAATCAACACGGCCTCGACTTGAGCCAACACGGCCGTGTCTCCCTGATAGACTAGAACATGGCCTGATCTCAATTTACACGAGCGTGTCACCTCATTAAAAGTCCGAACACGACCTAAAGACGATTCACACGGACGTGTGCCATGGCCGTGTCCCTGTCGTGGAGAAGAGCAATTTCACTCGGAAAAGGATACTTAGGGGTAAAGAAACCTATTTCGAAAGCCTATATAAACACCCTAAGTATAACCTAGAAGGGGGCGGTGAGCTAGGCCAAGGAGCCGAGCCGAAAGGGTCAGATTTGTGGGAAACACGCGAAGATAGCCAATTGATCCATCTCAAGAAGCCGGAATTCTACTCAAGACGGCGAATCTCTCCTTCAATTCCTTCAGGGGGTTTTAGGGATTTCTTATGTTTTGTTTTATCTTTTCTTTTTAGATGTTTTCTTTTATTGTTATGAACTAAACCCTCAGATACCTGAAGGGGATGAAACTTAGATGAATCTTGTTATCGTTTGCTTAACTATATGATAAATATTTGACTTGTTCTTAATTATGTGTTCTTAATTCTTGTGTTGATATTTCTGGGATATTGATTCAAGTTTGATGTGCTTAGGTGGAGGAGTAAAAGTCCCTGCTTAAGAGTAGATCTAGCATAATTAAGCAGAGTTGATCGCGCGCCTAGAGATAGGGTGACGAGATTTTGCCGGATTAGGGTGAAACCTAATATGGGAGTCCATAGATCGAGTTAATGCAATTCTAGGGGTTTTAATTAGAAAGAGATTTCAATTAATCAACCTAGGGTTAGACGTTATTCGCTTCGAGAGAGGGTTTAATATACATTAGGGAGTCTTACGGATCAAGTCAAGTGAATAAATCGGCTGGTTCAGAGTTAGATAACAAGTGAAGTGTAGGTGGATTCTTCCTAAGGGTATCGTCTTAATCAACTGAGTTTTTCCAACGATATTTCCCCAATTCATTCTTTTTGTCTTTGCGTCTTTAGCTTAGTAGTTAGTTAAATTTAGATTAAAAAAACAACTTCACTTATTTTAGGTTAGATAATAAAAAGAAAGTTAGTATTAGTACTTTTGGTTCCTTTGGGTTCGACAATCCGATCTTGCCTAAGCTATACTACTGTTCGATAGGTGAGCTTGCCTCAAATCATTGTCATAGTTAGTTTCCAGGTTCGATCATTCTTTTTATAAATTTTAAGACTTTGACATCGCGAAAACAACGATCAAGTTTTTGGCGCCGTTGCCGGGGAACTAAATTATTAAGAAAGCTCTATTTTTATTACTTTAGCCATTATTTTCCGCAATTTATTTTTATTTTTATTTATTTTTATTTTGTTTTTAACTTTGCTAAATTTTTCTTTCTTTCTTTTCCTAGCGGGTACCTCTAGTTTATGACTGGAAGGAACCCGAGAGGACCACTAGTATACAACAGTGATATTGAAGCTACCGCTCGTAGGAATCGCAGAGAAATTAGGCGAGCCCTGAATTACACAGAAAAAGAGCGAGAAGGCAGATCCAATCCTACTGAAGGGATGGACGAGAATAATCCACCACCACAAGTTGTGGGAGAAAATAATGCTCCGCGTACTATGTATGATTATGCTAAACCTCATTTAACAGGAGCAGAATCAAGTATTGTTAGGCCTGCTATAGCTGTTAATAATTTTGAATTAAAGCCTAACACTATACAAATGATTCAACAATTTGTTCAATTTGATGGTTTACAGGACGAAGACCCAAATACTCATATAGCTAATTTTTTAGAGTTCTGTGATACCTTTAAAATAAATGGCGTTTTCGATGATGCCATCCGTCTTCTGCTTATTTCCTTTTCATTAAAGAATAAAGCCAAATAGTGGTTAAACTTCGTTACCACGAGGGTCAATCACTACATGGGATCAAATGACCGAAAATTTTTATTAAAATATTTCCCACCGCCAAAACGGCCAAATTCTCGAATGATATCTCTTCTTTTGTGCGATGGATTTAGAGACATTATACGACGTATGGGAGAGATACAAGGATCTCTTGAGAAGGTGTCCGCACCATGGTTTACCCTTGTGGCTCCAAGTCCAAACTTTCTATAACGGTGTAAACCCTCAACGAGGCAACTAATTAATTCACCACGGTGGAACCCTGAACAACAGAACTCCTGAAGCAGCCTACGAGTTTATTGAAGAGATGTCACTGAATAACTATCAGTGGCAGGTTACAAGGACAAAACCAACAAAATCCACCGGAGTTTTCAACCTCGACGCTGTAACACCCCATACCCGATTTCGAGGCTAAAATTGGATATGAGACATTACTATGCTTAAACTTCCTTAAACATGAACTTACGGGCTATAAAATTTTGTTCCGAATTAAAAACTTCTCTTCTTTAGTCAAATCATTCATATTGTGGGCTTACGAGGCCTTAAACTTGCGTTCGGAAAATTTTACAAGTTAAAAGAAACTTTCCTTTAAAACAGGGGCCACACGCCCGTGTTGGTATAGGGACACGCCCGTGTGCCATTAAGGCATGCCCGTGCCTTCCACCCATGGTCGACACTAACTAAATCCACACGGCCTGGACACGCCCGTGGCCTTGGCCCGTGTGACAATTAAATTTCTAAGTGTCAAGTGCAGACTTCACATGGCCTTGGCACACGCCCGTGTGCCAACCGTGTGTATCACACAGCCTGAACAAACGGCCGTGTGACCAGCCCGTGGTCTATTCTGACTTAATACACTAAGGTGCAGGAGACACACGGCCTAGACACACGCCCGTGTGTCTAACCGTGCAAGCACTTAGAGGCTATCTACCAAGCCCTTTTTCCACCCACATTTGCATACATACATACCTCATCACATAACTACACATTGTATCAACTTTACTCTTGAATTAAAGACATCTGATTATAAAAGAATAAGGTCTTTATCCCATACACTAGGGAGAACTAATTCCCATATAATTACAAACAACTTAGGCCATCATCTATGGCTATACACAAACAACATAAGTTCTCTTAGGCCAACATAATTTGGCTACATCAACAATGACTCAATCAACCTTAAGTACTAGCTCTATACACGCCATAACTTATAGAGACTTGATACATCATACCAAGTGTCTGCTCGATAGTGTGAAAACATCTCCGGCGATCTCTAATCCGAGCTAGCTAAATTTACCTATAAGAGATGAGAGAAATAAAAGGAGTAAGCAAAAGTGCTTAGTAAGTTCATCTGCACACAACTGATAAACACTGATATTCATTGAATATACATGACTGCAATTTATTATGAAGAGCTTTTCTCATGAACTCATGGTTACTTACTCAATCATCCTTAAAGCTTACTCATTCTATCTCTTACCATATTCTTACCATACCATAAACCAAATGCTCGTCTAATTAGCATACATTCCTGCACTGATCATCACAAGATCATATAAATCAACACATCACGCATTCTCAATAAGCCATTCATACTACAAATCTCTCGGTGATTACGCACCTAGCCCACCATTGAATCTCTTATAGGGTGGTATCGCACACAGCCCACCAATCATTTATACCTATGGTGATTTCGCACTTAGCTCACCAATCATTTATAAGCGATGGTATCGCACACAACCCATCGATTACTAATTTATCAGGTGGTAACGCACACAGCCCACCGATAATAATATAGTTGATTGTATCGCACACAGCCCATCAATTAATAATATATCGGTGTAACGCATTACACGACCTTACCGATAGTAATATAGTTGATGGTATCGCATTACTGACCCATCAATTAATAATATATCGGTGGTGATGCACACGACCATCGATAGTAATATATTTCACAAATACTTATTCACATACATTTTCTCTAATTCAAACGTTCATCCGTAAACATCCTCACTCACTATCATTCTTATTTAACTTTCTACGATTCTCATTCGCGTTCACACAATACATTAACAAATCTCTCTCATACACTAAGGTGTATTGATTACACTCATCCCACTAAAGGTTCATCATGCACTGAATTCATCTCAACTGTTAAATAATACTATTAGGTCACATACTCATATTGTCACATTGACATCATACCCCTGATAGGATCATACATGAATTATCATATCGATGCCATGTCCTTGACAAGGCCTTATACGAAATATCACATCGTTGCCATGTCTTTGACATGGTCTTATTTAATATCTCTCACTGAAGCCATATTCCAATATGGTCTTACACGGAACCTTAACTATCATCATTTCATACTATTTACGCTTCTTACCATTCTTAGGTTCAATTCTCTTAACAATCCATCGACAAGTATTTAATACATTCATTGCGTAATTATACATTCCATACAACATTGGAATATTAAAATAACTCATACGTAATTACAACATTTGCACATGAACTTACCTCGATGCCGAAAGGGCAAAAAAGGGACTTTTGCCCACCTTTCTCTTTTCACCCGTTCTAGGTTTGAAACTCGATTTCTTTAATCTAGAACAACGGAATTTACCAGTTTAATCACTTATAAATCATAATATATCATAATCTACACTCTAGGCAAAAATGACTATTTTGCCCCTACACTTTGGCAAAATTATGATTTTGCCCCTAGGCTCGTAAATAAATTTTCATCACATTTTCTTGTTAAACAAGCCTAGATGAACATTTAATTCTCTTACAACTATCCATAATTCCATCTATTTCAAGCCTTAATGAACAAATTACAACTTTTGCATTTTAGCCCCAATTAGGTGTTTTCATGACTACACCTTTCACAAAAGTTGTTTCTCATCATCCTATCATTCATTTTCTTCCATAAAACTCATCAAAAAACATAAAATCTATCATGGTAAGTCCCTATACTTTCCACCATATTGCAAACTAGTCCCCTCTTTAGAAAGCTTAAGCTTTGGGGACTCCAAAAGTACAATTTTTATCAAGGAAAGTCATCAAAATCACTTACTTGAAGAGGAGATGAGCTGCTAAAATTTTCAAGCTTTCAAAACCCTCCCTTTGCTGATATTTTCAGTTGGATACGAAAAGAAAATGAAAAGATGATAGCTTTTACTTATTTCATCTTATTTTATTCATTTAGTCAACTAATGTCACCAACCCTTGTCAAAATTTTCATTTCTTGTCCCCTTGACCGTCCATCACTTATAGGAAGGCATAATTGCACTTTAAAGACCTCCAATTCACATTCTATAGCTATTTGGCACTTCTAGCAAATAAAATAGAACTTTTGCACTTTATGCGATTTAGTCCTTTTTCGCAATTAAGCCATCAATCGCTAAAATTAAAGCACCAAAATTCTCATGCCTCTTTATAAAAATTTTATAACACATAAAATAATATCAAAATATTTTTCTTCAACCTCGAATTAGTGGTCCCAAGACCACTGTTTCGACTAGCCCCTAAATCGGGCCGTTACAGACGCAGTAACCATGCTATCAACACAGGTAGAGATGATGAATAAAAAGCTTGATAGTTTGTGTTCTTCGCAGGTACATCCAATGAATGCAGTCACGCGCAAGTGGAACTGTGGCGAATCCTGAGTACCCACCCTACCAACCGGGCACAGAAAGCGAACAGATGAACTATATAGGTAATAATTTCAAATCTAATAATAACTCTTATAGCAATACTTATAATCCAGGTTGGAGGAACCACCCAAATTTTTCATAGGGAGGTCAAGGAAATCAAGGAATTCAAAGACAACAACCTCCTCAAAATTTCCAAAATTAGCCCTATCCACAAGAGAAGAAGCCGAACCTTGAAGAGATGCTGACAAAATTCATGGCAGCTACAGATAACCGTCTCCAAGACACTGAGACCACCCTTAAGAATTAACAGGCATCAATTAAAGGGATCGAGAGCCAAGTTGGGGAACTCACTAAGACAGTTGGACAACTTACTAACACAGTTGGACAATTCACAAAGATAATTTTCGAACGACCACAAGGGCGTCTACCGAGCAACACTGAGATTAACGCAAAAGAGCAAATCCAAGCCATATCAGCTCAAGAAAGTGAAGGGTTAGACGAGCCCAATTCAAAGCAAGAGAATGTGGTCAAAGAAGGTAAGGTTGAGGTAAGTAATAATAAGACAAAACTGGTAATCAAAGAAAACCAACCTCGCATACCATATCCCGAAGCATTAAGGAGAGACGACGCAGAGGAACAGTTCGGTAAGTTTCTTAAACTTTTAAAGAAATTACATATTAACTTACCGTTACTTGAAGCTCTTTCACAGATGCCAGATTCTAGAAAATTTTTAAAAGAGCTTTTGACGAACAAACGAAGGATAGACGAGGCATCACACGTGGAACTAAACGCAATGTGCTCGATAATCTTGCAAAATAAACTACCACGAAAATTAAAAGATCCAGGGAGTTTTACGATTCCATGTTTAATTGGTAGTTTACCTATTGATAATGCGTTAGCTGATTTAGGGGCAAGCATAAATGTCATGCCTTATAAATTGTATAACTAGGTCTAGGGAAACCCAAACAAACTAGGATGAGCATTCAACTAGCTGATAAAACTGTTAGAATTCCTAGGGGTATTATCGAAGATGTTCTTGTAAAAATTGATAAATTCGTTTTCCCAGTAGATTTTGTTGTCGTAGACATGGATGAGGATAATTCGATTCCCTTAATTTTAGGAAGACCATTCTTAGCAACTGCTAGAACTAAAATCGACATTGATGCGGGAGAACTAATACTTCGTGTAGGTAATGAGACAGTCACTCTTCAAGCTCTCGACTCGGCTAGAACATCGAGTAATCTAGGTGAGAAAACAAATTCTATTGATAACCATTCGGTTAACCCTTCTTTTCAGGAAACACCAGGAAAGGATATAACTGAACCCGATTCTATACCATGTGCCAACAAAGAAATAACACACAAAGAATAAGGGATTCAGGTCGATAATCTAGACGAGTGGAAGACGCATTTCAAGGAAAAATTAGGAATACACGAAGCAGAACCAGAGCCACTCCACGAAGCAAACAAGTTCAAAATCGGAGATCAGGTATTGATAGAAAAAATAGACCCTCGAACATCTCCTTCTGACCCTAACACAAACAAATAAATACCGTTTAGGGTAATCAGTGTTTTTCCATACGGAACAGTCGAGGTAAGTAATCCTATTTTCGGTACTTTCAATATAAACGCTTCTCGACTTAAACTTTATCAAGGAAATAGAAATGATAGCATGAGGGAAGATATTCAAATTTTTAAACCACCCTGATTTGTTGCGAATACGAGGAAAGTCTAGCTTAAGACTTTAAACAAGCGCTTCTCGGGAGGCAACCCGAGCACTAGCCCTAATTACTTTCGTATTTGTTTTTATTTTATTTCCTTCTCTTATCTTAGTCTTTAACACCTAGTTTTAAACTAACCAAAAGTGCAGATTTCCAGCCCACACGGCCGTGGTCGTGGCCGTGTGGAGGTACAAAATCTCCGTACTGATAATGGCAGAAGAGGTACAAGTCAGAAAGAATCAAATCTTCAAGTCACGGACTCCAACCACCACCCCACGGGCACCGACAAAATGCCACGGCCGTGCGACACGGCCGTGGACGACACTGACTTATCACCAATGGGCGTGGTGACCTAAGCATGGGCGTGGGAGAAACGAACGAAGCCCACCACGGCCGTGCGATGCGGCCGTGTGAGATGCCACGCCCACAAGACACGGGCGTGTGAATGTACCTGACTTGAGAATTCTATTTAAACCACCCACCCCTCCCTCTTCTCACCCATTTAGCCCATTTAGTTTTTCTTTTCTTTCTCAACCCTCTCCCTACTTCTCTTCTCCAATACATCCCCAAAACCCTTGAGCTACACCAAATGCCGAAGAAGCGGAAGGAATCAAGCATAGTCTCCCAGAGGGAGACCAATCTATATAAGTTCATGCCGACCGCTTCAATCATTCGACGAGCCAAGGATATTTGAGGCCATTTAGTTCTTATTTCGTTTTTTCTCTTTTGCTTCAATTTCCGTATCTTTACTTCTCTTCTGCTTAATTTAACTCATTTTATTTTAGTTTCTTTGTTTTTAGTTCTTTAGGCTGCTTGGGAATCACACCACGACCACCACCATATCCACAACCTTAGAAATCACACCCAACAATAAGGACTCTACGGTCCATTTATCTTTTCTTTTAATTTTAGTTCACTTTTTATTTTTCTTCACTTTAGCTTGTTTTTCTTTAATTATTTAATTAGTATAGTTTTAATTATGATTATTATATCCTGGCTAATCCTCCATGAGCTACCCAATTTCTTCATCTAGCGCAGGATCGTCATAAAGAACGAACCCTCCAACTTATCTTTTACCTCCAACGTAAGGATTTCATCCATCATTCAGGGGGTTTCATTTCTCTCCATATCTTTTGAATTTATACATAATTGTCTATATATATATCTTTGTACATTGAGGGCAATGTACATCTTAAGTGTGGGGGGTGAACAACCTAAAAAGGTGCCTAATTTTTTCATTATTCTCAAATTCCTGAAATTAGGTGCCAAACTTTTTGCATTGTTCTCAAATCCCTGAATTATGCCTTGTCTTAAAGTAAATTTCTCATATTATCATTAGAATGAAATTCCCATAATTGATGATTTTTATTGATATGTTTTAGATTAAGTCATTGATAATTAAATTCTAAGATACTAGAGAATCAAGCATGATAAGTCTATCTTTCAGAAATAATTTTTTTCTAGGTTGTCTACCTGAATTTGAATATTACTTTGAAATTTGAAATTTACGAGGTTGATATCAAAATACCCATAATTTTTTGTGAGGTTTTGAGCCTTATAATAGCATATATCCTTTTTCATGCTCACTTTTTGATTATGAGTGTGTCAACATTGATTTGTTATTCTAGAACTTGCATCGATTATATATGTTGAGACCACATCTTTGATTTGATATACAGAAATGATAAAGGCACCTAGGATTTAACCCACTTACTCCATAAAAAGCCTACCTTCATAATTAACCCCTAGTGAACCCCTTTGATCCTAACAACCCTTTTTATTGACTCACCCACTAATATTAACCCAAAACCCTTTGTATTTGTTATCACCATTCTTCTTGACTACCCTTTTTGTCGAGATTTGATTTTGAGCAGTTGCCTAACTATGTTCTATGTTTTAGTTGTTAAAATACTTTCTTATTATTGTAAATATTTGATTATTTGTTCCTAAAAAAATCGAAGTATATTCAGTATTAGTATGATGAAAAGCGAGCTTATACAGTTAAAGTCTATTTATTGAAGAAGAAGCTCGTATTATTAGTTTCAAAGTTTCAATTCATGTAATTATTTTTCAGTTCATTGTTTCTAGTTAGGTAATTTATCAATTCAATCTCGATTCTAACCCTCTAATTCAGCCTTTATCCACACCTTAACCCAAGCCATGTTACAACCCTGATAAAGACCTTGTGATTTGTGCATCATCTCATATTACAGTGGTGGAGATTTGATTTTCATACAAGCCTATGGGATTAACTTTTCAGGTTTGACATTTGAGTGCTTCATTCTGAACCTTAAACACTTCGAGTGATTTGAGTGAATCTTTTGTGAGGATGTCAATCCTTGTAGGTTTTGGGTCAGAGGTAATTATTTAGATGATGGGAAACACCTATGTTTTGTGCTACAAATGTATGACTTATATTGTTTTAATCTTTAGGGCTCTTTGAGTTAAATTATCCATGTATAAATTATCTATGAATTATGATGAGACATTGTTAATAGGAATATTGAATCATGGAAAGTTTGTTTTAATTGTAAGTTGAGAATTTTGCTCGAGGACAAGCAAAAGCTTAAGTGTGGGGGTATGTGATAAACCGTAAAAGTAACATATTTTAATCCCACATTTAGCATACTTTTAGATGATTTATTCCTTGATTTATGTAAAAAGGTGCTCTTAATCCTTTATTTTCATGTTTTATACTCAGGAAAGCACCGGAGGATGGAAAGAACGAGAAACGGGCTTAAAACGGACCAAATTGGGCCAAAGTGAAAATCAACACGGCCTCGACTTGAGCCAACACGGCCGTGTCTCCCTGATAGACTAGAACACGGCCTGATCACGATTTACACGGGTGTGTCACCTCATTAAAAGTCCAAACACGGCCTAAAGACGATTCACACGGGCGTGTGCCATGGCCGTGTCCCTATCGTGGAGAAGAGCAATTTCACTCGGAAAAGGATACTTAGGGGCAAAGAAACCTATTTCGAAAGCCTATATAAACACACTAAGTATAACCCAGAAGGGGTCGGTGAGCTAGGCCAAGGAGCCGAGCCGAAAGGGTCAGATTTATGGGAAACACGCGAAGATAGCCAGTTGATCCATCTCAAGAAGCCGAAATTCTACTCAAGACGGCGGATCTCTCCTTCAATTCCTTCAGGGGGTTTTAGGGATTTCTTATGTTTTGTTTTATCTATTCTTCTGAGATGTTTTCTTTTATTGTTATGAACTAAACCCTCAGATACCTGAGGGGGATGAAACTTAGATAAATCTTGTTATCGTTTGCTGAACTATATGATAAATATTTGACTTGTTCTTAATTATGTGTTCTTAATTCTTGTGTTGATATTTCTGGGATATTGATTTAAGTTTGATGTGCTTAGGTGGAGGAGCAAAAGTCCCCGCTAAGAGTAGATCTAGCATAATTAAGCGAGTTGATCGCGCGCTAGAGATAGGGTGACGAGATTTTGCCGGATTAGGGTGAAACTTAATATGGGAGTCCATAGATCGAGTTAATGCAATTCTAGGGGTTTTAATTAGAAAGAGATTTCAATTAATCAACCTAGGGTTAGACGTTATTCTCTTCGAGAGAGGGTTTAATATACATTAGGGAGTCTTACGGATCAAGTCAAGTGAACAAATCGTCTGGTTCAGAGTTAGATAACAAGTGAAGTCTAGGTGGATTCTTCCTAAGGGTATCGTCTTAATCAACTAAGTTTTTCCAACGGTATTTCCCCAATTCATTCTTTTTGTCTTTGCGTCTTTAGCTTAGTAGTTAGTTAAATTTAGATTAAAAAAACAACTTCACTTATTTTAGGCTAGATAATAAAAAGAAAGTTAGTATTAGTACTTTTGGTTCCTTTGGGTTCGACAATCCGGTCTTGCCTAAGCTATACTACTGTTCGATAGGTGCGCTTGCCTCAAATCGTTGTCATAGTTAGTTTCCAGGTTTGATCATTCTTTTTATAAATTTTAAGACTTTAACATCGCGAAAACAACGATCAATATCCTGAAATATTAAAACAAGAATTAAGAACACATAATTAAGGACAAATCAAGTATTTATCATATAGTTCAGAAAACAATAACAAGATCCGTCTTAGGTTTCATCCCCCTCAGGTATTTGAGGGGTTTAGTTCATGAATAATAAAGAATAAATCTCAGAAGAAAGTAAATAACAAAACATAAGAAAAACCCTAAAACCCCCTGAAGGAAATTGAAGGGAAGATCTTCCGTCTTGAGCTTGAATCCGGCTTCTGAGATGAATCAACTGGCTTTCTTGGGGTAATTCCCCGTGTTCCGCCCTCTCTGGCTTTGCCCCCGACCAAAGTCCCTTTTTAGGTTATACTTAGGGTGTTTATATAGGCTTCGGAATGTCTTTCTTTGCCCCTAAGTATCCTATTCCGAATGAAACTCATCTTGGTTATAGCAGGGACACACCCGTGTGACACGCCTGTGGTCGACTCTCTCGGCCGTGGTCGATCCTGTTTGCCACACACGGCCGTGTGATCTGGTCGTGTACGATGTTCTAGGCCGTGTCTCGGTTGTTACTCGAAAAACACGGCCGTGGGTGATAGTCCAGGCCGTGTGAGTCTCTAAGATAAGCCTATTTTTTTCCGTTTTTGACCAGTTTCTCGTTCCTTTCATCCTCTAATGCTCTCCTAAGTATAAAACATGAAATTAAAAGATTAGGAGCATCAAGTTCCACAATTCAAGGGATAAATCTCCAAAAAGTATGCTAAATGTGGGATTAAAATATGTATAAATTACGGTTTATCAAATACCCCCACACTTAAGCATTTGCTTATCCTCAAGCAAAATTCTCAACTCACAATTAAAATAGAATTTCCTCAATTAATAACCTTCATCAATAATGTTTCATCATAATTCATAGGTAATTCATACATTGATAATTTAACCAGAAGGTTCCTAAAGATTCAAACAATCAAAGTCATAGTTTTTGTAGCACGAAATATAGGTCTTTCCCCTTACCTAAATAATTACCTTTAATTCAAAATCGACAAATATTGACATCCTCACTAAAGGTTCACTCAAATCACTCAAAGTGTTTAAGGTTCAAAAATAAGCACTCAGAAGTCAAACATGAAAAGTTAATCCCATATGCTTGCATGAAAAATCAAATCCCCACCACTGTAAAATGATATGATACACAAATCAAAAGGTCTTTAAAAAGGGTTGTAACTGGGCTTGGGTTAAAGGTGTGGATAAAGGCTGAATTAGAGGGTTAGTATCGAGACTGAATTGATAAATTACCTAACTAGAAAAATAGACTAAAACTCGAATAATTACGTCAATTGAAAACTTAATAACATGAGCTTCTTTTAAAGACAATGAAATTAACAGTTTAAGCTCAAATATCATAGAACTATGAATATACTTCGTGTTGTTTTTTTTTAAGAACAAATCAAACAATAATAATATAGAAATTAATAACTGAATTAAAGAAAATAGTTAAGTAACTGATCAAATCAAATCTCGATATAGGGGTAGTCAAGAAAAATGGTGATAACAAATACAAAGTTGGTTTTGGGTTAATATTAATGGGTGAGTCAAGAAACGGTTTGTTAGGATTCAAAGGGGTTCACTAGGGGTTAATTATGAGGGTAGGCTTTTTATGCAGTAAGTGGGTTAAAACCTAGGTGCCTTTATCATCTTAGTATATCAAATCAAAAGTGTGGTCTCGACATGTATAATCGAAGCAAGTTCTAGAATAACAAATCAATGTTGACACACTCATAATCAATAAAGTGAGCACGAACAGGAATGTATGCTCTAAAAGGCTCAAGATCTTACCAAAAATTATGGGCTTTCGATGTCAACTTTGTAAATTTCAAACTTCAAGGTAATAATTAGATTCAGGTAGACAACCTATCAATTTCTAATTCTGAAAATAGACTCATCATGCTTGATTCTCTAGTCTCCTAAAGTTTAAATCATCACTGCACAATTAACTATGACTTAATCTGAAACATATCAATGAAAATCATAAATCAAAAGAAATTTCATTCTAACAGTAATATGAGAAAATTACTTAAGAATAAGACATAATTTAGGGATTTTCAAATAATACTGTAGTTAACCCCCCACACTTATGATGTACATTGTCCTCAATGTACAAAGATAGATAATAGCAATATAGTAATAAAATCATAAGATAGGGAGAGAAGTGAAACTTCTTGAATTTTGGATGGAGTCAATGAAAAGAAACGGTAAAGTTGGAGAGAGGTGAAGGTGGGGAGGTTACTCCGTGGTGGTGGTGTGTGTGTGTAGTTATGACCCTTGAACCTAAATTAAAGAAATGAAAATATAATAATATAAATTAAAGACGAGAAAGATAAAAGAAAAGAAATTAAAAATGAAAATAAGAGAAAAGGAAAAAATAAATGGACTCAAAGGTCCCACAGGCGTGTAGAGAATCACACGCCCGTGTTCTTTAGTCAGTGTCGACCACGGCCGCATCGCACGGCCGTGGTGTTTTATTGTAGCCCATGTTTTTGGGAAGAGTTTTGCCCTATTTCCACACGGCCACGACCACGCCCGTGTGCAAGGCCGTGTGGGTAGGGAAACATGCGCTTAAAAATTTGGTTAGTTTTTAGTTAGATGATAGAATTCGAAAATATGGACGTTAGTGGGGTTAGTGCTCGGGTTGCCTCTCGAGAAGCGCTCGTTTAAAGTCTTGAGCTAGACTTACCTGTTATTCGTATGGCCATGGTGGTTCACAGAGTCGAAACTCCTTTTTCTTACTATCAATTCTATCAACATATTGTTTGAGTCGGGTAATATTTACCTCAAAAGTGCCGAAATTAGAATGAGTTACCTCGACCGTTCCATATGGAAAGACCTTAAGTACCGTAAAAGGAGTCGCACCGTTTGTATTAAGCTCTGAAGCGGCTATTCGAGGGTCGGTTGTATCTGATAGTACCTTGTCCCCAACTTTGAAGTGATTGGTTCCACCTTTAATACTCGATGTCCTAGCCGTGTCAAGAACCTGAAGAGTGATCGTTTCGTCACTTACACGAAATCTGAGCTCACGTGGTAGTTTATTTCGTAGAATTGTTGGGCACACTGCGTTTACCTCCACATGCAACGTATCGTCTAACTTCTGTTTGTTTGTCAAAAACTCTTTTAAAAATTTCCTTGAATCTGGCATCTGCGAAAGAGCTTCAAGAAACGACAAGTTAATATGTAATTTCTTTGGAAGTTTAAGAAATTTACCGAATTGTTCCTCTGTGTGGTCTTTCTTTATCGCATTGGGGTATGGCACACGAGGTTGGTACTCTCAGTAACTACCGGGTTTGGTTTATCATGGTTTACCTAAACCTTACCTTCCTCTACCACATTCTCTTGCTTTAATTTTGGTTCATCTAACCCTTCACTATCGTGAGCAGTTATTGCTTGAGGTTGCTCTCTTGGGTTAGTTTCGGTGTTGCTAGGCAAGATACCTTGTGGTCTTTCTCTCGAGAGATCGACTTAGCAAGTCGACCTATTTGATTCTCGAGCCCTTGAATCGATGCTTGCTGATTTTTAAGCTACTGTTTGATGTTTTGGAAGCGTGTTTCGACGACCGAGATAAATTTCATTAGCATCTCCTCAAGGTTCGGCTTCTTTTCCCGCTGGTAAGGTGGTTGTTGAAAACACTGAGGAAGTTGCGGTCTTTGATTACCTTGACCACCCCACGAGAAATTGGGATGGTACCTCCAACCAGCATTATAAGTGTTACTATAAAGATTATTTTGAGGTCTAGAATAGTTACCCGTATAGTTGACTTGTTCGTTCTCTATGCTAGGGTTGTAGGATAGATATTCTGTGTTGTTCACCCCTCCTCCATTTGTATTGTACTATATTACCAGATGTACCTGCGTAGAACCATACAAACCATCAATTTTTTTATTTAAAAGCTCTACCTGGTTAGATAACATGGTGACCGCGTCAAGGTTGAAAACACCAGCTGCTTTATTAGGCTTTGTCCTCATGACTTGCCACTAATAATTATTCAGTGGCATCTCTTCGGTTTCTACGAGCGGTATGTTCTATTTCACTGTCAAAAATCAAGGGTCCTGACGGGTTTCTTCTAGTCATAAACTAGAAATACCTGCCAGAAGCAAACAAAGAGAAAAATTAAAAAAGTAGAAATAAAAATAAAATTAAAAATAAATTGCAATAAAATTAAAAATGGCTAAAGTAATAAAAATTTAGTTTTCCTAATATCTTAGTCCCCGGCAACGGTGCCAAAAACTTGATCGTGTCTGAGAGTTTTAATATTTATATAATAAATGATCAAGCCTAGAAACTAACTATCACCACGATTGAGGCAAGTGCACCTATCGAACAATAGTGTAGCTTAGTGGCAAGACCGGAATGTCAAACCCAAAGGAACCAAGATTACTAGTACTGACTTTTTTTTATTATCTAGCCTAAAATAAAGGGGATTGATGTTTTTCTAACTAATTACTAAACTAAGGATGCTAAGACAAAGAGAGTGAATTGGAAAAATACTTTTGGGAAAAACCAGTTGATTAAGACAATACCCGAGGAAGAATCCACCTAGACTTCACTTGTTATTTAACTCTGAACTGCATTTATTTATTCACTTGACTTGATCCGTAGGATTCCCTAATTTATATTAATACCTCTTTCGAGGCTACTAACGTCTAACTCTAGGTTGATTAATTGAAATTTCTTTCTAATTAAAAACCCTAGTGTTGCATTAACTCGATCTATGGACTCCCATATTAGGTTTGACCCTAATCCGGCAGATTTTCGTCATCCTATCTTTAGGGTTGCGATCAACTCCACTTAACTATGCTAGATCTACTCTTAAGCAGGGACTTTTGCTCCACTGCCTAAGCACATCAATACTTGAATCAATATCCTGAAATATTAAAACAAGAATTAAGAACACATAATTAAGAACAAAGCAAGTATTTATCATATAGTTCAGAAAACAATAACAAGATCCGTCTTAGGTTTCATCCCCCTCAGGTATTTGAGGGGTTTAGTTCATGAATAATAAAGAATACATCTCAGAAGAAAGTAAATAACAAAACATAAGAAAAACCCTAAAACCCCCTGAAGGAAATTGAAGGGAAGATCTTCCATCTTGAGCTTGAATCTGACTTCTGAGATGAATCAACTGGCTTTCTTGGGGTAATTCCCCGTGTTCCGCCCTCTCTGGCTTCGCCCCCGACCAAAGACCCTTTTTAGGTTATACTTAGGGTGTTTATATAGGCTTCGGAATGTCTTTCTTCGCCCCTAAGTATCCTATTTCGAATGAAACTCATCTTGGCTATAGCAGGGACACGTTCGTGTGACACGCCCGTGGTCGACTCTCTCGGTCGTGGTCGATCCTGTTTGCCACATGCGGCCATGTGATCTGGCTGTGTACGATGTTCTAGGCCGTGTCTCGGTTGTTACTCGAAATACACGGCCGTGGGTGATAGTCCAGGCCGTGTGAGTCTCTAAGATAAGCTCATTTTCTCCGTTTTCGGCCCGTTTCTCATTCCTTTCATCCTCCGATGCTCTCCTAAGTATAAAACATGAAATTAAAGGATTAGGAGCATCAAGTTCCACAATTAAATGGATAAATCATCCAAAAAGTATGCTAAATGTGGGATTAAAATATGTATAAATTACGGTTTATCAGTGGTGAGTATTCCCGCCTGTCACGCGGGCGACCCGGGTTCAATCCTCGGTAACGACGTCAAAAACTTGATCGTATCTGAGAGTTTTACTATTTATATAATGAATGATCGAGCCTAAAAACTAACTATAACCACGATTGAGGCAAGTGCACCTATCGAACAGTAGTGTAGCTTAGTGGCAAGACCGGAATGTCGAACCCAAAGGAACCAAGATTACTAGTACTGACTTTCTTTTTATTATCTAGCCTAAAATAAAGGGGATTGATGTTTATCTAACTAATTACTAAACTAAGGATGCTAAGACAAAGAGAGTGAATTGGGAAAATACTTTTGTGAAAAACCAGTTGATTAGGACAATACCCGAGAAAGAATCCACCTAGACTTCACTTGTTATTTAACTCAACGAACTGCATTTATTTATTCACTTGACTTGACCCGTAAGATTCCCTAATTTATATTAATACCTCTTTCGGGGCTACTAACGTCTAACCCTTGGTTGATTAATTGAAATTTCTTTCTAATTAAAACCCCTAGTGTTGCATTAACTCGATCTATGGACTCCCATATTAGGTTTGACCCTAATCCGGCAGATTTTCGTCATCCTATCTCTAGGGTTGCGATGAAGTCCGCTTAACTATGCTAGATCTACTCTTAAGCAGGGACTTTTTCTCCACTGCCTAAGCACATCAATACTTGAATCAATATCCTGAAATATTAAAACAAGAATTAAGAACACATAATTAAGAACAAATCAAGTATTTATCATATAGTTTAGAAAACAATAACAAGATCTCTTTAGGTTTCATCCCCTCGTATTTGAGGGGTTTAGTTCATGAATAATAAAGAATACATCTCAGAAGAAAGTAAATAACAAAACATAAGAAAAACCCTAAAACCCCCTGAAGGAAATTGAAGGGAAGATCTTCCGTCTTGAGCTTGAATCCGGCTTCTGAGATGAATCAACTGGCTTTCTTGGAATAATTCCCAGTGTTCTACCCTCTCTGGCTTCGCCCCCGACCAAAGACACCTTTTAGGTTATACTTAGGGTGTTTATATAGGCTTTGGAATGTCTTTCTTCACCCCTAAGTATCCTATTCCGAATGAAACTCATCTTGGCTATAGCAGGGACACGCCCGTGGTCGACTCTCTCGACCGTGGTCGATCCTGTTTGCCATACACGGCCGTGTGATCTGGCCGTGTACGATGTTCTAGGCCGTGTCTCAGTTGTTACTCGAAACACACGGCCGTGGGTGATAGTCCAGGCCATGTGAGTCTCTAAGATAAGCTCATTTTCTCCATTTTTGGCCCGTTTCTCGTTCCTTTCATCTTCCGATGCTCTCCTAAGTATAAAACATAAAATTAAAGGATTAGGAGCATCAAGTTCCACAATTCAAGGGATAAATCATCCAAAAAGTATGCTAAATGTGGGATTAAAATATGTATAAATTACGGTTTATCATTAGTCAACTTGTTAAGTTTATTTAAAAAAAAATGCTTAACCTACAAATTAGTACTTAAACTATACCATTTTTCCAAGTTAGTACTTTATTTTTTTTTGTCCTAAGTAATACCTAAACTATTTTTTCATTACCCATTTTACACCAAAATGTTATATCCGTTAAAAAAAGTTCCAACCAATAATAGACCGATCTCTCATATAAAATTTTAAAAATATATATTTTAATTATTTTGTTTTCTTTTATATTGTTCGACTGCCTCGCCAGCCTCCAACGTGCGGACACCATGGCTAAGCGAGAATCAATACTAATACAACAATTAAATAAGAAATACTACATGTGGTGTCTACAAGTGTGGCAAGTCAGTTGAAATATAATTTATACAACAGGGTGCAAGAGTACTCTGAGGATCAAACTTATAGGAGTCGGCGATTGAGTGAATTCTAGTTACAAACATGCAAATAAAGAGTCTAAACAACTAGTCGCTAGATAGCATAGTATGAAAACCATGAATTTGAGTTTAATTAAACTAATTAATTAACTACTTAACAAAAGGACTAAATCGTAAAGCATGCAAAGTTATAAAACTATCCAATCAAATATGAACGGTGGTTGGTTGAGTTCAATATGGTTCATTAATAATCGAATTAGGGATCTAAATTGCTTGAACTCCTAAAGTGGCTCCATTTTACCTATTGGTCTCAATTTTACCAAATTAGACAAATTAGTCTGGTTTATCTCTCGATCTCACCCGACTAACCCGAAACTAATGAATTGGTGCCTAATAAGATTACCTCTCGGTCACTTGTCTTGATTTACCCTTAGGGGCGTCAATCCTAAATTTTGAGGTTCATTCAACTTAGTCCAATTTATTGCAATTTAGTTCCTAACCCAGAAATTATGTTACCCACATTTCCATCAACCAACCCCTATAGGGTTTAGTTACCCATGCCCATTTCTGAGCTAACAAACATCAAGTGTAACACTCCTAACCCATATCCGTCACCGGAACAAGGTTAAGGAGCATTACCGGAGTTTATAGAACAAATACAATTAATTCATGTCATTTACTATTCATATCCGAAACGAATGATAATTCAATCATATTGTCCCTTAAATAGACCATTGAGGCCATTTAAAACAAGTCGGGACCAAATCAGAAACTCAGAGAATTTTTTGCGAAATTCCAAAATTTTTCTTAAATTCAAGGGTCACACGCCCGTATGAGCCAAGTGACACGCCCGTGTTCCAGGACGTGTGGGCATTCGATGTAAGGCACATGACCGTGTCCCAGCCCGTGTCCTTACCCGTGTAACTCTCTGACCTGTGTCACACGGCCAGCCACACGCCCGTGTGGACAATTTAATTTTTGAAAATTAGGTGCAGGATTCACACAGCCAAGACACACGTCCGTGGGTTGGGCCGTATGTTTTGCATGGCTGAGACACACGTCCGTGTCTCTGCCTGTGTGACCAATTCTAAGCATTCTGTTTCTCAATTTTTAAAATGCAGGGGACACACGGCCAAACCACACGCCCATGCGCATGGCTGTGTGTCACACATAGCTGAGACACACGCCCGTGTGTCTACTCGTGTGAACGAAAATAGACCATTTTCAAGGCCACTTTTCTCACCCAATTGGTCTTCCACCTACAACCACATTTAAGCACATTCACCCACCAATCCAAGACATTTAAACCAAGCCAAAACCAAATTCTTATACATGATATATCATGACATTGATTCAAACATCCAACTTACTCAATTGAACATATTATTACTTAAGCATATTTAAAACTATAATACCAATCATGCACACTTACATATCAAACATAGTATAACCTCATACATATACATTAACCATAAAATCACTAGCCATTCCAATAGCTAGTTACAACCAAACATTTTATCATTTAATCTAACTTAGTCTATACATGCCATTATACCAAAAATAATTTTGATAATTATACCAAATTGAGCTGAAGGATAGTGTGATCTTGCTCCGACCCGTTCCAACCTTTACGGACTTCTGAGTACTATAAAACAGAGGAAAATAAATAAAGTAAGCATGTAATGCATAGTAAGTTCGTACAACAAGAATTTAACTTACCAATCATATTCATTTAAAATAAGCATACAAACATGCATCCAAAACATTGTGGCCAATTGCCTAAACACATGCTCTCATCAAACAAGCCAGTCATGAAATTTACATGAATATCAAGAAAACAAAGATGAGCTCATCATGCAACCATTTCCAGGTATTTTAGGGATATTCAAGATATAATTCATTTAATATTCATATTTTCTCACATCAGGATTTTTGTCCGTTGAATCATTGAAATATCGATGGATACCCGAGTAGTACACATAAGGTGTACTTATCAATGATCCGTCAATTCATATACAGGGGTGCTCATTAGAGCACATAATCGGGAAGCACACTCTCAAGCCTTATAACGGGAAGCTCATGTGAGCCATGTATCGGGAAGCTTATCCGGGCTGTATAACGGGAAGCTCATAAGAACCATAATCGGGAGTTCAAAAAGAACCATATCGGGAAGCTCACGAAGAGCCTATCGGGAAGCTCACCAAGAGCCATTTAATGGGAAGCTCACAAAGAGCCATGTAACGGGAAGCTCCGAATAGCCATATATCGGGAAGTTCAAGCGAGCACTGTCGGGAAGCTCACAAAGAGCTAATTTAACAGGAAGCTCACGAAGAGCCATATATCGGGATGCTCATAAGAGCTAAGGTGTGTCCACAACACATGTAGGACCACAACCTATCGGGACGCTCCAAAGAGCTATAACGGGAAGCTCGTAAGAACCTTATACGGGAAGCTTGAGAGGGTTAATAACAAGACGCTCTTTCAAGTTGTGGTGTGTCCGCAACATATGCAAGACTACAACCAATTCGGGAAAACTTGTATCGATCAAATTTCATCTATTCAAACGAGACTTAACAATTCTAGGGCATGTCAGATATATAATTATTTTCATAAACATAACAAATTCATAATTCACATGTATTACATTCAATTCAAACATGAAAATATACACAATTTAGTTACACGAACTTACCTCGATACTTGTTCGTATATGAGAATCTACTAATCCGAAACTTTTTTTTCCTCGATTTAACTCCTTATTTGGTATTTCTGGATCTATATAAATGAATTTAATCATCAATTTATTACATTTCACATTCAAATCAATCCAATTCACATCTTAGGCAAAAGTATCATTTTGCCCCTATACTTTTCATTAATTTCAATTTCGTCCCTAGGCTCGGAAAATGAAATTCATGCAATTTAATCCTTAATCCAAGCCTAGCTGAATTTTTCATATGACATTTACAGCTCATGTATTTCACAAAAATCAGAAATTTTCCATGAATTCTACATCTTTACAATTTAGTCTCTAAATCACAATTTCATCAAAATTTCCTTTACAAAAGTTGTTTATCTATCAACAACCTTTCATTTTCTACCATAAATTTCAAAATTTTAGCATACTCATCCATGAAAAAAATTTAATACTTTGATAACTTTACCAATTGATCCCCAAAATAGCTAGATTAGGTTATTTCGATCTCAAAAATATAAAAATTACTAAAAACGGGACTTGAATACTCACCTAATTTGACCAAATAAGTTTTCTCTTTCTTCAAGCTCTCAAACTAGGGTTTCCATGGCTTTTAATTGGGAAATATGATATAAAATGATGATATTAGATATTTATTTTATTTATCATCTTTTATTTATTTCAATTTCTAATTTAGTCCCTTTTTTTTCTAATTTTCCATGGATGAATCATCAAAAATATCTACTAACTTCTCTTAATGGTCTAATTGCTATATAAGGACCTCAAATTTTGAATTCCATAGCTATTTGATACTCATAGCTACTAGAACTCAACTTTTGCAATTTATGCAATTTGGTCCTTTCCATAATTAAACATGAAATCGATAAAATTTTCTTTTCGAAATTTTCATACGTCTTTCCTATCATGATGCAGACCATGCAATAATATTAAAATAAATTTTCTTTCTGACTCGGATTTGTGGTCCCAAAACCACTGTTCTGATTTCACTAAAAACGGGCTGTTACATCAAAGAAGCAACCATGAAAGCCATTGACATAAAACTCAATAAAAAGATGAAAGTTTTGATTTTTACTTGGAAAAATGTTAAGCCAAACAACTAGAAACAAAATAAATAACCAGGAACACTAAAGTTAAGATTTTTGACAGATGAAAAGAAAGCAAATTGAAATAACATTAATCTAGAGATTAAAATGTGATTACAACCAAGTTTTAAGGTAGTAAACATGCAAATAAACCTAAGCTACAATGTTAACTAACTTAACTAACACTAAGAATGCAAAAAAAAAAAAAAAAAACAAGGAAAATGCAGAAAATTAAAATCCTAAGCTATGGAGGAGAAGAACTAAAGCCCTCAAAATGAGAGAAACTAGAAAGATGAACTAAAATTGTGTCTAATGCCTCTTCCCTCCCTCCAAGCAATTTTTGGCTCTTTTTAGCAGTAATTTTGACTCCTTTTTCTTGACCAAAATGCCCCACAACGTGTCTTTTTTATTGGTGCTTTGGTTGGAAAAAGACTACCTCTTATGTCAATTTTTGTCCCTCCATGACAATGATATCGTGATACCCATGGTCTGGATATTGCAATACCATTGGTAGTTTCAAAATCGGGAGTTCCCTTTGAAGGCTGGGTATCGCGATACCTGAGGATATCGCGATACCACTATAGATGGTCTTCATTCTTCTTTTCATTTCAGGATTGTTGAGAATATCATGATACCTAGTTTTCGATATCGTGATACCCCCTCCTTGGTGATGTTTTTGCTTAAAACCACGCCACCATTGAATTCCTATAGCACTCAATCAATTGTTAGGACCCAAATGACGCATTTGACCAATTTGGGTCTTAAAACGAGGACAAAAATACATTAAACACTTATTAAATAGAAAATTTTAAAACTAAGCTAAACTACAGAAAAGACACAAATTTACTCGAAAACAAGCTCTCTAAGTATAACAGGGAAGCCTAATTTGACATATCAAATTACGGTAGATTAAACTTCTCCACATTAAAGCAAACACAAATCAATTCAACAAATTAAAAGGCTAAAAAATCTAGAAGAAATCCAAATGAGTATATGTACGATTGTGTTATCCATAAAAATGGTCTATGTGGATACAATATCGATACATAAAGCAAATTGAAAGCATTCATCCAAAATAATGCAACAAGTTAAGAGAAACGTGCTAGTGGAACATTCAGGTTCCAAAAGGTCTTCTAAGCTTGTAATGTTCAGAGGCTTAGGACGGCTCGGAATTCAAACAAAATGTCGCTCTAAACAGTTTCAAGAACTAAAAACAGTGAAACACATGACATTGTCTTAATACCCCTAACCCGTATCCGTCACCGGATTAGGGTTATAGAGCATTACAATACAAATAGAACGTTTAAACGTACATTTCATACATTATCCAATACATATTATAAATCAATAATTCACATGCGTAATGTCCCTAAATCGAGCCCTCGAGGCCCAAAAAATACATTAGAAACAATTCGGGACCAATTTGAAATCATTTGGAAAGTTTATGCAAAAGTTAGAAAAAATTTAACTGCAGGGGTCACACGGCCATGTGCCTCACACGACTGAGACACACGCCCGTGTCTCAGGCCGTGTAACAATTGAATTAGGGACACATGGCCGTGTCCCAGCCCGTGTCCTCACCCTTGTAACTCACTGAGTAGGGTCACACGCCGTGTCACACGCCTGTGTGCTAGGCTGTGTAACTCTCGAAATAGCCCCACACGCCCGTGTGCTAGGCCATGTAATTGCCTGACTTGCATGCATTAAAACCTACAAGAGACACATGGCCCTATCGTTAGGCCGTGTATCACACACGACTGAGTCACACACCTGTGTCTCAGGCTGTGTGGACCCAAAATAAACCTTAACAAGTTTACCATTTCAAGCTTACTTGAACTCTAAGCAATCCACTTACCAGCCAAAAGACCTATTCAAAGTGACTTTAAACAAGCCAAAACATGCCAAATCAACATCCTAAGTGCCTAACCAATGTATCCTCATAGATACAATAAGTATATACAACTATACATCAAAATAAAACTTCAAACACAACTTATCAATTCATCCAATCTAACATCTAACCAATGTACCTATCATAGGTACCTCAATCACAATAAATCATTAACACATATCATTCATTTTAGCACTGGAACCTTACCTCATTCACATGTATCATATAAGTTGGCAATTTACACAAAAGATCATACTTAATATTTACATATCTCAGAACACTAGTAATAATAACACAAAAGCCTATTACATGCCATATAATCCGAAATGAACATTTCAAAAACTATCGAGATTTATGGATAGTGTGACTCGTGTGCCGATCCGATCATCCAACCTTTCGAGTATCTACGAGAACAATAAATACACAAGTAAGCTCAATAAAGCTTAGTAAGTTGGACGTGTTAAAACAATAAATCTTACCGAAGTAAGTACAACAATTCAAATAAAAATAATTCAACCATGAATGTTTCCTGTACATCCACAACCTCAACCGATAAATCATAAAAGTTCAAATCAATACTCCAATATATATAGCAAAAACATCATACCTTACCAAAATTTTCAATTCGTTGAACGACTTACGGATACAAATACATCGACAATCCAACCAAAACACACCAGATGCTCACAAGAGGCAATCCGTCCGACACACCAATGCTCATAAGAGTTAATCCCTTTGAAACACACCAATGCTCATAAGAGCTAATCCCTCCGGAACACACCAATGCTCATAAGAGCTAGTCCCTCCAAAACACACCAATACTCATAAGAGCTAGTCCAGCCGAATTGCACGAAAACAGAGAGTGTAACACGAGAGTTCGCAACAAATTCTGAACCTCGGTCCACTTGGGAAACAGTCTCCACAAAAATCTCCACTCCAAACCCCCATAACACACCATATCTTGATAGTACTCTACCCCGCGTTCAATCTGATCCAAACATCAAATTCAATAACATTTCTCAATTAACCTTTCATCAACAACAATTAAATATATCTATTGTATCATCTTAAACTATTCAAAAATTCATATAGATGTTAAATTTTAAATTGTACGAATTTACCTGGACTGGATTGTGGTAGTTGCAGAAGTTTAGGGACTATTTCACAATTTTTCCTTTTCCACGAGTATCTACTGGATCTTGATCTAAAATGTAAAATTTCTCAATTATCAGCTTACATTTCAAATTCCAATTCATTTTACATTTAATTCCCTTTTAATTTCTAAATTTACACAATTGCCCCAAACTTTTACAATTTTTGCAATTTAGTCCCTTAACCCAAAAATCATCAAATTAACTAATTTTCTCAAGTTAAAATTTTTAACAGATTCAAATTCACAATACATCAAATTCACTATCAAACCCTGAAATTTTGACATTTTCACAATTTAATCCTAAAATTAATATCTAAGAAAATCACTTTACAAAATCAGGAAAGAACACAATCAAAGCTTTAAATACATGGTTATCATAAAAAAAATTCAAGATTCATCAATGGAAACTTTTAAAATTTTTAACAGATTCAAAAACGAAGGTACAGGCTAGTTGGACCTAGTCGTAACGATCTTAAAAACATAAAAATTACAATAAAACGAGTCAATTTCCATACCATACAAAGATAAGAGATGAACAAAGCTTCCAAAGTATTCAATGGTGAGGTTCGGCCAAGAAGGAGAGAAAAATGAAAAAAATAAAGCCTTTGATTCAATTTGTTTTATTAATTTTGAATAATTTACAAAATTGCCATCAAACCAATTTTCTTTAATTTCTTTATTGGTTCTTCCACCTTTATTAATTAAGCTATGAAATCATCTAAATACAATAATTACTAAGTTTTGTATTTTTTTCAAATTAGTCCTTTTTCTTTCATTAACTATTTAAACGTTAAAATTTCTTGACCAAATTTTAATGACTCCAATAACTCTATAAATATTCTAAAAATAATATTTATGAGTCGACACATTGGAATTTTGTGGTCTCGAAATCACTGTTTCGTTACCACAGAAAATCAGGCTATTACATTGTCCCTCATTCCCTCCCAAATTATTCGTAAATCTCGCTTCCTTATTTCTCCTTCTCCCGCCTTCCTTATCTCTCCAGAAACTTATAAGATACTACATGATATTGGTACGTAAAGTAAAATACAAGTACTAACACATTATGACATGAAATGATTCTTTTGAAGCTCGAATTTGATTTTTTTTCTTTTGAGCTTTTTTCTTCTTCTAATTGTTGCACTCTTTCACTCAATGCTTTTTCTCTCACATTGCTTTTATTTACACAATTTATATGATTTTTTTTATACTAATTTTCTTAGCAAGGTTTTATACATACCATATCATATAGTCTTTTCTTTTTCTCTCACATACAATTCGAAGCCACTATAATGTTCCTACTTACCTTTAATATCTATGGCCCGCCTATGGCCCACCGTCCATTTCATAGTGCATTTTAGTAAGGGACAAAGAGGGTGTATTTAGGCTCAAGGCTTCCATGATAAGGCTCATCAATAAATGGATACTTGATTGCACAAAGTATGGGAACTAATGCTCAAGAGCATAAGGGTAAATCTTTTTGGCTCTAGGCTCATCAAACAATGCCTAAGGTCTTTCCCAAAATATTTCATAAGTTACATTCTCTATCATACTTACAATTATTTGAATGAACAATTAACAATTCAAGATTTATTTATCTACAAGTATCTACACAATCCATTTATCCTATGACACAATTTACACATTTTTCATTAAGAACGGTTGCCTCTAATCTATTAAGCAAATTAACTTATTGAACTAATTTGTCTACTTTTAAGAATGCCAAATTATCTAATATCACTTAAAGTTTATATGCTTGACAATCCAAAAGTACTTATTCAATATTTACAACCAATGGCCTATTGCTCAATTATTGTCCAAGCGCCATGTAATCACCAAGAAAATCAAACAAGCAAAAGAACAACATTTTTGATTTTTTTTTTTTGAAAATTTAACTTAAAAACCAAAAACATGCAATTAAACACACAAAAACAAAACAATTAAAAACAATGTGCATCCCCCCACACATAAGTTACACATTGTCCCCAATAAGTGCCCAAAATAAAAAAAAGTAGAAAGTACCAGACTTCCCAAAAGGAGCGTCAGACTAGCTTGAGTTGTCCCTATTCTCGTTGAAGCTTGAAAGTATTGTGTAACCCCGGGTGAGTGGCTGCACAAAAGAAAAAATACACAAACATAAACAAATACTAATAATAAAAGCAAATAAAACTAAAAATCAAGTCCAAATCCAAAAAAATAATAATTCAGTAGTTTAATAATTACATACCGCATAAAATAAAATGAAAAAAATGCGAAAACATGTAACTAATCATTATGGATCCCAACTCCAGTCTAGCTATCCCTTTCCCTTTGCCATTGTTAGCCAAACTTTTGTAGCACTGATGCGTCGGTGGTCTCAGGCCTTTGAAGACTACCCTTGTTATGACGGGTCACTCGGGAGTGAACACCGCCTTAAAATCATCAACATACGGAGCAGGGTCATTGTCCTTTGTCTGTTCATCATCTTCATTTGCTTCCTCTTCTTCTCTTTCTTCTCCTTCCTCCTTGCCGCTAGCGGATGTATCGCTCGACCGTTTGAGACACTGTAGGCCCTCTATCCCCTGACTTGTCGTAAAACTGTCCATGAATGGTTTCATCGCCTCAAGCAGTCGAGTGTTGTAGCACACCTCACAAAACAACTTATGTTGCCACTGTATGCCTTCGTCGGCCTTCTTTGTTGTGGTTTTCTTCTTTAGGGTCGGAGGCATTTCCATTTTGTGCTTGCACCTTTGATTCCACTTCTGAATTTGTTTTTGTTGTAGCTTGCAGAACTGAAGCATCATGGTATCACCTATAATACTCTGTGTAGGGCGGTGAAACTACAAAGTTGAGCCTATCCTCACCCCATTCTTACGACACAAGTCCGTAACCAGATGAGGAAAATATATGTCGACTTTGCTTCCCCCAATGCACTTTTTCATATCACAATTGATCCATGTCCCCAGACAAACTTGCTTTCGCTGCAAATCGAAAACAAAAAAATTGCTAAAAAAACGTTAACTGTGTTAGGGTTGAGCATGAGACTAACACAGGTCGAGATAAATTGCATCCACATTTTTACTAACAAGAACATTATTGCTTGATTAAAAGATAGAGGAAAGTTTTTGTATTGTTCTCGCTTCCGTTCCCCTCTACCTTCTATTAGGTAAGCAAGAATAACGTCCATGTCAATATTTTTATAAAATTCTAAATCCATCTGTTTAATATCATCTTTTTAATACCATGGAACGCTATAGTACTCACTAATAGCACTTAGGGAAATGTCAATATCTTGTCCCAAATCGGTACGCAATTTCTACCGTAAACTTTTAAATTTGCATAAAACTCAAGAACAATGGGGATAACCATGGTCGATTTTGGGACTAAAGAAAAATCGAGCCACCCGTGGTAACAGACTAAGTCCCAAATCTCATTAGAAAGAGAGGTAGCCGTGTTGAAACCACATTCAAGAATGAATATTCGCCCTTGGATTGACATAAAATAGTTTCCACCTCTTTGTTTGTAAATCGCTCCAGAACCACCGGCGGTGGCAAAGAAGGGTTCGATTGAGACCTTGTTCTTTTAGTTTGTCTAGGCGGCATTTTGACAACGAGATTTCCTCAAACTTAAATAAAATAATATTATCAAAATAAAATTCTAACCAACAAGCCAACGACAACATCAATGCAATAAAAAAATGGAAATAACAAAAACAAAAATTTCAAAGAAAACAAAAGAGAATGAATTTTAAACTGTAAAAATTTGTTGAAGGTGATGGCAAAATGAACTGAGAAAAATGTATCTCTGTCGTTCCCAAATAAAGAAAAAAGAAAACTTGTAAAGAAGAAGAAAAGATAACAAAAATAATAAAAAAAGGAGAAAATTTGAGAAGAAATTGAAGGGAGATTTGAGAGAAAAATTGAGAGAAAACATGGAAATCGTGATACACCTGACAGTGCTAAAATGAGGGGAATAGAGGCCACCTACAATAGTATCGTGATACCAAGGATGGGTATCGTGATACTGAGACCCTTAAGGCTTCAAATTTCAATACTGACTTGGGTATCGCGATATCCAAAACAAGATATCACGATATCCAAGCTTGACGCAACAAAAAATGACTGCAAGGGTAGTTTTTTCCAACGGCCACACCAATCAAGATTAAGCATTTAAGGTAGTTAAAACCATCTATTTAAAGCCACTTTTGACTGAATGAAAGGAAAGAGCTTTCCACTTTTGTTTCTATCATCTTTTTCCTTAGTTTTAGGTTAAGGTTAGGGCTTCTTTTCTTTTTCTTTTCATTTTTAGTTTAGGTTTTCTCTTTTATTTTTAGGTTAGATTTTAGTTTTTTTGTTTAATTTTTTCCTTATTATTAATGATTTTGTAAACAAAGATAGACAAACTCTTGGGCTTCAATGGAACTTCATCAATTGAATGAGCATTTTCTTAAACCTTTTACTTTCGTTTTATGCTTACAATATGTTTGATAAAATGCTTGTTTGGAATTTGAGTTTGAGTATGTGCTAAAATTGGATGGTTGGTTGATTGGTTGTTTGTTAGCTTAAGTTAATGTCTATTCTTAATTGATTGGTTGTTTGATTATATTGAAATGCTTAATATGCTAGAATTGATATCTCTAACGAAAAACCTAGATAAACGAGATCGAGAGGAGAGTTTATCCTTAGATAGTTCAATATGATTGTGCCAGTAGTGAGATCGAGAGGTAATCTATATGCTTAGGTGAGACCGGGAGGTAATCTTAGGTGGTATCTTTTAGTCTAGGATGAGACCAGAAGGAGATTCTTAACTAAAAGTGGCAACTGATATAATCGGTATAGTTTCGTTAGTTTAAATAATATTTAACTAATCAATGGACCATAATTTAATCATTTACATTTTCTAAAACATTAGGAAGAAAGTTTCGCTTAGTTAGTTTAATTAATAGTTCAATTTTAGTTTATAAACAATTTTATTTGGATTTGCATAATAATTTTTGACTCGATTAGATTAGTAATTGCTTAACTTGTAATTAACTTGATAAACACATTTACCCACTTGGCAATCCTTTGGGTTCGATCCCTTGGAAAACTTCTTTTTCCATCAAAACTATAAATATTACAACAGACATTGTCTGTTTGTAGTTAAAATCGCACTTTTAAATTGCTTTATAAAATCGTTTTTTTCTGCGCACATGCGCGACACGGTTAGTACTGCGATACACTAGGTGTTTTGCCAATTTTTTTTATTTTTGAAACTGCTCGGGATATTGCGATACCAAGGGATCGGTATCGCGGTATCCAAAAAAAATTTGGCCTCCCTTCAAAACTGGTCAACAGATCGCAATATCCCCACTTGGATATCACGATACCATTGTATGACACCCTAAAAACTTTCAAAAATTCAATATTTAACTCCCAATTACACAAAATCAAACCTACTAAGTCAAAAAACTAAACATGCAATGAATTTAAACCTAAACTAAACAAGAAAAGTAAACAGATTCAATGCTCAAATCATTCAAATATTTACAATTTTAGTTTGAATTGCCTTCTCAAAAAAATTATAAATTAACTTCGGGGTGATCGGTTACGCCCCCGAAGTGGTACTGATGTAGTGTACTCGATACTTTGATGTGCCTCTTGTTCATGACCTGACGGAGCCTACTTGAGTATCGCCATGGCTTAGTGAATTTCTTTAGTTTCCGGTTCCTTTTTCGTATCGAGTTAAAACTTGCAAGTTCACACCATTTCACAACAACTGCATGATTAGTGGCATAATCAGATGGTGTATAGACGGCTTGACACTCATGTCCCCAATAAGGTGACCTCTCTCTAGAACTAGACTTAGGGCCGACGCACTTAAAGATTTCCACTTTACCATCTATATCCATGGTCAAATCCCCTTTCCCTATGTCTATAGTAGCTCTAGAGGTAGCCAAAAATGACCTTCCTAGCAAAATCAGAATCTCAAGATCCTCATCAAAGTCCAGTACAATGAAGTCCACCGGGAGAATAAATTGTCTAACTCTCATTAATACGTCATCAAGGATTCCCTTGGGACAGAATAAAGATCGGCTGACAAGTTTCAAAGTCACTGATGTCTCCTTAAGATCCCCTAATCCTAACCTCTAATAGATCGATGATGGCATGAGCACTACACCAAAACAGACTTTTAGCGGCGTTTTTAGTGGCGTTTTAATGAGAAACGCCGCAAATATTATACGTTAGCGGCGTTTGAAAGAAAACGCCGCAAAAAGTTGAGCAATAGCGGCGTTTATTTCTAAAACGCCGCTAAAAGAGAAAATAGCGCATTTTTTCCCAAACGCCGCTAAAGATCTGAGCATTAGCGCGCTTTTTAAAAACGCCGCTAAAAATCTGAGAATTAGCGACGCTTTATAAAAAATGCCGCTAAAGACCTGAGCATTAGCGGCGCTTATAGAAAACGCCGCTAAAGACTGAGCATTAGCGCGCTTATAGAAAAACGCCGCTAAAGACTCGAGCATTAGCGGGCTTTTAGAAAAACGCCGCTAAAGACTGAGTATTAGCGCGCTTTTAAGAAAACGCCGCTAAAGACCTGAGCATTAGCGGCGCTTTTAAGAAAACGCCGCTAAAGACTGAGCATTAGAACTATAGTGGCGCTTTTATTAAAAACGCCACAAAAAAAAAAAAAGTTAGAAAATAACCCTAGTCTTTGTCTAAAAACTATCGACGCAAATTAAAGGAAAACCTAACTTAAGCTACGCTGCGTTTTTAGCCCCAAATTTCAAGTCGATTAATCCCCGATTTTTTCAGCCTCGCCTTCCCACTTCCCAATTTCCCCAAATTTCAGCCTCGCCCAAATTTCCCAATTTCCCCAACCTCTTCTTCCCCACTTCCCCAATTTCGTGATTGAATCAGATAGAAATTTTTGTTGCTGCGTCGGTTTTGCTACTGCTTTGTTCTCTCCATCTTCCCAAAAAGTCCGAGACCTTGAAACCTGCTTTTGCTCAGTATAGAAACCTGCTTTGCGTCAAAGTTAAAATTTCTCTTCCTTGACCGTGAGAAGGCAAATCGGTGGTGAAAGGTAGGTAAGTACGCCTTCATGTTTTCTGTTCTTATTAATTCTTTTTTTATCATGTACATACACATATTTTTTCTCCATATTAAGAACTTTTTAATGTTTTAGGGTTGCCTATTTCTCGATCCGCTTTTTTATGTAAATCCATGCATTATCGCCGCAATTGAAGCATGCCCATTAGATTGACTGCAATTGCAATCGCAACGAACAAGGTACGTTCCTCTTTCGCTTTTATATTATTTTAAACAATCGAAAAAAAACTTCCTTAATCAAAACATTTCAAGAAACTGAAGTTTTCACGTCTTTCACATATTTAGTAGATTGAAAAACATTTAGGGGTTAAAGTTTTAGGTTTAGGTTTAGACATTCTATATTTACTTAAAGGTGAAGCATTCACTGATATATTTATTTCATTTTCCTTTAGTCCGTACTAGTAATTAGCCATTCTTGAGTTACAGAAGCCACCACTTTAATTAAAATTTCTTTACCTTATGTAGAATGTTTTCTTTACCTCATTTGCTGCTCAACAAAATTAAATCATAAGTTATATGATTAAAAAATAAAACATGCCAACTCAAAACTTTGACTACACCAATATTGTTGTTTTATTTGTCGTTTCAACATGAGGTGAAACATAAATTTAAAATTAATATTGTTTTATGAATAAGGATGAATTAACTTATAATCATGAGATTGGCATGTCTTTCATATTGAAAGAAGGCTTGACGATGCAATCTATAAGTAGCCATTAGTCCGAGACTAGTGTTTTTTACTCAGGATTTATCATTTATATACAAATGGTTGAATAAAAAAGAGTTGGTTTGCTTTTGCCTACGGTTAAGAACTGATGGGATGATTGATTAATTTGTTAAAAATTTGGGTTTCTGTTGCTTCGCATTGTTGATTTAGTTTGCTGATTATCGTATGGTTCATTTCTTGATGGTAATTGAAGTTTCATTGCTTATGCGTTTGGATAAGGATTTCATCGCTGACTACAATCAATGGGTTATTTTAAGGGTTAGATGGGTTTTACATGATTTTCCCTTTTCAATTAGGCTTTATATGTGTATATAACTTGTATGTCAAATGAACAAGCCTTTCTTTTTTAATAAGACATGGATAAAGAATTCGGATGGTTGACCGGTATCCAACAGGGGGAAAATTGAATGAAAAGATGAGGTTGCACTCGCTTGGAATCAAGTTTTATTCTTTTCATGCTTGCGCTAAAATGAATTAGATGTTGATTAGTATTATTCTAAGGTTTTCTCAACCTCCAATAGTCCGATGCCACTAATTTTTGAAATTAACAATTTTGCAATTGTTGCTTTGTTCAAAATTTGTTTCATTGTGATAGAAATTTGCTAAGGACAAGCATTTGCTATGTTTTCTTTTGTTTGTTTGATTGATTTTTGATTGATATTGGGTTCACTAAAATTTTAGCAATAATGTTTCCCAATTGACATCCGCTTTGCTCTCTTGTTCACCATTTTCCCATCCGCTTTGCTCTCTTGTTCACCATTTCGCCGCTCGCTCGCAGCTCGTCTCTCTTAACGCATCCGCGCCGCGACATCTCTCGTCCCAAATTCTTCCTCCAAAGGCTGATCTAATCCTCTGTTGATTCAAGTTGTTTGATGCAGACCAAAGAAATTAAATAAGGTAAATATTTAAACCCTACTCGTATTTTGAGGATTGATTTATATTTGAGATTTTGAGTTATTTGCTCTCGGTTATATTTTCTCATTTTCGATCCTACTTAATGCTACTCCTTCGCATCGATTTTTTTAAAAGCTATGAGATTAGTTGAAATAGCGCACTATTATCGCCGCTTTTTCTCCTTACAAATACCAAAATATATAACATTTATTAAATAAAAATACCAGATTAAATACCAAAATAATATAACATTTATTAAATACTTTATTAGTTAATAATATTAATAATTAAATTTCATAAAATTAACCTTTAAAACTTGAATTAAATTGCATTCATCATATTGTATTTGACAAATTAAACGTAAAATAACAATAACTTCACAATTTATTAGTAATTTATTCTATTAAAAATCATAAAAATTTAAACTTAATAATATTAACTATTATTTTTAATCAAATGAATTCTAAAATCTGAATTAAACATTAAAAACTTAATAATATCATTTATAAATACCAAAATATATAACATTTATTAAATACAAATACCAAATTAAATACCAAAATAATATAACATTTATTAAATACGTAATTAGCTAATAATATTAATAATTAAATTTCATAAAATTAACCTTTAAAACTTGAATTAAATTGCATTCATCATATTGTATTTTCCAAATTAAACGTTAAACCCTAAACCCTTAAATCTTAAACCTCTAAACCTTAAACCCTAAACCCTAAACCCTAAACCTTTAAACCCTTAAACCTTAAACCCCTAACCCCTTACCCCTAACCCCTAACCTCTAACCACCTAACCCCTAACCACTAAACCATAAACACTAAACCCTAAACCATAAAACCCTAAATCTTAAACCATAAAATAATAAACCCTAAACCCTAAATCTTAAATCCTAAACCCTAACCCCTAGTCAGAATAATGCCACGTGTGATGGATCTTAAAGAATACATAACTTACCTAATTTTAAGATCAAATTTCGTGAACTTACATAAGTTTACGATCAAATTTCATAACTTACATAATACTTGTATAGAAATAATAAGATTCAAAGTATATAGGCTGAAACTCGACGGGTTGCCTTATATTTCATCTATTAGATATAATGGATCCTCCTAGGTGTAACAATGCCACGTATGATGAATCTTAAAGAATACATAACTCAACCGATTCTCGATTTGAAATTTTAATTTAACCGACATAATACATAATACATAACTTACATAAAATTATTTAACTTACATAATACATAACTTACATAGCTTTCACAAATTATTTAACTTACATAATTCATAACTTACACAACTTACTTGTATAGATTAATGAAAAAGATTCAAAGTATATAGGCTGGAAACCTGACGGGTTGCCTTATATCTCACTGTTAGATATAATGGATCATCCCTAGGTGTAACAATGCCACGTATGACGAATCTTAAAGAATACATAACTCAGTTATATATGCGATCATATTAGTACTTACATAAATTATAAATTAACAATTTAGCCCTCAGAATTTATTGTCAACTTTAGACTTCGACAACTACGAAATGGATAGGAGTTGGATGAAATTGTCAAGGTAAGCAACGGCTATAGAAATGGAGTAGAAACTTTTCTCGAATTTCGCATTTCAAAATGCAAGCCAAGAGAATATGATTCTTTGTCCGTGTAAGAAGTGTTGCAATATTAACTGGCATTATCGTGAAGTGGTCAACGAACATCTAGTTGTTGATGGCTTTGTCCGGGGTACAAAATATGGTTTTTTCATGGGGAGTGTACATCTACTTTGGAGCATCTTCATCGATGAATCCGGGTATCCTCATAGTGCTTTCAATCGTAATGTTAGAGACGATAACATGGAAAACATGTTGCGGGATGCTTTAATATGCGCAGCGGTGGTTTCGGTCATTTCCACTTGACTTGGGTGCAAACGATGATCATAATTTTGATGGAAATACTTTCATCGAAGGGGGGAAGAAGTGTACCGGATGAACAACCAAATGAAGAAGCGGCGAGGTTCTACACGTTGCTTGGTGAAATGAATGAAGAACTCGTATGAGGGATCAAAATTTTCTAAACCGTCATTCTCAGTATTCGCTCTTTTCACTTGAAATGTTTGGGGGTGGACCAAACCTCGTTGACAATGTCATAGAGTTTCGCAAGAAATGTTCCCGCTTGCAAAAATCCTCAATCTTCCAAAGACATGAAGAAATTGATAAAGGATTTGGGCCTTGGCTACAACAAATTTCACAGCTGCCCAAATGATCAGATGTTGTATTGGGGCGACCGCATAAACCAACAAAGTGTTGTCATGTATGCGCCAATCCCGCTGGATTAATAGAAATACAGAGGGCGGTAACGAGGATGAACACGATACACACCAAAGAAGCAAAAGCTAAGATTTTGCGGTATTTTCCGCTAATACCAAGGCTTCAATGGCTTTTCATGTCGCCAAAGACAAATTAATCAATGACGTGCACCCGTGATGGACGAAATGGATGATGGGTTGTTAAGGCATCCTGCAGATTCTTTAGCTTGGAAATCTTTTGATTCCAAATTTCCAAGCTTTCATGGCGATCCTCGGAGTGTGAGGCTTGGGCTAGCATCCGATGGATTTAACCCTTATAAACTCATGAGCACAACGTACAGTACTTGGCCTGTGGTGCTTGTTCCCTACAATTTGCCTCCATGGGTTTGCATGAAACAATCTTCTTTTATCTTGTCTATGATTATACCTGGAGAGAAAGGGCCGGGGAATGATATTGACGTCTATTTGCAGCCACTTGTTGACGAGTTAAAACAACTATGGGCTGGTGTTCGATATACGATGCAATGAGAAAAGAGAACTTTAATTTACGTGCGGCTTTAATGTGGACTATTAACGACTTCCCGGCTTATGCTAATTTATCTGGTTGGAGTACCAGGGGACGTTATGCTTGTCCGTGTTGTGCTGCGCAGACATGTTCGCAATGGTTATATAATGGGAAGAAGTTTTCTTACATGGGGCATCGCTTGGGTTACCTGGAAAATCATACATTTAGATTTCAGAGTGCTCGGTTTGATGGTAATCAAGAGTTCGTAATGACTCTTTCGCAGCACCGTGGATCCGAAATATTCTTAATGTTGAAAGATATGAATTTCATTTATGGGAAGATGAATCAACCGCCAACCCGCAAAGAAATAGAAGATTTAGGGATGAATCGATGATGAATCGATGAAGAGGATGATCCTCGTGAGGTGACTTGTGGAAAAAAGAAGTATTTTTTCGAGTTGCCTTATTGGAAGCATCAGATTTTACGCCATAATCTTGATGTCATGCACATAGAGAAAAATGTCTGCGAGAACATCATTGGCACTATTTTGAATGTCGATGGAAAATCGAAAGATAATCTTCAGAGTCGACTTGATTTAGTCCACATGGGAATTCGGCGTGAGCTTCATCCCCGAGAACTTTCGAATATGAAATATCGGTTGCCGCCTGCTATTTTTTCAATGTCGAAGACGGAGAAAGAAGTGTTTTGTACGGTGTTGAAGGATATAAAGGTCTCGGATGCGTATGCATCAAATATATCGCGATGTGTGAGTCTTAAGGATCAAGACTATATGGCTTAAAATCGCATGACTATCACATCTTGATGCAAGACTTACTACCAGCTTGCTATGCGCGTGTTGTATGTCGAAAAGGTGACGGCTCCGTAATTGAACTCACAAATATAATGAAAGGCATTTGTGGTAAAGTTTTGAATGTTCAAGAACTTGAGAGACTACAAGATCGAGCCGCATTGAGTTTATGCAATCTGGAGAAGATCTTCCCGCCTTCATTCTTCACTATTATGGTGCACTTGTTAATTCATCTCCCGCGTGAAGCACTTCTTGGTGGACCCGTTTTCTATCGATGGATGTATCCCATTGAAAGGTCTTACTTTACTTGCAAAAAATCGGGCATTCAGCTCAATGCCTTTAGTTGCAACTTCTGATAATGTTGTATACCGTGTTTAGGTTCCTTTCCAAATTGAAGTCATACTGCCGCAATAAATGTTATCCGGAAGGATCAATTGCCGAGGGCTACTTGGCAGAGGAATGTCTGACTTTCTGTTCGAGGTATTTGGAAGATGTCGAAACAAGAATGAACAGACCAAGTAGAAATGCTGGGCTCACAGATCATAATTTGGCCGAAACTTATTTATTTCAAAGTTTCGGAGAACCGATCGGCAAAGTCGAAATTGCAGAATTAGACGATAGATCGTGGGTCCAAGCACATCGATACATTCTTTTTCATCACGATTCAATGGAACCATTTCGGACTTAAGTTCTAGAATTTGATAAATACTCATCAATTATAATTTGTTTGTTTTTCTAACAAAGTAAAACCTTTTTTACCGGATAGTGAGTACAAACAAATATTGAGAGCTCGTTCACGATCCCGAAGGTTAAATCGATGAAAAATTAATAAGTTGTTCACAGAATCATTCCATGAATGGTTAAGCCAAATGGTATGCAATTTAAGTTTTCGTTGTCAAGTCATAATGTTTTCTCATAACATTCATAATTACTCGATTTACTTTCCATCAATAGGTTTGGAGTCGAAATGAAGTAAATGACGACGTTAAATGGCTTTCACAAGGTCCAAACAGAATAGTTAAAAGATATAATGGCTTCCTCATCAACGGATACAGATTTCATACAAGGTATCGCGAGAGATTGAGGAGAACCCAAAATTGCGGAATTGTTGTTAATTCTTCGATTACAAGTTATGCTAGTGCTAGGGACAAGAATCCAATCGAGGAATCGAGTATTACGGACTTATTACGACATCATTGAGTTGGATTATTACGGCAAATGCAAAGTTGTCTTATTTCGAGGTGATTGGGCTGATGTGAATACGGCTCGCGAATTAAAAACGATCAATATGGCTTTACAATGGTGAATTTCTCTCGATTGATTCACACCGAGAACAACCGATGGACGAGCCGTATGTGTTTTCTTCTCAAGTTAAACAAGTTTTTACTCAAGATCCAATCGATGAGGGTTGGTACGTTGTACTTCAAACACCCCTAGAGACTTGTTCGACATTGGCGAAGGGAAGTAGAGATGACATAGTTGAAAGATCGTAAGCTTTGCCTTTTCCAAACAAGACTTAACTGAAAATATCCCTAGTACTAGTCAACAATTTCAATGGGTTCGCAGATGTGGACGAAGATATTTACTAAAATATGATGTAGTAAAATTTAACGATTTATTATTTATATGTAATATTATAATTTTCATGTTCGCTCATGTTATATAATTTAACTATTTTAAATGTCCTATTATTGTTGTTATTTGTTACTAATATTTTGAACTATTTTATGTGTATTGCAGGAAAAATGCCTAGAAGACGATTACGAGGTTTAAATATTAGAAATTATACTCCAAATCCAGAAGACGTAAATAGTGGATGGATACGCTTGTTGGATCTTCTAGTCTCATTTGACATAGATGATGAGCATGGAGAATTCCAAAGTAATGTTAAGTTTATTTTACATGCATGTTGAATTTTATTATTGATTCATTTTTCAATTTTAATATAATAATATATCATTTTTCAGCTGAGGGTGGTGGGACGCGCAGAGCTCGGGGACGTACGTTACTTACAGATTTATATGACTTAGAGCCCACCCAAGGTGTGTTGCGCGAAGGAGAAACAATCATGGCCAGCCTATCGGATCTGAAGCTCGATTGTTGGCAAGCTATTTGGGCATTATAGCACGAAATTCGAATATGTTGCCCATTAACTACGAATCATGGCATCACATGCCTGATGCCAACAAAAATCAGGCTCTCGATAATATTAAGGTAATAAAAGGTGAATGTAATTTATAATACTTTAATTTAACCTTCATTTATATTAAATTTTTAAAACCAAATTTCGTGGTAGATTCGCTTTAGAGGTCTCCGATGACTATGTTAAGAAGACGTTGGGTAAAAATGGAGAGACAATAAAAGCACCCTAAAAAACAATATTTTAAGAAAGACATAAGCCTCGACAAAAATCATGAAATGTCCCACGGGAATGTTGAGGTACCAATGGGAAGATCAAGTTAGATTCTGAATTCAAAGAAATGAGAGGTATTACGTGACTTTCAAAGTCTTAGAAATTTTTCGGTTTATCGTATTTACTATATAAATAATTTAAATCCCATTATGTAGGACCGTGAGTGAGTTGGAACAAGCAGACATGAAAAACAACAATTCACGCACACCAGCAGTTCCGTAAGTTTTGCTTGTGTAGCGAGGCCGAGGTATTATAATTTATTACTTCTTTCAAATATTAATGATTTATACTATTAAATTATATTTTTCCGCATAATGTAGGAAGTTTAGTCAGTCAAACAGTTGGACGCCTTCAACTTTTTGACATTACGCATAGGAAGAAGGATGGATTCTCATGACAACCAAGGTAAGGTGCAGAAATTTTGGTATATTTATTTAATAAAATTTGATTTTTATAAATATTTATAATGTTTAATTATAATGGTTTAATTCATCTTTTGTAGTTTTAAATTTCTAATTTTAAGTTATGTTTCATTCCTTTTTATTATATATTTCGTTTCTAACTCTTTTATTGATTTATTAGGATAAACTAAAGGAGAAGAAGAAGGAGTATGAAGCGGTTGCTTGTCGATGATGATTCTGTTAATCTCGAGGAGATTGATAATGTAATTATTATCGATGTTTTGGGTCCCGAAAGGTACGACTCCGGCAATACATGCCTTCGATTGATAGTTTTGTTAATCTTGAGTATATTTATAACGTAATTATCACTAATGTTTTGGGTCTTACAAGGTATGGTCGGGTTCGATGTCAAGGATCGTGTTACTCCGACCCAATATTTTGGATCCGACTCCAGCAATACATGCCTTCCGGAGTCAATCTCAGGCAAGTTCGTAGATCGAAAGACCGAGATATCTCTCGATGGAAGCGAGCACACACGAGCAAATTTCTCGGCTTAGAGCGGAGGCAAAGAATGAGAGAGGCGGACCATATTGCTCAACTTAGAGCGCTGGCGCAGAAATACGGAGGCAGAGCGAATGAAAAGTATGAAGAACTCCAACACAAATGCAGATTATGATGCAATTGTTCCAAGCAAGCAATGACAGGCCGCCGCCTCTTAGACATTTCTTTTCTTGTAAGATTTTTTTAACATTGTTACTGCTTAAACATTATTGTAAGAATTGTTTGAATTATGTTTCATTTATTAATAAATATCATATATCTTCTATTAAATTTGAAGTATCGTTTAGATTTAATGCTTTTAATGAGATTTAAATATTTTATTTGTCGCCTTGGGTTGGAATTATATGCAATTGTTGCTTGTTTTTAATGGTGGTTTTAATGCAGGAGGGTAGGATATTGGAAAAAAGAGCAGAGCAGATCTGTACAAATTAGTGGCGTTTTTGAAATGCAGACGCCGCTAAAAGCCCCCTACCTTTCGCAAGGTTTGTAAGAAAAGCGCCGCTAAAAGCCCTTACCTTTAGCGGCATTTTTCCGAAAAGCGCAGCTAAAATCCCTACCTTTAGCGGCGTTTGTCCTAAAAGCGCCGCTAAAAAGCCCTACCTTTAGCGGCGTTTGTACAAAAAGCGCTTAAAAGCCCCTACCTTTAGCGGCGTTTTTCCTAAAGCGCGCTAAAAGCTCCTACCTTTAGCGGCGTTGTCCCAAAAGCGCTAAAGCCCCTACCTTTAGCGGCGTTTGTCCCAAAAGCGCTAAGCAAAAGCCCTACCTACCTTTAGCGGCGTTTGTACTGGCGCGCCGCTAAAGCCCCTACCTTTAGCGGCGTTTTTACTTAAAAGCGCCGCTAAAATCCTACTTTAGCGGCGTTTTTTAAAAGCGCCACTAAAGCCCCTACCTTTACCGGCGTTTGTTTGAAATCGCCGCTAAAAGCCCCTACCTTTAGCGGCGTTTGTTTAAAAAGCGCCGCTAAAAGCCCCTACCTTTAGCGGTGTTTTTTCACAAAAAAACGCCACTAAATTTTGCGGCGCTTTCTTTAGCGGCGTTTTTTGCGGCGCTTTCGAAAGTGCCGCAAATTATATTAGTGGCGTTTAAAAACGCCGCTAAAAGCCCAAAAAAACGCCGCTAAAAGTCTGTTTTGGTGTAGTGGAGGTTGATACTAGCCCCTAAATCACAAAGGGCTTTCCCAAAATTCACTCATCCTATTTCTATAAGGATTCTAAAGTTTCCCGGGTCTTTAAGTTTTGGGGGAACTTTCTAGACACAACCACACTACACTCGGCGTTAAGAGCTATTTGCTCTCCTCTCTCGATCTTTCTCCTACTAGACATAACTTCTCGAAGGAACTTAGCATATTTTGACATTTTCTCTAAGAGCTCTAATAACGGGAGATTAACATTCAACGCCTTAAACATGTTGAGGAAACTTAAAAATTCCTCACTCTCTCGTTTCTTTCTTTCCTCTAGACGGGTCGAAAAAGCTACGGGCACTTGACTCGGTAGTACGGTTGGCTTATCCAAAGGCTTAGGTTGTTTGGCTTCAACTTCCGCTTCTACTCTCTCTCCCACCCCATCTCGAGCACTAGGAGTGCAGGTGCTCTCTTCCTTCTCTACTTCCTCCTCTCCACTCATTAGTCTAATAGGGTTTTTAACCATTGCTCCACATCTAATGGTAATGGCCTTAGCGTGTTCTTTCCCTTCCCTCTTCGGGTTCAGTTCAATATTGCTCGGTATACTAGAGGAAGCGTTGCTTTGCAACATATGGAAAATTTGGTCTAATTGACCTCGCATTAGGCGCACATCCGCTTGCACCAAATGCAAGCCTTCCTCTAGTTTTCTCACATGAATGGGCATCGGAGGGTCGCTATTGTAAGTGGGTTTTCTCTCATATGATACCATATCCAAGAAAAATAACAAACATATTAAAATAGATTGTCATTTTATAATAGAGAAGATATAACAAGGATTGACACAAATGCGACATGTACTAAGGAGCAACTAACACACATGATGACAAAAGCACTAGGAGTTCAACAACACAGTTATCTAGTTTCCAAGTTGGGGGTAAAAGATGTTTTTCACCCTCCGAAGGAGTGTAAAGAATTCAACTGTTAATCAATTAGAAATAGTTAATTGCAAGCAGTTATTGTTAGTTTGTTTGTTAATGCGTAGTTGGTTAGTATAAATAGAAAACATTGAATGTAGGTTAATGCATATGCGAAGAAATTTTGCATGATTCTTCACTGTTTCTTTCAGAGGCGAATCTAGGGGGGTTGGCAGAGGCTTTAACCCCCCTAAAATAAAAAATTGCTATTTAAGCTTAGTAAATGTAAAATTACACTTTACCCCCTCTAAAATTATAAAAATTTGATTTAATCATTTCAAAATTATAAAGATATAGACTATTAAAAGTTAAAATTTCATTCGACCCCCTAAAAATTTTTTCTGGCTTCACCCCTAATTTCTTTCTCGCATCATTTCAAGCTGATTTGTAACGGTTTTAGTTTATGCATACTAATATTAAGTAAAAGTGAAAAAAATATTAATACCAAAATAAACTCAATTACTAAATGCACCCATACTTTATAATAAAAAAATTATCACAAACGGTGTTATTGGCTGCAATTTAACATATAATTTCATGATGTACCACTCAAAGAATAATATACTTCGATTAAGCGTAACAGGAATTTGGTTTGATAAACTGGGTCATTTAGAAGTACCAAACATTGAGCCTTGTCATTTATGAGCTGGGTGTGGTTGGGAGCCATTTTCGCAACTAGACTCAACCGATCTTAGTGAAACTGTATATAACCTAGTAAATGAAATATATAAACATTGAAATGCGTTTCCGGTGTGCAATCACCTTTATTAGAGCCAAAACCCATCATCATAGTCTAATAAATACCAACTGATGAGTTCAAGGAAGCCATGCCATATCAATTATTAATTCCCAAACCGTAGGGTTCAGTTTGCAGCTATTATTAGGCGTTCTTTATGCAAACATACGCAATTCCTTTTTTTTAGTGGTGCCAGTAAAAAAATTATAAATATTTTTAAGCAAACATATCACTTTAATATAAACACAATATATTGTAAATACACACAGGTAACAGAGTTACGGAAATTTATTTACCATATGCTTTAGGCTCATATTTAGGAAATATGAATATGTAAAAAAAATTGAAATATATTTGCTTACGACATATAAGGATTCCAATGGGTAGAGTATAAAAATATTTTGAAGGTTAAGTAATGTGAATCGAAAAATAAATTCCAATTAGCCAAAACATTTGCGTGTTAGAAAAAGTAATAAAATGGTTGGAAGGTAGGTTACTTGTGCATGAGGCCAAGGTCAAGGTTTGGTTCTTTTACCCAATCTAAACTATATTTATAAATATTCGAAAATCCATCCTCTTTTTAAAAATATTCTTAATGTTTCTATTTCTTTTAGTGATAAATACTACAGTCTATGATTAAATAAAAAATAGTATAAAAGTCTTTGTTGTAGGTGACCCATACCATTCATGTTATGAATAATTAGGTATGTAAGTAGGAATATTACAGTTAATCTAAGGGTTTTTCAAAAAAATAATGGAGGCAACGTTAAGCAATAGAATGCAGTGAGAACGAAAAAGGACACACATGAGAGATTCACCTTGTAGTGTGACTTTATGAGCTTCATGGAAAGACTGAAATCTTAAATGAGAGGGAGAGGGAGAGTGGACTCAACACTTCCACCCACCCTTTCTCTTATTTTGTTTCTAACTATACAAGTAGTCATTTCACTTCATTTTATACAACCTGTTTAAAAATATTGTGAGATATTCATTCAGAACATATTTCCTTTATAAAAATAACATAAAATTTAGAAACATTTATAGAAAATTATAACCTTGTTTCTTCCAGATGCCGCTGCTGCTACTGCATGCGAAAGCTTTTTGAGGGAGTATCTTCTTCTTCAGACTTTACAACCGCAAGGCTGCTTATTAACTTAAAATAAGGAGGGACTCCAGACTTTTTATAGACAAGAACAAAATAAATAAATAATATATTAGTAATTTTAAAACCCAACTACTTTGTGCTAAGATTTTCGTTAATCCTATACTTTTTTCTTCTTTTAATTACTACTTTCTGGTTTCATTTTCAACACTTGCTATGGATTATATCACTATCATTCTCATCTTTTAAGTAAATTATATATATATATATATTATATGTAAAGCTTTAATTGTGTTTGTGAAGTTATTAACATAATTTTTCATTTGATATTTAATTTATAATGTAACTTTTTCATCATAATTTAATTTATTTTAAATTCCATCTTTAATGAAAGCTTTAAAATACTAAAAACAGAATGAGCCACAAATAAAAGACACTCAAAGACGGATATAAAAAACCAATATTATGACAAAAATAAAAGGAATCAGATTTGTCTTTTCTTTTTACAAACTAGTTATGATCCCATTTTTTATATTTTAGAGAAAAAAGAAAAAGAGTAAAGTCACCTGCAAAACCAACCCACTGTGCATCCAACGACAGCCCAAAGCTGATGCATATCAACATATAGAAAGAGATAGAGAGTAGGTGGGAGGTTACTTTCACAGATATAAATGTAAAATAAAATAAAATACTATATAATTTGTCGCATAATGTCAAACTTTGTACATAACAAATAACACCGCTTTATATCAGTCACTTCTCCAACGTAATGATTGATCCTGGAGTTTTTAATTAAAATAAAATATATAATCAAACGGCCTTCCTCTACTGCAATTTCCAAGATACTATGTGGACCCCCCGTACGAGGCACATAAATTAACACCATTTGCTGCACCTTACTAATAACTGAAACCAAAGAAATTAGATTTAGATCCAATTCTGCCTCCGCTTTGAAATTTAATTTCTTTTTCTTTTTCTTTTTTATTTGCTTAATTTGAAAATTAACCATTATATTTATAGTTGCTTTTGTGAATTGCGTGTAGTTTCAGTTTCATCCATTTTATTAATTTATTTTATATATTTATAGAAAAATGGGGGGAAAAAAAGAAGAAGTCAACAAGTATATCCGAAACAATAACTATATACAATTACAGGATCACAAAATTAATATGTTCTTGCAGGTAGGAAGCTTCCACAAGTCACAGAATTGCAAACCGATTGCCCGACTTGCAAGTAAAAGACATTTTGTTTTTCCAAACAAAAGCACTCCCACTATCCCCACTGTGAAATTAGGTCCTTTAATTCGGGAATTATCCAAAAAGTTAAAACGAGGGAACTTGTGGTAAAAGCAGTTTCAGAAATTCACATTCTTATGGATATCTTTGGACTATCATCCTCCCCTACCAGTTAACTAAAGGTAGGAACTGAAGCACGAGTCTTAAAATCTCTAGGTAGGGGACCAACAACACCCACCAAAGCCACAAGGTGGCTCCACCCCTCAATAGCTACCTAACACAGGTCTTCGAACTCAGTTGATAGATAAAATCCATTATTCAAATGGAGATTATGCTGTGTTTTCAGTTTGACATCCTTTCCTTCATATTGGGCGACAAAAAAAAAAAAAAAAAAAAGAAAGGGAAAAAGAAAAAGGTAAGAAAACCGACACTAGGCCACATTCATATGGGCATCTGGCAATAAATCAAAGTCAGGATAAATATATAGAAAATCCCCAACTACTAGATACACAGAAATGAGAAAACTTCATTCAGAAGCCAATATTAACCAAATATTAAATTTGTACTACAAGAAATGAACCCAAATTAATCTGCAATTAGAATATCTTATCTTGTATTCTTTTTAAAGCAAGAAATATTACTATCAAAATCATATCCCTTTAAACTTTACTTACCGTCAACAGAAGTTTTAAAATTTCAACGCTTTATCTTAACACCGACCAACACAGCCACAAATGACCGTTAGGTTCACATATCTATCTTTCTAAGCAAACGTAATTAGGAAATGGACTTAGTCCAATGATGAGAAAGCAAGGTAAAAGGAGGAGCTTAATCGAAAACCATCTAGCCAGACAAATAATTGCAAAATTATTTCATGCTATCAATAAAATAAAACAATGCATAGAAAAATGTAAAGAGCAAAGAATCAGTTGAAGAAGCAAATAAAAAATAGCTTAAGAGTCAGGACTAACCTCACAAAGCTCGAGACTGCACGAGGCTGCTTCCATCATTATAAAATTTGGTTCCTCTGCTCCTCTAAAGATAAGAACAGTAAATAAAGATCTGGAAATGATAAATTCTGTAATATAAAATGAAAGGGAAGGGAGCGAAATCACCTTTTCCTCTTTGCTTTGGTTCCACACCTGCAGAGATAATATATATATATATATATATTTAAAAAAAAAACCCCAACAAGAATACAATTACATGAGAATACAAAAATGAACCTGAAATGGAAGAAAGAATAAGAGGCACCAACGGAAAATAATATATATTTTTTACTTTGTTCTTTACTATTTTTATAACAAAAATTATTCATATTAGTAAAAATCAGATCAACCCTTACATAAAAAAACTGAAGGGGATTCAAACAGTTAAATCATGTACCATAGTGTATTTGATTTTCCAATAACCCAAATGGGAAAAACAGTAAAAAAGAAAAAAAAAGGAGTCCAAAATTTATTGTTCATCTTCAATTGCTGAAGCCAAACCAGCCACGATCTTAACCCCAATCTGTGAGCTCCTGGGATTTATCTGAGGTGGCTTCCTTTCTTCTTCCTTCACATTTTTTTCATTCCGTTCTTCTTCAGAACTCTCTGACAAAGCAAACATGGGTTCCCCCAAATCAGCATCGTCAACGGAATTTTTACCCTCAGGATTCAATTCAAACAAAGGTTGGCATTGTTCTTTAGCTTTGGGATCAAGCTCAAATTCTTTGAGCGTTCCGGTTATAGATGTTGATGTTGGAGTAGGTGAAGGTGAAGGTGAAGGCGTGATTCGATTATAAGGAGAAAGCCATTTGGCCTTGATATACTCGGCCTTTCGCCATGGAGGAATATGCATTCCCTTCTTCTTCAGGCATTGCTTTACCGCCTCGGAAACAGTAACAATTATCTTCTGGAGACGATCAGCTTTGCCAACGAAGATGAAGGGAAGCATTTGGAGGATTGATTTGTAAGTCTTCGTTGATCGGGCGAGTTCGAACTCTGATCTGAAATCGATGTCGATCAACATTCGTTCCCCCTCAATTATCACGTCTATGTATTCGTACTCCCCTGCTAAATAAAAATAGAAAGTGTTATTATTTCTAAATTGTTAAAACAAAATAAAATCAAGCCATTAGCATAGGAATCGGATACTAGCATAAATATCTGTATGACAAATTTGAAGACGGGTTAATAATACAAATAAAAAGGGAGAAAGAAAGTACCGGCAGGGCAAGAGGGAGATTTTTCCCAGCAAGATTTGCAGATAGAAGCATCATATCCAAGGGTCAGTAATCCATCAGTGACCATTTTCCTGCAAAAATCATCTTTACTCTTACAGATCTTGTTCTTCTCCACAATCTTCGCCGTATCCGCCAATAAAATCTTTTCACTCACACTCATAGGACAAATCAAATTCTGTTCCATAAAAGATGAGCTACACATTTAAAAAATAAGCTACAATTTTACAATTTAAGGAAAAAGGAGGAAAATATTGTAATACCTTTAGGATTTCAGATGCTTCAGCGGGAGAATTAAGATTGGAGTCACCAAAGAAACTATCCATATCGTCTTCGGAGCTGTCGCTGCAGTTACGGTTGAAGCAGTTACAGCGGTTACGGCTGCATCTAACTGCACAAGATTGTTGTTTCTCGTTTTCTTCTATGAAATTCTGAACCATCTTCGCCAAGCAAACAGAGCTCGGCTCGAACTCACCGGCGCATTCCTTGCTTAAAGGGAGCTCATCGGCGGCGACGGTACCGATCTTATCCGTCGTGGAATTTCTTAGAACGCTAGGGAACGGCCGTTCAAACAGCCGCTTGAACCGCGATTTCACCAACGGCTTTACTGTTTCCGACCGCGGCAGTGCTGCCTCTTCTAGCGTGTTGAAATCGATCGGCTGGATCTTCATTGGAAAAGGCATGTTTCTCAGTCTTCAAAAAAAAAAAAAAAAAAAAAAGCCGCTTCTACCTTTACTACGGCAACACTTCAAACTCCCGTTGATTCTTCTCTTTCTGATGAGATCAGCACACGCAATTGACACAGAAATTCATGTTGGAGAGACAAAAAATAATGCAGTTAATCAAAACACGAGACTCTTAAGTCTTAACGTTGATTATAATATACAACTATTTGCTTCTCATTTGCCAAACAAGGGATGGAATAACTTCATAACTCTGCTAAGTAGAGTCGCTTTGCTTACGAGTTTTTTTTTTTTTTTTTCACCTTTTTTTTTTCAGATACGGTTAAAGTTACCGAAACACGCAACAGCCCGAGAACATAATGTTATTGCCATGGGAATTCACGAGAAGATTGTGAGTGACCAGCGAGTCCATTTTTCCGGCAACAACTCGCCGGCGAAGAGAACGAGAATTAAGAAAAAAAACCGATGAAACAAGAGGTGGTGAAAAGGCCAGAAAATGGAAATGAGATGAGACTGTTAGCAGGGGCAGTGTTCCAGGGCCTTATAAAGGGTGGAGGGGTAGGGATCTCTGACGTGGACCTGTTGACAAATTTTTGAAGTCCTACGTGGCGAAATATTTAATCCGTTGAATTTGGGCTACGTGTTGAACCGTGAACCCGGTTCGTTTTTAGTGGTGGTTACACGATGCCACGTAAAGGAGCGTGACGATAAGGTACTGGTTTCCGTAATGGAGTCCCATGGTACTCAGGCGCTGTTAATTAGTGAAGTTAATTTAATAGGGTTATTTTAATATATAGTCTTTAGATAAAATTACCTAATTGGACCTCAAAGGTTGTGGTTAATTTGTTACGTCAATAGTCATCATGACTAGGAAAAAGCAATGAGAGTGTGGGTAGGATAGTCTTTTCAGTAAATTATGGTAAATTAGTGGGAAAGTGATAGGGGAGGTTAAAAGTGGAAAGTATAAGTACATGGGAAAAGGTGAGGTCCACAAATCAATGACAGTTGGTTTTATTGCTTTTTTGGGATTAAAGGGGGGTGTTAAAGTAAAACGGGAAGACTGTGGGGGCTAAATAGGGAAATCAGTGGACTTTTCCTTCCGATGCATTAAACCAGTTACCTGATGTCGTTTAGGATTAAGGTGGACACGAGTTGTTTGGGTTACGAATGAGAGGTCATTTATTGCGTGGTCAAAATCTATTCCCAAGTCCCTATACTTTAAAAATGTTTAAGATTTAGTCCCTGTACTTAAAAAATTAAATTATTTTACTTTTTCAATTTAAATATCCTAATATTTAGTTTTTTTTTTGTAGGAAAAAAATTGTCATCATATTATATTTTTTTTTTAACAATCATATGCCTTATTATAGTTTAATTAACATGCTATTATGGTAAATTTTGATAAAAAAGTATTAATAATGTTAATAATTTAGTTCAAAATTTTAAATTGAAAAATTAATTTTGAAAAATTTAAATACATGGGCTTAATGTCAAACTTGATCAAAACACATGGATTGTATTAATAGGATAATACATACGTATTTTCTCCAAGGTTGGTTTCATATTTGCAAATAAGTTTTATTTGATGTCCCACATGACACGTAACATTTTTATTAAAATTTTATGTAGTGAAATCGATATGGAGAATTGATTTAATATCTATGTTCATCTCTCCCTCTCTTTTTTCAAAGTCAAAATAAAAATGGCTTAAAAAGTTGTCAGTAAATGAAGAGTGATGTTTTAAATAATAATAAAAAATACAATTTAATCATTTTAATTTAAAAAAAGGGTGATTTGGCGGTTAAATGGCACATTTTTTTTATTAGAAAGGAAGAAAATCAATTATTATATTTGAATGAATAATATATGTGTGAAATGCATGTATTCATATTGTTTTCTAATATTATTAAAATTGGGTTGATTATTGTTTAAAATATATTTGGTTTTGAAGGACAATCTGACACCTTTACAAACTGTTGATCTTTCTACTTGTTTGATATGAAATCTGAGAATATGATATTAGTTGGGAGGAATTGAGTATGTGATGGGCCATTGATATATTATTGTGTGGGGGCTCCAAGGAGAAGAAAGGACAGCCATGTGTTTTCATCTCTCTCATTATGGGCCTTGTTAAGAAATGATCCTCAATTTAAGGGCTATATATCTCCATTTTATCAACTTTTTAAGTTTACAAATGAAATTAAGAAAATCCTACCAAAAAGAAATTAGGGGTAAAGAAGTAAGAAAGTTACGATGTGTGAGTTTCACAAGTGAGGACCCCACAAGAAAGTGAAGGGTGGCGATAATATTGATATGCCTTCCGCAACATTTGGGTTGTACAACATGGTCAGATAATGGTCCCAATATCATTTCGATTCCAAGTCTAGAGAGTGTGGAGTAGAAAAAATAAAAAAGCAAATAATTATTAATTTATTATCATTATTTTGGTAACTGCCTACTCTTTATTTCAATCCACCAACCATGGTCTTAGTTTTACCCTATCACCCTAGTTACCATTTTCCTTTTCTTCACTTGATTTTGTAGACAAATGAATATAAATTCCACCACTTTCAACATTTCAATGGAATGTTGGACCGATTTGGAATAAGAGATTAGATCGATTGAATCGATAATCAAATCGATTTTTTATTTATTTTTAATATACTTTTAAATAATTTTTTAACTAAAATAGATAAACTAATCGAATTAGTTTTATTTGATTTAACCATCGGTCTAGTTTTAAAATCCTTCACTACTTTAACCCCATGCTTTATTACTTAAATTTTTGTTATCTTTATTGTTTTATTTGGGCAAATCCAAATTTACTATTTAATAATAGTGAATATCATTTGAATTTAATTATAAATGTTTATGTATAATTTTTTTTAATAAAAAAATTTCCAAACACAATTGTAAAGTCGGCAAAATAGGATTAAGCCCAAAAGTATGTTTGTTTGATCCAAACCCTTAATAATTTGAGTCGAAAAAAATCTAAATTTATAACGATCAAATTCCAAAAAATTTTGAACTAAAAAAATTAGAGCTTTAGCTTATTAAAGTCCAAGAAAACCGACGTTGAGCCCATAAAAATTTAAGCAAAGAACGATTTAGGTCCGAGATAGATATGATCTTAAACCCTAAATACTCAAATTCATAACTAAATAGACATTGATGATAAATATAATTATATGATAATATTTAAATTAAAAATAAAATATAAATAAATGATAATTATTCAATTTATGAAAATGCATTTATAAATATTATATAGTTATATTAAAAATTATTAACAATAAAAGTATTTATATGAAATTTTTATGTTAAATTATAAATTAAAATACGTTTAAATAATATTAATTATGAATATAAAATATATTTTAATACAAGAATTATGTATGCATAACAAATATGAAAAATTAATATATTCAAATTTATAAAATTTAAATTTAATGATTATATAAAATATATAATTATACAATACATTATTTTTAACAATAAATTTTATGTGCAAGGGAAATTTACCTCCCAACCCTATTTTGTATAAATATGCTTGTCTAACTATAAGCTACCATGATTCAAGTCACCCTTATGTTCCTATCACTTCTGAAAAGAAAAACAAAAAATTGAAACAATGTGGAATTCTAAAGCTACTGGCATGTAACAATCCGTTTTCTAGTAGTTCCGGGACCATAATTTTAATGTGTGAGTCCGTAAATATTAATTAGTTAATATTTACAAATTCATTTGTTGTATTAAAATTTGGTTAGGTAATTTTAACGTTTAGATAGTTAATTAAGTAAAAAGGACTAAATTGTAAAAGTTACAAAAGTAATTATTATTAGGGATTGTACGAGAATTGGTTATGAATGTATAAGTGGATGGTTTCACAGGGAAATTATGCCATTGTTAAGGTTAGTGGCCGGCTATACTTTAGTGTTTTTATAATTTATATGTTTTGAATTAATTAAATAGGTTAAAATAAAATGAATATAAGTTGAAAACAAAAATTAGGTGTTATCATCTTCTTCTTTCTCTCATTCCATGGTCGAACACCATTGTTAGGGAGAGGGAAGCTTCGGCCTTGTCCATTTCTTTGCATGTAAGCTTATTTTCATCCGTTCTTAATATTTTTTATATTTTTGTAATCGTTTTAGCTTAATCTAGCTAGCCCGGAGGTTCATTTGTAAAATTGTTAAATGTTTTGGAAGATACCATTGATGATTTTGGAGTGTTTTTTAAGTTTAATAGTAGAATATTAATCTTGGTTGTTGATTAAGACTATTTTGTAAAGTGATTTTAGTTAGTTTTTAGTTAAATGATTGAATTGATAAAATATTAAAATTGACATGAAATTATTGTGAATTTTGAATAATTATGGGCTATACGAATATGAGTGAAAATTTGGGTAGCATAAAAAATTATGAATTTGTGATAAATTTAAATGTTTTGGGTTTAGAGACTAAATTGTATAAAATGTAAAAGTTTGAGGCAAATGTGAAAAATTGTAAATAGAAAGTCAAATGCATTAAATTGAATATTATATGAAATTGAGGCTAATTAATTGAAATAAATTACTTTATAAATCAAGAACTAGTAGATAATCGAGGAAAAAGGAAAGTTGCTAACTAGCCTCTGAACTTTACTATCTCTATAGTTTAGCTCTGAACTTTACTATCTCTAAAGTTTAGCTCTGGTAAGTTCGTTCGGTTCAATTTAGTATAATTTGAAATGTTATATTGATTGTGAAATTGGTTATGAATTGAGTAAGTTAAATGATGATATGTTTTGAGCCAGGTGAACGTAGGATAGAGTACAACTGGCATGCCAATAGGTTATAATGCGTGTGGTATGGGATTGGCTTATGATGAGATGATGATTATTGACTTGGTACTGTCCACTGAATATACTGAAGTCCAACATTTGTTGTGGATTATCGTGTTATATTTATAGTGATTCTGGCGTGTTACCGGGGGTAGATATAATGCCTTTGGGCTCGGCAATTGGTGTCCAAGCGTGTTTTCGGAGGGATGATAGCCTACGGGCTAGGCACTTGGTGTCGAAGCATGTTTTCGGTTGGATTGGCTCGTTTGAGCTTTTTGGCGTGTTTCAGGTGGATAACTGCGTCGTATCTGTTATACCGTTCATTAGGCAAATTTTCAATGATAGTTGACTTGTTATTGAATTGTATAATGGATTGTATGATTATTTGATATTATCATGACTTGATATTGAATGATCTCGTGTGATTGAACATATTATGCAACTCATAAATGTATATGTATAAACTCACCTGTTGAATGACTGTGGTTGACATGATTTATATATTTTATTAATCTTGTTAATGAAATTGCTATGTTTATACGGTAAGTTTTATCGTTTTAACCGTTGAACTTACTAAGCTCTATAGAAGCTTACCTGTGTCATTTTTCTGTTTCTTTGTAGATATCGTTTTGTGAAATCGAACGATTAGATCAACCTGAAGATCACACTATCCAAAGACCTATCGGTAGATTTTAACATGTTTATCTTAGGGTTATATGTCATGTATAAGTGTCTTGTATGTGTTTTGAATACTTATCCCTTGTGATGCGTTTTGTACTTGGATGATGTTGTTTTAACTTGGTTTTTGGTTTACTTGTTTATATCTTTGGCTTTTGGTTTGTAAAGTTCCATATATATAAGTTTTATCATTTTGGTTTATGCTATTTGTGAATGAATAGGTTATGGTAGAAGTAGATATGAATGGATTGGATGAAATATTAAGTTTGACATGTGTTAATGTATGAACTTGTGAACTTTGAATGCAAATTAGTTTGGTATGAAATGTGGTTTTGGTTTGATAATTGAATTGTGGTGTCAATGAGGCACATTGGTTAGGCACTTAGGTTGAATGTTTTGATATGTTTTAAGCAGGTTTCAAGTTGTTTTGAATGTATGGAAATGGTTGTTTTTGGGTTTGGCTTGGTGCCTAAGTTTGGATGAAGCTTTGCCTTGTTTTGAAAGCTATTTAAGGTGCACACGACCTGGGACACGGGTCGTCACACGGTCATGTGTCATCTTGATTTTAAGTGCAGGATTTTCCACACGATAATAGGCTGTTACACGGCCGTGTGACCTTGTTTCGATTTGTACACGAGCGGTCACATGGGTTGCGACATGGTCGTATGACCCTTACTTCGAATTGTACACGATTTGGCCACACAACCATGTTTCTAAGCCACACAGTCTGGGCTCTGTCACACAGCCATGTGACTCCTGTTTCCAAAATTTTCAAGTTTTTTTCCATAATTTTTTGTTTTGTTTCATATTAGTCCCTGATTGTTCCTAAACTATTTTAAAGATCCTGTAAGCTCGATTTAAGGCATGTTAGTGTATTTATGCTATGCTTAATATGAGGATTGAATATTGATATCTTGAAACACCCCGCACCCGGCCCACGAGCCTGGACCAGATCTGGTATGTTCCTTAAGTAAACCGGTTTTCGAATTCTTCATTACTTAGAGAAAATTTGTAAAATTTTAGGAAATATTGGTTTGGGTTGGGCTTAGGTTGGGAAACCCATTTAACTAATTTAAAAATCCAATTTTATTAAGGTGACAAAATAATTTTCTTTAGGTTTATAAAAAATATATTTCACTTAAAATTTAATCCAACAATCGTTTGTAACAAAATAATTAAAAATAAAGCAGAAATAAAGAAAATCCACTTGGGCCTTATGGCCTTATTACATCAAATAACCCCAAAATAAAATTAAATGTACTTAGAAAATATAAAGTCCAAATTCTAAATAAAGTCTTCAAGTGAAGCATGGCCACCTCAAGGTCTACCGTCCCGGTCCACATCATTTATTCATCACCCAAAATAGTTCCCACAACGGGGTGAGTCAACAGACTCAATGTGTACACAACATTAACCTTCAACAAATCAGGCATATAAGTTCGTATCAAGTTCATGTTCATATAAAATAAATGGTGCAACCCAAACCCAAGCCTAATGGTCCATCCGCTACACACCACCCGTACTCGCCACCACACCGTGGGGACTACTAAGTCAACCCTCCATCCGCTACACACCATCGAAGGCGATCACTGCTGCGATCGCGTGCTCATCGCCCATATAATTTGTGTCATTAGACACCATATTCAAATAATGTAACCGGTTACCAAATTCGAGATAATGTAACCGAAGTTACCATATTCAAATTTTTGTGACCGTAGTCACCATATTCCGCTGGTGAGACCAAGTCAACACCTTCTTCCCTTTCACATATAACCCGAATGCCCCATATATTTTATCATCATGCATAACATACTTAATTTCTCATTATTCACATGTAACAATATACATATTCGTAATCCTATCGAAAGTAGGAAACGTGCACAGGTACTCTTACCACATTTGTGGTACTTAGCCACATTCACATTCTTATGCATATTCATATATTAAAATAATTGCCATATGATATATTGAAAGTTAGTGTGAGTACACACTGATTGGCTTAATAGATTCCTTGAAGTCCCGAAGAACGATCTACCGATCTAGATCTTTATCTCCTATATTTGGCCAATTATTAAAACCTATTAACAAACCTATTTGGCTTAAAAACCAAATCCTAGTAGGATTTGTATTACTTACCTTGCTTGCCGATTTGATTGATCAAGTTCCAAAATTGCTAGTATCCCTTTTTCTTGAAATCGGCTAACACTAAATCATGTAACCATGTGAGTTTCCGCTTTTGAAATAATGAAAAATAATTCCAAATACCAAAATTAAGCCTTGGCCGAATATCACTTACCATACAAATTCCAAATCGGAGAGGATTCCTTGCCCTATATGTCTGTCGAAATCTTCATGTTAGATTTAATCTAACATATACATCACAACCTTTAATCAAATAAATTTATCTTACCTTAGATCCTTGATCCTTATATTCGATGATTGTAGACCCCTTTAGATGTCGTAGTTGATTGCTCCTTTACTTAGAATCAACAAAGATTCGGCTTTGACAAAGAGAAACAGAGAAGAAAATAGAAGAAGAGGAGATGGATTTTGCTTAAAGAAAAATTCGCAGAGAGGGGAGAGAGCTAGGAAAATTTCGGCACAGAGGAAGAGAAAGCAAACGTTGATGAGTAGCCCTCCTGCCTCCTCCTTTTATAGCCGAAATTATCAGCCTAGGAGTCCCTTACTTGGCCACCACTCCTCTTTTGATAATATTATCTCTTTTATTTAAAAGATAAAAGCCTTTAATCCATCAATTATCTCCTCAATTTTCTTAAAAGAAAATCCTTTATTTATCACTTATTATTCACATATTTATGCAAATAAAACTCTTCCTTTTCTAGAAACCCATGCCGTCCACCTCAGCCTTCTGGAAGCAAAAATAAAACTTATTTATTTGCTTCTCAAGTGACTCGAACTCAGAGCCTATTTCCTGCATGTGACGCCACTTCCTTAGGCCCTAAGTGGCATCTTGTGCCACTTTTCCAAGCCTGTTTGTGTGTCAAACTTCTCCAACTTTTTCTTTTAAGGCCCTCTAGCCCTTATTTCCTATTTTGAACTTTAAAATTTGACATTTCGGCATCATTTCTAAGTTTCCTAAAATTTTCGATCGGCTCTGTAACTTGCCATTTTTCTTACATTTCCAGGTTTCCCGACATGTTCAGGTTTCCAAAATGTTCATTTCCATTTCTATGCATTTCTAGAATTCCAAAAATACCAAAAATTTATTCATAGTGCTTAAGACTTGTCATTTCGTACAATTAAACCGAAAATGCATAGGCCCTTTCCAGGATGTTACATATCTAATTTAATATTGAGATGGTTTAATGACGTTATTTGATTTGATTTATACCGTAATACTTTGTAACCCTATTCCGACGATGGAGATGGGTTAAGGGTGTTACATGGAAGATGTTGTAGATGCTATCAGGAATGAAGAAAAACGTCTGGTTGAAAAGAGGAACCAAGTGTTCCTGAACCATGCTTGTTCAAAGAAGTATGTCTCTATGTTAAAGAAAAGTTTTATTGAAGAGAAAAACATTGAAAAAATTACTCTCCCTGAAAATAATGAGTTAATAGGTTCAGTTAGTTTTGTCAAACCCTATGTCTACAGTAGTGTCTTGGAATTCTATGCTAATATGCTTTGCAACATCAATGATGAGAACAAAAAAATCCATCACCAACAACATGCATCTGACCTGGTCTAAGAAAGGTACTATTCATACTTTGTACCTCTCTTCAATTTATGCCGCTCTATATGCTATTGAACACGAAGAATTGGCTTCCCAACAACCAGAGTGAATTAATGTGCAAGCTATTGTCCTTCTAAGAAAAATTCTATAAATGGTAGAGTTCGATCCAAGCTAAATGATTTTTGATGAAATCATCAAGCATGCAGAAAAGATGCGTGGAAGATATCTATTGCCATTCCCTTCCCTGATTTTCTAAGTCCTCCATAAACAAAACCCTCAAATTGTCTATACCACTAAGCACTATGAAAAGCCAATACTTGAACTTAAATTTTCCCAAAAGTGGCCAAAGGGTAAACATACTATTAATGAACTAAATGAGTTACCAATAAGCACTGAGGATGATGATTAAGAGGAGGTGCCTCAGGACAGAGAAGTGACTGATTTGCCGTAATTCGGTATAGAAGATTAAACTAGTTTTCGCACTTGAGGAGCTTGAATACAAGCACTTTTATTATGTTTTAAGTAAGTTTTCCTAGTTTCGTTTACATTCAATAAAAGGTGTAATTTGAGTCTTTTATTGACCTTAGGGGCTGAATGAGTCCTAAGGGTGAGCTCATATACTTAGTGAGTGTGTAGGAGACCATCAGAGGGTGTACAAACTCAATACTGGTCACTGTGTTGCAACAAGGGGAGTTTGATGTCACAACATAGGGAGTAGAGTACAAGAATTCCAAGACTTCCTTCGGTGTTGCGACACAACCAAGGGATGTTGCAACACACCCTTGAAGCCACCCTAAATTTGAGCGTACTACCTTTGATGTCGTGACACGGGCACTAAGGTGTCGCGACATCAGTCCTGTACGAGAAACACTTACGAGTTAGGGGCATTTTGGTCCACACAATCAAATGTTTAATACGAGAGCGTCAGTTGACCTAGGTTTGAGGATGAAAACAACCCTAAATCTATAAATAGGCTCATTTAACACTTGTTAGGGACAACTTTTCATACTTTAGAATTTTTTTTATAATTTCAATTTTCAGTTTTCCCCTTTTCTTAGGTTTTAGGTTATTTCTAATTTTTATCTTTGTGTTTGTCAGGAGATTTGATTTGTAGACTCGGCCAACTCTTTGTGGATTCTGCACTTCATTCAATACAATTCAGGATTCTCTTAATTCATTATTCATGTTTATCTTTCGCATCAAGTTTATTGTGTTTATGGAATCCTTGAGGAACTAATCCTCCTATGGGGGATTAGCGAGTGGAGGTATGACTAATTAATTATCGTGTAGGGATTTCTTCGTAGATCAACTGTTCGGGAGAGAACTTAAACCCTAGGCTTGGCGATCCTAAAAAGTCATTTCGGTGTGAATTAACCCAAAATTAGTATGGCTTATCCGTGAATACCTTAGCCTCGAACCAATCTGAACTGTGAGGTCGAGAGATAAGTAGGTCTTTCCGACTCGTCAGTTTAGTGGAAGATTGAGAGATCTTGCTAGGGTGATGACTAGTTGATTGAATAGAAACTCGAAGCGACAGTTAATTATGATTACCAAAGCAAGCTAATCGCCCATGCTTAGATCTGATTTAGTTTACATAATCCCCAAAAATCTCTCTTTTTGTTTATTCGTAATATAATTTATTTAAAGTACTAATTAGATCTATTTGTGTTTAGATTAGGATTAGTTTAGTATTCGCCTTTCATGGGTACGATCCTTGGAGCACCCATTTACTTCGTTGTAACTATATTACAACCTGACTCGTATACTTGCTGATACCGCTTATTTCATATCTTTTGTGCAGGTTTCTTACTCTAGACGTTGGTACGTCCGGAGGCTGTCAGTGCCCACTTCCCTAGTGTAACAACCCGATTTCTAGTGGTGTCGGAGAAAGGCAGAGTTATTATATAGGTGAATGAAATTTTAGATAAGTAATTTAGTCGAAATTATGTTTAATTAGGGTCTAAGGACTAAATTATAAAGTCTAATCGATATAGATTTTTTAATTAGAAAATGTCTTGAAGACTTAAATTGCAATTAACCCAATGTCTAAAATAGTAAATAGACCATCTTAGAAATGTTATAGTGGATGATAAAGGTTAAGAATTAATAAGCTAGATTAGTGGTAAGATTAGTTTATTAATTGATTAAAATTAGACCTTAATATATGTATATATATTAATAGTAAATAGACCATCACCTCAATTTTTTGTCATCTCCTTACCGTCCATAAGAGAAGAAAACCTAGAGAAAATTTGTAATAATTCGGAAGTCAGTGGTGTCAGAAAATACGGTTTCGGGATCTCATTTTCATAAATCGAGCCCATAAATATTTAAAAGAAATATTACAGGGTTATTATATAGGTGAATTGATTTTTTGATAAATAATTTGTTGAATTAGAGATTAATTAGTACCCAGGGACTAAATTGTAAAGTCAAATCGCTCTAGATTTTTAAATAGAAAATGAACTGAGGATTCAAATTGCAACTAACCAAAAGACTAAAATAGCAATTAGACTATATTGAATTATGTATAGTGGACGCTAAACATTATTTATATATTATAAAGTTTTAATTTAAATGAATTAAATTATAAAACATAAAATAAAAGATGGTTTCATAATAAAAATGCAGAGAAAGAGAAAGAAAAAATTGTCTTTCTCATTCTCATCACCGAAATTAAAAAAAGAGGAGAAGAAAACTTTTGGCCTAGGGTTTCAAACCTTAAAGCTTTAATTGGTTGGTTTAATTTAGTTCTTTTATTGTAATTTTTATGTTTTTGAAGTCATGGGAGCTTGATTTAGCGAGCCCATGTACCAATTTGTGAAACTGTTAACGTTTTAGAAAGTTTCCATTGTTGAGTTCTTGAAGTTTTAGGTGTTAAATTGATACATTTTAAGTTTAGACGTAAAAAAAGGACTAAATTGTGAAGTTAATTGATAGTTTCATACATTAAGTACTAAACTGAATAAATTATAAAAAATTGAATGTAGAAATGAAAATTATGAACTCCCTAATAAACATTAGTGAAATTTAAAAGCAAATTGAAGTTCTAATTTGAAAGTTATGCTAGTCTCGATTTTAGGGACTAAATTGAATAAAATGCAAAATTTGTATAAAATGAAAATTGATTGTGAATTTGGTTGTATATTGATGGTTTTATGTGTTTATGTTAATCCGTAGCTAACGTCGATCCGAATTCCTCAAGAGGGAAAGGAAAAGCTAAAATCATCGACGAATAGCTCGGAGTTTCTAGTTTGTATTCCTATGATTTAATTCTTATGTAATCTCCGTACTTTCATGTTATGTACATTATATATATATATTGTTGAGACAAGTCATCAATGATAAATTGAATCAATTTTATGTAATTGAGATTGAATTGATGTAACACCCCAAACCAGGTCTATGCGTTAAGACGAGATTTGGTTTGTTACATCGATCTATCATTCATTTAATACTCTAATGTTTTAGGTAAATGAGTTCTATAAAACCTTTCAAAATGATGTTTAGTTGAAAATTTAGAAAAATGATTTAAAATTTGATGAATTAAGAAATACTAGTTTGAAATCTTATCATTTAGTACTTTAATTGTTTAAATCTTTAAAGTAGTTTTTAAAGAGTTCAAAAGGATTTAAAAACACGAATAGTTAAAGCATCTTCGACGCTTTTAAAGGAAATTTAAATCCATCCACACACATAAAAATCCATAAAAGTATTAATAGAGGCCTTATTACATCATACCCAAAATAGTAATTAAAAGAAATTACTTAATAAAAGTTCATAGTTTATAAAAACCCATATTCGTAGTATGGCCTCCATGAAGTCATCCTCGGCCCAAGCCTTCACAATTTCCATTACCCGAAATGGTTAAAAGATAGAGTGAGTTACTCGTAACTCGAGTGTGTAACTCACTTACCACGTTCATTGAGCCGATAATCAAGGCATTATTTTGGGCTTGAGCCCATTTACGAATATAATATAATAAATTAAATGCATGCAAAATGAAATTTCCCAACCAAACCTAATTTCCATCCGCTACACACCCCGCACCAACCAACACACCTGTGGGGATCAAGTCAACCCACCCCGCCAACACACCAATCGTAGGCAATAAAGCCGTTTTAAATATATTGTGGTGCACCACCGAACTAGATTGTGACAAAGTCACCGAACTAGAGGCATTAAGCCATTAAAATTTTGTGGCAAAGCCACCGCACTAGATTTTTGGCAATGTGCCTTTCTTCTCTTCATCGATTATCCCAACCCATGCAATCGGTATGCATAACAATTTATATCCATGTAATAATTTAACAAAAGGCCTACCATACATGTGAGTCTATATTACAAATTTTCATTTGAGCCCATAAGATAAAATAGCATTTAGCCCATTTAGAAATCTAGCTAACTTGGGCCCATATATCGATCTAGCAGATTTTCGGCCCATTAACGATCTAGCAATTTTTGGCCCATTTAACGATCTAGCAAATTTTCGGCCCGTTTAATGATCTAGCAGTTTTCGGCCCATTTAACGATCTAGCAGTTTTCGGCCCATGAATTTAACGGTTTTCATACATTTACACAAAAGTGTTAATTACTATGTATTTTTCGATTTTGCCATCTTTACGATTTTATCCCAATATTTACGGTTTAGTATCTAACCCGAGAGATAAGTGTGAAGTTACACACCTGGTTACTGTGAGAACTAGACTTTCCCGCTCGTCGATACCTAAACGCATCACGATAAATTAGAACACTATAATTTATTCACATATCGAATCTTAGAAATAACGATCTAGACTTTACCCTCAAAATTTCGAACCACTTCTATTTGTGGTTTCTCTTTGATTGATGGTTCGTTACCCGATAAAAATCCACGAACAAACAAAGGTTTGGGAGTACGAATGATTTCAAACAACTGATTCTCCTCGGATGAGTGTCCACAACCCGCTGGAAAATCCCGGATTGCTGAAACAGTCCTTTGCTTAAACTTAGGGGGAATAGCGGAACCACCCCTCTTCCGAACACTATTCACCACCCTTTTCGTCCCTATTTTGATTATTTCTAATGACAAAAGATCATGAGTTCGACTAAATATATCGAAATTATGACTAACGGTTACAAGGGTGAGATTGCCTTACCACGAAATATCCTTGTTCCACAATATGCGAATTGAGCGTCATACGTCCCTAAATTGAAATCGAGTTATAATCCATCTATATCAAAATGACGAGTAATATGAGAATCTTTGAATAAACTCCTTACCTTAACTCTTTAGATCGATTCCAACGATTCACTATACTCACGAACACTTGAGTTTCGGTCCTCCAAAATCACACTATTGTCCACGATTGAAAAAGAAACGTTTGAGAAGAATACCTATGTATAGTAGGAGATTCGGCTATGAATAACAAAGGAAGGGAAAATGGTTCGGCAATGGAGCAATCTAGCATTCGACCATGAGAGAAAATAATGAAGAAAATTTAGTTGAGAAGAAAGTAGAAGGATGAAGGAAGGAGATGATCTTGATTCAGTTTTCAAGAGAGAAAAGAGAAAAGAAAAGAGATGAGTTTAGGAGTAAGGTACATTCGGCAATGGTGAAAAGGAGAAGGAAACGAAAATGATCTTAGCTTTGGTATTTCGGCCAAAAGAGAAAATGTCTTGAGATCCTAAGCAAAAATGTGTCCAAATGGTAACATGAAATGGTCAAAAACAAAGCTTACCAAAAGCTCAAATTCGGCTAAAAGAAAGGTTGAGAAGAGAATTGCAAATTTTGCACAAAAATGCTAGAAATGACCAAAAGCTAACTCCTAATCCTAGCCAAGCTACTAACACATTCTTAACCCCCTTAGTCCACAATGCCGTCCATGTTCATGGTCAAAATGGCCATGAAGAAGTTACCAAAACATCATTCAAGCCTTGCAATCCTCCATTTTCCTAAAGTTTGAGAATCTTATCCCCAAAATCAAGCCATTCCATCCCTTAAATCATGCTTGCCATAAACCTTAATATCCTTACCATAAAAATTTAGTCCATCTTATCCATGTTTGATGCTTGGCCGACACATGCTAGGAAAAACCAAAAATAAAAGCTCCTAAATTGCATGCTAGGAGATTCGAACCTCTCCCCTCAAGTCCAACTTATGGCGCCATCACCACTTTGCCAATTACTCATCTTATGGTAATTTTAGACACTTAAATTAACTTAAGTATCGGTGTCACTTGATCCACTTCAATAAATTCTCAATACTAAAAATTATTCTATACCGAATACTTCTATGCCCTTTTAAAGGCTATAATAAACACGAAAAAAGAAGAAAGGAAAATTTTCATTCATAAGCTAAACACCAAAACATGCAATATATCGATACTCGGATTTTTAGGATGTTACAATTCTACCCTCCTTAAAGAAAATTTCGTCCTCGAAATTTACAGTTAAAAGAGGTGAGGGTATTGTTGTCGAATTGCATCCTCGGGCTCCCACGTAGCTTCCTCCGCTCAGTGATTACGCCATAAAACCTTGACCAACTGCAGATCGTTGTCTTCTTTTTAGCTCCTTGACATCTCGGTCTAAAATTTCCACTGGTTCCTCCTCGAAAGACAAGTCGATCTCAACTCCACTTCTTCTACCGGTACTATGTGTGACGGATCCGATCTATAACGCCTTAGCATGGAAACGTGGAAAACATTATGAATTTGACTCAAGTCCGGAGGTAATTCAATCTGATAAGCCATGGACCAACACGCTTCATCACACGCGATATGGTCCAATGAACCTAGGACTCAACTTGCCCTTCCTTCCAAATCGAAAATTTTCTTCCAAGGTGAGACCTTGAGAAAGACTGATCCCCACAAAGAAACTTGATATCCTTACGCTTCAAATCGCATATGACTTCTCGTCTATCCAAGCTTCCTTTAACCGTGCTCGAATGACTTTTACCTTTTCTTCCGTCTCCGATATTAACTCCGACCTAACATCTGCGTTCGCCCAATTCACCAACAAGTAGGAGAACAACACCTACGACCGCATAAATGCCTCGTAGGGTGCCATCCGAATGCTAGACGATAGTTTGTTGTTATACGTAAATTGCGCCAACGGTAGAAAATTCTCCCAACTACCTTTGAAATCAATCACACATCCCCTTAACATGTCTTCCAATAATCGAATTACTCTTTCCGATCGACCATCCGACTCGAGGATGAAAAGCCGATCTTGAAGTTTAACTTTGTTCCCAAGCTTCATGCAGAGCTTTCCAAAATCGTGATGTAAACCTAGGATCCCTAGCTGATATAATAGATGCCGATATCCCATGCAACCTCACAATTTCGGATACATACTGCTTAGCCAACTCACGTAATGAATAACCTGCATTTAACCGGTAGAAAATGAGCGGTCTTCGTCAATCGATCAACTATTACCCAAACGGAATTTTTCTTAGTAGGTGTTAAAGGTAACCCACTAACAAAATCCATAGTTATCCGCTCCCATTTCCAAAGAGGAATCTTTACTGGTTGTAATAAGCGGCGACGGCAATTGATGCTCCGCCTTCACTTGTTGACAAGTCAAACATTTTCCCACAAACTCGTAAATCTCACGCTTCAACCCCGGCCACCAATACTATTCACGGAGATCCCGATACATCTTATTTCCTCCGGGTGCATAGCATAAGGGCTACTATTCGCCTCCGCAGAATCATTCGTCTCAAATCGAGTCCTTAGGCATACAAACTCTTCCACGGAAACACAAAGACTCCATCCGTGTTTATACCAAAATCCTCTATTTCACCACTCCCAACTTGTCAATTAAGGGTCCCAACTTTTATCTCGATATCTGCTTTTCCTTGATTTGCTCTAACCATAGAGGCTTCACTTGAAGTTCCGCTAATAGACTACCATCCTCATACAAACTCGGATGAGCAAACATTGCTCTCAAATCGATACCACCTTACGACTTAACGCACGGCTACCACATTAGCCTTTCCTGATGATATACTCGATTGAGAAATCATAATCCTTTAACAGCTTCTATCCATCTTCTTTGTCTCAAGTTTAACTCCTTCCGAGTAAGAAGATACTTAAGACTCTTGTGATCCGTATAAATGATGGACTTCTCACCGTAGAGATAGTGTCTCCAAATCTTTAAAGCAAACACTACCGCAGCTAACTCCAAGTCATGAGTGGGGTAATTTACTTCATGCGGTCTCGCTTGACGAGAAGCATATGCCACTACTTTTCCACTTTGCATCAAACAAAACCTAAACCCGTGTGAGACGATCACAATAAACGATAAATTCCTTTCCAAATTTCAGTCAATCAAAATCAGTGCTTCCGCTCGAATCTTCTTCAATTTCTCGAAACTCTCTTGTTGTTTTTCACCCAAATATACGGTACTTCTTTCCGCAATGAGCTTAGTTAGGTGTGCAGAATCGAGAAAACCCCTCAACAAAGCGTCTATAATAATCAGCCAACCCTAAGAAACTCCGAATCTCGACTCATCGACTTTGGCGGTTTCCAATCCAATCTGACCTCAATTTTCCGAGGATCCACCCTTATTCCTTCAAATTGATACCACATGACCCAAGAAAGTCACTTCCTTAACTGTAATTCACATTTACTAAATTTGGCATAAAGTTGATTGTCTCGAAATAATCTGCATACTATACGCAAATGCGAGTCATGCTCCTCTTCATTCCTTGAATATACCAAAATGTCATCTATGAACACCACCACAAACCAGTCTAAATATTGTTGAAAGACCCGGTTCATCATGTCCATAAATGCAATGGTGCATTGGTCAACCCAAACGGCATCACCAAAAACTCATAATGTCTATAACGAGTTCGAATGCCGCCTTATGAATATCCGCTTCTTTTACCTTAAAGTTCGGGTGATAACCCGATCTCAAATCAATTTTGGAGAAAATCAAGCTCCTTTCAATTGATCAAACAGTCATCAATTCTCGGTAAAGGATACCTATTCTTGATCGTCAATTTATTCAATCGCTCGTAATCAATGCACATACGCATAGACCCATCCTTCTTCTTAACGAACAAAACCGGTGCTCCCACGGAGACACACTCGATCGAATAAAACCTCGATCCAAAGCAATTCTTGAATTTGAGCTTTAAGCTTCGCCAACTCCTTCTGCCATTCTATAAGGAGCAATGGACACTGGAGCCGCCCGAGCAAAAGCTCAATACCAAATTCCACTTCCGATCCGAGGTACACCAGGGAAGTTCTTCGGAAAAACATCCGAAATTCCTTCACCGCTCTCACGTCCCTCCATTGATAACTCTTTGGCATCCAAAGCACTAATAAAAGCTAGAAATGCTCCGCACTTTTTTCGCACCAACTTTTCTCGCTTTTAACGCAGATACCACATTTGCCAAGTAATTCCTTCGTTCGCTTATCATTACTATTTTTTATCATCCAAGTCCTTATTGACATCCGCTTTTCAAAGACAATCCAAAAGCGCCTGGTGCTTAACCAACCAATCCATGCCCAAAATTAGATCGAACTCGTAGAAAGGCAATTCCATCAAATTCGCCAAAAATATTTCTCCTTGGATTTCTAAGGGCACGTCTCTAAACAGCTTTATTTACAATTACCGATCATCCTAAAGGACTAATTACCATCATCTCACTATCGGTAATTTCAGATTCTAGATTCAAGTTTCCAGATATGGCGCTAGCAACACACGAGTGGGTAGAACCAATATCTATCAAAGCAGTAACATGTACATCAAAGATAAAGAACTTACCAGTTTATCACATCGTGCATTGCCATCCTCGCGCGTGCCTAACCGCATATACCAATCCTCGGCCGTCTTGCATCCGTGTTACCTCTAGAACCATTGCCTCGACCCAATGCACCTTGACCACGTCCAGCCCCATTACCACCACGACCTGATCCACGACCTCTCGGTGGCTGCTGAGTTCCTCTTGCCGGCTGTGCTTCAGTATTACGAACTTCCTGAGTCGTATCCATGCGTCGAGGGCAATTCTTATATTGATGATCCATTAAACCACATTTATAACAAGCACCTGTTTTCCTTTAGCACTCTCCGGAATGTCGTTTCCCACATTCAGTACAGTCTCGACTCTGATTATTAGCTACAGGTGCTCTTCATTGAGCTGGCTCATCATTCCGAGGCCTCTTCAGAAACCTTTTTGAAGAACCCGAATACTTTATATCTCTTTTGCCTCTAACTCTTTCCCAATTCTGACGTTCTGAGCTCTTAGCCTCTTTGGCTATCTTGGCTTTCTCCACAAGCGTGACAAAAGTTCTAACTTGTTGTGGGGCTATCAAAACCCGCAACTCATCATTCAACCCATCCTCAAAGCGTACACAACGCTCATGGTCCGTTGGCACTATTGTCCGAGCATAGCGACTCGGACGTAAAAACTCGCCTTCATAAGTCGCCACCGCCTTATTTCCTTGAATCGATTCAAAAATTCCTTCCTTCGAGGCCCACATAACTTGTGCCTACATATTTCCCACGAAGGCGACTTTGAAGAACTCCCAATTAACTAATGCGCTTCGATGCCTTCCCTGACAAGAAGCCACCATTGATAAGCTTTGTCCCTTAGTAAGGACACTGCTCCTCTTAGTTTCTGTTCTACAGTGCACTCGAGGTCTTCCATAATTCGCTCCATCGCCTCAAGCCAATATTCGGCAACATTTGGAGCTACACCGAGACACCTCTCGAAAACCTCAAAGACCACTTGATTTCATCACTCGATATCGACCCACGATTTGTTGGCCCAGCTCTAGATCCAGCGACCCTTTCAAGGACTCGCAGTATTGCTCGTGTTAAAGCATTATCTTCTTCCATATGATCATGTGATCCCGTCTCACTCTCGAGCGATGCAGTGCATCCATTTCGGCACATGACCCGGCTGCTTGAGACGCAAAGACTCGTCCTCTACCACGGCCGCCTCACGCGTCTACGATTACGCCCTCTAGTGCTCATAATAACTAATTCGGTTTATTCTCGTTTACAAGTTTTATGAATCGTAATACTATTTCAGTATTTATTAACGATGTTTTATGAGATATAAGAGGTAAAGTTGTTTTCGCAATCACGCCCTATAGTCTCAATCTCTATTGTTTTCAACACCTAAAACTAGAAGTTCTAGAGTGTTCCTATGATCATATCACAATAATTACAATCAATATACAAATACTTACTTGACTTGGTGCCGGATGCTCGTGGTGCCATACTACCTTTAGAACATAAAGTTTAAAAATTTAAACTGTTTCTCAAATAAAAATTGTTGTTGAACCCAACCACAAATGAGTTTTGAAACCTCTCGATACCATTAAATGTAACACCCCAAACCAGGTCTATAATGTTAAGACGAGATTTGGTTTGTTACATCGATCTATCATTCATTTAATACTCAAATGTTTTAGGTAAATAGTTTCTATAAAACCTTTCAAAATGATGTTTAGTTGAAAATTTAGAAAAATGATTTAAAATTTGATGAATTAAGAAATACTAGTTTGAAATCTTATCATTTAGTACTTTAATTGTTTAAATCTTTAAAGTAGTTTTTAAAGAGTTCAAAAGGATTTAAAAACACAAATAGTTAAAGCATCTTCAACGTTTTAAAGGAAATTTAAATCCATCCACACACATAAAAATCCATAAAAGTATTAATAGAGGCCTTATTACATCATACCCAAAGTAGTAATTAAAAGAAATTACTTAATAAAAGTTCATAGTTTATAAAAACCCATATTCGTAGTATGGCCTCCATGAAGTCATCCTCGACCCAAGCCTTCACAATTTCCATTACAGAAATGGTTAAAAGATAGAGTGAGTTACTCGTAACTTAGTGTGTAACTCACTTACCACGTTCATTGAGCCGGATAATCAAGGCATTATTTTGGGCTTGAGCCCATTTACGAATATAATATAATAAATTAAATGCATGCAAAATGAAATTTCCCAACCAAACCTAATTTCCATCCGCTACACACCCCCGTACCAACCAACACACCTGTGGGGATCAAGTCAACCCACCCCGCCAACACACCAATCGTAGGCAATAAGCCGTTTTAAATATATTGTGGTGCACCACCGAACTAGATTGTGACAAAGTCACCGAACTAGAGGCATTAAGCCATTAAAATTTTGTGGCAAAGCCACCGAACTAAATTTTTGGCAATAGCCTTTCTTCTCTTCATCAGTTATCCCAACCCATGCAATCAGGTATGCATAACAATTTATATCCATGTAATAATTTAACAAAAGGCCTACCATACATGTGAGTCTATATTACAAATTTTCATTTGAGCCCATAAGATAAAATAGCATTTAGCCCATTTAGCAATCTAGCTAACTTGGGCCCATATATCGATCTAGCAGATTTTCGGCCCATTAACGATCTAGCAGTTTTCGGCCCATTTAACGATCTAGCAAATTTTCTACCATTTAACGATCTAGCGATTTCGGCCCTTTTAACGATCTAGCGATTTCGCCCATTTAACGATCTAGCGCTTTTACCCCATGAATTTAACAATTTTCATACATTTACACAAAAGTGTTAATTACTATGTATTTTTCGATTTTGCCATCTTTACGATATTATCCCAATATTTACGATTTAGTATCTAACCCGAGAGATAAGTGTGAAGTTACACACCTGGTTACTGTGAGAACTAGACTTTCCCGCTCGTTGATACCTAAACGCATCACGATAAATTAGAACACTATAATTTATTCACATATCGAATCTTAGAAATAACGATCTAGACTTTACCTCAAAATTTTGAACCACTTCTATTTGTGGTTTCTCCTCGATTGATGGTTCGTTACAGATAAAAATCTACGAACAAACAAAGGTTCGGGAGTACGAATGATTTCAAACAACCGATTCTCCTCGGATGAGCGTCCACAACCCGCTGGAAAATCCTTGATTGTTTGAAACAGATCCTTTGCTTAAACTTAGGGGAATAAGCGGAACCACCCTCTTCTCGAACACTATTCACCACCCTTTTCATCCCTATTTTGATTATTTCTAATGACAAAAGATCATGAGTTCGACTAAATATATCGAAATTATGACTAACGGTTACAAGGTGAGATTGCCTTACCACGAAATATCCTTGTTCCACAATATGCGAATTGAGCGATCGTCCCTAAATTGAAATCGAGTTATAATCCATCTATATCAAAATGACGAGTAATATGAGAATCTTTGAATAAACTCCTTACCTTAACTCTTTAGATCGATTCCAACGATTCACTATACTCACGAACACTTGAGTTTCGGTCCTCCAAAATCACACTATTGTCCACGATTGAAAAAGAAACGTTTGAGAAGAATACCTATGTATAGTAGGAGATTCGGCTATGAATAACAAAGGAAGGGAAAAATGGTTCGGCAATGGAGCAATCTAGCATTCGGCCATGAGAGAAAATAATGAAGAAAATTTAGTTGAGAAGAAAGTAGAAGGATGAAGGAAGGAGATGATGTTGATTCGGTTTTCAAGAGAGAAAAGAGAAAAGAAAAGAGATGAGTTTAGGAGTAAGGTACATTCGGCAATGGGGAAAAGGAGAAGGAAACGAAAATGATCTTAGCTTTGGTATTTCGGCCAAAAGAGAAAATGTCTTGAGATGCTAAGCAAAAATGTGTCCAAATGGTAACATGAAATGGTCAAAAACAAAGCTTACCAAAAGCTCAAATTCGCTAAAAGAAAGGTTGAGAAGAGAATTGCAAATTTTATGCAAAAATGCTAGAAATGACCAAAAGCTAACTCCTAATCCTAGCCAAGCTACTAACACATTCGCCAACCCCTTAGTCCACAATGTCATCCATGTTCATGGTCAAAATGGCCATGGAGAAGTTACCAAAACATCAACCTTGATTCAAGCCTTGCAATCCTCCATTTTCCTAAAGTTTGAGAATCTTATCCCCAAAATCAAGCCATTCCATCCCTTAAATCATGCTTGCCATAAACCTTAATATCCTTACCATAAAAATTTAGTCCATCTTATCCATGTTTGATGCTTGGCCGACACATGCTAGGAAAAACCAAAAATAAAAGCTCCTAAATTGCATGCTAGGAGATTCGAACCTCTCCCCTCAAGTCCAACTTATGGCGCCATCACCACTTTGCCGATTACTTATCTTATGGTAATTTTAGACACTTAAATTAACTTAAGTATCAGTGTCACTTGATCCACTTCAATAAATTCTCAATACTAAAAATTATTCTATACCAGAATACTTCTATGCCCTTTTCAAGGCTATAATAAACACGAAAAAGAAGAAAGGAAAATTTTCATTCATAAGCTAAACACCAAAACATGCAATATATCGATACTCGGATTTTTAGGATGTTACAATTGAACTATATTGGAATATATGTTATTTGATAAATTGATAATGAATTTTAGATAGAAAGGAAGGTGATTTAGTTATTATATAATGAAATTGAAAAACAATTTAACCATTAGTCATATAGAACGTGTTGGGAATAGCTAATGTGTTACAAGATCGAAACTTTAAGTTAAGTCATCGTTGTTGGGCAACCCGGGATGACGGATTCGTTGAACTGTGAAAACCATCATTGCCAGGAAATTCATGATGGTAGGTCATCGTTTCCGAGCAACTCGAGATGACAGATTCGTTGAACTGTGAAAACCATCATTGCTGGGCAATCTAATATGGTAAACAATTGTTCTTAGGTAATCCAGGATGGTAGGTCATAGTTTTCGGGCAACCCAAGATGACAGATTTGTTAAATTATGAAAACCATTATCGTCGGGCAATCCAATGTGGTAAACCAATATTTTTGGGCAATCCGGGATGGTAGGTCATCATTGTCAGGCAACCTGGGATGATAGATTCATTGAACTATGAAAATCATCATTGTCAGGCAATTCGGAGTGGTAAGTTATCGTTGTCGAGGCACCCTAAATTAAAAATTATGGAATTGTGAAAACCATTGTTGTTGGGCAATCCATTCGTTCAAACCCCACTCAAAGCGAGTGCACATTTCAACTTCGATGGGAACTATCTCTCGAGCATATTTACTAAGTAAAACAAACTCTCTTTCATACTCATCAATAAACACCACTACAAATTGATCTAAATATGGTCGAAACACCCTGTTCATTAGATCCATAAACATAGCAGGGGCGTTGGTCAAACTGAATGACATTACTAAGAATTCATATTGTCCATATCAGGTTCAAAACACATTTTTCAATATAATTGGATTCCTTGACTTGCAACTGATAATATCCTGATCTGAGACCAACTTTTGATAATATAGTAGCTCATTTCAATTGATCAAATAGGTCATCAATGCGTGGAAATGGGTATTTATTCTTTATTGTAACCTTTTTCAACTATCAATAATCAATATACAATCTCATTAATCCATCCTTATTTTTAACAAATAAAGCTGGTGCACCCCACGATGATACACTCCGTTTGATGAATTCGCGATCAATTTGTTCTTGCAACTAAGCTTTCATGTAACATCCCGTTTTTGGTCAAATCAGAACAGTGGTTTTGGGACCAAAAATCTGAGATCAAAATATTTATTTTATTATTTTAATGTTTACAGCATGATTAGGATATTGTGTGAAAATTTCGTTAAGAAATTTTATCGTTTGAATGTTCAATTGGATAAAAAGGACTAAATCGCGTAAAATGCAAAAGTATTGTTCTATTAGCTAAAGGTGTAAATAGCTATAGAACCTTAATGTTAAGGTCCTTATGTTGTAATTAGACTATTAATAGTATGAGTGGACATTTAATGGATGTTTTAAATGGTTTTTCATTAAGGTTATTATGGTAAATTGCATAATTATCATATGTTAAATAAAACAAAATCAATTTTAAGCTTAATATCATCTTCTCCACCGAATTTGTTGAAGAAAAGGAAGCCATTTTAGGGTTCTTGATTCGGATATGCTATTTTACTCATTAAGGTACGGTTTTTGTCCCGTTTTTGATGATTTCTATGTTTTTGTAATCGTTGTAGCTCAATCTAGCTAGCCCGTACCTTTAATTTCGAAACTGTTAAAGATTTTGAGAGTTGCCATTGTTGAATCTATGTGTTCTTTGATGTTTAATGTTGAAATATGAAAGCTTGATGATAGTTTTACATGTTTTGTTAAGTGGATTTTTTTATGAAAATGCATAATATGGATTAAATTGTGAAATGTGCAAACTGTGTGGTTGAAATGTGAAATAAATGAAAGTTTTGGACTGCTAGGGACCTATATATAATTCGGCCAAGCATGGGTTTTGTTGAATTGTGTGAATTTTGTGTATTTGTGAAATAAGGACTAAATTAATTAAATGCGAAAGTTTAGGGGCTAATGTGTAAAAATGCCCAAATGTGTATTTTTGGATTAATTGAATGAGTAGATGAATAAATAAGTTAATTTTGAATTCATATAGATCAAGAAAGAAAGAATTTGGATTTAGATCGGGGGAAAAGCAAGGTTATCGAGTAGTCGACCCGATCCGTTAATTTCGAATACGAGGTAAGTTCATATGTGATGATTACATTATAAATGTATGTTAAAATGCTTTAATATTGCATGATTTTTAAAATGAGATTATGGATAATGTATGAAGTGTGAAAACGACTTTACGGATGCATTCGATGATAGAAACGAAAAGTACGAAAGCCCGGTTGAACCTTAAGAATAGTTTTGGATACTATTGACATGTCAATAAGTGATACGTTGAGTTGGCTTCGGGCCATGATATTAGCACTTCGGGTGCGTATTTTACTGATTTGGCTTTGGGCCATGCATATCAGATGATTTGGCTTCAGGCCATGATAATAATTCTTCGGATAAGTTACCTTGATTTGGCTACGGGCCATGGTATAGGTACTTATCGTACGAGACTCCTGAGTATCCAATTTCTATTCCGAATGGTTCAACGGGTAAACAAATGATGAGGTTGAGAAAGAGGTTAGTATGAGGCGATATAGGTACGTACAGAACCTATTCGAGTATTAAATAGTGAAAGTTTGATGAGTTTGTATTTGATCATGTTTTGAGACATGAGAAAGGTTTGTAGTTAATGTGTATATGGTTTTGTCATGTGTAATTGGTTGATTTGCATTTATTCGATGAAATAAGTTATTCACATACGAGCTTACTAAGCTATGAAGCTTACTTTGTGTTATTTTTCTATGTTTTATAGTGAATCAAGGCTAGCTCGAATCTAAGAGTCGTTGGGAACATCATCGCACTATCAAACATCTAAGTTGGTACTTTTGAATTATACATTTATGGTATATGGCATGTATAGGTTAGATATGGTATTTTGGTTGTAATTATAGCCATGTGATATGGCTTGTAAATGTATATGTTTTGGTTTGTATATACAGCCATGAGTGATGGCTTATTTTGGTATGTTTGGTATGAATGTGGTTATGGTTTTATAGTTGCTCAAATGGTTAATTGATTTGTGAAGTATAAATGCTTGAGAAATGCTTTGACGAGGTATGATTTTAGATGTCCTGTTGGTTATTTATAGGGTAAGTTATGTATGTGTGAATTATGGTAAATGAACCATATTGTTTTGGCATGTATTTGACTAAGTAAATGGTAGTGATTTGAGAATTGGAATAGATGAAATTATAATGGTATGAATTGTGCATTTGATTGATGATTTTCGCTGCCTAATTGTATGATGAAATGGTACCATTTTTCCTTGTGTTGGTACATTGAAGTTGGGATGGAAAATTGGCCCTGCAAATGGTTTATTTTTGTCCACACGGGCAGAGATAAGGGCGTGAGTCTCAGCCGTGTGTGACACACGGTCATGTTATATGGTCGTGTGTCCCCTGGTGTTGAAATTGAATTGAAGTCAGTATGCTCCACACGGTCTCACACACGGGCGTGTGACTGGCCGTGTGGTACAAGTCAGTATACCTCCCTAATTGGCACACGGCCTAGCACACGGGCGTGTGACTTGGCCGTGTTGCATAAGTCAGTATACCCTACAGGTTTGGCATGGCCTAGCACACGGCCTGGCACATGGGCGTGTGTGGCCACTTCGAAGGGCACACGGGCTAGACATGTAACACCCCAAACCTGGCCTAGACATTACGACCAGATATGACGTGTCACATCAAAGTGTCGTTTGAAAATCGGGCTTGTCGACAAAAGTTCGTTACTAAATTTTAAATCCCATTTAATAAATTGTTGTTGAAAACGTTAGTGTTGTAAAATCAAATCATGTTGTCCAATTATAGGTCATATCAATTGTTATAAGTTTATCAATCTAAAATAAAACCGCGGAAGCCTTTTCGAGTTGTAAACTTTAAGATTTGAAAAACGTGATTTTCTTTAGAAACAGTTATTGTTTTAAAAACCCGTGTTTCCTAGTCTAGCAGGTTAAAATAAAAAGAAAACACCAAATAAAAGTTAAAACCTCAAATGGCCTTATTACAAAAATATCAACCCCAAAATGAAATATTAAAAAAGGCTAGATATAAATTAAAATACTCGCGAACATGTGGCCACCTCCGAGTCCTCATGACTCCAAATCATCTAAGGTGGGATTACCTGCATGCGCTTAAAAGAAAAGAGTGAGTTACGAGAACTCAATGTGTAATCCCCTATCATGCGATGAATACAGGTCCGAGCCCTATTCAAGAATGACCGATGCAGGCTTTAGCCCTATCAAGATGTGAGTGGGTCTAAGCCCAAAGTCATAACAGTGCAGAACAAAGATGCAACCCAACCCAATCCAGCCAACACACCACCCGTACCAACCAACACACCATGTAGGGACTAAGTCGACCCACCCAGCCAACACACCAATATCGCAGCATAGCTGCCAATAGTAACATAAAAAAGCTACTAATAACAGTAAATGTGGCCAAGCCACTAGAATCAAACTACGTGGCGAAGCCACTAGAGCAGTAAAAACGTGGCAGAGCCACTAGTACAATACTTCCTCCAAATCTGAATCCCAACCGGAATGCATAATGTCGTGTCATAAATATTACATGTATGTAGTACGTCATACTCATAATCAGTCATATAAATATCATACACACATCACTTAAACTACCACTAGGGGTATAATGGTCATTTTGTCGGTTAGGGGTAAAACAGTAATTTCTACCCCTCAGGGGTATTTCGGTAATTCTACCCTTCGAGGGTATTCCGGTAATTCTACCCATCGAGGGTATTTCGGTAATTCTACCTTACGAGGGTATTTCGGTACAGTTTATGACCTTTCCAAAGGCATACCGTCGTCTCGAACGACTCGAATAACTTATATGGCCAAAATCGTGTAATTGGGCCCAAAGCCCACTATTCGGCCCAAGTGGGCCCACACGCTCGGGTGGCCCATTCAGTCCAATTTCAGTCACGGCTATGCAAACTTCGCAGCCTAATCCATCATTTGTCACTATCGTGAATTTTACTCATGTGGGGCCCATGAGCCTATTCGGCTCACATGGCCCATCTCGGCCCAATGAGGCCCATTATGACCTAAGCCCACGAGAATGCTCGTGGTGGCTTCTACAGTCTAGCGCCCATGTTCATGAGCTCGGTTTACCACACACACGATCGCATGCTCGTGTGGCATCGTACGCCATATTTCTGGCTTTTCGGCATTTAGCCGATCTACAGTATTAACTGTAACACCTCTTACCTGTATTCAACGCCGGAACCGGGCACAAGGCATTACCGTAATAAAACCCTCAAGATCGCCACTTAGGCACCACGTGACCACTCTCTTTGGCCATCACAACGACCTCAGACCCGACTTACGAGGCCTCTCTCAACCACACGAGGGCTCTCGAGACCATATCGAAAACTCTTACGATCTTAAAATTTCTTTTCATCTATACAGGGCTCACACGCCCGTGTAAGATTTGGCACGCCCGTGGATGTCCCGCACGCCCATGGTCACTACCCGTGCATGAAAACTCAAGCATTCTGCCAATGCCCCACGGCTAGGGAACACGCCCGTGGTGCACACTGACCACCTTAACACGGCCTAGAGTCTAGACACACGCCCGTGTGGCTAGCCCGTGGCCAACACTGATTAATCCCACACGCCCTAGGCACACGCCCGTGTGACTAGTCCGTGGTCTATTCTGACTTCAAATACTACATGCAGGGGACACACGGCCAAGTCACACGCCCATGGACTGACCGTGTGTCACACATGGCCTAGACACACGCCCGTGTGTCTACCCACATGGGCGAGAACAAAGCTATTTGCCAAGTTCTTTTCACCCATCTAGCATGCACAATCATGCACTCATACAACACATCCATAATCAACTCAAATTCTTACAATCTCACATAGATAACTACATCTTCTCATATAATAAAGTAGCCAACAACTATGGCATAATACAAAATAGATTACCCATTTAAAGGCTAACTCATCATAGCCATATACAACAAAATTCACTAACTTGTCTAGCCCCTATACATGCCATATACAAAACATTGAGTCTAATGTACCAGAGTGTGCTGATAGTGTAGGCGATCTTCCAATTGATCCTCGTCCCTCGATTCAGCACTTTACTCTATAAGACAAGGGCAAAGAAAGAGAGTAAGCTTTGAGCTTAGTAAGTTTACACATAAACAATTAAGCAACATAGTATAAGCTAAACAACAATTAGCATTATACTAACATATAATGTACAACTATGCTTACTCTTTCTATCCCTTACCACATTTATTCCAACACATCATGAGTCACTTACTCATAACCATTGACATGCACCCCTGCATTCAATATCACATTTACACAATATACAACACATCATTATTTCTCGATAATACATCCACACAAACTAATTCACACGGCTAATCCACACACGCCTAATCCACACACGCCTAATGTCTCGGTGGTTTCGCACTTAGCCCACCACAATCAATTGATAAGGTAGTATCGCACTTAGCCTACCAACAAGGTATTCATAGTGGTTTTGCACATAGCCCACTAGATAATATACCTAACGATAGCATCGCACATAGCCAGCGCATCGTCAATATGCATTAGGATGGTATCGCACTTAGCCCACCATTTAGCATTATCACAACACATTCACAAATCTACTTACTTAATCATTCATCCATCCATTTCACTTGAACCACATAGGTTCTCAATCATTCTCAACCATGCTATACACTATCTAGCATTAACAAATTGTAAGTATGAATGCATTGTTTATGCATAGACTTACCTTGATTCTCAAAAGTATAGAAACGTGTAATTTAGTCCACCACTTTGCTCTTGCCTCGATTTCGATCCGGGCTTCGTCTTTCTTGATCTATAATGAATAAATCAGCTTATTCAATACACACATTGACCAAATTGACCCACATCTCATACTTTGGAAAAAATTACTCTTTTGCCCCTAATCTTTCTCATAATTACATAATTGCCCCCAAGGCTCGTAAAGTGTTTTTTATTCAACTTTATAGCCTTTCATGCTTAGCCGAACCACTTACTCAACTAAAGCAATCATCAATTCTCATCACAACACACATGTATGACCAAACTCAAGATTTTTACAAACTAGTCCCTACATGCATTTTCTATGGAAACTCAATTAGCAAAAGATGTTTCTACTACATCAAGCTTTCATAATCTTCCATAAAACATCAAAATACATGCATGTCATACATGACCACATTTTTGAACATCCATCATAGCTTATCAAATAGCTAAAAATAGCTTACTCATGCTACAAGGACTTCAAAAATACAAAGAATATCAAAAACGAGGCTAGATGCACTTACTAGTACGCTTGAAAAATTTGAAGAACCCTAACAATGGCTCTTGAAAATTTTCAGTGAGCCTTGGAGAAGAAGATGAATGAATTTTGTCATCTTTTCTCCTATTTTAATCACTTAATTGTTAAATGACCAAAATGCCCTTTTTGATAAACTTTCTATTTTAACTCATCCATGCCCAAATTTGTCCAAAAATTAGAAATTGAGAAAATTTCTATTTAAGGACCTCTAATTAATATTCTAAAGCTATTTCACACAAATAGCTTCTAGAATCTCACATTTTGCAACTTTTGCAATTTAGTCCTTTTGGACAATTCAACCGAAATTTCACAAAATTGCTTCATGAAACTTTCACACTAGCATGCATACATAGTATAAACCTCAAAAACTCATTCATAAACCTCGGATTTGTGGTCTCGCACCACTATTCCGACTAGGCCCTAAATCGGGATGTTACAACTCTCCCCCTTTAGAGATTTTCGCCCCCGAAAATCTTACCAGTAAAGAGGTTTGGATGCTGCTCTCTCATAGCTTCTTCTGTTTCCCACGTAGCCTCTTCCACACCGTGTTTCTGCCATAACACTTTCACTAGTGCTATGCTCTTATTTCTCAACTGTTTCACTTCTCGGGCCAATATCTTAATCGGCTCTTCATTATAAGACATATCCGGTCTTATCTCAATTTTTGTCGGAGAAATCACATGTGAAGGATCGGAGCGATACCGTCGTAACATCGTCACATGGAACACATTATGAATCTTTTCCAACTCTACTGGCAAAGCTAACCGGTATGCTACTGGTCCAACTCTATCTGTAATCTCATACGGCCCTATGAATCTTGGACTCAATTTTCCTTTTCATCCAAATCTCATAATCTTCTTCCATGGGGACACTTTCAAAAACACTTTGTCACCCACTTCAAACTCAATTTCTTTTCTTTTCAGATCCGCGTATGACTTCTGTCGGTCCGAAGCAACTTTTAGACTATTACGGATTATTTTCACTTTCTCCTCAGTCTCTTTTACTAGATCAACCCCATGGATTTGCTTCTCACTAAGCTCGGTCCAATTCAAAGGAGTCCGGCACTTACGACCATATAAGGCCTCATACGGTGCCATTTGTATACTCGACTGATAACTGTTGTTGTAAGCAAATTCAACTAAAGGTAGATATCTCTCCCAACTACCCTCGAATTCTAACACACAGCATCGAAGCATATCTTCTAGAACTTGAATCACTCATTCAGACTGACCATCGGTTTGTGGATGGAACGCAGTATGAAATTCAACTTCGTTCCCAAAGCCTCTTGCAACCTCTTTCAAAACCTCAAAGTGAACCTCGGATCCCTATCCGATATTATAGACACAGGTACACCATGTAACCTCACTATCTCTACAACATACAACTCAGCTAACTTATCCAGTGAATAATCAACATGTACTGGAATAAAGTGAGCCGACTTTGTTAGTCTATCCACAACCACCCACATAGTATCTCTCTTTTTCGGAGTCATCGGCAACCCCATCACAAAATCCATGGTAACCCAATCCCACTTCCATTCGGGTACCATCACTGGTAGAAGTAATCCTGAAGGCACTTGATGCTCAGCTTTCACTTGTTGACAAATCGGACACTTTGTCACGAACTCAAAATATCTCTTTTCATACCCGCCACTAATAAGACTTCTTCAAGTCATTATACATTTTCGCATTGCCTTGGATATCTTGACAAACATCCACTGTGGGCCTTATGCAAAACCTTTTGGATTAGCTCCTCGTCTCTAGGTACACAAATTCTGTCACGGTACAACAAACAGCCATTCGAGCCCACTCGAAGGTCGGAATCACTTTTTGATCCACACTTAGCTCTCTTAGCTAGCATCTCACTGTCATTTCTCTGAGCCTCGCATACCTGTTGAACAAATAGTGGCTTAACTCGCAACTCTGCCAGAATAGCACCATCATCAGACAATGCTAAACTCGCCCTCATAACTCTTAGAGCATACAAGGATTTCCTACTCAGGGCATCCGCAATCACATTCGCTTTTCCCGGGTGGTAATCAATGACTAACTCATAGTCTTTCAACAACTCAAGCCACCGTCTCTATCGCAAATTCAGATCCTTTTGATCCATCAAATATCTCAAACTCTTGTGATCCGTAAAGATTCGGCACTTCTCACCATATAAGTAATGTCGCCAAATCTTTAACGCGAAAACAATCGCAGCCAACTCTAAATCATGATTCGAATAATTCTTCTCGCGCGGTTTCAACTGTCTCGAGGCATAAGCAACTACCTTACCCTCTTGCATCAACACGCAACTGAGACCATTAAACGACGCGTCACTGTAAACCACGAAATCTTTCCCCGATTCTGGTTAAACCAAAACCGGTGCCTCAGTCAATAATGTCTTCAGTCTCTCGAAACTCTGTTGACATGTCTCAGTCCATTCAAACTTGACATCTTTGTGCAATCGTCATCGGGGTAGCAATCACAGAGAACCCTTTTACGAAATGTGTGTAATATCCTACTAATCCCAAGAAACTTCTGATTTTCGACACGTTCCTCGGTGGTTTCCAATCCACAACAGCCGATATCTTACTCGGGTCAACTCTAACACCATCACTCGACACAATGTGTCCTAGGAATCTGACCTTACGGAGCCAAAACTCACTCTTGCTAAACTTAGCGTACAACTGCTTATCTCTTAAAGTTTACAAGACAATTCTCAAATGTTCTTCATAATCGTTCTCATCCCTAGAATAGATCAATATGTCGTCAATGAAGACAACTACAAACTTGTCCACATATGGTCTGAAAACACAGTTCATCAGATCCATAAAAATTGCAGGTGCATTCATCAAACCAAATGGCATAACCAAAAACTCAAAATGGCCATACCTTGTTCGAAATACAGTTTTCAACACATCCTGCTCTTTCACTCTCAACTGATAATAACCAGACCTCAGGTCTATCTTGGAGAACACTGTAGCTCCATTTAGTTGATCAAAAAGATCATCAATCCTTGGTAGAGGATACTTATTCTTAACCGTCACTTTGTTAAGCTGTCTATAGTCTATACACAACCTCATAGACCCATCTTTCTTCTTCACAAACAATACCGGAGCACCCCATGGTGAGTAGCTCGGTCTTACAAAACCTTTATCTGTCAACTCTTGCAACTGAACCTTCAGTTCTTTCAACTCTAAAGGTGCCATCCTATACGGAGCAATCGAGATAGGTGCCGTTCCTGGTACTAACTCAATCCCAAACTCAACCTCTCTCACTGGAGGTAATCCGGGTAACTCTTCCGGGAATACATCCGGATACTCACAAACCACTGGCACTGTTTCAAACTCTACTCCAACCTCTCGAGTATTCAACACAAAAGCAAGATAGGACTCACACCCTTTTCTCAAGCATTTATCAGCCACTAAGGAAGAAATCATCACTGGTAGACTATCTGATCCCTGATCAACCCGAACCACATCTCCACTATCACCTTTCAAATCAATAAACTTATTACCACAGTTCATTAAGACACTATGGGTAGTCAACCAATCCATGCCTAGGATTAAACCAAACTCATCAAACGACAACAACATTAGGTTTGCCGGAAAGCAATGACTCTCAATCATCAAAAGACAATTCTTACACACCTTGTCCACTAACACATGCTTACCTAACGGGTTTGACACCTTAACCACAAAGTCTATAGACTCAACAGTCATACTCAAACTAGATGCCAATCTCATGCAAATATAAGAATGAGTAGACCCTGGATCTATTAAAGCAATAACAAGGGTGTTAAAGAGATAAAAAGTACCCGTTATTACATCAGGGGAGGATGCCTCTTCGCGAGCGCTAATAGCATACGTCCTCGCAGGTGCCCGACCCTCCAGTCTCACGGCAGAGTCTTTAGATGCACCTCTACCACTATTCCCGCCTCTCGGGTTCCTTGGTGGTCTACCCCTTGCAGACACATCATTGGATCTCATCTCTTGCTTCTCTTCCTTATCATTCCTCTCAAGGCAATTTCAAATAAAATGGTTGGGGGAATGATAAACTGAAATAGTAACACATTTTAGGCTCACATTCAGCATACTTTTGGATGAATTATCCCTTGATTTATGTAAAAAGGTGCTCTTAATCCTTTCTTTTCATGACTTATACTCGTGAAAGCACCCAAGAATAAAAAGAACGAGAACGCGGGCTCAAAACGGACCAAAATGGGCCAAAGAAGAAATTGTCACGGCCTAGACTAAAGCCCACACGGCTGTGCCTCCTCAATATACTAGAACACAGCCTGATATCGATCTACACGGGCGTGTCCTCATTAGAAGTCCGAACACGGCCTGACCACGATTCATACGAGCGTGTGCCATGGCCGTGCCTCTGCCGTGGAGAAGAGAAATTTCATTCGGGAAAGGATACTTAGGGGCAAAGAAACCTATTTCAAAAGCCTATAAATACACCCTAAGTATGACCTAAAAAGGGGAGGCCCAAAGCCATCATTTAGGGGCGTCTTGCTAGGCCAGAGAAGGCAGATTTGTGGGGATTTACTCAGGGATAGCTAGTTGATCCATCTCAAGAAGCCGAAATTCTACTCAAAACGGAGGATCTCCCCTTCAATTCCTTTAGGGGGTTTTAGGGATTTCTTATGTTTTGTGTTATCTTTTCTTTTGAGATGTTTTTCTTTATTGTTATAAACTAAACCCTTCAGATACCTGAGGGGGATGAAACCTAGATGAATCTTGTTATTGTTTTCTGAACTATATGATAAATACTTGATTTGTTCTTAATTATGTGTGCTTAATTCTTGTGTTAATATTTCACGGATATTAATTCAAGTTGAATGTGCTTAGGTGGTGGAGCAAAAGTCCCTGCTTAAGAGTAGATCTAGCATAATTAAGCGGAGTTGATCGCACGCCTAGAGATAGGGTGACGAGATTTTGCCGGATTAGGGTGAAACCTAATATGGGATGTCCATAGATCGATTTACTACTATTCTAGGGGGTTATTAATGGGAAAGAGATTTCAATTAATTAACCTAGGGTTAGACATTATTCGCATCGAGAGAGGGTTTAATATACGTTAGGGAGTCCTACGGATCAAGTCAAGTGAATAAATTGTCTGGTTCAGTGTTAGATAACAAGTGAAGTCTAGGTGGATTCTTCCTTGGGTGTCGTCTTAATCAACTGAGTTTTTCCCAAGTTATTCTCCCAATTTCATTCTTCTTTGTCTTAGAATTTTTAGTTTAGTAGTTAGTAAATTCAGATTAATAAACAACTTCACTTATTTTAGGCTAAATAATAAAAACAAAAGTTAGTATTAGTACTTTTAGTTCTTTTGGGTTCGACAATCCGGTCTTGCCTAAGCTATACTACTGTTCGATAGGTGCACTTGCCTCAATCGTTGTCATAGTTAGTTTCCAGGTTTGATCATTCTCTTTATAAATTTTAAAACTCTGACTTCACAGCGATCAAGTTTTTGGCACCGTTGCCGGGGAACTAAAATATTAAGAAAGCTCTATTTTTATTACTTTAGCCATTATTTTTTATTTATTTTCTGCAATTTACTTTTATTTTTAAGTTTAAATTTTAACTTTGCTAAATTTTTCTTTCTTTCTTTTCCTAGCAGGTACCTCTAGTTTATGACTAGAAAGAACCCGAGAGGACCACTAGTATACGACAGTGATATTGAAGCTACCGCTCGAAGAAATTGCAGAGAAATTAGGCGAGTCCTAAATTACCAAGAAGAAGAGCGAGAAGACAGATACAATCCTACTGAAGGGATGGACAAAAATAACTCACCACCACAAGATGTGGCAGAAAATAATGCTCCGCGTACTATGTATGATTATGCTAAAACTCATTTAACAGGAGCAGAATCAAGTATAGTTAGGCCGGCTATAACTGCTAATAATTTTGAATTAAAGCCTAACACTATACAAATGATTCAACAATTTGTTCAATTTGATGGTTTGTAGGACGAAGATCCGAATACTCATATAGCTAATTTTTTAGAGTTCTGTGATACCTTCAAAATAAATGGCATTTCTGATGATGCCATACGTCTTTGGTTATTTCCCTTTTCATTAAGGAATAAAGCCAAACAGTGGTTAAACTCGTTACCACGAGGGTCAATCACTACATGGGATCAAATGACCGAAAAATTCTTATTAAAATATTTCCCACCGGCCAAAACGGCCAAATTACGTAATGATATCTCTTCTTTTGTGCAGATGGATTCAGAGACATTATATGACGCATGGGAGAGATATAAGGATCTCTTGAGAAGGTTTCCGCACCATGGTTTACCCTTGTAGCTCCAAGTCCAAACTTTCTATAACAGTGTAAACCCCTCAACGAGGCAACTAATTGATTTAGCTGCCGGTGGAACCCTGAACAATAGAACTCCTGAAGCAGCTTACGAGTTTATTGAAGAGATGTCTCTGAATAACTATCAGTGGCAGGTTACAAGGACAAAACCAACAAAATCCGCCGGAGTTTTCAACATGGATGCAGTAACCATGCTATCAACACAGGTAGAGATGATGAATAAAAAGCTTGATAGTTTGTGTTCTTCGCAGGTACATCCAGTAATGCAGTGCGATGCAAGTGGAACCGTGGCGAATCTTGAGTATCCACCCTACCAACCGGGCATAGAGAGTGAACAAATGAACTATATAGGTAACAATTTCAGATCCAATAATAACCCATATAGTAATAATTATAATCCAGGTTGGAGGAATGATCGCTGTGAATCAGAGCTTTAAAATTTATAAAAAGAATGATCGAACCTGGAAACTAACTCTGACAACGATTGAGGCAAGTGCACCTATCGAACAGTAGTATAGCTTAGGCAAGACCGGATTATCGAACCCAAAGGAACTAAAAGTTCTAATACTAACTTTCTTTTCATTATTTAGCCTAAAATAAGTGAAGTTGTTTATTAATCTAAATTAATTAACTACTAAACTAAAGACTCTAAGACAAAGAAGAATGAATTTGGAAAATAACTTGGGAAAAACTCGGTTGATTTAGACGATACCCTCGGGAAGAATCCACCTAGACTTCACTTGTTATCTAACACCAACCATATGATTTATTCACTTAGTTTGATCCGTAAGACTCCTAACGTATATTAAACCCTCTCTCGAGGCGAATAACGTCTAACCCTAGGTTAATTAGTGGAACTCTCGTTCTCTTTATAATAACCCCTAGAATAGCGATAAATCGATCTATGGATTCCCATATTAGGTTTCACCCTAATCCAAAAAATCTCGTCACCCTATCTCTAGGCGTGCGATCAACTCTGCTTAATTATGTTGGATCTACTCTTAGGCAGGGTCTATTCCTCCTCCACCTAAGTATATTAAATTTAGATTAAACTCACATAATTAAGAATAAACTAAGTATTTATCATATAATTCAGAAAAAACAATAACAAGATTCATCATAGGTTTCATCTCTTCTGGGTATTCGAAGGGTTTAGTTCATAACAATAAAGGAAAACATCTCAAGAGAAAAGATAAAACAAAACATAAGAAATTCCTAAAACCCCCTGAAGGAATTGAACAGGAGATCCTCCGTCTTGAGTATAATTCAGGCTTCTTGAGATGGATCAACTGGCTATCCCCGAGTGAATCCCCACAAATCTGCCTTCTCTGGCCTAGCACGACGCCCCTAGATGATGGCTTTGGGCTCCCCCTCTTAGGTCATACTTAGGGTGTATTTATAGGCTTTTGAAATACGTTTCTTTCTCCCTAAGTATCCTTTCCCGAATGAAATTGCTCTTCTCCACGGCAGAGGCACGGCCATGGCACACGTCCGTGTGAATCGTGGCCAAGCCGTGTTCAGATTTCTTTAATGAGACACGGCCGTGTGAGTCGGGGTTAGACCGTGTTCTAGATGATTGACTTGGCACGACCGTGTGGGTCCAAGTCCAGGCCGTGTTGAATTCATCTTTAGTCCATTTTGGTCTGTTTTGAGCCCGATTCTCGTTCTTTTTATCCTTGGGTGCTTTCCTTAGTATAAGACATGAAAAGAAATGATTAAGAGCACCTTTTTACATAAATCAAGGGATAATTCATCCAAAAGCATACTAAATGTGGGCCTAGAATATGTTACTATTTTGGTTTATCAAATACCTCCACACTTAAGCTTTTGCTTGTCCTCAAGCAAAATTCTCAACTTACAATTAAAATGAACTTCCTATAATTCATAATAGTCATTGATAGTGTTTCATCATAATTCAGAGATGATTTATACATGGATAATTCAATTCAAAGTGTCCTAAAAATTCAAACAGTATAAGTCATAGATTTTGTAGCTCGAAAACATAGGCGTTTCCCCTTATCTAAATAATTACCTTTAATTTGAAATCGACAAGGATTGACATCTTCACAAAAGACTCACTCAAATCATTCAAAGTGTTTAAGGTTCAAAATTTAGGCACTCAAAAGTCAAACATGAAGAGTTAATCCCATAGGCTTGCATGAAAATCAAATCTCACCACTGAAATATGAGATGAAACACAAATCAAAAGGTCTTTAACAGGGTTGTAACGGGGCTAGGGTTAAGGTGTGGAATAAGGCTGAATTAGAAGGTTAGAATCGAGTTTGAATTGACAAATTACCTAACTAAGAACTAATGAACTAATAATAATATTTACATTACCTAATAATACTAATAATGCGAGCTTCTTCTTCGATATTTGCAATTTAAATGTATAAGCTCGTTTAATCACATAACTAATAATGAATATACTTCGTTTTTTTTATTTAAGAACAAACTAATAAATACATAACTGAAAATAAAAAAACATAGTTAGGCTATTAATCAAATCAAATCTCGATATAAGGGTAGTCAAAAGGAATGGTGATAACAAAAACAAAGGGTTGTGGGTTAATATTGGCGGTTATGTCAATAAAAAGGGTTGTTAGGATTAAAAGGGGTTCACTAGGGGTTAATTATGAATGTAGGCTTTTTATGGAGTAAGTGGGTTAAATCCTAGGTGCCTTTATCATCTCTGTATATCAAATCAAAAAGTGTGGTCTCAACATGTATAATCGATGCAAGTTCTAGAATAACAAATCAGTGTTGACACACTCATAATCAATAGTGAGCAAGAAAAAGAATATATGCTCTATAAGGCTCAAAATCTCACAAAAATTATGGGTATTTTGATGTCAACCTTGTAAATTTCAAACTTCAAAGTAATATTTAAATTCAGGTAAACATCCTAAAAAAATTTTAATTTCTGAAAAATAGACTTATCATGCTTGATTCTCTAGTATTCTTAGAATTTAATCATCAATGCACAATTATCAATGACTTAATCTAAAACATATCAATAAAAATCATAAATCATCAGAAATTTCATCCTAATTAGTAATATGAGTAAATTACTTAAAAACAAGACTAAATTCAGGATTTTGAGAACAATGCAAAAAGTTTGGCACCTAATTTCAGAAATTTAAGAATAATGAAAAAAGTTAGGCACATTTTTAGGTTGTTCACCCCCCCACACTTAAGATGTACATTGCCCTCAATGTACAAAGTTAGATAATATAAATGTAATGTTCAGATCAGAAGATATGGGGATAAGTGAAACTTCCTGAATTATGTTTGAAATCCTTGAGTTGGATGAACGATATGTTGGAGGGGTCGTTCTGGGTGGTGATCCTGCGCTAGATGAAGAAATTGGGTAGCTCATGCAGGATTAGCCAGGGATTATTAAGACACAGTTAAAATAAACTAAATATATAATTAAGGACAAGGAAGATAAAGAGAAAGTAAACAAAAAGTAAAATAACGTAAAAAGAAAAGATAGATAGACCGAGGGGTCCTTATTGTTGGATGGTTCACGAGGTGGGTGTGACCTCTAAGGCTGCGGAGGTGCTGGTGGTGGCGGAATTGGCGTGATTCCCTAGTAGCCTTTAGAACCTAAAATTAAGAAACTAAGATAAAATGAACTAAATTAAGCAGAAGAGAAGTAAAGATGAAAAGGCAAATCTTTAGCACCCATAGTCACTTAACTCGTGAAGTAAAAGAGTTAAGAAACAAGAGAATTCCGTTAGTGAAAGTATTATGGAATCGACACAGAATAGAAGAGGCTACGTGGGAATCGGAAGATTCTATGAGACAGCAATATTCGACTTTGTTTAACGGTAAGATTTTCGGGGACAAAAATCCCTAAGGGGGAGAATTGTAACAGTCCGGTTTGTACCCTAGTCAGAACAGTGGTTTCGGGACCACAAATTTGAGTCCGTATAATATTTTAATATTATATTCTGTGCCGTTGATATGTGACTAAGTATGTGGTAAATTTTCGTTAGCTAATTTGTCTGTCTGTGTGTTTAATTTGAGCAAAGGATTGATATGCATTAAATGTGAAAGTTGTATGCTATTTGTTAAAATACCAATGTGTTGTGGCTTTGTAAAGGTGGAGGCCTTATATGGCAATTAAGCCATTATCATGGTTAGTGGACGGCTAAGGTCATGAATGACCTTGTAATTGTATGTTATAAATATATAAATGAAGGCTATTTTAGTAAATGAATTGTTAGCATTAAATTAATGAAACAAAAAGATGAAGTATTCATCTTTTATTTCTCTTCATTTGACCGAAACAAGCAAGGAAAGAAAGGAAAGAAATCTAGCTAGGGTATTCGGCCTTTCTATTGCAAATTAAGGTATGATTTTGAGTTGGATTTTGATGATTTTTATGTTTTTGAGATTGTTGCTTAGTTTACTATCAAGCCCATGTATCAATTTTGTGTATTGATGATGTTTGTGTGATATGCCATTGATGATATGTTGAGCTTTGAGATGATTTAAGGTGTTAAATGAAAGATTTGAGCTAGATGAACATGTTTTGTTCTTGGAATTTTGATGAATTTAGCTAATTAGGGCTAAATTGAGAAAATGGTAACTTGAAGGACTAAATTGCAAATTTGATAGAAAATATGGGCTAGTATGAGATGTATGAATATTCAGCTATGCATGAGTATGTGATGATTTTGTGAATTTGAAGTTTTGAGAAAAATGGACTAAATTGTTAAATTGTGCAAATGTGAGGGTTAATTTGCAAATAGCGCTAAATGTGTGTCCTTGAATTGAATTGAATGAGTTAGTGAATAAAAGGATTAATTCTGAATATGTTTAGATCAAGAACCGAAGAAAACGGACCTTGATCGAAGGAAGGCAAAAGTAACCGAGTAGCCGTTTCTATTTCCGATAAATTGAATCCAAGGTAAGTCATATTACAAATAAGTGTAATCGTATTGAGTTGAGCATATTCATATGCTTAAAGTTGAAAATGAATGCTTATGAAATGTTATGCAAATGAATTCTGAGATAAGATCGACTGAGCGACAATGTCCGAAAAGTCTCGCGTTTAACCTAGGAATACATAGGTACTGCGCTTACATTCATCATGTAAGACCACGTCTGGGACGTCGGCATTGATTTGAGATTTTGTGTAAGAGCATGTCTGGGACGTTGGCATCGATATGATCTCTTCGTGTAAGACCACGTCTGGGACGTTGGCATCGATATTATCTGTACGAATAAGACCACGTCTGGGACGTTGGCATCGATATTATCTTTACGTGTAAGACCATGTCTGGGACATCGGCATCGTTTTGATTCGTGTAAGACCCTGTCTGGGACAGTGGCATCGATATTTTAATACATGTAAGACCTCATCTGGGACGTTGGCATTGTACTATTATTCTGAGCTTTCTGAGTATTCTATTAGTTCCTAACGGTTCAACGGGCAAGTCTGTGATATGAATGGCTAAGTGAATTGTAAATCCGTTTCAGGTACGTTGATTTATACACTAAGTGTGTATATAAGGTAAGTACCTATGTGATCATACTATGATGATTATGTATATTGGAATAACAATATGATATGTGAGAGTAAGCATGAATGAGCTATGTTTATATAAGACTTTGAATTAATTAATGTGATAAATGTGGTCAAGTACATGGACCAAAGTATATATGTGGTAGTTGCTAAGTTTGTTTGTATTTATGACTTACTAAGCTTTTGGAAAGCTTACTCTCTGTGTGTGTGTTTTCTCCGTTTTATAGGTCGTTAAAGCTACTGAAGGCTCGGGACCGTCAAGGATCGTCATCACACTACTAAATTCATTTTTTGGTACACTTTGGATATGTATATAGCTTGGTATGGCATGTATAGGCTAGTATTTGATATGAGTTTGTTATATGAACTTAGCCATGTGATTTGGCTAGCTATGGGTTGAGAATTTGCTTGAATGTATGTGATATATGAAGTATGTTTTTGGCATGATTAGTTGATGCATGAAATGGTCAAGTTTTGATTAAGCAAAGGAATGAATTATACTTGTGATGAGATGAGTTTTAGCCTTGAAATTTGGATGGTTATTTTGGTATTATTTTGGTTGTCAAATAGGCATGAGATGTCTTGATGATTTTACTTGTAGGTATGACCCATTAGGTGACATTTTGGCCTTGCAAATGGCCTATAATGTCACACGGTTGTGGCACACGGGCGTGCCTAATGACCGTGGGGCTAAGTTAGTAGCTAGCCTAATAGCACACGGCCAAGACACACGGGTGTGTCTAGTAGCCGTGTGAGAAAGTCAGTGTATGGCCTAAAAGTACACGGCCTTAGCACACGGGGTGCTGGGTGGCCGTGGGTTTAAAGTCAGATTCGACCACGGCCAAGACACACGGGCGTGTTTGGTAGCCGTGGATGTGAAGTCAGATTCGACCACGGCCAAGGCACACGGGCGTGCTTGGTAGCCGTGGATGTGAGGTCAGATTCGACCACGGGGAGGACACACGGGGGTGTCCAGCAGCCGTGAGAGGCACATGGCTTGCCTACATAGGCGTGTAACCCCTGAAACTTAGAAAAGTTTTAAATTTCCATGAAATTTTGTATGTGTTCTGGTTTAGTCCTGACCCGGTTTAAAAGCATGTTTTAGGTCTCGTTGACCGTATTAAGGGCCATTATGTTTGAGATTGATGGAGGAATGTATGAACTTCTGAAAATATTTCCGATCTGTCCGGTAACGCCTTTAACCCTAATCCGGTGACGGATACGGGTTAGGGGTGTTACATTTGGTTGGTATCAGAGCTACGATTTAGTCAATTCTCGGACTAACGTAGCGTGTCAAAGTCTAGCTATACATGCTATATATCAGAATTGTGATAGTGTGATGAATCCTGACGTTTAAAATGTGATTTTTGTTTAGTAATGGATCCCGAAAGAGCCGTAGCTGACGACGTAGAAAGTAATACGCCTGCTCCCGCGCAAGGGACAGGGCCCTCTGATCTGAGACTGGCTACGAGCGGTCATGAGGGAGAAGCTAAACAAGCTTTCTTCCATATGATGAGTGAGTGGTTCACTCAATTCGTAAAGAATAACCCGACTGTTTCACAACCCCATCCCCAGTTAATCCCTGTCAAACCTCAGTTGTGCCTCCGGTGATGGGTATAAATTTGTTGAACAAGCCTCCGGTGGACAAAATCCGTAAGTATGGGGCTGAAGAGTTCCGGGCTACTAATGATGATGATGCCGAGAAGGCCGAATTCTGGTTAGAAAATACTATCCGGGTATTTGACGAAATGTCTCTGACTCTGAAAGAATGCATAAAATGTGTTATATCTTTGCTTCGAGACGTGGCTTATCAGTGGTGGAAAACTTTGATCTCTGTTGTTCCAAAAGAACGGGTGACATGGGATTTCTTTCAGATCGAGTTTTGGAAGAAATATATCAGTGAGAGATTCGTTGATCAGAAACGAAAGGAATTTCTGGAATTGAAACATGGCCGTATGACTGTGGCGGAATATGAACGAGAGTTTGTCAGACTGAGTCAATATGCTCGTGAATGTGTATCATCTGAAGCAATAATGTGCAAAAGATTTGAAGATGGTCTTAATGAAGATATTCGCCTGTTAGTCGAGATATTAGAAATAAAAGAGTTCGTTGTACTCGTTGATCGAGCGTGCAAAGCTGAAGCACTCGGGAAAGATAAAAAGAAAGCCGAGTCCGAAGTTAGAGATATAAGAAAGAGATTTCGTAATAGATCGTTTTGACCCACTTCAAAGAAATTTAGAGATGATCAAAGCCGTCGAGAGGTAATATGGGATATTCAAATAGAAATCGAGATAGATCATAAATGAGTTTCAAAGCTCCAGCAACTTCAGTGGCAAGTGTTGGGAATGTACGATCCGAGAAACCAGAGTGTAAGCATTGTGGGAAAAGACATCCGGAAAGCTGTAGAATGAATGACAGAGCTTGTTTCAGATGTGGTTCACTTGATCATTTTATCCGTGATTGCCCTGAGTCTGTCGAGCCTGAGAATGTTCAAAATCTGAGATCTGATAATTTACCTGTGAGAGGTAGACCTTCAAAAAATGTAAGGAATGTCAGTGGTAGTCAGAGAACTATGAGAGAGACTGTTGCGAGATCCGAAGCTAGAGCGCCTGCCAGAGCATATGCTATTCGAGCTCGTGAGGAAGCTTCTTCACCAGATGTTATAACGGGTACTTTTACACTTTATGATACTTCTGTGATTGCATTGATAGACCCTGGTTCTACACATTTGTATATATGCATGAATTTAATGTTTAGTAAGACTTTGCTTGTAGATTCTACTGAGTTTGTTATAAAAGTATCAAACCCCTTAGGTAAAAGTGTCCTTGTTGAAAAAATATGTAAAAATTGCCCGTTAATGTTCTGAGATATCTGCTTCTCTGCTGATCTGATGCTTTTTCCATTTGATGAGTTTGATATCATTCTGAGTATGGGCTGGTTGTTTTCGCATGATGCTATTGTGAACTGTAAAAGAAAGACTATTGATTTGAGATGTCCGAATGATGAAATTGTACAAATTGAATCTAATGATTTGAATGGTTTGCCTGCTGTGATATCGGTGTTAAAAGCTCAAAATTATGTGAAAAAGGGTTATGAGGCATATTTTGCTTATGTGATTGATTCGAAAGTGTCTGAGAAGAAAGTCGAATCAGTGCCTATTGTCTGTGAGTTTTATGATGTATTCCTTGAAGAGTTACAGGGTTTGCCTCCGATTCGTGAAGTTGAGTTTGGTATTGAGTTGTTACCTGGTACTACACCTATATCGATAGCTCCGTATAGAATGACACCAACAGAGTTGAAATAATTAAAGTCACAGTTGCAAGAATTGACCGAGAGAGGGTTTGCTAGATCGAGTTTCTCGCCTTGGGGTGCTCCTAATCTGTTTGTGAAAAAGAAAGATGGCACGATGAGAATGTGCATCGATTATCGTCAGTTGAATAAGGTGACTATAAAGAACAAATATCCTTGCCCAAGATTGATGATTTATTTGATCAGTTAAAAAGAGCTACGGTATTTTCCAAGATTGATCTGAGATCGGGATATTATCAGTTGAGAGTGAAAGATTCAGATATTCCAAAACCTGCCTTCAGAACGAGGTACGGGCATTATGAGTTTCTAGTTATGCCATTTGGACTAACAAATGCTCCTGCTGTTTTTATGGATTTGATGAACAGAATTTTCAGACCGTATCTAGATCGATTTGTTATTATATTCATTGATGACATTTTGATTTATTCGCGTGATGAGGCTGAACATGTTGAGCATCTGAGAATTGTATTGCAAACTCTACGAGAAAAGAAACTGTATGTGAAATTTAGCAAATGTGAATTTCGGTTGCGTGAAGTTAGTTTTCTGGGACATATTGTGTCAGCTCTTGGGAATCGAGTTGATCCGAGCAAGATTTCTGCTATATTGGAATGGAAACCTCCAAAGAATGTATCTGAAATTCGTAGTTTTCTGGGACTTGCTGGTTATTACCGCAGATTTGTAAAAGGCTTTTCGACGATAGCTACTCCATTGACTAGATTACTTCAGAAAGATGTTAGATTTGAATGGTCTGATAAATGTCAGAAAAGTTTTGATCAGTTGAAAACTCTGTTGACTGAAGCTCCGGTTCTAGTACAGCCAGAATCGGGTAAAGAATTTGTGATATACAGTGATGCTTCGTTGAATGGTCTGGGATGCGTATTGATGCAGGAAGGCAAAGTAATAGCTTATGCCTCGAGACAACTTAAGTCACATGAGAAGAACTATTCGATGCACGACCTTGAGTTAGCTGCGATTGTGTTCGCACTAAAGATTTGGCGTCATTATTTGTTCGGTGAGAAATGTCAAGTGTTTTCAGATCATAAAAGTCTAAAATATTTGATGACTCAGAAAGATTTGAACCTGCATCAAAGAAGATGGCTAGAGCTGTTAAAAGATTATGAACTTGTGATAGATTATCATCCGGGTAAAGCAAACGTTGTTGCTGATGCATTGAGTAGAAAATCATTGTTTGCACTATGTGCTTTGAATGTTCAGTTAGATTTGTCTGATGATAGCTCTGTGATAGCTGAATTAAAGGCGAAACCGTTGTTTATACAGCAGATATATGATGCTCAAAAATCTGATAATGAATTGATAGTGAAACGAGCTCAGTGTGATTCGAATTATGAATCTGAATTTCGAGTTGTTGATGATTGCTTGAGATTCTGATATCGTATCTATGTTCCGAGAAATCCGGAATTGATTCAGTTGATTTTGAATGAAGCACATAATAGTCAACTATCTGTTCATCCGGGGAGTACTAAAATGTACCATGATTTGAGGCGACACTATTAGTGGTCTGGTATGAAGCGTGATATTTCTGACTTTGTTTCAAAATGTTTAATCTGTCAGCAAGTCAAAGCTGAACATCAAGTTCCGTCTGGGTTGCTACAACCGATTCTAATTCCTGAGTGGAAATGGGATAGAGTGACAATGGATTTTGTTTCTGGTTTGCCTAAGACTCCGAGAAAGAAAGATGCAATATGGGTCGTAGTTGATCGATTGACGAAATCTGCCCATTTTATTCTGGTAAGATCTGACTATTCACTTGATAGATTAGCCGAGCTTTATATTTTTGAGATTGTTAGCTTGCACGGGGTGCCACTATCTATTATGTCAGATAGGGACCCGAGATTTACATCGAGGTTCTGAAAGAAATTGCAGGAAGCTTTAGGCACGAAACTGCATTTCAGTACAACTTTTCATCCGCAAACAGATGGTCAATCCGAGCAGATTATTCAAATTCTTGAAGATATGTTAAGATGCTGTACACTTGAGTTTAATGGTTCGTGGGAATAGTATTTGCCATTGATTGAATTTGCATATAATAATAGTTTTCAGACAAGCATCAAAATGGCACCATATGAAGCTCTTTACGGACGTAAATGTCCTACACCTCTGTATTGGACTAAACTCAGTGAAAATAAGCTACACGTGGTCGATTTGGTAAAAGATTCAGAACAGAAAGTGAAATTGATTCGAAATTGTTTGAAAGCAGCATCTGATCGTTAGAAGTCTTATGCAGACTTAAAACGAAAAGATATAGAATTTGAGATCGGTGACAAAGTATTTTTGAAAGTGTCACAATGGAAGAAAGTACTTCGTTTTGGACGTAAAGGCAAGTTGAGTCCGAGATTCATCGGGCCGTATGAAACCATTGAGCGAGTTAGACCTGTTGCATATCGATTATTGTTGCCTTCCGAGCTAGAAAAGATACATAATGTATTCCATGTCTCGATGCTCCGTAGATATCGATCTGATCCGTCGCATGTGATTGCCCCATCTGAAATTGAAATCCGATATGATATGTCATACGAAAAGGAACCGATTCGTATCTTAGCTCGTGAAGTAAAAGAGTTAAGAAACAAGAGAATTCCGTTAGTGAAAGTATTGTGGAATCTACACGGAATAGAAGAGGCTACGTGGGAATCAGAAGATTCTATGAGATAGTAATATCTGACTTTGTTTAACGGTAAGATTTTCGGGGACGAAAATCCCTAAGAGGGGGAGAATTGTAACAGTCCGGTTTGTACCCTAGTCGGAACAGTGGTTTTGGGACCAAAAATCTGAGTTCGTATAATATTTTAATATTATATTCTGTGCCGTTGATATGTGACTAAGTATGTGGTAAATTTCCGTGAGCTAATTTGTCTGTCTGTGTGTTTAATTTGAGCAAAGGATTGATATGCATTAAATGTGAAAGTTGTATGCTATTTTTTAAAATACCAATGTGTTGTGGCTTTGTAAAGGTGGAGGCCTTATATGGCAATTAAGCCATTATCATGGTTAGTGGACGGCTAAGGTCATGAATGACCTTGTAATTGTATGTTATAAATATATGAATGAAGGCTATTTTAGTAAATGAATTGTTAGCATTAAATTAATGAAACAAAAAGATGAAGTATTCATCTTTTATTTCTCTTCATTTAACCGAAACAAGCAAGGAAAGAAAGGAAAGAAATCGAGCTAGGGTATTCGGCCTTTCTATTGCAAATTAAGGTATGATTTTGAGTTGGATTTTGATGATTTTTATGTTTTTGAGATTGTTGCTTAGTTTACTATCAAGCCCATGTATCAATTTTGTGTATTGATGATGTTTGTGTGATATGCCATTGATGATATGTTGAGCTTTGAGATGATTTAAGGTGTTAAATGAAAGATTTGAGCTAGATGAACATGTTTTGTTCTTGGAATTTTGATGAATTTAGCTAATTAGGGCTAAATTGAGAAAATGGTAACTTGAAGGACTAAATTGCAAATTTGATAGAAAATATGGGCTAGTATGAGATGTATGAATATTCGGCTATACATGAGTATGTAATGATTTTGTGAATTTGAAGTTTTGAGAAAAATGGACTAAATTGTTAAATTGTGCAAATGTGAGGGTTAATTTGCAAATAGCCCTAAATGTGTGTCCTTGAATTGAATTGAATGAGTTAGTGAATAAAAGGATTAATTCTGAATATGTTTAGATCAAGAACCGAGGAAAACGGGCCTTGACCGAGGGGAGGTAAAAGTAACCGAGTAGCCGTTTCTATTTCTGATAAATCGAATCCAAGGTAAGTCATATTACAAATAAGTGTAATCGTATTGAGTTGAGCATATTCATATGCTTAAAGTTGAAAATGAATGCTTATCAAATGTTATGCAAATGAATTCTGAGATAAGATCGACTGAGCGACAATGTCCGAAAAGTCCCGTACGAACCTAGGAATACATAGGTACCTGTTCTGTTCATCATGTAAGACCACGTCTGGGACGTCGACATTGATTTGAGATTTTGTGTAAGACCACGTCTGGGACGTTGGTATCGATATGATCTCTTCGTGTAAGACCACGTCTGGGACGTTGGCATTGATATTATCTGTACGAATAAGACCACGTCTGAGACGTTGGCATCATATTATCTTTACGTGTAAGACCATGTCTAGGACATCGGCATCGTTTTGATTCGTGTAAGACCCTGTCTGGGACAGTGGCATCGATATTTGAATGCATGTAAGACCTCGTTTGGGACGTTGGCATTGTACTATTATTCCGAGCTTTCTGAGTATTCTATTAGTTCCTAACGGTTCAACGGGCAAGTCTGTGATATGAATGGCTAAGTGAATTGTAAATCCGTTTCAGGTACGTTGATTTATACACTAAGTGTGTATATAAGGTAAGTACCTATGTGATCATACTATGATGATTATGTATATTGGAATAACAATATGATATGTGAGAGTAAGCATGAATAAGCTATGTTTATATAAGACTTTGAATTGATTAATGTGATAAATGTGGTCAAGTACATGGACCAAAGTGTATATGTGATAGTTGCTAAGTTTGTTTGTATTTATGACTTACTAAGCTTTTGGAAAGCTTACTCTGTGTGTGTGTTTTCTCCGTTTTATAGGTCGTTAAAGCTACTGAAGGCTCGGGACCGTCAAGGATCGTCATCACACTACTAAATTCATTTTTTGGTACACTTTGGATATGTATATAGCTTGGTATGGCATGTATAGGTTAGTATTTGATATGAGTTTGTTATATGAACTTAGCCATGTGATTTGGCTAGCTATGGGTTGAGAATTTGCTTGAATGTATGTGATATATGAAGTATGTTTTTGGCATGGTTAGTTGATGCATGAAATGGTCAAGTTTTGATTAAGCAAAGGAATGAATTATACTTGTGATGAGATGAGTTTTAGCCTTGAAATTTGGATGGTTATTTTGGTATGATTTTGGTTGTCAAATAGCCATGAGATGTCTTGATGATTTTACTTGTAGGTATGACCCATTGGGTGACATTTTGGCCTTGCAAATGGCCTATAATGTCACACGGTTGTGGCACACGGACGTGCCTAATAACCGTGGGGCTAAGTCAGTAGCTAGCCTAATAGCACACGGCTAAGACACACGGGCGTGTCTAGTAGCCGTGTGAGAAAGTCAGTATATGGCCTAAAAGTACACGGCCTTAGCTCAAGGGGTACTGGGTGGCCATGGGTGTAAAGTCAGATTCGACCACGGCCAAGGCACACGGGCGTGTTTGGTAGCCATGGATGTGAAGTCAGATTCGACCACAGCCAAGGCACACGGGCGTGCTTGGTAGCCGTGGATGTGAGGTCAGATTCGACCACGGGGAGGACACATGGGGGTGTCCAGCAGCCGTGGGAGGCACACGGCTTGCCTACACGGGCGTGTAACCCCTGAAACTTAGAAAAGTTTTAAATTTTCATGAAATTTTGTATGTGTTCCAATTTAGTCCTAACCCGATTTAAAAGCATGTTTTAGGTCTCGTTGACCGTATTAAGGGACATTATGTTTGAGATTAATGGATGAATGTATGAACTTCTGAAAATGTTTTCGATCTATCCGGTAACGCCTTAAACCCTAATCCGGCGACTGATACGGGTTAGGGGTGTTACAGTACTACTATCTATGGTAGTTTCTCAGTATAATATTTAAATCTATGACAGTACACAGTATCAGAGAACTTACAGATTTTGCGCCGGAGACTCGGTGTGCCACACTTTCAGTAACAACCTTTCGATTTTCTTTCCAAACCAAAATTTAAACAATTTTAGGAATTTTTTTAGAAACCCATTCCACAACCGAGTTTTGCAACTTGGCTCTGATACCACTAAATGTAACACTCCAAACCCGGCCTAGACGTTACGACTGGATATGACGTGTCACATCGAAGTATCGTTTGAAAACTGGGCTTGTCGACAAAAGTTCGTTACTAAATTTTAAATCCCATTTAATAAATTGTTGTTGAAAACGTTAGTGTTGTAAAATTAAATTATGTTGTCCAATTATAGGTCATATCAATTGTTACAAGTTTATCAATCTGAAATAAAATTGCGGAAGCCTTTTCTAGTTGTAAACTTTAAAATTTGAAAAACGTGATTTTCTTTAGAAACAGTTATTGTTTTAAAAAATCGTGTTTCCTAGTCTAGCAGGATAAAATAAAAAGAAAACACCAAATAAAAGTTAAAACTTCAAATGGCCTTATTACAAAAATATCAACCCCAAAATGAAATATTAAAAAGGCTAGATATAAATTAAAATACTCGCGAACATGTGGCCACCTCTGAGTCCCTCGCAGCTCCAAATCATCTAAGGTGGGATTACTCAGATAGTTTAAAGAAAAGGGTGAGTTACGAGAACTCGAGTGTGTAATCCCCTATCATGCGATGAATGATGCAGGGCACGAGCCCTATTCAATGAATCAGATCGATGCGGGCTTTAGCCCTATACAGTAACAGAGTGGGTCTAAGCCCAAAGTCATAACAGTTCAGAACAAAGATGCAACCCAACCTAATCCAGCCAACACACCACCCGTACCAACCAACACACCATGTGGGAACTAAGTCGACCCACCCAGCCAACACACCAATATCGCAGCATAGCTACCAATAGTAACGCAACAAAGCTGCTAATAACAATAAACGTGGCCAAGCCACTAGAATCAAACTACGTGGCGAAGCCACTAGAATAGTAAAAACGTGGCAGAGCCACTTGTACAGTACTTCCTCCAAATCTGAATCCCAACCCCAATGCAGAATGTCGTGTCATAAATATTACATGTATGCAGTACGCCATACTCATAATCAGTCATATAAATATCATACACACATCACTTAAACTACCACTAGGGGTATAATGGTCATTTTGTCGGTTAGGGGTAAAACGATAATTTCCACCCCTCAAGGGTATTTCAGTAATTCTACCCTACGAGGGTATTTCGGTAATTCTACCCTACGAGGGTATTTCGGTACAGTTTACGACCTTTCCAAAGGCCTACCGTCGTCTCGAACAACTCGAATAACTTATATGGCCAAAATCGTGTAATTGGGCCCAAAGCCCACTATTCGGCCCAAGTGGGCCCACACGCTCGGGTGGCCCATTCAGCCCAATTTCAGTCAAGGCTATGCGAACTTCGCAGCCCAATCCATCATTTGTCATTATCGTGAATTTTACCCATGTGGGGCCCATGAGCCCATTGGGCCCACATGGCCCATCTCGGCCCAACGAGGTCCATTACGAACTAAGCCCACGAGAATGCTCGTGGTGGCTTCTACAGTCTAGCACCCATGTTCATGGGCTCGATTTACCACACGCACGACCGCACGCTCGTGTGGCATCGTACGCCATATTTTTGGCTTTTTGGCATTTAGCTGATCTACAGTCTTAACAGTGTAACCATTACATACTTTCGGCTTTTCAGCCGATTATCGAATGCTGCATACGATTACACACCTGATTGCAACAGCGACGAGTGCGAATAACCCGGAGCACACAACCTATAACCAACACAACACACGGTTAATGCATACTCTTAATCCCCACCTTTATTTGCTTAAATCACAACCACTCACCTTGCTAGAACTAATGGATACTAGCGCCTCCTCACGATCAAGGGCGATTTCCCCCTCCTAACAAGATTTGGCATAACAAAAGTTGTTAGAACAACCAAACATTCGGCCCCCAGGAGAAAATAAAAAGAGAAAGCTGAAGCTTGTTAATAGAGTCAAAAGAAATCTTTACTAAGAACAGAATAATAAAGTGGTTGTACTAACCCCTTACCAATATCGATAACAAACATATTTCGGCAGTAGTCAGTCAAGAAGGTTCGACCCTAACCACTGAGAACAAAGAGATTTGAGAGGGAGAGAGTATGAAGATTCGGCCTAACAGAGAAGGGAAAAACGAAGTTTGAAAAAAAAGAAAAGATGGAAGTAAAAGAGGGTCGGCAATAGCAGAAACGATTAGAGAAGAGATGAGAGAAAGACTTCAAAAGAATGATCAGAACTAGGCACTTGATAATTATGTTTCGGTAAAAAGTGGGAAGAAATTGAGAATAAAGATGAAAAAGAAAAGAGACCCGAATGGTCAGAAATGTGCCAAGATGAGAAAACAACACCCTAAAATACCAGAGAAAATTTGGCACCTCTACACTCTCACAAAGCCAAAAACGTACATAATGCCATACCCTTAGCCGAATTTCCCTTACTCAAACTTTCCCAAATTCGGCTATGACTCCTCCACATCCCAACTCATTCATCCTCTCCACCGTTTCCTCCTTAATTTGCTCCCAACCTCCCATTCAAATTTGATGACCAAGTCTCCAACCTCCTCTGCAGAGTTTGAATCGAACTCTACCTCTCACGCCACAGAGATGTAAAATAAGATCCCATCTTTGCATGCCATGGGATTCGAACCCCAATTCCCTTGCCACCTTAGTGACGCCACAACCATCAAGCCACATGCTCTTTTTGTGACATAAAATCACACACATTTAAACATAAGTCCTAACTGCTAACAGCCAATTTCACTTAAGAGCAAAAACTAAAAATTTTCCAAGGGCCAAACTCGAACCCAGGCTTCCTGAAAACCCCCAAATACACTCAAATACTTAGCTATTTAAGCACACATGAAATTTAAGCCAAATCATGCAAAATTACAAACCCTACATTTTTGGGGCGTTACAAGACACACGGGCGTGTGGTTGGCTGTATGACCCAAGTCAGTATGTATGCCCTATTTCCATACGGCCTGAGACACGGGTGTGTCTGGAGCCGTGTGAGGCACACGGTCTGTTTACATGGGTGTGTGACCCCTGTATGGTTGAAATTTTTCTAAGTTTCCAAAATTTTTTGTATGTTATCGGTTTAGTCCCGAACCACTTCTAAAGCATGTTTAAGGCCTCGTAGGCCCTAATAAGGGACAATGTAATTGTGTTGAAAGATTTTTGAGAATGAATGCTTTATGTTTGATAAATGTATGCTATATGTTGTGAATTGATCGGTAATACCTCGTAACCCTACTCTGGCGACGGATACGGGTTCGTGGTGTTACATTTCAACTCTTTCAAATCTTTTGAAGCCATTCAGTACGGTGCAATTGATATTGGAGCAGTTCTAGGCATTAATTCAATTGCAAATTTCACTTCTCTTTTCGGTGACCCCGATAATTCTTCTAAAATACATAAGTAAATTCTCGGATGATTAAACTCAACAGACATTTTTTATCTATATAAAAAAACAAAAATCAGATCAGATCAAAAGTCAGCACACTATCATTAGTTACAAGTGGCATGTATTTCTAGACTAATACGCGCTACGTTTCAGTCCTAAAATTAACTAAATCATAGCTCTGATACCATTATATGTAACACCCCTCGTCCGATCCAATCATAAGACCTGAGCTACAGGAGGTTACCACGTGAGACTCACATAACAAACACATACTTCATACATACATGGCGGACCGTGACACTGACCAATATGTGGTGGACCGATCCTGCAAGTTGTCCAACTGCGTAATAAATTTCAGATGGCTAAACTGCGATTATCTCGCGGACACAAATTTCACAAAAAGTAAGGCAGACATCTAATTTCATAATTTCCTAAGAATACTTAAATGGTGAACTGTTTCATGGATACCCCACACTGTGATAGGTCCCACAAAACTTAACAGAACCTGAGTTCATTTTATTTCCATACATCAAGAGAGTCCAAATTAAACACCTTCATTATTTAATATATTTTCTTACAAAATAACCAATTGTTTATATACATGCCACTTAAATGAACCAAAACAAAATCAAAAGTCTACCATAATACTTGGCGGATAGTGTGAACTTCTTACTGATCTGATCAACACGCTCTGGACTTTCAAAATCTACAAGATAAAAGCAACCTAGGCGTAAGTATTAAGAATACTTAGTAAGCTCATACAAATTCAATAATTAACTTACCTCTCATAATAATTATTTGATAATTTAATATGCAAACATGTTTTACCTATCAACCAACACAATTTGTCAACATGGTAAGTGCATATACTTTATCACATATCGTATTTTTAGTACGCAACACAACGTGCTAACACTCTTCATATATGATTCATTCACATACCTTTCTCTGATGTGGGCTCCAATTATAATAGTCAAGTTTTTCATTACTCATCATTCATTAACTCGCCAATTTCACATCTCACATGTTTTATATTACCCGATGAACATGGTAAAATAAATCAAAACACAGGTACACTTCACATCAGAGGCTCGTCTAAACTAATCACGTACAGATTTGTCAGGTTACATGTCCAGGCTAAACCTTTATCGACACAATGAAAGCCTGGCCAGAGCTGTATATACATGTAAGGTTACTAGTCTAGACTAAACCTTTAAAATGGCATCAGATTACTGGTCCATGCTAAATTTGTGTCATATGTATCTTCGAGTCCGCAACAAATGCTGGATCTCGAAACCATCAGGAAATAACATTTAACCATGTGTATGAGTCTTTTACTAAGTTCATCAGGATGCTTTAATTTTGTGATCTCATTCACATTCCTTTGTATCATAATTCAATATTTCCTCTCTATATATTTAACAAACCAAATCTGAATTCCCAAATTTTCAATTATATGATTAAAGAACAAAAGAAAAGAAAGTTAAACAATGTTTTTATTGTATGAATTTACTTGGTGGAATGATAACACACCACGGTAGAGTCTATTCAACAACACCAACTTTTTCTTTCCCGTGATCTTCTCTCGCTAGATTCAAATCTGGATCTATAACATAATTTAATTCAATTTTTATCAATTATTATCGTTCATCAGCTTATGGAACATATAATTCAGTACAATTCCATTACTCTAGATTCCCTTAAACCTAACACTTTCACTAGTCGAGTCCTTTTTAAGAAAGTTTATAGAAATCTTAAGTTGGTTTCAAAATGTCTATACTTTAGTCCTGATATTCGAAACTAATAAATTCTCACTTTACCAAGTGATCCTTTTTCATAACTTATCTAATCTAATCATTTAACATCACAATTTTAAGCATTTGATAATGGTAATTTCATCTTTAACAATTTTGAAAACAAATACCACTGCTAACTATATTGAAGCACAACAATCACAAAAACATCAAATCCAAGCTAGACGGTGATGAAGAAGATGAAAGAAAGAAAAATGAATTTTTCCTTCCCTCTATACACTATGCTACGATATATATATGTCTAATCTAATTATTAATTAAAATTAGCATCATTATAGGTAAGGTAAAGCCAACACCTGCCCGACCACTATATACAAAAATGGCTAAATTATCATTTTATTCTTTAATTGATTAACGTACTATCATTAGCAAAAAAAAAAAGTCCATAATGGTCAACTTTTACCACTTTTACAATTTCATCCCTGTGCATCAACTCTCTAATCAATTAAATTTTTTGAACTAATATTTCATATAACACTATATTGAACAAATGATTATTAAATATTAATATCTACGGACTCGATCATTAGAGAACAGGGTTCCAAAACCACCATTTTTGGTACCACTAGAAATGGGTTATTACATGATGTCGCGATGTCATTTGAATGTCGTCGCGACGTGACCTGTAATGTCATATTGAGACGAGGAACCCCATAGTCTCAATAAGGTCAAATAGTGAGTGACATCATGACGTGAAAAACTATTTTGGTGACGTTACGACATGATAATATTGACGTCATGACGTCAACCTTGTGTTTTGAAAATTTTACAATTCAGTCCTAATTCGATCTCAAATAAACTTTAAAGCTTTTGTATGCTCGTATAGGACCCGAGAATGTATAATTATTACATTGGTTGTCAATAAATCTTATATTTGCATGATTTATTATATGTATATATATCTAAATTGATCATAGTTGCTCCGGCAACGAATGTGACACATTGTAGCTAGGACTTGAGGATCGGGTCAGGTATAGGGTGTTACAAAACTTCAAAGTATTCGACCTTCATTTGGTATGTGATTTCAAGTTATTTTCTTGCAATTCTTATGTTCTTGAGGTCGTGAGAACTTGATTTAGTTAGATCATGTACCAATTTGTAAAATTGTTAGAGTTTTAGAAAGTTTTCATTGTTGATTTCTTGAAGTTTTAGGTGTTAAATTGATAGATTTTATGCTTAAATATAAAAAGGACTAAATTGCAAAGCCAATTGATAGTTTCGTGCATTAGGGATGAAATTGAATGAAATATAAAATTGATAGCAAGAATAGGAAATAGGAGGAGCCTGATAAATATATGTGAAATTGGATTTCAATTTGGAGCTGTAAATTGAAAGTTAGGTTAGTATCAGATTTAGAGACTAAATTGAATAAATTGCAAAATCTGTATAAATTGATAATTAATTGGGAATTGATAGTACTACATGTTTTATGTTAATTCATAGCTAACGTCGATTTGGATTTATTTGAGAGGGTAAGGAAAATCTAAAGCCATCGAAGAGTAGCTCAAAATTTCAGTTTGTATTTCTATGATTCGGGAAAACTTAATTTTCTGCATGTGTATGTCATTTTGCATTATATGGAATTTGAGGTGAGTTATTAATGGCTACTGAATTGAATTGATATGTTTGAGATTGACTTTAAGATAGAGACTAAATTGAATAAAGTATAAATTATTTGATATTTAAAATTAAGCAGGAATTTGTATTGACACATGTATATGCTTTGAAATTGTGAAATGTAGTTGAATTGGGTTTAATAAAATGTAAATTGAACTATATGTAATGAGATGGAAATTAAATACCCTATTAATTGTTCGGACCGAGTTAGATATAGTTGGCATGCAATAGGGTCAGACTACTGAGTGAAACCATCGTTGCCGGGTAATGTAGAGTGGTAGATATTGTGTATTAAGTCACCCTTTTTGGGCAAACCGAGGTGACAGATTGATTCAAATGAGAAAACCAATATTGTCGGACAATTCGGGGTGGTATTATGTATCGCTATAGTGTCATCGTTGCTGGGCAACTCGGGGTAACAGATTTGGATATCCGTTCTGAGTCCATGTCGAGTTAATAGGGTTATAAACATGGGAATTGGTTGAATGGTAAATGAACGGAATGGAATGTGAAATATGACAATATGTGAAATGAGCTGAAAACGAGCCTTGAGGGCAAATTGAATCAATAAGCTCTTAAGCTCAGAAGTGATTAAAGGAAATGAAATAAGATTGAGTAGCAATGCATAAAATTGAAGTACCTAAATGGTTATGCATATAATTAAACTGTAACATGAAATTTGAACAACTGTGTATATATATGATGGTAGGATGAAATGATTATGCAACTTTCAATCTATAATGTAGAATGTATGAAAATATAAGAAATGGAATAATGGAAGATCTTTATAAAAAATGTATGTGTAATGTATTTTGAATTGGGCTTGAATTAAATGTATGAATTTTCATAAGTTTTTTATATTATCTTGAATCGTAGATTTACCACTTTCTATCATTTCAGATAGAGAACCGAGAATTTCCTCTAGATGTTGGAGTAAGTTACACAAAGCTTTAGCCATGAAATTGAATTTTAGTACAACCTTTCTTCCTCAGACTAATGAGCAATCAAAACAAATGATTCATATATTAGAAGTTATTTAGTGATGTTGTATAATTGAATTCGAAGGCAGCTAGGGAGAAATTTCTATCGTTAGCTAAATTGCGTATGGTAACAGCTATCAGTGAAGTATTAAAATGGCATCGTACAAAGCTTTATACAGACATAAATACAGAACTTCATTTTATTGGTCAAAGTTGAATGAAAGAAAGTTAGCAGGAATTGATCTGATACGAGAGACAGAAGAAAAGATCAGAGTTATACAAGACTATTTGAAGACTGCCTGAGACCGAAAGAAATCCTATGTTGATGTGAAGAGAAAGATATCGAGTTTCAAATAGTGAGAAAATGTTTCTGAAAGTTTTGCTTTGGAAGAAAGTTCTGCGTTTCAACAGGAAAGAAAAGCTCAGTCCAAAATTTATAAGGCTGTATGAAATTCCAAAAAAGGATTGGTCTAATTCCCTAACCTTTTCTCGAGTGAAAAAAAAATTCGAGGATGAAATTTTTTAAATGGGGAGAGTTGTGACAACCCATTTTTCAGTGGTGTTAAAAACGATGGTTTCCCCATTTTCAATGTTTGAGTTTGTAAATATTAATATTAAGGTTAGTATAAAGTTTAATTAAAGTTTGGTCCCTTAATTTTGTTAATTTGATAGTTAATTAAGGTATAAGGACTAAATTGTAAAAGTGGTAAAAGTTAATCACTATATATTTTTAAATTAACTGAGGAACTGAGTGACCAATTGAGCAATTGGAGCCTTTTTATTATGCCAAACGGTGGTGGAGGCTAGTTGTAAGCCATCCACCTTTATAATTAAGTTTAAATTTAGTTAATTAAAGGTTAATTAAACTAATTACAATTAATTAAAAGTTAAAGTAAATATATAAGTAAAAATAAAAGAAAAAGATGACAACCTTTGTTCATCTTCTACCTTTGGCCGAAACAAGAAAGAAAGAATAGAGGTTCGGGTTTTAAACTTTAGTCCCCCAATTGTTAAGAAAGAATAGAGGTTTGGGTTCCAAAAGCTTGATTTAGCTAGCCCATTAACCAATTTGTAAAATTGTTAAAGTTTTCAAAAGTTACCATGTAACACCCCTATCCCGTATTCGTCACCGGATTAGGGTTAAAGGCGTTACCGAACAGATCAAAAAATTTTACAGACATTTCTTAATACAATTCATCAATCGCAATCAAAGTGTCCTTGTTATAGGTCAACAAGACCTTAATCATGCTTTAGAATAGGACCGTGACTAAACCGTACACATATGAAAATTCTTGGAAATTTAAAACTTTTTTAACACTACAGAGGTCACACGCCCGTGCAGTCAGGCCGTGTGCCTCCCACGGCTACTAGACACACCCATGTGTCCTGGCCGTGCCAAAACAGAGCATGTATACTGACTTATCCATACTGCCACCAGACACGCCCGTGTGCCATGGCCGTGTGAAATTAGGCTAGCTATTGACTTGTTCACACGGCCACCAAGCACGCCCGTGTGCCACGGCTGTATAACCTACTCAGGCACACTTCGAAGTGGCCCTTGAACTACACGGGAGAGACACACGCCCGTGTCTCTTGGCCATGTATGCAAAATAGGCCATTTGCAAGGCCAAAATGCCACCCACACTTGGGTCAATCCTACAAGCAATATCCCAATTCATTTCATGCACAACTGACATCCAAAAACATGTCAAATGATCAACATATCATCCTATCCAATTTCATTTCAAGTCATGCCAACCTTCATACCAAATTGCACAACTAAAACACATATATAACCAAGCATGTTACATCCACATCTTACCTTTGATATAACCATTTCATTGACTAAATATATACACTTATATTACATCAATAAGCTTACCATAATCTTGACCATATCACTTGCCATCAAGCCATACTAAAACATGCATCATATACCATATTCACTCATGCTTATTATCAACATTTACCTAGCCACATCACAAGGCTTTTTACATCTCAAACATATACCAAATGACTAGCCTATACATGCCATATTTAACTATATACACATTTTCAAAGTACCAAAACAAGTTTGAGTAGTGTGATGACGATCCTCGATGGTCCCCGAGCCTTCAGTAGCTTTGACGATCTGTTACAGAGTAAACACACACACAGAGTAAGCTTTCCAAAAGCTTAGTAAGCCATATACAAATAAACTTAATATAAAATGCTCATAACCATATTTATACAATGACATTAATGTTTTCTCATTGCAAATTCATCACATATTCTTTGGCCCATTTGCCTAGCCATAGCTTGCCACAATTCTCAACTCAATTATCACATATACACATAGCTCATTTAAGCATATATTCACATATTATCTCATCATTTCCATACACATATTCATCTTAGTAAGTTCATATAAACACTTACCTTTCATACACACATAGTGTACTATTCAAACGTACCTGAAACGGATATACAACTCACTTAGTCGTTCATTTCTCAGACTTGCCTATTGAACCGTTTGGAACTAAATAGGATACTCAGAGTGCTCGGAATAGTCGTACAATGCCAACGTCCCAGATGTTGTCTTACATGTAACCAGATATCGATGCCACTATCCCAGACAGGGTCTTACACGAATAAAAAACGATGCCAATGTCCCAGACATGGTCTTACATGTAAATCTCATATCGATGCCAACGTCCCAGACGTGGTCTTACATGAAATCTCAAATCAATGCCAACGTCCCAGACGTGGTCTTACATGATATCACATAACGGACACCTATGTCATGACATATACTATCCTATCTATTCCTAGGTTCAGACGGGACTTCTCGGACATTAACCATCTCTCAAAACTTTCTCAAAATTCATATATTCACCATTTTGAGTACTATGTATAACAATTCAAATTTCATATATTCACAAATAAGTCAATTCAAATACATTTATTTGTATATCGACTTACCTCGGATTCGGATTTCAGTTATTCGACTACTTTCGCTTTCCCGCGATCTAAGTCCGTTTTCTTCGATTCTTGATCTATACATATTCAAATTTAATCCATTTATTCATCAACGCATTCAATTCAATTCAAAAACACATATTTAGGGCAATTTGCAAATTAGCCCTCACATTTTCACATTTTGACATTTTAGTCCCTATTTCACAAAATCACAAAATACATCAAATTGAGTTGTACCCGTGTTTAGCCAAATATTCACTATGGTCATATCAATCCATACATTTCATTTGTTTCATAATTTAGTCCCTCAAAATACTATTTTCTCAATTAAGTCCAAAATACTCAAATTCAACAAAACTTCAAATACAACCTATGATAATCAAACACATATCTTTCATTTTTCACCATCAAACATCATAAAACACATGAGTTCATCAAAGGCGCATTTCAAAAACATCATCAATTCTCAAAATTAAAACATGGGTTTCAAATTTTATGAAACAACGATTGTAAAAACGTAAAAATTATCAAAAACTGAAAGAAAACTTACCTTGAATCAAGCTAGTTAGGTGCCAAATTTCACAAAGCTTAAACCCTTCTTCTTCTTTCAAATTTTCGGTGATTGATACAAAATGTATGGCTTATTTTAGCCTTTTTTTATTTGATAAACATTTTAATTATCAATTCCTAATTTTAGCCTTTTTATTATTATTAGAAATCCACTAACACATGGCATTTTAGTCTATTGCCATCCACTAACTTATAAAGTGGTTTAATTGCCTCATAAGGCCTCCATATTTAAAAGCCACATCAAATAGACACTTAATCAATTAGAAGGCCACTTTTACACTTTATGCAATTTAATCCTTTTCTCAAATTAAGCACACAGACAGACAAATTAACTTACGGAACTTTAACACATACTTAGTCACATATCAGAGACATAGAAAATAATATTAAAATATTTTACTGACTCGGATTTGTGGTCTCGAAACCACTGTTCTGACTAGGGTCTAATCCGGACTGTTACAATTCTCCCCCTTAGGGATTTTCGTCCCCGAAAATCTTACCGTTAAACAGATTCGGATATTGCTGTCTCATTGAATCTTCAGGCTCCCACGTAGCCTCTTTTATTCCGTGTCGATACCACAACACTTTCACTTACGAAATTTTCTTGTTTCTCAACTCTTTCATTTCATGAGCTAGGATACGGATTGGTTCTTCCTCATAAGTCATATCAGATCGGATTTCAATTTCAGACGGAGAGATCACATATGACGGATCGGATCGATAACGTCTAAGCATCGATACATGAAATACGTTATGTATCTTTTCTAACTCGGAAGGAAAAAACAATTTGTACGCAACTGACCCAACTCGCTCGACAATTTCATATGGTCCGATGAATCTCGGACTCAACTTGCCTTTTCGTCTGAATCGGAGTACTTTCTTCCACGGAGATACTTTCAAAAATACTTTGTCATCGATCTCGAATTCAATATCTTTACGTTTCAAGTTCGCATAGGATTTCTAACGATCAGGCGATGCTTTCAAACTATCACGGATCACTTTCACTTTCTGTTCAGTGTTTTTTATCAGATCAACCCCGTATATTTTATTTTCATTGAGCTCAGTCCAATACAGAGGTGTTCGACATTTACGTCCATACAAAGCCTCATAAGGCGCCATTTTGATACTTGACTGAAAACTATTATTATATGCAAATTCAATTAGTGGTAAGTACTGTTCCCACGTACCGTTAAACTCAAGAATGCAGATCTCAACATGTCCTCGAGAATTTAAATAATCCGTTCAGACTAACCATCCATTTGCGGATGATAAGCGATACTAAAATGTAATTTTGTACCCAAAGCTTCTTGCAGTTTCTTCTAAAACTGTAAAGTGAACCTTGTATCTCTGTCTGATACAATGGACAATGGCACTCCGTGCAATCTGACAATATCAAAAATGTAAAGCTCAGCTAACTTATCATGTGAGTAATCAGATCTCACCGGAATAAAATAGGCAGATTTCGACAATCAATCAACTACGACCCAAATCGCATATTTCTTTCTCGGATTCAGAGGCAAACCAGAAACAAAGTCCATCGTCACTTTATCCCATTTCCACTCGAGAATCAGAATCGGTTGTAGTAAACCAGACGGAACCTGATGTTCAGCTTTAACTTGCTGACAGACTAAACATTTCGAAACAAAGTCAGTAATGTCCCGTTTCATACCAGACTACCAATAGTGTTGTTTCAGATCATGGTACATCTCCGTACTTCCCAGATGAACAGATAGACGAATATTATGTGCTTAATTTAAAATCAACTGAACTAACTCCGAGTTTCTCGGAACACAAATTCGATCTCAGAATCTCAAGCATTCATCAACATCAACTCAAAATTCAGAATCAAAGTTCGAATCACACTGAGCTCGTTTTGCTATCATTTCATTATCAACTTTCTGAACATCACAAATTTGTTGTAAAAATAACAGCTTCACTTTTAATTCTGCCAACATTGAGCCATCATCGGACAGGTCTAAATGAGCATTTATCGCATACAATGCAGACAATGATTTCTGACTCAATGCATCGGCAATGACATTAGCTTTACCCGGATGAAAACCTATCACAAGCTCATAGTCTTTTAACAGTTCTGGCCATCTTCTCTGTCGCAGATTCAAATCTTTCTGAGCCATCAGGTATTTCAAACTTTTATGATCTAAAAACACGTTATATTTTTCACTGAACAGATAATGTCGCCAAATCTTTAATGCGAACACAATCGCAGCTAATTCAAGATTGTGTGTCGGATAGTTCTTTTCACGCTGCTTCAATTGTCTCGAGGCATAAGCTATAACTTTGCCTTCTTGCATCAGTACGCATCCCAGACCATTCAACGAAGCATCACTATAAATCACAAACTCTTTGCCTGATTCTAGCTGTACTAGCACTGAAGCTTCGGTTAACAGAGTTTTCAACTGATCAAAGCTTTTCTAACATTTATCGGACCATTCATACCTCTCATCTTTCTGAAGTAATCTAGTCAACGGAGTAGCTATCATCAAAAAGCCTTTTACGAACCTTCGATAATAACCAGCAAGTCCCAGAAAGCTACGGACTTCTGATACATTTTTTGGAGGTTTCCATTCCAAGATAGCAGAAATCTTGCTCGGATCAACTCGTATTCCTGATGCTGATACAATATGCCCCAGAAAACTAACTTCACGTAACCAGAATTCACATTTACTAAATTTTGCATACAATTACTTTTCTGTTAGAGTTTGTAACACAATTTTCAAATGTTCAGCATGTTCAGTTTCATCCCGTGAATAGATCAAAATGTCATCAATGAAAACAACAACAAATCGATCTAGGTACGGTCTGAAAATTTTGTTCATCAGATCCATAAAAACAGCAGGAGCATTCGTTAGTCCGAAAGGCATAACTAAAAACTCATAATGCCCGTACCTCATTCTGAAAGCAGTTTTCGGAATGTCTGAATCTTTTACTCTCAACTGGTAGTATCCCAATCTCAGATCAATCTTAGAAAACACAGTGGCTCCTTTTAACTGATCAAACAAATCTTCAATCCTGGGCAACGGATATTTGTTCTTTATTGTCACTTTGTTCAACTGACGATAATCAATACACATTCTCATCGTGCCATCTTTCTTTTTCACAAACAGAACAGGAGAACCCCAAGGTGAGAAACTCAGTCTTGCGAACCCTCTATCAGTCAACTCTTGCAACTGTGACTTTAACTCTTTCAACTCTGTTGGTGCCATTCTATACGGATCTATCGAAATAGGTGTCGTACCATGAAACAGATCAATACCAAATTCAACTTCACGTATTGGAGGCAATCCCGGCAATTCTTCAGGGAATACATCAGAAAACTCACAAACAACTGGCACTGATTCAACTTTCTTTTCAGACACTTTCGAATCAATCACATAAGCAAAATATACCTCATATCCCTTTTTCACATATCTTTGAGCTTTCAATACAGATATCACAGCAAGCAATCCATTCAAATTATTAGACTCAACCCGAACTATTTCATCATTCGGACATCTCAATTCAATAATCTTTCTTTTACAATTCACCACAGCATCATGCAATGTCAACCAATCCATACCCAGAATGATATCAAACTCATCAAATGGTAATAGCATCGGATCGCAGAAAATGATATCTCAAACATTAACGGACGCTTCTTGCATACTTTGTCAACCAGGACACTTTTACCTAAGGGGTTCGATAATTTTATAACAAACTCAGTAGACTCTACAGGCAAAGTCTTACTGGATACTAAATTCATGCATACATATGAGTGAGTAGAACTAGGGTCTATCAATGAAATCACAGAAGTATCGTAAAGAGTAAATGTACCCGTTATAACATCAAGAGATGAAGCTTCCTCCCGAGCTCGAGTAGCATACACTCTGACAGGTGCTCTAGCTTCAGATCTCGCAACAGTATCTCTCGTAGTTCTCTGACTACCACTGACATTTCTTGTATTTCGAATAGGTCTACCTCTCGCTAAAACATTATCGGATCTCAGATTCTGAACAGTCTCTGGCTCAACAGACTCTGAGCAATAAGGAATAAAATGATCTAATGATCCACATCTGAAGCAAGCTCGATCATTCAATCTACAACTTCCCGGATGTCTTTTACCACAATGCTTACACTCAGGTCGTTCGGATCAAACATTTTCAACACTTGACATTGATGTTGCCGGAGCTTTAGAACTCAAATGTGATCTAGCTCGATCTCTATTAGAATGTTCCACATTAACTCTTGAACGACTTTGCTCATCTCTGAATTTCTTTGAAACAGACTGAAATGATTTGCTTGGAAATCTCTTTCTCGCATCTCTGACTTCTGACTTAGCTTTTCTTTTATCTTTTTCGAGTGCCTCAGCTTTGCATGCTCGATCAACAAGCACAACAAACTCTTTTATCTCCAGAATACCAACTAGCAATCGGATATCTTCATTAAGGCCATCTTCAAATCTTTTACACATTATTGCTTCTGATGATACACATTCTCGGGCATACTGACTTAATCTCACGAATTCTCTTTCATATTCAGTAACAGACATGCGGCCTTGTTTCAAGTCCAGAAATTCCTTTCGTTTCTGATCTATGAATCTCTGACTAATATATTTATTCCGGAACTCAATCTGAAAGAAATCCCATGTGACCCGCTCTTTCGGAACAACAGAAATCAAAGTTTTCCACCACTGATAAGCCGCATCTCGTAGTAGTGAAACAACACATTTAATACTTTCTTCCGGAGTCAACGACATTTCATCAAATACTCGGATTGTGTTTTCTATCCAAAACTCGGCTTTCTCAGCATCGTCATCACTGGTGGCCCTGAACTCTTCAGCTCCATACTTGCAGATTTTGTCTACCGGAGGCTTGTTCAACAGATTCAGATTCATAGTCTGAGGCATAACAGATGTCTGAGGGGGATTAACTGGGGGCAGAGGTTGTGAAACAGCCGGATTATTTCTCACAAACTGAGTGAACCATTCACTCATCATCTGGAAGAAAGCTTGTTTAGCTTCTCCCTCTTGACCGCCCGTAGCCGATCTCAAATTAGAGGGCGCTGTCCCTTGTGCGAGAGCAGGTGCATTACTTTCTACATCGTCAGCTACGGCTCTTTCGAGATCCATTACTATACAAAAATCACATTTTACACGTCAGGATTCATCACACTATCACAGTTCAAATATATGGCATGTATAGCTCGACTCTTACTCGCTACGTTAGTCCAAGAATCGGCTAAACCGTAGCTCTGATACCAACCAAATGTAACACCCCTATCCCGTATCCATCGCCAGATTAGGGTTAAAGGTGTTACCGAATAGATCGGAAACTTTTACAGACATTTCTCAATACAATTCATCAATCGCAATCAAAGTGTCCCTTTTATATGTCAACGAGACCTTAATCATGCTTTAGAATAGGGCCAGGACTAAACCGTACACATATGAAAATTCTGAGAAATTTAAAACTTTTTCAACACTGCAGAGGTTACACGCCCGTGCAGTCAGGCCGTGTGCCTCCCACGGCTACTAGACACACCCATGTGTCCTGGCCGTGCCAAAACAGAGCATGTATACTGACTTATACACACGGCCACCAGACACGCCCGTGTGCCATAGCCGTGTAAAATTAGGCTAGCTACTGACTTGTTCACACGACCACCAAGCATGCCCGTGTGCCACGGCCGTGTAACCTACTTAGGCACACATCGAAGTGGCCCTTGAACCACACGGAAGAGACACACGCCTGTGTCTCTTGGCCATGTATGCAAAATAGGCCATTTGCAAGGCCAAAATGCCACCCACACTTGGGTCAATCCTACAAGCAATATCCCAATTCATTTCATGCATAATTGACATCCAAAAACATGTCAAATGATCAACATATCATCCTATCCAATTTCATTTCAAGTCATGCCAACCTTCATACCAAATTGCACAACTAAAACACATATATAACCAAGCATGTTACATCCACATCTTACCTTTGATATAACCATTTCATTGACTAAATATATACACTCATATTTAATCAATAAGCTTACCATAATCTTGATCATATCACTTGCCATCAAGCCATACTAAAACATGCATCATATACCATATTCACTCATGCTTATTATCAACATTTACCTAGCCACATCACATGGCTTTTTACATCTCAAACATATACCAAATGACTAGCCTATACATGCCATATTTAACTATATACACATTTTCAAAGTACCAAAACAAGTTTGAGTAGTGTGATGATGATCCTCGATGGTCCCCGAGCCTTCAGTAGCTTTGACGATCTGTTACAGAGTAAACAGACACACAGAGTAAGCTTTCCAAAAGCTTAGTAAGCCATATACAAATAAACTTAACATAAAATGCTCATAACCATATTTATACAATGACATTAATGTTTTCTCATTGCAAATTCATCACATATTCTTTGGCCCATTTGCCTAGCCATAGCTTGCCACAATTCTCAACTCAATTATCACATATACACATAGCTCATTCAAGCATATATTCACATATTATCTCATCATTTCCATACACATATTCATCTTAGTAAGTTCATATAAACACTTACCTTTCATACACACATAGTGTACTATTCAAACGTACATGAAACGGATATACAACTCACTTAGTCGTTTATTTCTCGGACTTGCCCGTTGAACCGTTCGGAACTAAATAGGATACTCAGAGTGCTCGGAATAGTCGTACAATGCCAACGTCCCAGACGTGGTCTTACATGTAACCAGATATCGATGCCACTGTCCCAGACAGGGTCTTACACGAATAAAAACGATGCCAATGTCCCAGACATGGTCTTACACGTAAATCTCATATCGATACCAACGTCCCAGACGTGGTCTTACACGAAATCTCGAATCAATGCCAACGTCCCAGACATGGTCTTACATGATATCAAATAACAGACACCTATGTCATGACATTACTATCCTATCTATTCCTAGGTTCAGACGAGACTTCCCGGGCATTAACCATCTCTCGAAACTTTCTCGAAATTTATATATTCATCATTTCGAGTACTATTTATAACAATTCAAATTTCATATATTCACAAATAAGTCAATTTAAATACATTTATTTGTATATCAACTTACCTCAGATCCAGATAGTTGATCGAATTCGGTTATTCGACTACTTTCGCTTTCTCGCGATCTAAGTCCATTTTCTTCGGTTCTTGATCTATACATATTCAAATTTAATCCATTTATTCATCAACGCATTTAATTCAATTCAAAAACACATATTTAGGGTAATTTGCAAATTAGCCCTCACATTTTCACATTTTGACATTTTAGTCCCTATTTCACAAAATCACAAAATACATCAAATTGACTTGTACCCATGTTTAGCCGAATATTCACTATGGTTATATCAATCCATAAATTTCATTTATTTCACAATTTAGTCCCTCAAAATACGATTTTCTTAATTAAGTCCAAAATACTCAAATTCAACAAAACTTCAAATACAACCTATGATAATCAAACACATATCTTTCATTTTTCACCATCAAACATCATAAAACACATGAGTTCATCAAAGGCTCATTTCAAAAACATCATCAATTCTCAAAATTAAAACATGGGTTTCAAAGTTTACGAAGCAACGATCGCAAAAACGTAAAAATTATCAAAAATCGAAACAAAACTTACCTTGAATTAAGCTAGTTAGGTGCCGAATTTCACAAAGCTTAAACCCTTCTTCTTCTTTCAAATTTTTGGTGGATGATACAAAATGTATGGCTTATTTTAGCCTTTTTTTTATTTGATAAACATTTTAATTATCAATTCCCAATTTTAGCCTTTTTATTATTATTAGAAATCCACTAACACATGGCATTTTAGTCTATTGCCATCCACTAACTTATAAAGTGGTTTAATTGCCTCATAAGGCCTCCATATTTAAAAGCCACATCAAATAGATACTTAATCAATTAGAAGGCCACTTTTACACTTTATGCAATTTAATCCTTTTCTCAAATTAAGCACACAGACAGACAAATTAACTTACGGAACTTTAACACATACTTAGTCACATATCAGAGACATAGAAAATAATATTAAAATATTTTACTGACTCGGATTTGTGGTCTCGAAACCACTGTTCTGACTAGGGTCTAATCCGGACTGTTACATACCATTGTTGAATACTTGATGAAATTGATGTTAATTTGTTAGATTTTAAGCTTAGAAGTGAAAAAGTACTAATTTGTAAAGTGAAAGTTGTTAGGTTTGAACATAAGGACTAAAGTGTAAAGAATTCAAAATTGATGTTAAATTTCTATAATTATAGATATTAGAGGGTTGTAGAAGAGTGTCATTGAGATCGGTTTTGTAACAACCCATTTTTCAATGGTGTAAAAAATGTTGGTTTCGGAACCTTGTCCTCTGGTAATCGAGTCCGTAAATATTATTAATTAATATTTACGAGTCAATTATAGTGTTATATTGAATTTTGGTTTGATGAATTTGTTAATTGGATAGTTAGTTAAGTAAAAGTGTTTTGACCCTAAAGTTAGTGGTGTTGAAAAATGAGATATCGAGACCTCATTTCAGTAAACTGAACTCGTAAATATTTTTATTAAATATTTACGAAGATATTGTATAGGTGAATTGAATTTTGGATAGGTAATTTTGTCAAATTAGTGATTAATTAAGGTACAAGTGTTGGGACCTCTGGTACGCCCCGTGGCACAGCGAAAAAATTATTCCAGCGATCCATAGCCAGGGATCCATGTACGAGGAATGAATCGGGTTCAAATCGGGTTGAAAATATACCTTCTTTACTGAAAACGTTGAAAAGATGCTGCTGATTCGATGTCGATTCCAAGCCACAACGAAAATGTCCCGACCTCTACGTAGTCCAGCCTGTAAAAAAGAACAGCCACTTTCTCTTAAACTTTTCAAAGAGAATTAAAAGCGATAGCTAGACCTTTTAAATTATTAAGTTGGTAACCTTAACACAATAAGGGATTATCATCCTTTTATCCTCTTTGATATCACATATTAAAAGGAAAACCAGGATTATTCCCTAATTAATAGAGAAGGCAAATGGAAAGCTAGAAAAATGAATTATATTCTTTCCAAAAGAATATAGGATTATTCCCTTATTAATAGAGAAGGCAAATGGAAAGTTACAAAAAACGATTATATTCTTTCTAAAAGAATATTAATTTTCATGTCTTTTATATTTTGACCGAAATTAATTAATATAATTATTTATATTAATAAATTCGGTAAAATATATACAATTAATATTTTGTATGAACCAAATTCATATATTAATTATATTCTTTTCAAAAGAATATTGATTTCCATGTCTTTTATATTTTGGCGGAAGTTAATTAATATAACTGTTTATATTAATAAATTCGGTAAAATATATACAATTAATATTTTGTATGAATCAAATTCATATATTAATTATATTCTTTCTAAAAGAATATTGATTTCCATGTCTTTTCTATTTTGACTGAAATTAATTAATATAACTGTTTATATTAATAAATTCAATAAAATATATACAATTAATATTTTGTATGACTCAAATTCATATATTAATTATATTCTTTCCAAAAGAATATTGATTTCCATGTCTTTTATATTTTGACTGAAATTAATTAATATAGCTGTTTATATTAATAAATTCGGTAAAATATATACAATTAATATTTTGTATGACTCAAATTCATATATTAATTATATTCTTTCCAAAAGAATATTAATTTCCATGTCTTTTATATTTTGGCTGAAATTAATTAATATAATTGTTTATATTAATAAATTCGGTAAAATATTTGTACAATTAATATTTTGTATGAATCAAATTCATATATTAATTTTATCTATGTTCTCTATTTGTGTACAACAAGTTTGTACATATAATGTGTTTAATATTTAACTATTAAATTAATTCAATAATTAATTTAATTCATGTGACAACTAAATACAATACCAAATGTATTTGGATTTTATTCGTTTCAACTATAGGGTGTAACCCTTTAGGCTCTTGTAACATTGGTAGTAATACTAGAACATTTTTAACATTACAAGCAATGAGTGTCATCTAGCAATGCATCATTGCCACCCAAGTTAGAAGAAGTCGTGACTTGACATAACCTTTCTGTGATAATCTTTTCATGTATTATATCCTTTTATCCTTAATATCTAGATTGGACACAAGTCATGGAATAGTCACACTTGTACAATCCAATATCATATTTCTTGATTTTCTGAGCAGACTATAATAAACAAATAGGTGTGATATCTTATATCAACTTATTCGAGCATTGACATGCATTTCTAGTCTCACTCCATCAAGATGCCTAAGATATTGCTCCTATTATGTAGGAAGGATAAATCCTATCTTGATCAATGATCGTTGTTTTATGCGATGTCAAAGTCTTAAAATTTATAATGAGAATGATTGAACCTGGAAACTAACTATGACAACGATTTGAGGCAAGCGCACCTATCGAACAGTAGTATAGTTAAGACAAGACCAGATTGTCGAACCCAAAGGAACTAAAAGTACTTGTAACACCCCAAACCCGGCCTATGCGTTAAGACCAGACTTGGCATGCCACACAATTCGAACTTACATCTAGTCATCACTGCTTTTAATGAAAACAATTCTTCAAAACGATTTTGAAAGAATGGAATTTATCATAAACCGAGATTTATTTGAAAACCATAATTTTAAAACATAAGAATTTACAATTTGATTTTCAGAGAAATAATTGGTGGAAATCTTAAACTTATAAAAGAGTTTTCACAAAATATTTTGGACTAAGTGATATTTAAGAAAATCCCTTTTTTCTATTTTTCTTTATACGCAAGTTTAAGAAATCATTTATAAAATTTAAATAGCCCCATTTAAGTAACTAAAACATATTAAAATTCCATCCACGAATAAAAATCCATAAAATAATACCAGAGTCCTTATTACATCGCAATCAAAATAGTACTTAAATAAAAATAAAAATATTAAAAAGAAGTTCAAGTTTATAAAAACCCATCATTCGTAGTATGGCCTCCACACGAAGTCACCCCCGGCCCAAGCCTCCATCAATTATTATTACCTGAGAAGGGCAAGAAAAACAGGGTGAGTTACTTAGAACTCAATGTGTAACCCACTTACCGTGTCCACTGGGCCAAATCCATTTAAGCATTAAATTAGGCTTGAGCCCATTTACAAAAATACAATATATAAATCAAATAAAAAAATGCATGTGATATGCAATTCCCAACCAAGCCTAATTTCCATCCGCTACACACCACCCGTACCAACCATCACACCTGTGGAGATCAAGTCAACCCACCCCGCCAACACACCAATCATAGGCATTAAGCCATTTAAAATATTTGTGGCAGAGCCACCGAACTAGATTGTGACAGTTGTCACCGAACTAGATTGTGACAAAGGTCACCGAACTAGATTTTGGCAACAGCCTTTCTTCTCTTCACAATTATCCCAACCCATGCAAATATGTATATATAGAATGCATCACAATATATTCATAAGGTAAATTTCAACAAAAAAGCCCAGATTACAAGTTATCAACTTGGCCCATTAGTCAAAATAACAATTTAACCCATTTAACGATCTAGCAATTTTGGCCCTTATATCGATCTAGCAGTTTTGGCCCATATATCGATCTAGTAGTTTTGGCCCATATATACACATGAGGTCCTTTTCACAATTTTCTCACTTGGCCAATTTATCAAAAATATTCATATGGCCCAAAATATCACTTTTTAACAATATAGCTTATTAAGGGCAAATTTGTAATTTTCACAACTTTAATACCGTTTTCATGCTTTCACACCAAAAGTGCTAATAAACCGTATTTTCAAATTTTACCGACTTTACGATTTTTAATCGAATACTTACGGCATAGTATAACCCATGAGATAAGTGTGAAGTTACACACCTGATTACGGTGAGTACTATACTTTCCCGCTCGTCGATACCTAAATATTTATCACGCTTAATTAGAACACTAATATTTAATATAAAGCTATTCTAATGATGAACGATCTAGATCTTTACCCTCGGAATCTCGAACAACAGCTATTTGTGATTTCTCCTCGATCGATAGTTTATAACCCGATGAAGAACCATGAACACTCAAAGGCTCAGAAGTACGAATGACTTCAAATAATTGATTTTCGCCGGATGAGGGTCCACAACCCAGTGGAAAATCTCGGATTGCTGAAACAGCCCTTCGCTTGAATCTAGAGGGAATAGCAGAATCGCCCCTCTTCCAAACACTATTCATTACTCTTTTCGAACCTATCTTGTTTGCCACAAAATCTTACATTCACAGAAATGATAATCGAGCGATAGTGTCCCCTAAAACGAAATCGATTAGTAGTCCATCTATAACAATATGACGAGTAATATAGAAATCCTTGATAGGAACCCTTACCTTAACACTTCGACTCAATTTCTAGCGTGTCACGATGATTATGAATACTCCGAGTTCGGCCTTCTTTATAACACTATAAAAAATGAAAGGATCGACTAAGAGAAAAGGATAAAGGATGCTATTTTCGGTCAAAAGACCCTCCCAAACTAATATATATTCGGCTAAGAAGAGAAAAAAGATTCGAAAAGGGTTCTTACCGATTAATTAAAATGAAGGTTGAAAGAATAATCAACAAAACAATATAAGTGAAGAGAAGATTCGGCTTTGAAGGAAAAATGGAGAGAATGGTGTTAGCACCATTCGGCCATGGGGAGAAAGAGATGGGAGACAATGTGTTTTGGGTTTTTCAAATGTGAAAAAGGAGCAAAGAGTGAGATTTGGGATAAGGAAGCATTCGGCAATGGTGAAGGGAGAAGAAAAGAAAAATGGCCTTTATGCTTTGGTATTTCGGCACAAGGGAGAGAGTGTCTTGAGATGTAAGACAAAAATATGACCAAATGGTAAAAATGAAATGAAATGGGAAAAAGAAACAAAGCTCACCTAATGCTCAAATTCGGCTAAGAGAAAGAGTTTGGAGAGAAAAGAAAATTTCACACAAAATGCTAAGAATTAACCAAAACTAACTCCTAATCCTAGCCAAACTACTAACAACATTCGGCCATTCCCCCCTTAGCCACAAAACCGTCCATGTACAATGGCCAAAATTCAAAGTTTTATCCACCCAAGAGTTTCCAAGGCAACATCCTTGATTCGTGCCTCGTGTTCCCCCTACATTCCATAAGTTTAGGATTTCTTTCCCCAAGTTCAAGCTTACCTTAACCATTAGCCACCTTACCATAAAAGAAATAGTCCAACCCTACCATAAATAAGGCTTGACCGACACATGCCATAAAGGTGCAAAAATTAAAGTCACCAAAATACAATCCATGGAATTCGAACCTCTCCCCTCAAGCAACACATATGACGCCAACTCCACTTTACTACTAGCTCATCTTATGCTAGTTTTTGACACTTAATTTCCTTAAACATCAAGGTCACTTGTTCCACTTCAATAAAATACTCATTACTAAAATTTATTCTAATTCTGAATAAATCCTGAGCCTTCTCAAGACTATATTAAACACACAAATTTAATCATTCACAAGCTAAACACCAAAACATGCAACATATCGATACTCATATTTTTAGGATGTTACAGTACTAATACTAACTTTCTTTTTATTATCTAGCCTAAAGTAAAGGAAATTAGTTGTTTAATCTAAATTAACTAACTACTAAACTAAAAACTCTAAGACAAAGAAGAATGAATTTGGGGAAAATACTTGTGGGAAAAACCAATTGATTAAGACGATACCCAAGGAAGAATCTACCTAGACTTCACTTGTTATCTAACTCGAAACTGCATTTATTTATTCACTTGACTTGATCCGTAGGATTCCCTAATGTATATTAGACCCTCTCTCAAGGCGAATAATGTTTAACCCTAGGTTGATTAATTGAAATCTCTTTCTAATTAAAACCCCTAGAATTGCATTAACTCGATCTATGGGCTCCCATATTAGGTTTCACCCTAATCCGGTAAAATATCGTCACCCTATCTCTAGGCGTGCGATCAACTCCGCTTAACTATGCTAGATCTACTCTTAGGCAGGGACTTTTGCTCCACCACCTAAGCACATCAAACTTGAATTAATACCCCAGAAATATCAACACAAGAATTAAAAACACATAATTAAGAACAAATCAAGTATTTATCATATAGTTCAGAAAATGATAACAAGATTCATCTTAGGTTTCATCCCCCTCAGGTATCTGAGGGTTTAGTTCATATTAATAAAAGAAAACATCTCAGAAGAAAAGATAAAACAAAACATAAGAAATCCCTAAAACCCTCTGAAGGAATTGAAGGAGAGATCCTCCGTCTTGAGTATGATTCCGGCTTCTTGAGATGAATCAACTGGCTATCTTCGAGTAAATCCCCACAAATCTGCCTCCTTCGGCCTAGCTGGATGCCCCCTGACTAAAGTCCTGGGTCCCCCCCTTTTAGGTCATACTTAGGGTGCTTATATAGGCTTCGGAATGTGCTACTTCGCCTCTAAGTATCCTAATCCGAGTGAAATTTCTCTTTGTCACGGCAGGCACGGCCATGGCACACGCCGCGGTGAATCGTGGCCAGCCGTGTTCGAGGATGTCAAGGAGCACGGCCGCGTGGTCTCGGGCCCAGTGCCGTGTCGATTTCGTGATATGGCCTATTTGGTCCGCTTTAAGCCCGCTTTCATTCTTTTCATCCTCCTGCTTTCCTCGAGTATAAAACATGAAAACAAAGGATTAAGAGCACCAAATTACATAATTCAAGGCTTAAATCATCCAAAAGCATGCTAAATGTGGGCTTAAAATATGTTACTATTACGGTTTATCAAATACCCCCACACTTAAGCTTTTGCTTGTCCTCAAGCAAAATTCTCAACTCATAATTAAAACAAACTTTCTTGATTCATGATATTCATCAATAGTGTTTCATCATAATTCAAAGATAATTCATACATGGATAATTCAACTCAAAGAGTCCCAAAGATTCAAACAATCTAAGTCATACATTTTTGTAGCACAAAACGTAGGTGTTTCCCCTCATCTAAATAATTATCTCTGATTCAAAATCGACAAGAATTGACATTCTCACTAAAGATTCACTCAAATTACTCGAAGTGTTTAAGGTTCAGAATTAAGCACTCAAAAGTTAAACATGAAGAGTTAATCCCATAGGCTTGCATGAAAACCAAATCTCCACCACTGTAAAACGAGATGATACACAAATCAAAAGGTCTTTAATAGGGTTGTAACGGGGCTTGGGTTAAAGGTGAGGATATAGGCTGAATTAGAAGGTTAGAATCGAGATTGAATTGATAGATTGCCTAACTAGAAATAATGAGCTGGATATAAATAATTACATCAATTGAGAACTTGTAATAATAATACTACTACTAATACGAGCTTCTTTTTCAACAATTGGAATTTAGATGTATAAGCTCACTTAATCACAGAACTAATAATGAATATACTTCGATTTTTTTTAAGAACAAATCAAGTATACATAATAAATGATAAGTTTACTATTGGAATAAATAGGCAATCGATCAAATCAAATCTCGATATAAGGGTAGTCAAAAGGAATGGTGATAACAAAAAAAAGGGTTTTGGGTTAATATTAGTGGGTGAGTCAATAAAAAAAATTATTAGGATCAACGGGGTTCACTAGGGGTTAATTATGAAGGTAAGCTTTTTAGTGGAGTAAGTGGGTTAAATCCTAGGTGCCTTTATCATCTTAGTATATCAAATCAGAGGTGTGGTCTCGACATGTATAATTGGTACAAGTTCTAGAATAACAAATCAATGTTGACACACTCATAATCAAAAAAAAAAGTGAGCAAGAAAAAGAATATATGCTCTAAAGGCTCAAAATCTCACAAAAGAAAATTATAGGTTTTCGATGTCAACCTCGTAAATTTCAAACTTCAAAGTAATATTTAAATTCAGGTCGACAACCTAAAAAAGAAAATTTAATTCTAAAGAATAGACTTATCATGCTTGATTCTATAGTATCTTAAAGTATAAATCATCAATGCACAATTGACTATGACTTAATCCAAAACATATCAACAAAAATCATAAATCAAAGGAAATTTCATTCTAATCATAATATGAGAAACTTATTTTAAGACAAGGCATAATTTAGGATTAATATTGTTGACACCTCTTCATACTTAAGAACAAGAACTAACTCAGGGATTTGAGAATAATGAAAATAGTTAGACACTTTTTAGGTTCACCCCCCACACTTAAGATGTACATTGCCCTCAATGTACAAAGATAAATATAGATATAGAAAATCAAAAGATAGGGTTAGAGGTGAAACTCCCTGAATTTTTTTATAGGGTCACAATATTCTGGCTGCATTGGAGGAAGACATTTCTGTAGGGGTGGATATTAGGGTCGTTGTGGCGTGATTCCTAAGTAGCCTGAAGAACCTAAAACTAAGAAACTAAAATAAATTAAATTAAATTAAGCAGAAGAGAAGTAAAGATAAGGAAAATAAAGGAGAAGAGTAAAGAAGAAGAAAAATTAAATGGCCTCAAAGACCCTTGGCTTGTCTAGTAGCCAAGCGCCGGCATGAACTTATGTAGATCGGTCTCCCACGGGAGATCGTGCTTGGTTCCTTCCGCTTCTTCGACATGGTGTGGCTTGATAGTTGGGGAAAGATTAGAGAAGAAAAGTAGGGAGAGGTCTGAAAAAGAAAAGGAAAAAGAAAATGGGATGGAAGAGATGGGAGGGGTGGGTGTTTTAAATAGAAATTTCAAGTTCAGTGCGTCCCCCACGCCCGTGTACCATGGGCGTGTTGTGTCACACGGCCGTCTCGCACGGCCGTGTTGTGCGTCGTTCTTTTTCTCCACGTCCATGTTCTGGTCGCCACGCCCGTGCATGATCTAACAGTGTCGGCCACGGCTGCATCGGCGTGGTGGTTGGGTCCGTGACTCAAAGATATGATTCGTCCTGACTTGTACCATCTCTGCAATGTCAGTACGAAAGGCCGTAGTATCCATACGGCCACAGCCACGGTCGTGTGTAAGGCCGTGTGGTATGGAAATCTGCACTTGGTTAGTTTATAGTTAGGTACTGAAAAGGAAAAAGAAAAGTAAAAGATAAAAAAAATGTAAAAGTTAATAGGGTTAGTGCTCGGGTTGCCTCCCGAGAAGTGCTCGTTTATAGTCTTAAGCTAGACTTACCTCTCATTCGTATAATCATGGTGGTTTGAGGAGTTGAAAGTCCTTCATCATGCTATCAGTCTTACTAACAGGATATAGTTCAAGTCGAGTAGCGTTTATTTTGAAGGTGCCAAAAATAGGATTACTTACCTCGACTGTTCCGTATGGGAAAACACTGATTACCTTAAAAGGGATTTCCTTGTTTGTGTTAGGGTCAGAAGGAGATATTCGTGGGTCTGCTTTATCTAACAATACCTGATCTCCAATTTCGAACTTGTTTATCTTGTAGAGTGTCTTTGGTTCTGCCTCATGTATCCCTAGTTTTTCCTTGAAATACGTCTTCCACTCGTCTAGTTCATCGATCTGAAACCTTCGTACCTCGTGAGTTATTTCTTTGTTGGCACGTAGTCCAGGATCGGGTTCAGTTGTTTTCTTTTGTGGTGCTTCCTGCAAATAAGGGTTAACTGAATGGTTATTAATAGAATTTACTTTCTCACCTTGATTACTCGATGTCCTAGCCGAATCGAGAGCTTGAAGGGTGACTGTCTCATCACCTACACAGAGTATGAGTTCACCGCGTCGACATCAATTTTAGTCCCGGCGCTTGCTAAAAATGGTCTTCCTAAAATTAGGGGATCGCGTTGTCCTCATCCATGTCTAGAACGACAAAGTTTCTTGGAAATACAAATTTATCAACCTTTACGAGTACATCTTTGATTATACCCCTAGGAATTCTAACATTTTATCACTAATTGAATGCTCATCCTAGTTTGTTTGGGTTTCCTAGACCTAGTTGTTTAAACATTTTATAAGGCATGACATTTATGCTTGCCCCTAAATCAGCTAACGCATTATCAATAGGTAAACTACCAATTAAGCATGGAATTGTAAAACTCCCTGGATATTTTAATTTCTGTGGCAGTCTATTTTGCAAGACCGCTGAGCACATTGCGTTTAGTTCCACATGTGATGCCTCGTCTATCCTTTGCTTTTTCGTCAACAGCTCCTTTAAAAATTTTCTAGAATCTGGCATCTGCGAAAGAGCTTCAAGTAGTGGTAAGTTAATATATATGAAATTTCTTTAAAAGTTTAAGAAACTTACCGAACTGTTCCTCTGTGTCGTCTCTCTTCATTGCTTCGGGATATGGTATGTGAGGTTGGTACTCTTTGATTGCCGGTTTTGGCTTGTTATTACTTACCTCAACCTTACCTTCTTCGACCACATCCTCTTACCTTAAATTGGGCTTATCTATCCCGTTACTTTCTTGAGCTGTTATGGCGTGGACTTGCTCCTTCGGGTTAGTCTCAGTGTTGCTTGGTAAGCTTTCTTGTGGTCTTTCAGCGATCGCCTTAGCTATTTGCCCTAACTGATTCTCGATCCTTTGAATCGATGCTTGTTGATTTTTAAATGTTGTCTCGGTATTTTGGAAACGTGTTTCGTGGGTCGCCATGAATTTTGCCAAAGACCTCCTCGAGGTTCGACTTCTTTCTCCGTGGGTAGGGTCATTGTTGGAAGTTTTGTTGCCTTTGATTTCCTTGACCTCCCATGAGAAATTGGGGTGGTTCTTCCAACTGGATTATAAGTATTACTATAAGGGTTATTATTATATCGTAAATTGTTACCCATATAGTTCATTTGTTCACTTTCCATGCCCGTCCGTAGGGTGGGTACTCGAGGATTCGCCACGCCTCCACTTGCGTCGCCTTCGCATAACCGGGTCAGTACTGCGAGGAATCGTATAAACCATCAAATTTTTTATGTAACATCTCTACCTGATTTGATAGCATGGTTACTGCGTCGAGGTTGAAAACTCCGGCTGCTTTTGTTGGCCTTGTCCTTGCGACTTTCCACTGATAGTTATTCAGTGACATCTCTTCTATAAATTCGTAGGCTGCTTCAGGAGTTTTGTTATTCAGAGTTCTGCCGGTGGCTGAATCGATTAATTGCCTTGTTGAGGGGTTCACACCGTTGTAAAAAGTTTGGACCTGTAGCCACAAGGGCAATCCATGGTGTGGACACCTTCTCAGCAAATCTTTGTATCTCTCCCATGCATCGTAATGTGTCTCTAAATCCATCTGCACAAAAGAAGAGATATCATGTAGTGATTGACCCTCATGGAAGAGAATGCAACCACTGTTTGGCTTTATTCCTCAAAGAGAAGGGAAATAACCGAAGACAGATGACATCGTCAGTAATGTCATTTATCTTGAAAGTATCGCAAAATTCTAGGAAATTTGCCAAGTGATTATTTGGATCTTCATCCTGCAAACCATCAAATTGCACAAATTGCTGTATCATCTGAATTGTGTTAGGTTTCAGTTCAAAATTATTTGCAGCAATAGCAGGTCTAACGATACTTGACTCAGTTCCTGTTAAACTAGGTTTAGCATAATTATACATAGTTCGAGGAGCATGATTTTCATCCATCTCTTGAGGTGGTGGATTATTCTCGTCCATCTCTTCGGTGGTATTAATTTCGTCTTCTTGCTCCTCTTCTGTGTAGTTTAAGCTTCGCCTTATCTCTCTACAATTTCTGCGGACTGTTCTTTCAATATCACTATCGTAAAGTAGGGGTCTTGTCGGGTTCCTTCTAGTCATAAAATAGAGATACCTGAAAGGAGTAAAAGAGCAAAAATTTAGCAAAGTTAAAAACAGACTAAGAAATAAATTGTAGAAAAATGGCTAAAGTAATAAAAATTGAGCGTTCTTAATATTTTAGTTCCCCGGCAACGGCGCCAAAAACTTGATCGTTGTTTTATGCGATGTCAAAGTCTTAAAATTTATAATGAGAATGATCGAATCTGGAAACTAACTATGACAACGATTTGAGGCAAGCGCACCTATCGAACAGTAGTATAGTTAAGGCAAGACCGGATTGTCGAACCCAAAGGAGCTAAAAGTACTAATACTAACTTTCTTTTTATTATCTAGCCTAAAGTAAAGGAAATTAGTTGTTTAATCTAAATTAACTAACTACTAAACTAAAAACTCTAAGACAAAGAAGAATGAATTTGGGGAAAATACTTGTGGGAAAAACCAATTGATTAAGACGATACCCAAGGAAGAATCTACCTATACTTCACTTGTTATCTAACTCAAACTGCACGATTTATTCACTTGACTTGATCCGTAGGATTCCCTAATGTATATTAGACCCTCTCTCGAGGCGAATAACGTGTAACCCTAGGTTGATTAATTGAAATCTCTTTCTAATTAAAACCCCTAGAATTGCATTAACTCGATCTATGAACTCCCACATTAGGTTTCACCCTAATCCGGTAAAATATCGTCACCCTATCTCTAGGCGTGCGATCAACTCCGCTTAACTATGCTAGATCTACTCTTAGGCAGGGACTTTTGCTCCACCACCTAAGCACATCAAACTTGAATTAATACCCTGGAAATATCAACACAAGAATTAAGAACACATAATTAAGAAAAAATTAAGTATTTATCATATAGTTCAGCAAACGATAACAAGATTCATCTTAGGTTTCATCCCCCTCAGGTATCTGAGGGTTTAATTCATAATAATAAAAGAAAACATCTCAGAAGAAAAGATAAAACAAAACATAAGAAATTCCTAAAACCCCCTGAAGGAATTGAAGGAGAGATCCTCCATCTTGAGTATGATTTCGGCTTCTTGAGATGAATCAATTGGCTATCTTCGAGTAAATCCCCACAAATCTGCCTCCTTCGGCCAAGCTGGACGCCCCCTGACTAAAGTCCTGGGTCCCCCCTTTTAGGTCATACTTAGGGTGTTTATATAGGCTTCAGAATGTGTTACTTTGCCTCTAAGTATCCTAATCCGAGTGAAATTTCTCTTTGTCATGGCAGGGGCACGGCCATGGCACACGCCCGTGTGAATCGTGGCCAGGCCGTGTTTGAGGCTGCTGAAGGAGCACGGTCGTATGGTCTCAGGCCCAGGCCGTGTCGATTTCGTGATATGGCCCATTTGGTCCATTTTAAGCCCGTTTCTCGTTCTCTTCATCCTCCGGTGCTTTTCTGAGTATAAAACATGAAAACAAAGGATTAAGAGCACCAAATTACATAATTCAAGGCTTAAATCATCCAAAAGCATGCTAAATGTGGGCTTAAAATATGTTACTATTACGGTTTATCAATCAACCATATCCCACTACATGGATTGTGGTATATCCAACATCAGTCTTTATAGTACAACTTGTCATGGTAAACGTTTTGACTGTATCAAAATATACGACTCACGATGTTGGGACAATAATGATTTCAAGTCTGATGATCATATACATAGTTATCACTATGAGTAATATTGTGACTATTACATAATAATCCAAGAAACATACTCATAACGGGTCAATCCAATATGTTGTTCTCTAATACATACTCATGTATTGATTTTGACATCCCTATGTCAATGGAAACTCTTTGTCATCAATCAACTACAATAAGTCTCAATGCATTATTGTTGTACAAGCCCACAAAAATACTTGACTAAGGACCTTTTAAGAATAATTATATTTTCTTAGGACTTTATTATAATTCAGTTTATTTATATACACAGAAAAATAAACTGAAATAATAATGGCAATGCTTTATATTAATAAATAAGGTAAAACGAGTATGTGAGTACAATCATCTCATGATTAGTCTTTTGGCGTACTCTAACAACAAGAACTAAATTGTAAAAGTGGTAAAAGTTAATCACTATAAATTTTTATTTGTTATAGGACCAAAATAGTATTAATTAAGGGCTTAATACGGCAAATAAGCCATTTTTAGAAGTGAGTGGACGATTGATGATTAATTTGTTATAGAATTATTAAATTTTAAGTATATTATAATATAAAAAATGAATAAAACATAAATAAGTTGTCATCTTCATCTTTCTTTCTTTTCTTCACCGTTTGGAGACCAAGAAAACCAAAGAAGTCATTTCTTTTAAAGCAAAACTTTGCCCACTTACATGGTATGGAAAGATTGCAAATTAGTCTTTGATGTCTTGTTAGTTTTTTTTTTCAATAAGTACATATGAGACTTACTTATTTAATTCATGATATGTTCGTATTTTATTTTTTACTTATTAGTTTAAATTATTATGTAATTTTGGTGAATTTGACATCTAAAGGACTAAATCGTAAAGGATGAATGATATGATCACCACAAATAGATATGATGTATTGAATGGAATTGAAATGTATATATGGATGGATGATATGACTATGATGGCATTACAAGGTTAAGAATGTATATGGATTCTTATTCGAAATGTAAAAAGTGAGCATATGGTTTCAGGGTTTGAAATGATATAGAAATGGTAATAGTGCCCGTATGAACTTAGTGAACGATTACGATACGAATGGTATGGCATTAAGGTTAAAAAAGAAATCGAGTGTTAGTTAGGGATTTTCTTTATCATGACTGAGATCTAACATGTGTTGCAGATTCTCGATAGTTTGAGTGAGACACATTGAATATAGTTTGCAAAAGTAAACCTGACCTACAGCTTGTGTGGGCAACACAAATATCATAACTTTTGTGAGCAAATCAAATTATTCTTTATCAATGGTTGAGATCCAACACATGTTGTGGATTCTCGACAGCTTGAGTGAGCAACATCTAATAAAGATTGAATGTGAATTCCATTTATGTGATTTAGTATCGAACAAGGTTGAATATTATGACGTATAGTAATTTGGTTGTACATATATATGAATTTAAATCCCATGGTCTTGTTATGTGAGGAATTAACCTGCAAGTTTTCTTGTGGAATGGTTTATGAACATATATAAATAAGGATGCCAAGGATACGCCATGTTGTGTCTTTGTGTTTCAATTACATAAATTGCTATAATGACAAGGTAAGTTAAGTTAATTTATCTTGAACTTACTAAGCATTCAATATGCTTACTCTGTTTCGTTTTCTGTTTCTGTAGTGGCCATTTTCCAGAATGCGTCGATCGAATTGCCTCGAAGCTCACACTATCCAACTTTTGATTTGGTAGACTTTTAAACGAATTGGACTTGGTTATATGGCATGTACATAGGAGTTACGTTGTGTATGTGCTTATTTTGAATGTTCTTGAGTTTGAGCCTTGAATATACTTGATTTTGGACATTAAATAATGTTTGAATGTGAATGGTTATAGATTATGTATATAAATGTGCATATTGGTAACATGTTTATCTATATTTGAAATATATGAATAACCAAATTGAGAATGACATGGTTGAGTTAGCTGATGCAATTGAGGGGTATCAAATGTTTGAATAGTTGATGATTTCATAGGTTGTTATGCTTTAACGAAGTGTCTAACTGATGTGTAATTGCTTGGATGATGATGTGAAATGATGATTTTAACGTAAATTTGTCAGTAGTTGCTTCGATAACGAATGTGGCATCCCGTAGCTCGAACCTGACAACTGGGTTGGGAGAGGGGTGTTACAAGTTTCGAAATCAAAGCTCAAATTTAAAAATTATGACAATTTTTATTTTATGGACTAAATTAAATAAAATGCAAAAATTTAGGGGGCATTGGAATGATAAAATTGAATTCTTCTATGCATATAATAGAACATTATCCTAATAGTAGCTTATTGTTTTGAATTAAAAGTTAAGCTAGTAGCTAGTAGTTTTTCAATGTTTTAAAGTCCGGTTATGTTTTCAATGTCAACTTGCAGAATGTGTCGATCAGGTCTATGAGAAGCACACACTATCCCAATATTGATTCAGTAGTTTTTCAATGTTCTAAAGTTCGTTTATGTTGCATGTACTTGAGTGTGATATATGTTGACTAGGAAATGATAGTTTCGGTTGAAATCTTAGTTAGTGTTTGATTTTGGAAGGTTTAATGTTCATGTATATGTGTATGTTTTGGTATTGGATAGGATATATACATATGACATTTAATGAAAAATATGAATATGAAATGGCATGTTTAGATGATATTATTGAATGGTTCAATGTGAAGTTGAATGAATTGAATTTGTATAAGTTGAATTGGTATGATTATGCAAATATGCACCAAATGGTTATGTTGAGTTATGGAAAATAGATTGATATCAAATGGCCTAGAATGTACCAAAATAGAGTCCACGTCGAGCTGTCAGGCGATGGTCATCGCGATGAGCTCTGGATTTCAGGCCATGGCGTGACGAGGAACCCCATCGTCACAATGAGGCCAAGTCACTATGTCACGTAGCGACGAGGAACCCCCTCATGTTGTGACACCGATCTGAAATTTTGAAAACGTTGCAATTTGGTCCTTGTTTAATCTCAGTTTAGCTTTTGAGCGTTCGTAAGCTCGTATAAGACCCGGTAAAGGTTATATATCGTATTTAGTGCATGAAATGTAAGTTTTCATGTTTAATGTGAATTATTGAATGCTAAATGTTCATCTTTGCTTCGTTAATAGTTGTAGCATCTTGTAGCTCAGACCCGACAATTGGGTCAGCAATGGGATTTACAAACCTCCTCATGTCACGATGTTAACCCAGTAATTTGATTACTTTAGAATTTAGTCCTAATTTGATCTCGGGTTAGCTTTAAAGCTTTCGTAAGCTTGTATAAGACCCATGAATGATTAATTATCGTATTACTTACTTATAATACTCGTTTATGCATGCCTAATGTTATGAAATTTTATAATAGTTGATTTGGAAACAAATGTGACACCTTATAGCTCGAACCTAGCAAGTGGGTCGGGTATAGGATGTTACACCTAAGCCCAAAGCCAATTCGTCTAGAATTCAAACGAGGAGATTGACAAACTTACAACTTACATAGAGGACAATTGTCAACATATTTTCAAATTTAGAGCTGAGGCCAAGGTTGTAAAGAATATCAGAGATCAACAAAAGGCCTTCCGTTTGATTTCCTTTCGCTACCCGATGATGAATGATTTTGTAATATTTTGACCAAAAAAGGCGAGATTGTAACAGCCCGATTTAGGGGCTAGTCGAAACAGTGGTTTCAGAACCACTAATCCAAGGTTAGAGAAAATTATTTTCATGATATTTTATGAGTTAGAGCATGACTATATAAGTACATGAAAATTTTGGTGCTTTAATTTTAGCGATTTCATGCTTAATCGCGAAAAAGGACTAAATCGCATAAAGTGCGAAAGTTCAATTTTACAAGCTAAGGGTGCCAAATAGCTATGGAATATTATTTGGAGGTATTTAAAGGGCAATTAGACCCTTAAATAATAGTTGGCCGGCCATAGGGGACAAACAATGTCAAAATTGGTCAAAGTTGTTAGATAAGGTGGATTAAATTGAGGAAATAAAATAAAATAAAGAAAGGAAAAAGATATCATCTTTCCTCTCTTCTTCTCCACCGAAATTTTCAGGAAACAAGGGGTTTGAGAACTCAAAAATTTCAGCCAAGCTTTCTCCTTGCAAGTAAGTGCTTTAGTGATCATTTCTTGATAAAAAATTGTACTTTTGAAACCCCTAAAGCTTAAGCTAGCTAAAGAGGGGACTATCTTGCAATATGGTGAAAAGTTTAGAGTTTTTCCATTTGAGATTTTAAAGTTGTTTGCTGCATTTTTATGGAAGAAAATGAGTCGTAGTTGTTAGATGAACAACTTTTGTGAAAGTTGTTACCATGAAAACACCTAAAAGGATATTTTTGTAAATGTTGTAAAATGTGAGGTAAATGTGTGAAATAATGAGTTTTGATGGTTGCCGTAAGAGAAATAAATGTTACCTAGGCTCGTTAAAGAAAGAAATTTGATTAGAATTGATTTCCGAGCCTAGGGGTAAAATGGTCATATTTTGAAAGTCTAAAGGCAAAATAGTAATTTTTCCAAAGCATGGTTATTGAAATGCATTTATTAATGTGATTATTAAATGAGCTAATTTGCTATTATAGATCAAGAAGAACCAAGAATTTACGTCGACAGGGGAAAGAACAAAGTATCTGACTATATCGACGATCTAGCTTATTTTGAAATTGAGGTAAGTTTGTATGTGATAAATTCAACATTTATGCTAGTATGTTTGAGAATGTTTGATATTATAATGATACATGATATTCTATGAAATTGAGTATTGGTGTTGAATGAGAAAGATGATAAAAGTTGAGATGTTGAAGTCCCGGTTGGAATATAATAATTGTGAGAATACTATCATCGAGAGATGAGATGGATAAGGTCCCGTGTAAGACCATGTCGAGGGCATGGCCTCGGCACCTTATTGAGACTCCGTATAAGACCATATCTGGGATATGGCTTCGGTATTGAATATGAGAATCGTATAAGACCATATCTGGGATATGGCATCGATACTTGAAGTGAGGTTCCGTATAAGACCATATCCGGGATATGGCATCGGCACTCAGAGGTGACCCCATATAAGACCACATCTGGGATGTGGCATTGGCTTCGTGTTTATGTTAATGACGATGAATATGCGTCTTTGAGTATCCCTAGTGAATTAGTGGGATAAATAGATAAGCTTGGAAATAGAAATGAGATTAGTACTAAAGTCATGTGATTTAGTGAATACAGGTACCCGTGAATAATTCACGAGGAATGTTTACGATATGTGGTATGGTATATGCTAGATAAGAACAAGTACGAGTAAGTTATGGCAAAGTGCTTATGACTTTGTGTGGTTATCTAATGCCATGAATTGATGTCATTATGAACTTATTGTTGCTATTTATTTTTCATGCAAACATACTAAGCTTTATGCTTACCCCTCTCATTTTCCTTTTTCCTTGTAGTATTGCCAAGATAATTTGAGAATCGTGGGACGTCGGAGTTCGAAAATCAGACTATCGACATCTCTTTGGTATAACAAGTTAGACTTATTTTGAGTATGGCATGTATAGGACTTGGGTATTTTGTTATGTCATTTTGATAGCCAAAGTGTTGGCTATTTATGTTATCAAAGTCATTTTGTAAATGGTCATTGGAATTGGGCCAATACATGAAACGTTTATTTATATTCAATGATGATGAAATTATGAAGTTTATGCTTGTGTGGATACTTTGAATTGAGTTTTTGGAAGTGCCTTAGGGTCATGAGTTATGTTGAAATGAATTGGTATAAGTGATGGAGCTCGAAACTAACTATTATTTCGACAAAGGCAAGCGCACCTATCAAACGGTAGTATAGCTATGGTGAGTCCGGAATATCGTATCCTCAAGGACGAAGAGTACTAGTATTAACTATCTTTTTATTATCTAGCCTAATAATTAAGGGGATTTATTTTTAATCTAAAATTAACTAACTAATTTAACTAACTATGAACGTGACAGAGAGTAAATTAGGAAAATACTTGGACAACTTATACAAGATAGATAATACCTAAGGAAGAATCCACCTAGACTTCACTTATTACTTTTGATTCATGCGATTTATTCACTTGGCTTAATCCGTAGAAATCCCTAAATTATATAAATACCTCTCTCGAGGCTACTAACAACTGACTCTAGGTTGATTAATTGAAATCTCTTTCTAATTAAAACCCCTATTGTCGCATTAACTCGATCTATGGATTCCCTTATTAGGTTTGACCCTAATCCGGCAAATTTTTGTCGTCCTATCTCTAGGGTTGCGATCAACTCCGCTTAATTGTGTTGATCTACTCTTAAACAGGGACTTTTGCTCCACTAAATAAGCACATTCGACTTGAATCAATAACCTGAATTATCAAAACAAGAATAAGAACTCACAATTAAGAATAAGCACAAGTATTTATCTCATAAATCAAATAATAATAAGATTCATCTAGGTTTCATCCGCCCTCGGTATTTAGGGAGTTTAGTTCATACTAAAAGAGTGAAACATCATAAAAGAGGAAAAACAACAAAACATAAGAAAACCCAAAAAACTCCTAAAGAACTTGATGGGAGATCTTCAGTCTTGATGGAGATCCTTCTCTTAAGCTGTTCCCGACGGCTGTCTTGGAGTATTTTCTCCTTCTACTCGGCGTCTATTCGACGTCTTGTCGAGCTCCCTTTTTAGGTTGTCCCCTAGGGTGTTTATATAGGCTTCGAGATGCCTTTCTTGGCCCACAAGTATCCTATTCCGAATGAAACTCATCTTGATTTCGGCAGGGACACGCCCGTGTGACAAGCCCGTGGTGGACTCCCTTGGCCGTGGCCGATCCTGCTTGCCACACACGGCCGTGTGATCTACTCGTGGTTGATAGTCCAAGCCATGTCTAGGTTGTTGCTCGAAACACACGGCCGTGGGTGATAGCCTATGTAACACCCCTTACCTGGGTCTTACGTCGGAACCAGGCCCGAGGCGTTACTGAACTCAAACCACTTGATCGCCACTTAGGCTCATCGTAACTACTCTCTGAAGTCATCTCTACAACCTCATTCTCGACTTATAAGGCCTCACTCATACACACGAGGGCTCTCGAGACTAAACCAGAACTTTTTCCAATCATAAAAATTTTCTCTTTTGAACAGGGCTCACGCGCCCGTGCAAGATTAGACACGCCCGTGCATGGACACACACGCCCATGTCCCCAAACCGTTCCTAAAACCCCAGCATTCTGCCAATGCCCCACGGCAAAGGCACACGCCCATGCTTACCACCCGTGGTGTACACTGACTACTTTAACACAGACTAGAGTCTAGACACACGCCCGTGTAGCTAGCCCGTGGCCAACAGTGATTAATCCCACACGCCCTAGGCACACGCCCGTGTGACTAGTCCGTGGTCTATTCTGATTTAAAATACTAACATGCAGGGGACACACGGTTGAGTCACACGCCCGTGGGCTGGCCGTGTGTCACACATGGCCTAGACACACGCCCGTGTGTCTATCCACATGGACAAGAACAAAGCTATGTGCGAAGTTCTTTTCACCCCTCTAGCATACACAACATATACTCATCTAACACAATCATAATCAACTCAAATTGAAGTGCAATCTCACATAGAAAACTACATCTTTCTTTCATATAATGTAATAGCCAACAACCATGGCATTATACAAAATAAACTATCCATCTAAAGGCCAACACATCTTAGCCATTTACAACAAAATTCACTAACTTGTCTAGCCCCTATACATGCCATATACAAAACATTGAGTCTCATGTACCAGAGTGTGCTGATAGTGTGGGCGATCTTCCAATTGATCCTCGTATCTCGGTTCAACACTTTTACTCTATAAGACAAGGGAAAAGAAAAGGAGTAAGCTTTGAGCTTAGTAAGTTTACACATAAACAATTAAGCATCATAGTACAAGCTAAACAACAATTAGCATTATGCTACCAACGGTAATGAACAACTATGCTTACTCTTTCTAACCCTTACCATATTTCCAACACATCATGAGTCACATACTCATAACCATCGAAATGCACCCCTGCATTCAATGTCACATTTACACAATATACAACACATCATTATTTCTCAATAATTCATCCACACAGCTAATTAACTTAATAATACATCCACACAGCTATTTTACTCAATAATTCTATCACATGGCTAATCCACACAGCAAATGTCTCGGTGGTTTCGCACTTAGCACACCACAATCATTTAATAAGGTGGTATCGCACTTAGCCTACCACAAAGGTAATCATAGGGGTTTCTCACTTGGCCCACTAAACGATATACCTAACGATAGCATCGTACATAGCCAGCTCGTCGTCAATATGCATTAGGATGGTATCGCACTTAGCCTGCCATCTAGCATTATCACTACACATTCACATGTCTACTTACTCAATTAAACATCCATTCACAATTCTACTACATTAATTCTACTTGAAGCACATAGGTTCTCAATCAATCTCGAACAAGCTACACACTAGCTATCATCAATAAATTGTAAGTATGAATGCATTGTTTATGCATAGACTTACCTCGATACTCAAAAGTATTGAGACTTGCAATTTAGTCCACCACCTTGCTTTTGCCTCGGTTTCGATCCGGGCTTCGTCTTTCTTGATCTATAATGAATAAATCAGCTTATTCAATACATGCATTGACTAAATTGACCCACATCTCATACTTTAGCAAAATTACTATTTTGCCCCTAAACTTTCTCATATTTACACTTTAGCCCCAAAGGCTCGTAAAGTGATTTTTATTCAACTTTCTAGTCTTTCATGCTTAGTTGAACCACTTATTCAACTAAAGCTATCATCAATTATCACAAAAACACACATGTATGACCAAACTTAAGATTTTCACAATTAAGTCCCTACATGCATTTTCATGGAAAATCACTTAACAAAAGATGTTTCTACTACATCAAGCTTTCATAATCTTCCATAAAACAACAAAATACATGCATGTCATACATGACCACATTTTTTAACATCCTTCATAGCTCGTCAAATAGCTAAAAATAGCTTACTCATGCTACCGGGACTTCAAAAATACAAAGAATATCAAAAACGAGGCTAGATGCACTTACTAGCAAGCTTGAAAAATTGAAGAACCCTAGCTATGGCTTCCTTCAAATTTTCGACAATGAAGGGAAGAAGATGAGCATGATTTTGTCATCTTTTCTCCTTTTTAATCACTTATTTGTTAAATGACCAAAATGCCCTTTTTGATAAACTTTCTATTTTAACTCATCCATGCCCAATTTTATCCAAAAATTAGAATTTGGATAAATTGCTATTTAAGGACCTCTAATTAATAATCTAAAGCTATTTCACACATATAGTTTCTAGAAACACACATTTTGCAACTTTTGCAATTTAGTCATTTTGGACAATTCAACCACAATTTCACAAAATTACTTTATGAAACTTTCACACTAGCATGCATACAAGGCATAAACCTCAAAAACTCATTCATAACCCTCAGATTTGTGGTCTCGCACCACTATTCTGACTAGGCCCTAAATCAGGATGTTACAGCCTAGGCTGTGTGAGTCTCTAAGGTAGGCTTATTTTGTCCCTTTTTGGCCCGTTTCTCTTTCTTTTTGATTTCCTAAGCTCTCCTGAGTACAAAACATGAAATCAAGAGATAAAGAGCATCGAATTCATCAAATCTAATGAATATTCATCCGAAATTAAGCCAAGCATGGGGTTAAAATATGTGTAATTTATGGTTTATCAAATACCCCCACACTTAAACGTTTGCTTGTCCTCAAGAAAAATCCTCAACTCACAATTAAAATTAACTCCCTCAATTCGTAATCCTCATCAATAATGTTTCATCATAATTCATAGATAATTCATACATTGATAATTTAACTAGAAGAGTCCTAGAGATTCAAACAATCTAAGTCATAAATGTTTATAGCACGAAAATATAGGTGTCTCCCCTTACCTAAATAATTACCTTTGATTCAAAACCGACAAGGATTGACATCCTCACTAAGGATTCACTCAAATCACTCAAAGTGTTTAAGGTTCAAATTAAACGCTCAAAAAGTCAAACATGAAAAGTTAATCCCATAGGCTTGCCTGAAAATCAAATCTCAACCACTGTAAAATGAGATGATACACAAATCAAAAGGTCTTTAAAAGGGTTGTAATGGGGCTTGGGTTAAAGGTGTGGATAAAGGCTGAATTAGAGGGTTAGTATCGAGATTGAATTGATAAATTACCTAACTAGAAAAATAACTAAAACTTAAATAATTACAACAATTAAGAATTCATCACTAATAACACGAGCTTCTTTTCAAAATGTGAATTTAACGCATAAGCTCAAATAACATAGAACTAATAATGAATATACTTCGTTTTTTTTTAAGCACATACAATAATAACAAGATAGAATTTAACAACTGTAATAAAGAAAATAGTTAAGCAACCGATCAAATCAAATCTCAATATAAGGGTAGTCAAGAGAAATGGTGATAACAAATACAAAGTGGGTTTTGGGTTAATATTAATGGATGAGTCAAGAAATGGTTTATTAGTCTCAAAGGGGTTCACTAGGGGTTAATTATGAAGGTAGGTTTTTTATGGAGTAAGTGAGTTAAAACCTAGGTGCCTTTATCATCTCAGTATATGAAATCAGATGTGTGGTCTTGACATGTATGATCGAAGCAAGTTCTAGAATAACAAATCAATGTTGACACACTCATAATTAATAAAGTGAGCAAGAAAAGAATATGATCTAAAAGGCTCAAAATCTCACAAAAATTATGGTTTTTGATGTCAATCTTGCAAATTTTAAACTTTAAAGTAATATTCAAATTTAGGAGAATAACCTAAAAAATTTTAATTACGAAAAATAGACTTATCATGCTTGATTCTCTAATATCTTAAAGTTTAAATCATCAATGCACAATTAACTATGACTTAATTCAAAACATATAAATGGAAATCATAAATCAATAGAAGTTTCATTCTAATTAGTAATATGAGAAAATTACTTAAGAACAAGACATAATTTAGGGTTTTGAGAATAATGCAAAAAGTTAGGAACTTTTAAAATTCACCCCCCACACTTAAGATGTACATTGTCCTCAATGTACAAAAATAGATATTCACAATATAGTAAGAAAATCATAAGGTAGGGAGAGAAGTGAAACTTCCTGAAGTTTGGATGGAGTAAAAGAAAAGAAACGAGGGAAATTTGGGCCGAGTTGGAAGAGGATATGCCGGTGGTGGTGGATACTGGGGTCGTGGTGTGGTGATTCCCTAGCAGCCTTTAGAACCTAAATTATAGAAATCAAAATATAATAATATAGATTTAGCACAAGAAAGATAAAGAGAATGAAAATAAAGGAGAAGAGAAAAGAAATAGGAAAAATAAATCGACTCAAATGTCCTTGGCTTGTCGGGTCGATGAAGCGGCCGGCATGAACTTATGTAGATCGGTCTTTCACGGGGATACCGTGATAGGGTCCTTAGGGTCCTTTCGCTTCTTCGACATGGAGATGGTAGTGAGGATGGTGAAAGAAAAAAAATGAGGGGAAGGGGAAAGGAAAATGAAGGGAGAAGATAGTGAGAAGAGAAATGGGTGTGGTGGCTGTGGGTTGGGAGAAGAAGAATTTGGGGAGAAAGTGAGAAGAAAGGGGGTTTAAATAAGAGTCAGGGACCTGGTTGCTGCCCACGCCCGTGTGCTGTGGGCATGTTAAGTCACACGGCCATATCACACGGCCGTGTGGTGGCTTGTTCGTTTCTCCCACGCTTGTGTAGAGGTTTCCACGCCCGTGTATCTTTCTCAGTGTCGACCACGGCCTTAAAGCACGGGCGTGTCTCATACCCGTGTGACTTTCTCAGTGTTGACCACGACCGTACCGCACGGCCGTGGCATTTTATCGTCGTCCGTGATTTGGGGATTTTTCGTCCTTGGTTCATACGATCTCTGCCACGCCAGTGTGCAAGTCTATGATCTCCACACGGCTACGGCCAAGCCCGTGTGCAAGGCCGTGTGGTACGGAAACCTACACTTTATTAACTTGGTTAGTTTTTAGTTAGGTGCTAAAAATCAAAGATATGAAAATTAAAGGGGTTAGTGCTCGGGTTACCTCCAGAGAAGCGCTCGTTTAAAGTCTTAAGCTAGACTTACCTCTCATTCGCATAATCATGGTGGTTTGAAGAGTTGAAGCTCCTCATTCTTGCTATCAATTCGGTTATCGATATATAGTTTAAGTCGAGTGGTGTTTACCTTAAAAATGTCAAATGTAGGATTAGTTACCTCGACTATTCCGTATGGGAAGGTATTCAGTACCTTGAAAGGGATCTCTTTGTTTGCATTATGGTCCGAAGTGGCGATTCGAGGGTCTTTCTTATCCAACAAAACTTGATCTCCGATCTGAAATTGGTATGCCTCATCTTTAAGTTTGACATGGAGTTGCCTCGGTTTTACTTCGTATGTTCTTGGTTTCTCCTTGACACGTGGCTTCCATTCGTTTAGTTCATCGATTTGAAGCCTTCGTTCCTCATGAGTTATTTCCTTGTTTGCACGAGGTCTAGGATCTGGCTCAGTTGTGTAGTTTTGTGGTGCTTCTCAGAAAGAAGGTTGAACCAAATGGTTATTAATGGAATTTATGTTTTCACCTTGGTTACTCGATGTCCTAGCCGAGTCAAGAGCACAAGAGTGATCGCTTAAATCACCTACACGAAGTGTGAGTTCACTGTATCAATATCAATTTTAGTTCGGTAGTTGCTAAAAGGGTCTTCCTAAAATTAAAGGAACGTTATTATCCTCATCCATGTCTAAAACGACAAAGTCTCTAGGAATATGAATTTATCAATTTTTACTAGTACATCTTCGATTATACCCCTAGGAATTCTAATAGTTTTATCACCTAATTGAATGCTCATCCTAGTTTGTTTGGGTTTCCCGAGACCTAGTTGTTTAAACATTTTATAAGGCATAACATTGATGCTTGCCCCTAAATCAGCTAAGGCATTGTTAATAGATAAACTACCAATTAAACATGGAATTGTAAAACTCCCTGGATCTTTTAATTTTCGTGGTAGTTTATTTTGCAAAATTGCTGAGCACACTGCGTTTAGTTCCACATGTGACGCCTCGTCTAATCTCCGTTTGTTCATCAACAGCTCTTTTAAAAATTTCCTTGAATCTGGCATCTGTGAAAGAGCTTCAAGGAACGGTAAGTTAATATGTAATTTCTTTAGAAGTTTAAGAAACTTACCGAATTGTTCATCTGTGTTGTCTTTCTTCATTGCATTGGGGTATGGCACTTGAGGTTGGTACTCTGTAATTACTAGTTTTGGTTTATCATGGTTTACCTCAACCTTACCTTCCCCTACCACATTCTCTTGCCTCAGTTCTGGTTCGTCTAACCCCTCACTGTCATGAACAGAGACGGCATGAATTTGCTCCTTTGGGTTAGTTTCAGTGTTGCTTGGCAAGCTGCCTTGTGGTCATTCAGATATGATCTTAGCAAGTTGTCCTAATTGGTTCTCGATCCCTTGAATCGATGCTTGTTGATTTTTTAGCGATGTTTCGGTGTTTTGGAAACGTGTCTCTGACACTGCGATGAATTTTGTTAGCATCGCTTCTAGGTTCGGCTTCTTTGCGGGTAGGGTTGTTGTTGAAAGCCTGGGGAGGGTTGTTGTCTCTGATTTCCTTGACCACCCCATGAGAAGTTTGGGTGGTTCCTCCAACCTAGATTATAATTGTTACTATAGGGGTTATTTTGAGATCTAAAATTATTACCCATATAGTTCATCTGCTCGCTTTCTACGCCAGGGTTGTAGGGTGGGTATTCTGTATTGATCGTCCCTCCTCCATTTGTATCGCACTGCATCGCTGGATGTACTTGCGAAGAACCATACAAACCATCAATCTTCTTATTAAGGAGTTCTACATGGTTTGATAGCATGGTCACTGCGTCGAGGTTGAAAACACTGGCGGCTTTTGTCGGCCTTTTCCTTGTAACTTGCCACTGATAGTTATTCAATGACATCTCCTCTATAAACTCATAAGCCACCTCAGGATTCTTGTTATTTAGGGTTCCACTGGTGGCTGAATCAATCAATTGCCTAGTTGAGGGGTTCACACCGTTGTAAAAGGTTTGAACCTGTAGCCACAAAGGTAACCCATGGTGAGGGCACCTTCTTAGTAAATCCTTGTATCTCTCCCATGCATCGTAAAGTGTCTCTAAATCCATCTACACAAAAGAATAAATATCATTTCTCAACTTAGCCGTTTTAGCCGGCGGGAAATATTTTAACAGAAATTTTTCGGTCATTTGTTCCCATGTAGTGATTGATCCTCGTGGTAACGAGTTTAACCACTGTTTAGCTTTGTTCCTCAACGAAAAGGGAAACAACCGAAGGCGAATGGCATCATCAGAAACGCCATTAATCTTGAAAGTGTCGTAAAACTCAAGAAAATTTGCCAAGTGATTGTTTGGATCCTCATCCTGCAAACCATCAAACTGAACAAATTGCTAGATCATCTGTATAGTGTTAGGTCTCAGTTCAAAATTATTTGCAGCAATAACAGGTCTAACAATACTTGATTCAGTCCCTGTTAAAGTAGGTTTAGCATAATCATACATAGTTCGAGGAACAGGATTTTGATTCACTGGGTTTGCGGCAACCACATGAGGTAGTGGATTATTATCAGCCATCTCTTCGGTAGTGTTGGTATCGTCCTCTTGCTCTTCTTCTATGTACTGTAGGCTTCGCCTTATTTCCCTACGATTTCTGCGAACGGTACCTTTTATATCACTGTAAAAAATCAAGGGTCCTGGTGGGTTCCTCCTAGTCATAAACTAGAATTACCTGCCAGAAGCAAATAAAAGAAAAATTAGCAAAGTTAAAAATAAAATAAATATAAATTGCAAATAAATAAAATGGCTAAAGTAATAAAAATTTAGTTTTCCTAATATCTTAGTCCCACAAACGGCGCCAAAAACTTGATGGAGCTCAAAACTAACTATTATTTCGACAAAGGCAAGCGCACATATCGAACAAAGAGTATAGCCGTGTGGTGAGTCCTAATATCGTATCCTCAAGGACTAAGAGTACTAGTATTAACTATCTTTTTATTATCTAGCCTAATAATTAAGGGGATTTATTTTTAATCTAAAATTAACTAACTAATTTAACTAACTATGAACGCGACAGAGAGTAAATTGGGAAAATACTTTTGGACAACTTATATGAGATAGATAATACCTAAGGAAGAATCCACCTAGACTTCACTTATTACTTTTGATTCATGCGATTTATTCACTTGGCTTAATCCGTAGAAATCTCTAAATTATATTAATACCTCTTTCGAGGCTACTAACAACGACTCTAGGTTGATTAATTGAAATCTCTTTCTAATTAAAACCCCTATTGTCGCATTAACTCGATCTATGGATTCCCTTATTAGGTTTGACCCTAATCCTAAAGCATTTTAAATCGTCCTATCTCTAGGGTTGCGATCAACTCCACTTAATTGTGTTGATCTACTCTTAAACAAGGACTCTTGCTCCACTGAATAAGCACATTCGACTTGAATCAATAACCTGAATTATCAAAACAAGAATAAGAACTCACAATTAAGAATAAGCACAAGTATTTATCTCATAAATCAAATAATAATAAGATTCATCTAGGTTTCATCCTCCTCGAGTATTTAGGAATTTAGTTCATACTAAAAGAGGGAAACATCATAAAAGAGGAAAAACAACAAAACATAAGAAAACCCAAAAACTCCTAAAGAACTTGATGGGGATCTTCACCTTAATGGAGATCCTTCTCCTAAGTCGCTCCCGACAAATTTGTCTTAGAGTATTTTCTCCTTCTACTCGGCGTCTATTTGACGTCCTGTCGAGCTCCTTTTTTAGGTTGCCCCCTAGGGTGTTTATATAGGCTTCGAGATGCCTTTCTTGGCCCACAAGTATCCTATTCCGAATGAAACTCATCTTGATTTCGGCAGAGACACGCCCATGTGACATGCCCGTGGTGGACTCTGATAAACCGTAATATGTTCATATTTTAATCCCACATTTAGCATATTTTTGGATGCTTTATTCCCTGAATTGTGAAATTTGGTGCTTCTAATCCTTTATTTTTATGTTTTATACTTAGAAACGCATAGGAGGATAAAAAGAACGAGAAATGGGCCAAAAACAGACCAATTGGGCCAAAGTAAGAAATCAACACGGCATGGGGTTTCACCACACGGCCGTGCCTCTTTAGCAGACCCAAATCCGACCTATAACTCGATTTACACGGGCGTGTCCCTGCCGTGACAAATAGGAATTTCACTCGGATTAGGATACTTAGAGGCGAATAAACACATTCCGAAGCCTATATAAACACCCTAAGTATAACCTAAAAGGTGTTTTTGGGTCAGGGGGTGTCCAGCTAGGCCAATGAGCCAAGCCAGAGAGGTCAGAATTGTGGGATTTACTCGAAGAAAGCCAGTTGATTCATCTCAAAAAGCCGGAATCATACTGAAGACGGCGGATCTCTCCTTCAATTCCTTCAGGGGGTTTTAGGGTTTTCTTATGTTTTGTTTTATCTTTTCTTCTGAGATGTATTCTTTTATGATTATGAACTAAACCCTCAGATACCTGAGGGGGATGAAACCTAAGATGGATCTTGTTATTGTTCTCTGAACTATATGATAAATACTTGATTTTTTCTTAATTATGTGTTCTTAATTCTTCTGTTGATATTTCAGGATATTGATTCAAGTATTGATGTGCTTAGGCGGAGGAGAAATAGACCTTGTCTAAGAGTAGATCTAGCATAATTAAGCGGAGTTGATCGCAACCCTAGAGATAGGATGACAAAAATCTGCCGGGTCAAACCTAATATGGGAGTCCATAGAGCGAGTTAATCCAATTCTAGGGGTTTTAATTAGAAAGAGATTTCAATTAATCAACCTAGGGTTAGATGTTAGTAGCCTCGAGAGAGGTATTAATATAAATTAGGGAATCCTACGGATCAAGTCAAGTGAATAAATCGTCTGGTTCAGAGTTAAATAACAAGTGAAGTCTAGGTGGATTCTTCCTTGGGTATTGTCTTAATCAATTGGTTTTTCCCACAAGTATTTCCCCAATTCATTCTCTTTGTCTTAGCATCTTTAGCTTAGTAGTTAGTTAATTTTAAATTAAACAATAATTCACTTCAATTCTTAGGCTAAATAATAGAAAGAAAGTTAGTATTAGTACATTTGGTTCCTTTGGGTTTGACATTCTGGTCTTGCCACTAAACTATACTACTGTTCGATAGGTGCGCTTGCCTCAATCGTTGTCATAGTTAGTTTCTAGGATAGATCATTCATTATATAAATTTTTAAGACTCTGACACACGATCAAACTCCCTTGGTCGTGGTTGATCCTACTCGCCACACACGGCCGTGTGATCTGCCCGTGGTCGATAGTCCAGGCTATGTCTAGGTTATTGCTCGAAACACACAGCCGTGGGTGATAGCCCAGGCCGTGTGAGTCTCTAAGGTAGGCTTCTTTTGTCCCTTTTTGGCCCGTTTCTTGTTCTTTTTTATTTCCTAAGCTCTCCTGAGTATAAAACATGAAATCAAGAGATTAGGAGCATCAAATTCATCAAATCTAATGAATATTCATCCGAAATTAAGCCAAGCATGGGGTTAAAATATGTGTAATTTATGGTTTATCAATAAGTATGGTTTCTATGTAGGGTGGCATTTGGCTTGGAATATAGCCTTTTTAATGTCCACACAGGTAGATACACGGGCGTGTGTCTAAGCCGTGTGTGACACACGGTCAGCCCCATGGGCGTGTTGATCGGCTGTGTGTCCTCTTGCATGCTAGGTTTGCAAGTTAGTATGCTCAGTAGTAAACACACGGGCAGAGACACGACCATGTGTCTCAGCCGTGTAAGAGGCACGGCCATGAACATGGGCGTGTGCCCAGGCTGTGTGAAGTCTGCACCTAAATTTTAGAATTTAATTCGACACGCGGTCTAAGGACACAGGCGTGTGCCTTGGCCGTGTGACCTTAGTGATGTGATGACGTCATAAACAGAATGCCATGGTTTTTGGCACACGGGCTAAGACACGGGAGTGTCGAGGCCGTGTGAGGGACACGGGCATGTGTCCAGCCGTGTGAAAACCCTTGTAGGTTCGAATTGAAAAATAAATCCACACGGGTGTGGAACACAGGCATGTGATATGCCACACGGGCGTGTCCCATCCTACACACGGGCGTGTGGCCCTGTTTTAAGCCAAATTTGTCTTTGTGTTTCAAAGTTTTCGGTTTAGTTCCGAATCATTTTGAATGTATGTTTAAGGCCTCGTAGGCCCTTAATAAGGATGTTATGCATATAAATGAGAGGTTTTAAGTTGGAATGAAATTTTATAGCCCAAAGTTGTAAGTTCAAGTGAGATAAGTCTAGTAATGCCTCGTACCCGGTTCTGACGTTGAATACAGGTAAGGGGTGTTACATTTACTGGTATCAGAGCTACGATTTAGTCGATTCTCGGACTAACGTAGCGTGAGTATGAGTCTAGCTATACATGCCATACGTAAGAGTAATTGTGTAATGGTAGTGTGACGGCTCCTGACGATTTGAATTGTGTTTTTATATAGTAAATAGACCTTGATCCCGACCGAGCTGCAGCCGGTGATGCTGCAAGTAATGCACCGGCTCCCACGCAAGGGACCGCGCCAGTAGAGGGTAGACCTGAGACTATGGGTCAGGGAGAAGAGGCTCGAGAAGCCTTTCTCCAAATGATGAGCAACTAGTATATAGAGTATATTCGAGCAAATCCAAATGCTCAACCCCCTCCACCCCCACTTATTCCTCAGCCCACTCCTGTAGCTCCTCAAGTGGTTAAGGTAGAAAGAAGAGAAAGGCCTCCTGTCAATAAGATCCGGAAACAAGGAGCAGAGGAATTTCGGGCTAGTAAAGATGATTGATCACTGTGAACCAGAGCTTTAAAATTTATAAAAAGAACGATCGAACCTGGAAACTAACTCTGACAATGATTAAAGGTAAGTGTACCTATCGAACAGTAGTATAGCTTAGGCAATACCGAATTATCGAACCCAAAGGAACTAAAAGTACTAGTACTAACTTTCTTTTTATTATTTAACCTAAAATAAGTGAAGTTGCTTTTAATCTAAAATTAACGAACTACTAAGCTAAGGACACAAAGGCGAAAAAAAAAATTAAAATTGGGGAGATAACTTTCAGAAAAACTCAGTTGATTTAGATGATACCCTCAGGAAGAATCCACCTCGACTTCACTTGTTATCTATCACTGAACCATATGATTTTATTTAGTTAGTTTGATCCGTAAGACTCCCTAACGTATATTAAACCCTCTCTCGAGGTGAATAACGTCTAACCCTAGGTTAATTAGTGGAACTCTCGTTCTCTTATATTAACCCCCTAGAATAGCAGTAAATTGATCTATGGACTCCCATATTAGGTTTCACCCTAATCCGACAAAATCTCGTCACCCTATCTCTAGGCGTGCGATCAACTCCGCTTAATTATGCTAGATCTACTCTTAGGCAGGGTCTATTCCTCCTCCACCTAAGCACATTAAATTTGGATAAAGCTCACATAATTAAGAACAAACTAAGTATTTATCATATAATTTAGAAAATAATAACAAGATTTATCATAGGTTTCATACCCTTTAGGTATCTGAAGGGTTTAGTTCATAACTAAATAAGAAAACATCTCAAGAGAAAAGATAAAACAAAACATAAGAAATCCCTAAAACTCCCTGAAGGAATTGAAGGAGAGATCCGCCGTCTTGAGTAGAATCCCGGCTTCTTGAGATGGATCAACTGGCTATCTTCGAGTGATTCCCACAACTCTGACCTTTTCGGCTTGGCTCCTTGGCCTAGCTAACTGCCCCCTCGACAGAGGGTTTCTGTCGAACTCTCCGATTAAGTTGCCCTCTAGGGTGTTTATATAGGCTTTGAGATGTGTTACTTTGCCTCCAAGTATCCTAATTTGAGTGAAATTCCTAATTGGGGGTTTAATTAGACTTTGGAATGTGTTTCTTTGCCTCCAAGCACCCAAATCTGAGTAAAACTCCTCTTGGCCGCGGCTGGGGCACGGCTATGGCACACGCTCGTATGAATCGTGGTCAGGCTGTGTGGACTTCGTTGATGAGGCACGACCGTGTAAATCATGGTCTAGGCCGTGTTCGAGATCTTTAAGGAGGCACGGCCGTGTGATCTTTGGTCCAGGCCGTGTCGATTTCATGCTTTGGCCCATTTGTCCCATTTTAAGCCCGTTTTGCATTCTTTTCATCCCTTGGTGTTTTCCTGAGTACATAACATGAAAAGAAAGGATTAAGAGCACCAAATTACATAAAATAAGGGATAATTCATCCAAAAGCATACTAAATGTGGGCTTAAAATGTGTTACTATTTCGGTTTATCAAATACCCCCACACTTAAGCTTTTGCTTGTCCTCAAGCAAAATTCTCAACTCATAATTAAAACGAACTTCCCTCAATTCATAATAGTCATTAATAGTGTTTCATCATAATTCAGAGATAATTCATACATGGATAATTCAACTCAAAGAGTCCTAAAAATTCAAACAGTCTAAGTCATACATTTATAGCACAAAACATAGGTGTTTCCCTTCATCTAAATAATTACCTCTGATTTAAAATCGATAAGGATTGACATCCTCACTTAAAGATTCACTCAAATCACTCAAAGTGTTTAAGGTTCAAAATTAGGCACTCAAAAGTCAAACATGAAGAGTTAATCCCATAGGCTTGCATGAGAATCAAATCTCCACCACTAAAATATGAGATGAAACACAAATCAAAAGGTCTTTGAAAGGGTTGTAACGGGGCTTAGGTTTAAAGGTGTGGATAAAGGCTGAATTAGAGGGTTAGAATCGAGATTGACTTGACAAATTACCTAACTAGAAAAAATGAACTGATAAATAAATAATTACATGAATTGAAACTTTGAAACTAATAATACGAGCTTCTTCTTCAATATTTGGAATTCAAACATATAAGCTCACTTAATCACATAACTAATAAAAACTAATAATGAATATACTTCATTTTTTTTAAGAATAAATCAAGTAATAATAAAGAACTTTAAAAACTGAAATATAGAACATAGTTAGGCAACTGCTCAAGATCAAATCTCGACAAAAAGGGAGTCAAGGAATGGTGATAACAAATATACAAAGGGTTTTGGGTTAATATTAGTGGGTGAGTCAATAAAAAGGGTTGTTAGGATCAAAGGGGTTCACTAGGGGTTAATTATGAAGGTGGGTTTTTAGTGGAGTAAGTGGGTTAAATCCTAGGTGCCTTTATCATTTCTGTATATCAAATCAAAGATGTGGTCTCGACATGTATAATCGATGCAAGTTCTAGAATAACAAATCAATGTTGACACACTCATAATCAAAAAGTGAGCAAGAAAAAGAATTTATGCTCTATAAGTCTCAAAATCTCACAAAAATTATGGGTGTTTTGATGTCAACCTCGTAAATTTCAAACTTCAAAGTAATATTTAAATTCAGGTAGACATCCTAAAAAAATTTTAATTCTTGAAAAATAGACTTATCATGCCTGATTCTCTAGTATTCTTAGAATTTAATTATCAATGTACAATTATCAATGACTTAATCTAAAACATATCAATAAAAATCATAAATCATCAGAAATTTCATTCTAATCATAATATGAGAAACTTACTTTAAGACAAGGCATAATTCAGAGATTTTCAAATAATACTATAGTTAACCCCCCGACACATAAGATGTACATTGCCCTCAATGTACAAAGATAGATAATAGCAAAATAATCATAAAATCATAAGATAGGGAGAGAAGTGAAACTTCCTGAATTTTGGATGAAGTCAATGAAAAGAAACCGGATATGATTGGAGGTGAACATGGGAAAATGTCTCGAACCATTAGAGTCCTCGAAGCAGCCGTCCTAATTTTATTGTATCCTAAGCTAAATATAAATGGAATGAATAATAAGAAGAAAATAATAAATAAAATAAAAGAAAATTAAAAGAAATAAAAATAAAAGTAAAAGTAAATAATGGAAAATGAAAAAAGAAAAACAACTGGAAAAGAAAAAGGAAGAAGGGGGTTAAATAAGAATTATGGATCTGGTGGTTGCCCCCGCCCTTGTACCTTTCTGTGGTGGCCACACGGCCATGGCCACGGCCGTGTGGTCTGGAAATCTGCACTTTGGTTAGTTTATAGTTAGGTGCTAAAAAGGGAAAATAAAAGTAAAAGAAGAAAAAAAATGTAAAAATTAATGGGGTTAGTGCTCGGGTTGCCTCCCGAGAAGCACTCGTTTATAGTCTTAAGCTAGACTTTACCTCTCATTCGTATGGTCAAGGTGGTTTGAGGAGGTGAAAATCCTTTCTCATGCGATTTATTCGGTTGTGGATATAAAGTTTAAGTCGAGTAATGTTTACCTCAAAAGTGTTGAATTTAGGATTGCTTACCTCGACTGTGCCGTATAGGAAGACATTAAGTACCTCAAAAGTGATTTCTTCGTTTGTCGTGAGGTCTGAATTGGTGATTCGAGGGTCTTTCTTATTCAACAATACCTGATCCCCTATTTTGAAGTGATTTGTTGTTCCTATCAGCTCGTCTGGGGTTTCCTTCGGTTTCACTTCGTGTATTCCTAGTTTCTCTTTAAAGTGTGTTTTCCGCTTGTCTAGTTTGTCGACCTTAAGGCTTCGTTCCTCATATTGTTCTTCTTTATTGGCACAAGGTCTATGATCTGGCTCCGGTTTGTAGCTTTGTGGTGTTTCCTGCAATGAAGGTTGAACAAGTTGGTTATCAACTGAATTTACTTTCTCACCTTTATCACTTGATGTTCTGGCCGAATCAAGAGCTTGAAGAGTGACTATCTCGTCGCCTACACGAAGTATGAGTTCACCTGCATAGATATCAATTTTAGCTCTGGCAGTTGCTAAAAAGGGTCTTCCTAAAATTAAAGGAATATTATTGTCCTCATCCATGTCTAAAACAACAAAGTCGACTGGGAATACGAATTTATCAATTTTGATTAGAACATTTTCTATTATACCCTTAGGAATTCTGATTAGTTTTATCAGTTAATTGGATGCTCATCCTAGTTTGTTTGGGTTTCCCTAGACCTAGTTGTTTAAACAGTTTATAAGGCATAACATTTATGCTTGCCCCTAAATCGGCTAACGCATTTTCTATAGATAAACTACCAATTATGCATGGAATTGTAAAACTCCCTGGATCTTTTAATTTCTTTGGTAGTCTATTTTGTAGAATTGCCAAGCACTTTGCGTTGAGTTCCACATGTGATTCCTCGTCTATCCTTCGCTTTTTCGTTAATGACTCCTTAAAAAATTTTCTAAAGTCCGTATCTGCGAAAGAGCTTCGAGTAGAGGTAAGTTAATATGTAATTTCTTTAAAAGTTTTAGAAACTTACCGAACTGTTCCTCTGTATCACCTCTCTTTAATGCTTCGGGGTAAGGTATGCGAGGTTGGTACTCTTTGATTATCAGTTTTGGCTTTTCTCGTGTTACCTCTACTTTACCTTTTTCTACCTCGTGTTCTTGTATTGAGTTGGTTCATCTAACCCTTTACTATCATGAGCTGTGATGGTTTGAATTTGCTCATTTGGGTTAGTTTCATTGTTGCTTGGCAAGCTTTCTTGTAGTTGTTCTGAGATCAGCTTCATAAGTTGTCCAACTGACTTAGTAAGTTCCCCAACTTGGTTCTCGATCCCTTTGATTGATGCCTCTTGATCTTCGAGGGCTGTTTCGGTGTTTTGGAGACGAGTTTCTGTGGTTGCCATGAATTTTGTCAGCATCTCTTCAATGTTCGACTCATCTTCCTGTTGGTGAGGTGGTTGTTGAAAATCTGGAGGAAGTTCCGATCCTTGGCTATTTTGATCATCCCATGAGAAATTGGGATGGTACCTCCAACCTGCATTATAAGTGTCATTATAAAAATTATTTTGTGGTCTAGAATAGTTACCCGTATAGTGAGCTTGCTCGTTTTCCATGCCATATCCGTAGGGTGGGTACTCAGGATTCACCACGCCTCCTAGATTCGAGTCATATTGCATTTCTGGGTGTACCTGCGAGAGACTATACAAACCATCCATCTTTTCATTCATCATCTCTAGTCAAGGTTAGATAACCCGTGACCACGTCGAGGTTGAAGACACTGGCGGCTTTTGTTGGCGTTGTCCTCATAACTTGCCACTGATAGTTATTTAGTACCATCTCCTCTATAAACTAAAATTACTTGTCAAAGCAAATAAAAGAAAAGTTAGTAAAGTAAAAAAATGAAACTAATTATAATAATAATAAATAAATTGCAATAATAATAATAATAATTGGCTAAAGTAATAAAAATTAAGCTTGGAAACTAACTCTGGAAACTTGATCGCTGTGAATCAGAGATTTAAAATTTATAAAAAGAACGACCGAACCTGGAAACTAACTTTGACAACGATTAAAGGCAAGTGTACCTATCGAACAGTAGTATAGCTTAGGCAAGATCGGATTATCGAACCCAAAGGAACTAAAAGTACTAGTACTAACTTTCTTTTTATTATTTAACCTAAAATAAGTGAAGTTGCTTTTAATCTAAAATTAACGAACTACTAAGCTAAGGACACAAAGACGAAAAAAACTAAAATTGGGGAGATAACTTTCGTAAAAACTCGGTTGATTTAGATGATACCCTCGGAAGAATCCACCTAGACTTCACTTGTTATCTATCATCGAACCATATGATTTTATTTACTTAGTTTGATCCGTAAGACTCCTAACGTATATTAAACCCTCCTCGAGGCGAATAACGCCTAACCCTAGGTTAATTAGTGGAACTCACGTTCTCTTATAATAACCCCTAAAATAGCAATAAATCGATCTATGGACTCCCATATTAGGTTTCACCCTAATCCAAAAAAATCTCGTCACCCTATCTCTAGGCGCATGCGATCAACTCCGCTTAATTATGCTAGATCTACTCTTAGGCGTGGTCTATTCCTCCTCCACCTAAGCACATTAAATTTGGATAAAGCTCACATAATTAAGAACAAACTAAGTATTTATCATATAATTTAGAAAATAATAACAAGATTCATCATAGGTTTCATCCCCTTCAATGTATCTCAAGGGTTTAGTTCATAACTAAATAAGAAAACATCTCAAGAGAAAAGATAAAAACATAAGAAATCCCTAAAACTCCTGAAGGAATTGAAGGAGAGATCCGCCGTCTTGAGTAGAATCCCGGCTTCTTGAGATGGATCAACTGGCTATCTTCGAGTGATTCCCATAACTCTGACCTTTTCGGCTTGGCTCTTTGGCCTAGCTAACCGCCCCCTCGACAGAGGGTTTCTGTCGAACTCTCCGATTAAGTTGCCCTCTAGGGTGTTTATATAGGCTTTGAGATGTGTTACTTGGCCTCCAAGTATCCTAATTTGAGTGCAATTCCAAATTAGGGGGTTTAATTAAACTTTGGAGTGTGTTTCTTTACCTCCAAGCATCCAAATCTGAGTAAAACTCCTCTTGGCCATGCAAGACGGTGACTCCGCCATGGCACACGCCCGGTGAATCGTGGTCGCCGTGTGGACTTCGTTGATGAGGCACGGTGATCGTGTGAATCGAGCTTTAAAATTTATAAAAAGAATGATCGAACCTAGAAACTAACTCGACAACGATTGAGGCAAGTGCACCTATCGAACAAAGAGTATAGCTTAGGCAAGACCGGGATTATCGAACCCAAAGGAACTAAAAGTACTAATACTAACTTTCTTTTTATTATCTAGCCTAAAAATAAAGAGAGATTGTTTATCTAATCTAAATTAATTAACTACTAAACTAAAGACTCTAAGACAAAGAAGAATGAATTTGGAAAATAAATTGGGAAAAACTCAGTTGATTAGATGATACCCTAGGAAGAATCCACCTAGACTTCACTTGTTATCTAACACTGAACCATACGATTTGTTCACTTAGTTTGATCCGTAAGACTCCCTAACGTATATTAAACCCTCTCTCGAGGCGAATAACATCTAACCCTAGGTTAATTAGTGGAACTCTTGTTCTCTTATAATAACCCCCTAGAATAGCAGTAAATCGATCTATGGATTCCCATATTATGTTTCACCCTAATCTGGCAAAATCTCGTCACCCTATCTCTAGGCGTACGATCAACTCCGCTTAATTATGTTGGATCTACTCTTAGGCAGGGTCTATTCCTCCTCCACCTAAGCACATTAAATTTGGATTGAGCTCACATAATTAAGAACAAACTAAGTATTTATCATATAATTAAGAAAACAATCACAAGATTCATCATAGGTTCCATCCCCTTCGGGTATCCAAAGGGTTTAGTTCATAACAATAAAGGAAAACATCTCAAGAGAAAAGATAAAACAAAACATAAGAAATCCCTAAAACCCCCTGAAGGAATTGAAGAAGAGATCCTCCGTCTTGAGTATAATTCTGGCTTCTTGAGATGGATCAACTAGCTATCCTTGAGTGAATCGCCACAAATCTTCCTTCTCTGGCCTAGCACGACGCCCCTAGACGATGGCTTCGGGCTCCCCCTCGGCATAGGGTTTCTTTCGAACTCCCCCTCTAAGTTGCCCCCTAGGGTGTTTATATAGGCTTTGAGATGTGTTACTTGGCCTCCAAGTATCCTAATTTGAGTGCAATTCCTAATTGGGGGTTTAATTAGAATTTGGAGTGTGTTTCTTTGCCTCCAAGCATCCAAATCCGAGTAAAACTCCTCTTGGCCGCGGCAAGGCACGGCCTCTGGCACACGCCCGTGTGAATCGTGGCCAGACCGTGTAGATTTCATTGATGAGGCACGGCCGTGTAAATCGTGGTCCAAGTCGTGTTCGAGATCTTTAAGAGGCAGGCACAATGTAGTGTGATCTTTGGTCCAGTAGTGTCGATTTCATGCTTTGGCCCATTTGTCCCGTTTTAAGCCCGTTTTGCGTTCTTTTCATCCCCTGGTGCTTTCCTGAGTATAAAACATGAAAAGAAAGGATTAAGATCACCTTTTTACATAAAATAAGGGATAATTCATCCAAAAGTATGCTAAATGTGAGATTAAAATATGTTACTATTTCGGTTTATCAAATACCCCCACACTTAAGCTTTTGCTTGTCCTCAAGCAAAATTCTCAACTTACAATTAAAACGAACTTTCTATGATTCATAATTCCTATCAACAATGTTTCATCATAATTCATAGATAATTTATACATGGATAATTCAATTCAAAGAGTCCTAAGGATTCAAACAATCTAAGTCATAGATTTATAGCTCGAAAATATAGGCGTCTCCCCTTATCTAAATAATTACCTTTAATTCAAAATCGACAAGGATTGACATCCTCACTAGAGATTCACTCAAATCACTCAAAGTGTTTAAGGTTCAGGAAAAAGCGCTCAAAAGTCGAACATGAAAAGTTAATCCCATAGGCTTGCCTAAAAATCAAATCTCCACCACTATAATATGAGATGATGTACAAATCAAAAGGTCTTTAATTAGGGTTGTAACGGGGCTAGGGTTAAGGTGTGGATAGAGGCTGAACTAGAAGGTTAGAATCAAGATTGAATTGGTAAAATACCTAACTAGAAACAATAAACTGAATAATTACATAATGGATTGAAACTTTAAACTAATAATACGAGCTTCTTCTTCAATATTTGGAATCCAAACGTATAAGCTCACTTAATCACAAAACTAATAATGACTAATAAATATACTTTGATTGATTTTTTTTTAAGAACCAATCATAAATACATAACAAAGGATAAATTACTGAAATAAAAACATAGTTATGCTATTAATCAAATCAAATCTCGATATAAGGGTAGTCAAAAGTAATGGGGATAACAAAAACAAAGGGTTTCTGGGTTAATATTAGTGGTTATGTCAATAAAAAGGGTTGTTAGGTTTAAACGGGGTTCACTAGGGGTTAATTGTGAAGGTAGGCTTTTAATGGAGTTAGTGGGTTAAACCCTAGGTGCCTTAATCATCTCTGTATATCAAATCATAGGTGTGGTCTCGATATGTATAAACGAGGCAAGTTTTAGAATAACAAATCAATGTTGACATACTCATAATCAGTAAAGTGAGCAAGAAAAAGAATTTATGCTCTATAAGGCTCAAAAACTCACAAAAATTATGGGTATTTCGACGTCAACCTCATAAATTTCAAACTTTAAAGTAATATTTAAACTTAGTTTGACAACCTAGAAAATTTTTAATTTCTGAAAAATAGAGTATTCTTCAAATTTAATTATCAATGCACAATTATCAATGACTTAATCTAAAACATATCAATAAAAATCATAAATCATCAGAAATTTCATCCTAATTAGTAATATGAGGAAATTACTTTCAAACAAGACTAAATTCAGGATTTTGAGAACAATGCAAAAAGTTTGGTACCTAATTTCAGAAATTTGAGAATAATGAAAAATTAGGTGCCTTTTTAGGTTGTTCACCCCCCCACACTTAAGATGTACATTGCCCTCAATGTACAAAGTTAGATAATATAAATGTAATGTTCAGATCAGAAGATATGGGGATAAGTGAAACTCCCTGAATTATGTTTGAAACCCTTGAGTTGGATGAACGATATGTTGGAGGGGTCGTTTTGGGTGGTGATCCTGCGCTAGATGAAGAAGTTGGGTAGCTCATGCAGGATTAGCCAGGGATTATTAAGACACAATTAAAATAAACTAAATATATAATTAAGGACAAGGAAGATAAAGAGAAAGTAAACAGAAAGTAAAATAAAGTAAAAAGAAAAGATGGATGGACCGAGGGGTCCTTATTGTTGGATGGTTCGCGAGGTGGGTGTGACCTCTAAGGCTGCGGAGGTACTGGTGGTGGCGGAATTGGCGTGATTCCCTAGCAGCCTTTAGAATGTAAAATCAAGAAACTAAGATAAAATAAACTAAATTGAGCATAAGAGTGTTAAAGAGAAGGGAAATAAAGGAGAAGATAAAAATAAAAGAACAGATAATTGGTCTCAAAGACCCTTGGCTTGGCGAGTGATTGAAGCGGCTGGCATGAACTTATATGTATCGGTCTCCATGAGGGAGACTGTGCTTGGCTTCTTCCGCTTCTTTGGCATTGTTTTGGTGTAGCTCAAGGGTATAGAGAAAGGGAAAATGACAAGTTGAGGGTTGAAAGTTAGTGGGAGAAGAGGGAAGGGAGGGGTGGGTTAAATAGATTTTCAAACCTGGTACCATCCCACGCTCGTGCTCCTTGGGCATGTCGATTCACATGGCCGCATCGCACGGCCGTGTGTCTAGGTGTGTTGGTTACCCCACGCTCGTGTCTAGCCTGTGTTCGACAAGTCAGTATGTTGGCACGATTTTAAGGCACGGGCGTGTTCCGCCCGTGGTTAGAAAGTCAGTAGCTTCACACGGTCATGGGGCACGGTCGTGCCCCTATGTCGGTGCCCGTGGTGTAGTGGTTGAATCCGTGACGTCGACAAGTGGTTGGAACTGATTCGCACGGCCTCTGCTATGTCAGTACGGGGGATTCTTATGGTCCACACGGCCACAGCCACGGCCGTGTGCAAGGTCGTGTGACTTAGAAATCTGCACTTCTGGTTAGTTTATAGTTAGGTGCTAAAAAGGAAAAATAAAAGTAAAAGAATAATTAAAAAATGTAAAAATTAGTAGGGTTAGTGCTCGGGTTACCTCCCGAGAAGCGCTTGTTTATAGTCTTAAGCTAGACTTTACCTCTCATTCGTATAATCATGGTGGTTTGAGGAGGTGAAAATCCTTTCTCATGCGATCAATTCGGTTTTTGATAAATAGTTTAAGTCGAGTAATGTTTCCCTCAAAAGTGTTGAATTTAGGATTGCTTACCTCGACTGTGCCGTGTAGGAAGACATTAAGTACCTCCAAAGTGATTTATTCGTTTGTCTTAAGGTCCGAATTGGTGATTCGAGGGTCTTCCTTATTCAACAATACCTGATCCCCTATTTTGAAGTGATTTGTTGTTCCTATCAGCTTGTCTGGGGTTTCCTTCGGTTTCACTCTGTGTATTCCTAGTTTCTCTTTAAAGTGTGTCTTCCACTCGTCTTGTTCATCGCTCCGAAGCCTTCGATCCTCATTAATTTCTTCTTTATTGATGCGAGGTCTAGGATCTAGCATCTACGAAAGAGCTTCAAAAAACGGCAAGTTAATATGAAATTTCTTTGGAAGTTTAAGAGACTTACCGAATTCTTCCTCTGTGTGGTCTTTCTTTGTCGCATTGGGGTATGGCGCACGAGCTTGGTACTCTGTAATTACCGGGTTTGGTAAATCTTGGCTTACCTCAACCTTACCTCCACTCACCACAGGCTCTTGCCTTGGGTCAGATTCCACTAACCTTTCACTATCATGAGCTGTTATGGTTTGAATTTGTTCTTTTGGTTTAGTTTCAGTATTGCTTGGCAAGCTTCCTTGTGGTAGTTCTGAGATCATCTTAGCAAGTTGTATAACTGACTTAGTAAGTTCCCCAACTGACTCAGTAAGTTCCCCAACTTGGTTCTTGATTCCCTTGATCGATGCTTGTTGGTCATTAAGTGTTGTCTCAGTTTTTTGGAAACGGTTATCTGTAGCTGTCATGAATTTTGTCAGCATCTCTTCAAGGTTCGACTCCTCTTCCTGTTGGTGAGGTGGTTGTTGAAAATCTGGAGGAAGTTCTGGTCTTTGGCTATTTTGATCATCCCACGAGAAATTGGGATGGTACCTCCAACCTGCATTATAAGTGTCATTATAAAAATTATTTTGTGGTCTAGAATAGTTACTCGTATAGTGAGCTTGCTCGTTTTCCATGCCATATCCGTAGAGTGGGTACTCAGGATTCGCCACGCCTCTTAAATTTCAATCATATTGTATGTCTGGGTGTACCATGTCGAGGTTGAAGACACTGGCTGCTTTAGTAGGAATTGTCCTCATTGCTTGCCACTGATAATTATTCAGTGCCATCGTCTCTACAGACTAAAATTATCTGCCAAAAGCAAAATACAAGAAAAATTAGCAAAGTAAAAGAAATAAAAATAAAAATAAAAATAAATTGCAGAAAATAAAAAATAATGGCTAAAGTAATAAAAATAGAGCTTTCTTAATATTTTAGTTCCAAACAACGGCGCCAAAACTTGATCATTGTGAATCGAGCTTTAAAATTTATAAAAGAATGATCGAACACGAAAGTAACTCGACAACGATTGAGGCAAGTGCACCTATCGAACAAAGAGTATAGCTTAGGCAAGACCGGATTATCGAACCCAAAGGAACTAAAAGTACTAATACTAACTTTCTTTTTATTATCTAGCCTAAAAATAAAGAGAGATTGTTTATCTAATCTAAATTAATTAACTACTAAACTAAAGACTCTAAGACAAAGAAGAATGAATTTGGAAAATAACTTGGGAAAAACTCATTTGATTAGATGATACCCTAGGAAGAATCCACCTAGACTTCACTTGTTATCTAACACTGAACCATACAATTTGTTCACTTAGTTTGATCCGTAAGACTCCCTAACGTATATTAAACCCTCTCTCGAGACGAATAACGTCTAACCCTAGGTTAATTAGTAGAACTCTCGTTCTCTTATAATAACCCCCTAGAATAGCAGTAAATCGATCTATGGATTCCCATATTAGGTTTCACCCTAATCCGGCAAAATCTCGTCACCCTATCTCTAGGTGTGCGATCAACTCCGCTTAATTATGTTGGATCTACTCTTAGGCAGGGTCTATTCATCCTCCACCTAAGCACATTAAATTTGGATTGAGCTCACATAATTAAGAACAAACTAAGTATTTATCATATAAATCAGAAAACAATAACAAGATTCATCATAGGTTTCATCCCCTTCAGGTATCCGAAGGGTTTAGTTCATAACAATAAAGGAAAACATCTCAAGATAAAAGATAAAACAAAACATAAGAAATCCCTAAAACCCCTGAAGGAATTGAAGGAGAGATCCTCCATCTTGAGTATAATTAGCTTCTTGAGATGGATCAACTGGCTATCCTCGAGTGAATCCCACAAATCGCCTTCTCCTGGCCTAGCACGACACCCCTAGGCGATGGCTTGGGCTCCCCTATTGCAGGGGTTTCTGTCGAACTCCGCCTCTAAGTTTCCCCCTAGGGTGTTTATATAGGCTTTGAGATGTGTTACTTGGCCTCCAAGTATCCTAATTTGAGTGCAATTCCTAATTGGGGGTTTAATTAGACTTTGGAGTGTGTTTCTTTGCCTCCAAGCATCCAAATCTGAGTAAAACTCCTCTTGGCCGCGGCAGGGCACGACCTCTGGCACACGCCCGTGTGAATCGTGGCCAGACCGTGTGGATTTTGTTAATGAGGCACGGCCATGTAAATCATGGTCCAAGCCGTGTTCGAGATCTTTAAGGAGGCACGGCCGTGTGATCTTTGGTCCAGGCCGTGTCGATTTCATGCTTTGGCCCATTTGTCCCATTTTAAGCTGCGTTTGCGTTCTTTTCATCCCCCCGGTGCTTTCTGGGTATAAAACATGAAAAGAAAGGATTAAGAGCACCTTTTTACATAAAATAAGGGATAATTCATCCAAAAGTATGCTAAATGTGGGATTAAAATATGTTACTATTTCAGTTTATCAACGGCCGTGTAAATCGTGGTCCAGGCCGTGTTCGAGATCTTTAAGGAGGCACGCAGTAGTGTGATCTTTGGTCCAGGCCGTGTCGATTTCATGCTTTGGCCCATTTGTCCCGTTTTAAGCCCGTTTTGCGTTCTTTTCATCCCCTGGTGTTTTCCTGAGTATATAACATGAAAAGAAAGGATTAAGAGCACCAAATTACATAAAATAAGGGATAATTCATCCAAAAGCATACTAAATGTGGGCCTAAAATGTGTTACTATTTCGGTTTATCAACGATGACCCAGAAAAGGCAAAATTTTGGCTTGAGAATACCATCAAGGTATTCGATGAGTTGCCATGCGTGCCTGAAGAGTGCATGAAGTGTGTAGTATCTCTTTTAAGAGATTCAGCCTATCAGTGGTGGAATACCCTTGTGTCGGTGGTACCAAGGGAGAGAATTAACTGGGAATTCTTCCAAGAGGAATTCTGGAAGAAGTATATTAGTCAGAGATTCATCAACCCGAAAAGAAAGCAGTTCTTAGAATTAAAGCACGACCGAATGACGGTGACTGAATATGAGCGTGAGTTTGTAAGGCTCAGCAATTATGCTCGAGAGTGCGTATCGACAGAGGCTATCATGTAAAAAAGGTTCGAGGACGGGTTAAATGAGGATATCCGTTTATATGTTGGAGTTCTCGAACTTAAAGAATTTATGGTGATGGTAGATAGAGCCTGTAAGGCTGAAGAGTTGGCCAAAGAGAAAGAAGAGTTGAGATTGAGTCCCTTGACTCAAGAAAGAGATAACTGAGTAATTCCTACCAATCCTCATCTAAGAAATCAAGGGATTTTTCTACTCGATCAGCCACTTCAGCTGGGTTTTCAAACCGAAGTAAGGGCAAACAATTCTCGGGGTCTAAGGCTCAGACTACTTCGGTTGCTAGTGTTGGTAATGCCCGATGAGTAGACTTGAATGCTCGCAGCGGTGTGGCGAGCGTCATTCGGTGAGTCTTGAGAGCAAGCGAGAAGGCTTGTTTCAAGTGTGGGTCTCTAGACCACTTTATCGAGAGATTGCCCCGAGGCGGGTGAGAAAGAAAACCCCGAGAATGCAAGACCGGAAATCTGCTAGAGGAAGACCACTGAGAAACCTGGGAAATGAGATGAGTGGCAAGAATTCATCTAGAGAGCAGACTGCGAGAGTTGAAGGTAGAGCACCAGCGAGAACATATTCCATTCGTGCTCGCGAAGAGGCGTCCTCCCCTGACGTAATCACGGGTACATTTTCTCTCTATGATAACCATGTTGTAGCTTTAATTGATCCAGGGTCTACCCACTCGTATATTTGCATGAAATTAGTCTCTAGCATGAGCATGCCTATAGAGTCTACTGAATTTGTGATAAGAGTGTCGAATCCCCTAGGCAAATGTGTATTGGTTGATAGAATATGCAAAGGTTGCCCTTTGATGATTAGGGGTCATTTTTTTCCTGCAAATATCATGTTATTATCGTTTGATGAGTTCGATGCCATCCTTGGGATGGATTGGTTAGTTACTCATGATGTGATTGTAAATTGTGGAAAGAAGTTTATTGAGTTAAAATGTGAAAGTGGGGATCTTATTCGTGTTGAATCAGATAAGCAAGACAAATCACCAGTAGTGATATCATCCTTGTTGACTCAGAAGTATTTAAGAAAGGGGTACGAAGCTTACCTTGCCTTTGTGATGAATGCTAAAGAGACTGAGTTGAAAATTGAGTCGATACCCATAGTGTGCGAATATTCAGATGTTTTCCCAGAGGAATTGCCAGGGTTACCTCCGGTTAGGGAGATTGAATTTGGGATTGAGTTAGCTTCGGGTACTGTCCCCATTTCTATTGCTCCATATAGAATGGCTCCAACCAAGCTAAAAGAATTGAAAGCACAGTTGCAAGAACTAACGGATAAAGGCTTTGCAAGACCAAGTTTTTCTCCGTGGGGTGCTCCCGTATTGTTTGTGAAGAAGAAATATGGTTCTATGAGGTTATGCATAGATTATCGGCAACTTAATAAGGTAACTGTGAAGAACAAGTACCCGTTGCCAAGAACCGATGATTTGTTTGATCAATTGAAGGGAGCCACGGTGTTTTCCAAAATAGACTTAAGGTCTGGGTACTATCAGTTGAGAGTCAAGGACTCAAATGTGTCGAAAACTGCATTTCGAACGAGGTATGGCCACTACGAATTTTTGGTTATGCCTTTTGGTTTAACAAATGCCCCAGCCGTTTTCATGGACTTGATGAATTACATTTTTTGGCCATATTTGGATAAATTTGTCGTGGTCTTCATTGATGATATACTGATCTACTCTCGAGATGAAAACGAACATGCCGAGCATTTGAGAAAGGTTCTACAAATTTTGAGAGATAATGAATTAAATGCCAAGTTCAGTAAAAGTGAATTTTGGCTTAAGGAAGTTGAATTTTTTGGGCACATTGTCTCGGGAGATGGAATTAGAGTCGACCCGAGTAAGATTTCAACAATTATTGAATGGAAACCACCAAGGAGCGTAACTGAAGTGAGGAGTTTTCTGGGCCTAGCCGGTTATTATAGGTATTTTGTCAAGGGGTTCTCCATGATAGCTACTCCGATGACGAGATTATTGCAAAAAGATGTAAAGTTTGATTGGACAGAAAAGTGCCAACAGAGTTTTGAGAAACTAAAGGCATTGTTGATTGAGGCTCCTGTTTTGGTGCAACCTGAGTCGGGAAGAGAATTTGTGGTTTACAGTGATGCATCCATGAATGGATTGGGTTGTGTACTTATACAAGAGGGCAAGGTGATTGCATATGCTTCTAGATAATTAAAGTCGCACGAGAAGAATTACCCGACCCATGATTTAGAGTTGGCTGCCATTGTGTTTGCATTAAAGATATGGAGACACCATTTATATGTTGAAAGGTGTCAGATATTCACCGACCATAAAAGCCTAAAATACTTGATGACTTAAAAGGAATTGAATTTGAGGCAACGAAGATGGTTAGAGCTGATCAAGGATTATGAGTTAGTGATTGACTACCATCCGGGAAAGGTGAACGTGGTCGCCGATGCTTTGAGTAGGAAATCCTTGTTTGCGCTGAGAGCCATGAATACACGGATGGCTTTGTCAGATGATGGTTCTATTCTGGCTGAGTTGAGGGCTAGACCATTGTTTCTCCAAGAGATTTGTGAAGCTCAGAAAGATGACAGCAACTTAAAAGCCAAAAGAATTCTATGTGAGTCAAATGTTGAGTCAGACTTTCGGGTAAGTCCTGACGGATGTTTGATGTTTCGAGATAGGGTCTGTGTACCTAGAAATGATGAACTTATTCGAAAGATTTTGCATGAAGCACATAGCGGATGTTTAACTGTGCACCCAGGCAGCACGAAGATGTACAATGACTTGAGGAAGTTGTATTGGTGGCCGAGTATGAAAAAAGACATTTCTTAGTTGGTATCGAGATGCCTAATTTGTCAACAAGTGAAGGCTGAACACCAAGTACCTTCAGGGCTACTTCAGCCTATTATGGTTCCTGAGTGGAAATGGGACCGTATTACTATGGACTTCATGACGGGTTTACCGCTGACACCGAAAAAGAAAGATGATGTATGGGTTGTAGTCGATATACTTACGAAGTCAGCCCATTTCATACCAGTACGAGTCGATTATTCTCTTGATAAGTTTTCGAATTTGTATGTGTCAGAGATAGTAAGACTTCATGGTGTGCCGTTGTCGATCATTTCAGATAGAGATCCGAGATTCACTTCACGATTTTTGAAAAAGTTGCAAGAGGCTTTAGGCACAAAGTTGAGTTTCAGTAAAGATTTCCATCCTCAAACCGACGGGTAGTCAGAAAGAGTGATACAGATACTTGAAGACATGCTCCGATGTTGCGTTTTGGAATTCCAAGGTAATTGGGTAAAATACTTACCGCTGGTGGAATTTGCCTACAACAACAGTTTTCAGTCAAGTTTGAAGATGGCACCTTATGAAGCATTGTACGGGCGGAAGTGCCAAACGCCCTTGTATTGGACAGAGCTTAGAGAGAATCAGATTCATGGGGTTGATTTGGTCAGGGAAACTGAAGAGAAGTAAAGGTGATACGTGAATGTTTGAAAGTGGCCTCAGATAGACAAAAATCCTACTTGGATTTGAAAAGGAAGGAGATTGAGTTCCAAGTAGGTGATAAAGTGTTTCTGAAAGTATCACCATGGAGAAAGTCCTCAGATTTGGCTGGAAAGGCAAATTGAGTCCGCGCTTTATCGGACCTTATGAAGTTACCGAGAGGATAGGACCGATAGCTTATCGCTTGGCCTTGCCATCTGAGCTGGAAAAGATTCACAATGTCTTCCACGTGTCCATGTTACGTCGATATCGTTCGGACCCTTCACATGTAATTGTGCCATTAGAAGTAGAGATTCAACCGGGCATGACTTATGGCGAAGAGCCGGTTAAGATTTTGGCACGATAGGTCAAACAACTGAGAAACAAAAGTATAGCCCTTGTTAAAGTGCTATGCCAGAGACATGGGATAGAAGAGGCTACTTGGGAGCCTGAAGAGACCATGAGAAACCAGTATCCCAAACTTTTTACCGGTAAGATTTTTTAGGACGAAAATCCTTAAGGGGGGAGGATTGTAACAGCCCGATTTAGGGGCTAGTCGGAACAGTGGTTTCAGAACCACTAATCCAAGGTTAGAAAAAATTATTTTCATGATATTTTATGAGTTAGAGCATGATTATATAAGTACATGAAAATTTTGGTGCTTTAATTTTAGCGATTTCATGCTTAATCGCGAAAAAGGACTAAATCGCATAAAGTGCGAAAGTTCAATTTTACAAGCTAAGGGTGCCAAATAGCTATGGAATATTATTTAGAGGTCTTTAAAGGGCAATTAGCCCCTTAAATAATAGTTGGCCGGCCATAGGGGACAAACAATGTCAAAATTGGTCAAAGTTGTTAGATTAGGTGGATTAAATTAAGGAAATAAAATAAAATAAAGAAAGGAAAAAGATATCATCTTTCCTCTCTTCTTCTCCACCGAAATTTTCAGTAAACAAGGGGTTTGAGAACTCAAAAATTTTAGCCAAGCTTTCTCCTTGCAAGTAAGTGCTTTAGTGATCATTTCTTGATAAAAAACTGTACTTTTGAAACCCCTAAAGCTTAAGCTAACTAAAGAGGGGACTATCTTGCAATATGGTGAAAAGTTTAGAGTTTTTCCATTTGAGCTTTTAAGTTTTTTGCTGCATTTTTATGGAAGAAAATGAGTCTTAGTTGTTAGATGAACAACTTTTGTGAAAGGTGTTACCATGAAAACACCTAAAAGGACCTTTTTGTAAAGGTTGTAAAATGTGAGGTAAATGTGTGAAATAATGAGTTTTGATGGTTGCCGTAAGAGAAATAAATGTTTACCTAGGCTCGTTAAAGAAAGAAATTTGATTAGAATTGATTTTCGAGCCTAAGGGTAAAATGGTCATATTATGAAAGTTTAAGGGCAAAATAGTAATTTTGCCGAAGCATGGTTATTGAAATGCATTTATTAATGTGATTATTAAATGAGCTAATTTGCTATTATAGATCAAGAAGAACCAAGAATTTACGTCGACCGGGGAAAGAACAAAGTATCGGACTATATCGATGATCTAGCTTATTTTGAAATCGAGGTAAGTTTGCATGTGATAAATTCAACATTTATGCTAGTATGTTTGAGAATGTTTGATATTATAATGATACATGATATTCTATGAAATTGAGTATTGGTGTTGAATGAGAAAGATGATAAAATTTGAGATGTTGAAGTCCCGGTTGGAATATAATAATTGTGAGAATACTATCATCGAGACATGAGATGGATAAGGTCCCGTGTAAGACCATGTAGGGGGCATGGCCTCGGCACCGAATTGAGACTCCGTATAAGACCATATCTGGGATATGTCTTCGGTATTGAATATGAGAATCATATAAGACCATATCCAGGATATGGCATCAATACTTGAAGTGAGGTTCCGTATAAAGACCATATCTGGGATATGGCATCAGCACTCAGAGGTGACCCCATATAAGACCACATCTGAGATGTGGCATTAGCTTCGTGTTTATGTTAATGACGATGAATATGCATCTTTGAGTATCCCTAGTGAATTAGTGGGATAAATAGATAAGCTTGGAAATAGAAATGAGATTAGTACTAAAGTCATGTGATTGAGTGAATACAGGTACCCGTGAATAATTCACGAGGAATGTTTACGATATGTGGTATGGTATATGCTAGATAAGAACAAGTACGAGTAAGTTATGGCAAAGTGCTTATGACTTTGTGTGGTTATCTAATGCCATGAATTGATGTCATTATGAACTTATTGTTGCTATTTATTTTCATGCAAACTTACTAAGCTTTATGCTTACCCCTCTCATTTTCCTTTTTCCTTGTAGTATTGCCAAGATAATTTGAGAATCGTGGGACGTTGGAGTTCGAAAATCACACAACTGACATCTCTTTGGTATAACAAGTTAGACTTATTTTGAGTATGGCATGTATAAGACTTGGGTATTTTGTTATGTCATTTTGATAGCCAAAGTGTTGGCTATTTATGTTATCAAAGTCATTTTGTAAATGGTCATTGGAATTGGGTCAATACATGAAAAGTTTATTTATATTCAATGATGATGAAATTATGAAGTTTATGCTTGTGTGGATGCTTTGAATTGAGTTTTTGGAAGTGCCTTAGGGTCATGAGTTAAGTTGAAATGAATTGGTATAAGTATGGTTGCTATTTAGGGTGGCATTTGGCTTGGAATATAGCCTTTTAATGTCCACACTGGTAGATACACGGGTGTGTGTCTAAGCCGTGTGTGACACACGGTCAGCCCCATGGGCGTGTTGATTGGCCGTGTGTCCTCTTGCATGCTAGGTTTGCAAGTCAATATGCTCAGTAGTAAACACACGGGCAGAGACACGATCGTGTGTCTCAGCCGTGTGGGAGGCACGGCCATGGACATGGGCGTGTGCCCAGGCCATGTGAATCTGCACCTGAATTTTAGAATTTAATTTGACACACGGTCTAAGGACACGGGCGTGTGCCTTGGCCGTGTGACCTTAGTGTGGGGATGACGTCATAAGCAAAATGCCATGGTTTTTGGCACACGGGCTAAGACACGGGCGTGTCGAGGCCGTGTGAGGGACACGGGCGTGTGTCTGGCCGTGTGAAAACCCTTGTAGGTTCGAATTGAAAAATAAATCCACACGGGTGTGGAACACGGGCATGTGATATGCCAAACGGGCGTGTCCCATCCTACACACGGGCGTGTGGCCCTGTTTTAAGCCAAATTTGTCTTTGTGTTTCAAAGTTTTCGGTTTAGTTCCGAATCATTTCAAATGTATGTTTAAGGCCTCATAGGCCCTTAATAAGGATGTTATGCATATGAATGATTAAGTTGGAATGAAATTTTATAGCCCAAAGTTGTAAGTTCAAGTGAGATAAGTCTAGTAATACCTCGTACCCGGTTCCGGCATTGAATACGGGTAAGGGGTGTTACAGAGATGATGTCAATGGGATAAGATTGAGGATGTTGCTGCTAAAGATTTTATTTTGTTTAATTCTTGAACAATATTTTTGAGATTTGTAATTTTAACTAAGGTAGTCAGTACCCTATTAGTGGGTGCACCATTTTTCCACCGAAACAGGTACATATTGGTATCGATTTGTTTTGGTGTACTGTTTTAGATTTACCTATATTTTTGAAAAATATTTAAATCAAATGAATTAGATTAAATAATTTCAAATATAAGAATATTAATTAATTATATAAAATACTCATCAATAAATTTACAAGTAAAAATTTATCATTTAACAAATCTAAAGCAAACAAGGAAAAAAAAATCCCACATATTAAAAAACAAAATTATCCACAAGATTGTTTTAAAAATCTACAATAAGATCATCCCATACTAAATATATAAAATGAAAGTATAATAAAAACATACACATCCAGTTGTGTTCGTGAAGATTTTAAAAAATTTGTCTTTTTTTTAAAATTTAATTTGTTTGTTATATAGAGTTGTTACTTTTTATTATTTATTAATTTTATACTTTAAATTTTAAAGTTGCTCATTTACTTTTGTTAAATGTTAAAGTTTAAAATTTAAATTTGGTAAATAAAAAAATTTAAAGTTAGTAAAAAATAATTTTATCTATTTTTTTAACAATATTCATGCACCATCCAATTTGTAAATTTGGCCAAAATGAGTTGGTGCAACCAGTACGAACTGAAATTTATGCTGATGTAGAAAAGAGAAATGGATGTTCTAGTTTATTATTGGAACAATGCGCATTGTAACACCCCTTACCCGGTTTGGTCGACGAACCCGAGTAATAGAGTGCTACAGACAATTACGAAATATTTACATGCAAATCAAAACTCAAAATTTCAGTTCAATATCAATTTGTCACATATGATCGAATATAACTTTCAATACAACCAAATTCGGGTTTAGGTCGAGCCTACGAAAGCTTTAGATTAACCTAGTATCAATCAAGGATCAATTTGAAACTAATACAAAAAGATCACGACCATCAGAACAAACCGCATAACTCACTGTGGTCATGTGGCACCAAAAGTGACCTACAAGTCTCATACAAACCTACACTTTTCTTATTACACAAGTACGCATAAGTCCATTTATCAACCTATTCAAAATCACCCAAAAACATGCTAAAATACCACTTATAACAATTCTCCTAAATGCCTAACCAATATGCTACAAATGGCGCTTCAATTCAACAATTCAAAAATCATGCATCAATTTAAACTTCAATTAGCTATACTTTACAAAGGTCAACCTAATTACTCAAATTGTGCACATTTGATCATTCAAACCTGCACAAAACCAAACCAAAAGCAAGCCCAAACAACCTATTTAACCATTACAACCATTCAATGCAACAATTCCATAATTTGGCATCCAACATATCAATCCAACTTATACCAATTCAACTTACTCAACTTTGTCAATTAGCTATTTAATAATATCATTTAACCAAACCATTTCATGCTCAATCATACTATTTAAGAATCATTCAACATGTCACCACATGTTACCAAGCAACCACATATATCCACCTAAGTATTAGCTTTTCCAAAATTAAGCACTTAACAAAGTTTCAACTAAAATTTTCATTCAAAATACAAATCACATTCAAGATTGACCAAAAACAAATCACCTATATATATGCCACAAAACCTAGTTTTAAACGATAGAGAGACTATTGAATCAATACTCGGATAATGTGAGTTTCTCAACAATCCACCTACCACATTTTGCAAGTTGACAATCTACAGGAAAAAAGGGAAACAAAGGAGTACGCATTATAAATGCTTAGTAAGTGGACACTTATTAAAACAACAAATTACCTCATTTTATGAATTTATATAATAGGTTATTCAACTTGACGATTTTGTAACACCCCAAAATAAGGCCTAGGAGTTTTAGGGGTATTTTATGAATTTTAGCCTTAAAGTATTCGGAATTATGCGACATGGTATATCGGTAATGTTTTTTACTATAGTTTTTAAAAGGAAAAATCAATTTTTGAAAAAGTGTTTTAGAAACATTTAATTTTGAAAAAGTATTGATTTTTAATAGAGTCAAAATTGTGAGTTTTCAAGAGAAATTAGACCAAATTTTAAAATTGAACCTAAAAAACCCCATTCCCAGCTTGTTTTCACGATAGCTTCTCCTTTCTCCATTGTATTGTCGTCTCTTACTTTCCCTTGCTCTCTCAATTGATTTTTGATTTCCAAACTACATTACTTTGATTATAATCATTCACAAAGCCTTAAATCTTTATAAATCTTCAAGAAAACATCTTAAAATCTCATTGAAATCATCATCTTCCTCACGTGTCAGTTTTACGAGTTTTCGAAAAATGTATTTTTCTTCCATCAAATGTAACCAATTGTCTACCCATTAGTTTTTAATGTTATTAGGCCTTTGAAACTGAATTTTTAGCCGCTAAATCACATGTTTTGATTAAAAGCCGAAAATAGGGTCGTTAATGGTGAATTTCAGATTTTTGAGTAAAAATGTGATTTCAAAGTGTTAATCAATAGGTTTTGACATGATTAAGAGGTTCCTAATTTTTTTTTGAATTTTTCATAAATATTTCTTGAGTTTTAATGAATTTTCGTGAAAATAGTCAAAACTTGTCGAAAAATGTTGATACCATGAATTGTATAGTTTTGTGTAGTTTAAAGGTTGGGAATTAGTCGTAGGCAAATTATAAGATGAATGGAATTGGTTTTAGGCAAAAAGATTGATTATAGATCGAGATATTCGAACTTAAAGCTTTCTATGTTAAAGGTTTCGGTTACATAGTGACATAGCTTAAGCTTATGTTTTTGGTTGCTTGTGGTGAGTCCATAGCTAATTTATGAATGTGTTGTTGTTGTGTTGAAGTTCCAGATTTGCTAAGACCATCTACGAGCTAGGAAAGGCTAGTTTGAGCTTTCAGCATTTCGGCGAAAGCGAATTGGTGAGTGTTTAGATTAATTGCTTGTGGACACAATTCAATGCATTGTTGGGGAATTTAGTTGTAGCCTAAACCCCTACTCTAAATTCCGAGTATAAGTTCTCTTGTGCTCATGTTTAACTTGTGTATTATGTGCTAGATGAATTGTGAAAATGTGTATTAAAATTATATGCCATTACACGTGTTATGTGTTGATGATTATTATTGTGGAATTACATATGTGGACTTGTCAAACAAGCTAAGTGTTTTGATAATATTGTGCTTATGATGCAAATATGCAATGGCAATGAGCAGAAAAACGATAAGTAATATATGTGTGTTTAATAAAGAATATTTTGGCCTTGTGACACTTAAGACCATTGGATATAGTTGGGATGCTATAGGATTGTGAGTACTCACCTATATGCACAGTGATTTTGGGCGTTGAAGCCTTGGGACATGTTGGAAGGATAAGGGAATGTGAGGGGAAATAAGGAAATTTTTAGCTATATGCTTCACTTATGGGACATGTTCGACTCTATTAGTCTATGTGGTGTTGTAACACCCCTAACTGTATCCGTCACCGGAACAAGGTTACGGAGCATTACCAGAAGAAACAAATCAAATATAGACATTTCATATCATTTCTCATTTATATCAGAAATCAATCATAAATAATCATATTGTCCCTTATATGAGCCTTCGAGGCCCAAAATATGCAATAGAAATAAGTTGGGACTAATCCGGGTTCTCAGAGAATTTTTCGCAAAATTTCAATATTTTTCATAGGTGCAGGGTACACACGCCCGTGTGGTCAAGCCGTGTGCCACACACGGTCGAGAGACACACCCGTGTCTCAGGCCGTGTGGACATTCAAAATAGGGACACACGGCCGTGTCCCAGCTTGTGTCCAAATTAGAGTGGTTACTGACTTGGGTCACACGGCCAAGCCACACGCCCGTGTGCTAAGACGTGTGAATATTTTAATTTACATTAATTAGGTGCAGAGGCTACACGCCCGAGTCACACGCCCGTGTGCTAAGCCGTGTGCCACACACGGCTGAAACACACGCCCGTGTCTTTGCCCGTGTAAAAATACCTGAGCATTCTGTTTTGCAATTAAAAAGATGCAGGGGACACACGGCCAAGACACACGCCCATGTGCTAGGCCGTGTATCACACACGGCTGAGACACACACCCATGTCTCTGCCCGTGTGGACAAAATAAGGCCATTTCCAAGCCTTATTTCTCACCACATTAACATTTAAACACAATCCCAAGCCAATTTATAAGCTTCAAGTCAAGCCAAAAACTAAAACCTATGGATGATATATTATCACATTTATTCAAGTATCCAACTTACCAAATTGACCATATACTCATTTAAGCATGTTTATACCTAATATACCAAGCCAACCAATACAAGCACATACATACCAAACATAATATAGTCTCATATATATACATCAAAACATGCCATCACTAGCCATTCCAATGGCTAATTACAAGCTAAACATTCAATTATCAACATTAGTCTATTAACCTATACATGTTATTATGCCCAAAGAAAACTTTGCTATTTATACCGAAATGAGCCAATGGATAGTGTGATGTATCTCTGGCCAGCTTCCAACCTTCACGAGCTTACAAGTACTATAAAATAGAGGAAATAGAACATAGTAAGCATTTGATGCTTAGTAAGTTCGTATAACGGGAAATTAACTTACCATTTATTTACATTTAAAATAAGCATGCAAAAATTCATCTAAAAAAACTTTGCAATTAGTCTAATCACATATAATCTCAAGAAACTTGTTAGTCATGCATTTCATGTAAACATCAAGAATCAAGGATGAGCTCATCATGTAATTATTTTCATATACTTAAGCTTTCCACATCATATATCCATATAACATGTACTTTTCCATAATAATTCATCTCAAGTTCAGATTATTCCATGTCAGAACTTTACACGTTGAATTTATTAGAAATATCGATGGATACACAGGTAGTACACTTGAAGTGCACAATCTGTAATTTGTCAATTCATATTCAGGAATGCTCATTAAAGCACATAATCGGGAAGCCCTCTCTCGAGCCATATAACAGAAAGCTCATGTGAGCCATATAACAGGAAGCTTATCCGGGCTATATAACGGGAAGCTCATAAGAGCCATAATCGGGAAGCTCATGCGAGCCAATAACGGGTAGCTCCGAAGAGCCATTAATCGAAAAGCCCCGGATAGCCATGTATCGGGAATTTCAAGCGAGCCATATCGGAAAGCTCCGGAGAGCCATTAACAGGAAGCTCACAAAGAGCTTTTAATTGGGAAGCTCAAAAAGAGCCATAAAACAGGACGCTTATAAGAGCTGTAGCGTGTCCACAAAACATGCAGGATCACAACCGATCAGAATGCTCCGAAGAGCTATTAACGGGAAGCTCGAGAGGGCTAATAACGAGACGCTTTTTCGAGCTGTGGTGTGTCCGCAACATATGCAGGACTACAACCAATTCAGGAACTCTATATCTATCAAATTTCATTTATTCAATCGGGAATTATCATTTATCGGACATTATCGGATATGTGAATGATTTTCATACATGGCAAATACACATTTCACATACATTACATACAATTCAAACATATAAATATACAATTTAGTTACACGAACTTACCTTGACAAATGTTCGTGTATTTGAAATATACTAATCCGACACTTTTTCTTTTCCATGATCTAACTTCGTATTTGAGTTATCCGGATCCAATTAAGCTTGCTTGAATTATTTTCTCTTAGTTAGGGTTTCCATGAAAATAATTTGGGGAAGATGATGAAATAAGATGATATTTTGTCTTTTAATTAATTATCATATTTTATTTTTCCACTTTCCAATTTAGTCCTTTTCTTTTCATAAATTTCCATGGATGAATCATCATAATTATCTACTAACTTCTCTTAATGGTCTATTTACCTTATAAGGACCCCAAATTTTTAATTCCATAGCTATTTAATCCTTCTAGCTACTAGAATTCAACTTTTACACTTTATACAATTTGGTCCTTTCTAACAATTAAACTTATAATCGGTAAAATTTTTCTTACCAAAATTTTCGTACGTCATTTCTATCATACCAAAGACTATAAAATAATATTAAAATAAATTTTCTTCTGACCTCGGATTTGTGGTCCCGAAACCATTGTTCTGATTTCACTGAAAACGGGTTGTTACAGGTGTGTTGGAGATCCATGTATCCAATGAGTTGTGATAGTGCCCACTTTTACGTTTCATAGCCCAAATACCAAATTATCTTAAATTGTAAATTGTAAATTTGTTTGTATGTATTGTGATGTTTGCATGAATGTGTGTATGATGACTCTGTAAGTAGGCTATTGAATATGCAAAAGATGTAAAATGTGTCAACAGAGGTTAGGCTGTTATAATTATGTTACTTATATGCTTCACTAATGCTTGATGAACTGTTTGCATGGTAGTTTCTCTAGGCATTCACTGAGCTTGTTAAGCTCACCCACTCCTTTCTTTACCCATTACAGATTAGTTGTGTGTCGGCATGGTTCTCAAAGAGTGATCCAAGAAAGTTTATATGTTACTTCCTAGGTGTTTATTATCTATTCGTTTATGATTTGAGAATAAGGCAATGTGGTAGACTATATGTTGGTTTTGCTATAACTTTTAAGTTGTTGTAACTCCCCTAACTCGTATCCATCGCCGGAATATGGTTACAGAGCATTACCGTAAAAACATAACTTAAAACATTCACATTCAAACACTTCATAAATCATAGCATAATTCATTCAAACATAAGCATATTGTCCCTTATCTGAGACCTTGAGGCCATAGAAACACTTTAGAAACGATTCGGGACTAAATTGGTAACATTTGAAACATTAAGGAAAAATTTAGAAAATTTCATACTACAAGGGTCACACAGGCGTGTGGCCAGGCCGTGTAACATTCAAAATAGGGACACGCGGCCGTGTCCCAGCCCGTGTCGTTGCCTATGTAACTATCTGACTTGGGTCACACGGCCAAGCCACACGCCCGTGTGCTAAGCCATGTAACTTTCGAAATGGCCTCACACGCTCGTGTGTCAGGCTGTGTGCTAGGTCGTGTAACTACCTGACTTGTAACCCTTTAAAACCTACAAGGGACACACAGCCGTGTCGCATGGCCGTGTGTCACATACGGCTAAGACACACGCCCGTGTCTTAGGCCATGTGGACAGGAAAATGGCCAAAATCAAGCCAGTCCTTTCACCCTTCTCAAGCATATGCATAAGTACACTTGCACACATGACCAAGGCTTCTAAACATGCTCAAAACCTGCATAAAAATACCCACACAATAGGCTAATAATCCATACAATCAATATGCCATATAGGCACCTCAAACACATACATCAAACATACCTATACATGTGCATACTTAACCATTCATCAACTAACCTATTTCCATATCAAAACATATCACAATTCAACCATACCATACTAGATTCATGTCATATCAAAATAACCTTACCATTTGGACTATTTCATACATACATCAAAATCATCTAAATGAAACAAAACTAACCATTTCCAAATGGTACCAAAACAACTATCATATATATACATACCAAATTCAATACTTAGCATTCAACTTAAACTTTAAACATAAGTTTCCTATACATGCCATTATAACCGTGGCTAAAACATTGAAATCTACCGATATATCCGTGGGATAGTGTGATAGGTCTCCGACGAGCTTCCGATTAACTATAAAACATAGGAAATAAAACTACGTAAGCATATAATGCTTAGTAAGTTCGCAAAACATAAAACATAACTTACCATTTCATTACATAACATTAAATTTATGCATAATGCAATCCAACCATAAGCTTGGCTCAAGCCTAAGCATCAACCACAACACATATTAGCATACTTAAACATAATCCATATGAGTTTAACATAGAAAAACCATTACACATGAACATAATTCAATTGGATTCATCATCTTCCATAACATAACATCTTTCAATGTATCTCACCATTTCAATCCTTTTCATAAATACATAACATGGTTCATATTGAAAACTTACCATTTCCTTTCCATTTCATGCTCGTTGAACCATTTAGAATATCATCGGATACGTAGGATAGCTCACATGAAGTGTGCTAAACTTTTCCTTTCCTTTACAACATTTCTCGCACGAGCTGTGAAATTGGCATGCTCACACGAGTTGTAGGTCGAAATGTAAGCTATATGATGCTGCTCACATGAGCTGTTGAGTATCTGTAACAAATGTAGGACATCAGCCATCGGTAGGACATTCAAGACCAGCACCCGAAACATGAAAACCCTAATGACATGTCATTTGTATCCTACGAATTCCTAAGGTTCAAACAGGGCTCGGTAATTATCGTAACATCATTGGATTACATTATACAGTTACATAACAATCAATATATTTCATATAGCTCAAAACATAACATTAAAACGTTACACAATTTTACGAACAATTAAGGTGTAAAATGAAGTCGACTAATCCGAAGCTTTAGCTTTACCCTGATCTAAATCCGTATGAGGTCTATCTTAATCTAAATAAGCAAATTTAATTCATTTAATATTCATTCTATTCAATTCAGTCCAAAATTCATACTTTTGCAAGATTATGCTTTTGCCCCAAAATTCATTCTATTCCTTAAGCTCGTAAATTAACATTTATGCAATTTCATCCCTATATCATGCTTGCCGATTTACCTAAGGACTCATATCAACCCCCACAAATCATCAATACACAATTTCATCCTGATATTTTACTATTTTTACACATAAGTCCCTAAATGATAATTTCATCAAAATTCTCTTAACAAAAGTTGTTTATTTAACAACGAGTCGTAATCTTTCATAAATTTTCAAGAATCACACAAATACATTCATGGAAAAACCTTAGTCCTTTAACAGTTTCACAAATTAGTCCCTGGGGTAGTTAGATTAAGCTACAACGACTTAAAAAACATAGAAATCATAAAAAATGGGATGAAATTTCACTCATATGCACAAAGAAGGCTTGGCCGAACCTAGAAAGCTTCCATGGAGGTTTCTTTCTTTTCAATTTCGGTGGAATAATTCATTAAGGAAGATGATAAATTGTTTTCTTTTATTTTTACTTAACTTATTTATTAATTTACTTAATTAACCTTGGTAATTAACCTTTAAAATCATTTAAATGATGTCCATAAAAGTCCACTCATAATAAAAATGGTCTAATTACTACATAAATCTCTTAAAAATTTAATTTCATAGCTAATAGATACCTTTAGCTATTAGAACTATACTTTTGCACCTTTTCTGATTTAGTCCTTTTTACTTAATTAAGCATACAAATATCAAAATTTCTTAACGAAATTTTAACACGACCTTAATATAGTCCTGTTAACATCAAAATAATAATAAAATAAATATTTTTACATTAGATTTGTGGTCCCAAAATTACTGTTCCGATTTCACTGAAAACGGGCTGTTACAGTTTTTTACATGATTATTATGCCTTAAGACTTACGGACTTTAAAATTGAGTTATTGGTTTCTTGCTCAGTCATTATTATGAAGTTTTGGACTATTATTTCGGACATTTTGGTGCCCATTTGATGAAGTGAATGATGCATGATGATTAGACACAATTTGGTATGAGTTATATGTTTAAAATTGTTGTATTTTTTACGTCTGGAGTAGAGATATCGATATTCGAGTTTTAATATCGATACCTCCATGATTTTTTGAAAGTGCAGGAAGTCAATATCGTAATTTGATATTGATACCATATCACGAGTATCAATACTCGAGGTAAAATAATTGATACTTTTCAAAAAGTATCGATAATTTTTGAGACTTTGGTTTTTTGTGCGAGAAACAGAATGCAAGTTTGGTATCGATTTTCCATGCGGTATCGATACCACTTGAGAGAAATATTGATACCCCACCTTAAGTATCAATACTTACGTGACAGTTTTAGAATTTTTGCTTAACGGTCCCAATGTATGATTAACTATTATTATTAAACTATTTGATGTAAGAATAGCATGTAGCAATGATAACTAAGGAGTAAGATTGACTTAAAACCTATACGAATGCTTAAATGGAAGATGTTTCGTTTGAATGAGCTTTTACTTGTTGTATATGGCATGAGACAGTGGTGTGACATCCTGATGTTCGGGCTTGGCGACCCTGCCGAGTATAGGGTGTTACAATTTTGCCTAAATTCGGCAACCCTATATCAACAAGGTGAGTTCATTTTGTAGCCAATTCATATAATAATATGAGCATTTAGCATTTTAAATAATTTTAATATCAATCACATGGAAATCAACAACTCAATACCATTCATATCATTCCAATCAACATTCAATTCACAAATACAACAAAAAGCCTCAATAGTACATGTGTATTAATATATAAAAACTTCAATTAATCACTATAAAGATTATATCATATCTTTTCATTTTTTTGTCAAAATTACATCCAATTTTAATATAATGGCAATCATTATTTCAATTTATTGTTCAAATTTTGCATCAATTTCATATATTTATCACATTTCTATATTGGCACTTCGGCTCATATATCTAATATGTATTAACAGCCAATACTATCGATATTCATATATATATCGTTAATCAACTTTGTATTACCATAACACAATTATTAATCCAGTATATATCTCACAAATCAAATATCACATTACTTTTCATTTCATGTATATTTGCAATCTCAATTATCAAATAACACTTTTCATTTCAGATTTTCAACCTCATGATTTGAAGACTCTATCATCATCGTTTCTATAACACCCTTAACCCGTCTTCGTTGCTGGATTAAGGTTACGGAGCATTACCGATCAATCGAAAAACTTTTATCATCATAACATTCATTAATTTAATCTCATTCAAAGTATATCAAACATAAGCATTTGATCCCTAAATCAAGCCTTCGAGGCCCTAAAAATAGCTTATAAGAAATTCAGGACTAATTTGAAACAATTTAGAAAATTTTAGGAAAATATGAAAATTTTCAAAAACAGGAGACACATAGTCGTGTGACCAGGTCGTGTGGAATGCCCCAAGCCGTGTAACTTTCAAAATAGGGACACACGGTCGTGTCTTAGCCTGTGTAACTCATTGAGTTGGGCCACACGGTCGTGTCACAGGTCGTGTGCCAGACCGTGTAACTCTCTGACTTGTGACACACGACCATGTCGCAGGCTGTGTGCTAGGCCGTGTGCTCCAAAATGAACCTTAAATGTCAAGTTTACCATTTCAAGATTTCTTGGACACTAAGTAACCCATTTACCAGCCATTAGACCTATTCAAAATGACCTTAAACAAGCTCAAAACATGATATTCCAACCATCTTAAATGTCTAACAAATGTACCCTCATTGGTACCACAAGTATACACACTTATACAACAATATAAGTCATCAGCCAAAACATGTCAATTCACACAACTTAATTTCTAACCAATATGCCTATCATAGGCACCTTAAATCACAACAATTCAAATAGACATTTTAGTCATACATATACTACAAGTTTATTTCAAAAACATCTTCCATCATTCATAATCCATAGCAAGTCATTATCTAAGCATTTTCCAACTAAACATCAAGATCATTTAGTGATGCTCATATTACCAACTTACACATAGGATCACTCTTTACATATATACATACCAAAACACAAGTCATGACAAAACAAGCCTATTACATGTCATATAATCCATAAAAAACGTTCAAAATCTACCGAAAATGAATGGATAGTGTGACTTGAGTGCTGATCCGATCGTCCAACCTTCAAAATTATCTACAAGAAACAGAAATTAACACAAGTAAGCTTATTGAAGCTTAGTAAGTTCGTCGTACAGAAATGAAAAATCTTACCGAAGTAAATAAAAAAATTAAATCAAAACAAGTCAACAACAAGTGTTTCTTGTCATCCACAATATCAAACCAATGAATTGCATAATTCAATTCAAAGCTCAAATAATAATCTCTAGGAAAACATATATGTCCACAATGGGTTAATTCAAGATGTAAAATACATGTCATGCCTTTCAAAATCATTAAATAAGTTATAATACAATGATTTATGACCTGATGAATGACTTACAGATACGAGTACACAAATACACAAGTAATCCAACCGAAACACACCAATCGCTCATAAGAGCTAATCCAACCAATAACACGCTAGATCAAGATAGTATAGCACAAGGGTTTGCAACAAATACTAAACCTCGATATACTCAGGTAAATACATATATCACACCACCTCAATCTCCACTCCAACCCCTCCAGTAACACGCTGTTGTTCAGTTGTACTCTTCCTTGCATTCATCCGGCCCAAGTATCGAAATTCAATAACATTTTCCCAACAAATTTATATCATCAATTAAACAATTAATAACAACCATTTCATATCATACCATCATACAATTCATATAAATATTAAATTACAATCCATACGAACTTACCTGGACTGAGTTGTAATAGTTGTAGAAGTTCAGGGACTATTCCATAATTTTTTTCTTTTCCACGTTAATCAACAGGGCTTTGATCTAAAATATAAAATTTCCCAATTATTAGCTTACATTTCATATTCCAATTTATTCTACATTTTATACCATTTTATTTTTTGAAATTAGATAATTGCCCCTAACTTTTATAACTTTTACAATTTAGTCCCTTAACCCAGAAATCATTGAATTAACCATTTTCTCAAGTTAAAAATTAAAGCCGAATATTCAAGGCTTCTAAACAGTCCACAATACACCTCTTATTCACAAATAAAACTTGAAATTTTGACATTTTAACAATTTAATCATTAAATAAAAAACTAACTAAAATCACATCACAAAACAACCAAATACCACAATCAAAACTTTAAACACATAATTATCATCACAAACAACTAAGGTTCATCAATTGTAACTTCCAAAATTTTTAACTGATTTAAAAACAAAGGTACGGCTAGTTGGACCTAGTTGCAACGATATTAAAAACATAAAAATTACAAGAAAACGGGCCAATTTCCATACCATGCAAAGCCAAGAGATGACCAAAGCTCCCTAGGTCTCCAATGGTGGTTTTAGGCAAAAAGATGAAGAAAATGTCATTTGCATTCAATTTGTTTCATTAATTTTGAAATAATTACAAAATTATCATTAAACCAAATTTTCTTTCAATTTTTCTTTAATTTTCACACCAAAACCATCCACAAAGAAAAATTAAGGTTTAATTACCTTATTGGCCCTCCAACATTTATTAGTTAAGCTATTAAATCATCCAAATGAAATAATTAACACGTTTTACACCTTTTTCAATTTAGTCATTTTTCTTTAATTAGCTATCTAAACATTAAAATTTCTTAACCAAATTTAAGTATGACTCTAATGACTCTGTAAATATTCTATGAATAATATTTACGAGCCGACACAACAAAAATTTATGGTCCCGAAACCACAATTCTGTCACCACTGAAAAATGAGCTGTTACAGTTTCAATTATACTTATCCCGCATTTATCATTTATTCCCCTTATTAACTCGAATCAGACTCGGACGGATACATGGATCCAACCAACTCACCATATTGGCATTTAGTACCTCATCGGATAAATCCGAAGTAAATAGTTTACGCCCAGCGTTCATCAATAAGTTTGACACCCAATGTTTCATCGGTATAATCGAAGCAATTTGGCACCCAATGCCTCATCGTCTTGTACTCGAAGTAACCCTGAAGCCTTCCTATTCTATGGCATGCCAACTATATCCGACTCTACCCGAACAGTTAATAAGGTAATCATTTCTCAATTTCCATTACAAGCCAATTTATCAATTCAATAATATTTTTTCAGTAACCAATCATCAATTCATATCAATATATCAACATAATTCTTCTCAATGCAAAATCAATTTTGCATTTTACTTCACTATACAATAATTTCAAATCAATTCAATTCAGTCTTTACGTAGACAATCGATCAATTTCATACCATTACGATTCAATCAGTTACAACCAACTATAAATTCATTTTTATCTCATATTCTAATTCATCATATTAAATTTTATTCGTCATTATATCATTTCACTACGATTTAATCCATAACTAACTTGTTGTACTAAATTATGAACAATTCAAACTATTATCAAACAAATACAAATTCACACATGACATGAAAAAAATTTTAATTATAATCATACTATGTGAACTTACCTGGAAAAACAACAAACAGCCAATTTCTCTAAAGACTAATCAACAAATTTGTTTTTTTTTCTTGATTAATTTTGATTTGGTCTAATTCCCAATCTATACAATTATTCAATTCAATTTATCAATTTCAACCCTCTTATTTCATCCAATTATAAACATATATCAACTCAATTTCATTATTCAACTGCCCCTAAAGTTTTGCATTTTATTCAATTTAGTCTCTAATACCAAATTTATTATATCTTCCGAATTTGAACTACAAATTTTAAACTCACTCCAAATATGTCCATATACAACCTCCTATTATTACAATTTACAAAAATTTCATACCGATTTCAAGAAATTCCCAATTTAGTCCATAAACTCAACTAACAAATTTCACTTTACAAATTAGTTCTATTACATTTCTATGCTTCAAATCCTACCATTAAACATAAAAAATCTTTAAAACAATCAAGGGTTAAATATAAAATTAGTACCCAAAATTGTCCAATTCTCTCAGGTTGGTACTTATGATTTTTTTCCCAGATTGGTACCCGAACTTTTTTCTGTCAACTAAATCGATACTTGAATCTAACGCCGTTAAGTCTAGAAAACGTGGCAGAATAAGATTGTGACATGTGGCATAAATTAATTCAAGTTGATGTCATAATCTTAAAAGATTAAAAAAAAACTTTTTTTCTTTTGACTTTTCTCTTCCCCCAATTTTTTCTGTCGTTCCTTTTTATTTCCTTCTTTCTTCTTCTTCTTCTTCACTCAACCCAAGTTTCTTTTTCTTGTTTGGTAGTGACAGAATTGCTCCACACTAGACGAGGACCTTTTCTTTTGGAATGCTATAATAAATTCGTATTCCTATAGACGTGAGGCGCAACAAGCTTTTATCATTCTTTGTTTGATGCTTGAGAACGGGGTTCCTTTTGAAAAGTTGTAACATCCCGATTTAGGGCCTAGTCGAAATAGTGGTGCGAGACCACAAATCTGAGGTATATGAATGAGTTTTTGAGGTTTATGCTATGTATGCATGCTAGTGTGAAAGTTTCATGAAGCAATTTTGTGAAATTGCGGTTGAATTGTCTAAAAGGACTAAATTGCAAAAGTTGCAAAATGTGAGATTATAGAAACTATTTGTGTGAAATAGCTTTAGAATATTAATTAGAGGTCCTTAAATAGAAATTTTCCCAATTTCTAATTTCTGGACAAATTTGGGCATGAATGAGTTAAAATTGAAAGTTTATCAAAAAGGGCATTTTGGTCATTTAACAATTCAGTGATTAAAATAGGAGAAAAGATGACAAAATTCATTCATCTTCTTCTCCAAGGCTGCTGAAAATTTGAGAGAGCCATTGTTAGGGTTCTTCAAAAATTTCAAGCTTGCTAGTAAGTGCATCTAGCCTCGTTTTTGTTATTCTTTGTATTTTTGAAGTCTTTGTTGCATGAGTAAGCTATTTTTAGCTATTTGATGAGCTATGATGGATGTTCAAAAATGTGGCCATGTATGACATGCATGTATTTTGATGTTTTATTGAAGATTATGAAAGCTTGATGTAGTAGAAACATCTTTTGCTAAATGAGTTTCCATAGAAAATGCATGTAGGGACTAGTTTGTAAAAATCTTGAGTTTGGTCATACATGTGTGATGTAGTGAAAATTGATGATTGCTTTAGTTGAGTAAGTGATTCGGCTAAGCATGAAAGGCTAGAAAGTTGAATAAAAATCACTTTACGAGCCTTGAGGGCAATAGTGTAATTATGAGAAAGATTTGGGGCAAAAGGGTAATTTTGCCAAAGTATGAGATGTGGGTCAATTTGGTCAATGTGTGTATTGAATAAGCTGATTTAATCATTATAGATCAAGAAAGACAAAGCCCGGATCGAAATCGAGGCAAGAGCAAAGTGGTGGACTAAATTGCACGTTTTTATACTTTTGAGTATCGAGGTAAGTCTACGCATAAACAATGCATTCATACTTACAATTTGTTAATGCTAGATAGTGTATAGCATGTTTGAGAATGATTGAGAACCTATGTGGTTTAATTGAAATGAATGGATGAATGATTAAGTAAGTAGATTTGTGAATGTGTTGTGATAATGCTAAATGGTGGGCTAAGTGCGATACCATCCTAATGCATATTGACGATGAGCTGGCTATGTGCGATGCTATCGTTAGGTATATTATCTAGTGGGCTATGTGCGAAGCCACTATGAATACCTTGTTGGTAGGCTAAGTGCGATACTACCTTATTAATTGATTGTAGTGGGCTTAGTGCGGAACCACCGAGAGATTTGCTGTGTGGATGTGATAGTGAGGAGAATAGCTGTGTGGATGTATTATTGAGAAATAATGATGTTTTGTATATGGCATGTATAGGGGCTAGACAAGTTAGTGAATTTTGTTGTTTATGGCTATGATGTATTGGCCTTTAGATGGATAATCTATTTTGTATACTGCCATAGTTGTTGGCACTTTATTATATGAAAAGATGAAGTTATCTATGTGAGATTGTAAGACTTTGAGTTGATTATGGATGTGTTGAATGAGTGCATGATTGTGTATGCTAGAAGGGTGAAAAGAACTTGGCAAATAGCTTTGTTCTTGTCCATGTGGGTAGACACACGGGCGTGTGTCTAGGCCATGTGTGACACAGTCGACCCATGGGCGTGTGACTTGGCCGTGTGTCCCCGCATGTTAGTATTTTAAATCGAGAATAGACCACGGACTAGTCACACGCGGCGTGTGCCTAGAACGTGTGTGTTAATCGATGTTGGCCACGGGCTAGCTACACCCGGCGTGTGTCTAGACTCTAGGCCGTGTTAAGGTAGTCGGTGTGCACCACGGGTGGAAACGCACGGCGTGTGCCCTAACCGTGGGGCATTGGCGAGAATGCTTGAGTTTTCATGCACGGGTAGTGACCATGGGCGTGTGTGACATCCACGGGCGTGCCAAATCTTACACGGGCGTGTGAGCCCTGTATAGATGGAAAAATTTTAAGATCGTAAGAGTTTTCGATATGGTCTCGAGAGCCCTCGTGTGTGTGAGAGAGGCCTCGTAGGTCGGGATTGAGGTTGTTGTGATGGCCAAAGAGAGTGGTCATGTTGTGCCAAAGTGGCGATCTTGAGGTCTTTAATTCGGTAACGCCTCGTGCCCGGTTCTGGTGTTGAATACGAGTAAGGGGTGTTACATTTAGTGGTATCAGAGCTATGGTTTAGTCAGTTCTAGGACTACCGTAGCGGGTGTAAGAGTCTAGCTATACATGCCGTAAGTGTACAATGATAGTGTGGTCGCTTCTGATGATTTTAAATCTTGTTTTATATAGAATATGTATTCCGATCCATTGACTGCTGATGAAGCAGCTAGTAATGCGCCAGCTCCTGCGCAAGGAACCGTGCCTGTTCAAAGTGGACCTGAGGCTAGGGGTCAAGGGGAAGGGGCTCGGGAAGCCTTTCTCCAAGTGATGAGCAATTGGTACTCGGATTAGGTTCGAGCGAACCCTAATGCTCAACCTCCTCCACCTCCTTCTCCTATACCTCAGCCAATTATTGTGGCTCCTCAAGGTATTGATGTAGTGAGGATATCGAAACCCCCGGTAGATAAAATTAGAAAACACGGGGCTGAGGAGTTTAGAGCTAAGGTTGATGATGACCCTGAGAGGGAAGAGTTCTGGTTAGAGAACTCGATGAGAGTATTCGATGAACTCTCTTGTACACCTGAAGAGAGCTTGAAGTGTGTCGTATCGTTGCTGAGGGACTCGGCATACCATTGGTGGAAGACGTTGACGTCAGTGGTCCCGAGAGAGCGGGTGACATGGGACTTCTTTCTGGAAGAGTTCCGGAAGAAGTATATAAGCCAGAGGTTTACTGATCGGAAAAGGAAGGAATTCCTTAAGTTGAAGCAAGAAAGAATGTCAGTAGCAGAATATGAGCGTGAGTTTGTTAGGCTTAGCAAATACGCTCAAGAATGTGTGTTGACAGATACCATATTGTGTAAGAGGTTCGAAGACGGACTAGATGAGGACATCAAACTCCTAGTGGGTATTTTGGAGTTGAAAGAATTTGTAGTGTTGGTCGAAAGGGCAAGTAAGGCCGAAGAGTTGAGTACAGAAAAGAAAAGGGCTGTGAGTGAAGCCCGAGATGCTAGAAAGAGGCCGATGGGCAAGTCGTATCAAGCCCAGTCAAAAAGGGTCCAAGGAAGTGAGTCCTAGGACGAAAGCACCAGTGGGTTATTCGCATCGAGACTTGGGCAATACTCGTTCGGGTTCAAGAGTCCAAGCTACCAAGATAGAAAGTGTGGGCAATCCGAAGAGTAAACCGGAGTGTCCAAGTTGTGGTAGATATCACACCAGAGAGTGTTGGGGTAACAGTCAAAACTGTTATAAGTGTGGTTCCCCCGACCATTTTATCTGAAATCGCCCCGAGTGGGATGATAAGGAAGAGAAGCAAGAGATAAGATCCAATGATGTGTCTGCAAGGGGTAGACCACCAAGGAACTCGAAAGGCGGGAATAGTGGTAGAGGTGCATCTAGAGACTCTGCTGTGAGACCGGAGGGTCGGGCACCTGCGAGGACGTATGCCATTCGCGCTCGCGAAGAGGCATCCTCCCCTAATGTGATAACGGGTACTTTTTCTCTCTTTAACACCCTTGTTATTGCTTTAATAGATCCAGGGTCTACTCATTCTTATATTTGCATGAGATTGGCATCTAGTTTGAGTATGACTGTTGAGTCTACGGACTTTCTGGTTAAGGTGTCAAACCCGTTAGGTAAGCATGTGTTAGTGGACAAGGTGTGTAAGAATTTTCCTTTGATGATTGAGAGTCATTGTTTTCTGGCAAACCTAATGTTGTTGCCGTTTGATGAGTTTGATTTAATCCTAGGCATGGATTGGTTGACTACCCATAGTGTCTTAGTGAACTGTGGTAGTAAGTTTATTGATTTGAAATGTGAGAGTGAAGATGTGGTTCGGGTTGAATCAGGTGGATCGGATAGTCTACCAGTGATGATTTCTTCCTTAGTGGCTGATAAATGCTTGAGAAAAGGGTGTGAGTCCTATCTTGCTTTTGTGTTGAATACTCGAGAGGTTGGAGTAGGGTTTGAAACAGTGCCAGTGGTATGTGAGTATCCAGATGTATTCCCGGTTGAGTTACCCGGATTACCTCCAGTGAGAGAGGTTGAGTTTGGGATTGAGTTAGTTCCGGGAACGGAACCTATTTCGATTGCTCCGTATAGGATGGCACCTTTAGAGTTGAAAGAACTAAAGATTCAGTTGCAAGAGTTGACAGATAAGGGTTTTGTAAGACCGAGCTACTCACCGTGGGGTGCTTCGATATTGTTTGTGAAGAAGAAAGATGGGTCTATGAGGTTGTGTATGGACTATAGACAACTTAACAAAGTGACGATTAAGAATAAGTATCCTTTACCAAGGATTGATGATCTTTTTGATCAACTGAAGGGAGCTACATTGTTCTCCAAGATAGACCTGAGGTTTGGCTATTATCAGTTGAGAGTGAAAGAGCAGGATGTGTTGAAAATTGCATTTCAAACAAGGTATGGCCATTATGAGCTTTTGGTTATGCCATTTGGTTTGACGAATGCACCGGCGATTTTTATGGATCTGATGAACCGTGTTTTCGGACCATATGTGGACAAGTTTGTAGTTGTCTTCATTGACGACATATTGATCTATTCTCGAGATGAGAACGATCATGAAGAACATTTGAGAATTTTCTTGCAAACTTTAGGAGATAAGCAATTGTACGCTAAGTTTAGCAAGAGTGAGTTTTGGCTCTGTGAGGTCGGATTCCTAGGACACATTGTGTCGGGTGATGGTGTTAGAGTTGACCCGAGTAAGATATCGGCTATTGTAGATTGGAAATCGTCGAGGAACGTGTCGAAAATCAGAAGTTTCTTGGGATTAGCAGGATATTACAGACGTTTCGTAAAAGGGTTCTCTGTGATTGCTACCCCGATGACGATTGCACAAAGATGTCAAGTTTGAATGGACTGAGACATGTCAACAGAGTTTCGAGAGACTGAAGACATTATTGACTGAGGCGCCGGTTTTGGTTTAACCAAAATCGGGGAAAGAGTTTGTGGTTTATAGTGACGCGTCGTTTAATGGTCTCGGTTTCATGTTGATGCAAGAGGGTAAGGTAGTCGCTTACGCCTCGAGACAGTTGAAACCGCACGAGAAGAATTATCCGACTCATGATTTGGAGTTGGCTGCGATTTTTTCGCGTTAAAGATTTGGCGACATTACTTATATGGTGAGAAGTGCCGAATCTTTACGGATCACAAGAGTTTGAGATATTTGATGGATCAGAAGGATCTGAATTTGCGGCAGAGACGGTGGCTTGAGTTGTTGAAAGACTATGAGTTAGTCATTGATTACCACCCGGGAAAAGCGAATGTGGTTGCGGATGCCCTGAGTAGGAAATCCTTATATGCTCTAAGAGTTATGAGGACGAGTTTGGCATTGTCTGATGATGGTGCTATTCTGGCAGAGTTGAGAGCTAAGCCACTATTTGTTCAACAGATATGTGAAGCTCAGAGAAATGATAGTGAGATGTCAGCTAAGAGAGATAAGCGTGAGTCAGAAAGTGATCCCGACTTTCGAGTGGGCTCGAATGGTTGTTTGCTGTACCGTGACAGAATTTGTGTACCTAGAGATGAGGAGTTAATCCAAAAGGTTTTGCATGAGGCCCACAGTGGATGTTTGTTAGTACATCCGGGCAGTACGAAAATGTATAATGACTTGAAGAAGTCTTATTGGTGGCCGGGTATGAAAAGAGATATTTCAGAGTTCGTGACAAAGTGTCTGATTTGTCAACAAGTGAAAGCTGAGCATCAAGTGCCTTCGGGATTGCTTCAGCCAGTGATGGTACCCGAATGGAAGTGGGATCGGGTTACCATGGATTTTGTGACTCGGTTGCCGGCGACTCAAAAAAGAGAGATGCTGTGTGGGTTGTTGTGGATAGACTAACGAAGTCGGCTCACTTTATTCCAGTACGTGTTGATTATTCACTGGATAAGTTAGCTGAGTTGTATGTTGCAGAGATAGTGAGGTTACATGATGTACCTGTGTCTATAATATCGGATAGGGATCCAAGGTTCACTTCGAGGTTTTGGAAGAGGTTGCAAGAGGCTTTGGGAACAAAGTTGAATTTCAGTACTGCGTTCCATCTGCAAATCGATGGTCAGTCTGAAAGAGTGATTCAAGTTCTCGAATATATGCTTCGATGCTTTGTGTTAGAATTCGAGGGTAGTTGGGAGAGATATCTACCTTTAGTCGAATTTGCTTACAAAAACAGTTATCAGTCAAGTATACGGATGGCTCCGTATGAGGCCCTGTATGGTCGTAAGTGTCAGACTCCTTTGTATTGGATCGAGCTTAGTGAGAAGCGGATCCATGGGGTCGATCTAGTAAAAGAGACCGAGGAGAAAGTGAAAATAATCCGTAATAGTCCAAAGTTACTTGGACCGACGCTGTCATCATATGCAGATCAGAAAAGAAAAGAAATTGAGTTTGAAGTGGGCGACAAAGTGGTTTTGAAAGTGTCCCCATGGAAGAAGATTATGAGATTTGGACGAAAAGGAAAATTGAGTCCAAGATTCATAGGGTCGTATGAGATTACAGATAGAGTTGGGCCAGTAGCATACCGGTTGGCTTTGTCGGTAGAGTTGGAAAAAATTCATAATGTGTTCCATGTGTCGATGTTGCGACGGTATCGCTCCGATCCTTCACATGTGTTTCTTTCGAAGGAAATTGAGATAAGACCGGATATGTCTTACGATGAAGAGCCGATTAAGATCTTGGCTCGAGAAGTGAAACAGTTGAGAAATAAGAGCATAGCACTAGTGAAAGTGTTATGGCAGAAACACGGTGTGGAAGAGGCTACGTGGGAAACGGAAGAATCTATGAGAGAGTAACATCCAAACCTCTTTACTGGTAAGATTTTCGAGGGCGAAAATCTCTAATGGGGAGAGAGTTGTAACATCCCGATTTAGGGCCTAGTCAGAATAGTGGTGCGAGACCACAAATCCGAGGTATATGAATGAGTTTTTGAGGTTTATGCTATGTATGTATGCTAGTGTGAAAGTTTCATGAAGCAATTTTGTGAAATTGCGGTTGAATTGTCCAAAAGGACTAAATTGCAAAAGTTGCAAAATGTGAGATTATAGAAACTATTTGTGTGAAATAGCTTTAGAATATTAATTAAAGGTCCTTAAATAGAAATTTTCCCAATTTCTAATTTCTGGACAAATTTGGGCATGGATGAGTTAAAATTGAAAGTTTATCAAAAAGGGCATTTTGGTCATTTAACAATTAAGTGATTAAAATAGGAGAAAAGATGACAAAATTCATTCATCTTCTTCTCCAAGGCTGCCGAAAATTTGAGAGAGCCATTGTTAGGGTTCTTCAAAAATTTCAAGCTTGCTAGTAAGTGCATCTAGCCTCGTTTTTGTTATTCTTTGTATTTTTGAAGTCCTTGTTGCATGAGTAAGCTATTTTTAGCTATTTGATGAGCTATGATGGATGTTCAAAAATGTGGCCATGTATGACATGCATGTATTTTGATGTTTTATTGAAGATTATGAAAGCTTGATGTAGTAGAAACATCTTTTGCTAAATGAGTTTCCATAGAAAATGCATGTAGGGACTAGTTTGTAAAAATCTTGAGTTTGGTCATACATGTGTGATGTAGTGAAAATTGATGATTGCTTTAGTTTAGTAAGTGATTCGGCTAAGCATGAAAGGCTAGAAAGTTGAATAAAAATCACTTTACGAGCCTTGCGGGTAATAGTGTAATTATGAGAAAGATTTGGGGCAAAAGGGTAATTTTGCCAAAGTATGAGATGTGGGTCAATTTGGTCAATGTGTGTATTGAATAAGCTGATTTAATCATTATAGATCAAGAAAGACAAAGCCCAGATCGAAACCGAGGCAAGAGCAAAGTGGTGGACTAAATTGCACGTTTCTATACTTTTGAGTATCGAGGTAAGTCTACGCATAAACAATGCATTCATACTTACAATTTGTTAATGCTAGATAGTGTATAGCATGTTTGAGAATGATTGAGAACCTATGTGGTTCAAGTGAAATGAATGGATGAATGATTAAGTAAGTAGATTTGTGAATGTGTTGTGATAATGCTAAATGGTGGGCTAAGTGCGATACCATCCTAATGCATATTGACGATGAGCTAGCTATGTGCGATGCTATCGTTAGGTATATTATCTAGTGGGCTATGTGCGAAGCCACTATGTATACCTTGTTGGTAGGCTAAGTGCGATACTACCTTATTAATTAATTGTGGTGGGCTTAGTGCGGAACCACCGAGAGATTTGCTGTGTGGATGTGATAGTGAGGAGAATAGCTGTGTGGATGTATTATTGAGAAATAATGATGTTTTGTATATGGCATGTATAAGGGCTAGACAAGTTAGTGAATTTTGTTGTTTATGGCTATGATGTGTTGGCCTTTAGATGGATAATCTATTTTGTATAATGCCATAGTTGTTGGCACTTTATTATATGAAAAGATGAAGTTATCTATGTGAGATTGTAAGACTTTGAGTTGATTATGGATGTGTTGAATGAGTGCATGATTGTGTATGCTAGAAGGGTGAAAAGAACTTGGCAAATAGCTTTGTTCTTGTCCATGTGGGTAGACACACGGGCGTGTGTCTAGGCCATGTGTGACACACGGTCAGCCCATGGGCGTGTGACTTGGTCGTGTGTCCCCTGCATGTTAGTATTTTAAATCAGAATAGACCACAGACTAGTCACACGGGCGTGTGCCTAGAACGTGTGTGTTAATCAGTGTTGGCCATGGGCTAGCTACACGGGCGTGTGTCTAGACTCTAGACGTGTTAAGGTAGTCAGTGAGCACCACGGGTGGAGAGCACGGGCGTGTGCCCTAACCGTGGGGCATTGGCAGAATGCTTGATTTTTCATGCACGGGTAGTGACCATAGGCGTGTGTGACATCCACGGACGTGCCAAATCTTACACGGGCGTGTGGGCCCTGTATAAGTGGAAAAATTTTAAGATCGTAAGAGTTTTCGATATAGTCTCGAGAGCCCTCGTGTGTATGAGAGAGGCCTCGTAGGTCGGGATTGAGGTTGTTGTGATGGCCAAAGAGAGTGGTCATGTTGTGCCAAAGTGGCGATCTTGAGGTCTTTAATTCGGTAACGCCTCGTGCCCGGTTCCGGCGTTGAATACGGGTAAGGGGTGTTACAAAAATTCTCATTGTCTTTGGTGCTTAAAGCCTGCTCTCGATTAGGCATACATTTTTTTACAGGGAAAGGATCTTTCTGGTCAAGTCTTGCTTGCTATTGCGGGGCTCAAATGTCTCTCTGGTTTGTACTTGCATTACAATTCTTTGTCTGGGGAGATACCTAAAGAACTCTCAAATCTTCAAGAGTTAAATAATCTTTATCTTAATAATAATGCTCTGTCTGGTACCATTCCTTCTCATATTGGTAACATGGCTACCTTACAAGGTTAATTCATCATTTCGCTTCTGAATTTTCCTTTATTTTTAGTTTTCAAAGTAGTAACAGTAAATGTTTTGCCTTGTAGTTGTGGATTTATGTTGCAATCAGTTAACAGGGAATATACCTATAGAGATAGGGGATTTGAAGGGATTAAGTGTTCTTTCTTTGCAATGAAATAGAATAGATAGTAAAATTCCAGCTAACTTAGGGAACTTGGTAATGTTAAGAAGACTTGATTCGAGCTACAATCGTCTCTTTGGTGAAATTCTTACAACATTAGCTAATATTCTACAATTTGAAACTCTGGAAAACGTTCCTTCAGGTAACATTGATTAAATATTGTTCATATATAATAATTCATGTTCTTCATGTCAACTTATATTGATTTTTAATCTGTAATGAATGAAAACCAAGGTCTTAAGAGATTAAATGGAGGGTTCCTTGGCGACAACAATAGAGGTCTATGTGGAACAGGTTTTCCAACATTGAGAGTCTGTACACGTTTTGACAATATGAACATCAACCAGCTTGAACCTTTTCGATTTGATCTGAATGACACAGTTCCAAGGGTTAACTCGCATATAGTACATAACCAAGGGCATTACAACCTCATTGCTCGAATTCACTGAAATTCCCAAAATTACCTATTATTACAGGGGTTATTACAGTCGATTTTGTTTTTATGGTTGTTGTATTTCTTGCAATTTTCCACTACCGTAAGAAGAAACAAAATATTAGAAACACATGTGAATCTTCTGATGAGCGCCTTAGCATTAACCACCAAGCAAAGGAACTTCAAAGGAATGGAAGTGTTTCTCCGCTTGTAATACTTAAATATTCATATGGATTGGATCCATTAGATGATGGATGGGACAACATTGGATTTTCCAAGGAACATATAGATAAGTTTAGATTCAACCTAGAAGAAGTCAAGTCCTCAACTCGGTGATTTTCCAAATTAAACTTACTAGGAAAGGCCAATTTCTCATCAGTGTACAAAGGAGTACTAAAAGACGGTTTTGTTGTAGCCATTAGAAGCATAAACGTGACCAGCTACAAATTAAAAGAAGCAGAGTTTGTTAAAGGCTTGTACTTATTAACCTCCTTGATACATGAAAACCTCGTTAGGCTTCAAGGGTTTTGTTGTTCAAATGGGAGAGGCGAATGTTTTCTCATTTATGACTTTGCTTCTAAGGGAAACCTGTCTAAGTATCTCAGCATCTTATTGAAAAAAATTTGGGCATCTTCCATGTTCCCATACTTTAAAAACCCATTAATTATTGAATTCCACGAAATCAAATCTCTATCAGACATTTTCTCAAAGAGTCCCAAAGCCAAACATATCCCATTTTTCAATTGCGTATAACCACTAAGAATTCCAAGTTATCAAATTCTTACCTCTAGTGGCATAACGTCAAACAACTCCCTTGCTAAATCAATCACCCCCTTTTAATATACCCATTAATCATCGAATTATATGAAATAGAATCCCGCATAGACATTCCATCAAATAATTAACGTGCATATCCAATAAACCCACAGTGTAAATAATAAGAAATCAAACAATTTTGCAAAAATAAATCAGATCCAAAATTCAGCTTTCTCAGCAAACCATGAATCTGCATTCCTTCCTTTAATAAACCCAATCAAGAGCAGGCTTTAAGCACCAAAGACAATGAGAATTTATCAAAAAGAACTTCATTCTCAAGCATCAAAGAGAGAATGATAAAAGCTTGTCGTGCCTCACGTCCATGGGGATACGACTTTATTATAGCATTTCAAAGAAAAGGGTCCTCGTCTAGTGTGGAGCAATTCTATCACTGCCAAACAAGAAGAAACTTGGGTTGAGTGAAGAAGAAGATGAAGAAGAATAAGAAAGAAGGGAAAAAAACAAGGAATGACAGAAAAAATTAGGGGGATGAGAAAAGTCTAAAGAAAAAAAAGTTTTTTTAAAAATTTTTTAAGATTATGACATTAGCATGATGTCTTTATGCCATGTGTCACAATCTTATTCTGCCATGTGTCCTAAACTTAACGGCGTTAGACTCAGGTATCTATTTAGTTGACAAAAAAATAAGTTCGGGTACTAATCTGGGACAAAAAGAACCATAAGTACCAATCTGGGAGAAGTGGACAAGTTTGGGTACTAATTTTATATTTAACCCAACAATCAATGGCAACATTTTAAAACTTTAACAATTTTGAAAATAGAGACACAAATTAGCTGGACCCAGTTGCAACAATCTCAAAAACATAAAAATTACAAGAAAATAACTTAATTGTCATACCTAATTAGTGGCTGAAACTTTGAAACTTCAAGGAGAGTTTTCTTTCTTTTGTTCTTCGGTGGAGAAGAAGAATGATGAAGATAACCATTTATTTGTTTTATTTTAACTTATATATTTAATTAAAATTTAATTAATCATAATTATATAATTTAAAATTTATTTAATTAAAACTTAAGCTTAATTAGAAAAACTTAGTGGATTGTAACTCATCCACCATCGTTTGACCATTTAGAAATTGTCTTATTGTTCATTTGGTCCTCCAATTATTTAAAAATCCATAGTGATTAACTTTTACCACTTTTACAATTTAGTCATTTTTCCTTAATTAACTATCAAATCATTGAAATTACCGGACCAAACTTCAATCCATTTATACAATAACTCTGTGCTTGTTTTATGAAAATGAGGTCCTAATACCTTATTTTTCCAAAATCACTGATATGCACCACTTGTACCTTAACTAACTAACCAATTAATAAAATCTATAAAATTGAAATCACAATAACACCATATTTAACTCGTAAATATTAAATAATAATATTTACGGACTCACTCGTCAGAATTGTGATTCTGAAACCATTGTTTTCGACACCACTAAAAAACAAGCTATAACACACATCGCCGATGCAAAATCAACTCTATTGATTTAAACTCAAAAATTATTGGGTGGATGATTGTTTACATTGGTGCATATTTTCTTGTTCACAAAATACTTAGGTATAATGTTGTTTTTGTTGTTGTTGTTGTTGTTATTGTGAGCTTCAGGCTGTGGATTGATAGTTGAATTACTTAATTATTTATTAAGATTTCTAGACTAAGGGGATTATGCTAAGGGGGAGATTTTGGTTGGTTGTTGTTTAAAGCTTCTTGTCATAAGTTTGTTTTGTTCAAAACATTGTTAAAGGGGGAGATTATTGAAATATTCGAAGTTGTTGCAATGTGCTAAGGGAAGTGCCCACTTTCTTCACCACTACGACAAAACAATAACTTGTCATATTTTGAAGATTGTCAATTTATTGAACCAAATCTTTGGGTTGTGCTAATATTGTACAATGATTCAAGCCCATCAATGAATATCAATTCACTTGGAGAAACATGTCTAGAAGATTGGATTGGATTGAATCGTGTGTATTGAATCCCTTGGATAAAGGAAGTTGGATCAGATTGAAACACTGAAGACATATTTACCAATAGTTCATTTTACTTGGAGTGTTTATATTATATTGTATTAAGCTATTTTAGCTGCTATTTAGAAGGGATCGTGATTGATCTTCATTATGTTAGCAAGTCTCGAAAACCTTATATAATTGAGAGACTTATATAGATTGATATATTGATTTTTCAAAACACTTATCTATTCACTTAGGAACGTTATTTATGAGATTATGTTTATGATTGTAAAACCTTTGTGCAATTGGTTTTACAGGCTAAGTTCTCAATTGGAGAATTTAGTGGTGAGAGATCTAGTCATTAAGATACAAAAGTGAAGATTCTTTAATGGGATGTGTTTAAACTAGGATCAGTTGTTGTATTTGCTTCAAGGATAGTGAATTCATCTCACTAAGCTGGGCTCCACAGACGTAGAGAAATCGAACTGCATAAATAATTTTCTTGTCTCATGTTTACATTATGCTTGTCACAATTTTGCAAAAGTGCCCATTTCCATAACTATTTCTACTCATACTTTGTTACTTGCAGATTTAGCAACTATTTTAGGGCAATAGAAATTAATAAGAGAATAAGATTAGACAAAGCGTAGACGTTTACGTTGATAACATGTTCATTAAAAGCTTGTTAATAGAGCAACAAGTGTAAAATTTGCAAGAAGTGAACAGAATATTAAGAAAGTATAGCAAGAGGTTAAACCTGGCCAAATATGCTTTTGTCATAGGAGTGAAAAAATTCCTAGACTTCATGACAATTAACAAATATAGAATAAAATAATAAATTAACAAAGTAATTTAGAAAATATTAAACTAAAACTAATTTCTTCCTAAACATTTCTTGGACTAATTTGGTGTCATTATGACTTTATTCTTGTACTCCTTGAAAAGTAGCTTCAATATTCATGATCAATCCACTTGTATTTGTATTCAATACCCAATTTTGAAACTTGAATTTGTAGAAGTTGCAAATTAATGTGATGATGAAATATAACAATAAATGATAATGCTATACTACAATTGCAAAATATACCATCCATCTTTTCTTCCATTAATGAAACTTTAAACACAAGCAAATTTTCAATATATATATATATATATATATATATTGCATTTGCCACACATTTTTGGTATACAAATTAGCAGTAGGATAATTTCTACCAAAAATAAAAACGTTGAAACCTTGAAGTCAACGAAATTCTTCAAAAGTAGCAAGATCAACATAATTCCATCTGAATTTCTGAACTTCACCTACCTTCTCACCGCATCAAATCATAAACCCCTTGAATAATTCATGTTTGACTAAATCACACACTTTCAAAACTTTATTATTATTTTTTTCTTTTTCTTACTTTCTTCAAATTATTGCCAATAATTTGCAAAACATAAATATTACATGCAAATATACAAATTCAATGTATTCAAATGTGAATTTAGTAATATAATAACTAATAAAGAGTATTTTGTAGATAATATTTCAAATATACAAAATTCTTATACAATTATGTTTGTAAATATTACATATAAAATTCATATATATATATATATATATATTAGATAATCATAAATATTACATATACTAAGCACTTTTAGTTATGGTTTATAAAATATTTATATTATAACAAAACATCTATATAAAATTTTTACGATACGAATTTGTATTATTTTATTATTATGTAAAAGTAAAATTAATTATTACATTCAAAATAAAAAAAATTTATAACTTATAAAACATCCTAATTACTTAAATTTGTCCAAATCTAAGAAAATTTGAGCTTAAAAAATTTAAACCGAAAAATTTTTGAGTCCAAACCGATTCTAACTTGAGATAATGAAAATAAAATAATCCAAATAAATTGAATCCAACTTCACCCGTTTACCATCTCTATCCAAATGGATAAATATTATTATTTTGCAATTGTAGTAAAAAAAAAAATGAATTTTGAGATCAAATATCAAGTGTTACTGGACTCTAAAGAAAGAAAAAGATATGAAGTAAATTTTGATTGCTTCAAACTACTCCAACCTAATCAAAGCTTCCATATTCCTTTAAACATAGAAGGGTTTGTTTTTGTGAAACATAGAATGTCAGTATCGCAAAAATAAAAAATAAAAAAATAAAAAAGCACATAGATTTTTACGTGAAAATTCTTACGGGCAAAGGATAAAATAATTCACAATTCGAATGATTACAAGAGGAGTAGACTATGTCTATTTATAGATGTGTAAAACCATATTCTAATCAAAATAAAATAAAAGTAATGCAGTAAGATTAAAACACTTTATTCAAATCAACATTAGACAGAGGAAGTATACTTCTATTTGAACTTCTTTTGCACTCACCACTTATATTTTATTTTATCATGAATTTAGATCGCATCTCTAACAGCTATATTGAATCATAATAATAGTAGTGAAAGATTCAGTATCTCCTAAATCTCAACTAAAGCATTTTATATCATGTGAGAAATGCATTATCAAGTAAATTCATTGATGCTAATTTGCTAATTAAACCCATTACTTAGTCTAGGTTATTAATTTCAGAACCCATTGTTTTATCCCTCTCCGTTGCCTATGTACATTAAATTTGTGATGTGTGGAACAAAAAAGCAATGTTGCATTTATTGAAAAGTCATAAAAGGCGATAAAGATCCCTAGTTGTCTGATGAATAAATCAAAGAAACAAGCAAAATAAAATGCCCTCACATTCTTAGTAAAAGCATTCGTGGTCTTGATTTGGGAATTGGGACCAGCTATTTATGAGTTCCAATGGCTGATTTCCCTTTGTGAAAAACAGCCTCTATTTCACCAAAACTATTTTCATTACCCTCTCTTCTACACTTGTGAGTTAAAAAGATTAGAAATATTGAAAATAGAGTTCGAACCTTGAAAATGGATAATTACAAACTCTGAATATAAAAAATATCAAAAAGAAAAAAAAAATAAGGTGTTACAGTTGGGGTAAGGTACCAATACTTCAAGTTTAATTTTATTGAAAATATAGATTTTAATATTCAACGGTATATTAGTAATGAAATTTTACTATATTATAATGTAAATATTAAAATTAAAAAAAAACAATATATTATAAATTGGTTACGGGAAAGATTTCAGGTTATAAATATTAGAGACCAAGCTTGAATCATATTGTAAACGAGTCTAATATTTTTATCTAAACCCATTTTTCAAGTTTAATATTTTTTAACAAAATCCTCATAATTACCATACAAGCTTTTGAGATTGAACAAAAGTTTTTATTTTAAAAATACAAAAAAAAATTATAAAATTCTCGATTTTAAAAAGCAAGTGACCCATATGAACTTTATCCCCCCTCCCATTTATACGTAATTTCCTCAATAGTTTGGGTTCCTTTTGTTGTTCGACATTATCTTGTTCTACCTTTTGTTGAATATATCTCTCTGAAATTGTTGATTAAACTTTTAGCCGTGGGCGTGGCAAGATATGGGAGGTTGACACCATTGTCGCCTTTTTTAACCGCAATTGGATACTATCATCAAAGTCTTGGGGGTTACCTTTTCTTTTCATGATTTTATTCTCTCTTTTTTTTCTTTAATGAACTTAAATTAACCCAAGTCATGAGTGCAAATAAATAAAGCTAATGAAAGATGTCACTCTCTTTGGTCCCCCCCTTCCCTCCCCATCTCTTCTGAAATTTGGTGATTGATTCTTAGCTAGTGTTCCTTTCCTTTCCTTCTCTTTCCTTTGTTTCACCCCAATTCCAAAGATGATTAAAGCCGACGCCTTTGTTTCTTTCAAATTCAAAGCTTGTATGAGGTGGAGGGTGCAGTGTTGAAATTAGACTTATGGTTGAACTCATCACATAATTGATTCAATAACTTAAATTGTTACATCAGTATTTAACATATTTTAAAAAAAGAAAACATTTTTTTTGAAAAAATTAAAAAATCATAAATAAATAATAATAGTAATATAAATATTCATTTTATAACAATAACATTGAAATTTTAAACCAATAAAAAGTTCAAATCATTTCATTTTTTTTTTTAATTTCAAAATATTTTACAGAACTCGATTATATAATTCTAGTTAAAATATTAAACCAATCAATTTTCAATTCAACCGATGTTTATCTATTAGTCAAATTCCAACATCGTGAAGGGTTAAAAAGATGAAATGATGGGGCAAAAGTGAGAAGGTAATGGTGTAAGCAAACTGTGATTTGCAAGGTTGATATAAGCTTTTTCACTTGTCCAATACTTTTGGGGAATCACTGAAGCCGTAGTGAATATAGAAGGGCAGCCACGTTGGGCTCAGTGTCTCAATTGGGTTGGGCTATCTTGATTTTGAGTTTAAGACTTCAATTCTAGATGGGCTTTTCAACTATAACACAAGTCATCCAATTACTTTATAAAAAATTATAAAATAGTCATTCAACTAATTGTGTTTATCTTTTCTAGTCTAATTTTGTTAACTTCGGTTAAGAGTGACAGTTTTAAAATAGGTATAATAACAAGTTTAGTGCATAATGTTTATACATAGTGTCAATTTGGTCATGAATCTAAAAAACTTAATCTTCAACATTGGTTCAATTTGATCCTAATTTTAAAATAATGTCAAGCATTGATTTTTCATTTAGAATTATGATCAAATTGACAATGTATAAATAATAAGGGTTAATTTTTTTATTGTGTCAATTTTAGAGTTGTCACATCATCTTTCTGTCACAAAGAAAGACAAACATAATTAGTTGGATGATCATTTTGTAATTTTTTATAGTTAAGTGTCTGGAAAGAGAAACTCCACCATAGTTGGGTGACTTACTGTGTAATTTAGCTAGAAAAGAATATATATGATATGTGATGACCAACGACGCAATAAAGCTACAACGTGAAAGCCTACACCTATGATAAAAAGCAACAAAATTCAAGATTCAGAACACCAACTTCCTTCGACTTGTTGGGACTTCATTACTTTTTCCAGAAAAACCAATCAGATCTCGGATGGTTTCGACGATCAGGTCTTTAAATATTTGTCGTTCGATATAGAGGACTGCTTCAGACATCTCAATGGGGTAATCTCCCCAACCGCTAATGGCATCCCCTGCAAGGTCCTTTCTTAACACACCACAAATCACCTCAAACAAGTCATCTGCTGAGTCCCTCCTTCGAATCCTTTCAAATTCGGACCAAATTTGTTGCAGCGATGTCTCTCCTGACCATGGATATTTAAGCTTCCATGGCGGTAATTCTCCCTTTCCATTGAGAATTTCATTTATGGTGTCGAATATAAGCTTCCTTTGGAGTTTATACACTTTGGAGGTGTCTTTCCCTTTAAGGTTCTGTTGCTTCTCAAGCAACAGAAAGACGTCAGTATCATCAGGCAAGTAATTGGATGCTTTGAGGATATCCGAAATGTAGTTGAAATCACAATCGTCTGATTTATCTGATGATTTTGATTCAGCGGTTGACATGGCACTAGCAGGACTCCAAAGTTCATCTTCTGATTCAACAACCTGGTCTGAAAATTTAAAATCGCAAGTCGAATCACAAAATTCTCCATTCAACGTTGATTGAAGGAGGTAAAAGTATTGAATATATATACTTGCTTATTATAGTGTGGATTGCTTCTAAAATGAGAAAAATCATCAACAAATATCAAAACTTTGTTTTAATGTACAACATCATATATGAACTTTAATTTTGTGCGATTTTATACATAAAATTTTAGTTTGATTTAATTTTCACAAATCACTAACAACATTATCAAATTAACACTATTTTATATTGATGTATTGCATACACAAACAATTATATTAAACTAATATAAATATATATATATACATATTTCTTTAAATGAGTACAATTAAGTCAAAATCAAAGTTTCATTTGTATAATTGTAAAAACTAAAATTTATGTATCAAAACACATATTAAACCAAAGTTTATGTATAAATTTAATATTTATCTCTAATTGTAATTAACTTGACTTGATTTCATACCTTATTCACTGGTTAATAGTTAAGAATTTTTATGTTACAATCTAATAAATATATTACGACATATTTTAAAAATAATTTTATATTACTCACTTTGTCCTAGTACAATTGTCACAGTTGAATTTCTTTTCAAAATTTTTCTATTTTGACATCAAATACTATATATATTTTATAAAAAATATATATATTTAAAATTAATTCATTGAAAGTCATTATAATATGTATTTTTTTTTCAAATTTTTATGCATAATATTTTTTTAAAGAATAAAAGGTTAAAGTAAAAATATTTTACCATGTGATAAGTTGAATGGAGAAGAAAGAGTATTTAATTAAGTTAATCTCAAAAAAATAATATTTTTATTTTTCGAAAACTTTTACTATTTAAAAAAAGCATATAAATCAAAATAAAATGGGGGCCATAAAGAAACAAAGTCAATAAGGGTAGGGATTACGACAGTAACAAAGGGCTAATACACTGACAGAAAACAGATGATTAAATGAATGTATGAAGGAAAAAGGACCAAATATGTCGTTGCCTTCAGTCACTTTCCAATATGGACTGTAGTCTTTTAACTTCAAACAAAATTAACAGAGGTGGGACATTTCCACCACTTTCCAAGACTAGCATTAATGGGATGCTCTAACCCACTTGTCAGGCAAAGTTTTACAGCGGTAAGTATATTCTTTTTCTCACTCAGGTAACTTTGGTTTGCAGTAAAAAAGGGAGGATGTTTCAATTACTTTCCTATTTACGACATCTCCATTCTTCTTCTTTCTTTTTGGTTATTCTAAAATTATTTGCTTTTAATGTAGTCTACCAAATTAATGAAATCTACACGTAGATAAAGAGATTTACGAATACTCGAAGATTTGTTCTCTTACCTTTGAAATCCATTCTTCGTTTCATCACAGGGGAAGGAGACGAATCATCTTTGTAAAAGAACGCGTCGAGTACCGAAACAGGACTCGGCTGCAACTCAGTTTGAGCTGCGTTCATCTTTGCTATGCTGTGAAGCAACTTATCACACCTTTCCAATAGGCTTCTCCCTTCCTTATATTCCTCCACCTTCGATTTCTGTGCATGCCATTAAATTAAATTAAGGTGATTAACTAACCATTTAGTTTAATAATTGAGCAATTTTACCTCAGCATCAGTTTGAGAAGATGAGCTAGCGCTACTTTCAGAAACAGTTGATGTTTCATCCTCCGCTGGGATAAATACTTTCTCAGCCGTTGATTTCCTGTTTCCCGCTGATCTATTCGCCTGATCTAGTTCGGTTCTTCTCACATTAACTCTAGCAGACTGAACCGGAGACATTCTTCTCTGTTCAACATTGCCATTCCCTCTCTGCGTTTCAATCCTCAAAGGCCTTCTGCTTGGACTCCTGATGCCACTTATTCTGCTTTGGTTCCGTAAGTTCCTTCCAGTATCCGGTCGATCACGTCTTGGACTTGGCGGCGGCTCCTCCAGTTTCGAGTTCCGGCGAGCTCCATTTTTTGATCTGTAAGCCGGAGGAGGTGAATCGTTGCTGCTTCTCCTGATTGGTGCTGATCTTTCCGGTCTAATAACAACAATTGGAGATTGTTCATAAACAAAGCTCCTTTTATTCCTTTGGTTTGGAGGTTTCGTAGTATGTAAAAGGCCTTTAAGTTGCAAAGCTTCGAGGATTCGCTTAAGATTCTCGAGATCTTTCGAAGGCTCGTCAATTCCTCGGAGCTTAAGCTCTTTCTCAATCTCTCCATTGATGGAAACTGTTTGCTTTGTCTTTGGAAAGAAATCAACTGAATTGTAAAAACGTTTAGTTTGAACCGTTCCTCGAACCGGAGTTTTAACTGGTTCACGTCTCACAGTGCTTGAGCCTTCTGTTCCGTTTCTTATTGCTTCATCTTCCTCGGCACCATTTTTAGTTACCACATTGCTCGAAATCCCCCCATTTAAATGGAAATTAATTCTATCTATAAAACGATACTGAAATAGATCTCTGCCTCTTGCTTCCGACGCGGATCTTCGGAGCTCCGCTCTTTTATGCGGTTCGGGATCTGAATCCGGCAACGGCGCCTCAAGTCCCATGAGCCTTGCGACTATGCTAGGTGAACGTTGTTGTTTGTCGATACCATCCACTCCGTCTTCTTCTCTATTGCTTTCGCATTGGTTGGAAGGTAGAATGGCGATATTCGTACGGATCTCTCGTGGCTTAAGGCTTCCAGTTGCATTGACCACGGCTCTGCTATCGAGAGAAAGCCTTGGAGCTTCTTTGGAGAATTTCCATGGCGAACTTGCGCCGTCTTCGTTGAATTCGAAAATTGGACGGCCGCGAGGTGACTTGTACTGGCTCACCATCGCAATGGAAGGTTCCGGTGACGGCAGCTTCTCTATTATTTTAGATATTGCTAGTGGTGACTCAACGTTCTTCTCTTGCTCCGATGTCATTTCTCTGGACTGAGAAAAAAAACCGTAAAATTACATTTCAGTAGAAGTCCACATGCACATCATAAATAGGGGGAAAAAAAGGAAACCAACCGTCGTGGAAGGGAGGCGCTTAACAGTGTAAAGGCGTTTGCCGGCAAGAATGTGGTGAAAATCAAAGATCTGAAAAAAACCAGCCATGCAACCCTTTTGTTTCTCATCTATTTTCTTCTCAATATTTTGCTCTTGCACTATCCCCGCCATCATTCAAAAAAATAAAAAATCTCCGTTGGAACTCAACAAATAATACCCGCTTCTCTTTCACTCAACTTTATATTTTCTTTGAATTACTATTTTTCCATTTCTGTCTTCATCTTTTGCAAGGTTCTTGCTGTCACTGTGTGGCTGAGTTTAACCGCAACACAACAGTGCAGCCTTCATATTCATACTTCATTCTCCCGCTTTTATGGTCTTTAAAAGGGTGGACCACGTTAAGGAACAAAAAGAGCAGTGGTGTGGGGACAGATGGCATCTCTCGTCACTTGTACGCAACTTGACCTTTACTATAAATTCGATGACGTAAAATTTTTATTTTTCAAATAAAATACAATATTAAATGGGTGTATGATAAGAAGTAACGACAAAATATAAATATTCAAAATATCTAATTTAAATCTTTGTTTTTGAAAGTACAAACTATTTAATCTAAAACTTAAACCAAGAAAACAAAAATATTATAAACTGAAAATTTGCTAAGTTGAGTCCAATATTAAACTTCTACCAACAAAAGAGTTTGTTGGCACTGGGCCAATGCTTTCTCCTAACGTCTCATTCATTTGCTCCCTTAATTTTCGTGCCTTTGAACGACTGACCACCACCTTTATTGCCTCCATTTTATGTCATGCTTATAACCAGTTTTGCCCCCCGAGATGATACGATTCAAAAATGTTAATAACCATAAAATCATTATTTCCCTTTGAAGGTGCATATGAATCATTTAAAAGCAAGATGAATATGGATAAGAGGGTGAAGCCATTAACGTGAATCACGAGAACGTACATTGTAATGACACCTGTAATGTGCACATTTAACTTACAATGTAGATAAAAATATTTATGTGATATATTTAAATATTATATTGGTTAAAATGATGGACGATATTGTAGTAATTAAAGTGCAGTCCGTGAGTATTGGGAAACCCAAAAAAAAATGTCCAGTTTTCCAGTTTTCAGAATCCAGGCATAACCTTGAGTAGACCAAAAATAAATAAAGATTAAAGAATAAAACATTCGCCACTAGCCACTAGCCACCGCCAGCCGGCTTGACATAATGGGTGGCCGAGCTGATCCAAAACTTCCATTATAAGTGGCTGCAGCACTACTAGACGTGCAAGAAGTTGGCACTTAGCAGTTGAGGTATATGGACTTTGATAACCTGGCACGTGGCGAACGTATGAACTGACTGGTTGCACCTTGTTAGAGGATGGATACAGTTACTACAGTTCCAAAAGGAATCAAAGTGGATGGCCAGCTGCCACCTTTGAAAATGAAGGGCGTTAAGGAATCTGTTTCCTCCATTGGTTGTTGCACTTGCACCCTTTATTTTATGCCACTTAAAGATTCCTTTTTTTTTTTTTTTTAAGACGAAAATTTAGGAACTTACTTTAAACTTAAGATTATATCTTATCGAATTTGAGTTTTAACAGTAACGAAATCACTAAAGCCTCAATCAACAACTAGTTGATTTTTATGAAAATTTATTACTATCATTAGTTTAAGCATTTAAAATTCAATGAAAGTTTTCTCCTTTTCAATCACTTGTTAGCCAGCACCTTATATATTTTTTTCTTTAAGAGAAATTTTTATCCCTCACCTCCGTCAAGAGCTGTAAACGGTTTGGGGAGAGAGACACCTCTTTTGATAGTGATACAAGAATACGACTTACAAAATTTAAGGGAGAAATATTAATATAGTATTTAGAATTAATTATGTAAATCATCTGAGTGCATAAGAACTTGCACTAGGTGACCTCTGAAATATTTCTTTAGGTTTTATAAGTGGTATATCTATATAAGAAAAATAAAAAGAAATTACTCAAAGGAGAAAGATACATAAGTGAATCAATTGACGCTTTTCTTTGCTTGTGGTAGAATATGTGACAATGTATGTTGCTCTAAATTAATAATAATCTCAATCTCGAAAATGTGAAAAAAAGCTTAAATACAAAATTAAAACATAATGTTTAGTTTAAGTACGAAATTGAAAAAAAAAACATCAAGTTTAAATACCAAATATTATAATAAACATTAATTTTGTGATTTCAATCCACTTTGAGTTTGATTCGATTTAAATATAAAAAAATTTAAATAATTTTAGTATAATCAAAATAATCATTTTTTTTCATTTTTCGAACTATAACCAATCGATATACCAAGATAACCAGATAAAACCAAACCATAATTATTCGACTCGGATGTCAAATTTCCATACTAATTTTGGACTTTATTTTCACATTATAAGTTTTGGTCCATATTTGACAGGGTTTTAAAATATTTTTCATAAATAATTAAAAAATTAATTTAAGTAAATAAAAATAATGGATAACTTTTATATTATGTATATTTTATTTTTTAACAATGGTAACTCAAAATTATATTATAGACTTATTTTGGTAAAATTATTTAGATAGAAACGTTGTAGCATATAAATTGTATATATGGCATGAGTAAATTTTATAAACTAATTAACCATTGCCAGATTTGAATAACGAATATTCGTAAAATCGTTATTGAACTGAAAATGAGGTGCTCTAAGTTTTTTTTTTTTTTTTTTAACTAAATGAAATAAAGAATTATTGATTACTTATTATAAAATCAAATTAAATTATTTTTTTAACACAATATTTAAAACTATCCATAATCCTTCCCCAACCCATAAATACGAGGACAATATATTTCAACACACTCTAATCTATATTGACAACAATACTTATACCGATCGGGTTAAGACTCAACTGACAAATTAAATTTAACGGACTCCTATTTTGGGTTTAAATGCTTTTTATTAATCTTGTTTATGGGCATATCAATAACGAAATCATTTATTTATTTGGATGGAATTTGAATGCTTGGGGTTGTACTTCAGGGCTTAGCAATCATCAGGATGTAATGTTTCATTGTTGGATCAATGCTATCTATTAAAGGCCAGCTTACAAAAAGCAGCCCAACAATAAGCCATAAAATTGACATTTTAATAAATATATTTTTTAGTATCCCAAGTCCGTGGGAAATCTTTGTCTACAATAATAAATTCGAGACCTTACTTCAAAAATATTGAACTCTTTATTACTAGAATTGAGTTAGATTCAATTTGATGGAGTTTTTTTTTTCTCGAGTCGTCTCTGATAATTTGATTTGATTTTTAACTTTTCTAGTTAAATTTGGGTTTTGATTTTTGATTTTATAAAATAGGCTTTGTTTTATTGGTTTTGAGATAAAAAAAAAAATTTATGTCTTTTTCATAAATACATTTTGAAAATATTTTTTTATGTAGATAAAAGAAAATCAATAACTCTTATATATATATTTTTGATAAATCTCAAAACTATATATGAACTTTGATTAAACTTATATTGTTACACATGAACTTTGATTTTGTACAATTTTATACATAAAATTTTCATTCGATTCAATTTTCACAAATCACTAATACAATTATCAATATAGAACCATTTTACGTTTACATGTTGCATACATATAAATAAATTGATGTATATATTTCTTTAAATATATATATAGTTGAATCAAAATCAAAGTTTTATGTATACATTTAAACCACGATAAAAGTTTTATGTGTAAATGTTTGTCGATTGGCACAGTTTTGTCTGCTAAAGTAGCACGCCAATTTTGATCTAGGTTTGTTTTAGTTTCGTATTTTGTTTCTTGGGATTGACGATTTGGATTCTACGATTCTAATTTCTCTTTTGGAGATGTTTGGCACGTCGATTATCCCTGATTTAAGGTTTTCATTTTTTTTGTTTTTTAATTTTTTACCCACACGAAATAACACATTGATTGGGTTTGGGTTATCGATTGCACCAATCTGCATAATCCACAACGAATCGTTGCCTAAAAGCTCATCATGGAAGAGGTATTAACGGGGCTCCAGATCACGGATGAGGAAGAAGAGGCATGGCAGCTATATGGGACTCCAGCCTGCAATAAGTAGACTATTATCTATGTCTGGTCGGATTCTTTCTCACGGCTAGTGTGGTTCACTTTCTGGCAATGCGGAACATGCTGGCGAATTTATGGCACCCAATAAGGGGTGTTCAGATTTCAGACCAGGGTGAGAAAAGATTCTTGTTCAGGTTTTATCACAAGGTAGATATTGACAGAATGACTAAAGGGGTTCCATGGACAACAACCACATCTTAGTTTTTCATCATCTTGGCGCTAACGAAGATCCAATGCAAGTAACACTAATCTACAATTATATCTGGGTACAAGTTCATGATCTCCTACCATGATTTTTCTTCGAGAACATTGCCATGCAATTCAAAAATTTATAGTTCATTTGAAGAAAATGATACAAAACAAATAGGATATAGGTTTAGAGACTATTTACAGATTAGGGTTAGGCTAGATGTGAGAACTTCATTGGAACGTAGAAAGAAAATCCAACTTTCCCCTTAGAATCATACATACGTCAAGTTCCAATATGAGAAACTCACTTTGTTATGCTCTTTATGTGGCTGCTTGGGTCACGGAGATAGTTTTTTTCCTGTCTGATTAAGGAAATATTTCAAAGAAATAGAGATAGGATGGGATATCTCGCTTCGAGCTTCGAGGAGAAGGGTCATAACAACAAGGAGCGCATAGATAAAAATGGATTGTGAGCCAAGCTTTCCAAATCGATTTCCTATGGAGAATAATTCTAGTAGGTAATTAAGGGACATTAACCTAGAAGATGAGAAGGGGAAAAGCAATTTAGTGTTGGGTTTGAATCTAGAAGGGAGTATGAGGCAATAGGGGATGTTAGAAGGAACGAAAGGGGATCTAATGGAACACGACTCAGAAGACAACCCCATCGAGGGAGTGGAATGCAAGAAGAGGCCAAGGCAATCCATTATTTCGAACAATGGGTTGGGATAGGCAGAAAAGTCGAAAGGAAGTGAGGCATGTACTAAAAAATAAAGTACAATATATCGATGGCTGCCAAGGGACAGACTAACCGAACACAATGAATATCATAAGCTGAAACATTCGTAGATTGGGGACAATGAATATCATGGTTTCTTAATAATCTTATTTAAGATTTACAAATTGGTGATGGTTCTGGATTCACTTTTATGACTGATAAACATAAGGTATGTTAGAGACATTATTTAAATCATTCTTATTATTTTATGCTTACTTTATTAAACCAACCATCTAATACTTTTGTTTTTGTTTGCATTTAGGGACTGATGAAGAAGATTTCTGATTTGTTTCCAAGGGTTGAGCATAGAGTCTGTGCAAAGCATCTATATGCCAACTGGAGGAAAGAAAATCCTGGAGGAGACCTGCAACAAGCTTTTAGAGAGCCGGCAAATCATACATAACTACTGACTTTGAAGATCACATCGAAAATATTGACCTATCAAACATAATGCCAAGGTAAGTTTACTTAGTACTGATCCTGAGCAATGGTCAAAGGCTTTTTTTTTTTGTAGGTCCATATGAGATGCAATTGACAATAATTTTGCCGAGTCACTTAATGCAATAATTTTAGGAGCTAGATCAATGTCTATAATTTCCATGTTAGAAGAAATTAGATAGTTATGGGGAGGATTGTAAATAATTTGGCCAAATGTAAACATTAGAATGATAAATTATATCCTAAGATATGTGAGAAGTTACACAAGAGTATCTAAATGAGTTCATATTGTCATGTTAAATGGAATGGAGGAGAAGAGTTTGAAGTGAAAAACTTTGGTGATGTAGTAGTTGTTGACTTATTTCAGTGGTCATGTAGTTGTAAGAGACAGAATCTCACTAGCATCCCATGTTCACATGCTGTTGCAACCATCCTGTGGAAAAAAAGTTGATTATTTCTAATTTTGTATATAAGGGGTTTAAAAATGTGTTTGAAAGATTGTATGGCTTTGTATTGTCTACTGTCCCAAGTGAGAAATTTTGGTTGAAAACCGATATGTGACCAATTGACCCCCCTATTCCAAGAAAAATTCCTGGGAGACCAAAAAAGAATAGAGTCAAAGAAGAGGGGGAGAGAGGAGTGGGAGTAAACTATCTAGGAGAGAGAGTGCCACAAGTGTTCCATGGTTGGACACAACTCCAGAAGCTATCAAACTTCATCTACTGTAAGTGTAACTTTGTCCTAAGAATTTTATTTTAATGCAACATATGTTTAATTTGAGAACTATTAACATGTTTAAATTTATAGAGTACATCTCCACCAACTCTTTTTTATCTTGCTCCACCAGCTCTTTCTCAAACTGTTGCATCCGAAGCATCTGTATCATCACCAGCTCCTTCAACACAGCTAACTCCTCCCACCATTGCAACATTTTCAACATAGCAAATACTTACAAGACTTCGTAGCAGGGGAAAACAAGCTATGCAAGAGATTGAGTTATACACCGATGAGAGGATAGGGATGCCAATTTTGAATGTAAGTAGTCGATTGTTAAACTATTTATTGTATTTTGGTGACATGTTTTTTAATTATGTGTTTTATGCATGTCGAAACCATTTTTAGTGTTGATTTTAAAACGGGGATCGACTTTAAAAAATGAAAATGGGAGTCGCCACCAATCCCTTTTTACTTAGGTGTGATTGGATCACCTCATAAAACGTTTTATTTCAAAATATTGATTTTTGGTCCACAAAATACCAGAAAACAGGTTCGGGAGTCGGTTACGTACGAGGAAAGATTAGCATCCTCGTAACGCCCAAAAATTGGTACCTAATTGATTAATTAATGTCCTTATGTCAAGAATTTTAAAAGATTTTAAAATACAATTTCTTTTAAAGAATGTTTATATAAACTGTTTCGGAATATTAAGACTCTTTTGTTCAAAAAGGATAAAATATCACATCCAGTACGTTAGGGTGTAACATTTTAACCCCTGAAACGAAGATCGTCCCTTAATTTTCCAAAACACGAAATTAAAAGGATATTTAGTTATTTGGACGTACGAAAAACCGAAACCCAGCACGTTAGGGCACGATTTCTCGAACTTCCAAACACGAAACATTGCCTTATTTTCTGAAATCCTTATCCCGAGATGACAAAACATCATATCCAGTGAGTTAGGACACGACAATTTTGAATTCTCGAGAATAAGTTTTTATTTTACCTTTAAAAGGAAAGTAATAGGTTCTTTGGACTCGAAGAAGAAAATCGCAACCCAGTAAGTTAGGGTACGATTTCTTTTGAACCCTAGAACGCAGGGTATTTGCTTATTTCAAAACCAAATTTTTGATACATCAAAGAAAATATAATATAATTGTAATAAAATGAAAAATAAATCATAATGGCAACATGCTCAACGGAATAAAAGTGTGAATAATAATATACATAATAATAATAAAGGCAATAATAATAAAAAATATTAAATAAAAATAATAGTAAATAAATAAACAAATAAGTAAATAAAAGGAAAGAAAACAATAACAAAAATGAAGCTAATATAAAATTAACAAATAAATAAATAATATGTATAAAATAATAATAGTAGGCAAAATAATAATAAAATAGAAATATGTTAATAAATAAATAATATTAACAATAATATTAACAATTATAAAATAAAATAATAATGAAAATAATGATAAAAATAATAACAAAAAAATAAAAATAGTATTAATAATAATAAAATAATGTAAGGATATTAAAATTAATAGTAATAATAATGGCAATATTAAAATAATAATAATAACAATACTAATAATAATAAATATAATAATAAATATAGCTATAGTGATAATAATATATGTAAAAAAATACTAATAATAAAAAATAATACTAATAAATATAATAATAATAATAAAGTTAATTAAAAATAAAACATAAGAGTGGTAGTAATGTTAAAATAATAATATTAATATTAACAATAATAAAAACAAAAAATAATAGTAATAGTGATAATAAATAATAATAATAATAATCAATAATGTAAATAATAATAGTAATAATAAATAAAATGAACAAACATTCAAAAAAATAAAAAAATAAACAATAAACAATAACAAAACCAACTAAATTGAAGTAGGGACTGAATTAAGAGGGAAATAAAATTAAAAAGCCAAATTTAAAAAAAAACAATCGAATAAGGACCCCAATGTAACGCGCGCGCAACGTAGAGGGACCAAAATAGAAAATAACCCCACCCTCAGAAACGGTGCCGTTCGAATGCGAACCAAATTGAAACAGCGAAAAAATTATTGGGCAAAATTGGGAATAAAAAAAACTGATTGCAAAACCAAGAAAAAGCGGAGGGGCTAAATGCGAAATTAGCCCCTCCATAAAAAACGCGCGGATCCTTCCCCCCTCGCGGGTCGGACTCGGTTCGGCCTCTCAAAACGGCACCGTTTTGGTGTCTGGGGAGGCCGAATGAAACGACGCCGTTTTGATAGCTCTATAAGAGTTAAATTTTTTTAAAAAAATTCATTTGAAACTTGTTTTAAAAAAAAAAACAGAAAGGGAGAACTCCTTTCTCTCTCCAGCTCTCTCCTGGTCCGGCCATACTTCCGGCGAAGCTCCGGCGCCGACGCCGCCGCCGGCCACCTTACACGGTGGCCAGAAATCCAAAAATATAAGCTTTTTTCTTCCTTTTTTTTTTCCTTTTTTATATTTTAAATCCTTGCATAAAAAAAAAGATAAAAGAGGAACAGATTCGGAAAAATAAAGATAAAAAAAAACAACCTATTGTTTCTTTGAATTTTTTTATTCTATTGTGTATTCTGTGTGTTTTTTGCTCTCTCTGTATTGTGTCTTACGGGTTTTTGGAAGGCTTTTATAGCCTTCGAAACAAAAAATAAAAAAAAAAGAAATAAAATATTGCCATGTTTGTTTTGCTGCCGTCTTTCCTTTTCTTGCAGGTGATCGACGAAGAATCTGGCGACGATGGTGTGATTTGGGCGCGGATCGTGGCGCGACTTAAAGCTTGGCCTGGGTGCGAGGAGTTAATTGCGACGCGAGGTTGGGGCAAAGCTTGCGGCGCTTAGGGTTTCCTGAGAAACCTAGGCCATCTTGGTCTCGCTTAGTCACCGGGCCATTTTCGTTTTGGGCTTGGTTGGGTCTATTTAGTTTTGGGCTAAGGGTGTAAGTGGGTTTTGGGCTAGTGGGTTGGTTTATTTAATTGGACTGTAAAAAATAAACCTGGACATTTTATTTTTTTATTTTATTTTTTTATTCTGGTTTATTTGTTTTAAGTCCGGGCAAAATGGGCCTCGTACAATGCATTGTAGCCTGGTATGAGAGGGGAAACCATGATGATTACCCCAACTAAGTACACCAATAAAATGAAGGGAAACATCAACAAGGACACTACTGGTGGGACTCAAGAAAGTAGAAACACAAACAAGGCTAAGTCTAAAATCCCACCCAAGCACAATCGTAAGCCATGGAGATAGTTGATGTTAATCCATGTTTAATTTGATGGTTTTAATTTGTTAACATACGATGCATGGTTTTATTTTGTTGGATCATTTTGATGGATATATTTTGATGGACGGTTTATTTTTGTTGAACCATTCTAATGGTTATAATTTGATGGACAATTTATATTTATCCTTTATATATGATGGTGGTAATAGATGGTTCGATTTTGTTGATGTCAATTTTCGTATATGCATGTACTTTTACAATAACATTATACAACAACATTATTCAATTCATTCATTCTTAACAACTAATGCAAATATATGGACAACATTTCACCATCCACAAGCAAAATAACCAAAAAACATCATCCATTATACAATTAACAACAACTTATAAGCAACCATTAATTTGTTGTTCCTTGACATTTTTTCCTTGTACAATTTTATCTTTTCTTCCAAACGAGTTACCCTCAATCATATTCTTCACATTTCATCAATATTGAACTCATCGTTCTCAAGTCTTAATCTCATGTTCTCTGTCAATAAATTCTTATTTTCTAGCATTATTTCATCGATTGTGCATCCTTTTTCTTTTGTAGTTGAGTTCGTCCCCTCACTGTTACCTTTAACCCATTGAAAAAAATCGCATTCCCCGGTATTCATTTATCACATTCAACAAAACAAAAAAATATAATATTAAAAAACTAAGATTACATCTTAAACTAAAATTGTAACAAAATGGTAGATGAAAAACATAAACCTTAATTAACCTCTTTGAAGTTTGAACACCCAAAGAATTTTTCCCTTTGTTCTTTGGAGTATTCACGTTGCAAACGGGAGCCTTTAACCCGCAATGGTAGCACACAACACTTCTCTACCCACTTGATTTTCTATTCATAGAAGAAGTCATGGTGAAGACGTGAACGAAATGGAAAACGTAGGAGATAGGAATTGAAGAAAACGAAAGAAAACACGGAATGAAAGAGGAGAAAATTTAATAGAAAACAAAAGAGGGAAAAATGAAGGATGTTGAAAAACGAAAGAGAAATTGATGGCAAATGTTGAAGATGATGGTCAAAAAATAGATGCAGAGAAAACGAAAGAGAAAAATGTTGGAAAATGATGAAGATGATGGTGAAAAATAACTTTAAAACAAAAACTTCCAAAGGGTTGGGTAAAAAAAAAAGATACACGGATCAAAGGGGGTGTTGGAATTGCAACATGTGGTAGCGCACGAGTGGCTAATGCTGTTACATCATCAAAATGTTAACAACGTTAGGCTCAGGTACAAAACCAGTAGGTGAAAAAAATTCGTGTACCAATCTAGGATAAAAAACCATAGATACCAATTTGGGAGAAGTGGACAAGTTCAGGTACCAATATTATATTTAACCCAATTACAAATTGGCGGATCTTTAAAAATTAAATTCCTCACTTTCATAACCTCTACCAAAAGCGCCTAACCAACACGACAGAGTGCCCTTAGATGTTCTAATGGTCCAGAAACTGTTTAACATGTCTTCAGGGACTGCCAAACAACAAGACAAACATGGCAGGAATTAAATGTGCAATGGTCTCAAGAAATCTCAGATTTAAACTATCAAAACTGGATGACTAGCCTCTTTACGAACAATTCCAAACAAGTGTACAGGAAAGAGACATGTGTTCTGTGGGTTAGTTAGATAACAAGAAACAAATTCATACACAAAAGAACGATACTTATAGCCAAGGAGATAGCAAAAAAAGTCATGGCCTATATTGCGAAAATAGATGAGGTAAGTGCGAAAACATGTAACAGAAAAATTTATTGCAAAAGCTGTAAGCCTCAAGAACAAACAATGGTAAAAATAAATTATGATGCTGCCTATCAAGCCCATTCGCTACAGTCACGTACGGGGTTGGTGGCTAGAGACTCAAGCGAACATGTGATTAGAATCCGAACAATCAGAAATGACTATATACCTTTGGTGTGTGCTGTCGAAGCTCTTGCACGTATCCAAGCTGTCAATATGGGAGCAGAGCTAAGGCTAAGAGATCTAACCGTGGAAGGTAATGCTCAAACAATAGTTAAAAAATTGCAAGCAAACAAACCAGATAGATCACTAATAATGGCTTACATTGCAGATCTGAAAGAAATGAGCAAAAGCTTTCGAACATGCAAGTTTAATTACACGCCAAGATTCGGGAACAAGGTGGCACAAATTTTAGCAAGAAAGACTTTAAAAGATGAAAGGTACATTTATTTGGGAACTGAAATGCTAGAGTAGGTGGCTGACGCAGTGGAGAGGGACAGACTGCGAATAAGAGGCGTATGAATAGAAGCAGATATACTGGCGATCGAGATAGGAGGAAGAATCGAAAAGAAATGTTTTGCTGGGTCCAGTGGCAACCAACATCTCTCAACAGAAAGAAGCTCCTTTCACTAGAGGTAAGAATGCTAAATGAAACCAAATGACAACGATAAGATAAAGTTTGTTGGGTCCGTTGGTAGCCAACATCGATCTACAGAAGAAACTATTGTCTCAGCTGCGAAACGAAACCAAACGGAGAGATCCAGAAGCTGCAAAGATAAAAACAGTTGAGGAAAGATATGTGACCACCGAAAAAAGAAAAGAAATAAGGGTTGAGCAACAGAGATAGTGAAGAGGAAAGCATGATGCCACATGAAAAAAGAAGAAAGGAAGTAGGGGTCGAGTAGTAGAGATAGCAAAGAAGAAGCTAACCGAATCAGGAAATGCTTAATAGGCAAATAAAGGCGATTGATCTTCCAAGAAGGGTCCATTCAACCATTGGAGAAAGGGAAAAGTAATCTTGGAAATAAAAATGTATTAAAATGCTTTCAGGAGTTAGGAAGGCCACACATCATATTGGGATAGCAACAATGAAGGGGATTAGGTTTAGTTTAGGCTTTTCATTTTCGTTTTTCCATTTTATTTTTAGGCTATTTTGTGGGTTGTTGGGTCTTAAGCCAAAAACTGTTGCAGACTTGTTTTTGTTTTTTTTTTTGTTTTGATCCCCCTTAATAAAACCTATATGTTTCCCGTAAAAAAAAATTGTGTATGATTGAACAAAATAAAAGTTCATGTATCAAATTGTACATTGGATTAAAGTTTATGTATAATTTGAGATTTATCTCTAATAATTTATATTATAATTTAAAGTTATTTCACTATTTTAAATATAAAACATATTTTTACAGTATAAAAATATAAATTAAATATAAATATAATTTGATTTGATTAATCATAGTTTTTTTAATTTGTTAAAAAGTCCACATACCATCTGTTAAAATCAATCTTTCAATTTCTCAATTTCTTTTACTTAGTCATGTTGGAAATATACTACTGTAAAACAAAACAGTTATCGTTGATAGGAAGCCAATATGAGTGTAAATAAATAAAGTAATCACTGTGTCGTGGAAGAACCTATGCCTTAGAAGCAAATTCGCCCTGATCGGTATAATCGTGTAATAGACGTCGCCCCCCAAGGTTAACACAATACTTTAATATTCGTACACCCAATAAAAAAAGGTGGAACACAATTGGTATTGCTTTTCTCAAAAGGAATCGAAATCGAAAAAACAAAAGCAATTGGTAAGAAATATAATCGAAAAATAAATTGGAAGAAAACCGACGAAACCACACTAGGTTCATTTCTTAGGAAAGATTGGAAGGGTCACAGGTGATCCTGCTTAAAACCCAATCTCCTAAACATATCAAAAAATAAACTAGAAGAAAACTGACGAAACCACACTAGGTTCATTTCTTAGAAAAGATTGGAAGGGTCACAAGTGATCCTGCTTAAAACCCAATCTCTTAAACATAATTTCCCTCTTGTGTAATTTCACAAAACATCAAAATTTAGAGAACAGAAGGATGAGAGAAGTTGTTTTTCTCTTGTTGTGTTCTATGAAAAATGAAGAGAATGACTTCCTAATTATATTATTTTTTAAAGGGACAAAATAGTAAATTCGCAGAGTCAGTTTCTTAAAAAATCTCAACAGCCAAATTTTGATTCTGTTAATTCGTAATTGTTTAGAAGCTAGATTTTGATTCTGTCAAATCGTAACCGTTTAAAAAAAAATTAATTTTTTTTGCATTACTAGCATTCCCCCACTAATGCAAAGTAATTTTTGTAAACGTGAAAAAAAGGTAAGACGTGAGAAGAGCAACAACAAAATTAGTCGCTTAAGCACTAGTATCTTGTGGATTTGAACTAGTACGTAGTGAAATGAGTGATTATTCTCTTTAACAAGTGAACAAATCTTGAACTTGTTAAGATAGGGGTTAACTCATAACACATGACTAATCTTAGATCCAATTGATGTTCTGCAATAGACCAACAAGTTTTAACCAATACACCTCAGGATACTGGTAAGTGCTCTAGAAATGAGTTAACCCCTATCTTAACAAGTGAAATGAGTGATTATTCTCTTTAACAAGAGAACAAATCTTGAACTTGTTAAGATAGGGGTTAACTCATTACACATGACTAATCTTAGATCCAATTGATGTTCTGCAATAGATCAATAAGTTTTAAACAATACACCCCAGGATACTGGTAAGTGCTCTAGAAAGACTGCTCAATTTTATTCATAGAAGGTGGCTAGTCCTTCACACTTACATAGGTGATTTCATCAAGTCTATCTCAATATAGACCACCGAAATCAGGACTATGAAATCATTAAGAGCATTTATTAAGCTCGTCCTCTAAAATTTAAATTCAATGAATTCATCAAGTCTATCTCAATATGACCACCCAAACTCTGGGATATAAACTCATTAAGAGTAATAAACTCAACCTCACCTGTCAGTGAATTCATCAAGACTGTCTTAATAGGAGTACCAAAATCTTGAGATATGAAATCATTAAGAGTGATAACTCAACCTTATGTGTACATCGTTTGCCATAAAGATAGGTAGAATGAACACTATGAGCTTTTCCATGGTTTCGTTTGACCACATTGAACTTAGAGAACTAAGTTGGGTATCCACCATGAATTCCTCAACCACTAGGATTTAAGACCTATCCCCCTCGATGAATCAAGAACCATTTTCCTACTTAACCCTTTGGTTAGTGGATCAATTAGGTTCCTTTCAGACCTCACGAACTCCAAAGAAAATACTCCATTCTCCCATGAAGAAATCTCTACAAGTAGATTCCTAAGCCACTCGGCCTCTTACCCAGCTCAGTCAAGAGTTATAAGCTCTAATTCCATCGTGGAGCAAGCAATAAACGTCTGTTTAACAGATTTCCAAAAAATAGTTGCTCCACCCAAAGTAAAAACATACCCACTTGTAAAACTATAACACCCTATACTCGACCCAATCACCGAGTCCGGGTACCAAGTATTACAATTAACCCGAATTACTAACAAAGATTCTAATTTGATTTATTACAAATAAAATAGTGCCAGAATTGATTCATATTAATCACATAACTTTTATCTAATTTCTTTAAATTTCAATAGGTTTCGAAATATAACTACAAATAAACTTCCTACCAATACTAAGGTTCTTACAATCAATTTTCCATATTGAACATGTATACGTTTATATATGTGCAACGACTTGGAATTTAAAATTCTAATAAAAGTTCACTTATTTGAACTCTAAGGCATAACTTCTAAGAGTGCCCCTCTATATGCATGATACAACCATGACTCCATTAGTGTGAACTTGACGGTGTCTGGCTTGGTCCCTCCACATGATCCTTCATTAAGTCATCCCTTAACCCTACATTCAAGGAAAATTGCATGTAAGTTTGAAAGAACTTAGTTAGAATCTATACAACAGTGTTCGCAAATGACTTAAAGCTCATGAATAAATTACTAATACACATAATTAAACTCCCTATATCACATAGGAGGTTTCATGGTTTGATTGGCGCAGACGACGCCCACACGTTCTTCTTGAATAGATAGTTGGCGAACACGACGACGGATTTAGGTAAAACTATCGTCTTTTTGACTCCCATTTGTGACTTAACATTTTCTAACTTCATAACAAAACTTTGTTTACCTTGCTGGTTTGACTTATCCGAAGATAACCCTACAAGCAGTTACACCAATTGTCGACTACCTTTGGTGGACTTACAGATACCTCGCCACCTTGGCAGACTCTTACTCGGATCTTTTCCTTCTACACTGAAATCAATATAGACCTACTATATTACCCCACAATTTATATTCTTATGACCTAGCCTATGCATAGACCCTTCTTTAAAGGAGGGTCTATTTACTAATAGCCTCATTTCGATCTTGAATATGAGATTTGGTTGATAGATAAACACCCTTTTTCTTTATGGACTCTTACTTGAAAGATAATCCCATAGGACTTTCCCACTTCATACCATCTACTAAGATACTCCAAACAACATATAGTTCCCAGTGGACTATCTCTTTCTTAGATTTTCTGTGCCGAACTATCATATTTCATAGTCTTAAGTGGACTTTCCCATGCTAGAAGTGTTGATGGACAACCACTTCATTTATTAATTCCTGGTGGACATTCCACCTAAGTTAGTCCTTAGTGGACTTATCAGTGTTAAATAGTCCTAGCAGACATCCTCTTACTTTAATATTCCCTGAAGGACATTCCATCTAAGATAGTTCTTGGTGGACTTTCTTCTTAAGATTGCCCTTGGTGGGCTTCCCACTTTTCTAGCGATCTCTTTATCAATGAACACCTAGAATTTAAAACCTAAAGAACATTTTCGTTACCTCATGGTCAATGATGGATTATAGGTCAACTCTAACGGACACTTAATGGAGGATACTTATTTGCATATACTTTAAAGGAAACACCCTTTCTTTTCACATAAGACCACATTTAAGACACTTCTACTAGAACTTCTTACCTTTCGAGGTGTCACCCCAAGGACCTGTATACCATTTACACGGTGTCGCCTCGTAGGACTTATATACCGTTTACACAGTGTCACCCCATAGGCCTATGTACCATTTACATGGTGTTGCTTTGAAGAGCCAGTAGATAACCATTCCACGATGCTGCCAAACTCCCTTAAATCCCCTTTCAATCCACATATTCCTTGATTACGCCAAATTTCCTATCTTCAACTAACCCGTTAAAGTAACTCCCTCCGTACTCTGCATTTTATAAACATACATTTCAGGCATATCATTACACTTATTACTGTAACATGTAGTACGCCACTTATCCATACATCAATACACAACCATATTTGGCATCCGGAGAACATACTTGCAAGAATCCATATATTTGCACAACGTTATGTATGCATAGCATACTCGTTCACTGTGATCACACACAACCATGGAATTCAAACTAAACTCAAAACAAACATACGAGCAGATCATTCAAGTAGCAAACACCTAAAGTGGAGTACAGAAACTCACTTGCTATATTTCGTCCTCCCCAACTTAGCTTGTTCGAATGCTAGAGCCTCCTTTGTCCTGGCAGCTAAACATAACAATCAAATATACTGGTTAAACCGGAGGTATTCAAGCTTTAAAACCGAGAATCCATTATCATGTTGAAATTTTTTAAGGATTCTAGAAATCCTTCTTTTTTTCTTAAATCCACGAATACAGAAAGATTGATAAGCTTATCAGTTTACGTGGTTCACTACATTCAAGACTTAAACCTCTCGATCGTTGCCTCATACATTAACTTTCTCTTTTTTGGAGCAAGGAAAAAAGACTCTACAGATGAGAGGAAAATATAAACAGAATTGAGAAGAATTTTGTCTGTTGAATAAGGCTTTTCACACATATATAACCCTTCTCGCACAGTCATCAAAGCCTCAATTAAACCATCCATCAGTAATCATTTTGTCTCTTACTAAGAAACCAGTCGATTCCAACTTAATCGAACCAGAATTGAAACCCAATTATTTACAAATCAGCCACTAAGATTTCCAGATTTTATAGTAGAGTCCACCAAACTTGTTGTCTCTTTCAATTAACTCCCAACTTTTCCTTAATTTTGCGACCTTAATGGAGAACCGGGTGTGACAAAAGCTAACTTTATCAGTTACCTATTTTGCATCACAGCATCCCTCTAAGATCTCAAGGTATCCAAAAAATTCCAACTTCCAAGTTATTGTACTTTAATTTCACTCAAGACCATTTGGGGAAAGCTCAACCTTGATAACTAGCATAGTAAATTGTGGACCATGACATTCCCCCACTTACTATGTTTATTCCCTCATTAACATAAAGCCACACTTTTAGTAACCTTGTTGCATTGAGTTAACATTTCTGTCTCAAGTTCATCTTGGGCCTTCTAGGCCTAAGGTTATGATCAATTTAACGCGCATCAGACATAGACTCAAACTTGTTCTCATCTTAATTTTTGGTGTAGTCATGTTTATGTTCATTCCTCCACCGAAAACTTAAACTCAATGTCACAACACATAATCATTAGGTTACAACCTTGAGGAACCTTTAATGTTATGACTCTTTGTCAGCTGAATATTATCATGTCTTTGATACTAAAAAAAATTCCTCTAAATGTGGCACCAACCGCATTCTTACAGCATCTCATTAGATATGTCCCTCTGGACGTGGTTTATGCCAACCGTTTCTTACGGAACCAATACAAAAGTTCTTAACATGGGAAATTCAGACATATTGGTCATCCCCAACTTAGGCCCTCTTAGCCTCTCCATGCTCACCCACTGGGTGTGGCTATATTGGCTAACTGCAACACATACGACACCATCGAACTAGGTCGATCTCAATCTCAATTTTAGACTTTAATACTCATTCACGTAAAATCTAGTACGTCGTTCATTTCTTCGTACAATCTCATAGGGTCTTCTAACCAAATCAAACTCAAGGGACCTTTGACCAACTCAAACTCAAGGGTCATCAGACCCACTCAAACTCAAAGGACCTTTGACCCATCTTGAACTCAAGGGTCCTCAGACCCACTCAATCTCGCTAGGCCTTCCAAGCCCATATTAATCGTAATGGCCCACTGGCCAATACAGACGGAGCTTGCAACCACTCCAATGCTACTTAGGCATACTCTTATACTACTCTAGTGCCCTCAAATCGATTGCCTCAATAGGACACTTCACTTGCTTTAACGATCCTCAAGTGTACTCTAGCTCATTGCCTATAGGAGCCTTCATTGGTTCTAGCACTGGGAAACAGAAATGATTCTCATATTTAAATAGTAGTATAATTTGCTTATAAATTGTTGGAAATATACTATTGTAAAGCAAAATCGTTAGTGCTAACAGGAAGCCAAACTAAGTGTAAATAAATAAAGCAATCACTGTGTCATGGAGGAACCATTACCTTAGAAACAATTTTGCCCTGATCGGTGTAATCGTGTAGTGGATGTTACCCTCTAAGGTTAACATAGCACTTCAATATTCGTACACCCAAATAAAAAAGGTGGAACACAATTGGTATTACTCTTCTCGAAAGGAATTAAAACCGAAAAAACAAAAGTAGTTGGTCGAAAATCTGATCAGAAAATAAGTTGGAAGAAAATCGGCAAAACCACACTAGGTTCAATTCGTAAGAAAGATTGGAGGGGTCACAGATGGTCCCGTTTAAAACTCAATCTCCTAGATAGAATTTTCCTCTTGTGTAATTTCGCAAAACATCAGAATTTAGAAACAGAAGAATGAAAGAATTTCGTTTTTCTCTTGTTGTGTTTTATGAAAAATGAGGAGAATGACCTCCTATTTATACTGTTTTTTGAAAGGGCAAAACAGTAAATTTGTAGATTTAGTTTCCTAAAAAATCTCAACAACCATATTTTGATATTGTCAAATCGTAATCGTTTAGAAGATAGATTCTGATTTTGCCAAGTCGTAACTGTTTAAAAATATTTCTTTTTTCAATTTCTTTGCATTACCAACTAGTCATACTTACCACTCGATCCAACAGACGCGGGTAATCAAAACATAATTATCAATTATGAGTAGAGGAGATAAGGACTCGATTGTTGTAAAAGAATTGCAATTACCCTGCAATATTTTGGTTCTTGAAAAATCTAATTGAAATGGAACTGAATATCAAAGGTAAACGAACTAAAAAGAATTCCACCGATTTTAATCGATTTGGTTAATCATTTTTTCAATAGAAAATAATTTTCATCTAATTTTTTAAAGTTATATTCACTAGTTCATACATTTTTTTATATTATAAAAGTTTAAAATTAATTATAAATTAGATAAAAATAGAATTCAATTCAAATAATTGTCAAATTTTTAGGCATAATGTCAAATTTAGGTATTAAGTTTATATTTTTTTGTCAATTTGACTTTTATTATTTTTTTGAGTTAAATTTGGCCTTCAACCTTTTAAAAAGAGTTAAATTTAACCATCAATCTTTTGAAAAAGAGTTGAAATGATTTGTTTAACGAGAATACTAACTAAAATGTTAAAGTTTTAAACACGACAACTTGCATGACAATCTACGTGTAGTCCATGCTTTTTTTTTTTTGAATTTTTATGAAACTTTTATATATATATATATATATATATTAAATTTTAGGGGTAAACCACCTAGTTGGTCACCCAACTTTTGGGGCGCTTTCATTTTAGTCACCCAACTGTTAAATCTCTAACGGTAGTTAACTTGTGCGCACCACATCATGTTCACACTCTTAGTTTAGTCACCCAACTTTTAGGTTGCTTTCATTTTGGTCATCCCAAAAATATTCTTTTGTTTTTTTTAATATTAATCGACGTAAAAAACATTAAGGATTAAAGTGAGAAAATGATAGAAACTAAAATAATGCTTTAAAATTTGTCAAATTGTACTTGTTTACCGCCTTGCTGAAGTTCTAATTTTTTTTTTGTCAATACTGAAAATTTAAATTTCAAAACATAAAAATCAATTAAATAAGTTATTGAATTTTTTTTATCCCTTGATAGTGTCAACCGATTTGTTACTATAATATTGAAATTAGTTAAATTAATTTAGCCTCCTTTTAAATCTTACAATTTTATTTTATACTTTGAAATTATAATCAACTCAAATAAATCATCTTTAATAATTGTACATGAAACTCAAATTTTTTTTGATTATATGATCTCGAGTTTTTCATACTAAGCTAAAAACAAATAAAAACTCTTACAATTAATTAAATTAATTAATTTTATCTTCCCTGTCAAACAAAATCCAAAATTTTTCATCATTCTTTACCCAAACAAAGAACAAGCAATTAATTTAATTAATCAAAAGAAATTTAAGTTTCGTAAATAATTATTAAATGAGTTATCAAGTTGATTTCATTAAGAATAATATGGAAACATAATATAAAATTTTAAAATTTAGAAAGAGATTAATTTAATTAATTTCAATATTACGGTAACAAATCAATTAACATTATCAAAGGATATTTTTTTTTCAACAATTTATTTAATCGATTTTTAAGTTTTGAAATTTAAAATTTCAATATTGAAAAAAATTAGAATTTTCAGCAATGTGATAAACAAGTACAATTTGATAATTTTTAATGCATTGTTTTAATTTCTACCACTTTTTCACTTTAATTCTTTTTTTTTACCCCAATCAATACTTTAAAAAATGATATTTTTTTGGGTAACCAAAATGAAAGTGTGAACATGATGTGGCGTGTACAGTTAACCGCCGTTACAGATTTAACGGTTGAGTGACGTCTTAAAAGTTGGGTGACCAACTAGTTAGTTTATCCTACATTTTAAATTATTTGTTGACGTGACATATAAGACAAGTAATGTCAAATTAGCATGATATGCACATGGGATGCCATGTAAATAGAGGTATCCATGGGCCGGGTCGGGCTAGGCCCAACAAAAATATTAGGCCCATTTGTTAGGCCCGGGCCCCGAAAAATGAGCCTTAAATTTTGTCCAAGTCCGGACTGGATAAAAATGCTAAAATCGGGGCCCAGCCCGACTCGTCCTATTAATTTTTTATATTATTTTTTAAAAAATATATTGTAACGACCCGATAGTCACGGGTATCGGAAAGTGTATTTTCGGGTCTCCGTTTTCGTAAAACGGATTCGTAAATATTTATTTAAAATATTTACGAAGTTAATTGTGTAGTTAATTAGGTTTTGGTTAGGTGAATTAGTTTGAATTAAGAGTAATTATGTATAAGGACTAAATTGCATAAAGGGTGAAAGTTTAATTATAGATTAGAGAAAAAGTGAAAGGATTAAATAAGAAATTAAACCCTAATTAACAAGTGTATGGTGATTGTGTATACAAGTGTAAAAATAAAATACATATGTATATAATAATAATATATGTATACTTAATACTTAAGAATATAATATATATTATATTATATTATATTATATTATTATAATAATAATTAAATAAATAAACAAAACAAATAAAAGAAAAAGAATAGAAAAAGAAACAAAGTTAAAAACGAAACAGAGAAGAAAAAGAAAGAAAAGGAGAAAAGCTAAGGATTTCAAAGTTCAAAGCTTAATTGGTAAGTCAATTTAATTCCTTTTCTTGTAATTTTTATATTTTTAGAATCCTGGTATTAAATACTACTTGATCGATGTCAAAATTTTAGAAATTATTGAATTTTTAAATGTTGTCTATCTTGAATAATTTGAGTATTAGGGACTAAATTGATAGATTTTTAAGTTAGAAATAAAAAAGGATTGAATTGTAGAATAAATTATAAGTTTTGAGCATTAGGGACTAAATTGTAAAAATTTTGAAATTTAGGGATTTAAGTGAAATTAGAGAGTTAAAACTAGTTTAAAGTGGGAATTGAATGAAAATATAGAATTAATTGTGAGAAATAAAGTTAGTCTCGGTTTAGGGACTAAATTGGAATTTAGGCAAATGTTGAATAAAAATTGAAATATTCAATGTGAAAATTTAATTGTATTGCATTGATGAATTTTAATTGTTTTAATTCCATAGCTAACATTGTGCCGGAATCCTCGACTAAAAAGGGGAAAGATAAAGTCGACGAGGAATAGCTTTGAATTTCCGGTTTGTATTTCTATAATCCGAACTTAGTTATTAATTGTTGTACTTTGATTAAATGTTTATGGTAAGTGATTTAGGTGAGTATTTGACATTTTGATATTGAATTGAATTTATATGTGTATGTGATTATATAAAAAAATTGATATTGGATATTGATTATTTTTGAATTATGAAATTGAAACCCTATTAACTGTATCGGGCTGAGTCGGATATAGATGGCATACCATAGGATTGGAAGAGTTCAGGGATTACTTCGACTTCGAGTCGATGAGACACTGGGTGTCAATTTATTACTTCGGATTAATTCGATGAGGCACTGGATGCCAATTTACTTCGGTTTAACCGATGAGACACTGAGTGTCAATTTATTACTTCGAATTATCCGATGAGGCACTGGGTTCCAAACTGGTGTGTTTTGGTTGGATCCATGTATCCGTCCGAGTCCGAGTCGTGTTAATAAGGGTAAATGAATAATAAATAAGTCTTACAATTGATATTGAAATGAAATGATATGAGAAATGGAAGTGAAATTGTGTGAAGATAAAATGTGAAATATATTGCAAATATATGGAATATATGAGTGATATACTCATGAAATGATTATGGAATGGATAATGAAATAGTATAAAGAAATGTAAAGAGCTATTTATATAGCAAGTATGAAAATTGAGATATTCGTGAAACAAATGAAATATGATATGGTTATTGTAATATTTAAATTCTAATATGTGTTTATATTTTAATTGTATATTTGTAAATTTCTTAATTTTAAATATTCGGATTATAGAAATACCACTAAGTTTTTACTCAGCGTATGGTTTTGTTTTCCGTGCGCAGGTTAGGTACTTAATTTTGATCGTCGATTCAGCATCCAATAACGATCCCGATCTCAAACGTGGTGATGTATATTTCTTTTTGTGTCGGCATGTACCTAGGGCATTTAAATGCTAACTATTTTGTGGATTGATTGTAAATATGATTATAAGTTAATTTTGGGTTGGTTATATATATAAATATATATATGCTTATGTTTGAGATCAAAATATGACATGTTAAAATTGAAGTCCAAATAGATAGAATATAGGCAATTTAAGTTAAAATTGGCATGTTTACAAATTTTATTTGAATGAGGTCTTGTTGATATGTTTTGATAATAAAATTGTGGTACCTATGAGGGTACAATGGTTAGGCACCTAGGATGTCTATTTTGACATAAGTTGAATAAATGGTTTTTGAGTTGCTTAGTGTTCAAGATTGCAGGGAATGGTAAACTTGTTATTTAAAGTTCATTTTGAGTCCACACGGCCAGACACACGAGCGTGTGAACCCTACAGCTTTGAAAATTTTTATTATTTTTCGAAAAATTCTCTGAGTTTCCGAATAAGTCCCGACTTGTTTTTAACACGTAATTTAGACAATATGTATGAGTTCGATTGGTTGGCTTGAATATTATATGATATGAAATGCATTGAAATTATGTTTGTTTGATCAGTAATGCTCCAAAACCCTATTCTGGCAACGGATGTGGGTTAGGGGTGTTACAAATATAATACATAAAAAATACTCAAAACATTAAAATAAATATTTCCTAACAAATTGAAAATAATTTTTTTTTAAAATATGTATATTTAAATAACACTAAGATATGTGCAACTTAAATGCTCTATTAGAATGAGATTTTTTGTCTGCTCTCCTTGCACTTCTCTGTCTGTTGCGTCTAGCATGTTTTTGTTTCTTTTAGGGTTTCAGTTTGTTTTTTGTGGTTTTTTCTAAGTTTTGGGTGGCGCCGTCAAGATTAATCGCTTGATCTATTTAAACTTGGAGACTTTTTGTCTGAGTGAAATAGGGGAATGGAAAGAGGTTTTGTTGCGCAATCATTGGACGATGAGGAAGAGAAGGTTGTTCAAGTGCAGAGAGAGTTGGATCCAGTTTCTGCAGAAGAGGATTTTTGTTTGGTAGGGTGTTTTTTAACAGCAAGTGTTATACACTTCCCATCAATGAGAAGCACAATGGCTAAACTTTGGCATCTAGTTAAAGGGGTCCAAATTTTAGATTTGGGTGAGAAAAGATTTTTGTTTAGATTTTTCATAGAATGGATCTTGAAAGGGTGTTGAAAGGATCTCCATGGACTTTTAACAGTATTTTATAGTTGGTTCATTATTTGGGGAAGGGAGAGGATCCGCTGAGGGTGCCTATAATCTTTGCGAAGTTTTAGGTTCAAATTCATGATGTGCCTCTAGGGTATTTTTCTGAGGCGTTGGCGAGACAAATGGGTGACTTTATTGGGAAGTTCTTAGAATATGATGGCACAAATCTAGGTAGAGGGGTGCGAAATCATCTTCGAATGAGGATCCAGTTGGACGTGAGGCGTCCTTTGAGAAGGAAGAAGAAGGTTTTAGTTTTATCCAGGGCTTATTGGTATGTCAGTTTTAAACATGAACGGTTAACTTTGTTCTGTTTCTTTTGTGGCTGATAAACCGTAAAAGTAACATATTTTAATCCCACATTTAGCATACTTTTGGATGATTTATCCCTTGATTTATGTAAAAAGGTGCTCTTAATCCTTTCTTTCATGTTTTATACTCAGGAAAGCACCGGAGGATGGAAAGAACGAGAAACGGGCTTAAAACGGACCAAATTGGGCCAAAGTGAAAATCAACACGGCCTGGACTTGAGCCAACACGGTCGTGTCTCCCTGATAGACTAGAACACGGCCTGATTACGATTCACACGGGCGTGTCACCTCATTAAAGTCTGAACACGGCCTAAAGACGATTCATACGGGCGTGTGCCATGGCCATGTCCCTGTCGTGTAGAAGAGCAATTTCACTCGGAAAAGGATACTTAGGGGCAAAGAAACCTATTTCAAAAGTCTATATAAACACCCTAAGTATAACCTAGAAGACGGCGGTGAGCTAGGCCAAGGAGCCGAGTCGAAAAGGTCAGATTTGTGGGAAACACTCGAAGATAGCCAGTTGATCCATCTCAAGAAGCCGGAATTCTACTCAAGACGGCGGATCTCTCCTTCAATTCCTTTAGGGGGTTTTAGGGATTTCTTATGTTTTGTTTTATCTTTTCTTCTGAGATGTTTTCTTTTATTGTTATGAACTAAACCCTTCAGATACCTGAAGGGGATGAAACTTAGATGAATCTTGTTATCGTTTGCTGAACTATATGATAAATACTTGATTTGTTCTTAATTATGTGTTCTTAATTCTTGTGTTAATATTTCCAAGATATTGATTCAAGTTTGATGTGCTTAGATGGAGGAGCAAAAGTCCTTGCTTAAGAGTAGATCTAGCATAATTAAGCAGAGTTGATCGCACGCCTAGAGATAGGGTGACGAGATTTTGCCGGATTAGGGTGAAACCTAATATGAGAGTCCATAGATCGAGTTAATGCAATTCTAGGGGTTTTAATTAGAAAGAGATTTCAATTAATCAACCTAGGGTTAGACGTTATTCGCTTCGAGAGAGGGTTTAATATACATTAGGGAGTCTTACGGATCAAGTCAAGTGAACAAATCGTCTAGTTCAGAGTTAGATAACAAGTGAAGTCTAGGTGGATTCTTTCTAAGGGTATCGTCTTAATCAACTGAGTTTTTCAAATAGTATTTCCCCAATTCAGTCTTTTTTGTCTTTGCGTCTTTAGCTTAGTAGTTAGTTAAATTTAGATTAAATAAACAACTTCACTTATTCTAGATAATAAAATGAAAGTTAGTATTAGTACTTTTGGTTCCTTTGGGTTCGACAATCCGGTCTTGCCTAAGCTATACTACTGTTCGATAGGTGTGCTTGCCTCAAATCGTTGTCATAGTTAGTTTCCAGGTTCGATCATTCTTTTTATAAATTTTAAGACTTTGACATCGCGAAAACAATGATCAAGTTTTTGGCGCCGTTGCCGGGGAACCAAAATATTAAGAAAGCTCTATTTTTATTACTTTAGCCATTATTTTCCGCAATTTTATTTTTATTTTTTATTTTTTTTTAACTTTGCTAAATTTTTCTTTCTTTCTTTTCCTAGCAGTACCTCTAGTTTATGACTAGAAGGAACCCGAGAGGACCACTAGTATACTGACAGTGATATTGAAGCTACCGCTCATAGAATCGTAGAGAAATTAGGCGAGCCCTAAATTACACAGACGTAAAAGAGCGAGAAGGCGGATCCAATCCTACCGAAGGGATGGACGAGAATAATCCACCACCACAAGATGTGGCGAGAAAATAATGCTCACGCGACTATGTATGATTATGCTAAACCTCATTTAACAGAGCAAAATCAAGTATTGTTAGGCTTTGCTATAGTCGCTAATAATTTTGAATTAAAACCTAACACTATACAAATGATTCGACAATTTGTTCAATTTGATGGTTTACAGGACGAGGACCCAAATACTCATATAGCTAATTTTTTAGAGTTCTGTGATACCTTCAAAATAAATGGCGTTTCTGATGATGCCATCCGTCTTCGGTTATTTCATTTTTCATTAAGAAATAAAGCCAAACAGTGGTTAAACTCGTTACCACGAGGGTCAATCACTACATGGGATCAAATGACCGAAAAATTTTATTAAAATATTTCCCACCGGCCAAAACGGCCAAATTACGGAATGATATCTCTTCTTTTGTGCAGATGGATTTAGATACATTATACGACGCATGGGAGAGATACAACGATCTCTTGAGAAGGTGTCCGCACCATGGTTTACCCTTGTGGCTCCAAGTTCAAACTTTCTATAACGGTGTAAACCTTTCAACGAGGCAACTAATTGATTCTGCCACCGGTGGAACCCTGAACAACAGAACTCCTGAAGCAGCCTACAAGTTTATTGAAGAGATGCCACTGAATAACTATCAGTGGCAGGTTACAAGGACAAAACCAACAAAATCAGCCGGAGTTTTCAACCTCCATGCAATAACCATGCTATCAACACATGTAGAGATGATGAATAAAAAGCTTGATAGTTTGTGTTCTTCGTGGGTACATCCAGTAATGCAGTGCGACGCAAGTGGAACTGTGGCGAATCCTGAGTACCCACCCTACCAACCGGGCACAAAAATCGAACAGATGAACTATATAGGTAATAATTTTAGATCTAATAATAACTCTTATAGTAATAATTATAATCCAGGTTGGAGGAACCACCCAAATTTTTCATGGGGAGGTCAAGGAAATCAAGGAATTCAAAGACAACAACCTCCTCAAAATTTCCAAAATCAGCCCTATCCACAGGAAAAGAGGCCGAACCTTGAAGAGATGCTGACAAAATTTATGGCAGCCACAGATAACCGTCTCCAAGACACTGAAACCACCCTTAAAAATCAACAAGCGTCGATCAAAGGGATCGAGAATCAAGTTGGGGAACTTACTAAGACAGTTGGACAACTTACAAAGTTAATTTCCGAACGACTGCAAGGGCATCTACCAAGCAACACTGAGATTAACCCAAATGAGCAAATCCAAGCTATCACAGCTCATGATAGTATAGGGTTAGATGAACCCAATCCAATACAAGAAAACGAGGTAGAGAAAGGTAAAGTTGAGGTAACACAAGAAAAGCCAAAACTGATAATCAAAAAGTACCAACCTTGCATTCCTTATCCCGAAGCGATGAAGAGAGACGATATAGAGGAACAATTCGGTAAGTTTCTTAAACTTTTAAAGAAATTACATATAAACTTACCGTTACTTGAAGCTCTTTCACAGATGCCAGATTCTAGAAAATTTTTAAAAGAGCTTTTGACGAACAAGCGAAGGATAGACGAGGCATCACACGTGGAACTAAATGCAATGTGCTCGGAAATCTTGCAAAATAAATTACCACGGAAATTAAAAGATCCAGAGAGTTTTACGATTCCATGTTTAATTGGTAGTTTACCTATTGATAATGCGTTAGCTGATTTAGGGGCAAGCATAAATGTCATGCCTTATAAATTGTTTAAACAACTAGGTCTAGGGAAACCCAAACAAACTAGGATGAGCATCCAACTAGCTGATAAAACTGTTAGAATTCCTAGGGGTATTATCGAAGATGTTATTGTAAAAATTGATAAACTCGTTTTCCCAGTAGATTTTGTTGTCTTAGACATGGATGAGGATAATTCGATTCCCTTAATTTTAGGAAGACCCTTTTTAGCAACTGCTAGAACAAAAATTGATGTTGGTACAGAGAACTCATACTTCGTGTAGGTGACGAATCGATCGGTTTACAAGCTCTTGACTCACCAGACAACAATTGATGAAGGTGAGAAAGTAAATTCAGTTGATAACCAAGTTGTTCAACTTTCACCACAGGAAACACCACAAGGTTACAAACCTGAGCCGAATCATGGACCCCATGACAATAAAGAAGAAGTACATAAGGAACGAAGCCTCAGGGTCGACAAATTAGAAGAGTGGAAAACACAATTCAAAGAAGAACCGGAACCACACGAAGTAAAACCGACGGAGCCCCCAGAAGAGCTCATAGGAACAACAAACCACTTCAAAATAGGAGACCAGGTACTATTAGATAAAGCAGATCCTCGCCTCATTACATAAGACCTGAACACAAACGAAGAAATTCCTCTTGAGGTACACAATATTTTCCCATACGGAACAGTCGAGGTAAGTAATCCTATTTTTGGTACTTTCAATATAAACGCATCTCGACTTAAACTTTATCAAGGAAATAGAACTGATAGCATGAGGGAAGATATTCAAATTTTTAAACCACCCTGATTTGTTGCGAATACGAGAAAAGTCTAGCTTAAGACTTTAAACAAACGCTTCTCAGGAGGCAACCCGAGCACTAACCCTAATTACTTTCGTATTTGTTTTCATTTTATTTTCTTCTCTTATCTTAGTCTTAAACACCTAGTTTTAAACTAACCAAAAGTGTAGATTTCCAGCCCACACGGCCTTGTACACGGCAGTGGTCGTGGCCGTGGCTGTGTGGAGGTACAGAATCTCCGTACTGACAATGGCAGAAGAGGTACAAGTCAGAAAGAATCAAATCTTCAGAGTTACGGACTCCAACCACCACCCCACGGGCACCGACAAAATGCCACGGCCGTACAACACGGCCGTGGACGACACTGACTTATCACCAACGGGTGTGGTAACCAGAACATGGGCATGGGAGAAATGATACGATGCATAACACGACCGTGTGAGGCGGCCGTGTGAATTAACACGCCCATTGTACACGGGCGTGGGAATGTACCTGACTTGAGAATTCTATTTAAACCACCCACCCCTACCTCTTCTCACCCATTCAGCCTATTTAGTTTTTCTTTTCTTTCTCAACCCTCTCCCTACTTTGCTTCTCCAATACATTCCCAAAACCCTTGAGCTACACCAAATGCCGAAGAAGCGAAAGGAATCAAGCACAGTCTCCTCAGGGAGACCGATCTATAAAAGTTCATGCCGGCCGCTTCAATCATTCGACGAGCCATGGATATTTGAGGCCATTTAGTTTTTATTTCGTTTTTCTCTTTTGCTTCAATTTCCTTATCTTTACTTCTCTTCTGCTTAATTTAACTTATTTTATTTTAGTTTCTTGGTTTTAGGTTCTAAAGGTGCTTGGGAATCACACCACGACCACCACCATATCCACAAGCCTTAGAAATCACACCCAACAATAAGGACTCTACGGTCCATTTATCTTTTCTTTTAATTTTAGTTCACTTTTTATTTTTCTTTACTTTAGCTTGCTTTTCTTTAATTATTTAATTAGTATAGTTTTAATTATTATTATTATTTCCTGGCTAATCCTCCATGAGCTACCCAATTTCTTCATCTAGCGCAGGATCGTCATCAAGAACGACCCCTCCAACTTATCTTTTACCTCCAACGCAAGGATTTCATCCATCATTCAGGGAGTTTCACTTCTCCCCATATCTTATGATTTTATTATTATTGTGTTATTATCTATCTTTGTACATTGAGGGCAATGTACATCTTAAGTGTGGGGGGGGTGAACAACCTAAAAAGGTGCCTAACTTTTTTTTCCATTATTCTCAAATTCCTGAAATTAGGTGCCAAACTTTTTGCATTGTTCTCAAATCCCTGAATTATGCCTTGTCTTAAAGTAAATTTCTCATATTATCATTAGAATGAAACTTCCATGATTGATGATTTTTATTGACATGTTCTAGATTAAGTCATTGATAATTGTGCATTGATAATTAAATTCTAAGATACTAGAGAATCAAGCATGATAAGCCTATTTTTCGGTATTAAAATTTTTTTCTAGGTTGTTAACCTGAATTTGAATATTACTTTGAAATTTGAAATTTACGAGGTTGATATCAAAATACCCATAATTTTTTTGTGAGATTTTGAGCCTTATAAGAGCATATATCATTTTTCTTGCTCACTTTTTGATTATGAGTGTGTCAACATTGATTTGTTATTCTAGAACTTGCATCGATTATACATGTTGAGACCACATCTTTGATTTGATATACAGAAATGATAAAGGCACCTAGGATTTAACCCACTTACTCCATAAAAAGCCTACCTTCATAATTAACCCCTAGTGAACCCTTTTGATCCTAACAACCCTTTTTATTGACTCACCCACTAATATTAACCCAAAATCCTTTGTATTTGTTATCACCATTCTTTTTTACTACCTTTTTTGTCGAGATTTGATTTTGAGCAGTTGCCTAACTATGTTCTATATTTCAGTTGTTAAAGTACTTTCTTATTATTGTAAATATTTGATTTGTTCTAGAAAAAAAACATCGAAGTATATTCAGTATTAGTATGATGAAAGCGAGCTTATACAGTTAAAGCCTATTTATTGAAGAAGAAGCTCGTATTATTAGTGTCAAAGTTTCAATTCATGTAATCATTTATTTTTCAGTTCATTGTTTCTAGTTAGGTAATTTTTCAGGTCGATCTCAATTCTAACCCTCTAATTCAGCCTTTATCCACACCTTAACCCAAGCCCCGTTACAACCCTTTCAAAGACCTTTTGATTTGTGCATCATCTTATATTACAGTGGTGGAGATTTGATTTTCATGCAAGCCTATGGGATTAACTTTTCAGGTTTGACATTTGAGTGCTTAATTCTGAACCTTAAACACTTAGAGTGATTTGAGTGGAAATTTTGAGAGGATGTCAATCCTTGTAGGTTTTGGATAAGAGGTAATTATTTAGATGAGGGGAAACACCTATGTTTTGTGCTACAAATGTATGACTTATATTGTTTGAATCTTTAGGACTCTTTGAGTTAAATTATCCATGTATAAATTATCTATGAATTATGATGAGACATTGTTGATAGGAATATTGAATCATGGGAAGTTCGTTTTAATTGTAAGTTGAGAATTTTGCTTGAGGACAAACAAAAGCTTAAGTGTGGGGGTATGTGATAAACGGTAAAAGTAACATATTTTAATCCCACATTTAGCATACTTTTGGATGATTTATCCCTTGGTTTATGTAAAAAGGTGCTCTTAATCCTTTCTTTTCATGTTTTATACTCAGGAAAGCACCAGAGGATGGAAAGAACGAGAAACGGGCTTAAAACGGACCAAATTGGGCCAAAGTGAAAATCAACACGGCCGTGTCTCCCTGATAGACTAGAACACGGCCTGATTACGATTCACACGGGCGTGTCACCTCATTAAAGTCCGAACACGGCTAAAGACGATTCACACGGGCGTGTGCCATGGCCGTGTCCCTATCATGGAGAAGAGCAATTTCACTCGAAAAAGGATACTTAGGGGCAAAGAAACCTATTTCAAAAGCCTATATAAACACCCTAAGTATAACCTAGAAGAGGGCGATGAGCTAGGCCAAGGAGCCGAGCCGAAAAGGTCAGATTTGTGGGAAACACTCGAAGATAGCCAGTTGATCCATCTCAAGAAGCTGAAATTCTACTCAAGACGGCGGATCTCTCCTTCAATTCCTTCAGGGGGTTTTAGGGATTTCGTATGTTTTGTTTTATCTTTTCTTCTGAGATGTTTTCTTTTATTGTTATGAACTAAACCCTCCAGATACCTGAAGGGGATGAAACTTAGATGAATCTTGTTATCGTTTGCTGAACTATATGATAAATACTTGATTTGTTCTTAATTATGTGTTCTTAATTCTTGTGTTAATATTTCTGGGATATTGATTCAAGTTTGATGTGCTTAGGTAGAGGAGCAAAAGTCCCTGCTTAAGAGCAGATCTAGCATAATTAAGCAGAGTTGATCGCACGCCTAGAGATAGGGTGACGAGATTTTACCGGATTAGGGTGAAACCTAATATGGGAGTCCATAGATCGAGTTAATGCAATTCTAGGGGTTTTAATTAGAAAGAGATTTCAATTAATCAACCTAGGGTTAGACATTATTCGTTTCGAGAGAGGGTTTAATATACATTAGGGAGTCTTACGGATCAAGTCAAGTGAACAAATCGTCTGGTTTAGAGTTAGATAACAAGTGAAGTCTAGGTGGATTCTTTCTAAGGGTATCGTCTTAATCAACTGAGTTTTTCAAACAGTATTTCCCCAATTCATTCTTTTTTGTCTTTGCGTCTTTAGCTTAGTAGTTAGTTAAATTTAGATTAAATAAACAACTTCACTTATTTTAGGCTAGATAATAAAAAGAAAGTTAGTATTAGTACTTTTGGTTCCTTTGGGTTCGACAATCTGGTCTTGCCTAAGCTATACTACTGTTCGATAGGTGCGCTTGCCTCAAATCGTTGTCATAGTTAGTTTTCAGGTTCGATCATTCTTTTTATAAATTTTAAGACTTTGACATCGCGAAAACAACGATCAGTGGCAAACTAGGTCATGGCGATTCTTTTTGTCAAGTGAAGATGGATATAGGGTTTGAAGTAGCTGAGATGGGATGAAACCTTTCACTAAGAGCTCAATCTAGAAGATCTCTCGTGATGAACAGTGTATGGTTGAGGGGAGAGGGGGGAGAGACAAAATGAGGGAATAATTATGAAGAGTCTGATCTGGGTAGAAGTAAAATGGAGGAAGAGAATGGAGGAGGGTTGGGAGGTCGTATTAATCCCATATTGGGGATAAATTTAGAAGGGAGGCTTAATCAGGATCTGGATATGGATGGGATTCAATCGAATTTACAAGGTCAAGTAGACATGGACCAAGATTCGGTGATGTGTGTGATGGAAGGTTGTGATAGGAAAAAGAGGCCTAGAATGGAGAGTGATAAATCTATGGAAGGGGAAGAGATGGGGTCCTTGGTCGTGAGGAATATGAGGATGTTGGAAAAATGTCACTTTATATCGGCGACTGCCAAAGGGCAAGCCGACTAGTCGCAATGAAAATCTTTAATTGGAATGTCCATGGATTGGGGAGTCTACGAGCTACTAGAAGGTTTCGGTATGTGCTGAAACTGTACAATCCCCAGGTGGTCTTCATCATGTAGACTAAACTAAGCAAGATACGAATGGAAAATGTTAAGAGGAAGTGTGGTTTTCTAAATGGGGTTGATATTGCAGCGGATGGTTCGAGAGGAGGTTTATGCTTGGCATGGAAGGATAATACAAATACTTGTTTAAAAAGTTATTCGGCCTATCACATTCATGTCGCATTGAAGAAAAATGATGATGGAAAGGAATGGAGGTTTACGAGGTTTTATGGCTCCTTTTATGCGCAGAATAGAGACGCTACTTGGGGAACGTTGAAAAACCTGAGTCGACTCCAAGGTTTACCTGGGATGGTTTGTGGAGATTTTAACGAGATTCTTTATTCTTTTGAGAAGGTGGGTGGCACGCCAAGAGAAGAGAGGAGGATGGTTGAGTTTAGAGATGTTTTGGAGAAGTGTCAACTGACGGATGTTGGTTTCTTGGGTACTTAGTTTACTTGGGAAAGAGGCAATTTACCAGAGACTAATATTCGTGAAAAGCTTGATAGGGGTGTGGAAAATTTGGAATGGAGGAATATATTTCCATCAGCAATAATCCACCATTTGTCGTATTCTTTTTCTGACCATTGTCCCCTTCTACTTGATACAGATATAGGATTGAAGCTCATATCTAGAAGGGTATTTCGATTTGAGGTGTGGTGGGTTAAAGAGGAAAACGGTGCAGATGAGGTCAAACGATTGTGGCAATCAGGTAGAGGCGATATCTTAGAAAAGTTGAAGGTTTTACAGAGTAAGCTCGTAAGATGGGCAGCTAGGCTTAGATAGAAGAGGGAAGGGCGTAAGAAGAAACTGATAGAAAAAATAGAGTTTCTCTTAGATCAAGACAGAACTAATGGGAGTATGGCTGAATTAATTGATACTAGAGTACATCTTAATCTGGAGATTGATAAAGACGAGATGTATTGGGAGCAAAGGGCTCGAGTAAATTGGTTGAAATTAGGGGGCAAAAATACAAATTTATTTCATAATTATACTTAACAAAGAAGGAGAAGGAATACCGTTGGTAGTTTAAGGCACGACGACGGAAGAGAGACTTGTGATGATGGAGAGATGGAGGAAATTGCAAGGCATTATTTTCAACTACTTTTCTCATCTATATCATTGTTGGGATTGAAAGATGTATTTCTGAGGAAGAAAATTTGAAGTTGATAACGAATTATATGAAGGAGGAGGTTGTGGCGGCTCTTAAGAAGATAGGTCCTACGAAGGCATCGGGGGAGGATGGTTTTCTGGCTATATTCTTTCAACAGTTTTGGCATATTGTGGGCGACGAGGTTATGGACTACTGCTTGGGGATTTTAAACAGAGGTATGCCTGTGGACCGTTGTAATTTTACTAATATTGTGCTTATACCTATAGTCTCTAATCCAATGAACTTAGGAAATTTCAGACCTATTAGTTTATGCGGTGTTCTTTATAAAATAGTAGCCAAAATGACTGCGAATTGATTCAAAAGTATAATAGGCAATTGCATTGATGGTGCCCAAAGTGCCTTTGTACCGGATAAATTAATTTCGGATAATGTGCTCCTTGCCTATGAGATTCTTCATACCTTTAGACAAAAAAGAGTTGGGAAGAAAGGTTTTATGGCACTTAAGTTAGACATGAGCAAAGCGTATGATAGGGTGGAGTGGTATTTTCTAAAAGTTATGATGTTACGGATGGGATTTCATACTTTGTGGGTGGAAAATATTATGAAGTGCGTCATTTCAGTCTCATATTCAGTAATTATTAATGGGAGAAGTGGGAAGACATTTAAACCGGCTAGAGAAATTAGACAAGGGGACCCTCTTAGTCCCTTCTTGTTTTTAATGTTTAGTGAGGGCCTTTCTGCGCTTATAAGGATGGCCTTGAGGGATGGGTCGATTAAAGGAGCCAAGGTAAGTAGAGGGGGCCCATCAATTTCTCATTTATTGTTTTCTTATGACAGTATATTGTTTGGAGAAGCTAGCGAAAGGAGTGCACAAGTTTTGAAATCAATCCTAAGGGAATACGAAAGATGCTCAGGGCAAAGCGTCAATTACGATAAATCAACGATTTTTTATAGTAGCAACACTTTGGAAGAGTCTAGGCGAGTTGTTTCCAATATTCTTGGGGTGAGAAATTCAAATAATATGGAAATATATCTTGGTTTGCCGAATGTTGTGGGGAAAAATAAAAAAGCTTCTTTTCAGCTCTTAAAGGATCGCATGAGGCAACAGATTGAGAATTAAAATCTGAGATTCCTTTCTCAATAAGGTAAGGAAGCGTTTATTAAAGCCGGTTTACAGGCTATACCCACTTACACTATGACCTGTTTTTTACTTCCAAAGTTTTTGTGTGTGGAATTGGACAGCATAATGGCTCGATTTTGGTGGCAAAAAGGATAAAGGCGAAAAGGGATTCATTGGTGCAGTTGGGAACGCTTTGCGATCTTAAGGAGAATGGGCATATGGGATTCCGTAGTTTATCCAAATTTAATGTTGCATTATTAGCTAAACAAGGTTGGTGCATTCTTAATTATCCAGATTCAATATTAACGAAAGTTCTAAAGGCTAAGTATTTTACAAATACAAATTTTCTTAATTCTGAGTTAGGACAACTACCTTCATATATATGGAAGAGTGTATGGGTAGCTAAAGGATTGTTGAAGAATGTGATTTGTTGAAAAGTGGGAACGGGTCAAAATATTTCAATTGTTGATGATGCGTGGCTCTCTGGAACTATAAGTTATAAGGCAGAATCAATTAGGAATTCCAGTGAACTAAGTTAAGTGGCAGATCTTATTGATGAACAAAAGAGAGAATGAAAGTCTGATTTAATTTATTCTACCTTCTCTAGAGAAGAGGCAAACAGAATTGTGAGAATTCCCTTAGCAATGGAACCTCATGCGAACTTCATGGTATGGAAGGGGGAGGCCTCTGAATAATTCTCTGTGCGAAGTGCTTATAAACTATTACATGGCTTTCTTTCTAATTATTTACAGACTGAGGCTAATTTATTTTACAAAAAAATGATAGAATATTCACATTCCAAAGAAAATTAAAATCCTAATCTGGAAAATTTCTTGGAATTCTAATCCTCATTTTGTTAATCTTCGATGCAAGAGATTTCTCTCGGTGGTAGTATGTCCAATATATGGAGCAACTGCTGAAAACATTGACCATATCTTCAGAAAATGCCCTGTGAGGCGAGAAGTTTGGATTAGCTTGAATCTGGAATGGGTATTAACAAAATTGATTTTGTCATACTAGGAGTGGCTTACCTGGGTGTTCAAGAATAGTTCCAGCATTCAATGTCGAGTATTTTGCTACTCTTTGTGAGCGATCTGGATAGACAGAAACAAAGGATTACATGAGGGAAAGAAAAGTACAGGCCTAGAAATTGTTGCATGGATAAATAGATATATTAAGGAACTAGAGGGGTGTAAGGTTCGAGATTTTACCACGAGGCACGAGTCCATGGGTTGGTGCCCACCAGTTGGTTCCGTTGTCAAACTTAATTTCGAAGCCGCTTTTGATAACTCTCGGGAAAAATCAGTCTTGGGGGTGGTGGCTAAAAATGCTTCGGGGGAGGTGCTCGCCTTTAAAATAGTGGCTCACGGGGAGGTGGCCTCTTCATTTACAGTAGAGGCCCTTGCGTGCCTCCAAGCAGTGTTTATGGGAAAACAAATGGGGTTCGCATCAGTTATCATCAAAGGAGACTCGATATCAGTAATAAAAAAGGTAACTCAGAGAAGACTAATAAATCAGTGATTGGGGGTATAATATGGAACATTCAGCAGAAAAAACAATTTTTTCACCAAATAACCTTTCAACATACATACAGATCTGCAAATATTATGGCTCACAACTTAGCTAGAAAAGCGATGAAAGGACAATCGCGAGCATACCTGATCGAAAGGGTCCCTGTAACACCCCTTTACTCGGGTTCTACGCCGGGAACCGGGCCTGAGGCGTTACTGAACTCAAACCACATAATTGCCACCGTGTGACCATTCCAATTCTAATTTCAAAGTGCAGACTTCACACGGCCAGGGCATCCGCCCATGGCTTGATTGTGTGTCTCACACGGCCGAGACACACGCCCTTGTGCCTACCTGTGTGGACCAGAACAAGGTTGTTTGCCAAGCTCTTAGCACCCCTATAGCTTACACTACAAGAATCCATTCAACGTACCAATAAACACTCATGACTTCAACATGGACTTCCATAGGTAACCTTATAATTTCATAAAAGGTAGAATGAGCCATCATGCATGGCAATTTACAAATTTCAATATCTTACAAGATGCCAATACACCTTTGGCCAAAATAACAAAATAACTTAACTAGCCTAGCACCTATACATGCCATTTACAAAATCATTAAGTCTAGGTATACCGAGAGGAGTCGATAGTGTGGGCGGTCTTCCCTTAGTCATGCGAATTCCTACTCGGCTCTTAAACTCTATAAAACAAGGGAAAAAGAGAAGGGAGAGTAAGCTTTAAGCTTAGTAAGTTTACATATAAATAACCCAACATTATAACATTATTGAACAAATACATAGCTTTACATAATAAGCAAGAAGCAATTTACATTCATGACATGCTTACTCATTTTCTCCATTCCCACATTTCAACCATCTCACATTTTAATGCACACACTCATTAAGAGTTTCCCTGCACTTAGTATCACAAGGTCACACAATACAACATTCACTATTTCTAATTTCATTTCACACAGTCAAGCCACTCGGTGGTTTCACACTTAACCCACCAAAAAGATTAGTTATGGTGGTATCACACATAGCCCACCAAAAGATGAATAGACGATGGTATCGCACATAGCCCATCGTAAATTAGCAACAAGGTGGTATCGCACTTAGCCCACCAAAGGATTTTAGACGATGGTTTCGCACTTAGCCCATCGTAAGTTAAGCAACAAGGTGGTATCGCACTTAGCCCACCAAAAAGTGTCGACATTACATTTTTATATGACTACTTCATCATTCATACAGTAATTATTCAGCAATTTCCACATTCAATCCATTTGAACCAAACATGTTCTCGATCTTGTCTTACACTAGCTAACCACACAATATTTACACATTCATGCATTGTTTACACATAAACTTACCTCGGTGCAAAACGTGATAACCAACGATCTAATCCGTCACCTTGCCTTTTCCTCGGTCAAGGTTGATTCCGCGCTCTTCTTGATCTATAACAATGAAATTTATTCGTTTAGATCATTCTATGATCATAATACTTCAAATTCTACACTTGGGTAAAAATGACCATTTTGCCCTTGTACATTGAAAAAATTACGATTTTGCCCCTAGGCTCGTAATTTATTTTTCAACACATTTTCTCAATGCACAAGCATAGATGAACACTTATTTCTCTTACAACTACTCACCATTCCAACTATTTCATGCATTTATGACACAAATTTAATCTTTGCATTCAAGTCCTATTTAGGTGTTTCCATGCTAACACCTTTCACAAAAGTTGTTTCTCACCTCCCTAACATTCATTTTGTTCCATGAAAACTCAGCTAACAACACAACTACTCTCATGGCAAGTCCTTATACTTTCAACCATATTACAAACTAGTTCCCTCATTAGCTAGCTTGAGCTTTGGGGACTCCAAAAGTATAAAAATTATCAAATAAAACCACCAAAATCACTTACTTGCAAAGAGATAGCTTAGTTGAAAGTTTGAACCCCAAAACTCTATATTTTCTCTTAAATTTTCAGTGGACGAAGGAGGGTGAATAGTGATAGATGATATCTTTCCTTTTTAGCATTTTTTTATTCATCTTTTTATCACCTAATGTCACCAAATTTGACTACAATTAATGCTCTTGTCTCCCCTAGCTTGTATGGCCGGCCAACACACATTAAATGGCCTAATTGCACTTTAAAATCCTCTAAATTTACTTTCTATAGCTATTAGGCACCTCCACCATGAAAAATAGAACTTTCGCACTTTATGCGATTTAGTCCTTTTTCACAATTAAGCATGCTGTCACTCGAATTAAAACACCAAAATTTTCATGCATCCATATAATCATCCTACAACACATAAATTAACGTCAAAATAAATTTTCTCGACCTCGGATTAGTGGTCTCAAAACCACTGTTCCAATTAGCCCCAAAACTGGGCTGTTACAACTCCCCCCCTTTTAGGGATTTTCGCCCTCGAAAATCTTACCGATAAAGAGGTTTGGATATTGTTCCCTCATAGCTTCTTTCGGTTCCCAAGTAGCCTCTTCTACACCGTGCTTTTGCCATAATACTTTTACTAAGGCTATATCCTTGTTTCTCAATTGTTTCACCTCTCGAGCCAAAATTTTAATCGACTTTTCCTCATATGTCATATCCGGTCGTATTTCGATTTCTGTTGGAGGAATCACATGCGAAGGATCGGAGCGATAACGCCTTAACATTGATACATGGAACACATTATGAATTTTCTCTAACTCTACCGGTAAAGCCATCCTATATGCCACTGGCCCAATCCTTTAGGTAATCTCATACGGCCCTATAAATCTCGGGCTCAATTTACCTTTTCGACCAAATCTCAATATTTTCTTCCACGGTGACACTTTCTGAAAATACCTTGTCGCCCACTTGAAATTCAATTTCTTTTTTTCAAATCCGTGATACGACTTTTGCTTATCCAAGCGACCTTGGACTAACCCGAATAACTTTCACTTTCTCCTCGGTCTCTTTAACCAAATCAACCCCATGAACTTGCTTCTCACTCAGCTCGGTCCAATACAAAGGGGTCCGACATTTACGACCATACAAGGCTTCATACGGTGCCATCCGTATGCTCAACTGATAACTATTGTTGTAAGCAAATTCGACCAAGGGTAGGTATTTTTCCTAACTACCTTCGAACTCTAACACACAACATCGAAGCATATCCTCAAGAATTTGGATTACTCTCTCGGACTGACCATCGGTTTGAGGATGAAATGCAGTACTAAAATTCAACTTCGTACCCAAGGCCTCCTGTAGCTTCTTCCAAAACCTCGAAGTAAATCTCGGGTCTCTGTCCGAGATAATGGATACCGGCACACCATGCAATCTCACTATCTCTGCCATGTACAACTCAGCTAATTTATCCAGTGAATAATCAACACGTACTGGAATAAAATGAGCCGACTTTGTTAACCTGTCAACAACAACCCACACAGCATCTTTCTTTTTTGGAGTCAAAGGCAATCCCGTCACGAAGTCCATAGTGATCCGATCCTACTTCCACTCGGGAACCATCACTGGTTGAAGTAATCCTGAAGGCACTTGGTGCTCTGCTTTCACTTGTTGACAAATCAAACATCTTGTTACATACTCCGAGATGTCTCTCTTCATTCTCGGCCACCAATAGAATTTCTTTAGGTCATTATACATTTTCGTGCTGCCTGGGTGTACTGAAAAATAACTACTATGTACTTCCCGTAAAATTTCTCGGATCAACTCGTCATCTTTAGGCACACAAATTCTATCGTGGAACATTAAGCAACCATCCGAACTCACCCGGAATTCAGAACTTGTCCCTGATTTACACTCAGCTCTTTTAGCTAGTATCCCACTATCGTTCCTTTGAGCCTCACATATTCGTTGAACAAATAGTGGTCTAGCTCTCAACTCGGCCAGTATAGCACCATCATCGGAGAATGACAAATTCGTGCTCATAGTTCACAAAGCATACAAGGATTTTCTACTTAAAACATCCGCAACTACATTCGCTTTCCCCGGGTGGTAATCGATCACTAGCTCGTAGTCCTTCAATAATTCAAGCCACCGTAGTTGCCGTAGATTTAATTCTTTTTGATCCATCAAGTACCTCAAACTCTTATAATCAGTAAAGATTCGGCAATTCTCACCATATAGGTAATGGCGCCAAATTTTTAATGCGAAAACAATCGCGGCCAACTCCAGGTCATGAGTCAGATAATTCTTCTCATGCGGTTTTAGTTGTCTCGAGGCGTAAGCGATTACCTTACCCTCTTGCATCAACACACAACCGAGACCATTTAATGACGCGTCATCAGAAACTACAAACTCCTTTCCCGACTCGGGTTGTACCAAAACCGCAGCATCATCAACAACATTTTCAATCTCTCGAAACTCTGTTGGCATTCTTCAGTCCATTCAAATTTAACATCCTTGTGTAATAGTTTCGTCATTGGAGTAGCAATCATAGAGAATCCTTTCACAAACCGCCTATAGTACCCTACTAATCCCAGAAAGCTTCTAACTTCCGGCACATTCCTCGATGGTTTCCACTCCACAATAGCCGAGACCTTTCCCGGATCTACTCTAATACCTTCACCCGATACAATATGTCCTAGGAACCCTACTTCTCGAAGCCAAAACTCGCTCTTACTAAGTTTAGCATATAACTGCTTGTCTCTTAAGGTCTGTAAGACAATTCTCAAATGTTCCACATGATCACTCTCATCTCGAGAATAAACCAATATGTCGTCAATAAAGACAACCACAAACTTGTCCAAATACGGTCAGAAGACACGGTTCATTAAATCCATAAAAACTGCAGGAGCGTTCGTTAAATCGAATGGCATGACCAGAAACTCATAATGACCATACCTCGTCCAAAATACCGTTTTCGGTACATCTTGCTCCTTAAACCTCAACTGATAATAGCCGGACCTCATGTCAATCTTGGAGAACACCGTAGCTCCCTTCAGTTGATCAAATAAATCATCTATCCTCGGCAAGGGATACTTGTTCTTCACAGTTACTTCATTGAGCTGTCTGTAGTCTATGCACAATCTCATCGACCCATCTTTCTTCTTTACAAAGAGTATTGGGGCACCCCACGGTGAATAGCTCGGTCTTGCAAAACCCTTATCCGTCAATTCTTGCAACTGAACTTTCAGTTCTTTCAACTCTAGCGGGGCCATCCTATACGGAGCAACCGAAATGGGTTCTGTTCCCGGAATTAACTCAATTCCAAACTCGACCTCTCTAACTGGGTGTAATCCAGGCAACTCTTCCAGGAATACATCCGGATACTCATATACAACCGGTACTGTTTCAATCCTGACTTCAGATTCTTGAGTGTTTAATACAAAAGCGAGATAAGATTCGTACCCTTTTCTCAAATATTTCTCAGCTATCATGGAAGAAATCATCTCCGGTAAGCTATCCGACTCACCTGATTCAACCCGAATAACATATCCATTTTCACAATTTAGTTTAATAAATTTACTACCACAATTCACTAAAACACTATGGGTAGTCAACCAATCCATACCAAGAATGAAATCAAATTCATCAAAAGGCAACAACATAAGGTTCACCGGGAAACAATGACCTTTAATTATCAGAGGACAATTCCTACACACCTTGTCAACTAACACTTGTTTACCTAGAGGGTTTGACACTTTTACCACAAATTTAGTAGACTTAACAGTCATACTCAAACTAGATGCCAATCTCATACAAATATAAGAATAAGTTGATCCCGGGTCAATTAAAGCGATAATAGAGGTGTCATAGAGAGAAAATGTACCCGTTATTACATCCGGTGATGACGCCTCTTCTCGAGCACGAATAGCATAGGTTCTTATCGGCGCCCACCCTCCGCCTCACAAAGTGGTGTCTCGTGATACACCTCTACCACTAGTTCCGCCTCCCGGGTTCTTTTGTGGCCTTCCTCTAAAGGACGCACTGCTTGATCTTATCTCTTGCTTCCTCTCCTTGTCATCCTTTTCAGGACAATTTCGGATGAGATGGTCGGGGGATCCACACTTATAGCAATTTCGATTATTTCCCCAGCACTCCCCAGTGTGATGTCTGCCACAACTTGGGCACTCTGGTTTGGGCCTTGGATTGCCCACACTTGCCATTGAGGGGGCTCGAGCTCTTGAACCCGAATACATATTGCTTTGCTCTCTCTGCGAATATCCGACTGATGTAGTTGTCCGAGGGTTTACTTCCCTGGACCTCTACGATTGAGCTTGGTATGATTTGCTCATTGACCTCTTCTTCGTATCTCGAGCCTCACTCAGGGCTTTCCTCTTTTCCTTACTCAATTCTTCGGCCTTACTAGCCCTATTCACCAACACCACAAATTCTTTTAGCTCCAAAATTTTGACTAAGAGTCTGACATCTTCATTCAACCCATCTTCAAATCTCTTGCATAAGGTAGCTTTCGTGGATACACATTCTTACGCATACTTACTGAGCCTAACAAATTTACGCTCATATTCTGCCACAGTCATTTTTCCTTGCTTCAACTCAAGAAATTCTTTTCGTTTCTGGTCTACAAACCGTTGACTTATATACTTCTTTCGAAACTCTTCCAAAAAGAAGTCCCACGTTACTCTCTCTCTAGGAATCACTGATGTCAATGTTTTCCACCAATGGTATGCCGAGTCCTCAAAGAAAGACACAAAGACATTTCAAACTCTCCTCGTGTGTGCGGGAGAGTTCATCAAAACCCTTATTGAGTTCTCAAGCCGAACTCGCTCGCTCAGTGGTCGCCATCTATATTAGCTCGAAAATCCTCAGCCCCTTGCTTTCGAATTTTGTCTACCGGGGGCTTAGCCGTCCTCACCATTTCTATACCTTGGGGAGCTACAGGAATTGGCTGAGGTATAGGTGGGGGTGGAGGAGGTTGAGCATTGGGGTTTGCTAGTACATACTCAGTGTACCAGTTATCCATTATTTGGAGAAAGGCTTCCCAAGCCCCTTCTTCCTGACCCCTAGTCTCGGGGTTACTCTGCACAGGCGCGGTCCCTTGCGCAGGAGCCGGTGCATTACTAGTTACGTCATCTGCAGCCGATTATTCGGGATCCATATGCTAAAATAAACAGGTTTAAAATCATCAAAAGCCACCACACTATCATCATACGCTTATGGAATGTATAGCTAGACTCCTATCCACGCTATGGTAGTCCTAGAACCGACTAAACTATAGCTCTGATACTACTAAATGTAACACCCCTTTACCCGGGTTCTACGCCGGGAACCGGGCCTGAGGCGTTACCGAACTCAAACCACATAATCGCCACTTAGGCTCTACGTCGTTACTCTCTAAAACCTCCTTCTCGATTTACGAGGCCTAACACATGCACCCGAGAACCCTCAAGACTAATCTGAAACTTTTTCCATCCTTAATTTTTTTTCTTTTTAAGACAGGTCTTACACGCCTGTGCAAGATGAGACAAGCCTGTGCATAGGCACACACGCCCATGTCCCCAGACCGTGTCTAAAAACCCAGTATTCTGCCAATTCGCCCACGGTTAAGGCACACGCCCATGCATTTTAGGAACACGCCCGTGTACCCTATCACACGTCCGTGCCTTTTACCCGTGGTCGACACTGACTAATCACACACGGTTTTAACACGCTCGTGGGTCTAAACCGTGTGCCATACCTTAGTATTCTGACTTATTCAACACGGCCTCGACACGCCCGTGTGCTTTAACCGTGTGACCATTCCAATTCTAATTTCAAAGTGCAGACTTCACACGGCCAGGGCATCCGCCCATGGCTTGATTGTGTATCTCACACGGCCGAGACACACGCCCTTGTGCCTACCCGTGTGGACCAAAACAAGGTTGTTTGCCAAGCTCTTAGCACCCCTATAGCTTACACTACAAGAATCCATTCAACGTACCAATAAACACTCATGACTTCAACATGGACTTCCATAGGTAACCTTATAATTTCATAAAAGGTAGAATGAGCCATCATGCATGGCAATTTACAAATTTCAATATCTTACAAGATGCCAATACACCTTTGGCCAAAATAACAAAATAACTTAACTAGCCTAGCACCTATACATGCCATTTACAAAATCATTAAGTTCAGGTATACCGAGAGGAGCTGATAGTGTGGGCGGTCTTCTGGTTAGCTGCGTATTTTGGCTCGGCTCTTAAACTCTATAAAACAAGGGAAAAAGAGAAGGGAGAGTAAGCTTTAAGCTTAGCAAGTTTACATATAAACAACCCAACATTATAACATTATTGAACAAATACATAGCTTTACATAATAAGCAAGAAGCAATTTACATTCATGACATGCTTACTCATTTTCTCCATTCCCACATTTCAACCATCTCACATTTTAATGCACACACTCATTAAGAGTTTCCTTGCACTTAGTATCACAAGGTCACACAATATAACATTCACTATTTCTAATTTCATTTCACACAGTCAAGCCACTCGGTGGTTTCACACTTAACCCACCAAAAAGATTAGTTATGGTGGTATCGCACATAGCCCACCAAAAGATGAATAGACGATGGTATCGCACATAGCCCATCGTAAATTAGCAACAAGGTGGTATCGCACTTAGCCCACCAAAGGATTTTAGACGATGGTTTCGCACATAGCCCATCGTAACTTAAGCAACAAGGTGGTATCGCACTTAGCCCACCAAAAAGTGTCGACATTACATTTTGATATGACTACTTCATCATTCATACAGTAATTATTCAGCAATTTCCACATTCAATCCATTTGAACCACACATGTTCTCGATCTTATCTTACACTAGCTAACCACACAATATTTACACATTCATGCATTGTTTACACATAAACTTACCTCGGTGCAAAACGTGATAACCAACGATCTAATCCACCACCTTGCCTTTTCCTCGGCCAAGGTTGATTCCGCGCTTCTTCTTGATCTATAATAATGAAATTTATTCGTTTAGATCATTCTATGATCATAATACTTCAAATTCTACACTTGGGTAAAAATGACCATTTTGCCCTTGTACATTGGAAAAATTACGATTTTGCCCCTAGGCTCGTAATTTATTTTTCAACACATTTTCTCAATGCACAAGCATAGATGAACACTTATTTATCTTACAACTACTCACCATTCCAACTATTTCATGCATTTATGACGCAAATTTAATCTTTGCATTCAAGTCCTATTTAGGTGTTTCCATGCTAACACCTTTCACAAAAGTTGTTTCTCACCTCCCTAACATTCATTTTGTTCCATGAAAACTCAGCTAACAACACAACTACTCTCATGGCACGTCCTTAGACTTTCAACCATATTACAAACTAGTCCCCTCATTAGCTAGCTTGAGCTTTGGGGACTCCAAAAGTACAAAAATTATCAAATAAAACCACCAAAATCACTTACTTGCAAAGAGATAGCTTAGCTGAAAGTTTGAACCCCAAAACTCTACATTTTCTCTTAAATTTTCAGTGGAAGAAGGAGGGTGAATAGTGATAGATGATATCTTTCCTTTTTAGCATTTTTTTATTCATCTTTTTATCACCTAATGTCACCAAATTTGACTACAATTAATGCTCTTGTCTCCCCTAGCTTGTATGGCCGGCCAACACACATTAAATGGCCTAATTGCACTTTAAAATCCTCTAAATTTACTTTCTATAGCTATTAGGCACCTCCACCATAAAAAATAGAACTTTCGCACTTTATGCGATTTAGTCCTTTTTCACAATTAAGCATGCCGTCACTCGAATTAAAACACCAAAATTTTCATGCATCCATATAATCATGCTACAACACATAAATTAACGTCAAAATAAATTTTCTCGACCTCGAATTAGTGGTCTCGAAACCACTGTTCCAATTAGCCCCAAAACTGGGCTGTTACAGTCCCTGAGCAAGGAACATTGGAAGTGGATCAACGGAGAATGAGGGAACCTGACTGAGGGTTGTTTGACAGGGGGTCTCTGCATAGGAAGAAAATAGGAAAGTGGGATTTTGGAAACCGCTTTTTGTGGACTAGAATCGGTGCATTAATTGCGGAAATGCTGATTGGATTCCAGCTGTTGTCAGATTGGAAGTTTATTTTAATTTTTAGTTTAGTTTTAATTCGTCTATTTCTTTGGTAATAATTTTAAGTTTTTTCCACTGTTGGGTTTTGTTTTTAATTTTTGGTGGGCTTGTGGATTTTGTTAGCCCATTTCTATCTTTTCTTTCATTAATATACCAGTCTGATTTTTCAAAAGAAAAAAGATATGTGCAACTTAACAAGCAAATGCCTCTAAAATAGTAACAAAATTAACAATAAAATAAAAGTTATACAATATCCAAATAATAACAACAAAATAGTAGCAACATAATTGTGAAATTGTAGCAAAATAGTGAAAAAGCCAACAATAAAATAGCAACAAAACAATAAAAACAGAAAAAATAACTGCAAATTTTTTTTTGCATGTTCAGGCCGGGCTCAGGCCAAAAAAGCCTTACCCGAGGCCCGAAATACTCTCATTTTTCGGGCGGGCCTTCAGGGTAGGTTAGGTGGCCTGGCCCATGAACAGGTTGACATGTAAGTTATCACGCCAACAATGTTAAAATTTAATGTTTTAATCATCATTTCCTTCAGAAAAAAACGATACGACTCTTTTTGAAATGTTGATGGCTAAATTTAGCTTTTAAAAAGTAAGTCACTTGAAAAAAATATAAACATTAAGAACTAAATTTATTATTATATCATTTTTTTAAATTTTGTAAACCGTTCAAATATATTTAAATTATAATAAGCCAAATTTAATAAAAGTAAACCGGATTAAAAATAAATTTTAGATTTTTTTTAATTAGCTATTTAGCCCTACTTACGCGCTGACGTGGACACGTTTTGTGGGGTAATGGCCATTTTCCATAAATTTTCAAGAAACCGACCCCTTTTCGTAAATTTTATTTTTTTTAATATATTTGAGTATTTTACCCTAATTTCTTTTTATTTAGGGATGAAATTTCAAAATCTTCAAAACGATGGAAAAGATATGATAAGGGCATTTGCTAATTTATGTTACGGCTACAGCTGACGCCATACATATGCAACATAGTCCAAAATGCCCTTATGGGGAAATGACCTTTTTGTCAAGCTTTGAAGTAATTTTCGACTATAAACTATTTCTAAGTTGAAAGAGAAGAAGCTAGTTTATTGCTGTCAATGTAGCATTAATTTCAAATAACAAGGATTTTTTTAAAAATATAATATAATCAAAATCCAAATAATCATGATGGAATTTATGCTTAATCATGATTATGTATTCTTTGATTTTGTACAGGAATTAAAGACCTGTTTTTTTAATGGTCTCATAAGGCACGTCGATTCTGAGGTTGTAATGAAATCTATGGTCCGACATGGCAAAGGTTTTGTCTAAAACAATGAATTATCCCCATCATTTTTTTCTTCAAAAATGAGTTAGGGCCCCTTTGGTTCACCGTTTGCCTCCAGTGTGGTGAGATTGGCGTCAAAAATTGCTGCTCACCGCATCGCTGCAGCCGCTTGGTTCACCGGCGAGGTTCGGTGAAAATTTATCTCCACCGCACCGAGAGCCGAAAATCAACCGGGAGTGTAAAGGGCAGCCTCACTTACCGTGTTTCCTCGCATAAAAATACCCATACTTCAGAGCAAAAGGTCGCTTAAATATCACTCGTTAAATCTCACTCGCTTTCGAGATTTTCATTTTTTGTTTGTTTTCACTGGAAAAAAATTCTTTTAAGAGAATTCATTAAATATCACTGCGTTTTCGAGATTTTCATTTTTTGTTTGTTTTCACTGGAAAAAAAATTTCTTTTTAAGAGAATTCAATGTTTGATTGCATGGTAATTAACATTTAAAACCAGAGATTAAAAAGAAGAAGAAGAAGAAGAAGAAGAAGAAAGGTTTACTGGAATCGTAAAAGGTTGTAAATTCCGATTTTCTTGTTTTGATTAACTATACTTTCTACTGATTTCTTTATTCAATTTGTTGCATACATTACTTGTTCATTGCTTCTTTTTTTTTTTTTTTTTACTTTTATATAGACTTGGATGTTGTATTGTTACCCATTCTAAGAAATTAGGATACGGGTCTTTAAATTTGTTTTTTATTTGGGGGTTTTTTTTCTTTCTTCCCATAGTTTCGATAAGCAAGATGGAATCAAGAATTTGCAATCTGATCTCAAGCTTTAAGAGAATTATATGGACTTATACGTTATGGTGATGTTACAAGCAATGTGATTGTAAGTTCTCAAATTGTTAGGGCTACTATTTCCACTTATTATGCTTTCAAGAATCTTAATTTCTCAATTAGTTGTTGAATTTCGAAGATTTGTACTACAACATTTTCTCTTGAAAGGTTTGTGGATTCTCCATTTCCTTTGTAACTGTCTTTACATTATTTTGAGGCAATTGCTTAAAAGTGTAGCAATTTGGAAGATATGCATTCCCTTTTAATTGATCATGTGTCCATATTTTTTCCTTTGATGGTAAACAGTTAGGTGAAAGATCAAAGCTCTTACTCAAGGATCTTCTAGATGGAGCTACAAAGAGAGTTTTGGAGACACATATAAAGGTATCCGACCATGTCAATGTGTGGACTTGTGTCGGATTATTTGCCATTCGGAGTTCTTCAAAGTTTACTAGCAAAATTGTTGGACATTTTTATTTTGGCCTAGCATCTATCAAGCTTGATTTTATCCTTTCTGATTTTTGAAAATTCTCTTAGAACTCTGGATCAAATGTGGAGAGCATCGGACTTTACTTCCAGGCAGCATTGAAGTTTATTTATAGTGCTTCTCTACAAGAATCTTGCAATAATGAGGGTACTAAGCACTGAGAGATGGTTCAAATTATGCAAATATATAGTAGCACTCGCAAAAACTCTTCGAGTAAGTTAAAATTTAGGTGTTATAGTCCATTTTCTCTTTCTTTTAAGACTTCGTTGGAACTTGATCTTGTTTTAGCTAAAAAGTTTCTTGCAACGTGGAATCTTCTGTTATTGCATTTGGTTTTGGGATGATTTATTTTTGTGGCACCTTCTTTTTACTTTTGTGTGGTTACTAATTGATATTTCGTGTTTTGTGCTCATGAATATGAGAGATTAAACAAAATGGTCACGCTTCTTTGGCCTACAAGTGTACAGAGGTGGCATATATGAGAGTCATCTATACTTCTCATGCCAATGCAAGTAGAGATCGACATGAGTTGCGCATGACTTTACAAATGGTTCCTCCCGGTAATTCAAAAACCCAAAGATTGTACTAGTCGCATTCCTTGATGCTTCTCTGCTCTAGCCCATAAACTTGTAATTGTTGTTTCGGCTCTCCCTAAGTGATCAAGGAGCAGCAGCCTTGCATATTTATTCGAATCTTGTTGTTTAATTTATGAAAATACCTCAACCTCGAGAAGGTTACGCTTTAGTAGCAAGGCGTAAATTGATTGCTCTGCATAAATGTTTAGTTTACTTGCTTACTTCCCATGAATTTCGCTTTTCTTTTTGGGTTTTGGGGGTGGGAGTTCCCAAGAGAGAATGTCTAGTTGCTATTTGACATTTAAGATGTTATTATGAATTTGCTTTTGGAACTAAGTTTAGGCTGGCCCTGCTTAAATATATACATATGAAAAGATATTTTCAATTCGCGCATCGCATTTCTATCTCCCTAGACACTTTTCACCTTTTTATTTTTTCCTTCAGTATGTTAATTTATGGACATTATTTAGAACCTGAAAAACCATGCGAGGTAAGGATATCTCGATTTGTGCATTTTGGTTTCAACAATGATATTTCAAGTTTGACAAGATTGCCCCGAGATAAAATACGTTGCTAGTCCTGTTACAACTTAGCTATTAACAATGATTGAGTAAATTCTATGAGCATTATTTGATCGATATGGAGGGTTTATTTATTTTATCTCACAATTAATAGGAGCTACCGCTTATTATCCGTGTGAATGTTAATTGGAACTTATTGTCATGCGCCTTAAGATGAGTACTCGAAACTGCATGTATCCTAGATGGGATAATAGAATCTATTAGAGTCACTCTTATGACTGATCTTACTATTAGCACTTGTAATACTACATATTGAGATAAAATTTATCCATTATTATATTAGAAGGGTCTTAGAACCAGAACTCTAATCTGTAAATTTTTATCCGAATGTGTTCAAACAATCACATGCTTATCATTCAAGACTTGTATGTTGAAACTATGAAAAACACATTGAATATTGCTAGAAATTGATCTTGTACACAAACTTTTGTACCAAACTTTTGTACTGAACGAAAAGTATTTTCACATATGCTATACACTTCCAAATATCATACTTTGGAATTCATTATGTAAGTTCTGTTTGCATTTTGTGTCTTTTCATCAAGATTTGGAAGGTGCTAAGCTTGATGGTGCCAACTTGCTTGGAGCAATCAGGTGATACATATATATATATATGAAATGTTTATGATATATATATATATTTGGCGTTGACTAGAGTAAAATGCTTTGATATTTTTGCAGGGAAATGAATATTTTAAGCAAAAGAAATTTAAAGAAGCTATCAATTGCTACTCAAGAAGCACTCGCCTGTCTCCAACAAATTGTAGCTTATGCAAATTTCTTCCCAACACCGTAAGTTCTAATCTAATTAGGTGCTTTTTGTCAGTATGGCCATTAGCTTTGGCATTAAATGCTAATATTTATTAATCCAACCATACGTGTTTCAGATTAAATGCTAACTATTTTCTTTCCCACTTTTATTTGTTTTCAGATTAGGAAAAAATTCTGCAGCTTTCTCCTCTTTCTTTCTTGCTTTCTCCCGTCCTTCTTGCTTTCTTGCTTGAAGCTTTCACTTCTATTTGGGTACTTTTATTTGGCCTTTGTTTGGTCATACTTTCATCTCAAAAAAATTTGGCAAGAAGTTCCTCACATTAATGGGGTTTTTAATTGAATCTTTATATATTTTTTTTCCTGCACTCTGGTTTCTCATTTTCGTGTATGATGTTCTTAGGTTTCTAGTCTTTTGAAAAATATCTCAGCTCTTTTGCTTTGATTATCTCTTGTTTGCTTATTTTGATTTGGTTACTAATTTCTTTCATCATTGTCTTTGGTCTTGTTCATTTTTTTTTTTTTTGTTCTTTGCTAATACTTCATGTTTATTTTTATGGTAAATCGCAAATGAGAATTCTCAAATTTAATTTATTATGGATTTTTTTCTTCCCCTTTATGATTTTTTTTTTTTCTCCCGTCTCAGTAGTTGGATGCTTGAAACTTGAAACATATAAGAGGAAAAAGAAGCAAGTGAACTTGCTAGCTTATTAGGAAAGAATGATTTGCTTGAAAATTATATTTTATTTATTTTTCTAAATAATAACCTAATAATGATTTTTATAAATATATTATTATTAACTAATAACACATCAAACCTAAACAAATAATATATTATGAGCTTTTGTAAAACATGTATCTAATCCCCCACGCCGCCACATTTGTAGCCATTAATGCATATAACTAAGAAAAAGGAAAGAATAGAAAATGAAATTCAAATGCTCAATCTTTTTTGAGAAGAATGCATCTTACATGTTGAAATCAGGAGTAGCGAAAACATTGAAAAGATTCAGGTCATACTCAAGACCAAAAACCTACAAGAGAATAAGATTTTAAATGAAGTGATCAAATAATCTCAATACCACAATCAATGTAATAGGTTCAGTTGAAATGATTTGAGAGCTTGTATAGCCTTTTCAAAGTGTTTGACCCTCTTACATATAAAAAGCTTGTATTCTGGCATTGGTACTTTCCTTTACCAAATATAATTGTTCTATCTCTATCTTTAGCCTTGACATTTATCCACGCTCTCAGAAATCTGGAAGGGTGAAAAAATATAGTGTGGAATAAATTTTTATGCATTTGATTACTTCATATGACTTTCATTTGCAATAATCTGATTTTTGAAGGTATTTTTATTAATTTCTTGTCATAGACTTCTATAGAGAAACATGCAAAATGAACTTACCAAATTCTTTTTATTTTCTTATATATTCCGTCGCTTGGTCCCGCAGAGTCATCAAGATTGTTGTTGGTCCCGCAGTGAGTCAATCTATTTGTCCGGAGGATAAAATCAAACAGTTTGGAGGGGCCTTGTTCATAAGGTATGATTCTTCCTAATTTCTTATTGTATACCAAGTTTGCTTTTTTTAGAGAAAAATTGTTTTGGTTGGTCTTTTGCTTATATTTCGATAAAATGCATAGGATTTTAAATTTGTTGAAATGATATTAGTTTAGTTGAAATGATTTGAGAGCTTTTATTGCTTTTTAAAAGTGTTTGACCCTCTTACATATAAAAGCTTCTTAAGTTAGATGCTTAAATTAAATGTCAATTGCCTCTAGCTCACAATGGTGGTTTACTTATAGTAACTGCACTCGATACCTTTCCCCATATAGAATAAGACAAGCATGAAATTTTTTTATCTTGTTAAGTAATTTATAGTATAAACTTTTCAACTTTTAAGTTTGAGTTATTCAATATTACTCAGTATATAATAGATGGTAAAGACACGAAAATTTGTGGAAGGAGAAAGTACCTTAGCAACAAAAGCTATTTGGGATGATGAGTGACATTGATATTTTGTGAACTCTGCGTGAATGAAGTCAATGCTGGTAATAGACCGACAACTCATCTAAACTCAAAAGGATGGGAAAATGTCATTGCTCTTTTTCAAGCAAAACACAAAAAATTATGGAAAACCTCAATTGAAAAATAAGTGGGATACATTAAAAAGGAATGGAGGTTATGGAGGAGTTGCTTAAGGAATCTACAGGTATTGATGGTGTCCATCTAAAAGACGGTTGATGCTACCAAGAATGGTGGGCTGAAAAATACAGGTTAGTGTTAACTTTATCATTATTCTAATGCATAAATTTTATTGAAATTAATAATTTACAAATATAAAAATCTTAGTATAACATTTAACATTTAACATGTTATGTAGGAAAATCCTGATTTTAAAGGATTTAAGAAGAAAGGAATTGAACCACGATTGAATGATTTAATGTGGCAAATGTATGGTGGCATTGTAGCCACTGGAGAGAATGCATGGGCACCATCGTCTGGTGTTCTTCCAAGTGGGGTTCCTATGGAAGATGATACACCTAATGAGGGATTTGGTGATTCAGATGAAAATAGTAATGAGAATGAAGATATTCCTACTAATGAGGTACCGTCAAACCCTTCTCATGAAACTCCTAATCGAAGAAAGGAAACACTTGGGGTTGTACATGGTAAAGGAAAAAAATCAAGTTCAAGTAGAAAATCATCAAAAAATTCATTAGCTACTCATATTGAGAAATTGTGTGAGAGTATGGCTAGTCCAAGGAAGTCAGTTTATGAAATTATTTTTCCTCACTCTCAATATACTATTTCAAGTGCAATGGATGCTTTGCGTGATTTGGAAGATGAAATTCCAAAAAAAGATGAACTGTACTATTTTGCCATCAAAATGTTCCAAATACCGTGAAACGAGAAGTGTTTTTGAACTTAGATCCGGATGTTAGGGTTTGGTGGCTTCCGACGTGAGTATGCTTTAACAAAATCCAATTGCATCATTTTCATCCTTGGTAGCAACATCCTCATTTCCCTTCCAGCCATACCATCCACAACCTTCACCATAAGCTCCTTAGCTTTATTATTGTAATATAACTTTTCTACTCTTTTATATGTAAATCTAATGTATGATCTACTTTTTTATATGCAAAACTAATGTATGATCTACTTTTTTATATTAAAATTAATGTATGCTATATTTTATGTTTGGTATTTTTATGCTATGCTTTTATTCAATTTTGTTGTGTTGTATAGAATGTCACAAGTTATTAATTTATTTTCATTTTATTATTTTTCAGGTTATGGATGAATTTAACAATATATATAATAGTTTTTATATGAATTATGATATCCATGAATTGAGTGAAGAAGCTCAACGAAGAATAGCCACAATTGTTACACAAGTTGAGCACAACAATTATCATGAAGAGGAAGAACAAATGTTAAGCGTTGTATTGGTACACCATGAAACTTATTTCACTATGCAACCGTGTATGAATTCAAATTTTACAGGTCAAATGTGGGTGGACGAAGTATTAAATGGGCATGATGATCGTTGCATGAATAGTTTTAGGATGCCAAAAATATATTTCACAAACTTATTGCATGATTTGCAAACAAATTATGGCTTAAAGCATGGGAAGGTATCTCATGATGGAGAAGTTAGCATTATCATTGTATATTCTTGGAAATAGAGAATCAAATTCAAATGCAAAGAGAGCGATTTCAAAGATCCGGAGAAACTATTAGTCGAATTTTTACTGATATGTTGCATATATTTGCTCGAATGGGAATAGACACGATTAAACCCACTGAAGGTCAATTCGAGGAAGTACCGAACCATATTCGACATGATACAAGATATTGGCCTCACTTTAAGGTAAAATTTACACAATCTTTATATTTTTAAAATATAAACTATTTCTAACTTTTATCTCATTACTTGTATTTATTTTAAAGGATTGTATTGGGGCCATAGATGGAACACACATAAAAGCATGCATTTCGCCTTCTTGTCAAATACCTTATATCGGACGGAAAGGTGAACCAACTCAAAATATTATGGCGCTTTGTGACTTCAACATGTGCTTCATTTTTGCATTTCTGGTTGGGAAGGAACAACACATGACAATGAGAATTTTTTTGCAAGCACTTAGAAAACCAGAGTTAAAGTTTCCACACCCTCCACCAGTCGAACTTTAATTTTTAATTAATCTTTACATAAAAATAATACTAAAAATTTTAATTTATTTTTAAACCTCGATATTATGTTTTAATTTTTTTGTAGGAAAATATTATCTTGTGGATTCGTGGATATCCACAAATGACAGTTTTCTAGGTCCATATAGGGGAACGATATCATTTACTCGACTTTCATCGAGGTAATCATCGAGCATCCGGAAAAAGAAATCTTTAATCATGCTCATTCTTCATTACGCTCTGTGATTGAACGAACATTTGGAGTGTGGAAACAAAATGGCCAATATTAAGAGATATTCCAAGCTATTCATTCGACAAGCAAGTTTTAATAGTAATTGCAACAATGGTTTTGCATAATTACATTCGAGACATGCTTGGTCAAATGATGAGGATTTTCGACAATTTGAGAATATACCCGACATGCCAATCTCTTCGAGCCATTTTGATAGAGGTGAATCGAGTTCTTCTAATGATGAAAGTGACCTTCAAATTGCAATCTAAAGGGAAACCATTGCAAATAGTTTAATGAATCAATATTTGTAAAAACAAATTTGTATCATAACCTAATTTCTAGTAATAATGAAACTTGTTATGTCTTATGTTACTATTTTTTTCATTAAAAATCATTCATTTAGATACTTCAAAATTTGATCCAAGTATAATGTTACTTTTAGCGAAAATAATATTTATCATTGTTATAAAAGAATATTTAACTATGAAAAATTAAAAATAATAATCATTTTATCTAATAAATAATTTAAATTGATTGTATAATTTATTAAAATATTTATAATAAAATATTGGAAGATACATTTTAATATATTATTAAATGAATTTATAAATTCACATATTTTAATAATTTTATATAAGTAAAATAATTTAAAAATTTCTATAATATATCAATTCTATTCTGATGTCCTTAATAGTCATTTTATATTCTCACCTCACCGCTACAGCTGCGTTTGAATCCAAGCACACACTCCACCGCTGTTTCTAATCTCACTGCTACAGTGTCCAATCTCACCACTACAGTGTCCAATCTCACCGCCACCGCTGTTTTTAACCTCACCGGAGGTAAACACACCGCCCATCCAAACTGGCCCTTAATCTTTGATTAGTAGTTTTTTTTTTTTTTTTTTTTACTTGAATAATAATCAAAAGAGAGCGCAAAATAAACCAATTTTGCGTAAGGATGTGGTCGTGACCGCAACTAAACTGCGTCCTGTTCGTTTTCATTTCTTCACTTTTACTCTCAGGTCAGTCCCATTCAATTAATTAAAAGTTTCAATTGAATTGAATTGGAATTCCTTTTCAATTTCTAATTTTGTTTTTGTTTTTGTCTTATTATAGTTCATAATTTTAGGATGTTCAATTCTGGGTAAGTGCTAGTTGTTTTAATTATTTCAGTTTCTTTTTTTCTGGGTGATTTTGAGGATTGCAAAACCATGGCTGAATGAGTTCATATGAGTTTGGTTGCAGAATGTTCCCTGTTTGTAACATCAATCTTATTTTTTCTAATTAGATTTGATTATATCTCTATATAAGCTAGTTTCATGGAGTTCTTGAAGATTACAATTTTCATATTTTGCAATTGAATGTTTTGGGAATTAGACCCCCAAAACGGGATCAAACTCTCTCCTCTGTTTTCTTTCCATTCACAAGATTCGATCTCAAAGTTTTGCTTGGCATTGAGCTCCTTCCCACTCGACTCAGGATCACTTTTAGATCTCTTTTAGCAATCTCAATATCATAGTGGTATTAATTTTGTTTTATATTTCAGTCTTGCTTTTCAGGATCAAGCATAATAAGAGTTCAAAAGAAAAATGAAGTTCAGAAAAGGGAACTTGGTGGAGGTTTTGAGAAGAGAAGATGATCCATGTGGTTCCTGGTTTACTGGTAATATTCTTTCAGCAGATGGTGACTACTATATTGTTAGGTACAAACTGTTTACAGACTGTGAAGGAAGAAGGGTGGTGGAGACGGTGAAAGGGAAGGACGTTAGACCATTGCCTCCATATGTAAACCGGAAGAATTGGGCAGTCGGGGATGTAGCTGAGGTGTTCGATATCCAGTGTTGGAGGATAGGAAAGGTTGCAAAGGTGTTAAAGAACAATGATTCATTTGTCATTAAGTTGTTTGGGTCCATCCAACTTAAAGAATTCCATGTATCAAGTTTAAGGGTTAGGCAGGCTTGGCATGGTAACAAATGGATGGTGGTTGGGAAGGTAAATGCCCCTTGCATTCATCATGCTTTGGACCTAAATTCTCTTTTCTAAATGTTTAAGTTTATTAGAGCTCTCTCTCTCTCGATCAAGCAAGCATAACTCGTGATAAGTCGTTTCGAATGAATTCAAGAAAATATCTTCTTGTTGCCTTCCACATTGTTCTTTATGATATGAACTTGATTCTTGCTTGAGCTGCAATTGTTTTTTTCCGTATTATCAATATATCTGAATCAGCCTACATGTGATTGCAGGTTGCTCAAAGTAAAGATTTGGCCAACAGTTTTACACCGAAAACTCCGTACTGTGCCGGTGGCTTGCGTTTCAAGACTCCATTACTTATGAACAAAGCTTTGCGGTCTAAAGAGAAGGATAGAGAGGGACAACATAAGACCAGGGCTCATAATGTCATACATAAAGTCTACGCACATCAATCTGAAAAATGCAACATCGAGAAGCACTTTGGAGGAAACCTCAAGACTAGGAAATCACCTCTTAAGAGAACACTTCCTTGGTTTAACCAGGTAGATGATTTTTCTTACCCGAATGCAGGGATTGATGAAACATTAATTAAGCAATCGACTAAAAGGAATAACAGGATGGAAGACGCAAGTCCATACTGTGTATATCATTCTTCGAGGTCTGTTCAGTCTACTGAAAATAGCAACCAATGCTCAGTTGCTAGCTGTAGTTTCAATGGTGTTGCTGGTGGCCGACTTTCTCCTAAACCATTGGAAAGCGCACCTGATCATTCCGATGCCGAGTCATCATTCCCATCTTTGTGTGGCAAAAGAGACTTGCCCTCATCCCCTGTTGACAAAGTCATCAATATCCATGAACTAGAGCTTCGTGCTTACAAGTCGACAGTAGAGGCATTGTATGCTTCGGGTCCTTTAACTTGGGAGCAGGAGGCATTGTTAACAAACCTCCGCCTCTCCCTTAACATTTCAGATGAGGAACACCTACTCCAGTTGAAACACCTTTTGTCCGCTCACGTTTTATGATCCGGTCATGTTTGTCTCTTATGTCTTGTCACGGCATATGGATTTAATTGCTTTGAGGCTCTCTTGCAGGTGGGTGGTGGCACCTTAACCTTCCTCGTTATAAACTTTTCAGGTGTACATAACATGTATAGTATATGGAGGAATTGAGGTTTTACATGTTGAAGCTTAGGCCTTGGAGCCAATAGCAGGAGTTCATGTCTTATTATAAGGGTGATTTGACTGAAGAAATTTCATTTTGTTTTGTAATAAAAGATCATATGTAGGAACAAAAACATGTCGGATTCTTATTTTTTGATAATTCAAATGAGGACTGAATTCGATAATTCTGTCTGGTTAATTCAGTTTTTAGTATACCATACATGATATATAATAGATATTTTTATTTGTACTTTTAAGAATGAAAATATATGAAGATTTTAATCCAAACATTATTTTTTGTAATATATTTTAATTAATGTTTTTATATTTATAATTATATTTATATTCCTTTAAAAATCGAATAGAGATAGTTGGAAATCATAATTTAAACATTAAAAAGAAGAGTAAATTATATATCTGATATACAAATTTCATCTCAACATTAAATAAAAAAAGAGAGTAAATTTTACATTTCAGTTTGAGCCATCCCAAAATTTTGGTATTGCACAATGTGGACATGAGTGAATTGAATATTTGTTAACAATTGAGAGATGTAAAATGTTAAACATGTATGTTATATAACATATCTTGGCAACAAAACAAATGTTAGATTGCCTTCAAATCACAGAATCTGGCATCTGCAACCTTGTGATGTTTGAGGCCCTTCAAACCATACATCCCATGATGGGTTTATGGGACCATTTGTTCTGTAATCAAATAACAAATCCAAGCATTAGAGGTTTAGAGAAAAAATTTTATCTAAAACAGAATACAAAAACAAGACAAGTTTTTGTAGTTACAATGGAAGTAGTGGATCAGGTCTGGTCTCCATGCTAAGCAGCAATCTGTAAAAAAAGGCCGATGCTAATATGTGTCAAACAAGTTACCATATAATATATGCGTGAAGCGTCATGCCAAACATGCTAGTATGTCGATACCGTGAGAAGTGTACCGACAGCTGATGAGCAAATACTTAGATCAGGAAAATCTTGTCCAACAGCAAAATATATTGATAAATGAAAATGCTTTAGAATCAGACAAGTAACAGTTTCTAGTTTCGCAAGTTCATGGGAAAGAAAATTTTATTTCTTAAAACTTACTCCTTGCACAAGGTTGACACGTTATCTGTTTTCTCAAGCTCTTCCATCTCTTCCTGGAAAACGATACATAAAGAGGGGGGGAAAACTTAAGACATACAAAGCTGTAATATGGTGTCTTTTACACTGATATAAAAACCAAATTCATCATCTGCCTGCAGCAAAAGATATGTGAAAACGGGATGGGACAATACCAGTGTCTATGAACCAATGGCCTACAACCATTGATATAGCACACATCATTTAAATACCACACAAACATAGGAACAAAAGGGGCATTATAAATTATCAGACTCTAAATGGAAATCTATTCATGTGGAGTAGTAATGGATAATATAATCAAAGGCCAATAGCTGCCACCATAGAGGTTTTTATGTGGTGAAAGTGCACAACATTGCTAAAAGTTTCTTTATGCAACTCATGGAAAAGCATGACCAATCAAAGTGAAGCTTAGCAAAGACCAAGAACAAGTCAAAACTAATTCAAAAAAGCTCTTTTGCCTATCACACATAGATTCCACCACCACTAATAAGCACTAGATAGGAAGACATTTGGCTTATCGTGTTCACGGTGCCAAAAAGACTAATTCATTAACAACAAAACAAACAATGTTTAGCACTTTCCACAAGCAGAGCCGCCATAGCAAGATTGATACGGAACTTCTTCCGCCACCTAGACAGACTTCCCAAGCATCAGTATAAACAGATGAGCAGCGCATATCGGCAAGATCTTGGCCAATTTTTGCAACAAATTAGCAAAAAAGGAAATTACAGTATCCTAGTATAAGATCCAAAAAATGATCAAAAGCCTATTGAATTGGGATCGCCAGTAAAAGAAGAACTATTAAACACCCAATTTTAAGATCTGCTTTGAATAGTTGCACAACAAAGATCTTAGCTTTCCCTTCCAATGACTCTAAGCCATCACTATGTTCTCTACTTAGCTCAACTTACCAACTAAATGGATAATCCAATACAAGAATCTAAAAAATTTTTGCTTCCATTTTTTATTATCTTAAGAAGAAAAGCTTATGAAAAAGCTTGCACTTTCTTCTCCTGACATGTTCTATGACTTTTTCTACGGAAAATTCAAGCTCCGTTTTTTTTTATAAAGAAATCCTTAAATTTATCAAAAGACAGACCAAGTCAAAATTCTTAACGGCATTCCCAAAGAGTATAGAGCAAACCTTAAATAGAAAAGAATAAAAAAGAAAAGGAGAAGCTAACCTCGAGGAACTTGGATTCTTGTTCGACACGCTTGAGTTGGGCAAGAATCCGATGTTTGCCTCTAGTATCAGCTGCTGAACCAGCCGCTTGCTGTTCATCCGCCGACGACGCCGTTTCTGACTCCATTGCTGCTCTCGCTCTCGCTTACCTGATGGCTGCTGCAAATATTCAAAAATTTCAATGCAATTTGCTCATTCCCGAAAACGACGCGGATCGTTTTGTTTCATTTCATTTCTTGTAGAATTTGGAATTTTGACTGCAATGAAGCAAACCTGCAGATCTGAATTTGTCGTACAAGGCTTTGATATTTTTTTAGTTCTAATTTTTTGCTGTTTCTCTCTAGAAACTCTGGAAACGGAAACGAGTAAACGACTTTTCTTCGTTTACTATTTGTTTTCTTCAAAGCTGTTCTTCTTTTCCCCATTTCCACTTCTTTGCCCCCAAGCAATTAAAAATAAAATGCATTTAACTTTCCCTCACTCCCTATACTCTTCTATATTTTCAAATTTACTCCCATCTCTTTTTATTTTCAACCTATAATCCTTGAAACACTTAAATTAGAAGAAAATGCGTGCTTAAATACCAACTAAGCTAAAGCCCAATTAAATTTCCCGATACAATTCAATTATAACTATAAAAGAATATTTTTGAGCAATAACAAACTAGATTCAAATTAATACAAGCAGACGGAAAAACCTAAATACAACTAGACAAAAACCCACTCATGACTGTAATCAGCCCAATTTGCCCAGGCCCGATCAAAGCCCAAACCAGAAATCCAAATACAAAATATAAAACTAAATAAAAATGGTCCAAGTCCAATTTACAGCCCAATTTACAATGGACCAATATAGCCTAAATAAACCCTAGCCCGTTAGCCCATAACCTTAAACAAATTTTCAGAAAACAAACCCTAAAAGCCTAGCGCCGCAACCCCCATATGTTGGCCTCAGCCCACACAACGCTCGAAACAGGCACCCTATCCCATCGCCTCCACCGTCGTTGACTCACCAGGACTTGCAAATAAGAGCAAAAGAAACAGAAACGAAAACATGCAAAAGCAGCAGCAGAAGCAAGCCCAAACAGTAGCAAAAAACAGATAAAAATTGTATATTTTCAGAAATAAAAAGCCAGAACTCAATGTATGTTTTTTTTACAGATGATTAATCAAAAACAGAGAATCGAACAAATACGAAAGCAAATATTCGAAGGTTTTTCTTTTCATTCCTTTTTTGTATATATATGATATAAATACAAAAAAATATAAAAAAATTTACCTGGTGGATTTCGGCCGTCGGGAACCGAAAGGTCCCTTCTTTTTTCGGCCATTTTTGGCCACTTTTTCCAAAAAGGGACCCCAGATTCGGATTCAGGGAGTCGATGGGATGAAAACCCCTTTTTTTTTTAAGCTCCGGCCGATGTCGGAGACCGACGGTCGGCCAAAGGGGTTACCGGACCTAGGCCGGACCACAGAGAGAAGGGAGAGAATCCTTTTGGTTTTATTTTAGGTGAAAGGAGAAAAATGAAATTTTTAAAAAAATGTTGACTTATATAGCGCCTGTGAAACGACGTTGTTTCACCCTGGGTGCTTTTGCGCCAAAACGGCGCCGTTTTGAGCTGGATCGGACAGACTCGACCTGAACCGCTTAGGATCCACGTGTTTTTTGTTTTAGGGGTTATTTACCCTTTTGATCCTTCCACTTTTTTATGTTGTTTCAATCTAGCCTTTTTTTTCCTTTTTTATTTACCCCGCGAATTTTATTTCGATTTCAATTCGGTCCTCTCAGAACGGTGCGTTTCAGAAGGCGGGGAAATATTTCCCCATTTGGTCCTTCCTGTCTTTCGCGCCTTACAATTTGGTCTTTTATCTTATTTTCCTTCCCAATTTTGGCCTAAAACTCTGTTTAATTTCAATTTAGTCCTTTAGACTTTTATCTTATTACGATTTAGACTTTTGATTTCATTTTAGTTTAAATTTGGTCCTCATTTATTTAATTTCCACCATTTTTAGATTTATTTTCTATATGTTATTTTGTTTGTTATTTATTTATTGTTTTTATATATTACCTTATTTATTATTTAGCTTATTTATTTATTTTTCTTAATTTTTTTTAAATTGATTTATTTTATTATTATTATTATTATTATTACTATTATTATTATCGTTATTACTATTATTACTGCTATTATTTTTATTATTATTACTATTATAATTATATTTTCTTTTTGTGTTTATTTACTTATTATTATTATTTATTTTTGACTTGTTTATTTTATTTTATTTTATTTTTCGTCCTTATTATTGTTATTCACACTAACGCATTTATTATTCTTTCGTTATGCATATTTATACCATCATTTTTTTACATCTTACTACCAATTTACGTTACTTTAATCTTTATCTGATACATCAAATTTTTAAAACAAGCAATATATCGTACTTTGAGATTCGAAAGGTCGTACCCTAACTTATGGGTTTTCGACTTTCTCGATAAATCCAAATAAATGAACTTTTCTCGATAAATCCAAATAAATGAACTTTTTTACGTGAATCTTGAATAATCTCGGGAATTACGAAAAGATCGTATTCTAACTCACGGAATATGATTTCTTTCTAAAACCGAGATAATTGAATACCTTTCAAAATAAATAATTTTTTCGGCGTTTATTCTCGTATCGGGAATTTAAGACATTGTGTCCTAACTTACGGGACGTAATTCTTTTTCTCGATTAACGTGAAAATGCCTTGTTCTCGAAAAATTTTCAATTTTATAACAAAGGTTCGTATTTTAAAATTTCTTCAAATTCTCAATTTTCGACACTAAAGACATCAATTAATCAACAAGGTACCAATTTTGGGCGTAACGAGGGTGCTAACCCTTTCTCGTGCGTAACCGACTCCCGAACCCATCTTCTGGATTTTTGGAGACCGAAGAATATTGTTTTAATAAATCAAACCTTTTACTAAAACGATCAAATCACGAGGTGATCCGATCACACCTCATAAAAAAGGATTGGTGGCGACTCCCATGTTCGTTTTCGTTTTCAAAATCAAAGTCGACCCCCTTTTACAAAAAAATGGTTTCGACAGCTTGGCAACTCCACTGGGGACAGATAAGAGAGTCAATCCACGATTTGATTATTTCTTGTCTTTTTGTCAAAAATTGATAATTTGGTTTAAATTTACGATCCTTTCTTTGCATTTCATTTTTGTGGTCTGCGTCATGTCGGTTGCTTTATTGATCCGAGTCTTTTAAATGTATCTCTGCATATTGCATCGCATAATCGGTCGATTTTACCCTTTAAGTGGGAGTGTGAAACTATTCCTTCGTGAGGTCTTCACCTCCGTATAGGATAGCAGATCGCTTTCGGGATACATCCGTACCTATGTCTTCGTGAGGTTTTCATCTCCGTATAGCCATAGGAAAATGTATTCCCCTGAACTAAACTCGGTCCGTATGAGTCTATAATAGGTGAGGATCGAGGAATCTGCCGGTTTAGGTACCCTTACTTTAGAACCGAACCGTATATAATGAACCCTAAGAACTTACCCTAGGTAGAACCGCACCAAATCCTAGTGGTTACCCGAATAGGTGCTTTATTTATTATTTCTTGCTTGCTTTAAATTCTTGCTTCGTATACTGACTTGTTTGTTTTGCTTTGATTGTGATTGCATGGCATTTTCATCACAAAAAAAGGTGTTGATTCACATTCAGTACCTAAATAGATAACTTATCATGGAAAAGGGGTTTCTTGATAAAGTGGAGGATAATGCGTGTAACACCCCTAATCCCGTATCCGTCACCAGATTAGGGTTAAAGGCGTTACCGGACAGATCGAAAACTTTTACAGAAAATTCATAAAACAAATCATCAATCACAATCAAAGTGTCCCTCTTTATAGATCAACGAAACCTTAATCATATAATAGAATAAGGTCGAGACTAAACCAAACACATACCAAAGTTCTCAAAAATTTAAAAACTTTTCTAAGTTACAGAGGTCACACGCCCGTGTGGGCAGGCCGTGTGCCTCCCACGGCTTCTAGACACACCCGTGTGTCCTGGCCGTGCCAAAACAGAGCTTGTATACTAACTTATCTCCACGGCCACAAGGCAAGCCCGTGTGCCATGGCCGTGTGCTCTTAGGCTAGATACTGACTAATTTACACGGCTACCTGGCACGCCCGTGTACCATGGCCGTGTATACTTATGCTATATACTGACTTAATCACACGGCCAATAGGCACACCCGTGTGCCATGACCGTGTGGGCAAAACAGGCCCTTTGCAAGGCCAATATGCCACACATGCTAAGGTCAATCCTACAAGCAAAGAACCAATTCATTTCATGCATATTTGACAACCCAAGACATGTCAAATAAACAACACAATATTTCATTCAACCTCATTTCCATTCATATCAACTCATATACTAGTTTGCATAACAAATTCACATATCTAACCATGCATGGTACTTTCACATCTTACCAAACACATATATTCATTTCATAGATCACAAACATATGCCCATTTGGCATCAATTTACCTTATCATGCACATATATTCAAACCAAAACCATCATCATATACCAAATCATTTATGCATATTATCAATACATATAACTAGCCACATCACATGGCTAAGTTCATATCTCAAACTTATACCAACTAACTAGCCTATACATGCCAAACTTAGTATATACATTTTTAAAAGATACCAAAATGAGCTTGAGTAGTGTGATGACGATCCTCGACGGTTCCCGAGCCTTTAGTAGCTTTGACGACCTATAAAACAAAACATACACATACAAAGTAAGCTTTCCAAAGGCTTAGTAAGCCACATAAAAATACCTAACATAGAAATCACATTATCATATCAATACATGAATCATTAACATATCTTAACGGTAAATTCATAATTCTTCATTGACTCATTATTTAACCATTGCTTACCAACCATCGTATTCTCCATCTATCTCATTTACTCAAGTCACATTCATTCACATATCACATTTTGGCTTATTGCATCTATAAGCATATTTTCTCACCTTTCATGGCTATTCAGAGCACATGCATCAAACGTACCTGAAACGAGTATATAACTCACATAGTTATTTATTTCTTGGGCTTGCCCATCGAACCGTTTAGAACTAAATCGGATACTCAGAGTGCTCAAAATAGTCATATAACGCCAACTTCCCAGACGTGGTCTTACATGAAATCAGATATCGATACTACTGTCCCAGACAGGTCTTACACGAAATCAGATATCGATGCTACTGTCCCAGACAGGGTCTTACATGTAATTAGATATCGATGCCACCGCCCCGTCTGAGCAGGTCTTACACGTAATCGATATCGATGCCACCGTCCGCATGGTGGTCTTACACGTAATCATATATCGATGCCACTGTCCTAGACAGGGTCTTACACGTAATCAGATATCGATGCCACTGTCCCAGACAGGGTCTTACACGTAATCAGATATCGATGCCATTGTCCCAGATAGGGTCTTACACGTAATCAGATATCGATGCCACTGTCTTAGACAGGGTCTTACACAAATCAATACGATGCCGATGTCCCAGACATGGTCTTACACGTAAAGCTCATATCGACGCCAACATCCCAGACGTGGTCTTACTCGAATATCAAATCAATGCCAACGTTCCGGACGTAGTCTTACATGATAAAATAGAACAGATACCTTTGTATTCCTAAGTTCATACGGGACTTCTCAGACTTATCACTATATCGACCTTATCCCGAAATTCATATACATAGCATCTCATAAGCAGTCATTATCATTGATAGTCATGTAAATAAACTCAATTCAATACAATTACATTTATTTGTAATATGACTTACCTCGAGTTCGGTTTTACGAAAATAGATACGGCTACTCGATTACTTTCTCTTTCCCGCGATCTAAGTCTGTTTTCTTCGGTTCTTGATCTATTCATATTCAAATTTAACCCTTTTATTTACCAAAACATTCAATTCAATCCAAATACACATATTTAGGGCAATTTAAACTTTAGCCCTTACATTTTTATATTTGGACAATTTAGTCATTATTACACAAAATCACAAAATATACCAAATTTCATTTTACTCATGCTTAGCCGAATGTCACCCATGCTCATATAAGTCCTCACATTTCATTTATTTCACAAATTAGTCCTTCAAAATACTATTTTTACAATTTAGCCCTATTTAGCTAAATTCATCAAAAATTCAAGAACAACACTTGTTCATTAAACACATATCTTTCATTTAACACCAAAACTCATCACAAATCTTACCATTTCATCAATGGCACATCTCACAAACAACATCAATTCATAAAATTGAGACATGGGTTTTGAAGTATACAAAGCAACGATTACGAAAACGTAGAAATTATCAAAAACCGAGACCAATACATACCTCAATTTTGCTTGAACATAACCGAAACTTAACCTTCTTCTTCTTTTCTTTTTCTTTTTGATATTCGGCCAAAGATAAGCATTATGGCTTTCTTTTTCATGTTTTTGTTTTATATAATATAACTTATGTTATAATATTTATCATTTAATAAACCATTACCAAATAAAATAAGCCATTTATCACATTAATGTGCCGCCCACTACATTGCTAAAAGGCCAATTTACAACATAAGGCCTCCACCTTAAAAAGCCACATCAGTTTAGCCATTAATCAAATGATGGGTCACTTTTACGCTTTATGCGATTTAGTCCTTTACTCAAATTAAACACACAATCGCATTTAATTAATTCACGGAACTTTAACACATGCTTAATCATATACTGCGGACACATAAAATAATATTAAAATATTTTACTAACTCAGATTTATGGTCCCGAAACCACTGTTCCGGCCAGGGTCTAAACCGGACTGTTACAATGCGACCGTCCGAATTTGGGCTGAGATAACACAGTAAGAAAAGGGTGATAGTCTGACCGAGAGATACGTATCAGAGTTGTGGAATTTCACCCACGTCAGCGTAACTCAGAATAATCTTCAAGAATTAAATGAGATATGAGACCAGTGGAATGATGAGATCAAGCAGCTGTTTTACTATAATTATGGAGATTTGCCCTATTTGCTCGACGTAAAGGTGGACAAACACTTATTTTGAGCCCTCGCCCAATTCTGGAATCCTGCCTACAGTTGCTTCACTTTTGGGAAAGTTGATTTGGTACTTACCGTGGAGGAGTACAGGGCCTTACTTTGTTACCCGAAGATTCAAGCCGACAAAGCATATTCAAGAGCCACTAATGTCTCGACCTTTTTGAAGAAATTGATGAGCATCACCGAGATGAGTGAGCAGTGGGTTATAGCTCGGATCAAGCAAAAAGGAGATAGTAAGTGTATCCCTTGGAAAAACTTGAGGGATCTGATTCTAGCACATCCGGATGTGAAGAAAAGGGTAGATATTTTTGCCTTGAGTATCTACGGTTTGGTCGTCTTCCCCAAGGCATTAGGGCATGTAGATGAGGCAGTCTCAGATCTCTTTGATCGACTTGACAAAAGGGTCACACCGATTCCTGCGATTTTTGCCGAAACTTTCAGATCCTTGAACGCATGCCGGAGAGCGGGCGAGGGCAGATTTATGGGGTGTGCACAACTTTTGTTGGTATGGTTCCACAGCCATTCTTAGAAAGTGGAAAAGGTCTCATATCGAATCTTCTCCGAAAGTTATTCTCTCCTGAAAGAAATAGTGGCTACGCCGAGACGGGATGATATTACGGAGGAAAAGTGGATGATGATTCTCCAAAATCTGCAAGAAGAAGATATCGAATGGAGAGCTCCTTGGATGGTCCCCGACGAGATCTTATATCGATGTGGAGATTTTGATTGGGTTCCCCTACTTGGGATATGGGGAGCTGTCGGGTATGCTCCCCTACTCGTGTTAAGGCACTACAGGTCAAGACAGTTCACGCCAGTAACATAAGGGTTAGCTCAGTACGAGTTTGTATACAAGAGAGATAATTACAAAAAGAAAGTTCGTGAGATATCGAATGCCTGGAACCAAACTCGTAGAATGAAAAGTGATCGCTGTGAATCAGAGTTTTAAAATTTATAAAAAGAATGATCGAACCTGAAAACTAACTCTGACAACGATTGAGGCAAGTGCACCTATCGAACAGTAGTATAGCTTAGGCAAGACCGGATTATCAAACCCAAAGGAACTAAAAGTACTAATACTAACTTTTTTTCTATTATCTAGCCTAAAAATAAAGAGAGATTGTTTATCTAATCTAAATTAATTAACTACTAAACTAAGACTCTAAGACAAAGAAGAATGAATTTGGAAAATAACTTGGGAAAAACTCAGTTGATTTAGATGATACCCTAGGAAGAATCCACCTAGACTTCACTTGTTATCTAACACTGAACCATACGATTTATTCACTTAGTTTGATCCGTAAGACTCCCTAACGTATATTAAACCCTCTCTCGAGGCGAATAACGTCTAACCCTAGGTTAATTAGTGGAACTCTCGTTCTCTTATAATAACCCCCTAGAATATCAGTAAATCGATTTATGGATTCCCATATTAGGTTTCACCCTAATTCGGCAAAATCTCGTCACCATATCTCTAGACGTGTGATCAACTCCGCTTAACTATGTTGGATCTACTCTTAGGCAGGGTCTATTCCTCCTCCACCTAAGCACATTAAATTTGGATTAAGCTTACATAATTAAGAACAAACTAAGTATTTATCATATAATTTAGAAAACAATAACAAGATTCATCATAGGTTTCATCCCCTTCGGGTATCCGAAAGGTTTAGTTCATAACAATAAAAGAAAACATCTCAAGAGAAAAGATAAAACAAAATATAAGAAATCCCTAAAACCCCCTAAAAGAATTGAAGGAGAGATCCTCCGTCTTGAGTATAATTATGGCTTCTCGAGATAGAATCAACTGGCTATCCCTGAGTGAATCCCCACAAATCTGCCTTCTCTGGCCTAGCACGATGCCCCTAGACGATGGCTTTGGGCTCCCTTCGACTCCAGCTTCTGCTGAACTCCCCGAATAAGTTGCCCCCTAGGGTGTTTATATAGGCTTTGAGATGCCTTTCTTGACCTCCAAGTATCCTAATTTGAGTGCAATTCCTAATTGGGGGTTTAATTAGACTTTGGAGTGTGTTTCTTTGCCTCCAAGCATCCAAATTCGAGTAAAACTCCTCTTGGTCGCAGCAGGGCACGGCCTCTGGCACACGCCCGTGTGAATCGTGGCCAGACCGTGTGGACTTTGTTGATAAGGCACGGCCGTGTAAATCGTGGTCCAAGCCGTGTTCGAGATCTTTAAGGAGGCACGGTCATGTGATCTTTGGTCCAGGCCGTGTCGATTTCGTGCTTTGGCCCATTCGTCCCGTTTTAAGCCCGTTTTGTGTTCTTTTCATCCCCTGGTGCTTTCCTGAGTATAAAACATGAAAAGAAAGTATTAAGAGCACCAAATTACATAAATCAAGGGATAAATCATCCAAAAGTATGCTAAATGTGGGATTAAAATATGTTACTACTTCAGTTTATCAAAAAGGTTTACTGCTAATCCAATGACTACCCCTGAGTATGACCGGTGGTGGGGTTAGAGAATCAACGACAACATCCCTATGTCAAATCAAGAAAACATTCAATCAATAGAAGAACACTTGTAGGTGGTCCCGTCTGAACTAGAGATCATCAAACAGGATTTTGAGAAGAAAAGTTCAGAACTAGGAAAAAGGATCGAGCAATTGGAGGAGGAGAAAATGTAGCTGGGGCTAGATGTCGATGTCCAGAAACTAGAAGCTGAGAAACTAAATAAGTGAAAGAACAAGGCCGAAGAAGATTTGGACAGTTTGAAAATGGATTACAAGAAGCTGCGTATGTCAATAAGAACCGCTGGTTTGGATAAAACGTCTAAGCAATGGCGGCAAGAAATCTAGGAAGAAAAGACTAGAGCTGATCAGTGGGAGAAGAAGTTCCATGATACTCGAGTACGGGAGGACGCTTTAAAAAAAAGCTTGTTGGAGAGCCAAAATAAAAAGAAGAAGTTAAGAGCTCGGGTGGCAGAGTTAGAAAAGTCACTACATCAGCATCGTAGTCGCAACTCCGCAATCAAATTAAGAGCCAGCCTAAGCAAGATTGAGGAACTAAAAGGGAGGATAGAAGAACTTAAAACCGCGCTGCCAAACTGTGAACTTCGGGTTGAACAACTGGAAGCAAATAATGAGCGGTGGAAAGAGCCACTTCATCGATCTCAAGACCAGGTCAGGGATAGGGATTACGTCATGAGTGAAGCTTTGGCTCAAGTGCGAGAAGTGGCTAATCATTTACAAACCTTGGCGGTCCAGGCTGATGTACTGAGTTTGAAATATGAGTTTGAAATGAGTCAGAGTCAGATCGAGGTCGAGAGTTAGCTTGGCTTCTTAAGCAAGTCAAGACCTTAAGCATTAGGGCAAAGCTATATATGTAATCCATTTTATGTAAAGAAATTTATTTTCTAGAAAGGTTACTCTAATGAAATTGAATCAGAATCAATGCCTTTTTCTTTTCTGCATTCATTGTATTCACGCATTAGCATTGCATTGCATCATCTGCACTAAAACTCACAAAGAGACTCTAAAATCATGGAAGTTACCCGGGAATATAATTACGGTACATGAAGAAAGACTAAAGCCATGGACCAAAGGTTGGAAAGACTGGAACAAATGCAAAGAGAGACGCATGATCAACTGTAAATACAGATTCAAAAACAGTTGGCCAAAATCCAACAGGATATGAGGGATAAGATGCTGGAATCCTAGAGAAGCATGATGAGCCAGTTAACGCAGTTGCTGGCTAGAGGGCTAGAAAAAGGAAAGAGCCCTATGATCAATACCGGAGACGACAACGAGGACCCTGCTTATCCTCCAGGCTTCGCCCCAACGAACACCCAAGCACAACCATAAAGGGTGTCCGTCAACATCAAACCTCAATATCAGACTAGAATTTCTGCACCGATAAACTTCCCGACGGGTTCAGGCTCTAACCCCGGAGACAATCCAGCAAATCCCGTTGTCCCTGACCTTGATGATATAGCGGAAATGGGAAAGGTGAGAGTGGAGCTCCCAAAGCAACTAGAAGACCGATACAAATGGTTATAAGAGAAATTCAAGGTGTTGAAAAGCGCTGATTACCATTGTGGAATTGATGCTAAAGAATTGAGCCTGGTCCCAGATCGAGTGCTCCCTCCAAAATTCAAAACGTCGGAGTTTGAAAAATATAACGGGACCAGCTTCCCTGAGGCTCACATTACAATGTCCTGTCGGAGGATGACAGGGTATGTCAATAATGATCAGTTATTGATTCACTGTTTCCAAGACAGCTTGACTGGTGCTGCGGCCAAATGGTATAATAAGCTAAATCGTGCCCAAATTAATTCGTGGAAGGACCTGGCACAGGCCTTCATGAAACAATATGGCCACGTGACAGATATGGCGCCTGACAGAATTACATTATAGAATATGGAGAAAAAGTCAAATGAAAGTTTTAGGCAATATGCTCAAAGGTGGAGGGAAGTCGCCATGCAAGTCCAACCGCCACTGCTAGAAAAGGAAACAACCATGCTCTTTATTAATACTCTGAAGGCACTTATAATCAATTACATACTAGGAAGCGCAACTAAGAGTTTCTCAGACATAGTGATGTCTGGAGAAATGATAGAGAATGCAATAAGGTGTGGAAAAATAGAGGCCGGGTAAAATGCCAAGAGGTCGATCCCGAGAAAAAGAGAAAATGAGGTAAATAATGTGAGCACGTATAACAAGGGTTTTTCGAAACCAATCATTGTGAACCAACTGAGGACGGTAACCACTGGCCATCAAGGCCCATCAAGACAAGAGTCCAACACAACGTAAAATACGGAGAAACTCCAGTTTACGCCTATTTCAATGACGTATAGGGAGTTGTACCAAAGTTTATTTGATGCACATATTGTATCCCCTTTCTACCTAAAACCAACGCAACCCCTATACCACAAATGGTACGATGCAAACGCCCAATGCGAATACCATGCGAGAATCACAGGACACTCGATAGAAAATTGCACAGCTTTCAAAAAGTTAGTCGAAATACTCATCAAAATGGGCATTGTAAAATTCAATGATCCATCTGGTGTAGAAAATCCGTTACCCAACCATGCTGATAAGGGGGTAAATGCAATAGTCGAGAATACGGGGAAGAAAATCAAGATGAATATTACAGAAGTGAAAACCCCGTTGAGAGAAGTTTGAAAGAAAATGATAGAAAGATGGTTAATCACACAAGACTCGAGGGCAGATCCTGAGAAGCAAAGAACTATTGTGAGTTCCATGATGAAGAAGATCACGAGATTCAAAAATGCAGTGAGTTCAGGACCCTAGTACAAGGTCTAATGGACAACAAAGAGCTAGCGTTCTTTGAGTATACCGAAGGAGAAGATGTGTGCGCTTCAGAAGAAGGGCCAACAGAGAAGGTCTATAAAGTCAACCACCTAGTAGTTATCATTTCACGACCAAGAAGCAATGAAGCTGGAGTGCAAATGGCACCAAGGGTCATAATCCAGAAACCTGCAGCTTTTCATTACAAGGATAGCAAGAAGGTTCCTTGGAATTAAGACTGCAACGTGACGATTCCGGGAGAAGAGAGCCCAATTAGTGCTTCAGGAGAAGGTCAAGAAGTGGGTTTCTACACGCCCAGTGGGAGGCGTTATGATCCATCAAATGCAGGAGCTGAGTCTATTAAAGGAAAGACCCCAATGGCTGAACAAAAGAAGGAAAAGACGGTCAGGCTCAAATCGCCAGTTAACAAGCCAGTAACTGAGAACGAGGCTAAGGAATTTTTGAAATTCTTAAAGCATAGCGAGTACAGCGTTGTAGAACAGCTACATAAGCAACCGGGTCGCATCTCAGTGCTAGCTTTACTTTTAAGTTCGGAGACACATCGTGATGCGTTAATGAAAGTGCTAAACGAAACTTATGTCGCTAACAATATCTCTATGAACAAGCTAGACCGCTTAGTCAACAATATAAGTGCCGACAACTTCATCTTCTTTAATGATGATGAGATACCACCAGGGGGCATGGGATCTACAAAGACCTTGCACATCACCACCCGCTGCAAAGGGTATACACTACCGGGGGTGTTGATTGATAACGGATCTGCATTAAATGTCCTGCCCCTATCCACCCTGAATAGGTTACTTATGGATAGCTCTCATATGAAGACATGTCAAAACATAGTGAGAGCATTCGATGGAACCGAAAGAAAGGTGATGGGAAGGATTGAGATACCTCTCATGATTGGTCCAAGCACATACGAAGTAGATTTCTTGGTGATGGACATTAAGCCACCTTATAATTGTTTGTTGGGGAGACCTTGGATTCACACGGCTGGGGCAGTGCCATCGTCACTACACCAGAAGCTAAAGCTGGTAACTGAGGGTCGACTGGTAATAAGAAATGCGAAAGAAGACATTATTGCATTTGTAACCAGTGACGCGCCATACATAGGGACGAACGATGAAGCGATAGAATGTTCATTCCGATCGTTGGAATTTGTGAATGCAATCTTCATTGTCGAAGGGAACAAGATCTCGATGCCCAAAATATCCAAAACTACAAGGATGAGCCTACAACTAACAGTGGGTAAAGGAGCCTTACCTGAGAGAGGACTTGGAAAATGCCTACAAGGAAAGGTCGAGGCACCTATGCTGAAGGACAAACGAGACCACTTTGGTTTAGGATTTAAGCCAGATGTGAGGCAAAGGAAGAATGAGATGGAGAAAAAACAAGAAAGGAGAATAGCGCGATTGAGCGGGGAAGAGGTCAAGTGGGAACCGATGACCTTTCCCCATATATCCAAGACGTTCGTATATGGAGGAACTATTCATCTGAAAAGAAAGATGCCAATGGAAGAGACTGTGGAAGAAATGTTGGGAAACCTGAACATCAACGCCATATCTGAATAAGGAATCGGGGGAGAAAATTTATCAGACATCTGCTCCTATGTACCTGGAAGTGTTTTGAACAACTGGACTGCGAAAGAGATTCCTATAGTTTTTAGAGCCAATACAGAGTAATGTTCAAAACACGCTTATTGCTCTAAGCCTAGGAGCAATGAGAATCTTTTGTGAAATAGGCTTATGTCCAAAATCTTTATTTCAATAAAGTCATTTTTGCGTATCATTTTGAGTAAATATTCTTTTATTCTTTTCATTTCATTCATAATCATACCATACAAATAATTATTCTTAGATTCTTTCATTCTTTGGATTTTTTCTTCATCCCTATAACAGGTCTCCGGATATCAATGATATGAGCGACATTACTACTGACTCAGAATCTCTTTTTGAGCAAAATATGTACACGAAAGATTCCCAAGATTTTGAAGATGATCGAGACTGTAACCTATCTCCTGATTTGTTGAGGATGGTAGAACAAGATGAGAAATAAATCTTGCCTGATAAAGAGTCAGTGGAAATTGTGAGCCTATGAGAGGAAAAAAAAGTGAAGATAGGAGCTTGCATTACCGCAGAGACGAAGCAAGACCTCATTGAATTACTCCGAGAATTTAAAGATGTCTCCGCTTGGTCATATCAAGACATGCTCGGGTTAAGTACTGATGTCGTGGTACACCAACTCCCCATAAAGGAAGAGTGCAAGGCAGTTCAACAAAAGCTTCGAAGGATGAGGCCCGATGTTTTACTGAAAATAAAAGAGGAAGTTAAGAAACAATTCAATGCTGGTTTCTTACGAGTGGTTAAATACTCAGAATGGGTAGCCAATATCGTCCCCGTCTCTAAAAAAGATAGGAAAGTACGAATGTGCGTAGATTACAGAGACTTGAACAAAGCCAGCCCAAAAGATAATTTTTCATTGCCACATATCGACACATTAGTGGGCAACACGGCAGGTTACTCACTGTTCTCCGTCATGGATGGTTTCTCAGGATACAACCAAATAAAGATGCATCCTGAAGACATGGAGAAGACCACATTCGTGACCATGTGGGGAACATTTTGCTATAAGATGATGCCATTTGGACTGAAAAATACGGGAGCAACGTACCAAAGAGTCATGGTAACTTTGTTTCATGATATGATGCACAAGGAAATCGAGGTTTATGTAGACGATATGATCGCAAAATCCCAAACAGAGAAGGAGCATGTACAAGTCTTGAGAAAATTGTTTTTGAGATTGAGGAAATTCCAACTGAAGCTCAATCCAGCAAAATGTACTTTCGGGGCTAGGTCGGGAAAACTACTAGGATTTGTAGCCAGTGAAAAGGGGATTGAGATCGACCTAGACAAATTAAAGGCTATACAGCAATTGCTTTCACCACGCACTTAAAAAGAAGTTCAAGGTTTCCTAAGAAGACTAAATTACATTGCCCGGTTCATTTCACAGCTAACTGAGAAATGCGACCCTATATTTCGTCTCCTTAAGAAATACAACCCAGGTGTTTGGGATGAGGAGTGCCAGAAGACTTTCGATAAGGTCAAACATTACTTGTCCAATGCCCCAGTACTGATGCCACCTAACCCAGATAGACCGCTGATACTGTACTTGGCAGTATTCGGAAATTCAATGGGATGCGTGCTTGGTCAACATGACGAGTCGGGAAGAAAAGAAAGAGCGATATACTATCTCAGTAAGAAATTCACTGAATGTGAGACAAGATATTCGCCAATCGAGAAGTTATGTTGCGCCCTGATTTGGACAACCCGAATATTGAGACAGTACATGCTATACCACACAACTTGGCTCATCTCAAAGCTGGATCCTCTAAAATACATGATGGAGTCGACTGCTCTAAATGGAAGAATGGCCCGATGGAAAATTCTTCTTTCCAAATTTGACATAGTCTATGTGAACCAAAAGACAGTCAAAGGAAGCGCAATAGTAGATTTTCTAGCCAGTAGAGCTCTAGAAGATTACGAGCCTTTGAATTTTGATTTCCCAAATGAAGATCTAATGTATATTGCAACCTCTGAAGAAGACTCGCAAGAAGGTCATTCTTGGAAGCTAAACTTTGACGGAGCCTCAAACGCTGTGGGTAACAGAATTGGAGCAGTTCTGATATCCCCAAACGGAGATCATTATCCATTCACTAGCAAATTGGATTTTGATTGCACGAACAATATGGCAGAATATGAAGCATGCATCATGGGTATCCGCGCAGCCATAGAACGTGAGATCAAAGTGCTAGAGGTATATGGAGCTTCCGCACTAATGATCTATCAACTCAAGGGAGAATGGGAGATAAGAGATCTCAAATTAATCAAGTATCGAAAGTTGGTTCTTGAGTTAATCGAGGAGTTTGATGACATCACCTTCTATTATCTCCCACGAGATGAAAATCAGATGGCCGATGCCTTGGCTACCTTGGCTTCGATGGTCAAAGCAAACAAACAAGAGGATGTAAAGCCTATCCAGATGAGTATTTATGAGACTCCGGCTCATTGTTACAACATCGAAGAAGAAGGAAAAAGGACGATCACACTTGGTACAACGATATATTGCGGTATGTGAAGAATTCTGAATACCTTGACCAAGCAACTGAGAATGATAAAAGGATGTTAAGAAGGCTGGCCAATGACTATGTCTTAGATGGGGAGATCCTATATAAAAGGAGAAAGGATCAGGTGCTACTAAGATGTGTAGACGCTGTCGAGGCTAAGCAAATTTTGGAAGAAGTCCACAAGGGTGTCTGCGGAACACATGCCAATGGTTTTACAATGGCCAGGCAGATAATGAGACTCGGATATTATTGGTCCGCCATGGAAGGAGATTACATCAATTACGCCAAGAAATGCCACAAGTTTCAAATTTACGGAGATAAAATTCATGTACCTCCCTCACCTCTTCATGTTATGACTTCTCCGTGGCCTTTCTCTATATGGGGCATGGACGTTATTGGGCCAATTTCACCTAAAACTTCTAACAGGCATCGATTCATCTTCATGGTCATCAATTACTTTACCAAGTGGGTAGAAGCCACTTCATATACTGATGTCAAGAAATCGGCAGTCAGTAAGTTCTTAAAGAAGGAGATCATATGTCGATATGGAATGCCAGAAAGGATCATATCTGACAACGCACTAAATTTGAACAACAGAACGATATCAGAAGTTTGCAGTCAGTTCAAGATCAAACACCACAACTCATCACCATATCGCCCAAAAATGAATGGTGTAGTGGAGGCAGCCAATAAGAATATCAAGAAGATCGTGGGGGAAATGACTGAGACTTATAAAGATTGGCACGAGAAGTTATCATTTGCCCTCTATGCCTATCACACATCTGTCAGGACCTCAACAGAGGCAACGCCTTTCTCTTTGGTTTATGGAATGGAGGCAGTTTTACCCATTGAAGTCGAGTTTCATTCTCTTCGAGTTTTGGCAGAAGTGAAGTTGGATGAAGCAGAATGGATCCAATCCCAATATGATCAGCTAAATTTGATTGAAGAGAAAAGGTTGAAAGCCATCCGTCATGGTCAGATGTACCAAAAGCGAATGATGCGAGCTTACAATAAAAAGGTTTGTCTTAGAGAATTCTATGAGGGGGACCTAGTATTGAAAAAGATCTTGCCCATACAGAAGGATTTCAGAGGGAAATGGATACCAAATTGGGAAGGACCTTACGTGGTAAAAAAGGCCTTTTCCAGAGGAGCGTTGGTTTTGATTGAGATGGATGGCAAAAGCTTGGCCAATCCTGTGAATTCAGACTCAGTCAAGAAATACTTCACATAAAAAAAAGTGGGAGAGGCCAGGGTGAAAACTCGCAAAGGGCACCTTGAGACCAAAGGAGTTTTGAATTGAAAACCCTAGAAAAGGGCAATTCAAATCTTGATTAAAAATGGGGCATGTGGTAGTCTTGTTATTCCTGAATGAACAAGGAGAAGAGACGCTACATCTTGGGGCATCAACAAAGTATTTTGGATCTTCGAAACACATATCAAGTTCAAGAGGGTCCTCGAGAAGTTACTACGAAGAAGTTCTTGCTATGATATCCGGGGCATCTATTTTCCTCTTATTCATTTTGTATTTAAACAAATTTGCTATTTTGATTAATCTATTCATTACGAGCCTTGCTCATAATAAACTTCAATCTTGTCCATTACTACAATCTTTTTAAGATTTTTTACATTGAAATAACGATTAATGGACTAATAATATTCAAATAAAGAGAGTTATGCATATTGCTCTGAAAGGTTTTCTAAAATAGTACAAGGATCTGAAAAATAAGACCACTATTCAAGAACTAACCAAACTTAGGGGTTGGAAATATTTGAGAACAAAATAGTCTAAACGATGATTATTTCTTTGGATTTTCTGTTAAAGATACCAGCTAAACAAGAAGTCATGGTAACACATCAGTAATAGAACCTTGATAAACATCGAGCAATGACAACCTAAGCATTAAAAATGATCATTCTCGAAAAATGACATACTGTATTCATGCAAATATCATTCATACACATCTAGTTAGGAGCATTTGATTCATTCCGATCATGACATCCTAATCACTAGGCATAAATAGGCCCATGAAATGGATTCTACAGGTCATGTTCCCTAGAGAACGGTGTAACAGATCAGTGAAACCACAAACCCTATACCCCTGAAGTTTCAGTGGGATGGATTATAGTCATCATTGTGAATCTTATCTCCCTGAAGTTGCAGTGGAGCAGATTAAAGCTACAAATCTTATCTCCCTGAAGTTGTAGTGGAGCAGATTGGAGATAGGCTACGGATCTTATCTCCTTGAAGTTGCAGTGGAGTAGATTAAAGCCATAAACCTTATCTCCCTGAAGTTGCAGTGGAACAGGTTGAAGTTATAAACCTTATCCCCCTGAAGTTGCAGTGGGGAAAATTGAAGATAGCAAATCTTATCTCTCTAAAATTGTAGTAGAGTAGATTAAAGCTATAAATCTCATCTCCTTGAAATTACAGTGGAGTAGATTGAAATGATAAGTCCTATACCTCTGAAGTTGCAGTAGGTCGGATTAAATCTACCATAGCAAGCCTTATCTTCTTGAAGTTGCAGTGGAACAGGTCAAAGCTACGAGTTACAAATCTTATCTCCCTGAGGTTGCAGTGGAGCAGATTGAAGATAGCAAATCTTATACCCCTGAAGTTGCAGTGGGATAAATTGAGGCTACTTGAAGAAGATAAGCACTAAAGAAGTCGAGATCCGAAAACCGGGCAAATTTGGTCCTTCTTAAAGGTCTTTGCTCCATCCTCGTTACATGACAATGAGTAAAGAGGGGCAGCTGTAATCAGCCCAATTTCTCTGGGCCCGATCAAAGCCCAAACCAGAAATCCAAATACAAAATATAAAACTAAATAAAAATGGTCCAAGTCCAGTTTACAGCCCAAATTACAATGGCCCAATATAGCCTAAATCAACCCTAGCCCGTTAGCCCACAACCTTAAACAAATTTTCAGAAAACAAACCCTAAAAGCCTAGCGCCGCAACCCCTATGTGCTGGCCTCAGTGCGCACAACGCCTGAAACAGGTGCCCTGTCCCATCGCCTCCACCGCCGTTGACTCACCAGGAGCTGCAAACAAGAGCAAAAGAAACAGAAACGAAAACACGTAAAAGCAGTAGCAGAAGCAAGCCCAAACAGTAGCAAAAAACAAATAAAAATTATATATTTTCGGCTATAAAAAGCCAGAACTCAATGTATGTTTTTTTTATAGACGATTAATCAAAAACGGAGAATCGAACAAATACGAAAGCAAATATTCGAAGGTTTTTCTTTTCATTCCTTTTTTGTATATATATATGATATAAATATAAAAAAATATAAAAAATTTTACTTGGTGGATTTCGGTCGTCGGGAACTAAAAGGTCCCTTCTTTTTTCGGCCACTTTTTCCAAAAAGGGACCCCAGATTCGGATTCAGGTAGTCGATGGGATAAAACCCCTTTTTTTAAGCTCCGGCCGCCGTGCACGGCGACACCGACGTCGGCGACCGGCGGTCAGAGGGCTGACCGGACCTAGCCCGGACCACAAAGAGAAGGGAGAGAATCCCTTTGTTTTTTTTAGGTGAAAGGAGAAAAATGAAATTTTAAAAAAAATGTTGACTTATATAGCGCCTGTGAAACGACGTCGTTTCACCCTAGGTGCTTTTGCACCAAAACGACGTCATTTTGAGCTGGATCGAACAGACCCGACCTGAACCGCCTAGGATCCGCGTGTTTTTTATTTTAGGGGTTATTTACCTTTTTGATCCTTCCGCTTTTTATGTTGTTTCAATCTAGCCTTTTTTTTCCTTTTTTATTTACCCCGCGAATTTTATTTCGATTTCAATTCGGTCCTCTCAGAATGGTGCGTTTCAGAAGTCGGGGAATATTTCCCCATTTGGTCTTTCCTGTCTTTCGCACCTTACAATTTGGTCTTTTATCTTATTTTCCTTCCCAATTTTGGCCTAAAACTTTGTTTAAATTTCAATTTAGTCCTTTAGACTTTTATCTTATTAGGATTTAGGCTTTTAATTTCATTTTAGTTTCAATTTGGTCCTCATTTATTTAATTTCCACCATTTTTAGATTTATTTTCTATATGTTATTTTGTTTACTATTTATTTATTTATTTATTGTTTTTATATATTACCTTATTTATTATTTAGCTTATTTATTTATTGTTCTTAATTTTTTTTAAATTGATTTATTTTATTATTATTATTATTACTATAATTATTACTATTATTATTATCGTTATTACTATTATTATTATTGCTATTATTTTTATTATTATTACTATTATAATTATAATTTATTTTTGTGTTTATTTACTTTTTATTTACTTTTTTATTTTTGGCTTGTTTATTTTATTTTATTTTATTTTTCGTCCTTATTATTGTTATTCACACTAACGCATTTATTATTCTTTCGTTATACATATTTGTACCATCATTTTTTTTTACATCTTACTACCAATTTACGTTACTTTAATCTTTATCCGATACATCAAATTTTTAAAACAAGCAATATATCGTACTTTGAGATTCGAAAGGTCGTACCCTAACTTACGGGTTTTCGACTTTCTCGATAAATCCAAATAAACGAACTTTTTTACGTGAATCTTGAATAATCTCAGGAATTACGAAAAGATCGTATTCTAACTCACGGAATATGATTTCTTTCTAAAACCGAGATAATTGAATACCTTTCAAAATAAATAAATTTTTCGGCGTTTATTCTCGTATCGGGAATTTAAGACATTGTGTCCTAACTTACGGGACGTAATTTTTTTCTCGATTAACGTGAAATATGCCCTGTTCTCGAAAAAAATTCAATTTTATAACAAATGATCGTATTTTAAAATTTCTTCAAATTCTCAATTTTCGACACTAAAGACATCAATTAATCAACTAGGTACCAATTTTGGGCGTAACGAGGGTGCTAACCCTTCCTTGTGCGTAACCGACTCCCGAACCCATCTTCTGGATTTTTGTAGACCGAAAAAAATTGCTTTAATAAATCAAACCTTTTACTAAAACGATCAAATCATGAGGTGATCCGATCACACCTCATAAAAAAGGATTGGTGGCGACTCCCATGTTCGTTTTCGTTTTCAAAATCAAAGTCGACCCCCTTTTACAAAAAAAAATGGTTTTGACAATGACAATTGCATAGAGTAGAACTCAAATTTAGGTATTCAAAGACCTAGAGCCTCAACCTTTACCAGCAACACCAAGATGTCATTAGCAATCCCATCTTCTTCTTTTTTTTCTTTTTTTTTTTAAAGAATTGAATCTTTTACTTGTTTTTAAGCTTAAATGCTAAAAAAGTGATTGTAAAATAATTTAAAAACTCTATTAAGCCCTTAATAAAAATTATAATTAATTGAAAATTAGCAATCAATTGAGCTCCTAAAATATAATTTTTTGTTAAAGCCTTTGAAGGACTGTTGAGTGATAATCAGGCAGAAGAATGATAGTTAGTATGAAAAAATAATGGTTTGACAGCTAACGTGGAAAAATGTCGACGTGGAGGGCTTGATTATTTTTTAATTATTTTAAGAGGGCTTAATTGATTTTTTTAATTATTTAAGCCTAACAATTATCAAAATATTATAAAAAATTAGAAATTTATAAAAAAATCTATAAAAACAAAAAATTTATAAAAATTTAGAATTTATAAAACAATTATAAAAATATATAAAATACAGAGAAATTAATATTAATAAAAAATATGAAAGAATAATGAAAAATATTATAAAAATTTTAGAAATTATAGACAATTTATTAAAATGATAAAAAATTAAAAATTATTAAAAAATGTATTTTGAAAGTTAATGGGAGAGTTTGAAGTATGAACGTTATTGGACTTAGTATAGGATTTCGAGCCATTTCTTTAACAATGAACTTAGTGTTTGATGGCTTAAAATAGTGGTCAACAATGATTTTGATTGAGGAGAGGTAATATGAGGACAATTAACAAGAATGGACTAAATATAATGTACGATAGTGTAAGGGAAAATAAAAATAATTAGTAAATTTTTATTTAAAAAATATTATAAATTAGAAAAATGTTAGAAAATTTAGAAAAGCATAAAAAATGGGAAATTATATAAAATTATATAAATTCTTAAAATATTATTAAAATTATATAAAAAAAAATTACTATTTCTTTTATAAATCTAATAATTTTGAACTTTTCATATCATCATTTCATAACTTGTAAATTAAAATGTGTTTTCAAACATAATGAGCAATACTTTTAGTTTAATTAGTTGAGTTATTAGTGACCCTGTGGGTTCAATAATTGATAATAATAGTGATTTATTTTGATTAGTTAGTTATTTAATTAAAGTTGAATTAATTATTTAATTTAATATTTATAATGATTTATTTATATTCAAAAGAAATCAAGATATTCTTCTTTAAACAAATTAAATCAAACATGTTCTTTTTAAAAATATAATTGATAAAGTCTTTTTAACTTGATTGGTTAGGGTTCAATATTTTACAAGAGCAATTTATATTGTATTAATTTTTTTTCATAAAGTTTTTTTCCTTTATAATTTTAAGAATTAAATATTATAATAATGAAATTAAAATTAATTATGTTGTGTATTCATGTTAGGCCATAAATATTAAGAGAAGTGAATTGATAAATTTAAAAAATTCTACAAACTATTCTAAATTAAACGACAATGAGAGAATAACTTGACATAATGAATTTATAGTAGTTCGATCCTAATTGCTTAATTTCACTACCTTAACTTTCATTACTAAAAAATTCTCAATTCATTAATAGAATTGATACCTGGGTATAACATTTATAACACTATCTTTTTCTTAGTTTTTCTAACTCAATTAAAAACCCTCTCAATATATAATTGGTGATATGAGTAAACAAAAAGACTTCTACAATGTGCGTGTTTACAAAAATTAAGCTATCAAAGAAATGAAATTGAAGTGATAAAAGATCTAGCCATAAGCTCTTAGAGATATGTACAAGAGAAAATGGAAAAATAAAAAATTTGAGGCTTTTTTCTTGATTTTGATGTTGGGATATGTCTTTCTTCAGTCTTGAAGTGTTCTTGATGAGTATTTATGCCAAATAACAAGTTTGTGGACATTTGAGACCGTTGAGAATGAAATCTAACCTTTGAAACATTAAATCTGAGTACAACTTACGTCTCAAGACTTGGTTGAAAAGTAACTATTGGGAAGTTATGTCTCAAGACTTTGCACTCTTAGGACAATGTTTGGCTACTAACTTGCTTTTCTTGAGACTGAACTATCAAAGTGCCTTAAATCACTTTAAGCACCTTAGAAAAACACTTTGGTATGGCTCAAAAACATTTGGATAGATTAAAATACATTTGAAACATGTTTTTAAGTGCATTACAAGTCTTTAGAAAATTTTGACCCCTAAATGACTTAAGAAATAAACAATTAAAATTTATTTTAAATTTTGTTATATCAAGAGCATGAAACATTAAAATTAATAATCCATTTGCATTTAAATATCGTGAGTTAAAGTCGGTTGAGTCTGAACTTGATTAGCATGGGCATTATTACCAATGCAGGAGGACGTAGGTTCGAGTGCGCTGAAGCACATTATCTTCCTATATATGGGTTGAGGAGAGACTATGGGTAGTTTTAGGTATTATGTCAAAAAAAGAAGTTAATTCAGAATCTAAAATGAAATTGTTAAAAAAAATTTTCGTGAGTTCAATAGTAGTAAAACCAATGTTAAACATAAATTAAAACATGTACATATAATTAATTATGAGTAAAGTATAAAAATAATCACTAAATTGTTGACTTCATTCTATTTTGGTCACTTAATTATTAGTAACTTAATTATTAATTTTTTGATTTAGTCACTTAATTTTTTTATTTTAGGGGAAGCTGACATGGAATTTTGGAAATTTCCATCTAATTTTCCTAATTTTCCAGTTAAGTGTTTTTTTTTTATTTTTTTTTTTTAGTTTTGACTTTTGAATCTCATCTTCCTTTCTTTTCTTTTTGCGTCGCCACCACTGTCTGGTAACGCCTCGAGCCACCGCCGTCCTTAGCCATTTTCTCCTTTCCCTCTCTTTTCTCTTCTTCATCTTCTATTTATTTTTCCTTGTTTCATTTTCTCTGCACCATAGAAACCCAAACTGTGCACCCTTCTCCAACCGTCGCGAACACTGCCGTCCATCGCTGGCCTCCTTATCGCCGTTGAAAAACGCTCGGACTCCACTTCTCTCTCTCGACCGCTTTTCATTTTTCTTTCCCCCTTTTTTCAATCAAAAACCTAGTTGCCCCTTTGTTACTACCGCCATCAATTGCCACCCTAATCTACCGCCGTCACTGGTCTCTTCTGACGATAGAATCGTCCTGTCGCTTTAAAGCCACCCCCGTCGTACGCTGCCGAGATGAGCCTTCTACTTTTATTCTTCTTTTTTAGATTTTCTTCTTTTGTATCTTATTTCTTCTGAATTTTTGGGGTGTCTGCAGGCTTCTCACTCGGTGTTCCTCTCCTTCTTTACTGACAACTAATGTGTATGGTTCTTTTTTGGCGTAAAAATTGTTGCCTTTTTTGAATTGTTGGGGTATTTTTTTTAAAATTTTTTTTATTTGAGGTTGTTATGGGTTGAGAGAATGAGGTTGAGTGGAGGTGGCGATGGTGGGCAATGCTTTGCCCCATTGTTGTCACTCTTTAAATATTGTCATCAAATGAGCCGATTTAGCTTCATCTTTGGTTGTAATTTGCCAAACGTAACAGTTTTTAACTTTTCTGGTTAGGAGTAGAAATAATCCCATTGCTAAGTTGCAGGTTATGTTCGAGTCCACCAGTACTAGCTTTTTCCGTGATCATTAAATAAATTAGAAATAAGGAGAGCCTAAACTTGTGAAAGAAAGAAGAGTAGAGAACAGAAAAATTACTTACCCGAAAATTATCAAAATTCCACAACAGCTTTCTGTAAAAAAAAAATCTAAGGAGAATTAATGGAGAGTTGGATTAAAATATTTAATTTCAAAAAGTTTATCAAGAATCAATAAAATCCTCCTATTTGAACTCTCAATTTTTTTTTTTTAGAAATCTCTCACTCTTTTGTATCCTTATACGAATCAAATTGAAACCTGAATTGATTAATTTTATTTGAAAAAAAAAAAATTGATAAAGTTCATATCGAACTTAAAATCATCGTGTATACCAAAATGACTGGTATTATTATTACTAATCAGTAAAATTCACATTCAAAAGAGGGAGGAAATTTTTTGGTTTAAGGGTAAAAAATTCATTCATCTTAATTATTTTTCAAGAAAAAAGAGAGAGAAGAAAACAGGGGTCTATTGAGTTTCAAATAGTTAGTTTCACCAATAAGATACGAAGACTTATTTCACATTTGGAATTGCACAAAAAAGACTATTTATCTCAGAGAGGTCTACGTAAAATTCTAGGAAAATGTCAACGACTACTGCTATCTTATTTATCAAAGACGTTATAAAGAATTAATTGGTGAGTTAGATATTCGGAATCAAAAATCGTTAATTTGAAAATTTTGAATTAGTAGATTTATTAGATTTTCGTTTTGAGTAATTAAATAAAAAAAATAGTTAAGAGACTAAAATAGAATCAAGTCAATAATTTAGTGACCATTCTTATATTTTGCCCATTAATTATTATATGTATACTAAAATTTCAAATATTATTAATAATTAGACTTGTTCATGGCCGAGCCATCCGGCCCAAAGGTCCGTTCGAAAAGTGGGAGAGTTTGGACAAAAATATAAGCTCGAAAAATGGGCTTAGACAAAAAAAAAATAAGGTTCGTTTAAAAGACGAGCTGGGCCTTGAGTAAGGTTTTTTGGCTCGGGCATGGCCCGACCTGAATTTGCAAAAAAAAAAAAGTTATTTTCTCACTATTTTGTTACTGTTTTTCCTACTGTTTTGTTGTCATTTCACTATTATATTGCTACTATTTTGTTGTTATTGTTTGGATATTGTATAACTCTTGTTTTTTTTTTGTTAATTTTGTTACTATTTTAGAGGCATTTGTTTGTTAAGTTGTACATATCTTAGTTATTTAAGTATAAAGACTTTTTTTTAAAATTTATTTTCAATTTGTTGGGAAATATTTTTTAGTGTTTTTGATGTAATATATTTTTAAAAAAAAATTATATAAAAAAATAACATAAAACTTTTTTATACTGGCCGAGCCTGAGTTTAGCATCTATAATCCGGGTCAGGCTTGGGCAAAAAGTTAGGCCCATTTTTTTGGGTTGAATCGGGCCTAGGTCTATCAAACGGGCGTAAAATTTTATTAGGATCCGGCTCGATCCATGGACAGGTCTACTAATAATGATATATTAAACACTATTATTTTACTAAATTAAGGATATTTTATATTCATTATAAAAAATTACAAATAAATTATCATACAAATTTATTAGTGAATGTTAATTATAATGTTTGATATGTTAAACATTATAATGTAATTATAATTTAATAAAATAATAATTTTTAATATAGATAAATCTCAAAACTACAAATGAACTTTGGTTTAACGTGCAATATTATAAATGAACTTTAATTCTGTGTAATTTTATACATGACATTTTAATTTGATTCAAATTTCACAAATTACTAACATTATTATTGATATAACGCCATTTTTTTTACATATTATATACACAAATAAGTATACTTTTCTAATATAAGAGTAAGTTAACGTATTGTAACACCCTATACCCGACCCGATCGTCGAGCCCGGGTAACAAGACGCTACACCAACATCACATCATCACACATTACACCACGTCTCATCGTATACAAACATCATCATATTTAAACAATTATAGGAGTTTTAAGTCCAAAATACCCTAGGTGATGTTAAAATTTACTAAACATACATTAATTGACCTTATAACGAGTTAAAAGCATGCTTTAAGACCACTTATGTAAAAGCTCGTTTTTTAATAGTGCTGGAAACAGTGGTTTCGGGGCCACTAAATCTGACGAGTAAGTTCGTAAATATTATTATTTAATATTTATGAGTCAAATATGGTTTTTGAAAGGTTTTTGATTGATAATTTATGTTTTATAAACAATTTATTAAGTTCAAGTGGTAAGACCCTAAAGTCAAGTGGTGTTAGAAAATGAGGTATCGGGACCTCGTTTCTATAAACCAAGCCATAAATATTTTTATAAATATTTACGGAGTGTCATTAAGGTTGTATTAAAGTTTCGTTAAAAAATTTTAATGTGTCGACAGTTAATTAATTAAAAAGGACTAAATTGTAAAATATGTAAAATTTGATCACTATTTGATTTGAGTGATTAAATAGCTTATTGAATAAAGGAAAAGAGACTTAAATGGTAAGAAAACCATTCAAGGAGTTAGTGGAAAATTATGGGCTTGAATTTGATGTTTATTTTAATTATTAACCAATGTTAAAATGGTAATTTGATAAATTAAATTATATTAAAAATAAAACAATTAGGCTGTCATCTTTCTTTTCATGAGTTTTGACGAAATTGAAGAATGAAGAAGCCATGGATGATAGCTTAAGCATTCGGCTAAAGTCCTCCTTTTCTAAATTTGGGTTTATTTCTTTTAATTTTTATGTTTTTAAGATCGTTGCAACTAGGTTCAGCTAGCTCGTACCTTCGATTTTGAAACTATTAAATATATTTAATGTTTTCATTGATGAATCTATGTGATTTTAGTTATTAAATGATGAGTTTGAAATGTTGGTTGATATTTAAAAGTATTTTGTTAAGTAAATTTGATGAATTTTCCGATTAGGGACTAAATTGTTGAAATAATAAAAGTACAAGTAGTTGTTGTGAAATTATTTCAAAAATGGCCTGTTTTTGATGCCATGAATATTTGGCTAGTGGGAAATTTCAATAAAAATGGTTAAATTGCATGTTTTAGGCTCAGGGACTAAATTGAATAAAAGTAAATTTTTAGGGGTAATTTTGTAAAAATGTCAAAAATGACTAAATTGCATAAAATAAATTGTTTTACTGTCTAAATTAATAAATCGAATAAAATTATTAATTTATATCAAGATCGAGTGGAAAATCGAGGAGAATGAAAAATTACCAAATAGCCCCTATACTTTGACATTTCTGCGATTTGACCAGGTAAGTTCGTACAGTTTAAAATTTTAATATCTATATGAATTGTTGAATTGTATAACATGATATAATAAGTATTTATTCAATTGATGATAATGAATGATTATTTGAGAAATATTATTGAAAATTGATGTTCGGACTGGATTGAATGCGGGATAGAGTACAGTCGTGATTTGGAGTGTTACGGGGGATTGTAGTGGAGATGGCTATGGAGTGACGTATATTTATATTACCCGAGTAAATCGAGGTTCAGCATTTGTTGCGAACTCTCGTGTTATACTCTCTGTTTGGTGTGTTGGTTGGATTAGCTCTTATGAACATTGGTGTGTTGGTTGGATTAACTCTTATGAGCATTGGTGTGTTGGAGGGATTGGCTCGTGTGAGCATCTGGTGTGTTTGGTTGGACTGACGATGTACTCTTATCCGTAATTCGTTTTTCGAATGGAAAATCTCGGTAAGGTAATCTATATCATGAATTTGAAAGACTTGTTATTTATTGAATATTGATATGAGCATAAATGAATTCAACAGTTGAGACTGTAGATGATGCTTAGGTTTATGTTAAGCTTAAGGATACATTATATCATGTTTAATATTAATGATATACATTGAAATGGTAAACGAAAAAAATGAGAATATGTTTATGTTCATGAGAAGGTGGTATGATTCAAAAGGTGCGTTTTCTTATAAAATGGTTTATCATGTGATTGACCCCAAATGAGTTGTATACATAAATGCACTAACTTGTGTATTGATGATGGTGATTAGGCATATATCAAGCTTGAGATTATGATTGATGTTTATGCTTATGTCTGGTATTATACAAATGAAACGTGTAAGAAAAGGTAATAAAACGGTAAGTTCATTATTGAAATATGATATGAAGAAAAATGGATTGCTGAATTGAAAGATGTACTTATTTATGAGAAATTACGTATGTTATGGATGAACTTACCTATGATATGAATAAATATACTAATTAGTGAATTGATGCTGTTATGTTTAAAGTTTATACAAGCTTACTAAGTATTCATTGCTTGCGTAGTTGTTTTTCCCTTACTTTACAGATTATTGAAAGATCGATCGGGTTGGAAGCTCGTCGGAGACCTATCACACTATCCAACAATAATATCGATAGATTTTGACGTTTGGGTCATGGTTATAATGACATGTATAGGTGGACTTATGTTTAAGGTTTAATTAATGTTTATGACTTGTATTGTTGTTTTAAAGTGCGAAATTAATGGTATTTTCATACCTTGGTGGTTGGTATGTTTGTGGTACTTTGATGCTAAATGGTTGATGTTTATTTGGTCAAGTTGATGCAAGGTTTTATGACCAAACTTGGTATGTGATGATGAGGTTTCATTAAGGTCATTTGAGGTAAGTTTTAGTATGGAAATAGATTAGATATAAATGCCAAATGAATGATCAATTATGCTTATGTTTTGGGTGAATTTGATGAATTATTTTTGAGGTGCTTTAATGGCATATTGAAAGTGGTCTTATTATGCATATTTTGGTATGTTTTGGTGCTTTGTTCATAGATGCTTTTGGCTTGTAGGTTCAAGGTTGATTTGGGTGAAAGGAATGGTTTGAAATTGACCTATTTTTTTTGTCCACACGGCCTAAGACACGAGTGTGTGTCTCAACTGTGTGTGACACATGGCCACATGACACGACCGTATGTCCCCTGTAGGTTTTTAAAGGTTGCATTTCGAGAGTTACACGGTCTGGCACACGGGCATGTGGCTTGGCTGTGTGACCCAAGTCAGTGAGTTACACGGGAATAGACACGGGCTAGGGCACGGCCTTGTGTCCCTATTTCGAATGTTACACAGCTTGAGACATGGACGTGTGCCTCAGCTGTGTAAGCCACGCGACCTGGTCACAAGGTCGTGTGACCCTTGCAGTATAAATTTTTCTAACTTTTTCTTAAACTTTCTAAATGTTTCTGATTTAGTCCCAGACTATTTCTATTGTATTTTTTAGGGTCTCGAGGGCTCGATTAAGGGACGTTATGAATGTATTTGAATGAAATCAGAATATGTATTGCATTGATGTATGAATTGAATGATTTATTGTTTCGTTTGTTCGGTAATGCTCTGTAACCCTATTTCAGCGACGGATACGGGTTAGGGGTGTTACAACTTAACGAAAATTGCCAAACAAGTCACGTAGGTATCGATACGCACTTGATGATATCGATATTTCTTATAAAGGGTATCGATACTGTTTAGAAAATCAGTACCTTTTTAGCATTCTGTTTCTCTAAAAAAATTAAAACCCAGTAAGTTATCGATACAATTTAAAAAGTATCTATATTTATACCCCGAGTATCGATACTCAAGATTTGGTATTGATACCAAATTGAGCTACAATTTTTCTGCATATTCGTTACAACATAGGGGTTTCGATACTAATACCCCAATTATTGATACCTCAGTACAAAATAGCAAAAATTACAACAAAACAGGACATAATACACACTCAAACATTTACCTCTTCAACATGTATCAACTAACACATCCTCCAGCATCAAAATGACCATAATTGTAGTCCCAAATCAACTTTTCAATATCAAATATTCTAGCTAAAGCAATACCAAAAAAATAACGATAAACATTCATCAAATTTTAAAAGTCTATAAACACATCAAAATATCAAGACATAATATGCATATTCAGCCAACATTCTAGCCACATTGCCTACATTTCCACAGTATAAAAGAATAATAACGTCACCTACTCAATTTACTAAGCCTAACTTGGATCACTTACTTGGAATTTCTCATCGCTCATATTGGATCGCTATGTAACATCCAAAAATTTGAATTTTATATGTTGCATTATTTTGGTGCTCAGCTAGTTAAACTATCCAATGTGTGTGTTTAGGTAGTCCTGAGAAGGCTCGGGATTTATTTGGATTTAGTAAAATTTTTGGCATTTAGTACTTTAAGGAAATGGAGTAAGTGACCTTAAAGTTTAAGGTAATAAAGTGGTAAATAGCTTGCATAAGTGAGCAATTAGTAAAGGGGATATGGCGCCATATGTGTTACCTTGAGGGAGGGAGTTTGAATCCCTTTGAGTGTATGTGTGATTTTTAATTTTGCTTTCCTTCCTTATAGTGTCGGCCAAGCATGATTTTATGGTAAGTTGGACTTTTATTTTTATGGCAAGATGGCTAAGGGAAAAAGGCAAGATTTAAGATAGGGAAAGGAATCAAATGAAAATGGCATGTAAGGGGAGCATAAGGCTTATTCCATGGGTGATGTTTTGGAAAGTTTGGTTGGCCAAACTTTTGACCAATTGGCTATGCATTTGCACGGTTTTTGGGGCTAAGGGGGATGGCCGAATTTTATTAGCATTTTGGTAAGGTTTAGGTGCTAGTTTTGGTCAATTCTATTAGCAACTAGTGTATCATTTCTCTTCTCCAAAAAAAATCTATGCCCTAGCCGAATGTGGTCAATAGCAATAGGTAAATTTTTGTTTGTTTTGGCCATTTCTTTTTGACCATTTTGGTATCATCTTTCATACTCCCCAAACTCTTTTATTCTTTGTGCCGAAACCATGCAACCTTGAAGAGGCATTTTCATTTCTTTTCTTTCTCTTTTCCGAATGCATACCAACTTGAAGACCTTTTCCTTGTTCATTTTTCATCCTTGAAAACCGAAACTTAAACACCATATCTTCTACTTCTTTTTTCTTCTTCTTTTCTTTTTGCAAAAACTTTCAAACATCACTCCCCTCCAATATTCTCACCATAGCCGAATATCATTGATCATCTCCCTATAGCCGAGTCTTCCATTCATACATATTTTCTTCTCAACTATATTTCTACTCACACTTTGATCAATCGGTAAGTGATCCATTTCAACATTTCTTTTTTTTTTTGTATTTTTATTTATTCTTTCTCTTAGTGCCGAATCTATACCTTGGTGTGGGATGGCCATTTTGATCGAGACCATCACCATACTTTTTCTCTTACGAAATCACTTTTCTCTGCCATAGAAATATAGTGGAAGGCCGAAACTTGGAGTTTTTGAAGTCATCGTTTAATCGCTAGAATTCGGTCCAAAAAAATCTCCAAGGTAAGGATTCTTCGAGGATTCTATAATCACTTTTTATTCGTTAAGATAGTGTTGATTAATCGATATTATTATAGGGACTCTATCGCTCGATCTTTCATCTTGAGATCATACGAATTTTTGTGGTAAGCCGACTTCACCCCTAAGATCAATCGTTTATAACAACATAATATTAGTTTGGACTAATATTTATTTTCAATGGAGGCAAACAAGATCGAATCAAAAGGGGTAGTGATTGGTGATCGAAAAAGGAGCGGATTTACGATCCTTTCTAGATTCAAACGAAGGGCTGTTTTGGCGATTCGAGACTTTCCACTGGGTTGTGGACCCTCAACCGGTGAGAAGCAACTATTCGAGGTTGTTCGCAATTGTGAGGCATCGGCGATTCGGGATTATCCACTGGGTTGTGGACCGTCAACCGAGGAGAACCGGCAAATCGTAGTTGTTCGCGATTCCGAGGGTAAAAACACTTAGATCGTTTATCTTAGAGTAAATTTACTATGTCGCGTTCATTGTCTAATCGAGAGTTGAAATATTTTTAGGTGTCGACGATCAGGAAAGTGTAGTGCTTACCGTAATCATATGTGTAATCTCACACTGTATTTCATGGGTTAGATATTTAAAACGTGTTAGTGGTAAATTGCTTGATTAAATCACATTTTTATAAAATTTGGGTAAAATGGCATAGTTATCACTATTTTGGTAAAAACTATGAAATTGGTATTAAGACTGTGAAAATTACGAAAATACCCTTAATGGGCCATTTGATAATTGCTATATGGGCCAAATTGAGATATTTGCTATATGGTCCAAATTGAGATATTTGCTATATGGGCCAAATTGAGATAATTGCTATATGGGCCAAATTGAGGTATTTGCTATATGGGCCAAATTGAGATATTTGCTATATGGGCCATTGGATATTTGTTATATGGGCCGAGTTGATATAAATTGTTATAATGGGCCATAATGTTTGTAAGAAATATCTGAATAAATTGTTGTAAATGGCTATGCATTATATACATGATTTGCATGGGATGGGATATTGACGAAGAGAAGTTCTGGTAGCTCTGCTACAAAATTCTGGTGGCTCTGCCACAAATCTGAAAAATGGAAATGCCATGTAAACTATGTGAATCTGGTGACTTGTCCACAATTTGATATAAACGGCTTAATGCCTATTTTGGTGTGTTAGGCGGGGTGGGTGACTAAAGCTCCCCACAAAAGTCTTTGGTTGGTACGGGTGGTGTGTAGCGGATGGAAATTAGGTTTGGTTTGGGAATTGCATATCACATGCATATTTTATACATGTTCTTTTTTTTTTTATAATTGTAAATGGGCTTTGGCCCAATAAATGCTTAATTGGATTTTGGCCCAGTGGACAATGGTAAGTGGGTTACACACTGAGTTCTAGTAACTCACCCCCATTTTCTTTATCCCTTTCAGGTAATGATCAGTGGAGGCCATACTTTGTAAACGGTTAAATCTGGATTTCGGATTTCTTATAGTATTTTTTAATTACTTTACTATGTTGAATTAAGGTTGTAATAAGGCCTCTGGATTAATTTTTATTTTGTTTATTGTGTGATGAATTTTATAAACTGCTTAAAGTATTTCAAATTATAATATTATTTTTCTAAAAACTTAAATAAATGATTTATTCTAAAAGGAATATTTAGAAAGGATTTCATAATAATTTTTCATATTTTTAAACTGGAAAATTTCTCTCGAACTATTAACGATATTTTCAAAAGACTTGAATTCTCTTTCGAATTTACGTCGTTTTCAAAAATCACGGTTTTGTAGATTATTAGTTCAAATTTATCGAGTTATCAAATCAAACTTGTTTTCTTGATTTTTAACAAAGCAATATTTTAGTACGAACAAAAATGGTTTAACATGTTTTGCTCATGTGACATACCAAATCCGCTCATAACGCATGGGCCGGGTTTGGGGTGTTACATTTTATGGTATCAGAGCCCGGTTCAAAACTCGGCTGTGGTTTGGGTTCAAAAATGTTTTCCAAAATTGTTTTGAATTGTAAAGTTAAAATGCATGTTTCAAAAAGGAAGTATGGCACCACGGGTATCCGGCACCAAGTCAAGTAAGTATGTTGTTGTATGATTATGATTGTTATGATATGACTATAGGAACACTCTAGAACTTTTAGTTTTAGGTGTTGAAACTATAGAGATTGAGACTATAGGATACGCTTCATTTAAAACGACTTTACTTCTTATACCTCATAAGAAATTGTTTAATAAATATCGAAATAGTATACTGATTCATAAGACTTTTAATCAGATTAAGTCGAATTACCCAACATGAGCGCTAGAGGACGTGGACGCGGTAGACGTGGCCGTGGTAGAGGCTGAGGCGCTAGAGTTGCGTCTGAAGCGTCGGGGCATATACCGGAAATAGACGCACCTGCGTCACCCGGGACTAAAACTGGATCACATGACCGTATGAGGGAGGACATTGCTTTGTCCCAAGCAATGTTGCGAGTCTTAGAAAGGGTTGTTTGGGGCTAGAATCGGGGCGGCCACTCGTGGATCAATTTCGGAACGACTTAGATCGAGCGGTGCTGAGGTTTTTAGGGGTGTCTCGGGTGTAGCCCCAAATGTAGCAGATTATTGGCTCGAGGCAGTGGAACGGATCATGGATGATTTGGAGTGCACCATCGAGCAGAAACTGAGAGGAGCTGTGTCCTTGTTGAGAGACGAAGCATATCAATGGTGGCTTACTGTTTGGGAGGGCACTCAGGCCGATTGCGTTACTTGGGATTTCTTCAAAACTGCATTCCAAGGAAAGTATGTCGGGGCTAGTTATGTGGACACCCGAAGGAAGGAATTCCTTAATTTGGTTCAAGGAAGTAAGAACGTGGCAGCTTATGAAGTGAAATTTCTGCGTCTGAGTCGTTATGCCCGAGGTATTATGCCAACTGACTATGAACGCTGCGTACGTTTCGAGGATGGGTTGAGTGATGAATTGCGGGTACTGATAGCCTTACAGTAAGAAAGGAATTTTGCCACACTGGTGGAGAAAGCGAAGATAGCCGAAGAGGCTAAGCACTCGGAGCGGTGAAACCGAGAAAAAGATAGAGGCAAGAGTAAGAGGGACTTTAAGTACTCAGGTTCTGCTAGAAGGTTTCAAAAGAGGCCCAGGAATGATGAGCCAGCTCAAGCTAGAGCACCAGCTGCTACCAATCAGATACAACCATGTGCTGACTGTGGAAGACGACACTCTGGTGAATACTGGAAGAGAACCAGTGGTTGTTTCAAATGTGGTTCTAAGGACCATCAGCTTAAGAATTGTCCTCGAAGGACTGCTCCGACTCAAGAAGCTCGTAATCATGATGCACAGCCAGCTAGAGGCGCTCAGCAGCCACCGAGGGGCCGTGGACCAGGTCGAGGTGGTAATGGAGCAGGTCGAGGTCAAGGTGCACCGGGTAGAGGTAATGGCTTCAGGGGTAACGCGGAGGCAAGACAGCCAGGGTTAGTTTATGCGGTTAGACGCCGAGAGGATGGCGATGCACCTGATGTGATAATTGGTACGTTCTTCATATTTGATGTACCTGTTATTGCTTTGATAGATATCGGATCCACCCATTCATATGTTGCTAGTGCTGTATCTGGAAATCTGAACATTAGATTTGAGATTACTGCTAAGGAGATGACAGTAATTAGTCCTTTAGGACAATCTGTGATAGTAAATAAATTATTTAGAGATGTACCCTTAGAAGTTCAAGGAGAAACATTTTTGGCGGACTTGATGGAACTGCCTTTCGGTGAGTTTGACCTTATTTTGGGCATGGACTGGTTGGTGAAACACTGTGCGAACTTGGATTGTGCTACAAAGCAGATGACGATAAGAACTTCGGAAGATAAAGAAGTGATGCTGATAAGTGAAAGGAGAAATTATCTATCGAATGTGGTATCTGCTTTAAAGGCAGAAAAGTTGGTGCGAAAAGGGTGTGGAGCATTCCTAGCATTCATTAGCGCGTTGGATGCCAAGGAAGTATCAGTAGAAGGTGTTAGAACGGTGAAGGAGTTTTCGGACATCTTTCCCGAAGAACTTCTAGGTTTACCTCCGGACCGGAAAGTAGAGTTTGGCATTGAGCTTTTTCCCAGAACGGCTCCGGTGTCTATTGCTCCTTATAGAATGGCGCCGAAAGAGTTAGCGGAGTTTAAGGCTTAAATTCAGGAGTTGTTGGATCGGGAATTTATTCGACCGAGTGTGTCACCGTGGGGAGCACCGGTCTTATTAGTCAAGAAGAAGGATGGGTCGATGCGTATGTGCATCGATTATAGGCAGTTGAATAAGTTGACGATCAAGAATAGGTATCCGTTGCCGAGAATCGATGACCTATTCGACCAACTGCGAGGAGCTTCGATTTTCTCGAAAATAGATTTGAGATCGGGTTATCACTAGCTTAAGGTCAAGGAGGCAGATATTCATAAGATAGCGTTCCGAACTCGTTATGGACACTACGAGTTCTTGGTGATGCCATTTGGGTTGACCAATACACCAACTGTATTTATGGACATGATGAACCGGGTCTTCCAACCCTATTTAGACCGGTTTGTGGTGGTGTTCATAGATGACATCTTGGTATACTCGAAGAATAAAGAAGAGCATGACTCACATCTACGGATAGTATTGCAAATATTACGGGAAAAATAACTTTTTGCCAAATTCAGTAAGTGTGAATTTTGGCTGAAGGAAGTGACCTTCTTGGGGCATGTTGTGTCGGCCGAAGGAATTAGAGTTGATCTCCGGAAAGTAGAGGCTGTGTTGGATTGGAAACCACCGAAGTCTGTGGCCGAAATTCAGAGTTTTCTAGGGTTGGCTGGTTACTACAGGCGTTTTGTTGAGGGGTTTTCGTTGATTGCTGCACCCCTAACTAAACTGTTGTGAAAGGAAGTACCATTTGTGTGGACAGATCAACAACAAGAAAGTTTTGAAAAATTGAAGAAGATTTTGACTGAAGTGCCAGTACTGATTCAACCTGAGGCTGGAAAAGAGTTTATCATTTACTGTGATGCGTCACACACGGGTTTAGGATGTGTGTTGATGCAAGGTGGAAAAGTGGTGGCTTATGCATCTCGTCAGTTAAGGCCGTACGAAGTCAATTATCCTACTCATGATTTGGAGTTGGCTGCGGTGGTTTTTGCTTTGAAGATTTGGAGGCACTATCTCTGTAGTGAGAAGTCGATCATTTATACAGACCATAAGAGTCTAAAGTATCTCCTTACACAAAAGGAGTTGAACTTAAGACAGCGGATGTGGATAGAACTATTGAAGGATTATGACTTCTCAATTGAGTATCATCTCGGAAAGGCTAACGTGGTGGCAGACGCTTTGAGTCGTAAGGTGATATCAGATTTGAGAGCAATGTTTGCTCATCTCAGCTTGTATGAAGATGGTAGTCTGCTAGCCGAACTTCAGGTGAAGCCTATGTGGTTGGGTCAGATTAAGGAAAAGCAGTTATTAGATGAAAAGTTGGGTTCCTTATTTCAGCAAGTGAAAAGTGGTGTAAAAGGGGATTTCGGAATGAATAATGATGGAATATCGTGTTTCCGCGGAAGAATTTGTATGCCCAAAGATTTATATTTGAGACAAATGATTCTGCGGGAGGCGCATAGTAGCCCTTATGCTATGCACCCCGGGGGAAATAAAATGTATCGAGATCTCCGTGAGCAGTATTGGTGGCCAGGATTGAAGCGAGAAGTTACTGAATATGTGAGTAAGTGCTTGACATGTCAGCAAGTGAAGGCGGAACACCAATTGTCGTCGGGATTGCTAAAACCGGTGAAGATTCCCTTATGGAAATGGGAACGGATAACGATGGACTTTGTTAGTGGGTTAACTTTATCGCCTACTAAGAAAGATTCCGTTTGGGTTATAGTGGATCGGTTGACTAAGACTGCCCATTTTCTACCTGTTTGTACGGATTACTCACTGCAGAAGTTGGCTAAGTTGTATGTAGCGGAGATCGTGAGGTTGCATGGGGTACCAGTGTCTATTATATCGGACAGGGACCCTAGGTTTACATCACGGTTTTGGAAAGCTTTACATGAAGCTTTGGGAACAAGGTTAAATTTCAACACGGCTTTTCATCCTCAGTCAGATGGTCAGTCAGAAAGAGTAATCCAGATTTTGGAAGACATGTTAAGGGGTTGTGTGATTAACTTCCGGGGGAGTTGAGAGGATTTCCTACCGTTGGCAGAGTTTGCGTATAACAATAGTTATCAATCCAGTATTCAGATGGCACCCTACGAGGCATTGTATGGTCGTAAGTGTCGTACTCTTACTTGGTGGACTGATTTGGGGGAGCGACAGTTACTGGGTCCTGAGCTGATATCAGAGACGGAGGAAAAGGTAAAGGTAAAGGTAATTCGGGCACGGTTAAAGGAAGCTTCGGATAGACAAAAATCTTATGCGAATCTGAAGCGTAAGGACATTGAGTTTACGGTGGGAGATCAAGTCTTCCTAAAGGTCTCACCTTGGAAGAAGATCTTCAGATTTGGAAAGAAGGGCAAGTTGAGCCCTAGGTTCATCGGACCGTACCATGTGTTGAAGCGTGTTGGGCCAGTGGCTTATCAACTTGAGTTACCTCCGGAGTTGAGTCAGATACATAGTGTATTTCATGTCTCAATGTTAAGGCGTTACCGATCGGATCTGTCTCATATAGTACTGGTAGAGGAAATTGAGATAAGACCTGATTTTTCATTCGAAGAGGAACCAGTGCAAATTCTAGATCGGGACGTTAAGGTACTGAGAAGGAAGACTGTGCCGTTAGTCAAGGTTCTATGGCGTAATCACGGAGCAGAGGAAGCTACATGGGAGCCTGAGGAGACAATTCGGCAGCAATATCCCCATCTCTTTAATCAGGTAAATTTCGAGGACAAAATTTTCTTTAAGGGAGGTAGAATTGTAACATCCAAAAATTTGAATTTTATATGTTGCATTATTTTGGTGCTCAGCTAGTTAAACTATCCAATGTGTGTGTTTAGGTAGTCCTGAGAAGGATCAGGATTTATTTGGATTTAGTAAAATTTTTGGCATTTAGTACTTTAAGGAAATGGAGTAAGTGACCTTAAAGCTTAAGGTAATAAAGTGGTAAATAGCTTGCATAAGTGAGCAATTAGTAAAGGGGATATGGCGCCATATGTGTTACCTTGAGGGAGGGAGTTTGAATCCCTTTGAGTGCATGTGTGATTTTTATTTTTGCTTTCCTTCCTTATAGTGTCGGCCAAGCATGATTTTATGGTAAGTTGGACTTTTATTTTTATGGCAAGATGGCTAAGAGAAAAAGGCAAGATTTAAGATAGGGAAAGGAATCAAATGAAAATGGCATGTAAGGGGAGCATAAGGCTTATTCCATGGGTGATGTTTTGGAAAGTTTGGTTGGCCAAAATTTTGACCAATTGGCTATGCATTTGGACGGTTTTTGGGGCTAAGGGGGATGGCCGAATTTTATTAGCATTTTGGTAAGGTTTAGGTGCTAGTTTTGGTCAATTCTATTAGCAACTAGTGTATCATTTCTCTTCTCCAAAAAAAATCTATGCCCTAGCCGAATGTGGTCAATAGAAATAGGTAAATTTTTGTTTGTTTTGGCCATTTCTTTTTGACCATTTTGGTATCATCTTTCATACTCCCCAAACTCTTTTATTCTTTCTGCCGAAACCATGCAACCTTGAAGAGGCATTTTCATTTTTTTTATTTCTCTTTGCCGAATGCATACCAACTTGAAGACCTTTTCCTTGTTTATTTTTCATCATTGAAAACCGAAACTTAAACACCATATCTTCTAATTCTTTTTTCTTCTTCTTTTCTTTTTGCAAAAACTTTCAAACATCACTCCCCCTCCAATATTCTCACCATAGCCGAATATCATTGATCATCTCCCTATAGCCGAGTCTTCCATTCATACATATTTTCTTCTCAACTATATTTCTACTCACACTTTGATCAATCGGTAAGTGATCCATTTCAACATTTCTTTTTTTTTTTGTATTTTTATTTATTCTTTCTCTTAGTGCCGAATCTATACCTTGGTGTGGGATGGCCATTTTGATCGAGACCATCACCATACTTTTTCTCTTACGAAATCACTTTTCTCTGCCATAGAAATATAGTGGAAGGCCAAAACTTGGAGTTTTTGAAGTCATCGTTTAATCGCTAGAATTCGGTCCAAAAAAATCTCTAAGGTAAGGATTCTTCGAGGATTCTATAATCACTTTTTATTCGTTAAGATAGTGTTGATTAATCGATATTGTTATAGGGACTCTATCACTCGATCTTTCATCTTGAGATCATACGGATTTTTGTGGTAAGCCGACTTCACCCCTAAGATCAATCGTTTATAACAACGTAATATTAGTTTGGACTAATATTTATTTTCAATGGAGGCAAACAAGATCGAATCAAAAGGGGTAGTGATTGGTGATCGAAAAAGGAGCGGATTTACGATCCCTTCTAGATTCAAACGAAGGGCTGTTTCGGCAATTCGAGACTTTCCACCGGGTATTGGACCCTCAACCGGTGAGAAGCAACTATTCGAGGTTGTTCGCAATTGTGAGGCATCGGCGATTCGGGATTATCCGCCGGGTTGTGAACCGTCAACCGATGAGAACCGGCAAATCGTAGTTGTTCGCGATTCCGAGGGTAAAAACACTTAGATCGTTTATCTTAGAGTAAATTTACTATGCCGCGTTCATTGTCTAATCGAGAGTTGAAATATTTTTAGGTGTCGACGATCAGGAAAGTGTAGTGCTTACCGTAATCATGTGTGTAATCTCACACTGTATTTCACGGGTTAGATATTTAAAACGTGTTAGTGGTAAATTGCTTGATTAAATCACATTTTGGTAAAATTTGGGTAAAATGGCATAGTTATCACTATTTTGGTAAAAACTATGAAATTGGTATTAAGACTGTGAAAATTACGAAAATACCCTTAATGGGCCATTTGATAATTGCTATATGGGCCAAATTGAGATATTTGCTATATGGGCCAAATTGAGATAAATTGTTATAATGGGCCATAATGTTTGTAAGAAATATCTGAATAAATTGTTGTAAATGGCTATGCATTATATACATGATTTGCATGGGATGGGATATTGACGAAGAGAAGTTCTAGTAGCTCTGCTACAAAATTCTGGTGGCTCTGCCACAAATCTGAAAAATGGCAATGCCATGTAAACTCTGTGAATCTGGTGGCTTGTCCACAATTTGATATAAACGGCTTAATGCCTATTTTGGTGTGTTAGCGGGGTGGGTGACTAAAGCTCCCACAAAAGTGTCTTCTGTTGGTACGGGTGGTGTGTAGCGGATGGAAATTAGGTTTGGTTTGGGAATTGCATATCACATGCATATTTTATACATGTTCTTTTTTTTTTTATAATTGTAAATGGGCTTTGGCCCAATAAATGCTTAATTGGATTTTGGCCCAAAGGGACAATGGAAAGTGGGTTACACACTCGAGTTCTAGTAACTCACCCCCATTTTCCTTATCCATTTCGTAATGATCGATGATGGAGAATTGGGTCGTGGATGACTCGGTGGAGGCCATACTGTAAACTAAATCTGGATTTCGATTTCTTATAGTATTTTTTAATTACTTTACTATGTTGAATTAAGGTTGTAATAAGGCCTCTGGATTAATTTTTATTTTGTTTATTGTGTGATGAATTTTATAAACTGCTTAAAGTATTTCAAATTATAATATTATTTTTCTAAAAACTTAAATAAATGATTTATTCTAAAAGGAATATTTAGAAAGGATTTCATAATAATTTTTCATATTTTTAAACCTGAAAATTTCTCTCGAACTATTAACGATATTTTCAAAAGACTTGATTTCTCTTTCGAATTTACAACGTCGTTTTCAAAAGTCACGATTTTGTAGATTATTAGTTCAAATTTATCGATTTATCAAATCAAACTTGTTTTCTTGATTTTTAACAAAGTAATATTTTAGTACGAACAAAAAGGGTTTAACATGTTTTGCTCATGTGACATACCAAATCCGCTCATAACGCATGGGCCGGGTTTGGGGTGTTACACGCTAACTGTTTGCAAGGTTTTAAAAAAAGTGCGTGAGCTTAAGCAAGCTTAGTGAATGCTCAAAAAACCACCAAATAAACATGATGTCATGCTTTAAAAGAAAACGACCTAAGCACAATTTCTTACATAATTTACTATAATGTTATACTAAAATACTCATACAATATCTACCAACTCATCTAGCTTTACCCTCACATAATCAAGCATACATCACATTTTTATGACAAATTGACACTTGAGCTATGAAACATAAAAGTGGGCTCTATCACTACACATTGGATACTCGGATCTTCAACACACCATTGACTTGATGAGTCGAACATATCTCAAAAGCGTAGCATTTAGCTAACACTCTCCAACACACCAACATATCTCGGTGAATGGAGCTGAGCTCATATTCCCTTATCTCTCCAAAAATGTTTCAGGCCTTAATGCCCCAAAAATACAACACAAGGAGTACTCACAAATCTTATGACATGCCAACTATAAGGCCAAAATATCAACAATTATACACACATTCACTTTCCATTTTCTGCACACTTTCACTGCATATTCACATTATAAGCACAACATCATCATTTTCATTCGACATTTATAACATACCCACATTTATCATATTCACAACAACCATTACAAACTGATAAACCATAATTTATACATATTTTAACCCCATGCTTAGCTTATTTTTGGATGAGTTTTCATTAGATTTGATGAATTCGATGCTCTTAATCCTTTAATTTCATGTTTTATTTTCAGGAGAGCTTAAGGAGTCGAAAAGAACGAGAAACGGGCCAAAAAGGGACAAAATGGGCCTATCTTAGAATCCAACACGGCCTGGAACATTAGACACGGCCGTGTGCTACGAGCAGGATCGACCACAGCCTGGACTATCGTCCATGGGTAGACCACACGGCCGTGTGTGGTGAGCAGGAGAGAGCACGGCCTAAGGCAATCGAACACGGGCGTGTCACACGGGTGTGTCCCTGCTGTATCAAAGACTAGTTCTATCCGAAAAAGGTTACTTGTGGGCGAAGAAAGGCGTTCCAAAGCTTATATAAACACCCTAGGGGGTGACCTAAAAGAGGACGCTGAATAGAACGCAAGAAAATACTCGAAGACAGCCGTCGAAAGCAGCTCGGAGGAAGGATCTCCATCAAGACTGAGGATCTCCCATCAAGTTCTTGAGAAGTTTTTGGGTTTTCTTATGTTTTGTAGTTTTCCTTATTTTGAGATGTTTCCTTCTATCAGTATGAACTAAACCCCTTAGATACCTAAGGGGATGAAACCTAAGGCGGATCTTATTATTATTTGATTTATAAGATAAATACTTGTTCTTATTCTTAATTGTGAGTTCTTATTCTTGTTTTGATAATTCAGGTTATTGATTCAAGTTCGAATGTGCTTATTCAGTGGAGCAAAAGTCCCTGTTTAAGAGTAGATCAACACAATTAAGCGGAGTTGATTGCAACCCTAGACATAGGGCGATGAAAATCTACCCGATTAGAGTCAAATCTAATAAGGGAATCCATAGATCGAGTTAATACGACAATAGGGGTTTTAATTAGAAAGAGATTTCAATTAATCAACCTAGAGTCAGTTGTTTTTAGTCTCGAGAGAGATATTAACATAAATCAGGGATTTCTACGGATTAAGACAAGTGAATAAATCGTATAAATCAAAAGTAATAAGTGAAGTCTAGGTGGATTCTTCCTTAGGTATTGCTTATCACATAAGTTGTCTAAAAGTATTTTCCCAATTCTTTCGTTGTCGTGTTTTTAATTAAGTTTTAGTTTAAAAGAATCACTCCATTACTTAGGCTAAATAATAAAAAGATAGTAACTACTAGTACTCTTGGTACTTGTGGATACGATATAACCGATCTTACCATAACTATACTATTAAACGATAGGTGCGCTTGCCTTTATTGTTGTCATAGTTAGTTTTAGACACATCATAAACATATTTCACATGTCACATTATCACATCTTAATACTCAACCTACAACACACAATCACATATTTCGCACATTAAATGAAAGGTATAAGAAATCTTACACTTGGAACTTAGAGTAGGGGTTTAGGCTACTCCTAAGCTCACAATTAACGCTATGAATCGTTTCTAATAGCAGCGATTCCAAACACTCACCATTCGCACTTTCGTCTAGTCGCCGAAAGCCTAAACTAGCTTTTCCTTTCCTTTTGTCTTGCTTGTCGAAGGCTCTAACAGTTCCAAATCTTCACCAAAATTAACCACACAATAAACATAATTAATTTACAACTATAGACACACCCAAACAATAAAAAATGCAGGTCCAAGGTTCCTTCCTCTTGGAATTGGAATTTTCGACTTGCAAATTTGAAACCCAAATATCTCAATCTTTACTCATTCCCTTTGCCTAAAATCGATTCCAAACATCTAATTATTTATTTAAGAATGATTCTCAACCTTCAAACAACACAAAACTACACAGATCCATGGTTCCAAAATTTCGACGTACAATGGTCATATTCACGAAAACTCAATAAAACCTTAGAATCTTTCAACAAAACTTTAGGGAAAGTTTAGAAACCTTGTAATCGCATCAAAAAAATTTGAAAACACTTTGAAACATCGTTTTCATTCAAAATTCCGAATTTCACCATTAACAACCCAAATTTCGACATTTATTCAAAACTTTTGATTCAATGAATAAAAACTCAATTAAAAGGCTAGATATCATAAAAAAATAATAGGAAAACGAAATATTACCTTTGTTGAGGAAAGAACGAATGTTTGACAGTAAATCCGAGAAAACCCACAAGATGAACGATAGTAAAATCAATGGTGCTTTTGATGTTTTTCTTAAAATTTTAGGGAAGTTTAATGCTTGGAAGATGATAGAAATTATAAGGATTGAAGTTTGGAAAATCAAGAGACGACAATAAGAGGTGAGGGGATTAGTTTTCGTGAGTTTACAGTAGGTGGGGGGAAGAAATAGGTCAATTTTAAACTTTGATATATTTATCCTTGTGGTACTCCAAATTTTAACCCCCTTTTCAAAGCAGTTTACGTTTTAAAACTAAATGTCTTTTCTACACTATTTTCAAAAATTGATTTAATCTCTAAAAGCCATAGTCGAAGATATTTTCGGTTTAGCATGCTTCAAATTTTCGAACACATTTTGAGCTAAAATCCCTAAATTACTCTCGAAACTATTAGGCTCAAATTTGGGGTGTGACACGTATTCATTTGTGTAATGGGTGTAATTGAATCAAAATCAAAGTCCATGTATCAAATTACACATTGGATCAAAGTTCATGTATAGTTTTGATATTAATCCCTTTTTAATATATTATTAGTAATATTTGGAAATTTTATATAAATATTATAATTATAATTATAATTTATTATTTAATATAATATTAAAACTTATAATCATTAATATTTTATATAAATATTTTAATTTATGTTTAATATTAATTTTACAACTACAAATCTTACCACAAATTCGTCTTTAAATGCAAACAAATATCTCATAATTTTATAAAAAAAAAACCTCATAATTAATTTTAATTTCGTCATTATATTTAATTCTTACACAAATAATGTCAAAAAAGTTTAAAAAACAATGTAAATAAATAAAAAAAAAATCTTGTAGAGTTTTGATTAGTATGAAATGGTGATTAATTTTTTTGTCAAACACTCATTTAGTATGGATTTGAACTGTATGATTCATCTCTATCTTAATATTGTGCATATATTTAACGGAGGCTTAACCGATTTAATTAAATATATTATGAGTTATGTTTAAAAACACATTTGACTAAATTTATTTAAAGAATTAAATTCATATAGGTGAAATAAAAACACAACCAAATGGTGATATTAAAAATACATTTAACACCCTTAAATTAAATTTTAATTGATGGATTTTAATTTTTAAATTATACACGCATTATTAATTCAAATTTAAGTGATAGAAATCAATCAACTACTAGTCACCTAACTTGCGTTGCACAGACTGTTATTGAAATCAAACTTAAACAACTCCTAATAAAAAAGGAAAATAAAATACTCAAATTAAAAGAAAAGGACTAAATTAAAAAAAAAACTGAAGAGTACAGGATCTGAAGGCAAAGTTAGACCAAATAAAATAAAATATTCGTATAACGAGATTTTTCCTTGTCTTTTCTCAGTAACTTTATTGTGACATCAATTCATGTCACGCCTCCATATCCCTAACGGGGTTTGTTGTGTCAATTTCTTTTTAATTAAAAAAGATGGCATTTAATAAAATTGGATTGTGACTTTATAAACAAAGCAATTAATTTTACACATTGGATATTATTTGACAAAGTGGGCAAATTGTGGAAGGCGGCCAGCAGAGATATGGTTGTATTTTCAAAGCAAAAATGAAAATGGGTTTTCTTGGGTGTTGACAGGCAAGGCATGTAGGCAATGTGCCTTTCACTGCTGTCTTTTCCAATTATTCCATTAACTTTCCCTTCATATTATATAACAAGATATTAAAAAAATATCAAATATTTTTAAAGTGGAAGGGAAAAAGAAAAACTTTTTGCTATAGAATTATTATAATCTGCCTATAAGAAGTAGAGAGTTTATAACTTGCTTTCATGTAGTCACATGAACTTGTATTTTTAAGAGGACAGTACATGAATAAAAACAAATGCTTTTTTCTTATTAATAATTACAAGTCTAAGCCTATCTTTGGATCACCACTTAATATTAGTGTGATAGAATTTTAAGAAATAATACTTTTTTACTAAAGTTTTTGGATATTTAGAAAACGAGGCACGTTTGAAAAGCCTCACCACATTACAGTTTTAATGAAAAGAAAAGCAACCCAAGTTAAGGTGTTTATTATTATTATTATTATTTTTTTATTTTTATAATTTTAACATTTTATCTAATGTATGTTTGTGTTGCTTATATATACACACACACACGTAAGACATGGATTGTTTTTATTTTATTTTATTCGTGAACTAAACTTTATACTTTATTTTGGTCGATTAAATTAGAATGAGAATGATAAAATATTTGTGTTTAAAGTGTTTAGAATGTGATTCGGGATTATGCAAATAAATATACGAGTAGCTCATTAATATACACAATAAAATTTAGAGGACTTATATTAAGGCCAAGCCATATCAATCTATTCTTTTAAGATATCTTGCTTCTAATTCAAAAAAGCATCATCGTTATTTTCAGCCATCACAATTTAAAAAAATTTCTTGGTTAGAATACTCACCTTTTAAAGATGTAATATTTTCTCCCCTAAGATCAATTTGGGTTCGGACCACATTTGTACAAAAAAGGGATGCAATATTTTGTTTGCCATGTTTTCTTAATAATAGCAATCCAAAGAGTCGTTTTGGATCAATTGCATTTACTCATAATGACTTTAGTAATTAAAAAAAAGGTATATGAAAAGGAAAAAATTATGCTTTTTTGACACATATGGGTAATGTTTCGAATTTATCACATAACAATGCACAAAGAGCTTATGCGAATTTAATGAATCAATCCCAACATATTGAAGCATCACATCATAGGCAAACAACACAACAAATTGCAACCAACCATTTATATCTTAAAGCTAGTATTGGCATTGTTCATTGGTTGATGTTTCAAGGTTGTGCTTTTAGAGGTTATGATGAAGCGTAGGATAAAATAATCGTGGAAAGTTTCTTGAATTGTTAACCCTATTAACATCATTTGATAAAAAAGTTGAAGATGATTTAAAAAGTGCTCTATAAAATGCTACTTATATTTCTTCAACAACATAAAAAAAGATATTACAAAAATATGCTAATAGAGTTTGTAATGCAACTTATGAAGAAATTAGTGACAAAAAAATTGCATTATGGTGGATGAAGCAAGAGATGAATCAAGAAAAGAGAAAATATCATTTTTTTAAAGATTTGTTGATAAGGAAGAATTAGTAAACGAAAGATTTTTTTTATATAGTCCATGTTAAGGATAATGCAACAATAACTTTGAAGAATGAGATTTTTAATATTCTCTTGCAACACAGTTTTGACATACAAAATCTTCAAGGTCAAGGTTATGATAGAGCAAGTAATATGTGCGGGGAATTCAATGGTTTACAAGCTTTAATTTTGAATGAGTGTAAATATGATTATTATGTTCATTGTTTTGCTCATTGTCTTCAGTTAGCATTGGTTGCAACTGATCGTATGTCTGTCGAGTTTTAAAATTTATAAAGAGAATGATCAAACCTGGAAACTAACTATGACAACGATTGAGGCAAGTGCACCTATCGAATAGTAGTATAGCTTAGGCAAGACCGGATTGTCGAACCCAAAGGAACTAAAAGTACTAATACTAACTTTCTTTCTATTATTTAGCCTAAGAATTAAGCGAATGGTTGTTTAATCTAAATTACTAAACTTAAAGACTCTAAGACAAAGAAGAATGAATTTGGGAAAATAACTTGAGGAAAAACCAATTAATTAAGACGACACCCAAGGAAGAATCCACCTAGACTTCACTTGTTATCTAACTTTGAACCAGACGATGTATTCATTTGACTTGATCCGTAGGATTCCCTAATTTATATTAAACCCTCTCTTGAGGCGAATAACGTCTAACCCTAGGTTGATTAATTGAAATCTCTTTCTAATTAAAACCCCTAGAATTGCATTAACTCGATCTATGGACTCCCATATTAGGTTTCACCCTAATCCGGCAACGCCTCGTCACCCTATCTCTAGGCGCGCGATCAACTCCGCTTAACTATGCTAGATCTACTCTTAGGAATGGAGTTTTGCTCCTCCACCTAAGCACATCAAACTTGAATTAATATCCGCGAAATATCAACACAAGAATTAAGAACACATAATTAAGAACAAATCAAATATTTATCATATAGTTCAGCAAACGATAATAAGATTCATCTAAGTTTCATCCCCTCGTGTCTCGAGGGTTTAGTTCATAACAATAAAAGAAAACATCTCAAAAGAAAAGATAAAACAAAACATAAGAAATCCTCAAAACCCCCTGAAGGAATTGAAGAGGAGATCCTCCGTCTTGAGTATAATTCCGGCTTCTTGAGATGGATCAACTAGCTATCTCAGAGCGAATCCCCACAAATCTACCCTCTCTAGCCGAGCAAGACGCCCCTAAACGATAGCTTTGGGCTCCCCCTTTCAGGTCATACTTAGGGTGTACTTATAGGCTTTTGGAATGTGTTTCTTTGCCCCTAAGTATCCAAATCCGATTGAAATTGCTCTTTTCCGCGGCAGGGACACGGCCATGGCACACGCCCGTGTGAATCGTCTTTAGTCCGTGTTCGGACTTTTAATGAGGTGACACGCTCGTGTATCTCATGGCTAGACCGTGTTCGAGATTATTGAGGAGGCACGGCCGTGTGATCTTGGGCCCAGGCCGTTTCAATTTCGTGCTTTGGCCCATTTGGCCCGTTTTAAGCCCGTTTCTTGTTCTTTTCATCCTCCGGTGCTTTCCTAAGTATATAACATGAAAAGAAAGGATTAAGAGCACCTTTTTACATAAAATAAGGGATAATTCATCCAAAAGCATACTAAATGTGGGATTAAAATATGTTACTTTTACGGTTTATCAAATACCCCCACACTTAAGCTTTTGCTTGTCCTCAAGCAAAATTCTCAACTTAGAATTAAAACGAACTTTTCGTAATTCATAATAGTTATTAATTATGTTTCATCATAATTCAAGGATAATTTATACATGGATAATTCAACTCAAAGAGTCCTAAAGATTCAAACAGTCTAAGTCATACATTTGTAGCACAAAACATAGGTGTTTCCCCTCATCTAAATAATTACCTCTGGTTCAAAACTGACAAGAATTGACATCCTTACTAAAGATTCACTCAAATCACTCAAAGTGTTTAAGGTTCAGAATTAAGCACTCAAACGTCAAACATGAAGAGTTAATCCCATAGGCTTGCATGAAAATCAAATCTCCACCACTATTAAATGAGATGATACACAAATCAAAAGGTCTTTAACAGGGTTGTAATGGGGCTTGGGTTAAAGGTGTGGATAAAGGCTGAATTAGAGGGTTAGAATCGAGATCGACCTAAAAAATTACCTAACTAGAAACAACAAACTGAAAAATAATTACATGAATTGAAACTTTGAAACTAATAATACGAGCTTCTTCTTCAATAAATAGACGTCATCATACTAATACTGAATATACTTTGATTTTTTTTAAAACAAATCAAATGTTTACAATAATAAGAAAGTACTTTAACAACTAAAATATAGAACATAGTCAGGCAACTGCTCAAAATCAAATCTCGACAAAAAGGGTAGTCAAGAAGAATTGTGATAACAAATACAAAGGGTTTTGGGTTAATATTAGTGGGTGAGTCAATAAAAAGGGTTGTTAGGATCAAAAGGGGTTCACTAGGGGTTAGTTATGAAGGTAGGCTTTTTATGGAGTAAGTGGGTTAAATCTTAGGTGCCTTTATCATTTTTGTATATCAAATCAAAGATGTGGTCTCAACATGTATAATCGATGCAAGTTCTAGAATAACAAATCAATGTTGACACACTCATAATCAAAAAGTGAGCATGAAAAAGGATATATGCTTTTATAAGGCTCAAAATATCACAAAAAATTATGGGTATTTTGATGTCAACCTCGTAAATTTAAAATTTCAAAGTAATATTCAAATTCAGGTAGACAACCTAGAAAAAATTTTTATTTCTTGAAAAATAGACTTATCATGCTTGATTCTCTAGTATCTTAGAATTTAATTATCAATGCACAATTATCAATGACTTAATCTAAAACATATCAATAAAAATCATAAATCATCAGAAATTTCATCCTAATTAGTAATATGAGAAAATTACTTAAAAACAAGACTAAATTCAGGGATTTGAGAATAATGCAAAAAGTTAGGCATCCTTAAGATTCACCCCCCCACACTTAAGATGTACATTGCCCTCAATGTACAAAGATGGATAATATCATTATAAAATCTTAGGATATGGGAAGAAGTGAAACTTCCTGAATTTTCAGATGGCATCCTTGGGTTGGAGGTGAAAGATAGGTCGGAGGGGTCGATCTGGATGACGATCCTGCGCTAGATAAAGAAATTGGGCAGCTCATGGAGGATTAGCCAGGATAAAATACTAAAAATTAAAACTATACTAATTAAATAATTAAAGAAAAGCAAGCTAAAGTGAAGAAAAATAAAGATGAAACTAAAATTAAAAGAAAAGATAAATAGACCGTAGGGTCCTTATTGTTGGATGGTTCGCGAGGTGGGTGTGACTTCTAAGGCTGCGGAGGTGCTGGCGGTGGTGGAAGTGGCGTGATTCCCAAGCAGCCTGAAGAACCTGACACTAAGACACTAAATTAAAATAAACTAAATTAAGCATAAGATAGTCAAAGGGAAGGAAAATAAATGAGAAGATAAAAGTAAAAGAAAAAATAAATGGTCTCAAAGACCCTTGGCTTGTCGAGTGATTGAAGCGGTCGGCATGAACTTATATAGATCGGTCTCCATGAGGGAGACTGTGCTGGGGTCCTTCCGTTTCTTCGACATGGCCAAAAGATTGAGAAGAATGCTATAAGAATGAAGAATGCTAAGAATGTATGGTGTAAGGGTGTAAAGGAGGAAGAATGGTGAAAGTTAGGTGAGAATAGGGAGGGGTGGGTGGTTTAAATAGAATTCTCAAATCAGGTACAACCCCACGCCCATGTCTCGTGGGCGTGTTGTTTCACCACGCCGCCGCACGCACTAGTGTGTGTGTAGGCGTGTTGATTCTCTCACGCTCGTTTTTATAGATTGCCACGCCCGTTTCTGATAAGTCAGTGTCATCCACGGCCGCATCGCACGGCCGTGGTGTTTTTTCGATGCTCGTGGGGGTGGTTGGAGTCCGTGACTCGAAGATTTGATTTTTTCTGACTTGTACCTCTTTTGCCATTGTCAGTACGGAGATTCTGTGCCTCCACACGGCCACGGCCACGGCCGTGTGCAAGGCCGTGTGGGCTGGAAATCTGTACTTTTGGTTAGTTTAAAGCTAGGTGTTTTAAGACTAAGATAAGAGAAGAAAGGAAAATGAAAACAAATACGAAAGTTATTAGGGTTAGTGCTCGGGTTGCCTCCCGAGAAGCGCTCGTTTAAAGTCTTAAGCTAGACTTACCTCTTGTTTGTATCGTCAAGGTGGTTTGAGGAGTTGAAAGTCCTTTCTCATGCTATCAGTTTTATTATTATGATAGAGTTTAAGTCGAGATGTATTTATATTGAAAGTACCAAAAATAGGATTACTTACCTCGACTGTTCCGTATAGGAAAACACTGATTACCCTAAAAGGGATTTCTTTGTTTGTGTTTATGTCTGATGTGATGATGCGAGGATCTCGCTTTATCTAACAAAGACTGGTCCCCTATTTTGAAGTGGTTTGTTGTTCCTATGAGCTCTTCTCTGGGCTCCTTTGGTTTTACTGTGTGGTTCCAGCTCTTCTTTGAATTGTGTTTTCCACTCTTCTGGTTCGTCGACCCTAAGGCTTCGTTCCTTATGTAATTCTTCTTTGTTGGCATGGGGTTCATGACTCGGTTCAGGTTTGTGCCCTTGTGGTTTTTCCTGTGGTGAAAGTTGAACAACTTGGTTATCAACTGAATTGTAACACCCCCAAACCCGGCCCATTCACTACGACCGAATCTGGTTATGTTATGGGAAAAACTTATTGGCGAAAACAGGTTGCCATTTAACTTTTTGTCTAAACTCCTTTAGAGTAGTTTTACTTGCAGAAATCTTGGGCATGTTTGTTTGCAAACCGTTAGGTTACTTTGAAATCTCGGGGTTTCGTTTTTAAAACTCTTAGTTGTCAATTTCCTTAGGTTGGAAAACGTTTAAAACATCAGACTCAAGTGGTTTAAGCTTAGTTCATAAAAGTAACATTATTCCCAAATCTCTTTAGACATAAATTACCAAAAGAAAACCAAATAACTTAAGAGGCTCTTATTACAACATAATGATTCCAAGTACTTGGTAATAAAGTGCATAAAGAAAATATTAAAACGTCCTTTGCATGGGCCACCTTGTATCCACTCCAACCCGGTCCGATCATCCTTTCACCTGCGATGTTGGATAAGAGATTGGGTGAGTCACAATGACTCAGTGTGTAACTAAACCATCGGAATCCACCCACATGCTAACCACATAACATCCCAATTATCAAATGCAACATGCAAGTATAATTATTCATTTTAACAATTACCACAATCGGCTTGGCCCACATTCAAATCATACTCAAATCTTTGGGCTAGGCCCATTTCTCAATAAACCACATATCAACTGGCTTGGCCCATTTCCACGTATGTTTCCAATACATACCTATCCTCATGTCATATTGGGCTTGGCCCATTTCCATATTATTACAAAAATAATGCAACATGATTCCCAACCCAACCTAGGGTCCATCCGCTACACACCCCTTATCCAAATTTCTTACCACACACCAGGGACTATCGAGTCACCCTCCTTTTCCTCCCAAAAAGGCAACCAATGCCATCCACGATGTAGCGTATAGCTAACATCAAACCACGATGGAGCACACAAAGCAATCCATCAAGCCACGATATGGCATAAAGCTCATATCAATCAAGGTAACCACGCCGAACCAAATCGCAAAGATCCACAACGCGACCTCGATCAGCGCCAATCCACGATGTAGCACGAAGTCGACATCAACCACGTACTCGAAGTACACCCGTATCTTCTTTTCATATCCCACCCATGCACATGCCACATAAAATATAATCATGATAATGCATGCACATGCTTATTAATGTCCATAAACATACTCATAAACAAATAATCACACCGCAATAGATCCGATACTAACTGGTCATCGCATATACCCTTTAGGGGTATATATGGCACACTCATTATCGCACTTGTTAGTAAAACATATAACACCTAAAACCCTAAACAAAGGGGTTAGTTACACACCTTATTACTAGGAGTTCTAGACTCTCGATCCTCGACGCTTATCGTCTAGCGAAACTACGGCTATTTGCTTAACGTTTTCATTCTTTGGCCCACACCACAGTGGCCAATCCCGAATCACCAAACCGCTCTTTTCTTGAACTTCTAATAGGGACCTTCCTTGCCCACTCGATCGGGTTGTGGCCTCCATCAAAAGCTTAATCAGTAAACAGTTAACCCCAAAACACCACTTAAGCATTTAACCTTAATAAATAACCTTACCTCCACTTGCTCAAACCGATCACTACAAACGGAGGCTTGGCCAACCACTAAAACCCCAGAGTATCTCTCACACGGACCCGAAAAGATCTAAGTTAACATTCGCCCAAGTGCTATCAAGTTGAGAGAAAGAAATTCGCAAAGGGGTGATGGATGTAGATTCGGCTATTAATTAAATCAAGGGGTAGGGAACATTGGTTTCAAATAAAGAGAGGAGAAAGAAAGGTGTGGGGTGTACTTTAATTGTAACACCACTGGTTTTAGGGGTTAGGCTTTTGGTGCTTAGCTGGGTGTTGGCACACTCTAGTGTGTGGTTGGGTAAGTTTTAGGAGTCCCGAGAACCCTAGGTGGTGGTAGGTTGCCTTAGAAAATTTTTAGTTTTAGGGGTTAAAAGGGGAGCTTGGCGAGGGGTGTTTTAAGAGAATTATTTGGGAGTTTATGTCACAAGTAAGGAGCTGGTGGAGTGGTAGGATAGGCGCCACTAAGGCCTTGTGTGTGTGACGCCATTTGCGGGGGGGGAAGAGGCTCAGTTCGATTCGCAAGAGCAGCAGATGGGCATTGTTTCATCTTGGTGGGGTGGATGGACGGTTTGAAAGGCTTAAAAGGTGGAGAAGACTTGGTCAATTTTTTTGAATTTGGCTAGGTAAAAGTTTGACTCATTCAAACTTTTTGAATGGGTGGAAGGGAGGTATTTTAGGAGAATTTTGAGGATTATTTTTGGGGGGTTGGAGCTTGGCCTTTTAGTATAAATAGGGGAAGTGCTCATTATTCATTCACCATCCGCCTTCTCTCCCTTGCCGAATTTTGTTCCCCATTTCCTTGGTTGCAGAACCTTTTCTCCAAAGCTTGTTGTTCTTCTTCTCTCACATTTTTTCCAAGTGGCCAACCCTTCACTCTCCCTATTTCCCTTCCTTTTCACTTCAAAACCGAAAGTACACCCCACACCTTTCTTTCTCCTCTCTTTAGCTGAAACCAATGTTCCCTACCCCTTGCTTTAATTAATAGCCGAATCTACATCCATCACCCTTTGCCGAATTTCTTTCTCTCAACTTGATAGCACTTGGGCCGAATGTTAACTTAGATCTTTTCGGTTCTCGTGGATCGAGATACTCTGGGGTTTTAGTGGTTGGCCAAGCCTCCGCTTGTAGCAATCGGGCTTGAGCAAGTGGAGGTAAGGTTATTTATTAAGGTTAAATGCTTAAGTGGTGTTTTGGGGGTTAACTGCACTGATTAAGCTTTTGATGGAGGCCACAACCACTGTCCGAGTGGGCAAGGGAAGGTCCCTATTCAAGTTCAAGAAAAGAGCGGTTTCAAAGAGTCAGATTGGCCACCAGGTGTGGGCCAAAAACAGAAAAACGTTAAGCAAATAGCGCGTAGTTTCGCTAGACGATAGCGTCGAGGATCGAGAGTCTAGAACTCCTAGTAATAAGGTGTGTAACTAACCCATCTGTTTCGGGTTTTAGGTGTTATATGTTTTACTAACAAGTGCGAATGAGTGTGCCATATATACCCCTAAAGGGTATAGCGATGACCAGAGTTAGTATCGGATCTATTGCGGTGTGGTGATTATTTGTTTATGAGTATGTTTATGGACATTAATAAGCATGTGCATGCATTATCATGATTATATTTTATGTGGCATGTGCATGGGTGGGATATGAAAAGAAGATACGGGTGTACTTCGAGTACGTGGTTGATGTCGCCGTCAGTATACATCGTGGATTGGCGTTGGACCGAGGTCGCGTTGTGGATCTTTGCGATTTGGTTCGCGTGGTTACCTTGATTGATATGAGCTTTATGCCATATCGTGGCTTGATGGATTGCTGTGTGCTCCATCGTGGTTTGATGTTAGCTATACGCTACATCGTGGATGGCATTGGTTGCCTTTTTGGAGGGAAAAGGGGAGGGTGACTCGATAGTCCCCTGGTGTGTGGTAGGCTGGATAAGGGGGTGTGTAGCGGATGGACCCTAGGTTGGGTTGGGGATCATGTTGCATTATTTTTGTAATAATATGGAAATGGGCCAAGCCCAATATGACATGAGGATAGGTATGTATTGGAAACATACGTGGAAATGGGCCAAGCCCAGTTGATATGTGGTTTATTGAGAAATGGGCCTAGCCCAGTATTTGAGTATGATTTGAATGTGGGCCAAGCCAGATTGTGGTAATTGTTAAAATGAATAATTATACTTGCATGTTGCATTTGATAATTGGGATGTTATGTGGTTAGCATGTGGGTGGATTCCGATGGTTTAGTTACACACTGAGTCATTGTGACTCACCCAATCTCTTATCCAACATCGCAGGTGAAAGGATGATCGGACCGGGTTGGAGTGGATACAAGGTGGCCCATGCAAAGGACGTTTTAATATTTTCTTTATGCACTTTATTACCAAGTACTTGGAATCATTATGTTGTAATAAGAGCCTCTTAAGTTATTTGGTTTTCTTTTGGTAATTTATGTCTAAAGAGATTTGGGAATAATGTTACTTTTATGAACTAAGCTTAAACCACTTGAGTCTGATGTTTTAAACGTTTTCCAACCTAAGGAAATTGACAACTAAGAGTTTTAAAAACGAAACCCCGAGATTTCAAAGTAACCTAACGGTTTGCAAACAAACATGCCCAAGATTTCTGCAAGTAAAACTACTCTAAAGGAGTTTAGACAAAAAGTTAAATGGCAACCTGTTTTCGCCAATAAGTTTTTCCCATAACATAACCAGATTCGGTCGTAGTGAATGGGCCGGGTTTGGGGGTGTTACATGAATTTACTTTCTCACCTTCATCAATTGTTGTTCTGGCTAAGTCAAGAGCTTGTAAACTGATTGATTCGTTACCTACACGAAGTATGAGTTTTCCTGTACCAACATCAAGTTTTGTTCTAGCAGTTGCTAAGAATGGTCTTCCTAAAATTAAGGGAATCGAATTATCCTCATCCATGTCTAAGACAACAAAATCTACTGGGAAAACGAATTTATCAATTTTTACAAGAACATCTTCGATAATACCCCTAGGAACTCTAATAGTTTTATCAGCTAGTTGAATGCTCATCCTAGTTTGTTTGGGTTTCCCTAGACCTAGTTGTTTAAACAATTTATAAGGCATGACATTTATGCTTGCCCTTAAATCAGCTAACGCATTATCAATAGGTAAACTACCAATTAAACATGGAATCGTAAAACTCCCTGGATCTTTTAATTTCCGTGGTAGTTTATTTTGCAAGATTGCCGAGCACATTGCGTTTAGTTCCACGCGGTGATGCCTCGCCTATCCTTCGCTTGTAGGTCAAAAGCTCTTTTAAAAATTTTCTAGAATCGCATCTGTGAAAGAGCTTCAAGTAACGTAAGTTAATATGTAATTTCTTTAAAAGTTTAAGAAACTTACCAACTGCTTCCTCTGTGTCGTCTCTCCTTAATGCTTCGGGATATGGTATGCGAGGTTGGTAATCATTGATTGCCGATTTTGGCTTATTATTACTTACCTCAACCTTACCTTCTTTGACCACATTCTCTTGCTTTGAATTGGGCTCGTCTAACCCTTCACTTTCTTGAGCTGATATGGCTTGGATTTGCTCCTTTAGGTTAATCTCAGTGTTGCTTGGTAGACGCCCTTGTGGTCGTTCGGAAATTATCTTTGCGAGTTGTCCAACTGTGTTAGTAATTTGTCCAACTATCTTAGTGAGTTCCCCCACTTGGCTCTCGATCCCTTTAATTGATGTCTGTTGTTTCTTAAGGGTGGTCTCAGTGTCTTGGAGACGGTTATCTATAGCTGCCATGAATTTTGTCAAAGATCTCTTCAAGGTTTGGCTTCTTCCCGTGGATAGGGCTGATTTTGGAAATTTTGAGGAGGTTTTTGTCTTTGATTTCCTTGATTTCCTTGTCCTCCCCATGAAAAATTTAGGTGGTTCCTCCAACCTGGATTATAATTATTACTATAAGGGTTATTATTGGATTTGAAGTTATTACCTATATAGTTCATCTGTTCGCTTTCTGTGCCCGGTTGGTAGGGTGGGTACTCAGGATTCGCCATAGTTCCACTTGCGTCGCACTGCATTACTGGATGTACCTTCGAAGAACACAAACTATCAATATTTTTATTCATCATCTCTACCTGTGTTGATAGCATGGTTACTGCATCGATGTTGAAAACTCCGGCTGATTTTGTTGGTTTTGTCCTTGTAACCTGCCACTGATAGTTATTCAATGACATCTCCTCTATGAATTCGTAGGGTCGCCTCGTGAGTTCTCGTTGTTCGGGGTTCCACCGTGGTCGAATCAATTAGTTGCCTCGTTGAGGGGTTTACACCATTATAGAAAGTTTGGGCTTGGAGCCACAAGGGTAAACCATGGTGTGGACACCTTCTCAAGAGATCCTTATATCTCTCCCATGCGTCATATAATGTCTCTAAATCCATCTGCACAAAAGAAGAGATATCATTCCGTAATTTAGCCGTTTTGGCTTGGTGGGAAATATTTTAATAAAAATTTCAGTCATTTGATCCCATGTAGTGATTGACCCTCGTGGTAACGAGTTTAACCACTGTTTGGCTTTATTCCTTAATTAAAAGGGAAATAACCGAAGCCGTATGGCATCATTAGAAACGCCATTTATTTTGAAGGTGTCACAGAACTCTAAAAAATTAGCTATATGAGTGTTTGGGTCTTCGTCCTGCAAACCATCAAATTGAACAAATTGTTGAATCATTTGTATAGTGTTAGGCTTTAATTCAAAATTATTAGCAGCTATAGCAGGCCTAACAATACTAGATTCGGCTCCTGTTAAATGCGGTTTAGCATAATCATACATAGTACGTGGAGCATTATTTTCTGCCACATCTTGGGGTGGTGGATTATTCTCGTCCATCCCTTCAGTAGGATTGGATTTGCCTTCTCGCTCTTTTTCTATGTAATTTAGGGCTCGCCTAATTTCTCTGCGATTCTTGCGAGCGGTAGCTTCAATATCACTGTCGTATACTAGTGGTCCTCTCGGGTTTCTTGTAGTCATACACTAGAGGTACCTGGAAGGAAGAAAGAGGAAAAATTAGCAAATAAAATAAGAAATAAAATTAAATTGCAAAAAATAAAAATGGCTAAAGTAATAAAAATAGAGTGTTCTTAATATTTTAGTTCCCCGGCAACGGCGTCAAAAACTTGATCGTATGTCTTTCGAGTTTTAAAATTTATAAAGAGAATGATCAAACCTGGAAACTAACTATGACAACGATTGAGGCAAGTGCACCTATCGAATAGTAGTATAGCTTAGGCAAGACCGGATTGTCGAACCCAAAGGAACTAAAAGTACTAATACTAACTTTCTTTCTATTATTTAGCCTAAGAATTAAGCGAATGGTTGTTTAATCTAAATTACTAAACTTAAAGACTCTAAGACAAAGAAGAATGAATTTGGGAAAATAACTTGAGGAAAAACCAATTAATTAAGACGACACCCAATGAAGAATCCACCTAGACTTCACTTGTTATCTAACTTTGAACCGCATTTATGTATTCATTTGACTTGATCCGTAGGATTCCCTAATTTATATTAAACCCTCTCTCGAGGCGAATAACGTCTAACCCTAGGTTGATTAATTGAAATCTCTTTCTAATTAAAACCCCTAGAATTGCATTAACTCGATCTATGGACTCCCATATTAGGTTTCACCCTAATCCGACAATGCCTCGTCACCCTATCTCTAGGCGCGCGATCAACTCCGCTTAACTATGCTAGATCTACTCTTAGGCAGGGAGTTTTTCTCCTCCACCTAAGCACATCAAACTTGAATTAATATCCGCGAAATATCAACACAAGAATTAAGAACACATAATTAAGAACAAATCAAATATTTATCATATAGTTCAGCAAACGATAACAAGATTCATCTAAGTTTCATCCCCCTTAGGTATCTGAGGGTTTAGCTCATAACAATAAAAGAAAACATCTCAGAAGAAAAGATAAAATAAAACATAAGAAATCCCTAAAACCCCCTGAAGGAATTGAAGAGGAGATCCTCTGTCTTGAGTATAATTTCGGCTTCTTGAGATGGATCAACTGGCTATCCCTGAGCGAATCCCCACAAATTTGCCCTCTCTGGCCGAGCAAGACGCCCCTAAACGATAGCTTTGGGCTCCCCCTTTCAGGTCATACTTAGGGTGTACTTATTGGCTTTTGGAATGTTTTCTTTGCCCCTAAGTATCCAAATTCGATTGAAATTGCTCTTTTCCGCGGAAGGGACACGGCCATGGCACACGCCCGTGTGAATCGTCTTTAGTCCGTGTTCGGACTTTTAATGAGGTGACACGCCCATGTATCTTATGGCTAGACCGTGTTCGAGATTATTGAGGAGGCACGGCCGTGTGATCTTGGGCCCAGGCCGTGTCGATTTCGTGCTTTGGCCCATTTGGCCCGTTTTAAGCCTGTTTCTTGTTCTTTTCATCCTCCGGTGCTTTCCTGAGTATATAACATGAAAAGAAAGGATTAAGAGCACCTTTTTACATAAAATAAAGGATAATTCATCCAAAAGCATACTAAATGTGGGATTAAAATATGTTACTTTTACGGTTTATCAGCAACAGATAGAGAAGTGGTTGAAGTGAATCAATTTTTCAAGGACTTGTTTGATATTATGGCTTCTTCTTCTTCCAAATGTAATGATGAATTACAAAAAGCTCAAGTAGATGACATAGATCATTAAGTTTCCATCAATGAGTTAGAAACTGCCACAAATATGAATCAAATTGGCATTTTACATGTAACGACCCAATTTCCTGTGGTGTCAAAAATTATGGTTTCAAGACCTCATTTTCATAGACCGAGTCTGTAAGTATTAAATAGGAATATTTACGGGGTTAATATATTTTTGAATTGAAAAATGGCTAGGTGATTCAGCCGAAATTGTGTTTAATTGAGGCCCAGGGACTAAATTGTAAAAGTTTAAGCACTATAGATTTTTAATTAGGACAAGGCTTGGGGATTTAAATTGCAATTATACAAAGAGATAAAATGGTTAATAAACCATTTCCAAAAAGGATGTTAGTGTACGGTGATGGATGGTGTCATTAAATTATTTTAATTAGTTATTAAAGCCTAAATAAATCGTGATTAAGTTAATTACTAATTAATCAAAGTATAAAAGCCAAAGCTAAGTGGGATTTCACTATTTTTTTCTTCATTCTTACTGTCCACCATAGAAAGAAAGTAGAAGAAAGCTTCCAAACCATTGAAACATTCGACCATTAAATTGGAAGGTAAATTCAAATCCTTTTCTTGGAATTTTTGTAGATTTGAGGTCATGGGAGCTTGATTTAGCTAGTCTATGTACCAATTTGTAAAATCATTAAAGTTTTAAGAAGTTTTCATTATTTATTTCTTGAAGAATTTTGTGTGAAATTGTTAGAGATTTAGTTTAGTTTATGAAAAATGACTTAATTGTTTGTTTCATATATTAATTACCAAATTAATTAAAATTAAAAAATATTATGAAATTGAGGTAGGAATAGAAAGTAGAGGGTCCCTAATGAGTATATGTGAAACTGGATTTTAATTTGAAGCTTTAGTTTGAAAATTATGCTTGTCCCAATTTTAGGGACTAAATTGAGTAAAATGCAAAATATGATTGGCTTATTATTTGAATGTGATTCAGATGGAATTTGATACTATATTATTATTAAATTATGATTGTAGTTAACATCGACGCTGAGCCATCGAGAAGGAAAGGAAAAATGAGGATTATCTATAAGTGACACGAGACCTTGGTTTATACCATTACAATTCTTATTGTTTGATTTGTTTGTGCATAATCGCTAGCTGCATATGGAATGTCAAGGTGAGTATACTATGGTAAAGGTTATTGTAATGTTGAATATGTTAGATGATATCAAAATAAAAGACTAAAATGAATATGATGAGAAATAATATACATTACCTTGAAATGTGATATGTTGTGGAAATTGAATAGAAATTGTGCATGATATGAATGTATGTGTTTGGTTATTGAATTGATGATGAGATTGAAATTTTTTATATAGTTATAATGTGAATCAATTTGGTATTATTCTAATAACAATATTAAGTACCTTCGATTTAGTTGGCATGCCTTAGGTTGAAAACCATTGTTGCTGGGTCATCCGAGATGGTACAATGAATAGATCATGAATGCTATCAGTGTCGGGCCATCCAGGATGGTAGCATATGTGAAGTGGGGAAACCATCGTTGCCGGGCCACCTAGGATGGTGAAACATAAATAAAAGGGAACCATTATTGTCGGACCATTTGGGAAGGTAAAATATATTGAATTATGCGAACCATCGTTGCTGGACCATCCGAGATAGTAATATATTGAATTAAATGAACCATAAATGTCGAGCCACTCAGGATGGTAAAGTGTGTATATTGTAAAAGTCATCATTGTTGGGAACTCGAGATGACTAGAGTAGGGTAAGAGTTGTAGAATGATGATGAAATTGACATGTATGTTTGTGTCTCGCAATAGCAGAAGCATGTAACTACTATCACACCCCAAAAATAGTGGATTCAAAAAAGCTAGTAAGGTATGCATGTTAACTGTTTTGGCACACTATGGTAGTATAATCTGCCACCCTACTAGCTTACTGGTGAGTTAGAGTATTGGAGTATACTAGTGTTAAAGTACCCGCCAGTTGGCGGTATCTAAGGATTTAATTATGGGGTATCTTCAAGTGAAGAAAGAATATGCACAAGAAAGAGTACGCCCTAAAGTTTTGGCTGAGCACGAAACGCCTACCAAGTGTATGAGAAAGTTGTAGGAGACTTAATTGTCTTTAAGACCATGCCATATGCGAGTCACCACCAAGGTATAGTACACTCAGTTTGCATTAGCACTATTCAAGTTGGTTCTTGTAACAGGATTAGTTGAGAGTCAACTGGATTGATTTGACTTTTCCTATGTCTAGTCAAACAATAATGTTGATCTTCACTAGATTTTCTTTCCCCTTCCCCCTAATTTTTGTAAGGAAATCAGAGGAAAATTTAGTAAGCATCGCCACTTATCAAAATCCACTAAAGGGGACTGAGAGTATATATATAGTAAATAGGGAATTCCAGATGATTATTTTTCTGCTCGACGTTCTGGTCCTTCTTTCTAACCTAAATGTTTTCTTCTTCTTTGTTAAGCTAGAGATAAGATTTGTTTAACCAATGGATAATTCAACCTTTTGGTAAGTCTTATAGCTCTGTATATTATGTTTCTTGAAGAGTAGGGATGACAAAAGATGTAAGAACAATAGGGTGTGAGTGGAAGGCCCTGCATGGTGGTCACATGTAGTTGAAACATTCGTAAACTATTTGTAAATAAAGATTCTAATAAAAATTCCATGATCTTTTAAGCAATTACTATTGCTGTGTCGAGAAGGATGATCCAAATAGAACTCTGGGCCGAGGTAAAGGTGGGTCTCTGGTTAGTCTCTAGACCCAACTTTTGCATGTTATTTTATGATGATTCTTTGTATGGTTGATGTCTCTGCAGTTGTGCTTGTTTTCTTGAGAAGTTTTTATATTTATGTGTGTGTATTTTGTGAAGCATATGCATGTAAATGAAATATACGATGTGTTGCATGAATATGACAATGTGTGGTAAGATGCATGAGAAATTATGTGTTGGGAAGTATGATTCTGTTATAGGTATGAGTGAAATTTATGTAAATGTGTCTGTTATGTTAATTGAATGATACATGACAAAGTATGGTTGGTGATAAAAGGGTTCGAGCAGAGTGTCGGGAAAATATTTGATATGATAATAGACCCCGCAGTGGTGTTTTGATGTTGTCCGTCGAGACAGTAAACACAAAGGTTAATATGGCAAAAATGTAGTCTTCCAAGACTGTAAACACAAGGTCCACTAGGATAGTAAACATGAGAAAAGACCAGTGTGACAGATATGTAGAAAGACAATGGCCATGACACATTTTGGAAATGACGGATGAGCCGCATTTGTCTACTAGGGTTTCTACGTGTCCCGAGGGCGATGATGGGAAAACCTTAAGTGATGTTGAGTTTAGGCAAATCCATATCACCAAACATGACAGCTTATGTGGTGCCTTGGTGGCAAACCAAATAGAGCCTTTGTGGAAAGTTATCTGGAAAGCAGTATGGTGAATATGATGTCCGTCGGGACAGAAAACACGAGGAAAGCCTTTGTGACGAGTTATTTGAGAAGCCTATGTGGCGTATTACTTGAGAAGCCTTGGTGGCGAAGTTATTTGGAAAGCCTTTGTGGAAAGTCATTTGGAAAGCCTATATGACGAATTTTGTAACGCCTAAGTGGCGAATTGTTAGACCGCCTTTGTGACGAGATCTGGGTATGTCTTGAGGCATTTTTTGAAAGATTTATTGGTTGTGTATTCGACTGATGAGCCCACTATTGTAATCCACGAGGACAGAGAGCTTGGCGTATCTCTAATTATGAGTGGTGAAAGTGTTCGCCAAACCTCAGAATTTTCACATTATGTATTGAAGTCGTCTGGTTTTCCGTTGGAAGATCTAGAATATTGCATTCACTGGACCAAGTTTGTTTGTCTGGATCTACTTGAAGATATGGTGTGACTGGCGTTCTTGCAGCCCGCCGCGTTCTTACAGCCCGCCGCGTTCTTGCAGCCCGCCAGAGCCATTATAAGAATCCACCAAGAATAGTTTTTGTATTTATATCATTCTAAGGAATGTATCCAACTTCTATCTTCAAAGAGATTGTGAAATAGGATCCCCAATAAGGTGTGAAGTCTGTTATCCGCCAATCGAGCAGAATGTGTATAGGTGATCAAGTGTGAATATTGTTGTATAGTTATCTGCTATGAATGAGAAAAGTATCCGCCAAAGTCTGAAAGGAAGTCTAAAACCTTCAAGTCGAGGAATTCAACAACAACGCTTAAAGGTAATATTGGTTGAGAGCCACTAAGTTCTGTTAAATTTACAAGCATCTATTTGTTATGTAGGTTCTTAGAATTGAACCAGTATACCAGAAAGGACCAAGCCATGAATGCACTAAGGTGACAGTTCAAGGTGTGATATTTTGCATATAGTAGGGCACTTTTAGGAATATGCCGAATAGTACTCTACGCCATCAGTTTTAACAAAGATTTAAGTTATAATGTCTTATACTGCTTTTGAGAACCTGTTGTAATTAATAAATGTTTCCTTCAAAATCTTTTAACTTAGAAAATAAAATAAATAAATAAGAAGTATGTTCAATATGGTTTTCTCCAGTTGTAAAATTTTTGTTAAGTATTTAAGTATTTTGGCATCCTATATCTGGGTCTGGTAAATCGGGTCGGGTATAGAGTGTTACAACTATTATATGAATTGACTAGAAATGAGCCCTGGGGGTTAGTGCGAATATAGATGAGTTGATAAACTCTAGTAAAAGATCCAAATGATAATGTAAATAGTCATTGATGTTGAATGGCATGGGATTTACATGGCTTGAAGTGAAGGGTATAAATGTGTGTGCTCATGTGTGACTTAGAACTTGATATTTAAGAAACAACCTAATTTGGTTAACTAGATTATTATGTTGAATAGATAGACTTTACCAAATTTTCGATGTATACTCACATGTGGATAGTTTTATGCATATATGTAACATAACAAGTTAGTAATGTTACATTTTATTATTTTGTTTTACGAAAGTACCATTGAGCCCTATTACTCAGAGTATGATTTGTTTTCTTCATGCACAGATTTAGGTAATCTTCGGGAATTCGAGAAGAAGTTCCAGCATCCAAGAAACAATTCTCCGACTTAGAAAAGTTTATAAAGTTCTCTTTTCATTAGTATATAGCATGTACTTAGGGTTTAAGCCGATTTTATATTGAAAATGGTCGAATTATAATTTGGTGGCTTGATGTTGTTTTGAAGCATCAATTTGGCATATATTAGTTTGAATTTAATTGATATATTATTGTTTTGGTTGTAATTAGTATGTAAAATATTATTATAGGTCTCTCAAACTTGTACCATGTTGATTTTGATGGAAACAATATACCACGTTGAGACTACATATTCCCAACGTCGCGACGATGAGCAACCTTAGATTCACGTTGCGACGACGTGTATTCGAGGTCATGACGAGACGTACTTAGTATGTTGTGTCGCGACGAGGAACCCTCAACATTGCAACGTCAACCCTGTATTTTAAAAACGTTACAATTTGGGTCTAATTTGACCCTAAGTTAGCTATAGAGCTTTTGTAAGCTCATATATGACCCATAGATGACTTTATATCGTATAATATGAATGTATTAGTTAAAATTAATAGTTAATAGTATAAATTAAACATAGTTTAATCGTAGTTGCTCCGGCAATGAATGTGGCACCTTACAGCTCGGACTTGACGATTGGGTCGGGTATGGGGTGTTACTTTACAGCATCCTGGTGAGACTTGATTGATCTGCCATAATTTGATATGTTAAATTAGGCTCTCTCAAGTACTTAATGAGCTTGTTTTCAAGTAGTTTACAATTCTTTTTAGTTCTTTTGATCAATTATTAGATTTTAGAGTTAATGATAGCTTTTATTATATTTTACCTTTTTTGAACCTAAATTAACAAAACTATGCCATTGGAAGTCTAATGATTGATTTAAGCATGTGTAGGGAGGTGATTGGGGCTGAACATCAAAGAGGACTTCTATTGTGGTCGAGGTCGTAACACAGGAGCTTGTGTGTCGCAACACAAACCCTTCCACCACATTGAGGAAGTTAAACTTCACTAAAACTCAACTTGGAGTCTTAAGTCACAATTCCAAGCCCTCGAGGTTGCGACTCCAAGCTAAACGTTAAAGTGAAGGGAACCCATTACCTACTTCGTGTAGGTCGCAACACCAGAAAGTTTGTGTCGCGACACTAAATGCCTTTAAGTCAAAATCGTGCCCATTTACACGAATGTCATTGTAACATCTCTCGCCCGACCCAGTCGCTAGGCTCGAGCTAAAGGATGCTATAGTTTAAAACGAAATAATTATAGACATTTAATAAACAACTCGAGTGAAAAAACAATAACTTCTATCATTTTAATCATTCAGTACAAATTAAAACCTTTCTTGAGTCATATACGAGCTTACATGAGCTCTAAAATTGACTCGAGATTGAATAAGGACAAAAATTGCAATGTTTTAAAATTTTAGGGCCGACGTCGTGACGACACTTCCTCCACGTCGTGATGTCGCCAAAATAATATGTCACATCACGAAGTCGGACCACTTGTCTTCGGGATGTCACAAACTATTGGCCAACGTTGCGATGAAGGGAAATTGACGTCGGGATGAGGAACCTGTTTTTGGTGCAAATAGTTCATTTGACACCATTCACTTGGCCATCTAAACAACTAACCATTTAGTGAAAAAATTCACAACATAACCTACACAAAACATACCAAATACATATTGAAACATAGCATTTAAACATTTTCCCTGTCAAGTAAACCAATATGCCTTAGTTGGCACCAAATCATTTCAAATCAACTTAAACAATTTCAAGCTAATCAACCATCATTCTTTCATGCTTTTAAACTATTCAACTACAATATTGTACCAACCATTGAACTAGGATACCATTAAATTCATAAACCAACTTAAAATTTACACATATATCATAAGCATTGTTTATCAACAAGCCATATTCTTGTCCCATTTCATTAATGTTGTTTATAACAATATTTCCATCAAGAATACCAATTCAATTAGATAATATCACTATGTAAAAAACAAATATATACATAAAGTTCCAAACTAACATTTCAAGACACCTAGGTACATGCTATATAACCGGACATAAATGATCAAAAGACTACCGAATCGAAAGCTAGATAGTGTGAGATTTGAGGCAATTTGACTGATACGTTCCACAAGTTGAAAAACTACAGAAAAAAGGAAACAACAATAGAGTAAATATTTTGAAATGCTTAGTAAGTTTGTAGGCATAAAATAACAACTTACCTCACTTTACACATGAATACAATAAGTAATCTAACTTGACAAATACATCTAAACATGGTAACACAATTCAATAAGGTGAGTTCATCGTAAAACGTATCTTATTACAATATAAACATTTAACATTTCAATTCAGAATTATTCACATGAAGTCATCAATCCAATACCATTTCCAATACTTATTCTACGTTCAACTATTTATATATATAAAAGTATCATATCATCTCATTTTTGTTTCTCAACTTTCATATACCAATTAGTCCGATGAACTTTAGTAAATAAATTCGGATATATGATTACAATACCATACTAGAAACTTGTAGGAAGAACAGGTTTGAAAAACACAGTAGAAAATAAGTTTAAGGGAAAAACCAAAGTTTTAAATTTTTTTCCAAAAACAATAACTTGGATGTGATATCTAAAGCCATAAACACCTAATAAAAAATATACATTTTTTAATTCGTCTAGAATGAACGCTTCGACCGAGTAATCTTCTCCACTATCTTCAAGCTCATGTCTCCCGAGTATAGGCTCGCTTCGAATCAGATTATTTTCCACAAAATTACCAGTGGAGCAATTTCGCAATTTCTCTAAAATTTTGAGCCAAGTTGTAAATAAGAAAAATATCTCTAGAAATCTTTTGAAATGTTTTCTTCAAAGAATTTACTCTCTACAACTTTCTCTTGAATTCAAGTCTGTGAAAAATAATGACTCAATGCTCTCTTTATATATGGAGAGTTTAGAGAGTTCAACTAAGATCAAACTTAATCACTTTAATATTAAATTAATATAATACTTACCAAGATAAGCATTAGATTAAATTTAATATTAAATTTATTAAATTAATAGAATATTTATCTACAAGATAAATATTAAATTAAATTTAATATTAAATTTATTAATAATATTATTTTTGAAATAGTTAATCTAGAATCAAATTATCCGGTAGAGTCTTAGTAGGACTGTAATTCTTCCACTGCTCAACCACCGAAGAACCACTGGCACTGACCATCGGAATGCCGCCATTGCAACTATCGACACCGCCATGCCCGATGGTGTCATCCCAAGCGCGACAACCTCACGACAACCCAAGTCGGTTTGATTGCTGGCAGTTCGGTTTGGGCAAGTAACGGCCCGACCGGTCCGGTCTAGCCACTGGTTGGATCGTTGATCCGATTTCACATACCGAGCCCGGTTCGACCAATTTTGGGTCTTGATCTCAGTTTTCAGTTCTCGGTTCCAATTTTTAGTCTCAAGTCTAGTTTCCAAGTTTAATTACTCATTGGGTCAATTGTCTGACTTGAAAATTAATTTTTAAAAATAACATATTTATTTTAATTAATCTGATTAATTTAATTTTGCTTTATCAAAATTACTTTTCCCAAAAATCATTAAAATTTTCCAAAATTAATTTTCCAAGAAAATTCTTTAATCAAATTCTCTAGTTGAACAATTCTCACGACCACCCAATTGAATTCCACATCGAATACATCGGCTCAATTAAATTATTTTCAAAGTTGTAGAATCTTATTTTAATTCAAATGTAGTCTGATCAAGCTTTTATTGAGCTAGTGGAGGGATCAATCAAACATATACAATTAGACTCTAGTAATTGCAATTTCGTCTAGAAGCATCATTCCGATAATTCGCAATTTACTTAATTATAGAGTTAGTCCACAAAAAGTACCATGATTGAAAATTCCTTGTTGTATACTCTTTACGAAAGCAATTTATCCAACTACTTTGTCCAATGACCTCGTCATGTGTGTGGTACCCTCATATGATATCATTGATTCATTTGAGTTAAATCTGTTCACTCAATACAATCCTATATCATCTCATTGTCACCATTGTGTCTTTTTAATTATTAATATGGTCACGGTCAATAAATGAATGTGATATATTGCTCATTCGAGAACAAGCAACTCGTGGCCATGTTCCATATTTATCAATCCACACAATGTTAATGAGAGGATATCGTTAACTCTTTAATCGAGCTATGAATTCCATTGTTGCTAGTAAGACCATGCCATACACAAGTCATGTACTCAACATATCAGCTATGGGCTTAATCATCTTTAAAGCATAAGCCTCCACTTATATCAAAGTATATGAGTTAAAAATGCAAGCTAAATGACTAACATAGGTGTTGAAACCATTTTTTTATGTTTGGAAAACGGGGTCGACTTAAAAATGAGATATGGAGTCGCCACCGATCCTTTACTCGAGGTGTGATCGGGTCACCTTGAGATGGATTATGTTAATAAAACATTTTAGATTTATTAAAACAATAATTTTGGTCTACGAAATCTAAGAAAATAGGTTCGGAAGTCGGTTACGTGCGAGGAAGGATTAGCACCCTCGCAACGCCCAAAATTGGTACCAAATTGATTAATTGAAGTCCTAATGCCAAAACTTTGAAACGATTTTAGAATACAATTCCATTTTAAAAAATTTTAAATAACTCGAATTGGATATTAAGATTCTCTTGTTCCAAAGGAATAAAATATCACATCCAGCACGTTAGGATACGCTATTTCAAACCCTCGATGCCAAGATCATCTCATGATTTCCAAAGTTCATGCATTGAAATTTTTATAAGGATATCCAATTATTTGGACAAACGAAAAACCGAAACCCAGCACGGTAGGGTATAATTTCTCGGATTTCCAAACACGAAATATTGCCTTGTTTTTTTAAGAAAACATGGACAAAATTTTAAAAGGATATTTGGTTATTTGGTCAAACGGAAAACCGAAACCCAGCACGATAGGGCACGATTTCTCGAATTTCCAAACACAAAATATTGCCTTATTTTGAAAACTTTTAATAAGCGATTATAAAAATGGACTCAAAAATATATTTATTTATCTTTTTTGGAACAAGAATGACACGACCAATATCAATTAAAATGTTAAATTTGAATCACGATGCGATAATGTGAAAAGAGCAAAGTTACAAACATGGAATAATATACATGGATAAATATTATACAAATGAATGACCATAATATGAAATTTGAAAGGAACGAATTTGGGTACATACAATGACAAGCAAATTAATACGAATAACATATAGCAAATTTTAAAGTAAATAAGCAAATGATATACATAAAACAATATGCATCTATTTAAATAATATACATGTAATAAAAAACTTGATATAAAATAATGTATATATAAAAATAATAATGATATATGAAAGTGTTTGGAATAAATAAATATATAATTTAAAATAAGGTCCTTTAAAGAAACAAATTATATACATAAATAGATTTAAAAGAAGATATATATATATATATATATAGTAATATGAGAGTGATAATGTACATAGAATAATTTAATAAAAAATATATGTGTATATAAATAGAATATATACTTTAATGATTTAATATAATTCAATAAGAGCATTTAAATTAAATATTGTACAAATTTTTAAAATGAAGTAAAATAAAAAAACTTAAAAATAAATTATAATAAGACAAATAAAAATATATACAAATGGATATATAAAAATAACATATTGAAACAATGTAAAATTAATAAAATATTTCCAAGTACTATGTTAAAACAATTTTTATCTCAAAAATGAATGAATTATAAGGAATAAAAAACATAAAATTAAAACAGACCCAATTGAAATAAAAATAAAATCAAAAGAATAATTTTTAAACAAATAAAATTATGAAAACAGAATCAAGGACTTAAATAAAATGCGCATAAATGAACGAGGATTAAAAATGCAATATTCCCAGTCGTGAAAACACTGCGTTTAGACGGGGACTAAAATAAAAACAGAACAAAAATTAAGGGCGAAATTAAAATAAAATAAAACTTAATTAAAAAGAAATAAAATGCAGAAGGACTAAAAGGGAAATTAGCCCTTCCATTACAAAACGCGCGGATCCTTCCCCGGGTCGGGTCAACACGCGGGTCTTGGCCAAAAACGACACCGTTTTAAGGCTTAATGCTCCGCCCCTAAACGACGTCGTATTACGCAGCTTATAAAGGCCAAAATTTTTCTTTGTTTTTCATTTCTGCCGCCTTGTTTTAAAAAAAGCAAAGGGGGTGTTATTTTCTCTGCTAGGGTTTTAACCCCAAGCTCGCGTCGTCACCGGCCCGCCACCGACGGCCACCTTACACGGTGGACGAAAATCCCAAAAGCTTTCCCTTTTTTGCCCGTTTTGACCCTTGTCACCAATTAACCCTCAAACTAGCTAAAAGAGCCCTCGAAGATCAAAGAAAGACCGAAGGACCTTTCGGCTTCCTCACTTCTGGCCACTGGCGAGGTAAGACCTCTCCTTTTTTTCATTTTGATTCAAAGCCAAAAAAGAACGCCGAAAAGAAAATCAAGAAAAATAAAAGCCACCTTTTTTTTCTTGAAGTTTTGCCTTTCTTTTTGATATATTCGTGTGTTCGTAAAAAAGGACCCCTACAATGGTTTGTTTCAGTCGCCTTTAAAGCCAAAATCGGAAAACTAATAATAAAAATAAAATGAAAATGAAAATGAAAATACAACTATTTTTTCTTTATTTTTTGCTGCTATTTGTTTGCTGTGCTGTTATCGTCCTTTTTGCAGGTACGGAGGAGGACGTGGCATCGAACGGAGGCTGTGGAGGCACGAGTAGTGGCGTGCATGTACAGAGGCTTCCGGCGCGAAAGGGAAACCCTAGGGTTTCTGTTCAGCTGAACATTTTGGGCTATTCGGGCCGTGTAATTGGGTTTAGTGGTTTGGGCTTGTTTTAATGGACTTATTTATTGGACTATTTTGGATTTTTTTTAAATTTTGGTTTTATTGTTTTTTTGGTTTTAAAATTGGTTAATGGGCCCGGGCAAAATGGGCCTATTACAGCTGCCCCCTTTGCTCAATGTCGTGTAACGAGAATAGAGCAAAGACTTTAAAAAGGCCAATTTTGCCCTGTCTTGCCGAATCCTGACTTCTTGGCACTTCTTTTCTTCTTCTAGTTGCTTCATTCCATCCCACTGCATCTTCAAGGGCATAGGAACTAGCGCTTCGATCCAATTCAAGGATATTAAACTTGTAGCTTTAATCTGCTCTGCCGCAACTTCAGGGAGATAAGATTTGTGGCTTTATTCTGCTCCCCTGCTACCCCGGGAAGATAAGATTCGTCGTCTTCGATTTGCTCCACTACTATCTCAGGGAGACAAAACCTACAATCTTCAGTCTGCTTCCTTGCTACCTAAGAAAGAGAAGACTATAAACTTCAACCTGCTCCACTGCCGCTTCAAGGAGATAAGGCTGGTGGCTTAAATTTGCTCCTCTGCTATCTCGGGAAGATAAGATTCGCCATCTTTGATTTGCTCCTCTGCTATCAGGGAGACAAAATCTACAATCTTCAGTCTGCTTTCTTGCTACCTCAGGAAGATAAGACTATAAACTTTAACCTGCTCCACTGCTACTTCAGGGAGATAAGGCTGGTGGCTTAAATCTGCTCCATTGCCAATACATGGAGATAAGATTTGCCAAATTTGATCTGCTCCACTACCGCTTTAGGGAGATAAGATCTACAATCTTCAGTCTACTCCACTACCGCTTCAGGGAGATAAGGCTGATGGCTTAAATCTACTCCGCTGCTTCATGGAGATAAGATTCGCCGTCTTCGATCTGCTCCACTCTTTGCTTAGGGAGACAAAATCAGTAATCTTCGCCTACTCCACTCGCCGCTTTAGGGAGATAAGACGATGGCTTAAATCTACTCCATTGCTTCATGGAGATAAGATTCGCGCCTCTTGATCCGCTCCACTCATCGCTAGGGAGACAAGATCTATAATCTTGATCTACTCCACGCGCTTCAGGAAATAAGGTGATGGCTTAAATCTACTCCATTGCTTCATGGAGATAAGATTCGCCGTCTTTGATCTCGCTCTACTACGCTTAGGAGACAAGATCTGTAATCTTCAGTCTACTCCACTGCCGCTTCAGGGAGATAAGGCTGATGGCTTAAATCTACTCTGCTGCTTCATAGAGATAAGATTCGCCGTCTTTGATCTGCTCCACTACTACTTAGGGAGACAAGATCTGTAATCTTCAGTCTACTCCACTGCCGCTTTAGAGAGATAAGGCTGATGGCTTAAATCTACTCTGCTGCTTCATGGAGATAAGATTCGCCATCTTTGATCTGCTCCACTACTGCTTAGGGAGACAAGATCTGTAATCTTCAGTGTGTTCCACTGCAAACTTAGGGATACCAGACTGGTATCTTCGATCCGCTTCGCTGCAAACTCAGGAAGACAAGATCTGCTATCTTCGATCTGCTCCACTGTAAACTCAGGGATGCCAGACTAGTATCTTCGATCCGCTTCACTGCAATCTCAGGAAGATAAGATCTGCTATCTTCAATCTGCTCCACTGCAAACTCAGGGATGCCAGACTGGTATCTTCGATCCGCTTCACTGCAATCTCAGGAAGACAAGATCTGCTATCTTCAATCGCTCCCATCAGAACTCGGGGATGCGGTGGTATCTTTGATCCACTTCACTGTAACCATAGGAAGACAAGATCTGCTATCTTCAATCTACTCCACTGCAAACTCAGGGATGCCGGACTGGTATCTTCGATCCGCTTCGCGAACTCAGGAAAACAAGATCTACTATCTTCGGTCTGCTCCACTGCAAACTCAGGGATGCCAGACTAGTATCTTCGATCCGCTTCACTGCAATCTCAGGAAGACAAGATCTATGAATTCACTGATGTTGCGACACCGTCCTCTGGGGGACCTATCCTGTAAAATCGATTTTATGTGTTTATGCTTATACAAAATGGTTAGGATGCAATGATCAGAATGAATCTAATGCTCCTAACTAAATGTATTATGGACGAAATTTGCATGAACGCAGAATGTCATGAGAATGATTTTTTTACAATGATTAGGATGCAATGATCAGAATGAATCGAATGCTCCTAACTAAATGATATTATGGAGGACATTTGCATGAATGCAGAATGTCATGAGAATGATCCTTTGTTAAAATGTGTAAGGATCAGGATCAAATGCTACTAACTAAATGTGTCTTGCATGAATGCAGAATTTCATGAGAATGATCCCCTTTTTAAATGTTTAAGGTGTCATCGCTCATTGTTTATCAGGGCTTTATCTCTAACGTATTATGCTGTCATCTTGTTTGGCTGGTATTCTCGAGAGAAAACCTGAGAAAATAAATATATCTTGCTCAACAGATTTGCCCCCACTATAACTTCAGGGTTCATCTCATTGTGACTTAAGGGTATAGAATCTGAATCTTTTTCAATCCATCCCACTGTAACTCAAGGGTATAGAATTTGTTTCACCTTCAATCCAACCTGCTGTAAATCAGGAGCATAGGATCTGCATCTTCTTCAATCCAATCGGCTGCAAATCAAAGATATAGGATCTGTAACTTGTTCCATCAACTGATCACTCCCCGGGTAACTTAACCAAATGTGTATGCATGATATTTGCATGGATGCAGAATGTCATTTTTTTTTCAAGAATGATTCTCGTTTTACACTTGGGTTAACATTGCCCATTTTTCGTCAAGATTGTATCACTGACGCAATACCTTGTCATTTTGCTCAATCGCCATTTTTGACAAAAAATCCGGAGAGATAGTCTCAGTTTAGACTCTTCCTCCACCAATATTTCCATCCCTCACACTTGGTGAGATTTAAACAATAGTCCTGTTTCAGTTTCTTGTATTATTTAGAAGCTTCCAGAGTAATATGCGAAACTCCTTTTATGAAAGTATTATTAGTCCACTAATCGTTATTTCAAAGCAAAATGCTTGAAAAAGATCATAACAATGGACAAGAAGGAAATTAATTAGGAGCATAGCTCGAAACAAATAAGTTAAGAAAAGATAGCAAATGCAATCAAGAAATTTTATTGGGAGCATTTTTTTGAAAAGAATAAGATAATCACAAATAACAAGTTTATAATGGGTAAAATGGAAACTAGGTGCCCCCGATATTGCAACCTGAGCTTCTCTGTTCAAACATTATGAGGACCATTTTAAGCTCGATATGTGTTTAGGGGATTTGGAGTATTTTGTTGATGCCCCAAGACGTAGCGTACTTCCTCATTGTTAATTCAAGTATAGCAAGGCTACTGTATGCCTCACTTTCGATCAAAATTTGAGCCGCCCTTTTCGGGTTTTCAACTCAAATCCCCTTTGGTCTCAAAGCGCCCTTTGCGGGTTTTCGCCTTGGCCTCTCCTTTTTATTTCTTCTTTTTTGATTTTTTTTAAGGTCTCAAGGCGCCCTTTGCGGGTTTTCACCTTGGTCTTTCCTTTTTTCTACTTTTTTCTTTCTTTTCCTTTTTTGTGTTTTTTTTTTGGAAAACTTTTTATTGAATCTGAATTCACTGGATTGGGCAAGTCCTTGCCATCCATCTCGTCAATATCCATGCTTCCCCAGAACAGACCTTCTTTGCTGCATAAGGTCATTCCCAATTTGGCATCCACTTTCTTTTGAAGTCCCTCTTGCATGGGAAAAATCTTCTTTAAAGCCCTATCGTGAAATTTTCTAGGGCGAACATTTTTTGTTGTAAACTCGTATCATCTGACCGTGACAGGTAGCTTTTAACATTTTCTCTTCAAATTCAATTGATCATATCGAGATTAAATCCATTCTACCTCTTCCAACTTCAGTTCTGACAAGACTCGAAAAAAAAAGAATGTCGACTTCAATAGACAAAACGCTTTTATTCCACAAACTAAGGCATTGCCCCAGCGAAGGTCTTGGCTGACGTTCGATAAGCATAGTAACTTCTGTATACCAATCTTTACAAGTCTCGGTCATCTTTTACGATCCTTTTTTTGTTTTTATTTTTACTTTTATTTTTTCTTTTTGACTGCCTTTGCTGCACTGATATGGCGTCTGATCTTTAAACAGACTGTAAACTTTTGAAATTGTACGGTTATGTACATGATACTTCATGGCATTCTTTGTTGGCACCTGATTTTTAGTTTTTTTTTTTTTTTTGCATTGAGAGTGGGATTTAATGACTGTCGACATTGTAAGATTGGCATATGAAGCGACTTTCACCATCTTAGTGAAGTAACCGACATCCACAAAAATGAATCGATGTTGGCCAGAAGCTTTTAATGAGACTGGCTTGATAACATCCATGCTCCACATATAGGAAATCTTATTTCTGCATTGAGCTAGGCTTTGATCTTCACCTCCTTCCTTGGCTCGCAACATATGCTAACCCTTTGTAAGGTAGGATCTGTTTTTCATCCTATTCTATCATCCTTAATAAATCAGAAGATAGGTTACAATCTCTGTCATCTTCAAAGTCCTGAGATCCCTCTAAACACGCGTCTCACTCAAAAAGGGAGTCAGTAACAACGTCGCTCATATCGTTGATATCTGGGTACCTAGGTACGAAGGCAAAAAATCCAAAGAATAAATGATTCTAAGGATGATTATTTGTATGGTACGGTCATGAATAAAGAATAAAAAATATTCTAAAAAACAAAAGAATGGATAGTATGAAATGGAAAGAATGAAAAAATATTTACTTAAAAAGATGCATTTTATTGAAATAAAAATTTTGGACATAAGCCCATTTCACAAAAGGATCATTGTTGCTTCTATGCTTAAAGCAACAAGCGTGTTTTGAATATTACTCTAAATTAGCTCTAAAAATACAGGGATCCCTTCGACAGTCCCATTGTTCAGAACGCTCCTAAGTATGCAAGGGCTTAGAAACTTTTATTCCCCGGTTCCCCCTTCGGATACGTCGTTAATGTTCAGATCCCCTAATATATGGTCTTGCACTAGAGCCCTGAACTCGACATATTCTTGGATCTCATGCTGCTATCCATCGTGGCCCTTACGATATTTACCCTTTTAACAGAAAGGTTGGGTAACGGATCTTCTGTACCAGAGGGATTATCGAACTTTACAATATCTATTTTTATGAGTCTTTCGATTATCTTTTTGAAAGCGGCGCAGTTCTCGATCGAATGCCCTGTGATTCCTGCATGGTATTCGCATTGGGCGTTCACATCGTACCATTTAGGGTATGGAGGCTGTATTGGTTCCACGTAAAAAGGGGATACAACATGTGCTTCAAACAAAATTTGGTACAACTCCCTATACGAGATTGGAATGGGCGCGAACAGGAGCTTTTTCGAGTTTGATTTTGGATTGGGCTCTTGTCTTGGGGAGACCTGATAGCTGGTACCTGCTGTCTTTGGCTGGCTTACCGTAATCGGCTTTGAATTACCCTTGTTATACTTATTCGTATTATTCACTTCTTTTTCTTTCTTTTTCAAGGCCTTTAAGGTCCATTCTCCCTTTTCCTTTATTTTGGCTAAGCCATGTACCACAGGATTGACTCGATCATCCCCCGAATTAAAACTCGAACCCATTGGGAACTTCAACAATGCCGAGGTATCAGTCTGATATCGGGGTTTGATAATGATGGGTACCCCTTACGAATGCGCGTCTGGTTGGGCTGGGACATTTATTGGAGTAAAATCTGAGGAATAGATAAGGTCCTCATTATCGCTCCCATTTTTGACCACCGAGCTTTTCCTTTCTTCAAGCCTTCCGGCTAGTAACTGGGTTAATTGGCTCATCACATTCATTTGATCTCGCATATCCTGTTGGATTTCAGCCAATTGCTCCTGCATCTGTATTTTCCTTTGCTCTAATCTCTCCAACCTTCGTTCCATGTTTTCCAGGTTAACTGAAATAATTTTACCTAATTAGGGTCCTTTTGTGAAAATCTAATGCAAATGATGCAATGCAATGTAGATGCATGGAATGAATGCAAAAGAAAGAAAGGCGTTGATTCTAAATTCAATTCCATTAGAACAACTTTTCTAGAAAACAAATTTCTTTACATAAAACGGATTACATATGTGACTTTATCCTCATAGTCCAGGTGAAAACACCAATCTTTTTCTTCGTATCCGGATGTTATGGTCATGTCTCGTGAACTTCCTCAATAGATGCCTCTTCTAGCCTCTTGTTGTTTGATCCAGGCCGCGACTCCTCACTCACTTATCCTCTGCGATACTCATAAGCTTCTTTAAGAAAATTGAGACGTGATGACTCTCGAATAATCCTTGTTGGCTTGAATCCCCGGGAAACGAGGCAAGGTCATATACTATCAACCTTTTCTCGTTGTGTTTCCTTGGACTATATTTGGATGAACGTATTATAACCCACTTTATCAAGAAATCCATTTTCCTATGACAAACTCTTCTGTTTAGCAATCGAATATGAATCAACACCTCCTTTCTGTGCTGATGAAGTGTAATGTAGTCATAAACAAAAGAAAACACGTTAGTATCATATACAGATGGTAAAAATCAAATCAAACAGAAAATAGTCAAACACCTATCCAGGTGACTGCTAGGGTTTAACATAGTTCTACCTAAAGTGGGCTCCTAGGGTTCACTATATGTGGTTTGGTTCTAAAGAAAGGGTACCTGAACCAGCAGATTCCTCAATCCTCACCCATTATAAGCTCATATGGATCGAGTTCGGTTCAGGGGAATACATTTCCCTATGGCCATGCGGAGATGAAAATCTCACGAAGACATAGGTACAGATGTATCCCGGAAGTAATCCACTAGCCCATGCGGAGGTGAAAACCTCACGAAGGCATAGTTTCTCACTCCCACTTAAAAGGTGTGACCACAACGGTCATGCAATGTAATGCCAAAGTATTTTATGAGACTCAACATTATGGCACCAACAAATGCATCAAAAGAAACATGATTTTTCAAAAAAAAATTCTAAATTTTCAATCAAAAGGACAAAAATTAATCAATCTATGGCCTGACTCTCAACCAGTCCCCAGTGGAGTCGCCAAGCTGTCGAAACCATTTTTTTATGTTTGGAAAGCGGGGTTGACTTAAAAATGAGATATGGAGTCGCCACCGATCCTTTATTTGATGTGTGATCGGGTCACATTGAGATGGATTATTTTAATAAAACATTTTAGATTTATTAAAACAATAATTTTGGTCTACGAAATCTAAGAAAACAGGTTCGGAAGTCGGTTACGTGCGAGGAAGGATTAGCACCCTCGCAACGACCAAAATTGGTACCAAGTTGATTAATTGATGTCCTAATGCCAAAAATTTGAAACGATTTTAGAATACAATTCCATTTTAAAAAAATTTAAATAACTCGAATTGGATATTGAGATTCTCTTGTTCCAAAGGAATAAAATATTACATCCAGCACGTTAGGATACGCCATTTCAAACCCTCGATGCCAAGATCATCTCATGATTTCCAAAGTTCATGCATTGAATTTTTTATAAGGATATTTAATTATTTGGACAAACGAAAAACCGAAACCCATCACGGTAGGGTACGATTTCTCGAATTTCCAAACACGAAATATTGCCTTGTTTTTTTTAAGAAAACATGGACAAAATTTTAAAAGGATATTTGGTCAAACGGAAAACCGAAACTCAGCACGATAGGGCACGATTTCTCGAATTTCCAAACACAAAATATTGCCTTATTTTGAAAACTTTTAATAAGCGATTATAAAAATGGACTAAAAAATATACTTATTTATCTTGTTTGGAACAAGAATGAAACGACCAATATCAATTAAAATGTTAAAATTTGAATCACGATGCGATAATGTGAAAAGAGCAAAGTTACAAACATGGAATAATATACATGGATAAATATTATACAAATGAATGACCATAATATGAAATTTGAAAGGAACGAATTTGGGTACATACAATGACAAGCAAATTAATACGAATAACATATAGCAAATTTTAAAGTAAATAAGCAAATGATATACATAAAACAATATGTGTCTATTTAAATAATATACATGTAATAAAAAACTTGATATAAAATAATGTATATATAAAAATAATAATGATATATGAAAGTGTTTGGAATAAATAAATATATAATTTAAAATAGGATCCTTTAAAGAAACAAATTATATACATAAATAAATTTAAAATAAGATATATATATATATATATAGTAATATGAGATTGATAATGTACATAGAATAATTTAATAAAAATATATGTGTATATAAATAGAATATATACTTTAATGATTTAATATAATTCAATAAGAGCATTTAAATTAAATATTGTACAAATTTTTAAAATGAAGTAAAATAAAAAAAACTTAAAAATAAATTATAATAAGACAAATAAAAATATATACAAATGGATATATAAAAATAACATATTGAAACAATGTAAAATTAATAAAATATTTCCAAGTACTATGTTAAAACAATTTTTATCTCAAAAATGAATGAATTATAAGGAATAAAAAACATAAAATTAAAACAGACCCAATTGAAATAAAAAAAAAAATCAAAAGAATAATTTTTAAACAAATAAAATTATGAAAACAGAATCAAGAACTTAAATAAAATGCGCATAAATGAACGAGGATTAAAATGCAATATTCCCAGTCGTGAAAACGCTGCGTTTAGACGGGGACTAAAATAAAAACAGAACAAAAATTAAGGGCGAAATTAAAATAAAATAAAACTTAATTAAAAAGAAATAAAATGCGGAAGGACTAAAAGGGAAATTAGCCCTTCCATTACAAAACGCGCAGATCCTTTCCCGGGTCGGGTCAACGAGTAGGTCTTGGCCAAAAACGACGCCGTTTTAAGGCTTAATGCTCCGCCCCTAAACGACGTCGGATTACGCAGCTTATAAAGGCCAAAATTTTTCTTTGTTTTTCATTTCTGCCGTCTTGTTTTAAAAAAAGCAAAGGGGGTGTTATTTTCTCTGCTAGGGTTTTAACCCCAAGCTCGCGCCGTCACCGCCGACCACCGTACACGGTGGCCAGAAATCCTAAAAGCGCCCCCTTTTTTGCCCGTTTTGACCCTTGTCACCAATTAACCCTCAAACTAGCTAAAAGAGCCATTGAAGATCAAAGAAAGACCGAATGACCTTTCGGCTTCCTCACTTCCGGCCACCGGCGAGGTAAGACCTCTCCTTTTTTTTATTTTGATTCAAAGCCAAAAAAGAACGCCGAAAAGAAAATCAAGAAAAATAAAAGCCACTTTTTTTTCTTGAAGTTTTGCCTTTTTTTTTATATATTCGTGTGTTCGTAAAAAAGGACCCCTACAATGGTTTGTTTCGGTCGCCTTTAAAGCCGAAATCGAAAAACTAAAAATAAAAATTAAAATAAAATGAAAATACAACTGTTTTTTTCTTTGTTTTTTGCTGCTATTTGTTTGCTATGCTGTTATCGTCCTTTTTGCAGGTAGGAGGAGGATGTGGCACCGTATGGAGGCTGTGAAGGCACGAGCAGTGGCGTGCGTGTACAGAGGCTTGCGGCGCGAAAGGGAAACCCTAGGGTTTCTGTTCAGCTGAACATTTTGGGCTATTCGGGCCGTGTAATTGGGTTTAGTGGTTTGGGCTTGTTTTAATGGAGTTATTTATTGGACTGTTTTGGATTTTTTTTAATTTTGGTTTTATTGTTTTTTTGGTTTTAAAATTGGTTAATGGGCCCGGGCAAAATGGGCCTATTACAATAGGATTTAGGTAAATCTCGCCATGAACGTTACATGTGAATTAATTCATAAATGGATTCAGAATTAATTCAATTTGGATCTAGTCCAATGTATCATTCTTTCAATGAGTACATCTATGTCTCTACACGTGGAGTCAACTGTTTCGATAGCTAAGACTAGCCATCTCCCAAATTGGAATTGTAGACGACATAATAATCATTCTAAGTATTTGCATCAAACACTCACTTTGATTCTTTTTATGAGATTACGAAATCGTTTAGATTATCTATTGAAGTAAGTATCCTTTCTCACAATGTAAACGTTCTTATGGTACCACTTATCATCAGTTTGAACTTAAACAGTTAATGGCTAATATTTGATTGTCATAATTTTGCTATATATGCAAAACATGAAAGATATAAGCACAAAAGATATAATAGTGAAATATGAAATTAACTTTATTTATTTATTCATCGTTCAAATACATAGAAAACAGTTACATGTTTACTACAATATGCACACATTTCCCAAGAAAAGCACCTAGTGCTGTATAGAGGCACCGAAGTGCAAACAGAGACACCAAAGTGCAAATAAAGAGCATAGAAGTGCTAATCAGAGATACAATTTCATTATAAATTTGTTTCTTATTCTATCGATCTCAATATCATCCGTTCCAAGCTAATTTCATAATTTCTCCAAGTTACACTATTTTCAATTTAGTCCTCTATCTCTTTAATAAATTAAATTCATACCAATATGATTCGATCAGTCATAATCAACTATAAATTCATTAAATATTTTATATTTCAATTCATCATATTCAATTTATTAGTGAATTTATCATTTATTTATGATTTAGTCCATATATTACATTTTGTTCCAAATGGAAAACAGTTTAAAATTACTATCTAACATACACAAATTCATAATTAAATTATATAAAAAATTAAATACAATTATGCCATATGGACTTACTAGAAAAAATAAGCAATTAACAAAATGTTAAGGACTAATATGCAAAGTTGCCTTTTCTGCGATTATCGACGGTTTGATCCAAATCGCGGTATATACAATTATTCAATTCAATTTACAAATTCCAAATACCTTATAACAGCCTAATGTAACCATACATTCACTTTCATTTTTTGAAAGCTCCTTATAGTTTTACTTTTTATTTAATTTAGTCCCTAAATCCGAATTAGCTATAACTTTCAAATTTGAGCTTCAATTTAAAATCTGACTCTAATTACATTCTTATAAAGCCCTCTATTATCTATAATTATAGAAATTTAATATCAATTTTGAATTTTATACACTTTAGTCCCTAAGTTTATGTAACAGCCCGGTTTAGACCCTAGTCAGAATAGTGGTTTCGGGACCACAAATCTGAGGTCGAAAAAATATTTTTATATTATTTTTAGTGTTTACAGTATGTGATTAAGCATGTGTGAAAATTCTGTGTGAAAATTTTATTGTTTGTGTGCTTAATTTGCAAAAAAAGACTTAATCGCATAAGATGTAAAAGTTGTGTGCTATTTGTTAAAGTGTCTAATTGGCATGGCTTCTAAAATGAGAAGTCCTTATGTTGTTAATAACATGAATAGATTGGATGGACAAAAATGCCTAAGGTTAGTGGATTTTAAATGATATTACTAAGGCTAAAATGGTAAAACATGTATTAATGAATAATAAATAAAACAAAAGCATTATCATCTTTATTTTTCTCTTCATCTTAACCGAATAACAAAAGAAAATAAAGACAAAGGAGAACATTAGGTTTCGGCACACTTGTGATCTTGATTGAGGTATGTTTTGAGCTCGGTTTTTGATGATTTCTACGTTTTTGTGATCGTTGCTTAGTATATTATCAAACCCATGCTTTAATTTTAGAATTGGATGATGATTTTGAGATGTGCCATTGATGAATGCTTGAGCTTTGTGATATTTGATGAGGAAATATGAAAGATATGTGATAGATTAACATATTTTGTCTTTGAATTTTTGATGAATTTGACTATTTTGGGCTAGATTGTGAAAATAAGAAATTGAAGGACTAAAATGTGAAATAAATGAAATATGTGGGTTTGAATGAGCTAGGAGAAAATTCGGCTAAGCATGTGTATATGGAAATTATGGGTATTTTGTGATTTTATGAAATAGGGACTAAAATGTGAAAATGTGAGGGCTAATTTGTAAAATGCCCTAAATGTGTGTTTTTGGATTGAATTGAATGATTTGGTGAATAAAAGAGTTAAATTTGAATATGTTTAGATCAAGAAAAGAGAGATTCGGATCGAGATTGAGGCAATAATAAAGTGCTCGATTAATCGACTTGAATCGTGTTTCTACGTCCGAGGTAAGTTCGTTTATAATACGAATTGTTAAATTTATGTTCACATATACTGCAATGAATGGAAATGTGGTTGTTGAGTTAGTAATGTGAATGATGGGTTTGAAAAGATGTGGCACTAAGTGTACGAAATAGAATTGATATGGTAGTGAACGACACTGTGTGTGCGAAATAAAGAAAGCATCGACTATATTGATTGGCACTGTGTGTGCGATACTGAGTTAAATTCGGTTTAATGTAAAGGCACTAAGTGTGCGATGATATTAAAGCTTCGGCTAAAGAATTGGCACTAAGTGTGCGCGTAAATCGAATGATTAATGAAGATTGAACGAAATGTGGTGTTGTGTATTGAGTAGGAAAAGTGATCGTTAACTTAACTAAGTGTTGGCACATGTATGTACGGAACCTATGTGGTTAATGATATCGTATATGGATAAATGGATGATTATATGAGTAATGACTATGAATGAGATTATATATCATGTGAATTGAACCATGTGTTAGTTTATTTTGTATATTGAATTCGAATGGTTAAGTTAAATGTATTATATGACGAACTTACTAAGCTTTTAAAGCTTACCGTGTGAAGTTTTTCTCTGTTTTACGGTGTCATTAAAGCTAGCTTGGATCTGGGGATCGTCAGCGACTCAATCACACTATCGACCATCTATTTTGGTACTTTTGGAAGTTGTATATTTGGTATATGGCATGTATAGGCTAGTGATTATGGTATGTTTTGAGAAGTATAGATCTTGCCATGTGATATGGCTTGATAGTTAATGGTTTTGGTTTATACTTTGGATATGTGAAATGAATGGTTAATGTGTGTATGTGTGTTTTATGTGAATGATCACTATGGTATGAATTAGTAAAATGGAAATGATATGTTTCATGCTTAAATTTGGTAAGGATTAAATGATGAATGGATTAAATGATTTGGATGTGAAGTTGATACTTTGAATTGGTAAGTTGAGTTGAAGTTGTGTAGGGAAATGAATGATGATGATAAGAGTTTAAAATATGCCATGTTTTAGTATATTTGGATTCCATTTAGGGTATGAAATTATATGGTTTGATGCTTGTAGGTGAGACCCAAAGTGTGGGTGGAAAATTGGCCTTGCAAATGGCCTATATTTGCCCACACGGTTGAGCACACGGGCATGTGGCTCGATTGTGTCTCTTAAGTTTTCAAATTGAAACAAGTCAGACTCGCACACGGGCTGGACACACGGGCGTGTGACTGGCCGTGTGAAATAAGTCAGTGTCGACCACGGGTTAAGCACACGGGCGTGTCTTCGGCCGTGTGGACAAGTCAGTATGTATGCCCTGTTTTGACACGGCTTGGACACACGGGTGTGTCTGAGACCGTGTGAGGCACACGGTCTACCCACACGGGCGTGTGACCTCTGTAAATTTGAAAAATGATAAGTTTTTGGAAAAATTTCGTATGTAATCGGTTTAGTCCCGACCCCTTCCCAATGCATATTTAAGGTCTCGTATACCTTATTAAGGGACTTAATGACATTGATTGATTATGTTTTAATGATGTTTGAATAATGAAGGTGTAATGTTATGATTTGATCGGTAATGCCTCTTAACTCTATTCCGGCGACGGATACGGGTTAGGGGTGTTACAGTTCAAAAACTAACCATTAAACTTTACAAACTAGTCTTTTTTCATATCTAGGCCCAAAATTTAACAAATTAACACCAATTTCATCAAGAATTCATCAATGGTATCTTTTTAAAACTTTAATAGTTTTAAAAAATAAAATACGGGTTAGCTAAATCGAGCTACAACGATATCAAAAATATAAAATTTACGAAAAATGGACTCGATTTGGACTTACATGATATGGCCGGATGTTTGAAGTATTTGGAGTTTTTCTTTCTTCTTCAATGGTGAAAATTCGGTGGATTTTGGTGAAAGAAAGATGATGATAGCCTTTTTCTTTTGTTTTTATTATCATTTTAACATTTAATATTATATTTAGTTAAAATTTCAACAAGTAAATCATCCAAATTTAAGCACCAACTGTCCACTATTAGTAAAAATGGCCTAATTGCCACTTTTACCCTTATTATAATACTATTTAGCCCTTTTATCAATTAAAAAACTGTAACAATTAATTTTTACAATTTTTACGATTTAGTTCTTGTACCACAATTAGTCATTAATTCGAAAAAATTACCCATCCAAAATTCAATTCACCTATATAACAACTCCGTAAACATTTAATAAAAATATTTATGGACTCAGTACAGAAACGAGGTCCCGATACCTCACTTTTTGACACCATTGACTTTAGGGTCTTTACATTTGTACCTTAATTAACTATCAAATTAACAAAATTAAAGGACCACACTCTAATTAAACTTCATACTAACCTCATAAATATTAAATAATAATATTTACAGACTCGGTTATCAAAAAATAAGGTTTCAAAACCACCATTTACGACACCACTGAAAAACAGACTGTTATAGTCGTGACACCGAAGCCTGAAGTTTAATGGGTGAAAAGCTCGAAGGGCAATTTTGTGTTCAAACAAGCTTAAGTCACTTTTCATTTAAAGGACTTAATTTTCAATGTTAGGTTAAATGTTAGTAGACTATAAATACTACTTTATAAGCTTTTGAGAGTAAATTTTTTGTGGCTAAACATTTTTCTTTACTTTCCATATTTTTAGATTAGGTTTATTTTCTTCTTATTTTTAGATTAGGTTTTCCCTTTCTTTTTAGAATAAATTTTTTTGTTGTTTTATTTCTTCTTTATTGTTAAAGACTTTTGTAAATGGAGATGGATCAAGCTTTTGGATGTCATTGATTCTACATCTAAATGAGCAATTCTTACCCTTACCTTTAAATTTTGCATATCAATTATTTGATGAAATGTCTATTTGGGTTTTAAGTTTTCTTATGTGTTGATATTGCTTGTTGGTTAATTGATGAATTGATTATTAGATTAAGTTAATATCAATGCTTGATTGTTCTTTTATATCGAAATGCTTCATACGCTAGAATTGACGCTTCTAGTGGAAAATCTAGATAAACGAGATCAAAAAGAGAGTTTATCATTAGATAGTTCGATATAATTGTGCCAAATAGTGAGACAAAGAGGATATCTATATGCATAGGTGAGACCGAGAGGAGAGCTTAAATAGTATCTTTTAGTCTAGGATGAGACCGAGAGGAGATTCCTAGTTAAGAGTGGCAAACAATATAATTGATATGGGTTTATTATCTTAGTTAGTGATTAACAAATCAATTGACCGTCATTTTAATAATTTATATTGTCTAAAATAATAGTAAAAAAATTTACCTTAGTTTGTTTAATTGATAATTTAAATTTAGTTTATAAATAATTTATATTTGGATTTGCACTAATAATTTCTGACTTAATAGATTAATAATTGCTTAACTTGTAATTAACTTGATAAACACATTTACCAATTTGAAAATCCCTTGGGTTTTATCATTGGAATACTCGGAGTGTTCCATTGTAACATTTATAAATAGTACAACTAACCTATTACACTTGCAGTAAAAGCCGCTTTTAATTCCTTATATTTTGTGCTAATTCTCTGCTGGCATTCGTACGCCGTGGTGCGGTCAAGTTGTTGGAGTTCTTATATGAATTCAGGTACTAGCTTAATTCATGTACTAGCGTATTGAAGATGTATAATGCAACTAACACAATTCTTGAAAATTTAAAAAGACAACTCTTAACTATTCTTAGTGAGGTGATGCTTATAATACATATAATAGATTGAGATTTTTTTTGAGTTTTTTATTTATTATTTTGCATATGATGAAGGACGCTATGGGGATTATTGATAATATTTTTCAAGCTTTACAATGTCATTCTAAAGATATATTAAATATCGTAAGTCTAGTCTCGAAAACAAAAGATTTAATTCAAAAGTTGAGAGACAATGGATGGAATGAATTGTTGAACAATGTAAGTTTCATCTATATATTTTTTATTTGTCGGCTAAACTTTATACTTTATTTTGGTTGATTAAATTAGAATGAGAATGATAAAATACTTGTGTTTAATGTGTCTAACTTAAGTGTGATTTAGGATTATGTAAATAAATGTATGAATATCTTATTAATATACGTAATGAAATTCAGAGGACTTATATTAAGGCCGTGCCATATCAATTTATTATTTTAGGATATCTTGCTTCTAATTAAGAAAAAAAGCATCCTCATTATTTTCAACCATCACAGTTTGAACAATTTTCTTGGTTAGAAAATTCGCCTTTTAAAGATGCAATATTTTGTTTTCCATGTTTTCTTTATAATAGAAATCCAAAGAGTCGTTTTGGATTAATTATATTTACTCATAATGATTTTAGTAATTGAAAAAAAAGTATATAAAGGGGACGAAATTGTGCTTTTTTGACACATATGGGTAAAGATCTGAATTTACCACATAACAATGCATAAAGAGCTTATGTTGATTTAATGAATCAAATCTAGCATATTGAAGCATCATGTCATAAGCAAACAACACAACAAATTGTAACCAATCATTTATATCTTAAAGCTAGGATTGACATTGTTCATTGGTTGATGTTTCAAGGTTGTGCTTTTAGAGATTATGATGAAGTGTAGGATAAAATAATCATGGAAACTTTCTTGAATTGTTAACCCTATTTGCATCTTTTGATAAAAAAGTTAAAGATGTTTTGAAAAGTTCTCCATTAAATGCTATTTATATTTCTTCAATAACACAAAAAGAGATATTGCAAATATATGCTAATAGAGTTTGTAATGCAATTTGTGAAGAAATTGATGATTTTTTTTTTTTTGTATTATCGTTGAAGAAGCAAAATATGAGTCAAGAAAAGAGAAAATATCAAATTTTCTTTTAAGATTTTTCAATAAGGAAGAATTGGTAAACGAAAGATTTTTTTATATAGTCCATGTTAAAGATACTGCAATATTGATTTTGAAGAATGAGATTTTTAATGTTCTCTTGCAACATAGTTTTGACATACAAACTCTTCGAGGTCAAGATTATGATGGAGAAAGTAATATGTGTGGGGAATTCAATAGTTTGCATGTAACACCCCAAACCCAGCCTAAACGCTATGGCCGGATCTCGCGATGTCACATGATAGGGTGTTTGAAAACCGTGTCGTCGCGATAAAACCATTTCCTTTGAATTACTTATATTAATATCTTATTAGTTCCAAAATCGTGTTACTCATTTAGTCGATAGTTTCAAAACGTTATTCGATACGGAAGCTTTTTAAACAGTTAAAACAATCGTGCGTTTTCGAAAATCATTTGTTTCTTTTGAAAACCGAGGTTTCCTACAACTAGCAGTTGTAATCTATAAAGTAAAAATATTTAAAACCCAAAACCAAACCAAAGTCCGAAAAAAGTCCAATTACAACCCAAAAATTTAACCAGTAAAAATAGAATAAAAATAAAACCAATAATCATAAATTAAAACCATGACAATCCAGAACCATGGTCACCATCGAGTTCTCTGCCGCACCGATCCATCTAGGTCTAGGGATTACTTGTGCACATTAAACAAAGAGGGGTGAGTTTTCGTAAACTCAGTGTGTAATCCCGCAGATCAAAACAAGCAACAATCGCAATGCACAATCAATAGTAGTCTTGGGCCTAAGCCCATTTCAGTATCAGAATCAGTTAGGCCTTAGCCCAATACAATATCAGAATCAATATGCATAAGGGCCTAAGCCCATCAGTAACAATAGTAGATATACAATAGCAAAGTCCTACCCAACCAGCCTCTACACACCGTCTCCGTCCAACCCTACACTCCATGTGGGGATTTAATCAACCCACCCATCCCTCCACTTCATGTAGTATCGAATGTGGCACAAAATAATAATTTGCAGCTGAGCTGCCAGTATATTAGGCTTAAAAGCCTTTCAGTACACTTCCTCCGAATAATATCAACCCCAACCCAATGCAATGCAACATACAATAATTTGTAATGCTATAACGAGTTTATCAGATGCACATACAGTTCAATATACATGCCGGTATATAACATGCTCAATACGCAATTCACATAATCAATAACATACAGTTAAGGGTCTAGGAAGTGCTTACAGACCCTATGGAAGGTTCACAGTCGACTTGGGCGACCCATGCAACTTTAGCAAACATTTCAGTAAAAATGGGCCCGCACGCCCATGTAGTCTACCCGTGTGGGCCCACACGGCTCAAATTGGCCTTGGCCGTGTGGATCGCACAGCCTGACCCAAAATCCCACACGCCTGTGTGGATTACCCGTGTGGACCCACGCGCCCGTGTGGCCCAAACGACCCAATTCAGTCCAGCCCATATGTCGCACACGGCCTGCCTGGCCATCACACGGCCGTGTCCTTCGCGCATGGCCTGGCCTCATTGATCACATGACCGTGTAGGGGCACACGGCCTACCACACGGCCTACCACACGCCCGTGTGGCGTCGACAATGGGGTTTTTAGCTTTTACCGAAACCCCATTTTTTGCGTTTTCAGGTACACTTTTGTATCGTTTTTTATGCCTACACGCTTCCGAGCCCTCCAGTCCCTATAATTAACCAATATTTCACTCAATTAATCGCTTAACCAACTGAACTAAACTAATCCCAAAACGAGATAAACATCTTTTGAACAACGAAACCATTACCTTCTATCGAATAACATGAATTTCACGCCCTTAGAACATCGATGAACGATAATCAGCCCTTCGATAAGCCCCTAATCACCAAACGAATCCTTATTAACACTTGTCCAAATCAAAATTAAAGTTTAATAAAAAACTAGACTTACCGAAAGAGCGATGAGGACGTTGCGCAGGAAGGAAGTAAAAGAGAGGTCAAAACAAGAAAAATAGCAGCAAGGGAAAGGAAGAAAAAGGCGTCTCAGCAAATGGGAAGGCAAAAATCGGCAGCAAGGGGGAAAAGGTGAAGATGTTCTAAATATGAATGCTCGATACATCGTAGGTTGTGGGCGTAAAAAGAAAGAAGATGTTACAATAGAGCATCGTTATCGAGTGGATATATATTTTGCTACAATAGATAATCAATTGCAAGAATTGAACCATAGATTTAACGAACATATTGTTGAGCACCTCACTCGTACTATAGCTTTAGATCCCAAAGAGTTCTTCAAGTTATTTGACATTGATAAAATAAATTGTACTCTTATAAACAAGTTCTATCTAGAAGAATTTTCTCAACAAGAGAAAGAATGACTTCCATACGAGTTGAGACATTATAAGCTTGATGTGTCTCACCATCCTCAATTAAGAAAATATCAACACTTTTTGACTTTGTAGACACTTAGTTGAGAGTGGAGAGTTATGTATCATCTCGTTGATAGATTAATCTGTCTTATATTGACTCTTTTAGTTTCAACTGCATCTACAGAACATGTTTTTTCTGCTATGAAGATTATGAAGACTTGACTTTGTAGAAAAGATGGAAGATGACTTTTTGAGAAATTCTTTAGTTGTTTATGTTGAGAAAGAAATTGTAAAAAATAATAATAATGTAAATGAAATAATTGATGAGTTTAATGTGAGGAAAGAACAAAGAGTACAATTCAAATAATTTATTTTAATTTAATAATATATTTCATTTAAGTATTTTACTTAAATTTTTATTTCTAAAAAAATTACTATTTTTTTAATATCTTAGCCCTCTTTAATGAATTGTTAGGCTTTGCACTACACTAACAAATCTCACTGTCATAATTTTTTTTAATATCATCGTTCATCTAAATGCACCTTTAATCTCACCACCTATTCACTTATGTGTTTGAATTCAATCACAGTTGTAATGGTGAGGTGAGGTTAAAAAATGAAAATTAAGGATATTAAATTAAATTATATATGTAAAATAAATAATTGTAATTCATAATAAATAATATAAAATGTATTAAATTTATATTTATGTTAACTAATAATTTTATTAATAAATAGTTTAATTTATTAATTACATTTGTATTTTTTATTATGCATATATTTGCTTATTTATTATTAATCCGTATAATTTTATAATAATCAAATTTATATATCTACTAAATTATTATAAAACTCAAAACTATAAATTTTACATAATAAAAATATTGAATTATTATATAACTTTTGTTTATATAATTATTTTAAAATGTAATTTATATTAAATGATAATTAAAAATATATTTATTAGATCATTATATAAAAATCATTAAATTATTATATAATAAAATAATTTAATATATTTAATTTTTAAATTTATTTTATCATATAGTATAGGTTATTTTATTTTATTTTTAAATTAATACTTTATTATTAGAACAAGAAAAAACATAACAATCAAGTAGAGTTCCACCCACTATTAAGTTGAAAAAAACACCCAACAAAAATAAAATAACATTATTCTCTAAACCCTCATTTAAAAATCAAATAAATCAAATCAAATTACACCCGAGGCCGAGATAGCAAATTCCCCCAAAATGTCTTGAAACAGTCATCATCTCCTTTTGTGGGTGGTGGCCGTGCGTTTTCTTCATAAACAGAGTTGTGCTTAGACTCGTATCTCTCCCCATCTCCCCACAATGCATATGCTTCCTCTCCATGGATTGCATCATCCCCAGTTTGCAACTCCTCCTCACTCAACCTCAGTGGAACCACCAAGCTTATCAACAAGCATATTATGCTCGTCATGGTTGCATGCACGAACACCACAAACAAGATCCCTAACAATTGAACACCCAATTGCCTGAACCCTGCTGTTGTACGACCGTCATGGAATCCGTAGAAAAGACCGATGTAGTGCTGCCAATCGGTCACCATGTAGAAAAGCCGGTTGAACTTAGGCACCGCGAACACGCCGGTCAGAATCCCTCCTAAGCTGCCTGCCACCGCGTGCGTGTGGAACACAGCCATCGTGTCATCCACTTGCTTCAGAAACCATACCTTCTTGTGTAGGACCATCATTGTGTACCATGGGATGCTACCAGACATCATTCCCATCAATATTGCTGCCCATCCTTGCACCACTCCTAAATTATAGAAATTGCACTTTGTTCAGTAGGCAAAAATAGATGTGACATATTATTGCTACTATATTTAATGGTTCATGGTTTTTATGTACCTGCTGCTGGGGTGATGCAAACTAGACCAGTGATCATGCCTTGAGTGGCTCCAACCACGGAGGGTTTCCCAAAGAAAATATAGTCAAGTATGAGCCATGTCAATAAGCTTGAGGCAGTGCAAACGTGGGTGTTAAGGACGGCCAACGAAGCGTCCGTACTGACAGTATACGGATCGCCGCCATTGAAACCGGTCCATCCCATCCAAAGCAGTCCAGCCCCTGCAAGCATCAGCAGGATGTTGTTTGGTGGGAACCTCTCCCTGTCCCTTGTAGTCCTTGGTCCAACCTTCACCATTATTTACAACAATCGAATCAAATCAACTTCAGCCCAATAGTAATCACTGAGTAATGTATTATAAAAACTTACCCAGTAAGCTGCAGTGAAACCAGCTACACCAGACGATAAATGAATAACATATCCTCCAGAATAATCAATAAGGCCACGCTTAGCCAGCCACCCTCCAGGGCACCAAATACTGTAGGCAGTGATTGTGTAGGAAAACGTCACCCAGAGTGGCACAAACAACATCCATGCAAGGAAATTCATCCTTCCAAGCAATGCCCCGGCTATGAGAATCAAAGTGATAGCTGCAAACACGAACTGGAAATATATCATGGTTGCATTTGGCAAATAGCCAAGAAAGGCCCTGTCAATGAGATACTGAGCGTCCAAGGACACGTTAGGCATCCCTAGGAAGGGAATGAACTTGTCCCCGAAAGACATACGGTACCCCCACCCGACCCAGCAAATAAGGACAGCAGCAAAGGCGTAAAGGGCCATGAAAGCCGAGTTGACAGCCCATTTCTTCTTCACAATGCTCCCGTATAGGATCACGAGTCCCGGAACACTTTGGAGCCCCACCAGGGTGGCTGCGGTGAGCTGCCAAGAATTGTCTCCTTTGTTCAACCAAGGTGGGCTAGCCTCATCGGGATGCAAGTTCGAGGGTAGAGACATCTGGTTCTGGTCGGAGTCCGGTAATATTTAGATGAACACAATCAGGATTGAAGGGAAGAGGAGCGTGGAGAGAGTGCTTATATAACCAAGTTTGGCTGGATAAAATGTCTTTTTCGTTGTAAGTTTCTTGTCAAAGCTGTTGGCAGTGGCACGGTAGCAAAAATACATTTGTGACCTTGGTTTATTGATGTGTTTGGGTAAGTGGACGGAGAATCCAACAGCAGGCAAGTGTGAACAATGGAATCTCCGACAAAATATTAGTCGGACCTTATTTGGGGTTTATATGATACTTCCTAAGGACAAATAATTCATTTGGCACTTGGCATTTTTATGTTTGGTTCGCAAACCTAAAATGTAAGAAGTGTTGAGAAAGAGGAATGTAAAATTGAAATATGGATTATTAAAAAAAAGTAAAATGGAAGAAAAAGTATTGAAATGTTTGAAGAGATGAATGTCGTTCCACTGAATTTTAATATAATTTCATCAACGGGATTAACAAAATATGTTATTCTGTTGCATAATTTAAAAGTGAATAAGATATATAATGGAAAGCAAATCTTTTGTATTTTAGTAGATTTAAGGTATATTATTTATGGTTTTAGTGTGTCGCTTAAATTTAAGCTTTACTTTTAATTTATTGTAATTTAAAATATTTTGTATTATATTATTAGTAAATTAAAATTAATAATACTGGAAGTCTAATTACACTTTTGGACTAACTAGGTGTTCCTGACCTTTTAGATGAGCATTGCATCCTAATGCAGTGCATTTAGCTCTATTTTTGTCTCACGTTGCAGTAACTAATTTCACTGTCACCGCTATTTTTACACTAATCGTAAGTAAATGCACTACCCATTCAAAGAAGCCCTTGATCAATTGATTTTTTAAGCCCTCACTATTAGGGTTTTTTTTTTTTAACGAAGGAATTCATAATTTAATTGAATGGTAATAAAGAATAAAGGATTAGAAGAGATCCTTATGACAACTATAAAAATGAATTTATGCGAAATTAATGAAGATTTTAATGTGTGTATTAATATTATTTTCTTTAAGATTTTATTTGCCCCCGCCTATATTTTAGTGTGCAAAAGAGTTACTGATAAATGAACCTCGAGGATACAATGAAGCCCAATGGCTGTCTATGTTTTGCACTAACGGAAACAAACGAAGCGTAGCAAGAATACCGATTCTATAAAGAACTTTTACGGTAATTTTTTATAGAACAATCTAGGAATATTAGAAGATGGAGGAGAATAAAATGAAACTTTTTTTTTGTGTATCATACAAATGAAATTCTACTCCTATTTATAGGAGTTCTTATATCTTTTCATAGAAACACAATTATCCAAATGGATAGTCATATCTTTTAACAATAAATATAATTATACAATGTATGCCTATTTGAAAAGTCACGACTATTGAAACACAATTATACAAATAGTGATAACTCTTGGTTAATAACCGGTTACTTAAAACTTTCCATTTGCAACTATTGAAACACTATATATATATTTTTTTTAAATTCCAGAAATCTCCCCCAATTTTCAAAATATTTTAGATTTTGATAATTTTGGAAAGCAATTACATAAATGAAGGTGTCTTACGATTGAACCTCCACTTAGTGAAAACATGTTAAAGTTAATTGAAATTGCATGGTAAATTAAGCTTTGAACCAACTATTCCATTTGATTAATCGAACATATCTCACACAATGATTTCAACACCAGTCAACGCAAAATATCCAAAGACACTATTATGATCATATGTCTATAACCTCTTTTCATAAGTGTTGTTAGAGCCAAACCATTGAGCTCCTAGAAACGATCACACTTCCACGCATATAGGTAGATCCAATCGAGAGAGTTCTCGTAATTATAATACTCTAACAAATTTATGTTATGGGTCTATTAAGAGTATACACTAATCATTCCCTTTATCATCATGGGTACCTAGCACTTTTTATTCTAGGATGATATATTATATATTATTTTAGCTTAAGGGTGTAAAAAGTTTTCAAACTTTAAAAAAAGAAGAAGCAATTAAGCCCCTACTTTTTTTACTCTCAATTGAGTACTTGAACTTTTAAAATGCATAAAAAATACCCTCAAAATTTTTCAAATAAAAGCAACTAAGCCCCCCCTTTTTTTTTGCACTCAATTGGATACTTGAACTTTCAAAATGCATAAAAAAGGCTCTCAAACTTTTTCAAAAAAAAAATTTAAGCCCCTGTGTTTTTTTTTACACGCAATTAGGTACTTAAACTGTCAAAATGCATCAAAAAGGTCCTTTGACCATTAACTTTAACAGTCAACTGTTAAAGTTAATTGCCCTAATTTTTTTCAGTTAAAGCCAAAACGTGTCATAACCACAGACATTTGACAAAAATAATGATAAAAAATAAAAATCAATAAAAGTTATAAAAATTATTAAATTTTAATTATAAAATATTTAAATTTTATTAAAAATTAGAAAAAAAAGTATAAAAATAGTAAAAAATTGTAAAATTTTATAAATATCGGAAAAAATTATAAAATACATAAAAAAGCCCTTTAACCATTAACTTTAATTGTTGACCATTAAAGTTAACGACCCCCAATTTTTTTTCAATTAAAGTCCTTACATGTCGCAACACAACGTGTCATAAGGCGAAAAATGATAAAAAATAAAAATCAATAAAAGTTATAGAAAAATTATAAAATGCTTCTTTTGGTACGATAATTTTTATAATTTTTTTACGAATTTTATATTTCTTTACATTTTTTTATAATTTTCTTATGACTTTATAAAATTTTATAATTTTTTTCTATATTTCTATATATTTTATAATTTTTTTTACGATTTTTATAAAATTTTAAATTTTTTTATGATTTCTATAATTTTTCTATTTTTAATAATTTTTTTCTATTTTTATTAAAATTTAATAATTTTTATAACTTCTATTGATTTTTATTTTTTTTATTTTTATTTTTTATCCTTTTTTTCCCACATGTTACATCGTGGTTGTGGCATGTGGTTCTTTAGCTAAAAAAAATTAGGGTCAATTAACTTTAACAGTCAACTGTTAAATTTAATAGTCAAAGGGCCTTTATGATGCATTTTGGCAGTTCAAGTACCCAATTGGGTGCAAAAAAAAAAGGTGCTTAATTGCTTTTTTTGAAAAAGTTTGAGGGCCTTTTTGATGCATTTTGAAAGTTCAAGTACCCAATTGAGTGAAAAAAAAAAGCAGGGGCTTAGTTGCTTTTCTTGAAAAAGTTTGAGGGCCTTTTAGATGCATTTTGAAAGTTCAAGTACCCAATTGAGTGCAAAAAAAGGGGCCTAATTGCATTTTTTGAAAAAGTTTGAGGGCTTTTTAGAACATTAATCGTATTATTATATAGTGCTAGCAGTCACATACCGATGATGTACTTTGTTTCATTGAACTCAACACTTGACGTTATACCAAGCGTTGGGTCGAGTTTCCATCATGGGTGACTCAAATATTATGGGCTTGTACCTCATCCCAAAATTTTCAACATAGTTATGTTAATTTTCTATACCATATGGTGAAACTTTATTTTTATTTGTCTTGAAAGTTTACAAGACCAACATCCTCCAATGTTTTTTAAACCGGACCGATGGTCAAACCGATCAGGCCACCAATTTTTCAATTCAACCGATTTGATTAAAATATAATTAAAATTTTAAAAATTTCGATTCAACCGATTTTTAATTGGTTCAATTGCCAATTCAACTGATTTTTAGCCAGTTCAATCAGTTCATCCAGTTCTCGATCTAATCGACTCAAAAGCACATTTTGGATTGGTATCCCAGTTGGTTCCCAATCCGATCTGTCCTGTAACACCCCTAATCTGTATCCGTCGCCAAAGTAGGGTTATGAGGTATTACCGATCAATTCACAACATATAGTATACATTTATCAAACATAAAGCATACATTCTCATAAATCATTCAACACAATTACATTGTCCCTTATAAGGGCCTACGAGACCTTAAACATGCTTTAGAAGTGGTTCGGGACTAAACCGATAAGATACGAAAACTTTTGGAAACTTAGAAAAATTTCAACCATACAGGGATCACACGCCCGTGTGAACAGAACGTGTGCCTCACACGGCTCTAGACACGCCCATGTCCCAGGCCGTGTGGAAACAAGGCATACATACTGACTTGGGTCACACGGCCAACCACACGCCCATGTGTCTAGCCCGTGTGCCCTTGGAATTTTCCACACATGCCCGTGTGCCAGGCCGTGAGCTAGGCCGTGCCAAACCTGTAGGATATACTGACTTATGCAACACGGCCAAGTCACACGCCCGTGTGCTAGGCCGTGTGCCAATTTGGGGGTATACTGACTTGTACCACACGGCCAGTCACACGCCCGTGTGTGAGACCATGTGGAGCATACTAACTTCAATTCAATTTCAACACCAGGGGACACACGGCCGTGTATCATGACCGTGTGTCACACACGGCTGAGACAAACGCCTGTGTCTCTGCCCGTATGGACAAAAATAGGCCATTTGCAAGGCCAATTTGCCACCCCAACTTCAATATACCTACACAAGGCAAAATCGTACCATTTCATCATACAATTAGGCAGTCAAAATCATCAACCAAATGCACAATTCATACAATTATAATTTCATCTATTCTAATTCTCAAATCACTACCATTTACTAAGCCAAATACATGCCAAAACAATATCAAACAATATGGTTCGTTTACCATAATTCACATAACCATTATAACTTCCATAATGTCTTGGTTACAACCATGCCAAAACAAACCAAAATAAGCCATCACTCATGGCTATATATATACAAACCAAAACATATACATTTACAAGCCATTTCTAATAGCCAAACACACACCAATATTAACATCATTTACAAGCCAAATCTCATGGCTATGATCACAACAAAAATACCACATCTAGCCTATACATGACATATACCATAAATATATAATTCAAAAGTACCAACATAGATGTTTGATAGTGCGATAATGTTCCCGACGACTCCCGGATCCGAGCTAGCCTTGATTCACTATAAAACATAGAAAAATAACACGAAGTAAGCTTCATAGCTTAGTAAGCTCGTATGTGAATAACTTAATTCATCGAATAAATGCAAATCAACCAATTAGACATGACAAAACCATATATACATTAAATACAAACCTTTCTCATGTCTCAAAACATGATCAAATACAAACTCATCGAACTTTCACTATTTAATACTCGAATAGGTTCTGCACGTACTTGTATCGCCTCATACTAACCTCTTTCTCAACCACATCATTCCTTTACCCGTTAAACCATTCGGAATAGAAATCGGATACTCAAGAGTCTCGTACGATAAGTACCTATAACATGGCCCGTAGCCAAATCAAGGTAACTTATCCGAAGAACTATTATCATGGCCCGAAGCCAAATCACTCGATATGCATGGCCCGAAGCCAAATCGGTAAAATACGCACCCGAAGTGCTAATATCATGACCCGAAGCCAACTCAACGTATCACTTACTGACATGTCAATAGTATCCAAAACTATTCTTAAGGTTCAACCGGGCTTTCACACTTTTCGTTTCTATCATCGAATGCATCCGTAAAGTCGTTTTCACAATTCATACATTATCCATAATCCCGTTTTAACAATTTATGTAATATTAAAGCATTTTAACATACATTTATAATGTAATCATCACATACGAACTTACCTCGTATACGAAATTAATGGATCGTGTCGACTACTCGATAACCTTGCTTTTCCCCCGATCTAAATCCAAATTCTTTCTTTCTTGATCTATATGAAGTCAAAAATAACTTATTTATTCATCTACTCATTCAATTAGTCCAAAAATAAACATTTGGGAATTTTTACACATTAGCCCCTAAAATTTCGCATTTAATCAATTTAGTCCCTATTTCACAAATACACAAAATTCACACAATTCAACAAAACCCATGCTTGGCTGAATTATATATAGGTCCCTAGTAGTCCAAAACTATCATTTATTTCACATTTCAACCTCACAATTTGCACATTTCACAATTTAATCCCTATTATGCATTTTCATCAAAAATCACTTAACAAAACATGTAAAACTATCATCAAGCTTTCATATTTCAACATTAAACATCAAAGAACACATAGATTCAAAAATGGAAACTCTCAGAATCTTTAATAGTTTCGAAATCTAAGGTACGGGCTAGCTAGAATACGAAGCAACGATCTCAAAAACGTAAAAATCATAAAAAATCGAGGTCAAAACACTTACCAATTAAGCTTACAAGTGCCGAACCCTAAAACACAACAAGAAGTTTTCTTCTTCTTCAATATTCGGCCTAAAAGATGATAATGAAGGTAATATTTTGTTTTGTTTTATTTAACATATGATAATTATTTTAATTACCATAATAACCTTAATGAAAAACCATTTAAAACATCCATTAAATGTTCATATATGTCCACTCACCAATTTAATGGTCTAATTACAACACAAGGACCTTAACATTAAGGTTCTATAGCTATTTGACACCTTTAGCTAATAGAACAGCACTTTTGCATTTTACGCGATTTAGTCTTTTTTATCAAATTAACCAACCAATCGATAAAATTAGCTCACGAAATTTTCACACATATCAAATAACATGCTGTAAATACCGAAAATAATATTAAAATATTTTTTTGACATCGGACTTGTGGTTCCAAAACCACTGTTTCGATTTAGCTAAAACCGGGCTGTTACAACTCTTCCCTCCTTTAGGGATTTTTGTCCCCGAAAATCTTACCAGTGAATAGGTTCGGGTATTGTTTTCTCATAGCATCCTCGGGTTCCCATGTAGCTTTTTCAACCCCGTGTCGATGACATAATACTTTCACTAATGCGATTCTCTTATTTCTCAGCTCTTTGATCTCACAAGCTAAAATTCGAATCGGTTCTTCAGCATATGACATATCAGACTGAATTTCAACCTCGATCGTGGAAATGACATGTGAAGGGTCAGATCGGTATCGTCGAAGCATTGACACATGAAACACATTATGAATTTTCTCTAACTCAAACGGTAAAGATAGTCGATATGCCACTGGCCCAACTCGCTCAGTAATCTCATACAGTCCGATGAATCACGGACTCAATTTCCTTTTTCGACTAAACCGTAATATCTTTTTCCACGATGACACTTTCAAAAATACTTTATCCCTGATCTGGAACTCAATATCTTTTCGTTTCAAGTCTGCGTACGATTTCTGTCGATCCGAAGCTATTTCCAAACTATCGCGAATTACTTTCACTTTTTCTTCAGTCTCTCTGATCAGATCAACCCTGTGAATCTTATTTTCACTAAGCTCAGTCCAGTACAATGGTGTTCTACATTTACGACCGTATAGAGCTTCGTATGGTGCCATCTTTATACTCAATTGGAATCTATTATTGTAAGCAAATTCAATCAGTAGTAGATATTTCTCCCAGCTACCTTCAAACTCAAGAATGCAACAACACAACATATCCTCAAGTATCTGAATAACTCGTTCGGATTGACCATCCATTTGCGGGTGAAACGCAGTGCTAAAATGCAACTTTGAACCCAAAGCTTCTTACAATTTCTTCCAAAATCACGAAGTAAATCTTGGATCTCTATCAGAAACAATAGATAGGGGAACACCATGTAATCTCACAATTTCGGAAATATACAACTCAGCTAATTTATCAAGCGAGAAATTTGTACGTATCAGAATGAAATGACCTGATTTCGTTAATCTGTCAACAACAACCCAGATCGCATATTTCTTTTTCGGAGATAAGGGCAAACCCGATACGAAATCCATTGTTACTCTATCCCACTTCCACTCAAGAATCATAATATGCTGTAATAAACCTGACGGCACTTGATGCTCGGCTTTGACTTGCTGGAAAATAAAATATTTCGAAATAAATTCTGAGATATCTCGTTTCATGCCGTGCCACCAATAAAGTTGTTTCAAATCGTTATACATTTTCGTGCTTCCCGGATGTACTGATAAACAACTACTGTGTGCTTCGTTTAGAATCTTCCGAATGAGCTCAGAATTTCTTGGTACACATATTCTATCACGAAATCAGACAAAGCTAATTGTATGTTCAATACACGTAAAGCAAATAAGGACTTTCGGCTCAAAGCATCAGCAACTACGTTCGCTCTCCCCAGATGATAATCAAATACTAATTCATAGTCTTTTAGCAATTCTAGCCATCTCCGCTGTCGCAAATTCAAATCTTTCTGAGTCATCAAATATTTCAAGCTTTTGTGGTCGGTATAAATATGACATTTCTCACCAAACAAGTAATGACGTCAAATTTTCAATGCGAACACTATCGCGGCTAACTCTAGATCGTGCATCGGATAATTCTTTTCGTGCGGCTTCAACTGTCTCGAGGAATAAGCTACAACTTTGCCTTCCTTCATCAAAAAACAACCTAGGCCATTTAGCGATGCATCACTGAAAAATACGAATTCTTTACCCGACTCAGGCTGAATTAACACTAGTGCCTCTTTCAATAATGCTTTCAACTGCTCGAAGCTCTGCTAACACTTTTCTGACCTCTAAAATTTAACATCTTTTTGAAGCAACCGTGTCATCGGAGTCGTAATCATCGAGAAGCCTTTCACAAATTGTATATAACAGTCGGCTAGTCCCAGAAAACTACGAACTTCGGATACATTTTTCAGAGGCTTTCAATCTATAATCACAGAAATTTTGCTCGGGTCAACTCAATACCCGCGGCTGAAACTATATGTCCCAGAAAACCAACCTCTTGTAGCCAAAACTCACATTTGCTAAACTTTGCAAACAACTGTTTATCTCTCAAAGTTTGTAATATGATTCTCAAATGCTCGGCATGATCAGATTCATCATGAGAGTAAATCAAAATGTCATCAATAAACACAACTACGAATCGGTCTAAGTACGGCCTAAAAATTCGGTTCATCAAGTCCATAAAAACAGCAGGTGCATTTGTTAGTCCAAAAGGCATAACAAGAAATTCGTAGTGTCCGTACCTTGTTCTAAATGCAGTCTTTGGCACATCTGAGACTTTAAGTAACACCCCAAACCCAGCCTAGACGTTATGGCCGTATCTGGCAATGTCACACGATAGTGTTTTTGAAACCTCGTTGTTACGATGAAAACATTCCATGTTATTATCTTTAGTAAACCTTTGTTAGAACTTAGGAAGTCATCTTTATTCATTTTAAACACTTGTTTTGAAACATCCCTAGTTGCAAAAGCTTTAATAAAATAGTTTAGGTGATCATGCATTTAGGAAATACTTTAACTTTTTGAAAACTGAATTTCCTACGACCAGCAGGTATAAATCCATAAAGTAAAATAAATAAATAAAAACCTAAATTTAAAACCAAAGTCTCAGAGGGTCCTTAAATTACAACCCAAATAATCAATAATAATCAAATCATAAATCGTAAATTGAAAACCATGAAGTCCAAAAATTACTATGGTCACCGCTGAGTCCTCCGTCGCACCGATCCGTCTAAGTCCGGGGATTACTGTGCACATTAAACAAAAAGGGTGAGTTTACGTAAACTCGGTGTGTAATCCCAGCAAACAAACAAACAATCATTATTCATAGTGCACGCAGTTGAAATGCTCTTGGGCCTAAGCCCTTTTCAATATCAATGACAGCTTTGGGCCTTAGCCCATCTCAAGATCTGATGTTAAAAATGCAAGAGGGCCTTAGCCCATCACAAGATGTCGATGTGATAATGATTATGCAAGAGCAAAATCCTACCCAACCAGCCTCTACAAACCATCTCTGTCGAACCCTACACTCCATGTGGGGATATAATCAACCCACCCATCCCTACACTCCAAGTAGTACCGGATGTGGCACAAAATAGTAGTTTGCAGCTGAGCTGCCAGTAAATTAGGCTTAAAGCCTTTCAGTACACTTCCTCCGAATAACAACCCCCAACCCAATGCAATGCAACATACAATGGATGATATGCTATTATGCAATTTCAGTACATATATTCAGTTCGGATATTAACATGCTCAGTACATATATCATTTAGTCAGTTTCACACATTTAGGGGTCTAAGTAGTGCTTACCGACCCTACAGTAGGTTCACAGTCGACTTGGACGACCCGTGCAACATTAAAAACATTTTGGTAAAAGTGGGCCCACCTGCCCATGTGATCTGCCCGTGTGGCCCACTCAGACGAAATTGGCTTTGGCCGTGTGATCCATTTTTAAAGTAACCCATGCTAGCTCAATACTCATATATGTTTTCACTATTTACTTATATGTTCATTCAAAGCTGTCTACTTGAGTCATTATCACTAATTTTTTTATATCTTGAGCTACAGAATTCCAAATTAAAATCCTCTTGATGTTTTTGAAACTAGACTCAAATACCTTTCTACCATAAAATTTTCAGAATTTATAGTTTATCAAATAAGTACAGTAAAATCTTTAAATTTATTTCTATTCGGCTGTTTGACAGCTTCATCCTTTCCTTACTAAAAATTATTTATCTCTTAGTACGTTATTTAGATGATGTTTCCGTTTGTTTCTATTGAAAATAGACTCATTAAGGATTTAAACATATAAATTTAAGCCACTAATTATTTTTTTACAATTTTTTATGATTTTCCTAAGTCAGAACAGGGGAACCCGAAATCATTCTGACCTTGTCTTACAAAATTTATTATAACTCATGATTTACAATTCCATTGCTTACACTGTTTCTTCCATGAAATACTAGACTCAATAAAATTTAATTTCATATTTTATTCAACCTCTAACAAAATTTACATTATTTTTGATGATTTTTCAAAGTTAGACTAATGCTGCTGTCCAAAGCTGTTTTAGTGCAAAATGTTGATTTCCTAGTTTTTAACACCCTTATTTCCTTTCTCTACAATTTTTCGCATCTTTTTCTCTTATTTCTCTTATTTCTCGACAACAAGCAATTTCGAATTTTCGTCGAACCCCATTTTCTGTGTTTCGGGTACACACCTGGTATCGTTTTGATGCCTAATCACTCCCGAGCACTTCAAGGCCTAAAATTAAGATACTCAACATCAATTTAACAGATTTACAAGCGAATTGACAACCAAGAACGAACAGAAACCCAACTTACCGCCAACGATAACCCTTCATTTAACTATTTTTAAGACGAGAACACTGAATTCACCAGTCCTAGCCTCTCCCTACGCCCAAATCGCAGAGAAAAAACATTACCACTTCAGTCGCTAAGAGATTCATGACAGAAACGAAGAGAAACACTTACCGAAACTAAACGAGCACTAACCGCGTGCGAAAACGAAGGAAAATAACTAGGTTAGGGAAAAATCAAGAAGAAGAAAAAGAAGAGAAAGATGGAAAAACTCAGAGAATTTCGGCAAGAGGAGAGGGAGAAGAATAGACGGCAGATTTTTTTTTTTGGAAAAGGGAGCCAAAATTCGGTTATGGGAAAAAAATAAAATAAAATCCCGATAACCCCCAAAATCCATTAATCTTCTCCCCTAATTCCTACTTCACATACACTACTCAGAATCCCCCTATTATACAACTCTATCCCGAAATCTGAGCAAAAAAAATAATACATTTGCCTGTGCAGGGATTCAAACCCAAAACCTCCACCATAATAACACACCACTTAACCACCAGACCAACAGGCCCATTCTGATGTAATTTACCCAACATTTAAACTTAAGCCCTTTGCACAAGGTTAAGGCTTTATTTATAAAAATACTAAAATTTGCTCAAGTAAGGCTTGAACTTGGGACCTCTCACACACACCCAGAACACATAACTACTGAAGCAGATAGAAATTGTGTGTCACACATACACGAAATCAAAAATTAAAATTTTGGGGCGTTACACTTTAACTCGCAATTGGTAATAACCCGATATCAAATCAATTTTTGAAAACACTGTTGCCCCTTTTAACTGATCAAACAAATAATCTATTCGTGGCAAAGGGTATTTATTCTTGATCGTCACTTTGTTGAGCTGTCGATAATTTATACACATTCTCATCGTGCCATCTTTCTTTTTCACAAATAACATCGGTGCACCCCGGGGAGAGAAACTCGGTCTAGCAAAACCTCTATCTGTCAACTCTTGCAACTGAGCTTTCAATTCTTTTAACTCTGTCAGAGTCATTCTGTACGGAGCTATCAATATCGGTGTTGTTCCCGGTACTAATTCAATACCAAACTCAACCTCTCTGATAGGTGGTAAACCCGGTAACTCTTCCGAAAATACATCTGGATACTTGCACACAACTGGTACTAATTCAATCATTGTTTCTGTCACTTTCGTATCAAGTACCTAAGGAAGATAAGCTTCACACCCTTTTCTCACAAATCTCTGAGCTAACATAGACGAGATCACAACTGGTAAACTATTCAGATCATCAGATTCAATTCTAATAGTCTCATTATTCTGACATTTCAGTTCAGTTGTCTTTCGTCTACAATTCACTATAGCATCATGCATCGTTAGCCAATCCATACCCAAAATCACATCAAATTCATTGAATGGCAACAACATCAGATAGCCGGAAAACAGAAATCCCGATTCATTAACGAACAATTCTTGCAGACTTTGTCAACCAAAACACATTTGCCTAAGGGGTTCGATACTCTAATCACAAATTCAGTAGACTCTATAGGCAAAGTCTTACTAGATACTAAATCCATACATATATAAGAATGAGCTGATCATGGATCTATCAATGCAATCACATTAGTATCATAGAGAGTGAAAGTACTGGTGCTAACATCTTGAGATGGCGCTTCTTCGCGAGCGCGAATAGCGTAGGCTCTAGCAGGTGCCCTGGCCTCGGATCTCGCAGCTGAATCCTTTGTCGCCCTTCTACTACCACTTACATTTTCGGTAATTCTAGGTGGTCTACCTCTATTCGACGTGTTACTTGGTATCACATTCTAAACTTTATCTTTCTCATCCAGCTTAGGGCAATCTCGGATGAAGTGATCTAGCGAACCACATTTGTAACAAGTTTTATTACTTTTATTCCAGCATTCTCCAAAATGTCGTCTCCCACACTGCTGACACTTGGGTTTGTTGTCTCTCACACTGTCCACACTCAATACTGATATAGCTTGAGCTTTAGAACCTGAATATTGTTTTCTACGATCTCTGTTCGAATATTCGTTTGAAGTATTTGGGCGAGTGTACGAATCTCTGGATTTCTTTGATGAAGAATGATACGGCTTACTCATCGATCTTTTTCTCGAGTCTCTAACTTCTGAATCTGCTTTTCTCTTTTCTTTGCTAAGATCCTCGGCCTTACAAGCCCTTCCAACCAGAACGACAAATTCTTTCAACTCTAGAATTTCGACTAGTAATTTTATATCTTTGTTCAACCCGTCAACGAACTGCTTTCACATAATCTCTTCGGTAGAAACATACTCCCACGCATACTTACTCAACCGTACAAATTCTCTTTCATACTTGGTTACAGTCATTCGGCCTTGTCTTAGTTCTAGAAACTCATTCGGCCTTGTCTTAGTTCTAGAAACTCTTTGTGCTTTGGATCGAGAAATCTTTGACTGATGTATTTCTTTCGAAATTCAGATTGAAAGAACTCCCAAGTAACCCATTCTTTCAGAACCACAGATATCAACGTGTTCCACCATTGATACGCGGTGTCTCTCAGTAAAGATACATCACATTTAATACATTCATTAGGAGTACAAGACAATTCATCGAATACTCAAATCATATTTTCGAGCCAGAACTCAGCTCTCTCAGCATCATCATCAGCAGTAGCCCGAAACTCTTTAGCCCCATATTTACAAATCTTATCTACTGGCGGCTTGTTCAACCGTATCGGATCTATAACTTGACAAACAACAGGGATTTGTTAAGGAATAGGTGGGGGTGAAGGTTGTTGAGCAGTCGGATTCGTTCGAACGAACTCCGTGAACCACTCGTTCATTATTTGGAAAAAGACTTGTTTAGCCTCTCCCTCGTGGCTACTCATTACAGGCCTAGAATCAGATGGTACTGCCCTTTGAGTGGGAGCGGGTGCATTACTCTCTACATCATCAGCTACAGCTTGTTCGGGATCCATTACTATACGAAAACATGATTTAAGCTGTCAAGAATCATCACACTATCGTAGAGTATATATGGCATATATAGCTAGACTCCCACACACGTTACGTTAGTCCTAGAATCGACTAAACTGTAGCTCTGATACCAATAAAATGTAACACCCCTAACCCGTATCCGTCGCCAGAGTATGGTTACGAGGTATTACCGATCAATTTACAACATATAGCATATATTCTCATAAATCATTCAACACAATTACATTATCCCTTATAAGGCCTACGAGGCCTTAAACATGCTTTAGAAGTGGTTCAAGACTAAACCGATAACATACAAAAAATTTTGGAAACTTAGAAAAATTTTAACCATATAAGGATCACACGCCCGTGTGAACAGACCGTGTGCCTCACACGGCTCCAGACACGATCGTGTCTCAGGCCATGTGGAAATAAGGCATACATACTGACTTGGGTCACACGGCCAGCCACACGCCCGTGTGTCTAGCCCATGTGCCCTTCAAAGTGGCCACACATGCCCGTGTGCCAGGCCGTGTGCTAGGTCATGCCAAACCTGTAGGATATACTGAATTATGCAATACGGCCAAGTCACACGCCCGTGTGCTAGGCCGTGTGCCAATTAGGGGGTATACTGACTTGTACCACACGGCCAGTCACACGCCCGTGTGGAGCATACTGACTTCAATTCAATTTCAACACTAGGGGACACACGGTCGTGTATCATGACCGTGTGTCACACATGGCTGAGACACACGCCTGTGTTTCTGCCCGTGTGGACAAAAATAGGCCATTTGCAAGGCCAATTTGCCACCCCAACTTCAATATATCTACACAAGGCAAAATGGTACCATTTTCATCATACAATTAGGCAGTCAAAATCATCAACCAAATGCACAATTCATACCATTATAATTTTATCTATTCTAATTCTCAAATCACTACCATTTACTAAGCCAAATACATGCCAAAACAATATCAAACAATATGGTTCATTTACCATAATTCACATAACCATTATAACTTCCATAATGTCTTGGTTACAACCATTCCAAAACAAACCAAAATAAGCCATCACTTATGGCTATATATATACAAACCAAAACATATACATTTACAAGCCATTTCTAATAGCCAAACACACACTAATATTAACATCATTTACGAGCCAAATCTCATGGCTATGATGACAACCAAAATACCACATCTAGCCTATACATGCGATATACCATAAATATATAATTCAAAAGTACCAACATAGATGTTTGATAGCGTGATGATGTTCCCAACGACTCCCGGATCCAAGCTAGCCTTGATTCACTATAAAATATAGAAAAATAACATGAAGTAAGCTTCATAGCTTAGTAACTCATATGTGAATAATTTAATTCATCGAATAAATGCAAATCAACCAATTACACATGACAAAACCATATATACATTAAATACAAACCTTTCTCATGTCTCAAAACATGATCAAATACAAACTTATCGAACTTTCACTATTTAATACTCGAATAGGTTTTGCACGTACCTGTATTGCCTCGTACTAACCTCTTTCTCAACCACATCATTTGTTTACCCGTTGAACCATTCAGAATAGAAATCGGATACTCAGGAGTCTCGTACGATAAGTACCTATACCATGGCCCGTAGCCAAATTAAGGTAACTTATCCGAAGAACTATTATCATGGCCCAAAGCCAAATCATCCAATATGCATGGCCCGAAGCTAAACCGGTAAAATACGCACCCGAAGTGCTAATATCATGGCCCGAAGCCAACTCAACATATCACTTACTGACATGTCATTAGTATCCAAAACTATTTTTAAGGTTCAAACAGGCTTTCACACTTTTCGTTTCTATCATCGAATGCATCCGTAAAGTCATTTTCACAATTCATACATTATCCATAATCCCGTTTTAACAATTTATGCAATATTAAAGCATTTTAACATACATTTATAATGTAATCATCACATACAAACTTACCTCGTATTCGGAATTGACGGATCGGGTCGACTATTCGATAACCTTGCTTTTCCCTCGATCTAAATCTGAATTATTTCTTTCTTGATCTATATGAATTCAAAATTAACTTATTTATTCATCTACTCATTCAATTAATCCAAAAATACACATTTGGGCATTTTTACGCATTAGCACCTAAACTTTCGCATTTAATCAATTTAGTCTCTATTCACAAATACACAAAATTCACACAATTCAACAAAACCCATGCTTGGCCAAATTATATATAGGTCCCTAGCAGTCCAAAACTTTCATTTATTTCACATTTCAACCTCACAATTTGCACATTTCATAATTTAATCCCTATTATGCATTTTCATCAAAAATCACTTAACAAAACATGTAAAACTATCATCAAGCTTTCATATTTCAACATTAAACATCAAAGAACACATAGATTCAACAATGGAAACTCTCAAAATATTTAACAGTTTTGAAATCTAAGGTACGGGCTAGCTAGAATACGAAGCAACGATCTCAAAAACGTAAAAATCATCAAAAGTCGAGCTCAAAACACTTACCAATTAAGCTTACAAGTGCCGAACCCTAAAACACAACAAGAAGTTTTATTCTTCTTCAATATTCGGCCAAAAATAATATAATGAAGGGAAAATTTTGTTTTGTTTTATTTAACATATGATAATTATGCTAATTACCATAATAACCTTAATGAAAAACCATTTAAAACATCCATTAAATGTCCATATATGTCCACTCACCAATTTAATGGTCTAATTAAAACATAAGGACCTTAACATTAAGGTTCTATAGCTATTTGACGCCTTTAGCTAATAGAACAATAGTTTTGCATTTTACGCGATTTAGTCCTTTTTATCAAATTAACCAACCAATCGATAAAATTAGCTCACAAAATTTTCAAACAGATCAAATAACATGCTATAAATACCGAAAATAATATTGAAATAATTTTTTGACATCGGATTTGTGGTTCCGAAACCACTGCTCCAATTTAGCTAAAATCGGGCTGTTACAGGTCTGACTGGTCGGTCCGATTCAAATAACATTGACATCCTTACCATGTTCAATTTTTCATTTTTTTGCAAAAAAAAAAATGCTATCAAGAATATTCTTTGTATGATTATCAATTAACAATGATCACTTTATTGTTATTTTCATGTCTTTTTCACCAAGTGAGATGTTGTAAAGAGGCTTTAAATCCCATGATGAAACATGACAACATGTTTACTATTTTTATAGCTTCTTATCATAGCTAGTATAACATGACTTTAAAAAAAAACATATACATATAAGGGTGTTTCATATATTTTTAGAACAAAATCATATTAGAGAATCACCAATTGTCCAATCTTTGGACTATAACTTCATGTTTATACACCCTTTTTCATGAACTTAATCAGGTATTTTCTGACTATGGTCAAAATCATATTCGTCACTTAAATGGGTCAAATAACATTCATATTGTTATTTTCATACTCATGAGATCTTTTTATTCATGACTTCCAAAGTAAATTTCAAAATTTACTACATCTCAAAATTTTATAGAACCATGAGATTATAGATCATATCTAAGCCATATATAAAAATCATGTGCACCATCATAAATATGCACAGTATGATCTAAATTTAAAATATACGACTATCACGTTCATATTCTCACTAGAAGATTTCATATTAGAATAGTGATCTTATTATATAAGTCAATGCTTTCTATTATTATATTTTGACAAGAAAAATTAATTATGCAAATTGCATATGACTTATTTCATTTCTTGTCAAAACCACTTCTACTCCAAACTTTATAACATAGACTAAAAAAAAAGTGTGATCATATATAAAACCATTTAGGTTATGGTTATTTTAAATCAACCAAGATATTTCACATTATATAATCATCTATATGACAAAATTTGATTCAATGTATCATTTATCGATTAATATACTTAAATAATGTCTCGTAAATAATATCCAAATCCTAGTTACTAATATCATGATTTAAATAAAAAAATAATTAAATATCTCAAGTTCATGAGAAATAAAGAAAAATTTTGTAGTGAAAAGTTTTCACTCACAATTTGGATGAAATGAATTAATTATTTTAACTTCAACCAAACATCTACATATAATGTACCAATAAGTATATAAGTTCCTTTTTGAAAAGTCATAACTTTTCATATTTGGAAGTTTACCAAATAAACATGACTATTCAGATTTGAAAGCATCGGACAAGCATATGTTTTCGTCTTAATGCACTAACCGAAACATCATTTCCTTGCATTGCTTAAAAATTTCATTAACTTCCTTTATTTCTCCTTTCATGATTGTAAAAATATATGAATATCATATATATTATATAATTATGTATCAATCATTACTATGCATGTAAAATATCATGTATATAATAAACTAGCAGCTGGCTTTATAAAAAATTAATCCATGATACAATTATACTTTTTGTATAATATAATTAATCTCAATAAAAAATAATCATGAAATTCTATTCATGCAACAATAGTAAACCAGAAATTTGACGCACATCTTATTACTATAAATATTTCTTCTAAATTAATAATTAGATCACTACCTCAATGTTGTCGCATTACTGATAGCTATTCTCGTAGTACCATGATTGTAATGACATGTGAATGCACAGATAATAGACACACCTTCTTTAATTTATCATAAATTACGAAAATAGAACCTTCGAATTGCTGGTGTGTGGGAAAAAAAAGAACCTTTGAGAAATTAACCAATGCTTCAAAGTGTGTATCAATGTCACTTTTTTTAAGGTTCTATTCGCCCCCGCCTATATTTTGGAGTGCAAAAGAGTTACTAGCAAATAAACCTCTAAAATAAAATGAAGCCCAATGTCTGTCTACGATTTGCTCTGACAGAAACAGTTAACGGAGCATAGCAAGAATATCAATTTCTATAAAGAATTTTTGTAATAATTCTTTATTGAACAATCTAGGAATATTAGAAGATGGAGAAAAATAGAATGAAAACGTGTTTTTTGGGTGTACCATACAAATGAAATTTTACTCCTATTTATAGGAGTTATTATGTCTCTTCATATATTCAAAATTATCCAAATGAATAGTTACATCTTTTAACAATAAATATAATTATTTAATATATGCTTATCTGAAAAATCACAACTCTTTGTTAATAATAAAGTGATATAGCTTTTGAATTAAAGAGACATAATTTATCATTATGAATAGTGATAACTCTTGGTTAATAACCAAGTGACATCACTATGAAACTATGATGCCTCAAGTTTATTCCTATTATTTACTTGTATTTTTCTAGTATATATAAAATATAAAAAGGCAAAAACACCTTTAAAATAATATTTGTTACTTTTTAAAATTAAGAGATTTTTTATAATTTCACAACCGAGTTGAGAGGTGACACTGCTCAGTCAAACACTTAATATTAGTATCTTTAATTTTTTTAGAATGTGTCTTAGAAATCTATACTTACTTATATTTAAGCCCTTGATTGAGTTGGTGTCACGTGTAACGCCCCAAAATTTAAATTTTTGTTTTTGCGAATGTGTGACACAAATGTGTATCTGCTTTAGTGGTTAAGTGTTCTGGGTGTGTGTGAGAGGTCCCAAGTTCAAGCCATGGCTTGGGCAAATTTTGGTTTTTTTTTTATAAATAAAGCCCCATCTTGGGTTAGAAGGCTTTTAAGTAAAAGTTGGTAAATAATTAATAGAATGGGCCTACTGGTCTGGTGGTTGAGTGGAGTGTTGGTGTGAAGGAGGTCTTGTGTTCGAGTCTGGGCAAGAGCATTATTTTTGCTTGCTCGTCTAGAAGAGTTTGTGTTGGATTAAAAAGCTGAGTAGTTAGATGTAGTGGGAAGTAGTGGAGTGATTTAGGGGATTAGGGAAGATCTGGTAAGTTTTCCTTTTTCCAAAAATTCGGTTCTTCTTCTTTCTCAAAACCTCTCTGCTGTTTTCTTCACATTTTCCCCCTTGCTGTCGATTTTTGCCTTCCCATTTGCTGAGCCACCTTTTTCTTCCTTTCCCTTGCTGCTATTTTTCTTGTTTTGACCTCTCTTTTACTTCCTTCCTGCGCAACGTCCTCGTCGCTCTTTCGGTAAGTCTAGTTTTTTATTAAACTTTAATTATGATTTGGAAAAGTGTTAATAAGGATTCGTTTGGTGATTAGGGGCTTATCGAAGGGCTGATTATCATTCATCGACGTTCTAAAGGCGTGAAATTTCTGTTATTCGATAGAAGGTAATGGTTTCATTGTTCGAAAGATGTTTTTCTCGTTTCGGGATTAGTTTAGTTCAGTTGGTTAAGCGATTAATTGTGTGAAATATTGGTTAATTATAGGTACTGGAGTGCTCGGAAGTGTGTAGGCATAAAAAACAATACAGGTGTGTACTCGATTGCACAGAAAATGAGGTTTCAGTGAAAGACAAAAACCTCACTGTTGACGCCACACGGGCGTGTGGTCACCCTTGTGGTAGGCCGTGTGGCATAACACGGGCGTGTGATTGACGAGGCTAGGCCGTGCGCATATGACACGGCCGTGTGATGGCCAGGTAGGCCGTGTGCGACACACGGGCTAGACTGATTTAGGCCGTGTGGGCCACACGGGCTTGTGGGTCCACACGGGCGTGTGGGAAATTAGGTCAGGCCGTGTGATCCACACGGGCCAAGGCCAATATGGGCATGTGGGCCCACACGGGCAGGCCACATGGGCGTGTGAGCCCATTTTCACTGAATTGATTGCTAAGGTTGCACGGGTCGCCCAAGTCGACTGTGAACCTACTGTAGGGCCGGTAAGCATTACTTAGACTCATAATTGTGTGAACTGATTGTTTGATTTATATATATTGAGCATGATGATAGTATGCATGTATACTGAACTGGTTATATGTACTGATATCATGAGATGACATGTCATGAGTTGTATGTTGCATTGCATGGGGTTGGGTTGATTATATTTGGGGGAAGTGTACTGAAAGGCTCTTAAGCCTAATATACTGGCAGCTCAGCTGCAAATTACTGTTTTGTGCCGCATTCGGTACTACCTGGAGTGTAGAGATGGGTGGGTTGATTTAATCCCCACATGGAGTGTAGGGTTGGACGGAGATGGTGTGTAGAGGCTGGTTGGGTAGGACTTTGATATCGAATCTTGCATGACTGCTCATCGATCTTCGTGATGGGCTAAGGCCCTATCGCATATTTGATATCAGATCTTGAGATGGGCTAAGGCCCAAACCGTTATCGAATCATCGAAGGGGGCTTAGGCCCAAAATCGTATTTGATTTGTGCAATTGTGTCTACTAATGTTTGTTTTCTCGTGGGATTACACACCGAAGTTTATGTAAACTCACCCTCTCTGCTTAATGTGCACAGTAATCCCTGCACCTAGAGCGGATCGGTGCGGCGTAGGACTCGACTGACCACGCTTTTGGACTTTACGTTTTTTTTTTAATTTATGTTTTATGGTCTTATTATTATTGGGGTGTAAATTGAGGACTCTTGGGACTTTTGCTTAAATTTGGTTTTTATTTATTTATTTTTGTGGAATTATAACTGCTAGTCGTAGGAAGTTCGGTTTTCAAAAAGCTAACGTATTTTCTAAACTCACGATTATTTAAACTACTTTGTTTTAAAAGTTTCCGCAACGAGAAACGTTTTAAAGCAAATGTTTCAAATAAGTAAAACAATTCCCTTTAGAACTAATAAGAGATAAAGATAAGTAATAACATGGAAATGATTTTATTGTAATAATTTAGTTTTCGAACACACTATCATGTGACATCGCCAGATTCGGCCATAACGTCTAGGCCGGGTTTGGGGTGTTACATCACGAGTCAATCGAATATTAATTCAGTTGAGAAATTATTAAAATATCAAACTATATGCAAAATAAGTTATATTATTATGATGATATTCTTGTCTTTTTATATTTCTATATAAAATCAATAAAAACTAAATGATGATGAAATTTAAATTCGTAACACAATAAATTTTAAATATTTAACTTTATCATTTCAACTAAAGTCTCATTTATTTTTTATGTCAATTTTTGACAAATATATTTGTTATATAAAATTTTCACTCACGTATGTCACAATCTAGTATATAGAATTCTTTTTAACACTAGATGTATAATTTTAAAGTGTAAAAGATATATACTAACAATATGAAAAGGAAGCCAATTGTATTTTAGTAGATTTAAGGTATATTGATAGTGCAGATATTTCACATTTGGTAAAAATATGCCATCAATTTTTGTATTCTTCTTAAATTTGAAATTTAATCTTTCTATTTTTTATATTTTAAAATTTGGGTTTAATTATTAAAAGTGTTAAATTTTTTCATTATATTTCTTGGTGTGACATTTTAAAATAAAAAAAAAAACTCACTTAGCAGTTATGTAATTAAAAAGATATTACTGTATTAAACCTGAATTTAACAAAAATAATTTTAACAATATTAACAATTGGACTTGAATTTCGAAATCTGAAAACAGAGGGATTGTATTCCTATAAATAAAAGTATAGGAACTAAATTCAATTTTTGAGAAGAGTACAAGGACTTATGACATATCTTAACATTGACATTATTTTGGTAATTAGCCTTAATATGTCATTTGGTACCTGAGTTTGACACATTTTTCTAATGTGGTACCTGTGTTATTTTTTAGTTTAATATGGTACCTGTATTTAACAAAAGTTATATATTTTGGTACCCAAAGGTGATGATGTTAACTTTTTAGTGTTTAATTCAGGTTTTAGGATTAATTTGATGAAAGTTAATTGTTAATTTTATTAGATTTGAATTTTTTGATGATTTTGTTAATAGAATAAATTTATTATTAATTGTGAATTTGTTTAATTTTGTTCTTAATTTGTCAATACAGTTTGATGTATGTGATTTAATTTGGGTTTTAGGGTTGATTTGATTAAACTTAATTGCTAATGTTATTAGCTAATTATGAATTTTCATCAAATCAACTTTAAAAACCTGAATTAAGCATTAAAAATATAACAATGTTATTTCCAATCAACAAAATGTATATCTTTTATCAAATACAAGTACTACATTGGACCAAAAAATAACACAAATACCACATTAAAAAACAGTGTCAAACTCAAATACCAAATTATGTATTAAATCTATTGGTAATTAATTCTAATAGTTTTTGGGTAGATTTCATCTATGTTTAACATCTGCAAATTATGTCAGGAAGGTAGTAGAATACAAGCCAAATTTGTGAAATTTGCATGGAAGAATTCTATTTGACATGGAGTGCAAGTGATTGGCATAATTAAAAATAAATGGGCATAAAAACGAAAGAAATTTAAATTAAGGATAATTATTCAGTATATAGGTGGTTGAATTTTTTACTCTACAAGTGTGGCTGAGATTTTGTCATATGTCCTATTTATTTATTTTTAATTTTTTAAATACAATTTTAGAACACATGGCAAAATCCCAACCTTACTTATGAAGTTAAAAAGTTTCACCAACAATGTAGATTTTAGAGTTAATTTATACTAAGAGTTTTCTTTTTTAAGGCTTTATCATCATCATGATTATTAGGTTATTTAGTTAATTTAGGATAAATGTTATTTTTTTTATTTTTAAGATTTTCATTTATGTTATTTATTTTATTTATATTATCTCTATGAAGTATTGATTAGAATACAATTCTTTCTCTATGATGGGTGTCAAAACTACCAAAAAAAATATTTTTACACCTAAACTGTAAATAAATAGCAGTATAAGGAATATGATTGATCCCATAGAGAGTAAGATATCTAAAATTGTTGTTTCGATTTAATTAGGTTGTGCGTTTAGACAATTGTCGTGCCCACAACATGTAATGGTCTATACAAAAATAAAAAGGGATTTAAATCTAATAAAAGTAAAAATAATAAAAGTATTTGAAATCAAAATAACAATGAAAATAGGCAGAAAAAAAATAAATTAAATAAATTGATATGACGAAATTTCAGCTTCAGGCTTGATTTTGCTCCGGTTTTGAACCGATCCTTGATAATAAATCTTCTCATTCATTTGATAAGTTAGTTATAGTGATCGAAGATGCCTTAGACCGCTAACCCTTTCATGTGTAGATTAATTCAGAGAATGCCCAACAATTAACCCTTACCGAATGAACAACCGCGAAACATGCGTTCACGATTTAGCTTTTCGGTAGCCTTGCGAACTAGAATGGCCCAAATTGAACCAAAGGCCTCAACCACACGAGTCGTTTAGATCCAATTGATTTGCCTTGATAGATCCAACTAACTATTTAATTGGACACACCAATGTGTTCTTTAGTAGACCGAATATGACAGATGATCGATTTGGTACTTTCAACTATACGCTTATCAACACCGAATCAACGAGCCCTTTTTGACTTGGTGTCAATACAACTTTTTGAGATGACAATGTCTATCTCCGAAACAACAAATACCAAAATAAAAATTTTTAAGTACATGTTAGGATCTCACAACTCTCTACCAAATTGTTTATTAGCTACTAATGAAAATAAGCCTATTTAATGAAGATTTTAACAAAGTTTAATTAAAAAAAAAAAATTGAAAGAAAAAATTTGCAATATTGCGCTGGCCAAAGACAAACAAAAATAGAAAAATTGGAATTGAAATTCAATTCAAAATACATGAGTTATCTAAAAATGAAATAAAACATAAAATATTAGAAAATAAAAATATTATCCTAAAGATAAAATACTAAAAAATTAAAATATTATCCTAATAAAAATTAAAACAACAACAAATAAACAACAAAAACACACTTTCAACTTCGACTAGGAAACTTATCACTTTTAGAATGTTGATTATGATTAAACATAAACAACCAAACACACGAAGATCATCAAACAAAGGAGGGCTACCAAGCAACATTTCATAGGGTGTTTTATTGTGAAGAAGAGGCGAATGAGTTTGATTAATGAGATGAAAAGCATGATAGAGTTTGTTTGTCAAAGTTTGTTCAATAAATCCTTATTTTCATGAGATATTTTAGCTGTTTAAGTTTATTTGGTTGTTAGAAGTGGCTCCTTTATTTTCTATTTTTTAGTTGCTATGTAAGCCTATATAATAGTCCAATATTTTCAATTTTACTCAATGCAAAAAATCATTCTCCTCCATTTCTTTTGTTCTTTAATTATTCTTCCTTGTTCTTAATATTTGGTATCAGAGCCATTAAAGAGCCTAGTTCATTTAGAAACTCCAGTATTCTTAAACTATGAAAACAGAGGGATCATTTGTGCAACCAATAATTTCGAAGTTTTATGGGCATTATGATTATTGGGCGATGCTTATGGAGGATTTTTTACGTTCCAAGGAGTATTAGGGATTGGTAGAGAATGGCATTCCTGTTGTAGCGGAAGATGCAACTGATGCATAGAAAATGAGCATTGAAGATCAAAAACAAAAAGATTTGAAAGCCAAAAACTCTTTGTTTCAGGTTTTGGATCGTACAATTCTGGAGACAAACGATACAACAAAGAGCATATGGGATTCCATAAAGTAAAAATATCAAGGTACAACACGAGTCAAACGTGCACACCTGTAAGCTCTTAGCATAGAATTAGAAACTCTTCGTATGTGAGTAGGGGAATTTGTTAATGATATTTTTGCTTGAACTCTCATCATAGTCAATAAGATGAAGGCTAATAGTGAGGTTATGGAGGATGGTACTTTGTTCAAAAGATTTTGAGATCCATGACTAGCAAGTTTAATTACGTTGTTTGTAGTATTGAGGAGTCTCGAGATACAAGTATCCTAACCATTAATGAATTGCAAAGCAACTTACTTGTGCATGAACAACGTATAGGATCTCATAATGAAGAAGAACATGCTTTGAAGATCACTCATAGAGATTATTCTGGTGGCTGGGCTAGAGGTCGTGGTGGCTTCAGAGTAAAGGAAGAGGATGAGGCAAGCAAAGTTTCGATAGAGCCACGGTAGAATGTTACAGATGTCACAAGCTAGGACATTTTTAATAGGAATGTTCTAGTAAAGAAGCAAATTATACAGATATTTAAGAGAAAATGTGTAACACTCCCTAACCCTAAATCGTCATCAATGCAAAGTGGTTACGAGCATTATCGACATATCGGATAATTTACGAATAATTCATAAATTAACATACATAGTATAATTTAATCATTAAGTCCCTGTAATGGACCCTCGAGGCCCAAAACACGTATTAAAAGTGGAACGGGACTAGTTCGAGTACTCAATTTTTTTTTAACTCAATATAACCCCTTTATAAACATCTAGCCTTCCCTGCAAATTTTCAAACCGCAACCAATTTGCAACCAATATAACAAACCCTACATTTCCACACTCAAACATACCTAACTATGCCTACAACATTAATTTAACAATTTATCTATTTGATCACTCATAAATAACTTTTTAATTGAACTAATAATTTCATTCATTTCCCATTTTAGTTTCATGCCACATTTTACTGAATATGCCATACTAATTCATTTCATACTTATAACCCATATTAGACATCATTTTACAACCAAAGTTTCAAAACTTAAGTACATAATTTATACAATACCTAAGTACATGCCACTTTTACCAAAAGAGGGATTACATCACCAAATTGTCTCTGAAGTCGGGATTGATCTAGATGCTGAACCGGGACCTTTGACTTCTACCGACTGCATGAAAAACAACTGCACGACACTGAGTATGCCTATACTCAGTGGTATTACCATAATTCAAACTATAATAACAAATAATAATGTATAAACATATAAATATCAAACATATAATAATTTATATATATATATTAATTCATACTTTAACTTTCAAATTTTCAATTAATCAAATTGATATCACATATCATCAAATTGCATTCAATCATCTCATGAACCTTTGGTTCATGTCTTTCGTTTTCAGTCTCCATTCAATTCACAATTTCAACTTTCTCATTTCTTCAATAAATCAATCGATCAATTTCATTCTTTTTATCATTTCATTTGCTTACCCCTATTAACAAGACTCGGACCTTGGCGGATACGCGGATCCCAACCAAACACACCAGAATAATCCAACCAAACATACCAGAATAAATAATCCTCCCAAACACACTAGAATAAATAATCCTCCCAAACACACCAGAAAGGCATTAAATGCCTCTTCGGATAATCCGAAGAAATAAAGTAACATCAGTATCTCCTCGGCCAAGCCGAAAAGTCCCCTGAACTCTTCCAAATCCTATGACATGCCAACTATATCCGACTCAGCCCGACTAGTTAATAGGGTATTCAAATCATTTCTCAATTCAATCTCATTTCAATTCAAAACACACCTTTCAATTTAATCACAATTCAATTTAATACATTTTCCACTTTCCAATCAATAAACAATTTAAATACTCAAACACATTCATACTTCATCTCAATTTCATTCATGTCAATAGTAATACTTACCTTATAATTTACTTACCATACATAAGAATTTAAATATAACATTAACTAAATAGTAGTTTGAATTATAGTAATACAAACCTGAAATTTGAGATTACTCCTTGATGATCTTCTCTTTTCCTTTCTTCGTGGATGCATCGGGTGCGATATTAGCTACGAAAAATTAAGATAATTTCATAATCATTAATACACTACTAATTTATATATAATTAATTGAATTTCTATTCAATTTTCTACTTTAATTTCAATTTAGTCTTAACTAAATTCACTTACTTTTCTATCTCAATTCATACTTTATTTCTACTCAAATTTCAACCAAACTTAAACATAACTATCTAAATTTCATCATAAAACCCTAATTTCAAAATTCTTGCAATTTAGTCCCTACTATGTAAAACTAATAGCTTCTTTTACAATTTAATCCTTTAATCAATTCTAACTAAAAATTCATTCAATTAAACCCCTAATTTAACAATTTGTTCAACATGAATCATGTTCAAAAACCTAAGAACTTCCAAAACTTCAACTTAATTTCAACAAAACTTTGTTCTAATGCTTCTAAAACATCAAAATTAAATAAAAAGGACTTAATTAACTTACCAAATTAAACTCCAAGCTTTAAAACCTTAGTTTTTCCTTTTCTTTTTCTTTTCTTCTTTCCTTTCTCCCTATTTCGAAAGCTTCTGCTTCTTTTCTCCTTTTGTTTCATTTGTTATTTTACTTTATTTCATATATATATATATATATATTAGTTAATAATATTAATAATAATAATAAATTATAATAATAATATAATATAATAATATTTAATTCATAAATATCTTTTACTTAAATTATAAGAAAATATTTTATTTTATTACAAGTGTATTTATATATATTTTACACATGTACCATTAAGCATTATACAATTGTCTTCATTTTAATTTATTTTAATAATAATTTAATAATTTAATATAAAACTATAATAGTAATTATAATAAATATCTATTTAATAATAAATACATATATCACAATTGTACATATAAATATTTTTACATTTGTATATTATCATGACCATCCGTTTCTTTTATTTATTTATCATACAAAAATCTTATAATATAATTATTTAATTAATAAATATCTTTTAACTTAAATTTTAAGTAAATAAATAATTATAATACAAGTGTATATATATACATTATTACACTTGTACCATCTTATCACCATACACTTGTCTTAATTTATTTTATTTCATAATATAATAATATTAATAATAATATTTAAATAGAAAACCATAATAATAATTAATAATTATACCTATAGTAATAAATTAATAACAAAATCTCAAGATTTTTATACTCATTAACCGCCTCATTCTAAGCAATTAGTCTAATTGCTTATTTAGCCCCTTAAGTTTTTCTTTAATCTATAATTAAATTTTTACCCTTTATTCAATTTAATCCTCTTTCGTAATTACTCTTAATTAAACTAAACTCACCTAATTAAAACTTAATTAAGCTCACTACTAGACTCATAAATATTTCTAATAATTATTTATGAACTCGGTTTACTAAGACGGAGGCCCGATAATGTACTTTTTCGATACCCGTAAATTTTGGGTCATTACAAAATGTTATTGATGACTTTTGTGAATATAAAAACTACTAACAGAGAAGATACTTAGTTCCTTGGTTCAGGATGTAGCAATCATATGTGTGGAAATAAAGAATACTTCTCAAATTTTGATGAAAATTTTAAAGATCCGATGAAGCTTGGCAACAACACAAGTATGGTTGTAATTAGAAGGGGTAATGTAAGGCTGCAAGTTGATGGAATGGTGCAGGTAATTATAAGGGTGCTCTATGTGTCAGAACTAAAGAATAATTTATTAAGCAACAGACAGTTACAGGAAAAAGGGCTAGCCATTCTGTTTCAACATGACAGATACAAAGTATATCATTTAGAGAAAGGTTTAATCATGGATACAAAGATGTCTAGGAACAGGTGTTCAGATTATATGCAGTTTATTAGTCCACAATGTCCACTTGTTTTAGCACAACTACAAAAGAAAAGGTTCAGCTCTAGCATCGTAGATATGGACACTTGAGCTGCAAAGGACTAAAGACACTTCAAGAAAAGAAGATGGTGAGTGGGTTACCAGAATTGAAGTCTCCTTCAAAGTTGTGTAATGATTGTATGGTGGGAAAGCAACAACGAGCCTCATTTCCAAAGAAAAGCACTTGGAGAACAACACAAATCCTTCAGTTAATTCATGCTGACATTTGTGGACCAATCAAGCCCAATTCTAACAGTGGAAAGAGGTACCTAATCACTTTCATTGATGATTTTAGTAGAAAATTTTGGGTTTATTTTCTCACAGAAAAGGCGGAAGCCTTTGCTGTATTTAAAAATTTTAAAATTCGTGTTGAAAAATAAACAAATTCAACTATCAAATGTTTTACGCACTGATCGAGGTGGAGAGTTTACGTTACAAGAATTCAAAAAATTCTGTGATGATCATGGTATTCATAGAAAATTGACAGTTGCATATACACTATAACAAAATGGAGTCGCGGAGTGTAAGAATAGGACAATTATGAATATGGTTCGCAGCATGCTCTCAAGAAAGAAAGTTCCGAAAACCTTCTAGCCTGAAGCAGTAAATTGGACTGTCCATGTACTAAATCGAAGCCCAACTCTTGCAGTTAAAGATAGAACCCCAGGAGAAGCTTGAAGTGGAGTCAAACCTTCAGTTGAGTATTTTTGTGTTTTTGGTTGCATTTCTCATGCTCATATGTTTGATAAGAAGAGAACTAAGTTAGATGATAAGAGCTTACGATGTGTATTGTTAGTTGTAATGTAAGTGATGAGTCAAAGCCTTATAGGCTTTATGATCCAAATTCACAGAAAATTATAATAAGCAGAGATGTTGTAATTGAGTGTGAATTAGAATCCGATGATGATGTAAGTAGAACGAATAAAACTGAGCCACAAGAAGAGGGAAGTGGATCTTCTTCAGATTCTTTGATTGCGGATAGCAATTTAGATAGAGGACGAGATAAGCAACCACCAAGTTGGATGAGGGATTATGTGACTGGAGAAGGGCTCTCTAAAGAAAATAATGAAGCTTATTTGGTCATTTCTACAATGGGTGATCTTATGCATTTTGAAGATGCTATTAAAAGTGAGAAATGGAGGAAAGAAATAGATGTGGAAATGGAAGCAGTAGAGAGGAATGACATCCAGGAATTGACTGAATTACCTTAAGGAGAAAAGTAGGTAAGGGTAAAATAGGTTTACAAGAATAAATATGATGAGAATGGTGAGGTTGAAAAAAACAAGACAAAGCTTGTCGTAAAGAGGTATGTGCAACATGGAATAGATTACACTAAATTTTTTTCACCTGTTGCACGTATAGAAATAGTTCGATTAGTTGTAGCATTTACAGCTCAAAAAGAGTGGACTATCCATCAGCTAGATGTGAAGTCTTGATTTTTACATGGCGAATTAAATGAGATTGTCTTTGTAAAACAGCCAAATGGTTACATCCAGAAGGGAAATGAGCAAAAGGCATATAAGCTAAAGAAGGTGCTTTATGGGCTTAAGCAAGTATCACATGCGTGGTATAGCCGAATGGAAGCTTACTTCATCAAGGAGGGGTTCGAAAAATACACTTATGAGCATACTTTGTTCATTAAAATGTGAGATAGTAAAGTGGTAATTGTTAGTGTATATGTTGACGATTTTCTTGTTTCTGGTAATGATGAGTTCATGATTAATGAGTTCAAAGATTCAATGAAACATGAGTTTGACATGAAAAATCTTGGGAGGATGTGGTATTTCTTTGGTCTTGAAGTTCTTTAGAAAACTAATGGCATATTTGTTAGTCAATTTAAGTATGCATTAGAGGTGCTGAAGTAATTTGAAATGGATAAAAGTAACTTGGTTCAAAATCCAATTGTCACTGGGTTCAAGCTTGTAAAATATGAAGATGAGTTAAAGTGGATAAGACTTATTATAAGCAAGTCGTGGGTAGTCTTATGTATCTTACGGCAACATGACCTGACATGATATTTGTCGTAAGTCTTTTAAGTAGATATATGGAAAATCCTACTGAGATGCATTTGTATATGGCAAAAGGAGCATTGAGATATTTGAAGGGTACAACTGAGTTTGGGATCTTTTATAAGAAGGGAAGAGATGAAAAAGTTATTGCTTACACATATAGTGACTATGCTGGAGACATAGAAGATAGGAAGAGCATTTCATGATATGTATTTCTTCTATGTACAGGGGTAGTATCATGGGCTTCTAAGAAGAAACCAATTGTGAGTTTATCTTCTACAGAGGCTGAATTCATTGCTGCTGCATCATGTGCATGTCAGATAGTATGGTTGAGAAGAGTATTAGAAATGTTGGTTCAAAATCAAGAAGAAGTAAGCACTGTTTTCTGTGACAGTAGCTCAGCAATTAAACTCTCAATGAATCCAATAATACATGGTCGTACTAAACATATAGATGTGCGTTTTCATTTTCTTTGAGAGTTGACAAAGGATAAAAGTGGAGTTGATTCATTGTGGTTCACAAGATCAATTGGCAGATGTGATAACTAAAGCTCTCAAGTTGGATCAGTTCTTGAAGTCAATTGGCAGATGTGATAACTAAAGCTCTCAAGTTGGATCAGTTCTTGAAGTTATGAAAGCTTTTGGGAGTTTGTGTTATTACTGATATAAACTGATTGATTTAGACATTTTAGTTTAAGGGAGGAAATGATAGAGTTTGTTGGTCAAAGTTTGTTCAGTAAATCTCTATTTTCATGGGATATTTTAGCTGTTTAAGTTTATTTGGTTGTTAGTAGTGGCTCATTTATTTTCTATTTTTTAGTTGCTATGTAAGGATATATAATAGCCCAGTATTTTTAGTTTTACTCAATACAAAAGATAATTTTCCTCCATTTCTTTTGTTCTTTAATTATTCTTCCTTGTTCTTAACAAAGTAACTAACACACACTCCCCCAAAAAGATATAGGCAAATTTCCATGGAAACGCAAAGCACGAGCTACATTTAAAATATACAGATGTTTCCTGTAACACCCCTAACCCGTGTCCGTCGCCGGATTAGGGTTAAGAGCATTACCTGACAGATCAGAAACTTTAACAGACAATTCATCAAGTAACTCATCAATTACATTCATATTGTCCCTTAAGTAAGTCATAGAGACTTAAAGCATGCTCAGAAATAGGGTTGGGACTAAACCGGAACACATACAAAATTTCACGGAAATTTAAAACTTTTTTAAGTTGCAGGGGTTACATGCCCGTGTAGGCAAGTCGTGTGCCTCCCACGGCTGCTGGACACCCCCGTGTGTCCTCCCCGTGGTCGAATCTGACCTCACATCCACGGTCACCAAGCACGCCCGTGTGCCTTGGCCGTGGTCGAATCTGACTTCACATCCACGGCCACCAAGCACACCCGTGTGCTAAGGCCGTGTACTCTTAGGCCATATACTGACTTTCTCACACTGCTACTAGACACGCCCGTGTGTCTTGGCCGTGTGCTATTAGGCTAGCTACTGACTTAGCCCCACGGTCACTAGGCACGCCCGTGTGCCACAACCGTGTGACATTATAGGCCATTTGCAAGGCCAAAATGCCACCCACATAGGTCATACCTACAAGAAATGTTTACCAACTCATTTCATGCTCAAATGGCACACAAAAACATACCAAATTAACCATTCAATCTATACATTCAGTACCAATTCCAAACATACTAAAATACAAGGTTAAAACTCATCTAATCACAAACATATTTCATTCATTCACTTAATCAAAATTTGACCATATTATGCCTCAACTAACCATACCAAAACATACTTCATATATCACATTCTTTCAAGCAAATTCCCAACATCATAACTAGCCAAATCACATGGCTAAATTCATATAATGAACTTATACCAAATGCTAGCCTATACATGCCATATCTAGCTTTATACATTTCCAAAATGTACCAAAATAGGTTTAGTAGTGTGATGATTTATCCTTGACGGTCCCGAGCCTTCATAGCTTTGACGACCTATAAAACAGAGAAAAAACACACAAAAGAGTAAGCTTTCCAAAAGCTTAGTAAGTCATATACAAATAAACTTAATATGTAAAGCATATAAGCATATAACCACATTGGCACAATTCATATATATAGCAAATTTCTCACATATATATACTTTGGTCCATATCCTTTACCATATTGGCCACATTCATCAATTTAAGAATCATAGTAAGATCACATAGGTACTTACCTTATATACACACTTAGTGTATAAATCAACGTACCTGAAACGGATATACAATTCACTTAGCCATTCGTATCACAAACTTGCCCGTTGAACCGTAAGGAATCTAGTAGGATACTCAGAAAGCTCGGAATGGTCGTACAATGCCAACGTCCCAGACGAGGTCTTACATGTAATCGAATATCGATGCCACTGCCTCTCGATGGTGGTCTTACACGAATCAATACGATGTCGATGTCCCGCATGGGTCTTACACGTAAAGATCATATCGATGCCAACGTCCCAGACGTGGTCTTACACGTAACGCTCATGTCGATGCCTACGTCCTAGACGAGGTCTTACACGAAATTTCAAATAAATGCCAACGTCCCAGACGTGGTCTTACATGATAAAATAGAACAGATACCTATGTCATGACATAACTAATCCTATATATTCCTAGGTTCATACGGGACTTCTCGGACTTAACACTATATCATCCATAACTAGGAATTCATATACAAAGCATCCCATAAGCATTCATTTTCATCAATAATCTTATAAATAAGCTCAATTCAATATAACAACATTTATTTGCAATATGACTTACCTCAGATTCGATTTATCAAAAATGGAAACTAATTACTTTCACTTTCCCGCGATCTAGGTCCGTTTTCCTCGGTTCTTGATCTAAACATATTCAGAATTAACTCTTTTATTCACTTATTCATTCAATTCAATCCAAGGACACACATTTAGGGCTATTTGCAAATTAACCCTCACATTTGTACAATTTATCAATTTAGTCCATCTTTCTCAAAACATCAAATTCACAAAATTAATACATACACATGCTTAGCCGAATGTTTATACACCTCATACAAGCCCATATTTTCCGTCAAATTTGCAATTTAGTCCTCAAAAATAATATTTTCTCAATTTAGCCCTAATTAGCTAAATTCATCAAAACTTCAAGAACAAAGTATGTTCATCTAGCTCAAACCTTTCATTTATCAACTAAACTCATCACAAAGCTCAACATATCATCAATGGCATATTTCACAAATATCATCAATACACAAAATTGATACATGGGTTTTGTAGCTCTCAAAACAACGGTTACAAAAACGTAGAAATTATCAAAAACGGATCAAAAACTAACCTTGAATTAGACCACAACTATGGCCGAACCCTTGCTTATGCTTTTCTTTTCTTTCTTTACTTATTTCGGTCAATGAAGAGAAAATAAAAGATGAACACTCATCTTTTTGTTTCATTAATCTAATGTTAATAATTCATTTACCAAAATAGCCCTCATTCATATAATTAAAACAATTATGTAATATGGGCATTTAAGACCTTTATCCATCCACTATCTAAATAGTGGTTTAATAGCCACATAAGGCCTTCACCTTTACAAAGCCACAATACATGGATACTTTAACAAATATCAAGCAACTTTCACATTTAATGCGATTCAATCCTTTTGTCAAATTAAACATATATACGGGCAAATTAACTTACGAAAATTTAATACATGCTTAAACACTCATCAAGGGCACAGAAAATAATATTAAAATATTATACGGACTCAGATTTGTGGTCCCGAAACCACTGTTCCGACTAGGGTATAAACCGGACTGTTACATTTCCTCTCCACTCTCTTATTTTGTTGAGGAGTACCAACACAAGATGTTTGAAAAATAATGTCATTTCCAAGAAAATAATTCTAGAGACAATTAAATTTCGTCCTATTATCGTTTCTAACACATTTTATTTGTTGAGAAAATTGATGATCAACCATAGTAATGAATGACATGAAAACTTTGAAAACATCTTTTTCTTTTTTCCAATAGATATACCCAAACAACACGAGAGAAATTATCAACCAATGTAAAAAAAAAAAAATGAGATCCACAAGATGAAGGAGTGTCATTAAACCCCCATAAATCACAATGAATTAACTCAAAAATATGAGTGACTTTCTATTCACTAATTGTAAATCTATTTCTAGTATGCTTAGCACGATGACAAATTTCACATGATTTATTCAGATGATCTCTATAGTTACTACTTTCTCGGAAGGGAGACCCAATCTTCTATGCCAAAGTTCCAAAGAGGATGAAGCTTCAACTGAAACTGCTTTAACCGTCGAAACCTGTCGTAAGTAGTAAAGTCCATCTCGTTTCTCACCCAATCCAATCAGCTCCCTCGAATGTACGTCTTAGATAGCACATGTGTTAGTAGAAAATTGGACAAAACAGTTCATATCATCATTCAACTGGGAAACCGAATTTAAATTACAGTTTAATTTAGGAACATAAAGAATGTGTTTTAAGTGAATTTTGTCCATCAATTTAACCATTTCTTCTTGGGTAGCCACCACTATTTGGCCAGCAGGGAGTCCTACAGAACATGCTACAACATCTCTTACATTCTTCAAACACATAAGATCACTCGTAACATGATTTGAATACCTCGTATCAATAATCCAATTATTTCTGGACTTACCATTCAACTGAGTGGAAGTTGATTGTTTATTACTGACCACTACCAGAAGAGACTTCCATTGCTCAATGGTAAAACTAGGAAGTGTCATCCCCTTGGTAGTGGTGGAAGAGAAGACTAGCCGCCAGCCATCTAGAATGATGAAAGAAAAAAATTGTGTCAAAAACCTTACTCAAATGTCATGACAAGAATATGGTAATCTCTAGAATTTTATTGATAAACCTCAAGGGTATATATATATCTATTCAATAAATGTTACGTAGGAATCAAATTGCTAAAAGATAATATCCCATAATAATATCTTATAATATCTCATTAGGAATCAAATTGCGAAAAGATAATATCTCATAATAATATTCTAACAGTATCTTTTTTACAAATAAATCTAAAAATAAAAGTTTCCAAAATAAATTCTTTTCCATCAACTTTGTTTTTTAGCCCAAAATTTTTACGACAACGCGCATCTTTGACTCTTTTTTAACTTTTTGAGTTTTGCTTTTGCACCTAATCAAAATAAAAAAATAAGCCCCAAATTAGTGACGTCCCATTCAATAATTTATCAAAATTAAGCATAATAAACATGTAAATTGGATGTATTATCACTCTATAAAAGATTATTTTTGGTGTCGGCAAAAAGGAACTTAAAATTTCATTTTCCTATTAATTTTCAATATTCTATTTTACTATGAATAGCTAATTTTAATTTTTTTAGCCAATGGTAAATGTAAATTCTATCTTATTAGAATTGTGAGATTTGAAAGTGTTCTTTCGTTTTTTTTTCTTATTCGTTGATATTTGCTTTTCTATTTTATGAGATGGATTGGTATTTAAAATAATATATAGTTGTCAATAAGTGTTGGGTACGATGGTAAGGCACATTGCTCTCTTAAAGAAAGAACTTCGGCTCAAACCCTAGAAATGTCATTATTGGAAGAGTAGCCACAAACTTCAAAACAGACATAGAGATACATTATCTATACAAAAATGAATAATACATAGTTAATTAGAGTAAATTGGTCAATAATTGTCTCTTTATTCCAATAACTAAAACATGTTAGCATAGTTTGATTTAAAGAGCAATTGGATTATGCTATGAGAATGTGTGATCTAATTTAAATGAATCATGTTGTTAATTATAGTTGGATCTTTCTAATTTGTAAGGCTGCTGGAAAATTAAATATTAGAAGTGTTTCTTAGGGTTGTTTGACTTGAAAGGGTTGATTGTGGAGTTGTTCTCGCAATTAATTTATAAACTCAAGAAAGATTGATAGTTTAAGTTGTTCTTTGATCGTTTTAATCAGTTTATCATTAAGTAAGAAAACATCTAAAATCCGTGATCAATTTGACACCGAAATTGACATCGCACCTGAGGCTGGAAATCTGTAATATATGTTTACTCTTAAATATTTTGAATTGTTGTTATTTACATTCCGACTTTTCTTTATATTATTTTTGCGAGATTTAAAACCCCATATTTTATTTTTCTTCAGGATTGCAAAAGTCGTGCTCACAATTACTCTAGTTACTAAAGAATTTTAGTTGATCTAATTTCTTTCGAATTTGACCCTACTTTTCTATTTATAAAAATTATTATGTTTTTTAGGGGTAGGAATTTAAAGTCGATGGATTTGGCACCATCATGTATTAATTATGGTTTTAATCTCTTTATTGAAATATAAGATTTAATTTGATATTAAAGTAAATTCTCTACTTTTATAATATTATTGGTAAAAGTAACACCATTAATTATTATTGTTAAAATGATCAACAACTAATTTAATTAAAATATAAATTTATTATTAATTGAATATATCTCTTAAAATTAAAATACAAACTTCTTAAACTTTAATATTTTTGTTGATACAATGTATCGATGATAAATATGAAAGAAGGGAAGAATGTTCTATCCTCTGGTTTAAGAGAAGAGATGAAGAAGAAGATAATAAAGATAGGGTCCTTTTAGTACCGCCTCTCCTCTCAAATAGAATATTTGAGGTTATTTAAATCATGAATATTTCGGGTTGGATTCCGAATCGGATTATTATATATTTTATTATAATTATATAACAATTTTATAAGTGGGTTTGAAAATTTATAGTGTAATTACTCTCATTTTCGTATGCCAATTATGAATTAGAAAGGGTAATTAAAATGTCAAATTACACTCAATTCAATGAAACCTAATAACTATAATAATTAGCCGATCATATAACACATGTAGAATAAAATTTAAATCCAATTATTAATTTTTTTCAATTTTAATGTAGTAAATCAAGATTGCTGCTGCGAAACAAAACTCGTGCTTGGTCGTGATTGGGCCTCGTGAGGGTAGGCAGAAATGAATGCGTATCACCTTGCAATTAAGAGAGGAGAGTAAAGGATCCACCATTCAGCAAAAAGAGCCCATTGTCTTTGTCGGCGCCCTGCGATTTTCACTTCTCCTACTAAAACACAATCAAACTTCAAACCGTAAATTCTTTCTTAAATATAAAGACAAAATCCAATCAAAATAATAAGCCAAAAAAAGAATCCAATCCTGTGGTGCCCGTTAACTCGATTTCTCTGCTCTAGAGACTCTCTAGTCTCACCAAAGTTGCAAAAAGAAAAGTAGCTAACTGCCTTGGCTTGTATCTGCGGTGCTGGACCAAGTACCATGTTTTGTGGGCTATTGGCTCTCTTCAGTGTTCACCTAGCCTAACCACTGCCCTGAACCCACCAAACCACCAGATTTGGGTGCTGGGTTTTGGTCTTTATATTTGTATTTTCTCATTTCTTTCAACTTTCAACTAAACATTGCAGCTTCTTAATTTGTGGTTTTTTTTTTTTTTTTGGTTTGCTGCTTAATCCATGGCTTCTTCCATGCTGAATGGAGCTGAAACCTTCGCTCTCATCCGAGGTGTAACCCCCAAAAGTATTGGTTTTTTGGGGTCAGGTTTACATGGGAAACAGTTTTCCAGTGCGGGTTTAATCTACAGTCCGAGGATGTCCAGGCTAGGAACGACGATAGCCCCGAGGTGCAGCTTATCAGCGTCAAGGCCGGCTTCACAACCAAGATTCATACAACACAAAAAAGAGGCCTTTTGGTTCTACAGGTTCCTCTCAATTGTCTATGACCATGTCATAAACCCAGGTCACTGGACTGAGGACATGAGGGATGATGCACTTGAGCCAGCTGATCTCAATGACGGGGACATGGTAGTTGTAGATGTTGGTGGTGGAACTGGTTTCACTACTTTGGGTATTGTTCAGCATGTGGATGCTAAGAATGTTACAATCCTTGACCAATCTCCTCACCAGCTTGCAAAGGCTAAACAGAAGGAGCCTCTCAAGGAATGCAACATAATTGAAGGTGATGCAGAAGATCTTCCTTTTCCTACTGATTATGCCGATAGATATGTGTCTGCTGGAAGGTATATTTTCAACCCCCTTTTAGGACTATCTACTATAAGATGTTAAATGCTGGTAGCTTTATGGTTTGCATGTATGATTTGTCTTGAAATTGAGAGAGGGGAGGAGATTGTAGCTTGATAATGCCTCTAACTGGGAAATGGGAATATGGTATTGTGAGTTTTTCAGCATAGAGTACTGGCCAGACCCACAACGGGGGATCAAGGAAGCATACAGGGTCTTGAAACAAGGAGGAAAAGCTTGCTTAATTGGTCCTGTGTACCCTACATTTTGGTTGTCTCGTTTCTTTGCAGACGTTTGGATGCTTTTCCCTAAGGAGGAAGAGTATATAGAGTGGTTTGAAAAGGCTGGATTTAAGGATGTCCAACTCAAAAGGATTGGCCCTAAATGGTATCGTGGAGTTCGCCGACATGGTTTGATCATGGGGTGCTCTGTAACTGGTGTTAAACCCGCATCTGGGGACTCTCCTTTGCAGGTAAATCACTTTTTGAACACTGCTTCATTAAATAAATCTTTACCCTATTTGACTATTGAGTTGTCTAGTGATGTCTGCTTGTATTTATCTCATACACTCTGTATTATGAGCCAAGGATTCAAAATCTGGTGAAAGGTTCCGTACATTGTTACAAATATACAACTATTTTCCCTTCAGTTTAAGGAGCCATAATCATAAGCCGCAATTAGTCCTCAGAATAGCCTCGGTTCTTTTTATCCTGAATTGTTGAAATTCTGGTTCTGCCTTTGTTGTTCCCTCAAAGAAGCTCTCAGTCAACAATCAATAAATAAGTTTACTTTGGCACATAGTGGATATGCGTTTTTTAATAGCCCCTTGTAATCATCTCTCATTCGTCTCCCACCTCGGTCTTTTGTGATATGAAGATGGAATTGATTTCTTTGGTCTATGAGATTATCTAGATCTCTTCTAGTCTTTTAGGTGCATACATTTTCAGATGATGCTTGATTAATGGAACTGAAAGAAGAGCTATAAGATGTATGGAACTGATGTATTTGGTACAGCTCTACCGATTTGTGTTTACTGTATTAAACTCTTTACTTGGTTCAGCATCATGGACATTGGATTGTAGATAACTATCTTGGTTCATTCAACCCTAAGCCCCAATTCATTCTTACTGTGCTGTTAATAGAACCTGGGCTATATTTTTATTATACTGTCAACATTGAGCTCATGGGATATAATATCCTTTCTGCATCTGGCACTCACCGGTGAACATGAATTCATGGAACTGATGTGAAAGCAATCATCATTTAATTTTTGATTTTATCATTCTTTATCTTATGCAGCTCGGACCTAAGGCAGAGGATGTATCAAAGCCGGTAAATCCGTTTGTATTTCTCTTGCGCTTCATGTTGGGTGCCACTGCAGCAGCATATTATGTACTGGTCCCTATCTACATGTGGCTCAAAGATCAAATTGTACCAGAGGGTCAACCAATCTAAAGAAAGAATTGAACTTCTGCTGTTCTGCCCTTCCAAGTTGCATACATCTCTTTAGTATATATATATATCTATGCTAGACCATGAAGGGTGTTTTGCATTTCTGAAATAAAACCAACTTTTTTCGAGTAAATTCAACCTCTTCTTTTTTCTTTAGCTTTGGATATATTTTCGTCAATGTCCGTTTTATGGTTCATCAAAACTAGTCGTCCCTCCTAAGTATTGGATATACTTTAAAGCTACATCTATAAAGGAATAATAATATGAGATGTTTTACATTTGAGTTTGTGTGTCACTTAATTTCTTACCGAAAACTTTATTTCTTGGATATTTTATCTGCCAAAACCATCTGAAATACTCAATTGATCTGAAATGGATATGTTTGTTCAACATTGACTGCCACTTTCTCATTTTTCTTTTCCAATTAGCCAGTATTTAAATCATCATTTGTAATCATGATTATTTTAAGCAATAGAATTTGCATCTATCCCTATCATGTGATGCCTAGAAAAACAAATTCTACTATAATACTTTTGACCACTGTGTGTTGAATAACCTTTTCTATCATCGAATTCCCACCTTTACAATCTTTTTGTTCGCACGATTGTGATGTCGATCAATTAAATAGCTATGCTAACTAAACTAAACTAAAGAAAAAAAAGGGTGATACTGTATCTTTATTCAAAAGGTTGCACTAATTTTCTAGAAAATTCTTTCTTTGAATACAACTTAGACTAATCCAAAAAGTTTCTGTCTCATTATTTTTCTTACCCACTCCCTTTTTATATATAATCTTACATAGAAGGCCTGTATCACATTCCCATTTCTTCATTCTTCGACACAAGCATAGAGTTTTCATTAGTTCAGCATGGCAGATACATTGACAGATGATCAAGTTGCCGAGTTTCGAGAAGTGTTTTGCTTGATCGATAAAGATTCAGATGGTATGCCATCATTCCTTTTTTGGGTATGAGACCCTTCGATATCTAGTCACGTTGCAGTCGAACTAGGTCGACTGTTTTCACCTTCCGCAAAACTCGAATCCAAGATGTTGGCCATACTTTTCCATTCTTTGAAACACATGTTTACATTGATGTAAAATTATTGCAGGCTTCATTAGCATGGAAGAGCTGGCATCAGTGATCCAGACATTAGATGATGCAAACCCTATAAAAGAAGATCAAAACATGAAGATGATGATGGTGATTAACGAGGCTGATGATATTGAAAGAAAAGGGAAGATTGACTTTGAAGATTTCGTGAATATTATGGCTAGAAAAATGCAGGTAAATAAAAATAAAACCAATAATGATCATGTTTTGTTTTGTTTGACGAGGCAAATAATGAATTAAACTTGTAGGAAAATGTGGGGGATGAACTAAAAGAAGCTTTCAAAGTATTCGACCGGGATCAAGATGGATTTATATCAGCAAATGAGGTTTAAACACACACACACAATCTTTCTTTGCAACATTGAATCATTGGTACATGGAGTTGACCAAAAACCCATGTTTGAAATGCAGTTAAGACAAGTAATGATGAACATGGGAGAAAGGCTGACAATGGAAGAAGCAGAACAGATGATCAGAGAAGCCGACTTAGATGGTGATGGAGTTGTGAGCTTTGATGAGTTTGCAAGGATGATGATGGTGGCCTTATGAGACTCTTTCATGGATTTGCTTTCTTCGTCGGATATGTCCCCTTCATAGCCACCTATTGTCAGACTGCAAATAACTGTAACCCTTAGATAGATGGTGATACATTTAATAAATAACATCTATACTTCGAGCCTAACCATTCTCCATCATTTGTTTGTCTGAAATTATATAATAAAAATATGTTGTATATACTTGGTTTACCAAAAAAGAAAATAAAAATAAAACTGCAGCTCATCGCGCGAGTAGTACCATTTTCTTGTTCATACCTTGCGTTAAGTTACAGAAACTCAAACCTCACAAGATACCTACCTATACACTATCCACGCACATCTATAAATAATTATATAACATGGTTGTATATATAAATTTTCTAGGTAAACTATATTATATCTTAGATTGCATTTTAGTGAAAAGTGGACAAATTAGCCCATATTCTATGTTAAAATTGTGCCATTAAATGCTTGTTTTGGTGTTTATATATAAAGGTTAAAAAGGCCTTACTAACCAATTAATAAGCCTTAATAAACTAAAAAATTCCGAAACTAAGGGTCAAAAAGCCTTTAGTAAAAATTTTAAAAAAAAAAATAAAAATCAATTAAGCCCCTTTTAAATAAAATTTTGTTTAAAAAATCATAAAAGTTATAAACAAATTTTATTTTAAAAAAAAGTTATAAAAGAGCTTAATTGGTTTTTTTAAAAAGATTATAAAAGTGCTTAATTATAAACAAATTTTATAAAATCATTATCAATTAAGCCCTTTTAAATAATTTTATAAAATTATAAACAAACTTTTAAAGGGCTTAATTGGATTTTTTTTTTAAATTTGTTACTAAGTTCTTTTTTACCTTTTAGCTTTTTTAGTTTTAAAATTTTATAATTTACATCTAATAAAAAAATAAGGATTAAATTGAATAAATATGTAAAGATTGATAGCTATATTTATTATTATACCTTATATATAAACACAAAAATAAACATTTAATGGTGTAATTTTGATTGAGAGACTATTTTATTCACACATATAATATACAAAGATGGATGTGCTCATTTTCTCAATAAAAAAACTAAAATGCTACATGGAGTTTTGTTGTACTTTTACTAACTGTCCTGATTCATTGTTTTTAGCGGCTGCCAACAAAAGGATGTTCTTGACTTGACAAATATAAATAAATAAAAATATTTATTTACATGTGACAAGTGACAACCTCTAGATATTGACCCAGCCGATTAGACTTGTTTTGGATCAAGCTTGAAATCTGGGTTTTTTACCAGATTAATATAAATAAAAATAAAAATATCTAAAATGAGACTTCCTTTTCAAAAATTACCAAAATGGTATACTGAGGGTGGTTGTGCCTCTGGCAGAGGCGGCACTACCCTCTGTACACCCTAGTTTTTGTTGTACTGAATTTAAAAAAAAAACACAGAACTGAATTTAAAAAAAAAAAACACAGAACTGACAGGAAAAAAAACATCATCTGGTCAAGCCTCTGCGAGAGGCTTTATTGAATATGCCTCTGCCAGAGGCGGCACCGATTGTGCCACTGGCAGAGGCGACACCAGCTTCAAATTTTCTACCTTATAAGCTGAGTTGAAAGAGAAACGAGCTGAGTTAATTTGAGAAATAAAATTTCAGCAGCTGAGTTGAAGAAGAAGAGGCAGAAGAAGAAGAAGAGGAAGAAGAAGAGAAAGGAGGAGGATACGGCGGTGCCAGAAAAAGAAAGAGAAAGGAGGAGAAAGAAAGAAGAAAAAAAGGAAAAGAAGAAGGAAAAAATAAAAGTATGTATGTATAATTTTTTTTTTTTTTTGAAATAATGGAAGATATTGTTGTTGTTATTGTGTTTATAATTTTTTGTTGTTATATGATATATATTAGCCTATATATTAATTTTTATTTTTTTTCATTTGTTGTTAGTTATTAGGATTACATATGTTAATTATTATCTTAGTTAGTTAGTTAGTTAGTTATTATTATTATTGCTAGTTAGAAACCCTAAAATGATATTTTAGATAGTAGTATATTGTTAGTAAGTAACCCTAAAATAAAATATGGTTAGTATATTAATATGTTATTATATTAATATATTTTAGTTAATAATAATATGTTAGTTAGTATATTGTTAGTATATTAATATGTTAGTTAAAAACCCTAAAATAATAATATATTGTTAGTAGTATAATTAAAATGTTAGAATACTATTAATATTGTAGCTAATATGTTAGTGAGTATATGTTAGTTAGGTAAAAACCCTAAAAACCCTAAAATAATATATTGTTAGTATATTAATAATATGTTAGTATATTAATATTTTATTTAATATGTTAGTTAGTATATTGTTGTTAGTTTAATATTTTGTTTAAATTTTAACAGATTGAATATTGAAGATGGATGATCAGTTTTTCGTATGTGTTTATTTCGATGGAATCATCTTGACAACAACTGTTGGATGCATATTTGAATGTCGGCAACAAATAGCAATGAGATTTAATAGAAATGTCTCGTTGGATGATATGAAGCGAAGGATAAACGCTAAAATTGTTAGACGTTGTGGGAGAACGATCTCCAGAATTTTCTACAAGTTTCCAATTTCGGCAAATCCGATCAAATTCACAGAAATGGAACTTGTAGACGACGAAGACGTGGAGACAATGATCGCTCTTTACTGTGGGAATGGGAGTAACAGAAATGCACCGATTCACTTATTTACTGAGTTAGCCGGTATTGGTATCGAGGCAAATGAAGACACCAATGCATATGGTGAAGAACATGAAGCTCAAGAACCATGCATGGTGCCTCCAATATCGTATGTTGATGCCGAATCGAATATACGTGGGATCGATATCAATCTTAATATTAGACCCGATATTGATGTGGTTGATGATGATGGACACGACAGTAGTGATCACTGTGAGGAAGAGGTCGATAGTGACAGCGATCTCGATATGGACGATATACCTAATGATATTGACGATGAAGACGTGAATGACGATGGAAGCATTAGCGCGTCTTCGGTCGAGAACCAGATGGGATGTATTATGATACACAATAATCCTGGGCCGCACATGTCGCTCATAGACCCCGACGCAAATACAGCGTAGCCGAAGTTCCCGAGTACCCTGAAATATATCCTGTGCACCGGCTGGCCGTAAATTCTGAGCATGAGTTATTCGTAGGCCAAAGATTCGAAAGTAAAGAAGAGTGCGTATCTGCTATTAAACGATATAGCATGGATATATCAGCAGATTACAAAGTCGCAGTGTCTAAATCGACGCTTTATATTGGGGAGTGTTGGAAGGTCATGAAGGTCGCAATTGGCGGTGCGAGCCGCATTCATTCAAAATTCGCGGATGTGGGAGATACGAAAATTGGTTGGACTGCATACATGCAGATCGACACGTATGACAGAAGATCATAAAAAACTTGATTCCAAAACTATCTGTACGTGTATCCTGCCAATGGTGAAGGATATGCCAACTATTAAAGTTTCGGTACTGATTGCTGAAATACAAGCACGATTTTAGTATCGAGTATCATATCGAAAAGCGTGGATAGCTAAACAGATGGTAATGGAGCAACTGTATGGAGATTATGACTCATCGTATAACGAGTTGCAGGGATGGATAGCTGCTATGAGAGAGTGCGTCGCAAGAGCGATGATTGAGTTACGAACCGACCTTATTACGGCCCGGATGACCAATTACGATCGGGAAAAGAATTTTTCATCGGATGTTCGGGCGTTTGATCCATGTGTGCGGGCATTTCCACACTGCAAGCCGTTTGTGCAGGTGGATGGGACTTGGCTATACGGAAAATATACACAGATCTTACTTATTGCGGTTACTCAAGACGGCAATAGGAACGTGCTCCCAATAGCGTTTGCCATAGTAGATAAGGAGAATATAGAATCTTGGGAATTCTTCCTTACTAACCTGCGGAGGTATGTTATTAGCAACGATAATATTTGCATCATCTCCGATAGAGCGAAAGGATTAATTGCCGCAATTAGGCGTTCCGGTGTGCCATGGAGATCCGTTTACTGCATCCATCACATTGCAGCTAACTTCCTTTGAGAGTATAAGAATGCAGACTGGAAGAGACAAGTGGTGAAAATGGGTAAATGATAACCTTAAATTTTCAATATAAGTTTAAAGTTTTTTATGTTATCTAGTTACCGTAACTTATCTTTTATTAAAACATATACAGTGTACGGGTTAGAGCCACATATTTTTCGCCAAAGAATGACTCGACTTGAGAGTGACATGGAAGGTCAAACGAACAAATCTTTTCGAGAGTGGTTGGGTACAATGGAGCCGTGGCAATGGGTTCAAAGTTTTGACGAGGGCTTTCGTTATGGTCAAATGACCACAAACTTGGTGGAGGGGGTCAACGCTGTGTTGTTGAAAACAAGACATCTTCCAATTTCATCTATCTTCTCGGCTACATTCTACAGGTTGGCCACATTGATGCCAAGAATGGGTGAACAACAAGTCAACCAGATGGATGCGGGACACGTGTTTGTGGAAGATGTCAGGGATGTATTGATTGCAAACCGTCAGATTGCGAGGTCGATGACTGTAGAAATATACTCACGACGTATGGAAACTTTTCGAGTTACGGAGTCTATCGGTCGTCGACCGGTTTGCCACCTAGGTCTTATGGAGTCGATCTTGAATGCAGCAGGCGGTCTGCGCGAATGCAGGAGGTTCCAAACACTTCATTATCCGTGTGCACATGTCATGGCAGCGTGTGCTAAAGTGAACCTTAATGTCGAACAATTTGTGAATGATGTGTACACGCTCGAGCGTACGTTGCATGTCTGGGAAAATGAGTTCCCTGTCCTGCCCGACCTGTCTACATGGGAGGTGCCTCGGACGACTTTCGAGCTTGTCCCGGACAGAGGGCTACGCAGGAATCTGAGAGGTCGTCCGCAATCATCCAGAATCCGTAATAAAATGGACATTAGGGAGAAATCCGACGATAGGCGCTGTGGAATATGCAGGTTAAGTGGTCATAATCGAAGTAAATGCCCGCAACGAAACTATCATGTTAGTCAATCGTCACGAGGGAGTGGGAATTGACATTATTCAGATTAACATGTTTTGTATTCAGATTTTTGGTGATTTTGATTAATTTGGGTTAAATTGCAAAAAATAGATAAATTTAGGGACTTAAATGGAAAAAAAATTATATGTATGGATTTGTATGAATATGGATTTGTATAGATTTATATTTTGTGCCATATCACATGTACAAATCATGCTTCAACATTTAACCATATGAATATCATCTAAATAATCACATATTCAATTTAACAATATGTAAGAAGTTATAATACAAGTACTTAATACATAAAATGTCCAAACCACATGAGTTAAACATTAATGGCATTTATAAACTAAAAACTTATCTCAGCATATATATATCATTATAACATATATTTATTTAGGTGTGTTATAAATCAAAATAATCAAGTTAATTTTGTACAAATAAGGTACAAACATTGTAATATTTACAAATACAATAGAGAGAGAAATCAAAACCGCAAGAAACACCTAAAATTGATGGTTCGATGGTGTGGTCCTAGGTGTATAATTCTGCGGTGGTCGACGATCACGTCATGGGTGCTCGCGACGACCAACATCCTCTTCAGTCTCCAGTGGGGGTCCAGGTGGGGGTGTGCTAAACATGGCCGAAAAATCCTGTGGCTCGAATAGCATAAATGAGCTCGAGCCAGAAGGAGTGCCCTGATGCAGTGGATACGACCCAGGAGGCCTGATGTCATGTAGTGGATACGAGCCGGGTGTGCTGTACTGCGGTGTGTACGATCCAAATATATCAAACCCGTACTGGTATCCACCTCCTGAGGAGCCCGGGAATTAGTCATAGCCTGGTACATCCGGATGATACGAATGTGCATCCGAATGTGAATGTGATTGCTCAGGTTCCGACTCTGGCTCCTGCTCGGGATTAGGATCTGCAGCTGCCTCTGCCTTCATATCGGCCGCTGCCTCGTATGCCCTATCTCGCTGCATGTGTTGGGGGACTACAGTCGACTGTCCCCCAAGTATATATGGCTTCCCCATACTAGAGTACCATTGTATGTACTCTAATGAAGGTTGAAAATCAGAAGTCATATCTATCCGGGGTATACGGGACATGCGATCATTCCACACCGCAATAAATTGCCTATGCCTAACCCCCCAATCCAAGCCTTGTTTCCCTCTCTTATTTTAACAATGAACCTCTCCCACCTGGCAAGGCGGATCGGGGATATATTGGACGCAACCAAATTGCCGCAGCACTCGGTCCCCGTGATACCACTCGACTACATTGAAACAGACAATTGGTGTGTTTGTGCACCACATATACGAGTGAATATAAGCGGGCGGGGGTATAACGGCTGTAATTTCCGGTCGACGATATGTCGTCCATATAAACTGCACGATTAATAACATTGTCAAAATTTAACACAGTGTGCGTAAGATATACAAACTAACAAGTAACCAATATTGGAATCACTTACCCATTCCCCGGCATGTTGCTCAATCATAAGCCGATATATCGGGACAGTGTACGACCTCCCGATACCCGGATAAATACTCCACCTACAAAAATAAATTTCAAGTCAAATATAACCAATATAAAGAAATTGTCAATTAATAACAAGTTATATTTGATCACCTGTTTACTAGCGGATATACATATGGTTGGTGGGTAACTGATGCCAAGAATGGCATCCGATACAGAGCCCATGACTGCAATAGCGTAAGGCATCCGCCTATGTCTACGGCCGCTGGCTTTGTCGTCCGATAAAGCTCACGGTACAACATCGCAAGAACAGCGGAGCCCCAACTATACGAGCGAGCATTTCTAAAATCAGCCAATAGGGGTAGGTACTGAATATGAACCGTATTATTGTTTGCACCGGGCATCAGTACACCCCCTATGATGTGCATAATGTACGCTCGGCGGCATCCATCAACTCATTGCTGCAGATGGCATCGGTGATAATCGCCATACTTCGCTCTCGACCATGTAAACTTCAAGCCCGTAAAATTTTCTTCGCCATCGCCGTACGGGTCCCCTAGTAGGCTCTGGCAAAGTGTAAATGGGTCAGCTATCGCACTGACGCCCGTAACGGGACTCCCGTCAATTGGGAGCCCAAGTCGCCTTGCAACATCCTTTAGAGTGATCAGTGCACTCTCCACACGGAAATGAAAAGTGTGGGTCTTGGTATGGCGCTCAACTAGTGCGAATATTAAATCATATCGCAAGTCAAACGTTCGGATCAGTGCTGCTGACCCAAATCCAGCTTGCTCAATATACGGTACCAATCGTTCATCCGGGGGATTTCTTAACCCATTCACGCGGCCCCTTAGTGCACGGTACGAGTCCTGAAAGTGTTAAATCAGAAAAAATTATTATTATAACATAAATTATTATGTACCTATTTTGTTAATATATCCCGCGATTAATAAATAACAATACATTACTAAATCATTAGCTGCGCCAGATATGTGTGGATCTGTACTAATCAATCGAGCCATTACCGTCTCAGATATTTGATTTCTAACCTACAAAAAAAAATTAATTTTATATTAAATTACAAAAAAATAACATGCCAAAAAAAATAATATAACAAAAACATAACATATTTTAATATAACAAAAATATAACATAATTTAATTTATTATGTACCTATTTTACTGTTTTTTTAATATAAAATTAGTAAAAACCACATATTTAGCCCTTTTTTATATTTTCCTTATTTCCAAACTCTATTACTTAATGTAAATATATAATTTTCGTCTTTTATTATTTTATATTATTTTACTTAGTACTCTTTTTTTAATATATATATATACCTATCATATTAATAACTAACAATAGTAACTAACTAACAATTCTTATTTTAGGGTTTTTAACTAACTAACTAACTATAATACAATATAATTAATATTTAAACTTTTTAGTTATCATAATAATAACTAATAATACTAACTAACTAACAATTATTATTTTAGGGTTTCTAACTAACTAACTAAGGCTCCCTTTGGATGCCCGTTTAGCTCCAGTACAGTGAGTTTGAGCACATTTTTGGTGCAATAGCACAATTGCTATCCCTTTGGATAGCACATCTCTAGTGCAATTAACTGACGTGGACACCAGTGAAAAACCAAATTTTCACTGGTTTAAAAGTGTCCAGTGAAACCCACTGGAGAGCTTGGTTCGGTTTTGATCCCCATCTTCTTGGTGGTTATGGTTTTGAGCACTGTTACTACCAGTTACCATACCTAAAGAAACCAAACCCAGAGATCAAAATTAAAAAATCAGGTGAAGTTTTAGGTGTTTTGAGACCTTAAGAAAAGTGGGTACTGGAGTTGAAGGGACGTCAATGAGCATAATCAGCAATAGCTTGGCACCAAAAATTGTTGATCGTTATCTGTTTGATTAAATTCCTGAAAGAAAAGAAAAAGGAGTATGAAAGTGAGGAAGGAGGGATTCTAATAAGGGAATGCAGGAAAAGCCTAAAGGGAGGGGTTTCAGCTTTCAACTTTTCAAAGGATTTGAAGAGCTGTGAACGAAGGTAGTGGAAAAGAGGGAAATTTTATTTGTGAGGGTTTGTTTGGTTTTAATGGTTGAAGAATTAAAGTGGGATTTTTATCCCTCTTTTTTTTTGTCTTTTGTATTTATAATTTTGTAATTTCATTTTTATTATTTTATCTTTATGATATTTTAAAATTAAAATTTTATTTATAATTTATTATTTAAAACTTGATATTAATTTTATAATTTAATAAATTATTTGAATAATATTTATTAAAGGAATTATTAATTTAAATATATTCTTTATTTGTTTTCATAACTATCGTTAATTTTATTTTTAAAATATTTAGTTTAATTTTAGTAATTTTTAATTATGATAAATATATTTTTAATTATTCAAAAGAATATAAATATTTAAACTTAACAAAAATATAATTTTAATTTTTAAAATTAATATTTTATTAAATAATTTTAAAAAATTTAGTATATATAATTTGTACTCTAATGTCCTTAAAAGTTATTTTCTATTCTCACCTCACACTTCACACACTGTTTGAATCCAAACACACACTCCACCATTGCTTCTAATCTCACTGCTACAATATCTAATCTCACCGCTACAATAACTAATCTCACCGCCACCATTGCTTTTAACCTCACCTGAGGTAAACACACCGCCCATCCAAACTAGCCCTAAGTATAATAATAATAACTAACAACTAACAATATAATTAATATTTAAACTTGTTACTATTCCTAATAATAATAACTTATACTAACTAACTACCTAAATTATTATTTTAGTATTTTTAACTAACTAATTATAATATTAACTAACAATATTTTTACTAACTAAATTACTAACTTTTTACTAATCCTAATAATAATAAATTACTAACTAAATTATTATTTATTTCAACATTTTTAAAAACTAATAATAATAATAATAATAATAATAATAATAATAATAATGATAATAATGAAAATACTTTTTAAACACTTTTTCAATAACAATACCTAAACTAAACTAACCTAACCTAAACCTAAACTAAACTAACAAACAACAACTAAATTATTATTTTTAACTAACTAATTATAATATTAACTAACAATATTATTACTAACTAAATTACTAACTTTTTACTAATCCTAATAATAATAACTTACTAACTAAATTGTTATTTATTTCAACATTTTTAAAAACTAATAATAATAATAATAATAATAATAATACTTAAAATACTTTTTAAACACTTTTTCAACCCTAAACTAACAATACCTAAACTAAACTAAACTAACCTAACCTAAACTAAACTAACAAACAACAACAAATAATTAAATAAAAATCAATAATAATAATCAACAAAATAATAATAACAACAAATCGACATCCATTATTTTTTAAAAAAAAAAACATTACTTTTTCTATTTTTTTTCTTCTTTCTTTCTTCTTTCTCCTCCTCCTTTCTCTTCCTTCCGAATTCCGGCGCCGCCGTCTGCTTCTTCTTCTTTTTCTTCTTCTTCTTCTTCCTTTCCTTTCCTTTTATCAGGTAGAGAACCAGATTGAAATTGGGGACCATTATAAGGTCCCCAAGGCCACAAACGGCCGAAACAGCCTGCAGGACTAGTCACCATCATGGGTGCCGCCTCTGCCAGGGGCACCATCGGTGCCGCCTGTGGCAGAGGCTTCACCAGCCTCACTTTTTTCTGCCATTTCCTGTTTTTTTTTTCTTTTGTCAAATTTTTTTTTATTTCAATTAAAAAAATAGGTTTGCGGCACCACCCTCACTATACCAATTTGGTAAATTTTGAAAAGCATGCCCCATTTTCGAATTTTTGTTTTTTTTTTTTGTAATAATTTAGTAAAAAACCCTTGAAACCTTGAGCTAACTTAAACCGACCCAACTTCAAATATTTAAATAAAAATTTATTATTATGTTTTAAAACAGTAGTTGAAGTTAGAGTAAGTCGAAACCCAAAGTTGAAAATCTTTAAATGGGCAAAGGTGTAAATACTGGATCCATTTGCCAATTGGGCCTTACTTTGAACTGGAACATCCGTTTCTTTTCTTTTTATTGTTCGTTGGATTTTTCATGGCTAATAAAATCATTTCACAATCATTTGGTTTCACTTTATTCAATCTAATCAAAACCCAATTTGTTCTCTAAATTTATTGTGATGGCATTTCAGAGTCATAGCTTAAATGATTTTATTAGCCATGAATAGTCGAAATAATGCAACGCCGCCCTCTCTAACTCATCCTCAATTCTTCGTTTCTTTTGTTTCTCTGCACCACCATCCAATCATTTAAAGATCCGGTCATAAAATTCCACCTCCAATTAAAGTGCCCCTTTTGGGATTGGGAGGGGGGTTTGGTATTTTCGTCTCTATAGTTTTAATAAATATGAATGGTGTTTTATCAGCAGTAACCTTCTGTCCTTAACATTCCTCATACTGGTCTTCCTAAAATCAGGATCTCGTGACGTCTCCCCTAGTCCAAATACACAGTAAATATCAAATTTGAAATTATTAAATTTCTTGAACTAATTTTGCCACCATGTAGTTCCTCAAAAATAAAAAAAATTGAGAGACCTTTCGCACATAATAGGTGAAATTAGATCCCTTGACATTATCGTATCCGTTTACCACTACCCTATAGATGACTGACTTCGAACGACACATAATCCAATTAATTCACACATCATTAAAATGAATAATACACATCATATATAGCTTTAAGGTAGTATCACTCAACTTTGTTGTATGCCTTAAGACATGTCTAGTTTCACAGCCATTTCAATCATTACAAATGTTTTCAAACTCCACGATTGATATTATCTGTAATAAGATATATTGTTATAAAAATGTGTTGATTTTTTGAAATATCGCTGTCGAGACATTTTTATTATAAAGTTTTTAATTTTTTTTAGTTGATTCCTTCAAAATTAGATGTTAAAATCTGCGGACAACTTTTCAATGTAAATAAACATAAGCATTAAGGGTATGGAAGTTTGTAGACTGAATCACACTTCCAGTCAACATAAGTGTAGAGAATAAGGAAGGAGGTCATATTTGAGTATCTAGATTGATCGGAGACTGTTCATTGGTCATCATTAATGTCTATTTTGTTGGCTCTGCAATCTTAACTATGACAAAGCTGTTGATTGTTGTTAGAGAAGCTGAGTGCTTAGGGCTTGTGGGCTTCAAACTTTCTTTGGGTTGGTAATATGATGTAAGAAGCACGCAACCCAATGTCAATAAAGTTTCTCCTTGGTGCATGAGAAATCTGTTTTTTATAAAAGAGTTTGGAGGGCACGTAAGTTAAGTTTTACAATGAATCCAAATGTGTTTTAAGTTTTGGATATTGGCTGATTGGAAGCATCAATGTTTTCACACACAAAACAGAATGTTTTGAAATTTAGTACTATAATATTAATATTTTACACATCTAATTTTCTTTCAAGTAATGTAAAACTCTTCCAGTTGGTACAAATGTCATGGTGGGTTTCATTCAAATTCACGTGCTTTCCTTTTTGAATTCGGGCTTTCTTAAAACCTAAAAAATGTTAGGCAGGAAAATTTCGACCAATAAAAAGATCGTTAGCTTTCATATGGAAAAGACAAATACACATTGCAAGAAACTAGCATGAAAAAGAAATCGAATTTTATAAGTTCAGTCCTTGTAAATTTTTTACTTGACCGGATTAGTTGAACATTCTGGTTTTAGCCCCTCTATTGTGTTAAAATTCGAGGTTTAATTTCTTTATTTTACTTTGACATAATCTGATTTTATATTTTCATGATGTTATCAGTGAGTCCAAATTGATTACATATTATAAAAAAAATATTTAGGGACAAAACTATTTTTACTATAAGAAAGTTATCAATAAAAAATTTCTTGTTTTTAATTTAATAGCAATAATTAACAATGTTATTATTTTGTTATAACACTAAAGTTATACAAGGTGTTTGATAGTACAACGGGGGTAGTTCACATTGTGAAGGGTGTAAAGAGACATTAAAATGAGGGCAGTTCACACTGTAAGTGGTGTGGAGAGCTATTAAGATGGTGGTTTGAGAAGGTTGAGTTTTTAGCAAAGTGAAAACTATATATCTTGTGATCTTTCTTGTCTTGGTGCTGAGGGGAGGTATTTATAGAGAGGGGTTGGCTAGGTACGAATCCCAGCTATTGAGTTCCCTATCTCATAGATGCAATGGTAGAGTGGTGAATGTTAGCCAATGGTATTGTTGGAGTCGACTTGAAAGGGACTAGATGAGACATTCGTTAAGTTGGGATGTGATCGATTGATGGGAGCAATCAGGAACTCTTCCCTATATATCTCCTGAAGATCTTGTAGGCCTCATTAGTTTGATAGGATGTTTACGTGAGGCATATTGCTCTTGCTAAGGCAACAACAATGATATTTCCATGTTCTTCTAGTTGCTAAATGATCCAGCGAAGGGATATTGAGAAATGGTATAACAATTGCTATAGATAAAAAGGCAGATTATAAAGTGACCTAGTTTGAGTCAATTTTTTGTCGAAGCTCACTGGAGATTCTTGGCAAGGCTTGGGTAGAGTTTTAAAGCATCATTATTATTTCCCCGATCATCGTGCCTTTGTATTGGTTGCTTTCAAATGTATGTATGCCTTTGTTGGAGGTTTTCAGAATACATCATTTTTCTTTTTCGTTGTTTCATTTGGGTGGTTGTTTAATTTTCCTGCTCAAAATCATATAATTAGGTCATCTTCAAAACCAGTGTGCTTCTGCGTTTTTGATTTTCTTCTTATCGTCAATTTCCCTTTTCATTGTCATTATCGAAAATAACTTGTAACAACCCAATATCCAATGGCATTAAAAAAAAATTGGTTTTGGAATTGAATTGCTAAGACGAGATAGTTAAGTTTGGAAATGAAAATTTATGTATCGTCTATGACAGTAATAGATTAAATTAATTAGTAAAATTAAAATGAAATGATTGATAATATTTATAGTACAGAGATTAAATTATAAAAATAAAAAATATATTAGATATATTAGAAAATAGAAAAGGACCTTATTAGATATTATACTAAAGACATTAGAGTACATAAACCTTAAAGAAAATATGTTAGTGGAGAAACATGATCGTTATCATCTATTAATATTAAGAATCCTTTAAATTAACTTAAAAATTTTAATTAAAAAGATTAAAAGTTATTAAACATATTAGTGTATGAAACAAAGCCTCAAACCTTCTTCTCTCACCATAGAAACTCCTAGAAAGAAAAAGAAAGTTCCGTCTTTCATTTCTTGGTTGTCGTCCAACAAATTAACTAAGGTATGAGATTATTTGATAATTTCTTATAGATTCAAGCTTTAATAAGTTGTATTTATCCAACCTAATGTTTAAATTAATAAATTATTGATGTTTTGATTGAGTTTTCATGGTTGAAAAGCTTAGAAAAATTAGTTGTTAAATGTTGAAGTTCATGTATGGTGTTGTTAGTTAATTAGTAGGAAGATTATGTTAGAAAATAGAAAAAAAGATGATGGATTTATTAGAAATTTAACTAAACTATTTACTTAATTTTAACATTAGGGGTTAAATTGAATAAATTAAAAATTATTAAAAATTTATGTGATAAATTGGAAGTAAGAGGTCTTTGTACTATATTTATTATCTAAATTTGATTGGATAGATTGTACAATATAGATGTTTTGAATATTAGGGTCATAAAGGAATAAATTGAATTAAATGTATTTATGTTTGATTTCATTGAATTGTGTTGAACTATGTGATTAATGGTGTTTCCATTATTGTATTATTGAACATAACCAAAGAAAATGTTGGAACGTCAAAGGCGAAAGGAAAGAAAAAGACGTACATCGTATAACTTTTGCGGTTTACGCTTCTGTAATTTAATTTCAATTTTCTTTCGTAAACTAATTAGTCGTTATAATCAATATGACTATGCATCAAGGTAATAGTATCTTTACCCTATAAACTTTGAATAATGGATTCGATTGGTGATAGTTGAATAATGTTATAAATGTTTGAAATTGTTTTGGATGTGATTATGAATATTTGGACATTGATATTATAATGATAGATGTTACAATGGTGAATGTGAGATTTGAACGTCAATAATGACGATGAATCACAAGGAAAGAGAGAAAAGAACACACAGAATTTTATGTGGAAATCCTTTCGGGGAAAAAACCATGGGCAGAGGAGATGAAAATTCACTATGTCAAATTTGAATGATACAAGAGGAGAGGCGATTATGTCTATTTATAGGTTTAAAAACCTTATTCTAATCAAAGTCAAATAGAAGTAATGTAGTAAGATTAAAACACCTTATTCTAATCAATATCAAATAGAGGAAGTAAACTTCTATAAAAATTTCACTTGTGCAGCCTGTACCGTGCCGCGGGAGCCAAAGGCCGCACCCCCGGTTACGACCCCAGTCCAGTATTTTGCTTATTGGGGATCTACAATAGGCTTCTCTGCCTTCGCCCTCGTAGATCCCTCTATCTTGCCACTTGTATTTTATTTTAACAGGAATTTGGGTCACACAACTTCTAACAGTAAATATGGTGTTAATGCCTTATTAAACGATGTTAGACGTAATTCGGGTATATTGACATGTCATAGGGTCATTGATATAGTGATTTACTAACCATCGTTGCCGGGCAATTCGAGATGGCTAAATAAACAATGCGGACAAATATTGAAAGTTACCGTTGCCAGGCAACCCGGGATGATAGAATAAATAAATATTAAAAGACATCGCTGCTAGGCAACCTGGGATGACAAAATAAAGTAGTCCTAGTTCCCAAAGGATTGTAGACTTACTCGATATATAGATCTGAATATCCATCCTAATGTCTATCGTCGAATAGTAGGGGCCAAAATGTATAAGCATTGAAATTAATATTGAAATGTGTAAAAATAAATAGAATGTCGGTAATGACAATATATCGCAAAGAAAAGAGAAAAAATAAAGAACACACAAAATTTACGTGGAAACCCTTTCGGGAAAAAAAACCACGGCAGAGGAGAAGAAAATTCACTATGTCGAATTCAAATGATTACAATAGGAGTAGACTATGTCTATTTATAGGCTTGTAAAACCATATTCTAATAGAAGTGTAGTAAGATTGAAACACCTTATTCTAATCAATATCAAATAGATGGAGTTTAATAAGGTTTAAAAAACCTTATTCTAAAATAAAATAAAAGAAGTGTAGTTCTATATGGATTTTACTTTTATTTTATTTTACCATTGTATTTTATTTAAATAAGGATTCGGGTCACTTAATTCTAACAATCTCCACCTTGACACGAATTCTCAATGAACAAGTTCTTCATCGCGAACTCTCAACGAACAAGTTATCCACCTCTTCCATAAAACCCCTTAAGGGTTTAACTTCAACAATGAACACCAAAAAAGTCTAAGCAATGCTCAAACTTGGTTATAGGAAGTGACTTTGTCATCATATCTGCAGGATTTTCACGAGTACTAATTTTGCTCACAACAATATCACCACGAGCAATAATATCACGAATAAAATGATACCGAACATCAATGTGTTTTGTTCTCTCATGAAACATTTGATCTTTTGTAAGGAAGATGATACTCTGACCGTCACAAAATACTGTACTGATTTGAAGGTCTTCATTGAGTTCACTAAAGAGTCCCTTCAACCAAATAGCTTTTTTACAAGCTTCAGTAATCGCCATGTACTCAGCTTCAATGTTAGACAAAGCGACTGTCGTTTGCAAAGTGGCTTCCAACTGATTGCACAACCTCTGGTTGTAAAGACATAACCTGTGAGAGATCTTCTTCTATCAAGTTCTCCAGCAAAATCAACATCAACATACCCAATGACTACATCTCTGGTTCTTTCAAACTGTAAGCAAACATCAATAGTACCTCGTAAGTATCTTAAAATCCACTAAACTTCTTTCCAATGTTATTTATCGGGATTCGCCATGTATCTGCTAACTGCACTGGCTGCATATGATAAATCTGGACGTGAACAAACCATAGCATACATGAGAGATCCCACTGCACTAAAGTATGGAACATGTGACATGTACTCAATCTCATCATCTGATTGTGGAGACAAAGCTAATGAAAGTCTGAAATGGGCTGCTAAAGGAGTACTAACAGGCTTAGCACTTTGCATATTGAACCTATAAAGAACTTTCTCAATGTACCCCTTTTGACTTAGGTACAATTTACTTACTTTTCTATCTCTGAGAATCTTCATACCAAGTATCTTCTTTACTGGTCCCAAATCTTTCATCTCAAATCTTCACTTAGTTGGGCTTTGACCTTTCTTATCTCTCATTTATCTTTTGTTGCTATCAACATGTCATCAACATAAAGGAGTAGATACACAAAAGAACCATCACTGTTTTTCTTAAAGTAAACACAACTATCAAAGCTACTTCTTTTGAAATCATGAGAAGTCATAAAGGAATCAAACCTCTTGTACCACTGTCTTGGTGACTGTTTCAAATCGTAAAGGGACTTTTTCAGCAAGCAAACATAGTCCTCTTTTTCTGAGACTGTAAAACCCTCTGGTTGTTGCATGTAAATATCCTCCTCAAGTTCTCCATGCAAAAATGCAGTTTTTACATCTAACTGCTCAAGCTCTAAATCATGCATGGCCACAATGCCAAGCAAAACTCAAATCGAACTATGTTTCACAATTGGGGAGAACACATCTGTGAAGTCCACTCCTGGAATTTGATTGTAACCCTTTGCAATAAACCTTGCTTTATATTTGGGTTCTTCAACTCCTGGAGTCCTTTCTTTCTTTTTAAACACCAATTTACAGCGAACAGTCTTTTTATCTTTAGGAAGTTTTACAAGATCCCATGTTCTGTTTTTGTGGAGTGATTCCATCTCTTTTTGCATAGCAAACATCCACTTTTTTGAGTCTTCACAGCTAACTGCCTCAGAATAATTAGATGGCTCTTGGTTTGTATCTATATCTTCAGCCACATTTAAAGCATAAACAACTAGATCAACCTCGGTATACTTCTTTAGAGGTTTAATTTCTCTTCTAGTTCTGTTTTTTACGATAGAGTATTGTAGTGAATAAGCAACTCTATTCTGAATTTTTGTACTAGCTTGAGGAGTCGACTCTGTTGTAGATTCTGTATTAATCTGATGCTCCACCTACTTTTGATTTTTTTATTGGAAGAGTCTTTAAGAGAAAAGTTAGGTAGCATAGCAGTTTCATCAAAAACAACATCTTTGCTAATCACAACTTTTCTATTTTTAGGACACCATAACTTATACCCTTTTACACCAACTTTATAACCAAGAAATACACATTTAATGGATCTCGGTTCCAATTTTCCATTATCAACATGAGCATTCGCAGGACACCCAAAGATCTTTAAATCAGAATAGTCAGCAGGATTACTAGACCATACCTCTTGTGGAATCTTTTTCTCAATGACAACAGATGGAGATCGATTGATCAAAAAATTTACAGTAGAGGCTGCTTCGGCCCAAAACGACTTTGGTAAGTTGGCATTTGACAACATACATCGAACCTTCTCCATGATCGTTCTGTTTATTCGTTCTGTAATGCCATTTTGCTGTGGAGTATGACGAACTATCAAGTGTCTCACGATCCCTTCTGACTTGCACAGTTTATTAAACTCATCAGAACAAAACTCTAAGCCATTGTCTGTGCGGAGGTATTTTATTTGTTTTCCCATCTATTTCTCAATCATAGTTTTCCAAGACTTAAATGCGGAAAACACATCGCTTTTCTGCTTCAGGAAGAACGCCCAAACTTTTCTGGAAAAATCATCAATAAAAGTTAGCATATAATTAGCTCCACCTCTTGAAGGCACTCCGGATGAGCTCCAAAGATCAGAATGAATATACTTCAACGTTCCCTTCGTGTTATGGATTCCTCTGGTGAATCGAACTCTCTTTTTCTTTCGAAAAACACAGTGCTCACAAAACTTTAGTTTGCAAATTCCTTGCCCATCAAGAAGTCCTCTTTTGCTCAATTCTGCCATGCCATTCTCACTCATATGCCCTAGGCGCATATGCCAAAGTTTAGTAATATCATCATCTAACAAGGAAGAGGAAGCGACAGCTGCATCACCAGTAACAGTAGAACCCTGCAAAACATATAACTTGGCAGTCTTTCTATGCCCTTTCATCACAACAAGGGAACTTTTGGAAATCTTCAAAACCCCACTTTTCAGCTGTGTATATGTACCCTTTTGAATTAAGAGTACTCAACGAAATTAAATTTCTCTGCAATTTTGGAACATGTCACACGTCACTAAGTTTTTCTGACAACTCCGTCAAACATCTTAACTTTAATCGTTCCAACACCTGCAATTTTACATAAAACATTATTTCCCATCAAAACATCACCTTGAGACACTGATTCGTAAGTTATAAACTAATCCCGATTGGGACTCATGTGGAAGGTACAGCCCAAATCAAGGATCCACTCCTCGCTCACTTTAGAATTGTTGACAGAAGCGACTAGAAGTTCACCATCGCTGTAGTCTTCTATAACATCAGCTTCAACGAAATTTTCTGGTTGTTTTTCCTTTTGATTCGCAACCTTCCTTTTGATCCTTTTCTGTAGCTTATAGCACTCAAATTTAATGTGCCCTTTCTTCTTGCAGAAGTTACAAGTTTTACCTCTGTTTGAAAACTTCAATCTACCCTTAGATTTACCGCGAGAATTCTATTCTTGTGTCCTTCCACGATCATCATTAGCATTCCGATCTTGTCTCCCACGAACAATGAGACCCTCTCCTTGAGAGTCAATTTTAACCACAAGATACTTCATCTTATCATACGAGATTAAAGAATCATAAACCTCATCAACTGTGAGAGACTCGCTGCTATATAAAATCGTGTCTCTAAAGGTTGAATAAGACGGGGGCAACGAACAAAGTAGAATCAACCCTAGATCTTCCTTATCATACTGAACCTCCATGGCCTCCAAGTTTGAGAGAATTTCTTTAAACACTGTTAAGTGTTCGTGCACAGACGCATCTTCCTCCAAACGATGAGCATAAAGATGCTGCTTCATATGCAACTTACTGGTTAGAGTTTTCGACATACATATTTGTTCCAGCCTCTTCCATAATACAGCGGCGATCTTCTCCTTCATCACATCCTGTAAAATTTCGTTAGACAAATGCAGATGTAATTGTGTTAACGCCTTTCGATCCTTACGTTTCTTCTCTTCATCCATTAATGTCGAAGGCATCTTATCTATCCCTAGCAGGGCATCCTCTAGATCCATCTACGCAAGAACTGCTTGTATCTTAATCTGCCACAGCGCAAATCTGGTGTTGCAATCCAACAGCAGAATTTCATACTTCAAAGACGCCATTACCGTGATCGAGATGAACAACTCGGAAGCTCGGATACCAATTTGTAAAAATAAATAGAATGTCGGTAATGATAATATATCACAAAGAAAAGAGAAATAAAAAATAAAGAACATACAAATTTTACGTGGAAACCCTTTCGGAAAAAAAAACCACGGGCAGAGGAGAAGAAACTTCACTATGTCGAATTCGAATGATTACAAGAGGAGTAGACTATGTTTATTTATAGGCTTGTAAAACCATATTCTAATAGAAGTGTAGTAAGATTGAAAAACCTTATTCTAAAATAAAATAAAAGAAGTGTAGTTCTATAAGGATTCAGGTCACTTAATTCTAACAAAATGTGAAATGAAAAAAATTTGGAAATTAACATGATGAGTTAAAGTAGTATTCATTAAAGTATTGATACTTGATATATATATATACTCACTTTAATTTATTCTTAATGCAATATATTTGAATTATATTAGCACTGTTGAGTATACAATACTCAACGTACGATTATATATATACTCAATGTAAAAATTAGCTAATATTTTCTTATTCATTTTTCTTTTCATGTAAAAATCATTGAAGACAATTATAAAAAGATATAATAAATTAATTATAGAATTTTATTTATTCAATTAGTCCAAATATTACAAGTAGAATGATGAAATTATTACACTGAGGGCACAAAGTCCTAACAACCAGGGGCAAGTTCTTGTTGAGGATGGAAAAACCAATACGACATGGGTTTTTTTTTTTCTCTCAAGTGCTTTCTTTCTTCCACTCAAGTGGTTCTCCTCATGTTGTTCTAATCGTTGATAATGGGATGTAGCATCAACTATACCTTCATCCAATGAGGAGACTTGAGGCACCTTTTTTCAAAGGAAGGGAATCATCATACGATTCTCATGTTGTTTCCTATTGAGAGAAGAACATCACCTTCACATACCTTGAAAGTCAGCTTTATCAGTGATTATCTTATTCTCCCATCAAATCCCTTCTTGGGGCACTATTAGGTGTTATTGTTCCAATAAATAGATCTTAAGAGAAGGTCATCGTATGTCTCTTTGTTTTTTCTAGTGTTATGGCTTCTTTATATCATTGTTGCGCTTAGCGAAACACTATATTTTCTTCAAATTCTTTGGAAGAGGGTGCATTGAGCTTCTTTTTATTTTCTCAAAAAGCTCATGCATCCCCTTATTGTATCTTAAGATTACCCTTTCTTTTACACCAATTTCTTAGTACTTCTAGGACACTCTATCATAGCTTTTTTTTTTTTGTTTCTTTCTCCAGGGAATGTGGTGCCATTTCTACATATCTTTCCAATTGTCCCTTCCTTATAGCTTCATTTATGGCATCCTTTAAATTGAGATAATCATTGGTAATGTGGCCAACATTACTATGGTGTTGATATTCAACCATGGGCTTCCTCTTCTATGGGTCAGATCGCATAAGTGGTAGAGTCCGCAATATCCTTCTATTTTCATTGAGGATTTCTCCTTATGAAGCATTTAAAGAAGTGCAATGATAAAAGGAAGTAAACAACACCCCTTTCAGGTGTTTTGGGCATCAGTAGTTACAACATCCTACTGTGGCCTCGTCTTTTGTCTACTAGGTGAAGTGGCAATTTGATTGTCTCCTCATATCATGTTTGTGTTGTCAAGTATAAGGTTATCCATGATCTGGAGAGGATTATCCTTCTTCTTCTCTTTCCCTTTGTTGCTTCCAGCTTCTTGGGGCTTTTTCTTAGGGATACTTCTAAAGTTGAGCTCAAAAAATTTTGTTTTGGGCTTACAGATCCCAATATTGTTGAACAGTAGGCCAAGAATCCTTCTCCTTTTTTTCACTAAGATAATATTCTTCCTCTTGATGGTTTGTTGGAGGTCGAAAGGAAACGGGTGAGCATGTTCACTACTTTATCATTGAAATTACGGATAAGAGGGATGCTAAGACTCTATCTCATTGTTCTAATCCTAACCCTTAAATTCATTCCAATACTTGTCATAGAAGGGATTTTTGGTCTTCTTACTCCCGGTGACTATAACCTTCAAAGGGTAAAGATTAAAGATGTTTTTTTTTGTTAGATTCTCACAAACGACGCCAATTTTTATACAATGTGTTGGGTAGTACAATAGGGGTGGTTCATATCGTGAAGGGTATGAAGAGTTGCTAGAATGAGGGTTGTTTACACTGTACGTTGTGTGGACAACTACTGATAGGATATTGATTTGAAAAGGTTGAGTTTTTAGCAGAGTGTGTACTTTATATCCTATGATCTCTCCTACTCTAGTGTTAAGGGGAGGTATTTATAAAAAGGGGTTGGTTGAGCATGGGCCCCAGACATTGAGTTCCTTATGTTATAGGTGCAATGGTAAAATGGTTAGCCAATGGTACTATTAAAGTCGACTTTAAGGGACTAGACAAAGCGTTCATCAAGTTGAGATGTGATGGATAAATGGGTAACATCAAGAACTCCTCATATATCTCTTCAAGATCGTCTAGGTCCATTTAGCGTGATGAGATGTTTAGGTAAGGCATACTGCTCTTGTGGCAAGGCTACAAGGCTGAGTTTTGTCATGTTCCTGTAGTTGTGAAATGATCCTTTGAGGGGGTCCAAGGTGAGGGTATAACACATTTGACTTTCTAATAACATTATAAAAGTACAAAATCGATAAATTTATAAGTTAATAATTATAAAATTGTATTTTGACCCTCAAAATGATAAAAATTACGATTTAATCTTTCTAAAAACTATAAACCTATAAACTAATACAATATTAAAATAACATTTTGGCTCTTATAAAAATTCATAATTCAACTTTGTCTCTTCCAAAAAGATTTTTTTTTTATTTCACCCTTGAGTACAAGGAAAAAAAATATAAACTTAAAGTTGAAAGATAAAATCATAAATCTTGTCATAGTATAGGGACTAAAATTGCAATTAAACCGTTCCAGACGAAAGAAAGCATGACTCATAGGAGTTGCCAGCCAACGTATCTAAAACAAGTCTATCTATAATAAGAAAATAAAACAAGTCCATCTATAATAAGAAACTGGAGGAGGAAATATTTTGCAGCATTTACTGGCCCTATGGGATCACACAGTCAGCGCCATACCAATACGACAATCTATAGTCGGCAATGGTGTTGACAGCACGCACTAGAGAAAGTGGGAAAGTGCAAGGAAGTTGCCCTGGATGGCTTACATTATCATTATTTATTTATCATTAAATGTCCTCATTCTTCACTCAAGAAATTACCACGAAACTTCCATTTGAGCTAAGTTTCAACTACTCGTGCATTAAACAAAGGGTGGTTGTGGTTCCTATGAGTCAAACTATCCTTATTTCCTTCCCATCACGTTAAAGGCAATGCAATATTGTCGACGACAATGACCAGCCTCTTTTTGGACGTGTAAGGCGCCTTGATTTCATCGTACAACTGTAGTGTTCGATTAAATTTTGGTTTAGTTCTATAAAATTTGATTCTTGCTCGGTTGATTTAGTTGCTGTTTGATTTATTACGTTTGATTTTTAACCCTAAAATGCTTTGTAGAAACAAGAATTTTTAGACTAATGGGACAAGAAATTGCTCCTGGTTAATTACTTGCTTAGTTGGAAAATAGGATTTGATTGAAGTCAAGCAAAAATTTAGGGGTTTTTCTTCGTTACATTAAAAACATCTTTCTATACTTGAATCTTGTTAGACCTACAAAGTTTTTCTAAGGAAATTTTTGAAAATATTAATTGCATCAAATGTGTTTAAATTATTATTTAAATTTTAAATTGGCTCATAAACTTCAAAACATTTTAATCGAACTTTAAAATTATTAATATTACATTAATTGGGTTATTCTACCAATCTAGTCGTCAATATCATTGCTAAATGCTAGTTCAGATATGAGGTAAAACATATTTAGAATACACAAATCAAATTGTAAACATGTGTGCAGACTATACAGATAGCTTGGATATGATGTGTTAATAAAAACATATAGCGTCCCTAAAATTTATAAGGCTATTTATTGTTGTTGTTTTTAAAAAATGAGGTTCAACATATTCATGGAGTAGGTAGACAAGTGTTTGTAACTTACTCTACATATTTTAAATATCATCTGTGTTGAGTGTTTTTGTGTATCCTTTAGGTGGGTGGAGTTGTGTATTTATATGATATGATTACTGTTCATGGATATCAACATTATCTTACTCTAGGTTTAACACATGAGATCTTGCATGAGGGTGTAAGTGCCCCTTCTACGAGCACTTAGTATCATGCGAGCTCGATACGTGAGCTTAATATGTGAACCGTGTAGAATCTGTCCCGTTCCTATTCGGGTTGTGGATCGGTAATAGTAAGTATTATAACAATCTGCATTAAATTTAAATTGACATTTAATGTCCGAGCTAATAGCTAGACGAACCTAAATGCTTAATTGATAGGATAATATTTCAATTATTCAATTAAAATATATTTTAATTCAAGGATTAATTTAATATTTGTAACATGGTCCAAAGATATGGGGGGGAGATTAACGAAGAAAAGCAATGAAACACAAAATGACTCAAGGGTTCTTCATTTCCGTTAAACACCAATCGTGGCATCATGATCGTGAAACTTGGTGGTGTGGTGGATCACATGTCTAATAGTGTAAACCATTGCAATTTAGATTTTTATTATTTTTTTTTGAAAATTCCATTTAAGTGTCTCAAAAGTTTTAAAATTGTTCATTAAATCCCTAAAATTTTTAAAATTTTAATTTAACTTTTTAAAAAATTGATAATTGTTTTATTGGTGGTGAAGAAGAGATGGGCGGTAGGATATGGGCTAAAAGAATTCTTCCTTATGAGTCATCTATCAAATTATTTAGTTAAAGGAAAATGAAATTGCTACTTGTGAGTTAAGTTGTCTTGCATGACATAAATTGTGATTTTTTTGCAGTCCAAATTCATTTCATATGTGCAAAAATGTATGATATCAAACTTTTGTTTTTGGCTAACCAATAAATTTGAAATTGATTTTGTCTTGTATTATTGAAAAGAAAAAAACCCAAGGGTAAAGGCAAACCGGCCATGTATCAGTTCTTTACTGGGTCCATGTTACTAAGATATATAAAGCATAAAATCAAGGCACTGATGATGATGATATGAACCTTCATAGGTTTTCAATAATGACGGCTCTAGAAAGTGACACAATCCATAAGATGATACACAAGTTAAAACTTCAATTTTGCATTAAACCTAGGACCTATCAAAATATCACATGTATGGTGTTTAATAGTTATATATAATTGATGTCTAAATAGGGCTTGAACACAAATTTCTTCCTGAGTTCCATTTTAAAATCTTACTAATATCCAGCTCCTTAATTTTCAACTTAACAATAGTTAATATATATGTATATTACTATATCTAAGGCAAGAAATATGTTAAGGCGGTCAATTTGATTTTTTTTTTTTTTTTTATAATTAATCGAAAATCCTCTTATTATGACTGAATTAATCCACCTTTATTATCTTAATTCACCTAATCGAATGAATTTATCATCAACCAATTCCACCGTCTTAATTGATAAAACTCTATATATTTATTATATAGAATAAATATATTTGAATTGGTTAGTTTAATTATAAATTTTAATAATTGATAATCAAGGCATAAAACTATCCTAATCGAGACATTAATCAGTTTAGATTAAGATTTGTTATTAGTCTTTGTATTTTGTGAAAATTGTGGATTTAATCAATATACTTTAATTTGATAAATTTTAGTCTCGATACTTTTTGAATTGGTCAATTTTAGTTTATGTACTTTTTCAAATTTCAAAATTCTAGTCTTGGCGCAAAAAGTAGTTGTTAAATTCTTTCAGTTAAATTGAATTACTAGTCTTGTACCATATGTAAAGTTGTAGATTTAGTCCATATCCTCAAATTTAATCATTCCAAGTCCTTATACTTTTCAAACTTAGAAATTTTAGTCTTGGCGCAAAATTTAACCTAATGAATTTAACAATTATCATTTGGAGGGGATTGAAATTTTAAAATTTGAAAAAAGTACAAGAGTAAAAATGATCAAATTAAGATACAAAGATTATACCCACATCTTTTATAAAATATAAGAACTAATAATAGAATTTAATCATCAATTCAGAATTGATTTAATAGACTTTTATCTTTTGGCTAAAGTATACAAATAACCACCCAATTATGCCCGCATTCCTGTTTTAGTCACCAAACATTTGAATTCGTTCTTATTTTGGTCACCCGCCGTTAAATTGATAACAAAAATCCTTTTTCTAACTGATAAAATAACACATTTAGTCCTCAATACTTACTCTATCAATGTGATCCTAATTCTAAATAATTAGAAAGTATGATGATCAAATTGATAGAATTTGTAAATGTGAAGGGTTAAATTTATTGTATTATTTAGAACTAGGATCAAATTGATAGAAGATGTTAGTATTGAGGATTAAATGTGTTATTATAGCAGTTAGAAAAAGACTTTATGTTACCAACTTAACGGCGAGTGACTAAAACAGGAATAAGTTCAAAACTAAAAATTCATAAAGTTGAATGACGAAAATAAAAATAGGAGCAAGTGAATATTTTAATTATTTTAAGAGGTAAGAGAAAAATCCAAAAAATAGATATAAAAGTGGGAGAATGCCGCGTTTCCTATTAAGTGGGATCACCTTGTTTATTATATTTACATGACATAGGAAAGTGGCAACCACTTTCTTTCTTTCTTTGGCTTATTAATTTAGGGTTGGCCACATGATCATCCAACCAATTACAACTTGCAATCAGCTTAATCATTTCCGCGTATTTTACACTGCTTCCCAAAATAAAGAAAGAAAGTACGAATAGTACGGCAGATTTCACACAGATTATGTTGTCCCCAGTAATTTTCACACTTCTTTTTAACTCCATTCTTAGTGTGGGAAACCATTTTCTTCAATCTTGTTTGCTAAAACACAAAACAGTAGCAATTTGTTTAGGCTAGTTTCAGGCTCCCTCTGCGCTTCTCACCTTTCTACGCACAAAATCACTTCAACTAATGTTTATGTATTGTGAGATTGATGCAACGTATTACTTCTTTTTAATTGAAGCTAAAAGGTGTAATTGGGTTAAAATTATCTCTGCCTTTTATAATGTTTTTCAATGTTGAAGGTTACTAGCTTCTTTTGTAATTTTGCTCATATTGAAGTGTGTTTTTAATTTAAATTACAGTATAAAATACATTAATTATTAAAATTTTATATGTTTTTTTAAAAGTAAAATTTATTGTTTAAATAAACAATAAATAATTACATCACTAAAAATATTTAAAAATGTTTTGATACATATTATTTTATTAATAAAATATCTAAATAGATTGTTAAAAGGTGTTATTATTTGTGAAAATAATACTTGGCATTTTTTAAAGGAATGACTTAACTATAAAAAATAAATAATATTTATCATTTTATATAACAAATAATTTAAAATGAATAAAAAAATTAATTAAAATATTATGGTACACATTATTATTTTATTAAATAAAATTACTTTTAATAATTTCATAAAAAATAAAATAATTTAAAATTTTTATTATATTTTATTTTTAATCTAATGTTTTTAATAGTCATTTTTTATTCTCATCTCATTATTACAGCTACGGTTGAATCCAAACACATTTAATCTCACCACTATAATAATTAATCTCGATATCATTATTAATTTTAACCTCACCGAATATAAATTCACCGACTATCCGAACCAAGTCTTAGTTGTCAAATAAATAGCATAGACAATGACTAGGGCCGAACCTGGTCAGTAACATGCTGCAAGGAGCAAGGGCGGTTTGTTGACCAAACCTTACAATGCCACTTTATAAATTAGGCATTGTCTGTCTGTAGTTGAAAGAAATTCATTCTCTTATCAAAGCACAAAACAGACTTCCAATTCAAGCATTTTTTCCAACTGGTTAAAGAAACCCAGCAACAACCATGTCTAGCAGTGACGGCAATCAAATGTACGATTGCGGTACATTACTTTTCAAAGTCACCACCTCTGGCTTCACCACCGCTCAAAAGCGTTGGAGGATTGCCTATGCATCGATATATTCTGTGCGGGTAATGCTTTCTCTTGCCAAGGAGATAATATCGAAGAGAAGTATTGAACAACCCTCGATCATCTCGGATTTGCATCCTTACGTTGCGCTAGATGTTGAACCCTCGAGCTCTCCGCATTGGGGTGAAAAATTTTCATCTTCCTCCTTTGCTCCGAAAATTGATCGGAAGAGACTTCTGGAGACCGTGAAAGAAAAGGACTTGGTTTCTCTTCACCAGCTTGGAGGAGTCGAAGGCATTGCCGCTGCTCTTGGAACAAATCCTGAAAAGGGAATCCGAAATGATGATCGAGAGGTTGTGAAAAGACAGGAGATGTTTGGTACCAATACTTACCACAAGCCACCTCCCAAAGGGTTACTGTATTTTGTCCTGGATGCTTTCAAGGACACCACAATTCTTATCCTCCTGGTATGTGCTGCTCTTTCTCTTGGTTTTGGTATCAAAGAGCATGGTGCAGCAGAGGGTTGGTATGAAGGCGGAAGTATTTTCGTTGCCGTCTTTCTTGTGATTGTTGTCTCTGCACTCAGTAACTTCAGACAGGAGACTCAATTTGACAAGCTATCAAAAATAAGTAACAATATTAAAGTCGAAGTTGTTAGAGGTGGCCGCCGTCTACAAGTATCTATTTTTGATCTTGTTGTTGGAGATGTTGTCTTCCTGAAGATTGGAGATCAAATTCCAGCAGATGGGCTGTTCTTGGACGGTTATTCACTGCAAGTGGATGAATCGAGCATGACAGGAGAAAGTGACCATATGGAAGTAGATGCCACCAGGAACCCGTTCCTTTTTTCTGGTTCGAAAGTGGCAGATGGTTATGGTCAAATGCTTGTAGCATCCGTGGGAATGGATACTACATGGGGAGAAATGATGAGCTCGATAACCAGTGATAAAAACGAAAGAACTCCACTACAAGAGCGACTTGACAGACTTACCTCTTCTATCGGAAAGGTAGGTCTAGCGGTTGCCTTTCTAGTCCTTGTAGTCTTATTAATTCGTTATTTCACTGGGAATACAGAAGATGACAATGGGAACACGGAGTATATTGGTAGCAAGACCAGCGTAGATGATATCTTAAATGCTGTTGTTCGTATAGTTTCGGCTGCAGTAACTATTGTGGTAGTTGCAATTCCGGAAGGTCTACCATTGGCCGTCACTCTTACACTTGCTTACTCAATGAAAAGAATGATGGCTGATCAGGCAATGGTTAGAAAACTTTCAGCTTGTGAAACGATGGGCTCAGCTACCATTATTTGTACTGACAAAACTGGAACCTTGACACTAAACCAGATGAAGGTAACCCAGTTTTGGCTCGGCCAAGAGTCCATCAAGGAAGATCATTCCAACATCATTGACCACACTGTTCTTGAATTATTCTACCAAGGTGTTGGCTTGAACACAACTGGTAGTGTTTGCAAACCCGTCTCCGGATCCCTACCTGAGTTTTCTGGCAGTCCAACAGAAAAGGCGATTCTTTCTTGGGCTGTCTTAGGTTTGGATCTGGATATGGAAAAATTGAAGCAAAAATACAGCATTCTCCATGTTGAAACCTTCAACTCGGAGAAAAAGAGAAGTGGGGTTTCAGTAAGGAGAAAAACAGATGAAACTCTTCATGTACACTGGAAAGGAGCTGCAGAAATAATCGTAGCCATGTGCTCAGACTATTATGAGAGCAATGGGGGCATAAGGTCCATGGATGAAGACCAAAGGAGCAGAATTGAAACAATAATCCAAAGTATGGCCGCTAGTAGCTTACGATGCATTGCTTTTGCTCATAAGCAAGTCTCACAAAAAGAGATGGAATGTGTTGATGATAGCGAAAAGACACATCAAAGAATAAAAGAAGATGGTCTAACCTTGCTAGGGATAGTTGGTTTGAAGGATCCATGTCGCCCAGGTGTCAAAAAAGCTGTGGAAGCTTGTAAATCTGCAGGGGTGGACATCAAAATGATTACTGGAGACAATATTTTCACAGCAAAAGCTATAGCTGCAGAATGTGGAATTCTAGGAGCAGATTACAATGAAGAAAGTGGACAAGCTATAGAAGGTATAGAATTTCGAAATTACACACCTGAAGAGAGAATGGAGAAGATCGGGAAGATCAAGGTGATGGCAAGGTCCTCTCCATTTGACAAGCTTCTGATGGTACAGTGCTTGAAACAGAAAGGTGATGTAGTTGCCGTCACAGGTGATGGCACTAATGATGCTCTTGCGCTAAAAGAAGCCGATATTGGACTTTCGATGGGCATTCAAGGCACTGAGGTGGCAAAGGAGAGCTCAGACATTGTCATATTGGATGATAATTTCAGCTCAGTTGCCACAGTTTTAAGATGGGGAAGATGTGTATATAACAACATACAGAAATTCATTCAATTTCAGCTTACCGTTAATGTTGCTGCTCTTGTAATTAACTTCATTGCAGCAGTTTCTGCTGGTGAGGTTCCCTTGACAGCCGTTCAATTGCTGTGGGTAAACCTCATCATGGACACCTTAGGTGCTCTAGCCCTTGCAACAGATAGACCCACCAAGGAACTAATGAAGAAGCCGCCCGTCGGTCGAACTGAGCCCCTCATTACTAATGTCATGTGGAGGAATCTTTTAGCCCAAGCAGTATACCAGATAGCTATTCTCTTGATCTTGCAATTTAGAGGTGAATCTATGTTCAATGTGCCTAAGAGGGTAAAGGACACGCTGATTTTCAATACTTTCGTTCTCTGCCAAGTTTTCAACGAATTCAACGCAAGGAAGTTGGAGAAGCAAAACGTCTTCCAAGGCATTCTTCAGAACAGATTGTTTCTGGGAATCGTGGGGATAACCATCATTCTTCAGGTGGTTATGGTGGAATTTCTAAAGAAGTTTGCAGATACAGAGAGATTGAAACTATGGCAGTGGGGGGTTTGTATCTTATTCGCAGCTTTCTCATGGCCAATTGCATGGGTTGTGAAGCTCATACCTGTTTCAGACAAACCCTTCTTCAGTTATCTCAAGAGATCAAAATCATCTTCACAATTAAATAAGTCATCTACCACAAGAAACCTTCAATCTGCAGGCATGGAACTAGAAGTGCAATAAAATCATGTTCTGAAAGAACAAGGATGTAAGTTCAAAATCACTTCACTGACACAAAGGACAACATAAGGAGATCATGATTCTAGATTTCTTATACTTTAAGAGCTACTAACTTATATTTATGTATGTATATGTAATATGACTTTTCTGATAAAGGCCTTGGAACCATTGGTCCCAGATTCAATCTAACCTCATGGAGCTTTGCTCTTATCTTTACCTAGGATGTTTCTAGTTCCATGCCAATTGTTAGTTGACTCTTCAGTAATGGCTTATTCCTTTCTAAACCTGAAACAGGATCATATGTGCTACCTATTGTACTTATTCTCGTAAAAATAAAATACCCTTTATGTATCTACCTAGAGTCTCTTCCATTATTCTACTATCAAGCATTTGAAATCTGTAATGAAGTCAGCAGTTCTCTACAGACAAGCTACCTAAAATGATCCTCCGATCAAAATAGTTTTGCATTTGTTGCTTTAATAGACATAATCGAGCACTGTGTTTCAACAGATGCTTCTCTAACTGGAAGAAAATTTGTTGGGTTAAAAGCAGCAGAATGGTTTTTTATGGAGTGGTGGGCTTGGTGTGAAGAGAGACAGAGAGAGAAAAAAAATGATTGAATTTGATTCTACAAATGGACATTCTAACAATGAAGCAAAGGAAATACAAATGAAAAAGAGAGAAATAAATAAAAAGAGAGAAATTATCATTCTGTGGAGGTAAATGAAGAGGTGTGTTGAGAGCTTTAAAATCTAAACAGTGACAAAACGGAAAGGAAGGCAATAATCGCCGAGACCCAAAGAGCGAGAGAGTATTTCAGTGGAGTAACGATATGAGAAACTGATATACACATAATATATATATATATATATATATATATTAAGTGGCAATTGGGGAAGCTTCCTCAGCTGGCACCCGCTTTTTTTAAGACATGAAACTGGAAACTTGTTATAAAAGGTTGCTCATTTCTCATGTTCTTTTCAAATTGTTTTCATGTACCTATAACATCCACGTATAATTCTAACCTGCAATGAATTGTTCACTTTGATTATTGGACTTTGCTATTTTGTTCATAAAAACGTTTTGAAAGTTAAAGTTGAAGAAGGCGAGATTCATAACTTCTCTTTAAGACCAAAACACAAGACATGTCCAACTTGTGCACGGTCATCCATTTCGAGTACAAGTTGTGGCATGGTGGAGAGGATTTTCATCGCAAGGCATTTTTTTCCCATTGGAGCCTTTTGGTCCATTTCCTCCCTCTCCATTAACATGTTCACTTTCATAATCCATCATCACTTTCTATTTAGCACAAGCAGCCACCTGCGGCACGGCAGAGCGATGAAGATTGTGTTAAATGCTGACCAGATATTATCATCAAGCAGATTCACTGCATTTTCATAGGGCAAATTATGTGAGGGTATTGATTTACTCTAGTGGAAACAAAACATTTAAAATATCTACATTCAATATGAATTCATTGTTTCCTGTCGTGTTAAAATCATAATGTACAACAATAATGAATCAGCCATGGCATGAGCGAAAACAGGAATCAATATGATTACATATTCATCCCCATTTTAGTCACTTCTTCTAGCATGGCACACGCAATTTCCATCCAAAACAGGGGTATATTAGTAATTTCTTGCAATTGAATCATTATTGGCAATCTTGATAGCAGCCTTGGCATATCAGCCTTCGAACTGGGGCGCTGCCACCAGGGTAATGATCATAATTCTATTCGCTCTTAGCAGATTTGAACCAGAACGAATGACGTAAAGAAAAAATGGCTTGATCAACTGAGAGTGATTCCAATACCTTCAGCAAGAAGAATGTCGAAAAGTCCAATTCAAATAATTGGATGTAACATTCACCAGAAATCCCCACAAGAACAAACCCCATCCTCAAAATGGTGAAATCTATTGGCATCCCTCACAACAAGTTCCCGTCCAAAGAGTTTAGAGACTAACTTACAGAAAGTATGGCAATCACCACAGACACGTAGATTCTTTGTAACCCGAATGGGGGTTTGCTCAGCAGTCTTGAGCAGACCATATGCAATGGCTAATCTTTCACTGTGCCCATATAGCATCTTAACTTTCTCATTTTCCTCCACATTGTGCAAAACAAACTTTGTTTGAGCTATATAACCTCCTTCCTTCTCCAGTTTTTCTGTGATTTGATCCAATTTCTTGGTTATATGATGACACTCTGGATGAGACTTGTCTCTTGCCATGAAAGTATGAATCCTGTTCCCCACCTCAATCCAACTACATCCAGGACTTTTCTTCAGGCCTCGCTCCTTCATTCTACTTCTAATTTTTTCAGCATCTTTACATCTTCCTTTAGCTGCAAAGACATTAGAAACAAGCACATAATGTCCGGGATTTGTAGACCCTAACTCCAAAAGTTTCTGCACTGCAATTTCTCCTAGTTCTTGATTTGAGTGTACTTGGCAAGCCCGAAGGAGTGCACACCAAATTTCAGCAGTAGGTGCCATCTGCATGCTTTTCACAAATTCATATGCCTCTTCTAAGCAATTTGCCCGACCAAGGAGATCAACCAGACAAGCATAGTGCTCTGGCCATGGTTCCAATTGATATTCATATTTCATGATCTCAAAAAATTGTCTACCTTCAGCAGTCAGTCCTGAATGGCTGCAAGCATATAGAACTGACAAAAACGCTACATGATCTGGAGTGAGATTTTCCTTCATCTTATTGAATAAATCAATGGCAACTTTTCCATGGCCATGCATTCCATATGCATTTATCATACTTGTCCATAGGACTAAATCTTTACTTTGAATAGACTTAAATATCATGTGTGCACTCTCAACCATTCCACATCGAGAATACATATCCACAAGAGAGCTGGCAATTGATCCTTCGGAGAAGTTTTGCCTAATAATAAAGCCATGGATTTCTTTCCCATACTTCAAGGCAGACAAACTGGAAGCGGCAGAGAGTGCACTTTTTAATGCAATAGAATCAGGGTGAATATTAGTTTTGTTTAGGATATGGAACAGTTCAAGAGCTTCATTAGCAAGCCCATTGTGGACATATGCAGAAATCATGCTTGTCCAAGACACAACATCTTTAAACTGGATTGACTCAAATGTTTGCACAGCATAATCTATGTTTCCACATTCTCCATATACATCAACAATCATGTTTCGCAGCACAACATCAGACAGGCCTCTTCTCATAATATAACCATGAATTTCTTTCACTTGGGACACACACGCCAGTTCACTACAAGCCAGCAGTATACTACCTATCATCATGGGATCAACATCAATATCTATTAATTGCACTTCTCGGAACAATTCAAAAGCCTTTAAAGCATAACTGTTTTGTGCATAGCCAGCAATGACAGTAGTCCAAGAAATTAAATCTTTGTCGGGCATCCTATTAAAAGCATAGCCCATGTAGTTCACACAAGAACACTTTGCATACATATCTATAAGAGTATTTCCAACCTGCAAATCTAAATCAAATCCATTTTTTATTGCATAAGCATGCAATTCCATACCATTCAATAGGTAACCCAATCGCCCACAAGCTACCAGGATGCTTATTACTGTAACCTGGTCAGGTTTTTCACCAGCATTCTGAAAATCATGGAAGAAATGCAAAGCTTCACTGCACATACCATTTTGGATAAACCCAGTAAGCACAGAATTCCAGGCTACTTTATCCTTTTCTTCCAATTTGTTAAAAGTTCTTACAGCCTCACTCATCTTACAACACCTGACATACATAGCAACCAAAGCACCAGCAACATAAGCATCAAGAAGCTGAGCTGATTTCAACATAGCAGCATGTATCTCCTTACCTAATTTCCTAAAGGAATAATCTTCACAAGCCTGAAGACAAGCAACAACAGTGTAAGTATTAGAGTCAAGACCAGCCTTTTGCATTTCCCTGAAAAGTTCCAATGCTTCCATAGATCTTCCATTTGAAGAATATGCTGAAATTATAGAATTCCATGAAACTACATCGTCTTTTTGATCTATTCTCCCGAATAATCTCCTTGCTCCAAAAAGATCATCACATTTGGCATACATAGCAACTAAAGAATTGACAACACAAACAGTAGAATCATACCCAAACTTGACAGCCAGACCATGAATTTCAGCCCCTAAATAGAGATTTTTTAGCAAACCACTAGCTTTAAGCAGAGAAGGAAAACTATAAGCATCAAGAGAAACTCCCAAAACCCGCATTTCTTTATAGGTTTGAAGAACTTCAAAAGGTTTCCCATTTGAAACATAAGCTCCAATCATAGCATTCCAAGTAAAAATACTTCGTTGACCCATTTGATCAAACACTTTCTCGGCATTCCGAACTGACCCGCATTTTCCATACATAAACACAAGCTTAGTAGCTAAAAACACGGATTCAGAGACGGAACAAGATTTTATCATGTGGGCGTGAATTTGTAGCCCTTGAGAAAGAGCTTTCTTTTGAGCACAAAGTTCAAGAACCGGGGCATAAGTCTCGTCCGGGTGATCATTGCATGAAACTGGGAGCGATCGAAATGCTTCCTTGAGGTTTCCTCGAAGGCAAATATCCTTTAAAGTATGGGTTTGGATGGGTTTACGAGAAAAAGATGGGATTTTGAGAGTAGGGTTTATTTGTGTTTGGATTAACATAGGGGGGTGAGCGAAAATTGAAGAGCAATTACTAGTCTGCAGATGAGCCAAAGAAGCGGGCATTAGAGGGCAAGTGCAGGAGAGGACGACGCTCAGTGTAGGATAAGACTGCAGTCGCATGATCAATGGTATTGTTATGGAAAAACATTTTGAATTGATTAATATAATAAATAACAAACAACAAAATCACAAGCCGTCTTAGCTCAGCCGGTAGAGCGCGTGGCTTTTAACCACGTGGTCGTGGGTTCGATTCCCACAGACGGCGTTTTGTTGATAATTTCATCAGCTCAATTTTACTTTTTCTTGTTGTCTTATAAGATCTGGTCACGTGGAGAAGAGACAGAACAGAAAAAGGAAAAATAGAACATTCTTTGAGAGTTTTTTTTTTTTTTTTTTTCCCTTTTATGTTTAAAGTTAGGGTTAATATTTGGTATATTGGTAGTGGATTTTTTTATTTTATAAATAGTTTTAGAAAGTTATTATGTGTTTCTTTTTTAAATATATTTTTTTAATATTTCACTATACTTTATAGGACACTTCTCAACTCCCTAAACCTACTTGTGAAGTCTAAAAACTCCACTACTAGTGTATCAAATATTTTCTTTTAAAGAATTAGGGTAAACTACAAGAATAGCCATTCAACTCTATCTTTAGTTCTATTTTAGCCACTCTACTATTATTATTTTATTTAACCACTCAACTTTTCGAAATTAAATATTTTAATCACTCTCCAATTAGATGTAGTTGTTAAACGAGTGATGAAGAACTGATGTGGGCCATTTTTATTGGCCTAATAACAAATTTAGTCTTACAATGTTTACACATTCTATCAACTTGATCCTAAATATAAAAAACTCAACAAATAGTCCTCAATGTTTACAAAAATTTGTCATTTTAGTTCAAAGTCTAAAAATTCAATAAATTTAGTCTCAAATTTACAAAATTTGTCAATTTAGTTTGTAACACCCCTCAACCGATCCGAGTAAAAGACGTTACATTTAAACATTAAACTCACCACTTAAACATATTCTTGTTTCATTATAATCAAGGTAACTTATAGAACAAAACATTATTATTCATACATAATTCACTTTTTTTTTTTACTAATAAACCTAAGTACATGCTAAACTAAAATCCTAAATATATATACCAAATGGCTTGAACTTGAAGCCTGAGGAGTGATGTTATCCGAACTGAAGTAGCAATCCTCGATTCTTTTCAAAACTTATCTATCACCTATGCATTTAAAAAAAATGCGTTAAGCTACGTGAATAGCTAGTAAGTACTCAACTGGATTCAATCTTACCATTTTGATATATATATACAATTCAAATAAAATTTTAATAAAATTTATTCACATAGTTTCTTTCACTAATATACTTAAACTTTCAATTCATTTTCCAAAACATAAAATCATTTAAATTAATTTTATAACTTATAGTTTTTACTTGAACACATATAGTCACTAATCAACTTTCACATTCACATAAATCTTTTTCTCATGTCACAAACATAGCATAAACTCTTAAGTCACATGTTTCACTTAATACTTAATTCACATGTATTACTGAAACACATATATCATTATAACACTTTTACTTTCATATAACACTTTTGCAATCCTTAGTGAGTCTCAAGGAATTTCAATAATTTCGATACATTACAGAGCTTTAGGTCAAAATAGAACTCCTGACCTTTAATGGAACTCTAATAACAAAACTCCATTAAACACATCACATAACCCACTTCTCCTCTCCTAATCCCCTTCGTTCAACCCTAAAATCATTTCATTCTCATGTATCATATTTCCTCTAAGTTCACTAACGCATTTATTCACATATCACTTTCATATAACATACTTGATATATCACAAATATATCACTTTGTATCATATGACTTATTTACTTTGAATCACATAAACACATTTACTACATTTTTATTTCACATATTCACTTTATTCATAATTCATAAAAATACAAACATAACATATATTCACAACACTTCACACTTTAGATTTCAATTCACCATCATTAAGCACTTTACTTTCTTATAACACTTTACTTAAATATTTTGTTTCATTATTTTAGCACACATAGTAATTTTTGAACATTTTACATTTTAGTCCTTAAATTCATGAAAATTCAATAATTATTATGTAACAGCCCGTTTTTAGTGAAATCGGAACAATGGTTTCGGGACCACAAATCTGACATCAAAAAATTTATTTTATTATTATTTTAATGTCTACAGCATGTTAGTGGTGTTGTATTGTAACACCCCGAATTTTGGGGTTAGAAGTTTTTGGGTTTTAGGGTTAGGGTCAGTGAGAAGGTTGCGCTATTGTGTTTAGTGGCGCGTGCAAGTGTTAAAATGGGCCTGCTGGTTTGGTGGTAGATTGTGTGTTAGTGTATCTCAAGGTTTTGGGTTCGAGTCTTTGGGTGCACTTTTTGGAGAGCCTTTTTATTTTGTTTTATTTTTTTTCTTAGTTAGTAATAATAATAATTTAATATTTTTTATCAAATTAATTTGGGAATTTTTCTTTTTCTTTCTCCTGAACGTTCTTCTTCTCTTTTTCTCTCTATTTCTTTCCTTTTTCGTTCTTCTTATTTTTTTTCTTTTGAACTGGTTGCTTGGGAAAAACAAGTTTTCGCTGCGTAGATATCGAAGAACTTCGCTTCTTCGTCATCGAGTCAAGTGTGGGTTTCGTATCTTCTTCTATTTTATTTGCAAATTCTTTTTCGACTTTATGAAAAGTCGACATCGTGTGTGTGAGTGCTTGCAAACCTGTTAAATTCGATGTTGTATCGTTGTCTAGTGCTTAGAATTTGCATGATTTGGCATATTTTCGAACTATCGAGGGCTGAAGAGTGCTTCGTGGCTGAAAGCACGTTTTTTGGGTGGTTTCTTGACCATACGGGTGGCCACACGAGTGTGTGTCGATACACACGGCCGTGTGCTTTCGAGAATTAGGATTTTCGGGCTGCTTTGGGTGCCACAGGACCGTGTGGATGATTTGGGGATTTTTGTCGATTTTCATATGGCTGTGTCCCCTGAGCACACATGTAACACCCCCAAACCCGGCCCACAAGTCTCGTCCGGATCTGGTTATGTCACTGCGGAATGACGGTTACAAATCTTTATCTTTAGAGTAAATCTTGAAAATTTTGTTAACTTTTGGGAAGTAAGTCCATTAAAATTATTAAATAATATAAGCTTGGTTTGAATTAAAACTTTATTATAATTTATTATAATATAAATCCTTTGTAAAAATATTACTAAATACGATATAACCTTTATCAACTATAAATAGAGTACTTTAATCAAAAGTGGCCCTTATTACATCAAATAAAATTCCAAAATACTGATAATATAAAATACTTAAATAAAGTAAAACATCTTCTGTATGAAAATCTCCTTCTGCATGGGCCACCTTGTATCCACTCCAACCCGGTCCGATCAACATGTCTCCTGCGATGTTTGAAAACAATTGGGTGAGTCATACAGACTCAGTGTGTAAGTTAACCACTGAAATCCACCCACATGCTAGCCACATAATATCCCAATTATCAAATGCAACAAGTAATATGTATTCATTTTAACAATTACCACTATCTGGGCTTGGCCCACATTCAAATCATGCTCAAATACTGGGCTAGGCCCATTTCTCAATAAACCACATATCAACTGGGCTTGGCCCATTTCCACGTATGTTCCCAAAACATACCTATCCACATGTCATATTGGGCTTGGCCCATTTCCATATTATTACAAAAATAATGCAACATGATTCCCAACCCAACCTAGGGTCCATCCGCTACACACCCCTTATCCAAATTTACCACACACCAGGGGACTATCGAGTCACCCTCTCCTTTTCCCTCCAAAAAGGCAACCAATGCCATCCACGATGTAGCGTATAGCTAACATCAAACCACGATGGAGCACACAAAGAAATCCATCAAGCCACGATATGGCATAAAGCCCATATCAATCAAGGTAACCACGCGAACTAAATCGCAAAGATCCACAACGCGACCTCGGGCCAATACAATCCACGATGTAGCACAAAGTCGACATCAACCACGTACTCAAGTACACCCGCACCTTCTTTTCATATCCCACCCATGCACATGCCACATAAAATATAATCGTGATAATGCATGCACATGCTTATTAATATCCATAAACATACTCATAAACAAATAATCACACCGCAATAGATCCGATACTAACTCGGTCATCGCTTATACCCTTTAGGGGTATATATGGCACACTTATTATTAATGCACTTGTTAGTAAAACATATAACACATAAAACCCGGAAACAAATGGGTTAGTTACACACCTTATTACTAGGAGTTCTAGACTCTCGATCCTCGATGCTATCGTCTAGCGAAACTACGGCTTTTTGCCTAACGTTTTACTGCTGCACGCCCACACCCCGTGGCCAATCTCGCATGCTGAAAAACGGATCTTTTCTTAAACTTTGGGATGGGAGCTTTCCTTGCCCACTTTGACTGGTATTCGCATCCACGCCCATCGTAATCACTTAATCGAATCCTTTGGTTAAACGTCATAATACAAGATCTCAGGTGAATAACTACAATTTAACTTACTTACCAAACGATCTAAAATCTCAAAGGCTCCTCCAGATTTACCGCCGATTTGCCCTTTGATGAGTCCAAACAATTCGAGACCTTCCTTTAGACTCCTTGGCGCCGCCACAAGCTCTAAATGTCGACAAAGACTACTCTTCACGAGTTCGGCACCAAGCTTGGCTAAAGTAGAAGAGAGATGGAGGGCTAAAGATTTCGGCTATCAAGGGATTAAAAGAAAACAAAAGAATTATTTGGCTACAAAGGCCAAAGGAGAAATCGGCACACCAAGAGGAAGAGGGAGAGATTTAGCAAAGACTTGAAGAATAATTGGCACTCTACCCCCCCTATTTATAGCATTCGGCCAACCCCCCTAGAAGACTCCAAGATTCGGCCAACACCTCCCTAGCCACTAATTCAATTCCATTTGAATTAGTTCAATTCAAAAACAATTTGAATTGTTCTACTATTATCCCACTTATCACAAAAAAACAAATAAATAATAATTATCCCCACTTAATCTAATTAATAATAGATAAATAAAAAAACACATTATCCACATCTAAATAAGAGTCTTCTAGCCGTCCCAACACCTTCAAATTGCTTTGCCCAAAACAACAAAAAAACTAAAACTCCATTTGCCATTCTCCGTGTTCAACTCGGGACCAATCACCGCACACCTTGCCCCCAACGCCTGTGCCACTCGGCCACTTTGATTTTTATGCTAGAAACCCCAACATTTATTCTTAAACCCTTCTTATCTCAAATTCATAACCGCACAAAAATAAAAACGCCAACTCGCAGCCTCCAGCGCTCGAACTCGCGCTTCTTGCTCTCCTCAGGTGCCTAAGTGGCGCATGAGAGCCACTCCACCACCCATCTTTCTTGTCCGAATTCCTCACCATATATCTTTAAGGCCTTACAAAGCCCAACGCCCAAAACAAAAATAAAACGCCAAATGCTTCTCCGGCCCCTCGAAACCGCGACCTCACTCCCTTCCAGCGCCTAAGTAGCGCCCAAGAGTCACTTTGCCAATTGGACTTTCATGCCCATCAAACCTGCCCTTTTGTTTTTAAGGCCTACCTAGCCCAATCCCTTGACGTGAAAAATAAAACAAAAATGCTGCCCCAGCAGCTCGAACTCTGGCCCCCCTTGCACCTTGAGGCGTTACCTTCCAAGCTCTAAAGTGGCGCCCCTTGCCACTCGCTAAGCCGCTTTCTTGCGTCCCTAAACTCCCCAATTTATTTTAAGGCCTTCCTGCCCTATTTCCCCTTTTTACCCTAAAAATCTAAAATTTTCCAAAGCCTTCCCCTTTCAACCGAGCATTCTTAAAACTTCTAAAACACCTCTAAACACACCCAAAAACCCGAATTACACACAACCTGCATAGCCCCTAAACCAGGGTGTTACAATTCTACCCTCCTTAAAAATAATTTCGTCCTCTCAAATTACTTTACTAACAAACGTCCATACAACCTTTCTTACCACCTTACGCTTATGTCGCGCAACTCGATCTTACTAAGGCTATCGTACCTACACAATCTCTAAGTTCGCGCTCAACATTCGAAATACCTCTCTTAGCAAAACAGAAAAGGCTAACTTATAAGCAAGCAAAGTAGTTAAAACATGTACCAAAGCAAAGGAGCTTACCAGATATCACATCCTTGGTTGACTCCGACTAGAACCATTCCTTCCATGACTTGAACCACGACCCTCGTCGCCGAGGACGCTTCTTAACGGATGTGCCTTAGATCCGCACCGAAAACATTCTTTACTATTTCCCCAACACTCTCCCCGTGTGAGGTCTTCCACATCGAGCACGATACGATTCCGATCACCGGTACAAGTGCACGTACAGGATTCTCGATCCTTGGTCTCTTCTGGACATTACCAAACGATGCCGACGGTCCAATATTTCTCTTATCCCCGCCTTATTCTTCTCTCGGTTTTCTCTTATAATCTTTTTAACCTCTTCATGTCCGAGCTTTCTCTACCGAATGGCAAAATCCCTTTCTCTTTGTGGCGCGATCAACTCCCGCAACTCATCTCGCATCCATCTTCGAATCGAACACTCCTTTCATAATCGTGAGCCACGATTCCTTTGGCGTCGACTTAGTCGCACAAACTCAGCTTCATACTCTGCTATCGACTTACTTCCTTGCACTAGATTTAGAAACGCTTTCCTTTGCGAGTCCAAATAACTTGCTCCAACATACTTTCCTTCAAACTTTTCCTTAAAGTACTCCCAATCCAATCGATCTGCTGTACACCTTGTTTGACAAAGAGCCACCAACGATAAGCTTTATCCCGGCGAAGCGAAACAAAGACCTTTTAGCTTTTCTTCGTTGGTACACCCAAATCGTCCATGATTCTCTCAATCGCTTCTAGCCAATATTCCGCTACGTTCGAGCTACTCCAGATACTCCCTAAAGATCTCGCCCGCTCGATCCGAGCTTCTCGACATCGACTTCCGAGCCCGCTTCCTACACTAGCTCCTCGCTACTCGCTCGAGCACTCGCAACATGGCCCGCGATCATCGCGTCATCTTCCCCGTCTGATCTTGCCCTCTACGTCCATTGTTTGGCGGCACTTCATTTTCGACCCATGGCGCACTCCTACCGTTCCGATGCGCCATTCTACCTCTACCGCCCCCCTAGAGTTCATCTCTATCGTCGCGATTTAATCTGATTAACAAGTTTTATGCATTAGAAATTGTTCCACTATTTAACCACGAGCAAATTTTATGGAATGAAAGATATTTAGAAGTAGTTCTTTCGATCACACAAAGTTTCAGTTCGAGTTTACTACTCTAGTTCAAGAATCACATTCACACACACATCCGTTCATCAACAAAACCACATTCCTTCCTCAGTAGAGGCACATTCAGTGGTATCTACCACACACATTCACTATTCTGGACATTTCGCGTTTTCTACCCTGTGTGGTATTTCCGTCATTTTGTCCTACAGGACATTTTCACCATAAACCAGAGCGATTCAAAACTTTAATAAGTCAGGATCCTTTTTGAAATTCCCAAAATTGAAGAGTATTATCGAAAATTTCGCAAATTGAAGGTATAACAGGATTTTGGTAACCAGGGGTATTTTGGTAATTTTGACAATCAGGGTAATTTTTGTATTATAAGTTGCTATAATATGAATCTTTTGCGAAAATATTTCTAAGTGTAGTGTAAACTTCAACATTAATAAATAGAGTACTTTAAATCATAGAGGCCCTTATTACATCAAATAAAATTCCAAAATACTCGATAATATAAAATACTTAAATAAAGTAAAACATCTTCGTATGAAAATCTCCTTCTCGCTTGGGCCACCTTGTATCCACTCCAACCCTGTCCGATCAACATGTCTCCTGCGATGTTTGAAAACAATTGGGTGAGTCATACGGACTCAAAGTGTGTAAGTTAACCACCAAATCCACCCACATGCTAGCCACATAATATCCCAATTATCAAATGCAACAAGTAATATGTATTCATTTTAACAATTACTACTATATCGGGCTTGGCCCACATTCAAATCATGCTCAAATACTGGCTAGGCCCATTTCTCAATAAACCACATATCAACTGGGCTTGGCCCATTTCCACGTATGTTCCCAAAACATACCTATCCACATGTCATATTGGGCTTGGCCCATTTCCATATTATTACAAAAATAATGCAACATGATTCCCAACCCAACCTAGGGTCCATCCGCTACACACCCCCTTATCCAAATTTCTACCACACACCAGGGGACTATCGAGTCACCCTCTCCTTTTCCTCCAAAAGGCAACCAATGCCATCCACGATGTAGCGTATAGCTAACATCAAACCACGATGGAGCACACAAAGCAATCCATCAAGCCACGATATGGCATAAAGCCCATATCAATCAAGGTAACCACGCGAACTAAATCGCAAAGATCCACAACGCGACCTCGATCGGCGCCAATCCACGATGTAGCACAAAGTCGACATCAACCACGCACTCAAGTACACCGCACCTTCTTTTCATATCCCACCCATGCACATGCCACATAAAATATAATCGTGATAATGCATGCACATGCTTATTAATATCCATAAACATACTCATAAACAAATAATCACACTGCAATAGATCCGATACTAACTCGGTCATCGCTATACCCTTTAGGGGTATATATGGCACACTTATTATCGCACTTGTTAGTAAAACATATAACACATAAAACCCGGAAACAATGGGTTAGTTACACACCTTATTACTAGGAGTTCTAGACTCTCGATCCTCGACGCTATCGCCTAGCGAAACTACGACTTTTTGCCTAACGTTTTACGTTGCACGCCCACACCCCGTGGCCAATCTCGCATGTGACGAAACGGATCTTTTCTTAAACTTTGGGATGGGAGCTTTCCCTTGCCCACTTTGACCGGTATTCGCATCCACGCCCATCGTAATCACTTAATCGTAATCCTTTGGTTAAACGTCATAATACAAGATCTCGTGTGAATAACTACAATTTAACTTACTTACCAAACGATCTAAAATCTCAAAGGCTCCTCTGTAGATTGCCGATTTGCCCTTTGATGAGTCCAAACAATTCGAGACCTTCCTTTAGACTCCTTGGCGCCGCCACAAGCTCTAAATGTCGACAAAGACTACTCTTCACAAAGTTCGGCACCAAGCTTGGCTAAAGTAGAAGAGAGATGGAGGGCTAAAGATTTCGGCTATCAAGAGATTAAAAGAAAACAAAAGAATTATTTGGCTACAAAGGCCAAAGGAGAAATCGGCACACCAAGAGGAAGAGGAGAGATTTAGCAAAGACTTGAAGAATAATTGGCACTCTACCCCTATTTATAGCATTCGGCCAACCCCTAGAAGACTCCAAGATTCGGCCAACACCTCCTAGCCACTAATTCAATTCCATTTGAATTAGTTCAATTCAAAAACAATTTGAATTGTTCTACTATTATCCCACTTATCACAAAAAAACAAATAAATAATAATTATCCCCACTTAATCTAATTAATAATAGATAAATAAAAAAACACATTATCCACATCTAAATAAGAGTCTTCTAGCCGCCCAACACCTTCAAATTGCTGCCCAAAACAACAAAAAAACTAAAACTCCATTTGCCATTCTCCGTGTTCAACTCGGACCAATCTACCGCACACCTTGCCCCCAACGCCCAGGCCACTCGGCCACTTTGATTTTTATGCTAGAAACCCCCAACATTTATTCTTAAACCCTTCTTATCTCAGCCCATAACCGCACAAAAATAAAACGCCAACCTGCAGCTCCAGGCGCTCGAACCTGCGCCCTTGCTCTCCTCCAAATACTAAGTGGCGCATGAGAGCCACTCCACCACCCATCTTTCTTGTCCGAATTCCTCACCATATATCTTTAAGGCCTTACAAAGCCCAACGCCCAAAACAAAAATAAAACGCCAAATGCTTCTCCGGCCCCTCGAAACCGCGACCTCACTCCCTTCCAGCGCCTAAGTAGCGCCCAAGAGTCACTTTGCCAATTGGACTTTCATGCCCATCAAACCTGCCCTTTTGTTTTTAAGGCCTACCTAGCCCAATCCCTTGACGTGAAAAATAAAACAAAAATGCTGCCCCAGCAGCTCGAACTCTGGCCCCCCTTGCACCTTGAGGCGTTACCTTCCAAGCTCTAAAGTGGCGCCTCCCTTGCCACTCTGCCAAGCCGTTTCTTGCTTCCTAAACTCCCCCAATTTATTTTAAGGCCTTCCTGCCCTATTTCCCCTTTTTACCCTGAAAATCTAAAATTTTCCAAAGCCTTCCCCTTTCAACCGAGCATTCTTAAAACTTCTAAAACACCTCTAAACACACCCAAAAACCCGAATTACACACAACCTGCATAGCCCCTAAACCAGGGTGTTACAACACAGGCGTGTGAGTTTGGGAATTAAGGTTTGAGTGATTTGGTGCCACACGGCCTGGCCACATGGCCGTGTGGCTAATTTGGGGATTTAGGGATCCCACACGGGCATGTGTTTTGGACACACGGCCATGTCTGGTGGGCACACAGGCGTTTGAGACCCTCACATGACCGTGACAGCCCTGTACTCTATTTTAGTACAAATGGACAGAGAGTTACACGGCCTGCTCCCACGGCCATGTCTCCGGTCTACACGGGCATGTGCCTTAGTCACACGGCCGTGTGCCTCTCTTCACACGGGTGTGTGCCTCAGCCACACGATCGTGTGCTCCTCTTCACACGGACTTTTGACCTCTCACACGGTCTAGGCTTTTCTTGTAACAGCCCGATTTTAGTCAAATCAGAACAGTAGTTTTAGGACCACAAATTCAAAGTTGAAATAATTATTTTATTATTATTTTAATGTTCTTGGTATGATAATATGTTTATGTGAAAGTTTCGTTTAGAAATTTTATCGTTTGGTTGGTCAATTTGATAAAAAGGACTAAATCGCGTAAAGCGTAAAACTTGAGTTCTAATAGCTAAAGGTGTCTAATAGCTATAGAACCTTAAAGTTAAGGTCCTTACGTGGTAATTATACCATTTTAATTGTGAGTGGACATATATGGACATCATTTAAGTGATTTTAAATGTTTTAATTTAAGGTTAATTTTGGTATTTGATAATTAAAAGATAAATTAATAAAACAAAATGTAATTTTCCTTCATTCATTATCTTTCTAACCGATTGTTAAAGAAGAAAAGCCATTAAAATAGCTTCAAATGTTTGGCTAGCTATCATCTATGCATGTAAGTCCAATTTTGTCCCGTTTTTAATGATTTATATGTTTTTGTGATCGTTGCAACTAGTACTAGCTAGCCAAAGGACTATTTTGCAAAATTGTTAAAGATTTAAAAAGTTTCCACTGATAAATAAGCATGTATTTTGATGTTTGATGATAGATTTTGAATACTTGTTGATAGATATACAAGTTTTGTAAAGTGATTTTTAGTGAAAATGCAAAATAGGGATTAAATTGAGAAATGTTGAAACTTTGTAGTTAAAATGTGAAATAAATGTAAAATATGGGCTACTAGGAGCATAGTGGTAATTCGGCTGGCATTGGTATATTTGAAATTTCATGAATTTGTGTTTTTGTGTAATATAGACTAAATTGTAAAAATGTGAAACTTTAGGGGCAAAAGTGTAAATGTGTTTAAATGTGTGTTTTGGATTAAATTTAATAAATTAGTGATTGGATAAGCTAAATTTGATATTATATAGATCAAGAAAAGCAGAATACGAACTTAGATCGAGGAAAGAACAGGATATCAGATTAGTTGATCGTGTCGTCGTTTTCACATCCGAGGTAAGTTCGTATGTAATAAACATCATTACAATTATGCTTTAAATGCTTTGATATTGTATAAATTTTGTATACGAGATTAAATTTATGTTTGACGATGATTCGACTATATATAGCACTTAGTGTGCGATTCGAGATAGCTCCGGCTATGTATGGCACTTAGTGTGCGAGATCTAGATAGCTCTGGCTATGTATGGCACTTAGTGTGTGACATCTAGATAGCTTCGGCTATGTATGGCACTTAGTGTGCGAGATTAAAATAACTTCGACTATGTAATGGCACTTAGTGTGCGAGATATCGAGTATTCAAAGCAGATTTTGAATGTAATGAGTTGGTTACGAGTTTGTACAGGTACGTACATGGAAAGTATAAGCTTCAATTAGAAGAAGTTATGAATTTGAACATAAGTATATGATTAAGCATATGGAAACCTTGTTGTTACCATGAATTACATGTTAAATAGTTCAAGTTGTTGATTTTTGTAATATGATTTGTTGAGTTTAATTCATACGAGCTTACTAAGCTTTATAGCTTACTTTGTTTATTTTCCCCGTGTTTTATAGTGAATTCAAAGCTAGCTCGGATTCGGGGATCGTCGGAGACATCTTCACACTATCCAACCATCATTTTGGTACTTTTGAACTTATGGTTTGGTCATATGGCATGTATAGGGACTTTGGTCATCTTGGCTATGTTTTGGTATTGATATTGGCCATTTGAATTGGCTTGTAAATGTTTATGTTTTGGTTTTTATATATATATTGTCATGTGAGTTGGTTTTAGATGGTGAATTTGATGATGTATATAAGTGTGCAAATGGCTTTTGTTTTGATTTGGTAATTGACCTATGTTGTGTGACTGAGGTGGATTCATGATACTCATTAATATTAAGAAATTTTGAATGTCAATAGGTAATGAATTGAGAATTGGTATGTTTGTGGAATTGAGCATAAAAATGCAAATTTTGTAACTGGTCATTTTGATATTTTGAGAAAGCAAGGATTAGTATGAAATTAGATAGCAATATGTGGTATTTATGGCTTGTATTGGTTGGTGTTGGAATTGGTATAAATCATGCTTGATTGGAATTGTAATATATGCCTATTGATGCTATATTGTGTGCTATTTGAGAGGTGTAGGTGTATCTAAATTTGGGTGGCAAATTGGCTTGGTAAATAGCCTATTTTTGTCCACACGGACAGAGACACGGGCGTGTGTCTCAGCCGTGTGTGACACACGGTCATGTTACACGGCCGTGTGTCCCCTGGTATTAAAATTGAAATGAAGTCAATATGCTCCACACGACCTCACACACGGGCATGTGATCGGCCGTGTGGCACAATTCGGTATACCCCTTAATTGGCACACGGCCTAACACACGGCGCAGTGACTTGGCCTTGTTGCATAAGTCGGTATACCCTACGTGTTTGGCACGGCCAGCACGGCACAGCACACACGCGTGTGTGGCCACTTCGAAGGGCACACGGGCTAGACACACGGGCGTGTGGTTGGCCATGTGACCCAAGTTAGTAAGATCACTTGTTTGGACACGGGGTAGGACACGGGCTGGGATACGGCCATGTGCTTCCATTTCGAATGTTCACATGGCCTGAGACACCGGCGTGTTTGGTGGCTGTGTGAGACACACGGCCTGGCCACACGGGCGTGTTTGGTGGCCGTGTGAGACACACGGCCTGGCCACACGGGTGTGTGTCCCCTGTTTTGAGAAAAAAATTGTTAACTGTTAAAAAAATTTCCCGAGCTTTCGGTTTAGTCCCGAACCACTCCTAATGCATGTTTAAGGCCTCGTGGGCTCGTTTAAGGGATACTATGATTAATTGTGATTGAATTGTATTTGAATTAATAAATTGTATATGAAATGTATGTTTAAAAGTTTTGTAAGTCCGGTAATGCTCCATAACCCTATTCCGACGTTGAATATGGGTGAGGGGTGTTACATTTCTACACGGCCAGAGCACATGGGCGTGTGGTCTTAAGGCACTTGTTTTGGTTCTGTGTGTGTTTTTTATATGAAGATGTGTCTATGTGTTTCAACCCTTGGCTAAGCCTTAGAAAGGGTAATTATGACTTTGATTTGGGCTGCGACTTGTGTGATATTTGTAATTGTTGTGTGAAATGTCTGACTCTGAACCCGGTTAATTGGGTGTGTGTGCATATCTATTTCTGTCTGACTGTTTGTGGATGTGCTCTTTGTTTTCTGTGTTAATATATACACACATACACTTGCATAAGTTTTGGGTGGGATTGCGAAGAGAAGGGAGACTGATTCTGATCTGATCCAACAGTTCAACTGCAAGCTTATTTGTACAACGATTTACCGCACTGTGCGGCACATACGCCAGCTTTACTGTGTACCATTATATGATTTGGCAGTTGATAAACCGAAATAGTAACATATTTTAGACCCACATTTAGCATATTTTTGGGTGATTTAAGCCTTGAATTGTGTAATTTGGTGCTCTTAATCCTGTTTTTTCATGTTTTATACTCAGGAAAGCACCGGAGGATGAAAAGAACGAGAAACGGGCTTAAAACGGACCAAATAGGCCAAATCACGAAATCAACATGGCCTGGGCCCATGCAACATGGCTGTGCCTCCCTAATCAGACCTGAACACGGCCTGGCCACGATTCACACGGGCGTGTGCCAAGGGCGTGTCCCTACCGTGGAGAAGAGGAATTTCACTCGGATTTGGATACTTAGGGGTAAAGAAACACATTCCAAAAGCCTATATAAACACCCTAGAGGCCAACTTTCAAAGGGGTGTGGAGCTAGGCCAAGAAGCCGGGCCAAAAAGATCAGATTTGTGGAAATTACTCGAAGGATAGCCAGTTGATTCATCTCAAGAAGCCGGAGTTATACTCAAGACGAAGGATCTCTCTTCAATTCCTTCAGGGGGTTTTAGAGTTTTTCTTATGTTTTGTTTTATCTTTTCTTTTGAGATGTATTTTGTTATCATTATGAACTAAACCCTCAAATACCTGAGGGGGATGAAACTTAGATGAATCTTGTTATCGCTTGCTGAACTATATGATAAATATTTGACTTGTTCTTAATTATGTGTTCTTAATTCTTGTGTTGATATTTCGCGGATATTAATTCAAGTTTGATGTGCTTAGGTGGAGGAGCAAAAGTCCCTGCCTAAGAGTAGATCTAGCATAATTAAGCGGAGTTGATCGCACGCCTAGACATAGGGTGACGAGATTTTGCCGGATTAGGGTGAAACCTAATATGGGAGTCCATAGATCGAGTTAATGCAATCTTAGGGGTTTTAATTAGAAAGAGATTTCAATTAATCAACCTAGGATTAGACGTTAGTAGCCTCGACGGAGGTATTAATATAACTTAGGGAATCTTACGGATTAAGTCAAATGAATAAATCGTCTGGTTCAGAGTTAGATAACAAGTGAAGTCTAGGAGGATTCTTCCTTGGGTATTGTTTTAATCAATTGGTTTTTCCCACAAGTATTTCCCTAATTTTATTCTTTTTTGTGTCATCGTCTTTAGCTTAGTAGTTAGTTAATTTTCTAGATTAAACCGATTCACTTTAATTTTAAGGCTAAATAATAAATAGAAGGTTAGTATTAGTACTTTCGGTTCCTTTGGGTTCGACAATCCGGTCTTGCCACAAAGCTATACTACTGTTCGATAGGTACACTTGCCTCAATCGTTGTCATAGTTAGTTTTTAGGCTCGATCATTCTCATTATAAATTTTAAGACTTTGACATCGCATAAAACAACATCAATCCCATATTCATTATAGTCCACTAGGACTTCAACATCATATTCAACATCAATTTCTCATTTCAATGAAGTATCATACATCAATGTGATACCAAGCATTTTCAATTATGCTAACATAAATATTTCATTAATCACATACAAACTTACCTCGTTTTCAAAATGAGCTAGCTCGACGATTTAGTCTGAGAATTTGTTCTTTCCCCAATCGAGGCAGATTCTCGGTTCCTCTTGCTATATAATAGCAATTTAGCTCATTTTAATCATCTCATTAATAAATGCATTTCAATAATCATGCTTAGGCAAAATGGCCATTTTTCCCCTAGGCTCGGAAATAAATTCTAATCACATTTCTACCTTCAACAAGCCTAGGTGAACATTTAATACTCTTATAGCTATCATCAATGCTCAACAGTTCACATGGTAACTACAAATTTGTAACCTTTTCATCAAGGTCCACTTAGGTGTTTTCAAGACAACACCTTTCACAAAAGTTGTTCATCTAACAACTAAAACTCAATTTCTTCCATAAAAGTGCAGCAAATAGCTATGATAGCTCTCATGGAAAAACTCTTAACTTTTCACTATATTGCACAATAGTCCCCTCATTTGAAAGCTTAAGCTTTAGGGATCTCAAAAGTACAATTATTTTCAAGAAAAGTTCACTAGAACACTTACTTGTGAAGGGATGAGTGTGCTGAAATTTTTGGAAGCTTTCTACCCCTTATTTGCTGAAATTTTTGGTGGAAGAGATGAAGGAGAAAAATGATATCTTTTCTCTCCTTATTCTAATATTAAACTATCAATTAAGTCCACCTACTCACCAACTTTGACCAACATGGTCAATCCTTGTCCCCTATGGCTGGCCAAGCACATATTGGGGGTCTAAATGCCTTTTAATGACCTCCAATTTGTATTCTAAGGCTATTTGGTACCTTTAGCTTATAGAAGGAAACTTTCGCACTTTATGCGATTTAGTCTTTTTTTTCGCGATTAAGCATGAAATCGCTAAAATTAAAGCACCAAAATTCTCATGCACATATACTATCATGCTCTAACTCATAATATAACATGAAAATAAATTTCTCAAGTCTCAGATTAGTGACCCCGAGATCACTATTTCGGCTAGCCCCTAAATCGGGCTGTTACAATTCTCCCCCTTAAGAATTTTCGTCCCCAAAATTCTTACCTGTAAAAAGGTTGGGATATTGGTTTCTCATCATTTCCTCGGGCTCCCTAGTAGCCTCTTATATTCCATGCCTTTGCCATAGAACTTTCACTAGAGCTATTCTTTTGTTTCTTAACTGCTTAACCTCTCGCGCCAAGATTATAACCGGCTTTTCGCCATAAGTCAAGTCCGGTTGTATCTCTACTTCTGTCGGCACTATGATATGTGAAGGGTCCGAATGGTATCGGCGTAACATGGATACGTGAAAGACGTCATGAATCTTTTCTAGCTCAGGTGGCAAGGCCAACCGATAAGCTACCGGTCCTATCCTCTTGGTAACCTCATAAGGTCCGATAAAATGCGGACTCAATTTGCCCTTCCGGCCAAATCTGAGGACTTTCCTCCAATGTGACACTTTCAAGAACACTTCATCACCGACTTTGAACTCGATCTCTTTCCTTTTCAAATCCGAATAGGATTTTTGTCTGTCTGAGGCGACTTTTAGACAGTCACGTATCACTTTTACTTTCTCTTCAGTTTCCCTAACCAAGTCGACCCCGTGTATCTGTTTCTCTTTGAGTTCTGACCAATACAAGGGCGTTCGGCACTTACGCCCATACGACGCCTTATAAGGTGCCATCTTCGAACTTGACTGAAAACTGTTGTTGTAGGCGAATTCCACCAGTGGTAAGTATTTCTCCCAACTACCTTGGAATTCTAAAATACAACATCGAATCATGTCTTCAAGTATCTGAATTACCCTCTCCGACTGTCCGTCGGTTTGTGGATGGAAGGCTGTACTGAAACTCAATTTCGAGCCCATGGCCTCTTGCAACTTTTTCCAAAACCGTGACGTGAATCTCAGATCTCTATCCAATATGATTATTAACGGTACACCATGGAGTCTTACTATCTCTGACATGTATAAGTCCGCTAATTTATCAAGCGAGTAGTCGACTCGCACTGGTATAAAATGTGCTGACTTTGTTGAGTATCAACCGCAACCCATACTGCATCTTTCTTCTTTGGAGTCAACGGTAAGCCCGTCACGAAGTCCATAGTAATACGGTCCCATTTCCACTCAAGAACCATAATGGGCTGAAGTAAACCCGAAGGTACTTGATGTCCAGCCTTTACTTGCTGACAGATCAGGCATTTCGATACAAATTTGGAAATGTCTTTCTTCATACCAAGCCACCAATACCATTTCTTCAAATCATTGTACATCTTCGTGCTGCCTGGGTGTACATTAAAACATCCGCTATGCGCTTCATGCAAGATTTTATGAATAAGCTCGTCATTTCGGGTACACACACTCCTATCTCGAAATGTCGATAACCATCAGATTTACCCAAAGTCCGACTCCACGCTCGACTCACATAAAACTCTCTTGGCTTGCAAACTGTTATCATCTTTCTGAGCTTCACAGATTTCTCGGAGAAACAAGGGTTTAGCCCTCAATTCGGCTAAAACGGAACCATCATCCAACAAGGTCATCTGGGTACTCATGGCTCTTAGTGCAAACAATGATTTTCTGCTCAAAGCATCGGCGACTACGTTCGCCTTTCCCGGATGGTAGTCAATTACTAACTCATAATCCTTAATCAGCTCTATCCACCTTCGTTGCCTCAAATTCAATTCCTTTTGAGTCATCAAATATTTTAGGCTTTTATGGTCGGTGAAAATCCGACACCTTTCACCATATAAATGATGCCTTCAAATTTTTAATGCAAACACAATTGCAGCCAACTCTAAATCATGAGTCGGGTAATTCTTCTCGTGCGGCTTCAATTGCCTAGAGGCGTAAGCAATCACCTTACCCTCTTGTATGAATACACAACCCAATCCATTCAAGGATGCGTCACTATAAACCACAAATTCTCTTCCCGGCTCAGGTTGCACCAAAATAGGGGCCTCAGTCAACAGTGTCTTCAGTTTCTCAAAACTCTGTTGACACTTTTCTGTCCAATCGAACTTCACATCTTTTTTGCAAAATTTTAGTCATCGGGTTATCTATCATGGAAAACCCCTTGACAAAACGCCTATAATAGCCGGCTAGGCCTAGAAAATTCCTTACTTTAGTTACGCTCCTCGGCGGTTTCTATTCAACAATTTCTGAAATCTTACTCGGGTCGACTCTAATCCCGTCTCCCGAGACAATGTGTCCCAAAAATCCCACTTCCTTGAGCCAAAATTCACTCTTACTGAATTTGGCATACAATTTTTTTCTCTCAAAACTTGCAGAACCATATTCAAATGCTCGACATGTTTGTTCTCATCCTGAGAGTAGATTAGTATGTCGTCGATGAAAACCACAACAAATTTATCCAAGTATGGCCGAAAAATGCGATTCATCAAATCCATGAAGATCGTCGGGGCATTTGTTAGACCAAAAGGCATGACCAAAAATTCATAATGGCCATATCTAGTCCTAAACGCGGTTTTCGGCACATCCGAGTCCTTGACTCTTAGCTGATAGTACCCTGCCCTCAAATCTATCTTGAAAAATACTGTGGCTCCCTTCAATTGATCGAATAGATTGTTGATCCTCGATAACGGGTACTTGTTCTTCACAGTTACCTTGTTAAGTTTCTGATAATCTATACATAGTCTCATGGAACCATCTTTCTTCTTTACGAATAAAACGGGAGCACCCCACGGAGAAAAACTCGGCCTTGTAAAACCTTTATCTGTTAGCTCTTGCAAATGTTCTTTTAGCTCCTTTAGCTCGGTTGGAGCCATTCTATAGGGAGCAATAGAAATAGGGGCACTACCCGGAGCTAACTCAATCCCAAATTCGATCTCTCTAACTGGAGGTAGCCCTGGCAACTCTTTCGGGAAAACATCTGGGTACTCGCATACTATGGGTACCGACTCCATTTTCAATTCAGTCTCTTTGGTGTTCAACACAAAGGCAAGATATGCCTCGTATCCCTTCTTTAAATACTTCTGAGTCGAAAAGGTTGACATCACTACTGGTAGCCTATCTGGCTTATCTGATTCAACACGAATAAGATTACCATTTTCATCTCTCAACTCAATATGCTTCTTCCCATGATTCACAATTACTCCATGAGTAACTAACTAATCTATCCCAAGGATGACATCAAACTCATCAAATGGTAATAACATAAGATTGACCGGGAAACAATGACCCTTAATCATCAAAGGGAAACATTTGCAAACTCTATCAACCAACACACACTTGCCTAGGGGATTAGACACTCTTATTATGAATTCGGTAGACTCTATAGGCATGCTCATGCTAGAGACTAATTTCATGCATATGTATAAGTGGGTAGATCCTGGATCAATTAAAGTTACAACACGAGTATCATGGAGAGAAAAGGTACCCGTGATTACGTCGGGGGAGGATGCCTCTTCACGAGCACGAATGGCATATGTCCTCGCCTGTGATCTACCCTCGACTCTAGTAGCTTGCTCTCTAGATGGATTCTTGCTACCCATCTCAATTCCTGGGTTTCTCAGTGGTCTTCCCCTAGCAGTTCTTCCCGATATTGCATTATGAGGCTTTTCTTTCTCGCCCACCTCAGGGCAGTATCTGATAAAGTGGTCTAAGGACCCACATCTGAAGCATGCTTTCTCATTAGCTCGACACTCACCAGAATGGTGCCTTCCACACTGAAGGCATTCCAGTTTACTTGGTCGGACATTGCCCACACTAGCAATTGATGTGGTCAGCCCTTTCGACCCCGAAAATTGCTTGCCTTTACTTAGGGTTGAAAACCCCGCTGAAGTGACTGATCGAGTAGTGAAATCCCTCGATTTCTTAGATGAGGATTGGTGAGACTTATTCAATTGTCTCTTCCTCGAGTCACGAGACTCATTCTCAGCTCTTCTCTTCTCTTTAGCCAACTTTTCGGCTTTACAGGCTCTATCTACAAACACTACAAATTCTTTTAGTTTGAGGACTCCCACGTATAAATGGATATCTTCATTTAATCCGTCCTCGAATTTCTTACACATGACGGCTTCGGTAGACACGCACTCCCGTGCATACTTGTTAAGCCTTACGAACTCCCATTCATAGTCGGTTACTGACATACGGCCTTACTTCAGTTCCAAGAACTCCTTCCTCTTATGGTCGATGAACTGCTGACTGATGTACTTTTTCCGGTATTCCTCTTGGAAAAATTCCCAGCTAAATCTCTCCCTTGGCACCACCGACAACAGGGTGTTCCACCATCGATAAGCTGAATCTCTCAGGAGAGATACCGCACACTTTAAGCACTCCTCAGGTGTGTAAGATAACTCATCGAATACCCTGATGGTATTCACAAGCCAGAATTCTGCTTTCTCCGGGTCATCGTCCTTATATGCCCGAAATTCCTCGGCTCTTTACTTCCGGATCTTATCCACCGGAGGTCTTTCTCTTCTCAATACCTCAACTACTTGAGGAGCTACTGGAGCAGGTTGAGGGATTGGTGAGGGTGGAGGGGGTTGAGCGTTTGGATTTGCTCGGGTATACTCAGTATACCAGTTGCTCATCATGTGGAGAAAGGCTTCTCGAGCCTCTTCCCCCTGACCCAAGGTCTCGGGTCTACTATTATCGGCGCACCTGAGCGAGCGGAGTCGGCGGCGCGTTACTCGCGCGGCATCATCTATTGCAGCTCATCTGGATCAGAATCCATATACTACATAAAACAAAATTTCATACGTTAGGAGCCATCACACTATCATTACTCAGACACTCTTACATATGGCATGTATAGCTAGACTCGTACTTACGCTACGTTAGTCTTAGAACTGACAAAATCGCAGCTCTGATACCAATAAATGTAACACCCCTTACCCGTCTTCAAGCTGGGACAGGGTTCGAGGCATTACCTAACAAATCTTGCTTAAACATCTCGAATAGGGTTACAAAGTCTCGTTTAAACCCATCACTTACTTATACTTGGCCTAAGAGGCCCTAAACATACTTCTGAGAGGTATCGGGACTATTCCGGGGACATTTACGAGTTCAAAAAACTTTTCAACAAAACAGGGGTCACACGTCCGTGTGAGTCTAGGGACACGCCCGTGTGCCCCTAAGACATGCCCATGTCTACCATCCGTGGTCGAAACTGACTAATTTCACACGGCCTTGCCACGCCCGTGGCCTTGGCCCGTGTGCCAACCTTTGCATTCTGACTAATCCACACGGCTCACACACACGCCCGTGTGTTTCAACCGTGTGGCGATTTAAATTCCAAGTGCAAGGTGCAGACTTCACACGGCCTGGGCACATGCCCATGTGCTAGCCATGCCATTCACGGCCTAGACACACGCCTGCAGTGTGTCTACCCATGTGGAAAATTAGAAGGCTATCTACCAAGCCTTTTGCCACCCTACATTGCAAATATACATACTCCAATTCCATTCAACGTAATTCATGACCCAAAGACACATCTAAATACTCAATTCAACATTTATACACAAGGGCATACACTTCAAGAAAATCACTTTCATTAAGCAAAAGAATTTACCAAGTATTTTCCTAACTTAAGGCCATTTACAAAATGACTTTAGTAACATACATAGCCAACATTTTGGCTAACAATTACAACTTAACAAAATACTCGAGTCCTATACATGCCATACTCAAAATAAGTCTAAATTGTTATACCAAAGTGATGTCGATAGTGTGATTTCCGAACTCCTACGTTCACGATCCTCGAGTTATCTTGGCAATACTACAAGGAAGAAGGGCAACAAAAGGGATAAGCATAAAGCTTAGTAAGTTTGCATGAATATAAATAGCAACAATAAGCTCATAAAATAATCCATCCATGACATTAACTAACTATACACAAGTCATAGGCATCTTGCCTTACTTACTCACAATTGCCCTTATTTAGCACATACCGTGCCACACGTCGTAAACGTTTCTTCGTGACTCATTCACGAGTACCTGTATTCACTCATTCATATGACTTTAGTGCAAATCTCATTTCTACTTCTAAACTCATCTACTTATCCCTTTAATCACTAGGGATATTCAAAGACGCATATTCGACGTCGTTCATGTAGAGACGAAGCCAATGCCACATCCCCGAGGTGGTCTTACATGGAGTTACTTCTAAATGCCAATGCCATATCCCGGATATGGTCTTATATGGACTTTCACATCAATTATCGATGCCACATCCCGGATGTGGTCTTAACAAGTTTCTTATTCTTTTTTGAAGCCATATCCCAGATATGGTCTTATACGGGATCTTAACTCGATGCCGAGGCCATGTCCCGGGCATGGTTTTATACGGGACCTTATCTAATTCACATCTCGATGATAGCAATCCCATATTCATTATAGTCCACTAGGACTTCAACATCATATTCAACATCAATTTCTCATTTCAATGAAGTATCATACATCAATGTGATACCAAGCATTTTCAATTATGCTAACATAAATATTTCATTAATCACATACAAACTTACCTCATTTTCAAAATGAGCTAGCTCGACGATTTAGTCTGAGACTTTGTTCTTTCCCCGATCAAGGCGAATTCTCGGTTCTTCTTGCTCTATAATAGCAATTTAGCTCATTTTAATCATCTCATTAATAAAAGCATTTCAATAATCATGCTTAGGCAAAATTACTATTTTGCCCCTAGACTTTGGCAAAATGACCATTTTGCCCCTAGGCTCAGAAATAAATTCTAATCACATTTCTACCTTCAACAAGCCTAGGTGAACATTTAATACTCTTATAGCTATCATCAATACTCAACGGTTCACATGGTAACTACAAATTTGTAACCTTTTCATCAATGTCCAATTAGGTGTTTTCAAGACAACACCTTCCACAAAAGTTGTTCATCTAACAACTAAAACTCAATTTCTTCCATAAAAGTGCAGCAAATAACTATGATAGCTCTCATGGAAAAACTCTTAACTTTTCACTATATTGCACAATAGTCCCCTCATTTGAAAGCTTAAGCTTTATGGATCTCAAAAGTACAATTATTTTCGGGAAAAGTTCACTAGAACACTTACTTGTGAAGGGATGAATGTGCTGAAATTTTTGGAAGCTTTCTACCTCTTATTTGCTGAAATTTTTGGTGGAAGAGATGAAGGAGAAAGATGATATCTTTTCTCTCCTTATTCTAATATTAAACTATCAATTAAGTCTACCTACTCACCAAATTTAGCCAACATGGTCAATCCTTGTCCCCTATGGCCGGCCAAGCACATATTGGGGGTCTAATTACCTTTTAAAGACCTCCAATTTTCATTCTAAGGTTATTTGGTACCTTTAGCTTATAGAATGGAACTTTCACACTTTATGCGATTTAGTCTTTTTTTTCGCGATTAAGCATGAAATCGCTAAAATTAAAGCACCAAAATTCTCATGCACATATACTATCATGCTCTGACTCATAATATAACATGAAAATAAATTTCTCAAGTCTCAGATTAGTGACCCCGAGATCACTATTCCGACTAGCCCCTAAATTGGGCTGTTACAGATATTGAATTGGGTACTATATTTCTGTTCTTAGTCTTGATTCGAACTTACACTGAGCTTGTGTAGCTCACCCCCTCTTAATGTTTCCCTTTCAAGTACCTCTTCTGAATTCTGACGATGGGCTCGGTATTTAGAGGTCTCGGACAGTCTCAGAGAAGAACAAATTATCAGTTTATTTCTATTTGTTATCTGGTTTTTAGACTGTAAAATTTTATTAAAACAGTGGTACAGACTTCGTTTCAAATTATCATTCGATCATTTAATTCAGGTTTTAGTATAAACTTAACTGTATTTTTACTGAATAAATTTAAGCGATATAAATGATTCGGTTTGTTGGGATAACTTATTTTGTAAAAATTTACCTACGATCACTTCGATGATCAATGTAACATTCGGGATTCAGTCTAAACTCCTAGACTAGGTTTAGGGTGTTACATTTAGTGGTATCAGAGCCAGGTTTGCAAAAACTCAGCCTGTATTTTTACGTATCCGTGTGCGCACGTGTTTGTTTTAAAAATGAACTTTTGAGAAAACTTTACCACAGTAAGTTGAAACGATTTGTATTTTGGGAAAAGTATTACGGAAAGGAACTGTCTGAGACTCCGATGCTGGTCCAGGTAGAAATTCGAAACTGTAAGATTAGAAATAAATATTTTTGTATTTAAATTGTGTTCATTTTCTAAAAATGTAGATATCCTAAGGTAGCCACAAGACGGATATGGATTCCGAAGGTAAGCAAGATCGGGAGGAGTTGTCTACTTCTCCAGGGTGTAAAACTGTTCAGGAGTCGAGGGTCAGTGTGATTCCATCAACTTCGGGTAGCGATAACCCGGAGCTTGGTATTGAGGCATTGACTCGGGTAGTGAGGGAGGTATTAGAGAAGGTGTTCGAGGCTAGAATAAGGGAGGCTCGTGAGATGCTTCAAGCTAGGTGCGCATATTGTGGGGAGAAGAGAGATCGCAGACCTCCGAGGTTGGAGCCTCGTTCTGTGAAACATGCTAGAACGTATTTGAGTAGCAATAGCAGTCGTGCGGAGGGTGCTGGTAGTGGTGCTAGCGCCCCGTTTTGTGAGCACTGTAAGAAGTGTCATATGGGCAAGTGTTGGAAAAAGGCGGGAGCTTGTTTTTGATGTGGGTCCACAGAACATCAGGTTCGGGAGTGTCCTCGATGATTTTGAGATAAGTATGTTTGTGAATTAGAGTGTTAAAATTGTGTGTGATAGGACAATTGTGTATCTGCTTCAATAATTAAGTGTTCTGGGTGTGTGTATGAGGTCTTAGGTTTGATTTGGTTTTGCTCGGGCTTGAGTGCGCAGCTAGAGCATGGTGGTGCTTATGTTGTACCATGGTTTTGTTAGTTGGAAATTTCGGGGACGAAATTTCTTTAAGGAGGGGTGAGTTGCAACACCTTAAATTTTGGGTTAGAAGTTTTTGGATTTTGGGGTTAGGTTCAGGGAGAAGGTTGCACTATTGTGTTTAGTGGCGCGTGCAAGTGTCAGAATGGGCCTGCTGGTCTGGTGGTAGATTGTATGTTAGTGTATCTCAAGGATCTGGGTTCGAGTCTTTAGGTGCACTTTTTAGAGAGCCTTTTTATTTTGTTTTATTTTTTTCTTAGTTAGTAATAATAATAATTTAATATTTTTTTATCAAATTAATTTGGGAATTTTTCTGTTTCTTTCTCTTGAACGTTCTTCTTCTCTGTTTCTTTCCTTTTTCATTCTTCTTGTTTTTTTCTTTTGAATGGGTTGCTTGGGGAAAACAGGTTTTCGTTGCGTAGATATCGAAGAACTTCGCTTATCCGTCATCGAGTCAGGTGTGGGTTTTGTATCTTCTTCTATTTTATTTGCGAATTCTTTTTCGACTTTATGAAAAGTCGACATCGTGTGTGTGACTGTTTGCAGACCTATTAAATCCGATGTTGTATCGTTGCCTAGTGCTTAGAATTTGCATGATTTGGCGTATTTTTGAAATATCGAGGGCTGAAGAGTGCTTCGTGGCTGAAAGCACATTTTGGGGGCTATTTTTAGGGTGGTTTCGTGACCACACGGGTGGCCACAAGGGTGTGTGTCGATACACACGGCTGTGTGCTTTCAGAAATTAGGGTTTTCGGGCTGCTTTGGGCGCCACACGGCCGTGTGGCCGATTTGGAGATTTTTGTCGATTTTCACACGGCCGTGTCCCTTGAGCACACGGGCGTATGAGTTTGGGAATTGGGGTTTGAGTGATTTAGTGCCACACGACCTGGCCACATGGCCGTTTGGCTAATTTGGGGATTTAAAGATCCCACACGGGCATGTGTTTTGGACACACAGTCGTGTCTGGTGGGCACACGGGTGTGTGACACCCTCACACGGTCGTGTCAGCCTTGTTCTCTATTTATGCAAATGGCCAGAGAGTTACACGGCCTGTTCCTACGGCCATGTCCCTGGTCTACATGGGCATATGCCTTAGTCACACAAATGCAGGCCTCTCTTCACACTGCAGCAGTGTGCCTCACCCACACGACCGTGCAGCCCTCTTCACACCTGGACTTTGACCTCCCACACACACCTAGGCTTTTCTACACGCCGAGCAGCACACGGGTGTGGTCTTAAGGCATTTGTTTTGGTTCAGTGTGTGTTTTTGATATGAAGATGTGTCTGTGTGTTTCAACCCTTGGCTAAGCCTTAGAAAGGGTAATTATGACTTTAATTTGGGCTGCGGCTTGTGTGATATTTGTAATTGTTGTGTGAGATGTTTGACTCTGAACCCGATTAATTGGGTGTGTGTACATATCTGTTTCTGTCTGACTTTCTGTTGATGTGCTCTTTGTTTTTTGTGTTAATGTATACACACATAACTTGCATAAGTTTTGGTGGGATTGCGAAGATAAGGGAGACTGATTCTAATCTGATCCGGTAGTTCAACTGCAAGCTTATTTTTACAGCGATTTACCGCACTGTACGGCACGTACGTCATCTTTGCTGCGTACCATTATATGATTTGGAAGTGTAACTGCATGTTGATAAGCCATCTTTACCGGGCAACCCAGGGTGGTAGGTCATTGTTGCCGGGCAACCTGGAATGAATTTACATGGTGTGTAGAGTTAGATGGGCCTTTCGAGGTCCTATGTGGTATGTTTTGGTTGGATAAGCTTAATCAGCTCTTATGGGGTGTGATCGGGGGACGGCGAGGTGTGTTGGCTGGATGGGTGGGTATTATTGCTTGACTGCTTTTCATACGCATCTGTTTGAGCTTTCTGGGTGCTTGACTATCTGACTGTATTTTGTCTGGCTGAAAACACATATGATTGAGTGTTCTGGGTGTGATGTGGTATGTGTTTGAAACGTTACGTTCCGTTGGGACGTTGATCTCGAAATTACCTTTTGTTTCAGTATATATCTATAGTTGATCGATATTGAATTGGGTACTGTATTTCTGTTCTTAGTCTTGATTCAAACTCACACTGAGCTCGTGTAGCTCACCCCCTCTTAGAGTTTCCCTTTCAGGTACCTCTTCTGAATTCTGACGCTGGGCTCGGAATGTAGAGGTCTTGGACAGTCTCGGAGAAGAACAAATTATCAGTTTGTTTTTATTTGTTATCCGGTTTTTGACCAGAAATTTTATTAAAACTCGTGGTACGCATCTGCTTTCAAATTTTCATTCGATCATTTAATTAATGTTTTAGTATAAACTTAACTGTATTTTTACTGAATAAATTTAAGCGATTAAATGATTCGGTTTGTTGGGATAACTTATTTTGTAAAAATTTACCTACGATCACTTCGGTGATCAATGTAACATCTGGGATTCGGTCTAAACTCCTAGGCTGGGTTTAGGGTGTTACATGTATAAAAGTTTCATGAAGAAATTTTATCGTTTGCATGTTTAATTTGATAAAAATGATTAAATTTGCATAAAGTGCAAAACTTTTGTTCTATTAGAGAAGGTGTCAATTTAATATGAAGTTAGAATATGAGAGGCCTTAAATGGTAATTAGACCATTAAGATAAATAGTGGACAAAGATGGACATTTTTTTTTATGGTTTTAAAGGTTATTACTTAAGGTTAATTTTGTAAATAATAAAGCAACTTAAAATAAAAATGAATAAAAGAAAGATACCATTTTTCTTTCTTCTTCTCCAATTAAAAAAAAAATACTAGGGCAAGACACCATTTTTTAGCATTCAACATTTGGCCAACATTCCTAGTACATGCAAGTGCATTTTTGCTCAGTTTTTAATGATTTCTATGTTTTTGGAGTCGTTATACCTTAATCTAGCTATCCCAGGGACTAATTAGCAAAACTGGTTAAATTTTAGGGTTTTACCATGAATGTATGTTGGTTGTTTTTGATGAATGAGGGATGAAAATGAATATTTTATGATATTTGAGCAACTTTTGTAAATGAATTTTTGATGAAATTGTCAATTAAGGATTTTATTGAAAAATAAAAAAATGTTCATGGTGAAAATGTGAAATAAATGAAATAAAGGGATTGCTATGGACTAAGTTAATATTCGGGTAGCATGGGTGTGGATTAAATTGCATGAATTTGCATTTTCATGAGATAGGGACTAAATTGTATTGAATTCAAAATTATAGGGACAAAAGTATAAATTTGCCAAAACATGATTTTTGGATTTAATTGTTTAGAATGAATTTAGAATGAATTAAATTTGATTATATAGATCAAGAAAAGCAAAGTACGGATTTAGATCGGGAAAAAGAAAAAGTATTGGATTAATCGATCGTTTTTCTCCATACGTGTTTGAGGTAAGTTCGTATATTTAATTAGTATTAAATTATGTTCGATTTAAAAACTTTTATGTTATATTCTTGGCATTATGACTCTACAGAAATATCCAACAAAGTTTCGGCAATTTTCTGATCCCGTTTGAACCTTAGGAATATATAGGATACAAATGACATGTCATTAGGGATTACCGTGTTTTGGGTGCCTGTCTCATACGTCCTACCAGCGGCTGAGTTTTCGGCATGTGTTGTGGTTACTTGACAGCTTATATGAGCAGCACCGTGTAGCTACGTCTTGACTGATAGCTTATGTGAGCAGACCAATTTATGGCTCGAGAGAGAACATTGATATGAGATATGAGTTAGTAGTGGTTTTACCACATGTGGGAACTTAGTGTGCGAGATTCCCGCATATCCGATATTATTCTAGTGGTTTGATCGTGTCCAAACTAACTATGACAACGAATAAGGCAAGTGCACCTATCATTCGGTAGTATAGCTATGGCAAGACCAGAAATATTGTATCCTCAAGGACCAAGAGTACTAGTAGCTACTATCTTTTTATTATTTATCCTAAGTATTAAGAGAATCGATGTTTAATTAACTAATTACTAAACTAAGGATGCTAAGACACAGAGAGTGAATTGGGAAAATACTTGTGGGAAAACCAGTTGATTAAGACAATACCCGCAGAAGAATCCACCTAGACTTCACTTGTTATTTAACTCTGAACCAGATAATTTATTCACTTGACTTGATCCGTAGGATTCCCTAATTTATATTAATACCTCTTTCGAGGCTACTAACGTCTAACCCTAGGTTGATTAATTGAAATCTCTTTCTAATTAAAACCCCTAGTGTTGCATTAACTCGATCTATGGACTCCCATATCGTGTTTGACCCTAACTGCTTAGATTTTCGTCATCCTATCTCTGGGTTGCGATCAACTCCGCTTAACTATGCTAGATCTACTCTTAAATAGGGACTTTTGCTCCATTGCCTAAGCACATCAATACTTGAATCAATATCCTGAAATATTAAAACAAGAATTAAGAACACATAATTAAGAACAAATCAAGTATTTATCATACAGCTGTAAAACAATAACAAGATCCTTCTTAGGTTTCATCCCCTCGTGTATTTGAGGGTTTAGTTCATGTTTAATAAAGAATACATCTTAGAAGAAAGTAAATAACAAAACATAAGAAAAATCGTAAACCCCAAGGAAATTGAAGGGAAGATCTTCCGTCTTGAGTGTGATTTTGGCTTCTAGGATGAATCAACTGGCTTTCTTGGAGTAATTCCCGTGTTCACTTCTCTCTCTGCTTCGCTTCCTTCATCAAAAGCCCCCGATGTAAGGCTTCATCGAACTCCCCTTTAGGTTGCCCTCTGGGGTGTTTATATAGGCTTTCGAGATGCCTTACTTGGCCCACAAGTATCCTAATCAATGGAATTAAAGCAGTCCAGTGGGGCACGCCTGCAGTGGAACGCCTGTGTGAGTCGAGCCTGTGCCATGTTCGGGCTCACAAGGTGGCACTACTGCAGTGTGGTGAACTCTGTGCCGTGGTGAATTTCTTACTTTGGCCCATTTTCTCCATTTTTGGCCCGTTTCTCGTTATTTTCATCCTCCGATGCTCTCCTAAGTATAAAACATGAAATTAAAGGATTAAGAGCATCAAATTCCATAATTCAAGGGATTAAATCATCCAAAAGTATGCTAAATGTGGGATTAAAATATGTATATATTACGGTTTATCAAATACCCCCACACTTAAGCATTTGCTTGTCCTCAAGCAAAATTATCAACTCACAATTAAAATCGAATTTCCTCAATTCATAACCTTCATCAATAATGTTTCCTCATAATTCATAGGTAATTCATACTTTGATAATTTAACCAGAAGGTTCCTAAAGATTCAAACAATCAAAGTTATAGTTTTTATAGTACGAAAAATAGGTGTTTCCCCTTACCTAAATAATCACCTTTAATTCAAAATCAACAAAAATTGACATCCTCACTAACGGTTCACTCAAATCACTCAAAGTGTTTAAGGTTCAAATTAAGCACTCAAAAAGTCAAATATGAAAAGTTAATCCCATAGGCTTGCCTGAAAATCAAATCTCCACCACTGTAAAATGAGATGACACACAAATCAAAAGGTCTTTAACAGGGTTTTAATGAGGCTTGGGTTAAAGGTGTGGATAAAGGCTGAATTAGAGGGTTAGTATCGAGATTGAATTGATACATTACTTGACTAGAAAATTAAACTAATACTGAATAATTACATCAATTGAAAACTTAATACTAATAACATGAGCTTCTTCTAAAGATAATGAAATTAACAGTTTAAGCTCAAATAACATAGAACTAATAATGAATATACTTCCTTTTTTTTAAGAACAAATCATACAATAATAAAGAATTAAATAACTGAAATAGAGAACATAGTTAAGCTAAGTAATCCGTTCAAATCAGATCTCGATAGAATAGGGGTCAAATTAATTAAAGGGATTTCAACAAAAAAATAGGTTTTTGGTTAATATTGAGGGTAAATCAATGAAAGGGTTGTTAGGCTCAATGGGGTTTACTAAGGGTTAATTATGAAGGTAGGCCTTTTGGGAGTAAGTGGGTTAAAACCTAGGTGCCTTTATCATCTCAGTATATCAAATCAAAAGTGTGGTCTTGACATGCATAATCGAAGCAAGTTCTAGAATAACAAATCAATGTTGACACACTCATAACCAACAATAAAGTGAGCAAGAAAAATATATGCTCTAAAAGGCTCAAAATCTCACAAAAATTATGGTTTTTGATGTCAACCTTGTAAATTTCAAACTTCAAGGTAATAATTAGATTCAGGTAGACAAGCTAACAATTTTTAATTCTGAAAATAGACTCATCATGCTTGATTCTCTATTCTCCTAAAGTTTAAATCATCACTGCACAATTAACTATGACTTAATCCGAAACATATCAATGAAAATCATACATCAAAAGAAATTCATTCTAACAGTAATATGAGAAAATTACTTAATAATAAGACATAATTCAAGGATTTTCAAATCATACTGTAGTTAACCCCCCACACTTAAGATGTACATTGTCCTCAATGTACAAAGATAGATAATAGCAATATAGTAATAAAATCATAAGATAGGGAGAGAAGTGAAACTTCCTAAATTTTGGATGGAGTCAATGAAAAGAAATGGTAAAGTTGGAGAGAGGTGAAGGTGGGAAGGATACTCCGGTGGTGGTGTGGTCGTTCGTTAACAGCCCATTGAACCTAAATTAAAGAAAGGAAATATAATAATATAAATTAAAGACGACAAAGATAAAAGAAAAGAAATTAAAAATGAAAATAAGAGAAAAAGAAAAAATAAATGGACTCAAAAGTCCCATGGGCGTGTAGAGGATCACACGCCCGTGTTCTTTAGTCAGTGTTGACCACGGCCGCATCGCACGGCCGTGGTGTTTTATCGCAGCCCTTATTTTTGGGAAAAGTTTTACCCTATTTCCACACGGCCACGGCCACACCCGTGTGCAAGGCCGTGTGGGTAGGGAAACCTGCGCTTAAAAATTTGGTTAGTTTTTAGTTAGATGCTAAAATTTGAAAATATGGACGTTAGTGGGGTTAGTGCTCGGGTTGCCTCCCGAGAAGCGCTCGTTTAAAGCCTTGAGCTAGACTTACCTGTCATTCGCATAACCATGGTGGTTTGAGGAGTCGAAACTCCTTTTTCTTACTATCAATTCTATCAACATATGGTTTGAGTCGAGTAATATTTACCTTAAAAGTGCCGAAATTAGAATGAGTTACCTCGACCGTTCCGTATGGAAAGACCTTAAGTACCGTAAAAGGAGTCGCACCGTTTGTATTAAGCTCTGAAGTGGCTATTCGATGGTCGGTTGTATCTAACAGTACCTGATCCCCGATCTAAAATTGGTATGTCTCATCTTTAAGTTTGACATGGTTTTGCTTTGGTTCTTCGTGTTTTTTCGGTTTTTCCTTGACGTGGGTCCACCATTCATCTAATTCATCGATTTGTAACCTTCGTTCCTCATAAAAAGTTGTATTCTCAGTATGAACACGAGATCCTGGCTCTGTTATCTTTTCCTGAGAGATTTCCTATAAAGAAGATTGAACGTTAAGTTTATTTAAATTAACAGGACTTGTATTCTCTTGATCGTTAGATATTCTATCAGAATCACGTGCTTTGAGTTTAATCATGTCATCTGTAATATCCCGGGTTAGGGGCTGTTTTGTTGTTGCATGATATTGCATGTGTCTAGTGTGTCATGTGGCTATTTCTATGTTTTGGGGCTTAATTGAAGTCTAAGTGTATGCCTGAGTGAATGGGAAAATTTTGATTTTTGGGTGTTAAGTCGGGAGAGCCGTTGGAGCTAGGGTATAAGAGTTTTATTTGGTGTTTTGTTGAACAAGAAAGGAGTTGGTGGAGTGGCGTGGATAGGCGCCACTAAGGCTTGTGTGTGTGGCGTCATTTGCAGGAGGGAGAGATCTTGTGTTCAAGTTATGAGTGGCCACCTTTTGGCTTTCTTTTTGATGCCTAGGAAGGAGAGTTTGTAGGCGGTTCAAACTCGCTTTAGACCTAGTCTATGGGTGAGATGGACTGCAAGGAGTGAATTGTGGAAGGGACTAATTCAAATGCTTTTGAATTAGTGGCTTGGAGTACTTTGAGGAGTGGTGGCCGAATTCTAGGGGATTTGGGGGAGTGTGGACGGCTTAGTGTGGGAGAAGGAAGGCCGAATGTACCTTGGTTTGGGGTGCATTTTCGGTCACATTTGGTAAAAAGAAAAGCTCTCTCTTTGTCTTTTTGTAGCCGAAACTTCAAGAGAATTTCTCTCATCTTCTTCACTTCTTGAAACCAAAAACATCAAACCCCTTTAGTTGCCGAAAGGTTGCTTTGTTTCTTTGGTTTTATGCTTGTGGCCGAATGCTTCTTTTCACTTCTTCCTTCTATCTCATTTGAGTAAGTCTAATGTGGAACTCTCTCCTCTCCATATTTTTCTTTCTTTGATTTGAAAACCTTGTTAGCCAAATTTCATTCCCTAAAACACTTCCTTTATTTTCTTTCACTTTCAAGCCGAAGGTACCCTCCTCATCTATCTTTTATTTTCTTTCTTCTCCTAAACTCTATTGCCGATTTCTCTATTTCTTCTCACCTTTACTCTTATTTCTTTTTCACGCTAAACCGATCCTAGTAGTGTTCATATTGGCCGAATCTCCCTTTTCTCCTAGTGGTTTGGTTGGCTAGGTTAGTGGTTGGTGTTGGGGTAAGTTCTTGGCCGAATGGCCATTTCTCTTTCTCTCTAGTGCTTGTGGTTTCGATTTGATTAAAGTCTATTTTGGTTTTGGTGGGAAGGAGTTAATTATTTCGTTTTAGGGTCTCCAGATTTTTAGTGGCGATCAAGTGAAGCAATCATCGTTGGTTGATCGTTGGTAAGTGGTGGTAAGAGTGATGTTATTAGGCTATTCCGTTAGTTTCACTAAATCGAGTTGCAAAGGATTAATCTGTTATTATTTTCAAGGTGGTGGCCGATCATCGTAGAAGGACCATTGGGGTTCGGGTTTGGTAGGAAACCCAACATTTGCAAGGTAAGGGTTATTTGATAAACCCTTTTTGGGTTAAATGGCTATGGCCGAATGGTCTAAGTGATTAACTCTTGTTGGCCGATTGTTATAGGAGCCAGTAATCAAGGAGCCTTAGATCGCTTTTGTCGGGATTTTTAGACTCAGATTTACTGTGTGTGTAAACTAACACACCGATATCTAGTAATGTTATTAATAAACCCGCTTTGCCTATTAAAATCATGACAAGATGATGGATTATTGATACCCAAACGGGGTATGTGTACGTATCCTGTAAGTCTAATTTATTACAAGTTCTATTATGGATACTTTGGGTATTATGATCTATGTTATGTATGCTATGAGATGTAATGCTAGACATGTTGGCATGATATGCATGATTTGTATGATATGCATGATTACATGAGTATGGTATGTTGATGGGTGATATGAGTGGAGGGAGCAAAGTGATATTTTGTGCCGACGAGCACCAGTTGTTTTGGTAACACACTTTGTGACTTTGGGTCACCAAAGTGCTTTGGTAGCACATTTGTGTCTTTGGGACACCAGAGGTTGGGCACCTCATTGCGACTTGTCCCCGTGGTTAACACCACCGTGGTTGGCCCCACATTGAGATATGGGATCGTCGCTAGTGATTGGGTATCACACGATGGGTTGGCCCCATCATTCGATTATTGTGACTACGGTCACCAAAGCTTTGGTAGCACATTTGTGTCTTTGGGACACCGCAGGTTGGGCACCTCATTGCGACTTGTCCCCGTGGTTAACACCACCGTGGGTTGGCCCCACATGAGATATGGGATCGCCTCGCTAGTGATTGGGTATCACACGATGGGTTGGCCTCACAATTGATTTGTGACTACGGTCACCAAGGCTTTGGTAGCACATTTGTGTCTTTGGGACACCAAAGTTTTGGTAACACATTGTGATCAGTATGTCACCAAGTGGTTTGGCACCACCAAAGGGTTTGGTACCACACGGGGTAGAAAAGGCGATACTTGATGGTTAGGATCGGGTTGCATTAATCATGTTGCTATGTATGATGTGTGTTAGCATGTTGTCTCATCGGGAGCGGGATTTATGCATCGAGTCATTTGACTCACCCTCTCCTTTGACATTTCAGTGATTCGTGAGTCATCGCGACATGGAGCCGGGTGGACTCGAGGTGCACATGCCATGCTTTAATAAAAGTTTTGCTCCGACTATTCACTTTGGGTACTTTAGCTTACTTATTTTGATTTGAGATTTAATTTGGATTTGTAAAAGGCCTTTAAATTATGTTTTATGATGGTTATGCTTTAATTAGATTCGCAACCTGCTTAACAAATAACTTGGTATGAAATTTTACTAAAATTTGGTAAGATAATGTTTTCAAAATTATAACGCAGTGTGTTTTAAACTATACCATCGGGTATCTCGCTATGCTTTGCTATTAAGTAAACTCAAATAGTTTCCGAATCAAACTCGATTTTCCACTAAGCCTAAAATGTTTCAAAATAGCACTAAGAAACTATCGGAAATGCTAAATGAAATCAACTCGTTTTAACTATATACTTTGGATAAGTTTTCAAAATCTAAACAAACAAGCCTACTCAAATTTTCCTCAAATTCACTACGCTTTTCTTCCGCTTTTAAACGGAAAAAACTGATCACTCAAAGACGTTTTTCCCCGTAACATACCGTTCGGTCGTGGTGTCTTGTCCGAGTTTGGGGTGTTACAATTGTGGTATCGTGAGCCAAGTTCAAAGGTTTCCTACTGTGGGCCCGAGGCCCAAAATGTTTTCAAAAATTGTTTTGTTTCTTCAAGTAGGGTTTGAAAGGCTTGGCACCGAGTCTCCTGCACTGAGCCGCCTGTAAGTACCCTTACTATTGTGTGTGAATTGATTGGATGTGATATGATTTGATGAATAGCAATAGTATATTACTTTAGAGATTGAAACTCGATAGGATTTTGTGAACTCATGAGAACAAATCTCCTTAATATTCATAAGACTTGCTTTTAAACAAGTGGAATAAATACTCGATGCATAAAAATTCTTTAATCGCATTAATGAAAGATTAGTCATGAGCTCTAGAGGTGGACGTGGTCGTGGACGCAGGTCGTGGTAGGATGACAGCTTTAGCCCGTAGGATCCGGTCGTGGTTCGTAAAATGAGATACTGGCTCGCCACCACCGGAGGTGGTGAGTTCCAAGATCGACCGACGACGCAGCGTCACGTGCAATGCCGCGAGTGTTGGAAAGAGTAGCCGGTGTAGGTGGTAATGCAGAGTTAGGAAATCTGCTCTCGAGCGACTTCGCCAATGGGGTCGAATTCTTCCGAGGTGTTTCGTGTTGCTCCCAAAGATCGCCGAATATTGGCCGAGGCAACCGAGCGGATCATGGACGACCGACTTGATAAACAAGAGAAGTCAAGGGCATCGACGCTTCTTCTGGATGAGTCATATCGCTGGTGGCTCACGGTTCGAGACAAAGGTGGCGGCAGAGGATCTAACATGGGATTATTTCAGGTCGCATATCAAAAAAGAAATACATCTGAGCTAGTTATATCGACTCCAAATGAAAGGATTTTCTCGAGGCTTGTTCAGGAGTAAATCAAGTGGCGAGTACGCAGGCCGAGTTCCCGGCCGAGTAGGTATGCCAAGGGCATTGTGGCCACCGAGCATGAGAGGTGTGTTCGTTTTCGAGGATGGTCTCATGAGACGACTTGAGGTCGCTGATTGCTCCTCGCCAGAGCGCGAGTTTGTTTGCCTTAGTTGAGAAGGCTAAGGTGGCCGAGGGTGTTAAGGAGTCGCGAGGCGGGGCATGGACGAAAATAGACATAAGAGGAGCTTTGGGTCCTCCGGGTCGCCAGTAATCCGCGTAAGAGAACTAGACCGAGTGGGCCGAACCACCGCTAGGTTTGTTGTCGCGCTGGCGTGGACCGCCGCAGCGTGATCGGTGTGGGAAGTCTCATTGGGGTGGTTGGCCGGATTGGAGGAAAAGGTTGCTTCGAGTGTGGTTCTCCGAGCACCGCGTGAGGGACTGTCCCGCGTGGGTTGGCTAGGGATTCACCGAGAGTCGTGGCCGTAATCGGTTCGAGTTAGTGGACCGCCACCGCAGAGGGGCCGTGGTAATGGCAGAGGTGGTAATGGTTCGCGTCGGGCCGTGGAGCACCGGCGAGGTGTGGGTAGTTCTGATGCCGCATACCGATTAGTGTATGCCGCGAGGCGCCGAGAGGAGGGCGACGCATCGGACGTCATAACCGCGCGTTTTTGATTTTTGGTTCTCCTTATACCGCTTTGATTGATGTGGGTTCAACGCACTCTTATGTTGCCGAGTATAGTAGAGACCATGGATTTAGACTCGAGATATCTTCTAGGCGGATGACCGTGATTAGCCCTCTAGGTCACTCAGTAGTAGTAGATAAACCGCTTTAGAGGTACCCTTAGAACTCCAAGGGGTAGTGTTTGTCGCCGATCCGATGGAACCGCCGCTTGGGGAGTTCGATCCGATTCTTGGGATGGATTGGTTGGTCAAGTACCAAAGCGGTTGGATTGCGCGCCCAAGCGCATGGTTCTTAAGACGGTTGAGGGTGATGAGGTGGCTATGATAGGTAGTAGGAGGGATTACTTATCAAATGTGGTATCCGCTCTCAAGGCGTAGAAGATGGTCGAAAGGCCGTGGAAGCGTATGTAGTTCATGTGTATGCGTTGGAGGCTAAGGAGTCTCATTGTGGAGAAGGTTCGCACCATTAAGGAGTTTGCTGATGTTTTTCCCGAGGAGCTTCTGTGTTTGCCGCCGATCGCGAGGTGGAGTTCGGGATTGATCTGTTATCTTAATCGCGCTGTCTATTGCTCCGTATAGGATGGCGCCAAAGGAATTGGTGGAGCTTTAAGGCTCGAGATCCGTGAGTTATTGGATCGAGGTTTTATTAGGCCTAGTGTTTCGCCGTAAGTGCGCTTGGTACTTTTGTTAAGAAGAAAGATGGCACGATGCGGATGTGTATAGACTACCGCCAGCTGAACAAGCCGATGATTAAAATGTGTATCCGCTGCCACGGATAGATGATTTGTTTGATCACCAAGGGTGCTGCGGTATTTTGAAGATCGACTTGAGGTCCGGGTATCACCGCTTAAGAGTTAAGGAGGCCGATATCCATAAAACAGCGTTTTGGACTCGGTATGGGCACTACGACTTACGTAATGCCGTTCGGGTTGACTAACGCACCGACGGCGTTTATGGATATGATGAACAGGTGTTTTTCAAAGATGATCTGGATCAGTTCGTGGTGGTTTTCATAGACGACATCTTAGTGTACTCAGGGACGAGGAAGAGCATGATAAGCATTTGCGCAGTGGTGTTGCAGATTTTGAGGAAAAGCAAATCTATGCTAAGTTCGGTAAGTGTGAGTTCGCCAGAGAAGTGACTTTCTTGGGTCATGTAGTGTCGGTTGAGGGATTCGAGTAGATCCTCGTAAGATTGAGGCGCTTTTGGATTGAAGCCGCCTAAGTCGGTGGGTCGAGATTCGAGTTTTCTGGTTTGGCCGATACTACCGAAGGTTTGTTGAGGGTTTCGTTGATAGCAAATACCGATGACCAAGTTCTTGAGGAAAGAAGTTCCGCTTGTATGGACCGAGAAGCGGCAGGAAAGCTTCGATAAGTTAAAGAAGATTTTGACCGAGGCTCCGCTTTAATTCAACCCGAGGTCGGTAAGGAGTACACGCCTCTTTTTGCGACGCATCACATACGGGTTTGGGCCGTGTCTTTGATGCAAGAAGGTAAGGTTGTGGCTTACGCTTCTCGGCACCGAGGCCACATGAGGTCAACTATCCGACGCATGACTTGGAGCTAGCGGTGTGGTCTTCGCTTTAAAGATTTGGAGGCACTACTTGTACGGAGAGAGATCGATAGTCTATACAGATCACAAGAGTCCAAGTATCTACTAACTCGTAAGGATTTGAATTTGAGGCGTATGCAGATGGGTTGAGTTGCCGAAAGATTACGATTGTTCGATTGAGTATCATCCGGCAAGGCTAACGTGGTGGTCGACGCGCGTGAGCCGCAAGGTTGTTTCGGACTTAAGAGCATTGTTTGCCCACTTGAGTTTGTATGACGATGGGAGTATTCTCGCAGAGTTGCGTGTTAAGCCTACTTGGGTTGAGCGGATCGTAGAGAAACAGCTTATTGGATGAGGTTACGAGTGCGCCGAAGGTTGCAGTGCGAGATGGTGGTTTGGAGGGTTACAGCCTTGTCCGTGATGGGGTTCTGTGTTTTCAAGGTAAGGCTTGTATGCCTAAAGATGTGGAGCCGAGGCAAAGATTCTTCAGACGCACATAGCGATTCCTCATGCTATGCATCCCGGAGGTAGCAAGATGTATAGGGATCTTAGAGAGCGCTTTTGGTGGCTCGGCTTGAAGAAAGAGGTGACAGAGTTCGTTGGGAAGTGTCCGACTTGTCGCCAGGTCAAGGCCGAGCATCGATTGCCGTCGGGGTTGCTTCACTGTGAAGATTCCTCGAAGGAAGTGGGAAAGGATAACCATGGATTTCGTCGGTGGGTTACCGCTTACGCCAAGCAAGAAAGATTCGATTTGGGTGGTGGTGGATCGCCCGACTAAATCACCTCACTTTATTCCTGAGAGGTTGATTATTCGCCTGGCTAGCGAAGGCGTATGTGTCGAGATAGTGAGGTTGCACGGTGTGCCGCTTCGATAATCTCGGATAGGGATCCCGTGTTTACGCCAAGGTTCCGAAAAGCACCGCATCAAGCTCGGGTACTCGTTTGGATTTCAAAGACGGCTTTTCATCCGCAATCGACGGTCAATCGTAAAGGGTTATTCAGATCTTAGAGGATATGCCGAGAGGTTGTGTCTTGGATTTGAGAGGTAGTTGGGAGGAGTTTCTACCATTAGTGAGTTTTGCCTACAACAACAGCTTTACCAAGCGAGCATCAAGATGGCACCGTATGAGGCGTTGTATGGTAGGAAATGCCGCCACCTACGTGTTGGACGGAGTTAGGTGAACGTCGCTTGTTGGGACCCGAGTTGGTTGTGAGACCAAAGACAAGGTTAAGTTGATCCAATCTAGATTGAAGGAAGCTTCTGACCGGCGAGAAGTCTTATGCCGATCTTAAGCGAAGAGATATAGAGTTCGCGTGGGGGATCGAGTTTTCCCGGTCTCACCTTGGAAGAAGGTGTTGAGGTTCGGAAGAAAAGGCAAGCTAAGTCCGAGGTTTATTGGGCCGTATAAGGTTCCGGTGACGAGTTGGACCGATGGCGTATCGCCTTGAGTTGCCGTGCAGAGCTTAGTCGATTCACGACGTATTCCACGTTTCGATGCTTCGACGTTATCGCCGGATCCGCGCATGTGGTAGCAAAGTGAAGAGATCGAGGTAAATCCGGATTTGACCATGGAGGAGGAACCCATGCGCATTCTTGATCGAGATGTGAAGGTTCTGCGTAAAGAAGTCCGTGCCTTTGGTTAAGGTACTTTGGCGGAATCATGGCGTAGAAGAAGCTACGTGGGAACCCGAGGATATGATGAGACAAAGAATACCCGCAACTCTTCGATCGTGTAATTTCGAGGTCGAAATTATTTTTAAGGGGGTAGAACCGTAATATCCCGGTTAGGGGTCATTTTTTGTTGTTGCATGATATTGCATGTGTCTAGTGTGTCTGCGTGGCTATTTCTATGTTTTGGGGCTTAATTGAAGTCTAAGTGTATGCACGAGTGAATGGGAAAATTTTGATTTTTGGGTGTTAAGTCGTGGAGCCGTTGGAGCTAGGGTATAAGAGTTTTATTTGGTGTTTTGTTGAACAAGAAAGGAGTTGGTGGAGTGGCAGGATAGGCGCCACTAAGGCTTGTGTGTGTGGCGTCATTTGCAGGAGGGAGAGATCTTGTGTTCAAGTTGCGGAGTGGCCACCTTTTGGCTTTCTTTTTGACGCCTAGGAAGGGAGAGTTTGTAGGCAGTTCAAACTCTGCCTTGGACCTAGTCTATGGGTGAGATGGACGGCAAGGAGTGAATTGTGGAAGGGGACTAATTCAAATGCTTTTGAATTAGTGGCTTGGAGTACTTTGAGGAGTGGTGGCCGAATTATAGGGGATTTGGGGGGAGTGTGGACGGCTTAGTGTGGGAGAAGGGAAGGCCGAATGTACCTTGGTTTGGGGTGCATTTTCGGTCACATTTGGTAAAAAAGAAAAGCTCTCTCTCTTTTGTCTTTTGTAGCCGAAACTTCAAGAGAATTTCTCTCATCTTCTTCACTTCTTGAAACTGAAAAACATCAAACCCCTTTAGTTGCCGAAAGGTTGCTTTGTTTCTTTGGTTTTATGCATGTGGCCGAATGCTTCTTTTCACTTCTTCCTTCTATCTCATTTGAGTAAGCCGAATGTGGAACTCTCTCCTCTCCATATTTTTCTTTCTTTGATTTGAAAACCTTGTTAGCCGAAATTTCATTCCCTAAAAACACTTCCTTTATTTTCTTTCACTTTCAAGCCGAAGGTACCCTCCCTCATCTATCTTTTATTTTCTTTCTTCTCCTAAACTCTATTGCCGATTTCTCTATTTCTTCTCACCTTTACTCTTATTTCTTTTCACGCTAAACCGATCCTAGTAGTGTTCATATTGGCCGAATCTCCTTTTCTCCTAGTGGTTTGCTTGGCGGTTAGTGGTTGGTGTTGGGGTAAGTTCTTGGCCGAATGGCCATTTCTCTTTTCTCTCTAGTGCTTGTGGTTTCGATTTGATTAAAGTCTATTTTGGTTTTGGTGGGAAGGAGTTAATTATTTCGTTTTAGGGTCTCCAGATTTTTAGTGGCGATCAAGTGAAGCAGTCATCGTTGGTTGATCGTTGGTAAGTGGTGGTAAGAGTGATGTTATTAGGCTATTCCGTTAGTTTCACTAAATCGAGTTGCAAAGGATTAACTGTTATTCTTTTCAAGGTGGTGGCCGATCATCGTAGAAGGACCATTGGGGTTCGGGTTTGGTAGGAAACCCAACATTTGCAAGGTAAGGGTTATTTGATAAACCCTTTTTGGGTTAAATGGCTATGGCCGAATGGTCTAAGTGATTAACTCTTGTTGGCCGATTGTTATAGGAGCCGTAATCAAGGAGCCTTAGATCGCTTTTGTCGATTTTTAGACTCAGATTTACTGTGTGTGTAAACTAACACACTCGATATCTAGTAATGTTATTAATAAACCTGTTTGCCTATTAAAATCATGACAAGATGATGGATTATTGATACCCAAACGGGGTATGTGTACGTGATCCGGGTAAGTCTAATTTATTACAAGTTCTATTATGGATACCTTGGGTATTATGATCTATGTTATGTATGCTATGAGATGTAATGCTAGACATGTTGGCATGATATGCATGATTTGTATGATATGCATGATTACATGAGTATGGTATGTTGATGGGTGATATGAGTGGAGGGAGCAAAGGATATTTTGTCGACGAGCACCAGTGTTTTGGTAACACACTTTGTGACTTTGGGTCACCAAAGCTTTGGTAGCACATTTGTGTCTTTGGGACACGCAGAGGTTGGGCACCTCATTGCGACTTGTCCTCGTGGTTAACACCACCGTGGGTTGGCCCCACATTGAGATATGGGATCGCCCACTAGTGATTGGGTATCACACGATGGGTTGGCCCCATCATTCGATTATTGTGACTACGGTCACCAAAGCTTTGGTAGCACATTTGTGTCTTTGGGACACCGAGGTTGGGCACCTCATTGCGACTTGTCCCCGTGGTTAACACCACCGTGGGTTGGCCCCACATGAGATATGGGATCGTGCTCGCTAGTGATTGGGTATCACACGGATGGGTTGGCCCACAATTGATTTGTGACTACGGTCACCAATGCTTTGGTAGCACATTTGTGTCTTTGGGACACGGTGTTTTGGTAACACATTGTGATCGTATGTCACCAAAGTGGTTTGGCACCACCAAAGGTGGTTTGGTACCACACGGGGTAGAAAAGGCGATACGGATGGTTAGGATCGGGTTGCATTAATCATGTTGCTATGTATGATGTGTGTTAGCATGTTGTCTCATCGGGAGCGGGATTTATGCACTGAGTCATTCGACTCACCCTCTCCTTTGACATTTCAGTGATTCGTGAGTCATGACATGGAGCCGGGGTGGACTCGAGGTGCACATGCCATGCTTTAATAAAAGTTTTGCTCCGACTATTCACTTTGGGTACTTTAGCTTACTTATTTTGATTTGAGATTTAATTTGGATTTGTAAAAGGCCTTTAAATTATGTTTTATGATGGTTATGCTTTAATTAGATTCGCAACTCGCTTAACAAATAACTTGGTATGAAATTTTACTAAAATTTGGTAAGATAATGTTTTCAAAATTATAACGCAGTGAGGTTTTAAACTATACCATCGGCATCTCGCTATGCTTTGCTATTAAGTAAACTCAAATAGTTTCCGAATCAAACTCGATTTTCCACTAAGCCTAAAATGTTTCAAAATAGCACTAAGAAACTATCGAAATGCTAAATGAAATCAACTCGCTTTAACTATATACTTTGGATAAGTTTTCAAAATCTAAACAAACAAGCCTACTCAAATTTTCCTCAAATTCACTACGCTTTTCACCCCGCTTTTAAACGGGAAAAATCTGATCACTCAAAGACGTTTTTCCCCGTAACATACCAGATTCGGTCGTGGTGTCTTGTCCGAGTTTGGGGTGTTACATCATCACCTACACGAAGTGTTACTTCCCCTATATCAACATCGATAATGGTCCTGGCAGTTGCTAAAAAGGGTGTACCTGCGAAGAACCATATAAACCATCAATTTTTTGGTTAACAGTTCTACCTGATTTGATAACATGGTTACTGCGTCGAGGTTGAAAACACTAGCGGCTTTTGTTGGCCTTGTCCTTGTAACTTGCCACTGATAGTTATTCAGTGACATCTCCTCTATAAACTCATAAGCTGCCTCAGGAGTCTTGTTATTTAGGGTTCCACCGGCGGCTAAATCAATCAACTGCCTAGTTGAGGGGTTCAAACCGTTGTAAAAGGTTTGAACTTGTAACCACAGAGGTAACCCATGGTGTGGGCACCTTCTTAGTAAATCCTTGTATCTCTCCCATGCATCGTAAAGTGTCTCTAAATCCATCTGCACAAAAGAAGAGATATCATTCCTTAACTTGGCCGTTTTAGCCGGCAGAAAATATTTTAATAAAAATTTTTCAGTCATTTGATCCCATGTAGTAATTGACCCTCATGGTAACGAGTTCAACCACTGTTTAGCTTTGTTCCTTAATGATAAGGGAAACAACAAAAGACGAATGGCATCATCAGAAACGCCATTCATTTTGAAAGTATCGCAGAATTCCAGAAAATTTGCTAAATGATTGTTAGGATCCTCATCCTGCAAACCATCAAACTGAACAAGTTGTTGAATCATCTGTATAGTGTTGGGTTTCAGTTCAAAATTATTTGCAGCGACAGGAGGTCTAACAATACTTGATTTAGTTCCTGCTAAATTAGGTTTAGCATAATCATACATAGTTCGAGGAGCAGGATTTTGATTAACCGGGTTTGCGGCAACCACAGGAGGTAGCGGATTATTATCAGCCATCTCTTCGGTAGTGTTGGTATCGTCCTCTTGCTTTTCTTCTATGTACAGTAGGCTTCGCCTTATTTCCCTACGATTTCTACGAACGATATCTTCTATATCACTATCAAAAATCAAGGGTCCTGACGGGTTCCTCCTAGTCATAAACTAGAATTACCTGCCAGAAGCAAATAAAAGAAAAATTAGCAAAGTTAAAATAAAATAAAAAATAAATTGCAAATAAATAAAAAGGCTAAAATAATAAAAATTTAATTTTCCTAATATCTTAGTCCCCGGCAACGGCGCCAAAAACTTGATCGTGTCCAAACTAACTATGACAACGAATAAGGCAAGCGCACCTATCGTTCGGTAGTATAGCTATGGCAAGACCGGAAATATCGTATCCTCAAGGACCAAGAGTACTAGTAGTTACTATCTTTTTTTTATTATTTAGCCTAAGTATTAAGAGAATCGATGTTTAATGAACTAATTACTAAACTAAGGATGCTAAGACACGTAGAGTGAATTGGGAAAATACTTGTGGGAAAACCAGTTGATTAAGACAATACCATGCGAAGAATCCACCTAGACTTCACTTGTTATTTAACTCTCAAACTGCATTTATTTATTCACTTGACTTGATCCGTAGGATTCCTAATTTATATTAATACCTCTTTCGAGGCTACTAACGCCTAACCCTAGGTTGATTAATTGAAATCTCTTTCTAATTAAAACCCCTAGTGTTGCATTAACTCGATCTATGGACTCCCATATTAGGTTTGACCCTAATTCGGTAGATTTTCGCCATCCTATCTCTAGGGTTACGATCAACTCCGCTTAACTATGCTAGATCCGCTCTTAAACAGGGGCTTTTTCTCCACCGCTAAGCACATCAATACTTGAATCAATATCCTGAAATATTAAAACAAGAATTAAGAACACATAATTAAGAACAAATCAAGTATTTATCATACAGCTGTAAAACAATAACAGGATCCGTCTTAGGTTTCATCCCCTCGTATTTGAGGGTTTAGTTCATGTTTAATAAAGAATACATCTCGTAAGAAAGTAAATAACAAAACATAAGAAAAACCCTAAAACCCCTCAAGGAAATTGAAGGGAAGATCTTCCGCCTTGAGTGTGATTTCGCTTCGGGATGAATTAACCGGCTTTCTTGGAGTAATTCCCTGTTCACTTCACCCTCTGCTTCGCCTCCTTCGTCAAAAGCCCCGACAGTAAGGCTTCACAAACTCTCCTTTAGGTTGCCCTCTAGGGTGTTTATATAGGCTTTCGGGATGCCTTACTTGGCCCACAAGTATCCTAATCAATGGAATTAAAACAGTCAAGCGAGGGGGCACGCCCGTGTGGAACGCGCCGTGTGAGTCGAGCCTCAGCCGTGTTCAGCTCACGCTGCATGTGGCACGGCCGTGTGGTGAACTCCAGCCGTGTGAATTTCTTACTTTGGCCCATTTTCTCCATTTTCGGCTCGTTTCTCGTTCTTTTCATCCTTCGATGCTCTCCTAAGTATAAAACATGAAATTAAATGATTAGGAGCATCAAATTCCACAATTCAAGGGATTAAATCATCCAAAAGTATGCTAAATGTGGGATTAAAATATGTATATATTACGGTTTATCATGGTTCAACGGGTATACAAAAAGTGAAGGATCGGTATAAGCATCGACTTATAATATCACGAAAGCATGGGAAAGTTATGATAAGATATTGATTAAAAATCTTTAGTACGTTCACAATAGAAGGAATGTTTTCATGGAAAGCTTAATGAAGCTCTTTACCGTATAATGAGTTTGGTTAATTTATATGCTAATTATACTTGTGAATTGTTGTTGGTGCTTAGGCTTGTGCCAAGCAATGTTGGATATGTTTACTATTTGCTTTTATGCTTTTATAATGAAATGGTAAGTAATGTTAATGATTTACGAACTTACTAAGCATTTTATGCTTACTTGTGTGATTTTTCTCTTATAATTCTAGTTAATCAGAAGTTCATACGGTTTGGAAGCTTGTCAGAGATCCATCACACTATCCATTGGTTATATCGGTATATTTTGAAGATTTTGAATCATGGTTATAATGGCATGTATAGGCGTTTTGTTTAATGAATTTAGCCATTATGTATGGCTTGTATATATGTTATTTTGGTTGATAAATTAGTTGGTAAGTCATTAAGATTATATGGTATATTGTATGGTTGTTAAATTGATGTGAATGCTTTAATATGCATATGTAAGTGAGTTTTGAATGTTTGTTTTTAGCTGCAAATGACTTGAGCATGAATTATGAGTTTGGGTGAGAGAAATGGCTTGGAAATGACCTACTTTTCGTCCACACGGGTAGAGACACGGGCATTTGTCTCAGCCGTGTGTGACACACGACCAGGCGACACGGCCGTGTGTCCCCTGTAGCTTTAAAAGGGTTGTAAGTCAGGCTATTACACGGCCTAGCACACGACCTGGCACACGGGCGTGTGAGGTTATTTCAAAGGGTACACCGCCTGGCACACGGGCGTGTAGCTTGGCCGTGTGGCCCAAGTCAGTGAGTTACACGGGTGTGGACACAGGCTGAGACACGGCCGTGTGTCCCTATTTCGAATACCCACATGGCCTAAGACACGGGCGTGTCTCTTGGCCGTGTGAGTCATACGGCCTGGCCACACTGCCGTCTGACCCCTGCAGTTGGAAAAATTTCATATGTTTTCGATTTAGTCATGAATCATTTCCAATATCTGTTTTGGGCCTCGAGGGCTCATATAAGGGACTGTATGTATGTTTTTGGATTGATATTGTTATGTTTACTTTATGATTTTATTTATGAATTAAATTGTTCATTGTATGACGTTATGTTTTGGTAATGTGCTGTAGCCCTAATCCGGCGACAGATACGGGCTAGGGGTGTTACATATTATATCACTTTACACTTCATTACTATCACATAACACTTCATTTAAGTCTTTAATCACAATATTGGTTTCACGTAATATCTTTTATACACTTTACAATTTAGTCCTCTCTATAATAATTTCACTATACTACATCTATTCACTTATCAATTTATGACAAATAAATAACTTTTCACTCTTTACAATTTAATCATTAGCTTCATGAAATTCACTAATCACTAAATGATCACTTTGTCATTTCTTACATAACTAACGTACCTTTATTTACATATTCACTACTAAATTTAATATCCATAATCATATTTTTTTTTTCATATTAAAATTTAAATACCAAAATATTCAAATTAAAATAAACTAACTTGAATTCAATTAAGTGCTTACCTCTCTTTTAACCAAAACCTCACTTTCTTTGCTTCTTTTCTCTTTCATCACAATCTTTCACTTTCCTTTCTACTTTCTTTACTTCTAGTTTCGTATCTCTTGCCTCTAAGATGTTATACAAGCTCTTCTAAACCTATACTTCATTTTTCCTCTTTGGCTTGCTTTGGAAATTTTCAAGGTTATGGGGTGAAATGGTGAAATTTTATGACAAAGGACTTAATTGTATAAAAATTAAAGTTTCTCTTCCTTTTTTATTTGGAAGTGTCATGAACCACTTATATAAAACATGAAGAAGTTTCTTTATTTTTCCATCAAAATATCTCAACTAGTTTAACAATAAAATATTATTTAATATATAAAATCTAACTTTAATCATTTTAATCAAATGACTAGGATTTCATCTTATTTTTCAATCTCATCCAATAGCCCATATTTTTCCAAAAAACCATGATATTTTCTCATAATTATCTTATTTAAGAAATTACTATTTTCCCTAGATTTTCCCTACAATTCCATTTTTGATTCATGACATTTTCTTGATATAATTACACTTCTAGTCCTTTTTTTCCTTTTTATTTTAGCTGCCCCAAGCTGTTGCCTTTCAACCTTCAAATTGTTTAGAAAATTCTACAATTTTCCTTCTTCTTCTTCTTTTTTTTTTCATTTTAGTCCATTTATTCTATCATCTAATCAAATTTCAACACTTTTCAACCTTAATTTCTATAATCTCCAAAAGCTTTCCACCTCATTAGCTATAAGATTTTAATCCTATTATTTTGTGTCTAAATATCAATTAAAGATGAAAAAATTGCATTTAGGTCTCTCCTCCATAAAAATGAGAAAATTGCACTTTAGTCACTATACTTTTTCACTTTAGTTAATTGTCTCTATCTCAATTTTCAATTTCCCACATATCAATATATCTTTATGTCACATTCATAAAAAAATATTTCTTGTTATGAATGTTATTTAATGGATGTTCAACCTTTCATCTTTCATCTCCCTTGACCTTCCACCTTTCATCTTTTTTAACCTTTAGCCTTCCATCTTTCTTAAACCTTTCATCTCCTTGTAACCCCTTTTTCTTATTTATGTATTAGAATATGAAAAGTCTAATCTCCCTATATATATAGTGGAGTATACTACTTGTAAGTATGATGAAAAAGTATACAATGCAATAGAAATCATCATATTCTTATATCCATCTTTTATCTATTATTTTTGTTTATAATACGTTATCAGCACGAGCGCTTACATCAATCCAAGAGTCTTGCATTTTTTGTTAGTTTGGATCAAGCGATATCATCAATGTCGAACCTTACAAAACTTGAATTTGTGGCTCTTGATATTACTCGAAAGAACTATTTATCCTAAATGTTAGATGCTGAAATACATTTAGATGCAAAAGGCCTTGATGAATCTATTAATGAAGGAAATAAAGCATCTAGTCAAGAAAAGGCCAAAGCTATGATATTTCTTCTTCATCACCTCAATGAGGGACTAAAGACTGAATATTTGACTGTTAAAGATCCACTTGTCCTTTGGAATAGTCTAAAAGAAAGATATGATCATTAGAAAACCATAATACTTCCTAAAGTTCGCTATGATTGGCTGTATTTGAGATTACAAGATTTTAAATCTGTGAGTGAATATAGCTCAGCTATGTTTAGAATCACTTCCGAATTAAAATTATGTGGAGAGAACATAACTTATAAGGATATGTTAAAAAAACTACTTCACATTTCACGCAAATAATGTTGTCCTGCAGACACAATATCGTGAAAAAGGTTTTAAGAAATATTTTGAATTAATATCTTGTCTTCTTGTGGTCGAGCAAAATAATGAATTGTTAATGAAAAATCATGAGTCACGTCCAATTGGTTCTACTCTATTCCCTAAAGCGAATGTGACATCATATAACAGAAAGGATAAATGTCACACTAGCAGTCTTGGTCGAAGACATGGTCGTGGCCATGGTAGTGGTCGCAATCGAGGACGTGGATGTGAACGAGGTGGTCATTTCAGGAACACTCACCAGAAGTGGGATAGTAAGGATCAAAAGAATGATGAAAATATAACTGGAAAAGTGAAAAGTTTGTGTTATCATTGTGGTGGTAAAAACCATTGGTCCCGTACCTGTCGTACACCAAAGCATCTTGTAGAACTATATCAACAATCATTCAAGGATAAATGGAAGAAAATAGAGACAAATTTTGTTTGTGAGAATGACAAAGATGATTATGGCATCATTGGTACAACCCATTTGGAAGCTGTTGATTTCTTCACCACCCCTGAAGGGAATAATTAATCTTTTAATTTTATTATTATAGTCTTAAAGAATAAATTTTATGCAAGTTTGTTATGTTTTTAACAACATGATTATTATATTATGTTTTAAAATATTTATGAAAATTTTATATATTTTGAAAATTTATGTGACATTTATTTATTTTCTTTGAAGAATATAAATACTTCTCAAATTCAATTAGCGAAAAATGGTGAAGACTTATGCTTAGCAGACAGTGCAACTACTCATACTATGCTTAAGAATAAGAAATATTTTTCTCATTTAACAATGCAAAAAGCTAGTATGAGTACTATATCTGGTAGTACCAAAGTCATAGAAGGCTTCAGAAGAGCAAATATATTGTTGCCTAGAGGAACTAAGTTTCAAATTAATAATGCGTTATACTCTCCTAAGTCTCAAAGAAATTTGTTGAGTTTTAAAGATATTCGCCATAATGGATATTATATTGAGACAATAAGTGAAGGGAATGATGAATATCTTCAAATTACAAGTATAATTCAAGGAAATAAAATTATTTTGGAGAAATTGTCCACACTGTCCTCTGGTTTGTACTACACGAGAATTAGTACAATTGAAGCACATGCTATAATAAATCAGAATTTTACTGATGACTTTATTATTTGGCATGACCGGTTAGGCCATCCTAGTTCAATTATAATATGAAAAATTATTGACAATTCATGTGGACATTCATTGAAGGGCCAGCAGATTCTTCAAGCTAATAATTTTTCATATGATGCTTGCTCTCAAGGCAAATTAATCATTCGACCATCACCAGCCAAGATAAATTATGAATCTATCACTTTTCTAGAATGGATACAAGCAGATATATGTGGACCAATACACCCTCTGTGTGGACCATATAGATATTTTATGGTTTTACTCAATGCTTCGACTAGATGATCGCATGTATCTTTGTTATCAACTCGAAACATGAAATTTGCAAGGTTACTTGCTCATTTGATCAAATTACGAGCATATTTTCCAGATTTCCCTATCAAGACAATTCGTCTTGACAATGCTGGTGAATTTAATTCCTAAGCTTTCAATGATTTTTGTATGTCTATTGGAATAAGTGTTGAACATCCTTTAGCACAAGTTCATACACAAAACGGTCTTGCTAAATAATTAATCAAACGTCTTCAATTGATTGCAAGACAATTACTTATGAAGTCAAAACTTCCAATTTCTGTTTGAGGGCATGCCATACTACATGCAACATCACTAATTCGAGTCAGACCAACAAGTTATCATAAGAACCAAATATTTCCCATCTGAAAAATTTTTGATGTGCTATATATGTTCTGGTTACTCCACTAAACACTCTAAAATGGGTCCTCAAAGGAGGTTAGGAATATATGTTGGATATGAATCTCCATCAATAATTAAATATCTCGAGCCATCAATGGGAATTTATTTATGGCTCGATTCATTGGCTGTCATTTTAATGAGTTAGTTTTCCCAAAGTTAGGGGGAGAAAATAAACAGCTGGAAAAAGAAATAGATTGTAATGAATTATCATGTCACATCTTGATCCTCGTACGCAACAATGTGAATTGGAGGTTCAGAGGATAATTCATTTACAAATTTTAGCAAATCAATTGCCAGACGCATTTACTGATCCAAAAAGAGTGACAAAATCACATATACCAGCTGTAAATGCTCCAGTCAAAATTGATGTCCCTGAAGGACAAACTCTAGTTGCTAGCGATTCTAAAGCACGTTTGAAGCGTGTTAGACCAGTCGGTTCCAGATAAGAATCCTCGAAAAAAAGGAGAAAAAATAGATGATGGTCAGATCGAGGAAGCAATGACTTTAAAAGATTCTCCTGAAGAGATTTCAGACATGATTGAAGTTCAAGAAAAATCTCAAGTACCTGATAATGAAGAGATTTCAAAAAATTATGTCATGTCAAGAATTAATTGGAACCGAAATCAAATCGACGTCGATGACATATTTGCGTGAAATGTAGCACTAGATATTTTGAATGACAATGTGGATCATGAACCAATGTTAATTGAAGAATGTAGACAAAAAGATGATTGGTCAAAATGGAAAGAAGCAATTCAGGTGGAGTTAAAATCTCTTACGAAGAGAGATGTATTCGAACATGTAGTTCATACACCAGAATGTGTAAAACCTGTTAGATATAAATGGGTTTTTGTGAGAAAGAGAAATGAAAAGGAGAAATTGTAAGATATAAAGTGTGTTTGGTTGCACAATGATTTTTACAAAGACTTGGTATTGATTATGAAGAGACATTCTCTCCTGTGGTGGATGCAACTACTTTTAGGTTCTTGATTAGTCTGGCAATAAGAGAAGGGCTTGATTTACGCCTAATGGATGTAGTTACAGCCTATTTATATGACCCACTTGATAATAACATTTACATGAAACTCCCAGATGGTTTTAAACTACCAGAAGCAGCTAATTTATGTTCTCAAGAACATTACTCAATCAAATTAAACAGATCCCTTTATGGATTGAAACAATCTGGGCGCATGTGGTATAACCGCCTTAGTGAATACTTATTGAGGGAAGGCTATAAGAATGATCCCATTTCCGCATGCATTTTTATAAAGAAGTTTGGACTAGGATTTGTTATAATTGTTGTGTATGTTGATGATTTAAATATCATTGGGACTCCTGAAGAGATTTTAGTAACAATTGAGTGCTTAAAGAAATAATTTGAAATGAACGACCTTGGAAAGACAAGATTTTGTCTAGGGTTACAAATTGAGCACCTAAATAATGGAATCATTGTGCATCAAACAACATATATAGAAAAAGTGCTAAGAAGATTTTGCATGCATAATGCACATCTGTTGAGCACCCCAATGGTTGTTAGGCCACTTGATGTAAATAAAGACCATTTCCGCCATTGGGGAAATGATTAAGATTTTCTTGGTCCTAAAGTAGCATATTTAAGTTCTATTAGTGCATTGATGTATCTTGCTAGTCATACACGACCTGATATATCATTTGCTATCAACTTATTAGCAAGATTTAGCTCTTGTCCAACCCAAAGACATTAGAATGGGGTTAAGCATGTTTTTCATTATCTTCAAGGTACAAGAGATATGGGTTTGTTTTTCCCTAACCTACCCAAAATAGAATTGGTTGGTTTTGCAGAAGCATGGTACTTATTTGATCCTCACAATGCTCGATCACAAACTAGTTATATTTCCACATATGGTGGTATTGCAATTTCTTGGCATTCTATGAAACAAACAATTGCTGCTACTTCTTCTAATCATTCTGAGGTTTTGGCAATCCATGAGGCTAGTTGTGACTGTGTGTAGCTAAGGTTTGTAATTCATCACATACAAAAAAAAATTGTGGTTTATGCTCTAAAAAAGAAGCTCCAACAGTTTTATATGAAGATTATATATTTTGCATTACACAACTTAAGGAAGGATATATTAAGGGTGACAGAACAAAATATATATCATCAAAAATTTTCTTCACTCATGATCTACAAAAGAATAGAGATATAAATGTTCAATAGATTCGTTCAAGTGAAAATTTGACAGATCTTTTTACTAAGGCGCTCCCTATTGCTACATTTGAGAAGTTAATTTTCAACGTTGAATTGCGTCGTTTTAAAGATCTTAAGTGATGCTTACATAAAGGAGAGTAAATTCGCGCTACATTTTCTCTTAAGGTTGTGACATACTATGTTTCAAAGGATTATGTACTTTTTTTTCCTTCACTAGGTTTTTGTCCCACAGGTTTTTCCTAGTAAGGTTTTTAATGAGGCATATCCTTTATACAATGAACATCCAAGGGGGAGTGTTATGAATATTATTTAATGGATGTTCAACCTTTCATCTTTTATCTCCCTTGACTTTTCACCTTTCAACTTCTTTAGCCTTTAACCTTTCATCTTCCTTAAACCCTTCATCTCCTTGTAACCCCTTTTTCTTATTTATGTATTAGAATATGAAAAGTCTAATCTCCCTAGTTATATATAGTGGAGTATACTACTTGTAAGTATGATGAAAAAGTATAAACTGTAATAGAAATCCTCATATTCTCATATCCATCTTTTATCTATTATTTTTGTTTATAATATTTCTTAAATTTTCGCCCCTTTTCTCAAAATGGTAAATTTACACTTTTAGTCCTTCAACTTTTAAAATTTTGCAATTTAGTCCTTACTAAATTTCATTATTCATAATTTCTCTCCAAATACTTAACTCACCTTTAAAATACTTGTCCTTTCTTAGAAAACAAAATTTTGGGGTATTACATAATTCTAATTCTAAAATTTTCTTAAAAAAGGAAAACATTTTAAAAAATTCGTTTTTTTAATATTACTTAACGTATTTCCAGAACCCGTTGAACAAGAAGAGTATTTAACATCATTGTTATTGTGCTCATTTTAAACTAATGTCACCTTCGTGGACGTGGTAAAAAATTAAGTTGGTTTAAACCCAACTATCTAAGTGTCATATTTAAGATTAATATATTATTTATTTAATTAACTTCCTCTAAAACATTAACAATTTTTTAAACTATCACAAAAAAAATTATTATGAATCTTTTCTTATTTTAAAAAATATATAGATCTAATATTCGAGTAGAGAAAACAATGCAATATGAAATCTCTCATGAAATGAAAAACCTAGAAAAGTTTTTTTCTCGCCTTATATTTTTCAACTTTGAGATGTCATTAATAACTTCCAAACTTGAGTAGTCCAAGTGCGTTGGTCAAACGAATAAAGCCTTAGAAAATCTAGTCCAGTAATTGAAAATACGAGTTGAACTAAACCAAATGATATAACTTTGTCAATTCCATATCTCATGGGGATGTCCGACTTCACCTCTCAAACTTTTTGAATCTTTGATATATTTTACCTTTTTTTGATATTTTTTTAATAAATATGTTTTTCTTTTTTTTTATTTGTAATTTATTTATACTTTTTTGTAACAACTCATTTTTTAGTGGTGTTAAAAATGACGATTTTAAAATCTCATTTTTGATGATCAAGTCCATAAATATTATTATTTTAATATTTACGATGTTAGTATAATGGTAAATTAAAGTTTAGTCTAATAATTTTGATGAATTGACAATTAATTAACGTACAAGAATTAAATCGTAAAAGTGCTAAAAGTTTAATCACCATAGATTTTTAATTAGTTAAGAGACCAATTAAACCAATTTCTATTAGTGAATAGTGGAAGATGATGTCATCTTCCACTTATATTTGCTTAACTAAGGTTTAATTGGGTTAATTAATATTAATTAGCTATTAATCTAAGTATATAAGATAAAAATAAAAGAAAATTTTAGCATCTTCTTTATCTTTTCTGATTGTTGAAGAAAGAATAGCGTTTCACAACCTTTCAATTTGAATCTCTTAATTGGTAAGTGATTTTAAATTAATTTCTTAAAATTTTTATATTTTTGAGATTTCGGGAGATTCCATCCATTTGTATTATTAAGTGATGATTTAGATTTTTCAAAATTATTTTATGCAAGTGATGTGAGATTAAAGGTTAAGTAGGATTAAGTGAAATTACCATAGAAACCCTTGTAATAGGAGTTGAATTGCATTTTACCCCCTCTACTCAAAAAATGGGCAAATTAGTCCCTATACATAGATCAAAGAGCAAGTCAGTCCTTTTATTAAAAGTTTTATCTATTTCTATTATTAAGTTATGACATGGCTAACGGAGCAACTAAACAACAACACATGGTGTGTCACGTGTACCTCTTGTTGAAATGTCATTTAACCACATCAGTAAATATTTAAAAGAATAAAAAATCTTTAAAATAAACCATTTTTAAAAATATTTTAAAATAATTATATAAGTTTATTTGAAAACTAAAGGAAATTATTAAAAATCTAATAATTTTATACATTTTTCAATAGTTTTTATAATTAGTTAATAACTTTGTTCTAACCTGGACAATCATTTGTCCAGGTTCATTCTGGATGTCGCATTTAATAATTTTTATTAGTTTTAATAACTCTTAGTTATTTTTTAAATAATGATAGATTTTTTATAATCATTTTCTATCACGGCTAATGGGGTAAAGGTTTCATCAAAATCTACACATTCCACCTAAGTGTAGCCTTGTGCTACCAATCGAGCATTTTTTTAGTTATATTTCCATGTTTATCATTCTTATTCTCAATATTCGCTTGGTTCCTATCACACTGCATCCTCCAGGTCGAGGAACCAATGTCCAAACATCATTTTGAACAAACTGTTGCAACTCATCTTACATAGTATTCAACCAGTGTTCATCTTGCAATGCCTGCTCAACTATCTTAGGTTCAACAGTTGACACAGTAGCTTGTTTTGATCATGTCTTGAAAGTTGATTTGCTTGCTCCTTATTCTTCTCCCTTCATTCATTCTTCTAATCAGATTCTTTGGTGGATGGTGATAAACTGAAAGAGTAACATATTCTAGGCCCACATCTAGTATGCTTTTGGATGAATTATCCCTTGATTTATGTAAAAAGGTGCTCTTAATCTTTTCTTTTCATGCCTTATACTCAGGAAAGCACCCAAGGATAAAAAGAACGAGAAACAGGCTCAAAACGGACCAAAACGGGCTAATGAGGAAATCGACACGGCCTGGACTTGGACCCACACGGCCGTGCCAAGTCAATCATCTAGAACACGGTCTAACCCCGACTCACACGGCCGTGTCTCATTAAAGAAATCCGAACACGGCTTGGCCACGATTTACACGGGCGTGTGCCATGGCCGCGCCTCTGCCGTAGAAAAGAGCAATTTCATTCGGGAAAGGATACTTAGGGAGAAAGAAACGTGTTTCAAAAGCCTATAAATACACCCTAAGTATGACCTGAAAAGGGGAGCCCAAAGCCATCGTCTAGGGGTGTCGTGCTAGGCCAGAGAAGGCAGATTTGTGGGGATTCACTCAGGGATAGCCAGTTGATTCATCTCGAGAAGCCAGAATTCTACTCAAGATGGAGGATCTCCTCTTCAATTCCTTCAGGGGGTTTTAGGGATTTCTTATGTTTTGTTTTATCTTTTCTCTTGAGATGTTTTCCTTTATTGTTATGAACTAAACCCTTCAAATACCCGAAGGGGATGAAACCTATGATGAATCTTGTTATTGTTTTCTGAATTATATGATAAATACTTAGTTTGTTCTTGATTATGTGAGCTTAATCCAAATTTAATGTGCTTAGGTGGAGGAGGAATAGACCCTGCCTAAGAGTAGATCCAACATAATTAAGCGGAGTTGATCGCACGCCTAGAGATAGGGTGACGAGATTTTGCCGGATTAGGGTGAAACCTAATATGGGAATCCATAGATCGATTTAATGCTATTCTAGGGAGGTTATTATAAGAGAACGAGAGTTCCACTAATTAAACTAGGGTTAGACGTTATTCGCCTCGAGAGAGGGTTTAATATACGTTAGGGAGTCTTACGTATCAAACTAAGTGAATAAATCGTATGGTTCAGTGTTAGATAACAAGTGAAGTCTAGGTTGATTCTTCCTAGGGTATCTCCTAAATCAACTGAGTTTTTCCCAAGTTATTTTCTAAATTCATTCTTCTTTGTCTTAGAGTCTTTAGTTTAGTAGTTAATTAATTTAGATTAATAAACAACTTCACTTATTTTAGGCTAAATAATAAAAAGAAAGTTAGTATTAGTACTTTTAGTTCCTTTGGGTTCGATAATCCGGTCTTGCCTAAGCTATACTACTGTTCGATAGGTGCACTTGCCTCAATCGTTGTCGAGTTAGTTTCGTGTTCGATCATTCTTTTATAAATTTTAAAGCTCATTCACAAATGATCAAGTTTTTGGCGCCATTCTTGGGAACTAAAATATTAAGAAAGCTCTATTTTTATTACTTTAGCCATTATTTTTATTTTTTGCAATTTATTTTTATTTTTAGTTTTAATTTTTAAAATTTGCTAATTTTTCTTTCTTTCTTTTCCTAGAAGGTACCTGTAGTTTATGACTAGAAGGAACCCTAGAGGACCTTTAGAATACGACAGTGATATTGAAGCTACCGCTCGGAGAAATCGCAGAGAAATTAGGTGAGCCGTAAATTACCAAGGAGAGCGAGAAGACAGATCCAATCCTACTGAAGGGATGGACGAAAATAATCTTCCACCACAAGATGTGGGAGAAAATAATGCTCCTCGTACTATGTTTGATTATGCTAAACCGCATTTAACAGAGCCGAATCAAGTATTGTTAGGCTCTATATAGCTGCTAATAATTTTGAATTAAAGCCTAACACTATACAAATGATTCAACAGCTTTGTTCAATTTGATGGTTTACAGGACGAAGATCCAAATGCTCATATAGCTAATTTTTAGAGTTCGTGATACCTTCAAAATAAATGGTGTTTCGATGATGCCATACGACTTCTTTATTTACCTTTTCATTAAAGAATAAAGCTAAACAATGGTTAAACTTCGTTACCACGGGGTCAATCACTACATGGGAACAAATGACCAAATTTTTTATTAAAATATTTCCCACCGCCAAAACGACCAAATTACATAATGATATCTCTTCTTTGTGCGGATGGATTTAGAGACATTATATGATGCATGGGAGAGATATAAGGATCTCTTGAGAAGGTGTCCGCACCATGATTTACCTTTGTGGCTCCAAGTCCAAACTTTCTATAACGGTGTAAACCCCTCAACGAGGCAACTAATCGACTCAGCCGCCGGTGGAACCTTGAATAATAAAACTCCTAAAGCAGCCTACGAATTTATAGAAGAGATGTCACTGAATAACTATCAGTGGCAAGTTATAAGAACAAGGCCAACAAAAACAAATGAGTTTACAACCTCGACGCATAACCATGCTATCAAATCAGGTAGAGTTGATGAATAAAAAGCTTGATAGTTTGTGTTCTTTGCAGGTACATCCAGTCATGCAGTGCGACGCAAATGGAACTGTGGCGAATCTTGAGTACCCACCCTACCAACCGGGCACAGAAAGCGAATAGATGAACTATATAGGTAACAATTTCAGATCTAATAATAACCCGTATAGTAATAATTATAATCCAGGTTGGAGGAACCACCCAAATTTTTTGTGGGGAGGTCAAGGAAATCAAAGACAACAACCTTCTCAAAATTTCCAAAATCAGCCCTATCCACAGGAAAAGAAGTCGAATCTCGAAGAGACGTTGAACAAATTCATAGCATCCACAGAAGCCCGTCTCCAAAAAATTGAGGTAACACTCGGCACCAAACAAACATCGATCAAAACGATCGAGAACCAAGTTGGAAGACTTACAAAGGCAATCGGGGAAATTACCCAGTCAGTCGGAGAAATAGCAAAGCTATTATCCAAACGACCGCAAGGGCGTCTACCGAGTAATACTGAAATTAATCCAAAGGAGCAAATCCAAGCTATAACAGCTCAAGAAAGCGAAGAAGTAGACGAACCCAGTCCAACACAAGGAAACGAGGTAGAAAAAGGTAAAGTTGAGGTAACACAAGACAAGCCAAAATCGGTAATCAAGGAGTACCAACCTCGCGTACCTTACCCTGAGGCATTAAGAAGAGACGATACAGAAGAACAGTTTGGTAAGTTTCTTAAACTTTTAAAGAAATTACATATTAACTTACCATTACTTGAAGCTCTTTCGCAGATGCCAGATGCTAGGAAATTTTTAAAAGAGCTTCTGACAAACAAACGGAAGTTAGACGAGTCGTCACATGTGGAACTAAACGCAAAGTGCTCAACAATTCTCCAAAATAGACTACCACAAAAGCTAAAAGATCCAGGGAGTTTTACAATTCCATGTTTAATTGGTAGACTAACTGTTGATAATGCGTTAGCTAATTTAGGGGCAAGCATAAATGTCATGCCTTATAAATTGTTTAAACAATTAGGTCTAGGGAAACCCAAACAAACTAGGATGAGCATTCAATTAGCTGATAAAACTGTTAGAATTCCTAGGGGTATTATTGAAAATGTTCTTGTAAAATTGATGATTCGTTTTCCCAAAGATTTTGTTGTCTTAGACATGGATGAGGATAATTCAATTCCCTAATTTTAGGAAGACTCTTTTTAGCGATCGCTGTGACTAAAATTGATGTTGATGCAGAGAACTCATACTTTGTGTAGGTAACGAGACAGTCACCATCAAGGCTCTCGACTTTACTAGAACATCGAGTAATCAAGGTGAGAACGTAAATTCTACTCGATAACCATTCGCTTAACCCTTATTTTCGTGAAGCACCACCAAAGAATACAATCTGAACCTCGATCCTAAACCTCAAGCCAACAAAGAAGTAGTTCATGAAGATCGAGGATTCAGTTTGATGATCTAGATGAGTGGAAGACACACTTCAAGGAGAAATTAGGGATACAATGATGAAGAACCTGAACCACACAAGATAACACTCAAGGAGTCCCCAAAAGAGCTAATAGGAACAACAAACCACTTCAAAATAGGGGACCAGTGCATCATTAGATCAAAAGATCCTCGAATATCTCCTCCCGAATTCCCTAGCACAAACAAAGAAATATCTTTTAGGGTAACCAAATGTTTTCCCACACAGCAACGATCGAGGTAAGTAATCCTATTTTTGGTACTTTTACTATAAACACATCTCGACTTAAATTTTTTCACGAAGAAACAAATGATAGCATGAGGAAGGACTTCCAACTCCTCAAACCACCCTGAAGAAGTAAACGAGAGGAGAGTCTAGCTTAAGACTATAAACGAGCGCTTCTCGGGAGGCAACCCAAGCACTAACACAATTTATTTTTTACATTTTGCTTTAAATTTATTTTTCTTTTTCTTCTTTTCTTTACACCTAGTTATAAACTAACAAGGGGTGCAGAACTCCAGGACACACGGCCTTGCACACGGCCGTGGCCGTGGCCGTGTAGACCATAAGAATCCCCGTACTGACATAGCAGAGGCCATGCGAATCAGTTTTAACCACTTTTCGACGTCACGGATCCAACCACTACACCACGGGCAGAACACGCCCGTGCCTTAAAACCGTGCCAACATACTGACTTGTTGAACACAGGCTAGACACGAGCGTGGGGTAACCAACACGCCTGGGAACACGACCGTGCGATGCGGCCGTGTGAATCGACACACCCTCAACCCACGGGCGTGGAAAATTTCCAGACTTGAGATTCTATTTAAACACCATGCCCCTCTCCTTTCTCTTCTTACCCACTATTCTTCTTCTTTCTTTCTTTCTTTTCTCCCTTTTGTTTTTTTTTCTTTTTCCTAATAAGTCCTTAGACTTTTGAGCTACAACAACATCATATCCATGGAAAAGAAGCATAAAAGGCCAATCACAGTCTCCTCAAAGGAGACCGATTCACATGAGTTCATGCCGGCAGCTTCATCCAAACAACAAGCCAAGGATATTTGAGGTTATCTAGTTTTTATTTTATTTTTCTCTTTTGCTTCAATTTCCTTCCCTTTAACAATCTTATGCTTAATTTAGTTTATTTTATCTTAGTTTCTTAATTTTAGGTTCTAAAGGCTGCTAGGGAATCACGCCACGACCACCACCATATCCTCAGCCCTAGAAATCACACCCAACAATAAGGACTCTACGGTCCATCCATCTTTTCTTTTAATTTTAGTTTCATTTTTATTTTTCTTCACTTTAGCTTGCTTTTCTTTAATTATTTAATTAGTATAGTTTTAATTATTATTATTATATCCTGGATAATCCTACATGAGCTACCCAATTTCTTCATCTAGCGCAGGATCGTCACCTGCATCACCCCTCCAACATATCGTTCATCCACTCAAGGAATTCATCCATAATTCAGGAGTTTCACTTATCCCCATATCTTCCGATCCAACATTACATCTATATTATCTAACTTTGTACATTGAGGGCAATGTACATCTTAAGTGTGGGGGTGAACAACCTAAAAGGCACCTAACTTTTTTTCATTATTCTCAAATTTCTGAAATTAGGTGCCAAACTTTTTGCATTATTCTTAAATCCCTGAATTTAGTCTTGTTTGAAAGTAATTTACTCATATTACTAATTAGGATGAAATTTCTGATGATTTATGATTTTTATTGATATGTTTTAGATTAAGTCATTGATAATTGTGCATTGATGATTAAATTCTAAGAATACTAGAGAATCAAGCATGATAAGTCTATTTTCAGAAATTAAAAAAAATTTCTAGGTTGTCGAACTGAGTTTAAATATTACTTTGAAGTTTGAATTTTACGAGGTTGACATCAGAATATCCATAATTTTTGTGAGTTTTTGAGCCTTATAGAGCATAAATTCTTTTTCTTGCTCACTATTGATTATGAGTGTGTCAACATTGATTTGTTATTCTAGAACTTGCATCGATTATACATGTCGAGACCACACTTTTGATTTGATATACAGAGATGATAAAGGCACCTAGGATTTAACCCACTTACTCCATAAAAAGCCTACCTTCATAATTAACCCCTAGTGAACCCCTTTTAATCCTAACAACCCTATTCATTGACATAACCGCTAATATTAACCCAGAAACCCTTTGTTTTTGTTATCACCATTCCTTTTGACTACCCTTATACCGAGATTTGATTTGATTAGTTGCCTAATTATGACTTTTAGTAATTTATCCTTTATTATGTATTTAGTTTGTTCTTAAAAAAAACGAAGTATATTCATTATTAGTTATGTGATTAAACGAGCTTATACATTTAATTTGCAAGTATCAAAGAAGAAGCTCGTATTATTAGTATTATTAGTATTATTAGTTGATGTAAATATTATTATTAGTTCATTAGTTCTTAGTTAGGTAATTTGTCAATTCAATCTCGATTCTAACCCTCTAATTCAACCTTATTCCACACCTTAACCCTAGCCCCGTTACAACCCTTACAAAGACCTTTTGATTTGTGTTTCATCTCATATTTCAGTGGTGGAGATTTGATTTTCATGCAAGCCTATGGGATTAACTCTTCATGTTTGACTTTTAAGTGCCTAAATTCTGAACCTTAAACACTTTGAGTGATTTGAGTGAATCTTTTGTGAGGATGTCAACCTTGTCGATTTCAAATTAAAGGTAATTATTTAGATAAGGGGAGACGCCTAAATTTTCAAGCTACAAAATCTATGACTTATATTGTTTGAATTTTTAGGACTCTTTGAATTGAATTATCCATGTATAAATTATCTCTGAATTATGATGAAACACTATCAACGACTATTATGAATTGAGGGAAGTTCGTTTTAATTGTAAGTTGAGAATTTTGCTTGAGGACAAGCAAAAGCTTAGGTGTGGGGGTATTTGATAAACCGAAATAGTAACATATTCTAGGCCCACATTTAGTATGCTTTTGGATGAATTATCCCTTGATTTATGTAAAAAGGTGCTCTTAATCCTTTCTTTTCATGCCTTATACTCAGGAAAGCACCCAAGGATAAAAAGAATGAGAAACGGGCTCAAAACGGACCAAAACGGGCTAATGAGGAAATTGACACGGCCTGGACTTGGACCCACACGGCCGTGCCAAGTCAATCATCTAGAACACGGTCTAACCCCGACTCACACGGCCGTGTCTCATTAAAGAAATCTGAACACGACTTGGCCACGATTTACACGGGCGTGTGCCATGGCCGTGCCTCTGCCGTGGAAAAGAGCAATTTCATTCGGGAAAGGATACTTAGGGAGAAAGAAACGTGTTTCAAAAGCCTATAAATACACCCTAAGTATGACCTGAAAAGGGAAGCCCAAAGCCATCGTCTAGGGGCGTCGTGCTAGGCCAGAGAAGGCAGATTTGTGGGGATTTACTCAGGGATAGCCAGTTGATTCATCTCGAGAAGCCGTAATTCTACTCAAGACGGAGGATCTCCTCTTCAATTCCTTCAGGGGGTTTTAGGGATTTCTTATGTTTTGTTTTATCTTTTCTCTTGAGATGTTTTCCTTTATTGTTATGAACTAAACCTTTCTTGATACCAGAAGAGATGAAACCTATGATGAATCTTGTTATTGTTTTCTCAATTATATGATAAATACTTAGTTTGTTCTTGATTATGTGAGCTTAATCCAAATTTAATGTGCTTAGGTGGAGGAGGAATAGACCCTGCCTAAGAGTAGATCCAACATAATTAAGTGGAGTTGATCGCACGCCTAGAGATAGGGTGACGAGATTTTGCCGGATTAGGGTGAAACCTAATATGGGAATCCATAGATCGATTTACTACTATTCTAGGGGGTTATTATAAGAGAACGAGAGTTCCACTAATTAACCTAGGGTTAGACGTTATTCGCCTCGAGTGAGGGTTTAATATACGTTAGGGAGTCTTACTGATCAAACTAAGTGAATAAATCGTATGGTTCAAAGGTTAGATAACAAGTGAAGTCTAGGTGGATTCTTCCCGGGTATCTCCTAAATCAACTGAGTTTTTCCCAAGTTATTTTCCAAATTCATTCTTCTTTGTCTTAGAGTCTTTAGTTTAGTAGTTAATTAATTTAGATTAATAAACAACTTCACTTATTTTAGGCTAAATAATAAAAAGAAAGTTAGTATTAGTACTTTTAGTTCCTTTGGGTTCGATAATCCAAATCTTGCCTAAGCTATACTATCGCTTCGATAGGTGCACTTGCCTCAATCGTTGTCGAGTTAGTTTCGAGTTCGATCATTCTTTTTATAAATTTTAAAGCTCTGATTCACAGCGATCAGATGGTTTCTTGTAATTCATGCTAAAAGGCATCAGTTCTGAATCATCATTAAATTATTCAAACTTTGTTTCATCATCTATCTAGTCTATTGTCTTGGCACCTATCTAAACATTTATATGGACAATTGTCTAAACATCTATTTGGACAGGAAGTTCATCTGATGCTTCTTTTTCAATTTTTGTTATCACCTGGAAAGTCATCAATAATTACATTAATAGATTCCCTAATGGTCTTGGTTCTAATGTTGTATACCTTGTAAACACAGTTTTTTATAGAGTAACCAACAAGGATCCCATCATTACTTCTTGTATCGAACTTTCCTTTAGGATCACAATCCTTGAGTATATAGTATGGACTACAAAAGGTTTGAAAGTAAGCCACCATAGGCTTTTTACCCCTTCAAATTTCATAAGGTTTCAATGTAACATCCCAAAGATGGGGCTATTTGGAAGTAAATTATTTTTCTTAGGTTGAACCACTGTGATATTATCTATGGAATAATAAAGGTTAATTAAGGGTCTTGAGTAGGCTCGGTTTAGTAGAAAATTTTTATTTGGAAGCTTTAAAGGTAGGGAGCCTTAGCGGGTAGGGGTTACAAGAATAAATAGAGGATTTAATGGCATGAAAATCAACTTGGAAAAGTGGCAATAGGAGGGTCACTTAAGAGCTAGCATGCGACGCCACATCAAGCAAGGGGGATCCTGGGTTCGAGTCACAAAATTCCCCTTTCTTTTTGCTCTTTATTTGGACGGCAATGAGAGAGAGAAAAGGCTCAAATTAGTTTTAATATTAAAGGATAATATGAGCATTTTAAATTGGATTTTTATTTGTTAAATTCTAAGGATAATAAGGATGTTATTTTATTTTAAATGAATTGTCATGGGATTAATTGATAAGATAATGAGGATATTACTTGGTATTATTTGGATTATTAAGAGATTAAAAGTGGATTATTAGGGATTAATTCAAATAATGTGGATATTTTTCAAATGGGTGGCTGGGAGTAAAACTAAGAATTGGCCAAGCTTTGAACTCCTTGTGGAGGGTGTGTGGACGGCAAGGTGTTGGGGAGGGTGCCAATGCTTATAAATACCACCATCCACCACCTTATTTTTCTTTTCCATCTCTCGCTAGCCAGAAAAACCTAACCCTATTTCCTTCTAATTTTTCTTTATTTTCTTAAACCCTTAGCCGAAATCCCGATCACCTCTTCCATTATTTTTCTCTTTCACATTAGCCGAATTTCATCCCTTCCTCTTTTCAAGACTCCTAGCCGTAACCATTTCTTTCTTTCCAAAGAAACTCACCATTGGCCGAATACACCATTTGAAGTGCCAAAATTTCTTCCTTCCTAATCCGTGAAGTCTTGGCCAATATTAGAGTGAGGGGTAAGTATGTCAAACTCTCCCACACTATTATTTTCCTATGTCGACTTGGTTATAAGAGAAAAGCCAAAATTTGTTTGGTGGCTAAGCAATGTTGGAACAATTTTGTTTAGGTGCCGGGATTCTAAGGTGTTCGATCTAAGCCGTCATTCTCTCACAACCGAAATTGGTAAGTGTGGGTAAGGCCTATGTTGTATTCAAAAGCCGAAAGCTTTGGTTATGAGTATTAGTACTAACTGATGATAGTTGACACATCGATTCGGGAATTGAGTGCCGTGGTTAGTAGCAAAAGCAAAGGTGAGATTTCGGGATCATAAGGAACCCCTTTTAATTATTTGGGTTGGCCGAATAGGCCATAGTGCTAATTCTAAGGTTGGCCGAATATAAGTGCAGAGAGATCTAGGGAGGCCGACTCCTCTTTTCGGGACTTAGGACTATCATCAATATCAGGTGTGTACATACACACTTATAGCAGTTAATGTATGTGTTAAATATATGTTGCCTGTAAATCTGCTTGATATAGATACGGATCTGGTACCTCAAGGGTACAAGCGAGGATCCCGGTAAGTCTCTGTTAATACGAGATTATTATGCTTTTGGGAAGCATGGTTCATATGTTACATGTGATAAATGTATGAGATCTATTCATGATTATTTGACTAATGTGGGTTAAATGAGTGGAGGGGGCAGTATTACTCGTGCCGACGGGCACCAGTGTTTTGGTAACACACTGTGACTACGGTCACCAGAGGTTTGGTACCTCCAGAGGTTTGGTACCTCATAGCGACTCGTCCCTGTGGTTAACACCACCGTGGGTTGGCCCCACTTGAGATATGGGATCGTCTGCCAGTGATTTGGTATCACACGATGGGTTGGCCCCATCAATTGATTCGTGTCTACGGACACCAGTGTTTTGGTAACACATCGTGACTATATGTCACCAAGTGGTTTGGCACCACCAAAGGTGGTTTGGTACCACAAATGGGTAAACAGTGGCGTTTGGTTGGCTAGGTTGAGGGCACATAATATTCGCATATTAATCGTTATATGTTGTGTATGGAAATGTTTTTAAAACGGGGAAGGGTTACATATTGAGTCTTGGTGACTCACCTTCTCCTTTAACATTTTTCAGTGACTCGTAGATGGCGGTTGAGGAGCCGGTTGGACTCGAGGTGGCCATGCAAAGGACTTGAATAAATTGAACTTTAAACTTAACTATTTTATTTTATTATTGGTTTATTTTATGTGTTGATGTAATAAGGCCTCCATATACTTCACTTTTGTTATTTCTCATATGTTGGATACTTTGTTTAAACTATATTATTAAAACTAAATTAAAATCACATGTTTTTCTTAAATTAACACGAAAATGTTTTATCGTGCCATCTAGCACATTTGAAATTTGTATAATAACTGTCTCAATTAAATTTCCAAATTAAATCTAAGTATGGTTCCTAGCAAGATAACCAAAAACGAAAGTTTTCAACAAAACCTAAATTGGTTTTAAGATGGTTTCAAAAGTTTTTCTCCGTAATAAACCAAATTCGGTCATAATGTTTGGGCCTGGTTCGGGTTGTTACAAAATTGGTATCGAGCCAGTTCAAAGCTCTACTGTGGGGCCCAAGGCCCAAAAATGTTTTGGTAGGCCTTATGGAATGATTTTTGGGTTTTTGAACAAAGATGGCCCGAGTCTCCTGCAGACCGATCCGCCTGTAAGTACATCTAAACCTCTTTGTGAATTATATTCTGTAGAAGGGTAGGAAGCATGGAACGTAGATAGACTCATAGGAACTTGAACCCTAGGATTAGGCTACTCAAACACACAAACGAAGCATAAGACTTAAGGAACTAAACCAACCTATGACTTAGTCAATGAGCTAGGGTGTGGTAACCCCAGTGCGCATGTCTAGGATTGGATCCTAAGAGCACAGTATTTAAGCGATCCTCGTGACTCACCTCCTCTTCGCAGTATCCTACCCAGTGCGTAGCTTCTGCTCACCCTAACTCGCAGGGCTCGGTGGTGTGGTAGCCTCTGTGCGCATGTCTAGAAAGGTTCGGTGAGAGCTTGGTATTTAAGCGGTCCGTGTGACCCACCTCCTCTTCACTCGAATTCTACCTGCGCGTAGCTTTGGTTCACCCCCGACCGGAGGGCTCGGTCATAGGCTAAACACAATGATTAAAACCCGGTGGGAATTAGCCATGTTTTCAAAAAAGAATGAAACAACAAACCCTAATGTTTTCAAAACTTGTGCAATAACTTTTTTTTCAAATCCAAGAACATCATTTTTACAACGTTATTTCTCGAAAAACTTGATGGTGGAAAATTACAGAAATGCCCTTAGGGGGTAAAATTACTAAAATGCCCTCGGTCCATAAAATATCAGTTCAATGGTTTTGCTCAAAAATTTTAACTATTTTACAAATATTCAACCCTGCTTGAAAAATCATCAGCAAAATATTTTGGTTCTAGAAAATTACGAAAATACCCCTGTAGGAAAATTACGAAAATACCCCTGGGATAGAAATGGGCAGAAATGTCCGATGAGCGAATAGGTATGGAAAGTATTAAGGAATGGATGCATGAACTTCTTTATGCGAACTAGGATAGGAAACTGAAACCTTGTTTGCTCGAAAGAATCTCTGATTAAAACTCTATCCATAAAATTTCTTCGTGAATAAGAAAGTGGAACAAATGCTAACGCATAAAATTTTTCCTAATCAGATTAAAAGCGCGGTAGATAAGAATGAGTTCTAGAGGACGTGGACGCGGTAGGGGTAGGATGACGGTGTCTGAACCCGTCAGGTCGGGACAAGGTTCTGAAAATGAGGTACCACCGCCACCACCTCCTACTTTTAGAGCTGAGGAGCCGGATCAGACCGGTAGTGAGGCGATATCGCAAGCTGTTTTGCGAGTCTTGGAGATGGTGGCTGGGGCTAGTGGAAATGTGGGAGCTCGGAAATCTGTCCCCGAGCGACTCCGATCTAACGGAGCGGAGGTATTCCGGTGTGTCGAGAGGGCACCCAGCCAGTGTGATCATCGCTAGAGTCAATCGAAAGAATCATGGATGACCTTGACCGACCGAGGAAGAAAAGTCGAAGAAGCAAAGTGTCGCTTCTAAAGGATGAAGCGTGACGGTGGTGGCTTACGGTTCGAGATGGGGCTACAGCAGATGATTTGACTTGGGAGTATTTCAAAACCACCTATCAGAAAAAGTATGTGGGTACCAGCTACACTGACGCGCAGAGAAAGGCTTTTCTGGGATTAGTGCAAGGAACTAAGTCCGTGTCGAAATATGAGGCGGAATTTTTAAGGCTAAGTAGATATGCTAGAGGCATCGTGTCTACTGAACATGAGCGTTGCGTCCGCTTTGAGGACGGGCTTAGAGATGATTTGAGGTTGCTAATTGCCCCACAGCAGGTTCGTGAGTTCTCATCTCTAGTGGAAAAGGCTAAGGTAGCCGAAGGGATCAAGGAGGTCGTGTGAGGCAAAGTTATAGTAGGAATAATCGTAAGAGAGGATTTGGGTCACCGGATCAAGCGGTAGTGTTCGTAAAAAGGCTAGGCCAAGTGGGTCAAATCAGCGGCAAGGCCCACGACTACTAATCGTAGGCCGACTCGGTGTAACACTGTGGGAAGGACCCATTGGGGAGGTTGTTGGACCGGTGATAGAGGATGTTTTGAGTGTGGGTCTTTGGAGCATCGTGTCGAGATTGTCCCCGAAACTAGCTAAGAATCACCGGAGGCGTAATCGCACTCGGAATGGAAGTGTGGGACCACGGAGGGTCGTGGTAATGGCAGAGAGAAACAACGGTCCTAACCGAGGTCGTGGAACTCGTGGCGCAGGTTCAGCAACACAGAGGCTAGGCGGCTGGCTTAGTTTACGCAGCCAGGTGTGTCGCGAGGAAGGTGACGCACCGGATGTCATAACCGCACTTTTCTAATTTTTGATCTTCCTTATGTTGCATTAATTGATGTGGGTTCGACGCACTCGTACATTGCTAGTAGTGTGGTAGGAACTATGGACCTAAACTCTGAAACTGCTTCTAGGGAGATGACTGTAGTTAGCCCTTTAGGTCACTCAGTAGTGGTAGACAAACTTTATAGAGGCGTACTCTCTAGAACTTCAAGGGGTAGTATTTGTGGCTGATCTGATGGAACTACCGTTTGGGGAGTTCGATTTGATCCTTGGAATGGACTGGCTGGTTAAGTATCAAGCGAATTTGGATTGCGAGGCTAAGCGCATGGTTCTTAAGACGGCTGAAGGTGATGAAGTGGTCATGATAGGGGATAGAAGGAATTACCTATCCAATGTAGTGTCTGCCTTGAAGGCTGAAAAGATGGTCAAGAAGGGTTGTGAGGCGTATTTGGTTCAAATCTGTGCTTTGGAAGCTAAGGGGTTAGTAGTTGGAAAGGTCCGAACGGTTGGGGAATTTCTTGATGTGTTCCCGTAAGAGCTTCCGGTCCGCCTCCCGATCGGAAGTCGACCCGGTATAGACTTGCTACCGAACGGCACTGTGTCTATAGCACCATACCGAATGGCACCAAAAGAATTGGTAGAGCTAAAGGCTCAAATTCGTGGAGCTCTTGGATAGAGGGTTTATTCGACCAAGTATATCTCCGTGGGGAGCACCTGTGTTGTTTGTCAAGAAGAAGGACGGATCTATGCGGATGTGCATCGACTACCGCCGCTTAAACAAGTTAACGATCAAAAACAAGTACCCGTTGCCTCGGATCGATGATTTGTTTGACCAACCGGGGGTGCGTCGGTATTCTCAAAGATTGACCTTAGGTCGAGTTATCATCAATTAAGGGTGAAGGAGGCTGATGTTCACAAGATTTCGCATTCGAACTCGGTATGGGCATTACGAGTTCTTGGTGATGCCATTCGGGTTGACCAATGCACCGGCATTTATGGACTTAATGAATAGGGTATTTCAACAAATTTTTGGACCAATTCGTCGTGGTGTTCATCGACGACATATTGGTTTACTCGAGGACGGAGGAGGAGCATGACAAGCATTTACGGATAGTTCGCAAGTATTGAGGAGAAGCAGTTGTATGCCAAATTCAGTAAGTGCGAATTTTGGTCGAGGGAAGTGGCTTTCTTAGGGCACATGGTGTCGGCGGAAGGAATTAGAGTAGACCTCGCAAGATTGAAGCAAGATTGGATTGGAAACCACCTAGGTCGGTGGCTGAAATACTGAGTTTTCTGGTTTAGCAGTACTATCGGAGATTCGTGGAAGGATTCTCTCTAATAGCAGCGCCGTTAACTAAGTTACTAAGGAAAGGTGTTCCATTTGTATGGACGGAGAAGCGACAAGGAAGCTTTGATAAGCTAAGGAACATTTTGACTAAGCTCCGGTTTTGGTACACCTGAAGCAGAAAGTTATTCACGGGTCTATTGTGATGCATCTCACACCGGTTTGGGATGTGTGTTGATGCAGATGGGAAGGTAGTAGCCTATGCATCCCGTCGCTTAAGACCGCATGAGGTTAACTACCCAACGCACGACTTGGAGTTAGCGGCGAAATCGTCTTTGCTCAAGATATGGAGACATTACTGTATGGGGAGAAGTCGATAGTCTACACGGATCACAAAAGCTTGAGGTATCTTCCGACTCGTAAGGATCTCGAATCTGAGACAGCGTCGGTGGATTGAACTACTAAAGGACTACGATTGTTCAATCGAGTACCATCCGGTAAGGCTAATGTGGTAGCCGACGCGCGTTGAGCCTAAGGTTGTGACGGACCTAAGAGCAATGTTCGCTCGGTTGAGTCTATATGATGATGGGAGTCTTTTGGCGGAACTCCAAGTTAAGCCAACATGGATTGAGAGATTAACTAACGGTGCGCTTAGTGGATGAAGGCTTGAACGCTAAGAGGGTACAAGTTCGGGATGGTGGTTTGGAAGGGTACGATCCGTCTAGTGATGGAGTGCTATGTTTTCAAGGGCGAGCATGCATGCCAAGGATGAAGAGTTGAGGCGGAAAATTCTCCATGATGCACATAGCAGCCCATATGCTATGCATCCGGAGGAAGCAAGATGTATGGAGATTTGCGAAAAAGCTTACGTGGCCGGGTTGAAGCGTGAGATAACCGAGTTCGTAGGAAAGTGTCCGACATGCCAAAGCAGGTTAAGGCTGAACATCGCTTACCATCGGGACTACTTCAACCGATAAAGATCCTCAATGGAAATGGGAGAGGATCACCATGGATTTCGTTAGTGGGCTACCCCTACGCCCAACAAGAAGGATGCGCTTTGGGTAATTGTGATCGCCGACTAAATCACTCACTTCATGCCGGTGAGAATGGATTACTCACTCCGTAAGCTAGCGAAGTTGTATGTGGGTGAAATAGTGAGGTTGCATGGTGTGCCATGATCGATTATCTCGAATAGGGATCCCGATTCACGCTCAAGGTTCGAAAGCGTTGCATCAAGCTTTGGGTACACGGTTAGATTTCAGTACGGCTTTCCATCCACAGTCTGACGGACAGTCGGAAAGGGTGATACAGATCCTAGAAGACATGTTAAGAGGTTGTGTCTTGGATTTAGTGGTAGTTGGGAAGAGTACCTACCATTAGCGTAATCCGCTTATAACAATAGTTATCAAGCGAGTATTCGAATGGCTCCATATGAAGCCCTATATGGACGAAAATGCCGTACTCCTACATGTTGGGCGGAGTTGGGGAACGACAAGTTATGGGTCCAGAATTGGTAACAGAGACCGAAGACAAAGTCAAAGTGATCCGGTCTCGTCTTAAGGAAGCGTCGGATAGACAGAAATCCTATGCTGATTTAAAACGCAATGAAATGGAGTATGCTGTAGGAGACAAGGTTTTTCTGAAGGTGTCACCTTGGAAAAAGGTGTTGAGATTTGGCCGAAAGGGGAAGCTAAGCCCAAGGTTCATCGGCCCATATACGGTGGTAAAGCGAGTAGGACCGGTAGCTTATCAGCTAGAGTTGCCGGCAGAACTGAATCAAATCCATGATGTCTTTCATGTATCGATGTTGAGACGGTATCGGTCAGATCCTTCGCACGTTGTGCCAGTAGCAGAGATTGAGGTGAACTCGGATTTATCTTTTGAAGAAGAACCGCTTCGGATCTTAGATCGAGATGTGAAGGTTCTACTGAAGAAAGTCGCGCCCTTAGTGAAAGTGCTTTGGCGGAACCATGGTGTGGAAGAAGCTACGTGGGAATCTGAGGATGTAATACGGCAGCAATACCCCCATCTGTTTTAGCTAGGTAATTTCGAGGACGAAATTTATTTTAAGGGGGGTAGAACTGTAACATCCCAAAGATGGGGCTATTTGGAAGTAAATTATTTTTCTTAGGTTGAACCACTGTGATATTATCTATGGAATAATAAAGGTTAATTAAGGGTCTTGAGTAGGCTCGGTTTAGTAGAAAATTTTTATTTGGAAGCTTTAAAGGTAGGGAGCCTTAGCGGGTAGGGGTTACAAGAATAAATAGAGGATTTAATGGCATGAAAATCAACTTGGAAAAGTGGCAATAGGAGGGTCACTTAAGAGCTAGCATGCGACGCCACATCAAGCAAGGGGATCCTGGGGTTCGAGTCACAAAATTCCCTTTCTTTTGCTCTTTATTTGGACGACAATGAGAGAGAAAAAGGCTCAAATTAGTTTTAATATTAAAGGATAATATGAGCATTTTAAATTGGATTTTTATTTGTTAAATTCTAAGGATAATAAGGATGTTATTTTATTTTAAATGAATTGTCATGGGATTAATTGATAAGATAATGAGGATATTACTTGGTATTATTTGGATTATTAAGAGATTAAAAGTGGATTATTAGGGATTAATTCAAATAATGTGGATATTTTTCAAATGGGTGGCTGGGAGTAAAACTAGGAATTGGCCAAGCTTTGAACTCCTTGTGGAGGGTGTGTGGACGGCAAGGTGTTGGGGGAGGGGTGCCGAATGCTTATAAATACCACCATCCACCACCTTATTTTTCTTTTCCATCTCTGCTTAGCCGAAAAACCTAACCCTATTTCCTTCTAATTTTTCTTTATTTTCTTAAACCCTTAGCCAAATCCCGATCACCTCTTCCATTATTTTTCTCTTTCACATTAGCCGAATTTCATCCCTTCCTCTTTTCAAGACTCCTAGCCGTAACTTCTGTTCTTTCCAAAGAAACTCACCATTGGCCGAATACACCATTTGAAGTGCCAAAATTTCTTCCTTCCTAATCCGTGAAGTCTTGGCCGAATATTAGAGTGAGGGGTAAGTATGCCAAAACTCTCCCACACTATTATTTTCCTATGTCGACTTGGTTATAAGAGAAAAGCCAAATTTGTTTGGTGGCTAAGCAATGTTGGAACAATTTTGTTTAGGTGCCGGGATTCTAAGGTGTTCGATCTAAGCCGTCATTCTCTGTCAACCGAAATTGGTAAGTGTGGGTAAGGCCTATGTTGTATTCAAAAGCCGAAAGCTTTGGTTATGAGTATTAGTACTAACCGATGATAGTTGACACAAAGCAGATTCGGAATTGAGTGCCGTGGTTAGTAGCAAAAGCAAAGGTGAGATTTCGGATCATAAGGAACCCCTTTTAATTATTTGGGTTGGCGAATAGGCCATAGTGCTAATTCTAAGGTTGGCCGAATATAAGTGCAGAGAGATCTAGGGAGGCCGACTCTCTCTTTTCGGGACTTAGGACTATCATCAATATCGTGTGTGTACATACACACTTATAGCGCTTAATGTATGTGTTAAATATATGTTGCTGTAAATCGCTTGATATAGATATTTGGATCCGCACCTCAAGGGTACAAGCGAGGATCCCGTAAGTCTCTCATATCTGAGATTATTATGCTTTTGGGAAGCATGGTTCATATGTTACATGTGATAAATGTATGAGATCTATTCATGATTATTTGACTAATGTGGGTTAAATGAGTGGAGGGGGCAGATTAATCGTGCCGACGGGCACCGTTGTTTTGGTAACACACCGTGACTACGGTCACCGTGAGGTTTGGTACCTCCGGAGGTTTGGTACCTCATAGCGACTCGTCCCTCGTGGTTAACACCACCGTGGGTTGGCCCCACTTGAGATATGGGATCGCCTGCGCGGTGATTTGGTATCACACGATGGGTTGGCCCCATCAATTGATTCGTGTCTCACGGACACCGTGTTTTGGTAACACATCGTGACTATATGTCACCGTGGTTTGGCACCACCGGTGGTTTGGTACCACAATGGGGTACAAAGTGGCGTTTGGTTGGCTAGGTTGGGGCACATAATATTCTCGCATATTAACTGTTATATGTTGTGTATGGAAATGTTTTTAAAACGGGGGAAGGGTTACATATTGAGTCTTGGTGACTCACCTTCTCCTTTAACATTTTTCAGGTGACTCGTAGATGGCGGTTGAGGAGCCGGTTGGACTCGAGGTGGCCATGCAGTGGACTTGAATAAATTGAACTTTAAACTTAACTATTTTATTTTATTATTGGTTTATTTTTATGTTGGATGTAATAAGGCCTCCATATACTTCACTTTTGTTATTTCTCATATGTTGGATACTTTGTTTAAACTATATTATTAAAACTAAATTAAAATCACATGTTTTTCTTAAATTAACACGAAAATGTTTTATCGTGCCATCGGGCACATTTGAAATTTGTATAATAACCTGTCTCAATTAAATTTCCAAATTAAATCTAAGTATGGTTCCGGCAAGATAACCAAAAACAAGAAGTTTTCAACAAAACCTAAATTGGTTTTAAGATGGTTTCAAAAAGTTTTTCTCCGTAACAAACCAAATTCGGTCATAATGTTTGGGCCGGGTTCGGGTTGTTACATTCATCTTGGAGTGTGGCCTTAGGATTACTCGATTAGAGACAAAACAAGTTGTGTTAATTGCTTCTGCCCATAGCTTGTGTGAAAGATATTTGAATTTAACATGACTCGTGCCATTTCATGTAAAGTCTTTTTCTTCTGTTCTACAACCCTATTTTATTGAGATGTTTTGGGGTTAAGAATTCATGAACTATTCCTTCAAGATCACAAAAGTTAGTGTAACACCCCTCACCTGTATTCACAGTTAGAATAGGGTTACGAAGTATTACCGATCAATCAACATCATTTAACATACATAATTCATACATTTATGCATTCATACTCAAATGCCATTCAATCATATTCATATTGTCCCTTATTAGGGCCTACGAGGCCTTAAACATGCTTTAGAAGTGGTTCGGGACTAACCGATAACATACGAAAATTTCGAAACTTAGAAATTTTTCAATCATATAAGGGTCACACGCCCGTGTGAATAGGCCGTGTGAAATCTGGAGAGTATACTGACTTGGGTCACACGGCCTACCACACGCAAGTGTGTCTAGCCCGTCTGCCCTACGAAATGGCCACACACGCCCATGTGCTAGGCCATGTGCCATTTAGGGGGTATACTGACTTATACCACACGGCCAGTCACACGCCCGTGTGTGAGACCGTGTGGAGCATACTGACTTCACTTTAATATCAACACCAGGGGACACACGGCCGTGTAGCATGACCATGTGTCGTGCACGGCTGAGATACACGCCCGTGTCTCTGCCCGTGTGGACAAAAATAGGCCATTTGTAAAGCCAATTTGCCACCCTTTTTGCACATACTTGCACAAGCTCAAATGGCATCATTTTAAGACACAAATATGCAGCCAAAGTTCATCAACCAATACATAATCATACCATATTCATTTAAACTAAATTCAATACTCAATTCCATACCATTTACCTATTCAAATACTAAGCAATTTAACTTGCTTTTCCAAGCATAATTCATATTGTATAATTCATTTGGCAAGGCTAATCCAAACATTCATAACCACCTCAATCCCATTCATCCATTATAGGTCTATTACCAAACATTAAAAGTAGATAAATTTGCATATTCATAAGCATCATCAAATTCATCATTTTATGCCAACACAAATGGCCAAATTACACATTCATCAAACATACCAAAATGACTCAAGCCTATACATGCCATATACCATATATACATAGCTTCAAAAGTACCAAAATAGATGATCGATAGTGCGATGAAGTCTCTGACGATTCCCGGATCCGAGCTAGCTTCGTAGAACTATAAAACATGGAAACAATTTAACAAAGTAAGCTTTAAGCTTAGTAAGTTCGTATGTGAATATGAAATAATCTCAACATTCATTAACAATTCAAAATGGATTATATCATAAACATTTAAAGCATCAATTGATGAGCTATCATAAAATTTATCCATAACTTCATTCATAAGATCTCACTTCATATATCTCGATACTTGAATAATCTTTCGTACATACCTGTACCGATACATTTCTATTTCTTATCCACACTTTTATCAAACCACTCCGGTTTACAAATACTTTCGATACAAATTCGTTGATTTTTCCAATGCCATAGTCCAACTATGGTCTTTCACATACATTGCCAAGGCCCTACCGTGGTCTTTCATTCACATGCCATAACCCGGTTATGGTCTTATTATTCGGTTGTCATAGCCCGGCTATGGTCTTATTCAGCAACTTGCCTTACTCAACTCGTACATTCCATTTAATATCTCAACATTCATCCAATAGAATAAATATTATCTCAATTTCATCCATTCAATAAATAGATACACATTGAAGTTCAATTATACGAACTTACCTCATATTCGGAATTGACGGATCGGATCGATTACTCGATAACCTTGCTTTTCCCCCGATCTAAATCCGAATTATTTCTTTCTTGATCTATATGAATTAAAAATTAACTCATTTATTCATTGATTCATTCAATTCAGTCCACAAGCACATAATTAGGCATTTTTACACTTTATCCCTTAAAGTTCCACATTTTTACAATTTAGACATTATCAAATAAAAACTCAAGTTACACAATTTCTTTCTAAATTCATGAGTGCAGAATTTCTATAGGGTCCTTAGCAGCCCTAAACTTTCATTTATTTAACATTTCAACCCCTCAATTTACACTTTTCACAATTAAATCCCTAAAATGCATTTTTACTTAAAATCACTCTACAAAACATTTAAATATATCAACAAATAGTCATTTTCCATTATCAAACATTCAAAAGCTCAAATATTCATCAATGGCACTTCACGAAATCATGAAAAAATTCAAAAATTAAGGCATGGGTTAGCTAGAATACGAAGCAACGATTACAAAAACATAGAAATCATCAAAAATCGAGCTCAAACCGTACCTTAATCAAGCTTAATGTGTGTCGAACCCTAAAACACCAACAATGGCTTTCTTCTTCCTTAATATTTGGCCAAAATGAGAATAAGATGGACAAAATTCAATTTGTTTTTATTTATTAACCTTTATTAACTATTTTACTATTTTAACCTTAATGAAAAACCATTTCAAACATTCATTAAATGTCCATATATGTCCATTAACCTTTAAAATGGTCTAATTACCATTTAAGGCCATTGTATTTAAAAACCAAAGCTATTTGACACCTTTAGCAAGTAGAATGCAACTTTTGCATTTTACGCGATTTAGTCCTTTTTCTCAAATTGAGCAACCAATCGATAAAATTAGCTCACGAAATTTTCACAAATACATGCTATCATGTTGTACACACCAAAAATAATATTAAAATAATTTTTTTACATCATATTTGTGGTTCTAAAACCACTGTTCTGATTTAACTAAAATCGGACTGTCATAGTTAGAAAATTCATGGTTTTCAAACTCCTTACCATGAACACTTCTAATGTGAATAATCTTACCAAACCGTTTTTCTTTTTCATTAATGAGTTCGAGCATAATCTCTTTAAGGTATCAAATGTTTCATTCTTTTCTTTTAAAACAAATCAAAAATGAGAAAAGTCATCAAAACAAATGAAAACATACCTATTTTCACCAAGGCTTTCATTTTGCATAGGCCCCATCAAGTCCATGTGTAAAAGCGTTAAAGTCCTTGTTGTGACAACCTGCCTTAAAATGGGATAGGAAATTTGATGTTGTTTATTCTTAATACAACTCCTATAAGGACTTGTGACAGATCCTATAAGCTTTGGGAGACCTCGAGTTGCCCCATGTCTAACTAGTCTCTGTAGGCTTTTGTAATTGATGTGGCCCAACCTTTGATTCCATAACTTTAAGTCTCCAACATATGCCTTCTTGAATGTTTCATTTCTTACCATTCTGTAACAATTATCGAAAGATCTTGCACCCCTCTTGACACATTTTCGATTAGCATTGCTAACTTTGCAACCTCCTTTTGAGTAGTTTACCTTATAGCTTGACTAAAACTTATCAGATTTACTTTGAGCCCTTTAACTAAGAGAACATTTTGGAGTTTAGGCAACCCATCAGATGCGATTTCCTGAGACTTGGAAAGTTCGAAAAATTGCTTAAAGGGAAGGATCGTCTTGAATGGTTTAAACAAGAGTAAAAACCTTGACCCGAAGCACTTGAATGCCTTAAGAAATTGAAGTTATGATAGAACTCGGCTCGCTTAAACTTGAAAAATACTCAAACCTTGGTATAATCGAAGTCGCCACACCTCGGGATGGGTTATGGGATGATAAGACAATTGGTGAATGCCACAAACTCATAAAGTTTGATAAGTTTGAATAAGGTTCGATTAAGAACCTTGGAGAGAAGAATCTCACAAATAAAGTTTTGTATTAAAAATGATCTAACCATGAAATGTACTTTTACACGATTTATATAACACCTAATGTAACACCCCTTACCCGTGTTCAACACTGGAACAGGGTACGAGGCGTTACCGGAAAATAACACTTGCAACTGAGCAAATTCAAGGCATAAATTTTATTTTAAAATTTAAAACTTCTATCCTATATCATCAAGTCCCTAAAATGGGCCTTTGGGAGCAATTTGGGACTAAACCGAGAACTTTTAAAACCATTGGAACATTTAGAAAATTTCCTTATTTTATAGAGTCACACGCTCGTATGGGCAGGCCGTGTGGTTACACCCGCCCGTGTGGCCCAGGACACGCCCGTGTCCTCCACCCATGTAACTCTCTATTTATGACGTCATCATTCGTTTTGGATCACACGACCAACTCACACACCCGTGTGCTAGACCGTGTCCTCCACACTGCTGAGACACATGGCCGTGTCTCTGCCTGTGTGGTCAAGAAGTTGGCTATTTTCCAAGCCAATTTCTACCCTATCATGCCCATACTTGAGTATAACTTGAATGACACATTTCATGACATATTAAAGCTACCAAAACATCCACCACACACACATAACAAGTCATAGCATACAATTTACTCAACCATGGAATGCATCATCATGAGTTTTTAGCATAACCAATTTATTGGCCACATTAAATGGCCTTATACAACAATGAACTCTGACTATCATGGGTCATTATTCTAGGACAACTCATAGTAACATATACACATGACCGAGTTCCCTATACATGCCATAACCTTAAGTATAAAATCATTGATACCTAAATTGTAAGCTTGATAGTGTGATAGGTTCTCCAGTGATTTTTAACCCGAGCTAACCTGAGTACATTATAAACACGGAAAACAACAGAGTAAGCTCTAAAGCTTAGTAAGTATGTATGTAAATAATAAACAATTGATTAACATGCTTTTAAAAATCCTCATTATAAGCTCTCAAGATAATACCATCATTATTGCATAAAATTTCACAATTCATTTATGTTCATCTTGAGCTGTTTACTCAGTTACAGTCACTAAATTATTTTTATCCAGAGCTAATGAACTCCAAATTAAGATACTCTAATTTTCTCTGAAACTAGACTCACATATCTTCTTACCATAAAATTTCCATAATTTTTGGTTCATCCAATCAGTACAATTTATTATTTAAATTATCCCCTGTTTTGCTGTCTGACAGTTCCGACCCCTCTTCACTAAAAATTAATTATCTCATTTTACAAAACTCGAATGATGTTCCCATTTGTTTCTCTTGAAAATAGACTCATTAAGAAATTCAATAATATAAATTTTATCCCATGATTATTTTTTTACAATTTTTAAATAATTTCCCAAGTCAGAACAGGGAATTCCGAAATCATTCTAACCCTGTCTCACTAAAATCTAAATATATCACCATATGAAATTCTTTTGCTTATTCTGTTTCTTTTATGTAGAAATATACTCAATAATATTTAATTTAATATCTAATTCAACCTTTAATTCAATCTCCACCATTTTTTGGTGATTTTTCAAAGTGATACAACTACTGTTGGCCAAACTGTTTTATTGCTAATTTTACTCTTTCATGTTTCCTTTATATTAATTTTCATTTACACACATATAACACCAAAGTATATCCATGATTAGCCATTCCAATAACTAGTCATTATCAAATATTTACAAGCCATTCATTGGCCAATTTAACCTATACATCAACAACAAAGACTTGAACATATCATTTCTCAATTTAATTTGGCCTAAAAGCCTCTCACATGATCATCAATCACATTTACCACATATTCATACATCATAAGCATGAACTTATAATCACAAGGTCATTCTCATAGGTATAACTTACCCGTTTACATTCTTACCAAAATTCGATCACATACCGAGCACATTGCTCATAAGTGTATACATACATATACCTGCACTTAATCGTCACATATTCACATTCCAAATACATATCATAGACATTGCACTTATAACCCTGCACTTGTCACCACATTGTCACACGTAATTTCTCTTAGTCAAATTTTCCCGATGAACACTTCAGAATAATACCGGATACACGGTGGTATAGCAACAAAACCCACCAATAATGACATATACACGGTTGTATGGCACATAGCCCACCAATAATCACATATACACGGTGGTATCGCACACAGCCCACCAATAATAATAAATACGGTGGTATCGCACACAGCCCACCAATAATCACATATACAATGTTCATCCGTATCCTTTTTCTATTCCGAAGGTTCATCCGGGAATTTCCTCACTTTTCATCATTTTAATAAATATCAATAATATTCACTCACATTTCACATAATACATTAACATGTAAAAACATAGATAAAAAGGATGTATCATTTACATATAAACTTACCTTGACTTAAAATGGCGAAAGGGACCGAGTCGTCCAATATTCGTCTTTCCCCCGTTCTAATTCTGAAACTCATTTTTTATCTAAAATATCACATTTGACTTATTAAGTTATTATACTATTCAATTCAGTCCAAAAATCATATTATGGAAAAATTACATTTTTGCCCCTAAACTTTGTCATATTTACACTTTTGCCCCTAGGCTTGTAAAATGATTTTTATTCAATTTCCTTGTATTTTAGGCCTAGCCGAACCATTTTCATAACTATAGAAGTCCAAAATTTTCATTCATTCACACATTTTCATACATTTTTCAACTTTTTACAAACTAGTCCTTTTATGCGATTTCATCGAAAATCACTTAGTAAAAGTCGTTTATTACACACCGAGCATTCATATTCTACCATTAGACATCAAAACACATGTATGTCATCCATGGTTAAATTTTTAAACACAAACCCTAGCTCAAAATAATGGTAGAAAAAGCTAAACCGAGTTACGGGGATCTCAAAAATGTAAAGAACATTAAAAACGGGGCTTGGATGCACTTACTATTGAGCTTGAAAGCTTGAAAACCCTAGCCATGGTGTCCATAGCAACATTCGGCCAACACATGAAGAAGATGAACATGTTTTTGGCCTATTTTCCCTTTTTATTTCTTTTAATTACCAAATGACAAAAATGCCCTTCATTAAAACCTTTACTATTTTATCCATCCTTGTCCATTTTTGTCCAAAATATAATGGTCTAATTTCCATTTAAGGACCTCCACTTTCAAAACCCATTTCAAATAAGTACCTTAGCTTCTAGAACTCACATTTTTCACATATTGCAATTTAGTCCTAATTATCAAATTGGACACCCAATCGATAAAATTTCTTAACGAAAATTTCACACAATCATTCTATCACACTATAAACTTTAAAACTTAATCGCAATAAATTTTTCTACTTCGGTTTTGTGGTTTTCAAAACCACTGTTCCATTTAGGCCCTAAATCGGGCTGTTACACCTAAAATGGCCATTCTAATTCGACACAAAAAGTGTTTCACACTAGCCTTAATCATGTTCACACCTAACACTTAAGTTGTTCACACTAAGGCATTAAAATTTTGTTCATGCTTAATGGATGGTGCATGCTTTGGCCGAATGGTCATGTTGTTTCACTTGGTGCATTCATGCATTCTTAGCCATGAAGTAAGCTTCATATTCCTTGAATGTTCAGCCATTAATTCTCTTTAATCTCCCCCTTGGCCGAATGTACATTGCATGGAGCATGCATGTCTTTAAATGTTTTCTTTAAGGAACTTATGATGCATGGATGGAAACATGATTCTAGAAGGTCCTTCCTCCACCGTCCATGTATCTCCATTAATGCCATGTATCCTTCCACTTTATGAAATGTATGTTGAAATGTATTTGGCACACCATATGAACAGTCACATAAACCACATTGAAAGCTTGATTCATGAAAATTCTAAAAGGTTCCTTTGTGCATGAATTCGGCTTGAATGTAGGAGCTTGAAGAGTCAGTCTTGTCCCAACCAAATGGTCACCTGCACAAGTATAAGTAGGCATCAATTACTTGCAACACTCACAAGCTCATTTGGCTAAGACAAATAATTTAAGAACTAGGCACTCGAATTCTTGACCCCACAAGCATTAAATTCAAGTTAACTATATATGATGGACACAAACATATACACAGTGGCAGAGCCAAGGGGGGCTGGTAAGGGCCCTGGCCCCCCCCTAAAAGGGAAAATTTTCCATTTAAGCCCTTTATAATTTATCAAATTTTAAATTAGTAATGGTAAAATTGTACTTTGGCCCCCCAAAAATAATAAAAATTTGATCGAATCCTTTAAAAATTATAAAGATATAGACTATTAAAATGACAAAATTACAATTTTACTATCGTAAAAATATACAATTTAATTTCGACCCCCAAGAAAAATTTCTAGCTCCGCCACTACATACACACATCTAAAACATATCAAATGACACAAACTAAACACCATGCGATAATTGACACACGCACACAGGCTAAAGATAATTATCAACTTAGTAACTTGAACACAAAAGACATATAACAACATGCATGATAAAAATCTATGGAATTAAATTAAAATAACTCAAACTTATTAAAATAAACTTAAAATAATTAAAAGTCTTAGAATTGGCTGGTTAAATCAATCGGGCCCTTTAAACAATTTGTCCAAAATTTGAATGATTTGAATCTGCATGGAAGTTGGGCTCAGCCCAACTTGGGCATGACCAAACTGGGCTTGATTCCAACGTTTTTGCATAAGCCCACCAAGGCCTTCCACGTAGTTTGGACTTGGGATCACATCATTCCCTCTCCATTGGAAAGGATTTTCCCTCAAATTCGAATCTACATAAAAAAGAAATGGATTTGAAAACATGTTTTTCCTTTGAAAAGAAATTTCAACAATAAAACAAGCATTATAGTTCATAAATACAATCAATCTATCCTTCTCCCATAATTCCAAACAAAAGTGCTTCCACACGCATTGGTTCTTGCTGATTGGTGGCAACCGAAACAACATGTTATACTTCCTCTTCATCATTGTAAATAGTTCATTGTTAAAATTTGAATGTTTATTCCTACGAACCTGAACATATAATTCATTAAGCAAACAAGGAGTAATTTGGTTAGCAAAATAAACCCTCCTCGCACTCGACTCAATTTTCTCCTCACTAAACCTCTCTCTCTCTCTTTTTTAATACAAAGACTCTCTTTCCTTCTTGTTTGTTTTTCTTTTTTCTTCATAACAACCTCTTTGCCTTTCTCATTTTGTTTCTTACTACTCTCACCCTCTTTTCTTTTATCATCTCTTTTCTCACTACCTTCCACTTCTTTTTCTTTATTTTGACTTTCATTTTCTTTATTTTTTTCAAATTCTCTCTCTTTCTTGTTTTAGTTTCACTTGATCCTCGTAGATTTGTTTAGGTGACAATGATATGGCCCGCATGCATTGGTACCATATCGCACATGACATCGTCTTCATATCATCTGATAGAGAATGAAATTAACACTTGCTTAGAAACTTTGATCTTACCTTCGTCGTTCAGCCATTGAAGCTTATAGGGATGTAGATGTTTTAACGTGGGCAGGCTTTATTTCTCCACCATGGTTATGCTAGCAACGTTAGTGCAACTCCGACCATCAATAATAAGGCTACATACCTTACCATTAACATGGCAACGAGTGTGAAAAATATTCTCGCGTTGCATATCATCTTCAATAACTTGCGCACTCAAGGCCCTCTTAGCAACTAATAGCTAGCCTTCCACGGGATACTCCAAATCACTTGAATCCTCCACAACAGGAGTTGGTTCATTTTCAGGCTCTTTCTCGGACACAATTTCTCCATTATCTTTCATGATCATTGTAGTACAATTGGACATTGACTTGCTATGTGTCTTTTTCCAAGACATTTAAAGCAAGTAACATCACAACTCCTCGATGTTTGTACCACTTCATTACCTTTTTCTTGAGTATCGACCCGTTTAAAGTCTTTTAGAGCATTAGGTTTATCTTGGGCAATCGAAACATTAGTATTTTTGTTCCACCTTGTATCCCATGATGAAATACCCTCCGGGCTTGATTCAACTTTAGTGGTGTCTTTCCTTTTGAGTTGTTGCTCGACTTTAATGGCCATATGCACCATGTCATTGATCTCGACATAGTGTTGTAACTCAACGATATTGGCAATCTTGTGATTCAACCTCACAAAAACCTAGCCATAGTTGCCTCGCGATCTTCTACCATGTTGGCTCGAATCATGGCTACTTCTATTTCTTTGTAGTAGTCATCAACGCTCCTTGCTCTTTACGTTAAGGTTTGCAATTTTTGATACAACTCTCTATGATAATGGCTCGGAATGAAGCGTCGCCTCATGATAGCTTCGATTTCCTCCTATGTATCCACAGGACGCTCTCCGTTTCTCCTCATATTCAAGGTTAGTTGATCCCATCAAATCATTGCGTAATCAGAAAACTCAATGGCAGCGAGTTTTACCTTTTTAAACTCGAAGTAGTTGTGACAATCGAAAATCATCTCAATCTTTCGTTCCTACTCCAAGTAGGCTTTAAGGTCATTCCTTTCTTGAAATAAAGGAATATTCAATTTGATGTTACTTAGGTCATCATCAACTCGCGCACACTCTCGTCTTTCTCTAGGTCGTCTCATGCTAATGACAGACCCACAATCACTTTCATCATTGCCATAATAATCTTCTTGTTCATTCCTCCTTTGTGCACGGTCTCCTTGAACATTAGGTCCTCGAGGCAAAAGTCCCCATTGCGATCACTCCTCCACTTGATCAAGCCTTTCTTGGATAGGCTCTAATTCGGCTCATAACATGCATCACATTTCTTGGAGTAATGCTTGCATTTGGAGATTTGGCAGTTGACCCCCCTGATCGTAAGTGTCGAGAGTCTTAATATTTATATAATGAATGATCTAGCCTAGAAACTAACTATCACCACGATTGAGGCAAGTGCACCTATCGAACAGTAGTCTAGCTTAGTGGCAAGACCGGATTGTCGAACCCAAGGGAACCAGAAGTACTAATACTGACTTTCTTTTTATTATTTAGCCTAAGAATTAAGGGAATTATTGTTTATTCTAAAATTAACTAACTATTAAGCTAAAGACGCTAAGACACAGAGAATGAATTGGGGAGAATACTTGTGGGAAAAACCAATTGATTAAGACGATACCCAAGGAAGAATCCACCTAGACTTCACTTGTTATTTAACTTTGAACTTGACTTGATCCATAGGATTCCCTATTTTATATTAATACCTCTCTCGAGGCTGCTAACGCCTAACCCTAGGTTGATTAATTGAAATCTCTTTCTAATTAAAACACCTAGGATTGCATTAACTCGATCTATGGACTCCCATATTAGGTTTGACCCTAATCGGGCAGATTTTCGTCATCCTATCTCTAGGGTTGCGATCAACTCTGCTTAACTATGATAGATCTACTTTTAAACAGGGAATATTCCTCCACTGCCTAAGCACATCAATACTTGAATCAATATCCTGAAATACCAAAACAAGAATTAAGAACACATAGTTAAGAATAAATCAAGTATTTATCATATAGTTTAGAAAACAATAACAAGATCCGTCTTAGGTTTCATCCCCCTTAGGTATCTGAGGGGTTTAGTTCATAATCATAAAGGAATACATCTCAGAAGAAAAGATAAAACAAAACATAAGAAGACCCTAAAACCCCCTGAAGGAATTGAAGGAGAGATCCTCCGTCTTGACTATGATTCCGGCTTCTTGAGATGAATCAACTGGCTTTCTTCGAGTAAATCCCACAATTCTGACCTCTCTGGCTTGGCACCTTGGCCTAGCTGGATGCCCCCCTCAAGGTTGGCCTTTAGGGTGTTTATATAGGCTTTTGGAATGTCTTTCTTTGCCTCTAAGTACCCTATTCCGAGTGAAATTCCTCTTTGTCATGGCAGGGACATGCCCGTGCAACACGCCCGTGTGAATCGAATCCAGGCCGTGGTCGAGCTTGCTAAAGGGGCACGACTGTGTGGCTTGGGCCCAGGCCGTGTTGATTTCCTACTTTGGCCCATTCGGTCCGTTTTTAGCCCGTTTCTCGTTCTTTTCACCCTCCTATGCTTCCCTAAGTATAAAACATGAAATTAAAGGATTAGGAGCATCAAATTCCACAATTCAAGGGATTAAATCATCCAAAAGTATGCTAAATGTGCGATTAAAATATGTATATATTACGGTTTATCAAATACCCCCACACTTAAGCATTTGCTTGTCCTCAAGCAAAATTCTCAACTCACAATTAAAATCGAATTTCCTCAATTCATAACCTTCATCAATAATGTTTCCTCATAATTCATAGGTAATTCATACATTGATAATTTAACCAGAAGGTTCCTAAAGATTCAAACAATCAAAGTCATAGTTTTTATAGTACGAAAAATAGGTGTTTTCCCTTACCTAAATAATCACCTTTAATTCAAAATCAACAAAAAATGACATCCTCACTAACGATTCACTCAAATCACTCAAAGTGTTTAAGGTTCAAATTAAGCACTCAAAAAGTCAAATATGAAAAGTTAATCCCATAGGCTTGCCTGAAAATCAAATCTCCACCACTATAACATGAGATGGTACACAAATCAAAAGATCTTTAAAAAGGGTTGTAACGGGGCTTGGGTTAAAGGTGTGGATAAAGGCTGAATTAGAGGGTTAGAATCGAGATTGACTTGACAAATTACCTAACTAGAAACAACGAACTGATAATGAATAATTACATCAATTGAAAACTTGTAATACTAATAACACGAGCTTCTTCTAAAGATGTGAATTTAACTATTTTAAGCTCATAGAACATAGAACTAATGATGAATAGATTTTCTAACGTTTTTTTAAAGAACAAATCATATAATAAAAGATGGATTCAACTACTGAAATGAATAAAATAATTAGGCAACCGATCAAATCAAAACTCGATATAAGGGTGGTCAAAATAAATGGTGATAACAAATACAAGATGGGTTTTGAGTTAATATTAGTGGGTGAGTCAATAAAAAGGGTTGTTAGGATTCAAAAGGGTTCACTAGGGGTTAACTGTGAAGGTAGGCTTTTAGTGGAGTAAGTGGGTTAAAACCTAAGTGCCTTTATCATCTCTTTATATCAAATCAAAGGTGTGGTCTCGACATGTATAATCGAAGCAAGTTCTAGAATAACAAATCAATGTTGACACACTCATAATCAATAAAGTGAGCACGAAAAATGTATGCTCTAAGAGGCTCAAGATCTCACAAAAATTATGGGCTTTTGATATCAAAATTGTAAATTTCAAACTTCAAGGTAATAATTAGATTCAGGTAGACAACCTAACAAATTTTTAATTTTGAAAATAAACTCATCATGCTTGATTCTCTAGTCTCCTAAAGTTTAAATCATCATTGCACAATTAACTATGACTTACTCCAAAACATATCAATAAAAATCATAAATCAAAGGAAATTTCATTCTAATAGTAACATGAGAAAATTTACTTAAGAACAAGACATAATTCAGGGATTTGAGAATCATGAAAAAAAGTTAGGCACTTTTCACGATAATTTTTACCCCCCCACACTTAAGATGTACATTGTCCTCAATGTACAAAGAAATATAATAGCAATATAGTAATAAAATCATAAGATAGGGAGAGAAGTGAAACTTCCTGAATTTTGGATGAAAAGAAACAGCAAAGTTGGAGAGAGGTGAAAGTGGGGAGGATACTCCGGTGGTGGTGTGGTCGTTCGTTAACAGCCCCTTGAACCTAAATTTAAAGAAATCAAAATATAATAATATAAATTAAAGATTAAAAAGATAAAAGAAATGAAATGAAAATAAGAGAAAAAGGAAAAAGAATAAATTGACTCAAAGGTCCCACAGGCGTGTCGCACGGCCGTGGTGTTTTATCGCAGCCCGTGTTGTTTTTTTTGGGGGATAAGTTTTGTCCTATTTCGACACGGCCACGGCCACGCCCGTGTGCAAGGCTGTGTGGGTAGGGAAACCTGCGCCTAAAAATTTGGTTAGTTTTTAGTTAGATGCTAAAATTCAAAAATATGGACGTTAGTGGGGTTAGTGCTCGGGTTGCCTCCCGAGAAGAGCTCGTTTAAAGTCTTGAGCTAGACTTACCTGTTATTCGTATGGCCATGGTGGTTCACGGAGTTGAAACTCCTTTTTCTTACTATCAATTCTATCAACATATGGTTTGAGTCGGGTAATATTTACCTCAAAAGTGCTGAAATTAGAATGAGTTACCTCGACCGTTCCGTATGGAAAGACCTTAAGTACCGTAAAAGGAGTCGCACCATTTGTATTAAGCTCTGAAGCGGCTATTCGAGGGTCGGTTGTATCTGACAATACCTGGTCCCCAACTTTGAAGTGATTGGTTCCACCTGTAATACTCGATGTCCTAGCCGTGTCAAGAACCTGAAGAGTGATCGTTTCGTCACTTACACGAAATGTGAGCTCACGTGGTAGTTTATTTCGTAGAATTGCTGGGCACACTGCGTTTAGCTCCAAATGCGATGTATCGTCTAACTTCCGTTTGTTTGTCAAAAACTCTTTTAAAAATTTCCTTGAATCTGGCATCTGCGAAATAGCTTCAAGAAACGACAAGTTAATATGTAATTTCTTTGGAAGTTTAAGAAATTTACCGAATTGTTCCTCTGTGCGGTCTTTCTTTATCGCATTGGGGTATGGCACACGAGGTTGGTACTCTGTAATTACCGGTTTTGGTTTATCATGGCTTACCTCAACCTTACCTTCCTCTACCACATTCTCTTGCTTCAATTTTGGTTCATCTAACCCTTCACTATCATGAGCAGTTATTGCTTGAGGTTGCTCTCTTGGGTTAGTTTTGGTGTTGCTAGGCAAGATACCTTGTGGTCTTTCTGAGATCAGCTTAGCTAGCTGACCTAACTGGTTCTCGAGCCCTCGAATCGACGCTTGCTAATTTTTAAGCGCTGTTTCAGTGTTTTGGAAGCGTGTTTCTAACACCAAGATAAATTTCGTTAGCATCTCCTCAAGGTTCGGCTTCTTTTCCTGCTGGTAAGGTGGTTGTTGAAAACCTGGAGGAAGTTGCGGTCTTTGATTACCTTGACCACCCCACGAGAAATTCGGATGGTACCTCCAACCTGCATTATATGTGTTACTATAAAGATTATTTTGAGGTCTACAATAGTTACCCATATAGTTGACTTGTTCGTTCTCCTGTGCTAGGGTTGTAGGATAGATATTCTGTGTTGTTCACCCTTCCTCCATTTGTATCGTCTCAGTATTCTGGATGTACTGCGTAGAACCATACAAACCATCAATTTTTTTATTTAAAAGTTCTACCGATTTGATAGCATGGTTATCGTCGAGGGTTGAAAACACCAAGGCTTTATTAGGCATTGTCCTCATGTCTTGCCACTGATAATTATTCAGTGACATCTCTTCGGTTTCTGCGAGCGGTATGTTTTATTTCACTGTCAAAAATTAAGGGTCCTGACGGGTTTCTTCAAGTCATAAACTAGAAATACCTGCCAGAAGCAAAGAAAGAGAAAAATTAGCAATGTTAAAATAAAATAAAAAAATAAAAATAAATTACAAATAAATAAAATGGCTAAAGTAATAAAAATTGAGCGTTCTTAATATTTTGGTTCCCCGGCAACGACGCCAAAAACTTGATCGTAAGTGTCGAGAGTCTTAATATTTATATAATGAATGATCTAGCCTAGAAACTAACTATCACCACGATTGAGGCAAGTGCACCTATCGAACAGTATTATAGCTTAGTGGCAAGACCGGATTGTTGAACCCAAGGGAACCAAAAGTACTAATACTGACTTTCTTTTTATTATTTAGCCTAACAATTAAGGGAATTGTTGTTTATTCTAAAATTAACTAACTACTAAGCTAAAGACGCTAAGACATAGAGAATGAATTGGGGAGAATACTTGTGGGAAAAACCAATTGATTAAGACGATACCCAAGGAAGAATCCACCTAGACTTCACTTGTTATTTAACTCTGAACCAGACGATTTATTCACTTGACTTGATTCGTAGGATTCCCTATTTTATATTAATACCTCTCTTGAGGCTACTAACGTCTAACCCTAGGTTGATTAATTGAAATATCTTTCTAATTAAAACACCTAGGATTGCATTAACTCGATCTATGGACTCCCATATTAGGTTTGACCCTAATCCGGTAGATTTTCGTCATCCTATCTCTAGAGTTGCGATCAACTCTACTTAACTATGCTAGATCTACTCTTAAACAGGGAATATTCCTCCACTTCCTAAGCACATCAATACTTGAATCAATATCCTAAAATACCAAAACAAGAATTAAGAACACATAGTTAAGAACAAATCAAGTATTTGTCATATAGTTCAGAAAACAATAACAAGATCCGTCTTAGGTTTCATCCCCCTTAGGTATCTGAGGGGTTTAGTTCATAATCATAAAAGAATACATCTCGGAAGAAAAGATAAAACAAAACATAAGAAAACCCTAAAACCCCCTGAAGGAATTGAAGGAGAGATCCTCCGTCTTGAGTATGATTCTGGCTTCTTAAGATGAATCAACTGGCTTTCTTCGAGTAAATCCCACAATTCTGACCTCTCTGGCTTAGCTCCTTGGCCTAGCTGGACGCCCCCCTCAAGGTTGGCCTTTAGGGTGTTTATATAGGCTTTTGGAATGTCTTTCTTTGCCTCTAAGTACCCTGTTCCGAGTGAAATTCCTCTTTGTCACGGAAGGGACACGCCCGTGCAACACGCCCGTGTGAATCGAATCCAAACCGTGGTCGAGCCTGCTAAAGGGGCACGGCCGTGTGGCTTGGGCCCAGGCCGTGTTGATTTCCTACTTTGGCCCATTCGGTCCGTTTTTAGCCCGTTTCTCGTTCTTTTCATCCTCCTATGCTTCCCTAAGTATAAAACATAAAATTAAAGGATTAGAAGCATCAAATTCCACAAGTTAAGGGATAAATCATCCAAAAGTACGCTAAATGTGGGATTAAAATATGTATGTATTATGGTTTATCACCCCCGCATTAGCAACTCCTCGTTCGGGACTCTGAGACATGCTTGAGAATGGAAAGTTATTAATAAAAGAATGGAATTAAAGATAGAAAATACCTAACCAAACAAATCCTCGTAAAGTCACTCGGAAGGAAATCGCCCCACTCGTGTTTGCACACAAATTCGACTTTTTCCACTCAAATGCTCTCACTTCGCTCTTGCCTTTTCCCGCTTGTAGCTTCTCTCGTGGAGTTCCTAAAAGAACTAGGAGAACTTTTCAACCTTCGGATGATTGTGGCAAGAATTGAGTAAAAAAGGTGGTAAAAGATGGTAGGGTTATTTTGGTAATTCGACATTTAAAAAAAAATTACAAAGGTCTCAAAATGATGTAAAATGGGTTTTTAAGGGTTTTTAGAGTGATTTTAGGCGTAAGAGTAGAATGGTAATTTTTAGGTCGAAAAATTTTCGGTATTGTGAATTCACTAAATGGTGTAAAATATGCTAAATGACAGTAAATAGATGAATTTTCTATTGATGAGCTTCTAGACTTTTTTTTTACTCTTACTCGTTCTTTTCTCTTTCTTTTTTTTCACACTTTTTTTTCACTTCGAATTTTTATTTTTTTATAAACATGAAAATTAAAATAAAGATAGATATGAACCAAATTGAAGAATCTCAAGCTCTGATACCAACTGATGCAATTTCTCGAGACTTGATAAGTTTAAAAAATTACTTGAAGGGAAGGATCGTATTGAATGGTTCAAACAAGGGCGGAAACTTTGACCCAAAGTACTTGAATTGTAACACCCCTAACCCGAATCCATCACCGGAATAGGGTTACGGAGCATTACCGGAGTTTACAAATCAAACAGACAGAAAATGAAAACATTTCATATCATATACATTCATGTCAAAAACCAATCGAAATCAAACATATTGTCCCTTATACGAGCCCTCAGGGCCCAAAATACGCGTTAAAAACAAGTTGGGACTAGATTGGGTACTCAAAGAATTTTTCAGAAAACATTGAAATTTTTCAAAGCTGCAGGGGTCACATGGCCGTGTGGCTAGACCGTGTGATTCACACGGCCAAGAGACACGCCCGTGTCTAAGGCCGTGTGGACATTCAAAATAAGGACACACGGCTGTGTCCCAGCCCGTGTCCGTGCCTGTGTAACTCTCTGACTTGGGTCACACGGCCAAGTCACACGCCTGTGTGCTAGGCTGTGTGAGCATACTGACTTGCATTCTTAAAAAGATACATGGGACACACGGCCGTGTGTCACACACGGTTGAGACACACGACCGTGTCTCTGCCCGTGTGGACGAAAATAGACCATTTTCCAAGCCACATTTCTCACCCAATTTGACACCAACCTAAACTCATCATATTGCACATCAACAAGCCATAATAAGGCATTCAAAACAAGCTAAAATCAAGTCTTAAATATGTATTATCACAACATACAACCAATATGCCCTTAGGCACCTCAAATGACAACTTAAAAACATGTCAACCAAGTATCTAAATTTACCTAAATAACCAAATACATATATACATAATCCCAAATGGTACCAAATATACCATTCTAACAAACATCAATATGATAAAACCACATATATATATATATATACATCAAAATATACCAAACACAAGTCATTTAAGTGGCTAATCTCAACAAAACAATTATATGCCAACATTGGCCAAATTAACCTATACATGCCATTATAACTGATATTAATTTACCGAAAGTACCAAAAGAGCCGATGGATAGTGTGAAATAGCTCCGACAGGCTTCCAACCCAAACAAGCTTCCGAATTACTATAAAACACGAAAATTAACACGGAGTAAGCACTTAAGCTTAGTAAGTTCGTATAACAAAAGAAATTAACTTACCATTTAATCACATTTAAGGTAAGCATACAGAACATATCCAAACCAATTTGGCCAAAAGCCTAAACACATGTCCTCAACAACCATGTTAGTCATGTAATTCAACCATTATTCAAATTCCATATACATGTAACATCTATACCACGTATCCATATATCATATATAAATTATTTCCATGTAATTCATGTAAATACTTGTACTAGTTCGTATTGAACTCTTATAAACTCGTAACAGAACTATGCCCTTTGAACCATTTAGAATATCATTGGATACGCAGGTAGTACACACGAGGTGTACTAAACTGTAATCTGTCAATTCATATACATGTATGCTTATTCGAGCTATGAATTGGTATGCTCTCACGAGCTGAGAATCGGTAAGCTCATACGAGCTGAGAATTGGTAAGCTCTCATGAGCTGTAAATCGGTAAGCTCATACGAGCTATGGTGTGTCTGCAACACATGCAGGACTTCAACCAAATCGGTAACCCTGATGACATGTCATTTGTATCCTACGAATTTCTAAGGTTCAAATGGGACTCAGTAATCATCGGATATGCGATCGGTATTTATACATGGCAATTATACAAATCACATACATATAATTCAATTTAAAACATATAAATATACAATTTAATTACATGAACTTACCTCGATAAGTGTACGTAGATACGGAGGCAACTAATCTGATATTTTCTCTTTGCCTCGATCTAACTCTCATGCATTTAGGTCCGACAGATCTATACGAATGAATTTAACTCATTTCAATATAATTCTCATTCAATTTAATCCAACATGGAAATTTTGGAAAAATTACCATTTTGCCCTACACTTTTAATTCCTTTGTAATTTAGTCCCTAGGCTCGAAAATGAATTTCATGCAATTTAATCCTTAGTCAAGCCTAGCCAATTTTTATACATATTAATAGCAGCCCATATAATTCACAATTTCACAAATTTTACCATAAATTTATCATATTTTTCAATTTAGCCACTAATTGATGATTTCACCAAAAGTCTCTTTACAAAAATTGTTTATCTCACAACAACCATTCGTTTTCTATCATTGAACTTCAAAACTCAAGCATTTTCATCAATAGAAAAACCCTAATACTTTAACAGTTTTGCAAATTAATCCCCGGGCTAGCTAGATTAAGCTACAACGATCTTGGAAACATAAAAATCATCAAAAAAGGAACAAAAATACATACCTAATTGAGCAAAATAAGCTTGCCTAAATTTCAAGCTTCCATGGCTAGGTTTTTTTTTTTTTTGTGGAAGATGATGATAATGAATGATAATAGTTTATTTTATTTTATTAATTATAAATTTAATCACTAATTTCCAAAATTAACCTTAATAATTCATTCAAATTCCAATGATGACTACTCCTGCTTATCCACTAACAACCTTAATGGCTAATTACTATATAAGGACCTCTAATTTAAAATTCTATAGCTATTTAATACCTTTAGCTATTAGAACACAACTTTTGCACTTTACGTAATTTAGTCCCTTTTATCAAATTAAGTATGTAAACGGTAAAATTTCTTAACAGAAATTTTTATACGATATTTCTATCATACAGTAGAACATAAAATAACAATAAAATAAATTTTTTGACTTTAGATTTGTGGTCCTAAAACCATTGTTCCGATTTCACTAAAAACGGGTTGTTACATGAATGCTTTAAGGAATCGAAGTTATGATAGAACTCGACCCGCTTAAACTTGACAAATACTCGAACCTTGGTATAATCAAAGTCGCCACACTCCAGAATGGGTTACGAAATGATAAGACAACTGGTAAACGCCACAAACTTGTGAAAGTTTGATAAGTTCAAATGAGGTTCAGTTAAGAACCTTGGAGAGAACAATCTCACAAATAAAGTTTTGTATTAAAAATGGTCTAACCATGAAATGTCCTTTTACACGGTTTATATAGCACCTAAAATGGCTATTCAAATTCGGCACAAAAAGTGTTTCACACTAGCCTTAATCATGTTCACACCTAACACTCAAGTTGTTCACACTAGGGCTTTAAGATTTGATTCATGTTTAAAGGATGGTGCATGCTTTGGCCAAATGGTCATGTTGTTTCACTTGGTGCATTCATGCATTCTTAGCCATGAAGTAAGCTTCATATTCCTTGAATGTCCAGCCATTAGTTCTTCTTAATCTCCCCTTTGGCTGAATGTACATTGCATGGAGCATGCATGTCTTTAAATGTTATCTTTAAGGAACTTATGATGTATGGATGGAAACATGATTTTAGAAGGTTCTTCCTCCACCGTCCATGTATCTCCATTAATGCCATGTATCCTTCCACTTTAAGAAATGTATGTTGAAATGTATTTGGCACACCATATGAACAACCACATGAACCACATTAAAAGCTTGATTTATGAAAATTCTAGAAGGTTCCTTTGTGCATGAATTCGGCTTGAATGTAGAAGCTTGAAGAGTCACTCTTGTCCCAACCGAATGGTCACCTGCACAAGTATAAGTAGGCATCAATTACTTGCAACACTCACAAGCTCATTCGACTAAGACAAATAACTTAAGAATTAGACACTCGAATTCTTGACCCCACACGCATGAAATTCAAGTTAACTATATATGATGGACACAAACACATACACACAACTAAAACATATCAAATGACACAAACTAAACACCATGTGATAATTAACACACGCACATAGGCTAAAGATAATTATCAACTTAGTAACATGAACACAAAAGACATTTAACAACATGCATGATAAAAATTTATGGAATTAAATTAAAAGAACTCAAACTTATTAAAATAAACTTAAAATAATTAAAAGTCTTAGAATTGGTTGGTTAAATTAATCGGGCCCTTTAAAGAATTCGTCCAAAATTTGAATGATTTGGACTCATATAAAAGTTGGGCTTGACCGAACTTGGGCATGACCAAATTGGTCTTGATTCCAACGTTTTTGCATAAGCCCACCAAGGCCTTCCACATAGCTTGAACTTAGGATCACATCACCATCAACATCTTCACATCCCTTCCAATGATTCTCTATTTCCTTCCACCACCAAAAGTGACCTTTCCTGTATCACATTTAAAAATGTCCTTCAAAAAGCTCTTCTTTCTAGTCATATGCCTCAAAAACCCACTATCAATGTATCAAATCTCATCAGTCACAACCTTTAAGGATGTATGAGCCACCGGCAAACAATTATTCCTTTTCTTGACCCAAACTTGTTTCATACCAAACTATCTTGTCCTTCTACCTGTTTGAACGGTTGTTTAAATAGCTGCTGCACCAGATTTGAACTTCCATCAATTATTTTGCAGCTTGAAATAGTAAGGCTTGATATGACCAGCCTTTCTACAATAGTGACGAATTATCCTCCGAAATCTTTTTTTTTTGGTAAAAGAAGTTTCGTTAACTTTAACAAGCTTAGTAGATGGATCAACTTTCTTACTTGTCAAGGGATAACCAAGACCCCCATGGCCATGCTCGAATCTCCTATTTGCCAAGATCTCATCAAGTTTTTCGTTCTACCCACTGAACCTTTTTAGAATAACTTTGGACTCAACAATCTCTTTTTAGTGTTCTTTAAGACTTCATCTTTCTCATGTACTACTTTCTTGAGCTTCTCTTTTTATTCCTTCAAATTGCTCACCTCTTCTCTTAAATCATCATTCATCTGACACACAATTTCCAATTTTTTTTTTATCATTTGGAAATATGCATCTTCAAGAGATCCAATGTCGCAATCTAGTTCCTTAACTTTTTCACAAGCTGCCGGGAGAATATGATAATTCATGATAAATAAAAAATATATTTATATTAAATTAATAAAAGCATTTAATAATATTTATTGGAAATGATTTATACTTGTACCAAACAAATAAAATAATTTAACTTTTCTTTCTAACCTTCATCTCTTATATTTGGGTAAATTACCAAAAAATACCCCTTTTTTTTCAAAATTTACGAAAAAGGACATATTTTCTAATTATTTACCAGAATGGGCCATTTTCCCTGAAAATGCGTCCACATCAGCATGATTTCAGGGGATGCAATAGAAAAATACGTCCCTGAGGGAGCGTTTTTTGCCACATCAGCAATAATCGCGTCCTTGAGGGCGCGCTTTGCTGATGTGGCAAAAATGCTCCCTCAGGGACGCGTTTTTGCCCTTCCCCAACGGCCATATTTTTTTGACCGTTGGGCCTCCAACGGACAAAAAAAAACTATAAAATCCCCCCTTTCATTTTTTTTCACACAAAGGTCCTTACTCAATTTTCTCTCAAATTTCTCTCAACTTTCTCTCAAATTTCTCTCAAATTCCTCTAAAGTTCCTCTCAAATTTCACAAAAGTCCTTTAATTTTTACAAAAAAGCCCTGTTTAAAAGTTTTTTAAATTAGTTTTTTTTTAAATTTAAAAATATTCAATCGTATTAGCAATGGCCGGAGAATTAATTCGTCTCGAAAATAAACACATCTCTGTCGATCAAATGATAATGGTAAGTTATAATTTTAATTTTTCAATACTACTTAATATTTTTTAAGTTTATGCAATTTTAATTAATTTTTATTTTATAATATTTTAAACAGTCTGTAGATCGGGTGTTGCAATTCTATATTCGCAATATGCCTGGTCCGCCATCGCCGTTGATCGAGAATTACTTGCGGGAAGCGGGTTTTTGGCACGTGGCAACGATAGGCCGGGGGTGCAAGTTGGACCCGAAGCTAATCAGTGCGTTGATAGAGAGGTGGAGACCCGAGACGCACACTTTCCATCTTCCATGCGGAGAGTGTACTATCACTCTAGAAGACGTGCAGTTGCAATTGGGATTGCCGGTGGATGGGCACGTAGTCACCGGGTCCGCAACTTCTGGTGATTGGGGAGCCGTATGCTACGAGCTTTTGGGTGCTATTTCGGATAACATTAACGGAGGTCGGATCGAGATGGGCTGGTTACAAGACACATTCCCAGAGCCAGATAATGATTCGACTGGATTAGAAAGAATACGATATGTTCGGGCATACATTCTTGAGATGATTGGAGGCTACCTGATGCCGGACTTGTCACGAAACCTCGTACATCTGAGATGGCTGCTGAAACTCGTTGATTTTAGAGCAGCCGGTGAATTGAGTTGGGGGTCTGCCGTGCTAGCAAAATTGTATCGGGAGATGTGCGGGGCGACGCGACCGAATAAAGCCAAAATCGGAGGTTTCCTATGTAACACCCCAAACCCGGCCCAGACGTTACGACCAGATCTGGTATGCTACAATTTTAAGGTTAAAAACTTTACTTGGAATGATTCTGAAAAACTTAGTCGTTTTTGTAGATAATCTTTAAATAGGTGGCACTGGTAGAAAATCTTTGAAATTTTATTTTTTTCCAAAACAAGTGTTATTTTAAATAATGTGTGAAAATCCCATTTTTATTTCTTTTAATCATAAGTCCATGATCATGAATGAAAAAAAACATAAACATTGACAAGTATCAACTGATAACCTAAGCGATGGAGGCCTTATTACATCAAATAATTCTAAAATTTAAACTTAAAATAAAATGGAAATTTAATAAATAAAAGAATTGTTGGCCCTACGAGTCCGCCTCGGCTCCCTTGTCCACGATCTACTGCTCATCTGCAAAGTTAGGGAAAAATAATAGGGTGAGTCACCAAGACTCAGTGTGTAAATTCCGAAAACACATCAAAGGCTTGGCCCACAAACACATTATGGCCTTGGCCCGTATACAAGGGTAACTATATATGCATCATGGCCCATCCCAGCCTAGAAATCCATCCTCTACATACCAACCCGTACCAGCCATCACACCTTGGGGATTTCTACAATCAACCCTCCAACCGCTACACACCATATCGATAATTTGTCTTTCGTCTTAAAGACCGATCATCTGTGTGTGACCTATGTGGCAAAGCCATCGATCGCCATGCGACCTTAATAATACATCGTAGTATTTCAACAAATGAGTTTGTCATCATAAAGACCGATCACTATGTGACCTATGTAGCAAAGCCACCGATCGCTATGCGACCTTCTTCCCCTTCATCATATCAATCCCATCCCATGCATACATACATGCAGAATCAAAACAATATACTACCTATAAGTTCACAGTCTATTACATACATCGATACACATAGAGAAGTTTCTATGATTACGTGCACTGCATCCCTTGCCTACCCTTTTTTGGGTAATCCGACTGCCTATACATCTTTTTTTCGGCTTTTAGCCCATAACATATATTTAGTACTGATTACTATACTGACCTTTTTTTCAAAGCTTTTAGCCCATAACATATATTTAGTACAGATTACTATACATCTTTTTTTTTGGCTTTTAGCCCATAACATATATTTAGTACAGATTACTAGTGCGTTAGAGATCTACACACGATTGACATCAATTAGAACGACACTCTCTATGTCGACACTATCGTAAGTCGATACAACCGCTACTTGCCTAAGGTGTTGTTTAGAAGCCGGTCCACAACCCGGTGGCCAATCCCATCTTCACGACACACTCGTTTCTTAAACTTAGGATTCTCTCCTTTGCTCGATCCATATTTAATTCCATCACAAGTCCTTGTCGAACTACTATCACAACATATGATCGTTAATCCACATCATAAAGTTAAGATCTCGCATGCGATGAACGAATCTAGTGAAAATCTAGGGAAAATCACCTTACCTTAAAATCCCAAAATTGGAGACTAGTGATTTTCGGCTTTTAAATCTAGATGATCAGATTTCCTTCAAATCCCGGAATGCCGCCCAAACGCAAAAGAAAGGAAATATTAGCTTCATTCGGCAGCCTTAACAACCAAGTGGCCATTCGGCCTTGTCTCTTAAAAACTGAAAGAGAGATTGAAGAGATAGGAAAATCGGCACTCACCTTAACGCAGAGAATTCGACTACCCCTTAGAGATTCTGGCTTTATGCGAAAAATCAGGAAGAGAAGATGATTCGAAGAAATCTATAGAGATTCGGCTTTTAGAAGAAAGGAAGAGAAAAGAATAATGGAGTTTTCAGCTTTCGGCTTTTAGAAGAAAGAAGAGAATAATGGAGTTTTCGGCTTTTAGAAGAAAGAAGAGAATAATGGAGTTTTCGGCTTTTAGGAGAAAGAAGAGAAAAGAATAATGGGGTTTTCGGCTTTTAGAAGAAAGAAGAGAAAGAAAAGGTGGAAACCCTCAATGCCGAAAAATAAAGAAGAGAACCCTCCCTATTTATAGAAATTTCGGCACTCACCTATGAAAAACCGAAAGTGCCCTTCCTGATAACTAAAAATTAATCAAATAAAAAGGGAAAATTTGGCACCCCCTTTGCCATAAAGAAACCGATTTCTTCACTTCTCTAGGTGATGGAATTTCGGCCAACTCCTAGCCTTGTAGATAGCTCCTATCTTTTCTCCTTCTTTTTTTCCTTCCATATTATCAACTATATTATCTACATTATCCCATTCACATAAATCCTCCTATTTTTGAGCCTTGTTGCCGTCCACTCTACCTAACCCTAATGCCGAAATTTAGCTAACTTAAATTAAAAGAGTTGGGCTCCATGTAACTTAAATTTGGGCCCCTTACTCCCTTGTGTGGCGTCACCTCTTTGCTCCCTAAGTGGTGCCACTAACCACTGGGCCACAAGCCCATTTTGATATTTTAAACTCAGATACCACCTTTTAAACCCTATAGTGCCCAAACAAAAATTTAACTAAGGCTTGACCCAATCTCGAGCCCAATTTGGACCCCTAATGCTCAAATTAACTCATTACACATATTCACCCATTAAATGCATAGGCCCAAAAATTTAGGATGTTACGCTTCTACCCCCTTAAAGAAATTTCGTCCTCGAAATTTCCAACTAACTATTAATCATACTACCCAAGTCTCACCACTATGCTTTACATGCGAACTCTAATTCTAAAGCCAAAAGAAACACTTAGGATAATATGATAGAGTACGCACCATCATTCGCATCCGAGCGTCTCCGTCCCTACCACGGCCACGCGCGGCGCGGACGACCTCGACCCCTTGTACTCATTCTTTCGATTGACGTTTATCTGATTAAAAATTTTATGAATCATTAATTTCTTCCACTGATTATCCACGAGCAATGATCTTATGAATAGTAGTTTTAAGAGTAGTTCTTTCGAATTCGCGCAACTATAACTACAATCGATCTCAAGTTCACATCTCCTAGTTCTAGGAAGCACACAAATACAATCATCAACCACCACATACAAGTAGCATTCACGAACTTACGTTCATCACCTAAGGGTATTTTCGTCATTTCACTACCCAGGGGTATTTTCGTAATTTATCCTACAGGGGTATTTTTGTAATTTTCCAAAATAGGGTTTCTTGGTAATTTTGCGAAATAAGGGTATTTTGGTAATTTTACAATCCGGGGGTATTTCAGTAATTTTGCAATCCAGGGGTATTTCGATAATTTTACAAATCAAGAATATTTTGGTTATTTATAAATCAGAGGTAATTTAGTAGTTTTACAAAATAGAGTGGTTGGTCCCTTTCGGGTTTTAGTTATAAATTTTAGCCCGTCAACAAGTCCTCATGACTAAGGTGAACAGTCACTACGCACCAGGTAGGATTCCAGCGAAGAGGAGGTGAGTCACTAGGACTGCTTAAATACCAAGCTCTCCCTGAATCCAATCCTAGACATGCGTATGCCTGTTGCCACACACTATCTCGGCGACTTGTTCACAGGTTTGTTTGGTTGGATTAAATCTTATGAATTTAGAGAGTTGTTTAAACTAAGCCTAAAGTCTATCAAGCCCATCAAGCCCAACATACATATCACATCCAAAAGTTTAGAATACTTACCTGCGTGGATCGGGTGCCGGTAGACTCGAAGGCCATTTCTCAACCCAAACTTTTCCAAATTCTTATCAACTTTAAAACAGTACTAGACCCATTTCACAGCCCGAGTTTTAAACTGGGCTCTGATACCAAAATGTAACACCCCAAACCCGGCCTAGACGTTACGACCAGATCTGGTATGCTATGATTTTAAGGTTAAAAACTTTACTTGGAATGATTCTGAAAAACTTAGTCATTTTTGTAGATAATCTTTAAATATGTGGCACTGGTAGAAAATCTTTGAAATTTTATTTTTTTCCAAAACAAGTGTTATTTTAAATAATGTGTGAAAATCCTATTTTTATTTCTTTTAATCATAAGTCCATGATCATGAATGAAAAAAACATAAACATTGACAAGTATCAATTGATAACCTAAACGATGGAGGCCTTATTACATCAAATAATTCAAATATTTAAACTTAAAATAAAATGGAAATTTAATAAATAAAAGACTTGTTGGCCCCACGAGTCCGCCTCGGCTCCCTTGTCCACGATCTACTGCTCATCTGCAAAGTTAGGGAAAAATAATAGGGTGAGTCACCAGGACTAAGTGTGTAAATCTCGAAAACACATCAAAGGCTTGGCCCACAAACACATTATGGCCTTGGCCCGTATACAAGGGTAACTATATATGCATCATGGCCCATCCCAGCCTAGAAATCCATCCTCTACACACCAACCCGTACCAACCATCACACCTTGGGGATTTCTACAATCAACCCTCCAACCGCTACACACCATATCGATAATTTGTGTCTGCTGTCTTAAAGACCGATCATCATGTGACCTATGTGGCAAAGCCACCGATCGCCATGCGACCTTAATAATACATCGTAGTATTTCGACAGCTGAGCTGCCTTTCATAAAGACCGATCACTATGTGACCTATGTGGCAAAGCCACCGATCGCTATGCGACCTTCTTCCCCTTCATCATATCAATCCCATCCCATGCATACATACATGCAGAATCAAAACAATATACTACCTAAAAGTTCACGATCTATCACATACATCGATACACATAAAGAAGTTTCTATGATTACGCACTGCATCCCTTGCCTACCCTTTTTTGGGTAATCCGACTGTCTATACAGCCTTTTTCTGGCTTTTAGCCCATAACATATATTTAGTACAGATTACTATACAGCCTTTTTCTAGCTTTTAGCCCATAACATATATTTAGTACAGATTACTATACATCTTTTTTCCGGCTTTTAGCCCATAACATATATTTAGTATAGATTACTATACAGCCTTTTTCCGGCTTTTAGCCCATAACATATATTTAGTACAGATTACTAGTGTGTTAGAGATCTACACACCTGATTACCGTTAGAACGACACTCTCTATGTCGACACTATCAGAAGTCGATACAACTGCTACTTGCCTAAGGTGTCGTTTAGAAGCTAGTCCACAACCTGGTGGCCAATCCCGTACTGCTGACACAGCTCGTTTCTTAAACTTAGGGATTCTCTCCTTTGCCTGATCCATATTTAATTCCATCACAAGTCCTTGTCAGAACTACTATCACAACCTATGATCGTTAATCCACATCATAAAGTTAAGATCTCACATGCGATGAACGAATCTAGTGAAAATCTAGGGAAAATCACCTTACCTTAAAATCCCGAAATTGGAGACTAGCGATTTCCGACTTTTAAATCTAGATGATCAGGTTTCCTTCAAATCTCGGAATGCCGCCCAAACGCAAAAGAGAGGAAATATTAGCTTCATTCGGCAGCCTTAACAACCAAGTGGCCATTCGGCCTTGTCTCTTAAAAATCGAAAGAGAGATTGAAGAGATAGGAAAATCGGCACTCACCTTAACGCAGAGAATTCGACTACCGCTTAGAGATTCCGGCTTTATGCGAAAAATCAGGAAGAGAAGATGATTCAAAGAAATCTATAGAGATTCGGCTTTTAGAAGAAAGGAAGAGAAAAGAATAATGGAGTTTTCGGCTTTCGGCTTTTAGAAGAAAGAAGAGAATAATGGAGTTTTCAGCTTTTAGAAGAAAGAAGAGAATAATGGAGTTTTCGGCTTTTAGAAGAAAGAAGAGAATAATGGAGTTTTCAGCTTTTAGGAGAAAGAAGAGAAAAGAATAATGGGGTTTTCGACTTTTAGAAGAAAGAAGAGAAAGAAAAGGTGGAAACCCTAAATGCCAAAAAATAAAGAAGAGAACCCTCCCTATTTATAGAAATTTCGGCACTCACCTATGAAAAACCGAAAGTGCCCTTCCTGATAACTAAAAATTAATCAAATAAAAAGGGAAAATTCAGCACCCCCTTTGCCATAAAGAAACCGATTTCTTCACTTCTCTAGGTGATGGAATTTCGGCCAACTCCTAGCCTTGTAGATAGCTCCTATCTTTTCTCCTTCTTTTTTTCCTTCCATATTATCAACTATATTATCTACATTATCCCATTCACATAAATCCTCCTATTTTTGAGCCTTGTTGCCGTCCACTCTACCTAACCCTAATGCTAAAATTTAGCTAACTTAAATTAAAAGAGTTGGGCTCCATGTAACTTAAATTTGGGCCCCTTACTCCCTTGTGTGGCGTCACCTCCTTGCTCCCTAAGTGGCGCCACTGACCACTAGGCCACAAGCCCATTTTGATATTTTAAACTCAGATACCACCTTTTAAACCCTATAGTGCCCAAACAAAAATTTAACTAAGGCTTCAGCCCAATCCTGAGCCCAATTTGGACCCCTAATGCTCAAATTAACTCATTACACATATTCACCCATTAAATGCATAGGCCCAAAAATTCAGGATGTTACATCCTAACACTACTGCAATCATGGGCACGGTTTCGCTTTCCATTTTTACGTCCTCGATTGGACCACCCATATACATTCCCACTCATAACGAGGTAAATTTAATATTAGATTTTACAATTATTATGTAGATTTAAAATATAATTGTATGCTAAAAAATTATTTAATTAGGTGGAACCATTCGGCGAGTTATATTGGAATACCTACCTCGCTTGAAGATATATGGCTTCTATTAAACCAACGGTCGGAAGCACAAGTAAGTATTAAATAAAATATATTTTCGTATTTAGTATTTAGTATTTAGTATTTAGTATTTAGTATTATGTATATAACTCATATTTTATAATGTTAATATAGTTTCAATGGACACCATACGAGGACCCGTCAATTCGGGCAGTAATTCCGGACGAGTTCTTTCAAAATCCGAACATTTGGCATGTGAAGGTCCCATTGGTCAACTATGCCACCGTGGAGATGCACCAGTCAGATCGGGTTCTGCGTCAATTTGGATTCCGACAACCGATTCCTGTGGCACTTGAGGTGCTCGATGATAAGCACAAAGTCAACTTACGGCAGTTGCATACGAATTGGCCAAGATTTTGGTCAGCATATATCGAATTGTAGGAAAACCGGTATGATTATATACCTACTCGGGAACCGATCATCGTTCCTGAGTTAGCGTGCGTGCCAAAATACGTGCCATGGTTTAGGATCCATGGCAAGCTGTATTTATTGTCAAAATAGGAGAGGCGACGGTAACTTCGTATACAAAGGGAAAGACGGGGCCCTTTAAATTCAAGGAGAAGGGATGATGGGACGGGCCCATCAACAGCGCCGACACAATCACTGGGCCCAACACTTCAGCCAACGACACCCACATCACAGCCTTTTCCGGTTATGCCAGGTGCGTATCCTAGCCCTTATATGTATCCTAACCCTTATATGTTTCCTTTTTCCAGTCCTATGGCAGGTTGGAATGCATGGCCCGGTTCGAGTCCGTTCCCGACTACTCCGAGTGGACCGCCGATCTATAGGCCGCCGTCGCATGAGGGATCGCACGAGGCGCCATCGGGGAGCTCTTCTTTTTACCAATCTTCGATGCCTTATGGGATTCAAACACCTCTGCCATGGGTGATGCAAACACCTCCGCAGTCATTATTTTATCAAAGTGGGTCATCCTCCCAACACCCACCACTGCACCCTCACGAGGAAACTGAATCCCGCACGAGCAACCACAACCCCGCTGAAGCCGGAACAAGGAGGAATCCAGTGCGTAACCGTCGACCACCTCCATGTGGCACTGATTCCGACCGGCACCAACATTGATTTTTTTAATATATTTGTATAAACTTTTTTATATTGTTTCATTTAATAAAATAAAAAGTTGTTTTTAATATTTTAATTGTAATTTACTTTTTATATTTTTAATAAAATATAAGATGTTTTTTATATATTAATTGTAATTTATTTTGTATATTTTTTAATAAAATCAATTTATTTTGAATAAGGCAAAAATATTGCTAATATTTTTATATTTTTAATATATTTCTACAATTTTTTTATATTGTTACATTTAATAAAATAAAAGTGTTTTAATATTTCAATTGTAATTTAATTTCGATATTTTTAATAAAATAAAAGTTGTTTTTTATTTTTTATTGTAATTTAATTTTTTTATTTTTAATAAAATAAAAGTTGTTTTTTATTTTTTTATTGTTATTTATTTTTATATTTTTAATAAAATCAAAGTTATTTTTATTTTTATTGTAATTTAATTTTTTTATTTTTATTGTAATTTAATTTTTTTATTTTTAATAAAATAAAAGTTGTTTTTATTTTTTTATTGTAATTTATTTTTATATTTTTAATAAAATCAAAGTTATTTTTATTTTTTATTGTAATTTATTTTTATATTTTTAATAAAATCAAAGTTATTTTTATTTTTTATTGTAATTTATTTTTTTATATTTTTAATAAAATAAAACTTATTTTTATTTTTATTGTAATTTAATTTATATATTTTTTATAAAATAAAGTTGTTTTTAAATTTCTAATTGTAATTTAATTTTTATATTTTTAATAAAATAAAATTTTTTTTTAATATCCTAATTTTAATTTTAATTTTTTATTTTTAATAAAATCAATTTTTTAATAAGGCAATATGTTTAAATTTTTTATATTTTTAATATATTTCTACAAACTTTTTTATATTGTTACATTTAATAAAATAAAAGTTGATTTTAATTTTTTAATTGTAATTTACTTTTTTATATTTTTAATATCCTAATTGTATTGGTTCAAGTAAGGACTAAATCGAAATTGTGAGAAAAGTTTTGTGGCTCAATAGTAAATATTCAAAATTTGAGGGGTTAAAATGTATATATGAAAAAACTTGAAGGGCCAATGTTGTAAATATTTTAAGGGTGGAAGGATCTAGAAACTAAGAAGAAATGGATGAATTAGGACTAAATTGAATAAGTGAAAAAGTATGAGGGGTTAATTTGTAATTTTATCAAGATGGGTGTTGATCCAATGTAGGAATTTTGAAGGATCGTAAGGGGCAAAATAATCATTTAGCAAGAAAGATAATTTTGAAGAATAATGATGATGGTGATATTTTAGATTAATTGAATAACTTTTTTTTTGTTTTGCAACTTAGTCCTTCTACAAAAGTTCACCATTTTCATCAAGAAATTAAAAGAATTTTCATAGCCACCAAGAGACAAAAATGATAAGGAGACTATCAACTATTCCGATTTGGACATGAGCGAGATGTATGGCCTGGGTTCCTACACCATCCGCATAACTTCCGTTGGTTGGTTGTTTCTCGGATATCTATATTGTTGCGTATTCTAGTCGAGCAAGGTCGACCCTTTGGTTTGCGACACAGTTCTCTATCCGGTAACAGCTTAAACGGAGCAAGCGATACAGACGGCCACTTACGTTCATCTGAGACTGGTGGGAATACGTGTCTCCACACGTTGTATATGTATTCTATTTTGTACACTTCATCGACATAGCTCATGGGATCCAGACGGAGATTCTGACAAGCTGCAATTACAGGAGCGCATGGATAATGAAGTGTGTCAAATATCCCACAGTCGCAGGTCCTATTTCTCAAGTGTACACGATATTGCCCGCCAACAATACCTTGGTTCGGTCTGTCAAACTCTGTCACACGAAACCATAGGTTGTCGCGATCGTGACACACTGTGTGCATGGTGTTGGCCCGTGCCTTCGCCTTGTTAATTTCTCGCAATACCTTCGCGCACCATACATGGCCTCCCTACATTTGGCCTTTATAACTCGTTGCTCACTTCGGAAATAGTGCCGCTAAAGGAAAATATGTCTCTCGCACAACCGATGTTATCGGCAAATGACGCGTTCCTTTTAGAACAGAATTTATGCATTCAGCCAGGTTTGAGGTCATATGACCATATCGTAGGCCGCCGTCGTATGCTTGTGTCCACTGTTCGAAAGGTATGTTGCATAGGTAGTTTGTGCCTTCTTCGTTAACTGAGCACAAAATCGCCAACATCTCGTGAAAACTGTCCTTATTGATCTCGTACCCTGCCAATATAAGTTGATAGCGAATATTACATACCACTCTTCAATTAAGAATAAATTGAATATTACAAACGAAATTATATTAATAGATATTACATACCCATGTTAGTCACTTGTCGTCATTCACTTGTAGATTGATGTTGCCCGTGGTAGTTGGACGCAACATGCCTTAGGCAATATCGATAGTGTGTGCGATGCCATAGGCTTCCCTGTCGCTCTACTACGGCTAGTATTTTAGGGCCCCGATCCGATATAACGCATATATCAGGTTGGGGGCAGACATGCCTCCTTAACCTAGATAGAAAGAAATCCCAGTCATCAGTTGACTCCCCCGGTGTTATTGCAAATGCAATTGGAAGGATTCTCCCACTGCCATCCTGTGCCACAGCTAGCAATAGCCGATGCGTATATCTACCATACATAAAGGTACCATCAATTTGTACCAATGGCTTGCAGTATAGAAATGCGTCTCGGCATTGCTTAAATGTCCAGAACAGACGATTGAACACTTGGCATCCACGGAGCAATCTATCATTGTAGTACGCATGTACCGTTTCAAGGTCTGTTATGCTGCCTGGGACATATCTCTCCAGCACCTGACACCACTGCCACACTTCATTATATGAAGCGTCCCACCAACCATGCAACTTTTCCAACGCTTTCTGCTTAGCTATCCAAGTCTTGCGGTAAGAAGGCGTGTACCCCAATTGGCTACGAATATTGGCAATTAATACCGGCACTGAAGTCTTGGGATCCGCCTTCATCGTTGGTATTATTAAGCTAGCCAACATATCTGAATCCATCTTGGGATGATCTTGTGAAACACCTGTCAACGAAGTACGTTAAATAATCCAACATTACGTAATATCGATTATTATTTAAAACCCTAAACACCTAGTGATCTTTATGCAAGCAAGACATGTATGTGGACCTTTGTACTTTTTAATCTCCCACAAGCTTGTCCTTTTCCTCAACGAGGCCATGATTTTCTATGAACATGTACCGTCTTGCACTGCACACTTTGCCTCGTACTTATCGAGTTTGGATTTAACCACGTTGTAGTTAACCCTGTTCTTGATGCTATATTGTTTCAATGCACCAAGAAAACTATCCTTGTTGGAAAACTCTTTACCAACTTCTAATTCACCCGAATCCAACGACGAACTTGTACGGTCACGCCTTCTGTGTGGTAGCTCAGGAAACTCTAACGCATCATCTTGAGATAGATCGACATTATGCATGTGGGCTGGATGCGAGTACGCCCTAAATCGCGGATCTTCTTCTTCTTCATCTGAACCCCCTTTAACATCTTAAGGTATGGTTGGAATAGGCTCCGGTTCAGAAAATAATGCAACTTCTGCACCATCGGGGCCGGGCTCTCGAGGTGGATCCACATCGGACTCATCATCCGACCCACCATCATCTGCAACGAACGAGGTCCCCTAGCCGGTGGATGTCGTGGGGAGTCCATTATCCCTCCTTAAACAAATTTCATAACGTCCCCAATCATATGTGGATTGCCAACCACTAGAAGTTAATGACGTTCCCCAATACGTATTTCTAGCATCGAACGTCGACCCACTGATATGCATGTCCCATCCACCAACCAAGTGTCGTGCAGGGGTTATGTTTTCCATACTACCACCAAACACGAGCGCTTCCGTATTCTGTCTCCCATTAACAGAGTGTCGGCTTGGGGTCGTGTATTCCCCTCGAACAACAGTAGATGTTGAAGTCGAAGGAATATCAATTGGCGATGCAAATTGTACATATACCTCAAGATAGGGTGATCCACTAGCAAGATGAGTCTCAACCATTGCCTCCAAGCTCCGAGGACCTTTGATGTCGAATGAGTCATATCTCACGGGATCAACCGAAGCACAAAATCTATACTTAATAGACTGAACTTTCATTGGCGTTGTTCCGAAGATTTTACGCCTAATTCTTTTACGAAGTTCTGTCAAATCTATATTCTGGTTAAAAAATAGTCGCGCTGTGTTCTCCGATAAAAAAAACACCGTTTTCGGTGTCACGAACCTCACCATCATAGTAAATAGCAGCACTAATACGTTCACTCATCTTCAGTTTCTATTATACTTTTGCCTCAATTTCTATTATGCAACCTGAGAATGAAATTTGGCTCATTTATAGTCTAAGGACAAATAGGAACTACTGTAGTAAAAGAGCGTCCACGTGGGAGCTATTTTCGATGACTCTTCTTGTGAGTGCATCCTACTTGAAGCGTTTTGATCACTATTTGTTCGAAACGTCATCTCAAAATTATCTTTTCAGAACTCATCAGTAGTAAAAGAGCGTCCCACGTGGGAGCTTTTTCATACTCTTCTTTGCCGACGATGCATCCTGCTGAAGCGTTTTGGTCACTATTTGTTCAAAAACGTCTTCTCAAAATTATCTTTTAGGAACTATCAGTAGCAAGAGCGTCACGTGGGAGCTTTTTTCATGAGTCTTCTTGCGACAAAGCATCCTGCTTGAAGCGTTTTGGTCACTATTTGTTCAGAAACGTCTTCTCAAAATTATTTTACCAGATACTACTGTAAAAAAAATTTATATTGCTGATATATTTTTTCTAAAACCCTAAACCTAAAATTATTTTAATTAATTAACCCTAAACTCTAGTTCATTAATTTTCTCCTAAAACCCCTAAACGCTAAGACCCTAAAAACCATAAAAACCCAAAACCCTAGCCCTAAAACCCTAAAAATTCTAACCCTAACTCTAAAAATAGTTGAAACCCTAACAGAAAAAGCAGGCAAAACGCTCCCTCAGGGACGCGTTTTCCTGCTGCATCACCTGAAATCGCGCTGACGTGGACGCGCTTTCGGGAAAAATACCCTATTCCGGTAAATAATTAGAAATATGTCCTTTTCTGTGAATTTTGAAAAAAAAAGGGCATTATTTAATAATTTACCCCTTATATTTTTAACTTCATATAAAAAATAATAATATCATAATATTTTATTACCTCATTACCAATTAAAATGATAGCAAGAATAAAAAAACACCATAAATCAACAATTGAACAGTTTTGAAGCACGTGGCATGCATTTATGGCATACGACGTTAAAAAGGGTCTGTTACAAATTTTAAAAAAGTAAATCTGGTGCTAATACTCACTCCCATTCATTGTTAAACTTGGACACAAATCAACAGTGTTCTAGAATTTCAAACTAACATAAATATGGAATGTCACCATGTGTGGTTTCTTCGACACAAATGCAAAGCACAATTGTGCCATTCTTTCTGAGATATTTTAATTTATTAATGCTATTAATCACCATTTTTTTTATTGGTATTTTTTTTAAATGTTACTTGATTGAATATGTTTAACTACTATAAGTTTTTCAAGTTATAACTTTAACTTAAGTAAATAAAATTTAGGGTAAACGACAAAAATGGTTACTAAACTATTGCCTTCGTTATATTTTAGTCATTAAACTATTAATTTTTCCCATTTAGTCACTAAACTTTTCAAAATAAAATATTTTGGTCACTCAAACTGATTTGGGCTTCTTTTATTGGTTTACTAACAAAATTAGCCTTCCAATATTTACACATTATATAAATTTGATCCTAAATATAAAATATTCAAAAAAAAATTAGCCTTCAATGTTTACAAAATTTTTCATTTTAGTTTAAATTCTAAAAAATTCAACAAATTAATCCCTCAAAATTTACAAAAAACTTGTCAATTTAGTTCTAATTCTAAAAAAATTAATAAATTAATTTTTGGTCCTTTACAAAAATTAATAATTTAAGCTTCTTAACCTAGAAATCTTAGCTTTAGGTTTCAAAATTTTATAAGTTTGTCCTACTCCAATATAAAAATTCTAACATCATCTTTGGCATAGATTGTTTTTATACACAATGTTTACCAACCCAACACATGGAAAAGGGAAAAAAAAAAGAATGAAAATAACATCATATAGTAATGATATTTAAAATGTTACAATTTATAAAGCAAAGTTAATTACAAATCTCTGGCAAAGGCTGCAATAGCCAACCAACCAACTTATAATAAAAGCCGTCACCAAACAACAAAATTCAAAACCCGAAATAGAAAAAAAGTGAGCTCAAGTTGCCATCTCTAGCTTCAAAACAGAAGATAAAATATGTGAAATTGATGGTTTAATTATAGATAAAGTTATGTGATTTTTTTAGAATTCAAACTAAAATGACAAATTTTGTAAACATTGAGGGCTAAATTTGTTGAATGTTTTATATTTAGGATCAAATTGATATAACTTGTAAACATTGGAGGGCTAAATTTGCTATTAGACCAATAAAAAAACCCAAATCAACTTTAAGTGACTAAAATATTTGATTTCGAAAAGTTTAGTGATTAAATAAAAAAATTAATAGTTTAGTGACCAAAATAAAACAAAGACAATAATTTAATGACATTTTTATAATTTACCTTAAAATTTAATTATATAACTTTTTTAATAGAACTAACCTTTAGAAAATATCTACCTTATACTACTTTTTATTTTTAACTAATAAATCTAAATTATATTATAATTATCACAACTTTAAAAAAAACCTACTATATACAATTTTTTTAATTAATAAATCTAAGGAATAATATTTGGTACACTGCCGGTAGAGTTTTTAAATTCCACAAGCAGGTCAAAGGGTTTACGAGTATCTTATAAGGGTATAGTAAAATATTAAAAAGAATAAATAGTAAAAAAGAAAAAGAGACACATGGCATCGACATTATTGCCAGTGCAGGAGGACGTGGGTTCGAGTGTGTTAAAGTGTATTATCCTCCTATTTAAGGGTTGAGGAGGGGTTATGGGTAGTTCTAGGTATTATATAAAAAAAATCATATATAATACGAACCTATAATGAAATTATTATTCAAATAAAAAATAGACACATGGTAATTTTTTAAAGCTAATACAATCAATGTACCAAATACTAGTCCTAAATCTAAAACTAAATTACATTATAATTATCACATCTTTTTAATATAAATATCATAATATATTTATTTTTTCAACTTTTTTTAATTATATTAGAATTATTATAAAAAAATTAATATAACTATCGTAATCTACTTTAAAAAACTACCATTATTGTAACAGCCCGATTTAGGGGCTAGTCGGAATAGTGATCTCAAAAATCACTAATCCGAGTTTACAAAAATTATTTTCATGTTATTTTATGTGTTATAACATGTTTATAAGGATGCATGAAAATTTTGGTGCTTTAATTGTAGCGATTTCTTGCTTAATCGCGAAAAAGGACTAAATCGCATAAAGTGCGAAAGTTCTATTTTATTTGCTAAAGGTGCCAAATAGCTATGGATTATAAATTGGAAGTCCCAAATGTGAAATTTGGCCTTGTTAAGTGAGTTGGCCGGCCATAGGGTGCATAGGGGACAAGTGCATTTATTATGATTAAAAGTTGGTGATATTAGTTGGAAAGATGAATAAAATAAAATGATATAAGCACAAGTTATCATCTTTTTATTTAGTCTTCTTCTCCAACCGAAAATATCAACCATGGGAGGGCTTTGAAAGCTTGAAAATTTCAGCAGCTCATTTTCTCTACAAGTAAGTCAATTTGATGGTTATTTTTTATGATTTTTGTATTTTTGGAGTCCTCAAAGCTTAAGCTAGCTAATGAGAGGACTAGTTTGCAATATGGTTGAAAGTCTAGGGACTTACCATGATAGAGTTTATGTTGTTTGATGAGTTTTTATGGAAGAAAATGAATGATAGGATGATGATAAACAACTTTTGTGAAAGGTGATGTTATGAAAACACCTAATTGGGACAAAAATGCAAAAGTTGTAATTTGTTCATTAAGGCATGAAATAGTTGGAATTGTGGATAGTTGTAAGAGGACTAAATGTTCAGCTAGGCTTGTTTAATAAGAAAATGTGATGAAAATTTATTTACGAGCCTAGGGGCAAAATCGTAATTTTTGCCAAAGTATAAGGGCAAATTAGTCATTTTTGCCTAAGTGTAGATTATGGTGTATTATGATAAGTGATTAAATGAGTAAATTCCATTGTTCTAGATGAAAGAAAATGAGATTCGGAGCTAGAACGGGTGAAAAGAGAAATGTGGGCAAAAAATCCCTTTTGACCCTTTCGACATCGAGGTAAGTTCATATGCTAAATTATGAAATTTAAGCGAAATACTTAACATTTTGATGTTGTATGGATTGTTTAATTGCCTCTATGTATACGTTAAGTACGTTTTGACGGAATGTCGAGAAATGAGAGTCTTATTTTAATTTAAGACTAGTGGGAAAAGAAATTAGCATGATATGATGATAATTTAGGTCCCGTGTAAGACCATACTGGAATATAGCCTCGGTGTAAGAATTTGTATAAGACCATGTCGGGGACATGTCATCGATATGTTAATGCGTGTAAGACCCTATCGGGGTATAATGTCAATATGACATTATGTGTATGAGACTCAAGAGTGTTATTTAACAATTTGAGTGATTCAACGGGTATGTTGAAAAAGAGAAAGTATGTGGTTGTACCATGAAAAGCACAAGTATGTGTTAGGACTGAATTGAGGTAAATTCGGTATATGATGAACCCCTGGTGGGTTATGTGTGACCAATGCACCTCAGATGCATAAGTTATATTTATAAATGCATTGTGTGAATGCGAACGAGTATTGTAGAAAGTTAACTAAGAATTGTAGTGTGTGAGGATGTTCCCGGATGAACATTTGAAATAGAGAAATACATGTGGATAACTATCCATGAATGTATAATAACGGTGAGCTATATGCGATATCACCTTATTGATGGTTAGTGATGGGTCAGTGCGATACCATCAACTATATTATTAACGGTGGATCGTAATGCGTTACCACCGATTAATCATTAATCGATGGGTACGTAATGCGATACCATCACTTATAAAAATCATTTGGTGGGCTAAGTGCGAAACCACCATAAGTATAAATGATTGGTGGGCTATGTGCGATACCACCCTGTTAGAGATCGATGGTGGGCTATGTGCAATACCACCCTATTAGAGATCGATGGTGGGCTAAGTGCGAAACCACCGAGAGATTAGTAGTATGAGTGGCTTATTGAAAATGCTTGATGTGTTGTTTTATGTGACCATGTGGTGACCAGTGCAGGAATGCATGCTAATTAACACGAGCAACTGGCTTGTGGCATGGTTAGAATGCGGTAAGAGATAGAATGAGTAAGTTTCAAGAATGGTTGAGTAAGTAACCATGAGTTTAAGAGTAAAACTCATTATAGTACCTTGTGGTTGGATATATTCAATGAATATCAGTACTTGTCAGTTATATGCAGATGAACTTACTAAGCATTATTGCTTACTCCTTTCCTTTTTCCTATCTCTTATAGGTTAATTTAACTTGCTCGGGTTGGAGGCCACCAGAGATGTTTTCACACTATCAAGTAGACGATTGGTATGATGTTTCAAGTTCTTATGAGTCATGGCATGTATAGGGACCTCTTTTAAAGTTGACTAAGTCATAATTAATATAGCTAAATGTGTTGGCTTAAGTGAGTTATGATTTGGTTGTGAATAGCCCTAGATGATGGCTTAAGTCGATTGTAATCATGGTAGAAATGGTTCTCCCTTGTGTTTGGGATGAAGATTTCATTGTATGAATTAAATGTCTTTAATTCAAGAGTTATATTGATGCTATGTGAAGTTATGTGATGATGTATGAATGTATTCAAATGAGAGTGGCAAAGGCTTGGTAGATAGCCTGCTAATCTCCCATATGGGTAGACACACGGGCGTGTGTCTAGACCGTGTGGGAGGCACGGTAAGCACATGGGCGTATGCCTCAAGCCGTGTGGATAAGTCAGAATGCCAAGGTTTGGCACACGGGCCAGGGCCATGGACGTGTCTAGGCCGTGTGTATTTAGTCAGTGTCGACCACGGGTGGAAGACACGGGCATGCCTTAGGGGTACACGGGCGTGTCCCTAGTTCAACACGAGCGTGTGGCCCTGTTTCGATAAAAAATTTCTCGAGTTCGTAAAAGTTTCGGGACTAGTTCCAAAACCTCTCGGAGGAATGTTTAAGGCCTCGTAGGCCGAGATTGAGTAAGTGATAGGTTTAAATAAAATTTTATAGCCCGTTTCGAGGTGTTAAGTGTCACAAGTTAGGTAATGCCTCAAACCCGGTCCCGACTTTGGACACATGTAAGGGGTGTTACATTTAGTGGTATCAGAGCTATGGTTTAGTCGGTTCTCGGACTAACCTAGCGTGAGTAAGAGTCTAGCTATACATGCCATAGGTGGACCGTGATAGTATGATATCTCTCGGCTCTAACGAAATTGTTTTGTTAAAATAGAGATGATTCCCAACCGAGCTAATTCCAATAATGTTGTAAGTGATAATGAGGTAATTGAAATGTGCTTATGCATTGTTGAAACTCAGAGAGGTATGAATAGAAGTTTATGACATGTGTGTGATAAGGTATGTAATGAGATAATTCTAAGTTGAGGATTGAAATGAGAGTTATAAAGTGATAAGCTTATCTATATTGGTTGATATGCATACGGTGTTATATACTCAACCTATTGGGTTAGGAGCATATAGTGAGTAAATTTACCCAGAGAATGGGATATGTGTGTATGTACAACTGTTAGAATGATGTATGATCAATATGTCCACATAGTTGAATATCTTGTGCGACTGTTAAAGTAGAGGATGTGTAATGTTTTATATCGTGACTCTGTATGAAGCCACACATATTGTAGCGTGGGAGTCAAATTGAGAAGTTTGATTAAGTAGAATGCAGGAGATGAGTACGGTTGTTCAATGAAAAATTGATGAATAAGACCATGGTAGGACCATGGCAATACATGCGATCCCATATAAGACCATGTCTGGGACATGGCATTGGCAACGATACATGATCCCGTGTAAGACCACGTCTGGGACCTAGCCACAGTATGGAATCGTGTAAGACCATGACTGGAGCATGGCATCGACGTACGATCTCGTGTAAGACCATATCTAGGATATGGCATCGGCATCGACATGAGTTTTCATGTAAGACCGTATTTGGAATATGGCATTAGTGGTGATATGAAATTTCGTGTAAGACCATAGCGAGGCTATGGCATCGTGATGACATGTAAGATTATAGCTGGGCTATAATGTTGTGATACGAGTAAGACCATAGTTGGACTATGGCAATCAAGTAAATGACGTACTCAAACCGTTAAGACATTCTCTAAATTGATAAGCAATGGTAAGAGAAATTAGAGTTTAATGTTGAGTACTCGAGTAGACATTAATGTGGAACTTGAGTAAGTGAAGTCACTGTTCGAGATTATGGGTGATAGAAACAATTGTAGTATGAGTAAGCGTGAAAACTCGCCTGGAGTGAGTTGTGTGACTACGATGATATTTCATTAATGATGAATATTAAATCATATGTATGTAGTCACGAGAATCAAGTTAGGGGCTCTACGACCTCACCCCCTTACCACTGTTGAATCATGATGAGATGTTTATGGGAGTCAAGTTGAGTAAGTTTGTATGTGATTAATGCAATATTTATGTTAGCATAATTGAAAATGCTTTGTATCACATTGATACATGATACTCTACTAAATAGAGTAATTGTTGTTGAACATGAGGTTGAAGTCCTAGGGGACTATAATGAATATGATAATGCTATCATCGAGATGAGAAATGAGTAAGGTCCCGTATAAGACCATGTCCGGGGCATGGCCTCGGCACCGAATTGAGATTTTCGTATAAGACCATATTCGGAATATGGCTTCGGTAATGAATGTGAGAATCGTATAAGACCCTATCTGGGATATGGCATCGATACTTGACGTGACAATCCATATAAGGCCATATCCAGGATATGGCATTGGCATTTAGAAGTGACTCCATATAAGACCACCTCGGGGATGTGGCATTGGCTTCGTACCTAGAGTAATGACGATGAATATGCGTCTTTGACTATCCCTAGTGATTAATGGGATAAGTAGATGAGTTCAGAAGTAGAAATGAGAATTGTACTAAAGTCATGTGAATGAGTGAATTCAGGTACTCGTGAACGAGTCACGAAGAAATGAGTACGATATGTGGCATGGTATGTGCTAAATAAGGGCAAGTGTGAGTAAGTATGGCAAGAAACCTATGACTTGTGTATGGTTAATTAATGCCATGAATGGATTATAATGATCTCCTTGAGTATTATGTATTAATATCTGTTGCCTTTCAAGGGTGATGTAGTTGTTCTTATCATGAATCGTGATCGTGTGAGAATGTTAGCTGATTGTAAAATCAGACAAAACAGTTGTCAATTTGGTTAATTGAAATTGACATTCCTTTATCTCTTTGTAACCTTATTCCGGTACTTTGAGGAGGAAGTTGGTGATGAAACTTTATGTGAGATTCCTCTTATATTTCCGCTGATCATGGTTTTTTTAAAGCGTGTGTGTTCTTTGAGTTGTGATAGTCATATCTACTATGATTGCGCTTTTGATTTGATCATAGAAAGGTGATAATTCTAGTATAAGAAGTGAAACCACAAGTTTCACGTTGTGCGATGGGTTTTCGGGCAAGCCGAATAGAGTTAATGCATTCGATTGAGATGTCCCTGCTATCATGAGATGTGACGATAGCAAAAGTTTTAGATTAGCATATCAAGAGAAACTCAGACGAGAGTGTGTTCGAAATATATTATCAGTGTGGAGAAAAGAGTAGATTGATTTATTGAGATATGATTCGAGTTCTGTGTATATTTATGCATGAATCAATAAGGAGAATGAAATTTTATGCATACATGAGTAGGGAGCATGATACAGGGGTATGCTCATTGAAATATTTTAACTGTGATGGTTAAGTTGAAAGCCATTAAAGGTATTATTAACTGAAAGTTTTAGTACTGAGTTCAATATGAATCGAGAAAAAGAGTTTTTAAATTCGTATGGTGTACTAATGAAATTGAAAGGTGTTTTAATACCCGAGTGTAAAGAGGTAGTTTACATCTTTGAATGGTTAGAATTCTGTCGAAAGAGATTGTTAGATTGGTGATCCTGATACGACCACTTTTGTGACTAAGTTGTGAAATAGAGGTTATAATATAAATTGTGGGAAAACGTCATGTGTTTTCTGAATCCTAATGAGATAGAGTTTCTAATGCTGCAGAAGATTTGAATGTGAGTTAATGAAAATGGCTTGAACTATTTCAATAGTGTGTATAGTTATTGGAATACTTCTCAGATAGTAGACATAGTACAGCCGTCTGGATGGAAAATTCTTGTTAAAGCGATGCGAGCTACTCAATCGATTGACCTTAGTTGGTAATATCCTGGTTCCATCAAGGTAAATGACTAGAACGAGTTTTCCTTTCGAGACAAAGGAGTTCAGAAGTGAAATAATTGATGGTATTTTAATTAAGCTCTGAATGAGTTTGACTAAGACGTTAAAATTCAGGTCGAATAAGATTTCCTTTATTGATGTTACCTTGAGGTAGAAATTGTATGTTGATGAATTCAGAACTTATACAGAAGGTTTTGGTATGAGACTTAGTAATAGCATGTCTACTCATGCAAGACTAAGAAAAAGTGAAATTATATGCATAAATATTTTGACAATTGAGTACATTTCACGATATGATTAAGTTTATGGTCAGAAGTAGTCGACCACTAAAAGCTGAATTTTCAAAGCTTGCAAGTCAGGACTATTACAGTCGGTGAATATCCTAGTGATAAAGTGAGATAAAATACAATAGATTTCAAATTTGAAGTGACTTGATTTCCAAGAAGGGGGATGTCATTCGAATTTTAGTGAAGTGTGCGATAAAGATCCGAATGATCATTTTGGCATGTGCCGAGTTCACAGTTATAAGATTTCTGAGTATATGTGCCAAGGAGGAAGAGTAATCTAGGTCTCAAGTGGTGCTTCGACCTTGTGTACTACAGCTTAAAGGTTGTTGGTGAGAGAAACTTGAGGATAAGTTGATTTGTGATTTTGAAGAGTTGATGGAAACGTTTTAAGAATGTTGGTAGCAACTCCTCCTGATAAGATTTTCGGGGACGAAAATCCCTAAGGGGGAGAATTGTAACAGCCCGATTTAGGGGCTAGTCAGAATAGTGATCTCAGAAATCACTAATCCAAGTTTAGAAAAAATTATTTTCATGTTATTTTATGTGTTATATAATGTTTATAAGGATGCATGAAAATTTTGGTGCTTTAATTGTAGCAATTTCTTGCTTAATCGCGAAAAGGGACTATATCGCATAAAGTGCGAAAGTTCTATTTTATTTACTAGAGGTGCCAAATAGCTATGGATTATAAATTGGAAGTCCCAAATGTGCAATTTGGCCTTGTTAAGTGAGTTGGTCGGCCATAGGGTGCATAGGGGACAAGTGCATTTATTATGATTAAAAGTTGGTGATATTAGTTGGAAAGATGAATAAAATAAGATGATATAAGCAAAAGTTACCATCTTTTTATTTAGGCTTCCTTTGGATGCCCGTTTGCCTCCAGTGTGGTGAGATTGGCCTAAATAATTGCTGCTCACCGCACTGCTATGCTGTTTGGTTCACCGGCAAGGTTCAGTGAAAATTCATCTCCACCGCACTGGTCTACTGAAAATCAACTGGGAGTGAAAGCAGCAATTAAAGGTCAGTGAGCAGTTGGTGTTTCCCTCAGACAAAAATACCCATACTTTCCATATGCAAAGGGAACTTTTTGTCACCTCGTCGACTATGGTTCTCGGTTTGCTCACTTTGAAAACTTAACGAGCAAAGCAATTCCGCACTCTTCCGAGAATCTTCCTTAGCGAACTTTTCCTCTAATCTTTTCGATGGCAAGCAAGCACAGTAGTGATCAAGCCATGGTATTTCACTTCTTTTTTTTTTTTAATGGGTTCTTTTTCATTTTCATTTTCATTCAAAGGTTCATGATGAAGCCCAAAAGATGGTGCTTTTGGCTCCCCAAAGATGTTTTCTATGATTTTTACATTTATTGCTTTAGTTTGTTGAATTCATTATGGAAATTGAGCTTTACTCGAGGATTTGTTTAAGTTAATTAGATAGAAGAGTTGATTTGTATTCAAGCTTAAAGGTTTGACCTTTGGAATTTGGATTCTGAAATACTATTTCTTATTAGTTATCATCTGGTTCTCTTTGTGTTCTTCTTCCTTTTAGGATTTCCGTGGCTTTTAAATGACTTGCAGGACTGGGAACTTTCGCTCAAGGACAAAGGCAAAAGCAAGAAAATGACATCTCGGGCTTACAGTAAAGAACAATTGGTAACTTTTCAATCCTTACATTTTGTTTAAGTATGGGACTAATGTGAAGGGATAAAGAAAGTTCGATAATTTGATGTTGTGGAATCTTACATGGTCTCATTGTCACGAGAATATATTTGAGAAAGGAAGGCCAACGGGGAAGAGGTCTATGAATAATTCTTCACAACTACCGATTTGAGCAATATGATTATTTGAAGAATTATGATAAATGGAGCAATTTGTCAACTAGCCTTGTGATCAAGAGAATATGCCCGATGTCGCTTACGAGAAAGAATCGGTGAGAAGTTCGATTTTATACACTTTCCTTTTGACCAATGTCCGAGCTATATTTGGCGTTGACTAGAGTAAAATGCTTTGAAATTTTTGCGAGGAAATGAATATTTTAAGCAAAAGAAATTTAAAGAAGCTATCGATTGCTACTCAAGAAGCATTGCCTGTCTCTCCAACAAATTGTAGCTTATGCAAATAGGGCTATGGCCTATCTTAAGATCGTAAAGTAAGCTCGACACTCTTTACATGATGTTCACTTATATTGGTAGCCTCCTGTAGTTCTATTGTTTTCTTTTTTAATGGCGAAATGTTTGTGATTGGCTTGTTTGCATGAGTAATATATTTGATGAGGAAATGACATGAATGTTATTTTTATTCTCTCTTTAGATTTCAAGAGGCTGAGGATGATTGTACGGAGGCCTTCAATCTTAATGATCGCTACATAAAAGCATACTCCCGTCGAGCAACGGCTAGAAAAGAACTTGGGAAACTTAAAGAATCCATTGAAGGTATGTTGAGTGCAAGTTCTCTCTTGGATTAACTCCTAAGTTGATTCATTTCTACTGCTTCTATTTAAATTTGATAGATCTTATATGGTGGACGTAGTTGATTGCAGATGCTGAGTTTGGCCTGAGGTTAGAGCCTAATAATCAAGACATGAAGAAACAGCATGCAGAGTTTAAAGCATTGTATGAGAAAGTAAGCAGTTTTTGTTGTTTCATCTTCTTCTATATACCTTCTGAATTTTAACTTAGAAATAGCTCAGTGACCTAAAATTATCTAGAAAAAGTTGTGGTTGATCATAAAACTGGTTTAGAATCATGGATGTTAACCAAGCCATGACTGAATTAAGATCTGTAACTTGAGAAGCAGATAATTAACTTAAGGAGTGCTTTACCTGTCACCACCAAAGAAATGTGAGCATTTGACCTTGTTGTGGTTCGAACCGTGGCTTTATATGACATTAGTGGGCAAGAACACTATCACACTTGGCTTATAATTACACTACTCCACATGGATTTTGTGGATTATAGGTCATGCACGATGTTTGAGTATGCATAAAACGTAGATGTTTGAATAATGAAGAATTTTGATAACATAGTTTCTAACACCAAAGAAGCTTACTTAAATTCAAGCTTAGATTTCCGATCGCATATTGTTCCCAACTTGTATTTATTATCTACATTCTCCTTGTCTTTGATGTGGTAGAATGAGCTTGCAATCTGGAATCCATACATCTCTTGGTAGAAACCATGGACCGCCATTTTGGCAACGTGGTACGCTTCTTCACCATGGATGATTTTCTAACCCTTTCAAAGTTATTGGATTTATGTATTTCTGTCTCTTTTCGCCATGCATAACCTTATTGTTGTTTCGCTCTTGTTTGCATATTTTTGTTTTGCAATTGTGAGCTCGATATCATGTTCCATTTAGAGAAAGCTCATTTCATGCTGGAGGAAATGGTTATGAATGGTTGCATTGTTGAGACAAGCAAGGCTAACATTCGACTCGAGTTCAATTTTGTTGGAGAAAACATCATGAGGAGAAGAAAAGGCTCGATTTTCAATATCGAGTACGGTTATTTTCTTTGAAAATCCCATAAATTGTTTGTTATTTTATCCCGACTTCTCTTCCGATTTTGTTCATCTTTTTCTTTTCCATTTAGCCTTTTCAAGTTTTGCATGTGGTGCTGGTACAATAAGGTAAATAGAACTAGTTTTCAACAGTTCTCTCCATGCAAAGTATATGTAGTGGTTTGTTGTATAGTCCATTTAAATTTAGAGAGTGTAAATGCCTAAATCTAGTCGGGTAAAAATTCCAATTTTAATTCCATTGGGGCATGAAACAAAAGGAGACAATAATATCTTAAGCTTAAATAAGTTAAAAAGATATCATCATCAGTTGAAGAGATCTTAATTAATTATATGCCTAACAGGTTTCTGAATGTGACAAGCAGAAGAAACTTGAGAAGGGATCTGTAACTTTGGAGGAAATAGAAAAAAGAAATACCAAAGGCTTTGGCATTAAACGCTAATATTTATTAATCCAACCATACGTGTTTAAAATGGAACCATGTTAGATCCAAGCGAAGATTTAATGTCGATACCTAAACCGATGAAAGCACCTACTAGAATTTATCCTTGAAAGTTTAACTATTTTCTTTCCCAACCTTATTTGTTTTCGATTAGGGAAAAAATCAGCGCTTTCTCCCCTCTTTCTTGCTTTCTCCCGTCTTCTTCTTGCTTTCTTGCTTGAAGCTTTCACTTCTATTCCAAATCTGCATATTTGGCCTTTGTTTGGTCATACTTTCATCCGCAAAATTTGGCAAGAAGTTCCTCATTACTAATGGGGTTTTTAATTGAATCTTTATATATTTTTCTTTTTTTCTTGGTACTGGTTTCTCATTTTCGGTATGATGTTCTTAGGTTTCTAGTCCTTTGAAAAATATCTCAAACTTTTTGCTTTGATTATCTCTTGTTTGCTTATTTTGATTTGGTTACTAATTTCTTTCATCATTCTTTGGTCTTGTTCCTTTTTCTTTTCTTTTTGTTCTCTGCTAATACTTCATGTTTATTTTTATGGTAACTCGCAAATGAGAATTCTCAAATTTCATTTATTGCGGATTTTTTTTCTTTCCCCTTAGGTAAGAAGTCAGATACTTGATGGAATAATTGCATAAAAAAGTTAAAAACTTTGGGGCTTTTATTGAGCAATTCATGGATTGAACAGCAATCTAAATTCCATATTGTTTTGATTATTTTTTATTCTTATTTCTAGAATAATATTTTCTTTGTCTCTGTTGATTCTTTAATGATTCCTTAATTTATTGCACTTATTTGAAAACAAAGAAGGTAAACACCGATTCAATGAGACATATAAAAGCTTTTTAGTTAGATGCCTAAATTAAATGTCGCTTGCTCCTAGTAACTGACACTCGATACCTTTCCCCATATATGGAGTTAGCAATTAGTGAAAAACAGGCATATTAGGATTTAAGAAAGTCAAATGCTTCAATAAAGAAAAAGACGAAAACAGAGGAGAAACAAAAAGAAAGGGAGATTAAATGTCGCAAATAGTGGAGAATAAAGCAAAGAAACAAAGAACTATGTTATAATGACTAAGAACAATTGAGAAAGAATATGACACCATAAAGAATAAGACAAGCACGAAATATTTTTATCTTGTTAAGTAATTTACAAATATAAAATTTTCAGCTTTTAAGTTTGAGTTGTTCAATCTTTCTCGTATATAATAGATGGTAAAGACACGAAAATTTGTGGAAGGAGAAAGTACCTTAGCAACAAAAGCTATTTGGGATGATGAGCTGACGTTGATATTTTGTGAACTTTGCGTGAATGAAGTCAATGCTGGTAATAGACCGACAACTCATCTAAACTCAAAAGGATGGGAAAATGTCATTGCTCTTTTCAAGCAAAGACACAAAAAAATTATGGGAAACCTCAATTGAAAAATAAGTGGGATACATTAAAAAGGAATGGAGGTTATGGAGGGAGTTGCTTAAGGAATCTACAGTATTGGATGGTGTCCATCTAAAAGAAGGTTGATGCTATCTTGAAGAATGGTGGGCTGAAAAATACAGGTTAGTGTTAACTTTATCATTAATTTAATGCATAAATTTTATTGAAATTAATAATTTACAAATATAAAAATCTTAGTATAACATTTAACATTTAACATGTTATGTAGGAAAATCCGGATTTTAAAGGATTTAAGAAGAAAGGAATTGAGCCACGATTGAATGATTTAATGTGGCAAATGTTTGGTGGCATTGTAGCCACTGGAGAGAATGCATGGGCACCTTCGTCTGGTGTTCTTCCAAGTGGGGTTCCTATGGGAGATGATACACCAAATGAGAGATTTGGTGATTCAGATGAAAATAGTAATGAGAATGAAGATATTTCTACTAATGAGGTACCATCAAACCCTTCTCATGAAACTCCTAATCGAAGAAAGGAAACACTTGGGGTTGTACATGGTAAAGGAAAAAATCAAGTTCAAGTAGAAAATCATCCAAAAATTCATTAGCTACTCATATTGAGAAATTGTGTGAGAGTATGGCTAGTCCAAGGAAGTCGGTTTACGAAATTATTTTTCCTCATTCTCAATATACTATTTCAAGTGCAATGGATGCTTTGCGTGATTTGGAAGATGAAATTCCAAAAAGATGAACTGTATTATTTTGCCATCAAAATGTTCCGATACCGGTGAAACGAGAAGTGTTTTTGAACTTAGATCCGATGTTAGGGTTTGGTGGCTTGACGTGAGTATGCTTTGAACAAAATCCAATTGCATCATTTTCGTCCTTGGTAGCAACATCCTCATTTCCTTCCAACCATACCATCCACAACCTCCACCATGAGCTCCTTAGCTTTATTATTGTAATATAACTAGACAACTCTTTTATATGTAAAACTAATGTATGATCTACTTTTTATATGCAAAACTAATGTATGATCTACTTTTTTATAGTAAAATTAATGTATGATGTTTTTATATTTGGTATTTTTATGCCATGCTTTTATTCAATTTTGTTGTGTTGTATATAATGTCACAAGTTATTAATTTATTTTCATTTTATTCAGTTTTAGTTATGGATGAATTTAACAATATGTATAATACTTTTTATATGAATTATGATACCCATGAATTAAGTGAAGAAGCTCAACGAAGAATAGCCACAATTGTTACACAATTTGAGCACAACAATTATCATGAAGAGGAAGAACAAGTGTTAAGCGGTGTATTGGTACACCACGGAACTTATTTCACTATGCAACCGTGTATGAATTCAAATTATACAGGTCAAATGTGGGTGGACGAAGTATTAAATGGGCATGATGATCGTTGCATGAATAGTTTTAGGATGCCAAAAATATATTTCATGACTTATTGCATGATTTGCAAAGAAATTATGGCTTAAAGCATGGGAAGGTATCTGCGATGGAGAAGTTGGCATTATCATTGTATATTCTTGGAAATAGAGAATCAAATTCAAATGCAGTGAGAACGATTTCAACGATCCGGGAAATCTGTTAGTCGAATTTTTACCGATAAGTTGCATATATTTGCTCGAATGGGAATAGACACGATTAAACCCACTCAAGGTCAATTCGAGGAAGTACCAACCATATTCGACATGATACAAGATATTGGCCTCACTTTAAGGTAAAATTACACAATCTTTATATTTTTAAAATATAAATTATTTCTAACTTTTATCTCATCACTTGTTTTTATTTTAAAGGATTGTATTGGGGCCATAGATGGAACACACATAAAAGCATGCATTTCGCCTTCTTCTCAAATACCTTATATCGGACGGAAAGGTGAACCAACTCAAAATATTATGGCAGTTTGTGACTTCAACATGTGCTTCATTTTGCATTTCTGGTTGGGAAGGAACAAAGACATGACAATGAGAATTTTTTTGCAAGCACTTAGAAAACAAGAGTTAAAGTTTCCACACCCTCCACCAGGTCGAACTTTAATTTTTTTAATTAATCTTTACATAAAAATATTAAAATTTTTATTTTATTTTTAAACTTGATATTATGTTTTAATTTTTTGTAGGAAAATATTATCTTGTGGATTCGTGGATATCCGCAAATGGCGTGTTTCTAGGTCCATATAGGGGAACGATATCATTTACCTGACTTTCATCGAGGTAATCATCGAGCATCTGGAAAAAAAGAAATCTTTAATCATGCCCATTCTTCGTTACGCTCTGTGATTGAACGAACATTTGGAGTGTGGAAAAAATGGCCAATATTAAGAGATATTCCAAGCTATTCATTCGACAAGCAAGTTTTAATAGTTATTGCAACAATGGTTTTGCATAATTACATTCAAGACATGCTTGGTCAAATGATGAGGATTTTCGACAATTTGAGAATATACCCGACGTGCCAATCTCTTGTGCCATTTTGATAGAGGTGAATCAAGTTCTTCTAACAATGAAAGTGACCTTGAAATTACAATGTTAAGGAAACCATTGCAAATAGTTTAATGAATCAATATTTGTAAAAACAATTTTGTATCATAACTTAATTTCTATCAATAATGAAACTTGTTATGTCTTATGTTACTATATTTTTTTATTAAAAATCATTCGGTTAGATACTTCAAAATTTGATCCAAGTATAATGTTACTATTTATAAAAATAATATTTATCATTGTTATAAAAATATATTTAACTATAAAAAATTAAAAATAATTTTTATTTTATCTAATAAATAATTTAAATTGATTATATAATTTATTAAAATATTTATAATAAAATATTGGAAGATACATTTTAATATGTTATTAAATGATTTCATAAATTCACATACTTTAATAATTTTACATAAGTAAAATAATTTAAAAACAACTATTATATATCAATTCTAATATGATGTCCTTAATGGTCATTTTTATTTTCACCTCACCGCTACAAAATGCGTTTGAATCCAAACACACACTCCACCATTGTTTTTAATCTCACCACTCACAGATGTCCAATCTCACCGCTACAGTAACTAATCTCACCGCCACCGCTGTTTTTAACCTCACCGGAGGTAAACACACCGCCCATCCAAACTAGCCCTTAGTCTTCTTCTCCAACCGAAAATATCAACCATGGGAGGGCTTTGAAAGCTTGAAAATTTTAGCAGCTCATTTTCTCTACAAGTAAGTCAATTTGATGGTTATTTTTGATGATTTTTGTATTTTTGGAGTCCTCAAAGCTTAAGCTAGCTAATGAGAGGACTAGTTTGCAATATGGTTGAAAGTCTAGGGACTTACCATGATATATTTTATGTTGTTTGATGATTTTTTATGGAAGAAAATGAATGATAGGATGATGATAAACAACTTTTGTGAAAGGTGTTGTTATGAAAACACTTAATTGGGACAAAAATGCAAAAGTTGTAATTTGTTCATTAAGGCATGAAATAGTTGGAATTGTGGATAGTTGTAAGAGGATTAAATGTTCAGCTAGGCTTGTTTAATAAGAAAATGTGATGAAAATTTATTTACGAGCCTAGGGGCAAAATCATAATTTTTGCCAAAGTATAAGGGCAAATTAGTCATTTTTGCCTAAGTGTAGATTATGGTGTATTATGATTTATAAGTGATTAAATGAGTAAATTCCATTGTTCTAGATCAAATAAAACGAGATTTGGACCTAGAACGGGTGAAAAGAGAAATGTGGGCAAAAAGTCCCTTTCGACCCTTTCGACATCGAGGTAAGTTCATATGCTAAATTATGAAATTTAAGCGAAGTACTTAACATTTTGATGTTGTATGGATTGTTAATTGCCTCTATTTATACATTAAGTACGTTTTGACGGAATGTCGAGAAATGAGAGTCTTATTTTAATTTAAGACTAGTGGGAAAAGAAATTAGCATGATATGATGATAATTTAGGTCCCGTGTAAGACCATATTGGAATATGGCCTCGGTGTAAGAATTTGTATAAGACCATGTCGGGGACATGGCATCGATATGTTAATGCGTGTAAGACCCTATTGGGGTATAATGTCAATATGACATTATGTGTATGAGACTCAAGAGTGTTATTTAACAATTTGAGTGATTCAACGGGTATGTTGAAAAAGAGAAAGTATGTGGTTGTACCATGAAAATCACAAGTATGTGTTAGGACTGAATTGAGGTAAATTCGGTATATGATGAACCCCTGGTGGGTTATGTGTGATCAATGCACCTCAGATGCATAAGTTATATTTATAAATGCATTGTGTGAATGCGAACGAGTATCGTAGAAAGTTAAGTAAGAATTGTAGTGTGTAAGGATGTTCCTGGATGAACATTTGAAATAGGGAAATACATGTGGATAACTGGAAACACGAAAATTTATACACTTTTTCATGCCCTTTTTAACTCAAATTTATGCAGTTTCGATTAAATTCTTGTCGAAAAATAATTAAATATTATAAAATAATTAAATTGTGCTAAAAATATGAACATGATGAATTTTAATTAATTTTATAGTAAATTTTGATTAATTTTGACTATTTTCGACAGATTCGCACAAAGGGCAAAAATTGGCTCGGCAGACACCGCTAGAAGAATAAAACCGAGAAGCAATTTGAAGTATCGAGGCACATTTATTTCTAGCCCAAGACGGTCCGATTATGAATATTAAATCATAATATAATTGATTTTAATTTATTCTCAACTTAATTTGGGCTAAATAAATTAATCTTAATTAATTATGGAAAAAGGGCCCAGTTGAACCGCACTGGTTGAACCAATTTCAGTGAACCGAACCAGCCATCAATTGGGCAGCCCAAACCGTCCATAATGCTGACCCAAATCAGCTTATTAGCTTATTAATTAAGCTTGCAAAGAAGCCCTTGAAGACTTTTCAAAGTTGCATTCAACCCCCTCCACAATTAATGGCTTTGTAGATTTGCCCCATGCCATATTTAGCAAAGTTGAATCCATCAACTTTGCCACATAGATGGCCGGCCAAGGGGAGTCTCTTTGGCTGATGGGATTTGCTATTTTTAGCAGCCACAATCAGCTATAAAAGCCACCCCTTGCTAATCATTCAAAGCATCCCTCAAACCAACAACATTCTCTCATTCTCTCTTCTCTTCTCTCAAGTTTTCTCTCTTCTTTTCCATTCCATTTCCCCTTCCTCTTGTGCCGATTTCTCCTCTTGGGAAAGAGGTCTTCTTCAGCCATCATTGAGCAGAAATTGGAGTGTTCATAAGCCACCTTGATAGCCGAGGACAATGGAGGATTTAAGAATGGAGCAAGCGATCAAGCCACGGAGAAACACCCTGATTTGCTTCTTGTTCCTATCTCTTTAAATTTCGTTGTTGTTTTGACAAACATGTTTATGAATACTTATGCTATTGGCATGGTTAATTTAATCAGCTTAGCTTGAATTTAATTCGTGTTGGGTTGATTGTATGACGTCCTTTTGAATTATTAAAATTATGTTTATGCTGTTATAGGTCTCGGTAAATTGCTTGATTAAGTAAAATCATGCTTAAGTTATTCTGGCATTATAATTGTTTAGATAACTATAGAATTAATTATTTAAACGCATAGAAATTGTAATTAATGGACACAGTACTTAATCAGTGCATGTTTAATTCTTCTAAGGTAGCTGAAGATTAAATTAGCATTGTATTTGGCAATACATATGCCTTGCATAACTTGCAAGATTGTTGTGATTAAATTGTTTCAAGGTAATTACACTTTGTTACTTCACAGAGTCTTTTATATGCTTATTAGGTTAAATTAATCGTTTGAATCGACATACGAATATGCGAAAGATTGTTTAATTTAATAAGTATGTATGTGCAATAACATGTTTACCTTTATAAATCTGTTTAATCGGTCGAATGAACATAGAAATATGTACAAGAGATGAATGGATTTTTTATTTGTAAATATGTTCATAAGTTAGCAAATTACCGAGTTGCCGTGAATTTATTCGTAACAAGTATAAGCATAGGTTTAATAATTCTAAGGTAAGAAATGTAATTAATCCAACACAATTATATCATCTTGATTAAAATCAGCTTTGAAGTCGTGCATTAGAACTCTATTTTATTTTATTTTATTTTACTTTGTTTTCTAGTTTTTAATCATTTTTCTAAACCAAATATTTTTCCTTCACCAAAGTGTTCAAAATCATTTTCATAAATAATTCTTTTACACCCCACAATGGGTACGATACTCGACATTTACTTGTCACTTTATTACTTGCTGTGATTGTGTACACTTGCACATTTCAACCGTTCTGATAACTATCCATGAATGTATAATAACGGTAAGCTATGTGCGATATCACCTTATTGATGGTTAGTGATGGGTCAAATGCGATACCATCAACTATATTATTAACGGTGGTCATAATGCGTTACCACCGATTAATCATTAATCGATGGGCTGTGTGCGATACCATCGCTTATAAAAATCATTTGGTGGGCTAAGTGCGAAACCACCATAAGTATAAATGATTGGTGGGCTATGTGCGATACCATCCTATTAGAGATCGATGGTGGGCTAAGTGCGAAACCACCGAGAGATTAGTAGTATGAGTGGCTTATTGAAAATGCTTGATGTGTTGTTTTATGTGATCATGTGGTGACCAGTGCAGGAGTGCATGCTAATTAACACGAGCAACTGGCTTGTGGCATGGTTAGAATGTGGTAAGAGATAGAATGAGTAAGTTTCAAGAATGGTTGTGTAACACCCCTAACCCGTGTCTCTCGTCGGACTAGGGTTACGAGGCCTTACCGGACAATACACATTTCAGTATGGTCATATATTGCAATTCATGCACAATGCCATATCAACTTCTATAATTTACTTTATAATCAAATAGCAATTATCTACTCTATCAATTCAGCCAAATTTGCACATTTATAATGCATAGCCAAATAAGATCATACATGCTATATTTTCTACATTACATGTACAGAGAAATATCAACTTCTTTACCATACGGTCATTCGATTCAATTATGCACAAAGTGTTATTAACTCCTTTACAAACAATTTTAAACTCGAATAGTAACCATCTACTCAGTCATATAAATCACATTCGGTCATATGAACCACATGACCAACAAAATCATATCATGCTTATTTAACTCTTTCACATATACAGAACATTTTTATTAATTTACCTTATTAGTATCATTTATCAATTCACAAATGCAAAATGTAGCATGTATCAACCTTACCAAAATGAGCCAATTATAAGCCATACATATCACTACTCAATGCTGAATTTATATAACCAAACACCACATGTTTAAAGACCGTAAGGACATACTTCCAAAATAGACTTATAGCAAAACCGAAAATATACCAACATTAACATTACAATCAAGCCATTTTCGCATGGCTATACATACGCAAATCAGAATAAACCATATTAAAACTAGCCTATACATGCCACATAACCAAAACTCAAAGATTTTATTTACCGAAACAATAACCGGAGAGTGTGATAAGGCCTCCTGCGACTTCCAACCCGAGCAAATCTCTGAAAATCTATAAACATAGGACAAACACACAGTGTAAGCTTTATAGCTTAGTAAGTTGGCATATTAATAATAATAAGCAATTTAATTAACAATATTAACCCATTTCTCAATAAATATGCTCAAGGAAATAGAATTAATATTCACATAATTTCACCTTTTTCTTAAGTTCAGCTTAGGCTGTTTTTCTGAGTCACAGTCACTGATTTAATTATTTCATAAGCTACAGAAATCGAAATTAAGTTCGGTGACTTTTCCCTAAAATTAGACCCATATACCTTCTTGCCATAAAATTTCCAGAATTTTTGGTCTGGTCAATCAATACCAGATTATTCTTAATTTTTCCCTTATTTCACTGTTCGACAGTTCTGACCTATCTTTACAAAAACTCAGTTATCTCATTGTAAAGAATTCAAATAATGTTCTCGTTTATTCCAATCAAAAATAGACTCATAAAGGATTCTAAGAATATAAACTATGCTCCATGATTATTTTTTTACAATTTTTAATAATTTTTCCAAGACAGAATAGGGGATCACGAAGTCATTCAAAACCAGTCTCACTAAAATTTAAATATCTCATAATTTCCACTTCTTTTGCTTACTCTATTTCTTTTATATGAAAATAGACTCAATGATCTTTCAATTCATATCTCCTTCACTTTCTAATTCAATTTCCACTGTTTTCGATGATTTTTCAAAAGTACATAATTGCAGTTGTCCAGTATTGTTTTAATGCAAATTTCACTTTTTCATGATTTCCATGTATTCACTTTCATTTAAATTCAATATATTTAATCATAGGACCGAATTCTCATATTAATCTCACATATACTTATCATTAATATTATCTATGATTTAACATAAAATCTCAAAATATTTACTTACCTTAATTTTTTTATAGATATCAAGATAATATATACTTGTCGATTTAGCTTGAATAACATACTCAATTACCACATCAGCATAAATCTTTAAAACACAAACTCATACATAATCACCGGCATAAAGCCCGCTAAAGCATATAGCCCGATATCTTTCACCGCACAAAGCCCGCTAGGCATTTAGCTCGATACTATACACCTAAGACAAAGCCCGGTAGGCATAAAGCTCGATTCCTTTCACCAAAGACAATGCTTGCTAGGCTCAAAGCCCGAATAACAATACTATAGACTAACTCATACACATTTTATATATCGAATAATTCAGATATTTCACATAATTCATACGAACTTTCAATTATTATATCTTAATCAATATAAATCAAACACAATATTCTCTTTTATGCTATTTCACATATTCGCAAGCTCACTAACAGCTTCCACAATTTCAATTCAAAGATATTAATAAACTACATTTCAATTTAACGATGTTTAATTGCTTAAAGACTTACCTTTCATTTTCAAACATATTATATATTTTCAACGCATTCAATCGTAATGTCATTCACTTAACCATTTATTTATCGGAATGCCCGTTGAACCATTCGGAATAAATAAGGATACTCGGATAGCTTGGAAAGCTCATACAATGCCAACGTCCCAGACGTGGTCTTACATTAATTAAATATCGATGCCACTGTCCCAGACAGGGTCTTACACGAAATCATATACGATGCCGATGTCCCAGACATGGTCTTACACGTAATCTCTGATCGATGCCAGTGTCCTAGACACGGTCTTACACGATATCACAAATTGTTGCTAACATCCCAGACGTGGTCTTACACGAAATCATATCTCGGAATCCTATGTCATGACACATGTATCCTCTACTATTCCTAGGGTTCGAACGGGACTTTTCAGACATTGTTACATTATTGGAACTTTCTCGTATTCATATATCCTGCTTCTCGAATAATTCAATATCATAATAACATATATATAACTTATTCAAAATACATACATTTGCATTACCATTCGGCATTGAATTCAATCATACAAATAATATGCATTTATAACATAATTTTGTAATGTTTATTAAAATACGAACTTACCTCGATACCAAAACGGCCATTTTACCAACTTTCCCGATTTTCAATTTTCCTCCTGTTCTAGGTCCAAATCTCATTTTTCGGGGTCTAAAACATCACATTTCACTTATTTAATTAATGTACTATTCAAAACAGTCCTTAACTCAACTTTTGCAAAATTATAATTTTGCCCCTAAACTTTTACATATTTACACTTTTGCCCCAATACTCGAAAATTAAACTTCAGCCCTTATTATTATGTTTTATAACATGCTGATCATTTTTCCCTTCTATGGAAACATCAAATTCTTACTCTAACATACACTTATGAACAATAATAATTTTTACCGATTAGCTCGTTTTACTCGTTTTCACCGAAAATCACTTCGTAAAAATCGTTCCTCTACTCATTAACATGCATAATCTACCATCAAACATTAAAATATACAAGCTTTCAACAATGGAATAATTCAAAATATTCACCAAAATCAAAAATTCAAGCATGGGTTTTGTAGATAACTTAGCAACAATCTCAAAAACGTAAAAATTATTAAAAACCGAATAAAAACGGGCTTACCAATAAGCTAAGAAGCTTGGCCGAATGCTTGAAGCTTCCATGGCTGTTCATCTTTCTCATTTTCGGTGGAAGATAATGAATAGAAAGATGAAATTTGGCTTTATTATATTTTATTATCATTATTTACCTTTTTACTAAATTAACCTTTAAAAATAATCAAATTTACACAAATGCTAAACCAAATATCATCCACTAACTCAAAATTGGATTAATTATCACATAAAGACCTTTCCTTTATTTTTCTATAGCTATTTGACACTTTTAACTTATAGAACCCAACTTTTACGCTTTACGCAATTTAGTCCTTTTTACCGAATTAACCACTTAAACGATAAAATTTCTTTACGAAAATTTCACACAACTCTAATATCGTGCTGTAAATATTAAAATAATAATAAAATAAAATTTTCAATGTCAGATTGTGGTCCCGAAACCACTGTTTCGACTAGGGTCTAAACCAAGCTGTTACAGGTTGAGTAAGTAACCATGAGTTTAAGAGTAAAACTCATTATAATACCTTGTGGTTGGATATATTCAATGAATATCAGTATTTTTTAGTTATATGCAGATGAACTTACTAAGCATTATTGCTTACTCCTTTCCTTTTTCCCATCTCTTATAGGTTAATTTAACTAGCTCGGGTTGGAGGCCGCCGGAGATGTTTTCACACTATCAAGTAGATGCTTGGTATGATGTTTCAAGTTCTTATGAGTCATGGAATGTATAGGGACCTCTTTTAAAGTTGACTAAGTCATAGTTAAATAGCTAAATGTGTTGGCCTAAGTGAGTTATGATTTGGTTGTGAATAGCCCTAGATGATGGCTTAAGTCGATTATAATCATGGTAGAAATGGTTCTCCCTTGTGTTTGGGATGAAGATTTCATTGTATGAATTAAATGTCTTTAATTCAAGAGTTATATTGATGCTATGTGAAGTTATGTGATGATGTATGAATGTATGCAAATGAGACTGCAAAGGCTTGGTAGGTAGCCCGCTAATCTCCCATGGGGGTAGACACACGGGCGTGTGTCTAGACCGTGGGAGGCACGGTTAGCACATGGGCGTATGCCCCAAGCCGTGTGGATAAGTCAGAATGCCAAGGTTTGGCATACGGGCCAGGGCCACAGGCGTGTCAAGGCCGTGTGTATTTAGTCAGTGTCGACCACGGGTGGAAGACACGGGCATGCCTTAGGGGTACACGGGCGTGTCCCTAGTTCAACACGGGCGTGTGGCCCTGTTTCGATGAAAAATTTCTCGAGTTCGTAAAAGTTTCGGGACTAGTTCCAAAACCTCTCGGAGGTATGTTTAAGGCATCGTAGGCCGAGATTGAGTAAGTGATAGGTTTAAATAAAATTTTATAGCCCGTTTCAAGGTGTTAAGTGTGACAAGTTAGGTAATGCCTCAAACCTGGTCCCGGCTTTAGACACGGGTAAGGGGTGTTACAATTATCTATTTTTAAAGGTAATTTTTTTAAAATTTTATTATAACTACTTTTAAATGCGAATTTAGTAATATGATAAGAAGGGCATTCTTATCAATTTTTTTTTAAATTTACCAGCAAGCTTCAAGTAAAAATTCGAGGACCGGTACGGTGGATCAATACCCATCGGTAAGTAGAAGAACATATCTTAGATCCAAGTTGATCTGACGGTTAATGTTGAAGATAGCAGAAAAAAGTTGTTTGAATTTTTCTTTGCAGATTCGTGACTCCCAAAGTTATTTCATGAAAACAAATAAACTATAAAAGAGTAGGGGAAAGAGAGGTTTCGGTCGATGCAAACAATGCGAATAGAGAAAGCCATATAGCATTGATTTTAACAGTCTAATAACTTAAATAAAAACTTTCAAATAGTTCAATAATCAAATTGTTTTTCTGTTAAGTGACCGAAATGAAAACTTACCAATAATTTAGTGACTAATGATATAGTTTACCCTATTTTTATCTATTACTATTATTTTAAAGGGTGAATATTTAGTACATTGATATATATTTTTTATTCCACAAACAATCTTAAAAATTGAGCACATGTTTCTTTTTTTAAAATATTTTATTGTATCATTATAGGAGACTCCTATATTTTCCTATTTAAAATCATATCATGTTTCCTCTCTTTTCTAAGCGTTACAATAAAGATGTCATGATTAAATTACCCAAAAACGCCTAATTACTGAAATAGGCTAATTTTTTGAATATTTACAGGTATAGGCCGATTCAGGGGAAATGCTTGAAAGCGTTTCCCCCGTGTTATATTGGGGTTTTAGGGTTTTTAGTGTGTTGGAGTTTAGGGTTAGGGTTTTAAAGTTAGGATTTAGGGTTTAGGGTTTTAAATTGATTACATTCTTAACATAATAATTGTAATGATTGAATTCGATATTTAAAATATTTGTATTTACACCAATCGTATGTGGCCGTCTGTATCGAGCGCTCTGTTTAAGTTGTTACCTGATAGGTCTTGCGTCACAAACTAAAAGGTCGATCGACGTCGACTCGAATACGCGACAACATGGATATTCGGGACAGGTCAAACCAACCGAGGAAGATGCAAACTAGAAAACAAATATCAATTCCATTGTAATATGTAAACGCGTGGTTCTGTGAAATGATAACAAATATCAGTGTTCATTTTGTGAAATGGTAACAAATTACAACTTCAATTTTGTGAAATGATAACAAATATCAACTTTAATTTTGTTAAAAGATAACAATATTCCTCTAAAAACAATAATAAAAATCATCGAAAAAATATAAGCGTTCGATACAATGATAAAATTAATCAATCCAGATGCCAGTCAAAATTTGTGCCACATAGGGGTGGTCGATGGTTGCGCGTTGGATTCCTTCTTGGTTAAGCCTTCGAGCGGGGTTGTGGTCTCAGTAGCTCCTCTTCTTCACCTTCGTCAATTGCGATCCTTGCATTCCTGGTTGCCATCATGCATTTCCAGTCTAGAAATAGGTGGTTGGAAAGATGACCCAGCTTGGTAAAACAAAGATCCCAGAGGTGTTTGCGTCACAAACGGCGAATGAGCATAACTATGTTGAGTCCCATACACTGATGGGATAACGACTGGACTCTTGGTGCCTGAAACATAGACGGCCTAAACATTGTTGTCAGTGTTGTCATCGTCGGAGGTGCCGATGGCATAGGTGTGTAATACATCGGGGACGGATGTATTACACTCCAACTTGACATAGGACTGATCGTGTCTGAGAGTTTTAATATTTATATAATGAGTGATCGAGCCTAGAAACTAACTATCACCACGATTGAGGCAAGCGCACCTATCGAACAATAGTATAGCTTAGTGGCAAGACCGGAATGTCGAGCCCAAAGGAACCAAAATTACTAATACTGACTTTCTTTTTATTATCTAGCCTAGAATAAAGGGGATTGATATTTATCTAACTAATTACTAAGATAAGGATGCCAAGACACAGAGAATAAATTGGAAAAATACTTTTGGGAAAATCAATTGATTAAGACAATACCCGAAGAAGAATCCACCTAGACTTCACTTGTTATTTAACTCTGAACCAGACGATTTATTCACTTGACTGGACTCATAGGATTCCCTAATTTATATTAATACCTCTTTCGAGGCTACTAACGTCTAACCCTAGGTTGATTAATTGAAATCTCTTTCTAATTAAAACCTTAGTGTTGCATTAACTCAATTTATGGACTCTCAAATTAGGTTTGACCCTAATCTGACAGATTTTTGTCATCCTATCTCTAGGAGTGCGATCAACTCCGCTTAATTATGCTAGATCTACTCTTAAACAGGGACTTTTGCTCCTCTGAATAAGCACATCAATACTTGAATCAATATCCTGAAATATTAAAGCAAGAATTAAGAACACATAATTAAGAACAAATCAAGTATTTATCATACAGTTCAAAAAACAATAACAAGATCCGTCTTAGGTTTCAAACCCCTCAGGTATTTGAGGGGTTTAGTTTATGTTTATAAAAGAATACATCTCAGAAGAAATTAAATAACAAAACATAAAGAAAAACCCTAAAACCCCCTGAAGGAAATTGAAGGGAAAATCCTCAGTCTTCAGCGTGATTCCGGCTTCTAAGATGGATCAACTGGCTTTCTTCGAGTAATTCCCTGTATTCAGCCTTCTCTGGCTTCGCTCTTCGTCAAAAGCCCTGACAGATGGCTTCTTTCGAACTCTCCTTTTAGGTTGCCCTCTAGGGTGTTTATATAGGCTTTCAGGATGCCTTACTTGGCCCACAAGTATCCTATTCCGAGTGGAATTAAAACGAGTCACGGCAGGGACACGCCCATGTGAATCGAGCCCAGGCCCGTGTTCGAGTCTGCTAAAGTGGCACGGCCGTGTGGTGAACTCCAGGCCGTGTTGATTTCTTACTTTGGCCCATTTTCTCCGTTTTTGGCCCGTTTCTCGTTCTTTTCACCCTCCTATGCTCTCCTAAGTATAAAACATGAAATTAAAGGATTAGGAGCATCAAATTCATAAAATTCAATCAAAATTCATCCAAAAGTAAGCTAAGCATGGGGTTAAAATATGTGTAAATTATGGTTTATCAAATATCCCCACACTTAAGCCTTTGCTTGTCCTCAAGCAAAATCCTCAACTTACAATTAAAATTAACTCCCTCAATTCATAATCCTCATCAATAATGTTTCATCATAATTCATAGATAATTCATACATTGATAATTTAACTAAAAGAGTCCTAGAGATTCAAACAATCTAAGTCATAAATTTTTATAGCATGAAAACATAGGTGTTTCCCCTTACCTAAATAATTACCTCTGATTCAAAACCGACAAGTATTGACATCCTCACTAAAGATTCACTCAAATCTCTCAAAGTGTTTAAGGTTCAAATTAAGCACTCAGAAGTCAAACATGAAAAGTTAATCCCATGGGCTTGCATGAAAATCAAATCTCAACCACTATAAAATGAGATGATACACAAATCAAAAGGTCTTTTAAAGGGTTGTAATGGGGCTTGGGTTAAAGGTGTGGATAAAGGCTGAATTAGAGGGTTAGTATCGAGATTGAATTGATAAATTACCTAAATAGGAAAATGAACTAACACTGAATAATTACATCAATCGAAACCTTAATACTAATAACACGAGCTTCTTCTCAGAATGTGAAATTAATTGCTTAAGCTCAAATAACAAAGAACTGATAATGACTAAATTTCCAACTAATAATGAATAAAATTTCAACTTTTTTTTTTAAGAATAAGAACATACAATAATAAGATAGAATCTAACAACTGAAATAAAGAAAATATTTAGGCAACTGATCAAATCAAATCTCGACATAAGGGGGGTCAAAGTAGGAGAAGTAAAAATTTGGTTTTGGGTTAATATTAATGGTATATCAAGAAATGGTTGATTAGGCTTCAAAGGGGTTCACTAGGGGTTAATTATGAAGGTAGGCTTTTAATGGAGTAAGTGGGTTAAAACCTAGGTGCATTTATCATCTCAGTATATCAAATCAAAGGTGTGGTATCGACATGTATGATCGAAGCAAGTTCTAGAATAACAAATCAATGTTGACACACTCATAATTAATAAAGTGAGCAAGAAAAGAATATGCTCTAAAAGGCTCAAAATCTCACAAAGATTATGGTTTTTGATGTCAACCTTGCAAATTTCAAACTTCAAAGTAATATTTAAATTTAGGGAAACAACCTAAATTTTTTTTTAATTGCGAAAATAGACTTATCATGCTTGATTCTCTAATGTCTTAAAGTTTAAACCATCAATGCAAAATTACCTATGACTTAATCCAAAACATATTAATAAAAATCATAAATCAATAAAAGTTTCATTCTAATAGTAATATGAGAAAATTACTTAAGAACAAGACATAATTCGTGATTTTCCGTAATGATATACTTTAAATAGCCTCCCACACTTAGGATGTACATTGTCCTCAATGTACAAAAATAGATAATGATAAGATAATAAGAATATCGTAAGAGAGGGAGAGAAGTGAAACTTCCTGAATTATGGATGAAATCCTTAGAAAGTGAAAAGAAGCTTGATGAACTAGGCAGAGGTGAAGGTGGGGGAGAATACTCCGGTAGTTTGGTCGTTCCTTAGTAGCACCTTGAACCTTTTGAGACTGCGAAGTCATCAGTAAAGTTTTAGGGAGTTTTATTAATGGTCGTTGGTATGGTTACTCGATAATAGGCAGCCAGAGATATATACTAATAAAAATTTAAGACAAGAAAGATAAAAAGAAAGAGTTCAAAATTTAAAATAAAAGGAACATAAAAAAATAAATGGACTCAAAAGTCCTCCCACGCCCGTGTAGAGGATCACACGCTCGTGTTCTTTAGTCAGTGTCAACCACGGTCGCAACGCACGGCCGTGGCAATTTATCGCAACCCGTGTTTTGGGGAAAATTTTCGTCCTTGACCCGCACGGTCTCTGTCACGCTGGTGTGCCTCCTTGTGGTGTCCCCACGGCCACGGCCACGCCAGTGTGCAAGGCCGTGTGGTAGGGAAACCTGCGCCTAAAACATGAACGAAAGTGAAAATAAACTAATTAGTAGGGTTAGTGCTTGGGTTGCCTCCCGAGAAGCGCTTGTTTAGAGTCCTAAGCTAGACTTACCTTTCATTCGCATAATCATGGTGGTTTGAGGAGTTGAAACTCCTTATTCCTGCTATCAATTTTGTTAAAATAAGGTTTTAGACGAGTAATATTTACCTTGAAAGTGCCGAATTTAGAATGAGTTACCTCGACTGTACCGTATGGGAAAATATTCAGTACTGTGAAAGGGGTTGTTCCATTAGGTTCAAAAGCGGCAACACGAGGATCCGTATTATCCATTATAACTCGGTCTTCAACCTTAATTTGACTCGTTTTATCTTTAGGCTTGTCATGGCTCTGTTTTGGTTCATCGTGTACTTTCAATCTCTCTTTAAGCTGTGTTTGCCATTCATCTAGTTTCTCGATCTGGAGCCTTCGTTCCTCATGAACAGTTCTGTTCTTAATATGAAAGCTAGGCCATGGCTCTGTCATCTTTTCCCGAGGAGTTTCCTGCAAAGAAGATTGAACGTTAAGTTTACTGATATTAACAGGATTTGTATCATCTCGATCACTAGATATTCTGATAGAACCATGTGCTTGGAGTTTAATCATGTCATCACCTACACAAAGTGTGAGCACTCCTGTACCAACATCAATTCTAGTTTTAGCAGTTGCTAAAAATGGTCTTCCTAAAATTAAAGGAACATTATTGTCCTCATCCATGTATAAGACAAAAAAGTCTACTGGGAATATAAATTTGTCAATTTTTACTAGTACATCCTCAATTATCCCCCTAGGAACTCTAATGGTTTTATCAGCTAATTGGATGCTCATCCTAGTTTGTTTGGGTTTCCCGAGACCTAGCTGTTTAAACATTTTATAAGGCATAACATTTATGCTTGCCCCTAAATCAGCTAAAGCGTTATTAACAGATAAACTACCAATTAAACATGGAATTGTAAAACTCCCTAGATCTTTTAATTTTCGTGGTAGTTTATTTTACAAAATTACTGAGCACACTGCATTTAGCTCCACATGCGACGTGTCGTCTAACTTCCATTTGTTTGTCAAAAGCTCTTTTAAAAATTTCCCTGAATCTGGCATCTGCAAAAGAGCTTCATGAAACGGTAAGTTAATATGTAATTTCTTTAGAAGTTTAAGAAATTTACCGAATTGTTCATCTGTGTGGTCTTTCTTTGTCGCATTGGGATATGGTACACGAGGTTTGTACTCTATACTTACTGATTTCGATTTATCATGGCTTACCTCAACCTTACCTTTATCTACCACGTACTCTTGCCTCTGTTTTGGTTCGTCTAACTCTTCACTATCGTGAACAGTAACGGCATGAATTTGCTCCTTTGGGTTAGTTTCAGTGTTGCTTGGCAAGTTTCCTTGTGGTCATTCTGAGATCAGCTTAGCAAGCTGACCTATTTGGTTCTCGAGCCCTTAAATTGACGCTTGTTGATTTTTGAGTGCTGTTTCGGTGTTTTGGAAACGGGTTTCTAAAACCGCGATAAATTTCGTTAGCATCTCCTCAAGGTTCGGCTTCTTCTCTTGTGGGTAGGGTTGCTGTTGAAAGCCTAGAGGGGGTTCTTGTCTCTGATTTCCTTAGCCACCCCATGAGAAATTTGGATGGTTTCTCCAACCTGGATTATAAGTGTTACTATAAGGGTTATTTTGAGGTCTAGAATTGTTACCCATATAGTTCATCTGTTCGTTTTCTATGCCAGGGTTGTAGGGTGGGTATTCTGTATTGTTTGTCCCTCCTCCATTTGTATCACACTGCATCACTGGATGTACCTGCGAAGAATCACACAAACCATAATTTTTCTTACTTAAAAGTTCTACCTGATTTGATAGCATGGTTACTGCGTCGAGGTTGAAAACACCGGCGCCTTTGTTGGCTTTGTTATCATAACTTGCCACCGATAATTATTCAAAGACATCTCTTCAATGAATTCATAGCGCGACTCGTGTTTTATTGTTTAGTGTACCGCCATGATGCATCAATCAACCGCCTAGTCGAGGGTTCACACAGTTGTAAAAGGTTTGAACTTGTAGCCATAATGGTAACCCATGGTGAGGGCACCTTCTCAGTAGATCTTTGTATCTCTCCCATGCATCGTAAAGTGTTTCTAAATCCATCTGCATAAAAGAAGAGATATCATTCCTCAACTTGGCCGTTTTAGCTGGCGGAAAATATTTTAACAGAAATTTTTCGGTCATTTGTTCCCATGTAGTGATTGATCCTCGTGGTAACGAGTTCAAACACTGTTTAGCTTTGTTCCTTAATGAAAAGGGAAACAACCGAAGACGAATGGCATCATCAGAAGCGCCATTTATTTTGAAAGTGTCGCAAAACTCTAGAAAATTTGTCAAGTGATTGTTTGGATTCTCATCCTGCAAACTATCAAACTGAACAAATTGCTGAATCATCTGAATAGTGTTAGGTTTCAGTTCAAAATTATTTGCAGCAACAGGAGGTCTAACAATACTTGATTCAGTTCCTGTTAAATTAGGTTTAGCATAATCATACATAGTGCGAGAAAAAGGGTTTTGGTTAACCGGATTTGCGGCAACCACGGTAGGTGTGCAAAAAATTGGGTAAACTGAAAAAAATTGATAACCGACCGAATTCGATTAATCGGTCGGTTAATCAAATTTTTTCGGTCAGGGGTCGGTTAATTATTTTTTGATTTTTCGGTTAACGGTTAATTCGGTTCGAAACCGGTCGGTTAACCGAATTTTTTCGGGTTAACAGAAAAAATTAATAAATAAAATTATAATATATAAATAGGCCCACTATTCACCTAAACCCAATCTCTAAACTCAGTCCAAACCCAAATATCCAACCCAACCCAATTACCCAATCCAACCCAATCATAAAAATTACAAATAATTTAATAAATAAAAATAAAATTCTAAAATTAAAACTAAAAATTATGTAATCTTTTTAATTATGTAGTGATTCATTTCGGATAATTCGATTAATTCAGGTAATTCGATTAATTCGGGTAATTCGGGTAATTCGGTTAATTTTTAACCAAAAATAAAAAAACATATAATTTTCGGTTAATTCGGTTAACCGACCGAATTAACCAAAAAAATTTTAGTTCAGTTACTTTTTTTGAAAAAAATTCGGTTCGGTTAACGGTTAAAAATTTTGAAAGGTCGGTTAATTCGGTTAATGTTATTTCAGGTCGGTTAACCGACTGAACACCACTAACCACAGGAGGTAGCGGATTATTATCAGCCATCTCTTCGGTAGTGTTGGTATCGTCCTCTTGCTCTTCTTCTATGTACTGTAGGCTTTGCCTTATTTCTCTACGATTTCTGCGAATGGTACCTTCTATATCACTGTTAAAAATCAAGGGTCCTGACGGGTTCCTTCTAGTCATAAACTAGAATTACCTGCCAGAAGAAAAGAAAAGAAAAAGTTAGTAAACTAAAATAAGAATGACTAAAGTAATAAAAATTTAGCGTTCCTAATATCTTAGTCCCCGGCAACGGCGCCAAAAACTTGATCGTGTCTGAGAGTTTTAATATTTATATAATGAATGATCGACCCTAGAAACTAACTATCACCACGATTGAGGCAAGCGCACCTATCGAACAGTAGTATAGCTTAGTGGCAATACCGGAATGTCGAATCCAAAGGAACCAAAATTACTAGTACTGACTTTCTTTTTATTATCTAGCCTAGAATAAAGGGGATTGATATTTATCTAACTAATTACTAAGCTAAGGATGCCAAGACACAGAGAATGAATTGGGAAAATACTTTTGGGAAAATCAATTGATTAAGACAATACCCGAGGAAGAATCCACCTAGACTTCACTTGTTATTTAACTCAACTGCATTTATTTATTCACTTGACTTGATCCGTAGGATTCCCTAATTTATATTAATACCTCTTTCGAGGCTACTAATGTCTAACCCTAGGTTGATTAATTGAAATCTCTTTCTAATTAAAACCCCTAGTGTTACATTAACTCGATTTATGGACTCTCATATTAGGTTTGACCCTAATCCGACATATTTTCGTCATCCTATCTCTAGGAGTGCGATCAACTCCGCTTAATTATGCTAGATCTACTCTTAAACAGGGACTTTTGCTCCTCCGAATAAGCACATCAATACTTGAATTAATATCCTGAAATATTAAAGCAAGAATTAAGAACACATAATTAAGAACAAATCAAGTATTTATCATACAGTTCAGAAAACAATAACAAGATCCGTCTTAGGTTTCATCCCCCTCAGGTATTTGAGGGGTTTAGTTCATGTTTATAAAAGAATACATCTCAGAAGAAATTAAATAACAAAACATAAAGAAAAACCCTAAAACCCTCTGAAGGAAATTGAAGGGAAAATCATCAGTCTTCAGCGTGATTCCGGCTTCTGAGATGGATCAACTGGCTTTCTTCGAGTAATTCCCTGTATTCAGCCTTCTCTGGCTTCGCTCTTCGTCAAAAGCCCTGACAGATGGCTTCTGTCAAACTCTCCTTTTAGGTTGCCCTCTAGGGTGTTTATATAGGCTTTCGGGATGCCTTACTTGGCCCACAAGTATCCTATTCCGAGTGGAATTAAAACGGGTCACGGCAGGACACGCCTGCAGTGAAACACCCGCGTGTGAATCGAGCCTGTGCCCGTGTTCGAGTCTGCTAAAATGGCACGGCCATGTGGTGAACTCCAGGCCGTGTTGATTTCTTACTTTGGCTCATTTTCTCCGTTTTTGGCCCATTTTTCGTTCTTTTCACCCTCCTATGCTCTCTTAAGTATAAAACATGAAATTAAAGGATTAGGAGCATCAAATTCATCAAATTCAATCAAAATTCATCCAAAAGTAAGCTAAGCATGGGGTTAAAATATGTGTAAATTATGGTTTATCAAGGACTAGAAGTAGAAAAATGTGGTTCAATAAATGGTGCTTGTGTGAAGATTATAGGGTTAGAATACACAACAGAATAAGACGATACATACTAACTGGTGGGTTGTGTAGGCATCGATTCTGCGGCCGTTGGTGCCGGTTCTTTCGTGGGCGTTGATAATGGACCTACCTCACCAGCCCTTGGATTTAAAAGGGGCCGTCGTGGCCTACTCGTATGGGGATGCCAATGCCTCGCCTCTTCTTCGTACAAATATGGTTTTCCATGGATCCTAAAGCATGGTATGTACTTCGAATCGTATGCTAACTTCGGAACAATAATAGATTCGCGAGTAGGTAAGAAATCATACCGATTATTCCACATGTTGATATGTTGGGAGTGGAATAGTAACCAATTCTCATCTGGCCACCGTAAGTTGATAGGATGCAGATCACCAAGGTCTTAGGGTGCCACAGGAATCGATTGTCGAAATCCGAACTGCTGCAACACTCTATCGATCTTGTGCATCTCAATGGTAGCATACACTACCAATGGGACCTTCACGTGCCAGATGTTGGGATTCACAAAGAATTCATCGGGGATGACTTCTCAAATTGTCGGATCCTTGTATGGTGTCCATTCAAACTATATTAACGTGATAAAAACATTAGTTATATATATACTACTAAATACAAAATCGACTACGTTAATATTATATAGTTCAAATTTAAATAAATAGATATCTCCGCTTATGATCGCTAGTCTAATAGAAGCCGTATATCTTGAAGGTCAGTAGGTAATCCCACTTGACTCTGCCCATGGTTCCACCTATTTAAATAACTTGTTAGCATAATAATATTTATTTAAATCAATTTTATTATTAAAATATCTACTGAATTTTATCTTGTTACGAGTGAGAATGTATACAAGTAATTCGCTCGAGGACGTAAAAATAGAAATTGGTACCGCGCCCATGATTGCATTAGTAAAATCCAACCACCAATTTTGATTTTTCCTAGTTGCGTCGCCCGACATATCTCCCGGTACAATGTTGCCAACACGACAGACCCCCAACTGAGTTCGCCCGCTCCTCTAAAATCGAAAAGTTTCAACAGCCATCTTAGATGGACGAGCGTTCGTGACTTGTCCGGCATCAGGATACCCCCGATGATCTGAAGGATGTACGTCCAAGTGTGTCATTCTCTTTCGACTTCAAGAATCCTCATCCAGCGCCATGAAAGTTCTTCGTAACCAAGCTATTTTGATTCGACCTCCGTAAATCTTCTCTGAAACCGAACCCAAAAGTTCACCACATATGCCTTGCCACTCACCAGACTGAACAGACCTGGTGACTACCGACCCATCCACGGGCAACCCCAACTGTAAATGCATGTCCTCTAGAGTGATAGTACACTCGCCGTATGAAAGATGAAATGTGTGCATCTCGAGTCTCCACCTCTCCACTAATGCGCTTATGAGTTTCGGGTCCAACTTACACCCCTGGCCTACAAGGCCCACGTGCCAAAAACTGGTTTCCCTCAAATATGGTTCAATCAACGATGATGGAGGACCGAGTAGATTACGAATATGGCATTGTAAAATTCGATCTTCCGCCTATTTACGTAAAAAAAATATACAAAATATTAAGTTAATATATAACAATGAAATAAAAAAATTAAACAAAATTGAAATTTATTAAAAATTGTTCTTACCATTTGCAATTAAATGACGGAAATGTGCTTGTCATCATGACGGATTAGAGAACTGACCATTGCTAATTATATAGAACATGAATTAATTTAAAAAAATATTTTCAGAAAATATTAATAAAAAATCTAATAGAAAATATAATTTAGATTTTTGAAAAAATTGAAAATTTGAGAGAATTTTGAGAGTGGTTTGAGAAATTGAGAGGATTTTGTGAGAAATGAGACTGTTGGGGGGGGGGGGGCAACGACTATTTAAAACAGTCGTTGGAAAAGTATCTGTTGAGGGAAAAACGCTTCCAACTAGAAGCGTTTTACTGGTGATACGCAAAAAACACTTCCAGCTGAAAACGTTTTTCTAGATTTCACTTGAAAATACTTCTAATCCTAAATCGGCCTATACCCATAAATATTTCAAAAATCGACTTATTCTAGTAATTTAAAAAAAAAATCAGTATTTTTTTAGTAATTTAATCAAAAGTCATGATTCGGCCCATTGATGTGTATTCTTTTGGGAAAAAAAGGGCCATCGAAAGTCTATGATAGACCTAGACCTGCTTTTTACAATCGAATGAAACTTAAGAAAGCCTTGTTGGGACTCTCTCAGGCCTCAACGCTCCAATGGTTCACCTCTCACTCAAGTAAAATCCGAAGGCCGAACTACGAAATTCTTCAGGCTGAAGCTTCTTTTTTTTTTGAAATTACGTGAAAAGCTTGTTACAAGTTGTTTCTTAGCGAAGTTAGTGAAAAAAAATGGAAGACTCTCTACGACTCCAGAGCTTCGATCAACTCCCGTCAGCTGCACAGTTTGCCTCTCAGATTGAATCTCGAAATGTTCCCGCCGTAATTTTTCTGTTTCCTCAACTTTTTGTTTCTTTTTTCTCTTTGTCTGTTCGTTTTTCGAGAAAAATTGGTCCGAACTTTTTTTTTTCCTTTTGCTCATTTATATAAGCGGTAGTTGCTTCAATCTTAGTTCATTGATTTTTATTTCGTTTTGAAAGGTGTTCGTTGGATGCGTTAAGGACTGGAAAGCCGTTTCCAAGTGGAATCCTTCTAATGGAGGCCTCGGTTATTTGGAGGTTTGCTTATCCTTTTATAATTACTAGAATTTTTATGCTCGCTTTTTGAGTCAAAATATTTTATGTTGCTAGATTTTTAGTAAAATGGATAATGTTTTAGAAGTAAATAATATTTTTGTATATAATGTTGAAAGACATAATTATGCATTGAGTTTCAAATCTAGAAAAGTAGCACTAGTTTTACATTTGTTTTATTTACATCTGTGATAGTCTATTCAATAAGTTAATTAATAGGCAAGAGCTTGAATTAGTACGTTATACATTTTGGATATGGTTTCTAGAGTTACATTTTTTTAGTGGAATTGTGCAATTTATATGTTCAATTGAAGTATTTATTTTAGTATTTTTCTTGTTTGAGTATAACTTTAGGAACGGGTAGGATCATTCATGGTGGAGGCTATGTTATCTCAAACTGCACCGGTGTTTTACGGTGATCTTAGAAGCCATGAGAGGGTAATTCACTAATTCTCATATTCTTCATACACTGAGGCTTGTGATACATTTTCTCTCTTGGGTGGATGCGAGAATTATGATCAATTTGGTTTTGCATTTGTTTACAGGTTCCATTACCATTTTCCACTTTTATTGGCTTTTGTAAATGGCATAGGCAAAATGTTGGTAATTCTTGCAGTATTAATTCTAATTCACAAGGGCATCAACTTGGAGAATCTGACACAGAGCAAGGCTGTTCACCATTTGTAGATGCTGCTCCAAAACAAATCTACCTAGCACAGGTTGCTACTCAAAGTTCTGTGATCGCTGACATCTCTGTTAACATTTTTTTCTGCATTTGCTTTGTTTATTTAATATGTTGAGACCAGATGGATTTCACTTTTCCTGTGTGTCCTTCATTTCAATTTTCTTTTTAAGCATTAATGTAATTGTTGAATTTTGATACTTCCGATTCAGATTCCAATTATAAATGCTGAGAATGAAGAGAGAGTTCAATTGGAAACTCTACAGGAGGACATTCAGTTGGTCTGCATATTTCTCTCTCAACTGCTTGTTGTTACTAGTTAGTTCTCTAAAGAAGAACTAGTAATGCTAGGAAATTCTGATTACAATTGCTTGATTTGCACAGCCTGCAATTTTGGAGGAAAAAAATCTTTCTTCAATTAATTTGTGGATGAACATTGCTCAAGCTAGATCAAGTGCTCACTATGACCCTCACCATAATCTTCTATGTATAGTCACTGGAAGAAAACAAGGTGAATCTTCTGTTTTTACGAATTAAATATATAGATTTGTTAGTTATTTTGGTTCTCTAGGTCAGCTCTCTATAGATAGGTGTTCTCATTTGTAATCTGTAGAATCATAACTTTCATCAACATCCAGATTGGAGGATATGACATTCTAACTCATAAATTTGTATTGCCTAGCAACATATCAGCTCTGGATATAGGACTGCTGTAACTTTCTTCTTATGCCTAATCATGAAAGGACCTTGCAGACCACAGCATAAATAAGGGATATTGTCCACGTGCTGGTGTTTGAGAATGCTTGTGTACAAGGCATACAATGACATTACATTTTTACTTCCTTCTAACTCATTCATATATGGGATGACTGAATAAGGAATATTGTCCACATGCTGGTGTTTGAGTTTCATTATCTTACTCACGGTTTCTAAGTTGTTTGTAAATAAATACTGCAGACCCAAAAACCCTAGCTGAGGTAGTCCTTTTTTCCTTTGCAAGCCATAATGGTCCTTTTCTATCTGCTTTACTTGTCATTGATTGTTAATAAGAATACACGTCTTTCACCTATCTTGACTTCCTTTCTTGATCAATGCATTTATTATGTGAGTAATATTAGAACGAGTTTTTGTTTTCTTGATGAACTATATGGCCTTGCAGTTGTTTTATGGCCCCCTTCTGCAAGTCCTATGCTATATCCCATGCCTATATATGGGGAGGCCTCAAACCATAGGTATGCTACTTTGTCTATCTGCATCAAGAACCTAACTTTGCTTTTATTTTGCTTCATTTGAACTACTCTGATTATGAAAAAGGAATGCTTGGCTGGCAACATGATTGACTTTCAAATTTACTTTCTTAGCATGTTAAAACGTTTGATGTCTTTAACATTATGCTCTTTGGTTGGTTCTTTTTTTTTTTTTTTTTTTTTTTTTTGGGGGGAGGACTCTCTTGGCAGTTCTGTTGCTTTGGAAAACACTGATTTTTCAATTCATCCAAGAGCGCAATGTTCCATGGAATACTCTCAGAAGGTTATTCTTCAAGCGGGAGATGCACTTTTCATTCCCGAAGGCTGGTAAGATTAAGCTCTCATTTTTTATAAAAACATCATCTTTACAGGCTTCTCTTCCCTTCTCTTTTTGCTTGGCCGTTAAGTTCCAGCATAAGATTTATTCTTTTTTATTTATTAATTCTCTCTCTCTAGAAGTTCAGCAACATCTTAGTTATAAATTACTGAGAGCATCCACTCTCTTCGTTAATGATCTTAGATTTGATTGAGTGTAGTCAAGCTAGTGCTGTCAGACTCGCACTAATGGTTTGAAGTTAGATATTCCAGTAATGATTTTGATTTGGAATTTGAACTTTTCTTTATGAGAAAGGAAAGCAAGAGTGATCTGTGCCTTTTTTTTTTTTTTTTTACTAGAATATTTGTGACCGTACATTCAACAATACTAGCTAAATGTGATATGTGCTTTTTCACATTTACTCGGGCTGGTGGATCGCTTAAAACATTATCTCCTCTTCCATTTTTCAAGTTTGAAAACTTCATTTCCTAAGAAATGTTTGCTTGTTATTCCTCATTTGCAAGTTTTATCTCCTTTTGACCTAGAGTTTCAAAGACATCCAATCCTACTTAGTTTGTTGTAAATGAAAAAACAAAATATGGAAAAATCTTTTTTTGATGCTACCAATACTTCAAACATATCCTCATTTCTCTCACTGGTTATATTCATGAGAGAAATGTTGAATTAGGAAGCAACCCCATTGCTTTGATGCCTAAGCACTTTGCTTTTAGATAATAGCTACTGTTTTGGATGGGAAAAACAAAATTCGAAGTAAAGTTGCTTTCTGGTGCAAGTCAATATAGTATCTTTCTGTTGATGCCTTGATGGCTGTGGTAGAGAATCATAAAAGCTGCAGCGAATGAACAAAGCATATACTGTGAGGTATCTCATAATAAGACAGTGTAAAAGTTGTTGAGTAGAATTAAGTTGTGGAGTAGAATTAACAATGAACTAGAAGTGTTGTACTGGAGCTACACTTTCTTTTGTACTGCATTGAACTTGGTGATTTTTGTTTCCTATTGATACAGGTTCCACCAAGTAGATAGCGATGAGTTGACTATTGCTGTTAATTATTGGTGGCCCTCCAATATAATGTCTAGCTTGGCAGACCACATGGATGCATATTATTTGCGCAGAATACTTAGAAGGTAGCAGTGGATCATCATCTTTTAAAATATTTTGGCTTCTTATAGTTTATCCCTCCACCCCTAGAAAACGAATCTGTTATTGCTATTGGTATTATTATCTGACTTGAGTTTATGTTGCTCATGGAATGAACCTGTTGTATGAAGATTGACAGACAGAGAAATGGTATGTACACTTCTATACTAGTTGTTGCAGTTATATTTTTAAGTCTTGATCAGCACAACACTACCCTTGTCTGGTCATTTTGACATTCTATGATACACCATATGCTTGACAGCGAATCTTTTTTATCCTGGCTTGTTATTTCTATCCAAATTATAGGTTTGAGTTTGCACAACTTGCATCTCTCATCAGGATTGTCTTTTCAGATCCTTTTCTTTGGTTTAATGGTTCATTTGCAACAAAAGAACCTGTTTTCTTTGAATTTGGGTTAAAATCTTTATAGCTGTAGGGGAAGCTTGAATTTTTTGTTGGCAGATATGATTCTTCATCTGCTTATTTGAACCTTTTTTTTTAAGTATCATAAATTCTTAATGAGATAAATCAAATCATCTCATAAAGTTTATTAAGTTAAAGCTTCAGTGAATTTCAGATATCTTATTGTTAATTGATCCTTGACTAGTATGGACTGGACCATGATAAATGATGCATTAGGCAGCACTAGTTAATGCAATGGACAACATTGTACATTTTTTACCGGTTATACTGTATTCCTGAGGATTTACATGTACTACACTCTCTGCTTTTTTAGATGTTACTTTCCTTTTTGTTTCCCATGTCCATCAACTAATGTGTTGTGTATTTTATTTTGAAACTAGGACAGGATCAAGTGCTTCTGAAGGGTTCTACTCCTACGTGGAGACAGCAGAGTAAGCCACACCTTCTGTGTGATGAACGTTAGATTCTGATAAGCATGCAGACTTTTGCCAAAAACAAGAGAAGATAAACATGCTGAGAAACTGATTATTTTTCAGCCATGATTAAACTTGATAACTTTTTCCCCAGGTAATGTAGACCATAGCTTGGATCAGGCTGGGCAGAGCAAGTATTTGAAAAGGAAAGAACAAGAACAACATGGCCTTCTTTTGCATGAATTGAGACCCTGTGCTCTCCAGGCCCTTCATGAACTGGTTGCTTTAGTTCATGACCATGTTAATGCTTCTGATCAAAATCAACCAGTGTCGTCTGATTCAACAAATGGTTTGATGTGTTCTAAGACAAATGAGCAAGATAAAACTTTAACAACTGAAATATTTCATTTAGAAGAAGATCCTGTAGCTAAAATTCTTTGGATCCTTGAACCAGGCATCTTTAAGGATATTTTTCTTGCCATGGCGGTGAGTTTGCAATCTCCTATAAGCATTTTTACACTTTCACTATGCACCTAGAATTTTCATTAATTCTATTTTAAATTTTGATGAATTTGGAAGAAATATTATTATTTTTATTTTAAAATTGAAGGAGTTATGTTGGGGATTTTAATGTCACATACTAGATTGGTGCTTGTCTAAGTGAGGCTTCTGTTCTAACATTTGTGGAAAACTAAATATGAGAAAGATGGATTCTACTTGAAGGAATTTAAGAAAACAATAGCATAATGAATGGGTTACCCATCTCAGTTTATTTTAAATTGCCTTGGTTTCTTTCAATATGCCTTGATGGTTTTCTTTGTTACGCTTACTTTTTATGAAGGAATGCTTATCTGTTTGTTTGTTTGTAATGTTTTCCAGCATAACTTCCCCAGAACTTTGGAAGCTCTAGTACTGCACTTACTTTCACCAGTGGGGGCAGAAGTCCTTACACGGAAGTTTGATGAGATAGATCAGCAGAACACCGAAGAAAATCGGTACGTGTCAATTATTCTTGGAGTCAATCCTGATTTAGTTGTTCTTTGCTATGTAGTTGCTTTGGCATCAGTATTATTCTTTTTTATGGTTTCAGGAACAAATTCTACCAGATATTCTATGGGGTATTTGATAACCAATTTGCCGCAATGGATGCTATTTTAAATGGGAAAGAATCATTTGCACGCCAGGTGATGCATTGACCCTTTTGAACTTTTTCTTCCAAAGAAATTAAGTATTTATCAGTTTATGATATAGATTTGAGACATCATCTGCTATGAGATATATCTATAAGACAAACCTTTCTGCTCAAATTCAAGTCTAACAAATGTTTTGAGTTCAGTTTTCTTCTGTGGGTGAGGAGGTAGAGGTGGGTGGCTTGAGTTTATTGGAGGAATAATAGCAATCTTCATCCTGAACTACATGTTGATTAATCTAAATTTGTTTTTCTGGGGAAATTATATAGTCAGGCCAACATTGTGTTTTTTAATATGATATGCCTAATTTGGAGCTGCATAAAGCAGCAAAAAGAATATTTTCGTTACAGTTTTCTGATCCTCTTCACCATTGAAGACCTTCATTCATCCCCCCTAACTTTCCTCTTAGTGACTTCTTTTCATTTGTTCTTTATTCTTTTCTGTCATTACTTCTTCAGCAGGTTGGTATGTTCTTTAGCTAGTTTTACAGTGTTTCTGTTCCCACAAGACAGATCCAATAGGAAGTTTTGCTGAACTATGATGCTTCATACTCTCAACACAGTCTAAATTCTTAACTTTGCATTCTTAGCCTTATTATTTTCTAGCGCAGGCATTCAAAAATGTGTTGGATAAATACATAGGAGGGAACTTTGATGTACCAAAACTGAGTGTTGGGCGAGACATCTCATGACGCAATATTCTTCTTTAGGGAATTGGTCCCATGGAGATCTCAGGATAGAAATTGATGCATATTTCATCTCAGAAGCTTTCTATCGCAATCGGTACTTCTACATGTAAGTCATCAACAAATTTGTAGAATACAAATCATTTCAAAACTCTTACGATTTAAACTACAAAGCTCTTACTGTTGCATTAGATGATTTCTCCATTAAGACTGTATATATAGCTTCACATAAACAACAATTTTAGGTTAAGAATCCTCTTGTACGTAACCTAGATGAAAATGGTAACTATATTTTGCTAAATTCTAAAAAAATTTTATTGATGAAAATAGCAAGTATTGATGAAAATGAGCTTTGACAGTTATTGCGTTAAGCAACACGGTAGAATGATGCTTTTTATATGCATTTCATGTTTTGTCCAAGTTAGGCTTTGAACTTGATAATTGTCCTCACATTGGGGCCTAAACTAGGCAATCGCTTTTATATTGGGGTTTGAACTTTTTTTTTCCAAATTAGTCCTTGAACTTGGCAATTGTTTCCATGAGGGCCTAAACTTGGCAATTATTCTCACATTGGGATTTAAACTTTAAGGTTTTCAAGGAAATGTCAGTGACTAAATTGAACAAAAAAAGTTCAGGTCCCAATGTAGACAAAATTGCCAAGTTCAGGGCCTAACTTAGACATAAAAAAAAGAGTTTAAGCCCCAATGTGGGAACAATTGCCAAGTTCAGGGCCTACTTTGGGCAAAAAAAAGTTTAGGCTCCAATTTGGGAATAGTTGCCAAGTTTAGGTCCCAAAAAGTGATTTAACCTTTTTTTTTAATTATCTGTAGTGCGATTGTTAATACTGAGGGGAGGGGTGTGGAAAAGAGGGATTTGCAGCTGAAGGTAAAACAAAAGGAAACCATAGAAAAGAAGGGTTTGGTAATTATTAGAAAGAGGGCAGAAGTAAGGTATGTTGAGATGAGATTCCCTGATGTAATATGACATATAGAATATAATATTCAAACTCCTATTGAGAGAGAGAAGAGAGGTGAATTATTGCATGTTTAGATATACTCATAAACAGTGAACTACTTTGAACTATTTTCATTAATCAAAATGCTGTCTCTGTTTGAATGTACTAGAATACTAGCAAGGATTTGTTTTACGTTTCCTCCTTTTGCTCTTTTGGTGGTTGTGTTTGTCTCTCTCTGTTCTGAGGCTCAGTTTGGTACATTTGAACTATTCACAGCTCTTAATAAAATAAATAAATTTATATAGACTGAGCAAGTAGCACATTAAGTGATATAGCTACAGTTTTACTCTGGTCTTGCAAAGAAAGCAAGTAGATGTTGTGAACCAGAAGAGGCCCAATAAATTATATACATATTGTGAAATCACAATTACAATTATAAATAATTATAATTAGAATTGATTATTATAAAGTAATTATTTATGAATCTAGATCATAATAAATTTAGATATAACTCACATGATTTTGTACCTACATAACAACTAAATTAAGCCTTCATTCCAATTTCAAAACTTCAACCTTAAAAATTGATAGAGGAGGAAAGGTCATCAAGGAATATACATATATATATATATATATATATATATATATAAACTAAATTTGTTCATTCAAACTTTCAAAGTTGTATCTAAACATCTTTTTTTTTTCATTTTTCTTTTGTAGCCTCTCCTTCTCCTATTTAGAAAGGGTTATAAGTTTTCAAAAATTTAAAATTTAAAATTTTTACGTCTATCCACTTCCATCTGGTCCTCAGATCTTTGGGACTCGTTTGGTATCCGAGCCAAGAAAGAACATGTAATTTTATTTGTTTTAAATATTTTTGAGTTTTGGTTTAACTGTTTTTATTAATGTATCATCATTTTTGTTGAGTATTGATACATAAACCAGTTAACCATGGGTTAGACGTGTTAAGGGCCAACTATCCCTATATGCAATTTTAGTTATCCAAAAATTTTGATAGTAGAATCCTTTGTTGGAAATTCGAAACAAAAAGATTTTTGCTTTGCTTAGGAGAACCAATTCTTCTACAAATTTTACCTCCAATCAATCCCAAGGGTCTGACCAAACCTCCAATAACACTGTCAATGAACAATAACATTATGAAAATGTTCCCCAAAGATGTGACAATTGAACTCTTTCGAGAGTTCCAAAAATCCAAATTTAAAAAAAATATATTTGAAACTTTAAATGTCTTTTGAAGTTATGTAATAAAAACAAAAGAAAAAAGTTTATCTATCCAAAAGAAATATGAAATTATCGAATTATTAGATAGTCTTCGTCAATAAGCTGAAGGAACAAAATTATAAATATATCCATTTTAGATTAGTCCAAGTCGATGTCAAATCACTTAGTGTTGAAGGCACCAAAAATACCTCAATTTTAATTTACCTAAAGGACCAAAGACACATAATGTTTAACTATTTCTAACTAGGAATTGTTGAAACAAGCCTATGTACTGACTTTATACATTTTAATTGCTACCCAAGTTTTATGGTTTCATTAACTGATAAAAACATTTTAAAATCATTAACCTTTCAGATTCATACTCATAATTACAAAATGCACCCTAGATCCGAAGTACTAATGTTAGTTTATCGGGTCCATTTCAAAGTCATGTATTTCGTTGTTAATACCAAGGCTTTACTCCAAAACCCAAAAGGAGAAACCCTTTTAATAGAATCAGGCACCTCAAGATCTCATGTCACAATTCCAAAAACAAAACAATGGCATGAAATCAATCTCCATGCCAGATGGAAGTTAAAAGGTGTTATAGACCCTGTTGCACCAACCCCTATTAGAGACACTTCATATTTCTCAACACCAAGATGACACAGTTGATAATATTCAATAAGTCACCCATAATGCCCTCAAGACATTCCTTTGAAATAGGAAGTACTAGTACAACCTTTAGAAAGTTAAATATAGAATAAGAATCAAATCTTGAAACACAAAGAAAAGACTTTAGGACTGCTAGAGCCTCAGTTTCTTTTGTCCCAACAACATTTAGAAGTAATTTACAAGGAATAGATAAATCCTCAAATATAGCTCAAACTATCTATACCAGACAGAAAAAGAGCCCCCAAAATTCACCTAATATGTCACCAATATACTCATCAATGACTAATAGTGCAAGTTAGAAGAAAATTCAGAAATTTTTGTACTAGAAAAATCTTTTGAGATCAATAAATAATAGTGTAGAAGACCTTCTATTCCAACAAGAATAAACAAACAAGAGAATATTACTTTAAAAATTATAATAATGAGAAAGAGAACATTCTCCAAGAATATTACAAATTTATAAACACTCATAAAATTCATATAAAATTCTTTGAATGATTTGAAGAACATTATTTGAAATTTATCAGTACAATAAAAATTAATACTAGATGAAAAACAAATAGATGAGAAGTTGAATCTCAACATCCCCCCTTAGTGGAGGTTCAATATCTTCATAGAAATACTGGAATAAAAACAAGCTCTTTAAGAATAAGAGCTCTTAATGCATAAGAACAAATTACATCAAAAGACATTAAAATGATAGTGGAACAAAACAACTATACAAATCTCAGCCTTCATAGAATAAGAAAACAATTAGATTCTATTGAAAACTTGATAGAAAGCCAACCAATTAAGAAAGAATTAGTAAAAGAAATAAGTTGAAAGAAGTTTTAAAGAACCAATATTTATACCATATGAAATACCAAAATGATTTCTTAACATAAATCCAAAATAGACTTGATGTTTTGAAAAGTTACAAGTCTGAATTAATAGCCTCGAATAACCCAATGCAAGCTGAACACTCAGTAAACATTTTACACCAATCTTCCCAATATGACTTTGACCAGTATGATGAACAATAATTAACAAAATGGCTTGGAAATAACCAAAAAGATTATATTACCACGAATGCACCTGACCTTAATATAGAAGAAAAACTTGTTTTTCCAAAATAAATACAATGCTGCACTATTTATGAATGGAATATAGACGAAATGTCTGGATATAATATTCTCAGTTTATTACAACAAATAAAAATGGTTTCAGATGTTTATAAAACTCAAAACCAAAATGTGTTGATTAATGATCATACTATAGTCAATATTTTAGTTGCTGGATTTATTGGTTAATTAAAAGGGATGGTGGGATCATACATTCACTAAAACCCAACAAGAAAAATTCTAAAAGCAATAAAATAGGATGATCAAGGAAAATTTATTTTAGATGAACAAAGAAAAGAAATTCAAGATGTAGTTGTAACTTTGATTTTCTCAATCTTTAAACACTTTATAAGAGATCCTTCTCATTGTAAAGGTAAGAATTCAAAATTATTATCAAATTTAAAATAAAAAAATTAACAGATTTTAAATGGTATAAAGATGTCTTTATTACCAGGGTCATGCAAAGATATGATAATTAACAACTATTCTGAAAAGAAAATTTTCTAACAAGACTTTCCTTCTTTATTAGGAGAAAAGTTAGAAACCAAATTAGGGAGAATTACAAAGATATTATCCCTTGTGAAAAACTTGCATAAGGTGAACTAATTAGTTTCACCCAAAAAGAAGGATTAAAAATCTATCAAGATTTAAAATTACAAAAAATAACTTAAAAAGAAATATATTAATGCAGAAAGGAATTGAGATCATTTTGCCGTCAATTTTACATTAAAAGTAAACTTTTTTCCTTAAAAACATGTTGTCCTATAAAACCAAAAAAATGAAAAAAGAATATCTCATAATACTATAAAAAGTCAAAATAAAGAAAATATAGAAAAGAAAAGAAAAGAAAAGAAAAAATCTAAAAACAAAAAAGATAAAACAATAAAATGTTAAAGATGTGGAAAAGTAGGATACATTTCAAAATATTGTAAGATTAAGAGAAAGATTAATAATTTAAATCTAGATGAAGAAATAGAACAAAATATCAATAAAATTCTTCTAGAATCTACTACCTATGAATTACAAACAACATCCGAATCATCTGATGAAAATGAACCTTCAATATATATGTTAACCAAATACCAAGGATTCATGATTCAAATTATTGATAAAATTCAAGACTTAGAACTTAAAAAAGAATATATTTTAAAATTAAAATCCTCATTGAAATACAAACCAAAAAAAAGAAAAAGAAATTATTCCTAGCTAATCACAAATGTACAATATATAATGTCGAAACCATTTTTTTGTTTGGAAAACGGGCCGACTTTAAAAACATGGAGTCGCCACCAATCTTTTTTTGAAGTGTGATTGGGTCACCTTATAAAACATTTTGGTCCACGAATTTTAAGAAAACGGGTCCGGGAGTCGGTTACGCACGAGGAAGGATTAGCACCCTCGCAACGCCCAAAATTGGTACATTATTGATTGATTAATGTCCTAATATCGAAAATTGGAAGAGATTTTAAAATACGAATCATTTAGAAAATGTTTGGATAATTCAAATTGGATATCGAAATTCTCTTGTTCCGAAAGAATGAAATATCACATCCAGCACGTTAGGATACGATGTTTCAAAACCTTGACACCAAGATCATTTCATGATTTCCAAAATTCATGCATTGTAATTTTAAAAGGGTATTCCGTTATTTGGCCAAACGAAAAAACCAAAACCCAGCACGTTAGGGCACGATTCCTCGAATTTCCAAACATGAAATATTGCCTTATTTTTTGAAGTTAAGAAAACACAGTCAAAGTCTTAAAATGATATTTAGTTGTTTGGACGAACGGAAAACCGAAACCCAGCACGTTAGGGCACAATTTCTCGAAACTTCCAAACACGAAACATTGCCTTGTTTTCAAAAGCTCTTAAATAAGTAATTATGAAATTGACCGAGAATGCATTTATTTGATTTGTTTGGGATAAAAGTGAAATAACCAACATCGGCCAAAACGTTGGGGTTTAAACCATAATGTAATAATAAGAACCCGCAATCATAGTATCGAGCATGAAATAAAAATACATGATACTAATACTACACAGGAAAAAAAAAATACATATCAATCCAAATAAACAACGCACATGAAATGAAAAACTTATTATAAAAATATGTACACAAAATAACATGGAATCAATAATATATATATATATATATATATATATTAAAAACTATTTAGTATGGAAAAAATGATAGTAATAAAATAATACTAATAATATTAATGAATATGGTAATAATAATGAAGTTAAATTAAAAAAATATTAAAATAATAAAAATGATAGTAACAGTAATGATAAATAGTAATAGTAATAATAATGGGAAAAAATTTAAAATTTAAAATAATATTAATAGTAAATGAAAATAATAATAAAAGCAATAGTAAAAAAATAGTATTAGTAATAAAATAATAGTATAATATTAGAATTAATAGAAAATAAAAAATAATAATGAAAATAGAAATAATAAATAGTAATAATAGTACTAGTAAAAATAAAAATAATAGTAGTACTAATAATAATAAATATAATGCTAATAACAAATATGATTATAATAATGATAAAAAATAATGGTAATAATAAAAATAATAATGGGTATAACAATAATAATAAAGTCAAACTAAAAAAATAAAAAAAGTAGCAATATCGAATTGATAATAATAATAGTAGTATTAATAATAGTAAGAATTAAAATTAATAATAAAAATGATAAAATTAATAATAAAATCACAAAAAGAAAAAAAAAAGGATGAAATTGCACTTAAAATAAAATTTGGGGCGAAAATTAAAAAAATAAAAATAAGGGCCTATTTGGGTGCGCGAATAACATGGAGGGACTAAAGAGGAAAATATTCCCTCCCTCCAAAACGCACAGCATCAGGGGGACCCCAATTGAAAACCGAAGTAAATTATCGGGTAAAATTAAAAATAAAATAAACTTAATAATAAAACAATAAAAAATAAGAAGGGCTAAATGTGAAATTAGCCCTTCCATCGAAAACGCGCGGATCCTTAGAGCGGGTCGGGTCAATGCGCGGGTCTACGGATGAAACGACGTCGTTTTGGCCTTAAGAAGGGTCTTCAAAACGGCGCCGTTTAGACTGGGTATTTAAGTCAGTTTTTTCTGAAAAAAATCATTCAAACCATTTTCATAAAAAAAAAAAAACTAAAGAACCTTCATAAAAAGCTCTCCCCCCTTTTCCTTTTCCGACGGTCGGACGATTGCCACTGCCGCGCCGACCACCACCGGCCACCACCGTGCGCGGTGGTCGGAGCTTCGTAAACCACCTTTTCTCTGGCGATTTCAAAAAGGTAAACTTTTCTTTTTATTTATACGTATATATACAAGCAAAAAAAGATTTTTTTTCCAAAAAAGAATAGAAATGTAAAAACTCCTCTAGTATTTCTGTTTTGATTTCTCGGGTTCTTACTTTACATTAAAATCTATGTGCAGAGAACGAAAATGAAGAGAACGAAAAAAAAAGAAAACTGAATATAACAAAAACCTTCTCAACTTCAATCTGTTTTTGATCTTGTATTTGTGAAACAATTGTATTGATTGTGTGTATCTGTAAAAACCAAAAAAATCCCCCCCCATTTTACAATGAATATTTATGGCTTTTTATAGCCATATTTACAACCGTTTACTGCTTCTATTTGCTGCAGGTATGGTGAACGTGAGTAGCGTGATGCGTGGGCGCATGGTGGTGGAGAACGTGGGTAGTGGAGGCATGGTGGCAGTGGGAGGCTAGGGTTTCTGCAGCTTTGAAAATTTTGGGCCGTTTGGGCCCTAATTTAATTGGGCCCCAATGTTTATTTGTAATGGACTGTTTTAAAGGGGAAAAAATGGACTTTATCATTTGGGTTTGTTTTTGGGCCCGGGCAAAAAATTGGGCTCTACATATAAGATATAATATTTAATAAATATAAAAGAACAAATGAATAATAAGAAATGAAGATACAAATGCAAACTTTAGAAATTAAGTTAATACACAATCGGAAATAAAACAAATTAAGTTAGAACTTTCTTAACTTAAAAATGAACAATAAGAAATAAAGAAACAAATGTAAACTTTAGAACATGAAATCTTAAAAGATAGTTCTTCAGAAACTAAACTCGAGCCAGAAGATAATACACAATGGTTCTTACTGAAGTATCCATTCAAAGATATTTGACAAAAATAAATCTTATTATAAATAATGAATTTTAATTTGAAATAATAGCCCTTTTCGACACATGAGTAGGTCAAAATTGTATTAGAGAATGTATTATTCCAACAAAATACTATGACAAAACATTAGAATCATCATAATCTCTTAAAGCTGTAAATGGTAAAAACCTCAAAATAATACCTACAAAATTCCTAATGTTGAAATCTATAATAAATGTATCAAATATCAAACATGTCTTTTAATGGTAAAAGATATTACCCAATACGTCATATTAGAAACCTCATTCATATATTTACTCAAACCCTATAAGTTAACAAATCATTCAATCTCCACCAAAGTTCTGTGGAAGAACCCAAAATAAGAAATATGAACTTGTTAAAATCTCTATCCATCTATAATTGGGAAAATCAACAATTTAATTAGAGCTAGTTTAGCATTACTTTTGAGAAGTACTTTTGAAAAGTTTGGTTTAAGATTTAAGTGTTTAGTATTGCTGTCAAAAAATACTTTTGAGATGTAAAATGTCCATTTTAGACATGGTGTTATAAAATAACAAATATGCATTTAAATAATATTCAAATTAGTTCAAATTAGTTAATATTATGATATTTTAGTAAGAATATAAAAATAATTTATTGTTAATATTTTAATATATGAAATATAAATTTGAAATATTTTTTAAGCAATTAATATTAATTGTTTATAAAATTTAATTCGAATATATAAAATATATTTTAAATATTAAAATATAACCAATAAAAATTTAAATATATAATATTATATATTTAAAATAAATTTCAATAGAAAAGTAATTACATACCCAATATAAATATTTTAAAATTGTCCTTTATTCCTAAAAACACTTTTGCCAAAAGCAGAAGTACTTTATAAGTGGTCGAGGGTTCGATTCTCGTCCTGGGTATAGAGCAACTTTAAAACTCGTGGCCAACATCTACCCCTTAATAGGCTTACAGAATGCGAATGATTAGTTACTGGGCTCGATCGGGTAAATACCTTGAGAAAAAAAAAAGCAGAAGCTAGAAAAAACTATTTTTGCTTTTGGGTTCAAAAGTACATCTGACTCCAAAAGTTGTTTGTTTAGTATTGTTTATGACTCCAAAAGCACTTTCGAGAAGCAATGCTAAACTACAACTTAATCGTAAACAAAGACAAAGTCCTTTTCTAAAAGAAGAAATATGTTTTAAAAAATTAATTGAATAATTAGCAAAAAAAGATCCAATAAAGAATAAACCAAATTAAAGAAGAAATAGAATCAACAATATATTCTGATATTCCTAATGCCTTTTGGAATAGGAAAAAACATTAAATAATTACCCTATGAAATGATTTTGATGAAAGACAAATTCCAACAAAAGGTTGATACAGATGAACAAAGAAATTGAAGAATTTTGTAGAAAAAAATACAAGGTTTTCTCAATAAAAAATTAATCAGAAAAATCAGTTTTTCTTGGAGTTGTTCAATATTTTATATGATAAAAAATTTAGAACTTGAAAGAACTACGCTAAGATTAGTTACTGATTACAAACCTTTAAATCAAGCTTTAAAATGGATCATATATCCAATCCCAAATAAAAAAAGATTTATTGTAAAAAATTTTCAATGTTAATATTTTTCCAAATTTAACATGAAATCATGATTTTGGTAAATCTAAATAAAAGAAGAAAGATACAAAACGACATTTATTGTATCATTTGGGCAATACGAATGGAATGTAATGTCTTTGGATTAAAAAAAATACTCCATCTGAATTTCAAAGAATTATGAATGATTTTTTTTTATCTATATTCCCAATTTACAATAGTATACATTGATGATGAGCTAGTGTTTTCTGAAAATCTAAAAAAAAAAACACTTAACCATTTTTATCAAAGTTTTATAAAATAATAGTTTAGTAGTATCTAAATCCAAGATTAATTTGTTTCAAACCAGAGTAAGGTTTCTAGGTCATTATGTTACCTAATGGACCATTACTCCAATAAAAAGATCTATAGAATTTGCCAACAATTTCCCAAATGGAATCTTTGATAAAGTCTAGCTACAAAGATTCTTAGGTAGCCTAAACTATGTCATAGATTTATAACATGGTTTTAGCAAATTATTTAAGTCCTTGTATGAAAGGCTCAAGAAGAATCCACAACCATGGACAAATGTTCACACCAATATAGTTACCCAAATAAAAAAAAATCATCAAACTTCCTTGATTATATTTAGTTGATTCAATCGTCCCCAAAATAGTAGAAAAATATGCTTCTAATATAGGGTATGGTGGGATTTTGAAACAAATCAAAGGAGGAAAAGAACAAATAGTCCATTTTACATTTAAACATTGAAATCCAACTCCAAAATAATATAATACAATTAAAAAAAAAATTTTATCAATTGTTTTATGTATTACAAAATTTCAAAGTGATTTATTAAATCAATTTTTTTTTATGTATTGATTGCAAATCTACAAAACAAGTTTTACAAAAAGATGTTCAAAATATTGTCTCAAAATAAATTTTTGCTAGATGACAAGCAACTTTGAGTATATTTGATTTTGAAATTGAATATATCAAAAGAGAAACTAATTCTTTGCCTGATTTTTTCACTAGAGAATTTCTTCAAAAATGTCTCCAAAACTCAAAGATAAAGGAAAATGAAAAGTAGAAGAATTCTCCCCCAAAACAAATATATCCTTAAAATCGATCAAATCATGATCATGAAATTTTTCTCTAGGAAGAAAATGAGGGATCATCATCCTCATAAAAACATCCAATAATGCATCCTGAAGACCCGAATGAATACAATTCGCAAATAAAAAGAAATGGACATAGTCTCTCTCAATCCTCAAAAGTGGTATTAGTCATAGCCCAATCCAAAGAGGAAACTCTTCTCAAACAAATTATTGTTGAAGCAAACAAGATTTTAAAAAATAGAGAGATCGTTTTACACAAATCAAAACCTATAACGCCCCAAAATTCTTATTTCGGCTCTTGTGAAAATGTGTCATAAATTTGTATTTGCTTTAGTGGTTATGTGTTCTGGGGGTGTGTGAGAGGTCCCAAGTTCAAGCCCTACCTTTGACAAATTTTGATATTTTCTTGATCTAAGCCTTGTGTTTGGGGAGTGGACTTATGTTTAATTATTAGTAGAATCATATTAGAATGGGCCTGCTGGTTTGGTGGTTAAGTTGAGTGTTAATTTGTTGAAGGTCTTGTGTTCAAATCTTTGCACGAGTGTGGGATAGTCTTATTTTGCTCATTCGACTGAAAGAGTTTTAGTTGAACCGAAATTCTGAGGTGGTTGAGGATGAGAGAATAGTGGGATAATGGGGAGTTATCAAAATTATTTTCTTTTTTATTTCAAATTCTTTTCTTTCACCTCCTCAAAAATTTTTCCAACTTTTTGACGTCTCCCCAACTCTTCTGCCGAAAATCTGCCTCCCCATCCATTTTCCCTTTTGATTTCTTCTTTCCAATCCATCTTCTTTTGTTCAGCGTTGGTTTTCGCTCGTTCGGTAAGTCGTGTATTAGTAGAAACTTAGTATTGTTTCGAAAAAGTGCTTAACGTGAGAGTTTTTGTTGTTTCTCTCGATATCAGGTGAAGGGCAGGAACCGATGGGAACTCCTGTAGCAAAGTAAGCATTAGGAGTCCTCGTTAGCGATAAGTTTACGAATACGCATTGGGTATTGTGAAGTTTCGTTGGTGGATTAATTTCGTTAAGTTGGAAGTATTGACTGAATTTGGGTGATGGTATTCTGAGTTTTAGGTGCGTGTGGTCTCGGGAGTGTTTTTGCTTCAAATCAACACCAGGTGTGTACCCGAAACGCAGAAAAACGGTGTTCGGCGAAAGCCAAAAAACCACTCTGTCGACGCCACACAGCCGTGTGGTAGGCCGTGTGCGACGACACGACCGTGTGATCGACGAAGGCCAGGCCGTGCGCAAGACACGGTCGTGTGATGGCCAGGGGGTGGCCGTGCGGGCCATACGGGCTACGCCAAATTGGGCGTGTAGGCCCACACGGGTGTGTGTTATCTGGGCCAGGCCGTGTGATCCACACGGGCAAGGCGAAATTGAGCGTATGGGCTACACGGGCATGTGGGCCCACACGGGCAGGCCACATGGGTATTTGGGCCCACTATACTAGAAGTTTCTGTAGGGACTGCACGGGTCGTCCTAATCGACTGTGGACCTAGCGTAGGGTCAGTAAAGGCTTACTAACCCTAAAACTATGTGTTCTGTTAGACTGTTGTACTGTTCTGAGCATGTCTATACCATGTGTATCTGTTGTCTGTTCTTATAAGCATGTAAGCATGATTTATTGTTAATTCTGCATGCATGTATCTTTATTCTTGAGATTGGGGTGGGATGATATATATATTTTGGAGGAAGTGTTCTCAAAGGCGATTATGCCTATTATCCGCGATTCAAATTGCAATATATCGATATGTGCCGCATTCGATTCTGACAAAGATGGTGTGTAAATCGGGTGGGTGTTTTAAACCCCACATGGTGTGTATGGATGGTCGGAGATGGTGTGTAGAGGCTGGGGTAGGATCTGATTTCTATTTCGATCGCATGTCTCAGATCAGATCTGAGATGGGCTAAGGCCCAAATCTGCATCTGAATCTGTAATGGGCTTAGGCCCAAGACTGTATGTGACTGATATCTATTATTCTGTATGTGTGCATGCTTAATTCTAATGGGTTACACATTGAGTTTACGTAAACTCACCCCTTTTCTATTTGTCTGTACAGGTAACCCACAGTCTTAGGCGGATCGGAGCTGTGGAGTCCCTCGGGGACCACATGTTCGAGCTGGTTTAAGTTTTAACTAATTTATATGTTCTGGTTTACTCTGGGTTTGTTTTATGTAATTTGAACTTTATGGACTGTTTTACTTTAAATTGGGTTAGACTGCGATTTTATGATTTAATAACTGCAAAACACGTTTTAAACTCGGATTTTATCAGAAGCAAGGATTTTTTTAAACCTTGAACGGTTTTATAAACACAATAACTTTTAAAGCTTCCGCTACAAAATACGTTTTATCCCAAGACAGGTAAATGAAAGAAAATTTTAAAATTAATAATAGTGATAAAGACTAGTCGAACTGGAAATGGGTTTTTGTTTAATAACGACGGTTTTTTCAACTCATTTCATGTGACGCTTTCGGATTCGGCCATAACATCTAGGACAGGTTTGGGGTGTTACATTTAGTGGTATCAGAGCCAAGTTACAAAACTCGGCTGTGAATTTTTGGCTTCAAAATATGTTTTAAAGAATTGGTTTTCAAATGATTCCAAACACTTTGTGGTTCACCGAGTCTTCGGCGCCGATCCTGTAAGTATTTCTGTACTTAGTTAAACTGTTCTGAAACATTATAGTTAGTACTCTCTGGAACTGTAGTGAAACGAATAAAGACTGAAACTCTCAAAAACATTACTAAACATGTGATACTTATTACATAAAATATCTGTTAATAAATATTGAAACTGATGCATAAAACTTTTAATGTAGATAAACTCGTATTAGAAAATGAGCGCACGAGGTATCCGTAGACGTGGTACTCGAGGCCGAGGTAGAGGTCGTAGGGGGTTCGAGCTGAGTCCTCATCTCTGGAAAGCATGCCGAATTTGGACACTAGTGAGACACTTGTGTCACCTGCTACTGAGACTGGGTCTCAGAGTCGATTGACTGGGGACGACGTACTGTCACAAGCCATGCTGAGGATATTAGAGAGGGTTGTTGGGCCCAATTCTGGATTTGAGGGCCGAGGGTCGATAACTGAGCGACTCCGGTCTAATAGAGCTGAGTTGTTTAGAGGTGTCACAGGAGTCTCCCCTAATGTGGCTGAGTTTTGGTTAGAGGTCACAGAGAGGATTATGGACGATCTGGACTGCACCACCGAGCAGAAGTTGAAGGGTGCGATCTCCTTGCTTCCCGATGAGGCTTATCAGTGGTGGTTGACTTTTAAGAAGGGTACTCAGCCAGACCGTCTGACTTGGGAGTTCTTTAAGACTTTATTCCAGAGTAAGTATGTGGGAGCTAGTTACGTCGATACTCGCAGGCATGAGTTTCTGAACCTCACGCAAGGTGATCGATCTGTGGCTGAGTATGAGGCCAAATTCTTGAGGCTGAGCCGCTATGCTCGAGGCATGGTGGCGGATGAGTATGAGAGGTGTGTCCAATTTGAGGATGACTTAAGGGATAATTTGAAGGTACTGATAGCTCCACAGAGGGAGCACGAGTTTTCTGTCCTGGTAGAGAAGGCGAAGATCGCCGAGGAGGTTAAGCGCGCTGAGCACCAGAATAGAGACAGTGAGAAAAGTAAGAACAAGAGAGATTCAGAGCCCTCGAGTTTTGTGCAGAGGCCTAAGAAAAAGGCCAGATCTGATGGGCTAGTTCGAGTGGGGGCCCCTGTTTCTTCTGTTGCTCCTACTGGGTTGTAGTCGTACAGTGATTGTGGTAGACGCCATCCAGATGAGTGTAGGGGGAGGATTGGGGCCTGTTTGAGATGTGGGTCCCTTGAGCACCGAATTCTGAAGTGTCCGTTGAGGGCTGATCAGGTGCAAGCTCTGGCATCGGGTCCTGTGCAGCCGCAGAGAGTAGTTCAGCAGCCACCTAGGGGCCGTGGTCAGGCCAGGGGTGGTAATGGTTTGGGTCGTGGGCAGAGAGCACCAGGCAGAGGTGCTGGTCAGACCGAGGCGAGGTAGCCTACTTTGGTTTATGCTTCTCGTCGCTGAGAGGACAGAGATACTCCGGACGTCATCATTGATACGTTATTTATTTCTGATGTACCATAACTTGCTCTGATAAACATAGGATCTACTCATTCCTTTATAGCCTGTTCTGTTTCTGAGAATCTGGGGTTATCGGTTGAGAGCACTACGAGTGAGGTCAATGTACTGAGTCCGTTAGGGCAATCTATTTGGGTTAGTAAACTCTATAGGGATGTACCCTTAGTGGTGCAAGGAACTGTTTTTCTGGCGGATCTAATGGAGCTTCCGTTTGGAGAGTTTGATATAATTCTGGGAACGGACTGGTTGGTCAAGCATCGGGTTAGTCTGGATTGTGCGACTAAGAGGGTCGTTCTGAGAACTGAGGGGGATAATGAGGTGACTTTAATTGGAGAGCGTCAAGATTATTTGTCTAATGTAATCTCTGCGCTTGTGGCTGAAAAACTGGTTCGGAAAGGATGTGAGGCGTTTCTGGCCTACATCAGTGTTTCTAATTCTGGGGACTCTTTTGTGGAGAATATCAGAACTGTAAGGGATTTTTCGGACGTCTTTCCTGATGAGTTACTAGGATTACCTCCGAATCAGAAAATGGAATTTGAGATCGAGCTTCTTCCGGGTACAGCTCCGGTGTCTATCGCTCCCTACCAAATGGCACCGAATGAGCTTACAGAGCTTTAGGCTCAACTGCAAGAATTGTTAGACCGTGGTTTCATTCGTCCCAGTGCGTCTCCGTGGAGAGCACCAGTTCTTTTTGTTAAGAAAAAGGCTGGGACCATGAGGATGTGTATAGATTATCGGCAGTTGAACAAGCTGACCGATAAGAATTAAGTATCCACTTTCGAGAATCGACGACTTATTTGATCAGTTTTGAGGGAATTTTGTGTTCTCTAAGATCAATCTCTATTCAGGGTATCATTAATTGAGGGTTAAGGAGGTGGATGTGCATAAGACGAAATTTAGGACTTGTTATGGACATTACAAGTTCCTAGTTATGCCTTTCGGGTTGACAAATGCACCAGCCGCATTTATGAATCTGATGAACTGAGTATTTCAGCCCTATTTGGATCAGTTCGTCGTAGTCTTCATCGACGACATTTTGGTATACTCTAAGACTGAAGATGAGCATGATGAGCATCTTAGAGTCGTGCTTCAGATTCTGCATGAGAAATAGCTCTACGCTAAATTCAGTAAGTGTGAGTTCTGGCTACGTGAAGTGAATTTTTTGGGGCACGTAGTTTCTGCTGAGAGGATTCGTGTTGATCCTCGAAAGATTGATGTTGTACTGGATTAGAAACAGCTTGAGAATGTATCTGAGATCCGTAGCTTTTTGGGTTTGGCGGGATACTATAGGCGTTTCGTTGAGGGGTTTTCTTTGATTGCTGCGACATTGACTAAGCTTTTGCGTAAGGGTGTGCCGTTTGTCTGGACTGATGCACAGCAATCGAGCTTTGAGAAGGTCAAATCTGTTCTGACTCAGGCTCCTGATTTGATACAGCCTGAATCTAGTAAGGAGTTTGTGGTCTACAGCGATGCGTCACACGTCGGTTTAAGATGTGTTCTGATGCAGGATGGTAAGGTTGTGGCTTATGCGTCCCGTCAGCTTAAGACACATGAAGGGAATTATCCGACGCATGATCTCGAGTTGGCTGCTGTGGTCTTTGCACTAAAAATCTGGAGACATTATCTGTATGGTAAGAAGTGCATAATCTACACCGATTACAAGAGTCTTAAGTATCTCCTTACTCAAAACGAGTTGAACCTTAGATAGTGTCGATGGATTGAGTTGCTTAAGGATTATGATTGCACTATTGAGTATCATCTTGATAAGGCTAATGTGGTGGCCGATGCTCTAAGCCGAAGAGCGATGTCTGATTTGAGGGTGATGTTTGCTCACCTTAGTCTGTTTGATTATGGGAGTCTGTTAGCCGAGTTGTAGGTTAAGCCAACGTGGATTGAGCAGATTCGAGAAAAGCAGTTAGTGGATGAGACTCTGGGTGTATGGTTTCGTCAGGTGGAGAGTGGTACTACGTCTGATTTTGGGTTAAACGGTGAGGATGTGTTGTGTTTCTGAGGATGTATTTGCGTGCTGAATGATTCTGATCTGAGGCAGTCTATTCTGAGGGGGCGCATAGTAGCCCTTATGCTATGCATCCCGGCGGTAATAAGATGTACCGCGACCTCTGTGAGTTGTACTGGTGGCCGGGTTTGAAGCGTGAAGTTATCGATTTCGTTACTCGTTGTTTAACTTTTCTGCAGGTTAAGGCTGAGCATCAATTGCCTTCGGGTTTGTTGCAGCCGATTAAGATTTCCCTTTGGAAGTGGGAGCGAGTGATGATGGATTTCGTTAGTGGGTTACCCTTGACACCCACTTAGAAGAATTCTGTTTGGGTCATCGTGGATCGATTGACCAAATCTGCTCAATTCATTTCAGTTCGAACTGATTATTCTCTACAGAAGCTGGCGAAGTTGTATGTTTTCGAGATAGTTAGACTGTATGGGGTTCCAGTGTCGATTATTTCTGACAGAGATCCTCATTTCACGTCTCGATTCTGGAAGAAATTACACGAGGCTCTAGGTTCGAGATTGGATTTCAGTTCTGCATTCCATCCTCAGACTGATGGTCAATCTGAGAGGGTGATTTAGATACTGGAAGATATGCTTAGGAGCTGTGTGATCGATTTTTGAGGCAGTTGGGAGGATTATTTGCCGCTAGCTGAGTTCGCCTACAATAACAGTTTCCAAGCGAGTATTCAGATGGCACCTTACGAGGCTCTGTATGGTCGTAAGTGTCGTACTCCGTTATGTTGGATTGAGTTGGGCGAACGGCGAGTTCTAGGTCCGTAGTTGGTTTCTGAAACTGAGGATAAGGTTCGACTGATTCGAGATCGACTGAAAGCGGCTTCTGACAGACAAAAGTCTTATACAGATCTAAAGAGACATGATATTGAGTATTCTATGGGGGACTTCGTGTTTCTTAAGGTCTCTCCGTGAAATAAGGTTCTGAGGTTTAGTCGTAAGGGCAAGTTGAGCCCTAGGTTCATCGGGCCGTATCGAATTCTGAAGCGAGTGGGACCAGTTGCTTATCAGTTGGAGTTACCTCCTGAGTTGGACCAGATTCATGATGTGTTCCACGTCTTGATGTTAAGGTGGTACCGATCTGATCCATCTCACATAGTTTCTGCTGAGGATATCGAGGTTAGACCAGATTTGACCTTTGAGGAGGAGCCGGTTCAAATTTTGAAGCGAGATGTTAAGGTCTTGATGAGGAAGTTTATTCCATTAGTGAAGGTGCTGTGGCGCAATCATAGCACTGAGGAGGCTACTTGGGAACCTGAGGACTCGATGCATCAGCAGTATCCTCATTTGTTCTGATCAGGTAAATTTCGAGGTCGAAATTTCTTTTAGGGGGTAGAGTTGTGACGCCCCAAAATTCTTATTTCAGCTCTTGTGAAAATGTGTTATAAATCTGTATCTGCTTCAGTGGTTATGTGTTCTGGGGGTGTGTGAGAGGTCCCAAGTTCAAGCCCTACCTTTGAAAAATTTTGATATTTTCTTGATCTAAGCATTGTGTTTGGGGAGTGGACTTATGTTTAATTATTGGTAGAATCATATCAGAATGGGCTTGTGGTCTGGTGATTAAGTTGAGTGTTAGTTTGCTGAAGGTCTTGTGTTCGAATCCCTGCGCGAGCGTGGGATAGTTTTATTTTGCTCATTCGACTGAAAGAGTTTTAGTTGAACCGAAATTCCGAGGTGGTTGAGGATGAGAGAATAGTGGGATAATGGGGAGTTATCAAAATTATTTTCCTTTTTATTTCAAATTCTTTTGTTTCATCTCCCCAAAACTTTTTCCAACTTTTTGACGTCTCCCCAACTTTTTGCCGAAAATCTGCCTCCCCATCCATTTTCCCTTTCGATTTCTTCTTTCCAATCCATCTTCTTTTGTTCAGCGTTGGTTTTCACTCGTTTGGTAAGTCGTGTATTAGTATAAACTTAGTATTGTTTCGAGAAAGTGCTTTACGTGAGAATTTATGTTGTTTTTCTCGATATCAGGTGAAGGGCAGAAATCGGTGGGAACTCCTACAGCAAATTGAGCATTAGGAGTCTTCATTAGCGGTAAGTTTATGAATAATCGTTGGGTATTGTGAAGTTTCGTTGGTGGATTAATTTCGTTAAGTTAGAAGTATTGACTGAATTTGGGTGATGGTATTCTAATTTTTAGGTGCGTGTGGTCTCGGGAGTGTTTTTGCTTCAAATCAACACCAGGTGTGTACTCGAAACGCAGAAAAATGGGTTTCAGTGAAAGCCGAAAAACCCCTCTATCGATGCCACACGGCCGTGTGATCGATGAAGGCCAGGCCGTGCGCAAGACATGGCCGTGTGATGGCCAGGGGTGGCCGTGTGGGCCACACGGGCTACGCCAAATTGGGCGGGTGGGCCCACACGGGCACGCCACATGAGCGTGTGTTATCTAGGCCAGGTCGTGTGATCCACACGGGCAAGGAAAAACTGGGCGTGTGGGCCCACATGGGCGGGCCACGCGAGTGTGTGGGCCCACTATACTAGAATTTTTTGTAGGGACTGCACGGGTCGTCCTAATCGACTGTGGACCTACCGTAGGGTCGGTAAAGGCTTACTAACCCTAAAATTATGTGTTCTGCTAGACTGTTGTACTGTTTTGAGTATGTCTGTACCATGTGTATCTTCTGTTTGTTCTTATAAGAATGTAAGCATGATTTATTGTTAATTCTGCATGCATGTACTGTTACTGAGATTGGGTTAGGATGATATATATATTTTGGAGGAAGTGTTCTGAAAGACAGATTATGCCTATTATCTGGCAGCTCAGCTGCCATATATCTGATATGTGCCACATTCGGTAGAACATGGTGTGTAGGGCTGGGTGAGTGTTTTAAACCCCACATGGTGTGTAGGGATGGTCGGAGATGGTGTGTAGAGGCTGCGGGTAGGATCCTGATTTACTTTCGATCAATGTCTCAGATTCAGATCTCGAGATGGACTAAGGCCTAAATTTACATCTGAATCTGTAATGGGCTTAGGCCCAAGACTGTATGTGACTGATATTTGTTATTCTGTATGTGTGCATGCTTAATTCTGCTTGGTTACACACTGAGTTTACGTAAATTCACCCCTTTTCTGTTTGTCTATATAGGTAACCCACAGTCTTAGGCAAACCGGAGCTGCGGAGTCCCTCGGTGACCATATGTTCGAGCTGGTTTAAGATTTAACTAATTTATATGTTCTGGTTTACTCTGGGTTTGTTTTATGTAATTTGGACTTTATGGACTTTTTTACTTTAAATTGGGTTAGACTGCGATTTTATGATTTAATAACTGCAAAACACGTTTTAAACTCGGATTTTATCAAAAGCAGGGATTTTTTTAAACCTTGAACGGTTTTCTAAACACAACAACTTTTAAAGCTTCCGCTAAAAAATACGTTTTATCGCAAGACAGGTAAATGAAAGAAAGTTTTGAAATTAATAATAGTGATAAAGACTAGTCGAACTGGAAAGGGATTTTTATTTAATAACGACGGTTTTTTCAACTCATTTCATGTGACGCTTCCGGATTTGGCCATAACATCTAGGCCGGGTTTGGGGTGTTACAAAATCTCTCACAAATAATTAAAAAAAAAAACATATCTTCAAGAGGTTTTTCCAAAAGAAGTAGCATCTTCGCAGAATGCTACACCAAAATCCTCACAATATTTTACAAACAAATGTATTGAAAGAAATTTCATTATGAAGGAAGATTTTTCTGAAAAATTTCCACATAGTGTTATCAAATAACTTTTCGAATGATGGCATTTGAAGCCATTAGATTCACAAAAAATCAGTAATATTATGAAAATATACTACTTCAAATTGGATCAATATTTGTTCAAACATTACACCGATGCAAAAGACCCTAACTTCATTACCCATTCAGCAACCCAAATAATAAAATTCTTAGACCAAGAGATTGGGGTGAAAACCCAAACTCTCCAAGAAAATTCCCAACCAAATTTACCACCAAAACAAACCACCACCCATATTTTACATATTGGGACTATCAAACAGAACGCCTTCCTTATCAACAACTAACATATGAGACATTCTTAGTTCATATGTTTCAAGTATGACACCCAATTCAATTCCCAAATTGGTTTTAAGAATGGTGGAATTGGTATAAACAATCTTCTTTTGATATCCTACCAGCAAAAATCCAAAATTTATGGCCCTTGACAAATTTTAGCCAGAACTAGACCAAAAACACATATACAAAATAATTCATTTCTTTTCAAAACTGTATATTTCTTGGATTGTTTATTGCAATTATGCTTGTGAGCAAGATCCATACATAGGAATCACATTGTTAATTCAAAATTTTAGAATGAAATAATGGGACAAATTCATTGATGAAAAATATGATTACATATATTTGGATGAATTTTTTTTAACCAAACCCCGAAAGTATACAAATTTGTTGCCCCGACCAAACTATTGCAAAGTTTCTTCAAGCAAAACCAACTTCCAATGCATTATTGGCTCTAGCCAAGACAAAAAAAGGAACACAAAAAAATTATGGCTGAGATACTTAGCTCAATGGATTCCAACTCAGAAGATGAGAAATTCTCGACATCTTCAATAAAAATGGTGGATCTTGCAAATGACACCACAACAATATCAATCACAAAAATTAGAAAGAATTAAAAAAAAAAGATGTAGAAGAATTGTTTTGCAACCTTCAAAGATTCCTTGGAAGACAAAAGATAGAGATGGATAGAAGTAATTTCCTACAAAGAAAAGACGGAGATGAATAACAAAGATCTTCTACGAAGAAAAAATGGAGATGAACAGAAGTGATTCTCTATAAAGAAAAGACAGAGATGAACAAGAACAATTCTCTACAAAAAAAAAGAAAAAAAAGATAAATAGTAAAGATTCTTTATAAAGAAAAAACAGAGATGGATAGTAACATTTCTTTGCAAAAATTCTCTCAAAATAAAAAGAAGATACAATAGAGATTCCTTGCAAAAGTTTTGTATTTTAGAGAAGTTATTATCTGCAATTGTAACAATAGTCTTGAAAATAGTAATTGTGTCATCTTTATAATAATGTAAAGGATCAGATTCCCCAAGAAAGACGTTGTAAAGAGGTAAGAACCCTCTATAAAAGGCTCCCAATTTAGCAATGTAAGTCACAACTCAGAATATGAATCAAAATAGAACTCGAGTTCTCTTGAGAAAAGTTTCTTTACTTTCAAAAATTTCTTATTTTCAAATTTAAGTTTTCAAAATTTCAAAATTTTACTTCCATCCACTTCCATTCAATCCTCAGATCCTCGGGACTCGTTTGGTATCAAAGCCAATTAGGAATAGGTAAACTATGTTTTGAAAATCTTCAAATTTGTTTTCAAATTTCCGAGTTTTGGTATAACTATCTTTATTAATGTACTATGATTTTTTTTAGTATTGATACACAGTTTTGTAACAGTCCGTTTTTCAGTGGTGTCGAAAATGGTGGTTTCGGGACCACGAATTTGACGAGTGAGCTCATAAATGTTATTAATTTAATATTTATGAGTCAATTATAATATTATTGAAATTTTAATTTAATAAATTTTGTTAATTGATCGTATAGTTAAGTTAAGTGGTTCATTCTTTAATTCAAGTGGTTTTGGAAAATGAAGTATTGGGACCTCCTTTCTATAAACCGAACCCGTAAATATTTTTATTAAATATTTACGGAGTTATTATATAGGTATGTGAATATTCATTGAATTTTAATGGTTAAATAGCTTAACTAGTGGATGTGTAAGGACTTGTGAAATAATTATACCATGTTTTCATATTAGTGGACGGTTAAGACATTTATTTATAGATTATATATGTTATATTATAAGTTAAATAATAATAAAGTAAATAAAATAAGTAAAGTTAAAAATAAGAAAACATAAAGAATTAGTGTCCTCTTCTTCTTCTTTTAATTTGAACATCGAACCATCATGGGAGAACTTGGGAAGCTTCGGCTTTGATATTTCCATTGCATGTAAGTGAGTTTTTCACTCGTTTTTCGTAAATTTTATATTTTTGAGATCGACAACTGGGTACAACTAACATGTATTTCCATTTTTAAAAATGTTAAAGATTTTGGATTTTTCCATTAATGAATTTTAGTTGTGTTGAGAATTTAATTGATGGATTCTTGAGTTTTATAGCTAGATATAAGTATTTTGTTAAGTGATTTTTAGTAATTTCAATATTTAGGGATTAAATTGTTTAAATAGTAAAATTCAATGAAAATAGTGTGAAATGATAAGAAATATGGGCTGTAATGGACCCCTAGGAAAATTGGCTAGCATATTTTTTCATTAAATGTGGTTAATTTGTATGTTTCGGGTTTAGGGACTAAATTGCATAAAAGGTAAAAGTTTAGGGTAAACGTGTAAAATAATGATTAAGGGTCAAATATATGAATTTCAATATTTTATGATATTTGAATTGGTTAATTGAATAAATTTATTATATTTAGATCAAGAAACAAGCTAACCTGGCATTAATTGTGGGAAAGGAAAGTTAAAGGAGAAATCGTCAGTGTTGTGTTTCTAACTATTTTCAATTAGGTAAGTTTGTAAATTGATTAAATTAATTATTTGTTATTTTTGTGACTTAATATATATATTTATGTTGTTATTGAATTTAACTACTTGAGATTGATATGTGATGAGTTGGACTAAGTTATGATAATATTTAAGTTGAGTACTGTGTTTGGAAAATGTGAAATACACGGATGTGAGTTTGAAATGGTATAATGGAAATGAAGTTAAATGATTAGGATAGGGAATGTGTCACATTTGAACCTTGTGAGTACTTAGGATACAAATGACATGTCATTAGGAGGTTATTTACAGTTTTGGGTGCTGGTCTTGGATGTCCTATTGATGGTTGAGGTCTTGCATTTGTTGCGAATTCTCCACAGCTCGTGTAAGCAGCATCGTGTAGCTTAATATCCCGGCCCGTAGCTTGTGTGAGTAGTTCTCGAGTATCCGATGTTATTTCATTTGGTTCAACAGGTGGTAAAGGTTTAAACGAACATGTATATATATAAAATGTTATATGGTCAAGACATGTGAATTGGAAGATGTTGATATAAATACTTGGAATGGAAAGCTATGTTTATCGAACACATGATGGATGTAATATGTACTTGTTATGTTATTATTACATGTTCCATTATTGTTGGAATTATATGTTTTTTTGCGATACCTATTAACCTTGTAAGGTTGTGTTGTATAGAAAAGAAATGTAAGTATAAGATTTAATGAATGAATATGTGTTAAATGTTAAATAAATATGTGATGGTTGGTTATGTACCAAATGAGTTTTTAGGTATATGTTTGATGGCATAATAAAGTTACATGTTTTATATATGAACTCACTAATCTTGTGAGACTTGTGATGTGTCCAGGAAATTAACGAACTCATGACCAGGACATTGAATTATCTTGTAAAATGTTTTATTACATCGTTTTTGGTAAGTCAAAGTTTAAGTTTATCACGAACTTACTAAGCTTAACGCAAGCTTACCTTGTTTTGGTTTTTCTTCTTTGTAGATTGTTGGATTTGAGCTGTCAATTGGATTACTTTTGGGGATGACACTATTTGTTCAATGATTCGGTATAAGATGTGATTATTTTTTATTTAGTTTATAAGTGGCATATTCTAGGAGCATTTAATTTCTTTTTCTATAATGGTGTAACCTTAGTTTAAGCATATATGTGTATATATATTTGATTTAGCTTGTATATGTCCATATATGTATGTCTTTAGTTGTTTGATATATGCTTCTTGGATGTGTTTGAAATATGGTAAGATTGAATGTGAAATGAATGGTTGAATTGGTATAAATGTTTAGGTAACTTTATAAATCTTATTTGATAATTTTGGTCATAATAAATGAGGTAAATTTGATAGTTTAAGAAGTATGAAAGGCTAAGTAGCTGCAGTTTAATGGATTATATTTTAATGTTTGAATTGTGATGCCAAGTGATGGCATATTGCTTAGGCATATAAGATGAATGATTTTGGCATGTTTTAGGTATGTTTGAATGTGTTTTAACCATGTAAAAGTGATTGGAAAAGGTTTGGTTTGGTGACCAAGAAATGGATGTTGAATTGCTTGTATTAGGGGTCATTTTGGGTGCACACAACTTGGGACACAGGCTGTCACACGGCTGTGTGCCACACACGACCACCTCATACGGCCATGTGTCTTATTAATTTTAGGTGTTGGATTTTTCACATGGTCACAGTCAATTACATGATCTTAGCATACGGACGTGTGGAGTAGCTACACGGCTCGGCCTTTGTCACACGACCGTGTGACCCCTGTTTTTAGTTTTTTCTACATTTTTCTGTTTTGTTCAGATTAGTCCTTGTTTGTTTTCGAACTGTTTCTAAAGTCCCATAAGCTCAATTAATGTCGTTTTTGTATGAATTCTATGATTATTGATTGGACACTGATTTATGATATTTAAATTGATTTTTTAATTGTGTTTAAATATTATCAAATATGATAATCGTCGTAATATCATGTGACCCTATTCTGACGACGGAGACGAGTTAGGGGTGTTATAAGTTCGGTTAGGCATGGGTTAGGCATGTTAAGGATAAAGTATCCTTGTAGGGTTTAAGGTTAGGGTTCTTGTTTACATTTAGTTGATCCAGTCGTCTCCAAAATAGTAAAACCAGATGCTTCTGATATTGAGTGTGATGGGATTTTGAAACAGATTAAGGAAGAAAAAGAATAAATAATCTAGTTTACATATAGACACTGGAACCTAACTCAACAAAATTATAGTACAATAAAAAAATATTTTATCAATTGTTTTATGTATTACAAAATTTTAAAGTGATTTATTAAATAAAAAATTTCTATTACGAATTGATTTCAAATTTACAAAAGAATTTTTACAAAAAGATGTTCAAAATATTGTATCAAAATATATTTTTGCAAGATGACAAGCAATTTTGAGTAAATTTGATTTTGAAATTGAATATATCAAAGGAGAAACTAATTCTTTACCTGATTTTCTCACTAGCAAATTCCTTAAAAAATGCCCCAAAAACTCAAAAACAAAAGAAAATGAAAAGTAGAAGAATCTTCCCAAAAACAAAAATATCCTCAAAACCCATCAAATCATGGTATGAAATTTGCTCGCGAGAAGAAAATGAGTGATCATCATCCTCATCAAAAACCTCCAATCATGCATCCTCGAATGAAATTAGTTCACAAATAAAAAAAAAATTAAGTCTCTCTCTATCCCCAAAAGTGGCATTAGCCATAACCCAATCCAAAGAGCAAACTCCTCTCAAACAAATTGTTGTTGAAGCAGTCAAGTTTTTAAAAAAATAAATAGGTTGTTTTACACAAATCAAAATCTCTCAAAAATATTTCAAAATAAACATATCTTCAAGAGGTTTTTTTCAAAAGAAGTAGCATCTTCGCAGTCTGCCACACCAAAATCCTCAAAATATTTTACGAACAAATTTTTTGAAAAAAAATTCATCATGGGGGAAGAATTTTCTGAAAAACCTCTAAATATTGTTATCAAATAAATTTTCAAATGATGGCATTTTAAGCCATTAGATCAGTATTGTTTAAACATTACATAGATGCAAAAGACTCTAACTTCATTTGTAACAGCCTGTTTTCAGTGAAATCATAATAGTGGTTTCGGGACCACAAATCCGAGTCAGAAAGAAAATTTATTTTAATATTATTGCATGGTCTGCATTATGATAGGAATAACATATGAAAATTTCGTTAAGAAAATTTTTAACGATTACATGCTTAATTGTGGAAAGGATCAAATTGCATAAAATGCAAAAAGTTGAGTTCTAGTAGCTATAAGTATCAAATAGTTATGGAATTCAAAATTTGAGGTCCTTATATGGTAATTAGACCATTAAATGGAGTTATTAGATATTTATGATGAATCATCCATGGAAAATTAGAAAAAGAAAAAGACTAAATTAAAATTTGAAATAAATAAAGATGATAATAGCCTAATATCATCTTATTTCATCATCTTCCCCAAATATTTTCTATGGAAACCCTAGCTACGATAAAGAGATTCAATCAAGCTTGATTGGGTAAGTAATCATGTCCCGTTTTTAGTAATTTTTACATTTTCGAGATCGTAATAACTTAATCTATTTATTTTGGGATCAATTTGTAAAGATATCAAAGTGTTGAATTTTTTCCATGAATGATTATGCTGAAATTTTGAAATTTATGGTAGAAAATGAAAGGTTGTTTATAGATAAACAACTTTTGTAAAGGAAATTTTGATAAAATTGTGATTTAGGGACTAAATTGAACGGCAACTGGTGGAATGTGAAGGTATCGAAGTCCGCCCTTACTTCGATTGCGACGAACAAGACGGGCTCCGATCTAAGGTAAATCCCTCTCTTCCTCTTATTTTGTTTTATTTCGCATGCAAAAAAGAAAGAAATCGAAAGCCAACAAAACCGGATTTGAGAAATTGAAAGAGATTGGAAACGAAAAAACCTTTAAATCTGTTTTTTTGATTTCTGTATTTGGTTTGTCGGTTCGTAAAAATCTGTAGTAGCATTACAGTGGTTGGTTTCGATCCTTTTAAAGGCCGAAATCAAAATAAAAATAAAATGAAAATAAAATCAGAATACAACTTCTTTTTTATTTTTTCTTGTTTTCTTGTTTCTCTCTGCTGCTGGCGTGGTTTGATTTGCAGGTACAAAGTGCGTGGCTGTACGGAAGTCGTACGCGGAGAGGCGTGACGCACATGAGGAGTGTACGGAGGCGAGCTGGTGGAGGCTGTACACGGACGTGGCTACGCGCACTTGGTACGCGTGTGAGGACCAAGGTAGTCCAAACGCTTGGCTGGGGTTGCGGCGCTGGGGAGAAACTGCTTGCGGCGATGGTGGTTTTAGAAACCCTAGAGGTTTCTGAATATGTTAAGGCATTTGGGCCATTCAGGCCTGCTGATTTTGGGTCTGTTTTTGGGCATCGGGTTTAGGTTTATTTAAAAATAATTGGGCTGAAATATTTGTTTTTGTGTAATGGACATTGGACATTTTAATTGTTTTTTTTTTATTTTGGTTTTTTTGGTTTCTGTTTTGGTTAATGTTTTGTTTGGCTAATGGGCCCGGGAAAAAATGGGCTCCTACAGCTGCCCCTCTTTGCTCGTTGTCGTGTAACGAGAATGAAGCAAAGACTTTAAAAGGGACCATTTTAGCTCGGTCTTTGGATCTTTGACTTCTTGGTGCTTCTTTCCTTCAAGTAGCCTCATTGCGTCTTCCAGGGTATGGGAAATGATGTCACAACTTTCTCCAGTAGAATTTCAGAGAGAAGAGATTTGTAACATCAATCTTCTCTACTTGAAACTTCAAGGAAGTATAGTTTGATCCTCAATAACCTCAGGGAGAAGGGATTTGTAACCTCCACCTACTCCACTGGGACTTCGGGGTGATAGGAATTCAGAGAGAAGAGATTTGTAACTTCGATCTTCTTACTGAAACTTCTCGAAAATATACTTTGATCCTCAATAACCTCAGGGAGAAGGGATTTGTAACCTCTACCTACTCCACTGGGACTTCGGGGTGATAGGAATTTAGAGAGAAGAGATTTGTAACTTCGATCTTCTTACTGAAACTTCTTGGAAATATAGTTTGATCCTCAATAACCTCAGGGAGAAGGGATTTGTAACCTCCACCTACTCCACTGGGACTTCGGGGTGATAGGAATTCAGAGAGAAGAGATTTGTAACTTCGATCTTCTTACTGAAACTTCTCGAAAATATAGTTTGATCCTCAATAACCTCAGGGAGAAGGGATTTGTAACCTCCACCTACTCCACTGGGACTTCGAGGAAATAAGACTCGTATGGCTTCGATCTGCTCCTGCAACTTCAGGATTGCCAGATCTGCTATCTTCAATCTGCTCTACTGCAAACTCAGGGAGACAAGATCTGATGTCTTCGATCTGCTCCTACAACTTCAGGATTGTAACACCCCAAACCCGGCCCAAACGCTACGACCAGATCTGGCATGCTACGGGGTTTATTATTAAAACTTTACTTTAATGGTTTTTGGAAAATCCCAGTTTCTTTACTTAGGCATTTGATAAAAATAAGATATTTGTTGAAAACCTTTGTTTTACGTTGAACATGATCCGAAAACCCATTTTATTACTTTTTAAGACTTAAGTCCTTGAACATAAATTTTAAACGGTAAACATTAATAAATAAAAACAATAACCTAAGCCATGGGGCCTTATTACATAAACAATCCCAAACTTAAAACTTAAAGAAAACCGAAAATAGTCTATGAAAATAAATAAAGTAAAACTTGATGGCCCCTCGAGTCCGCCTCGGCTCCCATGTCCACGATCTACTGCTCATTTGAAAGAGTAGAGAAAAAATAAAAGGGTGAGTCACCAAGACTCAGTGTATAAATCCCGAAACACACAACGACCTGAGGCCCACAAACACATTATGGGCCTTGGCCCATACGTTATGGCAACAATCATACATACATATTAAATGATGAATGGTAACTGGCCCAACCCATCCTAAAAGTCCATCCTCTACACACCAACCCGTACCAGCCAACACACATCGGGGATTTCTACAATCAACCCGCCAACCGCTACACACCATATCGACAAACCGCATCGCCTATTCCTATTAATCGTGAATCATTTAAGTGTGGCTTTTCCACCGATCACTATGTGACCTAACATTTTAAATTGTGGTTTAACCACCGATCACCAAGTGACCTATCATGCTCTTCCCTTCATTATCATAATTCCAAATTTCATGTATACACACATAAAAAAAACATCATACCACCTTTAAGAAAACAGGCTTTCGTATATATATATTTATCGATACACATATAGATTTCTATGATTACGTACCTGGCATCCTTTACAGACCCTTTTTCGGGTTTTATTCGACTGTCTACACAGCCTATTTCCGACTTTTTAGCCCAATATATATTTAATACAGTTAACTAGTGTGTTAGAGATCTACACACCTGTTTATAGTTAAGACGACACTTTCTATGTCGATGCTATCCGTAGCCGACACAACCGCTATTTGCCTAAGGTGTTGCTCAGAAGTCGGTCCACAACCCGGTGGCCAATCCCAAACTGCTGACACCGCTCGTTTCTTAAACTTAGGGATTGGTTTGACAGATCCAATCCCCTCCTTCGCCTGATCGATATTTGATTCCATCAAAAAGGCCTTATTAATCATAACATATGGTTAAGATTGTGATTTTGATATCGAATCTAACGAGAACCGAAAGAGAATCCCTTACCTTAAAATTCCTGAAAAGTGATATGAGATTCAGGGACTAGCGTTTCCAGCTTTCGGATCTAAGAGATCTACTTCAATTCCCGAATGTCGCCCAACAAGAGAATACATAAAACCATTAAACCATTAGCTTTTCGGCTTTGTCTCCCAAAAACCGAAAGAGAAAGTGAAGAGATAGGAAAATCAGCATTCACCTTAGCACAAAGAATTCGACTACCCCTTAGAGATTCCGGCTTTTGAGAAGATCAGAAGAAAAGATGATAGGAAGAAGTCTATGTAGATTAGGCTTTAGTGAAAAAATTGGCAAAAGGGAATAAGAAGTATTCGGCTATGGAGATGGGAATAGAGTTCAGAGTTTCGGCTTTTGAAAGAAAAGAAATTACAGAGAATGGCTGAGAGTTTCGGTACAGAGAATGAAGAAAAGAATAGGGTTCAAAATGCCAGAATTGAAGAGATACCTCCCCTATTTATAGAGAATTTCGGCACTTTCCTATCAAAAACAGAAAGTGCCCCTCTTTTAATCGAAACTAAGCTATTTGATCAAGGGAAATTTCAGCACCCCTTGATCATAGAAAAACCGATTTCTCCTCCCCCTCCCAGAGTCAAAATTTCGGCCACCACCTAGCCTTGCAGATAACTCCTTGATTCTCTCCTTATCCTCATCCGACTACTCATCCACAAAGCCATGGATGACACTACCTCTTCCTTCCTTTATCAAAGACATTATCCACCTTATTATCACATTAAATAAATTCCTAAATTTAAGCATCATTGCCGAACTCCACTCATCGCTCTTGTAAATGCCGAAAATAACAAAAATAAAAGGTACCATGCGACTCAACCTTGGACCCTCAATTGACGCCAACTCCCACCCTCTAAGTGGCGCCATTTTGCCACTGGGCCACAAGCCCATTCATGTCCTAGTTTACAGATATTATCTTTTAAACCTTATTCTAACAGCTCTCCACTAGAGCGTCCAAACAGAAAAAATTTAACTAAGGCCTCGGCCCAACCTTGAGCCCAATCTGAACCCTTAAAACCTTTTAATTAACACATTGAACGTAACACACATCAAATGCAAAGGCCCATTAATTCGTGATGTTACGCTTCTACCCCTTAAAGAAATTTCGTCCTCGAAATTACCCGATCGAATAGATGAGGGTATTGTTTGCCGCGCATCGTCTCCTCCGGTCCCAAGTAGCCTCCTCGTCGGTCGTGATTTCGCCATAGAACCTTAACCAACGGAACCGTCTTCCTTCGCAACACTTTCACATCACGATCCAGAATTTCCACTGGTTCCTCTTCAAAGGATAAATCGGGTCTTACTTCGATTTCTTCCACAGACACTACATGGGATAGATCCGAACGGTAACGTCTTAACATAGAGATATGGAAAACATTGTGAATCTGACTTAGCTCCGAAGGTAGTTCTAGCTCATAAGCTACTGGTCCCACTCGTTTCAACACACGATATGGTCCGATAAACCTGGGACTTAATTTACCCTTTCGACCAAACCTTAATACTTTCTTCCATGGCGACACCTTTAAGAAAACCTTGTCACCCACTGCAAATTCTATGTCCTTACGCTTCAGATCAGCATAGGACTTCTGTCTGTCTGACGCTTCCTTTAATCGAGCCCGAATTAACTCAACCTTCTCCTCTGTCTCGGTCACCAACTTTGGACCCAAAATCTGACGTTCCCTTAACTCCGTCCAACAGGTAGGTGTACGACACCTCCGCCCGTACAATGCTTCATAGGGCATCATCTGAATACTTGACTGGTAGCTATTGTTGTAAGCAAACTCCGCTAATGGTATAAATTCCTTCACCGTCCTGACATCTCCGACAGTTAGTTCTTTGGCTTCCAGAGCCCGAAAAAACATTAGAATTGCCTCGCATCCTTTCCTCACCATCCTTTTCGCCTCTTAGGCGAACACCACACATTTTGACAACCGCCCCTCTTTCACCTATCACCAACACTTCACCGCCATCGAGTCTTTAACACCATACGCTTGGTCGCACACCAAAGTTCGCTGATACTTCACTAACCAATCCATTCCTAAGATCAAATCGAACTCCCCAACGGCGGTTCCATCGATTAGCCCAAAAAGCTACCCCTTGCACTTCCAGGGGTACGTCCTTATACAGTTTGTTCACCACTACGCTTTGTCCTAGAGGGCTTACTACGAGTCATCTCCCTAGAAGAAGTATCATATCCTATGTTCGAGTTCCCGCTATAGCACTAGCAACATAAGAGTGCATCGAACCAATATCAATCAAGCGATGTAAGGCAAACCAAAAATTAAAAACGTCACCTAGGTTATAACATCCAAAGTCGTCGACCTCCTCTCGGCGACGTCCCGCGGCATAGACTAACCCCGTGCTGCCTCGCCTCGGTGTTTCCTCGCCCCTTGGCACGGTGCTCCACGGCCCCGACCAAAACCGTTACCACCTGCAGGCCGGGACCACGACCTCTCTGTGGTCGCGACCTCCTCTTCCCACCGAGCATTTCCTTATCCTGTGGGCCCTTCATTGCCCCGTTGCTGCGGACAGTTCCTAACTTGGTGGTCCGTAGATCCACACCTAAAACACTTCCCACTGCCTACCCAACACTCGCCTACATGGAATTTACCACATCGAACACACTTCGTAATCGACCAACAAAGAGCAGTCTCTCTTCCCCGCCTCGGCTGTCCCAACCTAGGCCTTTTACTCGAGTGCGTCCACCGCCCCTCGACGATCCAAAATTCCTCTTACTTCCACCCCTATCTCTATCCCGATTTAGTTTCTCTGTCCGCTTCACCTCCTCAACTATCTTAGCTTTTTCCATAAGCACAGCAAGTTCCCTCTCCCGCTGTGGAGCTATCAATATACGCAAATCATCCCTCAGACCATCTTCAAATCGAACACAATGTTCATGGTCTGTGGCCACCATTCCTCGAGCATAACGGCTAAGGCGTAAGAATTCCAATTCGTACGCAGCCACCAACCTACTTCCTTGCACCAAATTCAGAAATGCTCTACGCTGCGCATCCACATAACTTGTCCCAATGTATTTACTCTGAAACACTGTTTTGAAGGAATCCCAAGTGCCACAGTCAGCCACCGTACCATCCTTAACCGTAAGCCACCATTGATAAGCTTCGTCCCGCAGGAGGGATACAACCCCTTTCAACTTCTCCTCCTCCGTGAAATCCAAATCATCCATTATGCGTTCGACTGCCTCCAACCACTACTCAGCTAAACTCGGGGCTATACCAGAAACTCCCCTAAACACTTCCGCCTCATTGGCTCTAAGTCGCTCCGGCACAGATTTCCGGGCTCCTGTGCCCATACCGCCCCAAAGAACCCTCTCTAGAACCCTTAACATTTCCCGAGACACCGCATCATCTTGGTACCTGCCCCGTCCTCGAAATTCCTCCTCCACACTGGTGGTGATGCGGCATCGCTTCGGATCCATGGCGGCACCCTATTGGTTCTGATACCGTCATCCTACCCCTACCACGACCACACGGCGGACGTCCATGACCTCTTGTACTCATTCTACCGATTCGCGTTTATCTGATTAGAAATTTTATGAATTATTAGTTTTCTTCCACTGATTAACCACGAACAGTCTTATGAATAGTAGTTTTAAGAGTAGTTCTTTCGAATTCGCAATTATATCTACAATTCAGTCTCGAGTCCACATCTGCTAGTTCTAGGAAGCACATACATTCAATCATTTAACATCAACATACAAGTAGCATCCACGAACTTACATTCATCACCTAAGGGTATTTTTGTCATTTCACTACCCAGGGGTATTTTCGTAATTTATACTACAGGGGTATTTTCGTAATTTTTCGAAATAGGGTTCCTTGGTGATTTTGTGAAAGAAGGGTATTTTGGTAATTTTGCAATCTGGGGGTATTTTGGTAATTTTACAATCCGGGGGTATTTTGGTAATTTTACTAATCAGAGATATTTTGGTCATTTATAAATCAGGGGTAATTTAGTAGTTTTACAAAATAGAGTGGCTGGTCCCTTTCGAGTTTTAGTTATAAATTTTGGCCCCTCAACAAGTCCTCATGACTAAGGTGAACAGTCACTACGCACCAGGTAGGATTCTAGCGAAGAGGAGGTGAGTCACTAGGACTGCTTAAATACCAAGCTCTCCCTGAATCCAATCCTAGACATGCGTATGCCTGTTGCCACACCCTAATCTCGTGACTTGTTCAAAGGTTTGTTTGGTTGGATTAAATCTTATGAATTTAGAGAGTTGTTTAATCTAAGCCTAAAGTCCATCAATGTCTAATATACTAGCCTACGTCCATCAAGCCCATCAAGCCCAATCATGCATATCATATCAGAAGTTAGAATGCTTACCTGCGTGGATCGGGTGCCGGTAGACTCGAAGGCCATATCTTCATCCAAAACATTTTTCTCAAATTCATATCATTGTCAAATCACCTACTAGACCCATTCACAGCCCGAGTTTTGAACTGGGCTCTGATACCAAAACGTAACACCCCGAATGTAACATCCTGAATTTATGGGCTTGTGCATTTTGTGTGCTTAAAATATTAATTTGAGAGTTTGAGGTACAAATAGGGCTCAAATTGGGCTGAGGCCTTGTTTTAAATATTTTACCCAGACACTCTAGGGGTTTAAATTGAAGTTTTAGTAGTTTAATAAGCATTTTGGGCTTGTGGCCCAGAGGAAATGGTGCTACTAGGAGGAAGAGGAGTTGGCGTCACTTGTGCATGAGGAAGGCCCAAATTATGGTTGCTTGAAGCCCAAGTTTTAGGGCTAAAATTCGGCATTTAAATGAGCAAGGGGGGACGTCACAAGGCTAAATTTTAGGGATTTTATTGTGTGGATAATAAGCAGATAAAGGCTATTTTTGAGGAGATAATAGATCAAAGATAGGAGCCATCTTTAAGTGTTTAATACTAGCCGAAACTTTGAAGAATTTGAAAAGAAAGGGGCATTCGGTTTTGGCTTAAGGTGTATGTGCCGAAATTGCTAGCAAGTTCTCATTATTCTTCTCTTTTCTCTGCCAAAATTCTTACTCCATTCTTGCACTTCTCTCTTTTCTTTTTCTGACAGAAAACAAAGCTCTTGAAGTCTCAATTTCCGAAAACCTGCTATTCTTTTCTTTTGGCCGAATCTCTCTACCCATTCCTTGCTTTTATTTTTCCAATTCTTTGTTCTTCTAAAAGCCGAAATCACTAAGATCTCACCTCCTAAAGTTGCCGAATCTTCTTTAGTGGAGCTTGTTTGTGCTGAATTTTGAAGGAAGCAATAGGTAAGTGTTGATTTCGGGATTTCAATGTTTTTTTTTCAGCTTTTCAAAGTCCCTAGCCGAATGGCTATTTAGAAACTAATCTCTTATTTCTCTATTATTTTCGGCATTCTGGGATCTGAAGAGGAGTCAATCGCGTAGATCTCTAAGTCATAAGTTCGGTAATACTTGAATTGTGGTACTTTCGGGATTTCAAGGTAAGGGAATCTATTGATTTTAGTGTGTAAGATCAGCTAAAACACTAACCATGGCCGATTATAGGAGAGGCCCTATTGTCACATCTTTTTGGTTTTTTGAGCAAAGTTGTAGATCGATTTAGCAAGGGTATCGACATTAATCAGGTGTGTAACTTCTCACACCATTAGATTGAATGCTATTATATATATATATATATATATATATAAGTATAAATCTGCTATACTCTGTTAAATGCCGAAATCCCGGCATAACGTTTGAAAACTCGAGAAGGGTAAATGATAAATATCGTTAGTAGTGTTTTACTGCCATTCTTGATGAATGTTTCATTAAAAAGATATGTTTTGCATGTCGATTTCTATGTATGCTTGGGGTTGGGCGATTGATAAAAGGGGGAAGTGATCTGTTCTGGTGGCTTATGCCATTTCAGCCTGGTGACTCTGTCACAACTCTGTTTCTGGTGGCTTCTGCCATTTCAGCTTGGTGACTCTGTCACAACTCGGCGATGAGCGACTAAGCTGCAGCATGACCGCCATCGATGGTTTGTAGCGGTGTAGGTTGATTGTAAAAATCCCCAATGGTGTGATTGGCAGGTAAGGGTGGTGTGTAGCGGATGGAAACCTAGGATTGGGTTGGGTTTTTTATGTATGTTATCTCTTATATTATGTTTTATATTCTGATCTGTGGGCTAAGGCCCAGTCTGATGGTGCACGAGGGTTGCACACTGAGTCTCGCAACTCACCCTATTATTTTTAACAAATTTCAGGTAGCACTTAGTGCATCGGACCAGTGGAGAGGAGAGCAAGGTGGCCATGCAAAAGAACATTTGGATTCGACAAAAAGGCTTTAATTTATTATTTTATATTTTTATTTAATGGGTTTTGAATCTCGTTGTAATAAGGCCACGGGCCACTAGACTATTATACTGCTTTGGGTTTTAGTTTGGGCTTTTATTATTGATAGACATTTAAATTTTAATTAAACTAAGGCATGTATTAAGGTTTTGGTTTTAATTCACGAAAACAACAAATGAATCAGAATCTTACTTAAACTTATCAAGTTATTAAGTTTTGCCCAAATTTCGACATCTTTTACAAAAATCTCCTGAGTGACATACCAAATCCGATTGTAGTGTTTGGGCCGGGTTTGGGGTGTTACAAGTTGGTATCAGAGCCCGGTTTAAAACTCGGCTTTGGGGTTTTTGGGCTCAAAACTTTTTCTAAAGATGGGTTTTTGAAACATGCATAACAGGTTTGTTAGCTCGGCATGGCACCTGCGTCTCCGGCCCATGTCCGCCAGGTAAGTATTCTGAACTCATTGTGTGTTATATGTATGTGGGCTTGATGGGCTTTATGGGACGTAAATTAGTTAGATTAGAACTTGAGGGACTCTAGGCCTAGCTGAAACAACTCCTAAAATCTCATAAGACTTAAATTCACTAAACAAACCCGTGAACGAGCCGCAAGACTAGGGTGTGGTAACAGGCATACGCATGTCTAGGATTGGATCCGGAAGAGTCTGGTATTTAAGCAGTCCTAGTGACTCACCTCCTCTTCGCTGGAATCCTACCTGGTGCGTAGTGACTGTTCACCTTAGCCGAGTTAGGGTGTGGCAACGGGCATAGGCATGTCTAGGAGTGGATTCAGGGAGAGCTTGGTATTTAAGCAGTCCTAGGGACTCACGTCCTCTTCGCTGGAATCCTATCTGGTGCGTAGTGACTGTTCACCCTAATCATGAGGACTTGTTGACAGGCTAAACCTTATAATTAAAACCCGGAAGGGACCAGCCACATTATCTTTACAAATTGCTAAAACACCCTTACTTCGAAAACAAATACCAAGATACTCATGATTTGCAAATACACCCCAATTTACGAAGTCAACAAAATTTTCCTTAGCAAAGAAAAACTCACACAACACACGATAACAAACCCACAAACACCTGAACACTATTATTATTCCTCTGAAATCAAATTCTCCAAGACACCCTTATTTTAAAAAAAAAACCCTAGATGTCAGAATTACCGAAATACCCCCGTATGTTAAAATTACCGAAATACCCCCGGGTTGCAAAATTACCAAAATACCTTTATTTCACAAAATCACCAAGGAACCCTATTTTGGAAAATTACGAAAATACCCCTGTAGGATAAAATGACGAAAATACCTCTGGGTAGTGAAACAATGAAAACACCTTTATTTGATGAATGTAAGTTCATGGATGATCCTTTGTATGTTAATTGAGTGTATGTGTTTCCTAGAACTAGAGGGTACGAACATGAGACTAAATTATGAATGCGAATTCGAAAGAACTACCCTTAAAATTGCTATTCATAAGATTGTTCGTGGTTAATCAGTGGAAAGAATTAATGATTCATAAAATTTTTAATCAGATAAACGTCGATCGAAAGAATGAGTACAAGGGGTAGAGGACGTCCACCGCGTGGACGCGGTAGGGGTAGGAGGACCGTGTCGAGCCGGTAGGGTCCGCCACGGTCGAGAAGCGAGATGCCTGGGATCTACCTACAGAAGGAGAATTTCGGGATGAGGCACCGGAGATGATGATTGTATCTCGAAGCGATGTTGAGGGTTTTAGTGAGGGTTCTTTGGAGTAGGCATGGGCACATGAGCCTGAAAATGCGTGTCGGAGCGACTTAGGGCCAATGGGGCGTAGTGTTTAGGGAGTTTTTGCGTAGCCCCTAACACACCGAGTATTGGATGGAAGCAATCGAGCGCATAATGGACGATTAAGATTTCACGGGGGAGAAGAAGTTGAAGGGGTCGTGTCTCTTCTTCGAGACGAGGCTTACCAGTGGTGGCTCACGATAAAGGAGGGTACTGCTGCAGACCGGATTGATTGGGATTTCTTTAAGGAGTCATTCCGAGGAAAGCATGTTGGGGCCAGCTATGTGGATGCACAGAGGAAGGCATTTCTGAATTTGGTGCAGGGAAGTAAATCTGTGGCTGAATATGAGGCGGAGTTCCTGCGCTTGAGCCGATACGCTCGAGGAATGGTAGTAACCGAGTATGAACGTTGTGTTTGGTTCGAGGATGGATTGCAGAATGAGTTAAGGGTTTTGATAGCACCGCAGAGAGAGAGAGATTTTGCCGTTCTGGTGGAGAAGGTTAAGATAGCTGAGGAGGTAAAACGGACTGAAAGACAAGAAAGAGATAAGGAGCGGGGAAGGGATAAGAGAAATTTTAGGCCGGCAGGAGCATCTGGGAATTCGCAGAAAAGGCCTAGGTTTGATGGGCCAGCTCGTGCTCCGACATCTGCTACTGGGAGTCAGAATCGATCATGTAACTTGTGCGGGAAAGTACATTATGGGGAGTGCAGAAGGAGAATTGGTGGATGCTTCAGGTGTGGGTCTATGGATCATATGGTGAGAGACGTCCCACGGTGGAGCAGTGCGACCACCGGACAAGGTTACGATCACCGGGAAGAGGTGGTCAACAACCACCAAGGGGCCGTGGTCAAGCCACTGGTGGCAATGGCACAGAAAGTGGTCGTAGAGCACCAGGTGGAGGTCCAGGTTATGCTGAGGCGAGGCAGCCAGCTTTGGCCTATGCAGCACGTCGCCAAGGGGACAAGTATGCTCCAGATGCGAATACTGGTGCGTACTCTATCATATTATCCTAAGTGTTTCTTTTGGCTTTAGAATTAGAGTTCGCAGCGGAAGCATAGTGGTGAGACTTGGGTGGTATGATTAACAGTTAGTTGGAAATTTCGAGGACGAAATTACTTTAAGGGGGTAGAATTGTAACATCCTGAATTTATGGGCTTGTGCATTTTGTGTGCTTAAAATATTAATTTGAGAGTTTGAGGTACAAATGGAGCTCAAATTGGGCTGAGGCCTTGTTTTAAATATATTTTCCAGACACTCTAGGGGTTTAAATTGAAGTTTTAGTAGTTTAATAAGCATTTTGGGCTTGTGGCCCAGAGGAAATGGTGCTACTAGGAGGAAGAGGAGTTGGCGTCACTTGTGCATGAGGAAGGCCCAAATTATGGTTGCTTGAAGCCCAAGTTTTAGGGCTAAAATTCGGCATTTAAATGAGCAAAGGGGGGACGGCACAAGGCTAAATTTTAGGGATTTTATTGTGTGGATAATAAGCAGATAAAGCCTATTTTTGAGGAGATAATAGATCAAAGATAGGAGCCATCTTTAAGTGTTTAATGCTAGCCGAAACTTTGAAGAATTTGAAAAGAAAGGGGCATTCGGTTTTGGCTTAAGGTGTATGTGCCGAAATTGCTAGCAAGTTCTCATTATTCTTCTCTTTTCTCTGCCGAAATTCCTACTCCATTCTTGCTCTTCTCTCTTTTCTTTTTCTGATAGAAAACAAAGCTCTTGAAGTCTCAATTGCCGAAACCCTGCTATACTTTTCTTTTGGCCGAATCTCTCTACCTATTCCTTGCTTTTATTTTTCAAATTCTTTGTTCTTCTAAAAGCCAAAATCACTAAGATCTAACCTCCTAAAGTTGCCGAATCTTCTTTAGTGGAGCTTGTTTGTGCCGAATTTTGAAGGAAGCAATAGGTAAGTGTTGATTTCGGGATTTCAATGTTTTTTTTTCGGCTTTTCAAAGTCCCTAGCCGAATGGCTATTTAGGAACTAATCTCTTATTTCTCTATTATTTTCGGCATTATGGGATCTGAAGAGGAGTCAATCGCGTAGATATCTAAGTCATAAGTTTGATAATACTTGAATCGTGGTACTTTCGAGATTTCAAGGTAAGGGAATCTATTGATTTTAGTGTGTAAGATCGGGTAAAACACTAACCATGGCCGATTATAGGAGAGGCCCTATTGTCACATCTTTTCAGCTTTTCGAGCAAAGTTGTAGATCGTTTTAGCAAGGGTATCGACATTAATCAGGTGTGTAACTTCTCACACCATTAGATTGAATGCTTTTATGTGTTTATATATATATATATAAGTATAAATCGCTATATACTGTTAAATGTCGAAATCCCGGCATAACGTTTGAAAACCCGAGAAGGTAAAGGATAAATATCGTGTTAGTGTTTTACGCCATTCTTGATGAATATTTCGTTAAAAGATATGTTTTGCATGTCGATTTCTATGTATGCTCGGGGTTGGGTGATTGATAAAAGGGGGAAGTGATCTGTTCTGGTGGCTTATGCCATTTCAGCCTGGTGACTCTGTCACAACTCTGTTTCTGGTGGCTTCTACCATTTCAGCCTGGTGACTCTGTCACAACTCTAACGATGAGCAGCTAACTGCAGCATGACTGCCATCGATGGTGTGTAGCGGTGTGGGTTGATTGTAGAAATCCCCAATGGTGTGATTGGCAGGTAAGGGTGGTGTGTAGCGGATGGAAACCTAGGATTGGGTTGGGTTTTTTATGTATGTTATCTCTTATATTATGTTCTATATTCTGATCTATGGGCTAAGGCCCAGTCTGATGGTGCACGAGGGTCGCACACTGAGTCTCGCGACTCACCCTATTATTTTTAACAAATTTCAGGTAGCACTTAGTGCATCGGACCGGGCTGGAGAGGAGAGCAAGGTGGCCATGCAAAAGAAAATTTGGATTCGGCAAAAAGGCTTTAATTTATTATTTATATTTTTATTTAATGGGTTTTGAATCTCGTTGTAATAAGGCCACGGGCCACTAGACTATTATACTCTGTTTTAGGTTTTAGTTTGGGCTTTTATTACTGATAGACATTTAAATTTTAATTAAACTAAGGCATGTATTAAGGTTTTGGTTTTTAATTCACGAAAACAACAAGTGAACTGTAAATCTTACTTAAACTTATCAAGTTATTAAGTTTATCCCAAATTTCGACATCTTTTACAAAAATCTCCTGAGTGACATACCAAATCCGGTTGTAGTGTTTGGGCCGGGTTTGGGGTGTTACACCAAACCCAGCCCAAACGCTATGACCAGATCTGGCATGCTACGGGGTTTATTATTAAAACTTTACTTTAATGGTTTTTGGAAAATCCCAGTTTCTTTACTTAGGCATTTGATAAAAATAAGATATTTGTTGAAAACCTTTGTTTTACGTTGAACATGATCGGAAAACCCATTTTATTACTTTTTAAGACTTAAGTCCTTGAACATAAATTTTAAACGGTAAACATTAATAAATAAAAACAATAGCCTAAGCCATGGGGCCTTATTACATAAATAATCCCAAACTTAAAACTTAAAGAAAACCGAAAATAGTCTATGAAAATAAATAAAGTAAAACTTGATGGCCCCTCGAGTCCGCCTCGGCTCCCATGTCCACGATCTACTGCTCATCTGAAAGAGTAGAGAAAAAATAAAATGGTGAGTCACCAAGACTCAGTTTATAAATCCCGAAACACACAACGACCTGAGGCCCACAAACACATTATGGGCCTTGGCCCATACGTTATGGCAACAATCATACATACATATTAAATGGTGAATGGTAACTGGCCCAACCCATCCTAAAAGTCCATCCTCTACACACCAACCCGTACCAGCCAACACACCTCGGGGATTTCTACAATCAACCCGCCAACCGCTACACACCATATCGACAGCCGTACTACCTATTCCTATTAATCAGGAATCATTTAAGTGTGGCTTTGCCACCGATCACTATGTGACCTAACATTTTAAATTCGTGGTTTAACCATCGATCACCAAGTGACCTATCATGCTCTTCCCCTTCATTATCATAATTCCACCCCATGCATACACACATAAAAAAAACATCATACCACCTTTAAGAAAACAGGCTTTCATATATATATATTTATCGATACACATAGAGATTTCTATGATTACGCACTGCATCCTTTGACGACCCTTTTTCGGTTTTATTCGATTGTCTACACACTTCATTTACTCGCTTTTTAGCCCAATATATATTTAATACTGATTAACTAGTGTGTTAGAGATCTACACACTGTTTATGGTTAAGACGACACTTTCTATGTCGATGCTACCAGAGCCGACATAACCGCTATTTGCCTAAGGTGTTGCTCGAAGCCGGTCCACAACCCGGTGGCAATCCCGAATCTAGCGACACCGCTGTTTCTTAAACTTAGGGATTGGTTTGACAGATCCAATCCCTCCTTCGCTTTGATCGATATTTGATTCCATCAAAAGGCCTTATTAATCATAACATATGGTTAAGATTGTGATTTCGATATCGAATCTAACGAGAACCTAAAGAGAATCCCTTACCTTGAAATTCCTGAAAAGTGATATGAGATTCAGGGACTAGCATTTCCGGCTTTCGGATCTAAGAGATCTACTTCAATTCCCGAATGTCGCCCAACAAGAGAATACTTAAAACCATTAAACCATTAGCTTTTCGGCTTTATCTCCCAAAAACCGAAAGAGAAAGTGAAGAGATAGGAAAATCAGCACTCACCTTAGCACAAAGAATTCGACTACCCCTTAGAGATTCTGGCTTTTGAGAAGATCAGAAGAAAAGATGATAGAAAGAAGTCTATGTAGATTCGGCTTTAGTGAAGAAATCGACAAAAGGGAATAAGAAGTATTCGGCTATAGAGATGGGAATAGAGTTCAGAGTTTTGGCTTTTGAAAGAAAAGAAATTGTAGAGAATGGCTGAGAGTTTCGGCACAGAGAATGAAGAAAAGAATAGGGTTCAAAATGCCGAAATTGAAGAGATACCTCCTCTATTTATAGAGAATTTCGGCACTTTCCTATCAAAAACCGAAAGTGCCCCTCTTTTAATCGAAACTAAGCTATTTGATCAAGGGAAATTTCGGCACCCCTTGATCATAGAAAAACCGATTTCTCCTCCCCCTCCCAGAGTCAAAATTTCAGCCACCACCTAGCCTTGTAGATAACTCCTTGATTCTCTCATTATCCTCATCTGACTACTCATCCACAGTGCCATGGATGACACTACCTCTTCCTTCCTTTATCAGCACATTATCCACCTTATTATCACATTAAATAAATTCCTAAATTTAAGCATCATTACCGAACTCCACTACTGCTCTTGTAAATGCCGAAAATAACAAAAATAAAAGGTACCATGCAACTCAACCTTGGACCCTCAATTGACGCCAACTCCTGACTCTCTAAGTGGCGCCATTTTGCCACTGGGCCACAAGCCCATTCATGTCCTAGTTTACGATATTATCTTTTAAACCTTATTCTAACAGGCTCTCCACTAGAGCGCCCAAACAAAAAATTTTAACTAAGGCCTCGGCCCAACCTTGAGCCCAATCTGAACCCCTTAAACCTTTTAATTAACACATTGAACGTAACACACATCAAATGCAAAGGCCCATTAATTTAGGATGTTACAACGATTGCCAGATCTGCTATCTTCAATCTGCTCTCAGTAACTTCGTGGATTGCCGATTTGCTATCTTCAATCTGCTCCCGCAACTTCGTGGATTGCCGATTTGCTATCTTCGATCCGCTTTCGCCGGGAAGGCAAGATCTGAGGTCTTCGATCTGCTCCTGCAACTTCAGGAATGCTAGATCTGCTATCTTCAATCTGCTCTTACAATTTTCGGATTGCTAGATTTGCTATCTTCGATCTGCTTCGCTCAGGATGGCAAGATCTGCTAATTTATCGACGTTGTGACACCGTCCTCTTGGGGACCCGCTGTAAAAATCGCTTTTGTGTGTTTATGCTTATGCAAAATGGTTAGGATGCAATGATCGAACGACTCTAATGCTCCTAACTAAATGTATTATGGATGACATCTGCCTGGATGCAGAATGTCATGAGAATGATTTCTTCAATGATTAGGATGCAATGATCGGAATGAATCAAATGCTCCTAACTAAATGTGTCTTGCATGAATGCAGGATTTCATGAGAATGATCCTCTTTTTAAACGCCTAGGATTGACATTACTCATTATTCCTCCAGGTTGTACCACTGATTTAATATACTATCTTCTTGTTCAGCTGGTATTCTCAACAAAAAAACCCGAGAAAATGATTATATCTTGCTCAACAAATTTGCCCCATTGTAACTTCAGGGTTCAACTCATTGTGACTTAGGGGTATAGGGTCTGAATCTCTTCCATCCATCCCACTGCGAATCCAAAACGTAGGATTTGTTTCTTCTTCAATCCATCTCATTGCTATTCAAGGGTACAGGACTTGTATCAACTTCCATCTATCCCATTATAACTCGGGGGTATAGGGCCTATAGCTTGTTCCATCAACTGATCACTCCTCTGGTGACCCAATCAGATGTGTATGCATGATGCTCACGTGAATGCAGGATATCAATTTTTTTCTCGAGAATGATCCCCATTTTACACTTGGGTTAACGATGCCCACTGACGCAATATCTTGTTATTTGCTCAACCACCATCTTCGACAAAAATTCGGAGAGAAAATCTCAGTTTAGACTCTTCTTTAAACCTGGTGAGTTTTAAACAATAGTCCTGTTTCAGTTTCTTGTATGATTCAGAAGCTTCCAGAGTAATATGCGAAACTCCTTTTATGAAATTATTATTAGTCCACTAATCGTTATTTCAATGCAAAAATGCTTGAAAAAGATCATAACTATAGATAAGAATGAAATTGATTGGGAGCATAGCTCGAAACAAACAAGTTAATCAAAGCTAGCAAGCGCAATTAAGTAGGGAATTTATTAAAGGCGTATATTGAAAAGAATAAGGTAATCAAAAATAGCAAATTCAAAAATGGCTAAGATGGAAAACTAGGTGCCCCAGATATCGCAGCCTGAGCTTCTCTGTTCAAATTTCTTGAGGACCATTTTAAGCTCAATATGTGTTTAGGGGATCCGGAGTACTTTTTCGATGCCCTAAGACGTAGCATACTTCTTCATTGTTAATTCAGGCATAGCAAGACTGCTATATGCCCCCCTTTGATCAAAATTTGAGCCGCCCTTTTCGGGTTTTCAACTCAAATTCCCTTTGGTCTCAAAGCGCCCTTTGCGGGTTTTCGCCTTGGCCTCTCCTTTTTCTTTCTTCCTTCTTTTTTTTTTTTGCTGAAAACTTCTATTTTTTCTTTTTTGATTTTTTTTTTGGAAAACATTTTATTGAATTTGAATTCACCGGATTGGGCAGATCCCTTTCATCCATTTTGGTCAATGTTTCCATAACATACTTTTTCACTACATAAAGTCTTTTCTAGTTTGGCCTCCATTTTTCTCTGAAATCCTTTCGTATATGAAGGATTTTCTTCAATATCCGGTCCCTATTTGGGAATTTTCTAAAATGAACCTATTTGTCGCAAACCCGCATCATCTGACTGCAACGGATAGCTATTAACTTTTCCTCACAAATTTGATTGATCACATCGGGATTGGATCCATTCTGCCTCATCCAACTTCAGTTGATAAAACTCGGAAAAAGGAATTTCCACTTCAATGAGCGAAACCAATGAGAAATGTGCTGCCCCAGTGACATTCCTGGCCAATGTTTGATAAGCATAAATAGTAACTTCTGTATGCCAATCTTTACAAGTCTCGGTCTTTTTGAGCTTTTGTTTTTCCATTTGGCTGCCTTCGCTGCACTGTGATGTGACACCTGATCTTTGAACAGACCGCAAACTTTTGACATTGTGCGGTTAAATATGATCTTTTCGATATATTTTTCGGTATTCTTTCTTTCTTTTTCTCTTTTTTTTAGTATTCTTTCTTTTTCTTTTCTTTGTTCCGATGACTATCGACTTTGTAATATTGGCATATGAAGCGAATTTTACCATTCTAGTGAAGAAATTGACAACCACGAAGATGAATTGGTGTCAGCCAGAAGCTTCTGATGAGACAGGCCTGATAACATCCATGCCCCACATATAGGAAATCTTATTTCTGCATTGAGCTAAGCTTTGATCTTCATTTCCTTCCTTGGCTCGCGACGTAGGATCTGCTTTTTCATCCAAAGATTAACAAATCGAAGATATGTTATAATTTCAGTCATCTTCAAAGTCTTGGGATCCCTTAGACCCATATTTTATTCAAAAAGGGAGTTAGTAACAGCATCGCTCATGTCATTGATTTCTGGGTACCTATTGTAGGTACGAAGGCAAATTCCAAAAAATAAATGATTCTAAGGATGATTATTTATATGATATGATCATGAATAAAGAATGAAAGAATATTTGCATAGAAATCCAAAGGAAAAAAGAATCTATAAATAGAAAAATATTTGCTCAAAAGGATGCATTTTATTGAAATAAAAATTCTGGACACAAGCCTATTTCACAAGAGGACTCTTATTGCCCTTAGGCTGAAAGCAATAAGTGTGTTTCGAATATTACTCTAGATTAGCCTTAGAAAATACATGTCTCTTCCACAGTCCTATTGCTCAAAACACTCTCAGGTTCCTATTCCTGTATTTTGTGTGTCATCTAATTTCACAATACCCATGCCGATGAATTTTTCCACCAATTTCTTGAAAGCAAGGCAATTTTCTATCGAATGCCCTGTGACCCCCGCGTGGTACTCACATTGAGCATTTGGGTCATACCGTTTTGGATATGGGGGTTGCATCAGTTTTGGGTAGCGAGGAGCCACCTCATGTGCATCGAATAGGGTTTGATATAACTCCTTGTACGTCATTGGAATCGGTGTAAACTTGAGTTGCTTTGTACTGGATTCTCGTATTGATGAGCCTTGATGGCCAGTGGTCACAGCCCTCGGTTGACCTACAGTGACTAATTTGGGACGCTTGCTCAAGCTGTTCACTTCGTTTTCCTATTTCTGGGGCCTTTGAAGTCCACTCTCCCTTTCCTTTGTTTCTGTCGAGATAACCGGTTTGGCTCGATCATCCTCCGAGTTAAAATCTGAACCTATCGGGAAGTTAAACAGGTAGAAGCATCGATCGACATTGAGGTCCAATAATGACGGTGCCCCATGTGAATGCGTGTCTGGCTGAGTCGGGGTATAAACGATGTCTTCATCATTATCCACACTGCTGGCCACTGGGCCACTCTTTTTTTCAAGCCCTCCGACTAGTAATTGGGTTAACCGGCGCATCATATTCATTTGATCTCGCATATCCCGTTGAATTTTGGCTAACTGCTCTTGCATCAGTATTTGCCCCTGCTCTAATCTCTCCAATCCTTGTTCCATGTCTTTTAGGTTGACTGAAATAATTTTTAATTAATCAGGGTCTTCTCATGAAATCTAGCACATGCAATTTGATGCTATGTGAATGCATGCAATGCAAAAGGAGCCGATTCTGGTTCAATTCCATTTAGAAAACTTTATTTGAAAACAAAGCTCTTTACATAGAGCGGATTACAAATATACTGACATCCGTATTGTCTTCCGTTTTATCAAGAAAGTCATTTTCCATGTCGAGCTGCCTAATTTAGCAACCGATCCCGAATCGACACCCTTCTCTAATATGATAATGCATGCAAAGCAACAAAAATAAAACAAATAGTCAGTACGATAAAAACGAAAAATATGTAAAATATTCAAGCACCTATTGGGTGACCACTAGGGTTTATCACAACTCCATCTGGGGTAGGCTCTTAGGGCCTTTTACATGCCGTTTGAGTTCTAAAGTTGAGGGTACCCGAACCAGCAGATTCCTCAATCCTCACCCATTATAGGCTCGTATGGATCGAGTTCGATTCAGGGGAATACATTTCCCTATGGCCATGCGAAGATGAAAATCTCACGAAACACATAGGTACAGATGTATCCCGGAAGCGGTCCACTAGCCCATGCGGAGGTGAAAACCTCACGAAAGCTTAGTTTCTCACTCCCACTTAAAGGTGTGACCACAACGGTCATGCAATGCAATGCCAAAATATTTCATGAAACTTGACACTATAGCACAAACAAATGCGTTAAAAACACGTTTTGTCAAAACAATTTTCCAAATTTTCAATTAAAAGGACAAAAATTAATCAATTTATGGCCTGACTCTCAACCAGTCCCCAGTGGAGTCGCCAAGCTGTCGAAACCATTTTTTATCGTATTTTGAAAAAATGGGGATCGACTTTAAAAAAATAGGAGTCGCCACCAATCCTTTTTGTTTAGGTGTGATTGGGTCACCTATAAAAATATTTTGGTCTGCAAAATTCACAAAAACGGGTTCGGGAGTCGGTTACGTGCAAGGAAGGGTTAGCACCCTTGCAACGAAAGTTGGTACCAAATTGATTAATATTGTCCTAACGTCGAAAACTTGAAAATATTTAGAAAAAATTTTTAAAAAAGATTTCGTTAAATTGGAATTAAATCTCAAGATTAACTTGTTTCAAAGAAATAAAAGTATCATACCCAGCACGTTAGGATATAACACATTTATACTCTGACACCGAGATCATCTTTGATCTTCAAATCATATGAAAAGGGTATTTGGTTATTTAATTGAACGAAAAATCGACACCCAGCACGTTAGGATGTAATTTTCCGTACCTCTAAACACACAAATATTGCCCTATTTTTCAAATATGCAATCTTAAAATTGGCTCAACATTTATTTTTAATGTAATAAAATATTTAGAAAAGGTTTGAATGTGTTGGAATTTTAAATACAATACAAGGATAATATGCGTAAACATTAATCATGAAATACGCAAATTCAAAAATATTGATCAACAAATTATACAATACTCTTACAAAATTTAACAATGTCAAACAAAACTTTAAAGGCAAATCAAATAAAGCAACTAAAATAAATTGGATATGGATTTTATATCTTGGAATTAAAAAATATTGGAAGATCATTATGTAAATAAACCTTATTAGCTAGATAAAGTCGTGTATTATATTGCATTCTTGCACAAAATATAAAGGATTAAACTAGGAAACACTTTAATATCCAGAATATAGCACATGAACAGGATCAAATTAAAACCATACACGAATTACTAGAATCAATTAAGCAATTAAGACATTACATAACAAATCTATTTAAAGAATTGCATAAACCAGGGACTAAATATATAAATAAACCAATATCATGGAAGCACGGATCCTGCAATTTGGAAACGGATTGGGTCGGGGCCCTTCGCACGGAACCGCTTTAAGCTATTGAAGTAAGCTTATACGGCGACGTTTTACAGGTCCTAAATATGCCTAAAACGAAAACCTAACCTAATCCTCTCTCAGTTAAAACAGAAAAGAAAGAAAAAATAATTAAAAGAACCCCTAATCCCTCTTTTACTCAGCCGCCTCAGAGGACTTTCCAATCGGAAGCCCATACAACGCCAGGAACGGCAACTGGTGGAATGTGAAGGTATCGAAGTCCGCCCTTACTTCGATTGCGACAAAGAAGACGGGCTCCGATCTAAGGTAATTTTCTCTCTTCCTCTTATTTTGTTTTATTTCGCATGCAGAAAAGAAAGAAATCGAAAGCCAACAAAACTGGATTTGAGAAATTGAAAGAGATTGGAAACGAAAAAACCTTTGGATCTGTTTTTTTTATTTCTGTATTTCGTTTGTCGATTCGTAAAAATCTGTAGTAGCATTACAGTGGTTGGTTTCGATCCTTTTAAAGGCCGAAATCGAAATAAAAATAAAATGAAAATAAAATCAGAATACAACTTCTTTTTTATTTTTTCTTGTTTTCTTGTTTCTCTCTGTTGCTGGCGTGGTTTGATTTGTAGGTACAAAGTGCATGGCTGTACGGAAGTCGTACGCAGAGAGGCGTGACGCCCATGAGGAGTGTACGGAGGCGAGCCAGTGGAGGCTGTACGCGGACGTGGCTACACGCGCTTGGTACACGTGCGAGGACCGAGGCAGTCCAAACGCTTGGCTGGGGTTGCGGCACTGGGGGGAAACTGCTTGCGGCACTGGTGGTTTTAGAAACCCTAGAGGTTTCTGAATATATTAAGGCATTCTGGCCATTTAGGCCTGCTGATTTTGGGTCTATTTTTGGGCCTCGGGTTTAGGTTTATTTAAAAATAATTGGGCTGAAATATTTGGTTTTGTGTAATGGATATTGGAAATTTTAATTGTTTTTTTTTTTTATTTTGGTGTTTTTGGTTTCTGTTTTGGTTAATGTTTTGTTTGGCTAATGGGCCCGGGCAAAAATGGGCTCCTACAATGTAAAATTCATGAAAATTTTCTAATTTTTGTGAAATACATGGACTGTAAATGTTATATGTAAAAATTGATTTGACTTGGAATAATGATTAAATTGCATGAATTTCATTTTCCGAGTCTAGGGACGAAATTAGAATTAATCAAAAGTATAGGGGCAAAATGGTACTTTTGCCTAAGATTTAAATTGGATATGAAATGTGTTAAATTGATGTTAAATTCATTTATATAGATCCGGAAAGATCAAATAAGGAGTTAGATCGAGGAAAAGAAAAAGTATCGGATTAGTAAATTCTCGAATACGAACAAGTATCGAGGTAAGTTCGTGTAACTAAATTCTACATATTTACATGTTTGAATGAAACGTTATATATGTGAATGTTGAATTGTGAAATTGATATGTTTATGAAATTAATCATAAATTTGGAAATGCTTGATAAATGTTAAATCCCGTTTGAATAATGAAATTCGATGGATACAGGATTTCCTGAATTAGTTGTAGTCTTGCATGTGTTGCGGACACACCACAGCTCCTAAGAGCATCCCGTTATAAGCCTTCTCGAGCTTCCCGTTATATGGTACTTGCGAGCATCCTGATCGGTAGTGATCCTGCATGTGTTGCGGAATACCGCAGCTCTTTGTGAGCATCCTGTTATATGATCGATTGTGATCCTGTATATATTGCAGACACAAACGCAGCTCTTTATGAGCATCCTGATATAAGCTCTTTGTGAGCTTTCTGATATGGCTCGCTTGAACTTCCTGTTATATGGCTATCCGAAGCCCCCTGATAATAACTCTTTGGAGTTACTTGTTAAGCTCAATGAGCTTCCTGTTTTAAACTCTTATGAGTTTCCTGTTATAACCCGGATAAGCTTCCTGTTACATGGCTCATATGAGCATCCTGTTATATGGCTCGAGAGAGTGCTTCCTGATTATGTGCCCTAATAGGTACCCCTGATTATGAGTTGACGGATTATGGTTTTGTACACTTTGAGTGTACTACATGTGTATCCATCGATATTTCAAATAAATTCAATGGGAAGAGTTCTGACATGGTTAAACTGAACTTAAGATGGTTGATTATGGAAATGCACATATTATATGGAAATATGATATGAAAATCACATGTTTATGAAAGTTATTATATGCTGAGCTCATTTTTGATTCTTGATGTTTACATGTAATACATGACTAACAAATTTCTTGAGATTATATGTGTTTAGGCAAATGGCCATAACGATTTGAATGCATGTTTTGTATGCTTACTTTAAATGATTATGATTGGTAAGTTAAATTCTTGTTATACGAACTTACTAAGCATTCAATGCTTACTCTGTTTTCCTTCCTCTGTTTTATAGTACTCAAAGATCGTGAAGGTTGTAACTTGGTCGGAGTCACATCACACTATCCTTTGGACTTTTTGGTATATGAAACAAGTTAACTTTCGGTATAATGGCATGTATAGGTTAAAATAGATCAAATGAGGAAATATTTTGGTTGTAACTAGCCATTGGAATGGCTAGTGTTAAGCATATTTTGGTGTAAATATATAAGGCCTTATCATGTTTGTTGTGTGTATTGAAATGATTATATGGTGGAGAGTATATAAACCTATTGATGAATGATTTTGAATTAGTATATTTGATAAAATTTGCCTATGAACATAAGTGTGAAATTGGTAAGTTTAAATACTTGAACATATGAGCTAATATGACATGCATAAGATTGGTTTTGGTTTAGTTTTAATGTCTTGAATTGGTTGGTAAATGTATTCAAATGTTGTTGTAGGTTTATGGTGAATTTGGGTGAGCAAAGTGGCCTTAAAAATGGTCTATTTTTCATCCACACGAGTAGACACACGGGCGTGTGTCTCAGCCGTGTGTGACATACGGCCATGCGCACAAGCGTGTAGTTTGGCCATGTGCCCCTTGCATCTTAAAATTGAGAAACAGAATGCTCTAAATTACTCACACGGGTAGAGATACAGGCGTGTGTCTCAGCCACGTGTGACACACGGCCTAGCCCACGGGCGTGTGTCTTGGCCGTGTGAATCCTACACCTATTTTTCAAAAATTAAATTGTCCACACGACCTAGCACACGGACGTGTGTCTGACCGTGTGACCTAAGTCAGAGAGTTACATGGGAATGGACACGGGCTAGGACACGGCCGTGTGCCTAACATATACTGCCCACACAGCCTACCCACACGGGCGTGTGACCCCTATATTTAAGAAAAATTTTGAAATCTCGCAAAAAATTCTGTGAGTTTTCGATATAGTCCTGATTTGTTTCTAATGCATAATTTGGGCCTCGAGGGTCCATTTAAGGGACGATATGATTATATATGGTTGGTTTCAGTTATGAATAGTAAATGACATGAATTAACTGTATTGGTTCTGTAAACCTTGGTAATGCTCTGTAACCCTGTTCCGGCGACAGATTTGGGTTAGGGGTGTTACATCATTACCCATTCAACAGCTCAAATAATTAAAATTCTTAGACCAAGTGATTGGGGAGAAAACCCAAACTCTTCAAAGAAATTCCCATCCAAATTTACCATCAAAACAGGCCACCACCTGTATTTTACATATTAAGACTATCAAATAGTCTGGTACAACACCTTTCTTATCAACAGCCAACATATGAGAAATAATTAGCTCATATATTTCAAGTATGACACCCAATTCAATTCCCAAATTGGTTTCAAGAATGGTGGACTAGTATAAACCATCTTCTTTTGATATCCTACCAGCAAAAATCCAATATTTGTGTCCCAAGTTATTTAACAAATTCTAGCCAAAACTAGACCAAAAACACATATACAAAACAATCCATTTATTTTCAAAATTGTGTATTTCTTAGACTATTTCCTAGAATTATGCTTATGAAAAAGATCCACACATAGGAATCCCATTGTTAGTTCAAAATTTCATAATGAAATGGTGGGAAAAATTCAATGATGAAAGATATGATTCCAAGTTGTAAAACCCAGATTTTGTCCGGGCCCAAAACAATTAACAGCCCATTTTTACAAAACAAATCCCAAACCCAACCAAAACTAAGCCCAAACCCAACCTAAAAAAACTAAACCCAATTCAGCCTAACCCGAGGCCCAATTACCCAATAGTCAAACTAGGGTTTCAGAAAAGCTGAAACCCTAGCTAGCCTTCGGCGCACCTGCCCACTGCCTCCTCTGCCATCAACCACCCCTCCACTTGCACCGCACCTGCAGGGAAAAGAAGAAAAGACAGCAGATAAATTGTGATATTGTAAAATGTCTATAAAGCCAAGCAAAAATCTATTGTAATTTTTTTGGGAGCATTTTTTGGAATACAACCAAAATAGATTCAAAACACACAAAATAATAAAAACAATCAGCAGATTGAAGAAGGAAAATTAAGTCTTAATCTCGCTAAGGGTATTTCTTTGTTTTATTTTTATTTTCTTTGTTTTTTTCTTCGAAACTGTTTCGCACATACATATATACATACATATATTAAAAAGGGGAAATATTTTACCTTATCTCGCGTTTTGTCTAAAAAAAGGGGCATTTTTGGGCTCCTGCCACCGTGTACGGCAGTCGACGGTGGCGATCGGTCAAATTTCAGCCAGGCTCTCGGGCCCTGCAGAGAGAAAAGAAAAGGGGGTGTTTTTTTTTTAAAAACTGATGAAAAATGATTTTTTTTTTTAGATTTTTAACTTATATAGGCTATGTAAAACGACGTCGTTTTGGTCAGCGTCCATAAGCCCCAAAACGACGTCGTTTGCCCATCCGACCTGTTTACCCGACCCGCGCCAAGCTAGGATCCGCGTGTTTTTAAACAGAAGGGCTAATTGCACCTTTAGCCATTCCGCTTTTCAAGTGTTATGCAATCAGGTATTTATATTTTTATTTTTGCCTCATAATTTATTGCGATTTTCAATTAGGTCCATATTCGAACGACATCGTTTTGGAGGGCGGGGATTAATTGCCCTTTTGGTCCCTCCTTGTTATTCGCGCATTCAATGTGGTCCTTTTCCTTTTTTATTTATTTCAGATTTGCCCCGAACTTCGGTTTTAAGTTCTATTTAGCTCGTTTTAGTTATTTTTGCATTATTATTATTATTATTATTATTATTATTATTATTTTATTTTTATTATTATTATTACTATTATTATTATGCTATTTTTATTACTATTATCATCATTATTATTATTATTACTATTATTTATTTAATTTTTTGTTACTATTGTTATTCGTTTATTATTATTATTATTATTATTATTATTATTATTATTGTTACTATTATTATTATTGCTATTATTTTTATTATTATTGCTATTATTTTTATTATTATTACTATTATAATTATATTTTCTCTTTGTGTTTATTTACTTATTATTTTTCTTTTCATTTTTGTCTTGTTTATTTTATTTTATTTTATTTTCGTCCTTATTATTATTATTCACACTAACGCAATTATTATTCTTTCATTATGCATATTTGTACCATCATTTTTTTTACATCTCATTACCAATTTATGTTACTTTGGTCTTTATCCAATACATCAAATTTTTAAAACAAGCAATATATCGTATTTTGAAATTCGAAAAGCCGTTCCCTAACTTACGGGGTTTCGACTTTCTCGATAAATTCAAACAAACGAACGTTTTAAAATTTTTAAAATAATCTCGAGAATTACGAAAAGATCGTGTTCTAACTTACGGAATATGATTTCTTTCTAAAACCGAGATAATCAAACATCTTCCAAAATAAATTTTTCGGTGTTTATTCTCGTATCGGGAATTTAAGACATTGTGTCCTAACTTACGGGACGTAATTCTTTTTCTCGATTAACGTGAAATATGCCCTGTTCTCAAAAAAATTTCAATTTTATAAAAAAGGATCGTGTTTTAAAATTTCTTCAAATTTTCAATTTTCGACACTAAAGACATCAATTAATCAACTAGGTACCAATCTTGGGCGTATCGAGGGTGCTAATCCTTCCTCGTGCGTAACTGACTCCCGAACCCGTTTTCTGGACTTCGTAGACCAAAAATCATCGTTTAGTAAATTTAATTTTTTATGATTGAATTACGAGGTGACCCGATCACACCTCATCAAAAAGGATTGGTGGCGACTCCCGTTTTTCGTTTTCAACACCAAAGTCGACCCTGTTTTTCAAAAAAATAGTTTCGACAGCTTGGCGACTCCACTAGGGACACCAAATAAGAGAGTCAAGCCACGAGTTGATTACTTTTTGTTCTTTTGTCGAAAATTGAAAACTTGACTTAAATTTATGATCCTTTTGTTGCATTTCATCCGTTTTATTAAAATCTTCATCATTTTGATTTATAACTGCTCTATTGGTTTAAGTTTTTGGTATCATTTTGCACATTGCATTGCATTATCGGTCGATTTTACCCTTGTAAGTGGGAGTGAGAAACTATTCCTTCGTTAGGTTTTCACCTCCGTATAGGATAGTGGATTGCTTTCGGGATACATCCGTACCTATGTTTTCGTGAGATTTTCATCTCCGTATAGCCATAGGGAAATGTATTCCCCTGAACTGAACTCGGTCCATATGAGCCTATAATGGGTGAGGATCGAGGAATCTTTCGGTTCAGGTACTTTACTCTAGAACCAAACCCCATATAGTGAGCCTTAAGAGCCCACCTTAGGTAGAGCCATACCAAACCCTAGTGGTTACCCGAGTAGGTGCTTTACTTATTATTCTTTGCTTACTTTAAACTGTGTATGAAGTACTAACTTGCTTTGTTTCATTTTGATTGTAACTGCATGGCATTTTCATCATAAAAAATGTGGTGATTCGCATTCAGTTGCTAAATAGATAACTTGTCATGGAAAAGGGGTTTCTTGATAAAGTGGAGGATAATGCGGCCGTCCGGATATAGGCCGAGACAATGCAGCAAGAGAATGGTGATAGTCTCACAGAGGGATGCGTGTCAGAATTACGGGATTTTACTCGTATCGGCGTAACCCATAATAACCTTCAAGAGATGAAAGAAATATGAGATCAGTGGGATGACGAGATCAAGTAGCTATTCTACTGCAATTATGGTGATTTTCCCTATTTACTCGACATCAAAGCGGACAAACGCCTATTCCGAGCTCTCGTCTAATTTTGGAACCCTGCCTATAGTTGTTTTACTTTTGGAAAGGTGGATCTGGTACCTACTGTAGAAGAGTACACGACCTTGCTCCGTTGCCCAAAGATTCAAATTGACAAGGCCTATTACAGAGCTGCCAACGTTCCAACGTTCTTAAAAAAGCTTATGAACATCACGAGAATGAGCGAACAGTGGGTTACAGCCAGAATCAAGCAGAAAGGAGATAGTTGATGGGCTCGAAACTAACTAATATTTCGACAAAGGCAAGCGCACCTATCGAACAGTAGTATAGCTTTGGTGAGTCCGGAATATCGTATCCTCAAGGACTAAAATTACTAGTAATAACTATCTTTTTATTATCTAGCCGAATAATTAAGGGATTTATTTTTAATCTAAAATTAACTAACTAATTGACTAACTAAATGACTATGAACGCGACAGAGAGTGAAGAGAATAATCGAATGAATAAAGACAATACCCAGGGAAAAATCCACCTAGACTTCACTTATTATTCTGACTCTGAATTAAATGATTTATTCACTTGACTTGATCCGTAGAAATCCCTAAATTATGTTAATATCTCTTTCGAGACTAAAAACAACTGACTCTAGGTTGATTAATTGAAATCTCTTTCTAATTAAAACCCCTATCGTCGCATTAACTCGATCTATGGATTCCCTTATTAGATTTGACTCTAATCCGATAGATTTATGTCGTCCTATTTCTAGGATTGCAATCAACTCCGCTTAATTATGTTGGATGTCCTCTTAAACAGGGACTTTTGCTCCACTGAATAAGCACATTAAACTTGAATTAATATTCCTAAAAACATCAAAACAAGGATTAAGCACACATAATTAAGAACAAGATCAAGTATTTATCACGTAATTCAGATTTATTAAATAATAAGATTCATCTAGGTTTCATCCTCCCTAGATATTTAGGGAGTTTAGTTCATAACGTAAAAGCAAAACATCATAGAATTAAGAAAACAACAAGACATAAAGAACCCAAAAACTTCTAAAGAACTTGATGGAGATCTTCAATCTTGGAGTGAATCCGCTTTCGAGATGATTCCGACGGCTTCCTTCGAGTAATTTCTTCAATCTACTATGCGTGTCCCTTTAGGTCTCCCTATGATGTGTATTTATAAACTTTAGAAGGCTCAGAAACCCTAAAAATTGACTTTTTTTACGTGAAAACAAAGCAGGGTACGATAGGGACACGAGCGTGTGATCAACCCGTGTGAGGAGGCCCAGGCCGTGTGAGAATTTGCATGGCTCTCGATCGGCACGGGCTGGCACACGGGCGTGTGTCCAGCCCATGTGGTGCGGGCTTTGGCCGTGTGGATCCTTAAGATGGCCCGTTTTGTCTGGTTTTGGCCCATTTTCCGTTCCTTTCGCTCCCATATGCTCTCCAAAGTATAAAAACATGAATTTAAAGGATTAGGAGCATCGAATTCACCAAATTCTATAAATAAACATCCAAAAACAGGCTAAGCGTGGGATTAAAATGTGTTACTTTTTTGGTTTATCAATTATCCCCACACTTAAGCGTTTGCTTGTCCTCAAGAAAAATCCCCAGCTCACAATTAAAATTAAACTTCCTCAATTCATAATTCTCAACAATATTGTATTATCATAATTCACAGGTAATTCATACATTGATACTTTAACTAAAAGAATCTTAAAGTTTCAAACAATCTAAGTCACAATTTTTTGTAGCATGAAAACATAGGTGTTTCCCCTTACCTAAATAATTACCTTTAATTCAAAACCGACAAGAATTGACATCCTCACTAAAGATTCACTCAAATCACTCAACGTGTTTAAGGTTCAAATTAAGCATTCAAAAGTCAAACATAAAAAGTTATTACCATAGGCTTGCATGAAAATCAAATCTCCACCACTATAAAATGAGATGATACACAAATCAAAAGGTCTTTGAAAGGGTTGTAATGGGGCTTGGGTTAAAGGTGCGGATAAAGGCTGAATTAGAGGTTAAAAATTGAGATTGAATTTACAATGTACCTAACTAGAAATATAAACTAATACTGAATACTTACAATTGAATAAAAACACGAGCTTCTTCTCAAAATGTGAAATTAACTGCTTAAGCTCAAATAACATAGAACTAGTAATATATATTTCCATTATTTTTTTATCACGTAATTCATAAGTCAAATTTAACAACTGAAATAAAGATCATAGTTAGGCAAATGACCAAATCAAATCTCGACAGAAAGGGAGTCAATAAAGTAGGAGAAGCAAAAATTGGGTTTTGGGTTAATATTAATGGGTGAGTCAAGGACCGGTTTATTAGGCTCAAAGGGGTTCACTAGGGGTTAATTATGAAGGTAGGCTTTTAATGGAATAAGTGGGTTAAAACCTAGGTGCCTTTATCATCTCAGTATATCAAATCAAAAGTATGGTCTCGATATGCATAATCGAAGCAAGTTCTAGAATAACAAATCAATATTGACACACTCATAACCATTAATAAAGTGAGCAAGAAAAGTGTATGCTCTAAAGGGCTCAAAGTCTCACAAAATTTATGGTTTTTGATGTCAACCTTGAAAATTTCAAACTTCAAGATAATATTTAAATTTAGGGAAACAACCTAACAAATTTTTAATTCTGAAAATAGACTTATCATGCTTGATTCTCTAATGTCTTAAAGTTTAAACCATCAATGCACAATTACCTATGACTTAATCCAAAACATATCAATAAAAATCATAAGTTAATAGAAATTTTATTCTAATAGTAATATGAGAAAGTTACTTAAGAACAAGACATAATTCAGGGATTTTTCAGATAATCAATTAAATAACCTCCCCACACTTAAGATGTACATTGTCCTCAATGTACAAAGATAGATAATAGCAATGTAAGTAGAAAATCATAAGAGAGGGAAGGAGGTGAAACTTCCCGAATTACGGATGAACTCCTTAGAAATAAGCATGATGAACTAGGCAGAGGTGAAGGTGGGGGAGAATACTCCAGTAGTTTGTTCTTTTCCTTAGTAGCACCTTGAACCTTTAGAAATTGCGGTGTCATCAGTAAAGTTTTAGGGAGTTTTATTAATGGACTTCGTTATGGTTACTCGATAATAAACAGCCAGAGATATAAAGAAATCAAAATATACTAATATAAATCAAAGACAAGAAAGATAAAGAGAAAGAGTTTAAAAATTAAAATAAAAGAAAAAGAAAAAATAAATGGACTCAAAGGTCCTCATCAACAGATGGTTCGCGAGGTGGGGGTGGTGGTGATATGAGGAAGTGCTGACAAATCAATTGTAGAGTCGCCTTGAGGCCGTTGAATTGTCGAGTCAATGAAGCAGCTTGCATGAACTTATGGTACCCTTAACATATGAAATAAAAGGATCATCAAATACTAATATAAAAAATAAACCTAATTAGAATAAATAACAAAAATGGAAAATAGTCATAATTATAAGCTAAATCTAAATGGAATTAAAAATAAGAATAAAATAATAAGCAAAGTAAAGATAATAAAAATAAATAATAGAAAATAAATATGAATGAAAAAATAAAGGGGAAAAGGAGTGACCAACGGTGGCAAGGATGGTGGCCCGAGTGGTGCGCGACGGGTCGGAGAAGGACGGCGAAGGACAGTTGGTCGACAGATTTCGGGTGGGGGAAAGGCTGGCGGCATAAAGTGGTGGCTGGTGTGGTGGTGGTGTTTGAGGAGGCTAGGGTTTGGTGGGGTTTGGAAGAAAGAAAGGAGAAGAATGAAAAAGGGAATTGGGGGTTTTATAGATGACACGGTCGTGTAACGGCCGTGTTGGGTCACACGGTCGTGTCACACGCCCGTGTGGTAGAGCCTCTAGCCCGTGTTTGTCGTGATTTGCGAAAGGTTAGTTTTCGCACGGTCTTAGACACGCCCGTGTGTCTAGGCCGTGTGATCCACACGGCCGCGTCGCACGGCCATGTGCGAAACACTTCGCTTCTCCCACGCCCGTGTAGGATTTCCACACGCCCATGTGATAGCACCCACGACCGTGTGGCCTGCCCGTGGAGTCCCTTGACTTGTTTAAATTTTGAATTTTGAAAAATTAGGCTCAAGTTTTCACACGGCTTAGGAAAGGCTCGTGTGGAATTTTGACACGCCCGTGTGCTCGAACACACGGCCATGTGTTGTGCCCGTGGAGCCCCTTGTCTATTTCTTTGAATTTCAAAAACTAAGTCCCACATCCACACGGACAGGCCGTGTGGGTCGAAAAACCTGCATTAAAAACATGAACGAAGTGAAAATAAACTAATTAGTAAGGTTAGTGCTCGGGTTGCCTCCCGAGAAGCGCTTATTTAGAGTCTAAGCTCGACTCACCTTTCATTTGCATAATCATGGTGGTTCGAGGAGTTGAAACTCCTCATTCCTGCTATCAATTTTGTTAAAATAAGGTTTTAGACGAGTACTATTTACCTTGAAGGTGCCAAATTTGGAATGAGTTACCTTGGCTGTACCGTATGGGAAAATATTAAGTACCATGAAAGGGGTTGTTCCATTAGGTTCAGAAGTGGCAACACGAGGATCTGTATTATCCATTAGAACTCTGTCTCCAACCTTAATTTGACTCGTTTTATTTTTAGGCTCGTCATGGCTCTGCTTTGGTTCATCGTGTACTTTCAATTTCTCCTTAAACTGTGTTTGCCATTCATCTAGTTCCTCAATCTAGAGCCTTCGTTCCTCATGAACAGTTCTGTTCTCAATATGATTGCTAGACCATTGCTCTATCATCTTTTTCCGAGGAATTTCCTGCAAAGAAGATTGAACTTGCATTAACAGGATTTGTATCATCTTGATCACTAGATATTCTGACAGAATCACGTGCTTGGAGTTTAATCATGTCATCACCTACACGAAGTATTAATTCCCCTGTACCAACATCAATAATGGTCCTAGCAGTTGCTAAAAAGGGTCGTCCTAACTATCCTCATCCATGTCTAAAACAAAAAAGTTTACTGGGAATATGAATTTATCAATTTTGACTAGCACATCTTCAATTATACCCCTAGGAAATCTAATGGTTTTTTCAGCCAATTGAATGCTCATCCTAGTTTGTTTGGGTTTCCCAAGACCTAGCTATTTAAACATTTTATAAGGCATAACATTGATACTTGCCCCTAAATCAGCTAAAGCATTATTAACAGATAAACCACCAATTAAGCAAGGAATCGTAAAACTCCTTGGATCTTTTAATTTGAAGGGTAGTTTATTCTGTAAAATTGCTGAGCAAACCGCATTTAGCTCCACATGCGGCGCATCGTCTAACTTCCGTTTGTTTGCCAAAAGCTCTTTTAAAAATTTTACTGAATTGGGCATCTGCGAAAGAGCTTCAATAAACGGTAAGTTAATATGTAATTTCTTTAAAATTTTAAGAAATTTACCGAATTTTTCATCTGTATGGTCTTTCTTCGTCGCATTGGGGTATGGCACACGAGGTTTGTACTCTGTACTTACTAGTTTTGGTTTATTATGGCTTACCTCAACCTTACCTTTATCTACCACGTTTTCTTACCTCGGTTTTGGTTCGTCTAACCCTTCACTATCGTGAGCAGTAATGGCATGAAGTTGCTCATTTGGGTTAGTTTCAGTGTTGCTCGGCAAGCTGCCTTATGGTCGTTCAAAGATCAGCTTAGCAAGCTGACCTATTTGGTTTTCGAGCCCTTGAATTGATACTTGTTGGTTTAGTTTTGAAAACGGGTTTTTGACACCGAGATGAATTTTGTTAGCATCTCCTCAATGTTCGGCTTCTTCTCCTGTGAGTAGGGTTGCTGTTGAAAGCCTGGAGGGGGCTGTTGTCTCTGATTTCCTTGACCACCCCATAAGAAGTTTGGGTGGTTCCTCCAACCTGGATTGTAAGTGTTACTATAGGGATTATTCTGAGGTCTATAATTGTTACCCATATAGTTCATCTGTTCGCTTTCTATGCCAGGGTTGTAGGATGGATATTCTGTATTGTTCGTCCCTCCTCCATTTGTATCGCACTGCATCAATGGATGTACCTGCGAAGAACCATACAAACCATCAATCTTTTTATTTAAAAGCTCTACCTGGTTTGATAGCATGGTGACTGTGTCGAGGTTAAAAACACTGGCGAATTTTGTCGGCTTTGTTCTCATGACTTGCCACTGATAGTTATTCAGTGACATCTCTTCTATAAACTCATAAGCAGCTTCAGGGGTTTTGTTATTTAGGGTTCCACCGGCAGCTGCATCATCAATTGCCTAGTTGAGGGGTTCACACCATTGTAAAAGGTTTGAACTTGTAGCCATAATGGTAACCCATGGTGAGGGCATCTTGTGACACCCCTAACCCGTATCCGTCGCCAGATTAGGGTTACATGCATCACTAAACCAAATATCAAATCTATGCATTTCATTCGAACTATCACATGCAAACCTTCATACCATTTTATAATATCATAAGTACACATGTATAAGTCATCTATTATCAATCATTTATTTCATTTCTGTACATATGCTCCACTTTTGTCTATGACATTCCTCATCCGATTAAACCATGAATATAAAGACCAAATTAACTAGTACATTAGCACCCTTTTTTTCTTACCATATTCGGCATTGTTCATATTACACATAATTATTTGTACATATCACGAATACATATTATCTAGGTATTTCATTATTTAATTAGCCATTAACACTATAAGGCCGAACATATTACAACAATTCAAGAGAAATTTTATACTATTAACTATTTCAACCTTTGATCATACCATATAGACAAACATCAAGCATTACCCATCATGACATATAATTCCATAGTAAACTTTTACCATAACCGAATTCATGTAAGTACTATTAAACGAAATTTAGCCATTTTCGCATGGCTTTTATATACACCCCTAACCAAAAAGAATTCAAAAGAGTATTTAAGCTTATACATGCCATACTTTCAAAGGTTCATAACTAGTAAAATACCCAAAATAGTTGATAGTATGCTTGACTTCGACAAGGATCCCCGAGTGTGAGCTTAGTCTTTAAAACCTAAAAAAAATGATCAAATGAAATCAACGATAAGCTAATTTAGCTTAGTAAGTTATAAGCAATGATTTTCTTAAATAACAATTCATTAATCCATTGCTTAATTTAAAACAATTAATCATAAAAGAGCTCATAATCCATATATATGTAAGAAACCCTATTACTATGCAAAGCTCACATAATTCCCTAGTTCTCATATATATCACATAATTACTTACCATATAGTCTTTTGAACAAGCTCATTGATTATTTAATACATCTCATCCTTAAGAGTTTATAAAGTAAGAGTAACTTACCTCATTACCACTATGCTATCAACGTACCATGTATCTTTTACATAAAAAAATATCTCTCAATATCTCATTTCATTATACGATGTTTTGATAGATCTGAAATTTCGCACACTTAGTGAAATTCATGCAACGTGTCGCACACTTAGTGCCGCTGCTCGAAAAAGGGCACACAGTGCCTTTCTTTAGTAATGTATCGCACACTTAGTGCCATTACTATTTTATCCGCACACACAGTGCCATTCCCTAGTAATGTATCGCACACATAGTGCCATTACTATTTTATCCGCACACACAGTGCCATTCCCTAGTAATGTATCGCACACATAGGGCCATTAGTATTTTATCCACACACACAGTGCCATTCCCTAGTAATGTATCGCACACATAGTGCCATTACTAGTTTTTCCGCACACAAAGTGCCCATTAATTTATTTTATCTTCTTGAATACATAAAGCATATATAACAAACCTATGTACAAATATTCAAATCGAATTCTCCCTTAATGTCTATCCATCAAGATCGACTTCACTTTTGTAAACATATAATCAAATATTCAATCACAACCATTATCTATTTCAAAGTCCACATTTAATTACTACTCAATCCTTAACTATACATCCAACTCAAATATATCAAAGTTTCATACAAGGATTAACCACTCCTTCGAATAGTACATATATATATATACATTTAAACCCATTCCATCACTCATTCAACAAAAAAAATAGACTTTGTTATACTTATTTTAACTACTCAACGGATCCACATATACACATGAACATCATCAAATACATTCGGCTAACACACTTTATATTTTCATACCTCATTTGGCAATTTGAATAATCAATTTCATTAATTCATTTGAACATGTATATTACATTATAATAACCATCCGAATAATTCTATTGCTATGAACTTACCTCGAAAGTTGACAAATTAAGCTTCCCGCCTACTCGTTTAATTTTGCTTTTCCCCGATCCAATTCCTTTTCCTTTTGTTCTTGATCTAAATAATGCCAAATGGAATTCATTCAAATACATTTTTATTCAATTTAATCCAAAAACTCATAATTATGAAATTTACCATTTTACCCCTAGTATTTACAACTTTAGCAATTTAGTCCTTCAAGCACAAAACACAAATTACATGAAATTTGAGCTCATTTCACAAGGGCCGAATGTCCTTCTAGCTCATATAAGTCCATACAAACTACTTATTTAGCACTTTAATCCCTCAACAATTTATTTTCACGATTTAAGCCATCATACTCCATTTTATCAAAATTTCCTACTCAAAACATGTTGATTTCAAACATATACTTAATATTCTTCCATCAAACATAACAAAACAAAAACACTCCTCAATGGCCAAATCTATAACATGCTTCAAACTCAAAAATTTCAACATGGATTTGATAGTACTCAAGATAACTAACTCAAAAATGTAAAAATTTACAAAAACCAAGCTCAAATACTAACCTTAATGTGACATGCAATGGCCGAATAAATGGAAGCTTAAGTTTCCTCTTTTCTCTTTTAAGTTTCGATGAAGAAGATGAGGAAGAAAGATGAAATAAACATGTTTCTTTTATTTAATAATATTAATACAAATAATAACATGCCACTATCATATAAAAATATAATTATAATATAATTTAGCATAAAATTAAGGTCACATGCCGTCCACTACCATTTAAAATGGTAAATTGCAACTTAAGTGCTCTTACAAAAGAAGTCAAGGCAATTTAACCACTTAATTAAATAAATGGGCTACTTTTACCACCTATGCAATTTAATCATTCTTCCAAAATTAAACACCCAAACAGACAAATTAATCTACGATATTTTAACACATTCTTAAACATATAACATAAATATCAGATAAAGTATAAAAATAATTTTCTATCCCGGATTCGTGGTCCCGAAACCACCATTCCGATTAGGGTCGTAATTGGGTTGTTACACATCTTCTCAGTAGATCCTTGTATCTATCCCATGTATCGTAAAGTGTTTCTAAATCCATCTGCACAAAAGAAGAGATATCATTCCTCAACTTAGCCATTTTAGCCGGCGAAAAATATTTAAGTAAAAAATTTTCAGTCATTTGTTCCCATGTAGTGATTGATCCTCGTGGTAATGAGTTCAACCACTGTTTAGCTTTGTTCCTCAACGAGAAGGGAAACAATCGAAGATGAATGGCATCGTAAGAAACGCCATTTATTTTGAAAGTATCACAGAATTCTAGAAAATTTTCTAAATGAGTATTTGGGTCTTCGTCTTGCAAACCATCAAACTGAACAAACTGTTGAATCATTTGAATAGTGTTAGGTTTTAGTTCAAAATTATTTGCAAAGAATAGCAGTCTAACAATACTCGATTCAAATTTCGCTTAAATTAGGCTTAGCATAGTCGTACATAGTACGAGGAGCAGGATTTTCGGCAACCACCGGAGGAAGCGGATTATTATCAGCCATCTCCTCGGTAGTATTAGTATCGTCCTCTTGCTCTTCTTCTATGCATTGTAAACTTCGCCTTATCTCCCTACGATTTCTGCGAGCGGTACTTTCTATCTAACTGTCGTAAAGCAAAGGTCCTGACGAGTTTCTTCTAGTCATAAACTAGAGATACCTGCCAGAAACAAAAAAAAATAGAAAAATTAGAAAAGTAACAATAAAATAAAAATAAATTGTAATAAAATAAAAATGACTAAAGTAATAAAAATCTAGTGTTCCTAATATCTTAGTCCCCGGCAACGGCGCCAAAAACTTGACAGGCTCGAAACTAACTAATATTTCGACAAAGGCAAGCGCACCTATCGAACAGTAGTATAGCTTTGGTGAGTCCGGAATATCGTATCCTCAAGGACTAAAATTACTAGTAATAACTATCTTTTTATTATCTAGCCGAATAATTAAGGGATTTATTTTTAATCTAAAATTAACTAACTAGTTGACTAACTAAATGACTATGAACGCGACAAAGAGTGAAGAGAATAATTGATTGAATAAAGACAATACCCAGGGAAGAATCACCCTAGACTTCACTTATTATTCTGACTTTGAATTAAATGATTTATTCACTTGACTTGATCCGTAGAAATACCTAAATTATGTTAATATCTCTTTTGAGACTAAAAACAACTGACTCTAGGTTGATTAATTGAAATCTCTTTCTAATTAAAACCCCTATCGTCATATTAACTCGATCTATGGATTCCCTTATTAGATTTGACTCTAATCCGGCAGATTTATGTCGTCCTATTTCTAGGATTGCAATCAACTTCGCTTAATTATGTTGGATCTCCTCTTAAACAGGGACTTTTGCTCCACTGAATAAGCACACTAAACTTGAATTAATATTCCTGAAAACATCAAAACAAGGATTAAGAACACATAATTAAGAACAAGATCAAGTATTTATCACGTAATTCAGATTTATTAAATAATAAGATTCATCTAGGTTTCATCCTCCCTAGATATTTAGGGAGTTTAGTTTACAACGTAAAAGGAAAACATCATAGAATTAAGAAAACAACAAGACATAAAGAACCCAAAAACTTCTAAAGAACTTGATGGAGATCTTTAGTCTTGGAGTGAATCCGCTTTCGAGATGATTCCGACGGCTTCCTTCGAGTAATTTCTTCAATCTACTCTGCGTGTCCCTTTAGGTCTCCCTATGATGTGTATTTATAGACTATAGAAGGCTCAGAAACCCTAAAAATTGGTTTTTTCTGCGTGAAAATAAGTAGGGTACGATAGGGACACGGGCGTGTGATCAACCCGTGTGAGGAGGCCCAGGCCGTGTGAGAATTTGCATGGCTCTCGATCGACACGGGCTGGCACACGGGCGTGTGTCCAGCCCGTGTGGTGCGGGCTTTGGCCGTGTGGATCCTTAAGATGGCCAGTTTTCCGTTCCTTTTGCTCCTCTATGCTCTCCTAAGTATAAAAACATAAATTTAAAGGATTAGGAGCATCGAATTCACCAAATTCTATAAATAAACATCCAAAAACAGGCTAAGTGTGGGATTAAAATGTGTTACTTTTATGGTTTACCAATTATCCCCACACTTAAGCATTTGCTTGTCCTCAAGCAAAATACTCAACTCACAATTAAAATTAAACTTCCTCAATTCATAATTCTCATCAATAATGTATTATCATAATTCACAGGTAATTCATACATTGATACTTTAACTAAAAGAATCTTAAAGTATCAAACAATCTAAGTCACAATTTTTTGTAGCATAAAAGCATAGGTGTTTCCCCTTACCTAAATAATTACCTTTAATTCAAAACCGACAAGAATTGACATCCTCACTAAAGATTCACTCAAATCACTCAACGTGTTTAAGGTTCAAATTAAGCACTCAAAAGTCAAACATGAAAATTTATTACCATAGGCTTGCTTGAAAATCAAATCTCCACCACTATAAAATGAGATGATACACAAATCAAAAGGTCTTTAAAAGGGTTGTAATGGGGCTTGGGTTAAAGGTATGGATAAAGGCTGAATTATAGGGTAAAAATCGAGATTGAATTGACAATGTACCTAACTAGAAATATAAACTAAAACTAAATAATTACAATTGAATAAAAACACGAGCTTCTTCTCAAAATGTGAAATTAACTGCTTAAGCTCAAATAACATAGAACTAGTAATATATATTTCCATTTTTTTATCACGTAATTCATAAGTCGAATTTAAAAACTGAAATAAAGATCATAGTTAGGCAAATGACCAAATCAAATCTCGACAGAATGGGAGTCAATAAAGTAGGAGAAGCAAAAATTGGGTTTTGGGTTAATATTAATGGGTGAGTCAAGGACCGGTTTATTAGGCTCAAAGGGGTTCACTAGGGGTTAATTATGAAGGTAGGCTTTTAATGGAATAAGTGGGTTAAAACCTAGGTGCCTTTATCATCTCAGTATATCAAATCAAAAGTGTGGTCTCGATATGCATAATCGAAGCAAGTTCTAGAATAACAAATCAATATTGACACACTCATAACCAATAATAAAGTGAGCAAGAAAAGTGTATGCTCTAAAGGGCTCAAAGTCTCACAAAATTTATGGTTTTTGATGTCAACCTTGTAAATTTCAAACTTCAAGATAATATTTAAATTTAGGGAAACAACCTAACAAATTTTTAATTTTAAAAATAGACTTATCATGCTTGATTCTCTAATGTCTTAAAGTTTAAACCATCAATGCACAATTACCTATGACTTAATCCAAAACATATCAATAAAAATCATAAGTTAATAGAAATTTTATTCTAATAGTAATATGAGAAAGTTACTTAAGAACAAGACATAATTCAGGGATTTTTCAGATAATCAATTAAATAATCTCCCCACACTTAAGATGTACATTGTCCTCAATGTACAAAGATAGATAATAGCAATGTAAGTAGAAAATCATAAGAGAGGGAAGGAGGTGAAACTTCCTGAATTACGGATGAACTCCTTAGAAATAAGCATGATGAACTAGGTAGAGGTGAAGGTGGGGGAGAATACTCCAGTAGTTTGTTCTTTTCCTTAGTAGCACCTTGAACCTTTAGAAACTGCGGTGTCATCAGTAAAGTTTTAGGGAGTTTTATTAATGGATTTCGTTATGGTTACTCGATAATAAACAGCCATATATATAAAGAAATCAAAATATACTAATATAAATCAAAGACAAGAAAGATAAAGAGAAAGAGTTTAAAAATTAAAATAAAAGAAAAAGAAAAAATAAATGGACTCAAAGGTCCTCATCAACAGATGGTTCGCGAGGTGGGGGTGGTGGTGATATGTGGAAGTGCTGACAAATCTGTTGTAGAGTCACCTTGAGGCCGTCGAATTGTCCAGTCAATAAAGCAGCTTGCATGAACTTATGGTACCCTTAACATATGAAATAAAAGGATCATCAAATACTAATATAAAAAATAAACCTACTTAGAATAAATAACAAAAATGGAAAATAGTCATAATTATAAGCCCCATGTCTATTTCTTTGAATTTCAAAAAGTAAGTCCTACATCCACTCGGCCAGGGACACGCCCGTGTCTTCAGGCTGTGTGGGTCAAAAAACCTGCATTAAAAACATGAACGAAGTGAAAATAAACTAATTAGTAAGGTTAGTGCTCGGGTTGCCTCCCGAGAAGCGCTTATTTAGAGTCTAAGCTCGACTCACCTTTCATTTGCATAATCATGGCGGTTCGAGGAGTTGAAACTCCTCATTCCTGCTATCAATTTTGTTAAAATAAGGTTTTAGACGAGTACTATTTACCTTGAAGGTGCCAAATTTGGAATGATTTACCTTGGCTGTACCGTATGGGAAAATATTAAGTACCGTGAAATGGGTTGTTCCATTAGGTTCAGAAGTGGCAACACGAGGATCTATATTATCCATTAGAACTCTGTCTCCAACCTTAATTTGACTCATTTTATTTTTAGGCTCGTCATGGCTCTACTTTGGTTCATCGTGTACTTTCAATTTCTCCTTAAACTGTGTTTTCCATTCATCTAGTTCCTCAATCTGGAGCCTTCGTTCCTCATGAACAATTCTGTTCTCAATATGATTTCTAGACCATTGCTCTATCATCTTTTTTCGAGGAATTTCCTGCAAAGAATATTGAACATTAAGTTCACTTACATTAACAGGAATTTCTTCAATCTACTCTGCGTGTCCCTTTAGGTCTCCCTTTGATTTGTATTTATAGACTTTAGAAGGCTCAAAAACCCTAAAAATTGGCTTTTTCCTTGTTAAAACAAAGTAGGGTACGATAGGGACACGGGCGTGTGATCAATCCGTGTGAGGAGGCCCAGGCCGTGTGAGAATTTGCATGGCTCTCGATCAACACGGGCTGGCACACGGGCGTGTGTCCAGCCCGTGTTGTGTGGGCTTTGGCCGTGTGGATCCTTAAGTTGGCCCGTTTTCAGTTCCTTTCGCTCCCTATGCTCTCTTAAGTATAAAAACATGAATTTAAAGGATTAAAAGCATCGAATTCACCAAATTCTATAAATAAACATCCAAAAACACGCTAAGCGTGGGATTAAAATGTGTTACTTTTATGGTTTGTCAATAGTAAGTGCGTCTCTTGAAGAAATTTGAGAGATTTGATCCTAGCACATCCTGATGTGAGGAAAAGAGTTGATGTCTTCGCGTTAAGCATTTATGGATTGGTGATCTTGCCCAAGGCCTTGGGGCATGTAGATGAGGCAGTCTCAGATCTCTTTGATCGACTTGACAAAAGGGCCACACCGGTTCCTGCGATTTTGGTCGAACCTTCAGATCCTTGAACGTGTGAAGGAGAGCGGGCGAGGGCAGATTTATAGGGTGTGCGCAACTTTTGTTGGCATGGTTCCACAGTCATTTTTGGAAAGTTGAAAAGGTCTCATATCAAATCTTCTCTGAAAGCTATTCTCCCCTGAAAGAGATAGTGGCTACGCCAAGACGGGATGATATTACGGAGGAAAAGTGGATGATGATTCTCCAAAATCTGCAAGAAGAAGACATCGAATGGAGAGCCCATTGGATGGTTCCTGACGAGATCTTATATCGGTGTGGAGATTTTGATTGGGTTTCCCTGCTTGGAATATGGGGAGCTGTCGGGTACGCTCCTCTACTCGTTTTAAGACAGTACATATCGAGATAGTTTACGCCAGCAACACAGGGTTTAGCTACGCCAGCAACACAGGGTTTAGCTCAGTGCGAGTCTGTATCTAAAGGAGATAATTACAAAAAGAAAGTTCGTGAAATATCGAATGCCTGGAACTAAACTCGTAGAATGAAAAGGTTTACTTCCAACTCGATGACAACCCCTGAGTATGACCAGTGGTGGAGCCAGAGAATCAACGACAACCTCCCTACGTCAGACCAAGAAAACACCCGATCAATAGAAGAACACTTGCAGGTGATCCCATCTGAACTAGAGTTCATTAAATAAGATTTTGAGAGAAAAATTCCGGAGCTAGAAAAAAGAATAGAGCAATTGGAGGAGGAGAAAATACAGCTGGGACTGGATGTCAGCGTCCATAAGCTAGAAGCCAAAAAGCTGAAATATGGAAAGAATAAGGCTGAAAAGGATTTGGACAGTTGGAAAACAGACTACAAAAAGCTGCGGAGGTCAATGAGAACCGCTGGTTTGGGAAAAACGTCAGAACAATGGTGGCAAGAAATTAAAGAGGAAAAAAGTAGAGTCAGTGATAAACCGTAAAAGTAACATATTTTAATCCCACATTTAGCATGCTTTTGGATGAATTATCCCTTATTTTATGTCATTTGGTGTTCTTAATCATTTGTTTTCATGTTTTATACTCAAGAAAGCACCGGAGGATGAAAAGAACAAGAAACGGGCTTAAAACGGGCCAAATGGGCCACATCATGAAATCGACATGGCCTGGGCCCAAGACCACACGGCCGTGCCTCATCAATGGACTCCACACCGCCTGCCCACGATTTACATGGGCGTGTGCCATGGCCGTGCCCCTGCCGTGACAAAGAGAAATTGTACTCGGATTAGGATACTTAGGGGAAAAAAACACATTTCAAAGCCTATATAAACACCCTAAGTATGACCTAAAAAGAGGAGCCGAAGGCTTTTTCCAATGGGCGTCTTGCTAGGCCAAAGGAGGCAGATTTGTGGAGGTTTACTTGAAGATAGCCAGTTGATCCATCTCAAGAAGTCGGAATCATACTCAAGACGGAGGATCTCTCCTTCAATTCCTTCAGGGGGTTTTAGGGATTTATAATGTTTTGTTTTATCTTTTCTTCTGAGATGTTTTCTTTTATTGTTATGAACTAAACCCTCAGATACCTGAGGGGGATGAAACCTAAGATGAATCTTGTTATCGTTTGCTGAACTATATGATAAATATTTGACTTGTTCTTAATTATGTGTTCTTAATTCTTGTGTTGATATTTTCGGGATATTGATTCAAGTTTGATGTGCTTAGGTGGAGGAGAAAAAGTCCCTGCCTAAGAGTAGATCTAGCATAGTTAAGCGGAGTTGATCGCGCGCTTAGAGATAGGGTGACAAGATTTTTCCGGATTAGGGTGAAACCTAATATGGGATTCCATAGATCGAGTTAATGCAATTCTAGGGGTTTTAATTAGAAAGAGATTTCAATTAATCAACCTAGGGTTAGACGTTATTCGCTTCGAGAGAGGGTTTAATATACATTAGGGAATCTTATGGATCAAGTTAAATGAATAAATCGTCTGGTTCAGAGTTAGATAACAAGTGAAGTCTAGGTGGATTCTTCCTTGGGTATTGTCTTTATCAATTGGCTTTTCCCACAAGTATTTTCCCCAAATTCATTCTTCTTTGTCTTAGAGTCTTTAGTTTAATAATTAGTTAATTTAGATTAAACAACAAATTCCCTTCATTTTAGGCTAGATAATAAAAAGAAAGTTAGTATTAGTACTTTTAGTTCCTTTGGGTTCGACATTCCGGTCTTGCCTTAACTATACTCTTCGCTCGATAGGTGCGCTTGCCTCAAATCGTTGTCATAGTTAGTTTCGAGTTCGATCATTCTCATTATAAATTTTAAGACTTTGACATCGCATAAACACAACGATCAAGTTTTTGGCGCCGTTGTTTGGAACTAAAATATTAAGAAAGCTCAATTTTTATTACTTTAGCCATTTTTTTTTATTTTGCAATTTACTTTTATTTCCTATTTTATTTTAACTTTGCTAAATTTTCTTCTTTTATTATTTCCTCCTTTCAGGTACCTCTAGTTTATGACTAGAAGGAACCCGACAGGACCCCTACTTTACGACAGTGATATTGAAAGAACAGTTCGTAGAAATCACAGAGAAATAAGGCGAACCTTAAACTACATAGAAGAAGAGCAAGAAGGCGAAACCAATCCTACTGAAGGGATGGCTGAAAATAACCCACTACCTCCAGAGATGGTTGAAAATAATGCTCCTAGAACTATGTATGATTATGCTAAACCTAGTTTAACAGGAACTGAGTCAAGTATTGTTAGACCTACTATCGCTGCAAATAATTTTGAACTGAAACCTAACACAATTCAGATGATACAACAATTTGTTCAGTTTGATGGTTTGCAGGATGAAGATCCAAATAATCACTTGGCGAATTTCCTAGAATTTTGTGATACTTTCAAGATAAATGGCGTTACTGATGATGCCATCCGTCTTCGGTTATTTCCCTTCTCTCAGAGGAATAAAGCCAAACAGTGGTTGCATTCTCTTCCACGAGGGTCAATCACTACATGGGATCAAATGACCGAAAAATTTTTATTAAAATATTTTTCGCCGGCCAAAACGGCCAAGTTAAGGAATGATATCTCTTCTTTTGTGCAGATGGATTTAGAGACACTTTACGACGCATGGGAGAGATACAAAGATTTGCTGAGAAGGTGTCCACACCATGGATTACCCTTGTTGCAACAGGTCCAAACTTTCTACAACGGTGTTAACCCTTCAACAAGGCAATTAATCGATTCAGCCGCCAGCGGAACTCTGAATAACAAAACTCCTGAAGTAGCTTACGAGTTTATAGAAGAAATGTCACTGAATAATTATCAGTGGCAAGTCACAAGGACAAGGCCAACAAAAGCGTATGAGTTTATAACCTCGACGCAAAGATAACCATGCTATCAAATCGGTAGAGATGTTACATAAAAATTTGATGGTGTATATGGTTCCTCGCAGGTACAACCAGTTATGTAGTCCGACACAAGTAGAGGCGTGACGAATCCTGAGAACCCACCCTACGGATAGGGCATGGAGAGCGAACAAGTGAACTATATGGGTAACAATTTCCGATCTAACAATAACCCTTATAGTAATACTTATAATCCAGGTTGAAAGAACCACCCCAATTTCTCATGGGGTGGTCAAGGTAATCAAAGACAACAAAACTTCCAACAACAGCCCTACCCACAGGAAAAGAAGCCCAACCTCGAGGAAATGCTGACAAAATTCATAGCAAACACAAAAACAAAATTTGAAAAACAGGAAGCATCGATACAGGAGCTCAAGGATCAAATTGGGCAACTTACTAAGTTAGTCTCTGAAATACGATCAGAAAGATTACCAAGGGAAAAAGAGCAGGTAAAGGCAGTGACGCTAAGAAGAGGAAGGGAGTTAGTCAAAACGAGGAAAGAGATACCACATGATATCGATAAGGCAAAGGCAATCCCAACCCATGAGGAAATTAAACCAACAATCCCATATTCAGCAAAGTTAAAGAAAGACCGCTTAGACACACAATATGGTAAATTTCTTGAACTTTTCAAACAGTTACATATTAACTTGCCTTTTGTTGAAGCTATTTTGTAGATGCCAACATATGCAAAATTTTTAAAGGAGCTACTAACAAACAAAAGGAAGTTCGAAGAAATTTCAACAGTGGAACTTAATGAAGAATGCTCAGCTATCATTCAAAACAAGCTGCCAACCAAATTGAAAGATCCAGGCAGTTTCACTATTCCCTGTTTAATTGGTAGTTTGAACATAGAAAAAACACTTGCTGATCTAGGTGCTAGTATTAATTTAATGCCTTATAGAATGTTTAAGCAACTTGGTCTCGGAGAACCAAAACCCACTAAGATGATTATTCAGCTAGCTGACAGATCTGTTAAATATCCTAGGGGAATTATCGAAGATATTCTGGTAAAAGTGGATAAATTTATTTCCTATTGATTTTGTTGTGCTTGACATGAATGAGGACGTAGAGGTACCTTTAATTTTGGGGCGACCCTTTTTAGCTACTGCTAGAGCTGTCATTGATGTTGATGATGGTAAACTTGCGCTAAGGGTAGGCGATGAGGAAATTATTTTTCAAATTTACGATGCCATGTGATATTCTAGAGAACAAGATGATTTTTATTACTTTGTTGATGCCACTGATCACATTATTCAAGAGTCTTTGCAGGAAATCATGCACAATGACACGATGGAATTGTGTCTTACACAAGGTGAGGGGATAGATGAGGATACCGATGAATTAAATCCTAATACATCCTCCTCTAGATAGACGGAAATAGAGGGTATTGAACTCAACAACGAACTAAAACAGAAACCCTCTATTGATGAACCGCCCAAATTAGAATTAAAATAGTTGCCAAAACATTTAGAATATGCATTCCTCGGGGATAATTCTACACTACCAGTAACCATCTCTTTAGAACTAGGACCCAAAGAGAAAGAAGAGTTGCTAAAGGTACTAAGGAAACATAAAAGAGCCATAGCGTGGAAAATGTCTGATATTAAAGGAATAAGCCCATCATTTTGCACTCACAAAATTTTAATGAAGGATGAGTATTAACCATGTGTGCAACCTCAGAGACGTTTGAACCCTAATATGAAAGAAGTTGTCAAAGCTGAGGTAATTAAACTTCTAGATGCAGGAACAATTTATCCTATTTCTAACAGTACTTCGGTAAGCCCTGTACAGGTAGTTCCAAAGAAAGGAGGTATGACTATTGTAGCCAACAAAAAGAATGAATTGATTCCCACAAGAATCCACAGTTTGGGAGTCTCAGATTGACTACGAGAAAGTCGAACGACGCCACCGTAAAAGATCACTTTCCTTTGCCTTTATTGATCGGATGTTAGAAAGACTATCCGGGCATATGTACTCTTCGCTTCTTGGACGGACTCTTCGGCTACTTCCAAATCCCAATAGCTCCTGAGGATCAAGAAAATATAACATTCACATGTCCATACGGTACGTTTTCTTATCGTAGAATGCCTTTTGGATTATGTAATGCTCTTGCTACTTTTCAGCGCTGCATGCTAGCCATCTTTGACGAACTTGTGGAAGACATTATGGAGGTATTTATGGATGACTTCTCGATATTCGGTAATTCTTTCCATCTTTGCCTTAAAAACTTAGAACGAGTTCTAATGAGATGTGAGGAAACGAATCTGGTCTTAAATTGGGAAAATGTCACTTTATGGTTAGAGAGGGGATTGTGTTAGGACATAAGATTTCTAGTAAAGGGATCGAGGTAGATAAAGCAAAGATCAAAACCATAGAAAAATTACCTCCCCCTAGTTTAGTTAAGGCTATTAGAAGCTTCCTAGGACATGCTGGATTTTATAGAAGATTCATTAAAGATTTCTCTAAAATAGCTAAACCTTTAACGAGATTACTAGAAAAAGATGTTCATTTCAATTTTGATCAGGAATGTCTAGATGCATTTAATATCCTCAAAGACAAACTAATAAATGCTCCGATTATAATTGCACCTGATTAGAATCTACCCTTTGAACTAATGTGTGATGCGAGTGATTTTGCAAAGAGGTGCGCTTTTGGGACAAATGAAGAAACAAGCATTTTTAGCCAATTTATTATGCTAGCAGAACATTGACGCCTGCACAAGAAAACTACACCACCACAGAGAAAGAATTGCCAGCTGTAGTTTTTGCATTTGACAAATTTAGGCAGTATCTGATATTATCTAAAGTTGTCGTTTACTCGACCATTCAAATTTCTTCGTTATCTTTTAACTAAACTCGATGCAAAACCCCGACTCATACGATGGATCTTACTCTTACAGGAATTTGATTTGGAAATTCAGGATAAGAAGGGAGCTGAAAATCTTGCAGCAGATCACCTCTCTAGGCTTAAGAACCCACATATCGAAGTACTCGACGAGAGAGAGATAAATGAGTCATTTCCTGAGGAACAACTCTTTTCTATAACTTTCTCCGAGGTACCATGGTTTGCAGATATTGCAAATTATTTAGCTGCTAACGTCCTACCAAAAAGGCTAACACATCATCAAAAGAAGCGATTCTTTGCTGATGCGAAGAACTATTTTTGGGAGGACCCCTTTCTTTCTCGCATATGTGCGAGATCAAGTAATCGGAGATGCGTTACAAAGACAGTATAAGCAAAATCCTAGAACATTGCCATTCAGGACCTTCAGGAGGACATTACAGTGGGACTAAGACAGCACACAAAACGCTCGAATCAGGATTTTATTGGCCAACTCTGTTTTAGGACGCCAATAGGTATGTCGCTTCAAGTGATAAATGCCAAAGAATAGGTAGTATCTCTAAACGCAATGAAATGCCTCAAACATATATGTTATCATGTGAAATATTCGACGTATGGGGTATTGATTTTATGGGTCCATTCCCTAGTTCATTCAGAAATAAATACATCTTAGTAGCAGTAGATTACATGTCCAAATGGGTGGAAGCCCAAGCTTTTCCTACTAACGATGCTAGAGCTGTAGAAAATTTTCTTAAGAAACTCTTCTCTCATTTTGGAACACCCAGAGCAATTACCAGTGATAGGGGTACTCACTTTTGCAATACTCAATCTGATAAAGTCTTAAGAAAATATGGAGTACACCACAGAACAGCTACCCCTTATCATCCTCAAACCAGCGGGCAAGTGGAAGTGGCAAATCGAGAGCTTAAGCAGATCTTAGAAAAAACAGTTGAATCCAACAGGAAAGATTGGGCAATAAAAGTAGATGATGCTTTATGGGCCTATAGAACAGCCTTTAAAACCCCTTTAGGAACATCCCCGTACAAACTTGTCTACGGGGAAAGTTGTCATCTACCATTTGAGTTGGAACACAAAGCTTACTGGGCTATAAAATTCTTGAATTACGATCTTAAAACCGCAGGTGAGAAAAGGATGATACAGTTGAACAAGCTGAATGAATGGTAAGCTGAAGCCTATGAAAACTCACGACTATATAAAGAGGCAACAAAAAGACGTCAGGATGCTCGCTTAAAACAATCAAAGCAATTTGAAGTAGGAGACTTAGTCTTGCTGTATAATTCAAGGCTCAATCTATTTTCTAGAAAGCTGAAATCAAGGTGGCCAGGCCCATTTGTGATCAAAACCATTTTTCCCTACGGCACAGTTGAGGTAACCCATCCAACTCAGGGAACATTCAAGGTAAATGGTCACCGACTAAAACTTTATAATGGTGAAGATTTCAAGGAATTAAGAGAGGAGCTTCAGCTCCATGAACCTTCATTTAGAAATGAAAACAGGGTAAGTCTAGCTTAAGACTTTAAACGAGCGCTTCTCGGGAGGCAACCCGAGCACTAACTTCCCTAACAATTTATTTGTAACTTTTAGCAACTAACCCCAACCTAACCGATTAAATGAAGCGCAGATTTACCAACCACACGGCCTTACACACGGGCATGCCCGTGGCCGAGGGGATGCCATGGGATGAAGAACGGGCGTGCAGGTAGTCGTGCGAGAGGAAGAAGAAAAATTTTCCCAACACGGGCTGCGACAACTAGGCCACGGCCGTGCGATACAACCGTGGTCTATCCTGAGTAAACCAGCACGGGCATAAGCCACACCCGTGCCTACTAACTGTGTGAGATCCTGACTACATGGACACGGGCGTGGCAACATGAGCACGGGCGTGGGAGAAGCGAACATAATAGCACACGCCCAAGAAACACGGGCGTGGCTAACGTCCTAAACGCGCTAAAACTTGAAAATTTTGAAAAACACGGGCACAAAAAAATCGAGCACGGGCGTGGCTCCTGCCCATGCTCTCACACCTATTTAAAGAACATGACATTCATCTCCCCCAAAATCCCCAACCCTAAGCCGTTTCTCTCAAAAACCCTTACCCCCATTTCGGCCACTACCAACAAAACTCACCACCATTGTCCCCTCACCACAGGAACCACCACAACAAGGCCATCGTCCAGTTCATTCGGCTGCCTCCCTCTCAGACATTTCTGCACGTCTCACTCAGTTCGAGCACTACTGCACGCAGCAATTCAATAACACCGCTCGAAGATTTGACGAGATAATGGCGACTCTTCAGCAGATCTGTCATCACTTTCATATCTCATCACCGCCACCACCGCGCGATCCAGCCGACGACGAGGACCTTTGAGTCCTTCTATTTCTTTTAATTTCAGTTTTATTTTCCATTTTCATCTTTTATTTTTATTTTTAAGACTTTCTGCAATTTATGTTTAAAACTTTCATTTATAGTTTAATTGCTTTTATTAACTGGATGTCTAACCCACGAGTATCTCTAACAACTCTCATTATTTATTTTCCCCTGAACATTTAATTGATGACTTCGCAGATTAATTAGATTAAATATACAACTCAAGGAACGAAACCATCACTTTTACCTAGTCATCACATTTGTCATAGAACATCCTCCAAGGATTTCATCCATAATTCAGGAAGTTTCACTTCTCTCCCACATCTTATGATTTTATTATTATTGTGCTATTATCTATCTTGGTACATTGAGGCCAATGTACATCTTAAGTGTGGGGGGGGGGGGTTAACTATAGTATTATTTGAAAATCCCTGAATTATGCCTTGTCCTAAAGTAAGTTTCTCATATTATGATTAGAATGAAACTTCCCTGATTTATGATTTTTATTGATGTGTTTTGGATTAAGTCATTGATAATTGTGCATTGATAATTAAATTTGAAGGATACTAGAGAATCAAGCATGATAAGTCTATTTTTCAAAATTAAAATTTTTTCTAGGTTGTCTACCTAAATTTAAATATTACTTTGAAATTTGAAATTTACGAGGTTGACATCAAATTACCCATAATTTGTGTGAGATTTTAAGCCTTATAGAGCATATATTCTTTTTCTTGCTCACTTTATTGATTATGAGTGTGTCAACATTGAGTTGTTATTCTAAAACTTGCATCGATTATACATGTCGAGACCACACCTTTGATTTGATATACAGAAATGACAAAGGCACCTAGGATTTAACCCACTTACTCCACTAAAAACCTACCTTCATAATTAACCCCTAGTGAGCCCCATTGAATCCTAACAACCCTTTTTATTGACTTACCCGCTAATATTAACCCAAAAACCCTTCGTATTTGTTATCACCATCCTTCTTGACTACTCTTATATCGAGATTTGATGTGATCAGTTGCCTAACTATGATCTTTATTTCAGTAGTTAAATTCATCCTTTATTATGTATTTGACTTGTTCTTAAAAAAAATCAAAGTATATTCATTATTTAGTTCTGTGATTAAGTGAGCTTGTACGTTTAAATCCCAATTTTTGAAGAAAAAGCTCGTATTATTAGTATTACAAGTTTTTAGTTGATGTAATTATTAGCTCATGTTTCTAGTTGGGTAATTTGTCAATTCAATCTCGATTCTAACACTCTAATTCAGCCTTTATCCACACCTTTAACCCAAGCCCCGTTACAACCCTGTTAAAGACCTTTTGATTTGTGTATCATCTCATATTATAGTGGTGGAGATTTGATTTTCATGCAAGCCTAGGGGATTAACTCTTCATGTTTGACTTTTGAGTGCTTAATTCTAAACCTTAAACACTTCGAGTGATTTGAGTGAATCTTTAGTGAGGATATCAATCCTTGTCGATTTTGAATCAGAGGTAATTATTTAGATGAGGGGAAACACCTATGTTTTTATGCTACAAAATGTATGACTTAGATTGTTTGAATCTTTAGGACTCTTTGAGTTTAATTATCCATGTATGAATTATCTTTAAATTATGATGAAACATTATTGATGAATATTATGAATTGAGGGAAGTTCGTTTTAATTATGAGTTGAAAATTTTGCTTGAGGACAAGCAAAAGCTTAAGTGTGGGGGTATTTGATAAACCGTAAAAGTAACATATTTTAATCCCACATTTAGCATGCTTTTGGATGAATTATCCCTTAGTTTATGTCATTTAGTGCTCTTAATCCTTTGTTTTCATGTTTTATACTCAGGAAAGCACCGGAGGATGAAAAGAATAAGAAACGGGCTTAAAACGGGCCAAATGGGCCACATCACGAAATCGACATAGACTGGGCCCAAGACCACACGGTCGTGCCTCATCAACGAACTCCACACGGCCTGCCCATGATTTACACGGGAGTGTGCCATGGCCGTGCCCCTACCGTGACAAAGAGAAATTTCACTCGGATTAGGATACTTAGGGGCAAAGAAACACATTCCAAAGCCTATATAAACACCCTAAGTATGACCTAAAAGGAGGAGCCGAAGGCTGTTGTCAAGGGGCGTCTTGCTAGGCCAAATGAGGCAGATTTGTGGAGGTTTACTTGAAGATAGCCAGTTGATCCATCTCAAGAAGTCGGAATCATACTCAAGACGGAGGATCTCTCCTTCAATTCCTTCAGGGGGTTTTAGGGATTTCTTATGTTTTGTTTTATCTTTTCTTCTAAGATGTTTTCTTTTATTGTTATGAACTAAATCCTCAGATACCTGAGGGGGATGAATCCTAAGATGAATCTTGTTATCGTTTGCTGAACTATATGATAAATATTTGACTTGTTCTTAATTATGTGTTCTTAATTCTTGTGTTGGTATTTCCGGGATATTGATTCAAGTTTGATGTGCTTAGGTGGAGGAGAAAAAGTCCCTGCCTAAGAGTAGATCTAGCATAGTTGAGCGGAGTTGATCGTGCGCTTAGAGATAGGGTGACAAGATTTTGTCGGATTAGGGTGACACCTAATATGGGATTCCATAGATCGAGTTAATGCAATTCTAGGGGTTTTAATTAGAAAGAGATTTCAATTAATCAACCTAGGGTTAGACGTTATTCGCTTCGAGAGAGGGTTTAATATACATTAGGGAATCTTACGGATCAAGTCAAATGAATAAATCGTCTGGTTCAGAGTTAGATAACAAGTGAAGTCTAGGTGGATTCTTCCTTGGGTATTGTCTTTATCAATTGGCTTTTCCCACAAGTATTTTCCCCAAATTCATTCTTCTTTGTCTTAGAGTCTTTAGTTTAATAATTAGTTAATTTAGATTAAACAACAAATTCCCTTCATTTTAGGCTAGATAATAAAAAGAAAGTTAGTATTAGTACTTTTAGTTCCTTTGGGTTCGACATTCCGGTCTTGCCTTAACTATACTACTGTTCGATAGGTGCGCTTGCCTCAAATCGTTGTCATAGTTAGTTTCCAGGTTCGATCATTCTCATTATAAATTTTAAGACTTTGACATCGCATAAACACAACGATCAGTCAGCCAATGGGAAAAGAAATTTCGAGATGCTCAAGCTCGAGAATATACTCTAATAAGGAGTTTGGTAGAAAGTCAAAACGAGAAGGGGGATTAAAGACTCGGGTGTTAGAGTTAGAAAGATCCTTGTATTAGTATCGTAGTCGTAACTCTGTAATTTAGTTGAAGGCTAGTCTTAGCAAAATCGAAGAGTCAAAAGGGAAGATAGAAGAACTTGAAATTGCACTACAAAACTGTGAACTTCAGGTTGAACTCCTTGATGCAAATAACGAGTGGTGGAAGGAGCAGATTCATCAATCTCAAGATCAGGTCAGGGACAGGGATTACGTCATAGGCAAAGCTTTGGCTCAAGTATGAGAAGTGGCCGATCACTTACAAACCTTAGCAGTCCAGGATGATGTACTAAGTTTGAAATACGAGTCAGAGTCAAATCGAGGCCGAGAGTTAGCTTGGCTTCTTAGGCAGGTCAAGGCCTTAAGTATCAGGGCAAAGCCTTATATGTAATCCATTTTATGTAAAGAAATTTGTTTTCTAGAAAAGTTACCCTAATGAAATTGAATCAGAATCAATGCCTTTTTTCTTTTTTCTTTTTTTGCATTCATGCATTAGCATTGCATTGCATCATATGCATTAAAACTCACAAGAGACTCTAAAATCGTGGCAGTTACCCTGGAATATCATTACGGTACACAAAGAAAGACTAAAGCCATGGACCAAAGGTTGGAAAGATTGGAACAAATGTAAAGAGAGATGTAGGATCAACTGCAAATACAGATGCAAGAATAATTGGCCAAAATCCAACAGGATATGAGGGATCAAATGCTAGAATCCCAGAGAAGCATGATGAGCCAGTTAACGCAGTTGCTGGCTGGGGGCTAGAAAAAGGTGTCTGTCAACATCAGACCCCAATATCAGACCGGTACTTCGGCACCAATAAACTTCCCGACGGGTTCGGGTGCCAACCCCAGAGACAATCCAGCAAATCTCGTTGTCCCCGACCTGGATGATATAGCAGAAATGGGAAGGGCGAGAGTGGAGCTCCCAAAGCAACTGGAAGACATATGCAAATGGCTAGAGGAGAAATTCAAGGCGTTGGAAAGCGCTTATTACCATTGTGGAATTGACGCTAAGGAATTGAGCTTGGTCCCAGATCTAGTGCTCCCTCCTAAATTCAAAATGTCAGAATTTGAAAAATATAACGGGACCAGCTACCTTGAGGCTCACATTACAATGTTCTGTCGGAGGATGACCGGATATATCAGTAATGATCAGTTATTGATTCACTGTTTCCGGGACAGCTTGACTAGGACCGCGGCCAAATGGTATAATCAGCTAAATCGTGCCCAAATTAGTTCATGGAAGGACCTGGCACAGGCCTTCATGAAACAATATGGCCATGTAATAGATATGGCGCCTGACAGAATCACACTACAAAATATGGAGAAAAAGCCAAACGAAAGTTTCAAGCAATATGCTCAAAGGTGGAAGGAAGTCGCCACGCAAGTCCAACTGCCACTGCTAGAAAAGGAAATTACCATGCTCTTCATTAATACCCTGAAGGCGCCTTTTATCAATCACATGCTGGGAAGCGCAATTAAGAGCTTTTCAGACATAGTGATGTCTGGTGAAATAATAGAGAATGCAATAAGGTGTGGAAAAACAGAGGCCGGGGAAAGCACAAAGAGGTCGGCCCCGAGAAAAAAGAAAATGAGATGAATAATGTGAGCACGTATAACAAGGGTTATTCAAAACCAGTCACTATGAACCAACCAAGAACGGTAACCTCTGGTCATCAAGGCCAACCAAGACAAGAGTTTAACACAAGGTAAAATACGGAGAAACTCCAGTTTACTCCTACTCCAATGACGTATAGGGAGTTGTACCAAAGTTTATTTGATGCACATGTTGTGTCCCCTTTCTACCTAAAGCCAATGCAACCCCCGTACCCCAAGTGGTACGACGCAAACGCCAAGTGTGAATACCATGCTGGAATTACGGGACACTCGATAGAAAACTGCACCGCTTTCACAAGGTTAGTCGAAAGGCTCATCAAAATGGGCATTGTAAAATTCGATGATCTATCTGGTGCAGAAAATCTGTTACCCAACCATGTTGATAAGGGGGTAAATTCGATAGTCGAGAACGCGGGGAAGAAAATCAAGGTGAATATTGTAGAAGTGAAAACTCCGTTGAAAGAAGTTTGGAAGAAAATGGTGGAAAGGGGGTTAATCACACAAGACTCGAGGAACATGTCCCGAGAAGCAAGAAATTATTGTGAGTTCCATGATGAAAAAAATCATGAGATTCAGAAATGCAGTGAATTCAAGGCCTTAGTACAGGGTCTAATGGACAACAAGGAGCTCGAGTTCTTTGAGTATACTGAAGGAGAAGATGTGTGTGCCTCAGAGGGAGGGTCGATAGAGAAGGTCTATGAGGCCAACCACCCGGTGGTGATCATCTTACGACCAAGAATCAATGAAGCCGGAGCAAGAATTGCTCTAAGAGTTGTAATCCAGAAACCCGTTGCTTTTCCTTATAAAGATAGCAAAAGGGTACCTTGGAACTATGACTGCAATGTGACAATCCCAGGAGAAGTGGGCCCTGTCAGCACACCAGAGGAAGGTCAAAATGTAGGTTTTTATACACGTAGCGGAAGACATTATGATACCCCAAATACAAAAGTCGAACCTGTAAAAGGGAAATCTTTGGCAATCGAACAAAGGAAAGAAAAGCCAGAACTACCTGTTAATGAGCCGGTAAATGAGAAAGAAGCTAAGGAATTCTTGAAAGTCCTAAAACACAGCGAGTATAGTGTCGTGGAACAACTACACAAGTAGCCAGCTCATATATCGGTACTGGCTTTACTCTTAAGCTTGGAGACGCACCGTAACACGCTAATGAAGGTGTTAAATGAAACATACATCGCTGATGATATTTCAGTAAACAAGCTAGACTGTCTTGTCAACAACATAAGCGCTGATAATTTCATCTTCTTTAATGACGATGAAATACTGTCGGGAGGCATGGGATCCACCAAAGCTCTACACATCACCACCCGCTGCAAGGGGTATACATTACCGGGGATACTAATTGACAATGGATCGGCAAGATCGAATATATTACCCTCGCTCCATATTGAACAAAGTTGCCTATGGACAAATTCTCACATGAAGACATGCCAAAACATAGTGAGAGCATTCGACGGCACCGAAAGGAAGGTAATGGGAAGGATTGAGATACCTCTCTTGATCGGTCCAAACATATACGAGGTAGATTTCTTAATGATGGACATCAAGCCTTGTTACAATTGCCTATTGGGGAGGCCTTGGATTCATTCAGCAGGGGTGGTACCATCATCACTGCACCAAAAGCTAAAGTTTGTAATAGAGGGCCGACTGATAACAATAAACGTGGAAGAAGACATTACTACGTCCGTTACCAGTGATGCGCCATACATAGAGGCTGATGGTGAGGTGATAGAATGTTCCTTTTGATCGCTGGAATTTGTGAATGCAACCTTCATTGTCGAGGGAAGAAAGATCCCAAAGCCCAAAATATCCAAAGCTACGAGGATGAGCTTACAACTGACAGTGGAAAAAGGAGAATTGCCTAGAAAGGGACTCGGAAAGTACCTCCATGAACAGGTCGAAGTACCGATCTTGACTGACAAACAGGATCGCTTTGGCTTGGAGTATAAGCCAGACGCGAAGTAAAGGAAGAATGAGTTGGAGAAGAAGCAGGAGAGAAGAAGAGCGCGATTAAGCGGGGTAGAGGTCAAATGGAAACCAATGACCTTCCCTCATATATCCAGAACATTCGTGTCTGGAGGAATTATTCACCCTGAACGGAAGATGATAAGAAAAGAAATTGCTGAAGATATGATGGGAAATCTGAGCATCAACGCCATATCTGAAGAGGGATGGAAGAAAACTTATCGAGCATCCGCCCTTATGAGCCTGGAAGTGTTCTAAACAACTGGACTACGGAAGAGATTCCTATAGTTTTTAGAGCTGACTCAGAGTCTCCAGATATCAACGACATGAGCGACACTCACATCGACCTGCATCTCCTTTTGAGTGAGACATGTGTCCGAGGATCTCGTGATTTTGAAGATGGCAGAGGATCAGAATTTATCTCTCTGGATTTGTTAAGGATGGTAGAGCAAGAAGAGAAACAGATTCTACCTCATAAAGAGACAGTAGAGATTGTGATCTTGAAAGAAGGAAAAAAATGAAAATTGGAACTTGCATAGCTGAAGAAACAAAACGAGACCTCATTGAATTACTTCAAGAATTCAAAGATGTCTTCGCATGGTCGTACCAAGATATGCCCGGGTTAAGCACTGATATTGTGGTACACCGCTTCCCCATAAAAGAAGAGTGCAAGCCAGTTCAGCAAAAGCTCCGAAGGATGAGACTCGATGTTGCGATAAAAATAAAAGAAGAGGTCAAGAAGCAATTCGATGTTGGGTTCTTACAAGTGGTTAAATACTCAGAATGGGTAGCCAATATTTTCCCCCTCCCTAAGAAAGACGGAAAGGTACGAATGTGTGTAGATTATAGAGACTTAAACAAGACCAGCCTAAAAGACAATTTCTCATTACCTCACATTGACACTTTAGTGGATAATACGGCAGGCTACTCACTGTTCTCCTTCATGGATGGCTTCTCTGGATACAATCAGATAAAGATGCATCCTGAAGACATGGAAAATACCATATTTATAACCTTGTGGGGAACATTTTGCTATAAGGTGATGCCGTTTGGATTAAAAAACGCGGGAGCGACATATTAGAGAGCCATGGTAACCTTGTTCCATGATATGATGCACAAAGAAATTGAAGTTTATGTCGACGACATGATCGCCAAATCCCGAACAGAAGAGGAGCATGTGCAAGTCTTGAGGAAGTTATTCTTGAGGTAGAGGAAATTCCAGCTAAAACTCAATCTGAACAAATGTACTTTCGGAGCTAGGTCCGAAAAATTGCTAGGATTTGTAGTCAGTGAAAAGGGGATCGAGATCGACCCAGACAAAGTCAAGGCTATACAGGAATTGCCTCCACCGCGCACTCAAAAGGAAGTTCGAGGTTTCCTAGGAAGACTAAATTATATTACCCGGTTTATTTCACAGCTAACTGAGAAATGTGACCCCATAGTCCGTCTTCTTAAGAAGCACAATCCAGGCGTATGGGATGATGAATGCCAGAAAACTTTTGACAAGGTAAAATAGTACCTGTCCAATGCCCTAATGCTATCACCACCTAGTCCAGATAGGCCACTGATACTATATTTGACAGTATTTGAAAATTCTATGGGATGTGTGCTTGGCCAACACGATGAGACAGGAAAGAAGGAAAGGGTGATATACTACCGCAGTAAGAAATTCACTGAGTATGAAATGAGATATTCGCCAATTGAGAAATTATGTTGCGCCTTGATATGGACAACTTGGAGATTGAGACAATACATGTTGTACCATACGACTTGGCTAATCTCGAAACTAGATCCTCTAAAATATATGATGGAGTCGACTGCTTTGAATGGAAGGATGGCCAGATGGCAAATTCTACTTTCTGAATTTGACATAGTCTATGTGAACCAGAAGGCTGTGAAAGGGAGTGCAATAGCATATTTTCTAGCCAGTAGAGCTCTAGAAGATTACGAGCCTTTGAACTTTGATTTCCCTAATGAAGATCTAATGTATGTGGCAACTACCAAAGAAGACGCTCCAGAAGATCGTCCTTGGAAATTGAACTTCGACAGAGCATCAAACGCTGTTGGTAACAGAATTGGGGCAGTCCTGATATCCCCAAATGGAGATCATTATCCATTTACTTGCAAATTGGATTTTGATTGCACAAATAATCTGGCAGAATACGAAGCATGTATCATGGGAATCCGTGCGGCCATAGAACGTGAAATCAAAGTGCTAGAAGTGTATGGAGATTCTACACTAGTGATCTATCAGCTCAAAGGTGAATGGGAAACAAGAAACCCCAAATTGATCAATTATCGAAAGCTAGTTCTGGAATTAATTAAGGAGTTTGATGATATCACCTTCTGTTACCTCCCGCGAGATGAAAACCAGATGGCTGACGCCTTGGCTACATTAGCTTCTATGATCAGAATAAATAAACAAGTGGATGTGAAGCCTATCCAAATGAGCATTTACAAGGCTCCGGCTCATTGCTACAACATCAATGAAGAGGAAGAAAAAGATGATCATCCTTGGTATCATGATATACTGCGATATGTGAAGAATCGTGAATACCCTGATCAAGCAACTGAGAATGATAAAAGAACATTAAGAAGACTGGCCAGTGATTACGTCTTAGATGGGGAGATCCTATACAAAAGAAGAAAGGATCAGGTGTTATTAAGATGTGTGGATGCTGTTGAGGCTAAGAAAATCCTAGAAGAAGTCCATGAGGGTGTCTGCGGAACACATGCTAATTATGCCATGGATGCTGTTGAGGCAAATCATGTGATTCGGGTATTATTGGTCTACCATGGAAGGGGATTGCATCAATTATGCCAAGAAGTGCCACAAGTGCCAAATTTATGGGGACAAGATTCATGTGCCTCCTTTCCCTCTTCATGTTATGACTTCTCCATGGCATTTCTCCATGTGGGGCATGGACGTCAGTGGGTTAATCTCGCCAAAAGCCTCTAACGGGCATCGATTTATTTTTGTGGTCATCGATTACTTCACCAAGTGGGTAGAGGCTGCTTCAAATGCCAATGTCACCAAGTCGGCAGTCAGCAAGTTCTTAAAGAGGGAGATCATATGCCGGTATGGAATGCCAGAAAGGATCATATCGGATAATGCATTGAACTTGAACAACAAAGACGATAGCGAGGGTCCAGTAGTCGGCCTCAAAATTAAACACCACAACTCGTCACCATATCGCCCAAAAATGAATGGTGCAGTTGAGCCGGCTAATAAGAATATCAAAAAGATTGTGGGAAAGATGACTGAGACTTATAAAGATTGGCATGAGAAGTTACCATTTGCTCTTTATGCTTATCGAACGTTAGTCAGGACCTCTACCGGGGCAACTCTTTTCTCATTGGTCTATGGAATGGAGGCAGCTTTACCCATCGAAGTTGAGATTCCTTCCCTTCGAGTCTTGTCAGAGCTGAAGTTGGAAGAAGCAGAATGGATCCAAGCCCGATATGATCAGCTAAACTTGATTGAAGAGAAAAGGTTAAAAGCCATCCGTCATGGTTAGATGTACCAAAAACGAATGATTCGAGCTTACAACAAAAAGGTTCGTCCCAGAGAATTCCATGAGGGAGACTTGGTATTAAAGAAGATCATTCCCATACAAAAGGACTTCAGAGGAAAATGGATGCCAAACTGGGAAAGACCTTATGTGGTAAAGAAGGCCTTTTCTGGAGGAGCGTTGATATTAACTGAAATGGATGGCAAGACTTTGCCTAATCCAGTGAATTCAGACTCACTTAAAAAAAAGGGAGATGCCAAGGCAAAAACCCGCAAAGGGCGCCTTCAGACCAAAGGTGGTTTTGAATTGAAAACCCGTGAAAGGGCAATTCAAATTTTGATCGAAGGAGGGGCATGCGGTAGTCTTGCGATACCTGAATTAACAAAGAAGAGGTATGCTACATCTTGGGGCATCGACAAAGTACTCTTGATCTCCTAAACACATGTTAAGCTCAAAATGGTCCTCAAGAAGTCCGTACAGAGAAGCTCAGGCTGCGATATCTGGGGCACCTATTTTTCCTCTCACCTATTTTGTATTCCAGCAATGTTTGCTTTCTTTGATTAATTCATTCTTTTCAGATTTTGTTCCTGGTAAATTTCAGCTTTGTCCATCATTGTGACCTTTTTCAAGAATTTTGCATTGAAATAACGATTATTGGACTAATAATACTTTCATTAAAAGAGTTCTGCATATTACTCTGGAAGCTTTTAAATAGTACAAGAACCTGAAACAGGACTAGTATTTAGAACTCACCAAATCTAAGGGTTGGAAATATTTGAGAAAGAAGAGTCTAAATTGTGACTATTTCTTCGGATTTTCTGTTAAAGATATTAGCTGAACAAGAAGACAAGATATTGCGTCAGTGATAGAACCTTGATGAACAACGAGCAATGACAATCCAAATGGGATCATTCTCATGCATTCATGCAAATATCATTCATACACATCTAGTTAGGAGCATTTGATTCATTCTGATCATGACATCCTAATCATTTGGCATAAACATAGGTCCATGAAATCGATTCTATAGGTCATGTCTCCTAGAGAACGGTGTAGCAAGACCAGTGAATCAACAAATCTCATCTCCCAGAAGTTGCAGTGAAGCAGATTGAAGCCACCAGCCTTATCTCCCTGAAGTTGCAGTAGAGCAGGTTGAAGTTACAAGTCTTATCTCCCTGAAGCTGCAGTGGAGCAGACTAAAGATAGCGAATCTTATTTCCCTAAAGTTGCAGTGGAATAGATTGAAGCTATAATTATAGATCTTATCTCTCTGAAGTTGCAGTAGAGCAGATCATAGAAAACCTTATCTCCCTGAAGTTGCAGTGGAGCAGACTGAAGATAGCGAATCTTATTTCCCTGAAGTTGCAGTGGAACAGATTGAAGCTATAATTATAGATCTTATCTCTTTAAAGTTACAGTAGAGCAGATCATAGCAAACCTTATCTCCCTGAAGTTGCAGTGGAGCAGACTGAAGATGGCGAATCTTATTTCCCAAAAGTTGCAGTGGAACAGATTGAAGCTATAAATTACAGATCTTATCTCTCTGAAGTTGCAGTAGAGCAGATCAAAACAAACTTTATCTCCCTGAAGTTACAGTGGAGCAGGTTGAAGTCACTAGTCTTATCTCCCTGAAGTCGTAATGGAGCAGACTGAAGACAACTAATCCTATCTCCCTGAAGTTGTAGTGGAGCGGATTAAAACGACGAATCCTATACCTCTGAAGTTGCAGTAGGTCGGATTGAATTTACCATAGCAAGTCTTGTAATAGACCAAATTTGACCCAAATCGGAACGGTGGTTTCGGGACCACGAATCCGAGTCCGAGAAATGTTTTAATATTTTATTTCATGATTATTATATGTGAATGAAAATGTGTGAAAGTTTCAGAGAAAAATTTAATCGCTTAAGTGCTCAATTTGATAAAAAGGATTTAATCGAGAAAAGCGCAAAAGTTGCATGCTAAAGTGAAGAGTACTAAATTGATTGTGGCTTTTAAGTGGGTGTACCAAAGGGCAATTAGCCCATTCACCATAGTAAGGGACGACAATGGGCTTTTATAAGTCCAAATTATATGTTAAATTAGCCTATTATATGTTATGTTGATATATTAGTAAATAAGATATATTAAATGTGTTATTATAACATAAAATAATAAAGCTAAGTGGGAAGAAAGAGAACATCATATTGTTCATCTTTTTGGCCGAATGTTTGAGGAGAAAAACTCCATGTTTGGAGCTTGAAGTTTCGGCAACTTAAGGCTTGATTTGGGGTAGGTATTTTACTTAGTTTTTGATAAATTTTACGTTTTTGAGATCGTTGTTTAGTGTATTACCCGACCCATGTCTAAATTTTTGAAAATACTATGTATATAAGATTCGCCATTGACATGCTTGGGTAGTTTTTATGTTTGATGGTTTAAAATTGAATGTATGTTAAGGATTTACAAGTTTTGTATTGGAGTTTTTGGTGATTTTGAGTTTATAGGGCTAAATTGAAAAGAATAAAATTGTGAAGGGTTAAAATGTCAAATAAATGAAATGCATGGACACCTATGACTATAATGAAGATTCGCCAAACTAGGATGTTGGAAAATTTTGCATATTTTGTGTTTTGTGCAAATAGGACTAAATTGTAAAAATGGGAAACATTAGGGGCAAATGGTAAATTGCCCATTTGGGTGTTTTGGGACTAAATTGAGATGAAATGAGATTAAATGAGCTAAATTCTAATGTGTTTTAGATCAAGAGCAAAGAAAGACCGAATTAGACCGGGGAAAGACGAAGGTTCTCGAATAGCCGATTCGCACGGACTATCGACAACCGAGGTAAGTCCTTTAGTTAAATTATGTCAAAGAATAAATTATGGTTATCTTGACTATTAAAAATTGATGAATGTTAGTATCCAATTGCATCATGGCCGAATGTATATCTACATATTGGTTGATGATTTATGTTGAGTATATGATGGAAATTATTTTGGCTAATGCAAGGTGAATGAGTAAGTTCTTGAGCTACTTATTATTTAAAGATCATTTACATATCTAGTGAATGATAAAATTTGTAATAGCTTGGTGTAAAACTATGAGTTGGCCGAATGTGATAATGATGGATTAGATTGATTTCAAATTTATTTATTGCAATGGGAATAAATGTTTATAATTCGATATGTGATAGTGAAATGTGAAAAGCATGTAATAATATTCTGACATTCGGGCTTCGAGCCTAGCGGCCCCTCGTGTCGGTGACATTAATCGGGCTTTATGCCTAGCAGCCCTCGTGTCGGGTGTTATTTATCGGGCTTTATGCCCAGCGTGCCTCGTGTCGGTGACATTAATCGGGCTTATGCCCAGCGTGCCTTGTGCCGGTGTTATTTATCGGGCTTTATGCCCAGCGTGCCTTGTGCCTGCGGTGATATTTATCGGGCTTCTACGCCTAGCGTGCCTTGTGCCGGTGTTACTTTACGGGCTTTTATGCCTAGCAGGGCTTGATGCCGTGAATGTACTTTACCAAAGATAAATCGAATCCTTGTTCAAGATAACTTAAAGTTAATTTATTGGGTTTACGCTTCGCAAGGTAAAGGTATGTATGCTTAATATTACCAAGGTTAAATTAATGTTGTGAGAATTGTGTTATATGTGTTTGAAATTAATATTGATGGATGTTATATGATAGAATTCGAGTTAGAATGTGCTATTATGGAACAATTGGTTTTTTTTTTTTAGTATAAATGTTTTATTATCATGAGTTAGGACTTACTAAGCTAGTAAGCTTAATTACGTGAAATGTTCTTCTTTGTTTTATAGATTTTGGTCACGCTATGGCTCGTGAAAGATCTTCAAGAAGTCATCCACACTATCGCCTTCCTTTGGTATTTTGAATTTTTGGTTGCGATTTAGAAGGCATGTATAGGCTAGATGAAGTTTTACAAACATACGATGTTTAACCTTGTATATATATAACAGCCATGCGAATATGGCTAAATATTTGGTTATGTATGTTTTAGGGTTTTGTCATAAATGTGGGTAATAGTGATACTCCTTTAAATCGATGATGTTAGAATATCATGTGAATGTTTTAAGTACAAGCTACCTTCGTAAGTGATTAAAAATGCATGGAGAGTATGAATTGTATGTGAGTATAACCGGTTATAAGCTAGAAAGCATATTTAGTATAGAAACAGTCTTTAGTTACAGCAGTGATGTGAGTTAGAAAAATCACAAAAAATAGGATAAGTTGAATTAAAAGGTGAATGAGATATCGAATTAAACCTTATTACGTCTATTTTTACATGGAAGAAACAGAGTAGGCAAAAGATTTTTATATTATGAGATAATTCAGTTTTAGTGAGACCTGCTCTGAATGCATTCATGTAGTCACTGTTCTGTTTTGGAAAAATTGTCAAAAATTGTACAAAAATAATTAGGAAGCAGGGGTTATATGTGTAAAACCCTTATTGAGTCTATTTTTCATTGGTATAAACTAGAACAGTATATGAAAGTTGTGCAATGAGATAACTGTATTTTTGTAGAGACAGGTCAGAATTGTCAGACAGTGTAATAAGGGTAACTTTGATTAATAAACTGTACTAATTGGCCACATGAAAAATTCTGGAAAAATTATGATGAAATGTTATATGAGTCTAGTTTCAAGGAAAATTTACGGATCTAAATTTCGAGTTTTATAACTCGAATTATGGTCGATTTAGTCAGCATGACACAGTTGGACAGCTTTAAAGTTTTACACCTTATGTTAATAGTCAAGTCTAGTAACGCCTCTTGCTCAACTCCGCGACGGTCTCGGCACGGGGTGTTACATTTGTTTTGGTATCAGAGCTTACGGTTTAGTCGATTCTAGGACTACCGTAGCGCGCGGTGAGTCTAGCTATACATGCCTTTATTATATGTTGATAGTGTGGTGACTTCGACACCTGAATTTTGTTTTATATAGTAAATGGACACCGATCCTCGAAAGAGCCGTGAGCCGATGATGGGGAGAGCGTAGCGCCCGACCGTGCCCACGGATCAGCGCCAATAGACTCTCGACCTGTTTCGGTAGCCACGAAGGAGAGACTAAACAAGCGCTTTATCGGATGATGAATGAATGGTTTGCCCAATTCATTCAAAATAACCAAAGCTATACCCCACCTCCACCCCGAATAATCCATCCCCGATTCCCCAAATTTTCCCAATGATAGATCCGATGAGATCTAGTAGGCCCCCAATTGATAAAATCCAAAATTTGGGGCCAAGATTTTAAAGCTAATGACGATGATGACGCTTGAGAGAGCCGAAATGTGGCTCGATAACACTATTCGGGTACTTGATGAGTCAGTCTTGTACTCCGATGAATGTTTGAAATGTGTTATATCCTTATCGAGGACATCGTGATATCACCGTGGAACACACTAGTATCGCGGGTTCCGAAAGAAAAAGTGACATGGGATTTCTTTCAGAGTGAATTCCATAAGAAATATATCACCCAAAGATTCATTGATCAAAACGAAAAGAATTCCTTGAGTCAAAACAAGGACGAATGACCGTGACTTTAATATGAACGAAAATTTGTCGACTCGTAGATATGCTAGAGAGTGTGTTTCTTCAAGCTATTATGTGTAAAAGATTTGAAGATGGCCTGAATGAAGATATAAAGATGTTTGTTGGCATTCTTGAAATTCAAGAGTTTGTGACTTTAGTTGAAAGAGCTTGCAAAGTCAAGAGCTCTGGAAAGAGAAAAGAAAGGCCGAGACTCAAGCTAGAGACATTCGTAAAAGATCTTCTGTAAAGTCTTTCATTCCACGACCAAGAAGCCTAGAGACGACTACAAATGATGAAAGCTAATACAGATCCACCTAGATGGGATCGACCTCCTATGAGCTCCCGAGCTACCTCGGTAGCTGCTGTTGGTAATGTTCCACAAAATAGAGTCGAGTGCAAACACTGTGGGAAATGGCACTCGTGAGTTGTAGATTTCACGACCGGTCTTGCTATAAATGTGGATCATCGATCATTTTATTAGAGAGTGTCCGGTTAATCGAGCGCGAATGCAATCCAGAGCACTAAGCCGAGCAATGTGTCAATGCGAGGTAGACCACTCGCATATTCAGCAATGTAGGTGGTAGTCGAAAAGGAACGAAGAACACTACAGATCGATCCGAGGCTAGAGCTCCGCTAGAGCATATGTCGCGCGAGCTAGAGAGGATGCTTCCTCCCCGACGCCATTACCTGGATTTCACTCTTTATGATACTACTGTGATTGCACTAATTGATCCCGGTTCGACTCATTCTTATGTGTGTGAAACTTTAAAATTTGGCAAGACTCGCTAGTTGAGTCTACCGAGTTTGTAATTCGTGTGTCCAACCCTTTGGGGAGATGTGTGCTTGTTAATAAAGTGTGTAGAGGTTGCCCGTTGATGGTTCGAGATTATTGCTTTCCAAATTGATTTGATGTTGTTGCCCTTCGACGAATTTGATATAATCTTGGGTATGGATTGGTTAACTTCACATGAGGCGTTGGTGGATTGCAAAAGAAAGTTTATTGATTTGAAATGCCGAACGCGGTGAGACAATCGTAATAAAATCTGTGATGTAAATGGGTTACCTACGCAGAATATCTTCAATGGTAGCCCAAAAGTATGTGAGAAAAGGGTGCGAGGCCTATTTGGCTTATGTAATCGGATAATAAACCGTCCGAGAAACTAATGGAATCGGTACCAGCTTGTATGTGAATACACCGATGTATTTCAAGAACTACCGGCTTACCCTCAAAGACGAGAGATTGAGTTTGGCATTGAATTAGTGCCGGATGCGACCCCAATTTCGATAGCTCCGCATCAATGGCGCCTACCGAATTAAAAGAATTGAAAGCGCAGCTTGCAAGAATTGACAGAGAGGGGTTTCGCACGACCGAAGTTTTTCTCCGTGGGGAGCACCACTCTTATTTGTGAAAAAGAAAGATGGGACAATGCGAATGTGTATCGACTACCGGCAACTAAATAAGGTGACCATAAAGAATAAATACCTGCTACCCTGGATCGATGATTTATTTGATCGCTTAAAAGGGGCTTCAAAGTTTTCAAAATAGATTTGAGATCGGGCTATTATCAATTGCGCAGTCGAGATTCGGATGTGCCAAAGATCGCATTTCAACGAGGTACGGACATTATGAGTTTTTAGTTATGCCATTTGGACTCACTAATGCACTCATTGCTTTTATGGATCTAATGAACCGAGTCTTCCGGCGCTTTTTAGATCGGTTTGTAGTAGTGTTTATTGATGATATATTGATCTACTCCAAAAATGAAGCGTAACACGTTGAGCATTTGAGAGTAGTACTACAAACCTTGAGAGATCAACGGTTATATGCAAAGTTCAGTAAGTGTGAGTTTTGGATGAACGGTCACTTTCTGGGTCATGTGGTTTCGGCATCGTATTCGCGTGGATCCAAACAAAATAGCAGCCATACTTGATTGGAAACCACCTAAGAATGTTTCCAGATTCAAGTTTTCTAGGCCTCATGGATATTATAGACGATTTGTAAAAGGTTTTTCCGTAAATAGCTACACCTTTGACGAGACTACTACGTAAAGATGTCAAATTTGAGTGGTCGAAAGTGTCGTAAAAGTTTCAACAGCTTGAAAGCCCTTTTGACCGAGGCTCCAGATAACTCAGCCTGAATCGGGTAAAGAATTTATTATTTTTAGTGATGCTTCCTTGAGTGGGTTGGGTTGTGTTTTAATGCAAGAAGGCAAGGTGATAGCCTACGCTTCGAGACAATTGAAGCCGCATGAGAAAAATTATCCAACTCATGATTTGGAGTTGGCAGCCATTGTGTTCGCATTAAAAATTTGGCGTCACTACTTATTTGGCGAAAAATGTCATATTTATTCAGATCACAAAAGTTTGAAGTATTTAATGACTCAGAAAGATCTAAATTTGAGACAACGCCGATGGTTAGAATTGCTGAAAGACTATGAATTAGTGATTGACTACCATCCGGGGAAAGCTAATGTTGTTGCGGATGCGTTAAGTCGAAAGTCATTATTTACTCTTCGTGCATTGAACGCACGGGTGGCTATATCTGATGATGGTTCGATCATAGCCGAATTACAAGCAAGGCCGATGTTCATTCAGCAGATTTGTGATGCACGTAAAGTTGACAAAAAGTTGATTTCTATTCGATTCAAGCAGAAAATGGTATAGAATCGATTTTTCGATTGATGCAAATGATTGTTTGAGTTACAAAAGTCGATTGTGTATTCCTAAGAACTCAGATTTGATACAGATGATTCTGAGGGAGGCCCATAATGGTCGAATGTCGATACACCCGGGTAGCACGAAAATGTATAACGATTTGAAACAGTTCTATTGGTGGCCTGGCATGAAACGAGATATATCTCGAATTTGTTTCCAAGTGCTTAATCACAACAAGTGAAAGCCGAGCATCAAGTACCATCCGGATTACTTCACCAATCATGATACCCGAATGGAAATGGGATAGAATTACCATGGATTTTGTATCCGGTCTCCCTATGACACCTAGTAAGAAAGATGCCGTATGGGTTATCGTTGATAGACTCGACTAAATCACCATTTTGTACCGCAGACGCACCGACTATTCGCTTGACAAACTTACCGAATTGTATGTGTCGCAGATTGTAAGATTGCACGGTGTACCGAGTTCCATTGTCTCGTATAGGGACCCAAGATTTACATCGCGGTTCGAAGAAATTGCAAGATGCTTTAGGTACTAAACTTCATTTTAGTATGCTTTTCCATCCGCAATCGACGGGCCACCGAGCGAACTATTTTGATACTTGAGGACATGTTGAGGTGTTGCGCTTCTCGAGTTTGAAGGTACATGGGAACGATACCTACCTTTGATCGAATTTGCTTACAATAATAGTTTTCAATCTAGCATAAAAATGGCGCCTTATGAAGCCTTATATGGTCGAAATGTCGCACACCGCTGTATTGACCGAGCTCTGGTGAGAATAAGATACACGTGTTGATTGGATTAAAGAAACCGAATGTAAAGTGGTTGTGATTAGAAGTAATTTGAAAGTCGCCGGATCGTCAAAAGTCCTATGCCGACTTAAAACGCAAGGACATTGAATTTCGTGTCGGAGATCGGGTGTTCTTGAAAGTTTCTCCGTGGAAGAAAATATTCCGATTCGGCCGTAAAGGCAAGTTGAGTCCGAGATTTATCGGACCGCATTTGGTTATTGAACGTATTGGACCGGTTGCTTATAGATTAAGATTGCCCTCCGAAAGTTAGAAAAGATACACAATGTATTTCATGTTTCGATGCTTTCGCAAATACGATCGGATCCGGCCCATGTGATCACCCCGTCGAGATTGAAATTGATCCGATTTGACCTATGATGAGGAACCGATCCGTATCTTAGCTCAGAAACCAAAGAGTTAAGAAATAAAAGAATTCCATTAGTAAAGGTTTTATGGAATCGCCACGAATTGAAGAGGCTACGTGGGAGCACTGAGGAGTCAATGAGACAACAATATCCGAACTTATTCAACGGTAAAATTTTCGAGGACGAAAATTCTTAAGGGGGAGAGTTGTAATAGACCAAATTTGACCCAAATCGAACGGTGGTTTCGGGACCACGAATCCGAGTCCGAGAAATGTTTTAATATTTTATTTCATGATTATTATATGTGAATGAAAATGTGTGAAAGTTTCAGAGAAAAATTTAATCGCTTAAGTGCTCAATTTGATAAAAAGGATTTAATCGAGAAAAGCGCAAAAGTTGCATGCTAAAGTGAAGAGTACTAAATTGATTGTGGCTTTTTAAGTGGGTGTACCAAAGGGCAATTAGCCCATTCACCATAGTAAGGGACGACAATGGGCTTTTATAAGTCCAAATTATATGTTAAATTAGCCTATTATATGTTATGTTGATATATTAGTAAATAAGATATATTAAATGTGTTATTATAACATAAAATAATAAAGCTAAGTGGGAAGAAAGAGAACATCATATTGTTCATCTTTTTGGCCGAATGTTTGAGGAGAAAAACTCCATGTTTGGAGCTTGAAGTTTCGCAACTTAAGGCTTGATTTGGGGTAGGTATTTTACTTAGTTTTTGATAAATTTTACGCTTTTGAGATCGTTGTTTAGTGTATTACCCGACCCATGTCTAAATTTTTGAAAATACTATGTATATAAGATTCGCCATTGACATGCTTGGGTAGTTTTTATGTTTGATGGTTTAAAATTGAATGTATGTTAAGGATTTACAAGTTTTGTATTGGAGTTTTTGGTGATTTTGAGTTTATAGGGCTAAATTGAAAAGAATAAAATTGTGAAGGGTTAAAATGTCAAATAAATGAAATGCATGGACACCTATGACTATAATGAAGATTCGGCCAAACTAGGATGTTGGAAAATTTTGCATATTTTGTGTTTTGTGCAAATAGGACTAAATTGTAAAATGGGAAACATTAGGGGCAAAATGGTAAATTGCCCATTTGGGTGTTTTGGGACTAAATTGAGATGAAATGAGATTAAATGAGCTAAATTCTAATGTGTTTTAGATCAAGAGCAAAGAAAGACCGAATTAGACCGGGAAAGACGAAGGTTCTCGAATAGCCGATTCGCACGGACTATCGACAACCGAGGGTAAGTCCTTTAGTTAAATTATGTCAAAGAATAAATTATGGTTATCTTGACTATTAAAAATTGATGAATGTTAGTATCCAATTGCATCATGGCCGAATGTATATCTACATATTGGTTGATGATTTATGTTGAGTATATGATGGAAATTATTTTGGCTAATGCAAGGTGAATGAGTAAGTTCTTGAGCTACTTATTATTTAAAGATCATTTACATATCTAGTGAATGATAAAATTTGTAATAGCTTGGTGTAAAACTATGAGTTGGCCGAATGTGATAATGATGGATTAGATTGATTTCAAATTTATTTATTGCAATGGGAATAAATGTTTATAATTCGATATGTGATAGTGAAATGTGAAAAGCATGTAATAATATTCGACATTCGGCTTCGAGCCTAGCAGGCCTCGTGCGGTGACATTAATCGGGCTTTATGCCTAGCGTGCCTCGTGTCGTGTTATTTATCGGGCTTTATGCCCAGCGTGCCCTCGTGTCGGTGACATTAATCGGGCTTTATGCCCAGCGTGCCTTGTGCCGGTGTTATTTATCGGGCTTTATGCCCAGCGTGCCTTGTGCCGCCTGATATTTATCGGCTTCTACGCCTAGCGTGCCTTGTGCCTGTTACTTTACGGGCTTTTATGCCTAGCAGGCTTGATGCCGGTAATGTACTTTACCAAAGATAAATCGAATCCTTGTTCAAGATAACTTAAAGTTAATTTATTGGGTTTACGTTTCAGGTAAGCAGGTAAGGTATGTATGCTTAATATTACCTGGGTTAAATTAATGTTGTGAGAATTGTGTTATATGTGTTTGAAATTAATATTGATGGATGTTATATGATAGAATTCGAGTTAGAATGTGCTATTATGGAACAATTGGTTTTTTTTTTAGTATAAATGTTTTATTATCATGAGTTAGGACTTACTAAGCTAGTAAGCTTAATTACGTGAAATGTTCTTCTTTGTTTTATAGATTTTGGTCACGCTATGGGCTCGTGAAAGATCTTCAAGAAGTCATCCACACTATCGCCTTCCTTTGGTATTTTGAATTTTTGGTTGCGATTTAGAAGGCATGTATAGGCTAGATGAAGTTTTACAAACATACGATGTTTAACCTTGTATATATATAACAGCCATGCGAATATGGCTAAATATTTGGTTATGTATGTTTTAGGGTTTTGTCATAAATGTGGGTAATAGTGATACTCCTTTAAATCGATGATGTTAGAATATCATGTGAATGTTTTAAGTACAAGCTACCTTCGTAAGTGATTAAAAATGCATGGAGAGTATGAATTGTATGTGAGTATAACCGGTTATAAGCTAGAAAGCATATTTAGTATAGAAACAGTCTTTAGTTACAGCAGTGATGTGAGTTAGAAAAATCACAAAAAATAGGATAAGTTGAATTAAAAGGTGAATGAGATATCGAATTAAACCTTATTACGTCTATTTTTACATGGAAGAAACAGAGTAGGCAAAAGATTTTTATATTATGAGATAATTCAGTTTTAGTGAGACCTGCTCTGAATGCATTCAAGTGAGTCACTGTTCTGTTTTGGAAAAATTGTCAAAAATTGTACAAAAATAATTAGGAAGCAGGGGTTATATGTGTAAAACCCTTATTGAGTCTATTTTTCATTGGTATAAACTAGAACAGTATATGAAAGTTGTGCAATGAGATAACTGTATTTTTGTAGAGACAGGTCAGAATTGTCAGACAGTGTAATAAGGGTAACTTTGATTAATAAACTGTACTAATTGGCCACATGAAAAATTCTGGAAAAATTATGATGAAATGTTATATGAGTCTAGTTTCAAGGAAAATTTACGGATCTAAATTTCGAGTTTTATAACTCGAATTATGGTCGATTTAGTCAGCATGACACAGTTGGACAGCTTTAAAGTTTTACACCTTATGTTAATAGTCAAGTCTAGTAACGCCTCTTGCTCAACTCCGGCGACGGTCTCGGGTACGGGGTGTTACATTTATCTCCCAGAAGTTGCAGTGGAGCAGACTAAAACCATAAATCTCATATCCCTGAAGTTGCAGTAGAGCAGGTCAAAGCCATAAACCTTATCTCCCTGAAGTTGCAGCGGAGTAGATTGAAACTACAAGTCTTATCTCTCTGAAGTGGCGGTGGAGTCGATCAAAGCAACCAGATGCAGTGGGCTGGAACAAGGCTACCTGAGGAAGAGAAGCACCAAAGAAGTCGAGACTCGGCGAGACCGGGAAAAATTGGTCTTTCTTAAAAGTCTTTGCTTCATTTCAATTACACGACAATGAGCAAAGAGGGGCAGTTGTAAAACCCAGATTTTGCCCGGGCCCAAAACAATTAACAGCCCTTTTTTACAAAACAAAGCCCAAACCCAACCAAAACTAAGCCCAAACCAAACCTAAAAATCTAAACCCAATTCAGCCTAACCCGAGGCCCAATTACCCAATAGTCAAACTAGGGTTTCAGAAAAGCTGAAACCCTAGCTAGCCTTTGGTGCACCTGCCCACTGCCTCCTCTGCCATCAACCGCCCCTCTACTTGCACTGCCACCTGCAGGGAAAAGAAGAAAAGACAGCAGATAAATCGTGATATTGTAAAATGGCTATAAAGCCAAGCAAAAATCCATTGTAATTTTTTTCGGGAGCATTTTTTGAATTACAACCAAAACAGATTCAAAACACACAAAATAATAAAAACAATCAGCCGATTGAAGAAGGAAAACTAAGTCTTAATCTCGCTAAGGGTATTTCTTTGTTTTATTTTTATTTTCTTTGTTTTTTTCTTCGAAACTGTTTCGCACATACATATATACATACATATATTTAAAAAAGGGATATATTTTACCTTCTCTCGCGTTTTGTCTGAAAAAAAAGGGGCATTTTTGGGCTCCGGCCACCGTGTACGGTGGTCGACGGTGGTGATCGGCCAAGCTCTCGGGCCCTGCAGAGAGAAAATAAAAGGGGTTTTTTTTTAAAAACTGATGAAAAATGAATTTTTTTTTAGATCTTTAACTTATATAGGATATGTAAACGACGTCGTTTTGGTCGGCGTCCATAAGCCCCAAAATGACGTCGTTTACCCCTCCGACCCGATTACCCGACCTGCGCCAAGCTAGGATCCGCGTGTTTTTAAACGGAAGGGCTAATTGCACCTTTAGCCCTTCCGCTTTTCAAGTGTTATGCAATCAGGTATTTATATTTTTATTTTTGCCTCATAATTTATTGTTATTTTCAATTAGGTCCATATTCGAACGACGTCATTTTGGAGGGCGGGGATTAATTGCCCTTTTGGTCCCTCCTTGTTATTCGCGCGTTCAATGTGGTCCTTTTCCTTTTTTATTTATTTTGGATTTGCCCCGAACTTCGGTTTTAAGTTCAATTTAGCCCTTTTTAGTTATTTTTGCAATATTATTATTATTAGTATTATTATTATTACTATTATTATTATGTTATTTTTATTACTATTATCATTATTATTATTATTACTATTTTTTTGTTACTATTATTATTATTATTTTTTTACTATTATTATTATTTTTATTACTATTATTATTGCTTTTATTATTATTATTATTACTATTATAATTATATTTTCTCTTTGTGTTTATTTACTTATTATTTTTCTTTTCATTTTTTGCTTGTTTATTTTATTTTATTTTATTTTCGTCCTTATTATTATTATTCACATTAACGCAATTATTATTCTTTCATTATGCATATTTGTACCATCATTTTTTTACCCACTACCAATTTACGTTACTTTAGTCTTTATCCGATACATCAAATTTTTAAAACAAGCAATATATCATATTTTGAAATTCCAAAAGTCGTTTCTTAACTTACGGGGTTTTAACTTTCTCAATAAATCCGAACAAACAAATGTTTTAAAATTTTTAAAATAATCTCGGGAATTACGAAAAGATCGTGTTCTAACTTACAGAATATGATTTCTTTCTAAAACCGAGATAATCAAACATCTTTCAAAATAATTTTTTTGGTGTTTATTCTCGTATCGAGAATTTAAGACATTGTGTCCTAACTTACGGGACGTAATTCTTTTTCTCGATTAACGTGAAATATGCCCTGTTCTCGAAAAATTTTCAATTTTATAACAAAGGATCTCATTTTAAAATTTCTTCAAATTTTCAATTTTCGACACTAAAGACATCAATTAATCAACTAGGTACCAATCTTGGGCGTATTGAGGGTGTTAATCCTTCCTCGTGCGTAACCGACTCCCGAACCCCTTTTCTGGGCTTCGTAGACCAAAAATCATCGTTTAGTAAATTTAAATTTGTATAATTGAATTACGATGTGACCCGATCGCACCTCATAAAAAAGAATTGGTGGCGACTCCCGTTTTTCGTTTTCAACACCAAAGTCGACCCCGTTTTTCAAAAAAAAAGGTTTCGTGATGTGTCTATAACTAACTACGATCACAATAAAGGCAAGCGCACCTATCGAACAGTAGTATAGGTATGGTAAGACCGGAAATACCATATCCACAAGGACCAAGAGTACTAGTAGTTACTATCTTTTTATTATCTAGCCTAAGAATTGGAGTGATTTCTTTTTAAACTAAAACTAATTAATTAAAACACGACAAAGAATGAATTAGGAAAATAATTTTAGACAACTTATGTGATGGAGGCAATACCTAAGGAAGAATCCACCTAGACTTCACTTATTACTATTGATTCATATGATTTATTCACTTGACTTAATCCGTAGAAATCCCTTATTTATGTTAATATCTATCTCGAGACTAAAAAAAATTGACTCTAGGTTGATTAATTGAAATCTCTTTCTAATTAAAACCCCTACTGTCGCATTAACTCGATCTATGGATTCCCTTATTAGATTTGACTCTAATCCGGCAGATTTTCGTCGCCCTATTTCTGGGGTTGCAATCAACTCCGCTTAATTGTGTTGATCTACTCTTAAATAGGGACTTTTGCTCCACTGAATAAACACATTCGACTTGAATTAATAACCTGAATTATCTAAACAAGAATAAGAACTCACAATTAAGAATAAGAACAAGTATTTATCTTATAAATCAAATAATAATAAGATCCGTCTTAGGTTTCATCCCCTTAGGTATTTAGGGGATTTAGTTCATACTGATAGAGGGAAACATCATAGAATAGGAAAAACAACAAAACATAAGAAAACCCAAAAACTTCTAAAGAACTTGATGGGAGATCTTCAGTCTTGATGGAGATCCTTCTTCCGAGCTGCTCCCGATGGCTGCTTTCGAGTATTTTCTGCCTTCTACTCTGCGTCCCCTTTTAGGTTACCCCCTAGGGAGTTTATATAGGCTTTGGAACACCTTTCTTGGCCCACAAGTAACCTTTTCCGGATAGAATTAAACTTAGGTACGGCAGGGACATGCCCGTGTGATACGCCCGTGCTCGATAGCCTTAGGCCGTGCTCGCTTCTGCTCGCCACACACGGTCGTGGGGTCTGTTCGTGTATGTTGATCCAGGCCGTGTTAGATTCTGCTCGCAATACACGGTCGTGTTTAATAACCCAGGCCGTGTTGGTTTCTAAGGTAGGCCCATTTTGCCCTTTTTTGGCCCGTTTCTCGTTCTTTTCGACTCCCTAAGCTCTCCTGAATGTAAAACATGAAATTAAGGGATTAGGAGCATCGAATTCATCAAATCTAATGAGAATTCATCCAAAAGTAAGCCAAGCATGGGGTTAAAATATGTATAAATTATGGTTTATCAAATATTCCCACACTTAAGCGGTTGCTTGTCCTCAAGCAAAATCCTCAACTCACAATTAAAATTAAACTTTCTTAATTCATAATTTTCATCAATAATGTTTCATCATAATTCACAGATAATTTATACATTGATAATTTAACCAAAAGAGTCCTTAAAGATTCAAACAATCTAAGTCATAAATATTTGTAGCATGAAAACATAGGTGTTTCCCCTTACCTAAATAATTACCTTTGATTCAAAATCTACAAGATACGACATCCTCACTAAAGATTCACTCAAATCACTCAAAGTGTTTAAGGTTCAAAATTTAAGCACTCAAAAGTCAAACATGAAAAGTTATTACCATAGGCTTGCATGAAAATCAAATCTCCACCACTATAAAATGAGATGATACACAAATCAAAAGGTCTTTAAAGGTTGTAATGGGGCTTGGGTTAAAGGTGTGGATAAAGGCTGAAAAGGAGGGTTAAAATCAAGATTTAATTGATAATTTCCCTAACTAGAAAAATGGACTAACACTGAATAATTACATCAATTGAAAACTTAATACTAATAACACGAGCTTCTTCTCAAAATGTGAAATTAACCGATTAAGCTCAAATAATAAAGAACTAATAATGAATAAATTTTCAACTTTTTTTTTTAGGAATAAGAACAAGTACATGATAGATGAATTTGACTACTGAAATAGAGAATGTAGTTAGGCAATTGATCAAATCAAATATCGACAAAAGGGGAGTCAAGAAGAATGGGGATAACAAATCAAATAACTAGGTTTTGGGTTAATATTAGTGGTATATCAAGAAACGGTTGATTAGGATCAAAGGGGTTCACTAGGGGTTAATTATAAAGGTAGGCTTTTTATGGGAATGAGTGGGTTAAAACCTAGGTGCCTTTATCATCTCAGTATATCAAATCAAAAATGTGGTCTCGACATGTATAATCGAAGCAAGTTCTAGAATAACAAATCAATATTGACACACTCATAATCAATAAAGTGAGCAAGAAAAGATATATGCTCTAAAAGGCTCAAAGACTCACAAAATTTATGGTTTTTGATGTCAACCTTTCAAATTTCAAACTTCAAAGTAATATTTAAATTTAGGGAAACAACCTATTAATATTTTTTATTATGAAAATAGACTTATCATGCTTGATTCTCTAATATCTTAAAGTTTAAACCATCAATGCCCAATTACCTATGACTTAATCCAAAACATATCAATGAAAATCATAAATCAATAGAAGTTTCACTCTAATAGTAATATGAGAAAATTACTTAAGGACAAGGCATAATTCAGTATTGTTGACACCTCTCCACACTTAAGATGTACATTATCCTCAATGTAAAAAGATAAATAGTGACAATATAGTAAGAAAATCATAAGAGAGGGGGAGAAGTGAAACTTCCTGAATTTTGGATGGAGTCAAAGAAAAGAAACGGTGTAAAGTTGGGTAGGGGTGGTGGATACTCCGGTGGTGGTGGGGTCGTTCTGTAATAGCCCCTTGAACCTAAATTAAAGAAATCAAGATATAATAATATAAATTAAAGACAAGAAAGATAAAAGGAAAGAATTTAAAAATGAAAATAAAAGAAAAAGAAAAAATAAATGGACTCAAAGGTCATTGTCTTATCGAATTAATGAAGCGGCCGGCATGAACTTATGTAGAGTGGTCGCGCACGGGAAGACTGTGCCAGGATCCTTTCGCTTTTTCGGTATGGGGATGGTGGCCTTGGTCTTGCCTCGAGTATTTGTATATGGTGGTAAGGATGGTGGTTGGTGTGGTGGCGGTGTAAAGAAGGAATAAGGGAAAGGGGGAAAGGAAAATGAAGGGATAAGATAATGGGAAAAGAAAGGGGTATGATGGCTAGGTTTTGGGAGAAGAAAAATTGGGGAAGAAAGTGAATAAAAGAAGGGGGATTAAATAGAAATCAGCTGCCCACGCCCGTGTGCCCTGGGCGTGTTAGGTCACACGGCTGTATCGCATGGTCGTTTGGTACCTCGTTCGTTTCTCCCACGCCTGTGTAGAGGTTTCCACGCCCATGTTGCTTAATCAGTTTCGACCACGGCTTGGGGACACGGGCGTGTCGCACACCCGTGTTACTTTCTTAGTGTCGACCACGGCCGTATCGCACGGCCGTGGCATTTTATCGCAGCCCGTGTTTTGGGGAAAATTTTCGTCCTTGGTTTGCACGGTCTCTGGCACACCGATATGCTTATTCGTGGTATTCACACAGCCAAGGCCACACCCGTGTGCAAGGCCGTGTGGTAGGGAAACCTGCGATTTATTAATTTGGTTATTTTTTTGGTTAGGTACTAAAAATAAAAAATATGAAAATTAATGGGGTTAGTGCTCGGGTTGCCTCCCGAGAAGCGCTCGTTTAAAGTCTTAAGCTAGACTTACCTTTCATTCGCATAATCATGGTGGTTTGAGGAGTTGAAACTCCTCATTCTTGCTATCAATTGTATTGAAATAAGGTTTTAGACGAGTATGATTTACCTTGAAGGTGCCAAATTAAGAATGAGTTACCTCGACTGTACCGTATAGGAAAGTATTAAGTATCGTGAAAGGAGTTATTCCATTAGGTTCGTATGGGCAACACGAGGATCTCATACTATCCATTAGAACTTGGTCTCCAACCTTGAAGTAGTTTGCTTCATCTTTAAGTTCGTTATGGAGTTGCCTCGGTTTTGCTTCTTGTGTCCTTGGTTTCTCCTTAACATGTGTCTTCCACTTGTCTAGTTCATCGATCTGAAGCCTTCGCTCCTCATGAGTTATTTCTTTGTTGGCACGAGGTCTAGAATATGGCTCAGTTGTGTATTTTCGTGGTGCTTCCTGAAAAGAAGGTTGAACCAAATGGTCATTAATAGAATTTATGTTCTCACCTTTATTACTCGATGTCCTAGCCGAGTCTAGAGCCTGAAGAGTGATAGTTTCGTCACCTACACTAAGTGTGAGTTCACTTGTACCAACATCAATTCTAGTTTTAGCAGTTGCTAAAAGGGATCTTCCTAAAATTGAAGGAACATTATTGTCCTCATCCATGTCTAAAACAAGAAAGTCTACTGGGAATATAAGTTTATCAATTTTTACTAGTACGTCTTCGATTATACCCCTAGGAACTCTAATAGTTTTATCAGCCAATTGAATGTTCATCCTAGTTTGTTTCACTACAGCAAAACAAACTTTTAGCGACGATTTTTTAGGCCTTTAGCGGCATTTTTAAGCGCCGCTAATACTATTTGCGGCGTTTTCACAAGCGCCGCAAAAAACGCCGCTATAGACAACGCCACTAAATTTTGCGACATTTATTTAAAAAAATGCCACTAAAGATCATAACTTTTAGCGGCGTTTGTAAAAAAAATGCCGCTAAAGGTCATGACTGTTAGCGGCGCTTCCAGAACAAACGCCGCTAAAGACCACAACTTTTAGCGGCGCTTCTTCATAAAACACCGCTAAAAGTCATGACCTTTAGCGGCTCTTTTATAGAAAACGCCGCTAAAGATCACGACTTTTAGTGGCGCTTCTTCAACAAACGCCGCTAAAAGTCATGGCCTTTAGCGGCGCTTTTATTGTAAATGCCGCTAAAGGTGATTACATTTAGCGGCGCTTTGTCTACAAACGCCGCTAATTTTTACAGATTTGCAATTGACCTTTTTTATCAATATCCAACCCTTCCTGCATTAAATCCAACCAAAAATAGCAAATGTAGCATACAAATCCAACCAAAAACATCAAATCTAAATCAATGAAAGATATATGATGTAAATTAATAAATGAAGAATAACTCAAAATATTCTTACAATAATGTTAAATGTGACAATGTTAAAAATATTCTTACATCGAGAAAAAAAATGTCTAATATGGCGGCTTTTGCAACTGCTGGAACATCTTCATCATATGCTGTAGCTGTACCTGAAGCTCATCGTACTTTCTACTCTGCTCTGTTGCCATCACTGCTGCCTCTGCCTCTCTCACAGCCACTGCTGCCTCCCTCGCTGCTGCCTCTGCCTCCCTCGTTGCTGCATCCGCTATAAGTTTTTGCTGAAATTCTTCATATTTTCTTTGAACTTCGACAATTTGCTCAACTGTGCTCGCTTGCATCTGAACTATCTGGTCTCTTAACCTTTGAACTTCAGCTTGAGCTTGACTTCCGGAAGGCATGTATTGCTTGGAGCTGGATCCAAAATATTGGGTCGAGGTAACACCAGATCCTTGAAATCAAACCCGACCATACCTTTCAGGACCCAAAACTTCAGTAATAATTCTGTTATCTATGTCCTCAAGATTAACAGAACTATCAGCCGAAGCAATCGCTTCATACTCCGCCTTCTTCTCCTTTAGTTTATCCTAATAAATCAATTAAAGAGTTAGAAACGAAATATATAATAAAAAGGAATGCAACATAACATAACTTAACATTATTTAAACCTACTAACGACGAATTAAACCATTATAATTAAACATTATAAATATTTATAATTAATCAAATTTTATTAAGTAAATATACCATAATTTCTCTAGCTTCGGATGTCATCGGAGATTCATCTTTCTTCATATGTGTAATGTGAAAAAGCTGAAGGCGGCCAACTTTTTGACCAGACGAGACTTCCTACATATATTAATAGTAGTAAAAATATTTTTTAATAGTAGAAAGTCATTAATATTTGACAGAATTAATAAATTCATAATACCTCGGCCTCAGCTACACAAGCAAAACTTCTCGACCCTGCCGTGTGCATGAATTTTTGTTTTTTTCTACTGCTTGTTCCGACTCGCTCACGGTCCTACACAATGAAATTATTATTACGTATATAGTAAATACTATAAATCAAAAAATTTATAAGAGTTTGGAAGTACATAATACCTCTCCTTTCTTTGAATTCCAGAATCTAACCGCATCTTCCCATTGGTACCTCAGCATTCCCGGCGGGACATTCCGTAATTTTTCTTTGAGGCTTATGTCTTTCTTAAAATATTCTTTTTTCAAAGTGCTTTTATGGTCTCTCCATTTTTTACCCAATGCCTTCTTGATATACTCATCGGAGACCTCTAAAGCAAATCTCTCCTAAAAAAACACAAGTTTAGAAAGTAAATATAAATGAAACTTAAACCAAAGTATTATAAATTACATTCACGTTTTGTTACCTTAATATTATCGAGAGCTTGATTTTTGTTGCTATCAGGCATGTTGCGCCATGATTCGTAGTTGATGGGCAACATATTGGCATTTCGTGCTATAATGCCCAAATAGCCGGCTAAAAGTCGAGCTTCAGATCCAACAGTCGCCATGATCAAGTTTCTACTTACTTTGACACGCTCGATGAGATTTAAGTCGTGTAAATCTTTAAGTAGCGTATGTCCTTGACCTCTGCGCGTCCCCACCACTTTCAAATTGAAAAATGATATATTATTATATTAAAATTGAAAAATGAATCAATAATAAAAGTCAACATGCATGTAAAATAAACTTAACATTACTTTGAAATTCTGCAGGCTCGTCAACTGTCTCTGGCACATTCGAAGATCCAATAACTGTTTGCTGTTCACTATTTCCTTCTTCCAAATTTGGAGTATTTTGGACAATACTTAAATCTCGTAATCTTCTTCTACGCATTTTTCCTGCAATACACATAAAATAGTTGAAATTTTAGTAACAAATAACAACAATAATAGTACATATAAAATAGTTAAATTATATAACATGACCAAGATTAAAATTATAATATTACATATAAATTAAAAATCGTAAAATCTTACTACATCATAATTCGTAAATATCTTCGTCCACATCCTGACGAACCCATTGAAATTGTGTACTAGTACTAGGGATATTTTCATTTAAGTTTTGTTCTGGAAAAGGCAAAGTTTCTGATCTTTCGACGATGTCATCTCTACTTCCATTGCCCATGTCAAACAAGTCTCTAAGGGTGTTTCGGAGTACAACGTACCAACCCTCATCAGTTGGATCTTTTGAGTAAAAAACATGTTTCACTTGAGAAGAAAATACATACGACTCGTCTATCAATTGTTCTCCAGTGTGAATCAATCGAGAGAAATTCACCATTGTAAAACCATATTGATCGTTTTTAATTTCGCGAGCCGTATTCACATCAGCCCAATCACCTTGAAATAAGACAACTTTTCATTTGCCATAATAATCCAACTCAATTATGTCAGTAAGAAGTCCGTAATACTCCACATTCCCCTCGATAGGATTACTGTCCCTAGTACTAGCATAACTTGTAATTGAAGAATTAACAACAATTCCACAATTTTGGTTTCTCCTCAATCTCTCGCGATATTTTGTATGAAATCTGAATCCATTGATGAGGAAGGCACTATATCTTTTCACTATTCTATTTGGACCTTGGGAAAGCCATTTAACTTCGTCATTTACTTCATTCCGACTCCAAACCTATTGAATCGAAAGTATATTGAGTAATTATAAATGCTATAAGAAAACATTATTACTTGTCAATGAAAGCTTCAATTGCATACTGTTTGGCTTAACCATTCATGAAATTATTCTGTGAACAACTTATTAATTTCTCGTTGTTGTAATCTTCGGGACCGTGAACGAGCTCTCAATATTTGTTTGTACTCACTATGTTAAAAAAAGGTTTACTTTGTTAGAAGACAAACAAATTATAATTGATAAATATTTGTCAAATTCTAGAACTTACTTGCGTAATGGTTCCATTGAATCGTGATGAAAAAGAACATATCGATGTGCTTGGACCCACGATCTATCATCTAATTCTGCAATTTCAACTTTGTCTATTGGTTCTCCGAAACTTTGAAATAAATAAGTTTCGGCCAAGTTATGATCTGTGAGCCCAGCATTTCTACTTGGTATGTTCATTCTTGTTTCAACATTTTCCAAATACCTTGAACAGAAAGTCATACATTCCTCTTCCAAGTAGCCTTCAGTAATTGATCCTTCCGGATAACGCTTATTGCAGCAGTAAGACTTCAATTTGGATAGGAACCTAAACACGATATACAACATTATCAAAAGTTGCAACTAAAGGCATTGAGGTGAATGAAGGAATAATTTACAAATAAATTAAGACCTTTCTATGGGATACATCCATCGATAGAAAACCAAGTATTGCTTCACGAGGGAGATAAATTATCAAGTGCACCATAATAGTGAAGAAGGAAGGCGGGAAGATCTTCTCCAGATTGCATAAAGTCAATGCAGCTCGATCTTGTAGTGTCTCAAGTTCTTGAACATCTAAAACTTTGCCACAAATGCCTTTCATTATATTGGATAGTTCAATTACACAAGACGTCACCTTTTTTGACATACAACACCGCATAGCAACTGGCAGTAAGTCTTGCATCAAGATGTGATAGTCATGTGATTTTAAGGCATATAGTCTTCGATCTTTAAGACTCGCACATCGAGATATATTTGATGCATACGCATCTGGGACCTTTATATCCTTTAACACCATACAGAACACTTCTTTCTCCGTCTTCGACATTGAAAAAATAAAAGGCAGCAACCGATATTTCCTATTCGGAAGTGCTTGGGGATGAAGCTCACGCTGAATTCTCATGTGGACTAAATCAAGTCGACTCTGAATATTGTCTTTCGATTTTCCACCGACATTCAAAATAGTCCCAATGATGTTCTCGCAGACATTTTTCTAAATGTGCATGACATCAAGATTATGTCGTAAAATGTGATGCTCCTAATAAGGCAACTCAAAAAAAATACTTCTTTTTTTCCACAAGTCCGCCTCATTAGGATCATCATCTTCATCATATTCATCATCAGATTCATCCCTTGATCTTCTATTTCTTTGCGTGTTGGGCGGTTGATTCATCTTCCCATAAATGAAATTCATATCTTTCAACATGAACAAGATTTCAGATCCACTGTCCGCGGGAAGGAGCTTCTCTCTTCAAGATCACAAACCGAGTACTCAAATCTAAATCTATGATTTTCCTAGTAACCACCGACGATGCCCCATGTAAGAGAACTTCTTCCCATTATATAACCATTGCGAACATGTTTGCGCAGCACAACAAGGACAAGCATAATGTCCCTTGGTACTCCAACCAAATAAATTGGCATAAGCCGAAAAGTCATTAATAGTCCACATCAAAGCTGCACGTAAATTAAAGTTTTCCTTTCTCAGTACATCATATGTCTCAACACCAGCCCATAATTGTTTTAACTCTTCAATAAGTGACTGCAAATATATGTCAATATCATTCCCGAGACCTTTCTCTCCAGGGATAATCATAGATAAGATAAAGGATGATTGTTTCATGCAAACCCATGGAGGCAAATTATAAGGAACAAGCACCACAGGCCAAGTACTATACGCTATGCTCATGATTTTGTAAGGGTTAAATCCATCAGATGCTAGCCCAAGCCTCACACTCCGAGGATCGCTTGCAAAGCTTGGAAATTTGGAGTCAAATGATTTCCAAGCTAAAGAATCTGCAGGATGCCTTAACAATCCATCATCGGTTCGTCCATCCTGGTGCCATGCCATTGACTCGGCTATCTTCGACGACATGAAAAGCCTTTGAAGCCTTGGTATTAGTGGAAAATACCGTAAAATCTTAACTGGCTTCTTCCTTGACTGTGCATCATTTTCATCCTCGTTACCATCTTCTGTATTTCTATTCATCCAACGGGATTGACCGCATACATGACAGCACTGTTGGTTTTTTCGGTCGCCCCAATACAACATGCAGTCATTTGGGCAACTATGAATTTTTTTGTAGCCAAGGCCCAAATCTTTTATCAGTTTCTTCATGTCTTTGGAAGATTGAGGGATTTTCGCAAACGGGAACATTTCTCTTAAAAACTCTAACAGCATTGTCAAAGAGTTTCCGGTCCACCCTTCCAAATATTTTAAGTGAAAAAGACGAATACAGAAAGACAGTTTTGAAAATTTTGATCCCTCATACATTTCTTCATTCATTTCACCAAGTAAAGTGTAGAACTTCGCCGCTTCTTCATTTGACTGTTCATCAGGTACACTTCTTCTCGCTTTGAAAGAAAGTATTTCCACCAAAATTATAATCATCGGTTGCACCCAAGTCGTGTGGAAATGATTGCAAACCATCATCACAAGATATTAAATGCATCCCGCAACATGCCTTCCATGTCATCTTCTTTAACATTCTGATTGTAAGCACTATGAGGATAACCCAGATTCATCGATGAAGAGGCTCCACTAGATGTACACTCTCCATGGAAAATCCATTTTTTATACCCCGAATAAAGCCATCAACAATTAGATGTTCGTAGACAACTTCACGATAATGCCAATTGATATTGCCACACTTCTTACACGGGCAAAGAATCATATTCTCTTGGCTTGCATTTTGAAATGCAAAATTTAGAAAAGTTTCTACTCCATTTCGATAGCCGTTGCTTACCCTTGACAAATTCATCCAAGTCCTATCAATTTCGTAGTTGTTGAAGTCTAAAGTTGACAATAAATTACACGGGTAAGTTGTTTATTTATAATTTATATAAGTAATGATATGATATATATTCATGTACTATGTAAGTTATGTAAATTATGTAAGTTATGAAGTTTGATCTTAAAATTATGTAAGTTATGAAATTCGATCTTAAAATTATGTAAGTTATGTATTATGTAAGTTATGAAATTTGATCTTTAAACTATATGCTTTTAAGGAAATTATTACATTAAACTACATGTATTATGTAAGTTATGTAAGTTATGTGAGTTATGTAAGTTATGTGAGTTATGTATGTTATGTGAGTTATGTCAATTATGTAAGTTATTTAAATAATGATCATTATTATTATATTGATAAAAAAATTTATAATTTTTAAAAACATTTAAAATATTAAATATTAAAATCAAACATTATTAATATAAAAAAATTAGTAATTTGATTTTTATATTAAAATATATTTAAATAATGAAAAAAACATAAAAAAGAAATAACTTAACAAAGTAATTAATGAGTAACAAAAATAAATTTTCATTTTAAAAAATTTTTTAAATTACTTTTTTTTAAAAATAGAATTTGATTTTTATATTAAAATATATTTAAATAATGATCAATATTATTATTATATTGATAACAAAATATTTATAAGTTTGAAAAACATTTAAAATATTAAATATTAAAATTAAACATTATTAATATAAAAAATTAGTAATTTGATTTTTATATTAAAATATATTTAAATAATGAAGATAAGGTAATTAACACCCAAACCAAAATAAATTAATGAGTAAAAAAATAATTTTTCCTTTTAAAAATATTTTAAATTAATTTTTTTAAAAAGAATTTGATTTTCATATTAAAATAAAACAGACTTTTAATTTATTTAAATTTTATAATATTATATTATTTTATACACAATTATTTTATTACTCTAACACTATAATAATAAAGATACTTTTTTTTTTGTTTAAAAAGGAATGGGAAAAGTGAAGCCCATGAACATTGCAAATGATAATGAGGAGCTGTCCTAATCAGTGGCCCTTCAGTCATCAAATGCAAATAAACAGCAGTTAACATTTGAATAGTTCAATTAGTTAAATAAAAACCTCATAATTAACATCACATTTGGACAGTGAATTTAACACATTTGAATAGCTTTATTGACTAATGAAACAACATAAATGGCGACACATTAGATAGTGAATTTAACAAATTTGCACAAGCAATTATGTATGACAAAACCTAAGTAACCTACCCTGCTTTCGACAGCATTTATACTCCAATTCAACAAGCATTTATACTCCAATTTGAACCTTCCAATTTACCATTCATTCCAACAAGTTTAAAGTTTAAAAAAAATCAAATCAGACAACATTAATTCACTGACTTTTTAGAAAAAGAACTTACACTATGGCAGATAACAGAAAAGTGAATGGGAAAAAACTGGACAAGCAGCAGAGGTCTACCGATGGAGATACAGCAGAGTTAAACTGAAATTTTAGCTTTCCTTCCTTAGAACAATTTCTCAAAAATAAAACCCAATACAGTACAAATTAGATGATAAACAAAAATGATTTGATGATAAACAAAAATGACAACTGAAAGCACAGTTTCAAAAAAAGAAAAGAACACAATATACAATTAAATGCTTTCATGAATACACAAGTTATATTGCACTTACAAGTAAAATTGGCAACAAAAAGCGCAAACTACCAGAAAAATGGATCCATTAAGCTAACGATTAAATATGTCATTTCATTGGATAATGAGAATGAAAATGAGAAAATAGAGGATAATGATATATTGGAATTTCTATTAAGCTAACGATTAAATATGTCATTTCATTGGATTTAAATGTTTGACTATCTTCAATGAGAATTCCAGTTAGATGCTAACAGGTTAGTCCTACGCGGGTTTCAGAGTTTGATAAAAAAAATTTCAAATCTTTTTGAATTTCTTAAGATTCATCATACATGGCATTATTATACCTAGGGAGGATCCATTATATCTTACAGTGAGATATAAGGCAACCCATTAGGTTTCCAGCCTATATACTTTGAATCTTTTTTTTTTATTTTTGTTCCAACCATACTGTGATTGGTATTCAGAACAGTGAATTTAACACATTTGGATAGCTTTATTGACTAATGATACAACATAAATGGCGGCACATTAGGATATTGAATTTAACAAATTTGCACAAGCAATTATGTACGACAAAACCTAAGTAACCTACCCTGTTTTGGACAGCATTTATGCTCAAATTAAACAAGCATTTATTCTCCAATTTCAACCTTCCAATTTACCATTCATTCCAACAAATTTAAAGTTTAAAAAAATCAAATCAGACAACAGAAAAGTGAATGACAAAAAACTGGACAAGCAGTAGAGGTCTGCCGATGGAGATATTATGTGCAATTTAAATTTAGCAAATTAAATATACATACTTCTTAGAAATTATAAATTGGATGGTAGAGTCGATTCCAGCAACTACTGTTGTGGTGAGCAAAGGACGCCCAAAACTTTTGAGAAGCTTCAAGAAGAATAAAAAAGAAACTCCATAAAATCGAAAATAATAAATTAAATAAAAAATAAAACGGTATAAATAGCAAAATTACGAGTGAATTAACTTACATGACGAGTAAGAATGGTGCAAACAAAGCGAACTACAGCAAATACTAAGTATTTTTCCCTTCTACGAGTCAATAACAAAACTTTGTCTATAACATTGTCAAGGATAAAATTACACCTGCAAGCAATGAAGATAAGGTAATTAACACCCAAACCAAAATATTAAAATAATATTTAGAGAACACATAAAATGCCAATAATCAACAGAATATTATACTTGTTAGCAATGAGATCTTTTGATGTAAGTCTCAACTTTAACTATTGTTCTGTCCAATTCATAATAGTTGTGCTTAAGTAACTGCTTACCTTGTTTGATTACTGCGAGGATTCCATCTTCAGAGCAGATTATAATAGGTAGAAACCGTGTGGAAGAGATGTTGCTAATCTTCAGAGCAGAAAACAGAACCTACTGAAAGGACCAGCAAGTTAATCACTAAACATCAAAAGTCATCATCGAAAGATAAAAAACCCGACTGTTCTTTGAATACAAAGGAGACAGTTTAGCCAACAATATATTCAGCCAATGAATATTCAGGAAAAGGAAATTGCAAGAAAAAGACTACATTTTCCTCCTCTTAGTTCTTATTTATTAGTCAGGTTTTTTCTTTATGGAACGAACTTATTTTATTTGTTAATTAATTAGAGAATGAAAATGACCAAATTTTATTATAACATAGTATTTTGTAAGGTAAAATAAGCATTTTGCATGCAACTTGACTAAGAAATTAGTAGCAACTAGCAAAATAAAACTCCAACCAGATTTAACTACTGTCATGGTGATTTTAAATCTCTCTTGCCTCTGAGAAATTGCAGCTTTTTCAAGTCTTTGCATTTGAAGTATTTTTATTTTTCTATACAAATATATGGATTATTTTAAGGAATAAAATCTGATTTTTTAGATTAAAATACTTGTAACCAATGATACATTCGTTTATGCATTTGATATTATAATAATAAGCAGTATGTGGAATTGTGAATACACAAAAACAAAATGTCAGACTTTAAATCTATCCATTACATTATGTTTTGTGAATGATTATTTTTCAAATAACAAATTGATAGAACAGGCAAGAGAGATTTCACTTTGAGCAAACTTAGAAAATAATCAATAGAACAGAGAGTAAAATAATCAATAGAACAGAGAGTTCATATACAAATGCAAATGCAAATGCAAATGCAAATTGATAGAACCCAATCAAACCACACAAAAAATCGAAGCTTGCCGTCGTCCAACAGTAATGGAATTCTATCTGGGTATTTTACCCTAATTCTTGTAGCCTCAGCGACCCTTTTCTCTGTAACAAAAACAATAACAAATTAAAGAAGCCAACCAAAAAATAGCTAAATCAATAACATAAACTAATACTAATACACAAATATCAGTAAATAACCTAACACTAAACCTTGAACTGTTTTCTTCAACCCCAAAGCCAACTTCTGAAACCCTTGCCTTTCTTAATCCGATTTTCTATAGGGAAATCAATGGCCGGTAGGAAGGGTGAACTTTAGGGATTTTAAATTGGGGAAAAAGGGTTAATACGTTAAGGGATTTCGGATGTCGAATTGGGGAAAAAGGGGTGATAATACTTTAGGGATTTAGGAGTAGGAAAAAGGGGGGAAATGAACTAGGGAGAACCAATTGGGGAAAAATGTTTAAGTGTTATCGTGTGGGTAAAAAACAAGAGAGCAAAACGACACCGTTTTGCCCAAAATAATTTAACATTTGCGGCGTTTTTAATCGAAGCGCCGCTAAAAGGGAAACTTATTGCGGCGTTTTACCAAAACGTCACTAATAAACTAATAAAAAGACGACGTTTTAATTTAAACAAATATAACCTTTAGCGGCGTTTATACGTAAAACGCCACTAAAAATCCAATAAAACGGCGCCGTTTTGTTTAAAACATATCTTTTGCGGCGTTTTCGCTAATGCCTTTAAAAATTAAAATTTAATATATAAAATAAAAACAATATAAATTAAAAAACAATCAGTTATATACCCAAAAAACTTTAAAATTATTTTAAATAATAGTATTTTAATTTTTTCATTTAAATAAATAATTTTTTAAAATTTAAATAATATTTAAAATAATTAGATAAAATTTGAAATCTTGAAAATTATTTAAAATTTGAAATTATTTAATATATAAATTAAAAACAAATCAGTCATATACCCAAAAAAACTTTAAATTTATTTTAATAATAGTATTTCAAATTGTTAACATATATTTTTCACACTAATTACCCTAAACCCCTAACCTCTGTCCTGTTAACTCCTAAACCCCTAACCTCTGTCCTCTTAACCCTTAAACCCCTAACACCTAACACCTAACCCATAAACCCTAAACCCTAAACCCATATCCCTTAATCCCTAACCCCTAACCACTAACCCCTAAACCTTAAGTCATGGACTCTAAATCTTAAACCTTAAATCCTAAACTCTAAACCCTAAACACTACACATTATAAACCTTAAACTCCTAAACCCTAGACACTAAATCCCTAAACCATAAACATTAAAAACCTTAAACCCTACACTCTAAACCCGCCTAAACCCACTAAACCACTAAACCGTAAACACTACACCCTAAACCCTACACCATACACCACACACCCTACACACTACATCCTAAACCTTAAACCCCTAAACCATAAACACTACACCTTAAACCCTACACTCTAAACCCTAAACACTAAACCATTAAACCACTAAATTGTAAACACTAAACCCTAAATCATACACCATAGACCCTACACCTTACACCGTAAACACTAAACCATTAACATTAAATTATAAACCCTAAATAATAAAATTATAAACCCGCAACTGTTTGAGTTTTTTTCAATTTTTGTATTGAGACCAAAACGGCGCCGTGTTGATCTAAAATAAAATGGTTTTTTTGCGGCGTTTTTTATTAGCGACGTTTATGTAAAACACGCCACTAATGCTGAGTTTTTTTTTTCAATTTTTATATTGATACCAAAACGGCGCCGTTATATTCTAGAATAAAATAGCTATTTGCGGCGTTTTGTGAACAAAACGCCACTAATTTATTTTTATATTGATACCAAAACGGCCCCGTTTCATTTAGAAATAATTAGCGGCATTTTTGTGCAAAACGCCACTAATGCTGAGTTTTTTTTTTCAATTTTTATATTGATACCAAAACGGCGCCGTTTTATTTTCAAATAAAATATTTTTTTGCGACATTTTTACGAAAACCGCCGCTATTGCTATACCTTTAGCCGCAAAAACTCTGTTTTACTATAGTGAAACGACGCCTTTTTGAAATCTCTTAATAGATTTTTGTGGCGTTTTAGGAAAAGCGCCGCTAAAAGCTCGATCTTTAGTGGCGTTTTTGGGGAAGCGCCGCTAATGCTCAGATCAATAGCGGCATTTTTAAGGAAGCACCGTTAATGCTCAGATCTATAGCGACGTTTTTACGAAAGCGCCGCTATTGCTCAGATTTATAGCGGCGTTTTCTTTCAAACGACGCTATTGCTCAAATCTATAGCGGCGTTTCTACTAAAGCGCCGCTAATGCTCAGATCTATAGCGGCATTTGGTAAAAAAACGCCGCTATTGCTCCTTTTTAGCGGCGTTTGGGACAAAAACGCCGCTATTGCTCAACTTTTTGCGGCGTTTTCTTTCAAACGCCGCTAATGTATAATATTTGCAGCGTTTTTTATTATTAAAACGCCACGAAAAATGTCGCTAAAAGTCTATTTTGGTGTAGTGTTTGGGTTTCCCAAGACCTAACTGTTTAAACATTTTATAAGGCATAACATTTATGCTCGCCCCTAAATCTGCTAAAGCATTATTAACAGATAAACCACCAATTAAGCAAGGAATCCTAAAACTCCCTGGATCTTTTAACTTTTTTGGTAGTCTATTTTGTAAGATTGTTGAGTATACTGCATTTAGCTCCACATGCGACGCCTCGTCTAACTTTCATTTGTTTGTCAAAAGCTCTTTAATTTTTTTTTTGAATTGGGCATCTGCGAAAGAGCTTCAATAAACGGTAAGTTAATATGTAATATTTTTAAGAGTTTAAGAAATTTACCGAATTGTTCATCTGTGCGGTCTTTCTTTGTCGCATTGGGATATGGCACACGAGGTTGGTATTCTGTACTTACCAGTTTTGGTTTTTCATGGCTTATCTCAACCTTACCTTCTTCTACAACATTCTCTTGCCTCAATTTTGGTTCATCTAACCTTCACTATCGTGAGCAGTAATGGCATGAATTTGCTCTTTTGGGTTAGTTTCAGTGTTGCTTGGCAAGTTGCCTTGTGGTCGTTCAGATTTGAGCTTAGCAAGTTGTCCTAATTGGTTCTCGAGCCCTTGAATCGATGCTTGCTGATTTTTGAGTGTTGTTTCGGTGTTTTGGAAACGGGTTTCTGACACCGCGATAAATTTTGTTAGCATCTCCTCAAGGTTCGGTTTTTTCTCTTGTGGGTAGGGTTGCTGTTGAAAGCCTGGAGGAGGTTGTTGTCTCTGATTTCCTTGGCCACCCCATGAGAGGTTTGGGTGGTTCCTCCAACCTGGATTGTAAGTATTACTATAAGGGTTATTTTGAGGTCTAGAATTGTTACCCATATAGTTCATCTGTTCGTTTTCTATGCCAGGGTTGTAGGGTGGGTATTCTGTATTGCTCGACCCTCCTCCATTTGTATCGCACTACATCACTGGATGTACCTGAGAAGAACCACACAAACCATCAATCTTTTTATTTAACAGTTCTACCTGGTTTGATAGCATGGTCACTGCGTCGAGGTTGAAAACACTGGCGGCTTTTGTTAACTTTGTCCTCATAACTTGCCACTGATAGTTATTCAGTGTCATCTCCTCTATAAACTCATAAGCTGCTTCAGGGGTCTTGTTATTTAGGGTTCCACCGGCGGTCAATCAATCAATCGCCTTAGTTGAGGGGTTCACACCATTGTAAAAGGTTTGAACCTGTAGCCACAAAGGTAACCCATGGTGAGGGCACCTTCTTAGTAAATCCTTGTATCTCTCCCATGGATCGTAAAGTGTCTTTAAATCCATCTGCACAAAAGAAGAGATATCATTCCTCAACTTAGCCGTTTTAGCCGGCGGAAAATATTTAAGTAAAAAATTTTCGGTCATTTGGTCCCATGTAGTGATTGATCCTCGTGGTAACGAGTTCAACCACTGTTTAGCTTTGTTCCTCAACGAGAAGGGAAACAACCGAAGGCAGATGGCATCATCAGAAACGCCATTAATTTTGAAAGTGTCGCAGAATTCCAGAAAATTTGCCAAGTGATTGTTTGGATCCTCATCCTGCAAACCATCAAACTGAATAAACTGTTGAATCATCTGAATAGTGTTAGGTTTCAGTTCAAAATTATTTGCAGCAATATCAAGTCTAACAATACTTGATTCAGTTCCTGTTAAATTAGGTTTAGCGTAATCATACATAGTACGAGGAGCAGGATTTTGATTCACCGGATTTGCGACAACCACAAGAGGTAGTGGATTATTATCAGCCATCTCTTTTGTAGTGTTAGTTTCGTCTTCTTGCTCTTCTTCTATGTATTGTATACTTCGCCTTATTTCTCTTCGGTTTCATGAAATTTGTACTTTCAATCTCACTCACAAAAAAAGTAATGGTCTCGACAAGTTCCTTCTAGTCATAAACTAAAAGTTCTGCTGAAGCAAAGAAAAAATTAGTGAATAGAAATAAAAAATAAATTGCAAATAAAAGTAAATAAAATGGCTAAAGTAATAAAAATTTAGCGTTCATAATATCTTAGTCCCCGGCAACGGCGCCAAAAACATGATGTGTCTCTAACTAACTACAATCACAATAAAGGCAAGCGCACCTATCGAACAGTAGTATAGTTATGGTAAGACCGAAAATATCGTATCCACAAGGACCAAGAGTACTAGTATTTACTATCTTTTTATTATCTAGCCTAATAATTGGAGTGATTTCTTTTTAAACTAAAACTAATTAATTAAAAAACGACAAAGAATGAATTAGGAAAATACTTTTAGACAACTTATGTGATGGAGGCAATACCTAAGGAAGAATCCACCTAGACTTCACTTATTACTTTTGATTCATATGATTTATTCACTTGACTTAATCCGTAGAAATCCCTGATTTATGTTAATATCTCTCTCGAGACTAAAAACAACTGACTCTAGGTTGATTAATTGAAATCTCTTTCTAATTAAAACCCCTATTGTCACATTAAATCGATCTATGGATTCCCTTATTAGATTTGACTCTAATCCGGCAGATTTTCGTCGCCCTATTTCTAGGGTTGCAATCAACTCCGCTTAATTGTGTTGACCTACTCTTAAACAGGGACTTTTGGTCCACTGAATAAGCACATTCGACTTGAATTAATAACCTGAATTATCAAAACAAGAATAAGAACTCACAATTAAGAATAAGAACAAGTATTTATCATATAAATCAAATAATAATATTATCCGTCTTAGGTTTTATCCCCTTAGGTATTTAGGGGATTTAGTTCATACTGATAGAGGGAAACATCATAGAATAGGAAAAACAACAAAACATAAGAAAACCCAAAAACTTCTAAAGAACTTGATGGGAGATCTTCAGTCTTGATGGAGATCCTTCTTCTGAGCTACTCTCGATGGCTGCCTTCGAGTATTTTTTGCCTTCTACTCTGCGTCCCCTTTTAGGTTACCCCCTAGGAAGTTTATATAGGCTTTGGAACACCTTTCTTGGCCCACAAGTAACCTTTTCCAGATAGAATTAAACTTAGGTACGGCAGGGACACGCCCGTGTGATACGCCCGTGCTCGATAGCCTTAGGCCGTGCTCGCTTCTGCTTGCCACACACAACCGTGGGGTCTATCCGTGTACGTTGATCCAGGCCGTGTTCGATTCTGCTCGCAACACACGGCTGTGCTTGATAACCCAGGCCGTGTTGGTTTCTAAGGTAGGCCCATTTTGCCCCATTTTGGCCCGTTTCTCGTTCTTTTCCACTCACTGAGCTCTCCTGAATGTAAAACATGAAATTAAGGGATTAGGAGCATCGAATTCATCAAATCTAATGAGAATTCATCCAAAAGTAAGCCAAGCATGGGGTTAAAATATGTATAAATTATGGTTTATCATTTCGACACAAGTATTTAAATGAATTTTTCAAAAAAAAACCCAAGATTACGCAAGTTTGTTGCCTCAGACCAAATTAATGCAAAATTTCTTTAAGCAAATCGACTGTCAGCGCATTGTTGGCTTAGGCCAAGACCAAAAAGGAATACAAAAAAACTTATGGTTGAAATGCTCAGTTCAATAGATTCTGACTCAGAAGATGAGAAATCCTCGACATCTTCAATAAAAATGGTGGATCTTGCAGATGACCCTATAATAATGACAATCACCAAAACCAGAAAAAAAAAAGATAAAAAAGAATTTTTTTGCAACCTTCAAAGATTCCCTAGAAGACAAAATATAGAGATGGATAGTAAAGATTCTCTATGAAGAAAAAATAGAGATGAACAAAAGTGATTCTCTACAAAGAAAAGACGGAGATGAACATGAATGATTCTTTACAAAGAAAATACAGAGATGAATAGTAAAGATTCTCTGCATAGAAAAAAAGATGAACAGTAACGATTCTCTTCAAAAGTTCTCTCAAAAGAAAAAAAGGAAGAAACTATAGAGATTCCCTGCAAAAGATTTGTAATTCAGAAAATATATTATCTGTAAGTTTAATAATAGTCTTGAAAATAGCAATTTTGTAATCTTTGTCAGATTCCCCAAGAAAAACGTTCTAACGAGGCAAGAGCCCTCTATAAAAGGCTTTTAGTTTAGTAATAAAAGGCATGACTCAGAATACAAATCAAAATAGAACTTAAGAATTCTCTTGAGCAAAGTTTCTCCAAAAAGTTTCTTTACTTACAAAATTTTAAAATTTAAAATTTTTACTTCCATCCACTTCCTTTCAACCTTTAGATTCTTGGGACTCGTTTGGTATCAAAGCCAAGGAGGAATAGGCAAATTTAAGTTTTGGAAAACTTCAAATTTTTTTTCAATATTTTCGAGTTTTGGTTTAACTGTCTTTATTAATGTATTATGGTTTTTTTAGTATTGATAAACAATTCAGTTAGCCATGGGCTAAGCGTGTTAAGGATAAAGTATCCTGTAAGGTTTAGGGTTAGAGTTATTATTTACATTTAACTGGTCCATTTGCCCCCAAAATAGTAAAATCAGATGCTTCTGAGATTAGGTATGGTGGGATTTTGAAATAGATCAAGGAAGGAAAAGAATAAATAGTCTAGTTACATCTGGACACTACAATCTAACTCAGCAAAATTATAGTACAATACAAAAAGATATTTTATCAATTATTTATGTATTACAAAATTTCAAAGCGATTTATTAAATCAAAAAATTCTTTTACTGTAACATCCTGAATTTTTGGGCCTATGCGTTTAATGGGTGGATATGTTTAATGTGTTAATTTAAGTGTTAGGGGTCCAAATTGGGCTCAGGCTTAGGTAGAGGCCTTGATTAAAATTATCTGTTTGGGCATTATAGGGTTTAAAAGGTAGTATCTATGTTTAAAATACCAAAGTGGGCTTGTGGCCCAATCTTAGGAGGTGACACCACACAAGGGAGTAAGGGGCCCAAATTTAAGTTTCATGGAACCCAATTCTTTTAATTTAAGTTAGCTAAATTTTGGGCATTAGGATTAGGTGGAGTGGATGGCAACAAGGCTAAAATTTAGGGGTTTTAATGTTTAAAATATGTGGATAATAAGCGGATAAAGGCTATTATTTAGGAATTTATTTTATGTGGATAATAAGCGGATAAAGGCTAAAATTTAGGGATTTTAATGATTAAAATATATGGATAATATGCTGATAAAGGAGGGAGGAGTTAGAGATAATTAAGTCTCTTTTAGATGAGCTAGTAGATTAAGATAAAGGAGAAAAGATAGGATTTATCTGCAAGGTTAGGTAAGTGCCAAATTTCTATAAATAGGGGAATATCTCTTCAATTTCAAAGATCTGGGTTTTCTCTCATTCTTTTCTCTTCTTCTCGAGTAAAAGCTGAAAACTCCTAAAGTTCCATCTTCTTCTTCATTCTCTGTAAAAGCCGAAATCTCTAAGCCTATTCCTCATCTTCACTTTGATTCAAAAGCCAAAACTCTTTTCATTCTTTTTCTTCCTAGCCAAAATCTTCAAGTCTCTTCCTTGTTTTTTTTTCTTCTTCTCTTTTCTGTCGTAAATCAAAACTCCTCACTCAAGTATTTTAAAAGCCAAAGACACATCACCTTCTCTTGTTCATACTTTTTCCGAGAGATTTTCCTAGAAACCAAAACTCATAGATCTCTAAGTTATAGAATCGTGTTACATTCGGGATTTCAAGGTAAGAGGATTTGTTTATTCATATATATAAAATCGGGTAGAATACTAACTATGGCCGAATATAGGAGAGGCCTATTTTCACATCTTTCCGGCTTTTTGAAGCAAAGCGTAGATCGGTTTAGCAAGGGTATCTACATTAATCAGTGTGTAATACTTCCCCACCATCTAGATCTAATCATAAAATGCATGATCATAAGATTTATATGTTTTGATAATTGCCAACATCCCGGTTTATTGATGAAAGCCCAAGGAGGGTAAAACGGATCACCAAGGTTAGTAAATAATTTGTTTAAATGTTATAAGTAAAATGCTTGTATGTGATTGCATGGGTTGGGTTGATGAAAGGAGGAAGTTATACGTTATATGTGTAGCGGTTTTTACCGTGATGTGATGTAGCGGCTAATGCCGTGAATCGTTATCTGAGCCTTCGCCATTAAATGTTATACGGGCTTCGGCCATTATATGTTATAAGGGCTTCGGCCATCATATGTGGATGAGCAGCATGACTGCCATCATAGTGTGTAGCGGTGTGGGTCGATTGTCGAAATCCCCAATGGTGTGTACGGTTGGTGCGGGGCGTGTAGCGTATGGAAACCTAGGCAAACGGGTTGGGCCTTGCATATTATTTGTTATTAATTTTTATTATTAGTATTAAATCGTTGACTTTGTTTAACGGGCTTAAGGCCCAAAATCTAGTGGTGCATGAGGGTTGAACACTCGAGTCTCGCGACTCACCCTTTTAATTAACATTTCGTGTGATACCTAGTGCTTGGACCGGGTGAGAGGAACGCAAGGTGGCCATGCGAAGAATAATATGGATTTAGCAAAAGACTCAAGTTATTATTTTATATTTTTAATTGGTGGATTTTAAAATTTCGTTGTAATAAGGCCATGGGCCACTAGTTTATATTTTGTTTTATTTTGGGCTTTAATTACTTTTAGTTATTTAATTTTTTTTTATCTTAATTAAACTAAGGCATGTAATTAAGTTTGGTTTTATTTTACAAAGGAATAACCTATATAAAATATATTTGGGCTTTTCTGAAAAATACGACATGTTTGACAAAAATTTTCTTAGTGACATACCAGATCCGGTCGTAGCAATTGGGCCGGGTTTGGGGTGTTACAAATTGGTATCAGAGCCCGGTTCAAAACTCGGCTCTGGGGGTTTTTGGGCTCAAAACGTTTTCTAAAAATGGGCTTTTGAAACATATATGTTTTTAAAGGATAACAGGTCTGTTAGCTCGGCATGGCACCTGCGTCTCCGGCCCAAGTTCGCCAGGTAAGTACTCCGAACCATTGTGTGATCTTTATATATGTGGGCTTAGTGGGCTTAGTGGGACGTAGACTAAGTTAGAATTAGAACTTGATGAACTTTAGGCTTAGTACAAACTACTTCTGAAAAATTCATAAAGCTTAATTTCACTGAACAAACCCGTTAACGAGCCGCAAGGCTAGGGTGTGGTAACCGTCATACGCATGTCTAGGAAGGATCCGGAATAGCCTGGTATTTAAGCAGTCCTAGTGACTCACCTCCTCTTCGCTGGAATCCTACCTGGTGCGTAGTGACTGTTCACCTTAGTCGAGTTAGGGTGTGGCAATAGGCAGACTCATGTCTAGGAGTGGATTCAGGGAGAGCTTGGTATTTAAGCAGTCCTAGCGACTCACCTCCTCTTCACTAGAATCCTACCTGGTGCGTAATGACTATTCACCCTAGTTACGAGGACTGGTTGATGGGCTAAACCCTATAATTAAAACCCGAAAGGGATCAGCCATCTTTTTATAAAAAAAAAAATTCCCAAGTTTTGTAAAATTTTCAAAAATACCTTTGTTTTATGAAAAAAACAACAACAACAACAACAAACCCCATCAAAGTTTGAAAATTTTCAAAATTACCGAAATACCCTAGATTTTAAAATTACCAAAATACCCCCGGATTGTAAAATTACCAGAATACCCCTATGTGTTGAATGTGGGTGCATGGATGTTGTCTGTATGTTGATGGTTGAATGTATGTAGTTCTTAGAACTAGGAAAGGTGAACTTGAGACTGAATTGCGAATTCGAAGGAACTACCCTTAAAACTGCTATTAATAAGATTGTCCGTGGTTAACCAGTGAAAAGAATTGATAATTCATAAAATTTTTAATCAGATAAACGCGGACCGATAGCATGAGTACAAGGGGACGAGGACGCTCTAGATATGAATACCGGTGCATACTCTACCATAGAATACTAAGTGTTTATTTTGGGTTTAGTATTGGAGTCTGCAATGAAGCATGGTAGTGAGACTTAGGTAGTACGATTAATAGTTAGTTGGAAATTTCGAGGACGAAATTTCTTTAAGGGGTAGAACTCAGTAACATCCTAAATTTTTGGGCCTATGCGTTTAATGGGTGGATATGTTTAATGTGTTAATTTAAGTGTTAGGGGTCCAAATTGGGCTCAGAGCTTAGGTAGAGGCCTTGATTAAAATTATCTGTTTGGGCATTATAGGGTTTAAAAGGTAGTATCTATATTTAAAATACCAAAGTGGGCTTGTGGCCCAATCTTAGGAGGTGACGCCACACAAGGGAGTAAGGGGCCCAAATTTAAGTTTCATGGAGCCCAATTCTTTTAATTTAAGTTAGCTAAATTTTGGGCATTAGGATTAGGTGGAGTGGATGGCAACAAGGCTAAAATTTAGGGGTTTTAATGTTTAAAATATGTAGATAATAAGCGGATAAAGGCTATTATTTAGGAATTTATTTTATGTGGATAATAAGCGGATAAAGGCTAAAATTTAGGGATTTTAATGATTAAAATATGTGGATAATATGCTGATAAAGGAGGAGGAGTTAGAGATAATTAAGTCTCTTTTAGATGAGCTAGTAGATTAAGATAAAGGAGAAAAGATAGGATTTATCTGCATAAGGTTAGGTAAGTGCCAAATTTCTATAAATAGGGGAATATCTCTTCAATTTCAAATCTGGGTTTTCTCTCATTCTTTTCTCTTCTTCTCTCGAGTAAAAGCCAAAACTCCTAAAGTTCTATCTTCTTCTTCATTCTCTGTAAAGCCGAAATCTCTAAGCCTATTCCCTCATCTTCACTTTGATTTAAAAGCCGAAACTCTTTTCATTCTTTTTCTTCCTAGCCAAAATCTTCAAGTCTCTTCCTTGTTTTCTTTTCTTCTTCTCTTTCCGTGTCGAAAACCGAAACTCCTCACTCAAGTATTTTAAAAGCCAAAGACACATCACCTTCTCTTGTTCATACTTTTTCCGAGATTTTTCCTAGAAACCGAAACTCATAGATCTCTAAGTTATAGAATCGTGTTACATTTGGGATTTCAAGGTAAGAGGATTTGTTTATTCATATATATAAAATCGAGTAGAATACTAACTATGGCCGAATATAGGAGAGGCCTATTTTCACATCTTTCCGGCTTTTTGAAGCAAAGCGTGATCGGTTTAGCAAGGCTATCTACATTAATCAGTGTGTAATACTTCCCACCATCTAGATCTAATCATAAAATGCATGATCATAAGATTTATATGTTTTGATAATTGCCAACATCTCGGTTTATTGATGAAAGCCCAAGGAGGGTAAAAGCGGATCACCAAAGTTAGTAAATAATTTGTTTAAATGTTATAAGTAAAATGCTTGTATGTGATTGCATGGGTTGGGTTGATGAAAGGAGGAAGTTATACGTTATATGTGTAGCGGTTTTTACCGTGATCTGATGTAGCGGCTAATGCCGTGAATCGTTATACTGAGCTTCGGCCATTAAATATTATACGGGCTTCGGCCATTATATGTTATAAGGGCTTCGGCCATCATATGTGGATGAGCAGCATGACTGCCATCATCGTATGTAGCGGTGTGGGTCGATTGTCGAAATCCCCAATGGTGTGTACGGTTGGTACGGGGGCGTGTAGCGGATGGAAACCTAGGCAAACGGGTTGGGCCTTGCATATTATTTGTTATTAATTTTTATTATTAGTATTAAATCGTTGACTTTGTTTAACGCTTAAGGCCCAAAATCTAGTGGTGCATGAGGGTTGCACACTCGAGTCTCGCGACTCACCCTTTTAATTAACATTTGTGTGATACCTAGTGCTTCTGGACCGGTGGAGAGGAACGCAAGGTGGCCATGCAGAAGAATATGTGGATTTAGCAAAAGACTCAAGTTATTATTTTATATTTTTAATTGGTGGATTTTAAAATTTCGTTGTAATAAGGCCATGGACCACTAGTTTATATTTTGTTTTATTTTGGGCTTTAATTACTTTTAGTTATTTAATTTTTTTTTATCTTAATTAAACTAAGGCATGTAATTAAGTTTGGTTTTATTTTACAAAGGAATATTCTATATGAAATATATTTGGGCTTTTCCGAAAAATACGGCATGTTTGACAAAAATTTTCTTAGTAACATACCAGATCCGGTCGTAGCAATTGGGCTGGGTTTGGGGTGTTACAAATTGGTATCAGAGCCCGGTTCAAAACTCGGCTCTGGGGGTTTTTGGGCTCAAAACGTTTTCTAAAAATTGGCTTTTGAAACATATATGTTTTTAAAGGATAACAGGTCTGTTAGCTCGGCATGGCACCTGCGTCTCCGGCCCAAGTTCGCCAGGTAAGTACTCCGAACCATTGTGTGATCTTTATATATGTGGGCTTAGTGGGCTTAGTGGGACGTAGACTAAGTTAGAATTAGAACTTGATGAACTTTAGGCTTAGTACAAACTACTTCTGAAAAATTCATAAAGCTTAATTTCACCGAACAAACCCGTTAACGAGCCGCAAGGCTGGGTGTGTAATGGCAGTCATACGCATGTCTAGGAAGGATCCTAAGAGCACGGTATTTAAGCAGTCCTAGTGACTCACCTCCTCTTCACTGGAATCCTACCCAGTGCGTAGTGACTGTTCACCTTAGTCGAGTTAGGGTGTGGCAATAGGCAGACGCATGTCTAGGAGTGGATCGGGGAGAGCTTGGTATTTAAGCAGTCCTAGCGACTCACCTCCTCTTCACTAGAATCCTACCTGTGCGTAATGACTATTCACCCTAGTTACTGAGGATCGTTGATGGGCTAAACCCTATGATTAAAACCCGAAAGGGATCAGCCATCTTTTTATAAAAAAAAAAATTCCCAAGTTTTGTAAAATTTTCAAAAATACCTTTGTTTTATGAAAAAAAAATAACAACAACAACAAACCCCATCAAAGTTTGAAAATTTTCAAAATTACCGAAATACCCTAGATTTTAAAATTACCAAAATACCCCCGGATTGTAAAATTACCAGAATACCCCTATGTGTTGAATGTGGGTGCATGGATGTTGTCTGTATGTTGATGGTTGAATGTATGTAGTTCTTAGAACTAGGAAAGGTGAACTTGAGACTGAATTGCGAATTCGAAGGAACTACTCTTAAAACTGCTATTAATAAGATTATCCGTGGTTAACCAGTGAAAAGAATTGATAATTCATAAAACTTTTAATCAGATAAACGCGGACCGATAGCATGAGTACAAGGGGACGAGGACGCTTTAGATATGAATACCGGTGCATACTCTACCATAGAATACTAAGTGTTTATTTTGGGTTTAGTATTGGAGTGCGCAGCGGAAGCATGGTAGTGAGACTTAGGTAGTACGATTAATAGTTAGTTGGAAATTTTGAGGACGAAATTTCTTTAAGGGGGTAGAACTGTAACATCCTGAATTTTTGGGCCTATGCGTTTAATGGGTGGATATGTTTAATGTGTTAATTTAAGTGTTAGGGGTCCAAATTGGGCTCAGGCTTAGGTAGAGGCCTTGATTAAAATTATCTGTTTGGGCATTATAGGGTTTAAAAGGTAGTATCTATGTTTAAAATACCAAAGTGGGCTTGTGGCCCAATCTTAGGAGGTGACGCCACACAAGGGAGTAAGGGGCCCAAATTTAAGTTTCATGGAGCCCAATTCTTTTAATTTAAGTTAGCTAAATTTTGGGCATTAGGATTAGGTGGAGTGGATGGCAACAAGGCTAAAATTTAGGGGTTTTAATGTTTAAAATATGTGGATAATAAGCAGATAAAAGCTAAAATTTAGGGATTTTAATGATTAAAATATGTGGATAATATGTTTGATAAAGGAGGGAGGAGTTAGAGATAATTAAGTCTCTTTTAGATGAGCTAGTAGATTAAGATAAAGGAGAAAAGATAGGATTTATCTGCAAGGTTAGGTAAGTCTTTGAAATTTCTATAAATAGGGGAATATCTCTTCAATTTCAGATCCGGGTTTTCTCTCATTCTTTTCTCTTCTTCTCTGAGTAAAAGCCGAAAACTCCTAAAGTTCCATCTTCTTCTTCATTCTCTGTAAAAGCCAAATCTCTAAGCCTATTCCCTCATCTTCACTTTGATTCAAAAGCCAAAACTTTTTCATTCTTTTTCTTCCTAGCCAAATCTTCAAGTCTCTTCCTTGTTTTCTTTTCTTCTTCTCTTTTCCTGTCAGAAACCGAAACTCCTCACTCAAGTATTTTAAAAGCCAAAGACACATCAGCCTTCTCTTGTTCATACTTTTTCCGAGATTTTTCCTAGAAACTGAAACTCATAGATCTCTAAGTTATAGAATCGTGTTACATTCGGGATTTCAAGGTAAGAGGATTTGTTTATTCATATATATAAAATCGGGTAGAATACTAACTATGGCCGAATATAGGAGAGGCCTATTTTCACATCTTTCCGGCTTTTTGAAGCAAAGCGTAGATCGGTTTAGCAAGGGTATCTACATTAATCAGGTGTGCAATACTTCCCCACCATCTAGATCTAATCATAAAATGCATGATCATAAGATTTATATGTTTTGATAATTGCCAACATCTCGGTTTATTGATGAAAGCCCAAGGAGGGTAAAAGCGGATCACCAGGTTAGTAAATAATTTGTTTAAATGTTATAAGTAAAATGCTTGTATGTGATTGCATAGGTTGGGTTGATGAAAGGAGGAAGTTATACGTTATATGTGTAGCGGTTTTTACCATGATCTGATGTAGCGGCTAATGCCGTGAACTGTTATACGAGCTTCGGCCATTAAATGTTATACGGGCTTCGGCCATTATATGTTATAAGGGCTTCGGCCATCATATGTGGATGAGCAGCATGACTGCCATCATGGTGTGTAGCGGTGTGGGTCGATTGTAGAAATCCCCAATGGTGTGTACGGTTGAGTACGGGGCGTGTAAGCGGATGGAAACCTAGGCAAACGGGTTGGGCCTTGCATATTATTTGTTATTAATTTTTATTATTAGTATTAAATCGTTGACTTTGTTTAACGGGCTTAAGGCCCAAAATCTAGTGGTGCATGAGGGTTGCACATCGAGTCTCGCGACTCACCCTTTTAATTAACATTTCGGGTGATACCTAGTGCTTCTGGACCGGGTGGAGAGAGGAACGCAAGGTGGCCATGCAGAAGAACATGTGGATTTAGCAAAAAGACTCAAGTTATTATTTTATATTTTTAATTGGTGGATTTTAAAATTTCGTTGTAATAAGGCCATGGGCCACTAGTTTATATTTTGTTTTATTTTGGGCTTTAATTACTTTTAGTTATTTAATTTTTTTTTATCTGAATTAAACTAAGGCATGTAATTAAGTTTGGTTTTATTTTACAAAGGAATATTCTATATGAAATATATTTGGGCTTTTCTGAAAAATACGACATGTTTGACAAAAATTTTCTTAGTGACATACCAGATCCGGTCGTAGCAATTGGGCCGGGTTTGGGGTGTTACATTTACGAATTGGCTACAAATATACAAAATAAGTTTTACAAAAAGATGTTCAAAATATTACTTTAAAACAATTTTTTGCAAGGTGGCAAGCAATTTTAAGTATATTTGATTTTTAAATTGAATATATCAAAGGAGAAACTTTTTTTTTTGCCGAATTTTCTTACCAAAAAATTCCTTTAAAATATCCCCAAAACTTTGAGGCAAGGAAAAGGAAAAGTAGAAGAATCCTCCGTCAAAAATAAAAATATCCTCAAAACCCATCAAATGGTATGAAATTTGCCTATAAGAAGAAAATGAAATATGGTCATCCTCATAAAAACTTCCAAGAATGCATCCTTCCATAATGCACAAGACTCAAATGAAATAAGTTCGCAAATCAAAAATTGGATTTAGTCTCTCTCTCAATCCCCTTGAAGTTGCATTAGTCATAACTCGGTCCAAAGAGAAAACTCCTCTCAAACAAATTGTTGCTGAAGCAATTAAGAATTGAAAAAATAGAGAGATTGTTTTACACTAACCAAAACCTCTCAAAAATATTTCAAAAGAAATATCTTTTTAAGAAGTTTTTTTAAAAGAAGTGGCATATTTGTAGACTACTACAGACAAATCCTCACAATATTTTGTAAACAAAATTTTTGTAAAAATTTTCATTATGGGAGGAATTTTCTGGAAAACCTCTACATATTGTTATCAAAGAACTTTTCAAAGTATGATTTTTTAAGTCATTAGACTCACAAAAAATCCAACAATATTATAAAAACATACTTGTTCAAATTGGACTAATATTGTTTAAACATTACACAAATCCAAAAGACCCTAACTTCATTACCCATTCAACAATCCCAATAATTAAAATTCTTAAACTAAGATATTGGAGTGAAAACTCAAACTCTCCAAAAAAATTCCCAACCAAATTTACGACCAAAATAGACCACCACTCATATTTTACATATTGGGACTATCAAACAACCTGATACAACGCCTTTCTTATCAACAACCAACATATGAGACATTTTTTGCTCATATATTTCAAGTATGAAACCCAATTCAAATTCCCAAATTGGTTTCAAGAATGGTGGAACTGGTATAAACCATCTTTTTTTTTTATATCCAACCAGTAAAAATCCAAATTCAAAACTTTATAATTATTAGATTGTTTCCTAAAATTATGCTTATGAACAAGATCCATACTTGTGAATCCCATTGTAAGAAATTTTAGAATGAAATGGTGGGACAAATTCAATGATGAAAAATATGATTCCAAGTATTTGGATGATTTTTTCAAAAAAAAACCTAAGATTATGCAAGTTCACTACCCCAGACCAAACTACAACAAAGTTTCTTCAATCCAAATTGTCGAAACCATTTTAAAATTTGGTTTTAAGAAAATGGGGATCGACTTTAAAAAATGAAAACGGGAGTCGCCACCAATCATTTTTTACTTAGGTGTGATTGGATCACCTTAAAAAAACATTTTATTTTGAAACATATTGATTTTGGTCTACAAAAATGAGAAAACGGGTTCGGGAGTCGGTTACGTATGAGGAAGGGTTAGCACCCTCATAACGCCCAGAAGTTGGTACCTAATCGATAAAATCATGTCCTAACGTTGAAACTTTGAGATATTTAAAAAATGGACCTTTTATTTGAAGAAAAAACGCAGACTTACCTATCTCAAAGAAATAAAACACTATACCCAGTAAGTTAGGATATAGCATCTCATGACTTTGAAACTAAGCACGTCTTTCTTTTAGAAAATTCCTACCTCGAGACGCAAAACGTCGAACCCAATAAGTTAAGGCACAATGATCCGAATTCCCAAGAATAGGTTTTTTTTATTTGAAATTGGTAAATCTCAGTTTTTTTAGAAAGAAGGGATAGGTAATACCTAAAGTTTCACGAGAAAAATCGAACCCAATAAGTTAGGGCAAAATTCTTCTCGAAATCCTTCAAATATCACATATCACCGTATATTTTTAAAACTATTTAAATAAAATGCATTAAAAAGGTATTTTTAAAAAAATAATGGTTTGAGTATACAGCCTACATATTTAATAGCAATTCTACATAATTACAAATTATCAAACAATAAATAATAAAATAATAATACAACATAAATATATAATGAACTATGCTAAGCAATAATACACGATCTAAAGAATAAAAATAAATAAACATGTAATTTAAAATAAATAGCAATAATTGAAATTTTCACGAAAATACAAAATCAAATAAAAAAAGGAATATTATGTTTAAACATTAAAATAAAAAAATGTAATAATTTTTTTTAGAATGATAATATATATATGTATAAAGTAACAAAAATTAAAAAAATACTTATAATAAATATATATAATTTAATAATTTAATATATAATAAAAATAATTAGCAAATAATCTAAAGTATTTTTATATAAAAACATTTATATATAATATACTAATCATAAAATTATATATGTAGATAGATTATATAATATACATAGATTTTATAAAACAAAATTTAAAAAATAATATATGATATAATATAATATAATATACAATTTAAAAACATAATATAATAATTAATATATATAAATCATAACATAAAATAATATAAATTAATAGATAATAAATAATAATAATTTAATACGTATAAAGATAATATATATATGCATTTTATACTATTAACAAAATTAATAAAATAAAATAATAAAATAGTTTAATATAATAAAATAATTAAGTATAGTATTAGAATAAATAAAAAATAAAATAAAATAAAGAGGTTCTAAAATGAATAAGGGTTAAATTGAAATAAAATTAAAATTGCGTGGTAAAATTACAAGCAAAAACAAAGAAAGGATTTAATTGAAAATAGTCAAAAAGGCGGAAGAGTTAAAAGCGCAAATAACCCTTCCGCTTTAAAACACGCGGATCCTTCGGGTCGGATTTCGGGTAAAAGCCAAACGGCGCCGTTTTGATGCTTATTGCCTTAAGCCAAAATGACGTCGTTTTGATATTACTATATAAGTAAAAAAGAATTTATAAAATTTCATTTTCCTTCTCCAGCAGAAAAAAAAATATCGAGAGCCTTCAAATGCTCTCAACAAAGGCGATTTCCGGCAAGCTCCGGCAAGGCTTCGACCGTCGTCCGCCACCGTCGCCGGCCACCGCGTGTGGTGGCCGGAATCCCAAAAACGTAAGTTTTTCCCTCTTTTTTATTTTATATATATATATATATATTGTTAAAAAAATAAAACAAAATAAAATAACAATATTCGGGAAAAAAAATAAAAATAAAAACGAAGCAAAACCTTAGCTGATTTAATTCTTTTTTGTGTTGTATTCTCGTATATATGCGTATATCTAATAAAAATCTATTTTTCTCTCTTGTGTATTTCTCCGTGTATATTTGTCTCTCTGTGTATATCCCCCTTTTTCGTGTTACATTTTAGGGGTTTTTATAACCCGAAAATAAAATAAGAAAGAAAAAAAAACGCCATGTTTGCTGTGTTCTGCTGGTATTCTTTCCTTTTTTGTGCAGGTGGAGCGACAATCGTGAAGGCGATAGAGGGATTCGCGCGCGAACCGCGGCGCGACCGAGGGCTGGCGTGAGCGCGAGGCGTTGATTGCGGCGCGAGGCTGGGGATGCTGCTAGAGTGCTTGCGGGGCCTAGGGTTTCCCCAGAAACCCTAGGTCCGAAATTGCTTAATGTTTTGGGCCTTTTGGGCCACGAATGTCTGGGTCTGTTGGGTTAGTTGGGATCTGGGCTATTGGGTCAAGGGTTTAATTGGGGTTTTGGGCTAGTCTGGGTAGGATTTGTCTGTTTAGTCTATTGGGCTTAAAAAAAACTGTAAAAGGACATTTTATTATTTTGTTTTGTTTTTCTTTTTTCTTTTTTTTTCTGAATAACATGGGCCCGGGCAAAATGGGTTATTACAGCTGCCCCTCTTTGCTCATTGTTGTGAAACAAGAATAGAGCAAAGACTATAAAAGGACCAATTTTGCCCGGTCTTGGCGGAGCCCTGGCTTCTTGGTCTTCTTCAAATGGCTTCTAACTCCACTACAACTCCAGGGAGATAAAGCTGAAAGTGTTTTTGATCTGTTTCCTGCAATTTCAGGAAGATAAGATCTTCTGTCTTCAGTCTACTCCTACTGCAACTTCAGGGAGATAAGACTAAAATGTTTTTGATCTTCTTCCTGCAACTTCAGGAATGCCAAATCTACTATCTTCGATCTACTTCACTGCAATCTCAGGAATGCCAGATCTACAATCTTCAGTCTGCCCCACTACTATCTTGAAAGGACAAAATCTGAACTTTTCAATCTGCTTCCTTACTATCTAAGGAAGACTTCAATCTTCAGCCTGCTCCACTATCATCTCTAGGGAACAAAATTTGAACTTTAAATTGCTTCCTTACTATCTTCAGGAAGACTTCAATCTTCAGTTTGCTCCACTACCATCTCTAGGGAACAAAATCTGAACCTTTTGGTTTGCTTCCTTACTATCTTCAGGAAGACTTCAATCTTCAGCCTACCCCACTATCATCTCTAGGGAACAAAATTTGAACTTTAAATTGCTTCCTTACTATCTTCAGGAAGACTTCAATCTTCAGTTTGCTCCACTACCATCTCTAGGGAACAAAATCTGAACCCTTTGGTTTGCTTCCTTACTATCTTCAGGAAGACTTCAATCTTCAGTTTGCTCCACTACCATCTCTAGGAAACAAAATCTGAACTTTTTGGTTTGCTTCCTTACTATCTTCAGAAGACTTCAATCTTCACTGCTCCACTATCATCTCTAGGAACAAAATCAAACTTTTAATTTGCTTTCTTACTATCTTCAGAAAGACTTCAATCTTCAGCCTGCTCCACTACCATCTTGAGGGAACAAAATTTGAACTTTGCAATTTGCTTCCTTACTATCTTCAGGAATACTTCAATCTTCAGCCTGCCCCACTATCATCTCTAGGGAACAAAATCTGAACTTTCAAATTTGCTACACCGTCCTCTGGGGGACATGTCCTGTAGACTTGATGTATGATATTTGCATGAATGCAGAATGTCATGCGAATGATGATTAGGATGCATGATCGGAATGAATCTAATGCTCGTAACTAAATTATATTAGGGATGACATTTGCATGAATGCAGAATGTCATAAGAGTGATCCTATGTAATGATTAGAATGCAATGATCGAAATGAATCTAATGCTTCTAACTAAATGTATTATGAACGACATTTGCATGAATGCAGAATGTCATGAGAATAATTTTCTTCTTTTTCTTTTTCCTTTTTTTTTACAACGATTAGGATACAATGATCGGAACGAATCAAATGCTCCTAATTAGAAGTGTGAGAATGATCCCTATTTAATGTTTGGGTTGTCATTACTCAAAGTTCATCAAGTTTCTATCATTAATGCGCTACCATGCTTTCTCGTTCAGCCGGTATCTTCTGATAGAAAACCCAAAGAAACGATCATGTTCTACTCAACAGACCTGCCCCGCTGTATGTACCACCCACTACAATTTCAGGGGAATAGCATTTGGTTTTCCTCATCCATCCCGTTACCACTCAGAGGTATGGATTGTATTATGTTCAATTTAATCTGTTACACCATTTCCTCGGTGTAATGACCAGATATATGTGCCTGAAATTTGCATGAATGTAGGGTATCCTTTTTTCTTTTCCGAGAATGATCCCCTTTTTATTCCTATGTTAACATTGCCTGTCATTTGTCGAAATGGTATCATCGACAAAATGTCTTATCCAATAAGGATCCGAAGAGCTAATCATCTTTCAATATTTCCCAACCCTTAGGGCTTGGTAAGTTTTAAACGATAGTCTTGTTTCAGATTCTCATATTATTTAGAAGCCTCCAGAGTAATACGCGAAACTCCTTTTATGAAAGCATTATTAGTCCATTAATCTTTATTTCAATATAAAATGCTTGAAAAAGATCACAACAATGGACAAGAAAGCAATTAATCAAGAGCATAGCTCGAAATAAATAGGTTAATCAAAGATAACCAAAGCGATAAAAGAAAATTGATTTAGGTGTATCTTGAAAAGAATAAAGCAATCAAAGATAACAAATTAAAAAGTGGGTAAGATAGAAGCTAAGTGCCCCAGATATCACAGCCTGAGCTTCTCTGTTCAAATTTCTTGAGGACCATTTTAAGCTCAATATGTGTTTAAGGGATCCGGAGTACTTTGTCGATGCCTCAAGATGTAACATACTTCCTCATTGTTAATTCAAATGTAGCAAGACTACTGTATGCCCCACTTTTGATCAAAATTTGAGCCGCCCTTTTCAGATTTTCGGCTCAAAGCCCCTTTGGTCTCAAAGCGCCCTTTGCGGGTTTTCGCCTTGGCCTCTCCTTTTCCTTTTTCTTTTTTTTCTTCTTTTTTTTTGAATTTGAACTCAAGGAGCCCTTTACGGGTTTTCACCTTTCCCCTTTCAGGTAAAATACTTCTTGATTGAACCTGAATTCACCGGATTAGGCAAGTCTTCGCCATCTATCTCGGTCAATATCAATGCTCCTCCAGAATAGGCCTTCATAAGGTCTTTCCTAGTTTGACATATGCTTTCTTCTGAAATCGTTTTCTAGAAGAAAGATTTGTTTCAACATCAGGTTCCCCTTGTGGAATTCTCTAGGATGAACCTCTTTGCCGTAAGCTCGCATCATCTGACCGTGATGGATAGCTTTTAACCTTTCCTTTGATTAGGTTCAATTGGCCAAAACTGTTTCTATTCCAATGTGTTGCCCCAACGAAGGTTCTAGCCGACGTTCGATAAGACAAAGGGTAAATGGTAGCTTCTTATGCCAATCTTTACAAGTCTCGGTCATCTTTCCCATGATCCTTTTCTCTTTTTTTTCTTTTTTTTTGTTTTTTTGCTTCTTCTTTTTTGCCGCCTTTACTGGACTGTAATATGGTGTCTGATCTTTGAATAGACTAAAAACTTTTGACATTTGTCTTTTTTTGGCATTCTTCGTTGGTAACTGATCTTTTTTTTCTTTTTCTTTCTTCTTCTTTTTTTTGTTTTTTTCGAGAATTTGATGACTATCGACTTTGTAACATTGGCATATGAAGCTACTTCCACCCTCTTAGTGAAGCGAACAACGACCACGACAATGAATCAATGTCGACTAGCAGCTTTTGACAAGATTGGCCCCATCACATCCATGCCCCACATATGGAAAATTTGTGAAGAAATTGAGAAGGCACATGAACCTTGTCTCCTTAAATACGGCATTTGCGGTATAACTGATGCAATCCCCTTCCATGGTAGACCAACAGTGCCCGATCCTCATGTTTAGCCCGCGTCTTACTAGCCCATGCATGTCCTGATATGATCGTGCGAAAGCATCTTTGAATTCTTGAAGATAATGTCTCGCCTTATTTCTTGATGAGCTAGGCTACAATCTTCACTCCTTTTCTAGGCTCGCAATATTCAATGACCCTTTGTAGAGTAAGGTCTATTTTTCATCATTCTTTACAAATTAGAAGATGGGTTACAATCTCTGTCATCTTCAAAGTCCTTAGATCCCCTAGACCCACATTTCATTCAAAAAGGGAATCCGTAACAACGTCGCTCATGTCATTGATATCTGAAGACCTAGTGTAGGTTCAAAGGAAGATTTCCAAAGAATAAATAATTCAAAGAATGATTATTTGTATGGTATGAATGAATAAAAGAATATTTGAAAAAAAGTCCAAAAATAAAAGAATCTATATATGGAAAGAATAAAAGATGCATTTTATTGAAATAAGAATTTAGGACACAAGCCTATTTCACAAAAGGGTCATGTTGCCTCTAGGCTTAAGGCAACAAGCGCGTTTTGAATGTTAGCTCTAAAAATATAGAGATCTCTTCCACAATCCCATTATTCAAAACACTCCAAAGTATACAAGGGCTTAGAAACTTCATTCCCCGATTCCCTCTTCGCTTTTGATTTCTTCAAGGGATCGCAACTTTCTTGTCTCCTCCTTCAATTATCGCATTTACTGCCTCGTTACAGTGATCAGGTTTTGATGAATTGTCGAACTTCACAATTCTCATTTTAATGAACCTTTCAACCAACTTCTTAAACGTAGTACAGTTTTCAATTGAGTGACCCTTTATTCCCGCATGGTACTCACATTGGGCATTCTCATTATACCATTTTGGAAACGGAGGTTACAACGGTTTCAAATAAAATGGGGACACCACGTGTGCGTCAAACAAACTTTGATATAGCTCATTATACGTAATTGGGATTGGCGTAAATTGGAGCTTTTCAGAGTTTTGCCTTGTGCCCGACTCTTGTCTCACCAACCCTTGTTGCCCAGCAGTGATCACCTTTGGCTGGTTAACAGTAATTACTTTTAAGTACCCTTTGTTGTATGTACTCATATTATTCACCTCATCGTCCTTTTTCCTAGGAGCAGACCTTTTAGTGGTTTCCCCTGCTTCAATCTTGCCACCCCTTATGGCATTTTCAATTATCTCTCCTGCCATCACTATATCCGCAAAGCTCTTCGTAGTACTTCCTATCATATGAGTGATGAATGGAGCCTTCAAGGTATTGATGAAGAGCATTGTAGTCTCCTTTTCTAGGAGTGGTGGCTGAACTTGCATGGCGACCTCTCTCCATCTTTGTGCATACTGTCTGAAGCTTTCATTTGGTTTCTTTTCCATGTTTTACAAAGTGATTCTGTCAGGCGTCATGTCCGTGACATGGTTGTATTGCTTCATGAAGGCTTGAGCTAAGTCTCTCCAGGAGCTAATGTTAACGCAGCTGAGTTGATTGTACCACCTAGACGCTGCCCCCACCAAACTGTCTTGGAAACAATGAATCAAGAGTTGATCATTGTTAACATAGCCGGTCATGCGTCTGCAAAACATGGTAATGTGGGCTTCAAGGCAGCTAGTCCCATTGTACCTCTCAAACTCTGGCATCTTGAATTTATAAGGAAGCACCAAATCTGGAACCAAACTCAAGTCTTTTGCATCAATACCATGGTGATGATCAGCATTTTCCAAAGCCTAGAATTTTTCTTCCAGCCATCTACAGCGATCCTCCAACTTCCTTGAAGATTCAATTCTTATTCCCTCTCTCTCTGCTATGTCCAAATCAAGGATAACGGGATTGGCAGGGTTATCTCCTGGGTTAGATCCTGAGCCGACCTGGAAGTTCATAGGTGGTCTAGTATCAGTTTGCCCCTGTTGAGGCCTAATTGTGACAGGTGGCCTTTGGGATACTCCTTAGGTTGTACATGCAGTGGGGTGAAACCCCTAGGAAAGTTCTCATTATCTTCAGTATTAACTAGGGGACCCTTTCCTTTATCCATTGCCCCACTCAGCATTTGGGCCATTTGGGCCATCATGTTTCTTTGGGCCTCCATCATCTGGTCTATCATCTCTTGTTGGAGCTTTGCCATTTTATCCTGCATCTGGTCTTGAATGTCTCTTTGAAATTGTTCCATTCTTTGATCCATTTTTTTCGATTTGGCGTGTGTACCGTAAGGATGTTCAGCTTTCAGATTTTTCCTCCATTTTTCTCTTTTCTCTCTCTATTATAATTTTAACTAATTAGACTCTCTCTATGGACTTGAATGCATATGATGTAATGTAATGCAAATGCATGAATGCAAAGAAAGAGAGGCATTGATTCTGAATTCAATTCCATTAGAAAAACTTTTCTAGAAAGTAGATTTCTTTATATAAAACAGATCACATATACGGCCTTGCCCTCATATTCTAAGCAAAAAGATCAATCCCCTTCTTCGCATAGGTCAAATCTTGTAAACTTCTAATAGATGCCTCATATTAGCTCCTTTTTGCTTGATCTGGGCCGCGACTCACTGCTCACTTATCCTTACAATGCTTATTAGCCTCTTTAAGAAAGCCTTGCCGTGGTGAATAATCTTTGTCAGCAATAAACTCTTGTATTCCTTTACGAGCTATCAGTCTTCTCTCGTTGTGTTTGCTTGATACATATTCAGACAACCGTATTATAATCCACTTTATCAAAAATCTATTTCCTTATGACAAACTTTTCTATTTAGCAATCGAATTTGAATCAACACCTCTTTTCTATGATGTGGATGCAATACAAAAAAAAAACGTTAGCACAAGAAAAAAAATAACATAAAACACCTATCTGGATGACCACTAGGGTTTGACATAGTTCTACCTAAGGTGGGCTCTTAGGGTTCACTATATGCGGTTTAGTTCTAAAGTTGAGGTACCCGAACCAGCAGATTCCTCGATCCTCACCCATTATAGGCTCATATGGACCGAGTTCAGTTCAGGGGAATACATTTCCCTATGGCTGCACGGAGATGAAAATCTCACGAAGACATAGGTACGGATGTATCCCGAAAGCGATTCACTATCCTGCACGGAGGTGAAAACCTCACGAATGAGTAGCTTCTCGCTCCCCCTTAAGGGTGCGACCACAACGATCATGCGAATGCAATGCAAAGATATTTTATTTAAAAAAAACACATGCAATAAAAAGGATGATTTTTCAAATCAGAATTCCAAATTTGCAACAATAGGACATGAATTTATCGACTTTACGGCTTGACTCTCTTATTGGTCCCCAGCGGAGTCGCCAAGCTGTCGAAACCATTTTAAAATTTGGTTTTAAAAAAACGGGGATCGACTTTAAAAAACGAAAACGAGAGTCGCCACCAATCCTTTTTTACTTAGGTGTGATTGGATCACCTTAAAAAAACATTTTATTTAGAAACATATTGATTTTGGTCTACAAAAACGAGAAAACGGGTTCGGGAGTCGGTTACGTATGAGGAAGGGTTAGCACCCTCATAACGCCCAGAAGTTGGTACCTAATTGATAAAATCATGTCCTAACGTTGAAACTTTGAGATATTTAAAAAATGGACCTTTTATTTGAAGAAAAAACTCAGACTTACCTATCTCAAAGAAATAAAACACTATACCCAGTAAGTTAGGATATAGCATCTCATGACTTTGAAACTAAGCACGTCTTTATTTTAGAAAATTCCTACCTCGAGACGCAAAACGTCGAACCCAATAAGTTAAGGCACAACGATCCGAATTCCTAAGAATAGGTTTTTTTGATTTGAAATTGGTAAATCTCAGTTTTTTTAGAAAGAAGGGATAGGTAATACCTAAAGTTTCACGAGAAAAATCAAACCCAATAAGTTAGGGCAAAATTCTTCTCGAAATCTTTCAAATATCACATATCACCGTATATTTTTAAAACTATTTAAATAAAATGCATTAAAAAGGTATTTTTAGAAAAATAATGGTTTGAGTATACAGCCTACATATTTAATAGCAATTCTACATAATTACAAATTATCAAACAATAAATAATAAAATAATAATACAACATAAATATATAATGAACTATGCTAAGCAATAATACACGATCTAAAGAATAAAAATAAATAAACATGTAATTTAAAATGAATAGCAATAATTGAAATTTTCACGAAAATACAAAATCAAATAAAAAAAAGGAATATTATGTTTAAACATTAAAGTAAAAATGTAATAATTTTTTTAGAATGATAATATATATATGTATAAAGTAACAAAAATTTTAAAAAAATACTTATAATAAATATATATAATTTAATAATTTAATATATAATAAAAATAATTAGTAAATAATATAAAGTATTTTTATATAAAAACATTTATATATAATATACTAATCATAAAATTATATATGTAGATAGATTATATAATATACATAGATTTTATAAAACAAAATTTTAAAAATAATATATGATATAATATTATATAAGATACAAATTAAAAACATAATATAATAATTAATATATATATAAATCATAACAGAAAATAATATAAAATAATAGATAATAAATAATAATAATTTAATACCTATAAAGATAAAATATATATATGCATTTTATACTATTAACAAAATTAATAAAATAAAATAATAAAATAGTTTAATATAATAAAATAATTAAGTATAGTATTAGAATAAATAAAAAAATAAAATAAAATAAAGAGGTTCTAAAATGAAAAAGGGTTAAATTGAAATAAAATCAAAATTGCGTGGTAAAATTACAAGCAAAAATAAAGAAAGGATTTAATTGAAAATAGTCAAAAAGGCGGAAGGGTTAAAAGCGCAAATAACCCTTCCGCTTTAAAACACGCGGATCCTTCGAGTCAAATCGGGTCGAATTTCGGGTAAAAGCCAAACGGCGCCGTTTTGATGCTTATTGCCTTAAGCCAAAACGACGTCGTTTTGATATTACTATATAAGTAAAAAAAAATTTATAAAATTTCATTTTCCTTCTCCAGCAGAAAAAAAAATATCGAGAACCTTCAAATGCTCTCAACCAAGGCGATTTTCGGCAGGCTCCAGCGAGGCTCCGACCGCCGTCTGCCACCGTCGCCGGCCACCACGTGTGGTGGCCGGAATCCCAAAAACGTAAGTTTTCCCTCTTTTTTATTTTATATATATATTATATTGTTAAAAAAATAAAACAAAATAAAATAACAATATTCGGGAAAAAAATAAAAATAAAAACGAAGCAAAACCTTGGCTGATTTAATTCTTTTTTGTGTTGTATTCTCGTATATATGCGTATATCTAATAAAAATCTCTTTTTCTCTCTTGTGTATTTCTCCGTGTATATTTGTCTCTCTGTGTATATCCCCCTTTTTCGTGTTACATTCTAGGGGTTTTTATAACCCGAAAATAAAATAGGAAAGAAAAAAAAACGCCATGTTTGTTGTGTTCTGCTGGTATTCTTTCCTTTTTCGTGCAAGTGGAGCGACAATCGTGACGGCGATAGAGGGATTTCAGCCTTGCGCCACATGCCGCGACAGAGGTGGCGTGGCGCGAGGCGTTGATTGCGGCGCGAGGCTGGGGATGCTGCTGGAGTGCTTGTGGCGCCTAGGGTTTCCCCAGAAACCCTAGGTCTGAAATTGCTTAATGTTTTGGGCCTTTTGGGCCACGAATGTCTGGGTTTGTTGGGTTAGTTGGGATCTGGGCTATTGGGTCAAAGGTTTAATTGGGGTTTTGGGCTAGTCTGGGTAGGATTTGTCTATTTAGTCTATTGGGCTTAAAAAAAACTGTAAAAGGACATTTTATTATTTTGTTTTGTTTTTCTTTTTTCTTTTTTTTTCTGAATAACATGGGCCTGGGCAAAATGGGTTATTACACAAATTAACTGCCAGTGCATTATTGGCTTAGGCCAAGACTAAAAAAGGAATACAAAAAGCTTATGGCTGAGATGTTCATCTCAATGGATTTCGACTCAAAAGATTAGAAATCTTCGACATCTTCAATAGAAACGATGGATCTTGCAAATGATACCACAAGAATGAAGATCACCAGAACTCGAAAGAAATAAAAAATAAAAATAGAAAGATGAATAAGAATTGTTTTGCAACCTTCAAAGATTCCTTGGAAGACTAAAGACCGAGATGAACAAGAGTGATTCTTTGAAAAGAAAAGACAGAGATGAACATGAATGATTCTCTGCAAAGAAAAGACAGAGATAGTAAAGATTATTTGCAAAGAAAAAACAGAGGTTAACAGTAACAACTTAAAATAGAACTCAAGAATTCTCTTGAGCAAAGTTTCTACAAGAAAAAGTTTCTTTACTTTCAAAAATTTTCTTGTTTTCAAATTTAAATTTTTAAAAATTTAAAATATCAAATTTTTAATTACTTCCATCCACTTTCATCTGATCCTCAGAACTCGTTTGAAATTTCTTTTCTATTTAATTAGTATTGCTAATGATGGGGGAAAGGAATTTCTTTGGAATTGATTACACATCAATCTTTAAGTAGAAGTTGAGGTATGCTATATGAGGAGCTGCAAAAGAAAAAGAGCTGTGATTGAATTTGTAAAGTGAAGAAATAAATTTTATGAGTTCTTGACATGTTAGTTTGATGTATTTTCCCAAAGTTATTTGTTTCAGGAAAAAAAAAAAACACTTTAATATGTTTTCGTCCGACAACTTTGTATGACATATTATTATAATTTTTTCTTTATAATAACAACTTTTAGATTTCATTTAAATTTTGAGCCCGATTAGGTTGGAATTCTAAATGGAGTAAAATTCTTTTAATGACTTTTTTTCATCTATAGAACTCAAATTTAAGACTTGACTTAAAAGGGCATTAAGCTTCTTACTATTCAACCCAATAAATATTGGTATATTGAATATGATTATTATAAATCTATTGATTTAGTTAATGTTAAAAGTTTTATTAGGAGTAAAAAAAAAGAAACTTACAAACCAGTTTTTTTTTTTTTTTAAAACTAACCAATATTTGTACATCATTTAAATTTTTATTTTATTAAAAAAAACTATCCACTTCAGTACAAAATGAGATAATTTAGTTTCATGAGTTAAAAGTTAAAATATCAATTTAATTAAGCAAATTATTATGTAATTGGTCATCGGGTATGGAAGACTTGTAAGTTATAATAAAAATTAAAGCTAAAAATAACAACATTTACATAAAAACAACAATTCACTTGAAAGATTGTTTTATATTTTTCTTAAAATATAATTTTTTGAATAATTTTATTATAAGTTCTGATAATATTTGTTTTTTCTAATACAATGACTAGAACTACTCGCAGCCCCTACTCAAGCCATAAATAAGAGGATAAGCACATTAGAACCCACGTCCTCTTACATTGACAACAAATTAAGACTCAATCGATAAAATATTATATCTTTTAAAAATATTACTATTATTTTTCATATGAAAAAGATGTCACTTTGCGAAAGGTAATTTAATATTAATTAAATAACTTGAGCATTTTGACCCCAACCAACCATTTTGGGTGTCGTAATTTAATTTATATTCAAGTAGCATAAATTGCACAAACAACTTCTCAGTTAGCATCCTACGAAACAAAAGCTGCCTTGTGTTCCTTCCGATACATTCATTAAAGTGATAACTAAACAAATTTTAACCAATATTTATTTGGGGTAATATTTCATGCACTAACTGTGCTATTAATCAATGATATCAGATATCATTAAAAATGAAGTTAGGATAATTTAGTTTTTTTTTTTAACATTAATGGTATGTTAACGTATAATTCATTGATAGAAGTATACATGGGTCGGATCGAGGTTCGATTTTAAAAAAATTTCAAGTTGAAGTTCAAGTTAACGTTTAAAAAATTTATAACAACTTATATTTTTATTTAAATTTAATTATAAAAATATTAATATAAATATACAATCATTTTTAAATAGCAAAATGAATCGAGTTGAGCTAGGGTTGATAGTAATTAACCTCAAACCCGATCCATGTCAAGCCGGTCAAACCACTTAACCCATAAACATCTCTATTCACTAATAGTAGATAAAATTATATACTCGATCTATTAAATATAGGAGAATGATCTATTTATATCAGTGTAAAATTAAAGTAAATTTACACCATTTGTATCTTTTTATATGATTAATGTTTTAATAATCTAACCTCATTCATATCGATCATGTATGTCAAATTTGATGTAAATTAAAATTTTCTTACTATTTATTTTGTACAAAAGTATTTTCAACTTTTCAATAAATTTTAATATATAGTATTTTAGATCTATATGATAGAAATATCGAATCAGTTCGAGAATTTACATGCATGACAAGTAAAATTATATCAATGAATTAAACAGTTGAATCGTTAAAATATTAATTATACAAGTATATACGAAAAGATGTAATAACTTTACACTGATATAAATAAATTCTTTCCCATTAAATATAAGGTACACTATACCAGAGGTCACCCTAAAATAACATTATTCCTATTTTGATCATTCTACTTTTTGTTTTTGTTAATTTAGTCACTATCATAAAATAAAAAAAAGTCTAAAATAATCATTCAATCGTTAAACCCTTAATAGATTAATGACTGGACTTGCAATAAAAAAGAAAAATTATTCTTTTAGTCCCTTTAAAAATTAAAAAAAAATAATCCCTTAAATCTCTATCAAAAACACATATTAAAACCTAATATTTTCATCCAAGTCTCTTCTTCTTTGCCTTCTTTATCCTACTTCAAGTCCCGAAAAGAACTTCCTTAATCCCTTCTAAAATCCCACTAGAGTACAGCAAACACAGCAACGACGTCGTTCCAGTGTCCTTGGCGAAGCCTACTGCATTTTTTCCAGCCCCATCATGGTTTCTAACAACCTCGACTTTAAAGTCGAGTATTTCAGCGGCGAAGACTCCATTTGCATTTTCCAACAAAATCTGCGTTTTCCCTTTATCCATACACTTAATTTGCTCAAAGAACATGAAACTAGGACCAAATTTAACATCTTTAGTAATAAATAAAAAAACCTACAGTTAACTTTACAAGGATTTCGTAATCCAATACTAATCTAATTTTACATTGAACAATCACTTAATAAAATCCCCCATTTGCTTTATTAACGTGGTTGCAATGTTAGGTGTACTGTAGTGGGATTTTAGAAGGGATTAAGGGGTTGTTTTCGAGGCTTAATGAGTGCTAAGAAGAAGGGACTTGGATACAGATATTGAGTTTAAATATGGGTTTTTATAGAGATTTAAGGGGTTAACTTAAAATTTTTGTTATTTTTAAAAATATTAAAAAGTAATTTTTTTTATACCCAAACAACAATTCGTTAAGGATTTAAGGACTGAATAAATATTTTGATAACCATAATCACTAAATTAATGAAAAAAATTAGAGTGACGTTAACCGTACCCTCCATTAAAAGAACCTAATATAAAAAATTTGTTGTAAACAAAAATAAGCTGCCACCAGTAGCATCAATAGCAGCAGTCCAATAGAGAAGGAGCGATCTTGCGATCATCAATCCCAAGGCTACAAGCTCTGGTCCTTCGCCATGCTTGCCTCATCTCCCAACTTTTTTATTTGACTCTGGTCCCTCTGCTTTCAATGCCAGGAATTTAGACTCTATTGGGTTTAACATCGGTGATTTTCGTTTTCTTGATTGAAATTTCTGAAAATAACTATAAAGAATAAAAATTAAAAAAAATACTTAAAAATGGGTTTTATTGTTTTTTATTATTAAAAATGGTTTATAAAATTAAAAGAATTGGAATAGAAGAGTTTTTAACTAATTCAGTCATAAATAAATGTAAAAATATTGTAATTTATTGAAGGAACGTAGGCATTGAAGGGCATGCATGAAACTAAAAGTGGTAAAAACAAGAAATATATATATATGGTATGGAATTTTTTAAAGAGTAAAATGTTAAATATAATTAAAAAAATGGTCACACATCATTATATGGCTGTCATGAAAAGGAAAGGACATTAAGGTCCCAATGTATATGTTTTGCATGTGATGGCAATACCATCCAAGCTAAATATAAACTATTTCTTGATACCATTCAAAACATTAATTTAAATTTATTTAAATACGGTTATCAATTTTGGATTAAAAAGAAAGACATTAATTTAAACAAAATGCAAGAAAACTACTTTTGTTTTCTTTTTTTGGAAATTCAAACTCAAATTTTCCTTTTTTTTGCGAAACATAGAGAAGGGCATTTTTGGCATTATCATTTTACCTTTTTTATTTTTTTTTCCCTTCGACAATCAATCACCCCATGTTTCCGAGGCAGGCTCATCGAATCCATAACCTTGGGGTTTCAACAGCGAGTGGTCTCTCTCAAACTGCTGCAACTCCACTCCCCCGGCGTAGGTTAGAACCTCCCTCATGTTCATGCTAACGTTAGCGTTCCCATTGCCACTCCCATGATGCTGATGTTGGTCTCCGGTCAAACCTAGGAAGTCCCTCGTGAAGTGGTTGCTACTCTTCTGCCATGCCGCCGCCATGTTTCCACCTCCGAAACCCAACATATCCGAAGAGACATAACTCGCCATGTTGCTGTTATTATTGTTGTTATTGTTGTTTAACTTCGTAGCAGTTACACCAACGGTGGCAGCTTTTTGGAGGAGTGCGGTGGCCGACATGGCAACATTAGAGGAAGTGTTATTGCCGACAAGGAGGAGGTTCTGGTAGGGTGAGGTGATGCAGGCCTTTGGAGGTGGCGGCGCCTGTTCTTGGAACAATGGCACGAAATGGTGAGACTGGGGCTTGATTTGAAGTGGGTTATTATTAGGGTTAGGGTTACAGGTTTGAGTAGGTTCCAGCCATGGCTGGAAAGCGATATGAGTTTGGAATGGGAAAAGAGAAGATGGGTCGCAGTTGGATTGGGATGGAAAATAATGAAGAGACGGACGCGGATTGGCGGCGGAGACGGCGGCAGCGGCGGCAGCGGCGGCGGAGGGAAGGTGGTTGGCTGAGAATCTTGCACTTTCTTCAGCCAATGCATCGCAAAACGCTCTGTGGGTTATGAAGCTATCCTTCCTGGAGGTTTTCACAAAGAAATAAAATAAAATAAAACCCTAGGATCGTGCATGCGCATTGTCGGGTCAAATGTAAGAGATGCATGTTAAATGATGTTGTATGCAATATGCATGCAAAGATGGCTCAAATTTTCATGAATTTGGGTAAATTATGATGGATAGTGTTTTTATATATTTTGAAACTAGAGCTTCATGCAGGTTAACAAAGATATGCAATCAAAACATGAATCTAATTGATGGATATGGAAGAAAGAGAGAGAAGAAAAAATCAGCTGCCAGATTTTTTTCGCAGATTTTCATCAGTTTTCTCTGCGAGTTAATGATAGCATGCTAACATGAACTTTTTTTTTTTTTTTAACCATGAAATCCAAAAAAGCAATTATGAGAACTTGTTTTGCTTTTTTATTGGATATCATCATTGTTTTTTAGACAGCAGTCCCACTCCATTACAATGTACAAAAAGGGTAAAAAAAATTCTGGGTATTAAGAATATAGAAGAAAGCAAAATAAAAAATGGATCAACCAAGCTTAAATAATTATAGCTAAACTAGAGATTATGACACTGTGCCTTGTCCTTTTTACTTTTGTTCAGATTTCAGAGGTATTTGCTTAATTGCTTTCAGATTTCTCTAGCAATTTAAGTCACCATATAAAACAGATACAGACACTTTGTATTAATGGTGTCCACTATGGACGACACCAAACCTGTCACTACATTTAAAGTTCCAGATATATTCCCTGTATGCATAGCTTTACCAGTTACTATTCTTGTGTAAAAACAACAACAAAAAATGGATCTTAAAAGACCCAAAAAAAAAAAAAAAAGCATCACACTTTCATCACTAAAATTACCTATAAGACTTCAATGAACCCTCCATAGTTTGCCACCACCAAAGTGATGAACATCTCAACGCTGTTTTTTAAAAAGGAGAGAAAAAAAAAAGGAAATAAATAAATACCTTGAGAAAAGGGTTCCACAATCACATCTGTATTCTCTGGTTCCACAAATCTTAGAATGAGCTTTCCAATCTGATTGAACAGCATAGATCTTTGAGCATTTCTCACACTTCCATTTCTTCTCTCCATGTTTCCTGCAAAAGTGTTTCTTGATCCCAGTAAGGTCACCTAATGCCCTTGAAGGATGATGGTGGACACATGTAGGCTCAGGGCAAACATAGACTTTCTTTTTCATCTCTTTGCTCCTTTGTTTCAGTTTCCATGGAAGGTTATGGCCTCTTCTATGGAGCTGAAGGTTTTGATCCCTTTGGAAACCTTTGTTACAGACCTCACATACAAACCTGTTGGTGGACAAAAGTGTCTTTGGTGATAAAGCAATCACTTCAGAATCTGGGTCTGTAAAAAACACCCTTTAATTAATTAATCAAAGAGAACAAGTTTTAAGAGATGTTGGCAAAAAAGGGCTTACCTGGGTTCCCTGGGAGGTTTCTCTTCTTCTTAACTACTTTCTGTAGTGGCGGCTGGTGAGGGGAAATGGTTGAAACAATGGAATTTAAGCTACCTAAGTCTTGAACCCTTGTAATAGAAGAAACACTAGCTTCCTCAGACAAAGATGTAGAATTGGATATAGCCGCAGGGAACATATCTGGGAATCAAGAAAACTCCAAGAAAGAAGAACAAGTCTCTCTCCCTTGTTTGATGTCTTGTTTTTTTAACTTGCTTATTAACTGCTGCTGCAGTTGAAGAGTGACCACTTTACACCTCTGAAAGAAACAACAAGAAAAAAGGTAGCCTAGAAATAGAGAATCCCCTTACCCCAGCCCTGGACACAAAAACTAAACACAGCTTTATGAACAAACAGGTAGTGGCAGTGACATGTAGATATACAGAAAGGGCTTATCATTCATTTGGTGCCAAAAGCCAAATCTCGTGAAGAAGATGATGATAATGATGATGATGGGTTATTCTCCAAGTCGCTATCTAACCATGGATTGCTTGTCTGAAACAACTCTGCACCTCAATCAGCTATGCTTTATATAAATATATAAAACCTTCAACAGCTGAGAAACCAAAACATGAGTGAAATTAAGACAATAAGATTGTTTTTTGTTAACCCTCTCCTTTCTATATAAAGTTTTTCAGTGATAGATTTTGAGAGAGGGAGAGAGAAAGAATAGCAGTAAAAGTTTCAGTAGCAGGGTGGTGTGTAGATGATAGAGTACACACACAAGGTGGTTAAATTTAAGAGCCCTATAAAAATAATATTTCAGCTGAGAAAGGAAAAGGTTAAGAAACCCCAAGAACAAAAAGCTGAGAATTCTAGAAAAAGGAAGAGAGAAGGGGCAACTCAGTGTGCAAGCAATGACTAGGAAATATCCCTAACCCCAATTTCTTTAGGTAAAAAAAATATATTTCTTTTTTGCTTAATTATTGTTTTAGTTAATAATTTATTTATTGACCTTTGATGTTGGTACTTTCTGTCTTTTCCTTTGTTCCTGTTATAAAACACCCAAACCCTAAAAAAGAGATTCATTTGAATGGAATGATAAGGATTTAGAAGCTTAGAAAGCATTTTGAGGGTGTAGCGTTTGCTTATCTATGATTCTTATAATTAATAAAAAAATTAAAAGGTGATACATATTTCTTCAAGGTGTTGAGTAGCATTTAAACATTGTTTATGGATTCTCCAATAATGTTTGAAATATTTTGAACTAGGAATATTAATGGGAAAGCAAATATTTACTTATCCATCAATAATTTTTGTAATGACCCGATAGTTAGGGGTGTTGGAAAGTGCATTTCTGAGACTCCGTTCCCGTAAATCGGACTCGTAAAAATATTTACGAAGCTAGTTAATTAAGTTTCGGTTAAGCGAATTTACTTAAATTAAAAGTAATTAGGTATAATGATTAAATTGCGTATAAGGTGAAAGTTGAATTATAGATTAAAAATTAATTAAAGAGGCCAATGTAGTAATTATACCTATGTTATAAAAATATGTTATTATATTAAGAAATCTTAATAATTAAGTAAATGTATATATATTATATAATAATTAATTAAAGTATAATAAAACAAATAGGAAAAAAAAAAAAGAGAAAGCCATACAAATTAGAAAGAAAAAGAAAGAAGAAAAGTAAGTCACGCACCGCCTTAGGGACTTCTAGAGTTCAAAGTTCAATTGGTTAGTCAATTTAATCTCTTTTTTTTGTAATTTTTACATTTTTTGGAATCCCGGTACCTAGGGCAACCCGACCCATGTCGAAATTTTAGCAATTATTAAGATTTTAAATGTTGTTATTGTTAAATAGTTTAAGTATTAGGGATTAAATTGATAGATTTTTAAGCTAGAAATGAAAAAGGATTAAATTGTAGAATAAATTGTAAATTTTGAGTAATAGGGACTAAATTGTAAAAATTTTGAAATTTAGGGGTTTAAGTGAAAACAGGGATTTAAATTTAGTTTAAAGTGAAATTTGTATAAAAATATAAGATTAATTGTAAAGAATAAAAAAATTAATCTCGGTTTAGGGACTAAATTGAAATTTAGGCAAATATTGAGTAAAAATTTAAATATTTAATATGAAATTGAATTGTGTTGTATTGATGAATTTTAATTGTTTTAAATTCTGTAGCTAACATCGTACCGGAATCCTCGACTAAAAAGGAGAAGGATAAAATCGACATCGAATAGCTCGGAATTCACGGTTTGTATTTCTATAATCCGAACCTAGTTACTAATTGTTGTATTTTGATTTAATGCATATGGTAAGTGGTTGAGGTGAGTATTTGGCACTTTGATATTGAATTGAATTAAAATTGATTGAAATGGATTGAATTGGTATATATATTATGAATGTATTGATTATTTGAATTGAAATGAATATATATATGCAAATATGATAATTGGATATTGGTTGTATTTGGAAAGTGAATTGGAACCCTATTAACTGTATCGGGCCGAGTCGGATATAGATGGCATGCTATATGATAGGAAGAGTTTTAGGATTTCTTCTACCTCGAGTCGATGAGGCACTAAGTGCAAATTTACTTCGGTTTAATCGATGAGACACTAGGTGTCAATTTATATAGCGCCGGGCGCAGTTACTACTTCGGATTTATCCGATGAGGCACTGGGTGCCAAACTGGTGTGTTTGTAGGATCCGTGTATCCGTCTGAGTCCGAGTCGCGTTAATAGGGGTAATTAAATAAAACGTTACTGTGATTGATATTGGATGATATTGTATGAGAATTGAAAATGGGATAGTGATTTGGAACATGAAAATGAGATGCATGAGTTATGTACTCATGAAGTGGATATAGAATGGACAATGCTATTGTTTAAATGAAATGTGAATCAAATTGTGAAAAGCTATTTATATAGCAAGTATGAGAATTGGGATATTTGTGAAAAAAATGAAATATGATAGCATGTGTAAGTTGAATATAGTATGAAATGATATGCTATTATGTATGGATTCAAAGAGTTGGTATATGGTAGTTGTGATTTTTAAATATTAATGTGTGTTTATATTTCAATTATACATTTGTAATCTCTTTTTTTTTTAAATATTCGGATTATAGAAATATCACCGAGTTTTACTCCGCGTACGATTTTGTTTTTCCGTGCGCAGGTTAGATACTTCACTTTTGATCGCCAATTCAGCATCCAATAACGATCCCAAACTCAAATGTGGTGATGTTTATCTTTTGTGTCGGCATGTACATAGGATGTCTAAATGATAGTTATTTTGGGGATGGATTGTAAATGAGGTTATAAGTGTAATGTTGGTTTGGCATATATAATCATGTGTTTGTGTTTGAAGCCATAATATGGTATGATAAATTAAACCAAAGCTTGGTATGTGCATGTGAATTTAAGTTAATGTTTTAGGTAAATATGAGCTAGGCCAAATTGATGGATTTTGACATGTTTATAATTTTAATTTGGATGATGCATTGATGATATGTTTTGATGATATAAATGTGGTACCAATGAGGGTACATTGGTTAGGCACCTAGGATGATTGTTTTGGCATGTTTTGAATGTGTTTGATCGTGTTTTGAACTGGTTAAACGAATGTTTTTTGAGTTGTTTAATGTCCAAGCTTGTAGGAAATGGTAAATTTGTTGTTTAAGGCACATTTTAGGTCCACACGGCCAGACACATAGGTATGTGACTTTGCCGTGTGAGACACACGGCTAGCATATGAGCGTGCGAGGCCATTTCGAAGGGTACATGGCCTGGCACACGAGTGTGTGGCTTGGCTGTGTGACCCAAGTTAGAGAGTTACATGGGCTGGGACACGGTCGTGTGTCCTATTTTGAATGCCCACACAGCCAAACACACGGGCGTGTGACTTGGTCGTGTGAGTCACATGGCCTAACCACACGACCGTGTGAACCCTGCAGTTAAAATTTTTTCTAATTTTTTCCTAAAATTTTCAAATGTTCCCGATTTAGTCTCAAATCGTTTCTAAAGTGTTTTCAAACTCTCAAAGGCTTAATAAGGGACTCTATGCATGTTAATGATGAATCATTTTATGATTTTTGAAATGTTTGAAATGAATGATTAGATTACGATTACTTTGTAATGCTCTGAATCCTTATTCTGGTGACGGATACGGGTTAGGGGTGTTACATTTAGTGGTATCAGAGCTTGCAGGTTTAGCCGATTCTCGGACTAAATCGAGCTTAAAATTGAGTCTAGAGGTATATGCCATAATTGAGTCGAATTGAGTCGGGATTTGATGCTGATATTTTTGTTTTTGTTTTATAGTTGAAAATGTCGAATGATTATAATGACGATGTTGATCAAGAGATGTATACAGGAGATGATGTCTCCAATGAGTTAGATGGAACCAAATCGGTAACACCATGTGTTAATCCAGTTAATACTAAACAACCTAACGTTAAGCGAGGTAATATTGAGGAAATGGGTGATTCATAGTTACTTCGAGCTATCGCTGATACTCTTCAGCGTGTGGAGGGAACCACATCCACTATGGCATCTGCACCTACTGTTCGTCGAGCTCCGATTAAAGAGTTACGTAGATACGGTGCGACTGAATTCTCAGGATTGAAAGAAGTTGATCCTTCTGAACGCATCTTGCAACAACTTGAATGCCACCTGCGTGAAAGCGTAATATGTGATGTTTCTCTATTGCAAGGAGAAGGAGAAGCATATACCTGGTGGCAGTCAGTGACACGCCATGTATCTGTAGATCAAGCTAATTGGGAATTCTTCCAAAAGGAATTCCAAAAGAAATATGTTGGCGAATTGTATATCGAAGATAAAAGACAATAGTTTTTGATGCTGAAACAATATAGGATGTCTATGGTTGATTATGAACGAGAGTTTTCGCGACTTAATAGGTACGCTGTGGAGTTTGTGCCGACTGAAATTAATAGTTGCAAACGGTTTCTGCGTGTTTTATGCGATGAGTTGCGGGTACAGTTAGTATCGCACAAAATTACTGAGTTTGTGGATCTAGTTGAACGGGCAAGAATGGTAGAACAAAATAATTTTGTGGTAGCTAGAGATCAAATTTTAAGTTAGATAGAGCTGATAGAAATTGTGATAGAAAACCGACTGTATCTACGGGTAGTGTGCAAGGTCTATCCAGGGATATTGATATTCCGAATTGTGAGCACTGCATGAAAAAGCACCTTGGTGAATGCTGGAAGTTAACTTGAGGTTGTTTTCGCTGTGGATCTATGAAACATTTTTCTAGAGAGTGTTCGAAGAATGAGAAAGCTACACATGTTACTTCTCAGAGATCTATGCCTGCTCCTAGGGGTCGCGGGTCGAGTTGAAGTGGTTCAATTTCGAGAGAGAGTGCTAGAAAGGGAAATGATGCTGTTACTCATCAGTCGGAGGCCAGAACACTAGCTCAAGCTTATGTTGTGCGGACTCGTGAGGATGGTGATGCTAATGACGTTGTGACAATTATCTTTTTATTACATTCAGAACCTGTTTATGCTTTGATAGATCTAGGATCTTTGCATTCGTATGTTAATACTGAATTGGTTAAGTCGGGAAGTTTAAAATTTGAGACGTCTAGAGTATCGACAGTAGTGTCTAGTCCATTGGGACAATCTGTGTTAGTAGATCAGGTGTGCAGGAGATGTCCGTTAGTGATACAGAATATAACCTTCCATGTTGATTTGTTGATAATGCCGTTTGGCGATTTTGATATGATTTTGGGTATGGATTGGCTTACGGAGCACGGGGTGATTCTGGATTGCTATAAAAAGAAGTTTGTTGTTCAGAGTGAAGGCAGTAGTATGATTGAGGTGAATGGTGTTCGAACAAGTGGTTCAACTCGTATCATTTCAGCAATTCGAGCTAATAAACTTCTTAATCAAGGTTGTGAAATTTTTCTAGCCTATGTTATCAACTCAAATTCTGGTGATAGTCAGTGCAGTGAAATTCGAACTGTTTGAGAATTTCCTAATGTATTTCTCGAGGAATTATCGGGATTACCACCAGATCGGAAGGTTGAGTTCCCAATTGAAGTGTTTCCTGGTACGGCTCCGGTGTCAATGTCCCCCTGTCGTATGGCACCCACGTAGTTGAAAGAATTAAAAGTACAATTGCAAGACTTATTGGATCGTGACTTTATACGCCCTAGTATATCACTTTGTGGAGCTCCAGTGCTTTTCGTCAAAAAGAAAGATGGCTCGATGCGGCTTTGTATTGACTATCGCCAATTGAATAAGTTGATGATTAAGAATCGATACCTTTTACCCCGTATTGATGACTTATTCGATCAACTAAAATGAGCTTCTGTCTTTTCAAAGATCGATTTGAAATCGGGTTACTATCAGTTGAAAGTGAAAGATAGTGATGTACCGAAGATGACATTTCGTACGCGTTATGGTCATTATGAATTCTTAGTGATGCCTTTTGGATTGACGAACGCTCCAGCAGCATTTATGGATCTCATGAATCGTATTTTCCAACCATATTTGGATCAATTTGTGGTAGTTTTTATTGACGACATTTTGATCTATTTGAAATCTGAATTCGAGCATGAGCAACACCTCAGAATTGTTTTGCAAGTGTTACGAGAAAAACGGTTATATGGAAAGCTTAGTAAGTGTGAATTCTAGTTATCAGAGGTTGTATTTTTGGGTCATGTTATCTCGGCAGATGGAATTAGAGTTGATTCGAAAAAGATCGAGGCAATTGTTCAGTGGAAAGCACCGAGGAATGTGCCCAAAATTCGTAGTTTTCTTGGACTAGCTGGTTATTACCGAAGATTTGTAAATGGATTTTCGAAGATAGCTTTTCCGATGACAAATTTGTTGCACAAGAATGTTCAATTCGTTTGGGACAATCAGTGTCAAGAAAGTTTTGAGAAATTGAAGCAGATGTTGACTGAAGCGTCAGTTTTGAATCTACCAGAATTGGGAAAGGATTTTGTAGTTTATAGTGATGCTTGTTTGAGCGGTTTTGGTTGTGTTTTGATGCAAGACGGGAAAGTGATCGCTTATGCGTCTTGTCAACTTAAAATGCATGAACGCAATTATCCGACGCACGATTTAGAGCTAGATGCTGTGGTTTTTGCTCTAAAGATCTGGAGACACTACCTGTACGGTGAAAGTGTCATATCTATATCGATCATAAGAGTCTCAAATACCTCCTATCTCAAAAGGAGTTGAATTTGAGATAGTGTCGTTGGGTCGAGCTTCTGAAAGATTTTGATTGCATTATTGATTACCACCCTGGTAAAGCTAATGTCGTAGCTGATGCGTTGAGTAGAAAAGCAGAGGTTGAATTGCGAGCAATGTTTGCTCAGCTCAGTATCAATAACGATGGAAGCCTATTGGCTGAATTAAATATCAAACTGGTGATGTTTGATCAGATCAAGTCAGCGCAGTTAGATGATGACAAGTTGGCGAAGAAAAGAGAAATTGTAACAGCCCGATTTTTAGTGGCGTTGGAAATAATGGTTCGGGACCACCAAATCTGACGAGTAAGCTCGTAAATTTTATTATTTAGTACTTTCGAGCCAAATGTGATTTTAGGAGAATTTTTGAATTAGTAATTTGTGTGTTATAAGGATTTATTAAGTTAAGTGGTTTAGAAAACGAGGTATCGAGACCTCAATTTTATAAAATAAGCCGTAAATATTTTTATAAATATTTACAGAGTGTCATTAAGGTAGTATTAAAGTTTCGTTAGAAAATTTTAACATTTTGATAGTTAATTAATTAAAAAGGATTAAATTAAAAAATGTGCAAAATTTGCTAATTAAAGAAATAATGATTAAATAGCCCAAGTGATAAAATAAGGGAGGACTAGACAAGGGGTGGCTGAGGCGACATAAGCAGAGAAAAATCATGGAATTAGGTGAAATAAGGGCAAAATGGGAAAATTAGTAAAAATTAAACTTACAAATTGAAATTAAAAGAGAATTCTAGACAATTTCTTCATAATTCTCAGCCAAAAATGCCATAAGAGGTCCCCAAAAGCTGTTTTTTCATATTTTTACTTCATGTGAGTTTAATTCTTGCTCTTTTCTTGAAATTTTTGTGTTTTTAAGACTTTTACAATTAGGTCCAATTATCTATTTCATTAGTTTTTGATTTTATTGGTAATTTTGAAAGTTACCATGGATGAATACTGAATGTTTTTTATGAAATATCATGGATTTAGAGCTTTAATTTTATTGTTTGATGATTTCATAAAGTGATTTGGATAGATATTAATTTTAGGACTAAATTGTGAAAAGGTTATATATTAGAGTTTGGTATTAAATTTTGTTGATCAAGGGCTGTATGATAGCTTAGAATATTTAGATAAACTATCAACTGAGAAAAATTAGCTCATTTGGTAGACTAATTAGTAAGGGACTAAATTGCAAAAGTTGTAAAAATTGGGGTAATTATGTAATTTCAAAAATTGAGGGGTATTAATTGTGAAGTGAATTGAAACTGAAATATGTGCTAATGAATGGAAAATTTTATATTTTAGATCAAGAGCCCGTAGACAATCGTGAAAAAGGGAAATTAACAGAATAGTCCCTAAACTACTACAAATTTTACAATTTAACCCAGGTAAGTTTGTATGGTTAAATTTTAATGATTATATTGAGTTGATGAATGATGTTACGTATTTAATAAATTGTTAAAAAAATGGAGTGTTGTTAAATTTATTATGTATTTAACATATTGTTGAAAAATGAAATATTGTTAAATTATGAATTGAAAAGAATATCCAGTTAAAGTGGAACGCGGGATTGAGTACCATCATTGTGTGGCGAATAGCAAAGGATGAATTGACGACAATTTACCCAAGTAAACCGAGGTTTAACATTTGTTGCGAACTTTCGTGTTTACTTTATGTTTAGCTCACGTGAGCTTCTGTTAACTCATATGAGTTTCTGTTTAACCATAATGGGTTTCCGTTTAGCTCTATTGAGCTTTTGTTTAACCCTTATGGGTTTTCGTTCAGCTCCTATGAGCTTCCGTTCAACTTTAGCCTTCAGGCTTTCGAATACGAGGTACTCATATTCGTAAGCTGTTCTCCGATTCGGTAAGGGTTGGTAAGTGAAATTGCGAAATTAATATTGGAAGAATTATTGTTATTATTGGTATTGATCTGAACTAAGTGTATTCATCGATTGAAGTTGTAATTGACAGGGAAAGTACATTGAATGAATTTATTTTAGTTGATGTGTTATAGTAGGTTCGGTAAGATTTATATTTAAAGCCATCGAACTTACTAAGCTTCCTTAAGCTTACTTGTGTTGTTTAATGTTCTTATAGATTAACGTAAGGCCGGAAGATCGAATCAACACATCAAGCCACACTATCCAACTTAATCCGGTAGCTTTTGCAATGAATACTTTATTTAATATGGCATGTATAGGGTTGGTTTGGAAATGAAGTACTAGAAATATGGTTATAATGATATATGCTTGTATGTATGTAAATATTAGTAGATGTTGATAAATCAATGAGATGGATTAAATAGGTAAGTTTAAGTAATTGAGTATTTGTGATATTATGTCATGATTAAAACATGATTTTGGCTTGTGTTGATTACTTGTTTAGGATGTATTGATGTATTGAAATGTTGTGTATTGGTTGATATCAAAATGGGTGAGAAAAATGGCCTTAAAATGGCTTATTTTCATCCACACGGGCAGAGACACGGGCATGTGTCTCAACCGTGTGTGACACATGGCCTAACACATGGACGTGTGGTATGGCCGTGTGTCCCCTGCATCTTAAAATTTGGAAACAGAATGCACAGGTTTTTGCACACGACCTAGCACACGGGCGTGTGGCTTGGTCGTGTGACCCCTACACCTTACACACGGCCTAGCACACGGGCGTATGGCTTGGCCGTGTGACCCAAGTCAGAGAGTAACACGGGCATGGACACGGGTTGGGACACGGTCGTGTGCCTCACATCGAATGTCCATACAGCCTAAGACACGGGCGTGTCTCTTGGCCGTGTGAGCCACACGGGCGTGTGTCCCCTGCACCCAAGGAAATTTTTGAAATTTTGAGAAAAATTCTCTGAGTTTTCGGTTTAGTCCCAAATTGCTTCTAATGCATATTTTGGGCCTCGAGGGCTCATATAAGGGACAATATGAATAAATTGTATTCAGTTTCTGATATGTGTATTAAATGATATGAAATGTTCATAATTAATCTGAAAAGTCCGGTTATGCTTCGTAACCCTATTTCGATAACGGATAAGGGTTAGGGTGTTACAGAAATGGTTCAGAATGGTATATTAGAAAATTTTAGCATTGATGATTGTGGTTGCTTGAGGTTTCATAACCGAGTCTGCATTCCGAATGTTTCTGAATTAAAAGAGTTGATACTTTGCGAAGCTTATGATAGTCCTTTTGCTTTGCATCCTGGAGGAACGAAAATGTATCGCGATTTGTGAAAATCTTATTGTTGGCCAGGAATGAAAAGAGACGTGGTCGAGTATGTGGCTAAATGCTTAACTTGTCAGCGAGTTAAGGCAGAACATCAGGTTCCCACCGGATTACTTCAGCCTATTTCTATTCCTGAATGGAAATGGGATCGTATCACGATGGATTTTGTAACAGGGTTACCTTTATCGGCAAGTATGAAAAATGTTGTTTGGGTGATTGTTGATCGACTTACGAAATCGACTCACTTCATTGCAGTCAGGATTGATTGGTCACTTCAAAAGCTTGCTGAAATTTATATTCAAGAAATCGTAAGATTGCACGGTGTCCCTATGTTGATAATCTCTGATCGATATCCGCGGTTCACTTTGAGATTTTGGAAATAGTTTCACGAATCTCTTGGTACATGATTTAATTTTAGCACAGCTTTTCACCCACAGACTGATGGACAATTTGAACGTGTTATTCAGATTTTGAAAGACATGCTTCATACTTGTGTTATTAATTTCGAATCGGGATGGGAGCGTTACTTAACTTTGGCCGAATTTGTATACAACAATAGCTTTCAATCGAGTATTCAAATGACTCTGTATGAAGCCTTATACGGTCGTAGGTGTCGAACACCTGTTTGGTTGATGGAATTGAGTGAAAGAAGAATGATCGGGCCAGAATTAATTCAAGAAACGGAAGACATTGTTAAGAAAATTCGAGATAGATTGAAGACAGCTTTTGATAGACATAAATCATATGCAGATTTGAAACGTCGAGATATTGAATATTTTGTTGGCGATAAAGTATTTCTTAAAGTATCACCTTGGTAGAAAATTTTGAGATTTGATCGAAAAGGGAAACTGAGTCCTTGTTTTATCAGACCGTATGAGATCACGGAAAAAGTAGGACCAGTTGCATATCGTTTAGCTTTGCCTATGGAATTACAGAAAATGCATGAAGTTTTTCACGTTTCAATGCTTAAAAGATATCGATCGTATCCAGCTCACGTTATTTCGATGGAAGATATTGAGATTCAACTTGATTTGTCATACGAAGAAAAATCGGTTGAGATTTTAGCTTGTGAGGTGAAAGAGTTGCGTAATAAGCGAGTTCTGTTAGTGAAAGTGCTATGGCGTAGTCATAGTGTTGAGGAAGCGACTTGGGAACCGGGAGAGACTATGAGATTTCAGTACCCCACCTCTTTTTAGGTAAATTTTGGGGACAAAATTTAATTAGGGGGAGAATTGTAATGACCCGATAGTCAAGGGTGTCGAAAAGTGCATTCACGGGACTCCGTTACCGTAAATCAGACTCGTAAATATTTTTAATAAATATTTATGAAGCTAGTTGTGTAGTTAATTAAGTTTCGGTTAAGCGAATTTACTTAAATTAAAAGTAATTATGTTTAAGAATTAAATTGCATATAGGGTGAAAGTTGAATTATAGATTAAAAATTAATTAAAGGGGCCAATGTAGTAATTATACCTATGTTATAAAAATATGTTATTATATTAAGAAATCTTAATAATTAAGTAAATGTATATATATTATATAATAATAATAATTAATTAAAGTATAATAAAACAAATAGAAAAAAGAAAAAGAGAAAGCCATACAAATTAGAAAGAAAAAGAAAATCACGCGCGGCCTTAGGGACTTCTAAGGTTCAAAGTTCAATTGGTTAGTCAATTTAATCCCTTTTCTTGTAATTTTTATATTTTTTGAATCTTAGTACCTAGGGCAACCCGACCCATGTCGAAATTTTAGCAATTATTAAGATTTTAAATGTTGTTATTGTTAAATAGTTTAAATATTATGGATTGAATTGATAGATTTTTAAGCTAGAAATGAAAAAGGATTAAATTGTAGAATAAATTGTAAATTTTGAGTAATAGGGACTAAATTGTAAAAAAAATCAAAATTTAAGGGTTTAAGTGAAAATAGGGAGTTAAATTTAGTTTAAAGTGAAATTTGTATAAAAATATAAGATTAAGTGTAAAGAATAAAAAAATTAGTCTCGGTTTAGGGACTAAATTGAAATTTAGGCAAATATTGAGTAAAAATTTAAATATTCAATATGAAATTGAATTGTGTTGTATTGATGAATTTTAATTGCTTTAATTTTCGTAGCTAACATCGTACCGAAATCCTCGACTAAAAAGGAGAACGATAAAATCGACATCGAATAGCTCGGAATTCACGGTTTGTATTTCTATAATCCGAACCTAGTTACTAATTGTTGTATTTTGATTTAATGCATATGGTAAATGATTGAGGTGAGTATTTGACACTTTGATATTTAATTGAATTAAAGTTGATTGAAATGGATTGAATTGATATATATATTATGAATGTATTGATTATTTGAATTGAAATGAATATATATATATGTAAATATGATAATTGGATATTGGTTGTATTTGGAAAGTGAATTGGAACCCTATTAACTGTATCGGACTGAGCCGGATATAGATGGCATGCCATAGGATAGGAAGAGTTCAGGGATTTCTTCGACCTCGAGTCGATAAGGCACTGGGTGCAAATTTACTTCGGTTTAACCGATGAGACACTAGGTGTCAATTTATATAGCGCTGGGCGTAGTTACTACTTCGGATTCATCCGATGAGGCACTGGGTGCCAAACTGGTGTGTTTGTTGGATCCGTGTATCCGTTCGAGTCCGAGTCGCGTTAATAGGGGTAATTAAATAAAACGGTACTGTGATTGATATTGGATGATATTGTATGAGAATTGAAAATGGGATAGTGATTTGGAACATGAAAATGAGATACATGAGTTATGTACTCATGAAGTGGATATGGAATGGATAATGCCATTGTTTAAATGAAATGTGAATCAAATTGTGGAAAGCTATTTATATAGCAAGTATGAGAATTGGGATATTTTTGGAACAAATGAAATATGATAGCATGTGTAAGTTGAATATAGTATGAAATGATATGCTATTATGTATGGATTCAAAGAGTTGGTATATGGTAGTTGTGATTTTTAAATATTAATATGTGTTTATATTTCAATTATACATTTGTAATCTCTTGTCTTTAAATATTCGGATTATAGAAATATCACTGAGTTTTACTCAGCGTACAATTTTGTTTTTCCGTGCGCAGGTTAGATACTTCACTTTTGATCGCCGATTCAGCATCCAACAACGATCTCGAACTCAAATGTGGTGATGTTTATCTTTTGTGTCGGCATGTACCTAGGATGTCTAAATGATAGTTATTTTGGGGATGGATTGTAAATGAGGTTATAAGTGAAATGTTGGTTTGGTATATATAATCATGTGTTTGTGTTTGAAGCCATAGTATGGTATGGTAAATTGAACCAAAGCTTGGCATGTGCATGTGAATTTAAGTTAATGTTTTAGGTAAATATGAGCTAAGCCAAATTGATGGATTTTGACATGTTTATAATTTTAATTTGGATGATGCATTGATGATATGTTTTGATGGTATAAATATAGTACCAATAAGGGTACATTGGTTAGGCACCTAGGATGATTGTTTTGGCATGTTTTGAACAAGTTAAACGAATGGTTTTTGAGTTGTTTAATGTTCAAGCTTGTAGGGAATGGTAAATTTATTGTTTAAGGCACATTTTAGGTCCACACGGCCAGACACACGGCTAGCACACGGGCATGCGAGGTCATTTCGAAGGGTACACGACCTGGCACACAGGCGTGTGACTTCGCCGTGTGACCCAAGTCAGAGAGTTACACAGGCTGGGACACGGCCGTGTGTCCCTATTTCTAATGCCCACACGGCCAGACATATGGGCATGTGACTTGGCCGTGTGAGTCACACGGCCGTGTGAACCCTGCAGTTAAAATTTTTTCTAACTTTTTCCTAAATTTTCAAATATTCCCGATTTAGTCTCAAATCGTTTCTAAAGTATTTTCAAACTTTCAAAGGCTTAATAAGGGACTCTATGCATGTTAATGATGAATCATTTTATGATTTTTGAAATGTTTAAAATGAATGATTAGATTACGATTATTTGGTAATGCTCTGAATCCCTATTCCGGTGACGGATACGGATTAAGAGTGTTACAATTTTAGTATATGTTATGAAGCCTTTTGGATAATGTTGTTTTCCATATACTACAAGTTATAAACAAAATCCATTTTTATGGTGATCACTCATCACACTCTCCTAGGTAACTATTAATAGATATCTTTTGGATTGGGTTGTTTTAGAATCTTAATCAATATCTTTTACATTTCCACACCTCTCTCTTTTGTTATTAACGTCTCTCTTCTCTCGTTCTCATATCCCTCAAAACAAAACCCCAACAAGGCCTACTTCTATCCCACCTACAAAATTATGTATTATAATAAAATTTATCAAAATCTAAAATTATTTTATACCATTTTGTATATATTTGTATGATTGATATTTTAAATATTATATCGTTGAATTTATTAGTATAATTGTACTTATCATGCATGTAAATTTTTGAATTGATTTGATACATCTACCACATCGATCTAAAATATTGTATATATTAATATTTATTGTACTGTTGAAAGTTATTTTTTCATAAAACAAATAGTTATAAAATTTTAATTTACGTCAAATTTTACATGTATGATCTATATAAGTGAATATAAAAAATGATGATTTGATCGTTAAAATACTAATCGTACAAAATTATAGAAAATGGTGTAAAACTAAAGACTTTAATTTTACACTAGTGTAAGTGAATCCGTCTCCATTAAGTAATGTAATAATATAATAGACAAAAGTTGAGTTTATTCAAATAATGATCTACAAAATTACTTATAATAAATAAATATAGTTGAAATATTACTTGAGAGAATATATTAAAAATTTTTGAAAGTCCAATTCATTACTAGTATTTATTATTTTTACTATTTTTCTTTAATGAAAATAAATTAAAATCGCCAAGAAGGTAACGTTTGGTATGATAGAAAGTGATAATTTTCTTGAAAATTTAATCAGTTGGAAAATGATTCCAATATTTGGTATCTCAAAAAAAATTTACTTTCTTTAGAATCTAACTTTCCCACAAACATAGCAATGTGTTTGCGCGATGATAAAAAGTGAGAAAGTTACTTTCCTATGTAGGTTGGGAAGTTAAAAAGATATTAAATAAAAAATTAACCCTATTTTATTTTGGTTTTGGGTATTGATCTAAAAAAAAAAAAAAAAAAAACTATTACCTCATTTCTACTATCAACTCTCTTGTTATTTCAATTAATTCTTTGAAAGTATGTTTTTTTAATTTTATTTTCGATACGCATATTTAATCATCTACATTGTATTTTGTTTATATTTTATATTTATTTTCTATTGTTTTCATCTCTTTCCGTTTTGGTATATGGATTGAAATTTAGAGAATACATGTAAGATAAATATGAAATAATTTTGATTTCAATTAAAATACTAATTTTAAAAAATATCAATTAAATTATTAGTAAATATTTAATCCAAAAACTTATTACTAATAAAGTTTATTCTAAAATATTAAATACATCAATATTATTTTAATTTAATAAAGATAAATTTGTAAATTATCATTACATTTAGACATGTCCATGAGCCGGGCCTTGACAAAAAATTAGGCCCGTTTGATAGGCTCGGGCTTGACCCAAAAAATGGGCCTAAATACGAATAAAAATACTAAAACTCAGGCCTGACCCCGGCTGACCGTATTAAATTTTTTTATATTATTTTTGTATAATTTTTATTTAAAATATAATACATCAAAAACACTAAAAACATTAAAATAAACGTTTCCCAACAAATTAAAAATAAATTAAAAAATCTTTATAGTTAAATAACACTAAGATAGGTGCAACTTAGCAAGTAAATGTCTCTAAAATAGTAGCAAATTTAACAATAAAAATAAGAGTTATACAATATCCAAACAATAACAACAAAATAGTTGCAACATAATAGTAAAATAGTAGCAAAATAGTGGGAAAACAACAAATTTTTTTTTCTTTTTGCAAATTCGGGTAAGGTCGGGCCCAGGGCAAAAAAGCCTTATCTGAGGCCCAATCCATTTTCTAAATGGGTCTTTTTTTTTTTTGCCCTAGTCCATTTTTCGAACCTATATTTTTGCCCAAACCCTCTCACTTTTTGAGTAGGCTTTCAAGTCGAGCCGGGTGACTCGACCTATGGACAAGTCTAATTACATTCCCAAGAAAATATTTAGCGAACCAAGCATGATAATGTAACTTTTTAGGGATCTTAATCAATACTTTCTAACATATACCAAATGTTGCAAAATAATTTTCCCAATAATCACATTCTATTGAAGTCATAAAATGGGAAACTACCAAACACTACCTCACTGTTGGGTGTAGTGATAAGATACGTTGCACATTTAAGGATAGAATACAGATTTGAACATTGATGAAGACATTATTGAAAAGAACAATCACAAACCTCAAATATGAACAGTAAAACCAATATAAAAATTATCAAAAAGAAAATTAAAATCATAAAAAAAGAGTAAAATTATCGCAAATCTCACATTATAAAAAATATATTATATTATCCATTCAAAATAATCTTCAACTAAATAAGAAAATATAAAATTACAACCAACAATCCTACATTACGCTAAAATTATTTTGCCATCAATAGGCAATAGCCGATATAGAACAGTAATTGCATGTGAAAACATAAGGGGCCCCATTCCCTTTATTTAGAGGGCATACGTGTTGTGGTAGAAGGGAACAAAGGGTTTGTATATAAGGCAGCAAAGTGAACAAAACATACAAGCTAAGCCAATCCCCATTCTCATATACTACAACTTGTCACATGATTCTTTAAAAATCTAAAAACAAGTTAGATAATTTTTTTAACAATTTCATTATAAGTTCTGATCATATTTACTCTTTTTGACATGACGTCTATAACTATTTATAGCCTCTCCCTGACCCATAAATTGAAAGATAATACACTTCAGTGCACTCGAACCCACGTCCTCCTGCATTGACAATAATGTCCATACCAGTCGAGCTAAGACTCAATCAGCAAGTTAGATAATTTTTTAATTGATGTGGAGTAAACTAATAATAATAGTAGCTTAATTTAAAAAAAATGAAAATGTACTAAAAATAGATATTTTTAAAATATCTATAATATAAAAATGAATAATATAATATTTTAATATTTTTTTAAAAAGGTAGTATTTTCAATAAAGAATTTATTTATAGTGGGATTTAAAAAAAAAAAAGATAGTTATCACATACCAATTTTGAAATTGAAAAATTATAAAATAAATTATGGTAGTATCCATAAATTTATATAGTATCATAAATCAAAATTTAGGTGTTGTTTAATAAATTAAAAAAATTAAGTTATTAAATCTATTTGGTATATTATTTAAAATTACAATTAAGTACTAAATGTAATTAGATTGTTTGATAAATAATAATTTTAAAAAAATTAAAAGTAAAATGTTTAAAGGATAATGTTAAAAGAATAACAATAATTGAAAAAAATTCACATTAAGTGATAAATCTACTTATCATTTTCAACCCTTTTTCATTGAAAAATTCTATCAATTTTTTAATTTGAATTATCAAATATGCTTAAAAAATTAAATTACTGATTTAAAAAAATTCTATGTTGCTTTGCTGGGAAAAAAAGTCAAAATTGATCAGTTTTTTGTTTTACATTTACTTAATTAAGTTATGTCCAATTAACTCATGACATTAATTTAATAAGCCTTGAAATAATATTATAGTTATATTAGAGGTCCCTTGGAAAAAATACTCCATCCATCCCAAAAAAATTTGTCACATTTTGAATTTTAGTAATAAAAAATTTTCCAACTTTAACCTCTTATACTTTAAAATTCATAATAGATAAAATTTTGAAAATATATATTGTAAAAAACTTTCAAAAGAATATTTATAAAAACCTCAATTTTAAATATATTTTTATATAAATTTTAATTAATTAAAATATTTAGAATAATTGAGGATATAATTTTAAAAAATTGACTTAAAAAAATGTCAAGTAATATAAACACGATTAGTGCATTGAAATATAAATCGTATATAATATATATGATATTCAAACAAAATTTCTTGTATCGTTTGGTTTTGAGTGAGAGATTGATGCTCCCTTGTCTTGTTGAATAAGACGAATTTATGTTTCACCAATCCAACTTTTGAGGCTGTACATATCAATTCGATTAAATAAATTATTGAAAAAAACAATGAATCTCCGGTTTACATATATGCTAGTAAAACAATGAAAATAAAAAAGGGAAATTAATTACAGGGCAAGAAATTACCCTAAGGTCTTGAATATATATGCAAGTTTAGCAAAAGCACAAGTCCCATTTGGGTTCTAAGAAAAATCCCAGGAAATTGGGATTGGCGAAAATATGAAGAAGAAAAGAAAATACCATTCCAAGCTATAAATGAGGGAGTGATGCAGAGTTATGATGGGCGTCTAAATATAGGGAATGAATCGGCCATGCAAATGCAATTATACGAAAGTGATACTATTATTTTGCCCCTGTGTTTGCATGCAAAAAGATGGGGATTGGGAAAGAATGGCAAAGCTACCACCAAATGGGGTCCATCTCCTTCTTCACGGGTTCTTCTATTACCAGATTCACGCATGCAGTTTTGGCTCTCTTGCCCCGCTTCACTACACCACACTTTTTATGTTTTTCTTTTCTACATATATATTTTAGCATTTAAAATATAAAAATAAGTTTAGTACCTACACTTGCATACAATAATTGCCCCAACAGTTATATTTTTTGTATTTATATAAGGGTGGGTTTAGATGGGCGATGCGGCGCGTTTAGTTTACTTTTTGTCTTACGCTACAGTATCTAATCTCACTGCCACCGTTATTTTTACACTAACCGCAAGTAAACACACCACCCATCCAAACCCACCTTAAGTTTAATTTAAAAATTGCAGAAACAATTATATTTTTGTGGTTGGTACATAGCAATGTTAGCCATCTTGTCCGCCACTCTTTTCACTTATTACATATGTATTACAATAATTAGATATAAAGTAAAAAATAGTTAGTACAAATTTAAATTTAAATTTAGAAAGATGTGTATTAACTCTTGTAAATAAAATAAGACATCTTCAAATTAAGCGAAAATCTTTCATTCTCTTTACTAAAAATATGTCATGAAAGTGGCTAAATATTACCAACTGAATTAGTTTATTGCTAACTCGTATACTAAAACATGTGTAAAAAATTGTACTCCTACCAAATATAGCATCAATTTAATTTATGAATGATTCGAGTTTATGTAAACAAAAATATTTTTTTAACAATTTTTTAAATATCAAATCTTTGATCTTGGTTCAAGTCCATAGAAATGTAGGATTTTTTAGGGGTAAAGTAACATTTAATTCCTAAACTTGATAATTTTTCTTAATTTGGTCCTTGGACTTTTTTATTGTCCACATTATTTTTGGAACTTGGCAACTTTTCCTAATTTAGTTCATGAACTCAGATTCCATTAAGATATGATAATGTGACACTCAAAGATTATGCCACATCATCACTTGAAAATTTTTAAAAATTATATAAAATACTAAAAATTTACAAAAATATTAAAAATTATAAAAAAATTAAAAAAATTTAATGTGACAAAATTTTTAAAATGTCATATCATCGTACCTTAAGAAAATTCAAGTTTAGAGACCAAATTGGAAAAAGCTATCAAATTTTGAAACTAATGTGGACTAAACAAAAGTTCAAAATCCAAGGTGGGAAAAATGGTCAAGTCAAGAGACTAAATGTTATTTTATCATTATTCTATTTTGATTTCTCATATTTTTAATATAAAAAAAATCTCAAAAACATGTTTTTTGTATTTTCATTAATCAAAACAAATTTTTATTTTTATTTAAAAAAAACATGTTTTACATTTTCTAAAACGAGAAAGAATTATATGAAGTTGAAATAACAAATCAGTTTGTATCCATTACCAATCATTTAATATCATCTCATCTTTTTTTCATGTCATCAACGCATCATTTTACTTAAACTTTAAACCCAAAATTTATATACATTTATATTCAAACTTAAATCCCTAAAATCTTCATTAATGGTGTATTTACAAGTAAGGCTCCCTTTGGATGCAGTAGAGCGTCAGTGCGGTAGAATTTTTAGTCAAAAAGATTTTTAAACTGAAACGCTAGTTGACTGATATGCTGTTTGGCTCAGCAGCACAGTTCAGTCAAAATTAACTTTAAACATACTGATCTGCTCAAAATTGGCTGAAGGTTTCAGCAGCAATTACCCTCAGTTCAGTAGAAAATATTTTTAACAGATAAAAAAACTTTTACTTTTATTTATTATTTTACCATTTTATCCATAAAATATTTATAATAAAATATTAGAAGATATTATATAATTCATTAAAATATTTATAATAAAATATTAGAAGATACATTTTAATATTTTATTAAATAAATTTATAAATTCACATATATTAATAATTTTATATAAGTAAAATAATTTAAAACTTCTATTATATATCAATTCTAATATGATGTTCTTAATAGTCATTTTATATTCTCACCTCACCGCTACAGCTGCGTTTGAATCCAAAAACACACTCCACTATTGTTTCTAATCTCACTGCTACAGTATCCAATCTCACCACTACAGTAACTAATCTCACCGCCACCACTGTTTTTAATCTCACCGAAGGTAAACACACCGCCCATCCAAACTAAGCCTAAATTTTTATGGGAAAAACATACAAAGATATTTGTGAATGGCAACATGAGATTGGTAAAATAAAAGAAGGAATCCGCATAATAGTATACAATAGGAACCAATAGAATTGAGATTTTAGGGGTTTAAGTCTGAATCTAAATGTATACAAACTTTGAGTTAAAAGTTTCAACAAAGTGAAGTATTGATGATATATAAAAAAAATGATATTAAATGATTGGTAACGAATCACAGTTTCATATAGTTCTTACTGTTAAAATTTTAAAATAAACTTATTATTTTTATATTTTTTCTCTCCTTCTTTTTATCTTAATAATAAAATTAAGGTCATTGGCTGATTGAGCCTTAGCTCGATTAATATTAGTATTGTTGCCAGTGTAGAAGGACGTGGGTTCAAATGTTTTGAAGCGAATTATATTCTTATTTAAGGATTGTGGAAGGACTCTGGGTAGTTCTAGATATTGTATCAGAAAGGCCATTGAACTCATATCCCCAAAAAAAGAAAAGAAAATAAAATATTTTAAATAATAGTGGTGGTGGTCAATTTAAGCTTATTCCTATTATAGTTAAATCTCATGTGTCGTGTTTCATGGTACAATTGTTATTACTAGCAACTAGAAGGGGTTTGTAGGAAAGGAGAAGATGGGCCAAAAATGAATGATAACGGAAGCCTTGTAGTTTAAAGCCCAATTAAAAAGTGGGGCCGGCCGGCGATGTTACAAGTGGGGCTTATATTGATGAAACTCACGAGAAAGGTAAAGAGATAGAGATTGATACATCCTAGTCATAGATAGGGGCATATATATTTTTAATTAACAAAATAATTTACAGTTGTAGATTTGCCGGTCACGAGCGCTGACTAGGACAGTTGGACCCCAACTTTAAGCTCTATCTTGACCCCACGTGTTCCACTCATGTGACTGAAGTTGTGTAAACTGGGCGAATAGCAGATTTGTCACTATATATAAACTAAAAGTTGTCAGATTGGTTTTTATTAAAAATTATTTAGATAAAATAATTATAAAGGAAAAAAGCTAAAAGAAACTAAAGGGAAATGATATATGTATGTTGTTTAGATGGTTAAAATTTGTTGGGGATGGATTTAAGTAGCGGAAGAAATTGAGAAATTAAATATATAAATTTAACGTGAAAAAGCCCTCCAAAGAAAATAAAAATATTATGGGAAAATATAATTTTACTATAATGGTAAAAGAACGAAAAGTACAAAAGATGAAGATAAAAACTAAATCTTGAAACTCGAAAATAAAGAACCCTCAAAACATAAATATAAAATTCTTCAAAAGTGTTATGAGTTTTAATATTTTAATGGGTGTGTATGTTTTCTAAGGTTGTAGTTAAATTCATAGGTCAAATAATAAAATAATCTAAATTAATCAGAGTTCGACTGAAACAAATAAATAGAGTTTAACTAGAAAATTATATCTCAAATTTAACTTAAATATGAGACATACTCAACATAATTAATAAAGGGAAATAAAAGATTTGTTTATAGCATATGTTTTGGTTAAAATTATGGAAATGATTTAATATAATGACTTTTTTCAATTATATATATTTTTATAAAATAATTTATGTAAATTATTACTAAAATAAAAATTATAGTTCAAATCGTAAAATAAAAATTAATATCTTTCTCCGACTTTTCGCTCAAATTTTAGATAAATAAAATTCAAAGAACACTCTTTTAATTTTATTTGGAGTAATAAAAGGATAAATTATCAAAATAATCACTTTTGTTTATCTCAGGTTACATTTTAGTTATTTATGTTTGAAACGTTATGTTTTAGTCACTTACGTTATCGCGTTGTAACATTTTAGTCACTGAGCCGTTAATTGTCTTTAACGGTAAGTTGATGTGGCACATTAAATCATCATTTCCAACAAAAAATTTAGGTTAATTTATACAATCGGTCCTCCTATTTTTTTTGAGCAATTTATTATTTTTCTTTTATGTTCTTTTAATTTTCTTTTTTTCTTTCTTTATTTTTCATTCCCTTTTGTTACTCCTTCTGTTTCCTTCATTCTTCATTTCTTTTAATGTAAACAGAGGGAGAAGCAGAAGAGAATGGAAAAAAAAGTTAAAAGAACATAAAAAAAATTAAATTTCTCAAAATGAAAAAAAATATAGGGACCAATTGTAGAATTTAATCTAAAATTTAATTTTGAAATGATGATTTAACATGCCATGTCAGCTTACCATTACAACATTAACGGAAATTAACAGCTCAGTAACTAAAATATTACAACACAATATTATAAGTGATTAAAATCCAATATTTCAAACATAAATTATTAAAATGTAATATGATACAAATAAAAATAATTATTTTAATAGACCCTTAATAAAAAAAGTTGTTCAAATGAAGGAAAGAGGGTTGTTTTCCCTTCCTTTCCTTTATTTTACACTGTCTTTGAATTATATATTATAAAGGAAGAGAGAAAAAGAGGAAGGAAGGAAAATATTAAACAATATCATGAAATGAAATATGATTTATTATGATATTCTTTTTTTTTTACATTTACAACCTTCTTATAAGAAAGAGGAGGAGGATAAAAAAGAAAATTTATAGCTTTTTACTCTTTTTTCTTAGTTTTCTCCCAAATTTTGGGTTAATGAAGACTCATTTTATGGAAGCTTTTTTTTTTTTAAATTTTTTTATTTTCCCTTACTTAAAAAAAAACACTTAAAACCAATCTCAACAAAGAAAATATTCTTCCTTTTTCTTACCTTCCTTTCTTTTCCTTCTCTTTATTCTAATCATAGCATAAGGTTGGAGAATATACACTATTAGTTTTTTTAAGATAATAATATTTTGGGTAAACTACATTATAGGTTACCCACCTATGCTTCAAGTTTTTTATTTTATTTTATTTTATAATAATTTGTCTTTTTTAATCTATTTTCATTAATTGTCATTAATTAAGTAATGGAAAACTAAAGTGGAAGTTCTAAATTGATATAATAAGAAATTTAGCCATATAAAATTTATACATTATATCAATTTGATCTCAAATTTTTAAAAAAATTAACCTTCAATGTTTACATATTATGTAATTAAGCCATGACATACATGAGCATCCCTTCTTAGTTTACACCTTCCAAAAACACCCATACCATTCATTAAATGTCATTGACTAAGCAATGGAAAACTTTTGTGACCATTCTAAATTGGTATAATAAGAAATTTAGTCATCTGACATTCATATATTATATCAATTTGATCTCAATTTTAAAAAAAAAAATATAACCCTCAATATTTACATATTATATAATTAAGCTATGACATACATTAGCATCCCTTCCTAATCTACACCTTCCAAAAACACCCATACCATTCATTCGACTCGTTCCCTGATAATATGAAGCTTAGTGGTGAATTGAAATTGTGACCCAATCAGGTTGACGCGACTACCATTGCAATTGCTCAATTTCAGCCAACATGTTAACCTATAGACGAAAAGTCCAAAATCAATGCCGAAGAATCATGCTGGCGATGCAAATATGGTAGGAACTATGAGGAGCCCAAGGAACAACGTTCACACTCTCTTGGTGTCTGCAACTCAACTGTCGACAACATTGTGTCATGGTGGTGGCTATTTGATTTTCTCTTAGATTTTGGTTTTTTTCACAATGCTGGATAAATTAGTCATCTTTTAATTTTTAAAACCTTAAGATTTTAATTTTTAAATGTGTTTAATACATTTGAACCAATAAGGGAAGAGAAAAAGGTTTTACAAACACAATGATCGAATCTTATATTTTATACCGATCAAAGTTTGCCATAAATATTTATAAAAATAATTAAGATTAGAGGATCCCATAATCTTTAAAATAGCCCCAACCTTAAGTACCAATACGTTTAAAAACTATCCAAATTTATTATAAATAAAAGAAAATCCATCGTAATATCCTAGATAACACTTTATACTATAATCCTTGTGACCAACCCACTGAAATGATTTCAACTAATAAATAATAATCCTGTGTGTTTAAACTAGATGATGAGTTGTTTGTCTTCACCATGAAATGATAGATTTTTCAAATTTTCTTTTTGGGCTCGAGTCAACTCATTGGCATCAAAAGGAGAACAAAGAAAAATCAATGTGAAAGATGAGAAGATAAAATAAGATTTTAATCTATTGGTTTAAATGATTACCAAAAAATTTTGTCTTCTTGAAGGAAAAACTTGTCTTGTTTTTGGTCCCTCAATCCACTGTGCTGCTCCTGCATTGCCGACCGATTCATATCTATGAAAAACTATAACATATCAGACAAACTTGCTGCAACTCAAATATCTAAAATAACAGGTTTTGTTAAAAAAGGGCTAACTATTATCACCCAAAAAATTTTAGAACCAATGACATGGAATGGTCCTCATCCTCACAGATGCTTGTAAGGGAAGGTTAAAATGAAAGCGATCAAACCCAAGACAAATTTATGTGTCGTGTTTACCGGAAAAACTAGTGTAGCAGACTTAGGACAGTGACATTTAGACCCAGTCTAAGTGTCCTCAATGGCTGCACTTCTTCATTTGTCTTTTCGTAGCCCTTGATTCCACAAAATGACTTGACCATGGGACAATGTTAAACCACATGTTTATTTTATATGCTTTGAAACCACACATACATGTTTACCTTGCCTTTAATGCAACTTGTGTATTTAGGCATAGGAAATGAAGAATATCGAGACAAAAAGTAAGAGGAATCGGCCAAAAATTCACCATTAATGTTGTTGTACAATTCTAAATCACAGGTTACAATCATCTAAACTATAATTAATTTTACTAAATATTACTTTTTCTTTCACTCCGGTATTCAATCAATAGGGTTTCAATTTAATTATTAAATTATTAAAATATTCTTATTTAAAAAATAATAATAAATATTAATTTAAGAGTTTTTTTCATCTTTCTTATATAAATTTTTTAAAAAAATTCATGCTTACGGATTTGAACCCAAACACCAAACATTCCATCTTTCAATTTTGTCATTTCAACTAAAGTAATATTTAAATTTTATATAAATTCTTAATAAATATATTATATAATTATTTTCTCACACCATTGGTATACTATAATTTTTTGGTTATGTCATCGATTGATTTAATGTCACAAATTGACTTAATACCAACTCGAAAAAAATGATAATGCTATAATAAATAATTGAAGTGCATTTAATATTCTTAATATGATGTTTTTGCCCATTTAGAATTTCTTTTCACTCACAATTTAAACTATTTTTTTTAATTTCAATTTCGTACATATTGCATATATATTATTAGTATTAATCTCAATCTTACATTTAATTATTTATTGTATATTATTTATAAACACACTTTTAAACTCTAAAAACACACTCTTAAACTCTAAACATGTAATTTCTATGCGTGTACGTGTGTGAGATAGAATTTTTAGTATATAATTGTACTCCCAAAATTTAATATTAAGATCGATCAGCACTCTTGTACAGCGTGACCTATTCTCTTCTATAGTTTCTTTTAACTAGGCTGCAGAGTTGGCCTAAAACATTGCCTTGTTGGATATGGCAGCCCACCAGACCAAAACCCATCAAAAGGGTCCAAAACTTTGTCCATTCAATGAGAGACATCTTGTGAGAGATGTTGGTGTTGCCAATGAAGCAAATAAACCCCTCTTAAGAACCAAGGAAATTTTGCCACACATCAACTCACTGATTTAACTCAAACTTATGCTCATAATAGATCAACCATCTTTCTTCATTCTAGCACCAACTTCGGTGCACCAAAAATGAGAAGAAAAAAAAACCCATCTTTCTCTAAAACCATTTTACGCGTTGCAGGGATACAATTTGCGAACTATGGACCTTACTTGTGATATTGATTTAATTTTTTCTCTGAAAATTCAGTTTCTTTCTAAAGTCAAAGGAAAAACATGCATTGAATTTTATGAAAGACATACCAGTGAAAACCGCGTGGAAGGGAAACTTCTGATATTTTCATATCCTATGCTTTTTGCAACCAATAATTAGCTGACATGCAACTAAACCCGTCATTCATTTGGCCACATTTTTCTCTAGTTAAGCCAAAAACAAGAATACCGTGTCAAATATTTTCTTGCAACTATTCAAAACTGATCTTTGCACTGTTTCTTGTCACTCAAGCATATATAAATTGAAAGTGAAATGTACTAGTATCATGTCGGCCGTATATATAAATTTGTAGGGAAAAGTAAAACAGACCCATCGTAGAGACAAGATTGGAATCATTTAACCATTGTCCTAAAACTTAATTGATCACATGCTCATCATGTTTAAAAAGGGGTGTTCGTTAAGTCTTTTTTTGATATGCATATAATGAAAATGATGAAATGTTTTGCCAAGTTGCACACACTATTTGTTTCAAAGAAGACAACATTTTTACCTTTATATACTTGCATGGGGTCCTGCAACTGAGCCCCCATTTGGTCGGTAAAACATTAACTTCCCATTACAGTGTGATCTACAGAGGAAGCAATATAGTCAAACATGTATCAGAAATGATTTTTTTTTTTTTTTTTGATATTTTGTGTTTATAAGGTCCAAAATCAGCCCCATCAATCACATTGGTCCGAACTCGTAATGTTCTTTTAACTTTTATTGCAATGATTTTTTTCTCTTCTTTTTAAAAAGAGTTTACTCGATTTTGATGTTCCAAGAGCCAGCAAATAAGGGGATTTTCAATGCAAATTGGGCCACAAAAAATGAGGAGAATATGATGACCATGAACGTCGCTTTTGAGAATATGGTTATGTCCATAACCTCCTACGAATTCAATACTCACTGCAAATTTCAACTTTTGAAGAAACATCAACCAAAATTTTAAAGAAAAAAATCTTTAGTGCTTATCAGGGAATTCATGAATTCATCTGGTGAAAGCAATATCATCAAAAGACGAGCAGCGAGAAACCGTTTGTTTACATTCCCTAGTTTAGACCACTGCGATTTGGTGCAAAGATTTGACAGCGACCAATCAGAATCCCATTGTCATTGGCCATAAAAATGTTGTCGTGGCACTGATGCAACAACAACTTCATGATTGTTCATTATTGTCCAAGTTTGATTTGATCAGTTGAAAAATGCTCAATCATGATATTAAAGCACTATTAGATGAAGTGATAACACTGTCTCATTGCAAATTTAATTGGAGTTGGATATGATATTAAAAGGTCTAGTATCACCGACCATCGGTCTTGCCACCGTCTCCCAAGAAAGAGACGAACAAAAATACAGCGAAATTGAACCGACAAAAAAAAAAAAAAAAAAAGGGGTTAAAGGCTACCAAGTGATGATTGTGAATTGGATTCCAATAGCAAAATCTTAGTCGTGTTTTTTCTTTGCAACTTGCAGCTACAACTTGTCGATTTTCAACAGCTTCAGAACAAATCTACACTGATTTAAGGCCAAAAAAAGAATGAATTAAAAAGAGGGTACAGCTAGTTAGTGAATTAAAATGCTTATTGGCACATTACATTGTAAAAAAAGAACCTCGAAACAAGTCATGACGATGAACACAACAGCAGATTCTGATCTACATAACTGCAAATACCTAACCAAAGATAGAGAAACATAAGCGGGCAAAATGGATATACAAAAGGGAATTGCAGATGAAGAGAAACCAGCAACAAAGAGAGATTTTCCTCTGGATATGGTTCTTTTTTGGAATGTAATTCCCCCCCTATCCTGCCAAATAAAGCATCAGAGATTCAAAGCAATGTGAATAGATCATGGCCTCATTGTGTTGTTTTTTTTTAAGACCCCATTTCTGCAGAAAATTAAGAGATTATGAACTAATGCTACAAAAACATGCAATTGCTACTTTGGACTTGAACCCAAATACCCCAACCGGTCAGCCAATACATTCACATCTTCATCTTCACCTCCTTCAGGTATATCCAACTCTCCTTCAAATCTCTCATTCAATAATTCTTCCCAAAACCCTTCATCAAGCTCTCTGTCATGGCCATGTCCATGTTGGAGTTCATCTTGTGGTTCCTCTTGCTCCCTTCTGGCCCTACCATACCCTTGCATTTCCAGTGCCAATGCTTCCAACTCTGTCACTTGGTATCCGTACTCACCATACTCCGGAGGTTCAGTTTTAACCGGATTTATCCCCTCACTACCTCGGCTCGATTGGCCTACATGTCGTTGATCGATCGGCCGTCGCCTTTTCTTCGACATGGCTTCTTCGAGCTCCTTCCTTTTCTCCTTCTGTTGCATCAACTGCCGGAGGAAAGCTGGATTCTGCATAGCTCTAGCCAAGAAAGACATCATTTGTTGCTGCTTCTTTTCAGTGCCTTGTAACCTTTCTTCCATGGCTTGAATATAAGCTCGAGTGCTTTGTTGCTGTTGTCTTAGCTTCACTAATTCCATCATTAACACCTGCTTGTCCCGCTTCAATCGACCAACTTCCCCATCTACCCCAAATCTGCCAAGTTCAACACAAGGACCTAAAGGTTGCTGAGATGGTGGGGGCTGAGATGTGGTCTTTCTTCTCCTAATGTTCTTCAGCAGATGCTTATGGCCCCTAAGGAACCCTTCATTGGCAAACTCCCATTTATCTGGATCAGTTTTTCTAAAACCCTGCAGTAAGTGAAATCACACAATAAATCAAATAAAAAGAACTTGTTAATAATTTATGATTAGTTCCCATTGTTGATGGAGACAAGAACCAATAAATAATTGAGCGAGGTCCCACTTCCAGAAAGAACCATTAAGATCTAAAAATTAAAAAACAATTAAGAAAAAACCCCAAGGGAGTTGCTCAAAGGATTAAAATAATGGTGATAGAACAATCTCTACAAAAACGTAATAAAAAATAATATATATAAACTTTGGATGACCTGTAAGACATGAGAGATTCCAGAACTTTCAAGAAAACTCTCGAGCATCAATAATTTAAAGAGGAAAACTTTTTGCATCCAATGAACAAGGAGATATAAGAATAAAAAAATCAATTATTGCTGCAAAAAAAAAAAAAACGTAAATCAAATAAAATGAGTGAAACCCAGAAGAACATTAACAAGTAAACATTTTACTAAGAATCATTATGAAGCTATGAAATGGAGGAAGCAGTGGCCTTTGGCCCTTAAATGGTGAAATTATGGTTTAGTCACTCTAAAAACTGCAATATTACATTTTGACCTTCTAAAAGATTATAATTCAACATTAGCCTCCAGGGGAATAGAAATTCTAGCTTGATGTAATAAGATTTGGAGAGAAATTTTTAAAATTGGGAAGTTTATTTTTTTTGGAAAACTGAAAACAGAGGTTGAGAGATAAGAAGCCTTACGTAAGTATTGAGTTGCCTAACGAAACTAGAGAAATTATTGTGCTTGAAATATCGAGGAAGAAGATTAGTGGAGAAAGCGTGAGGATCCCACACAACAAAGCTGCTACCTCCTCTGCTCCACGAAACTATGTAATTAGTGCTAGGATCATCAACAATGTCAAAGGTCTTCGTGAGGAATGGCGGTGGCCCTGAATCGTGAAGACCCTCCATCGGCTGCGGTGGCGGCGGCCCCATCATCATCACCGGTGGGTCATCGTCGGACTGTGAATAATTCGAGTTCGGGTACTCTTCCTTCACCGGAAAATACGGATTCATGGTCCCGAAACTCCGCTAAATTCTTTCTTCCTAAGATTACGAAACGATTTCTTTATCGAATTCAAACCCTTAATTTTGATGATTCTAAGTTCGTAAAACAAATGAGAATTTGAAAGCAGGGGAAAGCTTCATATACGAAGAGCTGAAGCTGATTCCTCAAACATGTTAAAAAAAAAAAACCAAAAAAAAAATTGAAAACTGAATCAAAAGATAACCAGTACGATTATAAATAGAAAGTGAAACAGAAAATAAAGAGAAAAAAAAGTGAATCTTTTTTTTTTTTTTTCTGTGCGAGGTTTCTTCTTTGGGAAGGTCGTTTTTGCCGTTATAGTAGAGTTGGTAGCTTAGTCACGCTCGTTTATATACTAAAAGCAACGAAAGCAGTGTGTCCCCCCAAAAAAAGAGTTTAAAACAAAGAGAAATATATTTAATTGTGGGGGATTTACTTAATAAAAAAATCATTTAGAAAGTTCTAGACATATCCAATGGAACTTATTATTTTATTCATTATAATATTTAATTATTTTAGTTTTGGTTTTGGTTTAATAACAAATTTATTTTAAATAGCCATATCTATTTTATAAAAGTATAAATAATAAATAATAAATAGTTCCTTTCTTGTAGAAAGTTCTGGAACTTCATCAAGGAGAGCATGGTACTTGATCCACTTTTTGTATATTCATTATTATTATTATTTTAATTTTTGGGAGAAAAAATTGGATTCCCATTGTAATCTGAATTTTGATTGGTCGGATAATGGGTCCCGCACATAGTTTTTGGTCTTAAATTCATTTCAATCAATTGAAATTATTACTAAATTATTAATAACATAACATCTCACAAATGATTATTGAGATTTTATGTTTAAATTTATTGATGTAAATGTGGGCAGATTTTTTTCTAAATTTATTCTAATTAATTTTTACTCCAAATTAATATTTATATAAATGTATAACACATGAAAATTTATTAAGTAGGCACATAAAGCTTTAAATCAACATATTACATGTAGGAATTCTTAATTTATCTCCTAAAAGGAGGTTTTTAATAGAAAGCATGGGAAAAATAATGATTACAAGTTTAGCCTCATTAGATGGACAAATTCGTGCCAGCCAATCAGCCACCATATTATCTTATCTAAGAATTTAACAGTTTGAAAATAACAACACAACAATAAAATTTGTTAAGTTATGATTAAGGGTGAAATAAAAAGAATTAGTATTAAGGAAGTCATGATTAGATTAAAGTAAAATACCCAAATTATTAAGTTAGAAAAAAATCAAAATGGAAACCGCCCCTAGTTTTGAAGCTTCATTGATTTGGATTTAGAATAAAATAATATATAATTGTTTGTTGGTTGGTAGGGTGTAACTAAATGAGAAATGAGAAATGAAGATAAAAGTGATAGAAGTGATTATGACTTAAAACCCAAAGATAAATAGTTAAATAAAAGTCAATTTTGTTGTATCCAACTTTTTGGAATGAGAGGAAGCACAGGGCAATACGAGTAGTGTAGGGGATGCCTCCATCTAGTTTAGAGGAAAATATTGTATTTGCCTAATTCATCACTAGTATTTTATTAGGTTGGTTAAATTTTAATTTTAGTCCATTTTGTTTTTTTTTTTGATATAATTGGTTGCCTCAATGTTTACAATTTTATTAGTTATTTATCTAAAAAGAAGGTCCTAAGCGATTTTGTCCTTTTTCTCTATAAGATAACGGTAAAATTTTAATATTGAACCTTCTACTTTACTAAAGTTTAAGATTTAGTTTACTTTATCAATGACATTAGTTGGTGTAAATAATTAGCATTCTTAACTATCCCAGTTAAAATGTTGTCGTGAACTTTTCATAACAACACCTTTCTAACGCATATCGAGAAGATTTTTTTCGTTATAATAAATACACCTTTCTAACATACAAGAAAAATATATTTTAGTATGATAAGTTTAGAATGTATATTTTTAGGAGAAGCCTCAACCTAAGCATTTTAATCGAAATAATAAACTATTTGGACTAACTAAAAATAGATAAACCAATTTATGTCAAATTAAAGTATAGATATTAATTAAATCTTAAATTTAAACATAGTAGAAGGACCATAATTATAATTTGACATAAAACAATCATGAATAAAAAAATAATTTTAATTAAAATAAAGATAATTACAATCATAATTATTTTAATATATAATGTAATTTTAATAAGCATTTAATAAATAATTATAATTATAATTTTAAAACCCAACGATTGCGGGCAAAACATTCTAATTTTAATTATTTGAAAGTAGAACAAAACAAGTTTTATTATATTTTATGCGGTTTGGGAGTTCACTTCTCAATTTCATCACTACAATCATGTTATATTATCACAATTGTTCAACTATCAAAATAATTAGGGATAGTGATTTATTTCCCCTTTTAATTTTATAAAATCATTTTAGATCTCTATTTAATTTTTCGCCTTTTTAGCTTTTAAATTTACGTTTTTTTTTTCTCAAATCACCTTTAAATGGATGGAAAAATTAACGTTCATACACGTGGATTGTCATGTGGACGACACGTCAACATTTAACTAATTTTTTAAATTATAAAAATTATTTTTAAAATTTAAAAGCATTAAATTATTTAAAAATATAAAAATATATTTTTTTTAAAATTTAAATTTTAACTAAATGCTGACATGTCATCCATATGGCAATCCACGTGTATGCCACATCAGCAAAGTTAACAAATGTTAACTTTTTCATCAATTTTTGGGTGATTTGATAAAAAATGCAAGTTCAAGGGTTAAAAGAAGCAAAAAATTAAATGAAAGGTTAAAATAATATTTTTTTTGTAAATTTGAAGGGCCAAAAAAATTATTATGCCAAACGAGTATATAATTCAACTTTTAGCTACCAACATGTTATACTAAAAAAACAAATAGTGAAAGTTGGGGAATTTTAAAAAATAAAATTATGCTCGATAAGTATTGACATTGTGTATCAGTAAAGAGGAGGAATGGCAGAGGTGATGGACAATTTACTCTCGGAAGGCAAAGAGCTATCATCAGGGGCGAAGCCAGGAAATTTTTTTAGGGGGGGCCGGATGAAATTTTAATTTTTTATAGTTTACATCTTTCTAATTTGTAAAGGATTAAATCAAATTTTTATAATTTTAGGGGGGCCAAAGTGTAATTTTACCTTTACTAATTTAAATTTTTTTAAAAAATTTCAAGTGCCTAAATAGCAATTTTACCTTTTAGGGGAGGCCGAGGCCCATGCCAACCCCCCCGGCTTCGCCCCTGGCTATCATGGATAGAGAGGCAGCAAAAGAAGAGGAAGGAAGAGAGAGAGAGAGAGAGAGAGAGAGAGAGAGAGAGGAGTTGTCTATATTCCCCTCTCACTAAAGTGTAGGGGCTTTTATATGTGAGATCATGTCAAATCAAGGTTAAGTTTGGATCTTGCATGTTTGAGTTTAAACCAGCCTTATACTTAAGTGGGCCTAATTTTCTACACAATCTCATTTTTTGGTTTTACTATTTTTATCCAAACCTCTCAAAGTTCAGATAGAGAACTTGGTCCATTCTAAATGAAAGTTAGGTTTTAGTCACCTTTAAAAGATTAAGTACAGTAATTCATAGGTAACATAATTTTTCCATTTCATTATGTGAAATAAACTATTTTTGTAAAATAATACTTGTAAGGCCCAATTTAGCAGCCCGAAGCCCGCACCAATACCAGAAAATAAAACAACAAAAAAACAGATTTGAATAAAGCCCAAATGGCCCAACATCGAAGCCCAAATTATTAGGCCCAACTAAACCCTAAAATTTCAAAGAACCTAAATCAATTTAGGTGCTTTAGTTGTCTTGTGCCGCTCCCACGCCAAAGAGAGCCATCCACGCCATCCACCACGCCCACGTAGCATATCCCACGTCCTCTGTGATCTCCGCGTGCACCTGCAAAGAGGGGCCAAATATTCGGTACCAGGCAGTTGTAATTTAGGCTATATAAAGCCATTTTTAACATTGTAAAGAGGGAAGATTTTTTTGTTTTTTACAGAGAATACACATTTTCTAATAGCAATGAATCAAAGAAATCGAGCAAAGGTTTTTTCCCCAAAATCTGTTTGTCTTCTTCATTTATTTTTTTCCTCATCTTTTTATTTTATTTTGTCCTTTTTTTCTTTGTTTTTTTAAAAAAGACTCTTAAACATATAAAAGTTTTTAAAACTAAAAGAGGAAAGATCGAGAGGACTCACTAAGCTCCCGTGACCGCGCCGTCGACGCGCATGGGGGCTCTCGGTTCTGCTTTCGAATTATAAAGGGAATCAAAGAAAGAGGGGAGGTTTTGGCCTATTTTGAAACAGAGAGGAAGATGAAAGAAATTTATGTTCTTTTTATGCTTTTAAGCATCCAAGGCAAAAGCGCTATTGAGTGATGGGGGCTCCACGCGCATTTACCCTACATGGGTAAATTGCGCATCTAATCCCTTCCCTTTGCGCCTTGTTTTATTAATGTAGCCTTTTTTATTTTTAATTTGACCCCAAATCCTGTTTTAAACTCGGTTTAGACACCTTTTCTCCTATTTCACTTTATTTTAATGTTTATTATTACACCAATTATTTTATTAATATCGTCATGTTTTATATATATATTATTATTATCTCTATTATTATATTTATTTTTATTATTAATTTACTATTTATAATATTTTTTACTTTCATTATCGCCATTCTTTTATATTATTACTATTATTTCATTTTTTTATACTATATTTTTACTATTACTTTTATTTTCATTTACCATTAATTTTATTTTTTTACCACTAGTATTTTATATATATATTATTATTGCTTTTTATTATATCCATTACTCTTATTTTATTGCTAGGGTTATTATTACTTTTTTTTTCATCATTGCTATTGTTTATTATTGGTTTTACTAATATGGTTTATTTACTCTTGTTCCTATCATCTTATATGGATCGATAATTTCGAATTGCCTTTTACTATTTTTGTTTTTGCTATTATTTACTTTTAAAAAACTCATAAAAAGTTTTCACAAAGGTAGTATTTAGTGTTTGGATGTTCAAAAAATTGTACCCAATCGTGCTGGGTTTCAATTTTTTCGTTAAATCTGATAATTAAATATCCTTTAAAGATTTTGATTGTATTTTTGAAAATAAAGGCAATATTTAATGATTGGAAATTCAAGGAATCGTGCCCAATCGTGCTGGGTTTCGATTTTTAGTTTGGCCAAATAATGAAATACCCTTTTCAAATCTCAATAATCATGAAATGATCTTGGCACCGAGGGTTTGAAACATTGTGTCTGTCGTCTTTGGATGTGGTATTTCATCATTTTGGAATAAGAAAGTTTCGATATCCAATCGAGTCATTCAAACAATTTTTTTGAAAGATTTATATTCTAAAATATTTTCTAATTTTCGATATTAAGGACATTAATCAATCAATACGGTACCAATTTTGGGCGTCGCGAGGGTGCTAATCCTTCCTCGTGCGTAACCGACTCGAGCCCATTTTCTTAAAATTCGTGGACCAAAATATTTTCCAAAGTGACCCAATCGCACTTCAAAAAAATGATTGGTGGCGACTCCATCCTTTTAAAGTCGGCCCGTTTTCCAAACAAAAAATGGTTCCGACAAACTTGGCGACTCACTGGGAACAAAAAGAGAGTCAAGCCGTAAAATTGGTTGATTAATGTCCTTTTATCGAAAATAAAATTCTTTGGTTTTGTTTTTCCATTTGCATTAAGTCTGTGTCGCGTCATATATTTGCTTTGGTTTAAGACACTTAGAATATTTTGCATTCATATTGCATGACCATTGTGGTCACACCCTTAAGTGGGAGCGAGAAGCTATGCCTTCGTGAGGTTTTCACCTCCGCATGGGCTAGGGGACTGCTTCCGGGATACATCCGTACCTATGGTTCCGTGAGGTTTTCACCTCCGTATGGCCATAGGGAAATGTATTCCCCTGAACTGAACTCAATCCGTATGAGCCTATAATGGGTGAGGATTGAGGAATCTGCTAGTTCAGGTACCCTTCTTTTAGAACTAAGCCACATATAGCAACCCTAGGAGCCTACCCTAGATAGAGCTACGCCAAACCCGAGTGGTTACCCGGACAAGTGTTCTGTGTTGTCTATTTCTCTTGCACTAACGTGTTTTCTTTTGTTTTGACTACCTTACATTTCATCATCATAGAAAGGAGGTGTTGATTCATACCCGATTGCTAAATAGAAAAGTTGGTCATAAGAAAATGAATTTTTTGATAAAGTGGATTATAATACGGTAGTCCGAATATAGTCCAAGTAAACACAACGAGAGAAGGCTGATAGTCCATGAAGGAATACAAGACCTTATTACCCAAGGATTCAAGCTGACAATGATAAATCAGGAATCACGACGTATCGAATTTCTTAAAGAGTCTAACAAGCATTATGGAGCAGGGAGTCGTGATCCAGATCAAGCAAAAGGAGCTAGAGGAGGCATGTATTAGAAGTTTGCAAGACGTGACTTTTACGAAGAAGGGATTCATGTTTTCACTTAGACTATGAGGGCAAGGCCGTATATGCGATCCATTTTGTATAAAGAAATTTATTTTCTAGTAAAGTTTTTCTAATGTAATTGAATTCAGAGTCAACGCCTCTTTTTCTTTGCATTCATGCATTTGCATTTCATCGTATCATGTGCATTAAAATATCATAAAAGAACCCTATTAACTAAAGGTCGTATTATAGTTACCACGGAACATCACTACTATACACGAAGGAAAACAAAAATCATGGATCGAAGTTGGAAAGGTTGGAGCAGATGCACGAAAAGAGATGCAAGACCGATTGCGAACTCGATGCAAGAGCGATTGGCAAAATTCAACAAGACGTGAGGGATCAAATGCTGGAATCCCAGAGAAGTATGATGAGCCAGTTAACGCTGTTGTTGACTGGAGCGCAGGATAAGGGAAAAGGCCCTATGGTCGATGTCGGGGATGAAAATGAAAATTCTGCTTATCTGTCAGGCCTAGCCCCGGTAAATTCTCAAGCGCAACCTCCGAGAGTGTCATTAATATCGGGCCTCGATATCAAGCCCAGTGCCTCGGCACCGGCAAACTTCCCGACGGGTTTGAGCTCTAACCCTGGAGACAATTTGCCAAAGTTCATGGTCCCTGATTTCGACGATGCAGTAGAGGGGGAGAAAGCGAAGGCGGAGTTTCCAAAGGAGTTTGAGGATCGCTGCAAATGGCTGGAGGAGAAGTTTAAAGCATTGGAAAGTGTTGATTACCAATGCGAGGTGGATGCTAAGAAGCTGAGTCTAGTCCCGAATTTGGTACTTCCTCCGAAGTTCAAGATGCCAGAGTTTGAAAAGTACAACGGGACCACCGCCTCCACGAGGCCCATATTACGATGTTCTCGTCAGAAATGACGGGATATGTCAACAATGACCAGTTATTGATCCACTGCTTTCAGGACAGTCTGACCGGAGCTGCAGCAAAATGGTACAACCAGTTAAGTCGTACTCAAGTCAAATCGTGGAAAGATTTGGCACAAGCCTTCATGAAGCATTATGGCCATGTGGTGATATAGTGCTGATAGAATTACTTTGCAAAACATGGAGAAGAAACCAAATGAAAGCTTGAGCGGTATGCGCAAAGATGGAGAGAGGTCGCCATGCAAGTTCAAACCACCACTCCTAGAAAAAGAGATCGCAATGCTCTTCATCAATACCTTGAAGGCTCCATTCATCACTCACATGATAGGAAGTACTACTAAGAGCTTTGCGGATATAGTGATGGCAGGAGAGATGATTGAAAATGCCATAAGGGGTGGCAAGATTGAAGTAGGGGAAACCACTAAAAGGTCCATTCCTAGGAAAAGGGATGACGAGGTGAATAATACGAGTACTCACAACAAAGGGTACCCAAAACAATTCATGTTAACTTGACCAAAGGTGATCAACTGGCCGGCAACAAGGGTCGATGAGACAAGAGTCGGGCACAAGGCAAAACTCTGAAAAGTTTCAATTTACGCCAATCCCAATGACGTATAAGGAGCTATATCAAAGTTTGTTGAACGCACACGTGGTGTCCCCATTTTATTCGAAACCGTTGCAACCTCCATTCCCAAGATGGTATAACGAGAATGCCCAATGTGAGTATCACGCAGGAATAAAGGGTCATTCAATTGAAAACTGCACTACGTTTAAAAAGCTGGTAGAAAAGTTCATTCAAATGGGAGTTGTGAAGATTGACGGTTCATCAAAGCCGGATCACTGTGATGCGACAGTAAATGTAATAATTGAAGGAGGAGACAAGAAAGTTGCAACTCCTTAAAGAGAATGAAGTTTCCAAGTCCTTGTGCACTTGTGAGTGTTTTGAATAATGGGACTGTGGAAGAAATCCCTGTATTTTTAGAACGATCTATGGTAATGTGCAAAACATGTTTGTTGCCTTTTGTGAAATAGGCTTATGTCCAGAATTATCATTTCAATAAAATGCATCTTTTGAATACATATTCTTTTATTTTTTTACATTTCATACTGTACATTCTTTTGTTTTTTAGTATTCTTTCATGACCATACCAATAATCATCCTTAGAATCATTCATTCTTTGGATTTCTTACCTTCGTACCTAGGTACCCGATATCAACGACATGAGCGACATTGTTACGGACTCCTTTTTGAACAAAATACGGGTATAGGGGATCTAAGGACTATGAAGATGATAGAGATTGTGACATATCTTCTGACTTGTTAAGAATGGTTTAACAAGATGAAAAACAGACCTTACTCTACAAAGGGTCAGTGGACATGGCGAGTCTAGGAAATGAGTGAAGAGTCATCAAGTTCAATTTCAATTTCAATTTTAATTTCAAATTCAAGTTCGAATTCAAAGAAAAAAGAAGGAAAAAAGAAAAGAGAAGAAATAAATCATCAAAAAAAGATTGTGAAAGATGATTGAAACTTGTAAAGATTGGCATAAATTAGTCACCATTTACCCTTAATGTGGGCCAAGACCTTTGCTGGGGCAACACATTTCTCATCGGAATAGAAACGATTTTGCAAATTAAACCTAATTGAAGAAAGGGTTAAAAGTTATTTGTCACGGCCAGATGATATGAGCTTAGAGAAGTTCATCTTAGGGAATTCTACGAAGGAACCTGATGTTGAAAATGATCTTTCTTCTACAAAAGATTTCAAAGAGAAGTATGTGCCAAACTGGAAGGACCTTTTGTTGTAAAGAAGGCACATTCAAGAGGAACATTGCCATTGGTCAAAAGCGGATGGCGAGAACTTGCCCAATCTGGTGAATTCAAGTCCAGTCAAGAAATATTTGACCTGAAGGAGAAAAGACCAATGTGAAAATCCGCAAAGGGCGCATTGAGCTCAAATTCATTCAAAAAAAAAAGAAAAAGAAAAGAAAAATGAGAGGCCAAGGCGAAAACCCCAAAAGGGCGCTTTGAGACCAAAGGGGATTTGAGTTGAAAACCCGAAAAGGGCTTCTCAAATTTTGACCAAGAAGTGGGGCATGCAGTAGTCTTGCTACGTCTGAATTAGCAATGAGAAAGAATGTTGCGTCTTGGGGCATTGACAAAATACTCCAGATCCCCTGAACACATATTGAGCTTAAAATGGTCCTTAATAAGTTTGAACAAGAGAAGCTCAGGCTGCGATATCTGGGGCACCTAGTTTCTATTTTACCCAATTTTTAATTTGTTATTCTTTTCAATATACACCCCAATCAATTTCCTTGATTATCTTTTATAACTTATTTGTTTCGAGCTATGGTCTTGCTTAATTTCTTTTTTTTTGTCCATTAATCTTTTTCAAGCATTTTATATTGAAATAACGATTATTGGACTAAATACTTTCATAAAAAGAGTTTCGCATATTACTCTAGAAGCTTCTAAATAATATGAGAATCTGAAACAGGACTATTGTTCAGAACTCACCAAGCTTAAGGGAATTGGAAACATTGAAAAATGATTATCTTTTCAAATTCTTATTGGATAAGACAATTTCGTTGGTAACACCACATCGGCAAATGACAAAAAGATCAATCCAAGTATAAAAAAAATTGTTGTCGGAATACCCTGCATACATACATCTGGTCATTACACTCAGGGGATGATATAATAGACCAAGTTGATTGAAGAATACCTCTAAGTGATAACTGAATGGATGAAAACCAAATGTTATTCCCCAGAAGTTGCAATGAGAGGTATAATTTTTTATAAGGTTTAAGGAAAGGGACTCTGAAATTACAGCGGGACAAGCTTGCTGAGTAGAATGATTGTTTCTTTGGGTTTTAGTCCAAGATACCAGCTGAACGAGAAAGCATGGTAGCGCATCAGTGATAGGACCTTGATGAACTATGAGCAATGACAACCCATAGGGATCATTCTCTCATTTCCAATTAGAAGCATTTGATTTGTGCCGATCATTGTGTCCTAATCGTTCTTAAAAAAAAAATCATTTTCATGACATCTTGCATTCATACAAATGTCATCCCTAATATCATTTAGTTAGGAGCATTAGATTCATTCCGATCATGCATCCTAATCATCATTTGTAACAGTCCAAATTTGGGTCTAGTCAGAATAGTGGTTTCGAGACCACAAATCCGACGAGAAAAAAATTTATTTTTATTATATTTTTATGGTCTACAATTTTACGGAAAGATTTCGTAAAAATTTCGTTCAAAAATTTTGACGTTTGAGCACTCAATTTAGTCAAAAGGACTAAATTGTAAAAAATGCAAAAGTTGAGTTCTATATATTAGAGGTGTCAAATTGCTATGAGCTTTAAATTGGAGGCCCTTAAAAGGTAACTAGACCATTGAATAACTTGATGGACAAAAATAGGCATGAATAGGACAAAATTGAAAGAAAAGTCTTAAGGGTATTTTAGTCATTTAGTGTTTTAAATGAATAAAAGACAAAATACAAGAAAAAATCTGCTCATCTTCTTCAAGTTGCTGTCGAAAATTTCTAGACTCCATGGCTAAGGGTTTCAAGCTTTTCAAGCTTCATAGTAAGTGTTTTTGAGCCCTGCTTTTTAATATTCATCGTATTTTTGAAATCCCTTAACTTAGTCTAGCTATTTCTACCATTATTTTGAGCTAGAGTTTAATTTTAAAAATTGACCCATGTTGAATAATTGTGAATTTTGATGAATTATGGTAGATTATGCATGTCTATGATTAGAGAAACGAGTTTTATTAGATGATTTTCGATGAAATCGTATAAAAGGGGTTAAATTGTCAAAGTTATAAATTGGTCATAAGTGTGTGAATTAGTGAGAATTTGATGTTGCCATAGAAGAGAAAAATGATCATCATGTTATAAAACATAAGAATAAGGGCTGAAGTTTAATTTTTGAGTATTGGGGCAAAAGTGTAAATATGTAAAAGTTTAGGGGCAAAATTGTAATTTTTATAAAGTTGAGTTAAGGACTGTTTTGAATAGTACATTAATTAAATAAGTGAAATGTGATGTTTTAGACCCTGAAAAACAGATTTGGACCTAGAACGGGAGGAAGATTAAAAATCGGGAAAGTTGGTAAAATGGCCGTTTTGGTATCGAGGTAAGTTCATATGTTTAATAAGCATTTAATGATGCAAGTTTGAATGTTAAATTGAAATTTTAGTTATGAATACTTTAGTATTGATTTTCCAATATAATTATAATGTTAGATATTGACTCGACATTTTAATGAGAATTAGTATAAATTACATGTAAGATCAAATTAGAAAGATGGCTTTGTGTAATATCAAGAAAGTATTGAATAGATAATTTGGGGAGGATAAGTTAAATTGATGATGTGATGAGATTGAGAATGTAATTATGTAAGTTTGTGTGTAAATAATGCATCGTTTTTACTTACGTTTTCATATTTTGATAAATGATATGAATTGTGGCTGAATATTTGATGTAATTGACAAAATATCGACAAGTGAGAAATTTCCCGGTTGAACCTTAGGAATAAAAATGGATACGAGTGACATGTTCACTAGAAACCTATGTGAAATCTAAGTGAAATAAGTGATCCGGGTGCTGGTTCGTACGTTCTACCGGTGGCTGAGTTATCCTGCATGTGTTACGGATACTCGACAGCTTGTGTGAGCAAAGACCGAGTAGTTACGTATTGACCGGCTTGCTTGCGTGAGCAGACCCGAGATTGTGATTATGTGAAACGGGTGCTGGTCTTATAAGTTCTACCAGTGGCTGGGTAATCCTGCATGTGTTGCGGATACCTGACAGCTTGTGTGAGCAGCACTGAGTAGTTACGTATGACCGACAGCTTGTGTGAGCAGACCCGCGAATGTGAATAGCTCGAGAACGAGCCTATGTGTGATAAGTGATGTGAAGTAGCTATGGCTACAAGTGTGGCACTATGTGCAATATTCCGATGTATCCGTTAATAATCCGATGTGTTCAACGGGAAATGACTAAGTGTAAATGACTGTGATTATGTCATGAATAAGTGTAGGTATATGTGCGTAAACTTATGAGCAATGTGCTCGATATGTGATCGAACTTTGGTAAGATTGATACGGAGTACGTGTTACAATGAAAGTTACTATAGAGAAAACATGAAAGAGTGAAATTTAGAAATAAAACAGTTTTGGACAGCAGCAGTTATGTGTCTTTGAAAAATCACCAAAAATGGTGGAAATTGAATTAGAGGTTGAATAAGATATGAAATTAAAGCTGGATGAGTCTATTTTGACGTAAAAGATTTGGTGTAAACAAAAGAATTTCATATTCTGTGATATTTGAATTTTTGTGAGACAGGGTCAGAATGATTTCAGAATCCCTTGTTCTGCCTTGGAAAAATCATTAAAAATTGTAAAAAAATAATTATGGGATATAAGTTATATGCTTTAATTCCTTAATGAGTCTAGTTTCAAATGAAACAAATTATAACATCATTTGAATTCTGTACAAGGAGAAAACTGATTTGTAGTGAAAAGTGGTCAGAATAGTCGAATAGTGAAATAGGGGAAATTTTAATGAATAAACTGTACTAATTGGATAAGCCAAAAATTCTAGAAATTTTATGGTATGAAGATATGTGAGTCTAGTTTCAGGGAAAATTAGTGGTTTGAAATTCAGAGCTCTGTAGCTCAAGAAATAAATAATTTAGTGACAGCGATTCAAGTAGACAGATTAATGTGAACATGAGTAATAAGGTATAAGCATGTGATTTAATGATTGTATCAATTTGAGAACTTGTTGTGAGGATTTGTCATGTTGAGGCTTTGATAAGGCTACAAATGAGTAAGTTGGGAAAGTAAGAACTTAGCATTATTTATGCAAGTTATGACAGCTTAGTAGTAAGCTAAATTCATTGCTAATGCTTATTATTTTTACATGTGAACTTACTAAGTTTTATAAGCTTACCCCCTTTTCTTTCCCATGTTACAGAGTCCTACTAAATAAGCTCGGGTTGGAGGTCGCCGGAGATTGCTTCACACTATCAAGCTATCTATGGGTATCTTTATTTATAAATGATTTAAGTTATGGCATGTATAGGGGCTTGACTAAGTCATTTTGTATATGTGTTAATTAATTTGACCAAATGTATTGTTAAGTCTGGTAATGCCTCGTACTTGGTTCCGGCATAGGATACGGGTAAGGGGTGTTACATCATTCTCATGACATTCTGTATTCATGTAAAAAGTCATCCATAAAACATTTGAGTATACAGGACATGTCCCTCAAAGGACGGTGTAGAAGCAATTTGAAAATTTCAGATTTGGTTCCCTAATGGAGCCAACTGAAGAATTGAAAATTTCAGATTTTGTTCCATAGTGGATCAAACTGAAGAATGAAGTCTTCCTGAAGAAAATAAGGAAGCAAATTGAAAATTTCAGATTTTGTTCCATAGTGGATCAAACTGAAGAATGAAGTCTTCCTGAAGAAAATAAGGAAGCAAATTGGAAATTTCAGATTTTATCCCCCAGGGGATCAAACTGAAGAATGAAGTCTTCCTGAAGATAAGTAAGGAAGCAATTTGAAAATTTCAGATTTTGGTTCCCAGATCAAATCAAGAATGAAGTCTTCTGAAGATAAGTAAGGAAGCAATTTGAAAATTTCAGATTTTGGTTCCCAGGATCAAATCAAGAATGAAGTCTTCTCAAAGATAAGTAAGGAAGCAATTTGAAAATTTCAGATTTGGTTCCCTAATGGAGCCAACTGAAGAATTGAAAATTTCAGATTTTGTTCCATAGTGGATCAAACTGAAGAATGAAGTCTTCCTGAAGAAAATAAGGAAGCAAATTGGAAATTTCAGATTTTGTCCCTGTGGATCAAATCAAGAAATCAAGAATGAAGTCTTCCTGAAGATAATAAGGAAGCAAATTGGAAATTTCAGATTTGTCCCCCAGGGGATCAAACTGAAGAATGAAGTCTTCCTGAAGATAAGTAAGGAAGCAATTTGAAAATTTCAGATTTTGGTTCCCCAGGATCAAACTGAAGAATGAAGTCTTCCTGAAGATAAGTAAGGAAGCAATTTGAAAATTTCAGATTTGGTTCCCTAATGAAGCCAACTGAAGAATTGAAAATTTCAGATTTTGTTCCATAGTGGATCAAACTGAAGAATGAAGTCTTCCTGAAGAAAATAAGGAAGCAAATTGGAAATTTCAGATTTTGTCCCCCAGGGGATCAAACTGAAGAAACTGAAGAATGAAGTCTTCCTGAAGATAATAAGGAAGCAAATTGGAAATTTCAGATTTTGTCCCCCAGGGGATCAAACTGAAGAAACTGAAGAATGAAGTCTTCCTGAAGATAATAAGGAAGCAAATTGGAAATTTCAGATTTGTCCCACAGGGGATCAAACTGAAGAATGAAGTCTTCCTGAGGATCGCAAGGAAGCAGCGGTCGAAACATCGATCCTGCCTCCCGAGTTTGCGATGAGAGCAGATCAAAAGATAGTGGATACTACTTTCATAAAGTTGAAGCTATCAAGATGAAGTTCCAATACCGTTCAAGTTGCAGTGGAGTTGGAGTCATTTGAAGAAGACGAGGATCAAGAAGTCGAAGTTCAGCCAAAACCGGGCAAAATTGGTCCTTTTATAGTCTTTGCTCTATTCTCGTTACACGACAATGAGCAAAGAGGGGCAGCTGTAAGGCCCAATTTAGCAGCCCGAAGCCCGCACCAATACCAGAAAATAAAACAACAAAAAAACAGATTTGAATAAAGCCCAAATGGCCCAACATCGAAGCCCAAATTATTAGGCCCAACCAAAACCTAAAATTTCAGCAACCTAAATCAATTTAGGTGCTTTAGTTGTGCGCCGTTCCCACGCCAGCAGAGCCGCCATCCACGCCATCCACCACGCCCACGTAGCATATCCCACGTCCTCCGTGATCTCCGCGTGCACCTGCAAAGAGGGGCCAAATATTCGGTACCAGGCAGTTGTAATTTAGGCTATATAAAGCCATTTTTAACATTGTAAAGAGGGAAGATTTTTTTTGTTTTTACAGAGAATACACATTTTCTAATAGCAATGAATCAAAGAAATCGAGCAAAGGTTTTTTTCCCCAAAAATCTGCTTTGTCTTCTTCATTTATTTTTTTCCTCATCTTTTATTTTATTTTGTCCTTTTCTTTCTTTGTTTTTTTAAAAAAGACTCTTAAACATATAAAAGTTTTTAAAACTAAAAGAGGAAAGATCGAGAGGGACTCACCGAGCTCCCGTGACCGCCACCGTCGACGCGCATGGGGGCTCTGGTTACTGCTTTCGAATTATAAAGGGAATCAAAGAAAGAGGGGAGGGTTTTGGCCTATTTTGAAACAGAGAGGAAGATGAAAGAAATTTATGTTCTTTTTATGCTTTTTAAGCATCCAAGGCAAAAGGCGCTATTGAGTGATGGGGGGCTCCACGCGCATTTACCCTACATGGGTAAATTGCGCATCTAATCCCTTCCCTTTGCGCCTTGTTTTATTAATGTAGCCTTTTTTTTTTATTTTTAATTTGACCCCAAATCCTGTTTTAAACTCAGTTTAGACACCTTTTCTCCTATTTCACTTTATTTTAATGTTTATTATTACACCAATTATTTTATTAATATCGTCATGTTTTATATATATATATATTATTATTATCTCTATTATTATATTTATTTTTATTATTAATTTACTATTTATAATATTTTTTTACTTTCATTACTGCCATTCTTTTATATTATTACTATTATTTCATTTTTTTATACTATATTTTTACTATTACTTTTATTTTCATTTACCATTAATTTTATTATTTTTTTTTACCACTAGTATTTTATATATATATTATTATTGCTTTTTTATTATATCCATTACTCTTATTTTATTGCTAGGGTTATTATTACTTTTTTTTTTCCATCATTGCTATTGTTTATTATTGGTTTAACTAATATGGTTTATTTACTCTTGTTCCTACCATCTTATATGGATCGATAATTTCGAATTGCCTTTTACTATTTTTGTTTTTGCTATTATTTACTTTTAAAAAACTCATAAAAAGTTTTCACAAAGGTAGTATTTAGTGTTTGGATGTTCAAAAAATTGTACCCAATCGTGCTGGGTTTCAATTTTTTCGTTCGTCTGGATAATTAAATATCCTTTAAAGATTTTGATTGTATTTTTGAAAATAAAGGCAATATTTAATGATTGGAAATTGAAGGAATCGTGCCCAATCGTGCTGGGTTTCGATTTTTAGTTTGGCCAAATAATGAAATACCCTTTTCAAATCTCAATAATCATGAAATGATCTTGGCACCGAGGGTTTGAAACATTGTGTCTGTCGTCTTTGGATGTGGTATTTCATCCTTTTGGAATAAGAAAGTTTCGATATCCAATCGAGTCATTCAAACAATTTTTTTGAAAGATTTATATTCTAAAATATTTTCTAATTTTCGATATTAAGGACATTAATCAATCAATACGGTACCAATTTTGGGCGTCGCGAGGGTGCTAATCCTTCCTCGTGTGCGTACGAGACTCGAGCCCATTTTCTTAAAATTCGTGGACCAAAATATTTTCCAAAGTGACCCAATCGCACTTCAAAAAAATGATTGGTGGCGACTCCATCCTTTTAAAGTCGGCCCGTTTTCCAAACAAAAAAATGGTTCCGACAATACTATTATAATTTATTTGAATGTTCTTAAAGTGGTACCCTTATTATCTAAGATAGTTATGTGTTTGATGTGACATCTTAACGAATTTCACTGATTTTTTTATGTATAATAACGACCCACTGAAATATCCCATTAAAAACGTCATAATAAAAATATTTATCTTTTATAGCTACCCTAGATGGTAGGGGCACCATTCTAAAAGCATCAAGTAGAATTTACTTGTTTCTCTCCAACAAATTGAGACTCTTTGGCTAAGGACATATTTTGGGATAGAGAATTTTTCTTTCTCTCCTTCCATCATTCCGATCAATTAACGACTCTTAATCTATCAAGTGAATTGTCTATAACTATGGTCTCCCACTTTATCTATCAACAGATATAATTAAAGGTGGGGTTGTAGGCATATATATATATATATATATATGGATAAAAATATAATTCAAATACAATAATAAAAAGTTTATAAATTATTAATTTTCAAAGGGAAAACTATACCATTAGTCATTAAACTATAGGTAAATTTTCGTTTTGGTCATTAAATTATGCAAAAAAAATTGTTCAAGTCACTAAATTGTTAAAAAAGATTTTATATTTCTTTTTTTGTTTGCATTATCTGCACCAATTGAAAGCTTTACTCCCCTTCTCTTCTATAGGTTAGTTTTTTTTTCATGAAACAACTTTAAACGCCATGAATCTACAAATCAAAATTCAAACAGTTTTTTCTCTGATCTCCAACATTGACCATCAGATTGACTTGGATCTAAAGTATGTTCTTTTACTCATCGATGGGTACTAATCCATCGTATCAATCATTGCTTGGAGCTTGTTGGCGGAACTTAAAAAAAAAGCTTAACAGTCTAGTGATTTAAATACAAACTTTTAAATATTTTAATAACTTAAACAAAAACTTTCGAATAATTTAATAACCAAATTATAACTTTTTTTAATTAAATAACCAAAACAAAAATTTACTTATAATTTAGTGACTAATAATATAATTTACCCATATATAAATAATAATGGTAGCATCTAAAAATATTCGGATTCCATAGATTCTAAGTGAATAATATGAATGGCCATCTTAAAAAATTGGCAAGACAGGATGATGTGGTGGACACCGTGGCGCGCACAAAATACGACACATCTCACATCCCTCCACGGTTGGCCAAGCCTAAATCTGGGCTTCCACAGAAACAAAGTCTCAGCCACCAGACAAGTGGCTAACTCAATTTGCAAATAGTATATACAAATACAAAGTTGAAGTTAATTTTTAATTTAGAAAAGAAGGGGCACAAATTTATTATTCTATTACTTTCCAATATTAAAATATAAATAAGATACCATTAGCAGCATCTATGAACAAATAATTTTAAAATATTTTTTTTGTCACAATTTTATCTATCCATATAGATATTCGGGAAGTTGAAAGTGCCGATAAAATGGGACCACGTCACTCCAAATACTTTATTTTATTTTAATATATCGAACATTCCAGAAACAAAAAGAACATATATTCTTTAAGATAAAATGGTTATAAATATTAACGACTTACCTTTTATGGCATAAGTTAAAATATTATTAAATGTAACAGAAGAGTGAATAGTCGCGGGGTGAAGCGACTCTATAATGGTAATTAATCGTAATTCTGAAATTTTTTGGAATACGTGGCAGATGTTAGTAGGAAGTTGCATGGCAACACATACACGTGTCTATAATCTATTACTTTTTGGGCTTTTGACCAAGATGGATATTCATCTTTTGTGACACGTCAACAAAATGTAAGCAAAGAATTGGATAGTTTCCAGTTTTATACTTTTTGATTTATTTTTTGAGGGCTAAATATGTAATAATTGAAGACAACGTAAGTACTAGTAATAAATATTATTATATTATTAGCATCATAGCAAGAGACAGGAAAACATGGTAGGATGACCATGTCAATAAACTAGGGTTCTATTCTTTTTCTCTAAAATACAGATTAATAAAGAGATAATTGCAAAATAGATTCTGAAGTTTATTCTAATTTTAAATTTGGTCTTTGTATTACATAAAATGTCTAATTGCGGGTATTTAAAGTTTTATTTCGTACATGATTCACTTAAAAAAAAAAATCTCATTTACTGATAGATGGCTGTACTGATGGATCAAATTGGTAGGTTTAGGAACTATATACGGATTTTTACTTGATAATTTTGATAGCATTTGTCGACAGATCAAAATATCACTCGATATAGCTCTACTTATTCCAACAAAAGGTAAAACTTTGGCAATATAACTAGACCTTATACTGACGGATGGATGGGGTCCGTTGGTAAAGGTATGGATAAATATAACACGGCTTGTGGCGGGTTTCAAACCTACAGAGTTCATACCCAGGGGCGAAGCCAGAATAATTTTTTAGGGGGGCCGGATGAAATTTTAATTTTTTTATAGTTTATATCTTTATAACTTGTAAAGGATTAAATCAAATTTTTATAATTTTAAGGGGGCAAAAGTGCAATTTTACCTTTACTAATTTAAATTTTTTTAAAAATTTTAAGGGCTTAAATAGCAATTTTACATTTTAGGGGTAGGGGGCCCATGCCCATTACAAGCCACTGCTCATACCTACAGTGATTATCTCAGAGAGACGCTTAAAATTAGATGAACTAGCATTAGATCCCCGCACAGGTTGGGGTTTCAAAATTTTTTAATAAAAAATAATTAATTAATTTTAAAATTATTTTATTTAATAATACTAATTATTTAATAAAAAGTTTTATTTTAAAATGTAGTCGTAACATCCCTTATCCGACCCGATCGCCGGGTCCGAGTAATAGAGTGCCACATTTATTGCCGGAGCAACTACTGATAAATTTTTAACTCAAATAATTAAACCGAAATTGCCAAGAGGGGGAAAGTGATTTGACTTTTAAAAATTTTGTGAAAGTTAGAGAGAAATGATAGAAAATTGAATACAAGAATTTAGAGTGGTTCGGCCCCAATTGTCTACTTCACTACCTTAGCTTTCCACAACTAAGATTTTCCTAAATTCACTAATTTGATAACCTTTGAGTTTAATGTTTAACCTTACAAACTCCCTTAAGGTTTCTACCCAAACCTTAAGATACAAACTCTCTCAAAGAGATACAAAGAAGCAAACAAAGAAAGAATCCTTACAAGATCAAAGTATTTGCAAATTAAGCTCAATTACAAGGAAAAACACTTTAGCTAATACAATATCAATGAAGCTCACAAGTGTATGAAAGAAAAATATGAAAATATTTGACACAAATGTTGTTTGATTGATCTTTTTGCTTGAATATGCTTTCTTGTTGTTGTAGGACCTTTGGAAGATGGTATTTATATCATCTAACTCATTCCCAACCATTGAGGTTGTTGTGGAAGTTAATAGAGCCGTTGGGATGGAAATACCAGTGCATTTAATTCACCTGTAACAAAAGATATCGATACTATTTGGAAAAGTATCGATAATTTTAGCATTTAATGCCTTGATTTAGTGATCGTTAAAATTGATAAAATCGATACCAAGATAAAATTACCGATACCAAATAAAAGGTATCCATACTAGATAGATACTTTTTGAATACCTCAAAATGGCAGAATGCTAATTTCATATCAATACTAAAAAATGTATTGATAAAGTGTGTCAATATCGATACCATTTAAAAATTTATCGATACCTAACAAAAATATATCGATACCGTATCAACACTTGGTAAAATGTTTCTAAGTCAGTAGCCTATTTTGGTATCAATTTCTAGAAATCTATCGATACCTGACAAAAAGTATTGACAGTGGATCAATATTTTTGGGCCTGAAGCATTTTTGACTTGTTTGAAAAAAAATGTTTTGAAGTGTTGTTTTTAATTTACTTGACCTTTAAAAATTTTCTAAGTATAAATTTGATATTTTTATATTTTAGAAATAATTTGAAGTACAATTTTGCCAAGTGTTGTTTAAAATGATTTTTATTCAAAACATGGTGTTTGTTATATCAAAATGTTTCTATCAAGTAAAGTTTGGGTCAACAATCTCCCAATCGATTGTTATACATGATAAAGGCAACATCTGAACGCCTATTTGACTTAAAGCAATTGATCCACCAATAGTCGGTGTTTCGAATGACGATATGCTTAGATATAGGTTTAAAGATCCAAGAGATAACGATATGTAAGAATCGATCATGCATATCTAAGTTAACAGCAAGATTAGATGGAACAAAAATGGCAGGATTAACTAGACCCTTTTCATTAGACACACCATCGGGAGGTAAGGACAATTTTTTTTCAAAATCTTCTATAGTGTGGTGAATATGTGTATTCATAAGATAGGAATTAATGAAAATAACAATTTCGCTACACTCATCATGTTCGAGCTTGCCGTTACTATAAAAGGCTCGGACAAGGTTTTTAAAATTGGGAGAACGTATTCTAAAGAAATCAAGTAATTGCCACTCACGAAAAACGCAAAGATAATGAAAATTAAATGATTCTAAGCAATCAACATCTAAAGTTCTAGAGGTATTAACTAGAGTGACGAAGTTTCTATCAAATCGTTCTCGTTCTGTTGGAGAATGAAAATATTTTCCAAAGGACGAGTTAGACCCACTAGAGGCAGTAACATAAGAGGGACCAGATTTAGGACGTTTCTTAAGAGGCATACTCGTAATCTAAAGCTCTAAGACACATTAAATTTACTAAGAAATTTCGTTGGGGAATTTCTACAAACACTTTGTGAGCAAGATGTTAAAAACCAGATTTTCAACAATGTGGGCAAAAATTAGGTAACCCCCTGAACAAAAACATAACAAATAATTTCTAAATTATCCCAAAACTCAATTTCAAAATAATAATTTAACAAAAAATTTAATGAAATTTTGAAATAATTTTTTTACCTCAAAATGTGTTTTAAAATGGTGAAATCCTTGAGCAACCTTGTGTAATCCTTGATGAAAATGATAATGAAAGTTGTTTTTATTTAGGGATTTTGAAGAACAAATGATGGATTTGAAATTTTTTGAAAGTTAGGGTTTGGAGCTATGAAAAATAGATGATTTTTTTGGGGGAAATTGTTTATGTTTAAAAACACCGTGCAATATCATTAAACCTTGATAGGTATTGATAATTTTAAAAGGGGTATCAATAATTTTTCAACAGGTATCGATAATTTTTGATGGTATCGATACCAAATGCCCATTCTATTTTCTAAAGTGTAGAAAATTGTTCCTAACTTGATTTCTAAGTACTCAAAAGTTTTAACTAACTTAGAATGACTTTTTATCAAATTCTAATGATTTCATATGCTTAAAAATGTGAAATTTGAGTATGATACATATGAAACATAGAGTATTATAAGGCATGCAAAAATTGAATATTTATCATTCAACAAAGTCTAATTTAGCACAATCAAAGGCATTCAACAATCATGTAAATTAGACCAAATGAATAAAAAACAGACTAATCATGCAAAATCAACTCCCCCTAACTAATTGCATATGACAACCATTTAAATAATTTTTTCATGATTTTTTAAACAATTTCAAGTCATAAAATATTTTGAAAAACAACTAAGTGCATAAAATTGTTTGACCACAAAATTAAGACAATGTAGTAATGCCTAGGGGTGAGCATTTGATCGAATCAAATGAAAAAATTTCGAGTTAATCGAGTTGACGAATCCTATTTTATCGACTCGATTTGAAATTTTCTCGAATCGAGTCGAGTGAGATGGAATTCGAATCAAATCGAATTAAATATATTTGTTTGAGTTAAATTAAAAAAATAACTTTGGGCCCTTGTAACCACTGCCACCCACCGTAATCAAATTTGTTATTAACTTTCATCCTCTCATAAATTATTTATTAATATTTTATATACGAGTTAGCTTCTTTGCTTGCTTAGTTGCTTCAATTATCTTCTGATTCTTGTCACTATATATTTAGAAATTAAAAAATATATTAAATGTAAAAAAATGTGATTTTTTTAATAAAAGTTATCTTAAAGATAAAATGTGAAATTGATACCAACATACAATTTTAACACAAATATTTTATGTTATCATCAATAATTCAATTTTAATAGAAATTTATAAAGATTTAATATGATTAAACAATTCAATAATATAAGTAATGCAAAATGCAAAATGTGAAATTTAATTTAATAATATAAATAGTAGATATAAATAAAATTATTACTATTTAGGTTTAGAGATTTTTTTTAGATGATTTTTTATTTTGGGTAAAGGTTGAGAAGTAAAAATTTTAGGGAAAAATAAAAAGTTTTGAGGGAAATTCTGTTTCGGATAATTGAACACCATTATAAGTGCATTTAACATGCATTTCTCGATTCCAATCCGTTAAATCCTCAGATCACTCAGGAAATTGAAATAATAACATACGGGCAATGTTTTTAACTATTATCAGTGAAGGTAATATAATATATTTTCTAAGAATTGATTGGGTTTTCAACATGGAGCCCCTTATTACTTGAGCAAGTAAAAGACTATTCCAAGCTTTTGCTATTTCTATCCTTATTTTCTCTTCTCTTTTGTATTCTTATCTTTTGGCCTCGTCTTTTTTCTCGATCTTTTTTCTGTATAATTAGAAATTTTTGATTCTTTGTTTTTAAATATCCAATTTCGAGATATTCGTTTCAGCGGTCCAGAAATATCAAAAGAAAAAAAGAGTGGTTTGTCTACTCTGTCCAAAAGAAGGAGGGAATGTACATTTGCTTGAAACAGCTCCCAAGTAATTGTTTTACGTCTTTGGGCACGGTTGGAACCTTTTATTATGTTGCACTGAAAATTCGATTGTTGCGAATAACGTATCAAAGCCACTTCGTCTGTTTGATCAGGATCATTAGCATCTTTGGTATTAGTATAAGTATCGGCGTTTGCCTGGTTACTAGTAAAAATCACGATGTGCTTGGATTTTCTTGAACAAATTTCATGCTCTGCTGTTACATTTTCCTCATTTTCTCCCTCATGTTTTTCTAAATCGTCAATTAATTTGTATGATCATCGAGGAACTTTTTTACTTATTTCTTTTATTCCAACATATTTTTTTCTAATTGTTTGATTGTTGGGATTAGTTATAACTATATTGAATACAAATTTCAAAATATTGACTCGATTCTCAGAATCGATATTTCCTTGTTCATCTTCTGTCAATGTCAATAAAGAGAGTTCTTTTTCTGTTGCTAATGATTTTATATTCAGTGTTCTAGTGTATGTTCAAGTTCATGATAATCAGTAGTAAGAAGTAGAGCATGAATCTTATTTATCCAAAACGGATCCGTTTTTTTTTATAAGTTTGATTTATGCTTAAAGGAGAACCCCATTTTTTGATTCTTCAGCGGTAGGGTCCATGCAAGAAAGGTCATTGGGGGAATACAATTTTAGGGAGAAAGTAGATGTGGGGAGTAAAATTTTTGGGGGAAAATGAGTTTGAGGTAGATGGGGGCTAGGATAAGAGGGGAGTAAAAGTTTTGGGGGGAAAGTGGGTGGGAGTAAAAGTTTTTATTGGGGGTGGGGGAAGTAAAAAGGTTTGGGAATTTTGAGTAAAAATGTAAAATATTATATTTGGTATTCGGTTTACTTGAATTATTCGAGAAATTCAAATTCGAAAGTTAAACTCGATTCGAACTCGAAATTCAAAAATTCGAGTTGACTCGAATAACTCGAACAACTTGATTCGTTTAATTCAAAATTTGAATTTTATTTTATTTTTTTAGTCGAATCAAGTTTCATTCACCCTTAGTAATGCCTAGCTCTCTTCGAAGTGTCCAAAGTCTTTCTTTATCTAATGGTTAAGTAAAAATGTCACCTAATTGATGCAAAGTGTCTACATACTCTAGAACAATACCACCTCTTTGGACATGATCTCTAATAAAATGATGTCTAATTTCAATGTACTTAGTCCTAGAATGTTGAATGGGATTCTTAGTGAGACAAATAACACTAGTATTGTCACACTTGATAGGAATAATATCTATATAAATTCCATAGTCCTTAAGTTGTTATTTTATCCATAAAACTTGATCACAACAACTATCAGCGGAAATGTATTCCGCTTCGGTGGTGGACAACCCAACACTATTTTGTTTCTTTGAAAACCATGAAATTAGCATTTTGCCTAGGAATTGATAAGTACCGGAGGTGCTTTTCCTATCTAGTTTGCAACCTCCAAAATCCGCATCCAAGAAATCATGGAAGCTAAATGAAGAGTCTCTAGGATACCAAAGGCCTAAATTAGGAATATCTCTAAGGTACCTAAAAATTCTCTTAATGGCTTGTAAATGTAATTCCTTAGGGCATGATTGATATCTAGCACACAAGAAAACACTAAACATAATATCCAGTCTACCTACAGTAAGATAAAGCAATGAGCCAGTCATAGACCTATATAATTTTAAATAAACATATTTACCTTCTTCATCTTTGTCAAGTTTTGTAGAAGAGCTCATGGGTGTAGCTTGTGGTTTGAGATTGTCCATCCCAAACTTCTTGAGCATTTCCCTTGTGTACTTAACTTGATTGATGAAGATGCCATCTTTCTTTTGCTTGATTTGGAGTCCATAAAAAAGTTTAGTTCTCCCATCATGCTTATCTCAAATTCACCTTGCATTAGCTTTGAAAATTCTTGACAAAGAAGATCATGAGTAGAACCAAAAATAATATCATCAACATATATTTGAACTACTGATAAATCATTGTCTTTTCTTTTAATAAAAAGTGTTGTGTCAACATTCCTTTTACTAAAACCTTTTTCAACAAGAAACTTTGAAAGTTTTTCATACCAAGCTCTAGGAGCTTGTTTCAAACCATATAAAGCTTTTGGTAATTTAAACATGGTTTGGAAATTTTGGATCTTCAAAACCGGGTGGTTGTTCAACATACACTTCTTCATTTATAAAACAATTTAGAAAAACACTTTTTTACATCCATTTGATATACTTTAAAATCAATAAAGCATTTAAAAGCTAAGAGCATTCTAATGGCTTCCATTCTAGCTACGAGAGCATACGTTTCATCATATTCTATTCCTTCCTCTTGAGTGTAACCTTAAGCAACAAGCCTAGCCTTGTTATTCACTTTGTTACCACTCTCATCCAACTTATTTCTAAAAACTCACTTAGAACCTATCGTAGATTTATCACATAGTCTTTCTACAATGGTCTATATATTGCTTCTTTTAAATTGATTTCATTCATCTTGCGTAGCCAATATCCAATATTCATAATTTAATGCTTCTTTGATATTTTTAGGCTCAATGCATGAAATAAATGTAACATAATTACATGTATTTCTAAGAAAAGATCTAGTGGTTACCCCTTTGGATAGATCTCCTAAAATCTTACCATTCTTCACATAGTTGAACTCTCTTGGATGAGTGACTTCCCTCTCCTCTATTGTAAGCTCCTTTAGAGAAACTTGTGTTTATTCTTGAATCTTTTCATTTGATGAGTGATCAACTTTATCATCATTTTGAAATTTTTTTGCATCATCATCATCAATACAAGGATCCTTTCTAGGAGGAAGGTTAGAGTCATAAAAAATATGTATAAACTTTTCTACTACTAAAGTTATTTTGTTAAACACCCTAAAGCTTTAGAATTTAAAGAATAACCAAGAAAAAGTCCTTCATCACTTTTTGTGTAACATCTCGCCCTGCGGAGTCGTAGTAATCGGGTACTGTTCTAGACATGAGTAGGATATGAAAAGAATAGAAGCTTATAAGTGTTAGAATTAGACTATCTATAAGAATTGGCAGAGTGCGCCCACAACGCCTATAGATTTGGTGAACACTAGGTTAGCACGTAATGATCAAAGAAGTAAGCTCGACAAGGAACAATTCACCCCAAAAGCCCTTGATTGGAGTGAATGGAATGGGTGGAGTTTGTTATTAGTAATGAAGAAATAAATCTTGTGTTGAGAAGTTTATGTCAACAATGAGGGAAATTAGTAAAGATGGCCTTTAGCCGGTCAAGATATAAGGAAAAGATAGTTAGGTAGTAACCAAATGAGAACTAAGATAGTTAAGAACTAAAAGAGAGCACTTGATTAGTTCTTGGAATTCGTAAGATTTGGAAAAGACCACCAAGTGATTGATGTGACGGTTGTTGAGTCTCAATAAAGTTAAGGGACAAGTCAAAATGTTTAAGATATGAAAGGTATCTCTCTCCTCGAGAGAGCAGAACCAAGGAAAGATAGGAAAGCTCATCTAGGTTAAGTATAAGGCCTGGTGAATGGCGAACTATGAAGTCTATTAGTAAATAAAATGTTATCCGCCCTACTAAGACTTTTGACGTATATGTGGGCGCATAGTCTATAACAAAATCTAATGTGAGACGCCGTTAGGAAAGGACGCCTAGAAAAATATTAAGTATACTCACATAATATAATCACCGCCAAAAAGGTGTGATGTGCTAAAGTGATCAGTTAAGCTATCAGATACGCCTTAACGAGGGATGGGATAAGACCCAAAAGTATGTTAGGTCAAGGTAAGTGTGCCCGTAAGTGTGCCCGTAAGTATTACTTTTACAGCTGTCATGCATCTGCATGGTAAATCACTAGGATTAATACACGTGTCGAACATTTAATGGGACAATGGAAAACATCTAGCTGACCGAGTCAATGACGGGTACTGTTCATTTACTTTCTCGAGAAGTATCCTCCGTCTATATAAGGATGAGCTAAGGGGAAAAAAATCCTCGTATCCTTTAGGATGAGTCGGGAATGAGAGGATCAACTTTGAGATGTCCAATTTGTAAGGTAAGTTTCCCAAACTTACATGCTAAGCTGCCATAAGAGTAGATTTGTTTAAGCTTAGTAATGAAAATGGTAAAACCTTGTTGTACAATTCTAGTGTTCAAGTGAGAAAGAAAAGATCTTGATGATTTTCTTGTGGTTTAACATTTAAGAGCTGATGATCTTCTCGATGGTAGCCCTGGTTTGAAGTTTAAGCTTCCTTTGAGACTAATAGGTGAGTCTCTAACTGACTCTTATTTACACGCGTGCATGGTAATCTCTTCTACTCTGAATGACAGTTTTGTGAAACGAGAGTAAGTTGTGTAACACCCCTTACCCGGGTTCTACACCGGGAACCGGGCCCGAGGCGTTACCGAACTCAAACCACTTGATCGCCACATAGGCTCAACGTAATTACTCTCTATAACCTCATTCTCGACTTACGAGGCCTCACTCATACACACGAGGGCTCTCGAGACTAATTCGAAACTTTTTCCAATCTTAAAATTTTTCTCTTCAAAATAGGACTAACACGCCCGTGCAAGATTAGACACGCCCGTGCTTAGGCACACACGCCCATGTCCCCAGACCGTGCCTAAAAACCCAAGCATTCTGCTAAATGCCCCACGGTTAAGGCACACGCCCATGCGGTTTGAGAACACGCCCGTGTACCCTGTTACATGTCCGTGCCTTCCACCCGTGGTCGACATCGACTAAATCCACACGGCTGACACGACACGCGGCCCCGCGCCGTGTGACAATTAAATTTCTAAGTGTCAAGTGCAGACTTCACACGGCCTTAACACACACCCATGTGCCAACCATGTGTATCACACGGCCTAGACAAACGGCCGTGTGACCAGCCCGTGGTCAATTTCGACTTAAGACACTAAGGTGCGAGAGACACGCCCCAGACACACGCCTGCGTGTGTCTATCCGTGTGAGCACTTAGAGGCTATCTTACCAAGCCTTTACTACTCTTGTTTGCATACATTCATATATTTCTTTAAAACATTCTCAAATCATTAAGGAGATAGAGTCATTCATCCCATACACTAGGGAGAACTATTCCAATATAATTACAAACAACATAAGCCATCATCTATGTCTATATACAATTGTCCCATAACTCATTTAGGCCAACACATTTGGCACATTAACAATGACTTAATCAACCTTATGTACTAGCCCTATACATGCCATGACTCATAAAAACTTGATACCTCATACCAAGTGTCTGCTCGATAGTGTGAAAACGTCTCCGGCAATCTCCAACCCGAGCTAGCTAAATTAACCTATAAGAGATGGGAGAAAGAAAGGAGTAAGCAATAATGCTTAGTAAGTTCATTTACAAATAAGAAGTAGTTACCGATATTCATTCACCAGGTATTATAATGAGTTTTTCTCGCAAACTCATGGTTACCTACTCAATCATTCTTGAAGCTTATTCACTCTATCTCTTACCGCATTCTAACCGTGCCATAAGCCAATTGCTCATTTAATTATCATACAACCCTGCACTGATTACCACATGATCATATAAAACAACACATCAAGCATTTTCACTAAGCCACTCATACTACTAATTTCTCGGTGGTTTCGCACTTAGCCCACCATCAGTCTCTAGTAGGGTGGTATCGCACATAGCCCACCAATTATTTATACTTGTGGTGGTATCGCACTTAGCCCACCAATTATTTATACTTATGGTGGTATTGCATTTAGCCCACCGAATGATTTTATAAGCGATGGTGTCGCACACAGCCCATCGATTAATAATTTACTAGGTGGTAACGCACACAGCCCACCGTTAATAACATAGTTGATGGTTTCGCACACAGCCCATCAATTAATGATTAATCAGGTGGTAACACACACAGCCCACCGTTAATAACATAGTGATGGTATCGCACACAGCCCATCATTAACCATCAATAAGATGATATCGCACTTAGCTCACCGTTATTGTACGTTCATGGATAGTTATCCACATGGAATTCTCTATTTTAAACGTTCACCCAGGAACATCCTCACACACTACTATACTTACTTAACCTTCTACGATACTCGTTTACATTCACACAATGCATTAATAAATCTATCTCATGCAATTAAAGTGCATTAGTTACACATAACCCACTAGGGTTCATTATATACTGAATTCATCTCCATTCAACTCTAACACACACTTGTGCTTCTCATGGTACAACCACATACGTTCTCACCTTCAACTTACCCGTTGAATCACTCAAATTGTTAAATGACTCTCTTGAGTCTCATACACATAGTGTCGCTTTGACATCATACCCCAATAGGGTCTCACTTGCATTAACATGTCAATGCCATGTCCAAGACATGGTCTTATACGAATTCTTACACCGAGGTCATATTCCAATATGGTCTCACACGGAACCTTAACTATCATCATTTCTTACTATTTACATCTCTTACTATTATTAGGTTTAATTCACTTAACAACTTATCAACAAGTACATAATACATTCATTGCGTAATTATACATTTCACACAACATTGGAATATTTAAAATAACTCATATGTAATTACCATATCTGCACATGAACTTACCTCGACGACTAAAAGGCCAAAAAGGACTTTTTGCCCATATTTCTCTTTTTTCCCATTCTAGGTCCGAAACTCATTTTATTTAATCTAGAATAATGAAATTTAGTGATTTAATCACTTATAAATCATAATTCACCATAAACTACACTTTAGGCAAAATGACTATTTTGCCCCTACACTTTGGCAAAATTACGATTTTGCCCCTAGGCTCAAATAAATAAATTTTCATCACATTTTCTTGTTAAACAAGCCTAGCTGAACATTTAATCCTCTTACAACTATCCACAATTCCAACTATTTCATGCCTTAATGAACAAATTACAACTTTTGCATTTTAGCCCAAATTAGGTGTTTTCATAACAACATCTTTCACAAAAGTTGTTTCTCATCATCCTATCATTCATTTTCTTCCATAAAAACTCAACAACCAGCACAAACTCTCTCATGGTAAGTCCCTAGACTTTCAACCATATTGCATAATAGTCCCCTCTTTAGAAAGCTTAAGCTTTGGGGACTCCAAAAGTACAATTTTTATCAAGAAAGATCATCAAAATCACTTACTTGTGAGGAGAAACGTTTGCTGAAATTTTTGAGCTCCATAGCCCTTGTTTCTCTTCAATTTTTGGTGGAAGAAGGTGAAGGAATAGTGAAAAGTTGATAACATCTTTATTCATCTTATTTTATTCATTTAAAACACCTAACATCACCAAATTTTTTACCATCATTTAATGTCTTTGTCCCCCTTGGCCGGCCATCATATCCTAGATGGTCTAATTGTCCTTTAAAGACCTCCACATTATGCTCCATAACTATTTGGCACCTCTAGCAAATAAAATAGAACTTTCGCACTTTATGCGATTTAGTCCTTTTTCACAATTTAGCTAAAAATCGCTAAAATTAAGGCACCAAAATTTTCATGCATCCTTAAAAACATGTTATAACACATAACATAACATAAAAATAATTTTATCTAACCTCGAATTAGTGATTCCGGGATCATCATGCTCACTAGCCCCCTAAATCGGTCATTACAATTCTCCTCTTAGGGATTTTTCGTCCCTAAAATCTTATCAGAAGGAGTTGCTACCAACATTCTTAATACCTTTCTATAAACTCTTCAAAATCACAAATCCACTTATCCTCAAATTTCTCTTGTCATCAACCCTTAAGCTATCACACACAAGGTTGAAGCATCACTTGCGACCTAGGTATTTCTTCCTCCAGAGCGTATACTCAGTAATCTACTAATTTAGAACTCTGCACACATCCAAATGATCATTCGGATCTTTACCGGTTGATTTACTACAATTTGAATGACATTCCCCTTCTTGGGAATTTTGTCAAACCAAATTCGAAATCTATAAGGTTTTATCTCGCTTTCTCATTAAAGCATTTACCGACTGTAATAATCTTGACTTGTACGCTTTGAAAACTCAGCTTTTAGTGGTCAACTACTTCTGACCCTAAGCTCAGTCATATCGTGAAATGTACTCTACTGTCAAAACATTTATGCACCTAACTGTACTTTCTTATTCTTGTATCAGCAGACATGCTATTACCAATTCTCATACCAAAACTTCTGTATAAGTTATGGGTTCATCATTACTCAAAGTCTATCTCGAGGAAGCATCAACAACAGGAATCTTATCCAACATGGATCTAACATCCAGACATATGTACTATGTCTATTACCTGAGAAGTATTACACTAACTATATTCACCACTGTAATAGCTCAAGCCGTTTCACTATTTCATCTTCAAAATCTTCTGTAGCATAAGATACCCTCACTCATCAAAATTCAAAAGGCACATATTAGTTTGTCGATGTATCATTTCCTAACATTTAACTCACAATACAGACACAAAAGTGATCGTCTCTGGATCACCAACCTATCAACTCTTTTTCTCGATTAAGACTGAACTCAGTATTAGAACTTTCAATCAATAGCTCTCTCTATAGCTTTCAATTCAACCATCACGGTTTAAACATTCCAATGAGCATGTCCTTGTATCATGCTCCCTACTCACGTACACACAGGATTTTATTCTCTTTATTGATTCATGCGTGAATATACACAGAACTTGAATCACATCTCAACATATTAATCTACTCTTTTCTCCATACTGAGAACATATTTTAGGCACACTCTCATATGAGTTTCTCTTGTTATGATAGTCTAAAACCTTTACTATCGTCGTATCCCCCGATAGCAGGGACATCTCGATCGAATTCATTAACTCTATTCAGCTTACTCGAAAGTTCATCATACAACGTGAAACTTGTGATTTCACTTCTTATACTAGAATCATCACGAACTTCCTCCTCAAAGTACCCGTACAGGGTTACAAGGATATAAAGGAATGTCGATTTTAATTAACTAAATCGACAACTGTTTAGTCTACTTTTTCCGTCAGTTGACGTTCTCACACAATCACATTTTCATGAAAAGAACGACTACATCATCCCTGAAGGGAAACAGATGTTTACACAAGATACTTAAGGAGATTTTTATAATCCCTTCATAACATCAACTAACCATGCACAAACTGCATGCTTTGAGCCAACTTATTCAAACTTGACATTTATTTAGCACATACCATGCCATACATCGTACTCATTTATTCTTAACTCGTTTACGAGTGCCTGTGTTCACTTATTTACATGGCTTTAGTGCAATTTTCAATTCTACCTCTAGACTCATCTATCTATCCCATTGATCACTAGGGATAATCAAAGAAGCTCATTCATCGTCATTTATGTAAGCACGAAACTAATGCCACACTCCCGAGGTGGTCTTATATGGAGTCACCTCTAAAGGCCAATGCTATATCCCGGATAAGGTCTTATATGGACTTCCACATCATGTATCGATGCCACATTCCAAATATGGTCTTATACGATTCTCATATTCATTACTGAAGCCATATCTCAGATATGGTCTTATACGAAAGCTCAACTTGATGCCGAGACCATGTCTCGGGCATGGTCTTATACAGGACCTTATCTATTTCATAGCTCAATGATAGCCTTTTTATTATAGTCCCCCAGGACTTCAATCTCATGTTCAAAAACAAATACTCCATTTAGTAGAGTATCATATACCAATATGATACAAAGCATTCTCAATTATGCTAACATAATTATTGCATTAATCAAATGCAAACTTACTCAACTTAACTCTCATAACATCTCATCATAATTCAATAGTGGTAAGGGGGTGAGGTCGTAGCGCCCCATAACTTGACTCTCTTGACCATATACATATGATTTAACATTCATCATAAATGAAATATCATCATAGTCACACAACTCACTCCAAGTGAGTATTCACATTTGATTCTACTTCCTCTTACTATTGCTTATCAATTTAGAGAGTGTCTTACGGGTTTTGAGTACGTCGTTTACTTGATTGCCATAGTCTAACTATGGTCTTACTCGTACCACAACATCATAGCCCAACTATTACTTTACATGTCATCACGATGCCATAGCCTCGCTATGGTCTTACACGATCTCATACCGAAGCCAGGTCCCAGACGTGGTCTTACACAGGATCGCTATTTGTCACCAATGCCATGTCCCAGACATGGTCTTATATGGGATCACATGTATCGCCATGGTCTAACCATGGTCTTATTCATCATTTTATCATTAAATGACCGTACTCATCCCTGCATTCTACTTAGTCAACTTCTCAGTTTAACTCTCACACCATAATACTCGTAGTTTCATACAAAGTCACGAAATAAAACATTATACATCATCTATTTTAATAGTCGTACATGAGGTTCAACTATGTGGACATATTGATCATACATTGTTCAAACAATCATACATACACATATACCCCATTCTCTGGGTAAATTTTCTCACTGTATGCACCTAACTCAATAGGTTGAGTATATAACACCTTATGCACATCCAGCCAATGCAGATAAACTTCTCATTTCATGCATTATCACATACATGTCATATACTTCTACTCATACCTCTTTGAATCTCATCATTGCATAAGAGCATTTCAACTTTCCCATTATCACTTACAACATTATTGGATTTAGCTCGGTTGGGAACCATCACTGTTTTAACAAAATAATTTCGTTAGAGCTGGGAAACATCACACTATCACGGTCCACATATGGCATGTATAGCTAGACTCTTACTCACGCTAGGTTAGTCCTAGAACCAACTAAACCATAGCTCTAATACCACTAAATGTAACACCCTTTACCCGGGTTCTATGTCAAAAACCAGGCTCGAGGCGTTACCGAACTCAAACCACTTGATCGCCACATAGGCTCAACGTAATTACTCTCTATAACCTCATTCTCAACTTACGAGGCCTCACTCATACACACGAGGGCTCTAGAGACTAATCCGAACTTTTTTCCAATCTTAAAATTTTTCTCTTCAAAATAGGACTAACACGCCCGTGCAAGATTAGACATGCCCGTGCATAGGCACACACGCCCATGTCCCCAGACCGTGCCTAAAAACCCAAGCATTCTGCCAAATGCCCCACGGTTAAGGCACACGCCCATGCGGTTTGAGAACACGCCCGTGTACCCTGTTACATGTCCGTGCCTTCCACCCATGGTCGACACTGACTAAATCCACACGGCCTGGACACGCCCGTGGCCCTGGCCTGTGTGACAATTAAATTTCTAAGTGTCAAGTGCAGACTTCACACGGCCTTAACACACACCCATGTGCCAACCGTGTGTATCACACGGCCTAGACAAACGGCCGTATGACCAGCCCGTGGTCTATCCTGACTTAAGACACTAAGGCGCAGGAGACACACGTCCTAGACACACGCCCGTGTGTCTATCCGTGTGGGTAGTTAGAGGCTATCTTACCAAGCCTTTTACTACTCTTGTTTGCATACATTCATATATTTCTTCAAAACATTCTCAAATCATTAAGGAGATAGAGTCATTCATCCCATACACTAGCGAGAACTATTCCAATATAATTACAAACAACATAAGCCATCATCTATGTCTATATACAATTGTCCCATAACTCATTTAGGCCAACACATTTGGCACATTAACAATGACTTAATCAACCTTATGTACTAGCCCTATACATGCCATGACTCATAAAAACTTGATACCTCATACCAAGTGTCTGCTCGATAGTGTGAAAACGTCTCCAGCAATCTCCAACCTGAGCTAGCTAAATTAACCTATAAGAGATGGGAGAAAGAAAGGAGTAAGCAATAATGCTTAGTAAGTTCATATACAAATAAGAAGTAGTTACCGATATTCATTCACCAGGTATTATAATGAGTTTTTATCGCAAACTCATGGTTACCTACTCAATCATTCTTGAAGCTTACTCACTCTATCTCTTACGCATTCTAACTGCGTACCACAAGCCAATTGCTCATTTAATTATCATACAACCCTGCACTGATTACCACATGATCATATAAAATAACACATCAAGCATTTTCACTAAGCCACTCATACTACTAATTTCTCGGTGGTTTTGCACTTAGCCCACCATCAGTCTCTAGTAGGGTGGTATCACACATAGCCCACCAATTATTTATACTTGTGGTGGTATCGCACTTAGCCCACCAATTATTTATACTTATGGTGGTATCGCACTTAGCCCACCAAATGATTTTATAAGCGATGGTGTCGCACACAGCCCATCGATTAATAATTTACTAGGTGGTAACGCACACAGCCCACCGTTAATAACATAGTTGATGGTTTCACACACAGCCCATCAATTAATAATTAATCAGGTGGTAACACACACAACCCACCGTTAATAACATAGTGATGGTATCGCACACAACCCATCGCTAACCATCAATAAGATGATATCGCACTTAGCTCACCGTTATTATACGTTCATGGATAGTTATCCACATGGAATTCTCTATTTTAAACGTTCACCCAGGAACATCCTTACACACTACTATACTTACTTAACCTTCTACGATGCTCGTTTACATTCACACAGTGCATTAATAAATCTATCTCATGCAATTAAAGTGCATTAGTTACACATAACCCACTAGGGTTCATTATATACTGAATTCATCTCCATTCAACTCTAACACACACTTGTGCTTCTCATGGTACAACCACATATGTTCTCACCTTCAACTTACCCGTTGAATCACTCAAATTGTTAAATGACTCTCTTAAGTCTCATACACATAGTGTCGCTTTGATATCATACCCCAATAGGGTCTCACTTACATTAACATGTCAATGCCATGTCCAAGACATGGTCTTATACGAATTCTTACACCAAGGTCATATTCCAATATGGTCTCACACAGAACCTTAACTATCATCATTTCTTACTATTTACATCTCTTACTATTATTAGGTTCAATTCACTTAACAACTTATCAACAAGTACTTAATACATTCATTGGATAATTATACATTTCACACAACATTGTAATATTTAAAATAACTCATACGTAATTACCACATTTGCACATGAACTTACCTCGATGACTAAAAGGCCAAAAAGGACTTTTTGCCCACATTTCTCTTTTCTCCCATTCTAGGTCCGAAACTCATTTTCTTTGATCTAGAACAATGAAATTTAGTGATTTAATCACTTATAAATTATAATTCACCATAAACTACACTTTAGGCAAAATGACTATTTTGCCCCTACACTTTGGCAAAATTACAATTTTACCCCTAGGCTCGTAAATAAAATTTCATCACATTTTCTTGTTAAACAAGCCTAGTTGAACATTTAATCCTCTTACAACTATCCACAATTCCAACTATTTCATGCCTTAATGAACAAATTACAACTTTTGCATTTTAGCCCAAATTAGGTATTTTCATAACAACATCTTTCACAAAAGTTGTTTCTCAACATCCTATCATTCATTTTCTTCCATAAAAACTCAAAAACCAGCACAAAATCTCTCATGGTAAGTCCCTAGACTTTCAACCATATTGCATAATAGTCCCCTCTTTAGAAAGCTTAAGCTTTGGGGACTCCAAAAGTACAATTTTTATCAAGAAAGATCATCAAAATCACTTACTTGTGAGGAGAAATGTTTGCTGAAATTTTTGAGCTCCATAGCCCTTGTTTCTCTTCAATTTTCGGTGGAAGAAGGTGAAGGAATAGTGAAAAGATGATAACATCTTTATTCATCTCATTTTATTCATTTAAAACACCTAACATCACCAAATTTTTGACCATCATTTAATGTCTTTGTCCCCCTTGGCCGGCCATCATATCCTAGATGGTCTAATTGTCCTTTAAATACCTCCACATTATGCTCCATAACTATTTGGCACCTCTAGCAAATAAAATAGAACTTTCGCACTTTATGCGATTTAGTCCTTTTTCACAATTTAGCTAGAAATCGCTAAAACTAAGGCACCAAAATTTTCATGCATCCTTAAAAACATGTTATAACACATAACATAACATAAAAATAATTTTATCTAACCTCAAATTTGTGATTCCGGGATCACTGCTCTGACTAGCCCCTAAATCGGGCTGTTACAAGTTATGTAGGTGTAATATGTCTCTATTATGAAAGGAAGGACATGTATGATGAAAATGTAGAGAAAGAATAAACATGATGATATGTGTAACACCCCAGATTTTGGGGGTTAGAAGTTTTGATGTTAGTGGTTGATAAACCGTAATATATACATATTTTAATCCCACATTTAGCATACTTTTTGGATGATTTATCCTTTGGATTGTGGAATTTGATGCTCCTAATCATTTAATTTAATTTTTTATACTTAGGAAAGCATCAGAGGATGAAAAGAATGAGAAACGGGCTGAAAACGGAGAAAATGGGCTTATCTTAGAAATTCACACGGTCTGGACTATCACCCACGGCCGTGTGTTTTGAGTAACAACCGAGACACAGCATAGAACATCGTACACGGCCAGATCACACGGCCGTGTGTGGCAAATAGGATCGACCACGGCCAAGAGAGTCGACCACGGGCATGTCACACGGGCGTGTCCCTGCTATAGCCAAGATGAGTTTCATTCGGAATAGGATACTTGTGGGCCAAGAAAGACATTCCGAAGCCTATATAAACGCCCTAAGTATAACCTAAAAAGTGGTCTTTGATCGGGGCCGAAGCCAGAGAGGGCTGAACTCAGGGGATTACTCCAAGAAAGCCAGTTGATCCATCTCAGAAGCCGAAATCGCACTCAAGACGGAAGATATTCTCTTCAATTTCTTTCAGGGGGTTTTAGGGTTTTTCTTATGTTTTGTTATTTACTTTCTTCTAAGATGTATTCTTTATTAATCATGAACTAAACCCCTCAAATACCTGAGGGGGATGAAGCCTAAGACGGATCTTGTTATTGTTTTCTGAACTATATGATAAATACTTGATTTGTTCTTAATTATGTGTTCTTAATTCTTCTTTTAACATTTCAGGATATTGTTTCAAGTATTGATGTGCTTAGGCAGGGAGCAAAAGTCCCTGTTTAAGAGTAGATCTAGCATAGTTAAGCGGAGTTGATCGCAAACCTAGAGATAGGATGACAAAAATCTAGCGGATTAGGGTCAAACCTAATATGGGAGTCCATAGATCGAGTTAATGCAACACTAGGGGTTTTAATTAGAAAGAGATTTCAATTAATCAACCTAGGGTTAGACGTTAGTAGCCTCTCGAAGGTATTAATATAAATTAGGGAATCCTACGGATCAAGTCAAGTGAATAAATTGTCCAGTTCGAGTTAAATAAAAAGTGAAGTCTAGGTGGATTCTTCCTCGGTATTGTCTTAATCAACCTGGTTTTCCCAAAAGTATTTTCCCAATTCACTCTCTTTGTCTTAGCATCCTTAGTTTAGTAATTAGTTAGATAAACATCAATTCCCTTAATACTTAGGCTAGATAATAAAAAGATAGTAACTACTAGTACTCTTGGTCCTTGAGGATACGATATTTCCGGTCTTGCCATAGCTATACTACCGAACGATATGTGCGCTTGCCTTATTCGTTGTCATAGTTAGTTTGGACACGATCAAGTTTTTGGCACCGTTGTCGGGGACTAAGATATTAGGAACACTTGATTTTTATTACTTTGGCCATTTTTTATTTTTGCAATTAATTTTTATTTTATTTCTACTTTGCTAATTTGTCTTTTTCCTTGCTTCTGGCAGGTATTCTAGTTTATGACTAGAAGAAACCCGACAGGACCTCTACTTTACGATAGTGATATAGAAGGAACCGTTTGCAGAAACCGAAGATAAATTCGGCGAAGCCTACAATACATACAAGAAGAGCAAGAGGATGATACTAATAACACAGAAGAGATGACTGATCCCCAGAATAATCCACTTCCTCCAGTGGTTGCCGAAAATACTCCTCCTCGAACTATGTATGATTATGCTAAACCTAATTTAACAGGAACTGAATCAAGTATTGTTAGACCTGCTGTCGCTGCAAATAATTTTAAACTGAAACCTAACACTATACAGATGATACAACAGTTTGTTCAGTTTGATGGTTTGCAGGACGAGGATCCTAACACACACTTAGCGAACTTTTTGGAATTATGCGATACGTTTAAAATTAATGGCGTTTTTGATGATGCTATTCACCTTCGGTTATTTCCCTTTTATTTAAGGAATAAAGCCAAACAGTGGTTGAATTCTCTTCCACGAGGATCAATCACTACATGGGAGCAAATGACCGAAAAAAATTTGTTAAAATATTTTCCGCCGGCCAAAACGGCTAAGTTGAGGAATGATATCTCTTCTTTTGTGTAGATGGATTTAGAGACACTTTACGATACATGAGAGAGATATAAGGATTTATTGAGAAGGTGCCCTCATCATGGGTTACCATTATGGCTACAAGTTCAAACCTTTTACAACGGTGTGAACCCCTCAACTAAGCAGTTGATTGATGTATCCGCCGACGGTACACTAAACAATAAAACACCTGAATCGGCTTATGAATTCATTGAAGAAATGTCACTGAATAATTATCAGTGGCAAGTTCTGAGAACAAAGCCAATAAAAGCCGCCGGTGATTTCAACCTCGATGCAGTAACCATGCTATCAAATCAGGTAGAACTCTTACGTAAGAAAATCGATGGTTTGTGTGGTTCATCGCAGGTACATCCAGTGATGCAGTACGATATAAATAGAGGAGGGATGAGCAGTACAGAGTACCGACCTTACAACCCGAGCATTGAAAACGAGCAACTTCACTATATGGGTAATAGTCCTCGACCTCAAAATAATCCTTATAGTAACACGTACAATGCAGGTTGGAGGAATCATCCCAATTTTTCATGGGGAGGTCAAGGAAATCAAGGAAATCAGAGACAACAACCCCCTCCAGGCTTTCAACAATAACCCTACCCACGGGAAAAGAAGCCGAACCTTGAGGAGATGCTGGAAAAAGTTCATCTCGACATCAAAAACTCATTTCCAGAATACCGAAACAGCGTTGAAAACTTAACAAGAATCACTTCAAAGGATTGAGAATAAATTTGGACAGCTAATCAAGTTAGCTTCCGAAAAGCAACCAGGTAATTCACCTAATTCAAAAGAGCATGTGAAAGCAGTTACACTAAGGAGTGGAAAGGAGTTGGTTGAAACTGAAAGAAAGATGCCAAAAGAAATTGCTAAAGAAAAAGAAGAGGAAGTAAACGAGAATGTAACGCCGACATTTAAAGAACCACCAATTCCATATCCAGCACAGTTGAAGAAAGACCACATGGACGCACAATTTGGTAAGTTTCTTGAACTCTTTAAACAATTACATATTAACTTACCTTTTGTTGAAGCTATTTCACCGATGCCTACATACGTAAAATTTTTAAAGGAGCTCTTAACGAATAAAAGGAAGCTTGAAGAACTGTCAACCGTAGAGCTTAACGAGGAATGCTCAACTATTCTCCAGAATAAGTTTCCAACCAGATTAAAAGATCCAGGAAGTTTTACTATTCCTTGTTTAATTGGTAGTTTAAATATTGAGAAGGCATTAGCTGATTTAGGTGCCAATATTAATTTAATGCCTTATAAAATGTTCAAGCACCTCGGTCTTGGGGAACCAAAACCCACTAGGATGAGTATCCAACTAGCCGATAGATCTATTAAATACCCTAGGGGAATTATTGAAGACGTTTTATTTAAAGTTGATAAATTCATATTCCCTGTTGACTTTGTTGTGCTCGACATGGATGAAGATGTTGAAGTACCTTTAATTTTAGGACGCCCATTTTTAGCCACTGCTAGGGCTAATATTGATGTAGGTAGTGGTAAGCTTGCGCTTAGGGTAGGTGATGAGGAGATTATCTTTAAAATCTATAATGCTATGCGATACTCTAAAGAGCAAGATGATTCCTGTTATTTTATTGACTCTATTGATCATTTTATTCAAGATACTCTTCAGGAAATAATACATAAAGACACGTTGGAACTGTGTCTTGTTCAAGACGAGGAGGTAGATGATTATGCTAATGAGATGGGGGAAACAAAAATTGAAATAAATCCTAATAGTTCCTCCCTAAGACAAAAAGAGTATGAGGGCATTGAAATAAACGACGAATCTAAACAAAGGCCCTCTATTGAAGAACCCCCCAAATTGGAATTAAAACAGTTACCAACACACTTAGAGTACGCATTCCTTGGGAGCAATTCTACACTATCGGTAATTATTTCTTCAGACCTAGAACCCAATGAGAAAGAAGAGTTACTACAGGTGTTAAAGGAGCATAAAAGAGCCATAGCCTGGAAAATCTCTGACATTAAAGGGATAAGCCGATCGTTTTGCACCCACAAAATCTTAATGGAAGATGAATATAAACCATGTGTGCAACCTCAAAGATGATTAAATCCCAATATGAAGGAAGTTGTCAAAATCGAGGTAATTAAACTTCTAGATGCTGGAATTATTTATCCTATTTCTGATAGTTCTTGGGTAAGTCCTGTGCAGGTTGTTCTAAAGAAAGGAGGCATGACTGTCATAGCTAATGAAAAGGATGAATTAATTCCAAAAAGAACAGTCACAGGTTGGAGAGTTTGCATCGACTATAGGAAACTGAACGATGCCACAAGAAAAGACCATTTTCTTTTACCCTTCATTGATCAAATGCTAGAAAGATTATATGGGCATATGTACTACTACTTCCTAGACGGGCTCTCTGGCTACTTCCAAATCCCCATAGCTCTTGAAGATCAAGAAAAGACAACATTCACATGTCCATACGGTACGTTTGCTTATCAAAGAATGCCTTTTGGATTATGTAACGCTCCTGCCACTTTTTAGCGCTGCATGCTAGCCATCTTTGACGAACTTGTGGAAGATATCATGGAGGTATTTATGGACGACTTTTCAGTATTCGGTAATTCGTTCCACCTTTTCCTCAAAAAATTAAAATAAGTCTTAATGAGATGTGAGGAAACAAACCTTGTGCTTAATTGGGAAAAGTGTCACTTCATGGTTCGAGAAGGGATTGTGTTAGGTCATAAAATTTCTAGTAAAGGGATTGAGGTCGATAAAGCAAAAATTGAAACCATCGAAAAATTACCTCCTCCCAGTTCAGTTAAGGCTATTAGAAGTTTTTTAGGACATGCCGGTTTCTATAGAAGATTTATTAAGGATTTTTCTAAAATAGCTAAGCCTTTGAAAAAATTACTAGAAAAAGATGTACCTTTCAATTTTGATCAGGAATGTTTAGATGCATTTAATACTCTAAAAACTAAATTAACAAATGCCCCAATTATTATTGCACCTGATTGGAATTTACCCTTTGAACTAATGTGCGATGCGAGTGACTTTGCAGTAGGTGCAGTTTTAGGTCAGCGAAGAGACAAGCATTTCCAACCAATCTATTACGCTAGCAAGACATTGACAGTCGCGCAAGAGAATTACACCACCACAGAAAAAGAATTGCTAGCTGTGGTCTTTGCATTTGATAAATTTAGACAATATTTAAGATTATCTAAAGTCGTCGTTTACACTGACCATTCAGGCCTTCGTTATCTTTTAACTAAATCTGATGCAAAACCTAGATTCATAAGATGGATTCTACTTTTACAGGAATTTGACTTGGAGATTCAGGATAAGAAAGGAGCTGAAAACCTGGCAGCAGACCATCTTTCTAGACTTGAAAATCTACATTTTAAAGAACTTGATGAGAGTGAGATTAATGACTCGTTTCCTGAAGAACAACTCTTAGCTATATCCGACGCCGAGGTACCTTGGTTTGCAGATATCGCAAATTATTTAGCTGCTAACGTATTACCAAAAGGGTCGACACATCAGTAAAAGAAGCGATTCTTTACTGATGTGAAAAACCATTTTTAGGAGGACCTTTTTCTTTTTCGTATATGTGCAGATCAAGTAATTCAGAGATGTGTCGCAAAGGAAGAAGCAAGCAAAATCCTAGAACATTGCCATTCAGGACCCACAGGAGGACATTATAGTGGGACAAAAACAGCACATAAAACACTCGAATCAGGTTTTTATTGGCCCACTCTGTTTAAGGACGCCAACAGGTATGTTAAATCATGTGATAAATATCAGAGAATAGGTAATATCTCTAAACGCAAAGAAATGCCTCAAAAATATATGCTATCATGTGAAATATTTGATGTATGGGGTATTGATTTTATGGGTCCATTCCCTAGCTAATTTGGGAATAAATACATTCTCGTAGCGGTTGATTACATGTCAAAATGGGTGGAAGCTCAAGCTTTACCCACCAATGATGCAAGAGTGGTAGTGCGATTTCTTAAGAAACTTTTCTCTCGATTTGGAACACCTAGAGCAATTATTAGTAATAGGGGTACCCATTTTTGTAACACCCAATTCGAGAAAATCTTAAAGAAATATGGAGTACACCACAAAACAGCTACACCTTATCACCCTCAAACCAGTGGACAAGTCGAAGTATCCAATAGAGAACTTAAACGTATCCTAGAGAAAACTGTAGAATCAAATAGGGAAGATTGGGCATCAAAAGTAGACGACGCTTTATGGGCCTACAGAACCGCCTTTAAAACTCCCATAGGAACATCCCCATACAAACTTGTTTACGGGAAGAGCTGTCATTTACCATTTGAACTCAAACATAAAGCATTTTGGGCTATAAAATTCTTAAACTACGATCTTAAACTTATAGGCGAGAAAAGATTGATGCAGTTGAACGAGCTTGATGAGTGGCGAGCAAACACCTACGAGAGCTCACGATTATACAAAGAAGCAACAAAGCGACGCCATGATGCTCGTCTAAAGCGACCTAAACAATTCGAAGTTGGAGATCTCATGTTACTTTATAATTCAAGACTCAAATTATTCCCTGGAAAGCTGAAATCAAGATGGTCAGGTCCATTCGTAATCAAAACTATTTTCCCCTACGGCACAATCGAGGTAACTCATCCAACTTATGGCATTTTCAAGGTAAACAGTCAGCGACTGAAAATTTATAATGGTGAAGATGTTAGGGATATGAGAGAGGAGCTTCAGCTCCGTGAACCTTCATATAGAAATGAAAACAAGGTAAGTCTAGCTTAAGACTTTAAACGAGCGCTTCTAGGGAGGCAGCCCGAGCACTAACCTCATCAACATTCATATTTTTGTTTTTAGCATCTAACTAAGAACTAACTAATTTCATAAGCGCAGGGTTTCCTTCCCACACGGCCTAGAACACGGGCGTGGCCATGGCTGTGTGGACATTACGAGGAATCATATGGGCGTAGCAGAGACCGTGTGGGCCAAGGAAGAGAAAAATTTTCCCAACACGGGCTACGATAAAACACCACGGCCGTGCGATGAGGCCGTGGCTAAAACTGAGTAAATGACACGGGCTGCAATTAAAGGGCCGTGCGATACGGCCGTGGTCGATACTGAGTAAACGACACGGGCGTGAGACACGTCCGTGCCTACAGGGCATGGTCGACACTGACTAAATCAACACGGGCATGCTAACGGTTACACGGGCGTGTGAGAAGCAAAAAAAATAGCGCACGACCGTGCGATACGGCCGTGTGAGCCAACACGGCCAGGTAACACGGGCGTGGGACACAACTCAGACGTGCTTAAACTTAAAATTCTCGAAACACACGGGCTAAAAATGATCCACACGGGCGTGTGGCACGCCCGTGTGCCCTTATTTCTATATAAACCTCTCACTATTCATCATCTTTTTCCCTAAATCAGTTTCCCCAAACCCTAGCCGTTTTCTTTTCTCCCCCTACTAAGTCCGGCCACCACCATCAACACCCCCTCATCCTGTCTCCTCTCACTTTTTCCTCATTCCCTTCTCTATTTTCCCTTCCTCCTCTCCACGCACACCAGACCACGCCCGTGTGAGTATAACACGCCCGCGCGCCACCACCAAGCCCGCGCGCCGCCTTAACTGCGCCACTTCCCTCAACAATCTCCACTGGTTCACCCTTCTCCACTATCGTTTGCTTATTTCTTTAAAATTTTCATTATTTTTCATTTTATTATTTGTTTCATTGTTCTTATTTCATGATTTAGATTTTTATGATTTTCTTAGTATTTTCTCTACTTAGTTTAATTCTATTTTGATATTTATTCATAGTTTTAACATTCCTTGATGATTTACTTAAGAAACTATTTAGAACAATCAGGAATTGCATTCTTGGCTGGCAATAATACTTGAATCATTGAGTACTCTTTATTCTACAGTAACATAATATCGTCTTCCCGAGGAAAGAAAACCGCAGTCCCTGTTTCAAAAAAACGAAAGGGACCCGGTTCATCATCGACACGCGCATCTGCCGAAGTATGACACCCATTCTTACAGCTTCCTCCGGGATCCTAGGAGGACCTTTTTCAGATACTTCGCGAGCGACCCTTCTGCATAGGGAGGCGCATTGATTGGACCACCTTGGAGCAGGTCCAACTAGCCGACGACGTCCGGGCCCTCCTGACTACCGACCCATGGGGGAAATTCTTCGAGATCATTGAGCCCACATACCTAGAGTTCACTTTAGAGCTCTGTTCCACATTCCACCTCCAGACGGTGATGACGAACCACGATGACCCCGACACAGTCCAATTCCGTCTCGGAGGCATTATACGTGAACTGAGTGTCTCGCAGTTCGGGGTTGCCTTGGGGCTCTACACTGACGAATTCATGGCGGATAATGATCTCGAGAAACTCAATCGCCACATCCATAACTCCCATTCTAGATGTTTGAATAACATAGCCCCCGCTTCGGCCTCCTATGACCCTAGTCGTTCCAAGGCGACAGCTCTCGCCCCATCCCTGAGATACTTACACACCATCTTAGCTCATACATTGACAAATAGGCGAGAGAGCACCGGCGTCGTCAACACTCACGACGCCTACTTCCTATGGTGCATGGTGAACGGGCACGTCTTCGACTTAGCTTACTTTATAGCTCGTGCCATTCAACATCAGACGGTGCAACATAGGAGAGGGGTCATCTCCATGGGTCCTTACATCACACGTCTGGCTCGGTATTTTGGGCTCCTCAACATCGCCGCTCAATCCTCCTCACTCACACTGATATGACAGATGCCCCCACAGGGTATCCAGACGATGATCCACATGAGGATGATTGAGCGCCGCCGTGGGTTCGATCCTCCCCAGTATCGGCTAGTGCAAGCCACCGAGCAGGATGATCCAGAGGACATTACTGATGATGTCCCACCACAGCATGAGGAGCCATCTTCGGCACCACACCCCCCTCGCCGACCAGTTCATGCGGTCGCTTCAATATCTAACATCTTTGAGTGCCTCACTCGGTTCGAGCAGTACTGTACTCAGCAAGTCACCGACACTGCTCGAAGACTTGACGGCATAGAGGCAACTCTTCAGTAGATTTGTCATCACTTTCACATATCGCCTCCTCCACCACCTCGTGACCCAGTAGATGACGAGGACCTTTGAGTCCTTTTATTTTCTTTATTATTTTTTATTGTTATTGTTATTTTTATTGTTATTTTTATTTTGCTTTTTATTTTATTTTATTTTATAATTAATTACCTTTCTTATTTTAAAACTTTCATTAGTAAAATTGAATTTCCTTTATCGCTATCTGTCTAACTCTGACAACATTCATTAACTAGTACTCCCTAAAATTTCACTAATGACTTCGCAGTTTAGAAAGGTTCACGGTGCCACTCAAGTAACGAACACACCACCTTCACCTATGCCTAGTCATCATGTTCATCATTGATCATCCTCCAAGGATTTCATCCATAATTCAGGAAGTTTCACCTCTCTCCCTCTCTTATGACTTTCTTACTAATCATTATCTATCTTTGTACATTGAGGACAATGTACGTCTTAAGTGTGGGGGGGTCACTTATAGTAGAATCCCTGAATTATGTCTTGTTCTTAAGTAAATTTTCTCATATTACTATTAGAATGAAGTTTCTTTTGATTTATGATTTTCGTAGATATGTTTTGGATTAAGTGATAGTTAATTATGCAGTGATGATTTAAACTTTAGGAGACTAGAGAATCAAGCATGATGAGTTTATTTTCAGAATTAAAAATTTGTTAGGTTGTCTACCTGAATCTAATTATTACCTTGAAGTTTGAAATTTACAAGGTTGACATCAAAAGCCCATAATTTTTGTGAGATCTTGAGCCTTTTAGAGCATACATTCATTTTTCGTGCTCACTTTGTTGGTTATGAGTGTGTCAACATTGATTTGTTATTCTAGAACTTGCTTCGATTATACATATCGAGACCACACCTTTGATTTGATATACTAAGATGATAACGGCACCTAGGTTTTAACCCACTTACTCCATAAAAAGCCTACCTTCATAATTAACCCCTAGTGAACCCCTTTGAGACTAACAAGCCATTTCTTGACTCACCCATTAATATTAACCCAAAACCCACTTTGTACTTGTTATCACCATTTCTCTTGACTACCCTTATATCGAGATTTGATTTGATCTGTTACTTAACTATTTTCTTTATTTCAGTTATTAAATTCAATATTATTATTGTACTTGATTTGTTCTTAAAAAAAAGAAAATTAGGAATCTATTCATTATTACTTCTTTGTTATTGGAGCTTAAGCAGTTAATTTTATACTTTGAGAAGAAGCTCATGTTATTAGTATTAAGTTTTCAATTGATGTAATTATTTAAGCTTTAGTTACTCTTCCAGTTAGGTAATTTATCAATTCAGTCTCGATACTAACCCTCTAATTCAGCCTTTATCCACACCTTTAACCCAAGCCCCGTTACAACCATTTTTAAAGACCTTTTGATTTGTGTATCATATCATTTTACAGTGGTGGAGATTTGACTTTCATGCAAGCCTATGGGATTAACTTTTCATGTTCGACTTCTGAGTGCTTATTTTTGAACCTTAAACACTTTGAGTGATTTGAGTGAACCTTTAGTGAGGATGTCAATTTTTGTCGATTTTGAATTAAAGGTAATTATGTAGGTAAGGGGAAACACCTATTTTTCGTACTATAAAAACTATGACTTTGATTGTTTGAATATTTAGGAGCCTTCTGGTTAAATTATCAATGTATTAATTACCTATGAATTATGATGAAACATTATTGATGAAGATTATGAATTGAGGGGTTAATTTTAATTGTGAATGAGAATTTTGCTTGAGGACAAGCAAATGCTTAAGTGTGGGGGTATTTGATAAACCGTAATATATACATATTTTAATCCCACATTTAGCATACTTTTTGGATGATTTATCCTTTGAATTGTGGAATTTGATGCTCCTAATCCTTTAATTTCATGTTTTATACTTAGGAAAGCATCGAAGGATGAAAAAAACGAGAAACGGGCCGAAAATGGAGAAAATTGGCTTATCTTAGAAACTCACACGGTCTGGACTATCACCCACGGCCGTGTGTTTCGAGTAACAACCGAGACACGGCCTAAAACATCGTACACGGCTAGATCACACGGTCGTGTGTGGCAAACAGGATCGACCACGGCCAAGAGAGTCAACTACGGGCGTGTCACACGGGTGTGTCCCTGCTATAGCTAAGATGAGTTTCATTCGGAATAGGATACTTGTGGGCCAAGAAAGACATTCCGAAGTCTATATAAACACCCTAAGTATAACCTAAAAAGTGGTCTTTGATCGGGGGCAAAGCCAGAGAGGGCTGAACTTAGGGGATTACTCCAAGAAAGCCAGTTGATCCATATCAGAAGCCGGAATCGCACTCAAGATGGAAGATCTTCCCTTCAATTTCCTTCAGGGGGTTTTAGGGTTTTTCTTATGTTTTGTTATTTACTTTCTTCTGAGATGTATTCTTTATTAATCATGAACTAAACCCCTCAAATACCTGAGGGGGATGAAGCCTAAGACGGATCTTGTTATTATTTTCTGAACTATATGATAAATACTTGATTTGTTCTTAATTATGTGTTCTTAATTCTTGTTTTAATATTTCAGGATATTGTTTCAAGTATTGATGTGCTTAGGCAGTGGAGCAAAAGTCCCTGTTTAAGAGTAGATCTAGCATAGTTAAGCGGAGTTGATCGCAACCCTAGAGATAGGATGACAAAAATATTCCGGATTAGGGTCAAACCTAATATGGGAGTCCATAGATCGAGTTAATGCAACACTAGGGGTTTTAATTAGAAAGAGATTTCAATTAATCAACCTAGGGTTAGACGTTAGTAGCCTCGAAAGAGGTATTAATATAAATTAGGGAATCCTACGGATCAAGTCAAGTGAATAAATCGTCTGGTTCAGAGTTAAATAACAAGTGAAGTCTAGGTGGATTCTTCCTCGGGTATTGTCTTAATCAACTGGTTTTCCCAAAAGTATTTTCCCAATTCACTCTCTTTGTCTTAGCATCCTTAGTTTAGTAATTAGTTACATAAACATCAATTCCCTTAATACTTAGGCTAGATAATAAAAAGATAGTAACTACTAGTACTCTTGGTCATTGAAGATACGATATTTCTGGTCTTGCCATAGCTATACTACCGAACGATAGGTGCGCTTGCCTTATTCGTTGTCATAGTTAGTTTGGACACGATCAGTGGTTAGGGTCTTAGGGAAAGGTGTGCTTTTGTGGTTAGTCTTGCGTGTAAGTGACAAAATGGGCCTACTGGTCTGGTGGTTTGGTTGTGTGTTGTTAATCTCAAGGTTCTGGGTTCGAGTCCTTGGGTGCGCATTTTGAGAGAACCTTATTATTTTGTTTTGTTTTTAGTTAGTAATAATAATAATAATTTATTATTACTTATTTATTTATTTTTATTTTATTTTTAATTTTTCTATTCTGGTTTTCTGGACGTTCTTTTCTTTTCTCTTGGCTTCTCTTTTTGGTTTCTTTTGGGGAGGGGTTTTTCTACATTTGGATTTAGAGAATCGCTCGTTCGTTGTCAAATCGGTGTCAGAACGTCGTAGATCACAAAGCAGATATGGGATTCGAATCTTGTCTACTTTATTTTCGTGAATTGTTGTTTTGAAAATTCTCAATTGTGCTCTAAACTGTCGATTTTGGGTGTTAGTTGCTGGAAAAGGTTTAGGAAATACAACAAATCCCAACCCCCTTCTGTTATTGCGAAGGTTGGGGCTGTTACGATGGCTGAAACAGCGTTTTTGGCTTGTTCCGAAGTGGTTTCGTGGCCACTAGGGTTTTCACACGGGCGTGTGCCAGTCCACAAGGCTGTGTGCTTTTGGGAATTAGGTTTTCTGGGCCAATTTTGGTGCCACACGGCCTGGCCACACGGCTGTGTGGCCGACTTGGGGATTTTATCGTTTCTCAAATAGCCAGAGTACAGGGGCGTGTGAGTTTGGGGATTAGGGTTTAAGTGATTGAGTGCCACACGGTCCTATGGCTAATTTGGGGATTTAGGGATTCTACACGGGCATGTGTTTTGGACACACGGCCGTGTCTGGTGGGCACACGGGCGTGTGAGACCCTCACATGGCCGTGTCAGCCCTGTACTCGAATTTAGTGCAAATGGACAGAGAGTTACACGGCCTGTTCCCACGGCCATGTCTCTTTTCCACACGGGCGTATGCTTTAGTCACACGGCCGTGTGCCTCTCTTCACATAAGCGTGTGCCACAGTCACACGGCCGTGTGCCCCTTTTTCACGAGCTTTTGACCTCACACACGGCCTAGGCATTTCCACACGGCCAGAGCACACAGGCGTGTAGTCTTAAGACACTTATATTGGTTCGATGTGCCTTTCTGATCTAAAAATGTGTTGTGCGCTTCAACCCTTGGATAAGCTTAAACAAGGGTAGTTAAGAATTCTGATCTGGGCTTCGGCTTGAGTGTATCTGTGTGACTGTCATGTGAAGTTTTTTGAATCTGAATCTGCTCTGTTGGGTGTGTGTGCACAGCTGTTCTGTTTGACTGTCTGATATTGTGTCTCTGTTCTATGAGATTGTATGCATACATACATCTACATAAAATATTTTGGGATGGGATTGTGAAGAGAAGGGAGACTGATTCTGATCTGATCTGGCAGTTTAACTGTAAATAACTGGTATAGCGGTTTACCGCATCGCATTGTACCATATGTACGTTAGCTATGCTACGTACCATTATCTGATCTGGCAGTTTAACTGCAAATTATCAGTATAGCGGGTTACCGCATTTCACTGTACCGCATGTACGTTAGCTATGCTACGTATATATATCTGATCTGGCAGTTCAAACTATAATTTGTGCATCTTGCGCAAAGTTTTGCATCAGATCAGACATGCGATACATACGTCAGCCTTGCTGCGTATATTTATCTGATCTGGCAGTTCAACTCCATTTTGATATGTCATTGTTGCCGGGCAACCCGGGATGACTCTATATGGTGTGTAGGGTTGGATGGGCCTACTTGGTCCTAATTGGTGTGTTTGGTTGGATGACTTTAACAGCTTTTTTGGGGGTGTGATCAGGAGACGAAGAGGTGTGTTGGCTGGATGGGTGGTTTTTTATTAGACTGCATACATCGACGTCTGTCTGTGGGTTCTGACTGAAAGACTAGTTGTCTGTGATCTATTTGTCTGATTAGCATTTGTGCTGAGACTTCTATGTGAACATAATGTGCTCTGATTGTTAAGTTCTGTTTTGGCACCAGTTCCAGTGTGACTTCTTATTCCGTGTGTGTTTGAAATTCTGTTGCGCTTCTGATGTGAATACCCTATTTCTGTCTCTTATTTTGAATTTAGTATCTCTATTTTACACTTGTTTCGGACTCACACTGAGCTCGTGACGCTCACCCACTCTTAGTGTTTCCTTTTCAGGTACTCTTTTAAATTTTAACGCTGGGCTCGGTATGCAGAGGTCTCGGACAGTCTCGGAGAAAATTTAGTAAACGTTATATGTTTAGTTTCTATTTTATCATTCAGAGTTTTGAAATGTAAGGTTTTATAATACCGTGGTACAAATTTTGAGATAAGTTTTAAATTGTTTTAGTTCCACTTATTATACATTAAACTTAACGTATTTTAACTATCCATAAATTAAATGATTAAATGTTTTGATTCGTCGTTATAAATCACTTGTAAAAAAATTTACCTACGGTCACTTAGGTGATCAATATGGCATCCGAGATTCGGTCTAAACTTCTAGACCGGGTTTGGGGTGTTACATTTAATGGTATCAGAGTCAGGTTTGCAAAAACTCGGCTTGTGTTTTTACGTATCCGTGTGCGCACGTGTTTGTTTTAAAAGGGATTTTTGAGAAAACCTTACCACAGTAAGCTGAAACTATTTGTGTTTTGGGAAAAGTTTTACGGAAAGGAACTGTCTGAGACTCCGATGCTGGTCCAGGTAAAAATTCAAAACTGTAGTATTAGAAATATAGATTTCTGTATTTAAATGGTGTTGGCTTTCTAAACATGTAGATATTTTAAGTTAGTGGCAAGACTGATATGGATTCTGAAGGTAAGCAAGATCGCAAGGAGTCATCTTCTTCTCCTAGGCGTGTGTCTATTCAGGAGTCGGAGGACAGTGCAATTTTGCTAACTTCGGGTAGCGATAACCTGGAGCTTAGTACTGAGGCATTGACTCGGTTAGTGAGGGAGGTAGTAGAGAAGGTGTTCAAGGCTAGGAGTGAGACTAGTGAAACCTATCAAGCTAGGTGTGTGGATTGTGGGAAGAAAAGAGGTTGCAGTCCTTCGAGGTTGGAGCCTCGTTCTACGAAGCGTGTTCGAACGCAGTTAGGGGTTAGTAGCGGTGGTGCGAATGGTTCTAATAATGGGGCGAACGTATCAATTTGTGGGCACTATAAGAAGCGCCGTCCAGGCGACTATTGGAAGAAGTTGGGAGCGTGTCTTAGGTTCGGGTCCACGGAGCATCGAGTTAGGGAGTGTCTGCGACGAATTAAGATAGGTATGGTTGTAGATTATTCTAAATCTGTGTGTTATTCATTTGAATGACACTGAAGGCTATTCGGTTTGGATAATATTTGTATGTGTGATAGGACAACTGTGTGTCTGCTTTAGTGGTTAAGTGTTCTAGGTGTGTGTATGAGGTCTTAGGTTCGATTTGGTTTTTCTCAAGTTAGAGTGCGCAGCGGGAGCGTGGTGGTGTAGCTTGTATTAAACCACTGTTCTGTTAGTTAGAAATTTTGGGGACAAAATTTCTTTAAGGAGGGGTGAGTTGTAACACCCCAAATTTTGGGGTTAAAAGTTCTGATGTTAGTGGTTAGGGTCTGAGGGAAAGGTGTGCTTTTGTGGTTAGTCTTGCGTGTAAGTAACAGAATGAGCCTGTTGGTCTGGTGGTTTGGTTGTGTGTTGTTAATCTCAAGGTTCTGGGTTCGAGTCCTTGGGTGCGCATTTTGAGAGAACCTTATTATTTTGTTTTGTTTTTAGTTAGTAATGATAAATAATTATTATTACTTATTTATTTATTTTTATTTTATTTTATTTTTAATTTTTCTATTCTAGTTTTTTGGATGTTCTTTTTCTTTTCTCTTGGCTTTTCTTTTTGGTTTCTTTTGGGGAGGGGTTTTTCTATATTTGGATTTAGAGAATCGCTCGTTCATTGTCAAATTGGTGTCGGAACGTCGTAGATCGCAAAGCAGGTGTGGGATTCGAATCTTGTCTACTTTTATTTTTGTGAATTATTGTTTCAAAAATTCTCAATTGTGCTTTAAACTTTTAATTTTGGGTGTTAGTTGTTGGAAAAGGTTTGGGAAATGCAACATATCCCAACCCCCTTCTGTCATTGCGAAGGTTGGTGCTGTTACGATGGCTGAAATGGCATTTTTGGCTTGTTCCGAAGTGGTTTCATGGCCACTGGGGTTTCTACACGGGCGTGTGCCAGTCCACACGGCCGTGTGCCTATGGGAATTAGGGTTTCTGGGCCAATTTTGGTGTCACACGGTCGTATGGCCGACTTGGGGATTTTATCATTTCTCACACAGCCAGAGCACACGGGCGTGTGAGTTTGGGGATTAGGGTTTAAGTGATTGGATACCACACGGCCTGGCCACACGGCAGTGTGGCTAATTTAGGGATTTAGGGATTCCACACGGGCGTGTGTTTTGGACACACATCTGGTGGGCAAACGGGCGTGTGAGACCCTCACACGGCCGTGTTAGCCTTGTACTCGAATTTAGTGCAAATTGACAGAGAGTTACACGGCCTGTTCCCACGGCCATGTCCCTTGTCCACACGGGTGTGTGCTTCAGTCAAACGACCGTGTGCTTCTCTTCACATAGGCGTGTGCCACAGTCACACGGCCGTGTGCCCCTTTTCACGGGCTTTTGACCTCTCACATGGCCTAGGCATTTCCACACGGCCAGAGCATACATGCGTGTGGTCTTAAGACACTTATATTGGTTCGGTGTGCCTTTCTGATCTGAAAATGTGTTGTGCGATTCAACCCTTGGCTAAGCTTAAACAAGGGTAGTTAAGAATTCTGATCTGGGCTTCGGCCTGAGTGTATCTGTGTGACTGTCATGTGAAGTTTTTTGAATCTGTGTTCTGTTGGGTGTGTGTGCACAATTTATTACTGTCTGATCATCGATATTGTGTCTCTGCTTACATGAGATTGAATGCATACATACATCTGTATAAAATATTTTGGGATGGGATTTGCGAAGAGAAGGGAGACTGATTCTGATATGATTTGGCAGTTTAACTGCAAATAATCGGTATAGCAGTTTACCGCATCACATTGTACCATATGTACGTTAGCTATGCTACGTACCATTATCTGATCTGGCAGTTTAACTGCAAATTATTGGTATAGCGGGTTACCGTATTGCACTGTACCGCATGTACGTTAGCTATGCTACGTACATATATATCTGATCTGGCGATTCAAATCGCAATTTATCTCTTTGCGAATTTTACGCCTTTGCCTTTGACGAATACGATACATCGTCGGCCTTGCTGCGTATATTTATCTGTTCTGGCAGTTCAACTCCATTCTGATAAGTCATTGTTGCCGGGCAACCTGGGATGACTATATGGTGTGTAGGGTTGGATAAGCCTACTTGGTCCTAATTGGTGTGTTTGGTTGGATGACTTTAATAGCTCTTTTGGGGTGTGATCGGGGGACGGAGAGGTGTGTTGGCTGGATGGGTGGTTTTTTATTAGACTGCATACATCGGCGTGCATGCGTGGGTTCTGGTGAAAGACTAGTTATGTCGTGATCTGTTTGTCGATTAGCATTTGTCTTTGAGACTTCTATGTGAACATAATGTGCTCGATTGTTAAGCTCTGTTTGGGCACCACTTAGGTGTGACTTCCGATTCCGTGTGTGTTTGAAATTCTGTTGTGCTTCTGATGTGAATACCCTATTTCAGTCTCTTATTTTGAATTTAGTATCTCTATTTTAAACTTGTTTCGGACTCACACCGAGCTCGTGGCGCTCACCCACTCTTAGTGTTTCCTTTTCAGGTACTCTTTTAAATTCTTACGCTGGGCTCGGTATGCGGAGGTCTCGGACAGTCTCGGAGAAAATTTAGTAAACGTTATATGTTTAGTTTCTATTTTATCATTCAGAGTTTTGAAATGTAAGGTTTTACAATACTGTGGTACAGATTTCGAGATAAGTTTTAAATTGTTTTAATTCCGCTTATTATACACTAAACTTAACGTATTTTAACCGTCCATATTTTAAATGATTAAATGTTTTGATTCATCGTTATAAATCACTTGTAAAAAGAAAATTTACCTACGGTCACTTCGGTGATCAATGTGGCATCCGGGATTCGGTCTAAACTTCTAGGCCGGGTTTGGGGTGTCGCAATATGTTTCCCTTTTGATGGAAGTATGTATATGAACATTTTTGGAAGTATGATTCTGTCGTGAATGAGTCTTTGTATAAGTTGCATGTCTGGAAGAGTAAGTCTGTTAAGTATGAGTCTTCATAAAAACTCTGTATGCGTGTGAGTCCGTTGGGGCAGTAAACACGAATTCTGGCCATGGAAAAAGAAGATCATGTTGTGCAATGCCTAGTCGCATGCTGTGACATCATATGGCAAGTGAAGACTATATAGTGTAAGACCTAGTCTGAGAATATGACATCATGTGAGGAAAAATAAAAAGGATAGTTGGGCGAGTACTAGGCGATGAAGGGCAAACCTCAAGATGTTGAGTTTAGGCAAATCTCTATTGTCAAAAATTCCATTTATCGAAATGTGGAAACCTTTGTGCCTGTTCTCTATTATATGTAAGCCCTAGTGGCAAAATCAGTTATATGTGAGCCCTAATGGTGGAATCCGTTACATGCAAGGCTTTGTGGCTGAATATGTTATATGCAGAAGCCTTTGTGGCTGATTCTGATAAAGTAAAGCCATAGTGGCTAATTCTGTTGTTTAAGAGCCTTTGAGGCTGATTCTTTTATGTGAAAAGCCTTTGTGGTTGTATTTGTTAAATGCCCCATTGGGTCTATTATATATGGACACCTTTATGGCTATCTGATGTTATATGAGAGCCTTTGTGGCTATCTATATGGACGCCTCTATGGTTATCTTGTGAATGTATATGGATGCCCTTGCGACTATCTAATGTGAGTAGGTGCCTTTGTGGCTACTGAAAGTTGTGTGGACGCCTTTGTGGATATCTAAGTCAAGTGGACACCTTCATTGCTATTTTTTGATCAAGCGAGTGTCATAATCTTCCAAGAAACAAGGGAAGATATTTAAACTTAAGAATACACCTTAGTGGCGCAGTCTATGAAAGTAACATCGGAACAAAGGTTTAATGGCAATGCCGAAGTGGCGAACTCTATGAACGAAATACAAATACATTAAAGTCTAAGTAAATGACTCTCTGAAGGAAAGGTAAATGTATGGTATCTAATGAACAATGTTAGAAATATTCTGAATGTGAAGGATGAGACGGGCTCTGTATTAATAAAAAGGGAAAATGGTCAATAAGGTGAAAGAGGTCAGAATGAAATATATGGTAGATACGAGAAGAGTAAGGACCCGATATGGGTAAGAGGATGAAGAAGTAATGAATGATGCATATAGTACGTTTTTAAGGAAGCCTTAGATTATTACGTGTGAACTGTACTATACGGAACGATAGAGCAATGTACCCGCCAAGGAAGGACATAGGCTAAAGCATAGGTAAAATGTTTAGTATGCTACGAGGGTATGACCATGGGTAAGACAAGCGAATTCTGAATAAGGTATGGTTCTAAGTGGAAATCGATAAAGGAGAATAGGGTAAATGCAACCTAGAAATGTAGGAAATGAATCTAGTAAGTATCCACCAAGAAGAAAAGGGAAATGTCAAGCACTAGACTTATTATGATAAAATAGATCAGGTACTTATAGCTTATCTCACTAAGTTCTTGTGAACTTATGGTAGTTGCTTCGGAATGCAGGAATTGGTAATAAAGAGTGCACCGAGAGATGATGCCAAAGCTACATTAGTAGAGCGGCAATTTGTGCTGATGTGCATATAGAGAAGAGAAGTATGAGAGGGAAGTCTCCCCAAAGAATGGGATAAGAGGCCATAGTCTATGCCAAGAAAGGCTATAAAAGTATAAGTTGTATAGAAAGTTATATGACAAAGTGAATTCTGCGCATAAGTTATAGTACCCTGATTCTGTACTTGGTAAAAGCGAGGCGTAGTTTCATTATGTAAACGTGAATACAAAGATATTTCTAGTAAAATACATGAGGTAATTCAGGAACAAAGATAAAGAAATTTTATTAAGCCACCACTAGAATAGTTACAAAGGTGAGTTGAGAGTAAAGTATGAGTTTAAGTATGTTCGTCCATAAGCGTAACACCCAATACTCAGATCCAGTCAATCGGGTCAGGTGGAGGGCGTTACATTTTGCATCAAATTTACCAAGGTTGTCTTTGCCATTATTTAAAACAAAACAATTGCATCCAAAAGGATGAAAATAGCTAATGTTAGGCTTTTTGTTTTTGAAAAGTTCATATGGAGTTTTCTTTAAAATAGGCCTAATCATTACTCTATTAACAATATAGCAAGCGGTGTTAGTGGCTTCCGCCCAAAAATGTTTTTGTAAATTATTTTCACAAAGCATGGTTCTAGCCATTTCTTCTAAATTCTATTGTCCCTCTCAACAACTCCATTTTATTGAGGATTTCTAGGTGTTAAAAAATTAGGGTTAATTCCATTTGAGTTGTAAAAATTTTCAAAACCAAGATTTTGAAATTTGGTTCCATGGTCATTTTTAACACTAGTGATAGAGTAACCATTTTCATTTTGATTAATTTTTGAAAATGTGATGAATTTTTCTAAAGTTTCATCTTTATTACTTAAGAAAAGAACCAAGTGAATCTAGAAAAATCATATACAAGTACAAAAGCATATTGTTTTCCACCCAAGCTAATAGTACTAATTGGTCCAAAAATATTAATCTGAATTAATTGAAGAACTCTACTAGTAAATACATCATTGATAGGTTTAAAAGAAATTCTTTTATGTTTGCCTTTAAAACATGCATCACAAACTTTATTTAAATCAAAATCAATTTTAGGCAATCCTCTTATTAATTCATTTTTGGCTAGTTTATGCAATATGCTCATGCTAGCATGTCCTAGTTTTCTATGCCACAATAAAGAATTATTTTCATTTTTAGCAACAAGGCATAAGTTATCTAAATACACCATGAGAGTATTTCCTATCCTATGTCCTACAAGCATAATCTTATTAGAAACAATGTCAATTACTTTACATCCATTAGACTAAAAAATGACATTGAGACCTTTATCACATAATTCAATAATACTTATTAGATTATTCTTAAGACCGTTGACATACAAAACATTTTCTATAACACACCTTACCCAATTGATGATTGGATCTGAGTATGGTATGCCATAACTTAAACTTACATGAATTTAACAAATGTATTTGAAATTTATTTAAAACTTAGGATATTGGCATAATCCTCAATATGAAAATGACAAAACAATCAACTACTGTATACACCAAGAAAATAACATTCTAAACAAAACATTTAGCGGAAGCCTTATGAAACTTGATAAAGTTATTCCCCTTACAAAAGTTTCAATGTACATCATTGGTAGTTGAAACAACGTTAAAAAAAATTGGCATTCATGCCTAAAATTTTATCTCATAAACCAACTCATTGGATCAAAACACTTATATATATAACTAGAGTTAGCAAAGGGTTTCATAAAACAGAGCTTAACAAAAATTGTGATTCATTACAATAATTGATACAAAACATTTCTACACGCCATTTTGCCCACGGAATGCATGATACGAAATTTAACAGAAGGCTTACAATCAACAATACTCTAGCGTAGTCCCTTCAAAGTTCTTTTCCTTCAATTAACACTCATGAGAAGGAAAATATAACCGAGTAAGTTCAAACAAACTTAGTGAGTTCCAAAGACAAAGAAAACACATACACAACAATATCCAAGGTAATACCAAACTTGTCAGAAGGGTTTAAATAGTAAGATCATAATACGCCAAATGGCGTAAATCGCAAATAGACGAACTCTATGTACAAACTTAATATAACATAAGGCGGTTACTAAACACCAAGTTATCTATAACGAATACACAACCCATCCTCATGCCAGCAATATACCCAGAAATTTAGAATCAGAAGCATATCAAAAAAGTTGCATTCTTATTCATACACCCCCTTAACTCCACATATCATTTCTGTTTAGATAAGTATGTTTTTTCGTGATCTGCCAGTCCGGTTAGCAGTGTAACTGCCCTACTGGAGGCATCACAAACATATCCCCCTTCTTCATCACCACATATCACACCAAATATATCATACTCAGATAGTACTGACTTGAGCATGAAGGATGGTATTTACTTCATAACAAAGACAGATTATAGTCATACTGATGGCATTGGGTTACCACCACCCACACAAACACCATTCATGCGATATTGAGAGAGATTAATTACCTAACACAATTTATACAACAATGGAATTTACAACATATGGAAGTAAAAAGGAACTCACCAGAAACTCTAATACAGTGATCTATAAAACAGGTCATTCGCCCTTGTCGTTTGGACCTTTGTTAGTTTCTTAAGTTAAAAGAAATATAAGTATTCCTATCAGATCATTAAACTATCAAAACTTAACATGCATGCAAGATTTGATATAAAAAAACCTAGAATCAGGAGGTTTCCTTCCTTACGAACCGTTCCAAGGTCTAAGCATGAATACAATAAAAATGTGAATTTCTTCGATACTAACCTAAGGGTTTACCAGAAATTACCAATAAGCTGGTAGAAATGTAGGTGTTAGCTAAACTCTGCGAACCCTCTTTGATGAAGCGCTCTACACTAAGGTTTTTCAGAAACTTACAGTATAATTTAGGGAAGAAGAATATGTAAAGGTAATTCCTGATGGCCAACGCTACTCTTGTATACTCATCCAATGAAGACAAGGTTTAGTGGAAAAAATTAGATAATTCCACTAACACCCTTGATTCCCGTGATTAAATGCACTTAACAAGTTTTAAGTCTAATCATTTACAAAATTCTAGTTCAGTTCTAACTAGGGTTAAACCAAACCCCAACTTGACTAACTAAGTCGTCATTATATGCACTAAATATAGAAATAAATGTATCAAATTGCGAACATAACGATTTCACGCAAAACATCTGGGGTGGGCTAATACTTTATAGAAGAGTCCGCTAAAACTTAGAATTTGCCCATACATAGAGTTCGCCAGATGACGAATCCCATAGAGTATACTACTCCGCCAAAACAAATACTTTACTTACACAATTATACCATTGACTTAACCAACTTATACACCAAATAATAACTTGATATTGAGTCTTCTTTGAGCAGGGTGTTACAAATTAAATAAGAATTGAAGATATTTACCAATAGGCAATTCCTTCTATTTTTCCTTTAGAGTTGTCACCAAATGTAACTTTTCCTCCACTTTTTGGCTTCAATTTGATAAAGTGTCTCTTTTCACCGGTCATGTGTCTTGAGTATACATTGCCGGAACAAGGTTACAGAGCATTACCAGAATAAATAGATCAAAAACATACATTTTAAATTATTTAACATCCATGTAAAATATTATTCATATAGTCCCTTATATGAGCCATCGAGGCCCAAAACATACATTAGAAACAAGTCGGGACTAAACCGGGTACTGAATTTTACGCAAAATTTCAAAAAATTTCCTAGGTGCAGGGTACACACGCCCGTGTCTTAGGCCGTGCGGGCATTCGAAATAGGGCACACGACCGTTTCCAGCCCATGTTCGTACCCGTGTAACTCTCTGACTTAGGTCACACGGCCAAGTCAGGCGCCCGTATGCTAAGTCGTGTGAACATGAAAATTTGCATTAAATAGGTGGAGGGGTCACACGGCCAAGCCACACGCCCGTGTGATCAATTTTGAGCATTCTTTTTTGAAATTTTTAAGATGCAGGGGACACACGGCCAAAACACACGCCCATGTGCTAGGCCGTGTGTCGCACATGGCTGAGACACACGCACTTGTCTCTGTTTGTGTGGACGAAAATATGCCATTTCCAAGGCCACATTTCTCACCCAATTTGTCTTCCACCTACATTAACACTTAAACACATTCACAAACCAATTCAAGACATTCAAATCAAGCCAAAATCATGCCTTAAACATAACATATTACCACACACAACCAATGTGCTCTTAGGCAGCTCAAATGAAAATTTATTATCATGTCTACTTAGTGTTCATATTTACCTAAATAACCAAATGCATAAATGCAAAATCAAGCTCAATACTTCTAACATGATAAATCCACTTATATATACATCAAAACATATCAAACATAAGCCATTCAAATGGCTATTATAAATCAAACATTTACATGCCAACATTTTGGCTAATTAACCTATACATGCCATTATAACCAAAATGAGTTTAAGATGCCCGTGTGATCAATTTTGAGCATTCTTTTTTGAAATTTTTAAGATGCAGGGGACACACGGCCAAAACACATGCCTATGTGCTAGGCTGTGTGTTGCACACGGCTGAGACACACGCACTTGTCTCTGCTTGTGTGGACGAAAATAGGCCATTTCCAAGGCCACATTTCTCACCCAATTTGCCTTCCACCTACATTATCACTTAAACACATTCACCAACCAATTCAAGACATTCAAATCAAGCCAAAATCATGCCTTAAACATAACATATTACCACACACAACCAATGTGCTCTTAGGCAGCTCAAATGAAAATTTATTATCATGTCTACTTAGTGTTCATATTTACTTAAATAACCAAATGCATAAATGCAAAATCAAGCTCAATACTTCTAACATGATAAATCCACTTATATATACATCAAAACATATCAAACATAAGCCATTCAAATGGCTATTATAAATCAAACATTTACATGCCAACATTTTGGCTGATTAACCTATACATGCCATTATAACCAAAATGAGTTTACTATTTATACCGAAATGAGCCGAGGGATAGTGTGATGATATCTCCACCAAGCTTCCAACCCAACGAGCTTCCGAATTACTATAAAATAGAGGAAAATAAAACAGAGTAAGCATATTATGCTTAGTAAGTTCGTATATTAGGAAATTAACCTACCATTCATTTACATTTAAAATAAACATGCAAAATTCATCCAAAGAAATTTGGCAATTTGCCTAAACACATATAAACTCAAGAAACATGTTAGTCATGTACTTCATGTGAATATCAAGAAACAAGGATGAGTTCATCATGTAACAATTTTCATATACATATGTTTTCCACATAAAATATTCATATAACATATACATTTCCATAATAATTCATCTCAAGTTCAGATTATTCCATGTCGGAACTTTGCCCGTTGAATTTATTTGAAATATCGATGAATACACAGGTAGTACACTCAAAGTGTACAAAATTTTAATCCGTGAATTCATATTCAGGATTGCTTATACGAGCACATAAATGGGAAGCCCTCTCTCGAGCTATATAACAGGAAGCTCATGTGAGCCATATAACGGGAAGCTCATAAGAGCCATAATCGAGAAGCTCATGCGAGCCAATAATGGGTAGCTTCGAAGAGCCATTAAACTGGAAGCTCCGGATAGCCATGTATCGGGAAGTTCAAGCGAGCCATATCGGGAAGCTCCGATTACAAATTCAATGATGCATCACTGTAAATTACAAATTCCTTACCCGATTCAGGCTGAACTTGAATTGGTGCTTCAGTTAACAAGGCTTTCAACCGATCAAAGCTTTTCTGACTTTTATCGGTCCATTCAAATTTCACATCTTTTTGTAATAGCCGTGTCATCTGTGAAGCTATCATCGAGAATCCTTGTACAAATCTCCGATAATAACCAACTAATCCTAGAAAACTTCTGACTTCAGACACAATTGCTGAAATTTTATTCGGATCTACTCTGATGCCTTCAGCAGACACTATATGCCCCAGAAAACCAACTTTTCGAAGCCAAAATTCACATTTACTGAACTTAGCAAACAACTGTTTCTCACGCAGTGTTTGTAGAACAATTCTCAAATGATCAGCATGCTCCTTTTCATCTCGGGAATATACCAAAATATCATCAATGAATACAACAACAAATCTATCCAAATACGGTCTAAAAAATTCTATTCATCAAATCCATAAATATCGCAGGTGCATTTGTCAAGCCAAACAGCATCACAAGAAATTCATAATGCCCGTACCTGGTTCTGAAGGCTGTTTTGGGCACATCCAAATCTTTCACTTATAACTGATAATAACCAGAACGAAGATCAATCTTTGAAAATATTGTGGCACCTTTTAACTGGTCAAACAAATCATTAATACAGGGCAATGGACACTTATTCTTAATTGTGACTTTTTTGAGTTGACGGTAGTCAATGCATAATCTCAATGATCCATCTTTTTTCTTAACAAACAGAACTGGTGCACCCCAAGGTGAATGACTGGGTCGAGCAAAGCCCCTGTCAGTCAGTTCTTGCAATTGCGCTTTTAACTCTTTTAATTCTGTAGGGGCCATTCTGTATGGTGCTATAGATATCGGTGTTGTCCCCAGAACAAGATCTATAGAAAATTCAACCTCTCTGACCGGTGGTAATCCGGGTAACTCTTCTGGAAGCACATCAGGATACTCACAGACTACATGCACTAACTTAATCTTCGATTCAGACACTTTGGTATCCAATACATAAGCAAGATAAGCATCATAACACTTTCTGACATATTTCTGTGCTGATATGGCTGATATAACATTAGACAACCCATCCAAATTATCATATTCAATACAGATCATTTCACCATTCTGACATTTCAATACAATATACTTCCGTTTACAATTTACTACAGCATCATACTGAGTTAACCAATCTATGCCCAAAATTACATCAAACTCATCAAATGGTGATAAACCGTAAAAGTAACATATTTTAATCCCACATTTAGCATGCTTTTGGATGAATTATCCCTTTTTTTATGTAATTTGGTGCTCTTAATCCTTTATTTTCATGTTTTATACTCAGGGAAGCACCAGAGGATGAAAAGAACAAGAAATGGGCTTAAAACGGGCCAAATGGGCCAGATCACGAAATCAGCATGGCCTGGACCCAAGACCACACGGCCGTGCCTCATTAATGAAGTCCAACACAGCCTGGCCACGATTCACACGGGTGTGTGCCATGGCCGTGCCCCTGCCGTGGCAAAGAGAAGTTTCATTCGGATTGGGATACTTAGAGGCAAAGAAACACATTCCAAAAGCCTATATATACACCCTAAGTATGGCCTAAAAGGGGGGGCCAAGGCTATCGTCTAGGGGCGTCTTGCTAGGCCAGAGAAGACAGAATTGTGGGGATTCACTCGAGGATAGCCAGTTGATTCATCTCTAGAAGCCGGAATTATACTCAAGACGGAGGATCTATCTTTCAATTCCTTCAATGGGTTTTAGGGATTTCTTATGTTTTGTTTTATCTTTTCTTCTGAGATGTTTTCTTTTATTGTTATGAACTAAACCCTCAGATACCTGAGGGGGATGAAACTTAGATGAATCTTGTTATCGTTCTTCGAACTATATGATAAATATTTGACTTGTTCTTAATTATGTGTGCTTAATTCTTGTGTTGATATTTCCGGGATATTGATTCAAGTTTGATGTGCTTAGGTGGAGGAGCAAAAGTCCCTGTCTAAGAGTAGATCTAGCATAGTTAAGCGGAGTTGATCGCGCGCCTAGAGATAGGGTGACGAGATTTTGCCGGATTAAGGTGAAACCTAATATGGGATTCCATAGATCGAGTTAATGCAATTCTAGGGGTTTTAATTAGAAAGAGATTTCAGTTAATCAACCTAGGGTTAGACGTTATTTGCTTCGAGAGAGGGTTTAATATACATTAGGGAATCTTACAGATCAAGTCAAATGAATAAATCGTCTGGTTCAGAGTTAGATAACAAGTGAAGTCTAGGTGGATTCTTCATTGGGTGTCGTCTTAATCAATTGGTTTTTCCTCAAGTTATTTTCCCCAATTCATTCTTCTTTGTCTTAGAGTCTTTAGTTTAGTAGTTAATTAATTTAGATTAAACAACAAATTCCCTTTATTTTAGGCTAGATAATAAAAAAGGGAGTTAGTATTAGTACTTTTAGTTCCTTTGGGTTCGACATTCTGGTCTTGCCACTAAACTATACTACTGTTCGATAGGTGCGCTTGCCTCAAATCGTTGTCATAGTTAGTTTTCAGGTTCGATCATTCTTTTTATAAATTTTAAGACTTTGACATCATGAAAACAACGATCAAATGGTAATAACATCAAATCAGCCGGGAAACAGTAACCCCATATCATTAATGGACAATTCTTTCAAATTTTATCCACCATTACATACTGGCCTAGGGGGTTTGATACTTTAACCACAAATTCAGTGGACTCAACAGAAAATTTTTTATTAGACACTAAATTCGTGCATATGTATGAATGTGTCGAACCAGGATCAATTAAAGTAGTTATATCAGTATCAAGAAAAGAAAATGTACCGGTAATAACATTGGGTGCGGAGGCATCCTCACGTGCATGAATAGCATATGTCCTTGCTGATGCTCGTACTTCAGATTTAACAGTTGAATCTTTTGCCGTACCTTGGCTTCCACTCTCATTGTCGGGGTTTCGAGGTGGTCTACCTGATAAACCGAAATAGTAACATATTCTAGGACCACATTAAGTATGCTTTTGGATGAATTATCCTTTGATTTATGTAAACAAGGTGCTCTTAATCCTTTCTTTTCATGTCTTATACTCAGGAAAGCACCCAAGGATAAAAAGTACGAGAAACAAGCTCAAAACGGACCAAAACAGACCAAAGAGGAAATCGACATGGCCTAGACTTGGACTCACACGACCGTGCCAAGTCAATCATCTAGAACACGGTCTAAACCTGACTCACACGGCCGTGTCTCATTAAAGAAATCCGAACACGGCCTGTCCACGATTTACACGGGCGTGCCATGGCCGTGCTTCTGCCGTGGAAAAGAGCAATTTCATTCGGGAAAGGATACTTAGGGAGAAAGAAACGTATTTAAAAAGCCTATAAATACACCCTAAGTATGACCTGAAAGGGGAGCCCAAAGCCATCATCTAGGGCGTCGTGCTAGGCCGAGAGAAGGCGATTTGTGGGGATTCACTCGAGGATAGCCAATTGATCCATCTCAAGAAGCCGAATTATACTCAAGACGGAGGATCTCCTCTTCAATTCCTTCAGGGGTTTTAGGGATTTCTTATGTTTTGTTTTATCTTTTCTCTTGAGATGTTTTCCTTTATTGTTATGAACTAAACCCTTCTGGATACAGAAGGGATGAAACCTATGATGAATCTTGTTATTGTTTCTTTGGATTATATGATAAATACTTAGTTTGTTCTTAATTATGTGAGCTTAATCCAAATTTAATGTGCTTAGGTGGAGGAGGAATAGACCACGCCTAAGAGTAGATCCAACATAATTAAGCGAGTTGATCGTGCGCCTAGAGATAGGGTGACGAGATTTTGCCGATTAGGGTGAAACCTAATACGGAATCCACAGATCGATTTCATCGCTATTCTAGGGGTTATTATAAGAGAACGAGAGTTCCACTAATTAACCTAGTGTTAGACGTTATTCGCCTCGAGAGAGGGTTTAATATATGTTAGGGAGTCTTACGGATCAAACTAAGTGAATAAATCGTATGGTTCAGTGTTAGATAACAAGTGAAGTCTAGGTGGATTCTTCCTAGGGTATCTCCTAAATCAACTGAGTTTTTCCCAAGTTATTTTCCAAATTCATTCTTCTTTGTCTTAGAGTCTTTAGTTTAGTAGTTAATTAATTTAGATTAATACACAACTTCACTTATTTTAGGCTACATAATAAAAAGAAAGTTAGTATTAGTACTTTTAGTTCCTTTGGGTTCGATAATCCGGTCTTGCCTAAACTATACTACTGTTCGATAAGTGCACTTGCCTCAATCGTTGTCAGAGTTAGTTTCCAGGTTCGATCATTCTTTTTATAGATTTTAAAGCTCTGATTCACAGCGATCAAGTTTTTGGCTCCGTTGCCGGGGACTAAAATATTAAGAACACTCTATTTTTATTACTTTAGCCATTATTTTTCTTTTTCTTTTTCGCAATTTCTTTTTCTTTTTAGTTTTTATTTTAATTTTGCTAAATTCTCTTGCTTTCTTTTCCTAGCAGGTACCTCTAGTTTATGACTAGAAGGAACCCGAGAGGACCTTTAGAATACGACAGTGATATTGAAGCTACCGCTCGAAGAAATCGCAGAGAAATTAGGCGAGCCCTAAATTACCAATGAGAGCGAGAAGACAGATCCAATCCTACTGAAGGGATGGACAAAAATAATCTTCCACCACAAGATGTGGGAGAAAATAATGTTCCTCGTACTATGTTTGATTATGCTAAACCACATTTAACAGGAGCCGAATCAAGTATTATTAGGCTCTATATAGTCCTTGCTAATAATTTTGAATTAAAGCCTAACACTATACAAATGATTCAACAGCTTTGTTCAATTTGATGGTTTGCGGGATTTAAGATCCAAACGCTCATATAGCTAATTTTTAGAGTTCTGTGATACCTTCAAAATAAATGGCATTTCGATGATGCCATACGACTTCGATTATTTCCTTTTCATTAAAGAATAAAGCTAAATAAAGTGGTTAAACTCGTTACCACGAGTGTCAATCACTACATGGGAACAAATGACCGAAATTTTTTTATTAAAATATTTCCCACCGGCCAAAACGGCCAAATTACGTAATGATATATCTTCTTTTGTGCAGATGGATTTAGAGACATTATACGATGCATGGGAGAGATATAAGGATCTTTTGAGAAGGTGTCTGCACCATGGTTTACCCTTGTGGCTCCAAGTCCAGACTTTCTATAACGGTGTAAACCCCTCAACGAGAAAACTAATTGATTCAGCCGCCGGTGGAACCCTGAATAATAGAACTCCTGGGGTAGCCTACGAGTTTATTGAAGAGATGTCACTGAATAACTATCAGTGGCAAGTTACAAGAACAAGGCCAACAAAAGTAGCTAGAGTTTACAATCTCGACGCAGTAACCATGCTATCAAATCAGGTAGAGTTGATGAATAAGAAGATTGATAGTTTGTGTTCTTCGCAGGTATATCCAGTCATGCAGTGTGACACAAGTGGAACTGTGGCGAATCCTGAGTACCCACCCTACCAACCGGGCACAGAGAGCGAACAGATGAACTATATAGGTAACAATTTCAGATCTAATAATAACCCATATAGTAATAGTTATAATCCAGGTTGGAGGAACCACCCAAATTTTTCGTGGGGAGGACAAGGAAATCAAGGAAATCAAAGACAACAACCTCCTCAAAATTTCCAAAATCAGCTCTATCCACAGGAAAAGAAGCCGAATCTTGATGAGACGTTGAACAAATTCATAGCATCCACAAAAGCCCGTTTCTGAAAGACTGAGTCAACACTTGATGACCAACAAACATCGATCAAATTGATAGAGAAACAAGTTGGAGAACTCACTGAGATAGTTGGACAACTTACTGAAATGGTTTCCGAAATTCGATCAGTGATTTTCTCTAAAGCAATAGAACAGTGAAAACGATTACCGAGGGAGTGGAAAGGAGTTAGTCGAACCAAAGAAAAAAATACTACATGAAGATGACAAAGCAAAGGATACGAGAGTTGGGGATGTAACTCCAAAACGCAAAGAAAGTAAACCACCAATCCCATATCCAACGCAGTTAAAGAAAGAGCGATTAGACGCCCAATACGGTAAGTTTCTTGAACTGTTTAAACAAAAACATATTAAGTTACCTTTTGTTGAAGCCATTTCACAGATGCCGACGTACGCAAAATTCTTAAAGGAACTCCTAACGAATAAAAGGAAGATTGAAGAAATATCCATGGTGGAGCTTAATGAAGAATGTTCAGCCATCCTCCAAAATAAGCTACCAACAAAATTAAAAGATCCAGAAAGTTTTACTATTCCTTGTTTAATTGGTAGTTTAAATATTAATAAAGCATTAGCTGATCTAGGTGCCAGTATTAATTTAATGCCTTATAAAATGTTTAAACGACTAGATCTTGGGGAACCAAAACCCACTAGGATGAGTATTCAGTTAGTTGATAGATCTATTAAATACCCTAGAGGAGTTATCGAGGATGTCTTGGTAAAAATCGATAAATTTATTTTCCCCGTTGATTTTGTTGTGCTTGACATGGATGAGGACATTGAAGTTCCCTTAATTCTAGGGCGCCCTTTTTTAGCCACTGCCAGGGCTGTTATCGATGTATGTGATGGTAAACTTGCATTAAGGATAGGCGATGAGGAAATTATTTTTCAAATTTATGATGCCATGAGATATTCTAGAGAACAAGATGATTCCTGTTATTTTATTGATACCACTGATCATATCATTCAAAGCTCATTACAGGAAATTCTACATGATGACACGATGGAACCGTGTCACACTCAAGAAGAGGGGGAAGAAGATGAAGTCCAAGAGCTGAATTCAAAAATATCGTCATCAAGACAAACGGAAAAAGAAAGCATTGAATTCGATGACAATTTAAAACAAAAACCCTCTATTGATGAACCACCTAAATTAGAATTAAAGCAATTGCCAAAACATTTAGAGTATGCATTCCTTGGGGAAAATTATACGTTACCAGTGATTATCTCTTCAGAGCTAGAACCTCAGGAAAAAGAAGAGTTGATACAGGTACTAAGAGAACATAAAAAAGCCGTAGCATGGAAAATCTCTGACATTAAGGGAATAAGCCCAACATTTTGCACCCACAAAATTTTAATGGAAGACGAGTACAAGCCATGCGTGCAACAACAAAGACGATTAAATCCCAACGTAAAAGAAGTAGTGAAAGCCGAGGTAATTAAACTTCTAGATGCTGGAATAATTTATCCTATTTCTGACAGCAAGTGGGTGAGTCCTGTGTAGGTTGTCCCAAAGAAAGGAGGCATGACCGTGGTAGCTAACGAAAAGAATGAACTAATTCCTACCAGGACAGTCACAGGTTGGAGAGTTTGCATAGATTACAGGAAGCTGAATGACACCACTAGAAAAGATCACTTCCCTCTACTATTCAGTGATCAAATGCTAGAAAGGTTATCAGGGCATATGTACTACTGCTTCCTAGATGGACTCTCCGGCTATTTCCAAATACCAATAGCACCTGAAGATTAAGAGAAGACAACGTTCACATGCCCATACGGTACGTTTGCTTATCGTAGAATGCCTTTTGGATTATGTAATGCTCCTGCTACTTTTCAGCATTGCATGCTAGCAATCTTTGATGAACTCGTGGAAGATATTATGGAGGTACTTATGGATGATTTCTCAGTTTACGGTAATTCTTTCCATATTTGCCTTTAAAATGTAAAACGAGTTCTAATGAGATGTGAGGAAACAAACCTTGTTTTAAATTGGGAAAAATGTCACTTTATGGTACAAGAGGGAATAGTATTAGGACATAAAATTTCTAGTAAATGGATTGAGGTAGATAAAGCAAAGATTGAAACTATAGAAAAATTACCTCCCCCTAGTTCAGTTAAGGCCATTAGAAGTTTTTTAGGACATGCAGGATTTTATAGAAGATTCATTAAGGATTTTTCTAAAATAGCTAAGCCTTTAAAAAAATTACTAGAAAAAGATGTTCCTTTCAATTTTGATGAGGAATGTTTAGACGCATTCAATATCCTTAAGGATAAACTAATAAATGCTCCAATTATAATTGCACCTGATTGGAATCTGCCCTTTAAACTAATGTGTGATGCAAGCGATTTCGCAGTAGGTGCAGTTCTGGGACAACGAAGAGGCAAGCATTTTCAGCCGATCTATTATGCTAGCAGGACTTTGACACCCGCACAGGAAAACTACACCACCACGGAAAAAGAACTGCTAGCTGTAGTTTTTACTATTGACAAATTTAGACAGTATTTATTATTATCTAAAGTTATCGTTTTCACTGACCACTCAGCCCTTCGTTATCTATTAACTAAACCTGATGCAAAACCACGACTCATAAGATGGATCTTACTTTTACAAGAGTTTGATTTGGAAATACAAGATAAGAAAGGAGCTGAGAACCTTACAGCTGATCACCTCTTCAGACTCGAAAACCCCCATATCGAAGAGCTAAATGAAGGAGAGATAAACGATTCATTCCCCGAAGAACAACTCTTTTCGATAACTCATTCTGAGGTACCATGGTTTGCGGATATTGCAAATTATTTAGCTACCAACATCTTGCCAAAAAAATTAACACATCACCAAAAGAAGTGATTCTTTGCTGATGCAAAAAAATATTTTTGGGAAGATCCATTTCTTTTCCGAATATGTGCAGATCAGGTAATTTGAAGATGCATTACGAGGACAGAATCGAGTAAGATTATAGAACATTTCCATTCAGGACCTTCAGGAGGACACTACAGTGGCATTAAGACAGCACATAAGATACACGAATCAGGTTTTTATTGGCCTACTCTATTCAAGGATGCAAACAGGTATGTCGCTTCATGTGATAAATGTCAAAGAACAGGTAATGTCTCTAAACGTGATGAAATGCCTCAAACATATATGCTATCATGTGAAATATTTGATGTATGGGGTATTGATTTTATGGGTCCATTCCCTAGTTCGTTCGGAAATAAATACATCCTCGTGGCAGTCGATTACATGTCAAAATGGGTGGAAGCCGAAGCTCTACCTACTAATGATGCTAGAGTAGTAGTTAAGTTCCTCAAGAAATTATTCTCTCGATTCGGAATGCCTAGAGCTATCATTAGTGATAGGGGCACTCATTTCTGTAATACTCAATTTGACAAAGTCTTAAAAAAGTATGGAGTACACCACAGGATAGCTACCCCATATCACCCTCAAACCAGTGGGCAAGTTGAAGTAGCAAACCGAGAACTTAAGCGCATTCTAGAAAAAACGGTTGAATCAAACAGAAAAGATTGGGCATTAAAAGTAGATGATGCCTTATGGGCATATAGAACATCATTTAAAACCCCTCTAGGGACATCCCCATACAAACTTGTATACAGAAAAAGCTGTCATCTACCATTCGAGTTAGAACACAAAGCTTTTTGGGCCATAAAGTTTTTAAATTTTGATCTTAGCACTGCAGGTAAGAAAAGAATGATGTAGATGAACGAGCTAGACGAATGGAGAGCTGAGGCCTACGAGAACTTAAAACTTGATCACTGTAAATCAGAGTTTTAAAATTTATAAAAGAATGATCGAACCTGGAAACTAACTCTGACAACGATTAAAGGCAAGTGCACCTATCGAACAGTAGTATAGTTTAGGCAAGACCGGATTGTCGAGCCCAAAGGAACTAAAAGTACTAATACTCACCGTCTTTTTATTATTTAGCCTTAATATAAAGTGATGATTGTTTAAACTAAAAATAATCTACTAACTAAGCTAAGACGCGAAGACAAGAAGAATGAATTCGGGAAATAACTTTTGGAAAAACTCAGTTGACTCAAACGATACCCTTAGGAAAAATCCACCTAGACTTCACTTTTTATTTAACCTTGAACCATATGATTTATTTACTTAGTTTGATCCGTGAGACTCCCTAACGTATATTAAACCCTCTCTCGAGGCGAATAACGTCTAACCCTAGGTTAATTAGTGGAACTCTCGTTCGCTTATAATAACCCTCTAAAATAGCAGTAAATCGATCTGTGGACTCCCATATTAGGTTTCACCCTAATCCGGCAAAATCTCGTCACCCTATCTCTAGGCGTGCGATCAACTCCGCTTAATTATGTTGGATCTACTCTTAGCGGTGGTCTATTCCTCCTCCACCTAAGCACATTAGATTTGGATTAAGTTCACACAATTAAGAACAAACTAAGTTATTATCATATAATTCAAATAATCAAATAACAAGATTCATCATAGGTTTCATCCCCTTCGGGTATTCGAAGGTTTAGTTCATAACAATAAAGGAAAACATCTCAAGAGAAAAGATAAAATAAAACATAAGAAATCCCTAAAACCCCCTGAAGGAATTGAAGAGGAGATCCTCCATCTTGAGTAGAATTCTGGCTTCTTGAGATGGATCAACTGGCTATCTTCGAGTGATTCCCACAAATCTGACCTTCTCGGCTTGGCTTCTTGGCCTAGCTCTTCGCCCCCCTTTTAGCTGGTACCTAGGGTGTATTTATAGGCTTTTGAAACACATTTCTTTCTCCCTAAGTATCCTTTCCCGAATGAAATTGCTCTTCTCCATGGCAGAGGCACGGTCATTGCACACGCCCATGTAAATCGTGGCCAGGCCGTGTTCGACACTGTTGAATGAGGCACGGCCGTGTAAGTCGTGGTAAGGCCGTGTTCTAGTAGGAATGGTGGCACGGCCGTGTGGCTTGAAGTCCAGGCCGTGCTGATTTCGTGGCTTGGCCCAATTTGGTCCGTTTTAAGCCTGTTTCTAGTTCTTTTCATCATCGGGTGCTTTCCTGAGTATAAGACATGAAAAGAAAGGATTAATAGCACCTTTTTACATAAATTGGGGCTTAAATCATCCAAAAGCATAAAAATGTGGGCTTAGAATATGCTACTTTTACGGTTTATCAAATACCCCCACACTTAAGCTTTTGCTTGTCCTCAAGCAAAATTCTCAACTTACAATTAAAATGAACTTTCCTCAATTCATAATAGTCATTGATAGTGTCTCATCATAATTCAGAGATAATTTATACATGGATAATTCAATTGAAAGTGTCCTAAAAATTTAAATAGTATAAGTCATAGATTTTGTAGCTCGAAAACATAGGCGTCTCCCCTTATCTAGATAATTACCTTTAATTTGAAATCGAAAAGGATTGACATCCTTACAAAAGATTCACTCAAATCACTCAAAGTGTTTAAGGTTCACAATTAGTCACTCAAAGGTCGAACATGAAGAGTTAATCCCATAGGCTTGCATGAAAATCAAATCTCCACCACTGTAATATGAGATGAAAACACAAATCAAAAGGTCTTTGTTAGGGTTGTAACGGGGCTAGGGTTAAGGTGTGGAGTAAGGCTGAATTAGAGGGTTAGAATTGAGATTGAATTGACAAATTACCTAACTAAGAACTAATAAACTAATAATAATTACATCAATTGAAATCTAATAGTACTTAATAATACGAGCTTCTTCTTCGATATTTGGAATTTATGTATAAGCTCATTTAATCACATAACTAATAATGAATAATGGATATACTTCGTTTTTTTTAAGAACAACTAAATACATAATAAAGGGTAAACTACTAAAATTCATAATTAGGTAACTAATCAAATCAAATCTCGATATAAGGGTAGTCAAAAGGAATAGTGATAACAAAAACAAAGGGGTTCTGGGTTAATATTAGCGGTTATGTCAATAAATAGGGTTGTTAAGATTAAACGGGGTTCACTAAGGGTTAATTATGAAGGTAGGCTTTTTAATGGAGTAAGTGGGTTAAATCCTAGGTGCCTTTATCATCTCTGTGTATCAAATCTAAAAAATACGGTCTCGACATGTATAATCGATGCAAGTTCTAGAATAACAGATCAATGTTGACATACTCATAATCAATAAAGTGAGCAAGAAAAAGAATATATGCTCTATAAGGCTCAAAAACTCACAAAATTTATGGGTATTTTGATGTCAACCTCGTAAATTTCAAACTTCAAGATAATATTTATACTCAGTTTGACAACATAGCAAATTTTTAATTTTTGAAAAATAGACTTATCATGCTTGATTCTCTAGTATTCTTAGAATTTAATTATCAATGCACAATTATCAATGAATTAATCTAAAACATATCGATAAAAATCATAAATCATCAGAAATTTCATCCTAATTAGTAATATGAGTAGATTACTTTCAAACAAGACTAAATTCAGGGATTTTGAGAACAATGCAAAAAGTTTGGAATATCTAAGATTCACCCCCCACACTTAAGATGTACATTGCCCTCAATGTACAAAGTTATATAATGACAATTAATATGTAAAATCAAAAGAGAGGGGAGAGAGTGACACTCCCTGAATTAATGGATGATTTCTTTGGATGATGTGGAAAATACGGCGAAGGCGTCGGGATGGTGTTGGTGTTGGCTGATGACTTGAGTAGTGGTTTATTGCTCGTTGCAACTGCTAAGTCATCAGTTAGAAATCTTTTGGGGTGTAATTAAATAAATGTTCAGAATACTCGAAGGTTAGGAGTTGATGATAATCATGATAAAAGTTAGCAAATGTATGATTAAAATGTTCAAACTTAAGACGAATCAAAATTAAATTAAAATAACGAGAAAATAAAATAAAATAAAATAAAATAAAAAACTTAAAAGTAAAAGAAAACTAGATAAAAGGACTCAAAAGTCCTCATACTCGGCCGGGTCCTGTGGTGGTTCTGGTGGTGAGATATGAAGGTGTTGGCATATTTGTTGAAGGGTGGCCTCTAACCCGTCAAAGCGCCGAGTGTTTTCAGCAAAATACAGCTCGAACTGGTCAACCCGTGCAGAGATGTCTGTTAATGATGGTTTTGTACGGGACGGTCGCTGGCTCGGAATCGGTACCTCCTATGATGGTGGTGGGACATCATCAGTACTGTCCTCGGGCTCCCCCTCGTCTGTGGCGGTCACTAATCGGTATTGAGGGGGTTCAGTCTCTCGTCAGTGTTTAATCATCCTCATGTGTAGCATTGTCTGGATGCCTTGAGGTACCATGTTGCCAATCAATGTGAGGGAGGTGATCTGAGCTTCAGTGTCGAGGAGGTTGAAGTGCCGAGCCAACCTCGTAATGTATGGCCCCATTGACAAAATTCCCTTCCTATGTTGCTCTGTCTGATGTTGAATCGCACATGCGATAAAATATGCCAAGTCGAAAACATGTCCTTCAGACATGCATGATAGGAAGTAAACGTCTTGCTTGTTTACGACGCAGGTGCTTTCTCTGCGACCTGTGATGGTGTGCGCGAGAATGGCGTGAATATACCTTAGCGCTGGGGGAAGCACCGTCGCCTTAGAGCGACTGGGATTGTAGATTCTTGTAGTGGGGTGTAGGTTTCGCCAACATTCGATCGGAGTGTAGTGGAGCTCACGGTTTAAATCGTCAAGTGGGTTTTCTTCTATGAATTTCGGTGTGTAAAGTCCTAGAGCTGTGCCAAATTGTGGTATGCTCAGTCGACGTACCGTACCCCCTAGACGGAACTGTACCATGCTTGGATCATCAAACTGTGCCATCATAGTTTGTAAAGTGAAGGTGGTGCAAAACTCGAGGGTAAGCTCCATGTATGTAGGCTTGATGATGGAAAAGAACTGCTCCCACGGATCGGTTGAAATGAAGGCTCGAATATCGGTTGCGAGCCCGACGTGTTCCAATGCATCCCAATTGATGCACCTACCAGTGCCGAGGGGTCTATCCCGGAGTGCTTTGTAACGCTCTTCCTAAGTGTTCTGAGAAAATCGGAGGAATGGATGCCTAAGCTCGGAAGAAGCACTCGTGGAAGACGATCTGGGCCCCTTTCTTTTCTTGCTTGGGGCGGTTGTGGATCGCTTTGGTCGTGGTGACGACATTTATACCTGAAAAAAATAATCAAATATAAAGCAAGTTCCTTAAAAATAATATAGCCAAATTATTTCGTACTAAATCAAGCCAAATGGTAATTAGTGGATATTGACAGTAATGATTCTTTCAAACAAAGAAGTATATCAAAAAAATGCAAAAGTTTATTCCTAAAATGAAGCCAATCAGCAACCAATTCATCAGATATTTTTACTAAGTATTCATGAGTTTTTTGAGAGAAATCTCTAAATATAAATCATGCTTAATATTAAAAAAAAGGAATAAAGCAAAATGGCCTAATATTTATCAAGTTTTTAGTCAAGAAATTAAGGTAGTGAAGGGAACTAGGGGTTGTGATAGTGGGAGACGATCAAGCACGGGTGGAGCACGGTGGTGGTGCAGGTTTTGCAGGACGAACACGGCGATGGCAGGGGCGTGGCGTTCGGTGGCACGGCTGTGGTGCGGGCGTGCGAGCAGTTTCTAGATGGTTTTTGGAGAGAAAAGATAATTGGAGGATGTTTTGGATGGAGGAGAATGTATGTGCGGCCGGATTTGGGAGGAAGGGTGTTTAAAAGCTGATTTTAGGTTTAGGTTTTGGGGGAGTGACGGTTAACTTTTATATATAGGGGAGGGGCACGGTTCATTGCCACGCCCGTGTTCTGTTTTGGATGCCCGTGTTTTTCGCGATTTCGGATTTTAGGCGCATTCAGGTGGATTTGCCACGGCCGTGTTGAAAATGACACGCCCGTGTGTTTATTCACACGATTGGTTTGAACGGGCGTGTTTAGCCCTTGCTCGATAAGTCAGTAGCCTCGCACGGTTGTAAGCGACGGGCTTGTTTAGCCCGTGCTCGATAAGTCAGTAGCCTCGTACGGAAGGTTGGCACGGGCGTGGTTTGATGTCGCAGCCCGTGTGGGAAAAATCGTTTCGTCCCTGTTTGTGCACGGCTACTGGCATGCTCGTGTTTTATCCCCTGTCTTCCACACGGCCATGGGCATGCCCGTGTCTGAAGCCGTGTGGTTTAAAACCTGCGCTTTTTTTAGTCTGAGTTAGTATGGATTTAGATGCTGAGTAAAAAAAAATAAAAAAAATAAAAAGTTGAAAATAAAATGTTAGTGAGTTAGTGCTCGGGTTGCCTTCCGAGAAGCGCTCGTTTTTAGTCTTAAGCTAGACTTTCCCTGTTTTCGGTTCTAAAAGAAGGTTCATGGAGCAGAAGCTCCTCTTTCATATCTCCAAAATCTGTACCATTATAAATTTTGAGTCGGTGACCATTTACCTTGAATGTGCCCTTAGTGGGATGGGTTACCTCGATGGTGCCATATGGAAAGATTGTTTTGATCATGAATGGGCCTGACCATCTTGATTTCAGCTTTCCCAGGAATAGTTTAAGCCTTGAGTTGTATAGTAGGACCAGGTCTCCTACTTCGAATTGTTTTGAACTCTTGAGATGAGCATCGTGGCATCGCTTTGTTGCTTCCTTTGCACGCTTTTGAGTTCTCATAGGCTTCGCTTCTCCACTGGTCCACTTCGCTCATCTGCATCATTCTTCTCTTTCCTGCAATTTTGAGGTCGAAATTCAAAAATTTTATTGCCCAAAAAGCTTTGTGTTCTAATTCGAATGGTAGATGACACTTTTCTCAGTATACAAGTTTGTATGGGGATGTCCTTAGAGGTGTTTTAAATGTTGTTCTATAGGCCCATACAAAGATCATTTACTTTAATCGCCCAATCTTTTCTATTTAATTCAACCGTTTTTTTCTAGAATGCGCTTAAGTTCTCGGTTTGCTACCTCAACTTGCCCACTGGTTTGAGGATGATATGGGGTGGCTGTCCTGTGGTATACTCCATATTTTTTAGGACTTTTGCCAATTGAGTATTACGTAAAATGAGTACCCCTATCACTAACGATGGCTCTCTGTGTGCCAAATCGGAAAAACAGCTTCTTGAGAAACTTGACTACTACCCTAGCATCATTGGTAGGTAAAGCTTCCGCTTCTACCCATTTTGACATGTAATCAACTGCCACTAGGATGTACTTGTTTCCAAATGAACTAGGGAATGGTCTCATGAAATCAATACCCCATACATCAAATATTTCACATGATAACATATATGTTTGAGGCATTTCATCACGTTTAGAAATATTACCTATTCTTTGGCATCTATCACACGAGGTAACATACCTGTTGGCATCTTTAAATAGAGTGGGCCAATAAAAACCTGATTCGAGTATTTTGTGTGCTGTCTTAATACCACTGTAGTGTCCTCCTGATGGTCCTGAATGGCAATGCTCCAAGATTTTGCTTGCTTTCGTCTTTGTAACACATCTTTGAATTATCTGATCTGCACATATGCGAAAAAGAAAGGGATCTTCCCAAAAATAATTTTTCACATCAGCAAAGAATCGCTTCTTTTGGTGATGTGTTAATTTCCTTGGCAAGACGTTAGCTGCTAAATAATTCGCAATATTTGCAAACCATGGTACCTCAGAATGTGTTATAGAAAAAAGTTGTTCTTCAGGAAACGAATCATTTATTTCACTTTCATCGAGTTCTTTGGTGTGTGGATTTTCAAGTCTAGAAAGGTGATCCGCTGTAAGATTCTCGGCTTTCTTCTTATCTTGTATTTCTAAGTCGAATTCCTATAAGAGTAAAATCCATCGTATGAGTCTGGGTTTTGCATCAGGTTTGTTTAAAAGATAATGAAGAGCTGAATGGTCAGTGTAAACGACAACTTTAGACAATATTAGATACTGTCTAAATTTATCAAAAGTAAAAACTACGGCTAGCAATTCTTTCTCTGTGGTGGTATAGTTTTCTTGAGCGGGTGTTAGTGTTCTGCTAGCGTAGCACATTGGCTGAAAATGCTTGCCTCTTCGTTGTCCCAGAACTGCACCTACTGCGAAGTCACTTGCATCACACATTAGTTCAAAGGGTAGATTCCAATCAGGTGCAATTATAATTGGAGCATTTATTAGTTTATCCTTAACGATATTGAATGCATCTAAACATTCCTGATCAAAATTGAAAGGAACATCTTTTTCTAGTAATTTTGTTAAAGGCTTAGCTATTTTAGAAAAATCCTTAATGAATCTTCTATAAAATCCTGCATGTCCTAAAAAGCTTCTAATGGCCTTAACTGAACTGGGAGGAGGTAATTTTTCTATGGTTTCAATCTTCGCTTTATCTACCTCGATCCCTTTACTAGAAATTTTATGACCTAGTACAATCCCCTCTTGTACCATAAAGTGACATTTTTCCCAATTTAAAACAAGGTTCGTTTCCTCACATCTCATTAAGGCTCATTTTAAATTTTTAAGACAAAGATGGAAAGAATTACCGTATACGGAGAAATCATCCATAAATACTTCCATAATATCTTCGACAAGTTCATCGAAGATTGCTAGCATGCAACGCTGAAAAGTAGCAGGAGCATTACATAATCCAAAAGGCATTCTACGATAAGCAAACGTACCGTATGGACATGTGAACATTGTCTTCTATTGATCTTCAGGTGCTATTGGGATTTGGAAATAGTCGGAGAGTCCATCTAGGAAGAAATAGTACATGTGTCCTGATAACCTTTCTAGTATTTGATCAATAAAGGGTAGGGGAAAGTGATCTTTTCTAGTGGCGTCATTCAGTTTCCTGTAATCTATGCAAACTCTCCAGCCTGTGACTGTCCTGGTAGGAATTAGTTCATTCTTTTCATTAGCTACCACAGTCATGCCTCCTTTCTCTGGGACAACCTGCACAGGACTCACCCACTTGCTATCAGAAATAGGATAAATTATTCCAGGATCTAGAAGTTTGATTACCTCGACTTTCATGACTTCTTTTACGTTGGGATTTAGTCGTCTTTGTGGTTGCACACATGGATTGTACTCATCTTCTATTAAAATTTTGTGGGTACAAAAAGTTGGGCTTATTCCCTTAATGTCAAAGATTTTCCAGGCTATGGCTTTTTTATGCTCTCTCAGTACCTGTATCAACTCCTCTTTTTCCTTGGGTTCTAATTCTGAAGAGATAATTACTGGTAACATAAAATTTTCCCAAAGGAATGCGTACTCTTGGTGCTTTGGCAGTTGTTTTAATTCTAAATTGGGTGGTTCATCAACAGAGGGTTTTTGTTTGAAATCGTCATCAAATTCGATGCTTTCTTTTTCCATATGTTTTGATGATAATTTTAGCTCAGAAGCTTCATCTTCTTCCCCCTCTTCTTGAGTGAGACACAGTTCCATCGTGTCCTCATGCAGGATTTCCTGTAATGAGTTTTGAAGGAGATGGTCATTGGTATCAACAAAATAACATGAATCATCTTGTTCTCTAGAATATTTAATGGCCTCATAAATTTGAAAACTAATTTCCTCATTGCCTATCCTTAATGCAAGTTTACCATCACCTACATCAATAACAGCCCTAGCAGTAGCTAAAAAAGGTCGCCCTAGAATTAAGGGGACCTCATTGTCTTCATCAATGTCAAGCACAACAAAATCAACGGGAAAAATAAATTTATCAATTTTTACCAAGACGTCTTCGATAACTCCCCTAGGATATTTAATAGATCTATCAGCTAACTGAATACTCATCCTAGTGGGTTTTGGTTCCCCGAGATCTAGTCATTTAAACAACTTATAAGGCATTAAATTAATACTGACACCTAGATCAGCTAATGTTTTCTTAACATTTAAACTGCCAATTAAATAAGGAATAGTAAAACTTCCTGGGTCTTTTAATTTGGTTGGTAGCTTGTTTTGGAGGATGGCCGAACATTCTTCATTAAGCTCCACCATTGATATTTCTTCAAGCTTCCTTTTATTCGTCAGGAGTTCTTTCAAGAATTTCGTGTACGTCGGCATCTGTGAAATGGCTTCAACAAAAGGTAGGTTGATATGTATTTGTTTAAAAAGTTCGAGAAACTTACCATATTGGGAGTCTAATCGTTCTTTCTTCAACCTTGCTGGATATGGGATCGGTGGTTTACTTTCTTTATGTACTGGAATTACATCATCAATTTCCATATCCTTTGTTTTGTCATCTACGTGTGGAATTCTTTTTCCGGTTTGACTAGCTCCTTTCCACTTCTTAGTGTAATCGCTTTTCCTGCTCGTTTCATTAGAGAAAACCGCTGATCGAATTTCGAAACCATCTCGATAAGTTGTTCAATTGACTTAATAAATTCCCCAACTTGACTCTCGATCGCTTTGATCATTGTTTGTTGATTATCTAATGTTGTCTCGCCTTTTGAAAGCGGGCCTCTGCTGATGCTATGAATTTGTTCAACGTCTCTTCAAGATTCAGCTTCTTTTCCTGTGGATAGGGCTGATTTTGGAAATTTTGAGGAGGTTGTTGTCTTTGATTTCCTTGATTTCCTTGTCCTCCCCACGAAAAATTTAGGTGGTTCCTCCAACCTGGATTATAATTATTACTATATGGGTTATTATTAGATCTGAAATTGTTACCTATATAGTTCATCTGTTCGCTCTCTGTGCCTGGTTGGTAGGGTGGGTACTGAGATTTGCCACAGTTCCACTTGCGTCGCACTGCATGACTGGATGTACTGCGAAGAACACAAACTATCAATCTTCTTATTCATCAATTCTACCTGATTTGATTGGCTGGTTTACTGCGTCGAGGTTGTAAACTCCGGCTGTTTTTGTTGGCCTTGTTCTTGTAACTTGCCATTGATAGTTATTCAACATCTCTTCAATAAACTCGTAGGTCGCCTCGTGAGTTCTATTATTCGTGGTTCCACCGTGGTTTGAGTCAATTAATTGCCTCGTTGAAGGATTCACACCGTTATAAAAAGTTTGGACTTGGAGCCACAAGGGTAAACCATGGTGTGGACACCTTCTCAAGAGATCCTTATATCACTCCCATGCATCGTATAATGTCTCTAAATCCATCTGCACAAAAGAAGAGATATCATTACGTAATTTGGCCGTTTTGGCCGGTGGGAAATATTTTAATAAAAATTTTTCGGTCATTTGTTCCCAAGTAGTGATTGACCCTCGTGGTAACGAGTTTAACCACTGTTTAGCTTTATTCTTTAATGAAAAGGGAAATAACCGAAGACGTATGGCATGTAACATCCTGAAATTGGGGCTATTTGTGATTGAATTATTTTTCTTGTGTTTAAATCTCTGTGATATTATTTGTGGTGTTATAAGACTTAATTAGGGGTCTTGAGTAAGCTCGGTTTAGTAGGATAATTCTTAGTATGGTTTATTTAATGAAGTGGATTATGTGAGGTTAGCACTTAAGTTAATTTAAGTGTTAATTAAAGCACATAAGGAATTAATGGCAAAGTGGTTATGGTGTTTGAACTTATAGCTTGAGGTTAGAGGTTCGAGTAGTATGTTTAGCATTTTAAAATTTTATTTTGTATGTTAGCATTAATGGCCGGTCAACCTATGATTATGATAGGTTGGACTTTCATTTTGGTAAGTTGAATTTATTTTAAAGGAAAGCATGGAATAAGGGATAAGATTCCTAAGGTTATGGAAGGATATCTTGAAGTTATGGTAAATTGAGGGGACAAAAGGCTTGGTTTGTGGAAAATGTTTTGAAACTAACTCATGGCCAATTGACCATGAACTTGGACGGCAATGTGGCTAAGGGGAGGATTTGGCCGAATATGCTAGTAATTGGTAAGGTTTAGGAGTGTTTTGGTCATTCCTAGCATTTGGTGAAAAAGGTTGCAATTCTCTCTCAATCTCTTTTCTTTTCTTTTGGCCGAATTTTACCTTGTGATAAGCCTAAACTCTTTTGACCATTTGGTCATTTCTTTTGCTCATCTTCTATTTTCTCCATTTCATTCTCTCAAAACCGAAACATTCATCAACATCTTGTTGTCCTATTTGTTTTGCTTAAACACCAAAAATCTTCTATACTCTCTTCTTTGCCGAAACTCTATTCCCTTTTCCTATTATTTTCTTTTTGTTCTTTAGCCGAATATACCTCTTTGTTGTGCCGAAAATTTTCTTCTCCTATCTTGAATCACTTTGGCCGAATATTAAAGGTAGCATAGTTTTCCTCGGGACTTTTCTATCAATTGATTTTGGTAAGGTGGTAAGGGTTTATTTCAAAGGATTATTCTTTTAAGTTGGTTGTAGGGAAGTGAGACCGGTTCACATTTAGGAGTGTGTTGGCTAGTGTTCGAAGGCTTTTGGGTAAGGTTTCGGGTTCACAAGGAACCCTTCTCAATTATTTTGGTTTGGCCGAATAGGCCATGGCACTAATCTAGTTTTTGGCCGAATATAGGGGAAAGGAAAACTTGTGTGGCCGATTTGTCTATTCGGGATTTAGGACTCTCGTTAGTATCAGGTGTGTGCATACACATCTTATAATCTTTTAAATATGCTAAGTGTTATATTATGCCTAATCGGTTTGTGTAGACATGGATGTTATACCATCATGGTATTAACAAGGACACGGTAAGTCTTTATTACTTTGAGATTATTATTTGATGCTTTTGGGAAGCATGTCACATTTGGTATGTGCAATATTTGGTTTATGGTAATGATAAATCTATGAACGTTGTTAAATAAACCTATTATCATGATTTCAGTAAAAAGTATATAATTGTTGATATGGGTTGATGAGTGGAGGGGGCAGTGATATTTGTGTCGATTGCACACCAGTGTTTTTTGTAACACATTGTGACTACGGTCACCAGAGGTTTGGTACCTCCAGAGGTTTGGCACCTCATAGCGACTTGTCCCTGTGGTTGATACCACCGTGGGTTGGCCCCACTTTGAGATATGGGATCGTCTGCCAATGATTTGGTATCACACGATGGGTTGGCCCTCGTCATTTGATTGTGACTTCGGTCACCAAAGTGGTTTGGTACCACAATATTGATGGATTTCGTGACTATACGTCACCAGTGGTTTGGCACCACCAGTGGTTTGGTACCACACGGGGTAGAGAAAGGCGTACGGATGGCTAGGTTGGGTGCATATTAAACTTGTGCATATTAAATTAATTATGATTTGTGTATGATGTTACATTAAACCGGGAAAAAGGGTTACACATTGGGTCTTGATGACTCACCTTTTCCTTTAACATTTTCAGTGACTCAGAGTTGCGGATAAGGAGCCGGATGAACTCGAGGCGGCCATGCAATGAAAATATGGACTAGGTGGATTTGGAACTATTTTTATTTTAATATGGGTTTGATTTATTTTGTTTAAGATGTAATAAGGCCTCCTAAAATTTGCACTTGGATTATTTTATGTTTTGATAAATTGCTTAACTATTTTATGATATTAAAATGGGTACACATGTTTTTCTCAAATTAATTCGTAAAAATGTTTTATTGTGCCATCGGGTACACTTGAAACTGTAACAACCTAACTTAGTATATTTTTAAATGACATTAAGTAATGCTTTCTTCATAACACCTCAACTGTTTTAAATCAAAACAATATCTTTTATCAAAATTTAAAACGACTTAAAAGGGATTTTCAAAAGTTTTTCCTCCGTAGCATACCAAATTCGGTCGTAATGTTTGGGCCGGGTTTGGGGTGTTACAAATTGGTATCAGAGCCCGGTTCAAAGCTCGGCTGTGGGGGCCCAAGGCCCAAAAATGTTTTGGTAGGTCTATTTGAAATATTTTGGTTTTGAATAAGCATGGCACCGAGTCTCCGGCACCGATCCGCCCAGGTAAGTACCTCTAACTTTTTGTATGGATTATTATTATAGAAGGGTAAGAAGGGAACGTAGTTAGTGTGATAGGTGTTGAACCTTAGGACTAGTCCACCCCAACAAAATTCATAAGACTTTAATGGCCTAATTAAAACCAACCCGTGACCAAGTCGCCGAGTTAGGGTGTGGTAACCTTAGTGCGCATGTCTAGGATTGGATCCGGAAGAGCTTGGTATTTAAGCAGTCCTCGTGACTCACCTCCTCTTCGCGGGATTCTTACCTGGTGCGTAGCTTCGGTTCACCCTAACCAAGAGGACTCGGTCATAGGCTAAACACGTTAAATAAAACCCAAAAGGGATTAACCCTATTTTGTGAAAGCTCTAAGTTTTAAAAATTGTTATGAACTCATTTCAATAGCAACAAAAAAATTACTTTCGGAAAATTTTCAAAATATTCTTCAACTTACCAAAATTATCAAATTTCCCTAGTGGCAAAATTACTAAAAATACCCACGGATAGAAACGGACAAGAATGCCCAAGAGTGCATAGGTATGAAAGGTATAGGGAATGGATGTACTTTTCTATGTAAATTAGGACAGAAAACTTAAAACTTTGATTGATCGAAAGAATCTCTATTAAATTCTTTTCATAAAATTTCTTCGCGGATAACCAAGTGAAACATGTACTAATTCATAAAAATTTCCTAATCGATTAAAGCGCGATAGTTAGAATGAGCTTTAGAGGACGGGCCGTCGTGGACGCGGAAGGGGTAGGATGACCGTGTCGTCGACCTCGTTAGATCGGGTCGTGGATCCGAGAATGAGGTACCACCGCCACCACCACCCCAACCTTTGGAGCCGAGGAGCGAGGATCGGGCCAGTGATGACGTAGTGTCACAAGCGATCGCCGTGGGTTCTAGAGAGAGTAGCTGGAATGGGTGGAGGTGGAGGAGCTCGGAAGTCGGTACCGAGAGACTTCGAGCTAACGGAGCTAAATTTTTCCGAGGTGTGTCCGGTGTACGCCCAATACTGGTGAGTATTGGCTAGAATCGATCGAAAGAATCATGGATGAGATAGATCCGACGAATAAGGAGAAACCGAAAGGAGCGGTGTCGCTTCTCAGGATGAGTCATATCGATGGTGGCTCACGGTTCGAGATGGTGCTACGGCGGATGATCCGACTTGGGAATACTTCAAAGCCGCTTATCGTAAAGAAGTATGTGGGCACAAGCTACATTGATGCACAGAGGAAAGCTTTTACGGGGTTGGTACAAGGAAATAAGTCCGTGGTCGGAGTATGAAGCGAGAATTCTTGAGGTTGAGCCGCTATGCTCGAGGTATAGTGTCAACGGAGCATGATCGTTGTGTCCCGCTTTGAAGACGGACTTAGGGATGAGTTAAGGTTGCTGATTGCTCCGCAGAGGAGCGTGAGTTTGCCGTCTTGGTGGAAAAAGCTAAGGTAGCCGAAGGGGGTCAAGGAGTCCGTGAGACGTAACTATGATAGGAACAAGCGTAAAAGAGGATTTGGGTCGTCTGGATCGGGTGGTAATGTTCGTAAAAGGGTGAGGCAGAGTGGGCGAATCAGCAGAAGGCCCATGGTCGCTAACCAAAGACCGCTCACTTTATAATCGCTGTGGCAAATCGCATTGGGAGGTTGTTGGACCGGTGAGAAGGGTTACTTTGAATGTGGGTCTTTGGACCACCGTAAGGGATTGTCCTCGGAAGTTAGCCAAGAATCGGTCAGGGTCGAACCGTGCTCGGGCTAGGAATGTAGGACCACCACGGAGGGTCGTGGTAATGGTAGAGGAGGAAATGGATCTAATCGAGGTCGCGGAATTTCGGGGCAGAGGTACAGCAAAGACGTAGCAAGGCGGCTGGTCTAGTCTATGCGGCGAGGCGCCGAGAGGAAGGTGACGCACCGGACGTTATAACCGTGACGTTCTTAATCTTTGGTGTTCCATATAACGCTTTGATTGATGTGGGTTCGACGCATTCATACGTTGCTAGTAGCGTGGTAGAGACTATGAACTTAGACTTCGAGATCGCTTCTAGGAGATGACCGTAATTAGTCCTTTAGGTCACTCAGTAGTTGTTAATAAGCTATATAGAGATGTACCTCTAGAACTCCAAGGGGTCGTGTTTGTGGCTGATCTGATGGAACTGCCGTTTGGGGAGTTCGATTTGATCCTTGGTATGGACTGGTTGGTTAAGTATCAGGCAAGGTTGGACTGCGCTGCTAAGCGCATGGTTCTTAAGATGGCTGAGGGTGATGAAGTGGTCATGATAGGTAATAGAAGAGATTACCTATCTAATGTAGTGTCTGCGTTGAAGGCTGAAAAGATGGTCAGGAAAGGTTGCGAGGCGTTTTTGGTTCGAATTTGTGCTTTGGAAGCTAAGGAGTCAGCGGTTGAGAAGGTCCGAACAGTAAGGGAATTCGCTGATGTGTTCCCAGAAGAACTTCTGGGTCTGCCTCCAGATCGGGAATGTAACATCCCCAAACCCGGCCCACAAGCCCTGACCGGATCTGGTATGTCACTACGGAAAAACGGTTGAAAATTTGTTCTGACTTAAAATAAAACTTTAGAATCTGTGATCTTTTGGAAACCATGTCCAATTAAAATCTATTAAATAATATAAGCTTGATATAAAATATCCGAATTAAAACTTTATTATAAGTTATTATAATATAAATCATTTTAACAAAAATACTTCTAAGTAAACATAAACTTCAACAACCATAAATAGAGTACTTTAAATCAAAAGTGGCCCTTATTACATCAAATAAATTCCCAAAATACGGATAATATAAAAATCATTATTAATTAACTAAACAAGTAAGACATCTACTTCTGCATGAAAATCTGCTTCTGCATGAAAATCTGCTTCTGCATGGCCACCTTTGTATCTACTCCAACCCGGTCCATTAATCACGACTCACCTGCGATGTTTAAAAAGTTGGGTAAGTCACACGCACTCGAAATGTGTAATTAAACCACCGATATCCACCCACATGTTAGCCACAAATCAACCCAATTATAATATGCAGCATGTAAATATAATCATTTAAACATTACCACAATCTAGGCTTGGCCCACAATCAAATCATATTCAAGCACTGGGCTAGGCCCTTTTCTCATCAATCCACTGATCGCTGGGCTTGGCCCATTTCCACGTATGTTCTCAAAACATACCTTTCCACATGTCATATTGGGCATGGCCCATTTCCATATCATTTCACAACGGAACAATGCAACATGAAACCCAACCCAATCCTAAGGTCCATCCGCTACACACCCCTTATCCGACCTACCACACACACACCAGGACTATTGAGTCACCCTCTCCTTTTCCTCCAAAAAGGCAACCAATGCCATCCACGATGTAGCGTATAGCTAACATCAAAACACGATGGAGCACACAAAGAATCCATCAAGCCACGATATGGCATAGAGCCGATATCAATCAAGGTAACCACGCGAACTAAATCGCAAAGATCCACAACGCGACCTCGATCAATACCAATCCACGATGTAGCACAAAGTCGACATCAACCACGTACTCAAGTACACCCTTGGTCCTTCTTTCATAACCCACCCATGCACATGTAACATGATATAACGACAATATGATGCATGTGCATGTCATTCACAAATATAGGCATACACTCATATTTAAATAAATGACAACAATATTTACAATGTGCTACTTACCTGATCATCGTCATACCCCTTTTAGGGTATCTATCACACTTTTACCATCGCACTTATTAGTAAGCATATAACATAAGCGGATATCACACAAAACCCTAAACAATGGCTAACTACACACCTTATAACCTGAAGTGCTAGACTTTCAATCCCGACGGCCTCCCTTTACTCTTGTCGATTTGCCCTATAACCCATAGTCAACATCGGTCAACACAAGAACATATCTAATGGCCTAAGGCCGAATAGTACCTAACACTTACCTTAGATGATCGAATCCAAGAGACTTCCTCAATGCTTCCTTCTTTCGGCTACACACAAGAGAACATACTTAATGGCACTATGACATTCGGCCATGTTATAAAAACTAAGACCAATCACTTGGTTTTGACATACCAATATAAGAACTAAAAACCAGTTGTTTAGAGTGACGATTACTTACCACTACACTTGAGACGAAATTAAGAGCAAGAGATCGACAACACCATCTTAGGAGATTCGGCAATGGCTTTAAAGGTAATGAGATATTCGGCTCTTGAAAACAACAATGGTAAAGAAAAGATGCTTGATGAGGCTTACTTAGAAATTCGGCTATCAATAAAACAAATGTGGAGTTGAAGAAAAGAAAAGTGGAAGAACGGTAGGGACTTAGGAGCATTCGGCTTTCATAGAAATATAAAGAAATTTGGCAAACAACTAAAAAAAGAAAGAAAAAGGAATGGGTGCTTATTAAAAGAAGAATTCGGCACTACCCCTTCTATATGACCGAAAATGACTACCCAAAAGAGTCCCACACTCATCTATTATCTTAATATTTAAAACAATTAAAAACAAGCCTTATAACTTCATTTAAGGAAAAAAAATAATAAAGAAACACAACCATTACCCCTTATCACTTATTCAATAAAATAAGGCCACCCTTACCTTCTATCTTAAAATAAATAAAAAAATAAAATTCAGATTTATCCTATATCAGCAAATTAATTCAAAAACAAAAACAAACTTAATCCTTACCTTTTTAGAAACCCACGTGTCGTCCAACTCTTCTCCATTCAAAGAAGAAAAAGAAGGAAAAACCCACCTGCACCTCCAAGGTTCGAACACGGGACACGGGGAAATCAACAGCCAAGTAGCGCCTGAGCCATTCGGCCAACTCGCCTTTCATGTTACAAAGCCCCAACATTTATTTTTAACCCCTTCCTACTTCACCCATCACATAGCAAAATAAAACGCCAAAAATGCCGCTGCCCCCACTCGAACCAGCGCCTTTTCTTCCTCTTGCGCCTAAGTGGCGCATGAGAGCCACTTTGCCAATCGGACTTTCATGTCCACCAACTGCCATTAATTTTTAAGGCCTACTTAGCCCAATCCTTTGGTGACGCAAAAATAAAACAAAAATGCTGCCTTAGCAGCTCGAACCCTGCTGCTCCCTTAGGCGTCCCCTTTCAAAGCTCCAAGCAGCGCCTCCATGCCACTCCACCCAACTGCTTTCTTGTGTCCTAAATTCCACCAATTTATTTTAAGGCCTTCTTGCCCTATTTCCCCTTTTACACTAAAAATCTAAAATTTTCCAAGGTACTCCCGCTCATCCAATCATTCTTAAAACCTCTAAATACACCAAAGCACACCCAAAAATCTTCCAACACACAGGTTAAACTCAAATTGCATAGCCCCTAAACCAGGGTGTTACAATTCTACCCTCCTTAAAAATAATTTCGTCCTCGAAATTACTTGGCTAACGAACATCCAGTACAACCTATCTTACCACCTTACGCTTATGTCACGCTCTGATCTTACTAAGGCTATCATACTTCCCAAACATAGCCTCTAAGTTCCCACTCAAAATTCAAAACACCTCTCTTAGCAACACGTAAAAGGGCTAACTCACAAGCAAGCAAAGCAATTAAAGCATGTACCAAAGCAAAGGAGCTTACCCGATATCACATCCTTGGCTGACTCTGACTGGAACCATTCCTTCCATGGCTTGAACCACGACCTCTCGTTGCTTGAGGACAATTCTTAACCAGATGTGCCCTAGATCCGCACCGAAAGCATTCTTTACTATTTCCCCAACATTCTCCTAAATGAGCTCTCCCACACTCAACACATGAATGATTTTGATCAGCTGGTACAAGTGCACGTACAGGATTCTCGATCCTTGGTCTTTTTCGAACATTACCAACCGATGCTGACGGTCTAAAACTTCTCTTATTCTCGTTCCTATTCTTCTCTCGATTTTCTCTTATAGTCTTCTTAACCTCTTCAGCGATCCGAGCTTTCTCCACCGTAATGGCGAAGTCCCTTTCTCTCGGGAGCGATCAACTCCCGCACTCATCTCGCAGCCCATCTTCGAATCGAACACTCCTTTCATAGTCGTGAGCCACGATTCCCTTGGCGTCTCGACTTAGTCGCACAAATTCCGCTTCATATTCCGCTACCGACTTATTCCCTTGTACTAGATTTAGAAACGCTTTCCTTTGCGAGTCCAAATAAGCGGCTCCTACGCACTTCCCTTCAAACTTGACCTTAAAGAAGTCCCAATCCAATCGATCTGCCGGTACACCTTGTTTGACAAAGGAGCCACCAACGATAAGCCGTCGCTGGTAAAGAAACGGCACCCTTCACTTCTCTTCATTGGTGCAATCCAAATCGTCCATGATTCTTTCGATCGCTTCTAGCCAATACTCCGCTACGTTCGAGCTACTCCAGATACCCCTCTAAAGATCTCACTCGCTCGATCTAAGCCTTTCCGATCATCGACTTCCGAGTTCTATTTCCCCTACTAACTCCTCGCTACTCGCTCTAGCACTCGTAACATGGCCCGCGACATCTTGCGTCATCTTCACCTATCTCGATCTTGTTCCTCCGCGCCCCTTTCGCCGTGGCGGCACTTCACTTTCGACGACCCATGGCCGGACCCTACCGGCCCGATCTTCGCCATTCTACCTCTACCGCGTCCCCCTAGAACTCATCTCTATCGTCGCGATTTAACTGATTAAAAAGTTTTATGCATCAGACTTTTGTTCCACTTATTAACCGCGAACCATTTTATGAAAAGAATTTCTAGAGGTAGTTCTTTCGATCACACAAATTTTCAGCCAAGTTCCCTATTCTATTTCAGAATATCACATTCATCCATAAGGACACATCCATTCATCAACAAGAACACATTCATCACTAGCGACACCTTCATTTCCCAATGAAGCCACATTCCTTCCTCAGTAGAGGCACATTCGGTGGTATCTACCACCCACATTCACTATCCAGACATTTCTGCCCGCCCGTTTTTACCCCAGGGGTATTTTCGTCATTTTCCTACAGGGGTATTTTTGGTAATTTTGTAAATCGAGAAAACATCTTTCAAAATCAGATTTAGAGTTTACAAACCAAAGGGGTAAATTTTGGAAATTTTAAAACTAAGGGTTTTAAAACTAGGAATTTTATAAAACGGCACTGGCTTTAGTCCCTTTCGGGTTTTAATAATTGGTTTAGCCTATGAACAAGTCCTCTTGGTTAAGGTGAACCGTAGCTACGCACTGGTAGGATTCCAAATAAGAGGAGGTGAGTCACGAGGACTGCTTAAGTACCGTGCTCTTCCGATCCACTCCTAGACATGCGCACAATGGTTACCACACCTTAACTCGGTGACTTAATCACGTGTTCGTTTAATGGTCCTTAAGTCTTATGTGTTCAATGTTTGAGTAAACTAATCCTAGGGTTCAATAGCCCTAATATTCTAATCTACGAGCCCAAATAAGCCCATAACAATTCACATATAACAAATCACTTCAAAAGTCCAAGTACTTACAGTGGACTTCGGGTTGGAGGTACAAAGCCATGCCGAATAACTCAAAATAAAAGCCCATATTTTGAAAAGCCCATTTTTGAAAACATTTTTGAACCCAAAACCCTCAAAGCCGAGTTTTTAACTTGGCTCGATATATAAATCAGAACATCCCCAAACCCGCCCCAAGCCCCGGACCGATCTCGTATGTCACTACTAAAAAAACGGTTGAAAATTTGTTCGACTTAAAATAAAACTTTAGAATCTGTGATCTTTTGGAAACCATGTCCAATTAAAATCTATTAAATAATATAAGTTTGATATAAAATATCCGAATTAAAACTTTATTATAAGTTATTATAATATAAATCATTTTAACAAAAATACTTCTAAGTAAACATAAACTTCAACAACCATAAATAGAGTACTTTAAATCAAAAGTGGCCCTTATTACATCAAATAAATTCCCAAAATACGGATAATATAAAAATCATTATTAATTAACTAAACAAGTAAGACATCTACTGCATGAAAATCGTACGCATGAAAATGCATACATGAAAATCGCTCTATGCATGGCCACCTTTGTATCTACTCCAACCCGGTCCATTAATCACGACTCACCGCGATGTTTAAAAAGTTGGGTGAGTCACACGTGACTTAGTGTGTAATTAAACCACTGATATCCACCCACATGTTAGCCACAAATCAACCCAATTATAATATGCAAACATGTAAATATAATCATTTAAACATTACCACAATCTGGGCTTGGCCCACAATCAAATCATATTCAAGCACTGGCTAGGCCCTTTTCTCATCAATCCATCGATCGGGCTGGCTTGGCCCATTTCCACGTATGTTCTCAAAACATACCTTTCCACATGTCATATTGGGCATGGCCCATTTCCATATCATTTCACAACGGAACAATGCAACATGAAACCCAACCCAATCCTAAGGACCATCCGCTACACACCCCCTTATCCAAATTACCACACACCGGGGACTATTGAGTCACCCTCTCCTTTTCCCTCCAAAAAGGCAACTAACGCCATCCACGATGTAGCGTATAGCTAACATCAAACCACGATGGAGCACACAAAGCAATCCATCAAGCCACGATATGGCATAGAGCCGATATCAATCAAGGTAACCACGCGAACTAAATCGCAAAGATCCACAACGCGACCTCGGTCAACGCCAATCCACGATGTAGCACAAAGTCGACATCAACCACGTACTCAAGTACACCCGGTCCTTCTTTTTCATAACCCACCCATGCACATGTAACATGATATAACGACAATATGATGCATGTGCATGTCATTCACAAATATAGGCATACACTCATATTTAAATAAATGACAATAATATTTACAATGTGCTACTTACCTGATCATCGTCATACCCCTTTTAGGGTATCTATCACACTTTTACCACTGCACTTATTAGTAAGCATATAACATAAGCAGATATCACACAAAACCCGGAAACAATGGCTAACTACACACCTTATAACCTGAAGTGCTAGACTTTCAATCCCGACGGCCTCCCTTTACTCTTGTCGATTTGCCCTATAACCCATAGTCAACATCGGTCAACACAAGAACATATCTAATGGCCTAAGGCCGAATAGTACCTAACACTTACCTTAGATGATCGAATCCAAGAGACTTCCTCAATGCTTCCTTCTTTCGGCTACACACAAGAGAACATACTTAATGGCACTATGACATTCGGCCATGTTATAAAAACTAAGACCAATCACTTGGTTTTGACATATCAATATAAGAACTCAAAACCAATTGTTTAGAGTGACGATTACTTACCACTACACTTGAGACGAAATTAAGAGCAAGATATCGGCAACACCATCTTAGGAGATTCGGCAATGGCTTTAAAGGTAATGAGATATTCGGCTCTTGAAAACAACAATGGTAAAGAAAAGATGCTTGATGAGGCTTACTTAGAAATTCGGCTATCAATAAAACAAATGTGGAGTTGAAGAAAAGAAAAGTGGAAGAACGGTAGGGACTTAGGAGCATTCGGCTTTCATAGAAATATAAAGAAATTTGGCAAACAACTAAAAAAAAAAAGAAAAAGGAATGGGTGCTTATTAAAAGAAGAATTCAAGACTACCCCCCTTCTATATGACCAAAATGCCTACCCAAAAGAGTCCCACACTCATCTATTATCTTAATATTTAAAATAATTAAAAACAAGCCTTATAACTTCATTTAAGGAAAAAAAATAATAAAGAAACACAACCATTACCCCTTATCACTTATTCAATAAAATAAGGCCACCCTTACCTTCTATCTTAAAATAAATAAAAAAATAAAATTCAGCATTTATCCTATATCCCAGCCGAATTCAAAAACAAAAACAAACTTAATCCTTACCTTTTTAGAAACCCATGTACCGTCCAACTCTTCTCCATTCAGCAGCAAAAAGAAGGAAAAACCCCACCTGCAGCCTCCAAGGTTCGAACACAGGACCTGGGGGGAAATCAGCAGCCAAGTAGCGCCCAGGCCATTCGGCCAACCTGCCTTTCATGTTACAAAGCCCCAACATTTATTTTTAACCCCTTCCTACTTCAGCCCATCACATAGCAAAATAAAAACGCCAAAAATGCCGCTGCCCCCACTCGAACCAGCGCCCTTTCTTCCCTTCAGCGCCTAAGTGGCGCATGAGAGCCACTTTGCCAACTGGACTTTCATGTCCACCAACCTGGCCATTAATTTTTAAGGCCTACTTAGCCCAGTCCTTTGGCTGACGCAAAAATAAAACAAAAATTGCTGCCTTAGCAGCTCGAACCCTTGCTCCCTTAGGCGTCCCCTTTCAAAACTCCAAGCAGCGCCTCCATGCCACTCCACCCAACTGTTTCTTGTGTCCTAAATTCCACCAATTTATTTTAAGGCCTTCTTGCCCTATTTCCCCTTTTTACACTAAAAATCTAAAATTTTCCAAGGTACTCCCCGTTCATCCAATCATTCTTAAAACCTCTAAATACACCAAAGCACACCCAAAAATCTTCCAACACCTGGGTTAAACTCAAATTGCATAGCCCCTAAACCAGGGTGTTACAGGGAAGTTGAATTTGGTATAGACTTGCTACCTCGAACGACACCTGTGTCAATAGCACCTTACCGAATGGCACCAAAGGAATTGGTGGAGCTGAAGGCTCAAATTCAGGAACTTTTGGACCAAGGATTTATCCGACCAAGTATATCTCCGTGGGGAGCACCTGTGTTGTTTGTTAGGAAGAAGGATGGTTCAATGCGGATGTGTATCGACTACCGCCAATTGAACAAGTTAACGATCAAGAACAGGTATCCGTTGCCTCAGATTGATGACTTGTTTGACCAACCGAAGGGTGCATCGGTATTTTTGAAGATAGATCTTAGGTCGGGATATCATCAACTCAAGGTGAAAGAGGTTGATGTGCACAAGACGACATTCCGAACAAGGTATGGGCATTACGAGTTTTTGGTGATGCCTTTTGGGTTGACTAATGCACCAGCAAGATTCATGGACTTAATGAATAGAGTGTTTCAAAGAAGATTTGGATCAATTTGTCGTGGTGTTTATAGACGACATATTGGTTTACTCAAAGACGGAGAAGGAGCATGACATGCATTTGCGTATAGTTCTACAAGTACTGAGAGAGAAGCAGTTATATGCCAAATTCAGTAAGTGTGAATTTTGGCTTAGAGAGGTGGCTTTCTTAGGTCATGTGGTGTCAGCGGAAGGGATTAGAGTAGATCCTCGCAAGGTGGAAGCGGTGTTGGATTGGAAACCCCAGGTCGGTCGGCGAGAAATTTGAAGCTTTTGGAGTCCAGCGGGGTTTTATCGGAGGTTTGTGGAAGGATTCTCTTTAATCGCAGCGCCGTTGACTAAGTTGTTAAGAAAGGGAGTTCCATTTGTATGGTCGGAGAAGCAACAAGAAAGTTTTGACAAGCTAAGGAAGATTTTGACGGAAGCTCCGGTTTTGGTACAGCCTGAGGCAGGAAAGTTGTTTACGGTTTACTGTGACGCGTCCCATACTGGTTTGGGATGCGTATTGATGCAAGAAGGGAAGGTAGTGGCCTATGCGTCCCGTCAGCTAAGACCGCATGAGGTTAACTATCCAACGCACGACTTGGAGTTAGCGGCAGTAGTTTTCGCTTTGAAAATATGGCGGCATTACTTGTATGGGGAAAAGTCAATAGTCTACACGGATCATAAAAGTTTGAGGTATCTTTTGACTCAGAAGGATTTGAATTTGAGACAGCGTCGGTGGATTGAACTGTTAAAAGACTACGACTGTTCGATTGAGTACCATCCGGGTAAGGCGAACGTGGTGGCTGATGCCTTGAGCCGAAAAGTCGTGATATGACTTTAAGAGCGATGTTTGCTCATCTCGATCTATACGAAGACGGAAGTCTTTTGGCGAGCGCAAGTTAAACCAACTTGGATCGAGGAGATTAAGGAAAAGCGCTTGGTGGATGACGCTTTGAATGCAAGGAGGTTGCAAGTTCAAGACGGTGGTTTGGAAGGGTACAGCTTTGTCCGGCGAGGAGTGTTATGTTTTCAAGGGCGAGCTTGTATGCCGAAAGATGTGGAGTTGAGGCAAAGAATTCTCCAAGATGCACATAGCAGCCCATACGCTATGCATCCGGAGGTAGCAAGATGTATGGAGATTTGCGGAAACAGTTTTGTGGCCAGGTTGAAGCGTGAGGTAACCGAATTGTGGTAAGTGTCCGACGTGTCGCCAAGTTAAAGCCAACATCGGTTGCCATCGTGGTTACTCCAACCGGTGAAGATTCCTCGATGGAAATGGGAAAGGATCACTATGGATTTTATCGGTGGATTACCCTCACGCCTAGTAAGAAGAACTCGGTTTGGGTAATTGTGGATCGACTAACTAAGTCGGCGCATTTCATACCGATGAGGGTAGATTATTCGCTTGAAAGCTAGCAAAGCTATATGTAGCCGAGATAGTAAGATTGCATGGTGTGCCAGTATCGATTATCTCGGATAGGGATCCGAGGTTTACATCAAGGTTTTGGAGAGTTTTGCATCAGGTCTTGGGAACGAGATTGGACTTCAGCACAGCTTTTCACCCTTAAACTGACGGATAATCGGAAAGAGTGATACAGATTTTAGAAGATATGCTGAGAGGTTGCGTTTTGGATTTCAGTGGTAGTTGGGAAGAGTATCTACCATTGGTGGAATTTGCTTATAACAATAGTTATCAAGCGAGTATCCAAATGGCACCATATGAAGCACTCTATGGACGAAAATGCCGTGACTCCTACGTGTTGGGCGGAGTTAGGTGAACGCCGTGTTTTGGGTCCAAAATTGGTGACCAAACGGAGGACAAAGTTAAGGTAATTCGCTCGTCTCAAGGAAGCATCGAGATAGGCAAAAGTCATATGCCGATCTCAAGCGCAAGGAAATGGAATACGAGGTAGGAGATAAAGTCTTTCCGAAGGTGTCGCCTTGGAAAAGGTGTTGCGTTTTGGGCGAAAAGGGAAGTTAAGCCCAAGGTTCATCGGCCAGATACGTGTTGAAGCGAGTAGGACCGTAGCTTACCAGCTCGAGTTGCCGGTAGAGTTAAGGAAAATTCACGACGTCTTCCATGTGTCAATGCTTAGGCGATATCGGTCCGATCCATCGCACGTTGTGCCCGTGGCGGATTGAGGTTAACTCGGATCTATCTTTCGAGGAGGAGCCGCTTTAGATCTTAGAACATGATGTCAAGGTTTTGCGTGAAGAAAGCGGTACCCTTAGTGAAAGTGCTATGGCGAAACCATGGTACGGAGGAAGCGACGTGGGAACCCGAGGATGTGATGAGGCAAAGAATATCCCCATCTTTTACGATCGTGTAATTTCGAGGATGAAATTATTTTAAGGGGTAGAACTGTAACATCCTCGAAATTGGGGCTATTTGTGATTGAATTATTTTTCTTGTGTTTAAATCTCTGTGATATTATTTGTGGTGTTATAAGACTTAATTAGGGGTCTTGAGTAAGCTCGGTTTAGTAGGATAATTCTTAGTATGATTTATTTAATGAAGTGGATTATGTGAGGTTAGCACTTAAGTTAATTTAAGTGTTAATTAAAGCACATAAGGAATTAATGGCAAAGTTGTTATGGTGTTTGAACTTATAGCTTGAGGTTAGAGGTTTGAGTAGTATGTTTAGCATTTTAAAAGTTTATTTTGTATGTTAGCATTAATGGCCGGTCAACCTATGATTATGATAGGTTGGACTTTCATTTTGGTAAGTTGAATTTATTTTAAAGGAAAGCATGGAATAAGGGATAAGATTCCTAAGGTTATGGAAGGATATCTTGAAGTTATGGTAAATTGAGGGGACAAAAGGCTTGGTTTGTGGAAAATGTTTTGGAAACTAACTCATGGCCAATTGACCATGAACTTGGACGGCAATGTGGCTAAGGGGAGGATTTGGCCGAATATGCTAGTAATTGGTAAGGTTTAGGAGTGTTTTGGTCATTCCTAGCATTTGGTGAAAAAGGTTGCAATTCTCTCTCAATCTCTTTTCTTTTCTTTTGGCCGAATTTTACCTTGTGATAAGCCTAAACTCTTTTGACCATTTGGTCATTTCTTTTGCTCATCTTCTATTTTCTCCATTTCATTCTCTCAAAACCGAAACATTCATCAACATCTTGTTCTCCTATTTGTTTTGCTTAAACACCAAAAATCTTCTATACTCTCTTCTTTGCCAAACTCTATTCCCTTTTCCTATTATTTTCTTTTTGTTCTTTAGCCGAATATACCTCTTTGTTGTGCCGAAAATTTTCTTCTCCTATCCTGAATCACTTTGGCCGAATATTAAAGGTAGCATAGTTTTCCTCGGGACTTTTCTATCAATTGATTTTGGTAAGGTGGTAAGGGTTTATTTCAAAGGATTATTCTTTTAAGTTTTCGTTTAAGCCGAAGGCTAATAACCTTAATGATGATGGTTGGTTGTAGGGAAGTGAGACCGGTTCACATTTAGGAGTGTGTTGGCTAGTGTTCAAGGCTTTTGGGTAAGGTTTCGGGTTCACAAGGAACCCTTCTCAATTATTTTGGTTTGGCGAATAGGCCATGGCACTAATCTAGTTTTTGGCCGAATATAGGGAAAGGAAAACTTGTGTGGCCGATTTGTCTATTCGGATTTAGGACCCTCGTTAGTATCAGTGTGTGCATACACATCTTATAATCTTTTAAATATGCTAAGTGTTATATTATGCCTAATCGGTTTGTGTAGACATGGATGTTATACCATCATGGTATTAACAAGGACACGGGTAAGTCTTTATTACTTTGAGATTATTATTTGATGCTTTTGGGAAGCATGTCACATTTGGTATGTGCAATATTTGGTTTATGGTAATGATAAATCTATGAACGTTGTTAAATAAACCTATTATCATGATTTCAGAGAAAAGTATATAATTGTTGATATGGGTTGATGAGTGGAGGGGGCGGTGATATTTGTGTCGATTTTTGACACCGTTGTTTTGGTAACACATTGTGACTACGGTCACCAGAGGTTTGGTACCTCCGAGGTTTGGCACCTCATAGCGACTTGTCCCTGTGGTTGATACCACCGTGGGTTGGCCCCACTTTGAGATATGGGATCGTCTGCCAATGATTTGGTATCACACGATGGGTTGGCCCCATCATTTGATTGTGACTTCGGGTCACCAGTGGTTTGGTACCACAATATTGATGGATTTCGTGACTATACGTCACGGTGGTTTGGCACCACCAGTGGTTTGGTACCACACGGGGTAGAGAAAGGCGTATGGATGGCTAGGTTGGGTGCATATTAAACTTGTGCATATTAAATTAATTATGATTTGTGTATGATGTTACATTAAACCGGGAAAAAGGGTTACACATTGGGTCTTGATGACTCACCTTTTCCTTTAACATTTTCAGTGACTCGTAGTTGCGGATAAGGAGCCTGGATGAACTCGAGGCGCCATGCAATGAAAATATGGACTAGGTGGATTTGGAACTATTTTTATTTTAATATGGGTTTGATTTATTTTGTTTAAGATGTAATAAGGCCTCCTAAAATTTGCACTTGGATTATTTTATGTTTTGATAAATTGCTTAACTATTTTATGATATTAAAATGGGTACACATGTTTTTCTCAAATTAATTCGTAAAAATGTTTTATTGTGCCATCGGTACACTTGAAATCAGAACAACCTAACTTAGTATATTTTCAAATGACATTAAGTAATGCTTTCTTCATAACACCTCAACTGTTTTAAATCAAAAAAATATCTTTTATCAAAATTTAAAACGACTTAAAAAGGGATTTTCAAAAGTTTTTCCTCCGTAGCATACCAAATTCGGTCGTAATGTTTGGGCCGGGTTTGGGGTGTTACATGGCATCATCAGAAACGCCATTTATTTTGAAGGTATCACAGAACTCTAAAAAATTAGCTATATGAGCGTTTGGATCTTCGTCTTGTAAACCATCAAATTGAACAAACTGTTGAATCATTTGTATGGGGTTAGGCTTTAATTCAAAATTATTAGCAGCTATAGCAGGCCTAACAATACTAGATTCGACTCCTGTTAAATGAGGTTTAGCATAATCAAACATAGTACGAGGAGCATTATTTTCTCCCACATCTTGTGGTGGAAGATTATTTTCGTCCATCCCTTCAGTAGGATTGGATCTGTCTTCTCGCTCTCCTTAGTAATTTAGGGCTCGCCTAATTTCTCTGCGATTTCTTCGAGCGGTAGCTTCAATATCACTGTCGTATTCTAAAGGTCCTCTAGGGTTCCTTCTAGTCATAAACTAGAGGTACCTGCTAGGAAAAGAAAGAAAGAAAGTTTAGCAAATTTAAAAATAAAAATGAATTGCGAAAAATAAAAATAATGGCTAAAGTAATAAAAATAGAGTTTTCTTAATATTTTAGTTCCCCGGCAACGGCGCCAAAAACTTGATCGATGTAAATCAGAGTTTTAAAATTTATAAAAGAATGATCGAACCTGGAAACTAACTCTGACAACGATTAAAGGCTTCTGTATATTCCATTTACTACAGAAGTTCCGAGGGAGTTCATTAAAGGAATGTTTCCAATAAAAATTGTTTGTTCTTGCATATCCTTACTGGTTTTCCAAATTAATCCTGCGGATACATATAATTCAAAGAATATGTGAGTGATTCATATACAAAGATCCCTTTCTTTTATCAACGGTTCCACCAATTTATATGTTTCCACAAATAATTGAAATTCAATTTCTTGCTCTGTATCTTCAATTTTTGGAGACTTATAAAGTTCTTCTGTTAAGCTCCGACCCATGAACCCACAAAATCCTTCAAATTGTATCTGATTCAACCTGTATTGTAGACATTTCCCCATTTTCATCCCCGAGCATTTTTAATTTCCCATTTCTCAAAAAAATCCCATTCTTTTCTCATTCTTCATCGAATCCTACGAATCGATCTAATAATGATGGAATTGAATTTCTATTCTGCATTTCTTGAATCACATGAAATTTTATCTAACTCCATATACCATATAATATATGTGGAATGTATGAAATATGAAATGCGTATGAACGGAAGAAGAAAAATTATACTCAAATTTTAATTTATATTTATAACAAACAGATCTGAGAAAAAGAATTGATAAATGCCATTTAGCCGCATGGAGTTTTGTTTTTGTATAGAATATAAAAAAAATAATTCAATTTCTACCATTATTATGATATTACATATTCCAATCCGATTGAATACTAGAAAAATGAAAGGAATTCCTGATTTGATCTGTTCGTTGAGATAAAGACAAAATAATCATAATATATATATATATTGGGAGAGAGTTTATTTTTCTAGCGCTTAATTTTTTCATGGACTCCATTGTTCAAAAACGATTCGCAGAAAAGATAGATGTTTTTACCCACTTTTTAGTTTTTTATTTTTTAGTAGAATATTTAGAATATGATTGAAGTGCGTACGAAAAGGGGGCTTATATTTATTAAACATGTGCAGATATAGCATTTCTATTTATATATGTCTTTCTTTTATTCCATTATAACGCTCTAATGGAGACAAGACATGGCGTGCTCTATCAAAAATTCTATTTTTTTTTTTATTTGAATCTATTCAATGAAAAATTGAAACACGAGAATTTCTTGCTGATTCCCTATGGACATCATATCTAGATAGATAAAATACCTCATTAGATAACTATAACTGTGTAACAACTTATGCTCTGGGGTTTACATAGACTCATAATTGCTGTTATATTATTATAATATACTTGAAATTCAGAAAGTTTTTTTTATTGATTATTGAAAAAAATCAATACTGATTAGTTATGTATCCAGTTTTTTTTTCTTATACCATTAGAAAAAGACAAGTGAAGAAGAATCGTCCATAAATTTGCAGTCAATAGTTAATAGTTAATGGTTCAAATTTATTTGTCCTGAATTTTGACTTTTGTAGCTGAGAATCCACATTTTCTTTTTCAATAGAAAAGAAAGGGAAAGTTTTTAGATATTGTGTGTCTTGAGATACTATAACCAATTGAAGGTATGGATCCGATCTAAAAATGAAAAATAAAAGGGAGATACTCTCCTTTTTTTGTTTGTAGCCTTTTGGCGACATGGCCGAGCGGTAAGGCGGGGGACTGCAAATCCCTTATTCCCCAGTTCAAATCCGGGTGTCGCCTGATCAACAAAAAACTCGAAATCCTAACGTCTCCTAACGTCTAGGATTCAAGGAAAAACTAAAGTAGTGGAAGGGAATCAGTAAATGTTGATATGGGAGCCCCCCTTACTAATGGAGTGGCTACTAGAGGAGTCTTGAATTAGATTGGATAACGGGAGTGTCTAATTAACTAATGAATGGTTGTAGAAGGGTTGGAAGATACTTTGTATACAGACGGATGAAAGTCTCTGAGTGTTCAGGCATCCAATTAATATTAGATTGGATAGATAATTGGCTTTTACTTAATGAGGGATACCAAAAGAAAGAATAAGTCTTATTATTGATACATGTGAGTAACATTCTTTTGATACTTCCAAAAGTGTTACTGCGAATTTTGCTTGTGCTTAATGGTTCTCGATTTTACTCAAAATCATATAAGAGCTTGTTATAAGCGGATTTATCGAAGTGATTCATCAACAGTGGTGCACCTATCGAACAATAGTATAGTTTAGGCAAGACCGGATTGTCGAACCCAAAGGAACTAAAAGTACTAATACTCACCGTCTTTTTATTATTTAGCCTTAATATAAAGTGATGATTGTTTAAACAAAAAAATAATCTACTAACTAAGCTAAGACGCACAGACAAAAAGAATGAATTCGGGAAATAACTTTTGGAAAAACTCAGTTGACTCAAACGATACCCTTAGGAAAAATCCACCTAGACTTCACTTGTTATTTAACCTTGAACCATATGATTTATTTACTTAGTTTGATCCGTGAGACTCCCTAACGTATATTAAACCCTCTCTCGAGGCGAATAACGTCTAACCCTAGGTTAATTAGCGGAACTCTCGTTCGCTTATAATAACCCCCTAGAATAGCAGTAAATCGATCTGTGGACTCCCATATTAGGTTTCACCCTAGTCCGGCAAAATCTCGTCACCCTATCTCTAGGCGTGCGATCAACTCCGCTTAATTATGTTGGATCTACTCTTAGGTAGGGTCTATTCCTCCTCCACCTAAGCACATTAGATTTGGATTAAGTTCACACAATAAAGAACAAACTAAGTTATTATCATATAATTCAAATAATCAAATAACAAGATTCATCATAGGTTTCATCCCCTTCGGGTATCCGAAGGTTTAGTTCATAACAATAAAGGAAAACATCTCAAGAGAAAAGATAAAACAAAACATAAGAAATCACTAAAACCCCTCAAGGAATTGAAGAGCGATCCTCCGTCTTGAGTAGAATTCCTAGCTTTGAGATGGATCAACTGGCTATCTTCGAGTGATTCCCACAAATCTGACCTTCTCGGCTTGGCTTCTTGGCCTAGCTCTCCGCCCCCCTTTTAGCTGGTACCTAGGGTGTATTTATAGGCTTTTGAGACACGTTTCTTTCTCCCTAAGTATCCTTTCCCGAATGAAATTACTCTTCTTCACGGCAGAGGCACGGCCATGTCACACGCCTGTGTAAATCGTGGCCAGGCCGTGTTCGACACTGTTGAATGAGGCACGGCCGTGTAAGTCGTGGTAAGGCCGTGTTCTAGTAGGAATGGTGGCACAGCCGTGTGGCTTGAAGTCCAGGCCGTGCTGATTTTGTGGCTTGGCCAAATTTGGTCCGTTTTAAGGCCGTTTCTCGTTCTTTTCATCATCGGGTGCTTTCCTGAGTATAAGACATGAAAAGAAAGGATTAAGAGCACCTTTTTACATAAATTGGGGCTTAAATCATCCAAAAGCATACTAAATGTGAGCATAGAATATGTTACTTTTACGGTTTATCAAAACTATACAAAGAGGCAACTAAGCGACGCCATGATGCTCGTCTAAAGAAGTTGAAACAATTCGAAGTAGGGGACTTGGTCCTACTATACAACTCAAGGCTTAAATTCTTTCCTGGGAAGCTGAAATCGAGATGGTCAGGCCCATTCATGATTAAAACAATTTTTCCATACGGCACAATCGAGATAACTCACCCCCACTAAGGGCACATTCAAGGTAAATGGTCAGCGATTAAAAATTCATAATGGTGTAGATTTTAGAGATATGAGAGAGGAGCTTCTGCTCCAGGAACCTTCTTTTAGAACCGAAAACAGGGAAAGTCTAGCTTAAGACTATAAACAAGCGCTTCTCGGGAGGCAACCCGAGCACTAACTTCCCTAACATTATACTTTTAACTGTTTAGCATCTAACTTCATACTAATTAATCTAATAAAGGGCAGGTTTTTGACCACACGGCCTTGCACACGGGCGTGCCTGTGGCCGTGCGGATGCCAAGGGACAAACCATAGGCGTGCCAGCGGCCGTGCAAGACAAAGAAGAATCTTTTTTCTCAACAAGGGCTGCGATAATATCCCACGCCCGTGCCGACTACCCGTGCGAGGTTACTGACTTATTAAACACGGGTGAAACACGGCCGTGCCTACCAACTGTGTGAGGTTACTGACTTATTAAACACGGGTGTAACACGGTTGTGCCACCAAACTGTGTGAGGTTACTGACTTATCAAGCACGGGCGTGTCATAAGCAACACGGACGTGGCAAATCCACCTGAACGCGCCTAAAATTTGAAATCGCGAAAAATAAGGGCGCATAAAAATCAAACACGGGCGTGGCCCTTGCCCGTGCTCGTATCCCTATTTAAGCATCTTTAACCGTCTTCTTTCCCCAAATCAACCCTAAACCAAATTTCAAGCCTCACCCCTCTCAAATCCGGCCACACTCAAACCCTCCACCGTCCCATCAACCCCTCAACCCCCTTGTCTTTCAAGAAAACCACACTAAAATCGTGAACATGCCCGCGGCACCACCGTGCTATAGAAAAAACACGCCCGCGCCACCACCGTGTGACTGCAGAAAACCTCACAGCACCGCCGTACTCCGCCTGTGTCCAGCCAATTTCCACCACCACAACCTCTGGTTTTCCTATTACTCAAATTTTTGGCACTTAAAGTTTGATATATGATCGCAGTGAATCAGAGCTTTAAAATTTATAAAAAGAATGATCGAACCTGGAAACTAACTCTGACAACGATTGAGGCAAGTGCACTTATCGAACAGTAGTATAGCTTAGGCAAGACTGGATTATCGAACCCAAAGGAACTAAAAGTACTAATACTTACCGTCTTTTTATTATTTAGCCTTAGTATAAAGTGATGGTTGTTTAAACTAAAATTAATCTACTTACTAAGCTAAAACGCAAAAACAAAAAGAATGAATTTGGGAAACACTTTTGGAAAAACTCGCTTGACTCAAGCGATACCCTTAGGAAAAATCCACCTAGACTTCACTTGTTATTTAACCTTGAACCATATGATTTATTTACTTAGTTTGATCCGTGAGACTCCCTAACGTATATTAAACCCTCTCTCGAGGCGAATAACGCCTAACCCTAGGTTAATTAGTGGAACTCTCGCTCGCTTATAATAACCCCTAGAATAGCAATGAAATCGATCCGTGGACTCCCATATTAGGTTTCACCCTAATCCGACAAAATCTCGTCACCCTATCTCTAGGCGTGCGATCAACTCCGCTTAATTATGTTGGATCTACTCTTAGCGTGGTCTATTCCTCCTCCACCTAAGCACATTAGATTTGAATTAAGTTCACACAATTAAGAACAAACTAAGTTATTATCATATAATTCAAAAATCAAATAACAAGATTCACTATAGGTTTCATCTCCTTCGGGTATCCAAAGGTTTAGTTCATAACAATAAAGGAAAACATCTCAAGAGAAAAGATAACACAAAACATAAGAAATCCCTAAAACCCCCTGAAGGAATTGAAGAGGAGATCCACCGTCTTGAGTAGAATTCCGGCTTCTTGAGATGTATCAACTGGCTATCTTCGAGTGATTCCCACAAATCTGACCTTTTCGGCTTGGCTTTTTAGCCTCGCTTTTCTGCCCCCTTTCAGCTGGTACCTAGGGTGTATTTATAGGCTTTTGAAACACGTTTCTTTCTCCCTAAGTATCCTTTCCTGAATGAAATTCCTCTTCTCCACGGCAGAGGCACGGCCATGGCACACGCCCGTGTAAATCGTGGCCAGGCCGTGTTCGACACTGTTAAATGAGGCACGGCCGTGTAAGTCGTGGGCAAGGCCGTGTTTTAGTAGGAATGGTGGCACGGCCGTGTGGAGTGGAGTTCAGGCCGTGTCGATTTCGTGGCTTGGCCCAATTCGGTCCGTTTTAAGCCCGTTTCTCGTTCTTTTCATCCTCGGGTGCTTTCCTGAGTATAAGACATGAAAAGAAAGGATTAATAGCACCTTTTTACATAAATTGGGGCTTAAATCATCCAAAAGCATACTAAATGTGGGCTTAGAATATGTTACTTTTACGATTTATCAAATACCCCCACACTTAAGCTTTTGCTTGTCCTCAAGCAAAATTCTCAACTTACAATTAAAACGAACTTCCCGTAATTCATAATTCCTATTGACAGTGTCTCATCATAATTAATAGATAACTTATACATGGATAATTTAATTCAAAGTGTCCTAAAAATTCAAACAAAGATAAGTCATAGATTCTCAGAGCACAAAACATAGTCGTTTCCCTTCATCTAAATAATTACCTCTGATTCGAAATCGACAAGGATTGACATCCTCTCAAAAGATTCGCTCAAATCACTCAAAGTGTTTAAGGTTCAGAATTTAGGCACTCAAAAGTCAAACATGAAGAGTTAATCCCATAGGCTTGCATGAAAATCAAATCTCCACCACTGAAATATGAGATGAAACACAAATCTAAAAGGTCTTTGTTAGGGTTGTAACGGGGCTAGGGTTAAGGTGTGGAGTAAGGCTGAATTAGAGGGTTAGAATCGAGATTGAATTGACAAATTACCTAACTAAGAACTAATGAATTAATAATAATAAATACATCAATTGAAAACTAATAATACTAATAATACGATCTTCTTCTTCGATATTTGGAATCCAAACGTATAAGCTCATTTAATCACAACTAATAATGAATAATGGATATACTTCATTTATTTAAGAACAAACTAAATACATAATAAAGGATACACTACTAAAATTCATAATTAGGCAACTAATCAGATCAAATCTCGATATAAGGGTAGTCAAAAGGAATGGTGATAACAAAAACAAAGGGGTTCTGGGTTAATATTAGTGGGTATGTCAATAAAAAGGGTGTCTGGTTAAAACGGGGTTAACTAGGGGTTAATTTGTGACGGTAGGCTTTGTAGGGAATTAGTGGGTTAAATCCTAGGTGCCTTTATCATCTCTGTGAATCAAATCAAAAGATGTGGTCTCGACATGTATAATCGATGCAAGTTCTAGAATAACAAATCAGTGTTGACATACTCATAATCAATAAAGTGAGCAAGAAAAAGAATTTATGCTTGTAAGGCTCAAAAACTCACAAAAATTATGGGTATTTTGATGTCAACTTCGTAAATTCCAAACTTCAAGGTAATATTTAAACTCAGTTTGACAACCTAGAAAATTTTTAATTTCTGAAAATTAGACTTATCATGCTTGATTCTCTAGTATTCTTCAATTTTAATTATCAATGCACAATTATCAATGACTTAATCTGAAACCTATCAATAAAAGTCATAAATCATCAGAAATTTCATCCTAATTAGCAATATGAGTAAATTACTTAAGAACAAGACTAAATTCAGGGTTTTTGTTAGGTATCTTCTTAGGTTGTTCACCCCCTCACACTTAAGATGTAATTGCCCTCAATGTACAAAGATATATAATAACCTTGTAATAAAATCATCAGATATAGGGGTAAGTGAAAACTTCCTGAATTTTTAGATGATTCCTTGAGACGAGATTGTGCCTTTGGTGGTGGTGATGGGCCGTCTTGATGACGAACCTGCGCTAGATGAAGAAATTGGGTCGCTCGTAGAGAATTAGCCAGGGATCCTTAATACATAATTAAAGTAAACTAAATATGAATTTAAGGACAAGGAAGATAAAGAGAAGGAGACTAAGAAGAAAACTAAAATTAAAAGAAAATATGGATGGACCGTAGAGTCCTTATTTTTGGGTGTGATTTCTAAGGCTGAGGTTATGGTGGTGGTGGTGGCGTGATTCCCAAGCAGCCTTAAGAACCTAAAAACAAGAAACTAAAACAAAGTAAACTAAATTAAGTAGTATAGAAGTAAAGATAAAGAAAATAAAGGAGAAGATAAAAATAAAAGAACAGATAATTGGTCTCAAAGACCCTTGGCTTGTTGTTTGATGAAGTCACGAAGATGAACTCGTGTGAATCGGTCTCCTTTGGAGAGATTGCCCTTTTACGCTTCTTTGCCATGGATATGATTTTTATGTAGCTCAAGAGTCTAAGGATTTATTAGGAAAAAGAAAAAGGAAAGAGAAAGGAAAGGAAGGAAGAAGGAAAGAAGAAAGAAGTGGGTTAATAAGGGGAAGGAAAAGGGTATGATGTTTAAATAGAATTTCAAGTCTGGCGGTTTTCCACGCCCGTGGGTTGAAGGTGTGTCAATTCACACGGCCGCCTCGCACGGTCGTGCTCTAGGGCGTGTTGATTTCCCACGCTCGTGTCTAGTCTGTGTTCGACAAGTCAGTATATTGGCACGGTTAGCTAGCACGGGTGTAATATCCAGGATTTAGGGGTTATGAAATTTTTCGCTTGAATGTGTGTATTGTTTTGTTGTGTGCTCTTTGTATGAGTTTTAGGGACTTCGAGAATTTTAGAATATAGAAGAATGCCTTAGAAAAATATTAGATTTTTAGTTTTAGAAGGGGAGCTAAGCAAGTTTGGCCTTAAGAGAATTAATTTGAGGTTTAATCACAAGACAAGTCAATTAGTAAAGTGGTGATGGCGCATGGGTGAATGCATGAGGGTAGAGGTTCGAATCCCTTAGCTAGCAATTGGAAGGAATTTTAATTTTTGTTCTCTTTCCTATAGCGTCGGTCAAGCTTTATCTAGTATGGATGGATTCTTCTTTTATTTTTGGATAGTAGACCAAAGGAAAAAGGAAAGTTAGTAGTTAAGGTAAGGAATCAAATTGTTATGGAATGTTTAGGGGACAAAAGGCTTGAAGAGTGGGTGATGTCTTGGAAGTTTTTCCATGGTCATTTGACCATGAACCTAGACGGCATAAGGGCTAAGGGGGGTTGGTTTAATTGTGATAGTGATTAAGGAGATGATAGGGAAGAAATGAGGAGGAAAAAGGGGGATTGTGTTGGCTTGTGAGTTGGCCGAATGTTGTATGGGATTAGGGGGTGTTAGTTGGCCAAAATCTTAACAATTTGTGCATCTTTTCCCTTTTCTCCAAATTTTTCTTCTTAGTCGAAATTGTCATTTGCAATAGGTGAAAACTTTGTTTTGTTTTGGCTATCATATTTTGACCAAATTGGTACTCTTTTTCTTCTTTTTTTTTCTCTCAAGCTTTTTCTCTCTTTTTGGTACCAAAATATTACCACTTTTGAAGGCATTTTTCTTTCATCCTTTCTTACTTGACCATTACCAACAACTTTTTCTTTATTCAATTTCTTCCATAATCGAAACCCATTTATTCTCTTTGATCATTTCTCCTTTTCTTTTCTTTTCCATTCTCTTCTAAAACCGAAAATTTCACTCCATTGACACCATTGAAACCGATTGCTTCTAAGCACCAAAAATCTATCATCTTTTTCATTTGAATCTATTTTTTCTATTTCATCTTGCCGAATATTTTTTTGGAGTTTAGAGACCATTTGCATTTTGGTCTTTACTTTGCGGTAAGAACCTCTTCTAAACTAATTTCTTTATCCCTTTCTTTTCTAACGATTGAAAAGCGAAACTCTAATTCCTTTTATTATCTTTGGCCAAACTTGAAGGAAAGTTCGGGGTTTCTTTGTAGCCAACGTTTAGGGGATCATTCGGGATTTGAATAATCCAAGGTAAGGAGATAATGAAATTCGCCAAAGGCCATATCTTTTAGTGATAATCGATTTCTCATATAAGTGTTATGTAGGTGCCGCCGACGCTTGTAGGCAAGAGTCTGAAATCTTAAGTATTCTATCAATCTCGTGTTTACAAGGTGTGTAGCTTACACTAAAATTCTAATAGATTAATAGTATTATTGATGAAAATGTGTTTATAAAGAAATATAAATGATTATGGCTTCGGTATCATTTAATGGTACAATGAATTCAGTACGTTATTCCTTATAAATTTTTGATATGAGACATATCCGATATTTGGTTATGATTTTGGGGTAATGTACAAGGAATGATATCTCAGATCGTTAATAATGCTATAAGCATAAATATGAAATGTATATGATTCGATATGATTTCGGGATATATGGCATGGTATTGAAATAATATGTTATTGCATGGGCATATGGGTAATATTGAAAGGGGAAGTGTTCCTGGTTTTACCACATTATCCGGTGACTTTGGTCACGATATTATGAATCCGGTGACTTCGGTCACGATATTATGAATCCGGTGACTCATTACAATTATCCGTGGCTATGCCACGATTATAAGGGCGATGTGCATGTTGATCGCAAAGAATCGCCTTCGATGGTGTGTAGCGGATGGAGGGTCGATTTAGTAATCCCCACGGTGTGATTGGTAGGTACGGGTGGTGTGTAGCGGATGGATATCTAAGTTGGGTTCGGGATTGCATTTCATTTATATGTATATGTGATTTAATCATTTATTATCGATTTGCTATATTATGGGCTTTATTACTATGATCGATTGGACTTTTAGTATATTGTTACACATTGAGTCCGTTGACTCACCCTTCAAAGGGATATCTTTTCGTGTGATACTCAATGATTTGGACCGGGTCACATGGACTACGTGGTGGCCATTGCTCAACTCAAGAAATTGGGTTTTCCTTTATATTAAACTTACTACGTTTTCTTATATATTTTGGAATTTAATTTGGGATATGTTTTTGTAATAAGGTCGCCATTAGCTATGTTACTTTTACGCTTTTAATTTATATTCTGCTACAATCAATTTCAAATAAACAATTAAATATTTCGATAATCGTATGAAAATGTTTTGACATCTAAATACTTATGGTTTTCAAAATATTAATAATTCATAAATTTGGATCTTCTTTTGATAAAATAATTTTTATTAAAAACATAGATTTTGATGATTATATAAATATATAAACAAATTTAAATTTCAAAACGATTTTTAACAAGTTCGTACTTCAAATCTATTCTTTACCACAAAATCACATCATTTTACAAAACGACAAAACGAATTTTTCTTAAGAAGCATACCAGATCCGGTCGGGGCTTGTGGGCCGGGTTTGGGGTGTTTCAACGGGCGTGTTCAGCCCGTGGTTGCCAAGTCAGTAACCTCACACGGCCGTCAAGCACGACCGTGTCACTTGTTTGGTGCCCGTGGGAGAGTGGTTGAGTCCGTGATTGCCAGAAATTAGGTCATTCTGACTTGTACCGTCCTGCCCTGTTAGTACCAAGATTCTTGAGGTACACACGGCCACGGCCACGGCCGTGTGCAAGGCCGTGTGTCCTAGAACTCTGCACCCCTTGTTAGTTTATAACTACGTGTTCAGAATGAAAAGATGAAAAGAAAAATAAATTGAAAGCAAAATGTGAGAATAATTTATGTTAGTGCTTGGGTTGCCTCCCGAGAAGCGCTCGTTTATAGTCTTAAGCTAGACTCTCTTCTCATTTGCATCTTCAGGGTGGTTTGTGGAGTTGGAAGTCCTTCCTCATGTTATTATCTATATCCTCGTGAAAAATTTTAAGTCGAGATCCGTTTATAGTAAAAGTACCAAAAATAGGATTACTTACCTCGACTGTTTCGTATGGGAAAACACTGGTTACCCTCAAAGGTATTTTTTTGTTTGTGTTAGGGTCTGAGGAGATATTCGAGGATCTGCTTCTTCTAACAGTACCTTGTCCCCTATTTTGAAGTGGTTTGTTGTTCCTATAAGCTCTTCTAGGGACTCTTTCAATTTTTCGTCGTGTGGTTCTGGCTCTTCGTCGTTTATCCCTAATTTCTCCTTAAAATGTGTCTTCCACTCGTCTAGATCATCAATCTGAATTCCTCGATCTTCATGAGTTATTTCTTTGTTGGGGTTGGGGTCAGGATCGGGTTCAGTTGTATTCTTCGGTGTTGTTTCCTGAAAAGAAGAGTTAACCGAATGGTTATTAGGGAAATTTACGTTCTCACCTTGATTACTCGATGTTCTAGCCGAATCGAGAGCCTTGATGGTGACGGTCTCATTACCTACGCAAAGTATGAGTTCTCCCGCATCAACATCAATTTTAGTCCCGCAGTGGCTAAAAGGGTCTTCCTAAAATTAGGGGATCTAATTATCCTCATCCATGTCTAAGACAACAAAATCTACATCGGGAAACGAATCATTCAATTTTTACAAGAACATCTTCGATAATACCCCTAGGAATTCTAACAGTTTTATCAGCTAATTGAATGCTCATCCTAGTTTGTTTGGGTTGCCCTAGTCCTAATTGTTTAAACAATTTATAAGGCATGACATTTATGCTTGCCCCTAAATCAGCTAACGCATTATCAACAGTTAGTCTACCAATTAAACATGGAATTGTAAAACTCCTTGGATCTTTTAGTTTCTATGGTAGCTTATTTTGCAAGATTGCTGAGCACTTTGCGTTGAGTTCCACATGCGAATCTTCATCTAGTTTCCGCTTGTTTGTCAGAAGCTTCTTTAAGAATTTCCTGGAATCAGGCATCTGCGAAAGAGCTTCGAGGAGTGGTAAGTTAATGTGCAATTTCTTTAAGATTTTAAGAAACTTACCGAACTGTTCCTCTGTGTCGTCTCTCTTCAATGCTTCGGGATAAGGTATGCGAGGTTGGTAAGCTTTGGTTATCGGTTTTGGCTTGTCTTGTGTTACTTCAACTTTACCTTTTCTACCTCGCTTTCCTTGTGTTGAGATGGATTCATCTACCCTTGTATTCTCCTGTCTTTGTTATGGCTTGATCCGCTTTTAGGATTAATTTCAGTGTTACTTGGTAGACGCGTCCTTGCGGTCGTTCGGATAATAGCTTTGCAATTTCTCCGATCGATCGGGTAATTTCCGATTGCCTTTGTGAGTCCTCCAACTTGGTTCTCGATCGCTTTGATCGATGTTTGTTGGGTGTTGAGCGTTACCTCATTTTTAGAGACGGGCTTCGTGGATGCTATGAATTTGTTCAACGCCTTTCAAGACTCGCCTTCTTTTCCCCGTGATAGGGCTGATTTTGGAAATTTTGAGGAGGTTGTTGTCTTTGATTTCCTTGATTTCCTTGTCCTCCCCACGAAAAATTTGGGTGGTTCCTCCAACCTGGATTATAATTATTACTATACGGGTTATTATTGGATTTGAAATTGTTACCGATATAGTTCATCCGTCACCTCTCTGGTTGGTAGGGTGGGTACTGCGACCGCCATACGCTTCCACTTGCGTCGCACTGCATGACTGGGTGTACCTTCGAAGAACACAAACTATCAATCTTCTTATTCATCAACTTTACCTGATTTGATAACATGGTTACTGCATCGAGGTTGTAAACTCCGGCCGTTTTTGTTGGCTTTTTTCTTGTAACTTGCCACTGATAGTTATTCAGCGACATCTCTTCAATAAACTCGTAGGATGCCTCAGGAGTTCTATTATTCAGGGTCCCACTGGCGGCTGAATCTATTAATTGCCTCGTTGAAGGATTCACACCGTTGTAAAAAGTTAAAACTTGGAGCCACAATGGTAATCCGTGGTGTGGGCATCTCCTCAAGAGATCTTTGTATCTCTCCCATGCGTCGTATAATGTCTCTAAATCCATCTGCACAAAAGAAGATATATCGTTACGTAACTTGGCTGTCTTGGCCGATGGAAAATATTTTAATAGAAATTTTTCGGTCATTTGTTCCCATGTAGTGATTGACCCTCGTGGTAACGAGTTTAACCACTGTTTAGCTTTATTCCTTAATGAAAAGGGAAATAACCGAAGACGTATGGCATCATCAGAAACACCATTTATTTTGAAGGTATCACAGAACTCTAAAAAGTTAGCTATATGAGTGTTTGGGTCTTCGTCCTGCAAACCATCAAATTGAACAAACTGTTGAATCATTTGAATAGTGTTAGGCTTTAATTCAAAATTATTAGCAGCTATAGCAGGCCTAACAATACTCGATTCTGCCCCTGTTAAATGAGGTTTAGCATAATCATACATAGTACGAGGAGCATTTTGATCCGCCACATCGTTTTGTGGTGGTGGATTATTTTCGTCCATCCCTTCAGTAGGATTGGATCGGTCTTCTCGCTCTCCTTAGTAATTTAGGGCTCGCCTAATTTCTCTGTGATTTCTTCGAGCGGTAGCTTCAATGTCACTGTCGTATGCTAAAGGTCCTCTCAGGTTCCTTCTAGTAATAAACTAGAGGTACCTGCTAGAAAAACAAAGAAAGAAAATTTAGCAAATTTAAAATTAAAAACTAAAAATAAAAATAAATTGCGAAAAATAAAATAATGGCTAAAGTAATAAAAATAGAGTTTTCTTAATATTTTAGTTCCTCAAGAACGGCCAAAAACTTGATCGTGTGAATCGTAGCTTTAAAATTTATAAAAGAATGATCGAACACGAAACTAACTCGACAACGATTGAGGTAAGTGCACCTATCGAACAGTAGTATAGCTTAGGCAAGACCGGATTATCGAACCCAAAGGAACTAAAAGTACTAATACTTACCGTCTTTTTATTATTTAGCCTTAGTATAAAGTGATGGTTGTTTAAACTAAAATTAATCTACTTACTAAGCTAAAACGCAAAAACAAAAAGAATGAATTTGGGAAACAGCTTTTGGAAAAACTCAGTTGACTCAAGCGATACCCTTAGGAAAAATCCACCTAGACTTCACTTGTTATTTAACCTTGAACCATATGATTTATTTACTTAGTTTGATCCGTGAGACTCCCTAACGTATATTAAACCCTCTCTCGAGGCGAATAACGTCTAACCCTAGGTTAATTAGTGGAACTCTTGTTCGCTTATAATAAACCCTAGAATAGTAGTAAATCGATCTGTGGATTCCCATATTAGGTTTCACCCTAATCCGGCAAAATCTCGTCACCCTATCTCTAGGCGTGCGATCAACTCCGCTTAATTATGTTGGATCTACTCTTAGGCAGGGTCTATTCCTCCTCAACCTAAGCACATTAGATTTGAATTAAGTTCACACAATTAAGAACAAACAAAGTTATTATCATATAATTCAAAAATCAAATAACAAGATTCGTCATAGGTTTCATCCCCTTCGGGTATCCAAAGGTTTAGTTCATAACAATAAAGGAAAACATCTCAAGAGAAAAGATAACACAAAACATAAGAAATACCTAAAACCCCCTGAAGGAAATGAAGAGGAGATCCTCCGACTTGAGTAGAATTCCGGCTTCTTGAGATGGATCAACTGGCTATCTTCGAGTGATTCCCACAAATCTGACCTTTTCGGCTTGGCTTTTTAGCCTCGCTTTTCCGCCCCCTTTCAGCTGGTAACTAGGGTGTATTTATAGGCTTTTGGAACACGTTTCTTTCTCCCTAAGTATCCTTTCCCGAATGAAATTCCTCTTCTCCACGGCAGAGGCACGGCCATGGCACACGCCTGTAAATCGTGGCCAGCCGTGTGTTCGACATCAGAAATGAGGCACGATCGTGTAAGTCGTGGGCAAGGCCGTGTTCTAGTAGGAATGGTGGCATAGCCGTGTGGAGTGGAGTTCAGGTCGTGTCGATTTCGTGGCTTGGCCCAACTTGGTCCGTTTTAAGCCCGTTTCTCGTTCTTTTCGTCCTCGGGTGCTTTCCTGAGTATAAGACATGAAAAGAAAGGATTAAGAGCACCTTTTTACATAAATTGGGGCTTAAATCATCCAAAAGCATACTAAATGTGGGCTTAGAATATGTTACTTTTACAATTTATCAATATATTTCATATTATTTCGTTTTGTTTAAAGTTTTAATATTAAATATGATTTATTTTCTTTCAGAACTCATTTTAGAACTTATTGAATGTTTATAATCTTGATGATTAGTTATGTGTGCTATTTATCGTTATTGGATGGATTTCATATTCTCTACTCATTAAAATCTTTTACAAACCTTCCTATATAGAATTAGAATTGGTTGCTTATAGGTGAATAATTGTGCTTAGCATTTAAATATCTTGGGCCTAGATGACAATTTGGTACAACCGTTACTTGAATATTCTTTAAATTCAGGTACAATATCGTCATCACGAGGGAAACGAACCACGGCTGCACCAACTAAGAAAAGAAAGGGTCCGGATCATCCTCAGCCAGCGCATCTTCCGAATTAAGACACCGCTTCCTCCAATTCTCTCAACAAGCTCAGGAAAAATGATACAAGGCATTCCGGGAAAGACCTCTAGGAACCGGTAGATGCATTGACTGGAACGCGATGGAACATGTCAGATTAGCAATCGATATTCGAGCCCTCATATCGACCGAGCCGTGGGAGCAATTTTTCTCTATCATTGAGCCAACTTATTTGGAACTCACCCTCGAGTTCTGCACTACTTTTACCTTACAGACAGTGATGGCCCAGTACGACTACCCGAGCACAGTGTAATTCCGCTTAGGAGGTACGGTACGTCGACTAAGCGTACCACAATTTGGCACGGCACTCGGACTCTATACGGAGGAATTTATAGAGGAAAATCCACTCTCCGAGTTAGACCGTCAACTCCACTGCACCCCCCTTTATTCCTGGCGCAGCTTAGCACCCACCACGAATGTCTACGATCCCAGTCGCTCGAAGGCGACAGCCCTTGGCCCACCCCTACGATATATTCACGCCATTCTCACTCACACCATCACAGGACGACGTGAGAGCACAGGGGTGGTAAACAAGCACGATGTCTACTACCTATCGTGCATGTCAGAAGGGCACGTTTTCGACCTGGCATACTTCATCACCTGTGCAATTCAACATCAAACAGAGCCGCACAGGAACGAGATTTTATCAATGGAGCCCTACATCACACGCTTAGCTCGGTATTTCGGGCTCCTAACCACCAACGAACAAGCCTCCTCACTCACACTGATAGGGCAGATGGCCCCACAGGGCATCCAGACGATGCTACATATGAGGATGATCCAGCGTCGACGTGTAATCGAACCCCCTCAATACCGATTAGCCCTACCCACTGACGAGGAGGAGCCCAAGGACATTACTGATGATGTCCTACTACCATAGGAGCCATCACTCCCGAGCCAGCGGCCCACCCATGCAGCAGCTTCACTTTCGGACATTTCTGTACGCCTTACTCAGTTCGAGCAATACTGTACTCAGCAATTCACTGACACAGCTCGACGTTTTGACGGTATCGAGGCCACCCTCCAGTAGATTTGTCATCACTTCCACATCTCTTCACCAACACCACCGCAGGATCCAGCTGATGATGAGGACCTCTGAGTCCTTTTATTTTCCTTATTCTTAGTTTTATTTATTTTTAGTTCTTTCGTTCTAATTTTTATTTGTCTTAATTTAAACTCTTTTGCCGTATATGTTTCATACCCTTATTTTATTCATATTATCATTGGCTATCTAACCTTAGAATACTACTAACAAACACTGGTTTAATTTCGACCCCTAGACATCTAACTAATGACTTCGCAGCTTCAATGGTACACTAAAAAATAACGAACAAATCACTAGGAGTAACTCATTGCTACATAAGTCATCTGTCACCTCCGACTCAAGGAATCCACCCATAATTCAGGAAGTTTCACTTTTCCCCATATCTTATGATTTTAGTATTATTGTGTTATTATCTAAACTTGTACATTGAGGGCAATGTACATCTTAAGTGTGGGGGGGGGGGGGTGAACAACCTAAAAAGGCACCTAACTTTTTTCATTATTCTCAAATTTCTGAAATTAGGTGTCAAACTTTTTGCATTATTCTCAAATCCCTGAATTTAGTCTTGTTTGAAAGTAATTTCTCAAATTACTAATTAGGATGAAATTTCTGATGATTTATGATTTTTATTGACATGTTTTAGATTAAGTCATTGATAATTGTGCATTGATAATTAAATTTGAAGAATACTAAAGAATCAAGCATGATAAGTCTATTTTTCAGAAATTAAAAATTTTCTAGGTTGTCGAACTGAGTTTAAATATTACTTTGAAGTTTGAAATTTACGAGGTTGACATCAAAATAACCATAATTTTTGTGAGTTTTTGAGCCTTATAGAGCATATATTCTTTTTCTTGCTCACTTTATTGATTATGAGTATGTCAACACTGATATGTTATTCTAGAACTTGCATCGATTATACATGTCGAGACCACATTTTTTTTGATTTGATACACAGAGATGATAAAGGTACCTAGGATTTAACCCACTTACTCCATAAAAAGCCTACCTTCATAATTAACCACTAGTAAACCCCTTTTAATCCTAACAACCCTATTTATTGACATAACCGCTAATATTAACCCAGAACCCCTTTGTTTTTGTTATCACCATTCCTTTTGACTACCCTTATATCGAGATTTGATCTGATTAGTTGCCTAATTATAAATTTTAGTAGTTTATCCTTTATTATGTATTTAGTTTATTCTTAAAAAAAACGAAGTATATTCATTATTAGTTATGTGATTAAACGAGCTTATACATTTAAATTCCAAATATCGAAAAAAGAAGCTCGTATTATTAGTATTATTAGTTTCGATTGATGTAATTATTATTAGTTCATTAGTTCTTAGTTAGGTAATTTGTCAATTCAAACTCGATTCTAACCCTCTAATTCAGCCTTATTCCACACCTTAACCCTAGCCCCGTTACAACCCTAACAAAGACCTTTTGATTTGTGTTTCATCTCATATTTCAGTGGTGGAGATTTGATTTTCATGCAAGCCTATGGGATTAACTCTTCATGTTCAACTTTTGAGTGCCTAAATTTTGAACCTTAAACACTTTGAGTGATTTGAGTGAATCTTTTGTGAGGATGTCAATCCTTGTCGATTTCAAATTAAAGGTAATTATTTAGATAAGGGGAGACACCTATATTTTAAAGCTACAAAATCTATGACTTATATTGTTTGAATTTTTAGGACTCTTTGAGTTGAATTATCCATGTATAAATTATCCCTGAATTATGATGAGACACTATCAATGACTATTATGAATTATAGGAAGTTCGTTTTAATTGTAAGTTGAGAATTTTGCTTGAGGACAAGCAAAAGCTTAAGTGTGGGGGTATTTGATAAACCGAAATAGTAACATATTCTAGGCCCACATTTAGTATGCTTTTGGATGAATTATCCTTTGATTTATGTAAAAAAGGTGCTCCTAATCCTTTCTTTTCATGTCTTATACTCAGGAAAGCACCCAAGGATAAAAAGAATGAGAAACGGGCTCAAAACGGACCAAAACGGACCAAAGAGGAAATCGACACGGCCTGGACTTGGACTCACACGACCGTGCCAAGTCAATCATCTAGAACACGGTCTAAACCCGACTCACACGGCCATGTCTCATTAAAGAAATCCGAACACGGCCTGTCCATGATTTACACGGGCGTGTCATGGTCGTGCTTCTGTCGTGGAAAAGAGCAATTTCATTCGGGAAAGGATACTTAGGGAGAAAGAAACGTATTTCAAAAGCCTATAAATACACCCTATGTATGACCTGAAAGGGGGAGCCCAAAGCCATCGTCTAGGGGCGTCGTGCTAGGCCAGAGAAGGCAGATTTGTGGGGATTCACTCAGGGATAGCCAGTTGATCCATCTCAAGAAGCCGAAATTATACTCAAGACGGAGGATCTCCTCTTCAATTCCTTCAGGGGGTTTTTGGGATTTCTTAGGTTTTGTTTTATCTTTTCTCTTGAGATGTTTTCCTTTATTGTTATGAACTAAACCCTTCGGATACCCGAAGGGGATGAAACCTATGATGAATCTTGTTATTGTTTACTGAATTATATGATAAATACTTAGTTTGTTCTTAATTATGTGAGCTTAATCCAAATTTAATGTGCTTAGGTGGAGGAGGAATAGACCCTGCCAAAGAGTAGATCCAACATAATTAAGCGGAGTTGATCGCACGCCTAGAGATAGGGTGACGAGATTTTGCCGGATTAGGGTGAAACCTAATATGGGAATCCACAGATCGATTTCATCGCTATTCTAAGGGGTTATTATAAGAGAACGAGAGTTCCACTAATTAACCTAGGGTTAGACGTTATTCGCCTCGAGAGAGGGTTTAATATACATTAGGGAGTCTTACGGATCAAACTAAGTGAATAAATCGTATGGTTCAGTGTTATATAACAAGTGAAGTCTAGGTGGATTCTTCCTAGGGTATCTCCTAAATCAACTGAGTTTTTCCCAAGTTATTTTCCAAATTCATTCTTCTTTGTCTTAGAGTCTTTAGTTTAGTAGTTAATTAATTTAGATTAATAAACAACTTCACTTATTTTAGGCTAGATAATAAAAAGAAAGTTAGTATTAGTACTTTTAGTTCCTTTGGGTTCGATAATCCGGTCTTGCCTAAACTATACTACTGTTCGATAGGTGCACTTGCCTCAATCATTGTCAGAGTTAGTTTCCAGGTTCGATCATTCTTTTTATAAATTTTAAAGCTCTGATTCACAGCGATCACTACCTCTTGTAGTGGAGTTACTTGGCTTTGAAGCCTGTACAATATCCTTCTCAGGCTTTTCTGGGCAGTCTCTAAGATAGTGATCAAAAGAACCACATCTAAAACATGCTCCGCTTCTCATGCGTCACTCACCAAAATGGAATTTATTACAGTATTTGCACCTGGGTTTAGTGTTTCTGACACTGCCTACACTAGCTATAGATGTAGCCTGAGATATCGGATTAGAGCCTTGAATACTTCGATCTTTTCTAGAATACCCTGTAGAGATAGTGTAACGGTCATGATATTTCTTTGATTTCTTTGAGGAAGACTGATATGACTTTTCGGTAAATCTTTTACTTGAAGTTTTGGCTTCCATCTCAGCCTGTCTTTTCTCTTTACTAAGCTCTTCGGCTTTGTATGCTCGGTCAACAAGTACAACAAATTCTTTCATTTCAAGAATTTCAACTAGCAAAATTATATCTTCATTCAGACCCTCTTCAGACCGTTTACACATGGCGATTTCAGTCAAGATACACTCTCTGGCATATTTACTCAGTCGGACAAATTCCTTTTCATATTCAGATACTGTCCTATGCTCCTGTTTAAGCTCCAGAAATTCTTTTCTTTTTTGATCAAAGAATCTCTAACTGATGTACTTCTTTTTAAACTCAATTTGGAAGAATTTCCATGTAACCCTCTCTTTCGGTACAACAGAAATCAGTGTATTCCACCATCGGTAAACCAAATCTTTTAATAGAGATACATCACATTTCAGACATTCAGCTGGTGCACAAGATAATTCACCCAAAACCCCGATAGTATTTTCCAACTAGAATTCAGCCCTTTCAGGATCATCTTTAGCGGTAGCTCTGAATTCTTCTGCCCCATATTTACGGATTTTATCTACATGAGGCTTACCAGTTCTAACAAGTTCTGTACCTTGTGGCATATCAGGAACCGGTTGAGAAAAAGGAAGGGGTGGAGGTTGTTGTACAGACAGGTTTGTTCTTACATATTCTGTAAACCACTCATTCATCATTTGGAAGAAGGCTTCTTTAGCCTCTCCTCCTCGGCCCTCAGATATGGGCCTTCTACTACTTGAGGCTGCTCTTTGAACTGAAGCTTGAGCACTAGTCTTAGCTTCTTTGGATTCAGCTCGGTTGGACGACATTACTATATGAAAAACATATTTAAAATGGTCAGAAAATATCACACTATCACAGTTTATATAATGGCATGTATAGCTAGACTCGCACATGCCACGTTAGTCCGAGAATCGACTAAACCGTAGCTCTTATACCAATAAATGTAACACCCCTAACCCGTATCTGTCGCCGAAATAGGGTTACGAAGCATTACCAGAATAAATAGATCAAAAAAAGACATTTTAAATTATTTAACATCCATGTCAGGTATTATTCATATAGTCCCTTATATGAGCCCTCGAGACCCATAACATACATTAGAAACAAGTTGGAACTAAACCAGGTACTCAGAGAATTTTTTACGAAATTTCAAAATTTTTCCTAGGTGCAGGGTACACACGCCAGTGTCGTCAGGCCGTATGGCTCACACGGCCAAGAGAGACGCCCGTGTCTCAGGCCGTGTGAGCATTCGAAATAGGGCACACAACCGTGTCCAGCCCGTGTCCGTACCCGTGTAACTCTCTGACTTAGGTCACACGGCCAAGTCACACGCCCGTGTGCTAAGCCGTGTGAACATGAAAATTTGCATTAAATAGGTGCAGGGGTCACACAGCCAAGCCACACACTCGTGTGCCAGGCCGTGTGATCAATTTTGAGCATTCTGTTTTGAAATTTTTAAGATGCAAGGGACACACGGCCAAAACACACACCCATGTGCTAGACCGTGTGTCACACACGGCTGAGACACACGCCCGTGTCTCTGCTTGTGTGGACAAAAATAGGCCATTTCCAAGGCAACATTTCTCACCCAATTTGTCTTCCACCTACATTAACACTTAAACACATTCACCAACCAATTCAAGACATTCAAATCGAGCCAAAATCATGCCTTAAACATAACATATTACCACACACAACCAATGTGCTCTTAGGCACCTCAAATGAAAATTTATTATCATGTCTACTTAGTGCTCATATTTACCTAAATAACCAACTGCATAAATGCAAAATCAAGCTCAGCACTTCTAATATGATAAATCCACTTATATATACATCAAAACATATCAATCATAAGCCATTCAAATGTCTATTATAAATCAAACATTTACATACAAACATTTTGGCTAATTAACCTATACATGCCATTATAACAAAAAATGAGTTTACTATTTATATCGAAATGAGCCGAGGGATAGTGTGATGATATCTCCACCAAGCTTCCAACCCAACGAGCTTCCGAATTACTATAAAACAGAGGAAAATAAAATAGAGTAAGCATATTATGCTTAGTAAGTTCGTATATCGGGAAATTAACTTACTATTCATTTACATTTAAAATAAACATGCAAAATTCATCCAAAGAAATTTGGCAATTTGCCTAAACACATATTGTACAAGCCCAATTATGCCCTGGGCCTATAAGGAACAGCAAACCAACCCAATTACAAAATAAAACCCAAACTACCACAAACCCAAAAACAAAACCAAATCAAACCAAAACCCAACTACCCTAGCCCAACTAAACTAAACCCAAAATAAGCCCAAACCTTAACAACTCTAGCAGCCCAAATCAGTAAACAAAAAAAAAAAACAATTTCCAAACCCTAGGTGCCACCCCCGCCTCTGCCCTCTGACCCACTGTTACACCGCCTGTTCACCGCCACCGCCACTATCATGGCAACGCCCATTTACCTGCAAAACATTAATAGAAAAGACATTAGATTGATAGGATATCAAACAAGTTGTATCAAAATTGGCTATCAAAAGCCCTTCAAAGGATTGTAGTTTTTTTCCGAATTTTTTTTTGAATACAAAAAAAGACCGATTCTAGCATCAAAATAATAAGAAACAACGAGCAGTCGAGGAAAAAAGAAAAACGAGTCTCAAACAGGCTAAGGTTCATTTATTTTTATTCTTTTCCTTTTTTTCTTCTTTCTTTTCAAAACAAAGTATACACCTATATATATATCTCGTTCTAAAACTATTTATATATATAAATATATATTAAAAAGAAAAAAAAAGAAAACTTATCTTTTTCGCCGAAAAAATGTAACTTTTGGCCGCCGTGCCGGCCGCCGTATCGACCGGACTCTCGCTGGACTCTCATGCTCTGCAGAGAAAAAAACGAGGGGGGAAGGTGTTTTTTGTAAAACAAATGAAAAATGAATTTTTTTAAAAAAAAAAACCTGACTTAAATAGACCTCCAAAACGACGCCATTTTGGACAGGCCTTTCAGGCACCAAAACGACGTTGTTTTGGCCCTAGGATTCGCGTGTTGACCTGACCCGACAGGGAGGATCCGCGTGTTTTTGCTTTTGGGGCTTATTGCGCTTTTGGTCCTTCCGCATTTTTCTATCTTTTTAATACAGTTAATTTTTATTTTCAATTTTTACCCTATATTTTTTCTTCTATTTTAATTCGGTCCCGCGCAAAGTGACGCGTTTTGGAGGGCGGGGATATTTACTTTTTCGGTCCCTCCATTTCATTCACGCATTGCAATCCGGTCCTTCCCCTTTCTTTTTATTTTTGATTTTCCCCAATTTATGTTTAAAAAATTTGATTTAGTCCCTCTTTTTGTTATTTTTTCTATTTTATTAGTTAATTTAATATTATTACTACTAATTATATTTTCTTTTTTTGTGTGTTGATTTAATTTGTTATTATTATATTATTATATTATTAGTTTTGTATTATCATTGCTGTCATTATTATATTTCCTTTCGTATTTATTTACCTAATATTTTTTCTAAATAATACATTTATTTTATTTTATCATTTTATCGTTCATTTATTCATATTCTTTTATATGCTTACAAACTTTAGATCATCCATCATTCTTATTATCATTAATATTATTTTTAAATTGTTTTATACATCGTTATTTATTTATTTGTTTTATGTTAGGTTTTTAACTTCAAATTTTAGTTTCTTTTTCCTTATCATTTTTCTTTTTTTTTTTTTGGCTTGTTTATTTTACTTTATTTTCAATCTTCACATTGTCGTCTACATTAACGCATTTATCATTCTGTTATGCACGTAAGCACCACAATGCATTTTACATTTCACCACAAAACCGCGTTACCTTTTATACGATGCATTAAAGATTTTGTTTAAAATAAGCAATACTCTGTGTTTTTAAAATTCAAAAGGTCGTTCCCTAACTTACGGGGTTTCAACTTTCTCGATAAATCTGAACAAATGAACGTTTTAAAAATTTTAAAATAATCTCGGGAATTACGAAAAGATCGTGTTCTAACTTACGGAATATGATTTCTTTCTAAAACCGAGATAATCAAACATCTTTCAAAATAAATTTTTCGGCATTTGTTCTCGTATCGGGAATTTAAGACATTGTGTCCTAACTTACGGGATGTAATTCTTTTTCTCGATTAACGTAAAATATGCCTTGTTCTCGAAAAAAATTCAATTTTATAATAAAGGATCGTATTTTAAATTTTTTTCAAATTTTTAATTTTCGACACTAAGACACTAATTAATCAACTAGGTACCAATTTTTGGGCGTTACGAGGGTGCTAATCCTTCCTCATACGTAACCGACTCCCGAACCCGTCTTTCTGAATTTCGTAGACCAACAAGCATTGTTTTAATAAATCGAACCGTTTATTAAAAATAGCTATTTTACGAGGTGACCCGATCACACCTCATCAAAAAGGATTGGTGGCGACTCCCATTTTTCATTTTCATTTTCAAAATTAAAGTCGACCCTGTTTCTCAAAAAAAATGGTTTCGACACATATAATCTCAAGAAACATGTTAGTCATGTACTTCATTTGAATATCAAGAAACAAGGATGAGTTCATCATGTAACAATTTTCATATACATATGTTTTCCACATCATATATTCATATAACATATACATTTCCATAATAATTCATCTCAAGTTCAGATTATTCCATGTCAGAACTTTGCCCGTTGAATTTATTTGAAATATCGATGAATACACAGGTAGTACACTTGAAGTGTACAAAATTGTAATCCATGAATTCATATTCAGGAATTCTTATACGAGCACATAAACAGGAAGCCCTCTCTTGAGCTATATAACAAGAAGCTCATGTGAGCCATATAACGGGAAGCTCATAAGAGCCATAATTGTGAAGCTCATGCGAGCCAATAACGGGTAGCTCCGGAGAGCCATTAAACTGGAAGCTCCGGATAGCCATGTATCGGGAAGTTCAAGCGAGCCATATCAAGAAGATCCGGGGAGCAATTAATCAGGAAACTCACAAAGAGCCTTTAATCAGGAAGCTCATGAAGAGCCATATAACGGGACGCTCATAAGAGCTGCGGCGTGTCCACAACACATGCAAGATCACAACCGATCGGGATGCTCCTGAAGAGCCATTAACGGGAAGCTCGTAAGAACCATATAACGGGAAGCTCGAGAGGGCTAATAACGGGATGCTCTTTTGAGCTGTGGTGTGTCTGCAACATATGCAGGACCACAACCAATACGAGAAATCCTGTATCCCTTAAATTTCATTTATTCAATCGAGATTTGATGTTTGTCAGGCATTGTCGAATATAATATTAATTTCATATTCAAAGCAACAATACAATCACATACACAACATTCAATTCAAGCATATAAATATACACAATTTAGTTACACGAACTTACCTCGACAATGTTCGTGAACTTGTATCCTACTAATCCGTTAATTTTTCTTTACCTCGATCTAGCTCCGTATTTGGTCTATCCAGATTTATACGAGTAAATTTAGCTTAATTTAATAAAATTCATATTCAATTCAATTCAATTCACATCTTACGCAAAATTACCACTTTACCCCTATACTTTTAATTAATGACGATTTCGTCCCTAGGCTCGGAAAAATGAAATTCATGCAATTTAACCCTTATTCCAAGCCTAACCAATTTTTACATATAACATTTGCAGCCAATGTAATTCATAAAATTTAGAATTTTTCCATAAATTTTACGTCTTTACAATTTAGTCCCTAAATCACAATTTCATCAAAATTCACTTTAGAAAAGTTGTTTATCTATTAACAACCTTTCATTTTCTACCATAAATTTCATAATTCATGCATATTCATCAATGAAAAAAATTTAATACTTTGATAAATTTACAAATTAATCCCCGAGATAGCTAGATTAAGCTATTACGATCTCAGAAATATTAAAATTACTAAAAACGGAACAAGATTACTTACCCAATTAAGCCAAATAAGCTTGCTTGAATTCTTTTCTCTTAGCTAGGGTTTCCATGTAAAATAATTTGGGAAAGATGATGAAAAAGATGATATTTTTTATTTAATTATTTATCATCTTTTATTATTTCCACTTTCCAATTTAGTCCTTTTCTTTTTCTAATTTTTCGTGGATGACTAAGCATACTTATCTACTAACTCCTATAAATGGTCTATTTTTCATATAAGGACCTCCAATTTTATATTCCATAGCTACTGGATACTTATAGCTACTAGAACTCAACTTTTGCATTTCATGCAATATGGTCCTTTTATCAAATTAGACATGTAATCGGTAAAATTTTCTTAACGAAATTTTTATACGGCATTCCTATCATAATGCATACCATGTAATAATATTAAAATAATTTTCCTTACGGACTCGGATTTGTAGTCCGAAACAATTGTTCTGATTTCACTGAAAACGGGCTGTTACGGCCCAAGCCTTGAACCCTAGGTATAAATACAACTTTTTCTTTTATTTTTCAACCTCTAAGTCAAAATTTCCCTACCCAGCCGTTCACCATCATCCTCTCCTCTTTTTAATTCAATTTTCTTTCTTTCTTCTTTTGTGTGTTGCCACCCAAACCACTAAGATTCATAATCAATTTATCTTCTTTTTGCAACGGGTTCTTCTATCATTATTTTCCTCTTCTTGCTGTCATTTTATCATAAAATTTCCAGCCTTAAATCTGAAATTTTAGCACTCAAGGTCGACCTCCATTGATTCCCCAAAAGAACTCCATTGCCGCCCCTATCTTCTTGCTTGGGTAAGTGTCATTTTATTTCATTTTTTTGATGGATCTTTGAATAAAATACCCAATTTTCCAGATCTAGAATTGAGGTTATTTTTAAATATTTAATGGGTAACTTTCTAGCCCCAAATCTAAAATTTTGGACCTCCAAGAACGATTCTCATTGTTGCCAAGAAGAGCCATTGTCGCCCTTTTCACCTAGCGTGTCTAAGTTATTATTTTGTTTCAATTTCTTGATGGATCTTGTAAATTGAGTACCCAAATTTCTAGATCTGTAATGAGGTTTATTTTTAAGTATTTAAATATTAATTTTCCAGCCTTCCAAGTGATTTTAAATGTGATTTCAAATCAGCCCCAAATTAGCCACTGTTGGTGTTGGTGTGTGCGCTTAAAGGCTAGAAAAGGGGGGCTGTTGTTTCTTTAATTTTTCCCATCTTTTTTCCAGAAATATCTTGGGTTATTGAACCCTTCCTAATTATCCTTTAATCATGTTTAATTTAGGAAAAATCAATCTTGATCAATCGGCGACTCAGATCTGACATTTCGGGTAGCATAAGTGTGGTTGATTATGGGCTAATGTGTAGTTTCGGTTTTGATGTTGAGGAAATTGTTAATTGATCAAATTAAATATTTTAATATTGGAATAGCTACTGATTTTTTAGTATTTAAATGTGTTAGGTGCCGACTTAAATGCCCCAAATAAATAGTGAAGCTGATAAACGTTAATGCTTGCGATTTGCATCAAACCAGTGTAAGAAACCTAGCTAGTATGGATCTGAAAAAGTGATATAATTGTAATGATTGGATTGAAACTATAAGAGGGGGATTGGGGTCTATTTAAGTGGTTTATTAATTTAGTTAATTGATGATTTTTAATTAGGTTCATTTTAAAGTCTTAAGGATAAACCGCGAGATTCACAAGTGTGCTATAGTAGAACGTAATTAAGGTGTGGGTCCTACCTTGTTAACTTGAATGTTTTGATGTTATTTTTAAATGATATAATTGATGACTAAGCTTGCTAGTCAGGCTTGGCTTGTAACAGCCCATTTCTCTGAAGTGTCGAAACAGTGGTTTCGGGGCCACAAATCCGACGTATGAGTCCATAAATATTATCATTTAATATTTACGAATATTATAAGAAGTATTGATAAAATTTTAATTAATGATTTGTGTTAAAAGGAAGAACAATTAGGTTCAAGTGGTTTTAGAAAATAACGTATTAGGACCTCGTTTCTATAAACCGAGCCGTAAATATTTTTATAAATATTTACAGAACATTGAAAGTTGTTTTAAAGTTTCGTTAAGAAATTTTGACATTTAAATTGTTAATTAAATAAAAAGGACTAAATTGTAAGAGTATAAAAGTTGAGTTCTATTAGTTAAAGGACTCAAATGGCTATGGAAATGAAAGTAGATGGACTTGAATGGTAAATTGACCATGGTTAGTGGATATTAATGAAATTATGATGATTTTTAAAAGGTAATATGGTAAATATGTAAATTAAACCTAAAATAAACCAATTAAATGTTATCATCTTTTCTAATTTCTTCTTGAATGGCCGAATACTCCATTGTTGAAGGGGGAGAGCTTTGTTTTGTAATTTCTTCTTGCATGGTATGATTTTGATACCCGTTTCTCGTAATTTTTATTTTTTTGATATCGTTGCAATTAGGTCGAGCTAGCCCGTACCTTCGTTTTTGAAACTGTTAAAGATTTTGAATGTTTCCATTGATGAATCTTTGTGATTTAAAATTTTAAATGATGAATTTGAAGTATTAGTTGTTATTTATAAGTATTTGTTAAGTGATTTTTGATGAATTTAACGATTAGGGATTAAATTGTTAAAATAGTAAAAATACAAGGACTTGATGTGAAATTGTTGCAAATATGGGCTGTACTGGAAGCTATGAACATTTGGTTGACATGAATTTTCAATAAATTTGGTTTATTTGCATGATTAAGACATAGGGACTAAATTGAATAAAAGTAAAAAGTTAGGGGTAATTTTGTAAAAATGTAAAAAAGACTTAATTGCATAAAATAAATTGTTTTACTATCTAAATTAATAGATTGAATGAAATTAATAATTTAGATCAAGATCGAGTGGAAAATCGAGGAGAATGAAAAATTACCAAAAAACCCTTGTACTTTGACATGTATGCAATTTAGCTAGGTAAGCTCATAACTTGATTAAATCAATTAATTATGGTTTTGATTGTTTAATATCTAATTGGTTATATATAAATTGAGTTGATTGGCTTAAAGGAAAATGATTAAGACCATAGTTGAAAGACACTATGGCATTATACCGGAGAATAAATAAGGCCATAGTTGAAAAACACTATGGCACCATACAATAAACGAGTAAGACCATGGCTGAAAGACGTTATGGCTTCATGATTTTAACGAGTAAAACCATGACTGAAATATGTTATGGCATCACGCTTCTATCGAGTAAGACCATGACTGAAAGATGTTATGGCATCATGATTCTATCGGGTAAGACCATAGCTGAAAGACGCTATGGCATCACGAATCAAATGAATAAGACCATGGTTGAAAGACACTATGGCATCAAGATAAGAATAAATAAGACAAGGGTTGAAAGACACCATGGCACACTCCGATCATTTGATATTCAGGTAATACGTTTCAAGTGAGGTATGTATTGTAAGTATGAATACGAGTTGAATGTTTGACTAGTATAGTATTGTAATGTATGTTAATGCGTTGATGTAATTATATATTCTTATTATGTCTATAAATACTTTAAATCGTGATGTTGTTCTGTGTTTAAATAATTAAATGGTTACTTGAGTGTTTGCCTAATATTCAATGTCATTTCATTTGATTCAGCGGGCATGAAAAGGGAAGGAATGGTAAGTATTCAAATGACTTATATTATGAAAACTATGAAAAAGAATGAAAAGGAAATTTTAAATGAAAGTATGACTTTGTTCATGGAATTGATGATTTCAAGTGAGGTTATTCAAGTTTAATGACTTATCTTATGTTATTCAAGTGAACTATGAATTGATGCATTAACATGTGTTGTTGATAATGCTTAGGCTTGTGCCAAGCTATTGGTTGGATTGTATTATGTTGGTTTTAAAGAAATGCATTGAAATGGTAAGTGACCAAATGGGAACTTATGTGCATGAAAGAGTGGTAAGAATCAAAGTATTTAATTTCTCATGAAACGGTTTATTGTGTAGTTGATTCTAAAAGAGTTATGCTAAAATGCACTAGCTTGTGGCTATGGTTAATGTTATGTTTATGCCTTGTATGTTATGCAAATTAAATGGGTGAGAATAGGTAATGAAATGATAAGTTCATAGATGAGATGTAATGTGATGAAAAGAAAGGATTGTTGAGTTAAAGGACTTACTTATAAGGAAGAAATTTACTTATGCTATATGTGAGTTTACTTATGTCATGAATAAATACACTAGTTCGTGAGTTAATAATGTAATTAAGTTTATGCTAAGTAAATGGAATAGTAAGTAAGTAAATGAAATGGTTCATTGTTTTAAAGAAAGGTTGATAATTATGTAAGTCAACCTATGAGACCTTATTATGTTATGAATGAAAGGTGTATGTAATGTTTATAAATATATTCAATTGTGAGTTGAATGGTGTTCAGTAGGTTTATACTAAGTTTAAAGTATTGGTGTTGAATCATGTTTAATCTATGTATGATAGTATTGAAGTAATAAGTTTTGTTTCAAGTTTATACGAACTTACTAAGCATTCATTGCTTACGTAGTCACCTTCCTCTTACTTTGTAGATTATCAGAAGCTCGATCGGTTTGGAAACTTGTCAGAGATCTATCACACTATCCAGCGATTATATCGACAGATTCTGATGTTTTGATCAAGGTTATAATGGCATGTATAGGTGGATTTGTGTATAAATGATCTAGTTATTGTTTTGGTATGTATAAGTGTCATTACGGTTAATGTACCTATGGTATCTTGATGGTTGGTGTTAATATGGTTAATTAAGGTATGTTTGAATATAGAATTTAGTTAAGTGTGTTTGTATAAAAAATGACCAATTGGGTATATGTTGGTGTAGTTCAATGTGGTCAATTATGGTATAACTTGGTATGAAACTAAGCTAAATATATATGGATGAGTTATGGTCAAATATGTATACATTTAAGTATATGTGTGTTTGAGATGCATGAGAACAATAGTTCAAATGGTATGTTTTAAAATGGTAGTTAGGTTACCAATTATGCACATGTGTAATTAAGTTGAATGCTTGCTTTTGAGGTGCCATATATAGCATATTAGTTGAATGAAATTTGGTCATTTGAATTGGTCATATTATGTATGTTTTGGTATGTTTTGATAACTTGGTCATATGTGCAAATGGCTTGTAAGGGTGTGCTTAAATTGAGTAAAATAAATGGCTCAAATTTAGCCTATTTCTAGTCCACACGGCCTAAGACATGGGCGTGTGTGACACACGGCCATGCGACACGGCCATGTATCCTCTGTAGGTATTAATGGTTGCATTTTGAAGGTTACACGGCCGTGTGTGGCTTGGCATTGTGGTCCAAGTCAAAAAGTTACACGGGCACGGACTCGAGCTGGGACACGGCTGTGTGTCCCTATTTTGAATGTTACACGGACTGAGACACAGGCATGTGTCTCAGCCGTGTGAGTCACGCGGCCTGGCCACACGGCCGTGTGACCCTTGCAGTGTGAATTTTTCCAACTTTTTCCTTAAGGTTTCATATGTTCCCGATTTAGTCCCAAGTTGTTTTTAAAGTGATTCTGAGGCCACGAGGGCTAGAATAAGAGACGATATGCATGTGTTTTAATGGATTATGCTATGATTTATGAAATGTTTAGAAATGAATTATTTAAGTTACATTTTTACGATAATGCTCCGTAACCCTATTCTGACGATGGATATGGGTTAGGGGTGTTACATGGCTAAATGACTAAGTAATTAAATTGTAAGTGGTCGAACCAGGTACGTTTCGAGCCCTAACTGTTTGACATGTCAGTAAAAATGTGAGAATGTTTGAATAATTTTGTGATTGATATTCTTGTGGATGATTAGTTGATATGATCTACGTTGATTGTATGTATAGCATGATTCCAAATGAGAATGAGGCTTACGCATGATATATTTGTATGAATGATTTACTATGAAATATTTGAAAGAATGCTATACATGCACTCGAGAAAGAATTGTAAGTTATATGCGATTGTGATATGTTGAACGACACCATCGTAATGGAGAATTGAAAGTTGGATAAATGATCATATTTACTAAAAGTATTTGATAATATAAGGGTGTGTTAATCATGCCAAAGGAATGTGAAAGTAATGAATTCATGATTATGTATGAGATTTTATGACATCTTACATGTGCATTGGGGTGGGACTAATATTGTGGTTGATGAAAGATTTCCATGGAGATTCGGCGGCAAATTAAGTCCGCATTTATTCGTATTCAGTGCACTGCACCAAATATTTGAGGATATTTGGCGATTTTATCGCATTTATTCGTTAAATGACATATTTTCTGCAATTATGTTCATTCGGTGGTTTTACCACATCGAGCTTTGCTCGCATTCGTTGGAGTTTAGTAGACGGGTTTTAGGGAACTCGTGGTATGTAGCGGATGGTACGATAGGAATTGTTGCATTGCATCATTTGCATCACCCCATGCTCATATACCGTTTGACATCGATTTGATAATAGCTATGTAATGATATGAAATTACAATGATGGTTCTGTGTTCTTCTGTTAATGCTAATAAGCTTCAATGTATTTGATATTTATGTCTGTTTAAATAATTGTTTAACTCACACTGAGCTTTCATAAGCTCACTCCCTCATAGTGTTTAATTTTTCAGGTAAACCTCGAAACTAGGACTGGACCCGGCATATGGAGAATCACCTTGGACCTCAAACTATTTTTAATAAGTATTATTAAGTCTCTATTGGTTTTGGTTTGTAATTTTTAATTATTTCTGGTCTGTGGCTTGGTGATAAACCGAAATAGTAACATATTTTAATCCCACATTTAGCATACTTTTGGATGAATTATCCCTTATTTTATGTAAAAAGGTGCTCTTAATCCTTTCTTTTCATGTCTTATACTCAGGAAAGCACCAGGGGATGAAAAGAACGCAAATCGGGCTTAAAACGGGACAAATGGGCCAAAGCATGAAATCGACACAGCCTGGACCAAAGATCACACGGCCGTGCCTCCTTAAAGATCTCGAACACGGCTTGGACCACGATTTACATGGCCGTGCCTCATCAACGAAGTCCACACGGTCTGGTCACGATTTACATGGGCGTGTGCCATGGCCGTGCCCCTGCCGCGGCCAAGAGGAGTTTTACTCGGATTTGGATGCTTGGAGGCAAAGAAACACACTCCAAAGTCTAATTAAACCCCCAAATAGGAATTGCACTCAAATTTGGATACTTGGAGGCCAAGTAAAACATCTCAAAGCCTATATAAACACCCTAGGGGGCAACTTAATCGGAGAGTTTGGCAGAAGCCTTCTGCCAGGGCTTTTGTCAGGGCGGTGAGCTAGGCCAAGGAGCCAAGCCGAAAAGGTCAGAGTTGTGGGAATCACTCGAAGATAGCCAGTTGATCCATCTCAAGAAGCCGGGATTCTACTCAAGACGGTGGATCTCTCCTTCAATTCCTTCAGGGAGTTTTAGGGATTTCTTATGTTTTGTTTTATCTTTTCTCTTGAGATGTTTTCTTATTTAGTTATGAACTAAACCCTTCGTATACACAAGGGGATGAAACCTATGATGAATCTTGTTATTATTTTCTAAATTATATGATAAATACTTAGTTTGTTCTTAATTATGTGAGCTTTATCCAAATTTAATGTGCTTAGGTGGAGGAGGAATAGACCCTGCCTAAGAGTAGATCTAGCATAATTAAGTGGAGTTGATCGCATGCCTAGAGATAGGGTGATTTAGATTTTGCCGGATTAGGGTGAAACCTAATATGGGAGTCCATAGATCGATTTATTTGCTATTCTAGGGGTTATTATAAGAGAACGAGTTCCACTAATTAACCTAGGGTTAGTCGTTATTCGCCTCGAGAGAGGGTTTAGTATACGTTAGGGAGTCTTACGGATCAAACTAAGTAAATAAAATCATATGGTTCAGTGATAGCTAACAAGTGAAGTCTAGGTGGATTCTTCCTGAGGGTATCGTCTAAATCAACTGAGTTTTTCTGAAAGTTATCTCCCCAATTTTAGTCTTTTTTCGTCTTTGTGTCCTTAGCTTAGTAATTCGTTAAATTTAGATTAAAAGCAACTTCACTTATTTTAGGTTAAATAATAAAAAGAAAGTTAGTATTAGTACTTTTAGTTCCTTTGGGTTCGATAATCCGGTCTTGCCTAAGCTATACTACTGTTCGATAGGTACACTTGCCTTTAATCGTTGTCAGAGTTAGTTTCCAAGTTCGATCGTTCTCTTTATAAATTTTAAAGCTCTGATTCACAGCGATCACTTGGTAACTTTTCATCTAGGGATTTTTGCATGCATGGATTACTCAAGCATAATAATTGGAAAATGCATCATATCTGGCTTAAGTAAAATTTGACATTGTTCCCTAATTTTCGTTGCATTGCAAAGTATCCGTTTTTGAAAAACAAATTGATAAGGCAACTAGATTTCCAAAATGACATGAATAATGGTTTTTCCACTGCATTAGTTAACATCAAGTTTTTACAAAGTAAAGCGACGAATAAATGATTTTTCTAAAACAACATTGTCAATAATAAAATGAATCTTAAGTACAGATGACCTAATAAATGAATGTTTTAAACTAACTCAAAGTAAAATTATGGTTTTTTTTTTCTAAAATGAGTTTATTTAAGGTCTTCAAAAGTAAGGTAAGTTAGCTTAGCCATTTAGGTGGCTAATGTAGCCTTCTCAATCTAGCCATAAAGTCTAGACTAGATTAGGGAGGTTACACCAAGCCTAGTTCATCATAGTCATCTTATAACTCATCAAAGGAATAGGAAACTGAATTAGATTATCTAGAATTTACCTTTGTTTCATCGATGGCCATAAGGCAAATATTAGATACTTCTTGATCTTCATTATCGAAAGAATCTTCATTACTCCAAGTAGCAACATGAGCCTTGAGTTTTTATTTACTTGACCCATTTTTCTTCCATTGGGGACAATCGAACTTGATATGTCCCGGTTTTTTGCATTCATAGCATATTATGGGTTCCTTCTCCTTGAAAGATTCAAGTTTGAGCCCTTTCTTTTGGAACTTTCTACCTCTATTGGATCTCAAAACCTCTTGAATCGTGTAGCAAACATTGCTATCTCTTTATCCTCATCCATATCATCACTAGAATCACTATATTCAATTATTGTGGATTTGAGGGCAATACCAACTTTTCTTTTCAAAATTTTCTTCTTCTACCCCTTCTTTAATTCTCATCTCATGAGTGAGCAAAAAAATTCAATAAGCTCATCTAATGAGAGTGTTTCCAAATTCTTTACTTCTTCTATGATAGTCACCTTAGCTTCCCATGACTTTGGCAAGCTTCAAAGCATTTTTCTCACAACTTATTCATTGGGATAAGTCTTCCCATATGATTTGAGCCCATTGATGATAATTGTAAACCAATTAGACATAGTCTTGTTTTCTTCCTCAGGCTTCATCTTGAATGTTTCGTAGTTGAGTGTGAGAATTCCCACTTTAGACTTCTTAACTTGACTAGTACCCTCATGAGTGACTTCTAACTTGTCCCAAGTTTCCTTGGCATTGGAACAAACTCTACTGTATTCTTCCGGACCAAGTGTACAAAATAAAGTGTGCATGGCTTTGACATTAAGTTGAATGCTCCTTCTATGCTCTTCGTTTCACTCCTTCTTGCTTTTTGGCAACAAAAACTCTCCTTGGTTTTTAGGATGGAGGGACCATCGATGATGATGTCCCAAGAAGCAAGATCATTAGATTGAATGAACAACATCATCCTCGTCTTCCAATAAGAGTAATTAACTCCATTGAAGCATGGATGTTTAGAGATAGATTGAGAATCACCATAGAAAAATGAGCCGGAAGTGGATGTCATCTTGTAAGGATTGAATTGACGAAAGTTGAATGTAACACCCCTAACCCGTATCTGTCACCAGATTAAGGTTACGAGGCTTTATCGTTCAAAACACAGTTCAGCACAATCATTTATCACCTTTCATGCACCAAAGAATTATGATACATTTATAACATTATCAAACTTGAATATCCAAAATTCACTTATTTTAAATTCGAATACATGAATCATAATTACAATTAAAATCATACACACCTTACTAATCATGTATCACAAATAAGCACATTTCAAAGTTTCAACCAATTCAATTCGAACATATATCAAAACTCAATTGAACATATACCACAATTACCAAATTTGAACCAAACTTGTATACAACTTAATATCCAATCATATATGCAGCCTTGACAACATTTCAATATGGTCGTGCATAATATATATAAAACAAGTTATACTCATACAGAACTTATAACAAATCAACTACTCCAATAATTGTATATTAAATCTATTTTATAAAAGACATGCGCATGTACAACTTATACATCAATTGAGACAAAAATTTCATTACTACTTTTTTTTCATTTATGCGGCATTAATACATTAGCTTATATGAAATTCATATGTTTTACATGTTAACACAAATTAAGAACAAGCATTCGGTTATAAATAAAACCTATTTCATTTCTTTAACTATTCGGTTAACACAATTCGTTTATATATATATATATATTTATAAACTTATAAATGACTACAAATACATATAGCCATGCACATATACATATCAACCATAATATAAGCGCATATATATACATGTAAAGACATATAAGAACTCAACTAAAATATCATGACCGATTACCAAAGCACACATATCCTTTATCATTAATCTAATCTAATTTCCTTATATAAATCTAAGTCTCAATATGTCTAAACAACTATAACAAATAAACCAAGTATCATGCATATCATTAATATAATTCATAAGTGAACACTGAATTTATCTCATGTATATATATCTTAATTTTTTTACCTAACTAATACATGATTTACCATAACTCAATCAACAACCATAAATTACATATGACCGAAACTCATAACAACTTCACAAACATCATATATCTTGGATACACTCTCCATATAAACTCAAACCAAGACCAAAATAAACTTAAGCCATAATTAAACCAAAACCAAACTCAAGCATGAAAATTAAGTCATATTTAAACATACTTAATCACAAACATTAACAAAACATACCAAGCACACTTCATTTATATGCCATGATCGAATGTAGTCATACTTAAACATCATATTCCACATTTAAATATGCCATGGCCGAATTACTAAAACCAAATACATCAAGCATAAAATTAAGAATACATAAAAACCAATTTAAACATATAATCAAGCCTGTAAGAGTATGCCCAAAGATCAATCATGAGATGGTTGTAATAACATACTTGATTTACCATGTTTATTAATATAAGGCATTGTCATTATTATTTCAGTTTTTTTTTTCTGTGTGTACAAATAAACTGTTTTATAATAATGTCCTGAGAATAATATGATTATTCTTAAAAGATCCTTAGTCAAGTATTATTGTTGACTAGGACAACAATAATGCATTAAGACTAACATGTAGTTGATTGATGATAAAGAGTTGTCATTGATATGGAGTGTCAAAATCAATGCATGAATATGTGTGTTAGAGAACAACATATTGGACTGACCCACTATGAGTATGTTTCTTGGATTATTATGTAATTGTCACAACATTACTCATAGTGATTAATATTTATATGATCCTCAGACTTGAGATCATCATTATCCCAACATCGTGAGTTGTATATTTTAATACAGTCAAACGTACACCGCAACTGGTTGTTCTATAAAGGCTGATGTTGGATATACCGCAATCTATGTAGAGGGATATGGTTGATCAATATAGGATAAGTCCCTCCTACATAATGGGAGTAATATCTTAGGCCACTTGATTGAGTGAGACTAAAAATGCATGGCCATGCTCAAATAAGTTTATATGAGATGTCATACTTATTTGTATATCATAGTCTACTCAAGATATCAAGAAACATGGGATGGACTATGCAAGTGTGACTATTCCATGACTTGTGTTCATTCCAGAGATAAAGGACTTAAGGATTAATGCATGAAAGGTTAATCACAAAAGGTTATGTCGAATCATGACTTCTTGTAACTTAGGTAGCAATGATGCATTGGTGGATGCCACTCATTGTTTGTAACATTAGAATCATTCTAGTATTACTACTAACGTTACAAGAACCTACAGGTTCACACCCTATGGTTGAAATGAACGGAATAAAACATAGTTGGTATTGTGTTTGGTTGTCACATGAATTAAAATAATTATAGAATTAATTTAATTGGGCAATCAAATATTGAACATATTATATGTACAAGGATGTTGTACACATAATGAGAACATAGTTCTATTAATATATGAATTTGGTTCGTATATAAATTTAAAGAAATATAGTTTACCGAAATCCTTGTTATAATTAATGTAATTATAATTTTCTGTTAAAACATTATTATATTTATTTATTTTTAATTATGATTATTATGTTCGAATAAAAATTTTATGAATTATGATTCATTATATATATACCAATTATAAAAGGTGAGAGAGAGAGAGTTTCTGAAAACCCTAAAAAAACAAAAAAAACCAAAACTTTGCTTGTGAGGTCTAGCAGCCGTCAAGCAAAGAAACCTCCAAAATAGTTTTGGAGATTTCTTTCGTTCATCGTCAAACTGGGTGGATTACGTAGAGGTCGAAATAATAAAAGATTGCGTCTTGGTACGATAGTATATCAGAATTCTTGTTGCCGAGGCGTCGCTGTCTACTCAGATTGAAGTTTCGGTAATTTCGAAACCATTATTTCACCCCGATTCATTCCTCGCACATGGATCCATGGTTTGGATCGCCGGAATTATTTTTTTTTTGCTGCGCCATGGGGGTACCGGCATTCCAACAAAGCCATCTTCGCATGGCTTTATATACATGATCCAAAACTAACCAAAAACGTAAACATGCCTATATATGCCATAAGATCGAATTTATACTTTAACAAAATACCAAAAGATGTCGATAGTGTGATAGACTTTGCTGACGATCCCCGAGCTCAAAACGTGACTCCAAAATCTATAAAACAGAGGTAAACAAAACACACAAACAATAAGCTATTTAAGCTTAGTAAGTCTTAAGCAAAAATATATATAACAACAATTACATATTATCGTTTTGTTAACAAGGTCGAATATACATAATATCAAATACAAGTTATCTTCTACTACCAAATCACATTTGAACCTCACATACATATACCATATGGCCGAACATAATCAGTCATATACAAATATATAATTTCACTTTCATTATTACAAATACATAAATAGGCCGAATCTTGTATATGTTCAAATATGTTAGCACATAATTCATATTTACATAACCAATTATCATTTCAAATAACCAACTTACCTTGTTTCCATATAAACAAATAACTAACACATACCTGAACATGTAATTCAATTTCACATTCAATCTTTACTTCACATTGCCCGTTGAACCGTTCAGAATTAAAAAGGATACGCGGATAGTCGGAAGCTCATACAATGCCAACGTCCCAGACGTGGTCTTACATGTAATCACATATCGATGCCACTGTCCCAGACAGGGTCTTTGATAAACCGAAATAGTAACATATTTTAAACCCACATTTAGCATGCTTTTGGGTGATTTAAGCCTTGAATTGTGTAATTTGGTGCTCTTAATCCTTTGTTTTCATGTTTTATACTCAGGAAAGCACCGGAGGATGAAAAGAATGAGAAACGGGCTTAAAACGGGCCAAATGGGCCAAATCACGAAATCGAAACGGCCTGGGCCCAAGACCACACAGTCCTGCCTCCCTAATGGACTCGAACACGGCCTAACCATGACTTACACGGGCGTGGGCCATGGGCGTGTCCCTGCCGTGGAGAAGAGGAATTTCACTCGGATTTGGATACTTAAGGGTAAAGAAACACATTCCAAAAGCCTATATAAACACCCTAGAGGCCAACTTTTAGGGGCGCGTCCAGCTAGGCCAAGGAGCCAAGCCAGAAAGATCAGAATTGTGGAAATTACTTGAAGAAAGCCAGTCGATTCATCTCAAGAAGCCGGATTTATACTCAAGATGGAGGATCTTTCTTCAATTCCTTCAGGGGGTTTTGGAGTTTTTCTTATGTTTTGTTTTATCTTTTCTTTTGAGATGTATTCTATCATCATTATGAACTAAACCCTCAAATACACAGGGGATGAAACCTAAGATGAATCTTGTTATCGTTTGCTAAACTATATGATAAATATTTGATTTGTTCTTAATTATGTGTTCTTAATTCTTATGTTGATATTTCCGGGATATTAATTCAAGTTTGATGTGCTTAGGTGGAGGAGCAAAAGTCCCTGCCTAAGAGTAGATCTAGCATAATTAAGCGGAGTTGATCGCACGCCTAGAGATAGGGTGACGAGATTTTGCTTGGATTAGGGTGAAACCTAATATGGGAGTCCATAGATCGAGTTAATGCGATTCTAGGGGTTTTAATTAGAAAGAGATTTCAATTAATCAACCTAGGGTTAGACGTTAGTCACCTCGAGAGAGGGGTTAATATACATTAGGGAATCTTACGGATCAAGTCAAATGAATAAATCGTGCAGTTCAGAGTTAGATAACAAGTGAAGTCTAGGTGGATTCTTCCTTAGGTATTGTTTTAATCAATTGGTTTTTCCCACAAGTATTTCCCCAATTTCATTCTTTTTGTCTCATCGCCTTTAGCTTAGTAGTTAGTTAATTTTCTAGATTAAACCGAATCACTTCAATTTTAAGGCTAAATAATAAAAAGAAAGTTAGTGTTAGTACTTTCGGTTCCTTTGGGTTCGACAATCCGGTCTTGCCACTAAGCTATACTATTGTTCGATAGGTACACTTGCCTCAATCGTTGTCATAGTTAGTTTTTAGGCTCGATCATTCTCATTATAAATTTTAAGGCTGTGACACACCGATCAAGTTTTTGGCGCCAGTTGTTGCGGAACCTGAAATATTAAGAACACTCAATTTTTATTACTTTAGCCATTTTTATTTTCTGCAATTTTACTCTTATTTTGTTTTCTATTTTTATCTTTCTAAATTTTAGTCTTTGCTCCTTGTAGGTACCTCTAGTTTATGACTAGAAGGAACCCGACAGGACCTTTAATTTACGATAGTGAGATCAAGCAACCGCTTGTACAAACCGGAGAGAAATTAGGCGAAGTCTACAATACACGTAAGAAGAGCAAGAAAACATCATGAATACCACCGAAGAGATGGCTGAAAATAATTTGCTACCTCCAGAGATGGCCGAAAATTAGGCTCCTCGAACTATGTATGATTATGCTAAGCCTAGTTTAGTTGATGCGAATCTAGTATTGTTAGACCTACTATTGCTTTGCAAATAATTTCAATTGAAACCTAACACTATACGAGATGATACAACAGATTAGATTCGGTTTGATGGTTTACAGGATGAGGATCCTAACACACACTTAGCGAATTTTCTGAAATTCTGCTACACTTTTAAAATTAATGGCGTTTCTGATGATGCCATCCGACTTCGGTTATTTCCCTTTTTTTTGAGGAATAAAGCTAAACAGTGCTTGCATTCTCTTCCCCGAGGATCAATTACTACATAGGAACAAATGACCAAAAAAAATTTATTAAAATATTTTCCACCAGCCAAAACGGCCAAATTAAGGAATGATATCTCTTCTTTTGTGCAGATGGATTTAGAAACACTTTACGATGCATGGGAGAGATACAAAGATCTATTGAGAAGGTGCCCACATCATGGATTACCCTTGAGGCTACAGGTCCAAACTTTTTACAACGGTGTGAACCCTTCAACTAGGCAGTTGATCGATTCAGCAGCCGGTGGAACTCTGAATAATAAAACACCTGAAGTAGCTTACGAATTTATAAAGGAGATGTCCCAAAACAACTATCAGTGGCAAGTCACGAGGACAATGTAACATCCTGAATTTTTGGGCCTATGCGTTTAATGGGTGGATACGTTTAATGTGTTAATTTGAGAATTTGAGGTGCAAATTGGGTTCAAGTTTGGGCTGAGGCCTTGATTAAATATTCCGTTTAGTCACTTTAGGGCTTAAAATAAAATCCTGGTAGTTTAAATGGCATACTGGGTTGTGGCCAAAGACATGGGACGCTTGAAGAAATGAGTTCTAGGTGGCGTCAATATGCAAGGGGAGAAGCCCAATTTGTGGTCGCTTGGAGCCCAAGTTTTGGGGCCAAATTCGGCACTTAGGGAGAAGCAAGGGAGGGGACGGCAACAAGGCTATTAAATAGGGATTTTTAAAGTTTTTAATTTGTGGATAATAAGCTGATAAAAGGAGGGAGGAAGTGGTGTGATGTAGGACACTTTTGGGTAGGTGTTCTGATAGAGATAAGGGAAAAGATGATGAGCTAATCCAGGAGGCTAGTGTTGGCCGAATGTAGGATGCCTATTGAGGTGGGAAATTTCGGCTGAGTGTTTAAGTGTGGGAGTCTTTGAAATTTTGAGGTTTTCTTTTGGAAACTCTCTTTTGATTATTTTATTTTCTCTCCTCTCTTTTCTATTTTCTTTTGATTGCCAAATTAATTCTCCCTACCCATTTGTTCATCTTTTCTTTCATTCACTAAAAGCCAAAACTACACCCCTATTCCCTTCCATAGCCGAAATCTCCAAAAGTTCAGTCTCTATTTCCCGAAGTCTCATCATAGCCGAATCTTCATTCCTAGAAGCCGAATCCTCTCTGTGGTATCTGCTTGTGCTAAATCTCGAAGGAAACTGAAGAGGAGTCAATCGCATAGATCTCTAAGTCAGAGTTCAGTAACACACGAATCGTGTTACTTTCGGGATTTCAAAGGGAGCCCAAATCTTCGTGTTCTTCCGGCTTTTGAGCAAGGTTTCAGACTAAGGGTTGTAGATCCAGATAGTAAGGATATTGACTAAGGGTGTAAAACTACGCGATATCAGGTGTGTAACACTTCCACACCATTTAGATTGCCTGTTTAAAAATATATGTTTATTAATCTGAAATATTCTGTAAAATGCCGAAATCTCAACATAATGGTTGAAACCCAATGAGGGTAAAAGCGAATCACCAGGTTAGTGATCTCTGTCATTCCTAAGTGAATGTTCCTATTAAGATGACATATGTGATAAGTATGACGATTTACGTGATTGCATGGGGTTGGGTTTGAAGAAAAGGGAAGTGTTCTTTGTAGCGGTTTTTACCGTGACTGCTGTTATGCGGCTTTTGCCGTGACTGCTGTAGTGGCTACGGCCATGATCGGCGATGAGCGGCATGACCGCCATCGATGGTGTGTAGCGGTGTGGGTTGATTGTAGAAATCCCCAATGGTGTGACCGGTAAGGGTGGTGTGTAGCGGATGGAAACCTAGGATTTGGGTTGGGCTTGCATAATTTTTGTTATATACTAATGCTATTATTACTTACGTGGGGCTAAGGCCCAAATCTAATGGTGCATGAGGGTTGCACACCGAGTCTCGCGACTCAACCTATTATTTAACATTTTCAGTAGCACCTAGTGCATCGGAGCGAGTGGAGTGGAGCGCAAGGTGGCCATGCGAGAGAGTATTTGGATTCAGCAAAAGGCTTTTTATTATTTAGTTATTTTAATATATTTTTTATTAGGAGGATTTTAAGTTTCAATGTAATAAGGCCATGGGCCACTAGACTCATATTTATTTTGGGTTTCATGTTGGGTTTTTATTATTAGACTTTTAAATTTCATGTTAAAATTAAGCTAAGGCATGTAACAACTTAGTTTTTATCCTAATTCAACAAGGTATCATTTAAATTTACATTTTATACAGAATATTAAATTACTAAGTTTTTTTTTCGATTAAAATGTTTAAACATGATACTAGTTTTCCAAAGTGTGACAATTTATAAAATTCCTTAGTGACATACCAGATCCGGGTGTAGTGTTTGGGCCGGGTTTGGGGTGTTAGAAATTGGTATCAGAGCCCGATTCAAAACTCGGCTTTGGGGGTTTTGGGCTCAAAACGTTTTCTAAAAATAGGTTTTTTTTTAAAAACATGTATATTTATAAATCATACAGGAGGGTTTTCTCGGCATGGCACCTGCGTCTCCGGCCCAAGTCCGCCAGGTAAGTATTCTGAACTCGCTGTGTGATATATATATATGTGGGCTTGATGGGCTTTATGGGACGTAGACTATCTAGATTAGAACTTGATGGACTCTAGGCTTAGCTGAAACAACTCCTTCAATCTCATAAGACTTAATTTCACTAAACAAACCCGTGAACGAGTCGCAAGACTAGGGTGTGGCAACAGGCATGCGCATGTCTAGGATTGGATCTGGAAGAGCACAGTACTTAAGCAGTCCTGGTGACTCACCTCCTCTTCATTGGAATCCTACAGTGCGTGGTATTGTTCACCCTAGCCACGAGGATTTGTTGACGGGCCAAAATTAATAATTTAAAACCCGAAAGGGACCAGCCATTATATTTTGTAAAACTACTAAATTACTCCTGATTTATAAATAACCAAATATCCCTGATTTGTAGTGTAACATCCTAAAATTGGGGTTATTCGTGACTGAATTATTTTTCCTGTGTTTGAATTGTTGTGATAATAATTGTGGTGTAGTAAGGCTTAATTAGGGGTCTTGAGTAGGCTCGGAATGGGAGAAAAATATTTTGTAAGCTTTAAAGGTAGGGAGCCTTAGTAAGTAGGGGTTACAAGAATAAATGAGGGATTATTTGACACAGAAATGGCCTTGGAATAGTGGCAAAAGGGAGGCCACTTAAGAGTTGGAGTTGACGCCACAGGGAGAACAAGGGGAGCTTGTGTTCGAGTCGCGAAATTCCTCTTTTGCTCTTAATTGGGACGGCATAGGGGAGAGATTTTCTCATTTTAAACTCTTTTAAATGATAAGGGATAATGAGGATATTATTTGGTTTTTAAATGGATTTTATTTGATTAATTTCAAGGAGAAAATTTAGGCTTTTAATTTATTCAAATTATTTTGAATATCTTCAAACGATTGGTCAAGAGCAATTCAAGGAAATTGCTGAAAATTTGAACTCCTTGTTGATAGGAGTGGACGGCAAGCATAGGGGTTAGTGCTTAATTTTCTTAGCATCTTCCTCATAACTTTATTTAATTTGTCATCTTTTTGTTCTTCCTTTTCATTCTCTCTCAAACCGAAAATACCATTTGCCATCTACCTCTCTTATTCTTTTTGACCCTTAGCCGAAACACCTACCCTCTTTCCCTCTCTTTTTCTTCCTCATCTTCTCAAAACCGAAACCCCATCTCCCTTTTTCCCATTATTTTCTTCCTCTAGCCGAACCTACTCCCTACCACCTTGCCGAATTTCTTTCCTCTATTTGGTGTAGTCTTGGCCGAATATCAAGCAAAGGTGACCTCCTCTAGTCTTTTCTCCAATCGGTTCATAAGGTGGGTAAGTGGTCAAAGCCGAATGCCTTATTTTGTTTCTCTTGTTCTTGTCGACTTCTAAAGGAATAAGAGCTGATTTCGGCACTTGTGAGCAAGGGTGCTAATTACTTGTTGAAACCGAATCTTTCTAGGTGCTCTGGGATTTTGAGATCTTCAAAACCAAGCCTTCATTCGTTATCAATCGGTTGGTAAGTGGTGGTAAGGATTGATTTTCATAGATTAAACTTTTAAGTATTCAAAGCCAAAGGCTATTAACTTTAATGATGGCCGATTGTAGGAAGCGAAGCAGAATTGCATACCGTGTGCCGAAGTTAGTACTCAAGCGTGTAGGTAAGGATTCGGGTTCAGGAGATGACCCTTTAGATTTATTTGGTTTGGCCGAATAGGCCATGTCACTAACCCTTGTGTATGGCCGAATATAGGGTAAGGAAGGCTAGTGGGGCCGATTGGTTTCTCGGGATTTAGGGATAACGTTGGTGACAGTGTGTACATACACACTTTATGATTAATTAAGCTGTGCTAAATGTTGTATATGCTAAATCTGGTTTATGTAGCTTTGGATTTAATACCGTAACGGTATAAGCGATGATTCGTAAGTCTCTGTCAATATGAGTTACTATTTGATGCTTTGGGAAGCATGGCATATTTGGTATATGTGATTTAAATATATGTTGGCATGAAATCTGTTGTATATCATGGATTGATGTGGGTTAAACGAGTGGAGGGGGAAGTGATATCCGTGTCTTCGGACACCGGTTTGGTACCACACATTTTCGTGACTACGGTCATCGAGAGGTTTGGCACCTCATAGCGTCTCGTCCCAAAGTGGTTTGGTACCACGCGTGTGTTGGCCCCACGAGATAATACAACGGGATTGGCGCCAAATGATTTGGTATCACCACGATGGGTTGGCCCCATCACTACCATTTGTGACTTCGAGTCACGGTGGTTTGGCACCACAATATTGATGGATATCGTGTCTTTGGACACCAGTGGTTTGGCACCACCAGTGGTTTGGTACCACACGGGGTAGAGAAAGGAGCATTGGATGGCTAGGTTGGGTGCATGTTAAATTTAGCGCATGTTAACTTAGTTGTAAATTGTGTATGATGTTGCACTAAACTGGGGGAAGGGTTACACATTGAGTCTTGGTGACTCACCTTCTCCTTTAACTTTTTTCAAGTGACTCGTAGATCGCGGATGAGGAGCCGGATGGACTCGAGGTGGCCATGCAGTGGGAATGTGATTTAAACGAACTTTGGGTTATTTTTATTTTATTTTGGATTTATTCGTTCAAGTTGTAATAAGGCCTCCTAAGATTTTTATTTTGCTTACTTTACACATTTTGGATAATTTGTTTAAATTACTTAATGATTTAAAATGGGTACACACGGTTTTCTTAAATTTAAACGCAAAAATGTTTTATTGTGCCATCGGGTACGTTCAATATCGGTAACAACCTGACTTAATAGATCTTTAAATATAACTAAGTGCGGTTTCTTCACATACCTCAATGGTCTTAACAGAATGATATAAAATGAAACGTTTTCGACAAAACTCAAGCGGCTAAAGGAATTTTTACAAAATGTGTTCCTCTGTAACATACCAAATTCGGTCGTAATGTTTGGGTCGGGTTTGGGGTGTTACAAAATTGGTATCAGAGCCTAGTTCAAAACTCGGCTGTGGGGGCCCAAGGCCCAAAATGTTTTGGTAGGCCTTTTTGGAAATATTTTTGGTTTTGAACAGCATGGCCCGAGTCTCCGGCACCAATCCGCCCAGGTAAGTACTTCTGACTTCTGTATGAATTATTATTGGTAGAACGGTAGGTATGGAACGTAGATAGTATGATAAGTGTTTGAACTTTAGGACTAGCCCACTCCAACAAAAGACATAAGACTTTAAATGCTTAATTAAACAAACCTACGACCAAGTCGCGAGTTAGGGTGTGGTAACCCTTTGTGCGCATGTCTCAGGACTGGATCCTAAGAGCTTGGTACTTAAGTAGTCCTCGTGACTCACCTCCTCTTCGTAGGATTCCTACAGTGTGTAGCTTCGGTTCATCCAAACCAAGAGGACTCGGTCATAGGCCAAACACAATAAATAATACCACGACTTTGGAAATTTACGAAAATACCCTCAGTAGGAAAAAAGACGAAACTACTCCCGGGATGAGTGAATAAGTATGAAAGGTATTAGGGAATGGATGTGCCCTTACATGTAAACTAGGATAGAGGACTTAAACCTTTGATTGATCGAAAGAATCTCTATTAAACTCTCCTTATAAAATTTCTTCGCAGGATAACCTAGTGAAACAAGTACTAATCCATGAAAATTTCTTAATCAGATTAAAGCGCAATAGTTAGAATGAGCTCTAGAGGACGTGGCCGTCGTGGGCCTTGATGGAGCGCGGATCACCGTGTGTGTCGGAACCCGTTAGGTCGAGTCAAGGATCGGACAATGAGGCACCACCGCCACCACCACCCCAGCAGTGGGCGTTGAGCAGCAAGCCCAAACGGGGGATGACGCTGTATCGCAGGCTGTGCTGCGAGTTCTAGAGTTGGTGGCTGGTGCGGGAGAAGAATCGAAACTTCGGAGTCTCAGATCGGCGACTCCGATCCAACGGAGCGGAGGTATTCAGGGTGTATCGGGAGTGGCACCAAGTGCGGCGAATATTATTTAGAATCGGCCGAGAGAATCATGGATGATCTAGACTGACGGATGAGGAGAAGGCGAAAGGAGCGGTGTCGCTTCTAAAGGATGAGTCATATCAATGGTGGCTCACGGTTCGGGATGGTGCTACGGCGAGATGATCTTACTTGGGAGTATTTCAAAACCGCTTATCGGAAAGAAGTATGTGGGCACCAACTACACCGATGCACGAGGAAAGCTTTTCCGGGGTTGGTACAAGGAAATAAGTCTCATGTCGTAGTATGAAGCGAAATTCTTGAGGTGAGCCGCTATGCTCGAGGAATTGTGTCAACAGAGCATGATCATTGTGTCCGCTTTGAAGACGGACTTAGGGATGAGTTAAGGTTCTCGATTACTCCAGCAGCAGGAGCGTGAGTTTGCTTGTTCAGTGGAAAAGGCTAAGGTAGCCGAAGGGGTCAAGGAGTCCGCGAGACGTAACTATGATAGGAATAAGCGAAAAAGAGGCTTTGGGTCGTGCTGGTCGGTGGTAATGTTCAAAAAGGGCTAGGCAGAGTGGGCCAAATCAGCGGGAAAGGCCCATGCCTACTAATCGTAGACCGCCCCGGTGTAATCGTGGAAAATCACATTGGGAGGTTGTTGGACCGGTGAAAGGGATGTTTTGAATGTGGATCGTTGGATCACCGTAAGGGACCGTCCTCGGAAGTTAGCTAAAAATCAGCCGCAGGGTCGTGACCGCACTCGGGTTAGAACGAAGGACCACCACGGAGGGGTCGTGGTAATGGTAGAGGAGGTAATGGTTCTAGTCGAGGTCGCGGTACACCGGCGGAGGTGCAGCAAAACACGCAGGCGAGAGCGGCTGGTTTAGTCTACGCAGCAAGGCGTCGAGAGGAGGGTGACGCACCGGACGTCATAACCGATGACGTTCCTAATTTTTGGTCTTCCATATGTTGCATTAATTGATATGGGTTTGACGCATTCATACGTTGCTAGTAGTGTGGTAGAGACTATGAACTTAGACTTTGAGACTGCTTCTAGGGAGATGACATGAATTAGCCCTCTAGGTCACTCTGTGGTTGTGGACAAGCTATATAGAGATGTACCCTAGAACTCCAAGGGTAGTATTTATGGTCGATCCGATGGAACCGCCGTTTGAGGAGTTCGATTTGATTCTTGGAATGGACTGTTGGTTAAGTATCAAGCAAGGTTGGATTTGTCTTTGCTAACGCGTGGTTCTAAAGATGGTGAGGGTGATGAAGTGGTCATGATAGGCAATAGAAGAGATTACCTATCTAACGTGGTATCTGCTTTGAAGGATGAGAAGATGGTCAAGAAGGGTTGTGAGGCGGTTCTGGTTCGTATATGTGCCTTGGAGGCTAAGGAATCAACAGATTGAGAAGGTTCGAGCGATGAGGGAATTCGCTGATGTATTTCGGAAGAACTTCCGGTCCGCCTTCGGATCGGGAAGTTGAGTTCGGTATAGACTTGTTGCCGGAACGGCACATGTGTCTATAGCACCGTCTCGAATGGCACCAAAGGAATTGGTGGAGTGAAGGCTCAAATTCGAGAACTCTTGGACCGAGGTTTATCCGACCAAGTATATCTCCATGGGGAGCACTGTGTTGTTTGTCAAGAAAAGGGCGGTTCAATGCGAATGTGTATCGACTCACCGCCGGCTAAACAAGTTAACGATCAAAAACAAGTATCCGTTGCCCCGGATTGATGACTTGTTTGACCAATCAAGAGTGCATCGGTGTTCTCAAGATAGATCTTAGGTCGGGTTATCATCAACTTAAGGTGAAGGAGGTTGATGTGCACAAGATGACATTCCGTACTCGGTATGGGCATTACGAGTTTTTGGTGATGCCATTTGGGTTGACCAACGCACCGCGCGGCATTCATGGACTTAATGAACAGGGTGTTTCAAAAGATGATTGGATCGGTTTGTCGTGGTGTTTATAGACGACATATTGGTCTACTCAAAGACGGAGGAGCATAGCGACAGCATTTGTGTATAGTTCTACAAGTGCGAGGAGAAGCGATTATATGCCAAATTCGATGAAGTGCGAATTTTGGCTTAGGAGGTGGCTTTCTTAGGTCACGTAGTATCACCAAGGGATTAGAGTGGACCCTCGTATGGTTGAGGCGGTGTTGGAATGGAAACCGCCTAGGTTAGTGGCAGAAATTCGAAGTTTTCTGGTCCGCAGGGTACTATCGAAGATTTGTGGAAGGATTCTCTTTAATCGCAGCGCCGTTGACTAAATTATTATGGAAAGGAGTTCCATTCGTATGATCGGAGAAGCAGCAGGAAAGCTTTGACAAGCTAAGGAAGATTCTGACGGAAGCTTCGGTTCTGGTTCAGCCTGAGGCTGGAAAGTTGTTCACGGTTTATTGTGATGCATCCCATACTGGTTTGGGGTGTGTGTTAATGCAAGAGGGGAAAGTAGTGGCTTATGCATCCCGTCAGCTAAGACCGCATGAGGTTAACTATCCAACTCACGATTCGGAGTTAGCGGCAGTAGTCTTCGTTTTGAAAATATAAAGGCATTACTTGTATGGGGAGAAGTCGATAGTCTACACGGATCACAAAAGTCCGAGGTATCTTCCGACCCGGAAGGATTTAAACTCGAGGCGTCGATGGATTGAGTCGTTGAAGGACTACGATCGCTCAATTGAGTACCATCCGGCAAGGCTAACGTGGTGGTGACGCGTTGAGCCTAAGGTCGTGACGGACTTAAGAGCGATGTTTGCTCACCTCGGTCTATACGACGACGGAAGTCTTTTGGCGAGAGCTGCAAGTTAAGCCAACTTGGATCGAGGAGATTAAGGAAAAACAATTGGTAGATGACGGTTTGAGTGCGCGGAGGTTACAAGTTCAAGATGGTGGTTTGGAAGGGTATAGTTTGTCCGGTGATGGTGTACTATGTTTTCAAGGACGAGCTCAGTATGCCAAAGGATGTGGAATTGAGGCAAAGAATTCTTCAAGATGCACGTAGCAGCCCCATACGCTATGCATCCTAGAGGTAGCAAGATGTATGGAGATTTGCGGCGCGATGCAGTGGCCGGGGTTGAGCGTGAGGTAATGGCGAATTTGTGGGAAAGTGTCCGACGTGTCGTGAGTTAAGGTCGAACACCGGTTGCCATCGGGTTACCCCAACCGGTGAAGATCCTCGGTGGAAATGGGAAAGGATCACTATGGACTTTGTCGATGAGGCTACCCCTCACGCCCGCCAGGAAGGGACGCAGCTTTGGGTGATTGTGGACCGTCGACTAAATCAGCTCACTTCATACCGGTGTAGGGTGGATTACTCACTTGAAGCTAGCTAAGTCGTGTATGTGTCGGAAATAGTAAGATTGCATGGCGTGCGAGATCAATTATCTCGGATAGGGATCCGAGGTTCACATCAAGGTTACGAAAGCGTTGCATCAAGCTTTGGGCACACGATCGATTTCGATCTGACATTCCATCCACATCGGCGGCGATCGGAAAGGGTCATTCAGATTTTAGAGGATATCTTTGAGAGGATGTGTTTTGGATTTCGAGCAGTAGTTGGGAGGAGTACCTACCGTTAGCGAAATTAAACTTATAACAATAGTTATCAAGCGAGTATCCGATGGCACCATACGAAAATTGTATGGACGAAAATGCCGAACTCCTACATGTTGGACGGAGTTGGGTGAGCGACAAGTTCTGGGTCCAGAGTTGGTGACAGAAACTGAGGACAAAGTCAAGGTGGTTCGGGCTCGTCTCAAGGAGGCATCAGATAGGCAGAAGTCTTATGCTGATCTTAAGCGTAAGGAAATGGAATATGCGATAGGAGATAAAGTCTTTACGAAGGTGTCGCCTTGGAAAAAGATATTAAGATTTGGGCAAAAAGGGAAGCTAAGCCCAAGGTTCATTAGCCCACAGTGTTGAAGCGAGTGGGACCGGTAGCTTATCAGCTCGAATTGCCGGCAGAGTTGAGTCAGATTCATGACATCTTTCATGTGTCGATGCTGAGACGGTATCGGTCAGATCCATCACACGTTGTGCCTGTGGCGCGTAGATTGAGGTAAACTTCGGACTTATCTTTCGAGGAAGAACCAGTTCAGATCCTAGATCGAGATGTCAAGGTTCTACGAAGGAAATCAGTACCTTTGGTGAAAGTGCTATGGCAAAACCATGGTGCAGAGGAAGCGACTTGGGAACCCGAGGATGTGATGCGGCAGCAATACCCCCATCTCTTTTGATCAGGTAATTTCGAGGCCGAAATTAATTTTAAGGGGGGTAGAACTGTAACATCCTAAAATTGGGGTTATTCATGATTGAATTATTTTTCCTGTGTTTGAATTGCTGTGATAATAATTGTAACATCCTAAATTAGGGGTTATGTGTTTGGAGCATAACTCAAGTGTTAGTAGGCTTTAAGTGTGGTTGGTGATGTTTTAAGGGTTTTTAAAACTTTAGGATCAAAAGGGATTGCATTGGAAATTTTTGAAATTTTTAGGTTAAAAGGGGAACTTGGGCTAAGGAGGCCTTAAAGAAAATTTCAGGAATTTATAGACATGAACTTGGGCTTAGCAAAGTGGCTTGGGAGGCTACTTTAGGGGCCTTGGAGGCTTGCGCATGAGGGAAGAGGTTCGAGTAACGTGGGGCGCATCAGAGGCTTTTATTTTTTCTTTTTGCGTCAACTAGAGAAACTGGGCTAGGTATGCCTTAAAAAAATAAATGGCAAGGTTAATGGACATGAAAGTCCAGGTGGTAAAGTGGCTCCCATGCGCCACTTAAAGGCCTGGAAGTAACGCTAGTAAGGACTTGGGTTCGAATCAATGTGGCAGCAAATGGGTGTTTTATTTTTTGTTTTGGGCATTAAGGCAAGAGGGAGCTAAGGAAAGAGCTCTTAAAAGAAAATGGGGCGAATTTATATCACAAGAAACCGCCACGGCAGAGTGGCTTGGGGCATGATTTGTAGCTTGCTGGAGCAGGACTGGAGTTCAAACCTTGGGGGCTGCAGGTTGGTGTTTTATTTTTTTCCATGCTGGCATGAAAGGGGAGGGAAGGAATTGGCTGGCACATGGGATCTTCAAATGGATAAAGCTGGTTGTGTTTTCAAAATTCGGTGGGATAATGGATTAATGCTGGACTTTATTTTTATTTATTAGGTGATAAGGGTGGCCTTTATTTTATTTGTTTTTAAATAGGTGATATAAGGATAAATAGGAGATTAAATAGGGATTTAATAAGTAAAGATAAAGTGGCCGAATATGGGTCTCTTTTTCAAGGCAATTTCGGTCATGTGGGGAGTATTAGGTGCCAAAAAATTAGTGTTCCTCTTTTAGTCTCCCTTGCCCAATTTTAAAGTTAAGAAATCCTCTCTTTTCCTCACTTATTTTTGCTAAGGCCGAAACTTCACCATTCTTTCACCATTGCCGATTTCATACAACCCCCTTCCATACTCTTTTTCTTTCTCTCAAACATCAACTCTACATTATTGTTTGGAGGCCGAATATTCCAACCTCAATTGTTAAGCCATAGTCAAATAACAAGGTGCTCTATTCTCTGTTTTTTTTTCTGCCACAAGTTTTAGAGACCAAAGTATCATAAGTGGTAAGTATTTAAGTATTCGATTTGTTTCTTTTTGTGTGATGAATCCAGTGAGTGAGGCCTTGATTTTTAGAGCATGGCCGAATGTCTTAGTGCTATTAAGTGTGTCCTTTTTGTGTGTACCCGAAGGAAGGAAGCACTAAAGGGTTCTTCCGGGATTCGATTCATCAAGGGAGTTCGACAACTTCTAAGACAAGGAGCGGTTTCGGGATTTAGATCCGTAAGACTCAAGTGATAAATTCGAGATTTCGGTAGGTGGGGGACTATTCGGCCAAGGTTAATAAAGGCTTCGGGATCTAGGAATTTCGGTAGAACCAGGTGTGTACATACACACTTTATGATTAATTAACTGTGCTAAATGTTTGTGTATGCTAAATCTGGTTTATGTAGCTTTGGATTTAATACCAAAACGATATAAGCGATGATTCAGGTAAGACTCTGTTCGTATGAGTTTACTATTTGATGCTTTTGGAAAGCATGGCATATTTGGTATATGCGATTTAAATGCATGTTCGCATGAATTACATTATATATATATCATGGACTAATGTGGGTTGATGAGAGGAGGGGCGTTGATATTCGTGTCGACGGACACCAGTGGTTTGGTACCACATTGTGACTACGGTCACGAGAGGTTTGGCACCTCCAGAGGTTTGGCACCTCATAGCGTCGTCCCGGTGGTTTGGTACCACGATGGGGTTGGCCCCACGATTTACATTATGGGATTGACGCCAGTGATTTGGTATCACACGATGGGTTGGCCCCATCATTTGATTGTGACTACGGTTACCAGTGGTTTGGCACCACCAGTGGTTTGGCACCACAATATGACGGATTTTGTGACTTTAAGTCACCAGTGGTTTGGCACCACCAATGGTTTGGTACCACACGGGGTAGAGAAAGGTGTTTGGATGGCTAGGTTGGGTACATGATTTAGTGCATGTTATTTTGTTATAAATTGTGTATGTTGTTGCACTAAATTGGGGAAGGGTTACACATTGAGTCTTGGTGACTCACCTTCTCCTTTAACATTTTTTTCAGGTGACTCGTAGATGGCGGTTGAGGAGCCGGTTGGACTCGAGGTGGCCATGCAGTGGGATTTGAATTTAATGAACTTGGATTTTAGTTATTTTATTTTTATTGTTGGTTTTGTTTTAATCAAGTTGTAATAAGGCCTCCTAGGATTATTTTTATTATCTTTACATGTTTTGAATATTTTGTTTAAACTATTTAATAATATTAAAATGGGTGCACATGTTTTCTCAAATCAAACGCAAAATGTTTTGAAGTGCCATCGGGTACATTTGAAACCTGTAACAACTTGACTTAATAAATATTTTTAGAACAAACCAAGTATGGTTTTAGCATGATAATTGAAAATGAAGATGTTTTCATCAAAACCTAAATCGGCTAAAGGGATTTTCAAAATGGTTTTCTCTGTGACATACCAAATTCGGCCCTAATGTTTGGGCCGGGTTTGGGGTGTTACAATAATTGTGGTGTAGTAAGGCTTAATTAGGGGTCTTGAGTAGGCTCGGAAAGGGAGAAAAATATTTTGTAAGCTTTAAAGGTAGGGAGCCTTAGTAAGTAGGGGTTACAAGAATAAATTAGGGATTATTTGACACAGAAATGGCCTTGGAATAGTGGCAAAAGGGAGGCCACTTAAGAGTTGGAGTTGACGCCACAGGGGAGAACAAGGGAGCTTGTGTTCGAGTCATGAAATTCCTCTTTTGCTCTTAATTGGGACGGCATAGGGGGAGAGATTTTCTCATTTTAAACTCTTTTAAATGATAAGGGATAATGAGGATATTATTTGGTTTTTAAATGGATTTTATTTGATTAATTCCAAGGAGAAAATTTAGGCTTTTAATTTATTCAAATTATTTTGAATATCTTCAAATGATTGGTCAAGAGCAATTCAAGGAAATTGCTGAAAATTTGAACTCCTTGTTGATAGGAGTGGACGGCAAGCATAGGGGTTAGTGCCAAATTTTCTTAGCCTCTTCCTCATAACTTTCTTAGTTGTCATCTTTTGTTCTTCCTTTTCATTCTCTCTCAAACCAGAAAATACCATTTGCCATCTACCTCTCTTATTCTTTTTGACCCTTAGCTAAAAACACCTACCCTCTTTCCCTCTCTTTTTCTTCCTCATCTTCTCAAAACCGAAACCCCATCTCCCTTTTTCCCATTATTTTCTTCCTCTAGCCGAACCTACTCCCTACCACCTTGCCGAATTTCTTTCCTCTATTTGGTGTAGTCTTGGCCGAATATCAAGCAAAGGTGACCTCCTCTAGTCTTTTCTGGTCAAAGCCGAATGCCTTATTTTGTTTCTCTTGTTCTTGTCGACTTCTAAAGGAATAAGAGCCGATTTCGGCACTTGTGAGCAAGGGTGCTAATTACTTGTTGAAACCGAATCTGTCTAGGTGCTCCGGGATTTTGAGATCTTCAAAACCAAGCCTTCATTCGTTATCAATCGGTTGGTAAGTGGTGGTAAGGATTGATTTTCATAGATTAAACTTTTAAGTATTCAAAGCCGAAGGCTATTAACTTTAATGATGGCCGATTGTAGGAAGCGAAGCAGAATCGCATACCGTGTGCCGAAGTTAGTACTCAAGCGTGTAGGTAAGGATTCGGGTTCAGGAGATGACCCTTTAGATTTATTTGGTTTGGCCGAATAGGCCATGTCACTAACCCTTGTGTATGGCCGAATATAGGGTAAGGAAGGCTAGTGGGGTCGATTGGTTTCTCCAGGATTTAGGGATAACGTTGGTGACAGGTGTGTACATACACACTTTATGATTAATTAAGCGTGCTAAATGTTGTATATATACTAAATCTGGTTTATGTAGCTTTGGATTTAATACCGTAACGGTATAAGCGATGATTCAGGTAAGTCTCTGTCAATATGAGTTACTATTTGATGCTTTGGGAAGCATGGCATATTTGGTATATGTGATTTAAATATATGTTGGCATGAAATCTGTTGTATATCATGGATTGATATGGGTTAAACGAGTGGAGGGGGAAGTGATATCCGTGTCTTGGACACCGTGGTTTGGTACCACACATTTCGTGACTACGGTCACGGAGGTTTGGCACCTCATAGCGTCTCGTCCCAGTGGTTTGGTACCACAGTGGGTTGGCCCCACAGATAATACAACGAGATTGACGCCAGTGATTTGGTATCACACGATGGGTTGGCCCCATCACTACTATTTGTGACTTTGAGTCACCAGTGGTTTGGCACCACAATATTGATGGATATCGTGTCTTTGGACACCAGTGGTTTGGCACCACCAGTGGTTTGGTACCACACGGGGTAGAGAAAGGAGCATTGGATGGCTAGGTTGGGTGCATGTTAAATTTAGCGCATGTTATCTTAGTTATAAATTGTGTATGGTGTTGCACTAAACTGGGGGAAGGGTTACACATTGAGTCTTGGTGACTCACCTTCTCCTTTAACTTTTTTCAGGTGACTCGTAGATCGCGGATGAGGAGCCGGATGGACTCGAGGTGGCCATGCAGTGGGAATGTAATTTAAACGAACTTTGGGTTATTTTTATTTTATTTTGGATTTATTCGTTCAAGTTGTAATAAGGCCTCCTAAGATTTTTATTTTGCTTACTTTACACATTTTGGATAATTTGTTTAAATTACTTAATGACTTTAAAATGGGTACACACGATTTTCTTAAATTTAAACGCAAAAATGTTTTATTGTGCCATCGGGTACGTTCAATATCGGTAACAACCTGACTTAATAGATCTTTAAATATAACTAAGTGCGGTTTCTTCACACACCTCAATAGTCTTAACAGAACGATATAAAATGAAACGTTTTCGACAAAACTCAAGCGGCTAAAGGAATTTTTACAAAATGTGTTCCTCTGTAACATACCAAATTCGGTCGTAATGTTTGGGCCGGGTTTGGGGTGTTACATGTAGAATTTCCAAAATAACCCCAGATTTGCAAAAAATTACCAAAATACCCTTCTTTAGAAAATCACCAAGGAACCCTATTTCAGAAAATTATGAAAATACCCCTGTAGGATAAATTACGAAAATACCCCTGGGTAGTGAAATGACGAAAATACCCCTAGGTGATAAATGTAAGTTCGTGAATGCTACCTGTAAGTTGATGTGTAATGATTGAATGTATGTGTTTCCTAGAACTAGGGGGCAAACTTGAGACTGAAACTTGTGGATGTAATTTCGAATTCGAAAGAACTACTCTTAAACTACTGTTCATAAGACTGTTCGTGGTTAATCAGTGGAAGAAACCTATTAATTCATAAAATTTCTAATCAGATAAACGCTAATCGGAAGAATGAGTACAAGGGGACGAGGACGCTCTAGATGCGAATATCGGTACGTACTCTACCATAGTATACTAAGTGTTTCATTTGACTTTAGAATTAGAGTGCGCAGCGAAAGCATAGTGGTGAGACTTGGGTAGCACGATTAATAGTTAGTTGGAAATTTTGAGGACGAAATTTCTTTAAGGGGGTAGAACTGTAACATCCTGAATTTTTGGGCCTATGCGTTTAATGGGTGGATACGTTTAATGTGTTAATTTGAGAATTTGAGGTGCAAATTGGGTTCAGGTTTGGGCTGAGGCCTTGATTAAATATTCCGTTTAGTCACTTTAGGGCTTAAAATAAATTCCTGGTAGTTTAAATGGCATACTGGGTTGTGGCCCAGCAGCATGGGACGCAGAAGAAAGGAGTTCTAGGTGGCGTCAATATGCAAGGGGAGAAGCGCAATTTGTGGTCGCTTGGAGCCCAAGTTTTGATGCCAAATTCGGCACTTAGGGAGAAGCAAGGGAGGGGACGGCAACAAGGCTATTAAATAGGGATTTTTAATGTTTTTAATTTGTGGATAATAAGCTGATAAAAGGAGGGAGGAAGTGGTGTGATGTAGGACACTTTTGGGTAGGTGTTCTGATAGGGATAAGGGAAAATATGAGGAGCTAATCCAGGAGGCTAGTGTTGGCCGAATGTAGGATGCCTATTGAGGTAGGAAATTTCGGCTGAGTGTTTAAGTGTGGGAGTGCCGAAATTTTGAGGGTTTTCTTTTCGGGAAACTCTCTTTTGATTATTTTATTTTCTCTCCTCTCTTTTCTATTTTCTTTTGAGTGCCAGCCGAATTCTCCCAACCCATTTGTTCATCTTTTCTTTCATTCACTAAAAGCCGAAACTACACCCCTATTCCCTTCCATAGCCAAAATCTCCAAAAGTTCAGTCTCTATTTCCCGAAGTCTCATCATAGCCGAATCTTCATTCCTAGAAGCCGAATCCTCTCTGTGGTATCTGCTTGTGCTAAATCTCGAAGGAAACTGAAGAGGATTCAATCGCATAGATCTCTAAGTCAGAGTTCAGTAACACACGAATCGTGTTACTTTCGGGATTTCAAAGGGAGCCCAAATCTTTATGTTCTTCCGGGTTTTGAGCAAGGTTTCAGACTAAGGGTTGTAGATCCAGATAGTAAGGATATTGACTAAGGGTGTAAAACTACGTGATATCAGGTGTGTAACAATTCCACACCATTTAGATTGCCTGTTTAAAAATATATGTTTATTAATCTGAAATATTCTGTAAAATGCCGAAATCTCAGCATAACGGTTGAAACCCAAAGAGGGTAAAAGCGAATCACCAGGTTAGTGATCTCTGTCATTCCTAAGTGAATGTTCCTATTAAGATGACATATGTGATAAGTATGTCGATTTCTATGATTGCATGGGGTTGGGTTTGAAGAAAAGGGGAAGTGTTCTGTTGTAGCGGTTTTTGCCGTGACCTGTTGTAGCGGCTTTTTCCGTGACCTGTTGTAGTGGCTTTTGCCATGACCTGTTGTAGTGGCTACGGCCATGATCTGACGATGAGTAGCATGACTTCCATCGATGGTGTGTAGCGGTGTGGGTTGGTTGTAGAAATCCCCAACGGTGTGACTGGCAGGTAAGGGTGGTGTGTAGCGGATGGAAACCTAGGATTTGGGTTGGGCTTGCATAATTTTTGTTATATACTAATCTGTTATTCTGTTCTGTAGGGCTAAGGCCCAAATCTAATGGTGCATGAGGGTTGCACACTGAGTCTCGCGACTCAACCTATTATTTAACATTTTTAGGTAGCACCTAGTGCATCGGACCGGGCTGGAGTGGAGCGCAAGGTGGCCATGCGAGAGAGTATTTGGATTCAGCAAAAGGCTTTTTATTATTTAGTTATGTTAATATTTTTTTAGTAAGAGGATTTTAAGTTTCAATGTAATAAGGCCATGGGCCACTAGACTCATATTTATTTTGGGTTTCATGTTGGGTTTTTATTATTAGACTTTTAAATTTCATGTTAAAATTAAGCTAAGGCATGTAACAACATAGTTTTTTCCTAATTCACCAAGGTATCATTTAAATTTAAATTTTATACAGAATATTAAATTACTAAGTTTTTTCGGTTAAAATGTTTAAACCTGATACTCGTTTTCCAAAGTGTGACAATTTATAAAATTCCTTAGTGACATACCATATCCGGGTGTAGTGTTTGGGCCAGGTTTGGGGTGTTACAGACAAAGCCCACAAAAGCTGCCAATGTTTTCAACCTCGACACAGTAACCATGCTATCGAATCAGGTAGATTTGTTAACTAAAAAAGTTGATGGTTTGTGTAATTCATTGCAGGTACAACCCGTTATGCAGTGCGAAACAAGTGGAGGTGTGGCGAATCCTGAGTACCCACCCTATGGACATGGCATAGAAGGCAAACAAATGAACTATGTAAGTAATAATTTCAGATATCAAAATAACCCTTATAGCAATACTTACAATCCAGGTTGGAAGAACCACCCCAATTTTTCATGGGGTGGTCAAGGAAATCAAAGACAACAACACTCTCTAAATTTCCAACAGCAGCAGTACCCACAGGAAAAGAAGCCGAACCTTGAGAAGATGCTGACAAAATTAATGGCAGCCACAGAAACACGTTTCCAGAGTATAGAAACAAAACTTGAAAAATAAGAAGCATCGACACAAGAGCTCAAAGATCAAATTGGGAAAATCACCAAGATCTTGACGGAACGACCATAAGGTAGATTCCCAAGCAATACTGAAACTAACCCAATGGAGCAGATTCAAGCCATATCAGCTCATGATAATGTAGGGTTAGATGAGCCTCATTTAAGGCAAGAGAATGTGGTAGAAGAAGGTAAGGTTGAGGAAGGAAGTAAAAAGCCAAAACCGATAATTAAAGAGTACCAACCTCGTATACCATACCCCGAGGCGATGAAGAAAGATGACACAGAGGAACAGTTCGGTAAGTTTCTTAAACTTTTAAAGAAATTACATATTAACTTACCATTACTTGAAGCTCTTTCATGAGATGCAGATTCAAGGAAATTCTTAAAAAGCTTTTGACAAACAAGCGAAAGCTAGACAAGGAATTGCATGTGGAACTCAACGCAAAGTGCTCAGCAATTCTCCAAAATAAATTACCACAAAAATTAAAAGATCCAGGGAGTTTTACAATTCCATGCTTAATTGGTAGTTTATCTATTTATAATGCGTTAGTTTGATTTAGGGGCAAGCATAAATGTCATGCCTTATAAAATGTTTAAACAACTAGGTCTAGGGAAACCCAAACAAACTAGGATCGACATTCAATTAATCGATAAAACTGTTAGAATTCCTAGGGGTATAATCGAAGATATGATAGTAAAGATTGATAAATTCGTATTCCCAGTAGACTTTGTTGTTTTAGACATGGATGAGGACAATAGTATCCCATTAATTCTAGGAAGGCCCTTTTTAACTCGCGAACTAAAATTGATGTCGACGCAGTGAACTCATACTGTGTGTAGGTGATTTAAACAGTCACCCTTCAAGCTCTCGATTCGGCTAGAACATCGAGCAAACAAGGTAAGAAAGTAAATTCTATTGATAACCATTCGGTTAACCCTTCTTTGCAGGAAGCACCACAAAAGAACACAACTAAACCCGATCCTAGACCCAATGCCAACAAAGAAACAACTCATGAGGATCGAAGGGATCAAGTTGATGAACTAGACGAGTGGAAGACACATTTCAAGGAAACACTAGGGATACACGAAGAGAAACGAGGAACCACTGATTTGAGCTCGTAGGAACGACAAATCACTTTAAAATAGGAGACCAGGTATTGTTAGATAAAACAGGACCCTCGAATATCTCCTCCTAACCCTAATACAAACAAAGAAATCCCTTTTAAGGTAATCAAGGTTTTCTCACAAGGAACAGTCGAGATAAGTAATCCTATATTTGGCACTTTCAAAATAAACGCTACTCGACTTGAATTATACACAGATAATAGGACAGATAGCATGAGGAAAGATGTTCAACTTTTCAAACCACCCTGATTATGCGAATGAGAGGAAAGTCTAGCTTAAGACTTTAAACGAGCGCTTCTCGGGAGGCAACCCGAGCACTAACTCCATTAATTTTTACATTTTTTTATTTTTACTTTTATTTTTCCTTTTCAGCATTTAATTTTAAACTAACCAAAGTGCAGATTTTCAGACCACACGGTCGTGGCCGTGGCCGTGTGGATACTACGGACTTCCGTACTAACATAGCAGAGGTAGTACGAGCCAATGACGAAAGATTCCCAGATCATGGACGACTATAAATTGCCACGGCCGTGTGATATGCCCGTGGCCGACACTGAGGGAAGACACACGGGCTCCACTAACTAGCCACGGTCGTGCGATACGGCCGTGGTCGACACTGTTTGATCCTACATGGGCGTGGTGACCACGAAACGGGCGTAGGAAAAACGAACGAAACACAACACGGCCGTGCGATATGGCCGTGTGACCCAACACGCCCATGGCACACGGGCGTGGGGAGGCACCAGACCCCAAATTTCTATTTAAACCACCCACCCCTCTTCATCCATACCACTTTCTTCCATCCCATTCTTCAGAACTCTCCCCTTCCATACTCTTCCCCTTTGGTTATTCCCAAAACCCTTGAGCTACACCACACCATGTCAAAGAAGCGGAAGGATCCAAGCACAATCCCCCTGTGGGAGACCGATCTACATAAGTTCATACCGGCCGCTTCATATACTCGACAAGCAAAGGGTCTTTGAGACCATTTAATTTTTCTTCTTCGTTACTCTTCTCCTTTATTTTCCTTATCTTTACTTCTCTTCTGCCTAATTTAATTTATTTTATTTAGTTTCTTAGTTTTAAGTTCTTCAGGCTGCTTGGGAATCACGCCACAAGGACCCTAATATCCACCTCTACAGAAATGTCTTCCTTCAACGCAGCCCGAATATTGTGACCCCATAAAAAATTTCAGGGAGTTTCACCTCTAACCCTATCTTTTGATTTTCTATATCTATATCTATCTTTGTACATTGAGGGCAATGTTCATCTTAAGTGTGGGGGGTGAACCTAAAAAGTACCTAACTTTTTTCATTATTCTCAAATCCCTGAGTTAGTTCTTGTTCTTAAGTATGAAGAGGTGTCAACAATATTAATCCTGAATTATGCCTTGTCTTAAAGTAAGTTTCTCATATTATGATTAGAATGAAAATTCCTTTGTTTTATGATTTTTGTTAATGTGTTTTGGATTAAGTCATTGATAATTGTGCATTGATGATTTATACTTTAAGATACTAGAGAATCAAGCATGATAAGTCTATTTTTCAAAATTAAAAATTTTTCTAGGTTGTCTACCTGAATTTGAATATTACTTTGGATTTTGAAATTTACAAGAATGACATCAAAATACCCATAATTTTGGTGAGATTTTGAGCCTTATAGAGCATATATTCTTTTTCTTGCTCACTTTATTGATTATGAGTGTGTCAACATTGAGTTGTTATTCTAGAACTTGCATCGATTATACATGCTGAGACCACACCTTTGATTTGATATACAGAGATTATGAAGGCACCTAGGATTTAACCCACTTACTCCACTAAAAGCCTACCTTCACAATTAACCCCTAGTGAACCCCGTTTAATCCTAACAACCCTTTTTATTGACTCAACCGCTAATATTAACCCAAAACCCTTCGTTTTCATAATCACCATTCCTTTTGACTACCCTTATATCGAGATTTGATTTGATCGATTGCCTAATCATTTCGATAGTAATTTCATCATTTATTATGTATTTGTAACTTGTTCTCAAAAAAAAATCGAAGTATATTCATTATTAGTTCTGTGATTAAGTGAGCTTATACGTTTAAATCCCAATGGTTGAAAAAAAAGCTCGTATTAGTAATAGTATTATTATTACAAGTTCTCAATTGATGTAATTGTTTATTATCAGTTCATTGTTTCTGGTTAGGTAATTTTTCAGGTCAATCTCGATTCTAACCTTCTAATTCAGCCTATATCCACACCTTAACCCAAGCCCCAATTACAACCTGTTAAAGACCTTTTGATTTGTGTATTATCTCATATTATAGTGGTGGAGATTTGATTCTCATGCAAGCCTATGGGATTAACTTTTCATGTTCGACTTATGAGTGCTTAATTTTTGAACCTTAAACACCTCGAGTGATTTAAGTGAATCTTTAGTGAGGATGTCAATCCTTGTCAATTTTAAATCAGAGGTAATTATTTAGATGATGGGAAACACCTATGTTTTCATGCTACAAAATGTATGACTTGGATTGTTTGAATCTTTAGGACTCTTAGAGTTGAATTACCCATGTATGAATTATCTTTGAATTATGATGAAACATTATTGATGAATATTATGAATCAAGGAAGTTCGTTTTAATCATGAGTTGAGAATTTTGCTTGAGGACAAGCAAAAGCTTAAGTGTGGGGGTATTTGATAAACCAAAATAGTAACATATTTTAAACCCACATTTAGCATGCTTTTTGGGTGATTTAAGCCTTGAATTATGTAATTTGGTGCTCTTAATCCTTTGTTTTCATGTTTTATACTCAGGAAAGCACCGGAGGATGAAAAGAACGAGAAACGGGCTTAAAACAGACCAAATGGGCCAAATCACAAAATTGACACGGCTGGGCCCAAGACCATACGGCAGTGCCTCCCTAATGGACTCGAACACGGCCTAACCACGACTTACACGGGTGTGGGCCATGGGCATGTCCCTATCGTGGAGAAGAGGAATTTCACTCGGATTCGGATACTTAGGGGTAAAGAAACACATTCCAAAAGCCTATATAAACACCCTAGAGGCCAACTTTCAGGGGCGCGTCCAGCTAGGCCAAGGAGCCGAGCCAGAAAGATCAGAATTGTGAAAATTACTTGAAGAAAGCCAGTCGATTCATCTCAAGAAGCCGGAGTTATACTCAAGACGGAGGATCTTTCTTCAATTCCTTTAGGGGGTTTTAGAGTTTTTCTTATGTTTTGTTTTATCTTTTCTTTTGAGATGTATTCTATTATCATTGTGAACTAAACCCTCAAATACCTGAGGGGGATGAAATTTAAGATGAATCTTGTTATCGTTTGCTGAACTATATGATAAATATTTGATTTGTTCTTAATTATGTGTTCTTAATTCTTGTGTTGATATTTCCGGGATATTAATTCAAGTTTGATGTGCTTAGGTGGAGGAGCAAAAGTCCCTGCCTAAGAGTAGATCTAGCATAATTAAGCAGAGTTGATCGCACGCCTAGAGATAGGGTGACGAGATTTTTTCGGATTAGGGTGAAACCTAATATGGGAGTCCATAGATTGAGTTAATGTGATTCTATGGGTTTTAATTAGAAAGATATTTCAATTAATCAACCTAGGGTTAGACGTTAGTCGCCTCGAGAGAGGGGTTAATATACATTAGGGAATCTTACGGATCAAGTCAAATGAATAAATTGTTTGGTTCAGAGTTAGATAACAAGTGAAGTCTAGGTGGATTCTTCCTTAGGTATTGTTTTAATCAATTGGTTTTTCCCACAAGTATTTCCCCAATTTCATTCTTTTTGTCTCATCGTCTTTAGCTTAGTAGTTAGTTAATTTTCTAGATTAAACCGATTCACTTCAATTTTAAGGCTAAATAATAAAAAGAAAGTTAGTATTAGTACTTTCGGTTCCTTTGGGTTCGACAATCCAGTCTTGCCACTAAGCTATACTACTGTTCGATAGGTACACTTGCCTCAATCGTTGTCATAGTTAGTTTTTAGGCTCGATCATTCTCATTATAAATTTTAAGGCTGTGACACTCCGATCAGTCTTACACATAAACACAAATCGATGCCAACGTCCCAGACGTGGTCTTACACGAAAACACATATCGAAAATCCTATGTCATGACATATGTATCCTAACTATTCCTAGGGTTCATACGGGGCTTTCGGAGATTGAATCTCGATCGGATTGAACTCGAAGTATAGCTCTTTTGCTCAATACACATTCGGCCATTCACAAATATATTCACAAAAATTCCATTCATCATGTAACATATATATATTATCAAATTTAACGACATTTATATGCTTATAGACTTACCTCGGATATCGACGGACGAAATCGACTACTCGACTACTTTCGACTTCCCCCGATCTAATTCCATTTTCTTCTGTTCTCAATCTAAATATATTCAAATTTAACTAATTTAAACTCACATTCATTCAATTTAATCCAAAAATACATAAATGGGAAATTACCATTTTGCCCCTGACATTTCACACTTTTGCAATTTAGTCCCTATTGCATAAAATACAAAGTACACAAAATTTACATATATCATGCTAGGGACGAATATTCATTAGCTCCATACAAGTCCATACATTTCATTTTTTTCATATTTTAGTCCCTCAAATTATTATTTTCACAATTTAACCCTAATTGCTCAATTTCATCAAAAATCCAAAGACAAAACATGTTAGTCTTTCACATATCTTTAATATTTCATCATCAAACAACAAAAATCACAAGCTATCATCAATGGAAAAACACAAAATCATCATCAATTTCAAAAATTCAAGCATGGGTCTTGTAGTACTCGAAGCAACGATCTCAAAAACGTAAAAATGATCAAAAACCGAAACCGAAACATACCTCAATTTGCTTGAGCAAGGGCCGAATACCTAGCTTGTTTCTTAATTCTTTTTCTTTTCTTTGTTTCGGTCAAATAAAAGATGAGTATGGCTTTCTTTTACTTATGTTTTCCTTATTATATTAACTTATAATATATTATTTATTATTTTAACTTTTATATTATATTAAAAACTATATAATATAACCTTAGTGCCGTCCAATCATCAATTAAATGGCAAAATTGCAACATAAAACCTTCATATTAAAAGAACATCCACTATTCGGCCCTTCTAAAAATAACCACTAAATTTTTATTTTACGCGATTTAATCCTTTTATTTAATCGGACACTCAAACGACGAAATTAAAACACGAAAATTTCACACAAGCAAATTCACACATAATAAACATAGAAAATAATTTTAAAATATTTTTCAGACTCGAATTTATGGTCTCGAAACCACTGTTCCGATTAGGGTCAAAATCGGGTTGTTACATTGAACTACCTTGAGGATCTTCTCTTGGTTGTTAGAACGTCTTTTAGAGACTAGCTGAAATTACCAAGAGAGGGTGAATTGGCTATTAAAAATTTTGTGAAAGCTAGAAAGAAATGATAGAAAATTGAACACAAGAATTTAGACTGGTTCGACCCCAATTGCCTACTCCACTACCTTAGCTTTCTACAACCAAGGATTTTCCCAAATTCACTAATTTGAGAACCTTTGAGGACAATGTTTAACCTTACAAACTCCCTTAAGGTTCGGCCCCAATTGCCTGCTCCACAACCTTAGCTTTCTACAACTAAAGATTTTCCCAAATTCACTAATTTGATAACCTTTGAGGTCAATGTTTAACCTTACAAACTCCTTTAAGGTTTCTAGCCAAACCTTAAGATACAAACCCTCTCAAAGAGATACAAAGAAGCAAACAAAGAAAGAATCCATACAAGATCAAAGTGTTTGCAAATTAAGCTCAATTACAAGGAAAATCACTTGAGCTAATAGAATAACAATGAAGCTCACAAGTGTATGAAAGAAAAGTATGAAAATATTTTTCACAAAGGTTGTTTGATTGATCTTTTTGCTTTAATATGCTTTCTTGTTGTTGTAGGACCTTTGGATGATAGTATTTATAACCTCTAATTCATTTCCAACTATTGGGGTTGTTGTGGAAGTTAATGGAGCATTTAATTCATTTCCAACTTTTGTTGGGATGAAAATACCAATGGATTTAATTCACCTACAACAAAAAGTATCGATACAATTTGGAAAATTATCAATAATTTTAGCATTTAATGTCTTGATTTAGTGACCGTTAAAACTATTAAAACCAATACCAGTATAAAATTATCGATACCAAATAAAAGGCATGGATACTGGATCGATACTTAATGAATACCTCAAAATGACATAATGCTAGTTTCGTATCAATACTAGAAAATGTATCTATAAAGTGAGTAAAAACCGATACCATTTAAAAATTTATCGATACCTAACAAAAAGGTATCGATACTGTATCAATACTTGGTAATAATTTTGTAAGTCAATAGTAAAGGCGTCCATGGTTCAGGTCGAGCCCAACCAAAATTTTAGGCCTGTTTTCTAGGCTTAGGCCTGACCCAGCCCAAAAAAAGGGCCTAAAATATTTTCCCAAGCCCAACCTAGATAAAAAAATGCTAAAACCCGAGCTTGACTCGGTCAAACCGTATTAGATTTTTTATATAATTTTTAAAAAATATATAATACATAAAAAATACTTAAAACATTAAAATCAATGTTTCCCAACAAATTGAAAATAAATTAAAAAAAACAATATGTATACTTAAATAAAATTAAGATAGGTGCAACTTAACAAGCAAATGCCTCTAAAATAGTAACAAAATTAACAATAAAACAAGAGTTATACAATATCCAAACAATAACAACAAAATAGTAGCAACATAATAGTGAAATGGTAGTAAAATAATGAAAAAAAAAACAACAAGAACATAGCAACAAAATAGTAAAAAACAACAAGAAAATAGTAATAAATAGTTTTTTTTCATATTTGGGTTGGGTTGGGTCAGACTCGGGCCAAAAACCTTACCCGAGGCCCAACCTATTTTATAAATGGGCCTTTTTTTTCCCAAGCCTATATTTTTGGGCCTATATTTTTACCCAAACCCTCTCACTTTTTGGGCGGGCCTTCGGGTCAGGCCGGGTGGCCCAACCCATGGACAGGTCTAGTCAATAGCCTATTTTGGTATCGATTTCTTGAAATCTATCGATACTTGACCAAAAATATCGATAGTGGATCGATACTTTTTAGCCAGGAGCATTTTTGACTTGTTTGAAAAAAAATGTTTTGAAATGTTGTTTTTAATTTACTTGGCCTTGAAAAATTTTCTAAGTATAAATTTGATATTTTTATATTTTAGAAATAATTTGAACTACAATTTTGTCAAGTGTTGCTTAAAATGATTTTTATTCAAAACATGGTGCTTGTTATATCAAAATGTTTTATTAAATAAAGTTTGGGTAAATACAAATACACAGTAAAACATCATTTCACTTTATTAATCATGCAATCAATCAATAATACAATATTGAATAACATGAACATTCTTTCCCGGGTCTTATACGGGAAAGAATCGTTTAGTATCATTTTGGTATCAATTTCTAGATATTTATCGATACCTGACAAAAAAGTATTGATAGTGGATCATTACTTTTTGGCTTGGAGCATTTTTGACTTATTTGAAAAAAAATGTTTTGAAGTGTTGTTTTTAATTTACTTGGCCTTGAAAAAAATTTAAGTATAAATTTGATATTTTTGTATTTTAGAAATAATTTGAAGTACAATTTTGCCAAGTTTTGTTTAAAATGATTTTTATTCAAAACATTGTGTTTGTTATATCAAAATGTTTTTGTCAAATAAAGTTTAAGTCAACACAAATACACAATAAAAACATCATTTCACTTCATCAATCACGCAACCAATCAATAATACAACATTGAACAACATGAACATTCTTTCCCGAGTTATACGAGCATACAAATGCTTTATAGTCAACACGAGATCAAATAGGGACCTTTTTGTAACATTTTTAAAATTCAAGATCAAATATTTTATAAATAAATAATTAAAATATTCAATCATATCATAAACACTTAGATATTATGATACACAACTAAATCTAAGTCTTAATCGAGCTTACGAAAGCTCTTTTGTTGACCTGGGCGTGAAATAAGACCAAATTGTAAAGTTTTGGAAATCCAGGCCCGATGTTGCAACTTCACCTCCTCCATGTCGTGATTCTGCCCAATATTTTGTCACGTCACGACGTCAAGCCACCAAACGTCACGATTTCACCTACTGTCTAGTCGACGTTGCGACAATGTATTGTAGTCGTCGAGACGAGGACTCTATTTTTTGGCAAAAATCAAGTCATTTGGTACCTATCCAAGCCAACTAATTCAAATACACTTTTGGTGCATATTTACACAACATTTCCATGCATAAATTCATGCCAAAATGCATACCATACCATCAATTACTCAATACTAAATTCAATCCATTCAACATGCCTTAATTGGACACTAAAACACACCAAACCACTTGTTAAAATACAAGTTAATCTCCCATGTTTTCAAGCCATTTAAATCATCATTCACTATGTCATTTCCATGTTCAAAACATACCATTTGCACAATTAAATGAGTCATTCATAATGACTCACATATATGGCTTATCATATAGCAAAAGCATACAATTGTGCATATTTGGACATTATCATTCTAAATCAACATTAACCAAAGTTTTGACCAAAACCATCCATTCACACGATATCACATAATATAAAACCTATGTGCATGCAAAAAATTTGAGATTTAAATGATAGAAAGATTATTGAATCAATAACAAGAAAATATGAGCTCATCGACGATCCGCTGGACACGTTTCGGAAATTGGTAATCTACAGGGAAAGGGAAACAATGGGGCAAGCATATCAAATGCTTAGTAATTTCACAAGTATTTAAACAACAACTTACCTCAATTTACAATCTAATACGATAAGCTACTACATTTTCAAGTTTGCCTAGACATAACTACCACATATAAAAAAGGCGAGTTCAGAATATATCGAATCATATAGTAATTCAAACATATAATATTCCAATTTATTTATAATCAACATTTCAATTCCATTTATATACTCGATCAACATTAAATCAATTCAATATCACATCCATATCATTTTACATGCATATATGCTCAAATCCAGATTCTCGTTTCAACAATTTTCGAGTCTATAAACATCCCTTGTATCCAGCAAGCCCTCGGGGCTCATTTTTAACTCAATTTGAATACCATTTATCCAATTTACATTTTATATCCCTATTAACCTGACTCAGACTTGGACGGATACACAGATCCAACCAATCACACAAGTTTGGCACCCAGTGCCTCATCGGACAATGTCGAAGTAAATAGTTTGCGCCCAACGTTCATCAATGTATTTGGCACCCAATGCCTCATCAGTACAACCGAAGTGATTTGGTACCCAATACCTCATCAACACATAGTCGAAGTAACCTTGAAGTCTTCCTATCCTATGACATGTCAACTATATTTGACTCTACTCGAACAGATAATAGGGTAGCAATTTACTCAATTTCATTTATAAGCCAATTTCTCAATTCAATGTTGTCATTTCATCAACAAATTATCAATCTGTAAGCATAAAATTATAATTCATCTTAACATAAAGCCAATTTTACAATTACAACAATATACAATATTTCCAAATCTATTCAATTTAGTCCTTTATCTCGAAGGTCAAACATAATCATATCAATTTGATTCAACTCAACTAATCAATCTCAGATTGTAATTCATTATATTCTATTTACCAGTCAATTTATCATTTCTTTATGATTTAACCCACATCTCACCTTTTTGTACCAAATCATTAATAATCTAAATTTCAATTAAACATATTTACAATTATAATTCTAGATACATAACAATTTAACACAAACATGTCGTATAAACTTACCTGGTCAAGACAACAAACAATCAACTCTCTAAGGACTAATCAATTTTTTTTCCATTTCCCAAATTATCTTCAATTTGGTCCAATTTTCGATCTATTCAATAATTCAGTTAAATTTATCAATTTCAAACATTTTATATCATCCTAATATAAGCATATTTGAATTTTATTATTCAAATGTCCCCTGAACTTTTACATTTTATGCTATTTAGCCCCTAAAACCGAAATTACCATAACTTTCAATTTTGAGCTTTGATTTCAAAATCAATCTGAATTTTATCCTTCTACAGCCCTCTATTATCTATAATTATAGAAATTTCATGCTAATTTTGAAATATTTACATTATAGTCCCTATGTTCAAAATTAACAATTTTCACTTTACAAACTTGTCATTTTTCATATATAAGCTTAAAATATAACCATTTAACACCAATTTAATCAAATATTCAACAATAGAAACTTTTGAAACCTTTAACAATTTTGCAACTTGGCACTCAGATTAGCTAAATCAAACTCCCGAAACCTCAAAAACATAAAAATTACAAGAAAAGGAATTAATTGTAAGAACATACCAAGGACCAAAAGCTTAAAACTATAAACAATGGCTGGTAGGTTCCTCTTGTTTTTTCAGTGAAAGAAGAAAAGAAAATAATGGATGATAACTTTTAAATTTTACTTATATATTTATAATTAAACTAATTAATTTTAATTAATTATCTTAAACTTAATTAATTAATTTTTATCTAAATTAACATGGTTGGTGGGTGCTACGTGTATCCTATCACCATTTGTCACAATTAAAAGGCCCAATTACTTAATTGGTCCTCCACTTAATTAAAAATCCATAACTATTAACTTTTGCCAACTTTTACGATTTAGTCATTGTACATTAATTAGCCACTAATTAGACAAAATTACTTATTAAAAATTCAATTCACCTATCTAATAACTCCATAAATATTTAATAAAAATATTTACAGGATCGATTTACGAAAATGAGGTCCTGATACCTCATTTTTCATCACCACTGACTTTAGGGTCAATACACTTGTACCATAACCAAATATCCAGTTAACAAATTTGTCAGACCAAAATTCAATATAATATTATAATTGACTTGTAAATATTAATTAATAATATTTATGGACTCGATCATCAGAAAACAAGGTTCCGAAATCATTGTTTCTGATATCACTGACTTTCGAGTCATTACAGTAGTAAAATTAATATATTTTAAATATGAAACTAAATTTATGATCATTATTAAGATATTGAAGTCAAATTAATTTAAGTTAATCCAATCCATTTAAAAACAAAAAAAAAATCAAAACATTATTTTCCAAAAAATTATATTTAGATGCTAAATTACTTTATGAGTTAACATATGAATCAATTTCTTTAAATAGAGAAAGGATTGTATGAAACTGTGATTCACGTCATCCCTATCTCTTTTTAATAGGAGAATGACAAATCAGATTTTTTCCTCCTAAATTTTAGCATTTTTAGGTGGATTTGAATTTTTTCAGGAGAAAAAAATTGAAAGTAAGGAGGAAAATTGTAACACCCCTAACCCGAGATCGTCGCCGGAATAGAGTTAAGAGGCATTACCAGACAATCAGAATGTTTCATTACTATTTCATGACACAAAGTCAAACATCAATCAAACATATTCATTCATAAGTATATAGTCCATTATGGAGGTCTTCGAGACCTTAAACACGTGTTAGAAAGGGGTCGGGACTAAACCGGAACACATACAAAAATTCTCAGAAATTTAAAACTTTTCAAAGTTTCAGGGGTTACACGCCCGTGTGGGCAGACCGTGTGCTTCCCACGACTGATAGACACCCCCGTGTGTCTTCCCCGTGTTCGAAACTGACTTTACTCCACGGCCACCAAGCACGCCCGTGTACCTTGGTCGTGGTCAATTCTGACTTGGCTCCACGGCCACCAAGCACGCCCTTGTACTTTGGCCGTGGTCGATCCTGTTGAAACCACGCGGCTACCAGGCACGTCCGTGTGCCAAGGCCGTGTACTCTTAGCCAGCTACTGACTTAGCCCCACGGTCACTAGGCACGCCCATGTGCCATAACCGTGTGACAAAATAGGCCATTTACAAGGCCAATTTGCCACCTACACAAGGGTCAATTCTACAAGCACATTTAAGCATAATCCCACACACAATTTAGCAACCAATTTCATGTCAAGTGATCATCATATCATCACATACAATCCTCATTACTAAATATGTCAACTTATATACCATCTTGCTCAACCAAATCACATACATTATCAAGCATGACTCATCCACAAAATCATTATATTATTATGGCATCAATTCTTCACTAATCTTACCATACTTAAAAACATATCATAAACATAACTCATTCATAAGTTAACATCATTTCACTTCCAAGCCAACTCACATGGCAAGGATTAAACATTCCCAAAACATACCATAACTTCTAGCCTATACATGCCATATTTCATCTATTTACATCTTTCCAAAAGTACCAAATTAGATTACCGATAGTGTGATAAAGATGCTGACGATTCCCGAATCTGAGCTAGCTTTACTGGCACTGTAAAACAGAAAAACAATCACACAGTAAGCTTTCAAAGCTTAGTAAGTTCGAAATACAATACCATTATCTCATCAGATCAAACCAATGTATATAATTAAACCATCACATAGTTCAATTCTCTTATATTCATACCATATCATCCATAGCTAAAATACTCATTCATCCATTCATGGCTTTATCTATAAACTCATCAACCACAAAGGTTCAATACATACCTTAGCTAACACATAGTTATTCAATGCTCGATATTACACGTCGATCATCCTCTGATATTCGCTTAATTTAATCGCACACCCAGTGCCATATACATAATTGAAGCATATTCCTCATTGCACACTTAGTGCCTATTCTTTTAACCGACTTATCTCGGTATCGCACACACAGTTCCAAATCAATAAGCCGAAGCTTTCATAACATCGCACACACAGTGCTATTCATCTCTGTTTCGATCTCGATTTCGCACACTTAGTGCCATCCAATTTAATTTTGCACATAACATCTCAAATCTCATAATCATATACTTATTCATTCCATAATACTAAAACATATCTTAATAACATGTATTATATCCGAACTTACCTCGGATGTCGAATTATCGAAACGGTCGATCAATCGAGCACTTTATCTTTGCCTCGATCTCGATCCGAACCTCTCCTTTCTTGGTCTATACACATTCAAATTCAATCCATTCAATCACCAAATCATTCATTTTAGTCCAAACACACATATTTAGGGCATTTTACAAAATAGCCCTCACATTTTCACATTTCGACACTTTAGTCCTTAATTCATAAAATCATCAAATACACATAATTAGCTTAACACCAACACCCATCACAAAGCTCACCATTTCATCAATGGCACATTTCATAAACATCATCAATTCACAAAATTTAAGCATGGGTTTTAAAGAGCACAAAGCAACGATTATGAAAACGTAGAAATTAATAAAAACCGAGCAAAATCTAACCTTGAATCAAGCCAATTCCTAGCCGAAATTACCAAAGCTTAAAACCTCTCCTCTTTCTTCAATATTCGGTGCAAAGATGAATAGAAAATGGCTTATTTTGATGCTTTGTTTTATTATAAATTAACTTAGTAATCTAATACCAATTTTTCCCTTTTATTAGTCATATAAGACAAATTTACATTATGGTTATCTAGTCATTTAACCATCCACTATCTTAAAAATGAGTTATTAACAACATAAGGCCTCCACCTTAAAAAGCCAACAACAATTATGTAACATCCTAAATTTTTAGGCCTATGCGTTTAATGGGTGGATACGTTTAATGTGTTAATTTAAGTATTAGAGGTGCAAATTGGGCTCGAGAATGGGCCGAGGTCTTGGCTAAATATTTTGTTTAGGGACTATGGGGTTTAAATAAAATATTGAGAGTGAAATAGGCATAATGGGCTTGTGGCCTAGGAACAAGAGGCGCAGTATGAGGGAGCTATAAGTGGCGCCAATGGGAAAAAGAAGGGGGGCCTCAGTGTGGCCGCTTGGAGCCCAAGAAATTGGGCTAATTTTGGCAGCCCAAGGAGAGCTAGAGGAGGGACGGCAATGTGGCTACAAAATAGGGGATTTTAATTTTTTAAAGCATGTGGATATTATGCTGATAAAGGGGGAGGAGTTGGAGCTAATTAAGTCTCTTTTGATAGGTGTTCTGTTAAGGATAAGGGAAAGGATGAGGAGCTATCTAGGAGGATAGAGGTGGCGAATATGGGGTGTGTGTGTAAAGGGGGACGGCTAGATAGAGTTAGGCAAAGCTAAATTCAATCGATTTTCCTTTCTTCTTCTTTTCTCTGAAGCTCTCTCTCTCAGTTTTCTCTATTGCCGAAAATTTTCTATTCTTTTTCTTCTTCTATCGAAATTACTTCCTAGCCAAAATCTCTAAGGCTCTTTTGTTTTCTTTTCCTAAGCCAAAATCAAAACTCCTCACTCGGTTCTTCTAAAAGCCAAAAACATCACCCTTTTTGTTCATCTTTTCGGATTTTCTTAAAAGCCAAAATTCCTAGATCTCTAATCTTCTACGCTTGATCTTCTTACGTGATTGCCGAATCTTCCCGCAAGGGGGTAGTCAAAATCTTACGAAGTGGTAAGTGTCGATTATGTTATTCTTTCAATCTTTTCGGATTTTGGAGACCATAGCCGAATGGCTAGATGGTTGACTAATCTCGTATTTTCTTTCATGGGCGGCGTTCAGGATTTGAAGAAGATCTAGTCGCATAGGTTTCTAAATCGGTAGCACTCGAATCATCCTACTTCCGGGATCTAATCGTTTTAGGTAAGGAGATCTGTTAATTTAAGCATATAATTCGGGTAAAACACTAACCCTTGGCCGAATATAGGAGAGGCCTTATCTTCGTGTTCTTCCGGCTTTTGAGCAAAGTTGTAGACAAAGGGCAGTAGATCCGATTAGCGAGGGTATCGACATAGAGAATAGTAGTACATGTTATCAGGTGTGTAACATTCTCACACCATTTGGTTTGCTTGTTAGTATATGTTTATAAATCTGTTATATTCTGCTAAATGCCGAAATACCGGCATGTCTGTTGAAAACCCGATGAGGGTAAAGGCGAATCACCAGGTTAGTGATCTCTGTCATTGTAAAGTGAATGTTTCTGTCGATTTGGTATGATGAACATGTATATTGGGTTTTACGTGATTGCATGGGGTTGGGTGATTGATGAAAGGGGAAGTGTTCTGTTGTAGTAGCTTTTGCCATGATCTGTTGTAGTGGCTTTTGCCATGATCTGTTGTAGTGGCTATTGCCATGATCTGACGATGAGCAGCTATCTGCAGCATGACTGCCATCGATGGTGTGTAGCGGTGTGGGTTGATTGTAGAAATCCCTAATGGTGTGATTGGTAGGTAAGGGTGGTGTGTAGCGGATGGAAACCTAGGATTGGGTTGGGCTTTGCATATTTTCTGATATATTATACTCTGTTATCTGTTCTGTGGGGCTAAGGCCCAATCTGATGGTGCACGATGGTTGCACACTGAGTCTCGCGACTCACCCCATTATTTAACATCTTTCAGGTAGCACCTAGTGCATCGGACCGGGTTGGAGAAGAGCGCAAGGTGGCCATGCGAGGGGTTATTTTGATTCAGCAAAAAACTTTACTAGTTTATTTATTTTTAATATTTTTAATTAGTGGGTTTAAATTTCATTGTAATAAGGCCATGGGCCACTAACTTCATATTTTCGTTTGTTTTGGGCTTTTATTATTACTAGACATTTACATTTTACGTTTTAATTAAGTTAAGGCATGTATCAAATTTCGGTTCTTAAATCACTAAGGCATTACTATAAAATGTATATCTTTTACAAATTATTCAACCATTTAGTTTTCTCGAATAAAGTGTTAAACTCAAGAAAAATATTTTTCAAAATTGCGACATCTTTTAAAATCTCCCTAAGTGACATGCCAGATCCGGTCATGGTGTTTGGGCCGAGTTTGGGGTGTTACAAATTGGTATCAGAGCCCGATTCAAAACTCGGCTTTGGGGTTTTGGGCTCAAAACATTTTCTAAAGTTGGGTTTTGAAAACATGCATGTTTATACATAATACAGAGATGGTTTTCCCAGGCATGGCACTTTGCGTCTCGCCCCAGTCCGCTGTAAGTATTCTGAACTCGCTGTGTGTTATATATGTATGTGGGCTTGATGGGCTTTAAGGGACGTAGATTATTTTAATTAGAGCTTGATGGACCTTAGGCCTAGTTAAACAACTCTCAATTGCATAAGACTTAATCCAACCGAAAAAACCTGTAGACAAGTCGTAAGACTAGGGTGTGGCAACAGGCATGCGCATGTCTAGGATTAGATTCGGAAGAGCTTGGTACTTAAGCAGTCCTAGTGACTCACCTCCTCTTCGCTTGAATCCTACCTGGTGCGTAGTGACTGTTCATCCTAGCCACGAGGATTTGTTGACGGGCCAAAATCTATAACTAAAACCCAAAAGGGACCAGCCATCTGATTTTTACAAAATTACTGAAATGTCCCTAGTTTAAAAAAAATTTGAAACACCCCGGTTGGCAAAATTACCAAAATACCCCCAGATTTTCAAATTACAAAAAATACCCCCGAAATGCAAAATTACCTTATTTCACAAAGGAGCCCTATTTTGGAAAATTACGAAAATACCCCTGGGTAGTGAAACGATGAAGACACCCCTACATGATGAATGTAAGTTCGTGGATGCTACTTGTATGTGGATGGTTGATGATTGAACGTATGTGCTTCTTAGGACTAGAAGATGTGAACTTGAGACTGAAACTTGTGGATGTGATTCCGAATTCGAAAGAACTACTCTTAAACTACTGTTCATAAGACTGTTCGTGGTTAATCAGTGGAAGAAAGCTATTAATTCATAAAAATTTCTAATCAGATAAACGTCAATCGGAAGAATGAGTACAAGAGGACGAGGACGCTCTAGATGTGAATACCGGTGCGTACTCTATCATATTATCCTAAGTTTTTCTTTTGGCTTTAGAATTAGAGTTCGCAGCGGAAGCATAGTGGTGAGACTTGGGTAGTATGATTAATAGTTAGTTGGAAATTTTGAGGACGAAATTTCTTTAAGGGGGTAGAACTGTAACATCCTGAATTTTTGGGCCTATGCGTTTAATGGGTGGATGCGTTTAATGTGTTAATTTAAGTATTAGAGGTGCAAATTGGGCTCGGGAATGGGCCGAGGTCTTGGCTAAATATTTTGTTTAGGGACTATGGGGTTTAAATAAAATATTGAGAGTGAAATAGGCATAATGGGCTTGTGGCCCAGGAACAAGAGGCGCAGTAGGAGGGAGCTATAAGTGGTGCCATTGGGCAAAAGAAGGGGGGCCTCAGTGTGGCCGCTTGGAGCCCAAGAAATTGGGCTAATTTCGAAAGCCCAAGGAGAGCTAGAGGGGGGACGGCAATGTGGCTACAAAATAGGGGATTTTAATGTTTTAAAGCATGTGGATATTATGCTGATAAAGGGGGAGGAGTTGGAGCTAATTAAGTCTCTTTTGATAGGTGTCCTGTTAAGGATAAGGGAAAGGATGAGGAGCTATCTAGGAGGATAGAGGTGGTCAAATATGGGACTGTGTGTGTAAAGGGGGGACGGCTAGATAGAGTTAGGCAAAGCCGAATTCTTTCAGTTTTTCCCTTTCTTCTTCTTTTCTCTGAAGCTCTCTCTCTCTCAGTTTTCTCTATTGCCGAAACATTTCTATTCTTTTTCTTCTTCTGTCAAAATTACTTCGCAGCCGAAATCTCTAAGGCTCTTTTGTTTTCTTTTCCTAAGCCAAAACTGAAACTCCTCACTCAGTTCTTCTAAAAGCCGAAAACGCATCAGCCTTTTTGTTCATCTTTTTCGGGATTTTCTTAAAAGCTGAAATTCCTAGATCTCTAATCTTCTACGCTTCGATCTTCTTCTGTGATTGCCGAATCTTCCTGCAAGGGGGTAGTCGAAATCTTCTGAAGTGGTAAGTGTCGATTATGTTAATCTTTCAATCTTTTTCAGCTTTTGGAGACCATAGCCGAATGGCTAGATGGTTGACTAATCTCGTATTTTCTTTCATAGGTGGCATTTCGGGATTTGAAGAAGATCTAGTCGCATAGGTTTCTAAATCGGTAGCACTCGAATCATCCTACTTCCGGGATCTAATCGTTTTAGGTAAGGAGATCTGTTAATTTAAGCATATAATTCGGGTAAAACACTAACCCTTGGCCGAATATAGGAGAGGCCTTATCTTCGCGTCTTCCGGCTTTTGAGCTAAGTTGTAAGGGCAGTAGATCTGATTAGCGAGGGTATCGACATAGAGAATAGTACTACGTGTTATCAGGTGTGTAACATTCTCACACCATTTGGTTTGCTTGTTAGTATATGTTTATAAATCTGTTATATTCTGCTAAATGCCGAAATACTGGCATGGCTGTTGAAAACCCGAGGAGGGTAAAGGCGAATCACCAGGTTAGGGATCTCTGTCATTCTAAAGTGAATGTTTTTTTCAATTTGGTATGATGAACATGTATGCCGGTTTCTGTGATTGCATGGGGTTGGGTGATTGATGAAAGGGGAAGTGTTCTGTTGTAGTGGCTTTTGCCATGATCTGTTGTAGTGGCTTTTGCCATGATCTGTTGTAGTGGCTAATGCCATGATCTGTTGTAGTAGCTATTGCCATGATCTGACGATGAGCAGCTATCTGCAGCATGACTACCATCGATGGTGTGTAGCGGTGTGGGTTGATTGTAGAAATCCCCAATGGTTTGATTGGCAGGTAAGGGTGGTGTGTAGCGGATGGAAACCTAGGATTGGGTTGGGCTTTGCATATTTTCTGATATATTATACTCTGTTATCTGTTCTGTGGGGCTAAGGCCCAATCTGATGGTGCACGAGGGTTGAACACTGAGTCTCGCGACTCACCCCATTATTTAACATCTTTCAGGTAGCACCTAGTGCATCAGACTGGGTTGGAGAAAAGCGCAAGGTGGCCATGCGAGGGATTATTTTGATTCAGCAAAAGACTTTACTAGTTTATTTATTTTTAATATTTTTAATTAGTGGGTTTAAATTTCATTGTAATAAGGCCATGGGCCACTAGCTCCATATTTTCGTTTGTTTTGGGCTTTTATTATTACTAGACATTTACATTTTATGTTTTAATTAAGTTAAGGCATGTATCAAGTTTCGGTTCTTAAATCACTAAGGCATTACTATAAAATGTATATCTTTTACAAATTATTCAACCATTTAGTTTTCTCGAATAAAGTGTTAAACTCAAGAAAAATATTTTCCGAAATTGCGACATCTTTTAAAATCTCCCTAAGTGACATGCCAGATCCGGTCATGGTGTTTGGGCCGGGTTTGGGGTGTTACAAATTGGTATCAGAGCCCGGTTTAAAACTCGGCTTTGGGGTTTTGGGCTCAAAACGTTTTCTAAAGTTGGGTTTTTGAAAACATGCATGTTTATACATAATACAGGATGGTTTTCCCGGCATGGCACCTGCGTCTCCGGCCCAAGTCCGCCAGGTAAGTATTCTGAACTCGTTGTGTGTTATATATGTATGTGGGCTTGATGGGCTTTAAGGGACGTAGATTATTTTAATTAGATCTTGATGGACCTTAGGCCTAGTTAAACAACTCTCAATTGCATAAGACTTAATCCAACCGAACAAAGCTGCAAAGAAGTCGCAAGACTAGGGTGTGGCAACAGGCATGCGCATGTCTAGGATTGGATCCGGAAGAGCTTGGTACTTAAGCAGTCCTAGTGACTCACCTCCTCTTCGCTGGAATCCTACCGTGCGTAGTATTTGTTCACCCTAGCGAGGAGGATTTGTTGACGGCCAAAATCTATAACTAAAACCCGAAAGGACCAAATGCACTGATTTTCACAAAATTACTGAGATGTCCCTAGTTTAAAAAAAATATTCGAAACACCCCGATTGGCAAAATTACCAAAATACCCCCGAATTTTCAAATTACTTAAATACCCCCGAAATGCAAAATTACCTTATTTCAAAAAGGAGCCTTATTTTGGAAAATTACAAAAATACCCCTGGGTAGTGAAACGATGAAGACACCCCTACATGATGAATGTAAGTTCGTGGATGCTACTTGTATGTGGATGGTTGATGATTAAACGTATGTGCTTCTTAGGACTAGAAGATGTGAACTTGAGACTGAAACTTGTAGATGTGATTCCGAATTCGAAAGAACTACTCTTAAACTACTGTTCATAAGACTGTTCGTGGTTAATCAGTGGAAGAAAGCTATTAATTCATAAAAATTTCTAATCAGATAAACGTCAATCAGAAGAATGAGTACAAGGGGAAGAGGACGCTCTAGATGCGAATACCGGTGCGTACTCTATCATATTATCCTAAGTGTTTCTTTTGGCTTTAGAATTAGAGTTCGTAGCGGAAGCATAGTGGTGAGACTTGGGTAGTATGATTAATAGTTAGTTGGAAATTTCGAGGAAGAAATTTCTTTAAGGGGGTAGAACTGTGACATCCTGAATTTTTGGGCCTATGCGTTTAATGGGTGGATACGTTTAATGTGTTAATTTAAGTATTAGAGGTGCAAATTGGGCTCGGGAATGGGCCGAGGTCTTGGCTAAATATTTTGTTTAGGGACTATGGGGTTTAAATAAAATATTGAGAGTGAAATAGGCATAATGGGCTTGTGGCCCAGGAACAAGAGGAGCAGTAGGAGGGAGCTATAAGTGGCGCCAATGGGCAAAAGAAGGGGGCCTCAGTGTGGCCGCTTGGAGCCCAAAAAATTGGGCTAATTTCGGCAGCCCAAGGAGAGCTAGAGGGGGGACGGCAATGTGGCTACAAAATAGGGGATTTTATTATTTTAAAGCATGTGGATATTATGCTGATAAAGGGGGAGGAGTTGGAGCTAATTAAGTCTCTTTTGATAGGTGTCCTGTTAAGGATAAGGGAAAGGATGAGGAGCTACCTAGGAGGATAGAGGTGGCCGAATATGGGACTGTGTGTGTAAAGGGGGGGACGGCTAGATAGAGTTAGGCAAAGCTGAATTCTGTCAGTTTTTCTCTTTCTTCTTCTTTTCTCTGAAGCTCTCTCTCTCTCAGTTTTCTCTATTGCCGAAACTTTTCTATTCTTTTTCTTCTTCTATCGAAATTACTTCCGGGCTGAAATCTCTAAGGCTCTTTTGTTTTCTTTTCCTAAGCCAAAACCGAAACTCCTCACTCAGTTCTTTTAAAAGCCGAAAATGTATTAGCCTTTTTGTTCATCTTTTTCGGGATTTTCTTAAAAGCCGAAATTCCTAGATCTCTAATATTCTACGCTTTGATCTTCTTCTGTGATTGCCGAATCTTCCTGCAAGGGGGTAGCCAAAATCTTCTGAAGTGGTAAGTGTCGATTATGTTATTCTTTCAATCTTTTTCGGCTTTTGGAGACCATAGCTGAATGGCTAGATGGTTGACTAATCTCGTATTTTCTTTCATGGGCGGCATTCCAGGATTTGAAGAAGATCTAGATGCATAGGTTTCTAAATCGGTAGCACTCGAATCATCCTACTTCCGGGATCTAATCATTTTAGGTAAGGAGATCTTTTAATTTAAGCATATAATTCGGGTAAAACACTAACCCTTGGCCGAATATAGGAGAGGCCTTATCTTCGCGTTCTTCCGGCTTTTGAGCAAAGTTGTAGACAAAGGGTAGTAGATCCGATTAGTGAGGGTATCGACATAGAGAATAGTACTACGTCTTATCAGGTGTGTAACATTCTCACACCATTTGGTTTGCTTGTTAGTATATGTTTATAAATCTGTTATATTCTGCTAAATGCCGAAATACTGGCATGGCTGTTGAAAACCCGAGGAGGGTAAAGGCGAATCACCAGGTTAGTGATCTCTGTCATTCTAAAGTGAATGTTTCTGTCGATTTGGTATGATGAACATGTATGCCGGTTTACGTGATTGTATGGGGTTGGGTGATTGATGAAAGGGGAAGTGTTCTCACAGCTTTGTGGCTTTTGCCATGATGCATTGTAGTGGCTATTGCCATGATCGGCGATGAGCGACTATCTGCAGCATGACCGCCATCGATGGTGTGTAGCGGTGTGGGTTGATTGTAGAAATCCCCAATGGTGTGATTGGTAGGTAAGGGTGGTGTGTAGCGGATGGAAGCCTAGGATTGGGTTGGGATTTGCATATTTTCTGATATATTATACTCTGTTATCTGTTCTGTGGGGCTAAGGCCCAATCTGATGGTGCACGAGGGTTGCACACTGAGTCTCGCGACTCACCCCATTATTTAACATCTTTCAGGTAGCACCTAGTGCATCGGACCGGGTTGGAGAGGAGCGCAAGGTGGCCATGCGAGGGATTATTTTGATTCAGCAAAAGACTTTATTAGTTTATTTATTTTTAATATTTTTAATTAATGGGTTTAAATTTCATTGTAATAAGGCCATGGGCCACTAGCTTCATATTTTTGTTTGTTTTGGGCTTTTATTATTACTAGACATTTACATTTTATGTTTTAATTAAGTTAAGGCATGTATCAAATTTCGGTTCTTAAATCACTAAGGCATTACTATAAGATGTATATCTTTTACAAATTATTCAACCATTTAGTTTTCTCGAATACAGTGTTAAACTCAAGAAAAATATTTTCCGAAATTGCGAAATCTTTTAAAATCTCCCTAAGTGACATGCCAGATCCGGTCATGGTGTTTGGGCCAGGTTTGGGGTGTTACAAATTAAGTATATAATATTCGGCACACAGCATTTTACACTTTATGCAATTAACTACTTTCTCACAGTTTGACACACAGTCAATAAAATTATCACACAGAATTTTCACATAGGCTATATCACATATAATTCAAACCAAAAATAATATTAGAATATTATTCCAACCTCGGATTTGTGGTCTCAAAACCACTATTCCGACTAGGATCTAATTTGGGTTGTTACAACTCTCCCCCCTTTAGGGACTTTCATCCCCGAAAATCTTACCAGTGAATAGCTGTGGATATTGCTCTCTCATAACATTCTCAGGCTCCCACGTAGCCTCTTCAATTCCGTGCTTGTGCCACAATACTTTCACTAAAGAGATTTTCTTATTTCTCAACTCTTTGGTCTCTCGTGCCAAAATTCGGATCGGTTCTTCACTATACGACAAGTCTGACTGGATCTCAACCTCAGTAGGAGCAATCACATGAGACGGGTCTGATTTGTACCGTCGAAGCATTGACACATGAAACACGTTATGAATCTTTTCTAACTCAGGTGGCAACATCAATCTATAAGCAACCGGGCCAACTCGTTCAATAATCTCATACGGTCCAATGAACCTCGGACTCAGCTTGCCCTTCCGGCAAAATTGAAGTATCTTCTTCCACGGAGATACTTTCAAAAACATTTTATCACCCACCTCAAATTCAATATCTTTTCGTTTAAAATCTGCATAAGACTTCTGACGATCTGATGCCGCTTTCAAACTGCCACGAATTACTTTCACTTTCTGCTCAGTCTCTTTTATAAGATCAACCCCGTGAATCTTATTCTCACTCAGCTCAGTCCAATACAATGGAGTTCGACACTTTCGACCGTAGAGAGCCTCATATGGTGCCATTTAAATGATATATTGAAAACTATTGTTGTATGCAAACTCAATCAACGGTAAATGCTTTTCCCACGCACTTTTGAATTCAAGAATACAACATCTCAACATATCTTCAAGAACCTGAATGATCCGTTCGAACGGACCATCCGTTTGCGTATGAAACGCAGTACTGAAATGCAATTTTATGCCTAAAGCCTCTTGCAATTTCTTCCAAAATTGCGAGGTAAGTCTCAGATCTCTATCGATACAATAGATAGATAGCGGCACCCAAATCTCACAATTTCAAAGAATATACATTTCAGCCAATCTATCGAGTGAATAATTTGTTCTCACCGAACAAAATGAGCTGATTTCGTCAATCATCAACTATCACCCAAATTGCATATTTCTTTCCCGAGATAAAGGCAATCCCGACACAAAGTCCATCGTGATCCTTTCCCATTTCCACTCGTGAATAATAATCGGTTGCAACAATCCGCATTTAAACTCGATGTTCTGGCTTTAACTTGCGACAAATTAAACATTTCGACACAAAGTCGAGATGTCTCGCTTTCATACCATGCTACCAATAAAACTGTTTCAGATCATTATACATTTTCGTACTCCCGGGATGTACAGTTAATCGACTATTATGAGCCTCTTTTAAAATCGCTTGAATCAACTCTGAATTTCTCAAAATACAAATCCGATCTCTAAATCTCAAACAATCATCACTATCAACTCGAAATTCTGATTCAACATTCGATTCACATTGAGTTCGTTTAGCCATCATTTCAACATCACTTTTCTGAGCATCACAAATCTGATGTACAAACATCGGCTTTATTTTCAACTCGGCCATAACCGCACAATCATCACACAGATCTTTCTGAGCATTCATTGCTCGCAAAGCACATATGGACTTTCGGCTCAAAGCATCAGCTACAACATTAGCTTTACCCGGGTGGTAATCTATCACAAGTTCGTAATCTTTCAACAACTCTAACCATCTTCTCTGTCACAAATTCAATTATTTCTGAGTCATCAAGTACTTCAAACTCTTGTGATCTGTAAAGATATGACACTTCTCACCAAATAAATAATGACGCCATATTTTCAATGCGAACACAATCGCGGCCAATTCAAGGTCGTGCGTTGGGTAGTTCGTTTCATGCGGATTTAGTTGCCTCGAAGAATAAGTAATAACTTTACCTTCTTGTATCAGCACAGAGCCCAAACCATTCAACGAGGCATCACTGTAAACTATGAATTCTTTGCTCGATTCAAGTTGAACCAACATTGGTGCTTCTGTCAACAACACTTTCAATTGGTCAAAACTCTGATGGCATTTTTCTGACCACTCGAATCTAACATCTTTCTGTAGCAACTTCGTCAACGGAGTCACAATCATCGAGAAGCCTTTCACAAACTGTCTATAATATCCTGCTAGTCCTAGAAAACTACGAACTTCAGACACATTTCTCGGAGGCTTCCATTCTAATATAGCGAGATTTTACTAGGATCAACTCGTATCCTGGCAGCTGACACAATATGCCCCAGAAAACCAACTTCACGCAACCAAAATTCACATTTACTAAACTTAGCATACAACTGTTTCTCACGCAGAGTTTGTAACACGGTTCTCAAATGCTCGGCACGCTGCGTCTCATCACACGAATAGATCAAAATATCATCAATGAACACCACTACAAAGCGATCCAAATACGGTCCGAATATCCGATTCATCGGATCCATAAACACCTGCAGAGCATTTGTTTGTCCGAAAGGCATCACTAAGAATTCGTAATGTCCGCACTCCTCGCTCAAAGCGCTTTTCGCACATCGATTCTTTAACTCTTAACCGATAATAACCTCGATCTCAAATCTATCTTTGAAAACACTTTGTAGCTCCTCTCGCTTGATCAAACAAATCATCAATACGAGGCAATCGATATTTGTTCTTTATCGTTACTTTGTTCAACCGCCGATAATCAATACACATTCTCATAGTTCCATCTTTCTTTTCACAAATAACACAGAGCTCCCCGGGTGAGAAACTCGGTCGTGCAAATCCTCTCATCACTACCAACTCCTGCAATCGAGACTTTAACTCTTTCAATTCTATTGGTGCCATTCTATACGGAGCTATCGAAATGGGAGTGGTCCCCTGCACTAATTCAATACCAAATTCGACTTCCGAATTGGAGGTGATCCGCTAACTCTTCAGAAACACATCCGAAACTCACATACCACGCATACAGATTCAACTTTCTTTTCTCGACACTTTTGTATCAATCACGTACGCCAAATAAGCTTCACAACCCTTTTTCACATAGTTCATAGCTTTCATCACAGATACAACAGCTGGTAATCCTTTCATATCATTGGATTCTATTCGAACTAGCTCACCATTCTGACTTTTCAACTCAATACTCTTTCTTTTACAATTCACGATGGCATTATGCAGAGTAAGCCAATCCATACCCAGACTTATGTCAAACTCATTGAATGGTAGTAACATCAAATTAACCAGAAAACAAACATCCCGAAACATCAATGGAAAATTATTGCACACCTTATCCACCAAAACACACTTTCCTAAGGGATTCGATACTCTAATCACAAATTCAGTAGACTCAACAGGTGGAGTCTTACTTGATACTAGATTCACACACACATATGAATGAGTAGATCCTGGATCTATCAATGCAATGACATCAGTATCAAATAAAGTGAAAGTACCGGAGATGACGTCTGGAGATGATGCTTCCTCTCGTGCACGTATAGCATAAGCTCGGGCAGGTGCTCTCGCCCTTGACCTCACAGCTGTGTCAGTAGTCCCCCTTTGGCTTCCACTCAAATTTCTGGTGTTTCTGAGTGGTCTACCTCTAGCCGTCACATTACTCGGTCTTTCATTCTAAACATTTTCCTCTTCGACCATCTTTGAGCAATCTCGAATAAAATGATCTCGGGATCCACATTTATAACAAACTCTATTGTTGTACTTGCCCCAGCATTCTCCCACATGTCGTCTTCCACACTGTCTGCACTCAGGTTTGTTACTCTTAACGCTACCAATACTTGATTCAATCGGAGCTTGAGTTCGTGGACCAGCACTTTGTCTCGAACGATCTCTACTTGGATGTCTAAACAAAGCATTTGAACGATTGCTTGCATCTCTAAATCTCTTCGTTGAAGGTTGAGAAAACTTATTCATTGATCTTTTTCTTTCATCACGAGCTTCAGAATTAGCTTTCTTCTTTTCTTTACTGAGCTCCTCAGCTTTGCATGCTCTTTCAACTAATACAACAAATTCATTTATATCAAGTATTCCAACCAACAATTTAATATCTTCATTCAATCCCTCTATGAAGCGTTTGCACATAGTAGCTTCGGTTGAAACACATTCTCTTGCGTATTGACTCAATCTTACAGATTCTCGCTCATATTCAGTAACGAAAAAATGACCTTATTTCAGTTCAAGGAACTCTTTACGTTTCTGATCAATGAAGCGTTGACTGATATACTTCTTTCTAAACTCAACTTGAAAGAAATCCCAAGTGATTCTCTCTCTTGGAACCACGGATGTCAATATTTTCCACCAATTATAAGTCGTATCTCTCAACAAAGAAACTGCACACTTGATACATTCATCAGGGGTTAACGACATCTCATCAAATACACGAATTGTGTTCTCGAGCCAAAAACTCAGCTCGCTCAGTATCGTCGTCAGCTGTGGTCCTAAACTCTTCGGCCCCATACTTCCGGATCTTATCCATATGAGGTTTATTCAATCGAATCGGATCTATCACTTGTGCCACAACAGGTACTTGTGGGGGTGGAGGTTGTGGAGCAACCGGGTTCATTCGAACGAACTCTAAAAACCACTCACTCATCATACGGAAAAAGGCTTGCTTAACCTCTCCTCCCTCACTACTTTCAATTGGCCTAGATGTGGCCGGTGCAGTCCCTTGAGCGGGAGCAGGCGCGTTACTCTCTACATAGTCAGCAATTGCTCGATCGGGATCCATTACTATACGAAAACACATTTATAACTGTCAGAAATCATCACACTATCACAATTTCATATATGGCATGTATAGCTAGACTCACACACGCTACGTTAGTCCGAGAATTGACTAAACCGTAGCTCTAATACCAATAAAATGTAACACCCCTAACCCGAGACCGTCACCAGAATAGAGTTAAGAGGCATTACCAGACAATCAGAATGTTTCATTACTATTTCACGACACAAAGTCAAACATCAATCAAACATATTCATTCATAAGTATATAGTCCCTTATGGAGGTCTTCGAGACCTTAAACACATGTTAGAAAGGGGTCGAGACTAAACCGAAACAGATACAAAAATTCTTAGAAAATTAAAACTTTTCAAAGTTTCAGAGGTTACACGCCCGTGTGGGCAGACCGAGTGCTTCCCACGGCTAATAGACACCCCCGTGTGTCTTCCCCGTGTTCGAACCTGACTTTACTCCAAGGCCACCAAGCACGCCCGTGTACCTTGGCCGTGGTCAATTTTGACTTGGCTCCACGGCCACCAAGCACGCCCTTGTACTTTGGCCGTGGTCGATCCTGTTGAAACCACACGGTTACTAGGCACGTCCGTGTGCCAAGGCTGTGTACTCTTAGCCAGCTACTGACTTAGCCCCACGGTCATTAGGCACGCCCGTGTGCCATAACCGTGTGACAAAATAGGCCATTTACTAGGCCAATTTGCCACCCACACAAGGGTCAATCCTACAAGCACATTTAAGCATAATCCCACACACAATTTAGCAACCAATTTCATGTCAAGTGATCATCATATCATCACATACAATCCTCATTACTAAATATGTCAACTTATATACCATCTTGCTCAACCAAATCACATACATTATCAAGCATGACTCATCCACAAAATCATTATATTATTATGGCATAAATTCTTCACTAATCTTACCATACTTAAAAACATATCATAAACATAACTCATTCATAAGTTGACATCATTTCACTTCCAAGCCAACTCACATGGCAAGGATTAAACATTCCCAAAACATACCATAATTTCTAGCCTATACATGCCATATTTCATCTATTTACATCTTTCCAAAAGTACCAAATTAGATTGTCGATAGTGTGATAAAGATGCTGACGATTCCCGAATCTGAGCTAGCGTTGCTGGCACTGTAAAACAGAAAAATAATCACACAGTAAGCTTTCAAAGCTTAGTAAGTTCGAAATACAATACCATTATCTCATCAGATCAAACCAATGTATATAATTAAACCATCACATAGTTCAATTCTCTTATATTCATACCATATCATCCATGGCTAAAATACTCATTCATCCATTCATGGCTTTATCTATAAACTCGTCAACCACAAAGGTTCAATACATACCTTAGCTAACACATAGTTATTCAATGCTCGATATTACACGTCGATCATCCTCTGATATTCGTCTAATTTAATCGCACACCCAGTACCATATACATAATTGAAGCATATTCCTCATCGCACACTTAGTGTCTATTCTTTTAACCGACTTATCTCGGTATCGAACACACAGTGCCAAATAAATAAGCCGAAGCTTTCATAACATCGCACACACAGTGCTATTCATCTCTATTTCGATCTCGATTTCGCACACTTAGTGCCATCCAATTTAATTTTGCACATAACATATCAAATCTAATAATCATATACTTATTCATTCCATAATACTAAAACATATCTTAATAACATGTATTATATCTGAACTTACCTCGGACGTCGAATTATCGAAACGGTCGATCAATCGAGCACTTTATATTTGCCTCGATCTCGATCCGAACCTCTCCTTTCTTGGTCTATACACATTCAAATTCAATCCATTCAATCACCAAATCATTCATTTTAGTCCAAACACACATATTTAGGGCATTTTACAAAATAGCCCTCACATTTTCACATTTCGACACTTTAGTCCTTAATTCATAAAATCATCAAATACACATAATTAGCTTGCACCCATGCCTAGCCGAATTCTCACTATATTCATACAAGCCCACACATTTCATTTATTTCACATTTTAATCCTTCAAAATGCTATTTTCTCAATTTAGCCCTAATTAGCTAAATTCATCAAAAATTCAAGAACAAAACATGTTCATTAAACACATATCTTTCATTTAACACCAACACCCATCACAAAGCTCACCATTTCATCAATGGCACATTTCATAAACATCATCAATTCACAAAATTTAAGCATGGGTTTTAAAGAGCACAAAGCAACGATTACGAAAACGTAGAAATTAATAAAAACCGAGCAAAATCTAACCTTGAATCAAGCCAATTCCTAGCCAAAAATTACCAAAGCTTAAAACCTCTCCTCTTTCTTCAATATTCGCAAAAGATGAATAGAAAATGGCTTATTTTGATGCTTTGTTTTATTATAAATTAACTTAGTAATCTAATACCAATTTTGCCCTTTTATTAGTCATATAAGACAAATTTACATTATGGTTATCTAGTCATTTAACCATCCACTATCTTAAAAATGAGTTATTAACAACATAAGGCCTCCACCTTAAAAAGCCAACAACAATTATGTAACATCCTGAATTTTTGGGCCTATGCGTTTAATGGGTGGATACGTTTAATATGTTAATTTAAGTATTAGAGGTGCAAATTGGGCTCGAGAATGGGCCGAGGTCTTGGCTAAATATTTTGTTTAGGGACTATGGGGTTTAAATAAAATATTGAGAGTGAAATAGGCATAATGGGCTTGTGGCCTAGGAACAAGAGGTGCAGTATGAGGGAGCTATAAGTGACGCCAATGGGAAAAAGAAGGGGGGCCTCAGTGTGGCCGCTTGGAGCCCAGGAAATTGGGCTAATTTCGGCAGCCCAAGGAGAGCTAGAGGGGGGACAGCAATGTGGCTACAAAATAGGGGATTTTAATGTTTTAAAGCATGTGGATATTATGCTGATAAAGGGGGAGGAGTTGGAGCTAATTAAGTCTCTTTTGATAGGTGTTCTGTTAAGGATAAGGGAAAGGATGAGGAGCTATCTAGGAGGATAGAGGTGGCCGAATATGGGACTGTGTGTGTAAATGGGGGACGGCTAGATAGAGTTAGGAAAAGCCAAATTCTGTCAGTTTTTCCCTTTCTTCTTCTTTTCTCTGAAGCTCTCTCTCTCAGTTTTCTCTATTGCCGAAAATTTTCTATTCTTTTTCTTATTCTATCGAAATTACTTCCCAGCCGAAATCTCTAAGGCTCTTTTGTTTTCTTTTCCTAAGCCAAAATCGAAACTCCTCACTCAGTTCTTCTAAAAGCTGAAAACGCATCAGCCTTTTTGTTCATCTTTTTCGGGATTTTCTTAAAAGCCAAAATTCCTAGATCTCTAATCTTCTACGCTTCGATCTTCTTCTGTGATTGCCGAATCTTCCTGCAAGGGGGTAGTCAAAATCTTCTGAAGTGGTAAGTATCGATTATGTTATTCTTTCAATCTTTTCTGACTTTTGGAGACCATAGCCGAATGGCTAGATGGTTGGCTAATCTCGTATTTTCTTTCATGGGCGGCATTCTGGGATTTGAAGAAGATCTAGTCGCATAGGTTTCTAAATCGGTAGCACTCGAATCATCCTACTTCCGGGATCTAATCGTTTTAGGTAAGGAGATCTGTTAATTTAAGCATATAATTCTGGTAAAACACTAACCCTTGGCCGAATATAGGAGAGGCCTTATTTTCGTGTTCTTCCGGCTTTTGAGCAAAGTTGTAGACAAAGGGCAGTAGATCCGATTAGCGAGGGCATCGACATAGAGAATAGTAGTACATGTTATCAGGTGTGTAACATTCTCACACCATTTGGTTTGCTTGTTAGTATATGTTTATAAATCTGTATTATTCTGCTAAATGCCGAAATACCGGCATGTCCGTTGAAAACCCGAGGAGGGTAAAGGCGAATCACCAGGTTAGTGATCTCTGTCATTCTAAAGTGAATGTTTCTGTCAATTTGGTATGATGAACATGTATGCCGGTTTCTGTGATTGCATGGGGTTGGGTGATTGATGAAAGGGGAAGTGTTCTGTTGTAGTGGCTTTTGCCATGATCTGTTGTAGTGGCTTTTGCCATGATCTGTTGTAGTGGCTAATGCCATGATCTGTTGTAGTGGCTATTGCCATGATCTGACGATGAGCAGCTATCTGCAGCATGACTGCCATCGATGGTGTGTAGCGGTGTGGGTTGATTGTAGAAATCCCCAATGGTGTGATTGGCAGGTAAGGGTGGTGTGTAGCGGATGGAAACCTAGGATTGGGTTGGGCTTTGCATATTTTCTGATATATTATACTCTGTTATCTGTTCTGTGGGGCTAAGGCCCAATCTGATGGTGCACGAGGGTTGCACACTGAGTCTCGCGACTCACCCCATTATTTAACATCTTTCAGGTAGCACCTAGTGCATCGGACCGGGTTGGAGAAGAGCGCAAGGTGGCCATGCGAAGGATTATTTTGATTCAGCAAAAAACTTTACTAGTTTATTTATTTTTAATATTTTTAATTAGTGGGTTTAAATTTCATTGTAATAAGGCCATGGGCCACTAGCTTCATATTTTCGTTTGTTTTGGGCTTTTATTATTACTAGACATTTACATTTTACGTTTTAATTAAGTTAAGGCATGTATGAAATTTCGGTTCTTAAATCACTAAGGCATTTTTATAAAATGTATATCTTTTACAAATTATTCAACACATATCTTTCATTTAACACCAACACTCATCACAAAGCTCACCATTTCATCAATGGCACATTTCATAAACATCATCAATTCACAAAATTTAAGCATGGGTTTTAAAGAGCACAAAGCAGCGATTACGAAAACGTAGAAATTAATAAAAACCGAGCAAAATCTAACCTTGAATCAAGCCAATTCCTAGCCAAAATTACCAAAGCTTAAAACCTCTCCTCTTTCTTCAATATTCGGTGCAAAGATGAATAGAAAATGGCTTATTTTGATGCTTTGTTTTATTATAAATTAACTTAGTAATCTAATACCAATTTTGCCCTTTTATTAGTCATATAAGACAAATTTACATTATGGTTATCTAGTCATTTAACCATCCACTATCTTAAAAATGAGTTATTAACAATATAAGGCCTCCACCTTAAAAAGCCAACAACAAGTAAGTATATAACAGTTGGCACACAGCATTTTACACTTTATGCAATTAAGTTCTTTCTCACAGTTTGACACACAGTCAATAAAATTATCACACAGAATTTTCACATAGGCTATATCACATATAATTCACACCAAAAATAATATTAGAATATTATTCCAACCTCAGATTTGTGGTCTCGAAACCACTATTCTAACTAGGGTCTAATTCGGGTTGTTACAACTCTCCCCCCTTTAGGGATTTTCGTCCCCGAAAATCTTACCGGTGAATAGCTGTGGCTATTGCTCTCTCATAACATTCTCAGGCTCCCACGTAGCCTCTTCAATTCCGTGCTTGTGCCACAATACTTTCACTAAAGAGATTTTCTTATTTCTCAACTCTTTGGTCTCGTGTACAAAAATTCAGATCGGTTCTTCACTATATCGACAAGTCCGACCGGATCTCAACCTCGGTAGGAGCAATCACATGAGACGGTCCGATTTGTACCGTCGAAGCATTGACACATGAAACACGTTATGAATCTTTTCTAACTCGGTGGCAACATCAATCTGTAAGCAACCGGGCCAACTCGTTCAATAATCTCATACGGTCCAATGAACCTCGGACTCAGCTTGCCCTTCCGGCCAAATCGAAGTATCTTCTTCCACGGAGATACTTTCAAAAACATTTTATCACCCACCTCAAATTCAATATCTTTTCGTTTCAAATCTGCATAAGACTTCTGACGATCTGATGCCACTTTCAAACTGCCACGAATTACTTTCACTTTCTGCTCAGTCTCTTTTATAAGATCAACCCCGTGAATCTTATTCTCACTCAGCTCAGTCCAATACAATGGAGTTCGACACTTTCGATTGTAGAGAGCCTCATATGGTGCCATTTAAATGCTAGATTGAAAACTATTGTTGTACGCAAACTCAATCAACGGTAAATGTTTTTCCCACGCACTTTTGAATTCAAGAATACAACATCTCAACATATCTTCAAGAACCTGAATGATCCGCTCGGACTGACCATCCGTTTGCGGATGAAACACAGTACTGAAATGCAATTTTGTGCCTAAAGCCTCTTGCAATTTCTTCCAAAATTGTGTGGTAAGTCTCGGATCTCTGTCAGATACAATAGATAGCGGCACCCCGTGCAATCTCACAATTTCAGCAATATACATTTCAGCCAATCTATCGAGTGAATAATTTGTTCTCACCGGAACAAAATGAGTTGATTTCGTCAATCTGTCAACTATCACCAAAATTGCATCTTTCTATCCCGGAGATAAAGGCAATCCCGACACAAAGTCCATCGTGATCCTTTCCCATTTCCACTCAGGAATCATAATCGATTGCAACAATCCGCATTTTAACTCGATGTTCGGCTTTAACTTGCTGACAAATTAAACATTTCGACACAAAGTCAGAGATGTCTCGTTTCATACGATGCTACCAATAAAACTATTTCAGATCATTATACATTTTCGTACTCCCAGGATGTACAGTTAATCGACTATTATGAGCCTATTTTAAAATCGCTTGAATCAACTCTGAATTTCTCGAAATACAAATCCGATCTCTAAATCTCAAACAATCATCACTATCAACTTGAAATTCTGATTCAGCATTCGATTCACATTGAGTTCGTTTAGCCATCATTTCAACATCATTTTTCTGAGCATCACAAATCTGACGTACAAACATCGGCTTTATTTTCAACTCGGCCATAACTGCACTATCATCACACAGATCTTTCTGAGCATTCATTGCTCGCAAAGCACATATGGACTTTCGGCTCAAAGCATCAGCTACAACATTAGCTTTACCCGGGTGGTAATCTATCACAAGTTCGTAATCTTTCAACAACTCTAACCATCTTCTCTGTCGCAAATTCAATTATTTCTGAGTCATCAAGTACTTCAAACTCTTGTGATATGTAAAGATATGACACTTCTCACCAAATAAATAATGACGCCATATTTTCAATGCGAACACAATCACGGCCAATTCAAGGTCGTGCGTTGGGTAGTTCTTTTCATGCGGCTTTAGTTGCCTCAAGCATAAGCAATGACTTTACCTTCTTGCATCAAAGACACACCCAAACCATTCAACGAGGCATCATCAGAAACTATGAATTCTTTGCCCGATTCAAAGTTGAACCAACACTGGTGCTTCTGTCAACAACACTTTCAATTGTTCAAAACTCTGATGGCATTTTTCTGACCACTCGAATCTAACATCTTTCTGTAGCAACTTCGTCAACGGAGTCACAATAATCGAGAAGCCTTTCAAAAACCGTCTATAATATCCCGCTAGTCCCAGAAAACTACGGACTTCAGACACATTTCTCGGAGGGTTCCATTCTAATATCGCAGAGATTTTACTAGGATTAACTCGTATCCCGGTAGCTGACACAATATGCCCCAGAAAACCAACTTCACGTAACCAAAATTCACATTTACTAAACTTAGCATACAACTGTTTCTCACGCAGAGTTTGTAACACGGTTCTCAAATGCTCGGCATGCTGCGTCTCATCACACGAATAGATCAAAATATCATCAATGAACACCACTACAATGCGATCCAAATACGGTCCGAATATCCGATTCATCAGATCCATAAACACTGCAGGAGCATTTGTTAGTCCGAAAGGCATCACTAAGAATTCGTAATGTCCGTACCTCGTTCTGAAAGTAGTTTTTGGCACATCGGATTCTTTAACTCTTAACTGATAGTAACCTGATCTCAAATCTATCTTTGAAAACACTGTAGCTCCCCTCAGCTGATCAAACGAATCATCAATACGAGGCAACGGATATTTGTTCTTTATCATTACTTTGTTCAACTGTCGATAATCAATACACATTCTCATAGTTCCATCTTTCTTTTTCACAAATAACACAGAGCTCCCAGGGTGAGAAACTTCGGTCGTGCAAATCCTCTGTCACCAACTCCTCGCAAATCGAGACTTTAACTCTTTCAATTCTATTGGTGCCATTCTATACGGAGCTATCGAAATGGGAGTGGTCCCCGGCACTAATTCATTACCAAATTCGACTTCCCGAATTGGAGGTAATCCTGGTCACTCTTCAGGAAACACATCTGAAACTCACATACCACGAGATCTGATTCAACTTTCTTTTCTCGACACTTTTGTATCAATCACGTCGCCAAATAAGCTTCACAACCCTTTTTCACATAGTTCATAGCTTTCATCGCAGATACAACAAATGTAATCCTTTCATATCATTGGATTCTATTCAAACTAGCTCACCATTCGACTTTTCAACTCAATACTCTTTCTTTTACAATTCACGATGGCATTATGCGAGTAAGCCAATCCATACCTGCATTATGTCAAACTCATTGAATGGTAGTAACATCAAATTAACCGGAAAACAAACATCCTGAAACATCAATGGAAAATTATTGCACACCTTATCCACCAAAACACACTTGCCTAAGGGATTCGATACTCTAATCATAAATTCAGTAGACTCAACAGGTAGATTCTTACTTGATACTAGATTCACACACACATATGAATGAGTAGATCCTGGATCTATCAATGCATTGACATCAGTATCAAATAAAGTGAAAGTACCGGAGATGACGTCTGGAGATGATGCTTCCTCTCGTGCACGTATAGCATAAGCTCGGGCAGGTGCTCTCGCCTCTGACCTCACAGCTGTGTCAGTAGTCCCCCTTTGGCTTTCACTCACATTTCTGGTGTTTCTGGGTGGTCTACCTCTAGCTGTCACATTACTTGGTCTTTCATTCTGAACATTTTCTTTTTCGACCATCTTTGGGCAATCTCGAATAAAATGATCTCGGGATCCACATTTATAACAAACTCTATTGTTGTACTTACCCCAACATTCTCCCACATGTGGTCTTCCACATTGTCTGCACTCAGGTTTGTTACTCTTAACGCTACCAATACTTGATTCAATCGGAGCTTGAGTTCGTGGACCAGCACTTTGTCTCAAACGATCTCTACTTGGATGTCTAAATGAAGCATTTGAACGATTGCTTGCATCTCTAAATCTCTTCGTTGAAGGTTGAGAAAACTTATTCATCGATCTTTTTCTTTCATCACGAGCTTCAGAATTAGCTTTCTTCTTTTCTTTACTGAGCTCCTCAGCTTTGCATGCTCTTTCAACTAATACAACAAATTCATTTATAACAAGCATTCCAACCAACAATTTAATATCTTCATTTAATCCCTCTTTGAAGCGTTTGCACATAGTAGCTTCGGTCGAAACACATTCTCTTGCGTATTGACTCAATGTTATGGATTCTCGCTCATATCCAGTAACGGAAAAATGACCTTGTTTCAGTTCAAGGAACTCTTTATGTTTTTGATCAATGAAGCGTTGACTGATATACTTCTTTCTAAACTCAACTTGAAAGAAATCCCAAGTGATTCTCTCTCTTGGAACCACGGATGTCAATATTTTCCACCAATTATAAGTCGTATCTCTCAACAAAGAAACTGCACACTTGATACATTCATCAGGGGTTAACGACATCTCATCAAATACACGAATTGTGTTCTCGAGCCAAAAACTCAGCTCGCTCAGTATCGTCGTCAGCTGTGGCCCTAAACTCTTCGGCCCCATACTTCCGGATCTTATCCACATACGGAAAAAGGCTTGCTTAACCTCTCCTCCCTCACTACTTTCAATTGGCCTAGATGTGGCCGGTGCAGTCCCTTGAGCGGGAGCAAAGCGCACTCTCTACATAGTCGAGAATTGCTCGACGGGATCCATTACTATACGAAAACACATTTATAACTGTCAGAAATCATCACACTATCACAATTTCATATATGGCATGTATAGCTAGACTCACACACGCTACGTTAGTCCGAGAATCGACTAAACCGTAGCTCTGATACCAATAAAATTAACACCCCTAACCCGAGACCGTCACCGGAATAGAGTTAAGAGGCATTACCAGACAATTAGAATGTTTCATTACTATTTCACGACACAAAGTCAAACATCAATCAAACATATTCATTCATAAGTATATAGTCCCTTATGGAGGTCTTCGAGACCTGAAACACGTGTTAGAAAGGGGTCGGGACTAAACCGAAACACATACAATAATTCTCAGAAATTTAAAACTTTTCAAAGTTTCAGGGGTTACACGCCCGTGTGGGCAGACCGAGTGCTTCCCACGGCTGATAAACACCCCCGTGTGTCTTCCCCGTGTTCGAACCTGACTTTACTCCACGGCCACCAAGCACGCCCGTGTACCTTGGCCGTGGTCAATTCGACTTGGCTCCACGGCCACCAAGCACGCCTTGTACTTTGGCCGTGGTCGATCTCGTTGAAACCACACGGCTACCGTGCACGTCCGCGTGTGCCAAGGTCAGTACTCTTAGCCGACCATCGACTTAGCCCCACGGTCACTAGGCACGCCGCAGCCATAATCGTGTGACAAAACAGGTCATTTACAAGGCCAATTTGCCACCCACACAAGGGTCAATCCTACAAGCACATTTAAGCATAATCCCACACACAATTTAGCAACCAATTTCATGTCAAGTGATCATCATATCATCACATACAATCCTCATTACTAAATATGTCAACTTATATACCATCTTGCTCAACCAAATCACATACATTATCAAGCATGATCATCCACGAAATCATTATATTATTATGGCATCAATTCTTCACTAATCTTACCATACTTAAAAACATATCATAAACATAACTCATTCATAAGTTGACATCATTTCACTTCCAAGCCAACTCACATGGCAAGGATTAAACATTCCCAAAACATACCATAACTTCTAGCCTATACATGCCATATTTCATCTATTTACATCTTTCCAAAAGTACCAAATTAGATTGCCGATAGTGTGATAAAGATGCTAACGATTCCCGAATCCGAGCTAGCTTTTATCGCAATCAGTAAAATGTAAAAACAATCACACAAGTAGTTTTAAAAGCTTAGTAAGTTCGAAATACAATACCATTATCTCATCAGATCAAACCAATGTATATAATTAAACCATCACATAGTTCAATTCTCTTATATTCATACCATATCATCCATAGCTAAAATACTCATTCATCCATTCATGGCTTTATCTATAAACTCGTCAACCACAAAGGTTCAATACATACCTTAGCTAACACATAGTTATTCAATGCTCGATATTACACGTCGATCATCCTCTAATATTCGCCTAATTTAATCGCACACCCAGTGCCATATACATAATTGAAGCATATTCCTCATCGCACACTTAGTGCCTATTCTTTTAACCGACTTATCTCGGTATCGCACACACAGTGCCAAATCAATAAGCCGAAGCTTTCATAACATCGCACACACAGTGCTATTCATCTCTGTTTCGATCTAGATTTTGCACACTTAGTGCCATCCAATTTAATTTTGCACATAACATCTCAAATCTCATAATCATATACTTATTCATTCCATAATACTAAAACATATCTTAATAACATGTATTATATCTGAACTTACCTCGGACGTCGAATTATCGAAACGGTCGATCAATCGAGCACTTTATCTTTTCCTCGATCTCGATCCGAACCTCTCCTTTCTTGGTCTATACACATTCAAATTCAATCCATTCAATCACCAAATCATTCATTTTAGTCCAAACACACATATTTATTGAATTTTACAAAATAGCCCTCACATTTTCACATTTTGACACTTTAGTCCTTAATTCATAAAATCATCAAATACACATAATTAGCTTGCACCCATGCCTAGCCGAATTCTCACTATATTCATACAAGCCTGCACATTTCATTTATTTCAAATTTTAATCCTTCAAAATGCTATTTTCTCAATTTAGCCCTAATTAGCTAAATTCATCAAAAATTCAAGAACAAAACATGTTCATTAAACACATATCTTTCATTTAACACCAACACTCATCACAAAACTCACCATTTCATCAATGGCACATTTCATAAACATCATCAATTCACAAAATTTAAGCATGGGTTTTAAAGAGCACAAAGCAACGATTACGAAAACGTAGAAATTAATAAAAACCGAGCAAAATCTAACCTTGAATCAAGCCAATTCCTAGCTGAAATTACCAAAGCTTAAAACCTCTCCTCTTTCTTCAATATTCGGTGCAAAGATGAATAGTAAATGGCTTATTTTGATGCTTTGTTTTATTATAAATTAACTTAATAATCTAATACCAATTTTGCCCTTTTATTAGTCATATAAGACAAATTTACATTATGGTTATCTAGTCATTTAACCATCCACTATCTTAAAAATGAGTTATTAACAACATAAGGCCTCCACCTTAAAAAGCCAACAACAATTAAGTATATAACAATCGGCACACAGCATTTTACACTTTATGCAATTAAGTCCTTTCTCACAGTTTGACACACAGTCAATAAAATTATCACACAAAATTTTCACACAGGCTATATCACATATAATTCACACCAAAAATAATATTAGAATATTATTTCGACCTCGGATTTGTGGTCTCGAAACCACTATTCCGACTAGGGTCTAATTCGGGCTGTTACAAAAATTATGATTTGTCATTCTCCTATTGGAAAGGTATAGGGATAAGGATGACGTGGAATCATAGTTTCATACAATCCCTTCTCCTTTAAATATATCATTTAAACTAAAAATAAGAATAACTAATAAATTTATTAATAAAATAATAACATAGCAATATACCTGAAAAAGTAATTAAAATGTAGCATAAATAAAAAAAATATATAAACATATCGATATTATTACATGATTATTCGAGTTGGACTGAATTAGCTAGTTGAATCAGAAATATATAGTTAAACCAGTTGAATCGATACCAAAAAATTAGAAGAAAATTGAGCTAGCACAAAATCAATTGAATTGGTAAAAAATAGTTAAATACCATTTGAACCAGATTTAGGTTAGTTTAAATATTTAATTTAATTTAATTTTTATAAGTTATAAAATGAATGTTTATATTTTTATTTACTTTTCTCTTATTTTATGATTTTTTTCTTAATTATTTTTTTATTTTTTATGAATATTTTAAAATGTTGGGAATCGATCCGACTAAGCAACGAACAAGTAAAAATAGCGGAAGAAATTGAGAAATTGAACACACAAATTTAACGTGGAAAAATCCCTCCAAAGAGGATAAAAAACCACTGACAATTAAAGATAATATTACTATAATGGAAAAAGAACGAAGAGTACAAAAGATGGAGATAAAACTAAATCCAAAAATCCAAAAATAAAGAACCCTTAAAATCTAAGTGTTATGAGTTCTAATATTTTAATAGGTATGTATGCTAAGATTGTAAAAGAGCATATTTATAGGTTAAATTCGTAGATCAAATAAATTATGTTAATAAATGCTAAATATATTATACTAATAAATACTAAATATTCTAAAAAGAAAATATATTTTGTTTAACTTGACTTGCAAGCAATCTCTTATTTTATTTAATAGGAACTTGAGTCACACAACTCTAATATAAATTTTTTATTTTATAATAATTGAACTAAAAATCGATGATGTCAATTACTGGTCTGATTCTTTAAACGCCAATAAATTATTTTCTTTTCTTTTCTTTTTTGACATCTACTCAATTTTAGATATTCATGGTTGAACTATAATGTTTTCAATTTTAAATATTTTAGGGTTTAAACTCAACCTGGTACAGATCTTTTTGTCCACCAATTAATATTATTTGGCCAAGGTATGCATTCAACTCTACCTTTCCTTTTTGGAGGAATAATGGATTTCTGTTGGGCCCTATTATTTCATTGCAATCATCTCATATTCAGATATATCAATAAAAGTATGTCTTGTTATAAATATTCTGTGAAAACTATGGCCTTGCATTCATATGTTGTATTACAATAATTGCTTTATAAATATTGCTAAATTTAGGGGTGGCTAGTTACCTCTTCAAAATATTAAAATGGGAAAACCACATCTCGCTATAAATGTTCTTGATGATAACACTATAATCCACTTATCGAGAAGTAAAAATCAGAAGGTTTTAAATTGCAATCTTACATGCAAATTATTATTATGAGTTAAATCATTTTTGATGAGATAGAAAAGGATTTTTTAGGGAAAGTTAAGGTGGATCATTATTAGGACTTTTACTTATATTTCCTACACCAAAAACAAAGTTTGACTTGTATCATATATATTATAGCATTAAAAGATATTTTGTTTAACTTTTAGATGCAATACATTTTAGTTAATATCTAACTAAATATGTACAGATAGATATATTAGAGCTCAAGGGACCTATTTGTAGGTTTAAGAAACCTATTTGCATTTAAACACATACTTTTATTTTATTAATTTTTGTAAACACTTTGAAATATTTTAATTATTGTTGTATGTCAATTTTATTGTTTATATGAATTATATTTTAATAATATAAAACTTTAGTTTCCTTTAATATGATCATAAATAATTTTTAGATATATGTTTTAATATTTACAATTACAACTATTATTTGTGGAAGTTTGAGGAAAAAAAATCCTAAACCAAGCCTATAGTGATGAATATTAAACTGTGAGAGTGTTGATCCTTTACCGACGGACAAGAGTCGTCAGTAAATCACTGCAAAATAATGGGAATAGCATACATCTTGTCAATGTTTTTAGTGATGGGTCAGTCCATCAACATATTCCCAAAGAGGTTTATAGATAGTTTTCTTCCGCTGGTAAAAGGCTATACAGACGAATATTTTTGTGACAAAAAAAAAGTTAGTCGAAACATATTTTTTTCCTATTGGTATAGGGTTTGGTGTACAATACCGACGATTTTTCTAGTTTCACCAATGGTTTTGTAACACCTCAAACCCGGCCTAGAAGTCTAGACTGAATTTGGAATGCTACATTGATCACCGAAGTGATCGTGAGAAAATTTTACAAATCAAGTCGTTCAAAATCTAATTTCCGAAAATGTTTATCCCGAAGCAAATCAAAACATTTAATCATATAAAGTTCATCAGTAAGTTTAACAGTATGAAAAGGTACGAATGAAAACTTAACAAAAGTTGTACCACGGTATTGTGAAACTTTACAATTTGAACTTAAACGAATAACAATTACAACCTGAAAATAAAAGCTTATAACTTATTTCCCCAAAATCGCCCTCGAGTCCTCCGCGTCGAGTCCAAATCCCGTAATCCAAAACTGTACCTGAAAGGGAAGCAAAAGAGGGGGTGAGCTACTCGAGCTCAGTGTGAGATCAAACCAGTTAAACTACAGAAGCGGAATCAGGGAACTAGAAGCAGTTCAGAAGAAGAACATACTTACGGATAGAAAACAGTTCACAAGTCAGTCACAAAATCACAATAACAGTTCAGTCAGACGTTTACAGAGAAAGTCTACCGAATTCGCATAGGCACACGTGCCTTTCAGTCGATCAGTAACACATTCAGTCATAGTATCACATTCAGTCAAACAGATCATTCAGACATTTCAGTCTAATAGTGCAGTCACATTCAGTCACACGGGTTCAATCAGATGCATATGAGTGCAAATGAGTTATAAATTAACCCACCCATCCAGCCAACACACCATCTCCGTCCAACCCTACACTTACTGTGGGGATTTAATCAACCAACCCATCCCTGCACTCCGTGTAGGACCTCGAAAAGCCCATCCAACCTTATACTCCATAAGATGTCATCCCGGGTTGCCCGAAAACGATGATCATCAGCATTTTCCTCGACCCTCAGGGAATTGGGACCATCAGTGTGCAGATAGACTGCCAGTCTCATAAATTACGCAGCAATGCTAGCGTATGAGCTGTACTGTGCAATGCGGTAAACCGCGGTACAGACATGCAGTGTGAACTGCCAGATCAGATAATGGTACGTAGCGTAGCTAACGTACATGTGGTATGGTGCAATGCGGTAATCCGCTATACCGATGAGTTGCAGTAAAACTGTCAGATCAGATAATGGTACGTAGCATAGCTAACGTACATGCAGTACAGTGCAATGCATTAATCCACTATACTGTTATGATGTCATCCCGGGTTGCTCGGCAACGATGATCATCCGCATTGTCCACGACCCTCAGGGTATTAGGACCGCCCTCGACCCTCTGGGAATTGGGGCTATCAGAATGCAGATAGACTGCCAAATCGTAAATCTCCCTTCTCTTCAACATCCAACCCAAAATAATTTTATGCAATGTATGAATGCATATGTATGTATGCAGTCAAATGAACACAATCAGAATACCAGTTACGATGGTTAATCAGAAGTAGACACTCACCTCTAATCAGTCAGTTACAGAATCAGATATGTGCACATTCACAACTCAAGTTCAGTGTCAAGCTTATCACACAACCAACCATAATTAACACACATCAACCGAAGTTAGAACAGAGTCATAATCACCCTTGCTAAAGCTTAGCCAAGGGTTGAAACACACAGAGTCACGATTGCAATTAACTTGACATAAAATCAGAAGTTGACGAGTCAGGGCCACACGCCCGTGTGCTCCGGCCGTGTGGAGTAATTTAGGCCATGTAGGGGTCCAAACGCCCGTGTAGAGAGAGGTACACGGCAGTGTGGCAAAGGCACACGCCCGTGTGGCAGAGGCACACGCCCGTGTGAAGCAGGGGACACGACCGTGCAATCAGGCCGTGTGACACACTGTCTAAATTGGCTAAAAAAATAGGGTGCAGGACAGACACGGCCGTGTGAGGGTCTCACACGCTCGTGTGCCATCAGATACGGCCGTGTGTTTCGAAACGCACGCCCGTGTAAGATCCCTAAGTCCCTAAATTAGTCACACGACCGTGTGGCCAGGCCGTGTGACACCAAATCTCTAAAACCCTAATTCTCAATCTCACACACTCGTGTGCCTGAGGGACACGGCCGTGTAAATTCTGACAAAATCCCCAAATCAGCCACATGGCCGTGTGGCACCCAATTTAGCCCAAAAACCCTAGTTCCCAAATCCACACGGCCGTGTGCCACGGTACACGCCCGTGTGGCCATCGAGGTGATCACGAAACCACCTTAAAACAGCCCCAAAACTGCCGTTTCAGCCACCAGAACCGTCCCTAACCTTCGCCCTATCAACATATATCAAAAATTGGAGTATTTCACTCACTTCCATCATTCAGAAAACCCAAAACCAAAGAGTTAGAACACACACACAAAATAGGCCAAATCGAGCATTTGGGAAACTAAAATAGTGTAGAGAAGGTTCGAATCCCACACTCCACTTATCCACCAGACAAGCAGGCCCATTCTTGTCACTAATTTGCACAATTAAACACATATGTGCAATCTCCCCACTATCCTTATGCTCAAAGCCCAAAACTTCTAGGCCCAAAATTCGGGGCGTTACAGGTTTTCTTACCATCTGTAAAATACAATTTTTTGTAGTGACTATAGAATATGTTTTAACATAGTTAAATATAAAGTAACATAGTACACTTCTTCAATTCTAACTTTATTTACTTTTTCAATATGCACTAGCATTGATTTAGGAAGAGAAAGTTATAAAAGGTCTTGTAAATCTTTTGGAGAGTTCTGCACCCAATCCATTGGAAAAGCTTTATATAAAGACAATTTAGCAATCCAATTACAAGTCTTATTACCACCTCTAGAAGTGAAATTGAAAGTGACATTACAAGAGAGAAAAAGTAAAAAAATCATCAACGGTTATAGTTGTTTCCTATGGAACATCATATTTCCTTGCAAAGCATTGTTGTAACACCCCTCGCCCAGTCCGATCGTCGGACCCGAGCTATATTTTTCTACAATAGTATAACTTGCACTTAGATACTTCATGGACATCTCACACATACACACCATACAATCATAGTTCGCATAAGGTCAAAGATCGCACCATGCATAGCTCACACAATGTTACACTTCGCACTAAGACACGATTTGCATACTGACACAATTTGCACCATGTCAACTCGCACAATGAACAACTCGCAAATTGACTCTTTGTAGAGCTGGCTCGCACTTAAGGTGAACAAATGAAATACGAGTAGGTCTTGCAGACAGACACAATGCGAACAGCCTCGCGTACAAACATCTCGCGAACAATCCTATTGCGATTCATTCTGCAAACAAACAAACTGCTGACAGTCACGCGAACAAACAAGCTACGAATTGTCTCGTAAATAGTCAGACTGTGGACAGTTATGTGAATAGAAAAACTACAGACTGTCTCGCGAATAGTCCAATTGCGGGCAAATTCAATATCTAAATTAAACCCTAGCACATTCAGACATTTATCAAACATATCAACAACTACAATACGCCAAAATAGTTATAAACACATTCATAATCAACAACTCATATTACTTCTACATCCAAATGCCAGTTACACCTGGTTACCATCTCATTTACATATATGTATAAACATTCCATTTCAACATATTAACTCCATCTTCACACATTGAAATATGATCATTCATATGCTTCAAGCATAGTTTGAGAATTTACTACCATATATTCTTTGAAAGCATCATGCTCAAACAACCAAAATTATAACAATCTTGGATCAAACTTCAGAGCATAAAAAAATAACATATATACCAAACAAGCCCAATTTACATGCCACATAACTGCATCTAGAATTTTTAAAAGACTATCGAATCAGAAGTTGGATAGTGCGTGTTCCTAGTTGATCCAATCAACGCATTCCGCAAAAGAAAACTACAGAAACAGAAAACAAGACAGATTAAACATTACAAATTCTTAGTAAATTCATAGGTGTAAAATAATAAAACTCACCTCAATTTACATTTTACATAACAAAATAGCTAACTATGCACTTTCCTATTACCACAATTCACAATAGTAGGTGAGTTCATCACATACGAGTCATATAGCATTTCAATTTATACAATTCGATTCAAGTCAATACAATTTGTAACACCCTATACTGGTCCGGTCACCTGACTCGAGCTATAAGGTATTACAGCTATTAAACATCAATATCATTAACCTTTCGACATAAGAAATAAACCATTCCATAATAACATATAAATACCATTATTTATTGATATTTGATAAATACTAAACTTTAATCGAGCCTATAAAGTTATTAAAATAACCCGGGAACAAAACAGGACTAATATGAAACTTTTATAAAAAGATAGGTAAAAAGTGTAAACAGGGGTCACACGTCTGTATGGCCAGGTCGTGTGACAAGACTAAGACCGTGTGGTCCTAAGACATGGCCGTGTTGCCTAACCGTATGACAGACTAATGTTGTGTAATCCTGGGACACACGGTCGTGTTGTCAGGCCATATAACAGACTGATGCCGTGTGAACGAACCTGCACCAAAATCAAATAGACCACATGGCCGTGTCATGCAACCGTGTGAGACACACGACCATCTGGCAAACCATTTCATAGGCTGTGTGTGCCCAAAAATGCCCTCTAACAAGCAATTTCAACCTAAATCACTTATAGCACAAGCTAAGCAATACACCAACCATTTAACTTATTTAATTGCATCAAAAACCTGCCAAAACACACCATATATCATACAACCTAAGTGTCTAACCAATATACCATCATTGGCACCACAATTTAAACATAAAACATTAACAATCCAAACCTAAACAAAACTAACATTTCATGTTTATACATTACCAAATTGACATTATTTACCAATTACATAATCACAATTCAAGTTCACCAAATAGCCACATTCGTAAGCATCAATATTTCAAGCAAGGTTAACATTATAGGCACTAGTCAAGTTTATCAACAAAAGTCACAATCCAAACAACAATCATTATAACTTTCCAAGTTTATACAGTTTGTTCAAATACCAAATGGTGCCAAACCTAACCAAAATGCATATAAACATTCATTACCAAAACCCTATTTACATGCCACTTATAACTAGGCCAAAATAAGTAAAAACTACAAAGCAAGTTGACGGATAGTGTGACCTCCGAAGACAATTCAATCTACAGCTCGAATTTGACAATCTATAAGAAAGAAAATGAAACATGGTAAGCTTACTTAAAGCTTAGCAAGTTCATATAATTAAACTTTACACACTTGACATTTAAAGCACAATAATTGAAATTAACATTCAATTTATCAATCTTTCCAAGTTTCAATTCTCCTTACAATGCCAAATGGTTAGCCTTGGATGCATAACATTTTCATGTTCTCAAAATAATACAATTCACATTCCAAATCACTATTAGCAATCACATAACCTTTCATGCTATTAAATCCCATTTCTAATTATTTCATTAACTGTTTTTCCCAGAGAACTATAGTAAATTAACTTTGGATACGCAGGGAAATAATGCTCACACAAGCTAACGAGAAGCTGCAACAAATGCTAGATTCCAGTCATCGGCATGGTATCCACCATCGGTACATAGTATCCAAAATATATCACTATCACAAAATACCTGGAATTTGTAACACTGGTACATAGTACATGGAAACTAAAATCACCGGCACCTAGTGCCTAGAACACCCTAATGACATGTCATTTGTATCCTAACTATTCACTGAGTTCACACAGGCCTTAACTTGTATTCCATCATCATTTCATACTTATAAATCTATACCATGATCAAATTTATCACATACATTCCATAGAATACATAATTCAACTCAACCATGTACATTTGAATTATAATTCAATTCAGTCCCTTATTTCCACTTTCAAGTGTTACTTTAAGTAACCATGTTAATTATAAAATCATACAAATAAACATACGAAATTTAAATTTAAAACCATCAATAAACATAATAACCCTAATATGAACTTACCTAAATAAAATAGCTACTAAAACCACACTGAGGATCAGTCGACGATTATTTTTTTCCCACGGTTATCGGCTGGTTGATCCGTTTCTTGATCTAAATATAATGATTGAACACCATTAACCAATTAAAATACTTTAAAATATTTAAATTCATGTATTTGACCCTTTATCAACATTTTACATTTTTACCATGAACTTTTACCTTTTATTCAATTTAGTCCTTAAAATCAAAATTACACTTTTCTCACAATTAAACTAAAAACCCTTGTGCCGCATTTACCCTTGTACATATACAACCCATAAATACTAAAATTTATAAGAATTTCATGCTAAACTTATTATTTTATCATTTGCCCCTAAATTTAAAATTAACTAAAATCACTTTACAAAATAGTCCTATCTAACAACCAAGCTTCAAACTTAACCATTTAACCTCAAGAACATTCAAAAATCATTAATGGTAAGTTTCAAAACATTTAAAAACTTTACAAAATAGCCAATGGATTAGCTAGATTAAGCTACAATGATCTCGAAAACATAAAAATTATGAAAAATGAGTGATAAAATGACTTACATGCAAGATGTCCACGAAACCAACAAAAAATTCGATAAAGGCAAGTGCACCTATCAATTAATAGTATAGCTACAATGAGCACATGTATCGTTCCCACGAAGACTAAAAGTACTAGTTATTATCGTCTTTCTATTATTTAACCGAAAAATTGGAGTGATTGATTAAAACTAATTAACTAAATTAATTAACTGAAGAACACGACAAAGAACGAATCAGGAAAACAAACGATTAACAACTAAGAAGCGAAACAATACCCAGGAAAGAAACCACCTAGACTTCATTTGTCACTATTAATCTAAATTACGCAATTTCTTCACTTAGTATCTTGATCTGTATAATTCCCTAATTTATACTAATATCTCTCTTCAGGACTAAAAGCAACTGACTCTGGGTTGATTAATTAAAATTTCTTTCTAACTAAAACCCTTATTATCGCATTAAATCGATCCATGGATCCCCCTATTAGATTTGACTCTAATCCGGTAGATTTATGTCGTCCTATTTCTAGGATTGCATGTAACTCCACTCAATAGACCTACTCTTAAAAAGGGTCTATTCCTCCTCTGATTTAAGTACATCAAACATGGATTAATAACTTAGAAACATTAAACCAAGAATTAAGCACACATAATTGAGAACAAGATCCAAGTATTTGTTGTGTAAAAATAAAAATCAAATAACATAAATTATTATAGGGTTCATCTCCCCTAGGTATTTAGAAAACTAGTTTAGAATCGCAAATAAAAACATTTCAAAGACAGTATAACCACAAGAAATAAGAAAACTCATAATAACCTTCAAAGAAATCAAAAGGAGATCTTCAATCTTGATGGAAATTTGCTTCATAGTCGGCTTCAATAGTGTTTTCCGAGTTGTTTTCTTTAGTATTCTATGACAGCTTACTCCCATCTTCTTATCTTTGTCATATATAGGTCTTAGAATGCTCGAAAAACCTAAAATTTACGTTTTTTCGCGTGTTTAGAGTGCAATTTGTGATTTTGACATGGCCTAGCACATGGCCGTCTGCCAGCTCGTGTGGCTCACACGGCCATGTGTCCAGCCCATGTGGCTCCTAAAACTTGCTCCAATTTTCTAATTTTTTGCTCATTTTTCGCTCCTTTTGCTCCGAAATGCTCTCCTAAGCATAGAAACATGAATTTAAAGGATTAGGAGTATAAAATTCACCATTTTAAATCGAATAAACATCCAAAAACGCATTAAGAATGAGGCTAACACATGTTACTTTTTGCATTTGTCAATGGGCTACACATTAAGGATAATGTGTCAACTAAAGTGTGGGGGGTAACATAGAAAACTTGTTTATTTGTTTCTACATTTTTTCTTTGATTTTTCTTGTCTTTTGTGTGCTTGAGCTTGTAGAAATACAAGTGATTGGTTAGGAGCATGTACATAGGTTACTTGTGTTTACAAATAAATTTGGCATGATGGTAGGTGATTGTAGATTTTGTATTATTAGACTACTAAGTTTTACATGGTACACTGTAAATAGGTATTAAGCAATCAATTGTACCAAATGATGTAGAAAATACAAGGAAATGAGCATACTAGTATGAATGATAAATGGTTGAATTTGAGTTTGTTTGGTTGATTAAATTTGTGCATATTGAGATATTCAGGGATGACCTAAGGCGTTGTTTAAAACACATCTAGAGCCAAAAAGCTTACCTATTTATATTTCACCTTTAGTACCAATTTTAGAGTCTGTTGACACTTCTTAATAAACCTCATTATAAGCCCCGAATTTGAAAACGTTAATTTGTATTTGCCCTTTTTCTTTGGTCCTGCACTACATGACTATAGACTTCTGGCCCTACGTATTGAGGGTTAAGTAGATACATTACGACGAAGTCTGTAAAAATATAGTGAAATAGGAAAGATTGGTGTGATATATGAACTATAAGTTAGCCTAATATGCGAAAAAAAATCCAAAAATAAAATTAGTACGAGTAGAAAAGGTCCTAAACCAGCGAAAAAGCATTTATGAGTGAGATGTATTGAAAAAGAGAAAAGTCACAAAGTCACAAAAGAAACAAAAACTCATAAGGCTAGCCATAGTTACTATGTCATGCTATAACTTCCTATATATGAAGAGACAAGGAAGGTAAGAGAATGAGAAATAAGGCGGTGAACGGGTAAAGGTCACTAAGAGGGGAATAATAGGGATCACTGAGATGTGCCAAACTATTCTTACGTTTGTAACCCTCTTAATGCTTTCTATATTTGAACTCCATACATATCCTAAGCCTCATAACGTTATAAGCCGAAAAGTCCTATGTGACCTAATTATCCTTATACACGAATGGGCATCATACTAAACATACGCATAAATGACTATTTGTATTCTGCTCAGATAATCAAAGTACTTGTATAATTTATTAATGGATCCCTGCAAGTGAGACCCTTAATACTTGTATATTTTGTAACATATTGAACTTAGATGTTTGTGATCAAAAGTGGCAAGTCAATTACTCATCATGTTAAAGTTGTTAGTAAGCATAAAATGCCTAAGTCATATGCTCCGAAGTCAATACCTGTATGATATTTGCTCAAGGGTCGTCACTTTTATTTCTTATTTTTGTTTATGTTGCTTGAGGACAAGCAATGACTTAAGTGTGGGGGAGTTTGATCTGTCGTGATTCGGTGTAGCAGATTAAATTAGTTTTCGCAATTAGAGAGCTTGAATACAAGCATTTTCGTTATGTTTTAGTTAAGTTTTCTTAGTTTTATTATATTCAATAAAATGTGCAAATTGAATCTTTTATTGACCTTAGGGGCCGAATGAGGCCTAAGAGTGAGCTAACGCACTTTGTGAGTGTACAGGAGACCTTTAGAAAGCATATTAAACTGAACTGGTTGTTATGTCGCAACACATGATGACCGGTGTCGTAACATAGGGAGCAGAATGGAAAAACCTCAAAACTACCTTCAATGTCGTGACACATCTTGAGGGTGTCGTGACATACCCTTGAAGATATTCCAAAAGAAGTACACTGACTACTATGTCGCGACACATGTCCTGTTGTGACACGGCATCGACTCTGGAACGGAAATCAAATATAAAACAGGGGCATTTTGGTCTGCACAATCAAACTTAAAGCTCGAGAACGTCAGCTAACCTAGGGTTGAGGACGACGGCCACCTGAAAGCTATAAATAGGCTCTTTTGGCACATGTTATAGAGATCATTCCTTTAGCCTAAATTCTCTTTATAAAATTTAGTTTAGTTTTCTTTCATTCTTAGGTTTTAGATTTCTTTCATTTATTCTTAGTGATTTCAAGATATCTGAATTATGGAAGTACTCAAACTTTGTGGATTTGCAATTAATTTCAATACAATCAGGCTCTTTCATTTACTTTATTTTGTCGATTTAATTAGCATGCTTTCTCCTTATATCGATTTCATATTGTCTATGAAAGCTATGAGGAACTAATCCCTCTATGGGGGTTAGCGAGTGGAGGTATGATCTGTTAACTATTTTGTAGGGTTACTCAACGGATCAATTGTTTGGGAAAGGAAGAACGTGAAATAAAACCCAAGCCTAACAACCTCGGGAAGTCATCAAGGTGGAAATTAACCCAAAATTTGTATTGCCCATCCGTGAACACCTTTACCCCAAGCCAATTTGGACTGTGAGGTCGAAAGATAAGTAGTTCTTGCTAACTCATTGTGTTAGTGGAAGATCGGAAGATCCTACTAGGGTAGCGACTAGTTGATTTGATGAGGAATCCGAAACAACAGTTGATGGGGATTACCGAAGCGAGCTAATAACCCATAATCGATATTTGATTCATTCTACTTTTCTATCTCCTGAGCTTTTTTTTCTTTTATGTTATTATCTTTTATATTATTTTATTATTATAAAAACCCTTAAACCACCATTTTTATGTTTTCGTAGTATAATTGATTTAAAGTACTAATTAGATCTTTTTAGTGTTTAGATTAGAATTGACCTAGCACTCGCCTCCCTTAGGTACGATCCTCGGAGTACTCACCTACTCCGTTGTAAAAACTATATTACAACTCGACCCGTATACTTGCGGATATCGCCTCATATTTCTATATCTTATTGCAGTATTCACACTCTGGACTATAGTACGTCTGGAGGCGGTCAATATGGTATATAATGATGATTTTAAATGTTGTTCATGGCATGTAATTGAATTTAAAAGACATGTATTGATAGATTTGGCATAGGTGAAGTTTGTAATGGAATGTATGAAATTTCATGGTTTGGTTTTGAATAGACTGCGGTCATGATAGATTTAGGTCTAGTTGAAATTGGTTTGGTGACTTGTTGGTATGAAATGGCATGAATTTCCATTAATGATGATGGTATGCTATGGCTTGAATCAATTAGGTAGATATGCATATCTTGAATTGAGATCAAATGGTTCATTTTTTCCCTAAAATAAGGGCCACGTCTTGACAACCAACCTCCCTTGTCATAACGTCGGCCGACAGTAAGTGACATCACAACATCGAACGGCATGAGGTTCTGACATGACTTACTGTTTTAGCGATGTCACAACGTGGAAGTGATGATGTCGCAACGTCGATCCTAAACTTTAAAACTTTGCAATTTGATCTTGTTTCTCACTTGGGTTAATAAAAGAGCTCTCGTAAGCTCGTATAATACTCGAAAATATTTGTTTAACATAAATTGGATGTGATTGATGCTTAATCGCATGTATAAATGATTAATTATTGTGCATTTGACTATAGTTGCTCCAGCAACGAATGTAGCATTTCGTAACTCGGATCTAGCGATCGGATCGGGTGAGGGGTGTTACACAACATACATCCTTTAGTATCACAACAAGACCCTTATTTTAGTCGTTTTTACATTGTGGTCGCTCATTAGTTAGTGGTGATTCATGAGAGCTTTCGTAAGCTTACTTAGAACCCATATTTGAATTAATAATGTTTTTTAGAAGATTTAAAACTCATTTATTTCATTGAGTGCATGATTAAACTTAATTTGTTCATATGATTCTTCTTTTGGATGTTGTAATGAGATTGTAGTTGCTTGGGCAACGAATGTAACATCTCGCCTCTCAAATCCGACGATCGGGTTGGGAATGGGATGTTATACCACTTGATTGAGAACTTAGGTGATAAAGATGAGCCCAAGACTTAGACCAATGATTCGAATATGAATTCCCATAAAACCTATAAATTTTCAAGAGTTCAACCCATCTGCGACTACAACCAACATGTGAATTCGATTACAGGATTACAACTAAACTGAAATATTCAACAATTGATTCCATAGCAAAAAACAATCCCCCATCTTTACCCGCAGTACTTACATAAAAATAGTTATCACATTGGAGACTTCTTCTAATTGCCTTCACATCCAATCGGATAAAAAGACTATTTTGGAATATTTTTTTGACGAAAACAAAAAGATTACAAATTATTCCCAAGCCCACAAGAATTTCAAACCATAAGTAACGTTAATCATGGTAGGGTTGAGAATTTCTCTCAACCTCCAATTTATCATCATTAGAAAATTATGATTCCAAGACAATTCTCCTTTCTTTTGTCGTGGACTCGTTAACATCGAATAAAATAACACATTTAGCACCACTCGAACCCAAGGGCTTTAATTTAACTTAAACTCTTTACACCTCATTTTTCGAGCTAGTCTCTTCTATTTTCAGCCATTAGACAACCGAAATGGAATCCCTTCTATCTTACTCTTCACGCTACATTCAACCACCTCCCAACGAAGTACTTTTATGGGACATATCAAGAGAAATTATTATGGGATTAACCTTCCACGTTAATTGTTAAATCACTCGCCACTACATCCGTTCCCCACCCCCTATGAACTTAGCCCAATTTGGCCCAATGAATTAGAAATACTAACATCATAATGGGTGCATGCACACGAATTATGCAAAACACTCCCCACCACCTTATCCTTGAAACAAGGATTGAGGTTGCACGGAACTCTCTTGAGGCCTAAATACATGGGAACTACCACCATAAAACTCATTTCATCGGAAGCAAAAGCCTTTTAGCAGCAGATTGCCAAACTGCCTCCCAATTTAACTTTTTTGTACCCTCGCCTTCCTACCTTTTTGACGAAAAAAAAACATCTTGATACCTAGAAGATCTTATTCAACTTTCAAAGCTGCTAAGAATGGTTGAACATCATCCAATCTAACACGCTACTCTTTTGTGATTGTCATGTAATCTTTTAGCCCATGGCCAATCTTACCACAGCCAAAATAATAATAATAATAATAAAATTGGAAAGATCGTACCAAAATAGTTAGTACTATACCGATGGATGTATTATTTTTCTATCAGAAATGGTGCATACTAGTACTGGTCCATTTTTGTGTACCGTTTCATATTTATTGGTATTTAAAGAATACTTAATATATGTATATAAAAATATTTATAAATTTCAAATGAATTATATTAAATAAATTTCAAATGTAAAGTGTTCATGCACCAATTGATGCATAATGTTCCGATAAAAATTTTTATTATTTATTATCATAATAATAAAATGTTTGAAATTTTATATTTTTTTAATATTATTCATGCAATAATCCGTACATATTATTCTAATTAATGCGACCGTAATTGAACGAAACAAGTCAATAAAAATCGAAATTTTAACGGGTGAAAAAAAATAATTAAAATCAATGTGAAATCCACGATGTACTCAAAAGGAATCCAAAATTTACCGACGGACTTGGTGGTAACAAAAAATACCTCTGACATCCACCTCAACTTTTATTTTGAAACAGTCATCAAGATGACCAAATGTCAAGCCTATCATCTAACCCAAATCATTTCTATCACAGTGGAGGTTTGACAATCTTGAATCCCTGAGTTACTCAACTTTATCTCCTCTCTGCTCATTAATTGTAATAGATGCTCCAACATTACCAACTAATGGTGACAGAACCCCACCATAGCCAGATTCAAATAAGTCACTTGAAAAAGGTTTTAACCAATATCAGTAATAGAGAACTTGAGAAGCACCATTTCCTCCTCTAGGAGGGAAACCTCCTTCTCCGCCATCTCAATGCCTTAAACCAGTTCATGAAAAACAAAAAAGAGAAGAAAGAAGACCAATTCCTCACCGCTTTACTACTGATCAAACCACCCAAACACCACTCTTGGATCAACTTGAAGCACTCTTGAGAGAAATGTTGTAATATGAAAATCAATTATTCATTTTGTGACACGGTGAATATAATGTATTTTATATAAATAAATTTTATTTTTTAAAAAAAAATAGTGTGTTGATGGATGATGGTCATAGGTACTTTTAGAGAAGTAGATTAGGTTTACTTAGAAATAAATGATCTTTTATAAAACATATTTTTTTTTCTTTTTAATTTAATGAATCTTGTATTATGGTACTTTTATCGAGATGAATTTATTATAGTAAAGATTATTAAAGTGCATAAACTATATTGAACAAAAAGTACATGAACTAAATTGAAATATTTGATAACCTCTAGGGACCGTTTTTGAATTATCCCTACAATAAATAATTAATAAATGCAATTACCTTTTATTTTTAAAAGAAAAAAGAAAAACTTCTAGACTCATTGGCTAATGGAAACTTCTACATATTTGTTCGTTCAGATTCTACGATGATCAGCTAAATTTCTGCTGTCATAGACACAAAAAGTAATATCTTTTAATCATATTAATGAACAAAATAAATTTATGAAAATGAAAGAAAATTACGTCATAATTACGCACCTTAAAAAGTTTCAATGCATTATTTTATGTATTTCTTTTTTTTTTAATTATTTTTAATTGAGTGGAAATGAAGTGAGGATGGGAAAGTAGTTGATTTCAAATGAAGGTAACTTTTATTTCAATATCTTTTCTAACATGGATTATTAATTTGATGTAGAAGTTGCAAACCGTTTCAGAAATGTAATTTTTAATTGAAAACTTTTTAATGTTTTTCTTTTAATATATAAGATCAGCATGTAGTATACTTTAAATACCATTTTAATTTTTGCTTTATTTTATTATTTTATATATATAACATAATCATAAATTTAGTCCTCAATTTTATAACTTTATTCAATTTCACCTTTAGTCTTTTATTTGGAGCAAATTGACACCCTTAAGACATGGCATTATTTTGTTTTATATATCTTACGAAATAATTTAAATTTTATAAAAATAAAAATATTATAAATAAAAATTATAATTCTAAAATGTTGAAAAGAGCTCTTCAAAATAAAAATAAAACATTCAAAAAAAAATTTAAAGCCAATAAAAAATTCTACTTTTTTTTTAAATATATAAATGAAAAATATTTTTTTTTTAAATAAAAATTATAGATTCAAGAAGACGAAGGTTTTGATGATTAATAATAAATGCATCATTTTTTGGGTGTCAATGACATTGTCTTCTATGCGCATTGCTTCAAGTTTAGCAACATGTTAAGGTCCAGATTCGGTTGGAGAAAACGGGCCACCAATGATTTGGCCATCACTCTCAGGCAAAGGTCGTTGCCGTCGATGCCATAGGAGGAGGCAAAGATGGTGGTGGTAGTGCGGGCAAGGGGGTAAAGGCAATAAGTGGCAGTATGTCGTTAGAGCCAAAGCCACCCCAAACCCAAATTTGGAATATTTTCATTATACCCTTAAAAAAAGGAGGATGATATACCCTTAATAAATGAATTTGTATATCCACAATATGAAGTTACATTATAGCAGAAAGGGCCAACCAGGCATTGTAAAATTTCATAACCAAAAACTCTTAAAACCAGGATAAATTACAGAAGGAACAATGATACCCACACTTTGCTATGTATACTTCTTCAAAATCTCTTCCTCCCCAACCCCAACCCTTTTATGTTATCATTTCTTTCTTCCTTTTTTCCCCATTTTACATTTAAACCTAAGAAAAGAAAAGAAACCAAAAAAGGAAGAAGAGAGATTTAAGGTTCATGGCTGTTTACACGGCTGTGTAGTTCTAACATTTCTTGATGATTCGGGTCTATGGAGAGGGCGGCTCGACAATCTCGGAGGGCAGCCAAGACGTCACCGACATGCTCATGGAAGGCTGCCCGTAGGTGAAGAAGGTGAAGATCTGCTTTGAATGCAATAGCTCTCGATAGTTCAGCAATGGCTTCCTTCTCCTTGGAGCTGTCCATTAACACTGTTTGACACAAGCAACATATTCTTTAGTATCAGCTACAATAGAACTTTCTATTGACAGAATTATTTGGCAAAAGGAATAACATTTTCTGACCCGCAGCTCGGTATCGGTAAGGATACACACGGAGTGGATCTAATTGAGTGACCATCTCAAGGTCTGCCTTGGTGAGGTCACGGTCACAGTACTCGGACCTCTTTTCGTAGGCAGATGCATTGTTTTTAGCCTTTTCAATCAGTTTAGTCATTTCCTCGTATGCTGCAGCCTTGTCGTTTCTGAGAAAATGTACTCGTGCAAGGCCTTGATGGGCTCTGGTGTGTCGTATTTTAAGGGCATTAATGTAGCAATCGGCTGCTAAGTCCAATTTTCCACAATCAACGTACACACTTCCAAGATTGTTCAGAGCCTGAAAAAGAAAAAGGAAAAAGAGGCTCAAACCAAGATAATACATACATGCCGAAAACCAAAATGTCCTGCCTGCTATGCACGTTTTCTAACAACAAAACCGAAAATATTGAAATTGGTGAAGCACAAGATGAGACATGATTTTTGCTAGTGATACAACTACTTGACAGCGACAAAGAATATATCTTTTTGCTTTACTGAAAAATATTTATGAGAATACGATTGTACGCCCTGGAAGAAACTGTTGTGACAAAAAAGATTTTTCTAATGAAAAAGGTAGGGCAAAAGAAACCTTACTTGACCTTTCCGAAGATTATCCGAGGGGCATTTCAAGGCGTTTTCAAGCAGTGAGATAACTGTTGAAGAACATGAAAAATCCATGCTAGAGTCAGCCAATGCATAAGCTTTAAGGAAGAAGGCTTCAAATGATCTCTTGGTTCTAATAGACTCTTCCGCTTTTCGAAGCCCTTCCTCACAGTGACCGGTATCATATAGGATCCATCCCTCGTAAACCAGGCGTTCATGTTCATTAGACGCATGTTGACAAGCTAATTCTAGACTTCGCATAGCCGCATCAGGACAATTTAACCTGATCAAGTCAAGGCACAAAATCATTGCAAGTCATATAAGCATAATTCTGGCATTCATAAGTACTTATTAGAGGCATTAACATGTTTCTTTTTCAAAAAAGTTAATGCTTGGTTTCGTAAAGTTCGGAAGTCTGAGGATACCTAAGGAGAAGTAATGATTGTCGGAAGTATAAAACACCTTTCGCCTCACCGGATTCAAGCATTTGGTAGATTACAGAGAGAGATCCTATATCATCTACAGAAGACCACCTATCATATAGCTGCATCCAACAATCTGCTGTTGTCCAGTTGTCAACATGCTCACACACAAGTGTACGGAGCTGGGATGCTGCCACTCGTCCCTCGAACATTCTGTAATCTGGGGAAAGTGTTAGAATTACCTGAACATCGCGCAAGGCTGCTTTGTAATCCTCATTAGCCAAATAAAGACAAAATCGGAGTTCCAAGCATTCTAGAGCAAGTTTAAACCCAAGAACTCGGTTGATCTCACCAAGAGCAGCTTGAACATTCTGTTTCATCATTAGGGAAGCAGCCCGATACATGTAGGGGTAGGTAAGAGTTGGGTCCAGTTCGGTTGCTTTCTCGAGGTCTTCCCACCTCTTATCAACCTCACAATATAATGACCTCTCCTGATACATCCATCCTAGTGGATTAACAGAAGAAATCACCGAGCTAAGCTTCTCGTAAGACCAAAGTTTATGACCCTTAATGTAACCCAATCTAGCCAAACCTGCAATAGAGTAAACATGACCTAAACCTACAGCTCTCTCAAAAAGACTTTCAGCTTCATCATACTCTTTCCTCAGAAGCCTTACACATCCCAACTGATGAAAAGCTAACAGTCTCTGCCTGTCGGTTTCAGCAGATTCAATCAATTGTTCTAGGAAACAAACAGTTTTATCAGATCGGGGATCGAGGTTCATGGCTACTTCACTTAATAAACAGTAAAGAGAAAAAGAGGCCCGTCCAGCCATGATCAATCTCTGCTGTCTATCAGCATGGCTAAATATTTCCACTACTCTTTCATCATTCAAACAATCAGGCAGTTCGTGTAGAAAAACTTGCAAACATGATGCAGCAAGTACAGGAGAATTCTCTTCAATGGCATATTCCATAAGCTCCACAGCATCATCTTTGGTGCAAACTGAAGATGCGAGTTTCCTATCACAAGCGTCTTTGAGTCTCTCACAACAAAACTTGTTTGCAAAAACTAATATTTCTAACAAAAGATCAGGTGGGACATCACTCAGGCAGCCCGTCACACTGAACACACTGATGGTCCTCAACCCCAATGGGGAGATATTGTTTTCAGATAAATCTATGTCCTCGCAAAGCGATTCATTGAAGAAACCATTAAGCATAGCATGAAAGGGGGCTGAAAGAGAAGCTATTTTCTGCCTACGGCAAACTATTTTCTCATCTCCTATCCAAAAGTTCACATTTTTCAGGCTCTTTTCCCCGCCCGTCACAACGGTCTCCTGCGAAGCCCCATCCACCTCGACCGGAAACTGAGAAGCAACATCCATCGGTCCAAACTCTTGTGCACATTTATTGCAAGTTGCAAGCAAGTCAACAATAAGTTCTTCCCCTTGCTTTTCATACTTCAACCATGCCCCAAACACAAGCCTCTCATGGACCGTCCCAGCCTTCTGCCAAGCAGACCGGAGGCTTCTCCGCATCAATTTGGTTTCCCCAAGCCCTCTAAAGATCTGAAATTGTAATAAATACAGATTCGACCTCTCTTGCAAAGAACACGATTCGAGTTCTTCGTGAATTTGAGCTAAGACTTCTACATAATCAACAGGTTTAAAGAATGGCACTATGGGTGGCTCAGGAACCTTGATAAATGATTCTCTACAACAATTATACCAACAAAACAATCTCAATAAAAAAATGAAAACTATAGAAGAATCCCAGAAATGAACAAAAAAAAAAAAAACTTACATGGATGAAGAGGTGGTGGTACATGAAGATGATAGTTTGGAAAATTTCCCTCTTTCAACTTGGAGCCAAGACTGAGGATTAATGGCATTGAGCTGTGTTTCTTTACATGAATCAGATGGAAGGAAAGCCCTCATTGGGCATAACAGATTAAACAAGTCCCAGATCTCCACAATAGTCAAATTGGGTCTTTTCTCAAAAACTCAAAAAGTAAAAATAAACCAACAAAAAATCCTTCAAAAAAAGGGAGAAACACAGAAGTAAAAAGTGGAAAAACAGTCACACTAATCCTATTTAGTAAATGAAAAAAGAAAACCCCTTCCTACCTCACCAAGCAACAAAGTTTCTATTGTAAACATTTAATACAAGCAAACAAAATTCCAGAAACAAACAATCATTCACTATATTTTCAATATGGGTATCTTATAACAAGCTGGGACAACCAAGAATTTACACAAAAAAAAGGGGGCTTCACAGTAAAAATAAAAAATAAAAAATTCCTGGTTGATTCTATTCCACAAAAGAAAAAAAAATGAAGATCAACTAAGTTTTGGTGTTAAAACAATTAAGTAAATGGTCTTTGTTAAAAAGAAAATAATTTAAAAAAAAAACACTAAATTAGAAACTACCAATTAGCCACCAACATCTAACAGTTAACCAAAGATCTTTACCTCAAAGGCTACCAAAACCCAAATTATAGCCTTTAACAATAAAGCCAAAAATTAAAAAAAAAAAAAACAAACAACAATAAAGCCAAAATACCTTAACAAACACACTCTTATGATAGAGACAGAGAGAGAATTGGATTTTGGGGGTTTTGAAAATTTGAAGAAAAAGCAGAGCTGAGACTTTTTAGAAGGCAATGGGATGGGAGATCAAAGTTTGAACGAAGTGTGGGAATCCAAAAGGGAAAATATTTTCTGAGTTTTCCACTTTCCTATGCTTTTTGTAACGTTTCTTTTGTTTGGTAGAAGGGAAAGTTTTTCCTTTTACTTTTTTCTCACACTTTTCCTTGCGTTGGAGACCAGAAAGATTGCAAGCATCTACTGTTTGTTGGAAGTACCCCCAAAGAATAACTAAAATAAACCCCAATCCATATATTAATTACATATACATACGTGTCATAGGTCTAATTTTACTTTCAGTCCCTATACTCTTTGAAATTTTAAATTTTAGTCATTCTACGTTTAGAATTTAGTTTTATACTTGTCTATGGGTAAATATGCATTTTGGTATCTGAATTTGGCTTCAAGGTTCAAATTGGTATCTAAAGTTTTTATTTTTTGTCCAATTAGATACTTGAACTTGGCTTTTTGGTTCAAATTAGTACCTGAACTTGGCTCCATAGTTCAAATTGATTCAAATAAGTCATTTACCATAAGTACTAATTTGGATGATAAAGCCAAGTTTAGGTACCAATTTGAACCAAGAAACCAAGTTCAGGTGCCAAATTGGACCAAATTAAGTTTTAGGTACCAAATTCAAGTACCTAATTGGACAAAAGTATTAATTTGAACCCTGAAGCAAATTTCAGGTACCAAAATGTGTTGTATTCCCTTGTTTAATTTCAATAGATAATATTGTGAATGCACTCCCCTTAATTTTAAATATGTATAATTTGGAGGTTAGTATTTTTTTTTTTTTTTTGGTTTAAACAATTTATCTTATGTTTTTTTATTTGCGGAGTAGTTTATCAAATATTTTCTCAAATTTTAATCAATTAAAATTATTTTAATGTGAATAATTGAATAGATTTATATTTGATGCATTCTATGTGTATAAGTACATATTATTAGTGAATCATATACCACTTATTAAAATATATATATTTATATTAAACTTTTAACTGAGTTAGTGTTATGAATCAATCAGAGCATTAACTTAGTTAAAAATTACTAAAATGTCATTTTGCATACAAAGTAAGTTATATAATCATGAGTACACCTGTCTAAGGGTTGAATAGTCTGCTCGGCCCAGTAGGCTCGGCTTGACTCGAGTTGAGCTTAGATAATGAATTGTTCACTTCGGCCCGACATGAGCCGACCCAATTACAATTTAAATAATAAAAAAATATTTTTAAAATTAAAATTAAATTACAAAAATATATAAAATAGTAACTAAAATATATTTTTCATATTTTATTAATTTTTAAATAGTAAAATGAATTTTTTGGCAATCCAGCCCGAAATCGAGTTTGGGCTTGACAATATTTTAGAATCAGGCCTTGGCTTGATCCGGCTCATGGTAACCTCTAATCATGAGGATGTTTTTGTCTTTTTATATTTTTTTATATAAACTCAATAAATTTTTAATCTTAATGATATTTCAACCTATGATGTATAATGAATTTTATATATTTAATTTTACCATTTCAATTAAATATTCGTTTGATTTTTATCTAAACTTTTGACATTATTAATTATATAATTTTTTTTCACTGATATTATGAGTGCACTATAATCTAATATATATAATAATTATATTTATTTTAATATTTTACAATTACCCACTAATGTATTAATTACGTGTCTAAATATGGTTCATGGACAGTATGTGAACTTGTATACTTCGTTGCTTCTCTCCTAATTTAACATAATTTTATTAACAACGATATCCATTGAATTTTAATTTTTTTTTTTGAGAAATTCTGATTGGACTTTATTATTAATGAAATGAAAACATAACAATAAATTGGGTCACTGGAAATGGACCCAATGCAGCTAAAAAATGAAAAAACAATGGCCCAATGACAACGGCCCAAACAAAAGAAAACAGAAGAATCCAGAAAATTAAAGAAAATAAAGCGTCACATCAACGTTTAATCCAACCGGTGTCACTTAGCTGGCATCCACTAGTTTCTGACTTTCCTATTTCCCATATCAACCATTCAATTGATAGCATTTTCCAAGGGGATTTTGAATTCTGCTATCCCTTCCTCTACAAGTCTCTGTAGATTTTCTTCAACCCGGATTTCGTAGCCCATTTTCCTCTCTTTGTCGCTGGTAACTCGAGAAGGTTTCTTCTTCTAGGTAAATTTCCTCTCCTCTTCTTAATGTTTCTATTGCTACAGCATGGGCTTCACCATTGTTTCGTCTGTTGACGAACTGGAAATGGCTTTCCTGAAAAAACCGTCTATGCTGTTGAATGTCTCTGATAATCGCCCCCAAAACTGACTTGTCTCTACCTGTTGTGTTGCATTTCTTTATAACTGTTTTAGAGTCTCCTAATATGGTAATAGATTGAAACCCCAATATAATCCCTAACTTTGTTGCTTGTAATCCCGCATATGCTTCCGTCATGAACGGTGACGCTATTGCGGAGTGGATAGCCGATTTCGAGGCAAGCCACTCATCCATTTCCCCCTTTACCACCAAACTCGAGGCCAATCTTGCGTTTTTACTATCATATGCTGCATCAAAGAAAATGGTCGCTTTTGTTTCTCTTGTATTTTGTCTTTGCCATTTATTATCATCATAGGTATGCTTTTCCTAGTTCGATCTGTCAATTTCTGCGACATAACTCTGAACTTTCTTTGACAAATCCCTCCCTGTTATTGTTTTCCCCTCATGTACACACTTATTCCTGGAGCTCCATAAAAACCATACAGCGTAGCAGAAAAGGCGACATTGCACACTGTTTCCTTTGTCAAAAACCCAAGTAAGCCAGTCCCGCAGATCTATAATAGTTGAGTTGATGACCTATGAAAGATTAAGATTTTGCCACAATTCTGTTGTTGTAGGGCATTGTCTGAAAACGTGATTGCAATCCTCTTCTGCGCTTCGACACTGAGGACAGGAACTGTCAAGAACCACTCTTCGCGATCTCAAGTTTTTAAAATTTGGGATGAAATTCCATGATATGCGCCAGATAGTAATTAAATTTTTTTATGGAAGTTGTAAATTCCATAGTTTCCTATAGAATGTTTTTGTTTCGGTCTGTAATAATAAATCATTAGGATTCAAAGTAGCTTCCTGTAATAGTTTGTAGGCACTTCTTACTGGAAATTTGCCAGAATGTTCTCCTCGCCAAACCTAAAAATCTTCATGTTCTTCCTCCGCCAAAGGAATTTGCAAAATCTTCTGTGCAGTATGTTCTGGAAAGGTATTCTCAATTAACTCTTTTTTCCATCTTCGTGTTGTTGTTTCAATTAAATCTGCTACTGACTCAATTTCTGAAATTTTGATGTTATTGCTGCTTCGATTGATGTCAACGCCTAAGATCCAACGGTTATTCCAAACAAAAATCTGGTCTCCTTTACCAATGCGGCAGCATAGCCCATCTTGCAGTAGCCCCTTTACAGCCCAAACGCTCCTCCAGGTAAGAGAAGGTAAATTACCCAACTGTGCATGGATGAAATCTGAATTAGGGAAGTATTTTGCTTTTAAAACCTGTGCTAATAATGAATTGGGATAATTAATAAGTCGCCAACCCTGTTTGGCTAACAAAGCAATATTAAATTGATCAAGACTACGAAAGCCCAATCCCCCATGTTCCTTTGAAATGCAAAGCTCCTTCCAAGTACACCAATGGATGCCCCTTTGACCATGACCTTTCTGCCACCAAAATTTCAAAATAATACTTTCAAGATCGGAACATAACGATTTAGGAAGTAGAAAACATGCCATTGAATACGTCGGGATAGCTTGAAGAATAGCCTTTATAAAAACTTCTTTCCCCCATTGCGATAGATGCCTTGTACTCTAATTATCTATTCTCTGTTTAAATCTATCTTTTACGTTTTGAAATGCCTCCTTTTTCCTTCTGCCCACCATATTTGGTAATTCTAGGTAGCATTCTGGGTTGTTTGAGCTTCGCATACCAAGTATTCGAGTAACAATTCTCTTTTCTTCGTTTCTTGTATTAGAACTAAAGAAAACCGTAGACTTTTCAAAATTGACTTGCTGCTCCGAATAGTTTCTATATTCCCGCAAAATCCTTTTTAAGAGACTAGCTCCCCTTTCCGTAGTCTCTCCAAATAATATGCAATCATCTGCAAATAATAAATGTGATATTTGAGGGCCTCTTCTGCTCGCTTTAACACCTTTAAAATTCTCCTCTCGCTGTGTCAATCTCATTAGGCTATATAAGCCTTCTCCGCAAATCAAAAATAGAAACGGACTCAAAGGATCGCCTTGTCTTAGTCTTCTCGTTGGATAAAAAATACTTCCAGCTTGTCTATTGAGAACCACTGAATAGGAAACAGTAGATATGCGTTTCATAATCGATTCAATCCATCTGGGTTCAAAGCCCATTTTTCTCATTATTTCCTTTAAAAAAGCCCACTCAACCCTGTCATATGCTTTACTCATATCTAATTTAACTGCCATCAACCCTTTTTTCCCCAATTTTTTCCTCTTTAGAGTATGAAGAATTTTATATGCTACTAATACATTGTCTGAAATTAATCTTGTGCTTTGTCAATGCATTTTTCCAAAACTCCTCTAAATCGATTGGCTATAGCCTTAGCCATTATTTTATAGATAACATTACATAGGCTAATTAGGCGAAAATGAAAAAGATTGGTTGGACTAGTTTTCTTTGGAATAAGGACTATATGTGTGGTATTAATTTGACTAACCTCCATGTCACCATTGAACTGTTGAAGACAATAAGTTGATACCTCATCCCCCACGATATGCCAAAATTTCTTAAAGAAAATTGCCGGAAAACAATCTTCACCTGGAGCTTTTATAGCACCAATGCTTGTCAGTGCATCCCAAATCTCCTCATTAATGTATGGCTTTGTGAGACGTCTATTATCCTCTTCAGAAATACACTGTTCAACACCTGTTAGGAGATGTTCATAATGGCCTTTTTTTTCCAGCCTTGAATAAATCCTGGAAATATGCTCTAGCGATTTCTGCCATTTTTTGCAATTCCCCTGTCTCTCTGCCATCTGTGTCCTGTAGCTTTTGGATGCAATTTTTCCGTCATTTTTGTGTCGCAATACTATGAAAAAAGGTTGTATTTCTATCCCCAAGCTTTAGCCAGTTTACTTTAGCCCTCTGCTCCCAGTAACTCTCGTCTTTATCAATCTCAAAGTTTAGTTGCACCTTCGTATCAATCAGCTCTGCTAAATTATCATCGGTCCTCTCCGCTTCCATTAAATTAGACAGCTTTGAAGTCAAGAATTTATTTTTCCGTCTTCTGGATATCCCGATTCTTGTAGCCCATCTCCTCAAGCCCATTTTAAGATACTCCAGTTTTTGTACTAGATCACCTGAAGCTGAATCCCACATAAGCTTAACTTCCGCTTCGAAGGTTTCTTCTAAGACCCACCATGCTTCGAATTTAAAAGTTTCCCAGTTACTCCTATATTCTTCTTTAATTGTAGTTATTAAAATCGGATAATGATCAGAAGTTGAGTGCACCAAGTGTTTAATATTAGCTTCCGGGAACATAGACATCCAATTCACGTTAGCCACTCCTCTATCCAAGCGTTCTCGAATATTTGTTTCTGGCAAATTTCCCCTTTTCCAAGTAAACCAATTTCTTGAATAGCCTACATCAATCAACTGACAATCTTCTAACGCGTTACGAAAAGCTTCCATTCTTCTTTCCTCCCTAGGTAGCCCACCCTTCTTTTCGAACCCGTACATAATTTCATTAAAATCTCCACAAACAAACCAAGATTTCTCATCATTGCGTCGCAAGCTTTTTAGTAGATTCCATGATTCCTCTCTTTCCTGTGCATAAGGAGAGCCATAAGACCCTGTAAATCTCCACTGCAGTTCAATATTCTGGTCGACAACTAGTGCGTCAATGTGCCTTCTTGAAAAACTCTGAACCGAAATAGAAACTTCTCCTTTCCATGCCAAGCATAAACCACCTTTTGAACCATCGGAATCTACCTCAAAGCCATTAATAAATTCATAACTTCTATGCACTTGTTCCATCTGTCTTTTATTTATCTTTGTCTCCATAAAGAAGACCATTTGGGGATTATGTGTTTTCAGCGTTTGCCGAAGCCTTCGAATAGTCCGTAGGTTCCCCAAGCCCCGGACATTCCAACTTAAGATTTTTATAGCGACCGGTCGGCTTGCCTTTTGGCAGCCGCCGATAATAAAGAATTATTTTCCACTAAACTCCTGCTTCGTACCACTCCATTATCGCTATTATCCCTTATTGGTTGAACTGCGGTTTCTCCTCGCTGTCTTTTTTTTCCCTCCTCCCAAATAAGGATCCTTTTCCTCCAAATCATGCTCCATTACCGAATAAGTTTGTTCATCTATTAAATTTCTCCCTCGTTGTGATAAATTAGGACGGATACCCTCCAAATTAATTTCCAAAACTGGATCAATTGAGACTCTAATTTCCGAGTTAGTGCTCACTTCCCACGTCTTCTTCTCCATGAATTATCTATTTCTTCCACTTGCATTCTTTCCATCGTCTCCTTCTTCACGTAACCAGATATTGTTCATAGCCATTGCTCTTTTAGATTGTGCTTTCAGAGACAGATCCCATCCCATATCTACCACTTCCACGCCCAATAACATTTTTGCTTCACAGTAAGAATCACTATGACCTAAGCGGCCACAATAGAAACAGAAAAGGGTTAACCTCTCATATTTAAATCTGATATAAGAACAGTTTCCTAAAAAAGACACCTACTTTTTCCTTTTCGGTGGTTGCCTCACATCCAATTTGATTATAATTCTCATAAAATTCCTCCTTCTTTTCCCCAGATCTGAACTATCATATTCTATAAATTCACCCAAAAAATCCCCTAATTGCCTTGCCAGACTTTCAAGAAAAACCCCACTGGAATATCGTGAATTTGTACCCATAGAGGCGTATAGATTAAAGGAATTTTCAAAGGATCCTCCCCCTTTTGAATCTTGTGAAGGATGAGAAGATGATTGTTGAATGTCCATGGGGACCCTTTTAGGACACGATCCATATCCATAACATGATAAAATTGAAACAGAAAATGTTTTTCCCCAAGATCTCGAATTTGAACACCTCTTACCGGATGCCATAGGTTTGCCATGGTGATTTTCATTACTGGAAAGTGAATGATACTTGCTGTTAAAAAACATCCCACTAAACTGAAGTTTTGTTCTTATATTTCTAGATTCGGCTCAGATTGAACTTGTAGGACTGCTTCTTCTTCTTCCCCAATTGTTAAACCAGCAAATTCTCTTTCCATTATTGCAGGAATTAACTGAGATCTCCTCTGTGTGCGTTGGTTGAACTGATGAAAGTGTGCTTCTAAAGAATCACCGTCGTCAAGATTCATTGAGAACACATACGTACAATTGAAAAATACCTAGTTTCGTGTCAGAGTGACAGACAAATTCCGTGCCAGAGAGGCAGACCTATAAATATAAAGCTTTTAATTAATAAGCTGAATTATTGAATTTTAATTTTTAAATCATATAAGTAAATACATTAAAGACTAGGCCAATCAGTTTATATACAGTTTTATATAAGATCGTCACAAGGACAATTGTTAATAGGCTACGTCCATTGATGGTTAAGTTTACTAAACAGAACCAGACTAGTTTCATAATGGGTAGGAACATTTCAGATAACATCGTTATTGCTCAGGAGGCAGTATATTCTATGCAAAATTTCAGAGGCGGAAAATGTGGGATAGAGTTAAAAATTGACCTTGAAAAGGCTTATGATTGAGTTAGATGGGATTTCTTAGAAGAACACTTTCAAAAGTAAGTTTACCAACTATGTTAAACACTGTTATCTTAAATTGTAGATCATTATCATCACTTCAGGTGCTCTGGAATGGCACGGTTACAGATGAATTTAAACCATCACTGGGTATTCGACAAGGAGATCCTCTTTTGCTATATATGTTTGTGGTTTGTATGGAGAAACTAGAACACTTAATTGAGAAAGCTATCATTCAGGGGAGGTGGAAGCCTTTGTTGTTATCTAGGAGGGGCCCAATGTTATCGCATTTGTTCTTTGCGGATGATTTAATGCTCTTTTGTGAGGCTAATTCGAGGCAAGCATAAATTTTTAATGATATTCTGAATACATTTTGTTATTATTTGGGTCAGAAGGTGAATAGGAATAAGTCTTAGGTTTTCTTCTCACCTAATGTATCGGATAATTTTGCTACGATTATATGTAGGAAGGTGGGGTTTGTTCGAGTTGAGGATCTTGGAATGTATCTTGGTATGCCTCTCATTCATAAGAAAGTTGGTGTAAGCACTTTTGAATTTGTGGTTAATAAAGTCTGTAACAGACTGAATGGGTGGGAAACGAATAAATTATCTTTGACTGGCAGAATAACGTTAGCAAAACCAATCCTTTTAGCTATACTCAATTATTTCATGGCTATAGTACGTATACATGTCTCTATGTGTGGTGAAATTGAGAAATTAGTTCGCAATTTTATTTGGGGAACCACTATTAAAGCTAGAAAAATGGCGTTGTTAAGTTGGGATGATTATTGTCGACCTGTAAGTGTTGCTAGTCTTGGTGTGCGAAACTTAGCTGATCAAAACAAGATTTTTTTTTTTTTGTTGAAGTTAGGTTTCCAACTACTTACACAAAATGATGCATAATGGGTACAAATTGTGAGAAATAAATACAATGTTTGTAGGGTGTTACCAAATACTATTGCAAGGAGCAAGTGCTCATTTATATAGAGATCTCTAACGAAGATATAGACGGATGTAATTGATAATGTCTATTAGGCTATAGGGGATGATCGTCTGACAAATTTTTGGAATGATAATTGGGTTTGTCTGATAGGTCCACTCAGAGCGTTCTATAGAAGCTCGGAACAACCAGATGACATTTTACGTGTTTGTGATATAGTGGATGAGAATGGTAGCTGGGATTGGGCTAGATTAAGGAGCGTTCTTCTGGATCATATTGTGTTACAGATAGCAGTTGTGTTGCCTCCTGTGATTGATGCAGGACCAAATCAGCTATCATGGAGATGGGCAACAAAAGATAGTTCTTCATCAACAGAGACTTATAGAGGTATTCACCAACTTGGCTCGGTCAATAATTCTAGTATTTTGAATTTGATTTGGAAAACCAAGGTGCTTCAAAGGGTTAAGGTGTTCATTTGGATCATGTAGAAAAATAGATTACTGACTAATGGAAAGAGAGTAAGGAGACATATGGTGAATGAAAGCCATTGTCTAAGATGTAGCAATGTATATGAATCGAGGATCCATGCTGTTCGGGATTGCACCTTTTCTATGATTGTTTGGTGGTCAATTGTGCCAACTCATGCTCGGGTAAGATTTTTTTTCTTTGCCACTGGATGAATGGATCATATGGAACCTGCAGAACATTGGAGATTGTGATAGTCAAGAGATAGAATGGCAAATTTTTTTCCTATAATATGCCGGTTGCTATGGAAAATTCAAAATATGTGTTTTCTAGTAGTCACAGTTGTGCTCAGGAAATCGTGGATATGGGTGTTAGTTGGATGAGGAGTTACGTAAGGATGCTTGCACCTGTGTTGCATGTTAATCCTATGGTTATTGTTATGTAGTGGTCAGCTCCGAATAAAGGTAGGAGTAAGCTTAATATAGATGGGGCAGTGTCGCTAAATGGACATTATGCTGCCATTGGGGAGTGATTAGAGATGTTGATGTTAATTGGTTATGGGGATTCTTGATGTTGTTAGGTAAAGACTCAATTTTTAAGATCGAAGCAATAACTATTCTAGAGGGTCTACGCTTAGCATGGGAGAAGGGGATTCGACAATTAGAGATAGAGTGTGATAATGCTCTTTTTGTGGAGACAATTGTAGCTGGTGGAGTAGCTGATAGTAAGATGATGGAATTACGCTTTATTCATCGAATGATAAATCTAAGTTGGAAGGTTTGTATACCCCATATTCTAAGAGCTCGTAATGCAGTTGCTGACCATATTGCTAATGTTACGGCTACAAGATTCACAAAGGTGTAAGTGTTTGAAGAACCACCTTGTTCAATGCGGGATTTAGTTCAGGCAGATTATATTGGTTGTATAAGGAACTAATGCATTTTCTTATTAGTGTCGCTTAAAGCTATTTTAGTTTTCTAAAAAAAATTAAAATTTTAATGTACGGAAAATATAAAAAAAGTAAGTGAATAAAACAATTTCTGTTACAAATATAAAAAGGTGGATGTCCATATTCTAACCCCTTCATTTATGAGATAAAACCCCCTCATTCATTTGAAATTAAATATACAAGTTGCTTAATGTATGTGTTAATGAAGCACTTTATATGTGTTGAATTGAATGACAGTAAATAATAAATATCATTTGATAAGTGACGGTCATAAGCGATTTATACAATTACATATATATTAATTTTCAGCTAACTTTTTCTTAATCGAGATTTCAGCTAAATTTTCTAACTTATGCCCATCTAACTGTTTTTTATTTAATTGATGAATATATTTAATATTAGATATTATCTTGTATTTAATTTCACTTTAGAGAACAAATGTAGGATAAAGTAATTTTAGCCCTCAATTTAATTTTTCTTGTCTTTTTTAATTTTTGAATATGTATTTTTTTTATTAAATCACTCCAAAATGGATAGAAAAATTAACGTCTGTTAATTTTACTGACGTGGCGTGTCATGTGGATGACATGTTAACATTTAATTAATTTTTAAAATTTTTTAATAATATTAAAAATATATACTTTTTATACTTTTTAAATAATTTTAATGATTTTTAATTTTAAAAAATATTTTTAAAATTTTAAAATTTTAAAAAATTAATTAAATGTTGACGTGTCATACACGTGGTAATCCACGTGTATGCCACATCGGTAAAGTTAAAAAACGTTAATTTTTCCATCTATTTTGAGGTGATTTGACAAAAAATGTAAGTTGAAGGACTAAAAGAGGTAAAAAAACTAAATGGAGGATTAACATGACTTTTTTAATGAAGTTGGAAGACTAAAAAAACCATTATGTCTTGTTTATATTTATAATAACTTTTTCTTGTATAATTTTTATCTAGTTTTTACTTTAAACAAATTTTATTTTAATTTTTTTGAAGGATTGTTTTTAATAAATTTTATAACTAAACTAAACGGGTAATTAATTTATGGGTAATGTAACGACCCGATAGTCAGGGGTGTCGAAAAATGCATTCCCGAGACTCCGCTCCCGTACAATCGAACTCGTAAATATTTATTAAAAATATTTACGAAGTTAGTTGTGTAGTTAATTAGGTTTCGGTTAAGTAAATTTTTATGAATTAAAAGTAATTAAGTATAAGGGCTAAATTGTATATAGGGAGAAAGTTGAATTATAGATTAAAGAATAATTAAAGGGACTAAAGAAGCAATTTTACCATTATTTCTTTCGTGGGACGGCATTAGTAAATTATAATTAAATTATGTGTAAATTTATTATATATATTATAACAATTAAATTTAAAATATATTATAATATGTTATCTTAATTATTAAGTAAATATATATATTATATAATAATAATAAAACAAATAAGTAAAAGAAATAGAAATAAAAATAAAAATAGAAAGCCAAACAAAATTAGAAAGAAAAAGAAAGAAAAAGAGAAAGAAGACAAGAAGAAGTCACGCAAGGCTAGGGCTCCAAAATTTTAAAGTTTATTTGGTTAGTCAATTTAGTCTCTTTTTCTTATAATTTTTATGTTTTTGAAATTCTAGTGCTTAGGGTTACTCGACCCATGTCAAAATTTTAGCAATTATTAAGTTTTTAAGTGTTGTTAATGTTGAATAATTTTAGTATTAGGGATTAAATTGATATATTTTTAAGTTAGAAATGGAAAAGGATTAAATTGTAGAACAAATTGTGAAATTTGAGTATTAGAGACTAAATTGTGAAAAATTAAAAATTTAGGGATTTAATTGAAAATAGGAAGTTAAATTTAGTTTAAAGTGGAATTTGTATGAAAATATAGAATTAAATGTAAAGAATAAAAGTTAATCTCGATTTAGGGACTAAATTAGAATTTAGACAAATATTGAGTAAAAATTTAAATATTTAATATTCAATATGAAATTGAAATTTTATTGTACTGATGAATTTTAATTGTTTTAGTTCCGTAGCTAACGTCGTACCGGAATCCTCGACTAAAAAGGGAAGGATAAAATCGACGTCGAATAGCTCGGAATTCCTGGTTTGTATTTTTATAATCCGAACTTAGTTGTTAATTGTTATAATTCAATTTAATGAATATGGTAAGTGTTGAGGTGAATAATTGATATTTTGATAATTGAATTGAAATAAATATATGTGTTAATGTGAAAGTTGGATATTGATTATTATAGATTGAATTTAATTCATGTGTATATATGTGATTATATGAAAAATTAGTATTGGAGATTGGTTATATCTGAAATGTGAAATTAAACCCTATTAACTGTATCGGGCTGAGTTGGATATAGATGGCATGCCATAGGATAGTAAGAGTTCAGGGATTTTTTCGACTTTGAGTCGATGAGGTACTGGGTGCCAATTTACTTCGGTTTAACCGATGAGACACTGGGTGTCAATTTATATAGCAATGGATGCAGTTACTACTTCAGATTTATCCGATAAGGCACTGGGTGCCAAACTGGTGTGTTGGTTGGATCCGTGTATCCGTCCGAGTCCGAGTCGTGTTAATAGGGTAATTAAATAAAACAGTACTATGATTGATATTGGATGATATTGTATGAGAATTGAAAATGGGATAGTGATTTGAAACATGAAAATGAGTTATATACATAAATGCACTAACTTGAGTATTGATGATGGTGATTAGGCTTACGTCAAGCTTGAGATTATGATTGATGTATATGCTTATGTTTGATATTATATAATTGAAACGGTAAGTTCATAATTGAAATGTGATATGATGAAAAAGGGATTGATGAGTTGAATAAAGTACTTATGTATGAGAAATTACGTATGTTATGGTTGAACTTACCTATGTTATGAATAAATATATTAATTAGTTAATTGATATTGTTATTTAAGTTTATGTTTAGTAAATGGAATGGAAAGTAAGTAAAGGAAGTTATTCAAAGTTTTATGAAAATGTTAATGATGGTGTAAAACATTTTATAAAATCTTATTATATTAGGAATGAACAGATATATGATGTTGATAGACTTACTAATTTACGAGTTAGTGGTTATGTAGTTGATAAATCTTGAGGCATTGGTATAGCTTATATTTATCATATAAAGTTTATTATTGAATTGGAATATTATGTTTAAAGTTTGTATGAGCTTACTAACCATTTATTGCTTACGTAGTTGTTTATCACTTACTTTACAGATTATCGGAAGCTCGATCAGGTTGGAAGCTCGTCGGAGATCTATCACACTATCCAGCGATTATATCGGTAGATTTTGATATCTTGGTTAAGGTTATAATGGCATGTATAGGTGGATTATGTTTAATGTTTAATTGATGAGTTTGATATATATACATATGTCATTTTGGTTGATAATTATGGCATGAAATGTTGCCTTGAATTTGAGGTACTTAAGGTACTATTGATATCTTGTTGGTTATGGTTAATATGATCAACTTGATGCATGTTTAGAAATAACCAAAGTTGGTATATGTTGTATCGATCTCAATATGGCCAAGACATGGTATGTTTTGGAAAAGTCTTGAATAGATGTGCATGATTGAAATATGGTGTGCCTAATATGATAAGGTTGGTATGTGTCAATTGTGTTATGTATTGGTATGGAAATAAGTCAGTTGGTAAATGGTATAAATGTGGTCAAATGTAGTGAGATTATTTTTGATATAGCATGGAAATAGTATTAAGATTAATTAGATATGTATGGTTAAGGTTTGAACAAATGTGCTCATGTATATATATATATATATATAAGTTGATGCTTGATGATTGAGGTGTCTTTTGGCATATTGGTTGTATGAACATTTGGTATTGAGATTAGTCATTCTTTGCATAATTTGAGTATGTTTAAAGGCCTTGTATACATGTACAAATTTCTTGTAGGTTTATGCTTGAAAGAGTGAAAGAAATGTCTTAGAAGTGGTCATTTTCTTGTCCACACGACCTAAGACACGGGCATGTGTCTCAGCCGTGTGTGACACACGGCCAGGTGACACGACTGTGTGTCCCCTGTAGTTTTTAAAGGGTTACAAGTCAGGCTGTTACATAGCCTAGTGCACGGCCTGGCACACGGGCATGTGAGGTTACTTCGAAGGGTACACGGCCTGAGACACGGGTGTGTCTCCCATTTGAAAGTTTTCTATGTTTTTCGAAAATTTTCTGAGTTTCTGAATTAGTCCCGACTTGTTTCTAACGCGTATTTTGGGCCTCGAGGGCTTGAATAAGGGACAATACGCATGAGTTTAATTGGTTTCTGACCTGAATATTATATGATATGAAATGTTTGAAATTTCTGTCTGTTTGATCTGTAAACTCCGATAATGCTCCGTAACCCGAATTCGGCGATTGATACGGGTTAGGGGTGTTTCAAGTAAACTACACCCTTAATTACTAAATTACGGGTAAGTTTTCGTTTTGATCACCTAACTAAAAAAAGTTACAATTTGGTTATTAGACTATTCGAAAGTTTTTATTTAAATCACTGAACTATTAAAAAAAATTATTTAAGTCACTGGGCTATTAAGTTTTTTTTTAAATGTTTTGCCAGCAAGCACTAAGCGACAATTCAATAATAGTACCCATCGATGAGTAGAAAAATATGCCTTAAATTCAAGTTGATCTAATGTTCAGCGTCAGAGATCAGGGAAAAAAAGTTATTTGAATTTTAGTTAGCATATATATAACATCCAAAGTTGTTTAATGAAAAAAAAATGAGCTATAGAAGGGAAAAAGAATTTTCAATTGGTACAAGCAATGCAAATAGAAAAAATCATATAATATCTATTTTAACAGTTTAATGACTTACCAAATTATAAATTTTCTAATTAAATAATTAAAAACAAAAACTTCCTCATCATTTAGTTTGTAACAATGAAGTTTACCCTTATTTTATTGAAGACAGAAATGAGCACACGAGAGTCGGGAAATGATAATAAATTAGAAGAATTGAACAAAAGGAGGAAGATGGAAAACAATGGAATTAGACGAATAATGACGATTAATCGTGTGTTTGCTTGCGTTAAATCAAAAGTTGGTATCCTCCATTCTATTATATTCTGTTTTATAAAAACTTCCATATTTTGTATTCTTTCATAGGAATATATAGTATTAGATAAATTACAAGATTAATGAATGATATGTTTTTATATATGTAAGCCAATTCAATTTTTTGTGTACATATATTTGTTTTCAATCATAAACGTTAAAAATATAATGCTAATAATTTTTAAACTTAAAATATAATGTTCATGTTCAGGGAACACAAATGAATGTTTTCTTCTACTTTTGATTTATCTATATCTATATCTATATCTAACTGAATTAATATCATAAGTAAATCAAACACCAACTTAATTGAAAATTGAAAATAATTCAAAATTATAAAACACAAGTAATATATTAATAGTGTTATATAGATAACACAACCATAACCTCATCAATAAAAATATTTACATTTTTATTACTTTACTAATAATTTTTTTTTTAAAAAAAAAAAAAAAACTGTTTATATATTTGTATTGTTTTTATTTTTGTAATAAAAAAGACTTTTACAACAAAAACGTGACTATATTGTTAGTCGACTTGAAATGTTGGAAATTTCAACATGATTAATTAAATTAATTCTTATAACTAATTTTTAAAAAAAATATTATATTATAATTTATAATTTAAATTAGATAGTAAAAATACAATGGTTTTAGTGGGTAAAAGAAAAACATGGAGTTGCAGGATTTTGGTTGAATATTAAATAGAAGACATGAGGAGGTGAGGTGGCGTGGTAGTGGAGAAGTCACATGGTGTGATGAGATGCACTTCACAGCCACTAATGTAATGTCTTTTATTTAACAAAACCAACATTTCCCTTTGCCCCTTCGAGGCTTGACTTCGGTTAGACCTTTGAATTATTTTCAATACCTGGAAATACGCACGCACATGCTCATGCTCCTCCCCTTCTTTACTATACCAAATAAATAAATAAAGCAAGTGGCGGTGTTTTTGGCCTTGGGGGAATCGAAACAAAACTGCCATATGAAATCACCTTAAGTGTATATTTGTTCCTTCCTTTCCTTCTTTTTAAACACAGTACACCAATAACCATACTAACTTTTAAATTGTTATTTTCAAAGGTCCATATCAAATTAAATACAATAGGATACTACCACTGTTGGAAATGACGTTCCTCTGATACGTATCTCTCTGTATCTCACTACTATGGGCTAGGCAAAGGCAAGACAATGCAACCATCACAGTGATTATCCAATCCTTCTGCCCACGCTAATTAATTCATAACCTGTACTACTCGGCTTTTCATTCAATTCATTCCTCCCCCTCTCAACATCTTTCTTTAATATATATTTCGTAATCAGAGATTTTATGGTTGTTTATTTCAATTTTCAAAGATCCTGATATACATTGTATTGGTATAAAAAGAAACCTCTATTATTATATCAAACTTGGTAGACTCGGGATGTAATTGCAATGTAAAAGCAAGGCCAGACTTCGGTAGCTTTCTTAATCAAAATCATGGTGTGCAATATGAACAGGTTGAAAGGCATATCATGTTAAATCACAAAAGCAACAACGGACCCACTTTTATTATTATTATTTTAAGTGAGCGGAAAAGCATGCATAAAGAAAAACACAAGAAGACAGAGGGGATGAATTAACAGAAGCCATAATTCGGTTCATAGTAAGATGCGAGAGTGTGAGGCTGAGGTAGCCTAGGCCACTTGTAGTAGGACATGACATCACTGATTAATTATTAATCACATTCACTATAGCTTGTATCAGTGGGTCGTAGCCTCGTGGCCGGTTTTTTTATTCTTTTTTAAAAAACCATCGCCTTATCTAATCAAGAGATAAACATTACTGAATCATTCCCAATGGAATCTACGCTATTTACAAATTAAAACCACCCACATAACACCAGCACAGCAAAGAGTTATCTTGGGTTGCAATTTAATATGCAAGTGGTTCATATTCCACTAGGATCACTTTCTACTTTTTGTAAATTGGAAAGAAGCGGATTGAATGACGTTTTTCTTTTTGATTGTTAGTTAACCTGAACTAAATTCCTCATTTAGATTAATAATAATGGCCGCAACAAATACAACATGTCTAACATAATGCTACGAACTCTTACAAGGAAGACAGCTACTCTGTCGGCACTCCAGCGCCATCCACGTCAACATGGGCTACAATCGCTGAATGCTGGTCCAATATCATACTTCGAATATATCTGCAATAAGGCAATCAGCTCTCGTTTATTTCGATTTCCATGTGAAGATAATTTGTATAATAAGTAGAAAAAAGTGAAATAGTTATGCATGATGGAGTGAAAAGTGATAATTTGTTGGTCTACCAAAACCAGTTCATTAAAGTTATGCCAGTCGATTGTACAAATATGATGGCATTTTAGTACAGGAAATTGAAATATGTTGAGCTATAAAAGAAGTTTATGTTATGACAAAAACCCAAGGATATCTTTCCAGGCAAGACCAGCAGCAAGCAGTAGCTCTTCCTTTCCGGTGGCTGGGATCAACCCGAGTTACACATTATGATAGGCAATGTAACTAAATATTACAGGAACCTTGTAGAACGATCATGAAATTTGCGCTGTGGTGGCATTTTCAAATTCAGTTATATGCATTTGGAATGGGACATTCGCATATCATATAGCATAGAGGAGAGCTAATAATCATTCATATCAAAATTTTCCTGGATTTCCAAGGTTCAAACCCCATTATTGCATAAAGACAAGACATGATATGCAAGAGGTAAGAAATTGTCACCTTTGCCATCAGGATGAGTAGTGACATTGGCAATCTTGGGAAGATTTTCCATGGAGCTGCACCAAAGCGGCGTGTATGGTGGTCGAGCTTGAGTAGAAGAATATGATTCACTTTGCTTCGACCGCTCATTTGAGAACTGATCCCCCATTTGATTCAAGTAGATGTCTAAGGTACGAGATGAAGATGTTGCCAATTTTCTCTTGTTCTTAAACCTTCACCTAACAGGGATATGAGAAACAAACAGCAAAGCAAACTAGATTGTGTGCTTATTTAATTCTAAAGAGGGAAATATATGTCATGGAAGATACCTGTCTTTCTTTTTCTCAAGATATCTTTGCAACAATGCGTTTCTGCTAGTGGGACCTTCTGAAAGCAAGTTACAAGAAAATTGATATCATCAGCACATAAAGACACCATCATCTTGTATATTTGGTAAATACCATGGTGGATTGTTTTCTTTTCATTCATTAATTGCTAGATTAATCAATGACCTTAATGACCATAAACCAAAAATGGTTTTATCACGGAGATGAGCTTTCCAGTGTATCAGTTTCAGTAATGTTTTATCTATAACCAGATTTAAAACAAGAATCAACAAAATAATAATAACTCTAACTCGTAATCCAGTTTCACTTGAGGAATAAATAAGTCTTGAGCCGCAAACTATGTTCCCAATTCCTAAATAAATAAAAACCACAAGTGAAAATCCACTTCTACTGTTCCGCTATATTGTAATAGAAAGCAATATTCAGAGAATGCTAATCTATGTTACTCAGACTTGGGCATGAATGTTGTCTACAGGTGTGTATCCGAAACGGATATGGTTAAGACTTTTCTAAGATTTTTCATATATTTGGAGGATCCTTCCAAGTTAATATCCCCATATCCATACATCAAACATGAGTGTTGGACATGGGCGCTTCAAGAAAAATGAACCATTTGAGCAACATAGATGCTAATAAGCCAAAACTGTAACAAACCTGCAGTCCAGGTTGCAGATGGCCTTAGCCAACTAAATCAACAGAAAAACTGAAAATGCATGCCAAATGACATTTTCTTTTTCTTTACCACATCAGCTCTCAGAACATATGTATACCTTGAGATTTTATAAAGGTCCATTCAAAGTTGTCATGGTCCAGAATCAAAGTCAGTTAGTCTATCATGGTACACCGCCTAAGAAAACATACTGTCCTATTTCATATCAAGAAACAAGAAACAGGATATAATCATGCCGTCAATGGCCCAAAAAGCTGTAGGTCAAATATCAGCATTATCTACCCAAGCAGACAAGCAATGTGTAGACTACAGACCTAAACTCGGTTGAGGAAGAGAATTTTGGTTTTTTTTTTTTGGGGGTCTATAACTGCAGTTCTCAAATAGTTAGAAGCAGTGCAGGATTCATGTTATCCAACAAAAAACAACTATGTTTGGATGCTGTCAAGTCTGTTCAGGACCAAGTTCATAAGTTCATTAAAACAACAGTTCTCACCATGATCAAAATCAGGAGGAAAGTTTCACATATCTTGTGTGCAACTGCAATTAGTATAACAAAAAAAAGACCGGAAAACAGATGCAGTCCTGGCCTTCTAGGTTACAGCCAGCAGAAAGGGCACATGAAACAAGGAAAACACGGAAGGGGGGGAGGGACACCTGGAGGCTGCAATATTAACATCATATGGAGATGATAAGAAGTATAGACAACATAGAGATCCCGAGCACTAGAACTAAAGAAAAAGGAGAAGGTTCAATCATAATTCACTAAATCAAGGAATGGCATCACACTTGCACCTGCAGTAGTTCAATTACTTAAAAGATACACAGTTTTTTGTCCAATGGAGAGAGCCTGATGCTGAAAAGACAAGTTTTAAACCAAAATTAAAATCTAATCAAGACCAATATACAGCTACTCAGCATTTATGGACAGAAAATGACAAGGGCAAATCCATTACCTCAAACCATAAATCATAGAGAGTTGCTAAGCACAGATGTAAAGCAGATATAGGAAATTTTTAAGAAGCATGCATCGTCACTCCCTCCCATTAAAGGAAATGGAGAGATTTATGAAATTATTATAAGGAAGCATTTACCAAGGCTGTCTTCATAAGATACATTGCAATACTCTCGAGGAAATTGACAGTTTTCTGCAACCTTCACTGTAAAGAAAATGAAAGTAGCATGTAAGTAATCAGAAGAGAATTTATCTTGCTACCTAGGCACTACATCTTATCCATTTTCAGCAGCAACTTGAAATCAACCTAGTAAATTAACATCCATAGCTACCATTGGATTATAATGCGACTCATTATAAACTAAAACAGGTTCGGTCATGCAAAAACATAGTTTTGCTTTTATCTCCTTTTTACTGCTCCAAGTCACACAAACTACAAATGGCACTCAGCAGAGACGGAAAGAGACCTGGTATCTCATGCATTTATGAAGCGGAAGTTAAAAACACCTAACTCAACCCAAAAGTGTACCTGCTTGCATTGATGACAATACAACCCCTGGAGAACGTTGGCTTACTTTACCACCTGCAGCCTGTACATGGCATGGAATGGACAATGGCGTGGTCCTTTGATCAACTAGAGTTTCCTGAGGAAATGAGACTGGGCTTGCAGCAAACTGCAAGATTGCTTCCGCCTGCAAAACCATTGTAAATCTATTTGTTTACACAATGAGATACTATTCTGATGTCTGAACTACAAAGAAAATTGGAAGGTATATGACCTTATAACCAGGTATATTATCATAGACATTCACTTTCCCACAATAAAAAATTGTCATCTGTCCTGAAGGCTCTTTGGCTACACTCGCAGATCTGGACAGTTGAGAATTCTTCAGTCTTAAGAACTTCAACAAGTAATAACAACCATGAAAAAGCCATTAATTTGTAAGAAGTCAAAAAACATGTGCTCTAATTAGCATATGAGATGCTAGTCTAGCAATCTAACCAGTGTAAACTCTGGCCCGTAACTTAACATTTCTTTTATATCTACAACATCATTCCATTTTAATGGTGAGACCAATCAATTACTCTATTATAACAGTTATAGTATCAAATCCCTGTAGAGTTACACTGTTATGACTTACAAACTAAATAAATCAACAGTTAGGGTAACACCACGTCATTTATCATATGTTTAATACCAGCATCCATCCCCCCATGCATCCCATGCCACTTGTGACACAAATATGCACCATCTAATTATACACCAATTTAAATGGTTAGAACTTTATTGCATAGCCATGTGAAAAACTCATAGGATCGTCCAGATTGTACGTCTAATAGTGGGGGAACTTATGATTGGAAAGCCGTCATTGTTGACTGATAGACTTGATAATAATTGCAAGCAAAAAATCCGGAAAAGTAAGATACCAAGCAGATATCCGTGCACATTTGCAAATTCTCGTTCCATTCACGTTGAAATGATAATTTTATACCGTTGACTCTAGAAACATTCAGTCACGAACAAGCTTGACAAAATAATATTGGATCTAATTTCCCATAGAAAAGGATACTCAAGGACCTCAGATGCTTTGAACTTAGGTCAAATGCTTTATTCCATGCAAAACTAGGGTTACTAGAACATGGAGACAACAGAGAGTAAATCTAATAAACAACCTTGGAGAAACAGAATCATTAGCAGAGACGGCGGTTTGAACGGAATTTTCACCGGAAAATTTGAATTCCGAGGGATCTGAACGGATGCGAGGAACGGATTCGTTTACCGGGACCGAGATCCCTTTATGCCGTGTCGTTTCATTCGGTTGAATGGTTGAATCAGAAACGAACTGCAAAATTTCCTATTTAATTCAACTGGTTTGACTAAAAGAGAAAAGTTCCAGAGATATGTGTCCTGCTTTTCATGCCTCGAACACAAAATATATATATATATATATATATTTATCGGAAATAATAAAAAAATTACACGCACACGAGGCGGATTTTGGGGGAAGGGAACGTGAAGTTTCTTGGAAGCTTCGACAGCGTCAGAATCCGATGTCGTTTCTAGAAGAGTTTTCAGTGAGATGACCTGCTGAATCGCCTGCGATTTGTTCCACGAAGGTCTCCGCATCCCTACGAGCAAAGAAAAACAAAAGGATTTCAAAATTAAAAACAACACACACTCTCACACACACTTTCCAAAAGAGGCAAACAGAAAGGAAAAAAAGAAGAAGAGAAAGAGACCTTTTTCTTTGAGGTAACGGCGGCAATCTTCGCGAGTGACCTGAGAAATGTCATCCTCGGTGAGCTGGTTGAGAGGCTTGTATAGAGGTGACCGGGAAACCATTTCTCCCGTTGACATGGCGTCAGGTTTCCAGCTAAGTAACCAACTGCTGCTTTTGGAGCTCTCTAATTTCTTAGTTTCTTCGCCAAGTCGCAGTGAGGTAGATCGATTGAAGAATAAGGGATTTCCCTTTTTACTCTCGTCAATGATTTTCTGAGATTACTAATTCCGTAATTTGGGAACCGTTCCAGGGGCTTTTTTGTTATGAAAGAATGAGAGATTCGGAAAAAGGTAGGGCGTGAGTTCGAGAGAGGCTTTAGGTTTAGGTCGCGGGCTTTTTTAATTTTTATATTTTTTATTCAACTTTATGTAAAGTTATTGCCACCCCGGGATGCCACGTAATCGTTCGCTTTTCGTCTATTTACCATATTGACCCACTAATATACTGTATCTTCATAAAAATCTAAAATGCATTTAAGCAGTACAATTTGTCTGGTTTCGGTGGGTAAAATAATGAAGGCTATATAGCTCCAATTTTTTAAATCATAACGGTGGAAGCAATGTTTTCGGAAGCTGGTTTGTGGTTGAAGACCACAAGTTTTTGGAGGGTTAACGAGGGGTATATGCCGATTTTAAAGGAAATTTAAGGTTTTAGGTTAGTTTTCTCGAAAATTAAGGAAATAAGCTATTTTTTGTAGGGAGAAGGCAAAAATGCCTCTTGCATGTAATATTTTCAGCTGACATGGCATGAAAGAGGGTGAAAACGCATCCTACACTTGCCATGTTAGCTTAAATTCCTTGCAAGAGGGGGTTTTGTCTCAACTGAAACGCGTCCCCACGACGCATTTTTTAAAACTGTGACCTAACCTTAAACTTGGGAATTCCAAGATAAAATTTACATCACATCCCATCTTTTTCATGGCAGAATTAGAATTTTTAAAAGCTTTTCAGAAAAACGCTTTTTGTCCAATCTTTTCCAACATTTTGAAATTATGTTTCATATTCAGTGGTAGAGTTTCTAATAAAATGAAGACATTTTGTGAAGAGACTTTCATAGTTAAATTTCGAGCAGATTGTTTTCATAAGGAGATGGTTGTTGATGTTAGAAATCTGAAGTTCAAAAATCAACCCAACAAAGTAAATTAGTTCAAGTAAGTGACGTTGTTTGAATCTAGATAATGAGTACTTATTTTTCTGCATAATGTTTTCGTTTTAAATATGTGAAACAAGTTTTTTGGGCGAAGATGAGTAAACAATTAAAGCCCTCATTTATTACAATGGTCAAATTTGTGACACAGATATTAGGGTTATTTTTGTATCAGCCCAATCTACAAAAATGACTTTCAATTGGAGCATAAAATTTAACGAGCTTTAGTCAATAATTAGAAAAAAAAGTGTTGACTTCAAGCCGGAGGAGAATTTCGAGCTTGAAATATAGATATCTAATGTCACTCAACCCTGTTAGATATGATATATTTGAGCTCAAAGACAACATGGATGTCGAGGGAATACTTGATACGCATTGCTCTAGTGGAAATGTTATACTAGAGTTATATGCCCAATTTGTCGATGTCGAGGAAGGTTGTTCGAGTTTGACAACAGTTCTTGTAACATCCCCAAACCCGGCCCATTCACTACGACCGAATCTGGTTATGTCACTGGGAAAAGACGGTTGAAAATCTTCTTAATTTAAAATAAAACATCGTAGTTTGCTGAATTTTGGAAAACATATCTTTGGAATAAAACTTTGCTATTAAACTCATTCATTTTTAAAACTTTAGTTTATAATATCCAATTTGAATAAATAGGTTGCAAACCATAAATCATTTTCACGTAGCAATTTAATTTAAATAAACCATAGTTAAAGTAATACCAAAAACATAAAATGGCCTTTATTACAACCCAACAATTCAAATAAAGTACTTATATCAAAATCAAGCATGAAATAATTGAACATCATCTTCTGCATGGGCCACCTTGTCCTCTCGATCCCGGTCCAGACTTTATGCACTACTCGAAATGGTTAAGGAAAAAGGTGAGTCACCCGGACTCGATGTGCTACCCTTTTTCCTGATTAGCAAAATATCACATACAAACATAATCATGATCATCATGCATCCCAATCATATGCACCCAATCCTAACCGTCCATACACCTTTTCTACCCCGTGTGGTACCAAACCACTTTGGTGGTGCCAAACCACCGGTGTCACGAAGACACAATAATCATCAATGTGGTGCCAAACCACTTTGGTGACGTATAGTCACAATGTGTTACCAAAACACCGGTGACCAAAGTCACAAATCCAATGATAGGGCCAACCCATCGTGTGATACCAAATCACCGGCGACAATCCCGTATCTCAAAAGTGGGGCCAACCCACGGTGGTGTTAACCACAGGGGGCGAGTCGCAATGAGGTGCCAAACCTCTGGTGTCCCAAAGACACAAATGTGGTACCAAACCACTTTGGTGACCGTAGTCACGATAATCGAGTGATGGGGCCAACCCATCGTGTGATACCAAATCACCGGCGTCAATCCTCAATACCGCCTTGTGGGGCCAACCCACCGTGGTGCGAAACCACGGGGGCGAGGCAGAGGTGCCAAACCTCCGAGGTGCCAAACCTCTGGTGACCCAAAGTCACAAAGTTGTGTTACCAAAACATCGTGCTCGTCGACACAAATATCACTTGCCCCTCCACTGCATACAACCCACATCAATCATGCACATGTATCATAATATACCATCATCTTTGGTTTAGCAACATACATATTGTTTATCACAAACAAGTATTATAGTACACATATTGGATATACTATGCTTACCAAAAGCATCAACATGACAACTCATAGCAGATCTGACATGCTTACCAAAAGCATCACAACAGGACTTACTTGACCCTTTGCCTCATACCTTAATGGTATTTAATCCACCTTCTCATGGATCCAAACAACACACAATAATAAGCATATTTATTAATAGAAAAGTGTGTGTATGAACACACTGCAAGCCTCAACCAAGAACCAACTAAGACCCTTGATCCTCTTGCTCCTAAAACAATCGGCCAATCAAGCATTAGCACTCATATCATTCGGCTACAACCATTTTAAACCAAAGGGGTTATCGTTTAACCCTTACCTTGCGATGGTTTGGTTTCCTACCAAACCGAACCAACAATGGTTCCTCTTTTTAACATTCGACACACCTATTAAAAGAACGATTAAACCTTTGTCACCCTTGACTTAATCGAAACCAAAAGATTGAACTAAAAGAATCCTCTTTACCACCACTTACCAATCGACTACACAAAAGTGATAGCTTCACTTGATCGCCACCAAAATCCGGAGACCCTATAACGAAATAATTACCAAACAAGATATTAATATTCTTCCAAGCGGATGCCAAAAACGCACTCTTACCCTTGTAGATGTCGACAGAGAGAACAGAGAATAGTCCATAGGGCATTCTGCCTTACCTATATATCTTGTCCAAGACTTGAAATCACAACCCCAAAAGCAATCCACACCACCCTTAGATTCGGCCAAAGAACAAACAAAAAGGAAGGGAAGATTCGGCCAACACTAAAATCAAATGGAAGAGAATATTTGGCTAGATCCTTTAGAGGTTGAAACAAAAGGAAATAATCCAAGGAGAAAAAGAATCGCAATGGAGATTAGCAATGAGAGGGAAGGTTCGGCTTTGCAAGAAAGAAAACAAAGAAGAAAGCTAAGGGAGAGTAAGTGTTTGACCATGGGTAAAAAGAAAGCCATCAAGCAAAATGACAAAACCAAGTGTCTTTGTATTCAAGAGAACATTCGCCACCACAACATTAAAGAACAAATGTAGCTTTACGACAAAATTAAGGTTACTAAAGGTTTTGGTATAATGAAAACCAATAGAGAGACACTATGAAAAATCGGCTTTGGTACCCACAACTAAGGCTGGCGAATATACCCAAAAATGCTAAAGAAGCAAACAACATTCTCCCCTCCTTAACCTCCAAAACCCCACATACCCCCATGAAGATTCCCACAATCGGCCACCTCTTGAAACACTCCAAGCCACACATTTGAATTAAACAAATCCCTATCTTACTCATCATCATCCATTCAAAACCTATTCAAACTAACTAAAATAATCCATAATTATCTAAAATAATAAAATAATAAAACCACCCACCAAACCGAATTTAAAAACCAAACAACCTTAGCTTAAACTTTATCTAATTGGGACTCCCATGTGTCGTCCAACACCCTCAAGCCTCACGCCCAAAAAGAATAAAACAAACCCCAAAATGCAACTCCCTTGATTCGAACCATGCACACCTCTCCTTCAACGCCCAGCCCACTCGGCCACTTTGATTTTTATGCCATAAAGCCACACCATTTAATTTTAAACCCTTCTTACTCCAAATTTCCATAACCGCATATAAAAATATAAACGCCAAAATGCTACTCCAGCGCTCGAACTGCGCCCTTGCTCTCCTTCAGCGCCTAAGTGGCGCATGAGAGCCACTTGGACAAGTTGTTTGCTTGCGTCAAAACACGCCCCCACTTCTTTTTAAGGCCTCCCACCTTGTAACGCCAAGACCCAAAAATTAAAACCAGCCTGCTTTGCCTCTTTGATTCGAACCCAAGACCTCAAAGGCGCTACTTCCAAATTTCTTAGCAACGCATGAAGCCACTTTGCCAAAGCCTCTCATGTGTCCTATTCTCCCAATTAATTCCTTTAAGGCCTCCCAAAGCCAAGCTCCTTTATTACTTAAAAATCCAAAATTTTCCAAAGCCTTCCCTTTCATCCAAACATTCTTAAAACCTCTAAAACTCACCCAAGCACTCCCAAAAACCTACTAACACTTGATTTATACCCCATATGCACAAATTTCTAAACCAGGGTTTTACAATTCTACCCTCCTTAAAATAATTTCGTCCTCGAAATTACTTGTCTAAACTAACACCCAATTCTCTCCACTACGCTTATCATTGCAAGACTCGATTAACAAGTTTTATGCAATTGTTTGAGTAGTCTAATCCTAGGGTCCAACAGATCCTAGTATTCTATTCTACGAGCCCAAACTAAGCCCAAATCAATTCATACAAACAAATCACTTCAAGAAAGTCCAAGTACTTACTCGTGGACTTGAGGTAGGAGACACAAAGCCATGCCGGAAAAACTCTGAAAAATTTCTTAAAAGCCCATATTTTTGAAAAGCCCATTTTGAAAATGTTTTTGGCCCCAAAACCCTCAAAGCCGAGTTTTGAACCGGCTCGATACCAAATCTGTAACATCCCCAAACCCGGCCCATTCACTACGAATGAATACGGTTATGTCACTTGGGAAAAGACGGTTGAAAATCTTCTTAATTTAAAATAAAACATCGTAGTTTGCTTTGAATTTTGGAAAACATATCTTTGGAATAAAACTTTGCTATTAAACTCATTCATTTTTAAAACTTTAGTTTATAATATCCAATTTGAATAAATAGGTTGCAAACCATAAATCATTTTCACGTAGCAATTTAATTTAAATAAACCATAGTTAAAGTAATACCAAAAACATAAAATGGCCTTTATTACAACCCAACAATTCAAATAAAGTACTTATATCAAAATCAAGCATGAAATAATTGAACATCATCTTCGGCATGGGCCACCTTGTCCTCTCCGATCCCGGTCCCACTTTATGCACTACGAAATGGTTAAGGAAAAGGTGAGTCACCCAGACTCGATGTGCTACCCTTTTCCCGGATTAGCAAAATATCACATACAAACATAATCATGATCATCATGCATCCCAATCATATGCACCCAATCCTAACCGTCCATACACCTTTTCTACCCCGTGTGGTACCAAACCACTGGTGGTGCCAAACCACTGGTGTCCTGAAGACACAATAATCATCAATGTGGTGCCAAACCACTGGTGACGTATAGTCACAATGTGTTACCAAAACACTGGTGACCGAAGTCACAAATCCAATGATGGGGCCAACCCATCGTGTGATACCAAATCACTGGCGACAATCCCGTATCTCAAAAGTGGGGCCAACCCACGGTGGTGTTAACCACAGGGACGAGTCGCAATGAGGTGCCAAACCTCTGGTGTCCCAAAGACACAAATGTGGTACCAAACCACTGGTGACCGTAGTCACGATAATCGAGTGATGGGGCCAACCCATCGTGTGATACCAAATCACTGGCGTCAATCCCTCAATACCGCCTTGTGGGGCCAACCCACTGTGGTGCGAAACCACGGGGACGAGACGCTGAGGTGCCAAACCTCTGGAGGTGCCAAACCTCTGGTGACCCAAAGTCACAAAGTTGTGTTACCAAAACACTGGTGCTCGTCAGCACAAAATATCACTGCCCCCTCCACTCGTACAACCCACATCAATCATGCACATGTATCATAATATACCATCATACTGGTTTAGCAACATACATATTGTTTATCACAAACAAGTATTATAGTACACATATTGGATATACTATGCTTACCAAAAGCATCAACATGACAACTCATAGCAGATCTGACATGCTTACCAAAAGCATCACAACAGGGACTTACTTGACCCTTTGCCTCATACCTTAATGGTATTTAATCCACCTTCTCATGGATCCAAACAACACACAATAATAAGCATATTTATTAATAGAAAAGTGTGTGTATGAACACACCTGCAAGCCTCAACCGAAGAACCAACTAAGACCCTTGATCCTCTTGCTCCTAAAACAATCGGCCAATCAAGCATTAGCACTCATATCATTCGGCTACAACCATTTTAAACCAAAGGGGTTATCGTTTAACCCTTACCTTGCAGATGGTTTGGTTTCCTACCAAACCCGAACCAACAATGGTTCCTCTTTTAACATTCGACACACCCTATTAAAAGAACAGTTAAACCTTTGTCACCCTTGACTTAATCGAAACCAAAAGATTAAACTAAAAGAATCCACTCTTACCACCACTTACCAATCGACTACACAAAAGTGATAGCTTCACTTGATCGCCACCAAAATCCGGAGACCCTATAACGAAATAATTACCAAACAAGATATTAATATTCTTCCAAACGGATGCCAAAAACGCACTCTTACCCTTGTAGATGTCGACGAGAGAAACAGAGAGAATAGTCCATAGGGCATTCGGCCTTACCTATATATCTTGTCCAAGACTTGAAATCACAACCCCAAAAGCAATCCACACCACCCTTAGATTCGGCCAAAGAACAAACAAAAAGGGAAGGGAAGATTCGGCCAACACTAAAATCAAATGGAAGAGAATATTTGGCTAGATCCTTTGAGAGGTTGAAACAAAAGGAAATAATCCAAGGAGAAAAAGAATCGGCAATGGAGATTAGCAATGAGAGGGAAGGTTCGGCTTTGCAAGAAAGAAAACAAAGAAGAAAGCTAAGGGAGAGTAAGTGTTTTGACCATGGGTAAAAGAAAGCCATCAAGCAAAATGACAAAACCAAGTGTCTTTGTATTCAAGAGAACATTCGGCCACCACAAAGATTAAAGAACAAATGTAGCTTTCGACAAAATTAAGGTTACTAAAGGTTTGGTATAAAATGAAAACCAATAGAGAGACACTATGAAAAATCGGCTTTGGTACCCACAACTAAGGCTGGCCGAATATACCCAAAAATGCTAAAGAAGCAAACAACATTCTCCCCTCCTTAACCCTCCAAAACCTACCACATACCCCCCATGAAGATTCCCACAATCGGCCACCTCTTGAAACACTCCAAGCCACACATTTGAATTAAACAAATCCCTATCTTACTCATCATCATCCATTCAAAACCTATTCAAACTAACTAAAATAATCCATAATTATCTAAAATAATAAAATAATAAAAACCACCCACCAGCCGAATTTAAAAACCAAACAACCTTAGCTTAAACTTTATCTAATTGGGACTCCCATGTGCCGTCCAACACCCTCAAGCCTGCTGCCCAAAAAGAATAAAAACAAACCCCAAAATGCAACTCCCTTGATTCGAACCGCTGCACACCTCTCCTTCAACGCCCCAGGCCACTCGGCCACTTTGATTTTTATGCCATAAAGCCACACCATTTAATTTTAAACCCTTCTTACTCCAGCCCCATAACCGCATATAAAAATATAAACGCCAAAATGCTACTCCAGGCGCTCGAACCTGCGCCCTTGCTCTCCTTCAGCGCCTAAGTGGCGCATGAGAGCCACTTGGACAAGTTGCTGCTTGCGTCAAAACACGCCCCCACTTCTTTTTTAAGGCCTCCCACCTTGTAACGCCAAGATCCAAAAATTAAAACCAGCCTGCTGCCTCTTTGATTCGAACCCAAGACCCTCAAAGGCGCTACTTCCAGCCCCTTAAGCAACGCATGAAGCCACTTTGCCAAAGCCTCTCATGTGTCCTATTCTCCCAATTAATTTCTTTAAGGCCTCCCAAAGCCAAGCTCCCCTTTATTACTTAAAAATCCAAAATTTTCCAAAGCCTTCCCCTTTCATCCAAACATTCTTAAAACCTCTAAAACTCACCCAAGCACTCCCAAAAACCTACTAACACTTGATTTATACCCCATATGCACAGCCCCTAAACCAGGGTGTTACAGTTCTAATAAATTTATTTCGGGAACAGGAAGTAGAAAGTCCAACTACGCGGTTGTGCGGTGGTTTCATGGTGTTGTTACAAAACTCCTATCCGGAAATGCCAGAGTCATCAATGGGAAGGCATTCCTCAGTTTTAGCCCTCGATTTCAACTTCGGCGTACAATCGGGGTTAGTTGGTAACCCAAACTTGGTGGCCCCGACACAAAATTTTTTAAGTGCTTTTGATTTCAACTTTCAAATGTTGATGTTCTATGTTGGAAATACTTATGCGGGTATGCCACCAAGTTACACAGGTGAGTAATCCGCAAGTAATATTGGTTTTAATGTAGGGTTGATGAGAATGGATGATGTACTCCTTACAACATGCACCGATGAAGGGACATCCAACCCTGGACATGCAACTGGGGTTGATAACGAAAAGGAAGCTAAGAATGAAGAGGAATCTAAAACTGATGATGATCCAATCCGAGAGTCTGGGCCAGATGGTTCAAAAATTGCATTATTTTTTGAACTAGAGGTTGTTTCTACTGAAGGAGGGAGTGGTTATAATGGTGAAGGTCCGAACAATGCTGAAGGAACCCATCCAGATTTTACGACATATGCACCTCCATCCCACATGCTTAATGTCAACCTTAATGTTGAAGGTGGGTTAGAATTTCCAAAACTTCCTCATAGAAGACCGAACCATGCGAGTTCTTCTACAAATTTCGACGATTTATAAGTTGGAATCGAGTTTTCCTCAAAAGATTTTTTTGTTACTGCAGTGAAGTGGTATAGCATAAAACATTGGGTCAACTTCTATGTTACAAAATCGCGTGCCGAAAAATATGAGGCAAAGTGCGCAATGCGTGCAGTAGATGTTCATGGAAAATCATGACATCTATGAGAAAAAAGATAGGGTTTTGGACAATTAAGAAATATAATGCTCCGCATACTTGTGTTCTTGCAAGTATGTTACAGGATCATTCGAAATTAGATTCTGACCTGATCTCTGACATTGTCTTACGTATGGAAAAATACTTATGTTGTTGCAGGTATGTCATAGGATTATCCAATATTGGATTCTAACCTAATATATGACATTATCTTACCTATGGTGAAAGTGAATCTTAGAATCAAGGGTGAGTAAAATTCGATTCGATTTGAAAAAATCGAAAAAAAAATCAAATTTTGAATTAATCGATTCAAGTTATTCATGTTAACTCAAATAAGTAATTCAAGTTTCGAGTTAGAATCGAGTAGAATTTTATAATTCAAATAATTTCGAATAACAGATTGGTGTAAATACCCCTTTAGTCCCTGCTGATTCTGAAAATGAGCAAATTGGACTATCTTTCAACAAAAAATACAAATTAATCAAATTAATTCTCAAAAAATCAAAATAAATTTTAAAATTCTAAATATTTATAAAATCCCAAAATTTATATATTTTAAAAAAATATATAATAATTTAAAACATTTAAAGAATATATAAAGATAAAATTTTTAAAATAACAATTTTGGGGCCTAAATAAGTTAATTAATTATTCAACTTTGTCATACTAAAGTATCTTATTTTTTTATTATTTTGCTTTGAAAAAGTTTTCAAATATATATGGTTTCAAATTTATGTTCTCTAACGTGGAATTAGTTATACTAGATTTTCATTTGACATGTTTAATATTTTAATTTAACTTGAACAATTTCACTCAATTAAATTTGACTCGAATTTCATTTCACTTTACTTGATTCAAAAAAAATTCAAATCGAGTTAGGATGATAAAATAGGACTCGTCAACTCGAAATTTTCCACTCGGTTCGATCGAACGCTCACCCCTACCTAGGATTCTCATGTTAATTTTGATTGCTAATATCCATAGTCAGTACGATAGCACTGTATCGTACTACAAGGCATGGGTTACAAAATAGAAAGCTATGAAAAATATGTATAACGGGTGGGATAAATCATATAATGATTTGTGGAAATGGTTGAATGTACCGAATTAGTACATCTCAAGTACCGTCATTGATCTGCAAACATAATTTACTTATCATGGAAATCGAATGGTCCAAGGGAAAATAGTTTTCCATCGTCTTTTTTGGACATTCAAGCCATGCATTAAAGCATTTCGATACTATAAGCCATTGGTAAAAATTACATGGTTTTGCAATTGCTGGACAAGAAATAGCTAATGCTTGAGACTTCTTAACTAACTTGAGAAGGCATGTTGTACCATAACCAGATATATGCATCATTTCTGATAGGACACCTGGAATACAAGCTGCAATTGATCGACATGGAAACCTATGGGATCGTGCACACTATAAGTACTATATACATCATATCGGGTCAAATTACATGGGCCAATTTTACAAGGATCATGAGTGATGATATGTTATTAACATAGGTAAGTAGTAATATTCTTTTCTATATCATTCTTTAACATATACATTGTTTGCATTCATGGATATACTCTTAACTTTCTTCAATAGGGTACAAGCTCATCAAACATTGACTCCACGAAATGTTGGACAATTTGGGGGCTATAAACAAACGTGGTGTTGAATACCTCAATGGGATATCCAAAGAATAGTGGACTCAATCATATGATGGAGGTCTACGATACGACCACATGACAACGAACCTAGTGGAATGCATAAATTATGTATTGAATAAGACATGACATTTATTGATAACATCGGTGGTCAAAGAAACATATTTCTGCTTATCATTGTAACACCCCTAACCTGTATCCGTCGCCGAAATAGGGTTACGGAGTATTACCGGAGTTCACAGAACATTCACATGCAAATTGTATTAAAATACCATTCATACTTAAAATTTTTCTTATTATCCCTTGAATGGGCCTTCGAGGCCCAATATGAACATTAGAATCGATTCGGGACTCAATCGGGATCTCATAAAAAATTTTGCAAAATTTCCAAATTTCTCTTATGAATAGTGCGTAGACGTCCGTGTGGTCTAGGGGCACGCCCGTGTGATCAGGCCGTGTAGCTACACATGCCCGTGTCCCTAACCCGTACAGCTCTCTGACTTGCAAAGCATGAACAAATTGAAGTCACACGCCCGTGTGCTAGGCCGTGTGGCAAATTTAATTTTCGAAATTAAGGTGCAGTTTTCATACGGCCAGGACACACGCCCGTGTTCAAGGCCATGTCCCTCACACGGCTGAGACACACGCCCGTGTCTCTGTCCGTGTGCTCGATTCTGAGTATTCTGTTTCTAAATTTTAAGGTGCAGGGGACACATGGCCAAATCAAATGCCCATAGGGTAGGCCGTATGTCACACACGGCCTAGACATACGCCCGTGTGTCTACCCGTGTGGACAAAATGAAGCCATTTCTTAGCATCATTTTCTCACCCAGTTTTGCCAACAACCTACACCAATACTTGCATGTATATACCAGCCAAATCAAGCATTAAAACCAAGCCTAAACTAACATCTATCATGGCATAATATTACATTCAATTCATGTTTATAATCATACTTTTAGTGCATATACAAGATAAACATACTCTATTCATCTACATTTAACACATAAGCATTGAACATGAGATAACTTATAAACATACCAAATAAATCATTACTAGCCATTCCAATGGCTAGATTACCAAACATCACTTACAAGTAATCATTTGGCCAAATAAGCCTATACATGCCATTATACCAAAATGAGATTTCTAAATATACCAAAAAGGAGATAGTGGATAGTGTGATTATGCTCTGACCGATCCTCCAACCTTTGCAAGCTTACGAGTACTATAAAACAAGGAAAAAGGAAATGGGGTAAGCATTTTCATGCTTAGTAAGTTCGTATAACGAAAAATAAACTTACCGATTATATCTATTCAAACAAGCATACATAAGCATACATTTCATCCATTATAGGTAGTTCACCTAAACATATACACTAAACCAAGCAAGTTAGTCACATAACATCATATAAATATCAAGTAAACATAGATGAGCTCATTACATACAAATTTCCATTAATTCTACCTTTCCATATTTCAAGAGTCTTTTCCGTTGAACTAATGAAATTTCGATGGACATTCGGGTGATGTACATAAGGTATACATATAAATTATCCGTCAATTCATATTCATAATTACCCATTGGACATAAGTTCAAAGAGCACACTCTCGGGCCACATATTTTACAATAGGATTACCAGTCCAGGCTAAATCCCAGCTTTCAACTGACGTTCACAAGAGTCATTCAGGATTGCCAGTCCAGGCTAAATCCTATCAGTGACCTATGCTCTAAAGAGCTTAATTAGGGTTACTCGTCCGGGCTAAACCCAATCTATAACATATGCTTGAGAGGCTTAATTCAGGATTACCCGTCCGGGTTAAATCCTATTTGTAACATTTATCATATCCTACTCATTTCAAGAAATCACCAAAATTCATCGAATTTCAATGTTCAACCGGGACATGACATTTTATCCATATTTTCCAAATTATAGATATTTCATTATGTTCATCATCACATACATATCATTAAAATCATATAATTCAATTCAAGCAATTTAACATACATATTTAAGTTACACGAACTTACCTTGACAATTGTTCGTGTTTGAATTCAAACTAATCTGAAACTTTTTGTTTCCCTCGATCTAATTTCGTAGTTGGTCTTTCCGGGTCTTTTCAAGCTTGGTAAGTTCTCTTCCTCTCTCCTAGGGTTTCCATAGAAAATATTGGGGAAGAAGATAAATAGAAAAGATGATAATTTCTTTTTATTTTTCTATCATCTTTTTAATTTGTTAATTTCCAATTTAGTCCCTAGCCATTTCTAATTTTTCCATGGATGAGTCATTAAAATCTCAACCAACTCTCATTCAATGGTCTAATTACCATATAAGGACCTCTAGTTTTAAATTTTATAGCTATTTAATACCTATAGCTACTAGAACTTAACTATTGCATTTTATGCAATTTAGTCCTTTCCCTATTTAAACACACAATTGGTAAAATTTTCGTACCAAAATTTTTGTATGACCTTCTTATAATAATGCAAATCATAAAATAAAATAAAATAAAATTTTATTTTTGGGCTCGAATTTGTGGTCCCGAAACCACTGTTCTGATCTCACCGAAATTGGGCTGTTACAACTCTCCCCCCTTTAAAAAAAATTTTGTCCTCGAAAATTCCTACCAGAAAAAAGGTTAGGGTATTGCTTCCTTATAGTATCCTCCGGCTCCCAGGTAGCTTCCTCTAAACCATGCCGTTACCAGAGCACTTTTACGAATGCCACCTTTTTATTTCTTAGCTCTTTCGTCTCATGTGCAAGTATTTTGACCAGTTCTTCATTGTAGGTCATATCAGGCTGAATCTCAACTTCTATTGGACGAAAAACGTGTGAAGGATCCGATCGATATCGTCGTAACATGGATACATGGAAAACATTATGAATCTTATCAAGCTCAGGTGGTAATGCTAACCGATATGCAACCGGCCCAATTCTTTCAATGATTTCATAAGGTCCGATGAACCGTGGACTCAATTTCCCTTTACGACTGATAAACCATAAATGTAACATATTTTAATTCCATGCTTGGCATATTTTTGGATGATTTATGATGAGAATTAGTGAATTTGATGCTCCTAATCCCTTAAATTCATGTTTTTATACTTAGAAGAGCATTTGGGAGCGAAAAAGGGGCCAAAATCGGAGTTTTCAGGATCCACACGGGCTGGGCACACGCCCATGTGCCAGCCCGTGTCAGTTTTGGTCCCTGCTTCCCTGTTACGTAGAAAAATCCAATTTTTAGGGTTTCTGAGCATTCTAAAGTCTATAAATACACACCAGAAGAAGACCTAAAGGGAGCACGCAGAGTAGATCGAAGAAATTACTCGAAGGAAGCCGTCAGAATCATCTCGAAAGCAAGATCCACTCCAAGATTGAAGATCTCCATCAAGTTCTTTAGAAGTTTTTGGGTTCTTTATGTCTTGTTGTTTTCTTAATTCTAAGATGTTTTCCTTTTACGTTATGAACTAAACTCCCTAAATACCTAGAGAGGATGAAACCTAAGACGAATCTTATTATTTAATTATCTGAATTACATGATAAATACTTGTTCTTGTTCTTAATTATGTGTTCTTAATTCTTGCTTTAATATTTTCAGGATATTAATTCAAGATTGGATGTGCTTATTCAATGGAGCAAAAGTCCCTGCTTAAGAGTAGATCTAGCATAATTAAGCGGAGTTGACTGCAACCCTAGAAATAGGACGACATAAATCTACCGGATTAGAGTCAAATCTAATAAGGGAATCCATAGATCGAGTTAATGCGACGATAGGGGTTTTAATTAGAAAGAGATTTCAATTAATCAACCTAGATTCAGTTGTTCTTAGTCTCGAAAGAGATATTAACATAAATCAGGGATTTCTACGGATCAAGACAAGTGAATAAATCGTTTAATTCAGAGTCAGAATAATAAGTGAAGTCTAGGTGGATTCTTCCCTGGGTATTGTCTTTATTCATTGGTTTATTTCGATTACTTTCTTCACTCTCTGTTGCGTTCATAGTTAATTAGTTAGTTAAAATTTAGATTAAAATGAATCCCTTTAATTATTATACTAAATAATAGAAAGATAGTTATTACTAATAATTTTAGTCCTTGAGGATACGATATTCCGGACTCATCAAAGCTATACTACTGTTCGATAGGTGCGCTTGCCTTTGTCGAAATATTAGTTAGTTTCGAGCCCATCACGACCGAATCGGAAAACTTTCTTTATGGTGATACTTTCAAGAACACTTTATCACCAACCTGAAATTCTATCTCTTTTCGTTTCAAATCAGCATAGGACTTTTGACGGTCTGAGGCTGCCTTCAAACTGTCTCGGATTATCTTCACCTTTTCTTCTGTTTCACGGATCAAGTCAACTCCGTGTATCTTTTTCTCGCTTAACTCTGTCCAATACAATGGAGTTCTACATTTGCGACCATATAGAGCCTCATACGGTGCCATTTTAATACTGGACTGATAACTATTATTGTAAGCAAATTCAATCAAAGGCAGATACTTTTCCCAGTTACCCCCAAATTCAAGTACACAACACCAAAGCATGTCTTCCAAAATCTGTATCACACGTTTCGATTATCCATCTGTTTGAGGGTGGAATGCAGTACTAAAACGTAACTGAGTGCCTAGAGCTTTTTGCAATTTACTCCAAAATCAGGAGGTGAACCGAGGATCTCTATCTGAAATAATAAAGGTTGGCACTCCATGCAATCTTACAATTTCAGAGACATATAATTCAGCCAACCTATCTAAAGAAAAATCTATGCGTACCGGGATAAAGTGTGCTGATTTCGTTAAACGAACGACAATTACCCATACAGCATCTTTCTTTTTCAGCGACAAGGGTGATCCCGATACAAAGTCCATGGTAATCATTTTCCATTTCCATTCTAGAATTGTAATTGGCTGCAATAATCTCGAAGGCACTTGGTGTTCAGCCTTTACTTGTTGACATATTAAGCATCTAGATACAAATTCGAAAATATCTCTTTTCATTCCCGGCCACCAGTACATTTTCTTCAAGTCATTATACATTTTGTTGCTACCTGGATGCACAGACATAATACTATTGTGTGCTTCATGTAAAATCTTCTGTACTAGTTTTGAATTCTTCGGTACACATATTCTGTCTCTAAACAACAAACAACCATCTGAATCAATCTGAAACTCTGAATTAGGATCTGACTCACTTTGCACTCGTTTGGCCTGTAACTTATCTTCATCCTTCTGAGCCTCACAGATTTTTTGTCGAAACGTTGATCTAGCTTTTAACTCAGCTATGATTAAATCATCATCAGACAAGGACAACTGGGCGTTCAATGCCCGCAAGGCAAACAAATATTTTTGACTCAAGGCATCTGCAACCACATTAGCTTTCCCGGATGGTAATCAATAACGAGATCATAATCTTTCAATAATTCCAATCATCTCTGTTGTCTCAAGTTCAATTCTTTTTGTGCCATTAAATGCTTTAGACTTTTATGATCCGTAAAGATATGACACTTTTCACCAAAGAGATAATGCCGACATATCTTCAGTGCAAACACAATGGCTGCTAACTCAAGGTCGTGTACCGGGTAATTCTTTTCATGCGGCTTCAGCTGTCTAGATGCATAAGCTACAACTTTACCATCTTGCATCAATACGCAACCCAAACCATTCAATGAGGTATCACTGTAGATTACAAATTCTTTACCCGATTCAGGTTGAACTAATACGGGAGCTTCCGTCAATAAGGCTTTGAATTTATCAAAACTTTGTTGGCACTTATCAGTCCACTCGAATCTCACTTCTTTTTGCAGCAATCGAGTCATCGGAGAAGCTATCATTGAAAACCCTTTAACAAATCTCCGATAATATCTGGCTAGCCCCAGAAAACTTCAGACTTCTGAAACATTCTTCGGATGCTTCCAACTTACAATAGTTGAAATCTTATTCGGATCTACCCGGATACCTTCTACAGATGCAATATGTCCAATGAAACTAACTTCCTGTAACTAGAATTCACATTTACTGAATTTGGCATATAGTTGTTTCTCACGCAGAGTTTGCAATACAATTCTCCAATGCTCAGTATGCTCATTTTCATCCCGGGAATAAACCAAAATATCATCAATAAATACAACCACGAACCTGTCCAGGTATGGACTAAAAATTCTATTCATTAAATCCATGAATACTGTCGGTGCATTAGTCAACCCAAACGGCATCACAAGAAACTCATAGTGCCCATATCTGGTTCTGAAAGTTATCCTTGGCACATCTGAATCCTTTACCCGCAGCTGATAATAACCAGATCGAAGATCAATCTTCCAAAATACAGTAGCACCCCTTAGTTGGTCAAACAAATCATCAATTCAGGGAAATGGATATTTGTTCTTTATTGTGACTTTATTGAGCTACCTCTAATCAATGCACAACCTCAATGATCCATCTTTCTTCTTTACAAACAAAACAGGTGCACCCCACGGTGAAAAGTTGGGTCGAGCAAATCCTTTATCAATTAATTCTTGCAACTGTACTTTCAAATTTAATTCAGTAGAAGCCATACTATATGATGCTCTCGATATCGGTGTCGTCCCTGGTACAAGGTCTATAGAAAATTCCACCTCTCTAGCTGATGGTAAACCAGGCAATTCTTCTGGAAATACCTCAAGAAACTCACAAACAACCGGCACTAACTAGATTTTCAACTCAGACACTTTGGTATCCAGCACATAAGCAAGATAAGCCTCATACCCTTTTCTAATATATCTCTATGCTGATATTGCTGAAATCACATTAGATGACCCATCTAATTTTTCAGATTCAACCCGAAGTAATTCACCATTTTGACACTTCAACATGATATATTTACGTTTACAATTAAGTACTGCATCATGTTGGGTTAACCAATCCATTCCCAAAATCACATCAAAATCATCAAAAGGTAACAACATCAAACTAGCCAGAAAACAATAACCCTCTATCATCAACAGGCAATTCTTACAAATTTTATCTACCATAACATGCTGACCCAAGGGATTTGAAACTTTGACCACAAATTCGGTGAATTCAACCAACATATTTTTAACAGTCACAAGTTTCGTGCATATGAATGCGTTGAACCAGGATAAATCGAAGCAATAATATCAGTATCAAGTAAAGAGAATGTACTAGTGATAACATTTGGTGCCGAGGCATCTTCCCTTACACGTATGGCGTATATCCTCGCCGGAGCCCGTGCCTCAGATTTAGCTGTTGAGTCTTTTACAGCAGTGCGACTACCACTGACATTTCTGGGATATCGTGGTGGTCTACCCCTTGAGACGGGATTACTCGGCTTAGAGGTTTGTTCTATATCTTTCTCAACTCTTTCCGGGCAATCCTTAAGAAAATGGTCAAGATAACCACATTTAAAACATGCCCCACTTCTCATCCGGCACTCTCCAAAATGCAATTTGTTACAGACATTGCATCGTGGCTTGGGGTTTCCAACACTCCCAACACTGGTTGCTAGAGGAGATGAAGACCTCGGGTTAGAGCGTTTAGAACTTCTTTCCTTTTCCGAATATCCCTCTGATGAGGCAAAAGGTTCTTGGTAACTTATTGATTTCTTTGAGGTAGATGATTGCGTCTTGCTCATAAATTTTTTACTCGGAACCCGAGCTTTTCTTTCGGCTTGCTTCTTCTCTTTGCTTAATTCCTCGGCCTTGTGGGCTCTTTCAGCTAATACCGCGAATACCCTTAATTTCAAAATCCCAATCAACAACTTAATGTCTTCATTCAGCCCTTCTTCAAATTGTTTGCACATATCGGCTTCAGTCTGAACCCATTCAGTAACATACTTGATCATTCTAATAAACTGTCGTTCATACTCAGATATTGTCATATTTCCCTGTTTGAGTTCTAAAAATTCCTTCTTTTTCTGATCTAGGAACCTCTGACTAATATATTTCTTTCTGAACTAAGTTTGGAAGAATTCCCACGTAACATTTTCTCCTGGTACAACAGAAGATATGGTTTTCCACCAATGATAAGTTGTATCTTTCAGCAAGGATACCGCACATTTAAAACATTTGGTGAGAGTACATGACAATTCATCGAAAACCCAAATAGTATTTTTCAGCCGAAACTCGGCCCTCTTTGGATCATCATCGGTCATAGCCCTAAATTTTTTAGCCTCATATTTTTTAATCTTATCAACCGGAGCCTTACCAATTCTAACGGGTCCAGTACCCTGTGGTGCTTCATCAGGCTGTGAAGCAGGTGGGGGAGGTTGCTGAACAGCAGGGCGTGTTCTCATATATTCACTAAACCATTCATCCATCATTTCAAAGAAGGCTGCTTTTGCCTCTTCATGACCCTCAGACATGGGCCTCCTCCTACTACTAGTTACGGCTCGTTGCATAGAAGCTTGAGAAGTGCTCTTAGCTTCCTCAGACTCATCTCGAGCTTGGTTAGAAGATATTACTATATAAAAATACATTTAAAAGTAGTCATGAGATATCACACTATCATGAATTATATAATGACATGTATAGCTAGACCCGTACTTGCTACGTTAGTCCGAGAATCGGCTAAATCGTAGCTCTGATACCTATAAATATAACACCCCTAACCCGTATCCGTCGCCGAAATAGGGTTACGGAGTATTATCGGAGTTCACAGGACATTCACATGCAAATTGTATTAAAATAACATTCATACTCAAAAATTTTCTTATTGTCCCTTGAATAGGTCATCGAGGCCCAATATGAACATTAGAATCGATTCGGGACTCAATCAGGATCTCATAAAATTTTTCGTAAAATTTCTAAATTTCTCTTATTAACAGTGCCCACACGCCCGTGTGGGCAAGGGACACGCCCGTGTAATCAGGTCGTATGGCTACGCACGCCCGTGTCTCTAACCCGTGCAACTCTCTGACTTGCAATGCATGAACAAATTGAAGTCACACATCCAAGTCACATGCCCTTGTGCTAGGCCGTGTGACGAATTTAATTTTTGAAATTAAGGTGCAGTTTTCACACGGCCAGGACACACGCCTATGTTCATGGCCGTGTCCCTCATACGGCTGAGACACACGCCCGTGTCTCTGCCCGTGTGCTCAAGTCTGAGCATTCTGTTTCTAAATTTTAAGGTGCAGGGACACACAGCCTAGACACACGCCCGTGTGGACAAAATGAAGCCATTTCTTAGCTTCATTTTCTCACCCAATTTTACCAACAACCTACACCAATACTTGCATGTATATACCAGCCAAATTAAGCATTAAAACCAAGCCTAAACTAACATCTATCATGGCATAATATCACATGCAATTCATGTTTATAATCATACTTTTAGTGCATATACAAGATAAACATACTCTATTCATCTACATTTAACACATAAGCATTGAACATGAAATAACTTATAAACATACCAAATAAATCATTACTTGCCATTCCAATGGCTAGATTACAAAACATCACTTACAAGTCATCATTTGGCCAAATAAGCCTATACATGCCATTATACAAAAAGGAGATTTCTAAATATACCAAAAAGGAGATAGTGGATAGTGTGATTATGCTCCGACCGATCCTCCAACCTTCGTGAGCTTACGAGTACTATAAAACAAGGAAAAAGTAAATGGGGTAAGCATTTTCATGCTTAGTAAGTTCGTATAATGGAAAATAAACTTATCTGTTATATCTATTCAAACAAGCATACATAAACATACATTTCATCCATTATAGGTAGTTCACCTAAACATATACATTTGATCAAGAAAGTTAGTCACATAACATCATATAAATATCAAGTAAACATAGATGAGCTCATTACATACAAACTTCCATTAATTCCACCTTTCCATATTTCAAGAGTCTTTTCCGTTGAACTAATGAAATTTCGATGGACATTCGGGTGATGTACATAAGGTATACATATAAATTATCCGTCAATTTATATTCATAATTACCCACTGGGCATAAGTTCAAAGAGCACACTCTCGAGCCACATATTTTACAACAGGATTACCAGTCTAGGCTAAATCCTAGTTTTCAACCGACGTTCACAAGAGTCATTCAGGATTGCCAGTTCAGGCTAAATCCTATCAGTGACCTATGCTCTAAAGAGCTTAATTAGGGTTACTCGTCCGGGCTAAACCCAATCTATAACATATGCTCGAGAGGTTTAATTCAAGATTACCCGTCCGGGTTAAATCCTATTTGTAACATTTATCGTATCCTACTCGTTTCAAGAAATCACCAAAATCAATCGAATTTCAATGTTCAACCGGGACATGACATTTTATCCATATTTTCCAAATTATAGTTATTTCATTATGTTCATCAGCACATACATATCATTATAATCATATAATTCAATTCAAGCAATTTAACATACATATTTAAGTTACACGAACTTACCTTGACAATTGTTCGTGTTTGAATTCCAACTAATCCGAAACTTTTTGTTTCCCTCGATCTAATTACGTAGTTGGTCTTTTCGGGTTTTTTCAAGCTTGGTAAGTTCTCTTCCTCTCTCCTAGGGTTTGCGTAGAAAATATTGGGGAAGAAGATGAATAGAAAAGATGATAATTTCTTTTTATTTTTCTATCATCTTTTTAATTTGTTGATTTCCAATTTAGTCCCTAGCCATTTCTAATTTTTCCATGAATGAGTCATTAAAATCTCTACCAACTCTCCTTCAATGGTCTAATTACCATATAAGGACCTCTAATTTTAAATTTTATAGCTATTTAATACCTATAACTACTAGAACTCAACTATTACATTTTATGCAATTTAGTCTTTTCCCTAATTAAACACACAATCAGTAAAATTTTCGTACCAAAATTTTTGTATGACCTTCCTATAATAATGCAAATCATAAAATAAAATAAAATAAAATATTTATTTTTGGGCTCGGATTTGTGGTCCCGAAACCACTGTTCCGATCTCCCCGAAATTGGGCTGTTACAATCATCATTGTTTCCAAAGCGGTCGAAAAAATATGTTTGACAGATAAAGGGCAAACACATTTGGTGCGAGGAAGTGATGAAAGATATTATAAAAAATTCAAAAAGAGCGAACTCTATATATGTAGTGTGTCACTCGCGTCCAAATGAAATATTTTGGGTTACGGAGTTCCATAGACTTGATGAGGGTATTATCGGAGGATCGTTTTGTGTATACTTTTGACAAATGACCTGCGACTATAGTAGATTTCAAGCATTTCGTTTTCCATTAGCACATGCAATTTATGCATATGCCTTGACACATCTGTATGGCATGAGGTATGTTGATGAAGTGTACAACCTAAAATGGATATATGAATTATGGAAATCTGAATTCCCACCGGTCCCAAATGAAAGTGTGTGGCTGCTTGTTTCAAGTGCTCCGTTAGAGTTACTACCAGATATTATGTTGTGTTACAAGCTAAAAGGTCGACCGAAGTCTAGTTGGATACGCAACAATATATTTTGGAGAAGATAGACCAACCAAGGTTGTAAAGTTATTATAGGAACCTAGGGCTTAGTAAGACAACATGTCCACATTTGGAGGCAACATTAAGGCAATGATCGAATTGAATTTTTTTTATTGATAAATATACAAAAAAACAAACAAACAAATTGTTCATTTTTTTTTCATTTTTTAAGGTAAATTGTAAATAAGTATATTATTGATGGAAAAATATAATAGAATACAGTACAAACAAAATTTTCATTTTTTTGGTAAATTGTAAATAAATATATACTATTGGCGTAAAAATTCATTACACTATACAATACAAACAATTTGTTCATTTTTTTTATAAACATACAAAATAAAAAAAATAAACAAACACTTTATTGATAAAATGTGAATAAGTAGATATTGGATGTGAAAATTCAATACAATACAAATTAAAAGTTAACAAACTAATTGGTGATGTACATGATAAAAAATTAAAACAAAAAATCATCTCCGTTGTCGGCTCGAATGTGTGCCACAACCCGGTGGGTGTCAGTTACGAGGAGGATTCCATCGTGATTGTATTTCGACTCTTCATATTCTTCTTCATCTTTATCGTAACCATTTTTTTGAAAAACGGGAATCGACTAGGGTTTTGAAAACGAAAATAAAAACGGAGTCGCCACCGATCTTTATTTGGTGTGATCGGATCACCTTTGTTTTAATAAAACATTTGGGGTTTACTAAAATGTTGTTTTTGGTCTCTGAAAATTTGAAAGCAAACGTTCGGAAGTCGGTTACGTGCGAGGAAGGATTAACACCTCGCCACGCCCAAAATTGGTACCAAATTGATTAATTAATGTCCTAATGTTGAAAATTTGAAAGGGATTTAAAAATACGAGACTCTTTCTTTTTAAAACTTGAACAAACCGAGATGGATGATAAGACTCTCTTATTTCGAAGAGATAAAGTATCATATCCAGTAGTTAGGGTGCGACACTTTAGGCTCCAAAACCGAGTTTGCCTTTTGATTTTAAAACTTGGTTTTAGAATTGAAGAGGATATTTCGTTATTTGTCGAATGAGAAACCGAACCCAATAAGTTAGGGCTTGATTTCTCGAAATTCCGAATTCGAATATTGCCTTTATTAAAAAAACTTATCTCGGGGTATCTAGATGTCGTGTCCAAGTAGTTAGGGCTAACATTTTGAATTTTCGAGAACAAGTATTTTATTTGAAACTTATATTACGGTTTTAAAGGGATATTTCGTTGTTCAGATTAAAAAAACGGAACCCCGATCTTCTCGAATCTTTAATACGAAATATTGGTTGTTATAAAACTGATGCATCGAGAAAAATTACCGTGAAAATGTGAAAACACGATGTTATACGTGAAAAGAATAAAAAACACACACATATATACGTATAAGTAAGGATGATATATAATATATTGAAAATATTACGTATATTAACAGTAGTAGAAATAACGATAAAATAATAATAATAATAATAATAATAATAATATGATAATAATACAATTGATAAACAAAATGATAAAGAAAATGTATATATATGTATAAAGATAATAAATAATTAGAATAATAATGAGGTAGTAAAATAAAAAAACAATAAAGTAAGAAATAATAATAATCGAAGTAAGAAAGATTATGTTTATAAAAAATAAATAAAATGATAATAGTAATAATACTGCATAGTAGAAATAATAATAAGATGAAAATAATACAACATAATAAAACTTTAAATGTAATAATAAGGTTAAAATGATTAATGACATATAAAAAAAATAATAATCACAATAGTAATAATAGAAAATAATAATAGTAATACTTAATAATGATAGTAGTATAGTAATAATAATGAAATAATAATATTAAATAATTAATAGCAATGAAAATAAAAATATAACAGTAATAATAATAAAAATGGCAAAATAATATATAAAAAAAGGGCAAATTGAATTTAAAACGGAAGCTTAGGGGGCAAATTATAAAAAAAAATAGGGAGACTAAACTGAAACGCACGTGAAATAAAGAGGATCGAATGGATAAATTTCCCAGGCCTTGTTGCACTGCGTTTCACTATGGACTAAAGTGAAACCAAAGATGAAATTATTAATAATTTTAAAAAGGGAAGACTCGATTTAAATCATAAAAGGGCGGAGGGGCCAAGTAGGTAATTAGACCCAAAAGCAAAAACACGCGGATCCTGAGGCGGGTCGGGTCCGTGCACGGGTTTGGCCAAAACGACGTCGTTTTGCTGAGTGTATATAAGTGAAAAAATAAGCCCAAAAATCCATTTCAGCTGTTTGTTTTTCTAAAAAAAACTAATCCTTGTTTTTTTCCTCTGTAGGTCCAGGGTCGGTGCAATTTTTAAGAAACCAAACCGCCATTCTCCGTTAGGGCTTTCATGCGCGCCAGTGCGTGCACGCGGTCGGACTTCCTAAAAGGTGAGTTTTTATCCGCCTTTTTATGCCTTTTTTTGTACGATATAGGATATATATGTGTGCTAAAAAGGAGAGGAAAAGAAAAGAACTTCCGAAAACGATGAGGGAAATATTACCTCTTTTCGGCTTCTGTATTTGATTTTTTTAATGGTTTCTTTGTGTTTAACCGAAGTGTTCTTAGGCTTAATCTTGTGTTTTTATATTGATGATGAAAAAAAAAATATCCTTTACAAAGAAATCCAATCGGCTTTTATAGCCTAAAATTCTTTACAACTTGTTTGCTTTATGTCTTTTCTCATTTATTCTTTGTAGGTGCTAGTGGTGTGGGCGATGGAGATGTGATGTGACGAGGCGGCCGTGGCTCGCAGACAGTATCGTAAATGTCAGGGTCGGAAAGTCGATACCCTAGGTGCGGCGCACCTAGGGTTTGCTGTTTGTGTGTTTTTTTTGTTTAATTTTCTGAAAAGGGCTAGGGTTTAGGCTATTGTAATTGGGCTGATTAGTTTTGGGTTTTGTTTTGTTGGGTTTAGGTCTGATTTGTGAGGGTTTGGGCTTGGGTAATGATAAAATGGGCCATGCGGGTTTTGTAATTGGGTTTTATTTGGGAAATGGGCCCCGGGCAAATTATGGGTCCTACAATCTTCATTTCCACCTCCACCTCTACCTCCACCTCTATCTTGATCTTGATCTTTATCTCCAACATTGTCTTCATCCTGTTCTTTCATGTTAGATTGCATTCACATCCTAGGTTCCTATCACATATTGTTGATTGTATTAATAGGTGGTTGTGAAGATGACCCACCTTTGAAGAACAATTATTTTGGGCTGTTTGTGACACTATCAGTAAAAAAGTATATGGTATCGAATAACTTGGTTGTGCAGAGATTGTTGAAATTGTAGGTAATGGCGGCTACATTGGTGTTGTTGACGACAACATGTAATATGCTCCTAGGGATGAGGTGGTACAAAAATTATTCTTGGAGAAGGTGTTGATGCATGATATGATGGTGCATAATGTGGTGGTTATGTGAAAAACATGAGGTTAGTAAAAGCACTAGAAAAATATGAACCATACTGATCAAGAAGTGGTGCACCTGTTGGTAGAGAATTTGGGGTTAGAGCTGAGGATGATAAACTCGACGCATGTACTCCCAATCACGGCCTCATGTAGGGTCATTTAGCCTTCTACGACAAATTTGTCTACTCTTTTCCTCCTCTGGCAATAAATATGGCTTACCGTGAAGTATAAACCATGTCATGTAATTGGAAGACGTCGCTAAATTTGGTTGAACAATTGGGTTGCGTAGAGGTACGAAATCGTACCTATGTTCCCAAATGTAGATATAATTGGCATGAGATTTAGGCTAACCTTCATCGATTTTTCTCCACAAGCTAGTCTTGTAAAGTTTATCGAGCTCCTGGAGTGAAAGCGAAATATTTTGTACAAACCCAAACTACCGCATCACTTGAACAGATCCATGCATCTTAACCATATCAAAAACTATCAATGGCACTTTGACATGCTAAATATTACAATTCGTCAAAATTTTGACCGAGATGCATTCTTGAATTCTCGGATCAGAGTATGACATTCATTCAAATTAAAGTACGAAATTATAAATGTTATTACGTGTAGAAAGTAACTATAATAGTTGGGATGGACTCTACGTGTTCCAACTCAGTGTGAGAACTTGTAGACTTACTGAAAGGGATAAAACTCATAGAGTGTAAGTGGATCTACAAGAGGAAAAGAAATGCGGATGGAAAAGTGGAAACTTATAATGTCAGACTTGTAGCAAAAGCTTGTACTTAAAAAGAAGGCAGCGATTACGAAGAAACTTTCTCTCTGGTTACCATGCTCAAGCCAATCCACATATTACTATCCATTGCCATGACTCTTGATTATGAGATCTAGCAAATGGATGTAAAAATAGTGTTTTTGAACGGCTATATTAAAGAGAGCATTTACATTATGCAACCCACCAGATATATAGCTAAAGGAAATGAGTATAAAGTTTGCAAACTGTTTAGATCTATATATAGACTTAAGCAAGCATCCCGCTCATAGAATCAAAGATTTGACCAAACAATCAAGACTTTTGGATTTGAGAAAAACGTAGATAAACCTTGTGTTATAAAAGTTTAGGAGGTGGAAATGTGGTATTTCTCGTTCTTTATGTCGATGATATTCTACTAATTGGGAATGATATAGGGGCATTGTTATTAGTTAAACTGTAGTTAACTTAACAGTTTAGCCTGAAAGACTTGGGAGAAGCTAATTTTTTTCTAGGGATATTTGTTTTGTAGTATGGTTTGTAATTCGATATCAGGAGAATCAAGGACAAAAACACTGATAGGCAATTAAGCATACACTCAAGTATTTACGGAGAACGAGGAATTATATGCTTGTGATTTTAGAAGAGACCTTACTCCTATCGAATGTACTTATTCTGACTTCTAAACGTGTCACTATTTGACGTTTAGGTGATTTATGCTAAGGGTAGAAAATCAATAAGTTAGCAAAATATTCATTTTGGTTGGTGGTGTATTCTGTGGGTTCATCATTTAGCGGACTCCAGTATTTGACAGACTCTTCTGTTAAGCAATCCGACAACCCCAGATGTTTTGGGTGAACTGTTTAGTTTGTAGTCTGACAAATTCGTTTTCGTGTTTTAACATGAATACAATGGCTCAGTAAGTATTGTTGGAGTTTAGTTAAGACCTAGTTAGAACTGAACTAGGGTACTGTAGATGGTTAGACTTTAAAAATATTAAGTAAGTTAATTCACGAGAATCAAGAGGGATAGTGGGATTTTTCTGATTATTTATCTAAACCTTGTCCTCGTTGCCTGGGTATATAAGGATATCGATTGCCTACATGTATTGCTTTTACATCTTCTTCCTTGAATTATCCTCTAAGTTTCTAAAAAACCTTAAGGTAGAAAATTTAAAATGAATATGGTTCTCAGTAATTAGTTGACACCATTGTTAGTACCACCTTACTGGTAAATTTTTGGTAAACCCTTAGGTTATTATTGAAGAAATTTACGTATTTGCAATTTTGCATGCATGGGTTCTTAGAATTGTTTGTAAGGAGGGAAACTTCTTGATTTTAGGTTGCATGCTATCGATTCATTCATACATGTTAAATTTCAATAGTCTAATGATATGATATTTATATTTATTTCTCATCTAGCTCAAAAAGCTAATGAAGGTCCGAGCAATAAAGGTAAATGACCTGCAGAGTATATTCTTGTTTTAGAGTTTCTGGTTAGTTCCTTCTTACTCCTTTGTATTATAAACTTCTCAAGTAATATAAACTGTGTAAGGTAAGTATTCTTACTCCTAATAAGTTAATGTGTGGTGTCTGGTTATACGTGTGTATCAACCAGTATTGTTCTACGTGAGTATGGTCATTTCTAATGTAAATACCCTCATTGTTGCACGAGCCCAATGCTGATTATATGTGATACGTAATATGTAATATATGAGAAGGAGATCTATTTGTGATGCTTCCGGTAGGGCAACTATATTGCAAACCTGATAGGCAGATCACAAAAACACATGTTCTGCTTAACAGAAATGATATGAGGAGTTAGGGTGGTATATGTATATAAATATGGTTGAATGATATGATTCTGAATTTCTAGGTCCGTGGCTGGCACAAGGATGGGTCATTTGCAAACGTACACGATTCTGAAAAGTCATGGTTAAGTTGGCGGGTAGTGACCTTCTATGTATTGTGTCTATGTTGGCAGAAAGGGTTCGTCTAAGTAGTGTGTACGCTATTTGGCGTATCGTGTTAGTAACTCATGGTTTCACCGAAAAGTCTGATGCTCTTTACGAGTGTTAATACTTGATTACGGGCGATATCCCTATATATTGTTTGTGTGTCTCGTTCTGTATGGAACTCACTAAGTTCGTTGAACTTACTTTGTTATTTTTTCTTTCTCAGGCGTGTAGATAATAGAAAGAGATTCTGTAGAAGAGGGACTATCCTAGAGTTACTGTTGATAGTGAGTCACTTTATTATTTCTGTATCATGCATGACTATTTGGGTAGGTGGTGTGTAGATCCCTTTCGTAACCAAGTTTTGTAATAAATTTATATTTTTCTCAAAATCACTATCTTAAGAGAATTTTTGCGTACCCCTATAATATGTGATAAATCTTAGTGAATTATGATTTATAAGATCATCTTTAAGACATATATGCCAAACTGTTTTAAATTCTATTTAACTGCAAGTGATGCACTTGAAACTTTTGTATGGGAAATAACTCATTTCACATTTTATATAACCCTGTCAACTTTTATAAGGCTTCCGTCTAGTATTTGTTTAAACTATGTTTAATTTTACTTGGCGTAATATTGATTTGATTGTTTTGTTTTTGTTATACTAGGGTTAGCGCCAATTCAGGGGTATACATCGAGACCTCAAAGCTATAAAAATTTCAAGTGTTTTTGTCAAACTCAAATGGTTTTAAGTTGTCACATACCATACTCGGATCTGGTGATCAGGTCGGGCATGGGTGTTACAAATCTACTTCACTAGGGCAAGTAGGAAACTGTTGGATCTGGTGCCCTAAGTATAACATTTGTGTCAATATACACTTGTATTTTTTTTCAAACTGAATGGTTAATAAAACAAATTCATTGATTACATTAGTATACTTTGTAAAATTATCCTCACATAGTTTTCGCACGCAAAGTAAAATGGAAGCAAATGTTGCTCATTGGTTGTCTAAATGTTTAACTAATACTAAGGGGTTTACGTGGTTAGATCGTAGTATGGAAAGACAACTTGTATTAGTAGAAAAACCTAAACATGTCTTTAGTCTAATTGGGAATGAGCAAACCGATTAAAAAACTAATATGTCATCTATCAAGTCTAATTGGGCAGAAGCTTTGTCTTACGCATCAGATGAGATGACTTCTAGAAGATAGAGACATAGATGTGACTAACTAGATTGATAGTACATCGGACAGGACCCAAGCAGAATAAATCCTGAATCCATTTATGGATTTATTCACTTATAACGTTCATAGTGTGGCATACCTAAATCTTGAAAGGATGGTGAACTATGTATGCATGACTCATATATTTTGATGTAAGTAAAAGCCTGAGTTCAAATAGATAAGGAACCGAAAGCTGGTGCATTGGGTGTATGATTTCTGTAGTATGTAATGTAATTCACAATAGTAGAATTCATAGCTCAAAAAATGGGTAAATGATATTCTCTCATTGGTATTACATGGTTGATGAAAAGTAAATGTGACAACGGGTCGTTCATCTTTGTGATGGATGACTTGATCACTATTTGATAGTGATTGACTTTTCATAAAGGAAGATGTAATGGTTACCATGAGATAAAATAGGATCATATTGGGGGAACGAATATTATCCCAAAGAGATCAAGGATATCCTATAAGGGTAACACACTTATGACAAGGTCATTGGATGAGCACTGAGTAGTTGCTTTTGTAATGGTATGTCATTGGGGAGAGCTCAGTCACGATACTATAGTGGAATGACTTCATGACTAAATGATTTTATAATTAATAGGTGAAAAGACGGAACTTAATTATAAATCATTTGAGCCTCAACTACATATGTCCAATCGGTCTCTCCGCTAACTCGTTGAAAATAGAAATGAACGAAATGAATAGGTAAAGAGAAATAAGAAACATTGAGGAATGATTATGGTTTTCTCCGAAATGGAGTAATGGAATCATTTGGAAATAAATGTAGGTTTCCAAAAATGGAAATGGAAAGGAAAATGAAAATGGAAATGATCCATTTGCAATCCTATATGGATTACTTAAAAAATGATCGAAAGAATGAGTTTATATTTTTTGATTGTTTTGAAGCCCAAAAATGAAAATAAACCATTCGGTCATAGTGAACATGTTGATTTTTGAAATATTGAACATATTTTCTAGAAATTTTACCAAGGGCAAAATCGCTAAAATTTTATCAGGGGTAAAATAATCAAAATTTTGCTAAAGGTAAAATAGAGATAAGAAATTTGTTTTATATATAAATATTAAAGTTTATTTTGAGAAATAGAAAAACTGAATCGGGTTGGATCACATTACAGAGTATTAGGTCAAAAAGACCTAGGAAATACTTGTAATTAGACCCGATGTGAGAGAGGTCCATAAACCCTTCATGGACATGAAGGGGGCGACAAATGGAATACTAGGGTATGCCATCCATCCTAATCCTATTCTAAGTAAGATATTGTTTTTCTATTTGAAATAAACCACTACAACTCAAAAAGGGTTTTATCTTCCCTTCCTATAAATAGATGGCTGGTATAGCAATTAACACAACTTTGAGAGATTGTGATTTTGCTGAAAAATAGAAAAAAATTATTCTCAACTACTACATATATTTTTTTCCAGAATAATAACTCAATCAGTTTCAATTAACAAGAGAGAATTTCGTTTTCACCCCAAAAGGAGAGAAACCATTTTCTAGTTCTGTGTTTCGAAACCATTTTCTAGTTCTGTGTTTCGATTCAATTAGTTTGAGCCCACACTCGAAGCAGTTCGTGGTACAAGAATAGTGGATAATATCATTTGGTTGAAATCCGGAAATAATAAACGCCCGCTAAGTTGAAAACATAGATACGAATTCGATTAAAGTTTATTGCTACAAATATCACAAACCACGCCAATTTTCAAAATTTTAATTTTTCGTTGTGCAAGAAATCGTTTTTAAACCAGATGTTTTTCCAAAAAAAACTATGGTAGAAGTCACCCAATTATGTTTTTTTTTGTCACTCGATTATGAAAAGTTACAAAATTGTTACTAAACTATAAGTAAATTTCTTTTTTAGTCACTTAACTATGAAAAGATACGAAATGGGCGCCCAACTATTCAATTTTGTCGTTTTTGGTCACTGGCTGGCTAACTTAAAAAATCTAAAATAATTAGATGATTAAATAGTTATAACTACTAATATAATTTAGCTTTAAAAATCATCTTTTTACCCTAATAGTACAAAATAAAATTAAATACCAAAATGATATTCCCTTGGCATTATTTACCAAAATGGGTTGAAGCGAACAGTGTCGAAGAGTGGTGCGTGAATGGGTGGTGACACCATCCATTTTTTTGCCCAATCATTTAGCCATCATTAGCCCATAATTTGTTTTTTAAAAATAATATTTAAATGGTGGATGAGTCATATACGACAGCACCTGTATCATACACCTATACTGGGCAAAATACAAGTTTATATGGTTAAAAAAGGGTGGAAGGGCACTCACTGGCAGCACTAGGGTTGGAGGGCACATGTCAGGCGACACCAGTAGGAGAAGGGAGACTGTCAGGCGACACTAGTGGAAGGAGGGACATTGTCAGGTGGCACCGAACCATTATATATTTGAATTGAACAGTTGTAGCAATTTGTGTGTTTTCTTGAATTGTTGTAGTAAATTTTGTGTTTTATTGAATGGCTGTAGCAGTTAACCAATAAGAAGAAAGGAAAGGAAATTTTTTTTTGTAGAATAAGAGAAAACAAAGAAGAAAAGTCAGAAAGATTTGTAAGGTGTAACACCCCTAACTCATTTTAGACACTGGATTTGGATTACTAAGTATTACGAAGAACTTACCAACAGTTAACCTTACATATAATTTGTATTCCTATGTAAAATTTAATAACAAAACACATTCAATTTAAGTCAAACATGCTTTTACGGGCCTTGAACTGAGCTTGCGGCCCTAATAATAAATTGGAAACATTCGAGGGTCAATTTGATACAACCCGGAAAAGAAGATTTTGAAAATTTTAGGTACAGGGGTCACACAGCCGTGTGGCCAGGTCGTGTGATACAGGCCAGCCCATGTGGCCAAAAGCATGGTCTTGTGTCAACTTACACGCCCGTGTGGCTAATCCACATGCCCGTGCTCCCAAACTGTGTAACTCATTGACTTGGGACACACGACCATGTCGCAGGTCGTATCTCAACCCATATAACTCACTGACTTGGAACACATGGCCGTGTCGCAGGCCGTGTGCTGGACCATGTGAAAACTATGCCTGAAACTTAAAAGACACACGGCCGTGTGAGCAGACCGTGTGTGACACTCGGCCGTGTGACAATCCATGTGTCAGGCCGTGTGTACCAAAATGCACCTTAAAAATCAAGTTTACCAAAAATGTTTTCTTGGACCATAAGTATACCATTATCCAACTCTTAGACCTATTATAATTCACAAAAATAAGACCAAAACGTGCCCAAATCACACATACACAACTTATTTCCATTCACCAACCAATGTACCCTCATAGGTACCACATGAAAATATTCAATCAAACCCAAATACCAACATTTTCAATATATCAATTATTGAAGATTATATATGCATAACACATTATACCCACATCAAAATGACCATTTCCAACTAACTAGTTCAACTACATATTATCTCATAATACTACAAGACCTTTTTATTACATGCCACTTTTAACCAACTTAAAACAAAACTCAAAATAACTACCAAGGTATGGATGATAGCGTGTGAACTCTCGAACCAATCCAACCGACGACACGATTCCAAGAGACCTACAAAATGAACTCAACGAAGTAAGCTTAACATAGCTTAGTAAGATCGGTAATTAACATAATTACTTAACAGGTTAATTTAAAGTTTTATAAACATCAGTAGACCAAACAACTTGATTCACTGGCACGAAGCCTACTAGGCATTAAGCCCGATAACCACACCAGCATGAAGCCTGCTAGGCACTAAACCTGATTAACACTGGCACATAGCCTGCTAGGCACTAAGCCTGAATAACACAGGCACATAGCCTGCTAGGCACTAAGCCCAAAAAAAACTGGCACGAAGCTTGCTAGGCACTAAGCCTGATTAACACCGGCACGAAGTCTGCTAGGCACTAAGCCTAATTAACACCGACACGAAGCCTGCTAGACATAAACCTAAATAACACCAGCACAACCAAATATTTTCGTGAAATACTTCTCCAATCATAAATTCGTAATACCATACGAATTTGAAGTACAAATAATAATGATAATTAAAATGTAAACACAAATTATATAATACGAACTTACTTAGTAGCATGCGACTATGTCTTCATGGAGGTTTCAGCGTGGAGAAGATGAAACAAACAACAAATAACAAAAATAAAAATAAGGTGCTTTGTGTTTCTTTTTCTTTTACCTTAACTTTCTTATTTAATTATTAATAATATAATTATAACATATATAATAATTAAACAAAGCACTAATCGTGCATGCTACTCAGCTTTGGCACAATTGCCATAAAAGCCCTTGCAACCATACTAAATTAACCTTTTAATACCTTTAACTTATAGAAACCAACTTTTGCAACTTTTTTATATTAGTCTTTTTTAATTATTTAACTAACTAAACATTAGAATTTCATAACCAAAATTAATACAACCCTAATGACCTTGAAAATATTAAGTAATTCATATTTAAGAATTGACATGTCGCCATTGTGGTCTCGAAACCACTGATTCCAACACCACTGGAAATCGGGTTGTGACATAAGGTTTGTGTAGTGATTAATTTTTGTTATTATATTTTTTATAGTAGAATCTTGTTTTGTTTTTCAAATAATTAGTGAGAAACTTAATTATGTTTACATATTTTTACAGATTTAGTATTGAAAATAAATAATCAATTCTTCGTATGCGTTTATTTCAATGAAGTAACTTTAACAACAACAGTTTGTTGTATATTTTAATGTCGCCAAAAAATAGCAATGTGATTTAATAGAAATGTGTCGGTTGATGATATGAAAGAAAGGATCAGAGCAAAAATTGTTAGACATTATGGAAGGAGGATCTTGAAACTATTCTACAAAATATGGAGTTCAAGATCCGTGTACTGAGGTTCCGAGAGCGTCTGTTGATAGGTGATCGTTTGTACGCGGGTTCGACATCGATCTTAATACTCCACATGCGTCTGAGAACCTTAACCCGGGTACCTATTTACAGATACATCCGATGGTGATAGAAACCGATGTAGATGGTGAAGATTGATATGATAATAATGCCCTTCCTGATCACAAGGTTGAAGATTTTAGTGATCTTGATCTAGATGAGGTCCTAGATGATATCAACGAAGAAGGCGTGAATATATAAATTTTTATGCGTCTTCAGTCGGGAACTCGAGTCGAGGCATTGTCATATACAATGATCCTGAGGCACACATGTCAATCATAGATCCCAATGTGGCACATGCATCCAAGTTCCCTGAGTACTCCAATATACTACTTGCTCACCAATTGACCGCAGATCTTGAACGTGAGGAGTTATTTGTGGGACAAAAATTCATGACCAAGGAATATTGTCTATTTGCCATCAAGCGTTATAACGTGAATGTGTCGATTGATTACAAAGTCATCGTGTCTAAACCGATATTGTATATTGGGGAGTGTTGGAGGTCGGCATATCTTTCACCATTGGTATGATGTAGTTGCAAATACTTTTCACATCAAGTTTTCGATGATCTTGTCTCACATCTGCAGAAGTGGATGTGTGAGGCCCAACAAAATTTTGGGTCTTCCATATTTGCGACCTCTAGATAAATGCAGATCGTACCCGCTAATTTCATATTTTTACCGACTTCCAACACACTCCAATATACAATGTCTGTTTAGACATGTCGATTTTGTACTGATTTCTAAAATGTAATAACAATTCTAGTACCAAGTGTCATACTGGAAAGCATGGATAACTAATCAGATAGCCATGGAGCAATTGTACGGAGATTGAGATGTGAAGTACAATGAACTACAAAGGTGGATAGCCGATATACGAGAGTACGTGTTAGGGACTGTTGTTAAGTTACAGACACGACCTTATTACAGCCTAAACGACCAACTACAATCGGGAAGAAGAATTTTCCACCGAATGTTTTGGACATTTGATCCATACATCTAGGTCTTTCTTCGCTACAAGCTGCTTGTGCAGGTTAATGGAACTTGTCTATACAAAAAATATACGCTGATCTTATTTATTGTGATTGCTCAATACAAGAAACAAAACTTTCTCCCGATAGCATTTGCCATTGCGGATTCGGAGAACATGGAATCATGAGAATTCTTCTTGATGAACTTGCAGATGTATGTTGTTAGAGAAGACAATATTTGCATCATATTTGATATATCGAAGGGACTAATTGTCGTGATTAAGCGTTCCGTAAAGATCCATTTACTAAACCCATCATATTATCACCAACTTCCACAAAGGCTACAAGAATACAGACTGACGAAAACAAGTAGTGAACATAGGTAAATTCCAGTTTCAACATATTTTTTTAAATATTCTTAATACTTCTACAAATTAATTCGAAAATGTAATGTGTCTTTTCAGAATACATACGCAACGTACAAGCTAGAACAACACCGTTTTAGGCAAAAGCTGACCAGGCTTGAGGGTGATATGCACAGTGAAATGAATACTCATTTTTTAGAGTGGTCAGAGTTTCAATGATGGGTCTCGATATGGTCATATGACCACTAACCTGACAAAGGCGGTTAACTCCGTATTAAAGTGAATATGACATCTTCCAATTTCATCTATTTTATCAGTTACGTTCTACAGGTTAGCAACCTTGATACCAAAAATGGGGTTGAAACAAGTAAACCAGATGGAGGTGGGACACGTGTTTGTCGAGGAGGTTAAGAAGGCAATGGATACGAACCGTCAGAGAGCAAACTCGATGAATGTAGAAATATATTCTCGATAGTTAGAAACTTTTCGAGTTACGGAGTCTATCAACTATTGACCCTGTATACCACATAGGTCCTACTAATTTTATCTTCGAAATAGATAGTATGACTGCGGAAAGTTCCAAACATTCCGTTACCTTTGTACGTACGTCGTTGTAGCTTATGCTCGCGCCTCAATCAATGCTGAGCAATATATCAATGAGGTGTACACTCTGGAACGCACATTGCGTATTTAGGGAAATAAGTTCCCCATCTTGCTTGATTTGTCTATATAGAAAGTGCCTCGGTCGACTTTTGAGCTTGTCCTAGACAATGGGTTACGTAGGAAACCGAAAGGTCGCCCACACGTCACCAGGATTCATGGTGAAATAGACACGAGGGAGAAAACCGACCCCAAACTTTATGGTTTGTGTAGAACAGTTGGTCATAATCATACTAAATGCCCACATCGAACCTACCATATTGGACAATCGTCTCGATCGAGTGGAATATGAATTAATGTATTCCATGTTCAAATGTATGTGAAATATTGTTTAAACATGTTCAACTATAAAATAAAAAAAATACATTCTAATGAATATTACATTGAAATACAGAGAAAATGTCTAAGCTATATATTATACAAACTTGAAAATTTGTATTAAAATTACAAAACATAAGCAAAAGATAATGATACACGTGCTAAAATTGATTGTTCGACGGTATTGTCCGTGGAGTAAACCGTAGTGGTGCCCAGCGTTAGCGTTAAGAGTGCTCGCGACGGTCATTGTTACCCTCACCCAACACATCGCTCTTAGCATCCATCGATGGACCTTGGAGTGTGCTAAACATACTCAAAAAATCAAATATCTCAAAGGTTTGCCTGAGAGGGGTGGAGTACTGGGGTGGTAATGGCCTGAAGATATCAAACATCATAAATGATCTTGGATCTGGATGGTCAGAACTGGAACTGGGAATCTCTGACCCATACACGTAGCTAGACAACCCTAGAAAATAATTATCTATCCCCAAATTCGGATGATAAGAACTACCCCCAGACTATGTATAAGATCATTCGGGTTCGAGCTCGGGTTGCGGTGCAGGGGACGAATAACCTCGTTAATGGTGTTGGTGCCCTCATCGGTGCATGTGTGAAGGGATTACCATCAAATATTCACCATATAAAAACAATTTCCTATTCTTGATGTACCAAATTTGGTACTCAAACGAAGGTCGTATATCAAGATCAAAATTCATCCGAGGGTTCCACAATGCAAGATATTGTTGATGCTCTAGAACCCAATTCTTTGATTCTTTCTCCCTTTTGTTAATTCCGTGGATACTGTGAAATTTTGTAGAACATCTGAAACATCTTGTTTGCACTCGAACTGTCACAAAACTCTATCCTTGTTGTACCACTCTACTGTTGAGAAATTCACAAGGGTGCATTAATGCACCACAAGTGTGAGTGGATGAGAGCAGATGGGGGAATAACAGCCGTAATGTTTGGGGCGGAATATGACATCCAAATGAACTGCATAATTAATAACATAGTCATAGTAACATGAGTCAAATAACGTAAATAAAGTAATTACATGACATGAATATTAGGAAAAATTACCCCCCGACGTGTGTCTCAATTATCTGTCGATAAATCACCAGCGTATAAGACCTCCGGATACCAAGACAACCATCTACAACAAAATTAATCTTGTTAGAACAAATTTTCATAAAAAAACAAAATTCTTAATGTAATGCTACAATTTTATTACCTATTTACAAGTGAGAAGACGTGTGTTTGTTGACTAACCAAAGCTAAAAATGGCATCCTGTACAACGCCCAGAACTACAGCAATATCAGGCACTCGCCTATGTCTTGTGTTGCATGCTTTGTCGCCTGAAAAATCTCACGACACAACGTTGCTAGTACTGCTGAGCCCCAACTATATGACCGAGCAAGCGTTAAATCAGATAACAATGGCAAGTACATCAAGTGAACCTTATTGTAATTTGCATCCGACATGAGTACACCTCCTATCAGATGCATGATATATGCTTGAGCATCACACATCATCTCTTGCTCAGTGGAACTACTCGGTAAAGTTTCAAAATTTGCCTTCAACCATGAAAATCTCAAACTCGTAAAATTATCTCTAATATTATCGGGCGAGCGTCCTAGTAAGTGATAGCAAAGTGTTGCTAGTTTGAACACTTTACTCGTACCCATGACTGCACTACTGACAATTGGGAGCCTGAGTTGCAGTGCAACATCTTTTAGAGTGATAGTGCACTCCCACACGACAAATGAAACATGTAGATCTCCGGGCGCCACCGCTCAACCAAAGCAGATATCAAGTTGGCCCTTAAATTGAACATGCGGATCAATGCCACTGATTCGAATTTGGATGCCGCCAAGTATGGCATAATACGTTCATTCGACCGATAGTGCGAACCATTGACACAGGCCCTCAATACGCTGTACTCACCCTGACCATATTAAAATACCTCATTAAAATCTCTCAATTAAATAAAAAATTACGCGCAACTTTATAAGAGGACCCGTGAATAATAAATAACAATTTTTTTACCGACTGATTAATCATATTTGCTGTGTGAATAAAAAAATCCTGAAAACCTCAAACATACCATTCTAATATTTAATTAATTTTTTTATACTAATTAAGTAAGAAGCATACAAATAAATAACAATACAAAAAGAAAATCTCACATATACCATTTCAGTATTTATTTAGTTTTTTTATACTAATTAAGTGACAATCATACAAATAAATAATATTACAAAACCAATTAAAACCCTAAATATACCTGCTATCTCCTCTTCTCTTTAACCTCAATAGCTTTTTTTTTTCTCAAACAGCAGTTGGTCCCCGTCCTAGCTTGTTTTATATAGGGATAAGGGAAGGGGAAGGGTTAAGGTCAGGCGGCACCGGTCTGATCGCATACGGTGGACGTGGCCGGACAGTCACTGGGGGTCTCTGTTTTTATTCCCAAAGTGGTGCCGCCAGTGAACCACCTTTAGACTTCTTCATGGGCCGGGTTACCCACCCAAGCTGAACCACCCTAAATTTAGGAGGGTTTGGGCAAAATATTAGGCCCGAAAAATGAGTTTTGGCAAAAAAATTAGGCCTGTTTAAAATATGGGCTAGGCTCGGGCTTGAACATTTTCAAGGCCTGACCTAACCTATTTTAAGTTTATAATACTTTATATTATGTAATTTAGAACACATTAAAAAAAATAAACATATACTAAATATATAATACCACTCTAATATAAACATTAAAATAATGTTAAGATGACTATATAAAAAATTTCAATAAATAAAAAATGTATAAAATTATTAAATATTAAAATAAAATAAAATATTTTAAAAAAAATAAAAAATAATATGGGCGGGCCTAAAATGGGCTTAGATTAGTCTTTTACAAATATAGGTGGGTTTGGGCAAAATTTTAGGCCCAGATTTTGGTCAGACCGGGCTTGGGCAAGCATAAAGTATATTAATATCATACTTAGACCCGACCCAGCTCATGAGCACCTCTAACCACCATCCACCGATTAAAAAATTATTTTTTAACTTGTATTTTGACATCGTTTAATTCATTGAATCATACTAGTGCCATCGTATATGACCCCTCCACCATTTAAATATTATTATTTTTAAACAAATTATGGGCTAATAATGATTAAATGATTGGGAAAAATGAGTGGTGACACCACCCATTCAAGCATCACCCCTAGGCACGGTTCACTTTAACCCATTTTGGTAAGTAATGTCAGTAGAATACCATTTTTGGATTTAATTATTTTTTTATTATCAGAGTAAAAAAACTTGAAAAATCAGTTAAAGTTTAGTAACACAACATGAAGTTCCCTTCTAATTGCATCAATTAACGAGTTTGGATAGAAACGTGAAAAGCAAATGCAGGACCATGGGAACTCACCACTAATGAAGTGACGGGAGGAACCGAATCACGTGATGGTTACGGATGATAAAAGTGGAGGGACCCATGATTTAGGGGGGTTGATCAGCCCTCTGCGTCCACTTGTCAAATATTCCACGTGTCTTCCAATCCCATCAACTATATCATAGGACCACATTTCATTGTTTAAACATCTTTTAGGCCAAGACAAGTAGCCTCACTTATCCGGTTCCCACTTGATTTTATGGGTTAATCACATCATATACCATCAAACTATAATTCCAATTTTAAAATATACTAAAAATCTTATTATATGCGTGTGCATATAAAAATCATGGATTTATAATATAAATATGTGTTTAAATAATATACAATAAATAATGAGACATATGATTTGAAACTAATTAATCACAATAACATATGAAATATACACGATATTAAAATAACAAATAAATCAAATTATAAGTAAAACGAAATTTAAATAAATAAATACATTATATAAACAATCCTAAATGTACTGTAATTATTTATCATGGTTTTGTCAATAATTGTGAGTTAGTGTCGAGTTGACTTGTGAGTTATGACACCAACTGAATTAATAACATTATTAATATATATACATCTAATGGAGATAATAACTTGTGCATATTAAAATCAATTTTTAGTTGAGTGGTAAATTTAAAGTTTTTATTAATTTAATTATTGTGGGTTCAAATCTCACCATGTGCATATTTTAATTGATTTTTGTTAAAATAAAAAAATTAAAATACCCTCAAATGGTATAATTTTTTTAACTACGGAAGGATATTTTCATAATTTTTTAATTGAGTTTGTGATTTGGTTGAGGGCGACACAAATTTAGTAAAACCCTTCATAAATAGTATAGATTATTTGAGTTTTAAAAATATCAATATTGTATTAATTAATTAATTAATTTGTGAATCTAATCACTGGACTATTTTTTTTATATAATGCTTAGAATTACCCATAAGTCATAACCCCTTTTACCCCTTTTAAACCTTAAATATGAGGATAAATATGCTTCACGGTACTCGTACCTACATCCTTCTGCACTGACAATAATATTAATACCAAGCGAGGAAAAACTCAATCAATCATTAGACTAGAAGTTAAATGATAATTTAGACCTAATGAAAAATATATTTAAAATATATGAATCAAATTATAAATATATGTATACTTATTTTATAAAATAGCTTAGGTTTGACACGACAAAATAGTATCTTAAATTTTATTAACAATGTATTTTGTTATTGTATCAAATTTAAGTTGTCCAACTAATAGGTATATAAGTATTTATAACTTGATTCACATATTTTAAATATATATTTTTTATTTAATTTAAACTGACATTTACTTAATAGAAAATACAATATGGACATTATAAAATTTAGAAGTTAATTTAAAATACCTTCTTTTTCTTTAGACTAAACTACAAGTTCTTAAAATTATGTTTTTGTCATTAAATTTTAAATAATTATTATATGGTCATTAATATTATTGACTTATTATGTTATAATCACTTTATTGTTAACTCCCGTTAAAATTAAAACAGAAAATTGTTGTGGTAGATTAATGCCATAATTTTCAAATTTTATAACTAGTTATTATTATTATTATTTTAAATGAATTTAATTAATTTTCTTTTAACTTTCTTTTTTTTTGTTTTCTTCTCGTCTTCTTTTCCCTTTCTTTGTCACTCTTTTTCAATTTGGGTTCAAAAATTTCAAAGTTGTTTTGAACTATTGACCTTTACGTGGGGATTTGGGGCTTTGTGGGACAACGCAACAATAAGAAGAAAATAAAAGGAAAAAAAATATATTAATTCGCTCAAAACATTTATAGGTAATAGTTATACAATTTAACTAAAATATCGTCTAAAATTATCACACTAAGTGTCACGTTTATTTATTATTATACTCTTGACTCGAGTTAATGATAAAGTAATCCCTAATAAACTCATAACGTTAGTAATTATATAGTGAAATTTCAAAATTTAATGATCAAAATATAATTTTAAGTAAATATAAGTGATTAAACTTGGAATTTTTCCTTTCATTAGATATTCAGTTTAAATCGCTTCGATTATATTAATGTTTAATTTTGCAACTAAACAATTTTTTTCCTTGAAAAGGAAACTAAAACACATCGGAAGAGTCAAGTAACTGCTCGATACATAATTACTAGAGATGTTTATGGGTCGGATCGAATTTGAGCTCACATTCGATATAAAATTAAGTTTTTTTTTTTTGTTCAAGTCCAGTTTAATTTAAGAAAAGTAAACCCGGATCCAATCCAACCCGTCCATATTTGATTTTTTAAAATATTAGTTTTATTTAAAAATATGCATTTTTAAATATATATATATATAAAATACACTAAATGCACTAAAAATACTAAAATAAAAAAAAGTTTTCTAACACATTAAAAATACGTTAAAAAGTATTTATATTAAAAAACACTACCATAAATATAATAAATGTTTTATTATATTAAAAAACACAGATAAATATGATAAATATTTTATTGTATTAAAATTTTATATTTTGGGTTCGGTTATTTAGTTGAGTAAGGTTTTTATTTATTTATTTAAGTTTTGACTAATGAGTTTAATTATTATTGGATCAGTGATTTAACATAAATATATATAATTAAAATAATATTTTTATAATATAATATATTCGAGCTAAGCTGAGCTCAAATAAAAAAATCTTACACAAAATCCGAACAATATAGAAAGCAGATCATAATTCTAATCTAAACTTATTTTTCAAATCTCGTATTTTATCAAAACCCTCTAATTTTTTGGACCAAATGTAAGACGAAAACCATCTAATAATTGGCCATTTTACCCAAAAACGCTCATTTCTAACATTATTTACGGAAATGGGCCAACTTTTTGATTATTTACCGAAAATGGCTGAATTCCCGAAACGCTGGTCCCACGTCGGTAGCGATCTCGATATCTTTGTGTCGACAAACGCGTCCACTGGGGAGCGCGTTTGTCCATGTCGAGACAAGTGCGACGTCAGCACAAGCGCTTCCTTGAGGGCGCGCTTTGTGCTGACGTGGACAAAACGCTCCCCAATGACGCGTTTTGCCCTTTTTTTAGGGTTAGGGTTTTTTGCTTGGTTTTAGGGTTTTTAAGGGTTTAGAGTAATTAAATTAGGGTTTATGGTTAATTAATTAAATTAGGGTTTAGGGTTTTTGGGTTAATTAATTAAATTATGTTTTAGCTTTTTTAAAATAATTCTGTGTTTAGGGTTTTGGAAAAAATATATTAGCAATATAAAAAAATTTTGTTTTTTTTTTCTACAGTGGTATCTGAAAAAATAATTTTGAGAAGACGTTTCTGAACAAATAGTGTCCAAAACGCTTCAAGTAGGATGCACTGTTAGCAAAAGTACTGAAAAAAGCTCCCACGTGGACGCTCTTTTTCTACAGTAGTATCTGAAAAAATAATTTTGAGAAGACGTTTCTGAACAAGTAGTGTCCAAAACGCTTCAAGTAGGATGCACTGTCAACAAGATTACTGAAAAAATCTCCCACGTGGACGCTCTTTTTCTACAGTAGTTCCTATTTGGCCTTAGACTATAAATGAGCCAAATTTCATTTTCAGATTGCATAAGTTACAGCAAGAGAAATTGAGGCTAAAGTAGAATAGAAACTGAAGATGAGTGAACATATTAGTGCTATTATTTACTATGATGGTGAAGTCTGTGACACCGAGAACGATGTTGTTTTTTTATCGGAGAACATAGCGCGACTGATTTTTAACCAGAACATAGATTTGACAGAACTTCGTAAAAGAATTAGGCGTAAAATCTTCGGAACGACACCAATAAAAATTTTGTCTATTAAGTATCGATTTTGTGCTTCGGTTGATCCCGTGAGATATGACTCATTCGACATCAAAGGTCCTCGTAGCTTGGAGGCAATTGTGCAAACTCATCTTGCTACTGGATCACCCTATTTTGAGTTATATGTACAATTTTCATCGCCAAATGATGCATTTGCGACTTCAAAATCTACTGCTATTCGAGAGGAATACACGACCCCTAGCTGACACTCTGTTAGTGGGAGGCAGAATACGGAAGCGCCCGTGTTTGGTGGCAGTATGGAAAACACAACCTCTGCACGACACTCGGTTAGTGGATGGGACATGCACATCGGTGGGTCGATATTCGATGTTGGAAATACGTATTGGGGAACGACATCAACTTCTAGTGGTTGGCAATCCACATATGATTGGGGACGTTACGAAACGTCCACAAGAAGGGATGATGTACTCCCTTCAACGTCCACCGGCGAGGGGACCTCGTTCGTTGCAGATGATGGTGGATCGGATGATGAGTCTGATGTGGATCCACCTTGAGAGCCCGGCCCCGATGGTGCAAAAGTTGCATTATTTTCTGAACCGGAGCCTGTTCCAACCATACCTGAAGATGTTAAAGGGGGTTCAGATGAAGAAGCAGAAGATCCGCAATTCAGGGCGTACTCGCCTCCAGCCCACATGCATGATGTCGATCTATCTCAAGATAATGCGTTGGAGTTTCCAGATCTACCACATAGAAGGCGTGACAGTACAAGTTTGTCACTGGATTCGGGTGAATTGGAAGTTGGTAAGGAGTTTTCCAATAAGGATAGTTTTCTTGGTGCATTGAAACAACATAGCATCATGAATGGGGTTAACTACAACGTGGTTAAATCCAAATTCGATAAGTATGAGGCTAAGTGTGCAGTGCAAGACGGTACATGTTCATGAAAAATCATGGCCTCGTTGAGGAAAAGGACAGGCTTGTGGGAGATAAAAAAGTACAAAGGTCCACATACATGTGTTGCCGGTACAGTATCACTAGGTGTTTAGGGTTTTTGAATAATACTGTTTTTACGTAATGTTGCATTATTTAATGTACTTCGTTGACAGGTGTTTCACAAGATCATCCCAAGATGGATTCAGATATGTTAGCTAGCTTAATACTACCGAAAGTGAAGGTGGATCCCAAGACTTCAGTACCGGTCTTAATTACCAATATTCGTAGCCAATTGAGGTACACGCCCTCTTACCGCAAGGCTTGGATAGCTAAGCAGAAGGCGTTGAAAAGTTGCATAGTTGGTGGGACGCTTCATATAATGAACTGTGGCAGTGGTGTCAGGTGCTGGAGAGATATGTTCGAGGTTGCATAACAGACCTTGAAACGGCACCTGCGTACTACAACGACCGATTGTTCCGTGGATGCCAAGTGTTCAAGCGTCTGTTCTGGAGCTTTAAGCAATGCCGAGACGCATTTCTATACTGCAAGCCATTAGTACAAATTGACGGTACCTTTATGTATGGTAGATATACCCATCGACTATTGCTAGCTGTGGCACAGGATGGCAGTGGGAGAATCCTTCCAATTGCGTTTGCAATAACTTCGGGGGAGTCAACTGATGACTGTGATTTCTTTCTTTCTAGGTTAAGGAGGCATGTCTGCCCCCAACCTGATATCTGTATTATATCGGGTCGGGGTACTAGAATACTAGCTGTAATTGAGCGACAGGGAAGCCTATGGCATCGCACACACCATCGGTATTGCCTAAGGCATGTTGCGTCCAACTACTACGGGCAATATTGATCTACAAGTGAACGACGGCAAGTGACCAACATGGGTATTTAATCTCTATTAATATAATTTCGTTTGTAATATTCAATTTATTCTGAATGGAAGAGTGGCATGTAATTTTCGCTATCAACTTATATTGGCAAGGTATGAGATAAGTAAGGACCGTTTTCATGAAATGTTGGCGGTTTTGCGTTCAGTTAACGAAGAAGGCGCAAACTACCTTTGTAACATACCTTTCGAACAGTGGACACAAGCATACGATGGCGGCCTGCGATATGATCATATGACCTCAAACATTGCTGAATGCATAAATTTTGTTCTAAAAGGAACGCGTCATTTGCCGATAACATCGGTTGTGTGAGAGACATATTTTCGTTTAGCGGCACTATTTCCAAAGCGAGCAGCGAGTTATAAAGGCCAAATGCAGGGAGGCCAAGTATGGTGTGCGAAGGTATTGCAAGAAATTAACAAGGCGAAGACACGGGCCAACACCATGCACACAGTGTGTCACGATCGCGACAACCTATGGTTTCGTGTGACGGAGTTTGACAGACTGAACCAAGGTATTATTGGCGACCAATATTTTGTACATTTGAGAAATAGGACCTGCGACTGTGGGATGTTTGGCGCACTTCGTTATCCATGCGCTCATTTAATTGCAGCTTGTCAGAATCTCCGTTTGGATCCCATGAGCTATGTCGATAAAGTGTACAAAATAGAATACATGTACAATGTATGGAGACACGTATTCCCACCAGTCCCAGATGAACGTAAGTGGCGTGCAGACGCTTGCTCGTTTAGCTGTTACGGATAGAGAATCTGCGTCGCAAACCAAAAAGGTCGACCTTGCTCGACTAGAATACGTAACAATATGGATATTCGAGAAACAACCAACCAACAGAAGTTGTGCGGATGGTGTAGGAACCCAGGCCATACAACTCGATCATGTCCAAATCAGAATAGCTGATAGTTGTTGTAATAAAATTATGTTGCATTATTTATATTTTATTAAAAATATAAAAATATTAAAAATATTGCCTTATTCAAAAGAACTTTTATTTTATTAAAAATATAAAAAGTAAATTACAATTAAAATATTAAAAACAACTTTTATTTTATTAAATGAAACAATATAAAAAAGTTTGTACAAATATATTAACAAAAATCAATATTGGTGCCGGTCGGAATTAGTGCCTCATGGGGGTCGTCGACGATTACGCGCTGGATTCCTCCTTGGTTCAGCTTCCGGTGGGGGTTGTGGTTGCTCCGGCGGGAATTGTGGTTCCTCCGGCAGGGGATCTGGTTGTGGGTGTTGGGAGGATGACCCACCTTGATAGAATAATGACTGCGGAGGTGTTTGCATCACCCATGTCGGATGTGTTTGAATCCCATGAGGCGATGGGGATTGGTAAAAAGAAGAGCTCCTCGACGGCGACTAATGTGATCCATCATGCAACGGCAGCCTATAGATCGGCGGTTGACTCGGAGTAATCGGGAACGGAGATGAACTGGGCCATGCATTCCAACCTACCATAGGACTGGGAAAAGGAAACATAAAACGATTAGTATACATATAAGGGCTAGGATACGCACATGGCATAATCTGAAAAGGCTGTGATATGGGTGTCGTCGGTTGAAGTGTTGGGCCCGATGACTGTGTGGGCACTATTGATGGGCCCGGTGATTGTGTGGACGCTGTTGATGGGCTCGTGTTGTCATCCATTCTTCTTGGATTTAAAGGGCTCGTCATTCCCTTTGGACACGAATTTGCCGTCGCCTCTCCTCTTCCGACAGTAAATATGGCTTGCCATGGATCCTAAACCATGGCATGTATTCCGGCACGCACGCTAACTCAGGAACGATGATCGGTTCCCGAGTATGTATATAATCATACCGATTTTCCCACATTTCGATATATGCTGACCAGAATCTCGGTCAATCTGTGTGCAACTGCTGTAAGTCGACTTTGTGCTCATCATCGAGCACCTCAGGTGCCACGGGAATCGGTTGTCGAAATCTAAATTGTCGCAATACTCTATCTGACTGGTGCATCTCCACGGTGGCATAGTTGACCAATGAGACCTTCACATGCCAAATGTTCGGATTTTGAAAGAATTCATCCGGAATTACTACCCGAATTGCTAGATCCTCGTATGGTGTCCATTGAAACTATATGAACATGATAAAAATATTAGTTATATACATAATACTAAATACTAAATACTAAATATAAAACGACTATTTTATTATGTATATATATATTTTATTTAATACATACTTGTGCTTCCGACCGTTGGTCTAATAGAAGTCGTATATCTTCAAGAGAGGTAGGTATTCAACATAACTCGCGGAATGGTTCCACCTAATTAAATAAATTTTTAGCATACAATTATATTTTAAATCTATATAATAATTGTAAAATCTAATATAAAATTTACCTCGTTATGAGTGGGAATGTATATGGGTGGTCCATTCGAGGACGTAAAAATGGAAAGCGAAACCGTGCCCATGATTGCAGTAGTGATAGTAAACCTCCGATTTTGGCTTTATTTGGTCGCGTCGCCCCGCACATCTCCCGGTACAATATTGTTAACACGGTAGACCCCCAACTAAATTCACCAGCTGCTCTAAAATCAACGAGTTTCAGCAGCCATCTCAGACGTACGAGGTTTCGTGACAAGTCCGGCATCAGATAACCTCCAATCATCTCAAAAATGTATGCCCGAGCATATCGTATTTTTTCTAGTTCAGTCGAATTATTATCCGGCTTCGGGAATGTGTCTCGTAACCAACCCATCTCGATCCGACCTCCGTTAATATTAAAAGGAATAGCACTAAAAAGCTCATAGCATACGGCTCCCCAATCAGCAGATTGAGCGAACCCGGTGACTGCGTACCCATCCACCGGCAATCCCAATTGCAACTGCACGTCTTTCAGAGTGATAGTACACTCTCCGCATGGAAGATGGAAAGTGTGCGTCTCGGGTCTCCACCTCTCTATCAACGCACTGATTAGTTTCGGGTCCAACTTGTACCCCCGGCCTATCGTGGTCACGTGCCAAAAACCCGCTTCCCGCAGGTAATTCTCTATCAACGGCGATGGAGGACCAATCATATTACGAATATAGCATTGCAACACCCGATCTACAGACTGTTATAAAAAATTATAAAATAAAAATTAATTAAAATTGCATAAATGAAAAAAATATTAAATTGTATTGAAAATTTAAAATTATCACTTACCATTGTCATTTGATCGACGGAGATGTGTTTATTATCGAGACGAATTAATTCTCCGGTCATTGCTAACACGATCGAATATTTTTTAATTTAAAAAAAAACTAATTCAAAAAAATTTTAAATAAAGCTTTTTTGCAAAAATTAAAGAGGGCTTTGAAAAAATTTGAGAGAAATTTGAGAGGAGGACTTTTGTGTGAAAAAAATGAAAGGAGAGTCTTTTATAGTTTTTTTTTTTTTGACCGTTGGAGCCCAAACGGTAAAAAAAAAAAGTAGCCATGGGCAAAACGCGTCCCTGTGGGAGTGTTTTGTCCACGTCAGCACAAAGCGCGCCCTCAAGGAAGCGCTTTGTGCTGACGTGGATAAAACGTTCCTCGAGAAACGCGTTTTGCTAACACAGCACCTAAGATCACGCTGACATGGACGCGTTTTCGGGGAATTCGGCTATTTCCGATAAATAATTAAAAAGTTGGCCCATTTCTATAAATAATTTTGGAAAATAATTACCCATTAGCATCGTCCACTAACGCATGGAAAATAAAGACATCCAAGTAAGATGAAGGCCAAAATCACTGTCGAATCGTGCTAAAGCATAGATATATTTGTTCCAATTCAAAAAACATACTTTAATGTTTTAGAATTGATGAGAATGAAAACATCATGCATTAAATTAAATAATAAAAGAGTTCTTTTTTGGTAACAAATAGTAGAATACTACTAAAGCTTGATTATTAACTGGAAAGTCGAAACTAGAGAGGAATAGCTTCGTAACTACGCTGTGGCACCTTCTTGAAGAGCGCCCAAGCCAGATCAAGGTATAGGGGAAACTGCGCTACGGCAAACAGCGTCACCGGCAGGCAAGTCACTGCATATACCGGATATGCCGCGTATTTCAACTTATCTTTCAATATAAAGAAATGTCCTGCGCAAAACGATACTAGCACCGACGCGATCGACACGAACAGCGACGTCAGCCCCAGCAACAGCTTTCGCGGCAAATCTATGCCGAAATCCCTCTCTTGGTACCTAGACGTCAATATCGACAAGAACATTATTACCGCGGTCACAGAGAAGCAGAGAGCTATGAGAGACGAGATGGCGAAGACGTCGAACGCCGGATGGTTTTCCAAAGTTGGTTTCCCGCTCTCCGATTTCACCCCGCCTGGAACGGTGGTCGATGTGGCGAATGCCACGGTTGCGATCAATGCTGCTACGACGGAGCACGACTCGGAGGTGTTGGTTAGCCATTCGCCGCCCTTGTCGACCAGTTGTTTGTGTGTGTCGGTGAATATGTCCTTCGGGGTCTTGTTCTCCTTGTTATAACGAGCGAAGAAGTGGACCGGCATGGAATGCTTGACAAACTGAAGAAACACCCATGTTTCAAAAATCAAATGTAAGTTTTTTATTATTACCCATTGCTGATTTAAACTTATGTGAACATAGCCATTACCTCGTACCACTTGATTTCCCATTGCATTTGTAAAGCAGCACCAGGGATGAGCCAAGGCTTATGGTCACCAAGCATCGCGGCGAGGTGCAATGCACTATTCCCCTTCTCATCCACCGCTCGGAAAACACTGTCTTTCATTATATTTTTCTTAAGCAAGAGCTGGTAAACGTGAGGTTGCCGATTCTCCACCGCCAGCAACACTATGTTCTTGTTTTCCGAATTCATTTCATGGATTGCAACTGGGAAACGTTGTAGGATTTGATCCACCATCTCTGTGATTCCACTCTTTGCGGCTATTAGTATGGGTGTCTCTCGTTTTGCCACTTCTTTAGTTTTCTTCTTCTCTCCTGCTAGTTTAGTTAATTTTTCCAGTGTTCAACAAATTGAAATCAATAAATTACTTTACAAGCTTGATACATGTGCCACTAGTATTTTATATTTTACCTTCCAAAGTTTTTCCCTTGCTTTGGTTACGTTGTGTAGCTGGGTCTGAATCATCAATAAGCATTTTAATGTCACCACCTTCAGTGAATTCATAAGGCTTTATCTCATCGGCATCATGTAATGATAGCTGAGGTCTACATCCATTGTCTTCATACTGGTAAATAGAAACATGTTGTAGAAGCTCATTCATGACCTGAACTGCCCAAGTATGCTTCTGTTTCTTCTCCCTTAACTTCCTAATTCTCCGTGATCCTTATAAACAGGCAGCATTAATGAATTATCAAAGAGATGTTATGATTAGTAAGCGAGTAAAAGAGATCCGAAATCCAGTCTAGCTCGACCTACCTAATCCTAGTATAACCAACATTGCTTTGGATAACAGTTTGACAAAATCAACTAAGGTGACATAATTGGAAGGAAAGAATTGATGTGCATCTCCATGGCGTCTTCCGTCCTCTGTACAAGTAAGTTACAAGACAAGATTATTTCATTAGATGCCTGCAAACCGCAGGGCTGGTTAAACAGAGTTAAACATGTACATGTTGCTGATTTATGGTTATGGTACTGTTAAACATGTGTTTTTTGGTAAGAATGGCTACCACATAATGATGTTGATTTAACGTTTAGTAGAGTAATATTAGAAGACAGCCTGTTATCTCTTTCCTTTGTGATTTCCTGCTGAGGTGTGTGGGTGATTTCAAGGTGTTGGGTTTCTTCATTTGATCTCATGCATTTTGTTTTGTGGTTTCGATGCTTTCTCCATCATTGATGATCACTATGGACTTTTGCCACAATATCAACATATGGCAGGCTAAACAAATATTTGGAGGTTTAGAAACTACAATAGGTCCTATTGCATCATAGTATTTGGAGTCAAAATCAGAAAAATATTTCTATGCAATGCATCTAATAAGTAACACATAAGATCCCAGTTCCTAGTTGTTTATTTGGTGTCTAATTTAGATATCCATGTTCAAAACCCTTTGATCTTAGGATCAAATTCTTAATGTATCGTTTCTCATCCTGTAATGACTAATAGATTCGAATGATTGTTATTCCACAGATCCATCAGGAAAAAGAGTAGACAACGGATTGCTCACCTTTCGGTACTGTCTCAGAGGTGACATTAGGAGCTTCAATATTTTCATCCGAACCTCCTCCTTGGTTTGTCTTCCGTGAACTTCGTTTTGTCACTGGAAAATGTAATAACATTGAAGTGTCCAAAAGATGAAATGGGAAATAGTAATACTTGAATGGAACTTAAAAATAGCATCCCCAATGTGACATTGTTCTATTAGTCTCCTTAGCTTACCTACTTGAACCAGCTGCTTTAGTAGGTGAAATAAGTGCATGCATGTTTGGTAATTGCCAGGATAACTAATTCTCATTGTTTCCTTGGATTGACCTTTGCTTGAAGATTGTTTGAATGAAGTTTCCACCTTAAGCGGTTCCACAATTATACCTTCCAAATAAAAATCCATTTGTTCACAGTAGTAATGTTTGGTCTCTTGAAGTTACAAATTTTAAGCTTTTGACAATGAAAAATATGAATTATTTTCATGTTTTATGAAAGTTAAAACTATCGACTAGCACTTACAATTATAGATAAGATGGCTGCAACGACCAAGATGGCTACCGCTTCTGAAGGCAGTGGGGTTGCTAGCCAAGCGATGCAGGGCTGATATCCCATTCTCGTTTACGTAGTTGACAAGATCTTCATAAAGGTAAATGATTTGAAATGCCAAATCTGTGAATCACAATATTGTTAATACAATGTAGTTTATGCTAATATGTTTGAGAAAAGAGTTAGGGAAATTCTTACCAAAATAGTCTCCAGATATGGCACAGTGGAGAACATTTTCACCATCCTTTCTTCTACAATAAGAATAGCCTTCTTCTTGGCTTTGACAGTAAGAGTTAAGACAAAGGAAAGCCTCTTTCTTGCCATAAAGAGCTGCCATGAATAGCGGGGTTTCTCCGACGTTGTTTCGGATTTCAAGCAACGATGAGTCCACTCGCACGATGCATTGGCACATCCTTACATTCCCTAGTGAAGCCGCAGCGTGCAGAGGAGTATTCCCCTGCTCGTTTCTCATTTCCAGTGCTTTCCTGCATTCGCTCTGCGCGGAAATCAACTCCACTAGCTGTTCTACAATGTCTTCTTGGACGTTGGAGACGGCAATGTGCAACGCGGTATCACCTGATCTAATGATCTTGGCCACATGTACTGACGGATTGTTCTTGTATATTCTTATGACAGTGTTCCATTCACCTTTCATGGCACATTTGAACAGTTCTTTCTCTTCACTAATAGGCTCCATTTCTTTTCTTCCTCTTCGGATCGGAAGCTGAAGTAGAGACAAAGGTACATTAATATGATTGAAAAGTACTGCATTGATTATTATTATTATTATTTTTTTTGGCTTTTGAAAGGATATATTGCTGTCCATTAAAATCAATGGAAAGTACAGCAAAAGTGAAAGAATGGAAGGTTAAAGGTCATTCCAGTTGCAAGAAAGGAATAATTTAGAGACTTAGAGGGAAACAAATTTGGTACAAGGGACGTAGCTACTCCCACTCTTCGTTTATCTTCAAATATTTTTATTGAATGGTCCACAAATTTGTTCTTGCATGGAAGCTTATTACATTGCAAAACCAAAGGACCACTGTGCAAGACTCGTCTAAATTTCGTAGTGAACAAAAAAAGCTTCCCCATGATTATAACCCTTATTATATTCATAATCCTCTATTCGGCCCAACTTTATAAAAAATGCTTATTTTTGCTTTCCATTTAACTTTTCTGTCCCTTTTAGTTATTAAACTTGTATTTTTCATCAATTCACTCCAAAATGGATAGAAAAATTAACATTCGGTAAACTTTACTAATACTGCATACACGTAGTCAACATTTAATTAATTTTTTAAAATTTAAAAATTCAAAAAATATATAAAAACTATTTTTAAAAATTAAAAATAATTAAAATTATTAAACATTTATAAAAAATAAAAAAAACAATATTTTTAAAATTTTAAAAAAATAATTAAATGTTGATGTGTCACACATCAATGAAGTTAACAAATGTTAATTTTTTCATTCCTTTTTTGGGCGGTTTGACAAAAAAAAACAAAAAACAAAATCAAATGCTAAAAGAAACAAAAAATTAAATGGAAGGTTAAAATGATCTTTTTATTAAGTTGGAGGGCCAAAAAAATTATTATACATTATTTATACTAGATTTTGACACAAAATATAATTATGTGACAAATATATTATATAAAAATCAATATAAAAACTAAATGTGATTTTATTTGAAATAATAAAATAAAGATGTTGAGTGTTTTAAGTTGAAGCTTATATTTTTCTATTGTTTTATATAAAAGATAAAAAAATCAGAACACTTTTAAAATAATATAAATTATTTTATAAAATAATAGTATTTTGATCATTACCAATTGAGTTGATGTCCACTTGATATATATATATATATATATATATATATAAATTATATACGGGTAAAAAGAACCATGTCCATTTGCATCTCATAGGTTTTTGTTAAATCTTAGGTTGAGAGCTCGACCATTTTTTTAATTGGATAAATTATTTTATTGGTCATTTAACTATTTTTAAAAATTCTATAAAAAAAAGTAACTATGAAAGTTTTCATTTTAATTACCTAAGTATGAAAGGTATAATTTGGTCACTCATGTTTTTGACAATGTGTTTTTGTTTGTCACCTACCTGTTAGGCTAATAATGCAAAAATGATGTGACAATTTTTAATTAGCATAATAATAAACATAACCTTTTAACGTTTACACATTGTGTCAATTTGATAGTGATTTTAATTTTTTTTTAAAAAAAAATACACAAAAAATTAGAAAAATAAATTCGTAAATGTTTTTATGAATGTTATGTAATTTTTATGTGAAAGATATTATTTGATTGTGGTGAATCTGATTTATCTCTGTGTCTGATAATTGAGGTGAATTTGTTTCTATCAATTGTTTGTGGTTTGACATGACCCTGCAATGTTTTTAGTTTATGAATTGGTCGTTTTTGTAACCGAGTATAGTAAGTTTTATTTAGGCTTAATATAACATTTGATACTTAGATTTGAGATTTTTTTTCTTACTTTGGTACTTAAACTTTTTTTTCCCAATTTTGTACCTGAACTTGACACTTTTTCCTAATTTGGTACCTAAACTTGGCATTTTTCCCCTAATTTGGTACCTAAATTTATTAAATGTTATACAAATTACGCAAAACACTAACGATGTTAATTTTTTTTTTGTTATGCTACAAAAATATTGTCAGTTTTAGAGGAAATTCATGTTAAAAAAAATAGGTATTGAGCTATGCTTCACGAATGAATGTTAAATAAGAAAAAAAAAAGATTTTGTAAAACCTCAAATTAAAAGAAATTCATTATTTTCAATTAATAAAACAATTAATTAAATAAATAAAACTAAAAGTAATTGAACATATAAAATACAAAAAAATATCATATCATCTATCACTGTCGGTCATACATTGATTATTTTTGTTACCTCATAAAAAAAATAATATTGTTAGATATTGCAGTGATTTGTAAAACGTTTGATAAGTACCAAATCAAACAAAAAAAAGTTTAGGTATCAAATTATGAAAAAGAGTCAAATTCAGGTACCAAATTGGACCCTAAAAAAGTTTAAGTACCAAGTTAGGAAGAAAAATGTCAAGTTTGAGTATCAAATTGGACCAAAAAAAGTTTAAGTACTAAATTAGGAAAAAGTATCAAGTTCAGGTACCAAATGTTATATTAAGCCTTTTATTTATATTACTAGTTGGTATACCATGTCATGCATGGGTTAATTATATCTATAAATTAAAATATACTAAATAAATATTTATGTTTAATTTAAATTATAATAAATTAGTTAATTAAAATATATTAAAAATTGTATACAAATTATTAGAAAAGTTTAGTTTTATAAAATTGTTTGTTTAAAATATAGTTAAAACATATTTAAATAAATTTAATATTTTTTACATGGATTTAATTAAAAATGATGCATGGGATGTATTTGTAGAGCATGTAAACCAAAATTCCTTTTTATTGTATTTATAATAATTACTTTAGTATTTAAATATTACTAAAACACTTTCACATTTTTTAGTAAGTTTTGTATTTAGGAACTTTATATTAAGATAATTTTGCAATTTGAATTTTTTTTCAACATTTCTTGTTGAAACATTTTTAAAATGATGAAAAACAACCTTCTTATAAACTCATTATCAAGCCCAATGAACCTTTTTCTTGAAAAAAAAAAAAAAAAAAACAGTTCATTGGATTAGTCTTGGAAAGATCTATCCATATTTCAGGTAAATGGTAAATCCAAAAGATCTATCCATATTTCAGGTAAATGATAAATCTAAGAAATTACTAAAATTAACATTTTTAGGACTTTGTTATGGGATGTTTTATTTTTGCTATTGGGATTGCTTTCTTTTTGTTATTTCTGCTAGTGAAACGTTGCGTTTAGTGTCTAAGTTCAAGTTAAAAGGTGTGTTTTGTTTAAATGTCAAAACGATGCGTATGGGAAGTGTAGTGGTGGGTGCTACTATTTAATGAAACATTGTGTATCATGCCATAGTTGTTACCATAACGGCCTTAACCGAATTTCAATTTTCCCTGTAACTTCCTCCTTTGGCTTTTTAATATCAAAGGCAAAGGGGAAGCAATTATCCATTCAGTTATTGAATGAAATTCTCATTCCCTTCCTTCTTTTGTTGCTCTTTGCTTTTCTTTTTCTTCTCTCTCTCAACTTTTAGAAACTAGTCGTATCAAAGGTATCAGAGTAAGATGATCCTCAATGACCGAAGAAGGAATTACGACTTGATTGTAGAAGGAGGTTAGGCATCTTCAATAGGAGGTTGCCAAGCTTCAAACTGAGTTTTTTCAATGGGACACCAGATTGGATGGTCACTTGAAGGAATTGAAGGATGATTTTCAAGGGGAGCTCAAGTTGGAACTACAAAGGCTGTTTGAGCATTATTTGGGCAATCAGACTTGCTCTTCCTCTATTGGGCAATCTCCAAATAAAGGGAAAGGAATTCTTTATGGACCTCCACATAGTTTCCCTCCTTAGGAGACTCTACCACTCTTTCCTAAGGTGGATATGGGGAGTATAAGTCTATAATAGCCTATTTTTAGTGGTGTCAGAAACATTGGTTTTGGAACCCCATTTCCGATGATTTAGTTAGTAAATATTATTATTTAATATTTATGAGTCTATTTTAGTATTATATTGAATTTTGATATAGTAATTTTATTGAATAGATAGTTAATTGTGGTACAAGGACTAAATTGTAAAAGTGATAAAAGTTAAACGCTATAGATTTTTAATTGCTAAAGGGCTAATTTAATAATTAAATCAAGGATTAAATTGGAAATTAGATCATTGTGAGTGCTAGTGGACGGTTGGTCGTCCTTTTTATTGATTAAATTTGTGTAAATTATATTATTAATTAATAAATAATGATAGAACATTAACATAGTTTAAAATGTAAAAGAAAAAGAAATCATTCATCATCTTTTCTCCTAAAAAAATTGATTCTAAAGAAGGGGGAAGACCTAGCTCAGGTCCAAGCTTTGTTCTTCAATTCGTAAGCTGATTTTTATTCGTTTCTTGTAATTGTTATGTTTTTTATATCCCGGGAGCATGATTTAGCTAGCCCGAAGACTATTTTGAAAAGATTTTAAAGTTTATAAAAGTTTTCATTGTTTAATATTGAATCTTTTGGTACTAAATTGATAGATTTTGATCTTAGATATGAAAAATAACTAATTTGTAAAGTGATAGTTATTAGTTTTGAACATAGGGACTAAAGTGTAAATATTTCAAAATTAAGGTTAAATTTTTGTAATTTCAGATATTAGAGGGCTATAGAAGGATGAAATTGAGATCGGTTTCAAAATTGAAGCTCAAAATTGAAAGTTATGACAAATTCGATTTTAGAGACTAAATTGAATAAAATGAAAAATGAGGGAATATTTAATAAATGAAATTGAATTGATATATAGTTATAGTATGTCGTTAAATGATGTTTAGAATTGATAGTTGAATTAAATTATGATTTAGATTGGGATTTAAACCAATCAGAGGATATTCGCAGGAAGGGAAAATTGAGGATTAGTCCCTAATGCCTTATCAGTTTTCATTTTTCCATGTAATTTCATATGGTGTAATTATGTTTAAATCCTTGTGAATGTTATATTATGGACCTATGTATTTATTGTTAAACTTTGAATTAATTATACCTTAGAACTAGATGGTGAGATTTGGATTAAATTGAAAAAGTGTTAAATATGAACTTACATGATGGAATTACCTCGATGAAACTTTGTAAATGTATCGTACACATGGTTACAAGTTGATTTCTGATGATTATAAGACTCAACACTTTATTGCGGACTTGAAGATACATGTGACACAGGTTTAGCTCGGACGAGTAACTTGATGTTGTTTTATAGGTTCAGCCTAGATAGGTAACCTTACATGTATATACAACTTCGGCCATCTATTTGATGTGCCGATAAGGTTTAGCCCGGACGGGTAACCTGACACTAATATTTATATTCAACTCGGACGAGCAACCTGAGGTCGTTTTAAAGGTTTAGACCGGACAGGTAATCTAACCTTAACATTATAGCTTTGGCCAAGCTATTGATGTGTCATTAAAAGGTTTAGCTCGGACGGATAACCTAACACAATTGGATATGATTAGCTCAGACAAGCATCAGATGTGATTAATGTTAGTGATTAATGCAAATTGTGAGAATTGGATTACATATTGTGAGCTTAATGATTAAATGTGGCAAACATTTGATTTAAAGACAAGTTGAGTATACATATGTGATTGAAAGATAGATTACTTGGAGTTCAAGGATATGAAATGCTATGCTTAGTAGTTGAATGCTATGTATTGAATATAAGTTAAACTCACCTTATTGTGATTGTGCTTTGGTTTGTTAGATAAACTTGGATTATACACATTAGATTAGCTTAAGTACTTGTCATATGAGGTAAGTTAATTGTTTATATTCATATGAGCTTACTAAGCATTTCGTAATTCTTACCCTGTCACTTTTCCTTTTTCTGTAGATTTTGACTTCGGAACGTGTTGATTGGATCCTTGAGGAGCTCAAACTATCAACCTTCGATTCAGTAGTCTTTTAATTATTCTGGACTCGGTTATGTGACATGTATATAGGTGTTGTTGTCACTTAGATGATGGTTGAGCTAGTCCTTGTAAATGTTCAAATATGGGATGATTATGTTGATAGTATAATGAGATATATGTGAATGGCATCTAAATTTTAATTATGTATGTAATGGCATGAAAACATAGTGATATAAGATGATGAATGGTTTGTTGGTATAGAAGGAACATATATGTGTTATGTTTGAATGTTAATTATGATATGTTAGAATTATGGATTGTGGAATGAATGAATTGTGGTATTTTGGCATGTTTTGGATTGATTTTGTTAAGGTAATAATGTGTTCAAAAGTGCCTTATAAATTTAGGTCTTTTTTTGGCATGAAATGAAATTAAAATGTATCGATAATATATTGACCCGGAATATAGGTTGAAGTTGTAACACCAGGGTACCTTTATTGACCTGAAATCTAAGGAAAGTTAGGACTAAATTAAAAGGATTAGTGAATTGCCAAACTTTATCGAGAAATTTAGAAATTATAATGGCCAAATTTCGATTAGTTGGATCTTAATCCTAGTTCGGTTTGGATGGAGCCAGTTGTTTCCAAAGTGGAAGACAAAATTATTAAGGATGAATGGTAGAGACGGTCGGTGAAAATCATGCTAAAGGTGTATATATATAAGAGTGCACGGAGACATAACTTTCTCAATTCTGTTTACCAAATTTTCACTCTAAAGGTGTATATATATAAGAGTGCGTGAAGACAAAATTTTCAGTTGTTGAAGGAAGCTATGCATGCTGCAACAATCGTGTGAATTGAAGTCTGGTAGTAGAGAAATTGAGGAATTGGTAAGCTTCCTTACCCCTCTGAACTCGTGGATTAAAGGAAGAAGTAGAGTAAGAACTCTTAAAAGCTTCTGTACAACGATGGATTCTAGGTTTTAAGGGTTGAACACATTTAGTTTAACCAATAAATGGTTGTTATGCTTAGCAACTAGGAAGAAAAAGGCTCTGGTGTTTGGATAAGCTAAGCTGATGAAGATAAATGAATCCAAGTGCATTTCTGTACTCTACCTTTTTTGGTGGTTTATGGTGCTAAAATCTAGATCGAAATACCTTTTTTGTTTGTTACGCATTGTGCTTAGGACTTTGATTGTGAATGAAAATTGATAAATGGGTATGTTATAACTGTATGCAAATGTTGTAGGAACAACTGCTTTCTGTCTGATAGATATGTTTCAATGTCCGAATATTTGGCGTATTATGTGTATGGAATGCATGAACTGCATGTTTTTAATGGCGGAGTATGGGGGGGAAATTATTAACGGGACAGATGAAGTTAGGACTTGAAGGACGAGAATTTCTATTAGATACTGTCATACGGTAACGTTGAGTGCAAGCCGTGATGTGTGAAGCTCCAGAGGCCTTGCGATGGGGACACGGTGGTGTTTAAGCATCAATGTTAGGAATGGCGAAATATAGGAATGTGTGGATGAATAGGGAAATGAAATTCCATTAAGATACCTCCATACATTGATGTTGAGTGCAACCGTGATGTGCAAAGCTCCAGGCCTTATGGGGGGACACTTCGATGTTCAAGCATCAAGGTTAGACATAAGATGAATCGATATCGATGGATATTAGGTTCCGTGGTGCAATATCGCAACAGCGGTTAACAGGTTTTATGGGGCAACATCGCGACAACGATAAGGTCGTATGGGACGACACCTCAAAAGAGGTTTAATATGTAAGACCATAGCTTGTCTATGTCAATATATGGAGTTTGCCAGAATAATAAAGGTTACAAGGTGTAAGACCATAGCTCGGCTACAACAACCAATGGAGTTCGCAAATACAGAAAACATGAGAAATAATGTGTAAGACCATGACTTGGTCATGTCAGCTTAGGTAGTCCATCGGAACACTAAACATGAGGTGTCTTCTGGGACATTAAACACGGGGAAATCTGTCAAGATGTAAAACAAAGGGTCTCGCTGGGGAAGTTTGCAAGTCTGTATACCTGGAGAGATACCAAAGCTTAAAGTAGAAATTGCAGTGTGACTAGTGCAATAAGTCACGAGAATGAATGAGCTCGGTGCATTTGAGGAACACAAACCACCGAGACAATGAGAGAATTCTCCAAAGGCGATGATGAACAAGGCCAAGGAAACATCCCAACTCGGTTAGGGAAAAGAGGAAGAGACTCATTAAATAAAGAGGTATACATAGTGTACATCAAAATGAGTCTATTAGGAAAGCTACGGATCCCACATAACTTAACCAGACATAGAATAGGCTATACTAGAGTACAATCATAATTTGTAAGTCAACAAGAGTCAACCAAAAGGGTTGGGTAGGCTGATAAGAGTCTTCGTGGGAGGAAATGACTGCTCAAGGTTGAATAGCTAGTAAAGTCCGATGGAGAATAGTGGATAATGGAGGTACATCAGAACTATAGAAAAAACGGTGGAGATCTTATTGCTCTACCTAAGGTAAGAGCCGTATGTTTGATGAAGCATTTTAAGGAATGGACGAAAAGGGTGAGTGCTATGGGGGTTAATTGTAAGCATCATTTCCACAAGGAAAAGAGAATGTATTCTAGTAAGGACTCGAGGTTACGACAATGATTTGGGTATTGTTGAGAGTCACCAGTTAGGAGAATTGAATACGATAATTAGGGACATGGGTCAGAGATCAATAGGGTGAAACCCCAATGAGAAATCATGATTATAGTCGGATCAGGGACCTAAGTCTGCAAATTAGTGGCTTAAAGCACCTTGGGCATGGGCCTTGCCAACTAGGTTCACGAAATCTTCTATGAAATCCATTGAGTTTAATTTTGAACCAGAAAACTCATTTTCTTAAAATTTATGGGATCTTATACGCTTATATGTACATATCTCACTAAGTTCTCTTGAACTTATAATATTTCTACTTGAATGCAAGATGGATAGTGACTCGGAAAAATTAAGAGGGACCAAGCCAGACTCAGCCAAAGTTAAGTGGTACGTAGTAACTATCCATGTATATAGAGGGGCACCCGTAGAGGCCTCGCCTTGGGGTCTAAGTTGATTATACATGTTATCGAGCCTCAATTCAGAAATTTTAAATATTTGTTGGAATCAAAGTCTTAATAATTTATCACCAGTTTTGTACAAGTTGTATTAGCAACTAGAATTTTTAAATTTAAGTCATTTAAATATGTAATTAAATTGAAAACTAAAATTTCATTAAGCCCTTCGAGATAGTAAAGCATCCAGTTCCCAGACCTAGCGATCAAGTCAGGTATAGGGTGTTATAGAAGTATCAGTATTTTACCTAATGACCAATATTTTAAAATGACAGAATGTCAATTTGGTATCGATACCAATATACAATATCGATACTTATCTTCAAAGATCGATACTTTATAATGGTATCGATATGAATTGACTTGTGTTCAAAATTTTGAAAATGGAAGAATGCCAAAATTGTATCGATACTTGTGTATGTTAACTTGATTTTTGAAATATCGAAGCATAAGATAGTATTGGTAATTGACTTGGGTATTGATACATATAACCAAATTTTGAAAAAAAGCTTACAGTTAAGTCTCAGTTTTGTTTGTAAGTCATATTGCTCATGAAATTGTGAAATGAATTGATGTTTAATTGAATTATTTGATATGAGCTGTGTGTATCTGCTCCGATAGTAGTAGTAGCATTCCATATCTTGAGTCTGACGACCGAACCGGGTGAAGGGTGTTACAAAGCCCCACACACCGACGAGTAGAATGGATCCAGTTCCACGGTCTTACAAGTTGGAGTGCCCACAATTTGATGGATCCAACTTCAAGGGTTGGTGGGCCAAGTTGGAACAATACTTCAAGGCTGAGGGCATTACTACCAATGTTTGAGTCAGAACAATTATGTTGCATTTGGAAGGAAAGGCCTTTCACTAGCACCACTTTTACACTCAAAGGCAGGAGGATTTCACATGCTAACTTGGGACTCTTATGCCCACAGTTTGCGAGAGCATTTTGGCTCAAATTCCTTCCAAGAGCCTATGGTTGATCTCGTGTCATTAAGGCAACTTGGATTGGTGGACCGATACCATGACACCTTTGTCAGCCTTCTAAACCAACTCCACTTGCCAAAAACCTATACCTTGAGTATTTTCATTAGTAACTTGAAGACTAAGGTTAGCCAATACTTGTAATTGTTCAAACCTAAATCATTGGTGGAATGGTTCTTGATAGCATGACAGGTGGAGAGCATACTCAATAGTTCCCCCAAATGTGGTCTCTTAACAGGATGGGGCGCCTTTTCTAGGGCACTATCACTGGCAGTATCGAACTCTCTTATGTCCAAGTTTAATGTGGCGACAACTCATACTACATAGGCTAGTGGAACCATGTGGTATGGTGGTCCAGTTAAGGGATTAACTCAACCTTTATCTTTTGCTAAGATTGAGGATAGGATTATGCTTTTGGTGTGGAGCTAAGTACAATGTAGGCTGTTGGAAAAAATCCGGTTCAAAAATGGTTTTCTTGCATAGCGAAAAATTAAAATTTTGAAAACTGAGTTGGTTTGTGATTTTTATAGCAATAAACTCTACCTGAAATCGCACATGTGTATTTGGCTAGATGGATCCTTGTCGTTCCCAACTTTCAACCAAATGACTTTCTCCGCTATTCTCGTACCGCAAACTACTTCAAGTATGGGCTCACAAATTCAAATCAAACATAAAACCATAAATTATTTACTTTACTTTTAGTGGGAAAGCAAAAATCTCTCTTTAATAGAACTTAGTACAATTGTTATTCTGGAAAATAAAATTTATACTTAAAAATAAATTCTCATTATTTTCGGGAAATAACAATATCTCGAAGTTGTGTAAAAATTATTGTGTGTTTAGCACTATCGGTGTCATCTATTTATAAGGAGAAGAAGTAAAACCCTTGTTAAATTAGTAGAAGGCTATTTAATAGAAAAACAACTTCCTAGTTCAACTAGGAGAGAGAGGGGCGGCAACCCTAGTTAAATATACTAGGGTTTGTTTTCCCTTACAATGAACATGAGGGGCTTTTGGGCCTCTCCCGTATCGGGTCCAATTATAAGTGATTCATGGACTTTTAACCCAACACTTTATAATTTAATCCAACCCAATACATGTTTTTCTATTTTCTAAAATAAACATCATAAATTAATTTCTCAATTAAATAATTTTCTCAACACGATTCTGATTCCGTTAAAATCATGACAACTTTATCGTAAAAGAATTTATGAAAAAATATATTTAAATTTTCTATATTCAACGAATTCACTATGACCAATTAATTTAATTCTATTTTTGAACTTCAATTATTTATTTCATTAATTAAATAATAATTTAAAAAATCATAAATTAATTCTTAGTTCATTTCCATACTTAGTGAGAAAACCAGATTCAATTCCAAATGTTTCCAATTTCTCTAACTTTACCACTCCTATCCCTTTCTGTTCATTTGATTCAACATACAATTCATTTCTGGCTTTAATGAGCTAGCAGAGGGAGCGGTTGGACATATATAATTAGGGCTCAAATGATTTATAATTAAGTTACATCTTTTTTCCTATTAATTATAAACTCATTTAGTCACGAAATTATTCCACTATAGTATCGTGTCTGTGCTCTCCTCATTTACATATCATTACAAAAGCTACTCATTCAGCGCTCGTCCAATGACCTTATCATAAGTGTGTTACCCTCATAGGATATCCTTAATCTCTTTGGGATAAATTCATTCTCCCTATATGATCCCATTTATCTCATGATAATCATTACATCTTCCTTCATAAAAATTCAACTACTATCAATTAGTAATTAAGTCATTTATCACAAAGACAAACAACACGTGACCACGTTTACTTTTCATCTATAATGTAATGCCAATGTGAGGATATCATTTACCCATATCTTGGGCTATGAGTTCCGCAATGATGAATGATGTTACATACTGTAGAAGTCATATACCCAACACACCAACTTTCAGTTCCTTTTTTATTCGAATTCAAGCTTTTACTTACATCAAAGTATGTGAGTCACCTAACATTGTCTATAAATGTCACAAGTGAATAAATCCATAAACGGATTCATGATCTATTCAACTTGGGTCCAGTTCGATGTACTGTTAGTCCAGTCAGTCACATCTATGTCTCTATTTTCTGAAATTCATCCGCTTCGATGCCTAAGATAAAGCATCTCCCTAGTTGGACTTGATATATGACATATTAGTCTTTTAATTGGTTTGATCATTTTAGATTAGGCTAAGGACATGTGATCACTGTGAATCAGAGCTTTAAAATTTATAAAAAGAATGATCGAACCTGAAAACTAACTCTGACAATGATTGAGGCAAGTGCACCTATTGAACAGTAGTATAGCTTAGGCAAGACCGGATTATCGAACCCAAAGGAACTAAAAGTACTAATACTAACTTTCTTTTTATTATCTAGCCTAAAATAAGTTAAGTTGTTTATTAATCTAAATTAATTAACTGCTAAACTAAAGACTCTAAGACAAAGAAGAATGAATTTGGAAAATAACTTGGGAAAAACTCAGTTGATTTAGATGATACCCTAGGAAGAATCCACCTAGACTTCACTTGTTATCTAACACTGAACCATACGATTTATTCACTTAGTTTGATCCGTAAGACTCCCTAACGTATATTAAACCCTCTCTCGAGGCGAATAACGTCTAACCCTAGGTTAATTAGTGAAACTCTTGTTCTCTTATAATAACCCCCTAGAATAGCAGTACATCGATCTATGGATTCTCATATTAGGTTTCACCCTAATCCGGCAAAATCTTGTCACCTTATCTCTAGGCGTACGATCAACTCCGCTTAATTATGTTGGATCTACTCTTAGGCAGGGTCTATTCCTCCTCCACCTAAGCACATTAAATTTGGATTAAGCTCACATAATTAAGAACAAACTAAGTATTTATCATATAATTCAGAAAACAATAACAAGATTCATCATAGGCTTCATCCCCTTCGGATATCCGAAGGGTTTAGTTCATAACAATAAAAGAAAACATCTCAAGAGAAAAGATAAAACAAAATATAAGAAATCCCTAAAACCCCCTGAAGGAATTGAAGGAGAAATCCTCCGTCTTGAGTATAATTCGCTTCTTGAGATGGATCAACTGGCTATCCTCGAGTGAATCCCGTAAATCGCCTTCTCTGCCTAGCACGACGCCCTAGACGATGGCTTTGGGCTCCCCTCGACAGAGGTTTCTCGCTCGAACCGCCCCAATAAGTTGCCCCTAGGGTGTTTATATAGGCTTTGAGATGCCTTGCTTGGCCCCTAAGTATCCTAATTCAAATAGGATTCCTATTTGGGTGTTTGAATAGGCTTTGGAATGCCTTTCTTTGCCTCCAAGTATCCAAATTCGAGTAAAACTCCTCTTGGCCGGGGCAGGGGCACGGCCATGGCACACACCCGTGTGAATCGTGGTTAGGCCGTGTGGACTTCGTTGATGAGGCACGGCCGTGTAAATCGTGGTCCAGGTCGTGTTTGAGATCTTTAAGGAGGCACGGTCGTGTGATCTTTGGTCCAGGCCGTGTCGATTTCATGCTTTGGCCCATTTGTCCCGTTTTAAGCCCGTTTTGCGTTCTTTTCATCCCTTGGTGCTTTCCTGAGTATAGAACATGAAAAGAAAGGATTAAAAGCACCTTTTTACATAAATCAAGGGATAAAATCATCCAAAATTATGCTAAATGTGGGCCTAAAATATGTTACTTTTACGGTTTATCAACATGTTTAGGTTCGTCTACTAATATAAGTTGTTTTTTCATATTATAATCCGACCACGTAATATCGTTTAGTATTAGTTAAACATTAGATAAACAATAAGCTAATATTTTCTTCTATTTTACTTTTCATACAAAAACCACGTGAATAGAATATACAAATTCTCGAAACCATTTTTTTTTCTGTTTTGAAAAAAACAGGGATCGATTGGAAAATAAAAAAATGGAGTCGCCACCGACCCTATTTTGAGGTCTGATCGGATCACCTCAAAATTGATCATTTTAATAAAACTTTGATTTATTAAAACATATTTTGGTCTACAAAAACTCGAGAAAACGGGTTCGGGAGTCAGTTATGTACGAGAAAGGGATAGCACCCTCGTAGCGCCCAAAATTGGTACCTAATTGATTATTTAATGTCTTAATGCCGAAATTTTGAAAAGATTCTAGATTACTATCCGTTTGCTTGAAGTGCATTTGAACGGAATCATATTGGATGCCAAAACCCTCTTATTTCGAAGAAATAAAATGTCATACTCAGTGAGTTCGGGTACAACAACTGATATTCTCGAAATTGAACTTATCTTTTTATTTTTAAAACCCGTGTAATAAAGTTTGAAAAGGATATTCGGTTATTTAGGCTTTATGAAAAATTAGAACCCAGTAAGTTAAGGCACAATTTCTCAAAATTCCCGAATATGGAATATTGCCTTTGTTTTTTTAGAAATTCTTACCTCGAGATGATAAAACGTCACATCCAGTGAGTTAGGACGCAACGTCTCAAATTCTCGAGAATAAGTTTTTTATTTAAAATTTTTATGCGTTTTGATTAGAAGAGAAAAAGGGTACTTGGTTGTTTATATCTAACGAGAAGAATCGGAACCCAGTGAGTTAGGGCACGATTTTCTCGAAGCTTCCAAACATGAGCATTGCCTTATTTTAAACCTTTGAATAAAATGATTTTAAAACTTGAACGGTGTTAAAACATGACTTTTTAAGCGAATAAAATGCGATGGAATAATAACATACAATGCAGAGTAATTATTTACAAGTGAAATGCTACACTATTGAATCGCAAATGACAAATAAATATAAAATAAGAATTACAATACACATAATAGCAGTAATCACCGAACATGAAATTAATGATAGACAAAATAATTTAAAATAAAATACATTGGTCTAAAAATAATAATATATAAAATGAAAAATAAAATACATACAAGTATAATATATGTAAAATATATTTGAAATAAACAAAAGTGATTTTAAACGAAGTTTTTAATATAAAAAGATTTTAAAGGATTAAAAAGAAAATATAAAAATATGAATGGATTTTAAAAACATATGTACATGAAATAATGAGGAATTAACAATGTATTAAAATAAGTATCATGTAAATCTTGAATCAAAAGATGTATAGAAATCTGTGAATAAAATCTAAATGAATCAATTTAAAAATATATTTTACAAATGAAAATATAAAAATAGATGAAATAATTTAAAATAATATATTAAAACAATTTCAAGAAGAAATGAACAACAAATAAATTAAAAATAATAAAATAATTACATAAGTTAAAATAAGATAGGTTCAATTGAAACAAATACAAAATCCAACGAACAATTTAAAAACTAATAAAGTCAATAAATCAAAATTAAGGACCAGAATGAAAGGCGTCCTGATGAATAGGGACTAAAAGTGCAAATATTCAAGTCCTCTAAACGCAACATTTAAAAGTGGACGAAATTGAAATGACGTACAAAGTTCAGGTGAAAAATTAAAGATTTAAGGAACGCCCACATGACCTAATCAGATTGCGGCAAAATAGGGAAGGATTGAATGTGCAAATACACCCTCAGAGACCGAAACGCGCAGATCTTGGCCGCATTCGGGTCGGGTCATTGGATATTGACCAATACGGCATCGTTTTGAGGCTATTGGAATGAGCCCAAACAACGTCGTTTCCTTAATGAACAAATAACCTCTTAAAAAACAGAATTAAAACAATCAAGCCATTTTTTTTTAAAACGAAACCCTAGCCCTCTTTTATTTTCCTTAGCCAAAATCAGATTCCTTTTCTTACCACCGATTCACCACCTCAATCGGTGGTCGGTGATGAACAAACACCCTCCATTTTAACCCCATTAAGAAATGTGCCAAAGATTCGACGAGTATTCACCATGGTGGCAGGAGAAGGCTTCGATTTCCCCTTGGGTGCAATTTTGACGAAGGAGACAAAGCTCCGACGACGCTACCCAAATCAGGTACTTTCCTATCCCTTTCCCTTTTATTCTCACATGCAAAAAAGAAAACAATGAATCGAAAGCTAGCCAAAATTGGATCTGAAATTCGAAAGAAATTGAAATCGAAAATCACCTTTTCAGTCTGTTTTTCTTTTTGTATTCTGTATGCGTAAATCAGTGTTCGTATATACAAAAAAATGGATTCCCCCCCTTTTTACATTCTCTCCTCGGTTCCTTTTATAACCGAATAAAAAAGAAAAAGAAAAATATATCTCATTTTTTTCTGCTTTGCTGTCGTTTGTCCTCTCTTTGTGCAGGTACGGAGGTATGGGGCTAGCTGTGGTATGGTTGTACGTGGCACTCGGCGTGGGGCGTACGGAGGCGCGGGCGCATGGCGTGCGCATGCGTGGGGCTCGATTACGGCGCTAGTGGTTCTAGAAACCCTAGAGGTTTCTGGAAATGTTAAGACATTTGGGCCACTTGGGCCTACTGATTTTGGGTCTGTAAATTGGGCTGTAGGTTGGGTAATGGTCAGTTCAGGTTTAGCATTTGGGCTCGGGTTTAATTTGCGGGTTTGTAAAAAAAGACTGTGAAAAGGACTGTTTATTTTGTTTTTCATTTTTTTGGTGATATTGGGCCAGGCCAAAATTAGCCTATTACACAAATTATTATACTACACTTAGGGTATCGGACCCAACACATTGATGTCAGACATTGGGTGAGGGAATATGATGTTTACCAAAGGTGTAAGCATGGCACTACAGCATATCTAGGTCTCCTTCAGCCATTGCCCATTCCCAGCATGGCTTGGTCTGCTGTCAACTTGGACTTTATTAAAAGGCTACCTTCCTCAAGGAGGAAGGACACTCTCTTTGGAAGGAACTCTTCAAGAAGTTAGGCACACGCCTGCATTTATCAACTACTTACCACCCTTAAAGAAATGGTCAGACTAAAGTCCTCAATAGATGTTTGGAATGCTACCTTCAATGCATGATAGGTGAACGCCCCGAGGACTGGTGTTGTTGGCTCTCTTTGGCTAAGAAGTGGTACAATTCCACCTTCCATTCTGCTATCCATACAACACCATATGAGGCTTTGTATGGTCAGCCCATACCTCAACATTTGCCTTACCTGGCAAGCTTCTCCACTGTTGAATGTGTTGATCAGAGCCAACAACAACGTGAAACAGCCAGAAAACTTCTTCACTTCCACTTAAAATGAGAACAAGACCGAATACAACACTTTCCTGACTGCAGGAGGAGTGATCGAACCTTCTAAGTTGGTAACTTGGTTTACCTTAAGCTCTAACTTGATAGGCAACATTTGATTAGGAAGATAGTGAACCAAAAGCTCTTTCCCAAGTTTTTTGTCCCTTTTATTGTGAAGGCCAAAGTTGGGGAAGTGGTTTATAAGCTCAAGTTGCCACATGGTTCTCGAATCCATCCTACCTTCCATGTGTCTCATCTCAAATGCCATGTTGGGAAGCAACTAGTTCAATCAGCCTTACCCTTAGTTGGTCTTAATGGAACTATGCTCAATGAGTCGATCCACATCCTTGATCGACGCATGGTTAAGAGAGGCAACCAGGCTATCACAGAAGTTTTGATTGAATAGGCTAACACCTTCCCTGAGGATGCCACATGGGAGGTTTTACATGAATTATAACAATGATTCCTTGCGTTTGATCCTTGAGGACAAATATCTTTTCTACCCGGGGAGTACTTGTTATGGGATGTTTTATTTATGCTATTGGGATTGTTTTCATTTTGTTATTTCTGTTAGTGAAACGCAATGTTTAGTGCCTAAGTGTAAGTTAAAAGGTGTGATTTGTTTAAAGGTTAAAATGGTGTGTATGGGAAGCGTAGTGTTGGGTGCTACCATTTAATGAAACGGTGTGTATCATGGCCATATCTATTACAAGAACAACCTTAACTTAATTTCAATTTTCCCTGTAACTTCCTCTTTTAGCTTTTTAGCAACAAAGGAGATGGGAAGAAGTTATCCTTTCAGTTACTAAATGAAATTCTCGTTCCTTTCCATCTGCTGCTTTCTGCTTTTTTTTTTCTCTCTCTCTCTCTACTTCTAGAAACTAGCCGTATCAGACTTAATTTTCTAGGGATTTCATAGGTGTCCAAATCCAATCCTTAATTAATATTTTCATAGAACAAATTATCCATCTCTTTTATATTTTTATTTTATAAATTTATCTCTTTCCTTTCGAATTTCTTTTGTTCTTTCTCCTTTGAAGTGAAAAAATATATGTAACTGTTTTCTCTTTCGCGAGCTCTCAAGATTAAGTGTGTAAGGAAAAACAAATACTTTGTTCAAATCGTAATCAAAGTCCATAAACTTTTCTTCTCTTTTTGATTTGATCTCTTTTTTTTTTCAATTATTTTAATTCTTTATAATCTCAAATTTCTTAAATATAGGTTAGAGATTTAGCATTTTGTTTAGAAATTGTTGTTGCTAGTATGATTATTGTGAATCTTGTATTTGTATTCACATTATGTTTTACATATTGCAGTTTTATGACACCAATATGCACACCAATATGGTTGGTTCAGTAAAATTTTTATATGTTTAAGGCCTATATTTATTTGTAATAGATGTTTAACAAGAAAGTAAAAATATTTTAAAAGAAAGTCTACTTGTAAGATTAAATTTTATTAAGTGATTTTTTTTTGAATATATAGTTTGTATGAGATTCTTAACATCTTGATCGGGTAATAATTTTTATAGGTTGATGAAAAGAAAACCTTGAAGAAATTAGGATTGATTGTCTTTATAATCTTGAATTACTTGAATATTGATTAAATTTTTAGCGTTTTTGCTTAGAAATATTTTGTTGTTATTAGAGTTGTGAGACTCAAATCCCATCATTTGTTAAAGAAATAAAATAGAGATTTGCCCCCATAGATCCCCATTAAGCACAAAATTGAAATGGGGTTGTGACCGGGGGTGTGCAGGTGAAGCCCCCATGGTACGGACTATGCCGCACAACTTGAATACGTATAGGACTATACTTTTTCTATTAGACATTGATTATAACATGGTTGTTTAACCCTTGAATAGATACAGTCGAACTCCTCATGTATTGTGTGTTTTTCAATATAGTGAATTTCTCCTCCTCTGCTCGTGGTTTTTCCCGATAAGGGTTTTCCACGTAAAATCTGTGTGTTTTTATTTTTCCTTTAGTATTGCTTTGTAATCATTCTATTGCCATTATAGAGGTTTATTATAACAGTTGCTAGTTTGATTATTCTAAATATTTTGTTTTACATATTGCGTTCTTATAGCACAAAAAATACTCATGTGTTATTTATTTTTGTAAAAGAAAATTTTTAATTACTATTTTTATAGTTTTGTAATAATCTTGCATTTAACCAATTTATTCATTGATTTGTCGAGTGTTAATGTTACGCATTTTTTTATATGACCTTTTAGTTATTTTAGTTTTTCATAATTTGACCCACAATCAAAATTTTCTACCTCGATGCTTATACTTTGTCCTATTTCAAAAGATTATATTAGATATTTTGCCTCTGTTTACTTTAAAGTTGAAAAGTGTTTTTTAAATCAGACCATGTTTTCAAACTAGGAATTTAACCCAAGATAAAGGGTTAAAATTTTTAACTTTGGGCTTTTACAAAAGTGCTATTAATTAAAATTATTTTTTTATTCTTGTTAAAAACATTTGACATATCTTCTGCTTTACATAATCATTCCTATAATAAATATTTTATTTTTTCGAAAGTACTTTTAGACATAAATAATAAACACTATCAAACTTTTCAAAAAAAAAAAAAAACTTGTGAAGAACACATTTTAAAAAAAGTTAACCTCAATGGTAATCTAACATTTAATTTAACTAGGCCATCACGAATTTGACAACCTACCTTTAATTCTTTCACATCCCAAAAATTGGGTTAGTAGAAATTGGGTTAGTGAACCGAGGGTGGTCACGCACTATTTTTTTAATTAATTATAGTAGGAGTTGTGTCAAGTGAATTGATTTGGTTCATTGGCTAAGTGTTAATTATGTGTGTCTAAGACCTTGTATTTAAATCCCTTCCCTTGAATTTTTATTATTTTTGTCCCAACCCCTATTTTTTAACATTTGGCGTATCTATTATTTTTGCTCAATTATTAATAAGAATAAGCATGTTGGTTCAGTGGTAAGACTTCAGCTTACTCGGAGATCTTGTATTTGAATCTCGTGTGTGCAAAGCGGAAATTATTTTTTATTCTCTCTACGTGTGCCGCCCATGTGGTTAGTAGTTGGGTCAAATTAAAACTCTGGTTAGACTGTTAAGTTAGCAAAAATCAGGTAGTTTTGGATTTTATTTTTAACTTTTTTTAGATAGCCCCTCCCCAAAAATCTCTTACACTTTCCCTCACTCTCTCAATTTGTCGTCCCAAACTTCTTTCCCATTCCCTTTCACGTTTTGTTTCTCTTTTCTTGTTTCTATCCTTTTTGTTCTTACAATCTTTCTATTCATTCCATCGTTTTTTTTGCCTTTATGATGCTGTCAATATTTGTGCTATCGTCTATGTGGTGTTTTCGAGCGAGTTGATTGTAATTTAATCTTGGTGTGAGGATCACGAGACATCTAATCCTCTGGCAATCTAGATATTGTCTGAAGCTACTGTTTCTTTCAAGGGTTCTGGAATCCTCGCTGTTGTGTTAGCATTAAAAAACAACCAGGTGTGTATCTTCTATCTTGAAAAATAACGAACGACGCGAAGCCAAAAAGTATATTATCAATGCTACACGGCTGTGTGCCAAACTGTGTGAGCCAAATGGCTGTGTGGGCCACACGGGCGTGTGGGTCCATTTTTGTAAAATTTAGTTAGGACCGTATTTGAAGTGCGTTTCAAGGTTAGCTACATCATAGAGACTGTTATGGGATATGTATAACTTATATATATGAAATCCGATATTCTGCTTCTGTATGTGCAATTTCTGAATGCATGATAGCATGTTCTGATGTGTAAAAGCATGTCTGATTTGTGTGCATCTGGATAAATGGTTAGTGGTTGCATGTGCATTGGGGTGGGATAATGATGTGATGGAGGAAGTGTTGGTTGTTTAATGATCTGCCTGATCTGGTGGTTTAAACCACATGTATGTTTTGCTAGCTCGGCCACACTTATCTGATTCTAGAAGATTATCAAATTATTTTTGATAGATTAACTCCTGTAAGACCCTATACCCGGCCTAGTCGCCGAGCCCAAATATCAGGACGCCACACTACCGTCTCATGTCATACATAGCATTAAAAAGCTCATTGTTAAAGATACATATTCCATTTTAGTATTAGTATAGGTTTGAAGTGGAACATGCTCCTAATTACCACTAAGTCTTACTAAACACACCTTAAGCATCATATAATAACAATTGTACATACATAAGGGCCACTTAGCAAAATTTAAAAACTAAGTACGTAGGTATCGATACTAACACATAGGTATTGATATTTCTCTCAAGTGGTATTGATACCGCTTAGAAAATCGGTACCAAAACAGCATTCTGTTTCTCGTCTAAAATCTAAGGTCTAAAAAATTATTAGCACCTTTCGAAAAGTATCGTTTATTTTACCCTAAGTATCGATACTCGTGATAAGGTATCGATACCAAGTTACGTTACTAACTTCTTGAACTTTCAAAAACACGGAGGTATCGATATTAAAACTCGAATATCGATACCTTTGCTCTAGACATAAAAAAAACAACAATTACAAGCATATAATTCATATCAACTAATGTCTAAACGTCATGTATCATTCACTTCATCAAATGGTCACTAAAATGTCCGAAGTAACAGTCCAAAACAACAAAATCATGACCGAGCAAAAAATCAATAATTTAAACTTAAAGTCCATAAGTCCTAAGCAAAAATAACCATGTAAACAACTTAAGATTCATAGCAACAAACCAGCATATAGTCTACCACATTGCATTGATCCCAAAACATGAACAAATAGATAATAAACACCGACGAAATAACACAAAGACTTCCTTGGATCGCCCCTCGAAACCACACCGCTCATACCGAGACGCTAATAATCTACAATGGTTTAAGAAGGGAGTGGGTGAGCTTAACAAGCTTAGTGAATGCCTAGAACAACTACCGTACAAACAGTTTATCAAGCATTAGTGAAACATATATGTGGCATAATTATAGCAGCCTTAACTTAGTTGACATATTTTACTTCATTTGCATATTCGATAGTTTATTTACTGAGTCAGTACATACATATTCATGTAAATGTCATGATACACACAATCACTTTAATAGACAATTTCCATAATAGCCATATATCATATAAACTCATATCACAATACACACATATTCATATTTTAAGATAACTGAATATAATTTGGCACTTGAGTTATGAAACGTAAAAGTGGGCACTATCACCACTCATCGGATACACGGATCTCTAACACACCACATAGACTCATAGAGTCAAACATGTCTCATAAGTGAAGCATTAAGCTAACACTCTCCAACACACAAAACATGTCCCATTGAATGATGTTTAGCTCACATTCCCTTATCTCTCCAAACATGTCCCAAGGCCTCATCGCCCAAATTACATATACATAAAGGAGAGTACTCACAATCCTATGGTATGCCAACTATATCCAATGGTCTCAAGTATCACAAGGCCAAAATATCCATATTTAAACACACATATTACTTACCGATTTCTGATTACTTTCACTACACGTTTGTATCATTTGCACAATATTATCATTTTCACTTAGCATTTATGACATGCCTACATATATACTTTTTCACAACAGTAATCATGAACATATAACACATATATAGCATCTTATTTCAATTCACAATAACACAAGCACATATCTCACAAGTTAAACATGAGTACACGAAAGCTTACACTCTGAATTTAGAGTAAGGGTTTAGGCTACCACTATATTCCCAAGTAACACATTGAATCGTGTCCACAAGTAGTTAATATAAACAGTCACCACTACGCTTTTGTCGAAATGCCGAAAGCTCAAACTAGCCTTTCCTAGCTCGTAGATGGTCCTAGCGAATCCGAATATTCAACACAACATATCACACAACAATACATTTAGAAATCAGCTAAGGTTTCACCACAAACAATAAAAAACATAAGCATAAACTAAGTTCTCATGTAACCGAAACCTTAAACATAACAAAATTTAAGTTTGAATATCTCGGTCTATATCATTTTTTTGCCTAAAACTAATTTCGTTCATCTTATAATTCACCCATGACTAATTCTCAACCCTTAAACTACTCAATTCATGGTATCGACTTTTTCGACATGTTTTATAGCTATTTTCTGAAAATTCATTAAAACCTAAGAAATCTTTAACGAAACTTCAAAAAAAGTTTAGAAACCTCTTAATCATGTCAAAACCTATTGATTAACACTTTAAAATGACACTTTTACTCGAAAATTCGAAATTCACCATTAACGACTCTATTTTCAGCTTTTAATCAAAACATGCGATTTAACGACTAAAAATTCAGTTTCAAAGGCCTAATAACATTAAAAACTAAAGGGTAGAAAATTGGTTACCTTTGATGGAAGAAAAATGGACTTTTGTCGAAAACACAAAAAACCCACACGCGAAGAAGATGATGAAATCAATGGAATTTTGGATGTTTTCCTGAAAATTTATGAAAGTTTAATACTTGGGGAATGATGGAAATCAAGAGGATTATGCTTGGAAATCAAAATTGAGTTCTTTAAGTTTGTGAAAGCAAGGGACGAGAACACTTGCAAGAAGGGAGAAAACTATCATGAAAAATAAGTTGGGAATGGGTTTTTTAGGTTCAAATTTAAAATTTGGTAAAACTGCAACATAAATGCTTACAATTTTGACCCTGTTACAAATCAGTCCTTTTTCTAAAATTAAAGGTCTTTAATACTCATTTAAAAAATATATTGGATTTTCTAAAAACCATAGTCGAAAGCATTACTAATAAAACATTTTGCAAATTTTTGAAAACTCTAAGGCTAAAATTCCTAAATTACCCCTAAAACTCTTAGGCCCTATTTTTGGGTGTTACAATTCTCCCCCTCTAAAAAGAATTTCGTCCTCGAAATTACCTAAACTAAACAATAAGTATATTATTGTTTCATCGCCTTTTCAGCTTCCCAAGTAGCCTATTCAGTCTTGTGGTTGTGCCACAAAACCTTAACCAATGGAACCCTCTTATTTCGTGAAACCTTCTCTTCACGAGCTAAAATTTCAGCTGGTTCTTCCTCATAAGTAAGATAATCTCGAACTTCAATTTCCTCAAATGACACTTTATGCGACAGATCTGAACGAAACTTTCACAACATAGACACATGGAAAACATCATGAATTCGCTCAAGTTGCAGCAGTAACTTGAGATGATAAGCTACCGAACCAATCCTCTCGACAACTTCATAAGATCCAATATACCTTGGACTCAATTTACCCCTCCTTCCAAACCTCAAAAGATTTTTGCTTATTAGATGTTGCTTTCAAATGATCACGAATCAAATTTACTTGCTCTTTAGTCTCACGAGCTAAATCCAGTCCAACAACTCGCCTTTCATCTAATTCTGTCCAACACAAAGGAGTTCTACACTTCCTACCATACAATGCCTCAAACGGTGCCATTCGAATACTCGCTTGATAACTATTGTTGTAAGCAAACTCTGCCAACAGCAAATATCGCTCCCAACTACTACTGAACTCAATAACACAACTACGCAACATATTCTCTAACACTTGAATTACCTTTTAAGATTGACCATCTATTTGAGGATGATCAGCAGTACTGAAACTAAGCTTCAACCACAAAGCCTCTTGCAAACTCTTCCAAAACCTCGAAGCAAAATGTGAATCCCTATATAAAATAATCAAATCTGAAACTCCATAAAAATGTACAATTTTAGCGATATACAACTCTGCCAACTTCTGCAAAAAATAGTTAGTACGTACTGCCAAGAAATGCGCACTCTTCGAAAACCAATCAATTATAACCCACACCGAATCCTTCTTCATCGGAGTTAAAAGCAAACCCGAAACAAAATCCATAGTGATCATTTCCCACTTCTATTCAGGAATCGCAATCGATTGCAACAAACTTGAAGGAAACTGATGCTCTGCCTTAACTTTCTGACAAACCAAACATTGAGTCACAAAATCCGTAACACCACGCTTCAACCCAGACCACCAATATATCTCTTTAAGATCATGATACATCTTGCCACTACCGGGATGCATAGCGTAAGAACTAATATGCGCATCGGTAAGAATCGCTTATCACAAATCTATGTCATGCGGCACACACAACCTACCTCGAAAATTTAGATACCATCATTATCAACATCAAAATCTCCCTTAATACCTTGTTCAACCTATCAAATACTTTTTAATAATTCTCTATCTAAAGGTTGATTCTCCTTAATTTGTTATGAAAAAGTTAGCCTCACTTAAAGTTCTGCTAACAAACCACCATCACTAACTAAACTCAAGCGTGCAAACATAGCTCTCAACTCTGTCATCGACTTTCTACTCAAAGCATCAGCAACAACATTCGCATTTCCAGGATGATACTCTATTAGATAATCATAATCCTTTAAAAGCTCAATCCAACGCCTTTGCTTTAAATTCAACTTATTTTGGGTGAGGAGGTACTTAAGGCTCTTATGATCTGTAAAAATAATACTTTTCTCCATAAAAGTAATTGCGCCAAATCTTAAGTGTGAATACCACAACAACTAATTCTAAATCATGAGTAAGGTAATTATGCTCATCTTCAACTGTCTTGAAGCATAAGCTACAATTTTCCCTTCTTGCATCAACACACAACCAAGACCTAAATACGAAGCATCACTATAAACCGCAAAATCTTTTCCAGGTTCTAGTTGAATCACCACAGATGCCTCAGTCAAAACTACCTTAAGCTATTCAAAACTCTTCTGCCTTTTGTCAGTCCACTCAAAAACCACATCTTTCTGGAACAGTTTCGTTAAGGGTGTAGCAATAAAAGAAAATCCTTCAACGAATCTATGATAATAACCAGCTAAACCCAAGAAACTCATAACTTCAGTAACACTCCTAGGAAACTTCTATACTAAAATCGCCTTAATCTTCTTTGAAACCACTCGAATCTCTTCGGTCGAAACAGCATGACCTAAAAATGCCACTTCCTTAAGCCAATATTCGCACTTACTCAATTCTGCATACAATGTTTATCTCAAAGAATTTGGAAAATAACCTTTAAATGCTCGTTGTGATCCTCCTCAAAACGAGAATACACCAAAATATCATCTATAAAGACCACCACAAATTAATCCAAGTACAAATGGAATACTCGATTTATCAAATCCATAAACGCAGCAAGGGCATTAGTTAAACCAAATGGCAACACCAAAAACTCATAATGCCCATACTGGGTCTTAAAAGCGGTCTTCAACAAATCAGACTCTTTCAACTTCAATTGATAATACCTAGATCTAAGATCAATCTTCGAAAACACCATTGCACCTCGAAACTAATCAAATAAGTCATCAATTCGAGGCAAATGATACTTATTCTTAATGGTTAACCTATTTAACTGCCTATAGTTAATACACATTCGCATCGTACTATTCTTCTTCTTCACAAACAAAATTGGTGCACTCCAAGAAGATACACTCGGTCAAATAAATCCTCTATTAAGAAACTCTTGAAATTGAATCTTTAACTTTGTGAGCTCTTTTGGTGCCATGCGATAGGGTACAATAGACATCGATGCAGTACCAAGATAGAGCTCAATACCAAACTCAACTTCATGATCTGGCGGCAAACCTAGTAACGCTTCAGGAAACACGTCAAGAAAATCTTTAACAGTGCGAATATCCTGAACTCTCAACTCCTTACTAACTGAATTCATCACTTAAGTTAAATAAGCTTCACAACCTTTTCCCAACATCTTTTCAACCTTCATTGTTTAAACCACATTAGAAAAAAAACCCGGTCTTTCACCAACAACAACGATTTCCAACCCATCACTATTCCTTAAAGTAATTTGTTTAGTCTCAAAATCTAACTTACCTTTATGTTTAGTTAACGAATCTATACCAAGAATAACATCAAAACCATAGAACGATAATTCCATAAGATCAACAGAAAAAACGTGCCCTTAAATCATAAGGAGGCATCTACGATAAACTTTGTTCACTACCACACTATCCCCGAATGAACTAATAACAATCATACCCAAATCAATAATCTCTGCTGGAATCCTTAATGTACAAACTAATTCACTCAAGATATATGAATGCATAGAATTGGAATCATCCAACGAAAATAATAGAGTAGACTGTAAAGTAAAAGTACCTGCGATAACATCAGTCGGATCCTTATCTTCTGGTTCCTTAACAACATTAACTCAAGTTGGACCTCCAGGCTCAACCTGTGAAGCAACAGTATGCACAATAATCTGCTTCCCAACCGGTCTCCCATTACCTTTACTGCATCTACGACCTCTAACAGGTGTAAAAGCAGGTGCCAAACTTTGAGTCCGCGAAACATCAACTCTATTTAGATAGCCTCTAAGAAATATTTCTTCAAACTACATTTAAAACAACCACCTGTCAACTTACGACACTTACCAGAATGCCTACGCTCACAATGTGCACAAAGTGGCCATCTAGAACCACCTGTCGAACCATCAGCACTAACCACAGTCTACCTGCTATTTAGACTGACTCGGTCGAGACTCACGTCTCGCACCCCTACCTGTACTATGACTACCACGTCATCTCTTAGGCGGTCGATCAGATGCACCATCAAAAGCTCTCTTACCAGAATCAATAATCATAGAACGATGTGGTTCACCTAAAGTCTCCTCAACTACCTTAGCTCTCTCCACTAACTAATCAAACATCTCTACATTATGTGCTACCAAATAAACCTGAATCTCACGATTAAGCCCAAATTGGAACGTCTTGCAGTAGTCCCTTTCATGAAGTATCATCTCAGATTCATACTAACTAAGTCGCACAAACTCAGCCTTATAGTCAGCCACTGATAAATCACCTTAAACCAAATCTAGAAATTCCTACTTACGAGCCTCCATATACTGCTTGCACATAAACTTCCTCTTAGAAACCTTAAAAAAATATCCCTAGGTCAAACAATCAGTAGTAGTACCTCTCCTAATCGTATTCCACCAACGGTGAGCCTCCCCGTCGAGTAAAGACACGCACAACCCAACTTCTTCTCGTCAGAACAGGACATCTACTCGAGGATCCTTTCAACTCCTTCCAACCAATACTCAGCTATAGTCAGATAAGTATCTTTAACTCTAGAAAATTCCTTACCACCCAACGCCTAAAGACGTTCAAGCGGAAACTCACGGTTAACAGGTGCAAGATTGACAGGTGATAAACCGTAACATATACATATTTTAATCCTACATTTAGCATACTTTTGGATGATTTAATCCCTTGAATTGTGGAATTTGATGCTCCTAATCCTTTAATTTCATGTTTTATACTTAGGAGAGCATAGGAAGATGAAAAGAACGAGAAACGGGCCAAAAATGGAAAAAAATGGGCCAAAGTAAGAAATCAACACGGCCTGGGCTCGAATCACACGGTCGTGCCACTTTAGCAGACTCGAACACGGCCTGGGCTCGACTCACACGGGCATTCCACACGGGCGTGCCCCTGCCTTGACCTGTTTTAATTCCATTCAGATTAGGGTACTTGTGGGCCAAGAAAGGCATCCCGAAAGCCTATATAAACACCCTAGAAGGCAACCTAAAGGGATGAGTTCGACAAAAGCCTTCTGTCAGGGCTTTTGATGAAGGGGGCGAAGCCAGAGAGGGCTGAACACAGGGAATTACTCTAAGAAAGCCAGTTGATCCATCTCAGAAGCCGGAATCACGCTCAAGACGGAAGATCTTCCCTTCAATTTCCTTCAGGGGGTTTTAGGGTTTTTCTTATGTTTTGTTATTTACTTTCTTCTGAGATGTATTCTTTATTAAACGTGAACTAAACCCCTCAAATACCTGAGGGGGATGAAACCTAAGACGGATCTTGTTATTATTTTCTGAGCTATATGATAAATACTTGATTTGTTCTTAATTATGTGTTCTTAATTCTTGTTTTAATATTTCGGATATTGATTCAAGTATTGATGTGCTTAGGCGATGGAGCAAAAGTCCTGTTTAAGAGAAGATCTAGCATAGTTAAGCGGAGTTGATCGCAACCTAGAGATAGGATGATTTAAAATCCAGATTAGGGTCAAACCTAATATGGGAGTCCATAGATCGAGTTAATGCAACACTAGGGGTTTTAATTAGAAAGAGATTTCAATTAATCAACCTAGGGTTAGACATTAGTAGCCTCGAAAGAGGTATTAATATAAATTAGGGAATCCTACGGATCAAGTCAAGTGAATAAATCGTCTGGTTCAGAGTTAAGTAACAAGTGAAGTCTAGGTGGATTCTTCCTCGAGTATTGTCTTAATCAACTGGTTTTCCCAAAAGTATTTTCTCAATTCACTCTCTGTGTCTTAGCATCCTTAGTTTAGTAATTAGTTAATTAAACAACAATCCCCTTAATACTTAGGCTAGATAATAAAAAGATAGCAACTACTAGTACTCTTGGTTCTTGAGGATACGATATTTCCGGTCTTGCCATAGCTATACTACCGAACGATAGGTGCGTTTGCCTTATTCGTTGTCATAGTTAGTTTGGACACGATCAAGTTTTTGGCGCCGTTGCTGGGGACTAAGATATTAGGAACGCTAAATTTTTATTACTTTAGCCATTTTTTATATTTTTATTTTTAACTTTGCTAATTTTTCTTTATTTGTTTCGATAGGCATCTCTAGTTTATGACTAGAAGAAACCCGTCGAGACCCTTGATTTTTGATGATGAAATAGAACATACCGCTCAAACCAAGAGATTTCACTTTGAATAATTATCAGTGGCAAGTCATGAGGACAAAGCTTAATAAAGCAGCCGGTGTTTTCAACCTTGATGCGGTCACCATGTTATCTAACCAAGTAGAGCTTTTAAATAAAAAAATTACTGGTTTGTATGGTTCTCTGCAGTACATCCGTGTCTGAAAGATGATACAAATGGAGGAGGGATGAACAACACAGAATATCTATCCTACAACCCTAGCACAGAGAACGAACAAGTCAACTATATGGGTAACTATTCTAGACCTCAAAATAATCTCGTGGGGTGGTCAAGGAAATCAAAGACCACCACCCCCTCCGGGATTTCAGCAACCACCTTACCGACAGGAAAAGAAACCAAACCTTGAGGAGATATTGGAAAAATTCATCTCGGTGTCAGAGACTCATTCCCAGAATACCGAAACGGCGTTGAAAACTCAACAAGAATCGATTCAAAGGATTGAGAATCAAATTGGACAATTAGTTAAGATAGTTTCCGAAAGGCAACCAGGTAACTTACATAGTAACACCAACCCAAAAGAACATGTGAAGGCAGTTACACTAAGGAGTGGAAAGGGGTTGGTTGAAGCTAAAAAGAAGATGCCACGAGAAATTAATAAGGAAAAAGGTGAGGAAGTAAACAAGAATGTAATACCGGAACATAAAGAGTATAACCCACCGATCCCATATCCAGCAAAGTTGAAGAAAGACCGCATGGACGCACAATTCGGTAAGTTTCTCGAACTCTTTAAACAATTACATATTAACGTACCTTTTGTTAAAGCTATTTCGCAGATGCCTACGTACGCAAAATTCTTAAAAGTGCTTTTAACAAATAAAAGGAATTTTGAAGAGCTATCAACAGTGGAACTTAACAAGGAATGCTCAGCTATTCTCCAAAATAAGCTACCAACAAAATTGAAAGATCCAGGGAGTTTTACTATTCCTTGTTTAATTGGTAGTTTAAATGTTAACCATGCTTTGGCTGATTTAGGGGCAAGTATTAATGTCATGCCCTATAATATGCTCCTCAAACAACTATTATGCAAATAACAGGTAAGTCTAGCTCAAGACTTTAAACGAGCGCTTCTCGGGAGGCAACCCGAGCACTAACCCCACTAACGTCCATATTTTCGAATTTTAGCATCTAACTAAAAACTAACCAAATTTTTAAGCGCAGGTTTCCCTACCCACACGGCCTTGCACACGGGCATGGCCGTGGCCGTGTGGAAATAGGGAAAAACTTTTCCCAAAAACACGGGCTGCGATAAAACACCACGGCCGTGCGATGCGGCCATGGTCGACACTGACTAAAGAACACGGGTGTGTGATCCTCTACACGCCCGTGGGACCTTTGAGTCCATTTATTTTTTTTCTCTTATTTTCATTTTTAATTTCTTTTCTTTTATCTTTCTCGTCTTTAATTTATATTATTATATTTTCATTTCTTTAATTTAGGTTCAAGGGGTTGTTAACGAACGACCACACCACCACCGGAGTATCCTCCCTACCTTCACCTCTCTCCAACTTTACCGTTTTTTTTCATTGACTCCATCCAAAATTCAGGAAGTTTCACTTCTCTCCCTATCTTATGATTTTATTACTATATTGCTATTATCTATCTTTGTACATTGAGGACAATGTACATCTTAAGTGTGGGGGGGTTAGCTACAGTATTATTTGAAAATCCTTGAATTATATCGTATTCTTAAGTAATTTTCTCATATTACTGTTAGAATGAAATTTCTTTTGATTTATGATTTTCATTGATATGTTTCGGATTAAGTCATAGTTAATTGTGCAGTGATGATTTAAACTTTAAGAGACTAGAGAATCAAGCATGATGAGTCTATTTTCAGAATTAAAAATTGATGGGTTGTCTACCTGAATCTAATTATTACCTTAAAGTTTGAAATTCACAAGGTTGACATCCAAAACCCATAATTTTTGTGAGATCTTGAGCCATTCAGAGCATACGTTCTTTTCTTGCTCACTTTATTGATTATGAGTGTGTCAACATTGATTTGTTATTCTAGAACTTGCTTCGATTATACATGTCGAGACCATATTTTTGATTTGATATACTGGGATGATAAAGGCACCTAGGTTTTAACCCACTTACTCCCAAAAGGCCTACCTTCATAATTAACCCTTAGTGAACCCCTTTGAATCCTAACAAACCATTTCTTGACTCACCCATTAATATTAACCTAAAACCCACTTTGTATTTGTTATCACCATTTCTCTTGACTACCCTTATATCGAGATTTGATTTGATCGGTTGCTTAACTATTTTCTTTATTTTAGTTGTTAAATTCTATCTTATTATTATTGTATGATTTGTTCTTAAAAAAAAAAGAGAAACGAAGTATATTATTAGTTCTTTGTTATTTGAGCTTACGTTTAATTTTACATTTTGAGAAAAAGCTCGTGTTATTAGTGATAAATTCTTGATTAATGTAATTATTTAAGTTTTAGTTATTTTTCTAGTTAGGTAATTTATCAATTCAGTCTCGATACTAACCCTCTAATTCAGCCTTTATCCACACCTTTAACTCAAGCCCCGTTACAACCCATAAAAGACCTTTTGATTTGTGTATCATCTCATTTTACAGTGGTGGAGATTTGATTTTCATGCAAGCTTATGGGATTCACTTTTCATGTTTGACTCTTGAGTGCTTATTTTTGATCCTTAAACACCTTGAGTGATTTGAGTGAACCCTTAGTGAGGATGTCAATTCTTGCTGATTTTCAATTAAAAGGTGATTATTTAAGTAAGGGGAAACACCTATTTTTCGTACTATAAAAACTGTGACTTTGATTGTTTGAATCTTTAGGAACCTTCTGGTTAAATTATCAATGTATGAATTACCTATAAATTATGATGAAACATTATTGATGAAGGTTATGAATTGAGGAAATTCGATTTTAATTGTGAGTTGATGATTTTGCTTGAGGACAAGTAAACGCTTAAGTATGGGGTTATTTGATAAACCGTAACATATACATATTTTAATCCCACATTTAGCATACTTTTGGATGATTTAATCCCTTGAATTGTGGAATTTGATGCTCCTAATCCTTTAATTTCATGTTTTATACTTAGGAGAGCATAGGAAGATGAAAAGAACGAGAAACGGGCCAAAAACGGAGAAAATGGGCCAAAGTAAGAAATCAACACGGCCTGGGCTCGAATCACACGGCCGTGCCACTTTAGCAGACTCGAACATTGATCGTAGGCATCGATAGTCTTAATATTTATATAATGAATGATCTAGCCTAGAAACTAACTATCACCATGATTGAGGCAAGTGCACCTATCGAACAGTAGTATAGCTTAGTGGCAAGACCGGATTGTCGAACCCAAAGGAACCAAAAGTACTAATACTGACTTTCTTTTTATTATTTAGCCTAAGAACTAAGGGAATTGTTATTTATTCTAAAATTAACTAACTACTAAGCTAAAGACGCTAAGACACAGAGAATGAATTGGGGAAATACTTGTGGGAAAAACCAATTGATTAAGACGATACCCAAGGAAGAATCCACCTAGACTTCACTTGTTATTTAACTCTGAACCAGACGATTTATTCACTTGACTTGATCCATAGGATTTCCTAATTTATATTAATACCTCTCTCGAGGTTACTAACGTCTAACCCTAGGTTGATTAATTGAAATCTCTTTCTAATTAAAACCCCTAGGATTGCATTAACTCGATCTATGGACTCCCATATTAGGTTTGACCCTAATCCGACAGATTTTCGTCATCCTATCTCTAGGGTTGCGATCAACTCCGCTTAATTATGCTAGATCTACTCTTAGGCAGGTTCTATTCCTCCTTTACCTAAGCACATCAATACTTGAATCAATATCCTGAAATATCAAAGCAAGAATTAAGAACACATAATTAAGAACAAATCAAGTATTTATCATATAGTTCAGAAAACAATAACAAGATCCGTTTTAGGTTTCATCCCCCTCAGGTATCTGAGGGGTTTAGTTCACAATCATAAAAGAATACATCTCAGAAGAAAATATAAAACAAAACATAAGAAAACCCTAAAACCCCCTGAAGGAATTGAAGGAGAGATCCTCCGTCTTGAGTATGATTTCGGCTTCTTTAGATGAATCAACTAGCTTTCTTCGAGTAAATCCCACAATTCTGACCTCTCTGGCTTGGCTCCTTGGCCTAGCTGGACGCCCCCTGACCAAAAAGCCCCCTTTTAGGTTATACTTAGGGTGTTTATCTAGGCTTCGGAATGTGTTTTTTCGCCTCTAAGTATCCTAATTCGAGTGAAATTCCTCTTTGTCACGGAAGGGACACGCCCATGTGGCACGCCCGTGTAAATCGAGTTGTAGGCCGTGGTTGGGTCTGCTAAAGAGGCACGGCTGTGTAGTGAAACCCCAGGCCATGTTGATTTCCTACTTTGTCCCAATTGGTCCGTTTTTTGCCCGTTTCTTGTTCTTTTCATCCTCCGGTGCTTTCCTAAGTATAAAACATAAAATTAAAGGATTAGGAGCATCAAATTCCACGAATCAAAGGATAAATCATCAAAAAAGTATGCTAAATGTGGGATTAAAATATGTATATATTCCAGTTTATCAAACACGGCCTGGGCTCGACTCACACGGGCGTTCCACACGGGCGTGCCCCTGCCTTGACCTATTTTAATTCCATTCGGATTAGGGTACTTGTGGGCCAAGAAAGGCATCTCGAAAGCCTATATAAACACCCTAGAGGGCAACCTAAAGGGAGAAGTTCGACAGAAGCCTTCTGTCAGGGCTTTTGATGAAGAAGGCGAGGCCAGAGAGGGCTGAACACAAGGAATTACTCCAAGAAAGCCAGTTGATCCATCTAAGAAGCCAGAATCACGCTCAAGACGGAAGATCTTCCCTTCAATTTCCTTCAGGGGGTTTTAGGGTTTTTCTTATGTTTTGTTATTTACTTTCTTCTGAGATGTATTCTTTATTAAACATGAACTAAACCCCTCAAATACCTGAGGGGGATGAAACCTAAGACGAATCTTGTTATTGTTTTCTGAGCTATATTATAAATACTTGATTTGTTCTTAATTATGTGTTCTTAATTCTTATTTTAATATTTCAGGATATTGATTCAAGTATTGATGTGCTTAGGCAGTGGAGCAAAAGTCCCTGTTTAAGAGAAGATCTAACATAGTTAAGCGGAGTTGATCGCAACCCTAGAGATAGGATGACAAAAATCTACCGGATTAGGGTCAAACCTAATTTGGGAGTCCATAATTCGAGTTAATGCAACACTATGGGTTTTAATTAGAAAGAGATTTCAATTAATCAACCTAGGGTTAGATGTTAGTAGCTTCGAAAGAGGTATTAATATAAATTAGGGAATCCAACGGATCAACTCAAGTGAATAAATCGTCTGGTTCAGAGTTAAGTAACAAGTGAAGTCTAGGTGGATTCTTCCTCGGGTATTGTCTTAATCAACTGGTTTTCCCAAAAGTATTTTCTCAATTCACTCTCTGTGTCTTAGCATCCTTAGTTTAGTAATTAGTTAATTAAACAACAATCCCCTTAATACTTAGGCTAGATAATAAAAAGATAGCAACTACTAGTACTCTTGGTCCTTGAGGATACGATATTTCCGGTCTTGCCATAGCTATACTACCGAACGATAGGTGCCCTTGCCTTATTCGTTGTCATAGTTAGTTTGGACACGATCAACAGGTGCGAGAGCATGGTTAGCACCAGTAATTTGCTGAAACGCTCCAATCATAGCTTCCATCAGAGGGCCTACACCCTCATCAGGTATGTTCACTCTACGCGGCGGCACAGTAGGTGCAAAGAATGTACCATCCTCTTAAGCGCGAGATCTCACATTAACACGTCTAGGAGGCATATCTAATGATCTAGCACACAAACAAACAAATAAACGATGTGAATGAAGAGGAGATGATGCATGTCTTGTTCCTGCAAGCAAACTTCAGGATTAAGGCAATGTGTTCCTGTTCCTACCTCACATGCAATTCTACAAAATATTTCAAGCAATCTCATGCTACTCAAAAAGAGTTATATCACCAATTTCAAGAAATCAAAAAGATTTAGACTCATGAGTTTCGAAACTCCAAACACACAATAATCACCTAGGTTCTAGAGTTATTGAACCTAGAGTTCTGATACCACCAAATTTAACACCCTATACCCGACCCAGTCGTTGAGCCCGAATATCAAGATGCCTATAAACTCGAAATTAAATAAGGTTTTTCTATATATTTTTACCATGTTTTTACTTAATAAATGTGTTTATCTTGAGTAATTATTATTGAAATAAGTGAATTTTACTTAATTAGTAATTTTAGACATGAATTTAGAAAGTATGTGAAATTATGCTTAATTACATGATTTTCATGCATATTTTATATTAAATCATGTTAATTTATTAATGTATTTATTTTTCACTATGTAGGAGGTCCATTGAAGACATGATTTAAATAAAACATGGGCATGTACAAGTTATCCATGTGGACGGCAAGACCATGCAATTTGGGGCATGACGTTGACTACTTGACCCATTAAAAAAGGTGATGAAAGATGGACATGTCTGCTAAGTTTTGGACTGAAGAACCGTCCAACAAAGGGAACTGAGAGCCCAAATTCGGTGCTTAAAGATGGTTGCCCAAAATATTTTTTGGGATAATTAATTGAAGGTCTTTACAGTTGGAAAATAATCAAAATTTAGCCCAACAACTTCTCTATTGAAATCGTCCACTCTATAGCTATTTTTAACTTGAATTTGAAATTCAAATTGAGAAGACTTGGACATCCCTTGTTCCTTGAAGCATGGCCAGCCACATGAGAGAGGGAAAGAAGGAAATTTAAACCTATTCTTAGTAAACTCAAACCTTTACCTTCACCTATAAATACCTTGCCATCCCTCACTTCTAAGATCATCCCTCATCCCTCAACATTCCTCTCTCACTCGCACTAGTTTCATCTTAATTCTTTTGCTATTTTTCCCTTGCATAGCTGTCCATCCCTCATTCATTCTTTAGCCTCAAAAGCTTTGTCAAAAGCACTCCTTAGCCAGCTACCCCTTAAACACTTACCAAACAAAGCATCAATCAGAACGGAGGAGCACCTCAGTCAAAATAGATCCGAAAGGCTGCTGAACTGAGTCAGTCAGAATAGATCCAAAAGGTTGTTGAACTGAATAGATTTTACTCTTTCCTCTTGTTATTTATTTTAAACATGTTTGCTTTGATTTTTATGTTTTTGACATCAACTATTAAGTTTTAATTCCTATCTGCTAGGATGATTATATTAATTTAATGAGATTTATTTAATTCATGTTAACATGTTTTTTGCCTCAGTCGATTATGTTTTTAGTTAATATCATGATGCATTTCATTCATATTTGATTGGGTACACTCAGATTAGCTGAGCGATCCTAACCAGCCGATGACTAGTAGCTACATAATTGAAAAGTGTAATGCTCAATTTAGGTCATTAAACTTGACTAAGTTGAGGTTCATAATATCTTTAGTTAGCTCTATTATCTTGCATGATTTTTAGGTTTATGTAATTAAATTGTTGCAAACGTAAATGTCCCTGTGAACTTGCATGAATTCTAAGAAACCCTCAGTCTAATATAATCAGTAACATGCATATTTCACTAAGTAAAAGATCCGAGAGGACTTAATTTAGTTTCCAAACCCATAAGAGATCGAGTTGCCATGGAAGTAATTCCAAACATGTTAAGCATGATGAAAGTGAATGAAATTAATTAGTATAATTATCCTAGCCCATTTAATGTTGATTGTTTTTGTTGCTAAAGCCTTCATTCATACATTTAGTTAAATTGCATCTAGATTAAATTGCATTAGGGATCACTCTTTGCATTCAGTTAAATTTAATCATCACTATCCAAATTTATTGAGTTTTTACATCAAATTGTTAATTATAATTTTGCACTTAATTGATTAAGCATATATAGTCCTTATGGAGACGATAACTCATCTTAAACGACTACGTACACTTGCATAAACTCGTTACAATGCCACACCACCGTCTCATGTCATACACAGCAATCAAAAGCTCATTCTTAAAGATTCGTTTTCCATTTTAGTATTTGTATAAGTTTTAAGTGGAACATGCTCCTAATTACCATTAAGTCTTACTAAACACACCTTAAGCATCATATAATAACAATTGTACATGCATTAGGGTCGCTTAGTAAAATTTAAAAACTAAGTATGTATGTATCGATACTGACACATAGGTATCGATATATCTCTCAAGTGGTACCGATACCGCTTTGAAAATCGGTACTAAATCAGCATTCTATTTCTTATCTAAAATCTAAGGTCTCAAAAATTATCAGTACCTTTTGAAAAGTATCGATTATTTTCCCCCAAGTATCGATACTCGTGATAAGGTATTGATACCAAATTACGTTACTAACTTTCTGTACTTTCAAAAACCTGGAGGTATCGATATTAAAACCTGAATATCGATACCTCTGCTCTAGACATCATATAATTCATACCAACTAATGTCTAAACATCATGTATCATTCACTTCATCAGATGGTCACTAAAATGTCCGAAGTAACAGTCAAAAACATCATAATCATGACCGAGCAAGAAACCAATAATTCAAACTGAAAGTCCATAATTCTTGATGTGAGCACACCCGGGGCTTCTGAGAATGCAAATTCTGATCCTCTCGAGCTGCTTAAAGGACCCATGACTCGAGCTCGAGCTAAACAAATGCAAGAGGCTATTGCGGCTTTAACAAGCCAACTTTGGAGTGAATTCCAACCCGAAGAAGATGGGCAAGCTCGGGTCCTTATTTTGAGCAAACCTTGCACCTTAGTGCAAGCTGATTTCAGCTCGGTTCAGCTCACTTGAGCTCAAGTTAGCTCACAAGAGCTCAATTCAGCTCATTGAACTCATTTTTAGTTCTTTTAGCTCATTAATTTTAATTGCTGGAATAAATTAAGTGTTTAATTTAATTTAGTTAGTTTATTACAGCTTATAATTGCATGTTAGATTATTACATGTTTTTATTATGTCTTAGCCCTAGCCGAATTTAGTGTGTCTTGTATTAAATTTGTCTTAAATTAATTAATGTGTTAATTAGTGTGTCTAGTGGTTAATTAAAGTGTCAAAATTCTGTTTAAGTCATGTTCAGCCGAATTTGGCTTGAATTAATTGGGTTCACTCCTTGTAGGTTCAGCCGAATGTGGGGAGTGCATTTAATCAAGGAACATGCATTGCTTGGGTTCAATGCATGGGAGGATGCATGCATGGCTATGTTCAACGAAATTTGTGCTGATTGTTGGCTCTCCCAAGCACCTATTCGGCCAAGAGGCACCAGCAAATTAATTTCCAAGTTGGTCGAATGTCTTCCCAAGGCAGCCATCAAGTTGTTCCCATTTGCTGAAAATTCCATTCACGCATAAAGACCATTCGGCTATGCCTTTCACATCATGAAGACCTCTCAAGCTCCTTGTTCACACTTCATGTGGCTGTTCAATACCGTCTTCAATGCTCCTAACTATTCAGCCAAGGGTTGCCAATTTAATGAGCTAATTCATAGCCTTGGCCGAACCTAGACATGGCCATTGGCCTCCCATACATTCACCATCTTTCAAGTTCATTTCCTTAGCCATGAAGCTGCCTAATGGAGTTCCAATCAGCTGAATATAGTCTAAGCCAATTAAAGAATGTTTTCTAGATTGTTTCAGCACCTTCTAGCCAAATTTTTCCTTAGCTATTAAGTCTTTGTTTTGTCCATTCGGCTATCCTAGTAACTAGGCTATAAATAGTTTGTTATTTCATTTTGTAAAGGATTTTTAGACTTTTTGCCAGATTTGTTAATGAACTTTTGTTCAAGTGAGGTTCTCCCTCTCATATTTCGTGTGAGTCTTGAATTGACTTATCTAGCGAGCTAGTGGCGTCAATCGAACTCCTTTGAACTTATCACCAGCCTTGGTGTGGCGTTCATCCTACTATCTCCATCTGACCACCTTAACTGCATAAGAACCGGGGTGACACTTCCGTATAGTGTTGAATCGTTCTTGAGTTAAGTTCGTTTTCCATTCCCCATTTTTCCTATTTCTGTTTCCCACCTTAAGCAATATAAGTCCCGGGGCGATACTTGATATAGTATCGAATCGATCTTGCCACTAAGTTTGTTTTCCACATCCATCACTTATCTGACTTATCTATCCTTTATTTCTTTTGTTGTTAAATCGAATATACAACTTTCTAAACTTACCAATCACCTTAAACCAACTTGAAAGCTTCCGCAACCTCTAAACTAAAATACCCTTTTCGACAACTCAAATTACTCCTCGTCGACGATCGAACAAACTACGTGAGACGACTCGATTAACCCGGGCCGGATCACATCATTTGGTATCAGATCTTGAAAACGAGGAGCGCCAATGTACGAGACAATCCCGGAGTAGGTACGTATTAAAAAAAATCGAAATAAAAAAAAATTCAAGTATTTTATTTCTTTTGAAATCAGCAAATATTGTATTTGAAGTGAAAAAATACGAAAATTAATATATATATACGAGTATAAAAAAATAGTGAATTTTTGCAAGTTTTGTACTCATCCCCTTCTATTCTGTTTCCCGATCATCAAAACCATTCTACCATCACTTTCACCCTTCCCAACACCACACATACCAAATCTTCTTTTTGATTCAGCCTACCCTACGCCCAAACACTTTATCCCTTGAAACCAACTTGAAACCGACCCCGAAGCAAGCAAATAGGTCTTTTAAGATGAAATAAGAAATTGTGAGAGAGAGGTCGAGTGGAAAAAGGCAAAGAGTGGTGAGTCTATTCGAGTGACGAAAAAGCCTGTTAAAACGAGTGTAAAACACAAGCGGAGTGAACATTCTTATTTTCTTTCCGAGGGGCTTTAGTGAGGTTTGTAGTGAGGTATTTACTTTCTGTTTTTGTTTAACACTTTTCTTGTTATTATTTAATCATGTCTCGAGAAGAATTTTTAGCCGATGAATTTCAATACTTGGTAAAAGAGATGGGCCGATTGTTTGAAAGAAAACTAGGTCCATTACAAAAATGCTTGGACCGAGTGGAGGAAAGAGCCCAACGGAAGCAAACTCCACCAAGTCGGAAAACGGAGTCACGACCATCACGAAGACACATTTTCGATGACTATTCGAAAAGCGATTCCTATTGGGAATCCTACTCGTCGAGGAATTCGAGACAAAGAGAAAAGCTTCAAGTTTGAGACTTTTCGAGATAACGAACGAGAAAGTACGAGTTATTCTTCGTATGCCTCAAAGAAGTCCTTCCCGGAGAATCTTTCACAAAGACTTGATCGAGATACCTATGAGAATACTTTCTCTTTCTTTGATCAAAACACTTATCTTTTTGATTCTTTTGTATCGTCCTCATGTTGTAATAAAATCGAAAAAGAAATTGAAAAAGAAGAAAAAGAAATAGAAATAGAAAAAGAGGAAAAATAAAAATAAAATGAAAAAGAGGAAAAAGAGAAAGAAATTGAAAAAGAATGTGAAAAAAGAAACCAAAGAAAATGAAGATAGTAAGCGAGAACAAGAAAAAGAGAGTGATGTTTTAACTAACCCACACGAGAGTTGCTCTTGTTCTGTTCCTTCTTTCAGGTGCCTAAAAATCCATGTGGCGAATATCAACTTCAATACCTTCCTGATGAGAGATGTTTTCGTATGACCAAAAAAGGTAAGGTTAAAGATGAAATCACACCATACGAGTTTGAAAGTAAGTGAGGTAAGGAATTTTTAACAACCGAGTCACGGAAATCAGGTTTGAAAGTTGTTGAAGAAGTTTTTAGTGACTTAGTTTTTAAAAGCTACCCTTATTTTCATCCGATTAATTGTTATTCCTTGATTGTGGTTAATGAGCTCATTCCAAAAGAAAGCACAAGGAGATTTTCTCTTGGTTTGCCTTGTGAAGAAAAATTTGTTGATGTTGTTCGGTCCGATCGACAAACCATAAATTTGATCTTGCGTGATAACGGGTTTTCACGGAAAGCACATAATTTGTTTCAATATGATATTAATGTGCACCCACTAAAGTTTTGTGTGAAATCTTTGAACTTGTGCAAATCTGTTTCGATGATTGCAAAGAGGTTTGATTGTATGTTTCTGTGTATGCAAAAATCCTTTTGGTTTGACATGTTTGATTTAATGAAACCTCTGCTACACTTCGGCATAAGTAATCAAACTCACGTTTTTAAACCCGGAATTTGTTTTGGTTCGTTTTATGGGAAAATCAAGCATCTTAACTTTCGAGCGGATAATTTCTATTTGTTTGATACTTGGTTTTTGAATAAGGAAATGAAGTTTGACAATTTTGTTTTCGATTTAAAATCGTTCCTAGATCATTTTATGTGGCTGTACATAAAATTCCTATTTCTAATCGAGAAGGTAAACTCAACTTATATTTTTGAGCCTGGCATCGATTCATATGTTTCCTTAGTGAATTTCGTTTCAGCATTTTCCTTTGAGTCCATCGTTCATGATGACATTCACCTTCTTCATTATTGTGGACACAACACTTTGAAAAGCGCGAAGTGTCTTTGTGTTTACCACACATTTCAGGTTGATCCGACCAAGAAGTTTCGACTACACTATACCCCCGAGGAGCGAAGGTTTGTGTTGATCGAACAAGGTAAAAATGATCTTTGTTTTCCTACTCTTGAAGATAAACAAGGTAAGACTCTTGAAAGTTTTAAAACATTTTTGTTCTCTTCGGGTGGTGACAAACATCGCGTTGATGATTTGGTTTTTGAAAAACACTTATATCGTGATGTGGTTAATTGTTCTGCTTCGTTTGAAAACGATCTATCTGTTTTGGTTGTTGACAAAAAAATTCTTGTTTTTGATTATCGTGATTTTGTTAGCGAGCATATGATTAAATGAAAAATACAATGTCCAGCTAAGCTAAACCATGAATCTTGTAAATCTTTTAAATTACCTGTTTGTGATGCCTACGTACATCTTTTGATTCATTACTCGCATTCCAATCATGACTTGTGGAAAAAATTTAAGTTTTTTGAATGCCTTGAAACCTATTCAATTTTGTTTTGAACATTTGACGAGGCATTGGCGAGTACATTAGTTTGTTTGCATGGTTGTAAACATGGTAATTCGAATCTGTCCATCCGCATGCGTTATACTTGTCTTGTTATGGCTATGCTTGGACTGCAAATTTGTTTGCATTGCTTTTTGCTAACTCATGGCTACAAATTTCAGATGACTCATTTGCCATTCACCCCATTTTTCCAAAGAAAGCCCTGTAAGTGAAGCTATGATCGAGTGAACCAACGGCTCAACTTGAGGACAAGTTGCTTTGAAGATGAGGGAATGATGTGAGCACACCTGGGGCTCCTGAGAATGAAAATTTTGATCCTCTCAAGCTTCCTAAAGGACCCATGACTCGAGCTCGAGCTAAGCGAATGCTAGAGGCTATTGCGGCTTTAACAAGCCAACTTTGGAGCGAATTCCAACCCAAAGAAGATGGGCAAGCTCGGGTCCTTATTTTGAGCAAACCTTTCACCTTAGTGCAAGCTGATTTCAGCTCGGTTCAGCTCACTTAAGCTCAAGTCAGCTCACACGAGCTCAATTCAGCTCATTAAGCTCGTTTTTAGTTCTTTTAGCTCATTAATTTTAATTGCTGGAATAAATTAAGTGTTTAATTTAATTTAGTTAGTTTATTACAGCTTATAATTGCATGTTAGATTATTACATGTTTTTATTATGTCTTAGCCCTAGCTGAATTTAGTGTGTCTTGTATTAAATTTGTCTTAAATTAATTAATGTGTTAATTAGTGTGTCTAGTGGTTAATTAAAGTGTCAAAATTCTGTTTAAGTCATGTTCAGCCGAATTTGGCTTGAATTAATTGGGTTCACTCCTTCTTGTAGGTTCAGCCGAATGTGGGGAGTGCATTTAATCAAGGAACATGCATGGCTTGGGTTCAATGCATGGGACGATGCATGCATGGCTATGTTATACAAAATTTGTGCTGATTGTTGGCTCTCCTAAGCACCTATTCGGCCAAGAGGCACCAGCAAATTAATTTCCAAGTTGGTCGAATGTCTTCCCAAGGCAGCCATCAAGTTGTTCCCATTTGCTGAAAATTCCATTCACACATAAAGACCATTCGGCTATGCCTTTCACATCATGAAGACCTCTCAAGCTCCTTGTTCACACTTCATGTGGCTGTTCAACACTGTCTTCAATGCTCCTAACTATTCAGCCAAGGGTTGCCAATTTAATGAGCTAATTCATAGCCATTGCTGAACCTAGACATGGCCATTGGCCTCCCATACATTCACCATCCTTCAAGTTCATTTCCTTAGCCATGAAGCTGCCCAATGGAGTTCTAATCAGCTGAATATAATCTAAGCCAATTAAAGAATGTTTTCTAGATTGTTCCAGTACATTCTAGCCGAATTTTTCCTTAGCTATTAAGTCTTTGTTTTGTCCATTCGACTATCCTAGTAACTAGGCTATAAATAGTTTGTTATTTCATTTTGTAAAGGATTTTTAGACTTTTTGCCAAATTTGTTAATGAACTTTTGTTCAAGTGAGGTTCTCCCTCTCATATTTCGTGTGAGTCTTGAATTGACTTATCTAGCGAGCTAGTGGCGTCAACCGAACTCCTTTGAACTTATCACCAGCCTTGGTGTGGCGTTCATCCTACTATCTCCATCCGACCACCTTAACTGCATAAGAACTGGGGTGACACTTTCGTATAGTGTTGAATCGTTCTTGAGTTAAGTTCGTTTTATATTCCCCATTTTTCCTATTTTCGTTTCCCACATTAAGCCATATAACCCCCGGGGCGATACTCGATATAGTATCGAATCGATCTTGCCGCTTAAGTTCATTTTCCACATCCATCACTTATCCGACTTATCTATCATTTATTTCTTTTGTTGTTAAACTGAACCTACAAATTTCTAAACTTACCAATCACTTTAAACCAACTTGAAAGCTTCTGCAACCTCTAAACTAAAATACCCTTTTCGACAACTCGATTTACTCCTCGTCGACGATCGGGCAAACTACGTGAGACGACTTGATTAACCCGGGCCGGATCACATCGAGTCCTAAGCAAAAATAACTATGTAAACAACTTTAGATTCATATAAAAAAACTAGCATATAGTCTACCACATTGCATTGTTCCCAAAACATAAACGTATAGATAATAAACACCTAGGAAATAACACAAAGACTTGCTTGGATCACCCTTCGAAGTCACACCGCTCACACCGAGACGCTACTAATCTACAATGGTTTAAGAAGGTGGGTGAGCTTAACAAGCTTACTGAATGCCTAGAACAACTACTGTGCAAACAGTTTATCAAGCATTAGTGAAACATATATGTGGCATAATTATAACAGCCTTAACTTAGTTGACATATTTTACTTCATATGCATATTCGATAGTTTATTTATTGATTCAATACATGCATATTCATGTAAATGTCACAATACACACAATCACATTAATAGACAATTTCCATAATAGCCACATATCATATAAACTCATATCACAATACACACATATTCATATTTTAAGATAACTGGAGATAATTTGGCACTTGAGTTATGAAACGTAAAAGTGGGCACTATCACCACTTATCGGATACACGGATCTCTAACACACCACATAGACTCATATAGTTAAACATGTCCCGTAAGTGAAGCATTAAGCTAACATTCTCCAACACACCAAACATGTCATGTTGAATAGAGCTTAGCTCACATTCCCTTATCTCTCTAAACATGTCCCAAGGCCTCAACGCCCAAATTACATATACATATAGGTGAGTACTCACAATCCTATGGCATGCCAACTATATCCAATGGTCTCAAGTATTACAAGGCCAAAATATCCATATTTAAACATGCATATTACTTACCGATTTCCGATTACTTTCACTACACATTTGTATGATTTGTATAATATTATCATTGTCACTTAGCATGTATGACATGCCTACATATATACTCTTTCACAATAGTAATCATGAACATATAACATATATAGCATCTCATTTCAGTTAAAAATTTCACAATAACACAAGCACATATCTCATAAGTTAAACATGAGTATAAGAAAGTTTACACTATGAATTTAGAGTAGGGGTTTAGGCTACCACTAAATTCCTAAATAACGCATTGAATCGTGTCCACAAGTAGTTAATCTAAACACTCACCACTACGCTTTCATTGAAATGTTGAAAGCTCAAACTAGCCTTTCCTAACTCGTAGATGGTCCTAGCGAATCTGGAACTTCAACACAACAATACATTCAGAAATCAGCTAAAGACTCACCACAAGCAATAAAAAACATAAGCATAAATTAAGTTCTCATGTAACCGAAACTTTAAACATAGCAAACTTTAAGTTCAAATATCTCGGTCTATACTCATTCTTTTCACCTAAAACCAATTATATTTATCTTATAATTCACCTACGACTAATTCTCAACCCTTAAACTACATTAAACTACTCAATTCATGGTATCTACTTTTTTGACATGTTTTATTACTATTTTCCAAAAATTCATTAAAACTCAAGAAATCTTTAACGAAACTTCAAAATAAGTTTAGAAACCTCTTAATCATGTCAATACCTATTAATTAACACTTTGAAATCACATTTTTACTCGAAAATCTGAAATTCACCATCAACGACTCTATTTTCGGCTTTTAATCAAAATATGTAATTTAACGGCTAAAAATTCAGTTTCAAAGGCCTAACAGTATTAAAAACTAATGGGTAGACGATTGTTTACCTTTGATGGAAGAAAAATAGACTTTTGTTGAAAATCAAGAAGACCCACACGCGAAGAAGATGATGAAATCAATGGAATTTTGGATGTTTTCTTGAAGATTTATGAAAGTTTAATACTTGGGGAATGATGGAAATCAAGAGGATTATGCTTGGAAATCAAAATTGAGTTCCTTGAGTTTGTGAAAGCAAGAGACGGCAACACTAGCAAAAAGGGAGAAAACTATCATGAAAAATAAGCTGGGAATTGGGTTTTTAGGTTCAATTTAAAAATAGGTAAAACTGCAACATAAATGCTCACAATTTTGACCCTGTTACAAATCAATCCTTTTTCTAAAATTAAAGGTCTTTAAAACTCATTTTCAAGAATTGATTGTGTAACACCCTAAACCCAGCCTAGAAGTCTAGACCAAATTGCGGATGGCACATTGATCACCGAAGTGATCGTAGATAAATTTTACCAAAACTATTTTCATGTCGAATCGTAACACTTAATCTTTTAAAAACCAGTAGGTGGAATTACAGATAAGTTGAACATATAATCGAATTAAATAATGAATAAATTTTCAAACGAAATTTACACCACAACTTTATAAATACTTACAGTTTCAAAAACCAAGTAATCAATTAAAAACTGAAAACACAAGCTGAAAATAATCCATCTAAGCCGAAACTGTCCGAGACCTCCACGCACCGAGTCCAGCGTCAGAGTTCAGAAGTGTACCTAAAAAGGGAAACACTAAGAGGGGGTGAGCTACTCGAGCTCAGTGTGAGTTTGAAACAAGACAAGAGACAGAATTCAAAATAGAGACACAACAACGTTTCAAATACTCGCCAAATCAGAAAATCTACCTGAGCCTGGTGACCCAACAGAGTTTATCAATCAGAGTACATCAAGTTCACACAAAAGTCTCAGTGCAAATGCTATTCAGACATTCAGATTACCGACACTAATTTTACAGTCAGAACTCACAGGCACACTGTCACTTGTGCTAATCAGTCAAACAGAAAATGTCAGAGAATCTCTCACACAGATCATCAAACAGATGAGTATGTATACAGTATGATATTAAAAGAACCCACCCATCTAGCCAACCATACCTCTCCGTCCCCCAATCACACCCCATAAGAGCTGTTTGAGCTCATCCAACCAAACACACCACATAGGACCGAGTAGGCCCATCCAGCCCTACACACCATATCAAGTCATCTCGGGTTGCCCGGTAACGATGACCCGCTACCCCGGATTGCCCGGCAACGATGGCTTATCAAAATGCAGTTGAACTGCCAGAACAAATATATATACGTAGCATAACTAACGTACATGCGGTACAGTGCAAATGCGGTAAACCGCTATACTGGTAAATTACAGTTTAACTACCAGATTAGATAAATATACGCAAAGAAAGGCGATGTATGTTCTCAGATGATGAAGTGTGGTAATCCGCATGATGCACAAATTGCGCTTGAACCGCCAAATCGAACACATACGCCTTCTTCCTTCTTCTTCACAACCCAAATTAAATTACTTTATGCAAATGCAAGAATGCATTCAAGCTCACAGAATAGAGACATAATATCAGACAGTCAGGCAAAACAGATAAACAACACGTTCCACAGACCAGATTCAAACTCACTCATCACACACAATCATCACAAATATCGAGTCATGAATACCCTCTCTAAACCCAGATAAAGGGTCGGAGCACACACAAATACCTCTTCGGATCAGAACCGCACTTGAAACCAATATAAATGCCTTAGGACCACACGCCCGTGTGCTTTGACCATGTGGAATTGCCTAGGCCGTGTGGAAGGTCAAAACCCGTGTAAAAAGGGGCACACAACCGTGTGAAGAGAGGCACACGCCCGTGTGAAGAGAGGCACAGACCCGTGTGGACCAGGGACACGGCCGTGGGGACAGGCCGCGTAACTCTCTGTCCATTTGCACTAAATTTGAGTACAGTGGTCGACGGTGTGTGTGAGGGTTTCACACGCCTGCGTGTGCCCACTGGTTTTCGACCGTGTGTCCAAAACACACGCCAGTATGGAATCCCTAATTCCCTAAATTAGCCACACAGCCGTGTGGCCAGGCCGTGTGGCACCAAATCACTCAAACCCTAATCCCTAATCTCACATGCCCGTGTGCCCAAGGGACACGACCGTGTGAGAAACGATAAAATACCTAAGTCGATCACATAGCCGTGTGGCACCAAAATTGGCCCGAAAACCCTAATTCCCAAAAGCACACGGCCATGTGAACTGGCACATGCCCGTGTGGAAACCCCAGTGGCCACGGAACCACTCTAAAATAGCCCCGAAGATCGTGCTTTCAGCCACAAAACACTTTTCGATCCTCGCTAGATCAAAATTATACAAGACCATGCACATTCCATGTATTAAATAACGTCATCCCATCCATAGTCGAATTTTCGTAAAGTCGAATTAGAATTTGTAAATTAAGAATAACAAAGATTTGAACCCACACCTGATTAGTAATTGGAGACGTCCCGATACCAACTCGACGACAAAGAAGAATGAAGCACTGCCGAAACCACCCCACCACCGATTCTAAAAAAAAAAAGCAAAAAGGAAAGAAAGCCAAAAGCCAAGAGAAGAGAGAAAAGATAAAAAAAAAGCGTGAAAAAGAAAAGAAGATTAATAATAAAAATAAGAATAAAAAAAAAGTTAGTAAAATTTTTAACTTAAAACAAAACCAAAACAAAACATTATTTCAAGCGCAAGCACAGAGACTCAAACCCAGAACCCAGAGACAAATTAACACACACAACCACCAGACCAGCAGGCCTATTCTGTCACTTACACGCAAGACTAAACACATAAGCACACCCTTCTCTCAAACCCTAACCCCTAACATCAGAACATTTAACCCCCAAAATCTAGGGTGTTACAAATTGGATTTTCTAAAAACCATAGTTGGAAGCATTACCGATAAACCATGTTGCAAAATTTTGAGCACTCAAAGGCAAAAATTCCTAAATTACCCCTAAAACTCTTAGACCCTATTTTGGGGTGTTACAACTACACTATTCTGAAAAGTGACATACTCTCATTATTGTGGTGTGTGGGGTTAGATGGATACTTATTACTCTAATTGGTGTGTAGGGGTGGACGGATATGATGTGTAAAGGATGGAGTAGAATTTGTATCTGTATCTGGATCTGGATCTATAATTGCATCTAAATATGTAACTGATATGTCTATCATATTGCATCATGAGATATGCCATGCATTTGTAACTATTTGAAACATGACTTTCACATAATGTTGCTATTTGATCTGTTTGAATGGGCTGAGTTACACACTGAACTTGTACGCTCACCCAATTATTTTTAACTTCTTAGGTGATCAGTAAACTTAGGACCAGACGACATTCGGGAGCTCAGATTGATTTTTTGGTTAACAAATTAGACGACTTATGTTTTTTTTTTAAGTTATTTCAAACTTTTTGAACTGTGTAACTATTTGGATCCTCATTTTTCGTTCTTGATTTTCTTTTGTTAGATGTTGTAATAATTATTATGTTAAGAGGAAAAATCATATGATTTTACAAACTAAGTCACGGTTCTCAAAATTTAATAACTTACAAATTTCCACTGCAAAATAAAGTAATCACTTAAGTGTTTTTCTTTAATAAAATAAATAGTTTTAACGAGTATTTTCCTAAAAACTAGAAAGCGATTTGTCAAAATTAATATTGTCAAAAAACGATTTCGAATTCGATTTCTGGGTTTAAAACAAGTTTATGTAATTCCTCAAGGTTTGGCCATAACGTTTAGGTCGGGTTTGGGGTGTTACAAACTCCATATTTTTAGTGAAAGCTAGTTCTAATAGATATATGGCTCCTTCAAATCTCCATTTATCTACATAGTAAAATTGTACTTTGGGTACCTAAAAATAATATATTTAAATATTTAAAAAATATAAAATTATAAATTAATAAAATTATAAATTTACATTTGAATTTGAATTTCTATAAAAATATATAATTGTTATAAATATCTTATTAAGTGGATGTCCATCATGATCAAGATAAATTTTTAATATACTTTAAATTCTAATAGTTATTAGAATTAGATCTCTATTTATTTTATACTTTTTATGCCTATAAATAAAGACTCTGATGAAGCATTGTGATCATCCCTTTGATCAATAAAGTACATTCTTTATTACTTTCATATTTTCTTTTTTCTTTATTCTCTGCATCTCTATTAATTTTATAACACGTTATCAGCACGATCTTGCTTAAAGTGATAGTTCATTTTATCGACAATCAAATTTATCCTTCATGATTTTCAATATCTTTGACAGCAAGATGCAAAGTTTTTACAGGAAGTTTCTTTTATTTAATGTTTCATATCTGATTATTATTTTTCATTCTTTTTTCATTATACGTTATCATTGTTTTGATTAACTTATTTTACTTTTTGTTCTTAAGGATGGTGAAAGATTTGATATCGTTATCTATATGAAATCGAGAAGTAAGATTCACTCTCAAATTTTGATTTTTGATATTTGCTTGGGGATAATCTCTTTTTCTTCATTACAAAGGATGTTTATAATCACTACTTCTCATCCATGGTAACGTAAATCAATCTAATCAACTTCTTTTGAAATTTCATTTGATTTCAATTAAAAAGTTCAATTTACATAATTCATTATCCGTATCTCTATGAATTTATAAAACCCTTCACGCATTTAGTTATTGGGATTTTATGTGGAGATAAATATGTTTTTTTTTCATTTTTAATAGAATTGATTGGTTTAACTTTGATTTTAATTAAGATATATGATTATTGCGGAATGTGAGTAAAAATACTTACTTGTAATGAACTTTGGGATATTCACCCTGTCTTTGATAATTTCATATCATTGTAAAATTTGAGATGAAATTATGTCATAAGAGGTGGAAGTTAGAAAATGTTTATGTTTAAACTTTTATAGCTGTAAAGTTATTTTAATTTGACATTATAATATTTTGTATTTTGTTGTGGTATGATATATAAAATACATATTATCTAACCATAATGATTTATTAGTGGCATGAATTTATTATTTGTTACGTTTAATATGTGTTTTATTTATACCTATTCATTTTATTTTTATATGAATAAATAAAATTTTATTTAAAATAAATTAAGCATTCATTAAGGTTATACAATAAAATGATTATATGCTCCTGAAGAGCTAATATTGCATCAAACTGTAAAAAGCTCTTTAAGAGCTTATATTTTAGCTCCTTGTGATGCAAAATTTTGTAAAATATAATATTGTTTTTCATATCAAGAAGATATATGTTGAATAAAACATTCATGTGTTTTACATTAAAACCATATATATAAATAACATGAGATACTCATGTATTTGTATTATATATATGCTCCTGTAGTAGCAATATTTTGAAAATGACTTTAATAGTATTTTCGAACGATCTCATACATTCTAGTGGCTAAGAAAAATAATAATTTACTAATGAAAAACTACGAAATTATTCCCACTAGTTTTACTTCATTCGCTGAAGTGAATGTAGCAGTACATAACAATTATGAAAAATGAAAATATAGAGATCATGATTGTTGTTGTAATTGAGGCTGTGATTGGAGACTAATCATGACAACATGAAAACATAGATTTTGATTTGAAATCCACACATGTTTTGCGATGGTGATTATGAAATAAAGAATCAATGGAGGCGTTTAGAAGTCTATCCTACTAGATTTATTGCATTCCCTGAAGTGAATGCAAACATAAAGAAAATAAAAGATATAATCATAGACTACTAAAAGTGGGAACATAGTAATAAATAAAAGAACAATGAGAGTTCTCAAGATAACTCTTTAAAGGGTAAAGATAATTTATGTTATCAATGTGATATGAACGATTATTGGCCACATATGTGTCATATGCCTAAATATTGTGTTTCTGTTAATATTCTTTGATGAATATGAGAATGTAGTAATAAATTCTATCATTATAGATAGAAAGTATTTATCTTATTTGGTACTAAAACAAACAAATATTATTTCAATATTTGATGGTATAAATTAGTCGAAAGCTCTAGAAGAGCTAATATATTAATATCTTGTGATGGTTAACCCATTGGTTTTAAATGATATTTATAATGGATCTTATATTGAGATTGTGAATGAGGAAAATATTATATTTCATATGAATCACTATTGCTATAAATATCTATTTTGAAAGGATGAAAAAGAGATGATTGGGTTATTAATTTATATTTATTTTATAATCTTTGTGATCTTCTTTTGTCATCATTCCCATTAAGGGGTTGGAAGCAAAATATTTGACTGTGAAAGATTTATTTATGAGAAATAAAATATGATAATTCTATCTAAAACTCGTTATGGCTGGATGCACATGAAATTGCAAAATTTTTTTTTAGATATTTGAATATTTTGGCATATTCCTTGAAATGAATATTGCATATAATTGTTTGGAAATTTTATTTATTTTGTTGACTTAGTGACATTATAATATTCACATTGATTTAGACATTTCCAGTAGTAAATGTCACAATAGCACTTATAGTGGATACAAAGTAAAAGGAATGATAGTAAAATTATTGATTTGTTACAATTTAGTACAATTGAAACACATGTTAAAGTAAACCAAAAGTTTATTGATACAAATGCATTTACTACTTGGCGTGACCAGTTAGACCATCCTGGATCATATATGATGCGAAAATTAGTTAAGATTTCATATGGACATTCATTAAAGAACCAGAAGATTCTTTAATTTAAAAGAATTCTCATATGCTGCTTGTTCTCAACGAAAATTGATTATTAGAAACTCACTAGCTAAAGTTGAGATTTAATGTCTTGCATTTCTGAAACGAATATGGGCACATTCATCCACCATGTGGATGGTTTTGATATTATATGATTTTGGTATATGCATCTACAAAATAATCACATATGTGTTATCAATTTGCAACCTATTGTTTGCAAGATTGCTTGTTTAAATAATTAATTTCAGATCATGCAATTAAGATAATTCATCTTGCTAATACTGATGTGTTTATATCTCAATCTTTTTTTTAGTGAGTTTGAAAAACTTTTGTAAAAGTTTTCGCATAATGGTTTAGAGAAATTATTGATTAAACACCTCTGATTAATGTCTAAACCATTACTTATGAGAATTAAACTTTCTATTTCAACATGAGATTATGCTGATTTACGTGTTGTACGCATCAAGCCAATAAGTTATAAATACTCCCCATTACAATCGGTTTTTGATCAAGACCTAAATATTTCTTTGAATTTTTGTATGTGCGTATATATTTCAATTGCTCCACCACAACACACAAAGATGAGTGAATCCTCAAAGAAAGTCGGGAATATATATTAATTACAAGTTTCTTTATATTATTAGATGTTTTGAATGTATTCGAGATTTAATTATGACATGATTTGTGATTACAATTTCGATTCGATAGTTTTCCCGACATTAGGGGGAGATAAATAATAACTTGTAATGAGTTAGGGGGAAAGTAATTTGAACCAGAAGTTCAATAAGGATAACTCATTACAAGTTAACTGTTAGATGTATTTACAAACTTAATGAGAATAACCAAGTGTTATATACCATCTAATATTTTAATTTGAATCAAAAGTCCCAGTAGGACAATCAGTTAGAATAAATCATAGATTGATCAGTTCCAAAGATGAAAATTCTTCTAAATGGTCATATAGTGGAGGCAGGTGCTCCAAAAGAAACCCAAGACATAACTAATAAGTAAAACTTCAGAAGAGATTCAGGTACCTGAAACTGAATTTTAAAATAATGAAAATAAAATATCTCGATAAGTTATGTCAATTTGAGAAAATGTGGAACCGAATAATAAAAGTGGTCGACAATGATTTTGCATGCTATATTATTATTGAAATAATGAGATAAAAGGAGGATCTTGAATAAATCTATTGAGAAATATAGATATGGAATAAATTGATCAAAATAGAAAGACGCAACCCAAGTACAATTAATTTCGTGGAGTTTTTGGACCAGTAGTCCAAATATCTAAAGGTATAAAGCCAGTGAGGGTGCAATTGAAGTAGTTTTGCAAAAGCAGAATAAAAATATGAAGTTTTTCGCTAAGTCCTGGTATTGACTATGAAAAGATATAATATTCTTTTGTGGTGGATGCAATCATCTTTAGATATATTATAAAATTGACAATTAATAAAAGATTTAACTTGCGTCTGATGGTTATTGTTACAACCTTTTATGAATCACTATATAGTAAAGTTTATATTAAAATCCTTGAAGGATTTAGGATGCTAGAAGCATATTGAAATTCTCGAGAAATTTTTCATTTATATGAATTGAAATAATTTGAACATATGTGGTAAATTTAACTTAGCGAATAGTAGTTGAATGAGGATTATAAATTGATCTAAAATACCTATTTGTGTTTTTATAAAAGAATCATGATTAAAGTTTGTTATGATTATTGTTGAATCTCTTAAAGAGATCAAAATATATTTCCCCAAATTTCCCTCACTCATGACTTTTAAAAGAATGGTAATATAAATGCTTAGCAAATACATTCAAATAGTCATTTGAAAAACTATTATTCAAGATTGAATACGTAGAATATGAGAAAATATGTGATGTAACATCCTGAATTAGGGGTTGTTTGAAAATTTAATTATTTGTTCCCATGTGTGTGTGTGTGCTTGAAGAAATAAATTTATGATTTATTTGGCATGTTTTGGGGTCTAGAATTAAACCCGAGCTAAGCCTGACCCAGTATTAAAAATTTATTTTTAAGTGTGTAAAAGGAATGAGCTAGGTTAGTTGGGGCTTTAATAAAATTTTGGGCAAATTAAGGCACAAAGGATGGGCTTGGTATAAGTGGCGTGGTGCGCCTAAGAGATTGCTAGGGGTCTCAAGTTCGAGCTGCAAAGGCAGCATTTTGGTTTTATTTTGCGTCAATTAGGGGAACTGGGCCAGGTATGCCTTAAAAATAAATAGCCGGGGAAATGGACATGAAAGTCCAGTTGGCAAAGTGGCTCCATGCGCTGCTTAAGGGCTGGAAGTAGCGCTAAAGAGGGCCTGGGTTCAAGGCACGGCAGCAGCAAGTGGCATTTTATTTTTAGTTTTGGCGTGAGACAAGGGGGCTTAAGTAGGAAGGCCATAAAATTAATTGGAGAAGGTTTATGGCATGAAAGTCTAATGAGGAGAAGTGGCAAAAGGCGTTGGAGAGTGAGGGCTGCAGTGAGGTCTCGGGTTCGAAATGCAAGGGACGCAAGGAGTGTTATTTTTGGGCTTTGGCGCTAAAAGAGAAAAACGCTCAGGTATAAGGCTTTATAAATAAATGGTGGGAATGTTTAGCATGAAAGGCCAAAGGGAAGAGTTGGTTGGGGCGCTTAAGGCTGCTGCTGCTGCTGCTTGAGGTTGCTGGTTCGAACCTCAGGGGCTGCACGTTGAATTATTATTTTTTTCTCAAAGCTGGCGTACATGGGAAGGGAGGTGGTGGCCCGATTTTGGACATTTAAATTGATAATGCATGGGATTAATTTAATTGTTAAAGGATAAGAGAATATATAGGAAAGTGATAAAAGATTAAACTAGCTTTCTTTGGTTTTTGCATTCGGCTGGAGTGTGCTAACCTCTATTTTATTATTCATTTAGGAAGGCAAAGGTGGCTGCTATTTGGACTCTTATTTTAATGAAGAAAAGCTATCCTTTTTGCATGTTTTCAGCTGGAGTGGGGGTTAAGCATTATTTTATTTTTTTTTAAATAAGTGATAAGGGAGAGCTATTTTTTGGCTCATATTCGGCTGGAAGTGGGGGGGTTATTAGTGGTTTAATTGCCTTTGAATTCTTGGGATAAATCATGAATTATCTTGGATAATTAAAGGCTAGAAATTATCATGAAATAGGAGGGTGTTTGCCGAAATAGGGACTCTCTAGGGCTGTCCATATCTGATTTAAATAGCAAAGAAGTGCCAAACTCATCATTTTTTTTCTCCAATTTGCTGCTGCCGAATCTCCCCTTGTTACATTGCCTAAATTGTTAAAAAAATTCCAGCATCTTTTTCTTTTACTTTGCTGCCGAAATCTCCATTGTTTCATAGCCAAAACCATTCAAAAATTCCAGTTTTTCTTCTCTTTTACAAGCCGAATACACCCTCCCCCTTCACTAAAATTTCCAGCCCTTCCAATTGTGTATTAGGCCGAATATCATATCTCCAACAAGGTGCTGCCAATTTTCAATAAGTGTGGTAAGGGGTAATCATCTCTTTTGGAATTAAAATTATGGCCTATGATTTGTGTTAACTTGATTAAAACCAATTGTAGGAAAGCTTTCGGGATTTATTTTCCAAAGGACTAACTAAGGCTTCGGGATTTGTTAGGAAATCAAATCCGTTTAAGATTAAGAGATCTAGCATCGTAGATCAGCTTTTCGGGATCTAGGAATTACGATAGTAACAGGTGTGTAAGATCTCTACACACTTTATTAATTTACATGACATTATTATTTGTTTTGATTATTTTGATTGTGATTAGCTTGTGGCATAATCACGGATTTCGGGTAAGTCCCCTGTCTTGTAACTTTTGATATATGTTATATGCCATCACATGATGTTTAATACTATGACATGATATATATGAAATTGATGGTGGGATTGATGAGAGGAGGGGGATGAAATATGGACTGTCGTCAGTGGTTTTGACCACAAGATGGGTTGGCCCCATCAGATTATTTGTGACCTATGGTCATCAGTGGTTTTGACCACAGCGATTGATTATTTGCGACTAAGTCCCGGTGGTTTGGTACCACCAAAGGGTTTTGACCACACTTGATATTTTGTGACCTATGGTCATCGGTGGTTTTGACCACACGATGGGTTGGCCCCATCATTTAAATTGTGACTTTAAGTCATCGGTGGTTTTGACCACACGGGGTAGAAAAGGAGTATGGATGGCTAGTTGGGTTGCATGAGCATGTTTATTAATGAATTGTGTATGAGATATATTTTCCGGTGGGGATTTACACACTTGAGTCTTGGTGACTCACCCTTCCCTTAACATTTTGCGGATGGGTAGATCGCGGAGATGGAGCCGGGATGGACTCGAGGTGGCCATGCGGTGGAAATTTTAATTAGACGAACTTGGACTTTGTTTTATTTTATTTAATGTTGGTTTATTTTAATTAAGTTGTAATAAGGCCTAGACACAATTTTATTATTCTATGTTTGGATTAATTGTTAAACTATTTTCTAACATTAAATTAAGTACACGTGGTTTCTAAAATTTTAAATCGCAAAATATTTTAACGTGCCATCGCACACACTGAATCGGTAACAATCTGACTTAATGAATATTTTTTTAAAATAAACCTAAGCATGTTTTTTTTTTATATACACTTTAAGTGTTTTAAATTGAACACTATCTTTTATCAAAAAGTTAATTCGGCTTAAAGGGATTTTTAAAAATACTTTCTCTGTAGCACACCAAATTCGGTCCGTGTGTTTTGGGCGGGTTTGGGGTGTTACAAATTGGTATCAGAGCCAGGTTCAAAGCTCGGCTGTGGGGGCCCAAGGCCCAAAAATGTTTTGGTAGGCCTTATGGAATGATTTTTGGTTTTGAACAAAGATGGCCCGAGTCTCCTGGCACCAATCCGCCCAGTAAGTATATCTAAACCTCTTGGTGAATTATATTCTGTAGAAGGGTAGGAAGCATGGAACGTAGATAGACTTATAGGACTTGGACCCTAAGGTTAGATTACTCAAACACAAACGAAGCATAAGACTTAAGGAACTAAACCAACCTATGACTTAGTCAATGAGCTGGGTGTGGTAACCCTCACACGCATGTCTAGGATTGGATCCGGAAGAGCACGGTATTTAAGCGGTCCTCGTGACTCACCTCCTCTTCGCAGTATCCTACCCAGTGCGTAGCTTCGGCTCACCCTAACTCGGAGGGCTCTGGTGGTGTGGTAACCTCTGCAAGCGCATGTCTAGAAAGGTTCGGTGAGAGCTTGGTATTTAAGCGGTCCGCGTGACCCACCTCCTCTTCACTCGACTTCTGCACAGTGCGTAGCTTTGGTTCACCCTCGACCGGGAGGGTTCGGTCATAGGCTAAACACAATGATTAAAACCCAAAAAGGGAATTAGCCTTGTTTTCCAAATAGAATGAAACAACAAACCCTAATGTTTTCAAAACTTGTGCAATAACTTTCTCAAATCCTAGAACATTACTTTTACAACGTTTTTTCTCGAAAAACTTGACTTGTGAAAAATTACAGAAATACCCTTAGGAGTAAAATTACCAAAATGCCCGACCCATAAAATATTAATTCAATGGTTTTGCCCAAAAATTTTAACTATTTTACAAATATTCAACAACTTAGCTTTGGAAATCATCAAAGAAAATATTCTGTTCTGAAAAATTACGAAAAAAAAAACCCAGTAGGAAAAGAGCGAGAATACCCACAGGATAGAAATGGGCAAAAATGTCCGATGAGCGAATAGGTATGGAAAGTATTAAGGAATGGATGCATGAACTTCTTTGTGTGAACTAGGAAAGAAGATCGGAACATTGTTTGCTCGAAAGAATCTTTGATTAAACCTTATCCATAAAATTTCTTCGCGAGTAATAAAGTGAAACAAATGCTAACGCATAAAATTTTTCTTAATCGATTAAAAGCGCGGTAGATAGAATGAGTTCTAGAGGACGTGGACGCCGTGGACGTGGTAGGGGTAAGATGACGGTGTCAGAACCCGTCCAGTCGGAGACAAGGTTCGAAAATGAGGTATCATCGCCACCACCACCTCCTACTTTTAGAGTGAGGCCGGATCGCACCGGTGGCGGGCGGTATCGTAAGTCGTGTTGCGAGTCTTGGAGATGGTGGTGGGCTGGTGGAAATGTGGGAGCTCGAAATCGTTCCCGAGCGACTCCGATCTAACGAGCGGAGGTATTCCGAGGTGTGTCGAGTGGCACCTAGTGCGTGAGAATCACCGCTAGAGTCAACCGAAAGGATCATGGATGATCTTGACTTTGACCGAGGAAGAAAAGCCGAAAGGGCGTTGTCGCCTAAAAGGATGAGGCGTGTCGGTGGTGGCTTACGGTTCGAGATGGGGCTACAGCAGATGATTTGACTTGGGAGTATTTCAGAACCACCTATCAGAAGAAGTATGTGGGTACCAGCTACACTGACGCATAGAGAAAGGCTTTTCTGGGATTAGTGCAAGGAACTAAGTCCGTGTCGGAATATGAGGCCGAATTCCTTCGGTTGAGTAGGTATGCTCGTGGTATTGTGGGTACCGAGCATGAACGCTGTGTTAGATCTCGAGGATGGGCTGAGAGATGAGCTGAGGATGATGATAGCTCCACAACAGGAACGAGAGTTTGCTGTTCTTGTGGAGAAGTCTAAAGTTGCTGAGGGAGTAAGACAGTCCGTTAAGCGGAACCAAGAACGGAATTGGAATAAGAGGAGCTCGGAACCTTCAAGGTTCTCAGGTAATGAACAGAAGAGGACGAGGTTTGATGGGTCGGATCAAGGCTCGCTAGGCTCGCTGCGCCAATACCCAATGGCCGCCACAATGTGCTCGGTGTGGCAAGCCTCACAAGGGTGAGTGTTGGAGTGGTAATCGAGGGTGCTTTGAGTGTGGATCGTTCGATCACCGTGTGAGGGATTGTCCTCGGTTAGCTAAGAATCAACCGGAGGGTCAGAACCGTGCTCAGGTTAGAAATGAAGGACCACCACAGAGGGGTCGAGGTGCAGCTAGAGGTAATGATAATGGTAACGGGCGTGGTCGAGGTGCTGAAGGTGCAGAGGCGAGGCAACCAAGGCTGGTTTATGCGCAGTTGGTCGTCGCGAGGAGGAAGATGTGCCGACATAACAACGGGTAAGTTTCTTATTTCCTAATACCCCAATTGTCTTGGTTATGGTTACGTTAGCTCATTCTTATGTTGCTAGTAAAGTGCATGGAACTGGGATAGTGAACTTAGAAAATGTGTCTAGAAGGTATGATGGCCCTTTAAGATCAGGGTGCGCAGCAGTAGCGTAATATGATGAGTTAAGGATGCGCGAATGAACGATAGTAAGTAATTTCGAGGACGAAATTTTTTTTTTTGGGTAGAATTGTAACATCCTGAATTAGGGGTTGTTTGAAAATTTAATTATTTGTTCCCATGTGTGTGTGTGTGCTTGAAGAAATAAATTTATGATTTATTTGGCATGTTTTGGGGTCTAGAATTAAACCCGAGCTAAGCTCTGACCAGTATTAAAAATTTATTTTTAAGTGTGTAAAAGGAATGAGCTAGGTTAGTTGGGGCTTTAATAAAATTTTGGGCAAATTAAGGCACAAAGGATGGGCTTGGTATAAGTGGCGTGGTGCGCCTAAGAGATTGCTAGGGTCTCTCAAGTTCGAGCCGCAAAGCGACATTTTGGTTTTATTTTGCGTCAATTAGGGAATGGGCGGGTATGCCTTAAAAATAAATAGCCGGGAAATGGACATGAAAGTCCAGTTGGCAAAGTGGCTCCATGCGCCGCTAAGGGCCGGAAGTAGCGCTAAAGAGGGCTCTGGTTCGAGGCACTACAGCGACAAGTGGCATTTTATTTTTAGTTTTGGCGTGAGACAAGGGGGCTTAAGTAGGAAGGCCATAAAATTAATTGGGGAAGGTTTATGGCATGAAAGTCTAATGAGGAGAAGTGGCAAAAGGCGTTGGAGAGTGAGGGTCGCAGTGAGGTCTCGGGTTCAAATGCAAGCGACGCAAGGAGTGTTATTTTTGGGCTTTGGCGCTAAAAGAGAAAAACGCTGTATAAGGCTTTATAAATAAATGGTGGGAATGTTTAGCATGAAAGGCCAAAGGGAAGAGTTGGTTGGGGCGCTTAAGGCATTTCTGCTGCTTCTTTGGTTGCCGGTTCTTTGGTTCGAACCTCGAGGGTGCACGTTGAATTATTATTTTTTTTTCTCAAAGTCATGCGTACATGGGAAGGGAGGTGGTGGCCCGATTTTGGACATTTAAATTGATAATGCATGGGATTAATTTAATTGTTAAAGGATAAGAGAATATATAGGAAAGTGATAAAAGATTAAACTAGCTTTCTTTGGTTTTGCATTCATTTGGAGTGTGCTAACCTCTATTTTATTATTCATTTAGGAAGGCAAAGGTGGCTGCTATTTGGACTCTTATTTTAATGAAGAAAAGCTATCCTTTTTGCATGTTTTCAGCTGGAGTGGGGGTTAAGCATTATTTTATTTTTTTTTAAATAAGTGATAAGGGAGAGCTATTTTTGGCTCATATTAATTTGGAAGTGGGGTTATTAGTGGTTTAATTGCCTTTGAATTCTTGGGATAAATCATGAATTATCTTGGATAATTAAAGGCTAGAAATTATCATGAAATAGGAGGGTGTTTGCCGAAATAGGGACTCTCTAGGGCTGTCCATATCTGATTTAAATAGCAAAGAAGTGCCAAACTCATCATTTTTTTTCTCCAATTTGCTGCTGCCGAATCTCCCCTTGTTACATTGCCTAAATTGTTAAAAAAATTCCAGCATCTTTTTCTTTTACTTTGCTGCCGAAATCTCCATTGTTTCATAGCCAAAACCATTCAAAAATTCCAGTTTTTCTTCTCTTTTACAAGCCGAATACACCCTCCCCCTTCACTAAAATTTCCAGCCCTTCCAATTGTGTATTAGGCCGAATATCATATCTCCAACAAGGTGCTGCCAATTTTCAATAAGTGTGGTAAGGGGTAATCATCTCTTTTGGAATTAAAATTATGGCCTATGATTTGTGTTAACTTGATTAAAACCAATTGTAGGAAAGCTTTCGGGATTTATTTTCCAAAGGACTAACTAAGGCTTCGGGATTTGTTAGGAAATCAAATCCGTTTAAGATTAAGAGATCTAGCATCGTAGATCACTTTTTCGGGATCTAGGAATTACGATAGTAACAGTGTGTGTAAGATCTCTACACACTTTATTAATTTACATGACATTATTATTTGTTTTGATTATTTTGATTGTGATTAGCTTGTGGCATAATCACGGATTTGAGTAAGTCCTGTCTTGTAACTTTTGATATATGTTATATGCCATCACATGATGTTTAATACTATGACATGATATATATGAAATTGATGGTGGGATTGATGAGAGGAGGGGATGAAATATGGATCGTCGCCGCTGGTTTTGACCACAAGATGGGTTGGCCCCATCAGATTATTTGTGACCTATGGTCATCGGTGGTTTTGACCACGCGATTGATTATTTGCGACTAAGTCCCAGTGGTTTGGTACCACCGCTGGTTTTGACCACACTTGATATTTTGTGACCTATGGTCATCAAGGTGGTTTTGACCACACGATGGGTTGGCCCCATCATTTAAATTGTGACTTTAAGTCATCGGTGGTTTTGACCACACTGGGTAGAAAAGGAGTATGGATGGCTAGTTGGGTTGCATGAGCATGTTTATTAATGAATTGTGTATGAGATATATTTTCCGGGTGGGGATTTACACACCGATCTTGGTGACTCACCCTTCCCTTAACATTTTGCAGATGGGTAGATCGCGGAGATGGAGCTGGATGGACTCGAGGTGGCCATGCAGTGGAAATTTTAATTAGACGAACTTGGACTTTGTTTTATTTTATTTAATGTTGGTTTATTTTAATTAAGTTGTAATAAGGCCTAGACACAATTTTATTATTCTATGTTTGGATTAATTGTTAAACTATTTTCTAACATTAAATTAAGTACACGTGGTTTCTAAAATTTTAAATCGCAAAATATTTTAACGTGCCATCGGGCACACCTGAATCGGTAACAATCTGACTTAATGAATATTTTTTTAAAATAAACCTAAGCATGTTTTTTTTTTTATATACACTTTAAGTGTTTTAAATCGAACACTATCTTTTATCAAAAAGTTAATTCGGCTTAAAGGGATTTTTAAAAATACTTTCTCTGTAGCACACCAAATTCGGTCGTAGTGTTTGGGCCGGGTTTGGGGTGTTACATGTGATGTTTTCATGAGGAGGAGTAAATACGCGTTGCACTCTTTTTCTCTTAATCGAGGTTTTGTTCCATTGGGTTTTCCTGGTAAAGTTTTTAATGAGGCAGCATATTATGCTTATTATAGATTGTGTACTCTTTTTCCTTCATTAGTTTTTTATCCCACAAGATTTTTCCTAATAAGGTTTTAACAAGGCATATTATATGGACATCCAAGGGGGAGTGCTATGAATATCTTATTAAGTAGATGTCCATCATGATCAAGATAAAGTTTCAATGTACTTTAAATTCTAATAGCTATTAGAGTTAGATCTCTACTTCTTTTATATTTCTTATGTCTATAAATAGAGACTCTGATGAAGCATTGTAATCATTCATTTGATCAATAAAGTACATTCTCTATTACTTTTATATTTTATCTGTTCTTTATTATATGTATCTCTCTTTATTTTATAACAATAATTTAATTATGATCTACTTAAAAGAAATTCTAATTTTAAGAAAATTCTAAACTAATATCTCTGTCGAATTTTCTAATACCTTGTCTCTAAATAAATAATATAAATATTCGACATAAAAATATTTTTTATTAAAATTAAAATATCTACCGTCAATAACAAATAAAAAATAAAATAAATAACCATAACACTTCATAATTAAATATAGGGTAAATTACACTAACAGTCACTCAACTTTAGGGCAGCTGACAAAACAGTCACCTAGGTTTCATTTCAGTCACTCAACTTTGGAAAAATAACAAAACAGTCCTTTAAACCATTTTCCGTTACAGACGTAACGGAAAAATGACATGACATTTAATGGTGGGTTAGCTGTCATTTTAACAGACCTTTTTAACCTTAAATCCATTTAAGAACCCTGGGCAGTAGAAGAAGAAGAGAAAAAGAAGAATAAGAGAAGAAATAAAGAAGAAGAAGAAGAAAAACTGTGAACCAGGTTTTATTTTTATCGAGTGGAAGACATAAAATCAAGCCCCTCAAATCCTCCAAAATTTCTCTTTGTTTTCTCACACTGAGAGAAACAATGGTTTCAAGCTCTCTCTCACTTATCTCATCTTCATTTCCTTCATACATTGTCATCTCCCAATTCTGTTTCTTTTTGGCCTATAACGTTTAAGCTCTTTAAATCCAATTCCAGATTCTCAAAATCTCTCAAATACCCATTGTTGAAGCTTTCTTGTTGTTCTTTAACAATCGAAGATGGGTCGTCGTCGACGACATGACGACTACTCAGCGAGCGCTTTTTAACAACAATTCGATAACGGATTTCATGAGGTTTAAGAGAGGGAGTCAAAACGGTAGTGGCGAGTTACAAACGGCTGTTGTTAGCTATCATAAGAGGTTTCCTTGGTCTATTCTTTACCATTTTCTTCGGGTACTGATACCACCCATCGAGCTTTTGTTTCTAAATTATGCATTGCTTTCATAGAATCAATTTGCAGGTTTCTAATTCGGGTTTTTTTTTTTTTTTTGAATTTGATGTTTTCAAGTTGATTTGGTCTCAACGATTCATATTGCCGATACAGAGTATGTTTTGTTGAATTCAAATAAAGAAATTTTTTTATGAGAAAGAAGATGAACAGAAAGGAGAAGAACAAGAAATAATTAAAGAAGCATAAAGAGAAAGAGGTTGAGGGAGAAGAAGATGAAGAGAAAGATGAGAAGAAAAAGAAGAAAGACGCAGAGAAGGACCAATCATCTTTTTTTTTTCTTCTTTGACCCTTTGACTACTCGTCCAATGTGGAAAATTAACTTGCCACATCAGTTAGTTAACTGGCCACGTCAGCTATCCCGTTAAGCCTGTGACGAAAAATGTTATTGAGTGACTGATTTGTCACTTTTCAATAACATTAGTGACTGTTTTGTTATTTTTCTAAAGTTGAGTGACTGAAATGAAACCTAGGTGATTGTTTTGTCAGCTAGCCCAAAGTTGAGTGACTGTTGGTGTAATTTACCCTTAAAAATATTAAATTCTATAATGTCTATCCATTCCGTATATTCAGTGAGCAGTAAACAAAACCTCACTTGGATTCTTTGCATCATGCAAGCATTTAACTCTATGCTTACACTTTAAGAAAACTGGGTTATGAAATAAATGCACCCACAATTCCATGTGTAAAAGCTACCTTTCCATGTCAGTTTCAAACTAGGCTCCGGTGGACTCAATTCTTTTAGAATAAATTATGAGTAAGTTTTTGTTTTAGTTAATTAAAAAAAGTTATAATTTTGGTCATTAAGCTATTTAAAATTTTTTATTTAAGTTACTAAATTGTAAATTTGATCGTGAATCGAGTTTGAGCTGAAGTAAAATTTTAAGCTCGAGCTCGACTCAACTCGAAAAATGAGCATAAAATTTTTCTTCCCTCTCTTTTCAGATGAGTTAATAAATAATAATTCCTTTTAAAGTTATTTGAGTGTATTAAGTCAAAATCGACCTTTGTTTGTCTCCTAATTTTAATTTAATCCGTAAATTGTAGATAACAACCGAAAGTTCTAACAAAGTAAAATAAAAATTCAGAAGAAAACTCTTGAAAGGAAAAAAAAGGACAGGAATTTGCTTACAAGGAACCATCTCATAAAGTATATGCTTTGATTAAATTGCTTTCATATATATAATTGCTTTCCTCGGCAACATCCACAATAAGTTAGATTGGTTATATTATAAAATATATTTTAATTGACATGAATTCTATTATGGGACAACATTATTAATTAACAAACCAAAATTCGAAAAACAATCACGGCTTCTTCTTCTTCTTTTTTTTTTTTTATTATAAAAATAACATTAAAAATTAATTAAATAATAAAGAATAAATTAATTACAAAAATAAAATATTTGTTATCAAACATCTTTTTTACCAAGGAAAAAGATGTTAAAAGCTTGGAAGTAAAACATTAGCTATTGAAAAAGTGAGGCATTAATTATCGGGTGTTGAAACCACAACTTTCAACCATCTTTTTCTCTAATAGACTTTTTTAAAAATAAATTATCGGTGCCACCAATGTGTTAGGTGACACCAAAATATATATTTTTTTTCACTTTTTTTTTGGATTTTTTTAAAAGAAATCATTGCTGCCAATGTGTCAGGCAACATCCAAAATTAATTGTAATAAACACCCCATTTTTGTAATTAATCTGTTTCCTATTCATTTTTGTATTTAATTATTTTTTTAATATTATTTTTATAAAAAAAATTCTAATCACATATTTCTCTAACATATCTCATTAGGTTTGAGAGCATGTAACAAATGGGGTAATTTTTGAATAAGCGTGATCAGATATGTCATCCCATATATCTCATTCCCAATCAGTTTTGAAAAAAATTGTTCATCCCTGCATTTTTTGTTTTAGAGTTTTAGCTCAACATGCTCTTATAAACCTCCATTCACCAAACATTACAATTAAAAGGATTTGATTACTCAATCCTCCATTTATGCTCAAATCAGGTAAAAAAAAAGCCCAAAACTCTTATTATTAAACACTCTCAATACTTTTTTGAGAATAAGAAAAAGAAATCAATATTTACAAAACTCTATCCTTAAAAAAAGTTAAAATATAGGTTATAAATCATTGTATTCTTCATAAATTTAAATTTTAAACCATATAATTTTATATTTAAGAATTTAGTCCTCTTATCATATTTTAAAATTCAAGTCCAAATGGTAATACTGCTAAAATTATTTTGTTAAATTCAGGTTCACTATAATATCATTTTTGTAGTTATATTGCTATTAAGTGAGTAATTTTTTTATTTCAAAATATCATACCAACAAATTTAACAATAAAAATTTAGCAGTACTAACAATTGGATCTGAATTTCGAAATCATAAAAGTAGAGAGACTAAATTCCTAAAAATAAAAGTCAAAAGAATAAATTCTAAATTTAACAGTGCTAACAATTGAATCTGAATTTTAGAATCTAAAAAATAAAGAGATTAAATTCTTGAAAATAAAAATCAAGAGACTGAATTTTAAATTTACGAAGAATATATATTCTAACTTAAAATATATATATTTTTTAACAAGAACCACAAAGTAAATAGAGAAAAAGACGCAATTTTCTTTTGTGGAAACAAAAGAAGTCATATAAAATTTTTCGACATTAATTAATTTAATTGATGGAGTGAAAAGTTTGGTATAACTATTTCTTAGATTCAAGAATCAAGTTCCCACAAGATTTCCCTAACTATAAAATCGCCGTTTTTATATTAGACCCAATAAATTTCATCCTTTTTCGCAACCGATAGAAAAAAAAAAAAAAAACCCCAATCCAACAAAAAATAAATATAAAAAAAAAAAGTGAAATCCAGCACGAAAGTTAGAAGCAATTCCCCCCATTGTTTTTCAACTATCGATTTTTGAATTAATACTTTGAATTTGTATTCAATTTTTTAGGATAATGTGTAGTCCGGCTGAGAGGAAAGGTGATGCAGAGGCCGGACCACAGCCTTTGTATCCGATGATGCTGGAACCGCCGGCGTTGAGGTGGGCTTTCATTCGGAAAGTTTATTCCATCGTGGCCCTTCAATTGTTGGCTACAGCGGGGGTAGCGGCGACGGTTGTTTTTGTCCATCCGATAGCTCGTTTCTTCGTCAGCACCGGGGCTGGCTTGGCTCTTTACATAGTCCTAATCGTCACACCTTTCATCAGTACGTGTTTTTTTTTTTTTTTTCTGTTATTTTTGTTGTTGGTAATTTGTGAGTAAAATAGAAATGTGTTTGGCGTTGGTAGCTCTTTGTCCGTTGTATTACTTTCACCAGAAGCATCCATGGAATTATCTTCTGCTTGGAATTTTCACCATTTCTCTCGCGTTTGCTATTGGATTGACCTGCGCTTTTACTCAAGGTATCATATCTGTGTATATTACACATTCAACAAAATATTTTATGTTTTTCATTATTCAACTTAAAACTTTAAATGTTAAGATTTTTAATTTTACCTTTTAATCAAAATTTCATCTTAATTTATATAATTTTATATATTTCTTTTTCATATTTTTCTTGACTATTATGTTATATATTATAATTGTTACTAATTTTATATTACTTATAAAATCCTTATGGTTAATCACTTCGATTCAATTAGAAAATTATTTAAAAAATAATAAATTTTATTATAATAATATTTATGTCTTTCTACTGTTGATTTTATATATCTTTCTTCACTCATATATAATGTGATTGATTCAGTTTTACAAATCAATTCAATAAATTAACTCAATCATGAGATGATTTAAATATTATTTTTTATAACTTTTTTTTAAAATATATTTTATGAAAATTTTGAATAAAACAACTAAAAATTACATGTATAGGAATTGAATCTAGAATTAATCAAGGTTTATTCCTAAGTACTTCAACATTACTTATAATTCAACTGATGAATAATTCTTTTTATAAATGTTATTTTAATATTAAATTATTTTTACTCACATCATAATTAGATGTGTTCTTGGGTTGGGTTAGGTCGGGTTTGGGTCAGGTCTAAACATGATATTAATATATTTTATACTTGTCCAAACTGGGCTTAACCCGAAATCTGAGCCTAAAACTTTATCCAAACTTATTCAAACTCAAGCCCATTTTAGACCTGTCTATATTATTTTTTAAAAATATTTATATTAAATTATTTTAATATTTAATAATTTTATACATTTTTTATTTATTGAAATTTTTTATATAATCATCTTAACATTATTCTAATATTTACACTAGAGTAGTATTATATATTTAGTATATATTTTTTAATGTGTTCTAAATTACATAATATAAAATATTAAAAATATGTTGGGTCGGGCTCGAGCCTTGAATGTTTAAACCCGAGCCTAATCCGTATTTTAAACAGACCTAATTTTTTTGCTTTTCGAACCTAATATTTTTACCTAAATCCTCTCAAATTTCGGACGAATAACCCAGTATATGAACATATATATATATATAATTGCATTAGCATTTGAATATTTTATTTAATATGATAAGTCGAAAAAAAGGGTCAGCATTTTAATCCAACACTGTTTTCTTTATCAAACTACTTATAAATTGTCAAACCCATTATTAATTTAGAACATTATGCTACTTGAACCCGTAATCACTACAAAATTATGCTAAATTGAAAGTGTAGAGACTAAATCATAAACGGAAGCACCAAAATTAAAAATTAACCAGTTATAATATTGATATTTTATTTAGGGAAGGTAATATTGGAGGCAGCCATACTAACAGCAACAGTGGTAGTGGGTCTGACTCTGTACACCTTCTGGGCTGCAAAGAGAGGCCACGATTTCAGCTTCCTTGGCCCCTTTTTGTTTGGGGCTCTCCTTGTTTGTATTGTTTTTGCTTTGATCCAGGTATGGTTATTTCCTATTTCCCATTTTCCTTTTTCTTTTTGATCCATTATTGAAACATTTTTGTTTGGTTTTGGGTTTGGGAGCAGATATTCTTCCCACTGGGTAGAATAGCAGTGATGATGTATGGTGGGTTTGCAGCCATCATATTCTGCGGATATATAGTATACGACACCGACAACTTGATCAAACGCCACTCTTACGATGAATACATTTGGGCTGCTGTCTCTCTCTATCTCGACATTATTAATCTCTTCCTCTCCCTCCTTACTCTTTTGAGAGCTGCTGATGGTTAATCCCACTTGCTGGGTTTTTTTCTTATTTTACTGTTAATTAAAATTTGTTGGTGGTTGAATTAGGTCAAGGCTGAAAACGCAGTCAAAATCTGTGTTTTCTTTCACACTGGTATCATATCATATGGTAGTTGAATTGAATTGTAAAGATTTTGTTTTGCTTGCATAATATATTTCTCTCCATCTAAAACTAATCCCAGGACACCAGTCCAATTTACATGTGTATATCGAAGGATTGTTTTGATGAAGGGATATGTTAACGAATTCCTTTTAAAGGCTTTAGACGGTCCAAAATGTCACGGAAAATTAAATAAGTCAGAGAAATTTGATTGCACCAATCAATCTACTACTACTAGTTTATATAGTAAGCACCTAGAAGCTAGAAGCTAACAAATGAGCCAGCGAAATTAGTTCAAACTCTTTCCGCCACTGCCGCCGCCATGGTTCCAAGTAGTTGAGCATTGTCTCTTTCGGTTAGTTTCAGCAGCAATAGACAGCAGCCTCGACACACCTCGAGTCCACATATCGTGTTCCCTTTGACTCCTGCACTCGAACTCAACAAGTCCTCTCGTTTCGGTCTTCAATCCAAAGTAACGACGCTGCTCCCCACCCTCCAACATATGCCTCCCTGGCCATGCTGCCATGTCCTTACACACCTCCAATACCACATCTGCAAATCCCCACAAACAACACTTTTACTTACCCTAACCCCAATCCACAGTTTTTATCTTTCAATATTTACCATTATTACATTAAAACTTACTCTTTTTCTTTTTGGTGAATGTCCCTGCTACATGCTTGCTTGTCATCTTCAATATCACCTGTCCTGTCCTATTCATATAAACAGACACAACTTTCCAGTGAAGGTCACCTGCATATGGATACACACACAGACAGACATGATTACTTGTAATCTATATTGTAGAAAACGCATAACCCATATTGTAAAAATGAACTAACCTTTGCGAGTTCTTTTGAGAAGTTCAGTACCCTTGGCAAGAAGCTCATGGTTACAGGCAGCACCAGGGGGAAGCTCGCCGCTATAGTTGCGGTTTAAATGCCCATTATTTACTTTACCATACAATCCATTGCTTATTCCTTTCTCTGATGGAAGTACGGCTGCGATGTTCAGTACTTCCTTCAGTGCTCTTGCCTTTAATGTCGCTGCCCCACGTAATGCTGCCAATAAACAAAACAATTGTTTTTAAAATTTTCTAATACTAATGTTAAGCTTAATAAGCTGCAATAATCTTTAGATTGTTTACCAGTGGCGGCAGCGGCGGTGAGAGTGAGAATATCATCGTGGGAACGAACATTAACGGCGGAGCTGACAACCGAAGCAAGGTGATCGCGTTCAGCTCCCATAGCTTCGGCGGCCTCCACGCATTGCGCCGCTACTAATGTTGCTGCTGATGCGACGGCCATGTCGGTCTTTGCCGACTGTTCGTTTTTTCCCGGCGTGGTGGAAGAAGAAGAAGAAGAAGTTGCGGTGGCAGCTGCAATGGCCGCTATGGCGGAGGCAACTGCAGCGACTGAGATAGCAGCGTGGAGCTGTGCATTGTGAGCTCGGGTTTCTTCTTTCTTTTTCTCTTTCCTATCCTTTAACCATCTCCCAACTGTCTTTGCCCCGCTTGGGGTATTAACTCCATTACCAGCGCCGGCTCGACCTCCATTGAATAAAGGTTGAATGGAGTTGTGGGTACGGAGATACTGCACCAATAATGGTAATTACAAACCCAAAATTAAAACTTTTATCAGTATCTTAGTAAAAATAAAGAAGGGATATTTACCATAGAATCAAACTAATGAGTAATGGCTTAAAACCATGAATTTGAGTGGAGAGTTTACTATTAATCGAAAACCTAAGATAATTAACTCACATGGAAGCAGCTTAAACATCGGCTTTTTATAGCGTACAGCACTAAGCGCAAATTTGGGCTTTAAAAACCATTTGGGACTAAAGCTTAGCTCATCCATGCCAATCACATTGTTTAATTCCATACAAATAATCTGATTTTAGTGCCTGAAAACAGGCAGCTTTAGCTGACAAAAATGTAAAACCTTGGCAGATTCTTAAGGAAATTAATGAAAGCTTTTTTATTTTGACCAAAAAATAATGGGTTTTTCTTGGAAGAAGACAAAAGTTCCCGCTGCTTAAATTTTAAAATTTTTTTTTTTTTGAACAATGCTTAAATTTTCATTTTAATCCTTCTATTACTAATTATATTTTAATATAATAATTCTTACTATTATCCATAATTCAACCCCTTAAATTGAAGAAAAGTATGCACTGAAACGCACTCATATCGATGTTTTCCTTAATTTGATTCTTATTTTTTTATAATATAATTAATTAATCCAAATAATTAACATCCATTAAAATACTAACATGATTCTTTCTTAAAAAAATAACTCTTCCTAAGATTATAAACACCAAAACCAAAATTTGGCCTTCTCTATTCAGATTATACTAAAGTAACCCAAAGATTAGTAGGCAGTAAAGAGGGGACAAGTGATGCGGTGGGTTGGAGCAGAAAGCTGAAATATTGTCTTCCTGCCTGTTTTCTCCAATCTATTATTAATGTTCAACCTTTGCTTTATCTCTCTTTCTTTGATGTATTATTTATAAATGAAAGAGTCTGTTGCAGTATCAGTTACTAAAATAAAATTTATTAAAAAAGGAGAGGGAAGAAGAATGAGGGAAATTGTACAAGACCTTAACGACGTCGTCGAATTCCTCAGAAGGAGAAACCGGAGGGCTATCACTAATCAAAGGTCCACTGCTGTGAGACAGCCTCCCTGACGTTAATGGCGACACTTCCTACATACATATATACAATACACACACATTAGTAAAACATGAAACTAAAACTTATGTACGTATGTATGTATGTATTCCACATTACCGATTGTGACATGATGCGTTCAAGGACGAGTTGTGAAGTGGCGGAGGAAGAGAAGGAGAAGTGCGGGTTGGCTGCAGCAGCCTTATCAAGCTCCTCCGTTTCGCCATTGGTATCTTCTGGTATGGAGGCGGTGGTGCAAGAAGAGCTGCTGCCGGACTTGGGAGCTGTACTTGAACTCGAACTACTAGCTGAATGATGAGAATGGTGATAATGATGATGAGAAAGAGAAGGTGGAGGTGGATGAGCAAGGGCTTTGGACACTTCAAGAGCTGAAGCACTCCACGACCTGGAGAGGAACTCCATTGGACCTCTAGGGCTCTCCGGCAGCTGATTTCCGGTGAGGGGAAACTGGGTAATGCGGCCCGGCCGACGACGAGTCCTTGGACTTGCCTCTTCCATGAAAGTGGAACTATGGATGTGAGCTTTGAGTGTGTTGTGTGTGTGTGGAATTTAGTCATAAACTAGAGAAGTCACTAATTACAACAGCATAATGGTTTAAGCAAGTTAATGAATAAAAAAAAATGATTTGTAAAAAGACAAAAACTGTGATTACCCAAATCAATGATTATCATCCTACTGGCCTTCCCCCACTAAGGTTAAATAATGGAAAAGAGGGTAGTCAAATGGTCAAAGCTAAGGAAATTTGGTTCAGCTACGGTCGAGCGCAGGTGGGAATGTAGTGAAATCATCAACTTCAATAAAAGTGATTAATTAATTTAAGTAGAGACGGCTGCGGCTAAAACGAAAAAGAAGCCCTACTTGAAAAGAAAAGAATGGGGAGGCATTGATGCATGTGACTAAAAAGCAATGAATCAGACCGAAGAGGGGGGCAAAGGCAAAGCCTACAAACATTTACCAACAGTCATACTGACAAGGGGGGTTTTGAGTTAGGAATGTTGAAGGCCGACAAGGATTCAGATGTCCACAATCACACCCCACATCTTTCAACCCAATGTTAAGATGCGCGTGCTTGCTTACGTCATTTTCATCTCCTACCTATAAATTAATTCAAAAAAATAAAATAAATTGTAATTGTTATAAAATTTACTTTTTTCAATGACAATTTAATTTTTTAAAATAAATTTATAATGAAAAGAAGGCAATCAATATCAACTTATTCTTACATGATAAGTACTTAGTTTATCTTCTAGTAATAGTCTCCTAATATAAAAAACCAGAAAATCAATAAAAACAAGCTCAACATCATCGCAAGGACAATATCTAATTAACCAATCAGCCACTATGTTTCCTTCTCTTGGAACATGTTGAAATTTTACTGTTTGGATATGCCTTTTTGCTTCATTAATCTTTCATATAAGAGTCATTGAAGGAGTATTTACAGAGTTCTTCTTTATCATCTCAATAGCAACCCTACAATCATTTTCAATAAGCACCTTACTGTAATTCCTGATACTATCTCTAGCCCATGAAGAATAGCCCATAGTTCAGAATTAACAACAGAGTCCCCACCAATAAACCTTCTAAATCCTTCCATCCAATTTCCTTAAGAATCTTGTATAACTCCACCAACTGCTGACATATTTCTATTTCTGCTAGAGGCACCATCCGTATTTATTTTAATCCAGCCAGATTTTGGAGGTCTTCATTTGGTCTGCACACCTCGACTAACTCTTAATGTATCACTATTTATTATTGCCTCACTGATACTAATGGAGAAACACTCTGATCTTCTAACAATCTCCTCGAGGCTACTAGCAACTTGCTAAAAAATAAACATATTCCTACTTTTACAAAGCAACCAACACAAAACAGCAAAGACCATACTGGGATCAGCACGCGCATCCCTTAAAATGGAGTCGCCTTTCAAATTTGGACGTCACCTAAACAAACAAATCTAAGCTAAAAAAACAATAAACAGTTTGTAGAGATCACCTTTAACCAGACATTAGTAACAACGGGGATAAAAAAGGCTTACCCCATTAATACAGAAAAATTATTAACTGAAATGGTATCTCAATCAGATTATTTACCAAAATGAGTCATTTGCAACAGTGACCATGGGTGGTGCCTAACAAGGTGGCAGCACCACTCAAATTTTCCCATAATCATCAGGCTATTATTAGGCCATAATTAGGTTAAAAATCATATTTTTTATTAGTGGATGGTACCTATATGGTGGCACCATTATTACCTACTAAGTACGAGTAAAATACGAGTTTGAATCGGGTTGGAAGGGTGAATGGGACATGTTAGGCAGAATCCAAGTGGAGGAGTATTGTCAGGCGGCACCAGACCTTATTTAAACATTGTCTTCTTGAACTGTTTAGTAGTTAACTGATAAGAAGAAAGGAGAAAAAAATTGTAGAAGAGGAGAAAACAAAGAAGAATTCGTAAGGTTAGTATAATATTAAATTTATTAAATTATTTTTTTTATAGTAGAATCTTGTTTTTCAAATGATTATTGAGAAATTTAATTATTTTTGTAGATTTAGTATTGAAGATGGATAATCGTATGCGTTTATTTCGATAAAGTAATTTTGACAACAACAATTGGTTGTATATTTGAATGTCGCCAACAAGTAGCAATGAAATTTAATAGAAATGTATCGTTTTATGATATGAAAGAAAGAATTAATACAAAATTTGTTAGATGTTGTGGGAGGATGATCTCAAAACTATTCTACAAATTTCCAATTTCGTCAAATCCCATCAAATTCACTGAGATGAAACTTATAGACAATGAAAAATGTGGAGACAATGGTCGCACTTTATTATTAGAGTCGGAGTGGCCACACTAAACCGATTTAGTTGTTTGCTAAGTTAGCTGATATGGAGCCAACTAAAGATTTCACTCCATTAAGTGAAAAATATGGAGTTCAATATTCATGTACAGAAGTTCTGAGAGCATCTGTTGATAAGCGATCGTCTGTACGCAAGTTCAACATCAATCTTAATGCTCAACTTGCGTTTGAGAACCTTAACTCGGGTCCCCGTTTACAGATACATCTGGTGATGATTGAGATCGATGTGAATTGTGAAGTTGGATATGATAATAATGCCCATTCTAATCACGAGGTTGAAGATTTTAGTATCCTGATCTAGACGAGGTCCTAAATGATATCGACAATGAATGCGTGAATAACGATGAAAATGTTTACCCGTCTTCAGTTGGGAACCCGAGTTGAGGAATTGTCATACGCAATAATCTTGGGTCTCACATATCGATCATAGATCTCGATGTGACGCATGCATCTGAGTTCCCTAAGTACCCCGATATGCTACCTACTCATTGATTGGTCACATATCCTAAACGTGAGGAGCTGTTCATGGGACAAAAAATTGTGACCAATGAATACTATGTATTTACCATCAAATGGTATAGCATGAATGTGTTGATTGACTACAAAATCGTCATGTCTAAATCGACATTGTATATTGGGGATTATTGGACATCGACAGAAGGGTGCAATTGGCAGGTACAAGCTACATTTATCTAGAGGTCACAAATGTGGGAGATCCAAAAATTTATTGGGCCTTACACATGCACTTCTACACGTATGACGCAAGATCATCGAAAACCTGATGCGAAATTATCTACAACTGCATCATGTCAATGGTGAAGGACATGTCAACCATTCCTGTATCGATATTGATTGCTGAAATGCAAGAACGATTTTAATACCGAGTGTCATACCAGAAAGCATGGATAGCTAAACAAATGGCCATGAAGTAATTGTATGGAGATTGGGATACGTCGTACAATAAACTACAATGGTGGATAACCATTATGCGGAAGTATATACTAGGGATTGTCATTGAGTTATAGACATGACCTTATTATGGCCTGAACGACCAACTACAACTAGGAAGAAGAATTTTCCCCTGAATGTTCTGGACATTCAATCCATGAGTACGAGTCTTTCCCCGCTACAAGCCGCTTGTGCAAGTTGATGGAACTTGGCTATAAGGAAAATATATGTAGATCGTACTTATTGTAGTTGCTTAAGATGATAACCGAAAATTGCTCCCGATAGCATTTTTCATTGTGGAGTCGGAGAACACGGAATCATAGGAATTCTTCCTAATGAGCTTGCGGAAGTATGTTGTTAAAGAAGACAATATTTGCATCATATCTGATAGATTGAATGGACAAATTACTGCGATTAGAAGTTCCATTGTTCCGTGAATATCCATTTATTGCATCCGTCACATCACCACCAACTTCCACCAAGACTATAAGAACGCAAATTAGCGCAAAAAAGTAGTGGACATGGGTAAATTTTGATTTTAACAAATTAATTCGAAAAGGTAACTTGTCTTTTTGGAATACATACACATCGTACGAGCTAGAACAACACCGTTTCAGACAAAGACTGACCAAGCTTGAGGGTGATATACACGGTTAAACGAATACTCCTTTTTGAGATTGGTTGGGTAACATGGATTCGTGGCAATAGGCTTAAAGTTTTGATGACAGGTCTCGATATGGTTATATGACCACCAACCTGACAGAGGCAGTTCACTCCATTTTGAATCGAACACGACATCTTCTAATTTCATCTGTTTTCTCAACTGTGTTATACAGGCTAGCAACCTTGATGCTAAGAATGAGGCTAAGATAAGTAAACAAGATGGAGACAGGGCACGTGTTTGTCGAAGAGGTCAGGAAGGCAATAGATGTGAACACCTAGAGAGCGAGGTCGATAAATATAAAAATATATTCTCTACAGTTAGAAACTTTTCGAGTGATGGAGTCCATCAACCATCGACCTAGTATCTCACCTAAGCCTTATGGAGTTGAGATCTCCGAAACAGACGATGCAATTGCGGGAAGTTCTAGACACTTCGTTACCCTTATGCGCATGTCGTTGTAGCTTATGCTTACGCCTTGATCAATGTTGAATAATTTATTAATGAGGTGTACACTATGGAATGCACATTGCGTATTTGGCTAAACGATTTTCTCGTATTACATGATTTGTCTACATGGGAAGTGCCTCTACCGACTTTCGACTTGGTCCTAAATAAGGGGTTACGTAGGAAGTCGAAAGGTCGCCCGTATGTCACCAAAATCCAAGGTAAAATGGACTTGAGGGAGAAAACCGACACCAAACATTGCGGTCTGTGCAGAATAGTTGGTCATAATCGGATTAAATGCTCGCATCAAACCTACCATATTGGACAATCATTTCGATCGAGTGGAATATGAATTAATGTACTTCATGTTCAAATGTATGTGAAATGTTGTTATCAATTGAAGTAATATTTCACTTTACTTAGAATTTGTGTATGCTTTTAGTTTCATTAAAATTTATTTGATTATGATGGAATTTTGATATTGCTAAAACATGTTCAACTATAAAATAAAAAGATTGCACTTCTGTGAATATTACATTGAAATACAGAGATATTATCTAAGCTATATATTATACAAACTTGAAAATTTGAATTAAAATTACAAAATACATGCAATAAAGATAATGTTACACATGCTAAAATTAATGGTTCAACGTAGGGGTGTGTAAATTTCGATTAAAACCGAATTAACTGACTGAACCGATCTAATTCAATTAATCAGTCAGTTAATCGATCTAATTAAATTGGAGGTCAATTAATATTTTATTGGAAGCTCGGTTATCGATTAATTCTATTCAAAATCGGTTAATTAACCGAATTAATCGAACTTAATAAATAATTTTATATATTATAAGTATTAGCCCAATGCCCACCAAGACCCAAGCCCCAACCACCGGCCCACCCCCAACACTTCTAAGTCCTACCCAATATAAACTCAGTCCAATATATATATAAACCCAACCCAATCCTAAAAACTAAAAATAATTGAATAATTGAATAAATAAAAATAAAAATACTAAAACAAAATCTAAAAATCATGCACAGAATTCCCTAACCCTCAAAATTCAAAATCTCTAATTTAAAATCTCCCAAAATTTCTACTGCCAGTGCCAGTCACCTCTGTGAACCATTCGACGTCCACCAGGTCACCATCATCGTTTGACGTTCGTCTGCCATCGACCATCGCAATGATGCACCTTCGATTTGGACTTCACTCACCACCGTCGATACTTACCTTGGATTTTTCAGGTGTTTTTTGTCAAATATCTTTTCTTTGGGCGTCCGACACTCACCGTAGAAAATAAATAATTTGGTAATAATCAAAGACTAATATTTATTTTGTACCATATTTATTTGAAGTTTTAGATTGAATAGGTGAATTGTCAGAGGAGCCAGCTGATTCTCAAACACAAGGTAAGGATTTCAAAATGATGGCATTATTTTCATGCAAAAATCAATGTTATAATGTGCTTTGGTGTATTTTGTACTTAAAAAGTTTGTTTAGTAGAATTTAGAACTTGTTTAACAGAGAAACAGATTCATTCAATGGTTAAGATTTGAACTTCCAATTAAAAGAAAAACAAGCAAATCATTTGTCCCAATCACTTTTCAACTTGTCACAATCATAGTTAAAAAGTTTGTACAGTGAAGTCTTGGTTGGTCTCCTTGGGAAAACCCCATTTCCATTAAACTTTTTAATAGCATGTAAATAGGACCCAAATTTTCTCACCAATATTAGCCTTTTCTGCATTTACCAGTGAAGCTTCCTGCAATGTCACTAGAACTTCACAGGGAAGCCATGATTTATTATAAGCTCAATATATAATACATGCATATACCATTGTTTAGTTTCAATATAAAAAAAAAGTCACTTGACCAATTTAAAGTCACGCGAAAGCCAGTTAAGTTCTGTAAGAAAAAACCCATGTAAGTTAAGAAAAGGGAAAAAAAGTATTAACTTACACTTTGCTTCTTTGAAGAATTTTACAATCCCGGATTTAGAATTGAAAACCTCGCAGTCTAATACTAACCTTTTTATTTGTTTGTTTGGCCTTCCTTATAATACCAGATACGCGAGTAAATTTTGTATTTTAAACTGCTACATATCGTATGTAGTCCAATTTAATGATGGTATTATTAATTGGACTTGAATTACTAAACCAAAATAGTAGAGGGATTAAATTCCTAAGATTAAAACTAAAGAAAATAAATTTTAAATGTGTGAATAGTGCAGGGACTGAGAGCATAATTATAAAATTTAATTTAATTTCATTAGGAATGGAAAGCAGTAGTACATTAAAAAAAAAAGGTATGGTTCATTAAATGTAGATAAAACACAGTGAATAGAATAATAAAATTAAAAACCTTGTTTATTCACAAAAATCGAATGAAGCAACAAAACCATGGAAAACAGATTAAAAGTTTTAGATTAAAAGTTCATATATTGGGAATCAAAACCAAATTTTGTTCCATTGATGATCTTATTTACGAAGGCTTTGTTACTAGGACTCGAGTGGTAAAAAATCCATGGTTGTTCACCATTAAATGTATATAAATATGTATACATTTTAATCTATTTATATATTGTATATAAGTATATTTTAATCTATTGTATAATTTTTTTTCTTACAGAATGTCCACTGAACCAACATATGTTGAGGATAATGTTACACCTCGTAGTTCGACAGATTCTGGAAAATTGGTAGGTGAAGCTTCAAGCCAAACAAAGGGGACTAATGGAAAAAGAAAAGTCATTCCTCGAAGGTCAGAAGTTTGGTCTCACTTTACTAAGATTATTAATAGTGAGGGTGCAAGTAAGGCTAAATATAATTATTGTGAAAATGAATTTTGTTGTAATGGAAAAAAAATGGTACGAGGTTATTAAAATATCATATCAGTTCATGTAAGAAAAATCCTAGTAATGTTGTAGACACTAGCTAAGGACAACTAGTTTTACCTAGTAAGAGAGTTGAAGGGGGGAAGGGCATCTTTCAACTTAGAGATTTGATCAAGAAGCATGTAGGAAAGGGTTAGCACAAATGATTAGCACAAATGATTGTGATTGATGAATTACCTCTCAAGTTTGTTGAAAGTGAAGGTTTTAGGAAATTTATGTTCGTGGCATGTCCTAGATTTCATATTCCATCATGAACTACTATGACTAGGGATATTTATCAATTGTATTTAGATGAAAGGGCCAAGATAAAACAACTTTTGAGAAGTTCTTGTTCTAGAGTTTGTTTAACTACTGTCACATGAACTTCTTTGTAAAGAGTTAATTATTTGTGTATCACTGTTCACTTTATTGATAATGATTGGAAATTGAATAAAAAGATTTTAAACTTTTGTCTAGTTTCTAGTCATAAGGGTGAGTCCATTGGGATGATGATTGAGAAATGCTTGTTGAATTGGGGGATTCATAAGTTGTTTACTGTCATTGTTGATAATACAAGTTCAAATGATGTTGCTATTGGTTATTTGAGAAAGAAATTTAGCTCTCGAGGAGGTTTAGTTCAAAATGGTAAATATCTTCGCATGAGATGCATGACACACATTGTGAATTTGATTCTTGTTAAAGGCTTAAAGAAAATGAATAAATCTATTGAACATGTTAGGGGGCTGTTAGATATTTGAGATAATCTCCAGCTAGATTACAAAAGTTGAATGAGTGTGTTGTAGTGAAAAATATAGAGTGCAAGAAGATGTTGTGTCTCGATGTTCGTACTAGGTGGTACTCGACCTACTTAATGTTAGACATTGCTCAGAACTTTGAGAGAGCTTTTAAGAGATTTGAGGAGCAAGATACAAACTTTAGGGCTGAACTTGAAAGGAGAGAGAGTTGGCCTAGTGCAGATGGTTAGGCTAGTGTTGGAAACATAAGGATTTCTTCGAACACTTTTATGAAGTCACTTTGCGTATATCTGGCACTTCATATGTCACATCCAATAATTTTTTTGATGAGCATTCTGAAATTGATTTTCTTTTACAAGATGCTTAGTCATATATTAATGTTGATTTTAGTGTTATGGCCATGAAGATTAATATCTCACCATATGAAATTCTTTTGCTTATTCTATTTCTTTTATGTAGAAATAGACTCCATAAGCTTTAATTTCATATCTCATTCAACCTCTAATTCAATTTTCACCATTTTTTGGTGATTTTTTTCAAAGTGATATAGGGTCAGAATGATTTCAGAATCCCCTGTTCTGACTTGGGAAATTCATTAAAAAAATGTACAAAAATAATCAAGGGATAAAATTTATATGCTTGAATTTCTTAATGAGTATATTTTCAAGAGAAACAAACGGGAACATCATTTGAGTTCTGATCGCTGTGAATCAGAGCTTTAAAATTTATAAAAAGAATGATCGAACCTAGAAACTAACTCTGACAACGATTGAGGCAAGTGCACCTATCGAACAGTAGTATAGCTTAGGCAAGACCGGATTATCGAACCCAAAGGAACTAAAAGTACTAATACTAACTTTCTTTTTATTATCTAGCCTAAAATAAGTGAAGTTGTTTATTAATCTAAATTAATTAACTACTAAACTAAAGACTCTAAGACAAAGAAGAATGAATTTGGAAAATAACTTGGGAAAAACTCGGTTGATTTAGATGATACCTAGGAAGAATCCACCTAGACTTCACTTGTTATCTAACACTGAACCATACGATTTATTCACTTAGTTTGATCCGTAAGACTCCCTAACGTATATTAAACCCTCTCTCGAGGCGAATAACGCCTAACCCTAGGTTAATTAGTGGAACTCTCGTTCTCTTATAATAACCCCTAGAATAGCAATGAAATCGATCTATGGATTCCCATATTAGGTTTCACCCTAATCCGGTAAAATCTCGTCACCCTATCTCTAGGCGTATGCGATCAACTCCGCTTTAATTATGTTGGATCTACTCTTAGGCGTGGTCTATTCCTCCTCCACCTAAGCACATTAAAATTGGATTAAGCTCACATAATTAAGAACAAACTAAGTATTTATCATATAATTCAGAAAACAATAACAAGATTCATCATAGGTTTCATCCCCTTCGGGTATTCGAAGGGTTAGTTCATAACAATAAAGGAAAACATCTCAAGAGAAAAGATAAAACAAAACATAAGAAATCCCTAAAACCCCCTGAAGGAATTGAAGGAGAGATCCTCCGTCTTGAGTAGAATTCTGGCTCTTGAGATGGATCAACTGGATATCCCTGAGTGAATCCCCACAAATCTACCTTCTCTGGCCTAGCACGACGCCCCTAGACGATGGCTTTGGGCTCCCCTCGACAGAGGGTTTCTGTCGAACTCCCCGAATAAGTTGCCCCCTGGGGTGTTTATATAGGCTTTGAGATGCCTTGCTTGGCCTCCAAGTATCCTAATTTGAGTGTAATTCCTAATTGGGGGGTTTAATTAGACTTTGGAGTGTGTTTCTTTGCCTCCAAGCATCCAAATCCGAGTAAAACTCCTCTTGGCCGCGGCAGGGGCACGGCCATGGCACACGCCCGTGTAAATCGTGGTCAGGCCGTGTGGGCTTCATTGATGAGGCACGGCCGTGTAAATCGTGGTCCAGGCTGTGTTCGAGATCTTTAAGGAGGCACGGTCGTGTGATCTTTGGTCCAGGCCGTGTCGATTTCATGCTTTGGCCCATTTGTCCCGTTTTAAGCCCGTTTTGCGTTCTTTTCATCCCCTGGTGCTTTCCTGAGTATATAACATGAAAAGAAAGGATTAAGAGCACCTTTTTACATAAATTAAGGGATAAATCGTCCAAAAGCATACTAAATGTGGGATTAAAATATGTTACTATTTCGGTTTATCAAGTTCTGTACAACGAGAAAATAATTTTTTAGTGAAGAGGGGTCAGAATTGTCAGACAGCGAAATATGGGAGAATTTAAAGAATAAACTGTACTGATTGGCTGAACCAAAATTCTTGAAATCTTATGGTAAGAAGATATGTGAGTCTAGTTTCAGAGAAAATTAGAGGATCTTAATTTGGAGTTCTGTACCTCCGAAAAAAATAATTTAGTATTCAGAATTTCGAGTAGACAAACTTCAAGATGAACATAAATGAATTGTGAAATTTTATGCAATAATGATGGTATTATCTTGAGAGCTTATAATAAGGATTTTTAAAAGCATGGTAATCAATTGTTTATTATTTACATACGTACTTACTAAGCTTTATAGCTTACTCCATTATTTTCCGTGTTTATAATGTACTCAGGTTAGCTCAGGTTGGATGTCGCCGGAGAACTTATCACACTATCAAGCTTACAGTTTAGGTATCGATGATTTTATACTTAAGGTTATGGCATGTATAGGGAACTTGGTCATGTGTATATGTTACTATGAGTTGTCCTAGAATAATGACCCATGATATTCAGAGTTCATTATTGTATAAGGCCATTTAAGGTGGCCAATAAATTGGTTATGCTATAAACTCATGATGATGTATTCCATGGTTGAGTAAATTGTATGCTATGACTTATTACGTGTGTGTGGTGGATGTTTTGGTAGCTTTAATATGTCATGGAAAGTGTCACTAAAGTATGGGCATGATATGGTAGAAATTGGCTTGGAAAATAGCCAACTTCTTGACCACACAAGCAGAGATACGGCTGTGTGTCTCAGCCGTGTGGAGGACACGGTCTAGCACACAGGTGTGTGACTTGGTCGTTTGATCCAAAACGAATGATGACGTCATAAACAGAGAGTTACATGGGTGGAGGACACGGGCGTGTCTCCGGGCGCCTGACGCGGGTGTAACCACACGGCTTTGCCCACACGGCGTGGCAGACTCTCCAAAACAAGGAAATTTTCTAAATGTTCCAATAGTTTTAAAAGTTTTCGGTTTATTCCCGAATTGGTCCCAAAGCATGTTTTGGGCCTCATAGGCCCATTTTAGGGACTTGATGATATAAGATAAAAGTTTTAAATGTTAAACGAAAATTTATATCTTGAATTTGTTCAGTTGCAAGTGTTATTGTCCGGTAACGCCTCGTACCCTATTCCGGCATTGAACACGGGTAATGAGTGTTACATGAAAGACAAGTATGATAAGCATTGGGATGATATTGATAAGATGAATTTGCTTATATTTGTTACTTGTGTTTTAGATCCTAGACAAAAATTGAAGTATTTTGAATTTACACGTAGTGAAATGTCTAATGTTGAAAAAGCTTGTGAAATGATGCAAGAGTTGAAAGAAGCTTTGTATGAATTGTTTGATGAGTATAAGCCTCCACTTCATAGTACTTGTAGCCAATCAAGTGTGGCAGCACATGTTTCTCTCGATGAACCACAACAAAAAATGAAAAGGTGTATGCAAACTTTGTATAAAAAGCGTAAGTTGGAAAATGGTGGTGAGGACAAAACATCTAAATTGGATAAATATCTAGCTGAGGCTAATAAGAATTTTGTTGAAGATTTTGATATTTTATTGTGGTGGAAAGTGAATAGCCCTAGATTTCTCACTCTTTTAAAGATGGCCAGAGATGTGTTAGCTATACCGGTTTCTACGGTTGCTTCAGAGTCTGCATTTAGCACCAGGGGGTGTGTACTTGATCAATTTAGGAGTTCTTTAACTCCGAAAATTATACAAGATGTTGTGTGTACTGAAGATTGGATTCGAAAATCATCATCATAAGAAGACATCAAAAAGATTGATGAACAAATCCAAGAGCTTGACAAGATTGAAAATAGTATATTTATTTTTAATTTAATAGTTTCAATTTTTTTTATCTCATCATTCCTACATTAACTTATTTAATCAATTCAATGTTTAGACTTTTCTTGTAATGCATCAGAGCCTACCCTAAATTCATGAGCTTTCGTAAGTTGAAAGGTATGTTTACTATCTTATTCTTGTTAACTTACAATCTATTCCTTTGTTTATATTATTTGATTTTTTTAAATGCATATATTTCTATTTTATACTCATTTTTTGCACATATTTTTTGTAGGTATAATGGAAATGGAAATCTTTTGGAAAGAAGAAATAGATGCAAATGGAGAATATTAAAGACTTACATTTTAATCATGTGTTAATTTCAATAATTTCAAGACTTATGTAGTAGTATTTTTAATTATGTAGTGATTCAATACTTAAAATTTGGTTAATTTCGATTAATTCGGTTAATTTGATTATTTTTTATATGTTTTATAATCGTTTTAACCAAAAAAATAAAAAACATATAAATTCTAGTTAATTCGGTCAAAATAGTTTGGTTCGATTAATTTTTTTTTTTAAAAATCAGTTCGGTTAACGGTTAAGGGTTTAAAAAGTTTGATTAATTGGTTAATGCTAGTTCGGTTCGGTTAACCGATTAGTTAATCGATTGAACACCCCTAGTTCGACGGTGTTGTCCATGGGGTAAACCGTTGTGGTGCCCAACGTTAGTGTTGAGGGTGCTCGCAACAGTCATTGTTACCCTCATCCAACACATCGTCCACAACATCTATCGACGAACCTTATGGTGTGTTAAACATATTCGAAAAATCAAATGTCCTAAAGGTTTGCCAATGAGGGTTGGAGTACTGGGTGGTAATGGGTTGAAGATATCAAACATAATTGATCATTTTAGACCCGGATGATAAAAGCTGGAGCTAGAAATCTTCGAGTCATATGCGTAACCTGACGACTCCGAAAAATAATTATCTACCCCTAAATCTGGATGATAAGAACTACTCCCAGACTGTGTATAAGATTGCTCGGGTTCGGGCTCAAGCTCGAGTCGCAGTGCAGGAGGCGGATGACATTGTTGATGGTGTTGGTGCCTTCGTTGGTGCATGTGTGGAAGGACTATCATCAATTGCACACCATATAAAAACGATTTTCCATTCTCGATGTACCAAAGTTGGTACTCGACCTAGGGCCACAAATCAAGATCAAAATCCATCGAAAGTCTCATCTCCATCTAGGTGTTCCACAATGCAAGATATTGTTGATGCTCTAATACCCAATTCTTTGATTTTTTTCCTCTCTTGTTAATTCCGTGGACATTGTCAAAATTCTGTGGAATATCCGGAACATCTTGTTTGCACCCGAACTGTCGTAGAACTCAATCCTTGTTGTACCACTCTACTGTCGAGAAATTAAACAAGGGAGTGTTAATACATCACAAGTGTGAGTGGATGCGAGCAAACAGGGGAATAACAGTCGCAATGTCTGGGACGAAATATGACATCCAGATGAACTGCACAATTAATAATATGGCTATAGTAACACTAGCCAAATAACATAAATAAAGTAATTACATGACATAAATATTAGGAAAATTTACCCCTCTCCAGTGTGTGTCTCAATCATCTGTCGGTAAATCACAAGCGCATAGGACATCTCGATACCCGAACAAGTCTACCATCTACAACAAAGTCAAACTTGTTAGAACAAAGTTTCATAGAACAACAAAATTCTTAATGTAATACTACAATTTTATTACCTATTTACAAGTGGGAAGACATGTGTTCGGTGACTAACCGATGCCAAAAATGGCATCATATACAACACCCAGGACTGCAACAAAAATGTCTTGTGTTGCGTGCTTTGTCGCCCGACAAAACTCACAATACAATGTTGCTAGTATTGTTAAGCCCCAACTATACGAACAAGCGAGCGTCAAATCAAATAACAGGGGCAATTATATCAAGTGGGCTTTATTGTTATTTGCATCCGGCATGAGTACACCCTCTATCAGATGCATGATATATGCTTGAGCAGTACACATCATCTCCCGCTCAGTGGCACTACTAGATAAAGTTTCGAAATCTGGCTTTAACCATGAAAATTTCAAACTCGTAAATTTATCTCCAACATCACTGGGTGAGCGTCCTCGTAAATGATAGCAAAGCGTCACCGGATCAACCAAATGAACCAACTACCATCGATTGGGAGCTCGAGTTGCAGTGCAACATCTTCTAGAGTGATGGTGCACTCCCCACACGGCAAATGAAATATGTGGATCTCCAGGCACTACTGCTCAACCAAAGCGGATATCAAGTTGACCTTCAAATCGAACATGCAAATAAATGTCATTGATCCGAATCTGGATGCCTCCAAGTATGGCATAATACGTTCATCCGGCCGATAGCGCAGACCGTTGACGAGCCCTCAATACGCGGTACTCACCCTGACTATATTAAAGTATTGCATTATAAAATAAAAAATGACATGCAACTTTATAAGGGGATCCGTGAATAATAAATAACAATTTTTTTACCGGCTCATTAATCATATTTGCTGTGTGATCGTCTTCTCTAATTAAAGAACTCATGCGGATATCTGCAGTTTAAAAAAAATTATCAACTAAATAAATAAATAATATACAAATAACGAAAATACATTTTCTACCGTTTTTAATTCATTTGGAAGCATTAATAATATTTTTACCCAATAACTACGTAATTTTGGATACACTAACTCTAATGTAAGCCGGTCATTTATTTTTTAGAAACCATCCTAATATTTAATTCTAACGTAAGTCTCTCAACCATCTCATTAAACTGTTGCCTTTTTTAAAAAAAAAAAAATTATCCCAATAATAAAATTTTTATTACCAAAAAATATATATCCGCATGTAGATGTACGTAACAAATATTCAACGTATACAGATTGTAAAGATTTGTAAAACCAATTGAGTTCAATTAATTAGTATTCAATCAATTTAACATAACATGTATAAATTCATTCTATATACATAGTGAATCTTAATCAAGTGTATATAAAAAAAATTAATTTTCTTATAAAAATCGCATCAATCATTTAATTTTCTTACAAAAAATTTAAAGTATTATGATAATTTCTCTACTTGACAATTAATTTAGTGTATAGTTGGGCTTTTTTTACCACAATAATCCAAAAAAATAATTAAATACCAAAATGGGTCACCTTACAAATTTGTAGCAAACGTTCCATTTTGGTAATAAATATTGTAGCAAACAACCCATTTCGATAGTTAATATCGTAGCAAACGATCCATTTCAGTAATTAATATTGTAGCAAACGACCCATTTTGGTAACTAATTTGTTGGGTGACCCATTTTGGTATTTAATTATTTTTTTGAATTATTGAGGTAAAAAAGTCAATTAAATATACAAAAACATGCCAACTACTCTAAAATCTAACCTCAACTCAAGAGCTACATCCAACTAATAAATAACACAGCACAACACCATAAATCTGGACAAATAATAAAGATTATAAAACAAACAAATAAATAATAACTACAAAAATAAAAATAAAAAATGTACCTTCAAACCCAATTAAATTACTGCTTCCAAAACGACAAAATCAAACAAATAATAAGGAACCCACACCCTAAACAAATAAATAATAAGTAAATCAAAACCCTAAACAAATAAATAATAATTAAAAAATTACCTTTCAAAACAACCTTATGTCATCTTTTCCCTTTTAAAACCCTACAACCCTGGGCAATATACCCATATATACCAAAAAAAAAATTACGGAAAAGGGCCGGTTTTTTTAAAATTTACGGAAAATGGTCATTTCCCCAAAAAACGCGTCCACGTCAGCGCGTTTTGTGGGATGCAGCAGGAAAGCGCGCCATCGGGGGAGCACTTTCGCCACATCAGCACAAAGCGTGCTGACGGGGACGCGCTTTGCTGCAACGATCAAAAAATTTATTGTAATTTAATTTTAATATCTTTAATAACATAGAAATTGTTTAATTTTTTTATTGTAATTTAATTTTAATATATGTAATATAATAAAATAAGAAGTAGTTTTTTATTTTTTATTTTTTGTAATTTAGTTTTAATATATTTAATAAAATAAAAAGTTGTTTTAATTTTTTAATTTTTTGTAATTTAGTTTTAATATATTTAATAAATTAAATAGTTGTTTTTTATTTTTTATTTTTTGTAATTTAGTTTTAATATATTTAATAAATTAATATTTGTTTTAATTTTTTTATTTTTAATTAAATTTTAATATATTTAATAAAATAGAAGTTGTTTATTTTTTTATTGTAATTTAATTTTAATATCTTTAATAACATAGAAATTGTTTAATTTTTTTATTGTAATTTAATTTTAATATATGTAATATAATAAAATAAGAAGTTGTTTTTTTATTTTTGATTTTTTGTAATTTAGTTTTAATATATTTAATAAAATAAAAAGTTGTTTTTTTTATTTTTAATTTTTTTGTAATTTAGTTTTAATATATTTAATAAATTAAATAGTTGTTTTTATTTTTTTGTCATTTAATTTTATTATCTTTAATAAAATAGAATTTGTTTAATTTTTTTATTGAAATTTAATTTTAAAAATAAAAGTCCAATATTTGTAATTTTATTATAACTTAAAGGTTTTTTTATCCAAATTAGTCCTTCTACAAAAGTTCACCATTTTCATCAACAAATAAATAGAATTTACATAGACACCAAGAGACAAAAAAAGTTAAGAAGACTGTCAACTATTCCAATTTGGACACGAGCGAGATGTATGGCCTGGGTTTCTACACCATCCGCACAACCTACATTGGTTGCTCGTTTCTCGGATATCTATATTGTTGCGTATTCTACTCGAGCAAGGTCGACCTTTTGGTTTGCGCCTCGCTTGTCTATCCGACAACAAATGGCTTATACGGTGCAAGCGATACCGACGCCACTTACGCTCATCCGGGACCGGTGGGAATACGTGTCTCCACATGTTGTACATGTTTTCTAATTTATACATTTCGCCGACATAGCTCATGGGATCAAGACGGAGATTCGACAAGTCGCAAGTACATGAGCGCATGGGTAACGGTGCATCAAATATCCACGATCGCAGTCCTATTTGTCAAGTGTACACGATACTGCCCGCCAACAATACCTTGGTTCGGTCTGTCAAACTCCGTCACACGAAACCATAGGCTGTCGCGATCGTGACACACTGTGTGCATGGTGTTGGCCCGTGTCTTCCCCTGTTAATTTCTCGCAATACCTTCGCGCTCCATACATGGCCTCTTTGCATTTGGCCTTTATAACTCGCTGCTCGCTTCGGAAATAGTGCCGCTAAACGAAAATATGTCTCTCGCACAACTGATGTTATCGGCAGATGACGCGTTCCTTTTAGAACAGAATTTATGCATTCTGCTAGGTTTGAGGTTATATGACCATATCGTAGGCCGCCGTCGTATGATTGTGTCCACTGTTCGAAAGGAATATTGCACAGGTAGTTTGCGCCTTCTTCGTTATCGATCGCAAACTCGCCAACATCTCCCGAAAGCGGGCCTTATTGATCTCTCGCACTACCAATATACGTTAATAGCGAATATTACATACCACTCTTCAATTGAGAATAAATTGAATATTACAAACGAAATTATATTAATAGATATTACATACCCATATCAGTCACTTGCCGTCACTGACTTTTAGATCGATGTTGCTGTAGTAGTTGGATGCAACATGCCTTAGGCAATATCGATGGTGTGTGCGATGCCACAGCTTCCTCGGCGCCTATTGCGGCTAGTATTCCAGGCCCCGATCCGATATAACGCATATATCGGGTTGGGGCGCATATGCCTCCTTAACCTAGATAGGAAGAAATCCCGTCCATCACCGACTCCCGGTGTTATTGCGAATGCAATCGGAAGGATTCTTCCACTGCCGTCCTGTGCCACAGCTAGCAATAGCCGATGCGTATATCTACCATACATAAATGTACCGTCAATTTGTACCAATGGCTTGCAGATATAAATGCATCTCGGCATTGCTTAAATGTCCGTAAAAAGACGCTTGAACACTGCGCATCCACGGAGCAAACGATCGTTGTAGTCGCCGTTCCGCTTTCAAGGTCCGTTATGCCGCTCTCGGGACATATCTCTCCAAAGACTGACACCACTGCCACACTTCATTATATGAAGCGTCCCACCGACCATGCAACTTTTTCAATGCCTTCTGCTTGGCTATCCAAGCCTTCCTGTAAGAAGGCGTGTACCCCAATTGGCTACGAATATTGCCAATTAAGGCCGACATCAGTAGTCTTGGGATCGGCCTTCACCGCTTGTATTATTAAGTCACCAACATCTCTGAATCCATTTTCGGATGATCTTGTGTAACACTCACAACGAAGAACGCTAAATAATGCAACATTACGTAATATTAGTATTATTCAAAAACATTGAACACATAATGATACTGCATGCAAGGCAAGACATGTATGTGGACTTCACGTTTTTTCATCTCCCACAAGCTCGCTATTTTCCTCAACGAGGCCATGATTTTCTAAGAACATGTACCGCCTTGCATCGCACACTTCGCTGCAGATTTATCGAGCTTGGATTTAACCACGTTGTAGTTAACCCCGTTCTTGATGATGTATTGTTTCAATGCAAAGAAGAAAAGCATCCTTGTTGGAAAACTCGTTACCAACTTCTAATTCGCCCAATCCAACGACAAAGTTGTACGGTCACGCGTCCCGGTGTGGTAGTTCAGAAACTCCAATGCATCGCCTTGAGATAGATCGACATTATGCATGTGGGTTTGGGCGCGAGCACGCCCGAATAGCGGATCTTCTTCTTCTTCGTGCGAACCGCCCTCAACATCTTCGATGCATCGTTGGAACAGCTCCGGTTGAAAAATAATCCAACTTCGCACCATCGGGCCGGGCTCTCGAGGTGGATCCACATCCGACTCATCATCCGATCCACCATAATCAGTAACGAACGAGGGCCCTCGCCGGTGGATATCGTGGGGAGTACATTATCCCTCCTTAAACATCTTTCGTAACGTTCCCAATCATATGTGGATTGCCAACCACTAGAATTTGATGATGTTCCCCAATACGTATTTCTATCATCAGACGTCGAAGGAAGGATATGCATGTCCCGTTCACCAACCGAGTGTCGTGCAGGGGTTATATTTTCTATACTACCACCAAACACGGGCACTTCCGTATTCTGCCTCCCACTAACAGAGTGTCGGCTTGGGGTCGTGTATTCCCCTCGAACAGAAGTAGATGTTGAGGTCGAAGGAAGATCACTTGGCGATGAAAATTCTACGTCTACCTCAAGATAGGGTGATCCACTGGCAAGATGAGTCTCCACCATTGCCTCAAAGCTCCGAGGACCTTTGATGTTGAATGATTCATATCTCACCGGATCAACCGAAGCGCAAAATCTATACTTAATAGACTGAACTTTCATTGGTGTTGTTCCGAAGATTTTACGCCTAATTCTTTTGTGAAGTTCTAACAAATCTATGTTCCGATTAAAACCCAGTCGCGCTGTGTTCTCCGATAAAAAAATAACACCATTTTCGGTGTCACAAACCTCACCATCGTAGTAAATAACAGCATTAATACGTTCACTCATTTTCAGTTTCTATTTTTCCTTTGCCTCAATTTCTGTTATGCAACCTGAGAATGCAATTTGGCTGATTTATAGTCTAAGGATTGCCACAGACTACTGTAGCAAAAGAGCGTCCACGTGGGAGCTCTTTTTAGTACTCTTGCTGATAGTACATCCTGCTGGAAGTGTTTTGGCCATCGCTTGTTCGTAAACGTCTTCTCAAAATTATTTTACCGGAGAATATCAGAGCAAAAGAGCGTCCCATGTGGGAGCTCTTTTGCACTCTTCCGACGAAGGCATCCTGTTGGAGCGTTTTGCCATCGCTTGTTGTAAACGTCTTCTCAAAATTATTTTACCGGAGAATATCAGTAGCAAAATAGCGTCCACGTGGGAGCTCTTTTCAAGATTTTCCCGACGGTGCATCCTGCTGCCAAGCGTTTTGGCCATCGTTTGTTTAGAAACGTCTTCTCAAAATTATTTTACCGGAGAATATCAGAGCAAAAGAGCGTCCACGTGGGAGCTCTTTTCGATTTTCTTCCGACAAAGAATCTCGCTTTGAAGCGTTTTAGCCACCGCTTGTTCGAAACGCCTTCTCAAAATTATTTTTCCGAGACTATCAGAGCAAAAAGCGCCCACGTGGGAGCTCTTTTCGATACTCTTTTGATAGTGCATCTGCGCTTGAAGCGTTTTTGGCAACCGCTTGTTCAAAAACGTCTTCTCAAAATTATTTTGCCAGATATAACTATCAAAAAATTCAAATAATTTTTTTGGCTAATATATTTTGCCCAAAACCCTAAATATATTTTTACTAAACCCTAATTAACCCTAATCTACTCCATAAACCTTAAAATTTCATACCCTAACACTAAAAACAAATGAAAGGGCGGGACGGGAAGGAGGGCAGAAAGCGCGTCCACGTCGGTAGCGTTTTGTGGGGATGCAAGCAGAAGCGCGCCCTCGGAGCGCTTTTGCCACATCGACAAAGCGCATCCCCGTCAGCGCGCTTTGTGCTGATGTGGCAAAAGCGCTCCCCCGAGGGCGCGCTTTCCTGCTGCATCCCCACAAAACGCGCTGACGTGGACGCGTTTTGTGGGGAAATGGCCCTTTTCCGTAAATTTTCAAAAAACCGGCCCTTTTCCGTAATTTTTTTTTTGTATATATGGGTATATTGCCCTAAAACCCTTTTCTATTCTCTTCTTCCTAAATTGTTACTTTCTTTTTTTTGTTATAGTCTCTTCTCTCTTCTTTCTCCCTGAACTACTTTTTTCTTTACAGCACCATGGCTGAAGGGATCATAATCTTATAAAGGGCCTTTATTTTTTTCCCGTGAAAGCAAGGGTTCAAGCTGTCAGAAAAAAATAGAACCCCGTGACTATTAGGTCATGTTTGCCATAGGTGTCGCCTGACAGGTTGCCTCCATCTAGTCGGTGCCGCTCAACAACCCTCCTCCAGCCCTCTGGTGCTGCCTGACGCCTCTCCTCCAACAGTTAAAAATGAATTTTCTAAAGACCCATATAAGCATATTGGTGCCGCCGTATAGATACCCTCCACCAATAAAGTATGATTTTTTTTAACCCAATTATGACCTAATCATGGCCTGATGTTTATAGGAAAATTTGGGTGATACCGCCACCTTATAAGGCACCACTCATGGTCACGGTTGCAAACGGTCCATTTTGATAAATAATTTTATTGAGATACCATTTCAGTTAATACTTTTTTTATATTATTGGAATAATAAAAAAACCAGATAAAAACTTTAAAAAATTATAAACTGTGTTAAATAATAAAAAATAATCTTTTAGACAATAAATTTTAACTCCATTCTAATTTATATTATTTTAATAATACAATAATTTAATAAATCGTAGTAGGGACCTGTTAGTACATTTACTTACAAAACACACACATAACATAATTCCACCTTTTTTTCATTTTCTTTGGCTTTAATTTTCTGAGCAAAAGGCCAAAGCCAGATTAGTAGCGATCAGCTTTCCCCTTTTTTGTGTTTCTTTTGTTGGCACAAAGAAAACCAATATTTATAGGCTTTTATAATTTTGTAATAATTGAACAAATTTTTTTAAGGAACTTGATGTTTCTTTTGGGTTCAAGAGAAAATTACACTGAAACATGTGTCCAACCTATAATTACTTAATTATTTATAAAAGGATCTCAACATTTAAATAAATAAACTTAGCTTTTTTGAATAAAACCAGTTGTATTTTGATGATTAAACTAAACTGAATTTCTAGAGATAGCAAATAAATTATTAATAAAAGTAACAAATGGGATTTTATGCCTTGGGAAAATTCAATAAATAAATAAAAGTTGAGAAAAAAGAATGAGATTGCCAGGAGTAAACAGGCATCACCTTTGGTTTCAATCTCTCTTCCCGTTTACGTTTTCCCTTCAATCATTTACTGTTTATATTTCCAAAAGAGGATGTCCTTTCCTTGCTTCATGAATTTGATTTCACCACGAAATACCTGCTTTAGGAAAAAGGTTCGATTCCCCAGAAAACAAAGCAAAATCAGGGTTTTGATTTTTACACTTAAATTTAGAAACCCCCTTCTTTATTTGAATCACAAAAAGGGAGGATTACTCCCACTGCTTTAATCAAACTTCTTTCTCTTTACTCTTTAAGCAATGTAAGATCTGTTTCAAGTACATACTACTTTAGCATTTTAATGTAATCTTTAGTCTAACCTACACCTCATCACCTAAATATTTAGCTCTGCTTTTTAGGGTCAAATCGGTTTAAAATTTTGTCTAACTTTATCTGTATTAATTTTTTTAGATTACTTTTTATATAAAAATATTTTTTTAAAAAAATAATACATTAAATAGACTAAAATATATTTAAAAATAAGTTTTTATATTTAAATAATACTAAAATAATTGTAATTTAGCAAGTAAATATATTTAAAATAGTAATAGAATTAACAATAAAATAAGAATTATATAGTATCGAAACAATAACAACAAAATAGCAACAATATATTAACGATATGACAACAAAGCAATAGCAAAAAAGAAAGTTTAAGTTGATTTGAACCCGACAAAAAAATAGCTCAAATCAACTCGAAGCTCGGCCCGTTTAAAAAATAAACCTTAATTTTTGTTCAGACCTATTTTTCAGATTTATATTTTTATCTAAACTTTCTTACTTTTCGGATGGACCTAGATGAATGACCCTTCCATAAGTGGATATCATCTAACCTCAAACTCAACTTTGCCGTCCCCATTCCTTTTCTTATTTCTTCTTTCCACGTGTTTTCTAAATCTTTTGACATCTAATAATCGAATTTTCAGTTTGGATTACTCACACAACTGAATCAAATATTCATATGCTTGTCACGAATTTTTGTTAAAATAATTGGAAAATAGATCCAAGTTATAATAATTTTATAAAATTGCATTTTATACGTAGACACTTATAAAACAACTTATTATACAAAACTACCCAAGCATATTAGCTAAGGAAGATATAAGCCAAAATAGCCATTTACTATTTACGACTTATGATTGCATTTCAACACAAACCCACACAATGGGAGGCAAAAGCCAATGTGCATGAGTAAGGTTCTGTGGTACCAGACCCCATAATTACATACATAACCACTTCACGACAATCATGGCAGAGAAACGACTGTCATTGCCATAATCTTATCGAGTATATACCTTACTCTGCCAAATTGACCCACCAAAGACAATAAGAATGAGCCAATCCCATGTACTCTTCTCCTCTCAAGTCAAAAGTCAACCTTCAAGTAAGAGTCCAACACCCCATAGCTCACTTCCTTGTAGGTCCAGACCGAGCACAATGGCCCAAACACCTTGCATCAAAACGCCCCAATCTGTTCTTCAATGTTTCAAAAGCAGAGAGAAACAGACATCAAATACCATATGCGGCTAGCATTTCTGCTTGAGATGCTAAAACTTGCCCCCACTACAGATGACAGTAACCATTACAGATTTTGAATTCCATTCCTTCTCTGCTGGACAATCAATGTTTTCCCTGTACCTGCAAACCTTGCTGAACCCCACTCAATACTAAGTTACTAATACACCTAAAGTTCTGCTTAATTTTCAAAAGGGTCTCATATTTTTATCCAAACCATTTCAAATATCAAATAAATTAACTGGTCTTGGATTCAATATATACATTTTTTTTTCTCCGGGTGACCAAGGGTCTGATTATACCCTGCAAACAATTCCAGAAAATTTTCATTTTCTCTTTCCAACAGAAATTGCATATTTCAAACACAACCACACTTATGGAGGGGGTTAATGAAAAGACACAAACCCACATCACGAATTACCCAAGCTGGAGTTAGAAGGGCTGCTTGAGTTCATATCAAATTACTAATTTTAGCTTAGGCTTGGGTCTCCTTGAAGCTCTTAGCCAACCAGATGGCAGTTTCCCTAGGAGAAACTTTCTCAGTTCCGAATGGTTTCAAAAGCACCCCAAGCTCATCATACCTTTGATGTTGTAAGAGTCTTGCACTGAACTCAAGCAACCCTTCTAATGCCTCTGCTCGCTGCCGGTACGACGAGGTGTCGAACCGCCGCTGTCGTGAATCAGAAGATGAATGAGTGGATGCAGCAGCATGATCATGTTCTGAGCCTTCACCATCATCTCGTCCAACTCCTAGACTTTGGTCACTGCCATTGGATGTTGTGATAACTTTGTCCAGAGTCTGAACTGTGCAGTTGTCCTTTGTTATAGAATGGTTGGCACTGTCGATTGACGAAGAAGAGCACTTCACGGATGTTGATGAGGTTCCACGAACGCAAAAAAGGGGACCATCAGAAGGAGCTAAAGGGAACTCTGCTATTTTGTCAATTCGTGGGGTATTAACAGAAACATCAGGGGAGTTAATGCTGCGAAGCAAACCGACATTGGCTCTATAGGGGGTCACCAAGGCTGCAGTCCTTGTTGGCAATGGAAGAGATTCTCGGCGCGATGAGTAGGAAGATTTCCTTACTGGTGTTTTTGATATTGGAACCTGCACATTTTACCAGTATAAGTAAAATGCATCCATAATTCATCTTACAAAATTAACCCACCATTGAAAGATTACTGTTCTCAGTTTAACAAAATTGTTTCATTTCCAAGAAAATGGCCAACAATTTCCACTTTAGATTTAGTTTTAGTCTCCACAGAAATTACTGAATTCTCAGTTTCAAATACACCAACTAATTTTTAAGCACACCAACACCAAAAATCCTACTAGATAAGAAAAGAACATGATGTCATCCAAGAATTAATCACAAATTTTACATCAAAGAAAAGATGAAACAAATGCATGATTGCATGGGATGAAAATGTGAAAGACCAAAAGCAGAAGACAGCTATCATCTAGGAGGCTAGACTCGGTCAACACTGTGAATCCTACTAGATAAGAAAATGAAAATGTGCGTGCTTTTGCACTAGTGTTGCTAGGCAAACATCTCAGGAAGAATGAAAAAACAACTAAGTACGAAGGTCCCATTCTCAATCCCTTCGAATTTTGAAAGATAGAGAACTTAAGAGATGTCATTTCCAAGTCATCCCCAATCCACGAAAGAAATGAAGATTAATTTCTCTATTTAACACAGATATAAAGAAATATGTAACTTACCAAATCATGTTTTTGACCAGTCTGGGATTTTTTAGCAGGTATTGTATGCTTCCTTGGAGTGACAGATACTGCAGGCGTCACTCTTGGGGTCTTAACAGCAGTGGGAAACTTTGTGGCTGCTGACTCGTCAACAGTAGTAATCTCTTCATTGTCAAAGCCAACAGAAAATTCTGTGAACTTCTCAAACAAATAACTTGGAATTTCTTGCTCTCTTTGAATATAACTTAAGGAGTCTTGTTCAGTTTCAGATACACTGGGGTTCAAAGCCCTATCATTGCTGAATGATCGCCTTCTGCCTATGACATCTTGCTCAACAAATCTAGTTTTCTTTACAAAATTTAAATCAGACCACCGAGTGGGTATATTGTTGCACCGTGGGCTATTTAATTTCAGATGAACTTTGAGAACATATGGCTGAAGATGTGGATGAGAGAGCAACTCCGAAGCCTGGGTGCATTTCCATTTATTGAGGTATTTAATTTATAAAAAAAGAAGGATATAAGTTTGGCAAAACCATACTTCAACCAGAAAGCTAATGGAGCAAAAAAAATGTCTGATATATACAAAATACATATTGAATTTTGAGCTCTTTTACATCTCAACCTTGAGGCCACTAGTTCAAAGTTCAAGAGAATACTAAATCTCTTTAAAAGAAATGTTGATTCAAGCAAGAGTTCTAAAATTTCTTTACATGCTAATCTACAAGGGAAGGTGTGATATCACTAACGTCTTGAAAACCTATCTGTCAGCCTGATCTCAGTTGTTGATAACTTGACCTACTACCGAAAGTAAAGTACTATTATACTTGTAAACAAGTCCAACTACTACATTTTTCCTAGTAAATGTTATTCCTATTGAGGATATCCCCTCATACTTGTGTCTGTAAAAACTGTAAAAGATGAAATGAGAAGGGGAAAGAAACATACACTTGGTCTAAGTTCGGGATTCTTTCGTAGCATGCTTTTTATAAGTCCTCGACTGAAGCAAGAGAAAAAAAAATTAGACAGGTAAGCAAATCTTATTGATTGAGACAAGAGTGCAACAATAAAAATAACCACAACGATAAAAAGAAATTATTTTAAAAAGTCAAATGGTATTGAGAACAAGTCATTTATATACATATAGAGGATAGTAGACTCACAATGCACTGGTGTACATGGTTGGTAAAGGAGCCACTATAGACCTATTTATTTTGTTAATCAGAGCCCGCATATCCTGATAAGAAGATGCAAACAGAAGGTAGCCGTTAGGGTTAACCAAATCCAAAAGGACGGATGACCATTTAAGGAACATGCAAGACCATGGATTTATGGTGGTTCCTTGTCCTACAAGTAGCATATGAAATAAGCATTTATCTTTATGTGATTCCATCATCTGAAAACATGATAAGCAATTCAACTTAACACTAGAATGTTAAGATTAGGTGCTAATTGATAATTGAGTGTAAGGAACATGCAAGACCATAGATATATACTGGTTCATTGTCTTACAAGTAGCATATGAAATAAGCATTTATCTTTATATGTGATTCCATCATCTGAAAACATGATAAGCCATTCAGCTTAACACTAGGATGTTAAGATTAGGTGCTAATTGATAAGTGAGTGTAAGGTGATAATCCTTACTACTATGGGTCCATCCTTGAAGATAAATTTGCTTCTTCAACATATGAGCACAGATACCAAACTTTATGGTAAGCAAACGATTTTCAAGAAAATCTTAATTTAAGAAACAAATCTCAAGTTAGTATCACTAGGACTAACTTAAGTTCTGGTCTTAAAGGATTCTGTTGTTATACGAAAAATGCTATCCAGCTTAAGTTCTTAATGAGAATTATCAGATCATAGCACCACAAGAACATTAAGTGGGAATGAGGAGGGAAAAAGAACAGAAAAGCTGTGCTAAACAAGGACTAGATTTTAAATCGTATAACAACAGAATCCTTTAAGACCGGAACTGGCGTGAGCACTTCTTTCATATCTCATAGGAATCAATAACTAGATGCTCATTTTTGAGGCACTCAAGAGCAATTGATTAAAAGAATAGTTTGTGATAATCAGTTCATCAAATGCCACATTCTAAGAAACGATGATTTTGGCCATGCCAAGGTCTTAATTAACAGAAGATCAGAAACTTACAAAAGCTTTAAATGCAGGTTTGTGAGCAGTCATTTCATACAGGCAGCATCCTGAAAAGATGCATTGCATTAGATATATGTAGAATAGAGAGGAGGGGGAGGAGGAGGAAGAAGAAGAGATTAGCAATCAAATTAAGATATTTCTAAAATTTCAATAATTGCAACACACCTAAAGACCAAATATCTGACTTGGAACCATAAGGTATATCAGCAAGTAGCTCAGGGCACATATAACTAGGAGTTCCCACAACCTGTATTTAGAGCAAAACTGTATTATTAAAACAAAGCAAAAGGTGAAACCATATAAAAACAGTACCATTTGTCTGATACTCACAGATGAAGCAAGGTCATCAGAAGTCAACATTTTAGCAAGACCAAAATCACCTGCATAGGTGCACAACATAGAAACTCGCTATGTTTAAAAGATGGAAAGCTAAACACAGAGGCATAACTGACACATGTTAAACAAAGCAAATCATGAAATTAGGCACAAAAGGGTTATTACCTAGCCGTATATCTTGATCTTTTGTCAAAAATATATTTGAGCACTGAAACAAAATTAAGTTCAGATGCCGTAAGCCCAAAATCAGATACATTAAACTGACCAATCTTCAGTAAAAATTACCACTGACCTTTACATCACGATGTAGAATATGATTGGCATGTAAGTAATCAAGTGCCATTAGGAGTTGAACTAGCCACTTGCAAAGTTTCTGTGTATAATTTATTTAGGGGGGAAAACAGCAATTACTTTTTAAAGTATTATAGACAGCTAAGTCTTTGCAAAGGTGGCCTAAAGTTTTACTACCTCCTCAGAGAAATGCACACCATTGGCTCTTTTTATAGCTTCTGCCCTGTATAATGAGCAATATCAATGTACAGAAGTTAGAAACAAGAGCAAGATAAATCATGCCTTAAGAAATTCTCATTTGTCAAACAATTTCAACATACCCAATTAAATAACAAAGAAAACTTACATATCTCCACCTTCACAGAATCCTATAATTATGCAAACATAGCAACCCTGCAAAATAAAAAAGCAAAACAACATTTAGTGGGAAAATTCATTATTAATGTAAACTTTGAAATAAAGAAGCATGACGCAAAATAAAGAGAGAAGAACAACACTATCTACTAACCCTCTCTACCCAGGAATCTTTGTATTCCACAATAAAAGGATTCTTCACCTTAGAAATAAGCTCCATCTGCATCAAGGGAACCAAAAGGGCATTTTTAACAACAGAAATATTTCTTTGATCAATGGGGCAAATTTTTGGAGCATAAAAGATGCCAATCTTTCCTTTTGAATTTGCTCTCAATTTTCAATAAATTCTCCACATTGAGAAAGAAAATTTATGCATATATCAACTGCCTTTTTAGAAGCCAATGTGACATTTCACATTATTATAATAAGAATAAAAGGAGCACATAAAAAGAGCTGACCTCTTGATGGGCAGATCTACGAGCCCTATCAGTCTGCCGAGCAAGGCGAATCTTTTTTAGGACATACCTGACGGATAAAGAAGAATTAAGGCAATGTTGATATAATAAATGGGAAAGAAATCACCTCATTCCACACATTCCCACAATGAAAATCAAATATGCAAAACAAATATAGCACAGTTCAATACATGCATTTAGTCACACACGAAAGAGCACATGCAAAAGCATGTGTGAGCGTTGAAATTTGAACTATAGAGAGAGCAAAACTGAAGTGCAAGCAAACTCACTTCTTCTTTTCATGTTTATGTCTCACAAGCAGGGCAGAGCCAAAAGATCCTTTCCCAATCTGCTCTAGAATTTCATACTGCTCCATATTGAAGATTCCCCCCCCCCCCCCCCCTTGAGGCAAAGTCGAAGAGTCTCCAACTGTTACTGTAACAAGTAAATTTACCAGATAAAAGTTAGTTCCAATTTAACTGCAAGCAGTAATGACAAAAGAACAAGAGAAATTAATGATTTCCCAATGGTGAAACATTAGTACATGAGCGTATAGCTATCTACCGTAATAAATCAAATAAATGTAATTTGCAGTGGCAATAATGTACAGAACTACCAGAAAAGCAAAATCTGTACTAGAAAAATCCTTTAAAAAAAGGCCAATACAGCTTTAAAAACGCTAATTTCTGCCGTTTTATGAAGGCAATTTAGTTAGCGCGCGACCTCTAAGCCTGAAAGTTCAACGAAATATTTTTCATTCCTACAAATTCAGCCAAAATTAATCAAGTAACTTTAAAATTTAATTTTTTTGTAAAAATGGAAATGTTTCTAGCGGCATTTAAGCAAGAGCCGTTAAGTAACAGACCTACGTAAAAAAGAAAAAGTTTCACTCTCGTCTACTGTACTTCTTCATACCAACTAAAATTAAGAAAAATAAGAAGAGAGAACAGTTTATTCACTCTATTATGCATTAACGACGTAAATTGCTTGAGAAATGAAAAATCGAAGAAGAAAAACAAGATAATTAATCCACAAAAAAAAAAAGTTACCTGAAGTGAAAAACACAAAAAGGCAGCTGAAAGAGACCAAACGGGGATCTCTTTTGAAGTTCTTCGAAGCAAAGGATAAAAGAATTTCTTCACTTCACTTGGCTAAAAAACTTCAAAAAAGAAGAAAAAAAAAACCTACATTAGTTTTTGAATTTGATAGCATAAAAACAAAAGTTTGAAAAAAAAGGTGGAAGATTCTTACCTAATTTAAAGCAACATTATTATCAATTATTAATTTTTTATACTAATTTTGGGAGAAAGAGAAAGAGAGATGGAGCTGAACGAACAGTGGAGAAGGAACAAGGAAAAAAAAAAAAAGGTAAAGTGGTGAAGAATTTAAAATTCAAAATGCACTATTTCCAGAAGAGAGAGAGAGGTCAAATGGCTTTTTCAAGTAATGTTGTTTTTATACGTTTTTTCGTTTTGGACTGGGCGGGCCGGGGTGGGGGGTTTGCTGCTAACGACAGCAAAGGGAAAGGTACAAAAGAAGTGCAGGGGCGAGTAAGGTAGAGGTTCCGGATTGGATAGACCGATTAAACCGCGAATTGATTAAGCCAGGTTTTTTAATTTTTTAAATAATTTTTATTTTTAAATTTTTAATAATTTATTTAATTAAAATAATTAAAATATTTACAGATGATCTAATTAATTGGACTACTGTATGACTTCAAAACCTTCGTTTTTGACTTAAGTATGATTGATTCACGAAATTAACTAAAAAATAAAGAATATTGAATATTGATAAACATTAATATTTAATTTAATTTTGTTAGTTTGGTTTTTTATTCATAATTAAGCAAGATATTATTTTTTGTTTAATTAATAATTAATTTTTATTTTTATAATAAAAAATAAATGTTTTTTATATTAAATTTGTGAAAAATTTGAAAACTGATGATATCAAATTGTTTGGAACAGATTGGATTATCTTTGATATTTAATTCTATATGGGTTTGAATTTTTTAAAATTAGAATATTGTATCGGGGTAGTTTATGATGTTAAACGACAGCGTTTCAAACTGGTTCTGCGAATGGCCTTATGACGGTGAGTGATTTTGCTGCCCCACCTCTACGTTGACTCCTCACCTTACAAAAGATTCCATTTGGACTCCTCAAGATTTTCTACCTTTTTATTTATTAATTTATTATTTCATTTTTTTAAAATAAATAAATATCTTTATTATTTATTTCAAATTTTGAAAGAACAAATAAGAAGGCCGAGTAGAAGTTTTAAGGAACCAAAGAGTAGAACGCCCCGTTAGGTCCAATTAGGTAATTGGTATTCATATTGTATGAATTTATTTATTTTTATTTTTGAGGGAAGTCGGTTTTTTTATTATTAAATTGATGATATTATAATTTAAATGATGCAATCTAATTAAAAAAATTACTCTCACACACATAAATATATATATATATTCAAAACTTGATTTTTTTTTTTTAATATACATGTTTTTTGGTGTGAAATTTTATAATTTAGCGCTTGATAATGAGCTTCCAACCTTTCAAATTTGGTTGAAAATGTCCTTGGTACCAATCTACCATATATAAGACCCTTGTTAAAAAAGACAACAATGAACATAAAAATCAAGTGATTGTAGCAGTCCAAAACTTTTCTAATTAAAAGATTTGATTGGTTCTCAGGACAATGCCCACCATTTTTCTTTAAATTTTGTTTCTTTTAAAGGAGCAATGTCAAAGTCTAGGTATATTAAAAGTCATTCACACTTACCACCAGAGACATGTAATCTTGATAATGATAGCCAAACCCAATATGACAAAATGAGTTGCAGAAATGGGATGAAAGGTCTTATCCATAAGCTGGACAGGGTTGTAATGTATGCATCACATGTTCCATTAACATTGCACCTAAACTGGACTGTCTAAAAACCTGAAAATAGCTACGGCAATAATTTCATTCCCGGGTTTTACAGACGTTAATGAACCTAAATCTGAGCCGAAAATGCTATGACTTCAAATGTTTCCCTGCAAAAGAGCTCACTCCACAACAAAGTGAAATAACTTCAAAAGCTAGTATAAAGCATTGCAAAGCAATATTTATTGGCCCTGAAGAAAATCATTTCTAATGAAATCCAGGATTTATACCAAGGAATATTTATAAAGAAAGGGAAGTTTTTAGGCTATAAAAGTGCAGCTTCTTTTCATTTTGATGTGCCTGAAATATACAGCAGGATCTCGAAACTAAAGAAGATGAAAGCTTCTCTAAGACATTAAATATGTGAAATGCAAAACTAGGAAGGTGAACTTTATTGACAATGCAACTAGTCTCATTATTGGTAAACTACACTGATTATGTGCCCATGATACGTAATAACCTCGATCTCATTTAGTTTGGGGTCGCACGCATGCACAAAAGGGTGAGTTCTTCCTCTTCTTGATGTTTCTTACCCCACCGTAAAGATAGTCTCGCAATAAAACAGTTGTTTTGTGTTCGGTGATTTTGGTTCGACCTCTACTTTCTTTTTCATCGTCAAGCTTCAGTAAGAGAAACTGTATTTTCTGCACCTCCAACTGCAAGCGCCCAATCTTTTCTGACCCTTTTCGAGCTTGTTCTGATATTCCCTGCCTCCTACCACTTCCGCTCCCATCCGAATCTATTGCAGGTTTCCCATCAAGAAGGGACCGTGAAGGGTCTCCAGCATGCATTATCAATTTGCGATTAAAATCAGATAGTTTCGTGACAGCTTCCTCAGCTTCTTCTAGCTGCTCTTTTACCGTACCATATTCAATTCCTTTCCCCTTTTTGCCCTTCTCAGTTATCTCTACCTTCCTCTTCAGATCCTGCACAGTTATCTGAAGATTAGCCAACTTTTGAGCATCAGAATCAAGTCTTTCTAAAATCTTCCTCTTCTTTTCTTCTTGATTTGGCTCTGTAAATCTCTTAGATTTCTCTTTATCTACACCCAACTCCTTGACATGAGATTTCGTAGAGTGCTGACTGCCCTTGTGTACCTTTACTGTATCAATTTGTTGATGGTCAGATGGTCCGGTGACAATCTTCTGGGCCTTATCACCACTCAAATCAATTGTACCATCACGGTCACTGGCTTCCCACAACCCAAGCATCTGATCATCAGCCTCTGAAGTTTCTCTCCGGCTTAACCCATGAGATGAGCACTCAGATATCTGGTCAAGCATAATATCTTTTGTCATCATCTCATTGTCCTCTTCAATGATTTCAGGTATTAGTCTCTGCGTTTTGACATTGTTACCGAGACCCTGGCCAAGTTCCAGTCCTTGTTTATCATTCACATGCCTCTTTTCTCCAACATTTTCTTTACCTGAGCTGCTTCCATTTCTTAAATCTTCAATCTGCTTCATAGCAGTCTCTAGTTTGGAATTGAGATTTAAGTTTTCCGTCATTGCAAGCTTTTCCATTTCCAACACTGCTTTTTCAATAGCTTTAATTCTCATGTTGATACCCTGCAAGTCAGAACAACCATCTGGAACTGTCGCAATTCGAACTTCATTTGTTTGTTGACAGTTATCAGCATGAAAGTCAGTCCCCGGAGTGGCGTCCTGGAAAACAAGATAGCAGTAAGTGAAAGAATCACAGCTCATAACCACCAAAGATCCATCACATTGTTAACATAAATGATAATTTACTGACAAGGTCTCATTTATATCCAGCCTATTTCTTCTAAACAGAACTAGCTTACACTTTCACAAATTTTTTACATGCTTTTAGTCTTGCAAAATATCTTGGTAATATTATAAACAAAATCTTGGCATTGTAGAAGCAAAACAATATCAGAAACCACATATTCAATTAACAGGAATTAAGAAAACAAGTTAAAAGTGCGCATGAAATTCATTATATGGTAACAGCTAATATGGCCCCTAAAAGGAACTGCTCTCCAAACATTACTTCAGCATAAGTACTAAATAGCTTTCTCATTAGAAACAAAGTTTCAAAAAGAGATCATTTTAGTAACAGCATGTGGGTGCAAACTTCGACATTTAGGTGCATAAATTTCCAGTCAAAATTTTGAAAGTGAAATAAAAAGCAATTAAGAAAGTACAAAGATGGGAAATTGCTGGTTTAAATAAGCCACCAGATGCACATTCAGGTCACAAACATGCATGGCTAAGTTAGCACTGAAGTTGTTAGTTCAACCAAATAGTATGACAACAGCCATATTGCTTTGGTTTATTAAAATTTAAATAGCGACATAAAGTCATAAGCAAACAAACGTATGTTACCTTTACTTGGTTATGATCTGTGGTAAGTTTAGGATTCAAGAGAGTTCGACTCTCCAAAGATGTCACACTGTCCGAAAGAGAAACAACAGCTGGGACATATACTGCCAACTGAGCTTTAAGTCCTCCATTCTCACATTCCAAGATTCTAACACTTTTTTCCAGCTCTTCTGCTTCCATAGCGTTGGACTTACTTCTACTTTCAAGGACTTCACATTCCGCACTGAGCTCACAAGCCTTCTCCTCAAGCAATGCTCCACGGACAGTAGAAATCTGTAGCTCACCAAACAATGCAGTAGCTTGAGTCTCCCAAAGTTCAACCTCATTTCTTCCCTTTTGTAGTTCAACACGCAAACTCTCTTCCCTACATTTCCATTCTTCAAGTTCTTCATGCAATTTTGATAACTCAGCCTCAAAACTCTGATTAGCCTGACGAATGCTTTCAATCTCCTTGTTTTGAATATCATAGTCTCCAGACAGTTTCAGAATTTGCTTCTTTTGATCTTCTCCTATCAGCTTGACTTCCTCATATTTAGTCTTCAGATCCTCCATAACTTCATGCAGTTGGGTTCTCTCCTCTTGAGTTGCACTGAGAAGCTGCCCTGCTACCAGAAGCTCATTCTCCTTCTGGCTTAGTAGATCCTTTCCCTTCACGACTTCGTCATTTAACTGATTGCAAACAGATTTAACTGAAACTAGCTCATTCTCCAAGTTCTGCACCTTATCCTTGAGATGTGAGTTTACCATTTGCGTTTCTTCAAACTTGATCCCCATTATCCTCAGTTTTCCCTCAAGATCATCATTGAAATATTTGAATTTATCCAGATTGGCCCTGAGATGCTTTATTTCAACAAAATTATCAGTAATAATGTCCTTGAGAATATGCGAAATGTTACTTTGAGATACTGCTTCAGCATAGACAGCGCAGTTTTCCTCTTCTAGATTGTGTTTCTCCTTGCCCAAGTCTGAAACAAACTTCATCAAAGTCCTTTTCTCATCTAGCACCTTGTGGTTCTCTTCAACTGAACTTTGATATGCCCTTTGCAGTTGGTTTCTCTCCTCTTGAGTTGCACTGAGCATCTTCTCTGCTTCCAAAAGCTGCTCCTCCTTCAGGCATAATAGATCCTTTCCCTTCACAACTTCGTCATTTAACTGATTGCAAACAGATCTAACTGAAACTAGCTCATTCTCCAAGTTCTGCACTGTATCCTTGAGATGTAAGTTTACCATTTGCGTTTCTTCAAGCTTGATCTCCATTATCCTCAGTTTTCCCTCAAGATCGTCATTGAAACATTTGAGTTTATCCAGATTGGCACTGAGATGCTTTATCTCCACAAAATTATCAGTAATAATGTTCTTGAGAATAAGAGCAATGTTACTTTGAGATATTGCTTCGGCAAAGACAGCACAATTTTCCTCTTCTAGATTGTGTTTCTCCTTGCCCAAATCTGAAACTTCCTTCATCAAAGTCCTTTTCTCGTCTAGCACCTTGTGGTTCTCTTCAATTGAACTTTGATATGCCCTTTGCAACTCTGATAGTTGCCCACAAACACTCCCTATTTCTGTCCGCAAACTTTCTTCTCTTTGAACTCCCTCTATCACTTTCAATCTCAAGTCTTCATTCATATCTGAAAGTTTTTCAGCTTTGTTCTGAAGTTCTGAAAAATGCTCACACTGAACCTTCAACTCCATACGTAGTGAATTATTCTCAGTTGCAAGATTTTCAGCCTCTAGTTTCAGTTGCCTAAGAATTCCAATAAGAACTGAATTCTCAATTATGAATTGTTGATTTTCATCCAGAGACATTAGAAGTGAATTTTGCATCTTTTGGAGCCTGCCAAATATACAGTCAAGAACTGATTGGTCTTGTTTGATCGTATCATCATAACCACAGATAGCATCAACTTCAAGAGTCCTCAACATCTGATAAATCCCCATCCTCAGTATAGAAATTTGATCAAATAAGGCTTTTATCTCTGTCTGTTTTATGGAATTTCCAAGCTCCAATTCTGAGATAAGTTCTTTTGATAATTTAGAGGCTTCCAAGAGGTTCCTACACTCAAGCACCAAGGATAAATTCTTCTCTTCCAGATCTTGTGCACATTTTTGCAAGATGAAGGTTTCTACATGAGCACTCATGGCCTTATCTAGCTCCTCTTCATATTCTTTTTTCATGCGCAGACTTTCTCCTTGTAGAAAATGGATCTGAGATTCCATAGAAGTAGCCCTGGTTTCATTCAACTTCACAAAACTCGCATGTTGCTGCTTTTCAGCATCTAATGACCTTTGTAGTTCTTCTACTCCATGAAGCATTGATTCTCTCTCTTTCTCCAGGACCTCATACTTTTCTTCTAATCCCTGATATCTATTTTCCAAATCTTCCATCCTTTTCTGACTGATATTCAACTCAGAAATCAAACCTTCTCTCTGTGTTAGCAGACCAGACTTCTCATCACCAAGCAGCTGGTATGAAATTTCTAAGCTGTTTAATTTTGTACTCAATCCTTCAACTTCAGCATTTGCATCACAAAGATAATTCTTCACTTCTGAAAACTGCTCAGACTGAACCTTCAATTCCTGATGCAGTGAGTTATTTTCTGTTGCAAGATTTTCAGCCTCTAGCTTCAGTTGCCCAAGCAATCCAATAAGAACTGAATTCTCAATTATGAATTGCTGATTTTCATCCAGAGACTTTAAAAGTGAATTTTGCATCTTTTGGAGTCTGCCAAATATACAGTCAAGAACTGATTGGTCTTGTTTGATCATGACATCATAACCATGGATAGCATCAATCCCAAGAGTCCTCAACATCTGATTAAGCCCCATCCTCAATATGGTAATTAGATCAAATAAGGATTTTATCTCCATCTGTTTTCTGGAATTTCCTAGCTCCAATTCAGAGATAAGTATTTCAGACAATTTCATCGCTTCCAAGAGCTTCCTACACTCGAGCAATAGGGATAAATTCTTCTCTTCCAGATCTTGTGCACATCTCTGCAAAACAAAGGTTTCTACATGAGCATCCATGGCCTTGTCAAGTTCCCCTTGTAGAAAATGGATCTGAGATACCATAGAAGTAACTCGGGTTTCATTCAACTTCACAAAACTAGCATGTTCTTGCATTTCAGCATCCAATGACTTTTGTAGCTCTTGTACTCCATGAAGTGCTAATTCTCTCTCTTTCTCCAAACCCACATATTTTTCTTCTAATTCCTGATGTCGTTTTTCCAAATCTTTCAGCCTTTTCTGGCTGACATTCAACTCAGAAGTCAAACCTTCTCTCTGTGTTAGCAGACCAGACTTCTCATCACCAAGCAGCTGGTATGAAATTTCTAAGCTCTTTAATTTTTCCTTCAATCCTTCAACTTTAGCATTTGCATCACAAAGATGATTCTCCACTTCTGAAAATTGCTCGGACTGAACCTTCAACTCCTGATGCAGTGAATTATTTTCTGTTGCAAGATTTTCAGCCTCTAGTTTCAGTTGCCCAAGCAATCCAATAAGAACTGAATTCTCAATTATGAACTGCTGATTTTCATCCAGAGACTTTAGAAGTGAATTTTGCATCTTTTGGAACCTGCCAGATATACAGTCAAGAACTGATTGATCTTGTTTGATTGTATCATCATAACCATGGATAGCATCAAAATCAAGAGTCCTCAACATCTGATAGAGCCCCATCCTCAGTATAGTGATTTGATCAGATAAGGATTCTATCTCCACCTGTTTTTGGGAATTTCCAAGCTCCAACTTGGAGATAAGTTTTTTGGATAATCTGGAGGCTTCCAAGAGTTTGCTACACTCACGCAATAGGGATAAATTCTTCGCTTCGAGATCTTGTGCACATCTCTGCAAAATGAAGGTTTCTACATGAGCATTCATGGCCTTGTCCAGTTCCTCCTCGTATTCTTTCTTCCTGCATAGACTTTCTCCTTGTAGAAAATGGATTTGAGATTCCATAGAAGTGACTCGGGCTTCATTCGACTTCACAAATCTGGCATGTTCTTGCTTTTCCGCATCTAGTGACTTTTGTAGCTCTTCTACTTCACAAAGTGTTGATTCTCTCTCTTTCTCCAGACCCACATATTTTTCCTCTAATCCCTGATATCTTTCCTCCAAATCTTCCAGCCTTTTCTGACTGACATTCAACTCAGATATCAAACCTTCTCTCTGTGTTAGCAGGCCAGACTTCTCTTCACCAAGCAGCAGGCATGAACTTTCTAAGCTCTTAAGTTTTGCTCTTGATATTTCAAGTTCAGCATTTGTATTAAAAAGGGAAGTCTCCAATTCTGAGAACTGCTCAAACTGAACCTTCAACTCCTGGTGCAGTGAGTTCTTCTCTGTAGCAAGATTTTCTGCCTCAAGTTTCAGTTGCCCAAGCAATCCAATAAGAACTGAATTCTCAATTATGAATTGCTGATTATCATCCAGAGACTTTAAATGTGAGTTCTGCATCTTTTGGATCCCTCCAAATATACAGTCAAGAACTAATTGGTCTTGTTTGATCTTATCATCATAACCATGGACATCAATTTCAAGAGCCTTCAGCATTTGATAAAGCCCCATCCTCAGTATAGTAATTCGATCAAATAAGGATTTTATCTCCATCTCTTTTTCGGAATTTCTGAGCTCCAATTCAGAGATAAGTTTTTCAGAAAAATTGGAGGCTTCCATGAGTTTCCTACACTCAAGCAATAGGGATAAATTCTTCTCTTCCATATCTTGTGCACATTTCTGCAAGATGAAGGTTTCTACATGAGCATTCATGGACCTGTCCAGTTCCTCTTCATATTCTTTCTTTCTGCACAGACTTTCGCCTTGTAGAAAACGGATCTGAGATTCCATAGCAGTAACTCGGGTTTCATTCAACTGCATGAAACTGGCATATTCTTGCTTTTCCGCATCTAGTGACTTTTGTAGCTCTTCTACTTCACTAAGTGTTAATTCTCTCTCTTTCTCCAGGCCCATGTATTTTTCTTCTAAACCCTGATATCTTTTTTCCGAATCTTCCAACCTTTTCTGACTGATACTCAACTCAGAAATCAAGCCTTCTCTTTGTCTTATCAGGCCAGACTTCTCATCACCAAGCAGCAGGCATGAATTTTCTAAGCTCATTACCTTTACTCTCAATCCTCCAAGTTCAGCATTTGCATCAAAAAGGGAATTCTCCAGCACGTTATTCTTCTCTGAAAGCTTCTCCAGATTCTCAGTTGCAATCTGTAACTGAGAGATAAGTGCGTCCTTCTCAGCAGCAAGTGTGGATTTCTCTGTCAAAAGAGATTGACAGGATTCTTCCAATGCCTTTACTCTCCCATGAACGCTTTCTAGCATGACATTCAAATCTGACAATGAATTCTCTAAAAGGGCATTTTTCTCAATAAGTTTCTCCATTGTTTTCAACTTCTCTAGGAGATCCACCTTTTCATTTCTGTCTCTCTCACAGGCATATTTTAGCTCTGTGTTCTCATCCTGTAATTCCTTCACAGTTGATGCAAAGGTTTCTGGATTTAAGCCAACTGACTCCAAGTGCCCTGTCATATCTTGGTGTCTCTTGCTAAAGGCATTGAGTTCCTCTTTCAAACAGTAAATTTCTTGCTGAAGAGCATTTCTTTGGTCCACTCTAAGTGCAACTTCTGCTTCAAGTTTAGCAATAGTCTCCCTTAAGCTTAAGATCTCATCTTGCAAATTCTTGATGGACATTACTGAACTTAAATTGAGTTCATTCAGGCCCTTGTTCTCCTCCTTGACCCTCTGTAGTTCTTCCTCTAAATTCCGCTTACAAGTTTCAGTGACCTGTAAGATTTGAGCCCTATTCTCAAGCTCCATCGCCAGTGATCTGAGTTCTTCTTGAGATTGAGAGTGCAAATGCTGAAGAGTTTGAAATGCTGTTTCAGCCTCCATGAACCTCAAGCGCTCCTCTTGTAGGGAAGTCCAAAGTCCCCCCAACTCCTTCTGCTTCTCTGTTAGTTCTTGACTTTGATCCCCCACCTTCTGCACCAAAGACTCCAATTCAGTATGCAGACTCTGATTGGTCCTCTCCAACAGACTACACCTTTCTTCAGCACCTTTTAAGCTTGCAGCCCCATCATCTATCTTACTGTTGAGCCTTTGAGCCTCCTCCTGGGCACAAGCAAGTTTGTGTTCCAGGCTAGAAATTGTCTCTAAGCACTGCAGGTACTGAAGCTCAGCTACTTCCTTATCTTTGGTGAGCTCAAAAACTACTTGTTTTAAAGTTTCAAGTTCACTTTCAGCTTTCTCTGCTCGTTCAGTCATCCTTCTGAAACTTTCTTCAGCATTCAATAATTTTTCTTCCAGATTGATTATTGTCTCTGAACACTGCTTGTAACGGGCAAGAGCATCCTCCTTTTCAGCTTCTACTCGGGCAATATCCTGCTTTAAGGCTTGGGTTTCAGTTTCAGCTTTACTAGCTCGCTCATTCAGTTCTCCAGCATCCTTTTGCACATGAGAAATACTATTCTCAAGATTATTTACTTTTTCCAAGCACTGTTGGTATTGAACAAGATTTGCGTCCCTTTCAGCCTCTGCTTTGGTGAGGGCATCCTTCAAAGTCTGAACTTCAGCTTCAGCTTGACTTGCTCGTTCATTAAGTCCCCAGGAATCTTCTTGTGCACGAGAGACTTCTCTCTCTAGACTAGACAATCTCTCCAAACTCTGCTGGTACTCTAGTAGGCCAGCTTCTTTTTCAGCTTCTAATTTAGAAAGAGCATTCTTCAAGGTGGAAATTTCCATTTCAGCTTTAGTCACTCTCTCAGATTCGGACGGGACTCGAGCCCTAAGATCAGGGCCCCCATTGTTTGGGAGACTTTGTTTTTTCTCCCCGCTATTGTGAAAGTTAAGACCTTTTCTTGCCCTACCTTCCATAAATTTCACACGGTTTGTAGATTCTTCAGAACCAAACAAATCATGGAACTGTTTCAGACCCTTCCTGTTCGTTACAGATTCGGATCCTTCTGTGAAAGCTCCATTCCTCTTGATAGCATGTGAAGAGAGTCCCAAAGCACCCTTCTGCAGCTCGTCAGGCTCCAATAGTGCCCTTACTGGTGGTGGCATCTCAGGTGTTCGGGGGTAAACCTCAGTAGCAGAACCTCCAGGTGAGTCATCTGCAAATGGGACGGGAACTTGATTTGGAAATGCTTCTGTCATGGTCTGATGAGCCTGACGAAGCACCCCAGTCGCATGATCATATCTTTCAGCCAATGCACGGTATGCTCGATAAAACTCTTCTACCAATTTCATTAACTCTGGGCGTTTCTTGTAATACATCTCTGCTCGCCTAGCAAAGGAATCAGCATCTTCTTCAATGAGTTTGATCATTTGCTTGACTTTAGCATCCATGTCTGTTCAAGATAAAGATATTTTGATGGTCAAAATATAGGTATACAGAGAAAGATTGAAATTGTAATGCTGAAATTAGACAAAATTATGAAACATAGGAAACCACAATCTCATTACCACTAGGTGAAACCTCATCGGCTTTCATTAATCAATTAACTCTTTCAGACTTAGTTTGGTTAACAAAAACCACTAAGCAAAGATGGTTGTAGACTTTAAATTGCAGAGCAATACCAGATAACATAACTCATCAAGCTTCTAAACCATAATTCTATACTCATTTTAACTAATGTTAACTTTTATCACTCAACTGTACACGGCTCATCATATCATTTTTTCTGTAACAATTAAATAGTAGACACAATGGTAATAATATGGATTATGGATGCATTTTGAATACTGCAATGATGATAATGTACCTGTGAGATTCTCCTGAAGCCATTTTGAATTTTTAGGGCTTATGTGGCTGTTCCACCACCATGAATACATGCCTTTAGAATCCGCGTGCTTCACAGTTGCCATGGCTTAAGTACTCAACACCACCACCTCCTTATTCCAACCACAGATTACGGTTTACAACTCTTGATTCCGAAAACGAGGTGATGGATCAGAAGAAAACCAGTTTTTTTTTATGAAAACAAAGAAACCATTTTCGATGTTAAGAAACAATATGCAAGTCTTCAAATGTCACAGTCAGTACCTGTGCTTAATTCCTGAAAACAGCAAACAAAAGCCAAATAATTCATTTATGACTTTAAGGAAAATTACAACTTCATCAGATGAGCATGAACATAATAAAAGAAAAAGATCAAGAAGAACAGGATGAAAAATAACCTGATCAAGAGAATCCAACGGTCCAAATACATATGAAACAAAGCAAGTAATTACTGGTAACTAATGCCTCACAAGTAACCTGATCAAGAAACCACATAATCAAAAACCGGTGGTTAATACAGTAGTAAGGTACAATCTGATTAATCAAACGTAAAGATGCTTTAAGGAAAATTACAGATTCACAATCAAACAAGGCATCTAAATCACCAACAACCATCCGATCGACATTAAATCAGCAGCATTGAACTTACTCATAGAAAACAACTAAGTTACCAAAGAAAAAAAACTAAAATATCATGAAGTAGAAAAAGAAATGATATGCAGAACCATCAAAATTCAGCAAACATGTAATGTAGAATAGATTTTTTTTAATTACCATAGAATCTGTATAATAAAAAGACGAGAATGATTTCTGGGTTTTGATTATTAGCTGCTGGGGTTTGGCATTTTCGATTCTCAACCCATTTCTTTGAATGATCTTTCAATGATGCAACTCTCCTTTACTTTCTCTTTGTCAGCTGTTTGTGGTTGCCTTTTTCAGTGCTGGGTTTTGGTGCTATGTGAAAAACATGTCAATGGGGGGGGGGGGGAAGAAAACAAAAACAGAGGGGCAGGAGACAAAAATGAATACCCATTAAAAACAGTGAAGCACCTAAGAAAACAAAGAAATCAACAAGTCTTAAAATGACTAAAAATCCGTTTTTATGTGTTTACTTCGTATTCCTTGCGTATATTCGATTTTAGTGATGTGTTTTGAAAAAAAAAAAAAAACACAGAGATTTTGTGAAAGTGAAATGACAGGCTTGTCCCTTGGGAGTTTGGCCTTGAAGGTTTCAAGAAATAATGTTGTTCCTCCTCGTGTAGTGTTGTTTCTTAGACCGGAGTTTAACTCTCTGTCTCTTTCTTTTTTTTTAATACAAAATTTCCATTTCTATTATCCTTTTTTATTAGGTATAAATATAAGCATTTGAAATACAAATAATTAAAATTAAAAAATACAACTAAATTCATAATCAATTTCACAATTAAATAAAAAATTCTAATAATACAAAATAATATAACCGACCTATCTTAGAAAAGGAGAATAGTTGTTCCTCTCTCTTTTAAGTGGCCTTTTTGTTGTTTTCTCCAATTTATTCAACCTTCATATTAATTACAAAAAAAAAATAATAGAAACCCCCAATATACGGTTCAATTTCATCATTGAGTCACATGAACATTGCCAAATATTATATGTTTATCCATTTAAGGCTTGCAGATTTTAGTAACTATTTTAATTTATCTTTTAAAATCAATTAATAATAAGTTCTTTTTATTATTTTAAAACCTTTTTTTCGCAAAGCATTTGGATCGAATTTGAATATTAAAATTATTATTGGGAGGAGAAATTATTTTATGTACCCTTTCCACCACATCATTTATGCTTTCTTTTCAATTATTTAATGACATTTCAATAATTTTTTTATGTTATTGACACACAATTTTGATAATTTTTTTACCCAAAACCCGAAATCTCAGTCTCAAAACTTCGAATTCAGAATCTTAAACTCTGACCCTAACCCATGAACCCTAAATAATAAGCCCCCAAACTCTAAACTCTAAACTCGAACCTCGAATCTCAAACTCAAGCCCTAATCCTTGAACCCTAATTTAGGGTTTAGGATTCAAAGTTTTGGGTATGGAGTTTGGGATCATGATTCAGGGTTCGGGGTTCAAGGTTTAGGGTAAAAAATTGCCAAAATCATGTGTAAGTTATATGAAAATTTTGTTAAAATGTCATTAAATAATTGGAAATGGACCATGGATGATGTGGTGGAAAGAGTCCATAAAATAATTTCTCTACTGGGAGGGCTTTACTTCAATGTCACTCTCGACCCGAATAAGACTGATTTCAGACCATAAAACGGATGAAAACACATGGGATTATTTAAAAAATGTGACTAAAAAATTCTAACTCATATTAAAAAATAATTTTTATCCGTCTTTCTATTGATTTTATGTGTTTAAAATTTTAAATTAGTATTTGATACAACACATTTTTTAACTCTACCAAATGGAGTTAAAAAATTACCATGTCTCTTGTTTTTTGTATATTTTATATCCACTTGTTATGCCCAGCTCTGATCGTGTATTAAATATTTTATTTTAAAATTTTAATTAATTAATATAATTAACATAATATAATATTTTATTATTCAAATTGTTGAATATATTTAGAATAAATCAATTATCTTAATAATTAAAAAAACTTTTGAATTATAGCTAAATTTACCATATTAAAAAAATAGGTGTAGTATAAAACAATACTTTTGGCTATTGATTTTTTTAGTTATTTTAATAGTTTTTTTTTTTTTGAAAATAAAATCAGATTGGGCTTTATTGAATTTAAGACAAAATACATAAAGGGAACATAAAGGGAGCCCAAATAAAGTTTCCAGGCCCAAACAGTAAACAGATGAAACCCATAGTAAAAAACAGAAAAAAAAGTCTCTGAGCTGTATCCAATAGCCCGAAAAAAACAAAATAAATTAAAACCAGAGCCATATTAATGGCACCCCTGATTTTGCCCAATCAGAAACCTGGCAACGTCTTTTCCTTCTCATCTGACGTTTCTTCTCTTAGACGATTCCAGATACCAATGGAAACCATTCACTTACCGCATTAATTGTCCCATTTCAGCCTCCTCTTTCTTTACATCTTTTCAATTTTCAATTTTCAATCTGATATCTTTCTTCCCCTTTCCCTTTCATCTCTCATTCCTTTCTCATCATTTCTTCATTTTCAAAATGGTTCACCCTTTTCTTCCTTCTCCTTCAGTCGTTCAGCATATGCAGGGACTCTTTCAATCAGGTAAAACTCTCCCCTTCCCTTTAGTGTTTCTGTTGCAAGAGTATGTGCAAGGCCGTTCGATGATCTTGGAATACATTCAAACCAACAACTTTTAAGTTTTCTCCGTAACTGTTGTATGTCGTGTATGTACGCCCCGATCCTTGATTTATCTCCATTTCTATTCCTGCATTTCTTTATTATTGATAATGCGTCCCCTTCAATAATGATTTCTGCCCACTGCATGTCCACGCCAATTTGTATTGCTGTTCGACATGCGATTGCCTCGGCCGCAAATGAGGACTCAATTTGTTGGTAGATCTTTGAAAGCGATAACAAGACTGCACCTTTTCTGTTTCTGGCGATGACTCCCACTGCCGATTTTTGGACCTTTCCATCATATGTTGCGTCAAAGTTTATCTTAATAGTGTGGCCGAATGGGTGCTTCAATTTCTTAACTTCCGGAAGGGCTTTCGGTAATTTCTCTTCAACTCCCTTCAGCTCTAGGATATAACTATTAGTAAATTTTGCTGTCTCCTTCCCAGATCTACTCACTTTCTCATGTATTATCTTATTTTTGTTTCCCCAGATCGCCCATAAAGCACAACAAAAGACTTCACATTGAAGAGGGGTAGTCTTTTCAAAGACCCAGGTAAGCCACTGTAGGAACTCCATGTGTACGTCTTTAAGAAATTCCGAAAAAAATAACTCTTCCCAAACTGATTTTGAACAGGACATTCTCTAAACAAATGATTCATAGTTTCTGCTCCTTGACCACACCGAGGGCAAATTACGTTGTTTGATAATTTCCTGTGCTGCATATTGATTCTTGTAGGTAGATAGTTCCCCGATATCTTCCAGATTGTAATTTTAATCTTAGATGGTAGATTAAGTAGCCAAAGTTTTTTGTAAAATTTGTTGAAGTCAGTTTGTAAAGCGTAAGCTCTAGGATCCATCTCAATGTCCTGCAATAGTTTATAGGTGCTACGTACCGTGAACTCTCCGGAAGGCTCTCCTCTCCAAGCTAGAAAATCATCATGGGGTTTTAATGCGAGCGGAATGCGAAGTATCTTTTCAGCTACATCCCCCGGAAAGGTAGACCCTATCAACTCTGATTTCCAGCTTCTACTACTTTTCTCAATTAATTCAGCAACTTTAAAATCGCTTAAATTATTAACATGTGATGATAATCTAGGATTAATCAAATCTGGTATCCAAACATCATGAAGAACTGAAATATCCGACCTCTTTTCCCACTCTTCAACATATGCCTTCTGCTAGAACACCTTTAGCTGCCCATATACTCTTCCATGTGTATGAGCAATTATTTCCCAAACATGAATTTAGAAAATCCGCATTCGGAAAATATTTTGCTTTTTATACTTGTGTAACTAACAAATTGGGGTTATTCAGAATTCTCCACCCTTGCTTAGCTAGTAGAGACACATTGAATTTAGTCATACTCCTAAATCCCATACCTCCCTCATCTTTTGGTCGGCACATGTGTTTCCATTGACACCAATGGATTCCTTTCTTCCCGTATGCTTTTTGCCACCAGAAATTTGCGATGATCCTCTTTAATTCTCCACAAAAGGAACTTGGTAATAGAAAACAAGACATAGCATAAGTTGGGATTGCATGTAGAACCGATTTGATGAATACCTCCTTACCTCCTTATGATAAGAACCTATTGCTCCAACCTTTGATCCTGAATTGGAGCTTCTCTTTAAGATTTTGAAACGACTCCTTTCTACGTCTGCCAATCACATTAGGAAGACCTAAGTATTTTTCCATATCAGTCGAAGATCTTACTCCTAAAATTACCGATACCTCCATTTTGTTTTCTTCCGATGTATTTGAGCTGTGAAAAATCGTCGATTTATTGAAATTAACACATTTACCAGAACATTTTTCATATTCCTTGAGGATTCCTTTCAATTGCCCCGCTCCTTCTTTTGTTGTTTCCCCAAACAATATACAGTCATCGGCAAAAAGTAGATGTGAAATTATTGGTCCTCTTCTACTTGCCTTTGCTTCTTTAATCAACCTTCTTCCTTAGCCAATCTTATAAGTGCCGACAATCCCTCACTGCATAATAGAAAAAAGAAAGGGCTTAGAGGATCTCCCTGTCTCAAACCTCTAGAAGCTTGAAAAACTCTTCCTCTCTTTCCATTGATGTTAACTGCAAATGACGCTGTAGAAATACATTTGAATATTAATTTTACCAATTCTTCTTGAAAACCCATCAACATAACTTCCTTAAGAAAACCTCATTCAACCCTATCATAAGCTTTGCTCATGTCTAGTTTGACTGCCATATATCCTTTTTTCCCTGTACGTTTTTTTCCCGAAAAGTGTGAAGAATTTCATAAGCTATTAGAACATTGTCAGAAATTAACCTTCCGGGTACGAAAGCACTTTGAACCACATCAATGCATCCCCCAATTACTTCTTGTAGCCTATTCGCAATTGCCTTTGTCACGATTTTGTATAAAACCGTACACAAACTAATTGGTCTAAAATTAGCTAAATTGACCGGATTCTGAATTTTCGGAATGAGCACTATATCTGTTAAATTTAGTTGACCAAAATTCTGATCCTTGTTTAGAATTCCCAAGCAAAAAGTAGTGACTTCTTTGCCTACAATATGCCAATAACGTTGGAAAAATAGAGCTGGAAAACCATCAGGTCCTGGTGCTTTAGTCGCCCCCATTCCTTTTAAGGCTGAAAACACTTCTTCTTCTGTATATGCTACTAGTAAGGCAGCATTCTTATCTGGTGAAATATTCTTCTTAATGCCTTGTAATAGATGAGATAGATCCCCGACTCCATTTGACGTAAATAGTTTCTAAAAGTATAAAGTGGCAACTTTAGCTATCTCACTTTCTTCAGTAGTCTCTCCTCCATCATCAAGCTGCAACCTTGAAATTGTATTCATTTTCCTACGGGACGAGGTGTACTTATGAAAGAAAGCTGAATTTTTGTCTCCTACTTTAAGCCAGTTCGCCCTTGCCCTCTGCTCCCAATAAATTTCATCCCTGTCAATTTCCATATTCAGATCGACCCTTATACCAATAATCTTTGCTATCGTATCATCATCACTTTCTTTTGCCATCAACACTTCCAGTTCCTTAGTCAGCTTTTTCTTAAACCCCTCCCTCTTTTTTTTAATCGACCCCGACCATTCCTTTAGATGTACCTGTAGCTTCTTCAATTTCTCTAGAATTGGATCCGTATTTGATTCCCAACAATCCTTAATTTTTTTTCTCTAGGGATTCCTCTATGGTCCACCACGCCTCAAATTTAAATTGTGTATTACCAGCATAGATGTTCTCATTTTTCGTATTTAAAAGAAGTGGGCAATGATCTGACATCTAATGGGGTAAATGGAAGATCTTACTTGTTGGGAAAAGACTCTTCCATCTTTCATTTGCTACTCTTCTATCAAGTCTTTCTTTGATATTCGTGTTTGCAAAAATTCCTCTTTCCCATGTGTACCAAACTCCCGAGTATCCTATATCTTCCAATTGAAATTCTTCTAAAGCCTCTCGGAATGCCTCCATTCTCCTTTCTTCCCTTGGTATCCCTCCACTTTTTTCAAAGGTATACATTATTTCATTAAAATCACATTTTACTAGCCATGGCTGACTTTGATCTTCCCCTAGTTTTCGTAGTAAATTCCAAGAATCATTCTTACAATTAGAATAAGGTGAACCATAAAAACCTGTAAATCTCCATTCTTGATTTGAATTCTCCTTCTTGACTATTACATCAATGTGGTTCTTAGAGAAATTTCTTAAAGTGATGTTAATATCTTCCTTCCATGCTAAACATAAGCTTCCACGCGAGCCTTCAGCTTCAATCTCAATCCCATTAGGAAAGCCACAACTCCTCCTGACCCTTTCCATATGCTGTTTATCAATTTTTGTCTCCATTAAGAAGACCATGTGGGGATTCTGCTGCTTTAAGAAATATCGCAGCCTTCTAGTCGCCCGTAGACTCCCAAATCCACGGACATTCCAACTTATGCTTTTCATTGTGCCCGGTCGACTTGCCTCTTGGCAGCCGCCGATCTCAGTTGTAGTGCAGAATCATCCTGCTCCATAGTTTCAATACCTGCTTCTTGAAAGAATTCTCTACAAGCCTGTTCACCTTCTGATTTCAGCCTTTTCGTTCCATCTTCATAAGTTATTATTTCGCAACCATTAACAATTTCAGCTTCTGGGAATTTCCTCTTGTTTATATTGCATTCCTCATTTCCTTTCATCACCCTTTTGCCGGTTCTAATCTTTACCACCTTCCCCTCTTAATCAGATCTGAATTATTTTGTTTCCTGCAAATTGTGACGTCCATCTGAACTTCTTCTGCAAGATTAAATACTTCATCCTTTTCCTTCATCTTTTCCCCTCTATCGAGCAATTCAATTTTTTCCACCAACCTTCTATTTGCGCTATCTCCCTCTTCGGTAATTTTTTCATTTAGTGCTTCTATCTCAACACCCCCTGTATAAGAGCACTGGGATCTTCCCTTATTTGAGGCAGCATTAAATTTTATGCTCTCTTTCCCAATTAGATTTGATTCTGCTTTTAAAGCTGACGTAAATGGTGGATCTATTCTGATTTTGTCTTTTCCTGCAGGATCAAACTCATGGCAGTCTGTGAGACCATGCCCCATTCTCCTACAACCAAAATAGAATACTGGTAGTTTTTCATACTTGAAAGAAACCCATGATTTATTCTTATTATCAATTGAGACAAAAATACCTCGTCTAAGGGGTTTCTGCACATCCAAATTTATCCTGAGACGACATAAGTCACCATTAATTTCAAATCTAAGCACCCCTCCAAAAGTAGCACCAATAGCATGAAGGAGATCTTTTTTATCGAATTTTGGTAAACACGGGCCAATTTTTATCCAATATGGTGAAGAATTAAGCTGAATCTGGGCTCTCTCCATCTGCTAGGTAATTCGACTAAATAAAATTAAACTTTTCCTAAATAGCCATGGCCTTCCTTCCATAATCATCTCCAAGTCCTCTTTTAACTCAAACGTAATCATAAATAAATTCTGCCCTACCATCTGAATCTCAAATTTCTTTTTTTGTCTTCCATATACTTCTCATCTGTGCTTTGAAACTCTCTGGGTTGTAAAACTTTTTTGTCCAGATTGTACAAATCAAAGATGGTTTCTCACCTGGCGTAATAGTAGACCCTTTAACAGATAGTTGAACCAGTTCCTCTGCTAGTAAAGAAATCTCATCTCTATCCTTTCGATCGTCACCACCGCTTCCTGCCATCCTAAGCCGCAGCAGTTACTGCTTTCTCTAGGACTCTTGCAGAGCACTCTTGGCGACCCATTGTTAGTTATTTTAATAGTTAATTCAACATAGTTAAGTCAACAAGCATTTCTTAGTGTCTTAAAAAACATTTATTTAAAAAAATTAGTAACAAATTTTAAAGACTTTTAGACTCTATTAATGTAAAATTACTTCTTCAATCATGCTTTTGAGAATCCTAATATTTTTTTAAAAAAAAACTTTGAGATTAGTAATTAGTTAAACTCGAAATCCGACTCGATTACATGAATTGAAAGGCCTAATTCATTTCGCGAGCAGCCAGGGCCTCGCGAAATGCCTCATCACCTTTCGAAGTGCCATGCCTCACCACTTTGCGGGATCACTTCATAGTTCATCCGATCCTTCTCACACTTCCTCACAAGTCCACCTCGCGAGATGATCATCTCATCTCACTACCTCAAGAGGTCACAAACCGTCTGCCACTAGCACCTCGCATTCTTGCGGGAGGAGACACGTTTCAAGATATGTGTCTAACCTAAAGGGTGAACATGTTTTATGCATGGCACCTAGCGGTCTCTTAATACGTCACACCAAAAAATTATACCTTATAAATATGAGAAAGATGCTCTTAAGAAAAAGAGACAAGAGAAAACCTTAACATAACCAAACCTAGTTAAATATATAATTAAACATAAATTTATAATCCTCTTATTTTAACCCATTATTTGGACAAAAGTCAATATATTATACACATAGATATTGCATAAATCAATTAATTCAAGTTTCAAATACTTCATTAATTTTAAAAGCTTACTCAATAAATTTTAAAGCTACAGATTTACTTATATTGCTATAAATCTTATAAATCATTATATGTTAACAAGATTATACTTAAATTTATACAATTATTTGGAGAGTTCATAAATATATTGAAAAGTATGCATCTAGACCTATCATGGATTATGTTATCTATTCAGGTTTGAAGATTCTCTTAAAAAGTAATAGGGTTTGAGTAAAAATAAATGTTTGAAAAATAGGTTTTGACAAAAAATAAAATTCGTTTTCTAAACGGGTTAGACATTAGGTAAGATTTTTTAGCCCGAGCTTGGTCCAGCCTGAATCTATCTAAATTTTTTGTTATTGTTTTGTTATCATTTTTTATTAAACTTATTTTCTGGATTAAACCTAAACTTAGAAAATGAATAAAATTTATATCAGCCCGATTTGAATCAAACCCGACTATGATGAAGTACATGTTAACCCCCAAAACTTCATACTTACTAATGATATTTCCAGGGCCAAAAGGCCATTTACATTTCTGACGAAACAAATAATAATTAAACCGAAACTTCAAAAGGGGGAAAAAAACAAAAACAAAAGGTGGAGAGGAGAGGAGTGCGTCGGTCTATTCAAAACTAGGCTCTTGGCAGGTAGAACACGGTGTCGTTTTCTAAAAGGACAATTAAAAAATAAAATTTGTATTTTTAATTGGTTAAAATCTGATATAAATTTTTTGTATTTTTTTTATTTATTTTTGGTAAGTTTTTTTATTTTTTTATATATTTAGAACTTAATTTTTTCTTAATTTTATTTTTAAGAATATAATCTCTTTAATTTTATAAATTATAAAATTAAAATTTAATTGTTTCTTTCATTAAATTCAATGGCGTGGCATTTTAAGATAAAAAAATATTTATAAGAAAAATTGTGATTGTAATAGAATTAAATTTAATAGAAGAATTTTAGTGATATTCACAATTGAACTTAAAATTTAAAATCTAAAAAGTAAAACAAATATTTTTTTGAAATAAAAAGTAAAAGAACTAAATTACAAATATGCTTAAAACATATTTAAATAATAAAAGAATCGTAGAAGAGTCAAATTACATTTTGCCCTTTTTACTAAAAAATGAGCAAATTAATCCCATATATGTTAGACTAAAGAGTAAACTAAACAGTTATATGTGGCGTATCACATGTACTTCGTCCTAACGTACAAGAATCAATTTTTAACAATAAAAATGGATGAAATTTTAATAAAATAACAAATTTACTATTTAATCTAATTATTTTTTTAGTAAAAGTGTCATGATTTTGTTTTATTTAAGGTGAGCCAAAATGTAAATTATAGTTGATGGGAAGATAAGATAAAGAAATTGGAAATTGGTACTCAAATACGTATACAGTGTGTATACGTCAATATCAAGAGTGGTTGTTAAAAAGCCTCCATGTCAAGCATATTCACCTTGGGATGGATGGATGGATGTCATAACTTCTAAGTTCAGTCATATATATTACATTATGATACACAAATAAATTTATATAAAAAATTATATTTATTCGACGTATAAATAAATATTAAATAAATTTTTTATTTGAATGATAAAATTAATCTTATAAATATTTTTATTGGTTTTATATAAATATATCAAAATTCTCTCGTAATAATATAATTTATTTTGTTAATTAATAGTTTTTCTTTAATTATTTTTTAGTAAAGTTAATGTTCGGTTGATTTGTGATACTAACTCAATCAAGAATTTAAATAATAATATAGATAAATTAATTCTAAGTTCAATTTAAATCGATTTTGACCTTATATTAAAAAATCAAACCGAATATGAAAGATAATTGACCCGAATCGATTTCCACTAGTTTAGATCAATTCATTTAATTGTATAATACATTCAACTACATTTTATTATTAAATTATAAAAAAAAGTCGATTTGATTCAATTCGATTTAAATAATTATCAATATTCAAATAAATTTTCAAAATTTCACTTAATCCTAATGGATTATTACAACACTTTTCTTAAATAGCAGTTAGTAATTTTAAGTTAAAATCTTAAGCACTTAAACTTTCGTTTTATAGATGAAGTAGACTTTGGAAAAATCCTAAAAACTTTTCTATTTCTCTTCAAGCCATTTATTTATCTTTTATTTTGTTCAGCGGTGGTATCAGTCTTTGGGCTTTTTTTTCCCTCTCACCAACCTTTTCTTTCTTTCTTTTTCTCATTCACCTCATATGTTTTCTCTCTTTTCAATTTGCAGATCTATTTTGTGGGTATCTTTGTTGTCTTCAGAAGTTGTGATGGACAAATGACAGCGCCTGTCGTTCGCTAAAACTCTACTGGCCACCAGTAGTTTTTCTTAAAAAGCGGTGTGGCTCGTTGTTAGCTTCTTGATTTGTTTCTGTTTTGAGAGTGTTTTAAGAATAATAAATGATTTCACGAGTCGATTTGGACCCGTATTATCGTAAGTTATATATATTTTTCCATTGTTTAATAAGTTTTAGTTTTAGAAATATTTGTCTACTTTTGTAGCACGTTTTTAGGTCTTGTTTATGCATGTAACCTTAGTATTTCAAGTGATTTTAGGGATAGTTTTGTTGTCGTCCTCTCTAGTTTGGTGAATACTCAACTCTTTTGTCGATTTTTGCTCGTCGCTTTGGACCATCCAGGGCTAATTTCCTTATCGTATTAAGTGCTTGTAGATATGTTGTGCTTGAGTTGTGACAAAGTCAATTGTCAACGTGTCATGATGTTTTATTGATGTTGAGGCTAAAACCTTTATTGTGTTGATAGAGCTTGTCTTTCATCATTTACAACGAGTGTTTATTATTTTTTTCTCCTAAATTATATTATTTTATTCATTAAATGAATTAATTTAAAAAAAAAAAACTCAAAAACTTATTATCTTTTTCCTTTAATAAAAGAAAAAGGTGATATTTGATAAATACATTACTTTTGAGATTGCTTAAGAGTGAATGAAATTGATTTGACAATCTTAATAAAATTCCTCTTCACTAACAACATGGATATAAACTCTAAACCTAACCCTTCTTTAATAAAATTTTAAGGGTGACACACTGAATCATTTATTCTAACCTAAAATTACGACACTTTTAAAATTTAATGCGTCCCAAACCGCACTGATGGCTATATTTAAACAATGTAAATTAATTGCATTAATCTTAGCAAAAGTATAGGCTTTGAGATTTTAATGTTTTAAGTTGGAATTTTATTTTAAGTAAATGATGGGCAAAAGTATTATAGAAGTCTTGTATTTTATTTTTAATTTTTGTATATTAGATTATAGTGTAATTTTTTTTTTTAAATTTCATCCTTTTGTATTATTAAAAATTGACGTGATTTACAGAATAATCAAACAATGACACGTGATATGTTCTGTGTACCTTATACTGAAATACAAGAATCAATTTTTAACAGTAAAAATGGATACTTTTTTTAATAAAATGATCAATTTACTCTTTGATTTAACATATAAATTGCATTCTCTCTCTTTTACTAAAAAACGAGTAAATTAGTCATTGTACGTTAAATCAAAGAGTAAATTGATCATTTCTTTTAAAAAATTCATCCATTTGTACTGTTAAAAACTAACATGACTAAGGGCTTGTTTAGTAGTGCTTAAAAAAGCACTTTTGAAAGAAAAACTGTACTAAACAAGTTGCTTTTGGCTGAATTTTTTTGCTTTTGAAAAATATTTTTGAAAAGGAGAAGCTAAAAAATTTTAGCTTCTCTTCTCCCAAAAGCACTTTTGGTGTTTAATTATTTTTTCACCTCTCCAACAACATAATACTTTATCTTTTTTTTTCTTGATGCTTAATTACAAATGTGTTAAAACTATTAATTAAAAATAATAATAAAAATATTTTTTAAAATAATACAATTGTGTTAATATCTAATTACAAATATTTAATGGTTATATTTAAATATTTAAAATATAGTTTATATATTATAATTAAATTTTATAAATAATTAATATTTATTGCTTAAAAAATTAAAATTTATATTTCATATATTAAAATATTAACAAAATGTTATAATAAATTATTTTTATATTCTTACTAAAATGTAATAATATTAACTAATTTGAACATTATTTAAATGCATATTTGTTACTTGATAATATCATGTCTAAAATTGACATTTTATTTTTCAAAAGTACTTTTTGACAGCAATGCTAAACACTCAAATTTTAAACTAAACTTTTCAAAAATACTTCCCAACAGCACTTTTCCATGGTACTTTTTAAAAGCAATTTTCAAAAGTATTGCTAAACTAGCCTTAATAAAATAACCAGACAATAACACGTGACATATCATGTGTACCTCCTACTGACATACAAGAATAAGCTTTTAACAGCAAAAATAGATAATTTTTTAATAAAATGACCAGTTTACTCTTTAATTTAACATATAGTGATTAATTTATTTATTTTTTGAATATAAGATCAAAACGTAATATGATTTCTAATATAAAGATTTTCATGACACTTTTACTATAAATGGTGTGAAGGTTATTATTACATGTTTGATTTTTATTGTAATTGGAGGTATGTATGAGTCGAAATTATTATAAACCTAAAAAATAAATAAATTTATTGCATTAATGTAATTTAAGTGAAAGCATCATCTTAGGGGGAAAAGGTGGTGCTTCCGGATAAAAAACAATGATGGATACGCATACAGAAGAACAAAAGCCAGCCTGGAATGTCGTTTGCCTCAATTCAATTATTGAATTTCTGAATTTAGTAATTAATTATTCGTATTCCGTAAGCTCATTAAAAGTATTGAATTTCTGAATTTTTGAATAGGTTCGGGAGTCGGTTACGCACGAGAAAGGATTAGCACCCTCGTGACGCTCAAAATTGGTACCTAGTTGATTCTTAGTGTCGAAAGTTGAAAACTCGAAAAGAATTTAAAATACGATCCCTCTTTATATTAATGTTAATTTTACTTAAAAAATTTTAAATAAATCGAAAAGTATGTTAAAGCCCCCTCATCTCAAGGCAACAAAATGTCACATCCCGTAAGTTAGGGCACGACTTTCTCGAGTTTCTGAATACAGAACATTGCCTTATTTTAAAATTTTTCTTTTTATGCATCGGGTAAAAATTAATGTGACATGAATTGATTACAATAATAGTAATAATATAAATAATCAAATCACAATAATAAGATAAATAAAGTAACTTAAAATAAAAATAAAAATGGAAAATGCACAATTTAAAAAAGATAAATAAACATAACATGAAGATATTAGAAATAATAAAAGAAATAATAAAACAACAAGAACAACAAAAACATTAGAATTAAAATAATAACAACAATAATAAAAACATAGAATTAAAAAAGAGTATGAATAATCTATTTTTTTTTAATGTAAAAGGAAGAAGAAATAATAATAAATAAATAAAATAAAAAGTTTGTGGAAAGATTGAAATAAAATAGATTAAGGATTAAATCAAGATTAAAGTGAACTTAAAAGAAGAAATTTAAATAATAAAATATAAAATATAAAATATAAAAATGCAAAAGTATTAAAAAATAAAATAAAATAAGGACTGAAATTGAAAGCCAAACAAAATTTTAGGGGAGGAATCGGGAGTTAAAATAAGGTGAAGGACCTAATCGTAATGCACGAATAAAAAGGAGGGACCAAAAAGGAAAATATTCTCTGTCTTTCAAAACGCACAGTTCCAATATGGACTAAAATGAAACAATGCAAAAATCACAGGGTAAAATTAAAAAGCAAAAAAAAAAAAAAACAGGATTAAATTGAAAATGGGCAAAAAAGCGGAAGGACCGACCGCACAAATAACCCCAGACGCTAAAAAAACGCGGATATTAGCCGCGCGAGTCGAGTATCGGGTTGGCCCCCAAAACGACACTGTTTCAGGTGTTTTTTCTTTTAAAACGGTCTAAGGACCAAATTAGAGCAAAATAAAAATGTGTGGCAAAATTTAAAAAAATTTTAAAAAAGGATGGGACCCGATCGAATTAAGCCTCAAAAGCGGAAGGGCCCATCGCGTAATTAAACCATCAGTCAAAAACACGCGGATCCCCTGGGTCGGATCAGGTCGGCGCGCGGGTTGTATCAAAACGACGCCGTTTTGGCTCCTGAAGCTTAGGCCCAAAACGACGTCGTTTTGGACCTCATATAAATGTAAAAAAGTGAACAAAAAAATCATTCTAAAAGCTTCTAATTTTTTTTTTCATTCCTTCTCTCTTTTCCTCTCTGGGGATAACCTAGAACTCAGCCATGGAGGTCATCGGCAGCCCGCCATGGCCACCGGTCATCGGCGACAGTGACCGTCGCCTTCGGTGGCCAGAGAGAAAAAAAGAAGGACCTTTTTAGCCCTTTTTGACCCGAATCCGAAGGCTAGGCCTTTGATTTTTAAAAAGAAATGTCTTCGACCCTCCCTTAGCCATTTTCGATGCCGGAGAAGGCCTCCGACGACGAGGTAGATGAAGCGACACAGGTACGAAACGTCCTCTTTTTTATTTATTATTTTTTTTGAAATGAAACGAAAAATAAAATAAAAGAATCACCTTTTTGGCTTTGAGTTCTTTTTTATTAATCTCGTGTGTAAAAATTACATTGATGATGGTGGCTTTTATAGCCGATTTACAACACTATTTATTCTTATTTTTTGCTAATGTTTCCACTGTTTCTGCTTTCGTTCCTGCCTTTCCTGCTTTGCTTTCTTTCTTTGCTCTTTTTTGCAGGCCTTGGCATGTCAACGGAGGATGGGTCTTGCTATTTTGGTGCAACGGCGGCAGCAAGGTGTCAGGCCTTGGGACGAGGCATAGGCGACGTGATCGAGGAGGGAGCAGCGGCACATCTAGGGTTTCTGCTCCTTTTTTTTTTCATTAGTTTAGGTTTTGGGCCTGTAAAAATTTGGGCTAGGTTTTTAGTATTTTGGGCTTGTAAAAATTGGACTGGACTTATTATTATTATTTTATTTGTTTTGTTGTTTTTGGTTTAGTGGGCCCGGACAAATTGGGCCTATTACAATTGTAGGGCCCAATTTTTAACCCGGAGCCCAATAAACCAGTCCAAAATTATAGCCTCAAAATACAAGCCCAATTAAATACCAGATTTTACATTAGGCCCAATTAAATTAAAGCCCGAATGGCCCAAATTTACACAACTTAAACCGAATTGAAACCCTAGCAGCAACCCTTGGCGCCGCCATCAACCAACCTGCCCCTCCGCATCGTGCGCGCCTCCACCACCTAGCCACGTCCGCGCCACGTCGCCGTACCTGCGGAAAAGAAGGAACAAAGCAACAGCCAAAATCTAACAAAATCCAGAGTTGGTTGTAGTTTCTTTTTCCTAAAAGGCTATAAAAGCCGAAATAATACAATGTAAATGTTACTTTTTTTTTACTAATATGAATACAAGGAATCCCAATAGATCAACAAATAAGAAAGGTTCTAAATTCTATTTTTTTTTTATCTTTCCGAATCTGTTTCTTTTTTTTAAAGGTTTTTTCTTCTTCTTTTTTTTAAATACATATGGGTTTTTAAAGGAAATAAAAAAAAAAAAAAAAAATACCTGTTTTTTAAACTCCGGCCGCTGTACGCGGCGACGCCGACGACGACGGACGGCGGTGGTCGTCGTCGGAAGCCCTGCCGGAAATCGCCCGTGTGAAAGGGAAGGGGAGGGCATTTTTTAAGGGCTTTCAAAAAAAATTTTCTGCTGAAGTGAAGAGAATGAAATTTTCAAAAAAATCTAACTTTTATAGGGCCCCAAAACGACGTCGTTTTGGAGCTGGCCTTAAATGCCCAAAACGGCGTCGTTTCAATCCCCTTGACCCGCGCGTTGACCCGACCCGGGGAGGATCCGCGTGTTTCTATAAAATTGACTATTTACCGCTTTAGCCCTTTCGCATTTTTTTATTTTTTAATTCAGTTTTTTTTTTAATTATAATTCGCCCCAGTAATTTTCTTTCCAGTTCATTTTAGTCCCCCATGATGCCGCGCGTTTAGGAGGGCCGGAATATTTCCCATTTGGTCCTCCCCTTTTTGTGCGCGTTGCTACGAGGCCCTAATTCATTTATTTCTTTTAAGATTCACCCCAAAGTTTTATTTTAAGTTTAATTTCATCCTTTTTCTTATTTCCTTCCATTATTTTACTATTATTGTCATTATTTTGGTTATTATTATTATCTTTAATATTATTATTACCGTATTTATTATTATTACCTTCCTTATTATTAATATTATTACTTTTAACATTACCAGTATTATTATTTTAATATTACTACTACTATTATTTTTTTATTTTATTTATAATTGACTTTATTATTATTATTATTATATTCATTATTATTATATTCATTATTATTATTTTTATTATTACCGTTATTTTTATATATACATATTATTATTACTATGATTATATGTATTATTAGTATTATATTTATATTTATTATTTTTATTATTTACATTATTATTGCTATTTTTATTATTCCTATTATTTTTGTTATTTTCAATATTATTTTTATTTTTTTACTATCATATTTTTTATTTATCACTATTGATCGTAATATTATTACTATTATTTTATTATTAATACTATTTTTATTTTTACTAGTACTATTATTCCTATTTTAATTATTATTAATATTATTTTTTATTTTAATTTTTTCCATCATTATTATTACTATTTATCATTACTGTTACTATTATTTTTGTTATTAATGCTATTGTTTATTTTAAATATTTTTTTCTATTATTTTTATTATTACTATTATTTGTTTATTAATACATTTTATTATTGTTATTATTGCATTTTTGTTACTATTTTTCTTTTCTTGCATATTATTTGTTTGAATTTTCATTTATTCTTGCTTTTATTATTGTAATTTATAGTATTTCCCTCGTTTCTACCCTAGTATGCATGTCTACTATAATTCGTCTTTCATTCTATTACGACCATATCACATTTTATTCAAGGCATTACATTTTATCCGATTTTCAAAATAAGCAAACACTCCGCGTTCTAGGGTTCGAAAGAAATCATACCCTAACTTACTGGGTTTTGATTTTTCTCTTCGAGTCTAAAGAACCTATTACTTTCTTTTTAAAAGTTAAATAAAAACTTATTCTCGAGAATTCAAAGTTGTCGTTTCCTAACTCACTGGATATGACGTTTTGTTATCTCGGGATAAGGATTTCAAAAAACAAGGCAATGTTTCGTGTTTGGAAGTTCGAGAAATTGTGCCCTAACGTGATGGGTTTCGGTTTTTCGTTCGTCCAAATAACTAAATATCCTTTTAATTTTGGGTTTTGGGAAATTAAGGGATGATCTTAGTTTCGGGGGTTAAAATGTCGCACCCTAACGTACTGGATGTGATATTTTATCCTTTTGGAACAAAAGAGTCTTAATATTCCAAAACGGGTTATACAAACATTCTTTAAAAGGAATTGTATTTTAAAATCTTTTCAAATTCTCGACATAAATACATTAAATAATCAATTAGGTACCAATTTTGGGCGTCACGAGGGTGCTAATCCTTCCTCGTGCGTAACCGACTCCCAAACCCGTTTTTCTAAATTTCGTAGACCAAAACTATCGTTTTAATAAATCAAAAGGTTTTAACGATCAATCTTGAGGTGACCCGATCACACCCCAAAAAAGATTGGTGGCAACTCCATTTTCGTTTTAAAAGTTGACCCCATTTTCCAAACAAAAAAATTGTTTCGACAGCTTGGCGACTCCGCTGGGGACAAAGAGAGTCAAGCCGTAAATTGATTAATTTCCGTCCTTTTGACGAAAGTTGAAAATCAGATTTAAAAATTACGATTCTTTTATTGCATTTGTTAGGTCATTTAGTTGGTTGTAATTGGAGTGTCTAGGGTACTCTTACATCATATTGCATGACCGTTGTGGTCACACATTTTAAGTGGGAGTGAGAAACTATGCCTTCGTGAGGTTTTCACCTCCGCATAGGCTAGTGGACTACTTCCGGGATACATCCGTACCTATGTCTTCGTGAGGTTTTCACCTCCGCATAGCCATAGGGAAATGTATTCTCCTGAACTGAACTCGATCCATATAAGCTTATAATGGGTGAGGATTGAGGAATCTGCTGGTTCAAGTACCCTCCCTTTAGAACTAAACCACATATAGTGAACCCTAGGAGCCCACTTTAGGTAGAACTATGTTGAACCCTAGCAGTTACCTGGATAGATGTTTGATTTTTACCATCTGCATATGATACTAATGTGCTTTCTTTTGTTTATGACTACATTGCATTTCATCATCATAGAAAGGAGGTGTTGATTCATATTCGATTGCTAAATAGAAGAATTTGTCATAGGAAAATAGATTCCTTGATAAAGTGGGTTATAATATGTTCGTCCAAATATAGTCCAAGTGTACACAACGAGAAAAAATTGATAGTATATGACTTTGCCTCGTCGCCTGGGGATTCAAGCCAACAAAGATTATTCGAGAGCCACCACATCTCAATTTTCTTAAAGAAGCTAATGAGCATCGCGAAGGATAAGTGAGTGAAGAGTCACGGCCTGGATCAAGCAACAAGGAGCTAGAAGAGGCATCTATTGAGAAAGTTTAGGAGACACGACCATAACATCCAGATACGAAGAAAAGGATTGGTGTCTTCATCTGGACTATGAAGACAAAGCCGTATATGTAATCCATTTTATGTAAAGAAATTTATTTTCTAGAAAAGTTCTTCTAATGGAATTGGATTCAGAATCAACGCCTCTCTTTCTTTTTGCATTTATTCATTTGCATTGCATTTCATGCATTTGCATTACACCGCATCATATGGATTAAATGTCATAAAAGAACCCTATTAACTAGAGATCGTATTATAGTTACCCTGGAACATCGCTACTACACTCGAAGAAAAATAAAAGCCATGGATCAAAGGTTAGAAAGGTTAGAACAGATGCAAACGGAGATGCAAGACCAGTTGCAAATTCAGATACAAGAACAGTTGGCTAGATCCAACAGGATATGAGGGATCAAATGCTGGAATCCTAGAGAAGCATGATGAGCCAGTTAACATAGTTGTTGACTAGAGGGCCTGATAAAGGAAAGAGCCCTATGGTCGATACCGGAGACGTTAATGAAGACTCTGCTTATCCTCTAGGTTTTGCCCCGATGCATTCCCAAGTACAACCACCAAGAGTGTCCGTTAATATCGAACCCCAGTATCAATCCGGTACCTCAGCACTGGTAAACTTCGCAACAGGTTCGAGCACCAACCCCAGAGATAATTTGACAAAACTAATGGTCCCTGACTTCGATGATGCAGTAGAAAGGGAAAAGGCAAGGGCGGAGCTCCCAAAACAGTTTGAAGATTGATGCAAATTGTTGGAGGAGAAATTTAAAGTATTGGAAAGCGCTGATTACCAATGCAAAATAGATGCTAAGAAGTTGAGTCCGGTCCCAGATCTGGTACTCCCTCCAAAGTTCAAGATGCCAGAGTTCAAAAAATACAACGGGACCAGCTGCCCTGAGGCCCATATTACAATGTTCTGTCGGAGAATGATGGGACATGTCAGCAACGACCAATTGTTGATTCACTGTTTCCAAGATAATTTGACTGGGGCTGCGGCCAAATGGTACAACCAGTTGAGTCGTACTCAAGTCAAATCATGGAAGGATTTAGTACAGCCCTTCATGAAGCAACATGACCATGTGAAGGACATAGCGCCTGACAGGATCACATTACAGAACATGGAGAAAAAGTCGAATGAAAGTTTCAGGCAATATGCTCAGAGGTGGAGGGAAGTCGCTACGCAAGTCTAACCCCCACTGTTGGAAAAAGAAACCACCATGCTTTTCATTAATACTTTGAAGGCACCTTTTATTAATCACATGCTGAGAAGTGTAACTAAGAGTTTTGCGAACATAGTGATGTCCGGGGAAATGATAGAGAACGCAATAAGGTGCGAAAAAATAGAGGCTGGGGAAAGTACCAGGAGGTCAGCCCCGAAGAAGAGAGAAAACGAGGTTGGCAATGTGAGCGAGGGTTATGCAAAACCAATCACGGTAAATCAACCAAGAGCGGTGGGCACGGGCCAGCAAGCTTCACCAAGACAAGAGCCTAATACAAAGCAAAGCGCGGAAAAGCTCCAGTTTACTCCTATTCCAATGACGTACCGGGAGCTATACAAAAGTCTATTTCATGCGCACGTTGTATCCCCTGTCTACTTAAAACCGTTGCAACCCCCATACCCCAAATGGTACGACGCAAGTACTCAATGTGAATACCATGCGGGGATAATGGGGCACTCGATAGATAATTGTTTCTCTTTCAAAAAATTAATTGAAAGGCTCATCCGAATGAACATTGTGAAATTTGACAATCCGTCTGGTGTAAAAAATTCGTTACCCAACCATGCTGATAAAGGGGTAAATGCGATAATCGAGAATAAAAGGAAAAGAATCAAGGAGAATATTACAGAAGTAAAAACCCCATTGAAATGAGTTTTGAAATAAATGATAGACATGATATTAATCATTCAGACTTCGGAGGAGGTACCCAAAAGGATGATGAGCTACTGTGAGTTCCACACAGAAGACAGCCATGAAATTCAGGAGTGTGCCAAATTCAAAGCTTTGGTGCAAAGTCTAATGGATAACAAAGAGTTGGTTTTCATGGAAGAGATCAAAGACCTAGTGGGAACGTTGGGGAATCTAAACATTAACGACATATTCGAAGAGGGAACCGGGGAATAGACTTTTCCAAGCTTCTGCCTTTACGTACTTGGGGTTGTTTTGAACAATGGGACTGTGGAAGATATCCCTGTATTTTTAGAATTAATCTAAAGTAATATTCAAAACACGCTTTTTGCTTTAAGCCTAGAGGCAATAAGAGTCCTTTGGTGAAATAGGCTTGTGTCCAGAATTTTTATTTCAATAAAATGCATCTTTTTAAGCAAATATTTTTTCATTCTTTCCATTTCATACTATACATTCTTTTATTTTTTAGAATATTCTTTCATTCTTTATTCATGACCATACCATACAACTAATCATCCTTAAAACCATTTATTCTTTGGATTTCTTGCCTTCGTACCTAAGTACCCAGATATCAACGACATGAGCGACGTTGTTACTGACTCCCTTTTTGAATGAGATATGGGTTTGAGGGATCTAAGGACTTTGAAGATGACAGAGATTGTAGCCTATCTTTTGATTTGTTAAGGATGGTAGAACAAGATAAAAATAGACTCTACCTTGCAAAATGTCAGTGGACGTTGCGAGTCTAGGAAATGAGTGAAGATTGAAGCCTAGCTCACCACAGAAACAAAGCAAGACGTCATTGAGTTATTCCAAGAATTCAAAGATGTCTTTGCATGATCGCATCAAGATATGCCTAGGCGTGAGGATACTGTAGAGTGTTTGAAAAGGCAAATGCTATAGCCAAGCCGATTATGAGGTTCGGGTACTGCTGGTCTACCATGAAAGAAAGATTGAATCAGTTATGCCGTAAATGCAAAATTGAGGAAGACAAAACTTATGTGCTTCCTCCATTTTTTCCCTATATGTGGGGCATATATGTTATGGGGACGATCTCGTCAAAAGCATCTAGTCGACACCAGTTCATCTTTGTGATTGTCAATCACTTCACTAAGAGGGTGAAGATCGCTTCATATGCCAAGGTCAACAGGCATCAAATTCAAATTAAAATTCAAGTTCAAATTCGAATTAAAAAAAAAAACCCTTCCAAAAAAATTTTGAAAGATGATTGAGACTTGTAAATATTGGCATAGAGAAGTTACCATTTACCCTCTATGCTTCTCGAATGTTGGCCAGGACCTTCGTCAGAGCAACACCTTTCTTATTGGTTTATGGAAGGGAAGCAACTTTTGGAAATTGAGATTCCTTTTCTCCGAGCTTGGATTGAATTAAGAATGGATGAAGTAGAACGTCTCCAGTAAGCCTGATTAAAAGTCGGATGCGCCAAAAACAGATGATACAAGTTTATGACAAAAAGGTTCGCCCAAGAGAATGTCATGATGGTAAAAAGGACCATTCTCATGCAAAAAGGACTCCAAAGGAAAGTGGATGCCAAATTGGGAAAGACCTTATATAGTAAAGAAGGCCTGTTCTGAAGGAGCATTGATATGGATGAAGATATGCTCAATCCGGTGAATTCAGATTCAGTCAAAAAAGGAGAGGCTGAGGCGAAAACCCATAAAGGGCACTTTGAGACCTCTAAAAAAACGAAAAACAAAAAACGAAGAGGCCAAGGTGAAAACCCACAAAGGTCGCCTTGAGACCAAAGGGGCTTTGAGTCGAAAACTCGAAAAGGACGGCTCAAATTTTGATCAAAAGTAGGGCATACAGTAGTCTTGTTACACTTGAATTAACAGTGAGGAAGCATGTTACGTCTTGGGGCATCGACAAAGTACTCTGGATCCCCTAAACACATATTGAGCTTAAAATGATCCTCAAGAAGTTTGAACAGAGAAGATCAGGCTGCGATATTTGGGGCACCTAGTTTCCATCTTATCCATTCTGAATTTGCTATCTTTAATTATTTTATCCGTTTTAAAATACACTACCAATAAATTTCTTCTTGATTGCATTTGCTATCTTTGCTTAACTTATTTGCTTCGAGCTATGCTCCTAATTAATTTCCTTCTTGTCCATTGTTATGATCTTTTTCAAGCATTTTGCATTGAAATAACGATTAGTGGATTAATAACCCTTTCATAAAAGGAGTTTTGCATATTACTTTGGAAGCTTTTTGAAACAGGACTATTGTTCAAAACTTACCAAGTTTAAGGGATTGAAATATTGGTGGAGGAAGAGTCTAAATTGAGACTATTTCTCTGAATTTTCGTAAAAAATGGTGATTGAACAAAATGACAATATATTGTGTCAGTGATACAATCTTGACGGAAAATGGGCAATGTTAACCCAAGTGTAAAAAGGGAATCATTTTCGAGGAAAATGATATTCTACATTCATGCAAATATCATGCATACACATTTGGTTAGGTCACCCGGGGAATGATCAGGGGATTGAACAAGTTACGAATCCTATACCATTGTGTTGCAGTGGGATGGGTTGAAATTGATACAGATCCTATAGCCATGAATCGTAGTGGGATGGTTTAAAGATGGTACAAATCTTATGTCCCCAAGGTACAGTGGAAGGGACGATAAAGTCACAGTGGGGCAAACCAGTTGAGTAAAATCTGATTATTTCTTCGGGTTTTCAGTCAAAACACCACCCAAGCAAGAAGACAGCGTAATACGTTAGTGATAAAGCCCTGGTAAATAATGAGCGATGACAACTTAAACATTTAAAAATGAATCATTTTCATGACATTTTTGCATTCATATCATCCATAACACATTTGGCTAGGAGCATTTGATTCCTTCTGATCATAACATCCTAATCATTTAGCATAAACATAAGCATATGAAATCGAGTCTACAAGACATGTCCCCCAGAGGACGGTGTAATATCATCGGTGAAAGTACATATCTTGTGTCCTCGAGATAGCAGTGGGGCAGATCGAAGATGGCGAATCTTATCTTCCCGAGGTAGCAGGGGAGCAGATTTTAGCCACTAGCCTTATCTTTCTGAGATAGCAAGGGAGCAGGCTGAAAATTACAAGTCTTATCTCCATGTATCGGCAATGGAGCAGACTGAAGATTGTAGATCTTGTCACCCTAAATAGTAGTGGAGCAGATCGAAGACAACGAATCTTACATCCATATAGCAATAGAGCATATTCAAGCCACCAGCCTTATCCCCCTAAGCAGTAGGGAACAGACTAAAATTACAAGTCTTATCTCCATGTATCGGCAATGGAGCAGACTGAAGATTGTAGATCTTGTCCCCTCGAGATAGCAGTGGGGCAGATCGAAGACGGCGAATCTTACATCCATATAGCAATGGAGCAGATTCAAGCCACTAGCCTTATCCCCCTAAGCAGTAGTGGAACAGGCTGAAAATTATAAGTTTTATCTCCATGTATCGGCAATGGAGCAGACTGAAAGATTATAGATCTTGTCCCATCGAGATAGCGGTGAGGAAGATCGAAGACGACGAATCTTACATCCATATAGCAATGGAGCAGATTCAAGCCACCAGCCTTATCCCCCTAAGCATTAGGGAACAGGCTAAAAATTACAAGTCTTATCTCCAGGTATTTACAATGGAGCAGACTAAAGATTGTAGATCTTGCCCCCTCGAGATAGCAGTGGGGCAGATCGAAGACGGTGAATCTTACATCCATATAGCAATGGAGCAGACTCAAGCCACCAGCCTTATCCCCCTAAGCAGTAGGGAATAGGCTGAAAATTACAAGTTTTATCTCCATGTATCGGAAATGGAGCAGACTGAAGATTGTAGATCTTGTCCCCTCGAGATAGCAGTGAGGCAGATCGAAGACGACGAATCTTACATCCATATAGCAATGGAGCAGATTCAAGCCACCAGCCTTATCCCCCTAAGCAGTAGTGGAACAGACTGAAAATTACAAGTCTTATCTCCATGTATCGACAATGGAGCAGACTGAAGATTGTAGATCTTGTCCCCTCGAGATAGCAGTGGGGCAGATCAAAGACAGCGAATCTTACATCCATATAGCAATGGAGCATATTCAAGCCACCAGTCTTATCCTCCCAAGCAGTAGGGAACAGGCTGAAAATTACAAGTCTTATCTACAGGTGTCGACAATGGAGCAGACTGAAGATTGTAGATCTTGCCACCCTAAGCAGTAGTGGAGCAGATCGAAGACGGCGAATCTTACATCCATATAGGAATGGAGCAGATTCAAGCCACCAACCTTACCCCCCTAAGCAATAGTGAAACAGGCTGAAAATTACAGGTCTTATCTTCATGTATCGGCAATGGAGCAGACTGAAGATTGTAGATCTTGTCACCCTAAGCAGTAGTGGAGCATATTGAAACGAAAATTCCTATACCCCTGAAGATGCAGTGGGTTAAAGTGAGGCTACTTGAAGAAAGGAAGCATCAAGAAGTCCAGACTCAGCAAGATGGGGCAAAATTGGCCCTTTTTAAGTCTTTGCTCCATTCTCGTTACACGACAATGAGCAAAGAGGGGCAGCTGTAGGGCCCAATTTTTAGCCCGGAGCCCAATAAACCAGTCCAAAATTACAGTCCCAAAATACAAGCCCAATTAAATACCAGATTTTACATTAGGCCCAATTAAATTAAAGCCCGAATGGCCCAAATTTACACAACCTAAACCGAATTGAAACCCTAGCAGCAACCCTTGGCGCCGCCAGCAACCAACCCGCCCCTCCGCATCGTGTGCGCCTCCACCACCTAGGCACGTCCGCGCCACGTCGCCGTACCTGCGGAAAAGAAGGAACAAAGCAACAGCCAAAATCTAACAAAATCCAGAGTTGGTTGTAGTTTCTTTTTCCTAAAAGGCTATAAAAGCCGAAATAATACAATGTAAATGTTACTTTTTTTACTAATACGAATACAAGGAATCCCAATAGATCAACAAATAAGAAAGGTTCTAATTTCTATTTTTTTTTTTATCTTTCCGAATCCGTTTCTTTTTTTTTAAAGGTTTTTTCTTCTTTTTTTCAAAATACATAGGGGTTTTTAAAAGAAATAAAAAAAAAAAGAAAGAAAAAATACCTATTTTTTGAATTCCAGCCGCCGTACGCGACGGCGCCGACGGCGGCGGACGGCGGTGGTCGTCGTCGGAAGCCCTGCCGGAAATCACCCTTGTGAAAGGGAAGGGGAGGGCATTTTTTTAAGGGCTTTCAAAAAAAAAATTCTGCTAAAGTGAAGAGAATGAAATTTTCAAAAAAATCTAACTTTTATAGGGCCCCAAAACGACGTCGTTTTGGAGCTGGCCTTAAATGCCCAAAACGGCGTCGTTTCAACCCCCTTGACCCGCGCATTGACCCGACCCGGGGAGGATCCGCGTGTTTCTGTAAAATTGACTATTTACCGCTTTAGCCCTTCCGCATTTTTTTATTTCTTAATTCAGTTTTTTTAATTATAATTCGCCCCAGTAATTTTCTTTCCAGTTCATTTTAGTCCCCCTTGATGCCGCGCGTTTAGGAGGGCGGGAATATTTCCCATTTGGTCCTCCTTTTTTTGTGCGCGTTGCTACGGGGCCCTAATTCATTTATTTCTTTTAAGATTCGCCCCAAAGTTTTATTTTAAGTTTAATTTCATCATTTTTCTTATTTCCTTCCATTATTTTACTATTATTGTCATTATTTTGGTTATTATTATTATCTTTAATATTATTATTACCGTATTTATTATTATTACCTTCCTTATTATTAATATTATTACTTTTAACATTACCAGTATTATTATTTTAATATTACTACTACTATTATTTTTTTATTTTTTTATAATTGCCTTTATTATTATTATATTCATTATTATTATTTTTATTATTACCATTATTTTTATATATACATATTATTATTACTATGATTATATGTATTATTAGTATTATATTTATTATTATTAGTAGTACTATTATTTTTTATTATTTACATTATTATTGCTATTTTTATTATTCCTATTATTTTTGTTATTGTCAATATTATTTTTATTTTTTACTACTGTTATTTTTATTTATCACTATTAATCGTAATATTATTACTATTATTTTATTATTAATACTATTTTTGTTTTTACTAGTACTATTATTTCTATTTTTATTTTTATTAATATTATTTTTTATTTTAATTTTTTTCTATTATTATTATTATTACTATTTATCATACTGTTACTATTATTTTTGTTATTAATGCTATTTTTTATTTTAAATATTTTTTTCTATTATTTTTATTATTACTAATATTATTTTTATTATTACTATTATTTGTTTATTAATACATTTTATTATTGTTATTATTGCATTTTTGTTACTATTTTTCTTTTATTGCATATTATTTGTTTGAATTTTCATTTATTCTTGCTTTTATTATTGTAATATATAGTATCTCCCTCGTTTCTACCCTAGTATGCATGTCTACTATAATTCGTCTTTCATTCTATTACGGCCATATCACATTTTATTCAAGGAATTACATTTTATCCGATTTTTAAAATAAGCAAACACTCCGTGTTCTAGGGTTCGAAAGAAATCGTACCCTAACTTATTGGGTTTTGATTTTTCTCTTCGAGTCTAAAGAACCTATTACTTTCTTTTTAAAAGTTAAGTAAAAACTTGTTCTCGAGAATTCAAAGTTGTCGTGTCCTAACTCACTGGATATGACGTTTTGTTATCTCGGGATAAGGATTTCAGAAAACAAGGCAATGTTTCGTGTTTGGAAGTTCGAGAAATTGTGCCCTAACGTGCTGGGTTTCAGTTTTTCGTTGTCCAAATAACTAAATATCCTTTTAATTTCGGGTTTTGGGAAATTAAGGGATGATCTTAGTTTCGGGGGGTTAAAATGTCGCACCCTAACGTACTGGATGTGATATTTTATCCTTTTGGAACAAAAGAGTCTTAATATTCCAAAACGGGTTATACAAATATTCTTTAAAAGGAATTGTATTTTAAAATCTTTTCAAATTCTCGACATAAAGACATTAAATAATCAATTAGATACCAATTTTGGGCGTCACGAGGGTGCTAATCCTTCCTCGTGCGTAACCAACTCCCGAACCCGTTTTTCTAAATTTCGTAGACCAAAACTATCGTTTTAATAAATCAAAAGGTTTTAACGATCAATCTTGAGGTGACCCGATCACACCCCAAAAAAGATTGGTGGCAACTCCATTTTCGTTTTAAAAGTCGACCCCATTTTCCAAACAAAAAAAATGGTTTCGACAACAATATATATTAAATTTTATATTCAACATTGTCACTTTACTAATATTGATATATAAAATATTTTGACATAATCAATTGTATTGAAAATCAATAATTAATCTATTTTTAAGGTACAAATATAATTATAATTATAATTATAAATAATATATTTAAATAATTATAATAATAATTCTACTAAAATTTGATTGGATTGATTAGTGAAATTTTAGAAAAGAGAATCACACGTATAAAATTCAACATTACCATTAAACCAAGACTTATCGGTCTAATTATGAATTTCATCTCTCAACTTTTTAAAATTTGATAATTTTATTATTATATTTTATGAAAATCGAAAAATTAATCTTATTGGGTAACAATGTTAAGTCTTACCTTTGAATTACTAAATGAAAATTAACTATTCCACAATTTACATATAATAATTATATGTAACAAATCAGTTAAATAAGTTGTTCAAATTCATATATTTATTTACTAATAACCGGATTAATTTCTTAATTTTCATAAACTACAAAAATTAAAATTTGATAAAGTAAAATAGATGAACCAAGTTATCAATTTCCATACAGTAAAGAGATAGTTTTCATAATTAGACCTTTCTCAGTAACAACTTCTAATCTCTCTCTCTCTTTTATTCATTCGGTAATTAGGGTTTTCCAATGACAAATTTAGCAATCTCCAAAAGCTCTCTGACTGACATAATGATGCACTCACCAATTCACCCCCATCATATGGCCACACCACCATACCTATTTTACTTAAGATCTCATCAAACCCATGTTAAAGAAAGAAAAAAACACTGTATCGAAAGCAGTGAAAAGAAAAAAAGGTGATGGGGCCTTCAATGCTTGCATTTGCAAAAGAGCGAAAATGCTAACTCGAATCGTAAACGAGCAAGCGCACATGTCTCCACCAAATCCCACCACAAAGCATCAAAGCCTTGGCTCCCCTCCTCTAAAATTGATAGCTAAAGAGGAGAGGCCCACTTTTCATATCCATAAGTTTCTAAATAAATATGTATGAATCGAGTAATTTGTTTAAGCTCGTTTGAAAAGTGGGAAAGTATTAGTAAAATTATAGGCCTGAAAAATAGATTTAGATAAAAAATAAAGTCCGTTTTTTAAACGGGCTAAACCTTCAGTAAGATGTTTTTGCCCAAGCCCGACCTAAATTAGTTAATTTGTTACCATTTCGCAATTATATTACTAATATTTTATTGTTATTATTTAGATATTATATAACTCTTATTTTATTATTAATTTTGCTACTACTTTAGTATTATTTAAGTATAAAACTTTTTTTAATATATTTTAAATTTGTTGGAAAACATTTATTTTAATGTTTTTTTTTGTGTATTTGATGTATTATATTTTTTAAAATTTATTTTTATATTAAAAAAATCTAAAAAGTTTAAACACGAGCTCAAGTTTAACATTTTTAATTTGGGTCGAACTTGATAGAATTTTAAGTTGAATTCGGACCTAGACAACCCATGATAGAGTTGAAGATGTATGTCAAAATTTTCATTCTTAATTATGGTAATAAATTTGATTTAAATATTGGGTTAGGTTAAGGAAGCTTTTGATGGTGATTAATTACTGGTAAAGATTTGGTGCTTCTGATTATGAAACATTTAAGATGAGTTGGAGTTCCAATTTTATTTTGGACCCTTCTCACTGCATTCAACGGAATGCATGCATGTTATTTGTTGCCAAATCTACTTCTATGAAATCATTCCTAGACCTACACACTGTTTCATTTTATTTGTTTTACTAATATTTATACATTTGGTATATAAATTTGACATTTTCTTTAATTTGGTACCTAAATTTTGTTATCCATTTTGGTATTTGAACTTGACACTTTTTCTTAATTTGGTACTTAAACTTTTTTTTTTTGGCTCAATTTGGTACTTGAACTTGACATTTTGTTCCTAATTCGGTACCTAAGCCTTTTTAAGTTCAATTTGGTACCTAAACCTATTAAATATTATACAAATTATGCAAAGCTCTAACGGTATTATTATTATTATTTTGTTATGCTACAAAAATATCGTCAGTATTAGAGGAAATCCATATTTAAAAAATTAGGAATTGAGCTATGCTTAATGAATTATACTAAATAAGAATAAACTAAAAAAACCCAAATTAAAATAAATTCATTATTTTAAATTAGTAAAATAAATAAATAAATAAAACTAAAAGTAATTGAACTTATAAAATTTAAAAAACAAATCATGTCATCTATCATATCTTGATCATACATTGATTATTTTTGCTATCTCTTAAAAAAATAACATTATTAGTATATTTGAGTAATTTGTAAAATGTTTGACAACTTCAAATACAAAATCGAACAAAAAAAAAAGAGATTAAGTATCACATGAGGAAAAAAAAAGTCAAGTTCAATACCAAATTGAATCCCAACAAAGATTAAGTACCAACTTAAGAAAAAATGTTAAGTTTTGGCACCAAAATAAATAAATAAAAAAATCAAATTTAGGTACCAAATTGAACTAAAAAAAAATTAGATACTAAATTAAAAAAAATGTAAAATTCATATAGTAAAATGATAATTTTAAAAGACAGGTAGAGTGGAGCGAAAGCAAACATTTACCATATAGTTGTCTTAATTCACTACATGCATCTGCCTTTAAAAAAATCTCCATCCGAATATAATTATTATTTAATTTTAATATAATATTTGATCATTTATTTTAAAAAAATATAATTTAATGTTTTTAGTGTTTTAGAGCGTGTGTCCCATTTAAAAGGGTTAAATTGTGTATTTATATGATATGGTTACTGTTTATGATCGTGACATCGTAAGTAGGTCCCTATGCATGCTAATATGTATCATTCTCTAGTATTAACATGTGTTTTCTAGATGTGAGTTCGCCTACATGGTGGTGTGAACCCACATAATGCGATCCCATAGAGGGGTGCAAACATCTCACGTGCGAACAGGGGCGAAGCCAGGGGGGCTGGCATGGGCTCCAGCCCCCCAAAAATGTAAAATTGCTATTTAGGCCCTTAAATTTTTTAAAAAATTTTAAATTAATAAAGGTAAAATTGCACTTTGGCCCCCCTAAAATTATAAAAATTCGATTTAATCCTTTACAAATTATAAAGATATAAACTATAAAAAATTAAAATTTCATCCGGCCCCCCCTAAAAAATTATTCTGGCTTCGCCCCTGCGTACGAACCACGTGGGTCGACGAATCAAAACTCAATCAGGTAATCAGGTGGCAGGCCGATAATTACGAACACCATAATATTTTTAATAATTATTTATTATTCTAATCTCATCAAATCTAAATATATTTTATCAATAACTTTAAATCCGAAGGAAGTCTAAAAATTAGATAAGAGTCGGAAATTTGGTTAGTAGATTTCGAAGTATATTGACTGGTTGGTGAATCTAACATAAACCAGTAGACAACCGAAACACTCTGATGGAATAATCTATTTTCATCTATCTACCATTATAAATGAGCATAAGTTTGGAAAAAAACATTTAATTGTAATTATTTTTATTATATTATTAACTTTTTTTCATTCAAAATATTTTTTATTATTTATAGATTTATCACAGCTATAAATAATAAATTTAATTATATTAAATATTTGGTTAAATAAATTTATTTTATAAAAAAATAAAATACTTATAAATAATAATTTTGATTTTTCTAAAGACTTTTGTCAAAACATATTTATATAATAATTATTAAAATTGTTGAATTTTATATTGAATTTTTCATTAAGGAAAAAAGTGAAAAAACATATGTTACTTTTGTTTAAAATTGCAAAAAGCAGGAGTTTGAAATTTTTGATTAAAATATTTGTATTATTCATTATGTTATTACATTGATGTTACAATAATATTTGTTTTTATTTAATTTTGAAAATTAAAAAAATAATTTATCAAAAATGAAAAAGTATGCTTGGCATTCATGATAAATTATACTTTTTGCTATGATTTAAAATTATTCAAATTTGAGTTGCACCTTTATTGACTTTTTAATAACATAAAATTAAGAATTACCAATACATTAACGTTCAATGTTGAGGTATTTTCATTTAATTAGTAATTAAAAATCTCATTATTCTTTTCATTACTTTTATGGTTGTAATATTTTGATTTATTTTTTAATTATTAATGTTGAACAATTAAAATAATATTAATTTGCATGTAATTAATGAATTAAAAAAACACATGTGATATTAAAAAAATAGTTATTTATACTGAAACGGTAGGCCTGCAGTCCCACCGCCGCCATTGATTTGTCATAATATCATTTGAGTAAAAAACTTCTCGCAAATTTTTTTTATGCCTTCTTCATCATTGACTTCATTGGAGGACAAAGCTACCAAAAAAGTTCGTATGAGTAATAATGGTTTGGGGGAGGATGATCATCTTATGGTCGTGGATGAGGATAGAAATCCCAATGAATTTGATAAGCTATCTAACTCACAATTATCTTTCAAAGGCATGCTTTTGAGGAATGCGAAACACAGTTTGCACAATCAAGATAATGACGATCTACAATTACTTGATGGAGATGTGATTACTAGAACAGAAGACGAGCTACTTTCGATTCGTTTTTTCTGAAAGGGTTCATCAGATTTTATATCAGAGTATGTCTCGTACAGTTGTGGTTAAGTTTTTGGGAAGGAAAATACGTTTCCAGACTCTTTCGAATAAGATTTATCACCTTTGAAAGCCTTCCACTCTCATTAAAATTATGGATTTGGAATATGATTATTTCATGGTGAAATTCCAACTGGAAATGGATTATATCTAGGTTGTCATAGAAAGATCGTGGATTGTTTTTGGGCAATATTTAACGGTTCAACCAGGGTCAAAATTCTTCTTAACTAGTCAACCTTATCTGTCGAAGGTGGTAGTGTAACACCCCTAACCCACATCCGTCGCCGGAACAGGGTTACGAGATGTTACCGGAGTTTACAGAAAAATTACAGATAATTCCACTATTTACTTATGTTCATATCAAAGCTGTCCACTTGAGTCATAGTTACTAAATTATTTATATCTAGAGCTACAGAATTTTAAATTAAGATCCACTTAATGTTTTTGAAACTAGACTCAAATATCTTTCTACCATAAAAATTTCAGAATTTATAATTTAGCCAATAAGTACAGTAAAATCTTCAAATTTATCTCTGTTTCTCTTGTTTGACAAATTGACCTTTCTTCACTAAAAATTAATTATCTCTTAGTACGAGATTTGGATGATGTTTCCGTTTGTTTCTATTGAAAATAGACTCATTAAGAATTTAAAAATATAAATTTAAACCTATTTTTGATGATTTTCCAAAGTCAGAACAAGCGAACCCTAATTTATTCTGACATTGTCTCACAAAATTTATTATATCTCATAATTTACAATTCCGTTGCTTACACCATTTCTTCTATGAAAAACTAGACTCAATAAACTTTAATTTCATGTTTTATTAAACCTCTAATTCTATTTCCACAGTTTTTGGTGATTTTTCAAAGTTGAACCATTGCTGCTGTCCAGAAACTATTTTAATACTAATTTTACTCTTTCATGATTCTTTGTATTAACTTTTATTTAGACATACATAATCATTATACTTTTAGGAACCTCTTATGCATATTCGACTACTATTTTACCTTTCATCATTCAATTACATCAACATTATAAGACAAATCATGCAAATACCACAATACCAAAACGCAAACCAAATAAATGACTAATATCTACATAACACCTTTAGACTAACATTTAATCAAAATAACCTATACATGCCATTATAACCAGAATCAAGTCATCCATAATTACCGATAGAACCAATGGATAGTGTGATATGGCTCCGATAAGCTTTCAACCCGTTTGAGCTTCCGATAATCTGTAAGATAGATAAATAAAACAAACATGTAAGCAATGAATGCCTAGTAAACTCTTATAATCTTTAATCATACTAATTTATTTCAATTATAAAACTTTACATATAAAAAATAACCCATTATTGTTACTGTAATACTTATAAACTGTTCTCACTAATTCACAAGGTGAACCAATCCATAGTATCACTCATAGACATATACCCTCAAGCTTAGTAAAATTTTATATAACTTTAACTCTTCTACACTTATTTCATATGCATGTCATTCAGCCATAGTTACAAGTTAGTGCATTTAACCAAGCCTTTTTCATATTGGACACATAATAAGTCATTTCATAAGAAATTTCATAATTTAAGCCTTACCATTCTTTCATGAGCACTAACTTACTTTCACTTAAATACTTACCTTTTCAGTGCTTCAAATAAATAAATATACTACTATTCAATCAATAGCTTGGCACTTGCCTAATCATCAAGCAACAACAATAGTTAGCGTACTTACACATCTTACATATAAATTCAATATTGATAAACCTATTTTCTCGACATATCACACTTGGGTTTAATACTCATCATCATATACATAATCTTCTTATATCAACATATTAAAGTTAAACACATATTTATATGTCACTTTTCAATATATATTAAATAAATATCATTCCCATGTCACATTTCACTATATATATCAAGTAAATATCATTTTCCAATACACTTTTCAATATATATATATCAATTATATATCAATACCGAGTATTTTAGATATAATTTCATAAATATACCATTCATAACACTTTTAATTCTCATATCATACTATTTCGATCTCATAATTGCTATTCAATAGCTTTTCTCATTAGGATACTGATAAACCGAAATAGTAACATATTTTAATCCCACATTTAGTATGCTTTTGGATGAATTATCCCTTGATTTATGTAAAAAGGTGCTCTTAATCCTTTCTTTTCATGTCTTATACTCAGGAAAGCACCCAAGAATAAAAAGAACGAGAAACGAGCTCAAAACGGACCAAAATGGGCCAAAGCAAGAAATCGACACGGCCTGGACTTAAGCCCACACGACCGTGCCTCCTCAATATACTAGAACACGGCCTGATATCGATCTACACGGGTGTGTCCTCATTAGAAGTCCGAACACAGCCTGTCCACGATTCACACGGGCGTGTGCCATGGCCGTGCCTCTGCCGTGGAGAAGAGCAATTTCACTCGGGAAAGGATACTTTGGGGCAAAGAAACACATTCCAAAAGCCTATAAATACACCCTAAGTATAACCTGAAAAGAGGAGTCGACGGGCGGTCAGCTAGGCCAAGGAGCCGAGCCGAAAAGGTCAGATTTGTGGGAAACTCTCAAGGGATAGCCAGTTGATCCATCTCAAGAAGCCGGAATTCTACTCAAGACGGAGGATCTCCTCTTCAATTCCTTCAGGGTTTTTAGGGATTTCTTATGTTTTGTTTTATCTTTTCTTCTCGAGATGTTTTTCTTTATTGTTATGAACTAAACCCTTCGAGATACACAAAGGGATGAAACCTAGATGAATCTTGTTATTGTTTTCTCGAACTATATGATAAATACTTGATTTGTTCTTAATTATGTGTGCTTAATTCTTGTGTTGATATTTCGGATATTAATTCAAGTATGATGTGCTTAGGTGGTGGAGCAAAAGTCCTCGCTAAGAGTAGATCTAGCATAATTAAGCGGAGTTGATCGCGCGCTAGAGATAGGGTGACGAGATTTTGCCGGATTAGGGTGAAACCTAATATGGGATGTCCATAGATTAATTTACTGCTATTCTAGGGGGTTATTATTCGAGAAAGAGATTTCCGTTAATTAACCTAGGGTTAAACGTTATTCGCCTCGAGAGAGGGTTTAATATACGTTAGGGAGTCCTACGGATCAAGTCAAGTGAATAAATCGTCTGGTTCAGTGTTAGATAACAAGTGGAGTCTAGGTGGATTCTTCCTAAGGGTATCGTCTTAATCAACTGAGTTTTTCCCAAGTATTTACCCAATTCATTCTTTTTGTCTTTGCGTCTTTAGCTTAGTAATTAGTTAATTTAGATTAATAAACTTCACTTATTTTAGGCTAAATAATAAAAATAAAGTTAGTATTAGTACTTTTAGTTCCTTTGGGTTCGACAATCCGGTCTTGCCTAAGCTATACTACTGTTCGATAGGTGCACTTCCCTCAATCGTTGTCATAGTTAGTTTCCAGGTTCGATCATTATCTTTATAAATTTTAAAACTCTGACTTCACAGCGATCAGATACACAATTCAATTTCAATATCAATATCAATATCCATTTCATGAATCCATGATTCATGCAATTTCATGCATTTCAATTGCATATTTCATTTCGTTGTCCATTCCAATCCATATTCAATATCACTCAATATAAATCAATTGGCCAAATCATTTGTTAGCCCCTATTAACCCGACTCGGACTCGGACGGATACACAGATCCAACCAAAACACACCAGTACGACACTCAGTGCCTCATCGGATAGTTCGAAGCAATAAGTTGACACCCAGTGTCTCATCGGCCATGCCGAAGTAAGTTGGTACCCAGTACCTCATTGAATCTATCCGAAGTAATATAATAACACTCAGTGTCTCATCGACTCGAAGTCGAAGTAACCCTGAACACTTCCAATCCTATGGCATGCCAACTATATCCGACTTATCCCGACTAGTTAATAGGGTTTTCAAATCACTTTTCAGTTTCCAATCAATACACATTTCAATTAATCAAATATATTCATAATTCAATACAATTCAATTCACTTTTCAATAACAATCAATATTTATTTCAATTCAGTCAGTCAATATAATCAATATATATACCAACTCAATCAATATAATTTCAATAAATTCATCACTTATTAAATCTATCCGTTTCAATATATCCAATATTCAAATATCACTATTCCACATACATTCAATTCAATAACAATCAATATTCCCTATACCGTTATTCTCATGAATTTCGTATGTATTTATTTCGTTAACCATTCATATTTATAAATTTTCCATTTTTTTAACATATAATATAAATAAATACATAATATCATACATAAATTCAATATAAATATCAAATTTCGATCATACGAACTTACCTGGGCCTATTTGTAGAAATTGTAGAAATTCGGGGACTAGTCTGTTAATTTCTCTTTTCCCCGTTTATCTTCGGTTTCTTGATCTATAATATAAAATTACTCATTCATTATCATCTATTCCATTTCTAATTCACTTTACAATTTATACCCTTCAATTTTTTAGATTACACTTTTACCCCAAATTTTACAGTTTTTACAATTTAGTCCCTGTGCAATTAACCCATCAATTGAGCTAATTTTTCTCAATTGAAAATTTACCTAATTATTTTAGGCTACCATACAGCCATTAATATTCATAATTTTAATACCAAATCCTAATTCTTAACTTTTTCACAATTAGGTCCTAAAATCAATTTCTATTGAAATTAATTGATAAAATCATCATATAGTGAAATTAAAGCTTCAAATCCATGATAATTCATCATAAAATTCCAGAACTCATTCATGGTAACTTTCAAAATCACTCATGGAATAAAAAACAAATGAATTCAATAGTTGGACCTAATTGTAAAAGTCTAAAAACATAAAAATTTCAAGGAAAAAGCAAGAATTGAACTTAATTGAAGATAAAATATGAAATACCAGCTCAAAACCTCTTCAATGGCTGTTTTTGACAGAAAATTGATGAAGAAAATGTCTAGAAACTATTAAAATAACATTTGGCCATATAAACTTTATTTTAATTCCAATTTTGTCCCTAATCACATAAATATCTTTGATTTTTTTTCACGTTTTGCCGCCTCAACCATTTAAGATGGTCCATTTTCCCTTTTAGTCCTCCTTTATTTACCATTAGGCTATTTAATCACTTTAGCAAGTTTTATATCTTTTTCAATTTAGTCTTTTTTAATTAATTGACTACCGAAACGTTAAAATTTTCTGACGAAACTTTAATACTAACTCAATGACACTCCATAAATATTTCTAAAAATATTTATGGCTCGGTTTATAAATTTGAGGTCTCGATACCTCGTTTTCAACCAAATTTACCTAATAAATTCTTTTAAAACACAAAATTCACTAATTCAAAAATACTTCTAAAATCACACTTGACTAATATATTAATTTAGTAAATTTTTGAACTCACTTGTCAGATTTAGTGATCCTGAATCACTGTTTCCGACACCACTAAAAATTAGGCTGTTACAAGTAGCTTGGATTCACCTTCCGAGTATCCCCAATTTTTTGTATTGGAAGAGTATCTTAACGAGCATTGGGGAGACGATTGGTCATGTCATTAAACTTGATGATAATACTGGTAGTGTGCATAGGGGTCGATTCGTTCGTATAACAATCCTTTTCGATCTTAACAAGCCGTTGGTTTCTAAAATTAAGGTGGATGGTGTAACACCCACACCCGACCCGATTACTAGATCCAAGTATGATGTGTTACAATTTAAAAGCCAAATGAATTTGACAGAAATTCTTGAAATTTTTAAAAGTAATAGGGTCTTGACGTGTACTCTAAATTTGGCATAAACCCCAGTATAACAATAATAAAACAATCAAATCAATTATACACCAAGTGAAACAATTTTAGACAAATATTTGGCGAAAGCCTTATAAAAGTGGACAAAGTTATTTAAAATGCAAGATGACTTATTTTCCTATACAAAAAGTTTCAAGTGCATCATTGGTCATTAAACATCATTCAAAACAGTTTGGCATATTCGTTTAAAAGACAATATCATAAACCATAATTCTCTGGATTAAACATATATTTATAGAGTTTGTAAAAGTTCTCATAAAATAGTGTTTTGACAAAAGTTGTAAATTATTACAAGTTTGATTATAGACAGATCTATACGTCACCATTCTAAAAGGTCATGCATGATACAGGAATAGGCAAGTGGTTCACTACCAATAGTAACTCTGGCGTAGTCCATTCTACATAATCTCTTTCTTCAATCAACACGCTTGAGAATTAAAGGTTAAAAAAGTAAGTTCAAACGAACTTAATGAGTTCCATTAATAAAGGTAACATAAACGATATATATGGATACTACTGGTAGACAAGCATTAGTACTCATAATGATACTCAACCTTTCGACGAGGATTAAACATACTAAACATAATACGCCAATTGGCGTTTACAGTTCTTAGACGGACTCAATCTGTCAACTTAACATGCCACATTGGCGAACACTATCCGTCCATTAAACTACAACGCACATGTTTTACACATGACCTATACTTGTGCCAGACTTAAACCTAGAGTATAGATTTAGAATCATATGAATTAGTCGTATTCATATACATACATTTCACCCATTAACTCCTTATATAATTTCGGTTTAACTAATCATGTTTTCTTGTGATCTACCAGTCCAATTTTCAATACAACTGCCTTACCGAAGGCATCACAAACATATCTTCTTTTTATTTATCACATATCACGTTTCACATATAGACGATATTGGGTTTGTGCAATATGGAGGATATTTTACATCGAAACATGAATTGATCATACTCATGCTGACAATACTGGTTTAACATCACAAAACCAGATACCACATATTACGTTATTGAGAGGGAGCACTTACTTTACACAATTTATACAACTATAGTATCTATAACATATGAGAGTAAGAAAGAACTCACCAGAAAGTCTACTACAGTAATCTACTCATCAGGTCCTTTGCCTTGCTACTTGTGTCACGGGCCGCAGTTCAAAACCCGTGACCAACGCATTAAATGCATCCAATAGAGGTCTATTGGTTAGATGGGGATCATTTGGACCACAAGAATTGGCCCGATTCAGTAAGCTGTTGGAGAATCCTGTCAGATTGAAGCCTGGGTGGCCCAATGATGAAGATATGGCAACATATGCTATCTTGGTAACTAATCTTAAGAGATTTATATGAATCATATCTTGTAAAGATTAGATTAGATTTGATATGGTGTATCTTGTAAATCCTATAATTTAAAGGATATAATTAATCTCGTTCGTCGATGTAACTTGATCTTGACCGTCGGTTCTTGGGGAGTTCAACTATAAATAGAGAGCCTCCCATTCATTTGTACTTACTCCATTCTTTGTTGTTTCTTTATTCTTTATGAATAATTGAAATATTGAGAGCATTTACTCAAACACCTCTCATGCATTCTTTTCTGTGGCTTTTTGTTGTTCTTTTGTGGCTTCTTTTGGCATAATTGCTTCCGCTATACAAATTGGTGCCTTGGAGGAATTCTAAAGGAATCCTCACTTGTGGTGTTTAGGCTGACTTAGGTGAGTTTGGAACGAACGGATCGCCTAAGGTCGCATGGATCGCGAGACGAAAGTTCTAGCCCTGTGACACTTGGACCTTCATTAGCTTCTTGAGCTAAAAAGAGAGACAAATATATCTATTAAATCATTAAACTATTAAAATTTAACATGCATGCATGAATAGATAACATGCAACTCAGAATTTAACATGCAACTCACAAGCAGTTTTAAAACTTATGCATGCTTTACTGTAAATACATAAATTCATTCGAAAATAATCTAAAGGTTTACTAGAAATTACCAATAAATCGATACTAATGATGGAGTCAGCTAGATCGGGAACTCCTCGTGACGATTCCAACTTAGAAATTTCTAAAACTTTAGTGAAGAACGAAATGGAGAAGAAAAAAATGCAGAAGTAAAATGTAAAAAACATGCTAGCTAGCTATCCTTATATAGTAGAAACAACTAGGAACAAAACTTAGTGGAAAGTTAGAGGATCCCACGATCGCTCTAAAAGTTTGAGAATGAAATAATTAAGAACCTAATCATCTATAGTACTGTAGTTTAGTTCTAACTAGGTTTCAACTAAATCTAAACATTACTGATCGTTGTTTTCGCGATGTCAAAGTCTTAAAATTTATAAAAAGAATGATCGAACCTGGAAACTAACTATGACAACGATTTGAGGCAAGCGCACCTATCGAACAGTAGTATAGTTTAGTGGCAAGACCGGAATGTCGAACCCAAATGAACTAAAAGTACTAATACTAACTTTCTTTTTATTATCTAGCCTAAAATAAAGGGAATTTGTGTGTTTAATCTAAATTAATTAACTACTAAACTAAAGACTCTAAGACAAAGAAGAATGAATTTGGCAAAAATAACTTGAGGAAAAACCAATTGATTAAGACGACACCCAAGGAAGAATCCACCTAGACTTCACTTGTTATCTAACTCTGAACCAGACGATTTATTCATTTAACTTGATCCGTAAGATTCCCTAATGTATATTAAACCCTCTTTCGAAGCGAATAACGTCTAACCCTAGGTTGATTAATTAAAATCTCTTTCTAATTAAAACCCCTAGAATTGCATTAACTCGGTCTATGGAATCCCATATTAAGTTTCACCCTAATTCGGCAAAATCTCGTCACCCTATCTCTAGGCGCGCGATCAAATCCGCTTAACTATGCTAGATCTACTCTTAGGTAGGGACTTTTACTCCTCCACCTAAGCACATCAAACTTGGATCAATATCTCGGAAATATCAACACAAGAATTAAGAACACATAATTAAGAACAAGTCAAATATTTATCATATAGTTCAATGCTTGATAACAAGATTCATCTAAGTTTCATCCCCTCGGTATCTGAGGTTTAGTTCATAACAATAAAAGAAAACATCTCGAAGAAGAAAAGATAAAACAAAACATAAGAAATCCCTAAAACTCCCTGAAGGAATTGAAGGAGAGTCCCTCCGTCTTGAGTATAATTCTGGCTTCTAGAGATGAATCAACTGGCTATCATCGAGTGAATCCCTACAAATCTGCCTTCTCTGGCCTAGCAAGACGCCCTTAGACGATAGCTTTGGGCTCCCCCTTTTAGGTCATACTTAGGGTGTATATATAGGCTTTTGGAATGTGTTTCTTTGCCCCTAAGTATCCCAATCCGAATGAAACTTTTCTTTGCCACGGCAGGGGCACGGCCATGGCACATGCCCGTGTGAATCGTGGCCAGGCCGTGTTGGACTCTATTAATGAGGTATGGCCGTGTGGTCTTGGGTCCAGGCCGTGCCGATTTCGTGATCTGGCCCAATTGGCCCGTTTTAAGCCCGTTTTCCGTTCTTTTCATCCTCCGGTGCTTCCCTGAGTATAAAACATGAAAATAAAGGATTAAGAGCACCAAATTACATAAAATAAGGGATAATTCATCCAAAAGCATGCTAAATGTGGGATTAAAATATGTTACTTTTACGGTTTATCAAATACCCCCACACTTAAGCTTTTGCTTGTCCTCAAGCAAAATTCTCAACTCATAATTAAAACAAACTTCCCTCAATTCATGATAGTTATTGATAATGTTTCATTATAATTCAAAGATAATTTATACATGGATAATTTAACTCAAAGAGTCCTAAAGATTCAAACAATCTAAGTCATACATTTGTAGCATAAGACATAGGAGTTTCCCTTCATCTAAATAATTACCTTTGATTCAAAACCGACAAGGATTGACATCCTCACTAAAGATTCACTCAAATCACTCAAAGTGTTTAAGGTTCAGAATTAAGCACTCAAAAGTCAAACATGAAAAGTTAATCCCATAGGCTTGCATGAAAATCAAATCTCCACCACTATGATATGAAATGATATACAAATCAAAAGGTCTTTAACAGGGTTGTAATGGGGCTTGGGTTAAAGGTGTGGATAAAGGCTGAATTAGAGGGTTAGAATCGAGATTGGACTGACAAATTACCTAACCAGAAACAATGAACTAAATAAAAGTAATCAATTAAAAATTAATAATATTAATACTACGAGCTTCTTCTTCAATATTTGGAATTCAAACGTATAAGCTCATTACAAATCTAACAATGAATATACTTCGATTTTTTTTTAAGAACAAGTCATAATAAGGAATAAATTACTGAAATAAAGATCATAGTTAGGCAACTGATCAAATCAAATCTCGACATAAGGGTAGTTAAAAAGGATAGTGATAACAAATAAAAAGGGTTTTGGGTTAATATAGCGGGTAAGTCAATAAAAAGGGTTGTTAGGATCAAAGGGGTTCACTAGGGGTTAATTATGATGGTAGGCTTTTAGTGGAGTAAGTGGGTTAAGTCCTAGGTGCCTTTATCATCTTAGTATATCAAATCAAAGGTGTGGTCTCGACATGTATAATCGATGCAAGTTCTAGAATAACAAATCAATGTTGACACACTCATAATTAATAAAGTGAGCAAGAAAATGAATACATGCTCTATAAGGCTCAAAATCTCACAAAAATTATGGGTTTTTGATGTCATCCTCGTAAATTTCAAACTTCAAAGTAATATTCAAATTTAGGTAGACAACCTAAATTTTTTTTTCTTCTGAAAAATAGACTTGCCATGCTTGACTCTCTAGTATCTTAGAATTTAATTATCAATGCACAATTATCAATGACTTAATCCAAGACACATCAATAAAAATCATAAATTAAAGGAATTTCATTCTAGTTATAATATGAGAAACTTACTTAAGAAACAAGACATAATTCAGGATTTGAGAATAATGCAAAAAGTTTGGCACCTAATTTCAGGAATTTGCGAATAAAAAAAAAAATAGGCGCCTTTTTAGGTTGTTCACCCCCCACACTTAAAATGTACATTGCCCTCAATGCACAAAGATATATATATAAGCAATCAAAAAAGATATGGAGAGAAGTGAAACTCCCTAAATTTGGATGGATTCCTTGCATTGGAGGTGAAAGATAAGTTGGAGGAGGCGTCTCTGGTGGTGGTATGGTGGCCAGCCCACGATCTCGCTAGATGAAGAAATTGGGTAGCTCGTGCGAATTAGCTTGAAAATAATAATAATAATTCAAACTATACTAATTATATATTTAAAGAAAAGCAAGCTAAAGTGAAGGAAAATAAAAAGTGAAATCAAATTAAAAGAAAAGATTAATGGACCGAAGAGTCCTTATTGTTGGATGGTTTGTGAGGTGGGTGTGATTTCTAAGGCTGTGGTGGAGTGGTGGTCGTGGTCGAGGTGTGATTCCCTAGCAGCCTTTAGAACCTAAAACCAAGAAACTAAGATAAAATAAACTAAATTAAACATAAGAGAAATAAAGAAAAGGAAAATAAAGGAGAAGAGAAAGGAAAAAGAAAAATAGAATGGTCTCAAAGACCCTTGGCTTGTCGAATAATTGAAGCGGCCGGCATAAACTTATATAGATCGGTCTCCCTCTGGGAGACTATGCTTGATTCCTTTCGCTTCTTCGGCATTTGGTGTAGCTCAAGGGTTTTGGGAATGTATTAGAGAAGAAAAGTAGGGGGAGGTCTGAATAATGGGATAGAATAAAGGGGATGGGGAGTAGAAAAGTGAGTAAGGGAAGAGAAAAAAGGAGTGGGTTTAAATAGATTTTTAAGCCTGGTACAACCCCACGCCCGTGTACCGTGGGTGTGCTAAGTCACACGACTGCCTCGCACGGTCGTGTTGAGCATCGTATCATTTCTCCCACGCCCATGTTCAGGGTGCCACGCCCGTGTGTAAACTACCAGTGTCGACTACGGCCGCATCGCACGGCCGTGGGGTTTTGTCGGTGCCCGTGATGTGGTGGTTGGAGTCTGTGATTTGAAAATTAATTCGGTCTGACTCGTACTATCTCTGCCATGTTAGTACGGAGATTCGATACAACCACACGGCCACGGCCACGGCCGTGTGCAAGGCCGTGTGGCCTGAAATTCTGTACTTTTGGTTAGTTTATAGTTAGGTACTATAAAGAAAGGATAAAATAGAATAAATAGGACAAAATAAAAATGTAAAAGTTAATGGGGTTAGTGCTCGGGTTGCCTCTCGAGAAGCGCTCGTTTATAGTCTTAAGCTAGACTTTCCTCTCGTTCGCTTAATCAGGGTGGTTTGAGGAGTTGAAAGTCCTTCCTCATGCTATCAGTTTCATTATCATAATATAGTTCAAGTCGAGATGCGTTTATATTGAAAGTACCAAAAATAGGATTACTTACCTCGACTGTTCCGTATGTGAAAACACTGATTACCCTAAAAGGGATTTCTTTGTTAGTGTTAGGGTTATGAGGAGATATTCGAGGGTCTGCTTTATCAATCAATACTTGATCTCCGATTTTGAACTTGTTTGCCGCGTGGAGTGGCTCTGGTTCTGCTTTGTGTATCCCTAATTTTTCCTTAAAATGTATCTTCCACTCGTCTAGATCATCGATCTGAATCCCTCGTTCCTCATGAGTTATTTCTTTGTTGGCACATGGTATAGGATCGGGTTCAGTTGTATTCTTTTGTGGTGCTTCCTGAAAAGAAGGGTTAACCGAATGGTTATCATTCGAATTTATTTTCTCACCTTGATTATTCGATGTTCTAGTTGAATCGAGGGCTTGAAGAGTGATTGCCTCGTCACCTACACAGAATATAAGTTACTTTGCATCAACATCGATTTTAGTTCGCGCGGTTGCTAAGAATGGTCTTCCTAAAATTAGGGGATCGTGTTGTCCTCATCCATGTCTAAAACGACAAAGTCTCATGGGAATACAAATTTGTCAATTTTTACGAGTACATCTTCAATTATGCCCCTAGAAATTCTAACAGTTTTATCACTAATTGAATACTCATCCTAGTTTGTTTGGGCCTCCCTAGACCTAGTTGTTTAAACAATTTATAAGGCATGACATTTATGTTTGCCCCTAAATCAGCTAACGCATTATCAATAGATAAACTACCAATTAAGCATGGAATTGTAAAACTCCTGGATTTTTAATTTCCGTGGTAGTCTATTTTGCAATACTGCCGAGCACATTGCGTTTAGTTCCACATGTGATGCTTCGTCTATCCTTCGCTTTTTCGTCAACAGCTCTCTTAGGAATTTTCTAGAGTCTGGCATCTGCGTAAGAGCTTCAAGTAACGGTAAGTTAATATGTAATTTCTTTAAAAGTTTAAGAAACTTACCGAACTATTCCTCTGTGCCGTCTCTCCTTAATGCTTCGGGATATGGTATGCGAGATTGGTACTCTTTGATTACCGGTTTTGGCTTATTATTACTTACCTCAACCTTACCTTCTTCGACCACGTTCTCTTACCTCGAATTGGCTCATCTAACCCTTCACTATCTTGAGCTGTTATGGCTTGAACTTGCTCCCTTGAGTTAGTCTCGGTGTTGCTTGGTAGTCTTCCATGTGGTCTCTCAGAGATTTGCTTAGTGAGTTGCCTGATTTAATCCTTGAACTCTTGTGTCAATGCCTCAAGTTTTGTTTCTATCTTTTGGAAACGTGTTTTCAGTATTTTAGGAACGTATTTTTAGAGGTTTGCTATGAAGTTTGTCAACATCTCTTCAAGGTTTGGCTTCTTTTCACCGTGGGTAGGGCTGTTGTTGGAAGTTTTGGGATGGTTGTTGCCTTTGATTTCTTTGACCGCCCCATGAGAAATTGGGGTGGTTCTTCCAACTGGATTATAAGTATTACTATAAGGGTTCTTGTTAGATCGAAAATTGTTACCCATATAGTTCATTTGTTCGCTCTCCATACCACCGCATGCGTAGGGTGGGTACTCAAGATTCACCACTCCTTCACTTGCGTCGCCTTTGCATAACCGGATGTGCTGCGAAGAACCATATAAACCATCAAATTTTTATGTAGTAATTCTATCTGGTTTGAAAGCGCGGTCATTTGCATCGATGTTGAAAACTTCTTTTGCTTTGGTGGCCTTGTCCTTGTAACTTGCCACCGATAGTTATTCGGTGACATCTCTTCTATAAACTCGTAGGTCGCTTCAGGAGTTTTGTTGTTTAGGTTCCCCGGCAAATGAATCGATTAGTTGCCTTGTTGAAGGGTTCACACCCTTGTAAAAGTTTGGACTGTAGCCAGAAAGGTAATCCGTGGTGTGGGCACCTTCTCAGCAAATCTTTGTATCTCTCTCATGCATCGTAAAGTGTCTCTAAATCCATCTGCACAAAAGAAGAGATATCATTCCTCAATTTGGCCGTTTTGGCCGGTGAAAAATATTTTAGTAAAAATTTTTCGGTCATCTGATCCCATGTAGTGATTGACCCTCGTGGAAGAGAATGTAACCACTGTTTGGCTTTATTCCTCAAAGAAAAGGGAAATAACCGAAGATGGATGACATCATCAGAAACGCCATTTATCTTGAAGGTATCACAGAATTCTAGAAAATTTGCTAAGTGTGTGTTAGGATCTTCATCCTGCAAACCATCAAACTGAACAAACTGTTGTATCATCTGTATAGTGTTAGGTTTCAGTTCAAAATTATTTGCAGCAATAGTAGGCCTAACAATACTAGATTCAGTTCCTGTTAAACTAGGTTTAGCATAATCATACATAGTTCGAGGAGCATGATTTTTGGCCATCTCTTGAGGTGGTAGATTGTTCTGGTCCATCTCTTCGGTGGTATTGATGATGTTTTCTTGCTCTTCTTCTGTGTATTGTAGACTTCACCTAATTTCTCTCCGGTTTCTACGAGCTGTTGCTTCGATCTCACTATCGTAAATTAGGGGTCCTGTCGGGCTCCTTCTAGTCATAAACTAGAGGTACCTGAAAGGAGGAAACAATAACAGAAGAAAAATTAGCTAAGTTAAAAATTAAAATAAATAAATAAAATTAAATTGCAAAAAATAAAAAAATGGCTAAAGTAATAAAAATTAAACTTTCTTAATATTTTAGTTCCCTGGCAACGGCGCCAAAAACTTGATCGTTGTTTTCGCGATGTCAAAGTCTTAAAATTTATAAAAAGAATGATCGAACCTGGAAACTAACTATGACAACGATTTGAGGCAAGCGCACCTATCGAATAGTAGTATAGTTTAGTGACAAGACCGGAATGTCGAACCCAAAGGAACTAAAAGTACTAATACTAACTTTCTTTTTATTATTTAGCCTAAAATAAAGGGAATTTGTGTATTTAATCTAAATTAATTAACTACTAAACTAAAGACTCTAAGACAAAGAAGAATGAATTTGGGAAAATAACTTGAGGAAAAACCAATTGATTAAGACGACACGCAAGGAAGAATCCACCTAGACTTCACTTGTTATCTAACTCTGAACCAGACGATTTATTCATTTGACTTGATCTGTAAGATTCCCTAATGTATATTAAACCCTCTTTCGAAGAGAATAACGTCTAACCCTAGGTTGATTAATTGAAATCTCTTTCTAATTAAAACCCCTAGAATTGCATTAACTCGGTCTATGGAATCTCATATTAGGTTTCACCCTAATCCGGCAAAATCTCGTCACCCTATCTCTAGGCGTGCGATCAACTCCACTTAACTATGCTAGATCTACTCTTAGGCAGGGACTTTTGCTCCTCCACCTAAGCACATCAAACTTGGATCAATATCCCGAAAATATCAACACAAGAATTAAGAACACATAATTAAGAACAAGTCAAATATTTATCATATAGTTCAAGAAACGATAACAAGATTCATCTAAGTTTCATCCCCTCGTATCCGAGGTTTTGGTTCATAACAATAAAAGAAAACATCTCGTAAGAAAAGATAAAACAAAACATAAGAAATCCCTAAAACTCCTGAAGGAATTGAAGGAGAGTCCTCCGTCTTGAGTATAATTCGCTTCTAGAGATGAATCATCCGCTATCCTCGAGTGAATCCCCACAAATCGCTTTCTTCTGCGGCCTAGCAAGACGCCCTAGACGATAGCCTTGGGCTCCCCCTTTTAGGTCATACTTAGGGTGTATATATAGGCTTTTGGAATGTGTTTCTTTACCCCTAAGTATCCCAATCCGAATGAAACTTCTCTTTGCCACGGCAGGGGCACGGCCATGGCACACGCCCGTGTGAATCGTGGCCAGGCCGTGTTGGACTCTATTAATGAGGCACGGCCGTGTGGTCTTGGGTCCAGGCCGTGCCGATTTCGTGATCTGGCCCAATTGGCCCGTTTTAAGCCCATTTTCTGTTCTTTTCATCCTCCGGTGCTTCCCTGAGTATAAAACATGAAAATAAAGGATTAAGAGCACCAAATTACATAAAATAAGGGATAATTCATCCAAAAGCATGCTAAATGTGGGATTAAAATATGTTACTTTTACGGTTTATCAATTACTAACCGAGCCATCAAAAAATATACTAAACACAGAAACACATCTATCATGCTGCGAACTAATGAGTTCGCCCAAAACATCTGGGGTTGACAAATAACTTAACAGATGAGTCTGCCAAACCCTAGATTTCGCCAAATCTTAGAGTTCGCCAAATGGAAAATCCTACTGAATACGCCACACAGTAAAAAATAAACATTTCACTAACTTACTCACTTTCTAACCTTGACTTAAATAACTTATACGCCAAACAGTAACTTGATATAGTCTCTGGCGGGCGAGCTGTTACAATTCTCCTTCACTTAGAAAATTTTGTCCTCAGAATTATTACCTGCGAAAAGTTGTGGGTATTGCTCTCTCATCAAACTTTCTTTTTTCTAGGTGGCTTTTTCCGTATTGTGCTTTCTCTATAACACCTTTACCAATGGCATTATTTTGTTTCTCAATTCTTTTACTTCTTTTGCTAAAATGCGAACAAATACTTCTTTATAAGACAAGTTTGGCTCCACTTCTAGTGCTTTGACTTGCACCACGTGATCTAGGTTGGATCGATATCTTCTTAACATGGACACATGAAACACATTATGTATATTTGACAACTTTGGTGGCAGTGCTAATCTATACGCCACTAGATCAATTTGTTCCAGAATCTCATATGGTCCTATGAAACGCGGGCTTAGCTTCCATTTTTGACCAAACCTTTTGACTTTCTTCCAAGGAGAAACCTTTAAAAATACTTGGGCTTGGCTTGGATGGTCCAAGTGTTAGAATTAAATCTTAAAGGAATTAGAATTAGGTGGTTGGTGGGTCCCTTAAGACGGGCTTTAGGCTTGTTGAGTTAAATGAGCGTCTCATGGCTGTTAGTTTCAATAGTTTTGAACTAAAATCCAGCTCCTATTTGGCTAACATGAGTGTTATTAATTTTAGGAACATTTTAAATCAATCGTCAAATGAGAATTCCAGTAGGAAAATTGTTCCGTTGATGCAAAGGCCAACCTATGAGATTGTGGAAAAGACAGGTGCAATGACTTTAAACCTGAATTATCATTCAGTCATTAATTTTATTGAAAATCAGAATCCTAATATTCCCATGAGAGATATGATTTCTATTAATCCTTTACCAATACAAGATGAATATTTTAATATTTTGTCTTCATTGAAAATTGGGGACCCTAAACATTTGAGGACAGGTTCCACACCCTACGGGGTAAAAGGAGCAAATTTAAGGTAAGGGCTTCTGCTCGTGAGTCTGTAGCTAAAGCGATGACAAAAGTTTTAGACAGAATAGGGTATGATAGCCTGATTATGGATTCAAATTGTTTACAAGGGACTTGTTGGAAAAAATCTCGGTTTGAAAATAGTTTTCTTGCACAGCGAAAAATTAAAATTTTAAAAACCGACCCGATTTGTGATATTTATAGTAATAAACCTTAGCCAAATTCACACTTGTGTTTTCGGTTTAGTGGACGTTCGTTGTTCTTGACTTTCAACCAAATGATCTTCTTCGCTATTCTCGTACCATGAACTGCTTCAAGTGTACGCTTGAACTAATTGAATCAAAACACAGAACTAGAAAGAGTTCTCTTCTTTTGGGGGTGAAAACGAAAATTCTCTCTTCTTAATAGAAACCAGCAGAATTGTTATTTCGAAAAAAAAATATGTAATAGTTAAGAATAAATTCTCTCTATTTTTTGGCAGAATAACAATATCTCAAAGTTGTGTTAATAGCTCTACCGGTGCCATCTATTTATAGGGAGAGAAGGTAGAACCCTTGTTGAGTTGTAGTGGTTTATTTCAAATATAAAAATAACATCCTACTTAGAATAGGACTAAGGTGGACGACACACCCTAGTATTCCTACTAGGGTTGCCGCCCCCTTCATGTCCATGAGGGGTTTTTGGGCCTCTCTCACATTGAGTCTAATTACGAGTACTTCTTGGGCCTTTTTGACTCAATACTCTGTAATGTGATCCAAATCGATTCAGTTTTTCTATTTTCCAAAATAAAATTTAATATTTATATATAAAATAACTTTCTCATCCCTATTTTACCTCCGGTAAAATTTTGACGATTTTACCCTTGGTAAAATTTTGACGATTTTGCCTCTAGTAAAATTTCGAGAAAATATGTTCAATATTTCACAACTCAACATGTCTACTATGACTGAATGGTTTATTTTCATTTTTTATCTTTGTTATCTCAAATAATCAAATCGAAATTGCCAAGAGAGGGGTGAATTGGCTTTTAAAAATTTTGTGAAAGCTAGAGAGAAAGGATAAAAAAATTTGACACAAGAATTTAGAGTGGTTTGGCCCCAATTACCTACTCCACTACCTTAGCTTTCCACTACTAAGGATTTTCCCAAATTCACCTATTTGATAACCTTTAAGGATAAGGTTTAACATTACAAATTCCCATTTAAGGTTTCTAATACAAACCCTCTCAAAGAGATACAAAGAAGCAAACAAAGAAATAATTCTTACAAGATCAATGTGTTTGCAAATTAAGCTCAATTACAATGAAAAACACTTGAGCAAATAGAATTGAAATAAAGCTCACAAGTGTATGAAAGAAAAGTATGGAAATATTTGGCACAAAGGTTGTTTGATTAATCTTTTTGCTTGAATATGCTTTCTTGTTATTGTAGGACCTTTAGAAGCTGATATTTATACCCTCAAATTCATTTCTAACCGTTGTGGTTGTTGAGAAAATAAATAGAGCCTTGGGGATGAAAATACCAGATCATTAAATTCACCTGCAACAAAAAGTACCGATACTTTTTCTACGAGTATCGATACTAGTAGCATCTAATGCCTGATTTAGTGACTGTTAAAGTTAGTTTCCAACGATACCAAGAATGATTTATTGATACCGATAGAAGGTATCAATATATTTTTAATGGTCATCAATACTTTTTGTCATTGTTCGAAAGATCATAAAAAGATAATGCAAAAACGGTATCTACATAAAATAAGGTATCGATAAAATTCAGTAGGTATCGATATATTTCTAAAATTATCGATATTTATTGTTTTTTTTCAATTTTTTATTCAAGTCAGAGAGCAATTTTGGTATCGATAAAAATCATATTGGTATTGATACATTTTGAAAAATATCGATACTTTTTGTAGGGAGTAGTTTTTTCAATTGATTTAATATTGGTTTAATCAAGTTCAAGAGTTTAAAATTTTTTTTGAACTTTGTCCGAAATATTCTAAGTGTTCAAAACATTTTCTAAGATGTTTGGAAGTCTTGAAATAATTTTTATGCTTTGAACTTTATTAATTCTTTGTTTTAAAAACAAATTTTTATTTAAAAAAATTGTTATATCAAAATAATTTATTAAATAAAGCTAATTTAACAGGCTTCAAAACAGTCCAAAAACATAAACTCATTCTTCTGATAATTTTTTAAGTAATCCATATATGATTGCAAATGGATCATTTCCATTTTCATTTCCATTTTTAGAAACCTACATTCATTTCCAAATGATTTCATTTCTCCATTTCGAAGAAAACTATAATCATTCCTGAATGTTTCTCATTTCTCATTTCCTATTCATTCCGTTCATTTCTATTCAAATATGCAATTCATTTATGCTTTCAACGAGCTAGCGGAGGGATTGATTGGACATACGTAGTTGAGGCTCAAATAATTTATAATTAAGTCTGTCTTTTCGCTTATTAATTATAAACTTATTTAGTCACAAAGTCACTCCACTATGATATCGTGACTGAGCTCTCCACAATGACATACCATTATGAAAGCAACTACTCAATGCTTGTCCAATGACATTGTGATAAGTGTGTTACCCTCATAGGATATCATTGATCTCTTTGGGATAATATTCGTTCTCCCAATATGATTCTATTTTATCTCATGGTAACCATTACATCTTCCTTTACGAAAAGTCAATCACTAACAAATAGTGATCAAGTCTTCCATCACAAAGACGGACGACCTGTGACCATGTTTACTTTTCATAAACCATGTAATGCCAATTAGAGCATATCATTTACCCATGTTTTGGGCTATTAATTTCACTATTGTGAATAACACTACATACTACAGAAGCCATACACCCAACACACCAGCTTTCGATTCCTTATTTATTTGAACTCAGGCTTTTACTTACATCAAAGTGTACGAGTTACACATACATTGTCCGTCATCCATTCAGGATTTAAGTATGCCACACCATGAACGTCACAAGTGAATAAATCCATAAACGGATTCAATATCTATTCTGCTTAGGTCCTGTCTCATGTACTGTCAGTCCATTCAGTCATATTTATGTTTCTATCTTATGAGAGTCATCCGTTCCGACGCCCAAGACAAGGCATATTCTCAATTGGACTTGATAGATGACATATTAATCTTTTAATCGGTTTTCTAATTTCCAATTAGACTAGGTTCGTCTACTAATATAAGCTATCTTTCTGTACTATTATCCGATCATGTAATACCACTTAGTATTAGTTAAACATTTAGACAACCAATGAGCAACATTTGCTTCTATTTTTTATTTTTATTTTTGCGTGCAAAAACCATGTGAGGACAATTATACAAAATATATTAATGTAATTAATGATTTTTTATCAACCAATCTGTTTTAAAAAATTACAAGTTTACAAACGAATATACTACACTTAGGGCACCAGATCCAACAAGACTCCGTCAGGTTTTAGCGAAGCGATCAGCTTGGATGTTTAATGTAGGTCTGTTGAATGTTTCTTTTATCTTCATTTTTTATCTGATGTTACCAAGCCTTTTTGTTTGGAATTGTCAAGGGTGTGCGTCTCCTAAGTTTATTCGAGTGGTTAAAGATTACTTTTCTGATTTTGAGGTTGATGTTGCGGCTTTCCTTGAGACTTAAGTTAGTGGTTTGAAGGAGGGCGGAATTATAGCAAGAACTGGTTTGAATTGTTCCCATAGAATCAAAGCCTAGGGTTTTGCAAAGGGTTTATGGATTTTTTGGAAAAATATTGTCTAGGTCCAGATTCTCCTAAATGATCCACAATTTATTCATTGTCGTTTGGGGAAGAAACTGGGATCTAAAAATTTTCTAGTGACTTTTGTTTATGGTTACCATATAAACAGAAACGTAAGGCATTATGGGATTGTTTGAATCAAGTTTCTCATTCCATTAACGACCTTAATTAGGGGATTTCAATTCAGTGCTTTCCCTTGATAAAAAGAGAGAGAGAGTTGCCCAATTTTCTCTGGATGTAAGTTATTCCATAATTTTGTTTATAGCAATGGCTTGAGGGATCTTGGCTTCAAAGGTCTCCAATTTACTTGGAAAATAAGGGCAATTTTTGAAAGACTTGACCGAACAATTGGAAATAGTAAGTGTTGTCAGCTTTATTCTGATGTAATAATTTTTCATCTTCCTCAACTTAAATCTGATCACAGACCTATTTTATTATCCATGAGTTCTCCTAGTCAAATATTTCAACCTAGATCTTTTTTCTTTTTAGTTTCTTGGATATATAATTTAGATTTTGCTTAATTTGTTTGTGATAATTAGAGAAATGGATCTGAAACTTTTGGTAATCTTACTTCTCTTATTACTGATCTTAAAAGATGGAATACTGGAGGGTTTATGGGCACATCATTAGAAGGAAACGGTCGATTGCTCATCGTATTGGTAAGGTTCAGTCTACTTTAGATCATAGATGGTCCAACTATCTCTGAATATTGAAACTGAGTTATGGATAGAATATAAGAAGGTTCTTGATGAGGAAGAATTTCTGGGGAAGCAAAAATCGAGACTGGACTGGATTTATTTTGGGGATCGTAATACGAAGTTCTTCTATAATAAAGCATTTATAAAGCGGAATTCTAATAAAATTTCTTCTTTGAAAATTGAGGATGGTTGGTGCTAAGATAATGAGATTTTTCATGATGAAGCGGTTTGTTTTTTCTCCTCTGTTTACTCTTTAGATGATTTATCGTGTGATTTGTTTCCTATGCGTGGTCTTTTCTCGAAACTTGATTTTAACACTCTGGATTCTTTTTCCCTGAGTATCACTGGTGAAGAAAGTCGAAATGCATTGTTTAGCATGGGTCCCCTGAAAGCCCCTAGCTCGGATGGTATTCATGCTCTCTTTTATTAAAACCAATGGGATACGGTTAAATTGGATGTTTGTTCTTAGGTTCGTGATGGTTTTTTGGTAAGCCTTTCAATTCCTCTATTAATAAGACGCTTTTGGTTCTCATATCGAAGATTAAAAGTCCTGATTCTTTGTTCCATTATCGTCCAATAAGTCACCGCAACGTTTTGTACAAGATTGTTACTAAAGTTATTGCCAACCGTTTCAAGCCAATATTCCATTCCTTTTTCGCTCAGAATCAAGTGAATTTTGTGGTAGAGAGGCAAATCACAGACAACATTCTTATCGCCCAAGAGATTGTACATTCAATGCGAACCAAAAAAAAAGAAGAAATCCTGGATGGCCATAAAATTGGATTTAGAGAAAGCGTATGATAAAATTTGTTGGGATTTTATTGAAGATACCTTAGTTGATTTTGGTTTTCCTTCAACTTTGGTTAATGTTATAATGGAATGTATTTCTTCTATTTCTATGCAGATTGTGTTGAACGAAAGGCTTTCGAATGATTTTCTTCCTAAGAGAGGTATTAGGCAAGGTTTACCATTATCTCCGTACATCTTTGTACTCTGTATGGAGAGATTAGGCCAGCTAATTCATAGGAAAATTGTGGATAAGTCTTGGAAACCAATCGTTTTGGGTAAGGATGGGCCACTCATTTTACACTTTTTTTTTTGCGGATGATTTATTCTTATTCGCTGAAGCTGATGTTGATCAGGCGCACAGAATCAAGGATGCTCTTAATACTATTGGCATGACTTTTTAGACATAGAGTCAATGGGTAGAAAACTAATGTATATTTTTCAAAAAATATCGATGTTAATAGTGCCGTTGATATTTGTAGTATTCTTGGGTTTCTTCATTCGGATGATTTGGAGACATATTTAGGACTGTCATTGTTTCATAAGTGAGTCACAAAAAATACCTTCAAGTTTGTTGTGGATAAAGTCAAGCGTAAATTAGATAACTGGAATGCTAATATGCTTTCTATGGCAGGAAGGGTTACTCTAGTTCGGTCTGTGTTGTTATCGACACCTAATTACTTTATGCAAACTATGAAGGCCTTATATGGTATTTGCACAAAAATTAAGAAAATTGTAAGGGGTTTTGTTTGGGGAAGTTCAGATTCCAATAATAAGATATCTTTGGTGAATTGGGGGAGGATTGTTTCTAACCTTTGTCTAATGGAGGTATAAGGTTACAATGCGTTAAAGAACAAAATGACTCTTTCATGCTCAAGTTGGGTTTTAATCTCCGTACAAATAAGCAAGCTTTATGGGTTAGAATTCTGTTGGATCTAGTGCCCTAAGTGTAGTATTTTCGTCTAAGCAAACTTGTAATTTTTCGAACAGATTAGTTAATAAAACAAATTCATTGATTACATAAATTTAATTAAAGCAAATGTTGCTCATCGGTTGTCTAAATGTTTAACTAATTCTAAGCGGTATTACATGGTCGGATTATAGTAAGGAAAGACAACTTGTATTAGTAGACGAACCTAGTCTAATTGAAAATGAGCAAACCGATTAAAAGACTAATATGTCGTCTATCAAGTCCAATTGAGGAGATGCCTTGTTTTGGGCATCTGGGCGGATGACTCCCAAAAGATAAAGACATAGATGTAACTGAATGGACTGACAGTACATGAGACAGGATCCAAGCAGAATAGATCTTTAATTCGTTTATGGATTTATTCACTTGTGATGTTCATAGTGTGGCATACCTAAATCCTGAGTGGACGACGGACTATGTATGCGTGACTTGTACACTTTGATGTAAGTAAAAGCCTGAGTTCAAATAGATAAGGAACTGAAAGCTGGTACATTGGGTGTACGACTTCTATAGTATGTAGCATCATTCAAAATAGTAGAATTTATAGCCCAAAACATGGGTAAATGATATCCTCTCATTGGCATTACATGGTTGATGAAAAGTAAACATGGCCACGGGTCGTCCGTCTTTGTGATGGATGACTTGATCACTATTTGATAGTGATTGACTTTTCATTAAGGAAGATGTAATGGTTACCTTGAGATAAAATATGATCATATTTGGAGAATAGATATTATCCCAAAGAGATCAAGGATATCTTATGAGGGTAACACACTTATGATAAGGTCATTGGACGAGCACTGAGTAGTTGCTTTCATAATGGTATGTCGTTGGGGAGAGCTCAATCACGATACTATAATGGAATGACTTGATTTTAAGAATCCAAGAAATGTGTAAGCGTGATTGGCATATGGTTATCAAACATATTCCAAGAGAAGCGAATTTCACTCCCCAAATTCTGGCAGGATTAATGAAAAAGTTTCTGATCGGTCCCCGAGTATTCCATGTAGCTCCCGCTAAAGTTGTTGATCAGATTCGATCAGATAACCAGTTCTTACGGTCTGATTCTAATGGTGCTTCTGTTAATTTGTAATTGATTCCATCCTATTTTTACTACAAAAAAAAATAGTTATTTTGAAACATAATACTTTTCTATAAACCTATTCACGGATTAGACTATTTGTCTAATTTTGAAGGCCAACACGAAATATAAAGGGCTTGAACAAAATTAATTTATTGTTGAAGGGAGACCAACTCCTTCGAGATAAGTCTTTGAAGTATTGTTCGCGAGATAGTTAATCCGATCCCCCAACAAATGAAGGTATTGTCCCCCAAATGAGGGTTTTGTCTCTCGTGCTCTATTGAGAGCTAGCTTGCCAAGAGCGGCTGCCTCAAGGGCCTGTAATCACAAAGTTAAGAGAGCCTCAACTGTAGTGGATGTACGATCACCCACCAAGAGGCGGCATGAATAAGTCACCTTTTGGTGGGGGTTTGAACCTCTAACTTATACCTGTTAAGGTATATGGTACCACTTGAGCTAGGGCTTAAAAAAATGGACTTAGGCAAAAAAATAGGCTCATTTAAAATATAATCAGGGTTTAGGCTTCAACTTTAAGGCTTGATCCCGACCCCAGAAAACCATTTAAATATTAAAAAATAATGAGTGTGACTAAAACGAGCTTGAGTTAGTCATTTACAAATAGTAATGGATTTAGTTAAAATTTAGGCTCATTTTTCAAATCAAATTAATCTTGAACAAACATAAAATACATTATTATCATACATAAACCTTACCGACTCATGAATAGATCTATTATCGTAGAGGGCGATAGTTATATTTTGGGTTTTAGTAAGTCTAACACGGTCCATTAAGTAACCATTTAAATTGTTGTTGTAACATTATCAATCAAGCCCGGTCCAAACAGCAAAAATAATATATTATTGAAAAGAAAATCAGCAACAGGCCCAACTCCCAAGCTAGAAGATGAGGATTAACGCCAAACGCCGAAGGAATTTAGCCAGGCAAGCGCCTCGTCATGTTCCCGATCAACACGCAACTCCCAGTGGACTGTACTGAACTGGAGCTCTCTCTTTTATCTGTTTTCTTTTCTTATCGTTTTATTTAAATATTCCAAATCCACACTGTAATGATATGAATATGATAGAATAGTAATCCATGCTTATCCGCATTTCCTTCTTCTTCTACTAATTGCTCTCTACTTCCACCTACCGTTTCTTTTTTTTTTTTTCCCATCCACCTTCCTACTACAAAATGATGTCGTTATTGTCGTCAATTCTCCGTCGAAATCCCGCCGTGCTTCTCCAAGTACGGCTACTATCTTCGTATGGTCCTCCTCCCGGAACGACGTCGCAGCAGCAACGCATTGAGAAAATCCTGGTGGCCAACCGAGGCGAGATAGCATGCAGGATCATGAGGACAGCTAAGCATCTAGGGATTCGGACGGTAGCCGTTTACAGCGATGCCGATAAAGACTCTCTCCATGTGAAATCGGCCGACGAGGCGGTTCACATCGGTCCACCTCCTGCTCGGCTCAGTTACTTGAACGGTTCTTCCATTGTCGAGGCGGCGGTTCGGACCGGTGCACAGGTTAGCTGCTCGAGCACACATTTATTTTGATATATGCAACTTTATCCAAATTACAATTTTAGAGTATCTCGGTTAGATGATGTTTAATGTGATGAAATTTAAGCATTTTAGGCCGTCCACCCCGGTTATGGTTTCTTATCGGAGAGCTCTGAGTTTGCTCAACTTGTTGAAGATAGGGGGCTTACATTTATTGGTCCTCCAGCGTCTGCAATTAGAGACATGGGTGACAAAAGGTACTGTAACCGATACGCTCCGCCGTTACTTTAAAGCGTTTTGTGCTTATTGATGATCTTGTGATTGGGTGCTTGTTAGTGCTTCGAAGAGAATAATGGGTGCGGCAGGGGTGCCATTGGTGCCGGGATATCATGGCAGCGAGCAAGATGTTGAGATTATGAGGTTGGAGGCAGATAAAATTGGATATCCTATCTTAATAAAGCCAACCCATGGAGGCGGAGGAAAGGTCTGCCCCTTTCTCATTCAGTTCATTGTTGAAATTTTCTTCTCTTTTCCAAAGAATGAGTCGAATTGTGAGCTCGATTGTTTTTTTCATTGCTTCCGTTCCATGTGCTGTGTTTACAATCATCAAATTTGCAATATAAAGAATCTTAGAACTGCTGGAAGTTTTGTTTTATTCAAACTATGTTCTTACCATGTTTATAAATTCAGGGTATGAGAATTGTACAAAGTCCGAATGAATTTGTCGACTCCTTTATTGGAGCACAACGCGAAGCTGCTGCATCTTTTGGCATAAACACTATTTTGTTGGAGAAATACATTACTCAACCAAGACACATAGAAGTTCAGGTACTATTAGGCCCTTATTAATTTTGCCTTTTCATTTAGTTGTACTTCATTATTAGAGCTCTATATTAGAAAAAAAATGAATTGCCTTTTCTTATCAAGTTTCTTGGAAACAGTAAGATGTGTTGGTTAATGTAATAAGCTGCATTAGAGGAGATGCCTGTGATAAATTTCATTGTCTGTTAGGTTTTATGTATTGATCGAAGCTTGTGTCCTGCTTGATGTCAGTAGATATTTGGTGACAAATTTGGCAATGTACTGCATTTATATGAGAGAGATTGCAGCGTTCAAAGGAGACACCAGAAGATAATTGAAGAAGCTCCAGCTGTAATGCTGCTTTCTATACTTTTCAGTTCATGTTTTCACTGTTGATCTTCAAAAAGGTTTACTGAAACACCATTGATGCAGCCTTGTGTTACTGATGAATTTCGCACACACTTGGGCCAGGCTGCCGTATCTGCTGCTAAGGTATGTCTTTCAAAATCATTTTACTTATAAAAGTCTGAAGTATGCAGATGGCATTATCAGATGACTCTTATTTGTATTTGCTTTTAATTTTTTCAGTAATGCTGTATTTCTGAGTTTATGTGCCATATTTTTACTTCTTCTGTTCTCACTTATATTGGCTGCCTTTTCATGATTCAAATTTTTTCTGGCATCCATCTTTCTTTTAACTGCCAAATTATTAATGCTGATATCTAGTCCATGTGTAATTAAAGGCAGTTGGTTATCACAATGCTGGCACTGTGGAGTTTATAGTTGATACCAAAACAGGTCATTTTTACTTCATGGAGATGAACACTCGACTTCAGGTGCTTCGATCACTCTTTTTCTTTCTATCTTGATTTCTCATGCTTCACAAGACAGTGGTAGACAGTATTTGTATTCATTTGTAGGTTGAGCATCCTGTGACTGAGATGATTGTTGGTCAAGATCTCGTGGAGTGGCAAATTCGTGTTGCAAATGGGGAGCCTCTTCCTATAAGTCAGGATCAGGTGCCCTTATCAGGTCAAGCTTTTACCCATGGAATAGAGCTATGTCATTCTTGTGATGTTCTATTTGAATTTGTATGTGCATGTGTCTTTTTTATGTTTGCCATTAGTCCCTTTTCATAATCATTGAGGACTTGACTTGGGAAACACTGTAGGTTAAAATAATGATCCTTTTTTACCAATGGATGGTAGTAATTGTTATTGTTCACCAATATTAGTATAACTTTAGGCTTTGATGTCTATTTGGTCATATATGACGATGCAAAATTTATTAGCTCAAAAGAAGTTGTTGATATTAATATCTTCAAATTTATTGTGGGAAGATCAGTGTGAATGTTTCATGGTTTCTGTGATTCCTCCTGGGCCCTTTTTAAATATTTTGATTAAACTTCTAGTGGAAGTTAAAAAGGGTGACCTAGAACTGATGAAAATGGATGTCTCAGTTTTTACTATTATTCTTTAGCCTGGATGCTTAATTCCTTGAGCAGTGATGAGGTTCTTTCAAGTGCTGAAACTTTCTTTATATCATGACATGTGCAGATCTCTAAAGAAAATATCAACTATTTTGGTGTAGTTTTAATTTACTTATTATTTTATTAAAACTCTTTGGGATCACCGTTAATGGATATTTGTGATATCTATTTAGGGATACCATCTTGGTTGATCTATGACTACTCATTATTGGACAGGTCATGCTTTTGAAGCCCGAATCTATGCTGAAAATGTTCCCAAAGGATTTCTTCCTGCAACTGGAGTTCTTCATCATTATCATCCAGTACCACCTTCTTCAACAGGTGAAGTTCCTATGCTTTATGCAGGATCATGTTTGTTAGATATATAAACCAATCAACTCAATCTACATATTGGAGAATGGTCCTTATAGTAAAAAAAACCCTCATTGGAGGGGAGTTGTGTCAGACTGTAGGTAATCTCTTCATGCTGATTGACCTTCGGAGGATTCTATATAGTGGTTGTTTCCTTCCAGCAATGCTAGCCACCCTTCAGTTTGATATTTTCTATCCAATTTTGCGATTGGAAAGAGTAGAAAGAAATAGGATAATTATTACATCTCATAGCCATTTGTCCACCTCCAAGCCTGTGAGTTTTATTCCGCTTTTTGCCTCCCTTTTTTTTTGCTTGTTTTGAGCTTTTTCTATTTAACAGTTCGGGTTGAGACTGGAGTTGAACAAGGAGATGTTGTTAGCATGCATTATGATCCTATGATTGCAAAGCTTGTAGTATGGGGAGAAAACCGTGCTGCAGCACTAGTCAAATTGAAGGATTGCTTGTTAAAGTTTCAGGTATAATTTTGTTTAGAAAGTTTATTCCTAATTTTGAACTTAGCTCCAATTTTATGGTGAGTACTCAATTAGATGATCCCATCACCTTTTCATGGTCATAGTTTAACATGGAAGTCTAATACCATGTAAACTGAAAATTGTATACTGAATGGTTTGGAGACAATTGATGGTTCTTCATGTAATCATGTTGAATTCGTACTTGGGTGTAATGATGATGAAATTATGCTGTTTCACTGGCACCTTTTGTCTTTTCTGGATTAATTTAATGATTTTTATGTATCGTCTCTTCCATTAAGGCTTCTACAAGTTGGTAAATTATACACTTAATTTGACTCGTTAGCATATTCTCATGCCATTTTCCTTAAGAGTTTTGTTGAGCTCATTTCAATCACTCTCATCATCTGTTCTTTGGCAGGTTGCAGGGGTGCCAACTAATATCAATTTCCTACAAAAGCTTGCTAACCATAAGGCATTTGAAGAGGGCAATGTTGAAACGCATTTTATTGAGCACCATAAAGATGACCTATTTGTTGATCCTAATAATAAAGTAATTTATGAGGATGCATATAGTGCAGCTAGACTTGGAGCAAAGCTGGTAGCTGCTTGCCTTTGTGAAAAGGAACGTTCTGCTATGAAAGAAAGCCATTCTGGTAAGTTAATACTTCAGATTTTATCTTGGAATCATTACTAGTTGTTGCTTAGTATCCTCTTAATATTTACAGCTTCAATCGTGTTCAGGGGATCCTAGCTTACTTCCCATATGGTATACTCATCCTCCATTCAGAGTCAATCATCATGCACAGAGGACCATGGAATTTGAGTGGGAAAATGAATATGAGAGCAGTAGTTCAAAGCCTTTGATGCTTTCTATCACTTATCATCCTGATGGGAACTATTTTATTCAGGTTTTTTTTTACTAACCTAAAGTGCATGATGCATGTTAAAGATGATTTCAGTTGCTAGTTTTGAAGTTGTTTTGGTTCAGAGTGCATTTCTTATCTCTCTCTCTCTCTTTTTTTTTTGCCCTTTTTATATTTATCTTGTCTCATTTCCTGTCCATATGTGATTAATGATTTTGTGGTGTGGCAACATCAACAGATTGGAGAAAATGGTGCCCACATATTGGAAGTCAAAGCATCAAATCTGGGCAATGATAATTTTATAGTTGAGGCTGATGGTTTAACCATGAATATTAGTTTAGTTGTTTATACCAAGGTGAGTATGTTTTCTGCCACAATCTTTAACTGATATGTACATTTTAGGTTGTCACTGCTTTCCTCTATATGCCTTTTCAATTAGAATTGAAGTTCTGATATGTGGCTGGTCCTGAGGGCCTTTATTCTTTACCAATGATGAACCCTTGTTTCTTCAAATTACCTATGTACAATGTTATGACCATATGAAGGATTCAGTTAACTTGGGAAAATAACTTCTAAAATTTATCTGGGTGTCATCTGTAATTATTGGCTATGTTGACTTTTTATTTCTCTTAACGTGTGCCAATGTTAGACACTTATCCTCTGCCTGAAAGTCTAGTGGCCCACAGTGCATAAAGGTAAGCCCATTGAAATGTAAGGTAAATGTACCATTTTCCGGCAGACTGTGTCTGACCTATGTACCCAAATCCAAGCTACACAGCTTGTTAGGTATGACTGGCAGGCTTAGGTATTATCTAATGTAACTAGAGTGAGTGCAGAAAATTACGAGTTCGTTCTTTCTCTGTGATAAAATCATGTGAAATCTTATAATGTGGGGTTACAGGGTCAGATCAAACACATACATATATGGCATGGGCCGCACCACCATCATTTCAGACAGAAACTAGGCCTTGACCTGTCTGATGAAGATGAAACACAGCATAAGACGAGTTTCGAGACCACAAGCCACCCTCCTGGGACTGTAGTGGCACCCATGGCTGGTTTAGTGGTCAAGGTTCTGGTAGAGGATGGGGCGAAGGTGGAAGCAGGACAACCTGTATTGGTCCTTGAAGCCATGAAGATGGAGGTTTATATTACTATTTACCAATAAGCTCTGACATATGTCATTTTTGCTTTTCACTTACACGAAAAGTTGCTTTATTTGACAGCATGTGGTAAAAGCAACATCTGGTGGTGTTGTTGAAGGGCTTAAAGTCGGTGCTGGTCAGCAGGTTTCAGATGGTAGTGTTCTCTTCAGAGTCAAGGTTAGTCATTTTGAATTCGGCTCTTGGAATTGATGGTTTTAGCTCACTATTTATGATTCTTCCTAAAATATTCTGATCTCTCTGAGCCAAATTTGTGTAGCTAAGTTTTAAAGTTTAATATGACGAGGTCCTGCATTTGACCCTCTAATATTTTTTCATCTTTGAACTTATATGAGTCATACATTACTAATCCCCCTTTTTTTTTTTTTTTTTTTCAAAAGTGATATTTAAATATTTAGACTCGTCATCCTACTGTATCATCTTGAGTATATGCAAGAAAACTTGAAGCAACATTTGGTTTTGCTAAATTGTTCGACCCCTATGTAAAAATGTATAAGGCATCACTATGTTAAGTTTGCTAATTCGCTTTCTGTTAGATTCAACACCATCTAAAGATTTGTCACTTAGTTGCACGAGTTGAGGGAAATATATAGTGTCAGTTCTCTGGAAATTATTGAACTGCAATGTTATCTATCAATTGATTCATAATTTGATCTGCTTGCGTTAACGTTGGCGAAAATAGAGTCGAAAAAAAGAGTTAAATATAGGCTTTTTTTTTAAAATAGAACATGACTTAAATTATGTCTTTGACCAGGCCCAGGAATGAATGGAAAAATTCATCTTGAATTTTGGCTTTTCGGGACAATATCGTGCCTAAGCAAATAAGTCTCCTCAGCTACTAATGGCAGGGTAAATAAGTCATTGTAAGTATCTGCGACTCCTTACAAACATAAAAAAAAAAAAAAAGAAAAAGAAAAGAAGAAAGCAAATATAGAAAAGAGAATGTTAGGGAAACATCCCATATTCTCAGAAACCTCTTGCAAGATGTGAAACAACATTTGATCTGGAAAAATAAATGTATACTCATATCTGCAGAAGTTGCCTCTGCAAATTGGCATTTTCGCCTTTATATGCTTTGACAATGATCTTTTTCTGCCATTTGGGAATGGAAATCTTTAGTACATCACTGTAGGTTTTCCTGTTAATTTGATATTGGGATGGATTAATGCTTTAAAAAGAAATGGCTTATGCACATATTTTCAGTCTTTGGGTCACCCAATGATTGCATCTTTTACGTTGTATTTTAGATTTGTTTGTATTGTAGGAAACGCCATAATAATATAGATGTGGGATTAGATTACATGATTCTAGACAGTCGCATCACACCAGTGCTCATTCGTGTCCACGAACTTCAATATAATAAAAAGAAAATTGATACATGACCAAATTGTAAGGAATGGTGGAGAATGAAGAAAAGTCAAAAGTAAGTGAAGGAGGCCATTATTTTAGAAATAAAACGGTAGGATTTGGATTCATTTAATTGGTTTATTTTTAAACCAATTTACACTGTAATCTTTGATTGTTTCTTGAAAACATATCATTGAAGCCTAAAAGTTGTGGAAATTGATTTTAATATTCCGTGGGGGCATATTTATTTATTTGCTCCAAAGTACAACGGAACCCAATGCATTTCCAAATTCCAATCAATAAAAATTTCATTTTACATAAAAATATTAAAATATTGCAAGCAAGGCCACGAAGCTAATTTTCTAAAAATTAATTAATAAAGCTTGAAAAAGTTATCAAATTAGGGGAACTCTTGAAAGTGTTGAAAGATTGATCACTTGTAAAAATTTTAGTGAGAGAATAAGAGAAATTTAAGAGAAAAGCGTTGAATGTTGAAAGAAAATAGAAATAAAGATTATAAATCTTTCGAGTTTTAGTCATGGTTGTTTGAGCTGGACCGAACAGCCAGGCCGATTGGATCGGAAATTAATTTAGATAGTAGACTGGTAGATGTAGTGTGCTTGGTTAGATAGAAAAGTTGAGAGATGGAAGGAGGGAATGAAAAGGGAGTGTGCTTGGTAGGAAAGAAAATAGGAGAGATGTTCATTTGCTATCCTAATGCATAAAAATCATTCCCCTCCAAACTAAAAGATAAGAGAAGAGTAAATGAGGAAGTGGTGCATGTCATTTCAAAATTATGTATTTTTAAAATATTTTATTTTTTATATTTTTCCTTATTATGAAAATAATTTTTTTTTTAATTTTTCCTTATTCCTACCAAACATACCTGTGCAAAGAAAACTTATATTTTCCATTTTTCCACCCTTTTAATTTTATTTCTTTCCAATTTTCTTTTTGCTTTAACAAGCAAAACTTAAATTTCTTGAAGGGTAAATATATACGGAGATACTTGAACTTGATAATTTATACCTATTTTATCCATAAATTTTTTTTGGACCTAACTGGTACCTAACCTTGATAAGCCAACTCAGTACTTTTTAGAGATACTTGACTAACACAGTTAAAATACACTAACATGACATTGACAACAAATAGTATGGTAACACATGGCAGTATCACATTTTAACATGTGGTACAAAAAAATATTTTTGACACGTGCTAAAATGTGAGGATGCCATGTGTCACCATGCTATTGGTTGCCGATATCACATCAACGTATTTTAACGGTATTAGTCAGGTACCCAAAAAAAAAGTACCAAATTGGCTTACAATTTTCAAGTTTAGGTACTAGTTAGATCCAAAAAAAAGTTTAGATACTAAATAGCTACAAGTTGTCAAATTTAGGTACCTCCCTATATATTAATCCTTCCTTGAAATAAAAGTTGGAACGAAATTCCAAATATAAGAAGAGTATAGGGACTTAGATCATAATTTAATAGGGACCTAGATCATAATTTAACCTTTTATTTTTTAATATAGTTTTAACAATCATTTGTATAATGACGGAATCAGAATCCACGAATCCAAGTGCTAGTATTACTTTTTACATTTAATTATTGCATTAAACAAGGGTCATTTTCCTATTTATGATATCAATGGAGATTTTCTTTTGCCTTTTCTGCTTCAAAAAGGTCGTAAATTCTTCACTATCTTCTTGTCTTTTCTAAAGATGGAAGCTTAGTTTATTATAATATAATATTATTTAAGTACTTGGGATTTACTGCTATGCCTGCACATAGCTTTTACCAAAAAAAAACACCCCTTTTCTCCAGCTTAACATTTATTTGATCAAAACCCCATTTCAGATATTGAGTTTTTGTCACCTTCAATTATTGGAGATTCTAATTCTCTGTAAAAATTGTTGGGGATAAATGGAAAGTTTTTGAATTTCAGATTCTTTTGAAGAAAAAAAGTGAAAACTTTTGATTTTCTGATATTACCATCCATAAAAGATCTTCAAATAACGGTAAATCCGATAAAATGGAGGGGGTAAAATAACTTGGTTCTTTTCAAATCCATTTCAGGCCACAATCAAAGTCCTCCTTTTCAATTCCCTATTTTTATTTTTTAAAACAACAATAAAATTCTTTCTGCTTTTTCATCAACACAAAAACCCCACATAAAAAAAAAAAGAAGATAAGCAATCATTTTCCATTGCTTTTTTTTTTCTTGTTTTCTGGTTTTCTTTTTCCCCATTTGTTTCCCATTAAAAAAAAAATGGCGACAATCAATGGTGAGACTGCAATGGAAAAGACCTTGGGGTCTATAGGAAGCTTTAGTAACAACAACAACAAGAAGGAGGTGTTTCTTAGAGCAGATAAGATAGATTTCAAGAGCTGGGATTTGCAACTGGATAAGCACTTGAGCAGGGCTTGGTCTAGGGACAGTGATGGTTCAACTCTCACAAAGAAGGAAGAATGGGAAATTGATTTGGCTAAACTTGATATAAGGTATGTTATAGCTCATGGGGCTTATGGCACCGTTTACCGTGGCGTTTATGATACCCAAGATGTTGCAGGTACCACTTTTATACGCTTTAATATTCACAAATTCTTTAGAGAGAGAGAGAGAGTGTGTGTGTGTGTATAGCTTTATCTTGTTGATCATAGACTGCTGTTTCTGCCCAAGATGAGAACTTTTTTTGGTTCCCTCTCTGTTACACTGTATAAGTGTATATACTCAAAAAAAAGATGCTATATTTGTTCCTGTAGCTACTCTTTAGAGGCCCCCTTTTTTTGTATACTTTTGTCTCGCTTGATTGCTATGATTATAGTTTCTTAGTTGTTTAAACTGTATGTGACTATGGAACATGAATCTTTAGGAGTAGTAGATGATAATGTAATAAAAGAAAATTCATGTCTTTAGGTTCAGCTGTATACAGAATGCATTGTGACTAAGGGGTTCAGGCTTTTAGGTATAGTTTTTTGATATCTTCTAGCATTTTGTTCTTTAAATGAAGGTGCCGAGTGTTTCGGCTGCATTGTTATAAGCAAAGAAAAAGAAAGGCTTTGACCGACGGATAAATTTTCATTTGCCTAGGTGCAGCACATCCATGCTTAGTTGCAGGGTGATCTGCTCATTTTCTGTTTGCAAGTGATAGGAAGTCTTTGTTTTCACTTTGCAATGATTATTGCTTGTGTTACGAAACTTTCAGTTGATAACAACATGTGTCGAGGGCTGATAATGTGAAACAATAGTCTCTATATGACTTCTTGTCCGCATTTGACAGCAACACATCTAATACTAAGCTTGGTTAGTGAAAAATATCGTGCTCCACATTGCTGATATCCTAATTGCAAAGACTTCTTAATGTTTTTAGTGAAGGTATTGGACTGGGGGGAGGATGGGATTGCCACGGTTGCTGAAGCTGCTGCTCTTCGGGCATCATTCCGACAAGAGGTTGCTGTTTGGCATAAGCTTGACCACCCGAATGTTGCAAAGGTTAAAACCAATGTTATGAGTGTTCTGACTATGATTCATGGCATAATTCTTTGCTTAGTTTCAATGTTGAAATCATGAATAAGCAACATCCTGCAGTTTATCGGAGCTTCAATGGGAACTTCCAACCTTAAAATCCCGACAAAAGATGGAATAAGCGAGAATAATAATTCCCTTCCTGCCAGAGCATGTTGTGTTGTTGTTGAGTATCTTCCTGGTGGAACGTTAAAGAATTTTTTGATCAGAAACAGGAGGAAGAAACTTGCATTTAAGGTTGTGATTCAAATTGCTTTGAATCTCTCTAGAGGGTGAGTAGCTTAGCACATATGTTAGGATTTCCAACATTTACTCCTAGGAAAGTTAATGGATTCGTTTTTATTACCTTTTGTAGTTTGAGCTATCTTCACTCCAAAAAGATTGTACACCGTGATGTTAAGACCGAAAATATGTTGCTAGATGCTCATAGAACTTTGAAAATTGCTGATTTTGGTGTTGCTCGAGTTGAAGCTCAGAACCCAAGAGACATGACCGGGGAAACAGGCACTCTTGGTTACATGGCTCCAGAGGTATCGACTGCTTGGATCACCTAAAACCTCAAGCTCCCTCTTTTATCGGTTCCTTTTTCTCTGAAGTATGAGAATCTAATGCAATGAATTGTGTCTAGGTCCTTGATGGGAAGCCTTATAATCGGAAATGCGACGTCTACAGTTTCGGTATATGCTTATGGGAAATATACTGCTGTGACATGCCTTATGCTGATCTTAGTTTCGCTGAAGTTTCATTGGCAGTAGTATGCCAGGTATGAGTTCAAAATTCAAATCTGAGAATGATAAAATGATCTAACTTGAAGTACATATGTTTTGGAATGGCAGCTACATAAAAGATGTTTAGGATATTTCAAAATTTTAACTCTTGCATACGTGATCAGTGGTCAACTGATTAGCCTAAATAGTTCTGTTTTGGATTTTGTGTATGTTTGTACCAACTGCTGCTCTAGGAATTAACTACCGGGCTTTTCTTTCGTATCTTTTCAAGTGATCGACGTTTGTTATACCCAGAAGCCTTTTGATTTGCTTTTACATCGTTGCTATCGTAATTATCCCGACTGCACCTGCATTATTTCAGTCTAACATCTGCCTCTGATACTTTTGATTGTAATGACATTGGAGATTGTTATTTGCAGAATTTACGACCAGAAATCCCTAGATGTTGCCCGAGTTCATTGGCAAGCATCATGCGAAAATGTTGGGATGCACACCCTGAACGACGTCCCGACATGGACGAGGTGGTGAGATTGTTAGAAGCAGTGGATACAAGTAAGGGAGGTGGCATGATACCTGATGACCAGGCTCGTGGATGTTTCTGTTTCACTGCCCGTGGTCCGTGACACTTAATCTTGTCCTACATGCTTTTAGTTGAGAGAGAGAGAGAGTATGTGTGTGTGTGTGGAGCACTTCATTGTTAGGCTCCAATAACCATTGATTTCGATATTGCAAATGAATATAACCATATCAAGGATCATGTAGAACACATACTAAGCGTGTGAATCTCAATATTTCATATAGACAACACAGCTAAATTGGCTTGCATGATCGGTTTAAAAATCGGATATAGTGAAGGTTCACGAATTCGAATACTGAGCAATGCTCAGAATCCAAACTTTACGATATGCAGATACATACAGATGTTCCCACTAGTGCCAAGAATCCCTTCCTTGCTTTCCCTTCAAGTGTTTTAAAGATGTTTCAACGTGCAAACACAGATTCTAAGTCCTTTTCTTGTCGATGAAATGACAAGGAACAAAATGCTGGTGTATACAGATTCCAATTCCAAAGCTAAAGTTTCTTATCTGTACCAGTTTTTAACTGTACTTTCAAAAAAGAATAAAAAACAGTGGGGTCTCTTCTCCATGATTATAGTGTTGGGAAGATTCGATGCTAAAACATAAAGATAAACCCAAATTGAATCAATGCTCATATAGCCTACTTGTGTTGATTGATTTTATTTATTTATTAGTACAAGCTTCCTTGTACTTATCTGCTTTCTTTACGTAGACACACACCATTGGCGAGATTGATTGTCATTTCACATCAGACACCAAACCTTCGGATAAAGACAAGAAGGGAGAAAGGTGAAAATGATAATGATGGTTGCCCCAAGTTTTGACGTCTCAGTCCATAATCTCAAATATTATTACAATTGTTGATACAAGTGTACATGATAAGATAAAGAGGAGAAGGTGATGAAGTTTTAAAATAATTCACCATTTTAAGAGTGGAGAGCCGTAAATGGAGGGGATGAGGGGGAGGAGTAATAAAGAGCTTCCATGGTAAGAAAGGGGGTTAAGAGATTCTATAAAATAAAAGAGAGGAAACCCCCAAAGATCCCATTTACCCTAATCTCAAGAAGGGTATATATAGGGTCTTTGGTGAGACCCACATTATGATCAAAATATTTATGTATAACAATTACCCCTTTTTTCCTAGTTGAAGGGAAGGTTATAAAATGACCTTGCCTGAGATGAAAAGGAACGGTAAGGTCTCTATGTCGTGGGCGAGGTCAAATTGATTTAGGAAAATTTTCTTGTATTTTTTCTTACAAAATTATGGTAATTCGTGAATACTTGGAATTGTGCCAGTATTGCAGGCGTTACAACCGTTCGTAAGTATTTAAAAATATGCTAATGTTGAAGGTAAATCAATCGTTATTCCCTTAGTGGAATGAAAATGAACCCTTAGTGGAAGGGTCCTTTAGGAGCCATATTGTGGATGGTATCGTGGAGGGTACCATTTGGAGCAATATTGTGGGTGGTTACCTTTAGGAGTCGTACCCATAGGTGTGGATGGTTCCGTGGGTGGTACTCATGGATGGTTACTATAGGAGGGTATTATGGGTAGTCACCCTTAGGAGTCATGTCGTGAATGGTTCTGTGGGTGGTCACCTTTAGGAGCCACGCCATGGATGGTTTCGTGGGAAGGTACCATAGGTGGTACTCGTGAATGGTTACTATTAGGAGTTGTACCGTGGATCGTTCCATGAGTGGTACTTGTGTATGGTTCCACGGGAGGGTACCATGGATGGTTCCATAGAGAGTAACATGGGTGGTACTCGTGAATGATTATTATGAGAAGGTACTATGGGTGGTCACTCTTAGGAATCATGTTGTCAATGGTTTCGTAGGAGGGAATTGTGGGTGGTACTCATGAATGGTTACTATTAGGAGTTGCACCTTAAATAGTCGTGGATGGTTTCGTGCGAAGGTACCATAGATGGTATTCGTGGGAGGGTATCGTGGATGGTTCTGTGGGAAGGTACCGTGGGAGGGTATCATGGATGGTTACCATTAAAAGTTGTACCGTGAGTAGTACTTGTGGATGGTTCTGTGAGAGGATACCATAGGTGGTACTCATGGATGATTACCGTTAGGAGTTGTATCGTGGGTGGTACTCATGGATGGTTCTGTGAGAGGATACCGTGAATATATGTTGCCTTGTGAGGCTATTGAAGTTCACGCCTTACCCTTTTTAACAATGTGTTAGGGCATGGTACTTCTATTTGTAATTGACTTGTATAAATTTCATGTGTGATTTAGTGGATGGCATGTCCATTGGCCCGACAATCCAGAAATGTATAATGCACACTCTCATGAGTGGTGTAGTTGTCCTAATGTCAATTTTTGGAGATATGCCTCACCTCTGCGAAGAGCTGTTAAACGGTTCACAGAGAGGCCTGAATGTCGATTTTTGGATATATATACCTTACCTCCAAGGAGAGTCGTTGAACGGTTCATGAGGGGCCCGAAGGTGCCACAATTGGCCTTATAACCTGGGATTATACATGAATGTATGTTGAGCTCTCATACAATTCACAGAACTTGTAAAGATCAAAAATAAATATAAATGGCTATATAAAGTTTCTCATGAAAATAAACACCAGCTTATCACTTGACAACCATGTAAAATCATAAATATAATACATGCATAGGCAGGGGGTGCCATAACATATACATCCTTGTAAGGGTGCACCCCCGTGAGAGTACATGCCTAGGTGGGGGTTAACCTTTGTGGCTTCACCATCTTTTTTCTTAATAATAAAATTGTTGATACATGATATCAACAGAAGTGGAGAAGAAGGAGGAGGCGGTGTCGAAGGAGGCCAGTTCACCCATTCTAGGACCAAGAGCCGAAAATGTAAAGGAACTCAAGATGAATGCTTAGTGTATTTAGGGTTTTGAGTGAAAAAAAGTCCCCCTAATAAATGGTATCTTGGGGCATTTATAGGAGGGATGAGGGCCTAACTAGGTCCAAATTATGGTAGGGATATATATATAATAATCCCCCCAGTTAAGAGGTAGGTTATAAAGAGATTGTGCCTCGAGACTATTAGCAGGCCACTCCCGTAGGTCGTAGTTGTTGCAAATAATTGGTGGTAAGTTATAGGGAACCTACCCAAAAACGGGTGGTAAGTTATAGGGAACCTACCCAAAAAAATGATGCCTTGTGAGGCTATTGAAATTCTTTTGTATACAATGGAGATGTGTCGTATGTATATCATGGATGCAATAATTGGACATGTAAAATAGAAGAGGTTCAAGTGATCCATTGGCAATATAAGATGTAAGAGGTACAACTCGTTCGTTGGTAATTGTAAGAAATGTATACTATCCATTGGCGTAAAAAATGTATACTAGTTGGCGGTATAAAACTTAAGCGGTGCAAAAACCGTTCATTGATGATATAAAATGCAAGAAGTGTAGACCATCTGTTGACGAGATAAAATGGAAAAAGTATAAACCATTTATTCGTGATATAAAATGTAAGCAATGCATATCGTTCGTTAGAATATGAACGTAAAAATGTGCGCTATCCATTTGAAATGTATACTTGTTGGTAACATAAAACGTAAGAAATTCATAATGTCCGTCAAAATGTGAGTAGGAGGGTTATTCATTGCTATAAATAATGGTAGCAAATGTAGCTTTTGGCATTAGTTTTTGACAAGTAATATTGAATAAGTGTTTACGAAAGGATGAAAGGTGTGGTGAACCCGAACAGGTTGTTGACGAGTATGGCGACCTGAACAAGTTGTTAACAAGTATGGTGACCCGAACAATAAACATAAGGATGACGAGTGTGACAACTCATCCAAGTTGCTAACAAGTATGTTGACCAAACCAAGTTGTCGACAAGTATGGTGACCCGACCAGTAAACACAAGGATGATGGGTGTGACGACTCGACCAGGTAATAAAGTGACCTTGCTCCTAAACGCATGGGGAGAGGCTTATGGAAAATAATAAAGTAGCCCTGCTCCCAGATGCATGGAGGGAGGCTTATTGAAAAAAAAGGTGGTGCTACTTCTGCTCGAGGGGGAAGGCTTATGATAGATCCTGCTTCTAGACACGTGGGAGGAGGATTATGGGAAAGATCATAGGTCGATCGCACTACAGTTGACTCTCATAGCTCGAAATTACGTAAAAAGTGAGGCCATCTTGTGTCGAATCACAATAATCAGCCAAGTTTACTCGGCTTGGATTTATATGATGAAAGTGGAATTACAAATATAACATGTAAAATTTATAGATATGACATAAATATAAATAGTGGATATGACTATTCACAAGAGTCCTTTGTGGGTTCCTTTTCTAACAACAAACACTATATGAACATACATACATGTTGGGGGTATAACCACCCACGGGACAAACACTTGAATTAGTTAGACACATGACATTGTTCCCGTTCACCCCCAAATTTATCTTGTAGGCTCACCTTCTTCTATCACATTCTTTCATTTTACGGATATACAAACATACAAAGAAGTATAACCATCTATGGGAACCCTTCACGAGCTCTTTTTGCCTTACAATATTCATTATACGAATATACAAACATGTAAAGGGGTATAACCAGTGGTGGGAATCCTTTACAGCTCCCTTTGTCTCACAATATTCATTATATGGATATACAAACATGCAAAGGGGTATAACCACTCACGGGAACAACTCGTGGGCTTCTTTTATGAGATTCATATAGACATTCATATATAAGCATGTATAGACAATCATACTAGGTGGTAATAGCCCGTGGGATGTAACTACCCGTAAGTTTGAGTCGTTACATATTTTTAACTGTCAAATTAAATTGATTATAGGAACATTTTTATAATTAATTTATCTCATGTGACAAGTTAAATATAATCTCACATTTCTTCATATTGCAATCGTTTCAATCATAGGGTGTGACCTTGTAGGATCCTACAACATTGATAGTAATTGTAAGGCCCAATTTCAAGATCAGGGCCCAAATCAAAAATCCAAAACCACAGCCCGAAAGGCCCAAAATAAAAAAGGGTCGGGAAACCCTAGTGCCCAACGCCGCAAGACCCCTCCGCAACGTGCGCAACTCCAATACCGGCTCGTGCACACGTACCTGCGAGAAAAAGGGAACACAACAGCACAACAGATAGGCAGACTAGAGTTCTAGTTGTTTTAATCTACCCAAAAGGCTATAAAAGCCTTCGAAATAATGTAAAAGAGGATCTTTTTTTTTACACGAATTACACCAAGAAATACAAAGGCAAAGTACACAAAAGCAGAGAATCAAAGAAAGTAGAAAGGTTTATTTTTGTTATTTTATTTTCTTCTTCTTTTTGGTGTTTTTGAAACTGTTCCCCTAGCATATTTTTTCGTTTTTTTTTTCCTTTTCCTTTTGGCAATATTTTAAATTATAATACATATACATAGATTTTTTTTAAAAAAAAATACTAACCTTTTGAATTTCCGGCCACCGCGCGGTGCCGAAGCCTCACCGGTGGGCGCCAAAAATCGCCTGGGGAGCAAAGGAAGAGAGCCCCTCTCTGTTTTTTTTTTTTTGAAAGGAAGAAGAAAAATGGGGAATTTTAAAAAAATCTCAGCTTTTATACTATAGCGATGCGGCGCCGTTTTGGCAATAGGGGTCAGAGGCCAAAATGACGTCGTTTTTGGCCTCTAACCCGTGACCCGACCCACCTGAGGCGAAGATCCGCGCGTTTTGTTATGGAGGGGCTAATTGCGCATTTAACCCCTCCGTTTTTTTAAGCTCCCAGCGGTTTTATTTTATTTTCAATTTGACCCGAGCTTACATTTTTTGATTCAATTTAGTCTAGCTCGAGCCGCGGTGTTCGAAACTTGGAGTAATTGCTTTTCTAGTCCTCCCAGATTGTGCGCGCGATTAAATTTGGTCCTTATCCTTTTATTTACTTCGCGATTTTGCCCCAGAATCCTGTTTTCAATCCAATCTTGTCCCTTTTGATTTTTTTTTTGTTTTTTTCCGATTAATATTGAGTTTTATTGTTATTTTATTATTAATTTACTCACTTTTACTTTCGTTATTTGCTGCCATGTTTGTTTGTTATGTTTATATATATATTATTACTCTTACTGTTAGGTGTTATTACTATATTTATTATTACTCTTTTTATTAATATTATTCATATACATCATTATTACTATTATTATGTCTATATATTATTGTTTACTTTATGCTCTTTATTGTATGTTACTTGGTTACTATTTCTACTATTATTTTATTATTATTATCCCTATTATTTTACATCTATATATTATTATTACACTATATTTATTATTGTTATATTTTCTGTTATATCATTTTATTTTTATTTTTTTTACTTTTGTTATTATTTTTATATTTTACTATACTATTACCACTATTACTATTATTTTATTTGCCTTTGTTATCATTCCTATTACTTTCATCATTATTTATCATTTTCTTGAATATTAATACGGTCGTTTATCTTATTTTTTTATCCCATCTTTCCAAACTCCTGAAAATGTTTTTTTAAAAATAAAGGCAATATTTGGTGGTTAGAAATTCGAGGGACCGTGCCCTAACGTGCTGGGTTTCGGTTTTTCGTTTGACCGAATCATTAAATATCCTTACTATGTCCGCTTTTAAAAAAAAACAAGGCAATATTTTGTGCTTGGAGGTTTTGAGAAATTGTGCCCTAACATGCTGGGTTCCAATTTTTCGCTCGTCCAAAGGACTGAATATCCTTTTAAAATTTTGATCGTGTTTTCTCAACTTTAAAAAATAAGGCAATATTTCATGTTTGGAAATTTGAGGGACCGTGCCCTAACGTGCTGGGTTTCGGTTCTTTCGTTTGGCCAAATAATGAAATACCTTTTTTAAAATGATGATGTATGAATTTTGGAAATCACGAAACGATCTTGGTGCCAAAGGTCTGAAATATCGTATCCTAACGTGCTGGATGTGATATTTCATCCTTTCGGAGCAAGAGAGTTCCGACATCCAATTTGAATTACCCAAACATTTTCCAAATGATCCACATTTCAAAATCTTTTCTAATTTTCGATATTAAGGACATTAATCAATCAATTAGGTACCAACTTTGGGCGTTGCGAGGGTGCTAATCCTTCCTCGTGCGTAACCGACTCCCGAGCCCATTTTCTTAAAATTCGTAGACCAAAATATTTTTTAAAGTGACCCAATCACACTTGGAAAAAGGATTGGTGGCGACTCCATTTTCCTTTTTAAAGTCGGCCCGTTTTCCAAACAAAAAATGGTTTCGAACGACTTGGCGACTCACTGGGACCAATAAGAGAGTCAAGCCGTGGAATTGATTGATTAATGTCCTTTTATTGAAAATTAAAATCTGATTTTGACTTTTTTTCCCCATTGCATATGTTTGTTACGATTCGAGTGTCTAGGGTACTTTTTGCATCATATTGCATGACCGTAGTGGTCACACCTTTAAGTGAGAGTGAGAAGCTACTCCTTCGTGAGGTTTTCACCTCCGTGCAGGATAGTGAATCGCTTTCGGGATACATCCGTACCTATGTCTTCGTGAGGTTTTCACCTCCTTGCAACCATAGGGAAATGTATTCCCCTGAACTGAACTCGGTCCATATGAGCCTATAATGGGTGAGGATCGAGGAATCTGCTGGTTCAGGTACCCTTGCCTTAGAGCCAAACCACATATAGAGAGCCTTAGGAACTTACCCTAGGTAGTGCTATGCCAAACCCTAGCAATCACCCAGATAGGTATTGTGTTTTTTTTTTTCGCATGCCTTATTTTTGTTACATGATACTAACTTGTTGCATTTTTTTTTTGTAATTGCATGCCATTTCATTTTAAAGAGGTGTCGACTTACGTTCAGTTTCTAAATTAGGAAGGCTTATTATGAAGAACGGATTCCTTGATAAAGTAGAGGATAATGCGGCTGTCCGAATATGGTCAGAGCAAACTCAATTAGGAAAAGGAGACAGCCTAGCCGAGGGATATATATCTGAGTTATGTGATTACACCCGCATCAGTGTGACGCAAAATGATCTTCGAGAATTAAAAAAAATATGAGACCAGTGGGATGAAGAGACTAAGCAGTTGTTCAATGGGAATTATGGGGATTTGTCTCACTTGCTTGGCCTCAATATAGATGAGCATTTATTCCGGGCCCTCACTCAATATTGGAATCCTGCCTATAGTTGTTTTACCTTTGGGGAGGTAGATTTGGTACCCACTATAGAAGAATATACGGCTTTACTTCGTTGCCCAAAGGTCCAAGTCGACAAGGCCTATATTAAGGCCGCTTGTGGCCCAACCTTTTTAAAGAGGATGATGAATATTACAGGGATGAGTGAACAGTGGGTTGCAGCAAGGATCAATCAAAAGGGTGAGTGTAAGTACATCCCATGGAGGATTTTGAAGGATTTGATTCTAGTACATCCTGATACGAAGAGGAGAGTTGATGTTTTCGCTTTGAGCATCTATGGATTAATGGCTTTCCCTAGGGCATTGAGATATATAGATGAGGCAGTCTCGGATCTCTTCGACCGACTTGATAGAGGGGTCACACCTGTTCCTGCGATCTTGGTCGAGACGTTTAGATCTTTGAATGCATGCAGGAGAGCCGGTGAGGGCAGATTCATAGGGTGTGCACAGTTATTATTAACTTGTTTCCATAGTCATTTTTGGAAGATGGATAAAGTCTCCTATCGAGTTTTTTTCGAGAATTACTCACCGCTAAAGGAATTAGCAGCCACCCCCAGAAGAGATGACGTATCAGAGGAAAATTGGATCGCGCTCCTTCGGAATTTCAAGGAAGAGGACGTTGAGTGGAGAGCTCCTTGGTTGGTTCCCGCCGAAATTTTCTATCGGTGTGGGAGCTATGATTGGGTCCCTCTGTTAGGAATTTGGGGAGCCATTGGGTATGCTCATTTGCTTGTGCTGAGGTAGTATAGATTAAGACAGTTCATACTGGCAACGTTTGGGTTAGCTCAGTTTGAATTTTCGTATAGGGGGATCATTATAAGAAAAAGGTTCGAGAGGTTTCTGATGCTTGGAAGTAGACTCGCCGAATGAAAAGAGTTGCGGTAGGTCCAATGGCAACTCTCGAGTATAATGCATGGCGAAATAGGAGAATCGATGATAATATCCTCAGACCAACACAGGATGGTGCTCGACCGATAGAAGAATACCTACAAGTAGTCCCTTCCGAGTTGGAAATCATAAAGCAAGACTTCGAAAGTAAAAATTCAGAGTTAGGGAAAAAGATAGAACAACTGGAAGAAGAAAAAATACATTTGAGGTTAGATGTGATATCCAGAAATCAGAGGCTGAGAAACTGAGAAAAGGGAAAAGGAAGGCCGAAGAGGATTTGGATAGCTTGAAGACCAATTACAAAAAGTTGCATTTATCCATGAGGACTGCAGGGTTGGGCAAAACCTCAGAACAATAGCATCAAGAAATTCAAGAAGAGAAGGCCAAGGTTGATCAGTGGAAGAAGAGGTTCCATGAGACTCAAGCACAAAAAGATACTCTGAGAAAGACTGTGGGTGAGAGCCAAAGTGAGAACGAGAAGTTAAGAGACCGAGTAGCAGCACTAGAGAAGGCATTGTGTCAAAGTCGCAACTCTGCGGTGGAGCTAGAATCAAGCCTAAACCAGATTGAAGAGTTGAAAGGGAAAATTGTAAAGCTCGAAACAGCACTGCAAAATAGTGAGCTCCGGATCCAACTATTGGAGGCAGATAACCAGCAGTGGAAAGAACAACTTCAAAGATTTCAAAACCAGGTCAGAGAAAGAGACTACGTTATGGGTGAAGCTGTGGTTCAGATACGAGAGGTGGCCGACCATCTACAAATCTTAGCGATTCAGGCTGATGTGTTAAGTGTAGTATATGAGCTAGAGTCAGATCGGGGTCGAGAGTTAGCTAGCCTTCTTAAGAAAGTTAAAGCTTTGGGCATAAGGGCTAGGTCGTATATGTGACTCTGTTTTATGTAAAAGGATTTTGTTTTTTAAATAAGTATTCTAAAAGAAATTGAACCAGAATCGACTCCTCTTATTTTTGCATTCATTCTATGCATTTGCATTACATTTCATGCATTTGCATTGCATCACATTATCTGCATTAAATATCATAAAAGAACCTTATTAACTAGAGGTCGTATTATAGTTATCCTGGAACATCACTACTACACCCGAAGGAAAACAAAAGCAATGGATCAAAAGATGGAAAGGTTAGAGCAGACGCAGAAGGAAATGCAGGACCAATCTGAAAGCAGTTGGCTAAGATCCAACAGACATGAGGATCGAATCATCGGAATCCCGCAGAGGAGTATGATGAGCCGCTAACACGCTTGTTGGTGGAGGCGGGATAAAGGAAAGGGCCCTATGGTCGATGCCGGAGATAAAAATGAAAACTCTGCTTATCCTCCAGGCTTAGCCCCGGTAAATTCCCAAGTCCAACCGCCAAGAGTGTCTGTCAATATCAGACCCCAGTACCAATACGGCACCTCAGCACCGGGAAACTTCCTGACAGGCTCAAGCTCCAACCCTGGAGATAATTTGGTAAAACCGATGGTCCCAGATCTCGATGATGCAACGGAAGAGGAAAAAATAAGGGCAGAACTCCCAAAGGATTTCGAGGATCGATGCAAACGGTTAGAGGAGAAATTCAAAGCATTGGAAAGTGCTGATTACCAATGCGAGGTGGATGCTAAGAAGTTGAGTCTAGTCCCAGATCTGGTATTTCCTCCGAAGTTTAAGATGCCAGAATTTGAAAAGTACAACGGGACCAGCTGCCCTGAGGCCCATATTTCAATGTTCTGTCGGAGAATGATGGGATATGTCAACAACGACCAGTTGTTGATCCACTGTTTCCATGATAGTTTGATTGGGGCTGCAGCAAAGTGGTACAATCAGCTGAGTTGTACTCAAATAAAATCTTGGAAAGATTTGGCACAGGCCTTCATGAAGCATTACGACCATGTGGCTGATATAGCGCCTGACAGGATCACGTTGCAAAACATGGAGAAGAAGTCAGGCGAAAGCTTTAGAAAATATGCTCAGAGGTGGAGGGAGGTCGCTACGCAAGTCCAGCCACCTCTACTAGAAAAAGAGATGACCATGCTCTTCATAAATACTCTGAAAGCACCTTTCATCAATCATATGTTGGGGAGCGCGACTAAAAGTTTCGCGGACATAGTGATATCCGGCGAAATGATAGAGAACGCGATAAGGTGTGGGAAAATAGAAGCTGGAGAGAGTATAAGAAGATCGGCTCCAAAGAAAAAGGAGAGTGAAGTGGGTAATGTAAGCTCGGGTTATACCAAACCCATTACTGTCAGTCAGTCGAGAGCGGTAGCTGTGGGCCAGCAGGCCCCACCAAGACAAGAGCCCAACACGAGGTAGAAGACCGAGAAATTCTAATTTACTCCCATACCTGTGACGTATAGGGAGTTGTATAAAACTCTGTTCGATGTGCACGTCGTATCCCCTTTCTACGTGAAGCCGCTGCAGCCTTCATATCCTAAGTGGTATGACACAAACGCTCAGTGTGAATACCATGCGGATGTAGTGGGTCACTCGATAGAAAATTGTACTTCATTCAAAAGGCTAGTCGAGAGGCTTATCAAGGCGGGTGTGGTAAAGTTCAACGACGCGCCTGGTGGAGGAAATCCATTACCCAGTCATACGGATAATGGGGTAAACGCGATAGCCGAGTACATGGGGAGGAGAGTCAAGCAGACGGTTGCTGAAATAAGAACCCCATTAAGAGAGGTTTGGAGAGAAATGCAGAAAAGAGGGTTAGTTCTGCAAGAGAATGTGAACAGATCTCGAGATACAAGGAACTACTGTGAGTTCCATAACAAGGAAGGCCATGAGATCCAGCAGTGCAATAAATTCAGAGCCCTAGTACAAGGGTTAATGGATAATAAAGAGCTGGAGTTCTTTGACTTTGTAGAAGGAGCGGATGTATGTGCCATAGAAGGAGGGTCTACAGAGAGGGTCCCTAGGGTCAATCACCCAGTAGTAATTATCACACGACCGAGGACCAATGAAGCAGGAGCGAGGACGGCACCGAAAGTGGTAATCTAGAAGCCCGTGACCTTTCCTTATAAGGATAGCAAGAGGGTGCCTTGGAGTTATAATTGCACCGTGACAGTTTCGGGAAAAGAAAATTCGGTCAGCATGCCAAACACGAAGATTGAATCGAAAAAGGAGAAGTACCCGATGATTGGACAAGGGGAAGGAAAGTCAGAACCACTGGTTAATGAACCAGTAACAGAAAGTGAAGCCAAAGAGTTTTTGAAGTTCCTAAAGCACAGTGAGTACAGTGTTGTGGAACAGTTACACAAGCAGCCAGCACGCATATCGGTACTAGCTCTACTTTTAAACTCAGAGGCACACCGTAACGCATTGACAAAAGTGTTGAATGAAACCTATGTCGCTGATGACATTTCAGTAAATAAGTTGGACCGCCTTGTTGGTAACATAAGCGCAGACAACTTCATCTCTTTCAGTGATGATGAAATTCCACCAGGAGGCATGGGATCCACCAAGGCTTTGCACATCACTACCCGATATAAAGGGTACACATTGCCGGGGGTATTAATTGATAACGGATCGGCACTGAACGTCTTGCCCCTATCTACGCTGAACAGGTTACCCGTAGACAGCTCTCATATGAAATTGTGTCACAATATAGTGAGAGCATTCGATGGCACCGAGAGGAAAGTAATGGGAAGGATTGAGATACCCCTCATAATCGGGCCAAATACATATGAGGTAGACTTCCTCGTAATGGACATCAAGTCCTCTTACAATTGTTTATTGGGGAGATCCTGGATCCACTCAGCGGGAGCAGTACCATCATCATTGCACCAAAGGTTAAAGTTGGTGACAGAGGGCCAGTTGATAACCATAAATGCGGAGGAGGATATCATCGCGTCCGTTACTAGTAATGCACCGTACATAGAGAATGATACGGAGGCTATAGAGTGCTCCTTCAGGTCGTTGGAGTTTGTAAATGTGACTTTTATCAGTGAAGGAAGCAAGATCCCGGTACCCAAAATCTCCAAAGCAACAGGATGGGCCTCCAATTTGATGATGAGGAAGATGAGCATTACACCGAAGAAGGGATTCAAAAATATATCTAGGGCCGGTCAGTGCCGTGGATTGGTTGACAAACATGACCGCTTTGGTTTGGGGCATAAACCAGATGCCCAGCAGAGAAAGGAGAAGCTAGAGAGGAAGCGTGAAAGACGAAGGGCACGATTGAACGGTGTTGAGATCAAGTGGGGTTCAATGACTTTTCTTCATATTTCTAATACATTCGTGTCGGGAGGAATTATCCATTCAGGGCCAGAAAATATGAGTAAGGAAACGGCTGAGGAGATGATGAGAGCTTTGAGCATCAACGCCGTGTTAAAGGAGGATCCGAATGAAGAGAACTTGGCGGGTATTCGCCCCTACGAGCCTGGGAGTGTTCTGAACAACTGAACTGCGGAAGAAATTCCTGTAGTTTTTAGGACTAAAACAGAGTAATGTTCAAAACACACTTGTTGTTTCAAGCCTAGAAACAATAAGAATCTTTTGTGAAATAGGCTCATGTTCAAGCATCGTTATTTTCAATAAAAAATGCATCTTTCTTTCATACCGTGCAATCATTCTTTTACTCATTCTCCATTCCATTCATAATCATAACATAAATAAGTTATTCTCAAATTCATTGGGTATTCTTTCATACTGACCATAGGTCCCCAGATATTGATGTCATGAGTAACGCTGCTATGGACCGAGAATTCTTTGATGAACAAGACATGTGCCTAGAGGGATCTCGGGATTTTGCAAATGAGGAAGATTGTAGCTTATCCCCGGATTTGTTAAGGATGGTAGAGCGGGAAGAGAAGCTAATTCTACCTCACAAAGAGACAATTGAAAATGTGCTTCTAGAAGATGGGAAAGAGGTGAAAATCGGCACCTGCATAACCGAGGAAACAAGGCAAGACCTCATTAGACTTCTGCTAGAGTTCAAAGATATCTTCGCGTGGTCATATCAGGACATGCCTGGGTTGAGTGCTGACATTGCGGTACACTGTATCCCCATAAAAGGAGAATGTAAGCCGGTCCAGCAGAAGCTTCGAAGGATGAGACCCGATATCGCGGTAAAGATAAGGGAAGAGGTTAAGAAGCAATTTGATGCCGGGTTTTTACGAGTGGTGAATTATTCAGAATGGGTAGCCAACGTTGTCCCTGTTCCTAAGAAAGATGGGAAAGTACGAATATGCATCGACTACTGAGACTTAAATAAGGCCAGCCCAAAAGACAACTTCCCACTGCCTCACATCGACACCTTGGTAGATAACACGGCGGGATATTCATTCTTCTCCTTCATGGACGGTTTCTCTGGATACAATCAAATAAAGATACATCCTGAAGACATGGTAAAGACCACCTTCATAACCTTATGGGGAACTTTTTGTTACCAAGTGATGCCATTTGAGTTAAAGAATGCAGGAGCAACATACCAAAGGGCTATGGTAACCCTGTTTCACGACATGATGCACAAGGAGATCGAGGTCTACGTCGACGACATGATCGCAAAATCTCGAACAGAAAGGGAGCATGTGCAAGTTTTAAGGAAATTGTTCTTGAGGTTGAGGAAATTTCAGCTGAAGCTCAATCCAGCCAAGTGTACTTTCGGGGCTCGATCAGGGAAACTACTTGGTTTCGTGGTCAGTGAAAAAGGAATTGAGGTAGACCCGGATAAAGTCAAGGCCGTACAAAAATTACCTCCGCCGCGCACTCAAAAGGAAGTCTGAGGTTTTCTGGGAAGACTGAATTACATTGCTCGATTTATTTCGCAATTGACTGAGAAGTGTGATCCAATATTCTGGCTCCTTAAAAAACACAATCCAGGTATTTGGGACGATGAATGCCAGAAGGCATTTGACAAGATCAAATAGTACTTATCTAATACTCCAGTGCTAATGCCACCCAGTCCTGATAGACCATTGATTTTGTACTTGACGATATTTGATAATTCAATGGGATGTGTGCTCGGCCAACATGATGAGACAGGAAAGAAAGAAAAGGTGATATATTACCTCAGTAAGAAATTCACTGAGTATGAAATGAGATACTCGCCAATTGAAAGATTAGGTTGTGCTTTAGTCTGGACAACTCGGAGATTGAGGCAGTACATGTTGTACCATATGACTTGGTTAATCTCGAAGCTAGATCCTCTTAAGTACATGATGGAGTTAACCGCCTTAAATGGAAGAATGGCCCGATGGCAAATTCTACTTTCTGAATTCGACATAGTCTATGTGAACCAGAAGGCTGTAAAGGGGAGTGCAATAGCTGATTTTCTAGCCAGTAGAGCGCTAGACGACTACGAACCCTTGAATTTTAATTTTCCCAATGAAGATCTAATGTTTGTAGCGACAACTGAAGAAGATACCCTAAAAGATCGCCCTTGGAAGTTGAACTTCGACGGGGCATCAAATGCCGTTGGTAATGGAGTTGGGGCAGTCCTGATATCCCCGAACGGAGACCATTATCCATTCACTTGCAAGTTAGATTTTAACTGCACGAATAATATGACAGAATACGAAGCATGTATCATGGGAATCCGAGCTGCTATAGACCGTAAAGTCAAGGTGCTAGAGTTATATGGAGATTCTGCGTTAGTGATATATCAGCTCAAAGGGGAGTGGGAAACAAGAGATCCCAAATTGGTCAGTTACCGAAAGTTGGTCTTGGAGCTAATCGAGGAGTTTGATGATATCACATTCTTTTACCTCCCGTGTGATGAAAACCAGATGGCTGACGCCTTGGCCACATTAGCTTCTATGATCAGAGTAAATGAGCAAGAGGGTATGAAGCCTATCTAAATGAGTATCTGTGATACTCCGGCTCACTGCTGTAATATCGACGAAGAGGGGGAGAGAGATGATCATCCTTGGTATCATGATATTCTACGATATGTGAAGAGCCGTGAATATCCCGACCAAGCAACTGAAAATGATAAGAGAACATTAAGGAGACTTGCCAGTGACTATGTCCTAGACGGAGAGATCCTGTATAAAAAGAGAAGGGATCAGGTGTTGCTAAGATGCGTCGATGCTGTAGAGGCAAAGAAAATCCTGGAAGAGGTCCATGAGGGTGTCCGTGGAACGCATGCCAATGGGTTTACAATGGCCAGACAAATCATGAGATTCGGGTATTACTGGTCCACGATGGAAGGGGATTGCATCCGCTATGCCAAGAAGTGCCACAAGTGCCAGGTTTATGGGGACAAAATCCATGTTCCTCCTTCACCTCTTCATGTTATGACTTCTCCGTGGCCTTTCTCAATGTGGGGCATGGATGTCATTGGGCCGATCTCACCAAAAGCTTCTAATGGACATTGATTCATTTTCGTGGTCATTGATTACTTCACCAAATGGGTAGAGACAGCTTTATATGCCAATGTCACGAAGACGGACCGTTAGCAAGTTTTTGAAGAAGGAAATCATATGTCGCTACGGTATGCCAGAAAGGATAGTGTCTGACAACGCGTTAAACTTGAACAATAGTGCGATAGCGGAAGTCTGCAGTCAGTTCAACATTAGGCACCATAACTCATCGCCATATCGCCCGAAAATGAATGGCGCCGTTGAGGCAGCTAATAAAAATATCAAAAAGATTGTGGGGAAAATGACTGAGACCTACAAGGATTGACATGAAAAGTTACCGCTAGCCCTCTACGCCTATCGAACATCTGTTAGAACTTCTACCGGGGCAACCCCTTTATCATTAGTTTACGGGATGGAAGCAGTCTTGCCTATCAAAGTTGAAATTCCTTCTCTCCGTGTTTTGTCAGAGCTGAAGTTGGATGAGGCAGAATGGGTTCAGTCTCGATATGATCAGCTGAATCTAATTGAGGAAAAACGGCTAAGAGCCATCTGTCATGGTCAAATGTACCAGAAGCGGATGATGCGGGCTTACAACAAGAAGGTTCACCCCAGAGTATTCCATGAGGGAGATTTGGTATTGAAACAGATCCTCCCTATGCAAAAAGACTTCAGGGGAAAGTGGATGCCTAATTGGGAAGGACCTTATGTCGTAAAGAAGGCCTTCTCTAGGGGAGCGTTGATACTCGCCGAAATGGACGGCAAAAGTCTACCAAATCCAGTTAATGCAGACTCTGTCAAGAAGTATTTCGCGTAAAAAGGAAATGGGCCAAGGTGAAAACCCGCAAAGGGCACCTTGAGTTCAAAAAAAAAAAAACAGAGAGGCCAAGGTGAAAACTCGCAAAGGGCACCTTGAGACCAAAAGAACTTTGAATAGAAAACCCGTAAAGGGCGATTCAAATGTTTGGAGAAATGGGGCATGCGCTAGCCACCCTGTACCTGAATTAACAATGAGGAGATGCGCTACATCTTTGGAGAATTAATAAAGTACCACAGATCTTCTAGACATATGTTGAGTTCAGAGTGGTCTTCAAGAAATTCGTACAAGAAAGCTCAGGCTGTGATATCTGGGGCACCAATTCCACCTCTACTCGTTTTTGTATTTTAGCAAAATTTGATGCTTTTGTTCAATTCATTCTTCACGGGTTTTTGTCCCGAATAAATCTCAGTTTCATTCGTCTTCATAATTTTTTTCAAGCATTTCTTATTGAAATAATGATTAACGAATTAATAACACTTTCATAAAAGAAGTTTTGCGTATTACTCAAAAGTCTCTAAATAATGCAAGAATCAAACGGGATGGTTATTCGAACTCACCAGGCTTAAAGGGTTGGAGACCTTCGAGATAAGGATCTAAGCAATGACTACGGCTTGATTCCTCGTTGGAAGTATCACCAACAAGAGGACATACGTCGTGGATATCACTTTAATAAGCGAGAAGTAATCGATAACACAAAAAGCTAAAAATGGATCATTTTCATGGCATTTTGCATCTATTCATAACATTCATAATACATATGTTTAGGAGCATTTTTCATAACATCCTAATCATTTGGCATAAGCATAGATCCCATGAAATCAATTCTACAGGTAAGTTCCCCAAAGGACAATGTAACGAATTGATGGGAGTTACAGGAAATAACAAATCTTGTCTCCACTGAGCAGGAGTGGAGCAGATCAGAAATTACAAGTCTTATCTCCATGTATCGGTAATGGAGCAGACTGAAGCCTTATCTCCACTGAGCAGGAGCGGAGCGGATCGAAAACAGCAAGTCTTATCTCCATGTATCGGCAATGGAGCGGGCATCAAGTTCATAGCCTTATCTCCATTGGCGCAGAGTGGCGCAGATAAAGATAGTAGATCTTATCTCTACTGAGCAGGAGTAGAGCAGATCGAAAATAACAGATCCTATCTCCACTGAGCAGGAGCTGAGCGGATCGAAAGCCACAAGTCTTATCTCTATGTATCGGCAATGGAGCAGACTGAAGATTATAGCCTTATCTCCACTGAGCAGGAGTGGAGCAGGCTGAAAGAAAGTAGATCTTATCTTCATTGAGCAGGAGTGAAGCAGATCGAAACAGCAAGTCTTATCTCCATGTATCGGTAATGGAGCAGACTGAAGTTCATAGTCTTATCTCCATTGAGCAGGAGTGGAGCAGGCTAAAGATAGTAGATCTTATCTCTACTGAGCAGGAGTAGAGCAAATCGAAAACAGCAGATCTTATCTTCACTGAGCAGGAGTGAAGCAGATCGAAGCAGCAAGTCTTATCTCCATGTATCGGCAATGGAGCAGACTGAAGTTCATAACCTTATCTCTATTGAGCAGGAGTGGAGCAGGCTAAAGATAGTAGATCTTATCTCTACTGAGCAGGAGTAGAGCAGATCCCATCTCCACTGAGCAGGAGTGGAACGGATCGAAAATTACAGATTTTATCCCCACTAAGTAGGAGTGGGGCAGATCAAAAATGGTGAATCTTATCTCCATGTATCGGTAATGGAGCAGATTTAAGCCACAAGCCTTATCTCCACTGAGTAGGAGTGGGGCAGGCTAAAGATAGCAGGTCTTATCTCCACTGAGCAGAAGTGGAGCAGATCGAAGACGATGAGCTTTAATTCCCTAAGCGGTAGGGTAACAGGCTAAAGAGATAGCAGATCTTATCTCTACTGAGCAGGACTAGAGCAGATCGAAAATAGCAGATATTATCTCCACTGAGTAGGGGTAGAGCAGACTGAAGATAATAGAGCTTATTTCCACTAAGCGGTGGCGGATCAGATCGGAACAAAATTCCTATACCCCTGAAGATACCGTGGATGGAATGAAGCTACCTAAATATCATTCAACTAGATGGGGCAAAATTGGTCCTTTTAAAGTCTTTGCTCTATTCTCGTTACGACAAATGAGCAAAGAAGGCGGTGTAAGGCCCAATTTCAAGATCAGGGCCCAAATCAAAAATCCAAAACCACAGCCCGAAAGGCCCAAAATCAAAAAGGGTCGGGAAACCCTAGTGCCCAACGCCGCAAGACCCCTCCGCAACGTGCGCAACTCCAACACCGGCTCGTGCACACGTACCTGCGAGAAAAAGGGAACACAACAACACAACAGATAGGCAGACTAGAGTTCTAGTTGTTTTAATCTACCCAAAAGGCTATAAAAGCCTTCGAAATAATGTAAAAGAGGATCTTTTTTTTTACGCGAATTACACCAAGAAATACAAAGGCAAAGTACACAAAAGCAGAGAATCAAAGAAAGTAGAAAGGTTTATTTTTGTTATTTTATTTTCTTCTTCTTTTTGGTGTTTTTGAAACTGTTCCCCTAGCATATTTTTCCATTTCTTTTTTTTTTCCTTTTCCTTTTGGCAATATTTTAAATTATAATACATATACATAGATTTTTTTTTAAAAAAAATACTAACCTTTTGAATTTCCGCCACCACATGCGTCGAGAGCCTCACGCCGGTGGGCGTCGAAAATCGCCTGGGGAGCAAAGGAAGAGAGCCCCTCTCTGTTTTTTTTTTTGAAAGGAAGAAGAAAAATGAGAAATTTTAAATAAATCTCAGCTTTTATACTATAGCGATGCGGCGCTGCTTTTGCAATAGGGGTCGAGGCCAAAACGACGTCATTTTGGGCCTCTCGACCCGTGACCCGACCCACCTGAGGCGAAGATCCACACAGTTGTTATGGAGGGGCTAATTGCGCATTTAGCCCTCCATTTTTTTAAGCTCCTGTGCGATTTTTATTTTATTTTCAATTTGACCTAGAGCTTCGCTTTTTGATTCAATTTAGTCCTAGCTCGAGCACGTTGTTCTAAACTTGGAGTAATTGCCTTTCTAGTCCTCCCAGATTGTGCGCGCGATTAAATTTGGTCCTTATCCTTTTATTTACTTCACGATTTTGCCCCAGAATCCTGTTTTCAATCCAATCTTGTCCCTTTTGATTTTTTTTTTGTTTTTTTTCGATTAATATTGAGTTTTATTATTATTTTATTATTAATTTACGCACTTTTACTTTCGTTATTTGCTGCCATATTTGTTTGTTATGTTTATATATATATTATTACTCTTACTGTTAGGTGTTATTACTATATTTATTATTACTCTTTTTATTAATATTATTCATATACATCATTATTACTATTATTATGTCTATATATTATTGTTTACTTTATGCTCTTTATTTTATGTTACTTGGTTACTATTTCTACTATTATTTTATTATTATTATCCCTATTGTTTTACATCTATATATTATTATTACACTATATTTATTATTGTTATATTTTCTGTTATATCATTTTATTATTTTTTTTTTTTACTTTTGTTATTATTTTTATATTTTACTATACTATTACCACTATTACTATTATTTTATTTGCCTTTGTTATCATTCCTATTACTTTCATCATTATTTATCATTTTCTTGAATATTAATACGGTCGTTTATCTTATTTTTTTATCCCATCTTTCCAAACTCCTGAAAATGTTTTTTAAAAATAAAGGCAATATTTGGTGGTTGGAAATTCGAGGGACCGTGCCCTAACGTGCTGGGTTTCGATTTTTCGTTTGACCGAATCATTAAATATCCTTACTATGTCCGCTTTTAAAAAAAAACAAGACAATACTTTGTGCTTGGAGGTTTTGAGAAATTGTGCCCTAACGTGCTGGGTTTCAATTTTTCGCTCGTCCAAAGGACTGAATATCCTTTTAAAATTTTGATTGTGTTTTCTCAACTTTAAAAAATAAGGCAATATTTCATGTTTGGAAATTTGAGGGACCGTGCCCTAACGTGCTAGGTTTCGGTTCGTTCGTTTGGCCAAATAATGAAATACCTTTTTTTAAATGATGATGTATGAATTTTGGAAATCACGAAATGATCTTGGTGCCAAAGGTCTGAAATATCGTATCCTAACGTGCTGGATGTGATATTTCATCCTTTCGGAGCAAGAGAGTTCCGACATCCAATTCGAATTACCCAAACATTTTCCAAATGATCCACATTTCAAAATCTTTTCTAATTTTCGATATTAAGGACATTAATCAATCAATTAGGTACCAACTTTGGGCGTTGCGAGGGTGCTAATCCTTCCTCGTATGTGAATCGACTCTCGAGCCCGTTTTCTTAAAATTCGTAGACCAAAATATTTTTTAAAGTGACCCAATCACACTTCGAAAAAGGATTAGTGGCGACTCCGTTTTCCTTTTTAAAGTCGGCCCGTTTTCCAAACAAAAAAATGGTTTCGACAGTAATATTAGAACACTTCTATTATTACATGTAGTGAGTGACATCTTGTAATGCACCACTGCTACCTAAGTTACAAGAAGTCATGGTCCGACATAACCTTTCCATGATAATATTGTTGTATATAATATATCTCTTTGTTCATGATATCTAAATTGAACGCAAGTATGGAGAAATCACACTTGTATAGTCCAATATTTTATTTCTTGAGTCTTGAGTAGGCTAAGATAAACAAATGAGTCTGATATCTCATATCAACTTATTTAAGCATGGCCATGCATTTCTAATTTTGCTCGATCAGAGAATCCTAGATATCGCTCTCATTATGTAGAAAGGTCAAATATTATTTTGATCACTCATATCTTATTACATAGTTTGTGGTACACATAACAGTATTTATAGTACAACCATTTATGGAAGACGCTTGACTATACCACAATATACTGCTCCCAATATTAGAACTATGATGAACTCAAGTCTAAGTATCATACATGCCATTATCATTATGAGAACTGTCATGACTATTACATAATAATTCAATAAGCATTGTCATATTAGTTAGTCCAATACACTGTTCTGCTAACATGTACCCAAATGTTGACTTGATATCTCATATTCATGACAACATCTTGTCATCAATCATCCACACGTTAGTCTCAATGTATTATTATTGTTTAAGCCCATAATAATACTCGACTAAATACATTTAATAATAATCATATTTTTCTCTGAACTTTATTATTAAACAATTTATTTAATACACAAAAATATAGACCGATAACAATAATGACAATGCTTTCATTATTAAATAAGGTAAAAAATTATGCAAGTACAATCATCTTATAATTGATATTTGGGCACACTCCAACATATATATAGGTCATTTTAAGCTATTCAAGTTTTACTAAGGCTTAAGTTTACAAAATGGTTACTAAGCTATTCGGAAGTTTTGTCATTGGGTTATTAAAATCACTACCTTCTCTATCTGCATCGTCTACACCAATCGAAAGCTCTCCTTCATCTTCTCTTTTATAGTTCAATTTTTTTATGAAACAACTTTGAACATCACGAATTTGCGAACCAAAATTCAAACATCTTTCTTTTCAGATCTTCGATACTAATCGTCAAATCGATTTGAATCCAATGTATGTTCTTATACTCATAAATGAATATTGATTTATCATACCAATCGTCAAATTGTCGCTTGGAAATCGCTAGCTGGATTTTAAAAAAAAAAAAACTTAACAATTCAATGACTTAAATAAAAATTTTCGAATGATTCATAGTTCAAGATTTATTTTGTAACATTTTGAAGTTGAATGATCAAAACGTAAATTTACTAGTAATTTAGTGACCTCGGGTGTAATTTATCCAAATTGTTATTATAAAATTAAAATAACTGGAATGGTAAATATTGTAAAACGGGACACTTGCCGGGGCTAAAGGGTAAAAGTGATTATCTCTATAAGTTGGGTGTTGGCATAGCGAGATATAGTTAGAAGTGTGTCATCCATCCAGTTGTTCTGAAGTTCCAACCAAAAGCAAACAGCAAAAGAGAGAGGGCGAGGCGGCGACCGCATTTAACGCTTATCCCCTTCTAATTTAGAAAAGAAATGGAGGCTTTCAACATCCCGGCGACGCCGTCATTGATGAAGGAGTTCCTCCGCCAGATGGGAGGCACCGCTGTTATCGACGGTGGACTGGCGACCGAGCTGGAACTCCACGGTGCTGACCTAAACGATCCCCTCTGGAGTGCCAAATGCCTCCTCACTTCTCCTCACCTTATTCGCTCCGTAAGTTTTTCTCCCTCTTTCAAAATTACCTTTTTTTTCGAACCTTGATTTATTTTATTTACGTCCTATATAATCCAAAGTGGTTGTAATAGGAACTTAGGAACTGAATTTTACGTGAATGTAAGTAAGTTTTACTGATGGAAGGAAGAGGAATAATGGAATAGCAGTGAAGGAGTGGTTGGTGGAGGTCCTTTTGGGAATTTCGACTGTTCTGCACATAGAACTGAATTATAATCTAATTATTTTTCATTGGAAAAAGACAAAGGAAGTTGTTCTGATATGGTGGATGCAGTATATATATTTATTTATGTATGCATGTATAGAACACTGGACCACAGTGTGGAGGTGGTCCAGTTTTGATCTGGTGAGTCAGGTCAGTGGCATTTAAGGGTTATTGGTCACGAGTCAGTTTTGAGTTCTATTGTTTTGTTTATAAATGTTACTGATACAAAGAGGTAAATTTTAATGAGTTAAGTGCTTGAGTTTTGGCTACTATCTTGCTTTTTTTAATATTATGGTGAAAGAATTGACTTTATTTAGTCCCTTTGCTCTATCTCTTTCTCTCGGGAATTAGAGAAAGGGAAAACAATAAACAGGATACAGAGATTGGGATGTTTGAAAGCTTATTTGAGAGAAGCTTAGTTCTCTTCTAGGCTTCGGAATCGATGTTGGAAGTTTCAATAACTAAAAGTGCTTATTAGTCGCCTTTTCACATATGAGACCTGGGTTTTACTTAACGGAATTTCCAGATAAATTATACTATTCTAAGTGTATATGAGTTTGGAGACTGAGCTAGGATATCGTTGAAGTATTGCAATGTCCAAACAAACAAGAATAATGCCATAACATAGTGATGGTTAAAAGTTGAGATGCTGAACAAGAAAGTCATATATATGCTTTAAGATGGACCGAATGTGATGTTTAGGTTGCTTCTCCAGATCATTAACCAATCTATTTTGAGCAGGTACACCTTGATTACCTTGAAGCTGGCGCAGATATTATTATCACAGCATCCTATCAGGTATCAGATATAATGTTTCTCTCTCTCTCTCTCTCTCTCCATTGCCAACTGATGCAAATTTATATATCTTTAATAGGCCACAATTCAGGGGTTTGAAGCAAAAGGCTTTTCTAGAGAACAAAGTGAAAACTTGCTTAAAAAAAGTGTGGATATTGCCCTAGAGGCAAGGCGTATGTATTATGAAAGATGTAGTAAAAGTTCTAGTGGTGGAACAGGAGATGGTAGGATACTAAAAAATCGTCCAATCTTGGTTGCAGCATCTGTAGGCAGCTATGGGGCTTATCTGGCTGATGGTTCTGAGTACAGGTGTGTCTACCAACTATGCAAATATTATCAAGTAATGTTCAATCCAAACCCGATATTGTTGCTTTTAGGCTCTTTGCCACTATCTGTTATCTTTTTGTGTAAATGAAAACCATTAAATTTGTAGTACATATTTACATGCCTCCTCTTTTTGTTGTTATATTCTCTATCCCAGTGGGTGCTATGGTGAGGCAATGACAGTAAATGCTTTGAAAGAATTTCATCGAAGAAGGGTTCAGGTCCTGGCTGAAGCAGGTCCTGACATAATAGCATTTGAAACAGTTCCGAACAAGATAGAAGCTCAGGTATAGCTGAATATTTGATTCTGAATGAAACCTTTTTCTTTAAGATAAAAGCAAGAAGGGTGTGAGGAATAAAAGCAAGTTACTAAGTTTCATTTCTTGCATGTCTAAATGTTTCCTGATTTGGCTAGTAAAGTGTTATTGATCTGATGCTTATGTTTACTTTGCTGTTTAATTTATTTCTTCTTAATATTAAGATTTTTTTTTTTTTGGGTGTCTTCATACAGGCTTTTGCTGAACTCTTAGATGAAGAACACATAAAGATTCCTGCATGGTTAACTTTCAACTCAAAAGATGGCGTCAATGTAGTTAGCGGTGATTCTTTGCTTCAGTGTGCATCAATTGCTGAATCTTGCAAGCAAGTTGTTGCTGTTGGAATCAACTGCACGCCACCTAGATTTATTCATGATCTGATTTTAGCAATTAAGAAGGTTTTGGTTTTTTTATTCTGTTATTTTGTTAATAGTCATTCTAATTTAACTATTGTACACTTCTTTTCTCACTTTTAGTTGGATATGATTTAGTAATTAAACTGGTTCTCTCCTTTTCTTTTTCTTCTTTTTTGAGGAATTTGTTCCTGTAATGTTGGAGTCTTGAAATTTTGATGGATTCTTCAGTCTTATTTGGTTAATAATTTGTGCAGGTCACTACCAAACCCATAGTTATATATCCCAATAGTGGTGAGAGGTATGATGCTGATCGGAAGGAATGGGTGGTAAGTTCTTTTTCTCTCTAGGTGATGCATGAAACATCCCTTATAAAAAAGGGTCTGAAACCTGAAGGAACAGCTTGAACCAAAAGGGTATCTTAAAGAAAAATATGACCGGTACTAGCTAGAAATTTAAGTCGTTGCCCAACATGTTATCAAGTAACTCCTCTTGATTGCTGTTTCTGAACTTTGCAACAGGATAGGTGAAATCTCAATTTTCAAGCCTGATTTGTGTCTTGATCTTCTGCCAGCTTTAAACTACACTTAACAAACTTATATTTTCAGTTGGCTTTAAATAAAAGAAAGGAAGGACCTAAGTATGAAGCAAATTGAAAAATCATTGGAAAAAAGGAAAAGGAAGCTGAAGTATACTGATTTTCAGTAATTCATTTGTTAGAGTATTCAAGTGGAGCCTTAATGTTCTGTGACATGCCATACCAAAACCTGCATCATTCTTTTTGTGACAGGAAAATACAGGAGTCTCAGATGAAGATTTTGTCTCTTACGTAAACAAATGGTGCGAGATTGGGGCTTCGCTTGTAGGAGGTTGTTGTAGAACTACTCCAAATACTATCAAAGCCATATACAGGGCACTTTCCGAAAGATACCCTGCAGCACCCGGGCAGAAATCAAAAACAGCAACTTGATTATATACGCAAATGGGATGCCGAGGTGCCTTTTAAATTTCTAACTTGTTTCCCATGTTTTAGTCTGAAGAGAATGCTTGCCACAAGCTTTGCCTTACATGTAGTAGTTAATTGCTGTTGTAGCAGCCGCTATTTTCGTTCATGAGGAGCATGCATCTTGTATCAGTTTCGGGTTTCCCACTCTCTTGTTTCATGAGTTATATTATTTTGGTTCTAATTGTTGTTTCCTAAAGGTTAAATGTATTGGCCTGGCCCTTTGAAGGTGTTTGGTATGCATGTTATAAAGTACTAGTACTCATTAATCTGGAAATTTTATTAGTAGGAATCTGATTTTCATATTTGGTATATGCTAGAAAGTATTCACTTTCTTGAGAATATAATGATCTCTCACGCTTTGGTCGCCGCCTTTTTGGTGAAACCTGCCGAAAGCAACATCTTAACACCCATTCGGCTGAAATTTCTAGTCTGCATCAGTGCAGAGAAAAGGTAAAAAGTAGTCAATGTCTCTTTAAACCTACTATTTGTTAGCAGCTGTGAATTTTAGTGTCTTGTGCGAACAACTTGGAAATTCCTTTGACAAAAAAGGGATTTGAGTTCTTGAGTAGTTGATTGTCAGATATTGAAGGAACAAGAAATAGTAGTAAGAAGGTGCTTCACGAGCATGACAATGTTATTTAATTAATGTCAATGATGTTGACTGCTACATGTGAATAAAATTGTTCATGTGGGGAAGCTATAACAGAAAATCCTCAAGTGCTAGTTTAACGTTTTACTATCAAAAGGTTAAAATATGGAATCAGTCCTTGTACAATGGCGAACTGTTATATAAGAAGAGAAACCATATAATAATAATAAGAATAAGGTTAAATGTTGCTATTAGAGTCCGTACTTTGCGTAATTACTTCATTTCTAGGAAATGATAAGAGTGAAAAGAAGGGGAAAGCATTAAAGAAGACAATGGAGGTGGTTTGGGGATTATTAGTATTACCAACACTTGCTAATTTACTATAAAAGCAAATGAGAAATAATTAATAAAGAAACCTCCTCCTTTAAAAAGGGTTGGTTACCAAAAACCCAGTGATTTTAAATCAAAGGTTGCTTAAGAGAAAGAGATTGCCCCACTTCTCCCATCTTCTTTTGTTTTATACTTGCCGTTTTGGGGGGCAAGTTTTAACATTCATATTTCAGGTTTTTAAAACTCTAAACAGCTTCTTTATTGCTCGCAAATTAATGTTTATTATTCAACAATACAAGTATAAATATATGTCCAAAGTCTCATTGTAGCGAGAGAGAAGAGTGTGTCAATTGTAAACTGGTGACAGATTTTTCATCTTTAGTTTCATGAGTTGGGAGCTTTTTTTAGAGCTTGTAGGTATGGTACAACTGTAAATATAAGTTCGAGCAACTATAAGATAGAATCAAACCAATAAAAAGCACAAAAAAATCAGAATATAATTAGATAAAATTGAAAATTGAAATACTATAAAAATTAAAACCTAGTAAATTGTGATTTCAAAATCATATCAGCATCACATGTGTTTTATATATTTTTCATCATCAGTTTAACTCAAGATGAAAAAGAAAGAGCTTATTAAATTCATTCATTCATGTTGTTACATATTCAATCACATTATTTCTTTTATAAAAAAAAATCTTATTATTGTCATTTAATTTAATTTTTAAAATTGGATGGAACATTTAGTAGGAGTAGGAGTGGACCCATTGCTCTTTGAAATTGGAAACAGTTTCTTCCAACTTACATCAACTGTATTTAGTTTGCATTTTTCATATTTATGTATCCATTTTCTTTTTCTCTCTTTTTGGCCACTTCCAACAATTATTACTCTGATTTCCTTTTTCTTGATTAATTGTCCCATTAATTTTAGGTATTCGTATATTTCATAGTACACCTTGTAAGTACAACATGATATGATGTCCATAATATAAATATAACCCCACAAAATTACCCAAATTAAATGTATCAAATATTTTTATTATTTTATTACCTTCTAAAAGTAAATATTTGTTGAGTTTTTTTTTTCTTACTTTAAAATAGACTTGATCATTAGTTGGACTATCCATCCAAATTCGAAAGTTTGACCGAAATGTAGAAATGTTTGGGGAAAATATAGACTCGAAAAATGGGTTTGAACAAAAAATAAGGTTCGTTTTCTAAACGAGTTGAGTCTCGGGTAAATTTTTTTGGCTCGAGTCTAGCCCGAATCTACCTAAATTCTTTTTTCTGGCTTTGTTGTTTTATTGTTACTATTTTATTATTATTATTTGGATACTGTATGCTACTATTTTAAAGGCATTTATTTGTTAAGTTACAATTATATTAGTTACATTATTCTAATCATATCTGCTCTTTTTTATACAATACTTAATTATCCATAGTCCTTCCCCTACGCTTAAATAGGAGGATAGTGCGCTTCAGCGCACTCAAACTCATGTCCTCTTGCACCGATAACGATACCAACATCAATCAAGCTAAAACTCAATTAGTATATATATTAAAATTTAAAATTTCCAAATCAAACATATATAACTTTTTTTTTTAATTTCATCTATATCAACAACTTACACAAAGGCTCAAGCTTTCATAAGTCATAACGTAAACCTTTGTTAACACAACGAAAACCTTATTGATCCAAAATTATAATACCTTTTATAAGTTATAATTATTGAAATTGAAATTAAAAAATTAAAAGAATTGATAATAATTAAAAGATTCATAAAATTTTAAAATATATTAAAAATAGAAAAATAAAGGTAAAAAAAAAGAATTAAATGAAAATTTTATTTTATTTTGTTAAAAAGTAAAAATTAATTAATCTTTATTTCTATATTTCGAGTCTTGACAATAATTTTCAATTATATATCACCCATTAAATCTATTCAACCTCTAATTTTCGATTAAATCTAATTGCTAAAATAGGCGCCACATCCACAAACTATGAGTTTTCCACGACTTATATTAATATAAGAAAGGATTATATAAAATTGAGATACATGTTATTTATATCTATTTCCAATAAAAGCATACGACTTCAACATTTTTATCTTGAAAAAACTCAAATCCAACATGATCTACCGGAATTTAAGATAAAAATACTGAAGTAACACATTCTTATTGGAAGTATATACAAATGACATGATATACTAATTTCATATAATACTTTCTCGTATTATATAGTACCAAAATGCCTAATTTATCATTTAATAATAAAAAAACATTATTATTCAAATCTAATCTTAACTATTAATTGCTTAATTGAATGAAGGGGTTTGCTTAATGAAGCAGACAGACCACACATGTAGCCATGTGTATTTAAAATATTAAACAAATCATATACACCAACAATTTACTTCACTTTTACTTTTTGTTTTAACTTAGAACACGAGGATGAAATTGAATCAAAGTTTATTTTTTATTTAAAAAAAAAAAAACATGGTAAGCATTTAGTCAATTCATGATTGTTTATATGATGGACATTATTAAGTGCTTAGATATTCAGTCAAAAGAGCCACCAAAATTGGAGTATCAGGCTTAGCATATTGGCTGCTATAAAGCAACAAAAGATGCCTTCAACCATTGCACACACCATTGAAGATCCAACCTTTCTTTTGCCAAAAAAAAAAAAAACCCTATGAACCTATAATTGATGGATCATGTCTGGAAAGCTCAAAAACCCAAGCTTCCAATAACAGTTTTGATCTTTCAAAAAAGTCCCCATCAAAACATACTTCCTGTGAAAAAGTATGTTTAATAACCCAATTTTTGGGCTTTAATGTTGAAATAAGTTTGATAATGGGGACTCTTCTTTTTTTTCCCCTTTTGTTTTGTTGTATCATTTTGGGATGTCATTTAAATAAGAGAAGCCAGAAAAGGAAGCAGGGTCCTCCATGGACCATGCTTAAGATAATTATTTATTTTATATCTTCCTTTGCACTTAGGCTTAGGGGGGTATATTAGAGATCTCCATTGCACATTTGCCCTTAAAGCTTTGGATTTCGAGGTCTTATAAAAAGAGAGAGAGAGAGAGGAGAAGAAGAAGAAGAAGAAATCCAAGCTCTCTTGCACTTTATTCTCTTCAAATTCGATACTTTGCCCTGTACCTTAAACCAGTTTTTTTGTTTTCAATAGAGACCAAACTCAAAGAAAGAAAGAAAGAAAAAAAGACAATCCATTAGTCTTTATCTCTATCTCTCTCTCTTTTGTGTGTCCTACATTGTCTTGTTCTAACATCAAAATCTCTTAGTTCTCTCTGTTGGTTTCTATTTCTCCCTTGAGAATTCTCAAGCAGCAAAGACTTTGCTTGTTCAAAATAAAACAGTAATGCAGATTAAAGACAGGAACTTGTTTTGTTCCCACACTTGTTTTCTCTTCATTACCTGAGGGAACAGTGTCACCATTTCAAAATTAGCTTACTTTTTTTTTTTTTTTCTCTCCCATTATTTTCAGCAAAAACTTGGAACTTTTCCCCTAAAAAAGCCCTGTTTTCAAGATTTGTTTTTTTTTTTTTTTTGTACTTTTCTATTTGTCTTTGTTTACATTTTAATCAAAGGGGGCAGAAGAAACACCTGAGAAATAATATCATCAAGTGATAAGTTGAGCCAAAAGAAGCAACTTCACAAATTCATAATTTTATTGCTTACAAATCTGGATTAAAGCTATATGAAAAAAGCTGTGAAACAATGAGAGGTGGGAACTCCAAGAACAGCAAGGTTTTCTTTTCAAACAAAGCCAAAAAAATCTCATTTGATTCTCTTTCATGTCAGTTTTTTTTTTTTGTTTTGAGTTATGGGATTGCTGATTGTATTGAAAATGTATTTTTCCCTTATGAAGCTTTCATGGCCCAAGACATTGGTGAAGAAATGGTTCAATATCAAGAGTAAAACTGAAGACTTTCATGCTGATGATGTTGATTATGGAGGTGATTTGATTGATTTTTAGATTCTTCTAGACCCTAAACACTTGCATTAAAATGTACTCTGGGTCCTTTTTTTTTTTTTTTGGTACTTGGAATTTGCAGCTCAAGATCTGTTAGTATTTGTTTTCTTCTTCATTTATGAAATCCATAATCTTTGTTTTTTATGGTGTTTGAATATGTGAAATTGATACCCCTGCCTGATAGACAGAGAGAGAGCTGTAGCAGCTTTAACAACTTTATGTTTTTTTCTTTTCTTTTTTCAGGTGTTGATGAAGATTGGAGGCACCAATTCTCAGAGAGGGAAGAGGCATGCACTGTCAAGAAAAGTAGAACAGGTTTGAAATCACATAAGCCATTGTGGGTTGTGGCCTTTACTTTGGACCACACTTCTCTTTTATCTCCCCTATTTCCAAAATTTTAATTGATTACCTTGGATGCTAGAGAGATTGAGCAAGACGTATTCGGAACGAGCTCGGCAAGCTAAAATCGATGTTGACGGATCGCAGTTTACCGATGTGCATAATTATAGGTAATGTGTTTGTGTTCTTATTTGCTTTTTCTGGTGTTGAGTTTTGCTTAATAGGATCTTGGTTTGTGAGTCCAGGATTTTTGTAGCTACTTGGAATGTGGCTGGAAAATCTCCTCCTAGTTATTTGAATCTTGAAGATTGGCTTCATACTTCTCCTCCTGCTGATATTTATATTCTTGGGTATGCGGAACTGAATCTGATTTTGTTCCTCATCTCGATTCTTATGGTATTGATAGAAGCTTGTTGGATCTTTTGATTTGGTCTTGTAGTTTTCAAGAGATTGTACCTTTAAATGCTGGTAATGTGTTGGGAACTGAAGACAATGGACCGGCTAGGAAATGGCTAGCTCTCATTAGGAAGACACTGAATAGTCTGCCTGGCAGCAGTGGTTGTTGCCACACGCCTTCACCGATCCCCGATCCGCTTGTTGAACTGGATGCAGACTTTGAAGGATCGACAAGGCAGAAGACTTCGTCTTTCTTTCACCGCCGATCGTTTCAATCCTTGAGCCGTAGCATGAGAATGGATAACGACATGGCAATGACACAACCCCAGCTTGATCGCCGTTTTAGTGTATGTGATCGGGTTATCTTCGGGAATAGGCCAAGTGATTATGATCCTAATTTCAAATGGGGTTCCTCTGATGATGAAAATGGACCTGGGGATTCACCAGGGAACACTCAGTACCATTCGCAATATTCTCCAATGTCGTATGGTGGATCTTTTGCCATTGAAGAAAACAACAAACAGATGGGGCATTCGAGGTACTGTTTGGTTGCCAGCAAGCAAATGGTTGGGATATTTCTAACCGTGTGGGTGAAGAGTGATCTTAGAGACGATGTTCGTAACATGAAAGTGTCCTGCGTTGGCCGAGGATTGATGGGTTATCTTGGAAACAAGGTACATTTTTGCCTATACCACTCTCTGATTTAAGTGATTTTCTCGAACTAGGAATAAGGAGGCATAATAATCATTTCTTGAGTTTTCCAGGGTTCCATTTCTATTAGCATGTCTTTGCATCAAACAAGCTTTTGCTTCGTCTGTAGTCACTTAACATCTGGGCAAAAGGAGGGTGATGAGCTGCGAAGAAACTCCGATGTTATGGAGATCCTAAGGAAGACAAGGTTTCCCAGGGTTCATGGTATGGGAGACGAAACTTCTCCCGAAACGATTCTCGAGCATGAGTAAGCCCTTCATATATGTTAAGTTATTACATTACTTTCTGAGAATATAACCTTCCAAGTCTTAGCCTTTGTCCTAAAATATTACATTTTGCATGTGTTGGTGCAGTCGTATTATATGGCTCGGGGATTTGAATTATCGTATAGCTCTGTCATACCGCTCTGCCAAAGCTCTGGTTGAGATGCGCAATTGGAAGGCGCTGTTAGAGAACGACCAGGCATGTTCTTATCCTTTCTTGGTTCAATATATTTGTTTCTCCTTTCATTTTTCGAGGACCTTTACACTGCTCTTAGTTCCTCTGAAGATTCTGAAAAAGGAATTGATGGTTTTACAGCTTCGGATAGAGCAGAGGCAAGGCCGTGTTTTTGAGGGGTGGCGTGAAGGAAAGATATATTTCCCCCCTACATACAAGTATTCTAATAATTCAGACAGATATGCTGGGGAGGACAGACGTCCAAAGGAGAAGAGAAGAACTCCTGCATGGTAATGTTATTTCGAGTATTTGGGGAAATGAGAATTTTGGAATTTTCATCTATGAAATGAAATCGTCACACGGTTATGCTTTTACTATTGATCTAATAATATCATAACACTACGCGGCCTGATATTTGTGAAGGTGCGATCGTATACTGTGGTATGGAAGAGGCCTATATCAGCTATCTTATGTTCGTGGGGAGTCAAAGTTCTCGGATCATAGGCCTGTTTATAGTGTATTTTCGGCCAAGGTTGAGTCTATGAACATTAGTCGAATAAGGAAAAACATGAGTTGTTCCAGCGCCAGGATTGAGGTTGAAGAGCTATTGCCACAGTCACACGGATATACCGAACTCAGTTTCTTTTGAGAAAATCTTTAGCAATCCATATTCTGCGATGTAACTTATGGAAAATGCAACAGGACCAAGTTCGCAGTTGTATAAAGGTAATCCGTCTATACTCGGGAATTAAACAGATAAACTCTTTCTCTGTTGCCGATTGATTCCTGCAAACCATACAATTAAATCTATTCATCTTCGGCTGTTAACAGGATATCATGAAGAAACGTGCGATCCACATTCACTCGGGAATTCTAACCCTGGCCTCTCTCTGCAATCAGTCAGGTAAATTTTACTCATAAGTCAACTCGGTCTGAAGAAGAAAAAGTAAATGCTTTTATTGATATCATAATGTAGGCTACTAGGCTTCTTTGGTGAATTATTTGAAGTGCTATGTACCTATACCTTTCAAGCATATCTCCCTACGAGTGTCAATATCTCATGGAACAAGTAACATGCCAACCTTGTTGCCTCATAATATTAGGGTTTTTCGGGTCTAGTCCAACTCTCTTTTAGAAAATAGAAGGTGTACTTCGAAATTCGAATATTTTCTCCGTGTGTTGCTGTAAATCATGTCTTCTTTTTCCCCCTGTTAAAGGTGTTTTTTACACTTGAGAAAGTCTCCTACTTGGTCTTATCCTTATCATATTGATTGGTCCCCCATTTCATAGGTGGGCACTGTCCTATAGAAAAACTATACGAACCATGGTGGCAATAAAGACATGCTGTTGTCGGCTATCCGAAACAAGGTCGGTCCTTCGGTTTTGATCATTTGGATTGTAATTTCTTAACCCGAAATCCTTTTTTTTTTTTTCTAATCGGCTACATGATTTTTCAATTGCTGCAACAGGTGCAGATTGTATATTGTCAATACCCATCCCAACTCCTGAAGTTTACATATCCAACAAGACAAGTTGTTAGTCTTTGTTCTTGTCCAAATTCCATTGAAACCTTCAATATTATTGAAGAAAAATGAAATACAGGATAAAGAGAACTGACATTTCTTTTTTTGGGTTGAGAGAGAGATATAATGGGGAATCAATTGTCAATTCCTTTTTGTACCAGTTTTGGAAGATTAAAGCCTGGAGATATGATGGATAGTCATTACTAGTGGATAACAGACAGGTTTTTTTTTTTTTTTTAATTGTGAAACCTTCTTTTACTGTTGCTACTAATCATTTTTACTGAGAAACAGAAACCAGTTTGGTTGGTTATCTCAACTGTGTTTTTTTTGGTTTTTGGTGTCTGAAAATGTAATATTCAGGAGGAGACCTTGGCTTTTCCAAAAGGCAATGCTTGTATTGATATCTGTGTTTGAAGGCAATAAAGCCTGAAATTTTACTCCATTTTCAGATTTCTCTTTTTTTAAATGTTAAAAGGCAAAGTTCTTACTGGTAATGAAGTGGTGATTCAGCTATTGAATTTGTCACCACAAAAAAAGTGAAGCATCCCCTCACTAATTAAACCAAGCACTGAAAGCCATTACTCAACTGTCAAATGCCAAATTTGTTTTAGGCCCAAACTTGGAACCAATTATGCTGCTCTCTGCCACGGTAGCTATAGCTGTACTTTTCCATTATTTTTTTGTAGGGTTTGGCTTGGCTGTAACTTACAGTCCAATTCTACCCTTTGGAACCTGTCAGAAGCAACATATTAACTCAAAGTTTGAATATATATATATATATATATTGCATGTAACTTTCCCATTAGTGCACTGTAAGATAAAAGACATCAATGTCCAAATCTCATCCCCTCCTATATACAGTACTGTTCAAAAGTCAACTTGTTAATGAATTTTAAAGCAACGTTTTACAGTGGTTAAAATTGGGAATGGGGCTGTTAATTTTGCATGAGATACCCTGCGGGGGGGATTGTAACTAAATCAACGGTATCTGTTACATCAAATGGTTAAAAAATTATGGATGGAACGAGTTTTATAAGGTTGAAAAAAGATTAAAATAAAAACCCAACTGAAGACAACACGCGCGCGGAAGGCAACGGCTTTTGTCTCGAAGATCAGATATGTGGGTCTCTCCCTGGTTTTTCTGACCCCACAATGCCTTCTTTCTTGTCCTTCCTCATAACCGCAGTGACTGCGCGTGGAGTACATTCTGTAACATGGTTTGCATCGTGTTCCATACGCGTTATGGGAGAACGTGAAGAAATGCTGTTGGATTCATTTATTGTACGGAGATGAAAGCGCTTTAGTTCTTTCCAATAACTTCCTGCCAAGTGGCATCTTTATATTCGTTTATAGTACTTTAATTTTAAAAAATAACTAAATTTCTTTAACGCGTTTATAAATGGGTTAATAATATACTCAATCTACTTAAGTTTTGCTTTAATATTTAGTTTTCCCCTCAATTTTATGCTTAATTGGAAATTTAAGTTTTTCTTTTTTTAATTAAGTATTCAAATTTAATTTCAACGTTCAATTTGATATTTTTTTTGTCTCAATTAAGTACTTATAATCTTTTTTACTAGAGAAAATTTATGTACCAAATGTGTATATTAATCCTTACAAATATGCATTACAAATAACAAATAATAGACGTCCAATAAGCTAGAATGGGATGGCAATTCGTTTAGATAATATTTAAAATCGGTTTCTAAAATTACCATCTATTACAAATTTAGAAAAGATACTGATAGAAACCCAAATATTCGTTATCTGAATTCACATTGCTTATTCAGATAACTGGTGTGAATTCAGATATTCGAATCCACTTATTACAAAATGTTTATTAATTTGAGTGTGTATAAGAATTTTAGCATATTCGAATTTAGATTTTAGGAGATTTGGATATTAAAAAAATGATTGGAAATTTTATAATTATTTTTTTATTTAGATAATAATATTTAATTCAGATTCAGATAGTAATACTTAGATAAATACAAATGTTTTACCCACTATAATTTTTAAATTAGAATTAGAATTAGAATTAAAATTAACTCAATATAAAACTCCAACCTCTATTTTATCAATACTTGGTGGAAAATAATTTATTTATGAATAATGGATAGTGAAGATTTGATGACATATTTTTTAAAAAAGTATTTATTTTTTCTTTTAAAACTTTTCATTCTATACTCCACATTAGTGCAATGCACGTTTGAATAAAATAAAAGCATTAACCGCAGGGAAATTATTAATGAGAATGACACCGCATTATGAAATTTGACATCTGAATCATTTCTTCACAAAATTCAACCCTACCTTCTTAACAATGACAGCCTAACTCTTTCAATATTGTTCAAATGGATGCACAAGTTTCTAGGAATAGTAAATTAAAGGGCGGTTTCTTCTTTGTATCACTGCAGGTACAAGCAAAGCTAGGGTGGGGGTTTACTTTTTATTTTTATTATTTTTATCAAACGACTGAGATTTAAACTTAAAGAAAAAAAAACATGTTTGGATGTGTTTATAGGTTAAAAGAGAATCCCATAAAGCCTGATGAATTCCAGACAGACATGACATTTGGCAAGCACTTGTGGGCATGGGGACCCGAGTTAATTTCCATGCTCTGCCACTTCCCTTTTTTTTTTTTCTCATTTTAGTATTTGTTGTGTTTCTTCATTTTCAACAACAAAATCTGCCATTATATGTGCATTGTAATTTTCTATTTTTTCTTTTTTAAAGTTTTATTACACAAGTTCCCTCTTTGGTACTCCCTGTCACCGACCAGACTTGACTACTTCGCTTATTCAAATTATCTTCCTTTTTTGTTTCAAGGAACATACACCCTTTTCTTCTTTAATATATGTTCTAAGCTCAGAACATATATAATATATAGATGAAATAATCCTTTTTATGTTTATACAACTTAGATCTAAAATGACATTCCATTTGAACTGTTTCACGTGTAGGAACATCGAATCATATAATATATTTACTTTTTTTCATAGGCAAAAAATTACAGTGACAGTTTTCCCTTCATTGGGTTCAAAAAATAAAGCAAAATAATAAAAAAAATATTGGAGTTTAATTGAATATTCCTTTTTAACATTGGTCAATGTACATGTATAGCAGGCAAAGAATGGAGACAGAAAATCCAAGTGGGGATGCGAGATGTATGCATGGGAGTTGCCACCTTTGCTGTTGCTGTTTTTTTTTTTCTTTTTTTTTTTTTGTTAAAAGAAGAAAAAAACATGCTTTTAGAAGGCCATGAAATATGTGAAGCAATCCAAGGAGACAAAAGTATATGTGATTGTTGTGTTAGAAGATCCATTAAAAGTTTTCCGTAGGAAGAAAACTTAAATTATTTGATAACGATTTCAAATTTGGTCTATGTATGTATACTGATGATGAACATGATTGGAGCTAAAGATTTCTAAGCCTGTGTCAGTGTTTTCTGCAAGTGCCATGGATGGAGAGGGGTCTTTCATTGTCATGCCCTTGCTACAAAGATTTTGTGTTAGAAGTTTGATTGTATTTTGCATCATTTACTAAAAAATAAATAAATTAGTCACTGTAAATTAGATTAAAGAACAAATTGATCCTTATGATAAGAATTTCATTAATTTCTACTATTAAAAATTGATATTTGTACATTAGCATGACGTATACATAGCACGCTTTGTGTCGCTGTCTGATTATTCCATTAGTCATTTAAGGAAATTTTAATAGAAATGGCTAATTTGCTCTTTGATTTAAGATATGAATACTAATTTACCAATTTTTTTAGTAGAGAAAGTAAAATACAATCGACCCCTGATATAATGACTTTCATAATACTTTTACCTCAATAGCTTAGGTTGTGATATATGAGATTGATACCCATACAATGATTTCATATTTTTTCCCCAACAATTGAGTAACTTTTGTTCTAATGTGTGCTTTCAATGATTGCCTGTTGCAGCTTTGTGTTAGGTGTACCATTGCTCAATGATATGAATGATGGAATTGGAATACATATCTTATAGATAAGTTCTTTTGGGGGGGTTATAGGGTTCCTTTTAGTTCCATAGCTCCTCCAATGCTTCAGCATCCTATAGCACCATTACTCTAAAGTAGTTGATCTCTATTAAGATAATAGCATTTCAGCAAATTTATCAAATGTTACAATCATATTCTTTTAATTTGATCAAAGTAAGGAACATCTTAAGTTTGGGTATTGGCAAAACAGATAGCACCTACCAAAGCCTGACACCCTTTGAGGGTACCCACGTCTCTCAAACGTCAGCCTTTGCTACAGGACACAAAGCAAGGCAAGGCAAAGCAAAACACCAAAGGCAAAAGCACACCTCTCTGTGTTGAGTCTGAGTCTGAATCTGACTCTCTGAGTCATCTCGTACCGGTTGCTTACGCATGCTATTAATTAATATATATCTCTCTCTCTGAGGGTGTCAGGGTGGGAGGTGACGTCATAAACTGATGGAAACCGGGAGGAGGGAAAGCCATGCAAGAAGGGAATTCTTTTGGGACCGTACAGTTTTGGGGGAATACTGAAGTTGAACGATGCAAAATATGAACATTTTGGGCAAATAAATGAAGAACAAGGGCGGATGGTGCATGTGGGGGAGGCCCATAATCGTGCTATGCGTGAAAATCTTGCGGCATGGCACGACACGGCAGGGCATGTTTTTGCATGGGAAATTGCTAAATCCCTAAATCAAAATACGTAGCTTTCAGTAAATGCAGACACACAGGCCAACTTAAAACACTGTATATCCATGTTAGGGCTACATTACCCTAAAAACCATAGACTAAAAGATCCATCGAGAGAGTATCGAGGAGGGGGGCAAAAGCTACATTAAAGTGCATACTGAAATATACTGATTTCACCATTTTAGAAGTAAGCTACCCTTTTGAGATACCAGCGAGGGGAATGTTATTTTACCCTAAAAGATCGAAAACCCAAAATGGAAGTGCAATGGGTGGTTTTCTTTCTTTTTGTTTTATTGGGACCTGACAATCTGCCCCATATATGCACGCTTGAAAGCAACTGATGAACGCCATGAACGTCAATATTACAAAACGATCTTTGAAATTTGAATCCAATATCAAAAGTACCAAAAACACACAGTCATCTTTTTCAGTAAATTCTCCTAATCCCATATACCATACATCATCTTTACCTCACGACAAGTTTAAATTCTTGCATTGGTCATGCATGAAGGGTAGCGGATTAAGCATTGATTAGATTGAAGTAATATGGAGGTTAAAAGCGTGGTTTTCAACACAAGATCGTTGCTTGTTAAGCAAGGGTGTGTCAGTGGGTGTAATTTGGAAATCAAACAAGACAACACAAAGCGGAGGAAGTATATATGAAAAAACAAATGCCATATATATATATAAATATACACACAAAAAACATGAGATCATTGTTGGCGTAGAGGTGGTGTCATGGAGGTTTGTATATGGAATGTCCACGTGCAGGTCTCGTTTGCTGACGTTACACTTGTTGCTGTCAAATAAAAATTAGAGGCTTTTATTGTATGGTCAACCCTCGTTTTTCCACCATGTTCCTTAATAAATTGGAGATGCAGACAGGGTATCGTAGATCTGATAGGGGTTGAGGCAACCGGCGAGGTGCCTGGCCTGGTCTGGTCTGGGGTGGGGTGGGTCTTCTCTGCGGTTTCCAGCTAAGGTAATTAATTTCATTGGCTAGCTTGTTGAGGGTTAGGGCTACATTTTCAAATTTTTTTAGTGGTTCTCTGTTTGGGCTCATAGGCCCATATGTTTAGATTGACCCTCAAACTGAAACATTTAAATCCTTTTACTAGTATTAGAATTTTGGTTGAAGTAACTGGTAGGTGAGATTGGGAGAAATGACAAGCTGAACTTTGGGTTATTTATGATGGCTTTCATCTTACATGGGATTTTAAGTTGAAGGAAGTTATTCTTGAGATTGACTGCGTTCAGGCTATTAAAGGGATTCATGGGGGCTTTGGGGGCTTTAAAGGACAAGTAAATAGAGATTTGATATTACGAATCAAAGAATTGTGCAGATATGATTGGCAAGTGGTCATTAAGCAAATTCCAAGAGAAGCGAATTTTGTTTCCCACATTCTGGCTGGTCTAATGAAAGAATTTCTACTTGAGCCCCGTGTTTTTCATGTTGCCCCTACTAAAGTTGCTGATCAAATTTGATTAGATAACCATTTCATACTATTGAATACTAATGTTGTCTCTCTTTGATTGTAATTGGCTCTCTTTTTTACTACCAAAAAAAAAAGAGTACATGGTAGCCTTATAAGGACTAATCAAATTAGTCTCCCTATCATTAAATAGATCTCATTTATTGTATAAAAAATATCTTGAATTTTTTTTCCAATTGCAGTTCAACTCCAAACAAAAGATCTCATTTACAGAACCATAAAAATTTTAAAAATATTAGCTCTATTAATCAGTAAATAATTTTTAATAGTAAATGTTAATTTTATTCCAATTTGATCTTATTTGATTCTTTTAATAGTACCGATACTAAATTGATTCATTTAACAGTAGAGGGACTAATTTGATAAAATCCCTATAATAGAGAGACCTCTTAGATACACTCATCTTAGAATTTATCATACCCATACACCTTAAATATAATTATATTTAAAATATCTATAATTTTAATTATTTTTAATAAATAAATATTATTAAAAATGAAAAAACTAAATAACATTTATCTATAAACAACTCACTAACCAATAAAATTTTAACGCACAACTATATCCAACCGCTCAAAACTATATAGAATTGTAAGTAATAAAAATGGTTTATACTGAGTTGGGAGTGAGACCAAAATTTAGGGTGGGTTTAGATGGGCGATACGTTTATCTATTGTTAGTGTAAAAATTGCAGTGTCAGTGAAATTAGATACTATAGCGTAAAATAAAAAGTAAACTAAACGCACATCGCCGCATCCCACCGTTTATCCAAACCCACCCTTAATCACTCTCATTATAAATAGCATTTTTTATTTTTATTTTTTTAAATTTTCATTATAAATAATATATATAGGGTCATTATGGGTTGAAATTGCTTTTTTTTTAAAAAAAAATTCACATCAAACCTTAATTTTTTAAATAATTTTTTATTAAATTTTATTAAAAATTGATAATATTTGTAATAATTTTAATATCATCTTTTGATATTTTGATAACTTTCATTATTTTGCATGATTTTATATTAAAATAAAACCAAATATAATATCTATAAATCATATATATAAAATAAAATAAAAATGAGGTGAAATTTTTAATAGAGAATATTCTGCTTTATGCTTAGATTGAATTGATAAAGGAGAGAGAGAAAAAGTGATTAATCAATTCTAGAATGAAATGATAATGTGAAATGAGGAATCACTTATGGTTTAAGACACCTTGAAAATAAATATTATTGGGGTTTGAAAACAAGGGTCAAAGTTGGGTATACAGGAATTTTGTATTTAGGGTTCTACATAATATTATAAAATTTGGAGGTTAAACTTCAAAATTTTGTATTAAAAATACATAAATTAAATTATTAATTTTTCATTTGATTAAAGATTAAAAAGAATTAAATTAAATCTTTTAATTTTAGGGAGGGACTATAAATGCAGTTACCCCATGAGTAAGGGGGCCAAGGCCCCTACCTGTCTCTTTGTTTACGCCCTTGTATCTGTTGTTTTCTTCCATGATTTGGGTCGTAAACCCTATATTTTAATATTAATTCAATTGAAAAATAACTAAAATTTTATTTGTGAATTTTTTTTAATTATAAAATTTATAAATTTAAATTTAAATTCAAGATAAATATAAAAAATACCCAACACATGATTTTTAGTATAAAATGAAGACCCAAGCAAAAGGAAAAATTATCCATTAGTTAAGTAGATGAAGTAATGCAATCAAAAATCAATAATCAAGAAGGATAATAATGATGGTAGGGAGGGAAGAAAGTGTAAGAAGCACGGTGATGAGGCTAGAATTTTAGTCTGGTAAATCATGCGGCTTTAGGTAAATCATTTGTTTTAAATTCGCCTAAGTCAACCTATCTTTCGAAAAAGTAAAAATTCTCAAAAGAAATTCTCTAAGACACCGAAAATAAAAGTGTAAGCAAACTCTCAAGCGAAGAAGTGAAAAACAAACAAAAAAACAAGAAGAAAACTAAGAACATCAACTGTTTGAGGAAATGCTCTTGAAGTATTCTATTACTTTAAAGAATTACAACTAAGTGATTATAAATGAGGGGGAAAGCCTTTATTTATAGCTTAGCTCTCTCAAATCCAACGGTACAGTTTAAAATACATCAATAGTTGAGATTAAAGGCAATCCACAAGTTGAGATTCTTAAAGGATTTACAATATTCTCTAAGATTATAATATCCTCTAAGATTACAAAATATAAATTGCAAGTTTACATATTCATTTAGTCTCATCAGTCCAAATTATCCCAAGTAAACAAAATGGGTCATCAAAGTGTCTCTTGATTGTAGGTTCTTTTGCACGGCCATCACACAGTACACCTAATATTTTTCTATTTAATGCGTGATAGATAGGAGTCCCTCCTATTACGTTTTAATTATGTTTTATGATTAAATATGGATGATAATAACTACTCTAAATATTACCATTTCTCAATTTTCTTAAGTTATATATCATTTCCAATTTTTTTATGTTTGTTTTTAAAGTTAAATTGTGTTGTTAGTCCCTGTATTTAGATAAAATTTAAAATTTAATCTTTGTACTTAAAAATCTAAAAGTTAATATGATTTAAAAATCTCAATCTAATTATTAACATTATTAATATTTTTTGTCAAAAAAATGCCAACTTAGCATGTTGATTAAATTGTCCTCATATAATGCACAATATAATTGACAAAAAATAAACATGTTAAGTTGACAAATTTTGACAGTAATGATTAAACTAGAAGTTTAAAGTGAAAAAAAATGGGAGGATTGAATTTTTAACTTTTAAGGGACTAAAAGCATACTTCAACCTTTGTTTTATTATTCAAAGTTGGTTTTGAGTAAAAAAACAAATTTAGTGAATTACAAGAGGAGGGCAAAGCACTAACATCAATGCGACTAGCGCGACTTGAACTCGGACCACACCTGAGACTTTTAACAAAGCTGGTAGCGGAGTTCTGGGAGATGATTTTTTGCTCGCTCTAATTTGGATATGATGTTTGTAACTTTTTTTCACTTTAATTTTGTCCTAAAATTAATTTTATTTAAATTTTAACAAATTGACCCTCTAAAAGAGCAATTTAATTTTATTAATTTCGAAAATGGGTTTATGATTTTAATCAAATTTATCTTTTGTCCATTATTCTCGCACCCAATCCATACATTATAAGCATAGAATCTCAAGATTGGTTGAAAGTGATGTGATATATTATTATTTGTAATTCAAAACAATCTTACTCTCTCACTCAAAAGTTGAAATTTACCGTAAAAAAACATTAAAGAAAAAGTTAAAATACATCATAAGTCCTTGTACTTTTCATAAATTTAAATTTTAGTCATTCTACTTTTATTTTCAGGAATTTAGTCCCTTTACTTTTCAGATTTTAAAATTTAGGTTCAGTTATTAACACAATTAGAATCTTTTTGTTAAATTTATTGATGTGATAGTTTGAAAAAAAAATTATTCACTTAATAGTCATGTAACTAAAAAATAAAGTTGTATGAACATGAGTTTAACAAAATAATTGATAATAGCGTTAACAATTGGACTTCAATTTTGAAATCTGAAAATTAAAAAAAATTAAATTTCTGAAAATAAAAGTAAAGAGATCATGAATTTTAAATTTGTAAAAAGTATAAGGACTTGTGACATATTTTAACCTAATTTTGAAATTGTTAGGACCTAAGGTTTGTTCATTTATTTAAGGGATAAATCCCAAAATTATACATGAACTATGATTTAATATGCAACTGTATACATGAACTTTGATTTTGTGGAATTTTATACATGAAATTTTGATTTGATCCAATTCTTGTAAATTATTAACACAATTATTGATATAAAATCATTTTATGTTTATATATTGTATACATAAATAATTATATTTATCCAATATAAAGATAAATGAATGTATTTATTTCTTTAAATGTGTATGACTAAATCAAAATTAAAGTTTCAAGTATACATTTGAACCACAATTAAAGTGTCCCGTATATAATTACACCAAATTAAAGTTCATGTATACAATTACACACTAAATCCAAGTTCATGTATAATTTTGAAATTTATTCCTTTATTTAAATTTCTTTCTCTTAGATATAATAAAGTTTTGGGAGTTATTGGTTAGAAAGTTTTAACAACTTTTTAGCCTCTTTATTGATGTTAGAAAAATAAATAATAAAATTGAAACAAGAAAAATAAAAAAATGAAGTAACTAAAATATTATGGTTATTAGGAGTGTAGAAACTATTTCCTTAAGGCTTTAAAATGCCTCCAAGATATAACAAAACCCTCAACACTCCAAGCATAATAGTAAAAATTATTATCAGAAAAGTCTTTTATATAGACATCCAATAAGTGTATATTTTCACAAGATACCCTTTTGTAAAGACATGTCTTTTAAAGACATACTCTTTCATAAGATTGTGTTGTTTTACAAATAACTTTACATAAAGTTATGTCCTTATAACCCAATTTTACGTACAAAACTTACGTCTTTACAACACAACTATTCATTAATAATTATCATTTATTAGACTTCTTTAGATAATAAAAATATTATTACTTACCAACATTATAAACTACTAGTAATCCCCCCTTAGTTTAAAATGTTGGTAACTTATTTATAGTCTTTCACCAAACAAATATTATGCATCAAGATGGCATCTCTCTGTAATACCCTATACCTAACCTGATAGCCGGTTGGAGCTATAAGGTGCCACATTTGTTGTCGGAGCAACTATAGTCAAATTTAATACGATACACATCATCTAGCATTTAAACATAAGAATTATAAGCAAACAATACAATAAATAATCATTCTCGGGTCTTATACGAGCTTACGAAAGCTTTAAAGTTAACCCGAGATCAATTTAGGACTGAATTGTAAAAAATTCAAATTACAGGATTGACGCCGTGACGTGAGAGAGTTCCTCGTCACGGCGTGACAAACTGTTTTGGTCTTGTCGAGACGATGAGATTCCTCGTCACACCGTGACATTATAGGCCATTACTCGTCACGACGTGGTATGTTTGATGTCGCGATGTCACATATTATTTCTCCAATTCTAATGAGTTACCACATGCAATCTTACCAATTCAATTCTAGACATATTCCATTCATCAACAAAAATATAGGCAACATACTAACATCAATTTATGCACTCAAACATCTTATTAATCATAAACCAAGTTATCAATGAAATTCATTCAAAACTTATACTTTCAAACCTATAATCAACTAAGACTACCACTTTTACCTAATGCCTTTCACCTCAAACATCTTCATATATATGTATATACATATTCATCCTTTTGTAATACTTACACCACCATATTTGAGCAGGTAACAGCCCAATTTTCAGTTGTGCCGAAAACAGTGGTTCGAGACCACTAAATCCAACGAATGAGTTAAAAATTTTTATTATTTATTATTTATGAGTTAAGTGTGATTTTAGAAAGATTTTTGAACTAGTAATTTGTGTTTTAAAAGAATTTATTAGGTTAAGTGGTTCCGAAAACGAGGTATCGAGACCTCGATTTCATAAACCAAGCCGTAAATATTTTTATAAATATTTACGAAGTGTCATTAAGTTTGTATTAAATTTTCGTTAGAAAATTTTAACGATTTGATTGTTAATTAATTAAAAAGAACTAAATTGAAAAAGGTGCAAAACTTGCCAGGGTGATAAAATAGCCTAAATGTTAAATGAGGAAGGACTTAAGGAGCAATTATGCCTAAAATAAAGGTATGAGGCGGCATAAGCAGAAAAGAAAACAAAAATCATGTGATTAAAGGGCAAAATTATAAATTTTGTGAAATTAACTTAAATAAATTGAATTCTAAACTTTTCTAGGCTATTCTTCTTCAATTCATCAGCCAAAAATGCCATAGGAGAAGGTTTTAAGCTGGTTTTATTTATTTTACTTCATGTAAGTTCAATTCTTGCTTTTTCCTTGAAATTTGTGTTTTTGAGACTTTTACAATTAGGTCCAACTATCTATTTCATTAGTTTTTGATATTATGAGTAATTTTGAAAGTTACCATGGTTGAGTGCTAGATGTTTATGATGAATTAACATGGATTTGAAGTTTTAATTTTGTTATATGATGATTTTATCAAGTGATTTCAAAGGAATTTGATTTTAGAATCAAATTGTGAAAAAGATTAAATATTAGGATTTGGTATTAAATTCTATTTATCAAAGGCTGTGTGATAGATTAGAATATATAGATAAATTGTTAATTGAGAAAAATTAGCTCATTTGATAGGTGAATTGGTGAGGGACTAAATTGCAAAATTGTAAAAGTTGGGGTAATTGTGTAATTTCAAAAATTAGAGGGTATAAATTGTGAAGTGGACTGAAACTGAAATATATGGTAATGAATGAAAAATTTTACATTTTAGATCAAGATCCTGTAAACCAACGAGAAAAAAGGGAAATTAGCCGAATAGTCCTTGAACTACTACAAACTTACAATTTAACCCAGGTAAGTTCGTATGGTTAAACTTTCATGATTATTTATTAATTTATGAATGATATAATGTATTTATTCATATTTTTATTATTGAAATTAAAATTTATTGTTAAAATATGAAATTAAAATGAATGCTTAAAACAAGTAAAACGCAGGATAGAGTACAATTGTTTTTTAGTAAATGATGAATTGACGGAAAAGACCATGGTTGGACCATGGCAATGTCTATATGTAAGATCATAGCTAGGCTATGGCATTTTAATGAAAAGACCATAACTGGGTTATAGCACTTTGAACGTAAGACCATGGTTGGACCATGGCAGTATTTATAAGTAAGACCATAGCTGAGATATGGCATTCTGATGATAAGTGTAACATCCTGGAAAGGGCCTATGCATTTTCGGTTTAATTGTACGAAATGACAAGTCTTAAGCACTATGAATAAATTTTTGCTATTTTTGGAATTCTAGAAATGCATAGAAATGGAAATGAACATTTTGAAACACTCAACATTTTGAAACTCAATATTTTTGGAAATGTTTCAAAAATGGAAAGTGAACATTTCGGGAAACACTGAAATGTAAGAAAAATGGCAAGTTACTGAGCCGATCGAAAATTTTAGGAAACTTAGAAATGATGCCGAAATGTCAAATTTTAAAGTTCAAAATAGGAAATAAGGGCTAGAGGGCCTTAAAAGAAAAAGTTGGAGAAGTTTGACACACAACAAGGCTTGGAAAAGTGGCACAAAGATGCCACTTAGGGCCTAAGGAAGTGGCGTCACATGCAGGGGAAATAGGCCTGAGTTCGAGTCACTTGAGAAGCAAATAAATAAGTTTTATTTTTGCTTCCAGAAATTGAGGTGGACGGCATGGGTTTCTAGAAAAGGAAGAGTTTTATTTGCATAAATATGTGAATAATAAGTGATAAATAAAGGATTTTCTTTTAAGAAAATTGAGGAGATAATTGATGGATTAAAGGCTTTTATCTTTTAAATAAAAGAGATAATATTATCAAAAAGAGGAGTGGTGGCCAAGTAAGGGACTCCTAGGCTGATAATTTCGGCTATAAAAGGAGGCGGGAGGGCTACTCATCAACGCTTGCTTTCTCTTCCTCTGTGCCGAAATTTTCCTAGATCTCTCCCCTCTCTCGCGAATTTTTCTTTAAGCAAAATCCATCTCCTCTTCTTCTATTTTCTTCTCTGTTTCTACTTGTCAAGCCGAATCTTTGTTGATTCTAAGTAAAGGAGCAATCAACTACGACATCTAAAGGGGTCTCACAACTCGTCGAATATAAGGATCAAGGATCTAAGGTAAGATAAATTTATTTGATTAAAGGTTATGATGTATATGTTAGATTAAATCTAACATGAAGATTTCGGCAGACATATAGGGCAAGGAATCCTCTTGATTTGGAAAGCGTAAGGTAAGTACATAGATCTAATCACCAAGGCTTATTTTTGGTATTTAGAATTATTTTTCATTGATCCAAAAGTCGAAACCGACAAAATTACATGATTTAGTGTTAGCCGATTTCAAGGAAAAGGGATACTAGTAATTTTTGGGAACTTTATCAATCCAATCGGCAAACAAGGTAAGTATTAGTAATACCATTCCTATTGGGATTTGGTTTTAAAATCGAAAAGGGTATTAATGTGTTTTTGTATGATGGGCCGAATATAGGAATTAACAGATCTAAACTTTAGATCGGTAGATCGTTCTTCGGATTTCAAGGAATCTAATAAGCAAATCAGGTGTGTACTCACACTAACTTTCAATATATCATATGGCAATTATTTTAATATATGAATATGCATAAGAATGTGAATATGGCTAAGTACCCTAAATATGGTAAAAGTACCCAGGTACGTTTCCTACTTTTGATAGGATTATGAATATGTATATTGTTACATGTGAATAATGAGAAATTAAGTATGTTATGCATGATGATAAAATATATGGGGCATTCGGGATATATGTGAAAGGGGAAGAAGGTGTTGACTTCGGTCTCACCAACGGAATATGGTGACTACGGTCACAAAATTTGAATATGGTAACTTCGGTTACATTATCTGAATTTGGTAACTTCGGTTACATTATTTGAATATGGTGTCTTATGACACAAATTATATGGGCGATGAGCACGTCGATCGCAAATGACGCCTTCGATGGTGTGTAGCGGATGGAGGGTTGACTTAGTAGTCCCCACGGTGTGATTGGCAGGTACGGGTGGTGTGTAGCGGATGGACAAATAGGCTGGGTTTGGGTTGCATCATTCTTTTTATGAATATGTCTTTGATATGAACATGTATGCTTGAATTGTTGAATGTTAGTTTGTGTACACATTGAGTCTGTTGACTCACCCCTCATTGGGGAATATTTTTCAGAGATGATCGTGAATGGGCCTGGTCGGCAGGAGCTAAAGGTGGCCATGCATAGCAAGGAAAGACTTTTATTATTTGGGACTGTTATTTATATTAAGTACTTAAATTTTATTATTTTTGGGTTTTGATTGATGTAATAAGGCCATAAGGCCCAAGCGAATTTCTTTATTTCTTTTTGCTTTACTATTGGATATTATGTCACGAACTAATTTGGATGTAAGTAAGTACAAAATTACTTTTCTTAAAAATGAACTCAAAAATTCTTTTGTCACCTTAATAAAAATTGGATTTTCCAATAAATCAAATGGGTTCCCAATCTGAGCCCAATCCACAACAACATTTTTCTAAAAAAAAAAATTATGCAAATTTTCTCTAAGTAACAAAGAATTTGAAAACCGGTTTACTTAAGGAACAAACCAGATCCGGTTCAGGCTCGTGGGCCGGGTGTGGGGTGTTTCAATAAGACCATAACTGGGTTATGGCACTACGAATGTAAGACCATGGCTGGGCCATGGCAATGCATGTGTAAGACCATACTTGGACTATGGCACAAAGACAACGATGTACTCATATCCGTAAGTCGTTCCTCGATTCAGTAAGAATTGGTAAAAGACCTATGTGAATGAATTGAAAGATATATTGATTATTAATGATATTGATCTAAAGGAAGTGTGTTCATTGACTTATGTTATATTTGACAGGGAGAATGTATGATTTATTTACAATTTAGTTTATTATATTAAGTTCGGTAAGATCAATGTTTAATCTATTGAACTTACTAAGCTTCATTAAGCTTACTCGTGTTATTTTATGTTCTTGTAGATTAACGTGTGATCGGAAGATCGGATCAACACATCAAGCCACACTATCCGGTTTAATCCGGTAGTTTTTGAAATGTAAATTTTGGTTTATATGGCATGTATAGGGTTGGTTTGGCAATGAAATAGTTTGAATTGTGGTTGTAAATCTTAAATGTTTGTATGTGTGTAATTAGTAGTAGAATTTGATAAATCAATGAAATGAGTTAAATGGGTAAGTATAAGTAATTGATGTATAAGTAATGTTATATTATGTTTAGAACATGTATTGGTTGGTTTTGATTGCTTGGTTGGGATATATTAGTGTATTTAAATGTTGTGTGTAGGTTGATGTCAAAAAAAGTGAGAAAAGTGGCCTTAAAATGACATATTTTCGTCCACACGGGCAAAGACAAGGGCGTGTAGTCTGGCCGTGTGTCCTCTGCACCTTGAAATTTCAAAACAGAATGCCCAGGTATTTTCACACGGCCTAATACACGGGCGTGTGGTTGGCCGTATGACCTAAGTCAGACAGTTACATGGGTAAAGACACGGGCTGGGACACGGCCATGTGTCCCACGTCGAATACCTACAAGGCCTAAGACACGGGCATGTCTCTTGGCCGTGTGAGCCACACGGCCTGGCCACACTGGCGTGTGTCCCCTGCACCTAGGAGAAATTTTGAAATTTCACGAAAAATTCTTTGAGTTTCCGGTTTAGTCCCAATTTGTTACTAATGCCTATTTTAGGCCTTGAGGGCCTATTTAAAGGGACTATATAATAAAATATAATTATTTCAGATATGAATAGTAAATGACATGAATTAATTATAATTGTTCTATAAACTCCAGTAATGCTCCGTAACCTTGTTCCGGAGACGGATATGGGTTAGGGGTGTTACAGAGCATATATCAAGCCATTTGATTAGTTCAATTATACATTGCATTCAACATATCTCATCTTTCATATCATAACTAAACTATAAAAATTCTAAGTTGCATATATATATATACATATCAAACATTCTAAATATGTAACACCCCTCGCCCGAGTCGATCGTCGGGTCTGAGTTACAGGATGCTACAGTTTATACCAGAATATTTACAATATTTAATAATCAATTTTCACCATAATACATGTTGGAAAATCGGGTTTGGAAAACGCAATGGAAAATAAATCTAAGAAAAAACCAGAGGTTTAAAAACAATTCCAAAATAAAAACTTGGTTGTGATATCTAAAGTAATAAACACTTAATCAAAATTATACCTTTTCGATTCATCTAGGATGAACGCTTCGACCGAGTAGTATTCTTCGCTATCCTCAAGCTCAAGTCTGTCGAGTGTGGGTTCGCTTCGAATCAGAAAAATTTTCACAAAAATTACTAGTAAGGTAATGTCGAAACCATTTTTAAAATCGAGTTTTGAAAAATGGGGATCGACTTTAAAAACAAAAACGGGAGTCGCCACCAATCATTTTTACTTAGGTGTGATTGGATCACCTTTTAAAACGTTTTATTTAAAACATTTAATTTTGGTCTACGAAAAAACCAGAAAACAGGCTCGGGAATCGGTTATGTATGAGGAAGGGTTAGCACCCTCATAACGCCCAAAAATTGGTACCTAATCGATAAAATTATGTCCAAATGTTTGAAACTTAAAAGTATTTAAAAATATGATTTCTAAAAAAAATTCGAACAATTTGATTTAAAATTTGAGAATTCTTCGATCCGAGAGAATATAAACATTACATCCAGCACGATTGGACATGATATTTTTAAACCCTCGTAACTAAGATTATCTCATAATTTATAAAACTTGTTAAAAGGATATTTAGTTATTTAGCCAAACGGAAAATCAACACCCAGCACGATTGGACATTATTTCCCGAATTTCCAAATACCAAAACATTACCTTACTTTAAAAATCTTTAAATAAAATATTAATTTTGCAAAAATGTATTTTTAAACGATAATTTTATGAAATTATCATATTAATACAAACCATAAAAATATAAAATAACGACTAAAAAAAAAACTACATTAAGGCAATCATAAATAAATGACAGAGTATATAAAAATAAATGTCAAAATAACAAAACTAAATAAACATGAAAATTTCACATACAATATTAAAGTTTTTATGCAAATACATATACCAAATAATAAATGTAAAAAAAATGTATAAAGATATATTGAAAAAGAAATAAAATACATTTTAAAATAAATAAATAATTTATAACTTTAAATAAAAACATATTTATAATAATCTAATACATATGAAACTACATTTAGAAATAAATAATATATTATACAATATAAATGATTTTAAATAAAATAAATTTTCCTTTAAAAATAATAGAGGATATAATACTATATAATATTAAAAATATAATATAATGAATAATAAATGAACTACAAAATAATATATAAATTATATTAAACCAAATAATATATAATAATAAAATAATAAAATAAAATAAAAGGGTAAAAGTAAAATAAACAAAGAAAACATGGGTTAAAATAGTAATTAAAATAGATATAAAAGAACTAAATTAAAACACGCGTTAAATCACAGGGGTTAAAATAGAAATTATGCCAAATTTCAAAACGGCGTCGTAATGATTCTGGCCCTGAAAAGGCCTGGAGGACTAAATTGAAACTGAGGAAAAATTATTGGGCAAAATTTGGAATAAAAAAAATTAATTATAAAACAGTAGAAAAGCAGAGGGACTGAAATAGTAATTTTCCCCTTTGAATAAAACACGCGGATCCTTGGAGCGGGTCGGGTCAACGCGCGGGTCGTCTCTATACGGCGCCGTTTTGGGGCCTTTATAAAAGCAAAATTTTATTTAAAAAAAAATTGGTTTCCCCTCATTTCAGAAAAAAAAAACAGAAAAGGCTCCCCCTTTTCTCTCGCCTGGGCGATTTCCGGCCTTGGGCTCCGGCGAGACCTCCGGCCGATCGCCGCCGCCGGCCACCGTACACGGTGACCGAAGTTCAAAAAAAAGTAAGTTTTTTTTTTCTGTTTTAATACTATATTTTTATATGTTATGTATATGAAAAAAAATAAAAATAATAAAAATAATAGTGTTTGTATATTTTCGGAGATGAGAAGAAAAGTAAAAAAAACCTTTGTATATTCTGTGTAAATGGTATTCTGTATTGCTTCTTTTTCTGTGTTTTTTTCTGTATTTTTGTATTTTGTTTTTTCCTCCCTGCTTTTCTCTGTCTACAGATTACATGGGTTTTATACCCGAAAAAACAAAAAGGAAATAAAAAAAATGCCATTTCGCGATGCCATTTTGCTGCTGTTATTTCCTTTCTTGTGCAGGTCGAAGCGAAGATCTCGCAATGGAGATGAGACTTGCGTAGATTGCGGCGTGCATTGGTGGCACAATCGAAGGGCTGTTGAAGGGGCACGACGATTGGGCGCTAGACTCTTCTTGGCGCGCGCCGTTAGTCTCTCGCCATTGCGCGCGCAAAAAAGGAGCTGGGGTGCGATTGCGGCGCCTAGGGTTTCAAAAACCCTAGGTTGAGACTGTTTGGTATTTGGGCTCCTTTGGGCCGAGTCCGAGTCTGGGCCTAGGTTGTTGGGTAATTAAAACCTGTTTTGGGTCTGTAAGTGGGTATTGGGCCACGGGTTATTGGGTGGTCTGTTGTTAGGTGTAATTCGGGTTTGGGGTATTGGGTCTGATGGACATTTATTATTTATTATTTTCTGGTTTATTCAAATGGGCCCGGGCAAAAATGGGCCATTACAGGTAATTTCATAATTTCTCTAAAATTTTGGGCCAAGTTGTAAATAAGAAAAATAACTCTAGAAATTTTCTGAAATAGTTTCTTTAGAGAATTTTCTCTCTACAACTTTCTCTTAAATTCAAGTGTGTGTACATAATGATCCAAGATTCTCTTTATATAGGGAGAGTTTAGAGAGTTCAACTATGATTAAACTTAATCAATTTAATATTAAATTAATATAATATTTATATTAAGATAAATATTAGATTAAATTTAATATTAAATTAATAGAATATTTATCTACAAGATAAACATTAAATTAAATTTAATATTAAGATAGTCATTTTAATATTAAATTAATAAAATACTATTAAGATAAGTATTAAATTTAATTTAATATTAAATCTATTAAAATAATATTATTTTTGGAATAGTTAATCTGAAATCAAATTCTCTGGTAGAGTCCCAGTAGGAGTGTAATTTTTTTACTACTTAACCACCGAAAACCCACCGTCGCTGACCATTTACTAGCCACCAGAATGCCACCATTGCAGCCTAACACCCCCAGTTGGTTCAGTTTCTGCCAATTCGGTCAGAGCCAATGACGGCCCAACCGATCCAACTATCGATTGGATTGTCAGTCGTGTTTCACATACCAGGCCCGATTCAACCAGTTTTTGGATTTTGGTCTTAGTTTTGGGCTCCTGGGCCCAATTCTCATGTCTAATTTTCAAGTTCAATTACCCATTGGGTCAATTTTATGACTTGAAAATTAATTTCCAAAATTATCATATTAATTTTAATTAATTTGATTAATTTAATTTTACTTGATCAAAATTAATTTTCCCAAAAATCACTTAGATTTTCCAAATTAATTTTTCAAGAAAATTCTTTAATCAAATTATTTAGTTGAATAATTCTTACGACCGCCCAATTTAATTCCACATCGATTAAATTGACTCAATTAAATTATTTTAAAACTCGTAGAATTTTCTTCTAATTCAAATGCAGTCCGATCGAGCTTTTGTTGAGCTAGCGGACAGACCAATTGGACATATACAATTAAGCTGTAGTAATTGCAATTATGTCCAGAAGTATCGTTCTGATAATTCGCAATTACTTAATCATGGAGTCAGTCCACAAGAAGTACAATGATTGAAAACTCCTTATTGTATACTCTTTACGAAAGCAATTAATCCAACTATTTTGTCCAATGACTTCGTCATGTGTGTGTTACCCTCATATGATATCCTTGATTCCTTTAAGTTAAATCCGTTCACTCAATACAATCCTATTTTATCTCATTGTCACCATTATGTTTTCTTAATGATTAATATGATCACTGTCAACAAATGACTGTGATAAATTACTCATTCGAGAACAAGCAACTCGTAGCCATGTTCCATATTTATCAATCCACACAATGTCAATGAGAGGATATCGTTAACTCTTTAATTGAGTTATGAATTCCATTGTTGCTAGTAAAGCCATGCCATACACAAGTCATGTACCTAACATACTGGCTATCGGATTGATCATCTTTAGAGCATAAGCCTCCATTTATATCAAAGCACATGAGTTACATACACATGGTCAGTGACTAACTTAGTATTTAAGTAAATCAAACCATGAATGTCACAAGTGAATTAATTCACAAAAGGATTCAGAATTAATTCATCTTGGGTCCAGTCCAATGTATCATTGTGCCAATGAATACATCTATGTCTCTACCCGTGGAGTCAACTGCTCCGATAGCCAAGACTAGCCATCTCCTCAATTGGAATTGTAGACGACATAATAATCCTTCTCAATATTAGAATCAAATGCTCACTTTGATTCTTTTATAGGATTACAGACTCGTTTAGATTATCTACTTAAGTAAGTTGTCTTTCTCGCAATGTAAACGTTCTTACAATGCCACTTATCATCAATTTGAACTTAGACAATCAATGAGCTAATATTTTTTTTGTCACAATTCCGCTATGCATGCAAAATATGAAAGACAAAAATACAAAAAAAACATAACATGAAATGTGAAATTTATTTATTCATCATTCAAATACATAGAAAACAATTACATGTTTAGTACAATATGGATTCATTTCCCAACAATACAAGCATTCATAATCATAACATTTCATGAACACGTCATACGATCATTTTCGAGACTCGATCAAACTTATGAAAGTTCAATTACTAAATTCGAACATGAAATAGGACCAAATTGCAAAGTTTTCAAAGTTTTAGAATATGTATTGATACCCCTAAAATGGTACTGATACCATTAATAGTTTCGATGTTTAGAAAATTCCTCATCAAAACACAATTATCGATACTTGTCATATGGTACTGATACTCCTTTTATAAAGTATCGATACGTAATCCAGTATTGATACTATTTTGCGATTTTGTTTCTTTTGTAAAAACAAAACAAAGTCAAATGTATTAATACCCTTGTAAAGTATTGGTACCCTAATGTAGAGTATCGATACTTTAGTCCGATATTGATACCATTTTAGAACTCAATGTTTGAAAAATTGATTTGAAAATTACTAAGTATCGATACCTTCACCTATGGTATCGATACCTCAGTGCCAAATATGTCAAAACCTTCCATTTTGGTCCTTTTTCATGCCCAAGCTTTCACAACTTAATGGTGATTATGAGAACACTTAAACCAGCATAAAACCAATACAAATCATACCAAAACACATCAATTCAACAATCTTATAATCAACCAAACATTTATACATATTTATAGTCCCTAAATACACCATTTCAACTTGTAATTTTCTCAAACCATACACATTGCACAATTTTTCAATTTCACCATCAAACCAAACAATTTAACTTCCGTAAGAGTTACTTATATGATACCCAAGTAACTTAACATATGCACATTCATATAACCATTTCCAAGCATCATTCATAGTTTAAATTATACTATCAACCCAAAATAAACACTATTAAGTCAACACTTACGTACATGCCACATAACCAAACTAAAACGATCAAAAGTCTATCGAATCAATGACTAGATAATGTGAGCTTCACGATGATCCGACTGATACGTTTTGCAATCCGACAACTATAGGGAAAAAGAAAACAATGGTAAGCATATTGAATGCTTAGTAAGCTTATATTAAAAGAACTTACCTTAACATTACACGAACTAAGTAATCAAAACACTTTAATATAGACATGATAATCCATGGCATCCTTATGTGTTCATACGCAATCTATCGACATAGCAAATGAATTAGTACTTTAACCTAATGTGATCATAAAATTCAACCCCTTTTTCATATGCACACATGCCAACTTATACTAATTACCATTCAATCTTCACTCATTTTGCAATTACGTAAATTGAGTTCATGATCAAACTTTATATCAATTTCATTTTCGTTAAACTACTATTTTTCGTATTTGGGCTACTCATACAAGCTTTAGATCAAGGTCGTTATTCAAGATTTACTCGATGTTGCTCACACAAGCTTCAGAGAATTCACAACATGTGCTGAAAACTCAAGCCATTAGTAAAGAATAATTCGATGTTGCTCGCACAAGCTTCAGAGAATCTGCATCACATGCTAGATCTCAAGCCATCGATAAGGTATGATTCGATGTTGCCCACACAAGCTTCAGAGAATCCGCAACACATGCTGAATCTCAAGTCATCGATAATAAAATCCCTAATCAAACACCCGATTCCTTTTTTAACCTTATTGACATGCTGTTTATATTCTAATCATTTAGTAAATTTATATAAGTACTATTACATTATACCATTCATTTAATTTACTGTAAGGTAGTCAATTACATATCATTCAAGTATATCAACACATCACATCCATTCAATACCTTATATTTATTCGTAATAACTATAATTTTTGTACTTTACAATTTAGTCCTTAATTGTCAATATCATCAAATTACATTTAACCTAAACTAAAAAAATATTTTAATATAATTGAAACATAACATAAATAACATAGTAAGTTTCATACGAACTTACCTGGTAAAAACAGCAACAAGCAAGGTGTTAGGGACTAATCTACAATTTTACCTTTTCCAATCCCGAATTATACGAAAATTTATTCCAAACTATCAATTTCAAATACTCTATAACATCTTATTAAATGTATGTAACAGTTCAATTTCACATTTTGAATGTTTACATTTTATTCAATTCAGTCACTAAAATCGAAATTGTCATAACTTTCAAATTTGAGTCTCAATTTCAAAACTGATCTCAATTACATCTTTCTAAGGTTCTCAACTGTCCATAATTACATAATTTTCATGCTAATTTTGAACTATTTACACTTTAGCCCCTATATTCAGAAACTAGCAATTAAACTTTACAAACTAGTCCTTTTTTTTTCATTTCTAAGCTTAAATTCTAACAATTTAGTACCAAAAAGCTTCAAGAAATCAACAATGGTAACTTTTGAAAACTTTAACAGTTTGCAAAATAATATATGAGTCAGCTAAATTAAGCTCTTGGGATCTCAAAAGCATAAAAATTATAAGAAACGAGCTTAAAATCGCTTACCAATTGAGGGATTAAAATTGAAAAGCTTTGAAACCCTATTCTTCCTTTAACATTCTGCCAAGGGAGAAAGATGAAGAAGATGTCCATTTTTTTCTTTTTCTTTTTATCTTATATACTTAGATTAATAGCTAATTAATCTGACTTAGTCTAATTAACATTAATTAATCAAACATTAAGAATCATTAAACAAATTTAAGTGGAAGATGGCATCATCTTCCACTATTCACTATTAGCAATTGGTCTAATTGCTTAATTAGTTCTATAACTAACTCTAAATCCATAGCGGTTAAGTTTTATATATTTTACAATTAGTCATTGTACCTTAATTAATTATCCAATTGACAAAATTAAAGGACCAAACTTTAATTAAACTTTATGCTAACCTCGTAAGTATTAAATAATAATATTTATGAACTCGATCATTGAAAATGAGGTTTCGAAACCACCGCTTCTAATACCACTAAAAAAAAGGATGTTAAAAAAAAATATATAACATCTTTAAGACATCAAATTCAACATGACTCAACCTATTAGGTACATGCCAAGTTAATAACAAAACTGAAAACGAACAAATATTGTTGAGTCCAGGATCGTTGATTGGATGCTAAAGTCGATGCTCGAAATCTCAAATTGAACCTAACCTGTGCATGAAAAACAAACCGTATGCTAAGCAAAACGCCCAATGGTAAATCTATGATTCAAGATAACATAACAAGATTATGCAATACACAAATCTAAATCATGCTCAATTCATATTCATTATCATGCCATTGATATTAAACAATTCAATTCCAAATAATCATGCTTACACAATCTTATTTACCTACTCAAGTGTGTATTCATATTAGCTTATTTTTATGATATAGTTTATCATATTTATTTCACAAACATGTATTAAATAATTTAGCATACATTACACATTCATGCATGCTCAATTTCATTTATCCTTTCCACATTTTTCGAGTCCATAAGCATCAGTATTATTCAAATAGCCTTCGGGGCTCATTTTCAACTCAATTCGCATAATATCGTACATTACATTTCCATTACATTTCATTCGTTACCATTTAACCAATTCATGCATTTTTAACCCTATTAACTAAACATGGACTCGGTACGAATACATAGATTTGTCACCCTGGGTCTCCCGGCAACGATGACTCAAAATATAATATCTACCCTCCGGATTGCTCGGCAACGATAGTTTTACTCAGTACTCTAACCCTGTGGCATGCCAACTATATCCGACTTAGTCCGAATAGCTAATAGGGTATTTTGTTTCTAATTCATTATATACAGTTCAATTTACAATTCAATAATCTCAAATCAATCAACATATCACAATTCCATAACTTATATAACATATTTCAACACAATTCCATGCCAATTATCAAATATTAAGTAAATTCTAAGTTTTGTACTTTATTCAATTTAGTCCCTATCTCGGAAATCAATCTCAAACACATCAAATCAGTTCAAGTAATCCTCAATAACTCACCTCAACAATATATGATGTAAAATGACATGAAAATGCAGTAATTAATTTGGTCCCGAATCATAGAAATACAAATCGAAAATTCCAAATTATTCGTTGATGGCTTTGAATTTCCCTTTTCCTCTCAACAAATCCAGGTCAATGTTCGCTACAGATTAACATAAAACATACAACACTATCAATAATAAACCCATTCTCAATCAATTATCAATTTATATAAACTTTGCAATTTACTCAATTTAAATATCCAAATAAAAATCTGATTTCACTAATATCCATTAAAGACTTCCTACTTCTTATTTCTACAGTTAATTTTAAATTTTATTCAGTTTGGTCCCTAATGCACGAAATTATCAATTAAGTTTTACAATTTAGTCCTTTTTCACATCTAAGCTTAAAATCTATTAATTTAAGACTAAAACTTCAAGAAATCAAAAATGACAACTTTCTAAAACTTACAAATTGGTACATGAGCTAGCTAAATTAAGCTCTCATGACCTCAAATCTATAAAAATTATAAGAAAATAACTAAATTGTACTAACCAATCTTTGGTTGAAAGCTTCAAACTCCCTTAGGTTTTTCTTTCTTTTTGTTTTGGTGATAACATGAAGAAAATGATGAAATGTTTATTCTTCTTCCATTATCTCTATATAATATATAATTAATTAAGTTAATAAAACATAATTTAATTACTTAAAATTTAAATTAATTAAGCTAATAGCCCTTAATCAACCGTCCACTATTATATATATTTACATGGTCTAATTACTATTTTAGACCTTTTGTTAATTGCAATTTAAGTCCTCAAACTATTTTCTAATTAAAAATATATTTTTATTGATCTTTATAATTTAGTCCCTAAACCTTAATTAATCACTAATTCGACTAAATTACTTACCCAAAATTCAATTCATCTATATAATAATTCCATAAATATGTTTTATTTATTATTTACAGATTCGGTTTACGAAAATAGGATCCTGAAACCTTATTTTTCGACACCATTAAAAATCAGGTCGTTACATTCTCGATTTGAACCATCAATTAACAGAAGTATTTCGGAGTTATAGTGAAGTTGTTGGTGTTCGAAGATTGAACCACAACTCCTAGTATTAGAAGTTGAAATACACCACATATAATATTCATTTATATTTCTATTAGAGGTTTTTCACTTTTAGCACTATATGGTCATGTGCTTATTTTGTTTATAATAAACATTTACAAGAGACCCCACCTCTACTTGTTGAAGCGGCACCAATTCTCATGTTTATATAGGTAGTGTTCCTTTAATGTCTCCACTGCTTTAGACATTTAAACAATAAATGGTGACCTCCATTAAGAGTATTCAAACTTATCCTCTATACGCAATGGGCCGCACTAGTTTCCATTAACCTTGTTTTTAGAATAAATTTTACTAGTGCATCACAGACACATAACGATAACTTGTTTCTACCCATCCAACTTTAAAATTAGATGTTACTAATTAAAAGTTGGGTTCCTATTATCTATGTCTAATAACAGGTTCAAAACTCATTCTAATTGTAATATTACTAATAAAAGAAATTTATTTGCTCCCATGTTCATTAGCTTAAATTAGAGATTGAATCTCTAATATAATGAATTCATATTGCTAAGATATCAAAAATTATATTTTACAACATGTTTTTGGACATCATTTCCTTTTTCTAGGAAATAGTTTGCGCCGATTGTAGTCACAACTCTTATTCTTCAAACTTAATAGCTTGTATAATTTCACAATGTGAAATTGTACCAAATATTATGATACTACGATGATATGTATTATTTCTTTAATTTGTTCTTAATATATAAGAAATCAACACACCCACCATGTGCAAAATGTACATTCTTTTACTAAATATATCAATATGCTCTTTCATTCATCTTTTAACTATTTGGTGGATTCTTAAATATTATTTTCATATAACTAGGAGGTCTCCAACTATCCACCCTCAGTAAAATATCACTGACACAACAAGTAATATCTTTAATTTTTTTTATAAAGTTTCAAACTTTTGATCAACTCAATATGAGAGTGCATAAAAGTATATAATAAATATAACCACTCTCAAAACAAAATGTCTAAATTCCATGACATTATTGTGCTTTACAAAATATAATGCAAATATATACTTTTGAACTTATTAGTCTTTCACATTGACTAATTTTTTCTTTGTTGGTATTATGACTAATTCTTTCTTTGTTGGTATTTAAGTTTGCAATATTGATGAATCCTTCTATATATATAGTATCATAACACAATTTTCATGAATATCTCAAGAGCATCCCAATGCAATTTATCTTGGATAATTTCTTATCTACTAACCATTTGTATTCAGAAAACACTACTAAGAAAAAAAAAATTATTTATTGACGATCAATAACTCATCTCTATAAGCATAAAAATCATCGATATAGCTCTAAAAGTCTATTTTGGCAGGATATATTCATTGACAGTGGATTACCATTAGTATATACCTTTCAGTCTATAGTGATGCTTTTCCATCACTAAAAGTGTTATCAACTATTTTATCTCAAAGTTTTTAACTACTTTTTTATTGACAATTTTGTTACCGTCGGTATATTACCATATGATTTTGTAACAAATATTTCTCAACATATTTTTTTTTTGTTAGTAAATGCTATTAAAAATTATCAATGGATTATCAAATATAATGTTCTTTCTTCTCATTTGAAATTTAGTCCCTAATTTTCAAACTTTTCATGATAATGAAAGTATATTAAAGTAAAGATATTAAATAATTTTTTATAAAAAAAAATTTATTTATCAACAACATTTAGATGGTACCATATATAATATACATGTAACAACCATAAAAAAGTATACAAACATATATATATATATATATATATATTAGAAGTTAGAAAAACTTATCTGACTTTCTTGATGATAAGATTTCATTTCATTTTTCTAGTTGTCAATTTTCATAGTTTCAAATGCAGCATTTGAAAGTTGTTTGATGTGAAATACATCTTACTACATTTGGCTTAGTAACCACATTATAATTCTTGCTTTATGTGAAATACATTTTAAAGCTTTAAAATTGTTAGAAAAATAAAATTAAAATAAAGTTAATAAAATGTGAAATTATTGAAACAAGAAAAAAATAAAATAAAGTTAATAAAATGTGATGATTTTGAGGCATGTAGAACACATTCTTTAAGGTTTAAAATGCCTCCAAGTAGAACAATAAACATGACTGGTAGAAAAGTCATTTATATACACATCCAATAAGTGTATCTTTCCACAAGATACCCTTTCATAAGAACGTATCTCTTGAAGAGATACCCTTTCATAAGACTTTGTTGTTTTACAAAAAAACTCTACATAAAATTATGTTTTTATAAGATAATTTTGCGTACAAAAGTTACGTCTTTAAACACAATTATTCATTATTAATTATAATTTATTAGACTTTTCTAAATAATAACATTGTAAACTACTAACAATTGATTGTTTTTTGGCCCTTTTTTTTTGTGTTTCATGGTGTAAGGTTTGTCTTTTTGCTCGAGACTCAATGCCAAAGTTAGGTTCTTTTGATTTGATCGATGGTTGATGCTACTCTTTGTAGGCTTTGATATTTAAAACATTTTGCTATCAACTAGTTATCTTTGTCCCTGATTTTATCAACTGGTTAGGCATACAAGCTTTTGGCTATTATTATATTTCTTATTGGCTTGTTTGCCATTGCCATCTTTGTTTTTTTTTTTTTTTTGGATGCATTGTGTTGATAATTTTGTCTACTAATATTTTATCTCTTCTTAGAAATAAATAAGCTTATTTTACTTGAAATTGCATTTTTGATGATAGTAGCAAAGTTAACTTGACATAAGTATTCGATCTACTTTACTTAATATCTCTTCTTGAAGAATAACTTTTTTTTTTTTAAAAAAATAGTTATCACTTTGAACAACTACTAATCTAGGATAATTAGAACTAGAATCGAGAACAATTCATGTTTAGAACAACTGCAATTCATAACAACTCATGTTTGAAACAACTTTTGTTAAAAACAACCAAAAACCATTATATTCAAAATAACTATTTTTCATAACCTTTACCAAGAGAGCTCAAGTTTAGTATAGATCATAACAATCTTTATTTATAACAACTCATGTTTGAAGCAGGTCCTATTCAAGAATATCTTTTGTTTGGAATAGATCTTTTTCGGAATAACACTATTTAGAGCAAGTCTTCTTTAAGGACAAATTTTATTTGGAATAACCATTGGTCAAAACAACATTGCCACATAACAATGCCTTCATAGAACAAAATTATTCGGAAAGACACATTTTCCAAAAGATGTCCTCCATGTTATGTTTCATACGGTGTTACTTCACCAAAAAATAAAAATAAAAAATAGAGATAAGCTCGAAATAAGATAGAATTTTGGGATATTTTGAAAAGCTTGACTTAGTAAGTTAAGAGTGTTAGGATTTGTCCATTAGTTAAGTGATTTCGTTATAGTCTACTTGTAAAATAAATTATTACATGATTATTTAATATATCTTTGTATAATCATCTTGAATGGGTGAAATTGAGCAAATGACTCATGTTTGGACTAGATTATGTCTCTATACATCTAATTGGGGGAGATAGTCTGTCTTAATTATCGGAACTAGATGGACTGTCAAAATTAGACACATAAATGGAATTGTTTGGACTAACGGTATATTGGGAAAAAAAAAAACAAAAGTCGAATCTATTCTAGATCTATTTATAAATTAATTTTATTGAGTTATATGATTTAATGATAGATGGTTAAAGAAAATGAAATCCTTTTGGTGGTTTCTCCTCTCTACCTTGCTTGCTTCCGCATGTTGGGAATTAATATAATATTGACAAAGAAACCGAAATGGAAGGAAAAAGAAAGGGTTGAATTTTCAAAATAAGGTGCCATGGAAAATGTCTACACGCCATCTTTTCTTTCTTTTTTTTTCTTATAAACCCTATTAAATTATATTATTTCTTTTATCAACTCAACGTAAATAAGAGACCTACTCCATTTTTATAAATAAAGCGATAATATTTGGGTATGGTAGAATATTAAAAGAAAAGACACATGACAATGTCATTTTTTTAAGGCTACTTGTAGAATAAAAAAGAAATACACTATCAATATATCAAATATTAATCCTTTTATAAATAGTTATAAAAGTGCGTAAAACTACATATAAGTGAATCTCTCCTTAGGATAGATTATTATCCATACTATTATTTAAGTGTGCGATTGAGTTAACAACACTAACTCGGTCAAGGGAATTATTAATATAACTTTAAATAAATTATATTATCATGAGAGTACTTTTGTCTTTTTAAAAATAAAAAATAAAAAATTAACGATTTATATATTATTATTTAAATATGTACCTAAGTTGATGTCACGAGTTAACTCAACACTAACTTAATAATAATAATACAATTTATTGTTGTGTAGAAAAATAAAACCAAAATTTGAGCATTTAAATTAAGAAAGCTACAAAGTCAATTACATTATCAAAACACAAAATATAATAATAATAATAATAATAATAATTTTATAAGAATAAAGAAATTAGTTAAAAAAGAACTCAAAAAGTTTTTGTAAAACTCAGCGTTTTTCCTTAGCCGTGTCCGTCGCATATCTTCTCTTCTCAGGCAAATTACACGCTGCTGTTTCGTTTCCTCTCTTAAATCTCTCTTTCTCTCTCCCTTTCAAAAATTGCGCTCAAATCTTATTCCTCTTCGCAGGGTCTTGGCTTAAGGTATGGCATCTTCTTTATGTTCATTTAAAGCTCTCTTTTTTTCTTCTTGTTCTTTACTTGTCCACATTTTAACCGTTAATTTTGGCAATTCCCTAGAATTTTGATTTAATTTTTGTACTGTTGAATACCCTTTTGTTCTTTGTGCTGAATTAGTGGTGGGTTTTATCTGAAAGTGAAGCAGCGTTGGTTATACAAGTTTCTTTCGGTTCATATGCCTGAAATTTTATGCCTTTCTTTGTTTCTTTATTTTTAATTTTTTTTCTGGGTTTGGGATTAAGTTGAAGTGAATTACAAGTATCTTTTGTCTGTGATGATGTAATTCTATCGATTCAGGGCAATGAAAATGTATTCTGGTGCCACGTTTTGTTTGTAAATGTGCTTGATTCTTGTGCTTGTTGTTTTTGGAAATGTGTGCCCATTTATACTATCAAGTCAGGGTTTTGGTGTCGATGATATTTCAATGTTAGGAAATGCTTGCCTCTATCTTCTTTGAAGTTGCCTGTGCTTCATATCAATTTTGATACTTGAACACTGTAAAGATAATATGCAAGTATGTCAATTATAGCTTCTGTAAGAGGTTAATTGCAATATCATTTCAGATTTTTATGTTGGGTTTATGTTTGAGCCAAATTTCATGAAATACATGATAAGTTATTGACTTATCTTTTGTGGAGTTCAATACATTGTCATTTTTAGGTAAGTCTCTGCGAGCAGTAGAGAAAGGTTTTTTTTTTTCAGTCATTACAGTATCAGGCTCTCCATCGTTGTAACTTATATGCATTTTTGTGTGGATGCATATTAACAGATGCATTGTAGTGTTAGGAATTCAGTTTTGTTCTTGCTTTTATTTCTTGGAGGTTCTTTTAGAGTTTTCTCATCAGGCTATCGGCTTGAAGGATAAAAACTTTAGGGTAACCAGCAATGATAGGGGTGGAAAAAGTTTTAACAGTAAAATTTTGGATCAAGCTGGAACTCTGAAATTCATTCTTGAGATTGTAGCTGGGCAGCGAATTTTACATTTATACAATGTGAGAATTGTAAGGGTCCCAATAATGAATGTTTGAAGGTACTATTCATGTGCATCCTACTTTCTTAGAAGTTTGGAAGCAAGGCATGTGTTTGATCAAAATTTACGTCTTAGAGTATTCATTGTCAATGCTTAAATATTCCAAAACTTTGTTTCCTTCATTCTACCCCACTTATTTTGTCTGCATCCTTTATAAGCAATCTGGCTTCTTCTACCTTTCCATCTTCCGTCCCTTTCGTTAAGAAAATATCTTCTGTTTCTAGGAGAAGTTAAATGTGACAGAAACCAAGAAATTTTATTGTGAAAGTATGACCTTTGAAGTCCTGAACAAACAAAAAGCTGTTTGAAAACAAAAAGGAAAACTATTTTTACTCCAAAATATCTGATGAGTTACTGATGCTTTGGTGGTGAATTTCTTTCACAGTGATTTCAATATCCTTTCAGTGTCTTATGGAGCACTTTTTCTTGTTTATAGGAAAATTTTTAAATTTGATGTGTGGTTTTGTTTCACCTTCATCTTACGTATGATTGCTACTTCTTTTTTCTCTGGTATTGGTGACATTGACTAACAGCATGATTTTCAATGATGTCATTGATGCTAATTGTGCTGCAAATGCTACTGAACACAAATATAGTGATTCTATTTAAATTATGGTCTAACTGGACATTGATTAATGCATTACTTCTGAAGTCCAAAACTATTGATTTGGTTCTTACACACAAGTTATAAATTTGCTCTTTCAGATTGCATATTCCACTGCTGAGGTTGACATAGTAAAAATTTGTCAGTGAAGAATTGTTGGATTCGATGAAACCTTGGTTAGTATGTCTGGATTAATTGAAGGTCTTCCAGATGCTGTTGCCCTTAGATGCCTAGCACGAGTTCCCTTCTACCTATATCCTAAGTTGGAGCTTGTTTCCCGTTCATGGAGAGCTGCCATTCGTGGCTCTGAGCTGTTCAAAGCTCGACAGGAAGTTGGCTCAGCAGAGGAACTTCTTTGTGTGTGTGCATACGATCCAGAGAATTTATGGCAGATGTATGATCCTCTCCGCGACCTTTGGATTACTCTTCCTGTCCTTCCCTCAAAGGTCAGGCACCTTGCCTACTTTGGTGTGGTCTCAACTGGTGGAAAACTGTATGTGCTTGGTGGTGGGAGTGATGATGTCGACCCATTAACTGGTGACCAAGATGGGAGTTTTGCAACTGATGAAGTTTGGTCATATGACCCTATAATGCGTCGGTGGGCTCAACGTGCATCCATGGTCTTACCTCGTGCCATGTTTGCATGCTGTGTTTTGAAGGGAAAGATAATTGTTGCTGGTGGTTTCACCAGCTGCAGAAAATCTATCTCTCAAGCAGAAATGTATGATCCTGAGAAGGATGTCTGGATTCCAATACCTGATCTCCACCGCACACACAATTCAGCATGCTCAGGATTAGTTATCGGAGGGAAGGTGCATGTCCTGCACAAGGGGTTGTCAACAGTGCAAGTCCTGGACCACATAGGTTCTGGGTGGACTGTTGAAGACTATGGTTGGCTCCAAGGTCCAATGGCAGTTGTACAGGGAGCTCTGTACGTGATGAGCCATGGACTTATCGTCAAGCAGGAAAAAGAAGTTAGCAAGGTGGTGATTTCTGCTTCCGAGTTTCGTAGGAGAATTGGGTTCGCAATGACAGGACTAAGAGATGAAATATACGTGATCGGAGGGGTGATTGGCCCTGATCGCTTTAATTGGGATATCAAACCAATGTCTGACGTTGATATCTTGACAGTTGGGGGCAATAGACCTACATGGCGTCAGGCAGCTTCGATGACAAAGTGCCGAGGAACAATTTTTGGTTGCACGCAGCTAAGAATTTAGGTCCCCCACTTTTTTTTTCTTCTTTTAAAGTAGTCTGCTGGTTTTATTGTGAAAAGTTAAACTCCTTATTTTGTTGAGGCATTGCAAATCTTCCTTATTGGAGATGAGAAATGAATGTTTCTTTCTAATGGTACCTTGGTTTTGTAAGCCATAATCTTGTCTTTGTTAAAAGTTAATGATCTGTTTCATGGCTTTTTCGGTCTTGACATGGAAAGAAAGACAGGCGCAGGCTCTTGTCTTGCAAACAGAAATTAGAACAGTATCTTACTCATTAGTAGGACAAATATATCTGACAAGGCAATAGTTTAGGCAATCAATTAATGATTTGGTGTTTTTTCTCCTTGTTTGTTTGGGGAGGTTAGGTACAGAGGGAGTAAATAACTAGTTTTAGACTTTAGATACAGCCATAGGGGACTGAAGGTCTACTTTTGCTTTGTGCTTATGTGTTTAACATTGGTTAGACATCTTGTGTGAATTGCCTGGACCCTATGGCCGTAAAGGAAGAGAGAGACAGAGTTAACCCAAGTTCTGGGGTCTGGGTCTGGACCTTAAGGCTAAAAACCTCAATTCTTGGCATCTCATTTCATGAAAGGCTACTAATCACTAATGAGACTGAGTAAAAAGATTTACATTTTGGGATGTGAGCTTGGCTCAAGATTCAACTTGGTACCTTAAGTTTTTTTTTTTTTTCAATTAGATACTTGAACTTGGCTTTAAGGTTTAACTTGGTTTAAGTATATGAACTTGGCTTTTTGGTCCAAATTAATACTTATATGAATCAATTTAAATTATGAAGTCAAGTTCAAGTACCAATTTGAATAAAAATGCTAAGTTCAAGTGTCACGGACACACAAACCATCCCATGGAGATTAACTACTTAAATGGAACTCATTTAACTCACTTGAATTGGTCCGATTTATGGAACATATGGAGAAGCTCATCTACTTGAATCATTGATGACCCAGTAGAACACTATAGTAAAACTAGAGTTACCATAGTGAATATTATAAATCATAAGGAATAAGATTGTATAGAGTCTAAATATGATTGTATAGAGGTGGAATACTACAATAAAACAAGAGTAAATATTAAGAGATAAGATTGTATAGAGTTACCATGGTGAATATTGTAAATATTAAGAGATAAGATTGTATAAAATTTAAATTTGATTGTATAGAGTTTAAATATCTTATGACTCTCATCTTGTAGCTAGACACTTGAAAGCTTGAGGGCCCAGTGGAATACTACAGTAGAGTTACCATGATAAATATTGTAAATCCTAAGGGATAAGATTGTATAAAGTTTAAATCTCTTAGGACTGTCATTTTGTAGAGTTTAAATCTCATTTGTAAGCATTCCATTCATAGTTATTGAATATAGTAAACATCATTTGCTCAAACATCTTGTATGGCGTTGCTTTCTTGTGGCTTTTCTGTTCGATTCAAGTTCATTTGTCTTTTTTAGTTTGTTTTTGCTTTATTTGAAGCAAAGGAATCAGTTAAGCCGCGCAGTTTGTCAGATTAAAGTTCTATCCCCGTGACACAAGCACCTAATTGGACTAAAAAAGTTTAATTACCAAATTGAATCTTGAAGCCAAGTTTATATACTAAAATGTATATTTACCCAAAGATTCATAGTGTTATTAGGCTAGGTTAGGCTAGACAAAAACAACAATCCAACAAACCGAAAGGGCCGTAGCTACTGCCAGCACCATTGTCATCATTTATTCTTAGTTACATGAGTGAACACTCGAAAGCTTGATGGTGGGATTGCCCCCAAGTGCCTTGGTCAATAACTCAAACTACTAATGAATTTGGGGGAGAGAGAACAAAAAAGAGGGCCTATAACACTAGCTAGCTAGCCTTGTGGGGATCCTTTGGCAGTGAAACTTCAAAGTGAAGAAGGTGGTTTTTAAAAACTGGTCCTTTGTTACACCCCCCATCCTATTGCGTATTTAGTATAATCGCCAAATGGCACCGCCGACAAGTAGAAACTTGCCATGCCACGCCACCAAAGTTTTTTTTTTTTTTTTTAGATAAATTTGGGTTTGAGTTTGAAAGGGACATGGCTGTGTGTGGCTGCGCCTGTCAAAGAAAAATCATGGAGTAGATAAGGCTAATTAGGTCGTCCACGGTGACACGAACCATAAAACCAGACAGACTTTTCCAGAGTTTTCTTGTAGCACGCATTTGTAACTTTCTCATCATCCAAACAATTAAAAGAAAGAAAGAAAACGTGAAGTACAATGTTTCTTTCAAATAGGTGAGATGAATGACGGCAACTGGCTAGCTAAACAAGGAATCTTAGTTTATGCAAATATTTAGCATATAATCAATCGATGCTCTAATGGGACGTACTAGGACTTTCTTTCTTTCTTTTTCATGAGACTGGATAAATAGATGCTCCATTTCTTTATCAAAGTTATTTTTTTTCTGTAGGAATAAAGCTACTTACTTACATAACGCTGTAGCAATCATCTTTAAACATCAAAAAAATATATATATGTTGGCTGAATGGGATAGTGCCAAGGAATGTAGGTAATATCTAATCTTTTTAGTATAAGAAATGAGTATGTTTTATGCTTTCTCAAACTTTATATTCGAATGTAAAAATATTTTGTATTTGCATGTCCTCATAAAAAGGATCAAACTTACGCTTTTACTGCAAAAAAACCCCACTAATTCTCATGCATAGTTGCATAGGCCTCTCTCTCTCCTTAAATGCTACACTCAACTTCAAAACTGAAAACTCTACCCTTTTGAGCTAAAGCTTTTTTTTCTTTTCTTTTCTTTTTTTCTTTCACCTTTTTCCGTGTCTTTTGCAAAATCGTGGCGATTTTGCAGGGTTGAGTGAACTGAAGCTTTTGTTTTTATCAATATTTTGATTTCATTTACCTGGAACGCCCAGGAGTGTAGGATCAATGATCATGTGCTGTGGATAATGTATGTTATGATGGGTATCGATTCCTTTCCTTGTTGAAGCAGTTGATCCACCAAACTGACACAAAAAGACAAACAGAAATAGGGAAACTGACTTCATTTGTTTATTTACTGTTCTGTCATGGAGCCTATGGAGATTTAGGGATCCATTTCAATTCCCCACCACCGTATGTGTTTTGTTTTGTTTTTTTTTTTTATATATATAAGAAAATTGCAAGGATTTGCAATAGATTTTCACCATTCTTCCCTTTGTTTTTCTGGGTTTTTTGCAGTTGTTTTTCAAGTTACATTTCTGATAAGACAGACAAAGTTATGTTGAGGAATAGGTCCAGGGCAGTGACCAGCAAGCAGCAACCATTAATGGCTGATCACAGTTCTCAATCGTCGTCCCCCTCACAGAATCACACCACACCAATCCCATCTTTCTTTGGTTCTCCAAGATTCAAAGCTTTCACTACAAAATGTCTCCCCGACACAGAACCTGTTGTACTCAAGAGCCCTACTTCAATCCTCGACAACAACAAGCCATTGTTTCCCTTTGGCAACCTCTTTGGTTTCGATTTAAACCAACCCAAATCCCCCAAAACATTCATCTCACTCAATAACAAGCGCCACCACACAACCCAAACATCGGAACCAAAAGGTGTTGGTCTTGCCATAGTCGATGCTCTCAATGATAAGCCAACTAAAGACAACAAGGTTCCTCCCAAGACAAGTAACAACAAGGTTTTATTTGGGACCAAGCTCAGAGTTCAGATTCCTTTCAATGGGTGTGTTCCCGTTAAAGAGATGGAGTTGTCTGAGGATTATACATGCGTGAAATCCCACGGACCTAATCCCAAAACAACCCATATATATGGTAACTGCGTTGTAAAGAGCTACTGCAGTAGTTTATTGGATGAGCCCAAGTGTGCAGCAGAGAGTGATTTCCTCAGCTTTTGTCACACATGCAAAAAGAATCTTGAACAGAAAATCGACATTTACATTTACAGGTTCGGTCCCTTTGTCCTGCTTATGAAAAATCCAAACATGTATTTGAATCCTGTTTGTTCTGAATTTGATTGCTTGTGCTGTAATGCAGAGGTGAGAAGGCTTTTTGCAGTCAAGAGTGCCGCTATCAGGAAATGGTACTGGATGGAGAAGAGAAATAAGAATTTTTTATTTCATCACTGCTTTAGATCATAAAATTATTTTCAAGTTTGATAATGATTCCATAATCCAAATCTCCTTGTAGTGTTTAATTTAGCTTTTGTTTTTAAAAACCTTCTCCACTGCAGATAGTGATAAGAGAGGATGAGATGATGTAGAGTTAATGTTAATTATTTATGACTGCCAATAGCCTTTTTTTCCTCAATCATCATATTGAGATTCCAACTTATAATTAAATTAAGATATGGTTGATTACAGGAATAAAAGGATTAAATATTAGCAGTAGTTGGGAAATTTTGGATACTTTGTGCAGAGTTATCAACAAAGAAGAAGCTTTTTCAACGTGAATTATCAACCCACATCATTGCCAGGTCCCTCTACGGTTGTCCCATTTTTTTTTTCACAAAGAAAAAGAACTATACCAATCATGATGATAAAGAAGAATAATGACGGTGTCCCTCATACAAAGCATTGACAAATACGGTAAAATCCTATGATTTGTTGTATTGATCAAGTATGGTTTTGATAGTAACCACAGCATAAGCAAAGATTAGGAAGGTTACAAATGAAGTGGACCAAAAATGATACATGTCATCATCCATCCCTGAAAACAGCTACCAACTTGCCTTTAATTGAAACCAAAATATGCAGGTGATACTTGAGTATGTCCGAAAATGCATTGAATCTTTTTTTCAATAACAAAATGGGTGGAAACAAGTAAAAGAAAAAACCCCAACTAAAGGCCATTGAGATTAAGGGATCAGGAACCAAGGTGGTAATAAGGTTTTGACATCATGGACCAAGCCCCTTTGATGTTTGTGAGTTTAGATGGCTAATTTTTTCCATTTGATCAAAGGCTTGAATCTTTTAATATCGTAAAGGAAACTAAAGAGCCATTTACCAAAGGGAGCCAAGCCCCTACTCTACTCGTTGGTTAATCCATTTAATCTCTATGAAAGAAAGCAGCTCCCATGTCAGGTGGCTACGAGATTAGGCATTAGGTTTGGATACTGTTGTTTGAATTTAATATAAGATAAAATATGGTGAACAGTAGTGCTTGATTAGATGGGCCGATTCGATTTACTTCTACCCATATGCCTTGTCGCTCGCTTTGTATGGAAACTATGGTCCAAAAACTCATTCAACCCGCATTAATTGATCTCATTTATGTGATTGGCCCATCAAATAATGAAAACAAAACAAAGACATGGTAGGGACCGGGACCGAAGACCAGAGCAGCTCCCTTTTATTCCGGGGATAACTAGCTGGTTCACACATGCACGATCATGAAATCACAATCAAAGGCTAACAATGATAAAGACCAAGTAACGTTACGACTAAAATACGATAATATAATATTTCCATTAAATTCATATTTCAACGCACTTAAAGCATTCATAATGCATAAATAAATAAAAAGTGAGAAACACCAGTACCAAAAGAACATACTGCACTTTGAAGTTTGAACATTAACATGGCACTTTAACCAAAACATAAGACTCTGCTCAAACTACTCAACAAACAACAGACACTGAAAAGAAACATTTCCGAGACAGTCCCTGGATACAGATGGTTTCCTAAAGGCTTGCATTAAAGACATCTAACACGAGCACATAACAAAAAGCCTTCTGAAATACTTATCCCAGTGGCTACCTGTTGAAGAAGATTATATTAGAGCAGATCATTAGTAATAGTTTTATCAAAGATTTCTAAAACAAACATGATTATCTAAAATCAATATCATGGAAAAGAAAATACCTTGTAAGTAGTTTGGCACAGTCGACAATCTCCATGATAGATGGCTCTATGAAACGTTACAGAGGGGCATTACCCACTAGGATGAACAAGACACAAACAACACTTTCAACTGGACATGGAACTGATTAACCTAACAAGCTTCAGAGGTGACATATAACCACTTTACTTTTTTCCCTTCCTACCTTTTCCTTTATAAAAAAACAGAAAAAGATGGCGAGGAAGAGAAATCCCAAGTAAAAGAAAAGAGTATATTGAGGATATTTGATTGTTAAGCAGCCAATTGAAGGCAATGCTGGAGAGAGGAAAAGAGTTGCAAGACAAAGAAAGAACATCTAGGTAGGCTAATTTAGACTAGGTTGTAAAAAGAAACAAAGGGGCTAATCCAAGTTAGACAATTAGAAACAAAGGACACTAAAGTCTAGACCAAGGAAAGAAGGATAATGGGAAAAAGAATAAGAAAAGAAACCTAAGGATTTTGGGTAAGCAATTTAGAGGTGAATCTACAAACTACAGTTATATACATTGTATCAGACGCTTAAGGAAGACATTAGCTTAAAGACAACAACTGAACAGACACTAACCGCTTAGGACTTGATATAGTAAAGTTTCATATAACAAGTACATAGTTTCCTTCAAGTCCATGAGTTAAGAAGGAAGTCATCAGTGCGATTTCATGTCATCGAAAGAGAGCACACAATGTTTGATTCTAATGTAAGCTCCCCTTTAGCTTCCTGAATAGCTTGAGTCATCTTCCATCCAAGCTTATAAAACCTGTATATCAAGTACCTTGTGCATCTTGTCATTTTCTCGTAACCAACACCAAACTCTCATAAACCATCATAAAGCAAAATCTGGAGATTGTCGACCTACCATTGCCATTAATTCATACTGACTCATGCTATCAACCATCTTATTCAACCTATATACAATCTAAAACTAACTTCGGAAATTTGCACAGTAAACTTATTTACAGGAGCTGAAAAACTCCTACACTCTTTTCAGTCATCGGTATTGTCAAGATTGAGAATGCGACGCAAAGCCTTGGTCGCAGAGTCAGCACTACAAAAAACTTCAGCTACAGAAGGGTCAAGCTCCCTGGTAGGAGATGCAGGTGCAGACTTGGCAGTTTGGTGAACATCAACAATGGGGTAAGCAGCAGGCAAATCAAGAGACACTGTCCTCTTCACCCGAAGCGAGAATTTGGGTATTGGCAAAGAACTAGGCGGTGGTGAATTGGAATAAGCAGGTCCGGCCCAAAGCTCAGAGTACAGAAAACCTTCCCCAGGGATTTCCACATTAAAGGGCTTATCATTTCTAGGGGCTCTATTGCAATTGATAGGAATAGGAGAGCTTTTCCTTGTAGCTTTCGAATGTGTTCCATCAGCAAAAGGAGATGGCGTTTTTGGGGAAGATGATGAAGAGGGAGGGGAAGATGGCCGTTTGGTTAAAGGAGTAGAGCTATACTTAAACGGGGTCGGGAGTAATCCTGCTCCAGATTGAAAAGTCCTACAATTAACCCCTCTGAAATTTCTAGATGGTTGTGATGACCCAAATCTGGCAGGCCCATGTGGCTTCACCCTGCTACAGTACTGATTCCTATGCTGCGCTACCACAACAAGAGTCTCCATACTTTTTCCTTAAATTTGATGATAAAAACCAGAGATTCAACAACACAGTTCGGTCCTATTACAACCCAACAAAGAAAACAAACCAAATCCTTCTAAAATCCCCTAAATCCTTGTTACAGATCACTGAAATATAATAAAGGAAACAACTTTGAGGCCAAATCATGCCCAGAACAACATCGTAAATTTCTCCGCCATCGCAGATGCGATAAGATGGTACTAAAATCGAAGTGATTTACTTACTGGATCAGAAAACCCCTTAGATTCAAAGGAAAATCATGGGCAATAACAAAAATTCACAACTTTATAACCTCGAATCAGACAAGATCTTCATAGATCAGTCATCAAACTGTAACAAAAACAAATTACAAAACCAAAAAAAAAAATCAAATCTTAAACTAAAAGCAAGATAAAATACAGGGAAAATTTCTCGAGAAAAAAAAACTTAAGGAGTGGAAAAATTACCGGAAAAGTTCCGGAGTGAAGTGATGTGATATTCGTTAGATCTGAGAAGGGAGTGAAAGCTTCTTCTTCTTTCTTTTTCTCGTTCTTCTTCTGGGGAAGGATGATTTCATGTAAACTGGTGTTGGGTGAATGATTTTGTCCTTCGGTTTCAGGATTTTTTTAATAAAAAAAATTGTTTTGGGGGCTCAAATCATCAAAACGCCATGGAAATGAGATTGTGGAGAGCGTTAGAGAGAGAGAGAGAGAAAGGAAGCAAAGTCCCACGGATCTGAAATGACTTTCTCACAGTTAGATTTAAATATTGTACAGGTAGTGGGAGGATGCTCTTTCACGTTTGGTTTTACGAAACTAGTCCTCGTTTTCAACCCTATTTACGATTTTGACATTTTGTCTTTCTTTGGAATGCATCCCAAACAAAATTAGAAAGTAAAAAAGGGGTTAAGTATCCATTCCTTCCTTGTGATTACACTTTTAAGTTTTAGGGTAAACTATCACATATACTCGTTCAATTATAAAAAAAAAAATCATTTTAGACACTAAAAATAAAAAGTTATAATGTAGGCACTCATGTTACATAGTTCGGTTAGTTCGATCTGTCGGGAATCTAATGTGGCAATTAAATAAATAGGTATAATAATTAAAATAAAATTTAATCACTATATTTATAGCTTTTCTCAAAACTATAATCCAGCAATGGCCATGCCACCTTTCTCCTTTAGACAGTTGCAATGGTACCATTTAGCCAAACATTTTAATGGGACAAGATGAGAAAATATAGGAGAAAGAGAAAGAAAAGAGCTTGATATCTCTGTTGGAGTAAGATCTGATACATCTCTATAACTTAGTTTGCTTGCAATTTCTAAAAATTTTGTAACACTAGTTTAAAGAAGAGAATATGGCAGAAAAATAAGTAAAGTGTTAGAGTATTAGTTAGTCAGTTAATAAGTCAGTAGTCAAGTTGTTATACAGCTTGAAGTTTGTTAAAGAGCAGTTAGCTAAAGATCTCTCTATAAATAAAACTACTAAATGTACAAAGAAGTTAAGTAATCAAGAATCAGAAAAGAGGTTATTCTATTGAGTTCAATTTCTCTAACTGTGTTATTTTCACATTCTATCAAAACCCTTTCATACTTAGTTCTTAACATGGTATCTTTCGCCAGCTGATCTTGGGATCCATGGCCAACACCAACTCCTATGGTTCTGCCTCCGTTGAACCTGGCTCGGCTACCTTCACTGGTGACCGTGTCGTCAACTCATTTCCTCGGCATGAGGTAGTTAAGCTTGATGATGGCACGTATGTTCAATGGCGCAAACAGGTGAAATTGATTGCTAATGGCTATGACCTGACTGGTTTCTTAGACGGAACCGCACCTTTACCGCCACAGTTTGTTCAAACTCATGAAGGAGCTCTTGTTCCAAACCCCTCGACTTCGGTGTTTATGCAGCAGTACCAGTTTTTGACGTCGTGGCTCCTCTCTACCATTAGCCCGTCGATTTTACCCTCCTTTACTGATGCTCACACGGCCTGCGACGTATGGACCATGGCGACAAATCTGTTTGCGGCTGATACAGGTGCGAAGCAGTCTAGAATCAGCCATGAGCTTCACTCGTTGAAGAAAGGTACATTCACTATTAAATCGTATGTTGCTCATATTACAAACCTTTGTGCGCTTCTAGAATCGTCTGGATCTCGCATCTCGGAAGAGGAGAAGGTTCAGATCATGCTTGCTGGTCTTCCACCGGAGTTTGAGGCGATCGTCTCCTCCACGTCACTGTCGGTCGGCGTCCTATCTTTTCAACAATTGGTAAATGCGTTGGTTGAGTGCGAGAACAGGCAAGTTCATGTGATTCATGACATCGTCCTCCATGCGAATCTTGTGGAAGGTGAGTCATTGCATGCGCCGTCGCAAGGGGTGGAGGGATCTGCCCGTGGCGGTCGCGGGTCCGGCCATAGACGAGGACGAACTTTCAGATCTAGACTTCAATGTCAGATCTGTAGCAGATTCGGTCACGACGCCCAACGATGCTACTACCGCTACCACCAGAACATGGAGGCGCCGCCGTCGGTTGCCACAATGCCGTATCAAGGTGACTCTAATTTTGCTCCGTTAAACCATGGTGTGCCGCAAGGAGAGGGAGTTCAAGAATGGGGGCTTCCTCAAGTAAAGTCGGCTAGAGTTTACTGTGGTCAAAGTGCGTGTAATAGTGGTCAATACCACTTGATGGCCGGTTATTATGATAATGCTCCATATAGGTCCATGCCGTCCATGCCACGTGGGCCTACCATGCATTATGCATCAAACATAAGTGGGCCAAATATGGGTTATCATCATAATGGGCAACCGAATATGGGCTATCAATAAAATGGGTAGCCGAATATGGGTTGTCACCAAATGCATCAACATTCCTCTAAGTTTGCTCCTAGACCACACGCGAGTAGGCCAAATTTTAATGGGCCAAATTTAAATGGCTATGGTTTTGGAATGACAAGTGATGATGGGTCGTGTGTAAGTGGGCCTCCTAATGCTAGGTCAACAGCTCCTATTGTTCCCAATATACCTACTTCCAATAATGTCCAAGTCGACTCGTCTCCTGGGATTAGGTAAAATTTTGGACCGGTTGGTGATGTTTTGGTTCCGTGGTCCACTAAACCCCGTGCTCAGGTTTACTCAGGGTTTGACACGTGCATTGGACTACCTCGGGTAGGCGATCTACATGTTTCGGATTACTCCGACTTTTCAGGGTCTCATGTTAACACTACTCAGTATAAGTCAACCGGTGGCGACAATGACTCCTACATTCCCATGCCCGTTGGTACCACATCCTGGTACCCTGACTCTGGTGCTAGTTATCATGTCTGCCGGGATCCGTCAGTCTTGCGCGACCCCACTCCGTACTCAGGTAAATCTTCTCTTTTAATAGGGGACGGTACTCCTGCTGTGGTTTCGTCGGTTGGTAGTAGTATTTTACCTACTCAGTCCAAATTGCTGCGTTTGTCTAACATTTTATGTGTGCCCAGTATACGCAAGAATCTACTGTCAGTATCACAGTTTGCTAATGATAATATTGTATTCTTTGAATTTCATCCGACATATTGTGTTATTAAGGATATCGTGACCCGAAAAGTTTTGCTGACGGGCCACATTCGTGAAGGACTATATCATTTTCCCGTACCTGTGGTGACTGCTTCGTCCACTGAAGCTCCTTTTGTTGCTCGTACGAAGGTTTAAAATAAGACTGCTGAGTGTTCGATTTTTTCTCTGTGGCATAAACGCCTTGGACACCCGTCAGCGCCCGTAGTTAAGAATGTTTTAGATAAATGTAAAATTGTATCTACTAAATATTGTTTTGATGGTATATGTACTGCTTGTCAACAAGGACGTTCGCGTAAACTGCCGTTTCCTATGTCTAACACTGAGTATCAACCTTTTGATTTGATTGTCTCTGATCTTTGAGGTCCCAGGTCTGTTGCCTGTGCTGATAACTGGTATTACGTGACGTTTATTGATATGTGCACTAGATTTACATGGATTTATCTTCTTCGTCAAAAGTCTCAAATAGTAGAGTGCTTTACTCGATTCCAACAGTTGATAAAAACGCAGTTTGGCAAGTCTATTAAACAGTTTCAGAGTGATTGGGGCGGCGAGTACCAGGCCTTCACGTCTGTTCTAGCATCTCAAGGGATTGTTCATCGGTTGACCTGCCCGTATACTTCTGAAAAAAATAGAGTGGCTGAGCGCAAACACCGGCACATTGTTGAAATGGGCTTATCACTGTTGGCCCAAGCCGATCTATCTATGGATTACTGGGGGCATTTGAAGAACCATAATTTACACATATTTTAACCCCATGCTTGGCTTAATTTTGGATGAATATTCATTAGATTTGATGAATTCGATGCTCCTAATCTCTTAATTTCATGTTTTATACTCAGGAGAGCTTAGGAAATCGAAAAGAACGAGAAATTGGCCAAAAAGGGACAAAATGGGCCTACCTTAGAGACCCACACGGCCTGGGCTATCACCCACGGCCGTGTGTTTCGAGCAACAACCGAGACACGGCCTGGAACAACGTACACGGCCAGATCACAAGGCCGTGTGTGGTAAGTAGGATCGACCACGGCCAAGAGAGTCGATCACGGGCGTGTCCCTGCCGTGGCCAAGATGAGTTTCATTCGGATTAGGATATTTTTGGGCCAAGTAAGGCATCTCAAAGCCTATATAAACACCCTAGGGGGCAACCTAAAAGGGGAGCTCGACAGGACGTCGAATAGACGTCGAGTAGAAGGAGAAAATACTTCAAGACAGCTGTCGGGAACAGCTTAGGAGAAAGATCTCCATCAAGACTGAAGATCTCCCATCAAGTTCTTTAGGAGTTTTTTGGGTTTTCTTATGTTTTTTTATTTTTCCTCTTTTATGATGTTTCCCTCTTTTAGTATGAAATAAATCCCTTAAATACCTAAGGGGATGAAACCTAAGACAGATCTTATTATTATTTGATTTATGAGATAAATACTTGTGCTTATTCTTAATTGTGAGTTCTTATTCTTGTTTTGATAATTCAGGTTATTGATTCAAGTCAAATGTGCTTATTCAGTGGAGCAAAAGTCCCTGTCTGAGAGTAGATCAACACAATTAAGCGGAGTTGATTGCAACCCTAGAGATAGGGCGACGAAAATCTGCCGGACTAGGGTCAAACTTAATAAGGGAATCCATAGATTGAGTTAATGCGACAATAGGGGTTTTAATTAGAAAGAGATTTCAATTAATCAACCTAGAGTCAGTTGTTAGTAGCCTCGAGAGTGGTATTAATATAATTTAGGGATTTCTACGGATTAAGCCAGATGAATAAATCGCATGAATCAAAAGTAATAAGTGAAGTCTAGGTGGATTCTTCCTTAGGTATTGCCTATCTTATATAAGTTGTCCAAAAGTATTTTCCCAATTTACTCTTTGTCGCGTTCATAGTTAGTTAAATTAGTTAGTAAATTTTAGATTTAAAATAAATCCCCTTAATTATTAGGCTAGATAATAAAAAAATAGTTAATACTAGTACTCTTGGTCCTTGAGGATACGATATTCCGGACTCACCACAGCTGTACTACTGTTCGATAGGTGCGCTTGCCTTTGTCGAAATAATAGTTAGTTTCGACCTCCATCAAGTTTTTGGCGCCGTTGTGGGAGGCTAAGATATTAGGAGAACTGATTTTTCATTACTTTAGCCATTTTGTTTATTTGCAATTTTATTTTTATTTTATTTTAACTCTTCTAATTTTTCTTTCTTTGCTTCTGGCAGGAACTTTTAGTTTATGACTAGAAGGAACCCGTCAGGACCACTATTTTTTGACAGTGATATTGAAGGTACTGTTCGCAGAAATCGTAGAGAGATAAGGCGAAGCCTACAGAACATACAAGAAGAGCAAGAAGACGACACTAACATTACCGAAGAGATAGCTGATAATAATCCGCTACCTCCTGTGGTTGCCGCAAACCCGGTGAATCAAAATCCTATTCCTCGAACTATGTATGATTATGCTAAACCTAATTTAACAGGAACTGAATCAAGTATTGTTAGACCTGCTATTGCTGCAAAAAATTTTGAACTAAAACCTAACACTATACAGATGATTCAGCAATTTTTTCAGTTTGATGGTTTGCAGGATGAGGATCCAAACAATCACTTGACAAATTTTCTTGAGTTTTGCGACACTTTCAAGATTAATGGCATTTCTGATGATGCCATTTGCCTTCAGTTGTTTCCCTTCTCATTAAGAAACAAAGCTAAACAGTGGTTGAACTCGTTACCACGAGGATCAATCACTACATGGGAACAAATGACCAAAAAATTTTTGTTAAAATATTTTCCGCCGGCTAAAACGGCCAAGTTGAGGAATAATATCTCTTCTTTTGTGCAGATGGATTTAGAAACGCTTTACGACGCATGAGAGAGATACAAGGATTTGTTGAGAAGATGCCCTCACCATGGGTTACCTTTGTGGCTACAGGTTCAAACATTTTACAACGGTGTGAACCCCTCAACTAGGCAGTTGATTGATTCAGCCGCCGGCGGAACCCTGAATAACAAAACACCTGAAGCAGCTTATGAGTTTATAGAGGAGATGTCACTGAATAACTATCAGTGGCAAGTTACAAGGACAAGGCCAACAAAAGCCGCTAGTGTTTTCAACCTCGACGCAGTAACCATGCTATCAAATCAGGTAGAACTTTTAAATAAAAAGATTGATGGTTTGTATGGTTCTTCACAGGTACATCCAGTGATGCAGTGCGATACAAATAGAGGAGGGTCGAACAATACAGAATACCCACCCTACAACCCTGACGTAGAAAGCGAGCAGATGAACTATATGGGTAATAATTTTAGATCTCAAAATAACCCCTATAGTAACAATTATAATCCAGATTGGAGGAACCACCTAAACTTCTTATGGGGTGGTCAAGGAAATCAGAGACAACAACCCTCTCCAGGCTTTCAACAGTAACTCTACCCACAGGAGAAGAAGCCGAACCTTGAAAAGATGCTAACAAAGTTCATCGCAGTGTCAGAGACACGTTTATAAAACACCGAAACAACACTTAAAAATCAACAAGCATCGATTCAATAGATCGAGAACCAATTAGGACAACTTGCTAAGATTATATCTGAACGACCACAAGGCAGCTTGCCAAGCAACACTGAAACTAACCCAAATGAGCAACTTCAAGCAATAACTGCTCACGATAGTGAATGGTTAGATGAACCAAAATTGAAGCAAGAGAATATGGTAGAGGAAGGTAAGGTTGAGGTACACCATGATAAACCAAAACCTGTAATTACAGAGTACCAACCTCGTGTGCCATACCCCAATGTGATGAAGAAAGACCATACAGATGAACAATTCGGTAAATTTCTTAAACTTCTAAAAAAATTACATATTAACTTACTGTTTCTTGAAGCTCTTTCGCAGATGCCAGATTCAAGAAAATTTTTAAAAGAGCTTTTGACAAACAAACGGAAGTTAGACGATACGTCGCATGTGGAGCTAAACGCAGTGTGCTCAGTAATTATACAAAATAAACTACCACGAAAATTAAAAGATCCAGGGAGTTTTACAATTTCGTGCTTAATTGGTAGTTTATCTGTTAATAACGCTTTGGCTGATTTAGGGGCAAGCATAAATGTTATGCCTTATAAAATGTTTAAACAGTTAGGTCTAGGGAAACCCAAACAAACTATGATGAGCATTTAATTAGCTGATAAGACTATTAGAGTTCCTAGGGGTATAATCGAAGATGTACTAGTAAAAATTGATAAATTCATATTCCCAGTAGACTTTGTCATTTTAGACATAGATGAGGACAACAATATTCCTTTAATTTTAGGAAGACCCTTTTTAGCAACTGCTAAAACTAAAATTGATATTGATATAGAGGAACTCATACTTCGTGTAGGTGACGAAACGATCACTCTTCAGGCTCTTGACTCGGCGAGGACATCGATTAATAAAGGTGAAAACATAAATTCTATTAATGACCATTTGGTTCAACCTTCTTTTCAGGAAGCACCACAAAATTACACATCTGAGCCACATCCTAGACCTCGTGCCAACAAGGAAATAACTCATGAGGAACGAAGACTCCAGATCGATGAACTAGACGAGTGGAAGACACATTTCAAGGAGAAACTAAAAACACATGAAGCAAAAACGAGGCAACTCCATGTCAAACCTAAAGATGGGACATACCAATTTCAGATCGGGGATCAAGTATTGTTGGACAAGACAGACCCTCGAATCGCCACTTCAGACCTTAACACTAATGAAGAGATTTCTTTCACGGTAATCAATGTCTTCCCATACGGAACAGTCGAGGTAACTAATCCTAGATTCGGCACTTTTAAGGTAAACACCACTCGACTCAAACTATATAGTGATCCTAGAATTGATAGCAAGGGAGATGAGTGTCAACTCCTCGACCCACAATGAGATATGCGAATCAGAGGTAAGTCTAGCTTAAGACTTTAAACGAGCGCTTCTCGGGAGGCAACCCGAGTACTAACCCCTTTAATGTTCATTTTTAGCACCTAACTAAAAACTAACCAAGTTAATAAAGCGTAGGTTTTCGTACCACACGACCTTGCACACGGGCGTGTGTGGACATCATGGATTTGCACACTGGCGTGGCAGAGATCGTACGAACCAAGGATGAAAAATCCCCAAATCACGGACGGCTATAAAATGCCACGGCCGTGTGATACGGCCGTGGTCGACACTGAGAAAGTCACACGGGTATGAGACACGCCCGTACTTTGAGGCCGTGGCCAACACTGAGAAAGATACACGGGCGTGAAAACCTCTACACAAGCGTGGGAGAAACAAACAAGCCACCACACGGCCGTGCGATATGGCCGTGTGACTTAACATGCCCACAGTACACGGGCATGGGCAACAACAATGTCCCTGATTCTTATTTAAAACCCCCCCATTCTTCTCACTTTCTCCCTAAATTCTTCTTCTCCCAACCCTCAGCCACCACACCCCTTTCTTTTCTCACTATCTTCTCCCTTCACTTTCCTTTCCCCTTCCCCTCACTCTTTTTCTTTCACCATCCTCACCACCATCTCCATGTCGAAGAAGCGAAAGGACCCTAGCATAGTCTCCTCGTGCGAGACTGATCTACATAAGTTCATGCCGGTCGCTTCATTTACTCGACAAGACAAGGACCTTTGAGTCTATTTAGTTTTTCTTTTTCTTTTCTCTTCTCATTTATTTTCCTTCTCTTTATCTTTCTTATGCTAAATCTATAGTATTATATTTTGATTTCTTTTATTTAGGTCCTAAAGGCTGCTAGGGAATCACCACACCACCACCCTAGTATCCATCACCACCAGCGCATCCTCCTCCAACTCGGCCCGAATTTCCCTCGTTTCTTTTCTTTGACTCCATCCAAACTTCAGGAAGTTTCACTTCTCTCCCTACCTTATGATTTTCTTACTATATTATGAATATCTATTTTTGTACATTGAGGACAATGTACATCTTAAGTGTGGGGGGTGAATTTTAAAAGTCCCTAACTTTTTACATTATTCTTAAAACCCTGAATTATGTCTCGTTCTTAAGTAATTTTCTCATATTACTGTTAGAATGAAATTTCTTTTGATTTATGATTTCCATTGATATGTTTTGGATTAAGTCATAGTTAATTGTGCATTGATGATTTAAACTTTAGGATATTAGAGAATCAAGCATGATAAGTCTATTTTCAAAAATTAAAAATCTATTAGGTTGTTTCCCTAAATTTAAATATTATTTTGAAGTTTGAAATTTGCAAGGTTGACATCAAAAACCATAATTTTTGTGAGATTTTGAGCCTTTTAGAGCATATCCTTTTCATGCTCACTTTATTGATTATGAGTGTGTGAACATTGATTTGTTATTCTAGAACTTGCTTCGATCATACATGTCGAGACCACACCTTTGATTTGATATACTGAGATGATAAAGGCACCTAGGTGTTAACCCACTTATTCCACTAAAAATCCTACCCGTTTAATTGACCCCTAGTGAACCCCTTTGAAACCTAATCAACCATTTCTTGACTCACCCATTAGTATTACCCAAAACTCACTTTGTATTTGTTATCACCATTTCTTTTGACTACCCTTATATCGAGATTTGATTTGATCAGTTGCTTAACTCTTTATTTCAGTTGTTAAATTCTATGTTATTATTATTGTATGTACTTATTCTTAAAAAAAAACCGAAATATATTCATTATTAGTTCTATATTATTTGAGCTTAAGCGTTAATTTCACATTTTGAGAAGAAGCTCGTGTTATTAGTGATAAATTCTTAATTGATGTAATTATTTAAGTTTTAGTTATTTTTCTAGTTAGGTAATTTATCAATTCAATCTCGATACTAACCCTCTAATTCAGCCTTTATCCACACCTTTAACCCAATCCCCATTACAACCCTGTTAAAGACCTTTTGATTTGTGTATCATCTCATTTTACAGTGGTGGAAATTTGATTTTCAGGCAAGCCTATGGGATTAACTTTTTATGTTTGACTTTTTGAGTGCTTAATTTGAACCTTAAACACTTTGAGTGATTTGAGTGAATCTTTAGTGAGGATGTCAATCCTTGTCAGGTTTTGAATCAAAGGTAACTATTTAGATAAGGGGAAATACCTATGTTTTCATGCTACAAAAATTTATGACTTAGATTGTTTGAATCTTTAGGACTCTTTTAGTTAAATTATCAATGTATGGATTATCTATGAATTATGATGAAACATTATTGATGAGGATTATGAATTGAGGGGGTTAATTCTAGTTGTGAGTTGAGAATTTTGCTTGAGGACAATCAAAAGCTTAAGTGTTGGGGTATTTGATGAACCATAATTTACACATATTTTAACCCCATGCTTGGCTTCATTTTGGATGAATATTTATTAGGTTTGATGAATTCGATGCTCCTAATCTCTTAATTTCATGTTTTATACTCAGGAGAGCTTAGAAAATCGAAAAGAACGAGAAACGAGCCAAAAAGGGACAAAATGGACCTACCTTAGAGACTCACACGGCCTGGGCTATCACCCACGGCCGTGTGTTTCGAGCAACAACCCAGACACAGCCTGGAACAACATACACGGCTAGATCACACGGCTGTGTGTGGCAAGCAGGATCGACCACGGCCAAGAGAGTCGACCACAGGCGTGTCCCTGCCGTGGCCAAGATGAGTTTCATTCGGATTAGGATACTTTTGGGCCAAGTAATGCATCTCAAAGCCTATATAAACACCCTAGGGGGCAACCTAAAAGGGGAGCTCGACAGGACGTCGAATAGATGCCGAGTAGAAGGAGAAAATACTCCAAGACAACCGTCGGGAACAGCTTAGGAGAAGGATCTCCATCAAGACTGAAGATCTCCCATCAAGTTCTTTAGGAGTTTTTTGGGTTTTCTTATGTTTTGTTGTTTTTCCTCTTTTATGATGTTTCCCTCTTTTAGTATGAACTAAATCCCTTAAATACCTAAGGGGATGAAACCTAAGAGAGATCTTATTATTATTTGATTTATGAGATAAATACTTGTCCTTATTCTTAATTGTGAGTTCTTATTCTTGTTTTGATAATTCAGGTTATTGATTCAAGTCGAATGTGCTTATTCAATGGAGCAAAAGTCCCTATCTGAGAGTAGATCAACGCAATTAAGCGGAGTTGATTGCAACCCTAGAGATAGGGCGACGAAAATCTGCCAGATTAGGGTCAAACCTAATAAGGGAATCCATAAATCGAGTTAATGCGACAATAGGGGTTTTAATTAGAAAGAGATTTCAATTAATCAACCTAGAGTCAGTTATTAGTAGCCTCGAGAGAGGTATTAATATAATTTAAGGCTTTCTACGGATTAAGCCAGGTGAATAAATCGCATGAATCAAAAGTAATAAGTGAAGTCTAGATGGATTTTTCCTTAGGTATTGCCTATCTCATATAAGTTGTCCAAAAGTATTTTCCCAATTTACTCTCTGTCGCGTTCATAGTTAGTTAAATTAGTTAGTAAATTTTAGATTAAAAATAAATTCCCTTAATTATTAGGCTAGATAATAAAAAAGATAGTTAATACTAGTACTCTTGGTCCTTGAGGATACGATATTCCGGACTCACCACAACTATACTACTATTCGATAGGTGCGCTTGCCTTTGTCGAAATAATAGTTAGTTTCGAGCTCCATCAGCATGCTTTCTGTTGTGCAGTTCATCTCATTAATCGCCTCCCTACTGCGGTTCTCAAAGGTCAGTCTCCGTTTAAGGCTCTTTATGGATATGATCCAACTTACGATCATCTTCGGGTTTTTGGCTGCTGCTGTTTTCCATACTTACAACCGTTTGCGGCCCATAAATTAGAGTTTCGCTCTCAACCTTCTACTTTTATGGGCTATAGTACTCAACATAAGGGTTATCAGTGTCTCTTACCGGATGGCAAAATAGTCATTTCCTGACATGTTGTATTTGATGAAAATAGGTTTCTGTTCTCTGAGCATGGTTCACGAGGAATGACAACGGACTCTGGTATGCCTGTTTCAATAGTGGTACCTCTGATTCGGACTGTTTCAACTCGACCTGTGGAGCCTGTTACAGCATTCCCACCAATGACCACTTCATCACCTCGATCTGTGGAGCCACCTATGACCACTTCATCACCTTCTATGACCACTTTGTTGCCGGCAGGTAGTGATTCCGGTGCTCCTCCTGAGTCTCATCAACCAATTTGTGGGGTAAATAATGAGGATTTGTACTTAGACAACATCAACACGTCCTCATCTACTGGTGAAACGAGTTCTCTAATGCTAGTGACCAACACTCATCCCATGGTAACACGGGCTAAAGCAGGTATCTTCAAACCAAAAGTTTTATCTGTTGAAGCTGTAGAACCGTCTTCGCTTGAAGAAGCCCTATCTACTGCTGAGTGGCGTGCGGCTGCTCAAGCTGAGTATGATGCTATTGTTAGTAACTCTACCTGGGAGCCGGTCGCCCTACCACCAAATCGCAAGGTCATCGGATGCAAATGGCTGTTCAAAATCAAAAGGAACCCTGATGGCACTATTGCCCGTAAGAAGGCTCGATTAGTAGCAAAAGGTTGCTCTCGAATTCCTGGTTGTGAATTCAAGGAAACGTTTAGTCCAGTGGTGAAACTCGCCATCATTAGAGTTATTCATCGATTCTTTGTTTCCAAGAGGTGGCTACTGCGACAGGTAGATGTCAATAATGCCTTTTTAAATGGTGACTTGGATACTGAAGTATTTATGCAACAACCTCCGGGATATGTTCAGTATGATTTGAAAGGCAACCCTCTTGTGTGCCGTCTAAAGAAAGCTCTATATGGTCTTTGTCAAGCCCCTCGAGCTTGGTTTAAAAAGTTGAAGCAGTTCCTTGTGTCTATTGGTTTCAGTGCCTCGAAGTCGGATGCTTCCCTGTTTATTCGGGTCAAGACTAACTCCACACTTTATGTTCTGGTATATGTTGATGACATTATTATTACTGGAAGCGTCTCTACTGATATTGATTGGTTTGTTCGGTTGTTAAATGATGAGTTTTCACTTAAGGACATGGGTGATCTACACTATTTTCTCGGCATAGAGGTGACACGCTCTTACTCCGGATGTCTTCATCTCTGTCAGACTAAATACATACCGGATATTCTTGTTCGAGCCTCAATGACCAATGCAAAGAGTGTCCACACTCTGATGGTTAGCTCATCCACTCTCTCCAAAGAGGATGGCGATCATTTAGAAGATCCGACAGAGTATAGGAGCCTTGCTGGTGCGCTCCAGTACGTTGTAATTACTAGACCCGATATTGCGTATGCAGTAAACCGGATATGCCAGTTTATGCATAACCCTACCACGGTTCACATGACTGCTCTAAAACGCATCTTGCGGTATTTGTGTGGGACTCTTGAACTTGGAATTGTGTTTCGACCATCTACTCAACTTTCTCTAGTTGTATATGATGATGCTAACTGGGGGCTAGATTTTGACGATCGTCGGTCAATTTCAAGGTATTGTGTTTATTTTGGATCCACTCCTGTGTCGTGGTGCTCTAAAAAGCAGCAAGTGCTTTCTCGCTCCACGGCTGAGGCAGAATATAGGAGCCTTGCTGCAGCTACTAGTGAGGTTACCTGGTTACTTTTATTGCTTCAGGAACTACAGATTACGTCTGATGATACTCCGAATATTTGGTGCGATAGTTCTAGTGCTGTTGCAGTTGCAGCCAATCCTATCTTACATTATACGCAAAAGATCGAGCCACTGGGAAAGATGCTCAAACAACCACTGATATTATTGAAGAAATAGATGTTGAAGATGTGGCTACTACAAATACTCATAAAAAAAGAAACGATTTCCATGGATGCGAAGCTGATGTTTCTTTGGATGACATGGATCTTTCAGCTACACAACCGCAACCAGGTAGAAACCAAGGTGATTCCACATTTTCAAAGAAGAAAAAAAAGATTTCTGATGCAAGTGATTCTTCTACTTCATTTAATGATGCTTCCACTTTATTGGCGGAAAATATACGGACCGTTGGCCTTGAAATCAGTAAGAGTATTGCCTCCGAAGTGCTAATTCAACAAAAGTCAGAAATGGCCATTCAAGAAAGTGCTCTGAAATTATATCTAATATTATGTGAAGTAGAAGGTTTAACTGAGGATGAGCGCTATCGAGCATTGAGCAAAATTCCAGATCATCCTACGCAAATGCTCATTTTCTTTAGTTTACCTTCTGCTGTGCAATTGGAATGGGTCGGAAGATTTCTGTCGACCATTAAAAATCATGGTTATGTTGATGATATTTTGGTAACTTTTTGTGTTTGTAATATTTGGATGGTATAATGACATGATAGAATGTCATTACAATGTTATAACTTTTTGATGTTGTAAAATTTTAAAACATATGGATTATGACATATAAACTAATGAAATCATGTAACTTTTTGTTAATATATGAATATTATGCTTGGATGTGAAATATAATTCTCAAGTTATATATTACTTCTAATATTTTGTTTTTTATTGTAGAATAATTAAATTATTTGTTTCACTAATGATATTTTAGCACATTAAATATGTATTGCAGTTTAAAAATAATAAAGTAGATTATATATATTTTTATAGTATTATATATTTTGATTTTTTTAAATTCATATAATAATAATTATATTAAGAATGTTATTAATTTATATTTTTATTAAATTATATTTAAAAATAATTATGTTAAAATATGGTTAAATTATTTATTATTTTTATTAAATTATTTTCAATAATAATCTTATTAAAATTTAATAACAATAACAATAATCATCTGCCTAAAAAAAATTTCTGCTAAGGGTATTCTGGTCATTTTAGTTTTTTTCCTTATGCTATTACAACATCATTCCATTCAACCAAACACAAGAATATTATTACGCTTCTATTCCATTCCATTCAACCAAATAATTTGAATTATCGATTCTGACTCTATTCAATTCTGACTAATCCATTACAATGAACCAAACGTACCCTTAGTATATATTTTTCTTCTAATTTTTCTTGTTGTTTATAAATTTTTAGCGTTAATAGTAGTTTCATTTTTTAAAAAATTTATTCAAACACAATTAATAATAAATCAAAATTTAATTTATTTGACCTTTCAACATTTTAAAAAAAAATCATATTAGCCCTCCATTTAATTTTTGCCTCTTTTAACCCTTAAATTTACATTATTTGTCAAATCACTCCAAAATGAATGAAAAAGTTAATGTTTGTTAACTTTGATGATGTGACAATCCACGTGTATACCCGTTAGCAATTAATTATTTTTTAAAATAAAAAATATATATTTTTATACTTTTTATAATAACTTTAATAATTCTTAATTCTTAAAAATTAAAATTATTTTTTTAGTTTTATAATTTTTAAAAAGAATTAATTAAATGTTGATGTGTCATCCACATGTACGTCACATTAGTAAAGTCATGGTTAGTTTTTCTATCTATTTTTGAAGTGATTTGACAAACAACGCAAGTTTAAGGGCTAAAAGAGACGAAAATTAAACGATGAATTAAAATGATTTTTTTTAAGTTAAAAGAGTCAAATAAATTATTGCCCCGTAATAATAAATTTATAAGAGCCTTCTTTTTGGACAAAAAGGAAGCATGCAAAACAAGAAGTATCAAAGGGCATTAAGGGCCAGTTTGGCAATGCTTTTGAGAAGTGCTTTTGAGAAGTACTTTTGAAAAATTTAAGTGTTTGGCATTGCTGTCAAAAAGTGCTTTTGAAAAGTAAAATGTCTATTTTAGACATGATATTATAAAGTAACAAATATGTATTTAAATAATGTTCAAATTAGTTAATATTATGATATTTTAGCAAAAATATAAAAAATAATTTATTATAATTTATTGTTAATATTTTAATAAATAATATTAATTTTAAATATTTCTAAGTAATTAATATTAATTATTTATTAAATTTAATTAGAATATATAAACTATAATTAAATATAATAATTATATATTTGTAATTATATATTGACACAATTGTATTATTTTAAATTTTTATTTTATTTTTAATGCTTTTAACACATTTGTAAAACTCATATTAGATATTAACATAACATAGAAAACATAAACGTAACAAATTAAAATATTACATATATTTGGATTAAAGTTTCAAAAAGGGATAATATTTATATACCAAATATAAATACTAAAAATTTTACAATAGCATTTACAATTTAAAGTGAATTCATTAAACTAGAAGCTATAGCATCTCTTGTTAATTCCATTTCAAAACCACTTAAATTGCTTGATTCACCGTCATCATCTAAGAACATATTTAAGCATATGTTCAGATCATGCCAATTCCCGTATTTGATCACCATCCATCCAAAGAAAAGGTTTCATGTTTTACTTACTTTTATCCAATAAACATCGACAAAGAAAAAGCCATCATGCACATGAGAAATAATTAAGGAAGGTAAACTCAAATGCAAATTTAAAGAAGCCATTTCTCCATAGATATGCGAGGGGAATTAAATTCATAGAGTTTCTAAAGGGATGAACGTATAATATCCACCAACAAAGCAATGGGGGAAATTTTTTCATGCATTCACTCACATAACTATAAACTAACTAGTATTTTCTAGCACAGATATATATAGTTTCGATTTTTATAATTTAACAAGTACATTTCTTGATTCTAGATAATTTAATATTCCACACCAAAAATATCACAAGAGCAAGTTATAGTTACTTGATTCTCATAGCGATCTTTATGCAAAACTTAACAGGAATTTTGTAGAGGAAAAACTATGATAGATTTCATATTGACATTTTCATCGAGAGAATTACGGACCATTGCCAATAATGTGAGTTAAATCGATATGATGCATTATCTCCACCTAAGTTGGAGCAGAAAACTTTACAGTGATGGAGGTGGGATCTACATTACTTACAGCACCCTCGATGGAGCACCATCAATCATTTATTAATCATTCACCAAACCAATAACAAGCCACTAATCCATAAAATTTATCTAAAAGACCAGAACAAGAGATGACCACAAAAAAACCATTACTACCTAGTCAACTTGGAAGTCATAGAAATTTTAACCTATTATTGATGTGAAATCTACAAATGTTCATGGACTAGCAAGCATGGTATCGGATGTTACAAACAGAAAATGTAAAATTCAGCAGCATATTGAATCTGAGGTAATATGTAATAAGAAGGTTCTTCATACATTGGTGCATTAATCAAACTTATTTTTCATTGATATATATTAGTAGAAAAAAATGAAACTCTAACCAAGAAATGCAATGCCAAAAATCAGTTTCTTTGAACTACACTACATGGCAACAAAACAAAATTAACAAAACAGTGATAAAAATTAGCATTATCACCACTAATTGTAACTCAAGCCAAGTAACACTGATTTTGGACAACTCTTTCTCCTTGTGCTCCAAATACTTGATGCAAAATTGCAAGCTGGCGATCACAAATGCAAAATAGCCCAAAGTGAAAAACAAGCACTATGAACAACTCTAGGCCCCAGTCCACTAGTCAAACCAATCCAACCTTCCTCCTTGAAAATCTGTTTCACCGTCGCATTAACCCCACTATACATAGCAAAGACACCAACTTTATTCCAATGGACTGAGTCATCAACCTTGTTTTCACGACATCGAGAGGAGTAGTCAAAGAAGCTGAAATTGCACCACCCAAAAGCACCGCAACAAACACTCTGAATTGGCTCCAAATTAGTCTGTTTTGTCTTTCTCAAAACCGCACTTTTAAATACTCAAACGAGGAATAACTTAACACCCCAAAGAGCAAATTCCTCAACAATGTAAATGAGTAACCAACATAAAGACCCAAAATCCCATCTTTTCTAAAATTCTTAACAAGACTTGCCATGAGCTTCCTTTAGCACCACTTTGCATTCTTTGAGTAATCAACTCTTTGGGTACCATTATAGCCGATGAAACAATATTTCCCATAGCACCAAAGTAGATTGGAGGAATAAGCAAAGTGGATACTCCAATTTGGACAAAAAGACTTCCCAAACTCACATGTCCCAAAATAAACAAAATGAAGAAGCCGTTGAACCTACAATAACAAATGAAACTCCTCTTCGATCTTTGTTGCAAAGAAGACAAGATAATTAAGTGCTTTTCGGTTTTTATTTTGATATTTGCTTCTTCAAATTTCTAGACCCTCCAAAGATTAGGTATCGACTAACCTCAATCCCCAATTCCAAGAAATCGGAAGATTCAAACCCATGAAGAAGAAAAAATAAGTTTGCCGAACCCTTAATTCCCCCAAATCAAAACAATAAGTTTCAAACCAACAGAGAGAATAAAACCCAAATTAAGGTTTGTCGAAACATACCAGAAAATCGAAACAAGCAATCACCAGGAACAACTTACCGATTGATCGAATCTAACGGCGAGAGATCGAAGAGAAGAGAAACGAAAGTAGAATAGAAGAGAGAAAGGGAAAATCCTCTGGAAGTGTTCACGTCTATTTGGAGAAGAAATAACAAGGATAAAAAAGTAAATTGGCTGCCAAAAGTCCTTTTACTCTGAGAAAAGGAGAATTTTTTGGCTTTTTCATCTGTAAAAAAGTACTTCACAAATGTTAAAATAATTTCTCCACTGGCCCTTGTTCTTTATTACTTTTTAGTGAAAAGGACTTTTCTGGATGGAATGAAGAACGTGGCCTAAGTTAAGTTAACCCAACTTAAATTAACTTTTTCATGTATAATTTATATAAGATAGAACTCGAATATGAGTACTTCAAATCTCAAATTTTGAACTTTAACATTTTAATTAAAATCTTGTTGACATCAAATTAGTTATTTAATTATTCACACGTAAAATTTTATATATCTTTCTATTTTTTTATTTTTTTATTTTTTTTTTGTTTTCGCTCAAGCAAAGCCTAAAGGAAGAAAATTTGCCATACAAAAAAAATAATTTAAAAAAAAAATGACAAAGTTGTATAGTTCAAATTTCCATATATGGAGGATTTGTTACATAAAGGGGGCTTAGTCTTACATTCTTCGAGGAGGTAATGTAACATTATGAAATAATATTTCCTTATTTGGATTTCAAAGATTATTTTATTCCCATTAATGTCAAGATTCCTAACCTCAATACCACCTTTTCCTTAGACAATCTCACAATCCTACGATAATGTGAGATTTTTACAACTTTACTTCTATTTTAATGACTTTGATTCTTTTACTTAAATCGAAATAAAATAATAATAACTAATAAATTAAATTCTATATTTTTCAAGCAACATTTCAAATATGTATTCTTATTTAATATATTTTTTATATTTTAAAATATATGATGACAATAATCAGAAGATAATTGAAGCAACTAACAAGCAAAGAAGCTAATCTATATATAAAAGATTAATAAATAAATTATGAGGGGATGAAAGTTAATAACAAATTTAATTATGGCGGGTGACAGTGGCTAGAAGGACTCAAAGTCATTTTTTTTTTAATTTAACTCGTACAAATATAATCAATTTGATTCGATTTGAATTCCTTCTCACCCGACTCGATTCGAGAAAATTCAAATCGAGTTAGGACGATAAAATAGAAATCGTCAACTCGATTAACTCAAAATTTATTCATTCTATTCGATCGAACACTCACCCTTAATTATTTACAGTAAAATAAATAAAAGTAAATTCTATAAAAATAATTTAATAAAATATACTTTTTAAGTAATTTTATTTTCCATCAATCAACTAATAGAATGTTACATTCAAATCAAATAAACAAAATAATATAATATATTTGATAATATGTAAAAATCAAATGTTGCTAAACATCATTTTACACTGCCTTGTTCAAAGCATAAAAAGTTGAATTTATCCAATAGAGATGTTTGAAAAAAAAAAAAAAAAGCAGCTTTGAATAAAGAAGTAACTTTAGGCACCGATTTTGCAAAAAAAAAACAAATAACTATTTTAAACACAAAACACGTGCAACTAAATAAGGATTTTAGCCATTATAGGCTTATTGCATGTGCAACCTGAATGATAATGTATAGGGGTAAGCATTTGATTGAGTCACGTCAAATTGAGTCAAAAAATTTCGAGTTAGTTAAGTTGATAAATTCTATTTTAATAGTCGAACTCAATTTAAAATTTTTTCGAATCGAATCGAGTCAATTCGAGTTAACAAATCATATTATTTATACTCAATGTTACGTTTATATGAACTAATTATTTAACTAGTAGACGAAGTATAAGATTATTTAACTACGTAAGGTTGATGGGTAAACATTTATCAAAATGACATAGTTTTGCCTTTTAATTTAATGGTTTTGACTTTTAATTTTAGAAAAGATAAATATTTATCAAAATAACGTAGTTTTGCCTTTTTTTATTCGGATTTTTGGATAACTCAAATTGTGTAATTCATATTCGAGTCAAACCGAAAAATTTGTTTTTTTTATTCGAGTTGATCCGTATAACTTAATTAACTCAAACTATTTAATTCGAAATTTAAATTTTTTATCGAATTTTTTAAATCGGCACGAATTTTACTCACTCCTAGGAGTTGTTAAGCTATTTAAGTATAATTTAGAAAAACACTAGTGTTCTTTATAAATAAATAAAAATTTTAAAATAGAGTTTCTTGTTTTAATGGTGATTTGCATTTTATTTCATTATTAACGGTAAGGGATGAAATTGATTTGAAAAAAATTAAAAAGAAAAAAGAATTTCGAGTCAATTTAAATAATTAAGTCAATTTTTTGAGTTCAACTCAAGTTAAATTTTTACAACTCGAATAATAAAAACGAGGCTGTTTCAAATTTAAGTATAATTTCAATTTTAAAGTCTTTTATGGTTAAAAAAAAGCTTCAATTAAAGCTTATTGTTTTAAGTTTTTAACTTCATCATGCTGCTGCGTATCCTAATTTTCTTCTCGGACCCTAAATTTGGAATCCTATTTAATATATATTTTTAATTAATATTTAAAAACTAAAAATACATTAATAAAACACGCAAGTATTATTTAATTCTGATTATAAAATTAAAAAATGTATTATTAATATGTGAAATAATTAATAAAAAATTATAAATAATAGATTATGTCACCAGTAAAAAATTATGTAAAACATATATTTATAAATATCTATATAGAAGACAAACAAAATTTCGATTCCATGAGAATTTAAAAAAAAAAAAATTATTTTGAGTTTAAAATATACAAAAAATAATTAAAGGTTTAGTATATTATTTGGTACCCGTGTTTAAATTTTTTTCTGTGGTACTTGTGTTTAATTTGGGTTTTAGGTTAATTTGGTAAAAGTTAATTGTTAATATTTTATGTTTGAAGTTTTCATGATTTTCAAAATAAAATAAATTTAGTATTAATTGTGAATTGTGTAATTTTATATTTAATTTGTCGAATACAATCCGATGAATATGATTTAATTCTAGTTCAAAGGTTGATTTGTTGAAAGCTAATTGTTAATAATTAATTATAAATTTTTATTAAATCAACTCTAAAATCGTAATTAAACACTAAAAAGTTAGCATGTTACCTGCAGATACTAAAATATTACAACACAATTAACTAAAATGTAACATTAGGCAAATAGAAGTGACTATTTTAATAATTTACAATAAATCATTTAATATTTTTGAGCAAAATCAAAGTGTAATGGCTCCCTGGGATGAGGACAAAAGAGTAGTAGTGGTTGGTTTGGTTGGAGTGTAGTAGGCAAAGGGCGCTGATTCTTTGATATAACCCATCCACCAAACTTACGCGTGTCGCTCTGTGGTACCCCCATCTGCCTTGTTCTTTTACTTTAAACCGTCTGATCAGAAATTTGAACAAATTTAGTATCCAAGTAGTTCTTTTCTTTGCTTGGTGGGTCGGAAAAAGGAAAAATAAAGCTGGCAAAGGAAAACAAACCGTCTCATTGAGCTTTTATAAGTTCTCACGCCGAAAGCTTCCTTTCCTTTTTCTTTTTAATTTCCATTTACATGTGACTCGGTAGTGTATGAATAATGTTAAAAAATAATTTATTTTTTTTTATTTTTTATCCGTTTAAAAGAAATTTATCAATCAAATTTAAACTTTAACCGAAATAAAAGAGTAACTTTAAGATTTAAAGTACGAATATTAATAAATAATAAAAAGATAATTAATTTTTATAATAAACAAATTAAAAAAAAAGATAAATTTTTAAAAGCTTTACAAATACAACTTTATGCATATGTTTTTATTGAACTTTCATTTTATATATCCAGTATAAGATTATTTTATTGTAAATCTTTTAAATAATGTTGAGGATATTTTTTTTTTAGTTTAATGCGTGGGATGATTTTTTCTTGTTTACTTTAGATTTGTTAAATGATAAAATTTTATTTGTAAAATTTATTGATGAATATTTTATATAATTAATTAATATTTTTATATTTGAAATTATTTAATCTAATTCATTTGATATATTTAAATATTTTTCTAAAACATATGTAAATCCAAAACTGTATACCAAAACAAATCAGTATGGGTACGTACCCATTCCAGTAGAAAAACGGTGTGTCCACTGGTGCGATATTGACTACCTTGATATGTGTATTAATCTAATAGATAGAGCTCAAAATAACATGTAGGATCTGTTTGGACAACATAGAGTAGTAATTACACTTTGTTATGAAATAATGAAAGGAAGGAATAAACTAAAAAGAAAATATCAATACAAAGAAGTAATAGAATAGAAGATAAACAAGAGAACTTTTTATTTCATTTATTGTGCATCTCTACAAGCCTTGTACATGCCTCTATTTATAGATCTTCTAACATAATACAATCCCTTAAGTTACAAAGAATAAATAGATGTTTAATTACTATATAAAACCTTCATAATTTCATTGGGGGTTGCTACAATAGAGGTTACAACTTTGAGAGTTATGGACATCCATAATAAAGTAATATTTATAACACTCCCCCTTGGATGTCCATTAGAGAAAACTGTGCCTCCTTAAAAACCTTTATTAGGAAAAACCCTATGGGATAAAAACCTAATGAAGGAAAAAGAGTACACAATCTCCTATTACAAGTTGCCTCGTTAAAAACTTTTACCAGGAAAACCCAGTGGGACAAAACCTTGGTTAAAGGAAAAGAGTACAACGTGTTTTTGACTCCCCCTAATAGCGACATCACATTATATCTTTGAGTCTACGCATTCCAATCTTGTTTCGTAGTCTTTCAAATGTTGAAGTTGGTAATGCCTTGGTAAAAAGATCTGTTAAATTATCACTAGAACGAATTTGTTGAACTTCTATGTCACATTTCTTCTCAAGATCATGAGTGAAGAATAATTTTGGTGAAATATGTTTCGTTCTATCACCTTTGATATAACCACCCTTTAATTGAGCTATACATGCTGTATTATCTTCGTATAAGATAGTTGGCATATTTTCCTGTAAAGGCAAATTACATATCTTCTAGATATGTTGGGTTAATAACCTTAGCCAAACACACTCTCGACTTGCCTCATGCATTGCAATTATTTCAGCATGATTTGAAGAGGCAGCAGTTAATGTTTGCTTTGTCGAACGCCATAATATGGAAGTACCTCCATATGTAAATAAATATCCCGTTTGAGATAGACCTTTATGTGGATCCGATAAATATCTAGCATCAGCATAACCAACTAATAGGGATTTTGAATCATTTGAATAAAATAACCCCATACCAATGGTCCCTCTAAGATATCTAAATACATGTTTAATTCCATTCCAATGTCTACGTGTTGGAGAAGAACTAAATCTTGCTAACAAGTTTACAACAAAAGCTATATCAGGTCTTGTGTTGTTTGCAAGATACATCAATGCTCCTATGGCACTTAGATATGGTACTTCAGGACCAAGAAACTCTTCATTATTCTCACAAGGACTAAATTGATCTTTATTCACATCTAACGATTGTACAACCATCGGGGTACTCAATGGATGTGCTTTATCCATATAAAATTTATTTAAGATCTTTTTCGTACAAGTTGACTGATGGACATGAATTCCATCTTTTAAATGCTCGATCTGCAGGCCAAGACAAAACTTTTTTTCCAAGATCTTTCATCTCAAATTCTTTCTTTAAATAATTTACTGCATTTTGAAGCTCTTCAGGAGTTCTAATAATATTTAGATCATCAACATAAATAGCAATTATCACAAATTTGATTCAGACCTTTTTATAAAAACACATGGGCAGATTGGATCGTTTTTATAACCTTCTTTTAACAAATATTCACTGAGACGATTGTACCACATACGTTCAGATTGTTTTAATTCATATAAACTCTTCTTTAATCTGATTGAGTAATTTTCCCGAGAAACTCTATATCCTTCAGGGATTTTAAATCCTTCTGGGATTTTCATATAAATTTCACTATCAAGTGCACCATACAAATAGGTTGTAACAACATCCATTAGACGCATGTCAAGTTTTCCACATACTGCCAGACTAATAAGGTATCTAAACATGATTGCATCCACCACAGGAGAATATGTCTCTTCATAATCAATGCCGGGCCTTTGTAAAAATCCTTGTGCTACAAGTCGTGATTTATATGTTACGACTTCATTTTTCTCATTTCGTTTTCGCAAAAATATCCATTTATATCCTACCGGCTTTACATATTTAGGTGTTTGGACTATAGGTCCAAAAACCTCACGTTTAGAAAGTGAATTTAATTCTGCTTGAATTGCGTCTTTCCATTTTGGCTAATCTTTTCTATTTCTATATTCCTCAATAGATTTAGGCTCAGGATCCTCATTTTCTTTTGCTATTTCAATAGCAACATTATAAGCAAAATTGTTGTCGACAACTATATTTTTTCGGTTCCATTTTTTTCCTGAAGTAATATAACTTATTAAGATTTCTTCGTTATCATAATTTTCAGGTACCTGAACCTCTTCTGGGGTTTTTTGATTAGTTATATCTTTGGCCTCTTCTTGGGCACTTGCCTCCTCAATATTATCATTTTGAATAATTGCTTCTTTCCTTTTACGAGGATTTTTATTTTTGGAACCGATTGGCCTTCCACGCTTCAGGCGTGGATTACTTTCTTTTGCACTAATAATTTGCCTTATTGGGATATCAATTCGTATTGAAGCATTTTCAGTTGGTATGTGAGATTTTGTAATTCTCTTTAGGTCAGTAAATGAATCTGGCAGTTGATTGGCAATGTTTTACAAATGTATGATCCTTTGAACTTCTTGTTCACATTGACTTGTGCGATGATCTAATTGAGGTAATGATGATCTATTCCATGTAATTTCTTTTACCAGTTGTATTTTCTCTCCCCCTAATGTTGGGAATGTTGTTTCATCAAAATGACAATCAATGAATCGTGCAGTAAATAAATCTTCAGTTAATGGTTCAACATATTTAATTATAGAAGGAGATTCATAACCAACATATATTCCCAACCTCCTTTGAGGACCCATCTTTGTGTGCTGTGGTGGAGCAATTGGAACATATACTGCACATCTAAAAATTCTAAGATGGGAAATATTTGGCTCCTGATCAAAAGCCAATTGTAATGGGGAGTACTTATTATAACTTGTTGGCCTTAAGCGCACAAGTGCTGCTGCATGCAAAATAGCATATCCCCAAGCTGTAACAGGGAGTTTTGTTCTCATAAGCAATGGTCGAGCTATTAGTTGAAGGCGTTTGATAAACGATTCAGCTAAACCATTTTGTGTATGAACATGAGCTACAAGATGTTCAACTTTTATCCCAATTGACATACAATAATCATTAAAAGCTTGGGATATAAACTCACCAGCATTATCAAGACGAATAGTTTGATTGCATAATCTGGAAATTGTGCTCTTAATCGAATTATTTGAGCAAGTAGTCTTGCAAACGCCAGGTTGCGAGTCAATAATAAACACACATGTGACCACCTGCTAGATACATCTATTAATACCATAAAATATCTGAATGGTCGACATGGTGGATGAATAGACCCACATATATCACCTTGAATACGTTCCAGAAATGCAGGAGATTCAATCCCAACTTTAGCTGGTGATGGTCTAATAATCAATTTTCCTTGAGAACAAGCGACACAAGATAAATCCTTGAATTCAAGAATCTTTTGGTTCTTTAATGGGTGTCCAATTGAATTCTAGGTAGCCTTTCCAAAACATATTTCTTTCCACATTCAACATTTGTAATATATAGATATTCAATATTTTTCTCATTCATAGTCTCAATATGATATCCATTAAGACGAATATCTTTAAAACTCAATAAATTTCTTTGAGACTTAGTGGAATATAAAGCATCATCAATGACAAATTTTGTACCTTTAGGTAATAATATAATAGCTCTTCCAGAGCCTTCAATAAGTTTTGAACTACCCGATATTGTATTAACATGGGCATTACTCATTGTCAAATGAGAAAAATATTTTTTATCTTTGAGTATCGTATGTGTTGTAGCACTATTTGCAAGACACACGTCTCCATTGATTTTGGGTCCATCGAAATTTTGTTAAATATTCATATTCTTAATAAAAACAAACAAAATATATTATGAGAAACATTGCAAATATTTATTAAATATATAAATTATTCTTTATGCAAGAAAATAAAATATACTTAAAACAATATAAAAATGTCAAAATAACATCAATTTTTCTAATGATTCTCAAAGAAATCTGCCACATTTAGGTGAGTTATATTATTAAGGTCATTAAATTTATCACCCTCGTAGGCATGGTCAGTTTTAGTATTATAATGAATATCTTCATCTTTTGCCTCCATTTCATCATTTTGGGATATAAAATTTGTCTCCATATGCTTTCCCTTCTTTTTAATGGATGCTTGATAAAGTTTCACTAAATGCTCGGACGTACGACAGGTACGTGAGCAGTGCCCATTAATACCACATCGGTAGCATATATTCTCAACAGTCTTTGAAGGATTATTTTGACCACTTCTTTCTTGTCTTTCATTGTTATTCTTTTTCTGGTGGTTAGAATTATCATTGTTATGACCACCATGATAACGATTACTAATATGTCCTCAACCACGTCCCCCACTACGTCCACGACCACGGCCACGACCTCTATATTTTCTATTTTCATAATTATTGTGTACTGCTACATTCACTTCAGGGAATGGTGCAGAACCAGTGGGACGAATTCCATGATTTTTCATCAACAGCTCATTATTTTGTTCTGCCACCAAAAGGCATGAAATCAATTCAGAATACCTTTTAAAACCTTTTTCATGGTATTGCTGCTGCAGGAGCACATTAGTAGCATGAAAGGTTGAAAATGTTTTCTCTAACAAGTCATCATCAGTTATGTTATCTCCACATAATTTTAGTTGAGAACTAATTTTGAAAAGTTCTGAATTGTATTCACTTACAGTCTTAAAATCTTGCAATCGTAAGTGCATCCAATCATAACGAGCTTTAGGGAGTATCACCGTTTTCTGATGGTCAAATCGTTCTTTCAAATTTTTCCACAACTCAAGAGGGTCTTTCACAGTGAGATATTCCAATTTTAATCCTTCATGTAGATGATGACGGATGAAAATCATTGCTTTTGCCTTGTCTTGATTAGATGTTTCTTTATCTGCTAATATAGTATTTCCTAGACCTTTAGCATCTAGGTGAATTTCAGCATCTAATACCCATGACAAATAATTCTTGCCTGGGATGTCTAAGGCCGCAAATTCAAGTTTGGCAAGATTTGACATTATAATCACTTGAATCAAAATAATAATAAAAATATTAGTAAAATAATAAGTATTCTCAATCGTAAAATAATTCAATTATATATACCAGATTTGCTAAATAATAATATGTATGTCAAATATTGGCATAGAGAGGAATAGTCATAATAATAACTTAACACAAATTACATTAATTGAAATTTCTTTTAAAAAAATATTTATATATAATTATCATTATTAGATTTTAGTTGTAAAAATAAATGTGCAAATGTTACCCAAAGCAAATATTTTATCTAGAAAATAAAATAAAAGAATTAAGAAAATACGTATACCGTATATAGTTTAACGGGAGTTATACGGGCAAATTATATAAAGTCGAAATGACATGAACTTCACTATGAACTCGTAGAAGCTCGTGCTGATAACGTGTTATGAAATAATGAAAGGAAGGAATAAACTAAAAAGAAAATATCAATACAAAGAAGAAATAGAATAGAAGATAAACAAGAGAACTTTTTATTTCATTTATTGTGCATCTCTACAAGCCTTGTACATGCCTCTATTTATAGACCTTCTAACATAATACAATCCCTTAAGTTACAAAGAATAAATAGAGGTTTAATTACTATATAAAACCCTCATAATTCCATTGGGGGTTGCTACAATGGAGGTTACAACTTTGAGAGTTATGGACATCCATAATAAAGTAATATTTATAACACACTTCCTTGTTATTACAAAGAATTGTAATTTCCTAAACATGTTTGGCTGACAAAGTGTAATTGCATCGTAACTCCTTATGTTATGTTTAGTAGCACAAATTGTAATTACTTAAGTTATACTTTTAAAAAATATTAATAAGATAAAATAATTTCTAAATAAGTAACAAAAATTAAAATCAAATTATCGTATGTATTATGTTAGTCTAAAAGCGTAGTTGATAATATGATTACCAATAAAAATAAAAAGAAAAATAAACATCATGTGCAATTTTATCCAAATGTTTTAGTGCATATTTGTTGGGTTATTCCCTCTTTAATATTTAATATATGTTCATTTTTATCATATGTTGGTCCTTGACTGAGTTCGTCATCATCTTAATTTGAATTTGCATAATTAAGATTATCAATATCTACTTCTTTCATATATTCTTCGAAGCATGAATTATTTCAGTTCCACTTATAATTGAAGTTATGAAATATGCAATATACTAGTCCAATCTAATCTTGTTTTTTATGCCATACTGTTGAGTATGCCACGTATTTTAGTCAAATTTGAAAAATAATCTCCCAATTAATCTTTGTTTATTTGTTTCAGTCGAACTTTGATTAGTCTAGATTATTTTATTATTATTTGACCTATGAATTTAGCCTATAAATAGACTCTTTTACAACCTTAGAAAATGCGCCCATTAAAATATTAGAACTCATAACACTTTTGGAGAATTTTGTGTTTACGTTTTGATGGTTCTTTGTTTTTGGGTTTCGAGGTTTAGTTTTTATCTCCATCTTTTGTACTCTTCATTCTTTTGCCATTATAGTAAAATTATCTTTGCTCGTGATTTTTTTATCCTCTTTGGAGGGGTTTTTCCACGTTAAATTTGTGTGTTCAATTTCTCAATTTCTTTCACTATTTTTTACTTGTTCGTTGCTTAATCGGGTCGATCCCCAACAAGTGGTATCAAGAGCTAGTTCAATTTTTGTAGATCAGCCCGTTCAAAGATGGCAAAAACAGGGTTTGACATTGAGAAGTTTGATGGTGTCACAAATTTTAATCTATGGCAAGTTCAGATGATGACAATTTTAGTTCAGACTAGCCTGGAAAAGGTCGTTACCGGGAAAAAGCCTAAGAATCTAGATTAAACAGAATGAGAAGAGCTTAATGAAAAGGCCCTGTCTGCAATCCAATTGTGCCTCGTGAATAAGGTATTGCAGGAGGTATTGATGGAGAAAACCTCATCTGCCTTGTGGAATAGGTTAGAAACTCTTTATGCGACTAAGTCTCTGGCTAACCGTCTAGTGTTGAAACAACGTCTATTTGCGTTCCTTATGAACGAATGTGAGCTTCTTAGAGATCGCATTAGTCAATTTATTACTCTTTTGAATGATTTAAAGAATGTTGAGGTTAAGATTGATGATTAAGATCAAACTGTGCTATTATTGTGCTCTTTACCCTTTTGATACAAGTTTTTCAGGGAGACTCTAATTTATGACAGAGACAAACTGTTATTCGAGGATGTGAAGGGTCATTTGTTGAGTAAAGACAAACTCGATGATGAGTTTGGCTCAGATAGCAAGGCAGATAGGCAAGCTTCCATTTTAGTAGTGTAATTGGCCCAATTTGCCCGGGCCCGATTAAAACCAAATAAATACAAAAAAATTAAAAACCAAATAAAAAAAACATAAAATAAGTCCAAATTATTAAAAGTCCAATAACAGTCCAGTTTTCTTTATAGCAGGCCTAAAACACTACCCAATTTACAAACCCAATACCCAAGCCCAACAATACTAAACCCTAGGCCCAACTAAGCCCAAAACCTAAACCAAATCAGAAAAACAAAAAACCCTAGAACCTTCAGCCGCTGACCCCCCCCACACGCGCGCCTCCAGCCCCTTCCACGTCACCCCACAAACGGCTTCTTCCGTACGACGATTTCACCTGCAAAAAAGAAGCAAAGCAGCAAAAAGCCAGCAAATGTATAACAGAAAAATGAAAGGATTTCTAGATTTTCTATTTATTCTTTAAATCGGCTATAAAAGAAGCCGAAAATAATCTATAAAGGGGGTTACATTTTTTTGATACAAAGAAAATACCAGAATACAAAAACAACAGATTTCAAGAGAAAAAGGTTGCGTTCTATTTTACTTCTTTTTCCGTTTCATCTTTGTTTTGAATCAAAAAATAAAATAAAATAAAGGAGAGGAAAAACTAACCCGAAATCAAACGGTTCCCTCGTCGTCGAAGGTCGCGCTGGAAGAGAGGAGAAACGAATTGTTTTTTTTCCCCGCTGGGCTAGGTCGGGTTTTCGGGGGTTTAGGCCTCAGATCTACGTCCTGCACGAAGCGGGCTTCAAAAAGGTACCTTTTGGGCTTTTCGGCCACCGCGTACTGCGGCGCCGTCGCCGGCGTCCAGCGGCCGCCGCGGTGGTCCGGCGATCAGAGCCATGACCGGCCATCGGGTTTTTGAGAGGAAAGGGGAGAGCAAATTTCTGATTTTTTTTTAGAGAATGGGCTAAAATGAAGTTTTTTTAATTTTTTTTTTGCTTATATAGCAGTATAAAAACGGCGTCGTTTTAGTGAGCCCCCCAGACGCCCAAAACGGCGTCGTTTTGGGGGGCCGACCCGAGACCCGATCCGCTTTGCCTAGGATCCGCGTGTTTTTTAGCAGAAGGGCTATTTGCGCTTTTGGCCCTTCCGCTTTTTAAACCTATTTCAATTAAATCTTTTTGATTCTTTAAAATTGACCCTATAATTTGTGTTGGTTTCATTTTGGTCCATTTTAAAACGCAGCGTTTCGGAGGACGGGATTATTTCCCCATTTGGTCCCTCCCTTTTTACGCGCGTTACATTAGGGCCCCAATTCGTTTTTTTCTTTTTAAATTTGGATTTTTAATTTTATTTCTCTCTTAATTTAGTCTATTTAATGTTTTATTTATAATTTGGGTTCTCAATTTTATTTTAATTTCAATTTAAAACAGTATTCATTTATTATCAATTCATTTATATTTATGTGTATCATTTTCACCTATTTATATAATTGTTTGCATGTACATATATTCCTTTTTTTTCATTATTATGTATATTTTTTTACTTCTTTGTTTATCCATATTTTTTTGTATTTTACTTTATTCCTGTTTTATTATTATTATTATTATTATTATTATTGCTATTACTATTACTTTTATTGTTACTAGTATTATTATTATTTTTATTACTATTATTTTTAATATTATTATTACTATTATTATATTCATTCTTATTATTACTTTCCCTACTATTAACATATTATTATTATTATTATTAATATACTTAATTAACTTTGTTATTATTACTATTATTTTCGTAATATTTATTTGCTTAATATTTTTAAATACACTTATTCATTTATCATTTTATTACTTATTTATTTACATCTTTCTATATAGTGTTAAAACTTCAAAAAAATTTCATTATTATTCGTGTCATTAATTATTATTATTAATATCATGATTTTTAAAAATACATTTTATTTTATTGTTATATTCTGGTTCAAAATGTTTTCACGATGAGGCAACACTCGAAACTTAGGAGCTTCGAGAAATCATACCCTAACTTACTGGGTTTCGATTTTCTCGTCGAGTCTAAAGGGCTGATCATTTTTAAACCAAAGCATCTAGGTTAAATAAAAGCTTATTCTCGGGAATTCAAAAATGTTGTGTTCTAACTCACTGAATATGACATTTTGTTATCTCGAGGTAAGGATTTCTAAAAAAATAAAGGCAATATTCCGTATTTGGAATTTAGAGAAATTGTGCCCTAACTTACTGGGTTCCGATTTTTCATTTGACCCAAATAACCGAATATTCTTCTTAAACTTAAATGCACGAGTTTTAAAAGTCAAAAGACAAGCTTAATTTCGAGGATTTAAAAGGTCGTATCCTAACTCACTGGGCATGACATTTTACTCTTTCGAAATAAGAGGGTCTTAGCCTCCAATTTAATTTATTCAATTGTATTTTAAAATCTTTTCAAATTTTCGACATTAAGACGTTAATCAATCAATTCGGTACCAATTTTGGGCGTTACGAGGGTGCTAATCCTTCCTCGTACGTAACCGACTCCCGAACCCGTTTTCTCGAATTTTGTAGGCCAAAAATCATGGTTTTAATAAATCAAAATGTTTTAATGATCAATCTCAAGGTGATCCGATCAGACCTCGAAAAAGGATTGGTGGCGACTCCATTTTCATTTTTTAAAGTCGACCCCATTTTTCAACGAAAAAAATGGTTTCGACAACTAGCATAAAAAAGGCAAGACAAAAGGTGTCGCTATTGTAAGAAGTTAGGTCACGTCAAAGCAGATTATTATAAACTGCGAAATAAAAGGGCTGCTGAGAGTAACGATGAAGATGTAGCTGGTGCTAATTTGGCCGACGAAAGCTGTGATGATTTCTTGTTAGTGTCAACTAGCGATAGCTCCGAGCTTACGTCTGAGTGGATCTTAGATTCGGGATGTTCTTTCCACATGTGTCCCTATAGGGAATGGTTCTTCACATACAGATCGGTTGAAGGTGGAGTTGTGCACATGAGAAACGATTCATCTAGTAAGGTAATCGATATTGGTACTTTTAAAATTATGATACACGATGGGAAGATTAAGACACTCTCAGATGTTAGGTATGTACCTGATTTACGAAAGAATCTCATCTTCTTGAGTATTTTAGACTCGAAAGGTTGTAGAATCAACATCGATTCGAGCGACATTAATGTGTCTCGTAGGACTCTCGTTTTGTTAAAAGGTAAAAAGATCGACAGTCTTTATATTCTGGAAGGTTCTACAATGACCGGTGAAACCGGACGTCCCTCGTTTGTTACAGAGTCGAAGTCAACTCGTTTGGAGCAAAGAAAACTTGGTCATAGGAGGGAAAAATGTATAACCATTTCGTTGAAGAGAGGTTCTCTTTTAGATGCAGGTTTTGGAAAGTCAGGATACTTTGTTCGTGAAAATCAGACCCATGTTAGTTTTGATTTGGTAGTGCACAAGTCAAAGGCTAGAAGTCTTCCAGCTTCTAAGTACAGATTTGACTCAGTTAATTCCTTGCATAGTTCAAGATAGGCCCGTGGTAGGCTTTGGCAAAAATGGTGTTGTGGAAATACGAGTCAAGGTGGAGATTTGTTAAGTATGCCACGTATTTTTGTCAAATTTGAAAGATAATCTCCCAGTTAAACTCTGTTTATTTGTTTCAGTCGAACTTTGATTAGTCTAGATTATTTTATTATTATTTGACCTACGAATTTAGCCTATAAATAGGCTCTTTTACAACCTTAGAAAATACACCCATTAAAATATTAGGACTATACCACTTTTGGAGAATTTTGTGTTTACGTTTTGAGGGTTCTTTGTTTTTGGGTTTCGAGGTTTAGTTTTTATCTCTATCTTTTGTATTATTCGTTCTTTTTCCATTATAGTAAAATTATCTTTACCAGTGGCTTTTTTATCCTCTTTGGAAGGGTTTTTCCACGTTAAATTTGTGTGTTCAATTTCTTAGTTTATTCCGCTATTTTTTTACTTGTTCGTTGTTTAATTGAGTCGATCCCCAACACATACTAAGGTGATGTTGTTAATATAGGAAATATTTTTTTAGAACAACAAATGTCTTCTTAACCACATTTTGAAGCCTTAAATGTCTCAAATTAAAGAGTTCATGAGCTATCTATGGTGCTTGTATCTAGCATCACTCTCTCAAATGTTATCATACCTCACGATATGGTGCAATAAAATCTTTTTTATTTGCATAATTAGCATCAACTGTATAATATTTGGGTTCACAATCCAAATAGTCTCTAGCTTTAATTATAAATACTTATATAAGCTTAGTTCGGAGAAAGACTTATACTAAGTTTTATCCCTTTTATATTACATAAATTATGTAACGACCCGAAATTTACGGATATCGGAAAGTGCATTTTCAGGTCACTGTTTTCGTAAAATGAATTCGTAAATATTTATTAAAAATATTTATGAATAAATATTTACGAAGATAGTTGTGTGGTCAATTAGGTTTTGGTTAGGTGAATTTGTCTAAATTAAGAGTAATTAGGTATAAGGACTAAATTGCAAATAGGGCAAAAGTTGAATTATAGAATAGAGAAAAGTGAAGGGACTCAATTAGCAATTAAGCCCTAAGTGACAAGTGTGTGGTAATAGTGAAATACATGTGGTAAAATAAAATACATATATTAAAATATATTTACTTATTATTTAAGTAATAATTCTTATATTATATTATATTATATTATATTATATTATTAAAAAAAAGAAAGAAAAGAAAGAAAAAGGAATTAAAAAAAACAAATCAAACGAAACAAAGAAGGGGGAAAGAAGAAAGAAAAAGAAAAAGAAAAATTAGGGTTTAAGGTTCAAAGCTTGATTGGTAAGTCAATTTAATCCCTTTTCTTATAATTTTGATGTTTTTAGAATCTTAGAACAAAATACTATTTGATTTATATTGAAAATTTGAAGGTTAGTGAATTTTTAGATGTTGTTTATGTTGAATAAATTGAAGAATTAGGGTTAAATTGATAGAATTTCAAGTTAGAATTGAGAAAAGGGATTGAATTGTAAAATAAATCATAAGTTTTAAGTAATAGGGACTAAATTGAGAGAATTTTGAAATTAGGGATTTATGGTGAAATTAGAGAGTTAAATTTAGTTTTAAGTGTTAATTGAATGAAAATAAAGAATAAAATTGTGAAGAAAATAAGGTTAGATTTGATTAAGGATTAAATTGGAATTTAGGCAAAAGTTGTGTATAAATTGAAATATTCAATGTAAAATTGTGTTGTATTGATAATTTTTAATTATTTTAATTCCGTAGCTAATGTTGAGTTAGAGACCTCGGCTAGGAAAGGAAAAGACAAAGTCAATGAAGATTAGCTCGGAAACTACGGTTTGTATTTCTATAATTCGAATCTAGTAATTATTATTTGTTGTATTTTGATTAAATGTTATGGTAAGTAAATGAGGTGAGTAATTATCATTATGACATCAAATTGAAAGTATGTGATTTTGTGATATTTGAATATTAGATGAATGTGACTTTGAAAAGTGAAATTGAAACCCTATTAACTGTATCGGGCTGAGTCGAATATAGTTGGCATGCCATAGGATTGGAAGCGTTCAGGGATACTTCGACGTCGATGAGACACTGGGTTTCAAACTATTGCTTCGGATAAATTCGATGAGGTACTAGGTACCAACTTACTTCGGCATGGCCGATGAGACACTGGGTGTCAATTTATTACTTCGAATTATCCGATGAGGCACTAGGTGCCATACTGGTGTGTTTTGGTTGGATCCGTGTATCCGCCAAAGTCCGAGTCCTGTTAATAGGGATAAATAAATGTAATGTAACAGCCTAATTTCAGTGAAGTCGGAACAGTTGTAACAGCCTGAATTTAGCCCTAATCGGAACGGTGGTTTTGGGACCACGAATCCGAATCGAAATAATAATTTTATATTATTTTAAATGCTTATTATATGTGGATTAGTGTGTGTGAAATTTTCGTATTAAAATTTGGTCGTTTTAGTGCTTAATTGTAAAAAGGGGTTTAATTGCATAAAAGGAAAATTTGGTGATAGAATGTGTAAGTACTAAATTGGAGGTGGCTTCTTAAATTGAGGTATTAAAAGTGTAAATTAGCCAAAAGATTAAGCCTAGTGGACGGCCATCATTTGCATGTAATAGTAGCATAATTGTTTATTATTATATTACATGTCATTAGGTAATAAAATAAGTGATAGAATGTATAATTAATAAAAGAAAAGAAAGTGTGTTCATCTTTTTCTCAAAAGACCGAAACTAAGAAAAAAAATAGGAGAAAGAAAGCTTCAAGTGGTTCGGCACATAGAAGGCTTAAATTGAGTAAGTAGTTAGCTTGGTTTCTAATAATTTGTACATTTTTGAGATAGTTGTTTTGAGTTTTAACTAACCCATGTTCAAATTTTTAATTTGGTTGTGATTTTTGTGAGATGCCATGAATGGTAGTTAGATGTTTATGTTGCTTAGTGATGAAATGTAAATAGTATGTGATAGATGAACAAGTGTTATTCTTGAACCTTTGATGAAGTAAGGTGATTTGGATTAAATTACAAAAAGGAAAATTTTAGAGGAATGAAAGGTCAAAGAAATGAGTTGTATAGGTTTGAAATGGGAGGAGGAAAATTCGGCTCTTAAGGATTTTGTTCAAATTTTGTGTATTTTTGTATTTTGTGCAATAGGGACTAAATTGTAAAAATTACAAATGTTAGGGGTAAAATGGTAAATTTCATAAATATATGATTTTGGATCGAATTGAATGAATATACATTTGAATGAGTTTAAATTGGAATTTGTTTAGATCGTGAACAAAAAAAAACGGGATTGGATCAGGGAAAAACAAAATTAAACGAATAGCCGGGAAGCTTAATTCGCCAACTTCCGAGGTAAGTTTTAAGCAATTGAGTTAAATGGAATTTTATTTTATAATATAAACTTTTATTAAGAGGAGATAGGTATGTTAAATTATATATTGCCGAATGTGTTATTATGTTTGATGTAAATTGGCCAAATGTGAGATTGTTTATAGTTGGGCATAATTGCATGAAAAAGGCATTTTATTGTTAATGATGTAATTAAGTATTTGGGATATTATGCTAGAATGTGATTGATTTTAAATGGAATAGTTGGGTACATGACAATGGCTTTACCGAATGTGTTATAAATTTGGATAGAAAATATTAAGGACATATCTTGGTGTATGTAATTTGTAAGAGCCCAATTTTGCCCGAGCTTAATAATAAACCCAAAATAATAAAACAAAGTCCATGTCCAATTCAAAATATATCATTTGGCCCGAGCTTGACGTATATGGAAGTACAATCTTCAAGGATATGCAATCTTAGATATGATATGCAAATCTTAGATATGATATGCAATCCTAGAAGATATGGTATGTAATCTTAGATATGATATGCAAATCTTAGATATGATATGCAATCCTAGAAGTTATGGTATGCAATCTTAGATATGATATGCAATCTTAGAAGATATGGTATGTAATATTAAAAGATATGATTTTGTAATCTTAGAGATTTAATTTGTAGATACCTTTTAATCTTAGCCGTTGATGTAATTGATCTGTACCGTTGGATTTGGGGAGGCTCAACTATAAATAGAGGCCTCTCCCTTCATTGTAAAGACACTTGAATGACATTGGAATTAGGAGTAATAAAATTTCTTGAGAGCATTCACTTAAATTTCTCCCTTTTGCGTTCTTATTTTCTGTGGCTTGTTCTTATTTTGTTCTTCGCTTATCTTCATTTCTTTTTGAGTTACTTCCGTTCGAGTTAGATTTTGGTGGAGGAATTTCGTTGAATCTTCATATTGCGGGAGTTAGGTAGAACTTATGCGTTTTTTTTTATTTAATTGCTTAATCATTATTTATTATTTTATTTGATTTGTTTTTTTATTACATATTATTTTAGGATTAATAAATTAGTTACATACTTCAAAATTTTTTTATATTATATAGTATTATATTATCATATATTATTTTTGTTAAAATTTTATTTTTTTAAAAAATTATTTATATTGTATAATATATTATTTATTCTTAAATATATAGTTTTTTTTATGTATTTGGATATTATGAACATGTTTTTATTTTTAGTTCTTGATTAATTACTTATGTCAAAACTTATTTTATTTTCTCAATTATATATAGGTGCTATTTTTGTTGTCTATACATTATTTTTATTTGTAATATTATATATACTATTTCATATGTGCTATTTTATTTTATATGTGTTATTATTCGATAGTTTATAAATGTAATATTGTCACATGGTTATTGTTTAAAATAAAAATACATTTTTTTTATAAAATTACTATATTTCGTTTAAAGGTTTTTTAAAAATAAGGCAATGTTTTGATAATTAGAAATTCGGAAAATAGTGCCCTAACGTGTTGGGTGCGATTTTCCGTTTGGCTAAATAACTAAATATCCTTTTGACAAGTTTTGTAAACCGTGAGATGATTTTGATTACGAAGGTTTTAAAATATCATGTCCTAACGTGTTGGATGTGATATTTATATTCCTTTGGAACAAGAAAGTCTCAAATTTTTAAATTGCTCAAAGTTTCTTTAAAGAAATGATATTTTTAAATACTTTTAAATTTTAAACATTTGGACATGATTTTATCGATTAGGTACCAATTTTTGGGCGTTATGAGGGTGCTAATCCTTCCTCATACGTAACCGACTCCCGAACCCGTTTTTTTGTTTTTCGTAGACCAAAATTAAATGTTTTTAAATAAAATGTTTTGCAATGTGATCCAATCACACCTAAGTAAAAAAAGGATTGGTGGCGACTCCCACTTTTGTTTCTAAAAGTCGATACCGTTTTCTAAACGATTTAAAATGGTTTCGACAGCTTGGCGACTCCACTGGGGACCAATAAGAGAGTCAAGCCGTAAAATCGATAGTTTCATGTCCTCCTGTTTGAATTTAAAAATTTTGATTTTAAAAATATGATCCTTTTATTGCATGTGATTTTAAAATATGTCTCTTTGCATTGCACTGCATGACCGTCGTGGTCACACCCTTAAGTGGGAGCGAGAAGCTATGCCTTCGTGAGGTTTTCACCTCCGCATGGGCTAGTGGATTGTTTCCGGAATACATCTGTACCTATGTCTTCGTGAAGTTTTCACTTCCGCATGGCCATAGGGAAATGTATTCCCCTGAACCGAACTCGATCCATATGAGCCTATAATGGGTGAGGATCGAGGAATCTACTGGTTTGGGTACCTCAACTTTAGAGTTAAACCACACGTAGAGAACCTAGGAACCCACCCTAAGTAGAACTATGTCAAACCCTAGTGGTCACCCTGATAGGTGTTCTATGTTAGAAAAGAGGTGTTGATTTCAAATTCGATTGCTAAATAGAAAAGTTTGTCATAAGAAAATGGGTTTTTTGATAAAATGGATTATAATACGGTCTCGTCCGAATATGGTCCAAGTAAACACAATAAGGGAAGACTGATAGCCGGCGAAGGAATACAAGAATTTATTACTCAAGGATTCAAGCTGACAAAGACAAATTGGGAATCATCACGTCTTGACTTTCTTGAAGAAGCTAACGAGTATTATGGAGCAGGGAGTCACGTCTCAGATCAAGCAAAAAGGAGCTAGTGAAGGCATTTATTACACGTTTGTGAGATTTGACCTTTGCGAGGAAGGGTATTAATGTTTTTGCTTGGAATATGAGGGCAAGGCCGTGTATGCGATCCGTTTTATGTAAAGAAATTTGTTTTCTAGAAAAGTTTTTCTAATGTAACTGAATTCAGAATCAACGCCTCTCTTTCTTTGCATTCATGCATTTGCATTACATAATATCATATGCATTCAAATTTATAGAGAGTCTAATTAGTTTAAATTATAGGAGAAAATCTGGAAACGGAACACCCTTACGGTACACGAGCTAAGTCAAGAAAAATGGACCAGAGAATGGAGCAATTCCAAAGAGATATGCAAGACCAGATGCAGGAACAGATGGCAAAGCTTCAACAAGAGATGAGAGACCAGATGTTGGAAGCCCAAAAGAATATGATGGCCCAAATGGCCCAGATGATGAGTAGGATAATGGAAAAGGGAAAGGGTTCCCTAGTTAATGCTGAAGACAACGAGGACTTTCCTAGGGGATTCACCCCACCACATGTGCAAACACAACCGGAGGAGTATCCCCAAAGGCCATCTATCACGATTAGGCCTCAACAGGGGCAAGCTGATCCTAGACCACCCCTGAACTTTCAAGTGGGCTCGGGATCTAACCCAGGAGATAACCCTGCCAACCCCGTTATCCCTAATTTGGACATAGAAGAGAGAGAGGGAATAAGAATTGAATCTTCAAGGAAGTTGGAGGATCGCTGTAGGTGGTTGGAGGAAAAATTCAAAGCTTTGGAGAATGATGACCATTATTACGGTATTGACGCCAAGGACTTGAGTTTGGTCCCGGATCTGGTACTTCCTCATAAATTCAAGATGCCGAAATTTGAGAAGTACCATGGAACTACTTGCACTGAAGCCCACATTACTATGTTCTGTAGGCGCATGACTGGTTATTTGAACAATGATCAACTCTTGATTCATTGTTTTCAAGATAGTTTGACGGGAGCAGCTTCTAGATGGTATAATCAATTGAGCCGCGCTAATATTAGCTCATGGAGAGACTTAGCTCAAGCCTTCATGAGGCAGTATAATCATGTCACAGATATGACGCCTAACCGAATCATATTGCAAAACATGGAAAAGAAATCAAACGAGAGTTTCAGGCAATACGCACAAAAATGGAGGGAAATTACCATGCAAGTCCAACCACCTCTCCTGGAAAAGGAAACCACCATGTTGTTTATCAACACTCTAAAGGCGCCTTTTATCACCCATATGATAGGAAGCACCACTAAAAGCTTTGCGGATATAGTCATGGCGGGTGAAATGATAGAAAATGCCATAAGGGGTGGCAAGATTGAAACAGGGGAAACCACTAAAAGGTCTACTCCTCGAAAAAAGGATGACGAGGTGAATAATACGGGTACATACAATAAAGGGTACTCAAAAGAAATTACTGTTAACCAACCCAAGGTGATCACCGCTGGGCAACGAGGGTCAGCGAGACAAGAGTCGAGCACAAGGCAAAACTTTGAAAAGCTCCAATTTATGCCAATCCCAATGACATATAAGGAGCTATATCAAAGTTTGTTTGACGCACACGTGGTGTCCCCATTTTATTCGAAACTGTTGCAACCTCCATTCCCAAAATGGTATAACGAGAATACCCAATGCGAGTACCACGCGGGAATAAAGGGTCATTCAATTAAAAACTGCACTACGTTTAAAAAGCTGGTTGAAAAGCTCATCAAAATGGGAGTTGTGGAAGTCGACGATTTATCAAAATCTGATCACTTCGATGAGGCAGTAAATGTGATTATTGAAGGAGGAGACAAGAAAGTTGCGACTCCTTGAAGAAATCAAAAGCGGAGAAAGAACCGGGGAATAATGTTTCCAAACCTTGTGTACTTGGGAGTGTTTTGAATAATGGGACTGAGGAAGAGATTCTTGTATTTTTAGAAGCAGACCTAGAGTAATATTTAAAACATGCTTGTTGCCTTAAGCCTAGAGGCAATAAGAATTCTTTTGTGAAATAGGCTCGTGTCCGAAATTTATATTTCAATGAAATGCATTTTTTTGAAAACATATTCTTTTATTCTTTACATTTCATACTGTACATTTTTTTTACCAATATTCTTTCATTCTTTATTTGTGACCATACTATCCAAATGATCATCCTTAGAATCATTTATTCTTTTGATTTGTTCGCCTTCATACCTAGGTACCCAGATATCAACGTCATGAACGACATTGTTACTGACTCCATTTTTGAACAAGATATGGGTCTAGGGGATCTCAGGATTTTGAAGATTACAGAGATTATGACATATTTTCTGACTTGTTAAAAATGGTTTAACAAGATGAAAAACAGACCTTATTCTACAAAAGGGTCATTGGATATTGCGAGCCTAGGAAAGGGGTGAAGATCGAAGCCCAGCTTGCCATAGAAATAATGCCAGACATTAAAAATGTTTTCGCACGATCATATCAGGACATGCCTGGGATACTAAGATGCGGGCTAAACATGAGGATCGGGCACTGCCGATCTACATAGAAAGGGGTGGTATCAGCTATGCCGAATTTAAGTAGACAAGATTCATATGCCTACTCCAGTTCTTCACAAATTTTCCATATGTGAGGCATGGATGTGATAGAGCCAATCTCGTCAGAAGCTTTTAGCCAATATCGACTCATCAACATAGTCATCATTTTCTTTGCTAAGAGAGTGGAAATAGCTTTATATGTCAATGTTACAAGGTCGATAGCCATCAAATTTCAAAAAAAAAAAAGAGATCAAGATGTTAGCAGAATGCTACAAAGGATCGCGTTTAAATAACTGTACAAAGTTAAAGTTTATAGTTGGTCCAAAGATCAGGCAGCATATCACAGTGCAACAAAAGTTCCCCCCTCCCAAAAAAAAGAGGGGCTAAGACTTGTAAAGATTGGCATAAGAAGCTATCACTATTCTCTATGATTATCGAACGTTGGCCAGGACCTTTGCCGGGGCAACATCTTACACATTGGTTTATAGATTGAACCTAATTGAAGAAAAGGTTAAAAGCTATTTGTCACGGCTAGATGATGCAAACTTACGAAGTTCATCTTAGAGAATTCCACAATGGGGAACCTAATGTTGAAACAGATCTTTTTTCTACAAGACGATTTCAGAGGAAAGCATATTACGAACTGGGAAATACCTTATGTTGAAAAAGGCCTATTCTGGAGGAGCATTGATATTGACTGAGATGAATGGCGAAGACTTGCCTAATCCGACGAATTCGAGTTCAAACAAGAAGTATTTTACCGAAAGAGGAAGGTCCAAGGTGAAAACCCTTAAAGGGCGCCTTGAGTACAAATGCAAATACAAATGCAAAAAAAAAAAGAAAAGAAAAGAAAAAGGAGAGGCCAATGCGAAAACCCGCAAAGGGCGCTTTGAGACCAAATGGGATTTGAGTTGAAAACTCGAAAAGGGTGGCTCAAATTTTGACCAAAAAGCGGGGCATACAGTAGTCTTGCTACGTCTGAATTATTAATGAGGAAGTATGTTACGTCTTGGGGCATCGACAAAGAACTCCGGATCCCCACAAACACATATTGAGCTTAAAATGGTCCTCAAAAGTTGGAGCAGAGAAGCTCAGGTCACGCGATATCTCAGGGCACCTAGCTTCTATTTTACCCATTTTTGAATTTGTTATTCTTTTCAATATACACCCCAATCAATTTTCTTGGTTATCTTTTATAAACTTATTTGTTTTGAGTTATACTCTTGATTAATTTCTTTCTTGTCCATTGATCTTTTTCAAGCGTTTTATATTGAAATAATGATTATTGGACTAATACTTTCATAAAAGGAGTTTCACACATTACTCTAGAAGCTTCTAAATAATATGAGGAATCAAAACAAGACTATTGTTCGAGAACTCACCAGGCCTAAGGGATGGAAACATTGAAAAATGATTATCTTTTCAGATTCTTATTGGATGAGACAATTTTGTTGGTGATACCACATCGTCAGATGACGAACAAAGTCAATCCAAATAGAAAAAGAGGATCATTGTCGGGATACCTGCATTCATTGAAAATCTCGAGACACATACATTTGGTCATTACACCGGGGAATGGTGTAACAGATCAAATTGATTGAAAGTGATACAAGTTACGCACCTCTGAGTGATAACCGGATGGTTGGAAGAAACCAAATGATATTCCCCGAACTTGCGATTGGGAGGTATAAATTTTTATGTCCTAAAGTTCAAAGGAAGGAACTCAAAATTACAACAGGGCAAGCTGCTTTGAGCGAGAAAATGATTGTTTCTTTGGGTTTTTCATCAAAGGTACTAGCCGAATAAGATAACATGGTAACGCATCGAGAGAGATGGAACCTTAAGGAACCATGAGCGATGACAACCCAAACACAAAAAGGATCATTCTCACATTTCCAATTAGGAGCATTTGATTCATTTCGATCATGGTGTCCTAATAGTTTTTCATAAAAAAATTCTCATGACATTCTACATTCATGCAAATGTCATTCTTAAAATCATTTAGTTAGGAGCATTAGATTCATTTTGATCTTGCATCCTAATCATCATTCTCATGACATTCTGCATTCATGCAAAAAGTCATCCATAATACATTCAAATATACAGACGGTCCTCGAGAGGAGATGAGTGTAGCAAAGCCGAAAATTTCAGATTTACGTTCCTAGAAATGGTAGTGGAGCAAATCTGAAGAATGAAGTCTTCACGAAGATAGTAAGGAAGCAAATTGAAAATTTCAGATTTTGTTCCCTAGTGGATCAAACTGAAGAATGAAGTCTTCCTGAAATTCTTCCTGAAGATAGTAAGGAAGCAAATTAAAAATTTTAGATTTTGTTCCCTAGTGGATCAAACTGAAGAATGAAGTCTTCCTGAAGATAGTAAGGAAGCAAATTGAAAATTTCAGATTTTGTTCCCTAGTGGATCAAACTAAAGAATGAAGTCTTCCTGAAGATAGTAAGGAAGCAAATTGAAAATTTCAGATTTTGTTCCCTAGTGGATCAAACTGAAGAATTGAAAATTTCAGATTTTGTTCCCTAGTGGAGCAAACTGAAGAATTAAAAATTTCAGATTTTGTTCCCCAGTGGAGCAAACTGAAGAATTGAAAATTTCAGATTTTGTTCCCAGTGGAGCAAATCAAGAATTGAAAATTTGATTTTGTTCCCAGTGGAGCAAATGAAGAATTGAAAATTTGATTTTGCTCCTATTGGAGCAAATGAAGAATTGAAAATTTGATTTTGTTCCCTAGTGGAGCAAATTGAAGAATTGAAAATTTCAGATTTTGTTCCCTATTGGAGCAAACTGAAGAATTGAAAATTTTAGATTTTGTTCCCAGAAGGAGCAAATGAAGAATTGAAAATTTGATTTTGTTCCCAGATGGAGCAAATTGAAGAATTGAAAATTTGATTTTGTTCCCAAATGGAGCAAACTGAAGAATTGAAAATTTCAGATTTTGTTCCCTAGTGGATCAAACTAAAGAATGAAGTCTTCCTGAAAATAGTAAGGAAGCAAATTGAAAATTTCATATTTTGTTCCCTAGAAATGGTAGTGGAGCAAACTGAAGAATGAAGTCTTCCTGAAGATAGTAAGGAGCAAATTGAAAATTTCAGATTTTGTTCCTTAGTAGAGCAAACTGAAGAATAAAATTTCAGATTTTGTTCCCTAGAAATGGTAGTGGAGCAAACTGAAGAATGAAGTCTTCCTGAAGATAGTAAGGAAGCAAATTGAAATTTGATTTTGTTCCTAGTGGATCAAATCAAAGAATGAAGTCTTCCTGAAGATAGTAAGGAAGCAAATTGAAAATTTCAGATTTTGTTCCCTAGTGGATCAAACTGAAAAATGAAGTTTTCCTGAAGATAGCAAGGAAGCAGACTGAAGACATCAGATCCTGTCTCCCCGAGTTTGCAGTGGAGCAGATCGAAGATAGCGGATATTGCCTTCCTAAAGTTTGCAGTGGAGCAGATTGAAGTTATCAGACTTATCGAAATCAAGATGAAGTTCCAAATACCGTTGAAGTTGCAATGGAGTTGGAAACCATTTGAAGAAGATGAGGACCAAGAAGTCGAGGCTTGGTCAAGATCGGGCAAAATTGGTCCTTTTATAGTCTTTGCTCTATTATCGTTACACGACAATGAGCAAAGAGGGGCAACTGTAAGAGCCCAATTTTGCCCGGGCTTAATAATAAACCCAAAATAATAAAACAAAGTCCAAGTCCAGTTCAAAATATATCATTTGGCCCGATCGGAATGGCCCATTACTTAAAAAGATTGAAGGTCTATCTACAAGCTTGACGTATATGGAAGTACAATCTTCAAGGATATGCAATCTTAGATATGATATGCAAATCTTAGATATGATATGCAATCCTAGAAGATATGGTATGTAATCTTAGATATGATATGCAAATCTTAGATATGATATGCAATCCTAGAAGTTATGGTATGCAATCTTAGATATGATATGCAATCTTAGAAGATATGGTATGTAATATTAAAAGATATGATTTTGTAATCTTAGAGATTTAATTTGTAGATACCTTTTAATCTTAGCCGTTGATGTAATTGATCTGTACCGTTGGATTTTGAGAGGCTCAACTATAAATAGAGGCCTCTCCCTTCATTGTAAACACACTTGAATGACATTGGAATTGGGAGTAATAAAATTTCTTGAGAGCATTCACTTAAATTTCTCCCTTTTGCGTTCTTATTTTCTGTGGCTTGTTCTTATTTTGTTCTTCGCTCATCTTCATTTCTTTTTGAGTTACTTCCGTTCGAGTTAGATTTTGGTGGAGGAATTTCGTTGAATCTTCATATTGCGGGAGTTAGGTAGAACTTATGCGTTTTTTTTTTCATTTAATTGCTTAATCATTATTTATTATTTTATTTGATTTGTTTTTTTATTACATATTATTTTAGGATTAATAAATTAGTTACATACTTCAAAAAATTTTTATATTATATAGTATTATATTATCATATATTATTTTTGTTAAAATTTTATTTTTTAAAAAAATTATTTATATTGTATAATATATTATTTATTCTTAAATATATAGTTTTTTTTATGTATTTGGATATTATGAACATGTTTTTATTTTTAGTTCTTGATTAATTACTTATGTCAAAACTTATTTTATTTTCTCAATTATATATAGGTGCTATTTTTGTTGTCTATACATTATTTTTATTTGTAATATTATATATACTATTTCATATGTGCTATTTTATTTTATATGTGTTATTATTCGATAGTTTATAAATGTAATATTGTCACATGGTTATTGTTTAAAATAAAAATACATTTTTTTTTATAAAATTACTATATTTCGTTTAAAGGTTTTTTAAAAATAAGGCAATGTTTTGGTATTTAGAAATTCGGGAAATAGTGCCCTAACGTGTTGGGTGCGATTTTCTGTTTGACTAAATAACTAAATATCATTTTGACAAGTTTTGAAAACCGTGAGATGATTTTGATTACGAAGGTTTTAAAATATCATGTCCTAACATGTTGGATGTGATATTTATATTCCTTTGGAACAAGAAAGTCTCAAATTTTTAAATTGCTCAAAGTTTCTTTAAAGAAATCATATTTTTAAATACTTTTAAATTTTAAACATTTGGACATGATTTTATCGATTAGGTACCAATTTTTGGGCGTTATGAGGGTGCTAATCCTTCCTCATACGTAACCGACTCCCGAACCCGTTTTTTTGTTTTTCGTAGACCAAAATTAAATGTTTTTAAATAAAATGTTTTGCAAGGTGATCCAATCACACCTAAGTAAAAAAAGGATTGGTGGCGACTCCCACTTTTGTTTCTAAAATTCGATACCATTTTCTAAACGATTTAAAATGGTTTCGACATAATTATATGTGATTCAATGGATTGGTTCTCGTTTGTGTATGTATGGAACTGAATGAACAACAGGTTATGAAAGGCACTGAGTGTGCGAGCATATCACCGAGCACTAAGTGTGCGAAATCGGATACAAGGCACTATGTGTGCGAATTATTAAAGTAACGACACTATGTGTGCGATACGTTACGGAAGGTTGGCACTATGTGTGCGAATTATTAAAGTAACGACACTATGTGTGCGATACGTTACAGAAAGTTGGCACTAAGTGTGCGGGAATTGCTAAAGTAACAGCACTATGTGTGCGGTACGTTACTAAATTCAGGTAACAAAGATACAAGTTGATAATACATGTTAGGCTCGTTTTATTAAGGTGGGTACGAGTAATAGGCAAGTGTATCATTATGCTATGCACTATTAGTTAAGGTTGGAAGGTAAGTAACTAAAAGTATGTATTATTTATGATACTTTATGAATGAAGATGGTTTAAATTGTAAGTAGAGATTTTGGTAAGAAAAGGAAATATATATGCTGTTCATTTTATTCATGTGATGGTTGTATAAAAAGTATATACATATTTATACATGCATATAATGTAGTTACAAAATCTATCTTTGAATGATTGATTATTCGGCAATGAGATTGTGAATGAAACAATTTATTTGATCTTGATAAAGTTTATATGTGAGTTAAATGCTTGAAACTTACTAAGCTATAATAGCTTACTTGGTGTGTTTCTAATATTGTTTTATAGATTCTCTGAAGTCAAGGCTTGAGCTCGGGGATCATTTTGGCAGAACATCACACTATCAACGACATTTTGGGTATCTCTTTTGTGTATAAACTTTAAGTATATGGCATGTATAGACTAAACCGTTTTGAGTTGACCTAATTGATGGTTATATGTATATATATACATATGCCATGCGAAGATGGCTATGTTTCTTTAATTGAATTTATTTTTGAGTTTGTTATTTTATAAATTTACTATTTGAGTATTTTAGTATGCATATATAAAAATGCCTAGTTGAAAGCTATTTCTTAATAGATATTTGTGAGATTGAGTTTCTAGAAATTGGTTGGATATGGTACATATATGGCAATGAGATGATTAATTATATTGGCATGCTTATTTGAATGTATCTACGTGACTAGATATGCATGATATAAGTTGTAATTTTGTGTATGTATATATATAAGGTGATATAATAACGAGGAAATTGATGAGTACTTAATTGTGGATATTTGGCTATGGCTTGTATGAGTTTGGAGTATAAATATGGTTTGAGTGAGGTTCATAATATATTCGAATGTTGGATAAACTTATGTGTATATATATACATGTATACTTATACGATATGTTAAGTTATGGGATATCTATGTGATATTCTATATATGTGACCGTGGTGCAAGGCAATAATAATTAAATTATGGTATATTCATTTCATTGATTCGACCATGATATCTATGAAAGATTGAATATGAGTTTATTTACTTAAAGTGTTTGGTACTTTATTAGTAGAATGAATTTTTTTTTTAAGATGCATATTCGGCCATTATGGTTTACTTACCAAATGAATAGTAATTTGTACTATTTGTTATAAATTTACTTTTATGTGTATTGGTATTACAGAATCGTGATTTATATATATATACTCGTAAATATTTTAGTAAAACTTTCTTAAGGGTATATTCGGATAGAAGAAAAAAAAAGAAAAAAAAATTGAGATGTATACATATACATTGCTATGTTGAAATGATATGTATGTATATGCTGTTTTGGGGATTAGTATAGTAATACCTCTTAACCCTAATCTGGCGACGGATACGGGTGAGGGGTGTTGCAAGAGTGGTTTCGTAACCACAAGTTCGAGCTGGAAAGATAAAATATTTTAATATTATGAAATGATTAGTAATGTGATAGAAAGGTTGCATGAGAATTTTGATAAGAAATTTTTATCAATTATGTGCTTAATTGTAGAAAGGACTAAATTGCATAAAATGTCAAATTTGAATTCTAGTAGTTAAATGGGTTAAATAGCTATGGAATTCAAAACTTGAGGTCCTTATTTGGTAATTAGACCATTGAAGAAAAATATGTAGATATTTTTGGTGAATCATCCATGGAAAAATTAGAAAAGGCTAAGGACTAAATTGGAAAAGGGGAAATTTAAAAGATGATAATTAAATTAAAATGAAATAACATCATTTTATATCATCTTCAACCCCAAAAATACATGGAAACCCTTGGAGAGAGAGAAGAAACTAATCAATCTTGAAAAGGTATGAATTCATGTTCCGTTTTTAGTAATTTTTATATTTTTGAGATCGGGGAAGCTTAATTTACCTATTTGGGGGATTAATTTGAATAGATATCAAAGTATAGAAAAATTTTCATGGATTAATATGTTGAAATTTAAAATTTTATGGTAGAAAATGAAAGGTTGTTGATAGATAAACAACTTTTACAAAGTGAATTTACATGAAAACATGATTTAGGGACTAAATTGAAAAATGATGAAAACCCATGATAAAATTCTGATTTTTATGGAATTCATGGGCTGCTATTATGGTATATGAAATCGGTTAGGCTGAAAATAAGGATTAAATTGCATGGATTTCATTTTTTCCGAGCCTAGGGATGAAATTGGAATTTATGAAAAGTATGGGGGTAAAATGGTAATTTTGCCTTGGTGTAAATTGAGTTCAATGGAATATGAAATGTGTTAAATTGATGATTAAATTCAATTATATAGATCTGAAAGATCGAACAAAGAGTTAGATCGTGGAAAGGAAAAGATTTCGGATTAGTAGATTTCAGTTACGAATAAATATCAAGGTAAGTTCGTATAACTTAAATGAGCATAGAAATGTGCTGTTTTGAATGCTATATTACATTGAATATGTTATATGAGATTGTATATATGAAATGTATGGAAATTGCAATTGAAGAAATGGTATATGTTGGAAATTTATTGAAAAAGGTTAAATTTCGTGTGAATATTGAATTCCGATGGATAAAGGTGATTTCCCTGATAAAATTGCATGTGTTGTAGAATGGATTTAGCCTGAACGGGTAATCCGAAATGAGCCTCTCGAATATATGTTTCAATTAGGATTTAGCTGGACTGGTAATCCTAATTGACTGGATTTGGCCTGGACAAGTAATCCAGAATAAACTCCATAGAGAATTCTTTATCACTGAAAGGATTTAGCCTGGACTGGTAATCCTAACAAAGCTCTGAGAGTGTATGTTACAGACAAAATTTAGCCTGGACTGGTAATTCTGATGTATGTTATGTGGCTCGAGAGTGTACCTTAACAGGTACTACTGGATATAAATTGACGGATAATGGAATTGTACACTTTGAACGTACTATCAGAAACCATTGGAAAATTTAATAGTTCAACGGATAAAATGATTAATGAGACATGAGGAATATGAAATGAAAAAGAGGAAAACTTGATGGAATATGGCATGATGAGCTCATCAATACATTATGGTATATTTGTGATTAACATGTTTGATTGGATGAATGTGGTTAGGTAAAATGATAAATTGAATGGAAAGTATGCTTATGAATGGTTTAAATGTTAAATATGATTGGTAAGTTAAATTTTGGTTATACGAGCTTACTAAGCATATAATGCTTACTAGGTTTATTTTTCCCTGTTTTATAGTGCTCAAAGCTCGTGAAGGTTGGAGAACGGTCGGAGAAATCATCACACTATCCTCCCATTATTTTGGTATAAATGAAAATCTTGTTTTGGTATAATGACATGTATAGACAAATTTGATCAAATTATGGTTTGCATATGTTGAACCTAATCTAGCCATTGAAATGGCTAGAGAAACTTGTTTTGATGTTATAGATGGATATGGAATATCACATGTTCATGTATATATATAAGAATGAAATTATAATGAACAATTCAAGTTACATAAGAGGTAAGTAAAGTAAATAGTTTAGGATGAAGGTAAGTGATTTTATACAATAACAAATGGTATAATGGCTTTGTATTTATGCTTGAATTGGTTGGAAAATATTTGTAAGTGTTGGTGCAGGAAAATGTCAAAGTTTGGGTGAGAAATGAGGCTAGAAAGTGGCCTTATTTCGTTCACACGGGTAGACACACGGGCGTGTGTCTAGACCGTGTGTGACACACGGACTGGTACATGGGCATGTGGTCTAGCCGTGTGTCCCCTGTATTTCAAATTTGCAAAACAGAATGCTCAGAATTGAGCACACGGGCAGAGACACGAGCGTGTGTCTCAGCCGTGTGGATGACACGGCCTTGAACACGGGCGTGCGATAAGGGCGTGTGAAAACTGCACCTAATTTGTAAAAATTAAATTAACCACACGGCCTAGCACACGGACGTGTGACTTGGCCGTGTGACTTCAATTACTTCATGCCTTATAAGCCAGAGAGTTACACGGGTTAGGGACACGGGCGTGTATAGCCACAAGGCCTACAACATGGGCATGTCTTATGACCGTGTAAGCCACACGGCCTGATCACACGGGTGTGTCCCTAGACCACACGGGCGTGTGGATACTGTTCATAAGAGAAATTTTGATATTTTGTGAAAAAATTTTAGTGATTCCGATTTAGTCCCGATTCGATTTTAATGTTCATATTGGGCCTCGAGGGTCCATTTAAGGGATGTTATGCATAATATTTTAATATGAATAGTAAATTTCTTGAATTATTTGAAATTGTTCTGTAAATTTCGATAATACTCCGTAACCCTGTTCTGGCGACGGATACGGGTTAGGGATGTTACAAATTAGCATAAGATTGATATTGAATGTGAAATTGAAATGGGACATTGAATTGGATTGTACAATTGAAATGTATGAATCAAGGGTTTATGAAATAGTAATGTGATTGTCAAATGATATGTGAATCAAAGTGAGAAAGCTATTGATGAGAAATGAAGGAAAAATGGATGAATTGAATTATTGATTAGATAATGTTTATATATATATGGTTAAAAGTGTATATTATATAATGTTAATTATTTAAAGTATTCGGATTATAGAAATACCACTGAGTTTATACTCAGCGTACGGTTTATTTCTATGCGCAGGTTAGGTTAAAGTTCAATCGTTGAATCAGCATCCAAGGCCGATCCCAAACTTATTGTGGTGAAGTACATTTCTTTTTGGTAAATGGCATGTACCTAGGATATTGTGTTGTTATTTTGAGAAATGTTTGTAGTGTTGTTGTAAAATGATAATGGTTGGTATATATATATATATAAATGTTAAAGTTATCAAATGATAAGTTTTAGTAGTAAATTTGTATGAAATTAGAATTAGTTTAAATGAGTTTTAATTGGATTGATTTGGTTAGTATATGTGAAATACCTATAAGAGTATATTGGTTAGGTACTTAGGATAATTAATTAGATATGTTTTAAATGTATTTGAACGTGTTTTGGTTTGGTTGAACATTTGGTTATTGAATTGCTTGTGGTTTAAGTTTGCAGGGTTGGTAAAACTTGATGAATGAGGCTCATTTTGAGTCCACACGGCCTGACACACGGGCGTGTGATCAAACCGTGTGAGACACACGGCTTATACACGGGCATGTGGTTAGGCCGTGTGTCCCCTGCATCTTAAAAATTTAAAACAGAATGCTCAGGTGTTATTACACGGGCAGAGACATGGGCGTGTGTCTCAGTCGTGTGAGGAACACGGCCTAGCACACGGGCGTATAATATTTGGGTTCACAATCCAAATAGTCTCTAGCTTTAATTATAAAAACTTATATAAGCTTAGTTTGGAAAAAGACTTATGCTAAGTTTTATCCCTTTTATATTACATAAATTAAGTAAAAACCAATATAAAATTTATAATGTATAACCTTTATAAAAAAAGTTTTTATAAGTTATTGAAATCTTTCATAATACTTTCTATAAATAATATAATTTTTTCCTTAACTTTAGAAAGTTATTTTTTATAAATAAGTTATGATAAAAAAATTATAATATTATTTTCTGAATAAGTATATTGTTTTTATAATATAGTATAGACACATAAATAAGTCATGTCTATATTTCTTAGCTATGATTTTTTATAAATAAATATTTTATAAAAATTTTATAACATGTAAATAAACTTTTTGGCCGTAACTTTAGATATTTTTTAGGATTTAAATAATACCTTGTATAAACGATGTGATAAAATGTACCGTTTCTGTGTTTGGTGGATGTCTCCCTTCATGCATCTGTCTGTTTCTGTTCCCCCAAATAGCCCAGATTGCACATGTTATTTCCCTGCATTTATCCTTAGAATGCACAGAGAACAACCAGTCCATCCATTGTCTATATCCCTCATTCGACTTATCTTGAGGCCATTGTATTTTTAACTTACTCCATATTTCCTTGACAGATGTGCAATATCGAAACACATGTTCAAGGGACTCCTTTCCATCAGAACATTGGGGACATGCTGCCCAGTCCCTCAATCTTCTTTTTTGTAGGTTACTTTAAGTGGGAATAAATTTTTTGTAGATTCTCTAGCTTGTAATTTTTATTTTTTCCGGTAGCTCAATCTGCCATAGCCTCTTGTAAAACTGTCTAGATGTAATTTGGTAGAGATTAGGCGAGATATTACTAGACTCCTGTAAAAGCACCTTGTATCCACCTCTCACAGTGTACTCCCCCGTCGCTTCTCCTCTCCTCACTTGCCTATCATCATGCGAATGGCAAGAAAGATGGATGTTCAAGACTTTTGTGGCCTCTTCATCAGACATAATACTGGTAATCAAATCTTCTTTTCACTCCCTCAGATTTTGATCAATTAGTTTAGAAACCATGCTTGGGTTTTGATATATTGGATTTCCTTAAAGCTTGTAGTTTTCCAAACTTGGAACCCATACATCGTTCTATATCTATATACTGATTCCCGTTCCCACCCTCCAACACATGCCTGATTAAAGCAGTCCGCTCACCACGCAAACACTCTTCCAGGTAAAAAGGGTTTGTTCCTAAACTCAAATTCATGCAATTAGAATCCGGGTAATATTTTGCTTTCAAAGTGAGCGCTAATAACGAATTTGGATAACATGACAAACGCCACATTTGCTTCGCTAATAACGCAATATTAAATTTGGCTAAACTCCTAAAACCCAAACCATCATTGCTTTGTTAATAACGCAATATTAAATAATTATCTATGTAATTACTTTAATCTCATCCCCTAAGAATTGAAAAGTGTAATTGGGGAACCCATCAATTACAATGATTACCTAAACATGTCATCCTTATGTAATTACAAGCAATTATACTCAAATTCAATTATTATGTGGCTTTCCAAACGCTACCATATTATTTTCTTATATTTTGAAGGGTTTGGGTTTGAACTCATTAGTAGTTGTAATACGATCTATCTATTATAACAAAGATGGTGTTAGAGGGTTGGAAGTAGTCTTAACTCTCTTAAGATGAAAATTTTTATTTTAACTTCCAAAAATAATGTTTTTTTTTTTAATTTAATCCTTTAAAAATATGAAACTAAACTTAATAAAATTTTATTAAGTTTTATAAAAATATGTAATTTAATTCATAAAAAAATCTAATAGTTAACATTTATTTGATAAATTTAATTCATCAGAATTTGTAATTTACTTAATATAGTAACATTAAAAAATGGGAAAATATTATTTAATATAAATATAATGTGTTTAGTGAACAAACATCATAATGTAATATTATTGCTTGCAATGATGCAAATGGAGGGATCCCACCTAAGTTTGGTTAGATAAGCTTTGATTCATTTAATACTTTAAAAAACAGGTTAAAGCAATTTTCAGACAATCTTCAACTTTAAACTCAATGACTTTGACTCTTTCTAATTTTATTTTGTTGTGAAATAAAAACAAATTGCCTAATATCTAAAAAAAGATGTTAAAATAAATCTAACCTATAAATATTAACATTAAGAAACAAACAATCACATTACTATTTACTTGATAAGCCCAAATCCATCCCAAGGTTGAGGGGCCTAAATGATTCGGAGTTCTTAAAGCTTGGACCCAGCCTAGTGTATATGCCGAAATGATCAACTCTGGTTCAGCAGCTTAGCATTTATCCTTTGTCATGTGTCACTCTGGTTCGCATCTGGTAGCTAGATATGGAGCCCGACTACCACCAACAACACCACTTGTCAACTCGACCTCCAAATGTCACCTTCACTATCTGAAACCTGTAACACTTAATTTAACTCTAATGCCATCTCTTAAACCTTCCACAGTTACTGCGTTTTCTCACGAATTCCACACAAAAGAAATGAGCCAGGGACAGCCCTTAAAGCCCCAAGCCGACCAACTTTCCGACCAGGAAGGTATCAAGTACGGTGATGTTTTTGATGTTACAAGCGGATTGGCATCTAAAACTATTGCACCACGAGATGCAGCTACTATGCTCGAGGCAGAGACTGAAGTGCTGGGAAAGCCACTGGATACCGGAGCCGGTGCTGTCATGTATTCTGCAGCTGCTGCCAACCTGAGAGCCGATGCTGTTGGTCCGGATGAGACCAACGAAATGGTCGAAAGAGAGGGCGTATCTGTATCTAAATCAACAGATGCCAAAGGGAAACTTGTTGTCAACGAAGCTATTGCTGACCATGTAAATTCATATGCCATTTTCAGACAAGCTGTTATAATTATATTTAAAACCTAATGGATTGATTGTTTTTTTCTTCTGGAGCAGATGGCATGTGAGTTTCAGTACAATCCATATGATTTGCGAGGCATTACCCTTTCTCCATCTCCATCTCCAACGATAAGAAATGTTCAATGGACAGCTCCATCTCCGTCCCCGGCTGCGGCTCCCACCACGGGTGATGTTGTTGATCAAAGTCGCATCACCATTGGAGAAGCTTTTGAGGCAACAGTCCTCTCTGTTGGTGACAAACCGGTTGACCAAGGTGATGCCGCTGCAATACGAGTGGCTGAAGCGAGGGCTGCTAGCAGCAGGCTAACTCAACATAGTGGTCTTGGCACTAGAGCTCAAGCTGCTGCCACTTTCAACGACCGTGCAGCTTATGGTCATAATAAGATCACTATATCAGATGTTTTATCGGTAAGTTTAAAGATCGATCACGAGGTTATTTGGTTGGATTGTTTGTTATTATTAATTAATTTTCGAAAACTGTTATTTTCTGAATTTTCTTCGGGGTGTGTATAGGATGCTACGGAAAAGCTGCCTACGGTTAAAGCGGTGACAAATGAAGATGCAGAAGAGGTGAGAGGGGCGGAGCAAAGAAACAAGACTGACATGATAGCCACGGCTGGAGGAGTGGCGGATACCATGGCGATAGCTGCGAAGTTAAACAGGGACATTCCTACGCCCTGATGCTTGTATTACATATTTATATATTATATAGTAGACTTAGTTGATATTAAGGTCCACGGCTGGCTCTTTATCGTCCGAGTTTTATTAGCGTAAGACTCTATCTGGGTTGTACTGTGGCTCGTGTAGCTGTCTTCAACTTCCTGTATCGAAGCTGTTTTACCTTTGAATCTTCATGCCTTGATTAAATCAGAAATTGAGCCTTCAATTAAATTGTGAAAAAAAAAAATCATTTTCATCATCACATTCATAGTAAGAGTGTTATTAAATCTAATAATATTTATAAGTTGAATAAAAACATGGCGAAAAACAAATAAAGTCTGTAGTTTAAAAGCAAAGAAAAAGAAAACATCGTCATCAACTCCACTTCTTACTCCCCTTTTGTTCAACAAATTTGCCAAAGAGGTAGTGAAGTTGGTTGGCTACCAGATCATTATTTTAAGGCTTTGGCTCGTGGAATTGAGTAATTACCTTCTCTTGAGACGTTATTTCAGCATCAAAGTAGATAAAAGGTGATGAGTTCCTGGTTGATTGCACCTACTTCCTTAGAATTAACTCTATATGTAGGCATACTTCCTAAATTAATTACATATTTTTAAATGACATTATTAATTTCAAAGTTTTGTTTAAAATGAATCTAAAAAATCAAAGAAGGAAAGGGAAAGTATAGGTTGGGATAAACTCTCTCAACATGCTTGATGATCTCTTGATAAAACAATATTTGACCTATTAAACATACACAAATCGATTAAAACCCAAGTTAATGTATTTATTTTTCAAAATCTAATTTCTTTTACTATTTAATGAAATGATAAGGAATGAGGTTCTCTCATACCCATACCTACAATATAATGCTGCCATTGTGTCAATTGATTATTCACAATGAAATGATATTCATACAACCGCGAACCGCCAAAGCCTAACGAGCCAAGTACTTCCGCACTATCTCCTTTATATGCCATTTGTCAAAGTAATTCCACAGCTCTCTTCGCCACGCTGACACCTGTAATCCCAAGACTCCACCGTCACCATGGTTTTTTGCCGTACCGAACCAGCGACTCCGTCCTTAAAGCACCCTATGCGATTCCCTCAGCAGCCACACTGCTCGATTGCTTCCCTTTCTCACTTCTCACTAGTCAGTTCAACACCCATTTCGCTAAACATCCGATCAACGAAACTATGAGCCAGCAACAACCACGACGGCCTAAGCCCGATCATTCCCGTGATCAAGAACCTATTAAGTATAGCGACGTTTTTAACGTCACCGGTGAACTCGCTTCGAAACCTATTGCACCACAAGATGAAGCCGCCATGCAGTCGGCTGAGACCAGGGTCCTTGGACAAACGCGGAAAAGTGGTCACGCAGCTGTCATGGAATCTGCAGCCGCCGCCAATGAGAGGGCAGGCCTCGTTCGCCACGATCAAGCAAACGTTACCGGAGATGAAGGCGTCACCGTAACTAAGACCAACGCGGGTGGTGAAGCTTGGATTACGGAAGCCGTTGAGGGACAGGTATAAAATCATTATAGAACAATTTTTAATGAGTTACATTAAGCTTTAATGCTAACGTTGTTTTGATGAGAAAAAGGTTGTTGGGCAATACATTCAACCCGAAGTTCCGGCGGTGAACAATCCATCGGTTACTCCTGACTCAATAACAGTCGGAGAAGCTTTAGAGACGGCGGCCTTATCTGCTGCTGATAAAGCAGTGGAGCAGAGCGACGTGGCTGCAATTCAAGCGGCTGAAAGGAGAGCTACTGGCATTAACGAGACACTGCCGGGCGGAGTAGCCGCTGAAGCCCAGTGTGCAGCCACTCGGAATGCCCGAACCATGCGGTTTGAAGATAAAACCACCCTATCTGACGTTTTATCTGTAATAATCTTACACCCGAAGCAAATTAATCATAAAAATGTTGTGATGATCTTGTTTGTTAACAAGGTTTGTAAAATTGGTGCAGGATGCAACTACGATGTTGCCTAGGGACAAGGCAGTGACCCCTGAAGATGCAGACAGGGTGGTAGCCGCGGAGCTGAGAAATAATCCATACATGAGTACCGCGCCAGGGGGAGTGGCTGCTTCCATGGCTGCTGCTGCTAGGCTTAATCAAAACTCTACTTAAATCTTTGGAGATATATATCCTACTTGTGTGTTGGTTAGTTGTTTATTTGAAGCCAAGTTATGTTTGGTGTACAAGCTTTTTTAATTTTGGTTGTGGTTTCGGGTAGTATGGTGATATATATAGAGTTGGTTTTGAAATATATGCATACATATTTCCTGCTTTCAATGAATGTTCATGTTTCTTCATTGAGATGGGACCTGTCATCTGTATTTTCCCAAGGGGGCAAAAATAGTAAGCCTCCGAGCAGGGATTTAAATTACGGTTGCAGTCGCGTTTTCGGTCGCGTTGCGTTTATCGCGGTTGCGGATATAACAGATACTATTGCGGTCACTGTGGGTATCGCGGTCGTGAAAAAAAATTCACACAACTAATAACTAATAATAAAGTAAAAAAATAGATATCAATGGGAATAGCGGAAAAATAACGGAAATAGCGGTATGTTATTGCCGCAATTGGCCGTTACCCGTTAAATTGCGACCTCGATTCACCGCTATTGGTGTGACTCCGTTTTACACCTCTATTTTTAGCAGTAGCGGTTTCGGACGGCGCTGCTACCGCTATATAGCGGCCACTATACCGGTATCGGACCGCTATTTAAATTTCTGTCTCCGAGCGTGATGCATAATCAGTCATGGCATGGAAAGAGAAAACTGAAAGCATTCTACCAAAAGCAAAAAGTGAAATGGTGGATGGTGTTAGTGTTGGCCTAAGAAATAGACTTCACATAAAATAGTTGGCCCTGGTTAGAGTCTCCAATCCATTTGGGGACTTACGACCCCTTGAGATGTGTAAAGCAAACATCGTTTCTGAACTTGGTTTTTTTGGTCGATTCCTGAATTTGGTAATGCAAAGCCTAACTGTGGCACGAAGGAGATTAATTCGACTATGTTCAATAACCCTTAAACCGAATATCATTGTTCAAGATTAAATCTTTTCTCAAGCAATTAAAATTAAAATTCCAAGTTAGATTATTTATCAATATATGGTCCTTGGCACATGAATGAAATACAGAGCCAATAATCAGTCTCATCAGTTTTAAGATTATTTTTGTGACTGCATAGCTAATCGAAACAGCGTTCCCCAATAGGAACTTGGATCTGAAATATATATATATATATATATATGATTCAATAATTTTGCAGTACCATGTTTGTTGGCAGCGCAGTAAACATGTGGGGAAGTTCCATGGACTGACCACGTTTGGGGTGGGTTATGGGCTCAGGCCTCAGATTTCAGAGACCCCTCCAAGCAGGACAATTTCAACAGCTCAGCTACAAGATCTGAACCTTAGGATCCATGCATCTCTCTGGATTGTCACTGCATCAAACACATTACAAATCTTCTCTCTTTTTTTCATAGCTCAATGATTAGTGGTCATATTTTGTAGGTATATCTACTCTGGTCTTTTCTTACATATAATTCATTAGAATTTGATATCAAACCGACGCACATGATTCTAGCCAAAGTTTGGCAATATTGTTGTTGCTTTGGATTTACTATTGCTATTGTAATATTGATTTCTGGGTTTTTATTTTCTTCTTAATTGTGAAGAAAACATAGAGAGAAACTAAATAAAGCAGGCGGGTAGTATACGACATGCGAGAGGCAGTTTTTGAGATTCATTGAAATTCGGGCGAAGAGATTGCAGAAAGAAGTAGTTTGGTCATTTTGACGTTGATTTCTGGAGCTATCTTTTCGTATCTCGCAATGCGTTAGTGGTCACACTGTTGCAATAATGTCGTTTCTTTCAAACAAAAAATTTGGTGTCCAGTGCTTCTATTGGAGTCCGGTGGAGTTAATTTTTGTTGTTTATAAGGCTCAATTTTCAGACTTTACCTCTAAACCCAACATCACCTTTTTTTTTTTTTTTTAAATCAATAGTTTTAATATATGAGTAGCACTTCCTTCCGCAGCTGCTATTATTATTATTGTTATAAAAAATTTATTTAAAAAGTTTATAAATTATGATTGAATTATTCGAAAATTTTCATTTAAATTAAAAAAAAAAAGAGTAGAGTTTTAAACTTGGAGTTTCAAAATTTTAAAATAGATTTATTGAGATTGCAAGAATCACATATCACTTCCATTATAACAACAACATATGAAGAGTGATGTTTTGGTGTTGCCAAAATCTGACTTTAAATGAGCTTGCAGATTGCTTATTTCTACATAGTTACTCAAATAGTCAAGTTCTTTTGCATGTTGCAATTTCTTGATTGATGGATGCCCGAGACCTAGTTGGGAAATATGTCAGAGTTGGCGTAGTAGAATTTTAAAAATTTTCTGAAACAGATCATTGCCATTATATCTAGACTTGTAAATAAACTCAATCTCAATTTTTTAACCAATTGATTTTCTCCATTATTCTCAAACTCATAATTACTTAGAGAGTGAACTCAAAGAACCAAATATAGAATAAAACCGAGACTCTCCTTAAGAAGATCCCTTTGCGCAAACATATATAACCAAAGCTAAAATTTTCAACTTCTACATCCGAATTATAATTATTAAATGATTGCAATTATATTTGCTCCTAATCTAGAATCCAAACTCAAGAAAATAAAATTATTTGAGTACAAAAAAAAAAATACTAAAATAAAATATCACTGAACTTCTGCCAAGTTTTCCCTTAGTATTTAATCACTTGTAAATTTTGCTTAGGCTTATATATTTAGGGAGGAATTTAAGCAAAAAATTAATTCTCATTTGGAGTTCTAAATTAATTAAAATGGAGGGATTCCAGTCCAAGTATGACTCTTAATGGTGTATTGGATGACAACTCCTATAGGGAAATAAGTCTCCATACCACCACCCCTTACCCTAATTGGGTTAGTTGGGCCGACCTTGTTCGATATAGTTTTTTGACTTTACATTTCTTGATTTAAATAAAAACCAGTTTTAAATACTTATTTAACTAAATAATCAAATATTCCTCCAAATCAATTATTAAATAAAATAGTTTATGAATTTAATCCATTCTAATTAAATTACACAATCCAATCGCGACGACTTTACTGTATTAGAATTTTATGTGCAAACTTGTTAAACTATCCGAATGAAATTAAACTATGATGACTACATAATTCAATTTTCACATTTTGTAACACCCTTTACGCGACCCGAATATCGAATGTTACATCACAAAAAAACTTAGCCAAAATTCTACAATCGGCGTAAAGCCATTCTAAAACATACTTCTTCTTCCATTATAAAACAAGAGATTAATAAAAGAGAATGTTGAATAGTACATCAGATTTTCAAATGCAGCATATGACGTTACAATATAAATTTTTTTAAAGACAGACTTCTCATGGCGTAGAGTATACTAAGCACCACATTCCTATGGTCTCTTTGTATGTATAATATCGCAACTCGAACTGCTACCTTGGCGCATTCCTGACTTAGTTCCTCATGGCGTACCAACACTTGAATCAGAACCTGCATTAAAAATAGACATTTGTAAGTTCAAACGAACTTAGAGAATATTAACCCAAATCGCCTTGGCGTATTTATCGTTGCATTCCTCAACTTGGAGATTCTAGATTTCTTTTCAGTCTTTAGCGGATACTTTTCTAATATCGGTCTTATACATATATGCCAACTTCCATACTTGACCACCACATACACAATTCACTCTTTAGACAGATTATAGATTTCACCACTCAATACAGATATTTTTTTTATTATAAATGGATGCATTCCTTAGAAGGATATTAATACAAAATCTATTTTTGATAGATTCTCACACAGACAGACGTTGAACACTTCACCCAAAATGGTGTACTCTCCGATATTGTTCTTGGCAGATACTTATACTAACTGATATTTTAAGATGAACTTAAAACGAATCCTATCTTTGGCGGATTCTCATACTGGAATTGGCAACCATCAGGATACCAGTCAGATCATATCTCAAAACAACCCAACTTACAACATATTTTGGCAGATGCAACATTCTAAGTCATCCCAAGGACCCCAGACAACCGTATTATATATAATGAGAACACTCAGGTTTCGCAGACAACCTAAACTTTAGATAACTTTTATATAAAGCGTGAAACACTCGGATTTGGTGGATACTATAGAATTTAAATAACTTACATACATAGTGTAGACAAACTTAGGTTTGGCAAACACCTAACCACCATTAATTACAAATATGCCAAATTTTTTGTACTAACAGACTACTATGGTGGATTCACCATTTAGAAACACTGTTGAGAACTCTTTCAAGAAATACCCTTAGGTCATATTCAAATTTCGTCATAAGGCTATCCAAACAGGAATATCTTCAAACTTACCCAAATTTCTGCCACAGAGCTAGGTAGTTGAGAAGTCTAAAAACTTGCCCGGATATCGCCACAAAGGCGGTTATCCAAACTTCGCCTCAGGGGTGTTACAGAATATGCCATAAAGGCATAATAGAATATGCCACAAGGGCATCACAGAATATGCCACAAAAGCTTCACAGAATACACCACAAAGGCTTCACAGGACGCCACAAAGGCTTGACAAAATACGCCACAAAGGCTTGACAGAATTCCATGTTTACTGTCCCGATAGACTGTCTCTGTAGGTGCCATAAGGTTTCTCCCACATGGTCTTATACATATCATCATGTCGTGATCTGCCAGTCTGGTTTACATCTCACTGGAGGTTACACCATGATTATTCTCATTGTTATAAAATGCCATGGGTCTCTACCATATGGTATTACACGTATCTTCATATCGTGATCTACTAGTCCGGCTAGCATTACAACTGCCCTATCGAAGGCAACACAAACGAATCCATTTTTCACCTTTTTACATATCCTAAAATTTTCAAGTATTGGAATCAGTTAACGAAACAACATTTGGCCATGAATACACACAAGACAAAAACAATAACTTATTCATGCATCACATCGTATACCTCATTTGTAAACATGCAAAAGCCTCGCGATACTGAACTCGTACATACACTCATCAGTTATCCGAAAAGACATCAATATACGAATAACCATTGTAGATTTACATCAATGAGACAGGTTAAAGACTCATCTAAACCCACCTTTACTTTAGCTCAAAGATCCTGTTATGATAGTCCTACCCGAACTAGCAGAAATGATTGCTTAAAAGGACATGGAATCACCATTAAAATCCCATTTACAGACAATTTACTTACATCTCAATCACACCCCATGCAGGGCCTCCTATTCACACCCTATTATTTTTATGCCTCTTAACATCCTTACTCTTTCAAAATCACAACATGCAGAGCTATCAGACTTAACAGGAGGTTGAAACATCCACTGACTAATCCAAAGACCTTAGCTTCCAATTTAATGAAGAAGAAGAGAATATTTAGTCTTAAGAAGAACTAAAGCATAGAAAGGAAGGAAGAAAAACCATCTGAATGTTATTTTCTTACCATATATATACTCAGTTCCTTTTAGTGGATCTTGACAAGTTTCGAATGCATACATAAATTGCCCCTTAATTGCCCTACAAAAACTGGGAAAAATATAAAAAGGAAATCTGAATGTAGATACCATTTGACCAGTCAACCCATTCAGTTGACTCTCAACCAATCCCATTGCAGAACCCACTTTGCACAACATTCGAGCAAACTGGGTGTACCATATCTCTATTGGTAGCTCTCATAAGGCGTGCTCTTGAAGATGATCTAATCTCCCGGTATTTTCTCATACATTTGATATGCGCGTCATGCTCGGTCATATTCTGAGGTGTACTCTTCGGTTGGTGATCGGCTGCACATGTGCGCATTTATTGAATTTATAAAACTATTTTTAAAGCCCAGTTTTACTGCAAGCGTACAATGTCAGTTGTAATATTTATAGTTTCGATGGAAACAAAGTATTCCAATGGGTCAAACCCAAATGAAGAAGCGATTGAGCAATAGCTAGAATACACAATAGAGTTTAAGAGGCTACTAACACGATTTTATAGTACGACAATCCATAACAAGAAGGATTTGCAAGAAAATTAAATATTCTACTCTAAGGACTAAATTACAAGAAATATAAAACTAAGGGACTATTTAGAAAATAACTAATGGGGGATGGTTGAATTCAATGTGGTTCACCAAACCTCGGACAAGGGACGTAAATCGTGTAAATTACCAAGTGGCTCCATTTTATCTTCCAATCTCAATTTTTTCGACTTATACGAATTAGGTCTGATTTATCTTCCGATCTCACTGGTTAATCTAAGACTAATTGATCTGCCATAATTTGGTGTAGCAGATTAAACTAGTTTTCACATTTAAGGAGCTTTAATACAAGTATTTTCGTTATGTTTTAGTTAAGTTTCTTTAGTTTTACTTACATTCAATAAAATATGCACATCGAGTCTTTTATTGATCTTAAGGGCCGAACGAGGCCTAAGGGAGAGCTAACGTACTTCGTGAGTGTGCAGAAGACCATTAGAAGGTATTTCGGGCCAATACTGGACGTTATGTCACCACATGTGAAATCCAATGTCACAACATAGAGAGCAGAATAGAGAAAGTGAGAAACTGCCTTCATTGTATATATATTTGGTTCGAATGTTGCATAACTTGTATGTGAATTAGTTAACATTTTTACTTGAGATTAGGTATATACATTTGGTTCGAATTTTGCATTATATTGACTTGAATCACAGAAATGTTACGTCGCGATGTCGGGTACATGTCGTCGCGACGTCGGGTACATGTCGTCGGATGTCGGGTACATGTCATCGTGATAAGATCAAGCTTTCATGCCACGACGCGATGTTGTGCATAGGTCATTGAGACAAGCCCCAAACAGAATGTTGCATCGCAACGAGGAACCCCCGTCGTCGCGACGTCAACCTAAAATTTTGAAGATCTTACAATTTGGTCCTACTTTTATCTCGAGTTATCTCTAAAACTTTCATAAGCTCGTATAAGACCTGAAAATGATTGTATATCGTATTGAATTCATGTTTTGGTTGAATCTAATAATCTAATAGTATAAATTAAATGCAAATGATCGTAGTTGCTCCGGCAATGAATGTGGCATCCTGTAGCTCGGACCCGACGATCGATTCAAGTATGGGGTATTATATAGTGCATCATTGGATAAACCGTAGTATAATCTTGTACACAATCTAATCCTATGACATGCCTTATATCTGACTTTGCCCGAACAGTTAATAGGGTATCAATGAATCAATACATATATGTTCATATTATAAAACAATTCATATATCATGATCTCATATCATTCCACCATCAATTCACATCACATATCATTTATCAATTCATATCATACTTATTTCTACTATATTCAATTCAGTCCAAATTCTCGACATTTCAAATCACCAAATTCGAATCAATTCATGAGACAATTAATCATCTTACCTCAATAGGTAGATTTGCATCAATCAAATAGATGTATATATTCATATGTATATATATATATATGTATTGAACTCAAATCAGAAAAATACAAACCAAAATTGTCCTATACTCGTTCACGATTTTTTACTTTCCCTACTCTTGCAACAGCCCGATGTCGTTTTTAGCTATGTTAAATAATTCAATAACAAAAACGGTATCAATTTACATCCAATTCACAACCAAATACATACTCAAGCATATTTTTCATTTTATTCAATTTAGTCCTTATACTCGAGATACACATATTTTTTTATATCTAACATCGGATCAAAATCTGATTTCACATTCTTTCATTAGGGACCCTATACTTTTCATTTGCAACATAATCTCATGAAAGTTTTCAATTTATTCAATTTAGTTTCTAATGTTACAAAGTTATCTAACAAGTTCAATTAAATTTCCAATTTAGTCATTATCATAATCTAAGCTTATTAACTATCAATTTCTTCAAAACAAGCTCAAAATCATCAAATTTTCTATAATGGAGACTTGCTAAATATTAACTAATTGAACAAATTGATACTTGGGCTAGCTAATTCAAGTTGTCATGATCAAGAATCTATAAAAAAAAATTGATAAAAATAGCTTGATTACCTTTGCAATTTGGTATGGCCGAATGTAAGGTTCAAAACCATGGATTTTCTTTCTTTCTTGTTTTTTCTAAGGTCGACGTAGAAGAAGATGACAAAGTTTTCTTCTTTCCATCCACTAGTTATTATATATACTAAGTCTAATATTTAGTTAAGTTAATTAATCATGTTTATTAATTTAATTTAACAATTTTTATTCATTCATCATTATTATTAAGATTAATAGTAATCATCATCATTTCCCACTAACAATATGAAAATAATGGTTTAATAATCATTTAAGCTCTTTGAATAATTGCTAACTATGTCCTCAAGCATTTTCAAAATTAAAACTCAATAGCGATTGAACTTTTATAATTTAGTCCCTAAGCTTTAATTATCGATTTTCTCGGTTAAATTACTTAATCGATCTTTAATATATTTTTATAATAGCTTCATTAAACTTTATATTTCATCATTATGGACTCGGTTTACGAAAATAGAGTTTCAAAACCTTATTTTTGGACACCATTGAAAATCGGGTCGTTACATGTGTCTGAACATGTGTTTATACAATAGTTTGAACTAGTGGAAAATTGACTAGTTTCTTTCAAAATGGTACAAAATTTTGGCATAATTACCACTCATCGGATACAATCATTTAACTTTTGCATGCAAACAATCAGGGGCGAAGTCAGAAAATCTTTTTAAGGGGGCTGAAATTAAATTGTAATTTTTACGATAGTAAAAATGCAATTTCACCATTTTAATAGCCTATATTTTTATAATTTTTAAAGGATTAAATCAAAATTTTATCATTTTTAGGGGGGCAAAGTGCAATTTTACCTTTACCAATTTAAAATTCTAAAATATTTAAAGGGACTAAATGAAAAATTTTCAATCTTAGAGCCCCCCTAGTTACGCCCCTACAAACAATTTAAATGACATTTAGTTCATGGAATCTAAGGTTAGTAGTGGTAATTTTACAATTTGGAGTTACATTCCTATGTTTGGATAAAGAAGATCACTTTGAGTTGGTAATATGGTATTACTCATAGTGTCAAGATTTGGTAATATATGGGCTAATTTCAATACCACATCTTCCTTAGGTAATATATATATATATATATATTAAATGTAACAAGTATAGTACAATTACAAATACAAGTCTAAGTAATCACAAGTATCAAACTATTACAAAGAGACGGTACGAGTAGCCACCAATTAAAATCAAACCATTACAGTACAAACGGAATAAGACCTGATCCAATCTAGATTTAAGTCAACTAACTTGGACTAACTGAACTAAAACTCTCACACATGATGACATTCAGAGATCTATGCATATAATGCATGGTAGGTCTCGAACCTAAATAATTAGAACATGTCTTTGCCAATTGAGCCAAGACCTCATTGGCACTGATTTATTTTATTTATTTATTTTTACAATTTTATCCACTTTTAATAACTTCCATTCATTTTTGTATTTTCCTTAAATCAAAATTTTCAGTTATTTGATATAGTGTTTTATCTATTTTATTATTACTATAAGATGAGAAATTTCAACATTTAATCTATTATATTACAATTTATCTATTATATTGTGTCCGAAATATTACATTTATAACAAGTTTACCATTCATTTTTATCATCAAAATTACATTTAAACCATAATAAATAATATGTTTTAATAATTAAAAAAACATATTTTTCATATTTAAAGAATGAAAAATTAAAGCAGACAATCACTTATTTATTAGTTAAATAAAGTACTATTAATATGGTAAAATTTAGTAAAATGTATTTTTAAGAAATTTTAAATTCCAAAATATCACATTCCAATCAAATATGATAATAAAACATATATTATAGTATATTCCTCTAATTTTATTAATAAAAGTTATGAACTAAATAAATCCATAATGTCATAATAATCACATAGAAATAAAAACAAAGATAAAAGAAATGATACATACAGTTAACTGAACAGAAGTGCAACTGAAGGGGTGGTTGGGGGTGGTTTAGACAGAAACATAAGCAAAACGTTAGTTGGTACTGGTGGTGCAGCTGCTTCTGCTTCTGCCTCTATGCTCCCCCACCATGTGCTACCTATCTTCCTGCTAAGTTCCAATTTTGCTTTGCTTCGGTTGGAACATCCCTTTAACTCATCTCACCTCTCCTTTTCTCTCCTTAATTATATCTAGTTTCTTAAATGATTTTACACGTTTAAATACATTCAATTTTATATTTTTTAAATTTTTATTATAATAACAACAACATTTTATCCACTATTTTTATATTGAAAGATTGAGTAAACTATTAAAATAGTCATTTTTATTTGCCTTAGGTTACATTTTATTCACTTATGTTTGAAATGCTACGTCTTAGTTACTTACGTTATCGTTTTGTTACGATATGGTCACTCTGCCGTTAAGATTTGTACCTCCCAAACGACAGTTCGACGTGACCGTTAAAATGAGTTTTAAATGCCAACGTGGATGTCCAGCTAGGATGAGAAAAGTTTTAAAAAAATTTATGAAAATAGAATACAAAATTTTACCCTAAAACTCAATTTTCTCCAATTTAAAAAGATGCAACAGTTGGGTTCTTTTTGTTACGATCAAAGAAGAGAAGAGAAGAGCAGAACGACAGAGTAGAAGAAGAAGAAATGGACACACCAATCTCTATACCTGCTTGTTATTGTGGTTGCCCACAATACACAAATCAACAAAGATAAAGCATGTCATTTTTATCTGTCACATATACAGAAAAACATGAAAAGATGGACCACCTTTTTACAAAAAAAAAAAACCATAATACCTTAACCAAAAACCCATGTAAAGAACAAAAGAAACTCGTTACTTACTATAATCCATGCTTGGATCCTCCATTGAATCGATCCTTTATTTTTCCATTTTAAATAAAAAAATCTAACCGATTGATGGAAAATGAATGGTTTTTTCAGTCAAAATAGAAAGAAAAAGGAGACCAATGGTTCTTTTTTCTCAATTCACGTCGGACTGTCGCTTGGGAGGTAACAGATCTTAACGGCAGAGTGATCATTTTGTAACAAAACGATAATGTAAGTGACTAAAACGTAACATGAAACAAATAAAAATGACTACTTTAATAGTTTACGTTAAAAGAATAGAAATAATAAAATCAATAGATATTTTAAAAGTTAAAACATACAATAATTTATTATAGTGAAGTGAAGTGAAGTGAGTGGAAGATGGTGCAAGAGTGGGACCAGAAAAGAAGACAAGTCTTGTGGGGGGAGGTATCTTGTAAAAGTGATAAGATAATAATCATCTGCTCATTTGATCCATCGCTTTCTCTCTCTCTCTTTTTCTTTTTAGTTTTATTTGATAACATGGCTGATTATAAAATTTTATTCAATAGTGGTGATTAATATAAAAGAAATTATGTTTAGGATAATTAATAGTGGTGATTCATTCTTTCATTGTCAATAAACAATTTGGCAAGTATATATATTAATGGAGTTTCTCTCCTTTTTTTCCTGTCTCAAACAGTTAATTATGCCAACCTCGGTGGGAAAAAACATCAATCTCTGCTTCATCAAGATCAAATTCCCATTAACGTCCTCCTCCCTGTTAACCGCCGCTGATAACGGCCTTCCACTTCCTTCCTCCGCCGCCACCCCATCATCCCTCCTCTTCTCACCTTCCAATTCCTTAAGTACCCATTCTTCCTCCGACCCCAACCCAGAGCTTGAATCCCACTCCGAACCCGACTTCGCCACCATTTTTGCCTCGCAGCGCTTCTTTTTCACTTCTCCGGGCAGCTCCAACTCCATCATTGAATCAACACCGACGTCAACCGCCGTGAATCAAACCTCAAACAAAGGCCACCACCACACAAGGTCGACCGTTAAAGACGGTGTAGCGGTCCCAACTTTGTCTCCGAACCCATATATGGATTTCAGGCAATCCATGCAGGAAATGGTGGAGGCACGTGACTTAATGGACGTCAAGGCCAACTGGGACAACTTGCATGAACTCCTTTTGTGCTACCTTGCTTTGAACCCCAAAAGCACTCACAAGTTTATCGTAGGAGCATTTGCTGATCTTGTTGTTAGCCTAATGGCTAATGCCAGTACCCCACAACGGAGACGTCACTGAGATCACCGGCGGTGGGATTCCACGGCTACCGTTTTCTTGCCGATCTGACTTTGATCTTATATATGTTAGGTTTGGTTGTTGGATCATTATATTTAAATTTTAGTAAATGATATGAATAATTAATTAAGTTTGTACGTCAATTTGAAAAATATGATGATTTGAAGAAGAAAAGAAAAAGTAAAAAGTTACCACTTACCAATGAATTGTATCAAACCAAACTTGTAAGGTTAAATCATTTTGAAGTTGTTTAGATAGAAGCTACACGAAATGTCTTGTTTCGAAATATAAATTTCACACAACAATGTTTTTTTTATTGAACTTAAATAAAGTGTGATATATTTATTCAAAGCATTCAAGTGAGTAATAATTGTGTACATAGGTTCATCTTGCAACTGAGATTATGAATCACATGTCTTTAAGATTATATAGCTAATAGTTATCAAATATTTATATGGTAATTGTTTTTTAATTTATTAAGAATCCAGTTTGAGATGTCATAATTGCATCACACCCAAGATTAATTCAATCCCTTGCCATCAAGAATGTCATTAAGAAAAATAAACCCTACAAACAGTCCATTTTGCAAATTTTTTAATTAAACGTATGAGGGGTAAATATTGGATTAAGATCGTTCATAATTATCAACTTGTAAACATGAAAATTTACTAACTCAAAAAATACCCTATTTTAATAGTAAGATAACCCTTATCTCAACTCCTTTTAAGTTTCTTTTTATCCTAATAACTCCTTTAAATTTTATTCAGTCATATTTTGATCCAAAATATAACTACATATATATATGATTCTTTGGCCCAATGAAATTACGTAATTCCATTTATGGCCCAAAAAAAGGACATGGATACTACTTACCTATTTTAGAATTTTAATAAAGTATATTTTTATTTCTTCACGAGATTTTTTTTTTCATCTTTACACAAATAAATATTATTCACGTCATTAGTGATGTGGAATTATGTGTCACGTGTCATATAATTTCATTCATCCAAAACATATAACAACAAAACTTTAGTGACGACTTCTGACAATATAATTTAAGTCAACCTGAGAACAAGATATAGTTGAAGAGTCATTTTACTATCAAAGCCTTCACCGCATTTAATTAATTAGAAAGAAAAAAAAACACTAGTACTAGAGCTCAACGATGGAAACTTGCATTCAACGAAGTGCATGAAAAGGCCAAAATATACAAAATGAAGAGAAAAAGGAAAACCTTGATGGCGTGAAGCTACTCTAGAGAATACTATTGGCCTATACTGTACATATAGCTAAAAGAATTACCATTTGCATCCCTAAAGCTTGTCTGCCATGGATCCATCATCCAGGCTCCACATGTTAATTCTTTCCGTAATTCGCATCATCAAAATTTCTATACTAACCATACAGATATCTAGCACCTTAATGAGTAGCTGCTATTCAAAAGAGACATCTGAACTCAACAGGATATAACGGAAAAAGGGAGCTCAGTCTAGACAAAAACATCACCTCAGTTTTGCGTGTGATTCACTCCTCAGAGATGCACGGTTAAGAGCCACTCCAGAATTAGAATGAGTTAAGAACCATAATAGCGGTCAACTTGAGAACTCAATATGAGGTGCTCAGGAGATTTGGCATTCACCTGAACCATATTAGTAACTATATTACCTTTTCAGATATCAGACTGTTGCAGTTGATGTTTCTCTGATCATGCATGTTAGTCATGGCAAACCTCAGAACCAGCTGAGACAACCTCTGCGGACTTGCACATGCGCTGCTGCATGTTTTCTCTCTCGGAAGTATCATTGCAAACCTCGTAAGTAATAGAATTTACATCAATTGTAGCCGAGACTTCTCCAGAAGCATCCATCTTGACTCCCTGTCTGGAAGGGCCACTTTTACTGTCATCAGTTGCAACATCATAATGGCCATTTGCAGCATGCTGAGCACCTAGGGTAGTTGATGGAGAAGTTTGGTTGGTTGCTTCTTCAGCAATAGCAAGGCAAATTTTTGCTTCTTCAGACTGGACGACTGTCTTAACAAAATCAGAAACACATTCTACCATCACTAGTTTAGAATTTTCATGATCCTTGATGCCATTTGCTTCCTCAGACATCTGACCTGTACCATGAAAGCAGTTAGTAACATCCTTACCAGCATCCTTTGACACTTGTACAGGAACTGCCACTTCATTGTCAGCATGGACAATATTGTCAGAATGTTTGACAGAACCAACATGGTTAGAATCAAGGTTCTGTTTAACAATGCTGTCATCAGTTTTCTCCTCTGAATATATGCTTTGAGAGTCAACTTCCAGCTTGCTTTCTTCAGGTGCTGGAATGCAAGAGGAGGAAACAGTAGCATTCTCTGGAAAATTGACAGTCTCAACCATTATATCAGAAGTACATTTCAAGGTGCATTCAGGAAGCGGCGTTGTAGATTCGACAACAGCAGGTTCATCATTTCTATCATCTGTTTCAGGTGCAGGGCTCTCAGCAGAAACATTCAAATCAAACACAACTGAACACCTCTCCACAGATTTATCGGACACCTCACCCATTATCTGCTCCTCCATAATATGCGTCAGCAATGGTTTCTCTAACATATCTACACCTGGAAAGACCACCATATTCATTGTCCTCATCTTTGCCTTGCTTACAGTTTCTAGTGGTTGGAAACCAAAGACAGAAGTCCATGTTTCCTTGAGTTCCGGGACTGCAGGTATGACCAATTTCTCAACATTCAGGGATCTTAGGGCCTGAAATGAAGGGACAAGAAAAAGAAACATGAAAAACAAAATCAGGGCGAATTACATTAATAAAAATAAAAATAGCCCCATTTGATATCACTCTATTGCTCTATTACTCTTTTCAGGCATGCATACAGATCATTGAATAAACTCCTGTTAACCATGAATTACCCTGTATCACTAGATTGAGGGAAATATCGATATCTGGTTTTCTCTTTTGAAAGAATAATCTAATTCTTAAGTATTTCTCCAAAAAAAAATTGTGGCAGGAAGTGCCATGATATTGTACATATAAACTTGAAAATGTCAAAATTTTAAAAATGTAATTAATACTCCAGCAATATAACAAAGAAAAACAAATATAAAAATAAAACAAAGAGATCAGTGATTCAGACATACAGATTCAATTGCGCAAAGAAGCCGGCGACACATCCCTTGACGCCTATAAGCATACCGGGTGCCAATGAAAGGCATCTCAGCTAACTGGTTTCCATGGATCCTATTAACCCAATAAGTAAATAATAGTAATCATTAGGAATTAAGGAAACAAGTGCAACAGTTAGGTGAGTGGGCAGGTTTATCAGTTTATGATTGGCAAACCTACAGTAATGGTGATTATGTACCATTAGTTGTATTGAAACAAAATGTAACGTGTTAAATCTTCAATCTCAGTGTATTCACACATAAATGGGCTTCCCGCATTTTGGATTGGGGAATAACTGAACAAAATAGCTTAAAATTTAAACACGTACTAGAAATGAACAGCAGAGGAACAAAAGGATGGTGACCAAGAGTGTTTACACTTATGGATGCTATCGTATAATCACTCTTCAAATGTGAAGACATTTCCACATATTCTATACTATAATTCACAAAGAACTAAGAACAAAAGTACTACCTGATGGATGCTGCACATATAATCTCATCCCCCCTTTCTAGAATTGCAGAGTAAAAACCACTGTAGTTTAGCCGAGTGAAGTTTGACCTGAGAACAAAAGGAGATTAATAATTCACTTGAAACAAGAATGCCTTAGTTTTATTCAATTTCAGAAGCACAGCAACAATAATTCTGCAGAAAATCAAATATCACCTCACCATAAATATAGGCATTAGGTTGTCTTTCAGATATTAACTAGCAAATGCCACTCAATCACAAAAGATTAATACATGCCAATCTATAAAATATCATCCTTTAAAAAAAAAATTTTGTTTGATTCCTAAACATTTCATATGGTTATAAACTCTTATAATGTATAAATGTCACATTCAGCCAACATTACATATGTTGACAGATTTGATTGTTTTTATCTCCTATCTGCAGTCAGGCAAGGTTAACATTGCACAAGATTCTGCTCAAAAGTTCTAAGCAGTAAGGTAACTGTTATTCAACAAAACATACTTCTTCAGACATCAAACTTTAAATTAAGGATTTTTTAAGAAGGTTAGTACTGGTCACATCTTTGTTGCCAAAACCCAAATACGATTACAAAAATAAAGAAGTGCATGGAGCAGCGAGCCAAAAAATCAAACCATACTTTTCACATCATAGGTAGAGGAAAAGTCAACTTCTCTTGAAGAATGTAATTAATTTATGACAGAATGATGCTTCTGAAGTACAAATAGACCAGTTTAGGTGCACATACCAAAAATTATAAACAATATTATGAATCAGATTGATCCCACTTCTGTGGTCAACAAGAGGCAAAAAGCACTCATCCATCACAGATAGTGCAACAGCTAGCTTTGAATTTGATTCAACCTTCTGATATGCTTCACTAAGACAAACATCTGAACTGATATCAAAGCGCTGAACAAGAGTCCATGAGAATCCTTCTGGCAGTTCATGTTTAAACCCAACTAGCATCTGAAGTCTCTCAAACAACTGGAAAAACAACTAAATGATCAACTTCCAAACACAAACACGTGCACACGTGCGAACACAAAATAAAATAAAAAGCAAAAACTTCCCACTTGTTTCTAAAGGGTGCAATGTTCTGGAATTCTATGCAAGTCAGATCATAACATTCGTGCATGTGAGTAGCTCCCAATGAGAGCCAGAGATCAGTTGAATGCACAAAACAGGAGCATAGAGCTCCCTTCCCATTCTTGCTAAATGTAGTTCACAAGATGGGATCAACTTAGTGGTTGAGTTCAAAAAACTGAAATACCTCTTAATTGGAAAAAGAAAAAAATGAAAAAAGAAACATCTCTAGTAGATAGAGTTAGGCTCCTGGTTAAGAAACAGAGACACCAACCTTTAAATTTGATAAAGCGAGAACCACAATCAATTCATACCAGCAGACAGCTTAATTGACAGCAACAAATAGCAATTAAAACTACATTTACAAATCTAGCAAACCACTACAAATTCCCCACAGCAGAATTATATCAATTGCTAACTAAAAGTATACCTCTTTGCATCTCTTCCCACAAAAGAATGCACTACTCGAACCATCATCAAAAGCATCCATTGGCTGAATACATGATTCATGATCTACAAAATGAAGAAACAAAAGGTCCTTCTGAAATGAATGGCATATAATAGCAAGAACAATAACAGGTAAACCAAAATTAAAAATAAAAAGGTCAAGGGGAATCCACAATTGATATATAAACACAACTTGGAACTTGACAGATGCATACATTTTTCTTCACATGAATGACATGTTAGAACTGTAGGATCTGCATCCTCATTTTTGCCCCTCTGATATGTATTTCCAACCATCCCACAATATTTGCATGTACAGTACACACAATTCCAGTTACCTGAAGGAAATGCCTGTGGCAAAGAAAAGAATATCAGAAAAAAAAAAAAGTAGATTAAGCACGATCAAGATTTCAATTTTCACTGAAACTAAAACCTACTTCTTTGTATAACTCCAAAAAGGAAAAACTATTGAAATAGAATTCTCAGACAGGTTTTTGGCTACTTTTCACAAATGATATGTAACGAGAAAGTAACTTCAACACAGAAATTCCTTTTTCCCATCAACAAAGAATTCAGAGCATAAGTTATAATCTAGCTCATTGCCCTATGTTTCAGTCACTCTTTGCTCTTCATTAGCAAGGCCCATGGGAAAAGCAAGGAAAACAAAAGAATGAACTCAAAGATAAATTACAGCCAGACTTCGAGCTGTAAATAAAAGAATAACACAATATTGTAGCAGAGGTTGATCTCAATGGATAAAGTCTTAACAAGAATATACAGAACTTTATGGCCATCCTTATGCACCTAATCCCATTAATCAAAAGATTTCAGTGTCTGCTAACTTGAATGACAATGTATACCAAAATTATTAACCCTTTTTCCTTTCTTTCATGTGCTCTAGAACTGAAAAACTGATGCAGAGCAATTAAAAGTTGAGAAAGGATGCAAGGTCTGGGTGGGATGATCTAATAAAAGTTAGATACCATATGCATGCAATAAAGACATTACTTACTTCTATATCTAAGCAACTTTGATGGAATGTTGATGGGCAGCTATCACAACAGATCAAGTCACCACCATCACCACAGATACCACAGGTATCGTCATTTGGGTCCTCACCACCAAAATCCACAAAATGGATGCCCTTACGTTCAGACTGCTGTTGTTTGTTCCATGCATCTAATAAGCATTGCAAGAGGGGAAGACCTGTTTCTAAATATATATTCAGAAAAGGTTGATGGGGTTTGCTCCCTGCATGAATTTCAAATTCTGCAATGGTGAAGACAACACTACAACAGTTGCATTGGATGCCATCCCTAGTTATCCTACCAGACTTACTCTCACGAGTTCGTGTTCTTCTTTGAATCAAATATTCCACCTTCCCATTCTGTGGAACAGTGCCTGAATCAATCATCCAAGAAAGCAGAGTTCTCTTTCCATCATATAGGACATAGCCATCATTATCAGATTCAGCTCCATCCATTGAATTACGGACCAACAAGCCATACCGCTTTCTCTTTTGTGTCTGCTGTAACTTATGCTTCCTGCTTGACACATGTGTTCCCCTTTGTAATGCACCATCAGAATTTTCCTCTTCATAAAGCAAAAGCTTCTCTTTGAGCAGCTTTTGTTTTTTCTTCTTTTTCTCATTCTCCTTCATTTTCCTTTTTTGTTTATTCATTTTCTTTTTAACTTGTCCATCATCATCACTATCATCGTCTTCCACTTTTGGCTTCTTTTTTCCAACCCTTTTCTTTTGAACTACTCTTTTTAGGATGCTAAGTTCTTCTTCAGGAATTGGAGTAAATATGAAACCATTTGGACAAACCTTAGAGTCACAACCACCATTCTCATAATACCTTTTAAGCATCTTGTATGCCAAGGTAACTGACCAATGCGTCCTTCCTTGAGGATTAACATACACTGCATCATTGTACAGTCTCTTATTCCTAGGCCTATAATCAATCGTCCAACCTGCTGCTTTCAGCATATCCACTATTTTGTCTCTCACAGCTTGTTTTGCTTCTGACCTTCTCCGTTTCCCTTCATCCCTTGCTTTCTTTACCTGGTTTTTACTGCCTTCTGCATTTACAGCCTTAGGTCTTGACATTAGTGAAGCCTTGCCATCATTCTTTTCCATATCATCAAATATATCCTTATTAGCAGATATAAACCTCTTAAGATTTGATTCTTTCCCAATCAGTTTCTTCTCTGACAATGAAGTATTAGCAGACATATTAAACTTTGAACTCCCTCTCAACTTCTTTCTCCCTCTTCTTAGCCCACCCAACTTTTTTCTCCCATCTATAAGCCTACCCTTCAAGCCCTTACCACCACCCTGCAGCTTGGGTGGTCTTCCACGCTTACGGATCATACCTTCCTTTACCTTGCCATTATATTGATCACTCCTATCACTGCCCTGCACTTTAGGTGGTCTTTCACACTTATGATTTACCTCCTCCCTTGACTCACTATCATAGCGATCGCCCTCTCCCATTTCCATATCAACAGGTTTCATCTCAAACCCATCATTGACATCCATCTTGAGTGGCACCTCGTGCTTGTGGTTTGCTTCCTTCCTTGTCTCAATATCAGAGTGATAACTCTCTCTTGCTTTAACCTCATCTGCTTCCTTCTCGACCACCTGAGCCTTCTGTCCCTTCACTTGTCTCCCATGCCCACGTTTATGATTTGCCTTATTAATGCCAACATCATCAAACTGATCACTCTCACCTGCTTCCACATTAATTTCATTCTTCTCAAAACCACTATTCTCCAGCACCTTCCTTGGTCTTCCACGCTTGCGCTTTGACTGCCTACTTACATCCCCGTCCACGTGATCGCTTTCCACTGCTTTTATCGTAAATCTTTTCTTTACGGACTCGCCATTGCCTAGTACCTTGGGTGGTCTGCCACGCTTGCGCTTGAGCTCCTTCCTCACTTCACCATCTGGGTAATCATTCTCTCGTACTTGCAGCTGAGGTGTCTTCTTCTCAAACCCATTCTTCTCCAGAAACTTGGGTGGTCTCCCACGCTTACGCTTTCCCATCTTACCCACCTTTCCCTGCACATTCTTCACCTGATCATCCCCCTCCTTAACCACCTCAGTTGTTTTCATTTCAGAAGTATTGCCATCCTCAATTTTATCAACCCTACTCTCAACCTTATCATCTTCAATCACACTCCTAGTCTTCACTGCAGACCTTGACCGTAAAACCCTGCCAGAAAACTGCACTTTACTTTCTAAGCCTTCCTCCTTGACTGTTTTCTTCACACAGTCTTCTTTATCAACTTCATCATCCTCCACCATTCCCTCTTTTTTCCTATCATCCTCATTCAATTCACTAACATTTTGATTACCCACCTGACCATCTTCCCTACATTCTTCAATCTCCTCTTTTTTCTCAAATTCAACCTCTTTCAAAGAACTTGTTAACGGATCATTGTTTAAATCGAGAACCATTAGCTTCAGATCATCCCCTTTATTTCCCTCAACGTCTTGCCTTGGCAAAACCTCACTTTCATCAGGTTTAAACTGCAAACAGCTAGTTTCTATGCTCCCTCCCATTTCCTACAAAACCCTAGATTCAAAAAGGTTGCTGTTTCTTTTCTTCGCTCACAAAATCATCTCACTGTATTACATATCAACACAAAACAGTAAACAAATCCCATGGGGTTCACTTTGACAATAGCAATTTTCACTGCCCAAACTACCCAACAGGATCTAGAAAAAAACTCTAAAATCCAGACCCTGAAATTTAAAAACCAGGAGAAATCAATAAAAACAATTATTTATAAAAAAAAAGTGCCAGAGAATCGTATCAAAACCGACAGAAAGTGATCACGAACCTTACCCCAATTGAGCAGATTGAACAGAATCCTGTCGTCCGACGGCGTCGTACTATACTATCGTGAGAGAAAGGCAAAGGTCATTCCAATGGCGTTTCAAATCTTTTGGGAAGTATTTATTGGGGGTTTTAGAGAAAGGGAGAGAGAATTGGGATTTTGGTTTTTAAGGTCTTTAAGTTAGATGGGTAAGATTGTCCTTTCCAATTGTATATTCATTTTCATTTTCCCTCCATATTTGCGCACAATTTCTCTTTCTCCTTAAATTGAAAATTAAAAGTTGTTTTATCCAAAAATTTAAAAAAAAAAAAAGGAAAATCAAAAGTTCTTTCCTTTTTTTAAATGGAAAATTCTTATAAAAAACACTTTAAACGAGGTTTCCATACTTTTGAAAGAAAATTAATTATTAGATCCTATTTAGAGTTATCTGAAACATTAAATTAAAACGGAAAAAAATGATAAATCTACTATAAATAAAAAGAATAAAGGAATTAAATAGAAGTAAATTTAATAGCGATTAAGACAGAAGTGTTCCAGAATATTCTCTTTCTTTGTTTATAAGTGGTAGTAGTGGTGCTAGCAGTAGCGGGAGGGGTGGCGGCTGTGCCACAAAGAAGGTTCGCATGAGAGAAGAGGATCCCTTAGGCGAAACGGATGAAGAGATGGTTTCTTGAGCTACCCCGAATATATTGTTCAAGGATACCTGGACGAATAGAGGAAAGGCAAATATGAAAGAAGATTATATCAAACTTTTGAAGGTGATGTAATCACAAGCATGGAGAATGGTATCCCTGCAATTAAGTTCTCAGAAATGGTCTATAAATTGGTTGGTGAAAGTATGTCTAAGTTCGTCATTATCAAACTCCTTGGTAGGCAAATTGGCTTCGGTGCTTTACATAGCAAAACTATTGCTTTGGAAAGTTTATCAACCTTTTCAGTTATGGACTTGGATAACAATTATTATATGGCTAGGTTTCGACCCATTGATTATTATACTAAGGTGTTAATAGAGGGTCATGGGTAATATTCAAATAATATCTCACGGTTCATGCAACAGCCCGATTTAGGGCCTAGTCGGAATAGTGGTGCGAGACCACAAATCCAAAGTAGAAATATGTGTTTAAATTATTTCATAAGGCTTAAGAGGTATTTGCATGATTGTGTGAAAATTTCATGAAGAAATTTTATTAATTAGTGAATAAATTGTCCATTAGGACTAAATTGCAAGGATTGAAAAATATGAGATTCTAGAAGATTTAAGTATGAAATAGAATTATAAAGATTACTAGAGGTCCTTATTTAGCAATTAGACCATTATATGTTAAGATGGACAAAAATGGACATGGGAAGGAAAAATCTTAAGAAAGGACCATTAAGGGCATTTTTGTCATTTGGTAAATAAAAGATTAAAAAGGGAAAAAGAAGTAAAAGATGATGTCCAACTTCCTCCCTCTTGGCCGAAAATCACAAGGAAGACATAGCTAGGGTTTCTTCAACTTCCAAGCTTGATAGTAAGTGCATCCTAGCCCCGTTTTTAATGTTATTCGTATTTTTGAGACCCTCGTAGCTCGGTTTAGCTATTTCTAGCTATATTTTGAGCTAGGGTTTATGTTCAAAAATTTACCCATGTATGACATGTATGTATTTTGATGTTTTATGGAAGAATATGAAAGTTTGATGTGTGATAAACATCTTTTTCCAAGTAATTTTCATGAAAAATGCATAAAAGGACCAAATTGTAAAAGTTGTAGAAATGGTCATACATGAGTGAAATAGTGGAAATTGAATGTTGTTATAGTTGAGAATATGATTCGGCTAGGCTTGAAATGCAAGAAAGTTGAATGAAAATAATTTTACGAGCCTAGGGGCAAAAATGTAATTATGTAAAAGTTTGGGGGTAAAATCGTAATTTTTCCAAAATATGAATTACGAGTCGATTTAGTCAGTGTGTGTATTTAACAAGTGAAATTGTTATTATAAATCAAGAAACACGAAGCCCGAATCGAAACTGAGGCAAGAATAAAATCGAGGACTAAATCGAGCATTGATACACATTTTGAGAATCGAGGTAAGTTTGTATGAAGTTAGAGTTTCATAATGTTCGACATTTGAAACTACTTAATATTATGACAATGTATATTATTGTTATGAAAATCGAGTGATGAAGCCTCGATGAGAAAACGTTGAAAATAAGTATGTGAAATTCCGGATAAAGATTCAGAACAATGAAGTTACCCATGTATTAGCATTGAATAAAGAAGGTCCTGTGTAAGACCATGTCTGGGATATGGTCTCGGCACAAAAGGAAGATTTCGTATAAGACCATGTCTGGGACATGGCATCGACATTCATGTACGATCTCGTATAAGACCATGTCTGGGACATGGCATCGACAATGAGTTATAAGATCCCGTGTAAGACCATATCTGGGATATGGCATCGGCATCAAGGGGTGATCCCATGTAAGACCATATATGAAATATGGCGTTGGCATCAAATTTTATGAACGATGAGTTCGAGTATCCTACGATAATTTGGTTAATTCGGGCAAAAGAGCTAAGTATGTAAAATGGTATAGAGTTAAATTCGTTTATGGATGACCTTGGGTATCACCTATGATAAGAATGATGAAGATATGAGTTTATGTTCATGATAGCAAATGTGCTAAGTCATGTGACTAAGTGATACAGGTACCATGAGTAAAATACAAAGTATGAAATCATATTGTGAAATGAGAAGGGTATGAGTAAGTATGCTTGAGCACTTGATGCTTATGCTGTTCATGTATCATGAGATGGATGAGTTTATTTTGAGTATTTATGTTGCTATATAAATTTCATGCAAACTTACTAAGCTATATGCTTACCCATCTCTTTCCCCTTTTCCTTGTAGTTTCGCCAAGTTAGCTCGGGGATCACAGAACGTCGAAGCTCGGATCACACTATCAACCGTTCTTTTGGTATAGTAAAGTTAATTCATTTTGAGTATGGCATGTATAGGAACTTGATCGTTTTGTGTCATGTCATGTTTGAAGGCCAAAGGGTTGGCTATTAATGTTTCACACTCATTTTGTAAAAGAGGCCATGGTGAATTGGCCAATATTGTTAAGTTTATGTTATAAAGTGTTAAGTTAAATGAAATGAATGTTCATGCAAGTAATTGAGTAAAATACAGGTGGAATGAATAATAATTTAAGGATTCTTAAGAGGTTGGTATTGCTATGTTATGTGCTTCTTGTGATGAAATGAATGAGTTTATGTTTCAGGTGGCAAGAAGGCTTGGAAAATAGCCTTAAACCGTCTCACACACGGTAGACACACGGCGTGTGTCTAGCGCCAGTGTGACACACTGCCACCCCATAGGGTGTGTTAGTAGGCCGTGTGTCCCATGCATTTATTTGCGAGGATTCGATTCGTCACACGGGCCAGCACACAGGCGTGTGCTTAGGCCGTATGCTCCTTAAGGGGTTGCTGACGTCATAAACAGAATACCCCTAGTTTTCACACACGGGTGAGGACACGGGCGTGTCTAGGCCGTGTGAAGGACACGGGCCATTGACACGGGTGTGTGTCTGGCCATGTGAAAACCCCTATAGGTTTGAAATAAAAATAAATTCTACACGGGCTAGAGACATGGACGTGTGTGACCACACGGCCTGCCCACATGGGCGTGTCCCAAGTCACACGGGCGTGTGACCTCTGTTTAGGCAAAAAATTTTAAAGAGTGCAAAAGTTTCCGATTGAACTCCGAAACCTTCCGGATGAATGTTTAAGGCCTCGTAGGCCCAGGATATGTGTTTTATGGTTAAGAGAGAAAAGTTTTAAGTTGGAATGAAATTTTATAGCCCGTAATTGCATGTACAAGCAAGGTCAAGCATGGTAATGCCTCGTATCCGGTTCCAGCGTTGGACACGGGTAAAGGGTGTTACAGTTCAACCATGGACACCTAGTTTTAGCACTTCTCAAGAGTATCCCCATGAGGGTTAGAGAAGCTAGTCAATCAAGGGAAATGTTTCAACTTTGGAAAATTGGGTGGCCAATCTTGAGGAATCTATGGGGATGTGAGGGAGACACTCGAGGGAGTTGAGGGACGTATTACAGAGTTGGACTTGATGGAAGAGCAACTCAGTAAATTTGTGTTGGAGTCTCTAGATTCCAATGTGGAAAGGATGTGAGTGATGCTCGATCCCACTGTGGATAAGCTAACAGTAAGGGATGATGGCCTCAAAGCCACGGTGATGGCTTTGAAGGAGGAAACAATGGTTATGAAGAAAGCTTTGAACACGAGAATTGGGGAGCCTGAAGGAGAGCTTATTGTGCATCAAGCTATCGTGAGTAAAAGAGTGTTGCGTGCAACACTAAACCGAGAGATAGATATCTCTAAACCGGAGAAGTTTAAAGGGGCAAAATCTGTGGAAGATATGGACAATTTCTTGTGAGAGATAGAGCAATACTTCTGTGCCATAGGCATTAAGGACAATGATGCCAAGGTAAATATCGGTGCTAGATATTTTACTGATTTCGTTCTTTTATGGTGGTAGCGAAGGTCCACAGATGAAAGGTGTGGTTAGGCCACAATTGAGACTTGGGTGGAGTTTTGAAAAGAATTCAATGGGCAGTTTTACTTAGAATATGTCGAGGATAAGGCTCGAGCTAAGTTGCATTGGCTTACGCAATGAGACATGGTTAGAGATTATGTGCGGGAGTTCGGCGAACTCATGCTCTAATTTTTCAATTTGGGTGGAGAGGCATTTTTCTCCTTTATGGATGGGCTGAAGCCATGGGTGAAGCAAGAGTTGCAACACTGTGGAGTTAAGGAACTTACCAAATTCATGATTGTAGCAGAGTCCTTAATTGAGCTTGTTCTAAGGAAAGACAAGTTCGAGTCTTCCAAGCCTAAGGAGAAGGGCAATCGTAGGAGAGATGAAGGACTTGTGAAAAATGACAATTGTGGAAATAGTGACAATGGGAAACCACTTAATGGGAAATAGAGACCCAACAATTATCCGAGGGACAAGAAGAATGAAAAGAAGCCAGATACAGTTCTTCTTATGTAGCGGGTCACATAGGGTACGAGACTACCCATAATGATCCATGCTATTCGCGATCGTTAAAGAAGATGAAGTGGAGCCTAACGAGGAAAATATGTCGAGGCTTGGAGTAATGACACTCAATTCTGCTAAAGCGAAGAGGGATTACAAGCAAAAAAAGGTTGATGTTTGTGGATATCAACATTGCAGGATGAAGGATAAGTGCTATTGCCAATACATGAGCATTTGATTTGTTCATATCAGAGAAAGTCATGGGTAAACTTGATATCTTGGTTAGCAAATCAATTAAGAAAACCAAGGTAGTAAATTCCAAATAGGTCTAAATTGTGGGAGTAGCATAAGGAGCTGAGCTACAATTTGGAAAATGGAATAGCAAGGAATGAGGTAATTCATTTAGATGATGATGACTTCGTGTTTGGCTTGAATTTCCTTAACCGAATTAATTCTCTTTAGGTTCTGTTTACCGATTGCATATAAATATTGGATACTCATCAACGACAATGTGTGGTGTCTGTGAGTGTGATGAGAAAGGTGGAACCAAGATATTGTTGACAACCCAACTAGTTGAGGATATTCATTATGGTGAGAACATCGGATTGGTAGATCAGAGTGCTAAGGAGACCCTATTGGAAATGCTAGAGGTGCGACAAACTGATATAGAGTCTGTTGAGTTATTAGTGGGGCTACCACCTATGAGAGAGGTGGGTTATGCATCAAACTTTGGGGGAAAGTTGTAACACTCCTAACCCGTATCCGTCGCCAGAATAAGGTTTTAGAGCATTATCGAATAAGCATAACCTAAATCATTCATTTTTAAACATTTCAATAAATATAACATAATCCATTATTATACATGTATATTGTCCCTTATTCGAGACCTCGAGGCCTTAGAATCACTTTAGAAACGATTCAGGACTAAATCCGGAACATTTGAAACATTGAGGAAAAAGTTAGAAAATTCAACTGCAGGGGTCACACGGCCGTGTCCCAGCCATGTCCGTGCCCGTGTAACTTTCAGACTTGGGTCACATGGCCAAGCCAGACGCCCGCGTGCCAGGCCATGTAACTCTCGAAATGGCCTTACACGCTCATGTGACAGGCTATGTGCTAGCTGACTTGCTTCTTAAGCACTCAACAGACAACACACGGCCGTGTCGCCCAGTCGTGTATCTCGCACGGCCAAGTCACACGCCCATGTGTCTGGCCATGTGGATCTAAAATGTACCTTAAATAACAAGTTTACCAATTCCTACTTGCTTGGGCATTAAGCAACTCAAAATCCAATCATTTAACCTATTCAAAATACGATCATACATACTCAAAACATGCCAAAACAATCATATTAGGTACCTAACCAATGTACCCTCATTGGTACCACATTTTATATCATCAAAACATATCATCAATTCATCATTCAAATCAAGATTTTAAGTATACCAATTCATTCAAATCAACCTAATTTATAACTACCTAAAACATCAAACTTAAGTTCACATACACCTAACAAGCATTGGTTCCAAAATAACATGCCAAATTATGGCTTCAAACACAAATATATATTTATATACTCAAACCAACATTATACTTATAACTCAATTTACAATCCATTCACAAAATGATTATCAACTAAGACATCCTAGGTACATGCCATTACAAAAAGTAACATCACCACACTTGAGATAGAGATTGTTGTTGGATGTTGAGTCGGCAATCAAAAGAGAAGTACCTAACCTGTATACGGAAAACAAAACCGTACGTTGAGTAAAACTCAGTGATATTTTTATAATCCAAACAATTAAAGACATAATGATACTTAAATGCTCAAATTGAATTATACAATTACACTATTGTCTAAGCTTACAATTACAATATATCATCATTTCAAATTCATGCATATCATCACATCATTTTATACTATGCTCAATCTTTACATGTTTTCATACTTAATTGTTTATAACAAATATCTCAATTCACATTACTTGCTATATAAATAACTTTTCACATATCAGTCCACATTTCTTTATACAATGGCATTATTCATTCCATATTCAAGTAATGAGTACATAACTCATATATTCCATTTGATCACAACATATTTCATTTTTCATTTTTCAATCCACTATCTCATTTCCAATTCACATATCATGCTATTTCAATATCAATTATAGAACTTTATTATTTATTTACCCTTATTAACACGACTTAGACTCAGACAGATACATGGATCCAACCAACACACCATTTTGGTACCCAGTGCCTCATCAGTTAAATTTGAAGTAATAACTGCACCCAGCGCTATATAAATTGACACCCAGTGTCTTATCGGTTAAACCGAAGTAAATTGGCACCCAGTGCCTCATCGACTCGAAGTCGAAGAAATCTTTGAACTCTTCCTATCCTATGGCATGCCATCTATATCCGACTTAGCCGAAATAGTTAATATGGTTCCATTTCACTTTCAAATATATAACCAATGTCAAATTTTCATATAAGCATATGATCACATATACACATACATTCAATTCAATCTTATAAATTCAATAAATTCATAACATACCAATTCAATCCATTTCAATTGACTATGAATTCAATTCAATTATAAAGCAAAATAGTTCTCACCTTCAATGCTTACCATATGCAATAAATCAAAATGCAATAATTTACGACTTAGTTTGGATTATAGAGACACAAAGCGTGGATTTCGAGCTATTCGACGTCGATTTTATCCTTCCCCTTTTTAGTCGAGGATTCCGGTACGAGGTTAGCTATAGAATTAAAACAATTAAAATACATTAATACTACACAAATCAATTCCACATTGAATATTTCAATTTTTACTCAATATTTGCTTAAATTTCAATTTAGTCCCTAAAGCGAGACTAATTTTTAATCTTCACATTAAATTCTATATTTTCATACTCATTTCACTTTAAACTAAATTTAACTCCCTATTTTCAATTATACCCTTAAATTTTGAAAATTTTCACAATTTAGTCTCTATTATTCAAAATTTATAATTTTCTTTACAACTTAGTCCTTTTCCATTTCTAACTTAAAAACCTATCAATTTAATTTCTAATACTAAAACTATTCAACAATAACAACATCTAAAATCTTAATCAATGATAAAATTTTAACATGGGTCGGGTAGTTCTAAACACTGGGATTTCAAAAATATAAAAATTACAAGAAAATGGACTAAATTGACTAACCAATTGAAGTTGAAACTTATAAATCCCTAAGGTTTCGTCGTTCACCCTTCTTCTTTCTTTCTATTTTCTTTCTTTTCTTTCTTCTTTTTCTTTCAATTTGCATGCCACCACTTTCTTTTTATTATTTCTTTTATTTTGTTTTTATCATATATTATATATATTAAAGTTAATGTAATGTAATTATATATAAAATATATTATACATAACATTAATATCTTAACTCATGACCGGCCACACTACATTTAATTATTGGTTTTATTTCTATTTTAGTCCTTTTAATTAATTCCAAACTATAATTCAACTTTTAACCTTTATGCGATTTAGTCCATATACTTTAACAACTCATAATTTCACAAAATTCACTTAATCAAAATCTAATTGACTACATAACTAATTTCGTAAATATTTTTAATAACTATTTATGAGTCCAATTTATGGGAACGGAGTCCTAGAAATACACTTTTTGACACCCCTGACTATTGGGTCGTTACAAAAGTAGTGATAAAAACTAGGAAGTCAGAATGAGTAAATGCAATGAACGAGGTACATCTCAAACACTTATCTTGTAATAGTCCAATTTTCAGTTGTGTCAGAAACAGTGATTCGAGATCACTAAATCCGATGAGTAAGTTCAAAAATTTAATAAATTAATATTTATGAGTCAAGTGTGATTTTAGAAATATTTTTAAACTAATAAATTTTGTGATTTAAAAGAATTTATTACGTAAATTGGGTTAAAAATGAGGTATCGAGACCTCAATTTTATAAACCGAGCCGTAAATATTTTTATAAATATTTACGGAGTGTCATTAGGTTAGTATTAAAGTGTCGTTAGAAAATTTTAGCATTTTGATGGTTAATTAATTAAAAAAGACTAAATTGAAAAATGTGTAAAATTTACTAAACTGATTAATTAGTTTAAGTGACAAATAAGGGAGGACTTATAGGGCAAATTAACCCAAGGGGATGGTTGAGGCGGCATTAGCAAGAAAAAAATCTGAAAATTTGATGAAATAAGGGTAAAATTGGAAATTTTGTAAAATTAAGTAAATAAAATAACAATAAAAAGAAATCTAGACAATTCTTCATAAACTTTCAGCTAAAAACGCCATTTAAGAGTCCTCTTGAGCTGGTTTTTCATATTTTTTCTACAAGAGAGTTTAATTCTTGCCTTTTTCTTGTAATTTTTGTGTTTTTAAGACTTTTACAATTTGGTCCAACTATCTATTTCTTTAGTTTTTGATTCTATGGGTAATTTTAAAATTTACCATTGATGAGTGCTGGATGTTTTTGATGAACTAACATGGATTTGAAGCTTTAATTTTCTTATGTGATGATTTTATTAAGTAATTTTGATAGAAATTGATTTTAGGACCTAATTATGAAAAATATTAAATCTTAGGGGTTTGGAATGAAATTATTAATTTCAAAGGCTGTGAAATAGCCTATAATACTTAGGTAAAGTGTTAATTGAGAAAAATTAGTTCAATTGATGGGTTAATTAATCAGTGACTAAATTGTAAAAACTGTAAAAGTTGGGGTAAATGTGTAATTTTAAAAATTGAAGGGCATAAATTGTGAATTGAATTAGAATTGAATTAGATGCTAATGAATGAATAGTTTTACATTATAGATCAAGAACCCGAAGATAAACGCGGAAAAGAAAAATTAACGATTAGTCCCTGAATTTCTACAACCTCTATAAATTACCCCAGGTAAGTTCATATGGTTGAAATTTCATGATTAATTTTTAATTTAGGAATGATATAATGTTTTAATTCATATCTTTGTTATGAAATTATGATTATTGTAATAATATGAAAATCGAATTGAAAGTTCAAATTAAGTGGAACGCAGGATTGAGTACGATTGTTCCGTGATAGAAGATGAATTGACAGATAAGACCATGGTTGGACCATGGCAATGTTTAAATGTAAGACCATAGTTGGGCTATGGAATTTTAGTGAAAAGACCATAAATGGGTTATGGCACCGTGAACGTAAGACCATGGTTGGACCATGGCAGTATATGTATATGTGTAAGACCATAGCTGGGCTATGGCATCCTGATGATAAGACCATAACTGGGTTATGGCATTACAAGTGTAAGACCATGGCAATATACGTGTAAGACCATAGTTGGACTATGGCATCAAGAAAATGATGTACTCAATTCCGTAAGACGTTCTCTAATTTGATAAAGATTGGTAAGTATCATATGGATTAAAGTGATAGAATTTAAGTAGTTATTGATATTGAGCTCAATCAAGTGAATTCATCATTTGAAATTGTGATTGGCAGGAAGTGTTAGTGAAATGTTTGTTTTATGATTTGTTATTGTTTGTCGGTAAGATTTAACTTTAAAGCCAATGAACTTACTAAGCTTCATTAAGCTTACTCGTGTTGTTTAATATTTCTTGTAGATTAACGTGAATTTGGAGGATCGTATCAACATATCGGACTACACTATCCAGATTACTCCGGTAGATTTTGTTAAATACCTATGGTTTATATGGCATGTATAGGGTTGGTTTAGAAAAGAGTTAAACTTGAAACATGATTGTGAATAATACATATGTATATGTTTATATGTATGTATTTAGTAGTAGTTTTTAGTAATCAAGGAGTGGAGTTATTATGGTGAGTTTATACAAATGAGTCTTGAGATTATATATTATGTTTAAAACATGATTTTTGGCTTGTTTTGGTTTCTTGGTTGGGATATATTGGTGTATATCAATGTTGTGTGCAGGATAATATTAAAAATGGTGAGAAAAATGACATTAAAATGGCCTATTTTCGTCAACATGGGCAGAGACATGGGCGTGTGTCCCCTGTTATTAAGAAAAATTTTGAAATTTTGGGAAAAATTTCTTGAGTGTTCAGTTTAGTCTCGATTCACTTCTAAAGTGTATTTTGGGCCTCGAGGGCCTATCTAAGGGATAATATGAGTGTCTTATGATTGATTCTTGATATAAATAATAAAGGTTGTGAAATGTCTGTAATTAGTCCGTAAAGTTCGGTAATGCTCCGTAACCTTGTTCCAACGACGGATAAGGGTTAGGGGTGTTACATATATGGTGTTCTACATTATGACTTACCATTGGCTTGATAAAGGCACAATAGCCCTTTTAGAGTTCTGAAACGGGTAAACCGAATGGCTTACAAACCGAAGTTGGCAGAAATACTCAAGGTTAAATGCTCAATGTGGGTGTGCCGAAGCCTAATTGTGAGGATCATTGGGATCTCGATCGAGGCAAGTCAAAATGGGGGCAAGTAAGAAAGGTGGGCTCTTGCGAATGAGATGTACTAAGGAGAGAAAAGGTTCGACTTAGGCGACGACAGAAGTCGAGACAAATGTTCCAAGGGGCGGGACTACCTGACAAAGAGACTAGTTGGGAATCAGCTGAGGTACCGAGAATGTCTTGAGGCGAGTTAAACAAGTGTCATTTTGAGTCCACAACGAGGGCATTATGAGAATGGGTGGGGGAGAATGTCACAAGTCACGGATCAAAGCTCATGACTAATGCATAAAGAACGTCCCATAGAGGTCAATCGATTAAATAGGGCTCATTCGACCCACTTGAATTAGCTTGTTTCGTGGAATATGTGGAGAAACCCATCTATTTGAAGCCTTGGTGGCCCAATAAAGCACTTAAGGAAAATTAGGGTTATCTTGATAAATATGGAAAGCAATTTTAGAAGATTTGTAATTTGATAATATTTTATTTTGTAATCTTAAAGGATTATGTCAATCCCTTAATAATCTCAATTGTAGGAAAGCTTTAATCTCGGTCGTCGATGTAAAACAAACGGTATCGTTGGATCAGGGGGAGCTCAACTATAAATAGAGGCCTTCTCCCTCACTTGGAATACACTCAGTTGTAATCCTCTAGTAATTGAATACTATTGAGAGCATTTACTCAAACACTTGGAGTGCTTTTGCTTTCTTGTGGCTTTTCTGTTCTTTCGTTGCTCTTTTGTTTTCCGCTTTATTTTCGGTGCCTTGGAGAATTTCTATGAAGAATTCTCACTTTGCGAGAGTCATGCTGACCTAGACAGATTTGAAACAATGAAATTGCCTAAGGCCGCACGAATTGCAAGACTAAAGTTGAAGCCCCGTGACACTAGGCTACTGGTCTCTACTTATAAATGATGTTCAAAGGAAATAGTTGTTTTGAGTTGTAATAACTTAGATCCCATGTGATCTTCCTTTTTTTAGCAAAAAAAAAGAATCACATTTTTTGTTTAAAAAATTTTGGTAGTTAATTTTTTTTTCATAGAAAACATTAAAAAAATTATGTTCAGTTAAAAAGTTTGGAACTCAATTTTTGAAATCTAAAAAAGAAAATATATGTTTATTAAAAAATAATAAAAAGTTTTCGTTGTTTTCTCTAAAATTATTTTGCAACATTGAAAAAGTTAAAAACTATTGTTTTTAACTTTGTGATATGTCGTAATTTGATACGTCAAATTAGGTTATCGATTACACTTGACGAGTTTATTCTTGAGCAATTTAAAGGTATTTTCTGTGTTTTTACTTAGTTTTAGTTCTTTACTTTAATAAGTGAAATAGTGTGCTTTATGCTACTTTTGAGACTCAAATTGACCAAATACGTCATAGGGACCTTAATAGTTGATTGAGTGTTGTAGGGAGTCAGTGGTGTCTCGAATGTGAATGAAAATATCACTGAGAATAAGGGTATCGCGATATCGAAGCATGAAAGTCGTGATACCCCTGACAGTGTTGAAACAAAGAGGATTGAGGCAATCTACAATGGTATCGTAATACCCAACCTCCCAAGGCTCCCCCATTTCAAAACTGTCGTGGTTATCGCGATACTAGACCATGGGTATTATGATACCTCTGACGAGAGGAGACAAAAAATGACTACAGGTGTAGTCCTTTTCCAACTCCAACACCAATAAAAAATACACGCTAAGGGGCATATTGGGCACAATTTTTGGGTTGTAATCAGAACAAAAAGCCTTCTTTTGGCTAAGAGACTTAGACATTTTTACATTTTTCAACTTTTAACATCTTTTTAGCTTAGGGTTTTAGTTATTTTTCTTCATCTTTTAGGGTTCAAGCTTTTTCTTTTCTGGTTTTATGTTAAGATAGTTAGTTGGTTAGTTAGTTAAGGTTATTATAGCTTGGTGTTAATTGCCTTTTAATACTTCAACTTTCTTTGTATTCACACTTTAATCCTTAGTTTAATATCATTCAGCTTCTTTTTATTTTATTTGTTAAAAAATAATTTCTTTGGTGTTTCTATTCATCTATCTTGCTTCCATTGTTGTGTTCTTTAATCTTTTGCAAGAAAGCTTGGGTTTTTATTACTTTGCTTTGAGTCTAAGTTAATGCTATTTTTGCTTGATTATTTGTTGTTAGTGTGTATAGATATGAGAATGAGTAGTTAAATCCTAAGTGGTTGGTTGATGGAAATGTTGGTTAATTGATTTTTGGGTTCAAGGACTAAACCACAAAATTTGGACTAAATAGAATAGAATTCAAAACTTAGGATTGACGCCCCTAATGGAAAATTTAGATAATTGAGACCGAGAGGAGATCTTATCAGGAACCGATTCAATCGTCCCAGGTTAGTTCGGTAAGGTCGAGATATAAACTGGACTAATTTGTCTAACTTGGTAAAATTGAGCCGAGAGATAAAATTAAGTCAATTTAAGAGTAGTAGCAATTTTGATCCCTAATTTGAAGGTTAATTGACAACATGGAAATCAACCAATCGTTGCCTATTATAATTTAGTCCTCTTTAGTGATTAATTAGCGTAATTAACCTCATTCATGGCCGACCGTAATATAATGCTTAGTGTGTAGTTGGCTAGATTCCTTTAATTGCATTTTAATTATTTAGGGATAACTTAATCGCTGACTCCTTTGGGTTCGATCCTTGGAATTCTCTAGTGTTCCATTGAACATTATAAATATTACAACTGACATATCACACTTGCGAGCCATTCTACATTATATTTGATTGTTTATTGTTGATTCTTTGTCCCGATGTTCGCCATCGTGGTGTAAAGCGATCACTTTGATGAATTGATACTAGTTCAAATTTGCATAAACTTAAAATATTTATTTTTTCAACAATTTTTAAATATCAAACCTCTAACGATGGTTTGACTTTATATAAGTATATAATTTTTTATTTTAATTTTATTCTATTATTGGAAAAAAGTTATCAAACCTAATTTCATATTTTTATTATTTAAAATATTTTTTATTTTTACCTACTAAAGTTTTTTAAAATTTTGGTTTAAGGGTGTACAAAATCACTCAAGTTTAAAAAAAAAAAAATCAATTAAGCCCGTATTTTTTTTTGCACCTAATTGCACCATTGAACTGAAAAATTGCACTCAATCAACCCCCTTAATCGTTAACTTTGACGATTCATTTTTTTTTTTTGGATTATGTTTGTCACGTGACACATTATGATCGTGCTACGTGGTATAAATTAATATTTTCTTTTTAAATTTGTAATAAATATAAATAAAATAAAAATCATAATAATTAATAAAAATATAATAATTAACATTAATCATAAAAACTATAAAAATATGTGATTCTTTAAAATTAATAAATAATAAATAATATAGAAATTTACATAAAAAATATAGAAAAATATTAAAAAGTCATTAAAATATAAAAATTATAGAAATATATTAATAACTATAAAAGTATAAAAATAATAAATAATAGTAATAATTATAAAAAGGCTTAAAATTACAAAAAAAAAATTATAAGGAAAATATAGAAATTTCTCCCAATAACATAAAAACCAATAAGCAACATATGAAGAATTACAAAATTGAAACAACCTTTTGGCTTGGATTAAGTCCAACAATTGCCATTTTATCGGAGTTAACATTCACTGTTTTGGGAGTATTGGAAATAAACCAAGTTTTTTTATTCGTCTAAATGTTATAAAATATAAAATAAAAATATAAAGAGCAAACAACAAAGAAAATGGGAGAGCAAAGAGAGAGCGTGTTTTATTGATCAACGGAAATCATCTACAATGTTTCTCCAAAGTCTATATTTATAGACATAAGAATTATAAATGAAATAGAACTCTACTTCTAATGACTATTAGAATTTAAAATACATTAAAACTTATCTTGATGGACCTCCACTTAATAATAAAATATTCGTAACACTCCCCCTTGGAGGTCCATTGGTAGATAATGTGTTTCGTTAAAATCTTATTAAGATAAAAACCCTGTAGGAAAAAAATCTTAGTGAAGGAAAAAGATTACACATATCTATAATACGCATAACATGCTAGCTAATTAAAAACCTTACCGGGAAAATCCAATAGGACAAAACCTCGGTTAAGGAAAAAAGAGTACAACGTGTATTTACTCTCCCTCATGAAAATATCATATAATAACTCATATTATACGTTTTCAATCTTGAATACTAGCTTTTCAAATGACCATTTGAACGTATTTGCTAAGCATTTATATCACCATTCTTTTAAAAGTCATGAGTGAGGAAAATTTTGGAGAAATATATTTGATCTCTTCAGGAGTTCCAACAATAATTATAGCAAACTTTAACAATGATTCTTCTATAAAAATACAAATAGGTATTTTGGATAATTTTATAATTCTCCTTCAACTACTATTCACTAAGCCAAATTTAGCACATATGTTCAAACTATTTCAATTCATATAAATGAACAATTTCCCGAGAATATCAATATGCTTCTAGCATTCTAAATCCTTCAAGGATTTTAATATAAACCTTACTATATAGTGATTCATAAAAGGTTGTAACAACAACCATTAGACGCAAGTTAAATCTTTTATGAACTGTTAGTTCAATAATATATCTAAAGGTTATTGCATCTAGGACAAAAGAATATTATATCTTTTCATAATCAATGTCAAGACTTAGCGAAAAACTTCATATTTTTTATTCCGTTTTTTCAAAACTACTTCATTTGTACCTTCACTTGCTTTATACCTTTAGATTATTTGGACTGTTGGTCCAAAAACTCCACAAATTTAATTGTACTTGAGTTGCGTCTTTCTATTTTGATCAATCTATTCAATATCTATATTTCTCAATATATTTATTGAAGATTTTCCTTTTATTTCATTATTTCAACAATAATATTGCATGCAAAACCATTTTCGACCACATTTATTATCGGTTCCACATATTCTTGAATTGACATAACTTATCGAGATATCTTTATTTTCACTATTTTAATCTTGGGTCTCATTTGGAGCACCCGCCTCCACTATATGATCATCTAGAAGAATTTTCATCTTTGGAACCTATCAATCTATCATGTATTCTAACTGATTGTCTTACTGAGACTTTGATTCAAATTAAAATATTAGATGGTATATAACACCTGATTATTCTCATTAAGTTTGTAAATACATCTGACAGTTAAATTGTAATAAAGTGAGTTATCCTTTTTGAACTTATGGTTCAAATTACTCTGTATAAGGATCTAGATAATGATAACTCATTACAAGCAATGATTTCATTCAGCTATTATTTTTCTCCCCCTAATATCGGAAAAATTATCAAATCAAAATAGTAATCACAAATCATGTCATAATTGAATCTCCAATACATTCAAAACATCTAATAATACAAGGAGGCTCGTAATTAATATATATTCCCAACTTTCTTTGGGGATTCACTCATCTTTGTGCGTTGTGGTGGAGCAATTAGAACATATACACAAATACAAAAATTCAAAGAATGGAAATATTTAAATCTTGACCAAAAACCAATTGTAATGGGGAATATCTATAACTTATTGGCTTGATGCGTACAACACATAAATCAACAAAATCTCATGTTAAAATAGGAAGTTTAGTTCTCATAAGTAATGGTTTAGAGGCGTACAATCAATTATTTCTCTAAATCATTATGCGCATAAATAACAAGCTTTTACAAAAGCTTTTCAAACTCAATTAATAAAAAACTGAGATATAAACTCATTAGTATTAGTAAAATAAATTGTCTTAATTTCATAATATGAAATTAATTATTTAAACAAGCATTTCAATTGTATTTGTATCAGTAAACTTCTAGATTACTTTAACATACTTTTCAATTGTACTATTAATGTCAATATAAATTGTGACAAATTGATAATTTTACTGTCATTCCTTTTACTTTGTATCTACATATAAGTACTATTGTGACTTTTACTACTGAAAATATCTAAATCAATGTGAAGCCTATAATGCTACTAAGTCAACAAAATAAATATAATTTCCAAACAATTATATGCAATATTTGCTTCAGGGAATATGCCAAAATATTCAAACGTCCAAAAAAATGATTATAAAATTTATTATATTTATTGCAGACATTCACTTCAAGGAATGAGCAAAAAGTAATTCAGGCAATAATGTAAGCATATATCATATTTCTTAGCAATAAGATTATATAAATATCATCTGCTTTAAGGATTGATTAATTAGTATAAATCATTGAGCATTTTGTACTAAGAATAAACATTTGGAAACATTTTGAATCATCCATCTTCTTCTTATCTATTTGTCAATAATGACAATAAGTTAAATATTCATAATTGTTATGTATTGTTACATTCACTTCGAGAAATGGAGTAGAACTGGTGGAACGAATAATTCGTTATTTTGTTTAGCCATAAAGAGATATGAGATCAATTCAAAATACTTTTAAAGTCCTTTAACAAGAGTTTTGCATAATCAGTTAACTACTAGGAATAACTAGCTAGGTCATGTATAGAAATAAGCCTAAATTAAATATATCAATAAAAGTCACATCTAAAACATAAAAATATGACATAATGAAAAACTAATTTTTTTTTCTTTCATAACCATCATCATAAGCATGCATAAAATTTAAATCAAAATCCAACCATTCATGCTCATAGAACTTTTTATTTACATCTGCTCATGTCATTTGTCTATAATTAACACATGGAATAATATAAACGTATGAACTACTACTACCTTTAACAATTCTTTGAACTAAATCAAATTCGAATAACCATAAAATTCATTGGTTTATTAACACAAATTTGTATACTAGATATGTTTTAATCACATATATTATTTAATTATAAAACCTACTATAGCGAAATAAATAAATCAGCTACTGTTCATTTTCATGAACAAGTGAGATGCTTAAAACAATATGTAACCCATGTAACCAAAACTTAAAAAGAAGACCATCTCAAATATTTAAATCATATATCATGTCGATTTTATATTTAAAGATGTACCTTTTTTGTATCATGAATATACAATAATAATTTAGTCAATTAGATTCATGGATTCCAACATTATTCGTATTATAAGAGACTCAATTGAATGAAATAAAGCACTAAAAATAGTTTAGGGTCTATTCAGGGACTAACCTGAACAATTCATAAAGTTCTGGGCAAAATTGTAAAACAGAGGTCATATGGCCGTGTAACAGATTGTGGTCTTTTGGCAAATGCAAAAATTGCCCTACAAGAGAGACACGACCATATGGCAAGCCTTGTGGAAGGTTCTTGGTCATGTGGTTCATGAACTAGCCTAGGATTTCCAGGGTACATGGCTGTATGAGGGTCTGTGTAGGAGACTGTGTGGCCCTATTCCTAGACACGGTTTGCCTCGATTTGCTTGTAAAAGAACACACACCTTTCTCCAAGAGTTCGATCGACGTTCCTCACGATCAAATTTGATCTGATGCACCTAAAACAAGTCTTCTAATGACATTTATGCACGAGTTAATGTTTGATTTCAAGATTCATCAAGATTATCGAGAGATTTGTCAAGAACCGAAAAAGATTGTTTAGTTGGGTTGAAAGATTATCGTCGAATAGAAATACTATAAAAATTCAGGATTTGTTCATCGGGATTGAGATATACTTACCGATTTTTGGCAAGGATTAAGGATGTTATTTGACGATAATTTTAACACCGTTAAGAAATCAAGAAACGTGGTTAGTTTGATACGAGAAAGAAAATAATAAATGGTTCAAGAATGGAAATATGCTACACTTATAAGAGAAAAGAGGAGGAAAAGATAAGAGGAAGAAATAAATTGTAACACCCCCGACCTGGCCTAGGAGTTTTGACTAAATCGAAAGAGTTACATTGATCACCGAAATGATCCTATAAAACCGTTTTTTTGCTTTGAGTTGGATTATATGAAAATCGATCCTTTATTTTAATAGAAAACATCTATTAATTAAACTGACTTTACTTAGAAATTCAATTACAATATTATTAATGTGAAGTTTTGAAAAAAGGTAAAAGTTAAAAAGACTTTTCAAAACTTAAAGTATTTGTAAAGTAGCGGAAAACATTATTATGAGTAATAGTTTTCTAAACCAAACAACTTGCAATTATCATATTATTAACTAAGTATCATGCTTAGAATTAATAAACTAAATAATCCCAAACCTAAGATATAAAAGCAAGAAATAATTAATAATTACAACCCTAAAAACAAGTAAGGAAAACTTTAATGGAACTTCTAAAATAATAATAAAAGAATGAACAACTAGTCTGAGGTTCCTCCGATGCCATTCCGGGTCCTAGTTTTCTATGTTACCTGAGAGATAAGAAAGAGGGAGTGAGCTTATGACGGCTCAGTGTGAGTCTAATTTTTAAACCATTATATAAAATCGTTCAAACAGTAAAGCATTTAACTTATATCATCATAGAAAAATAAACATAATGCAAGGATCACTTAGTAAATCAATGCATGAACATAATAAACTCATGATGAAATTCAATTTATAATTTTAAATTCCCATTCATCCTCGTAACCACCCTCAAGCATCGCTCAGCACACTAAAACACATGTCAATAACTGACCATCTCGGATTTCCCAATGACAATGGCCATTCACTTGTCATCTGTGACGGTGACTTTTATTACAATAACTTACCATCTCGATTGCCCGATTTTGATGGCATTTTAAACTATCATCCTGGTTTACCCGGTTTCGATGACATTGCTGCCTACTTCGTGCAGTACTGACTTTCAGTGTGAACTTAATTTGCCACTTTCTCCTATGAAACTCCTCCATCCTCCACACCCAATTCCTTGTAGTTATGTACATAAACTCAACATACCATGCTATTCATCATCAATTGATGCTATGCTTGTCAAGCACATTTATTATTTCATACTATCATTTAATGGCATGTATTCATGCATTCATTCATATCAATTTCCCATATACAATTTCTTCATGCAAAATAAAAACTTTTAACAATATATTAATATTAGATTGTTTATCATGTTTGTTCAGCTAACACATACATAACAAGTTCATATGTAGGGTTCGCACATATAGGGTTCGTACATCTAGAGTTCGCACATCTAGGGTTTACACATCTAGAGTTCACATGTATAGGGTTCACATACTAATTCATATGAAGGTTTGAATTCCAAATCATACGGGGGTTCGCATACTAAGCCCATAGGTGTTTGCATTCCTAAAGGTTCGCACACGTAAGTTTTTACATACATCAGGGTTCGCACATCTAGATTTTGCACATATGGGTTCACACATCTAGGGTTCGCACATATGGGTTCGCACATCTAGGGTTCACGCATATAGGGTTCACACATATAGGATCTGCACATATAGGGTTCGTATACTAAATCATATGGGATTCGCATACTGAATCCATAAGGGTTTGCATGTAGGTTTGTATACATAGAGGTTCGCACATCTAAGGTTTGCGCATATTAAATCACATATTATATAACATGGGGGTTCCATACTACATCATACTATATAACATAGAGGTTCGCATACCACATCATACTATATAACATAGGGGTTCGTATACTACGTCATACTATATAACATGGGGGTTCGCATACTACATCATACTATATATCATGGGGGTTCACATACTACGTCATACTATATAACACGGGGGTTCGCATACTATATCATAGTATATAACATGGGGGTTTGCATGCTATGTTATACTATATAACATGAGGATTCGCATACTACGTCATACTATATAACATAAGGGGTTCGCATATATAATACTTATAAGGTTCGCATATAAAACTTGTAGAGTTCACATATTAAAACTTGTAGAGTTTACATCTGTAAAACATATAGGCTTCGCATCTATGCACTAAGGGAGCCCACATATATTCCTCCTAGGGGTTCGCAAGAGAGGGTTCACATAATAGATTACCTTATTTTCTAATACTTTCAATTGATTAATCATACGCAATGATTTAAGTTTAGACCCCACACTTGATTGAAGACACAAAAAACTTAATTTTTGGATGAATAAATCATCAATTTACTGGGATAAGAGGGATGCAATTGAAAACCTTGAAAATTTTGGTTGAGAATGTGATCTGACAATGGTGAAGAAGAAGAGAAAATCTTGAGAGTTTTTCTTGAAAAATTTTCTAAATAAAATTTCTAGGTTTTTGAAAAGATTGACTATTTATAGAACTTCTTTCCTAATTGAAATAGAATTAGGAATTAGTTTATAATTATGGTTGATTTAAATTAATTACTAAATTAAAAAAATAGTTTTTAGTCTGGGCTAGTTTGAAAATTCAGTACTTTGTAGGGGTAAAAATAAAAAATAAAATATTTTAGCTAAATGCAAACAAGGGATTATGAACTTGGTACCAAAAGGAAAGCTAGGCTTTAACACTGAACCAGCAAACTCATTCTTAACATAAGCCTTCAAGAAATTGTTTTTAAAGGTTATGGCTAAGCATTAGGGAAGTTTTTAAAATAATCGACAAATGGTGCAAACAAAGGGGTTTAAACCTAGGACCTCTAGAATAGGGGAATAGCACTTAACCATCAAGCTTAAGGCTCATTGGGAGATGGAAGGGGAAGGGTGTAGCTTGAACTTGGGTAAATGGAAAGGGAATTAGCATGTTAACCATTAGACCTAAGCCTATTTCTTATTTAGTTTTTATCCCCAACAATATTTATTTTAGTGTGGTTTTTATCCTAGGGTGCTAAAAATAAAAGGAAAAAAAAATGAAAGGAATGAGGTTTAAACCTAGGATTTCTAGGATGGATGCACTATTATTTTAATCATTCAACCTATATCTTATTTTTTGTCTATTTATTACGATTAACCCCCTATATTTTGGGGCGTGACATTGTTAGCTTTCAATTCCAGACTCAATTAATTACAATTTTCAATTAGGAACTTAATTGATTTTAAATTATTTTCCGTTTTTTTTAAAATTTATGTTGAAAAATTTTTAAGTCAGCATTTTAACTCAAATAATTAATGGTGAACTTTTTTTTTTGATTAATTGATGATATTATAAAAATAAAGAAACTAGATTATATCAAATTAAAATATAAAAAAAATAAATATAATAAAAAGACTAAAACCAAAATTTCAATAATAGATTGAAAATTTAAGGCTCCATTTGATTTCTTACAATATTTTATATTTATATTTTTAAAAATAATTTTCATTTTTCATTTTTCATTTTTGAAATTTGAAAAACATTTTTGGTAAATAAGAATAAAAATTTATTTTCAAAAAATGAAAACATAAAATAATGCTTAATACCTATTTCCTTACAATATTATAAAAATTAGAAAAAATTAGAAACATTATATTTTTTTGAATATTATAAAATATTTTTTTATATATTATGAAAATGTTATACAAATTATACAATTATAGAAAATCATAAATATTATTAAATATTACTAAAATTTTATGAAAAATATGAAATTATTATAAAAATTTAGAAATTATAGAAAATTATTATAAATAATAAAAAAATATAAAAATTATTAAAGCGAAACCAACAAGAGGTTGAGTGCAATGTGATTGCACTCCCAATGGGAGAACGTAGGTTCGAATCTTGGAGACAATATTGTTGGGAGGGGCAGCCAAGAACCCCAAACATGGACCGTAAAACAAACATGCATAATATCAAAAAAATTATTAAAACGATAAAAAACCAAAAACTTATAAAAATTATAAAAAAAAATTATAGATATTTTATTTTAAAGTTTTGGAATCTTTAGTTCCGTTAATAAGGAAATGAGGAACTTAAAGTGTGATGGTGATCAGATTTGTACTGGGTGTCGAGTGAGGTGTTTAAGTGACAATAAGTTTAGTGCTTGGCAGATTAAGGTGAGCGATGGATTAAGAAGAGCAATAAGTATTAGTTTTGGTTGATGAGAGGTGATGCGAGAGAAATTAATAAATATAGATTGAGGTATGATGTAGGGTAGTGTGTAAGGGAAGATAAAAAAGAGTAGTAATTTTTATTAAAAAAAATTAAAATTAATACAAATTATTGAAATATTACAAGAAATTTTAGAAAATTGTGTAAATTATTCAAAATTTATTAAATATCATAAAAATTCAAAAATTGCTAATTTTATATTTTTAATAAACCTTTATAATATTTTATCATTTTAATATTTTATATTATTATATAAATTTTTTATAGTTTTTAAAATAAAATTTTAATAATTTTCTATAATTTCTAAAACTCAATTAAGCTTCATAAAATGATTAAAAAAATCAATTAAGCCTTTCACTTTTAACAATTTTCAAGGTAAAAGTACCATGAAAGCTCATGTACTAAGAGTCAAATTGTATTTTACCCCCTCTACTCAAAAAATGGGCAAATTAGTCATTATATAATAGATCAAAGAGCAAATTGATGATTTCTGTTTGAAATTTCATCCATTTGTACTATTAGAAACTGATGTGGCTGATAGAATAATCAGATATTGACACGTGGCATGCCACATATACCTCATGCTGACATAAAAAGATCAAATTTTAATAGCAAAAATGGATGAAATTTTTAATAAAAGGGTCAATTTGCTCTTTCGATCTAATGTACAAGGACTAATTTGCCCATTTTTTGAGTAGAGGGGGCAAAATGCAATCCAACTCCTAATACAGGGGTCTCTGTTGTACTTTTACCCAATTTTCAATGACAAACACCACATCAGTTGCCACATCAGCATTTCCCACGCCAACTACCGTGTCATCACTTAACAGGCCGTCAGGGGTTTCAACGAAAAACTATATTTCAAGAGCTCAATTGATTGCTAATTTTTTATTAGGAGCTTATTTGATTGTAATTTTTGATTAAGGTCTTGATTAATTTTTAATTATTTTACAAGGGATTTTTTTATATTTAAACATTTTTTCCTAAAACTTGTCAATGACATTATAATAATAGAAGGATCAAACTCTGTCAAAATGACTAAATTCTAAATTTGAATAATACTAAAAGGAGTAAAATCAAAATTTGACAAATATATTCAAAATCTAAATTCCTTATCCTTTCTCCCTTGCATGTCTCATTTTCTAAAAGTAAAATTGGAGCTTTCATAATCCTGATCCGACGACTAACAAGGCGGGATTACAACATTTTTATATACTAGAATAGTGTTGATTATTTATTTGTATAAATTTATAAAGTAAAAATTTGAAGGTAAAAATATGCTTTTAGTGTAACACCCCAAACCCGGCCCATACACTACTATCGGATCTGGTATGTCACTAAGGAATTTTATAAAATTGTCACACTTTGGAAAACGAGCATCATGTTTAATCATTTTAACCGGAAAGACTTAGTAATTTAATATTCTGTATAAAATGTAAATTCAAATGATACCTTCGTGAATTAGGAAAAAAAAACTAAGTTGTTACATGCCTTAGCTAAATTTTAACATGAAATTTAAAAGTCCAATAATAAAAACCCAACATGAAATCCAAAATAAATATGAGTCTAGTGGCCCATGGCCTTATTATATTGAAACTTAAAATCCTCTTAATAAAAAAAAAATAACTGAATAATAAAAACACTTTTTCTGAATCCAAATACTCTCTCGCATGGCCACCTTGCGCTCCTCTCCAGCCCGGTCCGATGCGCTAAGTGCTACCTGAAAGATATTAAATAATAGGGTGAGTCGCGAGACTCAGTGTGCACCCTCATGCACCATTAGATTTGGGCCTTAGCCCCACAGAACATAATAACAGATTTATATATATAACAGAAATTATGCAAGCCCAACCCAAATCCTAGGTTTCCATCCGCTACACACCACCCTTACCTGCCAGTCACACCATTGGGGATTTCTACAATCAACCCACACCCCTACACACCATCAATGGCAGTCATACTGCTCATCGTCAGATCAACAGGTCATGGCAAAAGCCGCTACAACAGAACACTTCCCCTTTCTTCAAACCCAACCCCATGCAATCATAAAAATCAGCATACTTATCACACATATCATCTTAACAAGAACATGCACTTAGGAATGACAGAGATCACTAACCTGGTGATTCGCTTTTACCCTCATCGGGTTTCAACCATTATGCCGGGATTTCGGCATTTATCAAAATATAACAGATTTGTAAACAAATTTTAACATGCAATCTAAATGGTGTGGAAGTGTTACACACCTGATATCGCGTAGTTTTACACCCTTAGTCAATATCCTTACTATCTGGATCTACAACCCTTAGTCTAAAACCTTGCTCAAAAGCGGGAAGAACACGAAGATTTGGGCTCCCCTACATTCGACCAGGGGTTAGCAAATCCCGAATTTTTCACGTTAAAAATAATAGATCTCCTTACCTTGAAATCCTGAAAGTAACACGATTCGTGTGTTACTGAACTCTGAATTAGATATCTAAGCAAATGAATCCCTCTTCAAATCCCGGAATGCCGCAAAAGAAAACAAAATATTAGTCCCATATAGCCATTCGGCTATGGCCTCCAAAACCCGGAAAAGAATCAAAAGAAAACCCAAATCATTACTTACCCTACAGAAGATTTCGGCTATCCCTTGTAGAAAGATTCGACAACTGTAGAAGATTATAGATCTAGGAGTTTCGGCTCTTTAAGGAAAAATCCCAGAAAGATGATCTGACGTGTTTTCGACTTTTGAAAGAACTAAGAATTGAAGAGATGGCCAAGAGAGATTCGGCCAATGAATATTAAGGAGAGGAAAAGGTGGTTGGCAGGATTTCGACAATTGATGAGACTTCAGGGGTTTCGGTTTCTGACAGAAAAGAAAAAGAAGAAGAGATGATTCGAAAGAGAGAAAAACTAAAGGCTATTCGCAGAGAAAACAAATGAAAATTCGGCACACCCCCTAGCCTTTACCAAAACCAATTTCCTCCCCCCTCACTGAGTTTGATTTTCGGCCAACTCTAGCCTCCTGGATGAGCTCTCATCTTTTCCCTTATCTTGATCTATTGATTCCTCAAAAATAACCCTAATTAGCACCAACTCCTTCCTTCTTTATTTGCTTATTATCCTCATAATTAAAACATTAAAATCTCCTAAATAATAGCCTTGTGCCGTCCCCTCCTAGTCCCCTTTTAAGTGCCGAAATTTGGCCCTATAACTTGGGCTTCAAGCAACCAAAATTTGGGCCCTCCTCATGCACTAGTGACGCCACGCTCTCCCTTCCTTGTGGCGCCACCTAATCTTTGGGCAACAAGCCCATTTTGTCATTTAAAACACAAATAACTTTCTTTTAAAATGCTAGAGTGTCTATGCAGAGATTTAGTCAAGGCCTCAGCCCATTCTTGAGCCCAATTAGTACCTAAATTCTCAATTTAACCTATTAAGCATACATTACACAAAATGCACAGGCCCAATAATTCGGGATGTTACAGTTCTACCCCCCTTAAAATAAATTTCGGCTTCGAAATTTACCTGATCAAAAGAGATGGGGATATTGTTGTCGGATAACATCCTCTGGCTCCCACGTCGCCTCTTCTGCGCCGTGATTTCACCATAGAACTTTGACCAAAGGGACGGACTTCCTTCTCAACACTTTTACGTCTCGATCCAAGATTTGCACTGGTTCCTCCTCAAAGGATAAATCTGGCCTTACTTCAATCTCTTCCACCGGCACAATGTGCGATGGATCAGAATGATAACGTCTTAGCATCGAGACATGAAACACGTCATGTATCTGCTCCAACTCTGAAGGCAACTCCAGTCGATACGCCACTGGTCCCACACGTTCTAGTACCCGATAAGGTCCAATAAACCGGGGACTTAACTTACCCTTCCGTCCAAACCTCACTACCTTCTTCCATGGAGATACTTTCAAAAAGACCTGATCTCCTACTGCAAATTCCATCTCTTTCCGCTTTAGATCCGCATAAGACTTTTGCCGATCAGACGCCTCCTTCAACCGAGCCCGTATTAACTTAACTTTCTCCTCTGTTTCTGAAACTAGTTCTGGACCCAACACCTGGCGTTCACCCAACTCTTTCCAACAAGTAGGGGTACGACATCTCCTTCCATATAACGCTTCATAAGGTGCCATCTGAATACTAGCTTGATAACTGTTATTGTATGCGAATTCTGCCAAAGGTAAATACTCCTCCCAACTACCCCTAAATTCGATGATGCAATCCCTTAGCATATCCTCCAAGATCCGAATTACCCTCTCAGACTGACCATCAGTCTGTGGGTGAAAAGCAGTACTAAAGTCTAACCTTGTTCCCATTGCTTGATGCAGAGCCTTCTAGAATCATGACGTGAATCTAGGGTCTCTATCTGATATGATCGACACAGGTACACCATGCAGTCTCACTAACTCAGTCACATACAGCTTAGCCAACCTTTGCAGAGAGTAGTCGACCCGAACCGATATGAAGTGAGCAGACTTCGTGAGTCGATCCACAATCACCCAAATTGAATCCTTCTTAGTGGGCGTAAGGGGTAACCCACTGACAAAATCCATCGTGATTCTCTCCCATTTCCACTGCGGAATCTTCACCGGTTGAAACAACCCCAAAGGCAACTGGTGTTCCGCCTTCACATGCTGACATGTCAAACATTTACCCACGAATTCCGTAACTTCTCGCTTCAGACCTGGCCACCAGAATTGCTCTCGCAAATCTCGGTACATCTTAACCCCTCCAGGATGCATAGCGTAAGGGCTACTATGCACCTCCTGAAGAATCATCTGCCTTAACTCCACATCCTTTGGCATGCAGACTCTCCCTTGGAAAAAAAAAAACTCCATCACAATTCAAGCTATAGTCATCTACTTCACCATTCTGCACTTGTCGAATTCGAGCACTCAAGACATCATCCAGAAGTTGCTTTTCCTTGATTTGACCTGTCCACATAGGTCTTACTTGAAGTTCGGTTACCAGACTACCATCCTTATATAGGCTAAGATGAGCGAACATCGCCCTTAAATCCGCTATCACCTTACGACTCAACGCATCCGCCACCACGTTAGCCTTACCCGGGTGGTAATCAATCGAGCAGTCATAGTCCTTTAACAGCTCGATCCACCTTCTCTGTCTTAGGTTCAACTCCTTCTGGGTAAGGATATACTTCAGGCTCTTATGGTCTATATAAATAACCGACTTCTCCCCATACAGGTAGTGCCTCCAAATCTTTAGAGCAAACACTACTGCCGCCAATTCTAGATCATGCGTAGGGTAGTTCAACTCATGTGGTCTTAACTGTCGGGACGCATATACAACCACCTTTCCATCTTGCATCAACACACAACCTAAACCTGTGTGTGACGCATCATAGTAGACGGTAAATTCTTTTCCCGCCACTGGCTGGATTAACACCGGTGCTTCTGTCAGAATTCTCTTCAATTTCTCAAAGCTCTCCTGCTATTTTTTGGTCCACACAAACGATACTCCCTTCCTCAACAACTTAGTTAAAGGTGCTGCTATCAATGAGAACCCTTCAACAAACCTTCTGTAATACCCGGCCGATCCCAAGAAACTTCAAACTTCCGCCACAGACTTTGGCGGTTCCCAATCCAATACGGCTTCTATCTTCCGAGGGTCCACCCTAATTCCCTCTGCAGAAACCACATGTCCTAAGAAAGTTACTTCCCTTAGCCAGAACTTACACTTACTGAACTTTGCGAACAATCGCTTCTCCTCAAAGTTCGCAACACCACACGAAGATGTTCATCATGTTCCTCTTCTGACTTGGAATAAACCAAGATGTCGTCGATGAACACCACAATGAACCGATCAAGATATGGTTGGAACACCCGGTTCATCATATCCATAAATGTTGCTGGAGCGTTCGTCAACCCGAACGGCATCACCAAGAACTCATAATGACCGTACCGAGTCTGAAACGCCGTCTTATGAATGTCTCCTTCCTTAACCCTCAACTGATGATAGCCCGACCTTAAGTCAATCTTAGAAAAGACCGAAGCTCCTTTGAGTTGATCGAACAGGTCGTCGATTCTTGGCAGTGGGTACTTGTTCTTAATCGTTAGCTTATTCAACTGTCGGTAGTCCACGCACATACGCATGGATCCGTCCTTCTTCTTCACGAATAGGACCGGCGCTCCCCACGGAGACACACTCGGTCGAATAAACCCTCGATCCAACAGTTCCTGGATCTGAGCTTTGAGTTCCACCAACTCCTTCGGCGCCATTCTGTAGGGAGCAATAGACACCGGAGCCGTACCCGGAAGTAGCTCTATTCCAAACTCCACTTCGCGATCCGGGGGTAATCCAGACAATTCTTCAGGAAAGACATCTGTGAAATCCTTGACTGTGCGAACCTCATCGACAGTCACCTCCTTAACCTCCAAAGCACTGATAAAGGCTAAAAACGCATTACATCCCTTCCGAATCATCTTAACAGCTTTTAATGCAGACACTACGTTAGACAAGTAATTCCTTCTTTCTCCTAACACAACCACCTCCCCGCCTTCCGGGGTACTCAACACCATGCGCTTAATCCCACAATCCAACTTAGCACGATGCTTAGTCAACCAATCCATTCCTAAGATAAGGTCAAACTCTCCAAACGGTAATTCCATTAAGTCTGCCGGGAACACTACCCCTTGAGTTTCTAAAGGTACATCCTTAAATAGTTTGTCCACTACCCTAGATTGTCCTAGGGGACTAACCACAGTCATCTTCCTAGTAGTTGTTTCAGAATCTATACTTAGGGTCTCAGATACCGAACATGCAACATAGGAGTGGGTTGACCCAATATCAATCAAGACAAGAAATGGTTTATCAACAATAAGAAACATACCGGTTATTACATCCGGTGCGTCACCATCCTCCCGTCGGCGAGCTGCATAAACTAGACCCGGCTGCCTCGCATCTACATTACCTACACCCCTACCAGGTGCTCCATGACCCAGACCAGACCCATTCCCTCATCTGGCTGCGCCACGACCCCTCGGTACTGGCTGACCACCTCTCCCAGCCTGATCCAAACCTCGTCTAGCTGGCTGCACCTGATCCACCTGTGGACAATCCTTAATCTAATGCTCTGTGGATCCACACCTAAAACATCCACCGGTTTTCCTTCTACACTCCCCATAATGCGCCTTCCCACAAGAAGGACATGATCGATTCTGGCCCGTCGGAGCATGAGCTGGCCCATCAGACCTAGGCATTTTCTGAAAATTTCCTGATGATCCTGATGGCCCAAAACTTCTCTTATTCTTACCCCGATCCTTATCCTTTTCTTGTCTTTCACTCCACTTCACCTCCTCAGCTATCTTAACCTTCTCCACCGTAACAAAGAAAGTCTCTCTCTCACTGCGGTGCTATCAAAACCCTTAACTAATTTTGCAGTCCATCCTCGAACCGTACACAATGTTCATATTCAGTTGCTACCATTCCTCGAGCGTAGCGGCTCAAACGCAGAAACTCCGCCTCATATTCAAATACAGATTTACTTCACTGCACTAAATTCGTAAATGCCTTCCTCTGTGCATCCACATAACCGCCCCAACATACTTTCCTTGGAATGACTCCTTAAAGAAATCCCAATCAATCCGGTCTGTGGCGGTACCTCTTTTACCGTGAGCCACCACTGGTAAGCCTCGTCTCGAAGAAGAGACACGACCCCTTTCAACTTCTCCTCCACCGTGAAGTTCGTGTCATCTATTATGCGCTCATTGTTTCTAACCAAGATCTTTCACCAGTGTTAGGCTACGCCAGAAACACCCCTAAACATCTCCGCTCCGTTGACTCGAGTCGCCCGACACGATTTACGGGCTCCTAAACCCGTGCTTGCCCCAAAGAACTCTTTCGAGGACTGCAACATCGCTCGAGATATCGCATCATCTCCGGCGCCGATCCCGAAATTCTCCCTCTACACCGGCAGTCCAAAGATCTCGTTTCTTGGTAGCCGCGGCGGACCACTCGCCGGCTCGACACACGGTCATCTTACCCCCCTATCGCGTCCCACGCGCGGGACGCCCTCGACCCTTGTACTCATTCTTTCGATTGGCGTTTATCTGATTAAGAATTTTATGAATCATTAATTCTTCCCACTGATTAACCACAAACAGTCTTATGAATAGAAATTTTAAAAGTAGTTCTTTCGAATTCGAACCTATCTACAGTTTCAGTCTCAAGTTTACCTCCTAATTCCAGGAAGCACACACATTCAATCATTAAACATTAGCATACAAGTACATCCACGAACCTACATTCTTTGTGTAGGGGTATTTTTGTCATTTCACTACCCAGGGGTATTTTCGTAATTTGTCCTACAGGGGTATCTTCGTAATTTTCCAAAAGAAATAGGGTTTCGTGGTAATTTCGTGAAATAAGGGTATTTTGGTAATTTTGTAAATCCGGGGTATTTCGGTAATTTTCAAACCAGGGTACTTTGGCCATTTTTTTCAAATTAGGGGTATTCTGGAAAATTTTTACAAATCAAGGGTACTTTTCAAAATTTTACCAAAACTAAGGGGGTATTTTTTTTAAACAGGGGTATCTTAGAGAATTTGATTTCAAAAGAATACAAGTGGCGTTCAAGTGTTTGTGGTTTTTGATTGATGTTGTGTGCCGTACGTTTTTTTTAAAAAACCGTTGACTTTGTAAATCGGGGTATTTCCGTAAATCTGGGGGTATATTTGCAAATCATAGGTACCTTGGTAATTTTCAAAATTTAACAATTTTGTGAAAGTAGAGTGGCTGGTCCCTTTCGAGTTTTAGTTATGGATTTTGGCCCGTCAACAAATCCTCGCGGCTAGGTGAACAAATACTACGCACTGTAGGATTCCAAATAAGAGGAGGTGAGTCACTACGACTGCTTAAGTACTAGGCTCTTCCGGATCCAATCCTAGACATGCGTATACCTGTTGCCACACCCTAGTCTTGCGACTCGTTCACAGGTTTGTTTAGTGACATTAAGTCTTATGAGATGGAAGGAGTTGTTTCAGCTAAAACTAGAGTCCATCAAGTTCTAATCTAGATAGTCTACGTCCCATAAAGCACATCAAGCCCATATATATATATATATCACACAGCGAGTTCAGAATACTTACCTGGCGGACTTGGGCCGGAGACGCAGGTGCCATGCCGAGAAAACCCTCTTGTATGATTTATAAATATACATGTTTTTAAAAAAAACCTATTTTTAGAAAACGTTTTGAGCCCAAAACCCCCAAAGCCGAGTTTTGAATCGGGCTCTGATACCAATTTGTAACACCCCAAACCCGACCCATATACTACTACCGGATCTGGTATGTCACTAAGGAATTTTATAAAATTGTCACACTTTGGAAAACGAGTATCATGTTTAATCATTTTAACCGGAAAGACTTAGTAATTTAATATTCTGTATAAAATGTAAATTCAAATGATACCATGGTGAACTAGGAAAAAAAAACTAAGTTGTTACATGCCTTAGCTAAATTTTAACATGAAATTTAAAAGTCCAATAATAAAAACCCAACATGAAACCCAAAATAAATATGAGTCTAGTGGTCCATGGCCTTATTACATTGAAACTTAAAATCCTCTTAATAAAAATAATAATAAAATAACTGAATAATAAAAATCCTTTTTCTGAATCCAAATACTCTCTCACATGGCCACCTTGCGCCCTCTCCACTCACAGGTCCGATGCGCTAAGTGCTACCCAAAGATGTTAAATAATAGGGTGAGTCGCGAGACTCAGTGTGCACCCTCATGAACCATTAGATTTGGGCCTTAGCCCCACAGAACATAATAACAGATTTATATATATAACAGAAATTATGCAAGCCCAACCCAAATCCTAGGTTTCCATCGGCTATACACCACCCTTACCTGCCAGTCACACCATTGGGGATTTCTACAATCAACCCACACCGCTACACACCATCAATGGCAGTCATGCTGCTCATCGTCAGATCAACAGGTCACGGCAAAAGCCGCTACAACAGGTCACGGCAAAAGTCGCTACAACAGAACACTTCCCCTTTCTTCAAACCCAACCCCATGCAATCACAGAAATCAGCATACTTATCACACATATCATCTTAACAGGAACATTCACTTAGGAATGACAGAGATCACTAACCTGGTGATTCGCTTTTACCCTCCTCGGGTTTCAACCATTATGCCGGAATTTCGACATTTATCAAAATATAACAGATTTGTAAACAAATTTTAACAGCAATCTAAATGGTGTGGAAGTGTTACACACCGATATCGCGTAGTTTTACACCCTTAGTCAATATCCTTACTATCCGGATCTACAACCCTTAGTCTAAAACCTTGCTCAAAAGCCGTAAGAACACGAAGATTTGGGCTCCCTACATTCAGCCAAGGGTTAGCAAATCCCGAATTTTTCACGTTAAAAACAATAGATCTCCTTACCTTGAAATCCCAAAAGTAACACGATTCGTGTGTTACTGAACTCTGACTTAGAGATCTAAGCAAATGAATCCCCCTTCAAATCCCAGAATGCCGCAAAAGAAAACAAAATATTAGTCTCATATAGCCATTCGGCTATGGCCTCTAAAAGCCGAAAAGAATCAAAAGAAAACCCAAATCATTACTTACCCTACGTAAGATTTCTTACTATCCCTTGTAGAAAGATTCGCAAATCAGTAGAAGATTAGAGATCTAGGAGTTTCGACTCTTTAAGGAAAAATTCTGGAAAGATGATCTGACGTGTTTTTGACTTTTGAAAGAACTAAGAATTGAAGAGATGGCCAAGAGAGATTTGGCCAATGAATATTAAGGAGAGGAAAAGGTGGTTGGAAGGATTTCGGTAATTGATGAGACTTCAGGGGTTTTAGTTTCTGACAGAAAAGAAAAAGAAGAAGAGATGATTCGAAAGAGAGAAAAACTAAAGGCTATTCGCAGAGAAAACAAATGAAAATTCGGCACACCCCCTAGCCTTTACCAAAACCGATTTCCTCCCCCCTCACTAAGTTTGATTTTCGGCCAACTCTAGCCTCCTGGATGAGCTCTCATCTTTTCCCTTATCTTGATCTATTGATTCCTCAAAAATAGCCCTAATTAGCACCAACTCATCCCTTCTTTATCTGCTTATTATCCTCATAATTAAAACATTAAAATCTCCTAAATAATAGCCTTGTGCCGTCCCCTCCTAGTTCCCTTTTAAGTGCCGAAATTTGGCCCTATAACTTGGGCTTCAAGCAACCAAAATTTGGGCCCTCCTCATGCACTAGTGACGCCACCCTCTCCCTTCCTTGTGGCGCCACCTAATCTTTGGGCAACAAGCCCATTTTGTCATTTAAAACACAGATAACTTCCTTTTAAAATGCTAGAGTGTCTACGCAGATATTTAGTCAAGGCCTCAGCCCATTCTTGAGCCCAATTAGTACCTAAATTCTCAATTTAACCTATTAAGCATACATTACACAAAATGAACAGGCCCAATAATTCGGTATGTTACATTTAGTTTCTATACATTTATATATTTAGAATTTAGTTTCTAGCCATTTCTTTCTAGCTTTATGGTATAATAGAAACAAAATTTATCTTGAGGGGATTAAGGAATGGGTTCAAGATATAGTGGGATTTATAATTGCATACAACCTAGAAATTAAGCAGTTGGGCAAATTGTCGATTACCTTGAATAATTCAAGCGTGTCTGTTTGGGAGCCTCCGGAGGGGGATGTTATAAAGGTTAACTTTGATGCTTCTTATAATCAACAGCTACGCGTTTCAAGCTCAGGTATTATAGCACGTAACAAGGAAGGAATGGTAATGGCGTCTTGTGCCTATCCATGGGAGAATATTCTTGATTTGACCATGGCAGAGGCTCGAACGTGTTTGCAAGCGATTACCTTTGCAGAGGAACTGGGTTTTCGTGAAGTTTGTATCGAATGAGATGCCTTAAATGTTATCAAGAGAATAAATTCTACAGAAGAGGACAGATCTAACATTAGCAATATGATAAACGAGATTAAGAGAAGAGCACCTAATTTTAGAAGTGTAAAGTTTAGGTTTGTACTCTGGGCAGCGATCGCGTCGGTGCATGGAATTGTGATGGAAGGTAAGAGGCATGACTACCCCATGTACTAGATGGAGGAAGTCCTGAGGGAGGTGGAAAAGCTCATTGATAGAGATATGAGAGGATTTGCAGAGAGTAAGCAAGTGTGAAGGCTGAGTTCGGGCTCGGAGGCAATTGATAGTCTGAGGAACACGATGGTACCAGTGTGTTGGAGTATGAAATGATGGAAGGATCTGATGGCCTTTTCGTTTTACTGATGCACGAGGGAGGATCGGAAGGATTTTGTAGATGAAAGGATTTTTTAGATCTGGGGACGTTTCATTTTATGTTTTTCTTAGGCTCCGTTTGTTTCACTGAAAATGATTTCCGGAAAATAATTTCTGGAAAATGATTTACTTTTCTAGAAAAGCTAATATTTTCTGGTGTTTGGATGAATCTGTGTAAAATATTTTCTGTTGTTTGGTAGATTTCTTAAAAATATTTCATAAAAGTTGGTTTTAATGAAACAAATATACATTTGAAATTTTCTTATTTTTTTCATTGTTTATTTGAATTTATTTTTATCTATAATTTTTTATTTTACATTGTTTTTGCATATATTAAAAATATTATGTTAAATTTAGGTTCATTACAGTGTCATTTTTTAATTACATGACTACCGAGTGAGTATTTTTTATTTAAAAATGTGACATAAACAAAATTGACAAAAAAATTTAACGATGTCAACAATTGGACTTGATTTTCAAATTTGAAAAGTAAATGGACTAAATTCTTAAAAATAAAAGTACAAAAACTAAGTTGCAAACTTATGAAGTGTACATAGACTTATGACATATTTTAACCTTGATACTACAAAACATTTATTATTAATATATGTATAATTGTAATGAATATTTATTATTAAAATATTAATATTGAATATTTTCAATAATATGTGAATAATATTATTTAAAATTATTATTTTTAAAATTTATTGTTAAAATAAAATTGAAATATTAAATAATTTATTAAAATAATAAATTATATTTATTATATTAATAATTTATTATATGACTAAAAATAAATAATTAAATATGTATGTTTAATAATATTGAAAAATATAATATTTTAATTATTTTAATTATTTTAAAAATAAAAATAAAAATTATTATCAATATAATAATATTAAGCTTGATTTAAGTTGATTTTTATATAAAAATAAAATTATCTATAAAGGAGCTCTTTTCCGGAAAATGACTTACGCTTTTCAAAAGGGTAAGTCATTTTACAGGAAAAATGCCTTATTTTACATTGACCTGTAAGTCATTTTCCGTTGAGCAGGCTGTTTTCTGTGAAATAAACACAGGAAAATGCAGAAAATATTTTCCGTAAAATCTTTTACATGTAAACAAACGAACCCTTACTTTGTTTTCAATTGTTGTGTTGACTTTGTTAGGATTTATTTTTGTTTTAATTTTTAATCTGTTTTGTGATCCCCTAGGCACCATTTTGCTGGCCATTAGTTGAGCAGCAATTGTGTGGTCAAGCTGTAATGGTTTTGCCTCCAAGCATTTATGGCATCAGTGGGCATTTAAAAAAAAAAAGAATTTAGTTTTTTATTTTTATTTTCAGAACTTTATTTACTTTACTTTTTTTATTTAAAAATTCAGTTTCAGTTCTTATCCCCATTAAAATTCTTCTATTAAATTATATGGTGTGACATTTTGAAATTAAAAAAGACCACTTAGTAGTCATACAACAGTAAAAATAATGTTGATAATATTAATTAAGATTTTTCTTAAAAATGTTCGTTTGAACTCGTCATTATAAAATAAATTTTTATTGAAATATTGTTAAGAAAAATAGACGTAACATTTTTATTGAAATAGTTAACAATATTAACTATTTAGACTTACTAATAACATTATAAAAGTATAACCAAATTATGCCAAAAATTAAAGTATATAGAAATCTCAAGTTTCAACACAGTCTAAGGGCCTACCTGTGAAGTTGCGACACCAAATGATTGATGTCGCAACATCGATCTCCAAAGTTGTGATTCCAAGATTCCAAGGTTTCAACTTCAAGTCCAAACATCAAAGTGAGGAAGTAGGTCACTTGAGGATCAAGGTCGCGACACCAAAAGGTCAATGTCGCGACACTAAAACTTCCAACCATCCAAAGTAGTTGACTGTTGAGGATGTTGCAACACCAAGGTCTGGGTGTCACGACACCGAAGCTTGATGAGGGAATTTCTATAAGGGTAATTTGATATCCAACCAAGCTTTAGTTATTTTTCCATTCAAGGCAATTTTTTTCATTTTAGGTTATTTTGACCAATGATTATTAGATTTTAGTACTTTCTCTTCTAGGTTAATTTGGAGGGATTCTCTTTCAGTATTTTTTTTTGCGGTTCTTCTTTTTACACTTGTTTTGGGTTTGCATTATAATTCAATAGATTTTTAGTATTTTTCTTATCCAAAATCTACAAATTGATAATCAGACTATGGAACTTCAAGATTCATCATATTTTCATCAATCAAATCAATGACTTCATAAAAAATTTCTATACATTTCTCAACTCTTTTCTTTTTCGTGTTATTTGATTGTTTAATTTAGCATGAAATTGACTAGGCTTTGTGCATTGATTATGGATATGAACTAAATATTGTTGTGGTTGATTAATTGAAGTGTCAGTTAATTAGTTTCAGGTTTAGAGACTAGATTGTAAGAACTTTGATTAAATTAAATGAATTTAGAAACCTAAAATTGACGAATCTAGAGGAACAATTAGATAATTGAGACCGAGAGGAGATCTTATTGAGCACATATTTGATTACCTTGATTTAGTCTAGTGAGACCGAGAGAAAAATTGGACTAAATCGTTTAATTGGGTAAAATAGTGACCAAGAGGTAATTTTGAATCAATTAGAAAACTAACTAGTTTAGATCTCTAATTCGAGAATCAATTATTGACATGGAAATTAATCAACTACTCTATTTTTCTTTGATGATTACATTTGTGATTGTGGTATTTTTGCAATTTAGTCCCTTAGGTTAAAATTTAGTTTAAATAAGTTCTTCTATTATTTTTCGTACTATGCCACTTAGCCATTAGCTAGCTAGACTTTTTATTGTGTGCTTGGTGTTCGTTACTTCACCGTATTACTCAATCTTCTTTGGGTTCGATCCTTAGAATACTCTGTGTGTTACATTGTAACAGTTAGAAATATTACAACTAACCTATCACACTTGCAGTAAAAACCACTTTATAATTATCAATATTTTGTGCTTATTTCTCTATGCAAAGTTTGTACACTGTGGAGCGGTCATTAGTCTCTGAGATTCTTAAGGCATTCAATTTATATCAAACTGATCTGCCACAAATCGATGTGGCAAATTAGGCTTTGCTGACACACTTAAGGAGCTTTTTCTCGAGCAACATAGAGTTTTTAGCTTAGTTTTTTGTTATTTTCATATTTTTATATTTTTCGGATAATAAGTGAAAACCTATCATTTTTGTCTAGTCTTTTACCTAAATTGGTTGATGGTGCCATTGAGAAGTCTAATGTGTGTTTGAGTGATGTAGGGACGTGTTGGAGATCGAAAACGATCGAGAACAACATCTAGGGCAAGGGTATCGTGATATCCAACCTCTGGAATTGCGATACCTCCGGCAGTATAAAAGACTAATGAGACCCTTCAGTGGTATCGTGATATCCACCTCTCAAAAAAGACCCCCCAAGTTCAATACTGCCCGAGATATCGCGATATTCTCTTCTGGGTATCACAATATCGCCTTCATCAGAGAGACAAACTTGGAAAAAAAGGGCAACTTTTGTCTACCCGACCCATGAATCACACAAGGCCCGTGTAGGGGCAATTTTGGCATCGAAAATTCATCAGAACACCATTAAAAATAGCCAAAAATTTCTGAGGAGGAGAGAGGCACATTAACTTAGTTTAAGTTTAGTTTTCTCTAGGTTTTCTTTAGTTTTTCTCTACACTTTTCTAGGGTTTTTATTTTTCTCTTCTTCTACCTTAAATTAGAGTTTATTTTTCTGCATTTAATTCTTATTCTTGATGTTCTTTATGTTAGTTAACACTGTAGCTAAGTTTTATTTACATTTCCAATCCCTGTACCTTGCTTTCAAGACTCTTTAAGCTTTAGTTTAATATATTTCAGTTAATTTTACTTCAAATCTGTTAAAGCTTGTTCCTTTTATGTTTCTTGCTTTAGATTTCTTTGTTAAATGCTTTTGGTTTCATGTTATTTAAGTTTTATTGCATAAAAATCTCAACTTTCACATTTTTCTTAAGCTTTACTTTCATGGCTGCTTTGTTTTCTATTGTTATGTTTATTTTCTTGACTTTGAGCATGTGTAGCTAAATCCTTAAGGAGGTTGGTTGATGGAGATGTGGATACACAAAAATCTTTGGACAAAGGACTAAATCGTAACAAATTGGACTAATTTAAATAGAACTAAGAACTTAGGTAGTGATGCCTTTAAATAAATATTAAGATAAAGTGAGACCGAAAGGTAATCTTGTCGCACACCCATTTGTTACTCTCGAATTAACTATTGAGATCGAAAGATAAACCAGACCTAATCCATCTAAGTCAGTAAAATTGAGATCGAAAGATAAAAATGGAGCCACTTGGGAATATATGCGATTTATGTGCCTAGTCCGAGATTTGGTTAACTACATCGAAGTCAACCAACCCTCATTAGTCATTTGCTAAATAGTCCCTCTAGTTTACATTTCTTGTAATTTAGTGTAACACCCCAAACCCGGCCTGGACGTTATGGCCGGATCAGTCGATGTCATATGGTAGTGTGTTTGAAAACCGTTACTTTGCTTAAAATAATTCTCGTTTAGAAACTTTTTATTATTACTTATTAATTCTAAAATCGTGTTATTTAATCAATCGAAAGTTTTAAAAACGTTTATTCAATGCGGAAGCTTTTAGAACAATTTGCGTATTTGTGAGTATTTTGTTAAAACATTTGTTTCTTTTGAAAACCCGAGATATCCTAATACTAGCAGTTATAATCCATAACCAATAAAAATCCCAAACTAAGATAAAAATCCACAGAGGCCATATTTACAATAAAATACCCAAATAAAATTTAAAACCATAAGTAAGTAAGAAACAGTGTCAAAGAGGTCTTGTAGCCACCGCTGAGTCCTCCGCCGCACTGATCCGCCTAAGTCTAAGGGTTACCTGTACAGATTAGACAGAAGGGTGAGTTTATGTAAACTCAGTGTGTAATCCCCATAAGGATAAACAGACAGTATGTAATTAATCACAGTCTGGGTCTAGGCCCTTTTCCAGTAACAGTATCAGTTTGGGCCTTAGCCCATTTCAGTACAGAAGAAGTCATGTAGTATGGCATTAGCCCCTCACAATAACAGTAAAAGTAACAGATAAGCAGTCATAGAATCCTACCCAGCCAGCCTCTACACACCATCTCCGTCCAACCCTACACTCCATGTGGGGATATAATCAACCCACCCATCCCTACACTCCAAATTGTACCATAAACGGCACTAGACAGTAGTTTGCAGCTGAGCTGCCAGTAAGTTAGGCTCGAAGCCTTTCAGTACACTTCCTCCGATTAACATCAACCCCCAACCCAATGCAATGCAATATACAGTTATGACATGCTATCTCATGGTAACAGTACATACAATATTAGATCAGTAGAATCTCATCATGCTCAATAACATGCATATATATATCAGTCATACAGTCATTTCAGTCAATTAGGGGTCTAGGTAAGCTTATTGACCCTACAGTAGGTTCATAGTCGACTCGGGCGACCCGTGCAACCTTAGCAACAAAGCAGTGAAAATGGGCTTACATGCCCATGCTGTCTGCTCGTGTTGGCCCACAAGGCCCAAAATGGCCTTGGCCGTGTGGATCACACGGCCTGGCCCAAAAATCCCACACGCTCGTGTGGTTCACTCGTATGGGCCATACGGCCTAATTTGGTCTGGCCCGTGTGTTGCACACGGCCTGCCTCGTCGATCACACTTCAGTGTTCCGTCACACGACCTACCACAAGGGCGACCACGCGCCTGTGTGGCGTCGACAGCCCTATTTTTTGGCTTTTTGCCGGTTTCCATTTTCAGTATTTTGGTTACACACACCTGGTTTCGTTTCATAGCCAATGCAATCCTGAGAACACTAGTACCTAATTTTTCGATTAAAACACTAAATTAGACCTAAAAACAAGTAGTCATACTACTTTCTCCAATTCCAAAGTGCTTATCTTAGACGATTCGATGCACCCCAACACTTATCACGTCGAAAGACTGGATGCTTAAAGAGATTCACCTATACCAACAAAAGAAGTAACAGTCAATCCCACAATTAAGTGATTACTATCGAATTTAATCAGCTAGAGTAGATAATACGAATAACAAAATCAAACTACAATGGTACTTACCAAATCCACGATAGCATATTGATTAAAAAGAACAATCCATAACGAACTCGCATTAAGATTTAACCCAAAAGCGACTAACCTCTCACCTTCAATCAATGAAAAAAAATTTCCACACGATATAAAACTCTGATTGGTGACCACAGATGCTTGAAAACCTCCCCCTAATGTCATATAAGAAACACATCAAAAGGGAAGTTATCAAAAAGAGACAAATTACCTACTAAGACTTACCGAAACCTTGACAATCGAAATTGGGAGACTTGATTTCGGCAGAACTTAATGTGATGAACGAAGAAGAAAAGGAACAACGACGAAAAGGGAGAATTTCTTAGTGCAACTCTGGCAAACGAAAAGAGAAAAGGTAAACTAATGGCCAAAATCGGCAAGAATGGAGAAGAAAAAGAAACTTTGGCAGAGGTTCGGCAAAGCTAGGGGGAGAAGAAACGACAGAAGAATGGAGGGACTTTGAGAATTTGCAAATAACAAAATAACAAAATAAAAATTCAGCCCCATTATCCCCAAATCCCTCAAATTTCTCCTAAAACCGTCCAACCACTCCCACTATCCAAATCCCTAAATTTTCTCTCCACACTTCCCACTACCCCTCTACCACTTCGGCATTTCAGTTCAGTTGAAACACTTTACGGCACCACTAGCAAAAATAATACTCAAGCAACAGCTCGAACCCAAGACCTCTAGCATAATGACACTCCACTTATCCACCAGACCAGCAGGCCCATTCTGACATGTTTTTACAAACAATTAATTAAAAGCCTACTGTCTAGAGATAGGATTTTATTCATATAAAAACAAAAATTTTGCCCAGGTCAAGGCTTGAACCTAGGATTTCTCAGACACTCTTAGAACACATAACCACTGAGGCAGACAGATATTTGTGTCATTAATAACAGAAACATATACAGATAATTTTGGGGCGTTACATTTAGTCCCTAGAGTAGAATATTTAATTTTCTTGCAAACTTATCTTTTATGAATCGCCGTAATATAAAATCGTATTAGTAGTCACTTAGCCTCTATTTTGTATGCTAGTTATTGCTCAACCACCTTTTCCTTTGGGTTCAATCTTTGGAATGCTTCGAAGTTTCATTGTAACACAATAAATATTAAAACTGACCTGTATGCTTGCAGTAAAACCGAACTTTAAAAATTGTTTCATAAATTAGTTGTTTTAATGCGCACGCGTGCAGCCTATCAATAACCACATAATATTTTAATCTAATAGTTAAAAATATAAACTATTTGGACTAATTAATAACATTATAAAAATATAAAGACCAAATTATGTTAGAAATTAAAATATAGAGATTAAATATCAAATTTAAGCATAATAGAGTGACCAAAACTGAAATTTAACTAATTTTATGAAATATAAAAAAAAAGCAAAAGAAAAAGAGAGAGAGAGAGAGAGAGAGAGCAATTATAGAACAAAATGTTAAGTGTCAAGTTCTTATTAATCATATAACTTTTTTATTTATAATTTTCTTTTTTTTAAATGAAACCTTTTTTTATACATTTGTTAAAAGAAAAGTTAGAATATGCTTCAAGTCCTTATACTTGTCTATCTAAAATTTAGTTCCTTTATTTCAATTTTCAAGAATTAGTTATTTTACTTTTCAAATTTTAAAATTTAGATTTAGTTGTTAACACAATTAAAATTCTTCTCTTAAATTCTGTAACAATTTACACCCGATTCGGTCGACAGATCCAAATGCGTGACATCACTTCAAATGGGCCCAGATAGAGGCTTGGTTTATATGAGATCAGCCACAGAGTTAGGACACGAATCCAAACCCAAAGCATCAAAATTCAACATTGTGTCTCGAGACATGCCTCCCCCATTTTCCTATTTTGCTTCAAAGTTGATTGTCTCAAGATATTGGGGGTTCATGTCTCGAGACAATGACCCTTATGTCAATTCTCTTGTTTCAGACCTCTAGCTTCAATGTTTAGATGTCTCGAGACAATGAAGTTCTTATCTCGATACTTAAAATAGGGCAAATCTAATTTAGCTTCAATGTTTTCTATTTTAAAACATAGGCTGTCACATCCCAAAAATCGGGTTAGAAAAAATTGGGTTAGTGAAACCAAGAGTGGTTATGTCCGGCTTTTGAGTTAAAATTGTGGAAAATTTTGTAAAATGCTTTAATTCGGTTCAGTGGTTGAGAGTTGTGTTTGTGTGGTGAGGTTCTGGATTCGAGTCTTTCCTTTGAAATTTTGTCAATTTTTTGTTTTAACCCTAAACCCTATTCCAGATTGTTTGACTTAAATCTTATTTTTGTGTAAGTTATGATAGAATGAGTTTACTGGTTTAGTAGTGTAACAGCCTAATTTTCAGGGATGTTGGAAACAGTGATTTGAGATCACTAAATTCGACGAGTAAGTTTGAAAATTTAGCAAATTAATATTTATGAGTCAAGTGTGACATTAGAAATATTCTTGAATTAGTAACTTTGTGTTTATAAAAATTTATTAGGTCAATTATTGAGAAAAAAGAGATATCGAGACCTTGGAGTTATAAACTGAGCCATAAATACTTTTATAAATATTTACAGAGTGTCAATATGGTAGTATTAATCCGCCACCGGAACAGGGTTTCGGAGCATAACCAGAATTTACTGATTAATTTCGAATAAATTATGCAAAAGTACTATTCACATTCAGAAATAATCATATTGTCCCTTAATTAGACTCTCGAAGCCCAATATAAACAGTAATATCAAATCGGGACTAATTCGGAAACTCTAAGAGTTTTTCACGAAATTACAAAATTTTCCTTATGTACAATACCCACACTCCCGTGTAATCAGGTCGTGTGGCTACACACGCCCGTGTCCCTAACCCGTATAACTCTCTGACTTATAAGGCATGAAGAAATTGAAGTCACACGGCCAAGTCACACGCCCGTGTGCTAGGCCGTGTGGTTAATTTAATTTTCACATTTTAGGTGCAAATTTAACACGGCCATGTAACAAGCCCATGTTCAAGGCCGTGTCACCCACACGGCTGAGACACATGTCCGTGTCCCTGCCCGTGTGCTCAATTCTGAGTATTCTGTTTCTTATTTTTAAGGTGCAGGGGACACACGGCCGGATCACACACCCATGTGCTAAGCCGTGTGTCACACACGGTCTAGACACACGCCCGTGTGTTTACCCGTGTGGATGAAAATAGGCCATTTTAAGGCCACTTTTCTCACCCTATCCAATCTCAACCTACATACTACATTTCCTCATACCAATATAACCCAACCAAACAACCAATTCAAGTCAATTATCAAGTTTTGTACCTATTATGTCATCACACTACTCATTTGCATAAACTTACCATTTAATTCCATTCATTGACTTTTATTAGATTCTATTAAACACAAGCATATAAACTAATATATATATATAACTAAAATATTCATTCATAACCATATTACAAGTTTACTTTCTTTTCAATCCATCCTATACATGCCATATAAACCATAAGTTGTATGCAAAGTCTACCGGTGAAAATTTGGATAGTGTGACCTGATGTGATGATTCGATCCTCCGAACTCTTGTTAATCTACAAGAACATTTAACAAATAAAAGTAAGCTTATGAAAGCTTAGTAAGTTCATAGGCTTTAAATTAGATCTTACCGAACATTTTATTACAAATCATAAAATATGCAACTTAATAACATTTCCTGTCAATCACAACTTCAAATGATGAAATCACATAATTGATATCAATATCAATAATCACTCAATTTCTATCACATTAGTTCACTTATCCCTTACCATTACTCGTCAAATTAGAGAACGTCTTACGGAATTAAGTACATCGTTTTCTTATTGTCACAGTTCACTTTAGTCTTGCACATATATTGCCATGACCCTGCCATGGTCTTACACTTTATCACAATGCCATAGCCTTGCTATGGTCTTGCACTTTATTACGATGCCATAGCCCAGCTATGGTCTTACACGTACACACATATACTGCCATGGTCCAACCATGGTCTTACGTTCACAATTGCCATAACCCAGTTATGGTCTTTTCACTGAAATGCCATAGCCCAGCTATGGTCTTACATTCCACACTTTATAATGGTTATACCATGATTTTTTCCGTCAATTCATCACTTGTCACTTCACTTGTCACTGAACGATTGTACTTAATCTAGCGTTCTACTCAATTTGAACATTCATATCATTTTCCATATACTTCAATAGTCATAATTCAATGACAATTACATAAAATAATACATTATATCATTTCTAAATTAACAAATAATCATAAAAGTTCAACCTTATGAACTTACCTGGGTCAATTTGTAGAAGTTGTAGAAATTCAGGGACTAATCGATAATTTTCTCTTTTCCGCATTTATCTTCGAATTCTTGATCTAAAATATAAAAATGTCCATTTATTAGCATAAAATTCAATTCTAATTCACTTCACAATTTCTGCCCTTTAATTTTCAAAATTACACTTTTACCCCAAATTTTACAATTTTTACAATTTAGTCCCTGGTCAATTAACCCATCAATTGAGCTAATTTTCCTCAATTAACACTTTATTCCATCTTCTAAACTACTACAGAACCTTTAGTATTCATAATTTCAATATGAAACCCTAATTCTAAACTTTTTCACAATTAGGTCCTAAAAATCAATTTCTATTAAAATCACTTAATAAATTCATCATATAATGAATTTAAAGCATCAAATCCACGATAATTTATCATAAAAATACAGCACTAAACCATGAAAACTTTCAATATCACTCATAGAATCAAAAACTAATGAAATAACAAGTTGGACCTAATTGTAAAAGTCCAAAAACATAAAAATTTCAAGAAAAAAGCAAGAATTGAACTTACTTGAAGCTAAAATATGAAAGAACAGCTCAAACCCTCTTCAATGGCTGTTTTTGACAGAAAATTGATGAAGAAAATGTCTAGAAACTATTAAAATAACATTTGGCCATATAAACTTTATTTTAATTCCAATTTTGTCCCTAATCACATAAATGTCTTTGATTTTTTTTCACGTTATGCCGCCTCAACCATTTAAGATCGTCTATTTTCACTTTTAGTCATTCTTTATTTACTATTAGGCTATTTAATCACTTTAGCAAGTTTTGCACCTTTTCAATTTAGTCCTTTTTAATTAATTAACTACCGAAATGTTAAAATTTTCTGACGAAACTTTAATACTACCATATTGACACACCGTAAATATTTATAAAAATATTTATGGCTCGTTTTATAACACCGAGGTCTCGATATCTCTTTTTCTCAATTAGTTGAACTAATAAATTTTTATAAACACAAATTTACTAATTCAAGAATATTTCTAATGTCACACTTGACTCATAAATATTAAGTTACTAAATTTTCAAACTTACTCATCGAATTTAGTGATCTCGAATCACTGTTTCTGACACCACTGAAAATTAGGCTGTTACAACTCTCCCCCTTTAAGAAATTTCGTCCTCGAAATTTGTTACCTAGAAATAGATTCGGATATTGTGATTTCATTGATTCCTCTGTTTCCCAGGTTGCCTCCTCCATACCATGTCGATGCCATAACACTTTAACTAATGGTACTCGTTTGTTTCGTAATTCTTTAACTTCTCGAGCCAAAATCTTTACTGGCTCTTCTGAATATGTCATATCTGGTTGAAGCTCAATTTCAGTGTAAGGAATTACATGTGAAGGATCTGACCTATACCGTCTCAGCATAGACACGTGAAACACATTATGAATCTTTTCAAGTTCCGGAGGTAGAGCTAACCGATAAGCCACAGGGCCAATTTTTTCAATTATTTCATACGGTCCGATAAATCTTAGACTCAATTTTCCTTTTTTGCCAAACCGTAACACTTTCTTCCATGGTAAAACTTTTAAAAACACTCGACCGCCAACTGCAAACTCTATGTCTCTTCTTTTTAAATCTACATATGACTTCTGACGATCTGAAGCAGCTTCAAACTATCTTGAATGATTCGTACTTTTTCTTCGGTTTCTCGAATCAAGTCAACTCCAATCAACTTGAATTCACTCAATTCAGACCAGTACACTGGAGTTTTACACTTTCTACCATATAAAAGCTTCAAATGGTGCCATTTTGATACTATTCTGATAACTATTATTGTAAGCAAATTCAGCCAAAAGTAAATACCTTTCCCAACTATCTCCAAACTCGAGTATACAGCATCTCAACATATCCTCTAAAATCTGAATCACTCGCTCTGATTGCCCACCTGTCTAAGGATGAAATGCTGTACTAAAATTCAACTTAGTGCCCAGAGATTCTTGCAACTTACCCCAGAACCTCAATGTGAACCTCGGATCTCGATCCGAAATAATAGAGGTTGGAATCCTATGTAATCGTACAATCTCAGACACATATAACTCTGCTAATTTTTCAAGTGAGAAATCTATTCTGACTGGAACAAAATGTGCTGACTTAGTCAATCTATCAACAATCACCCAGATCGAATCTTTCTTTCTCAGAGTCTTAGGCAATCCGGATACAAAATCCATAGTGATGTGCTCCCATTTCCACTCAGGAATCATAATAGGTTGTAACAATCCCGATTGTACCTGATGCTCTGCTTTAACCTGTTGACAAATTAAACATTTTGACACAAATTTACAAATTTCCTGTTTCATGCCAAGCCACCAATACATTCTTTTCAGATCACAATACATTTTCGTATTACCCGGGTGAATAGAATACCTGCTACTGTGAGCTTCAAAAAGAATATCATTTTTCAGATATGAATTATTCGGAACCCAAATTCTATTACGATAATATAACATACCATTATCATCAATGCTATATTCTGAACTCAGATTATCTTGAACCATTTGTCGTTTCCACATCAATTTTGGATCATCGTCTTGTAACTCACGAATTCGTTGAAGAAACAAAGGTTTTGCTTTTAATTCTGGTAATACAACACCATCTTCATTAAGATTCAAATGAGCATTCATTGCCCGAAGTGCAAACAAGGATGACTTCCGACTGAGTGCATCAGCAACAACATTAGCTTTTCGCGACTGCATCAATACACAACCCAAACCGTTTAGAGACGCATCACTATACACAACATACGGCACACATGATTCTGGTTGAGTCAAAACTGGAGCTTCTGTTAACATTTTCTTCAACTGATCAAAACTCTGCTGACACTCATTAGACCATACAAATTCAACATTCTTCTGTAATAATCGAGTCATCTGTGAAGCAATCATTGAAAAATTCTTGACAAAACGGCGATAGTACCCAACTAAACTTAAGAAACTTCGCGCTTCTGTTACATTCTTTGAAACTTTCCAATTCACCGCTGCTGATACTTTATTCGGGTCTACTCGAATTCCCTCAGTCGACACGATATGACCTAAAAAATCCAACCTCGTGTAGCCAAAATTCACATTTGCTGAACTTTGCATACAACTATTTTTCTCTCAGAGTCTGTAATACAATTCTCAAATGTTGTACATGCTCGGATTCTGTCTTAGAATAGATTAGCATATCATCAATAAATACAACTAAAAATCTATCCAAATATGACTGAAAAATCCGATTCATTAAATCCATGAAAGCAGTAGGAGCATTAGTTAAACCAAATAACATTACTAAAAATTCATAGTGACCATACCGAGTTCTGAAAGCAGTCTTCAGCACATTACATTCTTTGAATTTCAGCTGATAATATCCAGATCTGAGATCTATCTTCAAAAATACTACAGCACCTTTCAGTTGATCAAATAAATCATCAATACGGGGCAAATGATATTTATTCTTAATGGTTACCTTATTCAACTGTCTGTAGTCTATACACAATCTCAGCGAACCATCTTTCTTTTTCACAAACAACACAGGTGCACCCCAAGATGACGTACTCGGTCTGATGAACCCTTTATCTAATAACTCTTGCAACTGTGTCTTCAATTCTTTTAACCCAGCCGGTGCCATTCTGTACGGTGTTATTGATATCGGAGTTGTTCCCAGAATCACATCAATCACAAATTCAACTTCACGGTCTGGGGGTAAACTCAGTAATTCTTCTGGAAACACATCAACAAACTCATTAACAACTGGTAACTATTCCATCTTCGATTCAGAACCCCGAGTGTCAAGAATATAAGCTAAAAGCGCTTCATTACCTTTCCATATCAACTTCTGAGTAGAAAAAGCTGAAATTATTCTAACAACACCTTTTGTATTTCCAAACTCTTGCTGAATTACTTTATTTCTGTTCAATCGTTCCGGCATTGTAATGGATCGGCTAAAATCTTCTCTAAACTTTTTGGCCGAAAATGCTGAAAATGACTTGGAAGAACTTCTTTTATAAGATTCTTTACTTCTTCTTTCCCGTTGCATCTTTTTATTATACACTTCTTCTATTTTCTGAGGTCAATCTGATAAACAACAAGTTCCTGAATTTCTGTACCTCCAATCATCATTCTGATCTCATCATTCAGCCCTTCTTCAAATCTAATACACATTTTCTCTTCAGTGGGTACAATATCTTGAGCATATTTGCTGAGGTATACAAATTCTCTTTCATACTCAGCTACTGATCGGCTCTCTTGGTGTAAATCGAGAAATTCCCTCTTTTTCTTGTCCATATATCTCTTACCGACATATTTCTTTTTAAACTCACTCTGGAAAAATTCCCAGGAAAGTTTCTCTTCAGGTACTACCGCTTCTATAGTCTCCCACCAGTTGTATGCTTCTTCTTTTAATAAAGAGATAACACATATCAAATAATCATTCAGAGAACAAGCCATTTGTTTAAAAACCCTTACTAAGTTCTGTAACCAGTATTCAGCTTTAACTGGATCATCATCTGATCTTCCCCGGAATTTTTCAGCCTCATACTTTCTGAGTTTTTATATTGGTGTACGCTTGCTAGTTTCATCTGTCAGAGGAGGTGGAGGAGCAACTGGGGGTGCTACTGATGGTGCAGTAGGGGGAGGAGGTTGCTGAGCCTAATTCCTTTCTTGCATCATCTCATTATACTAATGATTTATAAATCCATAAATCATGTTTCTGAGTTCTTGTTCTCGCATAAAAAAAATTGGAACATTACTGCTTGTCCCTTGTTCAGATGTCTGCACTCTACTGTTAACTTCTTCCTGTTCAACACAATCAGTTCTATCTAACTTCTTTACAATCTATAAGAAAAATAAGGATTAGATCGGATCATACACATCACACTATCACAGATTTATATGACATGTATTTCTAGACACTTTTCACGTCACTTTCATTCCGAGAATCGGCTAAACCGTGGCTCTGATACCACTAAATGTAACACCCCTAACCCGTATTAGTCACCAAAATAGGGTTTCAAAAAAGTACCAAAATTTACTGATTAATTTCGAATAAATTATGCAAAAGTACTATTCACATTCAGAAATAATCATATTATCCCTTAATTGGACTCTCGAAGCCCAATATAAACAGTAATATCAAATCAGGACTAATTCGGAAACTCTAAGAGTTTTTCACGAAATTACAAAATTTTCCTTATGTACAATACCCACACGCCCGTGTCCCTAACCCGTATAACTCTTTGAGTTATAAGGCATGAAGAAATTGAAGTCACACGGCCAAGTCACACGCCCGTATGCTAAGCCGTGTGGTTAATTTAATTTTCACATTTTAGGTGCAGATTTCACACGGCCATGTAACACGGCCATGTTCAAGGCCGTGTCACCCACATGGCTGAGACACACGCCTGTGTCTCTGCCCGTGTGCTCAATTCTGAGCATTCTGTTTCTCGTTTTTAACGTGCAGGGACACACGACCGGATCACACACCCATGTGCTAAGCCGTGTGTCACACACGGTCTAGACACACGCCCGTGTGTTTACCCGTGTGGACGAAAATAGGCCATTTTAAGGCCACTTTTCTCACCCTATCCAATCTCAACCTGCATACAACATTTCCTCATACCAATATAACCCAACCAAACAACCAATTCAAGTCAATTATCAAGTTTTGTACCTATTATGTCATCACACTACTCATTTGCATAAACTTACCATTTAATTCCATTCATTGACTTTTATTAGATTCTATTAAACACATGTATATAAACTAATATATATATATATATATATATATATAACTAAAATAGTCATTCATAACCATATTACAAGTTTACTTTCTTTTCAATCCATCCTATACATGCCATATAAACCATAAGTTGTATACAAAGTCTACCGGTGAAAATCTGGATAGTGTGACCCAATGTGATGATCCGATCCTCCGAACTCTTGTTAATCTACAAGAACATTTAACAAATAAAAGTAAGCTTATGAAAGCTTAGTAAGTTCATAGGCTTTAAATTAGATCTTACCGAACATTTTATTACAAATCATAAAATATACAATTCAATAACATTTCCTGTCAATCACAACTTCAAATGATGAAATCATATAATTGAGCTCAATATCAATAATCACTCAATTTCTATCACATTAGTTCACTTATCCTTTACCATTACTCGTCAAATTAGAGAACGTCTTACGGAATTAAGTACATCGTTTTCTTATTGTCACAGTTCACTTTAGTCTTGCACATATATTGCCATGACCCTGCCATGGTCTTACACTTTATCACAATACCATAGCCTTGCTATGGTCTTGCACTTTACTACGATGCCATAGCCCAGCTATGGTCTTACACGTACACACATATACTGCCATGGTCCAACCATGGTCTTACGTTCACAATTGCCATAACCCAATTATGGTCTTTTCACTGAAATGCCATAGCCCAGCTATGGTCTTACATTCCACACTTTATCATGGTTATACCATGATTTTGTCCGTCAATTGATCACTTGTCACTTCACTTGTCACTGAACGATTGTACTTAATCTAGCGTTCTACTCAATTTGAACATTCATATCATTTTCCATATACTTCAATAGTCATAATTCAATGACAATTACATAAAATAATACATTATATCATTTCTAAATTAACAAATAATCATAAAAGTTCAACCTTATGAACTTACCTGGGTCAATTTGTAGAAGTTGTAGAAATTCAGGGACTAATCAATAATTTTCTCTTTTCCGCGTTTATCTTCGAATTCTTGATCTAAAATATAAAAATGTCCATTTATTAGCATAAAATTCAATTCTAATTCACTTCACAATTTCTGCCCTTTAATTTTCAAAATTACACTTTTACCCCAAATTTTACAATTTTTACAATTTAGTCCCTGGTCAATTAACCCATCAATTGAGCTAATTTTCCTCAATTAACACTTTATTCCATCTTCTAAACTACTACAGAACCTTTAGCATTCAGAATTTAAATACGAAACCCTAATTCTAAACTTTTTCACAATTAGGTCCTAAAAATTAATTTCTATTAAAATCACTTAATAAATTCATCATATAATGAATTTAAAGCATCAAATCCACGAGAATTTATCATAAACATACAGAACTCAACCATGAAAACTTTCAATATCACTCATAGAATCAAAAACTAATGAAATAACAAGTTGGACCTAATTGTAAAAGTCCAAAAACATAAAAATTTCAAGAAAAAAGCAAGAATTGAACTTACTTGAAGCTAAAATATGAAAGACCAGCTCAAACCCTCTTCAATGGCTGTTTTTGACAGAAAATTGATGAAGAAAATGTCTAGAAACTATTAAAATAACATTTGGCCATATAAACTTTATTTTAATTCCAATTTTGTCCCGAATCACATAAATATCTTTGATTTTTTTTCACACTATGCCGCCTCAGCCACTTAAGATCGTCTATTTGCCCTTTTAATCCTCCTTTATTTAAGATTAGGCTATTTAATCACTTTAGCAAGTTTTGCACCTTTTTCAATTTAGTCCTTTTTAATTAATTGACTACCGAAATGTTAAAATTTTCTGACGAAACTTTAATACTACCATATTGACACTCCGTAAATATTTATAAAAATATTTATGGCTCGGTTTATAACACCGAGGTCTCGATATCTCTTTTTTTCAATTAATTGACCTAATAAATTTTTATAAACACAAATTTACTAATTCAAGAATGTTTCTAATGTCACACTAGACTCATAAATATTAATTTACTAAATTTTCAAACTTACTCGTTGGATTTAGTGATCTCGAATCACTGCTTTCGACACCACTGAAAATTAAGTTGTTACAAGTAGTAAGGCATCAGCTTACCGTTAGGTCTTGTGTGCAAATTTGAAATAATTTTGCTCATTATTATTTGTTGAAGGTTGGGTTTGTTTTAAATTTTATGAAATCTTTGGGTTAGGATTTGGCTCAAGTTAAAATATCTTATTTTATTTTATTTGAAAATTATCAACACCCTAATTTTGCTATCATCACTAACCATCCATACACCCCCTCTTTGCACATTTCATATTTTTCTTTTCCAGTCCTTTTTTCATGTTTTCTTCTTTTTGTTTTTGGCCATTACTCATTTCTATCGTTTTCTTTGTGGTTCAATCAATTTTTTTGCTTCTTTCTTTATCGTTATCGTCTTTGTTATGCTCACTGTTCTTCTGTGTTTCTTTGGATTATTGCATTATCTAATCTTCGTCTTTCGTCATCTTTTTTGGGCAAGTGATGTTGATTTTGCTATTGGGTTTTTGATGTTACTAAGTTATTGGTGAAAAGGTAAGTGGTTAATGGGTGTTTGGGTTGGAGATTGGATTCTAATTGTAGTTTGTTGGAATTGTTTAGATGTTGATTGTGGAACGGCTAATCGATCAACGAATTAGTTGCTGTGGGCTGCTGTTTTTGTAAGAGGTAGGTTCGAATAACAGACTTTGAGGTTTTATGTGTAAGTTAAGTTTGGAAATCAAGTTTCGGTAATGGAATTGGATTGTTAGGTGATATAATTTAACAACGTATGTAGGTTTTGTTAGTTTCATACATGTGGTTGATCAATCTCGCTATCAGGTGTGTGTTTCTAACCCAAAATCACCATGTATAATCTGAAAAATCTAAATGAAACTGTTCTGCGTCACAGGGCCGTGTGGCAGACTGCATGCACCACACAGTCGTGTGTCTGGCCGTGTGGCTAGCCATATGTTAGGCTGTGTTAGGGCACATGGGCGTGTGCGATTACATCGACAAATCAGGTAGGCTATGTGGGGCACACGGGTATGTGAAATCAAACGGGTAGGACAGGTAGTCAGTGTGGGCCACACGAGCTGGTCATTTGGGCCGTGTGAAACCACACGAGCATGTGACCCATTTTGCTTAAATTTTCATTTAAGCCCGATTTAATCTGTAATTTGTAATTAGACTATCGTAGGGTCCAGTTTGTTTAAAAAAGACCCGAAGTGAGGTATATGTGTTGATACGTTTGGTAAGTAAGTTACATGTATATTATATTTGTCGATAATTTTTGAAAGCATGACTATTTTTGTAAAGCATGTGTGACATTCGTATTCTGTTATCTGTTTTGATATGATATCTGATTTGACTATGTGCTATGTATATATGTTATTATGATTTTGCATAAGCATTTAAGTGGGTATTGATGATGGAGGAAGCGTTTTCAAGTAGTATTACTGTAATTTTGGCAGTTAAATCGTATTATATGTTTGGCAGCTCAACTGTATATTTAATAGTGGCATACCACCACTTTCCAGTGTAATTGGATGGGTGGACTCATGTAGTCCTAATTAGCGTGATTGGTTGGTTGGAGATAGTGTGTAGCTGATGAGGATAGGATTTGTTCTGAAATGATATGACATTTTGATTTGATATATGTGTATATATGTTTATGAAATTATGACACTCTGATATGATAAATGCTTCTGGATATATGACATTTTGATATGTTATTTGCTTACGTGAATACTATAAGTAAAACTCTGGTTTGATATTTGCAATTGTGCATGTTGTAGTAAGAAAATTATTTGTATGGGTTAAATCACACATTGAGCTTCTAGCTCACTCGTTCGTTTAATATTTTTCAGGTAATCTTCTAACTTAGGACTGGACGACGTGCGGGAGCTCGGATTGTTTTCTTAGTTAATTAAAAAATGGTGATTTTCGTAAATATCTATTTTGGACTTTTGGGACTGTAAACTATTTTTGGGCTTTGTTTTGTTTTTTGTTTAATTCGTCGGTAATTGATATTTTTTGAACGTGATATTGCAAAATCACACGAGTTAACAAAATGGATTTCGGTTTTCAAAACTAAAACTCTGAAAAATTTTCCACTACAAACTTAAGTAAATTCTTAAGTGTTTTTCTATAAACGAATAAATAGCTTTTAACGAATGTTTGCCATATTTATATTTTCTAAACACTCACTGAAATCAGGAATTTTCAAACGAGATCAAGTTAAGAGTTATTCTGTAAAATAAATTGTACGTAATTTCCAAAATAACATGTAAGTATTTTGCTAAAAATATTATTTTTTTCAGAATTCTCGGTTTCTAAAGTTAGGATTTAACTTTTGGGTTTTTAAACAAACTAATGTAATCTCTTCAGATTCGGTCATAACGTCTAGGCTGTGTTTAGGGTGTTACATGGGCCAATATGTCTCGAGACTTAAATCAAGATGTCTTGAAACTTGCTTGGTAAGTCTTGAGACCTATACCTAAAAATGTACCAAATGATCATTTTCGTTCTTGATGTCTCGAGACCAAATAGTAAAATTGTAAAAAATGCAACTTTAACCTATGGAAAAAGTGCATAAGACCATTATATCACTCGATCATAAAGCATCAATTTGACATCACCAATCACAAAATTGAACACCTAAAGACATATATAACAACTAAAGCATGAAATAGAAGTATACAAAACTAACTATTTACTAGCATTAGAACATGTTTGTACATGATCATATCCCACTATCAAAGTTCACCACATGACTAAAAAGTGTTCCAACATAAATACCAACAATTCATAACATCCAAAAGACCCTATAAAACTTTTAAATATCTAGTTACATGCCATTTACAACACAAAACATAAGGGAGCATTATAGAGATGTAGTTGAGCTGAGATGTACGATCTAGATGCCGCTACTATTTCTTGATCAACCAAACACCTAAAGTTACCTGCGCTCAGAAACAAACAAATTCGCAAGCTGAGTATTGAAACTCAGTGGTGCTAACATAATTTGAATTCAACACATAATTATATTAAATAGTAAAACACAATAAGATAACATTAAAGTACATTGCAACTAAAATTTTATTCCAACCTAAAAAATCATATAATCACATATCATTTTACAAATTAACCCTCAGGATATTCATGCAACACTCACCATGTGTTAACATAATTAGTTACGATATTAATGAATCGTTTTGTTTTTCAAATATTATACTATCGATGCACTTTCAGGTTATTTGCATCTCATCTCATATATCACAATCAATTCATTTTTGCTATTCTTTTCCACATTTTATTATCATATCAAATTCACATTTTAATTTCACATTTTGACCCATATTAACTGATTCAGACTCAAGAATAGATACACGGATTAATCCACCAACACACCAGAATAAACACATCAATGCTGGCCGAGCATAAATGCACCGATACCTACAACCACACTAGTATACGCTCGTACCCTCTGGGTATTTGAGCTAGTGACACATTCTCGACCTTTAGGGTATTAGAGAATTATCAAATAGTAATACACACTCAACACTAAAGCTCCCTCTGACATAACAGACCCTATAGCATGTCAACTATACCTGTAACTCTATTTGACACCGTTAATAGGGCATTTTTCATTACCAATCATCATCAAATCATATTCAAACATAATTAACATCATGATATCACCATAAGAAACACATGCTTTGAACATATACCAGCATTTCAAAGTGATCAAGTACAACATATATTTCATGTCTTTATCCACCATCAATAGTTTATACATTTAGTTGATTAATAAATCATGCAGTGAAAACAATTTATGAAAGCACAAATCGAAAATACTCCTCATCGATGGCCTTTACTTTCCTTTATCTTTTGACATCCTGACGTCATCTTTGACTATGTTTGATAATACAGTTATGGAAACAACATCAGTTACACAATCAAACATAAAAGCCATTAAGAACCAAACATGAAAATGCATTTTCTCAACTTAACTCGCTGGGCTTTTAATATTCAATTTTTTCGTAACTCTTGATTCTAAATCCAACTTTATAAATATATTAAAATAACCTCAAACTGTCTAAAAAAAACATAATTATTTTCAAAGATTTTAGCACTACCAACCAAACATTCTTCCATGGCTATGTAATTAAAACCTTAACAATTCACATTTCTAATACATGGGTCATTTATATTTATTCACTTAAAGCTAGAAATTCATCAGATATTAAAGGAAAAATCCCCCTTACCTTATGGATTAATGTTCGGCAATGAGAGAAAAAGACCATGCAAAAGTTTTCTTCTTTCTCTCTTTGGTTTCCTTAGCCAAATGAAGAAGAAGAGAAAATATTTTTTTCTCTCACTCCTTTTCCATATTATTATTATTAAATGGTTATAGTTTCAACATGAAAGGATTAGTGGGATTTGGCTGTGATCATGTTAATCTTCTAACCATGTTTTAATGGCGGCTTAATTATAATTGAGGAACTTGATTATTTCCTTTACCTAATCTCCCTAGTTTAGGTCACTTACAATTTAATCTCTATACTATATTTAACAACTTATCTAATTTAGCCATTTAATAAATCAATACTATAATTTCGCACTTGACGCATATATTCATTGATTAAAAATTTCAACTAACTTATTTTACAAAATTCGATTTCGAAATCACATTTTTTCTACATCGACTAAAATTGGGTCATTACAAATTCATTTGTGTGACAATTTTAATAAAAAATATTTATTTGGAAGCCATGTAACAAAAAAAAAAAAAAAAAAAACTAAATGCTCAAATTGAGGTCAAACCTTTTTGTGGGTTGCTCACGTAAAGGTCTAACCTTTCAAATTGATCAAATAAATGTCAAAACATTTTCAATGCTACTTAAAATAAGTGCTTTTCAAATGTTGTATATCATATTTGAAATTATATTTTTATTTTCTTATTTTCTTTTAAAATAATATCTAACTCAAATGCAATGTGTTGCACTTTAAACACGTTAGCATTCACCTAATTTTTGTTTTACAAATCGGGTGAAGTGCATGAAAAGCCCTTGTTTGACCATTATTTGACCGTTTAAAAGGTTTGGCCCTTAATTGAGCAATATCTAAAAGATTTTGTCCCAATTTGAACATTTAACCTAAAAAAATGACATTGGTGATAAACATGAATTTAATAGAAGAATTTTATCGGTATTAGTAATTGGACTTGCATTTTTAAATTCAAAAATTAGGACTATATTCTTTAAAATAAAAGTAGGGGACTAAATTTCAAATGTACAAAAAGTACAAGGACTTAGAGTATAATCGTAAAAAAAAATGTGAATCTCCTCTTTCATAAACCTTTCTACTCAAAATCAAACTCTCTTCGTATAATGTCCCAAAATTTCCAGTACAATATTTAGTATTATTCCATGACTCGCTATTGTGAAAATTTTGAGGAATTTTGGAAACGAGACCAATAAAAAGAGAATTTTTAAAGGAATTCAAATGATTTATGGTTAGAAAACAATGAAGTAAAATTTGTATATAAAAATGTGAAAATGATTAAATTGAAAAGTTGAAAAAATACGAGGACTAAAGTGTAAAGTGATAAATGAGAGAAATTATGGATTTTCAAGATGGCATGGGAAATGTATTTTTAACAAGAAAAAAGAGTCTGGATTAATTTGAATAAAATGAGAGAAATATGGATCAAATTACAATTTTTCCATTTTAGTCTAGAAGGGAATAAAAACACAATTTTTGCATGGTTAGACATTATTATGAATCTTTATGATGTTAAGTGTGTTGTGGGGGTAATAAGAGAAAGGGGGAAAAGTGTGATTCCCCATTAAAGAATAATAATTGTTACTTAAATTTTGTTGGATGAATTTGAATTTGGCCTTAAATTTAAATCCATTTTGCTGTTGATTTTAATCTTCTTTAATCAAATAACATTAACATATTTTAACCATTATTTAAAATTTAACACTAGTGGGCCAAACCCCAAAATTTTATTCAATAATAAGATAAAAGAAATGATCCATTAGTCAAATCCACTAATGGGCCAAACCCCAAAATCTCTGTAAACCTGCAGGGCACAAAATAAAGAATGTCATATATTCACCACAAATCTATCTTTATAATTGGAAAATGTTGAAATGTTAAACTTAAAATGACTCTTTTTTTTTTTTTTCCAACTTTATCATATTTTAGGTTGTTATACATAAATATTACACCAAAGATCCTTATATATATATATATATATATATTTGGGGTTAGAGTAAGGGAGTCTCACTTTTGGGGTTTTTTCCTCCCTTCCGCCATAATATGTATCTTGGTTCCCTCTTCCACCGGGGAACACTCTATTGCTTCTCCCCCTTATTTGCATCATTAAGGACTCTTTGCCTAATAAAGATCAATTGTTACAATTAGAGATGTCTATGGGTCGGGTCTAATAAAAAAAATAGGCCCGTTTTCTAGATTCAACTTAAATAATAGGCCTAAAATTTTACCCAAATCTGGCCCGGATAAAATACTAAAATTTGAGCTCGGCTCATATTAATTTTTTTATATAATTTCTTTTAAAACAATATAATACATAAAAAATTAAAAACATTAAAATAAATGTTTCCCAACAAATTGAAAATAAATTAAAAAAATATGTATCCTTAAATAACATTAAGATAAATATAACTTAACAAGCAAATGTGAAAAATAGTAACAAAATTAACAATAAAACAAGAATTATACAATATCCAAATAATAACAATAAAATAGTAGCAACATAATTGTGAAATGATAGCAAAATAGTGAAAAATAACAATAAAATAATAAAAACAAAACAAAAAAAATAAAAAAAAAACAACAATTTTTTTCATATTCGGGCCAGGCCGAGCTAGGCTCGGGCCAAAAAAGTCTTACATGAGGCCCGACTCGTTTTCTGAATGGGCCTTCTCCTCCCACCTTCTCCTCCTTGACTCTTCATTGTTGATTTCTTTTATCAATATAGGTATAATAATAAAAAATAAATATTTTATTAATAAATACAATTAACCTTTATATATATATATATATAAAATTAGGGGTGGGGAGCTCTCATGCCAACAATATAATACTTTTGTTACTAGGTTAAGAGGTTGGTGGCTATAATTTATCTTTTTTTATTTTTGATACAATAATTGGGTGCGGGGGATGGGGTAGCACGGTTTGAACTCGTGTCTGATAAAAATTTTAACCACTACTGCATACAAGTTAATATGACTACAATTAATCTTAAAACATATAAATTTATTTAAATAAATGATCAATTGTAATACAAGTTAGAACATGTAAATTTTACATGGAAAACCCTTATCGGGAAAAACTACGACAGAGGAGGAGAAATTCACTAATGTTGAACAACAACAATACAAGAGGTTTTCGACTACGCACATGTTATAATCAATGTCTAAAAGAAGAAGTATGGTCCTATACAGATTCAACTTGTGCGGCATGGTCCTTATTTTGCCTCTCTATTTTATTTATTTAACAAATGAGTTGCAACTTGAACTTTTCAAACCGGATCAAACGACATTCGAGTCACACAACTCTAACAATTTATTTATTACTAATATATGTAAAAACCTTTATCCATATGTTTACACGTGGGTCGGTTTAGTATTTGTATCCAATCCTCTTTGAAAAATAATTTTTATATATATTTAACATAAAGATAATTATTTGGTACATAAGTTTTTTAACTCTGTAAGTTAAAATTAACAAATCATCACATATCATTAATTGATATTTAAAAACTAAAAATTAATTTAATAAGACAGATGACACCTTTTTAATATTGCTTATAAAATTCTACTTTGTATCAAATACACTACACCGTACTGTTCATCTAAATTCACCATAAGATGATAGGAAGAATGAAGTAGATAAATCATAAAATATTATAAACCCATGCGTAAGCGGGAAGTTAACCCTAACCCTTTTAATTAATTTAGCATACATAAGTCTTCCCCAAATACAAATAAAATAAGCAATGAGGGGCAAAACTCAATAAATAAGGAAAAGGATAGGATAACTGCATCACCTTATAGTACATATATATATATATTACCAGTGTCATTTTAACTCGTGTTTTTATGTTGGGTTGGTTATTTGTTTGTTTCGAATTATAAAATAAAAATTTGAAGATTAAAATATGATTCAAATTTTTTACACTTTGAACATTTAAAATTTATTTCCTATTAAAACTTAATTATTTTTCTATAATATTAAAAAAAGAAAAAAGAGCTCCTACCCACGTGTCAACAGAACGAAGGTTCGTTGGACCTTCTTTTTTATATATAGTTACTAGTATGGTCTACCCACGCTTCGCATTAGATTGATTATTTGCATGTGTCAATTTATAGAGTAGAGTAAAAATTTGAATATTAAAATATACTATAAGTTCTTATACACTTCGTACATTTGGAATTTAGTCTCCCTACTTTCAAGAATTTAGCCTTTCTACTTTTCGAATTTAAAAATTCGCTTTCGGATTATATATAACAACGTAACATTTTAATCGAAAAGTTTACGATATTAACTATTTAGATTAAATAAGAACATTATAAAAATATAAAGATCAAATTATATTAGAAAATAAAATATAATGATTAAAATTTAAATTTAAGTATAATAAAAGTGACGAAATTAAAATTTAATATTTTTTTATAATGTGAAGAAAAGAAGAAGAAAGCATGGACGTGTCTCTTTGTACGATTAATATTCATAACTTAATTTATAAAGTTATTAAATAAATATAGATATGAAATATCATCAAATATATATATATATATACACACAGGGAGGGATCCACTTACAGTTATGTAAAAGGTGTAAAACTAAATTACACATTTCCGTATCTTTTTGTACAATTAATATTTTAATAACCCAATCATTAAATTTATCATGTATATAAATTTTCAAATTGATTTATTATTTCCGTTATATCGATTTAAAATACTATATATATACAAATATTTATCGAATGACTGGAAATTTATCATCTAAAATATATGTGTAAAAGGGAGAAAAGGTTATTGTTTTATTAGAAAGAATGGAATTTGGAAAAGGGATTAAGTTATGGATGAGAGAGTGAGATCCTCCACACTTGTTAATAAATAAAGACTTGGAGAGGAAATAATTAACTTCAATTATTTGGTTTAAGAAACACAGGATCCGAGGCTCTTGCCTCTCCCACTCAACTCATCCATAACCCTATGCTTCTAAATTCCATTTGTAATAAAAGAATATGCTTCTCCCTTATTAATTATTTTTCGGATAAATTATAAGTAAGTTTATATTTTCATATCTTAATTTTAAAAAGTTATAAAATAATCATTGAATTATTCAAAAATTTTCATTTAAGTCATTGAACTATTTGGAAGTTTTTATTTAAGTCACTGAGCTATTAAATATATTTTTTAAAAGTACGACTAGCGAGTTCCAAGTGACAATTCGATGATTAGTAGTACCAAACGATTAGTAGAAGAACATACCCTAGATCTAAGTCAATCTGACAATCAGTGTTGAATTGGAGAAGAAGACAACTTGGATTTTGGTTCGCAGATTTGTGATGTTCAAAGTTGTTTCATGAAAAAAAAAAAAAAAACTAAATTGTAGAAAAGAAGGGGAAGGAGAGCTTGCGACTGGTGCAGGCAGTGCAAACAAAGAAGGCCATAGAACAACGACTTTATCAGTCTAGTGACTTAAATGAAAACTTTCGAATAGTTTGGTGACCATTTTGTATCTTTTTGAAGTTGAGTGACCAAAACGTAAACTTACTAATAATTTAATGACATTATCTTTTGGGTTGAATTATAGAGTAACAATTAAAAGGTTAAAATATGTTCTAAGTCCCTATACACTTTGTAGGTTTAGGATTTAGTCTCCCAACTTTAATTTTCAAGAATTTAACTTCTCAACTTTTTATATTTAAAAATTTAGGTCCATTTAATCACCGTTAACATTTTTCTATTCAACTCACTGATGTGACATTTGAAATTAAACAAATATTCACTTGGTAGTCATGTACAAAAAAAATGTTGAAAATGGTTATGTGAATTTTTTTTTTTAAATTCATTCAAACTCGTGATGATAAAATAATTTTTTGTTGAAATAGTAATTTTTAAAGATCTTGTTCGAATAGTGTTATTAAGAAAGATTGACATCAATATTTTGATTGAAGTAGCTAATAATATGAATAATTTAGACAAATTATGATCCCTTTAATTTTCCCTTTAATTTTCCTAGTTTATATAATAATGTTCAAATTCCAGTTTTGGTCTCTATACTACGCTCAAATTTGAGATTTAATCTCTATATTCAGTTTTGGACATAATTGGGTACTGCTCAAATTTACTTGGAGTTATGTAACAATAAAAATAACCTTAATCATATTGATATAGATTTAAAAATAAAACACTCATTTGAACTCGTCATTATAAAATAAATTTTTGTTGGAATAGTGTTCTTAAAAAAATCGATGTCAGCATTAATATTAACGATTTTTTAGACTAATTAATGACATTACATAAGTAGAGAGATCAAGTTATGTTGGAAATTAATATATATATATATTGAATCTCAAGTTTCAATACAGTATAGGGGCCAAAATTGAAATTTAACCATAGTGTTATAATGTAAAGAAAATGCAAGGAAAGTCCCCCCAAAAAAAAAAGAGTGAAGAAAGTCACATGTCAACCTCTACAATCTTTGAGATATTCAAAATACATATAATCATGTAACATTTTAATCGAAAAGTTAATAATATTAATTATTTGGACTAATTAATAACATTATAAAAATGTAAAGACAAAATTATGTTAGAAATTAAAGTATAAAGATTAAATTTCAAATTTAGGCATAATAGAGAGACCAAAATTAAAACTTAACTATTTTTCTATAATGTTTAAAAAAATAGAAAAGAAAAAAGAGCTCCCACGTGTCAATAGAAAGGTCCGTTGGACCTTCTTTTTATATATAGTTACTAGTACAGTCTAACCACGCTTTGCATTGGATTGATTATTTGTTTGTGTCAATTTATAGAGTAGAGTAAAAATTTGAAGATTAAAATATACTCTAAGTCCTTATACACTTTGTACATTTGGAATTTAGTCTTCCTACTTTCAAGAATTTAGCCCTTCTACTTTTTAGATTTAAAAATTTGCTTTCGCATTTTATATAACAACGTAACATTTTAATCATCAAGTTTACGATATTAACTATTTGGATTAATTAATAACATTATAAAAATATAGTGATTAAATTATATTAGAAATTAATTATAATGATTAAATTTTAAATTTAAGTATAATAAAAAATACCAAAAATAAAATTTAATCATTTTTTATAATGTGAAGAAAAAGAAGAAGAAAGCATCAACGTGTCTCTTTGTACGATTAATATCCATAACTTAATTTATAGAGTTATTAAATGGATATAGATATGAAATATCCATAATATATATATATATATATATATAGAGAGAGAGAGAGAGAGAGGAATTCAATTATACGATTAATATTTTAACGATCCAACTATTAAATTTATCGATATAATTATACTTATCATGTATATAAATTTTCAAACTGATTTGTTATCTTTATTATATCAATTTAAAATATTATATATATATTAATATTTATTGAACGATAGATATTTTTTATCTAAAATAAAAAATTATAAATTTTTATTCAATTTGATATATATATATATATATAACATATATAAATAAAATAATAAAGGTAATTGATAATTGATTAAAATATTTTAATGGTAGAAAACGTAAAGGAAAGTAAATTGGAATTTAAAAGAGGAGGAGGAGGCGAGAGAGTGGGAGAGCGTCGGATGGTGTACAAAGTCCACCACGTGAATATGAAAATAATTATAAATAAAGACTTGGGAGGAAATAATTAATAAACTTATAATTAACAAATACCTTTGGTTTAAGAAACACAGGATCCGAGGCACTCTTCCCTCTCCCACTCAACTCTTCATTTATAAGCCTATGCTTATCCTCTTTCCTTTCTAATAAAACAATATGCTTATCACCATTTAAATGTGTAGTACTCATTAAGAGTGGAGCCAAACCTAAGAAAGAGAACCCTCAAGAATTAGTGCTACACTGTCCTGATTGTCTGTTTTGCAATATAATATAATGGTTGAATTACAATTTTGATCCCTTTTTAACATTTTTTACATTATAAAAGGCCTTAATAGGTCACGTGTCCTGCTTTTTTTTTTTTTTTCCATTACAATATAATGGTTCAATTCTAATTTTGATCCCTTTAACATGTGTCTCATTTTTTTACATTATAAAATGATGGTTCAATTGCAATTATGATCCCATTAATTTTCCTAGTTTATATAATAATGGTCAAATTTCAGTTTTGGTCTTTATATTACGTTCAAATTTGAGATTTAATCTCTATTTAGTTTTGGACATAATTTGGTATTGCTCTCTCTCTCTCCTTGTACTACACTTAAATTTGAGATTTAATCTCTATATTTAATTTTTGATATAATTTAGTACTTTTCAAAAATTATTTATATAATTTATCATAATAATTGTATACGGATAAGCATATTTTATTACTTACTGATTATTTTATTTTAAAATTATATTATAAAGTTATTGATCCGGTGTGTCATATTTTAACCTCAATTAATCTCATATTTTGTTAATTTAATTTCATAAAATATAAAAAATACAAAATAATATTTTAACTGACAGTTATTCAATATAATTAAAAAATTTAATTAATTATTAATGTTGTGAGGTATAGAATCTAGAAATATATAAGGTGATGCAGTTATCCTATCCTTTTCCTTATATATTTATTGAGTTTGGCCCTCCTTGCTTACTTTTTTATCATTGGGCTTTGGAGAAGACTTATACCTCTGACTCTAAATAATTAATAAAATAAGTAACAAACAACTTGTGTGTATATTAACATTATGTCAAACATTATTCAACTAAGGGTGGGCTTTTAAGGAAAAAAATATTATTTATCGGAGATTTTTAAATTCCACAATCCGGTTAAAGGTTTAATAAATATGTTATATTATTACAAGGTGTAATAAAATATAAGAAAAAAAATTATTTAAATAAATGTAACATTAATTATACTTTCAAATCTCTTGTAAAGTCTAAAATATTATGGTATATCAAATAATTATTTAAATAAAATAATAATAAATTGTAAGTGGTTTTTCTAAGGCAATGATAAAAAAAAAAAAAAAATCCATTTTCCCTTTTCTACAACTTTGACATTAATCAAATTTGTGTAATTATTTGAATCACCTTTGAAGTTTTTTGGACTCTACAAGCGGGTTGAAGATGTGATAAGTGTCACATTTATTTATATTTATATTTTTTATTTTTTACTACACCCTATAAAATACTTGTCACACCCTAAATTTACTTGTGGAGATTAAGAAACCCTACAGATGATGTATGAATAATTTTTTAATCAATTAAGGTTAGTATTTGGTATATTGACGGTGTACTTTTTTATTCCACAAGCCGTCTTAAAAAATTGTCATATCTCTCTTTCTTTTTAAATATGTATTTTTAAATATTTTATTATATCCTTATAGAATATTTATTAACTCTTAATCTTACTTGTGAAATTTAAAAACTTCACTATACCAAACATTTTCCTCTTAAATTAATTGAAAAATGATAGAAAGAACATAAAAGTAAAATATTATTTTTAAATATTAAGAATTTTCAATGGGATTTTGTAAGGGAAAAAATTGTAATTGTTAAATTATATTTTTTAATGCAAAAATTTGGAACTAAAAAAAAATTATATTTCATGATACTTTTTTAAAAATGTGAAAAATTAAATAGATGAATTTTTTTTACTAATACAAACCAAAAGTTGGTATTCCTTACAATTTTTAGTACCTCATGTTTTTTTTTGGTATTCCTTAATAATTTTGATACTTCCTCGTATTTTTTGGTATTCCCTTATAATTTTTTGTACATCCTCATTTTTTTGTTACTTTATCAGATTTTTTTAGTATTTCCTCCGAATTTTTAGTACTTCCTAATATATTTTGATATTCCCTCATAATTTTTGATATAGTTTCGAAAATAAAGTTTGGTACGAGATATAATTTGGAGTAATTAAAAATATTTAAATATTAAGAAATTTCAATGAGATTTTGTAACAAAAAGAAATTGTAACTGTTAAATTATAATTTTTTAATGCTAAAAATTGCCTTAAAAAATTATGTTTCATAATAATTTTTTAAAAATATATAAAAATTAAATAAAAATTACTGAGACAAACCAAAAATTTGTATGCCTCACAATTTTTGTCATCCTCTCATGTTGTTTGGTATTTTCTCATAATTTTTTGTACTTCCACATATTTTTTTAGTATTCCTTATTGGTACATTTTCATAATTTTTTATACTTCCTCATTTTTTTTTTTTTGATATTCTCTCATAATTTTTAGTACATTCTCATGTTTTTTGGCACTTCCTCATAATCGTTGGTATTCTATCATAATTTTTGGTATTTTCTAAGAATTTTTAGTACTTCCTCATATTCTTTTTTGTATTCCCTCATATTTTTTGATACACCCTCATTATTTTTGGTAATCCCTCATGCTTTTTTTTTTGTACTTTTTTATATTTTATGGTATTCCCTTAAAATTTTTTATACTTACTCATAATTTTTTGTACTCCCTCATATTTTTTGGCACTTCCACAGGTTTTATGGTATTACTTCAATTTTTTTTGTATTCCCCCATAATTTTTTGTATTTCTTCAAAATTTTTGGTACTTCCTCATACACCCTCATAATTTTTGGTATAGTTTCAAAATGATGTTTTGGAATATTATTTTGGAGTAAAAAATATTATTTTTAAATATTAAGAAATTTCAATGAGATTATGTAACGAACAAATTTGGTAACTTTTAAATTATTATTTTTATGCTAAATTTTGCTAGAAAAAAATATATTTCATGATAATTTTTAAAAATATGAAAAATTAAATAAATGAAAAAAAATAGTAAGACGAACCAAAATTGGTATCCCTTCATTTTTTTTTGATACTTTCTCATATTTTTTGGTATTCCCTCATAATTTTTTGTACTTCCTCATATTTATTGGTATTCTCTTAGAATTTTTGGTATTCCCTTGTTATATCCTATCCCAAATCTGACACGTGGCAACACAATGTTCGATCTGGTGCCTTGAATGTAGTATATTTGTTTGTAAACTTGTAATTTTCTTGAACAAATTGATTAATAAAACAAATTCATTGATTACACTAGTATATTTTGTATGATTGTCCTCATATGGTTTTTGCACGCAAAGCAAAATGGAAGCAAATGTTGTTCATTGGTTGTCTAATGTTTAAACTAATATTAAACGCTATTACGTGGCCGGATCGTAATGCAGAAAGATAGCTTGTATTAGTAGACGAACCTAAACATGTCCTTAGTCTAATCGAAAAAGAGCAAACTGATTGAAAGACTAATATCTCGTCTATCAAGTCCAGTTGGGGAGATGTTTTGTCTTGGGCATGGGAGCGGATGACTCCCAAAAGATAGAGACATAGATATGACTGATTGCACTAACAACACATCGGACAGGATCCAAGAAGAATAGATCCTAAATCCGTTTATAGATTTATTCACTTGTGACATTTATAGTGTAGCATACCTAAATCCTGAGAGGATGACAGACTATGTATTCATGACTTGTACACTTTGATGTAAGTAAAAGCCTGAGTTTGAATAGATAAGGAACTGAAAGTTGGTACGTTGGGTGTACGGCTTTTGCAGTATGTAGCGTCATTCACAACAGTAGAATTCATAGCCCGAGACATGGGTAAATGATATCCTCTCATTAGCATTACATAGTTGATGAAAAGTAAACATGGTCACAGGTCATTCATATTTGTGATGAATGACTTGATTACTATTTGATAGTAATTGACTTTTCATGAAGGAAGATGTAATGGTTACCATGAGATAAAATAAGACCATATTGGGAGAATGAATATTATCCCAAAGAGATCAAGGATATCCTATGAGGGTAACGCATTTATGACAAGGTCATTAGACGAGCACTAAGTAGTTGTTTTCATAATGGTATGTCGTTAGGGAGAGTTTGGTCACGATACTATAGTGGAATGACTTCATGACTAAATGAGTTTATAATTAATAGGCGAAAAGCTGGGCGCGCTTTCTTTCAACGGTAAATTCCCAACAGTCAAATTTCAAATCCAGCCAACAGTAAAATTATAAATGACCCAATGATAACTTTTTTTCCTATATAAACCTAGGCCATTTTCCACTCTTTTCACTCAAATTCAATTCTCTCCATTCTTTTTATTCTCTCAATTCTCTCAAGATTAGTTCCAAATTTTCCAATAAATTTCTATAAAAATATTCTAGTTTTACTTTATTATTTCGTAAATTATTCATTTTAATTAATTTTCACGAATGATAAATTATTTTATTCATTTTTCGACGACAAACATATTTCTGTCATGCAATTGGCAATGGTAAGGAAATTTTTTTATTTTTATTAATTTTAATTAAGTTAATTTTAATGTTTTTAAATTTATAATTTATTTTGTTGATATAAATAGGCATGATGGGGTTTTGGAGGGGTTCATACACAATTTATCAAAGAGCGCACCCAATGCAATTTGTCGTCATTTGCAAAATACGTGATTCTTACATGTGTCTCGTATGCTCGAGGGCTGTAAATTGGATCCCACACTTATCAGTGCGTTGGTGGAAAGATGGAGACTTGAGACGTATACATTCAATCTTTTAGACTTTACAATTGGGCTGACCGGTGGATAGGGGAGTTGTTACGGGGCTAGTGATCATTCCCGGTAAGGAGGACCTTTGCAATACACTATTAAGGAAGGTGTCAAACAAGTTTCAAGGTGGCCGGATAGAGATCAAATGGTTGGAAGATAATTTCAGTAAACTTAATGAGCATGTGATTTCCCTCGAAAAAGAACAATTTGCCCGAGCAGTCATCCTGAGGTTAATCGAGGGCCTTCTAATGCCCGATAAATCTCAAAATTTGGTACACATAAGTTGACTACTACATCTGGTCGATTTCAAAGAATGCGATCAACTTAGTTGGGGATCAACCGTGTTAGTCACGTTGTATCGAGAGTTGTGCCGGGCGACAGAACTAGATATAATTTCAATCAATGGTTGCCTGCTCCTGCTGCAGTCATAAACGTGGTGGCGGCTACCATTTTTACATCATCAAGTGGATGCCTTTATACATTTCCACTGGTGATAAGGTAAAATCCATTTGATAATAATATAGTTACAATAGTAAATATTGTTTAGTTTTTATATATTTGAATTAATATATTGTTTGAGTAGGTAAAACTTTGGGCCGAGTTATTTGGGACTACCAGAGCAGCTCGAAGATATCCGACTATTGTTAGATCAACGCTCGGAAGCCGATGTGAGTTATTAAATTTTTTAAACATATAATAACAACGTAATGATTTGGAATTTGATATTTTGCAGATAAAAAAATTTTATAATTGTGTACTACAGTTTGAATGGATGGCATATGCTAATCCGACAATCGTAGAATGCATCCCGCTAAAAAAATTGGTTAATTGCAGTATGTGGGATGCGAAGGTGCCATTGGTAATTAACGCGACGATGGAGATGTATGAATCCATTTGAGTGATACGACAGTTCGGGTAGAGGCAAAATATTCCACCGCCATCGCAAGACATTGAAGTACTGCACAAGCTTGATTTGCGAGGGAAAATCGACAAAAAATGGTAAGAATTCCACAAGAAATATATCAACATTTGGGATCGTAGGAATGATTTCATACCCATGCGCGAACCTTTTTTCGCACCGGAAATGGCAACCTCTGCAGAGTATATGCCGTGGTTTAGACACCATGGGAAGCCATATCTACTGTCAGTGGAGGCAAGGAGTAGACAAATTTGTCCAACTAGGTCACGAAGAACGTCCTGAAATCCTAAGTCCGAACCACGTGATGCAACGGGTTCATCATTGACTCCAACCCAACAAGGGGCACCGATTTCTACACCACATCCCAGTTAGTTCCCTCCATATTTTCTTGTTCCTTTCACTAACCTAATGTATTTTACTTAAGCACCACATTATGCACCACCGCAGCACCCTACTTCTACACCTTGATTTACCGTAAGTTGATATGTCAAATTAGGCTTCCCGTTATACTTAATAAGTATTCTTGAGTAGTTTTAATTTATTTTTCATAGTTTTTCGTTTAATTTTCATTTTTTAGATCTAATAAGCCCTTCATGCATTTTGTGCTCATTTTGTGCTATTTTGAGACCCAAATTGGCTAAATGTGCCATTTGGACCCTAATGAATGATTGATTGGTGTAGGAAGTTGAGAATAGCCGGGTCGCTACCCATGACCCGAATAGGTCCCACCGAATGATTGAGTGCGAGGCGAACCACGAGGGGACAACAGGGGAGTTTGCTGATCTAGCTTGAGGATCCAGCTCACACAAATCGAGTGAGGATCGTGGCCCTAGTCCGCATATACCGAAGGTGCTCGCTAAAGGCCCAAGGTACTCACAGAAGGGAGATCATGTGTCCTGCAGACGACCCAGAGTGAAACACGTGTCCAGTGGGCCTAAAGCCCGCTCAGAATGTCAGTCCCAAGAACAGAGATGACCGCGTACACTGCAGGCGACCTAGGGTGAAACACATGTCTAGTAGGCTTAGAGCCTGCACGGAATGTCAGTCCTAGGAACGATGGAGTCAAGACAAAACAGTGGGTTCAAGTTGCAAGCTATGATAGTATAAATACCTGAATGCTCCTGTTGATGAGATACGAGACAAAATTACTCAACAAATCTCAAGTTTCAACATAGATTAGAGGCCAAAATTAAAATTTGACAATTGTCTTATAATGTAAAAAAAAACAACACAAACCTAAAAGAAATGCGAAGCCATGCGTCAAACTCTAAGAGTTTTTGGGTAAAAAATTATATTTAACCGCGAAATGTTTTAATCAATAAATTAATGTTACTACCTATTTGGACTAATTAATAACATTATAAAAATATAAGACCAAATTAAAATTAAAATAATAAGTAAATATTGAATTTAGACATAAAAAAGGGATTAAAACTGATATTTCACCTTTTTGTAAAATGCAAAAAATGGAAAAATGGTTGATGTGCCACGTGTTACCTTCTTTTTATATATAAGTGTCACCTTACTTTTATATATAAGTGCATAGATATGGCTTAGTATTTGATATCAATGAAACTTTTATATATGTGTATAGATGATAAACCGAAATAGTAACATATTTTAGGCCCACATTTAGCATACTTTTGGATGATTTATCCCTTGATTTATGTAAAAAGGTGCTCTTAATCCTTTCTTTTCATGTCTTATACTCAGGAAAGCACCCAAGAATAAAAAGAACGAGAAACAGGCTTAAAACGGGACAAATGGGCCAAAACACGAAATCGACACGGCCTGGACTAAAGCCCACACGGTCGTGCCTCTTCAATACATTAGAACACGGCCTGATATCGATCTACACGGACGTGTCCTCATTAGATGTCCGAACACGGCCTGGCCACGATTCACACGGGCATGTGCCATGGCCGTGCCTCTGCCGTGGAGAAGAGCAATTTCATTCGGGAAAGGATACTTAGGGGCAAAGAAACCTATTTCAAAAGCCTATAAATACACCCTAAGTATGACCTAAAAAGGGGGGCCCAAAGCCATCGTTTAGGGCGGTCAGCTAGGCCAAGGAGCCGAGCCGAAAAGGTCAGATTTGTGAGAAACTCTCAAGGGATAGCCAGTTGATCCATCTCAAGAAGCCGGAATTCTACTCAAGACGGAGGATTTCTTCTTCAATTCCTTCAGGGAGTTTTAGGGATTTCTTATGTTTTGTTTTATCTTTTCTTTTAAGATGTTTTTCTTTACTATTATGAACTAAACCCCCCAGATACCTGAGGGGGATGAAACCTAGATGAATCTTGTTATTGTTTTCTGAACTATATGATAAATACTTGATTTGTTCTTAATTATGTGTGCTTAATTCTTGTGTTGATATTTCGCGGATATTAATTCAAGTCGAATGTGCTTAGGTGGTAGAGCAAAAGCCCCTGCTTAAGAGTAGATCTAGCATAATTAAGCGGAGTTGATCGCACGCCTAGAGATAGGGTGACGAGATTTTACCGGATTAGGGTGAAACCTAATATGGGAATCCATAGTTCAATTTACTGCTATTCTAGGGGGTTATTATTCGAGAAATAGATTTCCGTTAATTAACCTAGGGTTAGACGTTATTCGCCTCGAGAGAGGGTTTAATATATGTTAGGGAGTCCTACGGATCAAGTCAAGTGAATAAATCGTCTGGTTCAGTGTTAGATAACAAGTGAAGTCTAGGTGGATTCTTCCTAAGGGTATCGTCTTAATCAACTGAGTTTTTTCTAAGTATTTCCCCAATTCATTCTTTTTTGTCTTTGCGTCTTTAGCTTAGTAATTAGTTAATTTAGATTAATAAACAACTTCACTTATTTTAGGCTAAATAATAGAAAGAAAGTTAGTATTAGTACTTTTAGTTCCTTTGGGTTCGGCAATTCGGTCTTGCCTTAACTATACTACTGTTCGATAGGTGCACTTGCCTCAATCGTTGTCATAGTTAGTTCCCAGGTTCGATCATTATCTTTATAAATTTAAAACTCTGACTTCACAGCGATCAATAGATATGACTTAGTATTTGATATCAATAAAACTTTTATATATAAGTGCATGGAAGCTGAGACTTTGAGTTATATTTGCTTTCATCCATCAAAATTTGTGAAAGCAAATATGACTCTAGGTCTTGGCTTCCATGCACGACAAAGGTACATTGTATTGTTGCTTGAACCTGTAATGTTGCAGTAAAGGAATGTAAACCCGCTGTCATCCTCCACTCTTTCCCTCACTTGTGTTGTGATCACACCTAATATTTTCCAATCGAATGAATCGTGGTGTTCTACATAAAAAAATACATCATCGCAGTAATAAATGGATATCCTTTAAGATAGTATAAGGACTAAATCCCTTATTTGAGGATAATAGATAGACCTAAACCATAATTTAACCAAGAAAAGGGAAAAAATTACCAAATAAATGGATTTTTCATTTTCGAAAATGAAATCAACAGTGCCTTCAATGTAGCATTCTTTGAAGAAATGCGTGCCTCTATCGTCGCACAATGTATCTTGAAGCCTGATGAACTTGCAGTTATAGAAGGCTGTGTTGTCCCCTGATATTCTCATGGCGATTGTCTGTGCCAAGATTTTTATACCATCCGGTATCTCAACTGAATTTTGTAACAAAAACAAGCCATGTAAGGACCAAGAAACCTTCCCAAAATTCAATAACAAACCTAATAATATAACGCTCAAGTAATTTATAGTACTATAAATTAATACGAGAAAAGTTGTAATAAATGGAAACATTACCACTAAGGTGTAACACCCGTCACCCATATTCAACGCCAGAATAGGGTTACGGAGCATTACCTGACTTACAACATATTTAAACATACTTTTCACATACATTTAATCAATTCATACATTCATAATTCATTCTCAATTAATTTGTCCCTAATACGAGCCTACGAGGCGTTAAACATACATTGAGAGTGATTCGGGACTAAACCAATAACTTTGAAAACTTTTCGAACATTATAAAATTTTCTCAAAACAGAGGACACACACCGGTGTGGCCCAGCCGTGTGTCTCACACGGTCACCAGACACGCCCGTTTCACAAGCCGTGTGGACATTCGAAATGGAAGCACATGGCCGTGTCCTAGCCCGTGTCCGACCCCGTGTAACTCTCTAACTTGGGTCACACGGCCAACACACACGCCCGTGTCACAAGCCGTGTGGACATTCCAAATGAAAGCACATAGTCGTGTCCCAGCCCATGTTCGACCCCGTGTAACTCTCTGACTTGGGTCACACGGCCAACACACACGCCCGTGTGGCTAGCTCGTGTGCCCTAAAAATGGCCATACACGCCCGTGTGCCAGGTCGTGTGCTAGGCAGTGTCAACCCTGTAGGGTATACTGACTTATGCCACACGGCCAAGTCACACGCTCGTGTGTGAGGCTATGTGGAGCATACTGACTTGTTTTCTAATTCAACAACAGGGAACACACGACCGTGTGGACAAAAATAGGCTATTTACCAAGCCATTTTGCTACCCAATTTGGTACACACCTACATCAAACCAATTTGCACCAATACAAGGCATAAATAAGTCATCTAAACCAGCCAACTCAAACATAAATCCTGCACATTCCATACTTCCATTTTACAAATACACAAATCACCAAACATATCATACCAATTATACTAAACTTTACTTCCTTAAATCATCAAAAATGACTAAACTCAAATATGCAATATCAAGCCTAATTTCGTAAGCATACCATTATCTTTAACTCAACCATTTAATACTCATAATACCTATAACCATCAAGCATCACACAACCATCATATAACTCATGTCACAAAGCATAAACACATATACCAATACATGATTCAACCCTACCAAAATAACCTCAAATAAGCCATCTCCCATGGGTATTTATACAAACCAAAACATATACATTTACAAGCCATTTCAAATGGCCAAAATCTTTACCAAAAACATAACCAACATGACCAAAATCCCTATACATGCCATATACTTAAAATACCAAAGTTCATAAGTACCAAGTCGATAGTAGGATAGTGTGACGAAATCTCCGACGATCCCCGAATCCGAGCTAGCTTTGAATTCACTATAAAACATAGAAAAATAAATGATGTAAGCTATAAAGCTTAGTAAGCTCGTATGAAATAAACTCTATATAATCATAAACACATAATTCAACCATTGATTGTAAATACATGAATTCACATCAACTAACAAACCTTTCAATTACTCATTCTCAAAACTATATATTTTCTTCACCATTTCTTTGATTTCAAAGCTAATATTGTTTATGCACATACCTGTACCGTCTCGTACCAATCTCATTCTCAACCACATCATTCATTTACCTGTTGAACCATTCGGAATAGAAGTCGGATACTCAAGAGTCTCGCACAATAAGAACCTATACCATGTCCCAAAACCAAAGCAATGTAACTTATATCCGAATTACTGATATTATGGCCCGAAGCCAAATCAGCCGATATTCATGGCCCGAAGCTAAATTGGTATAATTCGCACCCGAAATGCCAATATCATGGCCCGAAGCCAACTCAATGTATTACCTAATGACATGTCACTAGTATCCTAAACTATTCTTAAGGTTCAACCTGGATTTCGAATGCCGAATTAACATCGAGTCATTGTCGAACTTATCCGAAGTCTCGTATTCACAACTTATACAATATCAAAGCATTTAAAATACATTTATAATAAAATTTATCACATACGAACTTACCTCGGATGTGAAAACTAGGGGTGAGCAAAACTCGATTCGACTCGAAAAAATAAAAAAAATTTGAATTTCGAGTTAAACGAATCGCGTTATTCGAGTTATTTGAGTCAACTCGATTTTTTTTTTCAAATTTCGAGTTCGAATCGAGTTGAGTTTTCGAATTCGAATAACTCGAATAATTCGAATAATTCGAATATCAAACTATAATATTTTATATTTTTACCCCAAACTCCCAAACCTTTTTACTTTTCCCTCAAAACTTTTACTCCTTCTCACTTTCCCCCCAAAACTTTTACTCCCCTCCCATCCCAAACCCCCAATCTACCCAAAATCCATTTCCCACCAAAATTTTACTCTCCCATTTACTTTTTCTCAAAATTTTACTCCCAAAACCCTCAAAACTTTTTATTTTCCCCAAAATTTTTACTCCTCCCACTTTTCCCCTAAAACTTTTACTCCTTCCCATCTCACCTCCCATCTACCCCAAACCCATCTCCTCCAATTTTTTTAATATTTTCCCTTCAAAATTTTACTCCCCCCTATTTACTTTCCCTCAATCTTTTATTCTCCAAAACTTTTTATTTTTCCCCTAAACTTTTACTTCTTACCCTTTACTCTCAAATAAAAAATCAAAATTATCCAAAAATCACTAAACATAAATAGTAATAATTTTTATTTATATCTACTATTTATATTATTAAATTAAATTTCACATTTTATATTATTTATATTATTGAATTATTTAGTCATATTGAATATTTATATTAAAATTGAATTATGAATTATGCCATAAAATATTCGTGTTAAAATTTTATATTGGTATCAATTTCACATTTTATCTTTAAAATAACTTTCATTAAAAAATTACATTTTTACATTTAATATATTTTTTAATTCCAAAATACATAGTGACAAGAATCTGAAGATAATTGAAACAACTAAGCAAGCAAAGAAGCTAACCCGTATATAAAAGATTAATAAATAAATTATTTGGTGATGAAAGTTAATAAAAAATTTGGTTAAGGTGGACAAATTTAATTACGATGGGTGACAATGGTTACAAGGACCCAAAATTATTTTTTAAAATTTAACTCGAACAAATATATTCAATTCGATTCGATTCGAAATCCATCTCACTCGACTCGATTCGAGAAAATTTAAAATCAAATTAGGATGATAAAATATGATTCGTCAACTCGATTAACTCGAAATTTTTTTATTCGATTCGATTCGATTCGATCGAACGCTCACCCCTAGTAAAAACGATGAAATAAGTCAATTAGTCGATAACTTTAGTTTTCCCCCGATCTAGATCCGAATTCTGCTTTTCTTGATCTAAATATATTCAAAATTAACTTATTTAATAATCTCTCTATTCAATTTAATCCAAAACACACATTTAAGAACATTTATATTTTTACCCCAAGAATTTCACAACTTTTACAATTTAATCCCTAGGCTCGTAAAACAAAATTCATTCAATTTAATCACAACCCAAGCCTAGCTGAATTACTATTATACCCCTAGAAGCCCATATTTTTCATTTATTTTACATTTTAACCACTACATTTACACATTTCACAATTTAGCCCCTAATTTGCATTTTAACTAAAAATCACTTAACAAAACTTGTATTTCTATCAACAAGCATTCATAATCTATCAAGAAACTTCAAAACTCATACATATTCATCAATAGAAAAATTCAAAATCTTTAACAGTTTTGCAAATTAGTCCCTGGGCTAGTTAGACCTAGTTTCAACGATCTCAAAAACATAGAAATCATTAAAAACTGGGTAAAAAAACACTTACTAATTTAACCATGCAATTGTCGAACCCTTGCAAGCTCTCAAGAACATATGTTTCTTCTATTTTCGGTGGAGATGATAACAAATAAAGATGATATTTTGTTTGTTTTATTCTGTTACATATTAATTAACCAAATTACTAAATTAACCTTGGTTATAATTCATTTAAATCATATAATGCATGCCCATCTTTGTCCACTCACAATTAAAATGGTTTAATTACCACTTAAGGACTCTTACTTTTATAATCCATAGCTAATAGATACCATTAACTATTAGAACAATACTTTTACACTTTACGCGATTTAGTCCTTTTTATCAAATTGACTAGTCAAACGATAAAATTTTTAAACGAAACTTTCACACAACCATTCAATCATGCTGTAAACATTAAAATAATAATAAAATAAATATTTTGACTTCAGATTTGTGATCCCAAAACCACTGTTCTGATTTGACTAAAAACGAGCTGTTACAAAAGGTAATGTTGGCAGCCACAAAGTAGTCGCTTTCCACCGCCACTGTCACACTATCCACCGTACCAAACTATTTCGCTGTCCCATTAAATAATATTTTGGGTATATCCAGGGGCATCGACACCTAAACCTTAAACCCTAAACTTGAGTGGAAACATCACCAAAGGAAAAGGATATCACGACATCGAAGCATGAAATTCGCAATACCTCTGATAGGCCTGAAATGAAGAGAAAAATAAGCCACCTACAGTGGTATCACGATACCTACCCTTGGGTCCCAAAAAAAAAATGCAGGGGTAGTTTTTGTCCAATGGCCACACTATCAAAATTAGATGTTTAGGGGCATTTTGGTCCAAAAGTTAAGGTCGAAATCAACTATTTAAAGCCATTTTTAGCTAAAAGAAATGGAGACTCTTTTGCTGTGGCTTTCTATAATCTTTTTCCTTAGTTTTAGGTTAGGGCTAGGGTTTTTCTTTTCTTTTTCTTTTCATTTTTAGTTTAGGTTTTCTCTTTTCTTTTTAGAGTAGATTTTATTCTTATAGTTTAATTTTTTCTTTCTTGTACAAGAATTTGTAAATGAAAATGGATGAAAGTTTTGATTTCCCATTTGTTTCACATCTAAATGAGCATTTCTTATCATTATATTTATATAGTGCTTATTAACTGTTCGATGAAATGTCTGTTTGGATGTTAAGCTTTATCATGTGCTAAATTGTTGGATGGTTGGTTTATTGGTTGTTTGTTAGCTTAAGTTGATGTTTATTCTTGATTGACTGATTGTTCAATTATATCGAAATGCTTAAGACATTAGAATTAATGCCTCTAGCAGAAAACTTAGATAAATGAGACCGAGAGGAGAGTTTATCCTTAGATAGTTCGTTATAATCGTACCGAGTAGTGAGGCTGTGAAGTAATCTATATGCCTAGGTGAGATTGAGAGGTAATCTTAGGTTGTATCTTTTAGTCTAAGATGAGACCGAGAGAAAATTCCTAACTAAGAGTGACAACCTATATAATCGGTATATGGTCATTAGTTTAATTAACACTCAACTAATCAATCAACCATCGTTTAATCATTTACATTATCTAAAAATTTAAGAAGAAAGTTTAGCTTAATTAGTTTAATTAATAGTTTAATTTGAGTTTATAAACAATTTTATTTGGACTTGCATTAATAATTTCCAACTTGATTGGATTAGTATTGCTTAACTTGTAATTAACTTGATAAACACATTTACCCACTTGATAATCCTTTGGGTTTGAATCTTAGGATACTTGAGTGTCCCATTGACACTACAAATATTATAACTGTCACTATATGCTTGCAGTTAAAACTCGTTTTTCAAAATAGTTTTTCAAAATCGTTTGTTTTTCTGCGCATAAGCGAGTGTGAGTCGCACCTCCTCTAAGTGTGTTTTTTGCGGCACTTCCGTCCCAGCATATTACGCCCCGATGAAAACATTGATGCCGACAAAAAATTTGATACTAATGTTGACGTATTTGCCAACAACAATGATTTTGGGATATTATCTATAATCGGCTTATGCGACACCGTACACTTATCCACTGATAGTGTCACAACCACCCCCACGTCATTATTTTATCAAAGTGTCTCATCTTTGCAACCACCTTATCATAGAATAGAGGAGACACATTGGGAGACTAGGATGACATCACACTCAACCACGGAAGAATGAGATAAAGATGAACATGGGGATCAAAGTGAAGATGAAGATGATGAAGAGGAGGATCCGGAACCTTAACTTGTATGAAGAAATCCTACCCGCAATAGCCAGCCATTGTCCTATGGCACACATTTGGCCCGGCGGCACTAATGATGTTTCATTCATTTAGTTTTGTGATGTAAATATATCTGTGATGGTCACTAAACTAACTATAATTATGACAAAGGCAAGCGCACCTATCGAACAATAGTATAACTATGGTGAGTAGGGAATATCGTATTCACGAGGACTAAAAGTACTAGTAATTACTATTTTTCTATTATTTAGCCGATAAATTGGGATGATTGTTTTAATCTAATTTTACTAATCTAAATTAACTAAGAACGAGACAGAGAATGAATTAGGAAAATATTTGAAAATAACCAAAGAGAAAGACAATACCCAGGAAAGAATCCACCTAGACTTCACTTATTATTCTGAATCTAAATTAAATAATTTATTCACTTGTGTCTTGATCCGTAGAAATCCCTAAATTATGTTAATATCTCTTTCGAGAGTAAGAACAACTGACTCTAGGTTGATTAATCGAAATCTCTTTCTAATTAAAACCCCTATTGTCGCATTAACTCGATCTATGGATTCCCCTATTAGATTTGACTCTAATCCGGTAGATTTATGTCATCCTATTTCTAGGATTGCATGCAACTCCACTCAATTATGCTAGATCTACTATTAAACAATGACTTTTCCTCCACTGAAATAAGAACATTAAACATGAATTAATATCCCTAAAATATTAAAGCACGAAATAAGCATACATAATTGAGAACAAGAATCAAGTATTTATCATGTAATTCAGAAATCAAATAATAAGATTCATCATAGGTTTCATCTTCCCTAGGTATCTAGGGAATTTAGTTCATAATCTGAAAAGAAAACATCTCGAAGTTAGAAAAACTACAAGACATAAAGAAATTCAAATAAACTTCGAAAGAAGTTAAAAGGAGATCTTCAATCTTGAAGGAGATCCGCTTCTGAGTTGGCTCCGATGGTGTTCTTCGAGTAATTTCTTCAATCTTTTCTGTGTGCTCCCTTAGGTCTTCTTCTAATTGTTATTTATAGACTTTAGAATGCTTAGAAAGCCTAAAACTTGGGTTTTTCCACGTGTTTGGGAAATAGGGTGCGAAATCGACACGGGCTAGCACATGGGCGTGTGGCTAGCCCGTGTGGCTCACACGGGCGTGTGGCCATCCCGTGTGAAAATGCTCAGGCCGTGTGGATGCTAAAAATAGCTCTTTTTTGTCCATTTTGGCTTGTTTTTCGCTCCTTTCACTCCCCTATGCTCACCTAAGTATAGAAACATGAATTTAAAGGATTAGGAGCATCAAATTCACTAATTTACATAATAAATCATCCAAAAACGCATCAAGAATGAGATTAAAAACATGTTAATTTTATGGCTTATCAATCTGATATCAATAAAATATTGTCATTATTTTAGTTTTGTGTTGCAAATCATAATTCACTTTGTTAAATTCTAATGTATATTGTATACAAAATTTCCATCCATAATATTTTATATTAATAATTTAATGATAATTTTATAAAAATTTTATAAAAATTTAAAGGTAAATTATTAAAATGTAAATCAACTCATAATTTAATAATATTAAATAAAGTATACTCGAAAATTAAATTTGATACCTTGAGAGAGAGAGCCTCAACCTATCCATTACACCTAGTTTATCCTTATTCATTATTTCACCATGGAAAACAAAATAGTGAATGGGGTAAAAATTATTTATCTCTTAATTTCTATGAATAATTCGAAGTAAAACATGTAATGTGACCAAACGATCTGTGAGGTATACAAAAGAATAAACAAATTTTGCATAAAAAACAAAAGAAAATGAATAAACTTGTGTATAAAAAAATGAATAAAATTTGTTAATGAGGTTTTGTCCTCAATGTTTCCCCCAACTATGGACATGTTGCCCTTATATGTCTTGAGTTGTTACAATAGTTGTATAACCTAGGTTGATTGGTCCTCTCCCAAATATCCAACTTGAATGGGGCGCTTGACATAGGCGATCACATACTCTCATATGAGAACAGTGGGAATTTAGATTTCCATACTTTATACATGTGTTCCAATCTGTACACTTCGTTAATATATGGTGTGTACTGTATTCGTGTCTGCGCACATGTAATTGAATTAAAGTACCTAGAATTTCCCACAATCATATGTCTCTTATGTAAGCAAACACTGTACACTACCCAAACAATATCTTGGTTGGGTTTAGCGAACTCCGTGACCCAAAATAATAGGTTTGGACACAAGTGACACACTAAATACATAATGTTTGCTCTCTCTGCATTTCGTTTAATTTCTTTCATGACATCCTCACACCAAACATGACCACCCGCTATCTGTCTAGCATATTTCTCTGCTCTCTCTACATTTCGTTTAGTTTCTTTCACAACTGAGGTTATTGGCAAATGATGCGTTCCATTCGATATGAAATTGATGCATTCTACTAGATTCGTTGTCATGTGCTCATATCGTAGACCCCCCGTAATTCAATTGTGTCTACTAGTCGAAGGGTTGTTAGTAGGTTCCCTGCACCAGTGTTGTTGATGACACGAAATTTATCCAACATTTCATGGAAACAATGTTGGACGAGCTCGTACCCTGTCGAAAATTCAAAGCAAAATAGTATACCCATGAATGCAAACATTGTATATGTTATAGCATGATTGTGGAAATAGTGGCAACTACATACCCATGTCAATGACTTGTTGCTGCTGACTATCCAAATAATATTTTTCCATGTAGTTAGTAGTGACATGTCTTATACAATGCCTATGGTGTGTGCGATCCCAAAGGCTTCCATACCGTTCAATTGCGACTAGGATTTTGGGTCCCCTATCAAAGATGATGCATATATTGGGTTGCAAGACAACATGACAGTGTAATCAACTTAGGAAGAAATCTCAATCATATTATATTTCTCTCGGCGTTATTGCAAATACTATCAGCAGGATTCTTCAATTACTATTCTGCTCAACGACCATCAACAATCAATACTCATACCTTTCATACAACCAGGTGCCATCAATTTGTACCAATGATTTGTAGTAACAAAAAGCTTTTCTCCATTGGTCAAACTTCCAAAAGAATTGATGGAGAACTCTTTCCTAGGGACCAGACGGTTGTGGCAGTACACTGGCTACATTTCTAGATCGGTTATGGAACATGGTACGTGCCGATCCAGTACTTGACACCATTTTCACAAATCATTATAAGACTTGTCCCACTCATTATGCATCTTCTCTATAGACTTCTATTTTGTGACCCATGCCTTGTAATACGATGACTTGTAATCATACTGACTGCAAATATTGACAATCAGAATCGATAAGGAAATCCTAGGACTCACTTTCACCATAGGTAATATTATGTCAGCTATCATGTCGGAGACTAGCTTCGGATTATCTTATGTTACACCTGCAACAGGAGGAGTTAAAGTTAGATACAAAGACCATGATTTTCCATTGGCACTTGTCGTCACGCATTGCCCACTTAGCCTCAAATTTCTCCAAACGAGATTTTGTGACATAGTAGTTCACGCCATTCTTGATACTAAACCTATTCACTGCAGGAAAAAAATAATCTTTTGATGAATACTCTATGCCAACTTGTAATTACTGGACATTTGATGAAGAATTTGCCTGACCAAGTCTTCTGTGTGGGAGATCTGGAAAATTTAACCCACCCTCAGCCGAGAGGTTGATGTTATGCATATGGGTCGAAGGTACATATTCCCTGAATCATAGATCTATTTTGAGAGTATTGCCCGAACTGTCAATGTCAGACCGTAAGATTCTAGCTCAGTTGGAACCTGTTCTGGTTCAGAAAAATTATTATTTCTGAACCATCCGACTTGGGGTGCCGAATTGGATTGAGATCAAATTTAGATCCGCCAACAACATCTGTTGCCCATTTTTTCGCGCCTGCATCTTCTTCCTCAGTTGCATCTTTATTCTCATCTTCCTTAACAACCTCAGTAACATATGCACGGTTGGATGTCCCTTCGGCGACCTCAAACGTAGGGAGTAAATCATTAGTTCTTCTATACCCCACGTTACAGTCAAAATCTCCACCTGATTGCCAACTGATGTAGGTTGATGAAATACTGGTATAAGTGTTTCCGGCCCAGGACATCAGACCAATGAAGTTAAATTCGAATGCACTGACTGAATGTCGTGCCCTCGGATGATGGTTGGAAAGGTCGATGAAGTTGAAATCGACGCCTGAAATAAAAGAATGTCTTTCCATTGATGTTTTCGAGATATTGTAATGGGATATTTGTAACAAAGTGGTGAACCCACAGCACAAAAATTTCGTAGGACTTTCTGCTTATTGTTTGTTTCCTGCATGACCTGGAACATTGGTTGAAGACGGACCGGCTCCATTGACCTCAAAAAGCTTAACATATGACTCAAGTATAGCATTTCCACTTGAGCAATGCAAATCCAACACCGCCTCGAGCTTTCTTTTGCCTTTCGCGTTAAAGAGCTCATACTTAAAAGGGTCTAGTGAGGCTAAATATCTACATTTCAAGCTGAGATTTTTTCTGGCTTGAACCCCCCGATTTCCTCCTAATTCTTGTCCATAGCTCACGCAATTGAATGTCATGATTGAAAGTTAAGTCCATTGATTGGGCTCCTGCAAATACGACCCCGACGTCTGTATTGTAAATTTGACCGTCGTAATAAATTACGGCTTTGATTTGTCGACTCATCTCAATTTAAAAGGAATTTAATATTTAGAAAAAAAGAGTTCTAATTATCCAAAATTGAGAAGAACGAAACACACTTGAGATAGTTATTTAGAGAAATGGGAGACGATTCTCGAAATGTAACTCTGAACGAAACACAATTTGATGGGTATTTTAATGGAGAAAAACATGGAGGGAGGGATACTAAAAAATGTGTCTTAGAAGATGTGTTTTCATCGAAAAATAATAATGCAAATATTAGTTGAAGACGTGGCGTACTTGAAAGCTTACCCGGGATTCCCGGGCGCAGGGCATTTGGACAAATAGATGAGAGAAAGCATGTCTATATGGGCGCGTTTTCCCTAACATGTCAACAGAAAATGCCTCCAACTGTGTGTATTTTCTCTCATCCATTTGTCCGAGGCATAGGCAAATGGCCTGCGCCTAGGAATCCCGTGTAAGCTTTAAAGCACAACTGGAGCATACATTATTATTCGATGAAAACGCGTCTCAGAAGATGCATTTTTAACGTATCCCTCCCTCCCTCATTTTTTCCTTTCAATTTCACTTCTTCAAACTATAAAAGGGGGGCTCTACCCCTACTCCATCATCTCTCTCGGCCACCATCCCTCCCTTTTAAAAAATTCTCTCTCGGTTTTCTTCCTGCTTCAGTGTAAAATTTTAATCGGAAATATTTATTTTTGTTTGAGCTAGAGATTGTGCTAGTTTTAAGGTACTTTTGAGTTGCCAGTGATGCTATAACACTCCGAGACACACACATTTCATATGTCGTGCAGAGATGGGACCATTACCTTATAAACTTGTCCTATGGAAGTCAGGTTCCAGGGTGATGGCATTTATACGGTCACGGGTCAAAGTCTAAGTAGAGGTCCAAGTCAGTAGTCGTTATGCGGTCACAAGTTGGAGTATAACTCGGGGGTCAGTTGACGGTCGTTATGTGTTCAAGAGTTCAAGCTTTTTGGATACCCGGAGTTGATGTCTTATAAATACCATATATAAGTTTGAGTGCATAATCATAAGGAAAAACTGAAAGGCTTTTCGGTATAATCAACTTATTATTTTTCCCTATCTCCACCAAAGGCGGTGTCTTTAACCTTCATCTTATCAAAAACCCCAGAATGAGTTTGAGGTAAGAGGGCTTTCAGGGGGGATCGACTATGACAGTGGAAACATTTGCTCTCCCTTTAAGAGTTCTTTTGCATTCAACAAGGTCCCGGGCTTCAGATAAGAATGAAGGTTAAAGACACTCATTTCAATAGAGATGGAGAAAAAAATACGTTGATTACATAGGAAAGCCCTTCATTTTTCCCTATGATTATGACATCAATTTTATGTATGGTGTTTATAAGCCACCACGTCCGGGTATCCAAATAGTTTGAACTCGTGACCGCATAACGACTGTCAACTAGCCCCCAAGTTATACTCCAACCCGTGACCGCATAATAGTCGTTGACTGGGACCTTTATATATACTTCAACCCATGACCGCATAAAACATCTTCACCACGGAACCCGACTTCCATAGGATGAGCTTCGAAGGTAATGGTATCATCCCGACATGACATATGAAATGTATGTGTCTTCGAGTGTTATCGCATCCCTAACAACTAAAATCTACCTTAAGATTTCACAATTTCTACCTCAAATCCCAAAATAGTAAAAAACCCTAACCCATAAAAATCTTTAAACCTTAAACCTTAAACCCTAAACTCTAAATCTTAAAACTAACCAAACCTTAAAAACCATAACGAACCCTAAAGAAAAAATTGACAAAGGAGAGAGAAAGTAAAGCGCGTTCAACTGGGCGCACTTTCCTGCCAATTGTGCAAAAAATGCGTCCAGCTAGATGTGTTTTCACACACTCTCTCCGAAATTGGCCTATTTCTCTAGTTTTCCAAAAAATTGATGTAATTTGAAAAATAATTTTCAACATATTTGCTTAATTTAACCTTATCCCTTATTAGTTGATTTGATTGATGAATGAAAAGTAACAAAAAAAAATATGTTTTTAATGTTTTTTCTATTATTTTCTATTGATATCAAAATTGTTTGAAAAAAGAAGAAGGGTAAATTACACCAACAGTCACCCAACTTTGGGGTAGCTGACAAAAAAATCACCTAGGTTTCATTTCAGTCACTCAACTTTCGAAAAATTACAAAACAGTCACTAACGTTATAAAAAAGAGACAAAATAGTCATTGATTAACAGTTACCGTTAGGGTGTTAACGAGACCATTGATGTGGCAAGTTAACCAGCTGATGTGGCAAGTTAACTTGCCACGTTGGTGAAGCGGCTGATGGGCCTTGGTTTGGGGCGGGTTTAGGGAAAAAATTGAAGGATTAAGGACTGAATGTTTTAGGGTTAGAAATAGATTAGGATTAAGAGGATTTGGGAGGAATCGATTTGGGGAAATTTTGATTGTGATTTGGGGGTTTTTTTAGGGTTGAAACTAATTCGAGAATTGATTAAGAAGGGTTTTGATCATTGTTTTATGCGATGTCAAAGTCTTAAAATTTATAATGAGAATGATCGGGCCTAAAAACTAACTATGACAACGATTGAGGCAAGTGTACCTATCGAACAGTAGTATAGCTTAGTGGCAAGACTGGATTGTCGAACCCAAAGGAACCGAAAGTACTAATACTAACCTTCATTTTATTATTTAGCCTTAAAATTAAAGTGAATCGGTTTAATCTAGAGAATTAACTAACTACTAAGCTAAATACAATGAGACAAAAAGAATGAAATTGGGGAAATACTTGTGGGAAAAACCAATTGATTAAAACAATACCCAAGGAAGAATCCACCTAGACTTCACTTGTTATCTAACTCAACCGCATTTATTTATTCATTTGACTTGATCCGTAAGATTCCCTAAGTTATATTAATACCTCCGTCGAGGCTACTAACGTCTAATCCTTGGTTGATTAATTGAAATCTCTTTCTAATTAAAACCCTTAAGATTGCATTAACTCGATCTATGGACTCCCATATTAGGTTTCACCTAATCCGCAAAATCTCGTCACCCTATGTCTAGGCGTGCGATCAACTCCGCTTAATTATGCTAGATCTACTCTTAGGCGGGGACTTTTGCTCCTCCACCTAAACACATCAAACTTGAATTAATATCCGCGAAAATATCAACACAAGAATTAAGAACACATAATTAAGAACAAGTCAAATATTTATCATATAGTTCAAAGAAATAATAACAAGATTCATCTAAGTTTCATCCCCTCAGTATTTGAGGGTTTAGTTCATAATGATAACAAAATACATCTCAAAAGAAAAGGTAAAATAAAACATAAGAAAAACTCTAAAACCCCCTGAAGGAATTGAAGAGAGATCCTCCGTCTTGAGTATGACTCCGGCTTCTTGAGATGAATCAACTGGCTTTCTTCGAGTAATTTCCACAATTCTGACCTTTCTAGCTCGGCTCCTTGGCCTAGGTGGACGCCCCTTTGAAAGTTGGTCTCTAGGGTGTTTATATAGGCTTTTGGAATGTGTTTCTTTACCCCTAAGTATCCAAATCCAAGTGAAATTCCTCTTCTCCATGGCAGGGGCACGCCCTTGGCACACGCCCGTGTGAATCGTGGCCAGGCCGTGTTTGGGTCTGGTTAGGGAGGCACGGCCGTGTTACTTGGGCCCAGGCCGTGTCAATTTCATGATTTGGCCTATTTGGTCCGTTTTAAGCCCGTTTCTCGTTCTTTTCATCCTCCGGTGCTTTCCTGAGTATAAAACATGAAAACAAAGGATTAAGAGCACAAAATTACACAATTCAAGGCTTAAATCACCCAAAAGCATGCTAAATTTGGGTCTAAAATATGTTACTATTTTGGTTTATCAAATACCCCCACACTTAAGCTTTTGCTTGTCCTCAAGCAAAATTCTCAACTCATGATTAAAACGAAATTCCTTAATTCATAATATTCAACAATAATGTTTCATCATAATTCAAAGATAATTCATACATGGATAATTTAACTCAAGGAGTCCTAAAGATTCAAACAATCTAAGTCATACATTTTTATCACAAAAATATAGGTGTTTCCCCTCATCTGAATGATTACTTCTGATTCAAAATCGACAAGGATTGACATCCTCACTACAGATTCACTCAAATCACTCGAGGTGTTTAAGGTTCAAAGATTAAGCACTCATAAGTCAAACATGAAAATTTAATCCCATCGGCTTGCATGAGAATCAAATCTCCACCACTATAATATGAAATGATGCACAAATCAAAAGGTCTTTAATAGGGTTTTAACGGGGCTTGGGGTTAAGGTGTGGATATAGGCTGAATTAAAAGGTTAGAATCGAAATTGACCTGACAAATTACCTGACTAGAAACAATAAACTGGATATAAGTAATTACATCAATTGAAAGCTAATAGTACTAATGATTCGAGCTTCTTCTTCAAAATTTGGAATTCAAACGTATAAGCTCATTTAATCACAAAACTAATAATGACTATACTTCAATTTTTTTTTACAAATACATAATAAAGGATGAATTTAACTACTGAAATAAAGATCATAGTTAGGCAACTGATCAAACCAAATCTCGATATACGGGTAGTCAAAATGAATGGTGATAACAAAAACAAAGGGTTTTGGGTTAGTATTGACGGGTAAGTCAATAAATGGGTTGTCAGGATTAAACGGGGTTCACTAGGGGTTAATAATGAAGGTAGGCTTTTAGTGGAGTGAGTGGGTTAAAACCTAGGTGCCTTTATCATCTTCGTATATCAAATCAAAGGTGTGATCTCGACTTGTATAATCGATGCAAGTTCTAGAATAACAAATCAATGTTGACACGCTCATAATCAATAAAGTGAGCAAGAAAAATAATATATGCTCTATTAAGGCTCAACATCTCACCCAAATTATAGCTTTTTGATGTCAATCTAGCAAATTTCAAACTTCAAAGTAATATTCAAATTCAGGTAGACAACCTAGAAAAATTTTTAATTCAGAAAAATAGACTTATCATGCTTGATTCTCTAGTATCTTAAAGTTTTAAATTATCAATGCACAATTATTAATGACTTAATCTAAAATATATCAATAAAAAAAATCATGAATTCGCAGGGAATTTCATTCTAATCATAATATGAGAAACTTACTTAAGAAACAAGACAATTCAGGATTTGAGAATAATGCAAAAAGTTTGGCACCTAATTTCAGGAATTTGAGAATAATGAAAAAAGTTAGGCACCTTTTTAGGTTGTTCACCCCCCACACTTAAGATGTACATTGCCCTCAATGTACAAAGATATATATATATATAAACAATTAAGTAGAAATCAAAAGACATGGAGGGAAGTGAAACTCCCCGAATTATGGATGAAATCCTTGCGTTGGAGGTGAAAGATAAGTTGGAGGAGGCGTCTCTGGTGGTTGTATGGTGGCCATCCACAGTCTCTGCGCTAGATGAAGAAATTGGGTAGCTCGTGCGAGAATTAGCTGAGAATTAATAATAATAATTCAAACTATACTAATTATATATTTAAAGAAAAGCAAGCTAAAGTGAGGGAAAATAAAAAGTGAAATAAAATTAAAAGAAAAGATTAATGGACCGAAGAGTCCTTATTGTTGGATGGCTTGCGAGGTGGGTGTGACTTCTAAGGCCGCGGTGATGTTGGTAGAGGTCGTGGTGGGGTGATTTCCAAGCAGCCTGAAGAACCTAAAACCAAGAAACTAAAATAGAATAAGCTAAATTAAGCATAAGAGTGTTAAAGAGAAGGAAATTAAAAGAGATGAGAAAAGAAAACTAAAAGCTAAATGGTTTCAAAGACCCTTGGCTTTTCGACTAGACGAAGCGGCCGACATGAACTTATGTAGATCGGTCTCCCACAGGAAGACTATACTGGGATCCTTCCGCTTCTTTGACATGGATGTGGTGGAGCTCAAGGGTTTTAGTAATAACCAAAAGGGGAAGAGTATGAAAGGGGAGAATTCTGAATAATGGAATGGAAGAAAGTGGTATGGATGGGGGGAGGTAGGTGGTTTAAATAGAAATTTGGGGTTTGGTGCCTTCCCACGCCCGTGTGCCATGGGCGTGCTGGGTCACACGGCCGTATCGCACGGCCGTGTTGTGTTTCATTCGTTTCTCCCACGCCCGTTTCGTGGTCACCACGCCCATTTTGGGTCAAACGATGGTCGACCACAATTCTAAATCGCACGCGACCGTGGTGTTCGGTCGAGCTGCTTGTGTTCCTCGATGTCGACCCACGGCCATGTCGCACGGCCGTGGCGGGGTAGTTGGGTCCGTGATTTAAAAATACGATCCGTCCTGGCTCGTACCATCTCTGCCATGTCAGTACGAAGATTCGGTGTATCCACACGGCCACGGCCACGACTGTGTGTAAGGCCGTGTGGTATGGAAATTGGCCTTGGTTAGTTTATAGTTAGCTGCTGCAAATGAGAATTAAGAGTGAAAATAAAATGAAATAAAATATAAAGAGTAATGGAGTTAGTGCTCGGGTTGCCTCCCGAGAAGCGCTCGTTTAAAGTCTTAAGCTGGACTTACCTCTCGTTTGCATCATCAAGGTGGTTTGAGGAGTTGAAAGTCCTTCCTCATGCTATCAGTTCCATTATCATGACAGAGTTCAAGTCGAGATGCGTTTATATTGAAAGTGCCAAAAATAGGATTACTTACCTCTACTGTTCCTTATGGAAAAACACTGATTACCCTAAAAGGGATTTCTTTGTTTGTATTAGGGTCAGGAGGAGATATTCGAGGGTCTGCTTTATCTAACAATACCTGGTCTCCTATTTTAAAGTGATTTGTCGTTCCTACGAGCTCGTCTGGTGGTTCCCTTGGTTTCTCTTCCTGTATCCCTAGTGTTTCCTTGAAATCTGTCTTCCACTCGTCTAATTCATCAACTTGATCCCTTCGATCCTCATGAGTTGTTTCTTTGTTGGCATTGGGTCTAGGATCGGGTTTAGTTGTGTTCTTTTGTGGTGCTTCCTGCAAAGAAAGGTTAACCGAACGGTTATTAATAGAATTTACTTTCTCACCTTGTTTGCTCGATGTTCTAACCGAATCGAGAGCTCAAGAGTGACTGTCTCGTCACCTACACAGAGTATGAGTTCACTGCGTCGACATCAATTTTAGTCCTGGCAGCTTGCTAAAAGGGCCTTCCTAGAATTAAGGGAATACTATTGTCCTCATCCATGTCTAAAACAACAAAGTCTACTGGGAATACGAATTTATCAATCTTTACTAGCACATCTTCGATTATTCCCCTAGGAATTCTAACAGTTTTATCAGCTAATTGAATGCTCATCCTAGTTTGTTTGGGTTTCCCTGAACCAAGTTGTTTAAACATTTTATAAGGCATGACATTTATGCTTGCCCCTAAATCAGCTAACGCATTATCAATAGATAAACTACCAATTAAGCATGGAATTGTAAAACTCCCTGGATCTTTTAATTTTTGTGGCAGTTTATTTTGGAGAATTGCTGAGCATTTTGCGTTAAGTTCCACATGCGATTCCTCGTCTAGCTTTCGCTTGTTTGTCAAAAGCTTTTTTAAGAATTTCCTTGAATCTGGCATCTGCGAAAGAGCTTCAAGTAATGGTAAGTTAATATGTAATTTCTTTAAAAGTTTAAGAAACTTATCGAACTGTTCCTCTGTGTCGTCTTTCTTCATTGCCTCGGGGTATGGTATACGAGGTTGGTATTCTTTAATTACCGGTTTTGGCTTTTTACTTTCTTCCTCAATCTTACCCTCTTCTACCATATTCTCTTGTCTTAAATGAGGCTCATCTAACCCTACATTATCATTAGTTGATATGGCTTGAATCTGCTCCCTTGGGTTAGTTTCAGTGTTTCTTGGCAATCTACCTTGTGGTCGTTCCGTCAAGATCTTGGTGATTTGCCCAATTTGATCTTTGAGCTCTTGTGTCGATGCTTCTTGTTTTGCAAGTTTTGTTTCTATACTTTGGCAACGTGTTTCATTGTTGCTATATATTTTGTCGAAGATCTCCTCAAGGTTCGGTTTCTTTTCCGTGATCTACTACTGCTTTGTTGGAAATTTGTAGGGTTTTGTTGTTTTTGATTTCCTTGACCACCCCATGAGAAATTGGGGTGGTTCTTCCAACCTGGATTGTAAGTATTGCTATAAGGGTTATTTTGATATCTAAAATTGTTACTTACATAGTTCATTTGTTCGCCTTCTATGCCATGTCCGTAGGGTGGGTACTCGTGATTCGCCACACTTCCACTTGTTTCGCATCGCATAACGGGTTGTACCGCAAGGAATTACACAAACCATCAAATTTTTTAGTTAACACGTCTACCTGATTCGATAGCATGGTTACTGCGTCGAGGTTGAAAACACCGGCAGCTTTCGTGGGCTTTGTCCTCGTGACTTGCCACTGATAGTTATTCAATGATATCTCCTCTATAAAGTCGTAGGCTGCTTCAGGTGTTTTATTATTCAAAGTTCCACCATTTCTTTGATCGATCAACTGCCTAGTTGAGGGGTTCACACCGTTGTAAAAAGTTTGGACCTGTAGCCACAAGGGTAATCCATGGTGTGGGCACCTTCTTAAAAGATCCTTGTATCTCTCCCATGCATCGTAAAGTGTTTCTAAATCCATCTGCACAAAATAAGAGATATCATTCCTTAATTTGGCCGTTTTGGCCGGCGGAAAATATTTTAATAAAAATTTTTCGGTCATTTGATCCCAAGTAGTAATTGATCCTCGGGGAAGCGAATGCAACCACTGTTTGGCTTTATTTCTCAAAGAAAAGGGAAATAACCGAAGGCGGATGGCATCATCAGTAATGCCATTAATTTTAAAAGTGTCGCAGAATTCTAGAAAATTTGCTAAATGTGTGTTAGGATCCTCATCCTGCAAACCATCAAACTGAACGAACTGTTGTATCATCTGTATAGTGTTAGGTTTCAATTCGAAATTATTTGCAGCAATAGTAGGTCTAACAATACTAGATTCAGTACCAACTAAACTAGGCTTAGCATAATCATACATAGTTCGAGGAGCATGATTTTTGGCCATCTCTTGAGGTGGTAGATTGTTCTGGTCCATCTCTTCGGTGGTATTGATGATGTTTTCTTGCTCTTCTTCTGTGTATTGTAGACTTCACCTAATTTCTCTCCGGTTTCTGCGAGCTATTGCTTCGATCTCACTATCGTAAATTAAAGGTCCTGTCGGGTTCCTTCTAGTCATAAACTAGAGGTACCTACAAGGAGTAAAAACTAAAATTTAGAAAGATAAAAATAGAAAACAAAATAAGAGTAAAATTGCAGAAAATAAAAATGGCTAAAGTAATAAAAATTGAGTGTTCTTAATATTTCAGTTCCCCGGAAACGGCGCCAAAAACTTGATCGTTGTTTTATGCGATGTCAAAGTCTTAAAATTTATAATGAGAATGATCGACCCTAAAAACTAATTATGATAACGATTGAGGCAAATTTACCTATCGAACAGTAGTATAGTTTAGTGGCAAGACCGGATTGTCAAACCCAAAGGAACCGAAAGTACTAATACTAACCTTCTTTTTATTATTTAGCCTTAAAATTGAAGTGAATCGGTTTAATCTAGAGAATTAACTAACTACTAAGCTAAATACAATGAGACAAAAAGAATGAAATTGGGGAAATACTTGTGGGAAAAACCAATTGATTAAAACAATACCCAAGGAAGAATCCACCTAGACTTCACTTGTTATCTAACTCTGAACCAGACGATTTATTCATTTGGCTTGATCCGTAAGATTCCCTAAGTTATATTAATACCTCCGTCGAGGCTACTAACGTCTAATCCTAGGTTGATTAATTGAAATCTCTTTCTAATTAAAACCCCTAAGATTGCATTAACTTGATCTACGGACTCCCATATTAGGTTTCACCCTAATCCGGAAAAATCTCGTCACCCTATGTCTAGGCGTGCGATCAACTCCGCTTAATTATGCTAGATCTACTCTTAGGCAGGGACTTTTGCTCCTCCACCTAAACACATCAAACTTGAATTAATATCCGCGAAAATATCAACACAAGAATTAAGAACACATAATTAAGAACAAGTCAAATATTTATCATATAGTTCAAAGAAATAATAACAAGATTCATCTAAGTTTCATCCCCTCGTATTTGAGGTTTAGTTCATAATGATAACAAAATACATCTCAAAAGAAAAGGTAAAATAAAACATAAGAAAAACTCTAAAACCCCTGAAGGAATTGAAGAGAGATCCTCCGTCTTGAGTATGACTCAAACTTCTTGAGATGAATCAACTGGCTTTCTTGAGTAATTTCCACAATTCGACCTTTACGCCTCGGCTCCTTGGCCTAAGTGGACGCCCCTTTGAAAGTTGGCCTCTAGGGTGTTTATATAGGCTTTTGGAATGTGTTTCTTTACCCCTAAGTATCCAAATCCGAGTGAAATTCCTCTTCTCTACGGCAGGGGCACGCCCTTGGCACACGCCCGTGTGAATCGTGGCCAAGCAGTGTTTGGGTCTGGTTAGGGAGGCACGGCCGTGTTGCTTGGGCCTAGGCCGTGTCGATTTCATGATTTGGCCTATTTTATCTGTTTTAAGCCCGTTTCTCGTTCTTTTCATCCTCCGGTGCTTTCCTGAGTATAAAACATGAAAACAAAGGATTAAGAGCACCAAATTACACAATTCAAGGCTTAAATCACCCAAAAGCATGCTAAATGTGGGTCTAAAATATGTTACTATTTCAGTTTATCAGTTTTAGGGTTAGAAATCAATTCAATAATCGATTAACAGGGTATAAGAGTTTAGGGTACAATTGGTCTATTTTGGTTGGGGAGAAAAGAAGACGAAACTAGAAATCATTCAGTGTTTTTTTATTCTCAGCGACAATGGGCAATAGAAGAGAAGCTACCAGTGTTGTTACATTGATAAACCATAGTAGTAACATATTTTAATCCCACATTTAGCATGGTTTTAGACGGTTTATCCCTTGAATTATGGAATTTGGTGCTCTTAATCCTTTAATTTCATGTTTCATACTCAAGAGAGCATAGGAGGATGAAAAGAACGAGAAATGGGCTTAAAACGGGCCAAATGGGACAAAGAGAGAAATTGACACGGCGTGGGGTTTTACCACACGGTCGTGCCCCTTTAGCAGGCTCGAACACGGCCTATAAATCGACTTACACGGGCATGTCCCTGCCGTGGAAAAGAAGAATTTTATTCGGGTTAGAGTACTTAGAGGCAAAAAACCACATTCCAAAAGCCTATATAAACACCCTAAAGGCCAGCCTTTAGGGGGCGTCCAACTAGGCCAAGGAGCCAAGTCGGAGAGGTCAGAATCATGGGATTTACTCGAAGAAAGCCAGTTGATTCATCTCAAGAAGCCGGAGTCATACTCAAGACGGAAGATCTTCTCTTCAATTCCTTCAGAGGGTTTTAGGGTTTTTCTTATGTTTTGTTTTATATTTTCTTCTGAGATGTATATTTTTATGATTATGAACTAAACCCTCAGATACCTGAGGGGGATGAAACCTAAGACAGATCTTGTTATTGTTTTCTGAGCTATATGATAAATACTTGATTTGTTCTTAATTATGTGTTCTTAATTCTTGTTTTGATATTTCAGGATATTGATTCAAGTATTGATATGCTTAGGCAGAGGAGGAATAGACCCTGCCTAAGAGTAGATCTAGCATAATTAAGCGGAGTTGATCGCGCACCTAGAGATAGGGTGACAAAAATCTGCCGGATTAGGGTCAAACCTAATATGGGAGTCCATAGATCGAGTTAATGCAATTCTAGGGGTTTTAATTAGAAAGAGATTTCAATTAATCAACCTAGGATTAGACGTTAGTAGCCTCGAGAGAGGGATTAATATAAATTAGGGAATCCTACAGATCAAGTCAAGTGAATAAATTATCTGGTTCAGAGTTAGATAACAAGTGAAGTCTAGGTGGATTCTTCCTTGGGTATTGTCTTAATCAATTGGTTTTTCCCACAAGTATTTCCCAAATTCATCCTCTTTGTCTTAGCGTCTTCAACTTAGTAGTTAGTTAATTTTAAATTAAACAATAATTCACTTCAATTCTTAGGCTAAATAATAGAAAGAAAGTTAGTATTAGTACTTTTGGTTCCTTTGGGTTCCACATTCCGGTCTTGCCACTAAACTATACTACTGTTCGATAGGTGCGCTTGCCTCATTCGTTTTCACTGTTAGTTTCTAGGCTAGATCATTCATTATATAAATTTTAAGACTCTGACATTAACGATCAAGTTTTTGGCGCCGTTGCCGGGGAACCAAAATATTAAGAACGCTCAATTTTTATTACTTTAGCCATTTTTTTATTTTTGCAATTTACTTTTATTTTGCTTTTAACATTGCTAATTTTCTTTCTTTTATTTTGTTCCTAGCAGGTACCTCTAGTTTATGACTAGAAGGAACCCGACAGGACCCTTAATTTACAACAGTGATATTGAAGGAACCGTTCACAGAAATCTTAGAGAAATAAGGCGAAGCTTAACTTACATAGAAGAAGAGAAAGAAGACGAGAACAATACTACCGAAGAGATGGCCGAGAATAATCCGCTACCTCCAGAGGTGGCCGAAAATCATGCTCCTCGTACTATGTATGATTACGCTAAGCCTAGTTTAGTTGGTACTGAATCAAGTATTGTTAGACCTACTATTGCTGCAAATAATTTCGAATTGAAACCTTACACTATACAAATGATACAACAGTTTGTTTAGTTTGATGGTTTGCAGGATGAGGATCCTAACACACACTTAGCAAATTTCCTAGAATTCTATGATACCTTCAAAATAAATGACGTTTCTGATGATGCCACCCGTCTTCGGTTGTTTCCCTTTTCTTTGAGGAATAAAGCCAAACAGTGGTTGAATTCTCTTCCACGAGGATCAATCACTACATGGGAGCAAATGACCGAAAATTTTTATTAAAATATTTTCCGCCGGCTAAAACGGCTAAGTTAAGGAATGATATCTCTTCTTTTGTGTAGATGGATTTAGAGATACTTTATGATGCATGGGAGAGATACAAAGATCTATTGAGAAGGTGCCCACACCATGGATTACCCTTGTGGCTACAGGTCCAAACCTTTTACAATGGTGTAAACCCTTCAACCAGCGATTAATTGATTCACCACCACCAGCAATGAACGAACAACAAAACTCCTGAAGCGGCCTACGATTTTATAGAAGAGATGTCACTGAATAACTATCAGTGGCAAGTCATAAGGACAAGGCCAACAAAAATAGCCGCTTGTGTTTTCAACCTCGACGCAGTAACCATGCTATCAAATCAGGTAGAAATTTTAAATAGAAAGATTGATGGTTTATGTAATTCTTTGCGATACATCCAGCTTATGCAATGCGATATGAATGGAGGAGGGATGAACAACACGAATACCCACCTTGCAACCCGAAATGAAAACGAGCAAGTTCACTATATGGGTAATAATTCCAGACCTCAAAATAACCCTTATTGTTATACTTATAATCCAGGTTGGAGGAACCACCCCAATTTCTCATGGGATAGTCAAAAAAAACCAAAGACGACAATATTACCCACAAGAAAAGAAGCCAAACCTTGAAGAGATGCTGACAAAATTTATAGAAGTGTCAGAAACCCGTTTCCAAAATACCAAAACGATATTGAACAATCAGCAAGTATCGATTCAAGAGCTTAAGGATCAAATTGGACAACTAACTAAGTTAGTTTCCGAAAAGCAACCAAGTCGTTTACCTAATGATACCAAACCTAAACCACGAGAGCAAGTAAAGGCAGTAACATTAAGGAGTGGGAAGGAGTTGGTTGAGGCAGAAAAAAAAGTACCCCAAGAAACTAATAAGGAGAAAAGTGAAGAGAATACAACGTCGGTACGTGAAGAAATTAAACCACTGATCCCATACCTAGCAAAACTGAAGAAAGACCGCTTAGATGCACAATATGGTAAGTTCCTTGGACTCTTTAAACAGTTACATATTAACTTACCTTTTGTTGAAGCTATTTCGCAGATGCCGACATATGCAAAATTTCTAAAAGAGCTTCTAACAAATAAAAGGAAGTTCGAAGAGATATCAACAGTGGAACTTAATGAAGAATGTTCAGCCATCCTCCAAAACAAGCTACCAACCAAATTGAAAGATCCAGGAAGTTTCACTATTCCCTGTTTAATTGGTAGTTTGAACGTAGAGAAAGCACTAGCTGATCTTGGTGCCAGTATTAATTTAATGCCTTATAAAATGTTTAAGCAACTTGGTCTCGGGAACCTAAACCCACTAGGATGAGTATTCAAGAGGTAGACAGATCTGTTAAATATCCTAGGGAATTATCGAGATATTCTGGTAAAAGTTGATAAATTTATATTCCCTGTTGATTTTGTTGTGCTTGACATGGATGAGGATGTTGAGGTACCTTTAATTTTGGGACGTCCCTTTTTAGCTACTGCTAGGGCCGTTATTGATGTCGGTGATGGTAAACTTGCGCTAAGGGTAGGCGACGAGGAAATTATTTTTCAAATTTATGATGCTATGCGATATTCTAGAGAACAAGATGATTCCTGTTATTTTATTGATGCCACTGATCACATTATTCTAGATTCTTTGCAGGAAATCATACATAACGACACGATGGAACTGTGTCTTGCACAAGGTAAGGGGGTAGATGATGATATCGATGAATTGAAGTCTAATACATCTTCCTCTAGACAAACGAAAGAAGAGGGCATTGAAATCAATGACGAACTAAAACAAAAACCCTCTATTGATGAGCCGCCCAAATTAGAATTAAAACAGTTGCCAAAACACTTAGAATATGCATTCCTCGGGGATAATTCTACGCTACCAGTAATTATATCTTCAGAACTGGAACCTAAAGAGAAAGACGAGTTGCTACAGGTACTAAGGGAACATAAAAGAGCCATAGCTTGGAAAATCTCTGACATTAAAGGAATAAGCCCATCGTTTTGCACCCACAAAATTTTAATGGAAGATGAGTATAAACCATGTGTGCAACCTCAAAGACGATTGAATCCCAACGTTAAAGAAGTTGTTAAAACTGAGGTAATTAAACTTCTAGATGCCGAAATAATTTATCCTATTTCTGACAGTATTTGGGTAAGTCCTGTGCAGGTTGTTCCAAAGAAAGGAGGCATGACTGTTGTAGCCAACGAAAAGAATGAATTAATTCCTACCAGAACAGTCACAGGTTGGAGAGTTTGTATTGACTATAGAAAGCTGAATGAGGCCACCAGAAAAGATCACTTCCCTTTGCCCTTTGTTGATCAGATGTTAGAGAGATTATCTGGGCATATGTACTACTGCTTCCTAGACGGACTCTTCGGCTACTTCCAAATCCCAATAGCCCCCGAGGATCAAGAAAAGACAATATTTACATGTCCATACGGTACGTTTGCTTATCGTAGAATGCCTTTTGGATTATGTAATGCTCATGCTACTTTTCAGCGCTGCATGCTAGCCATCTTTGACGAACTTGTGGAAGACATTATGGAGGTATTTATGGACGACTTTTTGGTATTCGGTAATTCTTTCCATCTTTGCCTTAAAAATTTAAAACGAGTTCTAATGAGATGTGAGGAAACGAACCTGGTTTTAAATTGGGAAAAATGTCACTTTATGGTTCGAGAAGGGATTGTGTTAGGACATAAAATTTCTAGTAAAGGGATTGAGGTAGACAAAGAAAAAGTTGAAACCATAGAAAAATTACCCCCTCCTAGTTCAGTCAAGGCTATTAGAAGTTTTTTAGGACATGCGGGATTTTATAGAAGATTCATTAAAGATTTTTATAAAATAGCTAAGCCTTTAACAAAATTACTAGAAAAAGATGTACCTTTCAATTTTGATTAGGAATGTTTAGATGCATTTAATATCCTCAAAGATAAATTAATAAAAATGCTCCAATTATAATTGCACCTGATTGGAATCTACCCTTTGAACTAATGTGTGATGCGAGTGATTTTGCGCAAGAGTGCGCTTTGGGACACATGAAGAGACAAGCACTTCCAAACGATCTATTACGCTAGCAAGACATTAACTTGGCACAAGAAAATTACACCACCATAGAAAAGAATTGCTAGCAATGGTTTTGCATTTGATAAATTTAGACAATATTTGATACTATCTAAAGTTGTCGTTTACATCGACCATTCAAATCTTACGTTATCTTTTAACTAAATCCGATGCAAAACCTTGACTCATAAGATGGATTCTACTCTTGCAGGAATTTGATTTGGAAATTCAGGATAAGAAAGGAGCTGAAAATCTTGCAGCAGATCATCTTTCTAGGCTTGAAAATCCACATATCAGAGAACTCGACGAGAGTGAGATAAACGACTCCTTTCCTGAAGAACAACTCTTTTCTATAACCGACTCCAAGGTACCCTGGTTTGCAGATATTCCGAATTATTTAGCTGCTAACATCCTACCAAAAAGGTTAACACATCATCAAAAGAAGCGATTCTTTGCTGATGCGAAGAACTATTTTTTGGAGGACCCCTTTCTTTTCCGTATATGCGCAGATCAAGTAATTCGGAGATGCGTTACGAAGGCAGAAGCAAGCAAAATCCTAGAACATTGCCACTCAGGACCTTTAGGAGGACATTATAGCAGGATTAAGACAGCACATAAAACACTCAAATCAGGTTTTTATTGGCCCACTCTGTTTAAAGATGCCTACAGGTATGTCGCTTCATGTGATAAATGCCAAAGAACAGGTAATGTCTCTAAACGCGATGAGATGCCTCAAACATATATGCTATCATGTGAAATATTTGACATATGGGGTATTGATTTTATGGGTCTATTTCCTAGTTCATTCGAAAATAAATACATCCTAGTAGTAGTAGATTACATGTCAAAATGGGTGAAAGTCGAAGCTTTACCTACTAACGATGCTAGAGTAGTAGTGAAGTTTCTTAAAAAACTGTTCTCTCAATTTTGAACACCCAGAGCAATTATTAGTGATAGGGGTACTCATTTTTGTAATACTCAATTTGATAAAGTCTTAAAAAAATATGGAGTACACCACAGGATAGCTACCCCTTATCACCCTCAAACCAGTGGGCAAGTAGAAGTAGCGAATCGAGAGCTTAAGCGCATCTTAGAGAAAACGGTTGAATCAAACAGAAAAGATTGGGCATTAAAAGTAGGCGATGCTTTATGGGCCTATAGAACAGCGTTTAAAACCCCCTAGGAACATCCTCATACAAACTTGTCTACGGAAAAATTTGTCATCTACCATTTGAGTTAGACCACAAAGCTTTTTGGGCTTTAAAATTCTTAAATTACAATCTTAAAACCACAGGTGAGAAGAGGATGATGCAGATGAACGAGCTAGATGAATGGCGAGCTGATGCCTATGAGAACTCACGACTATATAAAGAGGCAACAAAACGACGCCATGATGCTCGTTTAAAGCAATCAAAGCAATTCGAAGTAGAAGACTTAGTCCTGCTATACAATTCAAGGCTCAAACTGTTTCCTGAAAAGCTAAAATCAAGATGGTCAGGTCCATTCGTGATAAAAACTATTTTTCCCTATGGCACAATCGAGGTAACTCATCCATCTCGTGGCACATTCAAGGTAAATGGTCAGCGACTGAAAATTTATAATGGAGACGATTTTAGGGATTTGAGAGAGGAGCTTCAGCTCCGTGAACCTTCATTTAGAAATGAAAATAGGGTAAGTCTAGCTTAAGACTTTAAACGAGCGCTTCTCGGGAGGCAACCCGAGCACTAACCCCACTAACGTCCATATTTTCGAATTTTAGCATCTAACTAAAAACTAACCAAATTTTTAGGCGTAGGTTTCCATACCACACGGCCTTGCACACGGGCGTGGCCGTGTGGACATCACGAGTATGCATATCGACGTGGCGGATATCGTGCAGAAACAGGATGAAAATTTTCCCCAAGACACGGGCTCCGACTAAATGCCACGGTCGTGCAACGCGGCGTGGTCGAAATCTACCTAAAGAACACGGACCGAGATAAATCCACACAGTAGTGCGAGGCGGCCGTGGTCGATATTATCGCATTTTCACATATCGCCGCCACCACCACCTCGAGATCACTCCGATGATGAGGACCTTTAAGTCCTTTTTATTTTCTTTATTCTTATTTTTATTTTAGTTCATTTTCCTTTATTATTAAACTCTTTAAATTCTTAAGTATAATTTAATTTCTTTTATCTCTGGCTGTTTAACTCTTGAGTAATTATAAAAAAACGTCCATTAAATAAGAACTCCCTAAAAACTTTACTGATGACTTTGCAGTTTAAAAAGGTTCAAGGTGCCACTCAAGGAACGAACACACCACCGGAGTATTCTCCACCACCTTCACCTATGCCTAGTCATCATGTTCACCATTGATCATCCTCCAAAGGTTTCATCCATAATTCAGGAAGTTTCACTTCTCCCTCTCTTTTTATTTTCTTAAAATATTGTTCATATATATCTTTGTACATTGAGGACAATGTACATCTGAAGTGTGGGGGGTGAATTTTATCGTGAAAAAGTGCTTAACTTTTTGCATTATTCTCAAATTCCTAAATTATGTCTTGTTCTTAAATAATTTTCTCATATTACGATTAAAATGAAATTTCCTTTGATTTATGATTTTCATTGATATGCTTTGGATTAAGTCATAATTAATTGTGCAGTGATGATTTAAACTTTAGGAGACTAGAGAATCAAGCATGATAAGTCCATTTTTCATGAAATTAAAAATTTGTTAGGTTGTCTACCCGAATCTAATTATTACCTTTGTCGTAACCATTTTTTTATACTTTTTAGAAAACGGGGTCGACTTTAAAAAATAAAAATGGAGCCGCCACCAATCCTTTTTTGAAGTGTGATTGGGTCACCTTATAAAATATTTGGTCTACGAATGTTTAGAAAACGGGTTTGGGAGTCGGTTACGCGCGAGGAAGGATTAGCACCCTCGCAACGCCCAAAATTGGTACCTTATTGATTGATTAATGTCCTAATAATGAAAATTGAAATAGATTTTAAAATACGAATGCTTTAGAAAATTTTTGGATAATTCGAATTGGATATCGAAATTCTCCTGTTTCGAAAAGATGAAAAACCACATCCAGCACGATAGGACACGATGTTTCAAACCCTCGATACCAAGATCATTTCATGATTTTCAAAATTCATGCGTTGCAATTTTAAAAAGGGTATTCCGTTATTTGGCCAAACGAAAAAGAACCGAAACCCAGCACGTTAGGGCACGATTCCTCGAATTTCCAAACATGAAATATTGCCTTATTTTTTAAGCTGAGAAAACACGGTCAAAATTTTAAAAGGATATTTAGTCCTTTGGACGAACGGAAAATCGAAACCCAGCACGTTAGGGCACGATTTTCTGAACTTCCAAGTACAAAATATTACCTTTGTGAAACCCCTTTTTTTATGAATTTGGGTAAAAAAGTACATAAAACCAAAAATAAGAATACATTAAAATAAAATTCAAAATCGTCGGTCTACATGAAATAATAGCAACAAGAATAATTAAATATAAGAGCATAATAAAAAGAAAGCTAATGGTGCGTCAATGCGAATAAATATTATATGATAATTTAGAAGGTAATAATAGTAAAAAAAAATCAATAGTAATAAAGATAATAATAATAATGGAAAAAAAATAAAATAAAGAAAATAATGTTAATAATGATAAAACAGTAATAATAGTACTAGTAAAAATAAATAAAAAAACATTAATAATCAAATAATAGTAATAATATTAAAATTAATAGTAATAATAATAAAATAATAGAAAAAAGAAAAATAATAGTAGTAATATTAAAATAAATAACTATAATAGTAAAATAATAATATTAATGGTAGTAAAATAATAAATATAATAGGTATAATAACAATAACAATAATTGACAATTAAAATAAAAAAATAAAAAAATAATAATAACCATATTAAAGTCAATCAGTTTAATAATAAAATAAAAAAGGGACTAAATCGAAATCGAAACAGAAATTTAGGGGTCAATTATAAATAAAAAGGAAGATACGGGCTAAATTGCAATGCGCTAAAAACACAAGGGGCGAAGAGGGAAATATCCCTGGCCTGTTATGCGCAGCATTTTATCCCAGGGACTAAACTGAAAAATAAATAGAATTATCGGGGCAAATTTTAAAATAAAATAACGAAATTAAAAACTGAAAAAATGCGGAAGGGCCAATTTGGAAATTAGCCCCTTTTTAAACAAAACGCGCGGATCCCTTCGGGTCGGGTCAACTGCGCGCGGATTTCGGGTGAAACAGCGCCGTTTTGGGGCTATTAACCTCAACCCTAAACGACGCTGTTTAGGGGTGGTATATAAGGTGAAATTTAAAAAAAAAACATTCTTTCTCATTTTAAAACAAAAAAAAAAAGAGAAGAGCTCTCTCCTCTCCCCTGCCAGGCGATTTTTGGCAGCCCCTCCAGCGAGGCTCCGACAGCCTCTCATTTTTAATATTTTATTATATATATATAAACTATTTTTGAAAAGAAAATAAAGAAAATGGGTTTATATTGTTTCGAAAAATAGGATAGAATATCAACCTTAGCACTTTGTTCCTCTTTTCTCTTCGACTGCCTGTTGTATACTGGTATTAGTCTCTATTTGCAAGCGTTTGTAACTGAAATCTTATTTTTGTATTGATAAAAATGGCCGAATGTTCTTTTTTTTATATATCTAAAAAGTCCCTTACAAAGAAAATTGATTCGGCTTTTATAGCCTAAACTTTGTACATTCTATTGATCTGTCCTTTCTCTTTTAATTCTTGCAGGTACAAGTGGAGTGGGCGGTGGAGGCCAGTGGCGGTGCTGCTCTGACAGTGGCGGTGGATGGGACAGAGAACGGACAGGGGTCAGAAGACCCTAGGTGCGGTGCACCTAGGGTTTAGTTTTTCTGATTAGGTTTAGTCTTTGTTGGGTTAGGGTTGTAATTGGGCCTGATTGGGCTTAATTATTGGGCTGTTTTCTAATGCTTTGGGTTAGGTTGGGTTTTAATGGGTTGTGGTTTAATTCTGTTTGGGTCTTGGTAATTGGGCTTGTTAGCCCGGGCAAAGTTGGGCTATGACAACCTTTAAGTTTGAAATTTGAAAAGTTGACATCAAAAGCCCATAATTGTTGTGAGATCTTGAGCCTTTTAGAGCATACATTCTTTTTCGTGCTCACTTTATTGATTATGAGTGTGTCAACATTGATTTGTTATTCTAGAACTTGCTTCGATTATACATGTCGAGACCACACCTTTGATTTGATATACTAAGATGATAAAGGCACCTAGGATTTAACCCACTTACTCCATAAAAAGCCTACCCTCACAATTAACCCTTAGTGAACCCCTTTGATCCTAACAACCCTTTTATTGACTCACCCATTAATATTAACCCAAAACCAACTTTGTATTTGTTATCACCATTTCTCTTAACTACCCCTATATCGAGATTTGATTTGATTGGTTACTTAACTATTTTCTTTATTCCAATTATTAAATTCTATCTTATTATTATTGTACTTGATTTGGTCTTAAAAAAAAAAGAAGTATATTCATTATTAGTTCTATGTTATTTGAGCTCAAACTGTTAATTTCATTATCTTTAGAAGAAGCTCATGTTATTAGTATTAAGTTCCCGTGATGTAATTATTTAGTATTAGTACAACTTTTTAGTTAGGTAATTTGTCAATTCAGTCTCGATACTAACCCTCTAATTCAAGCCTTTATCCACACCTTTAACCCAAGCCCCGTTACAACCCTTTTTAAAGACCTTTTGATTTGTGTATCGTCTCATATTACAGTGGTAGAGATTTGATTTTCATGCAAGCCTATGGGATTAACTTTTCATGTTCGACTTCTGAGTGCTTATTTTTGAACCTTAAACACTTCGAGTGATTTGAGTGAATCTTTAGTGAGGATATCAATTTTTATCGATTTTGAATTAAAGGTAATTATTTAGGTAAGGGGAAACACCTATTTTTCGTACTATAAAAACTATGACTTTGATTGTTTGAATCTTTAGGAACTTTCTGGTTAAGTTATCAATGTATGAATTACCTATGAATTATGATGAAACATTATTGATGAAGGTTATGAATTGAGGAAATTCTGTTTTAATTTTGAGTTGAGAATTTTACTTGAGGACAAGCAAAAGCTTAAGTGTGGGGTATTTGATAAACCGTAATAGTAACATATTTTAATCCCACATTTAGCATGCTTTTGGATGGTTTATCCCTTGAATTATGGAATTTGGTGCTCTTAATCCTTTAATTTCATGTTTTATACTCAGGAGAGCATAGGAGGATGAAAAGAACGAGGAACGGGCTTAAAACGGGCCAAATGGGCCAAAGAGAGAAATCTACACGGCGTGGGGTTTCACCACACGGCTGTGCCCCTTTAGCAGGCTCGAACACGGCCTACAACTCGACTTACACGGGCGTGTGCCATGGGCATGTCCCTACCGTGGAAAAGAAGAATTTTATTCTGATTAGGGTACTTAGAGGCAAAGAAACACATTCCAAAAGCCTATATAAACACCCTAAAGGCCAACCTTTAGGGGGCGTCCAGCTAGGCCAAGGAGCCAAGCCGGAGAGGTCGAATCGTGGGTGGGATTTACTCAAGAAAGCCAGTTGATTCATCTCAAGAAGCCGGAGTCATACTCAAGACGGAAGATCTTCTCTTCAATTCCTTCAGGGGGTTTTAGGGTTTTTCTTATGTTTTGTTTTATCTTTTCTTCTGAGATGTATATTTTTATGATTATGAACTAAACCCTCAGATACCTGAGGGGGATGAAACCTAAGACGGATCTTGTTATTGTTTTCTGAGCTATATGATAAATACTTAATTTGTTCTTAATTATGTGTTCTTAATTCTTGTTTTGATATTTCAGAATATTGATTCAAGTATTGATGTGCTTAGGCAGATGATGAATAGACCTTGCCTAAGAGTAGATCTAGCATAATTAAGCAGAGTTGATCGCGCGCCTAGAGATAGGGTGACGAAAATCTGCCGGATTAGGGTCAAACCTATTATGGGAGTCCATAGATCAAGTTAATGCAATTCTAGGGGTTTTAATTAGAAAGAGATTTCAATTAATCAACCTAAGGTTAGACGTTAGTAGCCTCGAGAGAGGGATTAATATAAATTAGGGAATCCTACGGATCAAGTCAAGTGAATAAATCGTCTGGTTCAGAGTTAGATAACAAGTGAAGTCTAGGTGGATTCTTCCTTGGGTATTGTCTTAATCAATTGGTTTTTCTCACAAGTATTTCCCCAATTCATCCTCTTTGTCTTAGCGTCTTCAGCTTAGTAGTTAGTTAATTTTAAATTAAACAATAATTCACTTCAATTCTTAGGCTAAATAATAGAAAGAAAGTTAGTATTAGTACTTTTGGTTCCTTTGGGTTCGACATTCTGGTCTTGCCACTAAACTATACTACTGTTCGATAGGTGCGCTTGCCTCAATCATTGTCACAGTTAGTTTCTAGGCTAGATCATTCATTATATAAATTTTAAGACTCTGACATTAACGATCATACATCCACTTTAACGGGTAAGTTGTTGCATTTAGTTTTAAATTTTTTGGATTTCAATGTTGTTATTTCGATTTAGGGTTATTTAGGGTTATTTCGATTTCAATTTTGATTTTGATTTTGATTTTGATTTCAATTTCTATTTCTATTTTTATTTCAATTTTGAAACACTCACTGATTCTGATTTTGATTTTGATTTCAATTTCGATCTCGGTTTAGCTTTAGCTTTAGATTTTGATTTTGATTTCGATTTAGATTTTGATTTAGGGTTATTTCGATTTGTATGACATATAATATGTATTGTATGCCATGTGCATGATATTTATTGTTTGTATCTGCCATTGTATGGATGCCATTATCAAATTGATGTTTATTGTGTATATCTACCATTGTTTGTATCCAAGCTGCTATAATGTATGTGGCAAAATCAAAATTTGTTATTTACCTTCTTTATTTTACTAGTTATTGTCTGTTATTGTATGCCATGTGCATGAAAAAATGGTTATTTTTGTATTAAATTATTGGGTATTTTGTATTGGTTATTGTCTGAAAGAAATGGTTAAAGTGTTTGCCTATGTTGTCTGCCTTTATTGATGAGTACTTTGTTCGGCAGGTTTAATTGATGACAATTTTAATGAGAATTAAGAAGACATGTCTGGCAGTGATGCATCTGAAAGTTATGTGTCTAATAGGATAGGAGTTAATTTAGATGGTTTAAACATGGATGGTATAGAAGTAGATGAACTGTGTGATAGTGATGATTCTGGGAGGTTAGATAGTGGACATGAATCTGACTCAGATGGCCAAAACTGGACTGAGTTCAACCTAGAGAATGACATGAGTAATTCTATACTTAAGGTTGGAATGTTATTTAAGTCTAAAGATAGTCTAAAAGAAGCTGCCAAGCAGTATGGTAGGGTGAATAGTTATTTTATTAAATTTCCAAAAAATGATTTAAAAAGGTTAAAGGCAGTCTGCAGTGAAAAACGTTCTTGGTTCATATGGGCTTCTAGACTAAACCCTAATGACCCTACTGACTAGACTTGGCAAATTTGGAGTTCAAACCCTAACCATACTTGTTCTAAAGTATATAAAAATAAGAATATAACCTCAGCTTGGATAGGTGAACATTATAGAGAAAAATTCATTGTCGATCTCGATTATTCTCTGAAATCATTACAACAAGATGTCAAAAGAGATTTGTGTTGTATAGTCTCACTAACCAAATGTAGGAGGGCTAAACTTAGGGCATTGAAATTAATTGAAGGAGCCAATAAGGCTCAATATGAGAAGATTTATAAGTATTTGTTGGAGGTTAGGACCCAAAATGAGGGAGCAACAACAATCTGTTATTTGGATAACAGGTTGTTTCAAAGGATGTATGTCTGTCTGCAGGCATGCAAAGATGGCTATAGGGCTGGTTGTAGGAGGATAGTAGGTTTAGATGGATGTTTCTTGAAGGGCTACTATGGTGGCTACTTGCTTGAAGCTGTTGGGATAGATGCAAATAATGGCATCTATCCTCTTGTATATGCTGCTGTCGAAAGTGAAAACCAAGCATCATGGCTTTAGTTCTTGGAGTTGCTTGCAATAGACTTGGAAATTGTGAGCTCATACCAGATATCTTTCATGTCTGACAAACAAAAGGTAAAACTCCATTTATTTATTTTTATGTTGTTTTTATTTAGGGTTTGTCAAATAATTAAACTATTTTTTTTCTAATTGCAGGGACTTTTAGAAGCAATATGTATGTTGTTTCCTAATGCAGAAACAAGACACTGTGTTAGGCACCTACATGCCAATTTCAAGAAGGCTGGTTTCCGAACAAAAGAATTGAAAGATTTGCTTTGGAAAGCTGCCAGAGCAAGCACTACAAGGGATTTTGAGGATGCCATGGATGAACTGAGGAAAACCAATCAGCATGCTTATAATTGGTTGAAGGAAAAGAACCCTACTCACTGGTCAAGGTCTCACTTCTCAATTAGGAGCCATTCTGACATGTTGGTGAATAATCTTTCTGAATCATTTAACAAGGTAAACCCCTATGTTTTATGTTTCTTACTAATCATTAGCAATTCACTAATCATTTATGTTGTTTATGCGGATGATCTTTGGAAGCAAGAGGAAACCTATTACGACCATGATGGAAACCATAAGGACCAAGATTATGGTGCTTATTGTCAAGAAGAAAGAAGAAGCTGACAAATGGAAAGGAATGTTGCGTCCAAAGATCAAGAAAAAGCTGGATGTAAATATAAAAGATTCATTGAGGTAAAGTTACCATTTTTAATCTTTCTGATGCCTTAATGCTGACTTCATGTTGCTAGTCTAGTGAATGTTTTTTAATATGCATGTACTGATTGTTGGTGTGTTGACTATTTTTTAATATGCATGCAGTGATTGTTGGTGTGTTGCCTATTTTTTAATATGCATGCAGTGAGTGTTTTTTTATAATATGCATGTAGTAACTGTTTTTTTAGGGGGGTGGGTGTGTGTATCATTGTTGGTGGGGCTGTTCACAATGTTGTTTTAGTGATTATGTTTTAACCAAGCATGCTGACTATTTTTTAGGTGTGTTCCATCACATGCTGGTGGGGACAAGTATCAGGTTGAATATGGTCCAGGCAGCCAGCATGTGGTAGACTTAGTTGAGAATTCCTGCTCCTGCAGGACTTGGGATCTCACTGGCATCCCTTGCATGCATGCATTGGCTGTCATTCATCTAAAAGATGAGTTCCCAGAGACCTATGTACAAACCTAGTACACCAAGCAAACCCAGCTTCAAATTTACTCCAACTTTATAAGTCCAATAAGGGGTCCTAAACAATGGGCCACTTTGTCAAACATGCTGCCAATACTGCCTCCTACACTAAGAAGGCCACCTGGTAGACCTACTAAGGTGAGAAGGAAAGAACCTGATGAACCACAAACAACAGAAAGGTTAAGCAAGAGAGGGGTGGACATGAGGTGCAGTAAATGCAAAAGAATAGGCCACAATAAGAGGAGTTGCAAAGGGGAAGTTAGCCAAAACATTCCAGTAAGTCATTTGCCTTAAGTTAAGTTATAGTATACTTCTGTTTATGATTTTTTTTTTTCATATTTCTCTTGTTCCTGTAGGTCAAAAGACATAAAATTGGTGTCCCAACTCAGCAACAGGCTACCCCAAATCAGTAAGAGGGTACCCCAACTCAACAAGCTGCCCCAACTCAGTTACTTACTGCCCCAACTCATCAACAAGCTGCCCTAAGAGAAAAGCTCCCATTCAAGAGAAAACCAACCACTGTTAGATGGATGCCTCCTACTCAAGAGTCATCCATGATAGACCATTGATGATGATGTGAACAGACCTTCTTTTGTTAACTTTTTGAAAATGTGTAAATTTGTCTGCTACTGATTTATTCACTTAGGCAGATAATTTTTTTTTTGTAAATTTGCTTATGATTGCTACTGTTGATAAACTTAGGCATATAGCCACTGAATTTTTTTTGTAAATTTCCCTACAATTCACATCTGTTCAATTGTGTTGAATTGTAGGAAAATTTGGCAATATTTTACCCCTCATTCCTTTTGTAAACAGTTTGGCGTTTTGGCCTTAATATATGAGCATTGATCCATGCTATTTGTGTTATCTCTTCTCTTCTCTTCTAACATATGAGTATTGAAAAAACAAATGTGTGAGAATTGAGAAATACATATGTTTTTTTTCCATCTGTTATCTTTTTCTGATATATGAGTATTGAGAAAAACAAATGAAATGAAGATTAAACATTCTTTCTAACTGTTGTAAGCAACAAAAATATTACAAAAACAATTTGTAATCAACAAAAATATCCCATTTCAAGTCTTTCAAGTGTTTGTAAACAACAACATGAGCTGGTTAGCCATGTATAACATATCTTAAGCAACAACATACCAGCAGCCATGTATACCAACATAAGCAACAATATACCAGCAACAATATTACAAAATATAAGCTGGTTTTCAATGCTAACAACAACAACATAAGCTGATTTTTAAGGTTTGAAAAAAAAAAAAAACAGTTACAAATACAAGCACCAAAAACCAGGTTCTTCTCTCCCTCCTTCTTGCATCCTCTAATGTCCTCACTTTTTTCAGAAGACCCAACAGCACAATTCGTGAACAGGGAATCAATGGTGGATCAAACCAAATGAAAAAAATCGACATGGTTTTCAAATCCACGCCAAATTTCTTACACCCAAAAACCCTCTACCAGGTTGTCATTGGACCAAGACGTGTTTAATTTGGTTTGGGTTTCCTAATAACACACCTAATCACTTGGGCATCTCTATTTTTCCTCTTCTCCTTCTTCTTCTTCTTCTTCTCCTCCTATTCTTCTTCTTCTTCTTCTTTTTCTTTTTCTCTAACCCTAAAATGGTGCTGGTAGGGATGTTAAAGTGAGAGTAACCGGCCAGCTGGACGGTTTTTTGACACCAAGGACGCCGTCACCTGCCATGTCACTTTGCCGTGACGTTTGTGATGGAAAATGGTAAAAAGGACTGTTTTGTAACTTTTCAAAAGTTGAGTGACTGATGAAACCTAGGTGACTGTTTTGTCAGCTACCCCAAAGTTGGGTGACTGTTGGTGTAATTTACCCAAAAAAGAAAATCATTTTTGGAAAAAAAACCTGAATTTCTCTCTCCTACTACAAAATTTGTATTAATATAGCAAATAATATAATATGTGTATTAAATTTATTAATTTTTTTTATTTTTGTATTATTGGTACTTAGGATGTGCTTAGTAGTGCTTTTTAAAAGTATTTTTGACATGAAAAGTACTTTTGAAGCAAAATGAATGTTAAACAAGCAACTTTTGAAGGAAATTTTTGGCTTTTCTATAACATTTTTCCCCAACTGGAGAAGTTAAAATTTTTAGTCTCTCTCCCAAAAGCACTTTTGACAGCTTAATACGTTTTCACCCTCCAACACATGGTACTTTGTTCTTTGTTTAATTGCTTAAAAAAATATTTAAAATTTATTTTTCATATATTAAAATATTAAGAAAAAAATTTAATAAATTATTTTCTATATTCTTATTAAAATATCATAATATTAACTAATTTGAACATTATTTAAATGCTTATTTTTTACTTTATAACAACATGTCTAAACATGACATTTTATTTCTCAAAAGCACTTTTTGACAGTAATATTAAATATTTAAATATTAAACCAAACTTTTCAAAAGTATTTCTCAAAATCACTTTTCCAAAGTACTTTTTAAAATCACTTCTCAAAAGCAATGCTAAACTAGCTCAGCCCTTAGTTAAAGAAAAATTTAAAAGTGATATTAATGATTTTTTAAGAGTTAATTGCACCATACATTCTAAATTATGTCATTTATTTAAAATTGGTCATTAAAGTTTGAAATATTTTAATATATCCTTCAATTATTGATGTTATATCAGTCAAGTCCAATCATTACTAAAATAATTAATTATACAATTAAATAATACATACGTAACATACCTTGAAATGAAAAATTTAAAGAAAAATAGATATTATAAAAATGGGTGTAAAATCTTGGTTTTGATGGTTTTAATGCTTTTTGTAGAATCTTTATTATACTCTCTCTCTTATCTGTAAAAGATTTGATGTGTCATTTAAAGGTTAAATTAATGATTTTAATAATTTAAGGACCCAATTAATATAACTTTAATAGTTTAGAGATATAATTAAATTATTTTAAAATTTGAAATCAATTTAAAATAATTAAGTAATTAGTGTTGTAAGAGCCCAAATTTGCCCGGGCCCCTTAACTAAATTTAAACAAAAAAAAAAAGCAAAACAATTAAAAACCCAAAAAATAAGTAAAGTCCAATAACAGTCCGTTTTTGTTACAAGCCCAATAATAAGCCCAACAAACCTAACCCCTACCCAATTAGCGGCCCAGAATTACAAATGACCCAATCAAAGAGCCGAATGGCCCAAACAATTTCGGCAAAACGAAAACCCTAAGGGTTCCGTATAATTTCGTCTTTGCTTGCGCGTGCCTCCACGCACGTCACCACGCGCGCCACCACGCATGCCACCGCGCGCCTCCGTACCTCCAGCAAGCCTTCGTACGCCTCACGTCGAATGCCACGTCGCCTCCGTACCTACAAATCAAACCACGACAACAGCAAATACGGAACAGAAAAAGAACAAAAAAAGAAAAAACTTTGTATTTTGATTTTATTTTTGAATCGGCTATAAAAAGAGCCGAAGAAACCACTGTAATGTTTTTTACGTTCATTGAATAGAAATAGCAAAATGTATATTTTCCGGTCTATTTTTTCAGTCTATTTGCTTTGAATGTCATGTATATACATAGAAATAGAATAAAAAATGCAAACTTTTACCTTTTCGTGACGATCGGAGTCCCGAATACGAAGCGTTTTTTGGTTGTTCTTCGATTTTAATGAGGGATTTGGGTATTCGGTTTTGTAGATTTGTGTTTAGGGCGTCTAAAGGGGTTTAAATCAGCGTCTTTTGGGGTATCCGACCATCGCACACGACGGCGGACTGTGGCGGAGCACGGTGGCCCGATGGCCTGGAATCGGGGAGCTAGAGAGAAAATCAACCTTCTCCCCTTTGTTTTTTTTTTTAAATCAAACATCAAATGATTTTTTTAAAACAAATTTTGCCTTTTATAGGCAAGAGATACGACACCGTTTAAGGCTAATTGCAATAGCTTCAAAACGGCATCGTTTTGAGCTGGATCGGGTTGACCCGACTTGAACCCTCAGGATCCGCGCGTTTTTGCGGTGAAGGGATATTTGTGCAGTGGACCCTTCTGCTTTCGCAGTGTGATGCAATGTGGTCCTGCATTTTTCTTTATTTTGTAATTTGGCCCCTTGATTTTTGCTTCTGATTCATTTGGGTTTGCGCTGAAATGACGCGTTTTAAGGGTTCGGGGTAATTACCCATTCAGCCCCTGTTCTTTGTACGCATTGTGTTTTAGTCCTTTTTCGATTTCTTTTTTTAATTTATTGCTTAGCTCTCTAATTTTGTTCTGATTTCAATATAGTCCTTTAATTATTTTATTTGATTATTGTTTTTTTTAATTATTCCTTTTTAAAATTAATATCAAATATTATATTTTGAATGGTTCTAGATATTATTTATTTCTCTATGTCACTTTCGTTAAATTTTTTATATATACATATATATAATTTATATCAAATTATTTATATATATATATATATATATTTGATTTCGTGTTATTTTATGTAAATATTTTCTTTTAAATTTATTCACGTATATATACATATATATATATATATATATTCTTTCAAATTAGTTCATGTATATAATCTGTCTCTTTAAAAGACCTTATTTTAAATTATATATTTATTTATTCAAAATGCTTTCACATGTCATCATTATTTTTATTTTATATCAAGTTTTATTACATGTGTATTATTTAAATTGACGCATACTATTTTCTATGTATTGGGTGTTTATTTGTTTGTTATTGTATGGAGTATATTTCTTAATTTGTAACCATTAATTATTTGTGATTCATCATTGTAATATTTTGTGTATGTATTGCTACTTTGCTTTGTATATTATCATTCCATTGCTATTTATTTGTTAAAGAAAAATCGAATTTAATGTCGTTCAAGTTTTAAAATCATTCTATTCAAAGGTTTTAAAATAAAGCAACGTTCGTGTTTGGGAACTTCGAGAAAATCGTGCCTTAACTCACTAGGTTCCGATCTTTCTCGTTAAACCCAAGCCATCAAGTATCTTTTTAAATCAAAACGCATAAATTTTTAATAGAAGCTCATTCTTGAGGGTTCGAAATGTTGCGTCCTAACTCACTGGATGTGACGTTTTATCGTCTCGGAATAAGAATTTTTAAGAAATAAAAATAATATTCTATGTTTGGAATTTTTGAGAAGTTGTGCCCTAACTTACTGGGCTCTGATTTTTCATTTGACCCAAATATTTGAACATCCTTTTGAATTTAAGTGCATGAGTTTTTTAAAATCAAAAGACAAGCTCAGTTTCGAGAATATGAAATGTCGTATCCTAACTTACTGGGTACGACATTTTTATTTCTTTGAGATAAGCGGGTCTCGGTATTCATTTTGATTTGTTCAAATGTTCTTTCAAGTAAATGGATCGTAATCTAGAATCTTTTCAAATTTTCGGCATTAAGACATTAAATAATCAATTAGGTACCAATTTTGGGCATTGCGAGGGTGCTAATCTTTCCTCGTACGTAACCGACTCCCGAACCCGTTTTACTTGGAATTCGTAGACCAAAATTAATTTCTTTTAAATATAATAAAATATTTTATAGGTGATCCGATCACACCTAAACAAAAAAGATTGGTGGCGACTCCATTTTCGTTTTCAAAGTCGACCCCCATTTTTCCAAAACAAAGAAAAAAATGGTTTCGACAAGTGTCATCAAACAACTGGTATTCTGTAGCAGATTAAAACGCTAATCATTCAACAAAAATATCAAGCAGCTAATAGTTTGTACCAAATTGAAATATTAAAATCTTAGAATATAAAAAGTTTCAATCACGGATTTAAACAAAATATTGTTAGATATCATCATCATTACGTATGAAACCAACGACAGCAATAGAAATGTCAACAACATTTAAAGAAAATAAAAAACCCCCGAAAGTCAGGAGTGATGTAAGTTGAAGTGGACTTCATATTATGGGATAGGAATCAAATGAATTTGATGATGCAACATCTAATTAATAAACATATGAGATGTAATTGACACATTAAAAATCATAATAACAATTATTTTAAGCACAAATTACATATATGTTGAAGTTACAAGTATAAATAATATAAATCTGAATAAACTATAAGTAAAATCAAATTTTACAAAGCTAAAAGATTAACCATAGTTAAATTTAACTTAGATTAATTTTTTTGATAAACAATATCATTATAGAGTCTGGTTATATCTGTTTTTTTTTTTTACACAATGCTTAAAACTACTTATAGCCCCTCTCCAACCCATAAATAGGAGGATAATGCGTTCGGCATACTTGAACCTACGTACTCCTACATTGACACCAATGCCCATACCAATCGAATTAATACCCAATCGACTAAGCTAGATTAAATTAAAAAAAAAAGCTACATACCCTTGTTAGGATTTGGGAACTAATAGTCCAAGTAATCAATAGGATCCGGACCTCCGACCCGGATAAACCTGACCTGGAAGAAGAATGTTCGCCTACAGGCTAGGACCTCGTGGGAATGCAAGATGTTCGCGGAGAGAACTCGCATAGGAAAGCTTGCGTATGCCTCGCACAAATGAGGTCGCAAGAGGAGAGCTCACGTAAACCTCGCAGGGACGAGGTCGTGAGCCCTGTCTGCGAAGAGAACCCCCGCTTGTGACTGGCAGGTACAAAGTTCGCTGGGAGAGTCAGTCCTAGGGTCAGAAAGGACCGCGTGCTCCGTAGGCAAGCGTCCAATAAGCCAAAGGAGACCCAGAGAATGTCAGCACCAAGGACAAGAAATGTCAGTGCCCTCGACCCAAAGACCAAGACAAAACAGTGGGCCTTATTATGAGCTGTAATAGTAGCAGTAGAAATGTGTATAAATACCCCATGTGTTTCCCTTAATACAACACAAGAGAATATTACTCAACAACCCTCAATACTGAAACTTAAATGTTGGTAGTTTTTACGTTCTTTTTATTAAAAGTTGGTTTTATTTATGCAAAGCAACTACAATACAAAAGGCATTAGTTTATGTGGGTAGGAAATGGGTAAATCATACCATTAATCATCTAATTATTAAAGTGTTTTTGTTTTAGTCACCAAATTACAAAAACTTTCAATTTTATCATTACCATTTTTTATCAATTTTGTTTTGCTTACTTTCTATTAAATCATTAACGACAATGATGATGTGGCATTTTAATTGGTATAATAATATATTTAGTTATCAATACTTACATATTTTATCAACTTGATCTTAATTCTAAATAATTCAGTGAATTTAACCCTCCAAATGTACAAATTCAATCAATTTGCTCTTCAAACACATCTTCATAAAAAATTGGAATTATAAACGCATAAAAAAAATTAATTAGAAAATGTTTTTATATTAGCCAACTACACCAAGCCAACAAACAATTTTTTTCTCAAAGAGGAAAATATTCACAAAGGCACAAGGGCACAACCATAAGATTCAAAGAAATTATCTTTGAGAATTTCATCTAGAAGGAACTTTCTTGTTTCTCAGTTTAGATAAGGTTAAGTCTTTGAATGTTTATTTATTTATTTCTATTTTTAAAGCTTAATTATAATTTTTGCTCAGATTCTACTTAAAAAACATTGTCTTTCTTCACAAAAGTTGCAAGCTTGGAGTTTAGGTACTTTAACATCGACAGAATTAGACTTTTTATTTATTTATTTTAGGCTATTTATCATTGTAGACTTAAAGGTTTTGCTAGAAAAGCATTGGATTTCTTTGAAAATGTTGTAATATTAAAATCCGTAAAATTCTAGTTTTTGTTTTTCCTTTTGAGGTTGGTGATAAACTGTAATATATACATATTTTAATCCCACATTTAGCATGCTTTTTGGATGGTTTATCCTTTGAATTGTGGAATTTGATGCTCCTAATCCTTTAATTTCATGTTTTATACTTAGGAGAGCATCGGATGATGAAAAGAACACAAAACGGGCTAAAAACGGACCAAATGGGCCAAAGTAAGAAATCAACACGGCCTGGAAGTTCACCACACGGCCGTGCCCCTTTAGCAGGCTCGACCACGGCCTGAATTCGATTCACACGGGCGTGTTGCACGGGCGTGTCCCTGCCATGACAAAGAGGAATTTCACTCGGAATAGGGTACTTAGAGGCAAAGAAAGACATTCCAAAAGCCTATATAAACACCCTAAAGGCCAACCTAGAGAGGAGCGTCCAAATAGGCCAAGGAGTCGAGCAGGAGAGGTCGAATGTGGATTTACTCAAGAAAGCCGGTTGATTCATCTCAAGAAGCCGAAATCATACTCAAGACCGAGGATCTCTCCTTCAATTCCTTCAGGGGGTTTTAGGGTTTTCTTATATTTTGTTTTATCTTTTCTTCTGAGATGTATTCTTTTATGATTATGAACTAAACCCCTCAGATACCTGAGGGGGATGAAACCTAAGACGGATCTTGTTATTGTTTTCTGAACTATATGATAAATATTTGATTTGTTCTTAATTATGTGTTCTTAATTCTTGTTTTGATATTTTAGGATATTGATTCAAGTAGTGATGTGCTTAGGCAGTGGAGTAAAAGTCCCTGTTTAAGAGTAGATCTAGCATAGTTAAGCGGAGTTGATCGCAACCCTAGAGATAGGATGACGAAAATCTGTCGGATTAGGGTCAAACCTAATATGAGAGTCCATAGATTGAGTTAATGCAATCCTAGGGGTTTTAATTAGAAAGAGATTTTAATTAATCAAACTAGGGTTAGACGTTAGTAGCCTCGAGAGAGGTATTAATATAAATTAAGGAATCCTACGGATCAGGTCAAGTGAATAAATCGTCTGGTTCAGAGTTAAATAACAAGTGAAGTCTAGGTGGATTCCTTCTTGGGTATTGTCTTAATCAATTGGTTTTTCCCACAAGTATTTCCCCAATTCATTCTCTTCGTCTTAGCGTCTTTAGCTTAGTAGTTAGTTAATTTTAGAATAAATAACAATTCTCTTAATTCTTAAGCTAAATAATAAGAAGAAAGTCAGTATTAGTACTTTTGGTTCCTTTAGGTTCGACAATCCGGTCTTGCCACTAAGCTATACTACTGTTCGATAGGTGCACTTGCCTCAATCGTGGTGATAGTTAGTTTCTAGGCTTGATCATTCATTATATAAATATTAAGACTATTGATACCAACGATCAAGTTTTTGGCGCCGTTGCCGGGGAACTAAAATATTAAGAACGCTTAATTTTTATTACTTTAGCCTTTTTTTTGCGATTTACTTTTATATATATATATATATTACTTTGCTAATTTTTCTTCTTCTATTTTGTTCCTAGCAGGTACCTCTTGTTTATGACTAGAAGGAACCCAACAGGACCCTTAATTTACGATAGTGATATTGAAGGTACTGCTCGCAGAAATCGTAGAGAAATAAGGCGAAGCTTAAATTACATAGCATAAGAGCAAGAAGACGAAACCAATACCACCGAAGAGATGGCTGAAAATAATCCGCTACCTCCAGAGGTGGCCGAAAATCATGCTCCTCGAACTATGTATGATTATGCTAAACCTAATTTAATAGGAACTAAGTCAAGTATTGTTAGACCTGCTATTGCTACAAATATTTTTGAATTGAAACCTAATACTATACAGATGATACAACAGTTTGTTCAGTTTGATGGTTTGCAGGATGAGGATCCTAACACACACTTAGCGAATTTCCTAGAATTTTGTGATACTTTCAAAATAAATGGCGTTTCTGATGATGCCATCCGTCTTCGGTTATTTCCCTTTTCTTTGAGAGATAAAGCCAAACAGTGGTTGAATTCTCTTCCACGAGGGTCAATCACTACATGGGATCAAATGACCGAAAAATTCTTGTTAAAATATTTTCCACCGGCCAAAACGGCCAAGTTGAGGAATGATATCTCTTCTTTTGTGCAGATGGATCTAGAAACACTATATAATGCATAAGAGAGATACAAAGATCTATTGAGAAGGTGCCCTCACCATGGGCTACCTTTGTGGCTTCAGGTTCAAACCTTCTACAACGGTATGAACCCCTCAACGAGACAATTGATTGATTCGGCCGCCGACGGAACCCTGAATAATAAAACACCTGAGGCTGCCTACGAATTCATTGAAGAGATGTCACTGAATAACTATCAGTGGCAAGTCACGGGGACAAGGCCAACAAAAGCCACCAGTGTTTTCAACCTCGACGCAGTGACCATGCTATCAAATCAGGTAGAGATGTTAAATAAAAAGATTGATAGTTTTTGTGGTTCTTCACAGGTACATCCAGTTATGCAGTGCGATACAAATGGAGAAGGAATGAGTAACACAAAATATCCACTTTACAACCTGAGCACTGAAAACGAGCAAGCTCACTATATGGGTAACAATTTTAGACCTCAAAATAACCCTTATAGTAATACTTATAATCTAGGTTGGAGGAACCACCCCAATTTCTCATGGGGTGGCCAAGGAAATTAGAGACAACAACCCCTCCCAGGCTTCCAACAGCAGGCCTACCCACAAGAGAAAAAGCTGAACCTTGAGGAGATGCTAACAAAATTTATCGCGGTGTCAGAAACCCATTTCCAAAACACCGAAATAGCACTCAAAAAGCAAGAAGCATCGATTTAAGGGATCAAGAATCAGTTAGGACAACTTACCAAGATCATATCAGAACGACCACAATGAAGCTTGCCAAGCAACACTGAAACTAACCCAAATGAGCAACTTCAAGCCATAACCGCTCATGATAGTGAAGGGTTAGATGAGCCCAAATTAAGGCAAGAGAATGTGGTAGAGGAAGGTAAGGTCGAGGTAAGTCATGATAAGCCAAAACCGGTAATTAAAGAGTACCAACCTCGTGTGCCATATCCTGATGCGATGAAGAAAGACAACACAGACGAACAATTCGGTAAATTTCTTAAACTTCTAAAGAAATTACATATTAACTTACCATTTCTTGAAGCTTTTTCGCAGATGCCAGATTCAAGGAAATTTTTAAAAGAGCTTTTGACAAAAAAACAGAAGTTAGACGAGGAATCGCATGTGGAACTAAACGAGTGTGCTCAGCAATGTTGCAAAATAAACTACCACGAAAATTAAAAGATCCAGGAAGTTTTACAATTCCATGCTTAATTGGTAGTTTATCTGTTGATAATGCTTTAGCTGATTTAGGGGCAAGCATAAATGTTATGCCTTATAAAATGTTTAAACAACTAGGTCTAGGGAAACCCAAACAAACTAGGATGAGCATTCAATTAGCTGATAAAACTATTAGAATTCCTAGGGGTATAATCGAAGATGTTCTAGTAAAAATTGATAAATTCGTATTCCCAATAGACTTTGTTGTTTTAGACATGGATGAGGACAATAATATCCCTTTAATTTTAGGAAGACCCTTTTTAGCAACTGCTAGAACCAAATTTGATGTTGGTACAGGAGAACTCATACTTCGTGTAGGTGATGAGACGATCACTCTTCTAGCTCTTGACTCGGCTAGGACATCAAGCAATCAAGGTGAGAACGTAAACTATATTTATGACCATTCGGTTAAACCTTCTTTTCAAGCACCGCGAAATTACACAGCTGAGCCATACCTTAGACCTCGTGCCAACAAAGAAATAGCTTATGAGGAGCGAAGGCTTCAAATTGATGAACTAGATGAGTGGAAGACACATTTCAAGGAGAAACTAGGAATACACGAAGTAAAACCAAAGCAACTCCATGACAAACGTAAACATGGGACAAAATAATTTCAGATCGAGAATAAGGTATTGTTGGATAAGACAGACCCTCGAATCTCCACTTCAGACCTGAATACAAACGAAGAAATCCCTTTTAAGGTACTCAATGTCTTCCCATACGGAACAGTCGAGGTAACTAATCCTAAGTTCGGCACGTTTAAGGTAAACACCACTCGACTTAAACTATATATCGATAAACGAATTGATGGCATGATAAAGGATTTTCACCTCCTCAAACCACCATGATTATGCGAATGAGAGGTAAAGTCTAGCTTAAGACTTTAAACAAGCGCTTCTTGGGAGGCAACCCGAGCACTAACTCCACTAATGTCATATTTTTTTTATTTTTAGCACCTAACTACAAACTAACAAAATTAATAAAGCGCAGGTTTCTCTCCCCACACAGCCTTGCACACGGGCATGGCCGTGGTCGTGTGGACACCATGAATAGGTACATGGGCGTGGCGGAGATCATGCAGAAATAGGACGAAAATTTTTCCCAAGACACGGGCACCGACTAAATGCCACGGCCGTGCGACGTGACCGTGGTCGAAACTGCCTAAAAAACACGGGCTGAGATAAATCACCACGGCCGTGCGAGGTGGTCGTGGTCGTCATTATCAGTCTTTTCACATATCACTGCCACCACCACCTCGAGATCACTCCGATGATGAGAACCTTTGAGTCTTTTTCTTTTCTTTATTTTTATTTTTATTTTTATTATTTTTATTCTTATTTTAGTTCATTTTCCTTTATTATTAAACTCTTTAAATTTTTAAGTATAATTTGATATCCTTTATCTCTGGCTGTTTAACTCTCGAGTAACTATAACAAACGTCCATTAAATAAGAACTCCCTAAAAACTTTACTGATGACTTCGCAGTTTAAAAAGGTTTAAGGTGCCACTTAAGGAACGAACACACCAACGGAGTATTCTCCACCACCTTCACCTATGCCTAGTCATCATAATTGATCATCATCCAAGGATTTCATCCAAATTCAGGAAGTTTCACTTCTTCCTCTCTCTTATGATATCATGCTATTAATCTCTAGATATATATATCTTTGTACATTGAGGACAATGTACATCTTAAGTGTGGGGGGTGAATTTTATTTTGAAAAGTTCCTAACTTTCTGCATTATTCTCAAATCCCTGAATTATGTCTTGTTCTTAAGCAATTTTCTCATATTACTGTTAGAATGAAATTTCTTTTAATTTATGATTTTCATTGATATGTTTCGGATTAAGTCATAGTTAATTGTGCAGTGATGATTTAAACTTTAGGAGACTAAAGAATCAAGCATGATGAGTCTATTTTCAAAAAATTTTGTTAGGTTGTCTACCTGAATCTAATTATTACCTTGAAGTTTGAAATTTACAAGGTTGATATCAAAAAACCATAATTTTGTGAGATTTTGAGCCTTTAGAGCATATTCCTTTCTTGCTCACTTTATTGATTATGAGTGTGTCAATATTGATCTGTTATTCTAGAACTTGCTTCAATTATACATGTCGAGACCACACTTTTGATTTGATATACTGAGATGATAAAGGCACCTAGGTTTTAACTCACTTACTCCCAAAAAGCCTACCTTCATAATTAACCCCTAGTGAACCCCTTTGAGACTAATAAACCATTTATTGACTCACCTATTAATATTAACCCAAGACCCATTCTTTTTGATTCATTGAGAATTTTTCTTTCTTGTTTTAACCCTTTTTGTCGAGATTTGATTTGAGTAGTTGCCTAACTATATTCTCTATTTCAGTTGTTAAAAGTTCTTTATTATTATTTGGATGATTTGTTCTTAAAAAAATTTGAAATATATGTTACTATTAGTTCCATGTTATCTGAGCTTAAGTGGAGAATCTCTTATTTGGAAAAGAAGCTCTATATTATTGATAAGTTTCAATTGATGTAATTCCTCAAGTTTTAGTTTATTTTTCTAGTTAGGTAATTTGTCAATTTAATCTCGATTTCTAACCCTCTAATTCAAGCCTTTATCCACACCTTTAACCCAGGCCCCGTTACAACCCATAAAAGACCTTTTGATTTGTGTATCATATCATTTTACAGTGGTGGAGATTTGATTTTCATGCTAGCCTAGGGGATTAACTTTTCATGTTCGACTATTGAGTGCTTATTTTTGAACCTTAAACACCTTGAGTGATTTGAGTGAACCTTTAAGTGAGGATGTCAATTTTTGTCGATTTTGAATTAAAGGTAATTATTTAGGTAAGGGGAAACACCTATTTTTCGTACTATAAAAACTATGACTTTGATTTTTTGAATCTTTAGGAACCTTCTGGTTAAATCATCAATGTATGAATTACCTAGGAATTATGATGAAACATATTTGATGAAGATTATGAATTAAGGGGAGTTAATTTTAATTGTGAGTTGAGAATTTTGCTTGAGGACAAGCAAAAGCTTAAGTGTGGGGGTATTTGATAAACCGTAATATATACATATTTTAATCCCACATTTAGCATGCTTTTTGGATGGTTTATCCTTTGAATTGTGGAATTTGATGCTCCTAATCCTTTAATTTCATGTTTTATACTTAGGAGAGCATCGGAGGATGAAAAGAACACGAAACAGGCTAAAAACGGACCAAATGGGCCAAAGTAAGAAATCAACATGGCCTGGAAGTTCACCACACGGCCGTGCCCCTTTAGTAGGCTCGACCACGGCCTGAATTCGATTCACACGGGCGTGTTGCACAGGCGTGTCCCTGCCATGACAAAGAGGAATTTCACTCGGAATAGGGTACTTAGAGGCAAAGAAAGACATTCCAAAAGCCTATATAAACACCCTAAAGGCCAACCTAGAGAGGAGCGTCCAGCTAGGCCAAGGAGCCGAGCCAGAGAGGTCAGAATTATGGGATTTACTCGAAGAAAGCCAGTTGATTCATCTCAAGAAGCCGAAATCATACTCAAGACAGAGGATCTCTCCTTCAATTCCTTCAGGGGGTTTTAGGGTTTTCTTATATTTTGTTTTATCTTTTCTTCTGAGATGTATTCTTTTATGATTATGAACTAAACCCCTCAGATACCTGAGGGGGATGAAACCTAAGACGGATCTTATTATTGTTTTCTGAACTATATGATAAATATTTGATTTGTTCTTAATTATATGTTCTTAATTCTTGTTTTGATATTTTAGGATATTGATTCAAGTAGTGATGTGCTTAGGCAGTGGAGCAAAAATCCCTGTTTAAGAGTAGATCTAGCATAGTTAAGCGGAGTTGATCGCAACCCTAGAGATAGGATGACGAAAATCTGCCGGATTAGGGTCAAACCTAATATGGGAGTCCATAGATTGAGTTAATGCAATCCTAGGGGTTTTAATTATAAAGAGATTTCAATTAATCAACCTAGGGTTAGACGTTAGTAGCCTCGAGAGAGGTATTAATATAAATTAGGGAATCCTACGGATCAGGTCAAGTGAATAAATCGTCTAGTTCAATGTTAAATAACAAGTGAAGTCTAGGTGGATTCCTTCTTAGGTATTGTCTTAATCAATTGGTTTTTCCCACAAGTATTTCCCCAATTCATTCTCTTCGTCTTAGCGTCTTTAGCTTAGTAGTTAGTTAATTTTAGAATAAATAACAATTCCCTTAATTCTTAGGCTAAATAATAAGAAGAAAGTCCGTATTAGTACTTTTGGTTCCTTTAGGTTCGACAATCCGGTCTTGCCACTAAGCTATACTACTGTTCGATAGGTGCACTTGCCTCAATCGTGGTGATAGTTAGTTTCTAGGCTAGATCATTCATTATATAAATATTAAGACTATAGATACCAACGATCAGTTGGTGTAACATCCCTCACCCGAACTGAACTGATATATTACAAGTAAGGGATGTCACATTTGAACACTAAGACTACTCAACTCGAGCATCAATTTTAAAACTTTTTTTTACATTAATAGACTCATTTGAAGCTATTCAAGTTATTTCTAGGCTTTCTTTAAAGTTTAGTTACAAACGGAGACCATTTGGGGTTTATTCAGGTCAAAACAAGGTAAACAAGGTCAATGTCGCAACATTACTAATGTCGTGACATCGAAAGCAGATTACTAAATAGTAGACCTAATCATGGGTCAGGCCACCCGCCCAGGCTTGAAGGCCCGCCCAAAAAGTGGGAGGGTTTGGGTAAAAATATAGGCCCGAAAAATGAGCTTGAATAAAAAATGGGCCTCTGGTATGATTTTTTGGCCCAAGCTAGGCCCGGCCCGGCTCGGATCAACTATTTTGTTGTTGTTTTGTTTTCATTTCACTATTATATTGCTATTATTTTGTTTTTGTTGTTTGGATATTGTATAACTCTTGTTTTATGGTTAATTTTACTATTATTTTGGAGGCATTTGCTTGTTAAGTTACAACTATCTTAGTGTTATTTAGGTATAAATACTTTTTTTAAAGTATTTTCGTTTTGTTGGAAAATATTTATTTTAATGCTTTTAGTGTATTAGATGTATTATATTTTTAAAATTTGTTTTTATATAAAACAAATCTAAAAAAAATATGGGCGGACCGGGTCGAGCTCGGGTTTAACATTTTTAATCTGGGCTAAGCTTGGGCATAATTTTAGGCCCATTTTTGGGTTCAGCCTATAAAACTGGCCTAAAATTTTGCATCGGCCTAGCCAAGCCCATGATTAGGTCTACTAAACAAGGATAATGTCAAGACACTAGGAAGTGGGTGTCGCGACACCGAATACAGATTATTCTAATTACATGTCCAATATAGTGACACTGATTACTGATGTGCCAACACTGAAGACAGATTACCCAAAACATGTCTGAAACATCTAAAACCAAGTCTAAATTATCATTAATCATTCCATATCACTTTTAAACATTATAAAACATAAATCTCCATCAAAACATCATATGATTCCACATACAAATCAATCAAAATTTAACTAAGTTTGTAAGGTTAACAAAATGATTAAGATTCTTCAAGTATTTTCACTAGAAATCATGTCCATATGCTTTGCATTAACCTATGTACATGCCATAATCTAGAACCAAAATTTCAAAATCATAATCTCTTCCTAGCCTTGAGATGTAATGAGTTGAGATGATATCTTCACTTTAGAGCTTCAACTCAAGTCTTTACCTTCGCGTTGAAAAAATAATGTATTAAGCTTATAAATGCTTAGTAAGTACATCAAAAATTAAAATTAACATTTAAAACAAATAATAATAATAATAATAATAATAATAGACAAGTAAATTAAATAGAAAGTAACCATAGTGAATTCTTAGACCAACATTCTATAATTCACTTACCAATTCATGAATATGGCCACTTACTATTTTAGTTATTAGCTCAATTATAGATTCAATAGAATATGTAGGATATGCGAAATGAACACTACTTCATTTGTACAAACGTGCATACACTACCTTACAGTGAAGTGTAAAGTTAACAAACTGCACCAAAGTGCCACTGTCACTAGCACTGAAGTGCAAAATCTCTGAATTGCATCGAAGTGTCACTGTCACTAGCGCACTTGAAGATCTCCTAATGGCATGCCATCTATATCCTACTAGTTCACACTTTGTCTACATTGGCATTTATAGGTTGAATTCACTACATTTACTCAACAATTAAAACAATTTAAATTTTACACATTTTACAATTTAGTCTTTATTAACATGAAAATTTACTGTACTCTATAATTCCACTATAATATTACTTTTCGTCCATTCACTAATACACCACACTTCGTTCAAACCCTATTTATCAATATTTTAGTTCACATGTCTAATTTTTTACACTTTATAATTTAGTCAGTTCTTACTACTATTTCAATATACCAAATCTATTCATTTTGTAATAAAAATCCAATTCATATTTTCACTACTTATTCATCAACTTAATATATATTATATTCACATATTCACATACAAATTAATCATATAATCATATTACTAATTCCAAAGCTGCCTCCTTTTCTGTCTATCAAGACTTCCATAAACAAAAACAATGTGAATAGGGATAAAATGAATATCCTTAAGAACCCGTACGCAAATGAATTTTGGATGGCTACGAATTACCTCCACTGTTATCGAGTCCTTCCAACCAACCCAAATACCTCTAGAAAAACCAACATTCTTTAACCTGTGAAAACGTTGAAATCCCAAACTGACAATGATTTTATCTGCTTTACCTCCACTAACCATTTTCTCAAGCAAACTAACAATGTCGGGTTTATATTCTATTGTATTCGCAAAAGAATCGAGGAAACTTGATATTGGCACATCCTTGACAATTCCAAGAAAAAATAGACAAATCCATAAAATCAAATAGATAAAGGAAAGAAAACCAACCTTACTGCTTGTGAGGCCCGGGCTCCTCCAATTGCATTCCATTCGAAGGTGAAGAATCTTTTCCCACTCCATTATTAAGTTGAGCATTGAGTAACTCGGCCATGGAATTTATAGAATCGGACAAGGAAATACTAGCGATTCCAGCTAATTTAAACCTGTCCTCACAATCTTTGATAGTTCAGTTAAGCTTTCGTCCAATACAGACTGGGCCACCTTTTTCACCTTTATTTTTAGGACCAGAATTACCCGAACCTCTATTGGAAAAATCAACCTCACCCGAAACTCCATATTTATTAGGGTCATTATTTTCTTTAAAAGTAACTATCGTACGTTTCCCCGGATCAAGAACCGCACCATCCAAAGTTACATTCGTACCACCAGAATCTTCAAATGTGGGATTAAAATGTGTAATAGTACCAAACCCCAAATCACCTTTGTGCAAATTAGTAGCTCTATCAACAATCCCTGAAGTAAAAAAAGAACTAGAAGAACCAGCGTATGCGTCACCTGCTGAGATAAAATTCAAACATGAGGAATTAAAATTATCCATGGAAGTAGACCCAAAATTACCTTGATTTGGCCCAAAGACATGCAAAGGCCCCTTTCCCAATTTTTTAGTCAAAAGCCCGACATTGCCCCAGCCCAAGCTTGCTCCTCCATCAACACGCACCCTAGCCGAATTAACAGACCCCACCTGGGACTCGAAATCCACATTCAATCCCCAGCCTATCACAGTCTTATGAACTGAAAATTATATATAATTTTCCTTAGCCCTAGCACTTGCAGAACCCTCTTTCTCTTTTGCAGATTTTCTCGAAAATTGCTCACCAGGAAAAGCCGTAAATCTTGAGCCTAATATTGCCTTCTCTGTAACTTTATCCTTGGGACCTCAGGAATCACTCTTACCATATCGAGATTTTTACTCCACCATCATCCACAGCCCATACGCCGTTTCAACCACTACCCCTATTCCAATCATAGCCTCTCTAGGTACTTCAGATGTCGCCTCTTTTCCACTCTCACTAACTAGATCCATGGCCAGCGAAGGGCATATATATTTGACTTTCCTATGCTTACCACAAGAAAAGCATATCGTCAAAAGAGCTTCATATTCTACATGTTGAATCTCTCTATTCACCAGCACCTGAGAAACAAGCGACCTATCGAGGTTGATGAACACCGTCATTCTGGAAAAATGACCCCTGGTCCTACTGTCTATTTTAAAACTGAACTTTTCAACTTTGCCTACCATGCCTCCAATCGCTTTAAGAATCCTCATTTTAGACATGAACCCCGATAATCCTGGCAACATGATCCAAGCCATGACAATGCTCGGATATGGTTGAAGCGGTGAGAAGTCTTTGGTCCATGGTTGGACAGTTAGATACTGGCTGTTGATAATCCATGGCCCCTAAGTCAAAACTCTTTCATATTCCTCAATATTCTAAAACTTTGCCAAATAGTAATTGTTTTCTATGTCCATGAGTTGAAAAGGTTTTGATGGCTTCCAGAGGTTGCTAATTCTATTATGGAGGGTAACATAGCCAATAGTACGACCCAAAAGCTTCAGGATTATCGTCGTCTCCATCTCTTTATAAATAATATGCTTGATTCAGTTTGAAAACCTATTTCCAGAATCCCATTAATGGTAGATCTTATCACATCGCCTTCTAGTAACACAAGATCCCTATAACAGCCCGTTTTTGGTCAAATCAGAACAGTAGTTTCGGGACCACAAATCTGATGTCAAAATATTTATTTTATTATTATTTAAAGTTTTACAGCATGATTTAATGATTTTGGGAAAGTTTCGTTCATAAATTTTATCGTTTGATAGGTCAATTTGATAAAAAGGACTAAATCGCGTAAAGTGTAAAACTTGAGTTCTAATAGCTAAAGGTGTCTAATAGCTATAGAAACTTAAAGTTAAGGTACTTATGTGGTTAATAACCCATTAAAATGTTAGTGGATGATAGTGGCTTGGTATTTTGTGTAATTATTAAAGTTTTTAAAGGTTATAATAGTAATTTGGTAATTAATGATAATTAAAACTAGTAAAATAACATCCATCTTCTTCATTTTATCAACCATAGCCGATTTTAACCTAAGGAAAACATGGATAAGTTCGTCCAAGCTTCCTAGTTCAATTGGTGAGTGATTCTTGTCCCGTTTTTAATGATTTCTATGTTTTTGAGATCGTTGCAGCTAGTACTAGCTAGCACAGGGACTAATTTGCAAAATTTTTAAAGATTTTAAATGTTTCCATTGATGAATATATGAGTTTTGAAGTTTCTTGATAAATTATGAATGCTAGTTAATAGATATACAAGTTTTGTTAAGTGATTTTTAGTGAAAATGCAAAATAGGGATTAAATTGAGAAATGTTGAAAATGTGTGGTTGATATGTAAAATAAATAAAAATTATGGACTTCTAGGGGTATAATGGTAATTCGGCTAGTATGGGTTAGTCTTGAATTTCATGAATTTGTGATTTTGTGAAATAAGGACTAAATTGTAAAAATGTGAAAGTTTAGGGGCAAATGTGTAAAATAGCCCTAATGTGTGTTTTGGATTGAATTGAATAAATAGAAGAATAAATAAGTTGATTTTGATTACTTATAGATCAAGAAAAGAGGAATTCGGACTTAGATCGGGGAAAAAGCAAAGTAATTGAATAGTCGGTCCGTTTCGTCAATTCCGAACACGAGGTAAGTTCGTATATTTGAAATTAAATGTGTATTTATTCAATGGATGGATGGTATTGAGATTGTATTTATCCTATGGTTAAATGTGTAGAACTTAATTTAAATGTACGGCTTATTTGGACGAGTTGCTGAATAAGACCATAGTTGGGCTATGGCAAATCGAATAATAAGACCATAATCTGGTTATGGCATGTGAATGTAAGACCACGGCAGGGCCTTGGCAATGTATGTGTAAGACCATAGTTGGACTATGGCATCGGAAAATCGATGTACTCGTACTATAAGCATTTATAAATTCGGAGAGATTTGATAGTGAATTGGTGAGAATAGATATGTATCAGTACATGTATGTACAGAAAACTATTTGAATAACGAGCTAATGGAAGTTGAGAACTTTATGTTAACTTAGTGATTGATGTCTTTAATGCAATTTATTTCATTCATTTAGAAATGTTAATGAATGATGAAATTATTTCATATTTACATACGAACTTACTAAGTTTTATAGCTTACTTCATTTATTTTCTTCTATGTTTTATAGTATATCGAAGCTAGCTCAGAACTGGGGATCATCAGAGACTTCATCGCACTATCGGACATCTATTTTGGTACTTTTGAAGTTGTGTATATGTGGTATATGGCATGTATAGGCTTGTGTCATTTTGGTATGTTTGATGAAAGTGTATTTAGGCCATTTGAGTTGGCTTGTGATGATGAATTTGTTAATGTTTAAAGATGTGTAAATGGTTTTGTTTTGAGTTTGGTAATTGACCTATATTGAGTAAATGAGGTTGAATTGATAATGCATGTTTGAAATGGTTTAATTAATTGAGTTATATATGTGTGAATTATGCCTAGTAAAGCAAGATGAGTTGATAGGCACTTGAATTGATAAATGGCATTGAATTGAGTATTAAAATGGTTGAAATAGATATAGAATGATTGTGTATTGATTGATGACTTTTGGCGGCATATTTGTATCTTAAAATGGTACCATTTGAGCTTGTTTATGTATGTGCAAAATGGGTGGCAAAATGGCTTGGTAAATAGCCTATTTTTGTCCACACTGGTAGAGACACGGGCGTGTGTCTCAGCCGTGTGTGACACACGGTCAAATTACACGGCTGTGTGTCCCCTGGTGTTAAAATTGAAATGAAGTCAGTATACTCCACACGGTCTCACACACGGGCGTGTGATCGGCAGTGTGGCACAAGTCAATATACCCCCTAATTGGCACACAGGCGTGTGACTTGGCCGTGTTGCATAAGTCAGTATACCTTACAGGTTTGACACGGCCTAGCACCCGACCTGGTCACACGGGCTAGACACACGGGCGTGTGGTTGGCCGTGTGACCCAAGTCAGTAACCTCATTTGTTTGGACACATGGTAGGACACAGGCTGGGACACGGCCATGTGATTCCATTTCGAATGTCCACACGGCCTGTGACACGGGCGTGTCTGGTGGCCGTGTGAGACACACGACCTGGTCACACGGGCGTGTGTCCCCTGTTTTAGAGAAAAAAAATTTAAGTGTTGAAAAAATTTTCGAGTTATCGGTATAGTCCCGAACCACTCCCAATACATGTTTAAGGCCTCTTAGGCTTTTAATAGGATAAATTGACTGAGATTGAATGATTAATGATAGAATTGAGCAAAAGTATGTTAAATAGTTGTTTAATTGTTTCGTAAGTTCGATAATGCTCGGTAACCCTATTCCGGCATTGAATACGGGTAAGGGGTGTTACAATCCCCATTGCTACCATCGCCAGATACCATTTGTTCCTTACCAGAAGCAATTAAACTTACCCCTAGAAGTTTATCCTTCCAGGACATATTCAGAGATAGCTCTAAATCCATAGCCATATCCACCACCCCCCCTTCGGGACCATCCTTAAACCTTACTTTCTTGGTGTTTCGATCCTCGGAAGATCGAGTTTCATCACTACCATCATCGCTCAAAACGTTCGCCATTCTTGCAACTTTGGAGTTTTATGCTTTATTGCAACAAGTGAATTTTGAGTAAAAAAAAAAGATGAAATATATTAAAGACAATGAAATGAGGTGCACTTGTTGTTAAAACATAATATACTTAATATACTTTATACATAATTAACCACATAATTAAATAATTAATTAAAGTATCGTAAATATATAAGAGTTTAGCTAATGATTTATTTGTTTAATATTAATAAATTATCTAATTATTTTAATATATATGAAATTAGTTATTAATTATTACATTTAATATAGATAAGTTGGTTAGCCAAATCCATTATGCAATTTGTTTTCGTGTAGCTATAAATAATTATAATTAAATAAGTTATTTGATTAATCTTACTTTCTAAAAATTAAATTATTCTCGTCTTATTTTTGTCAAATATTAGGATAAAATTTTTTAAAATTATATCTCAAATTTACAGTATATAATATAATGAAAATATTGTTCCAATGATTATTAAGTAATACAATAGAGATTAACAAAACTCCTACTAATAGAAAAACGACACCCCTTGCATTGTACAAAATAAATTTTGTAGTCGAGTACAAATGTTTCTTTCCCCGCACATGGATAAGTACTTTTGTCAATTTAATTATTATTGATTGAGTCTTAACTCAATTGGTATAGAAATTATTGTCAATGCAGGAAGACGTGGGTTCAAATGCGCTGAAATGCATTATCCTCCTATTTATGGGTTGAGGAGGGACTATGGGTAGTTTTAGGTTACCCAAATTTTAAAAAATTCTAACCGATGTCCCACCTAAAATATTAAATAATTAATTTTATATTAATATTTATATTTTTTAATAATTAAATTTAAGGTTTTATATATAATTTGGTACTTGAGTTTAACATTTTTTAATAATGTGGTACCTATGTTATTTATTGGTCCAATCCGGTACCTGTATTTGACAAAAATTATATATTTTGGTATCCAAAGGTAACAATGTTAATTTTTAGTGCTTAATTTTTGTTTTAGAGTTGACTTAATGAGAGTCTATAATTAGCTAATAATATTAACAATTAACTTTCATTCAATCAACTCTAAAACATGAATTAAATCACACTCATCGGACTGTATTTGACAAATTAAACGTAAAAGTAAGCAATTCATAATTAATACTAAATTTATTTTATTAACAAAATCACGAAAAATTCAAACATAATAAAATTAGCAATTAACTCCCATCAAATCAACTTTAAAACCCGAAGTAAACACCAGAAAAGTTAACACAATTATCTTTGAGTACCAAAATATAACTTTTGTAAAATATAAGTATCAAATTAGAAAAAAAAACATAAGTATCACATTAAAAAAAAGTGTCAAAACTCGAATACTAAATGATATATTAAGCATTATCTACAATTATTTAATTTGATTTTGGGCTTGGCTCAAGCCGACGGAGCCGGAGTGAAAAGGATTAATAGAAAATGAAGAGGCTGAAGATTTTATATATAGAAAATAGGTGAGAAGTGCTTAGAATTAGGAAAATATGTTATTACCACTACGGGAAACACATCTAATTGATTGCAAGGTTGCTTGAATGAGTCATAAAGAAATAGAAAAGCTTTTCGTCTCTATGGTCCATGCTTATAAAAGGCTGTGCAAACATGGAACAACTCAACCAGGAAAACAAGTTCCAAAGTCGATGAGAGAAAAGGAGATGGTCAATCTTCGCTTCCTTTATTCACTTCTTGTATTTCAGCTTCTACTTTTAAAGGTAAATGTCAATCTCTTGCCTAAACATTGAGTTACTACTGCAAATAAAAGTACTTTGCTAGTAACATTTTTTTCCTAAACTTTATTCTCTTTCTGTCTTCTGCAGTGTGACCAATGCAATGCTGTGAAGGATTTGAAAGAAACACATTCCGCTGCTAGCTTTCATGAAGATTGTGATCAAGCAGAGGAAAAGAGTAATTCTTCTCCATCGCCGTCTTACATTAAACGCCTTGAAAGCAAGTACAAACCTGGTTACATAATGGATGAAGAAGAGGACAAGAGTTCTTCCTCGTCTTCTTACATTTTACGCCTTGAGAGCAAATACAAACCCGGTTATGTAGTGGATGGAGCAGAGGAAAAGAGTTCTTCCTCATCTTCTTACATTTCACGTCTCGAAAGCAAATACAAGCCGGGTTATGTAGTGAATGAAGTAGAGGAAAAGAATTCTTCTCCCTCATCTCGTATTGCACGCCTTGACAGCAAATACAAACCCGGTTATGTAGTGGATGAAATAGAGGAAAAGAATTCTTCTCCCTCATCTCGTATTGCACGCCTTGAGAGCAAATACAAACCCAGTTATGTAGTGGATGGAGCAGAGGAAAAGAGTTCTTCCTCATCTTCTTACATTTCACGTCTTGAAAGCAAATACAAGCCGGGTTATGTAGTGGATGAAGTAGAGGAAAAGAATTCTTCTCCCTCATCTCATATTGCACGCCTTGAGAGCAAATACAAACCCGGTTATGTAGTGGATGAAATAGAGGAAAAGAATTCTTCTCCCTCATCTCGTATTGCACGCCTTGAGAGCAAATACAAGCCGGATTATGGAGTGGATGGAGCAGAGGAAAAGAGTTCTTCCTCATCTTCTTACATTTCACATCTTGAAAGCAAATACAAGCCGGCTTATGGAGTGGATGAAGTAGAGGAAAAGAATTCCTCTCCCTCATCTCGTATTGCACGCCTTGAGAGCAAATACAAACCCGGTTATGTAGTGGATGGAGCAGAGGAAAAGAGTTCTTCCTCATCTTCTTACATTTCACGCCTTGAAAGCAAATACAAGCCGAGTTATGGAGTGGATGAAGTAGAGGAAGAGAATTCTTCTCCCTCATCTCGAATTGCACGCCTTGAGAGCAAATACAAGCCGGATTATGGAGTGGATGGAGCAGAGGAAAAGAGTTCTTCCTCATCTTCTTACATTTCACGTCTTGAGAGCAAATACAAGCCGGCTTATGGAGTGGATGAAGTAGAGGAAAAGAATTCCTCTCCCTCATCTCGTATTGCACGCCTTGAGAGCAAATACAAGCCGGGTTATGGAGTTGACAAAGATGAGTATATGCAATCTCCGTCGAGGATTGATCATCATAACTTGGAAAACGACAGAGATGATGACATAGGAAGTGAAGATGTAGGTGTATTCACCATAGATGATGTACATGCTTTCAACGTAGGGAGGAAATTGAGCACTTTCTTTTCCATCAGGAACAACTCTCTTTATCCTGGTTTCTTACCTAAAGAATTAGCCTATTCCATCCCATTTTCATCATCAGAAATTCCCAAAATTCTCCAGTTCTTTTCTATTCCTGCAGCCTCACAGAAAGCCAAAGTCGTTAAAGATACAATTAGGAAATGTGAACTCGAACCAGTCAAAGGGGAGACCAAAATCTGTGCCACCTCTTTGGAATGCATGCTTGAATTCGTGAGAAATGCTTTGGGGCCCGATGTTGATTTTGAGTTAATAAGCACAAGCCACCCTACGATGACTACACCAATATTGCAGAGTTACACAATTACAGAACCTCCTCGAGAGATCAAATCTCCAAAGAAAGTGGCATGTCATCCCCTCCCATACCTTTACACGATCTACATGTGCCATTATGATACCTATGAGACCAAGATTTTTAAAGTTGCACTTGTTGGTGACAATGGCGATAAAGTGGATGCTCTCATTGTTTGCCATATAGATACCTCAGCTTGGAGCCCTAAACATGTTGCGTTTAGCTTGCTCGGTACTAAGCCTGGTATCCCTGTTTGCCATACTTTTACTGAAGGTCATGGTGTTTGGATTCAGGCCTCCACTATTGCAGCCATTTAAGACGTAGCTTTACCTTTGTTTAATGGTGTTTGGATTCAGGCCTCCACTATTGTAGCCATTTAAGACGTAGCTGTTGCCATCACATTCACAACTCAAATCACCATTGTGTCTCTCTAGTATAAAATAAATGTTTCCAATGTAATAAATTGAAGGATGTGAGGCTTTTTATGCTTTTAAGTTTCAAGCGACTCAATCACCATTGTGTCTGTAGTAGATAATAACTGTTTCCAATGTAAGAAATTGAAGGATGTGAAGCTAGAAGCTTTTTCAAGCGACTCAAATAGCTTATTTTATGCCTTTTTTTCTTTTTGGGTTCAAAAAACTAAATTAGAACATCTCATATTCATTAAAGAAAAAAAAATATACAAAAATTCATATACTTGTTTTGATTTTATTTTTTAAAATGTGTTTAATATAGAAATCCATCCATAATAAATTATTCTTTCATTCTTAAAAAAAAAAAAAAAAACACATAAAACCATAATATTTACATATTTTACACGAGATTTATTATTGGACCTCTCCCTCATTCTTAACATTTATGTTTCACTATATATTCACTTATAGCATGTTTGTAGTGCATATGAAACTCATTCAATTAAAGTTCACCAAAGTTATCATTTTTCAAGTTTAAAATTTCAGTTGATTTGTAATGTATTTTTGGATGAGATCCAAACATTTCTATGTTATCTTTATATAATTCAAAGATATTTCTTTTTACTTCACAACGTCTTTTGAAATCTATTATTTTGAGTTCGGGACTCAAATTATGATTATTTTTGTGAAGATTATTGTATAAATAGAAATTTGTGAATGTAATTAACACTAAAATTGCAAGTTTTAGACTTTGGATCAACTTTTATATCATATCGGGTTTAATTTTAAAGCTTAATTTTGATTATGTATAAGCTCGATGATGTATTTATGAACTCTTATATTTTTTGAATTTATTTATTACTTAAGAGTATTTTAGGTTAGTTTACTTACAAAATAATATTATAACCAGGTCCATTGTTTGGAGACAAAGGGAGGGTTGTTTCCTTAATTTTCAAGTAGATTAGGTCTCTCTTTATCAAGATCTATAAAAATAAAGCCTAATTGAAAATATAAAATCAGTAGATAACAATAAGTAGGGTTGTATCCTTAATAAACAAATAAAATAAAAGTAAGAGGGTCTAGAAATAAAATTAAAAAATGTAAAAAGATCATAAAATAGAAAAAAAATCAATGTGAAGAAGTTGTAGATACAGGTAAAATTTGTGTTTGATTCATAGGGTTTTGTGTGAGGGCATATGGCGGCTCTGCAATGACTATATTCACTACTAGAACTTGGTGTTTCAAGGCCTTTTCTTTAATGAAGAGTAGTAAAGAGATGGGGGAGTAAATGAATAGGATGGGAGAAGAAATATTTCATAGTAGTAATTTTTTATTATCTCATTATAAGATAGCAATAATATAAATAAAATAATTTTTATCTAAGGGTAAAATTATTATTTTAATCCATTTTTATTATTCCTTAAATTATAATATTATTACTTAACCAATGATATAATACCTATTACCTTTCTATTCTATTTCCAGGGCTAAAGTATCTTTAAAGCTCTAGAACTTTTAAAAAAAATATTTTTTTTTTTATATTTAATTGCGCCATTAACCATTAAAACTTCAAGCAATTAAGCCTTTTGAGTGTTAGAGTTAATGGTCAAGAACTAAAGAGTAACAACTGCCCTTTTTGGATTATTTTATGTTAATCAGCAGTAGAAATTTGCTAATAGAAAATACCATATTTACAGTATTATATTAATAAAAAAGAAAAATAATCAGTAGATGTCAACGATGGAAATTTGCATTTGACAAAGTGCACGGGAAGGTCAAAATATACAAAAACCTCAATGGCATTAAGCTACTCTAGAGAATACTATTCGCCTATACTGTACATAGCTATAAGAATTACGGTACGCATCCTTAAAGCTCGTCTGCCATGGCATCTATCATCCAGGCTCCACATGTTAAATCTTCCATAACTCGCATCATTAAAATTTCTATACTACGCATACAAATATCTAACACCTTAATCAGTAGCTGCCATTCAAAAACGACACCTGATCTCAACAGGATATAGCCAAAGGAAGGAGCGTGATTTTGACAAAACTATCACCTCGATTTCGCGTGTGATTCATTCCTCACAGATGCATGGTTAAGAGCCACTCCAGGATTAGAATGAGTTAAGATCTAGAATAGCGGTCAACTCAATATGATGTGCTCAGGAGATTTGGCATTCAGCTGAGCCATATTAGTAACTATATTACCTTTTCAGATATCCGACACTGTTGCGGTTGATGTTTCTCTGGTCATGCATGTTAGTCATGGCAAACCTCAGAACCAGCTGAGACAACCTCTGCAGGCTTGCACATGCGCTGCTGCACATTTTCTCTTTTGGAAGTATCATTGCAAACCTCGTAAGTAACAAAATTTACATCGCTTGTAGATGACACTTCTCCAGAAGCTTCCATCTTGACTCCCTGTCTGGAAGGGCCACTTTTACTGTCATTGGATGCAACATCGTAATGACCATTTGCAGCATGTTGAGCACCTTGGCTAGTTGATGGAGAAGTTTGGTTGGTCGCATCTTTGCCAATAGCATGGCTAATTTTTGCTTCCTCAGACTGAAAGATCGACTTAACAAAGTAAAAAATGTTTGCTTCTTCAGACTGAACGACTGTCTTAACAAAATCAGAAGCACATTCTACCATCTCTAATTTAGAATTTCCATGATGCTTAATGTCATTTACATCCTCAGACATCTGAACTGTACCATCAAAGCCATTAGTAAGAACATCCTTACCAGCATCCTTTGACGCTTGTACAGGAACTGCCACTTCATTGTCAGCATGTACGATATTATTAGAGTGTTTGACAGAACCAGCATGCTCAGAATCAAGGTTCTGTTTAACAATACTGTCATCAGCTTTCTCCTCCGAATATATATTTTGAGAGTCAAATTCCAGATTGCTTTCTTCATGTGCTGGAATGCAAGAGGAAGAAACAGTAGCAGATTCTGGAAGATTGACAGTCTCAGCCATTATATCGGAAGTATATTTTAAGGTACCATCGGGAAGTGGTGTTGTAGACTCAATAGCAGCAGGTTCATCAGTTCTATCATCTATTTCAGGTTCAGGGTCCTCAGCAGAAACATTCAAATCGAACACAACTGGACACCTCTCTACAGATTTATAGGACGCCTTGCCCATAATCTGCTCCTCCATAACATGTGTCAGCAGTGGTTTCTCTAACATATCTACACCTGGAAAGACCAGTATATTCATGTTCCTCATCTTCAGATTGCTTGCAGTTTCTAGTGGTTGGAAACCAAAGACAGAAGTCCATGTTTCCCTGAGTTCTGGGACTGCAGGTATGACCAATTTCTGAACATTCAGGGATCTGAGGGCCTGAACTCAGGGAACAAGGAAAAAGAAAATAAAAGACAAAATTAGGGTGAATTACATTAATTAAAATCAAAATAGCCTAATTTGATATCACTCTATTACTCTTTTCAGGCATACCTACAGATCTTTGAATAAACACCGGTTACCTATGAATTATCCTGTGTCACTAGATTGAGGAAAAAATTGATTTCTGGTTTTCTCTTTTGAAAAAATAATCTAATTCGTAAGTATTTTCCAAAAAAACTGTGGCAGGAAGTGCCATGATCTCATACGTATAAAATAAACTTGTATATGTCCAAATTTTAAAAAAGTAATATAATATTCCAGCAATATAATAGAGAAATGCAAATATAAAAATAAAACAAAGAGATCACTGATTCAGACATACAGATTCAATTGCACAAAGAAGCCGGCGACACATCCCTTGACGCCTATAAGCATACCGGGTGCCAATGAAAGGCATCTCAGCTAACTGGTTTCCATGGATCCTATTAGTCCAATAAGTAATCAATAAGCAATCAAGTGCAACAGTTTGGCGAGTGGGCAAGTTTATCTTTTTATGATCAGCAACCCTATGGCAATCAATACAACACGGAAACCAGAAACAAGAGTATTACCTGATGGAAGCTGCAGAGATGACCTCATCCCCCCTTTCTAGAATTGCAGTGTAAAAACCACTGTAGTTTAGCCTAGTGAAGTTTGACCTGAGAACAAAAGGAGATTGATTACTAATGCTCTTGAAACAAGAATGTCTTGGTTTTATTCAATTTCAAAAGCACAGCAGCAATAATTCTGCAGAAAAATCATATATCACCTCACCATAAATATAGGCATTAGGTGGTCTTTCAGATATTTTGATACATGCCAATCTGTTAAATGTCAGCCTTTAATAATTTTTCTAGGTTCGATGCCGACATTTCATATAGTTATAAACTCTTATAATGTATAAATGTCACACTAAGCCAATATATATATCGACTGTTCTGATGTTTTTATCAACAAATTTGGAGCCATTGGCTTCATTCAATTTAGAATTCCCTAAATCTGCAGACCTAGGGCAAGGTTAACATTGCACAAGGTTCTGCTAGAAACTTCTAAAGCAGTAACGTGACTCTTTATCAACAGCACATGCTTCTTCAGACCTATCAGACTTCAAATTAAGGACTATTGAAGAAAGTTCTGGCCACTTCTTCATTGCCAAACCCCAAAAGGGATTACAAAATCAAAGTACATAAGAGCAACAGGCAAAAAATCATGCCATACTTTTCACATCACAATTAGAAGGAAAAGGCAACTTTTCTTGAAGAATGTAATTTATTTACTATAAAATGATATCTCTTGAAGTAAAATTAGAGCAGTTTAGGTGCACATACCAAAAATTATAGACAATATTATGAATCAGATTGATCCCACTTCTGTGGTCAACAAGAGGCAAAAAGCACTCATCCATCACAGATAATGCAACAGCTAGCTTTGAATTTGATTCAACCTTTTGATATGCTTCATCAAGACAAACATCTGAAGTGATATCAAAGCGCTGAACAAGAGTCCATGAGAAGCCTTCTTGCAGTTCATGTTTAACCCCAACTAGCATCTGAAGTCTCTCAAACAACTGGAAAAACAAGAACTTCAACATCAACTTCCAAACAAGCACACACACACAAACAAAGCAAAGATTTCCCACTTGTTTCTAAAGGGTGCGGTGCTATGGAATGTCATGCATTTAAAGTCAGATCATAACATGCGTGCATGTGAGTAGCTCGCAATGAGAGTTAAAGATTAGTTGAATGCACACAACAAGAGCATAGGGCTACCTTCCCATTCTTGCTAAACGAAGTGCACAAGATGGAATCAACTTAGAGGTTGCGTTCCAATAACTGAAACACCTCTTAATTCAAAAAAAGAAAATAGAGAAATAAAAAGAAGAAACGCCTCTAGCAGATAGAGTTAGGCTCCTGGTTAAGAAATAGAGAAAACAGCCCTTATATTTGACAAAGCAAGAACCACAATCATTTCATACAAGCATATATCACTTAACTGGCAGCAAAAAATAGCAATTAAAACTATATATAAAAAATCTAGCAAGTCACTACAATTCCCCACAGCACAATTATATCAATTGTTAACTAAAATTATACCTCTTTGCATCTCTTCCCACAAAAGAACGCACTACTTGAATCATCATCAAAAGCATCCATTGGCTGAATACATGGTTCATGATCTACAAAAAGAAGAAACAAAATGTCCTCCTGAAATGAATGACATATAATAGCAAGAACAAAAACAGTTACACCAAATTAAAAAATAAAAAAAGGTCAAGGGGAATCAAAATCAACACATACAAACAACTTGGAACTTAACAAATGCATACATTTTTCTTCACATGAATGGCATGTTAGAACTGTAGGACTCGTATCCTCAGTTTTGCCCCTTTGATATGTATTTCCAACCATCCCACAATATTTGCATGTACAGTACACACAATTCCAGTTACCTGAAGGAAATGCCTGTGGCAAAGAAAAGAAAATCAGAAAAAAGAGTAGATTAAGCATGATCAGGATTTCAATTTTCATTGACACTAAAATCGATACTTCTTCACGTAACTCCAAAAAGGAAAATACATTGAAATAGAATTCTCACACAGGTTTCTGGCTACTTTTCACAAAAAATAATCTGCAACGATAAAGTAACTTCACAGAAACTCCTTTTTCCCAAAGCCTTCAACAAATAATTCTAAGCATAAGTAATATATAATCTAGCTTGTTGCTCTATGTTTTCATTAACGCTTTGCTCTACATTAGCAAGACCCATATAAAAGCAGGGAAAACAAAAGAATGAACTCAAAGATATTTACAGCCAGACCGCAAGCTGTAAATGAAAGAATAACACAACATTGTAGCAGAGTTGATCTCAATGGATAAGGTCTTAACATAAATATACAGAAATTGCCATCCTTACTCACCCAATCCCATTAATCAAATGGATTTCAGGGTCTGCTAACTTCCATGACAATGTAAAACAAAATTATTAAGCCTTTTCCTTTTCTTTCATTTGCTCTAGAACTGAAAACTGATGCAGAGAAATCAAAAGTTGGGAGAGGGAGCAAGGTCAAGGTAGGAAAATCTAATGAAAGTTAGATCCCAAATGCATGTAATAAAGAAATATGCCAACAAGTACTTACTTCTATATCTAAGCAACTTTGATGGAATGTTGATGGGCAACTATCACAACAGATCAAGTCACCACCATCCCCACAGATACCACAGGTATCATCATTTGGGTCTTCACCACCAAAATCCACAAAATGGAAGCCCCTACATTCAGACTGCTGCTGTTTGTTCCATGCATCTAATAAACATTGCAAGAGGGGAACTCCTGTTTCTAAACATATATTCAGAAAAGGATGACAGATTTTGCCCCCTGCATGAGTTTCAAAATCAGCAATGGTCAAGACATCACTACAACAGTTGCATTGGATGCCATCCCTAGTTATCCTACCAGCCTTACTCTCACGAGTTCGTGTTCTTCTTTGAACCAAATATTCCACCTTCCCATTCTGTGGAACAGTGCCCAAATCAATCATCCAAGAAAGCAGAGTTCGCTTTCCATCATATAGAACATAGCCATTATTATCGGATTCAGCTCCATCCATTGAGTTACGGACCAACAAAGCATACCGCTTTCTCTTTTGTGTCTGCTGTAGCTTACGCTTCCTGCTTGAGACTTGTGTGCCCCTTTGTAATGTACCATCAGAGTTTTCCACTTCATGAAGTGGAAGCTTCTCTTTGAGCACCTTCTGTTTTTTCTTTTTCTTTTTCTCAATGTCCTTCCATTTCCTTTTTTGTTTATTCATTTTATTTTGAACTTGTCCATCATCCACTTTATCATCATCTTCCCCTTTTGGCATCTTTTTTCTGACCCTTTTCTTTAGAACTACTCTTTTTAGGATGCTAAGTTCCTCTTCAGGAATGGGGGTAAATATGAAATCATTTGGACCAACTTTAGAGTCACAACCACCATTCTCATAATAGCTTTTAAGCACCCTGTAGGCCAAGGTAACCGACCAGTGAGCCTTTCCTTCAGGATTAACATACACTGCATCATTGTACTCTTTATTATTCCTAGGCCTGTAATCAATTGTCCAACCAGCTGCTTTCAGCAGATTCACTATTCTATCTCTCAGAGCTTGTTTTGCTTCTGACCTTCCCCATTTCCCTTCAGTCCTTGCTTTCTTTACCCGGTTTTCACTGCCTTCCGCATTTACAACCTTAGGTCTTACCATTAGTGAAGCCTTGCCTTCATTCTTTTCCATATCATCAAATATATCCTTATTAGCAGATAGAAACCTCTTAAGATTTGAATCTTTTGCAATCAGTTTCTTCTCTGACAATGAAGTACCAGCAGAAATGTTAAACTTCATCCTCCCTCTCAACTTCTTTCTGCCTCTTCTTAGCCCACCCAACTTTTTTCTCCCATCTTTAAGCCTACTCTTCAAACCCTTACTACCAGCCTGCAGCTTGGGTGGTCTTCCACGCTTACGGATCATACCTTCCTTTACCTTGCTATTACATTGATCACTCCTATCACTGCCCTTCATTTTAGGTGGTCTCCCACGCTTACGATTGACCTCCTCCCTTAACTCACAATCAAAGTGATTGCCCTCTCCCATTTCCACATCAACAGGTTTCATCTCAAAGCCATCATTGACATTCATCTTGGGTGGTACATCATGCTTGTGGTTTGCTTCCTTCCTTGTCTCAACAGAGTAACTCTCTCTTGCTTTAATCTCATCTGTTTCCTTGTTAACCCCCTCGTACTTCTGCCCCTTCATTGGTCTGCCACGCCTACGTTTATGATTTGACTTCTTAACACGACCACCGTCAAGCTGATTACTCTCACCTGCTTTCACATTAATTCCTTTCTTCTCAAATCCACTATTCTCTGGTACCTTCCTTGGTCTTCCACGCTTACGCTTTGCCTGCCTACTTACATCCCCATCAACATGATCACTTTCCACTGCTTTTATTGTAAATCCTTTCTTTACAGACCCACCATTGCCTAGTACCTTAGGTGGTCTGCCACGCTTGCGCTTGAACTCCTTCCTCACTCTACCATCTGGGTAATCATTCTCTCGTACTTGCAGCTCAGGTGTCTTCTTCTCAGACCCATTCTTCACCAGAAACTTGGGTGGTCTCCCACGCTTGCGTTTTCCCATCTTACCCACCTTACTCTGCACATCCTTCACTTCACTATGAGACTGATCATTCCCCTTATCCAGCAACTTGAGCGGTCTCCCACGCTTACGTTTTCCCATCTTACCCACCTTACTCTGCACATCCTTCACTTCACTATGAGACTGATCATTCCCCTTATCCAGCAACTTGGGCGGTCTCCCACGCTTACGCTTTCCCATCTTACCCACCTTTCTCTGCGCATCATTCACTTCAGTATGAGACTGATCATTCCCCTCCTTAACCACCTCAGTTGTTTTCATTTCAGAACTACTGTCATCCTCAGTTTTATCAACCTTGTCACCTTCAATCACACTCTGATTCTTGACTGCAGACCTCGACCGTAAAACCCTGCCAGAAAACTGCACTTCACCTTTTAAGCCTTCCTCCTTGGCATTTTTCTTCACACTGTCTTCTTTATCATCTTCATTAACCTCCACCAATCCCTCTTTTTTCTCAAATTCAACCTCTTTCAAAGAACACACTAACGGCTCTTCGTTTAAATCAAGAACCATTAGCTTCAGATCATCCCCTTTATTTTCCACAATGTCTTGCCTTGGCAAAACCTCACTTTCATCAGGTTTAAACTGCAAACAGCTAGTTTCGAAGCCCCCTCCCATCAGCTACAGAACCCTAAATTGGTTGCTCTTTTTTTTTTCTTCGCTCACAAAATCCCCTCACTGGATTGCATATCAACACAAAACAGTAAACAAGTCACATTGGGTTTCACTTTGACAACAGAAAATTTGACTGCCCAAACTACACAACAGGATCTAGCAAAAACTCTAAAAATCAAGACCCTGAAAATTCAAAAACCAGGAGAAATCAATAAAAATAATTATTATTAAAAAAAACGTGCCAGAGTGTCGTGTCAGAACCGGCGGAGATCATGAACCTTACCCCAATGCAGCAGATTGAACGGAATCTTACCGTCCTATGGCGTCGTACAATACTATAGAGAGATAAAGGCGAAGGTCATTCTAATGGCGTTTCAAATCTTTTGGGAATTATTTGTTGGGGTTTTAGAGAAAGAGAGAATTGGGTTTTTTGGATTTCAAGGTCTCTAGACTGGGGCTCTGCTTTACTACGGCTTATTGGTGGTTTGGTTGTATGCACCAAACCACTATGTTGGATGGGTAAAATTGTCTTTTCGATTTGTATCTTCATTTTTATTTTCCCTCCATATTTGCGCACATTTTCTCCTTCTTCCTAAATTGAAAATCAGAACTTGCTTTATCCAAATATTAAATTTTAATAAATCCAAAAATTATTTCCTTCTTTAACCGACAATTCTAATAACAGACCTTCAAAACCAGATTTTGAAAGAAAACTAACCGTTAGATCTTAGTTACTGTTATCTGAACCATTAAAATTAATCACTGTTAATAAAAATAATTAACCTTATAATTGAAAGAATAGATTATTAATTGAGTTTTAGCTCAACACAAAAATATATGAGTTTGAATGTGTCAGTATTTGAAACCCTTTTAAAAAAATAGACATGCAGGAGAGAATGGATAAAGGAATTTAGGTTTTGAATATATTGGTCAATCTTTGGTTTTAGTCCCTTTAGTTTGTTAAAATTGTAGATTTTATTAAACATAATTTGGTTACTCTATTTTTATAATATCATTAATTAATTAAAATGATTTCACAATTAATTATTTGACTTAAAAGTATTGACTAGATTTTTTTTAAATGTCGATATTATGAAATAAAAAAAAAATCAAATTATGTCAAATTAACTAAATTTTGAAATTGAACCTACTAAAGGGATTAAAAGCAAAATTTAACCAACATATTCAAAATCTAAATTCCTTGTCTTTTTTCGTTTCTTCCGTCCCTACGTGTCTCGTTTTTTTTTAAAAGTGAAAATGAAAACATTCATAATCCTTATTTCCAAAAAAGAATATTTCATAATCCCAATCCAGCTGTCTAGCAGGTCGGGATTACAAGTTTTTTTTATAAATTAGTCTTATGGAATCTGTACCCTTTATTTAAAAGCATTTAATTGAATTTATGTCTTAAATATTAATTCAGTTTAATAATAATTAAAATATTTTTACGTTTTTTAAGTAGTGTTTGAAAAATCTTCTAATAATTAGATTTAAGGTGGGTTTGGATGCACGGTGGGTTACGGTACCTTTAGCTTACTTTTTGTCTCACATTACAGTATCGTTATAGTATCTAATTTTATCGTCACCGCTGTTTTTACACTAACCCCAAACTCACTCTTGATTTTTTTTTTATTGGGTGGGTTTGGATGCACAATGGGTTTGCTTGCAATTACACAATCGTGGCAAGTTTAAGTAATTATTGTAATTTGTGGATCCCACCGAGTGTAATTGGAGCACCCCAATTACACTTTTCAAATCATAAAGGAGGGTGAGAATTGGAGTAACTACATAGATAATTACACCCAAATCCATTTTTAAAATTTATTTTTATATAAATTATAAAAATTATTTTATAAATATGAACATGTATGAGTGTTTTGGATGATTGTGGACAAAAAATTCTTATATTATAAATCCTAAACAATTATATTATAAATTTTTATCATACTAATAATTTGTTATAGTAATTAATATTTTTTTTAAAATTATAAATTATGTAACTGTGTAATTACAATTTGTACTACCAAACATGATAGAGAGATTTATGATGTAATTACACTCTGTCAGCCAAACACGTTTAAAGAATTATAATTCTTTGTAATTATAATAGAGTGTAATTACTATTACTACCCTAGTAATTACACTTGCATTCAATTACATTGTACTACCCAAACAGACCATTAATATCTTTGATATAAAAAAGGTAAACTATACCATTAATCACTAAACTATAAGTAAGTTTTCATTTTGGTCATTTAACTAAAAAATATTACAATTTGGTCAAGAAAATTTTCGATTGTTTTTAGTCACCCGACCACTAAGTGACACTTTTTTAGTTGGAAAATAACAATTTTAGTCTTCAGGCTTTATACTTTATGCCAATTTGATCCTAATTATATATTAAATAAAAAAATTAGAAATTTCTAAAAATTAAAAATTAAATAAGAATAGATAAAAATTTAAAAAATAGATCAAGTTAGAAAAATGAGAGAAACTTATTTTTAAACCCTCCAAAATTTCTCTATATTATCTATATAGAAATATCTAATACCCATTTTGTAAAAAAAACACATGAAAAAATAAAAACGTTAAGCAAATTTATTGGTTCTCTGTTTTTTACCTCTTCTGTTTCTTAACATAGCTTTTTCGTTATAAGAAAAGAAAATTTTAGAATATAATTTATTTTTACAATTTGAGTTTTGAAAGTAATTTAAATGAAATGGAATTTTGAATTGATTTTGAAAAAGAAAACTTTGTGGTATATTTTGTATATTTTTACTTTTTTTGCTAAAAAATGGAATCAAAATCAATTTGACAAGTCTCTGTAATATCAGTTAACGATGTTCTTCAAGGGCATGAAACTCAACTTGAAGATATTATTAATTTGGTTTTGAGAAACACTGGGAAAACATATAATGATCTTTTTTTTTTTTGTTATGTTTTTAATTTGCTATTAGATTCTATTGAATGATAATTTTCTTTATTTCTCATCCATATTAGTTCTTCAATAACAACATATTTAAGATTTTACTTTTCTAGAACTTTTACAAAGAATTTTCTATTTTTAAATAAATTTGAGTGTTTATACAATTTTTATATAGAATCATGACCAAATTGACCAAAAAATTATAAAAATTGAGGACAAAATTTGTTTTTATACCAACTAAAAGATTGCCACTTAGCAGTCGAGTGACAAAAAAAAGTTGAAATCATTAGTGACCAAATTGTAACTTTTTTTAGTTAAGTGACCAAAACAAAAACTTACCCATAGTTTTGTGACTAATAGTTTAGTTTACCCTATATGAAAAATAGAAAAATAAACACACATGATAGAATTTGAACTCAATACACTTATTTTTAACATCTATATTTTATCATTTGGGTAAACTACACCAAAGGCTACTCAACTATTAGTAAGTTTACGTTTTAGTCACTTAACTTCAAAAGGTTACAGAATGGTCATTGACCTATTTGAAAGTTTACGTTTAAGTCACAGGGCTATTAAAACCGTTGTTGTACGACCTTCTTTGTTTGCACTACCTGCGCCAATCCAAAACTCTCATTCTTATTCTCTTCTACAGTTCAATTTTCTTTTCATGAAATAGTTTTGAATGTATGCGAACCAAAATTCAAATAGCTTTATAAATATATTTGTTACATGAGTTTGTGTTTTCAAGAAAGCCTCATTTAGGGTCTGTTTGTTTGGCAGTAAAATATTTTCCGGAAAATGATTTCTGGAAAATGATTTACTTTTCTGGAAAATGATCTACTAAAAATATTTTCTCGTGTTTGGATGAATCTGTAAAATATTTTCTCATTGTTTGGCGATTTCCAAAATATTTTTCAAAAGTTGCTTTTTACATATATTAATAAATTTATATACATATTAATAAACTTTTATATTTTAAATTGTTTTTACATATATTACAATGATTTATTTATAAATAAATAAATCAAATTAAATATATAATAATACTCAATTATTAAGCTACATTACTAACCTTCATAAAATGAAAACAACCAAAGTCAAATAAATTATTTGTAATTGTGTTAAAAAAAATAAAAAACAAGGATTGAATATTTATAAATAAGCTTCCCAACCACAATTAATACTAAAAATTAATAATATTATCCAAATGCATAATTAGTAGTACACCACATAATAAAAACAACATTGTCCAAGTGCATAACTAATATTACACCACATAAAAGTATCAATATCTTCAACCTTGAGCAAATTTTTGAAGCCAAATTTTTTTATGCTTATTACTTTTAACTAAAAAAGCTTTGGCCTCGGATTCATGACTCACTAGATAATCAAACACAGAACACAAGAAGTCACCATCAAATCCTTCTTCCTCCATCGACATCACTTGTTATCATCCCATCCAAAACCACTTTCACCTCGAATTTTGCATATAATTTGCCACTTTGTTTTTACACATCCTCAAATGATTTTCCACATGCTTCGATCACATTGGACTTGGAATCTTTCAGAAATAGCTTGGACAACTCGATTAATGGAAACTGCTTTGAAAGTATTAGAAGGCTTATTTCCTTTCTTAGCCTCTTCTGCTAGAAAAACATGTTCCATCGGTTTTGTCCACCTAAATTGCTTGGAGGTCCCTTCTTTGTTGCCCTTACCTATTCTACATTAATAATTGTCATTGTCAATCATTACAATATCCAACATGCTTAAAACATAAATAAATAAAAACGGGTATTAATACCATTGTATTAGAAAATAAATAAATAAATAAAAACCGATCATAGAACAATTTATAAATTCTTAATTACTATAAAACCCTGATCAATTCACCAAAATTTAAACATTACCCAAAACTACAGCTCAGGCAAATTTTAGATTGAAATTAACTTTGTCCAAATTCAAATCCATTATTTTTAGAATTCAAATCTAAAGCATTAAAGAATTTTTCAAATATGAACTATGCCCTCAACTCATTAGGAATGAAAATAAAAATTAGATGACAATACAACAGAGAGTAAATGAAATGCAAGAACTTGGAAATATCAATGAACATTTCTCAAGAGTATGGATAGCTTAACTAACCAAAACTATAAACAAAAGCATAGTGACCCCTAATAAATAATCTCAGGGTCCAATATTCCTCTTAATTTCCTGGTGTGGTGTTCACCATAGAAACGACACCAAAAACTAGTACAATAACAAAAAGGATTGATATAAAGTACTCACAAAAAATGCACAACACTCGTGGGTTTGCCAAACATTCAAGTTTTAACATGCAAGATTTTCATGTTCCTCATTCTTTACCAATATCAACCAGAGGCAAATACAGGCAATTTATTTTCAACACTACTTATATTACTTGTTTCATTGCAAACAGATTAGGTAGAGTCGACATACGTAAGAAAAAGATTCAAGTAGATATAGATTTGCCCAATGTTTCAAATTTTTCATGGAACAAACACATAACTTGAAATAGAAAGCAATACCATCCACCTATCTCAGTAAATCATGTCAATTGCTAGTAGAAAGCTATACAAGATCTCTACGCCTACAACACTCGTAAAATATAAATGCTTCCATTTAACATTTGACAACTACAAAGATGGAAGCTATGGCAGAGACCTTGGAACAACACATTCCGCTTCAATATAGAGAAAATTGTAAAACAAATTTCAAAGCCATATTAAGACGCAGATATTAACCACCAAGCATGCAGTGCAAGAAACAATGACCATTCACATCTATAAATTAAGGTAAGATTCTTCCTTCTTCAATTTAAGCAAGGCCCAAAGAGAAATAATACTAAAACTAATACTATGTCAAAGTGGTTAACCTAGATGGCAGCTGCATTACATAACGATTGAAAACTCATCAACAGTTTGCTAATTCAAAAAAGTATGATCACGGGCTATGGAGAAGGCCGACATAAATTCCAATTTCAAACCCACGATAACTCCATCATTCAACAAAATAGCCAATTATGCAAAGCCCGAAACCAAGTTAATGGAAAATTTTGATTTTTCAATATGTGAAAAGAACAAACACACGATCAAATAAGGGTAGGCTCGAGGGTTTTTTTTAGCGGTGTTGCATTCATTCCTTCAAGAAAGAAAAAACCCAAATTCAACATAGTCCCAAATTCAAGAAATCATGATATAAGACCTTCGATGAGAAAGCTTTTGAAAGTTTTTTTTAGCTTGAAAACCCGTAAATGAACAAAGAGGAGAGAAGGGATAATAAGTGCTAAGTTATGCCAAAATCCATGACATTCAACGAGCCATCCATACAACCCATTCGAAGAAGAAGAAGATGATGATGAAGAAGAATTGTTAGGGTTTTGAGGAAATGGGGATTCTGTGATGCTTTCAAGAGATTACATTTTCTGAGAGGTTTAATTTCATAAAAATAAAAGGAAAAAATTGAGAGAATAAACAGAGAAATATGCACATACCTGGATGAGATCATAGATGAAATTTTCCAAAGATTTCAAGACCCAGCGAAAGGAGAGATTCCAAGACCCAACGAAAGGAGGAACCGAAAAAGTCTGAGAAAGAGAGAAAGAGATTTGTTGGCTGAGAAAGAAAGAAGGAAGGAGAAGGAATGGAGAAGGGAAGAAGGGGAACGTACCTGGATGAAGGGGAAAGCTTTGGAAAATGTCTTACCGAAAAAAATTTGGTAAGACATTTTACAGAAATAAAGAAGACATTTTACCCGTGTTTGTAAAATGTTTTCCTTGAGGAATTCATTTTCCATCAACCAAACGCCGGAAAATCCGAAAAATGTTTTCCGGAAAACATTTTCCACCAAATAAACAGAGCCTTAATTTTTGTATTAATTAGTTTATAAATATATTTGTTACATAATTTTATGTTTCCACCCATATTGTAAGTGTATCATAATTTAATATTTATTATGTGAATGAAAGAAATAAAAATAATATAAAAATATTTAAGCAATGATTTCTTTAAATAAAACAATAATTCTTGATAAAGTGATAAAAACGTAATTAACACTGTCAATTAGATTTTTGTTAGGTTGATAAGATTAAGATTTTATAACTTTGTGCACCCAAGCTTAAATCTTTAAGAGAGTGGTTTTTCTTTATTTTATTTTAAAATAAACTAATTTGCTTATATTGTTATAAAATAAAGAGAGATGGGGAGAATAAAGAACAAAGAAAATATGAAAGCGATAGAGAATGTACTTTATTGATCAGTTGGGGTAATTACAATGCTAATCAGAGTCTCTATTTATAGGCATAAGAAGTATAAAAGAAGTAGAGATCTAATTCTAATAACTATTAGAATTTAAAGTACATTAAAACTTTATCTTGATCATGATGGACATCCACTTAATAAGATATTCATAACACTCCCCCTAGGATGTCCATTGGTAGATAATGTGCCTCGTTAAAACCTTATTAGGAAAAATCCAGTGGGATAAAAACCTAATGAAGGAAAAAGAGTACACAATCTATAATACGTATAATATGCTGTCTCATTAAAAACCTTACCAGGAAAACCCAACAGGACAAAACCTCGATTAAGAGAAGAAGAGTGTAATGTGTATTTACTCCCCCTCATGAAAACATCACATATTATCTCATATTGTACGTATTCAATCTTGAATACTAGTTTTTCAAATGACTATTTGAATGTATTGCTAACCATTTATATCACCATTCTTTTAAAAGTCATGATTGAGGGGAATTTGGGAAAATATATTTTGATCGCTTCAGGAGATTCAACAATAATCATAACAAAATTTAATCATAATTCTTATATAAAAACACAAATATGTATTTTGGATCATTTTATAATCCTCCTTCAACTACTCAAATTTACCACATATGTTCAAATTATTTCAATTCATATAAATGAATAATTTCCCGAGAATTTCAATATGCTTCTAGCATTCTAAATCCTTCAAGGATTTTAATATAAACTTTACTATATAGTGATTTATAAAGGTTGTAACAACAACCATTAGACGCAAGTTAAACCTTTTATGAATTGTCAATTTAATAATATATCTAAAGGTTATTGCATCCACCACAAAATAATATTATATCTTTTCATAATCAATACCAGTACTTAGCGAAAAACTTTATATTTTTATTCCGCTTTTGCAAAACTACTTCATTTGCACTCCCATTGGCTTTATACCTTTAGATATTTGGACTACTGGTCCAAAAACTCTACGAATTTAATTGTACTTGAGTTGCGTCTTTCTATTTTGATCAATTTATTCCATATCTATATTTCTCAATAGATTTATTCAAGATCCTCCTTTTATTTCATTATTTCAATAATAATAGTGCATGCAAAATCATTGTCGGCCACTTTTATTATTCGGTTCCACACTTTCTCGAATTGACATAACTTATCGAGATCTCTTATTTTCATTATTTTAAAATTCAGTTTCAGGTACCTGAATCTCTTCTGAAGTTTTACTTATTAGTTATGTCTTGGGTCTTTTCTGGAGCACCCGCCTCCATTATATGACCATCTAGAATAATTTTCATCTTTGGAACCGATCAATCTATTATTTATTCTAACTGATTGTCCTACTGGGACTTTGATTCAAATTAAAATATTAGATGGTATATAACACTTGGTTATTCTCATTAAGGTTGTAAATACATCTAACAGATAACTTGTAATGAGTTATCCTTATTGAACTTCTGGTTCAATTATTCTCCCCCTAACTCATTACAAGTTATTGTTTCTCTCCCCCTAATGTTGGAAAAACTGACAACTCATATCACAATTAAATCTCGAATTAATTGCTCAAAAATATTATAAGAAGACTCATATAAATATACATTCCCAATCTCTTATTATGACCTGTGCGTTGTGGTGGAGCAGTTGGAACATATACTGCACATCCAAAAATTGTAAGATGGGAAATATTTGACCAAAAATCAATTGTAATGGGGAGTATTTATAATTTATTGGCTTGATGCGTGCAACATATAAATCAACATAATCTCATGCTGAAATAGAAAGTTTAGTTCTCATAAGTAATGATTTAACTATTAGTTGGAGGCATTTGATAAACAATTCAGCTAAACCATTTTGTGTGTGAACATGAGTTACAGGATGTTCAACTTTTATCCCAATTGACATGCAATAATCATTGAAAACTTGGGATGTAAACTCACTAACATTAGCAAGATGAATTGTTTTAATTGCATAATTTGAAATTAATCATTTAAACAAGTAATCTCGCAAACGACAGGTTGCGAGTTGATAACGCATGTAATTATTTTGTAGATGCATCTACCAAAATCATATAATATCAAAACCATCCACATGGTGGATGAATGGGCCCATATTCATTTCAGAAATGCAAGACATTAAATCTCAACTTTTACTAGTGAGTTTCTAAAATCCAATTTTTATTGAGAACAATCAACAAATGAGAATTCTTTAAATTAAAGAATCTTCCGGTTCTTTAATGGATGTCTATATGAATTCTCAATTAATTTTCGTATCATATACGATTCAGGATGGTCTAACTGGTCACACCAAGTAATAAACACATTTGTATTAGTAAACTTCTAGTTTACTTTAACATGTTTTCAATTGTACTAAATTGTAACAAATTGATAATTTTATTATCATTCTTTTTAATTTGTATCCACATATTAGTACTATTGTGACATTTACTACTGAAAATGTCTAAATCAATGTGAAGTCTATAATGTCACTAAGTCAACAAAATAAATATAATTTCCAAACAATTATATGCAATATTCACTTCAGGGAATATGCCAAAATCTTCAAATATCTAAAAAAATTGCAACTTCAGGTGCATCCAACCATACAATTATCATATTTTATTTCTCATAAATAAATCTTTCACAGTCAAACATTTTGCTTTCAACCCTTTAATAGGGATGATGACAAAAGAATATCACAAAGATAATCACAATCAATTCAATTTAATAACAAGAGTAATCAATAACCCAATCCTCCCTTTTTCTCATCCTTTCAAAATAGATATTTATCTTCATTCACAATCTCAATATAGTATCCATTATAAATATCTTTTAAAACCAATGGATTAACCATCACAAGGTATTAATATATTAGCTCTTCTAGAGCTTTCGACTAATTTTGTACTATCAAATATTGGAATAATATTTGTTTGTTTTAGTACCAAATAAGATAAATATTTTCTATCTGTAATGAAAGAATTCATTACTACATTTTCATATCATTCCTCAAATAATATTAACAGAAACAAAATATTTGGGCACACGCCACATATGTGGCCAATAATCTTTCATATCACATTGCCAATAATCTTTCATATCATATTGATAACATAAGTTATCTTTACCATTTGAAGAGTTACACTTATTGTTCTCTTATTTATTACTATGTTCTCACTTTTAGTGGTTCATGAGCATATCTTTTATTTTCTTTATGTTTACATTCACTTCGGGGAATGCAACAAATCTAGTAGGACGGACTTATAACCATCCCAATAGATTCTTTATTTCATAATCACCATCGCAAACATGCGTGAGATTTCAAATCAAAATCTATCTATTTGTGTTGTCATGATTAGTGTCCAATTATAATAAACATGATATAATAAATAAAATATAGTAAAATATACCTGAAGATCTTTAACATCATCGTCATCACCTTGACTATTATCACAAGCATCCATTCTGAGATTGAATCTTTCAACATCCTGAAGATGAAGTTATAAGGGTGGAAGTTTAAGGTGAAAATGAATTTGATTTGTGGAACGATTTTGAAAGATTTTGAAAAACTAGAGAATCATCGTGCTAATAACGTGTTATAAAATAAAGAGAGATAGAGAGGATAAAGAACAAAGAAAATATGAAAGCAATAGAGAATGTACTTTATTGATCAATTGGAGTAATTACAATGCTTCATCAGAGTCTCTATTTATAGGCATAAGAAGTATAAAAGAAGTAGAGATCTAATTCTAATAACTATTAGAATTTAAAGTACATTAAAACTTTATCTTGATCATGATTGACATCCACTTAATAAGATATTCATAACATATATAACTTTTTTTAATATATTATTTTTGTTTTAAAATTTTGATTTTTTTTGTTAAATTTTCAATTGAGTTAGTATTTGTTGACTCATGATTGTCGAAACCATCGTTTAAGTTTTGGAAAACGGGGATCGACTTTAAAACGTAATATGGAGTCGCCACCAATCTTTTTGAGGTGTGATCGGGTCACCTTGAGATTGATCGTTAAAACATTTTGATTTGTTAAAACGATACTTTTGGCCTACGAAATTCAAAAAAGCAGGTTCGGGAGTCGGTTACGTGCGAAGAAGGATTAGCACCCTCGTAACGCCCAAAATTGGTACCGAATTGATTGATTAGTGTCTTAATGTCGAAAATTTGAAAAGATTTTAAAATACGATCCTTTTTGTTAAAGAAAACTTGTATAAATTAAAACGAATGCTGAGACCCGCCTATCTCGAAAGAGTGAAATATCATACCGAGTAAGTTAGGATACAACATCTCGAATCCTCGAAATCAAGCTTGTCTTTTTGACATTTAAACAACTTGGATGAATTAAAACGAATGTTGAGACCCGCCTATCTCGAAGGAGTGAAATATCATACCCAGTAAGTTAGGACACAACATCTCGAATCCTCGAAATCAAGCTTGTCTTTTTGACATTTAAACAACTTGGATGAATTAAAACGAATGCTGAGACCCGCCTATCTCGAAGGAGTGAAATATCATACCCAGTAAGTTAGGATACGACATCTCAAATCCTCGAAATCAAGCTTGTCTTTTTGACATTTAAACACTCGTATATTTAAAATTAAGAAGGTTATTCGATTATTTGAGTCAAATGAGAAATCGAAACCCAGTAAGTTAGGGTACTATTTCTCAAAATTCCCGAATACGGAATATTGTCTTTATTTTTTTGGAAGCTCTTATTTTGAGATAACAAAAAGTCACATCCAGTGAGTTAGGACGCAACGTTTTCGAATTCCCAAGAATAAGTTTTCATTTAACTTAGGTTTTGTTTTAAAAAAAATGAGTTCTTTAGACTCGATGAGAAAAATCGGAACCCAGTAAGTTAGGGCATGATTTCCTTCGAATCTTAGAACACGAAGTAATTGCTTATTTCCCCAAAAATTGGATAAAATATGATATGATTTTACAATAAAATAAAAAATGAATTACAATACTAATTTGTATAACAAAATAATGATGATGACAATAAAATATAAATAACGATAGTAAAGGTAAAAATAAAATAAGAACTAAAACGAATAATTCATGTAAAATAATAAGTACAAAATGATAAAATAAAAACAAAGACAAAAGATAATAATAAATCAATAAAATAAATACTATGTACAATAGTTTAAATATAATAAAATGATAATAGTAGTAAAAATACAACAATAATAAATTATAATGAAAATATGTTAAAAATAAATAATAATAGTAAAAATATGCAACATTAAAAATATCATTTTAATAATATAACAATAATAATGATAATAGTAGTAGTAATAAAATAATAATAATAATAGTAAATATTAATAGTAATAGTAATATATAAAAAGAATAATAACAATAGTAAAAATAATAGTAGTAATACTAAAATTAATTAGTAGTAATAATAATAATAATAGTAAAATAATATTCATAATAATATTAAAAATAATAACAATAATAATATTAATGATGATAATAAATAATAATATTATTATTAAAAGTAATAATAATGATAAATACAATAATAATATTAAAGATAATAATAATGAAACAATGGTAATACTAGCAAAAATAATAAAAGAAAATAAGAAAAAGGACTAAATTAAACTTAAAATAAAAAATTGGGGCAAATCTGAAAATAAATAAGAGGAAAGGGACCTTATTGAACGCGCGAATAACAGTGAAGGGCTAAAAGGGAAAATATTCCCTGCCCACCAAAACGCAGCGTTTTGTGCAGGATCGAACTAAAAACAGAACAAAAATTAAGGGCGAAATTAAAATAAAATAAAACTTAATTGTAAAGTAATAAAAAAGCGGAAGGACCAAAGCGGTAAATATACCACTTTCAGAAAACACGCGGATCCTTCCCCGGGTCGGGTCAACGCGCAGGTCTGAAAGGGGAAAACGGCGCCGTTTTGAGGCCACTTAAACAGGCCTAAAACGAAGTCGTTCCAAGGGCCTATAAAAGGGAAAAAAAAATTTGTTTAAAAATTCATTTCTACCGTGCTTAAAAAAAACAAAGGGGGAAAGATTTTTTTCTCTGTTAGGGTTTTTAACCCACTCACGCCGCCGTCGGACTGCCGCCGTCGACTCCGCCACGCATGGTGGTCGGACTCCAAAAAAGGTAATGTTTCTTCTCTATTTTTTATATATTTTAATAGTTATATATATATATATAGTTAAAAAAATAAGAATCTTTATATATATATATATATAGATGCGATGACAGTTTCTCAAAAAAGGAAAAATATAAAGAAAATAAAATAATAAAAGCTTGCTGATTTGTGTTTTTCTATTGCTTCTGTATTCGTGAAAAATTCTCCAGGCATTACAATTGTTTCGGCCTCTGCTTTATAGCCAAAATTTTAAGAATAAGATAAAAAAATAAAAATAAAAAAAACTCTCTCATTTCTGTTATCTTGCTGTCCATTTTTTGTTATTCTCTGCTTTTCTTCCTTCTTTTCCACAGGTGTGTGACGCAACGGAGGTCGTACAAGTGACGTGGAGGAGGCGCGCGTGTGGAGGCTGCTCGTGGGGCTTTGGCCGTTGAGGCATGCGGCGCTGGTGGCTCCAGAAGGTTCTAGGTTTTTTCTTCTGATTTTTAGGTTAAGTGGGTTAGGGTTGATTGTGGGCTTGTAATTGGGTAGTGTATTGGGCCGATTGGGCTCTTGTATTTGGGTTTGTAATGGACTGTTTATTAATTATTTGGGTTTTGCATTTGGTTTTAATTTGGTTAATAAGCTGGTTAATATGGCTAATTGGACCCGGGCGAAATAGGCCCATTACAGTTGCCCCTCTTTGCTCATTATCGTGTAACGAGAATAGAGCAAAGACTTCAAAAAGGGCCAATTTTGCCCGGTCTTGCCAAATCTTGACCTCTTTCAGTGCTTTTCTTCTTCGAGTAGCTTCGTTCTATCCTACTGCATCTTCAGGGGCATGAGAACTAGCGCTTCGATCCAATTCCAGGAATTAGACTTGTAGCTTCAATCTGCTCCGCCGCAACTTCTGGAAGATAAGATTTGTTATCTTCAATCAGCTCCGTTGCAACTTCAGAGAGATAAGGTTTGGTAAATTTGATCCGACCACCTACTGCAACTTCAGAGGTGTGAGATTTATAACTTCAATCTTTTCCACTGTAACTTCAGGGAAATAAGACTTGCTGTCTTCAGTCTACTCCGCTGCAACTTCAAGGAGATGAGACATTCTATGGTAAATTCAATCCGACCTACTGCAACTTCATAGGTATAAGATTCGTCGTTTTAATCCGCTCTACTGCAACTTCAGGGAGATAGGATTAATTGTCTTTAGTCTGCTCCATTGCAACTTCAGCGAGATAAGACTTATGACTTCAACCTGCTCCACTGCAACTTCAGGGAGATAAGGTTTGTCTTGATCTACTCTACTGCAACTTCAGAGAGATAAGATCTGTAATTTATGGCTTCAATCTGTTCCACTGCAACTTCAGGAAAATAAGATTCGCTATCTTCAGTCTGCTCCACTGGAACTTCAGGGAGATAAGACTTACATGGCTTCGATCTGCTCCTGCAACTTCAGGAATGCCAGATCTGCTATCTTTGATTTGCTTCTGCAACTTCAGGAATGCCAGATCTGATGTCTTCGATCTGCTCCTGCAACTTCAGGAATGCCAGATCTGCTATCTTCGACCTGCTCTGCAACTTCAGGAATGCCAGATCTACTATCTTCGATCTGCTCCCGCAACTTCGTGAATGCCGATCGATATCTTTAATCGCTCCCGCAACTTCGTGAATGCCGATCGGTATCTTCGATCTGCTCGCACAACTTGGAGTACGCCAGATCTGTTCTTCTCGATCTGCTCCTGCAACTTCAGGAATGCCAGGATCTGCTTTCTTCAATCTGCTCCTGCAACTTCAGGAATGCTAGACTGGTATCTTCAATCTACCTTACTACACTGTCCTCTTGAGGACATAACCTGTAGAATGGGTACATGCTTATGCCTAATAATTAGGATGCCATGATCGAAATGAGTCAAATGCTCCTATTTAGACATGCTATGATATATAAATGCGAAAATGTTATGAGAATGATTCCTTTTTCAGGTGTCATCACTCATTGTTTATTAGGGCTTTATCACTGACGTATTGTGCTGTCATCTTGTTCGGCTGGTATTCTCAATAGAAAACCCGAGAAAACAATTATATTTTGTTCAACGGATTTGCCCCACTGTAACTTCAGGGTTCACCTCATTGTGACTTAAGGGGTACAAGATCTGAATCTTTTCCCATCTATCCCATTGCGACTTCAAAATATAGGATTTATTTCTTCTTCACTCCATCCCATTACTATTCAAGGGTACAGGACCTTGTATCTTTTTCCATCTGTACCACCGCAACTCAAGGGTAGAGGATTGTAACTTATTCAATCAACTGATCTCTCCCCAGGTGACCTAACCAAGTGTGTATGCATGATATTTGCATGGGTGCAGAATATCATTTTTTCTCGCGAATGATTCCCCTCTTACACTTGGGTTAACATTGCCCATTTTTCGTCAAGATTGTATCATCGACACAATATCTTGTCATTTTATTCAACCACTATTTTTGACAAAAATCCAAAGAGATAGTCTCAGTTTAGAATCTTCCTTAAACTTAGTGAGTTTTGAACAAAAGTCCTGTTTCAGGTTCTCGTACTATTCAGAAGCTTCCAGAGTAATATGCGAAACTCCTTTTATGAAAGTATTATTAGTCCACTAATCGTTATTTCAATGCGAAATGCTTGAGAGAGATCATAACAATGGACAAGAAGGAAATTAATTAGGAGCATAGCTCGAAACAAAAAAGTTAATTCAAGATAGCAAATGCGAAGAAATTTTATTAGGAGCATTCTTTGAAAAGAACAAGATAATCCAAATAAAAAATTTGAAATGGATAAAATGGAAACTAGGTACCCCAGATATCGCAGCCTGAGCTTCCTTGTTCAAACTTCTTGAAAACCATTTTAACCTCGATATGCGTTTAGGGGATCCGAAGTACTTTGTCGATGCCCCAAGACGTAGCATACTTCTTCATTATTAATTCAGGCATAGCAAGACTGCTGTATGCCTTACTTTCGATCAAAATTTGAGCTGCCCTTTTCGGGTTTTCAACTCAAATCCCCTTTGGTCTCAAGGCGCCCTTTGCGGGTTTTCACATTGGCCTCTCCTTTTCTTTCTTCTTTTTGATTGAAAATTATATATATATTTTGATCTCAAAGTGCCCCTTTGCGGGTTTTCACCTTGGCCTCTCCTTTTAAACAGAAATCTGAATTCACCGGCTTGAGCATGTCCTTGCCATCCATCTTGGCCAAAGTTAATGATCCTTCAGAACAAGCATTCTTCACCACATAAGGTTTTTCCAAATTTGGCATTTACCTCTGAAGTCCTTTTGGATGAGAAGAATCATTCTTAATGCCAGGTCCCCATCCTGAAATTCTCTTGAGCGAACCTTTTTGTCATAAGCCCGTATCATCCATTTTTGGTACATTAGACCATGATGAATACTTTCAATCAAGCTTACTGGAGACATTCTGCTTCATCCAATTTAATCAAAGCTTGGAGAAAAGGAATCTTAACTTCCAACGATTGTTTCCCCTTCATATCCCAATGAGAAAGATGTTGCCCCGGTGAACGTCCTGGCCAACGTTCAAGAAACATAGAGGGTAAATGGTAACTTTTCTATGCCAACCTTTACAAGTCTCATTCATTTTTCAAAAATTTTTGAATGGTTTTTTTTTACTGCCTTTGCTGTACTGTTATGGTGTCTGATCTTTGAACAGATTGTAAATCTTTGACATTGTGCAATCATGTTTCTTTCTGACATTCTTTATTGCCACTTTTTTGAATTTGAATTTGAATTTGGATTTGGATTTGGATTTGGATTCGAATTTGAATTTAAATTTGATGACTGTTGACTTTGCAACTTTGGCATATGAAGCGACCTTCACCCTCTTAGTGAAGTAATTGACAACCACAAAGATGAATTGGTGTCGGCTAGATGTTTTTGACGAGATCGGCCCCATAACATCTATGCCCCACGTATAGAAAGAATGGAGGAGGAACATAAGTCTTGTCTTCCTCAATTTGGCATTTACGGCATAACTGATGCAATTTTCCTTTCTTGGCAAACCAGTAGCCTGAACCTCTTAATTAGCCTGACTATTGTAGACCCATTAGCATGGGTTCTTTAAACACCGATCTTGACAACATACCCACGTTTCAGTAGCCTGGCGTGCCTTGATATGATCGTGCGAAAACATCTTGAAATTTTTGAAAATAGCTCAATGATGTCTCACCTTTTTTTTTGCAGTGAGTTAGGCTTCGATCTTTATCCTTTTCCTAAGCTCGCAACGTCCACTGACCTCTTGCAAGGTAGAGTCTATTTTCATCTTGTTCTACCATCCTTAAAAAATCAAAAGATAGGCTACGATCTCTGCCATCTTCAAAGTCTTTAGATCTCCTAGACCCATATCTCATTCAAAAAGGGAGTCAGTAACAACGTCACTCACGTCGTTGATATCTGGGTACCTAGGCACGAAGGCATAGAATCCAAAGAATAAATAATTCTAAGGATGATTATTTGTATGGTATGGTTATGAATAAAGAATGAAAGAATATTCTAAAAAACCAAAGAATGTACAGTATGAGATGTAAAGAATAAAAATATTTGCTCAAAAAGATGCATTTTATTGAAATAAAAATTCTGGACACAAGCTTATTTCACAAAAGAAATCTTATTGCTTCTAGGCTTAAAGCAACAAGTGCGTTTTGTACATTACTCTAGGTAGGCTCTAAATACTACAGGAATTTCTTCCGCAGTCCGATTGTCCAAAACGCTCCCAGGTTCATATTTCTGCATTTGGCGCGTCATCTAACTTCACAATACCCATGCTGATGAACTTTTCCACCAATTTCTTGAAAGCAAGGTAATTTTCTATCGAATGCCCTGTGATCCCCGCGTGGTACTCACACTGGACATTTGGGTCATACCATTTTGGGTATGGAGGTTGCATCAGCTTCGGGTAGTGGGGGGACACAACGTGCGCATCGAACAAAATTTGGTACAACTCTCTATACGTGATTGGGAGGGGTGCGAATTGGGGTTTTTCTGAGTTTGGTCTTGGATTGGGTTATTCTCTTGGGGAGACCAGATAACTGGTAATTGCCTTCTTTGGCTGGTTTACTATAAACGGCTTCGAATGACCCTTGTTATACCCACTCGTATTATTCACATCCTTGTCCTTCCTCTTCGGGACCTTTGAAGTCCACTCTCCCCTTTCCTTTGTTTCTATCAGAACAAACGGTTTGGCTCGATCATCCTCCGGGTTAAAACATGAGCCCATCGGGAAGTTCAACAGTGCTGGGGTATCAATCTAACATTAGGATTTGATAATGACAGGTACCCCATGCAAATGCGTGTCTGCTTGAATCGGGATACTTATCGGGGAATAAACGATGTCTTCATCATCATCCACACTGTTGACCACTGGGCCACTCCTTTTTTCAAGCCCTCCGACTAGTAATTGGGTTAACTGGCGCATCATATTCATTTGATCTCGCATATCCTGCTGGATTTCGGCCAATTGCTCCTGCATTTGTATTTGCCTTTACTCTAATCTCTCCATCTTTCGTTCCATGTTTTCCAGGTTAACTGAAATAAATTCACCTAATTAGGGTCTTTCTACAAATTTTAATGCATGTGCTATAATGTAATGTAAATGCATGAAATGCAATGCAAATGCATATAATGAATGCAAAAAGAAAGAGAGGCGTTGATTATGAATTCAGTTCCATTAGAAGAACTTTTCTAGAAAGTAAATTTCTTTACATAAAACGGATTACATATGTGGCTTTTTCCTCATAGTCCAGGTGAAAACACCAATCCTTTTCTTCGTATCCGAATGTTATGGACGTGTCCCGTAAACTTTCTCAATAGATGCCTCTTCTAGCTCCTTGTTGCTTGGTCCAGGCCGTACCTCTTCACTCACTTATCCTCCGTGATGTTCATTGAGACATGATGACTCTCGAATAATCTTTGTCAGTTTGAATCCTCGGGCAAAGTCTTGTATTCTTCTGCGGGCTATCAGCCTTCTCTCGTTATTTACCTGGACTATGTTCGAACGACCGTATTATAATCCACTTTATCAAGTAACCCATTTCCTTATGATAAACTCTCCTATTTAGCAATCGAATATGAATCAACACCTTCTTTCTAAGATGATGCGATGAAATGCAATGAAAACAAAAGAAACACGTTAGCACAAGAGAAATAAACAACAGAATAAAGTACATAATCATGTGACCACTAGGGTTTGGCTTGGCTTTACCTAGGGTTAGCTCTTAGGGTTCACTATATGTGGTTTGGTTCTAACGAGAGGGTACCTGAACCAGCAGATTCCTCAATCCTCACCCATTATAGGCTCATATGGATCGAGTTTGGTTTAGGGGAATACATTTTCCTATGGCCATGCGGAGATGAAAATCTCATGAAGACATAGGTATGGATGTATCCCGAAAGTAATCCACTAGCCCATGCGGAGGTGAAAACCTCACGAAGGCGTAGTTTCTTACTCCCACTTAAGAGGGTAAAAATCGGACGATTATGCAATATGATGCGCGAAAGTGAACTAAGCGTGATGAAAATGCCATTCAAGTAAAACAAAACAAGTCAATATTTCACACACAGCTTAAAGCAAGCAAGAAATAAAGCACCTACTCGGGTAACCACTAGGGTTTGGCATGGCTCTACCTAAGGTGGGCTCTTAAGGCTTGCTATATGAGGTTCAGTTCTAAAGAGAGGTATCCAAACCAGCAGATTCCTCGATCCTCACCCATTATAGGCTCATACAGACCGAGTTCAGTTTAGGGGAATACATTTCCCTATGGTTGCACGGAGATGAAAATCTCACGAAGACATAGGTACGGATGTATCCCGAAAGCGATTCACTATCCTGCACGGAGGTGAAAACCTCACGAAGGAGTAGCTTCTCACTCCCACTTAAAAGGGTGTGACCCGACGGTCATGCAATATGATGCAGAAGTATTCTACAAGACTCGAACCATAGCAATCAAATGAGATGACGCAAGCGAATGCAATAAAAGGATCCTAATTTTTCAAATCAAAATTTCAATTTTCGAAAAAAGGACAAAAATTAATCAATTTTACGGCTTGACTCTCTTTCAGTTCCCCAGTGGAGTCGCCAAGCTGTTGAAACCATTGTTTAAGTTTTGGAAAACGGGGATCGACTTTAAAACGTAATATGGAGTCGCCACCAATCTTTTTGAGGTGTGATCGGGTCACCTTGAGATTGATCGTTAAAACATTTTGATTTGTTAAAACGATACTTTTGGCCTACGAAATTCAAAAAAGCAGGTTGGGGAGTCGGTTACGTGCGAGGAGGGATTAGCACCCTCGTAACGCCCAAAATTGGTACCGAATTGATTGATTAATGTCTTAATGTCGAAAATTTGAAAAGATTTTAAAATACGATCCTTTTTGTTAAAGAAAACTTGTATAAATTAAAACGAATGCTGAGACCCGCCTATCTCGAAGGAGTGAAATATCATACCCAGTAAGTTAGGATACAATATCTCGAACCCTCGAAATCAAGCTTGTCTTTTTGACATTTAAACAACTTGGATGAATTAAAACGAATGCTGAGACCCGCCTATCTCGAAGGAGTGAAATATCATACCCAGTAAGTTAGGATACAACATCTCGAATCCTCGAAATCAAGCTTGTCTTTTTGACATTTAAACAACTTGGATGAATTAAAATGAATGCTAAGACCCGCCTATCTCGAAGGAGTGAAATATCATACCCAGTAAGTTAGGATACGACATCTCAAATCCTCGAAATCAAGCTTGTCTTTTTGACATTTAAACACTCGTATATTTAAAATTAAGAAGGTTATTCGATTATTTGAGTCAAATGAGAAATCGAAACCCAGTAAGTTAGGGCACTATTTCTCAAAATTCCCGAATACGGAATATTGCCTTTATTTTTTTGGAAGCTCTTATTTTGAGATAACAAAAAGTCACATCTAGTGAGTTAGGACGCAACGTTTTCGAATTCCCAAGAATAAGTTTTTATTTAACTTAGGTTTTGTTTTAAAAAAAATGAGTTCTTTAGACTCGATGAGAAAAATCGGAACCCAGTAAGTTAGGGCATGATTTCCTTCGAATATTAGAACAGGAGTAATTGCTTATTTCCCCAAAAATTGGATAAAATATGATATGATTTTACAATAAAATAAAAAATAAATTACAATACTAATTTGTATAACAAAATAATGATGATGACAATAAAATATAAATAACGATAGTAAAGGTAAAAATAAAATAAGAACTAAAACGAATAATTCATGTAAAATAATAAGTACAAAATGATAAAATAAAAACAAAGACAAAAGATAATAATAAATCAATAAAATAAATACTATGTACAATAGTTTAAAGATAATAAAATGATAATAGTAGTAAAAAATACAACAATAATAAATTATAATGAAAATATGTTAACAAATAAATAATAATAGTAAAAATATGCAACATTAAAAATATCATTTTAATAATATAACAATAATAATGATAATAGTAGTAGTAATAAAATAATAATAATAATAGTAAATATTAATAGTAATAGTAATATATAAAAAGAATAATAACAATAGTAAAAATAATAGTAGTAATACTAAAATTAATTAGTAGTAATAATAATAATAGTAAAATAATATTCATAATAATATTAAAAATAATAACAATAATAATATTAATGATGATAATAATAATAATAATATTATTATTAAAAGTAATAATAATGATAAATACAATAATAATAATATTAAAGATAATAATAATGAAACAATGGTAATATTAGCAAAAATAATAAAAGAAAATAAGAAAAAGGACTAAATTAAACTTAAAATAAAAAATTGGGGCAAATCTGAAAATAAATAAGAGGAAAGGGACCTTATTGAACGCACGAATAACAGTGAAGGGCTAAAAGGGAAAATATCCCTGCCCACCAAAACGCAGCGTTTTGTGCAGGATCGAATTAAAAACAGAACAAAAATTAAGGGTGAAATTAAAATAAAATAAAACTTAATTGTAAAGTAATAAAAAATCGGAAGGACCAAAGCGGTAAATATACCACTTTCAGAAAACACGCGGATCCTTCCCCGGGTCGGGTCAACGCGCGGGTCTGAAAGGGGAAAACGACGCCGTTTTGAGGCCACTTAAACAGGCCTAAAACGACGTCGTTCCAACGGCCTGTAAAAGGGAAAAAAAATTTTGTTTAAAAATTCATTTCTACCGTGCTTAAAAAAAAAAGAAAGGGGGAAAGATTTTTTTCTCTGTTAAGGTAATGTTTCTTCTCTATTTTTTTATATATTTTAATAGTTATATATATATAGTTAAAAAAAATAAGAATCTTTATATATATATATATATATATAGATGCGATGACAGTTTCTCAAAAAAGGAAAAATATAAAGAAAATAAAATAATAAAACCTTGCTGATTTGTGTTTTTCTATTGCTTCTGTATTCGTGAAAAATTCTCTAGGCATTACAATTGTTTCGGCCTCTGCTTTATAGCCAAAATTTTAAGAATAAGATAAAAAAAATAAAAATAAAAAAAACTCTCTCATTTCTGTTATCTTGCTGTCCATTTTTTGTTATTCTCTGCTTTTCTTCCTTCTTTTCCGCAGGTGTGTGACGCAACGGAGGTCGTACAAGTGACGTGGAGGAGGTGCGCGTGTGGAGGCTGCTCGTGGGGCTTTGGCCGTTGAGGCATGCGGCGCTGGTGGCTCCAGAAGGTTCTAGGTTTTTTCTTCTGATTTTTAGGTTAATTGGGTTAGGGTTGATTGTGGGCTTGTAATTGGGTAGTGTATTGGGCCGATTGGGCTCTTGTATTTGGGTTTGTAATGGACTGTTTATTAATTATTTGGGTTTTGCATTTGGTTTTAATTTGGTTAATAAGCTGGTTAATATGGCTAATTGGACCCGGGCGAAATAGGCCCATTACAATGATATTCAAGATTATGGCAAACCTATGAATCCATAATAAGGGTGAAAAATAGAATTATGCAACAAATATATTTTTATAAAAAATTGATATAAAAATAAGGGTAAACTACCTAGTTAGCCATTCAATTTTTAGGACGTTTTCATTTTGGCCACTCGAAATGAAATCTTTGCAATTTCTTCACCCAACTTTTAAGGTGTTTTCAGTTTAGTCACCTAAATGTTAAATCTCTAACAACAGTTAATTGTATATGCCACATCATGTTTACACTTTCATTTTGATCACCAACTTCTAGATCGCTTTCATTTTGGTCACAAAAAAAATATTTTTTTAAGTATTGATTAGGGCAAAAAAATTAAGGATTAAACTGAAAAAATTGGTAGAAACTAAAATAATGCATTAAAAAATTTATTTTTTTCAACATTAAAATCAATTAAATAAATTATTGAAAATCTTATCCCTTGACAGTGTCAAACTATTTGTTACTATAATATTAAAATTAATCAAAATTAATTAATTTTTAATCTCCTTCTAAAATTTTAAAATTTATTTTATGTTTCTAAATTAAAATCAACTCAAATAACTCATCTTTAATAATTGTCTACAAAACAAAAATTTCTTTTAATTATATGATCTTGAATCTTTCATGATAAACTAAAAGTAAAGAAAAATACTTTGAATTAATTTAATTAATTAATTTTATCTTTCATGCAAAAAAAATCTCATAATTTTTTTTATCATTTTTTACCCAAACGAAGAATAATCAATTAATTAAATTAATTGGAAGGATATTTTCTCGATTATATAACCAAATGAAATTTAAGTTTCATAGAAAACTATTAAATATGAGTTATTTGAGTTGATTTTGTTAAGGATAACTTGGAAATGCAAAATAAAATTTAGAAAGAGAATAAATTAATTAATTTTTATATTATAGTAACAAATCAGTTGACATTATTAAGGGATAAAAATTTTCAACAATTTATTTAATTTATTTTTATGTTTTGAAATTTAAAATTTTAATATTAAAAAATAAATTTAGAATTTTCGGCAATGAGATAAGTAAGAACAATTTGAAATTTTTTGTGTATTATTTTAATTTCTATTGCTTTTTCACTTTAATCTTTGATCTTTTTTACCCCAATCAATACTTAAAAAAAGATATTTTTTGGGTGACCAAAATGAATGCAACCTAGAAGTTGGGTGACTAAAATGAAAGTATAACTATGATGTGACATGTATAGTTAACCGCCATTAGAGATTTAACGCTTAGGTAATTAAAATGAAAGCATCTTTAATGTGATTAAAATGAAAGCGCCGTTAGAGATTTAACGCTTGATGTGACTAAAATTAGATAAATTATTTAATAAAATACAAAATAATTATCATCAAGTTTTTACATTTATATTTAAAATATTATAATATAAATATTATATTTGATGATATAATATAGGTTAAAATATGTCATAAGTCCATATACTCTTCGTAACAAACATTAAGGATTAAACATCAAATTGGAACATAAATGTATACATAAGTAATTGAATTAGACATGTTACATCCTTGTTAATAGAATAAATGATATAAATGTTAGTTTGATTATCAAATGGAATGTTGTAGGAGAATGAAATTCTTATAAATATGCAAATTGTTTTAATTGAAGTGTAGCATATTTGGATTGAATTCTTATATTGATTATGCTTATTTTGTGACTTAAAATATGAAAATTACCTCTGAGTGCAATTGCTTGGTGTACGGTTTGTTTTCTCCGTGCGTAGTTATGGTAGATTCTAAATAGTTTGAGCAGTTGATCCAACGTCCTGCTAGTGATCCCTGACTTAGCAAAGTTTTTAAAGTTCTCTTTTGATTAGTATATGACATGTACCTAGAGTTTAAGCCGATTTTGTATCGAAAATGGTTGAATTTAAAACTTGGTTGCTTGATGTTGTTTTGAAGTATCATTTTGGCATATTTTAGCTTGAATGTAGTTGGCATATTGTTGTTTTGGTTATAATTGAAATGTAAAATATTATTACAAGTCTCCAAAACTTGTACCATGTTATTTTTTATGGAAATAGTATATCACATCGCGACGACATATCCCCAACGTCACGATGAGGAGCAACTTAGGATTCACATTGCAACATGTAATCGAGGTTACAACGAGACTTACTCATTATGTTGCGACGCAATGAGGAACCCACGACATCGTAGCGTCAACCTGAGATTTTGAAATCTTTATGATTTGGTCTTAATTTGACCTCGAGTTAACATTAGAGCTTTTGTAAGCTCGAATAAGACTCATAAAGGTTTGTAAATCATATCATATTCATGAATTGCTAGTAATTAAATGTGTATTGGTATAAATTGATTATATTTGATCGTAGTTGCTCCGACAACGAATGTGGCATCCTATAGCTCGGACCCGGTGGTCAGGTTGGGTATGGGATGTTACACTAGCCCTGCCTGGCCTTCTCTTAAATGAATGTTGTGCAAGGCAACAGGCTTGAGGTGCGACCCCCTTGGCCTATGTTGCTAATTTTGCTGAGGTTGGCTAGGCATGATGCCCGACCACCCTTGCACCTCGTTCTCGGTTGGGGCACGATGCTCCAGCCACCTCACATGGGTGTTTGCTCGCCAATCATCGCCTATGGCAGCTTTCCGCTCAACCGTTGATTTTTTTAGCTTCTCTTGGGTTTATCGATCCACCACACTTTTTTTAGTTCTGCCAAAAAAAATTAGGATTACAAAAAATACCTAGTCCGTTTTCGGCTCACATGAAATTTTTTAAAATTTTACATAAATAAAAATAAATTTAAAATGATTCTAGCTTGAAAATGATAGTCCATGATCTAATTACGTACCCAAAAATATAAAAGCTTAAATATAGTTTATCCATTTTCTAGTAACCACTACTTAAAAAAAAAAAAAAAAAAATTCTTGCCAATAAACCTGCAAGACAATTAACTCTAGGAATATCTTAAAAAGACCGAAAAGTAAAATAGCATTCAAGAACAGAAGAAAAGTTTTAGAGAAATGAACCAACCATCCCCTCTCTTCGGCAAAACTTGAGCTCAATCGGCACCAATCTCCATGACCAGCATCATAAAACATTGAGGAAAACCAGAAAAGAAAAGGGAAAAACAGATTAAAGATGATTCCCCAAAAACTTTGCATGCACTACTAATCATCAAGGTGGAAAGAGGTGAGTAACTTGAATAAGCTGATGTGAGACATATATGTTTTATTTTATTTAATTAAAGTGTTAGATAAGTGAACCTCAAGTTGTAGCTTATCGGTCGAGTGTTTATTTATTTTATGAATAGATTGAGTTTAAATCATCGTTGTAAAAAAATATTAAATAAGTAAGACATATGTATTATTCTATAAAATATTATTTTTGCCTTTAATGAAAAAAATTAAACCTTGAAAATTTTATAGCACTATGATATTTAATGAGTTCCGATATTTAAACAACAATTTATTTATTTTGGATTTAGATTCAAATGGTATATTTAAATTTAATACATATAATAAATATATAATATCAAATATTAAAGAAAAAAACTACCAATAAACTATTGGAAGAAATTGACAATGGATTTCTCTCCCAAACATTTCGATTGAGTTCGAATATCATAATTATCGTTTTTGAGAAAATTTTACTTAAATACCACCCTGACGCGAATATGATTTAAGCTAATAACTTAAAATAACCCTTATATTGTTTCTTATATTTTTGTAACTCTTTTGTTATGCTTTTATGCAATAGTATTCATTTTTACACATTACAATACTCAGAATTTTCCTTTTCCAAATATTTCTAGCTTTCCAATTTTCATGATTAAAAGTGCCTGCTAATCTGTTATTAAGATCAGATTTAAGCAATCTTGTTAGAGATCCCATTTAAGCATGCCAATGGGTATATCACCTTGTGATATTATCCAAATATGAACACTAATTAAGTTTGGAAAAGCTAATGTATTGGATATTGACCTATTTCCCTTTTAGCAGATTCCCGTAGCTCACCAATAATGATCTTAGCCCAGACCTCAACAATAAGACATAACAAAATATTTTAATTAAAATGTCTAAGTTTAATCATTAATTGGCCCAAGTTGAGTGCCAAGATCTGCCACCCACCAAGATATTAGTGCTAAGAAGTAGAAACCTGCGTTGGATAATGAACCAATGGTTGGCCCGGATGGCCGGATATATAAGTTGTGATGGTGCTTTGAGGCCTGTTGAAGCCGAAGTGGGAAGACTGGACTGTCATTTCATTGTCTATACTATTTCTGTTCATAATATTAAATGCTTTTAGAGGATCAAAGTACTGTCTCTTGAGTGGAAAATTTATTGAGCAATTTTTATCTTGGCTCTGCATCATGATTCGTACACATTTTACATGAATACTTCACTATTTACCTCTGCTTGGAAATATTTACAGCAGAGTTGAGACAAATTTTGTGTCTTTTTTTTCTTAGATGATTGAGTACTTATATAATAATGTTCTTTTAGGACATTGACATGATTTGAAACTGTTTCAAGAAATGGACCCAGCTGTATAAATCAATTCCAACAGTGGTTCTGAAGATTAATACAAAGCAAAGTTGTTGGCCCCAAAATTATGTTGCAGAAAAGACTAAACAGAAGCTTTAGTTTTCATAATTGTCATTAGTTAGCCATAAACATCAACTTCTTAAATGAACGGTGGGTATTTTCAATCCAGCTGGTCAAAGGAAAAAAAAACATACATGTGAGATGCATGCATGTTGATGTTTACATAACCATAGGCCTATGGGTCATGCATTTTAGATGATTTGGAGCTTTCAGCACATGGGAATGAGGGTGATTTCAAAAAGGGTGTGTTTTTTTTTTTCTTTTATTTGAACCTGTTTAGTTAGCCAACAAGAAGGACATAATTGCAGTGGTTAGGAGAAATGAGGAGTTCTAATAATTACTCATTGAAACCGGGGGACAAGCAAACAAGAGTGAAAAAAAGGCATAAACCCCATTTCCACCACTCAAGAATTGTGCTTTGTTATAGGAGGAGAGAGGAAGCTAAAGCTAATAATATAGAATTATGACGATTCCTGTCGTCATATTTTAAGATCTAACCTGATTTTCATATAATTTGCTATGCTAAATTAAATTAATCCAAATTTGGTTTCTCAATTAAAGTGATGACATATGTACACTGTTGTTCTTGAAACAACACTATCATTGATGTACTCATGTTTTTTAAAAGTCAGTAGAAAAATGGGGGATTAGGCACTGACATGATGAGTTTGTGTATAAATTCAACGAATTAGTTGTTTATTGGTGGGGGCAAATATTTTATTATTTTAGTTAAAAGAAAAGTTTTGCTTGTTCCTGGAGTAAAGGACGAGATAAGGTAAAATGATATATAAGTTTGGTTAAACAGGACTTGGTTTTGGTGTCCAATCAACAGAGCCAAATTTCTGCCTTTGTAGCCATTCTCAACCACTGCATGTGATTCACCACCACTTCCTTGTAGTTTTTGAATCAATCAAATTCTACCCTGAAAATGATATACAAAGAGATGAATCTCAATTATGGTAAATACAAGTTTCTGATGCAAAATGATGGTTTCCATTTTGAAAGATGAAAAGTATTTTGGGATTCAAGAGGCAATGAGTCATCATAGTCAAAACCCAACAACTTTAGCCATACTTCTTTAGCTTCCCAACAGCCACATTTAATATGTATTGTATCCTCTCTTACTCTTACTACTTTCACTATCAATTATATTTCTAGCTTTTTGGTTCACAATGTATATAATCCGATCTCTCTATGCCAGCCAAATGAAAATTTTAACTCATAAATAAAAGCAACCCTGACCTGATTAGGAGTGGCTCTTACCTGGTTAATAATCTGCTCAGGCAGTAAATTATTTAAAAATCAAAAATCAACATTCGAATTAATAAAAAATGTTGGTGTGTGGGGATAAAAATAAACTTATAAAAAATTAACAAAGACATCAAGACTTGTATCAATGTCACTTTTTTAAGGTTTTATTCGCCCTCACCTCTATTTTGGTGTGCAAAAGAGTTACTGGAAAATGAACTTTGAGGATACAATTAAGCCCAATGACTGCCTACGTTTGTTCTGACGAAAACAATCCACTAAATATTGAGTGGAGCATATCAATTTCTATAAAGAATTTCTACAACAATTCTGTAGAAATTCTTTATAGAACAATCTAAGAATAATAAAAAGAAATAAAAGTTCCTATAATTTTGGTGCATCCAACAAATGAAATTTGACTCCTTTTTATAGGAGTTCTTATGTCTCTTCATAGAGACATAACTATTCAAATGGATAATTATATTTTTTAGCAATAAACATAATTATTCAATAGATATCTACTTAAATAATTATAACCCTTGTTATTAATTAAGTGATATATCTTCTGATAACAAGAGACACAACTCATCACTATGAATAGTGACAACTCTTGGTTAATAACCAAGTGACATAACTTTTGGATCACTTGTAACTTTTCAATTATAACTATTGGAACATTATAAATATTTTCAAAATGTTCCAACAAACCGATAAATTCAACTACCCTAGTTCCAAATCTTGAGTGTAATGTTGAATTAAACGTCCATACGAAGTTCACCTATCTAGCCAAAAATGAACTTTGGAACCATCACCTACTTTCGATCAAAATTATTTACCAATAACCTCCGTACCAACAATACTCTTCTAAGTATGTGGATGATTGCTAGTTCGATTCACCTAAAAAAAGCTCTCAATAGAAAGATACTTCGTTTGAATCACTTGTACCCATAACTTTGTCAACTTCAATGATTAGCCTCCATTTTAAATTCACAAGCAATACTAAATTCTACTCCCCCATTACTTTCAAACCTAGATCACTCACCTTAGTTGGCAAACAAAGTACTTCCCAATTGACAAAAGAGTATAGCATCCAATGTAAATCTCTATAAAAAATTACACCAAAACTTATCAATCTGATCTTAAAACCAAGGAGGAATTGTGAAGTTTGCATGGTATAGGTTAGTAAGGTTACAACTAACGATTTAGTCAAAACTAGTCTCATAGCCAATGAAAGCTGGTTAAATTTCCAATTAGCAAATTTCTCTTGAGCCTTTTCAAAAAGATAGCAATACATTTTTTTGTCACTATCCCATGTATAAAATGTACTCCCAAATATCTACTAGATTACTTGTCAAAGATATACTTGTTAGCTAACTCACTACCCCAACATTCTCCCTTGAAAAGTTTCTTTGACCCAAGCAAATTCGATTTATCAAAGGCTAACTGACTAGCCAAACCACAAAATAAATTCTTTTAAACACTCATGAATCAATTTAATCTAAACATCCCAACTAGAAGAAAATATAATCAAATCATCAGCAAAAATACATGGGATATACTAAGTCCTCCACAACTTGCTCAAATAAGCTTTAATTTTCCCCTTTCAATCTTATCTTGTATAATATGAGACAAACGCTCCATACCAGAACAAATAAGTATGATGATAATGGATCTCTTTGCCTAAACCCCCTAGAAGGCCTAAAAGAGTCTATAACTTCTCTATTTCACAAGATCTGAAAGAACCTTAAACTAACACAACTCATAATTAAAGATAATAAGGTACTATTTAGACCAATATCCATTAAAATATCTTGAACGAACTCCCAATTCATCTTAGTATATGCATTATTCAATTCAATCTTCAAGGTTATTAAACCCACTTTACCCTTCTCCCTTCTCATTGAGTGGAGCATTTCTTGAACAATCACAATATGTTTTATAATTTGTTGACCTAGAATGAAACTACTTTAATCAGGAAAGATTAACAATGAGAGCACCATTTTAGTTGATCAACAATAATATTCAAAAATGACTTTATAAATAACATTACAAAGACTAATCGGGTGAAGTTGACTCATATATTATGGCATCCCCACTTCCAAAATGAGTGTAGTAAAGGTATTATTAAATCTTTTTGGAACAACCCTTGAAATGAATGTTTCTCTCACCAAGTGAATGACTTCTTTGCCAACAATATCCCAATTATGTTAAAAAATAGAGCTTGGAAATCATCTAGACTTGGAGCCTTATTTATAAGTTCTTATACTAAACACGACCTCTTTAATTTCATCTTCAAAAATTGTTTTATGCAAACCTTTAGAGCAAGAAAAGATAAAAGATAGGAAATTAACCTTAATTTTCGATCTTTTTCTCGAACTCATTGATTCATTATATAAATCCTTATAAAAAATTAACCTCTAAGTTTTTTAGTTCAGTTTGATAAACCACCCAATTTCCCTGTCCATCTTTAAGAGCTTGAATTTTCCTCTTTTTTTTTTTGGTGCTCTCCATGTCCCTTTTATGGTCCATGTTAATGGTTCATATTTGCCCCTTACACTAATGTTGTCTCCAAAGTTCGGACCTGCATTTTCCATTGGAGTGCAATGTGCCTTCCCACTACACCCAACACTTTTTGGTGTTATTTTGAGACTAGTAGGATTTGAACCTAGTACTTAATAGGTTTATTAAAACTATTTAACCATTACACCATAATCTTTTTTTATAAGGACTAAAGTAAGAAAATACGAGGTATTCCTATTCCCTTCCTATAACCATTTAGTCCAAGCTTTTTGAAACCAAATAAACTCCTCTTATTGCAATTCATACTTGAGTTTGGTTAAGAATACTTTATCAAAATCATATAATTTCTCTTTAACACCTTTTAGTCAAGCCAAAATTATTTTACATCTCTTAAAAATATTTCCAAAATGAAATTGATTCCATGTTCTCAAGTCAATTGTCATTTCAACTAGCCTTTCTGACGATCCCTTATTTGACTTCTCTCTAGGTGATAGAGAAAAGCCCTGCACATCAATCAAAATAAGATAATGATCAGATTTTAAACGTGGTAAATCAAATAAGACCACATTCTAATATAGAAGTTTCCACCCTAAATTAGAATAGGCTTTATCAAGCGTTTCCTAAATAAAATTGTTGAAAAAATCGATTTAGAAAATAGTGTCAAATGCACAACGAAATTTTTTTTTTTTTCTAAAACTCAAGCCTTGTGGTATTTATATTAATAAACTCAAAATCGAATTAGTATTTGTGTTTTGAGCGAGGCAATCTAGGTCATTTTTTGGTTTTCTACCAAAGGATCTTCTCTGCTATCATCGAACCCCGACTTGCTTAGAATGTGGACTCTAACTTCACGAATTGATTGCACAGAATGAAAACTTGAATTAATTCTCTCTACGAGAAATAGAAAACTTGAGCTCTCAAGAAAATAAAATTTATTTTCTAAATAAATTGTCACTATTTTCTGACAAAATAATGTCGTTCAAAATATGAATAACTAGTGTAATTTTGGCTCATCCCATAGTTTTTATTTATAGGAAAAAGTTACAAGAGTTTTATTTGAATAAGAGGTAATTAAATAATAATAGTTTAATAGAAAAAAATACAATATTATCTTATAGGGAATAAGGGGGTGGCATGTAACAGCCCGGTTTTAGCTAAATCGGAACAGTGATTTTGGAATCACAAATCCTAGGTTAGAAAATTATTTTAATATTATTTTATGTGTTTACAGCATGACAGCATGTATGGGTGAAAATTTCCTGAGCTAATTTTATCGTTTAATAGCTCAATTTGAGAAAAAGGACTAAATCGCGTAAAATGCAAAAGTTGCATTCTACTTGTTAAAGGTGTCTAATTGCTATGATTTATTAAATGAAAAGTCCTTATGATGATATTAGACCATTGATAGTGGAATTTGACATAAATGGGCATGTATTTGATGTTTTAAATGTTATTTTAACTAAGGTTAATTTGGTAATTAAATAAAACAATGTATATTAAATAAAACAAAAGATGAAAACATGTTCATATTTGTATATTTCAACCGAAAATAGAAAAGAAAACCTAGAATTGGGGAGCTTTAAGTTTTGGCACCTTTGAAGCTTGATTAAGGTATGGTTTTAGCTCGATTTTTGATGATTTTTACGTTTTTGAGATCGTTGCTTTATATTCTAGCTAGCCCATGCCTTAATTTTTGAAGTTGTCAATGATTTTGTGAAGTGCCATTGATGAATTCTTGAGATTTTGAATTTTTTATGATGAAAAATGAATATTTGTTAATAGTTACACAAGTTTTGTTAAGTGATTTTTGACAAAAAATGTCAAATAAGGATTTAATTGTGAAAAGTGTAAATTGAGGGGTTGAAATGTGAAATAAATGAAAGTGTTGGGCTGCTAGGGACCTATATGAAATTCAGCTAGGCTTGGGTTTAATGAAATTTCATGAATTTTGTGTATTTGTGAAATAGGGACTAAATTGTAAAAATGTGGAACTTCAGGGGCTAAAGTGTAAAAATGCTCAAATATGTGTTTTTGGACTGAATTGAATGATTTCATGAATAAATGGGTTAATTTTGAATGTATATAGATCAAGAACGAAAGAAATCAGATTTAGATCGGGGAAAATCAAAGGTTATCGAATAGTCGATCCAGTCCGTTTATCCCGAATACAAGGTAAGTTCATATGCAAATAAATGTCTTAAAATTGACTTATATATTTTTAATTGTCATTGAACTGCTATGAATGATGAATGATCAAATACGAGCAAGAATCGACAAGGTTACAATATCCGAAAGTCTTGTACGAACCTCAGGAATAGTATAGGATACGAATGTCATGATATTAGGATTATCGAGATGTGATTATGTGTAAGACCATGTCTGGGACATTGGCATCATTATGTGATTACGTGTAAGACCATGTCTGGGACATTGGCATCGTTATTTGATTTCATGTAAGACCATAGCTGGGCTATCGGCATCGGTATGTGATAACATGTAAGACCATATCTGGGATATGGCATTGTACGAGCTATATGTGATTTCCGAGTATCCTTAACAATTCCAAAAGGTTCAACGGGAAAAGTCAAGTCGAGAAAGAATGTGTGAATGAGTTAAGTGACTCAGGTACGTATGAGATTCATACAAGTATTGAAAAGGGAAGTATTTGATAAATTCACTTATGATATTGAATATGTATACATTGGGAAAGGTTTGTGAGCTTATATGTGTTTACTCATAGTTTGCCTATTGATGAAAATGATGTTGATTCATGTGGTAATTTTATTTGTATATGGCTTACTAAGCTTTTAAAGCTTACTTTGTGTGTTCTTTCCCTATTTTATAGATAATTGAAGCTAGCTCGGACTCGGGGATCATCAAGAACATCGTCACACTATCGATCAACTTGTTGGTGCTTTTGGTGCTTTGTAAATATGGTATATGGCATGTATAGGCTAGTGATATAATGATATGTTTGGTTGTGATAATGGCCATGAGATTTGGCTTGTAAATGGTATATGTTTTAGTATGTATATATAGTCATGAGTAATGGCTCTTTTGGTTATGTTTGGAAAGAATGTGGTTATGGTTATATTTGAATTTGGAAATTGATCTATAAGGAGTGACTGAAGTTGTTAGTTTGATTAGTTAAGTTCTTGTGAATTGATGTTTAATGATATAAGTATTTGAATAGGTAAATGATATGGAATTGAGTATTGAAATAGTTGAAATGAATATGGTATGATTTGTGTACTTGGTTGATGGTTTTGGGATGCCTATTGTATGATGAAATGGTACCATTTTGGTTGTTTAAGTGAGCATGAGAAAGGGTGGCAAATTGGCCTTGCAAATGACCTAGTTTTGTCTACATGGGCAGAGACACGGGCGTGTGTCTCAGCCGTGTGTGACATACGGTCATGCTACACGGCTGTGTGTCCCCTGGTGTTGAAATTGAATTGAAGTCAGTATGCTCTACACGGCCTCACACACGAGCGTGTGACCGGCCGTGTGGCACAAGTCAGTATACCCTACAGGATTGACACGGCCTAGCACACGGCCTGGCACACGAGCGTGTGTGGCCACTTCGAAGGACACACGGGCTAGAAACATGGGTGTGTGGTTGGCCGTGTGACCCAAGTCAGTATGTATGCCCTGTTTTCACACGGCCTGAGACACGGACGTGTCTGGAGTCGTGTGAGTCACACGGCCTGTTCACACGGGCGTGTGACCCTTATATGTTTGAAATTTTTCTAAGTTTCCAAATTTTTATAAGTTATCGGTTTAGTCCCGAACCACTTCTAAAGCATGTTTAAGGCCTCGTAGGCCCGTATAAGGGACATAGTGAATATGATTGAATGGTGTTTAAGAATGAATGCTTAAATGTATAAGTTATGTTTGATAAATAATGTGTATGGATCGGTAATACCTCGTAACTCTATTCTGATAGTGAATACGGGTGAGGGGTGTTACATGGCGGCACACCCTGATAAAGACTAGGGTTTACCACCCCTTACACCATGAGATGGGCTCTTGGGTCCGTCTCGTGTATTGTGTATAATTATATGTGTTATTTGGACTTTTAACCAACTTATACAATTTAACCAACCCATAACCACTTTTTCTATTTCCAAAAATATTAATTAATTAAAATACTTTACCCAATTAAATTATTTTCTTAACTCAATTCTAATTCTGTTAAAGTCATGACAACTTTAACGTATTAGAATCTATGAGGAAATATATTTAATTGCGCTGTTCAATAAAACTACGATGACTAATTAATTTAATTTTCACTTTGAATTTCAATTATTTAATTTCGATAAATAATAATTTAAAGAAATTAATTTAACTTCTAACTCATCTTTTTTACTTAGCAAGAAAATGCATTCACTATGGATAGTGATGCATGCGATCTATTTCTCTTAATCGTCATTTTCATTCATTCCAAAGTATTAGTTCTACATGAAATTTGTTTTGGGTTATGTCGAGCTAGACATATAGAATTAGGACTCAAATAATTTGTAATTAAGTTCTAGCTTTTTGTCTATTAATTACAACATTATTTAATCATGGAGTCATCCCACTAAAGTACCATGATTGAACTCCCCCTTATTATATACCATTACGAAAGCAACTTTATAGTTGATTGTCCAATGACTTTGACATAAGTGTTGTAACACCCCAAACCCGGCCTAGACGTTATGGCCGAATCTGGCGATGTCACATGATAGTACTTTAGAAGACGTAATTACGATAAAACCATTTTTTGATATCTTAGGCTACCGTCAAAAGCGTGTCGTTCGTTCATTCATTATCCACTTTCAAAACATTATACGTTGTCCATTTCCCAAAATATTTATATTTCGCGGAAGCATTTAAATCCGTTTGCGTATTCGTGGTGTTTTGATAAAACATTCGTTTATTTTGAAAACTCGAGCTTTCCTACTGCTAACGGTAAAACCATAAACGTTGCAAGTCCCAAATTAAACAAAAATCCGTAATGGCCATATTACATAAGGTATACCCCGATATAATTAAAACCATAAATAAAATAAATAAAATAAAACCATAAAGGTTCAGAATCGTGGTCACCGCCGAGTCTTCCGCCTATCGATCCGTCTACTGCTAGGGATTACCTGAATAGATTAAACAGAAATGGGTGAGTTTTTGCAACTCAGTGTGTAATCCCCACAGAAAACACGCACACAGCAACTATCAGAACACAATCATGCATTTACAGTTTGGGTCTGAGCCCATTACAGAAACGGTGTGGACCTTAGCCCACTCAGATACAGAATCAGATATATTCTAGGGCCATAGCCCTTTTCAGACATAATATGTAGATCAGAGCAGAAAAACAGAGTCCTACCCACCAGCCTCTACACATCAACTCCGTCCAACCCTACACACCATGTGGGGATAAAATCAACCCACCCATCCCTACACACCATGCTGTACTGAAATGCGGCACATAATCAGATAGTTGCAGCTGAGCTGCCAGATAACAGGCTTAAGAGCCTTTCAGATACTTCCTCCAAATATCATCAACCCACCCCGATGCAATGTAACATACAAAGAATGTCATGCTATTATGCAATTAAAAATACATATATTCAGATATCATAATTCATGCTTGGTACAGAAATCAGACAAACAAATCATCCATATAGAGGTCTAAGTATTGCTTACCGAGCCTACGGTAGGTCCACGGTCAACTTGGGTGACCCGTGCAACCTTAAAGAACTTTTCAAAAATATGGGCTCACACGCCCATGTGGCCTGCCCGTGTGGCCCACACGGCCCAATTTTTCGAGCCCGTGTGTCGCACACGGCCGTGTCACTCGCGCACAGCCTGGCTCGTCAATCACACGGCCATGTGGTGACTTACAGTCTTACACACGGCCTACCACACGGGCGACCACACGCCCGTGTGGCGTCGACAGTAAGGTTTTCGAATTTTGCCGAAACCTCATTTTCTGCATTTTCGGGTACACATCTGGTTCGTTTTCGCTCTTTACGTAATCTCGAGATCACTAGCACCTATAATTGAACAACGTTTTACTCAGTAAATCCTTTAAACGATCGAATCAACTAAACCCGAAACGGGATGCTCATCCAACGAGTGACCAAACTTACCTTCAATCGAGTCACTAAAATTCCACGAACCTAAGTCTCCCACAGCGATTACGCGTTCCTGAATCTTTCCCCTAACCCGTATTAACGACGCACGTCAATAAAAACACTAACAGCAAAAATAAAGCTACGCTACTCATCTTACCGAATCAAAGCGTAAACCAATGGTGCACAGAAGAGAGGAACGACTGAAGAGGGAATCAAAATAAAAAAAATGGCAGCGTGGGGAAGAAAAAGAAGAAGAATTCATCTATGGGAGGAGGAGAGCAACAGTATTTTTCGGCAGAGAGAATTTTTTGGAAAAGAACTACTCAGAAAATTTGATAGTTTCCTAACTTCTCTCCCACAAATTCCTCAAAACTCTCACCACAATCCCGGTAGAACATAAACACTAGCCGTCCATAATAGCAAAAATTGGATCCTTTTTTGTGCATGCAAGGGTTCGAACTTCAGATCTCCACAACCTCTACACTCCACTTAACCACCAGACCAGCAGGCCCATTCTTTTAATTACGTACACACTTTTACTTATAAGCCTACTAACCAGAGATAGGGCTTTATTCAAAAAAACACCAAAATTTTAGCCAAAGCTAGGGCTTGAACTTGGGACCTCTCACACACACCCAGAACACATAACCACTGAGGCAGATAGACATTGTGTCACAATTTACAAAACGGCGAAATTAACGAAAAATCGGGGCGTTACAACTCTACCCCCTAAAAGAAAATTTCATCCTCGAAATTTTACCTGATCAGAAAAGGTGATGGTACTGCTGACGCATCGAATCCTCTATCTCCCACGTGGCCTCCTCAGTGCTATGATTCTGCCACAGCACTTTTACTAAGGGGATAGACTTCCTTCGCAGAACATTAATGTCGCGATCCAGAATTTGGACCAGCTCCTCCTCAAATGTCAGGTCTGGTCTAACCTCAATGTCCTCAATAGGTACAATGTGCGTGGGATCAGAGCGGTAGCGTCTCAACATTGAGACGTGGAACACATCATGAATGCGATCCAACTCCGGAGGGAGTTCCAACTGATATGCGACTGGCCCCACTCGCTTCAAAATGCGGTACGGCCTAATAAACTGAGGGCTCAGCTTACCCTTGCGACCGAACCTCAAGACTTTCTTCAATGGCGAGACCTTAAGAAAAACTAAGTCCCCCACAAAATACTCGATATCCTTTCTCTTCAGATCCGCATAGGACTTCTGCCTATCCGATGCTGCCTTTAGTCGATCCCGAATCAATCGGACCCTATTTTCAGATTCAGAAACCAATTCCAGACCCAGAGCACGTCGCTCACCCAACTCAGTCCAGCACAAGTGAGTGCGACACTTATGACCATACGGGGCCTCGTACGGTGCCATCTGGATGCTAGAATGGTAGCTGTTATTGTAGGCAAACTCTGCCAACGGCAAATACTCCTCCCAACTGCCTCGAAAATCTATAACACAGCTCCTCAACATATCATCTAGTACTTGAATCACCCTCTCTGACTGACCATCTGTCTGAGGATGGAAAGCAGTACGGAAGTCTAATCTTGAACCCAGAGCCTCGTGTAATTTCTTCCAAAACTGAGACGTGAAACGAGGATCCCTATCAGAGATGATCGAGATAGGAACCCCATGCAGTCTCACTATTTCCGCTATATATAGCTTGGCCAATTTTTGGAGAGAGAAGTCCATCCTGACCGGAATGAAGTGAGCAGACTTGGTCAATCGATCCACGATGACCCAGACAGAATCCTTCTTAGTGGGTGTTAAAGGCAACCCACTAACGAAGTCCATCGTTACTCGCTCCCATTTTCACATCGGTATCTTCACCAGCTGCAGCAACCCCGAAGGCAACTGATGCTCAGTCTTAACCTGCTGACAAGTTAGATAGCGAGCAACGAAGTCCGTGACCTCCCGCTTCAACCCTGGCCACCAGTACAACTCTCGGAGGTCTCAATACATTTTATTCCCCCCCGGGATGCATAGTGTAAGGGCTACTATGCACTTCCCTCAAAATCGAATGTCTTAAATCCTCATCATTCGGTACACAAATTCGACCGCGGAAACAAAGTACCCCGTCATTGCTAATCCCAAAATCAGTAGTACCCCAATTCTCAATCTGACGGAACCGCACCTTAAGCGACTTATCCTCCACCTGTTTAGTTCTAATCTGATTAATCCATGTGGGCTTAACCTGAAGTTCTGCTAACAGACTCTCATCGTCGAATAAGCATCGCTCTCAAATCGGTCAAAGCCCTACGACTTAAAGCATCTGCCACCATATTAGCCTTACTAGGGTGGTACTCGATGGTGCAGTCATAATCCTTAAGCAGTCCAACCCATCTACGCTGCCTAAGATTAAACTCCTTCTGAGTGAGAAGATATTTGAGGCTTTTGTGATTAGTGTAGATAGTACACTTCTTACCGTACAGATAGTGCCTCCAGATTTTCAGAGCGAAGACTACCACTGCCAACTCCGAATCGTGCGTCGGATAGTTAGCCTCAAACGTCTTGAGCTGTCGTGACGCATAAGCTACCACCTTACCATCCTACATTAGTACGCAACCCAGACCCACATGCGACGAATCATCAGATACCACGAAGTCTCTACCGTGCTCTAGTCAGATCGTAATAGAGCTCGAGTCGAATCGATTTGAGCTTCTCGAAGCTCTCTTGTTGCTTATCAGTCCAGAAAAATGAAACTCTCTTATGCAGAAGCTTGGTCAACGGTGCTGCGATCAAGGAGAACCCTTCTACGAAGCATCGATAATAACCCGCCAGCCCTAGAAAGCTGTGAATTTTGGACACATTCTTTGGCTGTTTCCACTCCAACACAGCTTCAATCTTATGAGAATTCACCCGAATCCCCTCCGTAAAAACCACATGCCCCAGAAAGGTTACTTCTCAGAGCTAGAATTCACACTTACTGAACTTTGCGTACAACTGTTTCTCACGAAGAGTCTGTAGTACCACTCAGAGATGCTCGTCGTGCTCGTCCTCATTCTTAGAATACACCAGGATGTCATCGATGAATACCACTATGAACCGGTCCAGATAAGGCTGGAATACCCGGTTCATCAAATCTATAAACACCGCTGGTGCATTGGTCAACCCAAAAGGCATAACCAGAAACTCGTAATGTCCATACCGAGTCCTAAATGCCGTCTTGTGCACATCAGCCTCCTTAACCTTCAGTTGATGGTATCCAGATCACAAATCGATCTTGGAGAACACAGAAACCCCTCTAAACTGGTCGAATAGATTATCTATTCTCGGTAGTGGGTACTTGTTCTTGATCGTTAGCTTGTTCAGTTGCCGGTAGTCGATACACATTCTCATTATCCCATCTTTCTTCTTCACAAACAATACCGGTGCTCCCTATGGAGACACACTGGGACGAATGAATCCATGATCTAACAGTTCTTAAATTTGAGCCTTAAGCTCTATAAGCTCCTTCGGTTCCATTCGGTAGGACGCTATAGACACCGGAGCTGTACTCAAAATGAGCTCAATCCAAAATTCTACTTCTCAGCTCGGAGGCAGACCCGATAATTCCTCAAGAAAAACATCCAGAAAGTCTCTTACAATCCTGATGTCCTTAACCGCAGAGTCCGTAGAATCAGAAACACTGATATAGGCCAAGAATGCCTCACATCCCTTCCGTACCAACTTTTCTGCCACCAACGCAGAAATCACATTAGTTAGATAGTCCCGACATTCCCCAATCACCACTACCTCGTTGTCCTCCTCGGTTCTCAAAACAACCATTTTTGTCGCACAGTCCAGACTTACTCGGTGCTTGACCAGCCAGTCCATTCCCAGAATCAAATCGAACTCTCCGAATGGAAGTTCCATCAGATCAGCCAAAAATACCGTCCCTTGAACCTCTAACGGAACGTCTCTATATATTTTACTAACTCGGATAGATTGCCCCAATAGACTCACCACAGTTAGCTCGCTTAAAGTATTCTTAAATGGAGTCCCCAAGGTTTCAGACACAGAACTAGCTACATAAGAGTGTGTAGAGCCTATGTCTATCAATGCCAAATAAGGTACATTATAAATGAAAAACGTACCCGTGATGACGTCCGGAGCATCTCGGTCCTCACGGTGACGGGTAGCATAAACCAATGCGGGCTGCCTCGCCTCAGTCAGTCCAGCACCTCTGCCCAGTTCTCTCTGTCCTCGACCCATACCATTACCACCCCTGGCCTGACCTCGGCCCCTAGGTGGCTGCTGAACTACTCTCGGTGGCTGCGCAGTACCAGTACCCGCAGCTTGCATCTGATCAGTTCTCAGCAGACAATCCCTGACACGATGTTCAGTCGACCCACATCTCAAACAAACCCTAGTCGTCCTCCAACATTCGCCCGTGTGGCGCCTACTACAGTGCCCACAAAGCGCCACCCCAGCAGGTGCAACAGGAGGCCCAACTCTCACTGGCCCTTCAGATCTGACCTTTTTCTTAGGCGTCATCACAAAATTTGAGGGCTCCGACTCCCTCTTATTCTTTCCTTTCTCGCGGTTTTGGCGCTCAGCGCGCTTAACCTCCTCAGCGATCTTCGCCTTCTCCACTAAAGCAAGAAAGTCACGCTCCCTCTGCGGAGCTATCATGACCTGTAAGCTGTCCCTAAGTCCATTCTCAAAATGGACGCATCGCTCATACTCGGTCGCCACTATGCCCCGGGCATACCGGTTTAATCTCAGGAACTCAGCCTCATACTCGGCTATCGACCGATCTCCCTGGGTGAGATTAAGGAACTCACGCCTTCTAGTATCAATGTAGCTGGTTCTCACATATTTACTCTGGAACGCCGTCTTAAAATAGTCCCAAGTCAAACGGTCGGGCTGAGTGCCCTCCTTAACCGTCAGCCACCACTGGTACGCTTCATCGCGAAGCAGAGAAACAGCCCCCTTAAACTTCTGCTCCGCGGTAAAATCCAAGTCATCCATAATTCTTTCCGTGGCCTCCATCCAATATTCGGCCACGTTAGGGGTGACTCCACTGACACCCCTGAATAGTTCAGCCCCATTAGACCGGAGTCGCTCCGTAACCGACCCTCGGCCCCCAGATCCAATGTTGGGCCCAACGATCCTCTCTAAAATTCGTAGCATGGTTCGGGATAGCGCGTCATCCCCAGCCTCACGATCATGAGACCCAGTCTCTATAGCAGGTGAGATCGGTGTCTCGCTCGTATCCAGATTAGGCAGATATTTATATGCCGAGGACCCAGCTTGAGCCCCCTGCGACCTCTACCACGGCCTCTAGTACCCCGTCCGCGGATACCTCGGGCGCTCATCGTAAATTCGGAGTTTATCTGTATTAACAGTTTTATGCATTAGTTATAGTTCTGATGTTTATTAACAGATATTTTATGCAGAACAATATCATAAGTTCAGAGTTCGTTATCGCGAATCGTAGTCTCACTACGATTTTTAGTTTCGCTACAGTTTCCAGTTTACACTACCTAGAGTGTTTACAGTACAGTATACTACCTATTGACTGTTTCAAGCAAGCAAGTAATATTTTCAGTCAAATTTAAACAGAATTCAGAACACTTACAGGATCGGCGCCGGAGACTCGGTGTACCACATACTCATTCCAATATTACTTTAAATCACTTAAAATCATTTCTTAAAAACCAATTTTAAAAATCCCAAATCCACAGCTGAGTTTTGAAACCTGGCTCTGATACCACTAAATGTAACACCCTAAACCCAGCCTAGACATTATGGTCGAATCCGGCGATGTCACATGATAGTACTTTAGAAGACGTAATTACGATAAAACCATTTTTCGATATCTTAGGCTACCATCAAAAGTGTGTCGTTCGTTCATTCATTATCAATTTTCAAAACATTATACGTTGTCTATTTTTCAAAATATTTATATTTCGCAGAAACATTTAAATCCGTTTGCGTATTCGTGGTGTTTCGTTTATTTTGAAAACTCGAGCTTTTCTACTACTAACGGTAAAATCATAAACGTTGCAAGTCCTAAATTAAACAAAAATCCGTAATGGCCCTATTACATAAGTATACCCCGATATAATTAAAACCATAAATAAAATAAATAAAATAAAACCATAAAGGTTTAGAACCGTGGTCACCGCCGAGTCTTCCACCGTACCGATCCGTCTACTGTTGGGGATTACCTGAACAGATTAAACAAAAATGAGTGAGTTTTCGCAACTCGGTGTGTAATCCCCACAGAAAACACGCACACAGCAACTATCAAAACACAATCATGTATTTACAGTTTGGGTCTGAGCCCATTACAGAAACGGTGTGGACCTTAGCCCACTCAGATACAGAATCAAATATATTCTAGGGCTATAACCCATTTCAGACATAATATGCAGATCAGAGCAGAAAACCAGAGTCTTACCCACCAGCCTCTACACACCAACTCCGTCCAACCCTACACACCATGTGTGGATAAAATCAACCTACTCATCCCTACACACCATGCTGTATCGAAATGCGGCACATAATCAGGTAGTTGCAGCTGAGCTGCCAGATAACATGCTTAAGAGCCTTTTAGATACTTCCTCCAAATATCATCAACCCACCCCGATGCAATGCAACATACAAAGAATGTCATGAAATTATGCAATTAAAAATACATATATTCAGATATCATAATTCATGCTTGGTACAGAAATTAGACAGACAAATCATCCATATAGGGATCTAAGTATTGCTTACCGACCCTATGGTAGGTCCACAGTCGACTTGGGCGACCCGTGCAACCTTATAGAACTTTTCAGAAATATGGGCTCACACGCCCATGTGGCCCACACGGCCCAATTGGTCGAGCCCGTGTGTCGTACACGGCCTCGCTCGGCCATCACATGGCCGTGTCACTCACGCACGACCTGGCTTGTCAATCACACGGCCGTGTGGTGACTTACAGTCTTGCACACGGCCTACCACACGGGTGACCACACGCCCGTGTGGCGTCGACAGTAAGGTTTTCGTCTTTAGCCGAAACCTCATTTTCTGCATTTTCTGGTACACACTTGGTTCGTTTTCGCTCTTTACGCAATCTCGAGATTACCAGCACCTATAATTGAACATTGTTTTACTCAGTAAATCCTTTAAATGATTGAATCAACTAAACCCGAAATGGGATGCTCATCCAACGAGCGACCAAACTTACCTTCAATCGAGTCACTAAAATTCCACGAACCTAAGTCTCCCACAGCTATTACGCGTTCCTGAATCTTTCCCCTAACCCGCATTAACGACGCACGTCAATAAAAATACTAACAACAAAAATAAAGCTACGCTACTCATCTTACCGAATCAAAGCGTAAACCAATGGTGCATAGAAGAGAGGAATGATTGAAGAGGGAATCAAAATAAAAAAAATGGCAGCGTGGGGAAGAAAAAGAAGAAGAATTCGGCTATGGGAGGAGGAGAGGAACAATATTTTTCGGCAGAGAGAATTTTTTTGGAAAAGAACTACTCAAAAAATCTGATAGTTTCCTAACTTCTCTCCCACAAATTCCTCAAAACTCTCACCACAATCCCACTACTCAGAATCCCGGTAGAACACAAACACTAGCCATCCATAATAGCAAAAATTGGACCCTTTTTTGTGCATGCAAGGGTTCGAACTTCAGACCTCCACAACCTCTACACTCCACTTAACCACTAGACCAGCAGGCCCATTCTGTTAATTACGTACACACTTTTACTTATAAGCCTACTAACCAGAGATAGGGCTTTATTCATAAAAATACCAAAATTTTAGCCAAATCTAGGGCTTGAACTTGGGACCTCTCACACACACCCAGAACACATAACCACTGAGGCAGATAGACATTGTGTCACAATTTACAAAAAAGCCAAAATTAACGAAAAACTGGGGCGTTACAAGTGTATTACCCTCATAGGATATAATTTATCTCTAAGGGTTATATCTGTTCACCCAATATGATTTTGTTTTATCTCATGGTAACCATTATATCTTTCTTCATGAAAAAGTTAATTACTATTAAATCATTCGTCCTCTAAAAATGACTCGTGACCATGTTACCTTTCTATGTATCATGTAATACCAATAAGAAGATACCATTAACCCTTTATTGGGCTATGAATTTCGCTATTGTAAATAAAGCTATGTCATGCAAAATTCGTATATCCAATGTACTAGCTTTCATCCCTTTAGTTATTTGAACATAGACTTTTAATACATCAAAGTATACGAGTTACGCACACATAGTTAGTCACTTACTCTGGATTGAGGTAAGTCACACTATGAACACCACAAGTAATTTAATCCATAAATGATCTAAGATTAGTTCAGCTTGGGTCCTGTTCGATATATTGTCAATCTAGACAATCACATATATTGTAACATCCCGTTACCTGACCCAATCGCTGGATTTGAGTTACAAGGTGTCACATTCATTGCCGAAGCAACTACAATCGAACTACATTCAAATATAACTAAAACAAGTATATAAAATGATACATAATCATTTTCGAGTCTTATTCGAGCTTGCGAAAGCTCTTTTGTTAATTCGAGGTCGAAATAGGACCAATTTGTAAGAATTCTAAAGTTTTGAATTGATGTTGCGACGTTAGGGGTTCCTCATCGTGACATAACTCACTATTCGGTGCTCGTCATGACCTTGAGTAACAATGTTGCCACCTAGATTTTGCTCTATTTCTCGTTGCGGTGTTAGTGGTTTGTCGTCGCGACGTGACTCACTATTTTCACAAAAATCAACTTGGAACAAGTTTGAATGACCTGAAACATGTTTAAACACCTTCCATACTACCAAATCAAACTCTTGCCAATGCATACAACAAATTGTGCAAAATTTGGCACTTCCAAGTACCATCAAATGACTAACTTCTAATAACAACTAACCAATTTGGCTTATACAATTCATACTTCAAGAACCAACCAAAACATATTCATAACTATATTCACCACATTAGGGCCTAAAACTAGCTAGATAAACACATACAAACACGAATTCAAAGCATTGACATAAGTTTATAACATATATAATTTGACATTTGAACATTCAACAAAAATCCCAAGGTACATGCCTTAACACCAAAATGAAACACAATTTACAAAATTTGTTGAGTCGTAAACGGTTGTCTCGATGCTGGCTTCAAGAAACACTTGAACTTGCGCACGGAGAAAGCAAACCATATGTTAGGCAATAAAGCTCAGTTGTACATTTATAATTCAAGTATATAACATAAGCATTAAATAGATTAATCCCAAAGTAAACATGTATATCCATATGCACATATCAACCACCTACTTACAATTTGGAGTTACTAAGCTTTGCATTATCAATCTAAACATATTATGTGTATAAAACAAGCACCAAATTATCCCAATTCAATTCAACATATGTGAACATTTTATTTTACTTATAATAGAAACATTTCAAACATACCAATGTCAAAAACATTCAATTATAAGTCCTTTTATGATATATCACTTATAATATCACATATTTCATTCATTTTTGGACTCTACTGACTCATTCATGTTCATTTCGACCTCCAAGGCTTGATTTCATCTGATTTAAATGTTCAACTGTATGATTACAACATTTAATCACGAATCATTCTAAAGGTACCAATTTATAACTCATTCATCTCATTTTACCAAGTTTACATTTTGCAACCCCTATTAACCTGATTCGGACTCAGACGAATACTTGGATCATCCAACCAACACACCAAACTGACACCGAAATGCATTCTGGCATACAAAACGCATACCTAGCACACAATGTGCAAACTGGTGAATAAGCGCATATCTGGCCCACGAAGTGCATACAAACACATAAGCGCATAATCCCGTACTCAATCCAATCCTATGGCATACCAACTATATTTGACTCAGCCCAACTAGTTAATAAGGTATCAAATTCCAATTCTGCTTACAATTTAATACAAATATAAAATTTTCAATCATATATACTATAACAATTCAATTCACTAACTTAACATTTGTATTTCACATAATTCAATACACATTCTCACTCAATTCCATAACATAATTCATATTTCAAATGATTCATGTTATTTTCTATTTTATCCAATTTAGTAATCTACTTCGAGAATTCATATTCAAGCTTGATCCAATAACTTATATCATTACTATATACTTACCTTACTACTCCCGTATACATGTAACATGAGAATGTAATCATTTTATATGACTTTAAATTATAAATGCACAAACCAAAATTTTCGACTACTCGTCAACCACTGTTGTTTTTCCTTTCCCTATCGAAAGTTCCGCGTCAACGTTAGCTACAAATAGTAATAAACATGACATACTATCAGATTCTAGCCAATTCACAAACAATTGTCAATTCATGTAAATTTTGCAATTTATTAAATTTAGTTCATAAAATCGAGATAAGCATAACTTTCAACTAAAAGCCTCAGATTAAAATCTGATTTTACCAAAAATTATTACGGGCCCTCTATTTTCTATCCCTAGCAATAATTTACAATATTTTTGCATTTTATTTAATTTGGTCCATAATATACGAAACTAACAGTTAAGCTTTACAATTTAGTTCTTTTCTTATACTAAGCTTAACTTCTAGTAATTTAACGCCAAAATCATTAAATTCTCAACCATGGAAACTTTCTAAAACTTTAACAGTTTCATAGATTAGTACATGGGTTTTCTAGATCAAGCTCCCATGATTTAATTTCCATAAAAATCAAAGAAAAATGGCTAGGGACTTACTTGAAATTAAAGCCAAGAAGCTTAAAAACCCTTGGCTATGGCATTTTCTCTTCTTCTTTCTTTAGAATTGGGTGGAGAATGCAATTCTATCTCTTTCCACCGAACGCACATATATATACCAAGCTTAATATGTTAATTAACATAATTAACCTTACTTTAATTTAATAAACTTTATTTTAATTAAGCTATTAATCATTTAATCATATCGTCCACATATATGAAATTTAACATAGTATAATTGCTATTTTGAACCTTTGGTTAATTGCAATTTAAGTCCCCAAGCCATTTACTAATTAAAAATGGACTTTATAATTTAGTCCTTGGGCCCTAACTAACCACAATTTCGACTACACTGGCCGTCTAAAATCCAATTCATCTATACTTTAACTCCATAAATATTCTTATCAAATATTTATGGGTTCAGTTTATAGAAATGGGGTCCCGAAACTACCTTTTTCGACAACATTGGAAATTGGGTCGTTACATCTATATCTCTATCTTATGGGAATCAATTGATCTGATACCTAAGACAAGGTATCTCTTCAATTAGATTTGATAGACGACATAATAGTCCTTTAATCGATTTGATCAATTTCGATTCATCAGACTATGGACATTTTAGATTACCTACTAAAATAAGTTGTTTTCTTGCATTCTGCTTTGACCACATAATGCAACTTAGTATTAGTTAAGCCTTAGATAACTAGTGAGCCAATATTTACTTATATTTTTATTTGTATGCAAAAACCATTGAGGACAAATACAAATAATATTAATGTGAATAATGAAATTTTATTAAACCAAATTGTTCAGAAAATTATAAGTACAAATGACGAATAAACTACACTTAGGGCACTAGATCCTAATAAAAATTCCAACCATTTGAAGACCTTTACCAAGTATACTTGGGTTCTACAAACTCTATATCCAACAAGTTACAAACTTGTGATACCCTTTGCATTTTGCAATATCTATTACAATCCAACGGGTCAAATTTTGATTTCTCTATCGATGTCGCAATCTCATTAAAGCCACCCATTATAAGCCATAGTAGACTTGACTAGCATGAAATATTCCTCATTGTCTCCCAAAGTAGTTTTCTATGGGTCGATAATGGATTACCGTAGACAGTAGTAAAAGCTTATTCTTTATCATTCCATTTAATCTTAATTGTAATAGCTTGTGGCATCACATTTGGTATATTGACATTAAATTCACCATCATTCCACAACAACCAATCCCCTTGCAAAACCATCTTCATCGAAAATCCTCCATTTCAGCATACCAAGATTACTAACAATATTTCCACTTTAATCCTACTTATCCTTGTCTACATAAAGCCAACTGCAAAGGATTTATGTACCCTCAAAAGGTCTCTAATTGAGCTAAAAAAAACTCAAGCTCTCTGCACTTCTTACGTTCCATAAAAGAATCTTCCTCACTAATAATAAAATTGTATACCAATACCTGAGGCTAACATGCTTCCTCCGTGGTGACCACATCATCCTCACCATTTGTGGCTGTTGAACTTTCAAGCTATAAAACATTAAACCTATCATTCAAGTCTCCACTTAAACCTCGAACCATACCTCTATCATTACTCAGTAGCATATCTTTGTCTCTATCAAGAGTTAATGTAACAACCTGCCTGATGAAGTCTCTGTATCCGGTTACTATTTATTGTGTTATGGTATTAAGGCGTAGCTCTGAAAAAGTAAAGTTTTAATTTTGTCTAAGTATAGTATTTTGTGTATGCGCCAATTTGCGAATCCTGTGTTTTGGCGAATTGCGTGTTTTGGCGAGATCTGTGGGTTGGCGGATTCTTCTGTTGAGTATACGTCATCCTAGAAGTTTAAGTGAATTCGTTAAGTTTGTAGTTAATAGATTTGTTTATTATTTTAATAGGACAATTTAGTTAGCCAAGTGAGAACTGGTTAGAATGGAACTAAGATTCTGTAGTTGATAAGACTTAAATGATGATAAGTGCACTTAATCAGAGATTCAAGGGTGTTAATGGAACAATCTGATCCTTCCACTAAACATTGTCTTTGTGCTTAGGTATATAAGGATATCAATGTCTTCAGTGATAAACTTTGTGTTTTCTGTGAATTCATCTTCTTCTTGATTTTTTCCGCATTCTCTAAAAAAACTTAAGTTCAGAAACTAGTCTGAAGTTGGGTTCGCTGTATTTAGCCAACTCCTACATTTGTTTTAGCTCTCTGGTAAATACTGATGAACCCTAGGTTATTTTCATAATTATTTACGTATTTTTAACTCTGGATGCATAAGTATTAGATTAGTATGTAAGGAAGGAAGCTTTTTGATTTTGGGTTAATCGTTAATGTTTCTTGCATGCATCTTTAGCTTTAATGGTGTAATGATATGATAAGTTTAGTTATTTATATTTTAGCTCAAGACAGTATAGAAGGTCCGAGTGATAAAGGCAAATGTCCTGCTATATAGACATTGCTGTATTTCTGGTGTGTTCATTCATACTTCTATGTGTGTAGTATTCCTGATTTATATTTCGTGTAAGGTAAGTACTTATGCTCTATAAAGGTGAAGTGTGTGTATATGAAAAGTGGTTGTTCAGAGTTGTCAATCTGGGTCTGTAATGTCTTTGTTAAAGAGTAAGAACTATTCTTCATGCTTAAGCCACTACCTTCTACTTCTGACAAGAATGATATGGACCGAATCATGGAAATGATGTTAAGGAAAAATATTCATGGCGATGCCTTCAATGGAATGTACATTGAACTGGCAGATCGTGATGCATGAAAATAGTTATGTAGCCTCTGGTAGGGAAAATGTATGTTGCAAACCAGATTGACAAATCACGAAAAAGGATACAAGTAAAGAAATATGAATGGAATATATATTATATGAATCTGACTGAGGATATGGGTACGTGGATGGCATGAAAGATGTTTATCTGTCTGGTCATATGGACGTAATGTATGCGCCAAAGAACTAGTAAACCGACGTATAGACTGTCTATGTATAGTACTCGCCATCTGGCAAATTGTGTGATTGTGTTTGACTCTTTGAGATGATTTGCTTGAAGTATTAGTGGTTTGATAAGACTTCTTCTGGAACTCACTAAGTTCCTTTGAACTTACTTAGTTACCCTTCTTTCTCAAGCTTGCTGTTGAAGAAAAGGAAAATTCTGTTAGACTACGCTAGATGACGTCTGCTGCTGTGATACTTTTGTTATTTTGTACTATACATGACATATGGGGTTGATGTCTGATTGTATTTTGAGAAGAATTTGTACTCGAAACCTATGTTGATAAACTATGTTTTAATGAAGCTTCATTTGAGATATGAAATGGTTTTCCAGTGCTATATTTCATACGATGAAAAATATCTTATTAAAGCTTATATGCCCCATGGCTTATATATTATTTTATTAAATGTTTAATACAACACTCTATTTTTATAGAGTATACACCAAAAATGGATTTAAAGATAGATGATTTCTCTGTTGTGACACGTCATACTCGAATCACTCTAAAGGATAGGGTTTAGCGTGTTACAGCTAAAGTCTTCTTTTTGTTCGTGGACCAATCCATAGTACCAATATTATCCAAAATTCTTACACCATTACCTCCCCACTTTGATCAATATTATCCAAATGATGCAAGGGGTTAGAATTCGAGAAAGAAAAACTATTACCAACATGAACTCAATGAGTTCCTTCAAAGATAACTCTTGTAGTCAAGCCCCCTGAATCATTTTTAAGCTAAAAAAAATTGTTGCTAAGTTTCCTCTCGAGCTAATGCCTTCAAACCTACCTACACTGTATAGTATTTATCAAGGACCTATCTTGAGCTTGAGTATCGGTAATATCAAATAAAAATTTCACCTTACCTTTCTTTTAAAACCCCTCTTTTCAACGTAGTAAACTCCCTTATTTCATTAACACTGACAAGATCCTTCTGACCTACATTGGCCACACTTCTCCCTATGCATCCTTTACTATTGATTCACTCTCCAAATTATCCAATACAACGAATCTTTTAGTACTCCCATTTAATTGTTTAGCCTGAGTAACATGTTCTTTTTTATTGCCTTCTCACATATTTCTTTTCTCAACAATCATCAAAAGGTTAAAAACAAAGGTGGTTGAACCTGGTTATTCTCTCGACCAACATCATTGACCTTTACTCTAACTTCCTCTCCTATATTCTCTTGGGTACAAGCAACTTGAATTCTAATAGGAAAGTTATCAACCTCATGACCATAAATACCATATCCAAAAAAAAATCTCATGTAACCCTTCATACTCAACTTTCTGCCAATATGGTCCAATCATTAGACCCGCAATAAGAGGTTTGCTTAAATCAACTTCAATACAAGCTCAAGCATACTTACCTCTCGATGAATCCTCCAGGGGCGAAGCCAGAACAATTTTTGAGGGGGGTAGGATGAAATTTTAATTTTTTATAGTTTATATTTCTATAATTTGTAAAGGATTAAATCGAATTTTTATAATTTTAGGGGGCCAAAGTGTAATTTTACCTTTGCTAATTTAAAATTTTTAAAAAAAATTTAAGGGCCTGAATAGCAATTTTACATTTTAGGGGGGCCGGGGCCCATGCCAAACCCTCTGACTTCGCCCCTGGAATCCTCCATAGGCTTATCAACTTTAACAATATGCCTAAAAAAATTGCCCATTAAACTCAGTTTCTCTCAATTAAAGAACGCAATTAGTAATTCACGAAAACGAACCCACTCAACTATCAATTCTATAATTTCTTGGCTCAACTGGAACAAGGGTTTCCACCTTCTCACCTTTAAATAGCGCAATAAGATATAGAAGTAATCAGTGGGGTTGTTAACTCTTATCAGAAAAAGAAATCATGTCCAAGTTATACTAAAGAGAAGTCTTCTGCAAGTCTCCATAATTGTTTTAGTTTATTCAACAAAAATCCATACCCCATTGCCTTATCCAACACCTTTGCTATCAATGTTTTCCTCCAAGGATCGCAAAGGGCTTCAGGCTTTTCCTTTGAGACCGACACTCTAAGCCAATTAGTATTTTCTTTACCCTGAAAGTTCCAATCCTCATTAGGCTTTGACGACTCTTGCAATACCTCTTCCCAATCAATTTGGCTAGATACCTTCTATAAGGATTGCATGTTTAAAACTGAGGTCCCCTATAAACTAGAATGTCTCACGATCATTCGTTTGTATCCCTTCATCTTCATACATTATCTCCTCATCACCATTCCTTGATCTCTTTATTGTAGGAGCTCATGAAGACCCTATCATAATGTTGAATCTTGGTGGTGAATGTTGATTTTGGCTCATTGAAATCTCACATTGAATGAGAATAGATAGTGGCTGCCCAAACCACTATATAAAAAAGACTTCATGCCACAAGTTTAAAGCATCCCAATCTCTTCCCTTCTCATATGACTATACATTAGTATACTTCGAGAAATCCTTTTAATTGAAGATTTAATTAATCTGTATTTTTTATAATGAAGTTATTATCCAGTGTAGGCGCTCAAGAACGTAGACAATTTGCTGAACCTCATAAATTTAATGAATTCTCTCATTTATGTTTTTATTTGTATCTCTTAAATTTTCTATCGCAATTTAATATTTAATAATTATTTATCGAGTTTATTCACTGTATTTGGATCATTACGATTTAATAGTGATATTCCTAATTCGATTTTAGTATTTAATTGAAGTTATATTTGTGTAAAATATTACCCTATACCCCACAATAAAGCATTCTAATCTCTGATCGGAGAACGCTTCTCCATGGGAGACAAAATTGCAGAATCCAACTAGAGAGGTAAACGCCGGTCATTCACTTCTATAATATCTTTTTCAGTTAATCTCAAACTTTAATCAATACGAAAATATCATATTTTAACCATTTTCTTAGCATTTGATGTATTTGGCATAGGCCGTAATAAATTCCACATTCTCCTCGACATGAAGTAATCATTGTCCTTGAAAGACCAAAAAAAAGCGTATTGGATCAATCAAATTCAAAACTCCCGTGAGTAATGGGGTTTGCATACGTAACTGGAAGCAGGCGGCTTTTAAAACAACTTGCTTCACACTCCTAGCTTTGTCTTGTCAGTCAGTCAAACCGCCATGGCAGCAAACAATAAAAAAAAAGGCAACCTCAATTCAATGCTTGGAAACCCCATTTTCATATTTAATGCCTATGGTTAAGTGTTGAAGCAAAGCATTGACTAGCATCCCAATGATTTTTGTGGTATCACGCGAATCATCATCATCATATCTGTTGAAACATGAAAGCAACATGATGAGAAAAGGTCATCAACATGGTAAAAAAGAAACGAAGATTCTAATGAATACTGGGTTCCAGTTTAGTGTTTTGATATAATTACCTCACCATATAAATGCTTTTGCTAAAGCATGATGTTAATACATTCACATCGAATGCTCAACAACGTGATCAAGCCCTCCACACATCTTCCTTTCTTTTCTGTCCTTTTTGGTGTTATCCAAATCCAATTGTAGAACTATTTCCCTTCTCTTGAGACAAAGATTGGGTGTCCAATGGATGATGTAGATTTCTCAAAACAAAGTTTGGCGTTTTTGGATTGTTTTTCCTTACAGTAATGGCATGTTGCAATGTTAGTTTAAGGAAAGGGTCCATTCCATTAATAACTATTTCTTTTTTGCCTTTAATTATGGGCACAACACAGCAATGGAGAAAAGGAAGTAGATAAAAAAACAAAATTCAGATAAAAAATATTAAAAAATAATGAGTGTACATGAATGAGAGAAATACCTTTTTTAGCTTTTCTTTCTTTTGTGTAACGTTTATATTAAAAACCCAGCCTTTTTGCCAGTTTTCATGAAGTTTTCCTTGTATTTTTTTTTTGCCCTCCATCTCTCCCATGTGACTCATCCTCTCTCTTCCTATGTGTTTTGTTTTGTTTTGTTTTTAAATAAAAATAATTTTTTTGGCCATTCCTGAGATGGAACTAAAGCGGACATTGATAGTGAAGCATATCTAAGTCTGCTCTATCTATATATCTTTCTCTTCTGTACAACCTTAAAAGTTGTCCAAAAACCAGACACCCAGATTGAGAAACTGAGTTTTGAAGCTTTTTGGGAAGTGGGTTCTTGAGTTCATCATCAATTATCTGAGGTAGGACTGTTGTGCTATCAATTTGTTCGTTCTTTTCTTTTTTTGGGTTAGCAGAAGGGTACCAAAATCTCTGCTTTAGCTAGAGAGGATTAGTAAAAAGAAAGGAGAAAATTTGCCTTTTATGGTTACTATAATGAGGGACTTCCCTTCTTGTTTCGGTGAAAACGGTGTTCAAGTTGCTGATTCATCGTCGTCGTCGTCGTCAAGTGCAGCTAAAGCTGCTCAGAACTTGGTTACTTGTGTTTATCAGTGTAGATTACAGGGTCGTTCATGCTTGATTACAGTTACATGGACCAAGAATCTGATGGGTCAAGGCCTTAGTGTTGTAATAGATGATTTAGCCAATAATTGTTTATGTAAAGTTGATATAAAGCCCTGGTTGTTCTCTAAGAGGAAAGGATCAAAGAATTTAGAGGTTGACTCTGGTAAAATTGATATATGTTGGGACTTGTCTAATGCTAGATTTGGTGTTGGGCCAGAGCCAGTTGAAGGATATTACTTGGCTGTTGCATTTGAACAAGAAATGGTGTTACTTCTTGGGGATTTGAAAAAGGAAGCTATCAAGAAGATTGGCACCAGTGCTCATCTCAATTCCAATGCTGTTTTTATTGCAAAGAGAGAGCACATTGTTGGGAAGAAGTTTTATGGTGCCAAGGCTCAGTTTTGCGACAAGGGACGGATGCATGATGTCGTAATTGAATGTGACACGGTCGATCTTATGGATCCATGCCTTGTTATACGCATCGACAGTAAGACAGTCATGCAGGTGAAGCGGCTCAAGTGGAAGTTCCGCGGCAATCATACCATTTTAGTGGATGGACTACCAGTGGAAGTGTTCTGGGATGTGCACAACTGGCTATTTGGCAATGCTTTGGGCAATGCGGTTTTCATGTTTCAAACTTGCCTCTCTGCTGAGAAATTGTGGGCAAACCAGTCGGTTATCGATCCATCTGTATTGACCTGGTCTTACTCTCAAAAGTTTAGAGATCATCAAACACAGGGACTTGGTTTTTCATTGATATTGTATGCTTGGAAACATGAATAGAAATGTAATTTTTTACTTGTGAGATTTCAAATGTACTTTCTGCTATGAAATTCAGAGATATGTGATTAACATATATTACATGCAAACCTAGCAGTTGTTATTCATTTGCTTCTTCTGGCTGATTTGGAGCACTAACCTGTTTTTTTAAAGTTCTTTGGACAGCTGTTATGGAGACTAATGGATTGCAGGAAACTGTGAAGGCAAAATGCGGAAGCATTGCTGTAAGCTCCCCCCATTTGCTCGCTGTTAGCATGAAAACTTGACCTCTGTAATTGCAGGCTGATGAATCCTCGAAATGAAGGACATGGGGATGGATGCAGATTGAACATTTTCATGCACTAAAATGATGGGAGGCATGTAATAGGTGTGGTAAATTTTCTCCTTTGCATTTTAGTTAGTTTTTGTTATAAGGTAGGAAAGGTGGAAAGAGAACTTGTAGAGCTTATACCAAGCCCTACTATAGCTAAGCTAATTGAACTTAATTTTCAAAAGCTTTAGTTTCATTATAGTTTGCTGGATGCTTAATGACATGATTGCAGACTTTGTGAAGGCTCATGATATCTGCTAACGACGAAGGAAATGAGAATCTATGTTACTCGAATTCTTCATTTTTTTTCTAAAGTATTCATTACCGGCTCTTATGTGTTACACTTGAATATGAGTGTGAGGGTATGATCTTCGAAAGTCCAAAAACATAAAAGAAAAATAAACGAACTTGTTTAGTAAACATATCTAACATTCACCCCGAAACCCAATAACATAGATGAAAATAAGTGGAGAGATGACATTTATTGGAGGTGGATGTCTAACATCTCAATGGGAAGAAGTTTAAATATGGCTAAGACTAACTGACTTTTCTCATTGATTAAAATTGCACATCTTTCAAGGATTGTAGGTCTGCACATGAGTCACTTGGAAGCCCATGCTGAGATTAGGCTTCTATATACATCAATTATAAGGGTCATTCATGAAGCTCAAGCTTGTCTACTGTTAGGAATTTAGCTGTATAGCAGATGCAGAACTTGCCATTGAGTTCAAGCAAATGCCGACAGAAGTGAAAATTGTTATATTAGTTTATCGCTCATTAAGGATGCAATGTAGAAATTTCGAAGTTCTACCAGAAACTCCTTTTGCTTATCATAGACATCAAGCACTTACATCTTCAAACATAATTCATAAGCCTATGAAGATGGACGAAATACAGGAAACCAATGGGCAATGAAAAAGGAAGTAAGGAAGTACATGTACCACATATAACAATTAACAGAGACTTTTATGTAGTCAGATAATCATGGTTGTTACATCATCATCCCTAATTAAGCATTCTCTCATCTTACAAGTCATAAACTTGTTTCCCAGTGAACTTAACTTCAATGGGACTGACATTCTTCCCAATTGATCTGAAGTTCTGGCCAACTCCTTGGCGACCTGGGTTCACTTTCTCAGGATAAACTCCATCTTTGGGGTGGAGGTATTGGACCTCACCATTAGGGAAAACCCTGTAAAACTGGTACTTGATCTTGTACTTAGACCTCAGTCTGGTACCCAAAGCCAAGCATTGTTCTTTCCTGGCCAGCTTGAGCAAGTTAGGTCCTTGTCTCATGATGGCTGCACCACCAGTTGGCATCTCAAAGATTTGTTCTTTGGGTGAGTCCCATGTGATGACATAGAATTCTTCAACTTGGGCTTTTCTCAGCAGTCCACCAGTGCTTCCTCCGAAGATGGGTGATGGGGTGTTTGGGTCCAATTCTGGAGGGGTGAAACCCACCGGAGCTTCCTTTGTGGCAGCGGCAGCAGCAGCTTCATCTGCAGCTGCAGCCCTGATGCTAGTTCTCTGAGCCATGGAGAAGTTGATGGACTTGGGGCTAGCTAATGAAAATGGTGAAGATGGGTTCCATGGAGCCAGAGACTTTGAAGTGGTGATAGTGGGAGTGAAAAGACCTGCTTGAGTTGCCATGGGGATGCTGATTATGGGTGTTATCGAGGTGCAGTTGGGGTATTGATGTTTATGGGGAGAGCTTGGATTGATGAAAGAAAAGAGGATGAGATGTAGATGGGGGTGGTAGCGTTTTGGATTTAGATCTTCGGATAAGATGATGATATTAGTTGGACCAATAGGATACTGGATTTTGATGCTTCCCTCTTACCCATGCCTACTTCTTTTTTCTTATCATTATATTTCTTATTTGATGCTAAATTTAAATTTTAAATAAAAGAGGATTGGATTGGATTGGATTGGTTTTTTTTTTTTTTAAACATAATGCAGTAATATTTTATTCTCTAAATTATTAGAGCATTAGCGAGGTTGTCAATAAGGGTGAGTAAAATCTGATTCGGTTTGAAAAATTTGATAAAAAAATTAAATTTTGAATTAAATAATTCGAGTTATTTGAGTTAATCAAGTTATTCGGATCAACTCGAATAAAAAATTAAGCTTTTCGGTTTAACTCGAATATGAATTACACAAGTCGAATTATCTAAAAACCCGAATAAGAAAAGACAAAACTACGTTGTTTTGATAAATGTTTACCTTTTCTAAAATTAAAAGTCAAAACCATTAAGTTAAAAGGTAAAACTACGTCGTTTTGATAAATGTTTACTCATTAAGTTAAAAGACAAAATCATTCTATTATTTATGAAGTTAAATAATCTTGTACTTTGTTTCCTAGTTAAATAATCGATCCATGTAAATGCAATATTGAATATAAATAATGGGATTCGTTAACTCGACTCAACTTGACTCAAATTTTTTTGACTTGATTCGATTCAATTCGAAAAAAAATTCAAATTGAGTTCTGTTGCTAAAATAGGATTCGTCAACTCGGCTGACTCAAAACTTTTTGACTCGATTTGACTCAACTTGATCGAATACTCACCCCTAGTTGTTAGCGGAACTAAGATTAATGGGTGAGAGGCCGATTGAGTGTTAGCTTAATTGGCATGGATATTGTTGCCGATCTAGGAGGATGTGGGTTTAAGTGCGTTCAAGTGCATTATTCTTCTATTTATAGATTGAGGAGGGGTTATTGGTAATTCTATACATTATGTCAAAAAGAGCATATAAATACATTGAGATTGTTCAAAAAAAATATTGGAGAGAGAATTGCATTATCGGTTATACATTTTTTTCGGGATTATTTTTAGGGGAAAGAATTCAAAGCTCTAAGGTTTGATAAAAAAAAAATCCAATTATATGGTTTGAAAAATACACACTTATCTATTCTATTTATTATTGTTATTTTCAACCTTTATATTCAAAAAATTCCAATAATTTATTAAAACATAATGTAATTTATTTATTTTATCTTCAATTCTTACATTCAAATTTTTTTAATTAAAAACAATAAAAATCTAATAAGCTAAAATATAATTAATATATGTCAGTTTATTTTTTCTCGGAAGTTACATGTATAATCATAATTTCAATTACAAAAAATAAATTTTAATAAGTATAACTAAAATTGTTGGGGATCGACCCGATTAAGTAACGAACAAGTAAAAATAGCAGAAGAAATTGAGAAATTGAAACCAAAAATTTAACGTGGAAAAACTTCTCCAAAAAGGATAAAAAACCACGAGTAAAGATAATTTTACTATAATGGCAAAAGAATAAAGAGTACAAAAGATGGAGATAAAACTAAACCCGAAAACAAAGAACCTTCAAAACATAAACACAAAATTCTCCAAAAAATATTATGAGTTCTAATCTCTAACGGGTGTATTTTTTAAGGCTATAAAAGAACCCATTTACAGGCTAAATTTGTAGGTCAAATAAATTATGCTAATAAATGTTAAATATATTATACTAATAAATACTAAATCGTTTGGAAAGAAAATATATTTTGTTTAACTTGACTTGTAAGTAATCTCTTATTTGACTGAAATATGATGCATATTCAACAAATCTCCACCTTGACTCGTATTTCCACAAGTCATTTTTGCCAAAGCCTGCCATAGGCCTATCTTGAACTAAGCAGGGAATTAGCTAAGTCGAATATATGCTTAGAAGCTAGAAGACTTCTAGCCTTCGACTTGTGCACTGTCAAATCAAAACTAACCCGAGTATAATTTTCATGAACACAGTGCCCTAACTTTTCAAAACCTGCATCCAAAAAGGAACCTCTTTTCAACGAAACGGTCATACCTTTTTCCCTCCTATGACCAAGTTGTCTCCGCTCCAATCAAGTTGACTTTGACTCCGTAACGGATGAGGGATGTCCGATTTCACCGGTCACTATAGAATCTTCTAGAATATAAAGGCTACCGGTCCTTTTAGCTTTTGACAAAACGATAGCCCCACGAGACACCTTAATGTCGCTTGACTCGATGTTGATTCTGCAACCCTTCAAGTCTAAAATACTTAAAGAGATGAGATTATTTCGTAAATCAGGTACATACCTAACATCCGAGAGTGTCCTAATCGTCTCATCGTGCATCCTAATTTTAATAGTACCAATACTAATTACCTTACTGGATGAATCGTTTCCCATGCGCACAACTCCACCTTCAATCGAACTGAATGTGGAGAATCATTCTCTATTGGGACACATGTGGAAAGAACATCTCGAATCTAGGATCCACTCAGACGTAAGCTCGAAGCTTTCGCTCGTTGACACTAACAAGAAATCATCACCGCTTTCGTCGACCAAATTAACATCAGCTACATTTTCCTCGCTACTCTCAGCAGCTCTTTTATGTCGCAGTTTATAACAATCTGCTTTGACGTGGCCTAACTTCTTACAATAGCGACACCTTTTGTCTCGCTTCTTTGATGCTACCAAAACAGAAGCTTGATTATATGCCTTGCTATCCGAACCAAACTCATTGTCGAGTTTGTCTTTACTCAATAAATGACCCTTTACATCCTCAAAAGAGAGTTTACCTCTGTTATAAATCAGGGTCTTCCTGAAAGACTTGTATGAAAGGGGTAAAGAACATAATAATAGCATAACCTGATCTTCATCGTCAATCTGAACCTCAACGTTATTTAAATCATCTAAAAAGGTAATGAATTGACCGGTGTGATCTCTAAGAAGCTCACATTCGTTCATGCGAAACGTAAATAAACGTTGTTTCAACACTAAACGATTAACCAGAGGCTTAGTCGCATAAAGAGTTTCTAACCTTTTCCACAAGGCGAATAAGGTCTTCTCCATCAACACCTCCTGCAATACCCTATTAGAGAGGCACAACTGGATTGTAGACAGAGCCTTTTCATCAAGCTCTTCCCATTCTGACTAATCTAGATTCTCGGACTTTTTCCCGATAACGAACTTTTTCAGGTCGGTTTGAACTAGAATTGCCATCATCCGAACTTGCCGCAAATTGAAATTTGTGACACCATCAAATTTCTAAATGTCAAACCTTGTTGTTGCCATCTCTGAACGGGCTGATTTGCGAAAATTGAACTAGCTCTGGTACTACTTGTTGGAGATCGACCCGATTAAGCAATGAACAAGTAAAAATAGTGGAAGAAATTGAGAAATTGAACACACAAATTTAATGTGGAAAACCCCCTCCAAAGAGGATAAAAAACCACGGGCAAATATAATTTTACTATAATGACAAAAGAATAAAGAGTACAAAAGATGAAAATAAAACTAAACCCCGAAACCCGAAAGCAAAGAACCCTCAAAACATAAACACAAAATTTTCCAAAAGTGTTATGAGTTCTAATATCTAATAGGTGTATTTTCTAAGGTTGTAAAAGAGCCTATTTATAGGTCAAATAAACTATACTAATAAATGCTAAATATATTATACTAATAAATACTAAATCTTCTAGAAAGAAAATATATTTTGTTTAACTTGACTTGCAAATAATCTCTTATTTGACTAAAATATGAGGCATACTCAACAAGAATTAATCAATCATTAGAGAAATATAAAATAGTATAAATATGGACTAAAAACTCACACATGTTTCATATAAGGTGAGACTCAAATATAAGATCTTAAAATTTCTTATAAGTTCATTAAAAAAAACATCAATGAAAATTATGTTTTGTTTTTGTCATTCTCTTTTACATTTTTTTTAAAAATATTTTATGTAAGTACATGTTAAATATTTAAAAATTAATTTTAATTTTATATTAAATTTTAGATGAATTTATTTTTCTTTTATATTTTAATTAATTTATTTTCTATGAAAACCTTATAAATAATAATAACTAAGTAATTTTCAAGGTTAATATATAAATAAACTAAATATAAATTTGAAATCCTTAATTTTAATTGAAGTAAAACATATTTTTTAATGAAATAAGTCAAACATATTTATTAATTTTATTGTATTTTAATATTTTTAATATGTAATTAAATTTTTACTATTTTTAATTAAAAATATATAAAAATAAATAAAAAAATATAGATAAATAATAAGAATGTAATTATCTTTTTAAAAGATTTTTTTTAAATTTTATTCAAAGATGAAGACTATAAAAAATATATTTCATAATTTTTAATCTTAAGGAGGTAGATAATAGATATTTATACATTATTATTAAGTTTATATATATATATATATATATATTTTGATATAATGATGATTCAAAGTTAATTTTAGAAAAAGTTAACACCCACCAATAAGTCACAAGTTCAAGTTGACTGTTATTTAGTTTATATTTTACTTACATTTGAAATATAATTTAAGCATTTAATAAGATGCACTTTTCAAAAAAAAAAAAAAAAAAAAACTACTCACCAACTTCCATAAATTTCATTTTAAGCACTAAAAAAATAAAAATATTCATTTTAGGCAAATCAGTAAAAAAATATTTTCATTTTAAGTATTGTGGTTAAAAATTATTCTCATTTTGATCACCCGCAGTTAATTCAATGCTATTGTATACTCATTCAGTCGCCCAACTTTAATATATATATATATATATATATAGATCTTTAAAAAAAATTAAATTATTTAACTGCAGTGATAAAATTTAAGTTTTTCTTTGTAACTCAATTAATTGTAAAAAAGTAAGTTTTTCCTTGTAAAACCCCCAGGTAATTCATTACTAGAGAAAACTTAAATTAATTTTAGAAGGGCAAAAATGAAATGAAAAATATAGAATTTTTTTCGTTTAAAACTCAAAATTTCCCTATAAAAGCCTATGTAATTCCCTGTAAAACCCTCCAATATTTGTCTTTTTACTAGGAAAAAGTTTAAAATTAATTCTAGAAAATAAAAAAATTAAAGGAAATTAAAGAGATAAAATGATTTTTCTTGAAATGACCAAGTTTTTCCTATAAAATCCAATTAATTCCTTGTAAAACTACATGCTTTTCGTTTTAGGGTAAATTACACCATAGGTTACCCAACTATGGGCCTTTTTTTGTCACTCAACTATGAATTTTTTTTTTTTAAATTGGTAACCCAATTATGAATTTTTTTTGGTCACCCAACTAATTGAGATTATTTTTTTTGGTCCATTTCTGTTAATTACACTAACGAGAGGGTGATGTGCTAGTTAAAAAATCGGCATAATAACAAATTTAGCTCTCAACTTTTACAGATTATACTGATTTAGTTATAATTTTAAAAAGTTAACCCTTAAAATTTACAAACGATCTCAATTTGATCCTAATTCTAAAAAAAATAAAGAAATATATAAAAATACATAAATATTTTCAAAAAATATATAATAATAAATTTTTAAAAAATAAAAAAATTAATTGTTTACCAGACTTGCTTTTGGTGGCTATTTTGTCGATTTTTTCGATTGTGACTCTTCCATTTGGTTTTCTTGCCAGCACTAAAGTAGTTTCGACATTTTTTTGAGCTCTGATAGAGATGCACATGCTGTTTTGCGGTTGCGGTAACTTTTCACTCTCTCACGATTCCCTCTCCCTCTTTTCCTCATACTATAATAACAGTGGCAGTGAGCAACAACAAGAGTTTCTTTTTGGGACTAGACTTTTGTGATGTGATTCCGGTCACATCATGTGACTCATAAAAAAAAACTCAAAATTGGCCCAAGAGCGAGGGGGCCAAAACTAAAATGAAATTTTCAAATGAGTGCTTAGCTTAATATTTCCATGTTTTGTTGATTTAACGTGTTAGGTGTCAAGTTATTTGTTAGTTAAATTATTCCACAGGTTTGAATGTGTTCGTATGTTTTATCTCTAAGTTGCTAAGTTAGTTTTAATGCGTGTGTTATTTTACCATGTTGGAGTCATTTGTTTTTGAATATATGTATATACGTGTGAGTCAAAGTATAGTTTCTAAGTTCATGGTTGAATTTTGAGTGAAGAAAATGTGCTTAATTGTTGCCTATTTATACTTGATGTAGGTGGCCATTCATTGTCGAAATGCATGCACAAAGGAACCTTCCAGAATCTTCATGACTGAAGCTTTCAATAAGGTTCATGTGGCTGTTCATATGGTGTGCAAGATACATGTCAATATGCATTCCTTAAAGGTGAAGGATTCATGACAATAGTACAAGTGTATGGACGGTGGCAACAAGGGAGATGAATTCATCAAATTCAAGCTGTCCATTCATGTAATGACCCAAAATTCACGGGTATCGGAAAAGTACATTATCGAGCCTCCGTCTTAGCGAAATGGGTTCGTAAATAATTACTAGAAATATCTATGAGTCTAGTGATGTGTTTAATTAGGCTTTGATTAGGTGAATTTAGTCTAATTAAGAGTAATTAGTAAAAAGGATTAAATTGAATAAGGAGTAAAAGTTGAATTATAGATTAATAGAAAATAAAAGGGGCCAAATAGGCAATTAAGCCTATTTAAGAATTTGAGGCGGCAATCACTTCATAAAAATCTTAGATTTTTTATGATTTAATTATATAAATATCTTAATAAATTATGATGAATATTATTATTTTATTAGATAATGTAATTTATATTAAATAAAATTATGATATTATATTATAAATTAAATCGAATAGTGACAAATGTATGGTGATGATAAAATATTTATATATTTTCTTAAATAATAAGTAAAAGATATTTGTATATTAATTATATTATAAGATTTTTTTATGATAAATAAATTAAAATCATGACAAGTGTATGGTGATGAATATGTACATATGTAATAAAAATATTTGTACAATTGTAAAATAAATATATAATTACTTATAATTTAAGTAAAAAAATATTTATGAATTAAATATTATTATATTATTATTATAATGTATTATTATTATTATTAATTTTATTAACTAATACATAAAAGAAATAAAGTAAAAGAATAACAAAGAAGAAAAGAAACAGAGACCGTTCAAAACAGGGGAAGGAAAAAGAAAGAAAGAAAAAAATAGAAGGAAAAACTAGGGTTTGAGGCTTTAAGCTTTAATTTGGTAAGTTAATTAAGCCCTTTTCTTTTAATTTTGATGTTTTAGAAGTTTTAGAACAAAGTTTTGTTGAATTTATGTTAAGATTTTGAAAGTTCTTAGGTTTTTGAACATAATTCATGTTGAAAAAATTGATGAATTAGGGGTTTAATTGATAGAATTTCTAGTTAGAACTGATAAAAGGATTAAATTGTAAAGTAAGCTATAAGTTTTGTGTTAGAGGGACTAAATTGAAAGAAATTTGAAATTAGGGTTTTATGGTGAACATTAGATAGTTAAGTTGAATTTGGTAGAAAATTTAGTAGAAATAAGGTATGAATTGAGATAGAAAAGTAAGTGAATTTAGTTAGGATCAAATTGAAATTTAGGTAGAAGTTGAATAGAAATTCAATTATTTAATATAAATTAGTGTTGTATTAATAGTATAAATTATTTAATTTTCGTAGCTAGCAAAGAACCAAAGGCATCAACACAGAAGGGAAAAGAGAAGATTATCGAAGAGTAAACTCGAGAAAATCACGGTTTGTATTACTATAATTCAAACTACTATTTATTAAATGTTATATTTAAATTTATGTGTATGGTAAGTAAAATTTTAAGGTAAGTATCAATATTGAAATGAATGAAATTGAGATGAAATTGAATTGAATTGTGATTAAATTGAGAATGATTTGAATGGAAAATATGAGAAAGTGATTGAATTGAAATATGAAAATTGAATACCCTATTAACTAGTCGGGCTGAGTCGGATATAGTTGGCATGCCATAGGATTGAAAGAATTTGGGGATTTTTCGGCTTGGCCGAGGAGATGCTGAAGTCACTATATTTCTTCAGACTATCCGAAGAGGCACTGAGTGCCGTTCTGGTGTGTTTGGGTGGATTATTCTGGTGTGTTTGGTTGGATAATTTCGGTATGTTTGGTTGGAATCCGTGTATCCGCCAAGGTCCGAGTCTTGTTAATAGGGGTAAGCAAATGAAATGATAAAACGAATGAAATTAATCGATTGATTTATTGAAGAAATGAGAAAGTTGAAATTGTGAATTGAATGGAGATTGAAAATGAAAGACATGAACCAAAGGTTCATGAGATGATTGAATTCAGTTTGATGCTATGTGATATCAATTTGATTAATTGTTATTGTTGAAAATTTGAAAATTAAAGTATAAATTAGTATATATTAATAAATTATTATATGTTTGATATTTATATGTTTATACATTATTATTTGTTATTATAGTTTGAATTATGGTAATACTACTGAGTATAGGCATACTCAGCGAACGGTTGTTTCCGTGCGCAGGTCAGTAGAAATCAAGGGTTCCGGTCCAGCATCCAGATCAATCCTGACTTCAGAGACAATTTGGTGATGTAATTCCTCTTTTGGTAAAAGTGGCATGTACTTAGGTATTGTATAAATTATGTGCTTAAGTATTGAAACTTTGGTTGTAAAATGATGTCTAATATGGGTTATAAGTATGAAATGAGTTAGTATGACATATTTGGTAAAATGTGACATGAAACTAAAATGGGAAATGAATGAAATTATTAGTTCAATTAAAAAGTTATTTATGAATGATCAAGTAGATAAATTGTTAAATTAATGTTGTAGGCATAATTAGGTATGTTTGAGTGTGGAAGTGTATGGTTTGTTATATTGGTTGCAAATTGGTTGCGGTTTGAAAATTTGTAGGGAAGGTTAGATGTTTATAAAGGGGTTATATTGAGTTTTAAAAAAAAAAAAGATTACGAAAATTTTTCGGAGTACTTGAACTAATCCCGTTCCACTTTTAATACGTGTTTTGGACCTCGAGGGTCCATTATAGGGACTTAATAATTAAATTATATTATATATGTTATTGATTTGTGAATTATTAGTAAATTATCTGATATGTTCGGTAATGTTCTGTAACCCTGTTTCGGCAACGGTTTAGGGTTAGGGGGTGTTACAATTCAAGTATTCAAGATGCATTAAATCATCAAATTAAGATGTGCATGAGCCATTCAATGTACTTTCGGCCAGGGGGATTGAGGTGAATTCAAGGGCTGCTCATTCATGGAACTTGAAGAATGCTTCATGGCTAAGCATGCATGAATGCACCAAGTGAAGCAACATGATTATTCGACCAATTCATGCACCATCCTTAAGCATAAACCGAATTTTAATGCTATGAGTGTGAACATGTTAAATACAAGTGCGAACAACTTTAAAACTAGTATGAACACAATTAGATACCGGATTTGAATAGGCAATTTAGAGCCTATAAATAGCTTTGTAATTGAGCATTTTGGGAAGACCATTTTTAATACAAAAAAATATTTTGTGAGATTCTTCTTTCTACGGTTCTTAACCAAACTTATCGAATTTATCAAACTTTCATAAGTTTGTGGCGTTCAACCGTTGTCTTATCTCTTTGTTTTCCCATTTCGAAGTGTGGTGACTTCCTTATACCAAGGTTCGAGTAATTTGTCAAGTTTAAGCGGGCTGGGTTCCATTATAACTTTGGTTCCTTAAATCATTCGAGTACTCCGGGTCAAGGTTTCCACCCCAATTTGAACCTATTCGAGAGGATCCATCCTTCAAGCAATTTTTCGAACTTTCCAAGTCTCAAGAAATCGCATCAGGTTGGGCCAAACCTTGCGCTTTGTTGTAATTTTCTTTTAGGCTTTGTCCCTCTATATTGAACAAAAAGTGGTTCTGAACTCAGATTGACAACGTTTTATTTTGTTACTTAATTTTGGCTCATTAACTATAACTCCGTTAAAGAAAACACGTGACAATTTAGACAAATTAAATCATAACACATGAAAAATAATTAAATTAGTTTCCTTTTTCTTCCTCCTCTTTCCATCTCCTCACTATTTTCTTCCTCTTTCTCCTCTTTCCCTCTTCCCATGTATATGGTTCCTGCCTTGATTTAGTTAGTAGTGGTTAAATTAAGATTAATGTGCAAGTTAATTAAATCAGCGCATCTAGTGTAGTGGTATCATAGTACCCTCCCACGGTACTGACCGGGGTTCGATTCCCCGGATGCGCAAAATCCTACGATTGCGACATCCATCCGCACAGAGACGGATCAGACACCATGTGAGCAGTTTCATCGTTATTTTTTGGGATGAGAATAAAATTTGAAGCACTAGCAACATCCAGATAATATAAAAGAAAAAGAAAATATTGCTGGAAATTATCCATGAAATTTGTATGTGCATGACCGACATTCATTGTCTTCATTTGACTCAGAAATTTACCAGCCTGATAAGAAGTAATGGAAATAAACCATGACAGTTTATCACGAAAAGCATTTATCATTCAGTAGTTACAAATTACAGGCAAATACAAGCCAACAAGTTATACAAGCCAGCCCTCTGCGTAGGCTATACAATCTGCAAATTTTTCTTTTACATTAAATCAAGGCTAAGCACTACTGACGATCCATCAAGGCAGGAAGCATATGCTCAAAAAGATCTTTTAATACCGAAAATATAGAGCAGAGAACACTGTCAAAGGAGGATATATTAAACAGTGAAAAGATGTTGCCTTACAGTCCAAACAATTTCAGCCACATCTCCCGCTGGACTTGCCATGACTAACCACTAACCCACAAAGTTTTGAATGTAACATAAATAAAGGAACAAACAAACAAACTATTTCGACTCTTTCAACTCACATGTCAAAAGACTTATTTAAACCAAAACAACTACAAATAATATTTTGAATTATTTTCCGGCACCCCCTTAATTCAAAATCACAAACACCAAGACCAAGCATGAAGTAGTTGTGTTTTTGCTTTAAGAAGTGCTTTGGTAAGTATATATACTGCTTGTTCTTCAGTGTTGCAGTGCTTCAACTTGATCAATCCTTTTGCAACCAGCTTTTGGTTAAGATAATACCGAATCTCTATGAGCTTTGACCTTCCATGGGAAACTGGATTTTCTGTCATTGCTGTTGCTGATAAATTGTCACGAAAAATTGCTGTTGCTCCTTTTTGCTCTTGGTGAAGGTCAGCAAGCAATTTTCTCAACCACAATGTTTGACATGCTGAGGATGCTGCTGCAACATACTCGGCTTTAGATGATGACATTGCAACCGTTGGTCGTTTTATATAGCTCCAAGAAATAGCTGCTGATCCAAGAATAAAGAAGTTTTCAGAGACTTTTTCTATAATCCAAGGCTCCTGCCCAATCACTATCAGTAAAACCACATAAAATGAAATTAGGATTATGCGAGTACCACAGCCCAAAAGTTGTAGTTCCAGCAATATAACACGAGATTCTCTTAGCTGCTCCAAGCTGATGCTTCGTGGGGGCTGTGCATGAATCTTGAAATGACTCCAACTGAGCAAACTATATTTGGACGTGTCTGAGTCAAGTAGATCAACCCTCCAACTAAGCTTCGAAAATATCTACCATCAGCCTTGTCAGTACCATCTTCAAGCTGTAATTTTTCATTCACATTCATTGGAGTACCAACAACCTTGCAACTAAACATGTTAAACTTTTTCCAAAGATCAACAACATATTTCCTTTGTGAGATCAAAATTCCATCTTTCCCTTGTTTCACTCTAATTCTAAGGAAATAACATTTTACTGTTTTTGCCCACGGATGCAAGCTCTTCTTCCATAGCATTTCTCCACTCTCTTTTTTGCCGCAGCTTCCTCAAAGTAAGTAGGATCTAACCAAATAGAGCAAAAGTACATATTTCATAAATTTCGGCAAGTGATCTGAACCTACGTGGAGTGTCATTTGAATCTTCTGAGTCTGGTACCATTAACATTGAAATGAGATGTTTTAAGAATGGACGATGGATCTTCTTCTAAGACTTCCTGTCTGCTTTCCCATTTCCAGCATGATTCTTTACCAAATTCCACATCTCTTCTGATACTGATTTTCCCATTTATGGGATTACACGGTCTAAAAGCTTTGGATTGTGAACAATATCCAACAAAGATACACTTTTCAGACCCTTTATCAAGCTTATGAAACTATTGACGATTCACTAGAGTAAATGCAATGCAACCAAGAATTCTCAAATGCCTCATCAATGGCCTTCTACCTATCCAAGCTTCAAAAGGTGTTCGGTTCAAGATTGCTCTAGTAGAAGAAATATTCAGCAAGTAAACTGCACAAGTAAACTGCGGTACGAACAGCCTTTGCCCGAAATTGATCTGAAGGTCTTGGCTTTTCAACATGCTTTGGGCCATCTCTACTACAGTTCGATTCTTCCTTCAAATGAAAAACTTGAGCAGGGTACTCCGGGATATGAAAGAGTTACTTTTAGAGGTAGGGGACATGGTAGAGGTAGAAGCCGATACAAACGGACAAATAGTCGTGGCGGGGTACAACGCTATCATTGTCGCAGATTTAGACACATTGAAGCAAATTGTTGGTCTAAGAATAATTGAGCTAGTTATGCAGAGAAAGAAGAAGAGGAAAGTACGTTGTTTCTGTAGTTGCCGAAAAAGAAGCTGGTGTTTGGTTTGTGGATAGTGGTGGTTCTCATCATATGACTGGAGACAAGTCCGTTTTTAAGGAATTGGACAAGACGAAAAAGAAGAAAATTTTGCCTTGGTGATAACAAGCAGATACAAGTGGAAGGCGAAGGCACAGTTGCTGTCCAAACTAGTCAAGGCAAAATAAAACTCATTCAAAATGTTTTATTTGCTGTAGTTTGGCACATAACTTGCTTAGTGTCAGACAACTGTTGGATAGTGGATCTCTATCTTGTTTGATGATGGAAAGTGTGTTACTAAGAGAAAAAAAACAGGTCAGGTTTCAGTCAATATTTGTATGACAGCAAATAAAATGTTTCCCCTTAAAACTTCAAATATTGAATATGCTAAAAAAATTCTTTTAATACTGAAAATACAGAGCCAAAAGAAGTAAAAAAAAGAGTCAAAGGAGGATATATTAAACAGTGGAAAGATATTGCCTTACAGTCTAAACAATTTCAGCCACATCTCCAACTACACAAACCACTAACCCACAAAGATTTGAATCTAACATAAATAAGGGAACAAACAAACAAACTATTTTGACTCCAACTCACATGCCAAAAAACTTATTTAAACCAAAACAACTAGTAAATGATATTTTGAATTATTTTCCAGCAGCATATACAATTGGGAGAGAGAGAGAGGAGGAAGAAAGTGAAAAGAAAAAGAATTTAATTAAATTTTTTTTCCGTGTACCATGTGTTTGTTAATAAAATTATAGTTCAAGGTCAAAAATATGGGACGGAATACTTATGACAAAAAAGACCATAAAGAAAAACATTAAAGGTTACTCTGGTAATCACAGTATACTTCAAAGTCTATTTTACTGTTAAAGCCTTTCTTTTTCCTTTTTTTACTTTTCTTTTGAATAAAGAAAAGAATTGCTTTGACAGCAAACTTTTTTGAAAAATCAATTTTTATTAAAAAAATAAAAACAATATTTTTTAAAAACATATTTAAATTTAATCATAAATTATTAAAATTTTTTAGATTCTTTCTCTTTTCAAATTAATTTTTTTCTTCCGTTAATTCTTTTGCTGCTAAAAAGAAAAGAAAATGAGACAAAGAAAAGAACAGAATAATTTTATTCTTCACTTAAAAATATTTTCTAAAAATTAAATGAATTTTCTAAAAATAGTTTTTTTTATTATTATTATAAAAAATCAATTAAACAATCATTTTATCTCACTCTTACTCTTAATTTTGTCCATAAGGAACAGAATGAAAACAAAAATCATCCAAGCTTTAAGCTTTGCCCACACACCAACCATAAGATGACCTAATCCAATGCTATCCATCTTACCAAACACACCAATAGTGTATGTAATATCAGTTAATGAGAACTTATACCTCATTTTATAATGACGAGGTAAGTGTCAGCTTGCAGATCTTCTCTTTGGTTTTCTGGGCATATTTCCTCCAACATAATCAACTTCTCGGGAATAATATAGCAATTTAAAACCTCAGGAAAAATAAGAAGATAATCAGGTGTCCATTGGAGTGGGCATTAACCTAAGCTTGTCATCTGAGGAACTAACCCCGGAATCCCTCTCTTCAGCTAGCAATGACTGTAAATCACTACCATTAGCCAAGCTGTTGAACTCAACTGCTTTAGATGGAAGGGTAGGATATCGTCGTTGGCAAAAGGTCATTAGCCTTTTCACTGATTGCAAGTATTTGCGAGTAGTCTCATCGTTCATTATGTGGGCAACACTATTGGTATAGATCTTCTCACGAGCTGAACGTTCATGGATACCAACCATAGTGACACCGATTGGCCAGGGTGCATTACCGATAGCCATCTTAATGTAATGGTCCATGGCAGCCAGGTAGTCCCTCTTCATGCAGCATTCGACCACCACCAACAATGCTTGACGGATATCATCAGGAAGCACCTGCCATTCGAAAACATGACAAGTAAATACTGGGTCTTGTGAAATCTAAGTTCTGTGCACAATGCCACAAACAAACACAGTGGATACCTATAGAAAATTTCAACAAATAACTGGTTGGCTCTCTGTTTAATCTTCTCATAGATTGAAAAAAAAAAAAAAGGAATCAGAAGGTGCTGGGGAAAAAAAAAGCAACTTTCCAACCAGTAAACACTGCTAAAACCATAAGGAACTGTAATGCTTTGTAGAAACCAATTTCACACAATTAGTATGGGGCAATAATGCAAGTTCAAAGCATGGGGATCAATTCATATTTGAAAGTGACTTAACTTCATAACATCCAGCAAAGGATGAGAGTCATGCTCGTGAATGGAATCATACTGAAGCAGTATGCACTTTTGGAGCTTAAACCTGTTTAATTGTGTTAGAGAAACTATAGGTTCAGTGACTTTATTTACCAGAAACAGGGACTCAGGGAGCAGACCACCAAGATAAATGCTGCAGAACATGGTTGACTATAAATCTAACCAGAAAGCAGGCAGTAAACAACTTAGCCATGCAACGAGGCTGACAAAACCTTGATATAAAGATGAATCTCCTATCCATCTGAACTCCAGGTTTACCAATGATTGGCTATATAACACAGTCACCTGAATAATTCTTCATGAAGACTTCATTGACCATTACACTTTAATGCTATTTGAAATTATTGACCATATTGACAGTCTCGTAACTCTTTACATGGAATTAATAAACCAAGCCAAACCGACAAGCTTTAATGTCGCAAAAATTGTCCAAGTCCACTTAATCCAAATAATTGGCAGCTCCTTGCTCCACTTTGTCTTAGTCCTCCCAAAATTGTAGCTTACTAGAATCATCTAAGCCTATTGGAGGTGCATAAGCACTGATAATATTTAAATTTTAAAGTCTTGCTACCTAGTATGATTTAAAGCCAAGATCCTATTGTCCTCCTAATGTCAACAACCTCATCAACCAACTGGCAGTCTAAGCCAATGAAGCCTTGGCTGACTAAGGTAGAGGCCTAGAGAACTTAGTGATCCTAGGTTTAAATCTCACCTTGTATATATGTGAGTTCTGGTTAGCTAGTTAGTTAAGTTGGTTGAGTTAGTTATTCAGTTCAGTGCTTATAATGAATGTTTCTGATCAAAAGATAAAGGGCAGTCTTAAATTATACCTATCCAATTCCTATTCCCATCTCAACTTGAATTTTATACCATAATTTGCGACCCTATTTACCAATGGGTTTAACTTTCTTGCCCATCCATATAGTCTCATGCAGGCACACAATATTAATATTCTTCCTAATTTAGCCTCCACTAGCCTACACATACCTGTAAGAGAACCTATGCTCCCATTAGCTTGGCGAAACGGGAAGCCTTTGATCATTTGACATCACACCAGTAGATGTGGTCACTTAGTAGGGAACACTTGTTAAGAAAATATTAAAAATTACGGATCATCATGATTTCTGTCCCCTAACCAAGCAACTGTTTGAGCGTTCAAAGGGAATAAATCTCAGAACAAGCGATGAGAAAGCAACAGACATTCAGACACCAATAACACTTTGATCACTAGAATTCCAACTCGAAGATACCATGAATATATGTGAATAGCAGTAGAGTAATAATTCAACTCATTAATTTTTATAGCTTCGCCCATCTCTAGACCCCCAGATTAAGGGAACAGAAGTCACAGAACATCTCTCAACATTGCAGTCTTCTCAACTAGCAAATACAAGTCCTATACCTCTAATTTTGATCTAACAAACAGCTAGTCTAACAACTTAATTCTTACCGATTCCATTAATATGTCAAGTAAAATTTCAATTCCTTTAGTTAGAAAACCTATACTGCATCATTTAACTTGTTAACATATAGAGAAAAAGAAGGAAGATGCAATAATTCAAATCCGCGAAAATATGTTTACCTTCTTCCTACAGAACTTGAACAATGGATTCAAGTAACGAGCGCACTGCTTAAACGTGGCTACCATGGACTTCCCTTTTGCCGTTCTCTTTTCAGCCTCACCCATCTCATCCAGCTCCTGTTTCCACTCATTCAACAACCTCTTGAAAAACACCAGAATCTTATCTTCATCACACAGCTCATCGAAATTCGCCTTCATTCTTTTCAAATCCTTATCCATATCGACTCCGCTGGACCCACCATCACCACTCAACTCTCCTCCTCCTCCCCCCCCTTCTTCTTCCCTATCCTCTCCTCCTCCTTCCCCTTCTTCCCTATCCTTTCTCTTCCTATCGCTCAAAATCCCCGTCTTCTGCCGCTTCCGCAGCTCGGCAATGTCTCTCAAGAAGTCATTGGTTTGACCGTCGGTCATATCGCTGTCGACCTCGAAAAGACCTGCTTTTAAGACGTATTTTAACCTTTCGAGACGAGCTGCGTCATCTTCGCCGAAGAGCGTAATAGGCTGTTTGAGGAAGCGAAGGCGGCGGATGACTTCTTGCCTTGGAAGGTCGAGGTTGTCAATGTTTTGTTCATCGGTGAGGGATTTGGAGGAACCGGCGGTGGAAGTTGCAATTGTGGATGCCGTGCTGGGAGCGGAGGGGTTAGGTTTGGCGGAAGTATCGCTGACATTGGAGGGGGATGCAGTGGATTGGCGGTGAGATTTCGCTTCGAGTTCGCGTTTTTCTTGCTCGCGAAGCTTTTGGATTTGCTTTTGTTCTATCTCGGAGCGTTTGAATACGCGCTTTCCGCCGGTATCCTGAGCTAAACTTTGCCTTTTCTTGAGAAGCTCTTCTTTGAGAAGATCCATTTAGGATCGATTATGGTCATCTCCGAGGCTTGATCTGAGTTTCGTTGAAGATAATGACGGTTAGGGAAGATCGACGGTCGGCCATTTTCTCAGGTTCTTGACTAACCGTTTCAATATTCAAATGGACTCGAGTAGGCCTAAAAGGAATTTTCAAGTCCAAACCAAAAAATGTGAATTTAAATGGCCCAACCCAAATATAATCCAAAGGACCTGCTTTATCTCTTCGGCCGATGGCATCATTGACCTTTGAAGTTTGAACCACCGTTCCGGTAGCCCTGCGTTTCATTAAGCTTCCATTACCGGCAGCCAAAGAAGATTGAGATGACGACTATACGCCGATTTTCCTGCAATGATCTTCTTCGTTTCGCATCCGTCAATCTCGACCACTTAACGGAAACCGTAAGCTTTAAAACTCTTGCCTTTTAGTTTATCTTTCTTTTTTTTTGAACTTGCAAATGCTTGGACGAGTTGTAAATTGTTTTCATCAATGATAATTGTGTTATTATTACAGTTTAACATGTCATTTTACATGACATATTTAGCTCGATGGCCCGATTACTTTCATGTAGCTGAAGGCCCCGGCAATCGAATAATGGGTTACAGTAAGCTTTCTGTTCTTCTTTCTTATTTATGTAACTGGAATTTTAACACTCATACTGTGAAAGGAAAGAATTGGGTTCTATTTCTGATGTTCATTGCCTTATGTATTTAGTTTATTACTATAAGTAATTGGAATTACATTTTATCGGTCACGTTCAAGGTTTGATTTGAATAGGGATATGCTTTTTACTGGCAATGCTGTTTTGGGATTGGTGCATCTAGATTTAATTCCTTTGAAATTGGTTGCAGTTATGGGGAAAGTTGAGGGGCAAGGTGAGTCTTGGCATGGCCATGTAACGGCAGTCACTGTAGCGCCAGAATATCGTAGGCAGCAGTTGGCTAAGAAACTGATGAACCTTTTGGAAGATATCAGTGATAAGATGTAAGTACGTTTATTGTTCATTGATTTGAGTAAATTCTGTCTGCAGCTAGTCTGTAGCAAGGGCTGGTTACAAGACTAGAAATTACAGAAGTATTAAGTTTTCTAATAAAATTTTAGGATTGATTGCAAGATTAGAAATTATCAGACTAGTAAATTCTTTAATATATATATTTCATCCTTTTAGAAATTTGCTCCATGTTTTATTCATTGTGTAATATGAACTGCTAAGATAGTTATAAGGTTCGTTATTAGATATTTATGATGAAACTAATACAAGTTTCTGAACACAAACATTTTTGGTTCAAATGGTGAAGGTTAAGTAACTGGCTAACAAGCTAGGTCATCTTGTAGTTCTGTGTAGGAGATCTTCCTTTGAAACTGACTTGTAATTGCTGAGTCGAAAAGGATTTTGTTTTGTTTCTGGTGTTATTTAAAAAAATAATTTACAGTGCACTTCGAGCTTCAAGTTGTTTTAAATTTGGTCATGCTTGATTGGTTTTATCTTGCTTTGTACTTTCATGTCAGCCAATTTTATAATGCATCTTGATCTAATGCAAAATTATATAGTATACATGATTTTTTTTTTTTTTTTTGTTTAATATACTCTAGTATTTTTTTTAATAGAATAATTTATTTTGGCAGAGACAAGGCATATTTTGTGGATCTGTTTGTGAGAGCTTCTAATACACCAGCTATAAAGATGTATGAGAAGGTAATAATTCTAGAACTTTCCATTTTGGACATTATTACATCATACTTTTCCCGTTAAGATTGTACTGCCTGGCATGCAGTTTGAGATGTATGTCGGTGCTGTTGTTCAGATTTTTTATCCTCTGTTCTGCGATCACTGTTTTCCCATGTCATTGAAAGTGTGTTTGCATGTACATGCATAAGGCACTCCATGTCTTCTATGTTTGCATGAGAATTAAGCATTGCCTGTTAGAATCAGGGAAAATGGCAAGAAAATGTTTGATTTGGTGAAGTTTGTAAAATGTGGCTATCATGCCTAATTGCACATTATTCTTCACTAGTGGGTAACAGCAAGGTAAATCCAGAATTTTGTTTTCTAATCTTTGATCTCTGTATGCGTATTTGTTTCTGGTGCATGTTCCATGGGGATGAGATTGGTTTATGATGTTGCAGAGGATGAATTGATCACCTTGAGTCATGATCAAGTGAATTGGATGGAGCACCAATGATTTTCGGATAAAAGAGATGCTAATGAGTTCTGTAAAATACCTTCAGTTCTATGCTTTTTAAGAAAATTAGGACTCAAGAGTTAAAATTGAGAAGTACGGCTGGTCATACTTGTACCACTATTAATGCTTTCTTCTTCATGTTATGAGAGATAGAAGAAGAAGAAATTGGAAAAAGAGGAAAGGAGAAATCACACTAAGGTTATGTATGTGTTAAAAAACCCTTCATTTAAGGCCTCTCTAAAATTTTATGTAATGTGAGTTGGTTAAACAAATACTGCAATTGAATTTACCTTCCATCCTCATGAAAAGAAATTATGCAGTTAAAGTCAAAATTACTTCTGTTGTAAGTCATTATCTTGTCGTAAGTTCAATTTAAGTTGGGTTTGTCTAAGTAGCATTAGCTCATGGCTTATTGCTCCATATCTATTGAAAATTAAATTTGGTTTCTCCTAAACCATCTCTATTTTAGGAAACGCCTTTTACAGGCCATATCTATAGTTTTCGCTTCTTAATAATATCAACCACTACAGTGCATACCATCCCAGTGCTAGCAATTTGTTTCATTCCTTGGTAGTAATTTCTTGTTATCTAGGAGCTGCATCTGCTATTGTAGAGGTTGAATTCTGGAACTTATTGCTCTTGATTTGGAATGGTTCTACACCATAAATAATTAGTTGGGAACTGTCAAAATCATTTTTTCTTATATTGACTAGTAAGATTGCAGGTAGAGTCTTGCATGACTGATGGCTTGCATTTCTAAGTGCCAGTAATGATATGATGCTCTCCTCTCTGTCTTCTGATGTCTTCATGTGTTTGTGCCTGTCAATGCGTATAAAGCAAGAAAGGCTTACCTACTTTTTTTTCTTCTTTTACAGCTTGGATATGTAATTTACAGAAGGGTGCTACGCTATTATTCCGGAGAGGAAGATGGGCTAGGTATGTGGATTTTGATGTCCAACCAGAATGTTTCTTTTTTGCCTGCATATCTGCTTCTTAACTTTAATTTTGCGGTTTGGTTTTAGATATGAGGAAAGCATTATCTAGAGATGTTGAAAAGAAATCAATCATACCCCTTAAACGGCCAGTGACACCTGACGAATTGGAGTATGATTAGATCCACTTCCTATGGAACTTCTCCCTGCTATTTTTTATTGTGTTGCTTCAGAACATTTTCATGTTTTTGCAGAGATGGGATATCAGAGAGCTTTAGGTATGCCAAACATGTGGACAAGAAAATGTTCTTAGTAATGAACACATTTAATGTTTTCAGTGTGGTTGTGACCTTTATCTTTCATTGTACCTTGTATTTGTGTAACTCTTGGATTATGCTTTTATACAATGTTATCCTTCTTGACAAATTACAATACTCCGAATTTTCCTTTTCCAAATATTTCTAGCTTTCCATTTTTCATGATTAGAAGTGCCTGCTGATCTGTTATAAAGTTCAGAGTAGATTCTTAGAGCTCCCATTTAAGCAAGCATGTCAATGGATAATTGCTTTTTGGAGCTTCAAGTTTGTTTATAACATTTCTATTCCTAAATTTCTATTCAAGACTAATTTCTATGTACATTTGAGGGCACCTTTTCTATGTACATTTGAGAGGTGGTGCCCTGTTGGGCTGAATGATCATTTTCAGCAAGTAGCCTAACACTATTATCTTGAACCGAAAAAACCCAACTCATCTTTTCTTTAAAACGGTTGTGTATCAGTATAATTTTTCAATAAAAAAGTTGTTTGGTTATTCTAGTAAGACTGGTATAGTGTCAAACATGATAAAAAAGGTTGACAGAAAAGTTATAGCTTTATATCTATCCAAAGGAAATGATTTTTGTGGCCTAAATTTGTGCAAAAATGGTAGGAGGCCCTTAGGAAGGCAGGACTAGGTTTGCCGTAACTTCTTTTGGGTACGGTCTCACGTGCCTGTTTGCCTCTTCGGAAAACAAAGGGGACTCACGAACCTTTGTCTGATTCAAGAAGAAATTATGAACCAATCACCCTTCAGAGCAGCAGATCACATTTTGGTGGATTTTTGCTAAAAATGGGTTTTAATTCCAATGAGGGTCCTCACTTTTTTTGGCTTTTGTATGGACTCTTGCTTTCAGGTCGTCCATGCATTTTTTTCCCTCACTGAAATCTCCATATCTTTGTTTTCTGGCTAACATGGTCACGGATGAATACTTCCAACTTTAATCCCATGCTGTTAGGCGTGCTATGGCCCGGTGGTTTTCTTCATGTTTTTTATGATTCCAGTAAATGCCAAACCATGAAGAGCTGATGATGCCAACATTAAGGGATTTGTGTGTTAGGATCCTGATTCCTACAGTTGTGCTGCCCATTGTCAGTTTCAGGTGTGCTACTCTGCTCCTTACAGATTATTTCTTTAGCATATTAGAATGCTTAACAATCTAAAAGTATGTAGTACGTTAGCTACAGTCTTTGAATTGATATTCCTGATGATGTTTAGTCGTCAAGGAATTTGCTTTATCTGAAGAGTTTTACTGCTTTAGAAATAAAGCTTGCCAACTTTATTGTATCATCATTATCTCTAACAACTTAGTGACAAGAAATTAAAAGTCACAGCACCAATGAACTGTTTCATATTGGGACATAGAGACATACCAAAACTTAATAATTTCAATAGAAGTTCCTTTTGACTGATATTTGTAAATGAGTTTTGTTTAATTGGTGCTTTTATGTGAGAAGCAGTAAAAGGTGGATGGACTTTTATTTACAAATTCCAATTGGGATATCAAAATCTTTTGGATGTGGTATTTTTAATCTTCTACCATATGTTGAAAGAGCACCAACCTATTGGATGTTTGGTATACTTTAGGAGGCATTACCAAATAAAGCTCAAAGCAGCTGGATCTTGTGGACTTGTCAATTGATCATTTTAAAAGACATCAGTAAAAAGACTTGTGTTCCTTTGCTACCCAGGCTTAATGATCTTGGTTTCTTTGTCTTAATCATTCTTTTCAAAAGTAAATTTTAATTTCTATTTTCATTATCTCTGAGTTGGATTTCATGGGAGTTTTTATTGAAATGGTTTTAATTTGTTCTCATAGCTGGATAGGATATTACATGTAACAGTGTAGTATTAGATTTGAAATAAATTAATTATGTTGTGACCCTCACATCTCAATTTCCGGAATTCATAAATTGTAGCTACGTACGAATCACACTTGCAATTTAGTGATACATTTAAAGATCTTTTTCCATTCTTCTAGCTACAATTCAATAGACAACATCATTCAACTTATCACAAGTCACCCCTGTTCATTTATGTTTCTTAGCCAATATGTCAATTTCCATTATAATCTTAGCATACAAGGAAGGATAATAAGTTTCATGAGAACTTATCTTTCAAAACACAAAATGGGTAGATCTTTCAAGGCCCAATCAACAACTTTAGCCTTTCCTTTACTTACTCCACTTCTTTCCAATTCTTGCTCTAGGTAATTTTGGTATGGCCGAATGGATGAAGGACTTGAAGTTTTCTCCCCCCTTTTCTTTTTTTGGACGGTGGAAGATGACCATTCTCATCATTCTTTCTAGGGGTTAGTATTTGATCGAGTTGAGTCGAATCGAGTAAAAAAATTTCGAGTTAGTCGAGTTGACGAATTCTATTTTAGCAACCGAACTCAATTTGAAATTTTTTTGAATTGAATCGAATCAAGTCAAAAAAATTCGAGTCAAGTTGAGTTAAGTTGACAGATCCTATTATTTATACTCAATGTTGCGTTTACATAGACCAATTATTTAACTAGTAGACGAAGTACAAGATTATTTAACTACATAAACAATATAATGGTTTTACCTTTTAATTTAATGGGTAAGCATTTATCAAAATGACGTAGTTTTGCCTTTTAACATAATAATTTTTACTTTTAACTTTAGAAAAGGTAAACATTTATCAAAACGACGTAGTTTTGCCTTTTCTTATTTAGATTTTCGGATTACTTGAATTGTATAATTCATCTTCGAGTTAAATAGAAAATTTTGATTTTTTATTCGAGTTGATCCGAATAACTCGATTAACTCGAATAACTCGAACTATTTAATTCAAATTTTGAATTTTTTATTGGATTTTTTTTTATCGAATCGAATTTTGCTCACCCCTAATTCTTCTCACTATTTTCCATTTTATACATAATTTAATCTTAATTAAGCGTACTTAATTAGTTTAATTAAGTTATTATTGTACTTAATCAACCATTAGCTAAACAAAGTGCAAATCAACACCATCATCTACTAAGTTATGATGGATAATGGTTAAATTAACAATTTTAGTCCATTAGATAATTTCTATCTAGGTCCTCAAGCCTTTTCTAAATTAAAACTCAAAAGCAATTGAACTTTTACAATTTAGTCCTTGAGCTTTAATTAACTACTTTCTTAGTTAATTTATCAAATTTCAATATATTTTCATAATAACTTCCTTAATCTCTATTTTTCATCCTTATAGACTTGATTCATAGAAACGGGGTTTCAAAACTGCATATTTCGATACAATTGAAATCGGGTCGTTATAATTCTCCACTCCTTCAAAAATTTCGTCCTCGAAACTTACCTGGAAAGAGGTGGGGATATTGAGATTTCATTGTTTCTTTCGGCTTCCATGTAGCCTTTCCCACGCTGTGATGGCGCCAAGACTTTTATCAACGACACACTTTTGTTTCTCAATTCTTTCACTTCTCGAGCTAAAATTTTAAATGATTCTTCATCATAGGTTAAATCAGACTGTAGCTCAATTTCGTCGAGAGTTAAAACGTGGGAGGGATAAGATCGATATCTTCTCAGCATTGAAACATGGTAAATATTATGGATTTTATCTAACTCTAGTGGTAGTGCTAAATGTACGCCATGGGTCCAACTCTTTCAAGAACTTCATAAGGCCTAATAAATCTTGGACTGAGTTTCCCTTTTCTACCGAAATGTAGAACTTTCTTCCAATGCAAGACTTTTGAAAATACTTTATCACCTATTTTAAACTCGTTTCTTTTCTTTTCAAGTCGGCATAAGATTTTTGTTTATCTATAGCAACTTTTAAATGATCTATAATAATCTTGATTTTATCTTCAGTTTCATGAACTAAATCAATTGCAGTCAGTTTACTTTCACTCAGTTCCATCCAACAAAGAGGAGTTCAACATTTATGACCATGCAAAACTTCGTATGGGTACCATTCTAATACTCGATTGGTAGTTGTTATTATATGCAAATTCCAGTAGAGGTGGAAATCTTTCTTAACTTCCTTCAAATTAAATCACATAGTTTGGCAACATATCTTCACGTATTTGCATTACTCTGTAACAGCCCAATTACGACTCTAATCAGAATGGTGGTTTCGGGACCCCGAATCCGAATTAGAAAAATATTTTTCTAATTTATTCTTTTATTTGATGTCTATGTGATGGGGTCAAGCATGTGTTAGAATATTATATACTAATTTGTGTGTTTGGGTGATTATTTTAAGTGAAGGGATTAAATAGTTAAGGTAGTAAAAGTGGCCTTAATTAAGTGAAATGATTTAATTGAATTGATTCTTCAAGAAGGGACTTGCATGTCAAATAAACCAATTCTCATGCTAGTGGACGACAAAATGATTAGCATTTATATTATATATTAAATTGTTTTAGTTAGTGGCATTTTATTTATATTATAATATAAGTAGAATAAAGAAATAAGAAAAAGAAAGAAGTATCATCTTCTTCCTTTCCTTGCATTCACCGAAATTGAAGAAAAGAAAATAAAAGGAGAACCCTCAACTTTCGGCCATTGCATGTGACAATAATGTTAGATTTTTAGTTGGTTAATTTTCTTACATTTTTGAGTTGGTCTTCTTAAATACTATCAAACCCATGTGGAAATTTTAGAATTTGAAGCATGTTTTAGAATCGGCCATGGGTGAATATTTTGTTTTGTTATGTTTGATGGAAGATGGTTAAACATATGTTTGAAATCAACAAGTTTTGAGTAGTGAATTTAGATGAAATGGAGTATGATGGCTCAAGTTATGAAAATAAATAGTTAAGGGTTTAAAATGCAAAACAAATGGTTTGTATTGACTTGTATCAAGATGTAGAAGATTCGGCCCTTAAGGAATTAATCCAAATTCCATGTATTTTGTGTTTTATGCTTAAGGGACTAAATTGCAAATATTGTAAAAGTTAGGGGGAAATTCGTAAAATTGAAAATTTGTGTATTTATGGATTGAATTGATTGGAAATGTTTTTAAGTGATCTTGATTTAAATTATTTAGATCAAGTACAAAAGGAAAAGGCTTTGGATCGGGGGAAAACAAAATTAAACGAGTAGCCGGAAAGCTTAATTTGACAACTATCGAGGTAAGTTTTAAGCAATTTGGTTAAATTAAAATTGATTACATGAATTACAATTGTTAAGTAAGGATAAATATATTCATTGGTATATGGCCGAATGTGAAATGGTAACATGAAAATATATATATTCATGTGTTTGCCAAATATGAACTTAATGTTCTTATTAGCTTTGAGAAAATGATGTATGATTAAGGTGGGATTGATTATAGATTTATAATGTATGATTATGGTATTGAATTAATGAGAGTATATAATTGCCTTTTAAAGCCGAATGTGGTATGACTTCATGGGAGGGATAGATGGAATCGATCATGTATATCTATGATGTTTTGTATCTTAGTTTAGATGTGATAAACTATGTTTATGAGAATGAGGTGGTATTTGGAAAGGACATGGCACTATGTATCGTGAAATCGGTTAATAAGCACTAAGGGTGCGAGGTGTTAAAGTAACGGCTCTATGTGAGCGATACGTTACGAGAAGTATTAAAGTAACGGCTCTATGTGAGCGATACGTTGCGAGAAGTATTAAAGTAACGGCTCTATGTGAGCGATACGTTACGAGAAGTATTAAAGTAACGACTCTAAGTGAGCGATACGTTACGAGAAGTATTAAGTAACGGCTCTATGTGAGCGATACGTTACTAAGCCTTATTAATAAGTGTGTAAGCACGAGGTTTGTTAAAGGATTTCTATTATTAAAGATATTATGTATTCGGGAATGTACGAGTGCATTATTACATGTTAAGCACGATCGGTAAGTTGGATGGATAAGTAAACTAAAGGTATGTACTAATTATGACACTTTACGATGGAAGGCGGATTAAATTGTAAAATAGAGATTATGGTAAGTAAAGAAAATATATGCTATTCATTTTATTGATACGAATGTGGTGTAAGAGTATATATATATTTTTGTACATGCATATAACGTAGCTAAGCAATTTATTCTTGAATGATTGTGTAACACCCCAAACCCGGCACAAACACCACGACCGGATCTGGTATGTCACTAAGAAAATTTTGGAAGAACATGTCGTATTTTCAGAAAAATATTTTTCTAAAGTTTATCTTCTTATTCGAGAGAAATTTAATAGTTGATAGTTTAAATAAAATATGCCTTTATAAATTAAAAACCCAAATTTAAATAGATACATTAGTTCAATAAGAATTTAAATAACTAAAAGTAATTAAAGCCCAAAATAAAACAAAACATAAACTAGTGGCCCATAGCCTTATTACAACGAGATTTAAAATTCATTAATTAAAAATATAAAGTATTAACTTGAGACTTTTGCTGGATCCAGTTGGTCTTTTGCATGGCCACCTTGCGTTCCTCTCTCCACCCCGGTCCAAAGCACTAGGTATCACCTGAAAGGTTAATTAATAGGGTGAGTCGCGAGACTCGATGTGTGCAACCTCATGCACCACTAGATTTTGGCCTTAGGCCCATAAAACAGATTAATAATTCCATTTATAAAAAAAGAAATAACAAATAATATGCAAGGCCCAACCCATTTGCCTAGGTTTCCATCCGCTACATGCCCCGCATCACCCATTCACACCATTGGGGATTTCTACAATCGACCCACATCGCTACACGCCAAGATGGCGATCATGCTGCTCATCAACATATTATGGCCAAGCCCTTATAATGAATCACGGCATTAGTCGCTACAACATATAACGATCACGGTATAAACCGCTACACATATAACGTATAACTTCCTCCTTTCATCAACCCAACCCATGCGGTCATAAAATCAATATGCTTTTATCATATAAAGTCAAACATTCATCGACACGGTGATTTGCTTCACCCTTTCGGGTTTCCAACATTAAACCGAGATATCGGTATTTATCACAACATATAAACTTATGAGCATACATTAACAATCGTGTCTAGATGGTGGGGAAGTATTACACACCGATATCGTGAAATCCAATATTCTTAGTCGATGTCCTTGCTATCCGGATCTATTATCCTCAATGTAAAGCCTTGCTCAAAAGCCGAAAAAACACACAAAGATTTAGCCCCTTCAACAATCGGCCAAGGTTAATAAATCCCAAATTACACGTTAAAACTAATAGATCCCTTACCTTGAAATCCCGAAAGTAACACGATTCTATAACTTAGAGATCTATGCGATTGACTCCACTAAAGTTCCCTTGATTTCGGCACAAGTAGGCACCACCACGTATAATTCGGCAATCACAGGAGATGAGATCTAGGGATTTCGGCTTTTAGGAAAATCCCAAAAAGTATGAACAAGAGAAGGCTGATGTGTCTTTGGCTTTTAAAATACTTGAGTGAGGAGTTTCGGTTTCGACAGAAAAGAGAAGAAGAAAAGAAAACAAGGAAGAGACTTGAAGATTTCATTAGGAAGAAAAAGAATGAAAAGAGTTTCGGCTTTTGAATCAAAGTGAAGATGAGGGAATAGGCTTAGAGATTTCGGCTTTGCAGAGAAATGAAGAAGAAGATGGAACTTTAGGAGTTTTCGGCTTTTACTCGAGAGAAGAAGAGAAAAGAATGAGAGAAAAACCCAAATGCTGAAATTGAAGAGATATTCCCCTATTTATAGAAATTTGGCACTTACCTAACCTTGCAGATAAATCCTATCTTTTCTCCTTTATCTTAATCTACTAGCTCATCTAAAAGAGACTTAATTATCTCTAACTCCTCCCTCCTTTATCAAAGATATTATCCACATATTTTAATCATTAAAATCCCTAAATTTTAGCCTTTATCTGCTTATTATCCACATAAAATAAATTCCTAAATAATAGCCTTTATCCGCTTATTATCCACATATTTTAAACATTAAAACCCCTAAATTTTAGCCTTGTTGCCATCCACTCCACCTAATCCTAATGCCCAAAATTTAGCTAACTTAAATTAAAAGAATTGGGCTCCATGAAACTTAAATTTGGGCCCTTTACTCCCTTGTGTGGCGCCACCTCCTAAGATTGGGCCACAAGCCCACTTTGGTATTTTAAACATAGATACTACCTTTTAAACCCTATAATGCCCAAACAGATAATTTTAATCAAGGCCTCTACCTAAGCTCGAGCCCAATTTGGACCCCTAACACTTAAATTAACACATTAAACATATCCATCCATTAAACGCATGGCCCAAAAATTCGTGATGTTACGCTTCTACCCCTCTTAAAAGAAATTTCGTCCTCGAAATTTCCAACTAACTATTAATCGTACTACCCAAGTCTCACCACTATGCTTTCATTGCACTCTAATTCTAAAGTCAAAATAAACACTTAGTATACTATGGTAGGGTGCGCACCGGTATTCGCATCTAAAGCGTCCTCGTCCCCTTGTACTCATGCTATCGGTTCACGCTTATCCGGTTAAAATTTTTATGAATTATTGGTTTTCTTCCACCGATTATCCACGAAGCAGTCTTATGATTAGTAGTTTTAAGAGTAGTTCTTTCAATTGCAATTCGAGTCTCAAGTTCACCTTTCCTAGTTCTAAGAACTACATACATTCAACCATCAACATACTGAGACAACATCCATGCACCCATATTCAACACATAGGGTATTTTCGTTATTCCACTACCCATGGGTATTTTTCGTAATTTTATCCTACAGGGTATTTTTCGTAATTTGGAAAATTAGGGGTATCTTGGTAATTTTACAAATAGGGGTATTTTAGTAATCTTACAATATAAGGGTAATTTAGTAATTTTACAATATAAGGGTATTTTAGTAATTTTCCAATATAAGGGTATTTTAGTAATTTTGCAATCAAAGGTACTTTGGTCATTTTACACATTAGGGGCAATTTAGTAATTTTTACAAATCAGGAATATTTTCAAAATAATTTTTTTTTTATTTTTAAAACAAACAGGGGTATCTTGAAGGATTTGATTTCAAAAGAAAATAGTAGTGTTCAGGTGGTTGTGGATTTCTGGTTGTTGTCATGTGTTGTGTTGTTTTTTTTTTTTTTTTACGGAAAAATTTCGTTGACTATGTAAATCGGGGTATATTTGCAAATCATGGGTATCTTGGGTTTTTTTTTTCAAAACAAGGGTTTCTAGCAATTTTGTAAAGATAAGGTAGCTGGTCCTTTTCGGGTTTAATTATAGATTTTGGCCCACAACAAGTCCTCGTGACTAGGGTGAACAGTCACTACGTACCAGGTAGGATTCCTGCAAAGAGGAGGTGAGTCACTAGGACTGCTTAAATACCAAGCTCTTCCGGATCCAATCCTAGACATGCGCATGCCTGTTGCCACACCCTAGTCTTACGGCTCGTTCACGGGTTTGTTTAGTGAAGTTAAGTCTTATAAGATTTTAAGAGTTGTTTCAGCTAGGCCTAAAGTCCATCAAGTTCTAATCTAACTAATCTACGTCCCATAAAGCCCATCAAGCCCACATATATTATATCACACAATGGTTCAGAATACTTACCTGGCGGACTTGGGCCGGAGACACAGGTGCCATGCTGAGCTAACAGACCTGTTATCATTTAGAAACATTCATGTTTTAAAAACCCTTTTTTTTTCGAAAACGTTTTGAACCCAAAACCCAAAGCCGAGTTTTGAACCCGGCTCTGATACCAATTTGTAACACCCCAAACCCGGCCCAAACACCACGACCGGATCTGGTATGTCACTAAAAAATTTTTGAAAGAACATGTCGTATTTTCAGAAAAATATTTTTCTAAAGTTTATCTTCTTATTCGAGAGAAATTTAATAGTTGATAGTTTAAATAAAATATGCCTTTATAAATTAAAAACCCAAATTTAAATAGATACATTAGTTCAATAAGAATTTAAATAACTAAAAGTAATTAAAGCCTAAAATAAAACAAAACATAAACTAGTGGCCCATAGCCTTATTACAACGAGATTTAAAATCCATTAATTAAAAATATAAAGTATTAACTTGAGACTTTTTGTTGGATCCATTGGTCTTTTGCATGGCCACCTTGCGTTCCTCTCGGCCCGATCTCAAGCACTAGGTATCACCGAAAGGTTAATTAATAGGGTGAGTCGTGAGACTCGATGTGCAACCCTCATGCACCACTAGATTTTGGCCTTAGGCCCATAAAACAGATTAATAATTCCGTATATAAAAAAAAGAAATAACAAATAATATGCAAGGCCCAACCCATTTGCCTAGGTTTCCATCCGCTACACGCCCCATACACCATTCACACCATTGGGGATTTCTACAATCGACCCACACCGCTACACGCCAAGATGGCGGTCATGCTACTCATCAACATATTATGGCCGGCCCTTATAATGAATCACGGCATTAGCCGCTACAACATATAACAGATCACGGTATAAACCGCTACACATATAACGTATAAATTCCTCCTTTCATCAACCCAACCCATGCAATCATAAAATCAATATGCTTTTATCATATAAAGTCAAACATTCATCGACTGGTGATTTGCTTCACCCTTTTCGGTTTCCAACATTAAACCGAGATATCGGTATTTATCACAACATATAAACTTATGAGCATACATTAACAATCAGATCTAGATGGTGGGGAAGTATTACACACCTGATATCGTGAAATCCAATATTCTTAGTCGATGTCCTTGCTATCCGGATCTATTATCCTCAATGTAAAGCCTTGCTCAAAAGCCGGAAAAACACACAAAGATTTAGCCCCTTCAACAATCGGCCAAGGTTAATAAATCCCAAATTACACGTTAAAACTAATAGATCCCTTACCTTGAAATCCCGAAAGTAACACGATTCTATAACTTAGAGATCTATGCGATTGACTCCACTAAAGTTCCCTTGATTTTCGGCACAAGTAGGCACCACAGAAGTAATTCGGCAATCACAGGAGATGAGATCTAGGGATTTCGGCTTTTAGGAAAATCCCGGAAAAAGTATGAACAAGAGAAGGCTGATGTGTCTTTGGCTTTTAAAATACTTGAGTGAGGAGTTTCGGTTTCTGACAGGAAAAGAGAAGAAGAAAAGAAAACAAGGAAGAGACTTGAAGATTTCGGCTAGGAAGAAAAAGAATGGAAAGAGTTTCGGCTTTTGAATCAAAGTGAAGATGAGGGAATAGGCTTAGAGATTTCGGCTTTTGCAGAGAATGAAGAAGAAGATGGAACTTTAGGAGTTTTCGCTTTTACTCGAGAAGAAGAGAAAAGAATGAGAGAAAAACCCAAATGCTGAAATTGAAGAGATATTCCCCTATTTATAGAAATTTCTATGACTTACATAACCTTGCAGATAAATCCTATCTTTTCTCCTTTATCTTAATCTACTAGCTCATCTAAAAGAGACTTAATTATCTCTAACTCCTCCCTCCTTTATCAGCATATTATCCACATATTTTAATCATTAAAATCCCTAAATTTTAGCCTTTATCTGCTTATTATCCACATAAAATAAATTCCTAAATAATAGCTTTTATCTGCTTATTATCCACATATTTTAAACATTAAAACCCCTAAATTTTAGCCTTGTTGCCATCCACTCCACCTAATCCTAATGCCCAAAATTTAGCTAACTTAAATTAAAAGAATTGGGCTCCATGAAACTTAAATTTGGGCCCCTTACTCCCTTGTGTGGTGTCACCTCCTAAGATTGGGCCACAAGTCCACTTTGGTATTTTAAACATAGATACTACCTTTTAAACCCTATAATGCCCAAACAGATAATTTTAATCAAGGCCTCTACCTAAGCCTGAGCCCAATTTGGACCCCTAACACTTAAATTAACACATTAAACATATCCACCCATTAAACGCATAGGCCCAAAAATTCAGGATGTTACAGATTGACTATTCGGCAAAGAGAATGTGAATCAAATAAATTATTTGATTTTGATAAAGTTTATATGTGAGTTAATTGCTTGAAACTTACTAAGCTATAATAGCTTACTTGGTGTGTTTGTTCTTTGTTTTATAGATTCCTTGATATAAAGACTCGAGCTCGGGGATCATTTTGGGCAGTTCATCACACTATCATCGATACTTTGGTATCTCTTTTGTGTATAAACTTTAAGTATATGGCATGTATAGACCAAACCGTTTGAGTTGACCAGATTGATGGTTATATGTATATATATATATATGAGCCATGCGAAAATGGCTATATTTCTTTAAGTGAATATCGTTTGAGTTTGTTAGTTTATACAATTACTATTTGAGTAATTTAGTATGCATATATAGAACTGCTAGTTGCAAGTTATTTCATAATAGATAGTTATGAAATTGAGTTTCTAGAAATAGGTGGGATATGGTACATTTATAGAAATGAGAGGATTAATTATATTGGCATGCTTATATGAATGTGCCAAAATGTTTTGGTATAGATGAAATAGATCGCACTTTGGGTATGATATTATTAAAGAAATATATTATTGAGCAAATTTATGCATACAAAATTTGAGATGTTCGGCCATATCTTGTTTTGGTTTAAAGCCTAAAATTTTCCTTTGGGTGATATGGTAGTTTCAGCTACATGATATAAATGGCTGTATCATTGTTGTGGTGCTTTGTTAATGAGTAATTATGAAAGAGTATATATATATATATATTTGCAAATGAATGTAACGATTTTAGCCATATGTGACAAAGGATTCTTGGATAAATGAGTTGTTTTGAAATTTGAAGTGGTGGTATAATTCAATGTGTGATAAATAGGTAGAAATTGTTACTTTCTTTCGTAATATTGAAATGGAAAGCTTACAATTCCAAAGATGAAATGTATGTTCATTAAGATGTATGTTAGTTAGTAACATTGTTAGTAGAGGGTAATGAATATTTGAGTATCTTGTAAATTCTATTCGGCTATGGCTTAAAAATGACCATGTGAAGCACATTATGTTTGTGGATGTATTGAGATTAGATGAAAGATACATGTATGTTTGTGATATCTTGAAATGGTATGAAATTAGCATTTGAAAATTTGAATGAAGTGATTTGTCTAGGTATTTGGGTGAGTGATGCATGTAACCCTAATTCGGCGACGGATACGGGTTAGGGGTGTCACATACTCAATTCAATTAGCCATCAGTTTGAGGGTGGAACGTTGTGCTGAAGTTCAATTTAGTGCCTAATGGTTTATGCAACTTACCCCAAAATCTAGAGGTAAACTTTGGGTCTCGATCTAAAATGATGGACAATGACACTCCATGCAATCTCACGATATAAAAAATATACAATTCGACTAATTTTTCCAACGAATAATCAACTCTTACTAGAATAAAATGAGTGGATTTTGTCATTTGTCAACAATTACCCAAATTGATTTTTTCTTTTTAGGTGATAATGACAACCCAGTCACAAAATCCATAGTGATTCACTCCAATTTCCATTCAGGAATCACTATAGGCTATAACAGTCTCTGTAATACCCCTAACCCGTATCCGTCACCGGAATAAGGTTACGGAGCATTATCGAAAAATCAAAGCTTAAAACATTTGACTTCAAACATTTCATAAATTATGGAAAATATCAATCAAACTCATACATAATGTCCCTTATTCGAGTTCTCAAGGCCCTAGAAACACTTTAGAAACGATTCGGGACTAAATTGGAAACATATAAAATTTCATGGAAAAAGATAGAATTTTTCATATTGTAGGGGTCACATAGCCCGTGTCTCAGGCTCTGTGGACATTCGAAGTAGGGACACACGGCCGTGTTTTAGCCCGTGACCATGTAACTCTCTGATTTGGGTCACACTGCCAAGCCACACGCCCGTGTGTCAGGCCGTGTAATTCTCGAAATGACCTCACACGCCTGTGTGACAGGCCGTGCGCTAGGCCATGTAACTGCCTGACTTGCAACCCTTTGAAACCTACAAGGGACACACGGTTGAGACACACGCCCGTGTCTTAGGCCGTGTGGACAAGAAATAGGCCATTTCAAGCCATTTCTTTCACCCAAAACATGGTCACACTTACAAGCCATTTGCACCTATTTAAAGCTTTCAAAATGTACCTAAAACATGCATAATCAAGCTAGATCATAATGGTATTTATTCATACAACCAATGTGCCCAAAAGGCACCTCAATCACAACAACCAAACAAATACATGTTTTGGCATAAATCAACTATACACAACCATAATTCAACATGCCAAGATAAAGAATAATTGACCACATGTCAAACCTCAACAAAATATACCAAATTGATCATTAAAAACATACACCTACTTGACTGTTTCAACATCAACCATTTAAGCACCAAAATGCTAAAATGTCATCAATCATAAAACCACATATATAACTGTCAACATGACAACTAGTTTATCATCAAAATACCATATTTACAAACCAAACATAATGACTATTTCATCAAGCACAAAACACCTATACATGCCATTGTAACCATGACATAAAAACATCAAAATCTACCGATATAGCCGATGGATAGTGTGATAGGTCTCCGATAAGCTTCCAAACCGATCGAGCTTCCGATACTCTATAAAACATAGGAAAGAACACAAAGTAAGCATATAATGCTTAGTAAGTTCGTATAACATAAACTTAACTTACCATTTCATTACATAACATTAAAATTTAGCATGGGATAATCCAACCAATAGCTTGGCCAAAGCCTAAGCATCAACACAAACATGTTAGCATATTTGAACATAATTCATGGGAAATTAACATGGATGGCCATTAAACTTAAATATGATTCATTTGGATTTGTCATCCATCTCAACATAGCATATTTTCCATGTAACTCACCATTTCAAAGTCTTTCATACATTCATGTTTCGGTTCATATAGAACACTTATCATATCTCTGTAAATTCATGCCCATTGAACCAATTAGAATACCATTGGATACGCAGGATAGCTCACACGAAGTGTGCTAAACATATAACCGTAGTCTATCTTTTCCTTTACATATATGCTCACACGAGCTGTGAAAAGAGTATGCTCACACGAGCTGTGAAATGGGCCTGCTCACATGAGCTGTGGGTCAGAATGCAGCTACACGGTGCTGCTCCACAAGCTATCGAGTATCCGCAACAAATGTCAAAACTCAGCCACCGGTAGGACATTCAAGACCAGCACCCGAAACATGTAAACCCTAATGACATGTCATTTATATCCTACGAATTCTTAAGGTTCAAACTGGGCTCGATAGTCGACGTATCATCGTTGGATATGCAACAATTATTTACCAAGCAATCCACAATATATACATAGTTCGATAGAAAGCATATAAACACTATGCAATTACACGAACTTACCTCGATAATAAAAACGTAGAAATGGAGTCGATTAATCCGAAGCTTTATCTTTACCCTAATCTAAAGCCGTACGAGGCCTATCTTGATCTAAACGAATAAATTCAATCCATTTAATATCTATTCTGTACAATTCAATCCAAAATTCATTTTTTTACAAAATTACATTTTTACCCCTATAGTTTTGAGTTCTTTACAATTTAGTCCATAAGCTCGTAAATTAAAATTCATGCAATTTCAGCCCTACCCAAGCTAGCTGAATTTCATATACAGCTATAGCAACTCATACATTTCATTATTTCACAATTTCCACCACACATTTTACACATTTTACAAATAAATCCTTATTTGACAATTAAACAAATTCCCTTTACAAAAGTTGTTTATCTAACAAAAAAGATTCATTTTCTTTCATCAAACTTCACAAAAAACATGAATACATTCATGGAAAAACCCTAATATTTTAACAATTTTGCAAATTAGTCCCTGGGCTAGCTAGATTAAGCTACAATGACTCCAAAAACATAGAAATCATTAAAAACGGGATGAAAATACACTTACATGCAAGGATGAGCTATGGCCGAACCTTGAAGCTTCATTAATAGCTTTATTTTAGGTTAATTACGGTGGAAGAAGACAATAACAAAGATGATATCTTTGTTTTCTTTAATTTTATTAACCTTTATTTAATAATTTACTTATTTAACCTTATTATTAACCTTTAGAATCACTTATATAATGTCCATAAAAGTCCACTCATAATATCAATGGTTTAATTACAACATAAACCCTCTAACCATTTAATATCATAGCTATTAGATCCCTTTAACTTATAGAACTCAAGTTTTACACCTTTTTCAATTTAGTCCTTTTTACCCAATTAAGCATGCAAACAATAAAATTTCTTAACGAAATTTTTATACGATACTACTAACATGCTGCAGACATTAAAATAATAATAAAATAAATATTCTCACATCGGATTTGTTGTCCCAAAACCACAGTTTTGATTTAACTGAAAACGGGCTATAACAGTCCGAGGAAACTTGATGTTCAACTTTTACTTGTTGACACACTAGACACTTTGTCACATATTTAGTTATATCCTTTTTCATGCTTGGCCACCGGTAAAACGATTTTAGATAATTATACACTTTATTGCTACCCAGATGCATCACATAAGTACTATGGTAAGCTTTCTAAAGAATGTCTCGCTTTAAATTTGCATCACTCGGTACACACAATCTACTTTGAAAGTATAAACTCCCATATTTGCTTACCTTATTGCTTGCCTTAAACTCACTGGTTTGCCCATTTTCAGCTAGTCTTCGTTTTGCTTCGAGCTTGCCATCACACTTCTACAGTTCTCGGATTCTTTGGAGAAACATTGGTTTAATTCTTAATTCCGCTAAAATAAAGGCATCACACTCCAAGGCCAAATGTGCGTTCAACGCCTTCAAAACGAATAAAGACTTTCGACTAAAAGCGTCAGCCACAACATTGGTTTTTTATGGATGATAGTCAATGATCTGATCATTAAGTATCTTAAGCTACCCGTGTTGTCTTAAATTCAATTCTTTTTGTATGAGAAAATACTTCAAACTCTTGTGATCAGTAAAGATGTGAAATTTCTCACCGTAAAGGTAATGTCTCCAAATATTTAAAGCAAAAACAAGAATTGCAAGTTCTAAGTCGTGAATGAGAAATTCTTCTCATGAGGTTTGGGTTGCCGAGAAGCGTATGCAATTACTTTACCATCTTGCATCAATACACATCCTAAACTGATGTGAGATGCGTCTACTAAAAAATCCTTTCCCTAACTCAGGTTGTGTTAGTATTGGTGCTTTAGTTAACATCGTCTTCAACTTCTCAAAACTTTGCTGACATCTCTCGGACCATTCAAAATTAACATTCTTCTGTAGTAACTTAGTTAATGGGAAAGCTATCATTGAGAACCCTTTTACAAGTCGTCGATAATACCTCGCTAGACTAAGAAAACTCCTCACTTTCTTGACATTCTTTGGGGGTTTTTCAATCTATAATGGCTGAAATTTTACTTGGACCAACACAAATTCCTTCAGTTGATTTTACATGCCCTAAAAATCCCACTTCTCAAAGTCAAAACTCACATTTACTAAACTTAGAATAAATTACTTCTCTCTTAAAACTTGTAATACAATCCTGAAATTTCGGTCATGCTTTTCTTCATTCTACAAATAAATTAAAATGTCATTGATAAATACTACTAAAAAATGATCCAAGTATAGTTGAAAAATTCTATTCATTAAATCCATAAAGGTTTCTGTGGCATTGGTAAGCCCAAATGACATTAACAAGAACTCATAATAACCATAACGAGTTCGAAAGTCTGCTTTTGATACACTCAACCCTTTAACTTTGAGTAGGTAATATCTCGAACGAAGGTCAATCTTTTAAAACAAACTTGCTCCCTTGAGTTGATCAAATAAATTATCAATTCGGGGAAGTGGATATATTTTCTTTATCGTGACCTTATTCAATTGTCTGTAGTCGATACAGAGTCTCAACGTCCCATTTTTTTCTCTACAAACAGAACCGAAACTCCTCATTGTAACAACCCGATTTTGGGCCTTGTCGGAACAGTGGTTTCGGGGCCACAAATTTGATGAGGAAAATCTTATTTTTATTATATTTTTATGGTCTATGATTTCACGGAAAGATTTTGTGAAAATTTCGTTCGAAAATTTCGACGTTTGGGCACTCAATTTAGTTCAGTTTAGTCAAAAGGACTAAATTGTAAATAGTGCAAAAGTTGAGTTCCACATGTTAGAAGTGTCTAATTGTTATGAAGTTTTAAATTGGAGGTCCTTAAGTGGTAATTAGACCATTGGTTAAATTTTTGGACAAAAATGGACATGAGATAAGTGAAATAGGATATTTTTAAGTTAGGGGCATTTTGGTCATTTAGTAATTAAAAGAATTAAAAAAGCCAAAATTAAAGCAAAATTGTGTCCATCTTCAAGCTATGGCCGAATTTTGCATGAAGAAACCATGTCTAGGGTTTTTCAAGCTTCCAAGCTCGATTGTAAGTCCGTTCTAGCCCCGTTTTTAATGATTTTTACGTTTTTAAAATCCTCGTAACACGATCTCTCTATTTCTACCATTTATTTGAGCTAGGGTTGATGTTTTAAAATTTACCCATATGAGAAATGCTTGTTTTTTGATGTTTAATGGTAGAATATGAATGCTCGGTGTGTAATAAACGACTTTTACTAAGTGATTTTCAGTGAAATTGTCAAAAAGGACTAGTTTGTAAAAAGTTGTAAAATGTGTGTAAGTGTGTAAATAAATGGAAATTGTGGATTGCTATAGTTATGAAAATGGTTCGTCTAGGCTTAAAATACAAGGAAATTGAATGAAAATCATTTTACGAGCCTAGGGGCAAAATTGTAAATATGTGAAACTTTAGGGGCAAAAACATAATTTTGCCATAATATGATTTTTGGGTCACATTGTGTGACTAATAAATAAATTAAATGTGATATTATAGATCAAGGAAAACGAGGTTTGGAACTAGAACAAGGGAAAAACGAGAAATTGACGAATAAGTCATTTTCACCGATTGTGCTACCGAGGTAAGTTTGTATGTAAATAATGCATCGTTTTTACTTATGTTTTCATATTTTGATAAATGGTATGAATTGTGGCTGAATATTTGATGTAATTGACAAAATATCGACAAGTGAGAAATTTCCTGGTTGAACCTTAGGAATAAAAATGGATACGAGTGACATGTCACTAGGGACCTATGTGAAATCTATGTGAAATTGTGACTAAGTGAATCCGGGTGCTGATCTTAAGTTCTACCAGTGGCTGGGTATACCGGCATGTGTTGCGGATACCTGACAGCTTGTGTGAGCAGCACTGAGTAGTAATGAATGACCGACAGCTTGTGTGAGCAGACCCGTGAAAGATAATAGCTCGAGAACGAGCCTCTATGTGAAAAGTGATGTGAAGTAGATTTGGCTACAAGTGTGGCACTTATGTGCAAACTTTCGATGTATCCAATAATATTAAGATGTGTTCAACGGGAAAATGACTAAGTGTAATTGAATGTGATTATGTGATGAACAAGTGCAGGTACATGTGTATATATATTCATGAGCAATGTGCTCGATATGTGATCGAACTTTGGTAAGGTTGATATGGAGTAAGTGTTACAATGAAGACTTGTAAATATTTGATGATGACTAGCTATTGGCATGGCTAACTATGGATATACTTTAGTGTTATATGTGTGTAAATGAGAATTAATACAAAGAAAACATGATAGAGTAAAATTACCAATAAAACAGTTTGGACAACAGCAGTTGTATCACTTTGAAAAATCACCAAAAATGGTGGAAATCGAATTAGAGTTTGAATAAGATATGAAGTTAAATATTATTGAGTCTATTTTTTCATAAAATAAACGGTGTAAGCAAAATAATTTCATATTCTGAGATATTTGAATTTTTGTGAGACAGAGTTAGAATGATTTCGGAATCCTATATTTTGACTTTGGAAAATTATTAAAAATTTTACAAAAATTATTATGGGTTATAATTTATATTTTTAAAATCCTGAATGAGTCTATTTTCAATAAAAACAAATGGTAACATCATACAAATCTCATACAAAGAGATAATTAATTTTTAGTGAAGAAGGGTCGAAACTGTCAGCTAGCAGAACATGGGAGACTTTAAAGAATAAACTGTACTTATTGGCTAAACCAAAAATTCTGAAAATTTTATGGTAAGAATATATGTGAGTCTAGTTTCAGGGAAAATTAATGGATCTTAATTTTGAGTTCTGTAGTTCAAGATATAAATAATTTAGTGACTATGACTCGAGTAGATAGCTTGAGATGAACATGAATAAATAGTGGAACTATGTGCAATTATGATTGTATTATCTTGAGAACATATTGTGAAGATTTATAAAAGCCTGTTAATAAATCACTTATTATTTACATACCTACTTACTAAGCTATAATGCTTACCCCCCTTCCTTTCCTTTTTCCAATAGTGTCACAGATGCTAGCTCGAGTTGGAGGTCGTCGGAGATTCTATCACACTAATAAGTTATTGATTGGTATTGTATCAACGATCTTCAAGTATTTTTAATTCTATGGCATGTATAGGGACTTGATTATGTGTATATGTTATTATGAGTTGGCTTAGAATGTTGGCCTATGCTATTTGATGGTTATTGTTGTATAAGGCCATTTAATGTGGCCAATTTTTGTTATGTTATAAGTCTATGATGATGCATTTCAAGGATGTGCATGCTTGCATGTGAATGGTTAAGTGTATGTGTTTCGGTAATGCCTCGTATCCTATTTCGGCGTCGAATACGGGTAAGGGGTGTTACACCCAAGGTGATACACTCAGCCTGATAAGCCTTCAATCTAGTAGTTCTTGCAACTAAGCTTTTAATTCTTTTAACTCAGTTGGGGCCATTCTATTAGGCACAGTGGAAATTGGCGCAGTCCTATGTGTTATTTCAATAGCAAATTGAACTTCTTTATCAGGTGGCAAGCCTGACAACTCATCTGGAAATACATCTGGAAATTCTCGAATAGTAGGGCTTGATCCACCTTAGATCCCGATATATGCGTATCCAGGATATAGGCTAAATACATCTCACGCCTTTTTTTAATTAATTCTTGAGCCGTTATTACATAAATTATATTAGTTAAACATTTAGATTTATCTGCCTCAACATTCACTAGCTCATCTTCCATGGCTTTTAGTGAGATTCTCTTTAGCTTGCAATTTATTATGACATCGTGAGAAGTTAACCAATCCATACCAAGAATTGCATTGAATTCATCAAATGGTAATAGCATAAGGTTGGCCATAAATTCATGTCCCTAGATTTTCAATGGACAATTCTTACAAATTTTATTGATAATAATACTCTGGCCCAATGGATTAGTTATTCGCATATCAAACTTTGTAGTTTCTATTAGTATACCTCTCTCCGTAACTAATGACATTCAAATGTATGAATTAGTCGACCCAGGGTCGACTAATGCATGCACAAGTATATCAAATAAGGAAAATATACCAGTAATAACATCAGGAGCTTCAGTCTCCTCTCTGGCCCTCATAGCATAGGCCTTAGCAAGCACGCAAGTCTCCTCCTTGATTGCCTCCAATGGTACTACCTATTCTTGATTTTCTACCTTTCCACAATGCTAACACTAGCTTTACAATCAATTCGTTACCTTTCTCATCCTTTTTCGAGCAATCTCTCATGAAGTGCTTTTTGGAGCCATATCTGAAACAAACTCCTTTCATCAACCAATACTCTCCAGCAAGATTTTTCCCACAATGTTCACAAGCAGGTCTACTCATATTTTAGATGCTTCTAGTGCTAGCGACTGACGTAGCTTGAGATCATTGATTAACTTGTCTTTGCCCTTCTTTCTTTTGGATCTTTGAAGGAGTGGAGGAATGGCTTTGAAAGTCTTTGGTCTTTTTGGCTGGTGGTGATGGAAATGTTTTAACCATACTTCACTTACCAAAAATTTGGTTCTTAGACTTAGCTTGTTACTTCTTATTTCGCATATCCTCTATTTTCTGTGCTCGCTCAGTGTAACACCCCTAACCCGTATCCGACACCGGAACAGGATTTCGGAGCATTGCCGGACTTATAAATCAAACAATCATACCTTTCATGATTCAATTCTCAAAGAAAACAAAATTCATTCGTATACATTCATATAGTCCTTAATACGAGCCATCGAGACCCAAAATAAACATTAAAAGTGGTTTGAGACTAAACCGAGTACTCAAGAAATTTTCAAAAAAAACATGTAAAATTTTCAAAGGTACAAGGGTCACACGCCCGTGTGACTAGGCCATGTCCCTCACACGGCCAAGAGAAACACCCGTGTCTTAGGCCGTGTCCAAACTAGTGAGCATACTGACTTGGGTCACACGGCCAGACCACACGCCCATGTGCCAGGCCGTGTAGCCTTCGAAATGGCCTCACACGCCCGTGTGCCAGGTCGTGTGCTAGGCCGTGTGAAAACTGGAGGGTATACTGACTTGTGCCGCACGGCCAAACCACACGCCCGTGTGCTAGGCCGTGTGAAGCCACTGACTTGGTTTCAAAAGAATCATCAGGGGAAACACGGCCGTGTGGACAAAAATAGGCTATTTTTCCAAGCCATTTTTCTCACCCAAAGTGGTGCCAACCTACACACCTCAATTTTCATATAACCATGGCACAAATAGGCATTCAAAACCAACCAATACCAAGCTTATAACATGTTATAAAATCGAATAACATCATGGTACATATAGGTCCCTCAATTGGCCACTTATAATTATACAAATCAATTGATACCCAAAATCCAATTCACAACTATCACACTCTCACATGATAGACATATATCAATACTATAAGGCCATTTACTTATATATATATACATAACAACAAGTATCAAAACAAGCCAAATCAAATGGCTAAATACTTGACCAAACCATATAGGCTACATTAGCCAAACAACCTATACATGTCATTATAACCAAAATTATAAACCATAAATACCATGATAGCCGATAAATAGTGTGATGAAATCTCCGACAATTTCCAACCAGAACGAGCTTCTTATATCTATAAATCATAGAAAAATAAACAGAGTAAGCAATTGAGCTTAGTAAGTTCGTATAACACAAAATTAAACTTACCCTTTAAACACAAATTTAGGTAAGTAACTCAAAGCATATCCCAACATATATTGGCCAAATGCCTAAGTACATATACCTCAACCTTGTTAGTCATATAAACACATAAATAAACTAAGTCATGGATGAGCTCAACAATTAATCAAATTGTATACACATGTATCATCCATTTCATATATCCATATACCATATAATATCATTTTCCATATAGTTCATATCTATACCTGTAATGGTTCGTATCGAAATCATGTCATATCGTATCAGAACATTGCCCGCTGAACCATTTACCAAATTAGCCATGTATTCATATAAAAACCGAGAAGCATGCATGAGTTCAATAACTATTTAAATTCCATATACATGTAACATCTATACCATGTATTCATATATCATATATAAACCATTTCCATGTAATTTACGTAAATACCTGTGCTAGTTCGTATCGAACTCATATAAACTCGTAATAGAATTATGTATGAACTTAACAATTATTAAGTTCCATGTACATGTAACATATACATCGTGTATCCGTATATCATATATATATCATTTCCCTGTAAATACCTGTACTAGTTTGTATTGAACTTGTATAATTTCGTAATAACAATATGCCCATTGAACCACTTAGAATATCGTAGGATACGTGGGTACTTGTACTGAATGGTAATCCGTTAATTCTTATACATGTATGCTCATACGAGCGATAAACAATAAGCTCATACGAGCTGAATATCGGTAAGCTCCTCCAAGCTGGATAACAGTAAGCACATACGAGCTGTGGTGAGTCTGCATCATATGCAGGACCTCAACCAAAATCGGTAACCCTAATGACAATGTCATTTGTATCCTACGAATTCTTAAGGTTCAAACGGGGTTCGGTATTCTTCATATAACATCGGTTATACGCTCGATAATTATACGAAATAATTAAACCATTAATATTCATGTATTTCAATTAAAGCATATAAATACACAATTTAATTACACGAACTTACCTCGAACTCGTACGGCGAAAAAATGATCGATCAATCCACTACTTTATCTTTGCCTTGATCTAATTCTGAATGTGTCTTTTCTTGGTCTAAATAATCAAAATTTACCAATTTAAACCTCATTCTAATCAATTTAGTCTAAAAATCATATTTTGGATACTTTTGATTTCTTTACAATTTAGTCCCTAGGCTCGGAAAATGAAATTCATGCAAATTTCCCCACACCCAAGCCTAGCAGAGTATCTTATTAGCCTACAGTAGCCTATAAATTTCACAATTTTACATATTTAACACATAATTTTCATATTTCTCAATTAAATCCCTATTTGACAATTTCATTAAAAATCACTTAACAAAAGCTGTTTAATCAACAATAAGGATTTATTTTCTTCCATTAAACTTAAAAAACAGCCAATATGCTCTAATGGAAAAACCCTAGACTTTCAACCATATTGCAAATTAGTCCCCTCTTTAGCTAGATTAAGCTATAACGATTCCAAAAACATAAAAATCATAAAAAACGGGACAAAAATCACTTACATGCAAGAGGTTTAATATGCTGAAATTTTGAGCTCTCCCATGGCTATTTCTTGCTGTAAAAATCGGTTGGGGAAGATGAATAAAGATGGTAGCTTTTATTTTTTTGTTTATTTTATCTTTAATTTACCTAATACCAACCTAACATTACCAATTTCATGATTACATTCCATGTACATCCACTAACTCAATTAGTGGTCTAATTACTTAATAAGGACCTCTACTTTAAAGTTCTATAGCTATTTAACACCTTTAGCTAGTAGAACACAACTTTTACACTTTATGCGATTTAGTCCTTTTTCACGAATTGAGCATACAAACGGTAAAATTTCTTAACGAAATTTTTATACTATAATACTATCATGCTATAGACCATAAAATAATATTAAAATAATTTTTTTGACTTTGGATTTGTGGTCTCGAAACTACTATTCCAATTTCACTGAAAACGGGCCGCTACACTCAGACAAAATGATAAATTCTTTTAGCTCCAGGGCTCTGATCAACACTTGAATGCATTCGTTTAGTCCCCATTCAAATCGAGTACACATATCTGCTTCAATGGTCATAATTTATAGGCATATTTACTCAATCAAATGAATTTTCGTTCATATTCAGCCACCGTCATATTCCCTTGTTTCAACTCCATAAATTCTATTTTCTTCCTCTCCAGATATAACTGACTTAAGTATTTCTTCTTGAATTCAATTTGGAAGAATTCTCAATTTACTCGATCTTTCAGGGTCATTGCTATTAGAGTTACCCACCATTGGTATGCTTCCTCTTTAAGCAAAGATACAACACACCTCAAACTATCCTCGGGTGTGCACACTGGTTCATCAAGGACTCAATGAGTACTCTCTATCCAGTACTCGACTTTTTCTTGGTAGTTATCCTTTTTACCCTTAAACTCATCCACCCCATGCTTGTAGAGCTTTTCAATTGGAAGGCGGTTAATTGGTGTTAGTGTAGGAGCTTGAGGTTGAGTTTGCGCAACTGGGGACACTTCAGGTGGAGCGGGTGGCATTTGCTGTTGGGGAGCTGAAGGGGTTGCTCCCATAAATTGATTGAACCATTGGTTCATCATTTGAATAAAAGCATTCCAGGTTGTTGGAAAAAATCTGATTTGAAAACAGTTTTCTTGGACAATGAAAAATTAAAATTTTGAAAATCGAGCTGATTTGTGATATTTATAGCAATAAATATTTCCCGAAATTGCGATTGTGTTTTTTGTTGGACGGATCCTTTTCATTCTTGACTTTCAATCGGATGACCTTTTTTGCTATTCTCATACCACGTACTATTTTGAGTGTGGGTTCGTACTAATTTGAATCAAACACTGAACCAAAAATTATTTATTTTACTTTCAGTGAGAAAAAAATCTCTCTTTAATAGAAACTAGTAGAATTGTTGTTCCATAAAATATAATTTATACTTAGAAATAAATTATCACTATTTTAGGGAAAAATAAAAATATCTCAAAGTTGTGTAAAACTTATTCTTGTGCATTTAGCCATACCGATGCCATCTATTTATAGGGAGAAGAAGTGAAAACCTTGTTGAATTAGTAGAAGTCTATTTCAATAAAAAAACAACTTCCTAGTTGAACTAGAAGAGAGAGGGGCGACAACCCTAGTTAAATATACTAGGGTTTTTCGTCCCATGTATCCAACATGAGGGGCTTTTAGGTCTCTCCCGTGTCGGGTCTAATTATAAGTGCTTCTTGGACTTTTAACCCAACAGTATAATTCAATCCAACCCAATACTTATTTTTCTATTTTCCGAAATAAACATAATAAATTAATTTAAATTAATTAAACAATTTTTCAATTAAATAATTTTCTCAAACCGATTCTAATTCCGTTAAAATCATAGCAACTTTACCATAAAAAAATCTATAAGAAAATATATTTAATTTTTCTATATTCAACGGATTCACAATTACCAATTAATTTAATCCCATTTTTGAACTTTAATTATTTAATTAATTAAATAATAATTCGAAAAATCATAAATTAATTCTCAGGTCATTTCCATACTTAGTGACAAAACCATATTCATTTTCGAATGTTTCTCATCTCTCTAACTTTACCATTTCTATCAATTTCTGTTCATTTGATTCAATATGCAATCTATTTCTGGCTTCAACGAGCTAACAGAGGGACCGATTGGACATATGTGATTAGGGCTCAAATGACTTATAATTAAGTTCTAGCTTTTTGCTTATTAATTATAAACTCATTTAATCACGAAGTCATTCCACTATAGTATCGTTATAGTATCGTGATTGAGCTATCCCTAATGACATACCATTACGAAAACAACTCGATCAGTGCTCGTCCAATGACCTTGTAATAAGTGTGTTACCTTCATAAGATATCTTTAATCTCTTTAGAATAAATCCACTCTCCCAGTATTATCCCATTTTATCTCATGGTAACCATTATATCTTCCTTCATAAAATGTCAATTACTATTAAATAGTAATTAAGTCATTAATCACAAAAATGAACGACCCGTGGCCACGTTTACTTTTCATCTATCATGTAATGCCAATGAGAAGATATTATTTACCCATGTCTTGGGTAATAAATTCCACTATTGTAAATGATGTTACATACGGCAAAAGTCGTATACCCAATGCACCAGCTTTCTGTTCCTTATCTATTTGAACTCGGACTTTTAGTTACATCAAAGTATATGAGTCACACATGCATAGTCTATGAACTCAGACTTTTAGTTACATCGAAGTATATGAGTCACACATGCATAGTCTATCATCTACTCAGGATTAAGGTATGTCACACTATGAATGTCACAATTGAATAATTCCATAAACGGATTTGATCTATTCTACTTGGGTCCAGTTCGATGTACTATCAGTCCAGTCAGTCCAGTCAGTCACATCTATGTCTCTATCTTCTGGGAGTCATCCGCTCCAATGCCCAAGACACATCATCTCCCTAATTGGACTTGATAGATAGAATATTAATCTTTCAATTGGTTTACTCATTTTCGATTAGACTAAGGACATGTTTAGATTCGTCTACTAATATAAGTTGTCTTTCCGTATTACGATCCAATCACGTAATATTGCTTAGTATTAGTTAAATATTAGATAACCAATGAGCTAATATTTGCTTCTATTTTTCTTTACATTCAAAAACCATTGAGGACAATATAAAAAAGATATTAACGTAATTCATGAATAATTTTATTAACCAATCTATTCGACAAAATTATAAGTATACATAGATGAAAATACTACACTTAGGGCACCAGATGTAAGAACATCACCCCTAGCCCTTGCAGGGTAGGCAAACTTTGAGCTCCTTGATTAGAGGCAAGAGCAATACTTTTTACTTCATCATTTATAGCTTGTCTTGAGTTAGCCGACATGGATAATCTATAGAGAAAATCAAAGCCAATTTAAATCAAGGATACATCACACTATTATAGACTATTGTTGCATGTATTGCTAGACTTGATGTATATCTTGTTTTAGTCCTAGAATCAACTAAATCTAAGCTCTGATGCCACTAACTGTAACACCCCATATCTGACCCGATCGTCGGGTTCGAGTTACAAAATGTCACATTCATTACCAAAGCAACAACAAGCGATTATGATTCAAATAAAAAATTTACAAATGTTGTTGTGATCATTACACAATCTTGACACGCTTTACAATCATATTCTAACTTTATACAACTCTATGAGAACTCTTGGATACTTCGAGATTTAAAATGGGCTAAAATGCAAAGTTTTCAAATTTTTGTGAGTTGGAGTCGCGAATATGGTAAACCCACATTGTAACTTCGTCGATAGAGTCTCAGGATTGTGACTTCAAATGCGCAGTGTCGTGACTTGAAAAGAAAAGGGTTGACGCCGTGACATCATTAAGATTGTGTCGTGACTTTGGTGGCAGACTCCTTCAAATGTTACCCACTCAATTCAACCTACCCAAATTGAAAAATGCAATTGATTTTAAGGCCCCAAATAATGCCATTGTCATCAATATTTTCATCCATAATCACCTAATTTAACATTTCAACTTAAATACCAATTCATCTCATCATATTATCAAGTAAACTTATGCACATGAAACTCATAAGGTTTTTGAAATCAAAATAATTTAGCTGGCATTAAACACATGACCATAAAATTGACATTTCCAACCTTATCTTTCAAAATCAACTTTAACATTCATTACAAAAGATTGACCACTACAAGAAAGACTCTCTATATACATGCCACAATGACAAGTACAAAAATAAACATACTCTTTCCATCTTGATGATAGTGTTGTATTTGCACTAAACTGGATTTGGGATCTCCGATGCCTAAGGATCTACATGAAAAGAAACAATGATAGGTAAGCAGCATTTAATGCTTAGTAAGTTCAAATTGAATTTACTATACTTACCTTGGTCATAGGTGAGCATGTTAAATACCAATTGAACTAAGCAAAAATCTAGCTAAACAAGGCACATAACATTACAAACATGATGAGTATAGGAAACATATGTGTTCATGTGTCAAACATCATAACTATAACCAAATCATCATAAAGATATACCAATTTCTGTAAGATCATTCTATTCTCAATTCTTTTCACTAGGCTACTCGTCTATGCCATTACGGTTATAACCGCATACTTTTATAGTTTAGCAAATCAAGTTCTTTTTTTTTTCCATTACCTAGTTTCAAGATTCAATTTAATGTTTTACCTAATACAATCTTAGTAAAAATGGACTTGAACACACGGGTGAACTACACCACACCAAGATAGCTCATGTGAGCATAAACTACACCACACCAAAGCACCTGAGTGCGAAGCCCGTGGGCAACAAATGCATATACATATGCAAATACATCCCTCCACCACACCAAGGTCTCCAGAGAGACAATGAATACTCGATGATCCGCAACAAATTTTGGATCCTAAACGACATATCATAATCTCCATATTGTTAACAAACCCTTACATAGACGCGCATATGACTCTATTGGCATGTCAACTGTATCATAGCCTTTCTACTAAGTTTACATGGGCATCAACCATTCATATATGCATATATATATAATATATATGCTGTGATCCTTAAATATCAATTTTCGGAATTCATAGATTGTAGCTATGTACAAATCACACCTACAATTTAATGATACATTTAAAGATCTTTTTCCATTCTTCTAGCTACAATTCAATAGACATAACATCATTCAATTATCACAAGTCGGACCTGTTCATTTATGTTTCCTAGCCAATATGTCAATTTTCATTATAATCTTAGCATGAGTTTAACCATAGATGAAATTAACATGAAATAAATACAAGCATACCTATCAAAAAGGAAGGATAGTAACTTCCATGAAAACTTACCTTTCAAAACACAAAATGAGTAGATCTTTCAAGGCTCAATCAACAACTTTAGCCTTTCCTTTACTTGCTCCATTTCTTTCCAATTCTTGCTCTAAGTAATTTTGGTTTGGATAAATGGATGAAGGACTTGAAGTTTTCTCCCCCTTTTCTTTCTTTGGATGGTGGAAGAAGATGAGCATTCTCATCTTTCTTCCCACTATTGTCATTTTTATACATAGTTTAATCTTATTAAGCTTACTTAATTAGTTTAATTAAGTTATTATTATACTTAATCAACCATCAGCTAAACAAAGTGCGAATCAACATCATCATCCACTAAGTCATGATGGGCAATGGTTAAATAACTATTTTAGTTCATTAGATAATTGCTATCTAGGTCCTCAAGCCTTTTTTTAAATTAAAACTCAATAGCGATTGAACTATTATAATTTAGTCTCTGAGCTTTAATTAACTACTTTCTTAGTTAATTTACTTAACTGAATTTCAATACATTTTCATAATAACTTCCCTAATCTCTATTTTTCGTCCTTACAGACTTGATTCACGTAAATTAGGTTCTGAAATCGCATTTTTTTATACCACTGAAATCGGGTCGTCACATGTAACTCACAATAAGAGTTTGTTATTACAACATCCTCAGTTGGAATATCCACCTTTTTTATCATCAACTGTTCGAGTTTTGTTTCATCATCGTCAATCCAAGATTGTTCTCTACCAACCATCAATCTTACGAGGCGCAATAATGTAGTCTTAAATTTGAAATAAACTAATTATCATTATTTTATTTTTAAATTTGAATTATTATTTCAAATTTGAATTAATAAGTTGTATTTTATAAAATCATCTCTACCTTTATAAATAGAAATTAAGAGAGCCATTTGATAATCCCCACTACTTCATAAACATGATGATAACTATGCAAAGTGTTAGATTAGTCTATGAAGGAGTTATATCATAAATTGATTTCGGTGATGGGAGAGAGGGATATTTAAACATGCTGTTATTTTCCAAATTTATGGGTTAACAAAACCAATATTATTGAATGAGATCTTTCTTTGTAGAAATTTATGAACATCTATGCTGATAAAATTATTCATTTTGGATTTTACAATGATCAACATTTTCATTTTGGGTATTGTCATTTCATTTTGCATGCATGATTTGAAGTTTCAAACTTTAGAAATGATCTAACCAGATGCTTGGTATAATTGGACAAACCTATGGATCTTATCAAAGACTTCATATCTGTGAGCCATTGCTTTTATCATTTTCTATTTGTTTACTTAAAAAAGTTATTTCAATTTTTCGTGGCCATGGAATCAGATATTATTGATTGTTTTTTTTGTTGTTGTTTATGACTTGCTTTATTCATAAAGGGAATTGATTTTTAAGAATGATCACAGTCACATCAACCATAAAAGAAGGATTGATCAGTGTACTTTCTCAAGGAGTACTTATTTCAATTTTTGTGGCCATGAAACAGATATTATTGATTTTATTTTATGTTTTGCTTTATAACTAGCTCTATTCATAAATGAATTAATCTTTTAAGAATGATCATAGTCACATCAACCTTAAAAGAAGGATTGATCAGTGTACTTTCTCAAAGAGTACTTTAGCAATGTGAAATATGATAGTCTCTAAGTCACAGTGTGCAGTATAGTAAAAACTCTTTGCTACTGTGAGAAATGTTTGCTTGAATCCGTAGTCAATGTCGTCTGAGGAATTTTCGAGTACTACTTGAACAAGTTCTTGCATGGCAGATTCTATTTTCCGGGTTCTGCTCTGATCTGTATCAGTGTTATTAAAGCACCCATTGTCATGCACCTGCAACACCTCACATCATAAATGATGAGTAAATTGTTTGACACTATCAAGAGGGATTACTTATCCCCTTACCCTTAAAAATCACTTATAAGATCAATGAAAGCATCTATGATATATATGTAAATTATGTTACTTGGATTTGAATTTAAGAGTGAGTGTAAGCATCTATGAATTCTATGTATTTAGTGGGTCCTGGAGGATCATATCCTCATACTTATGTCCGGACATATTTAGGAAAACGCTGAAAGAATGCAGCTGAATTGATAAGAAAGATTTATTGGTTTCATGCAACTGACCTCTTGCTTTTGGTAGTGACAGAGCTGATGGCAAACTGTATTGATGAGATTGGATAGTCGCAGGTATTGGGGGTGAGGCACTAGCTCCTCCGTGGGCCAATATCCAGAGGTAAGATTGATTGTTTGCACCACTAATTCTGCTACTCCTTGGTGCCTATCACCTTCCTCTGCCCATTTCAGCATCCACTTTTCCCACTGTTATCAACCCCACAAGGAAAATATTAACATTTAGAAAGCACCAAATTACCACATTGGAATTTCTAGTTTCCAACACTAGGTTTAGCTGTCCGATTTTATTTTTACTGGAAAGATAGATATGGATAGAATGATTACTTACAGCACGGCGAATGTCACGGCTAATGTCTCGACCATAAGCCACAAGTGCATCCAAGGATAGGTAGTTGAGTGTCCGAAGTAAAGCGTCAATGAGCTTCTGCATTGTCCTGTTTGAGTCCAACTTCCTACAACATAAATCACATGTAAACATCACTTTCTTTGTCAATCTTTCTTAGGCACATCACATTGACCCAGGTCAGTCTTTCCATCCTGTCCCTACATAAATGGCTTACAGGAATTCCTTTTTTTTTGACTAATACAGCAGTACAGCTTTTTACATAAAATCTGAACAAGCTTAAGTTCTATGATTTATCTTAAATTAATGTAAGCAGTTGTAGTTGTACCTTCCATTAAAGTGGCTAAATGGTGCATCACCCAAACTTGTGAATACTTGGACAAATCTTTTTCTGAGCTCATAATCGCTAGGTTTGGGTATTCCATTGTGAAAAGAAGAGGCGATGGTCTCAACCAAGAAGGCGGTCTTAGCCCATGCCAGCCGCTCTTGGGACCTTTCTGGCTCGAAAATGCTGGCCGCTGCCATAAAGTAAGATAAGAGAAGGGATCTTCTGCTCATTCCAAAATCACCCAGACCCATTTCCGAGTACCACCTGCTCCAACTCATAGAATACCCATAACTCATTTTATTGTTAGTTACTGTGAGTAAACATCATTATATATATATATATATATATATATTTAAAATAATTGAGCAAGCAAGGGGGTTAAGGGGTTGCCTTTGCATGCCATTCCATTCCATCTGATGTAAAGCTTGACAATTGTTGAAGTCTTGCTTTGCAAGCTCAAGGTATGCATTGTTGTTCACATACGGCATCCTGTAATTTATTTTAAATGGAATGTAAGCTATTTAATTTCCTGTCTTCAGCAGAATATATATATTTCTATTTGTAATTTTATATAGAATTTCTTTTGAATAATAAAAGTTTCTACTTTTAATTATACTATGAAAAGGAAAAGGAAAAGGTAACCTGTAAAGAGTCTTTCCGATCCATACTTCATCTTCCCCACCATACTGTTCTATGTAAAATCTGGTTTCCACTCTTGGAAGGCTTGCAAGCCATGGGAACTTCAATGCAAACCCAACCTGTTAATTAACTAAAAGGTATCAAATTATACAAAGATAATTTTCAAGTGTTGTACATTCAATTTATGATAAAAAATTCTTTTAATTCAAGGGTTTTTTTTTTTTAATTCAAAATTTTGATTATATTTGAACTTTCAAAACTTGACCTAATGTTTTGTCATATTGTAAGATAAATAAAATACTAGTTTTTAGAAACAAAAATATTTTATAATTAACTTAATTGGCTTTTAACTTGCAAACTCCCACTCTATGGAGATGGAGAAGTGGGCTAATAAATTAAATAGAAAAAATAAGCTACAGGGTTGGTTGGGACTAGATCTGATCATGGGTCAAGTTAAATTGAATTTTAGTCGAGTCAATATAAAATTTTAGATTTCAATTTGGTCCGAAAAATAGATTTAGAATTCTACTCAAGTTTGATTTAAACTAAAAATGCTAAACTCGAACCCAACCCGACCCTCACGTATTAATTTTATTTATATAAAAATAAATTTAAAAAATACAATACATCAAATACACTAGAAATATTAAAATAAATGTGTCTCAATAAATTAAAAATACATTAAAAAATATTTATACTTAAATAATATTAAGATAATTATTACTTAGGAAATAAATGCCTCTAAAATAGAAATAAAACTAACAATACCAAAATAATAACAGCAAAATAGTAACAATATAATAATGAAATGTTAACAAAGTTCGAACCAAAAAAATCTACCTGAAGCTCAACCCATTTAAAAATAGACTTTGTTTTTTATTCAAACTCATTTTACTTATATTTTTACTCAAATCATCTCACTTTTTGAATAGAACTTCACGTCATTTTACTTATATTTTTACTCAAATTCCTCCAGAATAACCTAATTAGCTATAGAGATTTTTTGGCTACCATAGTTACCCTTTACTTAAAACACACACAAAAGTACGTAATTGTTATTTTTAAATATAAACTTGGTATTTATTTATAAATTCTTTTTTGTTTTATTCAATAAGTTGTTATTATTTACTGATTATTCCATATTTGTATATGTAATATATAATTTACCTCGCCAGGTAAGTCTTTGCTTATGATCCATTTGTCTAAAAGTTGATTAGTAGCTTGTTTCTCTCTTAAGAAATGGGATGAAAAACGGTTGGCATCTTCAAGAATCTGGTCTCCGGGGAACCGCAGTTGCGAAGCCCTATATAGGTTGAAAATCCCAGTTACTGCTTGGTTTGACTGTCCCACAAAGCAGAAGAACTCGCCGCCTTTCTCAAAATGTCGAAAAACGTCTGTTCCATTCATATCAAGTCCAAGAATGTTAGTAACCTAAACAACAATTCATTTTCAGAGCTATATGTAATGATCCAAAGCTTTGTACCGGCAGAAACCTCGTATCCATGTAACCTTAGTAACCTAAACCCCATGGCTGTATCGTCAATGTCTTGAACCCGAGTGTTTCTTGCCCAACATATCCCTTCTTCAGTCCAGTGTCTGAAATTTAAAGAAAAAAAAACCCAAAGTTGACGATCAGTTTCAACTTTAGGAAACTTAATTAATTATATGCTGCACGTACCGATAAGTATAGTCTAGGCATTGTTTAATCTCGGGGTTGAAATATCTTGAAATCCCAAGGCGTTGCAATCGGTCGATAGCCCAAATATGTTCGAAGAGATCAACGGGGTATACGTTGGGGACTCCGCCATTGAATCTTTGAACAATTTTGGTTAAGTAATTAAGACAATTCTCGTCTTTAGTTTGCATGACAGCATAGGCAGTGGAGGATGGTGAGAACAAGAAAGACCCATCTTGACACTGCAACTTCAAAAGCTTTTCCCAATCCAAGTCTAGCATCCCTTCAAGGCTATGTAGTAGTGTTGTGGCCACATTGTGCATTATCTCCTTTGGTATCCTATCCCACACGTATAATACTTACATTACATTATGCACACATAATAATTGTGGAGAGCTTGGGAATTTATATATATACCTTGTGAGCTTTAGATCTCTCTGTTCGTATATGTTTTGAAAGATAGGTGAATCATACGGTACTTCAATGTTCAAACTTCGAGCTATTTCCAAAAGCGAAGGAAAAGCCACTTCAAACCCTATTGGCATATGCTCTGCTTTCTCATCTTCGAGTTTGCTTATGTTCTCTTGGAAAAATGACAATCCTTTCAAGAGAGAGGAAAAAAAATGTTCGGTTTGAATATACGTATCGGATATGAATATAACATTCAAAATGAGAACCTTTGAAGTACCTTTTTGGCATTTGTCTGGATGAAGATTCCATGTTTTCAACGCAACAACACAAGCTAAAGTGTTGATCAATCGATCATGGGCCACGAATATGTGTTTGTCACCCCATGATCCGTCAGGAAGTTGATTGTCGGAAATCCATTCAAGGGTAGTAGGGAACTGAGGGGAACCACTGCCATTAACGTCTTCAATGAGAGCAACCCAAGCCGTGTCATAAGCTGAACAACTTATCTCTCCATCCTCCATGGAACCCAACATGGATCTAATATTGTCCACATGTTCCTTAATCTTACTCAATTCCAGACTCTTTTAGGATAAACAAACAAATCACATTACCACGTGTGTGTGTATATATATATATAATGCTTATGATTACATATGAATAAAAAAGTTTTTTTTTTTTTTTTTTTTTTAACTTTTCGTGGGAGGCTGAAATTATTCACCTTAAAAGCTTCCCCTTCTTGGATGTCATCATCCACAATCTCGTTCCACTTTATCACAGGCAAACCATTTTGAAACACACCATCATATTCTGCAAATAAAGATTAGTGCCTTAGTTAAATAATATGAAATCTGTTGATAATCATGGAGGGAAGAAAAACCAAAGTGGTCAAGTTGTAATTAAGGTAAGCAAAGTACCTTGAGTGCGGGGCTTGGATATAGCTCTGCATAAGCGGTGAATATCAACGTTATGCCCTTTGTCTTTACCCCATGACTGCCAAGTGCCTATAGTCGAATTAATTAATCTAGTTAGTATTATTATATCTTCAGTGATTAGTGATTATGACCTTCAATATAAGAACATAGAAAAAGGACAAATAATATGGACCCCATTTTGGTACTTGGTTGAACTAAAATGACTTCTGTCTACTGATATAATAATTAACTTCAACGAATCCCGGAATTTCAGAGTGATGATCAATTCAATCACTATGAAGTCCCAAAGAGTTTTTCCCAAGTTTTGTGTTATTTGCAGGAAAAAGAGAAAGTAGAAAAGAAAAAAAGTATTTTTCCACCCCTTTCTCCTACCATATGGGGGGAAACATGATTGAACATACATGAAGTAGACAAAGTGAAAATACTGATGAAACGACTAAGTTAATAATTTAAACTATACCTGGAAAAGGTATGCTAACATGGTTGTAGGAGAATGATAAAGAAGAAGAAGGAATAGGAGAGGAGCAAAGGATGAGGTGGTGAATGGAATGGGAAGACATGTTTGTCATTTGGCAACCGGAGCAAGAAAGGAAAGAGAGAGAGAGAGAGGCAATTTGCTGAAAAGTAGGTGCATGAGAATAAGGTAATTTGAGGCTATATATAGTTTTCGTTTTGGTATTGAATTTTACTTTTGGAATGTTTTTGATTTGGTTCTAATTAAAAAATCTCTTTGAATAACTCTTACCTTTAACTCTTTAATATTGATGATTAATATATTCAAAAGCCATGAGAAAAGAAAGAGATATGTAAATAAAAATCATCACTATGATGGCATGATTTTGGTTTAACAAAAAAAAATTAAATGGAATAAATTTGTTTTTTTTTTTTAAGAAATATATATCTATTACGATTTTCTGTTTAAAATTTATCCACACAATTTTAAATAGGCATATTTAGTAATAAAAATAAAAGAGATTTTTCTCTTAAGTAAAAAAAAAAAAATTCATACTTTTCAGAAAAAAAAATTTTACATTGAAGGCATATTTAAAAAAAAAAAAAAAACTATTTTAGTTATGGATGCAAACATTGGTTTCTTGGAATCTCTGGATTTGTTTATGCCGAATTTTATTCCATTTAGAGTGTATTTCAAAAAGGTAATGTAATTAAAAAAAAAATCATTTATTAAATTGCATATAATGTAGAATCAATGTTGGAAAGAAAAGGTCAGCTTACCATGATTTGATTATCTCATATCAAAAGCAATGAAGTCGTTGATATTTTGGCTAATAGAGCAACCCTTTTGGCAACGAGAATTTATGCTTTTGAAAGTCCACCAACTGTGGCCTCGATGGTTTTATTAGGTGATGCGAATGGGAGACCTGTTCCCTAAAATACTATGAACAAAAAAAAAAAAAAAAAAAAAACTAAATTATCGTGTTGATACTTCTGTAGTTGCAATATTTATAGGGTGAATTATGGGAACGTTTTTAATATTTGAAAATCTAAAATTATGGGGAAGTTTTAATATTTTTATAAATTTAAAAATATGGATCTAAAATTACGTCAATTTTATTATTAAATAAATTATTCAAATTATGGAGAAGTTTTAATATTTTTATAAATTTAAAAATGTTTATGTAACAACTCGATTTTTAGTGGTTTTGAAACCAGGGACGAAGTCAGAAATTTTTTTTTGTGGGGCCGAAATGATATTTTTATTTTTAATAGTCTATATCTTTATAATTTTTAAAGGATTAAATTAAATTTTTATAATTTTAGGGGGGGCAGAGTGCAATTTTACCTTTACTAATTTAAAATTTTAAAATTTTCTAAAGGGCCAAAACAATAATTTTCTATTTTAGGGGGGGGGCGGGCCCCTACCAGCCTCCTGGATTCGCCTCTGTTTGAAACTCTGTTCTTCGATAATCGAGTCTTTAAATATTATTAATTAATATTTATGAGTTAATTTTAGTATTATGCTGAATTCTGGTTTGACGATTTTGATAATTGGATAATTAGTTAAGGTACAAGTGTTACGACTCGAAAGTCTATGGTATTGGAAAATGAGGTATCGGGACCTTGTTTCTATAAATCGAGCCCGTAAATATTTTTATTAAATATTTGTAGAGTAGATTGAATTTTGGATAGATAATTTTGTCAAATTAGTAACTAATTATTGTATAAGAATTAAATTGTAAACTTGGTAAAAAATAATCACTATAGAATTTTAATTAGCTGAAGGACCGATTGAGCAATTTAACCAATTACTATTAGCAAAACGGTTGTGGGTGCAAATTTTCATCCACTAATGTTGTTAATTAAGCTTTAGAATTAATTAATTAAGTTTAGTTTAAAGTAAATAAAATTAACCAATTTAATCACATGTATATAAACTAAAATTAAAAGCCATCATTTTTATTTTTCTTCTTCTTCACCGTGGAAACAAAGGAAAACCTAAAGAACCATTGTTTTTACTTCAAACCATTTGACCCTTAATTTGGTAACCCCGATTTAGTCTTTTTCTTATAATTACAATTTGTAAAATTGTTAAAATTTTAAAAAGTTACCATTGTTGATTACTTTGATGAAATTGGAGTTATTTGGTTAGATTTTAAGCTTAAATATGAAAAATGACTAGTTTGTAAAATTTAATTGCTAGTTTTTGTACATAGGAACTAAAGTGTAAATATTTCAAAATTGATGTTAAATTTTTATAATTTATGACAATAGAGGGTTATAAAAGGATGGAATTGAAATCGGATTGAAAAACGAAGTTTAAATTTGAAAGATATATCTATTTCAGTTTTAGAGACTAAATTGAATAAAAAGCAAAACTCTGGAAAACTTTTGAAAAGTGAAACTAAACTGACTTTTAGTTATAATAGGCTGTTAAAATATGTTTAGAGTTGATAAATTGTAATGAATTATTATGGATTGGGATTTGAATCAATTGGAAGATAATTGAATAAAAGGAGAAATTACGGATTAGTCCTTGACACCTTGTTTGTTGTTTTCTCAGGTAAGTTCATATGGAACTTACTATGTTATATTATGTTATGTTTGAATTATATTATAATGTCTATTAATTTAGGTTAATTTTAATTTCAATGATTTTTTTACATCGAATGGACTAAATTGAAAAATATGAAATACATGGTTAATTAACATGAATAGATATATGGTATCGAATGATGTGACATTGTTATAAGATTGGAAGATGTGTATATGATGATGTTACGAGGTTAAGATGTATATGAATGACTATTCGATATATGAAAAGTGTGTATATGGCTATAGGGTTTGAAATGATACGAAAAAGAAAAACGGGTGTTGTGATTAGGGATTAATATGATGACTTGAGATGCAACATATGTTGTGAATTTTTTAAAGCTAGTGTTAGCAACATCGTACTAAGCTAGTTTTAGCAACCCTGATCTAAAGCAAGTGATAGTAGCTCGAATATGTCAACTTGTATAAACAAATGGATGTTGTGATTAGGGATTAATTCGATGACTTGAGTTCTAACATAAGTAACTAATTCTCTGAAGCTAGTGTTAGCAGTATCAAACCAAGCTAGTTTTAGCAACCCTAGTCCGAAGCTAGTGTTAATAGGCCAATAATGTCAGGATATGTGGTCAAATTAGTCCCGAGTATTTGAATTCAATGTACTATGGTTCTCCGAATGAAAGACAAAAATGGAAATGGTATTAAATGGAAACGAAATGGTCGGAAGGAATATATAAATGAATGAAATTATATATATGTTATAAATTGATATGATGGAATGTTATATATATTTGTGTTATAAGTTCATGATATGTATTTTAACTAACCCATTTGATATATTTGTTGAAATGCTTATGAAAGTGTAACGTTGTCAAAGATGCCATGTTAGATATGAATCTATTGCTATTTATAAATTGTTGAAATGTTAAGGTAAATTAAGTAAATTTTGTATAAACTTACTAAACATTCAAAATGCTTACCCGTTGTCTCTCCTTTTCCTTGTAGATTTCTAATTTGCGAAACGTGTCGGTCAGATCGCAATGAAGCTTACACTATCCTATTAATGATTCGGTAACCTTTTGAATGTTTTACGTTTGGTTATGTGGCATGTACATAGTTGTTTTGTAATTTTAGTTGAACTTATGGAACATGTCCTTGTGGTTTGTAATGTGGCTTGTGAATATGGTATATGTGAATATATGAATTTTGTAACATCATATACCTGACTCGATCGTTAGGTCTGGGTACCGAATGCTACACTAACTCGAATAACTTAACGATATTGCTGTTTCTAATTTAATTACATACTTAAACAACTTCAATTTGAAAATATAACTGCTATTAAAAATCGTACAAAACTGGTGATAAGTTCTTACGAGTTTGGTTCCAATGAATATGTACAAATTTTGGATTGAGACTTGACCTGTCGTCAAATGTAGTAGTCAATTTGGGTTAATTCTACACTTAAGGAGCTTGTTTTCTAAGCAATTTAGGATTTTATATTTCATTTTCAGTATTTAGGCATTAGGATTGAAAGTTAATAAAAGAAGTGTTTTTAACATATTTTGTAGGTGTTGTGACTCAATAGGCCGACACGGGCCTTAGGTTGTGCTAATGTGTTCAATTAAGTGTGTAGGATGAAGATATAAATGCCCAATTGACGTGGAAACAAGGGACGAGTGATGCACAAGCTTCTCGAGCCGTCAAAGCACCAAACAATTGACTAAGGCTGGAATTGGGTTTTGTGTTGTGCCAAAACCTTGGTGTGGCGCGACACACATCGACGTCCTACCCAAGTAATTTAGATTTATTTTCATCTGCATAATCAAATTTATATGAAGACCTAGGACATGCTGAAGACCTAATTTGGGTTGCCCACACCTCTATAAATAAGACATTAGAGATTGAATGTAATCAAGTCATCCTAGACGTCTTCAAAAACCCTCGTAGTTTAGAATAAGTTTTAGTTTATTTTATTTTCGATTTTTAGATATTTTCTTGTTTTTCTTCTTAAATGATTTTTTATTTAAGGACTTGTTTATTTAATCAAAGTATTCATTTTATATTTTTCTCTGCATTTGTTTTATTTCGTTATTTCAATTAAGAGATTTGTTACTCTGTTCCCCATTCAATACTCAATCCACAATTATTCAAATATCTTTTCTTCTCCTAATCGATCGTGTTTATTACATGGTTTATTCAATCGAAGTTGAGATTATGAATAACATGAGTGGTTAAATCCCTCAAGGGAGATTAACGAGTGGATGGGGATGTGACTAATGAAGGATTTAAGATTTCTCGAGATAAATTAGTTGGTGTAAATTATGTGTTCTTAAATTGTTAGGCTTGAAAGCCCTAATAAGTTATCATAGGGTAGATGAGATCGGAAGATAAAGTCGAACTAAGAAAATCGCAATTTATCCTGGTTAAGAAGGTGATGTCGAGAGATAAAGGAGTATCAACCAATCGGTTAAGTTAATTACAGCCGGAAGTTAATAATTACTTAATCGATTACTAATCCACTCTAGAACACCAATTCGAAGTTAGTTGCAAACTCTGAAGCGAGTTAATCTTCCTGATTGGTTGACCGCCTCCCGACGTACTAACATCGAGAGTGTGAATACTGCTACAAGAGATATGGAATTGAGGCATTGTCCGCAAGTATACGGGTAGTTTATTTACAACGAAACACTTAGTAAGTATTTTGAGGATCGTACCCTAAGAATTGCAGTTTGGGGAAAACTACTATTAAGCCAATTACCAAAAATAACTACTAGTCTACTTGAGTCACGAATTAGTAGTGTTAATCTGGAAGCAGGATGATAATAATAGTAATAATAAACAAAATGAACTGAACTAAACCTAAACCTACTCCTAAGTTCATGTATCGGCTTCTCCCATCCCTTGTTTCAGCTATGCGAGTTCCTTTAGCTTAGATCCAATTGTTTTACCTGATTAATTATTAATGTAGGGTTCTAAATAATTGGCTACTAATTATCCTAGTAGGGTTTCTCAGCCTTCTACTAACCTAACTAGCCGACAAGAACTACTCATCTCTCAGAGACATAGTTTAGGTCGAGTTAGAGTAAGGTTTTCACGAATAGGCAATACTGATTTTGGGTTAATTCCCACCTATATGACTTCCTAGGGTCGTCAAGCCTAGGGTTTAAGTTCTTCCTTCCCTAACCACTAATCTGCTAAGTGATGCTTGGTACGCAATACCAATTTTGGGTTAATTCCTACCTAAATGACTTCCTAGGGTCGTCAATCCTAAGGTTTAATTGCACTCAACCAGATCCAACCAATCCAAATTAAACTCTACCTTTCAATCAATTAATTAGGTTAAAACAGTTGAATCACACGAAATATGTATAAAGCATAAATTGATTCTAATCTTTACACAAACATTCAATTAACAATGTTAAAGAAATAACTATAAAGAATAAAATAAAGGAAAGAGATGCTCATGGATTTATCGATGAAAGCGTGGCTCCAAAACAATCTCCGCTCACGAAAGTCTCACTTCAGAATAGGATCTTCCAATTATAAGAACATAACATAAACTAAGCAAAAACTAAGAACGAAATAAAAACCTAAGAATGATTTTTGTCTCCCTCCAATGGTGTGTTTAATCTGGTTACAATGGTCTTTATATAGGCTAAAGTCGGAATATTAAAGTGCTTAAACTATCCTTGAAGTACTTAGAGTTTGGCTAGGAAAAATACTCCTAATTGCCTTGAAAAAAACACAGTTGTCACGTGCAAGGATTTTTGGGCTACGCAAAAGTTGTGTTGCAACATAAGCCTGCAGTGTTGCAACATAGGTCGGTGTCGCGACACAGTAGGCAGTTTCGCTCCAGGACTTCTTTTTGCTTCTGTATCGCAACATAGGCAGCAGTTTCGGCCCGAATATGCATCTTTAGCTCCCGATTTGTCCTACAATACCATGTAACCTTATCTAAATATCTAAGATGTAATAAAAACGACTAAAAAGCATAAATCACCACTTCAAGCATGAAAACATAATTATATACTAAGATGATTTGATTTACTATTAAACAAGCTACAGTTATGTGTAAAAGAGGAACTAAATAATAATGTAATTCATGACAGATCACTCCCTCACACTTAACTTGTTGCTTGTCCTTAAGCAACCAAAACACATATATGGGGAAAAAATAGAAAAGAAAAAAATTAATATGAAAATGACTTTATTTCTTTCTTTAAACAAGGTAGAGTTAGTGAAGATGGATGTAAATAAGAACCTAGATCATGGCAGATCACACTCCCACACTTGAACTCCACCACACTTAACTGTTTTCTTGTCCTCAAGCAAACCAAGTCTAGACATATAGCATGCAAAAAGAAGACTTCCCTTAAATTTTATTACTACTAAGAACATGATTGTCAAATATTAAAGGTATAACAAATTTTATTGCACATGCAACTTAATCTTGATAGTTAGATGCCTTGAAATTTTTTAAAAGTAAATGAGGATTAGTTTACAAAGTTACATTACTAACAACTTAGAAGTAATTCCCATGACCAAAATTTTAACAATATCACCATTAACATAAATCAAATAGATATGTAGCAGACACAATCATGTGAATAAAAAACATTCATTAAGTATAATTGTTAGCAATTCTGGAAGATTATGCACAAAGAATGCTTAAGTCACATTGATCTTCTAGGTTTGTAACGTTTTGAGACTTAGGATAGTACAAGTTCAAAGGAAGATATGGCTCAAAACGGTTAAAGCATTAGAAATAATTAGGCACATGACATTGTTCTAGATATTGTATTAAAAAAAAACAGATATATTTATTTAAATGGTTTAAAATTGAATAAATTTATATTTATATTTTCATTTTTAAGAAATATATATCTATCACGATTTCTTGTTTAAAAATTTTCTGCACAACTTGTTTTTTTATTATTATAACTAGAGATAAAATTATTAGGGATTAAACACAAAATTTCATATTACAACGCAAATACTCTTGCCATTCGGCTAAGAGATTATTGGCAAACTTAGTTTACTACTATATATAATTTCAATAATATGAATTAACTAGTATTCAACATTCCTTATTTGTATGTCGATTGAGTTTTAGCACGATTGGCCTCGGCACTGTTGCTAGTGCAGGAGGACGTGTGTTTAAGTGCGCTGAAGCGCATTATCCTCCTATTTAAGAGTTGGGGAGGGGCTATGGATAGTTCTAGATATTATATAAAAAAGAAAAAAATATAATAAGAATATATAATAAGATTAATATTAAAATAAAACTATTTTAGGCGAATCATTTAATTATCATAATTAAGAAAAAAATCATATGTGTTTGTATAAGCCCAATTTTGCCCGAGCCTACTAAAGCCCAACCAAATTAAACCCAACAACCCCAAATTAACCCAAAATAGACCTAAACAAGCCCAAACCCTAAAACAGGCCCAAAACTAAACATTTACAGCAAAAAAAAAGGTCAGGAACCCTAGCAGCCTTGCGCTGCTGCCTCCAAGTGCTAGGTCAGCGCGCTCGTCGCCCGATAACCACCACCCTAGCACCCCTTGCACCAAAATAACCCAACACCTGCCTCGTTGACTCTCTAATGGACCTGCAAATAGAGCACAAAATGGACAGATGACAGAGCAAGAAACAACAAAAGCAATAGCAGGCAAATAATAAACTTGTATTTTCGACTATAAAAGCCTTGAGACCAAACAATGTATGGTTCACCAATTTTCAAATAGAAAAATACAGATAAGAAATCAAATCGCAAAAAACTTAAAGGTGGTACATTTTGTGTTATTTTTTATTTTTTTTTATCTTTTATTAGTGTTTTAAAGGAAAATAACGAGAAAATACAAAGAAAAGGGGGGGCAAAATCACTGACCTTTCGCATTCGGCGGTCGAGGTTGGCTGTTTCCGATGAAAAATGGTGTCTTGAGGAGCTCACCTTTCGACTCGCCTGAAAAAGGAGATTTTTTTTAGCTCCGGTTGCCGTGCACGGTGGCGTTGACGGCGGCAGACGGCGGTGACGACGCCGGAACCCTCACTGGACCCAGGCCGGAACGTGCAGGGCTAGAGAGTAAAGAGGAAAGCTCTAATTTTTTTTTAAAAAACAAATGCTGCAAATGAAAATTTTAAAAAAAAATTATATCTTTTATAAAGCATCGAAACGGTGCCGTTTTGCACCAAAACCATCAGCGCCAAAACGGCGCCGTTTTAAGCTCTGACCCCCGCGTGCGACCCGACCCGCCAAGGGATCCGCGTGTTTTCGGCTTTGGGGTTATTTATGCAGCAAGTCCCTCCGCTTTTTCCATCTGTATCAATTAGATCCTCTTGCCTTTTTTTTGTTTCTTTTAATTCAACCCGATGATTCCACTTTTATTACATTTTAGTCCTGGTAAGGTGCCGCGTTTTGAAGGGCGGGGATATTTCCCTTTTGGTCCCTTCATTTCATTCGCGCATTGCAAAATGGTCCCCTATTATACTTTATTTCAACTTTGCCCCATTACTTTCCATACGATTTTCAATCTAGTCCCTTTTATGTTTATTCATTTATTTATTATAATTTGGGCTTTGAATTTTATTTCAATCCTAATCTAATCCTTTATTTATTTATTTATTCAAATTCAAGCTTTCATTTTATATGTATAATTTTTTTGTTGTATTTTACTTATCTTATTTATTTATTTATTTATTATTCATTATTTATTTATCGTCTTCTAATATTTAAATTGTTATTATTTTCCTTCTATTTACATTTCGTATTTTCGTTTCCTCTATTATTACTACTAATGTTATTATTTTTAATATTGTATTTTTACTTTATTATTATTATTATTATTATTATCATTACTATTATTGTTTTTGCACTATTATCATCATTATTATTATTACTATTATTTATTTATTTTTTACTGTTATTATTATTCGTTTATTATTATTACTATTATTATTGCTATTATTATCGTTAGTATTATTATTATTATTACTATTATTTTTATTATCATTATTATTTTTAAACCATTTCATTCAAAGCTTCTTTATTCATATGTTTATTTGCTTATTCTCAATTTAAATTAAATTTTCACTAGAATTTTCTTTGTTATTTCATTTATTTTTCCTTCATTATTTTATTTATTTCAATCTTATTTTGTTTTTGTCCTCATTACTATTATCTTATTATATATTTATTTATTCGTTTATTCTTTTATGTCTTTATATACCTGCAAGTTTATGTTATTCGCTATTATTATTGTATTTATATTATCATCTTCATTATTATTATTCTATTACGCATATCAGTATCGTAATTCATTTCCCATTCTACCATAAAATCATGTTACATTTTACCCGATACATTAAAAATGTTGTTTTCAATAAGCAATACTCCGTGTTTTAAAATTTGAAAAGATCGTATTCTAACTTACGGAATATGATTTCTTTCTAAAACTGAGATAATCGAATACCTTTCAAAATAAATAAATTTTTCGGCGTTTATTCTCGTATCGGGAATTTAAGACATTGTGTCCTAACTTACGGGACGTAATTCTTTTTCTCGATTAACGTGAAGTATGCCCCATTCCCGAAAAATTTTCAATTTTATAAAAAGGGATCGTATTTTAAAATTTCTTCAAATTTTCAATTTTCGACACTAAAGACATCAATTAATCAACTAGGTACCAATTTTGGGCGTATCGAGGGTGCTGATCGTGTCTGAGAGTTTTAATATTTATATAATGAATGATCGAGCCTAGAAACTAATTATCACCACGATTGAGACAAGCACACCTATCGAACAATAGTATAGCTTAGTGGCAAGACTGGAATGTCGAACCCAAAGGAACGAAGAGTACTAGTAGTTACTATCTTTATTATTATTTAGCCTAAGTATTAAGAGAATTGATGTTTATCTAACTAATTACTAAACTAAGGATGCTAAGACAAAGAGAGTGAATTGGGAAAATACTTTTGGGAAAAACCAGTTGATTAAGACAATACCCGATGAAGAATCCACCTAGACTTCACTTGTTATTTAACTCAACTGCATTTATTTATTCACTTGACTTGATCCGTAGGATTCCCTAATTTATATTACTACCTCTTTCGAGGCTACTAACGTCTAACCCTAGGTTGATTAATTGAAATCTCTTTCTAATTAAAACCCCTAGTGTTGCATTAACTAGATCTATGGACTCCCATATTAGGTTTGACCCTAATCCGGCAGATTTTCGTCATCCTATCTCTAGGGTTGCGATCAACTTCGCTTAATTATGCTAGATCTACTCTTAAACAGGGAATTTTGCTCCACTGCCTAAGCACATCAATACTTGAATCAATATCCTAAAATATTAAAACAAGAATTAGGAACACATAATTAAGAACAAATCAAGTATTTATCATATAGTTCAGAAAATAATAACAAGATCCGTCTTAGGTTTCATCCCCTTCAGGTATTTGAGGGGTTTAGTTCATAATTATAAAAGAATACATCTCAGAAGAAAGTAAATAACAAAACATAAGAAAAACCCTAAAACCCCTTGAAGGAAGTTTGAAGGGAAGATCTTCCGTCTTGAATGTGATTTCGGCTTCTGAGATGGATCAACTGGCTTTCTTGGAGTAATTCCCTGAGTTCAGCCCTCTCTGGCTTCGCCCCTGACCAAAGACGCTTTTTAGGTTATACTTAGGGCATTTATATAGGCTTCGAAATGTCTTTCTTGGCCCACAAGTATCCTATTCCGAATGAAACTCATCTTCGATATAGCAGGGACACGCTCGTGTGCAACGCCCGTGGTCGATTCTCTTGGACGTGGTCGATCCTGTTTGCCACACACGGCTGTGTGATCTGGCCGTGTACGATGTTCTAGACCATGCCTCGGTTGTTACTCGAAACGCACGGCTGTGGGTGATAGTCTAGGCCGTGTGAGTCTTTAAGGTAAGCCCATTTGCTCCGTTTTTGGCCCGTTTCTCGTTCCTTTCATCCTACGATGCTTCCCTAAGTATAAAACATGAAATTAAAGGATTAGGAGCATCAAATTCCATAATTCAAAGGATAAATCATCCAAAAAGTATGCTAAATGCGGGATTAAAATATTTATATATTACGGTTTATCAAATACCCACACACTTAAGCATTTGCTTGTCCTCAAGCAAAATTCTCAACTCACAATTAAAATTAACTCCCCTCAATTCATAACCTTCATCAATAATGTTTCATCATAATTCATAGGTAATTTATACATTGATAATTTAACCAGAAGGTTCCTAAAGATTCAAACAATCAAAGTCATAGTTTTTATAGTACGAAAAATAGGTGTTTCCCCTTACCTAAATAATTACCTTTAATTCAAAATCGACAAAAATTGACATCCTCACTAAAGGTTCACTCAAATCACTCAAAGTGTTTAAGGTTCAAAAATAAGCACTCAGAAGTCGAACATGAAAAGTTAATCCCATAGGCTTGCATGAAAATCAAATCTCCACCACTGTAAAATGATATGATACACAAATGAAAAGGTCTTTTATGGGTTGTAACGGGGCTTGGGTTAAAGGAGTGGATAAAGGCTTGAATTAGAGGGTTAGTATCGAGACTGAATTGACAAATTATCTAACTAGAAAGTTGGACTAATACTGAATAATTACATCAATTGAAAACTTAATACTAATAACATGAGCTTCTTCTCAAATTATAAAATTATCTGCTTAAGCTCCAATAACAAAGAAGTAATAATGAATAGATTCCTAATAAATAAATTTTTTTAAGAACAAATCATTAAGTACAATAATATAGAATTTGATAACTGAAATAAAGGAAATAGTTAAGTAACCGATCAAATAAAATCTCGATATAAGGGTACTCAAGAGAAATGGCGATAACAAATACAAAGTGGGTTTTGGGTTAATATTAATGGGTGAGTCAAGAATTGAGTAGTTAGTCTCAAAAGGGGTTCACTAGGGGTTAATAATGAAGGTAGGCTTTTTAGTGGAATAAGTGGGTTAAAACTTAGGTGCCTTTATCATCTCAGTATTTCAAATCAAAGGTGTGGTCTCGACATGTATAATCGAAGCAAGTTCTAGAATAACAAATCAATGTTGACATACTCATAATAAAAAAGTGAGCACGAAAAGGAATGTATGCTCTAAAAGGCTCAAGATCTCACAAAAAAAATAATGGGCTTTTGATGTCAACTTTGTAAATTTCAAACTTCAAGGTAATAATTAGATTCAGGTAGACAACCTAGCAATTTTTTTAATTTTGAAAATAAACTCATCATGCTTGATTCTCTATTCTCCTAAAGTTTAAATCATCACTGCATAATTAACTATGACTTAATCCAAAACATATCAACAAAAATCATAAATCAAAAGAAATTTCATTCTAATAGTAATATGAGAAAATTATTTAAGAACAAGATATAATTCAGGGATTTGAGAATAATGCAAAAAGTTAGGTACTTTTCACGATAAATTTCACCCCCATACTTAAGATGTACATTGTCCTCAATGTACAATTAAAACAATTATAATAAGAAAAGCAAAAGAGAGGGAAAGAGGTGAAACTTCTTGAATTCTGGATGGAGTCAGAGAAAAAAAATTGGGGAAATTCAGGCCGAGTGTAAGGAAGACATTCCTGTGGCGGTGGTGTCTAGGGTCATGGTGGGGGTGATTCCCAAGCAGCCTTTAGAACCTAAAACCAAGAAAGTAACATAAAGTAGGTTAAATTAAGCATAAGAGAGTCAAAGAGAAGGAAAATAAAGGAGAAGAGAAAAAACATAGGTAAAATAATTGGACTCAAATGTCATTGGCTTGTTGAGTAAATGAAGTGGCCGGCATGAACTTATGTAGATTGGTCTCGTACGGGGAGACTTGTGCTAGGGTCCTTCCGCTTCTTCGGCATGGGGATGGTGGTGAGGATGGTGAAAGGAAAGGGAATAAAGGGAAGGGGAACGGAAAGTGAATGGAGAGGATAGAAAGGGGTGTGGTGGCTGGGGGTTGGTTGAAGAAGAATTTGGGGAGAAAGTGAGAAGAAGGGGGGGCTTTAAATAAGAAACAAGGACCTGGTGTTGCCCACGCCCGTGTGACTTCCTCAGTGTCGGCCACGGCCATATCGCACGACCGTGGCAATTTATAGCCGTCCGTGATCTGGGGATTTTTCATCCTTGGCTCGTACGACCTCTGCCATGCCAGTGTGTAAATCCGTGATGCCCACACGGTCACGGCCATGCCCGTGTGCAAGGCCGTGTGGCATGGAAATCTATGCTTTATTTAACTTGGTTAGTCTTTAGTTAGGTGCTAAAAATCAAAGATATGAAAATTAAAGGTGTTAGTGCTCGGGTTGCCTCCCGAGAAGCGCTCGTTTAAAGTCTTAAGCTAGACTTACCTTTCATTCGCATAGTCATAGTGGTTTGAGGAGTTGAAGCTCCTCTTTCCTGCTATCAATTCTAACAATGTATGGTTTGAGTCGAGTAGTGTTTACCTTAAAAGTTTTGAATTCAGGATTAGTTACCTCGACTGTTCCGTATGGAAAGACATTTAGTACCGTAAAAAGGATTTCTCCGTTTGTATTACGGTCTGAGATGGCGATTCGAGGGTCTTTCTCATCCAACAATACCTGATCTCCTATTTTAAAGTGATTTGCTGTTCCTATAAGCTCGTTTGAGGGTTCCCTTGGTTTTGCTTCGTGTGTTTCTAGTTTCTCCTCGAAATGTGTCTTCCACTCGTGTAGTTCCTCGACCTGAAGCCTTCGTTCCTCATGAATTACTTCCTTGTTTGCATAAGATTTAGGATCTGGCTCAGATGTGTACTTCCGAGGTGCTTCCTGAAAAGAAGGTTGAACCGAATGGTCATTAATAGAATTTATGTTCGCACATTTTTCACTTGATGTCCTAGCCAAGTCAAGAGCCTGAAGAGTGATCGTTTTGTCACCTACAAAGAGTGTGAGTTCACCTGTACCAACATCAATTTTAGTTTTAGCAGTTGCTAAAAAGGGTCTTCCTAAAATTAAAGGAATATTATTGTCCTCATCCATGTCTAAAACGACAAAGTCTACTGGGAATATAAATTTATCAACTTTTACTAGTACATCTTCGATTATACCCCTAGGAACTCTAATGGTTTTATCAGCTAATTGAATGCTCATCCTAGTTTGTTTGGGTTTCCCTAGACCTAGTTGTTTAAACAGTTTATAAGGCATGACATTGATGCTTACCCCTAGATCTGCTAAAACATTATCTATAGATAAACTACCAATTAAACAAGGAATCGTAAAACTCCCTGGATCTTTTAATTTTCGTGGTAGTTTGTTTTGTAGAATCACTGAGCACACTGCGTTTAGCTCTACATGCGATGCCTCGTCTAACCTCCGTTTGTTTGTCAGAAGCTCTTTCAAAAATTTCCTTGAATTTGGCATCTGCGAGAGAGCTTCAAGAAACGGTAAGTTAATATGTAATTTCTTTAAGAGTTTAAGAAATTTACCAAATTGTTCCTCTGTGTGGTCTTTCTTCATCGCATTGGGATATGGCACTCGAGGTGTATACTCTTTGATGACAGGTTTCTGTGTATCATGGCTTTCCTCAACCTTACCTTTATTTACCACGGGTTCTTGCCTTGGCTCAGATTCGGATTCTACTAACCCTTCACTATCGTGATCAGTAATGGCATGAATTTGCTCCTTAGGGTTAGTCTCAGTGTTGCTTGATAAGCAACCTTGCGGTCGTTCTAAGATTAGCTTAGCTAGCTGACCTAACTGGTTCTCGATCCCTTGAATCGATGCCTGCTGATTTTTGAGCATTGTTTTGTTGTTTTAAAAACGGGTTTCTGTCACTGCGATAAATTTTGTCAGCATCTCTTCAAGGTTCGGCTTTTTCTCTTGTGGGATGGGTTGTTGTTGAAAGCCTGGAGGGGGTTGTAGTCTTTGATTTCCTTGACCTCCCCATGAGAAATTCGGATGGTTCCTCCACCTTGGATTATAAGTGTTACTATAAGGGTTATTTTGAGGTCTAGAATTGTTACCGATATAGTTCATCTATTCGTTTTCTGTGCCAGGGTTGTAGGGTGGGCATTCTGTATTGTTTGACCCTCCTCCATTTGTATCGCACTGCATTACTGGATGTACCTACGAAGAACCACACAAACCATCAATTTTCTTACTTAAGAGTTCTACCTGATTTGATAGCATGATTACTGCGTCGAGGTTAAAAAAACTGGCAGCTTTTGTCAGCTTTGTCCTCATAACTTGCCACTGATAATTATTCAGTGACATCTCTTCAATGAATTCATAAGTAGCCTCTGGTGTTTTATTGTTTAGTGTACCGCCGGTGGATGCATCAATAAGCTGCCTAGTTGAGGGGTTTACACCGTTATAAAAGGTTTAAACCTGTAGCCATAATGGTAACCCATGATGAGGGCGCCTTCTCAATAAATCCTTATATCTCTCCCATGCATCGTAAAGTGTCTCTAAATCCATCTGCACAAAAGAAGAGATATCATTCCTCAATTTAGCTGTTTTAGCCGGCGAAAAATATTTTAACAAAAATTTTTCGGTCATTTGCTCCCATGTAGTGATTGATCCTCGTGGAAGAGAATTCAACCACTGTTTGGCTTTATTCCTTAAAGAAAAGGGAAATAACCGAAGGTGAATGGTATCATCAGAAACGCCATTAATTTTAAATGTATCACATAATTCCAAAAAAATCGCTAAGTGTGTGTTAGGATCCTCGTCCTGCAAACCATCAAACTGAACAAACTGTTGTATCATCTCAGTATAGTGTTAGGTTTCAGTTCAAAATTATTTGCAATGACAAAGAGTCTCAACAATACTTGATTCAGTTCCTGTTAAATTAGGTTTAACATAATCATACATAGTACGAGGAGCATGATTTTCGGCAACCACAGGAGGAAGTGGATTATTCTGGGGATCAGCCATCTCTTCCGTGTTATTAGTATCGTCCTCTTGCTCTTCTTGTGTGTATTGTAGGCTTCGCCTAATCTCCCTTCGATCTCTGCGAACGGTTCCTTCTATATCACTATCGTAAAGTAGAGGTCCTGTCGGGTTTCTTCTAGTCATAAACTAGAATACTTGCTAGAAGCAAGGAAAAAGAAAAATTAGCAAAGTTAAAATAAGTAATAAAAATAATTAAATTGCAAATAAATGGAATGGCTAAAGTAAAAAAAATCAAGTGTTCCTAATATCTTAGTTCCCCGGCAACGGCGCCAAAAACTTAACCGTGTTTGAGAGTTTTAATATTTATATAATGAATGATTGAGCCTAGAAACTAACTATCACCATTATTGAGGCAAGCGCATCTATCGAACAGTAGTATAGCTTAGTGGCAATACCGGAATGTCGAACCCAAAGAAACGAAGAGTACTAGTAGGTACTATCTTTTTATTATTTAGCCTAAGTATTAAGAGAATTGATGTTTATCTAACTAATTACTAAACTAAGGATGCTAAGACAAAGAGAGTGAATTGGGAAAATACTTTTGGGAAAAACCAGTTGATTAAGACAATACCCGAGGAAGAATCCACCTAGACTTCACTTGTTATTTAACTCTGAACCAGACAATTTATTCACTTGACTTGATCCGTAGGATTCCCTAATTTATATTAATACCTCTTTCGAGGCTACTAACGTCTAACCCTAGGTTGATTAATTGAAATCTCTTTCTAATTAAAACCCCTAGTGTTGCATTAACTCGATCTATGGACTCCCATTTTAGGTTTGACCCTAATCCGGCAGATTTTCGTCATCCTATCTCTAGGGTTGCGATCAACTTCGCTTAATTATGCTAGATCTACTCTTAAACAGGGACTTTTGCTCCACTGCCTAAGCACATCAATACTTGAATCAATATCCTAAAATATTAAAACAAGAATTAAGAACACATAATTAAGAACAAATCAAGTATTTATCATATAGTTCAGAAAATAATAACAAGATCCGTCTTAGGTTTCATCCCCCTCAGGTATTTGAGGGGTTTAGTTCATAATTATAAAAGAATACATCTCAGAAGAAAGTAAATAACAAAATATAAGAAAAACCCTAAAACCCCCTGAAGGAAATTTGAAGGGAAGATCTTCCGTCTTGAATGTGATTCCGGCTTCTGAGATGGATCAACCGGCTTTCTTGGAGTAATTCCTCGAGTTCACCCTCTCTCTGCGGCCGCCCACGACCAAAGACGCTTTTTAGGTTATACTTAGAGCGTTTATATAGGCTTCGGAATGTCTTTCGTGGCCCACAAATAACCTATTCCGAATGAAAATCATCTTGGCTATAGCAGGGACATGCCCATGTGCAATGCCCATGGTCGAATCTCTTGGCCGTGGTCGATCCTGTTTGCCACACACGGTCGTGTGATCTGGCCGTGTACGATGTTCTAGACCGTGTCTCGGTTGTTACTCGAAACGCACGACCGTGGGTGATAGTCCAGGCCGTGTGAGTCTCTAAGGTAAGCCCATTTGCTCCGTTTTCGGCACGTTTCTCGTTCCTTTCATCCTCCGATGCTTCCCTAAGTATAAAACATGAAATTAAATGATTAGGAGCATCGAATTCCACAATTCAAAGGATAAATCATCCAAAAAGTATGCTAAATGCGGGATTAAAATATGTATATATTATGGTTTATCAGGTGCTAATCCTTCCTCATGCGTAACCGACTCCCAAACCCGTTTTCTGGATTTCGTTGACCAAAAAATTATCGTTTTAGTAAATTTAAATTTTTTTTAAAATGATTGAATTACGAGGTGACCCGATCACCTCATCAAAAAAGATTGGTGGCGAATCTAATTTTTCGTTTTCAAAATCAAAGTCGACCCCCGTTTTTCAAAAAATGGTTTCGACAGCTTGGCGACTCCACTGGGGACAAAAGAAGAGAGTCAAGCCACGAAGTTGATTATTTCTTATCTTTTTTGTCGAAAATTGATAATTCGATTTAAATTTACGATCCTTTCGTTGCATTTCATTTTCTGCATCATTTTGATATGTTTGTTTCATTGGTTCGAGTCTTTTAATATATCTCTGCATCTTGCATCGCATAATCGGTCGATTTTACCCTTTTAAGTGGGAGTAAGAAACTATTCCTTCGTTAGGTCTTCACCTCCGTGCAGGATAGTGGATCGCTTTCGGGATACATCCGTACCTATGTCTTCGTGATATTTTCATCTCCGTGCAGCCATAGGGAAATGTATTCCCCTGAATTGAACTCGGTCCGTATGAGCCTGTAATGGGTGAGGATCGAGGCATCTGCCGGTTCAGGTACCCTTACTTTAGAACGGAACCACACATAGTGAGCCTTAAGAGCCTACCCCGGGTAGAACCATACCAAACCCTAGTGGTCACCCGAATAGGTGCTCTATTTGTTTCTTTCTTGCTTGCTTTTACTTTGTACTAACCTGTTTCGTTTTGTTTTGGTTATGATTGCATTGCATTTTCATCATGGAAAAGAGGTGTTGATTCATGTTCAGTTGCTAAATAGAGAGCTTGTCATGGAAAATGGATTTCTTGATAAAGTGGAGGATAATGCGACCGTCCGAATATGGTCCGAGTAAATACAACGAGAGAACAAGTGATGGTCTAACGGAGGAGTACACGACTTTGTTTCATTGCCCGAGGATTCAAGCCGATAAAGATTATTCAAGAGCCGTTAACATCTCGATTTCTTAAAGAAGCTAACAAGCATCATAGGGATGAGTGAGCAATAGGTCGCAGCCCGAATCAAGCAAAAAGGAGCTAGTAGAGGCATCCATTGGAAAGTTTGCGAGATTTGGTCTTAGCATCCGGATATGAAGAAAAGGATCGATGTCTTCGTTTTGAGTATTAGGGCAAGGCCGTATATGTAATATGTTTTATGTAAAGAAATTTGTTTTCTAGTAAATTGTTCTAATAGAATTGAATCAGAGTCAATGCCTTTTTTTGCATTCATCTCATGCATTTGTATTACATTGCATCATATGCATTAAATTTCACAAAGAGACCCTAATTAAAACAAAATTATTTCAGTTAATTTGGAAACCAACAAGAGCCAACCACTCGAACATCATTACAGTACTCACGCCAAAACTAAAGTAATGGACCAAAGATTGGAAAGGCTAGAAAAGATTCAAAAAGAGATACAGGACCAGTTGCAAGTGCAACTGCAAGAACAGTTAGCAAAAGTACAACAGGATATGAGGGATCAGATACTAGAATCCCAAAGAAATATGATAAGCCAATTGATGCAATTGATGGCTGGAGGACTCGAAAAAAGGAAGAGCACTATGGTTAACTCTGGGGATGATAATGAGGATCCCACTTACCCCCCGAGTTTTACCCCAATAAACGTCCAGTCACAGCCTGATGTGCACCCACAAAGGGTACCCGTTACGATCGGACTCCAACAGTATCAAGTCGGTACCTCGACTCCAATAAACTACCAAACAGGCTCAGGCTCTAATCCAGGGGATAATCTAACTAATCCCGTTATTCCTGATCTAGATGATATGGCAGAAATGGAAAAAGCAAGAGTGGAGCTGCCAAAGCAACTTGAGGATCGATGCAGATGGCTAGAAGAAAAATTCAGAGCAATGGAAAATGTTGATTACTATTGCGGAATCAATGCCAATGACCTAAGTTTGGTCCCAGATTTAGTACTCTCTCCCAAGTTCAAAACTCTAGAGTTTGAAAAGTACAACGGGACTAGTTGTCCTGAAGCTCACATCACCATGTTCTGTCGAAAGATGACATGATATGTCAATAATGATCAACTATTAATCCACTACTTCCAAGACAGTCTGATCGGGTCAGCAGCTAGATGGTACAACCAATTGAGTCGTGCCAAAGTCAATTCATGGAAGGACTTAGTACAAGCTTTTATGAAGCAATATAGTCATGTGACAGACATAACACCCGACAGAATCATGCTACAGAATATGGAGAAGAAGCAGAATAAGAGCTTCAGGCAGTATGCCCAAAGATGGAGAGAGGTGGCAACACAAGTCCAGCCACCTCTTTTAGAGAAGGAAACAACAATGCTTTTCATCAATACTCTGAAAGCCCCGTTCATTAACCATATGTTGGGAAGTGCTACCATGAGCTTCTCAGATATCGTAATGTCTGGCGAGATGATAGAAAATGCAATAAGGTGTGAAAAAAAAAGGTCGGAGAAAACACAAAGAGGTCAACCCCAAAGAACAAGGAAAATAAAGTGAATAACCTGAGCCTGTATAATAAAGAGTATTCCAAGCCAATCTCTATGGGCCAACCGAGGGCCGTAACCACCAGCTATCAAGGCCCTTCAAGACAAGAATCCAACTCGAGGCCGAACTCAGAAAAAATCCAGTTCACTCCCATCCCCATGATGTATAGGGATTGTACCAAAATCTATTTGATGCCCATGTGGTATCTTCGTTCTACTCGGAACCTATGCAGCCTCTGTTCCCTAAATGGTACGACGCGAATGCCCAATGCGAGTACCACGCAGGAATCACGAGACATTCGATAGAAAATTGTACCACTTTCAAAAATTTAATCGAAAGGCTCATCAAAATGGGCATTGTAAAATTCGACAATTCGTCTGGTGTAGAAAATCCGTTACCCAACCATACTGATAAGGGGGTAAACACGATAATCGAGAATGCGGGGAAGAGAATCAAGAAGAATATTGCAGAAGTAAAAACCTCATTGAAATGGGTTTTGAAACAAATGATAGACAGGGGATTAATCATTCAGGATTTAGAAGAGATATCCAAAGGGATGAGGAGCTACTGTGAGTTCCACGCAGAGGAGGGTCATGAAATCCAGGAGTGTGCCGAATTCAAAGTTTTGGTGCAAAGTCTAATGAACAAAGCATTGGTTTTCTTTGAAGAGGTCAAAGGCCCGGAAGGAATGTTGGGAAATCTAAACATTAACGCCGTATCCGAAGAGGGAGCTGGGGAAGAGAATTTATCAGGCATTTGCCCTTGCGTACCTGGGAATGTTTTGAATGATGGGACTGTGGAAGAGATCCCTGTATATTTCAGAGCTAATTCAGAGTAATGTTCAAAACACACTTATTGCTCTAAGCCTAGGAGCAATAAGAATCCTCTTGTGAAATAGGCTTATGTCCAACATCCTTATTTCAATAAAATGCATCTTTACGTATCATCTTGAGCAAATATTCTTTTATTCTTTTCATTTCATTCATAATCATACCATATAATTATTCTTAGATTATTTTGTCCTGTGGATTTTTCTTCATCCCTATAACAGGTCTCCAGATATCAATGATATGAGCGATGCTGCTATTGACTCAGAAGAAGATTGTGTCTAGATATGTGTCTAGAGGAATCTTAGGACTCTGAAGAAGATTGAGACTGTAGCGTATCTCCTGATTCGTTAAGGATGGTATAACAAGATGAGAAACAAATCCTACCCTACAAAGAATCAGTGGAATCCATGGCCTTTCTCTACGTGGGGGCATGGATGTTATTGGGCCGATCTCGCCAAAAGCTTCTGGCAGGCATTGATTCATGGTCGTCAATTACTAAGTGGGTGAAAGTTGCTTCATATGCCAATGTCACAAAGTCCACAGTCAGCAAATTCTTGAAAAAAAGAGATCATATGTCAGTATAGAATGCCAAAAAGGATCATATCTGACAATGCACTAAATTTGAATAACAGCACGATATCAGAAGTTTGCAGTCTGGGTAACAACAACAAAGCTACACTAAAAATGTTTAAGATTAACATTACATCACCCCAATGAATGAAACAGTGGAGGCAACTTTCTAAAAAAAAATCTTGAGGAAAATGATTGAAACTCATAAAGATTAGCCTAAGAAATTACCATCTATGCTCATCAAACGTCTGTCAGGACCTCCACCGGGGCAATGCCTTTCTTATCGAAGTTAAGGTTCCTTCTCTTTGAGTCTTGTTAGAGATGAAGTTGGATGAAGCAGAATGAATCCAATCTCGGTATGATCAGCTAAATCTGATCAAAGAGAAGAGGTTGAAAGTTATCCGTCATGGTCAAATATGCCAAAAAACGAATGATGCGAGCTTACAACAAAAAGGTTTGTCCCAGAGAATTCCATGAGGAGGACTTAGTTTTGAAAAGGATACTTCATATACAAAAGGACTTCAGAAAAAAATGGATGTCAAATTGGGAAGGACATTATGTGGTAAAAAAGGCCTTCTTTAGAGGAGCGTCGATGTTGACCGAAATGGATGGCAAGAGCTTGCCTAATCCTGCGAATTTAGATTCAATCAAGAAATACTTCACTTTTTAAAAAAAAAGAGAAAAAAAGAAAAAAAAATAAAAGAAAAGAAAAGAAAAAGGAGAGGCCAAGGTGAAAACCCGCAAAGGGCGTTTTGAGACCAAAGAGGTTTTGAATTGAAAACCCAGGAAAAGGGCAATTCAAATTTTAATCAAAGGTAGGGCATGCATTAGTCTTGCTATGCCTGAATTAACAAGGAGGAGGGATGCTACGCCTTGGGGCATCGACAAAATACTCTAGGTCTTCTGAACACATCAAATTCAAAGGGTCCTCGAGAAGTTTTTTGCATAGAAGCTCATGCTACAATATCTGAGGCACCTGTTTTCATCTTATTCATTTCGTATCTTAGAAAAATTTGCTATTTGATTAATTTATTCATTTCGAGCTTTGCTCTCAACAAAATTCCATCTTGTCCATTGTTATAATCTTTTTCAAGCATTCTTCATTGATATAACGATTAATGGACTAATAATATTCAAGCAAAAGAAGTTCTGCATATTACTCTGAAAAGTTTCTAAATAGTACAAGGACCTGAAACAGGACCACTAGTTAGAACTAACTAAATTCAGGAGTTGGAAATATTTGAGAAAAAATAGTCTAAATTATGATTATTTATTCAGATCTTCTGTCAAAGATACCAGCTAAACAAGAAGGCACGGTAGCATATCAGTGATAGAACCTTGATGAACGACGAGTAATGACAACCTAAGCATTAAAAAGGGATCATTCTCGAAAAATGACATTCTGTATTCATCATTCGTACACATCCAAATAGGAGCATTTGATTCATTCCAATCATGACATCTTAATCATTTGGCATAAGCATAGGCCCATGAAATCGATTCTACACGTCATGTCCCCCAGAGGACGGTGTAGCAAGATCGGTGAATCCACAAATCTCATTTCCCTGAAGTAGTAGTGGAGAAGATTGAAGTTGTAGATCTTATCACCTTAAAGTTGAAGTGGAGTAGATCGAAGATGGAGAATCTTATCTTCCTGAATATGCAGTGAAGCAAATTAAAGCCACCAGCCTTATCTCCCTGAAGTTGCAATGAGCAGCATCAAGACAATGAATCTTATTTCCACGAAGTTGCAGAGTGGAGCAGTTGAAGCTACAAATTATGGCGATCTTATCTTCTTGAAGTTGCAGTGGAGCAGATTGAAGCCACCAGCCTTATCTCCCTGAAGTTGCAGCGGAGCAGACTGAAGACAACGAATCTTATTTCCATGAAGTTGCAGTGGAACAGATTGAAGCTACAAATTATGGCGATCTTATCTTCCACGAAGTTGCGATGGAGCAGATTGAAGCCACCAACCTTATCTCCCTGAGGTTGCGCGAGCAGATCAAGCAGCGAATCTTATTTCCCTGAAGTTGCAGTGGAACAGATTGAAGCTACAAATTATGGTGGATCTTATCTTTCTGAAGTTACAGTGGAGCAGATTGAAGCCACCAGCCTTATCTCCCGAAGTTGCGCGAGTAGATCAAGACAACGAATCTTATTTCCCCTGAAGTTGCAGTGAGAAATGATTGAAGCTACAAATTATGGCGGATCTTATCTTCCGAAAGTTGCAGTGGAGCGATTGAAGCAACCACCTTATCTCTCTCAAGTTGCAATGAGCAGCATCAAGACAATGAATCTTATTTCCCTAAAGTTGCAGTGAAACAGATTGAAGCTACAAATTCTGGCAGATCTTATCTTCCTGAAGTTGCAGTGGAGCAGATTGAAGCCACCAACCTTATCTCTCTCGGTTGCAATGAGCGATCAAGACAATGAATCTTATTTCCCTGAAATTGCGGTGGAACAGATTGAAGCTACAAATTATGAGCCTTATCTCCCTGAAGTTGCAGTGGAGCATGAAAACACACAAACCTTATCTCCCTGAAATTGCAGTGGAGGAGGTTGAAATTACCAATTCTTATCTCCTTAAAGTTCCAGCAGAGTAGAGTGAAACCACAAATCTCATCTTTCTGAAGTTGCGCTGATGTGGATAGAAGCAACAAGATGCAATGGACTGGAATGAGGCTACTTGAAGGAGAGAACCACCAAAGAAGTCAAGACTCGGCGAGACCGGGCAAAATTGGTATTTCTTAAAAGTCTTTGCCCCATTCCCGTTACACGACAATGAGCAAAGAGGGGCAGCTGATGTGTCTAAAACTAACTATGATCACAATAAAGGCAAGCGCACCTATCGTTTAATAGTATAGTTATGGTAAGACCGGTAATATCGTATCCACAAGGACCAAGAGTACTAGTAATTACTATCTTTCTATTATCTAGCCTAAATATTGGAGTGATTTCTTTTAAACTAAAACTAATTAAAAAAAAACACGATAGAGAATGAATTGGGAAAATAATTTTAGACAATTTTATGAGATAGGCAATACCTAAGGAAGAATCCACCTAGACTTCACTTATTACTTTTGATTCATACGATTTATTCACTTGTCTTAATCCGTAGAAATCCCTGATTTATGTTAATATCTCTTTCAAGACTAAAAACAACTGACTCTAGGTTGATTAATTGAAATCTCTTTCTAATTAAAACCACTATTGTCGCATTAACTCGATCTATGGATTCCCTTATTAGATTTGACTCTAATCCGCAGCGATTTTTGTCGCCTATTTCTAGGGGTTGCAATCAACTCCGCTTAATTGTGTTGATCTACTCTTAAACAGGACTTTTGCTCCACTCAAATAAGCACATTCGACTTGAATCAACAACCTGAATTATCAAAACAAGAATAAGAACTCACAATTAAGAATAAGAACAAGTATTTATCTTATAAATCAAATAATAATAAGATTTGTCTTAGGTTTCATCCTCCATGGGTATTTAGGGAGTTTAGTTCATACTGATAGAAGGAAACATCTCAAACTAAGGAAAACAAAAAAACATAGGAAAACCCAAAAACTTCAAGAGAAATAGATGGGAGATCTTCAGTCTTGATGGAGATCCTTCCTCCGAGCTGCTTCCGACGGCTGTCTTCGAGTATTTTCTGCGTTCTACTCTGCGTCCCCTTTTAGGTCGCCCCTTAGAGTGTTTATATAAGCTTTGGAATGCCTTTCTTGGCCCACACGTAGCTTTTTTCGAATAGAATTAAACCTGGGGTCGGCAGGGACACGCCCGTGTGACACGCCCGTGCATGATGGCTTGGGTCGTGCTCGACTCTGCTCGTCACACACGGCCGTGTGGTCTGACCGTGGACGATAGTCCAGGCCGTGGTTGATCCTGCTCGTAACACACGGCCGTGTCCAATGGTCCAGGCCGTGTTGATTTCCTAGGTAGGCCCATTTTACCCCATTTTGGCCCGTTTCTCGTTCTTTTCGACTCCCTAAGCTCTCCTGAGTATAAAACATGAAATTAAGGGATTAGGAGCATCGAATTCATCAAATCTAATGAAAATTCATCCAAAAGTAAGCCAAGCATGGGGTTAAAATTTGTGTAAATTATGGTTTATCAGCAGCTGTACAAGCCCAATTCTGCCCGAGCCCACTAAAGCCCAACCAAATTAAACCCAACAACCCCAAATTAACCCAAAATAGAACTAAACAAGCCCAAACCCTAAAACAGGCCCAAAACTAAACATTTAAAAAAAAAGGGTTTTGAACCCTAGCAGCCTTGCCCAGCTGCCTCTACGTGCTAGGTCAGCGCGCTCTTCGCCCGATAACCACCACCCTAGCACCCTTTGCACCAAAATAACCCAACACCTGCCTCGTTGACTCTCCAATGGACCAGCAAATAGAGCACAAAATGGACAGACGATAGAGCAAGAAACAGCAAAAGCAGTAGCAGGCAAATAATAAACTTGTATTTTCGGCTATAAAAGCCTTGAGACCAAACAATGTATGGTTCACCGATTTTCAAATAGAAAAATACAGACAAGAAATCAAATCGCAAAAAACTTAAAGGTCGTTCATTTTTTGTTATTTTTTATTTTTTATTTATCTTTTATTAGTGTTTTAAAGGAAAATAACGAGAAAATACAAGGAAAAAGGGGGGCGAAATCACTGACCTTTCGCATTCGGTGGTCGAGGTTGGCCGTTTTCAATGAAAAACAGTGTCTTGAGGAGCTCACCCTTCGAATCGCCTGAAAAAGGAGCTTTTTTTAGCTTCGGCCGCCGTGCACGGTGGCGCTGACGACGGCAGACGACGGCGCCGGAACCCTCACCGGACTCAGGCCAGAACGTGGAGGGCTAGAGTGCAAAGAGGAAAGCTCTAAATTTTTTTTTTTTAAAAACAAATGCTGCAAATGAATTTTTTTTACAAAAAAAATATAGCTTTTATAAAGCATCTAAACGATGATGCTTTTGCACGGGGCCATCGGCGCCAAAGCTCACAGCGTTTTAAGCTCCGACTACAAGCGCGACCGACCCACCAGGGGATCCGCGTGTTTTCGGCTTTGGGGTTATTTATGCAGCAAGTCCTTCCGCTTTTTCCATCTGTTTCAATTAGATCCTCTAGCCTTTTTTTGTTTCTTTTAATTCGACTCGATGATTCCACTTTTATTACATTTTAGTCCTGATAAGGTGCCGCGTTTTGAAGGGCGGGGATATTTTCCCTTTTTGTCCCTTCATTTCATTCGCGCATTGCAAAATGGTCCCCTATTTTATTTTATTTCGACTTTGCCCTATTACTTTCCATACGATTTTCAATCTAGTCCCTTGTATGTTTATTCATTTATTTATTATAATTTGGGCTTTGAATTTTATTTCAATCCTAATCTAATCCTTTATTTATTTATTTATTCAAATTCAAGCTTTCATTTTATATTTATGATTGTTTTGTTGTATTTTACTTATCTTATTTATTTATTTATTTATTATTCATTATTTATTTATCGTCTTCTAATATTTAAATTGTTATTATTTTCCTTCTATTTACATTTCGTATTTTCGTTTCCTCTATTATTACTACTAATGTTATTATTATTAATATTGTATTTTTACTTTATTATTATTATTATTATTATTATTATTATTATTATTATTATTATTATTGTTTTTGCACTATTATCATTATTATTATTATTATTACTATTATTTATTTATTTATTTTTTACTATTATTATTATTCGTTTATTATTATTACTATTATTATTATTGTTGCTATTATTATCGTTAGTATTATTATTATTACTATTATTTTTATTATCATTATTATTTTTAAACCATTTCATTCAAAGTTTCTTTATCCATATGTTTATTTGCTTATTCTCAATTTAAATTAAATTTTCACTAGAATTTTCTTTGTTATTTCATTTATTTTTCCTTCATTATTTTATTTATTTCAATTTTATTTTGTTTTTGTCCTCATTATTATTATCTTATTATATATTTATTTATTCGTTTATTCATTTATGTCTTTATATACATGCAAGTTTATGTTATTCGCTATTATTATTGTATTTATATTATCATCTTTGTTATTATTATTCTATTACGCATATCAGTATCATGATTCATTTCCCATTCTACCATAAAATCATGTTACATTTTACCCGATACATCAAAAATGTTGTTTTCAATAAGCAATACTCCGTGTTTTAAAATTTGAAAAGATCGTATTCTAACTTACGGAATATGATTTCTTTCTAAAACTGAGATAATCGAATACCTTTCAAAATAAATAAATTTTTCGGCGTTTATTCTCGTATCGGGAATTTAAGACATTGTGTCCTAACTTACGGGACGTAATTCTTTGTCTCGATTAACGTGAAGTATGCCTCATTCCCGAAAAATTTTCAATTTTATAACAAAGGGATCATATTTTAAAATTTCTTCAAATTTTCAATTTTCGACACTAAAGACATCAATTAATCAACTAGGTACCAATTTTGGGCGTATCGAGGGTGCTAATCCTTCCTCATGCGTAATCGACTCCCGAACCCGTTTTCTAGATTTCGTTGACCAAAAAATCGTCGTTTTAGTAAATTTAAATTTTTATTAAAATGATTGAATTACGAGGTGACCCGATCACACCTCATCAAAAAGGATTGGTGGCGACTCCCGTTTTTTATTTTCAAAATCAAAGTCGACCCCTGTTTTTCAAAAACAGTTTCGACAGTGTTTTCGTAAAATTTGTATGAGTGACAATTTTTATTATTTGACACAATATCAGAATATTAATGTTATATATGAGTCATGGAGCTTTTTCCCAACCTAAGAATCTTATTTACAAAAATAGGATATTGTTAAACTTTATTCCTAAAAATAGATAAACTAATATAATAGGATTGCACGTCACCTTAATAATTTCACAGCCCTCTTCTTCTTTAATTTCTCTCCAACAAAAATATGTCATTAATGGTGGTAAAACCAATTTAGAAAAGCCTATTAACACCAAATCTGCAACAAATATTGATTCTTTGTAGTTGTCGAAACCATTTTTTGTTTGGAAAATGGGCCGACTTTAAAAAGAAAAACGGATTCGCCACCAATCATTTTTGAAGTGCGATTGGGTCACTTTAGAAAACATTTTGGGTCTACGAGTTTTAAGAAAACGGGCTCGGGAGTCGGTTACGCATGAGGAAGGATTAGCACCCTCGCAACGCCCAAAAATTGGTACCGTGTTAATTGATTAATGTCCTTAATATCGAAAATTAAAAAAAATATTTTAAAATATGAATCCTTAAAAATATTTGGACAACCCACATTGTATGTCGAAACTCTCTTGTTCCGAAAAGTTGAAATACCACATCCAGCACGATAGGACACGATGCTTCAAACCCTCGATACCAAGATCATTTCATGATTTCCAAAATTCATGTATTGCAAATTGAAAAGGGTATGTCACTATTGGGCTAAACTAAAAACCGAAACCCAGCACGATTGGGCACGATTCCTTGAATTTTCAATCATAAAATATTGCCTTTATTTCAGAAAATCTGGTCAAAATCTCTGAAGGATGTCTAGTCATTTGGACGAATAGAAAATCGAGACCCAGCACGATTGGGCACGATCTCTCGAACTTCCAAACGCAAAACATTGCCTTATTTTAAAAAAACGATCAAAATCTTTAAAGGATATTGAGTGATCTAGACAAATGAAAAATCGAAGCCCAGCACGATTGGGCACGATTCCCCGAACTTCCAAAGACACAAAATTTCCTTTGTGAAACATTTTTTTAAGTTTTTGAAAAAAAACAAAAAACAAAAACGTGTAAATGTAGACATGATGATAATAGGGAATAACAATAAATGCAAAAAAAAAAAAAACAAACAATAATATTACAATTATAAAAACGATATGTAACAAATAAAACAAATAGTAATAATAATGAAATATAAAACTAATAATAAATAATTAATAACGAATATATAAAAAGTATGATGTTAACAAAGAATAAAAAATAGTAAAAGAAATAAAGGTATATTAATAATAATAAAATAGATATAATCATAATATATAAAAATAAAGTAAACAAGTGTATACATATAACAAGAGTAGAAATATAATAGAAATATAATAATAATATACATAATGTAAAGAATATGATTATGACAAGAATAATAAAAAGTAACAAAAAAGGATATTTAAAAACAATTAATTTAATGGCGAAATAGTAATATAATTGAAAAGGGATAAAATTGTATCAAAACGGAGACTTTTGGAGCCAAATTTTAAAAAAGATAGAAGGGTTAAATCGTGTGCGTGCGTAACATTGAGGGGCCAGTAATGCAATTACTCCAAGCTCTGAACACCACACACCGACCCAGGACTAAATTGAAGCGGTGCGCAAACTCGAGGGCAAATTTAAAAATAGAGAAAATCAAGGAGGACGCAGCTTGAAACAACGGCACAATAAGGAGGGCTAATCACGCAATTTACCCACTTAAGGTGAAATTGCACAAATCCTCCCGCAGCAACAACAAGTAATTGCGTGGGGCCCATCCTTTTTAGTGTTTAAAACTTAAAAACAAAACCATTCCTTCATTTCTTTCTCTGTTTCAAACCAAAAATGCATACCCCCGCTTTTCTTGATTTCTAGGGCTTGAAGCCCTTTTATTCCTCAATTATCGACGCGTTTAACCCGATCAAAGACAATCACCCACAGAACGAAGGCCCTGTAAGTTTCTTCCCTTTTCCTTTGTCAAAACTCGTTTTAGAATAAAAAGATAAATAAAAGAGATATGTTTGTTCTTGAACAGTAAAAAAACAAAAGAGAAAGAAAAATAAAAAAAAATAACAGACCTACTACCGTTCTTTGATTTTTAGAACTAATTTCCTTGAATTTGTAAAACAAAAAAAATCGCAGTATTGCTCCCGTATCTCGCTCCCGTATCTCGTTCAAAAACCAATCCCCTTTACAACGTTTTCGAAGGCTTTTATAGCCCTTTACAACCGATTCTTGTTTATTTACAGTGCCCGATCGATTCGTCTCGGCGTGGCGTGGTGGAGAGCGTGACGTCGTGGGATGTGGCGTGCAGTGCGCGAAGGGGGGGTCTTTGGCGATTGCATGTGGGGGTAGGGTTCCCCGATTGTTTTTCTTATTTTGGGCTTAGGGTTGATGTTGCATTAGGCCCATTACTTTGGATCTGTTTGTTAATTGGTATTGGGCCCCTGGCTTGAAAATTGGGCCTTACAGCTGCCCCTCTTTGCTCATTGTCGTGTAACGAGAATAGAGCAAAGACTTTAAAAGGACCAATTTTGCCCTGTATTGCTGAGTCCTGACTTGGTGTTCCTTTCCTTAGGTAGCTTCTTTCCATCCACTGCATCTTCAGGGGTATAGGAATTTTGTTTCGATCGGCCCCACTATTGCTCAGGGGAGATAAGACCTATTGTCTTCGATCTGCTCCACTCCTGCTCAGTGGAGATAAGATCTGTAAGATTCGATCTGCTCCACTCCTGCTCAGTGGAGATAAAATCTGCTATCCTTAGCCTGCTCCACTCCTGCTCAGCGAAGATAAGGCTATAATCTTCGATCTGCTCCACTCTTGCTCGGTGGAGATAAGATCTCGCCGCTTTCGATCGCTTCTACTCCCGCCGGTAGAGATAAAATCTGCTATTTTTAACCCGCTCCACTCCTTTCCGGTGAAGATAAGGCTAGACTCTTTCGATCCGCTCCACTCCCGCTTTCAGTGGAGATAAGATCTGCTTGCTTTCGATCCGCTCTACTCCCGCTCAGTAGAGACAAAATCTGCTATTTTTAACCCGCTCCACTCCCTTTCGGTGAAGATAAGGCTAGAATCTTCGATCTGCTCCACCACTCCTTTCGCCGGAGATAAGATCTGCTTTACTTCGATCCGCTCTACTCCCCTTAGTAGAGATAAGATCTATTCTTTCACCGCTCCACTCCTTCGGTGAAGATAAGGCTAGAATCTTCGATCCGCTCCACTCTCCTCGGTGGAGATAAGATCTGCTTCTTTTCGATCGCTTCTACTCCGCCAAGAGAGATAAGATCTATTCTTTCACTGCTCCACTCTCCTTTCGGTGAAGATAAGGCTAGAATCTTGATCTGCTCCCACTTCGCCTCGGTGGAGATAAGATCTGCTGCTTTCGATCTGCTCTACTCCTGCTCAGTAGAGATAAGATCTACTATCTTTAGCCTGCTTCACTCCTGCTCAGTGAAGATAAGGCTATAATCTTCGATCTGCTCCACTCCTGCTCAGTGGAGATAAGATCTGCTGTTTCTGTAACTCCTATCAATTTTGCTACGTTGTCCTCTAGGGAACTTACCTGTAAAATTTGATTTCAGGGAGTCTATGCTTATGCCAATATGATTAGGATGTTATGATTTGAAAAAAATGCTCCTAACCAATGTACTGCGAATGAATGGATGGATGCAAAATGTCATGAGCATGATCCAATTTTTAACTTTTTGAGTTATTATTGCTCGTCGCTTGTTGGGGCAATATTCCCGTTGTATGCCTTCTTGTTCCGCTGATACTTCTAACATAGAATCTGAAGATGTCGTCACTGCTTAACTCTTATTTCAGGGTTCCAAGCCCCTTAAGCCTGGTGAGTTTAAAATAACTGTCCTGTTTCAGATTCTTGTATTATTTAGAGACTTTCAGAGTAATACACAAAACTTCTTTTGAGAAAGTATTATTAGTTCAGTAATCATTACTTCGATGTGAGACGCTTGGGAAAAAGACTGTAGAAATGAATAATACTGAAATTTATTCGGGATAAAACCCGAGAAGAATGAATTGAACAAGGAGAACAAATTTCACTAAGGTGCAAAATGAGTAAGAATGGCATTGATGCCCCAGATATCACAGCCTGAGGCTTTCTGTACGTACTTCTTGAAGTCCACTTTGAGTTCAACATGTGTCTAGGAAACCCGAGGTACTTCGTCAATGCCCCAAGATGTAACATACCTCCTCATTGTTAATTCAAGCGTAACGAAACTACTGTATGCCCCATCACGAGTTGGTCATAATCTGAGCCGCCCTTTGCCGCCCTTTTTGGGTTTTCGACTCAAAGCCCCTTTGGTCACAAAGCGCCCTTTACGGGTTTTTGCGTTGGCCTCTTTTTTTTTTTTTTTTTGAACTCAAGACGCCCTTTGCGGGTTTTTGCCTTGGCCCATTTTCATGCGAAGTACTTCTTGACCGAGTCTGCATTAATTGGATTTGGCAGACTTTTACCGTCCATCTCGGCTAGTATCAAAGCTCCTCCGGAAAAGGCCTTCTTTACAACATAAGGTCCTTCCCAATTAGGCATCCACTTTCCCCTGAAGTCCTTTTGCATAGGGAGGATCTATTTCAACACCAAATCTCCTTCATGGAATACTTTGGGGCAGACTTTCTTATTGTAAGCCCACATCATCCGCTTCTGGTACAATTGACCATGGCGAATGGCTCTTAGCCTCTTTTCCTCAATTAGGTTCAGTTGATCATATCGAGATTGAACCCATTCTGCTTCGTCCAACTTCAGCTCTGCCAAAACCCGGAGTGAAGGGATTTCAACTTCAATAGGCAAGACTGCCTCCATCCCATAAACCAATGAGAAAGGAGTTGCGCCGGTAGAGGTTCTAACCGATGTTCGATAGGCGTAGAGGGCAAGCGGTAACTTTTCATGCCAATCCTTGTAGGTCTCAGCCATTTTCCCCATAATTTTCTTGATATTTTTATTAGCCGCCTCAACTGCTCCATTCATTTTCGGGCGATATGGCGATGAGTTATGGTGCTTAATGTTGAACTGACTACAGACTTCCGCTATTGCGCTGTTGTTCAAGTTTAGTGCATTGTCAGACACGATCCTTTCTGGCATACCGTAGCGACATATGATCTCTTTTTTTAAAAACTTGCTAACTGTCGTCTTCGTGACATTGGCATATGAAGCTGCCTCTACCCATTTAGTGAAGTAATCAATGACCACAAAGATAAATCGATGTCCATTAGAAGCCTTCGGTGAGATTGGCCCAATGGCGTCCATGCCCCACATTGAGAAAGGCCACGGAGAAGTCATAACATGAAGAGGTGACGGAGGCACATGGATTTTGTCTCCATAAATTTGACACTTGTGGCACTTCTTGGCGTATCGGATGCAATCCCCTTCCATTGTGGACCAGTAATACCCGAATCTCATTATCTACCTAGCCATTGTAAACCCGTTGGCATGCGTCCCACAGACACCTTCGTGAACTTCCTCCAGGATTTTCCTAGCCTCAACAGCATCGACGCATCTTAACAACACCTGATCTTTTCTCTTTTTATACAGGATCTCTCCGTCTAAGACATAGCCATTAGCCAGTCTTCTCAATGTCCTCCTGTCATTTTTTGTTGCTTGATCAGGATATTCACGGCTCTTCACATACCGCAGAATATCATGATACCAAGGATGATCATCTCTCTCTTCTTCTTCGTCAATATTGCAGCAATGAGTCGGGGTCTCACAGATACTCATTTGGATGGGCTGCATATCCTCCTGATCATTTACTCTGATCATAGAAGCTAATGTAGCCAAGGCATCAGCCATCTGATTTTCATCACGCGGGAGGTAAAAGAATGTGATATCATCAAACTCCTCTATTAGCTCCAAGACCAACTTTCGGTAGCTGATCAACTTGGGATCTCTTGTTTCCCATTCCCCTTTGAGCTGATATATTACCAAGGCGGAGTCTCCATATACCTCAAGCAACTTGATTTTACGGTCTATAGCAGCTCGGATTCCCATGATACATGCTTCGTATTCTGCCATGTTGTTTGTGCAATCGAAGTCCAACTTGCAAGTGAATGGATAATGCTCTCCATTTGGGGATACCAGGACTGCCCCAACCCCGTTACCAACAGCGTTTGACGCTCCATCGAAGTTCAGTTTCCAAGGATGATTTTTTAAGGCATCTTCATCAGTAGTTGCTACAAACATCAAATCTTCATTAGGAAAATCGAAGTTAAGAGGCTCATAATCGTCTAGCGCCTTGCTGGCTAGGAAATCTGCTATTGCACTCCCTTTTACCGCTTTCTGGTTCACATAAATTATGTCGAACTCAGAGAGCAAAATTTGCCATCGAGCCATTCTTCCGTTCAGGGCGGTTGACTCCATCATGTACTTAAGTGGGTCTAGTTTAGAGATTAACCAAGTTGTATGGTATAACATGTATTGCCTCAGCCTCTGAGTTGTCCAGACCAATGCACAACACAATTTTTCAATTGGCGAGTATCTCATTTCACACTCGGTGAATTTCTTGCTGAGGTAGTATATCGCCTTTTCTTTCTTCCCTGTTTCATCATACTAGCCGAGCACACACCCCATTGAATTATCGAATACTGTCAGATACAAAATCAATGGTCTGTCAGGACTGGGCGACATTAGCACTGGAGTATTAGACAAGTATTGTTTTATCTTGTCAAATGCCTTCTGGCATTCGTCGTCCCAGATGCCCGGATTGTGTTTCTTAAGAAGACGAAAGATGGGATCACACTTCTCAGTCAATTGCGAGATGAACCGAGCAATATAATTAAGTCTTCCTAGGAAACCTCGGACTTCCTTCTGAGTGCGCGGCGGAGGCAATTTTTGTACGGCCCTGACTTTATCCGGATCCACTTCAATTCCTTTTCCACTGACCACGAAACCAAGTAGCTTTCCTGCTAGAGCCTTGAAAGTACATTTGGCTGGATTGAGTTTCAACTGAAATTTCCTCAACCTCAAGAATAGTTTTCTCAAAACTTGCACATGTTCTCCTTCCGTTTGAGACTTTGCGATCATGTCGTCGACGTAGACCTCGATCTCCTTGTGCATCATGTCATGAAACAAGGTTACCATAGCCCTTTGGTAAGTTGCTCCCGCATTCTTTAACCCGAATGACATTACTTGGTAACAAAAGGTACCCCATAAGGTTATGAAGGTGGTCTTTACCATATCTTCAGGATGCATCTTTATTTGATTGTATCCCGAGAAACCATCCATGAAAGAGAAAAATGAATACCCTGCTGTGTTATCTACCAATGTGTCGATGTGAGGCAGTGGGAAGTTGTCTTTCGGGCTGCCTTGTTTAGGTCCCTATAATCGACGCACATTCGTACTTTTCCATCTTTCTTAGGGACAGGGACAACGTTGGCTACCCATTCTGAGTAATTCACAACTCGTAAAAACCCAGCATCAATTTGCTTTTTGACTTCTTCCCTTATCTTCACCGCGACATTGGGTCTCATCCTTCGGAGCTTTTGTTGAACCGGCTTGCAATCTTCCTTTATGGGGATACGGTGTACCGCAATATCAGTGCTCAGCCCAGGCATGTCCTGATACGACCACGCAAAGACATCTTTGAACTCTAACAGAAGTCTAATGAGGTATTGCCTTGTTTCCCTGGTGATGAGGGTTTCGATTTTCACCTCTTTCCCTTCCTCTAGAGTCACATTCTCAATTGTCTCTTTGTGAGGCAGAATCAGTTTTTCTTCCTGCTCCACCATCCTTAACAGATCTGGGGATATACTACAATCTCCGTCATCTGTAAAGTCTTGAGGTTCTTCTGGGCACATGTCTTGCTCATCAGGAAATTCTGGGTCCGTAACAGCGTTGTTCATGACATCGATATCTGGGGACCTATGGTAGGTATGAAAGAGTATTCAATGAAAATGAATTTAAGAAATACTTATGCGTTATGGTTATGAATGGAATGGAAAAGAAACAAAAGAATAACTGCACGGTATGAAAGGAAAATGCACTTTTATTGAAAGTAAAGATGCTTAAACATGAGCCTATTTCACAAAAGATTCTCGTTGTTCCCTAGGCTTGAAACAACAAGTGTGTTTTGAACATTACTCTGTTTTAGTCCTAAAAACTACAGGAATTTCTTCCGCAGTCCAGTTGTCCAGAACACTTCCAGGCTCGTAGGGGCGAATACCCGCCAAGTTTCCTCTCCTCGAACTTTCTTCAGACACAGCATTAATGTTCAAAGCCCCCATCATATCCTCAGCCGTTTCCTTATTCATGTTCTCCTGTCCCGAATGAATAATTCCCCCTGACACGAATGTATTAGATATATGGGGAAAGGTCATTGGACCCCACTCGATCTCTGCGTCATTCAGTCGTGCCCTTCGTCTTTCACGTTTCCTCTCCAGCTCCTCCTTTCTCTGTCTGGCATCTGGCCTATGCCCCAGGCCAAAACGATCATGCTTGTCAACCAATCCTAGCACTCTGACTGGCCCCTAGAGATATTTTCCGAGTCCCTTCCTAGGCAATGCTCCTTTTCCTACTGTCAGTTGTAGGCCCATTCTTGTTGCTTTAGAGATTTTGGGCGCCGGAATCTTGCTTCCTTCACTGATGAAAGTCGCATTTACAAACTCCAGCGACCTGAAGGAGCGCTCTATAGCCTCCGTATCATTCTCTATATACGGTGCATTACTAGTAACTGACGCGATGATATCCTCCTCTGCTCTTATGATTATCAACCGGCCCTCTGTCACCAATTTTAACTTTTGGTGCAATGACGAAGGTACGGCTCCTGTTGAGTGGATCCAGGGCCTCCCCAATAGATAATTATACGAAGGCTTGATGTCCATCACGAGGAAGTCTACCTCGTATGTATTTGGCCCGATAAGGAGAGGTATCTCAATCCTTCCCATTACTTTCCTTTCAGTACCGTCAAATGCTCTCACTATATTCTGACATGACTTCATATGAGAGCTATCTACAGGCAACCTATTCAGTGTAGATAAGGGCAAAACATTCAGTGCCGACCCGTTATCGATTAATACCCCCGGTAGTGTGTACCCTTTACATCGGGTAGTGATGTGTAAAGCCTTGGTGGATCCCATGCCTCCTGGTGGAATTTCATCATCACTGAAAGAGATGAAATTGTCTGCGCTTATATTACCAACAAGGCGGCCCAACTTGCTTACTGAAATGTCATCAGCAACATAAATCTGGTTCAACGCTTTTATCAGCGCATTACGGTGTCCTTCTGAGTTTAAAAGCAAGGCCATCACTGATATGCGTGTTGGCTGCTTGTGTAACTGTTCCACAACACTGTACTCACTGTGCTTCAGGAACTTCAAAAACTCCCACCTCATTCTCATTCTTTGGTTCATTAACCAAAGACCTCGCTCTCCTCGTCTCCCTTTTTCATCATAGAGGGCTCGACTTAGGGTTGGGTGTCTTTGGCGAACTCACTTTCCCAGAAACTATCACAGTGCAATTGTAGTTCCACGGTACCCTCTTGTCATCCTTATACGGAAAATTCACGGGTTTTTGAATTACAATCCTCGGTGTATCCCTATAAGGAGAAGTTACGGGTTTTCTGATTACAACCCTCGGTGTATCTTTATAGGGAGAAGTCACGGGTTTTTTAATTTCGACCTTCTAAGTGCTATTTTCACTCCTACCTCGTCGATCCTCGGGGTGTGTGATAATCACTATTGGGTGATTAACTTTAGGATCCTTTCCATGACCCTCCTCTCGTGGAACATACGTCCTCTCCTTCCACCAAGTCAAAGAACTCCAACTCCTTATTATTCATTAGCCCCTGTACTAGGGCTCTGAATGCGTTACATTGCTGAATTTCATGGCCTTCCTTGTCATGAAACTCACAATAGTTCCTTGAATCTGGAGATCTGTTCACATTCTCTTGCAGGACTAACCCCATTTTCTACATCGCTTTCCAAACTTCTCTCAATGGGGTTCTAATCTCAGCAACTTCATGCTTGGTTCTCCTCCCCCGCTCTCAACTATAGCATTTACCCCATTATCGGTATGACTGGGTAACGGATTTCCTCTACCAGGTGGGTCATTGAAGTCTACCACCCCCGCTTTGATAAGTCTCTCGACTAGTCTTTTGAATGAAGTACAGTTCTCTATCGAGTGACCTACTACATCCGCATGGTACTCACACTGAGCGTTTGTGTCATACCACTTAGGATATGGAGGTTGCAGCGGCTTCAAGTAAAACGGGGATACCACGTGCGCGTCGAATAAAGTTTTATACAACTCCTTATACGTCACCGGTATAGGAGCAAACTGAAACTTCTCGATCTTTTGCCTCGTGCTGGGCTCTTGTCTTGATGGGGCCTGCTGGCCCACGGTCACCGCTCTTGGTTGATTAATAGTAATGGGTTTAGGATAACCCGAACTTACATTACCCACTTCATTCTCCCTTTTCTTTGGAGCCGATCTTTTTATGCCCTCTCCAGCTTCTATTTTCCCACACCTTATTGCGTTCTCTATCATTTCGCCAGACATCACTATGTCTGTGAAACTCTTGGTCGCACTCCCCAACATGTGATTGATGAAAGGTGCTTTCAGGGTATGAATGAAGAGCATGGTCATTTCTTTTTCTAGTAGCGGTGGCTGAACTTGCGTAGCGACCTCCCTCCACCTTTGGGCGTATTTCCTAAAACTCTCGCCTGACTTCTTCTCTATGTTTTGCAACGTGATCCTGTTAGGTGCTATATCAGTCACATGACCGTAATGTTTCATGAAGGCCTGTGCCAAATCCTTCCATGATTTGATTTGAGTACAACTGAGCTGATTGTACCACTTTGCTTTGGCTCGATCGGACTATCACGGAAATAGTGGATCAACAACTGGTCGTTGTTGACATATCCCGTCATTCTTCGACAGAACATGGTAATATGGGCATCAGGGCAACTGGTCCCGTTGTACTTTTCAAATTTCGGCATCTTGAACTTCGGAGGAAGTACCAGATTTGGGACTAAACTCAGCTTCCTAGCATCCACCTCGCATTGGTAATCAACACTTTCCAATGCTTTAAACTTCTCCTCCAGCCATTTACAGCGATCCTCAAACTCCTTTGGAAACTCCGCCTTCGCTTTCTCCCCTCTTTGCATCGTCGAAATCGGGGACCATGATCTTTGGCAAATTGTCTCGTGGTTAGAGCTCAAGCCCGTCGGGAAGTTTGCCGGTGCCGAGGCACCAGTTTGATACTGAGGCCTGATATTAATAGACACTCTCGGAGGCTGCGCTTGAGAATTTACCGGGGCTAGGCCTGACGGATAAGCAAAATTTTCATTTTCATCCCCGACATCGACCATAGGGCCTTTTCCTTTATCCTGCGCTCCAGTCAACAACAAATAAGTTAACTAGCTCATCATACTTCTCTCGGATTCCGATTTGATCCTCACGTCTTGTTGGATTTTGGCCAATCGCTCTTGCATCTGAGTGCCGCAGAATCGGTCTTGCATCTCTTTCTGCATCTGCTCCAACCTTTCCAACCTTTGATCCATGATTTTTGTTTTCCTTCGTGTATAGTAGTGGTGTTCCAGGATAACTAAAATATGATATTTAGTTAATAGGGCTCTTTTGTGATATTTTAATGCTCATGATGCGATGCAATGCCAATGCATGAAATGCAATGTAAATGAATGAATGCAAAAAGACGTCAATTCTGGTTCAATTTCTTATAGAAAACTTATTTAAAAAACAAAATCCTTTACATAAAACAGAGTCACATATACGACCTAGCCCTTATGCCCAAAGTTTTAACTTTCTTAAGAAGATAGGCTAACTCTCGGCCCCTGTCTGACTCTGACTCATATACTACACTTAACACATCAACCTGAACAGCTAAGGTTTGTAAATGTTCAGCCACTTCTCGTATCTGAATCACGGCCTCGCCCATAAGGTAGTCTCTTTCTCTGACTTGGTTCTGAGAACGTTGAAGTTGTTCTTCCTGTCGCTCGTTGTTTGTCCCCAATAGTTGGATCCGGAGCTCGCTATTTTGCAGCGCCGTTTCAAGCGTTACCACCTTTCCTTTCAACTCTTCAATCTGATTTAGGCTTGATTCCAATTCCACCGTAGAGCTACGACTTCGACACAATGCCCTTTCTAGTTCTGCTACTCGAGCTCTTAACATCTCATTCTCGCTTTGGCTCTCACCCACAGTCTTTCTCAGAGTATCCTTTTGTGCCTGAGCCTCATGGAACCTCTCCTTCCACTGATCAACCTTGGCCTTCTCCTCCTGAACTTCTTGACGCCATTGATCCGAGGTTTTACCCAGCCCAGTAGTCCTCATCGATAGATGCAACTTTTTGTAATCGGTCTTCAAGCTATCCAGATCCTCTTCGGCCTTCCTTTTTCCTTTCCTCAGCTTCTCAGCCTCTGACTTCTGGATATCAATATCTAACCTCAAATTCATTTTTTCCTATTCCAATTGTTCTATCTTTTTCCCTAACTCTGAATTTTTACTTTCAAAGTCCTACTTCATGATCTCCAACTCAGAAGGGACTACTTGCAGGTATTCCTCTATCGATCGAGCAGCATCCTGTGTCGGCCCGGGGATATTATCGTTTACTCTTCTGCTCTGCCATGTATTATATTCGAGGGTTGCCATTGGACCCATAGCAACTCTTTTCATTCGATGAATCTGCTTCCACGCATCAGAAACTTCTCAAACTCTTTTCTTATAATTATTCCCACTATACGAGAATTCAAACTGAGCTAGCCCATGCGTTACCGGTATAAACTGTCTCGATTGGTATTGCCTTAGCACGGGCAAAGGAGCATACCCAACGGCTCCCCAGATCCCTAACAGAGTAACCCAATCATAACTCCCACACCGGTAGAGAATTTCATCGGGAACGAACCAAGAAGCTCTCCATTCCACATCCTTTTCCTGAAGATTCTGAAGAAGCGCGATCCAGTTCTCTTCTGATATGTCATCTCTCCTGGGCGCGGCTGCCAACTCCTTTAATGGGGAGTACTTCGTAAAAAAAACTCGACAAGAAGCTCTGTCTACCTTCCAGAAATGGCTATAGAACCACCCCAACAATAGTTGTGCGCATCCTATGAATCTTCCTTCACCTGCTCTCCGGCACGAGTTCAAAGATCTAAATGTTTCGGCAAGAATCGCTGGTACCGGCGTAACCCCTTTGCCAAGACGATCGAACAAGTCAATAACTGCTTCATCTACATGTCTCAAAGCCTTGGGAAAAATTACCAAGCCGTAGATACTTAAGGCGAAAATGTCAACTTTCCTCTTAACATCTGGGTGTGCCACCATCAGGTCCCTCAAGCTCACCCAAGGAATACATTTCCCTTCACCCTTCTGCTGAATTCGTGCCGTGACCCACTGTTCACCCATCCCAGTGATACTCATCAGCTTCTTTACAAAAGTCGGTGCATTAGCGACCCCGAAGTAAATCTTGTCGACCAGAGCCCTTTGATCGCGCGAGTAAGGCGTATATATTCTTCTACAGTAGGCACCAAGTCCACTTCCCCAAACGTGAAGCAGCTATAAGCGGGATTCCAATATTGAGTCATAGCCCGAAACAAGTGTCTGTCCACCCTAATGTCGAGTAAGTAGGGTAGATCACCATAATTAAGGTAGAAAAGTTGCTTAGTTGCTTCATCGCAACAGGCCCATATATCCCTTAATTCTTGGAGCTCATTTTGTGTCGTACTGATACGAGTGAAGTCCCCTAATTCTGATGTATACCCTTCGGTTAGACTATCCCCCTTCTCAAGCTGTGTCTTCTCTGACCATATACGCACGGCCGCATTATCCTCTACGTTATCAAGGAATCCGTTCTCCATAACAAACCTTCTAACTTAGTAATTAAAACAAGAATCGACGCCTTTTAAATATGAAATGACATGCAAACATGACCAAAATAAAACAAGTTAATATCGCATAAAAGTAACCAAAGCAAGTAAAAAATGTCGAACCATTACATAGATAGCCACTAAAGTTTAGCATGGCTCTACCTAGGGTGGGTTTTTAAGGTTCACTATATGTGGTTTAGTTCTAAAGGAAGGGTACCCGAACTAGCAGATTCCTCAATCCTCACCCATTATAGGCTCATACGGATCGAGTTCAGTTCAGGGGAATACATTTCCCTATGGCCATGCGGAGGTGGAAACCTCACGGAACCATAGGTACGGATGTACTCCTAAGCAGTCCCTAGCCCATGCGGAGGTGAAAACCTCACGGCGTAGCTTCGCTCCCACTTAAGGGTGTGACCACAATGGTCATGCAACATGAATGCGAGGAATATCCTATGGGTCTCAAACCACAACAACCATATGACGCGACACAAACTCATGCAATGAAAGAAACGAAATCAAAATTTTATTTTCGATAAAAGGACATTAATCAATCCATTCTACGGCTTGACTCTCTTATTGGTCCCCAGTGAGTCGCCAAGTCGTCGAAAAACCATTTTTGTTTGGAAAACGGGCCGACTTTAAAAAGAAAAAGCGGAGTCGCCACCAATCATTTTTGAAGTACGATTGGGTCACTTTAGAAAACATTTTGGGTCTACGAGTTTTAAGAAAACGGGCTCGAGTCGATTCTACATACGAGGAAGGATTAGCACCCTCGCAACGCCCAAAAATTGGTACCGTGTTAATTGATTAATGTCCTTAATATCGAAAATTAAAAAAAATATTTTAAAATATGAATCCTTAAAAATATTTGGACAACCCACATTGTATGTCGAAACTCTCTTGTTCCGAAAAGTTGAAATACCACATCCAGCACGATAGGACACGATGCTTCAAACCCTCGATACCAAGATCATTTCATGATTTCCAAAATTCATGTATTGCAAATTGAAAAGGGTATGTCACTATTGGGCTAAACTAAAAACCGAAACCCAGCACGATTGGGCACGATTCCTTGAATTTCCAATCATAAAATATTGCCTTTATTTCAGAAAATCTAGTCAAAATCTCTGAAGGATGTCTAGTCATTTGGACGAATAGAAAATCGAGACCCAGCACGATTGGGCACGATCTCTCGAACTTCCAAACGCAAAACATTGCCTTATTTTAAAAAAACGATCAAAATCTTTAAAGGACATTGAGTGATCTAGACAAATGAAAAATCGAAGCCCAGCACGATTGGGCACGATTCCCCGAACTTCCAAACACACAAAATTTCCTTTGTGAAACATTTTTTTAAGTTTTTGAAAAAAAACAAAAAATAAAAACGTGTAAATGTAGACATGATGATAATAGGGAATAATAATAAATGCAAAAAAAAAAACAAACAATAATATTACAATTATAAAAACGATATGTAACAAATAAAACAAATAGTAATAATAATGAAATATAAAACTAATAATAAATAATTAATAACGAATATATAAAAAAGTATGATATTAACAGTAATAAAAAAATAGTAAAAGAAATAAAGGTATATTAATAATAATAAAATAGATATAATCATAATATATAAAAAATAAAGTAAACAAGTGTATACATATAACAGTAGTAGAAATATAATAGAAATATAATAATAATATACATAATGTAAAGAATATGATTATGACAAGAATAATAAAAAGTAACAAAAAAGGATATTTAAAAACAATTAATTTAATGGCGAAATAGTAATATAATTGAAAATGGATAAAATTGTATCAAAACGGAGACTTTTGGAGCCAAATTTTAAAAAAGATAGAAGGGTTAAATCGTAATGCGTGCGTAACATTGAGGGGCCGGTAATGCAATTACTCCAAGCTCCTGAACACCTGCACCTGACCCAGGACTAACTTGAAGCGGCGCGCAAACTCAGGGGCAAATTTAAAAATAGAAAAAAGCAAGGAGGACGCAGCTTGAAACAACGGCACAATAAGGAGGGCTAATCACGCAATTTACCCACTTAAGGTGAAATTGCACAAATCCTCCTGCAGCAACAAGTAATTGCGTGGGGCCCATCCCTTTTTAGTGTTTAAAACTTAAAAACAAAACCATTCCTTCATTTTTTCTCCCCCCGCTTTTCTTGATTTCTAGGGCTTGAAGCCCTTTTATTCCTCAATCATCGACGTTTTAACCCGATCAGTGCGGCGATCACCCACAAGAACGAAGGCCCGATAAGTTTCTTCCTTTTCCTTTGTCAAAACTCGTTTTAGAATAAAAAGATAAATAAAAGAGATATGTTTGTTCTTGAACAAGAAAAAAAAAAGAGAAAGAAAAATAAAAAAAATAACAGACCTACTACCGTTCTTTGATTTTTAGAACTAATTTCCTTGAATTTGTAAAACAAAAAAAATCGCAGTATTGCTCCCGTATCTCGCTCCCGTATCTCGTTCAAAAACCAATCCCCTTTACAACGTTTTCGAAGGCTTTTATAGCCCTTTACAACTGATTCTTGTTTATTTACAGGTGCCCGATCGATTACGTCTCTGACTTGGCATGGTGGAGAGGCGTACGTCGCGGGATGTGGCGTCTGGTGCGCGAAGGTGGGGTTGCTGGCAGTTGCATGTGGGGGTAGGGTTCCCCGATTGTTTTTCTTATTTTGGGCTTAGGGTTGATGTTGCATTAGGCCCATTACTTTGGATCTGTTTGTTAATTGGTATTGGGCCCCTGGCTTGAAAATTGGGCCTTACAGTAGTCATTATCTTTTGCCATAGAAAATAAAATATCATTTTCCAATAATTTTTGGAGGCAGAGGCAGGCATCGCCCGCTTCCCATTTTTCTGACTTTGTGGTAACATCATTAACTTCCTCTTCAGTCTTCATGTTCGACCTTAACCTTTATATTAATTAATTACCTTTGATTTTGTTTTGTGGTAATGAATATCAACATCGCGGATAAAAGAAAATTCAATGGAACCAACAAGTAATTAGAAGAAGTGGATTTCTTCTTCAAGTGGATTTTAGAAGGATTTTATCTGAATATCACCCCTGGTCCAACTCCAAACGAAATTATACTAAAACTGTAAAATAGATGAAAACGTCTGTAATTTATATCAAAAAAGGAAATAATTAGAGATGGGGGGAATTTAGGTGTCGGAAATATGAGTTCTAGGTACTAAAAAACGCCTTTACTTAAGCTCATACTTAACCCCAGAAGCACCATCATCGCCCATGACATTTTTTTGTTGCCTTCGTCGACCTTCTTCCTTAAATGCTCTCAACTTCCCTTCAATGTTATCTCCATATGATAATTCAAACACGTCGTCGAAGTTCGTCTGAAAGCAATAGTGGATTCTGGCATGGCCCTCGGTGCCCAGAAGACGATTGTCACCAACAAATCAATGCAAATGCAAACAATAGCAATTGTGGCTCCCGGGAAAGAAGTAGAGAAAGCGTGGATGATAACAAAATACCTCTTTGAGCGTTTTTATCTAACGTGGGTCCATGTGTACAAAATACCTTCTTTTCAGAATTAGGTTTAAAGTTACTCTAAGATTATTAAGTACCTTAGTTTGGGAAAAGGATTCATGTTTTTCATATACTTTGATTTTTTTTTAATTATATTAATATTTTATATTTTTAATATATTATTTTATCTTATTTTATGTTATATTTTATATGAATTATTATTTAATATACTGACAATAAAGTTTTTTAACTTCATAAGCGAACTTAAGAAATATGTGAGGTTAAACTTGCAGATAGTCTCGAGACACAGTCACTTTATAACTTATTTCTCAACTAAGAAGACTATTATTATATTTTTACCTCAATTTGGACACAGTTAAATTCTCTGTTGAGTATATAAAACCCATTACGAAGAATAATTAAATATGAGTTTTCACTCTCCTATAAATACACAAAGATACTATTAAGTAGAGGAATCCTTTCTTCTCCCAAAAGTCCTAATACGATAAACATTTATCTTGAATTTCTTTACCTATTTGACTCTCGACCCTAGAATAGGTGACACCTCCTCCTTTTCCTACCCGTTGATATAACAGAATCATAAATGTTTTACTACGGACTTTATGAGATGCAAAAAAATATAATAGAATTGAAATCAGAATAGAATGAAGGCAGAAATTTTTGTTCCTCGATAAGGAAACTATTTTTTTAAGAAATCGTTAAATGAAATGGAAAAACGAAAACTAAATAACATTAAATACATTCACTTTTTAAGTAATTTACATCTATGTCCTTCACAATATATCTTTGATTTTATTTATCGTATATAATTCCAAATAGTATATATAAAAATTATGGATTCAAATATAATTTACATGTCTCAATTTACTGAAAGCATGTCAAAATTATAAGGGTAAATATATATCATAGCACATTAAAATAGTATCGTTTTTATTTGGTCATTTTAATATATTTTTTTTCAACATAATCGCTTTAATTAATATAATTGTTCAAATTGATCATTATGGTTAAAACTTTTGTTAATTCACTAACGAATTACTGATGTGATACATTAGCCCATTGAATGATTAAGATGCAACATTTTTTAATTTTTGAAACTTCTCTATAATTAATACAAAAAAAAGAAATTGCTGGAGGTTTCTCTAGTGTCCTCATTTCTGCTTTGTTTTTTGTCAGAATTCATGCATTTGCTCATCTGGGTCATCACCAATTATCGATTTCTTAACTTTCCATTCACCAGGATATTTTTTTTCTCAATATCAAATTTGGTGTGATACATACTAGAATAGGCATGATAACTCTTTCATTTCGTGTGCCTCTCATTTTTCTTATTGCAGAATTTCGTTTGGATAAAATTTTGATTGCTCTGTTGTTTTTTTCATTAATTTGAATACATAGTCTAAAAATTTGTATTTTCTTTCTTTTATTGGGTATTGAATTTTGTCTTTTTCTGTGAATTATTGCTCCAAGGATATTTCTGTTCGTAATTTTGATTTGGATTAATTATAAAGAGATCTTAGCTTTAGTATAAGGTAAAAAAAAATATCACGTGTTAATCACTCAGTAGGCTAATGTGTCACGTCAGCAATTTGTTAGTAGATTAACGGAATTTTTAACGGTAGTGACTAATTCAAACAATTATCTTAATTGGAGTTATTAAATTAACAAAAAAAAAAATAGAATGACCAAAACAAGAATAATGCTATTTTAGGGTGACCTGCGTTGTAGTTTATCCAAATGATAAAAGATTTCATAATATTTAATCATGACAATATTGATTCCATAATTAAATTAATATTTTGTAGTGTAAAAAAAAAACTTAATTATAAATATTTTTTTGAACATTAATCCAATTATAGGTTCTTTTATCATATCTATTTTATTATATAATGCTTAAAACTACTCATAGTCCTTTCCCAACACTTAAATAGGAGGATTATATGCTTTAACGCACTCTAACTCATGTCCTCCTGCACTAGCAATAATGTCGATACTAATCGAACTAATGTTTAATCGGCTTAGTATTTAAAAGTATTGATTGCAAATAAATCTATGAATTTAAATCTTAATTATGACAATTTAATTATAAGGTGGTGTTTCTTTGTTTAAAAAGTATACTTTTTTTTTTCAAATAATAGCTTAGCGTATACTAAAAAATTTCGGCCAAATGATCAGAAAATACCAATTTTTAAAATAATTTACGGAAAAGGGCCGGAAAAATAATTATTTACCGGAAAGGGTCATTTCTCCCGAAAACGCGTCCACGTCAGTAGCGATTTCATGCAAAGAGAAAACGCTTCCACTGAGGAGTGTTTTGCCACATCGACAAAAACGCTCCTTGGGCGCTTTGCGATGATGTGGCAAAAACGCTCCTCCAGGGACGCGTTTTAGCCCCTTTTTTTTTAAAAAAAAAACTATTATCGAATTAAATTTTCAAAAAAGGTCATTTTTTAGATATTATAAAAATAGACCAATTTTTTTAAAAATTTACTAGAATAAACCTTTATAAAGGCTCAAAGTGACAACACTATTTTTTTTTTTTTTGTGGTGTCACCAATTAATATGGAAATATAACTTACAAAGCAAATCTTTATATAGACCCAAAGTCTCATTTGACTTGTTTTCTTGAGCAATGTGGGATATGAGATATGCGTATATATAGACTCATGAATAGTTTTGCAGCTTGTTCCTAAACAATGTGGGATTCCTTCCTCTTTTAACTAACAACATGATTCCTTCATCTTTTAACTAACAACATGAGATTAAATGCTACACTATATTTGATATTTTTTTAGTTAGAGTTTAATTTTTTTTTACAAAAAGTTAACATTTGTTATATTATAAATAAAACTTTTAAACTCTAAGTAAAAAAAATATAAAATATAAAATGAGTATGGTAAAATATTAAAAAATAAATATTTAAAAAATTACTAATAGTTGAGTGATCATTTTGTAAATTTTTATAATTCGATAGCTAAAAAATATAGTTAAGTGACTATTAATGTAATTTAATCTAGATATAAAATATGAAAAATAATTATTATATTTTATGTATATTATATATTTCTATAAAAAAACTTATTTAACATAATTATATACTATGTTTAAATAGATATTATCTATCTAGTCAAAATATATCTGAAATAAATTTATCGGCATTCATTAGGTGATGAAAATTAAATTAAAATTAGAATTAAAAAAATTAATTAGTATAGTAAAATATTAAAAATAAATAAATATTTAAAAAGATATATCAATTTTTTAAAATTACAAAAAAATACTAGTTGAGTACCAAATACTCATCATTTATTTATTAATCAAAACATTCATAATATAAAATAAAAAAAATTAAAAGTATAACTTCTGAATTTAAATAATGAAAAATTATTTTAAAAATTAGAATTGCATTGATATGAACTTCAAACATTTAAAATTGAATAAAAGATTATTGCATGTACAAGTTTCATATGTGCAATTTGTTCTCTTTTTTTTAATAGTTCTTTTGTATATGTTAACAATTCTAAAATGCAACAAGATTAAATATCTCAAAAGATAATTTTATAATATGAGAAAATGTTAACAAAATATATAAAAAAAATAGAAATTGTTTTGTAAAAAAAATCAAATATAATGTAGCATTTAATCTCATATTGTCAGTTAAAAGAGGAAGGAATCCCACATTGTTTAGGAACAAGCTGCAAAACTATTCATGAGTCTATATATACATATACCTCATATCCCACATTGCTCAAGAAAACAAGTCAAATGAGACTTTGGGTCTATATAAAGATTTACTTTTTAAGTTATATTTCTATATTAATTGGTGACACCTTAAAAAAAAATGGTGTTGTCACTTTGAGCTTTTATAAAGATTTATTCTCGTAATTTTTTAAAAAAAATTGGTCTATTTTTATAATATCTAAAAAATGACCTTTTTTGAAAATTTAATTCGAGAATAGTTTTTTTTTTTGAAAAAAACACGGGCTAAAACGTGTCCCACGGGAGGCGTTTTTGCCACATCAGCAAAGTGCGCCTCAAGGAAGCGTTTTTCTGATGTGGCAAAAACGCCCCTCTCGAAGCGTTTCTCTCTTGCATCCCCGAAATCGCTACCGACGTGGACGCGTTTTCGGGGAAAATGGCCCTTTCCGGTAAATAATTATTTTTTCGGCCCTTTTCCGTAAATTATTTTAAAAATTGGTATTTTCTGGTCATTTGGCCAAAAACTTCACTGCAATTGGGAAAAAAAAACAAAGATAATAAAACCGAGGCTCATATAAATGCGACCAGTTTTAAGATTAAATTAATTATTTTAGAAATATATTAAAAAAATTTAAAAATAATTAAATTATTTTGAAAATATTTAAAAACTTTTAAGATTAAATTAAAAAAATAAATTTGGTATATGATACTTTTATATTTGTTAATGTTTATTTTTTTTAAAAGCTAAATTTTAAATAAATATGTTTTGATGAAGAAAACAAATATATAACTTAAAATATATTTATGAAAGATCTGCAATTTAAATTTGTACAATTTTTAAGTATGTTTTCAATTTTCAAATTTTAGATATTGTTTCATTTTTAATTATATATTTAATTTTTTAATAAAAATATAATATATTTAAGGTTAAACAACACAATTAGTCATTCAATTATGGGTAAGTTTTCATTTTGCTCACTTAATTAAAAAAGTTATAATTTAGTTACTCAATTATTCGAAAGTTTTTATTTATGTCACAAATCTATCCAAAAGTTTTTTTTTTTTATTTAAGTCATTAGGTTATTAAGTTTTAAAAAAAAAAAAGTTTCGCTAACAAGCTCCAAGCGCCAATTTGATTATCGATATGGTGAATCAACACTCATTGACGAGTAAAAGAACATACCTTAGATCCAAATCAATTTGACGACAAGTATCGAAGATCGAAGAAAAAAGCTATTTGAATTTTGATTTGTAGATTCATAACGTCCAAAGTTATTTTATAAAAAAAATTGAACTATAGAAAAGAAAGGGAAAATGTGCTTTCAATCAGTGCAAGCAGAGCGAACAGAGAAAGCTATATAACATCGATTTTAATAGCCTAGTTACTTAAATGAAAACTTTTGAATAGTGTAATTTACCATATATTAATTAATTAATATAAAACAACCATTTAATATTATTACTTTTTTTGACAGGAATTTTGATATTATTACTTAACTATTTTTATTTTTAATTAGTGATAATATAAATTTTTATTATTTATCTATTAATTAATTTTAATTACTTAGAGAAATAATTATGACATAATATATGATGTCGTCATTTTTACCCATAATAATTTTGAGTACTTTGTAATTAGTCCAAAAATTGAAATTTAATTTGTTTTTTTTTTTTTATACGGACTTCATCTGCATTTCAAACTTGACTTGTAAAAATTTAAGTATTTATAAATTATAACTTCCTCGCGAGTTAACTAGGTCTAAAATAGGCTTTATCATGGGTCAGTCACTCACCCAAGTTCAAAGGCTCGTCCAAAAAATGAGAGGATTTAGACAAAATACAAAGCTCGCAAATTGGGCTTGGGTAAAATTTAAGACTCGTTTTCTATATGGGCTAAGCTTTGGGCAAGATTTTTTTTGCCTAAACCTGCCCGACCCGAATATATTATGTTATAAAAATATTATATTAATTATATATGTTAAATAATATATATTTATATTAAATCCCTAACCCAATAACAATTAAATTCATTACCCAAACGCTAAAAAAACTTACCCAACTAAATAACTCAACCCAATTTATAAAATTTTAAAAATTATATTTAATACAATAAAATATTTATTATATTTATTTGTGTTTTTTAACATAATAAAAAAATATTATATTTATGGTAGTGTTTTTTTAATATAATTATTTTTAATGTATTAGAAAAGTTTTATTTTTGTGTTTTTTCAGTGCATTTAGTGTATTATATTTTTTAAAAAAAATATTTTTAGATAAAAATTAATTTTAAAAAATCAAGTATAGGTGAGCTGGGTCGAGCTCAGATTTACCTTTCTTAAATTAGGCTAGACTTGAGCAAAAAATAAACTTATTTTTCGAACTAAATCAAGTCCAAACTTAATTTAAATACATTACATGAACCTATTTGATCCGACCCATGAGCACCTCTAATTTCAAATACATCTAGTGTATATAAAGTCTGTACAAATTTATTCATCCATGCATCCGCAAGCCGTGATTATGGGACGTTGAATTTCATGCATTATGGCACATTGATTTGCAAGTGGCAACTCAAGCTTGTAAGAATTAACAGATGTTTTTGTTGTTACAAGGCAAAACCCTTGTCATCCCATTCCCACCATTACCAAGCGAAATTATTGACAAGAATTCAACCACATTTTTAGAAATTTGAATTTTGATGCGATTAGGAGTACTAGGACTCTGCCTTCCCTTTCTTCGCTTATAATAGCAAAGCTTGTGAATTCAAAAATCCATCGCCACAACTAAATTTACCACGTCAAGGTAGAGATGCAGATCATGATGATTGGCTCATACAACTTCACACCCTTCTTCACAACACAACAAGCTTTCCTGCATTCAACCCCCAAATTTCAAGCTCACATTACTTCACACTTTTTCTTTTTTTACTTTTATGCCTTTTTTTATTGATTTTATTTTTTATAAAAAAAATTATTCATTCTTTTAATTTCAAGTTTAAATTTATATTGATTATTCTTTACTATATGTCTAATTATTGTTTGAAGATGGGGATAAAAGTAAATTGTTGAGAAAATAACGAAAGCTTCAAGGCTCATAACATGCCATTCTTTTTAGGTTCTATTCATCTCCACCTATATTTTCGTGTGCAGAAGAGTTACTAGTAAAGGAATCTCGATAATATAATAAAGCTCAATGACTATTTGCATTTTACATTGACAAAAACAGTTCACTAAGCATAAGATAGCAAGAGTATTAAATTATCTAAAGAACTTTTGTTGTATTTCTTTATAGAACAAGTTTTGATTATTAAAAGATGGAGGAGAATAAAAAAAAAAAAAAACCTTTCGTTTCTAATTTTGGTGTCTTTGTAAGTCTTGCAAATAAAATTTGTCTCCTATTTATAGGAGTTGGATAATCACATCTATTAACAGTGAACACAACTATTAATTGAACAATCATAATATTTCGTTAATAATCAAGTAACATAACTTTTAGTAACAAGAGACATAAATCATCACTTTTGAATAGTGACAACTCTTGATTAACCAAGTGATATAACTTTTAGATCACTTGAATCTTCTCAATAATAACTATTGAAAAACTATAAATATATTTTTAAAATGTTCAAACAATTTCCCCCAATTTCAAAATATTCTCGATTTTGATAACCTTGAAAAATCATTTGCATGTTAAAGTCAATCAAGCTATATATTTTTTGAACCTTCACTTAGAGAAAATATGTTAAAATTAATTGAAATTGCATGGTAGACTTGCTTTGAACGAGCTATTCCATTTGATTAACAAAGCACATTTCGTACAATGATTTCAACACTAATCAATGCATAGTATTCGAGAACACTATTATTGGCATGTGTCTGTAATCTCTTTTCATGAGTATTGTTGGAATCAAGTCGTTGAGCTCCTAGAAGCGATCACACTTCACGCTCACATAGGTAGACCCCATCAAGAGTGTTACAGTAATTATAATAGTTTAACATATTTATGTTATGTGTATATTAAGAGTATATTGCTCATTCTTTCCCTTACAGTTAAGGGTACCTAGCACATTTTACCCTAAGATAATATCTTAAATATTATTTTTTGTTAAGTATGACTCCTATTTCAGTCAAATTTGAGAAATAATATTCTAGTTAAACTCTGTTTATTTGTTTCAATCAAACACTGATTAGTTTAGATTATTTTATTATTATTTGACCTATGAATTTAGCCTATAAATAGGCTCTTTTACAACCTTAGAAAAAACACCCATTAGATATTAGAACTCATAACACATTTAGAGAATTTTGTGTTTACGTTTTGAGGGTTCTTTATTTTCGGGTTTTCGGGGTTTAGTTTTTTTATCTCTATCTTTTGTACTCTTTGTTCTTTTGCCATTATAGTAAAATTATCTTTCTCCGTGGTTTTTTATCCTCTTAGGAGGGGTTTTTCCATGTTAAATTTGTGTGTTCAATTTCTCAATTTATTCCGCTATTTTTTTCTTATTGCTTAATCGGGTCGATCCTAACAAGTGGTACCAGAGCTAGTTCAATTTTCATAGATCAGCCCATTCAGATATGGTAGCAACAAGGTTTGAAATTGAGAAGTTCGATGGTGAGACAAATTTCAATCTGTGGCAAGTTCGGATGATGGCAATTCTAGTTCAAACCGGCTTGAAAAAGGTTGTTACCGGGAAAAAGCCTGAGAATCTAAATCAAACAGAATGGGAAGAGCTTGATGAAAAGGCCTTGTCTGCAATCTAGTTGTGCCTCGCGAATACGGTATTGCAGGAGGTATTGATGGAGAAAACCTCATCCGCCTTGTGGAAAAGGTTAGAAACTCTTTATGCGACTAAGTCTCTGGCTAACCGTTTAGTGTTGAAACAACGTCTATTTACGTTTCGCATGAACGAATGTGAGCTTCTTAGAGATCACATCAGTCAGTTCATTACTATTTTAAATGATTTAAAGAACGTTGAGGTTCATATTGACAATGAAGATCAAGCTATGCTATTATTGTGCTCTTTACCCCTTCATACAAGTCTTTCAGGGAGACCCTGATTTATGGCAGAGACAAACTCTCATTCGAAGATGTGAAGGGTCATTTGTTGAGTAGAGACAAACTCGACAATGAATTTCGTTTGGATAGCAAGGTAGATAGGCAAGCTTCCGTTTTGGTAGCATCAAAGAAACAAGACAAAAGGTGTCGCTATTGTGAAAAGTTAAGTCACGTCAAAGAAGATTGTTATAAACTGCGAAATAAAAGAGCTGCTGAGAGTAACAAGGAAGATGTAGCTAGTGCTAATTTGGCCGATGAAAGCGGTGATGATTTCTTGTTAGTGTCAACGAGCGATAACTCCAAGCTCACGTCCGAGTGGATCCTAGATTCGGGATGTTCTTTCCACATGTGTCCCAATAGAGAATGGTTCTCCACATACAGTTCGGTTGCAAGTGGAGTTGTGCGTATGGGAAATGATTCATCTAGTAAGGTAATTGGTATTGGTACTGTTAAAATTAGGATACACGATGGGACGATTAGGACACTCTCAGATGTCAGGTATGTACCTGATTTACAAAAAAATCTCATCTCCTTCAGTATTTTAAACTTGAAAGGATGCAGAATCAACATCGAGTTGAGCAGCATTAAATTATCTCGTGGAGCTCTCGTTTTGTTAAAAGGTAAAAGAACCGGCAATCTTTATATTCTGGAAGGTTCTATAGCGGCCGGTGAAATCGGACGTCCCTCGTCCATCACGGAGTCGAAGTCAACTCGTTTGGAGCGGAGGCAACTTGGTCATAGGAGGGAAAAAGGTATGACCGTTTCGTTGAAGAGATGTTCTCTTTTGGATGCATGTTTTGAAAAGTTAGGGCACTATGTTCGTGAAAATCAGACTCGGGTTAGTTTTGATTTGGCAGTGTACAAGTCGAAGGCTAGAAGTCTTCCAGTTTCTAAGCACAGATTCGACTCAGTTAATTCCCTGCATAGTTTAAGATAGGCTCGTGGCGGGCTTTGGCAAAGATGGCGTTGTGGAAATATGAGTCAAGGTGGAGATTTGTTAAGTATGACTCCTATTTCAGTCAAATTTGAGAAATAATCTTCTAGTTAAACTCTGTTTATTTGTTTCAATCAAACACTGATTAGTTTAGATTATTTTATTGTTATTTGACCTATGAATTTAGCCTATAAATAGTATCTTTTACAACCTTAGAAAAAACACCCATTAGATATTAGAACTCATAGCACATTTAGAGAATTTTGTGTTTACGTTTTGAGGGTTCTTTGTTTTCGGGTTTTCGAGGTTTAGTTTTTTTATCTCCATCTTTTGTACTCTTCGTTCTTTTGCCATTATAGTAAAATTATCTTTCCCCGTGATTTTTTATCCTCTTAGGAGGGTTTTTCCACGTTAAATTTGTGTGTTCAATTTCTCAATTTATTCTGCTATTTTTTTCTTGTTGCTTGATCGGGTCGATCCTAACATTTTTTTGATGTTAGCAATTATATATTGATGGTGTACTATATCTCATTAAGCTCAATATTTGATGTTATACCAAGCGATGAATCGAGTTTCTATAATTGATGACACAAATATCATATGTTTGTACCTCATCCCTAAATTTTCAAATTTCCAACATAACCATATTAATAATTTTGACTACATGGTGAAACTTTATATTTATTTGAGCTTAAAGGTAATAAAAAAAACGCTTAGCAAAAATAAAAAATCAATTATGCCCTAAAAAAATTTCAACTTTTTGGAAAAAAAAATCAATTAGGCTCTTCAATTAATGAAAACTTTTAGTCTATTGGTTTGACCGTTAATTGTGTTGACATGGCATGACACGTTAGCAAAAAGTTTAAAGCATATATTTTAAAATTAATAAGAATATATGCATATATAATGAACTTAAATAAATGGTTGCCCGGACTCATTTCAGATGAGTACAAATCTATAAAAAAATTGTAAAAGATTTGAAAAATTACAAAAAAATATAAATAAAAAAATAAAAAACACAAAAAATTAATAATTTATAAAAACATAAAATTTAATGAAAATGCACATCTGAAATGAACATGATCAGATGAATCGGGACAATTGGATATCCTGATTGATTTCGGAGTAGTGCAAAACTATAATATATATATATATATATATATAAATTGTAAAATCTAACTCCCTTTTACATTTTGGTGTTCCAGAATTATAAAAAAAAATCATAATTAATTTTTTTAAATAATTATTAATATTATACACCCATATACAAATGTCGAGCCCTTGCGTGCTACACATTCTCCTTTCTTAATTCCATGGTTCATCTATTGACATTGAGTTTAAGGCTCCGTTTGTTTCGCTGAAAATGATTTTTAGAAAATATTTTTTTTATTTTGTATTTTATTGTGTTTGTTTCATGGAAAATAACTTAGTCAACGGAAAATGACTTACAAGTCCACGGAAAATAAGCCATTTTTTTTCTATAAAATGACTTACCCTTTTAAAAAGCGTAAGTCATTTTTCAGGAAAGAGTTCCTTTATGGGTGATTTTATTTTTTATATAAAAATTAACTTAAGTCAAGCTTAATATTATTATATTAATAATATTTTTTAAAAAATATTTAAAATTAATAAAATATTAATATAAAATATTATAATTTTCAATATTATTAAACATACATATTTAATTATCTATATCTAATCATATAATAAATTATTAATATAATTTATTATTTTAATAAATTATTTAATATTTTAATTTTATTTTAATTATAAATATTTATTAAAATTATAAATATATTAATAATAAATTTTTTTTAGTATAAATGTTAAAATATGCCATAAGTTTATGTACTCTTAACAAATTTGGAAATTAGTCCATGTACTTTTCATATTTGAAAATCAAGTCCAATTGTTAACCTTGTCAAAATTTTTTGTCAATTTTTTTGATGTCACATTTTAAATAATAATAAAAAATACTCGGTATTCATCTAAGTAAAAAATTACGTTATGATGAACATGAATTTTAAAAAATATTTTTAATAATGCTAACAGTTGAATCTGAATTTTGATATCTAAAACGTAGGATTAACCGAAAATTAAAAGTACATGGACTAAATTTTAAATTTATGAAGAGTATAAGGACTTATGACATATTTTAACCTAGTATAAAAATATTAATATTTTAATTATATAAATATGGGTATTTGTTTAAATAATTCTTAGCTTCATTTATCTCTTACAACTCTAATGTGTCAATATGTACTCTCATATATGTAGTATATTTAATTTAAATTAAGTTTTAATAAGCATTATTTATTATTAAGTTTATATAATACATTGATTATTACAAAATATTTTTATTATAAAAATAAATTTCGATCGTTAAAAGGAAATTGCAATATAATATTTTATAACAAATATATTTATGTTGTGTTTGTTTTACAAAGCACGATGTGAAATATAAATTTATAGATATAAAATAAACTTAAATAAACAATGAAAAAAAATCTCAAATATATGTTTGTTTTATTGAAAATAACTTTTATGAAGTATGTAATGGGCCATTTTTGCCCGGCCCACCAGAAAACTAAAACAAAAACTAAAATAAATAATAACAGTCCCATGTTTTTACAAGACCCATTAACAGCCTAAAATACAAAAAAAAACTAAACCCTAAGCCCAGCCCAAAACACTAAACATTTTCAGAACCCTAGGGTTCCCCTCCTCCTTTGCGCCGCGCCGCTCCTCACGTGGTGTCAGCACCTTCTCCACTGCAACGCTGCCACAGTCACCTGCAAACACGCAAAGCAGAGCAATAGAGTAAGCAACAGCAAAAGCAAAACTGTAGCAAAAAGAATGCACAAATATTGTATTTTGTTGGCTATATAAAGCCACATAATTTGAATGTAAAGGGGGGGATTTAATAAAAAAACGGAAGAAAACAAAAAAGAAACAGATTCGAAGTTGGAAAGGTTTTTGTTCCGTTTTCTTATTTTTTTTACTTTCTGTTCATTTTCATTCTTTGCAAATCTATTTTAATATAGAACAAAAACACAAAAAAACCAAATCAAAAACATAAGAGGAGATCTTTTTATATTTATTATTTTATTTCTTCGGATCTTTTTTACATACATACACATATATACTTATAAACAAAAAAAAGAGAGGGAAGTTTACCCTTTAAATCGCCGAAAAAAGGGAGTCTTTTGAGCTAGGGCCGCCGTGCACGGTGGCGGACGGCGGCTACCGGTGCCGAAGTTCTTGCCGGATTCCCAGATCGGAGAAAGGGGGGGTTGAGAGAGTTTAAAGTTTTTTTAAGTTTTTTTTTTAAATGATGGGCTAAATGAAATTTTTGGTAAAAATTTGGTTTAAATTAACTATCAAAACGGCGTCGTTTTGATTTAATGGCCCCAGACACTAAACGGCGTCGTTTTGATGCGAAATGGGCTGACCCGACCCGCTCTAGGTTAAAGATCCGCGTGTTTTTTTAAGCGGAAGGGATATTTACTGGTTCAGTCCTTCCGCTTCTTCAACCCACTTCAATTAGATCCTTTTTTGTTCTTTTTTCTTTTAATTTTGCCCTAGAATTTTGCTTTTATTGCATTTTAGCCCCGTGTAAAGAGCTGCGTTTTGGAGGGCGGGAATATTTTACCTTTTGGTCCCTCTATGTTATTTGCGCCTTTTAATGTGGTCCTTTATTTCATTTTTATTTCGATTTATGCCCCTTAAATTCCATTCGAGTTTCAATCTAGTGCTTTTTGTGTTTATCCATTTATTTATTTATAATTTGGGCTCTAAATTTCATTTTAATCCCAATTTAATCCTTTATTTGCTTAATTTCAAACTTTCATTCTTTTATATGCACACTGTTCTTGCCTTATTTTATTTATTTATTTTTACATTTATTCATTCATTTATTTATTTTTATCCTTGTATCCACTTATTATTCTTCCATTTTTATTTTCTTTCATTAGTTATTCATTTTATTTATGCCTTCATTATTATTGGTATTTCATTATCTATTATTATTTCATTGTTATCTATTCATCTATTTGTTTATTACCCTTTTTATACCTTTAAAATTAGATTTTTTTTACTTGTACATATATTATTATTATTATTATTATTATTATTATTTCATTCATCTATATATTTTATTCCAAATTGTACCTTTAAATTTCATTTATATTTTAATCTGGTTCTTTATTTTCAATACTTTTATAAATTATTTTCTCTTACATTATTTATGTATTTATTTTATTTATTTCTTTGTTTTTAAGTTGGTATTGTCCTTTTATGTGCATGCTTTGGTATAATTTCTATTGTTATTCTTTATTTCATTTATCTTCGATTGTTCATAATTAAAATAGTGTATATTACGTGATACTCGTAGATTGTTTTTATTAGTATACGTCATTTACACGACATTTCATCTATGTCATCGTTTCGTTTTCTACATCTTTTATCTCATTTCGTTAAAATCACGTCAAAAAATCACGTTTAAATGTATTTTTCAATAATAAGTCGTTTTATGTTATATCCCGAATAAAAAAAATACATCGTTTTAAATATTACGTTTGATATTATTCAAAAAAAAATTTCAAAATAGGCAATGTTCCATATTTGGAGATTCGAGAAGTTGTACCCTAACTTACGGGGTTTTGATTTTCTCGTTGGTCCTAAATAATCGAACATCCTTCAAATTTTCAAATACATGAGATTCGATCAAATAATAAAGTAAAAGAGAAAATTTATTTTCGAGGATTTAATGTGTTGTATCCTAACTTACGGGGTACGACCTGTTAATTATTTCGAGAGAAGAGGTCATTTTACATGTTTTCATTAATCCAAGAGATTTTATTAAAATGCATAATACAAAAAAAGATCGTATTTTAAATTCTTTCCGAGTTTTCAACTTTCGACATAAAGACATCAAATAATCAATTAGGTACCAATTTTGGGCGTCACGAGGGTGCTAATCCTTCCTCGTGCGTAACCGACTCCCGAACTCGTTTTCTGGATTTTTGTAGACCGAAAAATATTTCTTTGATAAATCAAACATTTCATTAAAACAATCAAACTACCAGCCCAATTCGTGTTTCACCAAGCAATCGTTGTCGGCCCAATTCACGTTTCATCTTTTCTGCACCTCACAACAACTCCCTCCGTTAGAAATCTGTCACAGGTTAATGTAACGAGTTCATCATCTTTGGTGGAGAAAACAAGTAAGTTGGGTATACTAAAAGACCCCTGTATTTTTGTCTATGACTATGATCTTAGACTTCTGTAAAGGTTTTATAAAGCATCATTCTCCAGTGAGGTGAAACTTGTTGTTGTGCCCATATAACCACTGTCAACTAGGGTTCCAATTATACTCCATCCCTTGACAACATAACCTTTGTAAACTTGATGCCCTAGTTACATTTCAATTTGTGACCGTATAATCGCCGCCAACTGGGACCTCAAGTTGCAATGCGATCCCAACTTCTCAAGTGATGGCTCCATCCTCATAGAACAGGTAAAAATTTTAGGTCACCGAGCTCCACGTCATTACCATGAACCCAAACACAACTTAAAACTATGACACTATGTGATGCGAGTCTCAAGGCCCAATTTCAGACCCATGGATGTGATGAGCTCACACTACCTCAAGGCCTAACAACAATGTCAAAGGCCAAGCAAATCAAACCAAGATTCGATCAAATAAGATCTGAGGATGAATCTTTTCGAGGAAAGGGGGAATGATACATACACAGATTGGGTGAAATTTATTAAATTCCATTCATCGAAGCTGCTAATTTTCAAGTTTGAGAAATCAGTAGAGTTGCGACGACTTTTTGGATTGGATACATGTATTTCTGGGTTGAGATGTCTTCATAGAGTTCGAAGATCTATCTCTTACTTCGAAATACACTTTAAATCACTCGATTTCGAGTTCGGGAGCTCAAGTTATGACCGTTTTAATGAAGACTGCGTGAGTAAAATTTCTGGACAGGATTATGACAAAAATTACGAGTTTCAGGCTTTTAATTCGAGTTTAAATCATATTGGGTTTGGGTTTTGGTCTTAATTTTATTATATATGAGTCCAATATTTTATTTATCAGCTCTTATTATTATATTATTTTATTATTCTAAATTTTTAATAATTATTAAGTAGTTTAAGTTATTTAGGAGTATGTCAACAAGAAGGTTTAGTTTAAAACTACTTCTTATTTATATTAATTAGAGTTTTAGTATACTTAAGAGTTTTATTTAGATTTATTTAGCTAGCCTATATATAGGCCTTTGCATTATACACAATTCATTATTATTCAACTTCTCTTTTGCTATCTAGGGTACTATAGCCTCCTCGCCTCAAAAAACAGAGAGACTTGTTAAAACCCATTCGAAAAATCCTTTGCTTTTACTTTAAACTCGGACATGTCACTAAGCCTTATTTCTTCAAGTATACTTACAAATATGCGTTTCCTTAGTAGACAGGGTCATAAAGCGTACCTTGTTGGGAGGGAGCTTACTATTAGAAAACCAGAGTTTTTGACTTATCTTTGGGAGACCTCCCCCATCTACTTAGCCCTGCCGTCCTTATGAAGGAAGATATTTCCTTCCTTAACTTAACCTGCGTGTCCTTTTAACCTAACTCAAGTCTTCATAGGGACTTGGTAAATGTCACATCAAGTTTAAGTTGTCTTATCCAAAATCTGCCACTTCCAAGAAACTTACCTGATATTCTTTTAGCATTTAGCCTGTAACGACCCAAAATTTACGGTAATTAAAAAAGTGCATTTTCGGGTCTTCTTTCTCGTGAAACGGGTTCGTAAATATTTATTAAAAATATTTACGAAGTTAGTTGTGTGGTTAATTAGGTTTTGGCTAGTTGAATTAGCTTGAATTAAGGTTAATTTAGTGTAAGGACTAGATTGAATATAGTGTAAAAGTTTAATTATAGACTAGAGAAAATTAAAAGGACTAAATTAGCAATTAAGCCATAGGTGCCAAATGTATGGTAAAAATAAAATACAAGTGTAATAAAAATGTACATACATTTGTAATACATATATATGTATTTACTTATTATATAAGAAATAATAATTATTAAGTTAATATAATATTATAATAATATAATAAACAATTAATAAAATAAATAAAAGAATAAAAATCAAAAGAAAAGAGAAGAATCGGGATGAAACGGAAAGAAAAAGGGGGAAAGAAAGGAGAAATAAAAAAAAGGGGAAATTAGGGTTCTAAGGATTCAAAGTTAATTTGGTAAGTCAATTTAGCCATTTTTCTTGTAATTTTGATGTTTTTGGAATCCTAGAACAAAATACTACTTGATTTAAGTGAAAATTTTGAAAGTTATTTGATTTTTATATGTGGTTTATATTGAATTAATTGAAGAATTAGGGTTTGAATTGATAGAATTTCAAGTTAGAATTGAGAAAAAGATTAAATTGCAAAACAAATCATAAGTTTTATGTAGTAGGGACTAAATTGAAAGAATTTCAAAATTAGAGTTTTATGGTGAAATTAGGGAGTTGAAATTAGATTAAAGTGAAAATTAAATTGAGATATGGAATTAGTTTTGTAAGAAAATAGTTAGTTTGATTTAAGGACTAAATTGGAATTAAAGCAAAAGTTGTATATAAATTGAAATATTCAATGTTAAATTGTAGTGTATTGATAAATTTTAATTGTTTCGATTTCCATAGCTAACATTGAGCCGGATACCTCGGCTAAGAAAGGAAAGGAAAAAGTCAACGGGGATTAGCTCGGAAAGTACGGTTTGTATTTCTATAATCCGAATTTAATTATTAATTGTTAAATTTGATTTAAATATTTATGGTAAGATATTAAGGTAAGTATTAGCATTTTTTATGTTGAATTTAATTTATGTGAATTTGTGATTGATACGATATTTGAATATTGGATAATTGTAGTATTGAAATTGGATTGAGTTAAATTGAATTGTATTGGATTGGAATTTATGAGTTTATTTGAATTGTGTATTGAAAGGAAATTGAAAAGTAAATTGAATACCCTATTAACAATTTCGGGCTAAGTCGGATATAGTTGGCATGCCATAGGATTGGAAGTGTTCAGAGATACTTCGACTTCGAGTTGATGAGGCACTATGTGTCGTATTATTATTACTTCGAATAAATCCGATGAGGTACTGAGTACCATATTGTTTTACTTCGGCATGGCTGATAAGGCACTGAGTGCCGTACTGGTGTGTTTGGGTTGGATCCGTGTATCCGTCTGAGTCTGAGTCGTGTTAATAGGGATATATGAATGAATTGACCAAATGATTGACATTGAACGATATTGAATAAGAAATGGATATTGATATTGAAATTGAGTAGAGAATTTTATTGTAAAATGCTATTGAATAACAATTGTGAGATTGAAATAGAAAATATGATTATTGAAGTGATTTGGATGATGAGTTATGAAATTAATTATTGGTTGAATGATTTTTATTATGTATGGATATGTACTTAAACATCATAAATTTTTGCTTAATAAGTATTCGGATTATAGAAATACCACTGAGTTTATACTCAGCGTACGGTTTGTTTCTGTGCGTAGGTTAGGTAAAGTCCGAAAGTTGAATCAACATCCAAGACTGATTCCGAACTCAAATATGTGGTGAAGTATTTTCTCTTTTGAAATTGTAACATCCTAAAATAGGGCCTATGCATTTTCGGTTTAATTGTATGAAGTGACATGTTTTAAGTATTATGAATAAATTTTGAATATTTTTGGAAACCCGGAAATGAGTGAAAATAAGTTAGAAATGAACACTTTTGGAAACCTGAAAATGTATGGAAATGTTAAGTTTAAAAGAGGAAAGTGAACATTTTTAGAACCTTGGAAATGTAAGGAAATGTCTTGTAAGGAAATGTCATGGAAATGTAAGGAAATGTCTTGGAAATGTAAGGAAATGTCTTGTAAGGAAATGTCATGGAAATGTAAGGAAATGTCAAGTTTACAGAGCCGATCGAAAATTTTTGGACACTTAGAAATGACCTAGAAATGACGAGTTTTAAGGTTTAAAAGGGGAAATTAAGGCAAGATGGCCTTAAAAGAAAAAGTTTGTGAAATTTGACACACAAACAGGCTTGGAAAAGTGGTCTGAAGATGCCACTTAGGGCCTATGGAAATGGCGCCATATGCAAGAGGAATGGGCCTGAGTTCGAGTCACATGGGAAGCAAATAAAAGAAATTTTATTTTGCTACAAGGAGCAGAGAGGTGGACGGCACATGGCTATAAACTAGGAGCTTTTATTATTTTATAAATAGTGGATAAATAAGGGATTTATTTATCATTATTTTCAAGAGATAATTGTTGGATTAAATTCTTTTAATTTGAATAAAGAGATAAAGAGGAAAATAAGGGAGAAGTGATGGCCAAGTAAGGGACTTTGAGTTTAATAATTTCGGCTAAGTAAGGATAGTTGCTTTGAATTATCTTTTATTTTAAGTGATAATTAAAGGATAAAGTTATCAGATAGAGGAGTGGTGGCCAAGTAAGGGACTCCTTAGATGATAATTTCGGCTATAAAAGGAAAAGAGAGGCCATTCTGCATTATTATCTGTTCTTTGAAAGCCTCTGCCGAATTCTCTTCATCAAATCTTCTTCTTCTTTTATTTTTGCCAAGCCGAAATACCTTGTGTTCTAGCCGAATCCTCCATCTTTATTCTTCCTTTTCTTTTCTTTCTAATCCCTCCAAAATCCGAAAGTTGTGAGATCATCATCTAGCCATAGCCGAATCTCTGAAGGTTGAAGTGAAGGTGCAATCGATTTCTTCAAGTAAGGGTAAGATCTCATTCGGTTTCATCCTTTTTTCTTAAGATTTGCCGAAATCTAGGACTAACCCCATTAATATCTTGTTGCCGAAACTTTGAAGAGATCTTTCGGGATTTACTAAGTGTCGACTACAAGGAAGGAAAAGTTCTTTTCCCGAAGGTACACCATAGGCCACGTGTTCCCTAGTTATTCGGTGAGTTTCGGGATTTAAAATCCACAAGGTAAGTGTCTATAGCATTCGGCCAAGGCCATGTTTGGTAAATATATGTGTTCATTAATTATTCAAAAGCGAAAACTAACCAAGTTAATTGATTCAATGCTTGGCGAATGCAAGAAGAGTATAGCGAGAGATTTCAAGACTTGATTCTTAAGTCAAACGGCAACAAGGTAAGTTTAAGTATACTAATCCTACTAGGATTTGGATTTATGGCTGAATGGCTTTTTATTAAAGTAGTAGGTGATTGATCAAATGTAGGGATTAAGGATCTAAGCATTAGATCAAGCTTTTCGGGATTTCAAGACCCTTTCGATGAAGTATGATAAGTTGTGGATATTTGGTTAAGAATTCGTATATTGATGATTAAATCGATTGTTCGATTAAGTGTGTTGATGGAGGCGAATACCATTCAAGAAGGGAAAGGGAAGGTCCCTATCCCGAAGTTTAAGAAGAGATCTGTCTCGGCGATTAGGGATTGGCCACCGGTGTGGACCAACGTCGAACAAGAAAGTAGGAAAATAGCCGTAGTATTGCCTAGTGATAGCATCGATGATCGAAAGCATAGTTCTCCAAGTGATCGGTGTGTGATTAACCCACCGTTTTCGGGTATATGATATGTATGTATGTGAACCGTATGTATTATGAATGTGCTAACTAGTGCGATTGGAAATTGTGATAAGGATACCCTCAAGGGGTATGTCGATAATCCGGTAAGTACCAAACCTGATGATATGTGATTATTAATATGAATATGTGATAATATGCTTGATGAACATGCTCATGCATCATTACATTGTATCATTATTTTATGTGGCATGTGCATGGGTTGGGATATGAAAGAAGAAGATGCGGGTGTACTTCGAGTGCGTGGTTTGATGTTAGCCTTGAGCTACATCGTGGATTGACGTTGGATCGAGGTCACGTTGTGGATTAATTGCGATTTAGTTCGCGTGGCTTGATGAGTGGATATGTGCCTCATCGTGGTTGATATCGGCTATGTGCCATATCGTGGTTGATGAGTGACTATGTGTCCCATCGTGGTTTTGGTGTTAGCTACGGCTACATCGTGGATTGGCGCCGATCGAGGTCGCGTTGTGGACTATTGTGCTTAATTGCACGTGGGCGCGATGATTGCCTTTGGAGTGAAAAGGAGAGGGTGATTTGATAATCCTCTGGTGTGTGTAGTAAATTTGGATAAGGGGTGTGTAGCGGATGGACCCTAGGTTTGGGTTGGGCTTCATAATTGCATGATTTCGTATGTGAACATATGTGGAAATGGGCCAAGCCCAATATGATATGTGGATTAATGTGGAAATGGGCAAAGCCCGGTATATGAATGTGGATCGATGTGGAAATGGGCTAAGCCCGGTATGTGGAAATTATGTGGTTAACTACCCTATTAGATGAATGTGATATGAATATGGGCCAAGCCCGAAATGTGATAACATGTGAATTTGATAATTGATATCTGATATATGAGTTAATATGTGGTTAATATGTGGGTGGAATTCGGTGGACTAATTACACACTCGAGTGCATATGACTCACCCAATTTTTATTAAACATCGCGGTGATCGTGATTTTTGGACCGGGTTGGAGTGGATACAAAGGTGGCCATGCGAAATGATTTCCATGCGAGAAAGATATTTTAATTAATTAAGTAGTTATATTTTCAGTATTTTGATTAAGTGTTTATTGTAATAAGGCCCATTAAAGTGATTGAACATTTTTATTATGTTTAAGCTAGACGACCATTAAATTATTATTTGGAAGTGCTTTTAATTTGGATATTTTTGTCAAGCTTATATTATTTAGAATTTTTAATTGGACATGGTTTTCAAATGACAAAATTCTTAATGTTTTTCCCAAAAGTGAAATCAGTCTTCAAACGTTTTTCCGCAGTGGCATCTCAAATTTGGTCGTAACGAATGGGCCGGGTTTGGGGTGTTACAGAAATGGCATGTACCTAGGTTGTCTTTTGATGTCATTTTTAGATATGATTATTAATGGTGTATAAAATGATATTGGTTGATTTATATATATAAACATATGTCTTATAATATAGCCATTTATATGGTTTAGTTTGAATTGGTTGAATGGTATTTAAATGAATTGATTAGATAACTTATGTTAGATATCTATGAACATGCATGAGTTAGATCATTATATTGATAGTTCTGACATGTTTTAGATATAATTAATTATGTTTTGGATTGGTTGAAAGATTGGATTTTGAGTTGCTTGTCGTTCAAGGTTTGCAGGGTTGGTAAACTTGTTGTATAAGGCTCATTTTGAGTCCACACGGCCTGGCACACGGGCGTGTGACCAAACCGTGTGAGACACATGGCTTACACATGGGCGTGTGGTTAGGCCGTGTGTCCCCTGCACCTTAAAAATGCAAAATAGAATGCTTAGGAAATTGCACACGAGCAGAGACACGGGCGTGTGTCTCGGCCTTGTTAGGGTCACACAGGCGTGTGAGCCCTGCACCTAGGAAAAATTTTGAAATTTATTGAAAAATTCTCTAAGCTTTTATTTAAGTCTCGATTAGTTTCGAACACGTGTTTTGGGCCTCGAGAGCTCAATAAAAGAACATTGTGATATGTATATGTTAAAAATATATGTAATTGCTCGTTTTTGTTCTGAATTGTCTTGTAATGCCTCGTAACCCTGTTCCGGCGACGGATAAAGGTTAGGGGGTGTTACATAGCCTTTCTAGTTCCCATTTGGTTAATTCCTAACCAACTCATCTCATACATTGGTTGGTACGGGACCATATCGGTCACGGGGTATACTATATCACCGGCGTGATCCCTATCTCATAACCATCATTTTGGTTTTACTTATCATCATATTCTGACTAGGAATCCTTGTCTACTTATTTCATGTCAGAGTCCGTCCGTTCTATACACAGAAAAATGCCTTTGGGCGACTACTATTACTTAGTCAATTATACTTCCTTACAATTCCTTAACCGCTCCTATTATAGAGGGCCTTATGGACATAACACTCTTGGTTCGCCTACTCTATATGCCAATATGGGCTTTTTGGGCAAACACTTCTTCGACTGTCATGCTTCTATATAACTATGTGCCTATTTCAGAAACTTATACACTCTTACCATTATTATTTGAATCTTCGTACTTAATTTAGCCTTAAGTTTCGTTCTTTTAGAATACGTCAGACTAAGATGTCACAAGCGCGCTCGAATAATAACTTACACTTAATCCAATCATAACATTGGACACTTAAAACTAACTTAGGCTTTATTTTTATAGACTATATTTTGAACTTTTAAGACTTTGCCCAAGGGAACACTCATAAACTTCATTTTCCTAAGTAAATCCAATCATTTTACTTACCCGGAACTTATTCCGACATACTCACCTACTAAGGTTTTTTTGGGTGGGATGTTACAAGGATGCAGAGCGGTGCAATATCATTAACATGGGTCTGTTTTACATAGTATTTCTATATCACTATTTAACATATACATTGGGCCACAATGCGTGGATATAATATTTATTGTCATTGATAGGGTACGAGCTTGTCCAACATCGATTCCATAAAATGTTGGAGAAATTGCGGGCTGTAAATGAACTGGTGTGGCATACCTTGATAGGATACCCAAGAAGTAGTGGATGCAATCGTATGATGAAGGACTACGATATGAGCACATGAAAATGAGCCTAGTAGAATGTATTAATTTCGTACTAAAAGAGGCCGCGTCATGTGCTAATAACCTTGGTGGTCAAAGAAACATATTTTTGATTAGCAACATTGTTTCCAAAGCGGACTGAAAATACGAGGGACAGATATAGGGCGATCACATTTGGTGTGAGTCGATGTTGAAAGATATTGGAGAAAATACAGAAAGAGCAAACTCAATGTCTTCAGTGTGTCACTTGTGTCCAAATAAAATATTTTGGGTTACGGAGTTTCATAGACTCGACGAATGAGTTATCTGGGGAGCGTATCGTGTAGACATGAAACGAAGGACCTACAACTATGGAAGATCTAAAGCACTTTGTTATCCATGCGCACATGCAATTGTGGCATGTGCCTCGGCACGTGTAGAATGCATGAGCTACGTTGACGAAATTTAGAAACTACAATGCATATATAATATTTGGAAATCTGAATTCCCACCTGTCCCAGATGAAAGGATGTGGCTGCCTACCTTGCACGCTCCTTTCGAGTTGGTACCGAATATTAACTTGCGACGCAAGCCAAAAGGTCAGCCGAACTCAATTTGGATATAAGACAATATAGATATTTGGGAGCAGATAGACCAACCAAGGTTATGTAATTACTGTAGAAACCCAGGGCATACTAAGCCAACATGTCTATACTTGGAGGGAATATCAAGGAGAAAAGCTAATTAAAATACTAACTCATTCTCATTGATAAACATAGAAAAAAGCAAACATACAAACAAACTATATAAATTCCATATGTTCGTTTTCTCATTTCTTTTTTCTAAAATTTGTAAGTTAATATTAATTATTTGTAACAGTCCGGTTTACACCCTAGTCGGAACAGTGGTTTCGGGACCACAAATCCGAGTCCGTATAATATTTTTATATTATTTTCTGTGCAGTTAATATGTGATTAAGCATGTGTTAAATTTCCGTAAGTTAATTTATCCGTCTGTGTGTTTAATTTGACAAAAGGATGAAATTGCATTAAATGTGAAAGTTTTATGCTATTTATTAAGGTATCAAAGTGTTGTGACTTTGTAAAAATGGAGGCCTTATATGTCAAATAAGCCATCATTAAGATAGCGGATGATAGAATGTCTTAATAACCTTAGTATTAATTTGTCTTATATGTTTAATGGATGGGCAATATAGTAATTGAATAAAATAACATTTTATTTGTACAAGCCCATTTTTGCCCGGCCCATACACAAGCAGACCCAATTACCCTTAACCAATAACCCAGACTAAACTCAAACAACAAACTAACCCTAGCCCATTACAAAGAAAAGAAAACAAAAAACCTAAAGTAGCCACCTGCCCTCTGACGTCCGCCGCAGCCATCAGCGCAAAAGGCACACCAACTCTGCCACCACCGGCCACCGCCACTTGCCTACAAAAACATTAAAAAATGAAATGAAAGAAATAATTAAAAAATGGAGGAAATCAGATGTAAAATGGCTATATAAAGCCATCAAAAATCTATTGTAAGGAGGACAGATTTGAAATACAAAAAAACAAGTGAAAATTCAAGCAAAAAAAAAAAAAAGAAAGTATAAACGAAAACAGATCTATTGAAGTTAAAAGAGGTTTCTTCATTCTTGTTTTCTGATTATTGCATTTCCATTTCAAATTTATCTTTATTTTCATTCTATTTACAAGTCATAAAAAACATTGAATAAGAAAAGAAAAAATATACCCCTCCGTAGTGGAACCCCCTTTTCCGGTGCACAAATCGGGCTAAAAGGGGTAGAGGACTTGTGGTTTCGGCTTGTGGGGATTTGAAGATGGGACCTTCAAACGTGCCTTGAAAGCGGGGCTAAAGGCTGCTTTGCACACACCGTCGACCACCGTATGCGGTTGTGGTGCGACGGCGACAAGCAAGCTCATTGGAGGAGCCCAACCGATCGAGAGATGAGAGAAAAAGGGGTTGTGGCTGCTGTGTTTTAAAATTATTAGGTTTAAAATCGACTTTGGGGAAATTTTGGGGCTTTATACATCAAACAAAACGGCGCCGTTTGGTTCAAGGGAGATCTACGCATATCCCTTCAAGGGGATATTTGCGCGAATGGCCCTCCCTTCAGTGACTCCGTTCGATTAGGCTCCTTTTCATTTTTCTTGCTTTTAAATTCGACCCCAAATATTTCTTTCTGTCTGCCTCGATTTAGTCCTGCACCGAAACGCTACGCATCGGGGGGGTTATTTACCCATTTGATCCCGTGTGAGTTATTGCGCGCGACGTTGTGGTCCCCGTCACTTTTCTTTGATTTATTGCAATTTTAGACCACCGACTTTCATTCTGATTTCATTATAATCCTTGATTTGCTTAATAAATTTATTTATTCATTTGTTTTCCTTATAAATCATATTATTATTATTATTATTATTTATATATTTATTATTATTACTATTATATTTTTTTACTATTATTTGTTTATTATTGCTATCTATTATTATTATCATTATTATTATTATTATAGTTACTATTATTATTAGATTGTTATTACTATTATTATTACGTTTTATTAGATTATTATTATTCTCATTTTATTACTATTGTTTTTATATTATTACCATTATTATTACCTTGTTATTATTTTTTTTAATTATCATTTTATTATTATTTTTATTTCCATTATCGTTACTATTCTTATTATTTTATTTTTCTCTTCTAATATCATCAACATTTTTTTATTATTATTTATATTATTACTTTTACTATTATTATTTTTATTATAACTACTATCATATATTTCTATATATTTTTACTTATACACATTTCTATATATTTCTACTTATATATATATTGACATCATTTTCATTATCACTATTATCATTATTATTATTATTTTCCTTTTCTTCTTGTAAAACTTTCATTTTGCTTATTATTCTTTTATTTTCTATTTATTATCCCTTTTAGCGTATTGGTTTACTCATTTTATTTTTATTTTCGTCTTATTATTATCGTTTGTATTTAACGTATTTGTTCTATATGCTTGCTAGCATCGTAATTCATTTTCTACATTTTGTTACAAATTCGTGCTGCATTTTACCCAATACAAAATTGATTTCTTTCATAAAGGCAATATTCTGTATTTAGAAATTCGAGAGATCGTGCCCTAAAGTATTGGGTTTCTCTAAACAGTAGGGAAACATGATTTAAGCCACCGTCCTATTGCCCTGACCAGCAGTGGAATAGGTTAAAGATTGTAGATCTTGTCGCCCTAAACAGTAGTGGGGCAAGATCGAAGGTAAATCGTCTCTCTAAACAGTAGGGAAACATGATTTAAGCCACCGTCCTATTGCCCTCGACTCACCAGAGTAGAATAGGTTGAAGATTGTAGATCTTGTCGCCTAAACAAAGAGTGATCGGGCAAGATCGAAGGCAAATCTTGTCTCTCTAAACAGTAGAGAAACATGATTTAAGCCAACATCCTATTGCCCTGACCAGCTTTGGAATAGTTTGAAAATTGTAGATCTTGTCACCCTAAACAGTAGTGGGGCAAGATCGAAGGCAAATTTTGTCTCTCTAAACAGTAGGGAAACATGATTTAAGCCACCGTTCTATTGCCCTGACCAGCAGTGGAATAGGTTGAAGATTGTAGATCTTGTCGCCCTAAACAGTAGTGGGGCAAGATCGAAGGCAAATCTTGTCTCTCTAAATAGTAGGGAAACATGATTTAAGCCACCGTCCTATTGCCCTGACCAGTAGTGGAATAGGTTGAAGATTGTAGATCTTGTCGCCCTAAACAGTAGTGGGGCAAGATCGAAGGCAAATCTTGTCTCTCTAAACAGTAGAGAAACATGATTTAAGCCAACATCCTATTGCCCTGACCAGCAGTGGAATAGGTTGAAAATTGTAAATCTTGTCGCCCTAAACAGTAGTGGGACAATATCAAACGGCAAATCTTATTTCTCTAAACAGTAGTGGAACATGATTTAAGTCATAATCCTATCTCCTTGACCAGCAGTGGAATAGGCTAAAGATTGCAAATATTGTTTCCCTAAAGATACAGCAGAGCAGGTTGAAATTACCAATTCTCACCTCCTAAAGTCACAGTGGAGCAAGTTAAAAATAAACAAATCTCATCCCCTCGAAGTCGCAGCAGAAACAAATTGAAGCTACAGGTCCTAGCTCTCTGAAGTAGCAGTGAAGTGGATCAAAAAAACAAGATGCAGTGGACTGAAACGAGGCTACATGAAGAAGAGAAGAACCAAAGAAGTCAAGACTCGGCAAGACCGGACAAAATTGGTCTTTCTTAAAAGTCTTTACTCCATTCCCGTTACACGATAATAAGCAAAGAGGGGAAGCTGTACAAGCCCATTTTTGCCCGGCCCATACACAAGCAGACCCAATTACCCTTAACCAATATCCCAGACTAAACCCAAACAACAAACTAACCCTAGCCCATCACAAGGAAAAGAAAACAAAAAACCTAAAGTAGCCACCTGCCCTCTGACGTCCGCCGCAGCCATCAGCGCAAAAGGCGCACCAACTCTGCCACCACCGGCCACCGCCACTTGCCTACAAAAACATTAAAAAACGAAATGACAGAAATAATTAAAAAATGGAGGAAATCAGATGTAAAATGGCTATATAAAGCCATCAAAAATCTATTGTAAGGAGGACAGATTTGAAATACAAAAAAACAAGTGAAAATTCAAGCAAAAAAAAAAAAAAACAAAGAAAGTATAAACGAAAATAGATCTATTGAAGTTAAAAGAGGTTTCTTCATTCTTGTTTTCTGATTATTGCATTTCCGTTTCAAATTTATCTTTATTTTCATTCTATTTACGAGTCATAAAAAACATTGAATAAGAAAAAGAAAAAATATACCTCTCAGTAGTGGAACCCCTTTTCCTAAGTCAGAAATCGGGCTAAAAGGGGTAGAGGACTTGTGGTTTCGGCGCTTGTGGGGATTTGAAGATGGGACCTTCAAACGTGCCTTGAAATGGGGCTAAAGGCCTGCTTTGCACACCGTCGACCATCAGTATGCGGTGGTGGTGCGACGGCAAACAAGCAAGCTCACGGAGGAGCCCAACCGATCGAGAGATGAGAGAAAAAGGGGTTGTGGCTGCTGTGTTTTAAAATTATTAGGTTTAAAATCGACTTTGGGGAAATTTTGGGGCTTTATACATCAAACAAAACGGCGCCGTTTGGTTCAAGGGAGATCACGCATATCCTTCAAGGGAATATTTGCGCGAATGGCCCCCCCTTCCAGCCGACTCCGTTCGATTAGGCTCCCTTTTCATTTTTTCTTGCTTTTAAATTCGACCCCAAATATTTCTTTCTGTCCCGATTTAGTCCTGCACCGAAACGCTGCGCATCAGGGTGGGTTATTTACCCATTTGATCCCCGTGAGTTATTGCGTGCGACGTTGTGGTCCATGTTCGCCTTTTCTTTGATTTATTGCAATTTTAGACCACTGACTTTCATTCTGATTTCATTATAATCCTTGATTTGCTTAATAAATTTATTTATTCATTTGTTTTCCTTATAAATCATATTATTATTATTACTATTATATTTTTTTTACTATTATTTGTTTATTATTGCTATCTATTATTATTATCATTATTATTATAGTTACTATTATTATTAGATTGTTATTACTATTATTATTACGTTTTTATTAGATTATTATTATTCTCATTTTATTACTATTTTTGTTTATATTATTACCATTATTATTACCTTGTTATTGTTTTTTTAATTATCATTTTATTATTATTTTTATTTCCATTATCGTTACTATTCTTATTATTTTATTTTTCTCTGCTAATATCATCAACATTTTTTTATTATTATTTATATTATTACTTTTACTATTATTATTTTTATTATAACTACTATCATATATTTCTATATATTTTTACTTATACACATTTCTATATATTTCTACTTATATATATATTGACATCATTTTCATTATCACTATTATCATTATTATTATTATTTTCCTTTTCTTCTCGTAAAACTTCCATTTTGCTTATTATTCTTTTATTTTCTATTTATTATCCCTTTTAGTGTATTGGTTTACTCATTTTATTTCTATTTTCGTCTTATTATTATCGTTTGTATTTAACGTATTTGTTCTATATGCTTGCTAGCATCGTAATTTATTTTCTACATTTTGTTACAAATTCGGGTTGCATTTTACCTAATACAAAATTGATTTCTTTCATAAAGGCAATATTCTGTATTTAGAAATTCGAGAGATCGTGCCCTAAAGTATTGGGTTTCGATTTTTCTCGTTTAATCTAAATAACCGAATATCCTTTTAAAACAAATACATTTTTAAACAAAAAGCTTATTCTCGGGAACTCGAGATATCGTGTCCTAATGCATTGGATATGATGTTTTGTTATTCCGAGATAAGATTTTCTAAACCAAGGCAATATTCCGTATTTAGAAATTCGAGAGATCGTGCCCCAAAGTATTGGGTTTCGATTTTTCTCGTCCATTCTAAATAACAGAATATCTTTTCAATTAAATGCATAGGTTTCGAATAAAAGGCAAGTTTAGCCTCGAAGGTCGAGGTGTTGTGTCCTAACGTATTGGATATGACATTTTACCTTGAGACGAGACAGCCTTTAGCACACATTTTCAATTTATCCAAATGTTTTTAGGCATCACAAAAAAGGAGGGATCGTATTTTGAATTCTTAAGTTTTCAAATATTCGACACTAAGACATCGATTAATCAACTAGGTACCAATTTTGGGCATATCAAGGATGCTAACCCTTCCTCATGCGTAACCGACTCCCGAACCCGTTTTCTCGATTTCGTAGACCAAAAATCATCGTTTTAATAAATTTAAACTTTTATTGAAATGATTGAATTACGAGGTGACCCGATCACACCTCATCAAAAAAGATTGGTGGCGACTCCCGTTTTCGTTTTCATTTTCAAAACCCAAGTCGACCTCCGTTTTTTAAAAAATGGTTACTAGATTATTAATGAATCAAAAGATGAGTGTTCATCTTTTATTTCTCTACTTTAGCGGAATAACACAAAGAAAAAAAAAGAAAGCTTGGAAGCTTTGAACATTCGGTTACTATCAAGCCAAAATTCAAGGTTCGTTTTGATCGGTTTTCGATAATTTTTACGTTTTTGCAATCGTTGCTTTGAGAGCTATAAAACCCATGTCTTAATTTTGTGTATTGATGATGTTTGTGTAAGATGCCATTGTTGATATGTTGAGTTTTGAAATGAGTTTAGTGATAAATGAAAGATATGAGCTAGATGAACATACTTTGTTCTTGAATTTTTGATGAATTTAGCTAATTAGGGCTAAATTGTGAAAATAGCAAATTGAGGGACTAAATTGCTAATTTGATGAAATTATGGGTTTGTATGATGTACATATATATTCGGCTAAGCTTGGTTGTGTATAGATTTTGTGAATTTGGTGTTTTGAGAAAAATGGACTAAATTGATAAACTATGCAAATATGAGGGTTAATTTGCAAATAGCCCTAAATGTATGTCTTTGGATTGAATTGAGTGAATAAGTGAATAAAAAAATTTAATTCTAAATATGTTTAGATCAAGAACCGAGGAAAACGGACTTAGATCGCGGGAAAGCGAAAGTAAACGAGTAGCCGTTTCCATTCCCGATAAATCGAATCCGAGGTAAGTTACTATGCAAATAAACGTATATGTATGCAATTATATTTGTTCATATGACAAATGTTGATGATGGATGCTTATGAGAGGTTATGAATATGAATTCTGAGATATGGATGATATAGTGTTAAGTCCGAGAAGTCCCGTACGAACCTAGGAATAAATAGGATTAGCTATGTCATGACATAGGTATCTGTTCTGTTTTATTATGTAAGATCACGTTTGGGATGTTGGCGTTGATTTGAGACTTTGTCTAAGACCTCGTCTGGGATGTAGGCATCGATATGAGTTTTATGTGTAAGACCACATCTGGGACGTTGGCATCGATCTGAGCTTTACGTGTAAGACCATGTCTGAGACATCGACATCGTATTGATTCGTGTAAGACCACATGCGGGGCGAAGGCATCGATATCCGAGTGCATGTAAGACCTCGTCTGGGACGTTGGCATTGTACGACCATTCCGAGCTTTCTGAGTATCCTACTAGATTCCTTACGGTTCAACGGGCAAGTCTGTGATATGAATTACAAATCCGAGCTATGAGCAAATAAGTGAACGAATGTTTGTTTCAGGTACGTTTAGTATATACACAAGTGTGTATAAAAAGGTAAGTACCTATACGAATTTGACTTGAAGAAATGTATGCTTAAATGTGAGAATGTGGATCCTAAAATGATGAATGTGGCAAATGTGGCCACAAGTGTATAAAACAAAGTACATTTGTGATATTATGCTTAGTGATTTGGATGTGCCAATGTATCTACTTGTAATATATGCATTTTATGCAAAGTTTATTTGTACATTGACTTACTAAGCTTTTGGAAAGCTTACTCTCTGTGTGTGTGTGTTTTCTCTGTTTTATAGGTCGTCAAAGCTACTGAAGGCTCGGGACCGTCACGGATCGTCATCACACTATTAAACTCATTTTGGTACACTTTGGAAATGTTTATAAGTTAGATATGGCATGTATAGGCTAGTTTTTTATATAAGTTGATGTATAGACTTGGTCATGTGATGTGGCTAATTATTGGTTCATATTTTGTCTTGATGAATTTGGTATGTGTAGTAGTTTTGATATGTTTTGATGCTTATGAAATGGTTAAGTTTTGGATAAGCAAATAGATGATATATACTTGAGATGATGTGGGTTTTAGTTTGTAATTTGGTATGAATGGAACTGGTATTGAATGTGTTGATGGAATGTTCATTTTGGTATGTTTTTTGTTGCCATATATGCATGAAATCAGATGGATTATGTTGCTTATAGGTTGACCCTTATGGGTGGCATTTTGGCCTTGTAAATGGCCTATAATGTCACACGGTTGTGGCACACGGGCGTGCCTAAGACCGTGGTTAAATTGGTAGAATGTAGCTTAAATAGCACACGGCCTCGACATGGGCGTGTCAGCTGGCCGTGGTGTACAAGTCAGTAGCTAGCTAAGAACACACGGCCATGGCACACGGGCGTGCTTGGTGGCCGTGTTGGAAAAGTCGATATATGGTCCGGTAGCACACGGTCATGGCACACGGGCGTGCCTAGTGACCGTGTTGATATAGTCGTATGTAAACACGGATGGACACACGGGGTGTCTAGAAGCGATGGAGGGCACACGGTCTCCTCCCACGGGCGTGTCTCCCCTGAAAGTTAGAAAAGTTTTTAATTTTCATGAAATTTCATATGTGTTTCAGTTTAGTCCCAACTCGGTTTATAAGCATGTTTAAGGTCTCGATGACCGTATTGAGGGACACTATGCTTGAGAATGATGAATGAATGTATGAAATGTTATGTAAGTTTCCGATCTGTCTGGTAATGCTTCTAACCCTAGTCCGGTGTTGGTTATGGGTTAGGGGTGTTACATTATTAAAGTAAGATATATTATAATACGAAATAAAATATTTTTAAATCTTTTCTCATGCATTGTGAACAAATCATTGCTTTTTGAAAATATTGTAATTAATAAATGGAGGGAGAAAAACTTAAATAAAAAAATATTGGAACTAACCATATGATATGGTACAAAAAAAACCAGTTTAATAAATTCATTACGTAGAATGTAAATAAGTGTACATTTAGGATGTAAAATAAAATATACAGTTTGGTGTCAATAAAAGTGGAACAAATACATTATGGTGAAAACATTTATTACAACAAAGATTAAAATTTTACAAACTAAAGAATGAAGCATTTAAGAAAAAATTACAAATGACGTAATCATCGGCATCTCGAATGTGTGCCACAACTGGGTGGGCATCGGGTACCCCTAAGGTTCCGTCAAAGAAGTTTGGGTGGCGGCTCCTCATCGTCTTCGTCTTCATCTTCACGCGGGCCTCGATGTTGATCTTCATCTTCATCTCCTTCTTCCATGGTTGATTGCATTTGGGTCTTAGCCGCCCATCGTACATCCCCCGCTATATGAATGGGAGGTTACGAGGATGAAAAACCTCAGTAGAACAACTGTTGAGGTTGTTTGCAACACTATCCGCGGATAATTGTATGGTGTCGCATAACTCGATTACAGATAAAAGGTGAAAATTGTAGGTGATATTGGATATATTGATGTCGCTGGTGGCATCGGCTTTTAATATGGTGCGGTGAGTGGTAGTGGTGCAAAATATACACTTGGAGAAGGTGTTGATGCAATGAATGATGGTGCGTATTGTGGTACTTGTGTAAAAAAAATTATGAACCATACTGACCGAGAGGTTGCACGAAAATCGGATCCTTGTGTGGAGCTGGAGCAGATGTTGATCCCTCTGCGGCATGTTCTCCCGACCTAGGATTGTTAGGGTCTCGTCTTAGCCTCTTACGGCGACATTGCCTACTCATTTCCGCATTCGGCAATAGATATGGCTTGTCGTTATACCTGAACCAATCCATGTAAATTGGAAATGTCGCCAACTCTAGTGTGAGAAATGGTTCACGAGTTGGCAAGTAATCGTGCCTACGCTGCCACATCTCAATATACTTCTTGTAAAATGTTGGCCAATCTTCCTCAAGTATCCCTCGCAAGTCAATTTTGTACAGGTTATCGAGCTCTTGGGGTGGCGACGGAATACGTTGCGTACACCCGAACTGTTGCATTAATCGATCAAATTTATGCATCTCGGCAATTGCAAAAATGATCAATGACACTTTGACATGCCAAATGTTGCAATTGGCAAAAAATTCGACTAGGACACATTCTTGAATTCTCGAATCTGAATATGGAATCCATACAAACTGCTGTACGAATTTATAAATTTTAGCATGTGCCTAATATTTAATTTTAAATGCTAGAATAAATATTATATAACCTAAATTTCATAAACTAACCTCCCCTTTGGATTGTTGATCTAAAGCTAGTCGGATATCCTCGAGCTTAGTTGGTATACATGTGTGTCTCGCGCGATTGTTCCACCTATTCAAATAATATTTTATTTCAAAATTATGATAATGGAAAAAATATTAGGATATTGATATTATCAAATGAATTTTACCATATTACGAGTGGGAATTCATAAGGGGGTCCACTCGGGGCCGTAAAAATGGTAGTTGGTACCATGCCTACGACTGAAGGAGTATGCAACCGTCGATTTTAACTTTTATTGGTTTCGTCACTGACACATATCTCGATACAATGGCGTCAGCACCACTGATCGCCAACTAAGTTGTCCCGCTTCTTTCAAGTGGACTAGTAGTAGTAGCTACATTAAATTTACTAGATTTCGAGATTTATTTGGCATAAGAAGACCCTCGATCAACCTCACTAGCACGATTGAATGCGTGCGTTAATTGTTATTTTTCAACGTCACTCCCAGAGGCCTCGATATGTTTGATTGTCCTCCAACCATTCCATCTCGATTCGGATACCCCTAAACTTGTTTGGCACCTTCCCTAGTAGTTGCTCACATGTTACACTCCATGTAACACCCCTAACCCGTATCTGTCGCCGGAACAGGGTTACAGAGCATTACCGAAATTTACAGAACAAATAAACAGATATTTTATATCATATAACATTCATATCAGAAACCAGTCGTAATCAAGCATAATGTCTGTTATGTGAGCCATCGAGGCCCAAAAATACATATTAGAAACAAGTCGGGACTAAATCGGCTACTCGAAGAATTTTTCGGAAAACATTAAAATTTTTCAAAGGTGCAGAGGACACACGCTCGTGTGGCCAAGCCGTGTGACTCACATGGTCAAGAGACACACCCGTATCCCAGGCCGTGTGGGTATTCGAAATAGGGGCACACGGTCGTATCACAGCCCGTGTCCATACCCGTGTAACTCTCTAACTTAGGTCACACGGCCAAGTCACACGCCCGTGTGCTAGGTCGTGTTGAGTATACTGACTTGCGCAATTTAAAAGATACAGGGGACACACGGCCATGTCACCTACACGGATGAGACACACGCCCGTGTCTCTGCCCGTGTGGACAAAAATAGGCCATTTCCAAGCCACATTTCTCACCCCATTTATCATCAACCTAACACAACACTTTAGCACAATATCAAGCCATAACAAGGCATTCAAATCAAGCCAAAAAGAAGTTTTATACATAACATATCACTACATATATCCAAGTATTCAAACTTACCAAATTGACCAAATACACATATATGCATATATTTTACCAAATATACTATCTAATACCAATCATCAATATGCTTATAAATTATTCCTCATTCAACCACCTCAAGCACACATCAAACATGATAAAGCCACAAGTATATATACATCAAAATATACCAAATACGAGCCATACAAATGGCTAATCTCAATAAAATATTTGTATGCCATCATTGGTCAAATTAACCTATACATGCCATTATAACCAAAATTAGTTTACTATATGTACCGAAAAGGCCGATGGATAGTGTGAAGTAGCTCCGACCAACTTCCAACCAAATTGACCTTCTGAATTACTATAAAACATGGAAAATAAAACAGAGTAAGCATTTAAGCTTAGTAAGTCCGTATAACATGGAATTTAACTTACCATTTATTCACATTTAAGGTAAGCATTTATAACATATACAAACCAATTTGGCCAAAAGCCTATACACATATCTTCAACATGTTAGCCATGTGAACCTCATGTAATATTCCATAAACATGGGTAAACATAGTCACCAAGCAAGTTCCATATACATGTATCATCACATTTCATGTTTCAATATATCATGTAAGATCATTTCCATGTATTTCACATAAATTCCAATAACAGTTCATGTCATTCTCATATAATCTCGTAACAGAACTGTGCCCGTTGAACCATTTAAAATATCGTTGGATACACGGGAAGTACACACAAAGTGTACAAAATTGTAATCCGTCAATTCATATTCAGGAATGCTCATACGAGCATGTAAACGGGAAGCTCTTTCGAGCCATATAACGGGAAGCTCATGTGAGCTGTATAACGGGAAGCTCTTGCGAGCCATTTATCGGGAAGCTCAAGAGAGCCAAATATCGGGAAGCTCATGAGAGCCAAATATCGGGATGCTCATAAGAGTTAAATAACGAGAAGCTCGTGAGAGCTGTGGTGTATCCACAACACATGTAGGACAACAACCAATCCGGAACCCTTAATGACATGTCATTTGTATCCATCGAATTTCTAAGGTTCAAACGGGACTCGGTACTTGTCGGATATGTGATCAGTATTTTACATGGCAATTACACATTTCACATACATAACAATATTCAATTCAAAACATATAAATATACAATTTAGTTACATGAACTTACCTCGACAAGTATACATAGATTTGTAAGTTACTAATCCGATACTTTTTCTTTTCCTCGATCCAATTCCGTACTAGGTCTATCCGGATCTATACGAATGAATTTAACTCAATTTAATACAATTCATATTCAATTCAATCCAATACACATCTTTGGCAAAACTACTATTTTTCCCTATACTTTTAATTAATTACAATTTAGTCCCTAGGCTCGGAAAATGAAATTCATACAATTTAATCCTTATTTCAAGCCTAACCAATTTTCATACATATCAATAGCAGCTCATATTTTTCACAAAATTCAAAATTTTTCCATAAATTTTTCATCTTTTCAATTTAGTCCCTAATTCATAATTTCATCAAAATTCTCTTTACAAAAGTTGTTTATCTAACAACAACCTTTCATTTTCTATCATAAAACTTCAAAATTCAACTATACTCATCCATGGAAAAACCCTAATACTTTAACGATTTTGCAAATTAATCCTCGAGATAGCTAGATTAAGCTATTACGATTTTGGAAACATAAAAATCATTAAAAACGGGACAAGAATACTCACCTAATTAAGCAAAATAAGCTTGTCTATCTTCAAGCTTCCATGGCTTGGGTTTCCATGTTTTATTTTAGGAAAGATGATGAAAATGATGAAAATTTGTTTTATTTTATTTGTTTATCATCATTTTATCATTTACTTTCCAAAATTAACCTTAATAATTTACTAAATTCCAATGATGAATAATCATCCTTATCTACTAACTCCTCTAAATGGTTTATTTGCTATGTAAGGACCTCCAATTTTAAATTACATAGCTATTTGATACATTTAGCCACTATAATTCAACTTTTGCACGTTATGCAATTTGGTCCTTTTTATCAAGCTAGGCATGTAAACGACAAAATTTCTTAACGAAAATTTCACACGATATTTCTGTCATATTGTAGACAATAAAATAATATTAAAATAAATTTTCTTTCGACCTCGAATTTGTGGTCCCGAAATCACTGTTCCGAATTCACCGAAAACGGGCTATTACACTCCAATTGGCACTTACCACTGGCCCCGTAACGACTTTCCCATCAACCGATAGACCAAGTTGTAAACCAACGTCCTCGAATGTAATTGTACACTTACCACAGGGAAGATGGAATGTGTGTGTCTCCGGTCTCTATCTTTCCACCAAAGCACTGATAAGTGGGGGATCCAATTTAGTCTCCCCGAGCATGCGAGCCACGTATAAGAATCCTGCATCTCGCAAGTGCCCATGAATGACAACCGATGAACTCGCACTTAAATTGTGTATGTACGTCTCCAAAATTCGATCTCTGGCCTGAGTATATAAACATAAAAAATTAATAATGTTAACAACATAATAATTAACTAATTAAAATTAACTAATTTAATAATATTTTCTTACCATTTGGAGTTGAACTCCGGAGATGTGCTTGTCATCCAAACGAATAAGCTGATATGCCATTTTACAAATTATAAGGAATAAAATAAAACCGAAGAGAATAGGATTCAGAGAAAGATTTAAAATGAAATTATCGAGAGAATTGAGAATTGAGAGAATAGAAATAAGTTTAAATTGGAAAGAATGAAGTTTGGAGGAGTTTATATAGGAAAAAAATATGGTTGTTAGAGTGTAGCCATTGGAATTTTGACTATCACAGTTGCCCTGAAAACGTGTCCTACAGTGCGCGTTTTCATTTCTCTCTATAAGACGCGTTTTCATTTCTCTCTCCAAAAATAATATATCCCAAAAAGAAAAAAAAAACAATCTATTTACTTAAATATTAACAAAATTCAGCATATTTCATTAATACTAACTAGTAATTATGTTGGTAAAAAGGATAAAAAAAACTGACTTATATATTATACTAAGATATCTTTATATACTAGCCGTAATTTCCCACGTTTGATTTTTAATTATTTTTAAAATATAAATTTGTAATTATTGTAATTAGTATAAAATAATAATTATTAAAAATTAATTATGAGTAATTTTATTATTATTAAAAAATTTAGTAATTCTAGACCACCAAAATGTAAAAGGAAGTTTAATTTTTAATATTTATAATTTTTTTTTATAGTTTTGTACTAATTCAAAATGAATTTGGAAATCTATTTGTCTTGATTCATCGTGTCTGAACAATCGTATATTTAAAAAAAAATTTAAATGTGCATTTTTATTAATTTTTATATATAATTAATTTTTTATATTTTTATTCTAGATATGCATTTTTATTTTCTATTAACTTTTACATATTGGAAATTTTTAGTAATTTTTAATATTTTTTTACAATGTTTAATTTTTTATAAAGTTGCACTCATCTAGAATGAATCTAGACAAATGATTGTCTAGATTCAAATATTGTCCAAGTTCATTCTAAATGTATATATTTCTATTAATTGGACATTGGACAAACATTTGATGAGTAACTTTCGTTATGGTATATAATAGGGAAAGTTCAGTCATGGTACTTTAGTGAAATGACTCATTGACGAAATAATGTTGAAATTCATAGACAAAGTCGTAATTTAATTACAAATTATTTGAGCCCTTATTATATATGTCCAATTGATTCCACTAGCTCAGTACGACTTTGTACAATTTGTAATAGAATCAACAAAAATGAATAGAAACAACGAATTGCAAAAATAGGTCGCATGCATCACTATCCGTAGTGAATGCATTTTCTTACCATATACAATAGATGACTTAGAGATTAAATTAATTTCTTCGAACTATTATTTAATTGTTTATAATTAAATAATTAAACTACAAAGTGAAATTTAAATATATTATCCATCACATGTTTAGTCAACAAGCTAATTAAATTAATTCACTCATAGATTCTAGTATAGTAAAATTGTCATAATTTTAACGGAATTAAAATTAAATTGAGAAAATAATTTAATTTAAAAATTAATAAAATTAATTTTAATTAATTAATATTTTTAGAATAGAAAAATATTTATTAAGTCAGTAAAATTATATGAGTTAATTTATAAATCAGATAGCATATGTAATGAATACCTAATACATGAGTCAGGCCCAAAGGCCCATCAACATTACGTGAGGTGACAACCCTAATGTTATTGGGGGAAGCCGCCGCCCTTATGTATCTCCAAACGGGAATACGTGTATTTTTTTTATTAAAATGATATTATTTATTTGTGCTTTATTTAATAAAAACTATTGTGTTTCTCTTTATAAATTGAGACCACTGGCTAGGTAAAAGAAAAACCTTAAGAGTCGACGATACTTTGATAAAATCAAGTGTGGTTTATTTTTCTCAAATAAATATTATATTTTGAGATAGTTTATCTTTCAGTCTCTTTAATTAATATTTGAATATTAATTAAAGTTTTCATTCTTTTCGTTTGGTTCGTAAAATTAGAGCCTACACTGTAGGTAGACCGAAACTCGAGATTAGTAAAGAAGATCGTTTAGTTGAAAATTGAAAAATGTTTTGACCACAAACTCAAAGTACATGTACTAATTCAGTCTAGGGTTTATTTCTATAAATAACACAATCTAGTTGCCAAGTTCAAGAACTAAAGTGGAAAAAAAAAAAAGTACAAGCACCAAAGTGAATCTAGTTGTCAAGTTCAAAAGAAAAAATTATATTATCCCTTCTTTATAAAACAATGGTTGAAAACAAAAAATAGAGGAAAAAAGAGAAACTTTTGTTTCTAGATTTTTGGTGTGTCTTTGTATGTCTTGCAAATGAAAATTGTCTTCTATTTATAGAAGTTTACATTTTTTTTTATAGAGATATAACTAGTCAACAAAATATTTATTTGGATAATCACATCTATTAACAATTAACACAACCATTCATTAGATATTGCTTGAATGGTGTAACTTTTAGTAATAAGAGACATAACTCATCACTTTTGAATAGCTGCAATTCTTAGTTAATAACGAAATGATTTAATTTTTGGATCACTTGTAATATTTCAATTATAACTATTGAAACATTATAAATATTTTTAAAATATTGCAACAATTATTTTTATTTTAACATGTGTATTAAATAAGTTGTTTTTCTTAGTCATAAAAGATGGATTGATGAGTATACTCTCTCAAAGAGTACTTTAGCGATGTGAAATATGATAGTCTCTTAAGTCACGGTGTGCAGCATAGTAAAAACTCCGTGCCACTGTAAGAAATGGTTGCTTGAATTCTGGGTCAGTTTCGCCTGAGGAATTTTGCAGTACTACTTGAACTAGATCTCGCATGAGGGATTCTATTTTATGGGTTCTGCTCTACGTTTTGCATCTATATTATTAAAGCACCAATTGTCATGCACCTGCAACAGTTCACGTTATAAGTGATGAGTAAATAGTTCGAGACTGTCAATAGGGATTTCTCACCTTCAAAATTCTCCTATAAGATTAAGATTAATGAAAATATACATATATTATGTTACTTGAATTTGAATGTGAATATTAGATATGAGAATACTTTATTTTTATCATGATTTCTACGTATTTAGTAGATCCTTGGAAGATCAAATTCCCATATATGAATATGTGTTGGATAGGGATGTGGGACATAATTACTTAAAAGGAAAATGAAAAATCAAAGCAATAGTAAGGTACATCTATTTTCTTGGATTCATGCAACTGACCTTTTGCTTTTGGTAGTGACAGCTGATGGCAGAATTAGTGGTGCAGACAATAAATCTTACCTCTGGCTGTTGGTCCATCGAGGAGCTATTGTCTCACCCCGAAAGATAAGACGGATAGAATGATTACTTGCAGCACAGCGAATGTTGCGGCTAATGTCTCGACCATGAACCATAAGCGCGTCCAACAATAGGTGGTTGAGGGTCCGAAGTAAAGTGTCAATAAGCTTCTGTGTTGTCCTGTCTGAGTCCAACTTCCTACAACATAAATCACATGTAAACATCACTTTCTTTGTCAATCTTTCTTAGGCGCATCACATTGACCCGGATCAGTCTTTCCATCCTGTCCCTACATCAATGGCTTACAGGAATTCCTTTTTTGACTAATACAGCAGTACAGCTTTTTACTTAAAATCTGAACAAGCATAAGTTCTATGGTTTAGCTTTTAGATTAATGTAAGGAATTGAAGTGGCTAAATGGTGCATCACCCAAACTTGTGAACACTTGGACAAATGCTTTTCTGAGCTTCTGATCAGGGATTTAAATTGCGGTCGCGGCCGCGTTTTCGATCGTATTGCATTTATCGCGGTTGCGGATATAACGGATGTTATTGCGGTCACTGCGGGTATCGCGGTCGTCAATTTTAAAAAAAATTCACACAACTTATTGTAAAACATAATAGCGGTTTCGACAGTAGCGGTTTCGGACGGTGCCGCTACCGCTATATAACGGCCGCTATTTCGATAACGGACTGCTATTTAAATCCCTGCTCCTTATCGCTTGGATTCACTCTTCCATTGTGAAAAGAAGAGGCGATGGTCTCAACCAAGAAGGCGGTCTTAGCCCATGCCAGCCGCTCTTGGGACCTTTCTGGCTCGAAAATCCTAGCCGCTGCCATAAAGTAAGTTAAGAGAAGGGATCTTTTGTTCACTCCAAAATCCCCAAGACGCATTTCTATAATTCTATTTACATCCCCATCTATAGAGATTATAGTAATAAGATCTTTCCGGTACTAAAATCATTAATTAACCCGAATGAGATGTCAAAGCTTATATAACATGTTATAAAAATAAATAAAATTTGATATGTTATTTAATGATTTTAATAATAGAACCTGGTTGATAAAACTCTGATAATTTAGAATATTTTTGAAGTTTGGAGACTAATTTAAAATAAAGGTCATAGTTTAAAAAAGATGTTTAGTAAAATTAACTCTTCTTATCTCTATATATATTAAAACGAAACTTCTAAAAGAAAAGAAAATCAAATCATATGGATAGAATATATTTTCGACAAATGTATATTGTTAAAGTTAGGCATGAATTTTTCAAAAAAAAAAAAAAGTTTGGCATGAATCTTGTATTTAATATTTTATATATTTTAATTGATTTACCTTTTAATTTAGTATTTCATTTACTATTTTTTATAGTAAGGATAGGGGTAACATGATTTGTACTCATGTTAAATGGGTATTTAACAAAAGTTTTAACTATCACTTCATATAAATTAAGAAATGAACATATGGAAGCCTTTGTATTATGTGTCAAGTTGCATTTTGCTCACTTTACTCAAAAATAAGAAGATAAATTAGTCCATGTATATTAAATCAAAGCGTAAAACTGATCATTTTTTTTTTTAATTTCATTCATTTTTACTAATAAAAGCAGGCGCAGTCGATATGAGCATACTAAAGAATACGCAAAATTTGTTATGAATGTGGTAGATATGGGCATACTATTATACTAAGGATGTATGTCTTAGTAAATCGGAAGTTGATGTCCAGAAGCCGACTCCCCAGAATGCATTTGAATGTCAGTAGACGAGAGGGATGCTGAAACTGTGTTTAGTCCATGAGTGCCAATTATGGAAACACCTCTTCAAGAGGCAAGGAAGTTATTGGTGATAAACAAAATCTGGGTTTGGAATCTTATTCAGCATGAATGAGGATGAGACTATGGATATTAATGGGGGAAATAATGAAGTTTTTACTAAAACAAATCACATTGAAGGGTTGGGCCAAGAAGAAGGGCAAAATTTATTTTACATGGACGGGGACTATGGTCACAGGGTTGGACTTTAATCCTTTGTGTTATGCATCTATAATTATTTATTATATAAATAAATATGATGAAACACCCCACACCCGGCCCACGAGCTTGAACCGGATCTGGTATGTTCCTTAAATAAATCGGTTTTCAATGTTCTAAATGACTTAGAGAAAATTTGTGTAATTTTAAAAAAATTGTTTTGGGTTGGGCTTAATTTGAAACCTATTTAATAAATTCTGGAAATCCAACTTAAATAAGGTGACAAAATAATTTTTGGGTTTATTATTTTAAAAGAAATAAATTTACTTATCTTTAATCAAACATAATTTGTATCATATTTAAATAAAAATAAACAGAATAAAGAAAATCCAATTGGGCCTTATGGCCTTATTACATCATTCAAACCCAAAATAAAGTTTAAAGTACTAAAATTTCATAAAGTCCAAATTCCAAATAATTTCTTCAAGCGATGCATGGCCACCTTTAGCTCCTACCGACCCGGTCCATTACCGCTCATCACCTGAAAAATAATTCCCAAGCGGGTGTGAGTCAACAGACTCAATGTGTACATAGTACTAATTTCCAACAAATCGAGCATACAAATCATATCAATATCATGTTCATACAAAATAAAGGATGATGCAACCCAAATCCAAACCTATTTGTCCATCCGCTACACACCACCCGTACCAACTTTGTACACATCGGGGACTACTAAGTCGACCCTCCATCCGCTACACACCATCGAAGGCGATCATTGCGATCGACGTGCTCATCGCCCACTTATGTTGTGTCATTAGACACTCAGTATTCACTGGATGTAACCGAAGTTACCACTTTTCACTTTATGTGACCGTAGTCACCACTTTACGTTGGTGAGACCGTAGTCATCACCTTCACTTTCTTCCTCCACAAATATCCCGAATGCCCCAATTATTTCATAACATATCTCACATACTAAATTTTCATTCATGTTACTAATCACATGTTCAAAATATATCACATTCACAATCCTATCAAAAGTAGGAAACGTGCACAGGTACTCCTTACCACATTTGTGGTGCTTAGCCACATTCACATCTTGTTACATATTTACATATCTAATGATTGCCATGCAATTTATTGAAAGTTAGTAAGAGTACACACCTTTTAAACTTAATAGTTTCCGTGAATTCCCAGTAGAGCGATCTACACGATCTAGATCTTTCACTCCTATATTCGGCCATTAATTAAAACATATAAATAAACCTATTTGGTCTTAAAACCAAATCCTACTAGAAGTAGAATTACTTACCTAGTTGCCGAATTGATTTAATCAAGTCCCAACAGATTGCTAGAATTCCTCTTCCTTGAAATCGGCTAATACTAGGTATGTAACCAAGTCGGTTTTCTGTTTTTGAAATAATGGAAAACACTTAAACAAATTATGCCTTGGCCGAATATCCCTTACCTTATGATGGGATTCCAAATCAAGAGGATTCCTTTATAAGCTGTTGAAATCCTATAACTTCGTGTTAGATTAGATCTAACTTTGAAAACGTGAATCATAATCTTTAACCACATATTTATATTTATAATCCTTACCTTAGATCCTTAGATTTCCCAAAAGATCCCCTTTTGATGTTGTGGATGATTGCCCTCTTTCTTAGAATCCACAAAGATTCAAACTTAACAATGAGAACGGAGAAGAAAATAGAAGAAAAGATAGGGATTTTTGCTTAATGAAAATTCGGCGAGAGGGGTTTTGCCTAGGAGAATTTCGGCAGAGAGGAAGAGGAGCAAGTGTTGATGAGTAGCCCTCCTGTCCTCCTTTTATAGCCAAAGTTATCGACTGGGAGTCCTTTACTTGGCCACCACTCCTCTTTTGATAATATTATCTCTTTTATTTAAAAGATAAAAGCCTTTAATCCATCAATTATCTCCTCAATTATCTCATTAGAAAATAATCCTTTATTTATCTCTTATTATTCACATATTTATGTGAATAAAACTCCTTTATTTATCTCTTATTATTCACATATTTATGTGAATAAAACTCCTTTATTTATCTCTTATTATTCACATATTTATGTGAATAAAACTCTGTGTTATCTCTTATTATTCACATATTTATGTGAATAAAACTCCTTTATTTCTCTCATATATCTAAGTTTCCCGAAATGTTCAAGTTTCCATTTTTGGATCATTTCCAAAAATGTTTAGGTTTCCAAAATGTCTAAGTTTCCAAAATGTCCATTTCCATTTCCATTTTCATTTCCATCTCCATTTTCATTTCCATTTTCATTTTCATTTCCATTTTCATTCATTTCTAGGTTTCCAAAAGTATCAAAAATTTATTCATAATACTTAAGACTTGTCATTTCATACAATTGATCTGAAAAATGCATAGGCCCTTCCTAGGATGTTACTGATTCTACCCCCTTAAATAAAATTTCGTCCTCGAAATTTCCTAACTAAACAGCTGAGGGTATTGTTTGTCGCATTGTCTCTTCCGCTCCCACGAAGCTTCTTCCGATCCATGATTGAGCCATAACACCTTGACTAAAGGCACCGACTTCTTTCGTAGTGCTTTCACGTCACGTTCCAAGATCTGAATCGGCTCCTCCTCGTAGGATAGATCGGCCTTAACTCCACTTCTTCAACAGTACCACATGAGACGGATCCGATCGATAGCGACGTAGCATGGACACATGAAATACGTCGTGCATTTGATGCAACTCGGGTGGCAACTCCAATTGGTATGCCACTGGCCCAACTCGCTTCATGCCTTGATAGGGCCCTATAAACCTTGGGCTTAGCTTCCCTTGCGACCGAACCGCATAACCTTCTTCCAAGGTGAGACCTTTAGAAACACTTGGTCTCCTACTTCAAACTCAATTTCTTTCCTCTTAAGGTCTGCGTCGACTTACGTCTGCATCGAAAGCTTCTTTCAACCGTGCCCGAATTAATTCCACCTTCTCCTCAGTTTCCGCCACTAACTCTGGACCCAAAACGCGGCGTTCTCTAACTCGGTCCAACAAGTTGGTGTTCTACATTTCCTTCCATACAATGCTTCGTATGGTGCCATCTCAATGCTTGCACGATAGCCGTTGTTGTAGGCGAACTTCGGCTAGAGGCAAGTAATCTTTCCCAACTCCCTCGGAAATCCATCACACACCTCTTAGCATATCTTCCAACACTTGTATAACCTGTTCGGTCGCCTGTCGATTGTGGATGAAAAGCCGTAGTGAAGTCTAGCTTAGTGCCTAATGCTTGATGAAGTGCTTTCCAAAATCGAGACGTAAACCTTGGGTCTCTATCGGAGATGATCGACATCGGTACCCCGTGTAGCCTCACGATCTCCGCCACATATAACTTGGCTAACTTTTGAAGGGAATAGTCGATCCTCACAGGGATAAAATGTGCGGACTTGGTCAAACGGTCCACTATCACCCATACCGAGTCCTTCTTAGTGGGCGTAAGGGGAAGCCCACTAACTAAGTCCATGGTAATTCTTTCCCACTTCCATTGGGGAATCTCAATTGGTTGAAGCAATCCTGATGGGACTTGGTGTTCAGCCTTTACTTGCTGACATGTCAAACATTTCCCCACAAATTCAGTCACCTCTCGTTTCAGGTCTGACCACCAAAATTGTTCCCTTAGATCTCTATACAGACTTGATGCCTCCGGATGCATAGCATAAGGACTACCATGCGCTTCCGAAGAATCCTTTGTCTCAACTCCTTATCCTCGGCATATAAACCCTTTTCCTTGTAGCACAAGACTCCTTCATCATTGACGCCATAATCTTTTAATCCTCCTTGCCGTACTTGCTGTAACTTAGTACTTAAGTCCTTATCCGCCAACTGTCCCTATTTCACCTCCTTGACCAAAGTTGGCTTGACTTGTAACTCGCCAACAAGGCTTCCGTCTTCATACAAACTTAAGTGAGCGAACAAAGCCCTTAAATCCGACACAACCTTCCTACTTAGGGCGTCGGCTACCACATTCGCCTTGCCGGATGGTATTCTATCGAATAGTCATAATCTTTTAATAACTCCACCCACCTTCGTTGCCTCAAGTTCAACTCCTTCGAGTCAACAAATACCTAAGGCTTTTGTGGTCCGTGTAAATTACCGACCTTTCTCCATAAAGGTAGTGCCTCCAAACTTTGAGGCGAAAACCACCGCCATGAGTTCCAAGTCATGAGTTGGGTAGTTCACCTCATGCGGCCTTAATCTGTCGAAATGCATAAGCGACTACCTTTCCTTCTTGCATTAGCACACAACCTAACCACGTGTGCGAAGCATCACAATATACTACTGAAGTCCTTACACGCCTCATTGAATTAACACCGGAGCTTCGCAATTACCTTTTTAAGCTTTTCAAAGCTCTCCTGTTGCTTATCCGTCCACACAAACGGTACTTCCTTCCTTAGTAACTTTGTCAAAGGTGCGGCTATTGACGAGAATCCTTCCACGAACCTTACGTAATAGCCTGCCAAGCCTAAGAAACTTGATTTCAGCCACCGACCTAGGTGGTTTCCAATCCAACATCGCTTCGATCTTCCTAGGATCCACTCTTATTCCTTCTGCGGATACCACATGTCCTAGGAACGCCACTTCCTTGAGCCAAAATTCGCACTTGCTGAATTTGGCATAAAGCTTCTTTTCCTTAACACTTCTAACACAACTCGGAGATGCTCATCGTGCTCCTCCTCCGTCTTAGAATACACCAAAATGTCGTCGATGAACACCACGACGAATCTATCCAAGTAGGGTTGGAAAACCCTATTCATCATATCCATGAACGCGCCGGTGCGTTCGTCAACCCAAACGGCATCACCACAAATTCAAAATGACCGTACCTTGTCCTAAAAGCGGTCTTATGAATATCACCCTCCTTCACTTTCGATTGATGATACCCCGACCTTAAGTCGATCTTTGAGAACACAGCTGCCCCTTTCAGTTGGTCGAACAAGTCATCTATCCTTGGCAAAGGATACTTGTTCTTGATGGTCAGTTTGTTCAACTGACGATAATCTATGCACATCCGCATAGTTCCATCCTTCTTCTTCACAAAGAGAACCGGTGCTCCCACGGAGACACACCGGGTCGAATGAACCCACGATCCAACAACTCTTGGATTTGAGCCTTGAGCTCCACTAACTCTTTTGGTGCCATTCGGTGGGAGCGATTGACACAGAGAGTCGTTCCAGTAGCAAATCTATTCCAAATTCCACTTCTCTATCTGGGGGTATTCCGGGCAACTCCTCCGGAAATACATCCTCAAAATCCCTTACTGTTCTAACTCCCTTAACACCTTCCTCTTCTCCTCTTAACGCACTCACGAAGGCTAAGAATGCCTTACATCCTTTCTTAACCATTTTCTCGGCCTTGATCAGAAAACTACGTTAGACAAGTAGTTCCTCCTTCCTCCGATCATCACTACTACCTCATCTTCCGGGGTTCTTAGTTCCATACGTTTAGCCGCACAATCCAACACGGCTCGATGCTCTACTAGCCAATCCATTCCAAGTATAAGCTCAAACTCTCCGAAGGGTAATTCCATTAAGTCAGCCCGAAAGTTCGCTCCCTGAATCTCTAGGGGTACATTCCGAAAGATCCTATCTATCCTCACCGTTTGGCCTAAAGGGCTTACTACGATTATCGCCCTATCGAGAAAGTTCGAGTCTAGGCCTAGTGTTTCAACCACACTACATGCAACATAGGAATGAGTTGAGCCCACATCAATAAGAGCAAAATAGGGTTTGTCATGAATAAAGAACGTCACAGGTTATAACATCCGCGCGTCTCCCTCTTCCCTCCGGCGAACCGCGTAAACCAAACCCGGTTGCCTTACTTGGCGTTAGGCTGCACCTCGACCCCCGAGCTCCACGGCCTCTGCCACTACCTCTGTTGGCGACCCACGACCTCTTTGAGGTCGCTGTCCGCCTCTACCACCTGGTTAGCATTCGAGCCTGCTGGTTGGCTCTCATCTAATAACTTGGGGCAATCCTTAATCATATGGTCCTTGGACCCACACTTGAGACATCGTCCGCCTTTTTCCAACACTCTCCCCGTGCTTCCTTCCACAATGTTCACAAGGGCGAAATTGCCGGCCCAGTACCGGCCTGTTGACTTTGTGGCTGTCAACTCTAGGCCTCTTGTGGCATTTTCCGGATGGCCCAAAACCTCTTTTGGGCTTATTTCTCCATGACACCGCTTGGTGGCGTCCTTAATTCCTCGACCACTTTAGCCTTTTCCACCAAGGCGAGAATTCCCGCTCCCGATGCGGTGCTATCAAAAGTCTCAAATCGTCCCTAAGTCCGTCCTCAAAGCGAACACAAATGTTCATGCTCGATCGCCACTACTCCTCGGGCATATCGGCTCAACCTCAAGAATTCCGCTTCATATTCGGTGACGACTTACTTCCTTGTACCAACCCCTAAAAGCCTTCCTTTGCTCATCTATATACCTGGTTCCCACATACTTCTTCCGAAATGCTTCCTTAGCATATTCCCGGTGTCGAGATCTTCCGCCGTGGCACCGTCCCGAACGGTTAACCACCATTGATACGCTTCATCGCGTAATAAAGGCCGTCATCCCTTTCAACTTCTCCTCGGGGTCAAGTCGAGCTCATCCATGATGCGCTTCGGTTGCTTCCAACCAAGATCACTGGTATCTTGGTGCCACTCCCGATACTCCTCTAAACATTTCACTCCATTAGCACGGAGCCGCTCGAGCACGCACTTACGATTTCTGAATTGTTTCTGCACGACCACCAATTCCAAAACTCGCAAAGACTGACTGCGACACGCGGCATCTTCCACTGCGAGCCGAGCCTCGCTCAACATTGACAAATGGGGTGATGGTGGTGGTGGTATCTCATTGTCGAACCTTTGTCCCGATCTAACGATCATCCTTCCTCTACCTCTTCCACGACGACCACGTCCTCTTGAGCTCATTATCGGCGAGATCCGATTAAGGAATTTTATGTATTAGTATTCTTGTTTCACTTATTACCCGCGATGATATCTTATGAAGAAGAGTTTAAGAGTGGTTCTTTCGTATTCATACATGCATACATCTTGCATTCATTCATTCATCCATCAACAAATATGAACTTTCGTTCATTCAAAGAAACGTTGTAATTCTTGTTGTCGCGTTTCGTTATTTTTTGCTTTTCCACTACCCAGGGCATTTTCGTAATTTTATCCTACTGAGGGTATTTTCGTAAATTTTCAAAAATAAAAAGTTCCTGGTGATTTTGACGAAAAGTATTTTGGTACTTCTAAAGTTCCGGGAAATTTTGGAAGAATTTTGAAATCCAGGGTATTTCGGTAATTTTTGATCTCGGGGGTATTTTGATAATTTTTCCAAAAATCGGGGTAAATTTGTAAAATTTATTAAGTTAGGGATATTTTCCAAGATTGTAAAACATTGAGGGTTCCTTTGAGAGTTACACTTTTCAAAGCAATGATATTGTAAAAATTTTGGAAATCGTGGTCGTTTTGGTAATTTTGTAAGTTAGAGCAATTTTGTAATTTTCCAAAATCAAGATAGTTTGATATTTTACAAATTAGGGTTTTTGAACATTTGATAAAGTAATGAAATTTTGTTAAAACTATGGGTGGTTTGGTCATTTTATAAACCAAGGGTATTTTTTTTTATAAAAGAAAACGGCTAAGTCCCTTTCGGTTTTATTCTTTGTGTTTAGCCTATGACCGAGCCCTCTTGGTCGTGGTGAACCAAAGCTACGCACTGCAGCGAGATTCGAATGAAGAGGAGGTGAGTCACGCGGATCGCTTAAATACCAAGCTCTCACCGACCTTTCTAGACATGCGCATGCAGGGTTGCCACACCACCGAGCCTTCCGAGTTAGGGCGAACCAAGCTAGGCACCGGTGTAGGATACTGCGAAGAGGAGGTGAGTCACTAGGGTACTTAAATACCGTGCTCTTCCGGATCCAATCCTAGACATGCGTCTGAGGTTGCCACACCCTAGCTTAATAACTTAGTCATAGGTTTGTTAAGTTCATTAAGTCTTATGAGTTTCAAGTGTTTGAGTAGTCTAATCCTAGGGTTCAAGTTCCTATCACACTATTCTACGTTCCATGCCTTTGCTACCCTTTTACAATTCATAATTCACATAATCACACGATGGTTAAAGGTACTTACACGGTGGATCATGGGTCGGAGACTTAGGTGCCATGCCATAAAACCCGCTTATTTCAAAGAAATTCAATTGGGCTCGAATTGAAAACGTTTTGCTTTGAGCCCACAGTAGAGTTTTAAAACTGGCTCGATACCAATCGAACACACCCACACCCGCCCCACGAGCTTGAACCGGATCTGGTATGTTCCTTAAATAAATCGGTTTTCAATGTTCTAAATGACTTAGAGAAAATTTGTGTAATTTTAAAAAAATTGTTTTAGGTTGGGCTTAATTTGAAACCTATTTAATAAATTCTGAAATCCAACTTAAATAAGGTGACAAAATAATTTTTGGGTTTATTATTTTAAAAGAAATAAATTTACTTATCTTTAATCAAACATAATTTGTATCATATTTAAATAAAAATAAACAGGAATAAAGAAAATCCAATTGGGCCTTATGGCCTTATTACATCATTCAAACCCAAAATAAAGTTTAAAGTACTAAAATTTCATAAAGTCCAAATTCCAAATAATTTCTTCAAGCGATGCATGGCCACCTTTAGCTCCTCGCCACCCGGTCCATTACTTTGCTCATCACCTGAAAAATAATTCCCCAACGGGTGAGTCAACAGACTCAATGTGTACATAGTACTAATTTCCAACAAATCGAGCATACAAATCATATCAATATCATGTTCATACAAAATAAAGGATGATGCAACCCAAATCCAAACCTATTTGTCCATCCGCTACACACCACCCGTACATTCAACTTTGTACAATCGCGGGACTACTAAGTCGACCCTCCATCCGCTACACACCATCGAAGCGATCATTGCGATCGACGTGCTCATCGCCCACTTGTGTTGTGTCATTAGACACTCGTATTCACCGGATGTAACCGGTTACCACTTTTCACTTTATGTGACCGTAGTCACCACTTTACGTTGGTGAGACCGTAGTCATCACCTTCACTTTCTTCCTCCACAAATATCCCGAATGCCCCAATTATTTCATAACATATCTCACATACTAAATTTTCATTCATGTTACTAATCACATGTTCAAAATATATCACATTCACAATCCTATCAAAAGTAGGAAACGTGCACAGGTACTCCTTACCACATTTGTGGTGCTTAGCCACATTCACATACTGTTACATATTTACATATCTAATGATTGCCATGCAATTTATTGAAAGTTAGTAAGAGTACACACCTTTTCGCTTAATAGTTTCCGTGAATTCCGTAGAGCGATCTACCGATCTAGATCTTTCACTCCTATATTCGGCCATTAATTAAAACATATAAATAAACCTATTTGGTCTTAAAACCAAATCCTACTAGAAGTAGAATTACTTACCTAGTTGCCGAATTGATTTAATCAAGTCCCAACAGCTTGCTAGAATTCCTCTTCCTTGAAATCGGCTAATACTAGGTATGTAACCAAGTCGATTTCTGTTTTTAAATAATGGAAAACACTTAAACAAATTATGCCTTGGCCGAATATCCCTTACCTTATGATGGGATTCCAAATCAAGAGGATTCCTTTATAAGCTGTTGAAATCCTATAACTTCGTGTTAGATTAGATCTAACTTTGAAAACGTGAATCATAATCTTTAACCACATATTTATATTTATAATCCTTACCTTAGATCCTTAGATTTCCCAAAAGATCCCCTTTTGATGTTGTGGATGATTGCCCTCTTTCTTAGAATCCACAAAGATTCAAAACAACAATGAGAACGGAGAAGAAAATAGAAGAAAAAGAGAGGGATTTTGCTTAATGAAAATTCGAGAGGGGTTTTGCCTATGGAGAATTTCTGCAGAGAGGAAGAGGGAGCAAGTGTTGATGAGTAGCCCTCCCGTCCTCCTTTTATAGCCAAAGTTATCACCTAGAGTCCTTTACTTGGCCACCACTCCTCTTTTGATAATATTATCTCTTTTATTTAAAAGATAAAAGCCTTTAATCCATCAATTATCTCCTCAATTATCTCATTAGAAAATAATCCTTTATTTATCTCTTATTATTCACATATTTATGTGAATAAAACTCCTTTATTTATCTCTTATTATTCACATATTTATGTGAATAAAACTCCTTTATTTATCTCTTATTATTCACATATTTATGTGAATAAAACTCTATGTTATCTCTTATTATTCACATATTTATGTGAATAAAACTCCTTTATTTCTCTCATATATCCAAGTTTCCCGAAATGTTCAAGTTTCCATTTTTGGATCATTTCCAAAAATGTTTAGGTTTCCAAAAATGTCTAAGTTTCCAAAAATGTCCATTTCCATTTCCATTTTCATTTCCATCTCCATTTTCATTTCCATTTTCATTTTCATTTCCATTTTCATTCATTTCTAGGTTTCCAAAAGTATCAAAAATTTATTCATAATACTTAAGACTTGTCATTTCATACAATTGATCTGAAAAATGCATAGGCCCTTCCTAGGATGTTACATATGAATTTAAAGAAATTTTCAATATTAGAAAGATATTTTATTAAAACTGAAATTACACTTTGTATTAATGTGGGGTATGGTTGAAGGACTCATGCTTGCTTGAAGGAGTGGACAGCGACAATTGAATCTTGAAGTAGTATTGATGTTATTAACGTACTGACTGACAATGCTAAAGATGGAGAGATTAATTTAATTTCGAAAGTTTGGGACTATTTGAATGAGTGGGATGTGATTATCCGCTAGCAACGGAGATCAAAGACACGTGGGAAAGCTGGAATACACCAGTTCTTTCACCAGAGTCATTACACCTTGATGAAATCGAGGAGATGAATCTGAGAAATATCCAAGAAGGATAAAGACAAATCCAAAAAAGGAAATATTTAATTATTGGATGTGACAATCCATCACCATCCATAGAAGATGATGCAAGCAATGATGTAAGAAGTTATCAAGAAGTCATCAATGATGTAAGCAATGATGCAAACAAAGAATTATTGCAAGAAAATTGTAGAAACAACTACATCAATTTTGTCGATTCGTAAGGCTACGTGGGAAGCAACTATCGAGCCGATAATAAAGTCATCCTTATCGTGATATCTCGTATGCGGACTTCAATTGTAAATAAATTAGAGTTTAGAATTTACACTATAAATAGGAGTTGTTGTAGCCTAAACAAGGCATCGAAAAATAGAAATAGCTTTTACAATTAGTGATTCTCTTGTATACTCTCTCTCTCAAGATATCAAGAGAAATCCTTTGTAAATTATCTACTATCTTCTCTTGTAAAATAAAATCTACGATATTATAATAGCCTTCCGTTTGTGCATATATACCCTCCCCACAATTGGTATCGAGAGGAGCCCCGAGTAACGATTTACGGAGTTCTAATATCGTAGTAATCATTGTAAGTTTCTATCTTTTATCTTCAATTCTGTTTGTTTTATCATTGTTTTATCTTAAAACCCATATATCTGTGATTTTGTCTTCTTGTTGCCGCTTTAGTCCGAGTGGGGCGTTGTAGGCGTTAGTGAAGACGTTTAAGACACTGACGGTTTTAGGTACCAGAGATAAAAACATGGAACAAATGGATTGTTTATACAAAGATAAAACTTGTAATCATACTATGCATATAGACTCTAAGAATGAAAATAATAGTTCGGCTCTTAGTAAAGGTATCAATAGTTTAATAGATATGACATCTATATATTTTAATAAATTATATACTAAGGTTAGTAAAATAGAAGAAAAAGTAGATAATATGGGAGAAGTAACTGATTTAGATTTGAATAACAAGTCTAAAGAACTTTTATCAAATGTTAATTATAAATTAGATCAAGTTATTAATAATAATAATATAGAATCGGATTTAGATTTAGGACCTTTATATTATGGTAATAGTAATGTAATATTAGCTTTATCGGATGAAGATGAGTCTTGGATGAATCTTCTACCTATCAAAATATTAAAAAGAAAAACAAAAAGAGAAAAGTTAAAAACAAGAAAAATATGATTTTGACTCTTATAAGACTTTAATAGAACATTGGAAAACCAATTTCCTAAAACAAAAGATAAGAATGAACAAGTAGAATATTTAAAATTAATAGAAGAACTTTATGAAAAACATAAAGATCTATTTACAAAATATAATTATCACTATATGTTAAATTATGATGCTACAGTAAAGTAGTAGTAGTTCTAATAATTCTAATGTAGATATTAATGTCACTAGTCATAATTCGATGATGAAGAAAAACTTCAATGAAGAGGATGAAAATATAGAAATTCCTGAACCAATGGATACTGAACAACCAGATCCATATGATTATGAAATACCGAAACCTAGGGAAATTGATAAACAAGATCCTTATGGTAAAAGAAAGATAGATTCAAATCTTCAAACAGATGATTATCTGAGATTTATTAATAAAAATTATAAAAAGGTTGAAAACACAACTAGAATATTTGATAATCAATATTGGAAAAACCAATATTTACCAATTGAACTAAAACCAGTTCATTTTACTAATAAATTAGATAAAATATCTAAAAATACAAAAATAAAAGATAAACCAATAATTCAACAAATGAAATTTGGGAAAAAAGATATTATTACATTTTCACATTTCCAACCCAGGAAATATTATACTTATATTGAAATTTCGTTTCAGTTTAGAGAATATAATTCATATTCTTTAAATGCTCTATTAGATACTGAGAGCTACAACTAGTAGTCAGTAGAGAAAATGCTATTCCATCGTAAAAGTGGGAACTTATGAGAAATCCAATAAGAGCTGTTGGAGTAGATGGTAATGAAACTTTAATTCTTTCTAAAGCAAAAATATACCAATCTACATAAATAATGTAAGATTTGTGATACCTAAAATATTATGTTTTCATGAAATGCATGGAAATATATTATTAGGTAATAATTTTATATATCAACATTTACCATTTTCTATTGATAAAAATTTTGTTATATTAACTATTGAAAAAACTTCAGTAGAAATACCCTTAGTTGAAAACCATAAATTTATTTGTGATAAAGATTTTTCACCATCTAAGAAAGAACAAGTTAAACAACTTGAAACAAATCATTGGTTGTTTAAAATATTAGAAAATAATTTTAGTGAAGAACCATTAAAATTATGGAAAAATAGTCCTAGATATTGTACTATTAAATTAGAAAATCCTAATAAAATTATTAGAGTAAAACCTATGATCTATACTAAACAAGATATAGATGAATTTGATATACAAATAAAAGAATTATTAGAAAAAGGATTAATAGAAGAAACTAATAGTCCACATTCTAGTCCTGCTTTTATGGTAAGAAACCATGCAGAAAATAAAAAGAGGAAAAGCTAGAATGGTTATTAATTATAAAAGATTAAATCAAAATACTATTTTTGATGGTTATTTTATTCAAGAAAAGAAGTTTTAATAAATCAAGCTAAACAAGCAAAATATTTTAGTAAATTTGACTGTAAATCAGGATTCTGGCAAATTATGCTAACAGAAGAATCTAAACCATTAACAGCTTTTAGTGCTCCTAATGGACATTATCAATGGAGAGTAATGCCATTTGGACTCAGTAATGCACCACAAGTCTTCCAAAGATGGATGGACTCTATATTTAAAAATATAAAAATTACGTGTCGTATATATAGATGATATTTTAATATTTTCGATACATTAGAAAATCATAGAAAACATCTAAATATTATATCTAGAGAATTCATAAAACATGGAATTATACTAAGTCCTAAGAAAATTGAATTAGAAAAAACTGAAATAGAATTCTTAGGATTAATATTATCTGTGATGGTCTTAAACTCCAAGATCACATTATAGTAAAAATAAAAGAATTTCCTGAAAATATTGTTGATAAGAAATAACTTCAACAATTTTTAGGAATTGTTAATTATGGTAGAAATTTCTTTCCTAACTTATCTAAAAAAATAGATGAGTTATATGAAAAACTAAAAAGGAAAAACCTTTTGAATGGTCTAAAAGAGATTCGAGATATTATAAAAATATAAAATCTGAAATAAATTATATTCCTAAAGTTTATTTACCTAAACCGGTGATAAATTAATTCTAGAAATGAGATGCCTCGAGAAAAAAATTGGGGATGTGTTTTAAAAGCAAAAACAAATAATGAAGAATTAATTTGTGGATATAGTTCGGGAAAATTTAAACCAAATGAAATAAATTATGCTATCTATGAAAAAGAATTATTAGCAATAAAAAAAGGAATAAAAAAATTCTTAATATATTTAGCACCTGAACATTTTATTATAAAAACTGATAATCAAGCAGTTAAACAATTTCTAACCGACAAAAGCTTAGAAATGTACCTAGAAGAATTAGATGGTATAACGAATTATGCCAATTTAATTTTGAAGTTATTTATATTAAAGGAACTAATAATATGATTGCTGATTTTCTTAGCAGGCCTTATGGATAGAGGTAAAAAACCTCTAGAAAAAGTTGGAGAATGGACAACTGTCCATAAAAAACCCAACAAAGGGAAAACAATAAGTCCTAAACAAGGATTTATTACTATACTGCTCAAGTACCATTTTATCCTAATCAAGGATATTATGTACCATATCCAATGGTAAACCAATCATTCGAACACAATCACCAACCTGTGTGAGATTTTCTAATTGGTCTCAAGATCCAAATTCGCATCACAAACCGATTATCTTTGAAATTATAAAACAAATGTAAGATTTGTTGAAACAACAACAAATTCCTGAAATTAAAGATTTTTATAATCCAGGATTACCTCTGGAATATTATAATTTTATAAAAAAATATGGAAAACCCATATTTCTAATCAAAGAGCAAATTTGAAAAAGCTCTTACACAGCTTTTCACAATTTTTAGTTGAAAAAACAACTAAAGAAAATGAATCTCATGATTTATTACTTAAATCTATTTTATACAGAGATTGGGATGAAATCCTAATCGAATATATAGATATTAAGGAGATAAACAATCTTCTTGATATATTCCAATATTTTATTAATAAAGGAACAAATAAATCTATTATTAATAAAATGTTTAGAATATGTCTATATAATAAATGTAGACAAATTCTACCACAAGAAATATTTTCAAAAATAGAGAGAGCTATTTGCAACCAAAGAAGCTCAATTTATAGAAACTTTTTCAAAATATTTTTACAAGCTTATGTTTTTACTAATGATATAGGAGAACAATTTCCTACTATCAAATTTAGGCTTAATCATGAACCATTTGATATAACCAAAGATTGAATGGGGATTTGTTAAAGAAATAACAGATCCAAAATCTTTCTTTTCATTTATTAAAAGATTTTCCTGCTATGGTAAAATCTAGATTAACAAACTTTGTTGATATAGATGATTTTGTCTATTATTTTCATATAGAAATATGTAGGTTTATAGGTATTGCTTGAGAAAGAAAAATTTTATCACTATATCAAATTTGGAATCTTCGTACTATGTTTTCGGAAAAGCCCTTTCAGTAGTAGAAGAAGACCAACAACACTTGGCAAAAATCATTGACAAGTGTTATAATAATTTTTCTAATTATCAAATCCAAGCCGGAATTGATATGATAACCATGGCCCAACATCTTCTTCATCAAGAAACTTATTTATTCTGACCGATGGAAAAAGAATTCTAGCATATGACACTTTGGAAGAACCGGGAAGAAAGAAATAGAGAAGTTGTTCAGCTATTAAAAAGATAGCGACATGGAGATAGATGATTATCCGCTAGCAACGGAGATCAAAGACACGTGGGAAAGCCGGAATACACCAGGTTCCTTCACGAGTCATTACACCTTGATGAAATCGAGGAGATGAATCGAGAAATATCCAAGAAGGATAAAGACAAATCCAAAAAGGAGATATTTAATTATTGGATGTGACAATCCATCACCATCCATAGAAGATGATGCAAGCAATGATGTAAGAAGTCATCAAGAAGTCATCAATGATGTAAGCAATGATGCAAACAAAGAATTATTGCAAGAAAATTGTAGAAACAACTACATCAATTTTGTCGATTCGGGCTACGTGTGGAAGCAACTATCGAGCCGATAATAAAGTCATCCTTATCGGATATCTGTGCGGACTTCAATTGTAAATAAATTAGAGTTTAGAATTTACACTATAAATAGGAGTTGTTGTAGCCTAAACAAGGCATCGAAAAATAGAAATAGCTTTTTACAATTAGTGATTCTCTTGTATACTCTCTCTCTCAAGATATCAAGAGAAATCCTTTGTAAATTATCTACTATCTTCTCTTGTAAAATAAAATCTACGATATTATAATAGCCTTCCGTTTGTGCATATATACCCTCCCCCCCTGTAATTGGTATCAGAGGAGCCCCGGAGTAATGATTTCTGGAGTTCTAATATCGTAGTAATCATTGTAAATTTCTATCTTTTATCTTCAATTCTGCTTGTTTTATCATTGATTTATCTTAAAACCCATATATCTGTGATTCTCGTCTTCTTGTTGCCGCTTAGTCCGAGTGGGGCGTTGTAGGCGTTAGTGAAGACGTTTAAGACACTGACGGTTTTAGGTACCAGAGATAAAAAACATGGAACAAATGGATTGTTTATACAAAGATAAAACTTGTAATCATACTATGCATATAGACTCTAAGAATGAAAATAATAGTTCGACTCTTAGTAAAGGTATCAATAGTTTAATAGATATGACATCTATATATTTTAATAAATTATATACTAAGGTTAGTAAAATAGAAGAAAAAGTAGATAATATGGGAGAAGTAACTGATTTAGATTTGAATAACAAGTCTAAAGAACTTTTATCAGATGTTAATTATAAATTAGATCAAGTTAGTAATAATAATAATATAGAATCGGATTTAGATTTAGGACCTTTATATTATGGTAATAGTAATGTAATATTAGCTTTATCGGATGAAGATGAGTCTTCGGATGAATCTTCTACCTATCATAATATTAAAAAACAAAAACAAAAAAGAGAAAAAGTTAAAAAAACAAGAAAAATATGATTTTGACTCTTATAAGACTTTAATAGAACATTGGAAAAACCAATTTTCTAAAACAAAAGATAAGAATGAACAGGTAGAATATTTAAAATTAATAGAAGAACTTTATGAAAAACATAAAGATCTATTTACAAAATATAATTATCACTATATGTTAAATTATGATACTACAGAAAGTAGTAGTAGTTCTAATAATTCTAAAGTAGATATTAATGTCACTAGTCATAATTCTGATGAAGAAAAAACTTCAACAGAAGAGGATGAAAATATAGAAATTCCTGAACCAATGGATACTGAACAACCAGATCCATATGATTATGAAATACCGAAACCTAGGGAAATTGATAAACAAGATCCTTATGGTAAAAGAAAGATAGATTCAGATCTTCAAATGGATGATTATCCGAGATCTATTAATAAAAATTATGAAAAGGTTGAAAACACAACTAGAATAATAGGTAATCAAACAGAGTTATATAGCTACTAATGAGATAAAATCTGAAAACACAGTGAATCTAGTCATCCTATACCTATACCATATAGGGTAGATGATTTAAATAAAAGAAGTGTTGCTCAAGGAGGAATATATTTAGATTTAACTAATATTCCTTTATCGACTATGAAAAATCATAGATGATTGGGCACAATCTATGACTATTGTTGTAAACAACAACAAGAATACTTGGTCAAAAGAAAAGTTTTTAAATTACTTTGTAGGAACATTTCAAGGAGATGTTCTACAATTTCTCGAACGATGGGAAGAATCTGAGAAAGGAAAAGAACAAAAGGTCAACTTATTAATCAAATAAGTACTCCTAAAGATTTACTAAAAGGGTTAACTTCAATTCTAAAAACAAAATTTTGTGGTTATACTAATAAAAAGATCGGGATAGCCAATCCAGCTTATATCTTGTCAAAATTAAAATTATGTGACATAAGATATTTAGAAAAATTTTCTAAAAAATTTCTTCATGAATATCAAAAGTTAAAAATGATAGTATAGAATTTTGGAAAAACCAATATTTTCATAAATTACCACCACCTTGGGATGAGATTTGTATTAATAAATATACTTCTTATATATATAAACATAGTCAAAATTCAGGAATAGAAATAGCAAATATAGACTCTATAGGTAATAGAATTAATTTTGCTAAAGAAAGAATAATTTTACATTGTCTACAAAGTAAGGCGGCTAAACAAGTCAAAAATAAATTAAGTCATAAATATTGTACCAAGATGTTAGAAAATGAATGGGAGTTTGGATGTAATCCTATACGCCTAAAACCTATAAAAAACATAAAAATATAAATTAGCTAGATGGAAACCGAGTAATAAAAATTATACTGTAATAATAATAATAAAAAAAGAAAAAATTTGTTAGGAGAAAACTTCTAATACTAAAAAACAAATTTGTAAATGTTTCATTTGTGATGAAGAAGGTCATATAGCAACAAATTGTCCTAACAAAGGAAAAAGTGCTAGAAAAATGATTAAAAATCTTGAAGAACAAGATTTAGAAGTATGTTTAAGTGAGGAAATCAATCCTACTGAAATAGTATATGAATTAATATCGAAATGATTCTGATACTAATTCAAAGATGAATATATTTTTATGTTAGGAACTAGTTCTAATAATCAATTAGAAGAAATTCCAAAATCTGAACAACAGGATATTAAATTAGGAAATTTAATCGGAGAAGAAACAGACTTTTCTGATGAAATAATAGATACAATTACTAAAAATCATATTTCTAAAGAAGAAATTTATAAAATATCTAAGTTTAAAATATGGTCACAAAGACACATAGAAAAAATTAGCGGTAACACGATCGCTAAAGATACTAAAGGTGGATTAACAAAAATCCTTTATTTACTAAGGATAAAATAAAAAGGATTAGGAAAAAATATCCTCGGGTTAGATATATACATTTAGGAATAATTATGATAACGATTAGAGCTTTATTTAGAAAAGGTCATGATATTCCTATTATAGCAAAGATTATTAGATAAAAGATTTGAAAATCCAATAAAAGCACTTATTGGAGGAATTCAATCTAATTTACATACAGGAGTTATAGGATTTAAAGTTAAACCAAATTACTTTATCTCTATAACAGACCCTCTAATAGAAGAGTGTCTATGTCTTAGAATTCGGACAAAAAATTCGATATTAGTGATTTAGTGAAGATCTAGCAATAAGTTTGGACTTCTATTAATGAATATACTAATACAAAGCAGAGTAGAAATAAAAGAAATAAATAATAAAATAATTGAGCTTTTTGAGCCTAATAAGTTTACTACAGAAATACAACCAAAATTATTACATCTAAAAGATTTATCAATTCCAAAAGATTGGATGATAGAAAAGGTTAACAATGCAAGTACTTCTAAACCAAGAAGCACTATAGAATATATGTCATCTGGGGACAAGTTATATTTTAAAAATAATCTGATAACTAATACAGATGATAATTTAGTTTTACCCTCTAATTCTCAACCCGAAGAAGAGGAGGATAATATAAGTACTTCGACACCAATAGGTATGAAAACAGTTCATATTCCTATTTTTCCTACTACACCTAGTAGAAATTCTAGAAACACTAGAATAGAAGATATACAATTTTCAATAGAAGATAGTATTAACAATAAATATATTCAAATTACATTGCATAATGATTATAAAAAATATTCTTTACATGCTTTATTAGATACCGGAGCTACAACCAGTAGTTGTAAAAAGAATGCTATTCCAGAAAAATATTGGAAACCTGTAAAAAAGACAATAACAATTAATGGAGTAGATGGTAATAAAACCAATATCTATTATAAAGTAAAAAATATACCAATCTACATAAATAATGTTAGATTTATAATTCCAAAAATATTATGTTTTCCTAATATGAATGGTGATATTTTATTGGGAAATAATTTTATAAATCAATATTTACCATTTTCTATTGATAAAAAATCAGTTATGTTATCTATAGAAAAAACTTCTATAGAAATCCCATTAGTAGAAAATCCTAAATTTATTTGTACTAATTATTGCTGAATTTCTTAGCAGGCCTTATGGATAGAGGTAAAAAACCTCTAAAAAAATTGGAGAATGGACAACTGTCCATAAAAAACCCAACAAAGGGAAAACAATAAGTCCTAAACAAGGATTTATTACTATACCTGCTCAAGTACCATTTTATCCTAATCAAGGATATTATGTACCATATCCAATGGTAAACCAATCATTCGAACACAATCACCAACCTGTGTGAGATTTTCTAATTGGTCTCAAGATCCAAATTCGGCATCACAAACCAGTTATCTTTGAAATTATAAAACAAATGAAGATTTGTTGAAACAACAACAAATTCACGAAATTAAAGATTTTTATAATCCAGATTACCTCTGGAATATTATAATTTTATAAACAAAATATGGAAAACCCATATTTCTAATCAAAGAGCAAATTTCGAAAAAGCTCTTACACAGTTTTCACAATTTTTAGTTGAAAAAACAACTAAAGAAAATGAATCTCATGATTTATTACTTAAATCTATTTTATACGAGATTGGGATGAAATCCTAATCGAATATATAGATATTAAGGAGATAAACAATCTTCTTGATATATTCCAATATTTTATTAATAAAGGAACAAACAAATTCTATTATTAATAAAATGTTTAGAATATGTCTATATAATAAATGTAGACAAATTCTACCACAAGAAATATTTTCAAAAATAGAGAGAGCTATTTGCAACCAAAGAAGCTCAATTTATAGAAACTTTTTCAAAATATTTTTTACAGCTTATGTTTTTACTAATGATATAGGAGAACAATTTCCTACTATCAAATTTAGGCTTAATCATGAACCATTTGATATAACCAGTATTGAATGGGGATTTGTTAAAGAAATAACAGTCCAAAATCTTTCTTTTCATTTATTAAAAGATTTTCCTGCTATGGTAAAATCTAGATTAACAAATTTTGTTGATATAGATGATTTTGTCTATTATTTTCATATAGAAATATGTAGTTTTATAGGTATTGCTGAGAAAGAAAAATTTTATCAGCCATATCAAATTTGGAATCTTCGTACTATGTTTTCGGGAAAAGCCCTTTCAGTAGTAGAAGAAGACCAACAACACTTGGCAAAAATCATTGACAAGTGTTATAATAATTTTTCCAATTATCAAATCCAAGCCGGAATTGATATGATAACCATGGCCCAACATCTTCTTCATCAAGAAACTTATTTATTCTGGACCGATGGAAAAAGAATTCTAGCTTATGACACTGGAAGAACCCAGGAAGAAAGAAATAGAGAAGCTGTTCAGCTATTAAAAAGATAGCGGACATGGAGATAGATGATTATCCGCTAGCAACGGAGATCAAAGACACGTGGGAAAGCTGGAATACACGGTTCCTTCACGAGTCATTACACCTTGATGAAATCGAGGAGATGAATCGAGAAATATCCAAGAAGGATAAAGACAAATCCAAAAAGGAGATATTTAATTATTGGATGTGACAATCCATCACCATCCATAGAAGAAGATGATGCAAGCAATGATGTAAGAAGTCATCAAGAAGTCATCAATGATGTAAGCAATGATGCAAACAAAGAATTATTGCAAGAAAATTGTAGAAACAACTACATCAATTTTGTCGATTCGTATAAGGCTACGTGGAAGCAACTATCGAGCCGATAATAAAGTCATCCTTATCGGATACTGTATGGACTTCAATTGTAAATAAATTAGAGTTTAGAATTTACACTATAAATAGGAGTTGTTGTAGCCTAAACAAGGCATCGAAAAATAGAAATAGCTTTTTACAATTAGTGATTCTCTTGTATACTCTCTCTCTCAAGATATCAAGAGAAATCCTTTGTAAATTATCTACTATCTTCTCTTGTAAAATAAAATCTACTTACTGATGACCTAGCATAGATGGCTTAGGGACAAATACTGCAAAGTATTTTCTATTATTCTCTTCCAGTGACATTTCTTGATCAACTTGATGTTGATACTACTGGTGTTATAACAGCAGGAATTGTATATGTTTAATTTATATGTGTTTTCTTCTATGATAAAAAAAAATTCTAATTTTGAGTTAAATTTTTATTAGTACTTTTAGTAATTTAAAACTAAGACTTATCCCGGCTATTTTACCAAACTGACCCAAAAAATTTTGATATTTAGAAAAAATGACTCAAGTTTAAAAACAATCACCAAAATGACCTGAAATGAACAGTAGAATGGGGTTTTGGCCTGTCAATGGCTGGCATCACCTGGTATTTTGGACCCATGATTGCCTGATGATTGTGTCAGACTTTAAAAATTTAAAATTTTTGGTTCTGGCCTTCCAATGGCTGGCACCAGAGTATTTTTTTTAAATCGTATCATATTGGTATACAAAAATTTTTTTAAAAAAAAATTGGTGCTGGCCTGTCAATGGTCGACACCGTGGTACGAAAAAAAAAATTTTGCTGCTGGCCTATCAATAGCGGCACCGATTATCTGAAAAAAATTTACGTTCTTTGGCTCATCAATGGCCGACACCGCAGTACAAAAAAATTTGGTGCGGGCTCACAATGGCGGCACCGATGTCTGAAAAAAAGGTTTTTTTTGTGCTGGCCTGTCAATGGTCGGCACTGCAGTACGATATTTTAAAAAAATTTGGTCTTTGATTCATCAATGGCCTGCACTGAGTCTGATATTTAAAAAAATTGGTACACTGATTGCCGGCACCAGAGATGTAAAAAAAAAAATTTGGATGTTGGTCATGTAATGGCCGGCACCAAATTTATCAGATATATATAGGTATTTTATCTTCCATTTGAGTTTTTGTTTGGTTTAAAATTTTTATTTTTTTCTTTGTTGAGAAGAAAGCAAAATTTTTTTTACAATGAGTTCCCAAATGTTGTTTGTTTATGTTCATTTCGATGGAGAAATGATAAATACAACTGAAGAAGGTTGTGTATTTCGAAGTGGGAAAAAAGTAGGAATGAGATTCAACAAGCGTATTTCGCTTTCGGATTTAAAACGAAAAATCAGTACAAAGATAGCAACCCGTTGCGAAAAGCAAATGTTGAGACTGTTTTACAAATTTCCAGTTTCAACTGATCAACTAAAATTCTCAGAAATGGAGCTTGAAGATGATGATGATTTAGGGACAATGATAGTAATTTATTGCCCCCTGAGATAGAAAACCCCAACCCGGTTGAGTTGTTCGCGGAGATAGCTGAACCGAATCCCATTCAAGTGGTAATTCTAGCAAGCCAGCGCTTCGGAATTGATTTTGATCTTAACGTCTCCTGGGAAGATCAGTCGGGTTTTGGACGATCAACGCCAACTCCCGAAAATCCAAACACCGGTGGATGTTCGTATAACATCCCAGACTCGTGTCCTCGTCTAGAGATCCATCCAGAGGTGTTGGCCACCATAGAAGATGGTGATGAAGGGTCCGTTAATAATGATCAGTCCCACCGTGATCCCAACGATGATTAATAAACCATAATTTACACATATTTTAACCCCCTGCTCAGCTTATTTTTGGATGAATTTTCATTGGATTTGATGAATTCGATGCTCCTAATCCCTTAATTTCATGTTTTATACTCAAAAGAGCTTAGGGAGTCGAAAAGAACGAGAAACGGGCCAAACAGGGGCAAAATGGGCCTACCTTAGAAACCAACACGGCCTGGGCTATCAAACACGGTCGTGCGTTACGAGCAGAATCGAACACGGCCTGGATCAACGTACACGGACAGACCCCACGGCCGTGTGTGGCGAGCAGAAGCGAGCACGGCCCAAGACTATCGTACACGGGCGTGTCACACGGGCGTGTCCCTGCCGTATCAAAGTTTAATTCTATCTGGAAAAGGTTACTTGTGGGCAAAGAAAGACGTTACAAAGCCTATATAAACACCCTAGGGGGTGACCTAAAAGAGGACACTGGATAGAACACAGAAACTACTCGAAGACAGCCGTCGGAAGCAGCTCAGAGGATGGATCTCCATCAAGACTGAAGATCTCCCATCAAGTTCTTTAGAAGTTTTTGGGTTTTCCTATGTTTTGTTGTTTTCCATATTTTGAGATGTTTCCTTCTATCAGTATGAACTAAATCCCTTAAATATCTAAGGGGATGAAACCTATGACGAATCTTATTATTATTTGATTTATAAGATAAATACTTGTTCTTATTCTTAATTGTGAGTTCTTATTCTTGTTTTTATAATTCATGTTATTGATTCAAGTTGAATGTGCTTATTCAGTGGAGTGATCGGTGTGTCACAGTCTTAAAATTTATAATGAGAATGATCGAGCCTAAAAACTAACTATGACAACGATTGAGGCAAGTGTACCTATCGAACAGTAGTATAGCTTAGTGGCAAGACCGGATTGTCGAACCCAAAGGAACCGAAAGTACTAATACTAACTTTCTTTTTATTATTTAGCCTTAAAATTGAATTGAATCGGTTTAATCTAGAAAATTAACTAACTACTAAGCTAAAGACGATGAGACAAAAAGAATAAAATTAGGAAAATACTTGTAGGAAAAACCAATTGATTAAAACAATACCCAAGGAAGAATCCACCTAGACTTCACTTGTTATCTAACTCTGAACTAGACGATTTATTCATTTGACTTGATCCGTAAGATCCCCTAATGTATATTAAACCCTCTCTCGAAGCGAATAACGTCTAACCCTAGGTTGACTAATTGAAATCTCTTTCTAATTAAAACCCCTAGAATTGCATTAACTCGATCTATGGAATCCCATATTAGGTTTCACCCTAATCCGGCAAAATCTCGTCACCCTATCTCTAGGCGTGCGATCAACTCCGCTTAATTATGCTAGATATACTCTTAAGCAGGGACTTTTTCTCCTCCACCTAAGCACATCAAACTTGAATTAATATCCGTGAAATATCAACACAAGAATTAAGAACACATAATTAAGAACAAGTCAAATATTTATCATATAGTTCAGCAAACGATAACAAGATTCATCTTAGGTTTCATCCCCCTCAGGTATTTAAGGGTTTAGTTCATAATGATAATAAAATACATCTCAAAAGAAAAGATAAAACAAAACATAAGAAAAACTCTAAAACCCCCTGAAGGAATTGAAGAGTGATCCTCCGTCTTGAGTATAACTCCGGCTTCTTGAGATGAATCAACTGGCTTTCCTCAAGTGATTTCTACAATTCTGATCTTTCTGGCTCAGCTCCTTGGCCTAGCTGGACGTCTTGACAACAGCCTTGGGCTCCCCTCGACAGAGGGTTTCTGTCGAACTCCCTTTTAAGTTGCCCCCTAGGGTGTTTATATAGGCTTTGAGATGCCTTACTTGGTCTCTAAGTATCCTAATCTGAGTTAAATTCCTATTTAGGTGTTTAAATATGCTTTGGAATGTGTTTCTTTGCCACCAAGTATCTAAATCAGAAAAAACTCCTCTTGGCCGCGAGCGAGGCACGACCATGGCACACGCCCGTGTAAATCGTGGCCAGGCCGTGTTGGGTCTATTGGTGAGGCACGGCCGTGTGGTCTTGGGCCCAGGCCGTGTCAATTTCGTGATATAGCTCATTTGGCCCGTTTTAAGCCCGTTTCTTGTTTTTTTCATCCTCCGGTGCTTTCCTGAGTATAAAACATGAAAATAAAGGATTAAGAGCACCAAATGACATAAAATAAGGGATAATTCATCCAAAAGCATGCTAAATGTGGGATTAAAATATGTTACTTTTACGGTTTATCAAATACCCCCACACTTAAGCTTTTGCTTGTCCTCAAGAAAAATTCTCAACTCATAATTAAAACGAACTTCCCTCAATTTATAATATTCATCAATAGTGTTTCATCATAATTCAAAGATAATTTATACATGGATGATTCAACTCAAAGAGTCCTAAAGATTCAAACAATTCAAGTCATACCTTTGTAGCACAAAACCTAGGTGTTTCCCCTTATCTAAATAATTACCTCTGATTCAAAATCGACAAGAATTGACATCCTCACTAAAGATTCACTCAAATCACTCGGAGTGTTTAAGGTTCAGAATTAAGCACTCAAAAGTCAAACATGAAAAGTTAATCCCATAGGCTTGCATGAAAATCAAATCTCCACCACTATGATATGAAATGATGCACAATTCAAAAGGTCTTTGAAAGGGTCGTAATGGGGCTTGGGTTAAAGGTGTGGATAAAGGCTGAATTAGAGGGTTAGAATTGAGATTGATCTGACAAATTACCTAACCAGAAACAACAAACTGAATATAAGTAATTACCTCAATTAAAAACTAATAATAAAACGAGCTTCTTCTTTAATATTTGGAATTCAGACGTATAAACTCATTTAATCACAAAACTAATAATGAATATACTTCGTTTTTTTACACATCATAAATACATAATAAAGGATAAGTTACTGAAATAAAGGTCATAGTTAGGCAACTGATCAAATCAAATCTCGATATAAGGGTAGTCAAAGGGAATGGTGATAACAAATACAAAGGGTTTTGGGTTAAAATTAGTGGGTGAGTCAATAAAAAGGGTTATTAGGATCAACGGGGTTCAGTAGGGGTTAATTATGAAGGTAGGCTTTTTAGTGGAATAAGTGGGTTAAATCCTAGGTGTCTTTATCATCTCTGTATATCAAATCAAAGGTGTGGTCTCAACATGTATAATCGATGCAAGTTCTAGAATAACAAATCAATGTTGACACACTCATAATCAATAAAGTGAGCAAGAAAAAGAATATATGCTCTATAAGGCTCAAAATCTCACAAAAATTATGGGTATTTTGATGTCATCCTCGTAAATTTCAAATTTCAAAGTAATATTCAAATTCAGGTAGACAACCTAGAAAAAAATTTAATTCTTGAAAAATAGACTTATCATGTTTGATTCTCTAGTATCCTTCAAATTTAATCATCAATGCACAATTATTAAAGACTTAATTCAAGATACATCAACAAAAATCATAAATCAGGGAAATTTTCATTCTAATCATAATATGAGAAACTTACTTTAAGACAAGGCATAATTCAGGGATTTTTCAAATGATACTATAGTTAACCCCCCCTCACACTTAAGATGTACATTGTCATCAATGTACAAAGATAGATAATAGCAAAATAAAATCATAAGATAGGGAGAGACGTGAAACTTCCTGAATTTTGGATGGAGTCAATGAAAAGAAACCAGATAAGAATTGGAGGTGAACGTGGGGGAGTGCCTCGAACCGTTTGAATTTGAATCCTCGAAGCAGCCGGCATGTTTCTATTGTATCCTAAGCTAAATCTAAATGGTATGAAGAATAAGAAGAAAATAATAAAAAATAAAAATAAAAATAAATAATGGAAAATGAAAGAAGAAAGACAACTGAAAAAGAAAAAGGAAGAAGGGGGGTTTAAATAGAGATGCAGCCCGTGTTTTGGGAAAAATTTTGTCATGTTGCCACACGTCTACGGCCACGCCCTTTTTCCTACCTATGGTGCCCACACGGCTACGGCCACGGCCGTGTGCAAGACCGTGTGGGTATGGAAACCTGCGCCTAAATATGAAAAGAAATAAAACTAAACTAATTAGTAGGGTTAGTGCTCGGGTTGCCTCCCGAGAAGCGCTCATTTAAAGTCTTGAGCTAGACTTACCTCTCATTCGCATTATCAGGGTGGTTTGAGGAGGTGAAAATCCTTTCTCATGCGATCAATTCGGTTTTTGCTATATAGTTTAAGTCGAGTAGTGTTTACCTTAAAAGTGTTGAATTTAGGATTAGTTACCTCGACTGTTCCATCTGGGAAGATTTTGAGTACCTGATCTCCTATCTTAAGCTGGGTTGTCTCATCGTTAAGTTTGTTGTGGAGTTGTCTCGTTTTTGCTTCGTGTATTTTTAGTTCATCTTTGAAGTGTGTCTTCCACTGGTCTAGTTCATCGATCCGAAGCCTTCGTTCTTCATGAATTTTTTTTTATCGTCACGAGGTCTAGGATCTGGCATCTGCGAAAGAGCTTCAAGAAATGGCAAGTTAATATGAAATTTCTTTGTAAGTTTAAGAGACTTATCGACTTGTTCCTCTGTGTGGTTTTTCTTTATCGTATTGGGGTATGGCACACGAGGTTGGTACTCTATACTTACCGGGTTTATTAGATCATGGCTTACATCAACCTTACCTTCACTTACCACAGGCTCTTGCCTAAAATTGGGCTCGTCTAACTCTTCGCTATCTTGAGCAGTTATGGCTTGAATTTGCTCCTTTTCCCTAGGTAAGCTTTCTGATTGTATTTCAGAAACTAACTTAGTAAGTTGCCCAATTTGATCCTTGAGCTCCTGTGTCGATGCTTCCTGTTTTTCAAGTTTTGTTTCTATATTTTGAAAACGTGTTTTTGTGGCTGCTATGAATTTTGTCAGCATCTCCTCAAGGTTTGACTCCTCGTCCTGTTGGTGAGGTGGTTGTTGAAAAATTGGAGGAAGTTCCAGTCTTTGGCTACTTTGATCATCCCACAAGAAATTGGGATGGTACCCCCAACCTGCATTATAAGTGTCACTATAAAAATTATTTTGAGGTCTAAAATAGTTACCCATATAGTGGACTTATTCGTTCTCCATGCCATATCCGTAGGGTGGGTACTCAGGATTCACCACGCCTCCGCTTGTTTCGTACTGCATAACTGGATGTACCTGCGAAGAACCGTATAAACCATCAAATTTTTTATGTAACATCTCTAACTGGTTTGATAGCCAGGTTACTGCGTCGAGGTTGTAGATATCAGCTGCTTTTGTTGGCTTTGTCCTCAAAACTTGCCACTGATAGTTACTCAGTGCCATCTCCTCTATAAACTAAAATTACCTGACAAAAAAAATAAAATAAAAATTAGCAAAATAAAAATAAAATTTAATTGCACAAATAAAATATGGCTAAAGTAATAAAAATTGAGCGTTCTTAATATTTCAGTTCCCCGACAACGGCGCCAAAAACTTGATCAGTGTGTCACAGTCTTAAAATTTATAATGAGAATGATCGAGCCTAAAAACTAACTATGACAACGATTGAGGCAAGTGTACCTATCGAACAGTAGTATAGCTTGGTGGCAAGACCGGATTGTCGAACCCAAAAAAATCGAAAGTACTAATACTAACTTTTTTTTTATTATTTAGCCTTAAAATTGAAGTGAATCGGTTTAATCTAGAAAATTAACTAACTACTAAGCTAAAGATGATGAGACAAAAAGAATGAAATTAGGAAAAAACTTGTAGGAAAAACCAATTGATTAAAACAATACCCAAGGAAGAATCCACCTAGACTTCACTTGTTATCTAACTCTGAACTAGACGATTTATTCATTTGACTTGATCCATAAGATCCCCTAATGTATATTAAACCCTCTCTCGAAGCGAATAACGTCTAACCCTAGGTTGATTAATTGAAATCTCTTTCTAATTAAAACCCCTAGAATTGCATTAACTTGATCTATGGAATCCCATATTAGGTTTCACCCTAATCCGGAAAAATCTCGTCACCCTATCTCTAGGCGTGCGATCAACTCCGCTTAATTATGCTAGATCTACTCTTAAGCAGGGACGTTTGCTCCTCCACCTAAGAACATCAAACTTGAATTATTATCCGCGAAATATCAACACAAGAATTAAGAACACATAATTAAGAACAAGTCAAATATTTATCATATAGTTCAGCAAACGATAACAAGATTCATCTTAGGTTTCATCCCCCTTAGGTATTTGAGGGTTTAGTTCATAATGATAATAAAATACATCTCAAAAGAAAAGATAAAACAAAACATAAGAAAAACTCTAAAACCCCCTAAAGGAATTGAAGAGAGATCCTCCGTCTTGAGTATAACTCCGGCTTCTTGAGATGAATCAACTGGCTTTCTTCAAGTGATTTCCACAATTCTGATCTTTCTGGCTCGACTCCTTGGCTTAGCTGGACGCCTTGACAACAGCCTTGGGCTCCCCTCGATAGAGGGTTTCTGTCGAACTCCCTTTTAAGTTGCCCCCTAGGGTGTTTATATAGGCTTTGAGATGACTTACTTGGTCTCCAAGTATCCTAATCTGAGTTAAATTCCTATTTATGTGTTTAAATATGCTTTGGAATGTGTTTCTTTGCCACCAAGTATCTAAATCCGAGAAAAATTCCTCTTGGCCGCGGCGCAGGGCACCATACATGGCACACGCGTGTAAATCGTGGCCAGCCGTGTTGGGTCTATTGGTGGAGGCACGGCCGTGTGGTCTTGGGCCCAGGCCGTGTCGATTTTGTGATCTAGCCCATTTGGCCCGTTTTAAGCCCGTTTCTTGTTCTTTTCATCCTCCGGTGCTTTCCTGAGTATAAAACATGAAAACAAAGGATTAAGAGCACCAAATGACATAAAATAAGGGATAATTCAACCAAAAGAATGCTAAATGTGGGATTAAAATATGTTACTTTTACGGTTTATCATGGAGCAAAAGTCCCTGTTTAAGAGCACATCAACATAATTAAGCGGAGTTGATTGCAACCCTAGAAATAGGGCGACGAAAATCTGCCGGATTAGAGTCAAATCTAATAAGGGAATCCATAGATCGAGTTAATGCGATAATAGGGGTTTTAATTAGAAAGAGATTTCAATTAATCAACCTAGAGTCAGTTGTTTTTAGTCTTGAAAGAGATATTGACATAAATCAGGGATTTCTACGGATTAAGTCAAGTGAATAAATCATATGAATCAAAAGTAATAAGTGAAGTCTAGGTGGATTCTTCCTTAGGTATTGCCTATCACATAAGTTGTCTAAAAGTATTTTCTCAATTCTTTTGTTGTTGTGTTTTTAATTAAGTTTTAGTTTAAAAGAATTCACTCCAATTTTTAGGCTAGATAATAAGAAGATAGTAATTACTAGTACTCTTGGTCCTTGTGAATACGATATTACCCGTCTTACCATAACTATACTATTGTTCGATAGGTGCGCTTGTCTTTATTGTGATCGTAGTTAGTTTTAGACACATCAAGTTTTTATTACTTTAGCCATTTTATTAGCTTTTACTTGCATTTTTTTTTTATTCACTAATTTTTTTTCTTTGCTTCTGGCAGGAACTTTTAGTTTATGACTAGAAGGAACCCGTCAGGACCATTACTTTTTGACAGTGAGATTGAAAGTACAGCTCGCAGAAACCGAAGAGAGATAAGGCGAAGTCTACAATACATAGAAGAAGAGCAAGAAGATGAAACTAACACTACTAAAGAGATGGTTGATAATAATTCGCTACCTCTTGTGGTTGCCGCAAACTCGGTGAATCAAAATCCTGCTTCCTGTACTATGTATGATTATGCTAAACCTAATTTAACAGGAACCGAATCAAGTATTGTTAGACCTGCTATTGCTGCAAATAATTTTGAACTCAAACCTAACACTATACAGATGATTCAGCAATTTGTTCAGTTTGATGGTTTGCAGGATGAGGATCCAAACAATCACTTGGCAAATTTTCTGGAGTTTTGCGATACTTTCAAAATTAATGGCGTTTCTGATGATGCCATTCGCCTTCGGTTGTTTCCCTTTTCGTTGAGGAACAAGGCTAAACAGTGGTTGAACTCGTTACCACGAGGATCAATCACTACATGGGACCAAATGACCGAAAAAATTTTACTTAAATATTTTCCGCCGGCTAAAACGGCTAAGTTGATGAATGATATCTCTTCTTTTGTGCAGATGGATTTAGAGACACTTTACGATGCATGGGAGAGATATAAGGATTTACTAAGAAGGTGCCCTCACCATGGGTTACCTTTGTGGCTACAGGTTCAAACCTTGTACAATGGTGTGAACCCCTCAACTAGGCAGTTGATTGATTCAGCCGCCGGTGGAACCCTAAATAACAAGACCTCTGAAGCGACTTATGAGTTTATAGAGGAGATGGCACTGAATAACTATCAGTGGCAAGTTATGAGGGCAAAGCCAACAAAAGCCGCCAGTGTTTTCAACCTCGACGCAGTGACCATGCTATCAAACTAGGTAGAACTGTTAAATAAAAAGATTGATGGTTTGTGTGGTTCTTCTCAGGTACATCCAATTATGCAGTGCGATACGAATGGAGGAGGAATGAGTAACACAAAATATCCATCCTACAACCCTGGCATAGAAAGCGAACAGATGAACTATATGGGTAATAATTCTAGACCTCAAAATAACCCTTATAGTAACACATACAATCCAGGTTGGAGGAACCACCCAAATTTCTCGTGGGGTGGTCAATGAAATCAGAGACAACAACCCCCTCCAGGCTTTCGACAACAACCCTACCCACAGGAGAAAAAGTCGAACCTTAAGGAGATGCTTACTAAATTCATCTCAGTGTCAGAAACGCGTTTCCAGAACACCAAAACCGCACTTAAAAACCAACAGGCATCGATTCAAGGGCTCGAAAATCAAATAGGTTAGCTTGCCAAGCTGATCTCTGAACGACCACAAGGCAGCCTGCCAAGCAACACTGAAACTAACCCAAAGGAGCAACTTCATGCCAGTACGGCTCAAGATAGTGAAGGGTTAGACGAACCAAAACCGAGGCAAGAAAACGTTGTAGAAGAAGGTAAGGTTGAGATAAGCCATGAAAAACCAAAACTAGTAAGTACAGAATACCAACCTCGTGTGCCATATCCCAATGCGACAAAGAAAGACCGCACAGATGAACAATTCGGTAAATTTCTTAAACTCTTAAAAAAATTACATATTAACTTACCGTTTATTGAAGCTCTTTCGCAGATGCCCAATTCAAAAAAAAAATTTAAAAGAGCTTTTGACAAACAAACGAAAGTTAGACGAGGCGTCGTATGTGGAGCTAAATGCAGTATGCTCAGCTATCTTACAAAATAGACTACCACAAAAGTTAAAAGATCCAGGGAGTTTTACGATTCCTTGCTTAATTAGTGGTTTATCTGTTAATAATGCTTTAGCAGATTTATAGGCAAGCATAAATGTTATGCCTTATAAAATGTTTAAACAGCTAGGTCTTGGGAAACCTAAATAAACTAGGATAAGCATTCAACTGGCTGATAAAACTATTAGAGTTTCTAGGGGGATAATCGAAGATGTACTAGTAAAAATTGATAAATTCATATTCCCAGTAGACTTTGTTGTCTTAGACATAGATGAGGACAATAATGTTCCTTTAATTTTAGGAAAACCTTTTTTAGCAACTGCTAAAACTAGAATTGATGTTGGTACAGGTGAACTCACACTTCGTGTGGGTGACGAAACGATCACTCTTCAGGCTCTTGATTCGGCTAGGACGTCGAGTAATAAAGGTGAGAACATAAATTCTATTAATGACCATTTGGTTCAACCTTCTTTTCAGGAAGCACCACGAAATTACATAACTGAGCCATATTCTAGACCTCGTGCCAATAAAGAAATAACTCATGAGGAGCGAAGGCTTCAGATCGATGAACTAGACGAGTGGAAGACACATGTTAAGGAGAAACCAAGAACACACGAAGCAAAACCGAGGCAACTCCATAACGAACTTAAAGATGAAGCAAACTACTTCAAGGTTGGGGATTGAGTTCTAATGAATAATACAGATCCTCGTGTTGCCACTTCTAAACCTAATAGAATAACTCCTTTCACGGTACTTAATACTTTCCCATACGGTACAGTCGAGGTAACTCATTCTCAATTTGGCACTTTCAAGGTAAATTGTACTTGTCTAAAACCTTATTTTAATACAATTGATAGCAAGAATAAGGAGTTTCAACTCCTCAAACCACCATAATTATGCGAATGAAAGGTAAGTCTAGCTTAAGACTTTAAACGAGCGCTTCTCGGGAGGCAACCCGAGTATTAACCCCTTTAGTTTTCATATTTTTTTTATTTTTAGCACCTAACTAAAAACTAACCAAATTAATAAAGCGCAGGTTTCCTTACCACACGGCCTTGCACACGGGCGTGGCTGTGGCCATGTGGACACCACGAATATGCGCATCAGCGTGGCAGAGACCGCGTGAACCAAGGACGACAATTTTCCCAAAACACGGGCTGTGATAAAATGCCATGGTCGTGTGATACGGTCGTGGTCGACACTGAGAAAGTAACACGGGTGTGCGACACGCCCGTGTCCCTAGGCCGTGGCCGATACTGATCAAATGACATGGGCGTGGAAACCTCTACACGACCGTAGGAGTAACGAAAGAATCATCACACGGCCATGCGACTCGGTCGTGTGACCTAACACGCCCAAGGCACACGGGCGTGGGCAGCTACCAGATGCCACGATTTCTATTTAAACCCCCTTCTTCTGTTCATTTTCTTCCCCAATTTTTCTTCTACCTAACCCTAGCCACCACACCCTTTTCTTTTCCCATTATCTTCTCCCTTCATTTTCCTTTCCCCCTTTCCCTTATTCCTTCCTTACACCAACCACCATCATTACCACCATATACAAATACTAGAGGCTAAACCAAAGGCCACCATCCCCATGTCGAAAAAGCAAAAGGATCCTGGCACGGTATCCCCGTGCGCGACCACTCCACATAAGTTCATGCCGGCCACTTCATTTACTCGACAAGACAAGGACCTTTGAGTCCATTTATTTTTTCTTTTTCTTTTATTTTCATTTTTAAGTTCTTTCCTTTTATCTTTCTTGTCTTTAAGTTATATTATTACATTTTTATTTCTTTAATTTAGGTTCAAGGGGCTATTAAGGAACGACCACACCACCACCGGAGTATCCACCACCCCTGCCCAACTTTACACCGTTTCTTTTCTTTGACTCCATCCAAAAATTTAGGAAGTTTCACTTCTCTCCCTCTCTTATGATTTTCTTACTATGTTGTCATTATTTATCTTTGTACATTGAGGACGATGTATATCTTAAGTGTGGGGAGGTGTCAATAATACTGAATCATGCCTTGTTCTTAAGTAATTTTCTTGCATTACTATTAGAATGAAATTTCTTTTGATTTATGATTTTTATTGATATGTTTTGAATTAAGTCATAGGTAATTGTGCATTGATGGTTTAAACTTTAAGACATTAGAGAATCAAGCATGATAAGTCTATTTTCAGAATAAAATTAAAATTTTTAGGTTGTTTTCCTAAATTTAAATATTACTTTGAAGTTTGAAATTTGCAAGGTTGACATCAAAAACCATAATTTCTGTGAGATTTTGAGCCTTTTAGAGCATATATTTTTTCTTGCTCACTTTATTGATTATGAGTGTGTTAACATTGATTTGTTATTCTAGAACTTGCTTCAATTATACATGTCGAGACCACACTTTTGATTTGATATACTGAAATGATGAAGGCACCTAGGATTTAATCCACTTACTCCATTAAAAGCCTACCTTCATAATTAACCCCTAGTGAACCCCCTTGAAGCCTAATCAACCATTTCTTGATATACCACTAATATTAACCCGAAACCCAGTTTTTTGATTTGTTATCCCTATTTTTCTTGACTCCCATTTTGTCGAGAGTTGATTTGAGCAGTTGCCTAACTATGTTCTTTATTTCGGTTGTTAAATTCTCTTATTATTATAAATACTTGTTTAAAAAAAAATGGAAATCTATTCATTATTAGTTCTATGTTTTGTTGAGCTTAAGCGATTAATTTCACATTCTGAGAAGAAGCTCGTGTTATTATTGATAAGTTTTCAATTATTGTAATTTTATTTCTCTAGTTAGGTAAATTATCAATTCAATCTCGATTCTAACCTTCCTTTTCAGCCTTTATCCACACCTTTAACCCAAGCCCCATTACAACCCTTTAAAAGACCTTTTGATCTGTGTATCATCTCATTTTATAGTGGTGGAGATTTGATTTTCATGCAAGCCTATGGTAATAACTTTTCATATTTGACTTTTGAGTGCTTAATTTGAACCTTAAACACTTTGAGTGATTTGAGTGAATCTTTAGTGAGGATGCAATATCTTGTCGATTTTGAATCAAAGGTAATTATTTAGGTAAGGGGAAACACCTATGTTTTCATGCTATAAAAATCTATGACTTAGATTGTTTGAATCTCTAGGACTCTTCTAGTTAAATTATCAATGTATAAATTATCTGTGAATTATGATGAGACATTATTGATAAGAATTATGAATTAAGGAAGTTAGTTTTAACTGTGAGTTGAGGATTTTGCTTGAGGATAGGCAAAGGCTTAAGTGTGGGGATATTTGATAAACCATAATTTACACATATTTTAACCCCATGCTCAGCTTATTTTTGGATGAATTTTCATTGGATTTGATGAATTCGATGCTCCTAATCCCTTAATTTCATGTTTTATACTCAGGAGAGCTTAAGGAGTCGAAAAGAACGAGAAACAGGCCAAAAAGGGCAAAATGGGCCTACCTTAGAAGCCAATACGGCCTGGGCTATCAAACACGGCCGTGCGTTACGAGCAGAATCGAACACGGTCTGGACCAACATACACGGACAGACCCCACGGCCGTGTGTGGCGAGCAAAAGTGAGCACGGCCCAAGACTATTGTACACGGGCGTGTCACACGGGCGTGTCCCTGCCGTATCAAAGTTTAATTCTATCCGGAAAAGGTTACTTGTGGGCAAAGAAAGACGTTCCAAAGCCTATATAAACACCCTAGGGGTGACCTAAAAGAGGACGCTGGATAGAACACAGAAACTACTCGAAGACAGCCGTCGGAAGCAGCTCGGAGGAAGGATCTCCATCAAGACTGAAGATCTCCCATCAAGTTCTTTAGAAGTTTTTGGGTTTTCCTATGTTTTGTTGTTTTCCTTATTTTGAGATGTTTCCTTCTATCAGTATGAACTAAATCCCTTAAATATCTAAGGGGATGAAACCTATGACGAATCTTATTATTATTTGATTTATAAGATAAATACTTGTTCTTATTCTTAATTGTGAGTTCTTATTCTTTTTTTGATAATTCAGGTTATTGATTCAAGTTGAATGTGCTTATTCAGTGGAGCAAAAGTCCCTGTTTAAGAGTACATCAACACAATTAAGCAGAGTTGATTGCAGCCCTAGAAATAGGGAGACAAAAATCTGTCGGATTAGAGTCAAATCTAATAAGGGAATCCATAGATCGAGTTAATACGATAATAGGGGTTTTAATTAGAAAGAGATTTTAATTAATCAACTTAGAGTCAGTTGTTTTTAGTCTTGAAAGAGATATTAACATAAATCAGGGATTTCTACGGATTAAGTCAAGTGAATAAATCGTATGAATCAAAAGTAATAAGTGAAGTCTAGGTGGATTCTTCCTTAGGTATTGCCTATCACATAAGTTGTCTAAAAGTATTTTCCCAATTCTTTCGTTGTCGTGTTTTTAATTAAGTTTTAGTTTAAAAGAATTCACTCCAATTTTTAGGCTAGATAATAAGAAGATAGTAATTACTAGTACTCTTGGTCCTTGTGGATACGATATTACCGGTCTTACCATAACTATACTACTGTTCGATAGGTGCGCTTGCCTTTATTGTGATCGTAGTTAGTTTTAGACACATCAATGATTTTAGAGACCCCAATTTGGATGACATCCCTGAAGACATAGACGAGGAAGGGTCGGTGGAGGGTGAAAATTCTAAACCGTATTCGGCCAGAAACACGGGCCCTGGTATAGTTATAAGAAATAATCCAGGGTCTTTCATGACCGACGTGGATCCTGATGCGGCTCTTGCATGCGAGTTCCCAAAATATACAAATATTGTGCCGGTTCACCTACTTGACGATGAATTCGACGATGAAGAGTTGTTTGTAGGACAACAATTTGATAACAAAAAAGACTGTTTGCATGCTATAAAACAACTTAGCTTGAAGTTAGGTGTGGATTATAAAGTAACGAAGTCGACACAGTCTTTGTACCTAGGAGAATGTTGGAAAGCGTCGAGTGGTTATAAATGGCATGTCCAAGCCGCGTTAATGCAGCTGACACAGATGTGGATGATAAGAAAACTAGAAGGTCCACACACATGCACGTCCGCTCGTATGTCGCAAGACCATGGAAAGTTAGATGCAAAAACTATATGCAATTGCATCATCCCTTTGGTGAAAGAGTCGCCCACCATTCAAGTGTCGGTCCTTATTGCGGACATGCAAGCTCGATTCAAGTATAAAATGTCGTACCGAAAGGCAAGGTGGGCAAAGCAAATGGCGATACGAGAGTTGTATGGTGACTGGGATGAGTCATACAATGAGCTTCAAGGGTGATAGCCGGGATGCAGGAGTATGTACCCGGGACAGTGACTGATTTGCAAACACTGCCGTATAAAAGCTCGGACGAGGGATACAATCGGGGAAACAAGTTTTTCACCGATTATTTTGGACGTTCGAGCCGTGTGTTAGGGCCTTCCCTCACTGCAAGCCGATGGTGCAGGTGGACGGGACATGGTTGCATGGCAAATACACGCAAATCCTCCTGATTGCTGTTGCACAAGACGGCAATCAAAATGTACTTCCGATTACTTTTGCCATCGTGGAGCGTGAGTGCTTCGAGTCTTGGGAATTTTTCCTCACAAATCAAGTGATGGGGCCAACCCATCGTGTGGTCAAAACCACTGATGACAATCCCGTAATCAACATGTGGGGCCAACCCACCGTGGTACCAAACCACTGGGACGAGTCACAATATCCATATGTGGTCAAAACCACTGGTGACCGTAGTCACAAATATCATCAATGTGGTCAAAACCACTGGTGGTCAAAACCACTGGGACTTAGTCACAAATAATAATATCAAAGACGGGGCCAACCCGTCGTGTGGTCAAAACCATCGGGATACGGTCAAATAATTCTTCCCCCTCTCAACAATCCCACCATCATGTCCATATCAATCGTGGCATAATAACGTATGATGATGCAAATAACACATGGCATAGCATTAAACAATGACATGATAGCATATATCGAGATCCATAATCAGGGGACTTACCCGGAGTCCACGCTCATGCCCACAAGGCATAACTACCGGTTTCAATGGCTAACAAGAACATAATAAACATATCATACCAACGAAGTGTGTAAGCGCACACACCGACTATTTGTAGATCTAAGCGAAATCCCGAAACTACGTGAAACTAGCGAGATCCCGAAACATTGCCTTCACCTTTCTTACAATCGGCCAACACATACTTTTAATATTATAGCCATTCGGCTTAATCACAAAATCCCGAAGATATGTCGCATGAAGGTAGCACCTTACCTTAATGCCGATTTGGTTTCCAACCAAATCCCAAAACTATGTGATGAACCTCCCTTGCAATCGGCCAAGCACTAGCATACAAACATGATTAGCCTTCGGCTTTTGAAAGAATAAGAAACAGATCCAAACGCTAGAGCCCTTACCTAGATCGGCACCCAAATCCCGAAGATCTATCGCAACAGGTTGTACTCCTCCCTACAATCGAATTAAACGCATCATTAGCAATCCAAGTACCATTCGGCCTTAGCATGAATCCCGAAACCAAAAGGGATTGTCGCCCCCTTACCTTAATGACTGATTCGGCCACCAACCACCAAAGATCGGCACACCCTATTGATGTTAGGGGTTTCGGCTACCAATAAAGAACAGGAATAGAGTTTAATATATATAGATCTATAACAAAAGGGAAGATAGAAGAGAAGTGGGGTTTCGGCATTACCCAAATCGATCAAGAAGAGAAGAAGAAGTCACTTACCAGAAGATTCGGCTATAACTCAAAGAAAGAACTAGAGATAGATTCGACACTTAATATGATGAAGAGAAAATGCAAGAAGAGAATGGCTTATGAGCAAAGTATTCGGCCAAAGTACTTGATGGAAACGAAAGAGAACAACAAGACTTTCGACTTTTTGAAAATAAAAGAGATAAAGAAGAAAAATGGAATGGTATTGAAGGGATTCGGCAAAGGAGAATGGAATAAGTTTCGGCACAAGAAGATTTGAAAGAGGGAAGAAAGATATCGACTGAAGAATGGGTGTTGGTTTCGGCTTTGAACAAAATAGGAAGAAGAGAAGTGAACAAAGGTGGATTCGGCAAAAAGGAAGTTTCGGTAACAATGAATGCACATGAAAAGAAGAGGAGAGAATGGCTATCAAGTTTCGGCTCTTCAAAAGGAACAAGGTTTGGTTCGGCCAGGTACCAAAGTTGCCGAAAGAAAGAAAAAGCAATTGAGGTTTCGGTTCTGACACTAAACGAAAAAGAGAAAGACTTCCAAAGCTAGCCGAACATGCACCCTTACTTGGCTATTGAGATTCGGCACCCCCCTAGCTTCCCAAAACTGATTACACCTCCTCCCCCAAAGTCCATAATTCGGCCAACACCTCAAGACTCTCCCATCCACTCATTCAAATCGGTTTGAATGAGTCAAACTCTACATTTTTCTCCTCTCCATCCATTTCAAACCTGTTGACTCAATCCTCATCCATCCAAGAGAGTCCCACCTGAGCACACCTCTTCCCTGCTTCTGGCGTGAAAAAAAAATAAGCAGAATAGGGATTTCTGCAGCTCGAACCCAAGCACTCCTTCCCTGCATGTGGCGTCACTCACTTGGCACCTTAGTGGCACCTCCTTTGCCACTCTGCCACTAGGTTCTTTGTGTCTAAACCCTCCGACAATTCTTTTAACCCCTAACTTCCTTAGCTTCCTCTCTCTAAGCACTAAAACAAAAATTTTTTCCATGTCTCAGGCCTAACCCGAGGTCATGCCTAGACCCCAAAACATGCTAAACTAGCACAGTAGGCACAATAACACATGCGAACACACACAAAATGTAGATACCCCAATTTAAGGATATTATAGTTCTACCCCCCTTAAAAATAATTCCGGCCTCGAAATTACCTGGTCAGAAGAGTTGAGGGTATTGCTGCCGCATCACATCTTCTGGTTCCCACGTGGCCTCCTCCGTACCATGGTTCCGCCATAATACTTTCACCAAGGGAACTGACTTTCTACGCAGAACCTTGACATCTCGATCCAAAATCCGTACCGGCTCCTCCTCGAAAGATAAGTTCGAGTTCACCTCTATCTCCGCAACTGGCACAACATGCGACGGATCTGATCGATAGTGCTTAAGCATTGAAACATGAAACACGTCGTGAATCTGACTTAACTCTGCGGATAACTCGAGCTGATAAGCTACTGGTCCCACTCGCTTCAACACCGTATATGGCCCAATAAACCTAGGACTTAGCTTGCCTTTTTCGCCCAAATCTCAATACCTTTTCCATGGCGATACCTTCAGAAGACCTTGTCGACCATCGCATACTCTATATCCCTATGCTTCGGATCGTAAGACTTCGCCGCCGTCCGATGCTTCCTTAAGACGAGTCCGAATCACCTTAACCTTATCCTCTGTTTCACACCAACTCCACCCAACATCCGCCGCTCACCTGGGCCGCCCAACACGTTGGAGTACAACATTTTCGTCCATACAATTGCCTCATATGGTGCCATCTCGAATACTCGCTGATAATCGTTGTTATAAGCGAACTCGCCAACGGTAGATACTCCTCCCAACTACCACTGAAATCCAAAACACACGACCCCTTAACATGTCTTCCAAAATTTGGATTACCCTCTCGGTCGCCCATCGATCGCGAGTGAAAAGCCGTCTTTGAAATCTAACCTCGCACTCCAACGCTTTGATGCAAAGCTTTCCGAGAAACTCGACGTGAACCTGGGATCCCTATCCGAAATAATTGACACTGGCACTCCATGCAACCTTACTATCTCTGCCACATACAACTTGGCTAACTTCTGGAGCGAAAAGTCAACTCTTACTGGTATGAAATGAGCTGACTTAGTCAAATGATCCACAATCACCTGGATCGAGTCTTTCTTACTAGGCGTAAGGGTAGCCCACTGACAAAGTCCATGGTAATCCTTTCCCACTTCCACTACGGGATCTTGACCGGCTGCAACAGTCCTGACGATAACTGATGCTCAGCTTTAACCTGCTGGTATGTCAGACACTTGCCCACAAACTCGGTTACTTCCCGCTTAAGCCCCGCCACACGAATCGTTCCCTCAAATCACGATACATCTTATCGCCTCCGGGATGCATAGCGTATGGGCTGCTATGAGCTTCCTCAAGAATCCATTGCCTCAACTCAACGCCCTTGGGCATACATACTTTCCTTGAAAACACGAGTACTCCATCACTGCCCAAACAATAACCCTCCGATTCACCATTCTGCACTTGCAACCTCCGAGCACTCAAAACCTCATCTATCACCGCTTTCTCCTTAACTCGATCAATCCAAGTCGGCTTTACTTGCAATTCCGCCAACAGACTCCGTCGTCATATGACTAAGGTGAGCAAACATCGACCTCGGATCTGCTACCACCTTACGGCTCAACGCGCATCGCCTACTACGTTAGCCTTACCCGATGGTACTCAATCGAGCGATCGTAGTCCTTCAACAACTCGATCCACCTTCACGCCTCAAATTTAAATCTTTCTCGAGTCAAGAGGTACTTCGGACTCTTGTGATCCGTGTAGACTATCGACTTTTCCCCATACAAGTAATGCCTCCAAATCTTCAAGGCAAAAACCACTGCAGCCCAACTCCAAGTCATGTGTCGGGTAGTTACCCTCATGAGGCCTTAATTGCCGAGACGCATAAGCGACCACCTTTCCATCTTGCATCAAGACACACCTTACGCCAATGATGTGATGCATCACAATAGACCGTGAATTCCTTCCTGCCTCAGTGAATTAAAACCGAGCTTGATCGAATCTTCTTCAACTTGTCAAAACTTTCTTGCTTGTTTCTCGGACCACACAAACGGAACCCCTTTTCTCAACAACTTAGTCACGGCCTACACGATCAAAGAAAACCTCTACGAACCTTCAGAGTATCCTCGCCAAACCCAGAAAACTTGAATCTCTCAGAATCGACTTAGGTGGTTTCCAATCCAACATCGCTTCGATCTTTCGAGGATCCACCCCGATCCTCACTAATACCACATGACCCAAGAAAGTCACCTCCTTAAGCCGTAACTCGCACTTACTAAACTTGGCGAATAGTCGCTTCTCCTCAAAACCTGCAGAACCACCCGAAGATGCGCGTCATGTTCCTTCTCAGATTTCGAGTACACCAAAATGTCGTCTATAAATACCACGACGAATCGATCCAAATACGGCTGAAACACCCGATTCATCATGTCCATGAATGCTGCCGATGCATTGGTCAACCTGAATGGTATCACCAGAAACTCGTAATGCCCATACCGAGTACGAAACGTCGTTTTATGGATATCAGCCTCCTTCACCTTAAGTTGATGATATCCCGACCTAAGATCTATCTTAGAGAATACCGATGCACCCTTAAGCTGATCAAACAAGTCGCTCTATCCCGGGGCAACGGATACTTGTTTTTGATCGTCAACTTATTCAAATTGACGGTAGTCTATACACATCCGCATAGTACCGCTCTTTCTTCTTAACAAAAGCACAGTGCTCCCAAGGTGATACACTCGGCCGGATGAAACCTCTGTCCCAAAGAACTCCTGAACTCGAGCCTTCAACTCTACCAATTCTTTCTACGCCATTCTATACGGGGCAATAGACACCGCGCGGTTCCGGGTAACAAGTCTATACTCGAACTCAACCTCGCGGTCGGGGCAAACCGAAGTTCCTCTCGGGAATACATCAAAGAAATTCCCCTACTGCTTCGGACATTCTCCACAATCGCATCATTGGCTTCCAAAGCACGGACATGCACCATAAATGCCTCACAACCTTTCCTAACCATTTTCTCGCCAGCCAAGCAGAGACCACATGGATAGGTAATCTCTCCTATTACCTATCATCACCACCTCTTCGCCTTCCACTGCCTTCTTCAACACCATGCGCTTTGTCGCGCAATCCAAACCGGCCCGATACTTTACTAGCCAATCCATCCCGAGAATCGATCGAACTCCCCAAACGGTAGTTCCATCAAGTCAACCAAAAATACGACCCTTGAAGTTCTAGGGGTACATCCTATATAGCTTATTTACTTCTGCAGAGTGACCTAGAGGGCTTATTACGCCATCTCCTAGAAGTAATTTCAAAGTCTAAGTTCATTGTTTCCTATGCTATCGGGGCAACATACGAGTCGCGTCGAACCCACATCAATCAAAGTATTATAAGGTAGACCAAAGATTAAGAACGTACTCGCTTATGACGTCCGTGACGCCGCCTCTCCTCTCGACGCCTCGCCACGTAGACCAATCCAGCCGCCTCGCCTCTGCACCACCGCACCTCGCGCCTGGTGCTCTCACGGCCTCTACCAGAGCCATTACCTCTCCCGCCGCACCACGACCCTCCGAAATTCGCCGACCATCCCTCCCGATCCGTATGATTCTCGATCTCCGTGATTGCAACCTAGCCGATCTTTGTGGGCGGTCCCTCACTCGGTGCCCCATCGATCCACACACCAAACATCCTCTGCTTCCAGTCCAACATTCTCCCGTGTGAGATTTTCCACACCGAGCACATCGTCGTGGCGCCATCGAGTGTTAGCAAAGAAGCAGCCCTCGCAGCCTTGATTCGGCCCACCATATCTACCCCTTTTTCTCTGCGATTCCGGCACCGGCATGATCCGAATTCCTTTTATTCCAACCCTTATCCCGACTCCGTCTTACCGATCGCTTTCACTTCTCAAGAAACTTTGGCCTTTTCCACTAAGACCGCAAACTCTTTTTCCTGCTGTGGGGCAATTAACATCCGCAGCTCGCCTCTCGACCCATCCTCAAATCTGACACAGCGCTCATGCTCTGTGCCCACAATACCACGTGCATATCGACTCAGCCGAAGGAATTCCGCCTCATATTCTGACACAGTCTTATTACCTTGGACCAAGTTCAGGAACGCCTTGCGTTGCACATCAATATAGCTAGCCCCTATGTATTTCCTCTGATAAGCTGCTCTAAAGAATTCCCAAGTAAGATTATCCGCCATTGCTCCGTTCCTAACTGTGAGCCACCACTAATATGACTTATCTCGCAGCAGAGATACTACCCCCTTAAGCTTCTCTTCAGCCGAGAAGTCTAGATCATCCATAATACGTTCTGTCGCCTCCAACCAATATTCCGCTGTGTTAGGAGCCACACCGGAGATACCTCTAAACACCTCGGTACCATTAGCCCGGAGTCGTTCGGGCACGCATTTTCTAGCTCCCATTCCAACGCCTTTGCCGCGACTCTCTCGTAACCCGCAACATTGCTCCGTGACATCGCTGCGTCATCACCACCCGTCTCGATCTTGAAATTCGCGCCCATAGCCGGGCGGCGGTGGTACCTCGTTTTTTCGACCCGTGTCCGCACTCCAACCGGTTCGCATACGCTCATCCTACCTCTACCTCGCCACCCACGTATTACGCCCCCGCGTCCACGCATTCATGATTACCGATACGAATTGATCGACTACAAGTTTTATGCATTAGACTTTATTCCACTCGCTTATTAAAGCACGCTCTTATGAGAAGTTTAATCGAGATTGTTTCGTAAGTACATCCATCCTATAGTTCAAATCTCTAGGGTAGTTCCTACTACTATATAGTCATGCCAATATCACCATAATCATATTATCAAAAGCAACAGTTTGGGGTACTTACCTGGGCGGATCGGTCTTGAGACTCCGGTGCATGCTTTCACCACTATACTTTTCCCATAAAACCTTTCCACAATCCATTTTAAAACATTTTTGGGCCTCGTGCCTACAAATGAGCCGTTGAACTTGGCTCGATACTAAAAATTGTAACACCCCAAACCCTGGCCAACACACCACGACCGAATCCGCATATTACTGAGTGAAAACATTTTGAGTAAAACAAGTTTGCCGATTCATTTCTATTGAAAACTCTTTTACCGTTTAAAAGGTTAGAAAACCCCGTGTAGAGTATAGTTGAAATTGTTTTTGGTTGCTTTAAAACCCGGAAAAACCCTCTTTTGTTGAAAATCCATTTGTTGTTTATAGTTTGGGAAAACCTTTCGATACTTATTAAAACCAAGTGAGTTAAGCATAGTCGAGTTAAGAACCATTTGTGGTTGGAGTTGTTTAAAAATTAAATTTGAAAACGTTGCTTTTACCTGGTTATTTAAGCAAATCAAATTATTAAGCACATGCATAATCTAATCAAATAAAAGCAAGTATATATAAAAAAAAACCCAAAATAATACTCAAATGGCCTTATTACAAAACCAAAACCAAACTTAAAGTAAATAAATAAAAACCGGAATTTTAATTTAAAGTCAAAACCCGAAAATAAGTTGCATGGCCACCTCGAGTCCTCTCCGCTCTAAATCCATGATCTAAGCCTCATCCGCAAAATATAGGGAAGGGGTGAGTCACCGAGACTCAGCAGTATAAATCTCCAACCCGATAGAATAGCACTTACACAAGTCATTACTAAAATATGCAAATCATGCAACCCCATAACCTAACCATCCGATCTCCTTTATCTACCCCGTGTGGTCCAAACCACTGGTGGTCAAAACCACTGGTGACCGAAGTCACAAATCAAGTGATGGGGCCAACCCATCGTGTGGTCAAAACCACTAATGACAATCCCGTAATCAACATGTGGGGCCAACCCACCATGGTACCAAACCACTGGGACGAGTCACAATATCCATATGTGGTCAAAACCACTGGTGACCGTAGTCACAAATATCATCAATGTGGTCAAAACCACTGGTGGTCAAAACTACTGGGACTTAGTCACAAATAATAATATCAAAGACGGGGCCAACCCGTCGTGTGGTCAAAACCACTGGTGACAGTCCAAATAATTCTTCCCACTCCTCTCAACAATCCCACCATCATGTCCATATCAATCGTGGCATAATAACGTATGATGATGCAAATAACACATGGCATAGCATTAAACAATGACATGATAGCATATATCGAGATCCATAATCAGGGGACTTACCCGGAGTCCACGCTCATGCCCACAAGGTATAACTACCGGTTTCAATGGCTATTAACAGTAACATAATAAACATATCATACCAACGAAGTGTGTAAGCGTTACACACCTGACTATTTGTAGATCTAAGCGAAATCCCAAAACTACGCGAAACTAGCGAGATCTCGAAACGTTGCCTTCACCTTTCCTACAATCGGCCAACACATACTTTTAATATTATAGCCATTCGGCTTAATCACAAAATCCCGAAGATATGTCGCATGAAGGTAGCACTTATCTTAATGCCGATTTGGTTTCTAACCAAATCCCAAAACTATGTGATGAACCTCCCTTGCAATCGGCCAAGCACTAGCATACAAACATGATTAGCCTTCGGCTTTTGAAAGAATAAGAAACAGATCCAAACGCTAGAGCCTTTACCTAGATCGGCACCCAAATCCCGAAGATCTACCGCAACAGGTTGTACTCCTCCCTACAATCAACTTAAACGCATCATTAGCAATCCAAGTACCATTCGGCCTTAGCATGAATCCCGAAACCAAAAGGGATTGTCGCCCCCTTACCTTAATGACTGATTCGGCCACCAACCACTAAAGATCGGCACACCCTATTGATGTTAGGGGTTTCGGCTACCAATAAAGAACAGGAATAGAGTTTAATATATATAGATCTATAACAAAAGGGAAGATAGAAGAGAAGTGGGGTTTCGGCATTACCCAAATCGATCAAGAAGAGAAGAAGAAGTCACTTACCAGAAGATTCTGCTATAACTCAAAGAAAGAACTAGAGATAGATTCGGCACTTAATATGATGAAGAGAAAACGCAAGAAGAGAATGGCTTAGGAGCAAAGTATTCGGCCAAAGTACTTGATGGAAACGAAAGAGAACAACAAGACTTTCGGCTTTTTGAAAATAAAAGAGATAAAGAAGAAAAATGGAATGGTATTGAAGGGATTCGGCAAAGAAGAATGGAAGAAGTTTCGGCACAAGGAGATTTGAAAGAGGGAAGAAAGATATCGATCAAGAATGGGTGTTGGTTTCATTTTGAACAAAATAGGAAGAAGAGAAGTGAACAAAGGTGGATTCGGCAAAGAGAAAGTTTTGGTCAACAATGAATGCACATGAAAAGAAGAGGAGAGAATGGCTATCAAGTTTGGCTCTTCAAAAGGAACAAGGTTTGGTTCGCCAGTACCAAAGTTGCCGAAAGATTTAAAAACAATTGAGGTTTCGGCTCGACACTAAACGAAAAGAGAAAGACTTCCAAAGCTATCCAACATGCACCCTTACTTGGCTATTGAGATTCGGCACCCCTAGCTTCCCAAAACCGACACACCTCCTCCCCCCAAAGTCCATAATTCGCCAACACCTCAAGACTCTCCCATCTACTCATTCAAATCGGTTTGAATGAGTCAAACTCCACATTTTTCTCCTCTCCATCCATTTCAAACCTGTTGACTCAATCCTCATCCATCCAAGAGAGTCCCACCTGAGCACACCTCTTCCCTACTTCTGGCGTGAAAAAAAAAATAAGCAGAAAAGGGATTTCTGCAGCTCGAACCCAAGCACTCCTTCCCTGCATGTGGCGTCACTCACCTGGCACCTTAGTGGCACCTCCTTTGCCACTCTGCCACTAGGTTCTTTGTGTCTAAACCCTCCGACAATTCTTTTAACCCCTAACTTCCTTAGCTTCCTCTCTCTAAGCACTAAAACAAAAAAATTTTGCCATGTCTCAGGCCTAACCCGAGGTCATGCCTAGACCCCAAAACATGCTAAACTAGCACAGTAGGCACAATAACACATGCGAACACACACAAAATGCAGAGACCCCGATTTAAGGATATTACATGTACGTAGAGGCCGTCCGAAAGGCCATTGCGGTAAATAGTCGAAGGGCACAAACAATGAACGCAGAATTGTATTCGCGCGACTTGGAGACTTTCCGAGTTCAGGAGTACATCGGCCGTCGTTCAGGTCTTCCACCTAGGTCGTGACGCAGCTTGATCTCGCGAAACAAAGCGATACGAAAAGTGGGATATTTCGACTCTTCGATATCGTGGTGCGCATGTTCATGCAAATGCAAAGTAGAGCAAACTTAAATGTTGAACAATTCATAGACGAGATCTACACATTACAACGCACATTACGATATATGGGGAACGAATTTCCTGTAATGTCCGATGTCTCAAACTGGGAAGTTTCACCGCCTGCTATCGAGATGGTGCCTGACCGTAGTCTCCGCAGACATCCTAAAGGTTGACCACAATCGACGAGAATTTGAAATGACATGAATGTTAGGGAGACGGGTGAACCCAAACTGTGCACTATGTGTCGAACATCTGGACACAACCGATCAACATGCCCACATCGTGTCTATGTTTCCGGTTAATCGTCTCGTAATGCTGAACTCCAAGATGACGAGTGAGATATTATTGAGCGCATGTTCTTGTAAAAATATTGTAAATATATAAAAAAATTAGATAATTTAAATGAAATGAGAAAAAAGTTGAAACAAAGATAAATTTAAATGAAATGAGAAAAAAAATTTGAAATGAAATGATACAAAATTTAAATGAAAATTGAAAGAAAGATAAATTTAAATGAAATGAGGAAAAATTTTATTTGAAATGAAATGAGAAAAAAGTTGAAAGAAAGATAAATTTAAATGAAATGAGAAAAAAATAAATTGAAATGAAATGATACAAAATTTAAATGAAAATTGAAAGAAAGATAAATTTAAATCAAATGAGGAAAAAATTTAATTGAAATGAAATGAGAAAAAAGTTGAAAGAAAGATAAATTTAAATGAAATGAGAAAAAAAAAATTGAAATGAAATGATACAAAATTTAAATGAAAATTGAAAAAAATATAAATTTAAATGAAATGAGGAAAAATTTTAATTGAAATGAAATGAGAAAAAAGTTGAAAGAAAGATAAATTTAAATGAAATGAGGGAAAAATTTGATTTAAATGAACTGAGAAAAAAATTTGCATTGAAAATTGAAAATTGAAAATTGAAAATTTAAATATAAAATGAAATGAGAAAAAAATAAATTTGCATTGAAAATAGAAAATTTAAATGAAATGAGGAAAAAAATAATTTAAATTAAAAAAATAATATAAATGAATTGAGAAAAAAAATAAATTGAAATTGGAAAAAATATATAATTTAAATGAAATGAAAGGAAATGGAAATGGAAATGAAATTAGAATGAAATAAAATTGGAATGAAAATGAAAATGGAATGAAATTAAAAAAAAAAGAAAAAAAAAATATGTCATATTGCTGCTGGCTTAGGCCTAGGCCTGAGAAATGGCCTTGCAATGGCCGGCTGCAGCATGTGTTAAAAAAAAATTTGAAATGACTTTTATCAAGCCTGATAAATGTGGTGTCAGGCCTAAAAAATCCAAAAAAAATGAAATAAGATATTTTTTAAATAAATTTAAAATTTAAATTGACAAAAATAATAAATGAAAATTTTTAAATAAAATATTAAATGAAAAAAATGAAATTAGATTTTTTTTAACAAATTTAATTTATCTAAATAGGGTGTCAGGCCTAAAAAACCCCCAAAAAAATGAAATTAGCTTTTTTTTAACAATTTTTAAATTTAAATTGACAAAAATAAAATATAAAAAAATTTAAAAAAATAGATAAAAAATACAATGACCCTGATATTAGGAAAATTTAAATGAAAATAAAATAAAAATAAATGAAATTAAAATAAATTTGGAATGAAAAAAATGTTGAAAAGACCTTTCTGTGTAAGGCCTATGTCACTGGTCAATTTGGCCTTCCAATGGCCGGCCTTAAGCAACTTTTTTTTTTGCCATAAAAATTGAAATGACTTTTATCAGGCCTGATAAATATAGTGGCAGGCCTAAAAACCCCAAAAAAAATGAAATAATATATTTTTTTAATAAATTTAAAATGTAAATTGACAAAAATAATAAATGAAAAATTTTAAATAAAATATTAAATGAAAAAAATGAAATTAGATTTTTTTTAACAAATTTAATTTATCTAAATGGGGTGTCAGGCCTAAAAAACCCCCAAAAAAATGAAATTAGCTTTTTTTTAACAATTTTTAAATTTAAATTGACAAAAATAAAATTTAAAAAATAGATGAAAAAAATTAAATGACCCTGATATTAGAAAAATTTAAATGAAAATAAAATAAAAATAAATGAAATTAAAATAAATTTGGAATGAAAAAAAAAGGTTGAAAAGACCCTTCTGCGTCAGGCCTGTGTCACTGGCCAATTTGCCCTTCCAATGGCCGGCCTTAAGCAACTTTTTTTTTGCCATTTTTTTTTTTTTGCCATAAAAATTGAAATGACTTTTATCAGGCTTGATAAATGTGGTGTCAGGCCTAAAAAACCCAAAAAAATGAAATAAGATATTTTTTTAATAAATTTAAATTGACAAAAATAATAAATGAAAATTTTTAAATAAAATATTAAATGAAAAAAATGAAAATAGATTTTTTTAACAAATTTAATTTATTTAAATGGGGTGTCAGGCTTAAAAAACCCCAAAAAAATGTAATTGGCTTTTTTTTTTAACAAAGTTTAAAATTAAATTGACAAAAATAAAATTTAAAAAATTTAAAAAATAGATGAAAAAATTTAAATGACTCTGATATTAGGAAAATTTAAATGAAAATAAAATAAAAATAAATGAAATTAAAATAAATTTGGAATGAAAAAAAATGTTGAAAAGACCCTTCTGCGTCAGGCTTGTGTCAGACCTGTGTCACTGGCCAATTTGACCTTCCAATGGCCGGCCTTAAGCAACTTTTTTTTTTGCCATTTTTTTTTGCCATAAAATTTGAAATGACTTTTATCGGGCCTGATAAATATGGTGTCAGGCCTAAAAAACCCAAAAAAATGAAATAAGATATTTTTTAACAAAATTAATTTATCTAAATGGGGTGTCAGTAGAGCTATACATGGGCCGGGCTACCCGGCCCGGCCCGAAGGCCCGCCCGAAAAATGGGAGGGTTCGGGTAAAAATATAGGCCCGAAAAATGGGCTTGGGCAAAAAAATGAGGCCCGTTTAAAAAACGGGTCGGGCCTCGGGTATGATTTTTTTTGCCCGGGCCCGGCCCGAAATATTTTAGTATTATTTTTTTATTTTTTTATTAATAAAATTTTAACTTTAGAACATGTGTTTATTTTATTTCATATTTAATTTCTTTAAAATTTAATTTTTTAGAATATGAAAAATTATTAATAAATTAAGCTAAACAAATTAAGCATCTATTTTCGTAAAGTAGAAAATTAAATAGTAGAATAGTATCATTATGAGATTCAAAGTAGAAAATAAGTATATTTTCTTTAAATGTATTTGATTCATTATTTTTTATTTTTTATTTAATAAAATAAAAAAAATAATACGGGCCGGGCCGAGCCGGGCTCGGGCTTACCAATTCCATGTCGGGCCGGGCTTGGGCAATTTTTTAGGCCCATATTTTGGGCCGGGCCCGGGCCCGGACCTACAAAACGGGCCTAAATTTTTAGTTGGGCCCGACCCGACCCGAGCCTGGCCCGGCCCGGCCCATGTACACCTCTAGGTGTCAGGCCTAAAAAACCCCCCAAAAAATGAAATTAGCTTTTTTTTTAACAATTTTTAAATTTAAATAGACAAAAATAAAATATAAAAAATTTTAAAAAATAGATAAAAAAATACAACGACCCTGATATTAGGAAAATTTAAATAAAAATAAAATAAAAAGAAAGGAAATTAAAATAAATTTAGAATGAAAAAAAAATGTTGAAAAGACCCTTCTGCGTCAGGCCTGTGTCACTGGCCAATTTGGCCTTCCAATGGCCGGCCTTAAGCAACTTTTTTTTTTGCCATTTTTTTTTTGCCATAAAAATTGAAATGACTTTTATCAGGCTTGATAAATATGGTTTCAGGCCTAAAAAACTCAAAAAAATGAAATAAGATATTTTTAACAAATTTAATTTATCTAAATGGGGTGTCAGGCCTAAAAAACCCAAAAAAAATAAAATTAGCTTTTTTTAAAACAAATTTTAAATTTAAATTGACAAAAATAAAATATAAAAAAATTTAAAAATAGATGAAAAATTTAAATGACCCTGATATTAGGAAAATTTAAATGAAAATAAAATAAAAATAAATGAAATTAAAATAAATTTGGAATGAAAAAAAAAAAGGTTGAAAAGACCCTTCTGCGTCAGGCCTGTGTCACTGCCAATTTGGCCTTCCAATGGCCGGCCTTAAGCAACTTTTTTTTTTGGCCATTTTTTTTCTAATTTTGTCCTTGAGCCTTTTTTTTTTCAAGCCATAATTTTTTTTTCCAATTTTGCCCTTCAGCCAAATGGTCCCCCACTATAAATAGGCTACTCCGACGACCACCGCTGTTCACCCTCAACCACCGCCGACGACCGTCGATCACTCCATGGATCCTAATCTTAATGTTCTTTTAAATGACAACGACCACATTGCAGGCAATGTGCATAAGGTAAACGAGAAATAAAATGTATTATTTAATTTTAAATATTCTTTTAAATTATTTTTAAAGCGAGAAATATAACATTATATATTTACTATAAACGCAGGATTTGTACAAAATTGTGAGACCCCGGTTGCATGATCCCGGTTATTTTCCTGATCGAAGAGTTATACCGTATTTGAATGTCGCGGGTTTTGGGGTAGTCGCGTACATTAAGATATCTGAGCTACGGGCCGATTTAATATCGGCATTAGTTTAAAGATGGCGCCCGGAGACACATACGTTCCACCTCCCGTGTGGGGAGGTAAATATTACACTGCAAGACGTAGCAGTCCAACTAGGGCTGTCTATAAACGGCGAAGCAGTGACCGGGCTTGGAAGAGTGCCCGATCCGTGGGGCACTTGCGAGCGGTTACTTGGAAGGGTGCCCCCGAACAACGAGGAGGGACGGTTAACCTATATTAAATTTACTTGGTTAAAAGAAAACTTTCGGCATCTTCCGAGCAGTCCAACGCAGATGGACATTATCTACGCTGCAAGAGCGTTCATTCTTCAACTTATAGGTGGGATACTTTTGCCGGACGTCAATCAAAATAAAGCCTCAATAATGTATCTCCCCTTATTAGAAGATCTCGAGCTTACCGGAAGATTTAGTTGGGGCTCTGCAGTGTTGGCACGCTTATACCGCGAGCTTTGTCGAGCGACAAAGCCGCTCACGAAAACAATGGGCGGTTCTTTGCCTTCTACGCAGCTTGGGCATTATACCAATGCCGCTTTCGCATCGCGAGCCACCAACCGTATGTCTGGCCACTCGTTAATAGGTAAATATATAGTTTAATTTTCCCATCTATTTTTTAATTGTATACTATAATATACTAATTTTTTGCATGGGAAAAATAATTTGATAATTTTTCCTTTTTTTAGATAGGCAACTGTACCGGGAATCGGGCGATCGTTCAATGTACCTATGTACCGTATGATGATAGAGACTCATTCCGGTGATGGCGTAAAATATGATTCCGAATATTTCTTTTTTAAATACAATAATTGCAGAAGAAAAAAATAAATAATAACTTGTTGTCTTTATTTTGCAGTTTATATGGATGCCATATAATGAGGAAGATATCACGGCGCTCATACCATCATGGGTTATCGAGCAGCAATAGCTGTTCGTGTCAAATGTGCCGTTGATTCATTTCCATATGGTGGAATGGCACGATGGAGCTTGGGTTTTGAGGCAGTTCGGTTGCGCACAACCTATCCCGAACCCTCCCGTCGACATCAAAGAAGTCCACGGAATTGACAAAAAGGGTTTGGGTCGGGACGCTTTAAATTGGGCGCAAAAACATGAACCGTATATCTTTCTGTGGAATCAGCGACATTCGAGGCGCCCTCCCTTGTATGTCTTAGAGGGAGGGTTCTCTCCTACGCCCGAGTACGCAACATGGTATATGGCACACGGGAAACCCTTTATATTCCAAGGTCATTATATGCTGATCCAAAGAGACGCGCAACCTGAATCTTCTCGATGGCAACCAAGGAACGCACAACCGCGCAATAACCGAGTTTCGCCATTCGAGAACATCGAGTCCGATTTTGCGTCGAACCCCGATCTCGAGGCCCAATATGAAGCATCCGGCTCATCATCACACCACCTGGATCCGGATCCGCTTCAAGAAATTCCTCCATCGTTCGAAGATATTTTTGGTGACGACCTCGAGCCTCAATATTCGACACGATCCGGATCATCCTCATACCACCCGGAGCTCCATCCTGAAGTACGTACACCCACCACTGAGGATATTTTTCCATCGGCACATTCGGTCACGCAATACCAATTAACTCCCGATTATGGTGTATATGATTATTCTACCTTTCTAAGTACACCGGACGGGACACCGGACGCCGGACCGAGCAATTATCAAACGCCTGAGCAAGGTGCACAGCATCGCCGATGGAGGCATCCGAACTGTTACACGTCGGCGCCGGGGACGTCGCCAGGATCGCGACAATTTTAATTTTTTTTCTGTTAATTTTTACTTTATTTTAAAATTATTCTGTAAATATTTCTTTTATTTTTAAATTATTCTGTTTTTTAATATTAATTTAATTTCTCTAAAATAATTATTAGTTTGAATAAATGACTTCGTAATATTTAAAAAAATAATAATTCAAATAAGTAATACTATACGACAAATTAAATTTACATACACAATAAAATACAATCATTCTACAATATTAATACAAAAAATATAAAATTTAAACAAAAATAATATGCACTATATTAAATTTAAACACCCACTGAACTACAAACAGATGGGTAAAATTAATACACGAAAATTTAATTTTCAAATTTTATATATTACATATTAAATTAAATTTAAATATAAAAAAATACAAATATTCTAAGAAATTAATACACGAAAATATAAAAATGAAACCTTAAATCCTAAACAACTATATTAAATTTACAGATATAAAAAAATACAAACATTCTTAAGAAATAATACAATTATTTTAAATACTAGTTTCTTCACAATTAATCGTCTTCTGCTCCAGACCTTTTCTTCTTCCATTGTCCCATGAGATACCTTTGCATGGAGACTCTACCAACTGGTTCCAACCACAACCTAGTTGCAAAATAAACACTATTGCACCATAGATAATGTCCATCTGCGTTGGACAACTCGATTAGCCATTTATGGCGCAAATAATCATCCAACTCTTAATGGCATAACCTTTAGGGTGGACATGACAGTATATAATTCAATTCCGTTAAAATATGACAGTATATAATTCAACCTCGAAATTCGGTTGTACACTATGAAAAACTCCATATACAATCCATTCCAAAAAAACTCATTTGATGATATACTACAAAACACTCTCATTTTGATGGCTCTCTCAATTTTTTTTTCTCATTCCATTTACACTATCAGAACCCAAACCACCCACCATATATAAGGTTTGATGCCGACCATTAGAAGGCCAACACAAAAAAAAATTGAATTTTTTTTCGTACCTGGTGCCGGCCATTAGAAGGCCAGAACCATTTTTTTTTTTTAAAATACTGACTCTGGTGCCGGCCATTGATAGACCAGCACCGAATTTTTTTTTTCGGCCGGCACCAAAACAATTTTTTTTTCATACACTGGTGCCGGCCATTGACAGGCCAACACCAAAATTTTGTTTTTTTTTTTAAAAAAATTTGTATACTAATATGATATGATTTAAAAAAAAAAATACCCTTGTGCCGGCTATTGGAAGGCCAGAACTAAAAAATTTAATTTTTTAAAGTCTGACACAATCATCAAGCAATCATGAGTCCAAAATACCAGGTGGTGCCAGCCATTGACAGGCCAAAACCCCATTTTACTGTTCATTTCAGGTCATTTTAGTGATTATTTTTAAACCTGAGTCATTTTTATAAATATCAAAATTTTTTAAATCAGTTTAGTAAAATAGCCATTTATCCCTATCCATTAACATTCAAAAGAAAAGAGACCATTGGTGTACATGCGAATTAATTGAATAAGAAAACAGTCAGATTAAGGTAAAAGAAAAAATAGATGTTTTCATTCAAGTATTAGCTAAATAACATAAAAAAAGTTTGAAATTTATTATTAGCGTAACAATTTAATATCAAAATAGTTAATATATTTTTAAAAAACATGTAATATATTTTATTTATGTTAAACAGTTTAAATAATATTACTTTATATTAATTAAAAAAATTACATTATTTAAGGAATTAAAAAAATAAACACCTAATATTTCATGCAACTAGCTTGGAGAAACTTTTATACTAATAAATATTCAGTTTTTTATTTATTATATTACCGAGTTTACTATTTTAAATAATTTTGTATTATTTATAAGATTTATCGCAAGAATTCTAATTTTATTGAAATATTTGATTAAATAAATTTAGTCTAATTTTAATTTGTCAAGTTTTGGTCCTCATACTTCACAAAATCATTGTTGATAAATATATGAACTTAAATTAGTTATTTTTGTAAATTTGTTGCATATAAATTGCTTTTTTTTTTTTAAGAAAACTGACGGGGCTTTATTAGACAGAAAAATTGAAAAAACATAAAAGTGATACCCCACAAAACCCAATCCAATGAAAAACAGAAAAACAAAATCCAAAAAGAAAAAAAAAAAAGAAAATAAATAAGCAAATAAAATGAAATGCCCCAAGCCACTCCTCCAGTCAGTAAAATAGCTGGCACCCACTCCTTGGAAAATATCCAAACCCTCAAAACTTGTCAGTACCAGTTTCCAAAAACCAGCAGCCTTCCAAAATCAAAACCATTTGCTGTTCATTCCTCTCCCCAAAGCCTACCTCTTCCTCTTCTGTCAATCCGATTCCCTCCTTCACCTCCCCCATAATCTATCATCGACGACTATCGGCACACGTCCAATCAGGTAACTCTCTCTTCCATTCTTTAAGCAATCTGTGGCTAAACTATGTGCTAGGGTATTAGCAGATCTGGGTATGTGTTTGAATTTGATACTATGAAAACTCCTTTTCACCTGTTGTATGTCCCAAATAATCGCCCCTATCACCAATTTATCTCGGATGTCCGACTGACTTTTTTTAATAATGGTTCTTGCATCTCTTTCTATGGTAACTGATGAAAGGCCCAAATGGTTTCCCAAAAGCAACGCCTGAAGGCACGCATATCCTTTCGCTGCAAACGGCGAAGCGATCTCCTTGTGTAGTGTATGTTTCGAAGCCAAAATCTCACCTCGAGATTTACAAACAACCACTCCAGATCCAAATCTCGCCAAACTTTGATTATAAGCCGCATCACAATTAACTTTGACATCAGAACCTAGTGGCGGACACCATTCCTCATTAACAACATATCTGGTAAACATCTTATCTTCTAAAGTGTCAATCTCTCCAATATATCTTGTTATCCAATCCGCTATTTCTTTTCCTTTAATCTGACTCCCCTCATGCAGGACCAGATTTCTATTTGTCCAGATTCCCCAGATTGCACAACAAAATAATTTGCACTGGTCACTGGAACTCATTCGAAAAATCCAGGTAAACCAATCTTCGTCGTTCAGATCTAGATTAGAAAAAAATCCAGTTTAGATTTAAATAATTCCAAACTTATATTGATATAGGACATTCTTTGAAAACATGATACAGGGACTATACTACTCCACCACACCTGGGACACAGGACATCTCCTCTAATCCTTCTGTGCTGGAGATTAACAAAAGTAGGCAGGAAATTCCAAGTGGTTTTCCACAAATAAATTTTTACTTTTGAAGGGATTTTTAGAGACCATAGTTTTCTAGATAGCTCCCTATAATCATGTGTATAATTAGGGTTAAAAGTACTTTTATGTAATAGTTTATAGGCGCTTCGGACAAAAAATTCCCTAGAAGATTCCCCCGTCAGACCCGTATATCTTCAATCCCTTCCCAGGCCAAAGGAGTTCGTAAGATTTTCGACGCAATCTCTTCAGGAAAGGTACTGTTATTTAGATTTTCTTTCCATTCCCTAGTATCTACATCAATGAAATCAAAAAATAAGTTTAACCCACCAGTATTAACTTGTTCATTAATTCTGTATTTCGGGGAACCTGATAGCCAAGCATCATCTTTTACTAATATATTTGAACCTGAACCTACACTCCAACAAAACCCGTTCTCCAGAAGATCTCTAGCCGCCCACACACTTTTCCAGGTATACGAAGGTTGCATTCAAAAAATCAGAGTTCGAAAAATATTTTGCCTTTAACACTCGAGATAATAATGAATTGGGAAATTTAATAATACGCCGCCCTTCTTTAGCTAGCAAAGCAACATTAAATTTTGCAAGGCTGCGAAAATCGAACCCCCCAATCTCCTTTGGTTCACTCAAATGATCCCAAGTGCACCATTCTTACCGAAACCTTTCTGCCACCAAAATTTTGTCATAATACTCTCTAATTCGTTACAAAAGGTCTTAGGCAATAAGAAACACGCCACCGAATAAGTGGGAATAGCCTGAAGGACTGATTTAATAAACACTTATTTTCCCCATTGAGACAAGTACCTAACACTCCTTTCGATCCTCTGCTTAAACTTTGAAAAGAAGCCTTCTTCCTTTTCCCTATTACGTTAGGCAACCAGATATCTTTCAGGGTCATTCGAATGCCCAACTCCCAAAATCCTTGATACGAGTCAATACATTGGCTAGAACATTGCTCATACTCTCTTAAAACCCCTTTTAATGTTTGTGTCCTCTTTGCATTCGCTTCCCCAAATAAAATGGAATCATCAGAAAATAACAAATGCAAAATTTGAGGGCCACTCCTGCTCGCCTTTGCCCCTTTTAACAAGCCATCTCTCATAGCTAACCTCATAAGGGATGGTAGTCCCTCGTTACAAATCAAAAATAGAAAAGGACTTAAAAGATCACCTTGTCGAAGTCCTCTATTAGGTCTAAACCTTTCACTAATTTTCCCATTTACTACCATCGAATACGAAACTGTAGAGATACATTTCATTATGGTCTCAATCCATCGAGCATCAAATTCCATTCGTACCAACATTTCCTAAATAAATTGTCATTCCACTCTATTATAGGCCTTACTCATATCTAATTTCAAGGCTATGAATCACTTTTTCCCCACTCTCCTTTAACGGAACATGTGCAAAATCTCATAAGCTAATAGCACGTTATCTGAAATAAATCTCTTAGGTACAAAAACACTTTGGGATTTATCAATTTATGCATTCAATACCCCCTTAAAATGATTAACAATTATTTTAGCAATCAGTTTATACAGAACATTACACAGGCTAATAGGCCTAAAATTTACTAAATTTGTAGGATTAGGAATTTTCAAGATTAACACTATGTTGGTCATATTAAGCACGTCAAAATCTGTACCTTCATTTAAAACTTTCAAGCAGAAATCAATAACATCTCTCCCAACAATATGCCAATACTTTTGGAAAAACAAAGTTGGAAACCCATCGTCTCCAGAGGCTTTCGAAATAGGTTGGACCTATTTCTTTCAACGATGTGACGACCTCATCCTCCAAATAGGTTGTCGTTAGCTTCGAATTGACATCCTGTGAAATAACATTATCAATACTCGAAAGAATATGAGACATCTCCAACTCCACTAGATGTAAAAAGCTTTTGGAAATAACCCCGGGCAATTTTTTCCATTTTGCCCTCATCACTAGTTTCCCTCCCATCCTCATATTGTAAAGATCGTATGCAATTCTTGTGCCTCTGATGGGAAGCATGATTATGAAAAAAAAGTTGTATTTCTATTCCCCCACTTTCAACCAATTTGCGTGGGGTCTTTGCTCCCAATATCTCTCATCATTGTCAATCTCGAGATTTAAATGGACCTTTGTATCAATGTTCTTCGCAAGACTCTCATCATTAACATTCGCCCCCATCAACTCTTTTAACTCCCTTGTCAACTCTGTTTTGAGACCTTTTCTTTTTAACTTAATCGAACTAACCAAATCTGCCAATCCCTTTTTTAGGTCCTCAAATTTAATCAATAAATCACCAGAAGTAGACGCCCAAATATTCACCACAGCTTCCTCAAAAGAATCTTCTAATATCCACCAAGCTACAAACTTAAACCTTCTCCCTTTTAATACATTAGAACCCTGATCAATTCGAATGAGAAGAGGGAAATAATCAGAGAAAGAATGAGAAAGATGTTGAATCATCGCATTAACCATTCAGCAATAGCCACACCCCTGTCTAACCTTTCCCTAACATTCGTCTCTGGTAAATTCCCCATTTCCTATGTAAACCAAGCCTCGGAATAACCAATATCCATCAACTGATACACCCCTAACACCTCTTTAAAAGCCCCCATTCTACTTTCCTCCAATGTCAACCCCTCTACTTTTTTAAAAGCATACATGATTTCATTAAAATCCTCACATACCAACCAAGGAAGATCACAAACACGACCTAATCTACGCAATACCCTCCACGAATCATCCCGATTGTGCGCCTAAGGGAAACCATAAAAGCCAATGAATCTCTAAATATTTCTTTCCTCAATATCCTCTACGTCAACATCAATGTGCCTAATTGAAAAATTCTTGAGAATGATCGAGATATTACCCCTCCAATCCAAACAAAACCCTCCTCTAGTTCCCTCAGTCGAACATCAATTCTGCTAAAAAACCCACACATTTTCCGAACTTTCTTCATTTTTACACTACTTATTTCAGTTTCCATAAAGAAGACCACTTGGGGATTATGCAACTTCAGCATACACCAAAGTCTCGCATAGCCCGAGGGCTCCCCAACTCTCGAACATTTCAACTTATAATTTTCATTGCGATCGGTCGCCATGCCCCTTGGCAGCCGTCGATGCAAAAAACAAATTTCCAACACCTTTCCATCAGCCATCCCCAAAGATCCGAACTCCACCTCCTGACTGCATTCACTTAAATCATTTCTAGGCCTCTTTTTACCATCCCGTCCCTCTAATATAAGCTCTTCCAAATCATGCTCCATGGCTATTAAGTCCAGTGCCTTAGACAGATCATTATCCTGAAGGGACATAATGGTTTGATCCCCTTCTAAACTCAACCCCAACATTGGATCAATACGAATCCCACTCTCCATTCTTTCCTCCGTGGCCCAACTCCATCGACCCGAACTCTAACATCCATAATTACCCCCTTTCACCCCTACACTCTCATCGCTTAACCACACACTATTCATCGCCTTAGCTTACCTAGATTGAGCCCTTAATGTCAAATCCCAACCCATCTCTACTACTTCAACGCCTAAAGCCATCCCTGCTTGAGAAAATGAATCATTATGTCCCAATTGACCACAGAAGAAACAAAACAGAGTTAAACGCTTATATTTGAAATACACATATGCAAAATTTCCAAGTCCAAAGATTAACTTCTTCTTTCTCCTCAAAAGGCGCCTAACATCCAAACATTTTTGCACCCGCATATAACTCCTTAGCCCCCTCTTTATACTCGCACTATCATACTCCACAAATTTCTCAATAAAATCACCTAATTGTCTCACCAACAACTCAGAAAAGAAATCTGGTGGAACATCATGAATTTGAACCCAAAAAAGCGCAGAAATCAAGGGTACATTTAATGGATCCTCTCTTAGAACCAACCGATGGAACTCCAATAAATGATTATTAAATGTCTAAGAAGCTCCATTAATAACCCGTTCCAAATCCATCTTGTGAAAAAATCGAAACATGATTCTTTTTTCTCCTAAATCTAATATCTAAACCCCTTTAAAAAGGTGCCATAAATTAGCCATCATACTCCTCATAAGCGGAAAGCGAATGACACTAGCCGTCAGAAAACACCCTACTAGACATAACTCATTCTCATTCACTGCCAATTCCACCTGTCTTTGCACCTCCACAATCTCATCCTCTTCATCATCCAGAGATAATGTCGCCAGTTCCCTTTCCATCATTAAAACCCTGATAACCTACACCCACATCCAACCTTCGTAAATGAACACAAAACTAAGCTGCGCAGCAAATAAAAAAACACCCAAGCCACACCGAAACCCTAAAAACATTGCACCAAAACCAAACACACAAAACCTAAAACCTAAATCGTGCTAGAAAGCAGACCTTTTTATTTGAATGTGGGTCGTTGCATATAAATTGTTGAATTGCTAGTTTTTGTAAATTTCTTGCATATTGATGGGTGTCAAAATAGACCTATGCATAGGTCAGGCCATCCAGCCCAGCCCGAAAGCCTACTCAAAAAGTTGGAGGGTTTGGGCAAAAATATAGGCCCAAAAAAATAGGTTTGAGCAAAAAAAAAACGATGCCGATTTAAAAAATGGGTCAAGCCTTGGGTAAGGCATTTTTTGCCCAGACTCAACTTGGCCCAGGCTCAACTTGGCCCAACTCGAATTCACAAAAGGACAAAAAAAATCTACTATTTTTTTATTGTTTTAATGCTATTTTCTTGTTGTTTTTCCCCTATTTTGCTACCATTTCACTATTATGTTGCTCTTATTTTTTTGTTATTGTTTGGATATTGTATAACACTTGTTTTATTGTAAATTTTGTTTTTATTTTAAAAGTATTTGCTTGTTAAGTTGAATCTATTTTAGTGTTAGTATACATATTTTTTAAAATTTATTTTCAATTAGTTGGGAAATATTAATTTTAATAATTTTGGTATTTTTGATGTATTATATATATTTAAAAATTATATACAAAATAATATTAAAAAAATTAATATGGGCGGGTCGGGCCAAGCCCAAGTTTTAGCATTTTTATCGGGTCAGGCTTGGGTAAAAATTTAGGTCTATTTTTCGGGCCGAGCCCAGGCCTAGCAAACGGGTATAAAATTTTGGTTGGGCCTAGATCGACCTATGAACACCTCTACGTCGAAACCACAAAATATAATTTCCTACGCTCTAACTTAATTAAATAGTAGCATAGAGTACTAGGGTCGATCCCATAAGGACTGGGACTCCTAATTTTCCTATTTACCTAACCAAATTCTTAAGTCTAGGTAGTAGTCGTGCCCACGACTTGTGCGTTGCAAAGCTGCAAAAAATAAAAGGGGGACTTTAGTTGATAAAGAAAATAAGAAAAAAAAACAAATATAAAATAAAATAAAATAATAACAGAATTATGATTTCAAAATAAAATTAAGGAAATTAAATTAAATTGGTGAATTAGATATATTAATGCTTAGCCTCAGTCTCGGTACACTCCGAAATCGAATCGATCCTTAAAAGTAGATTTTCCTTTCCAAAAGATAAGCTGGTTATAGCGATCAAGGACGCCCCAACCGCCAACTTTTCCTTATGTAGTTGGTTCCGGTACAACCTAAAAACCAACCCTTATCGATTATCTAACAACGTAACAAGCGTCTGCAATTTAAGATCTCGATAGCCTTGCGATCTAGAAAAGCCCAACTCGAATTAACAACCTCAACCACGTAAGTTGTTTAAATTTGATCACTATCTCCATTGACAGAACCCAACTAGATTTTTCCAATTAAACACACAAATTTTTCGCAGGAATTCGAACTCGATAGACGACCGCCTCGTTTTCCCAATTGTATGCCAAACAACTCGAACCCAACGCGCGCTTTTTGAATTGAAATTGAATTAACTTTAAGGGACGATTGTGACTATCCCATATACTAGAGAGAGAATAAATATCATGTTGTAAGGTTTTAGTGCGGGTTCATATCTCACGATTTTCGATCGGAATGATAATCGGCCTAAGGCTAAATGGGGATTAGTTGAGCATGAAATTAATCATACTCAATTGGGGTTTAAAAGTGGATTTAAATGTAATGGTGATAGGTGAAAAGGAGAAAGGGCTTACAAAGCAATTGAACCAAAAGAAAGTAAAAGAAAGAAATTGGCAGTAAGCTCAAAAGCTATAGACGTTGGATGAAATAAAAGAAAGCAACTGTATTTTTATTCTATTCAAGTTCGTTTTTTCATGCACCCAATACAAGGTATTTATATACTTTTCACATGCTAAATTTAGCATGATTCATAAAAATCAAATTTTTTTTTTTATTTATAGAATTTGACAACTTCAAAAATCTGATTTAATCAACCACTAATTTTACAATGTTTTTAATTCGACCCCTTTTCTTGCTTCTCATTCTAATTTAGTCCATTTTGCTTGATTTTGAATTTTGGCATTCCAATTTCATCCCTGATAAGATTTAAGCAAGAAAACATAAGTTTAGTAGTATTCTATTCAAAAATTAGCCAAAAACAGATACATTAAAAGCACAAAATTAACTTACTATCACATATAAATTGTTGAACTACTATAGGCCAATGATTTAACGGCAATTTTTTATTGGAATAACTTCTCATTTTTTTGTTGAATACAAGGATTAAGTTCTGACAAATTAAAGTAGGAGGATTAATTTTTTAGTTTTCATAAAATATAGTGACAAGATTCATAATTAGACCAATAATTTTTTTTGATAAAAAGATTTGTCATACTTGTAAGTATGAGTTTTGAGTTTATTAGAAGACTTATATAATAAATAAAAGATTTATCATACTTATAAATTTAAAATATTAAATTTTCATTTACCAGAAATGTAAAAAGGAAAAAAAATATTTTTTAGTTTTAAATATCAAATTTTAATAATTTATATAATAACTTCAGGGACAAGGCCATAAATTTTTTAAGGGATAGAAACTGAATTTTAAAATTTTTAAAAGATGCAAATATAATTTTACCATGTATTACTAATTTATAAAGGGACTAAATAGAATATTTTTTATATTTAAGAGTCAAAGAGTAATTTTATCATATATTAGTTTACAATTTTATTATTTTTAGGGGAGCCAAAGCCTCTGCCAGCCTCTTAACTTCGCCTATATGAGTAACTTTATAATTCATATATATAATTTATAAATAATATATGTAATCCAAAATGATATATTATATTTGTATTAATTATATTTATTTATAAATTAGTATGGTCAATTTATCAACTATTAAAAGGAAAGAAATAAAAATTGAAAAGCACAAACTATCAATGTATATTCAAATTTTAGGTATTTTTAATTAGTAACTAAAAATCATTAAAAAATTGCATTATCTTCTTATTTATGGGCATTGTTACCAATGCAGGAGGACGTGTGTTCGAGTGCACTAAAGCGTATTATCTTCCTATTTATGGGTTGGGGATGGGTCAAACCTAGCTTTAGGTATTGTGCCAAAAAGAATAGATATAATCAAAACCTATAACGAGAATATTAAAAAAATCACAATTTTTTTTTAATTTCATTATTTTAGGTTTTAAATTATTATAATATTTTAATCATCAAAAGTAGTGAATATATTATAATTATGTTAAACCATTTTATGAATATTTTTTACATTAATTACATGAAATACAAATATATTATTCAAAGAATAAAAAATTAAAATTAAACACAAAATCAGATATGTAATACATATAATTTACAAACTAATAATTTTGTAAATGAAAATTGTTTGTTGTAGAGATGGGTAATAGATGCATGATTTCCCTTGAGAATGCACATAGGCCTTAGGCTTATATAATAAGGTTGTGTTATTCACACACATTTCACTCCAACACCAACTTTTTTTGATTGCTCAAACCCTCTCGCCATGGCGGTTGCTAAGAGTGCAGTGATTTTCGTCTTTACAATGGCTCTCTGGGGCGTCTCCATGGCGGCTATACACTGGGTCGGAGGCTTCGCTGGATGGACCACCGTCGCTGTAGGCTCCCCACTTGATTACAGAACCTGGGCTTCAACCAGGAACTTCCATGTTGGCGATGTTATTGGTATGTAATTAGACTGGTCAAATTCTATATGAAGTCCCTGTACATTTAGTTCCTCTATTATAATTTAGTCAAATGTGTATTTTCAATCCTGAGGTTATTTTCTTCCATAATTTCCATTAAATAATTTGATATGACTTGTGATGAAATGACATATATAGTTTCCCATTTTTTGTATATTTGAATTTTTTTTTGGAATTTTTAAAAAATATATATAATATTTATCCAAATGTAAAAAAAGAAAAGCTAAAATATACATGCCACATCGCCACATATTTAAAAAAAAGTGAGGAACATCAAACTATTTATGAAAAAAAGGACCTTAATATTCAAAACGTAGAGAAACTAGAAAGAATCAAATTATAATAAAGGGACTAAAACTGGCAAAATGAAAAAGTATAGGGATCTTCCATAAATTTTACCTAATAGATATCTCACCTAAAACTCTTCTTCCTTTAAACCTACTGTTTTTCCTCACTATGATTAGGAAATACATGATGGTAAATTAAGTTCGTTTATCAATACCCCAATTGCAGTTTTCAGGTACAACAATAAGTTCAATAACGTGGTCCGTGTGACTCACCAGAACTTCAAGTCATGCAACGCAACATCTCCAATTGCAGTCTACTCATCAGGTGCCGACACCATCAACCTCACAAGACCCGGCCACTTGTACTTCATTTGTAGTATCCCAGGCCACTGTCTGGCCGGCCAAAAGGTTAACATCGAGGTCACACTAGCCACGGAACACCTTCCATCTTCGGCTTCCGCTGTTTATCAATTACCACAGTCAGCCTCCGTGTCTGATGAAGCCTTGGCGCCCAGTCCAGAAAGCTTGGAACCGATCCCTGGCCCAACTCAGGGCAGTGCTCCCGCTCTCAGATCGCTCAACTTCTGGTTGTCTCTTGTTGTGCTTGCATTTGGGTTTGGTGTTACTGGCATTGGCACTTACAGCCTGGCTGAGTTTCATGTTTAAGTAAAAATTTGTGTCAACGTGCATGCCAGCAGTCTTCTATTTATGAATAAGCTTAAACTGCTTAAGCTGATGAAAGGACTGCCATGGTTGAATTGAAAAACACTATGTGATGTTAATCTGCTCTTGTTAATTGATCAAATAAGTGTTTGAATTAAATCGTGATATCAAAAACTTCTGCAGTTCTTGAAAATTCATGTTATTCAACTTCCTTTTAGATGGAAAAAAAAAAAAAAAAAACTCTGCTTTTTGACAGTTCTGATTATTGAAAGAGTATTTGCCAAATCTTGATATCCACCATACCATTTATAGAACAAATCCTTGACAGTGCCATTTATGAGAATTTTTTTTCTTCATTTTATTATTCCCTTACATACCATTCATATTTAATGGAAGGAAACTCAAGCTAAATAGTGTTTTTCATAACAAGAAAAAAGAAGTTGATGAAGAAAGATAGATTTGTTTAAGGAAACAAGATATCTAGATAAATTTTAATTAAAATAATGTTTTAATCTTAGTCATAGGTTTATTAATAATGTTTTAATATTAATTTTACATTTATACAAGTTAAACTTATTTAAGGGTTATGTTATCCGTCTAAATCTAAAAGGCTCCACCAAAATTTAACAAGATTTAAAAATATATATATTAGGACTCAAAATGGGTTTGAAAAAAAAAAGTATCTTTAAAATATAGGTCAAACTCAAACTAAAATATTCAAGACCTAAACCCTACTTAATCATTTCTATACTTTATTACACATAAAAATTAAATATATAGTAATATATAAAACTATAATGTAACCATAAAAAAATGTTAAGTTATATATATAATTTTGATAAATGAAATATATATAATTATTAAATTTTAAATTTAAAAATATAATTTTTTTTAAAAACTAAAAATATAGTATTGGTGGGTTTAAAATAGTATTGAGTTAGTCATTTACAAATATAGATAAGTTTGAATAAAATTTTAGGTTTATATTTCAGGTCAGACTGAACTTGAGCAAAGTATAAAATATATTAAACCATACTTAAGTCGACTTGACTCATGAACACATCTAATTTAAGTAGATCATTATCCATTAATTAATTATGATAAATATATTGCTCAATCCATAATTTGGTGACATTTTTTTTTTTACTAATGCGGTACTTATGTTATTTTTTGCCCAATGTGGTACCTGTATTTGACAAAAGTTATACATTTTGGTACTCGAAAATAACAATGTTAACTTTTTAATGTTTAATTCAGTTTTAGAATTAATTTGATGAAAATTCTTAATTAGCTAATAAAATTAGCAATTAACTTTCATAAAATCGACACTAAACCCCGGATTAAATTACATTCATCAAACTGTATTTGATAAATTAAACGCAAAATTAAATAAATTCACAATTAACACTGAATTTATTCTATTAACAAAATTATAAGAAATTTAAACCTAATAAGTAGCAATTAACTTTCATTAAATCAATTCTAAAACTTAAATTAAACACTAAAAATTTAACATTGTTACCTTTAGGTACAAAAATATATAATTTTTGTCAAACATAAATACCAAATTAAATAAAAAAAATTAACACAAAAACCGCATTAGAAAAAAGTATCAAACACAAATATCAAATATCAAATGATATAGTAAACCTAAAGAAGTCAAAAGTCTCAATAAATTAGGGGTTAAACATATTAACTTAATTGTGGTAAATAGTGTGATTAATAGGATCGTCTCAATTAATAATCAAATCCAAAAGAGATAACTCTTTTGCCCCCCTCATTTATTTCTAGATGCATTCATTACTTTGCTGAAATTCTAAATATTATTTTTCAAACAAATTTCTTTTATTTATTTATTTCAAATTATAGTGTCGCCAAAATTAAATAAAATTCTGGAATTAATATGCGAAGGTTTCAACTCTAACATTAATGCAGTAGTGAATTCGCTGTATTTAAGACTGTAGTGATTGTAAATATGTTGAACGTACGTATGTATTCTTCTCGCTTGTTTTCCCCCAAAATACAACGGTTTCTTACCTAAACCTTGTTGTTTTAGCTATGGTTTCACCTAAACATGTTATGTTAATGTTCACCATAATTGCTCCTTCCGTCTGTTTCGGGGCTGTTTACAGGGTTGGTGATGCTTCAGGATGGCATCCCACGTTTAATTACACTAAGTGGGCTTCTTCCAACAAGTTTCACGTTGGTGACACCATTCGTAAGCTCTTCTTCAACCTACTTCTATGCCCCTTTTTTTTTCTTGGTGCTAAACATCCTTTTAAAATGGTTTCGATTTGCAGGTTTTGAATATAATGCCATCTTTCACAATGTGAAGGAAGTGAGTGAACCAAATTACCGAGCATGCAATGGAACTAAGGCAATAGCCTCCTATTTTTCCGGCAATGATTCATTCACCTTGGACCACCCTGGACATCGTTACTTCCTTTGTGGCTTTCCCTATCATTGCAGATACGGGCAGAAGGTTGAGATCTACGTCGTCGGTGAAGGTTCCAGCCCCAGTCCCAGTCCATCTCCGGTTGCTGATAAGAATCCTGCTAATAGTGCATCATCCTCACAGTATATTTTTAGTGTTCAGTTTGTTACCAAATACTTGGCTATGGTCATCCTCGTCCTTTTTTATTTATTTTGATTGAGGAAATTGTAGGTTGCAATGATAGATTGGGATATTGGACATTTCTCCTAGGTGTTAGCCTAAGTTCTCTGTAATAATCTCTCTTTGGATTTTGTTATTTTCCAAATTTAGCTGTGGTTTGGACAAACCTCATTTGACATTGTTTCAGTCAAGGGATTGGAATGCTTTAATACTTTAATGGTCGTATCGGTAAGGATTTAGCGTCATGGCTTAGAGAAGGGAAGACACGAATTCTGCATGGCTGTAGTTAGCTTTGCAGCCTTGACCTCACCAATTCCACAAACATCGGTAGCAATATCATACTCATTAGATGTATAATTGAGAAGTATAACAATTTTCTACCAACATTTAACTGTCAAATCAAATTTAGAATGCTACCGAGGTTCTAGCACGTTGACTTTTTTCAAGGGAATCGCAGCTCCACTGAGGTGAGATTAGTTATCTGGAATTCTCATTTTCCACCAAAGCTTTTAGGTGCAGTTGATTCATATGGGGAATAAAAATAATCTTTTTTTGAAGCACTGGAATTGTTGCTGCAATGGAGGAACTAAACGAATGACCCAATGTGGAGAACCTTAGCGGGTTCTTGGGGTCAATTCTACAAATGTGTTGAAGGAAGATGTATACTTCCTACAAGGGAATCTGCAGTTGTAATTATGAATCATGTCAACCCAGTGATGGAGCTAGAAAATTTCTTTTGGGGCCAAAATATATTTTTAAAACGATAGTAAAAATGTAATTTTATCATTTTAATAGTCTATATCTTTATAATTTTTAAAAGGTTAAATTAAATTTTTATCATTTTTGAGGGGTCAAAGTACAATTTTACCATTACAAATTTAAAATTTTATAAATTATAAAAGGCCTAAATTGAAAATCTACCGAGGAGTCATGGCCCTGGGTCTCTTAGTGGCTCTGCCACTGTGTCAACCTCTCATGGATGTGGTTGTGAGCATTAAACTTATAAAAATTTATTTGATGAAACTAATTTTTAATTCAATCGAAAAATAACGTCTCAAGTTTTAAGCCTGTCTCTGGACTCACACGGCCCATTACTACACAGAAAAACCAATAAAGGAAACTGTCTCCACTTTCTCCCGTCAAAGCTACCAAATACGCCTAAGGAACCGCCTAAAATGGAGCTGCGTAAGGTAACTCTGGAGATCTTTACCAAACTGGAACAGACATGGTTATCGCACTATGTAAGAAGATTCGAATTCTCAGCATTGACGGTGGTGGAACCACCAACATTGTTGATTGCTGCCCTTGAACACTAGAACCACATCAAAACTGGTGATCTTAATGTTCAGATTGTCGATTTTGTCGACATCATCGATGGTACTGGCATCGGTGCTATTCTTGCTACCATGCTATCTGCCGGTGATGGTACCGGCCGTCCCATTTTCACTGCTGGTGAAGCTGTCAAGTTTATCACTCAGAATAACTCTGTGCTCTTCAAAGTTAATAAGCTCGTCAGATTTCTTCACTGTCGAAAGAGATTCTCTAGCAGAAGTATGGATAATGTGCTGCAGGAAATCTTTAAGAGAGAAGACGGAACGTTCTTGACACTGAAAGCCACGTGTAAGCCTCTCCTGGTTCCTTTTTATTACCTCAAGACTTACACTCCCTTTTGTTGATTTTTTAATGAAAGAAAGATTGAAACAGAGGCAAAAAGGATTAAAAATGGATAAGCTAATTTTAGTGAGCTATTTCATTCATGAGAAGAAAATTTGATACAAAGTTTACATGAAAAATTATGCTTAAATAAGCTGAAAATAATAATAAACAATTACAACTTGGCTTAATCTAGTGACTAGATTCATATAACTTTCTTTTTCATTGGTTGATTTCAGTCTAATCATCTGCCACAATGTCTAATGAAAAAGTTATTATTAATTCAGTGCAAGTTGGCAACTTACAGAGTGAAGAGCTCTCATGTTTGTTGAGCTCGCAATCTTTGGTGAGCTTCGCACTTTTGTGAGCTCGCAATTTTGGTGAGCTCGTAGTTCTGGTGAACTCGCAGTTTTGGTGAGCTTGTAGTTCGCAATTTGCATGGATGGTCATTTCGCAACACTCCTCATTGACCTCCATACTTCGAACTCCAATATCATAGCGCAGCTTTTCAAACCTCATCTTCCCAAGAGGTTTTGTTAAGATGTCAACCAATTGATCTTGTGAACTGCAGTGAACCAATGTTACTTCCTTGGCTTGCTCCACTTCTCTCACAAAGTGATACTTGAGTTTGAAGTGTTTTGTTTTTCCATGGAACACTAGATTTTTTACAATTGCAACAATAGATTGATTATCACACTTAATCTTTATTGCTTCTTCTTGCTTCAAATTTAAATCATTCAGTAGTTTCCTCAACCAAATAGCTTTATTTATAGCTACTGCAGCTGCGACATATTCAGCTTCAGCAGTTGACTGTGCCAATATTTCTTGCTTCTTCAAGCTCCAACAGAACACATTTGATCCTAGAATAAAGAAATAACCTGAGGTACTCTTCATGTCTTTAGTGGATCCAGCCCAATCACTATTTGAATACCCAAGTAGCTTAACCTTTTCAGTTCTTATAAACTTCACTCCATGATCTAGAGTTCCTATTATGTATCGTAGAACTCTTTTTGTTGCTTTGTAGTGGTTCACATTGCAGCAATGCTTGTACCTTGACAATAAACTTACAGCAAACATTATGTCAGGTCTGGATGCTATCAAGTAAAGCAGACATCCTACCAAGCTTCTGTAGCTTGTTGCGTCAACCTTCTCAACATCTTCATTGCTGGTAAGCTTCTCATCTTGAGCAATAGGTGTGCTCACAGGTTTACAATTCTCCATGCTATTTCTTCACATGATTTTTATTGCGAATCCCTTCTAGTTTATAAATATTGCATCGTGAGCTTGGTTCACCTTCAAACCGAGGAAGTATGTCATTTCACCTAAGTCTGACATTTCAAACTTGTTTTGTATCTAATCCTTGAATACAATCACCAGTTTGTTGCTGTTGCTAATCACAAGTAAATCATCAACATATAATGAAATAATGAGAAGTGTTTCATTACCAGTTTTCTTCACATATAAAGTGGGTTTGTTGATGCTTCTTTCAAAACCCATATCTATCAGGTGACTGTCAATTCTTTCATACCACCCTATTGGTGCTTGCTTCAAACCATACAGTGCTTTGTGCAATTTGTACACCTTATGGTGTCTAATCTTGCAACAAGGTCAAAGGTTTCAGTGAAATCCACTCCATATTGTTGGCTAAACCCCTTCACAACTAACCTCGCTTTATATCTGTTGACTGATCCATCAGGATTCATCTTGGTTCTAAACACCCATTTAACTCCAATCACTTTCTTGTGAACTAGTCTATCCACAAGCTCCCATGTTTCATTTTTGTTGATCATGGTGATTTCATCTTTCACATTTGTTTGCCATTCAACTTCTTAAGAAGCTTCTTCAAAGGTGACTGGTTCTAGCTTCGCCAGATTACATTGTTGATAGATTTCAGTGATGGACCTGGTTCCTCGTAATGGTTGTTCATCAACTGTATCATTTTCAGTTTGGTTTCCAGTAGCTCGCAGATCAGATTTTCGAACCCCTTGTTCACACATCTTTTCCTCTGTTGCAGTCTAATTCCAAATTTTTCTTTCATCAAACTTCACATCTCTGCTTATGATCACTTTCTTGGTGAAAGGATTATAGATTTTGTATCCTTTCTTAACACTGGAATATCCAACAAATATCACTAGTTGCGATCTACTGTCTAGCTTACTTCTTTTCTCTTCTGGAACATGAACAAAATAGGTGCAACCAAATACTTTTAAATGTGAAACAAAAGGTTTAAAACCATACCATGCCTCAAATGGTGTCTTTCCTTCAACAACTTTAGTAGGTAGTCTATTTAGTAGGTAAACAGCAGTGTTTACTGCCTCTGCCAAGAAATCATTTGATAGTTTACTTTTGAATAGAAAGCAGCGAGGCATATTCATCACAGTTCTATTTTTTTTTCACTTACTTCATTCTAATGTGGAGTGTACACATTGCTCAATTGATGATGAATACCAGATTCTTCACAGAACTTGTCAAACTTTTCTGAGGTATATTCTGCCCCATTGTCTAATCTTATCACTTTGAGCTTGAAATCGCTTTGGTTCTCAGCCATAACTTTAAACTTGAAGAAGATTTTAGCCACTTATGACTTGTTCTTCATGAAGTACACCCAATAGAACCTTGTACTGTCATCTATAAACAACACAAAGTACTTATTTCCATTTAGCAAACTTGTTTTCATGGGTCCGCAAATGTCAGTATGCACTAAGTGCAATTTTTCAGTGGCACGCCATGTGTTCGCAAAGAATAGAAACCTTGCCTATTTTCGAAGCTAACACACTTCGCATACATCATTGTGATCAGCCATATTTGATAGATTTTCAACCAAGTTATTCTTGGACATTTGTCTTAAGGATTTGTAGTCAAAATGTCCCATTCTTCTGTCCCACAGTTTTGTTTCATCCAGTGAGCTAGTATTTGCTACCAAAGTTGCTAAGTTCAAATTTACTGCAAAACATCTTTCAGCCATTTTCGTTGATATGAGATTGCATCCACTCGGATCAAGGATTAGACATTTGTTGTCCTTGAATGCCACAAAGTAATTTTGCTCAAGAAGTTGTCCTACACTTAGCAAGTTTTGGTATATGTCAGGAACTAAAGGAACATCTGTGACAAGTTTAATACCTGATGGAGTTTTGATTAAAACATCTCCCTTTTCAACTACTTCGATATACTGGCCATTTCCATCTTTCACCTTGGAATGAAACCTTTTGTCAACATTCTTGAAGATGCTCGCATTTGCTGTCATGTGACTTGTACAACCACTATCTACAGGCCAATTCTTTTTTATTCCACTTGAGAGTTCGTATGGTGAAGCGAGCTGGGCTTCGCAGGAAGTAGGGAGCTTAAGTTTGCAGGAGGCTGTGAACATCAGTTCTTCTACTTCTGCTGTTTGTGCCATTGGATTTTGCTGTTGAGTATAGCCTTTATTTTTGCATATTTTCTTTACATGGCCAAACTGCTTGCAGTTTATGCATTGGCCATTAGGCTTGAACCAACAGAACTTTTCAGGATGACCCAACTTCTTGCAGTGCGAACACGGTGGATTTTTTTCTTTTCACTCTCTTTCTTTAATTTTTCCTTTTTATCTAACCAGCTCTTTTTTCCTTTTTGACTTGAGGAGCTCGCAGCTTCTCTGTTTTTGGCTTGAAAAGCTCTTTCAGCATGTCCTTCTTCTCTGCTTGCCCTTCTTTGTTCTAGAGCATACAGATCATTTATTAGCTCTGAGAGTGAGATGGTTGATAGATCCCTTAAATCTTTCAATGAGGATATCTTTGATTCGTATCTCTCAAGAAGTGTAGTAATCACCTTCTCAACTACTTGGCTATCAACAAACTGGTCCCCCAACAATCTTACCTGGTTCACCACAGCCATGATTCGATTTGAACATTGCTTCACAGTCTCAACTTCCTTCATTTTGAGGTTTTCAAAATCTCGTCTGAGATTTATCATCTGCTGCTGCCTTGTCTTCTGTAAACCCTGGAACTCCTCCTTGAGCTTATCCCAAGCTTGTTTGGGAGTATCACAGGCTATGATTCTTGTAAATATCACATCTGAAATACTGTTTTGTAGGCAAAACATCGCCTTGTGTTTTTTAGCACATTCATCACTATGCTGTTTCATTTGAGCAAGAGTGGAATTTTGCCTCAACATTGTTGGTTCTATTTCAGCATTTACAAACCTCCCAAAGATCAAAGGCTTGAAAATAGGTTTTCATTGTCTACTAAGCATTTTTATCACCATTCTTTTGAAAGTCATGAGTGAGGGAAAATTTTGGGGGAAATATATTTCGATCTCTTGAGGAGTTTCAACAATAATCATAGCAAACTTTAATCATGATTCTTCTATAAAAACATAAATAGGTATTTTGGATCATTTTATAATCCTCCTTCAACTACCATTTACCACATATGTTCTGTAACACCCCTTACCCGTATTCATCGCCGGAATCGGGTACGAGGCATTACCGGACATAACTCACTTGAACGTACAACTTTGAACTATAGAATTTTATTCCAAATTATAACTTTCCAATTCATATACATAACACCCTTATTATGGGCCTACGAGGCCTTAAACATGCAAACGGAAGGTCTCGGGATTAAACCGGGAACTTTGATATACTTAGAAAAATTTTGCCTTAACAGAGCCACACGCCCGTGTGAAATGGGACATGCTCGTGTGGGCAGGCCGTGTGGTCACACACGGCCATGTCCCTAGCCCGTGTGGGATTTATTTTTCATTTTGAACCTATAGGGGTTTTCACACAGCCGGACACACACCCGTGTCTTTGGCCCGTGTCCTTCACACGGCCTAGACACGCTCGTGTCCTCACCCGTGTGTGAAAACTTGGGTATTCTATTTATGACGTCAGCAACCTTATAAGGGGCACACGGCCTAGGCACACGCCCGTGTTCCTAGCCCGTGGTCGACACTGACTTGAAACACTAGCATGCAAGGGACACACGGCCTGGTCATACACCCATGAGACTGACCGTGTGTCACACACGGCCTAAACACACGCCCGTGTGCCTACCCGTGTGGACAAGAACAAGGCTATTTGCCAAGCTCTTTTATCACCCTAATTCACATAACGTAAAATCTCATTCAAACATTTACCAAGCAACCCAATCAAGCATCTAACACATTCATGAATAACCTCTTCTTTTCATAAATTAGCATTAATGAACCATCAACTATGGCAATATACAAAAGAGTTCATCTCTAAAAGAGCCAACACACTTGGCCAAAACAACAAAACATTTCATTAAGCCTAGCCCCTATACATGCCATACTCAAAATGCTAAGTCTAAATATACTGAGATGAGTCGATAGTGTAGGTGATCTTCTGATTATCTTCGAATCCCGAACTAGCTCTTTGACACTATAAAACAAGGGAAAAAAAAGGAAGTAAGCTTTAAGCTTAGTAAGTTTACATAGTAAGTTTACATGTAAACAATAAGCATCATAACATATGCTAAACAATCAATAACATCATATACTAAACAAGAACAATTCACAATTCCACAATCATGCTTACTCATTCCATTTCTTACCAAAATCCAATCACATAACAATTATATTGCTCACACTCACTTGTACACATTCCCTGCACACAACACCACAAGGCAACATGAAACATTCACTTATACAATTTCTCGATGAACCTCTCGTAAAAATACTAAGTATCTGGTGGTTTCGCACACAGCCCACCATTAATCAATAATAGGGTGGTATCGCACTTAGCCCACCAACGAGAATATATATATGGTGGTTTCGCACATAGCCCACCAAATGATAGTATAAACAATGGTATCGCACTTAGCCCATCGTGAATAAGTAATAAGGTGGTATCGCACACAACCCACCAAAAGAATAATTACGGATATTTTTCCGCACTTACATATCTATTCCGAGGTTCATACGGAAATTACTCACTATCTATCAATTTCCATCATAAATGATCTCATTCATACAATGCACCAATAAGTAGCAACATATGTATTAAAGACGTATCGTTTACACATAAACTTACCTCGGTGCAAAATGTATAAGTCGACGACTTAATCCGTAGCCTTGCCCTTTCCCCGGTCAAGATTGTTTCCGCGCTCTTCTTGATCTAAAATAATGAAATTCACTCATTTAATCACTTTATAATACATGATACATCAAAATTTCTACTTAGGAAAAAATGACCATTTTGCCCTTATACTTTGGCAAAATTATGATTTTGCCCCTGGGCTCGTAAATCGTTTTTCATCACATTTTCTTATTAAGAAAGCCTAGCTGAAAATTTATTCCTCTTACAACAACTCAAAAAATCAATTATTTCATGCATTTATTACACAATTACTACCTTTACAAATAAGTCCTATTTAGGTGTTTTCATGATAACACCCTTCACAAAAGTTGTTTCTTAACTCACTAACATTCATTTTCTTCCATAAAAACTCAGAAAACAACATGAACACTCTCATGGAAAGTCCCTAAACTTTCAACCATTTTGCAAAATAGTCCCCTCATTAGCTAGCTTAAGCTTTGGGGATTCCAAAAGTACAAAAATCATCAAATAAAACCACCAAAATCACTTACTTGTAAGAGGATAAGTTGATGAAATTTCAAAGCTTTCAAAACCCCCTTTTTTTGGTATTTTTGGTGGGAAGAAGATGAATAAAAATGGGTGATATCATCTTTTCTTATTTTATTTATTTCCTCTAATTTAATCCACCTAACCCACCCAATTTTGACCAAATTGAGTCTATTGTCCCCTATGGCCTGCTAACAACATTAGGAAGGTCTAATTGCACATTCAAGACCTTCAATTTAAAGTTCCATAACTATTTAATACTTTTATCTTGTAAAATAGAACTTTCGCACTTTATGCGATTTAGTCCTTTTTCGCAATTAAGCATTCAATCGCTAAAATTAAAGCACCAAAATTTTCATACATCCATATAATTATGCCACAATACATAAAATAATGTCAAAATAATTTTCTTCAACCTCGGATTAGTGGTCCCGAAACCACTGTTCCGACTAACCCCAAAATCGGGCTGTTACATGTTCAAATTATTTCAATTCATATAAATGAACAATTTCTCGAGAATTTCAATATGCTTCTAGCATCCTAAATCCTTCAAGGATTTTAATATAAACTTTACTATATAATTGTTCATAAAAGGTTGTAACAACAGCCATTAGACGTAAGTTAAATCTTTTATGAATTGTCAAAATAATATTTCTAAAGGTTATTACATCCACCACAAAAAAATATTATATCTTTTCATAATCAATGCCAGAATTTAGCGAAAAACTTCATATTTTTATTCCGCTTTTGTAAAACTATTTCATTTGCACCCTCACTGGCTTTATACCTTTAGATATTTGGACTACTAGTCCAAAAACTCCACGAATTTAATTGTACTTGAGTTGTGTCTTTCTATTTTGATCAGTTTATTCCATATCTATATTTCTCAATAGATTTATTCAAGATCCTCCTTTTATTTCATTATTTCAATAATTAATATTGCATGCAAAATCATTGTTAACCACTTTTATTATTCGGTTCCACATTTTCTCGAATTGGCGTAACTTATCGAGATATCTTATTTTTATTATTTTAATCTTCAGTTTCAGGTACCTGAATCTCTTCTGGAGTTTTACTTATTAGTTATGTGTTGGGTCTCTTCTGGAGTACCCGCCTCCACTAAATGACCGTCTAGAAGAATTTTCATCTTTGAAACCGATCAATCTATTATTTATTCTAACTGATTGTCCTACTGGGACTTTGATTAAAACTAAAATATTAGATGGTATATAACACTTGGTTATTCTCATTAATTTTATAAATAACATCTTATAGTTAACTTTAATGAGTTATCCTTGTTGAACTTTTGGTTCAAATTAGTCTCCCCCTAACTCATTACAAGTTATTATTTATCTCCCCCAAATGTTGGGAAAACTATCGAATCAAAATAGTAATCAAGGATCATGTCATAATTGAATCTCGAACACATTCAAAACATCTAATAATACAAGGAGACTTGTAATTAATATATATTCTCAACTTTCTTTAAGGATTCACTCATCTTTATGCGTTGTGGTGGAGCAGTTGGAACATATACACACATACAAAAATTCAAAGATGAGAAATATTTAGCTCTTAACAAAAAACCAATTGTAATTGGGAATATTTATAACTTATTGGCTTGATGCGTATAACATGTAAATCAACATAATCTCATGTTGAAATAGGAAGTTTAGTTCTCATAAGTAATGGTTTAGACATTAACCAGAGGCGTTCAATCAATAATTTTTCTAAACAATTATGCGCATAAATAATAAGTTTTTATGAAAGTTTTTCAAACTCGATCAATAAAAGACAGTGATATAAACTCATCAGTATTAGCAAGATGAATTGTCTTAATTGCATGTGTACTAACCCATTTTGCCCGACCCATAAAAGCAGAATAAAAAAATAAAAAAAAACCCAAGTTTTTCTTTTACAGTCCTTTACAAAACCCAAAACCAATAAAACTACCGTGGCCCAGTTACACCCTAGCCCAATAACCTATTACCAACAGATTACCCAATACCTAAGACAAAACCTAATTAGCCCAAAGCTGACCCAACTAGACTTTAACCCAAACCATTACCCGAATACACCCCAGACCCAATAACAGAAAGGGCCCAAAGGGGCCCAAAACCTAACAAACTCGGTAGTGGCCTGGGGTTTTACGAAACCCTAGCGCGCGCACCCTCACACCTGCTCCTTTTCGTGCGCCTCGGCGAGCTCCGCTTTGAAAGCGTCGCGCCCATAATCGACCTCGCACACCAGTCGCGCCGCAATCCATGCGATTCGCGCCCGAATCCCGTGCCACCGCCGGATCTCTCGTCGCTCGCCTGCAAAAAAGGAAGGAAATCGCAGCAGCAAATATGGGCATAACATGTATTTCCTTTTTATTTTTTCATTTCGGAGGCTATAAAAGCCCCAAAAACCTGTAAACACGGGGGGAGACAATACACAGAGATACGAGAATACAGAGAAAAAAATACAAAAAATAAAAACACAAGGGTTTTTTTTTAACAGAGGTGATTCTTTATTTATTTTTATTATTATTATTTTCTTTTTCCTTCGATTCGTTTTTTTCTTTTGATTTATGCACGAAAATATAACAAAGAAAAATGGGGAGAAAATACCTTCGAAGGGGAGAGATTTTACTCTCCGGCCACCGACATGCGCAGCGTGTGTGTGTGGCGTGGGGGCAAGGGCCTGGAAGTCCGGCGATCGGAGTTAATGAAGAGATTTCAGAGCGTTTTTTTTTAAGTTTTTTTTTTTAAAACTGATTTTAAAATGATTTTTAAACCGGTTTTTTTTACTTATATAACATATTGGAAACAGCGCCGTTTTCGCTTCACCTAATAAGCGCAAAACGACGTCGTTTCAAGAGGGGATCCGCGTGTTGACCCGAAAACCCGACCAGGATCCGCATATTTTTGTGAAATGGTATAATTTCATTTTCGGTCCTTCTGCAAATTTTTTAATTTTAATTCAGTCCAAATTGAATTTTCATTATTTATTAAATTAACCCCAGAATTTGTTTTTTTGTTTCAATTTAGTCCCTCGGGCAATTTAAAAACCAAAATCGGAACGGTGCCGTTTTGAAATTTGGCATTATTGCCATTTTAACCCTTGTAATTTAATGAGTGTTTTAATTTAGTTCTTTTAATCTGTTTTAATTGCTATTTTAATCCATGTTTCTTTGTTTTTTTTATCCTTTTATTTTATATTATATTTAATTATTTTACCTTATTAAATATTATATATTATTTCCTTATATTTATTAATTTACTAATATTACGAAATCCATGTATATATATTTTTATATGTATTATTTTTTTATATATTTAATTATTATTATATTTTATTTTACTTGGCTTAATAATTTATATATTATTTTATAATTTATATATTATCTATTATATTATATTTTAACTTGAATATTATATAGTATTATATTATATATATATATAAAAATTTTGTATAAAATTTATATGATCTATTTTATTTATATTATTTATAATATATAATTTTTTTTAGTATATTATGTATATATATGTTTTATTTAAAATTTTATATATATTGTTTACTAATTATTTTATTATGTATAATCATTATATATATTATTATTGTTGTTATTATTTATCAACATTATTTTTATTTTATTATTTTTATTACTTTCCTTTTAAAAAGTTAAATAAAAACTTATTCTCAGGAATTCAAAATGTCGTGTCCTAACGTGTTGGATGTGACATTATGTTATCTCGAGGTAAGGCTTTTGAAAACAAGGCAATGTTTCGTGTTTAGAAATTCGGGAAATAGTGCCCTAACGTGTTGAGTTGCGATTTTCCGTTTGGCTGAATAACTAAATATCCTTTTTAACAAGTTTTGTAAATCGTGAGATGATTTTGATTATGAAGGTTTTAAAATATCATGTCCTAACGTGTTGGATGTGATGTTTATATTCCCTCGGAACAAGAAAGTCTCAAATTTTTTAAAGTTTCTTTAAAGAAATCATATTTTTAAATGCTTTTAAATTTCAAACATTTGGACATGATTTATCGATTAGGTACCAATTTTTGGGCGTTATGAGGGTGCTAACCCTTCCTCATACGTAACCGACTCCCGAACCCGTTTTCTTGTTTTTCGTAGACCCAAAATTAAATGTTTTAAAATAAAATGCTTTGCAAGGTGATCCAATCACACCTAAGTAAAAAGGGATTGGTGGCGACTCCCACTTTTGTTTTTTTAAAAGTCGACCCCGTTTTACAAAAACAAATTTTAAAATGGTTTCGACAGCTTGGCGACTCCACTGGGGACAAAGAGAGTCAAGCCGTAAAATTGATAATTTCATGTCCTTTTGTTTGAATTTAAAATTTTGGTTTTTTAAAAAAAAAAACATGATCCTTTTTATTACATGTGGTTCTAAATATATTTCTCTGCATTGCACCGCATGACCGTCGTGGTCGTACCCTTAAGTGGGAGCGAGAAGCTATGTCTTCGTGAGGTTTTCACCTCCACATGGGCTAGTGGACTGCTTCCGGAATACATCTATACCTATGTCTTCGTGAAGTTTTCACTTCCGCATGGCCGTAGGGAAATGTATTCCCCTGAATCGAACTCGGTCCATATGAGCCTATAATGGGTGAGGATCGAAGAATCTGCTGGTTCGGGTACCTCAACTCTAGAACTAAACCACATATAGTGAATCCTAAGAGCCCACCTTAGGTAGAACTATGTCAAACCCTAGTGGTCACCCTGATAGGTGTTCTAGGTTATTTATTTTTCCTGTGCTAACGTATTTTCTTTTGTTTTGATTGCATTGCATTCGCATCATAGAAAAGAGGTGTTGATTTCAAATTCGATTGCTAAATAGAAAAGTTGGTCATAAGAAAATGGATTTTTTGATAAAGTGGATTATAATACGGTCGTCCGATTATAGTCCAAGTGAATACAACGAGAGAAGACTGATAGTCCGTGAAGGAATACAAGACCTTATCACTCAAGGATTCAAGTTGACGAAGACTATTCGAGAATTACCACATCTCGGCTTTCTTGAAGAGGCTAACAAGTGAACAGGAGTCGCGGTCCAAATCAAGCAAAAGGAGCTAGAGGAGGCATCTATTAGAAGTTTGCAAGATTTGACTTTTGCGAAGAAGGGGATTGATGTTCTCACTTGGACTATGAAGACAAGGCCGTGTATGTGATCCATTTTGTGTAAAGAAATTTATTTTCTAGTAAAGTTTTTCTAATGTAACTGAATCCAGAGTCAACGCCTCTCTTTCTTTACATTCATGCATTTGCATTACATTGCATCATTTGCATTAGACTTTTACAAAAGGACCCTAATTAGGTAAAATGTCTCAGTTAACCTGGAAAACATGGAACAAAGATTGAAGAGAATAGAGCAAATGCAAATACAGATGCATGGGCAATTAACCAAGATTCAACAAATGCGGGAAAAAATGTAAGAATTCCAAACCTTGTGTACTTGGGAGTGTTTTGAATAATGGGATTGTGGAAGAGATCCTTGCATTTTTAAGAGCTGATCTATAGTAATGTGCAAAACATGCTTGTTGCCTTAAGCCTAGAGGCAATAAGAACTCTTTTGTGAAATAGGCTTATGTCCGAAACTTTATTTCAATAAAATGCATTCTTAAGCAAATATTCTTTTATTCTTTCCATTTCATATTGTACATTCTTTATTCATGACCATACAAATAATCATTCTTTTAATCATTTATTCTTTTGAAATCTTCTTTCGACCCTACACTAGGTCCCCAGATATCAACGATGTAAGCGACGTTGTTACCGACTCCCTTTTTGAATGAGATATGGGTCTAGGGGATCTAAGGACTTTGAAGATGACAGATATTGTAACATATCTTCTGATTTGTTAAGAATGGTTTAGTAAGATGAAAAACAAACCTTACTCAACAAAGGGTCAACGGATATTATGAGCCTAGAAAAGGGGTGAAGATCGAAGCCTAGCTCACCACAAAAATAAGGCAAGACATCATTGAGTTGTTTTCAAGAATTCAAAGATGTTTTGCACAATTATATCAAGACATGCCTAGGCTACTAAGGCGCAGTTAAACATGAGGATCGAACAATCACGATCTACATAGAAAGGGATGGTATTAGTTATGCCGTATTAAAGGAGACAAGATTTATGTGCCTTCTCCAGTTCTTCACCGATTTTCCATATGTGGGGCATGGATGTGATGGGGCCAATCTCGTCAAAAGCTTTTAACCAATATCGATTCATTGTCGTGAGTAAATGCGTTTACTTCACTAAGAGGGTGGAAGTAGCTTCATATGCCAATGTTACAAGGTCGAAGTCATCAAATTCAAATTCAAAAAAAAAAGAAGAAGAAGAATAAATGAAAGGATCAGATGCCAGCAAAGAATGACATAAAAGATCATGTTCAATAATGCATAACTGTACAAAGTCAAAGTTTACAGTTTGTCTAAAGATCAGGCAGTATATCACAGTATAGCAAAAGTTGTCAAAAGAAAAAAATACAAAAAGAAGAACCACAAAAAAAAAAACTATGAAAGGTGACTAAGACTTGTAAAAATTGGCATAAGAAGTTATCACTACCCTCTATCTTATTGAACGTCGGCCAGAACCTTCACTGGGGCAACATCTTACCCATTATGGAATTGAAGCATTTTTGTCAGTTGAACTTAATTGAAGAAAGGGTTAAAAGTTATTTGTCACGGCCAGATGATATGAGCTTAGAAAAGTTCATCTTAGGGAATTCCATGAAGGAACCTGATGTTGAAAATGATTTTTCTTATGCAAAAGGATTTCAGAGAAAAGCAGATGCCAAACTGAGAAGGACCTTATGTTGTAAAGAAGGCTTGTTCTAGAAGAGCATTGACATTGACCGAAACGGATGGCAAAGACTTGCCCAATCCGGTGAATTCAAGTTCAGTCAAGAAATATTTTACCTAAAAGAGGAAAGATCAAGGTGAAAACCCGTAAATGGCGCCTCAAAAAAAAGAAAAAAGAAAAAAGAAAATAAAAAGGAGAGGCCAAGGCGAAAACCCGCAAAGGGCGCTTTGAGACCAAAGAGGATTTGAGTTGAAAACCCGAAAAGGGCAGCTCAAATTTTGAACAAAAACGGGGCATACAGTAGTCTTGCTAAGTCTGAATTAGCAATGAGGAAGTATATTACATCTTGGGGCATCGACAAAGTACTCCAGATCCCCTAAACACATATTGAGCTTAAAATGGTTCTCAAGAAGTTGGAACAAAGAAGCTCAGGCTACGATATCTGGGGCATCTAGCTTCATTCTTACCCATTTTTGAAATTCGTCATCTTTGATTACTTTATTCTTTTTTGAGATACACCCAAATCAATTTTCTTTTATTGCCTGAGCTATCTTTGATTAAATTATTTCTCGGAGCTATGCTCCTGACTAATTTCTTTCTCATCCATTTTTGTGACCTTTTTCAAGCATTTTATATTGAAATAACAATTTATGGACTAATAACACTTTCATAAAAGGAGTTTCGCATATTACTCTAGAAGCTTCTAAATAATATGAGGAATCTGAAGCATGACTATTGTTCGAACTCACCAAGCCTAAGAAATGAAACATTGAAGAATGATTATCTCTTCAGATTTTTATTAGATAAGACAATTTCGTTGGTGATACCACATCGGCAAATGACGAACAGGGTCAATCTAAGTGTAAAGGGGATTATTGTCGGGATACCCTGCATTCATACACCTGATTATTACACTCAGGGGATAGTGTAACAAATCAAATTGATTGAAAGTGATACAAGTTCTGTACCTCTGAGTGGTAACTGAAAGATGCAAGGAACCAAATGTTATTCCCGAAGTTGCGATGGGAGGTATAAATTTTTATGTCCTAAGGTTTAAGGAAAGAGACTGGAATTACAAAGGGACAAGCTTGCTTTGAAGCGAGAATGATTGTTTCTTTGGGTTTTTGTCCAAGATACCAGCTGAACGAGAAAGCATGGTAGCACATCAGTGATAGAACCTTGATGAACTATGAGCAATGACAAGCCATAGGGATCATTCTCTCATTTCTAATTAGGAGCATTTGATTTATGCCGATCATTGTGTCCTAATCGTTTTTCAAAAAAAAAATCATTTTCATGACATCCTGCATTCATGCAAATGTCATCCCTAATATCATTTAGTTAGGAGCATTAGATTCATTCTGATCATGCGTCCTAATCATCATTCTTATGACATTCTGCATTCATCCATAAAACATTTGAGTATACAAGACATGTCCCTTAGAGGACGGTGTAGAAGAATTGAAAATTTCAGATTTTGTTCCCTAGTGGAGCAAACTGAAGAATTGGAAATTTCAAATTTTGTTCCCTAGTGGAGCAAACTGAAGAATTGAAAATTTCAGATTTTGTTCCCTAGTGGAGCAAATTGAAGAATTGGAAATTTTAGATTTTGTTCCCCAGTGGAGCAAACTGAAGAATTGAAAATTTCAGATTTTGTTCCCTAGTGGAGCAAACTGAAGAATAGAAAATTTCAGATTTTGTTCCCTAGTGGATCAAACTGAAGAATGAAGTCTTCCTGAAGATAGTAAGGAAGCAAATTGAAAATTTCAGATTTTGTTCTCTAGTGGAGCAAACTGAAGAATAGAAAATTTCAGATTTTGTTCCCTAGTGGATCAAATCAAGAATGAAGTCTTCTGAAGATAGTAAGGAAGCAAATTGAAAATTTCATTTTTGTTCTCTAGTGGAGCAAATCAAGAATTGAAAATTTCATTTTGTTCCTAGTGGAGCAAATCAAGAATAGAAAATTTCATATTTTGTTCCCTAGTGGAGCAAATGAAGAATTGAAAATTTGATTTTGTTCCTAGTGGAGCAAATGAAGAATAGAAAATTTGATTTTTGTTCCCTAGTGGATCAAATCAAGAATGAAGTCTTCTGAAGATAGTAAGGAAGCAAATTGAAAATTTCAGATTTTGTTCCCTAGTGGAGCAAATCAAGAATATAAAATTTCATTTTGTTCCCTAGTGGAGCAAATCAAGAATTGAAAATTTGATTTTGTTCCTAGTGGATCAAATCAAGAATGAAGTCTTCCTCAAGATAGTAAGGAAGCAAATTGAAAATTTGATTTTGTTCCTAGTGGAGCAAATCAAGAATTGAAAATTTGATTTTGTTCCCTAGTGGAGCAAATCAAGAATAGAAAATTTGATTTTGTTCCTAGTGGATCAAATCAAGAATGAAGTCTTCTGAAGATAGTAAGGAAGCAAATTGAAAATTTCAGATTTTGTTCCCTAGTGGAGCAAATCAAGAATTGAAAATTTGATTTTGTTCCTAGTGGAGCAAATCAAGAATAGAAAATTTCAGATTTTGTTTCCTAGTGGAGCAAACTGAAGAATTGAAAATTTCAGATTTTGTTCCCTAGTGGATCAAACTAAAGAATGAAGTCTTCCTGAAGATAGTAAGGAAGCAAACAAAAATTTCAGATTTTGTTCCCTAGTGGATCAAACTGAAGAATGAAGTTTTCCTGAGGATAGCAAGGAAGCAGACTGAAGACATCAGATCCTGTCTCCCCGAGTTTGCAGTGGAGCAGATCGAAGATAACGGATATTGCCTTTCTGAAGTTTGTAGTGGAGCAGATTGAAGTTATCAGACTTATCGAAATCAAGATGAAGTTCCAAATACCGTTGAAGTTGCAATGGAGTTGGAAACCATTTGAATAAGATGAGGACCAAAAAGTCGAGGCTCGGCCAAGACTGGGCAAAATTGGTCCTTTTATAGTCTTTGCTCTATTCTCGTTACACGATAATGAGCAAAGAGGGGCAGCTGTAGTAACCCATTTTGCCCGGCCCATAAAACCAGAATAAAAAAATAAAAAAACCCAAGTTTTTCTTTTACAGTCCTTTACAAAACCCAAAACCAATAAAATTACCGTGGCCCAGTTACACCCTAGCCCAATAACCTATTACCAACAGATTACCCAATACCTAAGACAAAACCTAATTAGCCCAAAGCTGACCCAACTAGACTTTAACCCAAACCATTACCCGAATACACCCCAGACCCAATAACAGAAAGGGCCCAAAGGGGCCCAAAACCTTAGCAAACTCAGTAGTGGCCTAGGGTTTCTGAAACCCTAGGCGCCGCAGCCTCACACCCTTGCTCCTTTTGCGCCGCCTCAGCAGGAGCCCGAGCGTCGCGCCGCAATCAGCCTCGCACACCAGTCGCACCGCAATCCATGCGACTCGCGCCCGAATCCCGCGCCACCGTCGGATCTCTCTTCGCTCGCCTGCAAAAAGGAAGGAAATTGCAGCAGCAAATATGGGCATAACATGTATTTCCTTTTTATTTTTTCATTTTGGAGGCTATAAAAGCCCCAAAAACCTGTAAACACGGGGGGAGACAATACACAGAGATACGAGAATACAGAGAAAAAAAATTCAAAAAATAAAAACAAAAGGGTTTTTTTTTAACAGAGGTGCTTCTTTATTTATTTTTATTATTATTATTTTCTTTTTCCTTCGATTCGTTTTTTTCTTTTGATTTATGCACGAAAATATAACAAAGAAAAATGGGGAGAAAATACCTTCGAAGGGGAGAGATTTTACTCTCCGGCCACCGATTGCAGCAGCGCGTGTGGCACGTGGGGGCAAGGGCCTGGAAATCCGGCGATCGGAGTTAATGAAGAGATTTCAGAGCGTTTTTTTTTAAGTTGAACAAAGTTGAACTAAATTTATGTATATTTATTTATACCTTCCATATCATTAAAAGAAGGGAAAAAGAAGAAGCATTTATTACTTTATACTAAGTACGTCTATCAAGTTATTGCTTTATTGCTTTAATAACTTTTGTAAACATTAAAATTAACAAAGTCGAAAAACCAACATTAAAAGAAGGAAGCTTATTGGCCGATGATGAGTGATTTTTTATGTACTCCTCATAATTAAATCAATCAAACAATATATTTTCTTCTTGCACCCAGTATTTTAATTCTCTCGCTCTCATTTTTTGGCCTCAGAATTGAAACCATCTCATAGAATTTTTCAACAATTAAGATTGAAGAATCTCTCTTTAAATCTCTCTGGTAATTATTCACAATCAACTTCTAACCAGCTTATATTATTAGTTTGTATTTTACCTAGTTCGAAGTGCTCATTATTTTCTTCAATGAAAATTCTACGAGTCTAACTCTTAAATCCTTATCACAAACACACTGAGAAAGTCGTATTTAAAGTGTTAAAGCTATAAGATTTTAAGTTCCTCAAATTAGCTAAAGTTAGTGATGATTTTAAAGTCAAAAGTGAAACCGATGACAGGTTTGGTTCACTAGAATTGAATAGGGCTGTAATGGAAATAATGAAATAGAACTGAAATGGAATAAAGTTATAATCAGTAATTCAATTATTTGGTTGAATGTAATAGATGTTGTAATAGTATAAGAAAAAAACTAAAATGACCAGAGTACCTTTAGCAGAATTTTATTAGGTAGATGATCATTTTTATTTAGGATTATTATTAAATATAATTTAATAAAAATGATAATAAATAATTTAATCATAATTTAATATAATAATTATTAAATATAATTTAATAACATTTGTAGTATAATTATTTTTATATTAAAATATTTTTTTAGTTTTATATTAAATTATATTAAAATATTTCAAATATTTTATTTTTATATTTTGAGTCTAAATTTCAAAGGACTAGTCTGAAAATTAATTTTGTTTTGTTATTCAAAGTTGTATGAAATAACTATAACGGGAGGGTAAGTAATAGGGAAGTAATAGCCATTCCTTGAATGAGTATTACGTTCAACCAAACAAATAAATGGTTTACCATTCAATGAATAAATGGAGAATGCTATTCCATTCCCCCAACCAAACATGTTGCGAATGTTTAGCAATATACAAGCTTGAAAATTTTGAGTTCGATTATTTCATATGAAATATTATTTACTATGAACTTGGTTAGCAAAAAATTATAATCAAAAGGTATGTGAATTGATATAGCTATAGAATAATGAAAAGTTCTTCTTTCAATTTTTATTTTTTTTTGAAAAATACAGGAAAGTTGGATTTCAAAATATTATAACATGGATTCCAAAATACTATAACATGTGCTAAAGAAATAGTTAATGAAATGCAAATAGAATCTAAATTTCGTGACAAACATATTATTGAAATATTTGATTTGACGAGAATGTTGATAATGAAACAATAAAATTTCCTTAAGAATCTTTTAGAATCGATTTTTTTTTTTTTTTACTTACACATAGTAGATCAAGCAATTTTTTTTTCTCGAAAATAGATTTGAACAGCTTAAAATATGTGTAGATATTTTTTATCTTATTCAATGTAGAAAAATTAAAGTCACTAGATGATGAAAATTTGAAAATATGTTGTCTTAATCTTGAAAATCTTTAAAACATGAATCAGATTTATTTTTAAAATTAAAAGTTTCGAAAGAAATTGTCAAAGTGGAAAATGACACTCCGATTGACATAATTATATAAAAAAGATTTGATTCCTTTTCGAATATATTGCCTATATAGAATAATGTTAATTATTCTAAGAAAAATTTCGATTTTACCTAAAATTAACAAAGATTAAATGGATTAACTATTTTATCTATTGAAAAAGAGTTTGATTATAATAGTTTAATAGATAATTTTACATCTCTTGAGGTTTAAAAAATAAAATTTATAATTTTCTAATTTAAAAGGTCTCATTTTACAATTTCAGTTTAAGCTTGCACTTGTGGAATCATATAAAAATAGATAGGAATAAAATTAAGTTAAATAAATTTATTTGAATTAAAGAAAATATTTAATTATATTTGAGCATGACAAATTAAGTTGTATAAAAATTAAATCATTTAAAATAAATTTGATGATGACAAAGTTAATATACAACATGCCCTTTTGCACTGCAAAGCAATGAACACGAGGTGCACGCTAAGAAACAGACAACATCATGAAAAAGATGGAATCAATCAATGCTAACTAATAGGCGCATTCAAATGATGCAAAAGCTTGCCGTTTCTTCAAGAATCTTGGCATGACTGCGTAGCTTCATCTTGAAATTGTGGGAGCGCATTGCGTATCACTTTTGCTTGGCCAACTATCTTTGATTCCACAGGCTCGAATAGGCCGTTCGATTTGATTACCTTCCCAACATTCCTTTTGCAGCTGACAACAGTATCTTTGGAATGTATTCACAGTTACTTGAAGTCTGAAATCCAGACCAAACAGAAAGCTCATCTCCAACCTGTTGAGCTCCGCCGTGCTTACCCCTCCCACTCGCGCATAATATGCATTGTTGAAAAACCTGCAAAACACGATGGGATGAAATGATGCAAACTATATCTAACATCAACCTCAACCTCAAACTACAATCTCATAACACTCACGCATCATCAATAAACTTTGCGGCTACCAATACACTGGTTATGAGGAGTCGGTGAACATTAAGGGAAGTCAAATGCACATCCGTTTGTTGAACAAATCTATCCACATAAATGTATGCAACGAGAAAGCACGACGGACTGCAGCCAGCATACTTGAAGATGCGATCGATATAATGCTGAATGCTTATGGTGGGAGCTCTTAACCCATGAAACATGGCAACATTATCTTTGAACTTCACCGTCTCGGACTCCATCTCGTTTCTTTGGACGGATTCCTCAAGAAGCGAAGAAAGAAGTGATAAAATCCGTGGAGTTCCAACAACTCCTTTACCCAATTCTTTGAATCCCAAAGCACGGTATATATCAGAATCCACACACTCGGTATCGATTGCAAGAGTTCCCATAGCAAGCTTGAACTGCAAAAGATGAAAAAGGTCATTAGTCAGATAGTAATGACCTCTATCTGCTGGATCTACAAACATGTGCAGGAAGCATGTTTAGAGGCCAATTGCAAAGCCACAAATCCAGTTTGCAAATGAAAACCGCTAGCTTGGCGCCACATTAATCTTGTTTCAATGGACCATGTTAAGTATCAGATCTTGTTGCCAACATTTTCATTCTTCCCTAATACATAATATATTGAAATTTATTTCATATAATTAAGTGATGTATAAGCTTTTTCACCGAATAGGCTCGCCATCTTCCCAAGCCTCAAAATTCAACACCCAACAACCATCCCAAAGAAGCAAATCAATTAACAAGCCAACCAACTGAAAAAGCTATAGAAAATCACCTAAAAAAATTTCCAAGTTTCCTTGCTCACATACCAGAGTTCAAAAAGAATTATGAGAACTTAAGCAAAACCCATCAAACCAAATCTGATCAAAACACACACCCAAAATCAGGAAAAGAAAACAAGTGAAGACAAAAAAAAAAAAAAAAAGACTTACAAAATCTTTAGAAACTTCTTCTCAATATCCTTGAATCTGCTTCTTCTGGACTTTATACAAAGAAAAAAGAAAACATAAGAGAGATGGATCAAATCTTATCCTTTGATTAACTTAGCCATACTGTCTCCCCCACACCTCTCTCTCTCTCTCTGTCTCTCCCTGTCTCTGTGTCTGCTCCTTCCAGTTTATTGCAGAGACAGAGAGAGAAAAAACAGGTTTTTTTTTTTTTTTTAAAGTTGTTGAAGTCCCACAAGTAGTTTTCCCTCAATCTCTGTACCCTTTAATGGTATGTCTGAAGCTTTACACGAAAGACAGTGTCGGTAGTGGATTATTCATTTCTCACCCATTGTTGAAGTGGAATACTAGGAAGGAAAGTTAACCCTCTAAACTCCAACCTCCTTTCAATTTGCCTTTCCCCTTTGGTTAAACTGAAACACCCCTTGGAGTTGGGCCCCACTTCTGTAGCCATCCCACATTTCCTACCCTACTTCAGCGCCTTTCATTTTGGATTAACTTACAAAAGTGGAAGATAAAAAATAGACTTTTAATTAGAAAATAAATGGAAAAATATGTAACAAAAATTGCAAAACAAAGTGTATGAAACAAATTATAAACCTGTGCATCGTGATGTGCACACAACTTTAAAAAAGAAAAAAAAATGGTGACATCATGTGAGTTGGTTTTATTTGAAGATGTAAATTCAATGTATTTCTTTCACAAATTTTGGGCACCGCCAGTGCCTGGCTTCACTCATTCTCCTCGCCATTAAAGTTAAAAAAAAGAAACTCAAGTCTGATTTCAGAAACTGTTCAATTAATGTGTAATATTTAGAATTTTATAAAAATATTAAATTCAAATTGAATAAGTACGAAAAAATAATTGGTTAATTCAAATATAAAAAAAGTTTATTTTAACCAAACATCCAACTAAATTAAACGACTAAATTACCAAATATTACTAAAATAGGTCGTTTTTGCTAAAACTCGTCCAACTGTTGTCATTTTCAAGGGAAACTCAGAAAAATACTTTCAATTGAAAGCGTTTTTCCCCTCTAACCAGTAATGCGATTCCAACTCAGCGCGCTAAGCAAAAACGCCTCCAACTCAGCGTGTTTCCCCCCAATAGTAAAAAAAAAAACTATAAAACCCCTCCACTTACTAATTTCTCACATTTCTTTCTTAAATCTCTCAAATTTCTCAATCAACTCTCAAAAATCTCTCAAATTCTCTCTTAAAATTTTTACTAAAATTCTATTTCTATCTAAATTCTATTTTTTATTAACATTTTCAAGAAATATTTTTTTATTAAAATTTTTTTCTTGTTCTATATAATTTAGCAATGGCTGGGTCTCTAATCCGTCTTAATAACAAGCACATCTAGTCAATCAATTGCAAATGGTAAGAATAAATTTTAATCTTGTTTATTTTTTTTATTCATTGTTATTTAACGTAATATTTTTATAATTTTTACGTAAATAGGTGGAAGATCAAATTTTATGATGCCATATTTGTAATCTACCTGGTCCTCTATCACCGTTGATCGAACCATTCTTCAGAGAAGCTGGTTTTTAGCATGTGGCCCTTGTAGTTCGGGGGTGTAAGTTGGACCTGAAGGCTGAAACTCATAAGCGCGTTGGTGGAAAGGTGGAGACCCGAGACGCACACATTCCATCTTCCATTCAGTGAGTGTACTATCACTCTAGAGGACGTTCATTTACAGTTGGGGTTACCCGTGGACGGGTCAGTAGTCTGTTCAGTCTGCTGATTGGGGAGCCATATGTGGTGATCTTTTGGGCGTGGCTCCGGAGACGACTTACGGAGGTCGAATTAAAATGGCTTGGATACGAAAACATTTCACGGAGCTGGTTGAGGATTCGACTGAAGTCCAAAGAGAATGATGCGCTGGTGCGTACATCCTTCAGATCATCGAGGGTATCCTGATGCTGGACAAGTCATGAAATCTCGTCCATCTAAGGTGGCTGCTGAAACTCGTCGATTTTAGAGCAGCGGGCGAACTCAGTTAGGGGTCTGTTGTGTTGGCAACATTGTCTCGGGAGATGTGTCAGGCGACGCAACCAGGAAAAATCAATATTGGTGGTTGCCTTTTACTACTACAATCATGGGCTCGGTTCCAATTTCCATTTTTACATCCTCGAGCGAATTACTTGTATACATTCTCACTCGCAACAAGGTAAAATTCAGTAGATATTACCATGATTAAATTGATTTAAATTAAAATTATTATGCTAAGAAGTTATTTAAATAGGTGGAACCATGTGCCGAGTCATGTGGGATTACCTACTGAGCATCAAGATAAACGGCTTCTATTAGACCAACGATCGGAAGCTGAGGTATGTATTTATTTAATTTTAAACTATATACAAATAACATAGTCAATTTCGTATTTAGTAGTGTATATATATAACTAATATTTTTATCACGTTAATATAGTTTGAATGGACACCATACGAGGATCCGATAATTCGAGAATAATCACCAATGAATTCTTTGTGAATCCCAATGCTTGGCACGTTAAGGTCCCATTGGTAGTGCACGCTACCGTCGCGATGCACAAGACCGATAGAGTGTTGCGGCAATTCAAATTCCTGCAGTCGATTCCCATGGCACCTTAAGACCTTGATGATCTGCATCCTATCGACTTGCGGCGGTCGGATGAGAATTGGTCGGTATTCCACTCCCAACATATCAACATGTGGAATAATCGGTATGATTTTTTACATACTCGCGAACCTATTATCGTTCCGGAGTTAGCATGCGATCCGGAGTACATGTCATGGTTTAGGATCCATGGCAAACCATATTTGTACGGGGAAAAGGCGAGGCGTCGGTATCCTCATGCGAGTAGGCTAGGAAGGCCCTATTTAAATCCAAAAGCTGGCGATGCGGGCCCATCATAAGAACCCACGCAAGAACCGGCTCCGACGACCTCAGCACCGATGCCCACACCACCCATCGTTTAATATTTACCATCTTATTATAGTGCGTATTTTAACCCTATCATCTTCACACAAGCATCATATGTAGCACTACATTTTTCTGCTTCTAGTCTTATGTCAAGTTGGACTGTTGGTCATCCATCCCCGATGTTTTACACGCCTAGGCCATCTCATTTTTCGATAATGCTGACACCAACGATGATGTATAGGTCATCTACGTATCAGGCACCGACGGAGAGTCCACTCGTTATCCCATCGGTGTATGGGACTCAACATAGTTATGCTCATTCGCCATTTGAGACACAAACACCTCCGGGATCTTTAATCTACCAAGGTGGGTCGTCTTCCCAACCACCTATTAATAGACCGGAGGATGCACGATTGTAACCGAGAATGCAAGGATCGCGATCGACCGAAGGCGAAGAAGAGGAGCAACTGAGACCACAACCCCACCTAGAAGTTGAACCAAGAAGGAATCCAGCGCATAACCGTCGACCACCCCAATGTGGCACCGATACTAACAGGCATATGCACTAATTAATTTTATATTGTATCGATGATATTTGTTATCATTTTACAAAATTAACGTTGTAATTTGTTATAATTTCACAACATGAAAATCTTATATTTGTTATTATTTTACAGAACTGCGCGTTTACATATTATAATGGAATTGATATTTGTTTTCTAGTTCGCATAGTCCTTTCAATGTGAACATGACGGCATTGTATGGCCCGAGTTCCTACACCACCTGAGATATTTTTCAGAACCTATCTCGTCAAAATTATTTTTTCAGTTCTCCGAGTTTCGATTTTTAATCAAAAATAATATTCTATTGGTGTAAACACGAATATTTTAAATATCAAATTCAATTATTACAATTATTACGTTAAAATTTTAATCAATTAAAACTATAAACCCTAACCCTAAAACCCCTAAAAACATTAACCCTAATTAATAAACCATAAAACCTTAAAAATCCTAAAACCCCTAATAAAAACATGAGGAAAACGCTTTCAGGTGGAAGCGTTTTTTTGAGTTTCCCCTGAAAACAACACCAGCTAGATTGCTAAAACGGCTCATTTCCGTCATTTTTAAAAAAATTGACTTATTTCCGTAATTTTGAAAAAAAAATTGCTTTATTTGGTAATTTAGTCAAATTAAACTCATTTAAATTGATGTTGTCAAATTTGATCAGAATCTAATAAAATCAAACTCATTATAATATGTTAAATTTTTTATTTTTAAAATTTTTAAAATTTAATATAATCAACCATCTTTATAATAATTTATTTGTTTGTCAAAATTTTAGATATTATATAAATATAATTGTTATATACCTACAACAACATTTGAGATTTAAATTTATTTATACTTTTTTAATTTTCAAATTAAAAATCTATTTTATATAATAATATTATTAAATAATAAGATTTGGATAAAAAGTGAGTAAAAATAAAATATAAAAAATTGATTTTATAACAAAAATGTTGTTATTATAAGAAAGTTGGAGAGGTTGATAATGTAAGACATTTCTTGAAACATGGGTCTCTTTAACTTATTTTTCATGGATCTAATATCGTTGGCTATCGAGAGAAGCATTGGTGAAGTGTAATCCTAAATATCGTTGGCTATCGAGAGAAGTATTGGTGAAGTGTAATCCTAAATTAATCCTAAAACTTCGACATCCAAGAGTATAAGGTTCCTTACATTATTTATGTTAATTCATTTGATTTAGAGTTAATAAAGTGATTATCAAATTTTTATTCAGAGGTGTTTATACTGATTGTGTTAAGTTTATGCATGATATTATCATATTTTATATTTGCTTAAGTCCAACTTGTTCAAAATATGAATCTAAAATTTTGTCAAACCTCGGCTCAACCAGCTCATTTTTGTAAACTGCTAACTTGTGCTCATTTTATGTATACCCATATTATTTTTATTTTTTCAAAATATTTATATTTTTAATTTAAAATTTAATATTTTTTTTTTTCATTTCTTGAATTTATATAGGCAACTTAATATTTTTAATAGCTACGTTATATAATTATAGATTAAATTTTATTTATTATAATTTACATAATATTACAAACTTAGAAAATGGGCTGAACCGAGCTAAGTTTAGACCTTAAATGTTTGAGTTCAAGACTGTTCATATTTTAAACAATTTTTCTTTTGCCCAAACTCAATTTCCAAGCTTAGTATTTTGTCCAAAGCTCTCCCTAATTTCAAGCAAGTAGGTCAACCCTTAAAAAAGTCTAATTTTATCAACATCACACGTAAATTACATTATCATAGACAATAAAATTTATAAAACTTATTTAAAATGGTATAATCCATGTCACATTACAATATAATAACATAACATTAGACAAAAAAAATAACATACCTCACTTCATTAAATCATTGAACTTTAGAACTAAACAATGTCTTATGAGTATTGCTAAAGTATTCACTTTCATTTTCATTTGCAAAAAGCATCTTTTATTGATTCTTTCTCTTCACCCTTTTATAGTTAATTCGAAACCATTGTAATCAACCTTAGTGCCAATGAATACGTCAAACGATTTAACAAGTACTTTTCCCATGTTGTGATTAAAAGGGCATGTTATTATTGGTAGCATGTTAATAACGTTTCATCTTTACGTGTTATTCAACACTCGACGTATAAGAGATGAAAGGTATAAATCTTGAGTCTATGTCATTCAATCAAAGTGGAAATAAATGTCAAAACTAAAGTCTTGCTCCCAATTTGACTAACATGATAGAAACTAACTTATCAATGATCAAAGTAAGAGCCATTCTTGTTTTCATGTTATTTGCAACACTGAAACATTAGGGTTTCATCCATTATTGTTGCATATTAAGCAACACGTGTCTTTCTTTCTGTTGGGACGAACCTGAATTATGCAACAATCACGAGCGAAAATCAAGAAAATTGGACACAAATATTTACGTGGAAAAACCCCTCCAAAGAGGATAAAAAATCACGAGCAAAGAAAACTTCACTAAAACGAAAAAAACTGAAAGGGGAGTACAAGATGGAGAAATAAACCCTGAACCCGAAGTACAAAGATTCCCCAAAATTCCTACAAACTCTCTCTTAAATTTATTGTTATTATATTTTATTTTATCTAGGGTTGCTAAAAGGCCTATTTATAGCCTGAATTTTGTGTACAAATATGACTAAAACATTCCTAGAATAATTAGAGTTAAACTGGGAAAATATAACAGAGTTTAACTAGGAGACGAAACTCAATTGAGTGGAGAACACGTTGCCACGTCAAGATATCCTTCATCGCGTCATCGGGATGTGGCAAATCTTCTCATTGTGATGTCAATGTCGTGCCGCCGAGACGTCGGCTCTTCCTTGTCCCAATGTCAACCCTGTTTCGTCCAAAATGCGAGGCACACTCCACAAATCTCCACCTTGACTCGTATTTCTGAAACGCCTTCTTTATCAAGCCTCGTCAGGGGCTTAACTTGATCTCTGTCGAGTGCTTACCAAGTCTAAGCAATGCTCAAACTTAGAAATTGGAAAACTCTTTGTTATATGACTGCTGGATTGTTCTCTATATCGGTTTTATGAATCTGAACATCTCCTTGAGCAATCACCTCTCGAACAATGTGGTACCGAATATCTATATGTTTTGTTATTTCGTGATGCATCTGATCTTTCGTGAGATGTATGGCACTTTTACTATTGGGATATACGATAGTTTTGTCATTTTTATCAACCAACTCCCGAATAGACCTCTCAACCAAATGGCTTCTTTCACAGCTTCTGTGATTGCCATTTACTTAGCTTTGATAGTCGATAGAGTCACAGTGGCTTGAAGGGTGGCTTTTCAACTAATAGTGCAATTTTTGAAGGTGAACAGATAACCTGTGAGAGATCTTTTTTTATCTAGTTCTCCAGCATAATATAAATCTACATAGTCAAGACTAGACTTTTTGAACATCTTCCGAATTCCAAAAAAGTACTGGAATTCCATCTTAAATATCTCAGAATCCACTTAACAACTTGCTAGTGTAACTTTTTGGGTTTTTCCATATATATACTTACTACACTAACAACATGTAAAATATCGAGATGAGTACAAACCATTGCATACATTAGGCTTCTGACTGCACTAGCATAAGGAACCGAGGACATGTACCTTTTTTCTTCTTTGGTGCATGTCCTCGGTTCGTGGCGAGTCTGAAGCCGAAAGTCAAAAGTGTGTAGCTAAGGGAGTGCTAATTGGTTTATAATCTTATATTCCAAACCACTTGAGAATCCTTTCGATGTATCTCTGTTATGACAAAAATAATTTTTCGGAGTGACGATCTCTCAAAATTTTCATCCCTAAAATTTTCTTAGCTATACCAAGATCCTTCATCTCGAACTTATAATTAATCATGGTTTTTAATCAATCAATTTCAAATGGATCCTTAGCCGCAATTAACATATCATCCACATGAAGCAACAAGTAAATGAATGATTATCGTGAAGGCAGTGCAAGTATACACAACTATCATACTTACTTCGTACAAAGCCGATGCTTATCATAAAAGAGTCGAACTTCTTGTACCACTGCCGAGAAAACTGTTTCAGGCCATATAATGATTTCTAAAGAAGAAAAACATGGTCTTCCTTACCTTCAATCCTAAAGCCTTCAAGTTGCTGCATATAAATGTCATCATCTAAATTCCCATGAAGGAATTCAATTTTCACATCTAATTGCTCTAACTCGAGGTTGTTTGATGCAACAAGAGCTAACAGTGCCCGAATGGATGTATGCATTACAATTGGAGAGAAAACATCATGAAAATCAACTCTCTCTACATGACCATAACCCTTTGCGACCAACCTTGCCTTATATTTTGTGTCACTTTGATCCAAACCTTCTTTCTTTTTTAACATCCACTTGCAACCAATTATATTCTGCTTGGTGGGTCTCATTCTTTTGAAGAGACTCCATCTCTTTTTCCATGGAAACAAGCCACTTACTAGAATCAGAAGCCTAAACTGCCTCTAAATAATTTGAAGGGTTAGCTAAATTAAAGCTCTCTATGACACTTAGAGCATATGCCATAAGATTTCCTTCAAAGTATTTTTGCGGTGATTTGGTCTCTCGCCTTTTTCTGTCTCAGGCTAACTTACAATTTTGAAAGGTTTCTGGTTGGGATGGAGAAGCTTCAGAAACTTTCTGCTGCATCAAAGAAAAGATGATTTCAAAATTTCTACGTGATATCGTGATGTAACAATTCTCCTCGCCAGGACATTACCCTTGTTCATCGTGTCGTTATGACATCGTGCTCTGTTACGTCACGACGTCACCGAATATCTTTGTTCGGCTCCATGTTGCTCGAAACACTAAACTTTTCGGTGTTGTTTTGACCTGGTGATCCTATTTGTGACAAAATCATCGATGTTTCATCAAATGTAACATCTCTATTAACAATAATCTTACTCATTTCTTGGCATCATAACTTGTAACCTTTTATCTCGATCGCAAAACCTAGAAAAATACACTTTACTGCCCTTGGTTCAAACTTTCCCTGACTAACTCGAGCATAAGTAGGACAACTGAATACTCTAAGGTTAGAGTAATTAGGAGGATTACTTGACCAAATTTCTTCGAAAACCTTTCCATCCAAAACTCGATGTGGAGATTGGTTCACCAAGTAGCTTGTGAGGTTAACTACTTCGGCCCAAAACTCCTTGTCTAAACCTGTATTAGAAAGCATACATTAGGCTTTCTCAAGTAATGTCCTGTTCATTCGTTTGGCGACACTATTCTGTTGCGAGGTACCAACAACTGTACAGTGTCTTTCAATTCTTTCCCGTTTGTAGAAATCATTAAATTCAGTTGAACAGAACTTGAGTCCATTATCCATTCTGAACCACTTTACGAACTTCCCAATTTATTTCTCTAGTAGGGTCTTCCGCTACTTAAAGATCTCGAAGACTTTATTTTTGTGCTTCAAGAAGTATACCCAAACTTTTCTAGACTAGTCATCTATAAAAGTTAGTAGATATCTGCCACCTTCTTTGGAGACGATTGGAGCCAAACCCCATAAATTTTGACCTCTGCAGTTGACTCAAGTCTGCTTCCTACAAACACAATGCTCAAAGAAATCTAATTTTCCCACTCCGGTGTCTGTGAGAATACCTCGTTTGCTTAACATGGTTATACATTTTTCACTCATATTACCGAGTCGTAAATGCCACAGCTGGTTTGATTCAGAATCTGAAAAGAGCGAATTTGTCACATCGTCACGACATCAGAAAAGTCCTCATCGAGACGTGGAGACGATCTCACCTCTACTTTCGTAATTTCTGTCAAACCGAACATCTTTGCACCTTGCAGAATGTAAAGGTTGTTGACTTTCTACCCTCTCATCAGAACAAGGGCTCCACAAGATACCTTTATGTCATTTGGTTCAATGACAATCTTGCAACCCATTCAAGGTGAGAATACCCAAAGAGACGAGATTCTTCTTTAAATCAGGCACATGTCTGACATCTGACAATATTCTGATTATCCCGTCATATATCCTAATCTAAGTGGTACCAATGCCGGTTATTTTTCAAGGTGAGTTATTTCCTATAAGTACAACTCCCCATTCAATCAAACTGTATGTGGAGAACCAGTCCCTGTAGGGACACACATGAAAGGAACACCATGAATCCAAGATCCACTCGGATGTGAACTTAAACATTTCGACCGTTGATACCAACACTCGATGTGGAGATTGGTTCACCAAGTAGCTTGTGAGGTTAACTACTTCGGCCCAAAACTCCTTGTCTAAACCTGTATTAGAAAGCATACATTAGGCTTTCTCAAGTAATGTCCTGTTCATTCGTTTGGCGACACTATTCTGTTGCGAGGTACCAACAACTGTACAGTGTCTTTCAATTCTTTCCCGTTTGTAGAAATCATTAAATTCAGTTGAACAGAACTTGAGTCCATTATCCATTCTGAACCACTTTACGAACTTCCCAATTTATTTCTCTAGTAGGGTCTTCCGCTACTTAAAGATCTCGAAGACTTTATTTTTGTGCTTCAAGAAGTATACCCAAACTTTTCTAGACTAGTCATCTATAAAAGTTAGTAGATATCTGCCACCTTCTTTGGAGACGATTGGAGCCAAACCCCATAAATTTTGACCTCTGCAGTTGACTCAAGTCTGCTTCCTACAAACACAATGCTCAAAGAAATCTAACTTTCCCACTCCGGTGTCTGTGAGAATACCTCGTTTGCTTAACATGGTTATACATTTTTCACTCATATTACCGAGTCGTAAATGCCACAGCTGGTTTGATTCAGAATCCGAAAAGAGCGAATTTGTCACATCGTCACGACATCAGAAAAGTCCTCATCGAGACGTGGAGACGATCTCACCTCTACTTTCGTAATTTCTGTCAAACCGAACATCTTTGCACCTTGCAGAATGTAAAGGTTGTTGACTTTCTACCCTCTCATCAGAACAAGGGCTCCACAAGATACCTTTATGTCATTTGGTTCAATGACAATCTTGCAACCCATTCAAGGTGAGAATACCCAAAGAGACGAGATTCTTCTTTAAATCAGGCACATGTCTGACATCTGACAATATTCTGATTATCCCGTCATATATCCTAATCTAAGTGGTACCAATGCCGGTTATTTTTCAAGGTGAGTTATTTCCTATAAGTACAACTCCCCATTCAATCAAACTGTATGTGGAGAACCAGTCCCTGTAGGGACACACATGAAAGGAACACCATGAATCCAAGATCCACTCGGATGTGAACTTAAACATTTCGACCGTTGATACCAACAACAAATCATCACCTCTGTACTCGACTACACTAACATCGGCTACATTGACCTTCTGCTTTCCTTTCTCATCGTGTTTGATGACCTCTTAATTTTATTATAAAGTTTATAACATTCTGATTTATTGTTACCTTCCTTTTTGCAATAGCCATTCCTTGTCGTGATTTCTTGACTTAGATCTCGCCATTGATCTTCTCTGACCAAAATCATTAGCTTGTCCATCTAACATGTTCTTCACACCTATCTCGTTGTCAAGTTTATCCATACTTATAAGATTTCCCTTCAGGTCCTCAAACGAAAGTCTCTCTCTACTGTAAATTAAGGTTTCCTTGAAAGTTTTGTATGAATAGGGCAAATAACAAAACGATAACATAGCTTGATCTTCACATCTATATGGGCATCGACAATCTTTAGGTCATTGAGGAGAGTGACAAATTCGTTGATGTGAGCCCTAATAGACTCACCTTCTGCTATACGAAATGTATATAATCATTGTTTCAATAAAAAGCGAATTGCGAGGGACTTTGTCATATAAAAGAGATTCTAATTTCCTCCACAAGGTTGTTGTTGTCTTCTCTGTAAGTACCTCTTGCAATACATTGTTAGTGAGGTACAACTGAATTGTTGACAATACATTTTCATCAAGCTCTTACTATTCTATTTGATTTGCATCTGTGAGCTTTTACCATGTAACGACATTTTTTAGGTTGTTCTAAACCAGAATTGTCGTCATCCAAACTTGCCACAAGTTGAAATTTGTAATTCCATCAAACTTTTCAATGTTGTACCTCATTACCAACTCTGAACGGGTTGAATGAAAAAATTGAACCAAGCTCTGATACCAGTTTGTTGGCTCAAACCCAAATTATGCAACAATCTCGAATGAAAACTGAGAAAATTGGAAGCAAATATTTACGTGGAAAAATACCTCTGAAAAGGATAAAGAACCACGAGAAAAAAAACTTTACTAAAATGGAAAAAATCAAAATGGGAGTATAAGATGGAGAAATAAACCTTGAACCCAAAATACAAAGATTCCCCGAAATTTCCAAAAATTCTCTCTTAATTTTTTTGTTCTATTCTCTTTTATCTAGGGTTGCTAAGAGGCCTATTTATATGTTAAATTTAGTATACAAATATGACTAAAACATCCCAAGAATAATCAAAGTTAGATTGGGAAAATATAACAGAGTTTAACTAGGAGAAGAACCCAATTGAGTAGGGAACACATCGCCACATCATGACATGGCATTCTGCCTCGTTGGGACGCCCTTCATCATGTCGTTGGGACATGGCGAATCTTCTCGTCGTGATATCAGTGTCGTGTCGTCGAGACGTTGGCTCTTCCTCGTCTCGACATCGACCTTGTTTTGTTTGAAATGCAAGGCACACTCCACACTTTCAATCTCAATAAAAATGCACTCATTAGAAAACTTCGAAAACTCAAATTTAGGATTTTTAGTTGCGTAGGACAGTCTAGAATATATATATGCAAACACACATATGAGATTTTTGGGCTTTTTGTGAAAAATAAATAAGTAGGATAGTCTATTTATGATATTTATGGTTAGAGTTCTAATGATTTTTTAAACAAACTTTGGCACTCATAAATGCAAAGATCTATTTTTTTATTTTTTTTGAGAATCTCTTTAATTTTAAAGAGACCATTTACTATGAGGGTTCATAATGATTTTTAAACATACCTCAAGACCTTTAAAATTTAAAACAAATCATGTTCGTAACTTTTTAGGATTAGAGAGTATATTAACAAAGGAAACTGTGAAATTTAAAAAAAAAATCTCAGCACTTATAGGTGTTGGCATCAGTTAACATCATTACTCAATGATTGAATTTCAGATTTTATCATAATTCTCATAAAATATAAAGAACCTCCACACTCATAAATATCGAAATATCTCTTAAAAAATCACATGCGAGAATTAATCCCAGTACTCTTATTTTGTATTTTTATTTACAACAATAGGATAATAAAACTGAGATTCTAATATAACCTCAAAAGTAACTTATAAAAGAAATAAACATCTAACAAAACATATTAACTACATTCAAGTTTAAAAAAAAAAAAAGAATAGATTTTTTTAACAATAAACTGATTCTTTATTGATAAGAGGTGTCGGATACAATTCTCATACCCCACCGACCAACTTTTTTTCTACCTCAACCTGATTGGTCAAATGGGTGATACATTGAATGTAAAAGAATTAAATAAAATGGAGATAAATGAAACCTAAAATAAACCAGAAAAAAGCTTCAAACAATAAACCAAAATAAATTGTAAAGAAACTATGGGAAACGAACCATCTTCCTCTCCATTTCACATTCTCGATCAGTACATCAGTGATTAATCGAGTAGATCATTTTTCCTCCCTCCGATCGTAAGTGTGATTCTGTGTACAGCTCGATCCCTCCATGTCGATCTGAGTTCATCGGAGTCCAGATGGTTATAGTTCTTCTGGTCTCAAAAAATTCATTTGTCAATCCTCTCCTTGTAGTCCGTACTGATCTTGATCTTCTATTTCTTCCACTCTTGCTGGGCCTCTTCGATCCAGTACATGGGGGTGTCATATCGCATTCCCTCCTCTACCAAGCCATGTGCTACTTCATTTGCTTTTCGAGGTACATGTTGAAACTCTATGTTGTCAATCTTCGAATTCTTTATTTTAATTCTTTCACTAGAATGTTGATGTTTGATTTATCCTCCTCAATGACCTTTACTTTCTTAATAACAGTTAAGGCGTCCCCTTCTACCAAGATCTTCTTAAAACCCAATTCTTCCGCAGAAATTAAGGCTTCCAAACATGCTCACGCTTCTGCCATGGTTGAGTCTAACACATGTTCATTTGGGTGATTACACGCTGCTATAACAAGGCCTTCCCTATTTCTGATTAAGATCCCTGAAACCGATCTATTTGATTGTTGATGAAATGAGGCGTTAAAATTTCCTTTAATGTTTTTGCCATCTGGCGGCTACCATTTGGTTTCTCTTGGGTTTTGCATTGGTACTGCTATATCTTCTAATTTCTCCGTTTTTGAAATATAAGCATTGATAAATGCTAATAATTCATACATATTTTTCCTTCCACCCTCATGATATACTTTGTTTCGATTGTGCCATAGTGTCTAATAGATGATTGCTACTTTTTTCACATAGGTTGATTATTGTTTACAGATTCCCTTACTAACCAAAATTTCCAATTTTGCTCTCCATTTGTGGTTGAGAACGCCACACTGAGCCCATGCAGGATTTGCCGAGGGAATGGGCATTCACAAAACAAGTGCTCTACTGATTCCTCCTCAGGTTGGCAGACAAGACAAAGGCTTTCTACTGCAAGCCTTATTGTTTGTAAAATTTTTAAAGTAGGAAGATATGAATTGGCTATTTTCCACATTGCAATCCTGATTTTGCTTGTGATATTTAAATTACACAACTTTGTATAAAATGCTTTTAGTGTTGTAGAACGTGTTGGACAATCGTCTCTTAACAAACCCAAGTCCTCTGTCATAAGTAATTTGTCTCCACACCACACCACTTCATCTATTTGTACACTATTAGAGAGAAGGATTGCCAATGTCCTTTTCACCTGTTCTTCATCAAATAATGACCTTAATACATCAGATTTCTAGGTAATGGTGTTTGTATCTATTAAAGTTGAAATAGTTGTGTAATTTATGTTGATGTTCTGAGCTTGCGATCTCCATAGACCAGGTCCCAGTAGCCAAGAATCATTCCAGAGATTAATTGTTGCTCCATTGTCGACTTTCCAACTTGTGCCTCGCTTGATTAGTCTTTGGGCACTCCATATGCTACACTAGGTATAAGAGGGGTAAGAACCCAGAATTGCATTCATAAAATCTCCCATTGAGAAATATTTTGTCTTCATAACTCGTGCTAGCAAACTGTTGGGTTTTGCAATTGATCTCCAACCCTTTTTCACTAAAAGGGCCACATTGAACTTGGATAACTCCCTAAATCCCAACCCCTTTTGCGTTTTTTATTTGCACATTGAACTCCACTAGCACCAATGTATGCCTTTATTCGTTTTAGCATTACATCACCAAAATCTGCCAATTATTTTTTCTAAATCATGACATAACTATCTTGACAAAAGAAAGCATTGCATTGCATAAATCGGAATTGCCTGTAAAATCGACTTAATATATACTTCCTTTCCACCTAATGACGGTTGACGTATACTTCAATTCTCTATCCTTTTGATAAACCTCTCCTTAATATTAACGAATGCATCATTCTTTCTTTACCCCACCATTGTTGGTAATTTGAGATACTTTTCCAAATTGCTTGAAATTTGCACTCCGAGTACATTCCTAACTTGTTATTTCATCTCCAAAGATACATTCCCACTAAAATAAATGAGTAATTTATCAAAATTAACTAATTGTCCTGAGACTCCTTCATACTCTGACACTATTGCTTTCATGACATTGACTCCCTCCACATTTGATTCACCAAACAAAATACTATCATCTGCAAAAAATAGATATGTTAATGATAAACTACTTCTCCCCACTCTTGCCCCATGAATTAATCCATTTCACCTAGCCATATTCAGTAGACTAGAGAAGCCCTCCTCACAGATTATGATTAATATGGATTTAATGGATCCCCTTGCCTCAAACCTCGTGTAGGCCTAAACTCCTCACCCTGAATTCCATTGAACACCACCAAGTAAGATACTATAGTCACGCAATTCATCACTAGAGAAATCCATTCATTGTTGAAACCCAATCGAAGTATCATCTTTTCAAGAAGCTCTATTCTACTATATCATAGGCCTTGCTTATGTTTAACTCATTATAACATTCCCTCCTTTTCTTTTCTTTTTGAAAGAGTGCAATATTTCATATGTAATAAGTATGTTATCTGTAATTTGTCTCCCCGGTATAAACGTTCCTTGAGTTTCATCAATACACAAATTATGTATCCGTCTAAATCTTTTAACCACCACTTTAGAAATATTCTTATAGATAACATTGCAAAGACTAATTGGTCTAAATTGCACCATGTTTATTGGTGTATTGATTTTTTTTTATTAGCACTACATTCGTTCGGTTGACAGCTTCAATTTCTCTCCTTTAATTCAACATATCCATGCAATACTGAGATATATCTCTCCCTATGTTATGCTAATATTTTTGAAAAAATAATGTTGGAAAGTCATCCTTACCTGATGTTTTTAGAGGAGCCATGCTCTTAACTGCTTCCACAATTTCCTCAGCTATCAGTTCTTCATTAAAGTTTTCAAAAATGCAATATAGAATCCCAGATAAAACATTTCACAATCCTTCACAAATGTCGGTGTAAACAAATCTTTAAGATAATTTGTTACAATTCCAACCATTTCTTTTTCTCTAGTTACCCAACCTCCATTCTTATCCTGCAACCCCCTGATGGTGTTCTTTTTCTTGCGATAAGATGAAAAATCATGAAAAAAAATGTATTTCAGTCTCCAAATTGGAACCAATTTGCTATTGCTCGTTGCTCTTAAAATATCTCCTCCTTATTTTCTTTCATATTTAGAGCCAATTTAACCTCTGTTAGTTCAACTAAAATGTCCTCATTAGGATCTGTAGAATTCAACTCACTTAATCGCACATTTAGTGTTAACTTTATGCGATCCCTATCTATTTGATTTACTTTCGCCCATTGACTTAGCTTGGATCCTAGTTTATGTAGTCTTGTAGGAACATCCGTGTTATTTGACTCCAAAAAACTTTGTATATGATGTTCACATGTTTCTTCAAGTACCCAGTTCGCATTAAAATGAAATTAAGATTGTTTCTTTAACATTTGACCTCTATTACTTCCAATCGTATCAATAAATACCGAACAGTGATTGGAAAAACCATGAGGGAGATGTTTAACCATGTAGCCCGACAATAGATCCCACCAATTCGAATTGGCCACCCCTTGATCTAGTCATTCTCGTATATTATTTATCGGTAGCATGTCTCTCTTCCATGTAAACCATTATCTTGAGAACCCTAAATCACTAAGATTACATTCCTCCAAAACTCCTCAAAAAGCCAGCATTTGTCTCTCTTATCGAAGGCACCCTTCTCTTTTCTCAAATGAATACATTACTTCATTAAAATCTCCTATTGCTAACCACGACAATGTATTATTTCTACTAAAATGTTGTAATAGGTTCCATGATTCTACTCTTCGACGTTCCAATGGTGATCCATAAAATCTTGTGAGCCTCCATGATACTGTCTCTTCCCCTTAGTTTAGTTCAACATCAACATGAGTTAAAGAGAAACTCCTTAAATCAACATTACAGTCGTTCGTCCAACCCAATGATAAACCCCCTATTGAGCCAAAAGCTTCCACATCGATGTCATTCACAAATCCACATTTCATTCGTACTTGTTTCATTCATTTTGCACTAATCTTTGTTCTTACGAGAAACAACAATTGAGGTTGAATTTGTTTCAATTTGTTCTTGAGACACTTAACTACCTATGGTTGCTCCAGGCCACGGACATTCCAGCTTAATATTTTCATTGTGACCAACTGACCTGCTTAATAGCAGCCGCCGATATTTCATTGAATCATTATTGCTTGAAACAGTTGGAATCATCTGATATATGTGTGGTCTTTTCTTGCCGTCAATGACCTCAATAAGGTTATCCTCTATGTCCAAGCCCAGTTCTGTTTGCCCATCCAAGTCAGGCCGATGATTCGATAAGTTATGATAGTCCTTGTTTAACTGAATATAAATTTTGGTTGAGGAAGCTAAATAATCTCTTGTTTTCCTTCCCCTCACCAGATAAGGATGAGGAGTTTGGATGTCCCTAAAACTCCTCTCATCTCTTATTTGATCCAAATCTATCCATATCATATTGCCATCCCATTGTCGTCCCGTAGCCACCTACTTGCCACCAACAGCGCCCTCCTTAATGGTGTTCTCAAAGATATGTCCCATCCAAACACCACCTCCTGTGATCCTAACGTCAGTCAAACCAGACAAAAGCCTTTATCGTGACCCAACTTCCACACAGAAAACAGATTAATGTGATTTTTTTCATATTGAAACAAGGCATAAGTTGATCTATTTTGATCTAAGGCTATTTGTTTCTTCCTTTTCAAAGGAAGTCAAACATCTAGCTTTACTCTTATGCGCATAAATCTCTTAACGCCTCTTGTTACTAAAGCAACATCATATTTTAGAAATTGACTGATGAAATTTCCAAATTGCCACACCATTCCCTTTTACATAAATCCCCATTGGCAAATTGTGAACTTGAACCTAGAACTCGGTAAAGAGTAGAGGGACTTATAACGAGTCTTCTCCCTTTTCTAATAGATGAAATACGATGAGATGCCTATTGAAGAACCAGGGCATACCTTCAAGTACTCTCTTCATATCTATCATGTAATAAAAACGAAACAAGCTTCTTTTTTCCCCAATATCTGTAATGGACACCCCTCCCAAGGGATGCCACAAATTTGCCAATATGTTTCTCATTGCTAGAACATGGACCACACATTCTGTTAAAACTTGCCACAAATAATCTTCCTTGACCATATCTGCGTTTCTGTGGGCATGTAATGGCTCTTCTTCCTCATCAACGATGTTAAGATTTGCCAATTTCTCCTTCATCTTTCTCGCTAAAGAAACACCTCAGATCTCATAATTAAAACGAACAAAAACTATGGAAAAAATGTGCTGTAAAAATAGACAGAGAAAAATGTGCTATGAGAGTAGACCCAAAAATTCATCTAAAATTATAAATTCAATTAATGTGTAGAGATTTTTTTATACATAATATATTTTGTGGGGAATATGAAAATAAAATAAAGTAATAATTATTGCTTGTGAGAAATGATGAGAAATACTTTAAGCTTTTATTTTACAAAATTAAATTTTAATTTCCCAATATTTTTTTTGGGAGCAAACTCCAGCAACTAATTAACTTCAGCCATAAAACACAGTTCAATATTATTAATTCATTTTGTGCGTGGTGTGCTGTTAGCATTGAGATTTAGGGGTTTGATTGGACCACACCAACACAATCGATGTTCGTTAAATGTTATCATTTTTGTTAGACTTTCAAGTTCATGTTCCTGACTCAAACACATTGTTAAAAACAATCAATTTTTACTTGGGGTAAAGTAAATAAATAAATTAATAAAAAAATATATTCTCAATGTTTTTTTATTTCTCATTGAAATAAATTCACTATTTTTTCGTGTTGTTAGTAAAAATTTAAAGATAAGAGGTGTGTCCTGATTAAATCCGAATTTTATAATTTAGTTGACATTGATTTTTTTAAAAAAACTAAATGATGATTAGCTCATCATCCTAAGGAAATAATAATAATAATAATAATAATAATGTAAATTATTATTGATAATGGATTGCGGAATTAGGCACTAATTAATATAAGACACGCTAAGGAGAGCATGAAATAGATGTAAATTACGTATAAAATGGTATTATAATTAAAGGTGAAAAATAGTTGGCATGTCCATATCATCCATACATACAACACATTACTGTTGAATGTTCATGCTCTAAGAACAAATCCCATGTTACTTACAGCTGCCAATGTGTCGGTTTTAATATAGGATCATGTTATGCCACCCATCTCATCTCATCTTACTTGTTGCATTTCTTAACTTTATTTATATGAAAGAGAAAAACAAAAATATGATTTAGAATTTAAGTTTAGCTTTATTTTAGGATTTAATATACCAAATTAAGCATCGAAACCAAATACAATTATCAAATAGTATATTTACCCTTTATCTCGAGGATAAGTGCTCATTTATTTTATTTTTTTTGTCAAATTATAGGGATTTGGAAGAATATAAGATTAAATAATATTTTAATAAGAATAAAATTTATATATTTAAATTATAAATTAAAAAATAATAATAGAGAAGCTAAAAACTATATCTATTTAATGAAACTAGAAATGATTAGTCTTTATAAATTGTAAAACGTACATGAATGATACATTGATCATACCAAAAAAAAATACCATATAACTTTTAGACAGTGTTTGGTGTTTTATCATGTTATGATTTCAAGGAATGTGATTTCTGAAAATATGACTTTAAAATGTTTGTTTACATTAGAATGTATTAATTAAAATCCCGATAAAATTATATTATCTCATTTGGTTCACTAAACACTTTGCTGAAAGTATAATGATAATTTTCAAATTTATTCTTATTTATATATTTAATATTTCACAATACAATATATTATTAAAAAATATTTAAATTACAATAATATTTCACCATACCATTTAACAAGTTAATTCCCTAAAACAAAATAAAATAGGGTTAATTTTGTCTTAATATTTTTTTTTCAACTTTTCATCTACATAAAAAAGTATCTTTCCCATATTTTACCATAAGAATCACATTGTTATGTTAATGATAATATTAAATTCTAAGTAAATAAATTATAATATAACAATTGTTGGAATCACTTTTCAATTATTTAAGTTTCTAGGAAAGTGATCACTTTTTATTGTACTAAACACTACCTTAATGTAAAATGCATTTCCCTTTGTAGGCTTAGTGTGAAACATACTTACCCTATGGTTTCAAGAATATTTAACACTCAGTTTGGCCCTTGAACTATATTTGTTGTCTCAATTTGACATTTAATTTTATTGTCCCACATTTGTGCTTAGACAACCATTTCGTTACCTGGCACAATCCGATTTTTTGTAACGGTGTTAGAAAACTAATTAATATATGACATCAATAGAATGTGACATGTGACACCTTTATCTATTCAGAACTTGACTTATGATGCACATGTTTATTGAAATTGAAATATATATAAATTCCAATAAAAAAATAAAAAATAAATCAGAACAATAAAATATTTAAATATATAATATCCATTTGCATAAAAATATTACAAAATAAAAAAAAAAACAAAATATAATTATGATTGATAATATTTTCTTTTTAAATTTACCTTAAATGAAACCTCAACTTAATGGCAAGGTTGATCGTATTTTACAATGATTAATTTTGATTATGATTATTTAGATGAATTCTTTATAATTGCAATTGTAATTATAAGTGTAACTCGAAAAAGAACTTATATATTGATTGAAAAATGTATTAAGTTTAATATTAGAATGTAATACAGTTTATAATAATTAAAATATTTTTATAACTAATTAAAATTTTATTAAATATATTAAGTATAAAAAAAATAGAAGATATAAATATTTTTCATAAAAAATAAATACTTTTTTATCAAGCCCATTAGTTTGAATATTTTAAATTAACACTCTTATAATTTTTACACAACAAGGTTAAAATAGACCTTGGGAGCCTAAAGGCAAAAAGCAAGTAAACAACTATGTTGGGTGGTTATTCTGTCTTGTCAGGTCAATGTTAGTTAGGTGCTGCTAATGACAAGATAGTAACAGAAACTGTATTTTTTTTTTATTTTATCCATCTAATACAATATATTTTTTTGGGCAAAAAACCAGAAAATACCAAAAAATAACAAAAATTACCGGAAAGTATAGGGTTGAAAATTAATGACCGGAAAGGGCAATTTCCCCCAAAATCGCGTCCCCGTCGGGCGTTTTTGGGAGTGCGCTCAAGCGCGTCCCCCGGGGCGCGCTTTAGGCTTTTTTCCCGGAAATATGGTGGCGACAAGTGGGAAGAAAATGGCTCCAAAATTAGGCACCGAAAGTTGATGTGATGTGAAAATTGGTATGGGGTAATTGCAATATTGGTCCCTATTTGAATAGGTACTTTGTAAGTTTGATCCCTAAACCTCAACTATAAATAGGCCTAACCATTTCTCATTTTCTTCATCCCACAATTTGCCATTCTCTACTTAAGGCATTGTTCTCTCTCTCCCTATTTGTAAATTTTCACTTGTATTTTTGGAGTGAAATATATTTGTTAGTGCCCAAAGACGTAGGCAAAATTTTTTCATATCTTGTGAGTGTGATCGTAGTTATTTATTGTGCTATTAAATTACGATTGAGGATATTCGCTAGGAAAGACTTGGTACTTAAGTGATCCTTGTGATCCACCTCTCTTTCTGGGGAATTGAACTTAGTGTGATTTTTAGTACAATAATTTTACTCTTTTACACCGCCACTTGCAATGAGTGAACGTATTAATCTTTGTTATTTACTACGATGGTGAAGTGCGTGACACCAAAAATGGTGTTGTTTTCTTATCGGAGAACACAGTAGCGATTGAGTTTTAATCGGAGCGTCGATTTGGTAGAACTTCGCAAAAGAATTAGGCGTAAAATATTCGGAACAACGCTAATGAAAGTTCATCTATTAAGTATAGATTTTGTGCTTCGCTTGATCCGGTGAGATATGACTCATTCGACATCAAAGGTCCTCGAGCCTTGAGGCAATGGTGGAGACTCATCTTGCCGATGGTTCACCCTATATCGAGGTATATGTGGAATTTTCATCTCCAAGTGATCTGGCCGCGACCTCAACATCTAGTATCGTTCGAGGGGAATACACGACCCCAAGTCGACACTCTGTAAGTGGGAGGCAAAACACGTAAGTGCCCGTGTGCGGTGGTAGTATGGAAAACATAACCCCGCACGACACTTCGGTTGGTGGATGGGACATGCATATTCGCTCATTCGACGTCGGATGACGAAAATACGTATTGGGGAGGTCATCAACTTCTAGTGGATGGCAATCCACATATGATTGGGATCGTTACGAAAGATGTTTAAGGAGGGATGATGTATTACCGATTTATTATCCAGCAGCGATGAGGGCCCTCGTTGTTACCGACGACATGCACCGGTGAGGGCCTTCGTTTGTTGCGCAGATTATAGAGGATGGGATGATGAATCCGATGTGGATCCACCTCGAGCCGGGGCACGATGGTGCGTGTTTGGATTATTTTCTCAAACCGGAGCCCGCTCCAATTGTACCAAGACGCGTGAGGCGGTTCGCACGAAGAAGAAGAAGATCCGCTATTCAGGGCATACTCACCTCCAGCGCACATGCATAATGTCGATCTATCTCAAGATGATGCATTGGAGTTTCTGAACTACCACACCGGACGCGTGACCGCACAAATTCTTTGTTGGATTCGGATCAATTAGAAGTTGGTAACCGCTTTTCCAACAAGAATACTTTTCTTCTGCCGCATTGAAACAATACAAAGATCGTGAAATGTGGTTAACTACACTATGGTTAAATCAAAGCTCGATAGGTACGAGGCAAAGTGTGCGATGCAAGGCGACGGCACATGTTCATGGAAAATCATGGCGTCGTTGAGGAAAAGGACAGTGTGGGAGGTGAAAAAGTACAAAGGTCCGCATACATGTCTTACCGTGACAAGAGTACCACTATGTGTTCAATGATTCCGAATAAGACTAATATTATGTAATGTTGCATTATTTAACGTACTTCATTGATGAGTGTAATGTAAGATCATCCAAGGATGGATTCGACATGTTGGTGATTTAATAATCCCGACGGTGAAGGCCGATCCCGTAACTACGATGCGCGCCTTAATTGGCAATATTCGTAGCCAAATGGGGTACACGCCTCTACGAAAAGCTTGGATAGCCAAGCGTATATGCTTGGAAAAATTGCACTGGGTGGGGGACGTTTCATATAATGAAGTGTGGCGCGGTGGTGTCAGTCTTTGAGGTATGTCCCGTGCAAAGACAACAGACCTTGAAACGGAACCTGCGTACTACACGGTTGCTTGTGCGAGAGACATATTTTCGGTTAGCGGCACTATTTCCGAAGAGAGCAAATGAGTTATAGAGGGCAAATGGAAGGAGGCCATGTATGGAGCCGTAAGGTCTTGCAACAAATTAATCGTGGGAAGGCACGTGCGGCGAACACCATGCACACAAGTATGTCATGATCGCGACGACCTTATGGTTTCGTGTCACGGAGTTTGACAGACCCAACCAAGGTATTGTTGGCGGTCATTATCGTGTACACTTGACAAATAGGACATGCAATCGTGGGATATTTGATGCACTTCGTTACCCATGTGCTCATGTACTTGCGCGCTTGTCGTAATCTCCGTATTGATCCCATGAGCTATGTCGACGAAGTGTACAAATTAGAAAACATGTACAACGTGTGGAGACACGTATTCCCACCATCCCCGATGAACGTAAGTGGCCATCGGTATCGCGTGCACCGTATAAGCTCGCTGTGCCGGATAGAGAATTGAGGCGCAAACCAAAAGGTCGACCTTCCTCGACTAGAATACGCAACAATATGGATATCCGAGAACCGACCAACCAAAGTAAGCGGTGCGGATGGTGTAGGAACCCGGGCCATACATCTCGCTCGTGTCCAAATCGGAATAGTTGACCGTGTTATTAGCTTGTTTGTCTCTTGCTGGCTATGTAATTTCTGTTTTTTTTTAGTACAACGGTTTATCAAAGAACTCAATTATATTTTAGTGAAGAGGACTAAATTAAAAGAATATAAAATAGGAAATAATTTTTTTATTTTATCAAAGAACTCAATTTTCTGCAAAAAACTCAATTTTAATTTAGTGAAGAGGACTAAATTAAAAGAATATAAAATAGGAAATAATTTTTTATTTTATTAAAAAATTCAAATTATATTACATACAAAAAAAATACACAACTTTTGATATTAAAATTAAATTACAAACACAAATTAAAAAACAACTTTTTTTATTCAAAGAATAAAAAAATTAAATTACAATTTATAAAATAAAAAGCCTATCCTAATCAATGTTGATGCCGGGGAACCAAAGTACCACGATCGGGTGGTCGTGATTACGCTACCGGATTCCTCCTTCTTCTAGCTTCCCACGGGGTCGTGGAACCTCAAAGTGGGGATTCGGTTCCTCCGGAGTGGGTCTGGTTCTAGGTGTTGCGATGATGACCCACCTTGATAAAATAATGACCCCTGAGGTGTTTGCATAAACCACGGCGGGGTGATCGCATCCCGTGACGGTGAAGGAGCCCGGTAGAAACTCTCGCTCCCGACGGCACTCATCTAATCCCACACCAAGTCGGTCTCACGATCGGTCGCCAACGGGAGTTGCTCGAAACGGACTCGAACTTCGGCCATGCATTCCAACTCGTGGTGGGACAAGGAAAAGGAAACATATATGGGTTAGGAGGATACATATAAGGGGCAAGGTACGTACACGCATAAATCGTGGATGCTTTGTGATGCCGGTGTTGTTAGTCGAACGGATGGGCCCGGTGGATCGTAGTAGCGCTGCTGATGGGCCCGGATCGTAGTGGCGCTGTTGATGGGCCCGGTGGATCGTACGCGCTCTTGGGCCCGTTCATCATCCATTCTCCTTCGATGTAAAGGCCCCCGACGTTCCTTCGCCGCGAATTAGCCGTCGCCTCTCCTCATCCGGACAACAGATCGGCATGCCATGGATTCTAAACCATGGCATGTACTCCAAGACGCACGCTAACTCGAAACTATGATCGGTTCCTGTTAGGTAAAAAGTCATACCGGTTCTCCCACGCCTCGATATGTTCTCGACCAAAATCTTGGCCAATCCGTGTCTTCTTCCGCCAGTAAGTCCACTTTGTGCTCATCATCGAGCACCTCGTGAGGCACTCGAATCGGTTGCGGCATCCAAATTGCCGCAGAACCCGATCCGACCGGTGCATCTCCACCGCTGAGTAGGTGATTAGCGGGACCTTAACGTGCCAACTGCTCGAATTTTGGAGATACTCATCCGAATTCTTGCCTCGAATTTCGGGATCCTCGTGCGGTGTCCATTGAAACTATATTAACATTACCAACTTATTAGTTATATACATAATATTAGACACTACCTACGAAATACTAAATTATAATAACGAAATTCGACACTTACTTACGATTCCGACCTTTGGTCCAACAGAGCCGTATATCCTCAAGCGCGTTAGGTATTCCAACATGATCGCTCCTCGGATGGTTCCACCTAATTAAATAAACTTTTAGCATGCAATTATACTATAAATATACGACATAATTGTAAAATATAATATTAAATTTACCTCGTTATCGGTGGGAATGAATATGGTCGGTCGAGTCGAGGACGTAAAAATGGAAATCAAAACCATGCCCATGACTGCAGTAGTGATAGGCAACCTCCGATTTTTGTTTACTCAGTGGCGCCGCCGCACATCTCCCGGTATAATATAGATAGCACGGCAGACTTCAACTCAATTCACCGTACGCTCAAAATCAACAAGTTTCGAGAGCCATCTCGTGGACGAGGTTTCTAGAGAGGTCCTAGCATCGATAGCCTCCAATTATCTCAAGTATGTATGCCCGCAAGATACCGTATTCTTTCTTCTTCATCGAACCTTCATTCGGCCGCGGATTGCGCCTCGTAACCAAGCCAAATCGATCCGAGCTCCTTGAATTTTATCCTAATGGCACCTGAGCTCGTAGCATACGGCCATCCAATCGAGAGATGTTACGGACCGGTGACTACCGGCCCGCCCACCGGTAATCCCAATCAGAATCGCACATCTTCCAAGGTGATGGTACACTCTCGCATGGCAAATGGAAAGTGTCGCGCTCTGGTCTCCACCTCTCTATCAACGCTACCGATCAAAGCGCGCTCCAACTTGAACCCCGCTATCGTGGCCACGTGCCAAAAACCCGCTTCCCGCAGTAATTTCTCGATCAATGGCGATGGGGACTGTGCATGTTGCGAATATAACATTGCAACACCCGATCTACAGATCGTTTAAAAATTATAAAATTATAAAATTCTAAATTAATTAAAATTGCATAATTAAAAATTTAATAATATTGAAAAATTAACATTCAAACTTACCATTTTCTTTTCTTTGGACGGCAATGTGGTCCTCGCCTAGGCGACATAATTCCCTACCATTGTACTCGATAAATAATTTAAAAATTTTCCAAAAATAGGTTTAAAAAAATTATAAAGGGCTTTTTATAAATAGTAAAGGACTATTTTGAAATTTAAGCGTAAATTTGAGAGAAATTTGAGAGCAAATTGATAGCAAATTGAGAGAAAATGAGAAAGGATTGAATTGTGAAAAAATGAAGGGTTGGGGGTATTTATAGGGTTTTTTTCTCGACCATTGGGCCCCAACGGTCAAAAAAATTTGATTGCAGTGCGGCCTAAAGCGCGTCCCGGAGCGCTTTAGAAGCGCGTCAAAAACGCGTCCACGGGGAAGCGTTGCCGACGTGGCCTAAAGCGCCTCGGGACGCCGCTTTAGGTCAGCACTTCAAAAACGCTACCGACGGGACGCGATTTTGGGGGAAATTGCCCTTCCGGTCATTAATTTTCAACCCTATACTTTCCGGTAATTTTTGTTATTTTTGGTATTTTCTGGAGTTTTGCCCTATTTTTTTCATAAAAACTTAAAATATAATATAAAAATAATGCTAAGATGGTATAGATAGACGAATATTATAATTTTTTTGAATAATCTTATTATAAGTTTGAATCTTATTTATTTTTTTTGACATAATGTATAGAATTATTTATAGTCCTTCTTCAATCTATAAATAAGAGGATAATGCGCTTCAGCTTACTCAAGCTCACATCATCCTGCATTGATTTCAATATCCATATCAATCGAACTTTAACTCAATTGATAATATTCTAAAAATTTTAAACATAAAAATATCAAAATTTATTAATTCTCCCGTTAATTCATTTGAATTCCAATGGGTACTGTTTTCCTTGTATTTCAATAAACTTTATAAAGCTTAGGTGCCATCAGTAATTGGTGATCATCACTCTACTACTCTATCTTGGGTCCAAAAATTAGGTAATGCCTCCACAATTTTGCTTGTTGTGCCTTTTTTTTTTTTTTTTGAACATTTATTTATGTTATATAAAGTGAACTCTAATAAATAGAAAAAGATAGAGAAATTAATATTTTATTGGAATTATTATTTATCAACGATCAGTTGAAGAAAATTGGAATGCATTTTTTCTATTATATGTAGATCAAGATTACTTTATTTAAATACCATCCCAATCCGAATTATAATTGTTTTGACTTATATGAAATAGTGATTAAAACTCTTATTAATCAGAGTACAAACTATAACCTTGATCCACTACTTGATATTGTATAAAAAAGATAGGTAGCTAATTCAACAAAAACATTTTTTTTTGTGCATATAAAAAGTTTGACACGTCTATTTACTCACAAATCGATTTACCATTTAGATCCAGTTCATTTAATTAGAAAATAAATATTTTTTTCTAAATTTATAAATTAATTAAAAGTATTTTTTTTTATTTACAAAAGAGGGCCTAGAAGTCAATTTTAAATTCATGACTAACCTTAAAAAAAAAAAAACCCAATTTCTTGGTAAATATAGACCCAATGGTTTTGAATTAGATTTAAGCCCAAATATAATAATGGAACTGAACTGTTAAAAACAGAAGAGAGTAGGGGCTAATTAGTCAATTGACATTAAAATGGAAGAGGAAAACCTACGCATCTTTTTTTTGAAGTAAAAAAGCCGTCATTTAATTTCCCTCCAATTCGCTCCAAGGGCACGCATTCATTTTTTGGTTTTTCTTTATCCCCCCATTTCCATCATTACTCTCGCTTGCACCACTCTTCACCATTTAAAAAGGCTTCTCCCTCTTTCCTTCTTTTCTAAAATCCAATCCTCAAAACCATGATACTCTGAAAGAAAGCGGAGATAAAGGTGTTTAATTTAATTAACCCATCCTTCTTTTTTTCTCTTTCTAGTCTAGGGTTTTGTTTTTCTTTCTTTCTTTCTTTCTCGAGAAAAACAAACACTCTAGGGTTTCTTTCATTTCTTACCTGCTTCTTGTTTATACTACTTGTTTAGTTGGTTTTATATAGTCGCAGGCAAGAAATTTAAGTGGATAAACTATTGGGTTTTTTTTTTTTTTGTTTCAGGTTCTCGTTGAATCGGGTGGTGCAAGGTTAACAAAGTTATCGATTTTTTGTCCTTTTTGCTAACCAGTTAGTATTAGGGGTAAGAAATTGAACTCTTATTTAAATGTATTTATTTATTTTCACTTACATATTATGTATTCAGTAATTTTGTGAGTTCACATTTTTAGGGTTTTGATTTTCGGGTGGTGCAAGATTAACTAGGTTTCTCATTGTTTGTTTGTTAAGTTGACGTGGACTCTTAAAGCCCAACGTTTGATTGGATAAATTAACTGCAAGTTTATCTTTTTTCACATGATGTTTTATGTCATCTCTATATGATTTATTGACAACATAATGATTGGTAATGAAGGATTAATACTAAATCAATGTGAAATAGGCTTGAGATGACTCTTCTTTTCGGAGAAGAGAGATGGCTTTTGATTACGTGTGCAATATATTTTGCTCAATAACTTTAGAATTAGGGGAGAAGGGCATATGTGCACAAGAACCTAAACTCTCTATTCTTGATTGGGTGATCTGTTTGCAAATGCGGAAGTTTTAACTTGTTTGTAAGATGTTGCTATATATGATGTTCATAGACCAAAGATACAATGAATCTGGATCTATACATGAGTTCTCTTATCGGTTAGTTTCAATTTTGTATCCGCCCTCCCCCAAGGAATGTAACTTTATCTACAATCCTCCATAATTATCATTGCCTTTACTGTTTTACTTATGCTCTTTCCATCAAAACTCTGGTTTGTAGAATCTAGGATTTGCTACTCTGCTATCATTGATAATGCTTGCATTTTTCTAATCCTTCGATGGCCGCATGCTATCACCGTCAGTATTGCTAATGTCATTTTGGTAATTGGTTCTGCTGTAAGAATAACATGTAATTGAAGTCATGCTGGTTTAGTTAGAATAAAATAAGACTGCTTTTGGTTATTTCTTACTAAAGTTGCATAAACTGCTTGTGAAGGAATTGGCTAATGGATCTATCATGATAAGAATTTCATAGCCAGAACCTATATGCTGTTCATACGGGGTGGATTTGGAAATTAAGTTTCCTTTTTAGTGTTACAAAATTGCTGAGATTTTGATTTCTTCAATTTTTATTTGTTCTATGCCATTTTTAGGTGTTCTACTCATGTTCTTACTATGTTGTATAATTACTTAATTTAACAAGAGCTTCAGCTTTGTTGATTGCTTTGGTTTTTGTTACATTTATGGGTCCTATATTTTGTCATCTCATCTTTATGATGTATTTGCAATATCTGGTGGTCCTAGGTCAATTAGATATGGAATCTGGAACGCAAGCATTTCAACATCGCTCGCTGTCAGTGAAATTGTGGCCACCTAGTCATGGTACAAGGCTGATGCTTGTAGAGCGGATGACGAAGAATCTTACAACCCCATCCATTTTCTCTAGAAAGTATGGCCTATTAAGTAATGAAGAGGCTGAGGAGGATGCTAAGAAAATAGAAGAGTTGGCTTTTGCTGCTGCAGATCAACACTACAAGAAGGAGCCTGATGGTGATGGTAGTTCTGCAGTGCAAGTATATGCCAAAGAATCCAGTAGACTGATGCTGGAAGCTATTAAAAGAGGCCCTACTGTAAAGGATGAAGAGATAGCTGATAAAACCAGTATTCATGAAACTGTCTTTGATATATCTGGAGGTCGCAGGGCATTTATAGATGCAGAGGAGGCTGAGGAGATTCTGAAGCCACTTAGAGAGCCAGGAAATTCATATACTAAGATATGTTTTAGCAACAGAAGTTTTGGCTTGGATGCAGCAAATGTTGCTGCACCCCTCTTGTCATCCGTTAAGCAACAATTAACTGAGGTAGACCTTTCAGATTTTATTGCTGGAAGGCCAGAGTCTGAAGCACTTGAAGTCATGAATCTTTTTTCTTCTGTCCTGGAAGGTTGTCAGTTAAGGTACCTGAACCTTTCAAACAATGCCTTGGGTGAAAAGGGTGTTCGGGCATTTGGGGCTCTTCTGAAGTCACAGAATAATTTGGAGGAGCTTTATTTGATTAATGATGGTATTTCAGAAGAAGCTGCACAAGCAGTTTCTGAGCTAATTCCTTCTACCGAAAAGCTGAAAGTTCTTCAGTTTCACAATAACATGACAGGGGATGAAGGTGCAATTGCTATCTCTGATATTGTGAAACGTTCTAATGCATTGGAGGATTTCCGGTGTTCATCTACAAGAGTTGGCACAGATGGTGGTGTGGCTCTAGCTGAAGCACTGAAGACATGTACCCGCTTAAAGAAGCTTGATCTGCGTGACAACATGTTTGGTGTGGCAGCTGGAGTTGCTTTGAGCAAAGCTCTCTCTCTGTTTGCAGGTCTTAATGAGGTTTACCTCAGTTACTTGAACCTAGAGGATGATGGGGCGGAAGCACTTGCCAATGCTCTGAAAGAGTCTGCACCTTCACTTGAAGTTCTGGACATGGCTGGAAATGACATTACAGCCAAAGGTGCAGCTTCTTTAGCAGCCTGCATTGCATCAAAACAATTCCTCTCAAAATTAAACTTGGCTGAGAATGAACTCAAGGATGAAGGTGCTATTTTGATTGGTAAGTCATTAGGGGAGGGTCATGGTCAGTTGAATGAAGTTGATATGAGCACAAATGCTATTAGGAGAGCTGGGGCAAGGCTTTTGGCCCAGGTGGTTGTGAAAATACCTGGATTTAAGTTGCTGAATATCAATGGAAATTTCATATCTGATGAAGGGATAGATGAGATTAAAGAATTGTTTAAAAGTTCCCCTGACATGCTTGGTTCTTTGGAGGACAATGATCCAGAAGGAGAAGATTATGAGGATGAAGACGAAGATGAGGAGAATGCAGAAGAAGGGAATGAATTGGAGTCCAAGCTTAAGGATCTCAAGATCGAGCAAGGAGAGTAGTCATATGCTATGCATGCCAGCTGCTTTTGCGGCATCTGAAAAGCCTGTCTATTTTCTATTTTGATTTATTATAAGGTACTATAGCTGTGCAACATTAGTGTGGTAGATCCAATTGTAGTTCAGGTTTGTGAAGCTTAATTCCTCAGTCAATTGGAACATCCTGAATTGTTGTAGCATTATTTAGCAGGGAACTGAATTTAGTTTGAACTTTTTACTGAGCTATGTACTTCTTGGACAGCCTATTATCGTTCCTTTAGTTATAGCTGCAATGAACTGGGATTCAGCAGTCATATGTTCCAGATCATATCATTGTTCAATGGTTTAGCATGCAATCCCCCTCAAATGCATAATTCAGAACAACATCCTGCCTAATGCCATCTTGCTCTAGTGTTGTCATCTTGTTTAATTATGTTTGAAAATTACCTTTTTCTGTTGTGGGCTTGCCACTTTTACTGCTTTGCAATTGAGACCTTATCAGCTTATCCTGACGTCAAAGTACGTCCACCCAATACTTCTTTGGGATGACAAGTTGCTTGGATTATCGATTACGTAACTGTATTATGGTAGTAGGTTTTATTCAGTTATTCTTCTGATTTCTTTATATTAATAAATGCATGCCTTGCGTAGGGTAAATGATCCTACGCTTGTTCCGTCTTGAAATGCATTATGGAAAGATAAAAGCTTTATTTATTATCAGAGGAAATGAATTATGTAACACAGAAATGACTTGAAGGGGAAGGAAAACAAAAATGCATCCTCATAAAGTATTGCAGAATGGAATGGGTCTGAGTTTAAAATGACACTTGATAGTGGTCGATCAAACAGCTACTGGAACTTTAAGGGACCCTAGTATCTTATCATCCATCTCAAACTGCATAGGCTTCTTGTCACGCCCTATCTTTACATACTCCTCGAATCGCTCCTTCAAGTCTTCTGGCAGATTTGTGGTGCTCTTCCACCCCAGTATGTCCTTTGCAGCCCTTGGTTCGGCGTAAAAGTGCTGCACATAGGAAGGATAATGGTGATTATATACTACAGTTGACATCAGATTTGCATTTGTCTAATCGGTGGATTCAAGATGAAGATATCATAATGATATTACCATATTACGGAAAGGAAAAGCTTTCTTTGCATCGATTCCAATAGCTTTCGGATCATAATGAACAATTTCAACTGGTAAGCCAGCAGCTGCAGCACACAATTTGGCCATTCCATCCAGAGTCACTGCCCGGTCACTCACACAATTGAAGATATTACAACATGCAGCTTCTGGCTTCTCAACAGCTAGGGTAAGCATAGAGGACAAGTCCCTAACGTGGGCGATGTTTGTAAGTTGCATCCCTGAGCCTGGGATTGGCACCGGTCTCTTTCTAACAATTCCTATATATATTGTAAGAAATGTCATCCATGTCATTATCTGATAATGAAGTTTTATGGATAACAAAGTCCAAAATATTTCTTCACTTACGATCAAAGAACCACTCCTCGCAGTCTTTGTTGTTTCCGGATCCAATCATGTACTGTGGCCGGAATACAGCCCAACTACTGAAAACTTCTGCAACATATTTCTCGACTCCAACATGGCCAGCATCAGCTTTAACAATATCCTGCAATAGCCAAGATTTTGTTTAAACTATGCATCCAGTAAAATTATTCATGCTTGGGGCATTACATATACATAATGACATATTGTCATATACCCCTTCAACATGAGGAGGCTCGTCGGTTGGCTTATAGATTCCCGCACTACTGATGAACAAGAATTGCTTCACTCCAGAGCTCTTTGCCCAATCTACCACCGGCCTATGTTGAGAAGACTGGAATTAGAATGATCTGCCTTTTTTCTTTTTGGCCATAAAATGAAACGCTTTACATTACATACAGGTATGCAATTTCTTACTTTTCCTTTACTTTAGCCTAATGATTGTTACTCTTCTTTGATGTTTCCAATTTTAATCAATTAGTATGGTAACTGGTATATACACGGACACATGTGCGCATGAAGGTGGCATAAATTGAAGGATGAGTTTGTTTGGAATTAATGGTAACAAACCTGACAGTGTCCAAGTCCTTGCCATTGTTATCCAACACCACATCAAAGGTTGCCCCTGCAACAACCTTGCCAACATCTGCAGGGTCTCCCCACACCGTCTTCCCTCCAGCACTCGTAATTTCCTATAAACATTTCTCAAATTCCATATTAAAACAGTGATTACAAAAAACAGAAAACAAGGCCTGGAGGCGGTTGCTATTTGATCTTACAGAGAATCTGTTGAAGGGGGGCTTCTTCATTTTATCAGAGCCCTCTTCTCCAACAGTGAAGATGGTAACCTCATGGCCAGAACCCAGAAGCTCTTTGGCAAAGTAGAAACCGATAACTGCATGGCCGCCACTGTTTGTATTAACTATAAGGACCTTCTTCTTCTCTGCAGCAGAGGCCCTGATAGTGAAAGAAGAAGCAGAGTATCGTCTAGAGCTGGTGGGGTAGGCATGGGAGGAAGGAGAAAGTGAAAGAGAAGAAGAGAGAAAAGAAGAAGTGGGAAGAGACAAGCGCAGAGGAGGACATAGAGAAGGTGAAGGAAACTTGGTAGGTGGAGATGAGAAGAGGAGAGAGGAGGACGAAGAAGAAGCAAGAGCAGCCATTGAAATGAACGTTACCTTTTCTTTTTGGTGCTTGCTTCAGAACCAGCAATTTTCATATGGATCATGGTCAAGGCTTTATCTAAAGGAAACGGTTGTTGATTGGCCCCTTGCATTTACCCCTAGCCTGCTACTTATTTTTATAGTAAGTCGGTATTTAATTTCACTAATAATTTTTTTCATTTTGGTAAATTTATATAGTAGTTTGATGAACGCTAAATTTATATATTAAATTTTGATATATTATAACAAATTACCTGTATTATTATTATTATATTTTTTATACATTTTGATAAGAAAAGGATTTATTGTTTTTTTATAAGATTTACCAAAAATAAAATATTAAATTATTATAAAAATATATTCTAGAATTGGGGCTTCAATTTTTTTCATTACTTGGTAAATTTTTTATGTTAAATTGATGTTGAGTGGTCAATTAATTAATGTAATAGTTATGATGGTTAATTAGCTGAATAGTTAATAAGTAGTAAATTATTAGTGATAATTATAACAATTTTCTCTTTGTTTTTCATTGTTTTCTTCCATCATTGATGTGTTTGACGTGGTATTGGAGCTTGGATAAGACTTGAAAACATATTGTTGTTTGTTCAATTTCCTAGATTTTTATTGTAATTTCTTATTTCTTGTTGACAATATTGAGTGAACCAAAAGATCACCAGAGGCTCTTCAATGGTGGCTGTTAGTTTCAACCATTCACTGTATCTACACCTTTTTAATACGCCAAGTACATTCTTTATTCCGTAACAGTTGCTGGGTTTTGAGAATTTTAATGTGTGGAGTAGATTGATAAGGATTGATTTGCTAATTAGAAATAAATTGGGTTTTGTTGATGGCAACAAACCCTGGTGGGGAGAAATAATCCTATGATCTGATGCTTTACTCATAGTGGGAAGGAGCATCTATCATGATACGTGAGTGAGTAAGGCCTTATCAAGTCGAGAAAGGAGCAAACACGAGAAATTTGAGCCACGAGGTTGTCGAAATATCTTAAAAGACTCTAGAAGTCCAAAGAAGGGACAAAATCTTTGTAGAACAATATAGAAGATTACAAAAACTCTAAAATCATCCACCCATGTATATCATTTAATAATGTTAGGTGTGAAGATTCTAGAATATAATTTAGAACGTCCATTGTAATCATTTGTAATCATCGAATCAAAAAGGGTTTCCCTATATAAGTAAAGCCTCCCCTCCCTCATTTGTATACACAAACTAGCTTTGGAGAATAATAAACACTTCCACATTTCCCATCTTTTTCTTCTGCTTGTTTAGGCTAAGTGTGCCAAAAGCTCGCCAAGTAAGTATTGACTTGTTGTCGTATGAATCGAGCTTAGGGTCACATGTGACTGGAGCTAAAGTCTCGACACGTGACATTATGCTATCTACTTTCTTGGATTCTAAATATAATTTGCATGGAGATACATCTAATGCCTCTTTGATTTGGCAAAATCTTAAGGAAAGATTTGAAAATTTTGATGGTTCAAATATATTTTATTTATAGAGAAATTTCATTGCAAATTAATTCCAAATCAATTTATTTTACTTAGGCGGCTATGGAATGAATATGATGCATTGTTTTATTTTTCTTTTTATGCTTGTGATGCATCACCAAACAATGTTGAACATGTGATTCAACAGATGCTCTTTTAGTTTTTGTGGTACTAAATGAAACCTATACTATTGTCAGAAGTTAAATTTTGTTGATATAGCTTTTATGGTTTATCAACCAAGCATATTTTATACAAGTCCAAAAAGAGGCAATGGTAACGCTTGGTAGGTTTCAATTCCATACATTTATATGTACTTACAGTCTTGTATTCTTCATATTCTCAATCTCAATAATTGAAAAAAAATAAATATTAAATGTGATTTGTGATAATTTCAAAACTTTTAAATTTATAAAAAAAAATGGTAAGGTTATTTAACAAACAAATTTACAGCATTAAACAATAATATTACACTTGAGTAGGCTCTTGTTTTACTCAAAATTTTTTTATCTATTGAATAAATGATTGTCGGTTTATGTTGTTGTCAACTTGACAGATATGGTGTACAATTTAGTGAAAGATTCATTTTTGCATTGGATTTTAGTACATATTTCTCATATAGGCCATGTGTAGTTACCCAAAAAAAAAAAAAACTTTACTAATATTCTTTATCTACTATAATTTCGTTACAATTTACTTTCAATCCCAAAATTAACTTAGGATCTAAATTGTTTCGTTTTTTTTTTTTTTTTTTGCATAATCTAATATCTTTGTACTAAAAGGATGAAGGAGATTAATAAAAAGCAAGGTCTCTACATCCTTGTGTCTAACCAAAATCAATCAACATTGTTTCAATCTTCTTCCATGTATTTTTTTTTTTGTTTTCTTCTTTTACCAATGTTCTTACTTAATTTTGTTCTTCTACCGATGTTTCTACTTCAGTTTAGCACGCTCGACTTGGACATGCATATTTGTAGAAAGTGAATTAGATTTCACCTTGTAAAATCATTTGTAAAAAGTACACTACAGATTGTTCTATTTGCCCAAGTAAGTTTGTTCACACTTTCTTATTAGTTATTCATAGGTACAAGATGTTTTTTCACTCGCACACATCGATCTCAGAGGTCCTTATATTATATCAACACATAGTGGTTGATGATTTTTTTTTTTTGACCATTTTATGTAACCACACTAATATTACTTGGCTTTATCAATTTAGGTTGCCTTAAATAATTTATTTCTTTAGCACAAACTCAATTTTTTGTTCCCATCAAAATCATTAGGATTGATAATGGCAGTGAGTTCTTCAACATTGAGTGTAACCCTTATTTGTCATTCCTTGGCATCATTCATTAAAGCTTATGTGTTTGCATTCCACAATAAAATGGGATAGCTATATAAATGTACCTTGAGCTCTTATACACCAACTTAGGAAATTTCTAGATGCTTGTTAGCTTTGCATCAATTTTGGTACCTACACTTTGATGCACATCTTAGTTATGAACCCTGGATTCATCAATGACTAGAATAGATTATTAAGTTCGATTAACTAAAGATTTATTACCCACTAATTACAGATTTGTTAACTACTACACCACTACAATTTCTCCTTGCACTTGTTTATTTTTATGTTCTTAGTTAGAAGTAGATTAGATTAGATTTAGTTATACTTTCTCTTGTTTGTTTAATTAGTTTTAGTTGATTTTAGATTTAATAATTAGTTAGTTTAATTAATTAAGTTGAGTTGTATTATTTATTTATTCAGTTCGGTTATTGATTTTTCTGTGGGTTTAATAAAGTTATTTCGTTATAACTTATTATTTGACAACAATTTCGTATACTTGCAAGTAATTAGCAAAGTGACAACAGTTTTTGAGTTACTATTTTCATCACCACCTTTTGCAATACCACAAGTCACAGAACAAATGTATTAGTATGCAAGTTGCACTTCACATAAATGTTAAACTATAAAAAATATCGATTGGACTTCTCTTAAACTTGGATGGTATTGTGAAAAAACCCTCAAATAGAGAAGTGTTTCGAGATACTAATGGAGCTTGGGTAATCAATTATGGTAGGAATGTAAGGGTAAGCAAGGTTACCTAGGTAGAATTATGGAAAATCTTTAATGGTTTGATGCTGGCATAGGATAGAAGAATTTGAAAAATAGTACTGGAATGTAACAAATCCATTGTATTACACATGCTCAATGATGAATCTAAAGAAGTGAGTCTATTTGCATTGGTTCTTAGCATCAAGGAGCTGTGTCGGAGGAATTGAGAAGTTCAAGCTAATTCCATCCACATAGAAGCAAACTTATCTACCAATTTTATGACAAATTTAGTTGCATCCGAACAATTAACGTGACTAGCGTAACTCGAACTCAAGTCACATCTGGGGCGGTGAACACCCTTGACCATTATGCCATCACATGGGGTTTTAACTTATCTAGTGTTTGAAAGTCCACGGATAATGATAGAGAATATTTTACTAAATGATATCATAGGTAATTATTACGACTTTACCTTCCTCTTTGCAAAAAAAGAAAAAGAAAAAAAGAAGATAATTATAATAATTAAAATAAAATCTTATTAATTGGATGTCCATTAAGATAAAGATAAGTTTTGATATACTTTAAATTCTAATTGTTATTAGAAGTAGATAGATCTACTTCATTTATACTTCTTATGCCTATAAATAGAGAGACTTTAGAGAAGTTTTGTAAATATCCCGATTGATCAATAAAAATACACTCTCTCTTTGCTCTCCCATTCTTTTTGTTCTTTGTTCTCTTCTTTTATTTTATAACATATCCTTCATTTTCTTTCTGGTTTTTCATTTATTTCCACTAATTTCTTCTTTTATTAATGAATTTAACAATTAAATTGTTAATTATTAAAGAAAATCAAAATATAAATTTACCAATTACACCATATATGTTAGATCAAATAATAGTATAATAACAAATTACTTGTTTCTTTAAATTAATAATAACAAATTACGTGTTAAAGTTTTGTTTTCTAAATTTTAGTTGGATACCAAGTTCAATTTCAAATTATAGAAGTAGGGCAAGAGAGAAAAGCAAAATGTTCTATTATATTGTCTGAGTTCTTTGGTATGTTTTAAATTTTTGAAATTGAGATTTTTTTTTAATTTATAATATAAAGTACCCTACTTTTTTTCTTTCTAAACTTGCCATTTCTTTTCTATAACTTAACTATTAATTGATTGCGTTTTAAAGTAAATTTTAGTTATGAAATTTTAGATTTTTAAGTTTATAATACAAAGTGTTATTCTTATCCAAACTCACCATTTCTTCTCTCAAATTTCATGTCAAAATTTTACTTCCAGTTATAAATATAACATATATATATATATATTATTTTTAATGGTCTAGGAAGAGCGAAGTTGACAGTAATCTAAATTAAAAAAAAAGAAAAAAAGGAAAAGAAATATGAAAATGAAGAGAGCATAAAATAACAAAGCAAATGAAAAAACAAGTAGGATCTAAGTGAATGGTTCTTTAATTTTTTTTTTGTGAAAATTAAAATACTGTGATTGTCTATATGAATTTTTTTAATATATTTTTACAATTATTTTAAAAAAAAATTAAAAATATCAAAATCGAATTTTTAGTTATAGCTCAAGGATCAAATTAGCTATTAGTCCTTTGAATTAAGGTGCAACGTTACTTTTTTTAATAGAAGTTTACAATTAACTGACAAAATTGTTACATAATTTTAAAAAGTTAGGTCACTAAAAATAATTTTAAACAAAGTTTAAACACAATTAATGTAATTTTTTTTATAAAAAAAAAAAGTTTGGGCTTGAGCCCAACTGTTTTAAGAAATCCAGATTCCAGCATTTACAAAATTAGCCTTAGCTAAGCTATAAAGTAGGAGGATGGTCAAACTCAAGAATTCCCTAAAATTCAAAGCATCATAACAAACAAACAAAATTCAAATCAAACCCACTCTTTTCATTTTCAGTTCAATTAATACAAATAAACAATGCTGAATTGATTAAAATTCAATTAATTTTTAAAAAATAAACTACTAATAATATATATTTTATTTATTTTATTTTAAAAATAGTAAATATTTGAAAATTTAACCTTTTTTAATATATATTAAAAACTATTTCATTAAATATTTAGTATATTAATTTTTAAAAAATAAAATAATCTACATAAGTTTTAGGTATATAACAATTAAAAACAATAAAAATAAAATTATTTTTATCGTATTAGATATATGAACGTTAGCCTTAGCACCGATCGGCGCACTCTTTTTAAATTCCCAGCGTCAAAATTAGCCGTTACCCTTTTACTTTTCTGCTTCTTTCTCCCCCTTTCGCTTTTCTCCTCCAATAGCCATGGCTGCTTCAGTCTCTGTTGATACTCCCTCTCCACCTCCTCTTACCAAGGTTCTTTTCTCTTTTCTACCCTTTCTTTCCCTTCTTCTATGCTTTAATGGGGTTCTTCTTCTTTTGTCTCTCCATTCTTCTAATATATCATTTTCTTTGGTTTGTAATTTGAATACATTTGCAGGATCCCACTAGTTTAATGGCTGCTTCTTCTTCATCTCCACTCTTCAGCCCAGCTTCAGACAAGCGTTTTTGGAGCACCCTCCGTAGCCGGGTCGATGCACTCATTGGTGACCGGAATGCCAAGATCTCCGTCCAAAATGTGGATCCTTCTTTCCCTACGGAGATTGTAAGTTTTTCTTCATTTTTTATCTTTTTGAAGCTAATTGTGCTATGCTATGAAAATTTGCTTGTGGGGGTGATGTTGAATTGATAAGGTTTTTGCTCCGTTATTTTCTTTGGGGGTTGCAGAATTCAAGAGAATCCAACAGAGCTAAGCGATTGAAAGAGGATTCAATGCTTTTGCTTAGAGGGTTTGATTCCATCTCACAAACACTCTCTCAGCTATCTAATAACCTCGACAATGCTCTTCAGGTAATTTTAAACAAATTTTATTCCAAATTTAAAGCAAAACGCCCCTTAGATTTATGTTCATGAGATTAGCTTTCTAGCTCAAATTTGCTAAACTTCTGCTCTGTTATAAAGGGAGCTAGAGAGCTGGCTAAACCTCCAACGTTGACCGATTTGTTTCATAGTAAACTGAAGAATTCGGAGACTAAAGAGGAAGACCCAAAGCAAAAAGGAAACCAAGAAGAGAGTAAGATCGGTCTGAAGAGGAAGTTTGATTACAGTGAGTGCTCAGATGATAATAAAGGAGATGATGGTTCACAAAAGGAGAATGAGCAAAGCCCCCAAAACAAGAAGATGATGAAGAAAGCCAAAAATGTAAACTTCTTACTTTGCTTTCACTTGTTCATCAACTAATAGGCCAAGCTCTCTCAAGTTTCACTAACCCTTTTTGCTTCCCTTCTTTCAGCTTGCAATTTCGATGGCCACCAAGGCATCTTCACTTGCCAGAGAGTTGAAGTCCATAAAATCTGATTTATGTTTTATGCAAGAGCGTTGCAGTTTGCTAGAGGAAGAGAATAGAAGGCTTCGAGATGGGTTCACCAAAGGGATCCGACCCGAGGAAGATGATCTGGTGAGTTTCTTCTGTATCCACTTACAGACAGTAGTTTCCCCATCTTGGCAGATTGTAAATCATTGTTTGCTTTTTTTGGGACAGGTGAGGCTTCAATTGGAAGCACTGCTAGCAGAGAAATCAAGACTGGCCAATGAAAATGCAAACCTGGTGAGGGAAAACCAGTGCCTTCACCAGCTTGTAGAGTACCATCAAATGACTTCCCAAGATCTATCTGCATCATATGGAGAAGTGATAAGAGGAATGTGCTTGGACTTCTCATCTCCCATTGCAGAAGAAGAGGAAATCAATGGAGGAGGGGATAGTGATGATGCTGATAATAGAGTTACTCAAACACCTCGAACTGATATCTTTGGCATATCCACATCCCTTGATCACTACTTTGATGAAGAACAGCATTAGGTCACTCGCAAACCAAATTAAGAAATAATTTTGTTAATTACTGTGTCAAGTTTGAAGTAGGTTTTAAGATTGTATACTTTGCTTCCACTTCCATCAATCTTGGTGGAAGTTATCAGTGTTTCCTTCTCAATTGGAGATGGTTATCATTGTCCTATGAATCTCAAATAATATACAACTCTTGTTTTTGCAGAATTTGTCATCATTTTCTTCTGCCTAACTACCATTTGCATTACACAACAAAACATTGTTTCCGTCTGTACAAGTTATTTGATGAATATCTTTCAAATGCTGCAAGAATAACAAGATGCTATGAGTTTGCATAAGAGAAGGGTTTAATTTCTAAATTCTACAGTAGAAGCACCACCATATACTGTACTTTTCTGAATCATGACTAGTTTTAAAATATGCCTAGAAAGCAACATAAGAACTACTCAAGTATGGCAAGCAAAACAATCTCAAGTGCTATCGTACTAACATATTATCAGATGGCCCTAAGTGTAGAGCTCGGGCTTCTGCAAGACTAAAGGCTTAAAAAATCAAATAAGCCCTAAGTGTATAGGTCCTTTACCCAAAAGAGATTGTTGTTCTGTTGATTTTAAGATTGTGCTTTGCAGGATGGAAGACTAGGTACCCATTTATCTGTTCACATTCGAATATTAACTCCAGCATAAACTGTCCACGAGACATATCTTGCATTCCAAAGGCTTCGCCAAGTATAGGTGGGTTCCTACCCACAGGGAAGTATCTAGCTTATAGAACATTGCTTACCAATGATTGAGGTTTTGTAGTATTTCACCAAATTTGTTTGGCAAGCATAGCTAAATTGAATGCATGCATGTCCCTAAACCCCAATCCCCCACTAGTTTTTGGCATGCAAAGTTTTGACCACTACAACTAGTAGATACCCCGACGTTCCTCACGCATTGCCTTACTGGTTTCAGCACACACACAATTGTAATTCAAATATGTAGGAATAGATTGAAGCACTGACTTGATAAAAATTCTCTCACCACTCTAAGCAGTCATGCACTCCACTGGTTCTCTTTAGCAGCAATGCACTCTGATTCCAGTAAATGCACATTTTTTGTTCCTTCCACCACTAATGTAAGCCCAAGGTATCTATCTGGTCCAATCGTAGATTCCACCTAAAAAATATTTGAGATAGAAGCTTTAACATGATGATTTGTAGTATTAGGACTAAAATAAATGATGAAATTAATAACTTGGCAATTTGCAAAATTTCCTTAATCTCAATTGAGGCTCTGCTAAAAACCTGTTAAGTAACTTGTACCCTAATTTCATCATATTTGATAAATTATTAAAATGGTTAAATTATTTATTCATGAAAATAAACAAATTTCATTCATTATATATGTTAGATTATCCTAAATGATTTTTGCTTGTAAAGTAAAATATATAAGTAAATATTTACTCATTGATTAATTAAAGTTCAACTAGTGTTAAATTGCATTATATGGTCAAATTATAATGTGAGAAGATAACATATATTAGTTGTCGAAACCATTTTTTGTTTGGAAAAACGGGCCGACTTTAAAAAGGAAAATGGAGTCGCCACCAATCTTTTTTGAAGTATGATTGGGCCACCTTATAAAGCGTTTTGGTCTACGAATTTTAAGAAAACAGTTTTGGGAGTCGGTTACGCACGAGGAAGGATTAGCACCCTCGTGACGCCCATAATTGGTACCTAATTGATTAATTAATGTCCTAATATCGAAAATTTGAAAGATTTTAAAATACGATTCTTTCTATTTTAAAGAAAAAAACTTGAATAAAATATGAGCAATCAGACCCTCTAATCTCGAGGAAGTAAAATGTCACGCCCAGTAAGTTAGGGTACGACATTTCAAATCCCCGAAATTGAGCTTGTCCTTTGACTTTCCAAAATTAATGTGTTTAAATCTAAGAAGGATACTCGGTTATTTGGGGTCTAATGAAAAATCGGAACCAGTAAGTTAGGGCTCGATTTCCCAAAATACCAAACACGAAATATTCCCTTTTTTTTTGAAATCCTTATCTCGAGATAACAAAATGTCCCATCCAGTGAGTTAGGACATGACGATTTTGAATTCTCGAGGATAAGTTTTTATTCAACTTTTAAAAGAAAGTAATAGGTTCTTTAGACTCGAAAAGAGAAATCGAAACCCAGTAAGTTAGGGTATGACTCCTTTCGAACCTTAGAACACGGAGGGTTTGCTTGTTTTGAAACGAAACCTGTAATGGATCGAATAAAATAAAATGTAAAACGAGTTGCTATGCTAGTTTATATAACAACATTACGGTGATCGAATATGAATAATAATAATAAAGGTATAAATAAAATACGATAAAAAAGTAAAATAACCAAACAAAATGAAATAAAAGAAAATAGTAACGAAAAGGCAATGATAATAATAACTATGAAATATACTAATAAGCAAATAATAATAAAAAGAATAATAAGAATAATAATATGTTAAAAAAATATATTAATAATTTAAAATAATAATAATAGTACTAGTAAAAATAAAATAGTATTAATAAAAAAATAAATAACAGTTATGGAAAATAGTAATAATAATGAAGAAAGTTTAAAAAATATTGATAATGGAAATATAATAGGAAAAAAACAATTTTAATAATAATAATAATATATGTAAAATAGGGGCAATAATAAAAATATAGGTATAATAACAATATAAATAAAAAAGGTAAACAAAATAATATATAATAATAAACATAATAGGAAAAATATGATTGTAATAATATAATAAACATATAAAAATAGTGGTAAAAAAATATTTAAAAAGCAATTAATTTAATGATAAAATAACGAAATAATCAAAGAGGGACTAAATTGGACTCGTAACAGAAATTTGGGGGCCAAACGGGCAATAAACCCCTTCCTGGGACACGCGCCCTTTCCCCAATGAATCAGCGCATCAGGGACCAAATTGGAACGCCCAACAAATTGCTGTGGCCGAATTAACAAAACCAAAAAAAAGGGCAATCAGACTGCATTGAAACAGTTTGAAAAAGCGGAAGGACCAAAGATATAAATATCCCATTTTTTAAAAAAACACGCGGATCTCTAGTGGAGCGGGTCGGGTCAGACGGGTCCACCCGGAACGACGCCGTTTTGGCGCAAAAGCACCCAGGTGAAACGACGTCGTTTCCTGGGTGCTATATAAATCAGATTTTTTTTTAAAAAGTTCATTTTTCTCTTTTTCTTTCCAAAAAACAAAACAGGTTCTCTTTATTCTCTCTGCAACTCCCCTAGTCCGGCGAGGTTCCGTCACCGGTGCCGCCACTCGCCACCGTCGCCAGCCACCGCGCGCGGTGGCCGGAACTCCCAAGAAAGGTAAAAATTCCCCTTTTTTTAAAATACTTTAATACTTATATTATAGTTTAAAAAAACAAAAAACAAAATAAAAATAAAATAAAAACAACAGGATTCGAAAATGAAAAGAAATAAGAAAAAAAAATAAAACCTCTAATGATTTGTTATTCTGACTTCGTATTTGTAAAAAATCTTTGTATTCTTTTTTTCTCCCCCCAAAAAAATCCCCCGTACACTTGTTTTCGAAGGCTTTTATAGCCTTTTAGAAAAAAAACAAAAAAAAAAAAAACTAAAACTCCTAGTTTGTTAGACTTGTCTTTGTTTTTTTCTTCTCCCCTTTTTCGCAGTACGACGACGTGGAGTGCGACTTGGTGTTGGAGGCGCGCACGATGCGATGGGGAAGGGTCGCTTGGAGGCGCTGGTCGCTAGGGTTTCCAAAACCTGTTTAGGTTGTATTAGGTTTGGGCTGAAATTTTGGGCTTGCTTTGTAACTTGGACTTTTTGTTTTATTTTTCCTGGTTTATTGTTTGGGCTCTGGTTGGGGTAAAATTGGGTCATACATTAGTAAGTAATCTAAATTGCCTATAGTTTAAAGAATCAAATTGAGCAAATGATTTATTCAAAGGACTATTATGTCGTCTATAAATCCGATTGGGGAGATAATTTATCTTTGCTATCATAGCAGAATTGGCTTCTAGAAATAGAGTCATAGATGTGATTATTTGGGCTCACAATATATTAGATAATACTCAAGTTGAATTTATTCTAAATTCGTTTAAAGATTTATTCATTTGTAACGTTTATGGTATGATTGGCCTAAATTGAGTATGTGAATGATCATGTACTTTGATATGTTGAAAACTTACGATCTCATGGCAGGAGGCCAAAAGTTGGTATATTGAGTATATGACTTATGCATGATATGACTTCACTTACAATAGTGGAATCATAGCTTGATAAAAAAAGTAAATGGTATCCTCTCAATTGTATTGTATGAATTATGAAAATGGAACAAGGTTAATGGTATTTATCAAGGACAAACATTTTTATCATTATTATTATTGATTTGATTAACGATAATTTTCATCATGGAAGAAATAATGGTGACTTTGAGATAAAATGGATCGAATTAGGTGAACAAATTTAACCTAGAAGGATCATGGATATCTTATAAAGGTAACACACATATGATAAGACCTTTGAACTAAAGTTTAAAATAAGTAGCTTTCGTAATGATATATAATGTGGAGCTCAATCATGGTACCTTTGGTAGATTGAATCCATGACGAAATAACTATGTAATTAATAAATGAAGAGTCGGAACCAAATATTTCCTTTCCCAAAACCAGATCCTTATGGCTCTTAAAATCAGAAGCATTCAACAATGGCCTGAAAAACACCACTATCTATTTTCTCCTCTTGACTCTTACTTCCCTTCACTACTACTTTCCCCGATCAGTGAGCAGCCCATCATTACCTTGAAACCGATTTTCATTGCACAGTACTAGAGATACTCCCCCCAACCGTTCCCCATCAATCTTTCTCCACCGCCTCCTTTAAGAAATCTGGCACTCCGTCAAGAAGATAAGTATTCCTTTCCCCCCTTAATCCTTCAGTGGCCAAAAGATGACCCACTTGGTTCCCCTGCCTCTAAATATGCGAGAATACAAAGTTTTTAAATCTCTTCATCAAAGAGTTTAGATTTGAGATGTAAGCACTGATGCATGAATCATCTTTTCTGTTTGCCTGCAGTTTCTTTATCACCGTAAGTGAATCGCCTTTGATCATCGCATATTGAAACCCCAAATCAATGCCCAATCAGACTACTTAGAGACATGCAATAGATACCGCAGCGAACCCCATTGGTATGTGATTATTAATATTTTTTGTTGACCCCAAAACAACCCCTTTTGATTTCTGATAACAATCCTCGTTCATGATTTTAGGGAGTGAGCTTGAAAAGGCCCATCAAAATTTATCTTTATGAAAGCGTTCTCTAAAGGCCTCCATCTTACAATCTCAACTCTAGTAACAAGTAACAGTTTGTTTAAGGCATCTAATTCTTCTAATTGAGCTTTAATCCTTTCTGCTATTGCTTGAGCCTAATTTTTAATCCCATCATTCACATATTTATTTATTTCAGTCCATAACACCTAAAGGGTACACCCCACTATCCTGCAAATCTGGTTAGACGAGGTAGAAACTAAATTATCAAGTCAATCCTAAAAGATAAGAACAATGAACTCCATATGCTAGTAAATGTTTAATCTGTTCCACACTTGATACAATCTCGAAACGAGTTCTAGACTGTAATTTTTATCTTCTCCGGTAGGTTAAGTTTCCACAGCTTCTTGAAAAAAATTGTATAATTTATTTGATTCCAGTAAGGCCTAGATAAAAATGAATTTTGTATAAGAATGTTGTACCCACTACGAACCGAGAATACCCTAGACGCCTCACCTCGCCAGGCAATTGAATCCTCCTGAAGTGTTTGTTCTAAAGGAATACATAGAATTTTCCTTGCTTCCTCAGCACTAAACATACTGGTAATAAACTGAAAATTACACTGCCCAGTTTGTTGATCAATTAAATCAGAAACATTTACTATATTTTGGCCAGTATATCTTGTCTAAATTCTGTGCCCCTCCAATCCAGGAACCCACGCATCTATCCAAACATTAATACTGGAACTAGTACCCACACGCCAACACAAACCCGCTTGAAGTAATCCCTTTGCAGACCATATACTTTTCTAGGTATAAGATGTGTAAGCTCTCAAGTTTGAACTCATGAAATCCGAATTCAAGTAATACTTTGCTTTTAGCGATCTTACTAACAACGTGTTTGTATTAGTCATTAAACGCCAACATTGCTTTGCCAGAAGCACCAAATTAAACTTCGTTAAACTTCGAAAACCCATTCCCCCATTATCTTTGAGATCACATAAATTCAACCACTCACACTAATGAATCCCTTTCTTTTCCCCATGCTTTTGCCACCAAAATCGACTAATAATTCCTTCCAACTCTAAGCACAGGGACTTCGGTAAAAGAAAAGGACATAGCATAAGTAGAGATGGCCTGAAGGAAACTTTTTATAAACACCTCCTTACCTTCTTGTGATAATGGCTACACACACCAACTCTTAATACAACTTAGCATACGATCTTTCAACAAATTAAAAGTTTGTTTAATTTTTCATCCCACCATATTATGAAGGCCTAAATATTTTTTCAGGTCTGATGAAAAATGTACCTCTAATTCTTTAGAGATCATTCTTCTTTGTTGTTATTGTATGTTTGAACTGTAAAAAATAACTGATTTATCAAAGTTAACACATTGACCCGAACTTCTCTTATACTCCTGCAAAATCTGCTTTAAGACTAAGGCTCCTTCTTTTGTGGCTTCACCAAAAAGAATACAATCATCGGAAAATAATAAATGAGATATTTCTGGTCTTCGACGATAGATTTTTGCCCCTTTTAATAAACCATCCCTCATCGCTAATCTCATAAGGGTTGAAAGACCCTCACTACATATTAGAAAAGATAAGGGCTAAGTGGATCACCCTGTCTAAGGCCCCTAGCTGGTGTAACGACCTCTCTTGTTTCTCGGTTAAGCGCTACGAAATAAGAAATTGAACAAATGCATTCCATAATGAAATCGGCCCAACCAGTTGAAAAACCCATTTTTTAGCATTACTTCCCTAAAGAACATCCACTCCACTCTATTATACGTTTTACTCATATCAAGTTTCAATGTAAAAAAGCCTCTCCTTTCGGTTCTTTTTTGTTTAAAAGCATTCAAAACCTTATAAGCTAAAAGAATATTATCCGCGATTTGTCGACCTGAAACAAAAGCACTTTGTGCCTCGTCGATACAATTATTCAACACTTTCTGAAATCGATTTACCACTATTTTTGAGATAATTTTATAAATGACCGAACATAGACTAATGGGTCGAAAATGCACTAAACTGGTCGAATTTGCAATTCTTGGAATAAGAACAATGTGAGTACGATTAATCTCCAATAAGGAAGTGCCTCCATTAAGAATATTTAGACAAAATGAACCAACATATTGGCCTACAATATGCCAATACTTTTGATAGAACAAAGCGGGTATACCATCAAGATCCGAAGCTTTAGTTGGGGCCATCTTTTTTAACGCAGCAAGAATCTCCTCCTGTTCATATTTTGATGATAAGATCCTGTTTTGCTCCTCCATTATACATCGTCTCACCCCTTCCAAAATACGATTCGAGTTGCAATAACCTTGAGATGAGAATATATTAGAGAAATAAGTATTCGCTACATTTAACATGCCTCATTGCTCCATTATAATCCTTCCGTCCTCACATTGTAACCCCCTAATCCGATTTGTTCGACGACGTTGAGATGTAAACCGATGAAAAAAATCTATTTCGATCCCCTAATTTCAGCCAATTAGCACTCGCCCTTTGCTTCTAATAACATTCTTTCTTGTCTATCTCCAAATTGAGCGTCACTTATGTATCCAAAAGCTCCGCAATATTCATCTCATCTTTGATCCCCAAATCCAAATCACCTAATTTTCTTTAAAGTGTTTCTATAGTACCCCTCTTTCTCTTTTTCAATGAATCAACCCACTTCTACAAACCTAAACATAAAAATTTCATATGCTCAGGAACAGTCCCCCACTAGCACTCCACAACTTACGAATCTCAGGGTCACAAGGCTCCTCTAAAGTCCACCACAATTCAAAGTGAAATTTGTACCGTGGTTTTTGTTGGAAAAAGGGGTTTGGAAAACGTAGTGGAAAATAAATTTAGGGAAAACTAGAGTTTTAAATATTTTCCAAAATAAGATATTGGTTGTGATATCTGAAGTAATAAACACTTAATCAAAATTGTACCTTTTCGATTCGTCTAGGATGAGCGCTTCGACCGAGTAGTCTTCTCCACTACACTCAAGCTCACGTCTGCCGAGTGTGGGCTCGCTTCGAATAAAAAAAAAATTCACAAAATTACCAATGGAATAATTTTACAATTTCTCTGAACTTTTGGGTCAAGTTGTAAATTAGAAAAATATCTTTAGAAATTTTTTGGAATAATATCTTCAGAGAATTTTCTCTCTACAACTTTCTCTTAAATTCAAGTGTGTGTAAATAATTACCTAATGCTCTCTTTATATAGGGAGAGTTTAGAGAGTTCAACTATGATTGATTTGAAATCAAATTCTTTGGTAGAATTCCAGTGGAAATGTAACTCTTCCACTGCTCAACCACCGATGACCAACTGCCGTTAGTCACCGGGACGCCACTGTCGCAGTCACTTGCACTGCGGTGTCCGGTGATGCAGGTGTGACACCCTTACGGCACCTCGAGCCGGTTCGATTGCTGTCGGTTCGGTCTGGGTCAATGACGACCCGACCGATCCGGTCTAGTCACTAATTTGACCGTTGGCTCGGTTTCACATACCGGGCCCGATTCGACCAGTTTTTGAGTCTTGATCTCGGTTTGGGCTCCTAGGCTCAATTTACGATCTCAGGTCCAATTTTCAAGTTCAATTACCTATTGGGCCAATTGTCTGACTTGAAAATTAATTTCCAAAAATATAATATTAATTTTAATTAATTTGATTAATTTAATTTTACTTAATCAAAATTAATTTTTCCAACAATCACTTAGATTTTCCAAATTAATTTTTCAAGAAAATTCTTTAATCAAATTCTCTAGTTGAACAATTCTTACGACCACCTAATTTAATTCCACATTGAATAAATCGACTCAATTAAATTATTCCCAAAGTCGTAGAATTTTATTCTGATTTAAATACAATTCGATCAAGCTTTTGTTGAGCTAGCAGAGGGATCAATCAGACATATGCAATTAGGCTCTAATGATTGCAATTATGTCCAGAAGTATCATTCCTATAACTCGCAATTACTTAATCATGGAATTAGTCCACAAAAAGTACAATGATTGAAAACTCCTTATTGTATACTATTTACGAAAGCAATTAATCCAACTGCTTTGTCCAATGACCTCGTCATGTGTGTGTTACCGTCATATGATATCCTTCATTCCTATGAGTTAAATTCGTTCACTCAATACAATAATATTTTATCTCATTGTCACCATTGTGTCTTCTTAATGATTAATATGATCACTATCAACAAATGACTGTGATAAATTGCTCGTTCGAGAACAAGCAACTCGTGGCCACGTTCCATATTTATCAATCCACACAATGCCAATGAGAGGATATCATTAACTCTTTAATTGAGCTATGAATTCCACTGTTGTTAATAAAGCCATACAAGTCATGTACCCAACATACTGACTATGGGCTCGATCATCTTTATAGCATAAGCCTCCACTTATATCAAATCATATAAGTTGCATACGCATGGTTAGTGACTAACTCAGGATTTAGGTAAACCACACCATGAACATCACAAGTGAATTAATTCACAAATGGATTCATAATTAATTCATCTTGGGTCCAGTCCAATGTATTATTCTACCAATGAATACATCTATGTCTCTACTCGTGGAGCCAATTGCTCCAATAGCCAAAACTAGCCATCTCCCCAATTGGAATTGTAGACGACATAATAATCCTTCTCAGTATTTGAATCAAATACTTACTTTGATCCATTTACAGGATTACAGACTCATTTAGATTATCTACTAAAGTAAGTTGTCTTTTTCGCAATGAAAACGTTCTTTACAATGCCACTTATCTTCAGTTTGAATTTTAGACAATCAATGAGCTAATATTTGCTTGTCAAAATTTTGCTATGCATGCAAAATATAAAAGACAGAAAATACAAAAGACATAATAGTGGAATGTGAAATTAACTTTATTTATTTATTCATCGTTCAAATAAATAGAAAACAGTTACATGTTTATTACAATATGGAAACATTTCCCAACAGTTTCATCTTTACTACATCGTCCAACCTCTCTCTAATATTGTTTTCTGCAAAGTTTCATCTTTCCCATGTAAACCATGGTCCTTCATATTCTAGATCTTCTAGCTGACACTCAGTCAAAATATCTTAGAACTCATTCACACGCTCTTCCTCCCATGGTAACCCACCATTCTTCATATAAGAATAAAGAATCTCATTAAAATCTCCCCATACCATCCAAGGTAAACTTTGATCTTGACCCAACCATTTTAAGATATTCCAAACCTCTAATCAACCCCTCACCTTTGGAGAGCCATAGAAACCCGTCATCCTCCATTTTTCCCCATTTGAGTTTTTCAGAACCTCCATATTTATGTAATGTTTCGAAAAACTCCTTAAAATTATAGATACATCTCATTTGCATCCCAAACAAAGCCCACCTCTTATACCCTCAGCTTGTACATCAATTTCGTTATAGAACCCACATTTTCTACGAACACCATCCATCCTTCGTGAATCTAGCTTCGTCTCTATAAAAAAGACAATTTAGGAGTGATTAAGTTTCAGCGTATGCTAAAGCCTTCTAATTGTTCACGGACTCCTCAACCCGCGAACATTCCAACATAAGAGTTTTATTGCTACCGGTCGGCAGTCGTCGATAATTCTGAGCGAAGAGCCTGCATACTCTCTTCAATTACCACCAATGCATCTGAACTACCTGAACCATTAGCAGTAGAAATCATTTGTCTCAGTCTCTTTTTGCCCTCAAGACGTGCTATTGGATTTTCCTCTAGATTGTATGCCATCAAATCCTGTCCATGCCCAATTAACCAACTCAATCGATCTCCGCTTTCCATATTCAGATTACCTTTCAAATTTATACCCAAGACTGGGTTAATATGCTTTTTATAATCCAATAGTATAGTATCCCTACCATTCGATCCCAAGAGAACCTTCCGACTCCTCCTCTCCAATTTTTTGTTCCCTCATCCTCCCTCAGCCAAATACTCAGTGTCCCTAAACCTTAAACCCTAGTAATCGCCCTCCTCGTCTAAGCCCATAGTGAAATATCCCATCCCATATCTCCCTCTTGGAAATCATTATTCAACCGAACTGGATAGAAACTATCCCCATGACCTAGACGCTCACATAAGAAGTAGAATAATGTGAGTTTCTCATTTTGGAATTTCGCATAAATAAAATTACCAATAGAAAGTTGAAGTTTATTTTTACATTTCAGTGGCAAACGTACATCAATCTTCACCCGAATACGCATATACTGTTTCACCCCTCTAATAAATTGCCTTGAATCGTACTCTTCAAACAACCAAATAAAATTACCAAACTATTTTGCAACCACTCCAGAGACGAATTCCGACGGAAGATCATGAAATTGAACCCAAAAAAATGAATAAATTAGCGCAACTTGCATCAGATCTTCATTTCTTTCCACATTGTGAAAAACCAATAAATGATTATTAAACGTCCATGGTGCACAATTAACCACTCGATCGATATCCATCCTATTATAAAATCGAAACAAATAGCACTTCTCCCCTAGATATGAGATCTGCACCTCCCAAAGGGTGCCATAGATTTTCCAACGTATTCCTCATTGTCGGAAAGTGAACAACACTAGCCGTAAGAAAATATCCAACCAAATAAAAATCAAACATTTGTGCCTGCACCTCAGCTCCATCCTAAATCTGCCATTCCTCATCTTCTTCATTGTTAATATTCAAACCCTCTATCGCGTTTTCCATTGATTAAAGCCCTTAAGAATTCAACGTTAAAGACAACAATTTGTTACTTTTTCCTTTTTTTTAAAAACCCTGATCGATAAAACAAAAAAAAGAACCCTAAAATTAAAACCTAGAAACCAAGAAATGTGCCATAGTAGAGCAGAAGAAAAAACAAAGAAAACGTACCATATTGGCAGACTTCTCCAAATTCTTTATGACTTTAACATAATTAAAATAAAGCTTTTGTAAATTATTTAATTAGATAATTAATTTTAGTTAAAAAATTAATTAAGAGTTTAAAATACATATGTAAGTTGACTCAAATAGGCTCATAAGGTGGTCGGCTTATATGGGAAGCATGTTTGCTATCCAAGCAAGCATTGATTGTGGAATGAGAGTCCTTATATGACTAGGATTACCAACTATGTTGTTAATTCGCCTAGGACTTTTTTATTTTATTGACAATTCCAAATAACTAGATTCATAATAAGGTCTCTAAATATCTAATATTGGCTAAAAGAAAAGATTCATGAGGATTCATGAATTAATACAAATTAGAAAACTTTAGTTGTCAATTTACTCATTTAATTAAAAGAGAGAGTTTGTTTGGAACCATTTTTTATGAATTTTTGAGTAAGTACTTATGTTTGCATTTAGAAAAATACCCACTATTCGTTCAATTTGTGAGTTAAAGAATAGTAGAGAAGATTTGATTGGTTAAAAACAATGATTTAAGTTATCTGAGAATTCATAATTAATTTGATAAGATTCCATGGAGTCAACTTCAACTAAACTTTTCAAGTTGTTTTGAACTTTTTGCACAATTCTAGTTCCTAAATCATAGGTCTTTGAATTATCTATGAAATGGTTTTTGAATCACCTAATTTTAAGGTATGCAGCTCAAGATAGGGTTGTTTTAGTAAAGTAGTATAGTCCTTATGGGAAGTTTGAGATTAATAGAAAGATTTCACAAGGTTAACTTTGACTAGACTTTCTAAGATCTTCTAACTACCTTTATGTGAAAAGATCTTAGAGTTTTCTTTGTAACAATTTTTGAATCACCTGATTTTGAGTTTTTCAATCCGAGATATGATTATTTTTATAAAGAAGTGCAATTCCTTGTGGGCAGTTTAAGATTAATTTCAAATCAACTTCTTTAACTTGTGAAAGCATATTAAAACACATCAATGTATTAGATTATTGATGATTTATTATTGTTTAACTAACCAAGTTGAATCTAGATTGTATTAGTTTCTTTTAAAAATTTCGCTAGCACTCGTTCCATGTTTTTAGACAAATATGTATTGTTGTAAACAAAAAGTAATGGCAAAATAGTAGGACTTGTTCGACTTACCTGTAAATGTTGAAGACTCTAAATTTCTTTATAAATTGGACAATTTTTATAAACAAAATATTTTTAAATGATGATTTTTATTGATATTTTAGATATGTACAAGACCAGGTTAATTAGCAAATTAGGTTGTTTTCCCCAAATTTAGGGAAATATGTCGATTTTGGAGAGAAAAATATGGTCATTTGATCCAATAGTCAAAAAATATAAATCGATCAATTTTTTCTCAACGGTTAAAATTTTAAATGGCTAATTACATTTTTGCCCCTGAACGACTATTTCATTTTCTATATAAACCTTACTTATTTTCTTTTTTCTTCATTCAATCCTATTCTCTCAATTCTCTCTACTATTTTATTCTCATTTTTTTCATTCAATTTCTCTCAAATTTTTCTTGTCTTAATTTTATATTTCGCAATTTTTTTGATTTTATTTGATTTTTATAATTTTAAAAATATCAATGCCTCTTATTTGTTTGGATGACAAATACATTTCTGACGTCTAATTACAAATGGTAAGAAAATATTATTAATTTTTTTTCTTTTAATTAATATAATTATTAAGTTGTTAACATTATTAATTTTTTTAATTTTTTATGTTTATATAATCAGATCGAAGATCGAATTATCGAAACATATATACATAATTTAAGTGGGACGGCACTGCGCGTTATTGAACAACACTTGCAAGAGGCGGGATTCATGCACGTGTCTCGTATGCTCGGGGGACTAAATTGGAGCTCGCACTTTTCAGCGCTTTGGTGGAAAGATAGAGATTCGAGACACACACATTATCACACCCCAAAAATGGGCCTAGAAGAATCGTGTTTGTGAATCAAGAGAGAATGGTCACTCCCTGATTTTTTATTTTATTTGTGCATTTTTAAAAAGTAAATTGATTTGGTTTAGTGGTTAAGTGTTATGGATTATGTGCTTGAGGTCTTGTGTTTGATTCCTTTTTCTTGAAAATTTTTATTAATTTTGTCTCAATATTTGGATTAGCACGTATAGGTCATCTTTAATTTTTGTTTGCTCATTATCAAGAATAAGCTTGTTGGTTTAATGGTATGATTTTAGCATTCCCTAATATCCCAAGTTTGAATCTTGTTATGTGAAAAAGTGATAAATATTTTTGTTCTTCCCCTGTTATGTTGCCCTTGCTATTAGAGAGTGGGTCAAATGCAAACTCTAAACCACCAAATTGTGATAACAGATAAATCTGATAGGTTAAGATATTGTTTAATATATTTTTTTTAAAAAAAAATTGAGAATTATTCCCCAAAAGTCTCTCTTTTTTGTCGTCCCACTTCCCCCTCTTTCTCCACCTTTTTTGCACATTGTTTCCTTTTGTTGCTGTAGTTCTCCTTTGTTGAAATTTTCGGTGTTTCTTCTTCTGGCTATCTCTTCTTTTCATTTCTTGCTGCTCTATATTCTGTATCAGTAGTCATCGCATTATGTCGCACGCAATCGGCAGCCATCGACAGTCATTGCATCTTGTCGCATGCAATCGACAGCCATTGCAATCTGTCGCTCCCTGTGTGCCATTAGCCGACAACAGCAGCAGCTCTTTGGTGACCCGTAGTTGTTTCTCCCAATATTCGACAGTCCTTATTTGTCGCCCCAAGCCATCCTCTACATAGATCAGGTGGGGGTCCTAACCTTTTGTAATTCGTATGTGTGTGTGTCTTATTCATAAGTGAATCGTGTGATTTGATGATAACCGGATGTATGTATAAATAATTATTGTTGAGTCATATATGTGTGAATCCTAACCCTATGTGATCTATAAGTGTATGATAAGAATTAAATGATGTTGTGTTTTAATTGATATCGTTCAGCTGTGACCTGTGTTTTCTTCTGGCGGAGGTCAAATGTAAGTATTTCCCCTAACTGTAAAATTTGGTGTAAGTTGATTAACTGTGGATATGTTTCAGTTATGGCCAAATATACGGGTAAGTGAGTTGGGTGACATGATCGAAGGTGAGTATGCTCTAATTTGAGTTAGCCAAATGCGTATATGTCCCTATTGTGTTGCTGAAAATAGGGGTGAGTAAAACACGATTCGACTCGAAAAAATAAAAAAAAAATTGAATTTCGAGTTAAACGAATCGAGTTATTCGAATTAATCGAATTATTCGAATTAATCGAATTATTCGAGTCAACACGAATTTTGTTTCGAATTTCGAGTTTGGTTTTCGAATTCGAATAAACCGAATACCAAACTATAATATTTTACGTTTTTACCCCAAACTCCCAAACCTCTTTACTTTCCCCCAAAACTTTTACTCCCCTTCCATCCCACTCCCTCTTCTACCCCCTACCCATCCCCCCCAATTTTTTTTGAATATGTCCCCCCCCCAAAATTTTACTCCCTCAACCCCCAAAACTTTTTATTTTCCCCTAAACTTTTATTTTTCACCTTTTACCCCAAATTATTAAATTAATTTAAATTTTATCTATATCTACTATTTATATTATTAAATTAAATTTCACACTTTGTACTATTTATATTATTGAATTGTTTAATCATATTGAATCTTTATACTTTTTTGTTAAAATAAAATTATTGATGATGCCATAAAATATTGGTGTTAAAATTTTATGTTGGTATCAATTTCACATTTTATCTTTAAGATAAATTTTATTAAAAAAGTCACATTTTTTACATTTAATATATTTTATAATGTCAAAATATATAGTGACAAAAATCATAAGATAATTGAAGCAACTAAGCAAGCAAAGAAGCTAACTCATATATAAAAGATTAATAAATAAATTATGAGGGGATGAAAGTTAATAACAAATTTGATTACGGTGGGAAAATTTGATTACGGCGGGTGACAGTGATTACAAGGACCCAAAATCATTTTTTAATTTAACTCGAACAAATATATTCGATTCGAATTCTATCTCACTTGACTCGATTCGAGAAAATTTCAAATCGAGTTAGGATGATAAAATAGGAATCGTTAACTCGATTAACTCGAAATTTTTTCATTCGATTCGATTCGATTCGATCGAGCGTTCACCCCTAGCTGAAAATGATACTTGCCTGTTTTTGTGATGGCCAAATGTGCCAATAGCATGTTTTTGATCTGTTAAACTATATATGCAATTAGTATGTTATGATAAATTTTATTTGAATATGCCAATAGCATGTTTTTGGTCTGTTAAACTATATGTGCAACTAGTATGTTCTGATCTGTTTTATCTGCATATGGGAATGTCTGATTCAAGTAAGCTCAATTATTTTATATCATTTACATATGCATTGGGGTTGGGTTATGTATTATTTGGCGGAAGTTCTGGCAGATTACGATATGCGATTCTGGTAGTTTACCCACAAATTTTGATTTTGCTGTTAAACTGCATTATCTGTTTCTAGCGATGTTTTCGCAATAAATCTGGCAGCTTGTCTGCATAATTTTTGGTGGCTAAAGATCATTACTTTGGTGTGTTAGGTTGGAAGGGCTTCTAAATACCCTAATTGGTGTGTTTAGTGGACGGAGATGGTGTTTAGAGGATGGGGGTAAGATTTGCTCTGTTGATACTTTGTATTGCATCATTTGATCATACCCATGCTCATGCACTGGTTGATAATTTCCATGCTTATTACAAACTTTATTACAAACTTTGTATTGATGGCATTGATTGATGAAGTGCTATGTACTGTTATTGACATTGTGTGGATGGTTATTGTTTTTCTAAGAACGACTTTATAAATGAATTGTTACATTTTTACTCAAATTGAGCTTCTTAAAGCTCACCCCCTAATTTTCTCTTTTCAGATAATCCTTCAAGTTAGGATCAGACACGACATTTGGAGGGCTCGTCTCGGTTTTTGCTAATTAAAGTATTTTAATTTTATAATTTCATAATTAATTGGGACTATAAAAAATTTTATACGAACTGTGGCATAGGATTGGACTTCGGGTTTTATTTTGATTTAGCATCTATGTAATATGTTTAAATAACCGGCAAACCAAAAAAATGATCATATAAGTTTGAAACACGGTTTTAAATGACAAACTAAAGTCATCGTATTTTTCTACTGCAAAATCTGTACTTGAATTTCAGAAAAGTAAATTATAAGTCAAATATATTTCCAAAATTAATAAGAACTTTTGTTTAATTGGATCTTTTTTTTTTAAAACTCGGTAACATTAATGTTTTTATAAGTAAAGAAAAGCTCAATACGGTTTTCCGAAAAAGAAGCAAACACTTAAAAAAATTAATTTCTGAAGGCTTGATTGTTTCTACTTAGCCATTTTGGTGGCCAATGTGACCTCCAGAATCCGGTTGTAACGTCTAGGCCAGGTTTGGAGTGTTACACACATTCCATCTTTCGTACGGTGAATGTACAATCACACTCGAGGATGTAAAATTACAAGTTGTTACGGGGGTAGTGGGCATTGACAATTGGAGCGCAATTTGCAACCAACTATTAGACAAGGTGTCAGACAAGTTTAGTGATAGCCGGATAGAGATGAAATGATTAGAAGAAAATTTCTCATATATCGACAACTCCGCTAGTACCGTTTAAAGACAACAATACATGTGAGCATTCATACTGAGGTTAATCGGGGGTCTTCTAATGCCAGATAAATCTCGAAATCTAGTACATTTAAGGCGCCTTCTACAACTAGTCGACTTAAATGAAGCGGGGCGACTCAACTAGGGATCAACTGTGTTGGTGACATTGTATCGAGAGATGTGTTGGGCAACTGAAGCACAAAAAATTAAAAAAGATGGTTGCATACTCCTTCAGTCAAGGGCATGGTACCACCTACAATTTTTACATCCCCGAGTAAACGCCCTTTATGAATTCCCACTCGTAATAAGGTAAAATTCATTTAATAATATAGTTATCTTAATATTTTTACATTATTATATTTTTGAAACAACATATTATTTGAATAGGTGGAACAATAACGCGAGTCATGTGAGTATATCGAATGAGCTTAAAGATACTCTGCTATTGTTAGATCAACGATTAGAAGTTGAGGTTAGTTTTTGAAAATTTCAATTATATAATATTTATGTAATGATTTGAAATTTAATATTAGGTACGCAATAAAATTTATAATTTTGTATTGTAGTTTGAAAGGATGCCATATTCTGATCCAAGAATTCAAGAATGCATCCAGTCGAATTTTTGGTGAATTGCAATATCTGGCATGTCAAAGTGTCATCGATCATTTTTGCAACGGTTGAGATGCACGAATCTAATCAAGTGATGCGCCAGTTCAATTTTACACAAAGTATTCTGCCGTCACCTTATGAGGTTGATGAACTTCACAAGATCGACTTGCAGGGGAGAACCGATGAGAATTGACCTAAATTCCAAGCCAAATATATCTACATCTAGGAACATAGGTACAATTTCACACCTATGCTCAAACCAATTGTCTAACCGGATTTGGCGACCTCTTCAGATTACATGACATAGTTTAGAGTTTACGTTAAGCCATATTTATTGCCAGAGACCCACATGAGTAGGCATTATCATCGTAGAAGGCCAAGAAGACCCCATACAAGGCCGCAAATGGGATTACGTGTTGGCCTCATCAACATCAACTCCAATCCCAAATACTATATCAATGGGTGCACCACCTCCCAATTAGTATGGTTCATATTTTTTTGGTGCTTTCACAAACCCTTTTTTTTTTTTTTACACAAGCACCATATTATGCACCATCATACCATGCATCAACACCTTTTCCAGGAATATTTTTTGCACCACCTCTATCCCTAGGATCATATTACACGCAACTGCCGACAACAACACCAATGTATCTGCCATCACCTACAAGTCCAACATTCTACTGATAGTGTCGCAAATACCCCTAACATCATCTACAAAGGTAGGTCATATTCGCATCTACCTATTAATACCACAGACAATATACGATGGGAACTTAGAACACAAATGCAATCTAGCACGGAGGAACACGATGAAGATGAAGATGAAGATGAATATCAAGATGGAGGTGACGGTGAAGATGATGAGCCGGAACCCCAACTATGACAAAATCCTCCTTAGATGTTTATCATCAACAATCTTCTCATTTTGCAAATCTCATTATGAAAAAAAATATGCTCGAAATTTCAATATGGAACCTCATTATGACAAGTTTAAAAAACGCTTGTAACAAGAAGTGTTTTCCTGAAAAGTTTGAAAAGTTTTTAAAAAACGCTTCTGGGATGTGATGCCTAAAATGTTAAAACCATTTGTCTAAAAATTTTAGATGTGATGTTTGAACTTTATTCCAGATTTTTAGGCTCGAGAATCCAAATTTAGGGTTAAGATTCAATAAGGAAAAAAATGTCTTCCTTAACCCAAACCCTAACAGAAAATCTCGTGATAAAATTTCAGAATTCGGAAATCCCGAGATAATTTTAAAACATCCCATCCCAGGAATCCTAGACAGTCATTAATGAGTTTTTTTTTAAAGAATAAAGCTAACACTATGCTGACAAAATAAATGGTAGGAATAAAAAACTTCTCTTGACGTGTGTAAGCACTAGACCTATTAATGGGCCGGGCTACCCACCAAAAATTTGGGAGGGTTTGGACAAAAAATTAGGCCTGCTTAAAATATGGGCTAGGCTCGGGCTTGAACATTCAATGCCTGAGCCCGACCCGACCTGTTTTAAGTTTATAATACTTTATATTATGTTATTTTGATATATTATGTAATTTAGTACAGATTAAAAAAAAGCCTATACTAAATATATAATATTATTGTAATGTAAACATTAAAATAATGTTCAGATGACTATATAAAAAACTTCAATATATAAAAAATGTATAAAATTATTAAATATTAAAATAAACTAAAATAAATATTTTTTAAAAAATTTAAAAAATAATTTGGGTGGGCCTAAATTGGGCTTGGGTTAGTCGTTTGCAAATATGGACGGGTTTGGGCAAAATTTTAGGCCCAGATTTCGGGCCGAACTGGGGTTGGGCAAGCATAAAGTATATTAATATCACGCTTAAACCTGGCTCAACCCGACCCATGAAAACCTTTAATAAACATTCTTTTCTTAAAAAAAAAAAAACAAATAACATACATGGCATCATAAAATTTGTAACCCTTAAAAGTATCTAAAAATCAAAGGTTAGAAATACTCACTCTTTTCTTAAAAAAAAATACCTTGGCACCCTAAAATTTATAACCCTTAGATTTTTAAAGTATCTAAAAATCAAAGGTTAGAAATACGCACTCTTTTCTCCACAAATAAAAGACAAATGGTGGAAGTTATTGGACATAGTTAAGAAAATATGAAGGAAATCATGATCGCTTTTTCGTTGTTCCTCAAAAATAAAAAGATCCTATTGACCCTCTACTTGGTTGGTGAGAGAGAGTAGTTTATATATACCCACTTCGGGTTTTACTTTAGCATTACCAAAACCCAGTTTACTCTACATTGAAACAAGAAAATATGGAGGCATACATATACTGTAGTCCATTATCATCACCAGAAATAGCTTTTACTATGAAAGAAACCCTTAAATACAGGGGAAAAGCTTTGGTTCTACTAACCCTATTTGTTCTTTCCGTGATTTTAATTATACGTAGCTGTAGGTGCACCAAACGTCATATAAGTGGTTGTTACGTCGATGGCCATGGTAATGGAAACGCTCTGAGAATCGAGCTGTCTGTGTTGAAAAATTGATCATGAATGAAAAAATACTCTGTGATATCAGTAAGTACAGTAAATGTCTTAAACCATAATTACAAACTTATTGACCTTTTATAGATTATTTGCTAATAGACTAACTATATTAATAATAAAGCTAACTACTCAAACTAATTATCAGCTGACTTCTCAACATTCCCTCTCAAGTTGAGGGGTGAAATAGATCTTTAACCCCTAACTTGGACACCAAATATTCATGTTGTTTGATTCCAAATGCTTTAGTCATCAAATTCGCAAGTTGTTCAGTTGTCCCTATGTACTGCATTTGAATCAAACCTTCTCAAATTTTATCTCGTACAAAATGACAATCGATCTCTATATGTTTGGTGTGTCCATGAAATACAGGATTGGCTGGAATTTGTAATGCTACCTTACTATCTAAAAATAGTAAAGAAGTGTAACACTGATCAAGGCAAATTTCTTTCAACAAGCCATCCAACCAAATAACCTCTGCTACTACTGATGCCATACTCTGTATTCAGCTTCTGCTGACGAACGAGACACAATACTTTACTTCTTTGACTTCCATGGAACGAGAGAGTCCCCAAGCTTAACACAAAACTAGTGATTGATCGTCTGGACATGGGACATGAAGCCTAATCTGAATCACAAAACGCAACAATCTGTGGCTTATTAGATGCAATCAACAAAATACCTTGGCCATCATTTTTCTTTATATATCAAACTACCCAAAAAGCAACTTCCAAATGAGATTTCTTTGTCTGTGCATGAATTGGCTTATATGTTGAACCGCAAAGGATATGTCTGGACGTATGTTGGTCAAATAGAGTAATCTTCCGAAAAGTCGTTGATATACTGAAATATCTAAAACCAGCTCATCACCATTGACAGTTGGTTATATAGTTTCGTCATATTCAGTTGAAGTAAGTTTCTGATTTTGTTCAATAGGTGTACTTGCTGGTTTTGCTTCTCTAACCCAACATCGGCTATCAACTCCAACGAATACTTTATTTAGCTTAACACAATACTTTTACTTGACCTCATAACCTCTATACCAAGAAAAAAATTTAGTGCACCCAAGTCCTTCATCTTAAAGTTCTGGTGCAGAACCGTTTTAAGCTTATTGATCACACCAATGTCACTTCCTGTGATTAACAGATCATCAACATAGACAACTAGTATGACTACGTTACCTCCTTGCCTTTTTGAAAATAAAGAATAGTCATGTCTGTTTTGTGTGTAATCTTCTTGCAACAATGCCTCAGTAAGCTTCAAATTCCACTGTCGAGAAACTTGCTTCAACCCGTATAATGATTTGAGTAAATGACACACCTTGTGCTCCCCCTGTTTGTGAAAACCTTATGGGATATCTATATAAACCTCCTCATGCAGATCACCTTACAAGAAAGCATTGTAGACATCCATTTGGAAAAGAGGCCATTTATTCATGGCAACCACACTAATGACTGTCCGAACAGTAACATGCTTGACCACAGGAGAAAAAGTTTCCTGAAAATCAATACCAGCCTGCTGGTTATATCCTTTCCCCACCACCCGAGCTTTAAATCACTCAACAGAACCATCAGAATTGTATTTGATCTTATAAACCCATTTGCACCCGATAGGAACCATGCTAGAGGGTAAAGAAACAACCTCCCACGTACCATTGTCTTCCAAAGAACGAATTTCTTGTTGCATGGCATCGACCCATCTTGGATCCGAGATAGCCTCAGTATATGTTTGGGGTTCAGACATGGAAAAAATATGGGCTGCAAATGACTGAGTATGGACAAGTAAATGAAAAGCAGAATACACATGAAAAATGTGGTATGTACTTAAAGCAAGGGAAATGAAAGATTGGTTAGAGAAAACATAATCCCTTATCCATGCGGGTTGATTTACAGACCGCGTGGTGCGTCGTAAGGGGATTGAAGTGGAAGAGGTTGGTTAAAGAAACGGGGAAAATGATGGCTCAGGAAAAGTACAAGACTGACTCGGTGAAATATTAGCAGGTGGTAGGATTGGTGAGATAGAGGCTGGTAGTAAAACTGGCGATGTGGGAAGTATAGGAATGGAAGGCATGGGCTCAAGATCAATGAAATGAGAGCTATCAGTTGTAGGGAAAAACACAAAATTTTTGTTGAGAAATATAAAAGGAAACACAGTCTCATGAAATATAACGTCTCGATTAACAAAAAAACTTTTAGTTTCAAAATTGAATAATATGTAGCCTTTTTGAACATTGAAATATCTCATAAAGACAGAAAAAATAGCCTTTGGAGAAAATTTATCCCGATAATTAGGTGTGGTAGCATAGCAAAGACATCCAAACATATGCAAATGAGAAAAATCAGTAGGTTTATGATATAAGACATCAAAATGACTCTTCCAATTTAAGAGAGGAGTAGGTAGGTGATTGATAAAAAAATAAACAGTTAAGACACATTCACCCCAAATTTTACTAGGCATATTAGATTAAAATTTGAGAGACTTAGCAACTTCAAGCAAATGTCGATGCTTATGCTCGGCAACCCCATTTTGTTGAGGAGTATAAGTACATAAGCTTTAATGCACAATTCCCATCATACTAAAATATTCGTTGCACTCATTTTTAAAAAAAAACCATATCCATTATCACTACGAACATATTTGATGCTTATGGAAAATTGATTCTTGATCAAGGCAAAGAATTGTTTAATGGATACAAGAGCATCACTTTTGGATCGCAACAAATACACCCATGTCATTCTCGAGTAATCATCAACAATAGTTAAAAAATACCTATGACCACTATGAGAATAAATTCGATAGGGCACCTACAAATCTATATGAATAAGAGAAAAAATAGCATTAACACAAGTTGTGTTTATGGGGAATTAAAATCTAGTTTGTTTAGCAAGGGGACACACTAGACACTGTTAGATGCTATCATTATTCAAAATTGTACAGGGAAGATTAAGCACCTTATTTAATCTTGAAACAGAAGCATGGCCAAGTCTAGCATGCCAAAGGAAAGATGGTTCAACATTTGCTGAAAGAGATATAATAGGTGGAGTTACAACCATGTTAGTCTATCGAGAGGGTTACAGGATATAAAGACCACTTTGCTCCCTACAAATCCCGCTCATCTTTCCACTTGGGAGGTCCTAAATAAGACAAAATTTAGGATAAAATGAAACAAAACATTGGAGATCATTAGTAAGTTTAGAAATGGAGAGAAGGTTATAATTGAAATTCGGAACATAGAGAACTTTGGTAAGCTTAAGGTCAGGTTGAATAGTACAAGTGCCAATGTGGGTAATCAAAACAGAGGAACCATTCAGAATTCGAATACAAGGAGAATTTGATATACATGCAATAGGAAATTCTAAGAAGTGGAAATCAAATAGCATATGGTTAGTAGCTCCACCATCCATAATCCAACTGTTAGACACACAAACCATACTTGCTAAGCTCGCAACAACTTCAACAGTAGGCTCCTTGTTCAACAAGCTTAAGGTTTGCTGATATTGTGTTTGAGTAAACACAGGCGCTTGTGGACCAATCACAATACCAACATCACGAACCACTTCACCATTACTAGCAGAATCATTGATTGAAGCATTGTTTACCACAGACCCTGAAACATTATTTATCTTCTTCTTAGTGAACTTAAAATCAACCGGGTAGCCAATTATCTTATAAGAATTCTCTCTTTTATGCCCTTTAATCTTGCAATGATCACACGTTCCATTAAACCACTTCTTTTGAACGATATGTGCTGAGTGTAAAGAATCCAGATCTGAACCAAAAACACTCGAACTATGCTGCCTCTGAGATTCCTCTTGTATAAGCATGGAGTAAGCTTGATTTACAGTTGGTAATGTGTTCATCAACAATATTTGAATGCGCATCGCATTATACGACTCACTCAACCCCATCAGAAACTAAAATAGGCACTGTTGCAACACATGTTCAACATTCTGCCTAGACTGATCACAACCACAAGAAGAAAAATATACAAGAGCATCGTATTCATCGCAAAATAGTCTCAGCTTAGTGAAGTACACATATATAGAATTAGTATCTTGAAGATGCAAACTAATTTCTCGATGCAAAAAATAAACCCTAGAGCCATCAGCCTTATGAAAACTGTAACAGCTCGATTTTGGGGCTAGTCAGAATAGTGGTTTCAAAACCACCAATCTGAGGTTGGATAAATTAGTTTTAATATTATTTTATATGTTATAGCATGATTATAGGAGTACATGAAAATTTTGTTGGATTAATTTTAGTGATTGTATGCTTAATTGCGAAAAAGGATTAAATCGCATAAAGTGCGAAAGTGTTGTCCTGCAAGCTAAAGTTGCCTAATAGCTATAGAATATTAAATTGGAGGTCCTTAATGTGCAATTAGACCCTCAGAAATAGGGCTGGCCGACCATAGGGGACAAACAATGTTAAAATTGGTCAAAGTTATTGGATTATGTGGATTAAATTGATGAAATAAAATAAAATAAAATAAAGAAAAAGATGATATCACCCTATTCATTCATCTTCTTCCACCAAAAATATCAGCCAATGAGGGGTTTTGGGAGCCTAAAATTTTCAGCAACTTCTCACCCTTGAAAGTAAGTGATTTTGGGGGTCTTTCTTGATAATTTTTGTACTTTTGGGGCCCTTGTAGCATGATCTAGCTAATGAGGGAACTATTTTGAAAAATGGTTAAGAGTCAAGGGTTTTTCCATGTGAGTATTCATGTTTATTTCTAAAATTTTATGGAATAAAATGAATCTTAGTTGTAAAATAAACAACTTTTGTGAAATGGGTCTCCATGAAAACACCTAAAAGGATCTTTTTGTAAAGGTTGTAAATAGGTGGTAAATGTGTGAAATAATTGATATTGTGAGTTGTTATTAGAGTAATGAATGTTCATCTAGGCTTGTTAAAGGAGGAAATTTGATTAGAATCGATTTACGAGCCTAGGAGCAAAATCATAAATTTGTAAAAGATTAGGGGCAAAATCATAATTTTTGCAAAAGTATGATTCATGAGTTATTTTAGTTAATGTGGTTTTTAAACAAGTGAAATTGTTATTATAGATCAAGAAACACGAAGCCTGGACCGAAACCGAGGCAAGGACAAAGTCGTGGACTAAATTGAACAATTCCACATATATTTTGTACCGAGGTAAGTTTGTGCGAAATTAAAGCTACATAATGCTATTATATTCTTAATTGCTTGATATCATGAGAAATGTATATTATTTTTATGAAATTGATTAATGATGCCTCGATGGAAGTATAATGATATTATGATGAGTTGAAGTCCCGGTTGGACAATAGTAATAGTAAGGATTCCATTGTCACAATATGAGATAAAGAAGGTCCCGTATAAGACCATGTCTGGGACATGGCCTCGGCACCAAAGAAAGATCTCGTGTAAGACCATGTCTAGGACATGGCATCGACGTCGATATACGATCTCGTGTAAGACCATATCTGGAATGTGGCATCGGCATCAAGATGTGATCCCATGTAAGACCATATCTGGGATATGGCATTGGCATCGTGTTACATGTATGACGAGATTGAGTATCCTTAGATATTCTAAGTAGTTCAACGGGTAAAGAACTAAGTTTATGTTAAAGATAGCAAAGAGCAAAGAGCTAAGTCTATGTTCAAGAGAATAAAAGTGCTAAAGATATGTAATGAAGTGATACAGGTACCCATGAATAACTTATGAGTAAAGAATGCAAAATGTGATATGTGAAATTGGTAAGAGTAAGCAAGAGTAAGTTATGTTGATGTGTATTATTTAGTGTGATGAATGGATGTCATCATGAGCTTTTATGTTGTTATTTATTTTATGCAAACTTAATAAGCTTTATGCTTACCCCTCTCATTTCCCTTTTCCTTGTAGTATCGCCAAGCTAGCTCGGGGATCGTAAGACGTCGAAGTCCGGATCACACTATTAACTTCTCTTTGGTATAGCAAAGTTTGATTTATTTTGAGTATGGCATGTATAAAAACTTGATTATTTTGTGTTATGTCATATTTGTTAGCCAATGTATGGCTATTAATGTCATTAAATTCATTTTGTAAATGGTCATTGGAAATTGGCCAATACTTGACAAGTTTATATATTCAATGATGATGAAGTTCATGAAGTGCAAGCTTGTGGGATGGGATGAGTAATAAGTAAAGTGTACACATGATGAGTGTAGTGTAAACCTATGTGTGGATGTTTTAATTTTGGGTATTAGAAGTGCCTTATGGTCATGATGTATGTTGCATTGAAATGGTGTAAGTGTGGTGGCTTTGTAGGGTGGCAATTGGCTTGGTAGATAGCCTTACAATTGTCCACACGGGTAGACACACGGATGTGTGTCTAGGCCGTGTGTGACACACGGTCAGCCTTATGGGCGTGTTGATAGGCTGTGTGACCCCCTGCATGCTAGGTTGGCAAGTCAGAATACCCAGTAGTAAACACACGGGCTGAGACACGGCCGTGTGTCTCAACCGTGTGGAAGACACGGCCATAGAGCATGGGCGTGTGCCCAGGCCGTGTGAAGTCTGCACTTGAACTTGGGAATTTAATTCACCATACGGTCTAAGGACACGGGCGTGTGCCTTAGCCGTGTGACCTAAATGGGTTGATGACCTCATAAAAAAAATGTCAAGGTTTTCACACACGGGTGAAGACACGGGCGTGTGTCAGGCCGTGTGTAAACCCTTGTAGGTTCGAAATGAAAAATAAAATCCACACGGACTAGGGACATGGGCGTGTGTGACCACACGGCCTGCCCACACGGACGTGTTCCTTTCCACACGGGCGTGTGGCCCTGTTTTGTGTAAAAGTTTTCTTAGTGTTCGAAAGTTTTTGGTTTAGTCCCGAATCGCTCCGTAAAAAAGTTTAGGGTCTCGTAGACCTATAAGAGGGACGTTATGATTTTGAGTGCAAAGTTTAAAGTTGAAAAGAAATTTTGTGGCCTAATGTTGTATGTTTGAGTAAGTTAAGTCTGGTAATGTCTCGTACTCGGTTCCGGTGTTGAATACGGGTAAGGGGTGTTACATTTAGTGGTATCAGAGCTACGGTTTAGTCGATTCTCGGACTCACGTAGCGTAAGTATGGGTCTAGCTATACATGCCATACGTATGAGTATTTACATAATGATAGTGTGACGACTCCTGACGATTTAACTTGTGTTTTCATAGAGTAAATGGATCCCGACAAAGCTGTGGCGGACGATGTAGAAAGTAACGTGCTGGCCCCTGCCCAAGGGACGGTACCAACTGAAAATGAAAATGGAAATAGACCAACGACTGTAAGTCAGAGAGGAGGAGAAGAGGATTGGGAAAACTTTCTCCACATGATGAACGCATGGTATACGGAGTTCGTTCGTACGAACCCGAATGCACAACCCCCTCCACCTCCACCTATCCCTCAGCCTACCCCTATAACTCCCCAAGTTGTAGAAGTGGTAAGAAGAGAAAGGCTTCCGGTCGATAGAATCTGAAAATAAAGAGCTGAGGAATTTCGAGCTAGTAAAGATGATGATCCGGAGAGGGCGAAATTTTGGCTTGAGAATACCATCAGGGTATTTGATGAGTTGTCTTGCACGCTTGAAGAGTGCATGAAATGTGTGGTGTCTCTCTTAAGAGATTCCGCTTACCAATGGTGGAACACCATTGTGTCGGTGGTACGAATGGAGAAGGTTAATTGGGAATTTTTCTAAGAGGAGTTCCGGAAAAAGTACATTAGCCAAAGATTTATTGATCAGAAGAGAAGGGAATTCCTCGAGTTAAAGCAAGGACGAATGACAGTAACTGAATATGAACGTGAGTTTGTAAGGCTTAGTAAATATGCCCGGGAGTGCTTGTCCATCGAGGTTATCATGTGCAAAAGGTTTGAAGACGGATTAAATGAGGATATCCGATTGTATGTTGGTGTCCTAGAATTAAAAAAATTTGTCGTGCTAGTAGATAGAGCTTGCAAGGCCGAGGAGTTGGCCAAAGAGAAAATAAATACGGAAATCGAGTCTCATGACTCGAGGAAAAGACAGTTGGGCAAGTCATTTCAATCCTCATCTAAGAAATCAAGAGAGTTTACTACTCGATCAGCTACTTCAGCTGGGTTTTCAAACAGAAGTAAGGGTAGACAGTACTCGGGGTCTAAAGCTCAGACCAGTTCAGTTGCTAGTGTTGGCAACGCTCAAGCAAGTAGACCGGAATGTCCACAGTGTGGTAAACGTCACCTCGAGGAGTGTCGAGCAAGCGAGAGAGCTTGTTTCAAGTGTGGATCCCCAGATCATTTTATTAGAGATTGCCCCGAGATGGGTGAGAAAGAGAAATCTCAGAGTGCAAGATCGGGAAATACTTCTAGAGGGAGGCCACCGAGAAATGTGGGAAATGGAACGAGTAGTAAGAATACGCCTAGAGAGCAGACTGCAAGATCTGAGGGTAGAGTGGTTGCAAGAACGTATGCCATTCATGCACGCGAAGAGGCGTCCTCCCCTGATGTAATTACGGGTACATTTTCTCTCTATGATACTCATGTTGTTGCTTTAATTGACCCGAGATCTACCCACTCATATGTTTGCATGAAATTAGTCTCTAGTATGAAAATGCCTGTAGAGTCTACAGAATTTGTGATAAGAGTATCGAATCCCCTAGGAAAATGTGTGTTAGTTGATAAAGTATGCAAAGATTGCCCTTTGAGGATTAGAGGCCTTTACTTTCCGGCTAATCTTATGTTATTGACGTTCGATGAATTTGATGTAATCCTTGGTATGGATTGGTTAACTACTCATGGTGTGATAGTGAATTGTGGATGGAAATTTATTGAGTTAAAATGTGAAAATGGGGATACTCTTCGTGTTGAATCAGATGAGCAAGACAGATCGCCTGTAGTGATTTCTTCCATGTTGGCTAAGAAATACCTAAGAAAAGGATATGAAGCTTACCTTTCTTTTGTGATGAATGCCAAAGAGACTGAGTTGAGAATTGAAGCAGTTCCCATAGTGTGTGAGTACCCAGATGTATTTCCAGAAGAATTACCAGGGTTGCCTCCGGTTAGAGAGATTGAATTTGGCATTGAGTTAGCCCCTGGTACTGCACCTATATCAATTGCTCCATACAGAATGGCTCCAACCGAGTTAAAAGAACTGAAGGCATAGTTACAAGAGTTGACGAACAAAGGTTTTGTAAGACCGAGTTATTCTCCGTGGGGTGCTCTCGTATTATTTGTGAGAAAAAAAGATGGTTCCATGAGTTTATGTATAGATTATCGGCAGCTTAATAAGGTAACCATAAAGAACAAGTACCCCTTACCAATGATCGATGATTTGTTCGACCAATTGAAGGGAGCCACTGTGTTTTCCAAGATAAACTTAAGGTCTGGATATTATCAGTTGAGAGTCAAAGACTCATATGTGCCGAAAATTGCCTTTCGGACAAGGTATGGACACTATGAATTTTTAGTCATGCCTTTCGGTTTAACCAACGCCCCTGCTGTGTTTATGGATTTGATGAACTGTATTTTTCGGCCTTATTTGGACAAATTTGTTGTAGTCTTTATTGATGATATACTGATTTACTCTCGTGATGAGAATGAGCATGCGGAGCACTTGAGAACGGTTCTGCAAACTTTGATAGATAAACAATTATATGCCAAGTTTAGTAAAAGTGAATTTTGACTTAAGGAAGTCGGATTTTTGGGGCACATTATTTCAGGTGACGGTATTCGAGTTGACCCGAGTAAGATTTTAGCGATTGTTGAATGGAAACCGCCAAGGAATGTAACCGAGGTTAGGAGTTTTCTGGGCCTAGCTGGCTTTTACCGACGATTTGTCAAAGGATTTTCCATGATAGATACTCTGATGACGAGGCTACTACAAAAAGGTGTGAAGTTTGAGTGGACAGAAAAGTGCCAACGGAGTTTTGAGAAATTGAAGACATTGTTGACCGAGGCTCCAGTTCTAGTACAACCCGAGCCAGGAAAAGAATTTGTGGTCTATAGTGATGCATCCTTAAATGGATTGGGTTATGTACTCATGCAAGAGGGCAAGGTGATAGCATATGCCTCTAGACAGTTAAAACCGCATGAGAAGAATTACCCGACACATGATTTGGAGTTAGCTACTATTGTATTTGCACTAAATATATGGAGACACCATTTGTATGGTGAAAAATGTCGGATATTTACTGATCATAAGAGCCTAAAATACTTGATGACCCAAAAGGAGTTGAACCTAAGGCGACGAAGATGATTAGAGCTGATAAATGACTACGAGTTAGTGATTGACTACCACCCGAGAAAGGCGAATGTGGTCGCTGATGCCTTGAGTAGGAAATCCTTGTTTGCATTGAGAGCCATGAATACACTGATGGTTTTATCGAGTCATGGTTCTATTCTAGCTGAGTTGAGAGCTAGACCTATGTTTCTCCACGAGATTTGTGAAGCTCAGAAAGGCGCCAGTAATTTACAAGCCAAGAGAGTTCAATGCGAGTCGGGTGCTGAGTCAGATTTTCGGATTAATTCTGAAGGATGTCTGATGTTTCGAGATAGGGTCTCTGTACCCAGAGATGATGAGCTTATTCGTAAAATTTTACATGAGGCACATAGCGGATGTTTATTTGTACATCCAGGCAACACAAAAATGTATAACGACTTGAAGAAATGGTATTGGTGGCCGAGTATGAAGAAAGATATTTCCAAGTTTGTATCGAGATGCCTAATTTGTCAACAAGTGAAGGCTGAACACCAAGTACCTTCGGGTCTACTTCAGCCTATTATGGTTCTCGAGTGGAAACGGGACCGTATTACTATAGGCTTTGTGACGGGTTTGCCCTTGACACCGAAAAAGAAGGATGCCGTATGGGTAGTGGTTGATAGACTCACGAAGTCAGCCCATTTTATACCAGTGCGCATTGATTATTCGCTTGATAAGTTGGCGGATTTGTATGTGTCAGAAATTGTAAGGCTACACGGAGTACCGTTGTCGATTATTTCGGATAGAGATCCGAGATTTACGTCAAGGTTTTGAAAAAAGTTGCAAGAGGCCTTAGGCACAAAATTGAGCTTTAGTATAGCTTTCCATCTGCAAACCGACGGGTAGTCGGAGAGAGTAATACAGATACTTGAAGACATGCTTCGATGTTGTGTTTTAGAATTCCAAGGTAATTAGGAGAAATACTTACCGTTGGTGGAATTCGCCTACAATAACAGCTTTCGGTCGAGTTTGAAAATGGCACCTTATGAGGCATTGTAAGGGCGTAAGTACTGAACGCCTTTGTACTGGACCGAACTTAGAGAAAACCAGATTCACGGGGTCGAGTTGGTCAAAGAAACTAAAGAGAAAGTAAAAGTGATACGTGAGTATTTAAAAGCTGCTTCGGATAGACAAAAGTCCTATGCAGATTTGAAACGGAAAGAGATTGAGTTTCAAGTCGGTGATAAAGTGTTTCTAAAAGTATCACCATGGAAGAAAGTTCTCAGATTTGGCAGGAAAGGCAAATTGAGTCCGCGCTTTATCGGACCGTATGAGATTACCGAGAGGATAAGGCCAGTAGCCTATCTATTGGCTTTGCCGTCTGAGTTGGAAAATATCCATGATGTGTTTCACGTGTCTATGTTGCGACGTTACCGACCAGATCCTTCGCATGTAATTGTACCAACAGAGGTAGAAATTCAACCGGACATGACTTATGGCGAAGAGCCGGTTAAGATTTTGGCACGAGAAGTCAAAAAGTTAAGAAATAAAAGTATAGCCCTTGTGAAAGTACTATGGCAAAGACATGGGGTGGAAGAGGCTACATGGGAGCCCGAAGAGGTTATGAGAAACCAATATCCCAACCTTTTTACCGGTAAGATTTTCGGGGACGAAAATCCCTAAGGGGGGAGAATTGTAACAGCCCGATTTTGGGGCTAGTCAGAATAGTGGTTTCGGAACCACCAATCCGAGGTTGGAGAAATTAGTTTTAATATTATTTTATGTGTTATAGCATGATTATAGGAGTACATGAAAATTTTGGTGCATTAATTTTAGTGATTGCATGCTTAATTGCGAAAAAGGATTAAATCACATAAAGTGCGAAAGTGTTGTCCTACAAGCTAAAGTTGCCTAATAGCTATAAAATATTAAATTGGAGGTCCTTAATATGCAATTAGACCCTTAAAAATAGGGTTGGCCGGCCATAAGGGACAAACAATGTCAAAATTGGTAAAAGTTGTTGGATTAAGTGGATTAAATTAATGAAATAAAATAAAATAAAGAAAAAGATGATATCACCCTATTCATTCATCTTCTTCCACCGAAAATATCAGCCAATGAGGGGTTTTGAAAGCCTAAAATTTTCAGCAACTTCTCACCCTTGAAAGTAAGTGATTTTGGTGGTCTTTCTTGATAATTTTTGTACTTTTGGGACCCTTGTAGCATGATCTAGCGAATGAGGGGACTATTTTGCAAAATGGTTAAGAGTCTAGGGTTTTTCCATGTGAGCATTCATGTTTATTTCTGAAATTTTATGGAAGAAAATGAATCTTAGTTGTTAAATAAACAACTTTTGTGAAATGGGTCTCCATGAAAATACCTAAAAGGACCTTTTTGTAAATGTTGTAAATAGGTGGTAAATGTGTGAAATACTTGATATTGTGAGTTGTTATTAGAGTAATAAATGTTCATCTAGTCTTTCTTAAAGGAGGAAATTTGATTAGAATCGATTTATGAGCCTAGGGGCAAAATCATAAATTTGTAAAAGATTAGGGGCAAAATCGTAATTTTTTCCAAAGTATGATTCATGGGTTATTTTAGTTAATGTGGTTATTAAATAAGTGAAATTGTTATTATAGATCAAGAAACACGAAGCCCGGACTGAAACCGATGTAAGGACAAAGTCATGGACTAAATTGAACAATTCCACATTTATTTTGGTACCGAGGTAAGTTTGTGTGAAATTAAAGCTACATAATGCTATTATATTCTTAATTTCTTGATATCATGAGAAATGTATATTATTTCTATGAAATTGATTAATGATGCCTCGATGGAAGTATAATGATATTATGATGAGTTGAAGTCCCGGTTGGACCATAGTAATAGTAAGGATTCCATTGTCACAATATGAGATAAAGAAGGTCCCGTATGTAACATCCCGATTTAGACCCTAGTTGGAACAGTGGTTCGAGACCACAAATCCGAGGTCGTAAAAAAATATTTTAATGATATTTTCTGTGTGAATGATATGTGACATAGTCTGTGTGAAAATTCTGTGTGATAACTTACTCGTTTGTGTGACGAATTAAGAGAAAGGACTAAATCGCGTAAAGAGCAAAAGCTATGTACTGAATCATAAGTACTTAAATGTTGTTGGCTTATTAAGGTGGAAGCCTTATGTTGTTATTAATCCATTTTAAGTTAGTGGATGGTGGAATGTCATGATAACCATAATATATATTTGTCTTATATGATTATTAAAAGGGTAAATGGGTAAATGTATAATTATGTTAATAGTTAATGAAAGAAATAAGCATGATAGTGGATTTTATTCATCCACCTATCACCGAAAATTCAAGGAAGAAGAAAGGGTTTTATCCTTTTTAATTTTCGGCACATTTAAGCTTAATTCAAGGTTAGATTTTTATCCGTTTTTGATAATTTCTACGTTATTGTAATCGTTGCTTTGTGCTCTAGCTAACCCATGTTGAAATTTTGTGAATTAATGATGTTTGTGTGAGATGCCATTGATGCTATGTTGAGCTTTGTGATGTTTTATGGTATTAAATGAAAGATATGAGTTAGATGGATATACTTTGTTCATGAATTTTTGATGAATTTAGCTAAATAGGGCTAAATTGAAGAAATAGAAAATTGAAGGGTTAAAATGTGAAATAAATGAAATGTGTGGGTTTGTTTGGATATTAGTAAAATTCGGCTAAGATTGTGCTAGGTGGAATTTGGTGAATTTGATGATTTTGTGAACTAGAGACTAAAGTGTCGAAATGTGAAAATATGAGGGCTATTATGCAAAATGCCCTAAATGTGTGTATGTGGGCTAAATTGAATGAAATGATGATTGAATGGATTGATTTTAAATGTGTATAGACCAAGAGAGAAGAGGTTCGGATCGAGATCGAGGCAAAGATAAAGTGCTCGATTAATCGACCGTATCGATAGTTCAACGTTCGAGGTAAGTTCGGACATAATACCCGTATTTAACTATGTTTAATGCTATGAAATAAGTGGTGTGATATTATTACAAAATGGATGCTATGTGATAGATTGAGTTAAATGGCACTAAGTGTGCGTATTCGAAAACATGATCAGGATAAACAACTGTGTGTGCGCGAGTAGTATAAGCTTCACTTTGTGGTTGGCACTGTGTGTGCGATGCCGATTTAAGATCGGTTTGAGATGGATGTACTAAGTGTACGATGCTAATTAAGCTTCGGCTAACTATTTAGGCACTAAGTGTGCGAATGAATCAAGGAAGAAACAAATGTGGATCGAAATGAATCGTGATTATTGATTAGCAAAAGTATTTGACAACTAAGTGTTGGCTAAGGTACGCTCGGAATCTATGTGGTTGGTGAAGCTATGAATGTGGTTGTGAATGAGTTAATTGAACATATTGGTTGTGGATGGTATTATTTGTGATAGTAAAATTAATCTATGTGATGACATGTTGATATTATGTATTATGTTATGAACTTACTAAGCTTTATAAAGCTTCTCGTGTGATTTGTTTCTCTGCTTTGCGATGTCGAGTAAAGCTTGCTCGGATCGGGGATCGTCAACATCTCACCACTATCAACAATCTATTTTGGGTATTTTGGAAAGATGTACATAGTTAAAATATGGCATGTATAGGCTGGTCATTTGAATCATGTTTGATGTTTGTAAGTAGCCATGAGATGTAGCTAGATATGTTCTATTCTTAACATGAATGAATTTGATATATGTGATGCATCTTTTGGCATGAATTGTGAGTTGAGAAATTGACTATTGAATGGTAACTTTGTATTGGTAAAATGCTAGTAGGAATTAGTGAAATTGAGATAGATTTTGGTATTGAATTTGTTATGGTTGGAATGAGAATTGAATGCATAGATTGGATAGTCATGTTGGTAAGTTTTTGGTTGCCTTTATGTGCATGATATGTTTTGGTATGTGTTGCTTGTAGGTTTGACCTAAGTGGGTGGCAATTTGGCTTTAGAAACGGCCTATAATGTCACACGGTCGAGGCACACGGGCGTGCCTAAGACCGTGGGTGAATTGGCAGAATGTAGCCTGTTATTACAGGGCCATAGCACACAGGCGTGCCTAGTGACCGTGTTAAAATAGTCAGTATATAGACACGAACAGGCACACGGGCGTGCCTAGTGACCGTGTTGAAATAGATAGTATGTAGACACGGATGGACACATGGGGGTGTCTAGTAGCCGTGGAGGGCACACGGCCTCCTCCCACGGGCGTGTCTCCCTTGTATCTTAGAAAAGTTTTAAATTTTAGAGAAATTTTGTATGTGTTTCAATTTAGTCCCGACCCCTCTATAGCATGTGAATTAGGTCTCGTAGACCTTGATAAGGGACACCATGATTGTAATTGAATGATATTGAAGATGATTGACTTTGTGTCGTAAATTCTAGATGTTAAATGTTTTGATTGATCGGTAATACCTCTAAACCCTGTTCTGGTGACGGTTTCGGGTTAGGGGTGTTACACCGTATAAGACCATGTCTGGGACATGGCCTCGGCACCAAAGAATGATCTCGTGTAAGACCATGTCTGGGACATGGCATCGACGTCGATATACGATCTCGTGTAAGACCATATCTGGGATATGGCATTGGCATCGTGTTACATGTATGACGAGATTGAGTATCCTTAGATATTCCAAGTAGTTCAATGGGTAAAGAACTAAGTTTATGTTAAAGATAGCAAAGAGCTAAGTCTATGTTCAAGAGAATAAAAGTGCTAAAATTATGTGATGAAGTGATACAGGTACCCATGAATAACTTACGAGTAATGAATGCAAAATGTGATATGTGAATTGGTAAGAGTAAGCAAGAGTAAGTTATGTTGATGTGTATTATTTAGTGTGATGAATGGATGTCATCATGAGCTTTTATGTTGTTATTTATTTCATGCAAACTTACTAAGCTTTATGCTTACCCCTCTCATTTCCCTTTTCCTTGTAGTATCGCCAAGCTAGCTCGGGTATCGTAGGACGTCGGAGTTCGGATCACACTATTAACTTCTCTTTGGTATAGCAAAGTTTGATTTATTTTGCGTATGGCATGTATAGGAACTTGGTTATTTTGTGTTATGTCATATTTGTTAGCCAATGTGTGGCTATTAATGTCATTAATTCATTTTGTAAATGGTCATTGGAAATTAGTCAATACTTGACAAGTTTATATATTCAATGATAATGAAGTTCATGAAGTGAAAGCTTGTGGGATAGGATGAGTAATGAGTAAAGTGTACACATGATGAGTGCAGTGTAAACCTATGTATGGATGTCTTGATTTTGGGTATTAGAAGTGCCTTATGGTCATGATGTATGTTGCATTGAAATGGTATAAGTGTGGTGGCTTTGTAGGGTGGCAATTGGCTTGGTAGATAGCCTTACAATTGTCCACACGGGTAGACATACGGGCGTGTGTCTAGGCCGTGTGTGACACACAGTCAGCCTTATGGGTGTGCTGATAGGCCGTGTGTCCCACTGCATGCTAGGTTGGCAAGTCAGAATACCCAGTAGTAAACACACGGGCTGAGACACGGCCGTGTGTCTCAACAGTGTGGAAGACACGGCCATAGAGCATGGGCGTACGATAGCCCGATTTAGGGGCTGGTCGGAACAGTGATCTCGGAATCACTAATTTGAGGTTAGAGAAAATTATTTTCATGATATTTTATGAGTTATAACATGTTTATAAGGATGCATGAAAATTTTGGTGCCTTAATTTTAGCGATTTCTAGCTAAATTGAGAAAAAGGACTAAATCGCATAAAGTGCAAAAGTTCTATTTTATTTCCTAGAGGTACCAAATAGCTATGGTTTATTAATTGGAAGTCCCAAATTTTCAATTTGGCCTTGTCTAAGTGAGTTGACCGGCCATAATAATGCATAGGGGACAAGTGCATTTATTATGATGTTTAGTTGGTGATATTAGTTGGAAAAAGAAATCAAATAAGATGATATAAGTAAAAGTTATCATCTTTTTATTTCTCTTTCTTCTCCAACCAAAAATATCAGCCATGAGAGGGGTTTGGAAGCTTAAAATTTCAGCAAGCATTTCTCCTCACAAGTAAGTGTTTTTGATGATCTTTCTTGATAAAAATTGTATTTTTGGAGTCCCCAAAGCTTAAGATAGCTAAATGAGGGACTAATTTACAACATGGTTGAAAGTATAGGGACTTTCCATGAGAGATTTATGTTGTTTGAAGAGTTTTTATGGAAGAAAATGAATGATAGGATGTTGATAAACAACTTTTGTGAAAGGTGTTGTTGTGAAAACACCTATTTGGGACTAAAATGCAAAAGTTGTAAATTATTCATTAAGGCATGAAATTGATGGAATTGTGGATAGTTATAAGAGGATTAAATGTTCAGCTAGGCTTGATTAACAAGAAAATGTGATGAGAATTTATTTACGAGCCTAGGGGCAAAATCGTAATTTTGCCAAAGTGTAGGGGCAAAATAGTCATTTTTGCCTAAATTGTGGATTATGGTGTTTTATGATTTATAAGTGATTAAATCAGTAAATTCCATTGTTCTAGATCAAAGAAAACAAGTTTCGGACCTAGAACGGATGAAAAGAGAAATGTGGGCAAAAAGTCATTCTCGGCTCTTTCGACATCGAGGTAAGTTCATGTGCGAATGTTGCAATTACGTATGAGCTTATTTAGTATTCCAATGTTGTATGGAATGTATATTATTATATGAATGTATGAAATGTCTCTTGATGAGATGTGAATGGAATTGAATTTAGAGTAATGGGAAAGGTGTATAGCATGATAGGACGATGGTTAAAGTCTCGAGTAAGATCATATTGGAATATGGCCTCGGGGTAAGAATTAGTAAAAGACCATGTCAGGGACATGGCATCGATATGTTAATGTATGTAAGACCTAATTGGGGTATGATGACGATGAGAACTATGTGCATGAGACTCAAGAGAGTTATTTAACAATTCGCATGATTCAATGTATGTGGTTGTACCATGAGTAACACAAGCATGTGTAGAACTGAATTGAGATGAATTCATTATATGATGAACCCCTAGTGGTGTTTGTGTAGTTGATGCACTGTGTGAATGAGAACGAGTATCGTAGAAAGTTAAGTAAGAATAGAAACATGTGAGAATGTTCTCGAATGAACATTTGAAATAGAGATATACTTGTGGATTATTATCCATGAATGTAAATAACGGTGAGCTATGTGCGATATCACCTTATTGATGGTGGTGATGGGCTGTGTGCGATACCATCAACTGTATTATTTATTGGTAGGCTAAGTGTGTAACCACCGAGATATTAGTAGTACGAGCGACTTATTGAAAATGCTTGATGTGTTGTTTTATATGATCATGTGGTGATCAATGCAGGAATGTATGCTAATTAAACGAGCAATTGGCTTGTGACATGGTAAGAATGTGGTAAGAGGTTGAATGAGTAAGTTTCAAGAATAGTTGAGTAAGTAACCATGAGTTTATGAGAGAAACTCTTCATGATACTATGTAACTAAGTTCACAATGAAAATCAATGTTGACACTTATTGCAGATGAGCTTACTAAGCATTATTGCTTACTCATTTACTTTTATCATCTCTTATAGGTTTTATTAACTAGCTCAGGTTGGAGACCGTCGGAGATGCTTTCACACTATCGAACAGACACTTGGTATGAGGTATCAAGTCCTTATGAGTCATGACATGTGTAGGGATTATTTTAAGGTTGATTAAGTCCCAATTGATGTAGCCAAATTGTATTGGCCTAAGAGAACCTAGAGTTGGTTGTAAATGTATTTGATAAAGTTCTCCCTAGTGTATGGGATGAAAACCTTAACTCTTTAAGGATTAAATGTATTAATTCATGTGTTCTAATGGATGATTGTGAATGTTTTGAAGTAGTATATGAATGTATCAAACAAGAGTAGTAAAAAGTTTGGTAAGATAGCTTCTAAGTGCCCACATGGATAGACACACGGGTGTGTGTCTAGGCTGTGTGCACCCTGCACCTTAGTACCTTAAGTCAGAATAGACCACGGACTGATCACACGACCGTTTGTTCAAGTCGTTTGATACGCACGGCCAGCACATGGGCGTGTGCCTAGGCCGTGTTGAATAAGTCAGTATATCAAGGTATAGCACACGGTTTAAGCCCACGGGCGTGTCAAGACCGTGTGTGATTAGTCAGTGTCGACCACGGGTTGAAGGCACAGACATGTAATAGAGTACACGGGCGTGTTCCCAAACCGCATGGGCGTGTGCTTTAACCGTGGGGCATTTGGCAGAATGCTTGGGTTTTTAAGCACGGTTGTTGAACATGGGCGTGTGTGTCACACACGGGCGTGTCTCGTTTACACGCAGGCGTGTGAGCCTGTATTTGAAGAGAAAAATTTTAAGAATCGTAAAAGTTCTGGATTATTCTCGAGAGCTCTCGTGTGTATGAGTGAGGCCTCGTAAGTCGAGAATGAGGTGATTGAGGTGACTAAAGAGAGTAGTCACGATTAGCCTAAGTGGCGACCGTGAGGTTTTAGTACGGTAACGTCTCAAGCCCGGTTCCGGCGTAAAACCCGAGTAAGGGGAGTTACAAGGCGTGTGCCTAGGCCGTGTGAAGTCTGCACCTGAACTTAGGAATTTAATTTGCCACACGGTCTACGGACACGGGCGTGTGACCTAAATGGGTTGATGACGTTATAAACAGAATGTCAAGGTTTTCACGCACGGGTGAAGACACGGGCGTGTCATGGCCGTGTGAGAGACACGGGCTATGGACACGGGCGTGTGTCAGGCCGTGTGAAAACCCCTATAGGTTCAAAATGAAAAATAAAATCCACACAGACTAGGGACATGTGCGTGTGTGACCACACGGCTTGCCCACACGGATGTGTTCCTTTCCACACGGGCGTGTGGCCCTATTTTTTGTAAAAGTTTTCTTAGTGTTCTAAAGTTTCCGGTTCAGTCCCGAACTGCTCTGTAAGAAAGTTTAGGGTTTCGTAGACCTATAAGAGGGACGTTATGATTTTGAGTGCAAAGTTTAAAGTTGAAAAGAAATTTTATGGTCCGATGTTGTATGTTTGAGTAAGTTAAGTCCGGTAAACCTCGTACCTGGTTCCGATGTTGAATATGGGTAAGGGGTGTTACAAAAACATTCTCCAAGATCTTTCTATACGACTGTTGCGCTAGAGGCAAAAATGATTCCTGCTGAGGACTTACTTTTAACTGTATTCAAAATCTAAGATAATACAATAGCATTACACCGCTCCATTGATATCCCAACTCATCTCGTAATGACTCTTTAGAACAAGTACCATCCACAAACCCCAATTTATTTTTGGCTAACAGCGCAATCTTCATTGCCCGACTCTGGACATTGTAATTATTAACTCCAAGCAACTGATGAGATACCAACAAGGCACTTGGAGTATCCGACGGATGCAAGTAAAGAAGGTGATTAAAATCAATAACCAAATCAAAAGGATTCACCATGATTGCAAAACAACCAGTATTGAAGTAGAGAAGTCTATCGATCAAGAATGATGTAAATAAGAGAAAATCGCCACAAGCAAAAAAAGCCCTAAATTACTAATTGGACCATACAAATTAGACTACACCCACAAAAAAATGTAATTGGGCCAGCTGAAAAATAAAAGAAAAAGACTTACTTTTCAACCTTCATAATCCGAAACGAAGTAATAGCGAATCAACAAACCAAGCAGATTTTGTGACCGGACTTTGGTGACCGGAAAGTAACCAATCGCTGGAGCTCTGATACCATGTTGAAAAACTGATCATGAATGAAAAAAAATACTCTGTGATATCAATAAGTACAGTAAGTGTCTTAAACCATTATTACAAACTTATTGACCTTTTATAGATTATTTGCTAACAGACTAACTATATTAACAATAAAGCTAACTACTCAAACTAATTATCAACTTACTTCTCAACAGTCTGTTCCTGTCTAAGTTCTCGGTAAGGTTTTTTTTTCTCAAGTTAAAAACATGTAGATTAATTATTTAAAAGCACTGTTAACCTTTAACATGGTGAAAGGGTGGTAAGATTGATAATAATGAGAAGGAGGTGATGAGGGAGATGGTGAAAGTGGAGACATGATGGTGGAGACATAAAATGGGGTGAAGGTGGTGAGGGAGAGCGTAAGTGTGTTAACAGTCTTTGTTAGATAATATATATATTACGCAGTATGATGTTTACTTTCGTTTTCTTGAATCCCAAATAGGTGGAAGCATCTATTCTAAGATGGGCTATGTCTGGCTCAGATAAAAATGTTAAAATCTAGGTCCGGTCTGTCTATATTCATTTTTATATAATTTTTTAAAATATAATATATCAAAAATACTAAAAATATTAAAATAAATATTTTCCAATAAATTGAAAAAAATATGTATACTTAAATAATACTAAGATAGGTGCAACTTAACAAGCAAATGCCTCTAAAATAGTAATAAAATTAACAATAAAATAAGAGTTATACAATATCTAAATAATAACAACAAAATAGTAGTAACATAATTGTGAAATGATAGCAAAATAGTGAAAAAAAGAAAATAAGAAAAAACAGCAAGAAAACAATAAAAAAAATCATTTTTTTCCATATTTAGATTGGGGCAAAAAAAACATTACTTGATGCCTGACTCGTTTTTTAAACAGGCATTATTTTCTTGTCCAAACCCATTTTTCGAACCTATATTTTTACCTAAACTCTTACACTTTTCGAGCGGACTGACCCGATCCATAGACCGATGTAATTCCTTTATATGAGTTTTTTTTATTTATTCTTTATTCATCATGTAACTTGATTACGTGAAGTAGTAAAACATAAAAAGAATAATTTAAATTTAAAAGAAAAATCCTAATTTGTTAATTAACTCGTACAAGTCCATCATGTAACTTTTTTATGGCTAAATGGTTAAAGTCACATGCAAGAAAAGAAAAATTTTTAATAGAGAAAGTAAGAACAACAAACACTACAAAATTATTAAACAATTGAACTTTTGTTGACAAAATGTTTGTTCAGAAAAGCAAGTTTTGGTTTTGCGAATTGCCATGGCGGTGGGATGCAATTGAATTCAGCCAAGTGGGTCTCCCACCTATTTTTGTCTTTCAAAAGCTCTCCAATCCAATGAACTAAAAGCTGCCCATTACGGCTTCTTAGCATAGTGACCGTCAGATTTTTATTTTTAGCAAATTGGTGGTGGGTTCATCGGTATCACTCATATCTCCAAAGGATAAGAAGATAACATCTCTCTTAACACTCACTGTTTCGCTCAACCTCCACCCTTTCTTCTTTTCTAATCTCTGCCTCCATAGCCAAATTACTTGCTTCACTTACCACAAGTAAGTATCCCACAAAAAAGAAGTTCCCTTTTTCTCCTTTTCGATGATCCCTCTCCTTTCCCTCCGGTCCCCCGCCTCTCCCTCCTCCGCTCTTTTCCACTTCAGCCCATCTCCTCCTTTCTCCTCTCGCTTTACTAAATCCCCTTTTCGCCGCTTTCTTCCTCCGACGAAACCCTCCCTTTCCACCAATTCTTTCAGCTCTACTTCCCAACAGCTTGGACCCCAAGGCCCTCAAAACCAGCAGGCTCCCAGAACTCTATTCCCTGGTGGCTACAAACGTCCCGAGATCAAGGTCCCTAATTTTGTCCTCCAGTTGGACCCCAACGACGTCTTGGCTGACGACAATGCGCTCGATTTCATTGACAAGGCCGTCTCCAAATGGGTTGGTCTTGTAGTGCTCAATGGTGGTGAAGGAAGTGGCGGCAGGGTTTATGAAGCTGCCCGTTCGTTAAAAGCGGTTGTTAAGGATCGCGCTTATCTTTTGATCGCGGAGCGGGTTGACATTGCCGCCGCTGTCGGTGCTAGTGGCGTGGTCCTCTCTGATCAAGGTGGGCTTTTTGCCTTTTTCTTTTTTCTTCTAAAGTTTGCTTATTCAAGGTTATTGGACTATTCACGTAAAAGTGGATTTATTTCTTTTCAAAAGCTTATCAGAGTTTAAAGTAATGAAATTGTCATGCTTGTTTTTCAAAATGAAATTGACCCAATGTTAAAGTAAAGCTATTAAAAGTCTTCAGTCATATCAAATGCATTGGTATCTATATCCAACATCGTTGTATTTGTTTACGAGAAATGCTTCCTTTACAGGCCTTCCTGCCATAGTCGCAAGAAACACAATGATGGATTCAAAATCAGATTCTGTCTTTCTCCCTTTGGTAGGTAGGACCGTGCAATCTTCAGATTCTGCTTTAAATGCTTCAAGTTCTGAAGGTGCTGATTTTCTTATATATGATCTGGGTCAAGAAGAGCACGTCAATACGGCAATGAAGGCTGTTTATGAAAATGTGAAGATACCGATCTTTGTTGTTAATAATAGATCACAAGCAGAGGTGCCATCATATACTGAGTTGACCAAGATTTTCAAATCAGGTGCTAGTGGTGTAGTTTTGTCATTGGAAGATTTGAGGTTGTTTACCGATGATGTTTTGAGCGAGTTTTTTAACATTGTATATACAACTAATAACAAACGTCAGGATGAGAGCATCGATGAACTAGAAATGGCGGATATCAATAGTGGCTCTCACCAGAAAGTGGGTGTGGCGGGTTTTATTAAAGTGGAAGATAGAGAAAAACAACTTATCGAGAAGGAGACATCAGTGTTAACCGAAGCAATAAATGTCTTCCAGAAAGCTGCACCTCTGGTGATCTTTTAATTAAGCTTTGGTAGTTCAAGTTATTTTCCATAATGGTTATGAGATTGTCAGTATTTAATTTTCCTTTTTTGGTTGAATCTCTGTGTTTTCGATTGTCAATTTTTTTTTTCCTTTTTGGTTGAATCTTTGTGTGTTTTGAATTCCAGATGGAGGAGATTTCACTTCTTATTGATGCTGTTGCTCAGATTGATGAGCCATTTCTACTGGCTATAGTGGTAATTGTGTGCTGAACTTCAACAAACTCTGGTTGCTGGGATTGCATTGGTATTAGCTCTAAATTTCAAATGAATGCCTATCTCTTTATTTGAGAACATATACCCATAGAATGACTATTTACTTTCTATTCACTTTCGGTTTAGGGAGTATAAAATTAAGGAATGCTTAAGCTTTAATGTCTTCAGCTTGGTTGATATGCTACCTCATATATTTCATTAGTTGTCACGGTGGTTTCACGAAGCGGGTTCATATTATATAGGCAATTTAATTAGATTCAATGAGATCGCATATGTCCACTAGGAATAAATTAGATTAACCTTGTGTTCTTTTTCTGCTATGCTCATGTCTCTTTCTTTTGATGGCCAGCATCTGCCTCATTATCCATTAGTTCATTATTCTGGCTTTTTTTTTTTTGTTACGTGTTACATTTGTCTGTGTTGAGCACTTGAATTAATTCTTATTTAGTTATATCATTCTTGCTGTTTTACTGATAAAACAATAATTTTAATTCCGTCATATTTGACAGAATGTCTTTACCGAATCATATTAGAATCTTCTATTAGTATTGTTTTTATTTAAATTAATTGATTGCTTGTGTCTTTCTTAGTATTTGTTTGTGTGTGTTTTCATTTTGTCTTTCTTACTATTTTGTTATGAATGCTCCCTAATCATAACTTAAGATCATGCAATGGTATTTCCTGTCTCTATGATATTGGCCTTATATTAATCAATAAAAGGAAATATGTTCTGCAGTGAGAAAGCAGACATTGTACGGAAATTGTTTGTTTATTCATGCATAGAAATTTGCTTGATCCTGTTAAATTTTTGGCTTTGCTATGACTTATTCATATATAAAATATGATATGATATATATTGGATTCTCAGGGTGAGTTCAATTCTGGTAAATCCACTGTCATTAATGCTCTTCTTGGGGAAAGATACCTCACGGAGGGGGTTATTCCCACGACTAATGAAATCACTTTTTTGCGCTATTCTGAGTTGGACCGGAAGGATATGCAGCGTTGTGAAAGGCACCCAGATGGTCAACTAATATGTTACCTTCCTGCTCCAATTCTTAAAGAAGTGAGTCCTTTTGGCATTTCCTCATCTGTATACCTGAATTTAAAAGTTCAGAGATCCTTTGGGTCTGCCAGTGGCTGGTTTCTCTGTAACTATTAATAGTAATTATTGTATTTTTCCATGCACTGGCATACCATCATACTAAATGTTTGTTAGTTTAGAAATGTAAACTTTATGCATGTAGATGTTAGTTGATTCTTCATCTCATGTGTTTTGTGTGTTCGTTATATTGCTTTAAATCCTTGCTGAAATATGCTGTTCTCTATATGTTATAGTTGTTAACCTTGTTTGAAATTTACATAATTACCAGGCAAATCCATCTTGCTTATTTGTGTTGTACTTGATATCATTCATTCCAAGTTACCTTTACTTTAAAAGATTCTAGAATCTGTTTTGATGGGTTGTGCATGACTGTTGGATATGGCGTGCAATTTTTATTGTGATAAAACATTGCAAAGATTTTATTATCACATGGGAATGAATCAATAGCAATTTTACTTCGTAAAAGAAAATCAGGCACAATATTCATAACCCTAGGTGCTTAAAAATGAGTTTTCAATCCATAATACAAATGAAAGTTTGAGACGTGCTGAACATCATTTAGGTTGAGCATATTAGATGAAGATCAATGAGACAGGGAAGATTGATAAATTGAAAAGTTTGGTGAAAGTAAACACAATGTGGATGGTTGACTATCTTCTTTCTGTTGCCTGCTTTCCTCTCTTTTTTGTTTTGTTTTCTTGGAAATTGGTCCGAATGTCATTATATTTTTTTCCATAACTAATTTTTAAAAATTCCTCCTGAGGGCAGATGAATATTGTTGATACACCAGGGACCAATGTGATTCTTCAAAGGCAACAGCGCCTGACTGAGGAATTTGTGCCTCGTGCCGATTTGCTCTTTTTTGTTATTTCTGCAGATCGCCCATTAACTGAGAGTGAGGTAAGATTAGTTTTGCATGTAATGTGGCATAGCTTTCTTCTTAATGTTCTCCATTTCTTGTGTGAGGCAATCAATTTTAACCCTGGAGGCACTGATTTTCTGTTATCAATGCTGCTTGTTGTGTAGAAATGCAGTACTTGATACTGTATGGATTTAGAAAAGTTTTCCATGATATGATATTACCATGTAAAAAGTTAATCATTTTGAAGTTTTATCAAGCGTTTGTTCATGGGGTTCTACGGAATTTTTCTTCGACACCTCTCTTTTTTTTTTGAAATTATTACAAAGTGAACCCAAAGGCTCATTAAGTGAAGGCATAAAGCTAGTTGAGATATCAAAGAATGGATTATGAGTTACTAATACTGATTTGGGAAATGTTGTGCTGTCCATAAATGCTTTGTGTTTAGTTTCATTAATTTAATTTCAGAAAGTTATAAATATTACCTTACTAATGGTCAATTCTTATTTTTTGTGAGCTGATCCTGAGTGTACGTGTTCTCTTTTTTTTTTCCAGGTTACTTTTCTTCGTTATACTCAGCAGTGGAAGAAGAAAGTTGTGTTTGTTTTGAATAAATCTGATCTTTATCGGAATACGCAAGAGGTTTAATTCTCACCTCCCATTGAGTATTGATGCTACTATGAAGTTAGTTAATACATTTACATTGACTTATAACTTATTATGACACTTTTTGAGTCTTATATTGGTTATCTTCATTTATTGCAGCTAGAGGAGGCAATATCATTCATCAAAGAGAATACAAAGAAGTTGCTAAACACAAAAGACGTGACATTATATCCAGTGGCTGCACGATTAGTTCTTGAAGAAAAGCTTTCAGCTACTTCTGATGATGGAAAAAAATATAGAGAAATAGTGTTCACTGAATCAAATTGGAAAACCAGTAGCTTTTACAAGCTTGAAAACTTCTTGTATAGTTTTTTAGATGGATCAACTAGTAGAGGAATGGAGAGAATGAAGCTCAAACTTGGAACACCAATTGCAATTGCTGAGCGAATACTTTCTGCTTGTGAAACTCTTAATAGAAAAGATTATGAGTCTGCAGAGCAGGACTTGTCTTCTGCAAATGAAATTATTGATAGCACGAAAGAGTATGTAATAAAGATGGAAAATGAAAGCATCTCTTGGAGAAGACAAACTTTATCAGCGGTACAAATTTAGGAATACTAATTTTTGAGTCTGCAAGTAGATGACTTTGTTTCTTACATAGTGTTGTCTATATCTATGTTGTTTATTCTTGTGCGTGGTATTGCAGATTGATGCTACAAAATCACGTATTCTGGAGCTCATAGAATCTACCTTACAGTTATCGAATCTTGATGTTGTCGCTTCCTTTTTACTCAAGGGGGAATCGTCCACCACACTGCCTGCTACTTCAAGGATTCAAAATGAAATACTTGGTCCTGCCATTGCTGATACACAAGTGAGTTAATGGTTCAGACCTCTTCATAATCTAGGTTGTGTGAAAATTAGATGTCTATTTCAAATATCAAGTTTTAGGAGCCATTTTTTTAGAGCTGCATGAGTTACTTTTCCTTTTTGCCTTTGGATTTATGGTATGTAATTGCATACAGAACTTACTTGGAGACTATGTGACATGGTTACAATCAAATAATGCACGTGAAGGAAGGGCTTATAAGGAATCTTTTGAGAAAAAATGGCCCTCCATTACCTTCTCGGACAAAAATTATCCTCTGGAGACCTATGAATTGCTGAGAAAGTTGGATGAACTCAGCTTGAGAGCGATAGAGAACTTAAGTGCCAATGCTACTTCCAAACAATTTGAGCGCGAAGTTCGTGAAGTGGTGAGTTAAGAATTCCTCTAAGTAGCAATAAAACTTGTCCAAACTAGTAAAGCAAGATAGTGGTAACAGGCAGTAATCTCTATGATGTCTGAATGTAAGGCATTTGATGGAAAAGCTCTAACAATATTAAATATGAGGGTCGCATGCAGGCATGTCATAAAGGAACTGCATTTCTTTGTTCTGCCTATTACTTGATTATTGATGACAATCACCATTGTAATTGTATCATTATCAATAATACATTGATGTATAGGAAAGAATAAAACTTTAAAGCAATTTTTGCCAAGAATGATTGTTTACTGCCCCTAGAAAAACTCCAGGCGGCCAATTGTTCTTGTTTGGGCTCTAATGCGGCCCGGTTATGCCGGAAAACTTTGTTTTTACATATTATGTGAAAATAAAACTGGTATTTATCATGTCCTTTAGGATTGCCAGAAAGATCATATTGACAGTTATTTGTCGTTGAATGTTCTTAGATCTCTCTTTAAAATGGCTGCTCCTATGTTGTTGCTTTTGGTTTTTAATTACCTTGTGCTAAAATTTACTTTCAAATGTTAAATTTTGATACGATTCAGTTGGCCTGAATGAAATGTCTTTCTTCAACCTCAGTTCTTGGAGACTTTTGGTGGACTTGGAGCAGCTGGTTTGTCAGCTTCACTTCTAACATCTATATTACCTACCACCTTAGAAGATCTTCTTGCTCTCGGCCTGTGTTCTGCTGGCGGGTAAGTATCTTCTTAAGTTCATATATTAATTCTTTATCTTCAAGCTGCATGCCCAAGTTTTCATAAAATAGTCAGTTATCTGTGTGACTTAAGGTCCTTGCTGTATTAAATCTATGCGCCTTTCATTCCTAAGTTACCTGTAACTTGGTCTGCTTGGCATCGGATTTTACTTTCTTTTGACCTTAACAATTCGTTAAGGGTTTAATGTTTCCGACCGCTTATTAATTAAATATTGTTATGATAGGTTTATAGCCATTTCAAATTTCCCAGCCCGTAGACAAGGAATAATAGAAAAGGTGAAAAAGACAGCAGATGCTTTAGGACAAGAACTTGAAGATGCAATGCAGAAGGATCTTCAAGAAACCACCCAGAATTTGGAAAAGTTTGTAAGAATTATCGGGGAGCCTTATCGAGATGTTGCGCAAAATAGACTGGACAAACTTCTAGAGGTAAAAGATGAACTATCAAATGTGAGGGGAACACTTAAAATGCTGCAAGTAGAAATTCAAAATCTTCATGTATCATAACACCAATATAATGGCTAGAAGTCGAGGGCGGGTTGTATATGTAACGGCGTTATACCATTTCTAAATCCCAGTTCTTGGGGTCTCAAGTGTACAATATCTTCACGCACTAATAAAAAAAATAAGCATGTTGTTCCCCAATAACTTTGCAGCATCTTTAACAAGCACGAATGTGTGTATGGTATGCAGCTGCAGATGCAAGCAATGTGGGTAAGCATCTTATTCTGCTTTTACATTTTTAAGATTGGATGAGAAATTTTTGAGTAAAGAAGAATGCATATTCCAGTTAAATTGTCTATAAGCTTTGATTTCAAGTTTATTCCTTTTGTCTTGTTTATTATATCAATTACCGGCCATAAAGTTTGTGGTCAGCCTGTGGTAAAACAATTAATAAACAAAGTTTCAACGGAGGGCATCTTAACTTTGCTTTACTCATTTTTAAGATTCAGCAATATTTAATATTTTACAAGGTTTTTACACGTTACAAGGGTCAACATCTATATACCTATAAAGGTTTGGACCTTCCTTGGTTGACACGTGCATAAGCTACTCTCTCTGCAATGATCAAATTTTAAATTTATTCTTTATACTACACTCGAATTTAAGATTATATTAATGGTCAAATTTTAATTTTGATCCTTGTGCTATACTTGAATTTAAGATTCAATTTTTATACTTTTAACTTTTTGATATAATTTGGCACTTCAATTTTTTTATGATGTCACTTATTAGTCCAAAGATTTTATTTTGATTAAAATATTGATGTAACTTTTAAGAGTTGTTAACACTATTAAAATTTTCTGTTAAAATCAAGTCCATTGTAAGTTTTTATATAGCTATTAAGTGATTACTTTTTAAAATTTTCAAAATGTCACATCAGTGAATTTAATAGAAGAATTTAATAGTGTTAACAATTGGATATAAATTTTTAAATTCAAAAAATAGAGACTAAAATTTTAAAAATAAAAGTACGAAGACTAAATTTTAAATATACCAAAAATATAGAGACTTGAAATATATTTTAATATTTAAATATTTACTCTATAATTTTAAAAAAATAATTAATAATTAACCAAAGCAACTAGTTCATAGAATAAATTAATGCTGAATACATATATTGAAAAAAAGAGAGGAAATTTTGGATAGAATATAATATAAAATATATGGTGGTCCTGAAATAGTAAAAAAACTTTATGTAATAGATCAGTGGGTCGACATGTTTGCATAAGCTATGAATTTGATTCTATAATCTTTCATTGATATAATCATATTTAAAGTGGAAAGTATACATAAATAAACAAACATGATTTCAATATTTAAGGTAAAGCAGAAAACAGACCTAACTTTGTGGCTTTTTTATTTCCTGAATTGTGTGAGATCAATGTCAATATTCCATTGGTTGGCTAACCTTAAAAGAAAAAGGGAGATTTTGAAAGCAAATTTGATGGTTGGGGCAAAGAGTGTGTGCAATTGGCACATATTCTTCATCACCCTCCCTACCATATATGCTAAACTAAACCCTAGAGCCAAACTATCACCCAACACTGCCTAAGCAAAGCAACTCAATGGTCCAAACCTTTCTACTTGATAATTGAGAAACTAAGGGGAATTGAGATCGAGAACTTCAATTTTGTCTAATAAATATCATGAGTATTCATATGTAATCAATTATCAAATAAATACACAATTTTATTTTGAAAATATGTCTGATGGTAAGTTGTGACAATTTATTATGATACGTGGTCTACTCATAAGTTTTGGCGTAAGTACTAATACAATAATACGAACAAAGCGGTAAACACTAGAAAAAAACACAAGCAAATTGGTAGTGTAGTTTATTGCATCACTTACATCTCTAGGACCTTACACAAATAAGAAATCAACTACTAAACTCACAATACATGCAATGATTTAAGATCAATCTATCCTAACCATTAGATAATTGTGGCCCCACCTTAGTACATATAATATGAACCCTCACCAAACAACCTCTCCTACGCTAAAAGCTATTAACTAATCACTTAAAGTTGAATAAACAATAAATGTATTCAATAAAATTTCCTTATTATGAACATATAAGCTCTTTTAAAATGCATCATCTTTTTCATGAAAGTAAGTCTCCGTAAATAGGCTTTAAAGTAGGTTACTTTAATCTCATAATTATCTCCATATAATGTGGAATAAAATCCATTTAAATTCGAAAGCTTTATCTTAATCTTTATCTCCGTGCTTTTTTTTTTCTTTTTTTTTATAGAAAGATTCAAATCATTTCATTAAACCAAAGGCCCAAAAGCCTAGAAAAATAGGGCAATAAGGACAAGGTCAAATAAGCTAGAATTGATCATTTTTATGTCATTTTAGTAGTTTTATGAATCCTATGTTAGTTAGACTTAAGTAAATAAAACAAGCCTTTTTGTGATGTTTATCGACCAATTAGGCCAACTCGAGCCTAATGAAGTCTAACAAGTTGATGTAATGGTGTAGGAAACGACTTGAATCAAATAATCGAAGCAGTTAGTGAACTGCCCAGAATATCGCGACATGGAGACCATAAAGTCACAACATTGAAGTTGCACAAATAGTTAGAAGAATTTTCGAGCAACATCGATAAGGCTAGTAGACTGTGGCCGAGGTTGTGACATGAAGGATATAAAGTCGCGACATCAACAAGCAAAGTCCCGACATTCTCGACAGTAGCCAAAGATAGAAGTCGATCCCAAGGTTGTAGCAAAGTCACGATAACCAAGCCCATATCCAAAGATTCGAGTAAATTGCCTGCCAAGTCACAATGTTGGACCTGTAATGTCACGACATTGATGCTTGACAAAGTTAAAATCTGCAAGGGTGTTTCTGTCCGCAATCAACTTTAACTTGTAAATCAGGGCAGAGTCGACCCAATTAGGTCAAAGAAAATTAGTTCTATAAATGTTAACTGAAGAACACAATTCAAGGAGGCTCGTTACAATTTCTAATAGCTTAGTAGATAGTTTGTAGGATTTTCTTTAAACATTTTTATTTCAATTTTTGTTTCTAGTAAAATTCAGTTTTTCTCAATTTCATTCTTTAGTTTTCTTTATTTAAGTTTTCTCACTTTTTTTTACGACGGATTTACCAATCATAAATGATTAAACACTTCCATTACAAGAATCTTTGTCGCCGCCCAAGTTGATCTCCATCATCAGAAGTCTTCGGAATACTGAGCTTTTCTAAACCCTATTCTTTCTTATCATTAATTTCATTAATGCTTTGCAAATTAAGTGGGTTTGGGATAATTTGAATGGGTCATAACTAAATTCTTAGAGAGGTTGGTTAATTGAAATGAGTGTAGTTAATCTAACTTAGGGTTTGAAACTGATTAATTGGATAAAATTGAATGAACTTAAACTCTAGAATTGACGACTCTATGTAGTAGTTTAGGTAGATGAGACCGAAAGGAGATTCTACTCAGAACCGATTCAAATTTTCTCATTTAGATCCATCAGGTCGAAAGGTAAATGGACTAAATTGATTAATTGATAGAATTATAGGCAGAAAGGTATTAATTAGGTTAATTAATAATTAATTGGTAAAAATCACTAAGTCTAGGTTAATTACAACCATGGAAATTGATCAACTCTTGTTTGTCATTCTTGATAATTTATCTGCCAACTTTAGTATTTTTGCAATTAGATCCTTTTAGTAATATTTAGTTCATATACTCTGAATTCAGGCTTCGTCGTACTATAGTAATTAGGGTAGTAGCTATTTAGACTTAGTTTTACGTGTTCTTGATTACTATTTAATTCAGTTTTAGTCATACCTCCCTTGGATACGATCATCAGAATACTGTCGTATGTCATTGTAAATTAAATTATATTACAATTTGACTTGTTCACTTGGAGTATACCACATTTATATATATTTAATTTGCATTGTTTTTACAACCTCGATGCACTCACACTGGGGTACGGTCAAAGGTCTATTTTCAATTCCAAGTCTAATGCTTGGATTAGGATTCTCTAAAAGCTTGTTGCTGAGATAGGAATAAAAACTCTTCAGGAGTCATACTTCAAATGAAATTCTTCAAGGCTGCCGCTTCTCTTTATGTTTTTTTTTTATACAAGTTGTAACATCCTAGATTAGGGGTTATGCGTTCGTGTGTAATTCATGAGATAGTGGGCTCAGTGGGTGTGTTGGATGTGTTCTGAGGAGTTCTAGGAACCCTAAGGTGCATGGAAATGTAAGGAAATGCTTTGGAAACGTTAAGTTTAAAAGAGGAAAGTGAACATTTTTGGAAACTAGGGGATGTAAGGAAATGATGTGGAAATGATTCAAAAGATGAAAGTAAACATTTCTGGAAACTTGGAAATGTAAGGAAATGTCAAGTTTAAAGAGCCAAACGAAAATTTTTGGAAACTTGGAAATGTAAAGAAATGTCAAGTTTTAAGGCTTAAAAAGAGAAAACTAAGGCAAGGTGGCCTTAAGAAAAATAATATGAGGAATTTGACACACAAACAGCTTGGAAAAGTGGCACGGAGATGCCACTTAGGGCCTCTGGAAATGGTGCCACATGCAAGGTGTTGGGCCTGAGTTCGAGTCACATGGGAAGCAAATAAAAGAAATTTTACTTTGCTTCCAGAAGAAAATGAGGTGGACGGCACATGGCTATAAATTAGGAGCTTTTATTCTTTTATTTTTAAGAGATAAAGGGTGGATAAATAAGGGATAAATAATGAATTTATTTTAGATTATTTTCAAGAGATAAATGTGGATATTATTTCTTTTATTTTGATAGATAAGGAAGAGATAAAAGAGGATTATTATTAGTATTATTTTTATTAAGAGATAAGAGATAATTATTGGATTAAGTTTTATTAAAGTGATAAATCAAGGGATAAAGCTATCAAAATAGAAGAGTGGTGGCCAAGTAAATGACTCTAGCTAGTAATTTTGGCTATAAAAGGAAGAGTAAGGCTATTCTTCATTCATTCTTTTCTTTTCAAGAAAACCTCTGCGAAAATTCTCTAAAGTTTCTCCTCTTCTCTCTGCCGAATTTTCTCTCGCCATTATTCTCTTTTTCTCTTTTCTTTTCTTCTTCTATTACAAACACAATCAAAAGCCGAAGATACCAATAGCCCTAGTCGATTTCTCACTAAGCCTCAAGAGCCAAAATTGTTATCCACATCAAAGCCATAGCCGAATCTTTGCTAAGGGTTCAAGCAAGAGTTCCATCAAATTCTTCATGAAGGTAAGATTAGGTTAGATTCTCATTCTATTTCTTTTAAGGTCACGAAATTAAGATTCTAATACCCTTAATATCTGTTGTCAAGAGATCTTTCGGGATTTACCAAGTGTCGACTACAAGGAAGGAGAAGTTCTTTTCCCGAAGGTACACCATAAGCCGCGTGTTCCCTAGTTATTCGGTGAATTTGGGATTTAAGAATCTAAGGTAAGTCATATTTAACATACGGCTAAGGGTTATTTGTTGTGAATAAATGTTAGAAATTGATCTAACATGTAGTTATAGGGATTTCGACAGAGGAGGATACAAGGATTTTGGGATTTGAGAATTTCAAGGTAAGTTTTAAGAATACTAATCCTACTAGGATTTGGATTTATGGCCAAATGGCTTTTTATTAAATTAGTAAGTGATTAATCAAATGTAGGAATTTGAGATCTAAGGCGATGGATCGATTTCTGGATTTCAAGGAATTCGTTAAGCAAATCGGTGTGTACCCTACCCTAAGTTTTGATAGGTTCATGGCTATGTTTAAATTAAATGTATTATTAAGAATGTGTGTACTCATACTAACCTTCGATATATCATATGGCAATTATTTTAATATATGAATATGCATAAGAATGTGAATGTGGCTAAGTACCACAAATGTGGTAAAAGTACCAGTGCGTTTTCCTACTTACGATAGGATTATGAATATGATATATTTTGAACATATGAATAGTAACATGAATGAGAATTAAGTATGTTATGCATGATATAAAATTTATGGGGCATTCGGGATCTATGTGAAAGGGGAAGAAGGTGTTGACTTGGTCTCACCAACGGAATATGGTGACTACGGTCACAAAATTTGAATATGGTAACCGGTTACATTATCTCGAATTTGGTAACTTCGGTTACATTATTTGAATATGGTGTCTAATGACACAAATTATATGGGCGATGAGCACGTCGATCGCAAATGATCGCCTTCGATGGTGTGTAGCGGATGGAGGGTTGACTTAGTAGTCCCCACGGTGTGGTGGCGAGTGCGGGTGGTGTGTAGCGGATGGTTAATTAGGTTTGGGTTTGGGAATGCATCATTAATTGTATTCTATGATTTGAATGTGTATCATCTGCATGCCTGATTCTATTATGACTTAGTGTTGTGTACACATTGAGTCTGTTGACTTACCCCGTTTGGGGAATATTTTTCAGGTGATGAGCAGTAATGGACCGGGTCGGCAGGAGCTTAAAGGTGGCCATGCATAGCAAGAAATTTATGATTTGGACTTTCAATTTATTTCAAGTATTTTAAGTTTTACTTTGGGATCATTGATATAATAAGGCCATTGTGGTTTACTTTATTTTTCTTTTATTTATTATGTTTATGGATTTTTATCAATTAAAGTTTAAGTAAATTCTTTTTTAAAAATTAACTCTAAATGTTTTGTCACCTTAATTAAATGGGTTTTAACATAAGATAAATTTGTTTTCAACTCAAGCCCAACCCAAACAATATTTTTTAAAAATCATACAAGTTTTTCCTAAGTAACAAAAGAATTTTGAACCGGTTTACTTGAGGAACATACCAAATCTGGTCAAAGCTCGTGGGCCGGGTTTGGGGTGTTTCAGTTTGGTATCAGAGCCAAGTTTTAAACTCTCGGCCTGTGGTCTAAAGCCCAAAACGTTTTCAAATCGAGCCCAAATGAGTTTTATGAAAGTATTTTTGAAAATGAGCAGGTTTTCTGGCATGGCACCTAAGTCTCCAGACCATGATCCACCGTAAGTACTTCTATCCATTTGTGTGATTTATATTATGATTTGTAGAAGGGTAGAAATGGAATGGAACGTAGATTAGTGAACTAGAATCTATTGAACCATAGGACTAGTCTATTCAAACACAAGTGCATAAGACTTAAGGACCATTAAACAAACCTATGACTAAGTCGCGAGAGTTAGGGTGTGGCAACCATTGTGCGCATGTCTAGGATTGGATCCTAAGAGCACAGTATTTAAGCGATCCTAGTGACTCACCTCCTCTTCGCAGAATCCTACCTGTGCGTAGCTTCGGTTCACCCTAACCAAGAGGACTTATTCATAGGCTAAACCCCTACTAAAACCCGAAAGGGAACTAGCCGTATTTTCAAAAAAAAAAACCTAGTTTTAAAACTCTTAAAATTATCCTTTTGAATTGCAAACATGATTCTATAAAATTTTCTGAAGTATTCTTGATTTATAAAAATTACTAAAATACCCCTATTTGCAAAATTACTAAATTGCCCTTGGTTTATGAAATTTCCAAAATACCCACAGTTCTTATCAAAAAAATTCATTACTTTATAAAATGTCCAAAAACCCTAATTTGCAAAATATCAAAATACCTTGATTTTGGAAAATTACAAAATCGCCCTAACTTACAAAATTACCAAAATGACCCTAATTTCCAAATTTTTGCAACATCACCGTTTTGGAAAGTACAATTCTCAAAAAGAACCCTCAAAGTTTTGCAAAATTTGGAAATACCCCGAAAATATTAAACTCTACAAATTTACCATGGTTTATTACCAAAATACCCCCGAGCTCCAAAATTACCGAAATACCCCCGGATTTTAAAATTTTTCAAAATACCCAGAATTTAAAAATTCCAAAATACTTTTTGACAAAATCACCAAGGAACCTCATTTTGACAAATTACAAAAATACCCACAGTAGGGCAATTACTTAAAAATACCCACAGGTAGTGGAAAAACAACAACAATGAAAACTACAACATTTCTCTGAACGAAAGTTCATAATTGATTAATGGATGTATGAATGTAAAGACTGTGCATGTATGAATACGAAAGAACCACTCTTAAAACTCTTGTCATAAAAATTTCTTCATGAGTAAACAAGTGAAAACAAGGACTAATTCATAAAACTTTTTACTCGGATTAAATCGCGACGTTAGAAATAAGTTCTAGGGGACGTGAACTTAGGGATTGTGCCTAGAAAGTATGATGGTTCTATTAAGATCGAGTCTGCGCAAAAAAGCATAGTGCGGTGAGAAGGATTGTACAACAGTTAATAAGTAATTTCGAGGACGAAATTATTTTTAAGGAGGGTAGAACTGTAACATCCTAGATTAGGGGTTATGCGTTAGTGTGTAATTCATGAGATAGTGGGCTCGGTGGGTGTGTTGGATGTGTTCGAGGAGTTCTAGGAACCCTAAGGTGCATGGAAATGTAAGGAAATGCTTTGGAAACGTTAAGTTTAAAAGAGGAAAGTGAACATTTTTGGAAACTAGGGGATGTAAGGAAATGATGTGGAAATGATTCAAAAGAGGAAAGTAAACATTTCTAGAAACTTGGAAATGTAAGGAAATGTCAAGTTTAAAGAGCCAAACGAAAATTTTTGGAAACTTGGAAATGTAAAGAAATGTCAAGTTTTAAGGCTTAAAAGAGAAAACTAAGGCAAGGTGGCCTTAAGAAAAATAATATGAGGAATTTGACACACAAACAAGCTTGGAAAAGTGGCCTGGAGATGCCACTTAGGGCCTCTGGAAATGGCGCCACATGCAAGGTGTTGGGCCTGAGTTCGAGTCACATGGGAAGCAAATAAAAGAAATTTTATTTTGCTTCCGGAAGAAGTAAGGTGGACTGGCACATGGCTATAAATTAGGAGCTTTTATTCTTTTATTTTTAAGAGATAAAGGGTGGATAAATAAGGGATAAATAATGGATTTATTTTAGATTATTTTCAAGAGATAAATGTGGATATTATTTCTTTTATTTTGATAGATAAGGAAGAGATAAAAGAGGATTATTATTAGTATTATTTTTATTAAGAGATAAGAGATAATTATTGGATTAAGTTTTATTAAAGTGATAAATCAAGGGATAAAGCTATCAAAATAGAAGAGTGGTGGCCAAGTAAATGACTCTAGCTAGTAATTTTGGCTATAAAAGGAAGAGTAAGGCTATTCTTCATTCATTCTTTTCTTTTCAAGAAAACCTCTGTAGAAATTCTCTAAAGTTTCTCCTCTTCTCTCTGCCGAATTTTCTCTGCCATTATTCTCTTTTTCTCTTTTCTTTTCTTCTTCTATTACAAACACAATCAAAATCCGAAGATACCAATAGCCCTAGTCGATTTCTCACTAAGCCTCAAGAGCCAAATTATTATCCACATCAAAGCCATAGCCGAATCATCGCTAAGGGTTCAAGCAAGAGTTCCATCAAATTCTTCATGAAGGGGTAAGATTAGGTTAGATTCTCATTCTATTTCTTTTAAGGTCAGTCGAAATTAAGATTCTAATACCTTTAATATCTCATTGTCAAGAGATCTTTCGGGATTTACTAAGTGTCGACTACAAGGAAGGAGAAGTTCTTTTCCCGAAGGTACACCATAAGTCGCGTGTTCCCTAGTTATTCGGTGAATTTCTGGATTTAAGAATCTAAGGTAAGTCATATTTAACATACGGCTAAGGGTTATTTGTTGTGAATAAATGTTAGAAATTGATCTAACATGTAGTTATAGGGATTTCGTGAGGAGGGATACAAGGATTTTGGGATTTGAGAATTTCAAGGTAAGTTTTAAGAATACTAATCCTACTAGGATTTGGATTTATGGCCAAATGGCTTTTTATTAAATTAGTAAGTGATTAATCAAATGTAGGAATTTGAGATCTAAGGCGATGAGATCGATTTCGGGATTTCAAGGAATTCGTTAAGCAAATCAGGTGTGTACCCTACCCTAAGTTTTGATAGGTTCATGGCTATGTTTAAATTAAATGTATTATTAAGAATGTGTGTACTCATACTAACCTTCGATATATCATATGGCAATTATTTTAATATATGAATATGCATAAGAATGTGAATGTGGCTAAGTACCACAAATGTGGTAAAAGTACCTGTGCACGTTTCCTACTTCGATAGGATTATGAATATGATATATTTTGAACATATAAATAGTAACATGAATGAGAATTAAGTATGTTATGCATGATATAAAATTTATGGGGCATTCGGGATCTATGTGAAAGGGAAGAAGGTGTTGACTTGGTCTCACCACCGGAATATGGTGACTACGGTCACAAAAATTTGAATATGGTAACTTCGGTTACATTATCCGAATTTGGTAACTTCGTTACATTATTTGAATATGGTGTCTAATGACACAAATTATATGGGCGATGAGCACGTCGATCGCAATGATCGCCTTCGATGGTGTGTAGCGGATGGAGGGTTGACTTAGTAGTCCCACGGTGTGACCGGCGAGTGCGGGTGGTGTGTAGCGGATGGTTAATTAGGTTTGGGTTTGGGAATGCATCATTAATTGTATTCTATGATTTGAATGTGTATCATCTGCATGCCCGATTCTATTATGACTTAGTGTTGTGTACACATTGAGTCTGTTGACTCACCCCGTTTGGGAATATTTTTCGTGTGATGAGCGGTAATGGACCGGGTCGGCGGGAGCTTAAAGGTGGCCATGCATAGCAAGAAATTTATGATTTGGACTTTCAATTTATTTTAAGTATTTTAAGTTTTACTTTGGGATCATTGATATAATAAGGCCATTGTGGTTTACTTTATTTTTCTTTTATTTATTATGTTTATGTATTTTTATCAATTAAAGTTTAAGTAAATTCCTTTTTAAAAATTAACTCTAAATGTTTTGTCACCTTAATTAAATGGGTTTTAACATAGGATAAATTTGTTTTCAACTCAAGCCCAACCCAAACAATATTTTTTAAAAATCATACAAGTTTTTCCTAAGTAACAAAAGAATTTTAAACCGGTTTACTTGAGGAACATACCAAATCTGGTCAAAGCTCGTGGGCCGGGTTTGGGGTGTTTCACAAGTAGTTACATTACAGTTGTGGAAGGGAAGGGGAACAAGGTTTACAAATATAAAAATCGAAATTTGGACCTTATGTGATAGAGGTAAGTTTCTTTTTTGTTATAGATAAAATTATACTTTTTTTTGTTATTTATAAGATAATCATAAACATGAATAAATACAAAATAAAAAACCGCCGATCAATAATGTAAGACCCCTTACTCAAGAAACTCGAGTAATGAATGTTACATTTAGCATTGAACATTCTTTCTATATCAAATACTTATGATTTGGGCTCTTATCAAGGTTACATTACTCTTTTTAGAACTTAACTAGACTAACAATAAAGTTTAATTCCATTCTAAACTCGTTTCAGGTATCCTTTGGCCTAACTAAACTTTTTTAGTTCTAGGTCAATATGTCTTGAGACAAGGGTTTGAATGTCTAGAGACCGTTTCATTTGACTATAGAACTTTAGCTTTGAAGTTGTATTGTCTCGAGACAAATGAGTGTATGTCTCGAGACAAAGAGGCTTATGTCTCGAAACAAAGTCCAATATGTCTTGAGACATGACCTTGATACTGTAGATTTTTAGCTTCAAAGTTCTTGTGTCTTGAGACACATTTCGTATGTCTCGAGACCTGGGACAGGGGACTTGAAAATTTTGTTTTCAAACACCTCCAACTCATACCAAATTGTCCACAATCATTCCAAACAATAATCAAAGCTCATAAAATATGTAATACCTCATATTTACCGTTCAAAACACATTAAACTCAAATGTTAGAACAACTAGACACTTTCTTTCTTACTTTATTAATTCACCTATGTACATGTCATCATATATACCATAAGATTTATTTCATACCCCTTTTCTCCCAAGCCTTAATGATGAGATGAGATTTGTCGATGTCACTAATTCGAATGAGAACTTCAATCTGATCTTTCACCTACGTGTTGAAAAATAACGTGTTAAGCTTGTGAAAGCTTAGTAAGTACCCATGAATTTAGATCTTACCATTTCTTTGATTTTTATTTATCATAAACATTATTACTATTATAATTTATGAATATATCTTAATAATAAATAGGTTATTCCATATTTATAAAATTAACTAATACTTTGATTCACTAATTTTATCATTTCACAGATTAACAAGAACAAAACTTTTATCAGAAATCACTTACCATGACTTTTTAGCCCATGATAGCCACATTTGAACCAGATGGATACATGGAACATATCACGATGCAAGAAACACAAATATGTTGGAAACACAGGCACTAAAGTACATAATAGAACATGAGGCATCGAAGTGCGATATCAAGAATATCATGAATAACACAGAACGCTCGAGCTCCTATAGCATGCCAACTATATCCATGAAGTTCAACGCTAGTATACATGGGCAATCGAATATCACTTAATTCACAATAATTAATCACGAATACTTTATTTCACGATTTTCATGATTTCAATACACTTTCACATTTATTTCATTCTAGTTTACTATTTAATATTACATGAACATATAATTTCAAGCATAAAATTTTTCAAGAGCATTTTCTTTACACTTCCATTCCATGACTAACCAAAAAATTTATTCATACTAGTATTTATTTCACGATTTTCATAATTTAGCTACACTTTTGCACTTCTTCAATTTAGTCCTCATTTTCCCACGATTTAAAGAACAATTGTAATTTCATTTACAATAATCACGAAACTTTATTTAGTAAATTCTTAATTCACAATAAACCTTATATTTCTTGTTCTCTACATCATTTCCACTTATAAAATAATAACACGTAAAACTTTTAAGTACTTTTCAATTTAATCCATTTTACCACGAAATTCAATATTCACTATCACATAGCACTTTAATCCATTAATCCATCATAATATCTTATTTCACATGTCTAATTTAAATTCTATTCACTTTTCTTATTTCAATCATAAATTTTATAAAGTTCACGATTTAGTCCTTAGCATCATGAACATACAATATTTACTATAATCTCACTTCAAGACCACTGTATGTCAATTTATTTACCATATTTCACTTCAATTAACCCTTCTTTTAAAATATAATATTTTACATATCAAATTGTTTTACACTTTGTTTTACTAATTTATCACAACATCCACAAAGTTTACATTTTAATCCTTCGGAGGCAAGAGAATTCAAGGGTACTTATCTCTCTTCAACCTTTAATCACTTGTTTTTCTCTTTTCCTTGCCACTTGAATCGCTTCCTTTATCTCTCTCTTCAATATCGTGCCAAGAACATAAAGCTTTCCATGAGAAATCTTTATATAACATCATTTCTATATTTTTCTAACAAAATTAAACTTGAAAACACTATGAAACCTTAATATTCATACATTGTTCTTTTGATTTTAAGTCATAGCTTGATTTTCTATCTCCTCAAACATGAGCATACAATCTTCCTTATTGAAATCTAAGTTCACTAGATTGTTGGAGGATTGATTTTACTAAAAATTTTAATGGAATTTCAAGGATTTCTCTCTTAATTTCAAGGAAAAGACCAAATTGCAAAGAAAACAAAACTCATTTTCTCCATGGATGATGGTGGCATGAACTTGAAAGAAAGATGGAGAGAATTCTTTTCTTTCCATCTTTTACTTAATCATTAATAAATATAAAAATAAAATAATAGTAAAATAATAATAAAAAATATTTTAACTAATAAAATTTCTACACCAATAATCTTTAATTATTACAACTCAATAATTGATAATTATCCAAATTAAGAAATGACCATTTTGCCCTTCAAAGTTCTCTACAATTCCATCCTTGAATCACTATTCACTTTCGATAAAATTGTGATTTATTCCCTTATCTTTCTCCACTTATTCAATTTGGTCCCCACTTACCAATTTTGTGTCACAAGAACTTTTGGGGTTATTTTCACTTTTGGTCCTTCAACTTTCCCATATTTATACCTTGCCCCCCAAAAATTTTGATTATTTACACTTTAGTCACAAAACTTTTCATACTTTTACAATTTAGTCCCTATCTTAGAATGATATATCACAACATACTTCTTAATTCAACTTTCTTTGGAATCCATCAATATCATTTATATTACTTATTTTACTTTATCGAGGAATCCGTTATGCATGATTCTCACTTAATACTACTTTTATGACATAACAATTTTAAAGGTGTTGAAAATAAAACTAATGCATATTCGAATTGTAATTTATTATATAAGCACAACTTATATCACAAGTCAGTATATACCAACACTTTTAAATAATCATATTATATTTCTCGATAAAAATAAAATCATAGTTTCTATTTTTTCCAATAAGAAATGAAGAGAGGTGGATAAAATATTGAGATTCAAATATAAGATTTGTTGGGCTAGCTAAATCTTTACTCGGTTGGTATCAATATTGTTGTCTGTGCAAGAAGATATAGGTTCGAGTGCGCTAAAGTGCGTTATCCTCTTATTTAAGGGTCGAATAGGGGCAGACCTAGGGGGGCTGGCAGGGGCCCCGGCTCCCCTAAAATGGAAAATTTTCCATTTAGGCCCTTTATAATTTATAAAAGTTTAAATTAGTAATGGTTAAATTGCATTTTGCCCCTCAAAATGATAAAAAATTGACTTAATCCTCTAAAAACTATAAAGATATAGGCTATTAAAATTACGAAATTACATTTTTACTAGCATAAAAATATATAATTTAATTCCGTCTAAAAGAAATTTCTAACTTCTACGTAGTTATGGATAATTTTAGAAATTATAACAAAACAAATACAAAATTTGTTCTTTTTTAAAATATTATTACATGTTGCGCCTTTTTGTGGCCGCTTCTCTCAAACAGACTTTTAAAGCACCGTGAAAAAGAAATGCTTAACTCAAACATGGAGCTAATTTTAACATTTATGTTGGTTCAAATGCCATGCTTGTAATGATTAATTTGGAAGTAGAAATCCACCACTTAAATAAGGATTAAATGAACATTCTTAAGGTATCCACTAATCATGATTAATTAAAAATTAAAATCAAGTTAAGTAATAAATAAAAGAAAATTATTTTATAAATTGTAGTGAAGTTTTTAGATTTACTAGTTTCTAATATCACATACGTTGCATGTGATTTTACACGTTTAATATTCAATCAATTTTTAAATATTATACTTTCAATTTCAATACTTAATGTAAAATAATATTTCTTATTTGAATTATTGAATATACTTCAAATATATTAACTCAACAATTCTAATATTATAATAGAAAATTTTTAAATTATAGTTAAAATATTTTTAACATCTTCAATATATAATATAGTTTTATTTTATGTAATTAATGCAAAGTAACATTATTTAAAATAATAAATAATTAATATAATTAACTGTAATATTAATTAAGTGATAATTAAGATGTTTAAAATTATATTCGAGTAATAACTTTTTTTTTACATCTAAAAACTAATAATTATAATTATCACAATTTTTTTATATTTTATGCTTAGAGTTCTATTCAAGTAAAAACTCTATTTTAAAATTAGCACAAGTTTTTTAACTAATAATTGAAAATTAAATTATAATTATTTTTAAATGTATAGTTATCACAACTTTTTTATTTTTAAATGTGAATTTTGTAATATGATAGAAAATGAAAAGTATTCTTGTCAGTTCAATTTTTTTTCTAAATATATATATATATATATATATATATTATAGATAAGTATGGTTGAAATGGTGACATGGGTTTTATATAGTATAATCAAAACAAATAAATATATAAAAAATGACACACACATTACTTTTTCAACTCAATCTAAAAATTTTGCTAGTAGTGTATTAAATAGTCTACCATAAATTAATAATTGTTATAAGTATTTTATTATAACGTGGATGCCGATTAGGATAAGAAGTTTGATGTACTTTAGGACTCTAATATTCATTAGGAGTAGAATTTTGTAACATATATACTTTTTATGTTTATACATATAAACTTTGGAGAAACATTCTATTTGATGAATAAAATACATACTTCTCTCTTTGCATTTTATTTTATAACACGTTATTAGCACACTCTTATTCATTTTAAGTTGTTGGATAAGATTACAAAAGAAAGAAAGAAAATACAAATCACGTACTAAAGGAAGGGATTGAACCCACGCCACTATTATTTTAAGTATTATATATGACTAAATGACACGTTAGCATTTAATTAATTTTTTAAAACTAAAAAATATAAAAAAAATATTTTTTATTTTTATAAATTTTAATGATTTTTAATTTTTTTTAAAAAAATACTTTTTATAATTGTTTTTGAATTTTTAAATTAAAAAAAAAAAATTAAATGCTGACACGCCATCCACGTGTATGCAACATTAGCAAAGTTAACAAACTTTAACTTTTTCATCCATTTTGAGATGATTTGACAAAATAATACAAATTCAAAGATTAAAAAGGATGAAAAATTAAATTAAGAGATAAAATGAACTTTTCTATAAAGTTGAAGAGCCAAATAAATTATTATGCCAAATTACATTTCCTAAAGGATGGATTATAGATTAAACCTTTTCGTGGTTAATTATTAATTTTGCATGCTTTCCCATTGTTAATTACTAACACATTATTAGTTCTTCCCTCGTTAGAGAGTAGTTCTTAGAACTTGAAATAATTGTGATAGTTATTTTCTTTTTCATATAATGATTATTTTTATTCTTAAATTTCTTAACGTTTAAGTGCATTTGAACTCACGTGCTTTTTGTTATTGTCATAATAATAATGCTTAATGAATTAATGCTCAATCGACAATTATGATAGTTATTTTAAATCTTAGTTCTTTCGTGATATAACAATTGTATTATGTTCACAATTACAATAAACTCGGTTTACACTCTAGTTGGAATGTACTTTTAAAGTCAAAAGAGTGAGATTTGAAATATTAAAGAAAAAAAAGAACCTAAATTGTGACCTATTAATCAAGTATTCATCTTCCTAAAAAATAATTTAAGTTCAAATCATCATCATATAAAAAACCCAATTTCAAAATTTTCTTTTTGAACATTAATATCATAATAGGTTTTCATCATATTTATTCTTTTTGATACAATGTCTAAAACTACTCATAATCCCTCCCTAATCCTTAAATAGAAGGATAATGCGTTTCAGTGCACTCAAACTCATATCCTCCTACACTGGCAACAATGTCGATGCCACTCGATAAAATTTAATTAGCAAAACCAAAATTTTGCAAATATGTAATAATTATGGGATGGAAATAGTTAATAGCCTATTTTGGTAGTAAGGTTTGTCCAATAATTGTGACTAAAAACTTGACAGCTTAATAAAAAAAACAAAAAGAAAAAGAGAAGTACTATAAGAGTCATCTAAAATCTCCACCGTTGAATGTTTTAAGAAACAAAAGAAGGAAAAGAATATTCTAATCTTACTATCAAGGTTAACATGCAATTAATGCAAGCCTCCTCTGTGTTCAAGTTTTTGCAAGATACCTAACTTATGAAGTAAGAACAAAGACAAGTGTAAGTGTCATCCATCCACCATTGTTGTCCTCTTTATGATATATGTTTCCATTGGAAAATTGGGGGGACAATTTATGTAAATAAGGAAACTTTTCCTAAACACTAAAAACCAACATACTTATTAGTAGGAAATAACTTTTTTGGCCTTTATACTAAGGATTTTTAAATCATTTGGTATGAACCCTAATTTTTTTTTTTTTGCTTGTATATTTTTGTGCAAACAAACCGGTCCGTACTGTGTTTTTGGAGCATTTAGTTAACAAATAATATATGATATTTGTCTATTATAAAGGTTAGAAATGAAAAAGCAAAGTGATTATTAAAAATTAGGATTTTTTTTGTTTTTTCATTTTTTTATAAATTAATAAAAATTTAAAAATGTTGATATTTGAATAATAAATTCAAAATTTCAATTTTTAACATTTCAACCAACAAATCATTTTATTTATATATGAACTTTTAATAAATATATTTGTTACATAATTATTCTTTGCTCATCGAGGATGTGACATAAGCCTATATAGAAGGGTAAAGCAAGAAAATTATTTTGAGAGTATAAAAATTTTGAATTTTAATATATATATATATATATATATATATATGCGTCAATTCTTCTATTCTTAAATGGTTGAATGCATCACTTGCAATGGTGAGTTAAGGGTGAATGCAAATGCTTGTCATTATAGAGCAAAGAATTGAAAGTGAATGGCATAGTTGTAAAACATCTAGGCAAAGCTAGAAGAAACAAAAGCAATGGGTCGATTCTTTTCTCTGTGGTTGCTCTGGTTGGGTTTCTTTTAATAGCTAAACAAAACTTACATCTCATAATAACTTTATTTTTCTTTTGTTAAACTAAAATTTTAAAGATAAAATCATGTATATATACATAAGTAGGAATTTGGGTTTGGAGTAGCTGTCTTCAACTATTAACTTTGTTGTCTATTTTTAAGGTAAAAATATTATGGAAATCCTAACTTAAGAATCAAATTGTATTTTACTCTTTCTATTTAAAATATGAGTAAATTAGTTTCTGTACATGAGATTAAATAGTAAATTAATCATTTTATTAAAAATTCATCCATTTCTACGGTAAAAAATTGGTCACTATACATCAACATGAGGTACACATAGCATGTCACATGTCACATGTGACTGTTTAGTTATTTTGTCAACCATACCATTTTTTTTTTGTTAATACAAGAATAAATCTGAATTACATTAAACGTTGGAATGCAACTTCCAGATAGTCATCCTGCAATTTTTGCAAAACACCATCAGGGGTTCAAGAAAACATACAAACCAAGTTGACTGTTAAAAGCCAACAATGCCATGCCATCTGCCGCTCTATTACCTTCACGATAAATATGAACAAATTTCACCTCCCTCTCTCGACAAAGAAGCTCCCAAATAGTGGTCTCCGTTTACATACAACTTTTTGATGTCATATCAATTTTTAACAAAAATAAATGGATAAAATTTTTAATAGAAAGAACCAATTTACTCTTTAATCTAATGTATAAATATTAATTTATCTATTTTTAAAATATAAAAAATAAAATACAATCCTACGTGGCTTTGTGTACTTTTTCCTGTATTTTTAATCCTAAATGTGTGGTAGAGTAAAAAGATTGTAAAAGATTTAGTGGGCTTAAAAGGTTAAGACTTTTCCTCTGCCTCCGAATTCTCCTAGTATAAAATTATCCCCAATGCTTTCACTTTTCATTCATCTTCATTGCTTTGTTCCTTGCCTCTTTCTCTTCCTCATCAGAATATAAAAAGAAAGCTATCTCTTTCATTTCAATCTCCATCTCCCCCCACCCCCATTTGATTTCAGAAAACTCCAAAAGAGTTGAGGAGTTTCATTTAAGCTCCCCTGTTTCTCCCTTGTTATCTCTGTACCTTTTCCAACAATAAAAAATGTCGTCAAGTGTGAGTCAAGGGTTGCAATCATGCCTGGAGGTAAGGGTGGTGGAACCACGTTTTCTGAGTCTGAAACTGGCTCCACCTAAATCAAATTCCCCTGCCTCCATTGCTCCTACTAACGAGGAAAAAGACGCCAAGCTCATAGGCAATCAAAATATGGAGACGGAGGGCTGGAGTTTCCTCCACTCCCTCTCCAACGCCAATGAATATTCTACCCAAAATGACAATGTATACGTGCATCCTCTTGTAAAGCGTTCAGCTTCTATCCTAAGTGAAAAAAGCCTTGAAATGTGCACCGAGAGATTAGGTAGTGAAACTGGAAGTGATGTTAGCGACATTTCCTTGCTTTCATTACAAACTGGGGTTTACAATCCATCGAATTCCAAACCAAGGGAAAGTTCATTGAAACGAAAAACGAGTCGTATCAACACCTTCCCACCTCCATTAACATCCATTACCGGTTCCAATGGCGTCCAAGTCAAGTCTCACCGAGAAGGTGGCCGTTTGGTTCTTCAAGCCGTTACTATCCCTCCTTGCCATACCTACTTCCATGCGGAACGAAGTGAAGGCAGGCTTAGGCTTTCACTTTTCAAGGATGTCACCGATGGTTTCCACAGCGAAGACGGCGAAGAGGAAGTCCGAGAGGACCTTGTAGAAAAAGAAGATGATGATGAAGATGATGAAGATGGTGAAAATGATCAAGCGTTAGAAGGTGAATTCAAAGAAGAAAGCATTATGAGGGAGGTGAAGTTATGGAAGGAAATAGTGGGAGTACTGGGGCTGAAATTGAGACAAGGAAATTGGCTAGGCCAAGCCGATGCAAAGAAAGTGGGCGTAGGCACAAAGTGTTGCTTAATTGGCAGCCATTGTTGGTGGGGTGACTACTTGAAAGCTAAAAGTTGGAAGGTTTCTCTCAACCCCAGAGACAATAATTACTATGATTGGATCCCCTAATTTCCCTCCTCCTCCTTTTACCTTTATCATAATAATTATTATTACTAATTTCTAATTTTCAGGAGTTATGTATATCAAAAAGTAAGAGATTACCGTACCATGGATTTCCTAAAATATGCTTATGGTAGTTATTATCGTTATTGGACCAGACCATGTCACGTGCTACACTCCCTTTTCTCCCATGCTGCAGCTCCTATTTTTGGTTTATTTTCCTACCTCAGTTACTTATCAATATTTATAAAATAAATGACTGTTGCTCCGTTAATGATGGGGGACTTCCTCTATAATTTTTGCTCATCGCTTTCCTAGGGAAATTTTTGTTGGACACCATTGAAGAAAATGATAAGATTTTAATTCCTCCAATAACTTATATTTGGAATCTTAACTTCAGTCCAAACGGTTTACAATCACAATTTACATGCAACTCTTGAGTTTTATATGTTGATAAATATATTAGATCTTTTATGAAATAAATATATCAAAGTTAATCAAAATAAGTCAGTTGATATATTACGTGATGTAATTTTAGAGTAACGGAATTGAATTATAAATTTTTTAGCAATCATTATTTTTGAAAGCTCTTTTTTTTTTATTTTTAATATATAAAATTTTAATTTTATTATTTGTAAAAACATTGAAACAAATTTTCATTTTTTTGACTTTGGGCCTGCCTCTCCCTTGTATTTGGCTCCTGATGACGGTCAACAAATTTAATTAAGTGTTAAAATTTAAATTTTAAGATCCTTAACAAAGTGTTAATGTTTGACTTTTATTATCAATACATATAAAGTTATACGCTAACAGTATGGGACAAATCCTTGTCATAATTAAAATAAAGTTGGGCAATGAACGTGCTTGATTACGATGTGGATGTGATTGGTTTCAGTGGTGAGAGGCCAACGTGTAGCAGCATCTTCCTTATCGGATAGTTTAACATACATACATACATACATACATACATACATTTCCGTAAATGATATACACGAGCAAAATGTTGGAAAATTAGAAGAGTAGTTAAATATACACCGCGAAACAGGGATAATGCAAGTGGGAGGGGGGTACTCCATTGCACGGATGCCAGGTAAACTATCAAGTTTCGGACCCACAAAGCAAGCAAGAGCCGGCCAACATGAACATGCAACTGACCTCATTGCTCATTATCATCCATGTGCTTTGCTATGCATTTGTTATCTGCTGCTTCCATGCCATTGTTAGTACTGGTGAACCTCTCCTCTGGTTTCTTCTTCTTCTTCTTCTTCGTTTTCATTTATGTCATGTGACTGACAATTTCTCATTCACTTACAAAGCGACCCCACAATTCTTACCTCTCAAACTCGAACTGTATCTGTACTGAAGATGAAAGATCATGGGAAAGTTGAAAACATATCAATATAGATGTTGGAAAAAAAGATCCTTTTTTCAGCAAAATAAGAAAAGAATCTTTAGGGGTGGGTGCCAAATTCGGATGTCAAACAGGTGAGTTTTGGGGTAAGGGATATTAATATATATACGGACAAAGGCTCCAGGTGGTCGAGTCCAGAGACAGAGACGAAGAGCGAGGTGGGCGGGCGGCGGGTTACATTCCTTAAAAGAGGAGGGCAGTGTCCTATCGTGGAGTTTCGATATCCATATACATTAACCCACTTTATATGCATTTATTGTGTCTTAAACATCATATGCTTTGAGAACCTTAGGGTCATCTTCCTTTAAGCACATATATTCTCTCACCATATCACCCCACCTGTAAGCAAAATCTTTAGGCAATCACCATGTCTCAATATCTTTTTTTTTTTTTAAAACTATCATATAGGGAAAAAATGACATAATTTCACTAAGGAAAGATGCTTAATTTGATATAAAGATGTTTCCTCTAGTTAGCTAGCTAGGCCGGAATATGAAAAATTTTATGATCATTTTCGTCAAAACATGTGTGGTGCAGCTCCCGGAGATTACTCAATATGCAAAATGGAATAAAAACAAATCCAATACTTATTGATTCATTCAAATTTCTTTACCACATAACGTTCAACAAGTAGAGAAATTTAATATAGGACGGTGATGGAGGAAGCTATAAGTTAACTAGGAATAAATTAGAAGGTGAAAGGGTTTGGGTAGTTGTATATGTCAATCTATTTTTATTGTGAAATTCAATGCCATAATTGCAAATTCTACAAATTAAGTGAAACAAATGTCAATATCTAGCAATGTGATAAGGAGCTAAGAGATGAGTTTGTAGTAGTAGAGGCACGGTGTATTTAAATATATTAGGGGAGGGAAATGAGGTTGTTTGGGATCGAACTTAAGTTCTCATGCTTACAATATAATATTCTTGTCATTTTATTTTGGTAACAAATAAACTATATATTATATATACATGCAAATATATCTCAATTACATCTATATAAATATATTTATATGTAAATATCAGTTTTAAAATTATGGGTAAATTACAATCAAGGTCACTAAACTATTAGTAAGTTTACGTTTCGATCACTCAACTTCAAAAACTTACAAAATGGTCTCTAAATTATTCAAAAGTTTCATTTAAGTCACTGGGCTGTTAAAATCGATGTTGTATGCCTTCTCTGTTCGCACTGCCTGTACAATCAAAAGTTCTTCTTTGCCTTCTATTCTATAGTTTAGTGTTTTTTTTTTATGAAACAGCTTTGTATGTCATGAATTTGTGAATCAAAATTCAAACAAATTTCTTCTCTGATCTCTGACACTGACCGTCAATTCAACTTGGACCTAAGGTATGTTCTACTCATCAAGGGTGCTGATCCACTATATCGATCTTTGAATCGTCACTTGGAGCTCGCTAATCGGACTTTTTGTAACAGCCTGCCTAGTGTAGATCATACCGATATGCTTTTGACGTATAATTGAGTAAGCCAGAGTAGAAAAGGGTGAATTATCAGTTAAAAGTGTTTGGCTGGCGTGTTGCGTGAATTTAACAGTATGCCCTTTTGGGGGACGCTTTGCTGGAATTAGCCATTTGGTGAACTCTAGGGTTTGGCAGACTCTATTATGAAATGATCCGCCAACCCCAGATGTCCTAAGTGAACTTGCTAGTTTGCGGAGCGATGAAATTATTTTACGTGGAAACAAAAGCTCGGCAAGTATAGCTAGAGTTTAGTTGAGAGCTAGTTGAAATTGAACTAGAGTACTGTAGATGAAAACTTGATATGTTTAAGTAGCTGTAACACCCCTTATCCGTGTTTGACGCCGAAACAGGGTACGAGGCGTTACCTAAATTAAACACATACTAATACACATTTCCGGGTCATAAAAATTCGTTCCAATTTTAAGTTTTCAATCTTCATCTTAAAGTCCTTAATATGAGCCTATGAGGCCCAAAACATACATTAAAAGTAGTTCAGGACTAAACCGGGAACCTTAGAAAGCTTTAGAATTTTTTACTAAAAATAGGGGCACACGCCCATGCGGACTTGGGGCACGGTCGTGTGGCTGGCATGGCCATGTCCTTAGCCCGTTCGTGAGCCTGACTTGTGCTTCGCGAGAATTCAGGATGTCACACGGCCTGGCACACGCCTGTGTCCATAGCCCGTGTCCCTCACACGGCCATGACACACCCGTGTCTCAGCCCGTGTGTTAAGACCTTGACATTCTATTTTTGACATCAGCAACATTTTAGGGTCACATGGCCAAGGTACACGCCCGTGTCCTTAGACCGTGTGGCGAATTAAATTCCAAAAATCAAATGCAGACTTCACACGGCCTGGGCACATGCCTATGTCCTATAGCCGTGTCTCAGCCTGTGTGGTTACTACTGGGCATTCTGTTTTGCCAACTTAGGGTGCAGGGGGACACACGGCCGGACTACACGCCCATGGGGCAGACCATGTGTCACACACGGCCTAGACACACGCCCTTGTGTCTACCCGTGTGGACAAAAATAAGGCTATTTACCAAGCCCTTTTTGCCACCCTTATCTACACCAACATAAACCACATCAAATAACCTATTCATTCATGCACTAATATATCAAATACCCAACCATGCAATTTGCACATTCATGAAAAACATCATCATTTTCATATATCAATAATAAGTAATGGCCATCGTCCATGGCCTTATACAAAATGAATCAATCTTCAAGACAAGCCAACACATTTGGCCAAAATATTATAACACTTGACAAAGACCAAGTCCCTATACATGCCATACTCAAAATGATAAATCTAACTATACCAAATGTTCAAATTGATAGTGTGATCGAGCCTCCGACGTCCTTTGATCCCCTAGCTAGCTTGGCGATACTATAAGAAAATGGAAAGGAAAAGGAGTAAGCATAAAGCTTAGTAAGTCGCATGTAAATAATTAACAACAATTACCATGCATTATTATACTCATAACATATTATAAACTTGCACTTAGTTCTCAAATGATGTATGGTATAACTTACTCATTTTCATCCTTACTAATCACATAACATAAATCGAACTCATTTCTTATGAATTTCGAGTAGGTACCTGTATCACTTACAACATGGTCGTAACTATTCTCACTTTTAACACAAGCTTTAAATTACCTGTTGAACCAGTTGGAATACCAAAGGATACCCGACAAGCCTCACCCAAGAGGGGACAATGCCGATGCCATGTCCCAGACATGGTCTTACACTGGCTCACATGTCGAGGCCGATGCCATGTCCCAGACATGGTCTTACACTGGCTCACATGTCGAGGCCGATGCCATGTCCCAGACATGGTCTTACACTAGCTCTCGTCTCAATGCCGATGCCATGTCCCAGACATGGTCTTACACTGCCTCTCATAATGTGGCCGATGCCATGTCCCAGACATGGTCTTACACTAGCACACAAATCAACCAAATGTCATGGCTTGGATATCCAATCTATTCCTAAGGTTCAACCGGGAGTATACCACATCAAATTTCGTCATGCATATTCATAACCATAATCAAACATTTTATGCAGTATCAATTGTTTAATGCATAATAACATTAGAGTTGTATTATTTACGTACAACTTACTTCGATATACAAAAAGTGGGCGACTAGATTGAATTAGTCTACTAGCTTGGTTTTCCCCCGGTCTAGGTCCGGACTCCGTTTTTCTTGATCTATAATGAAAAATTCACTTATTTAATCACTACATAAATCAAGACATTCCAAAATTCCTACTTTGGCAAAATTACCATTTTGCCCTTAGACTTTCACATAATTACAATTTTGCTCCTAGGCTCGTAAAACGATTTTCATCGAATTTCCTCATTAAAAAAGCCTAGCCAAATCTATTTTAAGCTTATAGCAACTCAAAATTCCAATTATTTCACACACTTACCACCTATTTTACAACCTTTACAAAAAGGTCCCTTTTTAGGTGTTTTCATGAAAATCACTTAACAAAAGTTGTTTATTTAACAATCAAGATTCATTTTATTCCATAAAAATTCAATAAACAACATTAATGCTCTCATGGAAAAACCCTAAAATTTCAACCATAGTGCAAAATAGTCCCCTCATTAGCTAGATTATGCTACAAAGGTCCCAAAAGTACAAAAATTATCAAGAATGACCATTAAAATCACTTACTTGCAAGGGTTGTAAGTTGCTGAAAATTTCAAGCTTCTAAAACCCCTATTTTGCTGATATTTTCGATGGAGAGGATGAAGATGAAAGGTGATGTCTTTTTTTTTTCTCTTTATTATATTTTTATTTCATCAATTAAGTCACCTAATGCCACCAACTTTGACCAATTTTTATTTTTTTGTCCCCTATGGCCGGCCATCACTCTTTTAAGGGCCTATTTGCACATTAAGGACCTCCAATTTAAGATTATATAGCTATTTAACACCTTTAGCTTGTAGAACAATACTTTCGCACTTTATGCAATTTAGTCCTTTTTTGAAATTAAGCAAGTAATCACTAAAATTAATTCACTAAAATTTTCATGCACTCATATAATCATGCTATAACACATAAAATAATATTAAAAGTAATTTCTCCGGCCTCAAATTAGTGGTTTCAAAACCACTGTTCCGACTAGCCCTAATATCAAGCTGTTACAGTAGCTGTATGACCTGTTTAGTTGGTTGCTTAAGTGTACAAGCAATGTTTTACCATTCTAATTAGTGGTAGCAGTTGCGTTTGGTAAAATATTAGATTTCAAATCTTGTTAGGCAAGCTTAGTTTCAGATTTCAAGGGTGATAATGAGATTTCTAACCTTCCCACTAAGCTTATTTTCTGCTGTATGTGCTATAAAAGGATGCTTGTAACTCACATGTTTCACCTTTGTTCCTCTCTGTGTTTTTTCCTATGTCCTTAAGAAATTTATTTTTATCTTCACTAGAGAAGACAAGGAAGGTTTTCAGGAGCTTGTCAAAACGTCATTGATAAGTACTAGCTAACTGGTAATTTCTGGAAAACCCTTAGGTTGATGTAGAGGGAATTTACGTCTTTGCATTAGTACATGCATGATCATTTTTTAGTAGATAAAAAGGGTCTGATGAATATGATTGTTTCTTATTTAGCTCAAGAAGCTAGCGAAGGTCTGAGCATTCGAGGCAAATGACCAATAGATTAGATTCTGACTTGAAGGTTCTGGTGAGTTCCTTTTTGCTTCCTTTGGGTTTTGAAACTCTATGATATATGGTTGTGTAAGGTAAGTTGTCTCTGCTAGAGATGGGTCGAGGTGGTGTCTATTAACGTATGTGTAATAAGTCAGTATTGTGTGTGAGCATGGCCAAGGTCAAGATTAGAATACCCACCTTGTGTGCGAGTCTAGTACCAGACTATTTGTGACATATGAAAATGTGGAAAGAAGCTTTATTTGTGATGCCTCCGGTAGGGAAGCCTTATTGCAAACTGGACTAGCAGATTATGGCCCAACATTGCGAGAGAACACGTGTTCAATTTAACAAGGAATATGAAAAAAAATATGATTATGGATGATATGTATGTATAAGTTAGCAGTATGTCTTCGCTAGGGGCACTGTGCGTGTTGTTTTGATGAAGTGTTGTCGTCGGAAAACTATACCGGCAACTTGGCGTAATGTGTCTGTAAAACCGAGTTTCGAACATGACTTCATTTTTGGGTTGATTATCGGTAACCTGTTAAACATTATGTGTCTATTTGGAACTCACTAAGTTCAATTGAACTTACTCCGTTACCTTTCTTTTTCAGGCGATTAATTAGTAGGAGAAGATCTGTAGAAGGGGACTACGTTAGAGCTACGTTTGCAAGTGAGTCACTTGTCAATTTTTGTATCATGCATGGCTACGTTGGCGGGTGGTGTATAAATCCGTTTTGTAACCAACTTTTGTATTTCACTTTATGGTTTGTATTGTTTCGTTTTTAAAAGAGAATTTACCCTTATTATAAAAGCATACACCAAGCTTTCTAGAATTGCAACTTATGATCTCTTTTATATGTAAACACCATTGATGGAAACAAATGATTAATAGACTGACTTTTATTGCCCCTATTGTTTCATTTCTTTAAAAATGTGTACCGATTTAGAGAAAGAAAAATATTTTAAAATTAAAAAGGGAAATCTTCATAACTATTTTCTTAAAGATTTAAGTAACGCCAAAGGATCTAGGTCTATCAGTAATGCCCTGGTCCGTTGGGCGGTTTGATTGGTTGTTTGATACAAGCCCTGTCATCCCGGCAGCTAAGGGGTGCTACACTTTTTCTAGAAAAAACTTAACAGTCTAGTGACTTAAATGAAAACTTTCAAATAGTTCAGTGCCCGTTTTGTAATTGTTTAAAGTTAAGTGATCAAAATATAAACTTACTAATAGTTTAGTGACATTGAGTGTAGTTTACCCTAAAATTATTAATTATATTCAATAATTTAGTTTAATAATTTTTATTTTAAATGTAATTATTGAAAAATTAAAATGATTAAGAGAAAAAAAATTAAAAGTTAATTTAAAATATAAAAATTTGTATCAATCGGTATGGCGCACTGATACAAGCCAGTATAGTCGAAATAAGCCGAAGTACTTCAAAATGATTGAAACACACTGAAAATTTAAACGAAACGGAATATAAATTACACAGAAACAATATGTATTGGTCGGTAATAATACCATGTTGACTACTATGATCAAAACCCTTTAGCTCTCATAACTGAACTATATATAAATTTATGCTTTTTCCCCTCGAAGAATTGTTATTCCAATTCTGTTCTATAAATTTTATGATTTGATGGGGTAAATATAGCAACATTTTTAATTTAAATCTCACTTTTTTTTTCTTGAAAAGTAAACCGTAGTCATTTTGTTAGTTTAATTATCTCTATCACATTTACATTAATTATTCATTAAAAAGGTAAATTATTACAATAATTATAGAAACGTTTACATTTTACTTTTGTTAATGTACGTAATAATATATATTTTTTCTATATAATATGATATAAGTTTATACCACTTCTAATTATTTTAGTTAAATAATAATTTTTTAACACTAACACTTTAATTAATATTAAAATACGCAACACTAATAAGGAAATTTAAATATTCAAAAATTATTTGATTAGAAAAGATTTATATATTATTTGTAATATTAATGCATTAATATTAAAATTTAACTATTTATAAACTAAATTATTTGTTGTCGAACTTGTATAGCAAAAATTTTTATATTCAAATATTTTTTTATAGTTTTAAATATACTTTATAATTAAATTTAAATAAAATATATTTTATAAGTCTCTCGTAATAATATTTTACTTTAAATATCAAGCCCCTCTTGACTACATTTCTGCCTTCGTCCCTATAAATGTGAAATAGAAAAAATATTAGAAGTGAATCTTCTAAAATATTTAATTGTTTATATATATTCCTTTAAGATATCTTGATGAAATATCTAATTAAAAATATTATTACCCTTATAAGATATTTAATTATTTTCTTAATTCTTTAAAATAATTTTATAAAATATTTAATTGTGAATGGGATTAACGTTACAAGTGACTGGTTACCACACTATGACCCAAGATTAAGGTATGCCACAGGTCATTTGTCTTTATGATAAATGACTTAATTACTATTTGATAGTAATTAATTTTTCATGAAGGAAGATGTTATGGTTACTATGAGCTAAAATAAGATCATATTAGAAGAATGAATTTATCTCAAATAGGTTAAGGATGAGCACTGATCGAGTAGTTTTCGTAAAGATATGTAATTAGGGAGAGCTCAATCATGATACTATAGTGGAATGACTTCGTAACTAAATGAGTTTATAATTAATAGGCGAAAAGTTGTAACTTAATTATAAATCATTTGAGCCCTAATTACATATGTCCAATCAATCCCTTCACTAGCTCATTGAAACAAAAAATGAATTGCATGTAGAATCAAATGAACATAAATGGATAGAAATGATAAATTTAGAGATATGAGTTACATTCGAAAATGAATGTAATTTCTCACTAAGTATGGAAATGATCTGAGAATTAATTTAAGTTTTTTGAATTATCATTTAATTAAATAAATGAAATTAAAAAATAAAATAAAATAAATTGGTCATTGTGAATTCGTTGAATATGAAAATTAAATATATGTTCTCATAGATTCTTTTACGGTAAAGTTGTCATGATTTTAATTAAATTAGACTTGGTTTGAGAAAATTATTTAATTATAAAATTAATTAATTTAAATTAAATTAATAATAATATTTATTTTGGGAAATAGAAAAACATGTATCGAGTTAGATTAAATTATAAAGTGTTGATTTAAAGTTCAGCAAGCACATATAATTTGGACCCAATACTATCCCCTTTCTCCTAGTAGAACTAGGGGACTAATTTTTCTATCAGATAAGTATTGTTTGTATTCTTCTACTAATTAAACCAAAATTCTTCTATCTTTCCCTATAAATAGATGGCACTGGTAGGGCTAAAGATACATAAGTTATACATAACTTTGAGATATTTTTATTCTACCCAAAAATAGTGAGAATTTATTTTCTAAATTTAAATTCTATTTTCTGGGAATAACAATTCTACTGGTTTCTATTAAGAGGGAAGAATTTACTTTCCTACTAAAAGTAAGAATTATTTCTGGTTTTATCTTTAATTCGTGATTTTTCGAGCTCACAATCGCAGCTAATCGTGGTACGGGAATAACAGAGAAGACCATTCTATTAAAAGTCAGGAATGTCAAGGATCCATCTTACACAAAGCATAAATATTTTTTGGGAAAAAATTATTGCTATAAATATCACAAACTATCTCGATTTTCAAAATTTTAATTTCCTGTTGTGATAGAAAATCGTTCTAATTGGATTTTTTTCCAACATTGTGTTGATGCAAGGCGGAAAGGTAATTGAGTACGCTTCGAGATAGTTGAAGACACACGAGCTTAATTATTTGATGCATGACTTAAAGTTGGCCACTGTTATGTTTGCATTGAAAATTTGACGACATTATCTGTATGGTGAGAAGTGCTACATCTACATCGATTATAAAAGTCTCAAATATCTCTTAAACCAAATGAGTTGAATTTGAGACAACTTAGATGGATTGAATTGTTGAAAGACTATGATTGTATTATTAATTACCACCCTGGTAACACGAACGCCATTGTAGATGCCTTGAGCCGAAAATCTATAATTGAACTGTGATCCATGTTTGCTCATTTGAGTGTGTGCGACGATAGAAGTTTTCTAGCTAAATTAACAATGAGGCGGGACCCTAATTGAGCAAATCAAAGAGGAATAGTTGTTAGACGTTAAGGTGGACGATAAAAGAAAGTTAGTCGAGCGAGGTGACTGCAGGAATTATAGTATTGGCAGAGATGGTGGTTTACAATTTCAAGATCGAATGTGTGTACCTAATAATGTTGAATTGAAACAACACATTCTCCAAAAAGTTCACGATGGTTCATTTGCTTTGCATCCGGGGGGCACAAAGATATATCGTGATTTACGAGAATTTTATTGGTGGTACAGAATGAAAAGGGAGATCATTGAATATGTAGCCAAATGTTTGACGTGTCAGAGAATCAATCCCAAAAATCAAGTTTCATTTAGTTTACTTGAACCCATTTCAGTTTTCGAGTGGAAATGAGAGCGAGTAACTATAGACTTTTTTTCAGGGTTACCTACTTCATTGACAAAAAAGAATGTCATCTGGATTATCGTTGATTGGTTGACAAAGCTGGCTCATTTTCTAGTTGTGGGAACCGATTGAACACTTTAAAAGCTGGTTGAATTTTACATTTAGAAGATACTCAGGTTGCATAATGTTTTAATATCGATCATATCAGATAGAGATCCTCGTTTTACGTTGAGATTTTGGAAGCAATTGCATGAATCATTGGGTACGAGATTACATTTCAGTACAACCTTCCACCCTCAATCAGATGGTTAATCTAAACATGTTATACAAGTTCTAGAAGATATGTTGCAAGCTTGTATAATTGATTTTAAAGGTAGTTTGGAGCGTTATTTACTATTGGTTGAGTTTGTATATAATAATAACTTCCAGTCAAGCATCCAAATGGCTCTGTATGAAGCTCTATATGGTTAGAGGTGTCGAACACCATTTTTTTTGGATCAAATTGAGCGAAAAAAAGTTAATTAGGCCGGATTTGATTCAAGAAGCTAGAGATAAGGTTCGAATAATCAAGATAGAAATGAAAGGGTATAGAGGTGTTTTTGAAAGTGCTGCCTTAGAATAAGATTTTGCGATTTGGTCACAAAGGAAAGTTGAGTTCAAGGTATACTTGGTTGTATGAAATCGTCAAATGGGTAAGACATGTAGTTTATAATTTGATGTTACCTCCAAAACTAAAGGAAATCCATAATGTGTTTTATGTTTCTATGCTTCGGAGGTATCGATCGAACCCATCGTATGTAATTTCAGTCCAATCAATTGAGATTCAATCCGATTTAACTTTTGAGGTGGAACCAGTTGAGATTTTAGCTTCGAAGGTAAATGAATTAATAAGCGCGCATCGCTAATAAAGGTTCTATGGCGAAGTCATAGTATTGAAGAAGCCACGTGGGAATCTGAAGAATCGATGCAGTCGAAATATCCCCACCTCATTATAGGTAAATTTCAAGGACAAAATTTCTTAAAGGATGAGAGAATTTTAACAACCCGATTTTCAACGGTGTCGTAAAATTCTATTTCGGACCGAATTAATTGAGTTGAGTTAGTAGATAATTAAAATAGAATAATTACAGGTCAAGTACAGGTTGGAAAAGTTGAATTATTAAGTGTTATTGAATTGAATTGAATAATAAAAATAGTACATGGATTGAATTGATTAGTGATTAAGATAGAAGGAAATTGATTTTAAAATTGATACGTGCCTGACATGGCAATTAAACAAATTTCATAATAGCAATTAAACCATTTTCAAAATTATGATACATAATTAATCACCAAAAACGTCAATACTTTCCACTATCTAATATTTAACTTATTTAATCTATTTGATTAGTAATTAACTAAATTGATTAATTAGCTAATTAAAGGTTAATCAAGCCTATATAAATGTATAAGATAGTGGGAACGAGAAATTGAAGGAAAATCATCATCCTCATTCATCTTTTCCACTGTCTAGCTAAGAAAGAAAGAAATTTTTTTTTCCCTTCATTCCACCGTTGCCTAAGCTCAATTGAAGAAATTGGTGAGTTATACTTTTAATTTTAGTTATATTAATGATAAGTAATGTTAGATTGTGGAAGCCCATGTCATAAATTTATGAAATTAATAGATTTTGAGTTTCATTGTTAGGAAGTTTCCAAATCATTAGTATAAATGGTTTGGATTCATGCTTGAATTTTATCAAGTTTGGTGATGGAAAAACATGTTAGAAATGTAATGGGAATTATAAAATTTAGTTGGAATCATTTGGTGAATTATATATTATTGAGGACTAAATTATAAGGGATAAAAACTTGGAGCTTTGATAATAAATAATGGTTGTAGAAAGTCCCTGTACTATATTTATTATGTCGGATTTAAATCCGATTGGGTAAATTGTAATTTACAATAATTTCAAATATTACGGCTTGTAGGGACTAAAATGAATTAGATGCATTTACTTTTTATAGTGTGTCAATTTGTGTTTAAATTGTGTGATGAATGTATTTTTTGTATTTGAATTTAATTTCGTTGCTAAAGACAACATAGGATCGTAATGGGACAATAGGAAATCCAAAGCTGTTGATGAATAAATATTCTAGTTTGTGCTCTCGTAATCTGAGTTCGTTAAATAATTAAATGTATATGCTTGAATTGTCAAATTATCAGAAATAGTAAACTATCGATATGATGATATTTGAAAGGTATGTATATAGATCTGATTATGTGATTATGATCTTTGGTATGTGATTTGTATATGTATATGTTTGCTTAATATTATGTAATCATTAATAATGGAGTTTGCCCTATTAACATTGTCGAATAGATTCACAGCTATAGTTGGCATGCCATAGGATCCATTTTGATAGGTGGGAGATTCAGTGTTATGCGCATATATACATATATTGTGATAATTCACAAATTCCCTGAGGGTCGAGAACGTATCGCTAGCTGAATTCCTTGATGGCGTAAGCATATTCTAGTGTGGTTGGTGGGATCAATTCATATATGTCTGATCAACACTTCGGTGCGTATATTGGTATGATGGTTTGATTTGAGTATCAATTATTGTATCTGATTTTGTTAATATGAAGTAAAATGTAAAACTACTTGATGAATATATGAGTAAATGAATTGAGGTAATAGTATCAATATGGTATATGATTTTGATATGAAAAAAATAGATACAAATTCCCTGAGGGTGCATTAGAATTATGTTATTTGAAGGCAAGCATAATGTTGATAAAAATATGAATAGATGCTAAACGACTACAGATATGGTGTAAGTTTGATAATTGTTAAGGAGTATATGTATTAATATTGAAAATATTTGTATTAATTAATAGTTAACTTGCTTAATTTTGCTAAGTAGTTAGTTTATTTGATTTCATTATGAATTTAATTGAATTCAAATTATGTTAGCACGACTGAGTATGCATTATTTAGCGTACAATTTTATTTGTTTCCATGTGTAGGTCGCAAACAAAAGTTATAGTAGATTTGAGGTTATAAAGCATCCATCTTGAAAGCTCATTTTGGAAATCAATTGGTTGCTTATTTTGTATGTATATACATATGTTTTGGTCTTTGGCATGTACCTAGGCTGGTTGGACTTAGGGTTTGGTTAATATTTTGATATGGTTGGTGAATTGGCCTATATGGTTTTAAAATTTGAATTTTTATCCTTTAATTAATAGTTATTGTAACACCCCTAATCTGTCTCTGTCGTCGGATTAGTGTTACAGAGAATTACCGTACAAAACAGAACAATTATCTTTTATATAGAATAATTATACAAGTTAATATCAATCAATATTAGTTCAATAAAATTATGGCATAAACATAATTAAGGGCCTTAAATCGAGCCCACGGAGCCCTAAAAATAGTTTGGGAACATTCAGGAACCATTTCGAAACAAATCAAAAAATTTTGGAAAAAGAAAAAAATGGAAAACAGGGGTCACACGGCCGTGTGACATGACCCAGACTGTGTGGACATTCGAAGTTGGGACACATTGCCGTGTCCCAACCCGTGTATTTGTTCGTGTGTGCATTCGAAAAAGGGCCACACGGCCATGTGGGGTAGCCGTGTGACAACCCATGTTCCAAGCCGTGTGCTCCGTTTTTAACCCCAAAAACAAGTCATTACATACCCAATTCTTGCACACCATGACACACCATTCCCACATGTATTAATATGACCAAAACACCATCAAACACACTTCAAAACATACCAATTCAACCATTTTATAATACATAACAAATATGCTAACAAAGGGCACCACAAGTACAAATCAAATTTAATCCCATTGAACATTACAAGTTTCTAACTCATACCTATATCAATCATGTCAAATAATCATTCAAGAACATGTCATTCTAACATAAGATATACACTGTCAATAGAGCATGCATAAAGGTCCAAATTCACCTATTTACATCCTTATATACATATCACAACCAACAACATTAATCATTACAAGCTTAGCACAATTCAAAACAAGTCAAAATGCTAAAATGATCTTTTTAACCATATTACATGCCAAAGCTCACATATATCATTTAATCTAAATGTTTATCCAATGTACCCTCATTAGTACCACAAGTTAACATCCAAATCAACTCAAATCCAATGCCACAATTTCATACCTTAAACTTACATCACACACCTACCATTTAACCACTCCATTCACACTTCAATGAATCCAAAATCAATCTAAATCTCAAGGCATTCATAAGTGACCAAAACATATGCTTACATATTTATATTTATATTCCAACATGAAAGGCATATAGGTAAATAAGCTTAAATCACATCACATTGATAAATAACAAAAAAAACTCCTATTACATGCCATTTATAATTGTTAACCAAAACTACCAATATGACGAATGGATAGTGTGATTGTGCTCCGACGCGATTCCAACCGATCGAGCTTTTAGATGATCTACAGGAAAAGAAAACAACTAATGTAAGCAATAATGCTTAGTAAGCTCATATAAATCTTAAACGTAAACTTACCAAACATAAAATGACTAAACCATTCAATCATTGATCATAAATCTTATGGATACTTTCCTTTCCTATTCACAATATTCCACATGGTTTGTAGATATACTGTAACGCCCCTAACCTGTATTCGTCGCCAGAATAGGGTTACAGAGCATTACCATAAAAACGGAACATTTAAACATAAATTTCATACATTATCATAATCATATCATAAAGAAATCATTCACATACAAAATGACATTACAATTCAACCTATACATGCCGTTATAACCTTGGCCAAAACATTCAAGAACTACCGATATTTATGCTGGATAGTGTGATAGATCTCCGACGAGCTTCCAAACCAGTCGAGCTTTCGATAATCTATAAAATGTAGGAAAGAAACTATGTAAGCACATAATGCTTAGTAAGTTCGTAGAAAATAAAACATAACTTACCGTTCATTTGTATAAATAAAGTATAAGCGTCATACAACTCAAACCACAAGCTTGTCAGAAGCCTATATATCATCATCAATAAACAAGTTCGTGTGATTGTACATGGTTCAAACGAATTCATCCATAATAAGAAACTTGTACATGTGTTCATATCATTTAGATCATCATTCCTTTTCATAGATTCATGATACATCACATTTGAACACTTACCCTTTTCATTTCCTTTTCATACCCGTTGAACCATCAAGAATTTCATCGGATACTCGAGAAAGCTCACACAAAGTGTGCTTAAACATATAATCGTAACCTTTCCTTTACATCATTACTCACACGAGCTGTGAAATGGGCCTGCTCACACGAGCTGTGGGTCAGAATGTAAGCTATACAATGTTGATCACATGAGCTGTTGAGTATCCGCAACAAATGCAGGACCTCATCCATCAGTAGGACATTCAAGACCAACACCTGAAACATGAAATCCCTAATGACATGTCATTTGTATCCTAAGAATTCCTAAGGTTCAACAGAGACTCAGCATTTGTCATTTCATCATAACATTGATACGATTATACATTAATCCATTTACATTAAAATAACATAGTAAACATTCAAATTAAAAAACATTAATTTGATAACCGTTCATACGAACTTACCTCAACAACTAGAGGCGTGAAGGTAAATCGAGCTATTCCGAAGCTTTAGCTTTTCCTTGGTCTAGGTTCGTACGAGGTCTATCTTGATCTAAATAGAAAATTTAAATCCATTTAATACTTTTAGTATTCAATTTAGTCCACATTTTATATTTATCCAAAATTACCATTTTGCCCCTAATATTTTAACTTTTCACGATTTAGTCCTTAAGCTCATAAATTGAAATTTAAGCATTTTAATCCCCCATTCAAGCTAAATGAATTTACTAGGGACTTATATCAACCCATACAAACCATCATTTCATAAAATTTCCATGAACTTTTACTATTTTTACAAATAATCCCTAAATGTAAATTTCATCAAAAATCACTTTACAAAACTTGTTTATTTATCAGCATGGACTCATAATCTACCATTAAACATCAAGAATAATACAAAAAAAAGTAATGGCATAACCCTCAGTCTTGAACAATTTTACAAATTGATCCTCGGGCTAGCTAGATTAAGCTAAAATGACTTCAAAAACATAAAAATCATTAAAAACGGGGCTCGGAAACACTTACATGCAAGAGAGAAAGTTAACCAAATGCTCAAACCCTAAAATGGCTTCCTTTCCTTCAATACTTCGGTGGAAATTAAGCATGGATAAGATGATACATCTTTTCTTTAGTTTAATTTTAAGTTAATTTATTAATTTACTAATTTAACCTTGATTTATAACTTAAAAATCACTTAAATTGTGTCCATAAATGTCCAATAGCTTTATGAATGGTATAATTACAATTTAAATCCATTCACATTAAATTTTCATAGCCAATTGACCCATTTAACTAATAGAACTCTACTTTTACACTTTTTATGATTTTGTCCTTTTAACTTAATTAATCATGCAAACATTAAAATTTCTTAACAAAATTTTAACACGACCTTAATATAATCCAGTGAAAAATAAAATAATAATAAAATAAAAATTTAATCATCGGATTTGTGGTCCTGACACCACTGTTTTGATTTCACTGGAAACGAGCTGTTACATATACTTAAAAATATATCAACCTATGAAACATGGTTCATATCGCAAAATGAATTTCAATATACAACAATTCATTGCATGTTCAACTAGTTCCCTTTTTACTCCATATTTTTCCTTTTCATATGTTCATTAACATGAACCATTGCATACATACATCTTTCCATTAAATACCTTAATTTCTATCCAATTACACATATTACATTTACATTCCATATTATCAATAATATAGCTCTTTTCATATACTAATCCATTCATTAAAACTTAAATCGTCCATCGAATCATATGAAATAACATCGAATACTTGGAAAATACTCATATAACCATTGAATTCCCTAAACATACCACAACATCACGAGTTAACATATTTAGAGATATATGAAGTATATAATCACACCAAGTGATACGGTCCGCCTCAGGATGAGTTGAAACGTATTTGAGTTGCCCGATCGTCTATGTGGAGAAGTTGAGTCTTCGGGACAAATAATAGTAAATACGGTTAATTTGCGGAAGCTAAGTATAACTTGGCTTATAGAAAGGGATTTAAGTTAAGTATGGAAGGATGCGAAATGATTTGGAAATATGGAAGGAATTAGGTTCGGCTAAAAATGAAAGGAAAGGAAGATGGCTAGGATGGTTCGATTTAAGGATGAATGGATATAGATTAATGTTAGGATAATTTGGGGAGATGGAAAAGTGAGCTTAAACTTAGAAACGATTCAACACAAGAAGTGTCACCCAGGTTTCTATCTTGTTTAAGGTGGTAGATGTAAATTGAAGATGGACCAAAGACCCGTTATCTAGAAAGATAAGAACCAATGGTATAATTTGATGGATGAGAACGATTGCCGCCACAAGCTAGCTTGATAAGTCGAAATCGAAACTCGTACGAAAGATAGAGAGGAGTAAGCTCACTCGATGAACAAAGTTCATAAAATATGATTAAGGTTCAAAAGTTCTAAACTTACAAATGGAAATAGCAAAGTATTTATAGGCTATTAAGGAGCTAGCCGAATGGACACTAATTAACTTAAGAGCTAAGCTAAATTAAGCTAGAAATGACTAGAAAATTCTGGAAAGAAATCCATTGATTTGCCTAGCTAGTTTCGACTGAATGTGGCCTTCAAATGCTTGCAAAATTTGGCTGAATGTGGCCCTTGATTTGCTTGCAAAATTCCAAAAATTTTAAAGGAACATTCCTTGAAGCTTCCATGCATAGAAAACGTCAAAAGGCTGCTTCTAGATGCCTTCAATCAGCTTAAATGAGCTGGACTAATTCTCTTTAAAGTTTGCAAGTCTTTTGGTGAGTTCTAGGCCTAGGAGACGGCAAAAGGCAGTCTATTTAATATCCCAAATCAGCTTATAAATGAGCTGACGAAATAAGCAGCAAAGGGACTACAATTTTCTCCATTAATTCAGCCTTGGGTAGACTAAAAGGCTCCAGCAACTTGGTGTCCATTGGTGCGCACAAACAGCCAATCTTGGGAAGATCATTGACCATGCTTTGGGCTGCCAAATGACAACCTTGGAAAGCTAAAGAGCATGGCTGAAAAGGCACCTTGGAGACGCCAACAATCAGCATGCACATTAATTCCATTCCATGCTTGCCCAACATCTCATTAAATTCGGCCAACAAACATGCAACAAAAATTCGGCTAGATTAAGAGTAACAACATGCATTAAATTCGGCACATTAAACCTGCAGCAAAGTTGAGACAAACACATTAATAACACTTGAGACAACTTAAACACACACTTAGGACACATTGAATATTCGGCAGCCACAAACACATTAAATTCAGCTGGACACTTTAAAACTTGCTGCACATTAAATTGTTGAATTAAAACACTTAAAAACCTGTAATAAAATGTGACACATTAAATTATGCTTAGACAACTTAAATTTGACACTAAATAAAATATTTAGACACATTAACTTGCTGTAGTAAAAATAAATAAACTAAAGAGTTTAATTTATTTAAGCATTAAATTTAAATAATCAGCTCAATGAGCTGGAGGGAGCTCGAGTGAGCTCAAATCGAGCTCAAATGGACTAATCCGACTCAATTTGGAAGTGCACCAAAGTGCACATTAGCTCCACGGCACTTGGGTCATTTGATCCGAGCTCCATCAATTTGTAAATCGCTGGTGCCCCGGGTGTGCCCGTATCATCCAAGGCATTAACATTCATTATCAAACTATACTAATCAAACGTTCAACTCGTATTCATACTTATGATACATACTCACCTAAAACGCGTTACTTGAATAACAAATGATTGAAGGGTGCCATGGTGTCTTTCAACCATGCTCTTATTTATTCTTGACTTGATGCCATAGTGTCTTTCAACCATGGTTTTATTCATTTTTCGTCGTGTTACCATAGTGTCTTTCAACTATGGTCTTATTTGTTTGATTCGTGATGCCATAACATCTTTCAGCTATGGTCTTGCTTCGTAGAATTGTGATGCCATAACGTCTTTCAATTATGGTCTTACTTGATGGAATCGTGATGCCATAACATTTTTCAGCTATGGTCTTACTTGTTTCTAGTATGGTGCTATAGTGTATTTAAACTATGGTCTTATTTATTTCCGGTATAGTGCCATAGTGTCTTACTATGGTCTCAATCATTTCCTTCAAGCCAACGAACTCAATTCATATATAAAAGATTAGATATTAAACAACTGAAACAACTACTAATTGATTTAATCAAGTTACGAACTTACCTAGACAAAAACGGTTTGCGAAAACAAGGCTGACGATTAATCCATTAATTTAGCTTTTCTACGATTCGAATATGATTGCTTCGTTTCTTGATCTAAATAATAGTTTTCATTCAATTAATCCATTTGAACATATCAAATAATTAAAATTAAGCTTATAATCCTATTTTATGAAAATTTATAAAATTAACCCTAAACTTTACACTTTTATAATTTAATCCCTAAACCCAAAATTTACAAATTAATCACATTGAATCAAAACCCATGCCAGCCAAATTTTATATAATCCCTACTCAGCCCATATTTATCACAATTTCACAAGAATTCCAAGAATTTTTACTATTTTAACAATTTAATCCCTTAACAATAAAATTACTAAAAATCACTTTACAAAATAGTCCAATTTAACAATTAAGTTTAATATTCTACCATTTTTTATCAAAAACATCTAAGATTCATCAATGGCAAGTTTTAAAATCTTTAACAGTTTTGAAAATAGAGGTATGGGTTAGCTGGATCTAGTTACAACGATCTCAAAAACATAATAATTATAAGAAACCGATCAAAAACGGCTTACCAATTGAAGCTTGAAGCCAGACGTGAGCTAGGTCTCCTTCTCCCCTTTTTGATTCAATTATAAGGTGAAGAAGATGAAAGAATTATCTTTTTTCATTTCTTTTCTTATTTTATTAACTATTATAACATATAACATAATGTTTTATATTATAATAAACATTACTTTTTAACTAAATAATCCCCACTAACCATCCAACACTTTTAAAAATGGTATATTTACCATTTAAAACCTTTAACAATCTTTAATTATGCTTTTTAGTTAATAGAAATCAATAGAAATTAAGTTTTGCAACTTTTACGATTTAATCATTTTTCCTTAATTAATTATCCAAACGTCAAAATTTCTGAATCAAATTTCAATATCCATGTATAAATCACTATATAAATATTTAATAAAATATTTATGGGCTCAGTTTATAGAAGCAAGGTCCCGATACCTCGTTTTCAAAAACCACTTGACTTTACGGACAAACCACTTGAACTTGACTATTCACTCAAATAACAAAAATTATCAAATTAAAATTTATTATAATACTATAGTTGACTCTTAAATATTAAATAATAATATTTACTGACTCGCTCTTCAAATTTTGTGGCCTCGAAACCACTATTTTGGACACCACTGAAAAATGGGTTGTTACAGTTATTTATTCTTATTTATATAAGTTTGAATATGTAAATTTATACGTTAGGCCATGATGAATTAAATGTTATGCTTTGATGTTGTTTGATTATGTTTTCATGTGTTAATTTGATGGATTTGCATTGTTGAAATGTTTAGGTATTTTTAGGTACAATTTGATATAGTTTGTATGATTGAAAATGTGAACTTTAGGCCATTTTGCTTTAGAGTCTTGAGATTGAAAGAACATGTCTCAAGACCATTAGATCAAAATTTACCATATTGTCTATTTGATTGCTTAATGTCTCGAGATTTGTCAAGCTAGTCTCAAGACAACCTTATCTAGGTCTTGAGAGAAAGGCCACTTTGTGTTGAGACAAGGGCATATTGAAGCTAATTAATTTTTGTCATGTTCTAGGTTTCGAGACAAGAACCCCTTGTCTTGAGACATATAAATATAAAAGCTAAAGTAGGAAAATGAGAGAGGTCTATCTCGAGGCTTGAACTCTTATGTCTTGAGACATGAATTCATTAAAGAAGAAATTACTAAAATAAAATGAGGTCTATCACGAGACATGGAGACCCCTATCTCGAGACATCATGCTAAAAATTTAATAACAGAGTTTGGATTCGAATCCTAAGGTCATATTATACCTTGTTGAAACTTTAATTGATTAGAATATGTCTGAAATGTATTTATGAGATTTTGATTATGTGAAACATTACTTATGTTTGATTTGAGTTGATTCAACCATGTAATATGATATAACGCATTTAGATTCGACGATTGAGTTGGGTGTTGGTGTTGGATCTAGTGCCCTAACTGTAGTATTTTCGTTTAAGTGCAATTGTAATTTTTCGAGTAGAATAGTTAATAAAATTATTCATGAATTACATTAATACTTTGTATATTGTTCTCACATGGTTTTTCCATGCAAAGCAAAATGAAAAAAAAATCTTGCTCACTGGTTGTCTAATATTTAACTAATACTAAACGATATTACATGGTCAGATCATAATTGTAACACCCCAAACCCGGCCCACGAGCCCTGACCGGATCTGGTATGTCACTGCAGAAAAACTTTTAAAAATATTCTTACTTAACAGTAAAAACCGTTAAAAATTTGTTGCCCTTGATAAAACATTTAAAACATTCTAAATAAAATTAAGTGGTGATAAAAATACCGGATTCAAAACTTTAATATGACTTTTGAGATATAAATAGCTTTTAAAATTAAACCACCAAAATATTAACTTAATTACAAATCCAATCAAAACATAGCAAAATTCAAATACTTTAAGGCCCTTATTACAACAAATAACTATTCAAAAATACTTAAAATATCAAGTTAATAAATTCTATTATATAATGAAAACAACTTCTTCTCGCATGGGCCACCTCGTATCCACTCCAACCCGGTCCGATCATCATCCATCACCGTGATGTTGATAAAAATTTGGGTGAGTCATACGCACTCGAGTGTGTAATTAATCCACTTTGAATTCCACCCACATGTTAACCACATATTAACCCATATATCAGATAACAAATATCATATTCACATAGTACCACATTCTGGGCTTGGCCCATATTCATATCACATTCATATAATAGGGTAGTTAACCACATAATTTCCACATACTGGGCTTAGCCCATTTCCACACTGATCCACATTCATATACTGGGCTTGGCCCTTTTCTTCATATTCCACATATCAACTGGGCTTGGCCCATTTTCACATTAATCCACATATCAATTGAAAATTATGCAAAGTGCCCCCAACCCAACCTAGGGTCCATCCTCTACACACCCCCGTATCCAGCCTACCACACACCAGGGGATTAACAAATCACCCTCTCCTTTTCACTCCAAAGGCAATCAATGCCGTCCACGTGCAATTAAGCACAATAATCCACAACGCGACCTCGATCGGGCGCCAATCCATGATGTAGCCAGTAGCTAACACCAAAACCACGATGGGACACATAGTCACTCATCAACCACGATATGGCACATAGCCGATATAAACCACGATGAGGCACATAGCCACTCATCAAGCCACGCGAACTTAATCGCAATTAATCCACAACGTGACCTCGATCAACGTCAATCCACGATGTAGCTCAAGGCTAACATCAAACCACGTACTCAAGTACACCCGCACCTTCTTTCATATCATATCCCACCCATGCACATGCCACATAAAATAATGATACAATGTAATGATGCATGAGCATGTTCATCAAGCATATTATCACATATTCATATTAATAATCACATATCATCGGGTTTGGTACTTACCGGATTATCGACATACCCTTGAGGGTATCCTTATCACAATTTCCACTTTGCACTAGTTAGCACATTCATAACACATACACATTTCACGTACATATCATATACCCGGAAAAACGGTGGGTTAATCACACACCGATCACTTGGAGAACTATGCTTTCGATATCGATGCTATCACTAGGCGATACTACGGCTATTTGCCTACTTTCTTGTTCCGACGCTGGTCCACACCCCGGTGGCCAATCCCGACCGCAGTAAATGATCTCTTCTTAAACTTGGGGATAGAGACTATCCCTTGTCCTCCTTGGATCGCACTCGAATCCATTAATGATATCTTAATCAAAACATTCGGTTAACCGATAACATCATAATCCAAATATACCCAATCTAAACTATACTTACTGAATATCCGAACTTGGATCCCGAAGGCTTCTCTTTTACCATCGCGACTTGGCCCTAAATACACATAGCCAAAATCGGTCACACTTAATACCAATAATATGGCCTAGGGCCGAATACCATACTTGCTTACCTTAATCACTTTAATTTCAAAAAGGCTCTTTAGTGCTTCCTTGATGAAACGAATCCCGGGAAACTCCCTCAATGCACCTTGACGGTAGCTACACATAAGAGAACATATCACTATGGCCTTAATGGACATTCGGCCCACCTTAGACCAAAGCCCACTATAGATTTCGGTATACTTATGAAGAAGAACTCAAAACCGATTGCTAGGAGAGAACTTACCTACCACTACGCCAGCACCCTTAGAGAAACGACTTCTAGATCCCAAAAAGAAAGAGTTTCGGCACCTTAATGATGAAAAGAGATCACGCCAAAGTGGAGGGGATTTATGCTTAGAGGATTCGGCAATAAAGAACAGGGGTAGAGGGGTTTCGGCTTTTGTCAAGTAATGGAAGAAAGAATAGTTCTTGGGGAAGATGATGATTTCGAATGAACAAAGTAAAGAAGAAAAGATACATATGGCTACTTCAACATTCGGTTTTGGCTTCAAAGAAAAGAGAGGAAAAGAGAACCTCTTTTGACTAAAAACTTTCGGTCAAAGAGGAGAATGAAGAAAAGAAATCCCAAGAGCTGATCATCCCTATTTATACTACCCAAATTCGCACACCTATCTCCACAATCAAATCCCAATTTAATCTCTTATTTTATCTCTTAATCACCTATTCAAAATAAATACAATAAATCTACAATTATCCTTTTATCACTCATTCAAAATAACTTGAATTAATCCTTACTTATTCAAATAAAATATCACCATAATTATCTTCTATCTACTCATCTAAACTAAATAAAATAAATCAAACTTTTATTCAAAATAAATTGAATAAACCAACATTTATCTTACCTTATAGCCGAATTTCCAATAAATAATAACCAAGCTTATCACCTCCTAAAATAAATAAAATAAAATCTTATTTATCCACTATCTATAGCCAAATATTTAAAAGAAACACAAGGCTTATCCTTACCTTCCAAAGTCCCAAAGTCGCCCATCTCTTCTCCCTTGCCTTGACGTCACATGCAAAAATAAAATAACACACCCATTTGCTCGCCCCTGTGTTTCAACATGGGACTCATTGAGTCGGCATACGCTACTAGCCACTTTGCTACTAGCTCCTTTGTGACATAAACTCCCCACAATTCCTTTTAAGACCTTCTTCTTCCTTAGCGGCAACTTGGAAAAATAAAAACATGCTTATGCTGCCCACAAGACTCGAACTTGGGCCCTCCTGAAGCTCCCTTTCCATAAGCGCCCAAGCCACTTTACCCAGCGCTTTTTGTGACATGCTTCGCCTGCAATTCCTTTTAAGACCTTCTTAGCCACGCTCCCATCGACGCAAAAATAAATGTCCGTTTGCTTCCCACGCCTCCGAACCTCCTACCTTCCTCCCACTTTTATGGCGTCACTGCCCTAAGCCTTAAGTGGCGCCTTGTCGCCACTTTACTGTGCCAACCCTTGTGTCATAAATCCAACACAAATTTTCTTAAGGCTTCCTTAGCCCAACTTCCCTTCTTAACTTAAAATCCAATTATTTTCCAAAGCTTCCACCTTCATCCTAGAGTTCTAAAAACCCTTAATACACTTCCAAACACTGCCAAAACCTACTAACTCATGAATTATGCATGAACGTATAACCCCTAATCTAGGATGTTACAATAATATAGAAAGACAACTTACATTAGTAGGTGAACCAAAACATATCCTTAGTCTAATCAGAAATGAGCAAACCTATTGAAAGATTAGTATGTCGTCTTTCAAGTCCAATTATGGAGATGCCTTATCTTGGGCATCGTAGCAGATAACTCTCAGAAGATAGAGACATAAATGTGACTGACTGGACTGATAGTACATCATATTGGACCCAGTCAGAATATATGCTGAAACCGTTTATGGATTTATTCACTTGTGACGTTCATAGTGTGACATACCTAAATCCTATGTGGATGGCAGACTATGTATGCATGACTCATACATTTTGATGTAAGTAAAAGCCTGAGTTCAAATAGATAAGGAACCAAAAGCTGGCGAGTTGGGTGTACGACTTCTGTAGTATGTAGTGTTATTTACATCAGTGGAATTCATAGCACAAAACATGTGTAAATGATATCCTCTCATTGGCATTACAAGGTTGATGAAAAGTAAACATGGCCATAGGTCGTCTGTCTTTGTGATGGATGACTTGATCTCTATTTGATAGTGATTGAGTTTTTCTGAAAGAAGATGTAATGGTTACCATGAGATAAAATAGGATCATAGTGGGAGAACGAGTATTATCCCAAAGAGAACAAGGATATCCTATGAGGGTAACACACTTATGACAAGATCATTGGACGAGCACTTAGTAGTTACTTTCATAATGGTATGTCGTTGGGGAGAGCTTAGTCACGATACTATAATGGAATGACTTCGTGAATAAATGAGTTTATAATTAATAGGCGAAAAGCCAGAACTCAATTATAGTTCATTTGAGCCTCAACTACATATGTTCAATCGGTCCATCTACTAGATCGTTCAAACAAAAAATGAATTGCGTGTTTGAATAGAAATGAACGAAATGAATAGGAAAAGACAAATGAAAAACATTTAGGAATGAGTATGATTTTCTTCAAAATGGAGAAATGGAATCATTTGGAAATGAATGTAGGTTTCCAAAAATAGAAATGAAAATAAAAATTAAGGGAATGATCCATTTAAAATTCTATATGTATTACTTAAAAAATGATCAGTGATAAACCGTAGTTTATACATATTTTAATCCTACATTTAGCATGCTTTTTGGATGATTTATCCCTTGATTCGTGGAATTTGATGCTCCTAATCCTTTTATTTCATGTTTTATACTTAAGAAAGCACCGGAGGATGAAAAGAACACGAAACGGGCTAAAAACAGACCAAATGGGCCAAAGTAAGAAATCAACACGGCTTGGGCCCGAGCCACACGGCCGTGCCCCTTTAGCAGGCTCGACCACGGCCTGGATTCGATTCACACGGGCGTGTTGCACGGGCGTGTCCCTACCGTGACAAAGAGGAATTTCACTCGGAATAGGGTACTTAGAGGCAAAGAAAGACATTCCAAAAGCCTATATAAACACCCTAAAGGCTAACCTTTGGGGGCGTCCAGCTAGGCCAAGGAGCCGAGCCAGAGAGGTCAGAATTGTGGGATTTACTCGAAGAAATCCAGTTGATTAATCTCAAGAAGCTGAAATCATACTCAAGACGGAGGATCTCTCTTTCAATCCCTTCAGAGGGTTTTAGGGTTTTCTTATGTTTTGTTTTATCTTTTCTTCTGAGATGTATTCTTTTATGATTATGAACTAAACCCCTCAGATACCTGAGGGGGTTGAAACCTAAAACGGATCTTGTTATTGTTTTCTGAACTATATGATAAATACTTGATTTGTTCTTAATTATGTGTTCTTAATTCTTGTTTTGATATTTCAGGATATTGATTCAAGTAGTGATGTGCTTAGGCAGTGGAGCAAAAGTCCCTGTTTAAGAGTAGATCTAGCATAATTAAGCGGAGTTGATCGCAACCCTAGAGATAGGATGACGAAAATCTGCTGGATTAGGGTCAAACCTAATATGGGAGTCCATAGATCGAGTTAATATAACCTTAGGGGTTTTAATTAGAAAGAGATTTCAATTAATCAACCTAGGGTTAGACGTTAGTAGCCTCGAGAGAGGTATTAATATAAATTAGGGAATCCTACGGATCAGGTCAAGTGAATAAATCGTCTGGTTCAGAGTTAAATAGCAAGTGAAGTCTAGGTGGATTCCTTCTTGGGTATTGTCTTAACCAATTGGTTTTTCCAACAAGTATTTCCCCAATTCATTCTCTTTGTCTTAGCGTCTTTAGCTTAGTAGTTAGTTAATTTTAGAATAAATAACAAATCCCTTAATATTTAGGCTAAATAATAAAAAGAAAGTCAGTATTAGTACTTTTGGTTCCTTTGGGTTCAACAATCCGGTCTTGCCACTAAGCTATACTACTGTTCGATAGGTGCACTTGCCTCAATCATGGTGATAGTTAGTTTCTAGGCTAGATCATTCATTATATAAATATTAAGACTATCGATACCAACGATCAAGTTAAATGGCGCCGTTGCCGGGGAACCAAAATATTAAGAACGCTCAATTTTTATTACTTTAGCCATTGTTTTTTTTTATTTTTGCGATTTACTTTTACTTTGATTTTAACTTTGCTAATTTTTCTTCTTTTATTTGTTCCTAGCAGGTACCTCTAGTTTATGACTAGAAGGAACCCGATAGGACCCTTAATCTACGACAGTGATATTGAAGGCACCGTTCGTAAAAATCGTAGAGAAATAAGGCGAAGCTTAAATTACATAGAAGAAGAGCAAGAGGACGATACTAATAGCATGGAAGAGATGGCTGATCACCAGAATAATCCACTCCCTCCTATGGTTGCCGAAAATCCTCCTTCTCGAACTATGTATGATTATGCTAAACCTAATTTAACAGGAACTGAGTCAAGTATTGTTAGACCTGCTATTGCTGCAAATAATTTTGATTTGAAACCTAACACTATATAGATGATACAACAGTTTGTTCAATTTGATGGTTTGCAGGATGAGGATCCTAACACACACTTAGCAAATTTTCTAGAATTCTGTGATACCTTCAAAATAAATGGCGTTTCTGATGATGCCATCCGTCTTTGGTTGTTTCCCTTTTCTTTGAGGAATAAAGCCAAACAGTGGTTGAATTCTCTTCCACTAGGGTCAATCACTACATGGGAGCAAATGACCGAAAATTTTTTATTAAAATATTTTTCGCCGGCTAAAATGGCTAAGTTAAGGAATGATATCTCTTCTTTTGTGCAGATGGATTTAGAGACACTTTATGATGCATGAGAGAGATACAAAGAACTATTGAGAAGGTGCCCACACCTTGGATTACCCTTGTGGCTACAGGTCCAAACCTTTTGCAATGGTGTAAACCCTTCAACCAGGCAGTTGATTGATTCAACCGCCGGCGGAACACTGAAAAACAAAACTCCTGAAGCGGCCTACGAGTTTATAGAAGAGATGCCACTGAATAATTATCAGTGGCAAGTCACGAGGACAAGGCCAACAAAAGCCGCTAGTGTTTTTAACCTCGACGCAGTAACCATGCTATCAAACCAGGTAGAACTTTTAACCAAGAAAATTGATGGTTTATGTGGTTCTTCGCAGGTACATCCAGTAATGCAGTGTGATACAAATAGAGGGTCGAACAATACAGAATATCCACCCTACAACCCTAGCGTAGAAAGCGAGTAGATGAACTATATGGGTAATAATTTTAGATCTCAAAATAACCCCTATAGTAACAACTATAATACAGGTTGGAGGAACCACCCCAATTTTTCATGGGGTGCTCAAGGAAATCAGAGACAACAAGCCCCTCCAAATTTCCAACAACAGCCCTACCCACAGGAAAAGAAGCCAATTCTTGAGGATATGCTAGAAAAAATTATTTCAGCGTCAGAAAATCATTTTCGGAATACAGAAACAACGTTGAATAATCAGCAGACATTAATTCAAGAATTGAAGAATCAACTTGGACAGCTGACTAAGTTAGTTTCCGATAAGCAACCAGGTCGTTTACCTAATAATACCAAACCGAAACCACAAGAGCAAGTACAGGCAGTAACATTAAGGAGTGGGAAGGAATTGGTTGAAGTAGAAAAAAAGATACCTCAAGAAACTAATAATAAAAAAGTGAGGAAATCGAGAATGTAACACCGGTACGTGAAGAATTTAAACCACCGAACCCATATCCGGCAAAGTTGAAGAAAGATCACTTAGACGCACAATATGGTAAATTTCTTGAACTTTTTACACAGTTACATATCAACTTACCTTTTGTTGAAGCTATTTCGCAGATGCCGACGTACGCAAAATTCCTAAAAGAGCTTCTAACAAATAAAAGGAAGTTTGAAGAGATATCAACAGTGAAACTTAATGAAGAATGTTCAGCCATCCTCCAAAACAACCTACCAACCAAATTGAAAGATCCAGGAAGTTTCACTATTCCCTGTTTAGTTGGTAGTTTAAACATAGATAAAGCACTAGCTGATCTAGGTGCCAGTATTAATTTAATGCCTTATAAAATGTTTAAGCAACTTGGTCTCGGGGAAACAAAACCCACTAGGATGAGTATTCAGTTAGCTGACAGATCTATTAAATATCCTAGGGGAGTTATCGAAGATATTCTGGTAAAAGTTGATAAATTTATATTCCCCGTTGATTCTGTTGTGCTTGACATGGATGAGAACATTGAGGTACCCTTAATTTTAGGGTGCCCTTTTTTAGCTACTGCTAGGGCTGTTATTGATGTAGGTGATGGTAAACTTGCGCTAAGGGTAGGCGACGAGGAAATTAATTTTTAAATTTATGGCGCTATGCGATATTCTAGAGAACAAGATGACTCCTGTTATTTTATTGATGCCATTGATCATTTTATTCAAGATTCTTTGCAGGAAATCATACACGATGACACGATGGAACTGTGTCTTACCCAAGGTGAGGGGGTAGATGATGATACCGACGAGTTGAATTCTAATATATCTTCCTCTAGACAAACGAAAGAAGAGGGCATTGAAATCAACGACGAACTAAAACAAAAACCCTCTATTGATGAGCCACCTAAATTGGAATTAAAACAGTTGCCAAAACACTTAGAATATGCATTCCTCGGGGATAATTCTATGCTACCAGTAATTATCTCTTCAGAATTGGAACCCAAAGAGAAAGACGAGTTGCTACAGGTACTAAGGGAACATAAAAGCGCCATAGCTTGGAAAATTTCTGACATTAAAGGAATAAGCCCATCGTTTTACACCCACAAAATTTTAATGGAAGATGAGTATAAACCACATGTACAACCTCAAAGACAATTGAATCCCAACATGAAAGAAGTTGTTAAAGCTGAGGTAATTAAACTTCTAGATGCTGGAATAATTTATCCTATTTCTGACAGTACTTGGGTAAGTCCTGTGCAGGTCGTTCCAAAGAAAGGAGGCATGACTGTTGTAGCCAACGAAAAGAATGAATTGATTCCTACAAGAACAGTCACGGGTTGAAGAGTCTGTATTAACTATAGAAAGTTGAACGACACCACCAGAAAAGATCACTTTCGTTTGCCCTTTATTGATCAGATGTTAGAAAGATTATCTGGGCATATGTACTACTGCTTCCTGGACGGACTCTCCGGCTACTTCCAAATCCCAATAGCCCCTGAGGATCAGGAAAAGACAACATTTACATGTCCATACGGTACGTTTTCTTATCGTAGATTGCCTTTTGGATTATGTAATGCTCCTGCTACTTTTCAGCGCTGCATGCTGGCCATCTTTGACGAACTTGTGGTAGACATTATGGAGGTATTTATGGATGACTTTTCGGTATTCGGTAATTCTTTCCATATTTGCCTTAAAAATTTGAAACGAGTTCTAATGAGATGTGAGGAAACAAACCTTGTTTTAAATTAGGAAAAATGTCACTTTATGGTGCGAGAAGGGATTGTGTTAGGACATAAAATCTCTAGTAAAGGGATTGAGGTAGATAAAGCAAAGGTTGAAACCATAGAAAAATTACCTCCCCCTAGTTCAGTGAAGGATATTAGAAGCTTTTTAGGACATGTTGGATTTTACAGAAGATTCATTAAAGATTTTTCTAAAATAGCTAAGCCTTTAACAAAACTACTAGAAAAAGATGTACCTTTCAGTTTTGATCAGGGATGTTTAGATGCATTTAACATCCTCAAAGATAAATTAATAAATGCTCCAATTATAATTGCACCTGATTGGAATTTACCCTTTGAACTAATGTGTGATGCGAGTAATTTTGCAGTAGGTGCAGTTTTGGGACAGTGAAGAGACAAGCACTTTCAGCCGATCTATTACGCTAGCAAGACATTAACTACGTGACAAGAAAATTACACCACCACGAAAAGAGTTGCTAGTTGTGGTTTTTGCATTTGATAAATTTAGATAATATTTGATACTATCTAAAGTTGTCGTTTACACTGACCATTCAGCTCTTCGTTATCTTTTGACTAAATCCAATGCAAAACCTCGACTAATAAGATGGATTTTACTCTTACAGGAATTTGATTTGGAAATTCATGATAAGAAAGGAGCTGAAAATCTTGCAGCAGATCATCTTTCTAGGCTTGAAAATCCACATATCAAAGAACTCGACGAGAGTGAGATAAACAACTCGTTTCCGAAAGAATAACTCTTTTCTATAACTGACTCCCAGGTACCTTGGTTTGCAGTTATTGCGAATTATTTAGCTGCTAACATCCTACCAAAAAAGTTAACACATCATCAAAAGAAGCGATTCTTTGCCGATGTGAAAAACTATTTTTGGGAGGACCCCTTTCTTTTCCGTATATGTGCAGATCAAGTAATTCAGAGATGTGTTACAAAGGCAGAAGAAAGCAAAATCCTAGAACATTGCCACTCAGGACCTTCAGGAGGACATTACAGCGAGATTAAGACAGCATATAAAATGCTCGAATCAGGTTTTTATTGGCCAACCCTGTTTAAAGATGCCAACAGGTATGTTGCTTCATGTGATAAATGCTAGAGAACAGGTAATATCTCTAAACGCGATGAAATGCCTCAAACGTATATGCTATCATGTGAAATATTCGATGTATGGGGTATTGACTTTATGGGCCCATTTCCTAGTTCATTTGGAAATAAATACATCTTAGTAGCAGTGGATTACATGTCAAAATGGGTGGAAGCTCAAGCTTTACCTACTAACGATGCTAGAGTAGTAGTGAGGTTTCTTAAGAAACTTTTCTCTCAATTCGAACACCTGTGAGCAATTATTAGTGATAGGGGTACTCACTTTGTAATACTCAATTTGATAAAGTCTTAAAAAAATATGGAGTACACCACAGGACAGCTACCCCTTATCACCCTCAAACCAGTGGGCAAATGGAAGTAGAAAATCGAGAGCTTAAGCGTATTCTAGAGAAAACAGTTGAATCAAACAGGAAAGACTGGGCATTAAAAGTAGACGATGCTTTATGGGCCTATAGAACAACGTTTAAAACTCCCATAGGAACATCCCCATACAAACTTGTCTATGGAAAAGTTGTCATCTACCATTTGAGTTAGAGCACAAAGCTTATTGGGCTATAAAATTCTTAAATTACGATCTTAAAACCGCAGGTGAAATGAGGAAGATGCAGTTGAACGAGCTAGATGAATGGCGAGCTAATGACTATGAGAACTCACGACTATATAAGGAGGCAACAAAGCAACGCCATGATGCTCGTTTAAAGCAATCAAAGAAATTCAAAGTAGGAGACTTAGTCCTGCTATACAATTCAAGGCTCAAATTGTTTCTTGGAAAGCTAAAATCAAGATGGTCAGGTCCATTCGTAATCAAAACTATTTTTCCCTATGACACAATCGAGGTAACTCATCCAACTCATGGCACATTCAAGGTCAATGGTCGGCGACTGAAAATTTATAATGGTGAAGATTTTAAGGATATGAGAGAGGAGATTCGGCTCCGTGAACCTTCATTTAGAAATGAAAACAGGGTAAGTCTAGCTTAAGACTTTAAACGAGCACTTCTCGGGAGGCAACCCGAGCACTAACTTCACTAATGTCATATTTTCGATTTTTAGCACCTAACTACAAACTAACCAATTCAGTAAATCGTAGGTTTCCAACCACACGGCCTTGCACACGGGCGTGGCTGTGGCCATGTGGACACCACGAACAGGTACATGGGCGTGGCAAAGATGGTGTAGAAATAGGACAAAAAATTTTCCCAAGCCACGGGCTCCGACTAGACGACACGGCCGTGCGACGCGGCCATGGTCGAAACTGACTAACGAACACAGGGTGCGATAATTATACACGCCCGTGCGATGTACCCATGGCCGATACTCATTAAACAACACGGACGTGTGACACGCCCGTGCATCTAACCCGTGGCCAACACTGAGTAAAGGACACGATCGTTAAACACGCCCGTGCTCTAAGGCCGTGGACGACACTGACTTACGAACACGGGCGTAGGACCATTTACACGGGCGTGGGAGAAGCAAACGAGACAATACACGGGTGTGCAAAATGGTTGTGTGGACCAACACGCCCATGTAACACGGGCGCGTGACACAATTCAGACGCGCCTAAATTTAAAACTCTCGATTCACACGGCCCAAACAAATAGAACACGGGCGTGGCCTCTACCCGTGTGACCGATTCCCTATTTAAACCCCCTCCTATTCATCTTCTTCCCCAATCCCCAACCCTAGCCGTTTCCTCCAAGCATCCCCAAATCCTTCTTCCCTCCCCATCCCGGCCACTGGCACCCTCTCCCCTCTCCTCCCTTCACTTCCCCTCATTATCCTCTCCCTTCTCGGTCTTTATCTTTCTCACCCACATACAAACACAGACCACGCCCGTGTGAATGAAATACACACCCATATAAAACACGACACAACCTTTTTCCACCATCTACCCGCAGCACATGCCCGTGCATCAAGCCTTAACGACCGTGCGCCGTCCCCACGCTCCGTCGGTTTACTTTACTTCCATCTTTTATACTTTGTTACTAATTTTATTTAATCCATATTTATTCTCTTTTAGACCTTAGATTTACTACTTTCAATTTTTAGTATTCATTTTTGATTATTATCTTTGATATTGATATTACTTAAGTGTTATAGATAATATTACTCTGATTCTTGAACACCTAGTATTAACAGAATACTTAGGAAAGATCCTCATTTTTTTTATCATGAGACACTAATTTTTGATTCATACATGCTATCATTCTTATGGCAAGATATGGGATAATGTTATTCGATCTATCTTGCAGGAACATAATGTCATCCTCCTGAGGTAAGAAAACTGCAGTCCCTATCTCGAAAAAATGAAAGGGGCTCGGCTTATCATCAGCTAGCGCATCGACCGAAGTGAGACATCCATTTTTACGTTTTCCCCCTGGAACTCAAGAGGAACTTTTTTAGATCCTACGAGCGTGACCCCTCAGTCAAGGCAGATGTATCGACTGGGACGCTCTAGAACAAGTACAACTTGCTGATGATGTCCGGCCCTACTAACCACAGACCCTTGGGAGCGGTTTTTCGGTATTGTCGAGCCCACCTACCTAGAACTAACGCTAGAGCTTTGCTCTACTTTTCACTTGCAGGTGGTAATGACGAATCACGACGACCCGGGCACTATTCAGTTTCTTCTAGGAGGTTTAGTTCGGGAAATGAGTGTCCCCGAATTTGGCATTGCTCTGGGCCTATACACGGATGACTTCAGAAGAGAATATGATCTTCGGAGCTCCATCGCCACATCCATAACTCCCCTGCGAGATGTTGGTATAATATAGCCCCCAACACAGCCACTTATGACCCTAGTCGCTCCAAAGCAACAGCTCTTGTCCCATCCTTACGGTACTTACACGCCATTTTAGGTCATACATTGACAGGAAGGCGAGAGAGCATCGGGGTCGTTAACACTCATGACGCCTACTTCCTCTGGTGTATGGCAAATGGGCACGTCTTCGACCTTGCCTACTTCATCGCTCTGGCCATTCAGCATCAGACAGAGCGCCATCGCAAGGGGGTCATTTCTATGGTGCCTTATGTAACACGGCTCGCGAGACACTTTGGTCTCCTCAACACCGCATCACAATCTACCTCCCTCAACTTGATAGGCCAGATATCTCCACAGGGCATCTCAATGATGATAAACATACGGATGATCAAGCGTTGCCGTGGGACCGATCCTCCCCAATATCGGCTAACCCATACCACCGAGGAGGAGGACCTTGAGGACATTACTGATGATGTCCCACACCCACATGAGGAGCCACAACCGAGCCATCAACCAGTTCATGTGGCTGCTTCACTTTCAGACATCTCTGCACGCCTCACTAAGTTCGAGCATTACTGTACTCAGTAATTCAATGACACCGCTCGACGATTCGATAGCATTGAGGTGACTCTTCAGCTGATTTGTCATCACTTTCACATATCGCCGCCCCCACCACCTCGCGATCCAACCGATGATGAGGACTTTTGAGTCCTTTTTATTTTTAGTTCTATCTTTATTTTTATTTTGCTTTTATTTGATTTTTATGTAACCTTTTATTATAATTTTCTAGTTCACATCTTTACCTTTTATTTTGTTCAAAACTTTTAGTAAAAGTCTAATTTTTTTTACTCTCGACTGTCTAATTTTCGAGTAAATATAACAACGAAACCCCCTAAAAATTTACTGATGACTCTGCAGTTCTAAAAGATTCAAGGTGCTACTAAGGAACTGGAATATTTTCACATACCTTCATCTCTGCTTAGTTCATCATGCCTTTCATTTACTCTATCCCTACAAGCTTCATTCTCAAGGAATCCATCCAAAAATTTAGGGAGTTTCACTTCTATCCCTATCTTTTGATTTTCTATTATATTGTTTTATATATCTTTGTACATTGAGGGCAATGTACATCTTAAGTGTAGGGGGTGAATCTTAAAAATGCCTAACTTTTTGCATTATTCTCAAATCCCTGAATTATGTCTTGTTTTTAAGTAATTTTCTCATGTTACGATTAAGAATGAAATTTCCTTTGATTCATGATTTTTATTGATATGTTTTGAATTAAGTCATAGTTAATTGTGCAGTGATGATTTAAACTTTAGGAGACTAGAGAATCAAGCATGATAAGTCTATTTTTCAGAATAAAATTTTTTTGTTAGGTTGTCTACCCGAATCTAATTATTACTTTGAAGTTTGAAATTTACAAGGTTGATATAAAAAAGCCCATAATTTTTGTGAGATTTTGAGCCTTTCAGAGCATACATTTTTCGTGCTCACTTTATTGATTATGAGTGTGTCAACATTGATTTGTTATTCTAGAACTTGGTTCTATTATACACGTCGAGACCACACTTATGATTTGATATACTGAGATGATAAAGGCACTTAGGTTTTAACTCACTTACTCCATAAAAAGCCTACCTTCATAATTAACCCCTAGTGAACCCCTTTGATCTTAACAAACCATTTATTGACTCACCCACTAATATTAACCCAAAACCCATCTTGTAATTGTTATCACCACTTCTCTTGACTAACCCTTTTTATCGGGATTTGATTTGAGAAGTTGCCTAACTATGTTTTCCAGTTCAGTTGTTAAATTCTTTATTATTATTACTTGATTTGTTCTTAAAAAAAATTTAAAAAATCGAAGTATATTTATTATTAGTTCTATGATTAAGTGAGCTTATATGTTTAAATTCCACATCTTGAAGTAGAAGTTCGTAATTATTAGTAATGAAGTTTTAATTGACGTAATTATTCAGGATTAGTTCATTTTTCTAGTTAGTAAATTGTCAATTCAATCTCGATTCTAACCCTCTAATTCAAGCCTTTATCCACACCTTTAACCCAAGCCCCATTACAACCCATTAAAGACCTTTTGATCTGTGTATCATTTCATTTTATAGTGGTGGAGATTTGATTTTCATGCAATCCTATGGGATTAACCTTTCATGTTCGACTTTTGAGTGCTTAATTTTGAACCTTAAACACTTTGAGTGATTTGAGTGAATCTTTAGTGAGGATTTCAACTTTTGTCGATTTTGAATTAAAGGTTATTATTTAGGTAAGGGGAGACACCTATTTTTCGTGCTATAAAATCTATGACTTTGATTGTTTGAATCTTTAGGAACCTTTTTGGTTAAATTATCCATGTATGAATTACCTATGAATTATGATGAAACATTGTTGATGAAGGTTATGAATTAAGGAAGTTCGTTTTAGTTGTGAGTTGTGAATTTTGCTTGAGGACAAGCAAAAGCTTAAGTGTGGGGGTATTTGATAAACCGTAGTTTATACATATTTTAATCCCACATTTAGCATGCTTTTTGGATGATTTATCCCTTGATTCGTGGAATTTGATGCTCCTAATCCTTTTATTTCATGTTTTATACTTAGGAAAGCATCGGAGGATGAAAGAACACGAAACGGGCTAAAAACGGACCAAATGGGCCAAAGTAAGAAATCAACACGGCCTGGGCCCGAGCCACACGACCGTGCCCCTTTAGCAGGCTCGACCACGGCCTAGATTCGATTCACACGGGCGTGATGCACGGGCGTGTCCCTGCCGTGAAAAAGAGGAATTTCACTCGGAATAGGGTACTTAGAGGCAAAGAAAGACATTCTAAAAGCCTACATAAACACCCTAAAAGCCAACCTTGGGGGGCGTCCAGCTAGGCCAAGGAGCCGAGCCAGAGAGGTCAGAATTGTGGGATTTACTCGAAGAAAGCCAGTTGATTCATCTCAAGAAGCCGAAATCATACTCAAGACGGAGGATCTCTCCTTCAATTCCTTCAGGGGGTTTTAGGGTTTTCTTATGTTTTGTTTTATCTTTTCTTCTGAGATGTATTCTTTTATGATTATGAACTAAACCCCTCAGATACCTGAGGGGGATGAAACCTAAAATGGATCTTGTTATTGTTTTCTGAACTATATGATAAATACTTGATTTGTTCTTAATTATGTGTTCTTAATTCTTGTTTTGATATTTCAGGATATTGATTCAAGTAGTGATGTGCTTAGGCAGTGGAGAAAAAGTCCCTATTTAAGAGTAGATCTAGCATAATTAAGTGGAGTTGATCGCAACCCTAGAGATAGGATGACGAAAATCTGCCGGATTAGGGTCAAACCTAATATGGGAGTCCATAGATCGAGTTAATGCAACCTTAGGGGTTTTAATTAGAAAGAGATTTCAATTAATCAACCTAGGGTTAGACGTTAGTAGCCTCGAGAGAGGTATTAATATAAATTAGGGAATCCTACGGATCAGGTCAAGTGAATAAATCGTCTGGTTCAGAGTTAAATAACAAGTGAAGTCTAGGTGGATTCCTTCTTGGGTATTGTCTTAACCAATTGGTTTTTCCCACAAGTATTTCCCCAATTCATTCTCTTTGTCTTAGCGTCTTTAGCTTAGTAGTTAGTTAATTTTAGAATAAATAACAAATCCCTTAATCTTTAGGCTAAATAATAAAAAGAAAGTCAGTATTAGTACTTTTGGTTCCTTTGGGTTCGACAATTCGGTCTTGCCACTAAGCTATACTACTGTTCGATAGGTGCACTTGCCTCAATCGTGGTGATAGTTAGTTTCTAGGCTAGATCATTCATTATATAAATATTAAGACTATCGATACCAACGATCAATTGGAATAATGAGTTTATGTTTTTGGACTGTTTTGAAGCCCAAAAATGAAAATAAACCATTTGGCCATAGTGAACATGTTGAGTTGTGAAATATTAAACATATTTTCACGAAATTTTAGCAGGGGTACAATCGTTAAAATTTTGTTGGGGGTAAAATAGTGATGAGAAAATTGTTTTATATATAAATATTAAAGTTTATTCTGGGAAATAGAAAAAAATGAATCGGGTTGCTTCACATTATAGGGTATTGGTCAAAAAGGCCTAGAAAGTACTCGTAATTGAACCCGATGTGAGAGAGACCCAAAAACCCCTCATGGACATGAATGATGCGACAACCCTAGTGGGAATACTAGTGTGTGTCGTTTTATTCTAAGTAGGATGTTGTTTTTCTATTTGAAATAAACCACTACAACTCAACAAGGGTTCTACATTCTCCTCTTATAAATAAATGGCATTGGCAGAGCTATTGTAATAGCTCGTTTCAGTGAAATCGAAACAGTGGTTTCAGGACCACAAATCTAAAGTCAAAAAAATTATTTTATTATTATTTTATTTCCTACAACATGATAGTAGTACTGCATAAAAATTTCATTAAGAAATTTTACCGTTTATATGCTCAATTTGATAAAAAGGACTAAATTGCGTAAAGTGAAAAAGTTGAGATCTAATAGCTAAAGGTGTTTAATAGCTATAATATTAAATGGTTAGAGGGTTTATGTTGTAATTATACAATGGTTATAATGAGTGGAAAGTTATGGACATTACATATGTTGTTTTTAAAAGTTAACAAAAAGTTTAATTGTGTAATTTAGTAAATAATGTTAATTAAACTAAAGAAAAGACAAAATATGATCTTTTATGTCCATCTTCCATCGAAGTAAGCTAGGGAAAAGACCATTTTTGATGCTTTGAAGTTTCAGCTAGCTTGGTCCATGCACGTGTTCATCTTTGAGGTTAGTTTTTAATGATTGTTATGTTTTCGGGATCGTTGTAGCTTAATCTAGCTAGCTCAGGGACTAACTTGTGAAACTGTTAAACTATTAGGGGTTTTCCATTGTTGATTGTACATGAGTTTTGATGTTTGATGATAGAAAATGGATAGTTGTTGTCAGATAAACAAGTTTTGTAAAGAGATTTTTGGTGAAATTGTCAATTAGGGATTAAATTGAAAAATAGGAATTTTTATATGGTGAAATTGTGAAATAAATGAAATATAAGACATGCTAGGGACCTAATTGAAATTCGACTATAGTGGATTGTGGTGGAATTTCATGAATTTTCATTTTTATGAGCTAGGGACTAAATTGCAAAGAAATTAAAAGTATAGGGGCAAAATGGTAATTTTTCCAAAATATATTTTTGGGCTAAATTGAATAAATTATATATTAAATTTAGTTAAATTTATTCGTATAGATCAAGACAGATCTCGTACGACTTTTGGTAGGGGCAAAGAGAAAGTTTCGGATTAGTCGTCTCCGTATCTACAAATACTCGTCGAGGTAAGTTCGTGTGATTAAAGTGTGTTTATATGTTTTATATTGAATTATTTATGAGTTGTGAATTGTTATAAATTTACATGGTGGGATATCCAACAAAGTTCGACAAATCCCGAGTCCCGTTTGAACCTTAGGAATCCGTAGGATACAAATGACATATCATTAGGGTTACATGATTTGGTTGATGTAACAGCCCGGTTAAGACCCTAGTTAGAACAATGGTTTCAAGACCACAAATCCGAGGTCGGGAAAAAATATTTTAATATTATTTTTGGTGTTTAAAGTATGTGATTAAGTATGTGTGAAGTTCCTGTGTGAAAATTTTATCGATTGTGTGCTTAATTTGCAAAAAAGGACTTAATCGCATAAAATGCAAAAGCTGTGTGCTGATTGATAAAATGCTTATTTGCCATGGCTTTTTAAATGAGGAGTCCTTATTTTGTAATTAAGCCTTTAATAGATTGGATGGACATATATAGGCTTATAATTGATAATTAAATGGTTTAATAACAAAGGGTAAAATGGTAAAAAGTATATTAATGTTATTATAATAAAAACAAAGCTTAAAATTTAGCCATTATGTGTGTTCATCCACCGAAAATAAAGAAAGGAAAGAAGGGTTTGAGCTCTCTTTGCATTCGACACACATTTTGGCTAGATTAAGGTATGTTTTGCTTCGGTTTTTGATAATTTCTACGTTTTCGTAATCGTTGCTTCGAGTACTACAAAACCCATGCTTTAATTTTGGAAATTGATGAAGATTTTGAGATATGCCATTGATGATTTTGTAATCTTTGTGATAGTTGATGATGAAAAATGAAAGATATGTGTTAGATTAACATGTTTTGTCTTGGGATTTTTGTAACATCCTAAATCGGGGCCTCTGCATTTATATATGTGTGCACGTGTATAGTATGGTTGTTATGCTAGTTTAGGGTGTTTTGGGGTCCAGGCATGAGCTAGGGGTAGGCTTGAGCCTTGGCAAAAAAAATAATTTTTGGGCACCTGGAAGGGGGAGATGCTTGGGTCAGGTGTAAAGGGTGCTTGGTGGTGAGTTTTGACACAAGAAGTGCCTTGGTAAAGTGGCAAGGAGGCGCCACTTAAGAGGCAAGGGAGTGATGCCTCATGTGGGTGGATGGAGCCTTTGGTCGAGCTGCGGGAATTTCCTTTCTGCTTATTATTTTTGATGCCAAGATCAGGGGGAGTTGTACTCAGGATGGACTCTGGTGGATGACTGTTGAAGGAGTCAACATATTTAAATAGGTGGTGGAGAGAAATCTGAGGAGTTTGAAGCATTCAAAGGGATTTGAATAGGTGGCCAGGAGAAAAACAAGGAGAGAAAAGGGGGATTGAAATGGGAGGTGTGTTAGCCGAATTTCAAAAGAGTTGGAAGGGGGTTGGGCATTCGGTTGAGTGTTGCTCAGAGGGGTGGCCGAATGTGGTAAGTTGGCTTTAGTGAGGGGTGAGCATTCGGCTAGTAGGGAGCATTTGGGGTTTTCTCTTTTTATTTTTCTTTTGTGCCGAAATTGAACCACTCTCACATCTCAAACTTTGTATTTTGTTTTTCTCTTCTTTTCTCTCATCTGCCCAAATCCAAAACGGTCTTCTAAGTTCCTTTACTCCTCATTTTCGTCCATTTCCCTTGTCACTGAGCATCAAAGCCGAACCCTCCTTTCACCTTAGTTTCTCTCTTTTGGGTTTTCTCTGAATCTCTTCAAGAACCGAAACCTCAAACCCCATTCCTCGTTTCTTCTTTGCATCTCTTCTTTTCTTGTCAGCCGAAACCTATTGAAGCTTCAACCTTTACCGAAAACCCATCAACTTTTCTCTTTTCTCTTTTAGCGTTTGGTCGAATATCATCTGTTAAGGATCACCCTTCATTTCCATCTTTTTCTTTGCATAGTGGAACACTTTCGGCATTTGGGTAAGTTCTTGGCCTTTGGCCGAATCCCCCTAACTCTCTCCCATTCTCTTTCCCTTTTCTCTATCGTTTTCTATAGGAGGAAAAGCCGGGATTTGACATCTGTTTTGGGTTTTTTTTAGCCGAATTCCTTTGGCTTTCATAATCGTTTCTTTGGTTCTTGTAATAGCAGATCGCCGTTATCTATTCTCCTCCACTCCCAATCGATTCTGCTGGTGTTGTGGTAAGTGTCCCTGCCGATTCAATCTTTTCTTATTGCGCTAAGTGCCGAAGGCAGAGACCCAATTCTATTTGATGTTTGGCCGAATGTAGGTGGGGTGTTGACGCTTTCTTTTGGACTCTCGGGATTCGGTTTGTTTGTAAATCGAGCCTGAAGCCTCGGGATTTGTCGATCTAGGTAAGGGCTTTCGCTCTACGAGTTACGTTAACCTCTTAGATTCAATTTTGTTGCTTTAATCTGTTTAGTGATCAAGGTGTGTTCATGGACTCTAATGCCAGCCAAGCGGTAGGAGGGGTTGGATCTGTAAACCCAGCCCTTAAGTTTAAGAAGAGGGCTGTGTCTGCGGTTTGTGATTGGCCACCAGGTTGTGGGCCGGCATCTGAGCAAGGTAGTAGACAGATAGCGGTGGTGTCGATTAACGATAGTGTCGACGTAGAGAGCGTGGTTTTACGAGTAATCATGTGTGTAACTCTTACACACTTCATATGTTTAATGTGCTATTATTTGTGATCCGTCAAAAGCCGAAATAACTGTAGGAATCGATAAGTTACCCTTGTGGGTAAAAGCAAGGACTCGGGGTAAGTCCATTTTGGTGGCTAACGTTAATTGTCTCTGTTAAATCTGCATATGTCATATTTGATTACTCCTAAATGTTAAGCATGATGATGTTGTATTAAAAAGCATGTTCATGAGTATGGGTATGATGAGAGGAGGGGGAAGGTATGATTATCAGACTGTCACCACTGGTTAGGTACCACACGTGGGTTGGCCCCACATATTAATTTTTTATAACTAAGTCTCAGTGGTTTGGAACCACCAGTGGTTAGGTACCACATAAACTTATTTCTGTTACTCGTTCTAGTGGTTTGGTACCACAGTGGGTTGGCCCCACATGTCGATATAAGGGATTGTCACCAGTGGTTAGGTACCACAAGTGGGTTGGCCCCACACATGATTATTTGTGACTTCGATCACCAGTGGTTAGGTACCACCAGTGGCTAGGTGCCACAAGGGGTAGAATTGGGTGTTCGGATGGATAGGTTGGATGGATTGCATGACATACATGTTGCATATGAAACTGTGTGAGAGCTTAACATCTTTGGGGATGGGGATTTATACACCGAGTCTCGGTGACTCACCCTTCCATTACATTTTGCGAGATAATTCCTAGATCGCGGAAGTGGGCCTAATGGACTCGAGGTGGCCATGCTCATTGTTTTGGGTTTTACTTTAATGATTATTTTGGATTTATTTTATCTTAAGATTGGATTTCGCTATGTAATAAGGCCATTTAAATTTTTATTTTGGGGTTATTCATTTTGTTACATTTCTATGAACCGACGTTTAAACACTAAAGACATGCCTAATAAACTCGTAAAGTGGACGTTTTCAAAATTTTAAGGAATTCTCGGGATTTCCAAAATTTTTACCGTCGGGTATTTATCAAACACGCAATAATAACAAGGTAACACTGTCTTCTTTAAAACTAAGTTTCGAAAGAATTTTAACCACCGGCTTCACACAACTCAGGTTTTATAAAATCAAAGGTTTTTCTTTTCAACATTGAGATGAAAACTCGTTTTCCAAAGACGTTTTTTTTCTATGACGTGCCAGATTCGGTTGTAGCGTTTTGATCGGGTTTTGGGTGTTACAATTGTGGTATCAGAGCCAAGTTCAAAAGCTCGGCTGTGGGCCTGAGGCCCAAAATGTTTTATAAAAGGGGTTGCGAAATGGTTGAATGAGGAACATGTTTTGGAATGCATGGCACCTGAGTCTCCGGCACCAATCCGCGACGGTAAGTCTCCTAACTCACTGCTTACATGAGTTAAATGCTTGCACTATGAATGCTAGTAGTAGGACCTTTACTTTAGAAACCGGCCGTAGGACTGTATGAACTTGCGGGAACAACTACTCTAATAAATTTCTCATAAGACTGTGCCGTAATAAATAGTGGAAGAAAGCTAACTTATAAAATTCTTAAATCAGATTAAGACGTGAACGCTAGTCATGAGCACTCGAGGACGCGGGCGTAATGTACGTGGACGTGGTAGGGGTAGGATTACGTGTCGAACCGGTAAGGTCCGGTCATGGGTCGATACAATGAGGTGCCGCCCACCACCACCGTGGCGCGAAATTTTAGGATCGGGCATGTGGGTGATGACGCAGCGTCACAGCGATGCCGCGGGTCCCGGAGAGAGTTCTTTGGTGCGGCGTTGGAACGGGGCTTGGAAATCGTATCCGAACGACTGCGGGCTAATGGAGCGTAAGTATTTAGGGGTATTTTCGGTGTAGCTCCCAACACACCGTGATCGCTAGAGGCAATCGAGCGCATAATGGACGATTTGGACTTTACGGTGAGGAGAAGCCGAAAGGGATAGCTTCTCTTCTCCGGGATGAGTCTTATCAGTGGTGGCTCACATCGGGGATGGTGCGATGGTCGATGATATCACTTGGGATTTCTTTAAGGCGCTTACTGCAGGAGGAAGTACGTCGAGTCTAGTTATATAGATGCGCAGCTGAGTGTATGCTTCTTGAATCTGGTCCAGGGAGTAAGTCGAGATTCCGAATATGAGGCAAAATTCTTAAGGTTGAACTGTTATGCCCGGGGTATTGTGGCTACGAAACACGAGCACTGTGTCAGATTTGAGGACGGGCTGAGAGATGAGCTGCGAGTGTTGATTGCTCCACCACAATGGAAAGAGAATTTACCGTCCCGGTGGAGAAGGCCAAGATAGTCGAGGAGGTGAAACGGACCGAGAGGCGTAATCGAACAAGAATAGGGATAAGAGGAGTTTTGGGCCATCGTGTCTCACTGGGAATCCTCAGAAAAGGGTTAGATTTGGAGGATCGAGTCAAGCTGTAAAGCCTGCTGCTGCTACTCAGTGGCCGCCACGGTGCGCTCGATGTGGGAAGCCTCATTCGGGAGAGTGTTGGATAGGAAACAGAGGGTGCTTCGAGTGTGGGTCGATGGATCACCGGATAAGGGATTGTCCGTGGAGGTCGGGCTAGACTCGACCGAGGGTCAAGGACGTACACAATTCAGGAGAGATGGTCAGCAACCGCAGAGGGGTCGAGGATCAGCCAGGGTGGTAACGATAACGGACGAGGTCGTGGGTCACCGGGCAGAGGTGTCGGGAATATTGATGCAAGACAGCCAGGGTTGGTCTATGCAGCGCGGCGTCGAGAGGAGGGCGACGCACCGGACGTCATAACCGGTACGTTCTTAATTTTTGGATTGCCTTATACTGCTTTGATAGATGTTGGTTCGACGCACTCCTATGTTGCTAGTAGTATAGTGGGAACTATGAACTTAGCCTATGAGGTTTCTTCTAGGCAGATGACTGTAATTAGCCCTCTAGGTCACTCTGTAGTAGTGGATAAACTGTATAAGGAGGTACCTCTAGAACTTCAAGGGGTAGTGTTTTTGGCTGATCTGATAGAACTGCCATTTGGGGAGTTCGATTTGATCTTGGGTATGGACTGGCTAGTGAAGTACCAAGCAAGTCTGGACTGTGCAGCCAAGCGCATGGTGTTGAGGTCTGTTGAGGGTAAAGAGGTGGTGATGATAGGTGATAGAAGGAATTACTTATCCAATGCGGTATCCGCTTTGAAGGCTGAGAAAATTGTGAGGAAGGGATGTGAGGCGTTCATGGTTCATGTTTGTGCATTGGAGGCCAAGGAATCAAGCTCGGGGATGTCCGAACGGTGAAGGAATTTACCGATGTGTTCCCGTAAGAGCTTCCGGCTACCTCCCGATCATGAAGTGGAGTTTGGTATAGACACTGCCACCGAATCGCGCAGTGTCTATTGCCCCATATAGGATGGCGCCAAGGAGTTGGTGGAGCCGAAAGCGTAAATTCGGGAGGCGTTAGATCGGGGTTTTATCCGACCCAAGTGTATCTTCTTGGGAGCACTGTGCTTTTGTTAAAAAAGAAGGATCGATCGATGCGAATGTGTATAGATTACCGTCACCAAATAAGTTGACGATTAAGAATAAGTACCGCTGCCGGATAGACGACCTATTTGACCACTTAAGGGAGCATCGGTCTTCTCTAAGATAGATCCGAGGTCGGGTATCATCAACTTAAGGTTAAGGAGGCGGATATCCATAAGACGGTGTTTAAATGCGCGTTACGGGCACTATGAGTTCTTGGTAATGCCGTTCGGATTGACTAACGCGCCAAAGCGCCGTTCATGGATATGATGAATCGAGTTTTTCAACCGTATTTGGATCGGTTCGTTGTGGTGTTTATAGATGATATTCGGTGTACTCAAGTCCGGAGGAGCATGATGAACATCTGCGTGTGGTTTTACTGATTACGAGGAGAAGCGATTGTTTGCAAAGTTTAGTAAGTGCAAATTCTGGCTAAGGGAAGTTACTTTTTTGGGTCATGTGGTGTCAGTTGAGGGGATTAGGGTAGACCCTCTGAAGATTGAAGCGGTGTTATACTGAAATCACCTAAGTCCATAGCGGAGATTCAAGCTTTCGGGTTTAGCAGGTACTACTGTAAGGTTTGTGGAAGGGTTTTCCTTGATTGCAGCACCGTTAACCAAATTGTTAAGGAAAGGGGTTTCGTTTGTGTGGTCGGACAAGCAGAGAGTTTTGAGAAGTTAAAGAGGATTTTGACAAGCTCCAGCTTTGATTCACTGAAGCGGGAAGGAGTTTACGGTCTATTGTGATGCATCGCATCTTTGATCCGGGATGTGTGCTTTGATGCAAGAGGGGAAAGTAGTAGCGCGTATGCTTCTCGGCAATTGAGACCCCACGAAGTGAATTACCCGACGCATAATCTGAGTTGGTCGCAGTGGTTTTCACCCAAAATTTGGAGACATTACTTGTATGGGGAGAAGTCTATAGTGTACACGGATCATAAGAGTTTGAAATACCGCTCACTCGTAAGGAATTGAATTTGAGGCGTGAAGGTGGATTGAGTCGTTGAAGGATTACGATCGCTCGATTGAGTACCATCCGGTAAGGCTAACGTAGTGGCTGACGCGTTGAGCCGTAAGGTGGTAGCAGATTTAAGAGCCATATTTTCCCACCTTAGACTGTATGATGACGGAAGTCTGTTAGCGGAACTGCAAGTGAAGCCGACATGGGTAAACCAGGTTAAGGAAAAACAATTAGTGGATGACGTCTTATGTGCTCGGTATTTACAAGTGCAGAATGGTGGATTAGAGGGGTATAGCTTGAGTACCGATGGAGTGTTATGTTTCCAAGGGAAAGTTTGTATGCCAAGAGATGTAGAGTTAAGGCAGAAGATTCTTCAGGAAGCTCATAGCAGCCCATACGTTATGCATCCTGGAGGTAGTAAGATGTACCGAGATTTGCGGAAACGCCTCGGTGGTCGTCCAGGCGAAAGTAATAGAATTTGTAAGTAAGTGTCTGACGTGCCAGCAAGTCAAAGCCGAACATCAGTTACCTTCGGGTCTGTTGCAGTCGGTAAAAATTTCACAGTAGAAATGGGAAAAGATCACGATGGATTTCGTCAGTGGGCTACCCGTTACGCCTAGCAAGAAGGATACGGTCTGGATAATTGTTGATCTTCTGACAAAGTCTGCTCATTTTATACCGGTTCGGATTGATTACTCACTTCAAAGGTTGGCTAAGTTGTATGTGGCAGAAATCGTGAGACTACATGGGGTGCCAATGTCGATTATCTCAGATAGGGATCCTAGATTCACGTCAAGGTTTTGGAAAGCGTTGCATCAGGCATTGGGTACAAGGTTGGATTTCGATGACGCATTTCATCCAGCAATGATGGGTAGTCGAGAGAGGGTAATCCAGATTTTGGAAGATATGTTGAGGGGTGTGTTTTGGATTTCGTAGGTAGCCGGGAAGAATTACTACCGCTTGGCGGAGTTCGCGTACAACAATAGTTATCGTGCAAGTATCCAAGTGGCAATCGTATGAAGCGTTATATGGGCGAAAGTGTCGTACCCCTACGTGTTGGACAGAGTTGGGCGAGCGTCAGTTGTTGGGTCCAGAGTTGGTCGCCAAAATAGAGGATAAGGTTAAGCTGATTCGAGCTCGTCTGCGAAGGAAGCTTCTGACGACGTAAATCTTATGCCGATCTTAAGTGGAAGGATATAAAGTTTGCTTGTGGGTGACAAGGTCTTTTTGAAGGTGTCATTTGTGGAAGAAAGTGCTAAGATTTGGTCGGAAGGGCAAGTCGAGCCCTAGGTTTATCCGGGCCTTATCGAGTGTTGAAGCGTGTGGGACCAAAGAGCTTATCACCGAGTTACCATCGAATTGAGTCGATCCATTACGTTTTTCATGTTTCCATGCTTAGACGTTATCATTCGGATCCGCCTCATGTTGTGCCATGGAGGAGATTGAAGTGAGCCCAGATTTGTCTTTTCGGGAGGAACCAGGTGCAGATCTTGGAGCGGGATGTCAAAGTCTTGCGCAGAAATCAGTTCCTTTGGTGAAGGTATTATGGCGGAATCATGGAACAGAAAGAGGCCACGTGGGAGCCAGAGGATGTGATGCGCAAAGAATACCTCAACTCTTTTGACTGTAATTTCGAGGCCGAAATTATTTTTAAGGGAGGTAGAATCTGTAACATCCTAAATCGGGGCCTCTACAATTATATATGTGTGCATGTGTATAGTATGGTTTTATGCTAGTTTAGGGTGTTTTGGGGTCCAGGCATGAGCTAGGGGTAGGCCCGAGCCTTGGCAAAAATTTAATTTTTGGGCACCGGAAGGGGGAGATGCTTGGGTCAGTGTTAAGGGTGCTTGGTGGTGAGTTTTGACACAAGAAGTGCCTTGGTAAAGTGCCAAGGAGGTGCCACTTAAGAGGCAAGGGAGTGACGCCTCATGTGGGTGGATGGAGCCTTGGTTCGAGTCATGGAATTTCCTTTCTTCTTATTATTTTTGACGCCAAGATCGGGGGAGTTGTACTCGGGATGGACTCGTGGATGACTCATGAAGGAGTCAACATATTTAAATAGGTGGTGGAGAGAAATCTGAGGAGTTTGAAGCATTCAAAGGGATTTGAATAGGTGGCCAGGAGAAAAACAAGGAGAGAAAAAAGGGGATTGAAGTGGGAGGTGTGTTAGCCGAATTTCAAAAGAGTTGGAAGGGGGTTGGGCATTCGGTTGAGTGTTGCTTAGAGGGGTGGCCGAATGTGGTAAGTTGGCTTTGGTGAGGGGTGAGTATTCGGCTAGTAGGGAGCATTTGGGGTTTTCTCTTTTTATTTTTCTTTTGTGCCGAAATTGAACCACTCTCACATATCAAACTTTGTATTTTGTTTTTCTCTTCTTTTCTCTCATCTGCCCAAATCCAAAACGGTCTTCTAAGTTCCTTTACTCCTCATTTTCGTCCATTTCCCTTGTCTCTGAGCATCAAAGCCGAACCCTCCTTTCACCTTAGTTTCTCTCTTTTGCGTTTTCTCTGAATCTCCTCAAGAACCAAAACCTCAAACCCCATTCCTCGTTTCTTCTTTGCATCTCTTCTTTTCTTGTCACCAAACTCATTGAAGCTTCAACCTTTGCCAAAACCCATCAACTTTTCTCTTTTCTCTTTTAGCGTTGGTCGAATATTATCTGTTAAGGATCACCCTTCGTTTCCATCTTTCTCTTTGCATAGTGGAACGCTTTCGGCATTTGGGTAAGTTCTTGGCCTTTGGCTGAATCCTCCTAACTCTCTCTCCATTCTCTTTCCCTTTTCTCTATCGTTTTCTATAGGAAGAAAAGCTGAGATTTGACATCTATTTTGGGTAGTTTTTTAGTCAAATTCCTTTGGCTTTCATAATCATTTCTTCGGTTCTTGTAACAACGGATCGCCGTTATCTATTCTCCTCCACTCCCAATCGATTCTGTTGGTGTTGTGGTAAGTGTCCTTACCGATTCAATCTTTTCTTATTGCGCTAAGTGCCGAAGGCGAGACCCAATTCTATTTGATGTTTGGCCGAATGTAGGTGGGGTGTTGACGCTTTCTTTTGGACTCTCGGGATTCGGTTGGTTTGTAAATCGAGCCCAAGCCTCGGATTTGTCGATCTAGGTAAGGGCTTTCGCTCTACGAGTTACGTTAACCTCTTAGATTCAATTTCGTTGCTTTAACTGCTTAGTGATCAAGGTGTGTTCATGGACTCTAATGCCAGCCAAGCGGTAGGAGGGTTGGATTCAGAAACCCACCCCTAAGTTTAAGAAGAGGGTCGTGTCTCACGGTTCGTGATTGGCCACCGTGTTGTGGGCGGCATCTGAGCAAGGTAGTAGATAGATAGCGGTGGTGTCGATTAACGATATAGTCAACGTAGAGAGCGTGGTTTTACGAGTAATCAGGTGTGAAACTCTTACACACTTCATATGTTTAATGTGCTGTTATTTGTGATCTGTCAAAAGCCAAAATAACTGTAAGAATCGATAAGTTACCCTTGTGGGTAAAAGCAAGGGCTCCGGGTAAGTCCATTTTGGTGGCTAACGTTAATTGTCTCTGTTAAATCTGCATATGTCATATTTGATTACTACTAAATGTTAAGCATGATGATGTTGTATTAAAAAGCATGTTCATGAGTATGGGTATGATGAGAGGAGGGGGAAGGTATGATTATCGATCACACACCGGTGGTTAGGTACCACACGTGGGTTGGCCCTACATATTAATATTTTGTGACTAAGTCTCAGTGGTTTGGAACCACCAGTGGTTAGGTACCACATAAACTTATTTTTGTGACTCGTCCCAGTGGTTTGATACCACAGTGGGTTGGCCCCACATGTCGATATAAGGGATTGTCACCAGTGGTTAGGTACCACAAGTGGGTTGGCCCCACACATGATTATTTGTGACTTTGGTCACCAGTGGTTAGGTACCACCAGTGGCTAGGTGCCACAAGGGGTAGAATTGGGTGTTCGGATGGATAGGTTGGATGGATTGCATGACATACATGTTGCATATGAAACTGTGTGAGAGCTTAACATCATTGGGGAGGGGGATTTATACACTGAGTCTCGGTGACTCACCCCTTCCATTACATTTTGCAGATAATTCCTAGATCGCGGAAGTGGAGCCGGAATGGACTCGAGGTGGCCATGCTCATTATTTCGGGTTTTTACTTTAATGATTATTTTGGATTTATTTTATCTTAAGTTTGGATTTCGGTTATGTAATAAGGCCATTTAAATTTTTATTTTGGGGTTATTCATTTTGTTACATTTCTATAAACCGATGTTTAAACACTAAAGACATGCCTAATAAACTCTTAAAGTGGACGTTTTCAAAATTTTAACGAATTCTCGGGATTTCCAAAATTTTTACCGTCGGGTATTTATCAAACACGCAATAATAACAAGGTAACACTGTCTTCTTTAAAACTAAGTTTCGAAAGAATTTTAACCACTGGCTTCACACAACTCAGGTTTTATAAAATCAAAGGTATTTCTTTTCAACATTGAGACGAAAACTCATTTTCCAAAGACGTTTTTTTTCTATGACATGCCAGATTCAGTCGTAGTGTTTTGACCGGGTTTGGGGTGTTACAATTTTTGATGAATTTGAGTAATTTGGATTAAATTGTGAAAGTAATATTTTGAGGGAATAAAATGTGAAATAAATGAAATGTGTGGGCTTGTATGGATATAAGGAGAATTCGGCTAGGCATGGGAGAAATGAAATTATGTCTATTTGATGATTTTATGAAATATGGACTAAAGTGTCGAAGTGTGAAAATGTGAGGGCTATTTTGTAAAATGCCCTAAATATGTGTGTTTGGACTATTGAATGATTTGGTGATTGAATGAGCTAAATTTGAATATGTATAGATCAAGAAAAGATAGATTTGGATCGAGATCAAGGCAAAGACAAAGTGCTCGATTAATTGACTAGTCTCGGTATTTTGGCGTCCGAGGTAAGTTCGGATATAATACGAGTTATTAAACTTATGTCTTATTGCTATGAAATGAATGAATATATGATTATTGAATTAGAAATGCTACATATGAAATTGAGAAAAGTTGCACTAAGTGTGCGTAATTAGAATCGGGACAGAGATGAATAGCACTGTGTGTGCGAAGTAATGGAAGCCTCGGCTTATTTGATTGGCACTGTGTGTGCGATACCGAGATAAATTCGGTTTTATGTAAAGGCACTAAGTGTGCGATGATATTTAAGCTTCGACTATGAATTTGGCACTAAGTGTGCGAATAAATCGAACGAATAACAAAGGTTGATCGAAATGAAGTATTGAGCATTGAGTAGCATGAATGGTCAATAACTAAGTGTTGGCTAAGGTACGTACAAAACCTATGTGGTTGATGAAATTATAAATGGATGTATGGATGGTTGATTGAGCATATTAGTTGTGGATGATATGGTATACATATTTATGTGTTGATCTATATGATGAATAAATTTGTGTATTGTTATTGATTCATTGAGTTAAATGTATTATATTATGAACTTACTAAGCTTTAGAGCTTACTGTGTGAAGTGTTTCTCTGTTTTACAGTGTCTTTAAAGCTAGCTCGGATCTGGGGATCGTCAGCAATTAAATCACACTATCGGCTAACTATTTTGGTACTTTTGGAAGATGTATTATGTATGGTATATGGCATGTATAGGCTAGTTGATATGGCATGTTTTGAGGTGTATAAAATTTGCCATGTGATATGGCTTGAAAGTTGAATAATGTTAGTATATATGTGTGGAATTATATGAATGATGAATATGGTATGTTTCATGCTTAAATGGTTGATGAGAATTGAGGTTTAAACATGAACTTGTGGTATGGTTTTATGATACTTGACTTATAGGGTTTGGAATGTGGAATTGGTATTTTAGATAGACTTATTGAGTTGAATTTGAGCATAGGAATAAATGATGTAGTTGATGATTAATTGGTGCATATATTGGTATGTTTTGGTTGCCATTTGAGGTATAAATGTTTATGAATTAAGGCTTGTAGGTGATTTTAAGTGTGAGTGGCAAGTTTGGTCTTGTATATGGCCTATAATTGCCCACACGGTTGAGCACACGGGCGTGTGGCTCGACCGTGTCCTTTGAGTTTGCCAATTGAAACAAGTCAGGCTCGACCACAGGCTGGACACTCAGGCGTGTCCCAGGCCGTGTGGTGCAAGTCAGTGTCGACCACGGGTGAGGGACACGAACGTGTCTCAGGCCGTGTGGACAAGTCAGTATGTATGCCCTGTTTTGCCACGGCTCAGACACATGGGCGTGTGACCTCTGTAGCTTTGAAAAATATTTGATTTTTGGAAAAATTTTGTATGATTCCGGTTTAGCCCCAACCCCTTTCTAGTGCATGTTTAAGGTCTCGTAGACCTCGTTAAGGGACTATATGTATATATCTTGCTATGTTTGAATGATGATATACTTTGTGTTGTAAAATGATTGTAAATGTTTTGGTTTGTTCGGTAATACTCCTTAACCCTAATCCGACGACTGTTACGGGTTAGGGGTGTTACATTTTATTGGTATTAGAGCTACGGTTTAGTCGATTCTAGGACTAACGTAGCGCGTGTGAGTCTAGTTATACATGCCATTTATATAATTGCAATAGTGTGATGAATCCTGACAGTTAAAAATGTGTTTTTGTATAGTAAATGGATCCCGATCGAGTAGATGTTTAGAGCAATGCTCCTACTCCCGCTTAGGGGACAGCGTCGGCCGAATCTAGGCCGATAGCTAGTAGTCACGGGGGAGAGGCTAAACAAGCCTTCTTCCAAATGATGAGTGAGTGGTTTTTGGAATTCGTTCGAACGAATCCGGGTACTCTACAACCTCCACCTCCGTAAGTGCCTGTAGTGCCACAAGTTGTAGATCCGATCCGATTGAGTAAACATCCTGTGGATAAGATCAGAAAGTATGGGGCCAAAGAGTTTAGAGCCACAGTTGATGATGATGCTGAACGTGAGTTCTGGCTCGAGAATACAATCCGAGTGTTTGATGAGATGTCATTGACTCTTTATGAATGCATTAAATATGTTGTTTCCTTGTTGAGAGATACGGCATATAATTGGTGGAAAACGTTGATATCCGTGGTTTCGAGAGAGAGAATCACTTGGGATTTCTTTCAAGTTAAATTTCGAAAGAAGTATATCAGTCAACGATTCATAGATCAGAAACGTAAAGAGTTTCTAGAGCTGAAACAGGGTCGCATGTCTGTTACCGAGTACGAGCGAGAATTTTTGAGATTGAGCCAATACGCGGTAATGTGTTTCGATTGAAACTACTATGTGTAAATGCTTCATTGAAGGGCTGAATAAAGACATCAAATTGTTGGTTGAAATACTTGATTTGAATGAATTTGTAGTTTTAGTTGAAAGAGCCTGCAAAGCTGAAGAACTAAGCAAAGAAAAGAAGAAAGCGGATTCAGAGGCTAGAGATGAAAGAAAGAGGTCGATGAGTAAGTCATATCAACCTTCGTCTAAGAGATTCTGAGATGCAATGAGTCGCTCAAATGTTTTGATTGGACATTCGAACAGAGATCGAGTGAAATAGAATGTTAGTTCCAAAACACAAGTTCCAATTGAATCGAGTGTTGGAAGTGTTAAGAGCAACAAGCCCGAGGGTAGATAGTGTGGGAGACGATATGTTGGAGAATGCTGGGGCAAGTACAATAATAGAGCTTTCTATAAATGTGGATCACGAGACCATTTCATTCGTGATTTCCCAAAGTTAGCTGAGAAAGACAATATACAGAATGCGAGACTGAGTAATGTGACAGCTAGAGGTAGACCACCCAGAAACATCGGGAATGTAAGCGGTAGTTAGAGAGGAACATCAGACACAGCTGTGAGATCTGAGGCGAGAGCCCTTGCCTGAGCTTATGTTATTCGCGCACGAGAAGAAGCGTCATCTCCAGACGTCATTACTGGTACTTTTACTCTATTTGATACTGATGCGATTGCATTGATAGATCCAGGATCTACTCATTCTTATGTGTGTGTGAATCTAGTATCTAGTAAGACTCTGCCTGTTGAGTCTACTGAATTTGTTATTAGAGTATCGAACCCCTTAGGCAAGTGTGTTCTGGTTGATAAAATATGCAAGAACTGTCCATTGATATTTCGAGATGGTTTTTTCCGGCTAATTTGATGCTGCTACCATTTGATGAAATTGATATAATTCTGGGTATGGATTGGCTCACTTTGCATAATGCTATTGTGAATTGTAAACGAAAGAGTATTGATTTGAGAAGTCAGAATGGTGAGACAGTTCGAATTGAATCCAGTGATTTGAATTGGTTACCAGCTATTGTATCTTCGATGAAAGCTCAGATTTATGTAAAAAGGGGTTGTGAAGTCTATCTTGCGTATGTGATAGATACAAAAGTGATAAAAAAGAAAGTTGAATCTGTGCCTGTAGTTTGCGAGTTCCCAGATGTATTTCCTGAAGAACTACCGGGATTACCTCCGATATGAGAACTAGATTTCGGTATTGATTTAGTGTCGGGAACAACTCCTATCTCAATAGCTCCGTATAGAATGGCACCAACAGAATTGAAAGAGTTGAAGTCTCAGTTGCAAGAGTTGACGGATAGAGGATTTGCACGACCGAGTTTCTCGCCCTGGGGTGCTCCTGTGTTATTTGTGAAAAAGAAAGATGGAACTATGAGGATGTGTATTGACTACCGACAGTTAAACAAGGTGACAATAAAGAATAAATATCCTTTGCCTCGTATTGATGATTTGTTCGATCACCAAAGGAGCTCATGATATTTTCGAAGATAGATTTGAAATTGGGCTATTATCAGCTACGAGTTAAAGAATCAGATGTGCCAAAAACTGCCTTCAGAACGAGGTACGGACATTATGAATTTTTAGTAATGCCTTTCAGACTAATGAATGCTCCTGCAGTGTTTATGGATTTAATGAACTAGATATTCAGACCGTATTTGGGTCGATTTGTCGTGGTGTTTATTAATGACATTTTGATTTATTCTTGTGATAAGACGCAACATGCTGAGCATTTGAAAATCATGTTATAGACTCTGTGTGAGAAGCAATTGTATGCAAAGTTTAGCAAATGTGAGTTTTGGTTGCGTGAAGTTGATTTTCTGGGACATATTGTGTCAGCATCTGGTATACGAGTTGATCCGAGCAAAATTTCAGCTATTTTGGAGTGGAAGCCTCCGAGAAATGTATCTGAAGTCCATAGTTTTCTAGGACTAGCGGGTTATTATAGATGGTTTGTGAAAGTATTCTCGATGATTGCGACTCCGTTGACAAAATTGCTACAGAAAGATGTTAAATTTGAGTGGTCAGAAAGGTGCCAGCAGAGTTTTGAACAGTTGAAAACATTATTGATGTAAGCACCAAATGTTAGTTCAAATTAATCGGGTAAAGAATTCATAATCTACAGTGATGCATCGTTGAATGGTTTGGGTTATGTGTTGATGCAAGAGGGCAAAGTTATAGCTTATGCTTCAAGACAGTTAAAGCTGCATGAAAAGAACTACCCGACACACGATCTTGAATTATCTGCAATTGTATTTACATTGAAGATTTGGCGTCATTATCTATTTGGTGAGAAATGTCACATTTATACTGATCACAAGAGTTTGAAATATCTTGTGACTCAGAAAGAATTAAATTTAAGACAGCGGAGATGGTTAGAATTACTAAAAGACTATGAATTAGTAATTGATTATCATCCGGGAAAAGCTAGTGTTGTTGCTGACGCTCTGAGTCAAAAGTTTTTATTTGCTTTGCGAGTAATCAGTACTCAAATAGATCAATGTGATGATGGTTCGGTTTTGGCTGAGTTGAAATTGAGGCCGATGTTTATACATCAGATTTGTGATGCCCAGAAAAGTGATAATAAGATGATGACAAAACGAGCTCAATGTGGTTTGAATTCTGATTCAGAATTTCGAGTGGATAATGATGATTGTTTGAGATTCAGAGATTTGTGTTACGAGAAATTTAGAGTTAATTCAGTCAATTTTGAATGAAGCTCACAATAGTCGTTTGGCTGTTCATCAGGGGAGTACAAAAATGTATAATGATCTGAAACAATTTTATTGGTGGCATGGTATGAAACGAGATATCTCAGAATTTGTTTCGAGATGTTTAGTATGTCAACAAGTAAAAGCTGAACATCAAGTTCCATCCGGTTTGTTACAACATATTATGATTCCTGAGTGGATATGGGAGAGAATCACGATGGAATTTTTGTCGGGACTACCTTTATCTCCGAGAAAGAAAGATGCAATCTGGGTGATAGTTGACAGATTGATGAAATCAGCTCATTTTGTTCCGGTGAGAACAGATTATTCACTTGATAAATTAGCTGAATTGTATATTTCTGAGATTGTGAGATTGCACGGGGTGCCACTATCTATTGTGTCTGACAGGGATCCGAGATTTACCTTGCGATTTTGGAAGAAATTACAAGAGGCTTTAGGTGCAAATTTGCATTTTAGTACCGCATTTCATCCGCAAACGGATGGTCAATCCGAGCGGATCATTCAAATTCTTGAGGATATGTTGAGATGTTGTATTCATGAATTTGAAAGTACGTGGGAAAACATTTACCGTTGATTGAATTCACATACAATAACAGTTTTCAATCTAGCATCAAAATGGCACCATATGAGGCTCTTTATGGCCGTAAATGCAGAACTCCATTGTATTGGACTGAGCTTAGTGAGAATAAGATACACGGGGTTGATTTGATCAAAGAGACCAAGCAGAAAGTGAAAGTGATTCATGACAGTTTGAAAGCGGCTCCAGATCGTCAGAAGTCCTATGCAGATTTGAAACGGAAAGATATTGAATTTGAGATCGGTGATAAAGTGTTTTTGAAAGTGTCTCCGTGGAAGAAAATACTCTGTTTTGGTAGAAAAGGAAAGTTGAGTCCGAGGTTCATCGGGTCGTATGAGATCATTGAACGAATTGGGCCAGTTGCTTATAAGTTGTTGTTGCCACCTGAGTTAGAGAAAATTTATAATGTGTTTCACGTATCGATGCTTCGACGATACAGATTTGATCCATCTCATGTGATTGCTCCTATTTAGGTTGAGATTCAATCAGATTTATTGTATAGTGAAGAACCGATCCGAATTTTGGCACGAGAGACTAAAGAATTGTGAAACAAGAAAGTTTCTTTAGTGAAAGTGTTATGGCACAAACACGGAGTTGAAGAGGCTACGTGGGAGCCTGAGGGTGTTATGAGAGAGCAATACCCGAACTTATTCACTGGTAATATTTTCGGGGACGAAAATCCCTAAGGGGGGAGAGTTGTAACAGCTCGGTTTAGACCCTAGTCGGAACAGTGGTTTCGAGACCACAAATTTGAGGTCGGGAAAAAAATATTTTAATATTATTTTTGGTGTTTACAGTATGTGATTAAGTATGTGTGAAATTTCTGTGTGAAAATTTTATCGATTGTGTGCTTAATTTGCAAAAAGGACTTAATCGCATAAAATGCAAAAGCTGTGTGCTGATTGTTAAAATGCTTATTTGCCATGGCTTTTTAAATGAGGAGTCCTTATGTTGTTATTAGGCCATTAATAGATTGGATGGACATATATAGGCTTATAATTGATAATTAAATGGTTTAATAACAAAGGGTAAAATGGTAAAAAGTATATTAATGTTATTATAATAAAAACAAAGCTTAAAATTTAGCCATTATGTGTGTTCATCCACCGAAAATAAAGAAAGGAAAGAAGGGTTTGAGCTCTCTTTGTATTCGGCACACATTTTGGCTAGATTAAGGTATGTTTTGCTTCGGTTTTTGATAATTTCTATGTTTTCGTAATTGTTGCTTCGAGTACTACAAAACCCATGCTTTAATTTTAGAAATTGATGAAGATTTTGAGATATGCCATTGATGATTTTGTAAGCTTAGTGATAGTTGATGATGAAAAATGAAAGATATGTGTTAAATTAACATGTTTTGTCTTGGGATTTTTGATGAATTTGAGTAATTTGGACTAAATTGTGAAAGTAATATTTTGAGGGACTAAAATGTAAAATAAATGAAATGTGTGGGCTTGTATGGATATAAGGAGAATTCGGCTAGGCATGGGAGAAATGAAATTATGTGTATTTGATGATTTTATGAAATAGGGACTAAAGTGTCAAAGTGTGAAAATGTGAGGGCTATTTTGTAAAATGCCCTAAATATGTGTGTTTGGACTAAATTGAATGATTTGGTGATTGAATGAGCTAAATTTGAATATGTATAGATCAAGAAAGGAGAGATTTGGATCGAGATCGAGGCAAAGACAAAGTGCACGATTAATTGACTAGTCTCGGTATTTCGGCATCCGAGGTAAGTTCGGATATAATACGAGTTGTTAAATTTATGTCTTATTGCTATGAAATGAATGAATATATGATTATTGAATTAGAAATGCTACATATGAATTTAAGAAAAGTTGCACTAAGTATGCGTAATTAGAATCGGGACAGAGATGAATAGCACAGTGTGTGAAGTAATGGAAGCCTCGGCTTATTTGATTGGCACTGTGTGTGCGATACCGAGATAAATTTGGTTTTATTTAAAGGCACTAAGTGTGCGATGATATTTAAGCTTCGACTATGAATTTGGCACTAAGTGTGCGAATAAATCGAACGAATAACAAAGGTTGATCGAAATGAAGTATTGAGCATTGAGTAGCATGACTGGTCAATAACTAAGTGTTGGCTAAGGCACGTCATTTAAACCTATGTGGTTGATGAAATTATAAATGGATGTATGGATGGTTGATTGAGCATATTAGTTGTGGATGATATGGTATACATATTTATGTGTTGATCTATGTGATGAATAAATTTGTTTATTGTTATTGATTCATTGAGTTAAATGTATTATATTATGAACTTACTAAGCTTTAGAGCTTACTGTGTGAAGTGTTTCTCTGTTTTACAGTGTCGTTAAAGCTAGCTCGGATCTGGGGATCGTCAGCGATTAAATCACACTATTGGCTAACTATTTTTGTACTTTTGGAAGATGTATTATGTATGGTGTATGGCATGTATAGGCTAGTTGATATGGCATGTTTTGAGGTGTATAAACTTTGCCATGTGATATGGCTTGAAAGTTGAATAATGTTAGTATATATGTGTGGAATTATGTGAATGATGAATATGGTATGTTTCATGCTTAAATGGTTGATGAGAATTGAGGTTTAAACATGAACTTGTGGTATGGTTTTATGATGCTTGACTTATAAGGTTTGGAATGTGGAATTGGTATTTTAGATAGACTTATTGAGTTGAATTTGAGCATAGGAATAAATGATGTAGTTGATGATTAATTGGTGCATATATTGGTATGTTTTGGTTGCCATTTGAGGTATAAATGTTTATGAATTGAGGCTTGTAGGTGATTTTAAGTGTGAGTGGCAAGTTTGGTCTTGTATATGGCCTATAATTGCCCACACGGTTGAGCACACGGGCGTGTGGCTCGACCGTGTCCTTCGAGTTTGCAAATTGAAACAAGTCAGGCTCGACCACGGGCTGGACACACGGGCGTGTCCCAGGCCGTGTGGTGCAAGTTAGTGTCGACCACGGGTGAGGCACACGGACGTGTCTCAGGCCGTGTGGACAAGTCAGTATGTATGCCCTGTTTTTCCACAGCTCGGACACATGGGCGTGTCTGAGGCCGTGCGAGGCACACAGCTTGCCCACACGGGCGTGTGACCTCTGTAGCTTTGAAAAAATTTGATTTTCAGAAAATTTTTGTATGATCTCGGTTTAGTCGCGACCCCTTTATAGTGCATGTTTAAGGTCTCGTAGACCTTGTTAAGGGACTATATGTATATATCTTGCTATGTTTGAATGATGATATACTTTGTGTTGTAAAATGATTGTAAATGTTCCGGTTTGTTCGGTAATACTCCTTACTCCATAGCTCGTGAGAGCATACCGATTTATATCTCCTGAGAGCACACTGATCTACAGCTCGAGTGAGCATACTGATTCACAACTCGTATGAGCGTACATGTACATGAATTGACGAATTACAGTTATATGAGCTAGCACACTATGTGTGAGCTATCCTGGGTATCCAATGGTATTCTAAACGGTTCAACGAGAAATTTTCTGTTACGAAGTGATAAGAGTTCGATACGAACTATTACAGGTATACATTTGAATTACATGAAAATGTGGTTATACGAGATATGGAAAAATAAAATGGATGATACATGTATATGAAAATTGATCAATGGATATGTTCATCTATGGTTATTGGCTTATATATGTATTTACATGGCTAACATGGTTGATGTATATGTGCTTAGGCATTTGGCCAAATTTTGTTGGGATATGCTTGTTTACTTACCTATTATATGACTAAATGGTAAGTTATATTCTATATTATATGAACTTACTAAGCTTAAATGCTTACTCTGTGTTATTTTCCGTGTTTTATAGTGAGTCGGAAGCTCGTTCAGGTTAGAAGCTTGTCGGAGCTATATCACACTATCCATCGGCTCTTTTGGTACTTTTGGATGTTTAATTTTGGTTATAATGGCATGTATAGGTATTTTTGCTAATGTGGCCATGTATTTTTGGTTGTTTAATGACCATTTGTTTGACTTGTGTTTTGGCACTTTGATGATGGTATGAGTTTAGTATATGACATGTAAATATTAGCTTTCTAATGGTTGATGTTTAGAATTGTTGTCAAATGGCACTTGGTTTGAATGTCTTCTATGGTTTTAGATGCTAGTGGTTGAATGACATGATTAGTACCATTTGGTATATTTTGGCAAGTAAGTTTCATGTTATGTATTAAGGCAAATATGCCTATAAGTTAGTTGATTAATTGGCTAAAAATGAATACATAGTTATACATGTTATTTACTATCATTTGAGGTGCCTAAGGACATATTGGTTCTATGTGATCATACCATTTTTATAAGGCTAGAATATGCATGGTTTTAGTGCCTTATTATGGCATGTGTATATGTGCATTTGAGGTTGTCGGTATAAGCCAATTTGGGTGAGAAAAATGGCTTGTAAAATGACCTATTTTCGTCCACACGGGCAGAGACACGGGCGTGTGTCTCAGCCATGTGTACACGGCCGTGTGTCCCCTGTAGCTTTCAAAGGGTTGCAAGTCAGGCTGTTAGACGACCTAGCATACGGCCTGGCACACGGGCGTGTGGCTTGGTCGTGTGGCCCAAGTCAGTGAGTTACACGGTCACGGACACGACTGGGACACGACCGTGTGTCCCTATTTCGAATGTCCATACGGCCGTGTGGCCCTTGCAGTGTTGAAAATTTTCCTTGTTTCTTGAAAATTTTTATGAGTTTTCGATTTAGTCCCTACTTGTTTCTAGCGTCTATTTAGGGCATCGAGGGCTCGTATAAGGGACAATATGTATATTTTGACTTGATTTCATTATGTTTATTGAAATGATATGAAATATTTGAAATATTTGTCCGTTTGAATTGTAAACTCCGGTAATGCTCTGAAACCTTGTTTCGGCGACGGATAAGGGTTGGGGGTGTTACTGCTATTAACACAACTTTAAGAGATTTTAATTCTGTTGAAAAATAGAGAGAATTTATTCTCAACTACTAGATATATTTTTCCAGAACAATAATTCTATCAGCTTCTATTAAAGAAGACAAAATTTTTGTTTTCACCCCAAATAAAAGAGAGAAAACTTTTTCTAGTTCCGTATTTCAATTCAATTGATTTGAGCCCACACTCGAAGCAATTCATAGTACGAAAATAGCAGAGAAGAAAATTTGGTTGAAAGCTAGAAAATATCAAGGATCCGTTTATCTGAAAACATAAGTATGATTTCGATCTAAGGTTTTTTTGCTATAAATATCACAAACTGGATCGGTTTCAAAATTTTTATTTTCCACTTTGCAAGAAAACCATTTCCAAATCGGATTTTTTCAACAATTGGTATCAGAGTCAGGTTATGCTATGTTTATAGTGTAAACCGAGACCAAGTCTCTCTCTTAATCTTGTTTGATTGATATTTGATAATATGTGTCATTCTTGTAACTATTCTCATGTTTAGGGGAATGTATATGAATGAATACGATATTATATATTTATTATATAATTGTTATTCATTACCAAGGTTGTGGTTCTTAGGAAATGGACCGTAGACTATCATCTCCATGTAGGATAATTTTTTATTTATAAAATTCTTGTGAGCCAAAAACAGACATAAGACATAAATATAATTTTTCCAAAAAGGAATCTATGACGAGGAGAAGATGGAGCAATGACGTTCGAAGACACAAGGAATGCCTTGTGGCGAAAAACTCTGTAACTTTTTTTTTGATTTATTTTTTAGAAATAGAACCATGGAAACCTTGACTGGCAATTTTATTTTATTACCCATATCTTTATATACTTATTTAATAATTTTTTATGATATAATTGTGATATATATTTATGAGATGATCCATAGTTGATCTATTAAAGATAAGAATGGTGGTAATGAGAAAATACATGTGTTGTATTATTCCATTCACTTCTTTAGGTAATGAGAAGGCGTATGTCTAGGATTGAATTTGGCAATGAAAGACTTGGTTTTTAAGTGGTCAAATATGACTTAGCTCCCTTTCTTGGGAACCTACCTGGTGCACGATTCACATTCACTTTTTCGGTTTTTCCCTTAAAAGAGAAATTGTAGAGAATGAAAATTGTTTGATTGACTTTGTGAATAACTGAATGTGAATATTCTAAAGTTTCCATAGCATGTCATACATATATGAGATAAGTATGCCATAAAATTTAGGAAATAATGACACATGTACTTGTCAAGCATATATTGATCATACACGAATGAAACCGAATGTAACATCCCAAACCCGGTCTAATCGTTACGACCAGATCTGGTATGTCACAGGGAAAAAGGTTATAAGGAAATTTTGAAATTTTGATGGAAACCGTAAGTTTGAAACTCTTTGTTTTAGGTGATGTTTTGAAAACAGGGGTTTGTAACTTAAGAAAAATTTCAGGTTGGATTAATCGCTCATTTGCTATTTTTGCTAGCACTTGTGAAAAAACCGATATTCAGGTTACAGTTGTTTAGAACACTTATTTTTAACAAATATGTTTAAGTCGTAAATTAATGTCGTATCAAAGCGAAGTAATTATGTAAAACCAAATAACAATTTAGAAGGCCTTATTACAAAAATTAAAAACCCAAATTTAAAACGTCTTGGAAAGAAACTAAGTTTACTGAAAAATATCAAGCTATGGCCTCCTCGAGTCCCCTCGGCTCCCAAGTCCACGTCTCACTAATCACCTGCAAGATTAAGTAGAGGGGGTGAGTCACCGATACTCAGTGTGTAAGTCCCCCCTTAAGTCACATAAATGGCTCCAAGCCCACAAACACATATTGGGCCTTAGCCCACTCAAAATAGCATGTACAGATATGGATGCAATGTACCCGGCCCAAGCCTAGATTTTCCATCCTCTACACACCACCCGTACCAACCGATCACTCCGTGGGGATTTCTACAATCAACCCTCCATCCGCTACACTCCATTTGTGGCACCTAGCCACTGGTGACATAGTCACAAGATATCATATGTGGGGCCAACCCACTTATGGTACCAAACCACTAGTGATAATCCCGAATAATCATATATGTGGGGCCAACCCACTGTGGTACCAAACCACTGGGACGAGTCACGAATCATACATTTATGTGGTACCAAACCACTGGTGGTTCCAAACCACTGAGACTTAGTCACGAGTCAAGAATGTGGGGCCAACCCACGTGTGGTACCAAACCACTAGTGACAGTCTTACACTTCCCCTTTCACATCAAATCCAACCCATGCATACAAGTGTCAAATGAATGCAACATGCTGTCAAGTGCACAATATCATTATGGCATACATTCATCAGCGCATACATAACCAACTAGGTACTTACCTGGTGTTTCGGCCATGCCCATAGTGGCATAACGCTTGTTCATCTAGCCGTTTCGGCTTTTCAGCCCCAAAGAATTAATAACACATAATAATAATAAAGTGTGTAAATATTACACACCTGGTTACACGCAGCACTATGCTATCTATGTCAACACTATCGCTTTCGGAAACTACTGCTATCTGCCTCCTATTTTGCTCAGAAGCCGGCCCACAACCTGGTGCCCAATCTCGAACAGCAGACACCGCACGCTTCTTGAACTTAGGGGCTGGAACTACGGGTCCAACCCCTCCTTTCGCTTGGCTGACATTTGAGTCCATGAACAGAACCTTGGTCACTAGACTGGATTAATGCAGTGAAATCGAACAAAAGGGAATAACACTCAAGTGTAAGGGTCCTTACCTAGATCAACAAATCCCGTAGATTAAGAAGGTTTGAGTCCTGCACCGCTCGAGTACTTGAATCGACTAGAACTGGTTGTCCCTTTAAACACTCCAAACGCAGACCAAAAGCCAGAAGAAGGCGAAGACAAAGCCCCCTACAATCGGCCAAGAGTTAAAGAATATGATTACTGCCTTCGGCACGTAAACATGAGAAGAGATTATTGAACCGAAAAGAAAACACTTACCCCAAGCACTAGAGAAACTGATTGGGAGTGGAGGAAAATAGGTAACAGCAATCCACAAATGTCGAAGTTGTTCTGCTCTTGAAAAGAAAGAGATGGAGAAGAAAGGTGCTATCTACCAAGAGAGATTCGGCTAAGGTGTTCGAAAGAAAAGAGAAGAGAATGACAGAGTTTCGGCAAAAGGTGTGGCTTCAGAGGGTTTTGGCTTTGATGTTAATGGCAAAGAAAATAAACAAAAGTGATGAGTGAAAGGCAATGTAGGTTTCGGCCAAGCACAAAAGAAGAAGAAAATGAGAAGAGGATTAGAAGGTGTTTTGGTTTTGGTATTTTGAGAGAAAAGAAAAATGCACCAAGTGGTGTGAGGGTGTTTCGGTTTTGACAAAAGAAAAGAACAAAAGAATGCTCTTGGTCCTTTCTAGCTAGCTGAAAATGCTCAACACTCCCTCTAATGCTATCATTTAACATTTGGCCACCCCTCTAACCTCACTAAACCGAGCACACACACTCACACACCCCACATTCGGCCAAACTCTCTCCCCCTCTCCCAATCCCACGATTCTCTCCACCGATCACTCTCCACTCTCCATTCAAACCTGCTGACCGATTCCTTCTCCTTGAATTACTCTCTTCCCTTCATTCAAATGTGTTGACCCATTCAACACTCATCCACCAGAGTCCAAGCTGAAAGCAACTCTCCCCACCTTGGCGTAAAAAGAAATCCCCAAAAGGAATCCACGCAGCCTCGAACTCGCCCCTGCCAGCCTTTCCCGAGGCGTCACCTTCCTGAGCTTTAAGTGGCGCCTCCTTGCCACTTTACTAAAGCGCTTCTTGAGTCTACACATACAACCAACCACCCTTAAGTCCTATCCCATTCAGCTCTCCCTTAAAGTGCCCAAAAAGCAAATTTTTACTAAGGCTCCGACTTACCCCTAAGTCATTCCTGGACCCTAAAGTACCCTAAACTAGCATGACAAACATAGCATTCACACCCAAACACATAAAAGGCAAAGGCCCTAATTCAAGATGTTACACCGAAAATTATAAAAACCTTGTATTTTTTTTAAATATTGAGTGAGAAAAGGCACAAAACAAGATCTACGACTTCCATCAATGGTCTCTTATGAAGGCATGGCAAGTGCACTACCCCACGGTAGGATTGCTATGTGGATTTAACTAAGGAGATTTCCTGAAAGTAACAAGAATTCTCTTGTGTTCAAATGATAATTGGACTGGCCTTTGTGGTAGGCATTATCATGCGATAGGTTAAGAAATTCTATCTTCAAAAGAGTACAACTAGTTAAAACATGCTACTCGATGAGATTGTCCCATGATGACTCATTTATGGTGCATTGTAACAACCCAATTTAGACCCTAGTCAGAATAGTGGTTTCGGGACCTCAAATCAGAGTCAAGAAAATATTTAAATATTATTTTCTGTGTTTATAATGTGTGAATTGATATTTGTGAAATTTTCGGGATTTAATTTTATCGTTTGAGTGTCTGATTTAAAAAGAAAGACTTAATCGCGTAAAATGTAAAAGTGGCTAGCTATTTGTTAATGTGCTAAATTGTTATGATTTGATTTGTTGAAAGTCCTTATAATATTAATATGCCATTATTAAGTTAGTGGACATTTATGTCCATGAATTATGTGATGTTATAAATATTTCATTAAAGGTATATTTGTAATTTGAAAATTATGTGATAATTAAATAAAAACAAAAGAATGAAAATAAAGCCAAATGTTCATCATCTTGCCAAATTGAAGAAAGAAAAATAGGGCTCTTAAGCTTTCAAGTATTCGACACTCATTTTGGCTAGATTAAGGTATGTTTTGCTTCGGTTTTTGATAATTTTTACGTTTTTGAGATCGTTACTATGTAATCTATCAAGCCCATGTTTCAATTTTTGAATTTGATGATTATTTTGTGTTTTTCCATTGTTGAAAGCTTGTGGTTTTTGTTGTTTGATGATGGAAAATAAAAGATATGTGATAGATTAATATGTTTTGTCTTTGGATTTTTGATAAATTTGAGTAAATTGGACTAATTTGTGAAAATGTTATTTTGAGGGACTAAAATGTGAAATAAATGAAATATGTGGGCTTATATGAACTAGAGGAAAATTCGGCTAGACACTTGTATAAAGAAATTTCGTGAATTTTGTGTTTTGTGAAATAGGGACTAAATTGTGAAAAATGTGATGAAACACCCCAAACCCGGCCCACAAATCCCGACCGGATCTGGTATGCTTCTTAAGAAAAATTCGTTTTGTCGTTTTGTAAAAAGATGTGATCTTGTGGTAAAAGAATAGATTTGAAGTACGAACTTGTTAAAATCAGTTTTTTTGTAATTTAAGTTTGTATTTATAAATTCATTTAAAAATAAATTATTTATCAAAAGAAAATCCAAATTTAGAACTATTTATTATTATTTTGAAAACCATAAGTATTTAGATGTCAAAACATTTTCATACGATTATCGAAAATATTTAATTGTTTAGTTGAAATTGATCGTAGCAGAATATAAATTAAAAACGTAAAAGTAACATAGCTAATGGCGGCCTTATTACAAAAATATATCCCAAATTAAATCCCGAATTATATAAGAAAACGTAATAAGTTTAATATAAGGAAAACCGAAATCGAAGTTGAGCAATGGCCACCTCGTAGTCCTTGCTGACCCGGTCCAAATCATTGAGTATCACCTGAAAAGATATCCCACGGAAGGGTGAGTCCACAGACTCAATGTGTAACAATACACTAAAAGTCCAATCGATCATAGCAATAAGCCCATAATATAGCAAATTAAATAATAACTGATTAAATCACATGTACATATAAAATGAAATGCAATCCCTAACCCAACTTAGATATCCATCCGCTACACACCACCCGTACCTACCAATCACACCGTGGGGATTACTAAATCAACCCTCCATCCGCTACACACCATCGAAGGCGCTTCTCGCAATCAACATGCACATCGCCTTATAAATTGTGGCATGGCCACGGATAATTGTGACAGAGTCACCGGATTCATAATGTCGTGACCAAAGTCACCGGATTCATAATGTCGTGACCGAAGTCACCGGATTCATAATGTGGTAAAACCACCGGAACACTTCCCCTTTATCAAAATCACCCATATGCCCATGCATTAAACACATTATTTCAATATCATGCCATATAACCCCAAATTCATAACGGAATCATACACATTTCATATTCATGCTTATAGCATTATTAACGATGCAGATATCATGCCATGTACATTACCCCAAAATCATAACAAAATCGGATATGTCTCATATTAAAATTATACATAGTACTAAGGGATAACGCACTTCAATTCATCGTACCATTGAATGATACCCAAGCCATAATCATTCATATTTCTTTATTAACAACTTTTATCAATAATGCTATTAATCTATTAGAAGTTTAGTGTAGGCTACACACCTTGCAAACACGGAAAGCGATATAATACTTAAGATTTCCGACCCTTGCCTACAACGTCGATAGCACCTACATAACACTATGTGAGAAATCGATTATCACTAAAAAGATATGGCCTTTGGCCGAATATCATCATCTCCTTACCTTGGATTATTCAAATCCCGAATGATTCCCCTTAGACGTTGGCTACAAAGAAACCCCGAACTTTCCTTCAAGTTTCGTCCAAAGATAATAAAAAGGGATTAGATTCCTAGATTCGGCTAATCCAAAAGAAAAGAAAGAAAAATGATTGATAGATAATCCTTACCCGTAACACAGAGATTGATTCACCCTTACTTGAACTATAAAGGGATTCGACCTTAACAATTAAAAAGAAAAGAAATGGTGATTTCGGCTTTAACAAAAGAGAAGAAAAAGATGGTGGAAATAGAGAATGGTTTCTGGCTAAGAGAAAGAAGGAGAAAAGAGAAAGAGAAAGAAAAAGAAAAAGAGAATATGAGATATGCCCTTGGTGCTAGGATGATTTCAGCACTAGAGAGGAAGAAAAGAAATGTGAAATGTCTTCTAAACTTTTTGGTAATGGTCAAGTAAGAAAGGATGAAAGAAAAATGCCTTCAAAAGTGGTAATATTTTGGTACCAAAAAGAGAGAAAAGCTTGAAAGAAAAACAAAGAAAAAGAGTACCAATTTGGTCAAAATATGATAGCCACAACAAAACAAAGTTTTCACCTAATGCAAATGACCATTTCGGCTAGGAAGAAAAATTTGGAGAAAAGGGAAAAGATGCACAAATTGTTAAGATTTTGGTCAACTAACACCCCTAATCCCATACAACATTCTACCAACTCACAAGCCAACACAATCCCCCTTTTTCCTCCTCATTTCTTCCCTATCATCCCCTTAATCACTATCACCATTAAACCAACCCCCCTTAGCCCTTATGCCGTCTAGGTTCATGGTCAAATGACCATGGAAAAGCTTCCAAAACATCACCCACTCTTCAAGCCTTTTGTCCCCTAAACATTCCATAACAACTTGATTCGTTACCTTAACTACTAACTTTCCTTTTTCCTTTGGTCTACTATTCAAAAAAAATAAAAGAAGAATCCATCCATACTAGATAAGGCTTGACCGACACTATAGGAAAGAGAACAAAAATTAAAATTCCTTCCAATTGCTAGCTAAGGGATTCGAACCTCTACCCTCATGCATTCACCCATGCGCCAACACCACTTTACTAATTGACTTGTCTTGTGATTAAACCTCAAATTAATTCTCTTAAGGCCAAACTTGCTTAGCTCCCCTTCTAAAACTAAAAATCTAATATTTTTCGAAAGCATTCTCCTATATTCTAAAATTCTCGAAGTCCCTGAAACTCATACAAAGAGCACACAACAAAACAATGCACACATTCAAGCGAAAAATTTCATAACCCCTAAATTCTGGATATTACATGTGAAATGTCAGGGGCAAAAGTGTAATTAGCCCATTTATGTGTTTTAGGATGAATTTGATTGAAAATGTGATTAAATAAGTTAAATTTGTATTAATTTAGATCAAGAAAAGAGGAAATCGGAAATGGATCAGGGGAAAACTAAAGTTGTCGAATAGTCGTCCCGGTTTGTCCCTCTTTGCCGAGGTAAGTTCATAATTAAATAAATGTCGTTAAATTCGATTGTATATATTTTAAGAGTGCAGAATTGAATTATTACTTGAATATAAATATATACTTGTCGAATTGAATTAAGCATGGGAGCATTGTTTACGAGCTTGAATCGATCGAGTTACGATGTCTGAAAGCCCCGTACGAACCTTAGGAATAGTTAGGATACATATGTCATGACATATGATTCCGATATATGATTTCGTGTAAGACCACGTCTGGGACGTTGGCATCGACTTGTGATTTACGTGTAAGACCATGTCTGGGACATTGGCATCGTATTTGATTTCGTGTAAGACCCTGTCTGGGATAGTGGCATCGATATGTTATTACATGTAAGACCACGTCTAGGACGTTGGAATTGTACTAGATATCCGACTATCCGAGTATCCTTATTGATTTCGAATGGTTCAACGGGCATTAACGAGTTAAGATTGAATGTGAAATTGAGCTAAAATGTTTAGGTACGTGCCAAGTTTAATGTTAATGAAAATAAGGTAAGCTTGTTATTTGAAATAGTGATATATATATTATACATGATACAAAGTGATTTATATGTATATATGAAAGTTCATATTCGGTCAAATGGTGTATATATGATATTAAAAGTGAGAATAATATATGCTAATGAGTATTTGTGCATGCGGCCATATGATGTTAAAATGCTAATGTATATTTGATGATATACAAATTTGGGAGTGTGATATATGTAAATTGAGTTAAGGTTTAGATTGATTCGTTAATTGAATATAATGTTAATGTTCATTTGGAAAATTATTTGCTTATGACTTACTAAGCTATGAAAGCTTACTCTGTGTATGTTTGTTCATTGTTTTATAGACTATCAAAGCTACTGGAAGCTCGAGGATCGTCGAGGATCATCACCACACTATCGAACTATATTTTGGCATGTACATATTGTAGTATGTCATGTATAGGCTAGAGAAATTTGATTATGTTTTGAAATGTGTAAATATAGCCTTGTAATATGGCTTTTTAATGAATGTGCTTATGGATGAGTTTAGTCCATGCTATATGATGCAAAGGTTGGTATGTTTGAATTGGAATTGTATATGGAAAAGAATGATGTTGTTAAAGGTCAAATTGTGATGATTTAGTATGTTTTTGGCTGCCTTTGGGACATGAATTGAGGCTTGTTTGATGGTTGTAGGTTTGATCAAATTTTGGGTGGAAAATTGGCCTTACAAATGGCCTATATTTGAACACACGGTTGAGCACACAGGCGTGTGTCTCGACTGTGTCTCTTAAGGTTGTAATTCGAAGCAAGTCAGACTTGCACACGGGCCAGACACACGGGCGTTTATTCGGCCGTGTGGTGCAAGTCAGAATGTATGCCTTGTTTCACACGGTCTTAGACATGGGCGTGTCTTGTGGCTGTGTGAAGCACACGGCCTGATCACACGGGCGTGTGACCTCTGTAACTTTGAAAAATGTTTGAATTTTAGAAAAATTTGTATGTGCTCGGTTTAGTCCTGACCCCTTCCCAATGTATGTTTAAGGTCTCGTAGACTTCTAAAGGGACTCTATATGTATATTTCACTATGGAATGTTGTGAATGTTTGATGTTAATGAAATGTTTGCGATATGTCCGGTAATGCCTCTTAACCCTTGTCCGGTGACAGATACGAGTTAGGGGGGTTAGAATTTGTTGGTATCAGAGCTACGGCTTAGTCGATTCTAGGACTAACGTAGCGTGTGTGAGTCTAGCTATAGATGTCATATTTATAAACTGCGATAGTGTGATGATTCCTGACAATTGAAATGTGTTTTCAGTATAGTAAATGGATCCCGAACAAGCCGTAGCTGACGATGTTGAAAGTAATGCGCCTACTCCCGCTCAAGGGACAACGCCGGCTGAATCTCGGCCGACTTCGAGTAACCAAGAGGGAGAGGCTAACAAACCTTTTACCAAATGATGAATGAATGGTTTACTCAGTGTATCCGGATAAATTCGGCTGTTCCACAACCTTCTCCCCCACCAATTCCTCCTCAAATACCGTTATGCCACAAGTCACCGATCCGGTCACGAATGAATAAGCCACCGTTGATAAAGTCGAAAACAGTGGGCCGAGAATTTAGAGCCACCGTTGATGATGATCTTTGGCGAAATTGAATTACGCTCGATAATACTATCCGTGTGTTTGATGAGCTATCCCAGCACACCCGATGAGTGTATTAAATGTGCTGTATCATTATTTCGAGATTCTCCGTATCACTGGTGGAATACACTGGTTTTGATGGTTCTAAAAGAACGAGTTACCTGGGAGTTCTTTCAGACTGAATTTCGTAAGAAATACATCAGTCAGAGATTCATCGATCAAAAGCACAAAGAATTCCTCGAGTTGAAATAGGGTGTATGACTGTAACCGAATATGAGCGGGAATTTGTGAGACTTAGCAGATATGCCCGAGAGTGTGTTTCAACAGAAGTAATTATGTGTAAAAGATTCGAAGACGGGCTGAATGAAGATATTAAATTGCTCGTTGGGATTCTTGAAATAAAAGAGCTCGTTGTACTTGTTGAGCGAGCATGCAAAGCTGAAGAGCTCGGGAAAGAGAAAAGAAAAGCTGATTTTGAAGCTAGAGATTTTCGTAAGAGGTCATCGAGTAAGACATTTTAGTCAGCATCGAAGAAATTCAGGTATGATTTTAGCCGATCAAAGGCTACTGCAGGTTATTCTAGATGTGATCGGGGCAGACCACCTGTGAGTTCGAAAGCTACCTCAGTAGCTAGTGTTGGTAATGTCAGACCAAATCAACCAGAGTGCAAATATTGTGGTAAACGACATCCCGACAGTTGTAGATTGAATGATCAGGCTTGTTTCAAATGTGGATCATTAGATTATTTCATCTGTGAATGCCCTAAGTTAGCTGAGCAAAACACAATACAGAATGCGAGATCGACTAACATGTCAGCTCAAGGTAGACCACCCAGAAACACGAGTAATGTGAGTAGCAGTCAGAAAGGAACTAAAGACACAGCTGCTAGATCTGAGGCTCGCCCACCTGCCAGAGCTTATGCTATTCGCACTCGTGAAGAGGCTTCATCCCCAGATATTATTACTGGTACTTTCACTCTCTATGATACTAGTGTTGTTGCATTGATTGATCCTGGTTCGACTCATTCTTATGTATGTGAGACTTTAGTATCCAGTAAGACTTTGCCTGCAGAGTCTACTGAGTTTGTGATTAGAGTATCGAACCCCTTAGGCCGATGTGTTTTGGTTGATAAAGTATGTAAGGGTTGCCCGATGATGATTCGAGATTCATGTTTTTCGGCTGATTTGATGTTGTTGCCATTCGACGAGTTTGATATAATTTTGGGTATGGATTGTTAACATTGCATGATGCTATTGTGAACTGCAAACAGAAAACTATTGATTTGCGATGTCAGAATGATGAGATTATTCAGATTGAGTCTAATGATCTGAATGGTTTACCAACAGTGATTTCTTCGATGTTAGCTCAGAAATATGTAAGAAAGGGTTTTGAAGCCTACTTTGCTTATGTGCTCGATTCTAAAGTAACCGAAAAGAAGATTGAATCAGTACCAGTTGTGTGTGAGTATCCGAATGTGTTTCCTGAAGAATTGCCGGGTTTGCCGCCGATTCGAGAGGTAGAGTTTGGTATTGAGTTAGTGCCGGGGATGACTCTGATTTCAATAGCTCCGTACAGAATGGCAACGACTGAATTAAAAGAATTGAAAGCTCAGTTGCAAGAATTGACGTATAGATGTTTCGCACGATTGAGTTTTTCTCCTTGGGGTGCACCGGTTTTGTTTATGAAAAAGAAAGACGGAACTATGAGAATGTGCATCGATTACCGACAGCTCAATAAGGTGACTATAAAGAATAAATATCCTTTGCCATGGATTGACGACTTGTTCGATCAGTTGAAAGGGGCTACTGTGTTTTCTAAGATAGATCTGAGATCAGGTTACTATCAGTTGCAAGTTAAAGATTCTGATGTGCCGAAAACTGCTTTCCGAACGAGGTACGGACATTATGAGTTTCTAGTTATGCCTTTCAGACTTACTAATGCCCCTGCTGTTTTTATGGATCTAATGAATCGGGTCTTCAGACAGTATTTGGATCAATTTATGGTTGTGTTTATAGATGACATTTTAATCTATTCTCGTGATGAAACCGAGCATGCCGAGCATTTGAAAATAGTGTTATAAACTTTGCGTGACAAGTAGTTGTATGCAATGTTCAGTAAATGTGAGTTCTGGTTACGAGAAGTCAGTTTTCTGGGACATGTTGTATCAGCATCAGGTATTCGGGTTGATCCGAACAAGATTTCGGCTATACTAGATTGGAAGTCTCCTAGAAATGTATCCGAAGTCTAAAGTTTTCTGGGACTAGCTGATTACTATAGACGATTCGTAAAAGGTTTATCTATGATTGCAACCCCGATGACGCGACTACTTCAGAAAGATATTAAGTTTGAGTGGACAAAAAAGTGCCAGCAAATTTTTGGACAGTTGAAAGCTTTGTTGACCGAAGCTCCAGTGATAGTTCAACCAGAATTGGGTAAAGAATTCGTTATCTATAGTGATGCATCTTTGAATGGTTTAGGTTGTGTTTTGATGCAGGAAGGCAAAGTTATAGCTTATGCCTCAAGACAGTTAAAGTCACACGAAAAGAACTATCCGACACACGATCTGGAATTGGCAGCTATTGTGTTTGCATTAAAAATTTGGCGCCACTATCTTTTTGGTGAGAAATGTCACGTCTATTCTGATCACAAAAGCTTAAAATATTTGATGACTCAGAAAGATTTGAATTTACGACAGCGAAGATGGTTAGAGTTGTTAAAAAATTACGAGCTTGTAATTGACTACCATTCGGGGAAAGCCAATGTTGTTGCTGATGCTTTGAGTTAGAAATCGTTATTTTCCCTTCGTGCGATGAATACTCAGTTGGCCCTATCTGATGACGGTTCGATAGTAGCTGAGTTGAAAGCGAAATCGTTATTTATTCAGCAGATTTGTAAGGCTCAGAAAGTTGATAACGAATTGATAGCAAAACGGGCTCAATGTGATGCGAATACTGATTCAGAGTTCCGAGTTGATACTGAAGGTTGTTTGAGGTTCAAAGACCGAATGTGTGTTTCGAAAAATTCAGAGTTGATTCAGATGATTTTGAATGAAGCCCATAATAGTCGGTTATCTGTTCACCCGGGTAGTACGAAAATGTATATTGATTTAAAACAGTTTTACTCGTGGCCTGGTATGAAACGAGACATCTCTGAATTTGTTTTGAAATGTCTAATTTGTCAACAAGTCAAAGCCGGGCATCAGGTACCTTCTGGGTTACTTCAGCCGATTATGATACTCGGATGGAAATGGGACAGAGTCACGATAGATTTTGTATCGGGTTTACCTTTGACATCGAGCAAGAAAGATGAAATCTGGGTTATAGTTGTTAGGTTGAAAAAATCAACTCATTTTATTCCGGTGAGAACAGATTATTCACTTGATAAGCTTGCTGAGTTATACATTTCTCAGATTGTGAGATTGCACAGAGTACCTATATCTATTATTTCGGATAGAGATTCGAGATTCACATCGCGGTTTTGGAAGAAAATACAAGATGTATTAGGTACAAAATTACATTTTAGCACTGCTTTCCATCCGTAGACAGATGGTTAGTCCGAACGAATCATTCAGATACTCGAGGATATGTTGAGATGTTGCATTCTCGAGTTTGAAGGTACGTGGGAACGATACCTGCCATTGATTGAATTTGCGTATAATAATAGCTTTCAATCGAGTGTCAAAATGGCACCTTATGAGGCTTTGTACGGTCGCAAATGTCGAACACCATTGTATTGGACTGAGCTCAGTGAGAATAAGATACACGGGGTCGAATTGATCAAAGAGACTGAACAGAAAGTAAAAGTGATTCCTGATAGTCTGAAAGCAGCATCAGATCGGTAGAAATAGTATGCAGACCTGAAACGAAAAGATATTGAGTTTTAGATCAGGGACAAAGTGTTTTTAAAAGTCTCACCGTGGAAGAAAATACTTTGACTCGGTCGTAAAGGTAAATTGAGTCCGAGATTTATTGGACCGTATGAGATTATTAAGCATATTGGGCCGGTTTTTTAAAGACTGTTGTTGCCACCTGAGTTAGAAAAGATCCATAATGTATTTCATGTTTCGATGCTGCAACGATATTGATACGACCCATCGCATGTAATTTTTCCATCTGAGATTGAGATTCGATCCGATATGACATACGAAAAAGAACCGATCCGGATTTTAGATCGCGAAGTGAAAGAATTGAGAAATAAGAGAATTTCTTTAGTAAAAGTATTATGGCATCGACACGGGGTTGAAGAAGCTACGTGGGAGCCCGAAGATGCTATGAGAGAACGTTACCCAAACTTATTCACCCATAAGATTTTCGGGGACGAAAATCCCTAAGGGGGAGAGTTGTAACAGCCCGGTTTAGACCCTAGTCAGAATAGTGGTTTCGGGACCACAAATCCGAGTCAAGAAAATATTTAAATATTTTTTCTGTGTTTATAATGTGTGAATTGATATCTATGAAATTTTCGTTATTTAATTTTATCGTTTGAGTGTCTAATTTAAAAAAAAGGACTTAATCGCGTAAAATGTAAAAGTGGCTAGCTATTTGTTAATGTGCTAAATTGTTATGATTTGATTTGTTGAAAGTCCTTATAATATTAATATGCCATTATTAAGTTAGTGGACATTTATGTCCATGAATTATGTAATGTTATAAATGTTTCATTAAAGGTATATTTGTAATTTGAAAATCATGTGATAATTAAATAAAAACAAAAGCATGAAATAAAGCCAAATGTTCATCATCTTGCCGAATTGAAGAAATAAAAATAGGGCTCTTAAGCTTTCAAGTATTCGGCACTCATTTTGGCTAGATTAAGGTATGTTTTGCTTCGGTTTTTGATAATTTTTACGGTTTTGAGATCGTTGCTATGTAATCTATCAAGCCCATGTTTCAATTTTTGAATTTGATGATTATTTTGTGTTTTTACATTGTTGAAAGCTTGTGGTTTTTGTTTTTTGATGATGGAAAATAAAATATATGTGATAGATTAATATGTTTTGTCTTTGGATTTTTGATAAATTTGAGTAAATTGGACTAATTTGTGAAAATGTTATTTTGGTTCCTTTGGGTTCGACAATCCGGTCTTGCCTAAGCAATACTACTGTTCGATAGGTGCACTTGCCTCAATCGTTGTTATAGTTAGTTCCAGGTTCGATCATTATAAATTTAAAACTCTGAAATCAACGATCAAGTTTTTGGTGCTGTTGCCGGGGAACTAAAATATTAAGAAAGCTCAATTTTTATTACTTTAGCCATTATTATTATTATTATTATTATTATTATTATGATTATGATTATTTTTTACTTTGCTAAATTTTCTTTTATTTGATTTTGGCAGATAGAGGAGATGGCACTGAATAACTATCAGTAGCAAGTTATGAGGACAAAGCCAACAAAAGCAGCCGATATCTACAACCTCGACCCAATAACCAGGCTATCAAACCAGTTAGAGATGTTATATAAAAAGTTTGATGATTTGTGTTCTTCGCAGATACATCCAGTTATGCACAAGAGGAGGCGTGGCGAATCTTGAGTACCCACCCTACGGATATGGCATAGAGAACGAACAAGTCCACTATATGGGTAACTATTCTAGACCTCAAAATAATTTTTATAGTGACACTTATAATGCAGGTTGGAGGTACCATCCTAATTTCTCGTGGGATGATTAAAGTAGCCAAGGACCGGAACTTCCTCCAAATTTTCAACAACCACCTTACCAACAGGAAGAGGAGTCGAACCTCGAGGAGATGCTGACAAAATTCATGGCAGCAACAGATACCCATCTCCAAAACTAAGACAACTCTTAATAATCAACAAGCATCGATCAAAGGGATCGAGAACCAAGTTGGGGAACTTACTAAGTCAGTTGGACAACTTGCAAAGTTAATTTCGAACGACCGCAGGCGTCTACCAACAACAACACCAAACTAACCCAAAAGAGCAAATTCAAGCCGTAACAGCTAATGACAGTGAAAGGTTAGTGGAATCTTACCCAAGGCAAGAGCCTGTAGTAAGTGAAGGTAAGGTTGAGGTAAGCCATGATTTACCAAGCCCGGCAATTACAGAGTACCAAGCTCATATGCCATACCCCAATGCGATAAAGAAAGACCACACAGAGGAACAACTCGGTAAATTTCTTAAACCTCCAAAGAAGTTTCTTATTAACTTGTCGTTTCTTGAAGCTCTTTCGCAGATGCCAGACCCTAGACCTCGTGTCAATAAAGAAGAAATGCATGAGGAACGAAGGCTTCGGACCGAAGGACTAGACGAGTTGAAGACACACTTCAAAGAGAAATTAAAAATAAACGAAGCAAAAACGAGGCAACTCCACGGCAAACTTGACGATGGGACAACCCAGCTTAAGATAGGAGATCAGGTACTCAAAATCTTCCCAGATGGAACAGTCGAGGTAACACATTCTAATTTCGGCACTTTTGAGGAAAACATTACTCGACTTAAATTTTATATCAATAACCGAATTAATAGCATGAGAAAGGATTTTCACCTCCTCAAACCACCATGACCATACGAATGAGAGGTAAAGTCTAGCTTAAGACTATAAACGAGCGCTTCTCGGGAGGCAACCGGAGCACTAACCCCATTAATTTTTACATTTTTTATTTTTTACTTTTATTTTTCCTTTCAGCACCTAACCATTAACTAACCAAAATACAGATTTTCATACCACACAGCCTTCCACACGGCCGTGGCCGTGGCTTTGTGGCCACCACAGGAAGGTACAAGGGCGGGAACAATTACCAGATCCATAATTTCTATTTAACCCCCTTCTTCCCTTCCTTTTCCCGTTATCTTTCTTCTTTCATTTTTCATTATTTACTTTTATTTTTATTTTTATTTTTATTTTATTTTTATTTTTATTTTTATTTTTATTTTTTTATTTATTATCTTCTTCTTATTCTTCGTACCATTTAGATTTAGCTTAGGATACAATAAAATCAGGACGACTGCTTCGAGGACTCAATTTCAAACGGTTCGAGACGCTTCCCCATGTTCACCTCCAATCCTATCCGGTTTATTTTCATTGACTCCATCCAAAATTAAGGAAGTTTCACTTCTCTCCCCATCTTACGATTTTATGATTATTTTGGTATTATCTATATTTTTGCATTGAGGACAATTTACATCTTAAGTGTGGGGGGGTTAACTATAGTATTATCTGAAAATCCCTGAATGATATCTTGTCTTGAAGTAAGTTTCTCATATTGTGATTAGAATGAAATTTCTTTTGATTGATGATTTTGATTGATATGTTTTGGATTAAGTCATTGATAATTGTGCATTGATAATTAAATTCTAAGATACTAGTGAGTCAAGCATGACAAGTCTATTTTTCAGAATTAAATTTTTTTTTTGGTTGTCTACCTGAATTTGAATATTACCTTGAAATTTGAAATTTACGAGGCTGACATCAAAATACCCATAATTTTTGTGAGATTTTGAGCCTTATAGAGCATATATTCTTTTTCTTGCTCACTTTTTGATTATGAGTGTGTCAACATTGATTTGTTATTCTAGAACTTGCATCGGTTATACATGTCGAGACCACACCTTTGATTTGATATACAGAGATGATGAAGGCACCTAGGTTTTAACCCATCTATTCCACTAAAAAAACTTACCTTCATAATTAACCCCTAGTGAACCCCGTTGAGTCCTAACAAACCTTTTTATTGACTTACCCGCTAATTTTCAACCAAAACCCTTTGTATTTGTTATCACCATCCTTTTTGACTACCCTTTTTGTCGAGATTTGATTTTGAGCAGTTGCCTAACTATGTCCTATATTTCAGTTGTTAAAGTACTTTCTTATTATTGTAAATATTTGATTACTTGTTCTTAAAAAAAAATCGAAGTATATTCATTATTAGTTTTGTGATTAGGTGAGCTTATACGTTAAATTCCAATTATTGAAGAAGAAGCTCGTATTATTAGTTTTCAATTGATGTAATTACTTTTATTCAGTTCATTGTTTCTAGTTAGGTAATTTGTCAATTCAATCTCGATTCTAACCCTCTAATTCAGCCTTTATCCACACCTTTAACCTAAGCCCCGTTACAACCCTGATAAAGACCTTTTGATTTGTGCATCATTTCATATTACAGTGGTGGAGATTTGATTTTCATGCAAGCCTATGGGATTAACTTTTTAGGTTTGACGTTTGAGTGCTTAATTCTGAACCTTAAACACTTCAAGTTATTTGAGTGAATCTTTAGTGAGGATGTCAATCCTATTCGGTTTTGAACCAGAGGTAATTATTTAGATGAAGGGAAACACCTATGTTTTGTGCTACAAATGTATGACTTATATTGTTTGAATCTTTAGGACTCTTTGAGTTAAATTATCCATGTATAAATTATCTATGAATTATGATGAGACATTGTTGATAGGAATATTGAATCATGGAAAGTTCGTTTTAATTGTAAGTTGAGAATTTTGCTTGAGGACAAGCAAAAGCATAAGTGTGGGGGTATGTGATAAACCATAAAAGTAACATATTTTAATCCCACATTTAGCATACTTTTGGATGATTTATCCCTTGATTTATGTAAAAAGGTGCTCTTAATCCTTTCTTTTCATGTTTTATACTCAGGAAAGCACCGGAGGATGAAAAGAACGAGAAACGGGCTCAAAACGGACCAAATTGGGCCAAAGTGAAAATCGACACGGCCTGGACTTGAGCCAACACGGTCGTGTCTCCTTGATTGACTAGAACACGGCCTGATCACGATTCACACGGGCGTGTGCCATGGCCGTGTCCCTATCGTGGAGAAGAGAAATTTCACTCGAAAAAGGATACTTAGGGGCAAAGAAACCTATTTCAAAAGCCTATATAAACACCCTAAGTATAACCTAGAAGGGGACAGTGAGCTAGGCCAAGGGCCGAGCCGAAAGGTCGATTTGTGGGTGATCACCGTGAATCGAGCTTTAAAATTTATAAAAGAACGATCGAACACGAAACTAACTCGACAATGATTAAAGGCAAGTGTACCTATCGAACAAAGAGTATAGCTTAGGCAAGACCGGATTATCGAACCCAAAGGAACTAAAAGTACTAATACTAACTTTCTTTTTATTATTTAACCTAAAATAAGTGAAGTTGCTTTTAATCTAAATTTAACGAATTACTAAGATAAGGACACAAAGACGAAAAAAGACTAAAATTGGGGAGATAACTTTCATAAAAACTCAGTTGATTCAGACGATACCCTCAGGAAGAATCCACCTAGACTTCACTTGTTATCTATCACTGAACCATATGATTTTATTTACTTAGTTTGATCCGTAAGACTCCCTAACGTATATTAAACCCTCTCTCGAGGCGAATAATGTCTAACCCTAGGTTAATTAGTGGAACTCTCGTTCTCTTATAATAACCCCCTAGAATAGCAGTAAATCAATCTATGGACTCCCATATTAGGTTTCACCCTAATCCGGCAAAATCTCGTCACCCTATCTCTAGGCGTGCAATCAACTCCGCTTAATTATGCTAGATCTACTCTTAGGCAGGGTCTGTTCCTCCTCCACCTAAGCACATTAAATTTGGATAAAGCTCACATAATTAAGAACAAACTAAGTATTTATCATATAATTTAGAAAATAATAACAAGATTCATCATAGGTTTCATCCCCTTCAGGTATCTGAAGGGTTTAGTTCATAACTAAATAAGAAAACATCTCAAGAGAAAAGATAAAACAAAACATAAGAAATCCCTAAAACTCCATGAAGGAATTGAAGGAGATATCCGCCGTCTTGAGTAGAATCCCGGCTTCTTGAGATGGATCAACTGGCTATCTTCGAGTGATTCCCACAAATCTGACCTTTCCGGCTTGGCTCCTTGGCCTAGCTCACCGCCCCCTTTTCAGCTGACCCTTAGGGGGTTTATATAGGCTCTTGGAATACATTTCTTTCTCCCTAAGTATCCAAATCCAAGTGAAATTGCTCTTTTCAGCGACAGGGACACGACCATGGCACACGCCCGTATGGATCGTGGCCAGGCCGTGCTCGGACTTCTTTAATGAGACACGGCCGTGTGAATCGAGGGAAGACCGTGTTCTAGATGATCAGTAAGGCACGGTCGTGTGGGCTAAGGTTCAGGCCGTGTCGATTTCTTCTTTGGCCCATTTTGGTCCATTTTGAGCCCGTTCCTCGTTCTTTTTATCCTTGGGTGCTTTCCTAGGTCTAAGACATGAAAAGAAAGGATTAAGAGCACCTTTTTGCATAAATCAAGGGATAAATCATTCAAAAGCATACTAAATGTGGGATTAAAATATGTTACTATTTTGGTTTATCAAATACCCCCACACTTAAGCTTTTGCTTGTCCTCAAGCAAAATTCTCAACTTACAATTAAAACGAACTTTCTATAATTCATAATTCCTATCAACAATGTTTTATCATAATTCATAGATAATTTACACATGGATAATTCAACTTAAAGAGTTCTAAAAATTCAAACAGTCTAAGTCATAGATTTTGTATCTCGAAAATATAGGTGTCTCCCCTTATCTAAATAATTACCTTTAATTCGAAATCGACAAGGATTGACATCCTCACAAAAGATCCACTTAAATCACTCAAAGTGTTTAAGGTTCAAAATTTAGGCACTCAAAAGTCGAACATGAAAAGTTAATCCCATAGGCTTGCCTGAAAATCAAGTCTCCACCATTTTAATATGAGATGATGCACAAATCAAAAGGTCTTTAACAGGGTTGTAATGGGGCTTGGGTTAAAGGTGTGGAATAAGGCTGAATTAGAGGGTTAGAATCGAGACTGAATTGACAAATTACCTAACTAGAAAAAATAAACTGATAAATAAATAATTACATGAATTGAAACTTTGAAACTAATAATACGAGCTTCTTCTTCAATATTTGAAATTCAAACGTATAAGCTCACTTAATCACATAACTAATAAAAACTAATAATGAATATACTTCGTTTTTTTTTAAGAACAAATCAAGTAATAATAAAGAACTTTAACAACTGAAGTATAAAACATAGTTAGGCAACTGCTCAAAATCAAATCTCGACAAAAAGGGAGTCAAGGAATGGTGATACAAATATACAAAGGGTTTTGGGTTAATATTAGTGGGTGAGTTAATAAAAAGGGTTGTTAGGATCAAAGGGGTTCACTAGGGGTTAATTGTGAAGGTAGGCTTTTTAATGGAGTTAGTGGGTTAAAACCTAAATGCCTTAATCATCTCTGTATATCAAATCATAGGTGTGGTCTCGATATGCATAAACGCGACAAGTTCTAGAATAACAAATCAATGTTGACACACTCATAATCAATAAAGTGAGCAAGAAAAAGAATATATGCTCTATAAGGCTCAAAATCTCACAAAAATTATGGGTATTTTTGACATCAACCTCGTAAATTTCCAACTTCAAGATAATATTCAGATTTAGTTCAACAACCTAGAAAATTTTAATTTTGAAAAATGGACTTATCATGCTTGATTCTTTAGTATCTTAAAATTTAATTATCAATGCACAATTATCAATGACTTAATCTAAATGTAACATCCTAAAATAGGGCCTATGCATTTTCGGTTTAATTGTATGAAGTGACATGTTTTAAGTATTATGAATAAATTTTGAATATTTTTGGAAACCCGGAAATGAGTGAAAATAAGTTGGAAATGAACATTGTTGGAAACCTGGAAATGTATGGAAATGTTAAGTTTAAAAGAGGAAAGTGAACATTTTTAGAACCTTGGAAATGTAAGGAAATGTCTTGTAAGGAAATGTCATGGAAATGTAAGGAAATGTCTTGGAAATGTAAGGAAATGTCTTGTAAGGAAATGTCATGGAAATGTAAGGAAATGTCAAGTTTACTGAGCCGATCGAAAATTTTGGAAACTTAGAAATGACCTAGAAATGACGAGTTTTAAGGTTTAAAAGGGGAAATTAAGGCAAGGTGGCCTTAAAAGAAAAAGTTTGTGAAATTTGACACACAAACAGGCTTGGAAAAGTGGTGCTGAAGATGCCACTTAGGGCCTATGGAAATGGCGCCATATGCAAGAGGAATGGGCCTAAGTTCGAGTCACATGGGAAGCAAATAAAAGAAATTTTATTTTGCTACAAGGAGCAGAGAGGTGGACGGCACATGGCTATAAATTAGGAGCTTTTATTATTTTATAAATAGTGGATAAATAAGGGATTTATTTATCATTATTTTCAAGAGATAATTGTTGGATTAAATTCTTTTAATTTGAATAAAGAGATAAAGAGGAAAATAAGGGAGAAGTGATGGCCAAGTAAGGGACTTTGAGTTTAATAATTTCGGCTAAGTAAGGATAGTTGCTGAATTATCTTTTATTTTAAGTGATAATTAAAGAGATAAAGCTATTAAAATAGAAGAGTGATGGCCAAGTAAGGGATTCTAAGATGATAATTTCGGCTATAAAAGGAAAAGAGAGGCCATTCTGCATTATTATCTGTTCTTTGAAAGCCTCTGCCGAATTCTCTTCACCAAATCTTCTTCTTCTTTTATTTTTGCCAAGCCGAAATACCTTGTGATCTAGCCGAATCCTCCATCTTTATTCTTCCTTCTCTTTTCTTTCTAATCCCTCCAAAAGCCGAAAGTTGTGAGATCATCATCTAGCCATAGCCGAATCTCTGAAGGTTGAAGTGAAGGTGCAATCTATTTCTTCAAGTAAGGGTAAGATCTCATTCGGTTTCATCCTTTTTTCTTAAGATTTGCCGAAATCTAGGACTAACCCCATTAATATCTTGTTGCCGAAACTTTGAAGAGATCTTTCGGGATTTACTAAGTGTCGACTACAAGGAAGGAGAAGTTCTTTTCCCGAAGGTACACCATAGGCCACGTGTTCCCTAGTTATTCGGTGAGTTTCGGGATTTAAAATCCACAAGGTAAGTTTAAGTATACTAATCCTACTAGGATTTGGATTTATGGCCGAATGGCTTTTTATTAAAGTAGTAGGTGATTAATCAAATGTAGGGATTAAGGATCTAAGCATTAGATCAAGCTTTTAGGATTTCAAGACCCTTTCTGTAAGTATGATAAGTTGTGGATATTTGGTTAAGAATTCATATATTGATGATTAAATCGATTGTTCGATTAAGTGTGTTGATGGAGGCGAATACCATTCAAGAAGGGAAAGGAAGGTCCCTATCCCGAAGTTTAAGAAGAGATCTGTCTCGGCGAGCTAGGGATTGGCCACCGGGTGTGGACCAGTGTCGAGAAAAGAAGAAAGTAGGCAAATAGCCGTAGTATCGCCTAGTGATAGCATCGATGATCGAAAGCATAGTTCTCCAAGTGATCGGTGTGTGATTAACCCACCGTTTTCCGGTATATGATATGTATGTGAAATGTGTATGTATTATGAATGTGCTAACTAGTGCAAAGTGGAAATTGTGATAAGGATACCCTCAAGGGGTATGTCGATAATCCGGTAAGTACCAAACTGATGATATATGATTATTAATATGAATATGTGATAATATGCTTGATGAACATGCTCATGCATCATTACATTGTATCATTATTTTATGTGGCATGTGCATGGGTTGGGATATGAAAGAAGGTGCGGGTGTACTTCGAGTATCCGGTTTGATGTTAGCCTTGAGCTACATCGTGGATTGACGTTGGCCGAGGTCACGTTGTGGATTAATTGCGATTTAGTTCGCGTGGCTTGATGAGTGGCTATGTGCCTCATCGTGGTTGATATCGGCTATGTGCCATATCGTGGTTGATGAGTGACTATGTGTCCCATCGTGGTTTTTGATGTTAGCCTTGAGCTACATCGTGGATTGACGTTGGACCGAGGTCACATTATGGATTAATTGCGATTTAGTTCGCGTGGCTTGATGAGTGGCTATGTGCCTCATCGTGGTTTATATCGACTATGTGCCATATCGTGGTTGATGAGTGACTATGTGTCCCATCGTGGTTTTGGTGTTAGCTACGGCTACATCGTGGATTGGCGCCGATCGAGGTCGCGTTGTGGACTATTGTGCTTAATTGCACGTGGGCGGCAAAGTGATTGCCTTTGGAGTGAAAAGGAGAGGTGATTTGATAATCCCCGGTGTGTGGTAGGCTGGATAAGGGGTGTGTAGCGGATGGACCCTAGGTTTGGGTTGGGCTTCATAATTGCATGATTTCGTATGTGAACATATGTGGAAATGGGCCAAGCCCAATATGATATGTGGATTAATGTGGAAATGGGCAAAGCCCAATATGATATGTGGATTAATGTGGAAATGGGCAAAGCCCAATATGATATGTGGATTAATGTGGAAATGGGCTAAGCCCGGTATGTGGAAATTATGTGGTTAACTACCCTATTAGATGAATGTGATATGAATATGGGCCAAGCCCAGAATGTGATAACATGTGAATTTGATAATTGATATCGATATATGAGTTAATATGTGGTTAACATGTGGGTGGAATTCGAAGGACTAATTACACACTTGAGTCCGTATGACTCACCCAATTTTTATTAAACATCGCAGTGATCGTGATTTTTGGACCGGGTTGGAGTGGATACAAAGGTGGCCATGCGAAGACGATTTCCATGCGAGAAAGATATTTTAATTAATTAAGTAGTTATATTTTCAGTATTTTGATTAAGTGTTTATTGTAATAAGGCCCATTAAAGTGATTGAACATTTTTATTATGTTTAAGCTAGACGACCATTAAATTATTATTTGGAAGTGCTTTTAATTTGGATATTTTTGTCAAGCTTATATTATTTAGAATTTTTAATTGGACATGGTTTTCAAATGACAAAATTTTTAATGTTTTTCCCAAAAGTGAAATCAGTCTTCAAACGTTTTTCCGCAGTGGCATTTCAAATTCGGTCGTAACGAATGGGCCGAGTTTGGGGTGTTACACTAAAACATATCAATAAAAATCATAAATCATTGAAATTTCATCCTAATTAGTAATATGAGAAATTTACTTAAAAACAAGACTAAATTCAGGATTTTGAGAACAATGCAAAAAGTTTGGTACCTAATTTCAGAAATTTGAGAATAATGAAAAAAGTTAGGCACCTTTTTAGGTTGTTTACCCCCCACACTTAAGATGTACATTGCCCTCAATGTACAAAGATAGATAATATAAATGTAATGTTCAGATCAGAAGATATGGGGATAAGTGAAACTCCCTGAATTATGGATGAAATCCTTAAGTTGGCAGTGGTCGTGGTGAAAGATAAGTTGGAGGGCCGGTGGTTGCCCACGAGTTCTGCGCTAGATGAAGAAATTGGGAAACTCGTGGAGGATTAGGCAGGATTTATTAAGACAAATTTAAAATAAACTAAATATATAATTAAAGACAAGAAAGGTAAAGAGAAAGAAAATACAAATTGAGTTAAACTAATGCTAAAAGAATAAAGGGGCTTGGGAATCCTTATTGGTAGGTGGTTCGCGAGGTGGGTGTGATTTCTACGGCTGTGGTGGTGCTGGCGGTGGTTGAGGTGGTGTGATTCCCAAGCAGCCTTTAGAATCTGACACTAAGAAACTAAGATAAAATAAACTAAATTAAGCAGAAGAGAAGTAAATATAAGGAAAATAAAGGAGAAGATAAAAATAGAATAACAGATAATTAGTGGAACTCTCGTTCTCTTATAATAATCCCCTAGAATAGCAGTAAATCGATCTATGGACTCCCATATTAGGTTTCACCATAATCTGGCAAAATCTCGTCACCCTATCTCTAGGTGTGCGATCAACTCCGCTTAATTATGCTAGATCTACTCTTAGGCAAAGTCTATTCCTCCTCCACCTAAGCACATTAAATTTGGATAAAGCTCACATAATTAAGAATAAACCAAGTATTTATCATATAATTTAGAAAATAATAACAAGATTCATCATAGGTTTCATCCCCTTCAGGTATCTGAAGGATTTAGTTCATAACTAAATAAGAAAACATCTCAAGAGAAAAGATAAAACAAAACATAAGAAATCCCTAAAACTCCCTGAAGGAATTGAAGGAGAGATCCGCCGTCTTGAGTAGAATCCTGGCTTCTTGAGATAGATTAACTGGCTATCTTCGAGTGATTCCCACAAATCTGACCTTTCTGACTTGGCTCCTTAGCCTAGCTCACCGCCCCCTTTTCAGCTGACCCTTAGGGGGTTTATATAGGCTCTTGGAATACATTTCTTTCTCTATAAGTATCCAAATCCGAGTGAAATTTCTCTTTTCAGCGACAGGGACACGGCCATGGTACACGCCCGTGTGGATCGTGGCAAGGCCGTGCTCGGACTTCTTTAATGAGACACGGCCGTGTGAATCGAGGGAAGACCGTGTTCTATATGATCAGTGAGGCACGGCCGTGTGGGCTAAGGTTCAGGCCGTGTCGATTTCTTCTTTGGCCCATTTTGGTCCGTTTTGAGCCCGTTCCTCGTTCTTTTTATCCTTGGGTGCTTTCCTAGGTCTAAGACATGAAAAGAAAGGATTAAGAGCACCTTTTTACATAAATCAAGGGATAAATCATCCAAAAGCATACTAAATGTGGGATTAAAATATGTTACTATTTCGGTTTATCAGTGGAAAACACTCGAAGATAGCCAGTTGATCCATCTCAAGAAGTCGGAATTCTACTCAAGACAGCGGATCTCTCTTTCAATTCCTTTAGGGGGTTTTAGGGATTTCTTATGTTTTGTTTTATCTTTTCTTCTGAGATGTTTTCTTTTATTATTATGAACTAAACCCTTCAGATACCTGAAGGGGATGAAACTTAGATGAATCTTGTTATCGTTTGCTGAACTATATGATAAATACTTGATTTGTTCTTAATTATGTGTTCTTAATTCTTGTGTTAATATTTCCGGGATATTGATTCAAGTTTGATGTGCTTAGGTGGAGGAGCAAAAGTCCCTACTTAAGAGCAGATCTAGCATAATTAAGCGGAGTTGATCGCGCGCCTAGAGATAGGGTGACAAGATTTTGCCGGATTAGGGTGAAACCTAATATGAGAGTCCATAGATCGAGTTAATGCAATTCTAGGGGTTTTAATTAGAAAGATATTTCAATTAATCAACCTAGGGTTAGAGGCGTTATTAAACTTCGAGAGGTTTAATATTCATTAGGAGTCTTACGGATCAAGTCACGTGAATAAATAGTCCAGTTCGAGTTAGATAACAAGTGAAGTCTAGGTGGATTCTTCCTAAGGGTATCGTCTTAATCAACCGAGTTTTACCAACAGTATTTCCCCAATTCATTCTTTTTGTCTTTGCGTCTTTAGCTTAGTAGTTAGTTAAATTTAGATTAAATAACAGCTTCACTTATTTTAGGCTAGATAATAAAAAGAAAGTTAGTATTAGTACTTTTGGTTCCTTTGGGTTCGACAATCCGGTCTTGCCTAAGCTATACTACTGTTTGATAGGTGCACTTGCCTCAATCGTTGTTATAGTTAGTTCCAGGTTCGATCATTATAAATTTAAAACTCTGAAATCAACGATCAATACTATAGTGGAATGATGATCTGCCGCAATTCATTGTAGCAAATTAAACTAGTTTTCGTACTTAAGGAGCTTTAATGTAAGCAATTTTAGTATGTTTTTATTTAGTTTTCCAATTTTAGTTTTCAATTAATAAAAAGTGTTATTTGATCCGTTTATATGACCTTAGGAGCTGAAGTAGGCCTAAGGGAAGGTTAACGTATTTGGTTAGTGTGCAGGACACCATTCAAAGGCATGAGAACATGAGACTGGTCGCCATGTTGCAACACAGAATTCAACGTTGCAACATGGTGATTAAAATATCAAAATAGCAAGTCTGCCTTCGGTGTCACGACATAGAAAGAGGATGTCACAATACGTCCCTGAACCCACATCTGAGCTAAGAAAACTGCCATAAGTGTCGCGACATAGAGCAAAGGATGCCGCAACATCGACCCTGTACGTGAAGAATTTACGAGTTGAGGGCGTTTTGGTCCGTACAATGAAATTTAATGTAAAAATGACAGCCAAACTAGGGGTAGAGATGACGACCAACTCTAATATTAGAAATAGGCTTCATTAAACACTTGAGAACATCATTTCTGTATCTTAGAATTTTTCTTTAAGTTTAGTTTTCAATTTTTAGTTTCTTTTGTACTTAGGATTTCTTTTCAGTTTATTTTCATTAGTGTTTTTTCAGAGAATTTGACTTGTGGATTCATCAAAATTTTTATGGATTTCTACACTTCAATTATTCAATACAATTCAGGATTTCTCTATACTTTTACTCTTGATCTATTTTTCATGTTTATTTTCTTCATCAAGTTTATATTGTTTATGGGATCCATGAGGAACTAATCCTCTTGTGGGGGATTAGTGAGTGGACGTGGGAGTAATTAATTTTTATGTAGGGTTTCTTAGCGTATCAATTGTTTGGGATAGGAAGAACCTAAACCTTAGGCCTGAGAACCCTAGGAAGTCATCTAGGTGGGAATTGACCCAAAATTGATATTTCCTATCCGTGAACCCCTTTCATCAGCCGTAATTCAGTGTAGCAGATTAAACTAGTTTTCTCATTTTAAGATCTTGAACATGAGCATTTTAGATAAGTTTAATTACATTTGTCGTAAGTATTAGTTAAGTTAATAAAATGTGCAATTTTAATCTTTTATTGACCTTAGGGGCCGAATGAGGCCTAAGGGTGAGCTAATATATTTTGTGAGTGTGCAGGAAACCATTAGAAGACGTATTAACTCAATACTAGTCAGTATGGTGAAACACGGAGCATGAGATGTCACAACATAGAGAAAAAAATAGAAGAATTCCAAGACTGCCTTCAATGTCGCGACACAACCTGAAGATGTCACGATGTACCTCTGAAGACACCCTAAAGTTGAGCATGCTGCCCTCAATGTCGCGACACATGACTTGGTGTGTCGTGACATCACCTCTGTACAGGAAGTTGATAAGAGTTAGGGGCATTTTGGTCTGCACAATCCAACTTTAAGCTCGGGAGTGTCAGCTGACCTAAGGTTAAGGACAACGACCATTCTAAGTCTATAAATAGGCTTATTTAGCACATATTACAGACACCTTTTGATATTGTATAATTTTATCTTTAGCTTTAGTCTTTAGTTTTTCCTTTTTATTAGGTTTTAGATATTATTCATGTTCTTGTAAATTACTTTTACGAAGAGACCAGATTCCTGAATTATTATCAAACGCTGTGAGGATTCTATGCTTAAATTCAATACAATTAGGCTTCTTCTAAACTCTCTGCTTAAAATTATTCTTTATGTTTATTCTTTCATTCAAGTTGATATTGTTTACTAGATCCATAAGGAACTAATCCTCTTGTAGGGGATTAGCATGTGGAGGTATGAATAATTAGTTGTTTTGTAAGGATTTCTTAACGGATCATCTATTTAGGAAAGGAAGAATCTAAACCCTAGCCCTGAGAACCCTAGAAAGTCATCTAGGTGGGAATTAACCCAAATTTGGTATTTCTTATCCATGAACACCTTACCCTGAACCAGTCTGGACTGTGAGGTTGGAAGATAAGTAGTTCTTCTTGACTCAGTATTTTTGCAGACGTATCAGAAGATCCTGTTGGGGTATTGACTAGTTGATTTAACAAGAAAGCTCGAGACGACAGTTGATGATGACTAATGAAGCAAGCTAATCAACCATGCTTAGATTTTATTCATATTTGATTATTTGATTTCTTGTTTTCATTCATTTACTTTTATTTCCTTTCTTATTATTTTTATTTTTATTTATTCAAAAACCTTTCTTTTGGTTCTTCGTACAATAATTAGATTAGACTATTAATTAGATCTATTTATGTTTAGATTAGAATTAATCTAGTGCTTGCCTCCCTTGGGTACGATCCTCAGAGCACTTACCTACTTCGTTGTAACTATATTACAACCTAACCCGTATACTTACGGATACTATTTTTTCACATATTTTGTGCAGGATTTCTACTCTAGACGTTGGTACATTCGGAGGCAATCACCCTTACACCAATCCAGTCTGGACTGTGAGGTCGAGAGATAAGTAGTCCTTACTGACTCATTAGTTAAGTGGAAGATCAAGAGATCCTATTAGGTTAGAAACTAGTTGATTGAGTAGAACTCGAAACAAGAATTAGTTACGACCACCGAAGCGAGTTAGTCTCCCATGCTTAGATGTGATTGAGTCAACATATTAGTTCTCTATTTTTCTTTTATTCAATTTTTATTTCTTTTCTTATAAAAACAAATTATTTTCACTTTATGTTTTATCGTACTCTAATTTAATTAAAATACTAACTAGATTTATTAACGTTTAGGTTACTAGTAATTTAGTACTCAACTCCCTTAGGTACGATCTGTGGAGTACTTACCTACTTCATTGTAAAAAAACTATATTACAACCTAATTTGTATACTTGCGAAAACCACCTAACATTCATATTTGGTTGCAGGAAATTACTCTAGATGTTAGTACATCTAGAGGTGGTCAATTTGTTTGCTCCAATGTTGGGGAGGCAACATTACTGAATTAATTTTCATTTTTGCGTCTAATAGAATAATTAGGAAAATTTTAATTTATATATATATATATATATATATGAATTTTTTGTTTTCACTAACGTTTTTTATCTTTCTTTGTGGTTTTAGTGCATGGCTCGCAGTAGAGGCACACCTATAGAGCCGCCCACTGATCCAGAAAAAATAATTCATAGAAACCGTCGACAGCAACAAAAACAACAAGAGATGCAAAAAAACCCACCTACTACGAGCAATACACCATGAGAAAATCTACTGTTTGACGACCTTGATGAAGCTAACATACCAGGCTTACCACCACCACCACCACAACTACCGTGAGACCCACCAATGGTGCGAGAAGAAATAACTTTAAAAGATTATGTACTACCAAATCTGGATATGGTACAAGGTAGCATTACAAGGCCAACAATTACAACAAATAAATTTGAGATCAAACCGGCCATGCTCCAGATGATCCAGAACAATATGCATGTTAGAGGAACCATCACAGAGGATCTAAACCAACACTTAAAATGGTTTCTTCAGCTTTGTGATACATTTAAATTCAACGAGGTCACTGATGATGCTATTTGTCTTTGGTTGTTCCCCTTCTTCTTAATCGATAATGCTTTTTCTTGGTTAGACTCACATGCACCAAGATCTATCATGACATGGAACGAACTTGCGGATAAGTTTCTACACAAGTTCTTACCTATTAGCAAGATGGTCCAACTAAGGAGAGAGATCGCCACATTCAAGCAATTAGAAGGATAAAGCTTTCAAGAAGCTTGGAAGCGCTTTAAAATGATGATCCAAAGATGTCCACATCATGGTCTACCTGAATGGTTGAAGTTGCAAGTGTTTTCTAATGGGTTGGATGGACACTTGTGATTAGGACTAGATGGAATTGCGGAATAAGCCTTGATGAACAAAACATACTAGGATCTGTATGATCTTATAGAGAACATGGCGATGAATTCTTGCCAGTGGCAGAATGAAAGGTTTACTTACGGTCAGGGACCATCTGCGGTAAAAGCTGTCTAGGAGGATGACAAGTATCAATAGATTTTGGATAGACTTAACCAGATAGAGTCCACATCTAGTGCATCTTCAATATTTGTCGGAGATAAACCTCTTAATCAATATTTTGATAATCCATCTAAGAACGTGAATACATAGGGAATAGGGGTGGAAATACCTATTCAAATACATATAATCCCAGCTAGAGAGATCACCTAAATCTAAGATGGGGTGGAAATCAAAGAGGTGATAATAGTTCTAACCCTATTAAAGATACTACTTACCAACCTTCATATTTATAGAAACATCAGGAAAGGGCCAACCCAAACTACCATACTTAATATGGTCAACGCCTGGATCGAATCAAGGGAGAGATGCAGTCAATGAGGGACGAAGTGAAATAGGTGTAATCTAAGTGCACCTAAACAACTAGAACATTGACTAAACTTGAAAATAAAATGAGCAAATTTATGTGTATGATGGGAGATACCAAAAGGAAAATTGGCACTGGATCCCAAGTAATACCAAGAATAATTCTCGAAGAGAAAGGAAGGAGCATGTGAAGGCAATCGTGCTCCGCTCAGGTAAAGTATTGTGTAGCCCAGAGTACCCAACACAAGAGGAGGACAAGGAGGATGTCGATGATCTTCAAGAAGAAGCTCCTCAAAATGATGATGCTAAACCCAAACCAAAGAAGGTAGCTGAGCCTGTAACACCCCTAACCCAGAACCGTCGTCGAAATAGGGTTAAGAGGCATTACCGAACAATCAAATCATTTCACATCCAAATCACGACACAAAGTCAATCATCATCAAAGCACATCAAAACATACTCAATTAGTCTGTTATTGAGGCCCACGAGACCTTTAACACATACTAGAGAGGGGTCGGGACTAAACCGGAACACATACAGAAATTCTCATAAATTTAAAACTTTTCTAAAATACAGGAGAGACACGCCCGTGGGAGGAGACCGTGTGTCCTCCACGGTTTCTAGACACTCCCGTGTGTCCATCCATGTCTATATACTGACTATATCAACACGGTCACTAGGCACGCCCGTGTGTCATGACCGTGTGCTACTAGGCCATAAACTGACTTTTCCAACACGGCCACCAAACACGCCCGTGTGTCATGGCTGTGTGCTCTTAGCTAGCTACTGACTTGTACACCACGGCCAGTTGACACGTCCATGTCGAGGCCGTGTGCTATTTAAGCTACATTCTGCCAATTCACCCACGGTCTTAGGCACGCCCGTGTGCCATAACCGTGTGACATTATAGAGCATTTACAAGGCCAAATTACCACCCAGACAAAGGTCAAACCTACAAGCACTTTTAAGCATGTTCCCACACACAATTTAGCAACCAATTTCATGTCATCACATACAATTCTCATTACAAAATATGTCAACCTATAAACCATCTTGCTCAACCAAATCACATACACTATCAAGCATGACTCATCCACAAAATCATTATATTATTATGGCATCAATACTTTACTAATCGTACCTTACTTAAAAACATATCACTATCACCAAGCCATACCAAAATGTACTTCACATCACATAAACATAACTCATTCATAAGTTAACATCATTTCACTTCCAAGCCAACTCACATGGCAAGGATTAAAAATTCCCAAAACATACCATAACTTCTAGCCTATACATGCCATATTTCATCTATTTACATCTTTCCAAAAGTACCAAATTAGTTTGCCGATAGTGCGATAAAGATGCTGACAATTCCCAAATCCGAGCTAGCTTTGCTGACACTGTAAAATAGAGAAACAATCACACAGTAAGCTTTCAAAGCTTAGTAAGTTCGAGGCATAATACAATTAACTCATTAAATTGAATCAATCTACAAATTAACACATCCAATAGATAATTTACTTATGATACACAAACTCAACCATGTCTAACCCCCACATAGCATTCCATTTATCTACATCCAAATTCACCAACCACATAGGTTTCTTACATATCATCATTCATATACAATAATCCAATTCAACCATTTATGAAATCATACATAATCTAAATGCGACCACAAAGGTTAAATACGTACCTTTTGTCACACATAGTTACTCACCAATATGCTTCTCAATCACTCAGTTTTACATTACGATCAATCTTTGCTACTCTCTTGATTTATTCGCACACTTAGTGCTAATTCAATAAACCGAACTTATAACGGTATCGTACACACAGTGCCAATTTGATAAGCCAAACTTATATCGATATCGCACACACAGAGCCAATTCGGTAAGCCGAATTTATATCGGTATCGTACACATAGTGCCAATTCGATAAACCGAAGCTTCAATCTTTTCAAACACACAGTGCTATTCATTTCTATATCTTTTTTAATTTTGCACACTTAGTGTCTCTATTTCAAAGCCCACACATAGCATTTCTAATATCATTATCATATACATTTATTCATTCAAATTTACATCACAAAGATATAGTTTACAACTAGTATTATATCCGAAGTTATATCAATATCGCACACACAGTGCTAACCACAAAGCCGAAGTTTATATTACTTCACACACACAGTGCTAATTATATTGGTCACATTTCCGAATACGCACATTTAGTGCCACATAACTCGAGCTCTCACATAGCATTTACAATTTGATATATCATACCATTCATTTCATAACATTAAGCATAGTTAATTACACGCATTATGTCCGGACTTACCTTAGACGTCAAATTATTGAAACGGTCGATTAATCGAGCACTTTTTCCTTGCCTCGATCTCGATCCGAACCTCTCCTTTCTTGGTCTATACACATTCAAATTCAATCCATTTAATCACCAAATCATTCATTTTAGTCCAAACACACACATTTAGGGCATTTTACAAAATAGCCCTCACATTTTCACATTTCGACACCTTAGTCCCTAACTCACAAAATCATCAAATTCACATAATTAGCTTGCACCCATGCCTAACCGAATTCTCACTATATTCATACAAGCCCACACATTTCATTTATTTCACATTTTAATCCTTCAAAATGCTATTTTCGCAATTTAGCCCTAATTAGCTAAATTCATCAAAAGTTCAAGAATAAAACATGTTCATTAAACACATATCTTTCATTTAACACCAACACTCATCACAAAGCTTACCATTTCATCAATGACACATTTTATAAAAATCATCAATTCACAAAATTTAAGCATGGGTTCTGTAGAGCACAAAGCAACGATTACAAAAACGTAGAAATTATCAAAAACTGAGCTCAAAACACTTACCAATTGAAGCTCACTATTGCCGAAATTCACAAAGCCTCAAACCCTCATCTTCTTTTCTTATTTTTGGTTGATGGAAACAAAGATGAGCACCATTTAGCTTTTTTTTTATTTTAATATCAACTTATTTCATGTTTTACCAATTTGCCCTTAATGAATCAACCATTTATCAAGAAAATATTAGGCCATTTATGTCCATCTACCATCCACTAATTTTAATAATGGGCTAATTACCTCATAAGGCCTTCACATTAAAAAGACAACCACACTTAGGTTGTAACACTCCAAACCCGGTCAACACGTTACGACCGAATCCAGCATGTCACAGGGAAAAACATTTTTAAAGAAGACAGGAGGTTGTTTTAATTTTGTAAAGAATCGTTATTGAAAACAAGTTGCCGTCTCTTATTTTAAGCAAACCTTTGATTTTCATGAAAAGCCAAATTAGTTTAAGTAATATGGCTAAAACCATCCAAATTTGGCCTTAAAGAAAAACTCAGTTAACTTGTTGTTACTACTTGTTTGCCGTTACCCGATGGTAAAGTTTTAGAAAAACCTGACGAGTTGTGAAAGTTTGGAAAACATTATTTTTATAGGTTATTTAGGCATGCCGTTTCGTTTAACTTACACAAATTTCCGTGAGAAATAAAGCAGATAAATAAACCCCAAAATGAAAGTTAGTGGCCTTATTACAACCCGAAAACCAAATTTAAAGTAAAGTAAACCAAAATAGTAATTTAAAGCAAAACCCGAAAGAGAATGCGCATGGCCACCTCGAGTCCGCCCCGTCTCCGCATCCGCGATCTACGAATCATCTGCAAAATGTAAAGGAAGGGGTGAGTCACCGAGACTCAGTGTATAATTCCCCAACCCGAAAATGTTAATGCCCTTACACAGTTTCATAAGCCAACATGCATGTCATGCAACCTCAAAACCTAACCATCCGAAACTCCTGAATCTACCCCGTGTGGTACCAAACCACTGGTGGTCAAAACCACTGGTGACCGTAGTCACAAATAATACATTTGTGGTCAAAACCACTGGTGACAATCGCGTATATCGTCGTGTGGGGCCAACCCACTGTGGTACCAAACCACTGGGACAAGTCACAAAGATGGAAATATGTGGTCAAAACCACTGGTGGTCAAAACCACTGAGACTAGTCACAATAATAATATAGAAAGCGGGGCCAACCCACTGTGTGGTCAAAACCACTTGTGACAGTCTAGAATCATGCCTTCCCCCTCCTCTCATCATACCCATTTTTATGAACATGCTTTTAATGGCATAATAATCATGCTTAACATACAAAAATCACATGGCATGGCATATACAGATTTACATAGGCATTTAACGTTAGCCAATCAAGTGGACTTACCCGGAGTCCTCGTTTTTACCCACAAGGGTAACATACCCATTTCAACAGTTATTCCGGCTTTTGACAATATACATGATAAACATATTAACTAATGAAGTGTGTAAGAGTTACACACCTGATTACTCACAATACGACACTCTCTACGTCGACACTGTCATTAACCGACACTACCGCTATCTACCTACTTCTTTGCCCAGATGCCAGCCCACACCTAGGTGGCCAATTGCGAACAGCTGACACCGCCCTCTTCTTGAACTTAGGGGCTGGGGTCTAAGATCTAACCCCTCCTAACGCTTGGCTGGCATTAGAGTCCATGAATACCTTTAGTCACTAAATCAGATTAACGTACTCAATAACGGCAATTAGAGAGATAACCTAAATGAATAGATCCCTTACCTAGGTTGACAAAACCCGGAGATTCAGCGAATCAGACCAAAGCACTGATCGAGTACCCAGTCGGCTAACACCAAGCCTTCCTTAACCCCCCTTCAATCGGCCAAGATTTACAAGATTTAGTTACTGCCTTCGGCATTTAACGCAATAAGAGATTTATTTGAAACGGCAGAAACACTTACCACACCACTAGCAAAATCGATTGGGAGTGGAGAAGAATAGGTAATGACGATCCCCAAATGCCAAAGTTTGCTCCACTACGCACAGAGAAAATGAGAAGAAGGGCGATCCCTAACAGTTGATATTCGGCCAAAGTGTTGAAAAAGAGAAGAGAAGAGTAGTAGAGGTTTCGGCACCCAAGGAATGAATAGATGGTAAGAAAGATTGGAAAGTGTGGTTTCGGCTAACAGCTAAATAAAAGTGAAAAAGATAAAGAGAAGGAATGGTACATGAGATTTCGATTCTTAAAGATATGGCAAGAAAATGAATCACAAATGGTGAGTGGAGAGCAAGATAGGTTCGGCCAAACACAAAAGAAGTAGAAAGAAAAGAAATGGACAGAGGTTTAGGAGGAGTTTTCGGTTTTGAAGATTGAAGAGAAGAGAAGAGATAAATGGTCTTCTAGGTTCGGCTATGGTCAAGAGATGAGAAAAGAGTAGAAGAATTCGGCTATGGCTTTTTGAGAGGAACGAAAATGAGAGATCGGCACAAAAGAAAATGGGAGAAAGGAGTTCTAAATGTTCCCCCCTTAACTAACCGAATACTCACACTTCACCCAAGCCAATACCAAATTCGGCCACCTACCTCACTAGCACTCAAAACCGACAATGGAAGAACCCACACCCAAGTTTCGGCACACCCCTAAACACCCAAGAACCGAATGCTTAACCCCCTTCTAGCTCCTTGAAATTTGGCTAACACACCTCCCATTCAATCCCCCTTTTCTCTCCTTGCTTTTCTCCTGACCACCTATTCAAACAAGTTTGAATACTTCAAAATTCCTACATTTTCTCTTCTCCACCAATGCAAATTTGTTGACTCCTTCAACACATATCCACCACAGTCCATCCTGAACACAACTCCTCCCTAGCCTTGGCGTCAAAAATAATAAGCAACAAGGGAATTCTTGCAGCTCGAACCAAGGCCCTCCAGCTTGCATGAGGAGTCACTCCCCTTGTGATTAAGTGGCGCCTCCCTTGCCACTTTACCACTGGGATTCTTGTGTCAAAACACACCAGTAATTTCCTTTTACACCTAACTCACTCAGCTCCCCCTTCTTAGAAGCCCAAAACAAAAATTTTTGCTATGACTCAGGCCTACCCCTGGCTCACGCCTGGACCCCAAAACACCCTAAACTAGCTCAACAACCATACCATCACATGCAAACACACAAAAATGCAAAGACCCCGATTTAAGGATGTTACGCTTCTACCCCCTTAAAAAATAATTTGGCCTCGAAATTACAGTCAAAAGAGTTGAGGTATTGCTTGCGCATCATATCCTCTGGTTCCCACGTGGCCTCTTCCGCTCCATGATTTCGCCATAACACTTTCACCAAAGGAACCGATTTCCTCACGTAAGACTTTGACATCCCGATCTAGTATCTCCTGCGGTGGTTCTACCTCAAAAGACAAATCGGACTCACCTCGATCTTCTCCACCGGCACAACGCGTGCGACGGATCTCGATCGATAAGCGCCTAAGCAAGGAGACATGAAACACGTTATGAATCGACTCAATTCGATGGTAGCTCGGTGATAAGCTCTCGGTCCCACACGCCGACACCGTATAAGGCCCGATAAACCTAGGGCTCACTTTGCCCTTCCGGCTAAATCTCAGCACTTTTTCCATGGCGACACCTTGGGAAGACTTTGTCACCCATCGCAAACTCTATATCCCTTCGCTTGAGATCGGCATAAGACTTACGCTGTCAGAAGCTTCCTTCGAACGAGCTCGAATGACCTTAAACTTATCCTCTGTTTGAAAGAACCAACTCGGACCCAACAACCGGCGTTCACCCAACTCTGTCCAACACGTGGGGTGCGACGACACTTCCGTCCATATAATGCTTCATACGGTGCCATCTCGGATACTTGCACGATAATCGTTGTTGTCGTAAACTCGCGGCGTAGAAATTCTTCCCAATTACCTCTGAAATCCAAAACACAACCCCTTAACATAAATTCCAAGATCTGAATCACCCTTTCTGATTGCCCATCTGACTGCAGATGAAATGCCGTGCTGAAATCCAACCTTGTACCTAACGCCTGATGCAATGCTTTCCAAAACCTTGACGTGAATCTAGGATCCCTATCTGAGATAATCGACACCGGCACTCCATGCAGTCTCACTATTTCTGCTACATACAACTTAGCCAACTTTTTAAGTGAGTAATCAACCCGAACCGGTATAAAATGAGCTAATTTTGTCAGACGATCAACAATCACCCAGACTGAATCCTTCTTGCTAGGCGTAAGAGGTAGCCCACTGACAAAATCCATCGTAATCCTTTCCCACTTCCACTGTGGAATCTTTACCGGCTGCAACAGACCCGATGGTACCTGATGTTCAGCTTTGACTTGCTGACATGTCAGACACTTACTTACAAATTCTGTTACTTCTCACTTCAGACCCGGCCACCAAAATTGTTCCCGCAAATCCTGGTACATCTTACTACCTCCAGGATGCATAGCGTATGGGCTACTATGAGCTTCCTGAAGAATCCTCCGCCTTAACTTAACGTCCTTCGGCATACAAACTTTCCCTTGGAAACATAACACTCCATCACTGCTTAAGCTATACCCCTCCAATCCACCATTCTGCACTTGTGAACACCGAGCACTTAAAACTTCATCCACTAGCTGTTTCTCCTTAACCTGGTTTACCCAAGACGGCTTCACTTGCAATTTCGCTAACAGACTTCCGTCATCATACAGACTAAGGTGGGCAAACATTGCTCTTAAGTCTGCTACCACCTTGCGGCTCAACGCGTCAGCCACAACGTTAGCCTTACCTGGATGGTATTCAATCGAGCAGTCGTAGTCCTTCAACAACTCGATCCACCTCCGCTGCCTCAAATTCAATTCCTTCTGAGTTAAGAGGTACTTCAAGCTCTTGTGATCCGTGTAGACTATAGACTTCTCCCCATACAAGTAATGCCTCCAAATTTTCAGGGCGAAAACCACTGCAGCCAACTCCAGATCATGTGTCGGGTAGTTCACTTTGTGAGGTCTCAAGCTAGCAGAGGCATACGCCACTACTTTCCCCTCTTGCATCAACACACATCCTAATCCGTTGTCGACGCGCATCATAATACACCGTAAACTCTTTCCCCACTTCAGGCTGAATCAAAACCGGAGCTTCTGTCAAAATCCTTTTTAACTTGTCAAAACTTTCCTGTTGCTTATCTGACCACACAAATGGAACCCCTTTTCTCAGCAACTTGGTCAACGGCGCTGCAATCAAGGAAAACCCTTCCACAAATCTTCTGTAATATCCTGCCAAACCCAGAAAACTTTGAATCTCTGCCACAGACTTAGGTGGTTTCCAGTCCAATACCGCCTCAATCTTCCGAGGGTCCACTCTAATCCCCTCAGCTGACACCACATGACCCAAGAAGGTTACTTCCTTAAGCCAGAACTCGCACTTACTAAACTTTGCAAACAGTTGCTTCTCCCTCAGAATCTGCAAAACCACACGTAGTTGCGCATCATGCTCCTCTTCAGATTTCGAGTACACCAATATGTCGTCTATAAACACTACGACGAACCGGTCCAAGTACGGCTGAAACACCTGATTCATCATGTCCATGAACGCTGCCGGTGCATTGGTCAACCTGAACGGCATTACTAAGAACTCGTAGTGCCCGTATCGAGTGCGAAACGCCGTCTTATAGATATCGGCCTCCTTTACCTTAAGCTGATGATACCCCGACCTTAAATCAATCTTAGAGAAGACTGATGCACCCTTAAGTTGATCGAACAGATCGTCTATCCTCGGTAACGGGTACTTATTCTTGATCGTCAACTTATTCAGCTGTCAGTAATCTATACACATCCGTATTGTACCATCTTTCTTCTTAACAAAAAGCACAGGCGCTCCCTAAGGTGATACACTCGGCCGGATGAAACCCCGGTCCAACAATTCCTGAATTTGTGCTTTCAGTTCCACCAACTCCTTCGGTGCCATCCTATATGGGGAAATAGACACTGGCGCGGTTTCGGGTAACAGATCTATACCAAACTCAACTTCACGGTCCGGAGGCAGACCCGGAAGTTCTTCTGTGAATACATCGGTAAATTCCTTCACCGTTCGGACATTCCCTACAGTTGATTCCTTGGCCTCCAATGCACAAACATGAACCATGAATGCCTCACAACCCTTCCTCACCATTTTCTCGGCCTTCAGAGCAGATACTACGTTGGATAGATAATCCCTTCTATTACCTATCATCACCACCTCTTACGCCTCAACGATTCTCAATACCATGCGCTTAGTGCGCAATCCAAACTTGCTTGGTGCTTCACTAGCTTGATCCATCCCAAGGATCAAATCGAACTCCCGAATGGCAATTCCATCGAGATCGGCCAAAAAATCTACCCTTGAAGTTCTAGGGTACATCCCTATCTGATTTGTTTACTTCTACAAAGTGACCTAGAGGGCTAATTATCATCATCTCCTTAGAAGAAATCTCAAAGGCTAAATTCATAGTTCCCACTATACTCACGGCAACATAAGAGTGCGTCGAACCCACATCTATCAAAGCAGTATAAGGCAGTCCAAAAATTAAGAACGTACCGGTTATGACGTCCGGTGCGTCGCCCTCCTCTCGACGCCTCGCTGCATAGACCAACCCAGGCTGTTCGCCTCTGAGCTCCCAGCACCTCCGCCCGGTGCTCCGCGGCCTCGTCCAGCACCATTACCTCCCCTGGCTGAACCGCGACCCCTCTGTGGTTGTTGCCATCCCTCCTGAATTGTGTACGTCCTTAACCCTCAGACTGGATCCTAGCTGACCTCTGCGGACAATCCCTTACCCGGTGCCCCATTGACCCACACTCGAAGCACCCTCTGTTTCCGGTCCAACACTCTCCCGAATGAGACTTCCCACACCGAGCACACCGTGGCGGCCACTGAGTAGTAGCAGCAGGCCTTACAGCTTGATTCGGCCCACCATATCTAGCCCTTTTCTGCGAATTCCCGGCAGACCCTAATGACCCAGAACTCCTCTTGGTCCAATTCCTATCCTGGTTCCGTCTCATTGACTGTTTCACCTCCTCAGTAATCTTGGCCTTCTCTACCAAGACCGTAAATTCTCTCTCCTACTGTGGAGTAATCAACATTCGCAGCTCATCTCTCAACCCGTCCTCAAATTTGACATAGTGCTCGTGTTCCGTAGCCACGATACCCCAAGCATAACGACTTAACCGAAGAAACTCTGCCTCATATTCCGATACTGTCTTACTCCCCTGGACCAAATTCAAGAACGCCTTGCGCTATGCATCAATGTAACTAGCCCCAACGTACTTCCTCTGATAAGCTACCTTGAAGAAATCCCAGGTGATGTCGTCGGCCATTGCTCCATCCCTGACCGTGAGCCACCACTAATAAGACTCATCTCGGAGAAGAGACACTATCCCCTTCAGCTTCTCCTCAGCCAAAAAGTCTAAATCATCTATTATACGTTCCGTCGCCTCCAGCCAATACTTAGCTATATTGGGAGCCACACCAGATACACCCCTGAATACCTCTGCTCCATTCGTCTGGAGTCGTTCGGACACAGATTTCTGAGCTCCCGTTCCAACGCCTGCACCCACGACTCTCTCCAGAACCCGCAGCAACGCCTGCGACACTGCGTCCTCACCACCCATCTGATCCTGAAACTTCGCGCCTACAGCTGGCGGCGGTGGTACCTCATTTTCCGCCCATGGCCAGACCCTACTGGTTCTGAAACAGTCATTCTACCTCTACCACGACCACGCATATTATGGCCACGTCCTCGGGTGCTCATGACTACCGTTCACGAATTAATCTGATTTCATAATTTTATGCATTAGATTCGTTCCATCTTATTATTACAAAGACGCTTTATGAACGGTTTATTATAGGGATCGTTCTCGTAAGTTCACACAATCCTACAAGTTTCAGTCTCTAAAGTAATTTCCTATTACTACCAATCATATCACAATCATCACAATCATATAAACAGCAGTTAGGGGTACTTATCTGTGCGGATCGGTGTCGGAGACTCGGTGCCATGCTTCCCCAAATCATGTATTTTCCATCAAAATCGTTCCAAAACCCCTTTATTAAAATGTTTTGGCCCTCAGGCCCACAGCCGAGCTTTTGAACCTGGCTCTGATACCAAAATTGTAACACTCCAAACCCGGTCAACACGCTACGACCGAATCCAGCATGTCACAGGGAAAAACATTTTTAAAGAAGACAGGAGGTTGTTTTAATTTTGTAAAGAATCGTTATTGAAAACAAGTTACTGTCTCTTATTTTAAGCAAACCTTTGATTTTCATGAAAAGCCGAATTAGTTTAAGTAATATGGCTAAAACCGTCCAATTTTGGTCTTAAAGAAAAACTCAGTTAACTTGTTGTTACTACTTGTTTGCTATTACCCGATGGTAAAGTTTTAGAAAAACCTGACGAGTTGTGAAAGTTTGGAAAACATTCTTTTTATAGGCTATTTAGGCATGCCGTTTCGTTTAACTTATACAAATTTCTGTGAGAAATAAAGCAGATAAATAAACCCCAAAATGAAAGTTAGTGGCCTTATTACAACCCGAAAACCAAATTTAAAGTAAAGTAAACCAAAATAGTAATTTAAAACAAAACCCGAAAGAGAATGCGCATGGCCACCTCGAGTCTGCCCCGGCTCCGCATCCGCGATCTACGAATCATCTAAAAAATGTAAAGGAAGGGGTGAGTCACCGAGACTCAGTGTATAATTCTCGAACCCGAAAATGTTAATGCCCTTACACAGTTTCATAAGCCAACATGCATGTCATGCAACCTCAAAACCTAACCGTCCGAAACTCTTGAATCTACCCCGTGTGGTACCAAACCACTGGTGGTCAAAACCACTGGTGACCGTAGTCACAAATAATACATATGTGGTCAAAACCACTGGTGACAATCGCGTATATCGTCGTGTGGGGCCAACCCACTGTGGCACCAAACCACTGGGACAAGTCACAAAGATGGAAATATATGGTCAAAATCACTGGTGGTCAAAACCACTGAGACTAGTCACAATAATAATATAGAAAGCGGGGCCAACCCACTGTGTGGTCAAAACCACTTGTGACAGTCTAGAATCATGCCTTCCCCCTCCTCTCATCATACCCATTTTTATGAACATGCTTTTAATGGCATAATAATCATTCTTAACATACAAAAATCACATGGCATGGCATATACAGATTTACATAGGCATTTAACGTTAGCTAATCAAGTGGACTTACCCGGAGTCCTCGCTTTTACCCACAAGGGTAGCATACCCATTTCAACAGTTATTCTGGCTTTTGACAATATACATGATAAACATATTAACTAATGAAGTGTGTAAGAGTTACACACCTGATTACTCGTAATACGACACTCTCTACGTCGACACTATCGTTAACCGACACTACCGCTACACGCCTACTACTTTGCTCGGATGCTTGGCCCACCCCGGTGGCCAATCCCGAACAGCTGACACCGCCCTCTTCTTGAACTTAGGGGCTGGGGTCTCAGATCTAACCCCTCCTAATGCTTGGCTGGCATTAGAGTCCATGAATACCTTTAGTCACTAAATCGGATTAACGCATGCCGAATAAGCGCAATTAGAGAGATAACCCAATGAATAGATCCCTTGCCTAGGTTGACAAAACACGGAGATTCAAATGACTCGGACCAAAGCACTAATCGAGTACCCGATCGGCTAACACCAAGCCTTCCTTAACCCCTTCAATCGGCCAAGATTTACAAGATTTAGTTACTGGCCTTCGGCATTTAACGCACTAAGAGATGTATTTGAAACGGCAGAAACACTTACCACACCACTAGCAAAATCGATTGGGAGTGGAGGAGAATAGGTAATGACGATCCCCAAATGCCGAAGTTTGCTCCACTACGCACAGAGAAAATGAGAAGAAGGGGGATCCCTAACAGTTGATATTCGGCTAAAGTGTTGAAAAAGAGAAGAGAAGAGTAGCAGAGGTTTCGGCACACAAGGAATGAATAGATGGTAAGAAAGATTGGAAAGTGTGGTTTAAGCTAACAGCAAAATAAAAGTGAAAAAGATGAAGAGAAGGAATGGTAGATGAGATTTCGGTTCTTAAATATATGGCAAGAAAATGAATCACAAATGGTGAGTGGAGAGCAAGATAGGTTCGGCCAAACACAAAAGAAGTAGAAAGAAAAGAAATGGACAGAGGTTTAGGAGGAGTTTTCGGTTTTGAAGATTGAAGAGAAGAGAAGAGATAAATGGTCTTCTAGGTTCGGCTATGGTCAAGAGATGAGAAAAGAGTAGAAGAATTTGGCTATGGCATTTTGAGAGGAACGAAAATGAGAGATCGGCACAAAAGAAAATGAGAGAAAGGAGTTCTAAATGTTCCCCCCTTAACTTACCGAATACTCACACTTCACCCAGGCCAATACCAAATTCAGCCACCTGCCTCACTAGCACTCAAAACCGACAATGGAAGAACCCACACCCAAGTTTCGGTACACCCCTAAACACCCAAGAACCGAATGCTTAACCCTCTTCTAGCTCCTTGAAATTCGGCTAACACACCCCCTTTCAATCCCCCTTTTCTCTCCTTGCTTTTCTCCTGACCACCTATTCAAACAAGTTTGAATACTTCAAAATTCCTACATTTTCTCTTCTCCACCAATTCAAATGTGTTGACTCCTTCAACACATATCCACCACAGTCTATCCTGAACACAACTCCTCCCTAGCCTTGGCGTCAAAAATAATAAGCAGCAAGGGAATTCTTGCAGCTCGAACCAAGGCCCTCCAGCTTGCATGAGGCGTCACTCCCCTTGTGATTAAGTGGCGCCTCCCTTGCCACTTTACCACTGGGATTCTTGTGTCAAAACACACCAGTAATTTCCTTTTACACCTAACTCACTCAGCTCCCCCTTCTTAGAAGCCCAAAACAAAAATTTTTGCTATGACTCAGGCCTACCCCTGGCTCACGCCTGGACCCCAAAACACCCTAAACTAGCTCAATAACCATACCATCACATGCAAACACACATAAATGCAAAGACCTTGATTTAAGGATGTTACATAGGTACTTATAAATCAGCACATAGCTTTTACTCTTTACGCGATTAAGTTCTTTCTCTTAATTCGGCACACAATCGATAAAATTATCACACAGACTATGTCACATAGAATCAACACCAAAAATAACATTAAATTATTATCTCCACCTCAGATTTGTGGTCTCGATACCACTATTCCGTCTAGGGTCTAAACCGGGCTATTACAACTCTCCCCCTTAGGGATTTTCGTCCCCGAAAATCTTACCAGTGAATAGGTGCGGATATTGCTCTCTCATAACGTTCTTAGGCCCCCACGTAGCCTCTTCAACTCCGTGTTTATGCCATAATACTTTCACTAAGGAAATTTTTTTGTTTCTCAACTCTTTAATCTCTCGTGCCAAAATTCGGATCGGTTCCTCACTATCGACAAGTCCGATCAATCCCAACCTCGGTAGGAGCAATCATATGAGGCGAATTCGATCTCATACTATCAAAGCATAGACACATGAAACACGTTATGAATCTTTTCCAACTAAGGTGGCAACATCAATCTATAAATAACCGGCCCAACTCGTTAAATGATCTCATACGACTCGATTCGAAGTATTTCCTTCCACAGAGATAAAGGCACTCCCGACACAAAGTCTATCATGATTCTTCTATTTCAACTCAGAATTCATAATTTGTTGTAACAAACCGGACAGAACTTGAGGTTAAGCCTTAATTTGCTGGAAACGAAACACTTTGACACAAAGTCAGAGATGTCCCGTTTCATGCCAGGCCACCAATTCAAAATCAATTGAATCAACTCTGAATTTTTCGGAACACAAATCTAATCTCTAAATCTCAGACAATCATCATTATCAACTCGAAGTTCTGAATCAGAATTCAAATCACATTGAGCTCGTTTTGCTATCATCTCATCATCCATTTTCCGGGCATTACAAATCTGGTGTACGAACATCGGTCTCATCTTTAACTCACCCAAAGTGAACCATCATCACACGATCTATCGAGAATTCATAACTCATAAAGCACATAAAGACTTCGACTCAAGGCATTAACAACAACATTATCCTTGCTCGAATGATAATCAATCACAAATTCATAACATAATACGTTCAACTCACTGAATCAAATCAGTATACAAAGTAAACCATCATATAGATAGTTTCACCAAAATGCTCAAACTTAACTATATCTGATACTCACTTAACCATCCATTCATCTATTTTTAAATTCATCAACCACGTAGGTTCCATATATACCTTTTCCAACACTTAGTTAACGATCATACATGTTATTCCATGCTCGATACTACACATCAATTGCTCTTTGTTATTTATTCAAATTAATCGCACACTTAGTGCCTTTACTATAAAGCGAATTTAATTGGGTATCGCACACACAGTGCTGATTGATAAAGCTGAGGCTTCCATTACTTCGAACACATAGTGCTATTCACCTTCGTCCCGATTTTTAATTTCGCACACTTAGTGCCACCTTTCTCAATTCCATATATAGCATTTCTAGTCAATAATCACATATTCATTCATTTCATAACTTTTAGATATAAATTTAACAACTCGTATTTCCCGCAGCTGATATAATGTGCCCAGAAATCCAACCTCACGCAACCAAAACTAACATTTGCTAAACTTAGCATACAATTATTTCTCACGCAAAGTCTATAACACAACTCTCAAGCGCTCGTCATCTTGCATCTCATCACATAAATGAATCGAAATGTCATCAATAATCACCACAATAAAACGATCCACATATGGTTTGAATATACGATTCATCAAATCCATAAACACCGTAAGAGCATTCGTTAGTCCAAATGCATAACTAATAATTCATAAATCACGAGCCTGAGATTCAACTTTCTTATCGGTCACTTTTATGTCAATCACATATGTCAAATAAGCTTCATAACCCTTTCTTACATAGTTCAAAGCTTTTATCGCAGATACATCAAGCTGGTACCCCTTTCATATTACTAGATTCAATTCAAACTATCTCACTTGTTTTGACTTCTCAAATCTATACTCTTTCGTTTACAATTCAAAATGACATTATGCAAAGTGAGTTAATCCATACTCAAAATTATATCAAATTTATCGAATGGTAATATCATCAAATTAGCTTAAAGCATATATCTCGAAACATCAATGAACAATTCTTGCACACTTTATCCACCAAGACACACTTATCTAAGGGTTCAATACTCTAATTACCAATTCAATGAGACTCAACGGTAGAGTCTTACTTGATACTAAATCCACACACACATACGAATGAGTAGATCCTGGATCTATCAATGCAATCACATCGATGATCAAATAGAGTAAATCTACCAAATGATGATGTGCGGAGATGAAGCTTCCTCTCGTGCACGTATTGCATAAGCTCGGGCAGGTGCTCTCGCCTCTGATCTCACAGCGGTATCAGTAATCCCTCTTTGACTTCCACTTACATTTTTGGCATTTCTAGGCGATCTACCCCTAGCCGTCACATTACTTGGATTCACACTCTGAACATTTTCTTCCTCAGCTAACATTGGGCAATCTCGAATGAAATGTTCTCGTGATCCACATTTATAGCAAACTCTATTGTTGTATTTGCCCCAGCATTCTCCCACATGTCTTCTTCCACACCGTCTACACTCAGGTTTGTTGCTTTTAGCACTTTCAACATTTGATTCAATTGGAGCTTGAGTTCTCGGACCAACACTTAGTCTTGCGTGGTCTTTATACGGATGTTCAAAGGAAGTATTTGATCGGTTGCTTGCATCTTTAAATCTCTTTGTCGAAGGTTGAGACAACTTACTCATCGATCTTTTTCTTTCATCTTGAGCTTCGGAATCGACTTTCTTCTTTTCTTTACTTAGCTCCTCGGCTTTGCAAGCTCTTTTGACTAACACAACAAATTCGTTGATATCAAGTATCCCAACCAACAGCTTAATGTCCTCATTCAGCCCTTCTATAAAGCGTTTACACATTGTAGCTTCGGTCGAAACACATTCTCGTGCATACTGGCTCAATCTCACAAATTCTCGCTCGTACTCAGTAACTAGCAAACGACCCTATTTCAGCTCTAGAAACTCTTTACGTTTCTGATTAATGAATCGTTGACTGATATACTTCTTTCTGAACTCAACTTGAAAGAAATTGAAGGTGATTCTCTCTCTCAGAACCACGGATGTCAACGTCTTCCACCAATTATAAGCCGTATCCCTTAACAACGAAATAACACATTTTATACATTCTTCAGGTGTCAACGACATCTCATCGAATACTCAGATTGTATTCTCGAGCCAAAACTCGGCTCGCTCAGCATCGTCATCAGCTGTGGCCCTAAACTCTTCGGCCCCAAACTTACGAATCTTATCTACAGGTGGCTTATTCAGTCGGATCGAATCTACAGCTTGTGGCACAACAGGTACTTGTGGGGGTGGAGGTTGTGGAGTAGTCAGATTCGTTCGAACGATCTCTGAAAACCACTCACTCAACATTCGAAGGAAGGCTTGTTTAGCCTTTCCTCCCTCACTATTATCATTCGGCCTAGATGTGGCGGTCTTTGTCCCCTTGAGCGGGAGCAGGTGCATTACTCTCTACATCATCGGCAAGAATCGCCGATCGGGATCCATTACTATATGAAAACACATTTATAACTGTCAGGATTCATCACACTATCGCAATTTCATATATGGCATGTATAGCTAGAATCACAAATGCTACATTAGTCCGAGAATCGACTAAACCGTAGCTCTGATACCAATTAAAATGTAACACCCCTAACTCGGAACCGTCGCCAAAATAGGGTTAAGAGGCATTACCGAACAATTAAATCATTTCACATTCAAATCACGACACAAAGTCAGTCATCATCAAAGCACATCAAAACATAATCAATTAGTCCCTTATTGAGGCCCACGAGACCTTTAACACATACTAGAGAGGGGTCGGGACTAAACCAAAAACACATCTGAAAATTCTCGAAATTTAAAACTTTTCTAAAATACAGGAGAGACACGCCCGTGGAGGAGACCGTGTGTCCTCCACGGTTTCTAGACACTCCCGTGTGTCCATCCGTGCCTATATACTGACTATATCAACACGGTCACTAGGCATGCCTGTGTGTCATGACCGTGTGCTACTAGGCCATAAACTGACTTTTCCAACACGACCACCAAAAATGCCCGTGTGCCACGGCCGTGTGCTCTTAGCTAGCTACTGACTTGTACACCACGGCCAGCTGACACGTCCATGTCGAGGCCGTGTGCTATTTAAGCTACATTCTGCCAATTCACCCACGGTCTTAGGCACGCCCGTGTGCCATAACCTTGTGACATTATAGACCATTTACAAGGCCAAATTACCACCCACACAAAGGTCAAACCTACAAGCACTTTTAAGCATGTTCCCATACACAATTTAGCAACCAATTTCATGTCATCACATACAATTCTCATTGCAAAATATGTCAACCTATAAACCATCTTGCTCAACCAAATCACATACACTATCAAGCATGACTCATCCACAAAATCATTATATTATTATGGCATCAATACTTTACTAATCTTACCATACTTAAAAACATATCACTATAACCAAGCCATACCAAAATGTACTTCACATCACATAAACATAACTCATTCATAAGTTAACATAATTTCACTTCCAAGCCAACTCACATGGCAAGGATTAAACATTCCCAAAATATACCATAACTTCTAGCCTATACATGCCATATTTCATCTATTTACATCTTTCCAAAAGTACCAAATTAGTTTTCCGATAGTGCGATAAAGATGCTGACAATTCTCGAATCCAAGCTAGCTTTGCTGACACTGTAAAATAGAGAAACAATCACACAGTAAGCTTTCAAAGCTTAATAAGTTCGAGTCATAATACAATTAACTCATTAAATTGAATCAATCTACAAATTAACACATCCCATAGATAATTTACTTATGATACACAAACTCAACCATGTCTAACCCTCACATAGCATTCCATTCATCTACATCCAAATTCACCAACCACATAGGTTTCTTACATATCATCATTCATATCCAATAATCCAATTCAACCATTTATGAAATCATACATAATCTCGTCGACCACAAAGGTTAAATACGTACCTTTTTGTCAACACATAGTTACTCACCAATATGCTTCTCAATCACTCGGTTTTACATTACGATCAATCTTTGCTACTCTCTTGATTTATTCACACACTTAGTGCTAATTCAATAAACCGAACTTATAACGGTATCGTACACACAGTGCCAATTTGATAAGCCAAACTTATATCGATATCGCACACACAGTGCCAATTCGGTAAGCTGAATTTATATCGGTATCGTACACACAGTGCCAATTCGATAAACCGAAGCTTTAATCTTTTCGAACACACAGTGCTATTCATTTCTATATCTTTTCTAATTTCGCACACTTAGTGCCTCTATTTCAAAGTCCACACATAGCATTTCTAATATCATTATCATAAACATTTATTCATTCAAATTTACATCACAAAGATATAGTTTACAACTAGTATTATATCCGAACTTATATCAATATCGCATTTACATGCATAACCACAAAGCCAAGTTTATATTACTTTGCACACACGATTGCTAATTATATTGGTCACATTTCGAATACGCACATTTAGTGCCACATAACTCGAGCTCTCACATAGCATTTACAATTTGATATATCATACCATTCATTTCATAACATTAAGCATAGTTAATTACACGCATTATGTCCGGACTTACCTCAGACGTCGAATTATTGAAACGGTCGATTAATCGAGCACTTTTTCCTTGCCTCGATCTCGATCCGAACCTCTCCTTTCTTGGTTTATACATATTCAAATTCAATCCATTCAATCACCAAATCATTCATTTTAGTCCAAACACACACATTTAGGGCATTTTACAAAATAGCCCTCACATTTTCACATTTCGACACCTTAGTCCCTAACTCACAAAATCATCAAATCCACATAATTAGCTTGCACCCATGCCTAACCGAATTCTCACTATATTCATACAAGCCCACACATTTCATTTATCTCACATTTTAATCCTTCAAAATGCTATTTTCTCAATTTAGCCCTAATTAGCTAAATTCATCAAAAGTTCAAGAATAAAACATGTTCATTAAACACATATCTTTCATTTAACACCAACACTCATCACAAAGCTTACCATTTCATCAATGGCACATTTTATAAAAATCATCAATTCACAAAATTTAAGCATGGGTTTTGTAGAGCACAAAGCAACGATTACAAAAACGTAGAAATTATCAAAAATCGAGCTCAAAACACTTACCAATTGAAGCTCACTATTTCCGAAATTCACAAAGCCTCAAACCCTCATCTTCTTTTCTTACTTTCGGTTGATAGAAACAAAGATGAGCACCATTTAGCTTTTGTTTTATTTTAATATCAGCTTATTTCATGTTTTACCAATTTGCCCTTAATGAATCAAGCAAATATTAGGCCATTTATGTCCATCTACCATCCACTAATTTTAATAATGGGCTAATTACCTCATAAGGCCTTCAAATTAAAAAGACAACCACACTTAGGTACTTATAAATTAGCACATAGCTTTTACTCTTTACGCGATTAAGTCCTTTCTCTTAATTCGGCACACAATCGATAAAAAATTCACATAAAATTTTCACACAGACTATGTCACATAGAATCAACACCAAAAATAACATTAAATTATTATCTCGACCTTAGATTTGTGGTCTCGGTACCACTATTCTGACTAGGGTCTAAATCGGGCTGTTACAGAGCCGGTAGTTGAGCCAAATAGAGAAGCCGAACCAACCGAGGAACCATTCCCCTCACAGTTAGAAGATAAGTAGAAACATGATGAAGCAAAATTTGTAAGTTTTTTAAAATTTATCAAATCACTTAATGTTAAATTGTCCTTAATTGAATTAATTGAAAAATTTCCTAAATATGCTAAATATTTAAAAGAAATCATGTCTAGGCATAGAAAACTTAAAATAGGAGAGCAAGTTAATATAGACGCATCTTATAGTGCGATAATTTCTAAACAAATACCCCAAAAACTGAAAGACCCGAAAAATTTTACAATTCCTATAATGATAGGGGATATTCACTTTAGTAAAGCCCTATGTGATCTAGGAGCCAGTATAAATTTGATGCCCTTATCTATATAAAATAATAGAGGAGAAGGTAGCTTGGTTGAAATCTCGGAACAACGAATGTCCACTAAGCCAAAAACACATGTATGAATTTGATTTGGGTTTATTGATATAAATATCACAAACCGAGTCAGTTTTCAAAATTTTAATTTTTTGCTTTGTAAGAAAACAATTTTCAAACCGAATTTTTTCCAACAAAGGGTATTAGAGCCAGGTTGTGCTATGTTTATAGTGCAAGCTGAGATTGAATCTCTTTCTTTGTCTTATTTGATTGATATTTGATAAGATGTGGTATTCTTGGAATTATTCACATGTTCAGGGGAATATATGAGAATAAATGTGATATTATATATTTGTGATATAATTGTCATTTTTTACCGAGGTTGTGGTTCTGAAGAAATAAACCGTCGACTATCATCTCCACGTAGGATTATTTTTTATATATAGAATTCTTATGAACCGAAAACAGACATTGGACTTAAATATACTTTTTTCCCAAAAGGAGTCCATGGTGAGGAGAAAATAGAGCGATGGTGATTGAAGACACAAGGAATGTCTTTTAGTGAAAAACTATGTAATTTTTTGTTCTTCATTTATTTTCTAGAAATAGAATCATGGAAACTCTGGTTGAAAATTTTATTTTAATTACTCATCTTCTTATATATCTTTTTTGTAATTTTTAAAAATATAATTGTGATATATATGTATGAGATTATCCACTATTGATTGATTAAAGATAAGAAGTGTGGTAATGAGAAGATGCATGTCTAGGATTGGCTCTACCAAGGAAATACTTGGTTTTTAAGTGGTCAAATATGACTCACCTCCCTTTCCCGGGACTCTACATGGTCCACGGTTCACAATCACTTCTTTGGTTTTTTCCTTTAATCTTTGGAGAATCAAAATGATTGATTTTATGAATAAATGAATGTCAATATTATAAAATTGTCATATCATGTCATGCATATATGAGATAAGCATGCCATATAGTTTAAGAAAGAATTTGTAACCTCCCCAACCCAACCTACACATTAGACCCAAATTCGGGAGATTACATTAGCCACCGAGGTGGCTTGATAAGATATCAAAATTTTTAAAATAGTTGTTTTAAAACATTTGTTTATTTTTGAAGAAAACTTAGTCTATTTTCAGAAAACTCATAGATTATCAAAAATTGATTTAATTTAGCTTTCCTATGTAACGGTGACTACTTTTAAGAAAACTTAGTTAATTTTCTATTTTTTTATTACTCAAAATTTATTTACAATCTAGCAGTGAAAAAGTGACATTCAATTTATATTAAAATTAGACTATATGCATAGATAATTAAATACCATATTTTAGTATCCTGGAATTAAATTAAATGACATGCATGCTTTTTAAACCCAATTTTTAAGTCTCATGTCACAGATTGAAATAGGAAATTAAAAACCTTACACGTTTTTAAAATATTGAGCGGGAGAAGGTCTCTAAATAAGACTTACAAACTCCATAAATGGTCTCTTGTGATGTCATGGCAAGTGCACTACCTCAGGGTATGATTTGTTATGTGGATTTCATTGAGGAGATTTCCTAAAAGAAAGAAACTTCTCTTGTGGTCAAATGATAATTCGACCGACCCTTGTGGTACGCATTATCATGCGATAGGTTAATAAGTTCTATCTTCAAAAGAGAACAACTAGTCAAAGCATGCTACTCTGTGAGATTGTCCCATGATGACTCATTTATGGTCCATGATGCGATAGGTGTTAAGTTAATGGTTATACATTCAAGATCTTCTAGTTTAGTAACTCCCCCACGGAGCTCTACTTAAGTTAGAATGAGGGCTAAACGTTACAAAATTATTAGTACGTGTGAATGCCTAAAGAATTAGGTTCATGTACTAATTTGATGGAAATCCATGTTCTTACTAGTTGATCATGATCAACCCACAGTGGCTTAATTCAATGGGTGTTAGAATTATCATTGCAACGGCTTACAAATGTTTTTCAAGGTTTAATTTAAGACGCATGCATCATCTTAATGCATATCATAATATTGTGAAATTTATCAAACATTTGCTTATACAAAGATATTAATAGATGAATATTTTATTTTTAGTTCGAAAATGACACCAACTCCCTTTGAACATACTCACTGAAAACAAACTAAACAAAAATAACTATAAGGACTCGAAAAGGAACTTGATAATTGTATTGTGTTGTGAGAAACTTAAAATAGTTATTGATACTAAATGCCCCTCAGCCACTTAAGTTGAGACTAGAAAACGATGGGAAGAGTCTGAAGAGATAGCTCATTGTTATATGTTGGCAAGCATGACCAACACTCTGTAAGACTGCTAAAGCGATTTTGGATAAGCTAGAAGACATGTTTGAAGGCCAAGTTACCTTGGCTCGACAGTCTGTTATAAGTAGCTTGATGAATGCCTAGCAAAAGCAAGACACTCTAGTCAATACCATATGATCACTCTTATGGGCTACTTTGCTAAGGCCACGGACAATGAGGCCAATTTGGACCAGAACACCCAAATAGAGATGGTGTTCAAAAGCCTTTAATTTTTTGGTTTTTGAGTCGCTTATAACCTTGGGAATAAGAATCTGATGCTTACACAACTCTTGAAGGAACTACAGTCCTATGAGTTAATGTTGAACGGCGGTCAACTGGTACGAAGAGTAGAAGCAAATATAGTTTTCGTGTCTTCCTCAAAAGGGAATGGAAAACGCGCTAAGAAAGGTAAGGCTAAGGTATTTTGGCCACCACAAGTGGAAAGGAAGAGAACAAGGAAGCTTAATGACTTATCTAAGTCTAAATGCTTCTTCTGTAGTAAGAAATGGAACTTCAAGGCAAACTGCAAAGAGCGGAAAGAATACCTACCTACCAAAGGCAAAGGTATGAAACTCTTTATGATAGAAGCTTGTTTAGTGAAGGATTCAATAGACCACTAAGTAATTGATTCGGGAGCCACTAATCATGTTTGTGTTTCTTTACAAGGGTTTAAGGAGACGAAAGATATTAGAGATAAGAGATTATCATTGCGAACTGGGAATGGAAAAGTGTGGCAGATGAAGCAGTGGGAGATGTTCATCTTTATTTTGATAATTTTAGGAAGAATATTTTAAGAGACGTTTATATGTACCAAGTTTCAAAAGAAATTTAATTTCTGTTGCATGTTTATATAAAGACGGTTTGACCGTGACTTTTAATAATGGAATTGCAATATTTAGAAATCGCAATCTAATCTGTAATGGATGGATGTCAAATAATCTCTATTTTATCAAACTAAATATGTACACACTGCTTAAGACTGGAATATCGAATAAAAGACTTAAAACTTCTCACTCTAATGAGGCGTACCTTTGGCATTTGAGACTTGGTCATATTAATCGAGAAAGAATCCCTAGACTTGTGAAATATGACATCTTAATTTTGCTTAAAGAAGTTGATCTTCCATAATGTGAATTTTACTTAGAAGGTAAGATGACTAAGCGATCTTTTAATACAAAAGGAACGAGGGTCGGAAAATGTAACAACCCATCTGACGAAGTCTCTATTTATGGTTATTGTTTATTATACTGAATGTAGTTTTGAGTAAGTAAAGTATTAGTTGTGGCTAAGTATGAGATTCTATGTATGCGTCGATTGGTGAAGTTTGTGTTTTGGCGAAGTATACGTTTTGGCGAGATTTTGTGTATACACCACCCCAGATGTTTTGGCGAAGTCGTCAAATCTATAGTTTCATAGATTTTTTTATTATTTTTATAAAACTATTTAGTTGGACCGGTGACAATTCGTTTGAATGGAACTAAGATACTGTAGTTAATGAGGCTTAAATGATGATAAGTGCACTTAATCATGAAAATTAAGAGTGTTAGTGTAAATAATCTGATCCTTCCACTAAACCTTATCTCTGTGCTTAAGTATATCAGGATATCGATGCCTTCACAGATAAACTTTTACGTTTTGTTTGCATTCATCTTCTTCTTGATTTTCTCTGTACTCTCTTTAAAAAGCTTATGTCCAAAAACCAAACTGAAGTTGGGTTCACTGTATTCAGCCAACTCTCACACTGTTTTAGCTCTTTCCTAAATGTTCATGAACCCTTGGTTATTTTCATAGTTATTTACGTATTTTTAACTCTGCATGCATAAGATCAGATTAGTATGTAAGGAAGGAAACTTCTTGATTTTGGGTTACGCGTTAGTGTTTCTTGGATGCATGTTTGGATTCAATGGAGTAATGATCTGATAAGTTTAATCATTTATATTTTAGCTCAGGACACTATAAAAGGTCCAAGTGATAAAGGCAAAGGTCCTGCTATATCGACTTTGATGCATTTCTAGTGAGTTCATTCATACTTCCATGTGTGTAGTTTCCCTGTTTTATATTTCGTGTAAGGTAAGTACTTATGCTCTATAAAGGTGAAGTGTGTGTATATGAAAAGTGGTTGTTCAAAGTTTTCAATCTGGGTTTGTAATGTATGTGATAAAGTATAAGAAACATTCTTCATGCTTAAGTCACTACCTTATACTTTTGACAAGAATTATATGGATTGAATCATGGAAATGGTGTTTAGGAAAAATATTCATGGTGATGCCTTAAATGGATTGTACATTGAACTGGTAGATCACGATACTTGAAAATAGTTTTGTAGCCTCTAGTAGGTCAAATGTATGTTGCAAATCAGATTGGCAAATCACGACAAAGGATACAAACAAAGGAATATGAATGGAATAAATAATATCAATATGGCTATGGATCTGGGTATGTGGCTAACATGAAGAAGGTTTGTCTACAAGGTCATATGGGCATATTGTATATGCTAAAGGAATAGTAAATTGACGTATAGACTGTCTATGTATAGTACTCGCTGATAAACCGTAAAAGTAACATATTCTAAGCCCACATTTAGTATGCTTTTGGATGATTTAAGCCCGAATTTATGTAAAAAGGTGCTCTTAATCCTTTCTTTTCATGTCTTATACTCAGGAAAGCACCCGATGACGAAAAGAACGAGAAATGGGCTTAAAAGAGACCAAATTAGGCCAAGCCACAAAATTAGCACGGCCTGGACTTCAAGCTACACGGTCGTGCCACCATTCCTACTAGAACACGGCCTTACCACGACTTACACGGTCGTGCCTCATTCAACAGTGTCAAACACGGCCTGGCCACGATTTACACGGGCGTGTGCCATGGCCGTGCCTCTGCCGTGGAGAAGAGCAATTTCATTCGGGAAAGGATACTTAGGGAGAAAGAAACATGTTTCAAAAGCCTATAAATACACCCTAGGTACCAACTGAAAAGGGGGCGGAAAGCTAGGCTAAAAAGCCAAGCCGAAAAGGTCAGATTTGGGGGAATCACTCGAAGATAGCCAGTTGATCCATCTCAAGAAGCCGGAATTCTACTCAAGACGGAGGATCTCCTCTTCAATTCCTTCAGGGGGTTTTAGGGATTTCTTATGTTTTGTTTTATCTTTTCTCTTGAGATGTTTTCCTTTATTGTTATGAACTAAACCTTCGGATACCCAAAAGGGATGAAACCTATGATGAATCTTGTTATTTGATTTTTGAATTATATGATAATAACTTAGTTTGTTCTTAATTGTGTGAACTTAATCCAAATCTAATGTGCTTAGGTGGAGGAGGAATAGACCCTGCCTAAGAGTAGATCCAACATAATTAAGCGGAGTTGATCGCACGCCTAGAGATAGGGTGACGAGATTTTGCCAGATTAGGGTGAAACCTAATATGGGAGTCCACAGATCGATTTACTGCTATTCTAGGAGGTTATTATAAGCGAACGAGAGTTCCACTAATTAACCTAGGGTTAGACATTATTCGCCTCGAGAGAGGGTTTAATATACATTAGGGAGTCTCACGGATCAAACTAAGTAAATAAATCATATGGTTCAAGGTTAAATAACAAGTGAAGTCTAGGTGGATTTTTCCTAAGGGTATCGCTTGAGTCAACTGAGTTTTCCCAAAAGTTATTTCCGAATTCATTCTTTTGTCTTTGCATCTTAGCTTAGTAAGTAGATTAGTTTTAGTTTAAACAATCATCACTTTATATTAAGGCTAAATAATAAAAAGACGGTGAGTATTAGTACTTTTAGTTCCTTTGGGTTCGATAATCCGGTCTTGCCTAAACTATACTACTGTTCGATAGGTGCACTTGCCTTTAATCGTTGTCAGAGTTGGTTTCCAGGTTTGATCAGTCTTTTAAAAATTTTAAAAATCTGATTTACAGCGATCAAGTTTTTGGCGCCGTTGCCGGGGAACTAAAATATTAAGAAAACTCTATTTTTATTATTTTAGCCATTATTTTTATTTTTCGCAATTTATTTTTATTTTTAGTTTTAATTTTAAATTTGCTAAACTTTCTTTCTTTCTTTTCCTAGCAGGTACCTCTAGTTTATGACTAGAAAAAACCCGAGAGGACCTTTAGAATACGACAGTGATATTGAAGCTACCGCTCGAATAAATCGTAGAGAAATTAGGCGAGCCCTAAATTACCAAGGAGAGCGAGAAGATAGATCCAATCCTACTGAAGGGATGGACGAAAATAATCCACCACCACAAAACGATGTGGCGGATCAAAATGCTCCTCGTACTATGTATGATTATGCTAAACCACATTTAACAGGAGCCGAATCTAGTATTGTTAGGCCTGCTATAGCTGCTAATAACTTTGAATTAAAGCCTAACACTATTCAAATGATTCAACAATTTGTTCAATTTGATGGTTTGCAGTCCAAACACTCATATAGCTAACTTTTTAGAATTCTGTGATACCTTCAAAATAAATGGCATTTCTGACGATGCCATACGTCTTCAGTTATTTCCCTTTTCACTAAGAAACAAAGCTAAACAGTGGTTAAACTCGTTACCACGAGGGTCAATCACTACATGGGAACAAATAACCGAAATTTTTTTATTAAAATACTTTCCACTGGCCAAAACGGCTAAATTACGTAATGATATATCTTCTTTTGTGCAGATGGATTTAGAGACTGTAACACCCCAAACCCGGCCTAGAAGTTAGGCCCGAATCTAGTGTGTCACATGGAAGTAAAAACCATCTTTGCGATTATTAAAAACTTGCTTGAGAAATACAGCCTCTTTGTTAAAACCAAAATCACTTAAGCAATTGTTAACTACTTGAAAACGTAATAATCTTTAAAAAGCCTTTTAGTAGCGAAAGCATATTTGAAATGAACAATTTACAAAAATGTGATGTTTAGAAATAGAGTTGCAGAAGCATTTTGAAATCGTTGCGGAAACGTAGATAAAATACAAGTATTTTTGAAAGATTGATTGATGAGTCAACAATCAAGGTAGTGAACTTTAAAACCGTGTCTTTTGAAAATATCGTTTGAAAGTTCGAGTGAAAACTTCCGTGTTAAAATATTTATAAAAGTTTATTATGAAATCCATTTGTTAATCGATTTTGGAAAATCTTTATTTATGTTTTTAGAAAATTCTCATTTTAAACAATTTAAGCAAAATAGTAAGTATAACAACCATAAAGCAAATAATAAAACACTCCAGAGGCCTTATTACAACTTAAACCAAAATAGCAAAATAATAATATAAACAGGAATAGAAATTTAAAATTCAATAACACCATTTCTGAAGTATGGCCTCCACTGAGTCATCCATGGGCCCAAGTTCTCGTCACTGAGCATTACCTATAAGGGTTACGAAAAAGGGGGGTGAGTTATAAGAAGTCAGTGTGAAATCCCTTCATCACATCCACTGGCCCAACCCATATAGCAATCATCTTGGGCTTAAGCCCATTTAACATGCACTTGAACCGAAGCCCATTTACAAAACAGAATATATTTATATATGTGCAATGTATGAATGTATGCAAACCCAAACCAACCTAATAATCCATCCGCTACACACCACCCGTACCAACCAACACACACAGTGGGGATCTTTTGTCAACCCACCCCGCCAACACACCAATCGCAGCATTTAGCCATTTATATCAAATTCGAATTGTGGACAAGCCACCGAGAATAACGTAATATACGTTGCTTAGCCACTGGACAAAATGTGACAGAGTCACGAATATGTGGCGAGCCACCAAATTTCACTTCCCGATCATCAATATCCCAATCCCACGCAACTTATGTAAATGCAACATACATCGTAAATCATGATATTTACAATATAACCACGATAATTAATAACTCAGAGATTTATTACAAACAATTTGGCCCATTAACACTTTACAAAATAGGCCCATTAGGGCATTATATCAAATCGGCCCATTAAGCCATATATCAGATAGGCCCATTTAGCAATATATCAGATCGGCCCGTTAAGGCAATATATCAAATCGGCCCGTTAAGGCAATATATCAAATCGGCCCGTTAAGGCAATATAACAAATCAGCCCATTAAGGCAATATAACAAATCAGCCCATTAAGGCAATATAACAAATCGGCCCGTTATGGCAGTATAACAAATCAGCCCGTTATGGCAGTATAACAAATCAGCCCATTAAGGCAATATAACAAATCGGCCCTTTAGGGCATTTTCGTAATTCGGCCCATAGGGGCATTTTCGGTAAATCGGTCCATAGGGACATTTTCGTAATTCGGCCCATAAGGGCATTTTCGTAATTTGGTAATTTTACCCACTAAGGGTAATTTGGTAATCTCACAATCTAAGGGTATTTCGGTAATTTACCCTCTAAGGGTATTATGGTAATTTCGCAACCCAGACTTAACTTCTAATTTTGGGCATAAAAACTGAAACTGTCCATCTGCGTCATACTGACTAAATTGACTATAAATCGGGTTAGAAAACTCGAAATTTAAATCTGTAAATTTTCCTTGAAACTAGACTCCTATATTCTTACTAAAAGTTTTCCAAAATTTTTGGCTTAACCAATTAGTACAGTTTATTCCTTAAATTTTCCCTTGTTTCACTGTCCAACGATTCTGACCTCTCTTAACTTAATTTCAAATATCTCACTGTACGGTTTTTATATACTGCTCCCAGTTGTTTCTATTGAAAATAGGCTCACTAAGGAATCTATACATATGAACTATAACTCATAATTCACATTTTACAATTTTAACCAATTTTTCCAAGACAGAACAAGGAACCACGAAGTCCATCAGAATCAGTCTCACTAAAATTAAGATATCTCAAAATATAAAATTTCTTTTCCTTCTCCGTTTCTTCCATATCAAAATAGACACTGTAAGCTTTAATTCGATATCTTATTCACTTTCTAATTCCCTTTCTCCTATTTTTCATGAATTTTCAAAATCACATCACTGCTGCTGACCAAAACTGTTTCATTGCAAAAATATGGTTACCACTATGAACCTACGCACGCCCGAGTGATCACGGAAGCCGATTTCCGGTTTTCTTTGGTATTACGACCAAATCACAGAACATTTCATGCAAACAATCAGAGAGATGTGAGAACACGAACCATTTCAAACATGTATTCGGAAGGGTACGGGATTACACACCTTATTTTGATTTCCTAAAGAACCACTCTCCGTTGATCCTAGAACAATACCAATCAAAAGTTAGCCTCGGATTTCCAAAAGATTCATACTCAACGCATTGCTTACACTTGAATCACTTACCACTATATCTGAAGAATTTGCAAATAGAATATATCGAGTGATTTCGTCCCTAAAACATAATCGATTAGTCAAAACTTCAATCCGATTTGCAACATAGTCAAATAGAGATATAACGAAAAATCCGAAAATGAACCCCTTACCTTAATGATTTTTAGGATCGATTCCTTGCGATTATACGATGTCTTCGAGAGAATCAAGTTTCAGCCTTCCACTATATCACTACGAAGAAGAAAATGATCTCGAATGAAAGAAAGTAAGGTGATGGTCTCGGTCAAAATGACCATCCCAAACCAAAGTATAAATTCGGTCATTAAGAGAAAGAAAATAAAATATTGAGAAGAATACTTACCGATTGATCAAGAAATAAATGTTAATATGGATGAGAAGAAGAAATAGAGAAAAGATGAAAGTTCGGTTATGGAGGAAATTGTATGTTGATATTCGGCTATGGTGAAAAAGAATTAGGACAAAAGAGATGCTTGAAGGATTTCGTGAAAATAAAATAAATAAGAAGAAAAATGTTTGACTAGCTTGGTTTTCAAGAAAGATGAAAGAACAAATTTTGGTCTCAATGGTTGGTGTACATTCGGCAACAAGAAGAAAGAAAAGAAGAGAATATGCACACTCAAAGTTGAAGATTCGGCAAGAAGGAAATTTGGAGAGAAGAGAAAAATGTCACAAAAGTTGCATAAATGAAATCTTGGCCAAAACAATACTAAAACTTTACCAAAACACCAAGCGAAATTCGGCTATCCCTCCTAACATACAAAACCGTCCACATACATGACCATAATGGTCAAAATTAGCCACCCACACTTTCCATAACATTTCCCTTGAAAATGGCCACTTGTTCCCTTACTTTCCCCTTTTTCTTGATTTCTTTCCTCATCTTCATTCTTTCCTATTCTCCTTAGCCATCTTGCCAAAAATAAAAAGTATTCCATACCATATTAAAGCCTTGGCCGACACTTACCTTATTAGTACAAAAATTTAATCCAAAATATTTGCACTTGGTGGGATTTGAACCTCTTCCCTTAAAGTCCTTCATGTGGCATCATATCCTCTTTACCAATTGCTCATTTATGCAAGCAAATTACTCTCTTATTTCCATAAGCCCTGATGCCACTTACTATCTCTCCTTAAAGTGCTTAAACACAAAATTTTTCCTATAACTTAACTTGAACCCGGAACTTCCTAGAAACCTCGTAACTCTCCAAAATCTCCTTCCTAATAAGTCCAACTTGAAATAATGTCATTCTCAAATTCCCATGAATTTTAAAACGCTTCTACGCTCAAGGTCCAATGGGCCCAATAGGTCCAATTCTACTAGGCCCAATTTTGGGATGTTACAATTCTACCCCCTTAAAGAAATTTCGTCCTCGAAATTTCCAACCAACTACTAACCGCACCACTTAAATCATACCACTATGCTTTCGCTGCGCACTCTGATCTTAATAATACTAATGTACTTTTAACATAATCTTGAATTCCTCTTTCACACAACCAAAGCATCTAACCACAGAAGCAAGCAGTTATCTACCACTTATTCCTAAAACTTTCTACATTCAATCATCACGTCCAACCATAATATACCTGACTTGATGGTGATGAAACAATCCCGAGCCTTATGCTCCTTAGACCTGCATCTCAAGCATGCTCCTGACTTCCTCCAGCATTCTCCCGGACGACGCCTTCTACAATAATCGCAAGTCGGAAAGTTTGGACGTGCCTTAACACGCTTCACAGAACGAGACTACGACCCACAAGAACCGCGATCTCTTTTCTTCTTACAGTCCACGCGCCCAACTCGAAGTGCTTCACTGATTCCTTTAACCTCCTCCAATACTTCCTTAACTATCTGAGTTAGCTCATCAACCCCAGCTCGATCATAAGACTCCGTCTCAGCCACTGTCAATGCCAACACCTCCCTTTCGGAAACATGCCCCGATGCTGAAGATCTAGCCCTAGCACCTCAGCCTCTACCATGTCCATGTCTACCGCGTCCACGTCTTCTAGCGTTCATGTTCACTAATGTCAATTTAATCTTATTACGAGTCTTATGAATCAGTATAATTATTCAATGTTTATTAAATAATGTTTTATGAAACATAATAAGTAAAGTCGTTTTCGTAGTCGCATCCTATAGTCTCAATCTCTATAGTTTCAATACCTAAAACTAGAAGTTCTAGAGTATTCCTACAGTCATATCATAATCATTATAATCATACAATAATAACATACACTTACTTGACTTGGTGCCGGATACCCGTGGTGCCATACTTCCTTAAAAACATACGTTCAAAATTTAACATTTCAAAACAGCTTTGAAAAAAAATGTTTTTGAACCCAAACCACAGCTGAGTTTTGAACCGGGCTTTGATACCATAAAATGTAACACCCCAAACCTGGCCTAGAAGTTAGGCCCGAATCTAGTGTGTCACATGGAAGTAAAAACCATCTTTGCGATTATTAAAAACTTACTTGAGAGATACAGCCTCTTTGTTAAAACCAAAATCACTTAAGCAATTGTTAACTACTTGAAAACGTAATAATCTTTAAAAACCCTTTTAGCAGCGAAAGCATATTTGAAATGAAAAATTTACAAAAATGTGATGTTTAGAAATAGAGTTGCAGAAGCATTTTGAAATCGTTATGAAAGCGTAGATAAAATACAAGTATTTTTGAAAGATTGATTGATGAGTCAACAATCAAGGTAGTGAACTTTAAAATCGTGTCTTTTGAAAATATCGTTTGAAAGTTCGAGTGAAAACTTCCGTGTTAAAATATTTATAAAAGTTTATTATGAAATCCATTTGTTATTCGATTTTGGAAAACCTTTATTTAAGTTTTTAGAAAATTCTCATTTTAAACAATTTAAGCAAAATAGTAAGTATAACAACCATAAAGCAAATAATAAAACACTCCATAGGCCTTATTACAACTTAAACCAAAATAGAAAAATAATAAAATAAATGGGAATAGAAATTTAAAATTCAATAACACTATTTCTGAAGTATGGCCTCCACCGAGTCATCCATGGGCCCAAGTCCTCGTCACTGAGCATTACCTACAAGGGTTAAGAAAAAGGGAGGTGAGTTACAAGAACTCAGTGTGAAATCCCCTTACCGTCATCCACTGGGCCTGAACCCATATAGCAATCATCTTAGGCTTAAGCCCATTTAACATGCACTTGGATCGAAACCCATTTACAAAACATAATATATTTATATATGTGCAATGTATGAATGTATGCAAACCCAAACCAACCTAATAATCCATCCGCTACACATCACCCGTACCAACCAACACACATGTGGGGATCTTTTGTCAACCCACCCCGCTAACACACCAATCGCAGGCATTTAGCCATTTATATCAAATTCGAATTGTGGACAAGCCACCAGAATAACAGAATATACGTGGCTTAGCCACGGACAAAATGTGACAGAGTCACGTAATATGTGGCGAGCCACCAAATTTCACTTCCCGATCATCAATATCCCAATCCCATGCAACTTATGTAAATGCAACATACATCGTAAATCATGATATTTATAATATAACCACGATAATTAATAACTCAGAGATTTATTACAAACAATTTGGCCCATTAACACTTTACAAAATCGGCCCATTAGGGCATTATATCAAATCGGCCCATTAAGCCATATATCAGATCGGCCCATTTAGCAATATATCAGATCGGCCCGTTAAGGCAATATATCAAATTGGCCCGTTAAGGCAATATATCAAATCAGTCCATTAAGGCAATATAACAAATCAGCCCTTTAAGGCAATATAACAATTCGGCCCATTAAGGCAATATAACAATTCGGCCCATTAAGGCAATATAACAAATCGGCCCGTTATGGAAGTATAACAAATCAGCCCATTAAGGCAATATAACAATTCGGCCCATTAAGGCAATATAATAAATCGGCCCTTTAGGGCATTTCCGTAATTCGGCCCATAGGGGCATTTTCGGTAAATCGGTCCATAGGGACATTTTCGTAATTCGGTCCATAAGGGCATTTTCGTAATTTGGTAATTTTACCCACTAAGGGTAATTTGGTAATCTCGCAATCCAGGGGTATTTCGGTAATTTACCCTCTAAGGGTATTATGGTAATTTCGCAACCCAGACTTAACTACTAATTTGGGGCATAAAAACTGAAACTGTCCATCTGCGTCATACTAACTAAATTGACTATAACTCGGGTTAGGAAACTCGAAATTTAAATCCGTAAATTTTCCTTGAAACTAGACTCCTATATATTCTTACTAAAAATTTTCCAGAATTTTTTGCTTAACCAATTGGTACAGTTTATTCCTTAAACTTTCCCTTGTTTCACTGTCCAACTATTCTGACCTCTCTTAACTTAATTTCAAATATCTCACTGTACGGTTTTCATATACTACTCCCAGTTGTTTCTATTGAAAATAGGCTCACTAAGAAATCTATACATATAAACTATAACTCATAATTCACTTTGTACAATTTTAACCAATTTTTCCAAGACAGAACAGGGAACCACGAAGTCCATCAGAACCAGTCTCACTAAAATTAAGATATCTCAGAATATAAAATTTCTTTTCCTTCTCCGTTTATTCCATATCAAAATAGACACAGTAATATTTAATTAGATATCTTATTCACTTACTAATTCTCTTTCTAATATTTTTCATGATTTTTCGAAATCACATCACTGCTGCTGACCAAAACTGTTTCATTGCAAAAATATGGTTACCACTATGAACCTACGCACGCCCGAGTGATCACGGAAGCCGGTTTCCGGTTTTCTTTGGTATTACGACCAAATCACAGAACATTTCATGCAAACAATCAGAGAGATGTGAGAACACACACCATTTCAAACATGTATTCGGAAGGGTACGGGATTACACACCTTATTTTGATTTCCTAAAGAACCACTCTCCGTTGATCCTAGAACAATACCAATCAAAAGTTAGCCTCGGATTTCCAAAAGATTCATACTCAATGCATTGCTTACACTTGAATCACTTACCACTATATCCGAAGAATTTGCAAATAGAATATATCGAGTGATTTCATCCCTAAAACATAATCGATTAGTCGAAACTTCAATCCAATTTGCAACATAACCAAATAGAGATATAACGAAAAATCCGAAAATGAACCCCTTACCTTAATGATTTTTAGGACCGATTCCTTGCGATTATACGATGTCTTCGAGAGAATCAAGTTTCAGCCTTCCACTATATCACTACGAAGAAGAAAATGATCTCGAATGAAAGAAAGTAAGGTGATGGTCTCGGTCAAAATGACCATCCCAAACCAAAGTATAAATTCGGTCATTAAGAGAAAGAAACTAAAATATTGAGAAGAATACTTACCGATTGATCAAGAAATAAATGTTAATATGGATGAGAAGAAGAAATAGAGAAAAGATGAAAGTTCGGTTATGGAGGAAATTGTATGTTGATATTCGGCTATGGTGAAAAAGAATTAGGACAAAAGAGATGCTTGAAGGATTTCGTGAAAATAAAATAAATAAGAAGAAAGATGTTTGACTAGCTTGGTTTTCAAGAAAGATGAAAGAACAAATTTTGGTCTCAATGGTTGGTGTACATTCGGCAACAAGAAGAAAGAAAAGAAGAGAATATGCACACTCAAAGTTGAAGATTCGACAAGAAGGAAATTTGGAGAGAAGAGAAAAATGTCACAAAAGTTGCATAAAGGAAATCTTGGCCAAAACAATACTAAAACTTTACCAAAACACCAAGCAAAATTCGGTTATCCCTCCTAACACACAAAACCGTCCACATACATGACCATAATGGTCAAAATTAGCCACCCACACTTTCCTTAACATTTCCCTTGAAAATGGCCACTTGTTCCCCTTACTTTCCCCTTTTTCTTGATTTCTTTCCTCATCTTCATTCTTTCCTATTCTCCTTAGCCATCTTGCCAAAAATAAAAAGTATTCCATACCATATTAAAGCCTTGGCCGACACTTACCTTATTAGTACAAAAATTTAATCCAAAATATTTGCACTTGGTGGGATTTGAACCTCTTCCCTTAAAGTCCTTCATGTGGCATCATATCCTCTTTACCAATTGCTCATTTATGCAAGCAAATTACTCTCTTATTTCCATAAGCCTTGATGCCACTAACTATCTCTCTTTAAAGTGCTTAAACACAAATTTTTTCCTATAACTTAACTTGAACCCGGAACTTCCTAGAAACCTCGTAACTCTCCAAAATCACCTTCCTAATAAGTCCAACTTGAAATAATGTCATTCTCAAATTCCCATGAATTCTAAAACGCTTCTACGCTCAAGGTCCAATGGGCCCAATAGGTCCAATTGTACTAGGCCCAATTTTGGGATGTTACAGAGACATTATACGACGCATGGGAGAGATACAAAGATCTCTTGAGGAGATGCCCACACCACGGATTACCATTGTGGCTCCAAGTCCAAACTTTTTACAACGGTGTGAATCCTTCAACGAGGCAATTAATTGATTCAGCCGCGGTGGAACCCCTGAATAATAAAACTCCCGAGGCGACCTACGAGTTTATTGAAGAGATGTCATTTGAACAACTATCGCGGCAAGTTACAAGAACAAGGCCAACAAAAATAGTCGGAGATTACAACCTCGACGCAGTAACCATGCTATCAAATCAGGTAGAGTTGATGAATAAGAAGATTGATAGTTTGTGTTCTTCGTAGGTAAATCCAGTAACGCAGTGCGACATAGGTGGAACTGTGGCGAATCCTGAGTACCCACCCTACCAACCGGGCACAGAGAGCGAGCAGATGAACTATATAGGTAACAATTTCAGATCCAATAATAACCCATATAGTAATAATTATAATCCAGGTTGGAGGAACCACCCAAATTTTTCGTGGGGAGGACAAGGAAATCAAGGAAATCAAAGACAACAACCTCCTCAAAATTTCCAAAATCAGCCCTATCCACAAGAAAAGAAGCCGAGTCTTGAAGAGACGTTGAACAAATTCATAGCATCCACAGAAGCCCGTCTCCAAAAGAATGAGGCAACACTCGACACCCAACAAACATTGATCAAAAAGATCGAGAACCAAGTTAGAGGACTTACAAAGGCAATCGGGGAAATTACCCAGTCAGTCGGAGAAATTGCAAAGCTATTATCCGAACTACCGCAAGGGCGTCTACCGAGTAATAGTGAAATTAATCCAAAGGAGCAAATCCAAGCCATAACAGCTCAAGAAAGCGAAAAAGTAGACGGACCCAGTCCAACACAAGGAAATGAAGTAGAAAAAGGTGAAGTTGAGGTAACACAAGACAAGCCAAAACCGGTAATCAAGGAGTACAAACCTCGCGTACCTTACCCTGAGGCATTAAGAAGAGACGACACAGAAGAATAGTTCGGTAAGTTTCTTAAACTCTTAAAGAAATTACATATTAACTTACCATTACTTGAAGCTCTATCGCAAATGCCAGATTCTAGAAAATTTTTAGAAGAGCTTCTGACAAACAAACGGAAGTTAGACGAGTCGTCACATGTGGAACTTAACGCAAAGTGCTCAGCAATTCTTCAAAATAGACTACCACAAAAGCTAAAAGATCCAGGGATTTTTACAATTCCATGTTTAATTGGTAGACTAACTGTTGATAATCGTTAGCTGATTTAGGGGCAAGCATAAATGTCATGCCTTACAAATTGTTTAAACAATTAGGTCTAGGGAAACCCAAACAAATTAGGATGAGCATTCAATTAGCTGATAAAACTGTTAGAATTCCTAGGGGTATTATCGAAGATGTTCTTGTAAAAATAGACAAATTCGTGTTCCCAGTAGATTTTGTTGTCTTAGACATGAATGAGGATAATTTGATCCCCCTAATTTTAGGAAGACCCTTTTTAGCAACTGCCAGGACTAAAATTGATGTTGATGCAGGAGAACTCATACTTTGCATAGGTAATGAGACAGTCACCATCAAGGCTCTCGATTCGGCTAGAACGTCGAGTAGTCAAGGTGAGAACGTAAATTCTACTGATAACCATTCGGTTAACCCTTATTTTTAGGAAGCACCACCAAAAAATACAACTAAACCCGATCCTAAACCCCATGCCAACAAAGAAATAACTCATGAAGATCGAGGGATCGAATTCGATGATCTAGACGAGTGGAAGACACACTTTAAGGAGAAATTAGGGATACACGACGAAGAACCAGAACCACATGAGGAAAAATCGAAAGAGCCCCCAGAAGAGCTTATAGGAACAACAAACCACTTCAAAATAGGGGACAAGGTACTGTTAGACGAAGCAGACCCTCGAATATCTCCTCCGGACCCTAACACAAACAAAGAAATACCTTTTAGGGTAACCAGTGTTTTCCCATACGAAACAGTCGAGGTAAGTAATCCTATTTTTGGTACTTTTACTATAAACGCATCTCGGCTTAAATTTTTTTCACGAGGATACAGATAATAACATGAGGAAGGACTTCCAACTCCTCAAACCACCCTGAAGATGCAAACGAGAAGAGAGTCTAGCTTAAGACTATAAACGAGCGCTTCTCGAGAGGCAACCCGAGCTCTAACATAATTTATTCTCACATTTTGCTTTAAATTTATTTTTTCTTTTCTTCTTTTCTTCCTGAACACGTAGTTATAAACTAACAAGGGGTGCAAAATTCCAGGACACACGGCCGTGGCCGTGGCCGTGTGTACCTCAAGAATCTTGGTACTAACATGGCATGGCGGTACAAGTCAGAATGAACTAATTTCTGGCAATAACGGACTCAACCACTCTCCCACGGGCACCAACAAAGTGACGCGGCCGTGCTTGACGGCCGTGTGAGGCTACTGACTTACCAACCACGGGCTGAACACGCCCGTGCCAGCTAACTGTGCTAATATACTGACTTGTCAAACACAGGCTAGACACGAGCGTGGGGAACCAACACGCCCTGTAGCACGGCCGTGCGAGTCGGCCGTGTGAATCGACACACCCTCAACCCACGGGCGTGGGAAACCGCCAGACCTAAAATTTTATTTAAACACCATACCCCTCTCCTTCCTATTCTTAACTCACTTTCTTTCTTTCTTCTCCGTTTTCTTTCTTTCTCTCTTTCTCTTCTCCCTCTTTCTTTTTCCTTTTTCCCAAGAAATCCTTAGACTCTTGAGCCACAACAATATCATATCCATGGCAAGGAAGCGTAAAAGGCCAATCACGGTCTCCTCAAAGGAGACCGATTCACATGAGTTCATGCCGGCAGCTTCACCCAAACAACAAGCCAAGGGTCTTTGAGACCTATTATCTGTTCTTTTATTTTTAACTTCTCCTTTATTTTCCTTATCTTTACTTCTTTTCTACTTAATTTATCTTAATTTCTTAATTTTAGGTTCTAAAGGATGCTTGGGAATCACGCCACCACCACCACCATAACCTCAGCCTTAGAAATCACACCCAACAATAAGGACCTCCCAGTCCATCCATCTTTTCTCTTAATTTTAGTTTTCTTCTTAGTCTCCTTTTATTTATCTTCCTTGCCCTTAATTTTATAATTAGTCTACTTTAATTATATCTTAATGATCCCTGGCTAATTCTCTACCAGCCTCCCAATTTCTTCATCTAGCGCAGGTTCGTCATTCAGACGGGCCATCACCACTACCAAAGACACAATATCCTCTCAAGGAATCATCCAAAATTCAGGAAGTTTTCACTTATCCTCATATCTGATGATTTTATTACAAGGTTGTTATATATCTTTGTACATTGAGGGCAATGTACATCTTAAGTGTGGGGGGGGGGTGAACAACCTAAAAAGATACCTAACTCAAAGCCTGAATTTAGTCTTGTTTGAAAGTAATTTACTCATATTACTAATTAGGATGAAATTTCTGATGATTTATGATTTTTATTGATATGTTTTAGAATAAGTCATTGATAATTGTGCATTGATAATTAAATTTGAAGAATACTTGAGAATCAAGCATGATAAGTCTATTTTTCAGAAATTAAAAAAAAATTCTAGGTTAACGAACTGAGTTTAAATATTACCTTAAAGTTTGAAATTTACGAGGTTGACATCAAAATACCCATAATTTTTGTGAGATTTTGAGCCTTATAGAGCATATATTCTTTTTCTTGCTCACTTTATTGATTATGAGGATGTCAACACTAATTTGTTATTCTAGAACTTGCATCGATTATACATGTCAAGACCACATTTTTTTGATTTGATACACAGAGATGATAAAGGCACCTAGGATCTAACCCACTTACTCCATAAAAAGCCTACCTTCACAATTAACCCCTAGTGAACCCCTTTTAATCCTAACAACCCTATTTATTGACTCACCCACTAATATTAACCCAGAACCCCTTTGTTTTTGTTATCACCATTCCTTTTGACTACCCTTATATCGAGATTTGATTTGATTAATAGCCTAAATATGTTTTCTATTTCAATTATGTATTTATGATTTGTTCTTAAAAAAAATTCAAAAGTATATTCATTATTCATTATTAGTTGTGATTAAATGAGCTTATACACTTGAATCCCAGATATCAAAGAAGAAGCTCGTAGTGTTAGCATTATTAGTTTTCAATTGATGTAATTATTATTAGTTCGTTAGTTCTTAGTTAGGTAATTTGCCGATTCAATCTCGATTCTAACCCTCTAATTCAGCCTTACTCCACACCTTAACCCTAGCCCCATTACAACCCTAACAAAGACCTTTTGATTTATGTTTTATCTCATATTTCAGTGGTGGAGATGTGATTTTCATGCAAGCCTATGGGATTAACTCTTCATGTTTGACTTTTGAGTGCCTAAATTTTGAACCTTAAACACTCTGAGTGATTTGAGCGAATCTTTTGTGAGGATGTCAATCCTTGTCGATTTCAAATCAGAGGTAATTATTTAGATGAAGGGAAACACCTACGTTTTGTGCTACAGAATCTATGACTTATACTGTTTGAATTTTTAGGACACTTTGAATTGAATTATCCATGTATAAATTATCTATGAATTATGATGAGACACTATCAATAAGAATTTTGAATTATAGGAAAGTTCGTTTTAATTGTAAGTTGAGAATTTTGCTTGAGGACAAGAAAAAGCTTAAGTGTGGGGGTATTTGATAAACCGTAAAAGTAACATATTCTAAGCCCACATTTAGTATGCTTTTGGATGATTTAAGCCCCAATTTATGTAAAAAGGTGCTCTTAATCCTTTCTTTTCATGTCTTATACTCAGGAAAGCACCCGATGACGAAAAGAACGTGAAACGGGCTTAAAACGGACCAAATTGGGCCAAGCCACAAAATCAGCACGGCCTGGACTTTAAGCCACACGGTCGTGCCACCATTCCTACTAGAACACGGCCTTACCACGACTTACAAGGCCGTGCATCATTCAACAGTGTTGAACACGGCCTGGCCACGGTTTACACGGGCGTATGCCATGGCCGTGCCTCTGCCGTGGAGAAGAGTAATTTCATTCGGGAAAGGATACTTAGGGAGAAAGAAACGTGTTTCAAAAGCCTATAAATACACCCTAGGTACCAGCTAAAAAGGGGGCGGAAAGCTAGGCTAAAAAGCCAAGCCGAAAAGGTCAGATTTGGGGGAATCACTCGAAGATAGCCAGTTGATCCATCTTAAGAAGCCGGAATTCTACTCAAGACGGAGGATCTCCTCTTTAATTCCTTCAGGGGGTTTTAGGGATTTCTTATGTTTTGTTTTATCTTTTCTCTTGAGATGTTTTCCTTTATTGTTATGAACTAAACCTTCGGATACCCGAAGGGGATGAAACCTATGATGAATCTTGTTATTTGATTTTTTAATTATATGATAATAACTTAGTTTGTTCTTAATTGTGTGAACTTAATCCAAATCTAATGTGCTTAGGTGGAGGAGGAATAGACCCTGCCTAAGAGTAGATCCAACATAATTAAGCGAAGTTGATCGCACGCCTAGAGATAGGGTGACGAGATTTTGCCGGATTAGGGTGAAACCTAATATGGGAGTCCACAGATCGATTTACTGCTATTCTAGGGGGTTATTATAAGCGAACGAGAGTTCCACTAATTAACCTAGGGTTAGACATTATTCTCCTCGAGAGAGGGTTTAATATACGTTAGGGAGTCTCACGGATCAAACTAAGTAAATAAATCATATGGTTCAAGGTTAAATAACAAGTGAAGTCTAGGTGGATTTTTCCTAAGGGTACCGCTTGAGTCAACTGAGTTTTCCCAAAAGTTATTTCTCGAATTCATTCTTTTTGTCTTTGCATCTTAGCTTAGTAAGTAGATTAGTTTTAGTTTAAACAATCATCACTTTATATTAAGGCTAAATAATAAAAAGACAGTGAGTATTAGTACTTTTAGTTCCTTTGGGTTCGATAATCTGGTCTTGCCTAAACTATACTACTGTTCGATAGGTGCACTTGCCTTTAATCGTTGTTAGAGTTGGTTTCCAGGTTCAATCAGTCTTTTATAAATTTTAAAACTCTGATTTATAGCGATCACTCACCATCATACGAACTGTGTGATTGTGTTTGACTCTTTGATATGATCCGCTTGAAGTATTAGTGGTTATTGATAAGAGTTTCGCACGGAAGTGGAGAAACAACTAGGTTTACCTATAAAGGCTGTTCGATTTGATCGAGGTAGGGAATATTTATCTGATGAGTTCTTAGGGTATCTCATAGATAATGAGATTCTTACCAGTTAAATGTGTTGGTCACTCCACAATAGAATGGCGTGGTAAAAAGAAGAAATCGAACGTTGTTCGACATGGTATGTTCGATGTTCAGTTGTTCGAAGCTGCCAATCTCTTTTTGGGGATACGCTATACAAATGGCTTGCTATATTTTGAATGATGTGTCAACTAAGGCAGTATTGAAAACCCCATACAAATTGTGGCATGGCAGGAAGTCAAACCTTTATCATTTTAGAATTTGGGGATGCCTGACCCATGTATTGGAAAAATATGCAAGGAAGTTGGACTTACGGATAAAATTGTGCATGTTTGTAGGATATCCAAAGGGAACAAATGGTGGTTTGTTTTGTAAACCGAAAAAGCAAACTATTATAGTGTCAACTCATGTTACTTTCCTTGAAGAAAGTTACACGAATGACTTTAAACCTCAGAGTAAAGAGGTACTTAAGAAAATTTAAGGAAATATACAAAACCCTACTGAAATGGTTCCAGAACCAACTCCTAATAGTAGACCTACAAACAATCAATAGCATAGGGTGCTTCGTCACTGTGGTAGGGTCTCTCATAGGTCTGAGTTCTTCCAATCTAGAAGAAGTGTTTTTAATACTAAGTCTGCCGAATAGGAAGCTGATGACCCACTCACATATGACGAAACAATGTAGAGTGTTGATTCCAAGCTCTGGGAAATAGTTATGAAAACTGAGATGGACTCTATGATTCTAACTCAGTGTTGGAACTTGTAGACTTACCAGAGGGGATCAAATGTTGGAAAAAAATTCGGTTTGAAAATGGTTTTATTGCAAAGCGAAAATAAAAAATTTAAAAATCGACCCAGTTTTTTATATTTATAGCAATAAACCTTAACTGAATTCATACCTATGTTTTTGGATAAGCGGATCTTTGATTTTTTTTACTTTCAACCAAATGATCTTCTCTGCTATTCTCGTACCACGAGTTGCTTCTAGTGTAGGCTCAAACCAATTGAATCAAAACATAAAACTAGAAAAAGTTTTCCTTTTGGGGTGAAAATGAAAATTCTCTCTTCTATAATAGAAATCGGTAAAATTTTTATTTTAAAAAATATGTTTATAAGTTGAGAATAAATTCTTTCTATTTTTTGATAGAATAACAATCTCTCAAAAGTTGTGTTGTGATCGTTGTGAATCAGAGCTTTAAAATTTATAAAAAGAACGATCGAACCTGGAAACTAACTCTGACAACGATTAAAGGCAAGTGTACCTATCGAACAGTAGTATAGCTTAGGCAAGACCGGATTATCGAACCCAAAGGAACTAAAAGTACTAATACTAACTTTCTTTTTATTATTTAACCTAAAATAAGTGAAGTTGCTTTTAATCTAAAATTAACGAACTACTAAGCTAAGGACACAAAGATGAAAAAAAGACTAAAATTAGGGAGATAACTTTTAGAAAAACTCAGTTGATTTAGATGATACCCTCAGGAAGAATCCACCTAGACTTCACTTGTTATCTATCACTGAACCATATGATTTTATTTACTTAGTTTGATCCGTAAGACTCCCTAACGTATATTAAACCCTCTCTCGAGGCGAATAACGTCTAACCCTAGGTTAATTAGTGGAACTCTCGTTCTCTTATAATAACCCCCTAGAATAGTAGTAACTCGATCTATGGACTCCCATATTAGGTTTTACCCTAATCCGGCAAAATCTCGTCACCCTATCTCTAGGCGTGCGATCAACTCCACTTAATTATGCTAGATCTACTCTTAGGCAGGGTCTATTCCTCCTCCACTTAAGCACATTAAATTTGGATAAAGCTCACATAATTAAGAACAAACTAAGTATTTATCATATAATTTAGAAAATAATAACAAGATTCATCATAGGTTTCATCACCTTCAGGTATCTGAAGGATTTAGTTCATAACTAAATAAGAAAACATCTAAAGAGAAAAGATAAAACAAAGCATAAGAAATCCCTAAAACTCCCTGAAGGAATTGAAGGAGAGATCCGCCGTCTTGAGTAGAATCCTGGTTTCTTGAGATGGATCAACTGGCTACCTTCGAGTGATTCCCACTGTAACACCCTGGTTTAGGGGTTATGCGTTTGGAGCATAACTCGAGCATTTAGTAGGCTATGGTCATGTTGGGAGAATTTTTAGGGGTTTTGGAGAACCTTAGAAGGCAAGGGATGCCTTAGAAAATTTTTAAATTTTAGGGTAATAAGAGGGAAATAGGGTAGAAAGGCCTTAAAATAAAATTGTGGAGTTTAAGTCATAAGAAAGGCATTGGCAAAGTGGTGCCCGTGCGCCACTTAGGCGCTGGAGGAGGGTGAGGCTATTGGTTCGAGTGGTAGAAGCGGCATTTTGGTGTTTTATTTTATATGCGGTTATGGGCTGGCGGAGGAAGGGTTTAAAAATTAAATGGTGTGGCTTATGGACATGAAAGGCGGTGGGCGGAGTGGCTAAGGCGCTACTTGAGAAGGGGCTTGTGCAGTGTCGCGGTTGAGGGTCGGAAGCAACATTTTGGCATGTTTTATTTTATGCGGATATGGACAGTAGTATGAAGGCCTTAAAAATAAAATGGGTGGCTTTATAGCATAAAAATCAAATTTGGCCGAGTGGCCTGGGCGCTGGGAAAGGAGCAGCAGCTTGGTCCCGTGTTCGAGCCAAGGAAGTCGCATTTAGGAGTTTAAATTTTGATGCTTTTTGGCAACAATTTTAGGAAGTGTTGACTGGCTAGAAGACTTTGATTTTGGGATAAGGATTATGTTTTTATTATTTTTTTATTTATTATTTATTATTTAGATTAAGTGGAATTATTATTATTTATTTTTGTTAGATAATAATGGGATAATATGAGCATTTTTTTTTGGAGGATGATATGAGTTTTTAGGAGATAATCAAGGATATTATGAAGATTAAAAGAATTATTATTGGATTATTAGTGAAGTGTTTAAGTGGAATTAAATTAGTGAGGTGTTGGCCAAATTTTGGAGACTTCAAGGGGTTGGCGAATACTATAAATAGGGAGGGTAGAGTGCTAGTTGTTCATCAAGTCTTTTGCCTCTCCTCTTGGTGTGCCGATTTCTCCTTTGGCCTTTGTAGCCAAGTATTTCTTTTGTTTTCTTTTAATCCCTTGATAGCCGAAATCCTTAGCCCTCCATCTCTCTTCTACTTTATCAAGTTTGAAGCCGAATCGGTGAGGTGTAGTCTTGTCGACATTCAAAGCTTGTAGCCGTTGCCAAGGAGTCTAAAGGAAGGTCTTGAATTGTTTGGACTCATCAAGGGGCAAGTCGACAAAAGTACAGAGGAGCCTTTGAGATTTAAGATCGTTTGATAAGTAGTTAAATTATAGTTGTTCGCTTGAGATTTTGTATTATGGTGTTTAACCAAAGGGTTCTAATTAAGTGATTACGATGGACGTGGGTTCGAGTACCACCAAAGGTGGGCAAGGGAAAGTCCCCATCCCAAAGTTCAAGAAGAGATCCGTTTCTGCTCGAGATTGGCCACCGTGGTGTGGGCCAACAAAGAAGAAACGTTAGGCGAAAAGTCGTAGTTTCGCTAGACGATAGCGCCGAGGATCGAGAGTCTAGAACTCCTAGTGATAAGGTGTGTAACTAACCCACTTTGTTTCCGGGTTTTATGTGTTATATGTTTTACTAACAAGTGCAAGAAGGAGTGTGCCATATATACCCCTAAAGGGTATGATGATGACCAGTTAGTAGCAAATTGGCTAAAATGTGATGATTGATTTTTAATATATGTAAGTATGCCTATGATTGTGAATAGCATGCACATGCATCATCCTCGCATTATATTATGTTACATGTGCATGGGTGGGATATGAAAAGAAGGTACGGGTGTACTTCGAGTGCGTGGTTGATGTCGACTTTGTGCTACATCGTGGATTGGCGCCGATCGAGGTCGCGTTGTGGATCTTTGCGATTTAGTTCGCGTGGTTACCTTGATTGATATGGGCTTTATGCCATATCGTGGCTTGATGGATTGCTTTGTGTGCTCCATCGTGGTTTGATGTTAGCTATACGCTACATCGTGGATGGCATTGGTTGCCTTTTTGAGGGAAAATGAGAGGGTGACTCGATAGTCCCCAGTGTGTGGTAGGTCGGATAAGGGGTGTGTAGCGGATGGACCCTAGGTTGGGTTGGGAATCATGTTGCATTATTTTTGTGATAATATGGAAATGGGCCAAGCCCAATATGACATGTGGATAGGTGTGTTTTGGGAACATACGTGGAAATGGGCCAAGCCCGAATCGATGGATTGATGAGAAATGGGCCTAGCCAGTGTTTGAGCATGATTTGAATGTGGGCCAAGCCCAGTTGTGGTAATTGTTAAAATGATATATATATATATATTACTTGTTGCATTTGATAATTGGGATATTATGTGGCTAGCATGTGGGTGGATTTCGGTGGTTAACTTACACATCGAGTCATTGTGACTCACCCAATTATTTATCCATCATCGCGGTGAGTCGTGACTAGTGGACGGGTTGGAGTGGATACAAGGTGGCCCATGCATGCATTTTCATGCGTGTTGGCGTTTTGAATATTTTTATTTCAAGCATTTTAAGTACTTGGTTTATTTATTTGATGTAATAAGGGTCACTTTTGATTAAAGTACGCTATTTATAGTTGTTAAAGGTTATAACGTATTTAGCAATATTTTTACAAAAGAGTTATATTATAGTAAATTATAATAAAGTTTTAATTCATCCCAAGCATATATTACTTAATAATTTTAAATGGACATGACTTTACCAAGATAATAAACTTTCATGTTTTAAATTCTAAGTAAAGAAACATATTTTCACTAACATAACCAGATTCGGTCGTAGTGAATAGGCCGGGTTTGGGGATGTTACATTTAATATCGAGCCCTGTTCAAAACTCTCGCTTTGAGGGTTTTGGGCCCAAAAACATTCTCAAAATGGGCTTTTAGAAACTTTTTCAAAGTTATTCTCGGCATGGCACTGTACCTTCAACCCGAGTCCACCAGTAAGTACTTGGACTTTTGAAGTAATTTGTTATATGAACTGTTATGGGCTTTGTTGGGCTCGTAGATTAGTGAACTAGGACCCATTGAACCTTAGGACTAGTCTACTCAAACATATGCATAAAACTTAAAGCTACTAAACAAACCTCGTGATTAAGTCACGAGTTAAGGTGTGGTAACCATTGTGCGCATGTCTAGGAGTGGATCCTAAGAGCCTCACAGTACTTAAGCAGATCCTAGTGACTCACCTCCTCTTCACTGAATCCTACAGTGCGTAGCTACGGTTCACCTTAACCAAGAGGACTTGTTCATAGGCTAAACCAAATATTAAAACCCGAAAGGGATTTGCCTCACTGCTTTAAAGTCCTTAGTTTTAAAATTTCTAAAAAATACCCTCAGTAGGAAAATGACGAAATTACCCACAGGTAGGGAAGGAAACTTGATTGCTCGAAAGAACTACTCTCGGAAACTTCATTGCATAAAATTGCTCGTGGATAAAATAGTGAAACAATAATTTCTAATGCATAAAACGTTTTAAATGTGATTAAATCGCGACGGTAGAGATGAGTTCTAGGGGCGCGGTAGAGGTAGAATGGCGACATCGGAATCGATAGGGTCCGCCATGGGTCGAAAAGTGAAGTGCCGCCAAAGTGGACGTAGAGGGGCAAGACCGCACGTGAGAAGATGACGCAGCGATGCGCGCATGCCATATTCACGAATTTTAGAACGTGTAGCGAGGAGCTAGTAGAGGAAATGGAACTCGAAAGTCGGTGTCGGAAAGGCTTAGATTGAACGGAGTGAGATCTTTAGAGGAATATCTGGAGTAGCTCCGAACGTAGCGGAGTATTGGCTAGAAGCGATCGAAAGAATCATGGACGATTTGGACCGCACCAATGAAGAAAAGTCAAGGGTGTTGTTTAGTTTAGCTTCGTGACGGCTTATCGTTGGTGGCTCACCGTCAAGCAAAGTGTACCGCGGATCGATGCGATTGGGACTTCTTTAAGGTTAAGTTTGAAGGAAAGTACGTAGGAGCCGCTTATTTGGACTCGCAAAGAAAAGCGTTTCTAAATCTAGTACAAGGAAGTAAGTCGATAGGCCGAGTACTGGCGGAATTGTGCGACTTAGTCGATATGCTAAGGGAATTATGGCCACCGATTATGAGAGGTGTTTCGAATTTTGAGCGCGAATTTAGAGATTGTGTAGGTACGATAGCCTTAGTAAGATCAGAGTGCGCAGCATAAGCGTATGGTGGGAAGATAGGTTGTATGGACGTTAGTTAGTAAAGTAATTTCGAGGACGAAATTATTTTTAAGGAGGGTAGAATTGTAACACCCTGGTTTAGGGGTTATGCGTTTGGAGCATAACTCGAGCATTTAGTAGGCTATGGTCATGTTGGGAGAATTTTTAGGGGTTTTGGAGAACCTTAGAAGGCAAGGGATGCCTTAGAAAATTTTTAAATTTTAGGGTAATAAGAGGGAAATAGGGTAGAAAGGCCTTAAAATAAAATTGTGGAGTTTAAGTCATAAGAAAGGCATTGGCAAAGTGGTGCCGTGCGCCACTTAGGCGCTGGAGGAGGTGAGGCGCTGGTTCGAGTGGTAGAAGCGGCATTTTGGTGTTTTATTTTATATGCGGTTATGGGCTGGCGGAGGAAGGGTTTAAAAATTAAATGGTGTGGCTTATGGACATGAAAGGCGGTGGGCGGAGTGGCTAAGGCGCTACTTGAGAAGGGGCTTTGTGCAGTCGCGGGTTCGAGGGTCGGAAGCAACATTTTGGCATGTTTTATTTTATGCGGATATGGATCTGTAGTATGAAGGCCTTAAAAATAAAATGGGTGGCTTTATAGCATAAAAATCAGTTGGCCGAGTGGCCTGGCGCTGGGGGGAAGGAGCAGCAGCTTGGTCCCGTGTTCGAGCCAAGGAAGTCGATTTAGGAGTTTAAATTTTTGATGCTTTTTGGCAGCAATTTTAGGAAGTGTTGGACGGCTAGAAGACTTTGATTTTGGGATAAGGATTATGTTTTTATTATTTTTTTTTATTTATTATTTATTATTTAGATTAAGTGGAATTATTATTATTTATTTTTGTTAGATAATAATGGGATAATATGAGCATTTTTTTTTTGGAGGATGATATGAGTTTTTTTAGGAGATAATCAAGGATATTATGAAGATTAAAAGAATTATTATTGGATTATTAGTGAAGTGTTTAAGTGGAATTAAATTAGTGAGGTGTTGGCCAAATTTTGGAGACTTCAAGGGGGGTTGGCCGAATACTATAAATAGGGGAGGGTAGAGTGCTAGTTGTTCATCAAGTCTTTTGCCTCTCCCTCTTGGTGTGCCGATTTCTCCTTTGGCCTTTGTAGCCAAGTATTTCTTTTGTTTTCTTTTAATCCCTTGATAGCCGAAATCCTTAGCCCTCCATCTCTCTTCTACTTTATCAAGTTTGAAGCCGAACTGGTGAGGTGTAGTGCTGTCGACATTCAAAGCTTGTAGCCAGCGCCAAGGAGTCTAAAGGAAGGTCTTGAATTGTTTGGACTCATCAAGGGGCAAGTCGACAAAAGTACAGAGGAGCCTTTGAGATTTAAGATCGTTTCGGTAAGTAGTTAAATTATAGTTGTTCGCTTGAGATTTTGTATTATGGTGTTTAACCAAAGGGTTCTAATTAAGTGATTACGATGGACGTGGGTTCGAGTACCAGTCAAGGTGGGCAAGGGAAAGTCCCCATCCCAAAGTTCAAGAAGAGATCCGTTTCTGCTGTTCGAGATTGGCCACCAGGGTGTGGGCCAACAGCAAGAAACGTTAGGCAGAAAGCCGTAGTTTCGCTAGACGATAGCGTCGAGGATCGAGAGTCTAGAACTCCTAGTGATAAGGTGTGTAACTAACCCACTGTTTCCGGGTTTTATGTGTTATATGTTTTACTAACAAGTGCAGTAAGGAGTGTGCCATATATACCCCTAAAGGGTATGATGATGACCAGGTTAGTAGCAAATTGGCTAAAATGTGATGATTGATTTTTAATATATGTAAGTATGCCTATGATTGTGAATAGCATGCACATGCATCATCCTCGCATTATATTATGTTACATGTGCATGGGTGGGATATGAAAAGAAGGTACGGGTGTACTTGAGTGCGTGGTTGATGTCGACTTTGTGCTACATCGTGGATTGGCGCCGATCGAGGTCGCGTTGTGGATCTTTGCGATTTAGTTCGCGTGGTTACCTTGATTGATATGGGCTTTATGCCATATCGTGGCTTGATGGATTGCTTGTGTGCTCCATCGTGGTTTGATGTTAGCTACACGCTACATCGTGGATGGCATTGGTTGCCTTTTTGGAGGGAAAAGGAGAGGGTGACTCGATAGTCCCCGGTGTGTGTGGTAGGTTTGGATAAGGGGTGTGTAGCGGATGGACCCTAGGTTGGGTTGGGAATCATGTTGCATTATTTTTGTGATAATATGGAAATGGGCCAAGCCCAATATGACATGTGGATAGGTGTGTTTTGGGAACATACGTGAAATGGGCCAAGCCCGATGAATCGATGGATTGATGAGAAATGGGCCTAGCCCAAAGGTTTGAGCATGATTTGAATGTGGGCCAAGCCCATTGTGGTAATTGTTAAAATGATATATATATATTACTTGTTGCATTTGATAATTGGGATATTATGTGGCTAGCATGTGGGTGGATTTGGTGGTTAACTTACACATCGAGTCATTGTGACTCACCCAATTATTTATCCATCATCGCAGTGAGTCGTGACTAGTGGACGGGTTGGAGTGGATACAAGGTGGCCCATGCGATGCATTTTCATGCGTAAGTTGACGTTTTGAATATTTTTATTTCAAGCATTTTAAGTACTTGGTTTATTTATTTGATGTAATAAGGGTCACTTTTGATTAAAGTACGCTATTTATAGTTGTTAAAGGTTATAACGTATTTAGCAATATTTTTACAAAAGAGTTATATTATAGTAAATTATAATAAAGTTTTAATTCATCCCAAGCATATATTACTTAATAATTTTAAATGGACATGACTTTTACATCAAGATAATAAACTTTCATGTTTTAAATTCTAAGTAAAGAAACATATTTTCACTAACATAACCAGATTCGGTCGTAGTGAATAGGCCGGGTTTGGGGATGTTACACCCACAACTCTAACCTTTTCGGCTTGGCTCTTGGGCCTAGCTCACCGCCCCATTTTCAGCTGACCCCTAGGGGGTTTATATAGGCTCTTGGAATACGTTTCTTTCTCCCTAAGTATCCAAATCTGAGTGAATTTGCTCTTTCCAGCGACAGGGACACGACCATGGTACACACCCGTGTGGATCGTGGCCAGGCCGTGCTCGGACTTCTTTAGTGAGGCACGGCCGTGTGAATCGAGGGAAGACCGTGTTCTAGATGATCAGTGAGGCACGACCGTGTTGGCTAAGGTCCATGCCGTGTCGATTTCTTCTTTGGCCCATTTTGGTCCGTTTTGAGCCCGTTTCTCGTTCTTTTTAACCTTGGGTGCTTTTCTGGGTATAAGACATGAAAAGAAAGGATTAAGAGCACCTTTTTACATAAATCAAGGGATAAATCATCCAAAATCATACTAAATGTGGGATTAAAATATGTTACTATTTCGGTTTATCATGTTGATAGCTCTATCGATGACATCTATTTATAGGAATAGAAGGTATAACCCTTTTAGAGTTGTAGAGGTTTATTTTAAATAGAAAAAAAACATCCTACTCAGAGTAGGAGAGGGATAAACAACTCACTGATCTGCCACAACTCGATGTGGCAAATTAGGATTTTTCAACACACTTAAGAAGCTTTTTCTGAAGTCAGATAGAGTTTTTAGCTTAGTTTTTCGTTATTTTTTTATTTTTATATTTTTCAGGTAATAAGTGAAAATATCTCTTTTTTTATTATTTTTTGACCCAAATTGGATGATAGTTCCATTGGGATGTCTAACGTGTGTTTGAGTGATGTCAGGACGTAGCGGAGGTCAAAAATAAGCAAGAACGGAATCTAGGGCAAGGGTATCGCTATATCCAACCGCTATAATTGTGATACCTTGACAGTATAGAAGACCAAGGAGACCCATCAGTGGTATCGCGATATCCACCTCTCAAGGAAGACCCCCAGGTTCAATACTACCCGAGATATCGCAATATCCTCTATTGGGTATCGCGATATCAACTAAGACAAAAAGCACAACCATTGTCTACCCGACCCACCAATCACACAAGGACCGTGTAGGGGCAATTTTGGCATCGAAAAGCCATCAAAACAACCAAAAATTGCTAAGGAGGAGGGAGATACACATTTAACTTAGGTTTAGGTTTAGTTTTCTCTAGGTTTTCTTTAATTTTTCTCTACACTTTTCTAGGGCTTTTATTTTTCTCTTCTTTTACCGTAGATTAGAGTTTATTTTTCTGCATTTACTTCTTGTTCTTGATGTTCTTTATGTTAGTTAAGTTAGTTAACATTGTGGCTAAAGTTTATTTACATTACTAGTCATTGTACCTTGCTTTTAAGACTCTTTAAGCTCTAGTTTAATGTATTTCAGTTTGTTTTACTTCAAATATGTTAAAGCTTGTTCCTTTTATGTTTCTTGCTTTAGATTTCTTTGTTAAATGCTTTCAGTTTCATGCTATTTAAGTTTTCTAGCATAAAAATATCAACTTTCACATTTTTCTTAAGCTTTACTTTCATGGCTTCTTTGTTTTCTATTATTATTTTTATTTTCTTGACTTTGAGCATGTGTAGCTAAATCCTTAAGGAGGTTGGTTTATGGAGATATGGATAAATTAAAATTTTTGGACAAAGGACTAAATTGTAATAAATTGCACTAATTTGAATAGAACTAAGAACTTAGGTAGTGACGCTCATAAGGGAGTATTAAGATAAAGTGAGATTGAAAAGTACTATTGTCGTGCACCCATTCGTTAGTCTTGGATCAACCGACGAGATCAGAAGATAAACTGAACCTAATCTGTCTAAGTCAGTAAAATTAAAATCGGAAGATAAAATGTATTCATTTGGTAATTTACATGATTTATGTCCCTAGCCTGAGATTTGGTAAACCACATCGAAGTCAACCAACCCCCATTAGTTATTTGCTAGATAGTCCATCTAATTTAAATTTCTTGCAATTTAATCCCTAGAGTAGAATATTTAATTTTCTTGCAAACTTATTTTTTATGAACCGTTGTAATATAAAATAGTATTAGTAGCCAATTAGTCTCTATTGTGTAAGCTAGTTATTGCTCAATCGCCTCCTTTTTGGGTTTGATCCTTGGAATACTTCGATGTTTCATAGTAACACTATAAATATTAAAACTGACTTGTATGCTTGTAGTAAAATTGGACTTTAACAATTGTTTCATAAATTAGTTATTTTAATGCGTACGCGCACAGCCGGTCACTCACCCTTTTATTTATACTAGGGTTGTTACCCTATTCATCTTATATTAGGGGTTTCGGGTCCCTCTCACATCGGGTCCAATCACGAGTACTTCCTAAGCCTTTTTGATCCAGTACTCTGTAATGTGATATAACCTGATTCAATATTCCTATTTCCCAAAATCTACTTTAATATTTACATATTAATTAATTTTCTCATCTCAATTTTACTCTAGTAAAATTTTGAAGATTTTACCCCCAATACAATTTTGATGATTTTACCCCTATTAAAATTTCAAGAAAATTTGTTTAATATGTCACAACTCAACATTGTCACTATGACCGAATGGTTTATTTCATTTTTGGGCTTCAAAACAGTCTAAAAACATAAACTCATTCTTCCATCATTTTTAAGTAATCCTATATAGGATTGCAAACTTCTATTTTCAATTCCATTTGCATTTCCATTTTTGGAAACCTATATTGTCCAAATGATTTCATTTCCCCATTTTGGAGAAAGCCATAATCATTCTTGAATGTTTCCCATTTCTCTTTTTCTATTCAGTACGTTCATTTTTATTCAAACAAACAATTCATTTCTGGTCTCAACGAGCTAGCAAAGGGATCGATTGGACATATGTGGTTGACGCTCAAATGATTTATAATTAAGTTCTGAATTTTCACCTATTAATTATAAACTAATTTAGTCATAAAGTCATTCCACTGTAGTATCGTAACTGAGCTCTCCTTAACAATATACCATTACAAAAGCAACTACTCAATGCTCGTCCAGTGACCTTGTCATTAGTGTGTTACTCTCATAGGATATCCTTGATCTCTTTGGGATAATATCCTTTCTCCTAATATGATCCTATTTTATCTCATGGTCACCATTACATCTTCCTTCATGAAAAGTTAGTTACTATCAAATAGTAATTAAGTTATCCATCACAAAGATGGTCGATCTGTGGCGACGTTTACTTTTCATCAACCATGTAATGCTAATGAGAGTATATCATTTACCCATGTTTTGGGCTATGAATTCCATTGTTTTGAATGAAGTTACATGCTACAGAAGTTGAACACCCAACGCACAAGCTTTCGGTTCCTTATCTATTTGAACTCAGGCTTTTACTTACATCAAAGTTTATGTGTCACACATACATAGTCTACCATCCACTCAGGATTTAGGTATGTCACATTATGAACGTCACAAGTGAATAAATCCATAAATGGGTTCAGGATCTATTCTACTTGGGTCATGTCTGATGTACCATCAATCTAGTCAGTCACATCTATTTCTTTATCTTCTGGGAGTCATCTGCTCTGATGCCTAAGACAAGTCATCTCTACTATTAGGCTTGATAGATGACATATTAGTCTTTTAATCGGTTTGCTCATTTCCGATTAGACTAAGGACATGTTTAGGTTCGTCTACTAATATAAGTTGTCTTTTCGTACTATGATCTGACCATGTAATGCTACTTATATTAGTTAAACATTTAGACAACCAATGAGCAACATTTGCTTCCATTTTTCTTTATGTGAAAAAATCATGTGAGGATAATTATACAAAGTATATTAATGTAATCAATGAATTTTTTTATTAACCAATCTATTCGAAACCCATTGGGTGTAAGCGGATCTACAAGAGAAAAAAAAATGTGGATGCAAAATAAGAAACTTATAAGGCAAGATTTATAAGGTTATACTCAAAAATGAGGTATCGATTATAAAGAAGCCTTCTCTTTAGCTATCATCCTTAAGTTAATCTACATATTATTATCCATTGCGACGACTCTCGATTACGAGATCTGGCACAACATTTTTGAACAGCTATCTTGAATAGAGCATCCATATGATGCAACCTATCGGATATATAGCGAAAGAAAACAAGCATAAAGTTTGCAAACTGCTTAGGTCCGTATATGGACTTAAGCAAGTATACCGCTCATGGAATAAAAAATTTGATCAAGTGATCAAGACTTTTGGATTTGAGCAAAACATAGATGAACCTTGTCTTTACAAACGTTTAGAGGATGGAAATCTGGTTTTTCTTGTTTTATATGTCGATGACATTTTACTCATTAGGAATGATTTAAGGACATTATCATCGGTTAAATTGTGGTTAACCTAACAGTTTAGCATGAAGGACTGTAACACCCCTAACCCGTCTTCGTCACCAGATTAGGGTTACAGAGTATTACAATATAATTCAAAACAGTTGATTTCAAATAGAACATTTATTCAATTTAAATTATAACAATCATTTAAACATTCCATTTAAAGCATACAATACACTTACAGGCCTTAAATCGATCCTACGGGGCTCTAAAAAAGGTTTGGAAACATTCTAGGATCAACTTGAGACAAAATAGAAAGTTTTGGAAAAACTTGAAAATTTTGGAAACAGGGGTCACACGACCGTGTGGCCAAGCCGTGTGATATAGCCCAAACCGTACGGACATTCGGAGTCTGGACACATAGCCGTGTCCCTGCCTGTGTGTCCACCCATTTGAGTATTAAAAATAAGGCCACACAACCGTGTCGCAGGCCATGTGCCAAACCCAGAACACCCCCAAAATAGGGCATTGGAGATTTTTTGGGAAAAGTGCCCATATTGTAGTAAACATGTAATTATTTTCTATTTATTTGAACGATGAATAAATAAATAAAGTTAATTTCACATTTCACTATTATGTCTTTTGTATTTTTTATCTTTTATATTTTGCATACATAGCGAAATTGTGACAAGCAAATATTAGCTCATTGATTGCCTAAAGTTCAAACTGAAGATAAGTGGCATTGTAAAGAACGTTTACATTGTGAGAAAGACAACTTACTTCAGTCAATAATCTAAATAAGTTTGTAATCCCATAAAAGAATCGAAGTTTGATTCAAATACTGAGAAGGATTATTATGTCGTCTACAATTCCAATTGGTGAGATGGCTAGTCTTGGCTATCTGTAACACCCCAAACTCGGCCTAGACGTTATAACCAAATCTGGAAGTGTTACGCAGAAGGGTTATGAAACAAAGCTTTCATGTTAAAATTTCTCGTATTAATTGTAACTAAAAGGGTCCACATTTTCGGAAAAAACTTATTATACTCTTTAATGAAACCGTCATTTATTGCCCTTTTAAGTAAAAAATAAATTTGCAGCGGAAGTTTATAAGTCATTATAGTTCAAAATTGAGCTTGTATTTTCAAAACATTTGTTGCATAAAACCGTTACGTCGCAGTTTTAAAATCAAAATGCATCCAAAACCAAAATTATAAACAACAGTCCAGGGAGTCCCAAAATTACCAAACTCTCAAAGAAAATTTTGAAAACTAAATAATTTAATAATTAAAAATAATTTTTTTGGTCTAGTGGTCACCGCTGAGCCTCCGTCGCACCGACCCACCTATGCTTGAGGATTACCTGAACAGAACAGACAAACAGATGTGAGTTTTTAGAAACTCAGTGTATAAGTAAACAGAGTCATGCATGCACATAAATTCAGATTTCTTAGAATATCAGAACAGAAGCGGACATGAGTCCTTAACAGAACCAGATCATATTAGAATCAGATTATCAGAACATACAGATATGCAAAGTCCTACCCACATCCTCTACACACCATCTTCGACCATCCCAGAACACCATGTGGGGTTTAAATCACCCACCCATCCCAACACACTACATAGTGTCGTTACGACACTTATCAAAATAGTTGTAGTCAAGCTACCAGTATATCGGCGAAATGTCGCCTCACAGAACACTTCCTCCACATATACAAATCCCACCCTATATACAGATACAGAATACAGATATAACAGGGTTAACATGTCTTGCATTCTCATAAACAGATACCATACATGCTATTACGAACCAGTAAGATCATACATATCAATTTCTAAATGCTCAAGTCAGTCTATCAGAATAGTAGATATCATGTGTTAAGGTTTGTTTTGCCCTTACCTGTAACACCCCAAATCCGGCCCATGCGTTACGACCGGATCTGACATGTCACATAAGGGAAAACGTATAAAAACCTTGTGATTCGTACTAAAATAGGTGTTATTTGTTTAGGGTTAAGAAAACAAGTTTGGATATAAGTTCTTGATAAAATGCAACTATTTATGAGAGGTTGATTGATGAATCAGAAATCGAGGTAGTGAACTTTAAAATCGTGACTTTTGAAAATGTCGTTGGTAATTTGAAAGAGAATTCGAGTTAAAGTATTTGTACATATTTATAAAAGAAAAAAACCTTTTGTTAATCAATATTGGAAAATCGTAATTTATGATTTTTATTAGAAAATTCCCAATTAAAACAAATCAAGCAAGATAATACGTACGTCAAACATAAAGAAAAAATAAAATATTCCAGAGGCCTTATTACAACTTAAAAACCCAAAATAGCAAAAATAATAAAGTAAACGTAAATAGAAATCTAAAGTTCAAAAACACCATTTCTGAAGTATGGCCTCCACCGAGTTATCCATGGCCCAAGTTCACCTCACTGAGCATTACCTGCAAGGGTTAAGGAAAAGGGGTGAGTTACTAGAACTCAGTGTATAATCCCCTTACCGTCATCCACTGGGCCTGAATCCATTTAGCAATAACTTGGACTTAAGCCCATTTACATAACAATATTAAAATGATATGAATGTAACCCAACCCATCCATCCATCACACCCCCGTCCAGCCAATCACACCTGTGGGGATCAAGTCAACCCACCCCGCCGCTCACACCGATTCGCAGGCAAGTTGCCATTTAATATATATTTGTTTATTGTGGCCAAGCCACCGAGATCATAAGTAATATTTTGTGGCAATGCCACCAGGCTATACTGCTCTTCATACAATTTTTCCCAACCCATGCAATATGTAACATGCAACATACATAATAAAGCATAATAACCACATATGTACAACCATTATTAATCCAATAATTTATTACAATGCATCGGCCCATTATATCAATTTGTAATTTGGCCCATTAAGGCATTCTAGTAAATCGGCCCATAGGGGCATTTTCGTAAATCGACCCATAGGGGCATTTTCATAAATCAGCACTTTAAAGGCATTTAAGCAATTCAACCCGTTAAGACATTTTGATAAAAACGACCCATTGAGGGTATTTTCGTAATTCTACAATTTAACTCCGATTTTGTCAAATCTTAGTATTAACGATGTTTAAGCAAATCACTCGATTTATACCATAATACCATTATTAAGTTCTTAAGCAACATTGATCGATTTTCTAACATGATGATAAATCACAGATTTACGGGATTTCGGTGTGAGATTACACACCTGATTACGGTAAGGATTAATCCTTCCTTAGTATCGTGAATGACCACGATTTGTCTATTTTCACCGGATGATGGTCCACAACCCGGTGGAAAATCCCGAACCGCCGATACCGCCCTTCGTTTGAAATTAGGAGTAGGAATTGCAAATCCACTCCTTTTGTCTCCTACTAACGCCTTTCCTTTCAAATCGGTTCCACTTGCCTCCATAGGAAAAATCTCGATTAGAAAACTACTATGAGAGAAAGTAGTTATTTTAGTGATAGGAGTAGGCTTACCACTATTTCCGAAGGATCCATGAGTGAATAAGAACGATCGATATAGTCCCTTAACGATGGTAAAACCGATTTCCAACGATTGTACTTATGGCTACGGATGAGTCAAAGATAATAGATTCGACTTTCCCACTATTACACTACAAAAAGATAACGATTAAGATATGAGGGAGTATAGAAAACACCATTTCAGTTTAGAAATAATATAAAACAACCAAATGATGAGGAACACTCATTCAGCTAGAGAGAAAAGAGAATGAAAAGATTAGAATAAAGTCATTTACCCAATTTAATCAAGGAAGAAATGTCTAACTTGCAAGATGAAGAAAAGAAGATGATCAAGATTCGGTTAATGGAGAGAAAGAGACCAAAGAGTTTCGGCCACAAAGAAATATCGGTATAAGAGAAAAGGAGAAAGATTGAAGAAAAGGTGAAAAAAAGAAAAGAGGTGATGGACAAAGAGGTATTAGGGTGTTTCGACTATCACCAAAAGAAAATGAACCAAATGGATTTAGTGATTCGGCAAAACAACACAAAAAGAAGAAAATGCACAATTTGCTTGAGTGTTTCGGCCAAAACAAAGGAAAATGGTGCACAATATTGGCTTTAGGGTTTCGGCAAGTGAGGGAAAAATTAGAAGAGAAGAGACTAAAATGTTAAGAAGAAAACAACCTCTCATGCACCAAAAATTTACCAAATGCCTAAAGAATTTCGGCTCCCCCTCTTTACCCCACAAAACCGTGTATCACTTTTGCTAAGAGGATGAATGTTGACCAAAATAATCTTTCCAAAACATCACCCACATAATAGGCCAACATGTTCCCTTCTCTTGCCTTTTTCTTTTGATTATTTCCTTCATTTTCCCTTGCTTTCCTCAATACCATATTTCTTTAGCCATCTTTCCATAATTAAAAAGTCTTCCTTACCATAATTACCACCATGGCCGACACTTTGGGAAGAAGCACAAAAATTAGTCAAAATAATTTGCACTAGGTGGGATTCGAACCTCTTCCCTCCATGTTCTTCACTTGACGCCATAACCTCCTTGCCATATGCTCACTTATGCTAGCAAATTACTCACTTATTTCCATAAGCATTGTTGCCACTTACCTTCTCTCCTTAAGGTGCTTAAACATAAAAATTTTGCTAAGGCCCAATTCCCTCCCGAGCCTTCTTAGGACCCTTAAACATACACAATTAACATTTTAAACTAACCTATCGTATGATATAACACAAAACATAAAATCCCAAATTTCAGGATGTTACATTACCGACCCTACGAAAATCCCACAGTCGATCGGATCGACGTATGTGACCCTAGGGAAAATTTTAGAATTTTGGGACCACATGTGCATGTGGCTTGCCCGTGTGGGCCCACACGCCTAAATTGGCCATGCCCGTGTGGCCTACACAGCATAGCCTACAGTCCACATGCCTGTGTGGCCCCACACGACCAAAACGGCCTAGCCTGTCATACGCTCGTGTGGCATTGACAGGCCACTTTTTCGACTTTCATCGAACCTCATTTTCTTGTGTTTTCGTTACACACCTGATTTAGATTTGATGCTACAACAATCTCGAGACCTTCGAAACACTCAAAATAGTATACCAAATGCCAATTGAGTAATTTAATTTACGAATTCATCAACAACAATAATCCAAAAATGCACCCCAACTTACCGCCGACGAAAACCTCTGATAACACCGTTTAGGCAGTCGGAGCGAAACTCACTGTTCACAGCCTTCTCCTACACAATAATGATCGTATAAAATCAGATTCTCCGACTACACCACCCTAATATGAAAAGAATCAAACAGCCTTACAGAAGCCAAAAACTACAAACAAGTGAAACCCCACTTACCTTAACCACACGAAGAGCACCAAAATTTCAAAAGCAACGGTAAGAATCAATAGTTTATGAACAAAATTGAAAGGAAAGACAAAAAGAAAACAAATGCTGCAGAGAGGGAAAAAACAGTGGGGAACGTTAGAAAAGTTGAGAATAGAGAGAAAAATACTAAAAAATTAAAAAGAAAACTAAAGTATATCCTAACCTCCCACTAACAACTAAATCCCCACAACCCCGACCTTAATCCTCATCCAACAACCGTAGAGTTTCAGTTCTACTGAACCTCTATCAGACAACCGAAGCAAAAATATCATCCACGCTTACACGGGGAATCAAACACGAGACCTTAGGTTAAGCTAACACCTTACCACTTGAACCAACAGGCTCATTCTGATATAAGTTTACCAAAAATATAACATAAGCCCACCTAAAAGGGATAAGGGTAAGGCCAAAAATAACATATTTTTCAAAAGTGAGACTTGAACCCAAGACCTCAAACACACCATCAGAACACTTAGCCACTGAAGCAGATACTCTTTTATGACAACATTTATAGAAACAAAATTAAATAAATCAGGGCGTTACACTATTGGAGCAATTGACTCCTCGAAAAGAGGCATAGATGTATTCATTAGTAGAATGATACATTGGACTGAACCTAAGATGAATTAATTCTGAATCCGTATGTGAATTAATTCACTTGTAACGTTCATGGTGTGATTTACCTAAATCCTGAGTTAGTCACTAACCATGCAAATGCAACTCATGTGCTTTGATATAACTGGAGGTTTATGCTCTAAAGATGATCGAGCCCATAGCCGGTATGTTGGGTACATGACTTGTTTATGGCATAGCTTTACTAGCAACATTGGAATTCATAGCTCAATTAAAGAGTTAACGATATCCTCTCATTGGCATTGTGTGGATTGATAAATATGGAACATGGCCACGGGTTGCTTGTTCTCGAACGAGCAATTTAACACTGTCCTTTGTTGACAATAATCATATTAATCATTAAGAAGACACAATAGTGACAATGAGATAAAATAGGATTGTATTGAGTGAACGGATTTAACTTGAAGGAATCAAGGATATCATATGAGGGTAACACACACATGACGAGGTCATTAGACAAAGTAGTTGGATGCATTACTTTCACAAAGAGTATACAATAAGGAGTTTTCAATCATGGTTCTTCTTGTGGACTAACTCCATGATTAAGTAATTGTGAATTATCGAAACGATGCTTCTGGATATAACTGCAATCACTAGAGCCTAATTGTATATGTCCAATTTGTCCCCCTGCTAAATCAACAAAAGTTTGATCGGACAGCATTTGAATCAGAAGAAAAATCTATGACTTTGGAAATAATTTAATTGAGTAGATTTATTCAATGTGGAATTAATTTAGGTGGTCGTTGATAAACCGTAATAGTAACATATTTTAATCCCACATTTAGCATGCTTTTGGATGATTTATCCCTTGAATTATGGAATTTGGTGCTCTTAATCCTTTAATTTCATGTTTTATACTCAGGAGAGCATAGGAGGATGAAAAGAACGAGAAACGGGCCAAATGGGCCAAAGTACGAAATTGACACGGCCTGGGGTTTCACCACATGGCCGTGCCTCCTTAGCAGGCTCGACCACGACCTACAACTCGACTTACACTGGCGTGTGCCATGGGCGTGTCCCTGCCGTGGAAAAAAAGAATTTTATTCGGATCAAGGTACTTAGAGGCAAAGAAACACATTCCAAAAGCCTATATAAACACCCTAAAGGCCAACCTTTAGGGGGGTCCAGCTAGGCGAAGGAGCCAAGCCAGAGTGGTTAGAATCGTGGGATTTACTCGAAGAAAGCCAGTTGATTCATCTCAAGAAGTAGGAGTCATACTCAAGACGGAAGATCTTCTCTTCATTTCCTTCAGGGGGTTTTATGGTTTTTCTTATGTTTTGTTTTATCTTTTCTTCTGAGATGTATATTTTTATGATTATGAACTAAACCCTCAAATACTTGAGGGGGGTGAAACCTAAGACGAATCTTGTTATCGTTTGCTGAACTATATGATAAATACTTGATTTGTTCTTAATTATGTGTTCTTAATTCTTGTTTTGATATTTCAGGATATGGATCCAAGTATTGATGTGCTTAGGCAGTGGAACAAAAGTCCCTGTCTAAGAGTAGATCTAGCATAGTTAAGCGGAGTTGCTCGCGCTCCTAGAGATAGGGTGACGAAAATCTGCCGGATTAGGGTCGAACCTAATATAGGAGTCCATAGATCGAGTTAATGCAATTCTAGGGGTTTTAATTAGAAAGAGATTTCAATTAATCAACCTAGGGTTAGACGTTAGTAGCCTCGACGGAGGTATTAATATACATTAGGGAATCCTACGGATCAAGTCAAGTGAATAAATTATGTCAGTTTCGAGTTAGATAACAAGTGAAGTCTAGGTGGATTCTTCCTTAGGTATTGTCTTAATCAATTGGTTTTTCCCACAAGTATTTCCCCAATTCATTCTCTTTGTCTTAGCGTCTTTAGCTTAGTAGTTAGTTAATTTTAAATTAAACAATAATTCACTTCAATTCTTAGGCTAAATAATAGAAAGAAAGTTAGTATTAGTACTTTTGGTTCCTTTGGGTTCGATATTCCGGTCTTGCCACTAAACTATACTACTGTTCGATAGGTGCGCTTGCCTCAATCATTGTCACAGTTAGTTTCTAGGCTAGATGATTCATTTTATAAATTTTTAAGACTCTGACATAATGATCAAGTTTTTGGCGCCGTTGCCGGGGAACCAAAATATTAAGAACGCTCAATTTTTATTACTTTAGCTATTTTTTTTATTTTTGCAATTTACTTTTATTTTGTTTTTAACTTTGCTAACTTTTCTTCTTTTATTTTGTTCCTAGCAGGTACCTCTAGTTTATGACTAGAAGGAACCCGACAGACCCTTAATTTACGACAAAGAATATTGAAGGAACCGTCATAGAAATTGTAGAGAAATAAGGCGAAGCCTAAATTACATAGAAGAAGAGCAAGAGGACGATACTAATAACACGGAAGAGATGACTGATCACCAGAATAATCCACTCCCTCTTGTGGTTGCCAAAAATCCTCCTCCTCGAACTATGTATGATTATTCTAAACCTAATTTAATAGGAACTGAGTCAAGTATTGTTAGACCTGCTATTGCTGCAAATAATTTTGAACTGAAACCTAACACAATTCAAATGATACAGCAATTTGTTCAGTTTGATGGTTTGCAGGATGAAGATCCAAACAATCACTTGGTGAATTTCCTAGAATTTTGTGATACTTTCAAAATAAATGGTGTTTTTGATTATACCATCCGTCTTTGGTTGTTTCCCTTTTCTTTGAGGAATAAAGCCAAACAGTGGTTGAATTCTCTTCCACGAGGATCAATCACTACATGGGACCAAATGACCGAAAATTTTTTATTAAAATATTTTCCGCCGGGCTAAAACGGCTAAGTTAAGGAATGATATCTCTTCTTTTGTGCAGATGGATTTAGAGACACTTTATGATGCATGGGAGAGATACAAAGATCTATTGAGAAGGTGCCCACACCATGGATTACCCTTGTGGCTTCAGGTCCAAACTTTTTACAATGGTGTAAACCCTTCAACCAGGCAGTTAGTTGATTCAACCGCCGGCGGAACGTTGAACAACAAAATTCCTGAAGCGGCCTACGAGTTTATAGAAGAGATGTCACTGAATAACTATCAGTGGCAAGTCACAAGGACAAGGCCAACAAAAACAGCCGAAGTTTTCAACCTCGACACAGTAACCATGCTATCTAATCAGGTAGAACTCTTAAATAAAAAGATTGATGGTTTGTATAGTTCTTTGCAGGTACATCCAGTTATGCAGTGTGATACGAATGGAGGGCCGAACGATACGAAACATCAACCCTACAACCTTGGCATAGAAAGCGAGCAGATGAACTATATGGGTAACAATTTTAGATCTCAAAATAACCCTATGGTAACAATTATAATCCAGGTTGGAGGAACCACCCCAATTTTTCATGGGGAGGTCAAGGAAATCAGAGACAGCAACCCCCTCCAAACTTCCAACAACAGCCCTACCCAAAGGAAAAGAAGCCGAACCTTGAGGAGATGCTGACAAAATTCATAGCGGTGTCAGAAACACATTTCCAAAACATCGAAACAACACTTAAAAATCAACAAGCATCGATTCAAGAGATCAAGAATCAGGTAGGTCAACTTACCAAGATCATGTCAGAACGACCACAAGGTAGATTGCCAATCAACACTGAAACTAACCCAAAGGAGAAACTTCAAGCCAAAACCGCTCATGATAGTAAAGGGTTAGATGAACCCAAATTAAGGCAAGAGGATGTGGTAGAGGAAGGTAAGGTCGAGGTAAGTCATGATAAATCAAAACCGGTAATCAAAGAGTACCAACCTCGCATACCATATCCCGAAGCAATGAAGAAAGATAACACAGAGGAACAGTTCGGTAAGTTTCTTAAACTTTTAAAGAAATTACATATTAACTTACCGTTTCTCGAAGCTCTTTCGAAGATGCCAGATTCAAGGAAATTTTTAAAAGAACTCCTGACAAACAAACGGAGGTTAGACGAGGCATCGCATGTATAGCTAAACGCAATGTGCTTAGCAGTTCTACAAAATAAACTACCACGAAAATTAAAAGATCCAGAGAGTTTTACAATTCCATGTTTAATTGGTAGTTTATCTATTAATAACGCTTTAGCTGATTTAGGGGCAAGCATAAATGTTATGCCTTATAAAATGTTTAAACAACTAGGTCTAGGGAAACCCAAACAAACTAGGATGAGCATTCAATTAACTGATAATACTATTCGAATTCTTAGGGGTATAATCGAAGATGTTCTCGTAAAGATTGATAAATTTGTATTCCCAGTAGACTTTGTAGTTCTAGACATGGATGAGGACAATAGTTTCCCCTTAATTTTAGGAAGACCCTTTTTAGCAACTGCCAGAACTAAAATTGATGTTGGTACAGGAGAACTCATACTCCGTGTAGGTGACGAATAATCAGTCTTCAGGCTCTCAACTCAACCAGGACATCAAGTGATAGAGGTGAGAAAGTAAATTCAATTGATAACCAATTAGTTAAACCTTCTTTTGAGGAAGCACCACGGAAACAACAAAACTGAGCCAGATCCTATATCTCATGCCAACAAAGAAATAACCCATGAGGAACGAAGGCTTCAGATCAATGAACTAGATGAGTGGAAGACATATTTCAAGGAAAAACTAAGGATACACGAAGCAGAACCAAAGCCACTCTATGGGACAGACAAATTCAAAATCGGAGATCAGGTATTGTTAGATAAAGCGGACCCTCGAATATCTCCTCCTGACCTGAATACAAACAAAGAAATCCCTTTTAGGGTAATCAATGTCTTCCCATACGGAACAGTCGAGGTAAGTAATCCTACATTTGGCACTTTTAAAATAAATGCTACTCGGCTTGAACTACATACTGATAATAGGACAAATAGCATGAGGAAGGATGTTCAACTCTTCAAACCACCCTGATCATGCGAATGAGAGGTAAGTCTAGCTTAAGACTTTAAACAAGCACTTCTCGGGAGGCAACCCGAGCACTAACCCTAATAATTAAGTTTTGTTTTATTTCTTTTCTTTTATTTATATTTAGCCGCAAATTTCCATACCACACGGCCTTGCACACGGCCGTGGCTGTGGCCGTGTGGATACTACGGACTTCCGTACTGACATAACAGAGGTAGTACGAGCCAATGACGAAAGATTCCCAGATCATGGATGACTATAAATTGCCACGGCCGTGTGATATGGCCGTGGCGACACTCAAGGAAAGTCACACGGCTCGACTAAACACCACGGCGCGCGATGCGATACCGCGCGGTGGTCGACACTGTTTTATCAAACATGGGCATGGTGACCATGAAACGGGCGTGGGAGAAATGAACGAAGCACAACACGGCCGTGCAATACGGCCGTGTGACCCAACACGCCCATGGTACACGGATGTGGGGATGTACCAGACATCAAATCTCTATTTAAACCACCCCTCCCTCTTCTCAACTACTCACCATTCCCCTTCTTCCATACATTTTCAGACCCCCCCTTCCATATTCTCCTTCCTTGGCCCTTTTCCAAACTTTAGATGTACACCATATCCATGTCGAAGAAGTGAAAGTAGCCTAGCACAGTCTTCCTCTGTGAGACCGATCTACATAAGTTCATGCCGGCCGCTTCATTCACTAGACAAGCCGAGGACACTTGAGGCCATTTAGTTTTTATTTTTCTTTTCTCTTCTCCTTTATTTTTCTTATCTTAACTTCTCTTCCACTAAATTTAGTGTATCTTATTTTAGTTTCTTGTTTTTAGGTTCTTCAGGCTGCTTGGGAATCACACACCACGGCCTTAGAAATCACACCTAACTCGCCAACCATTTAACGATAAGGACTTTTCAGTCCATTAATCTTTTCTTTTAATTTTATTTTACTTTCTATTTTCTTTCTCTTTATCTTTCTTGTCTTTACATACATAATTAGTTTATTTTAAATATGTCTTACTATTTCCTGGCTATTTATTCACGGGCTACCCAATTTCTTCATCTAGCGTAGTAATAGTGGGCAGCCACCATACCACCACCAGATACGCCTCCTCCAACTTATCTTTCACCTCCGTATCAAGTTTCCACACCTCTAACTCAAGGAATCCATCCAAAATTTAGGAAGTTTCTTCTCTCCCTATCTTTTATGAATTCCTATCTATCTTTGTACATTGAGGGCAATGTACATCTTAAGTGTGGAGGGTGAATCCTAAAAGTACCTAACTTTTTGCATTATTCTCAAATTCCTGAATTATGTCTTGTTCTTAAGTAAAATTTCTCATATCACTATTAGAATAAAATTCCTCTGATTTATGATTTTGATCGGTATGTTTTGGATTAAGTCATTGACAATTGTGCAGTGATGATTTAAACTTTAGGAGACTAGAGAATCAAGCATGATAAGTCCATTTTTCAGAAGTAAAAATTTTGTTAGGTTGTCTACCCGAATCTAATTATTACTTTGAAGTTTGAAATTTACAAGGTTGATATCAAAAAGCCCATAATTTTTGTGAGATTTTGAGCCTTTTAGAGCATACATTCCTTTTCATGCTCACTTTATTGATTATGAGTGTGTCAACATTGATCTGTTATTCTAAAACTTGCTTCGATTATACATGTCGAGACCAAACCTTTGATTTGATATACTAAGATGACAAAGGCACTTAGGTTTTAACCCACTTACTCCACTAAAAACCTACCATCATAATTAACCCCTAGTGAACCCATTTAATCCAAACAACCCATTTTATTGACTCACCCACTAATATTAACCCAAAACCCTTTGTATTTGTTATCACCATTTTTCTTGACTACCCCTATATCGAGATTTGATTTGAACGGTTACTTAACTATTTTCTTTGTTCCAGTTATTAAATTCTATCTTATTATTATTGTACTTGATTTGTTCTTAAAAAAAACGAAGTATATTCATTATTAGTTCTATGTTATTTAAGTTCAAACTGTTAATTTCATTATCTTTAGAAGAAGCTCATGTTATTAGTATTAAGTTTTCGTGATGTAATTATTTAGTATTAGTACGACTTTTTAGTTAGGTAATTTGTCAATTCAGTCTCAATACTAACCCTCTAATTCAAGCCTTTATCGACACCTTTAACCCAAGCCCCGTTATAACCAATAAAAGACCTTTTCATTTGTGTATCATATCATTTTACAGTGGTGGAGATTTGATTTTCATGCAAGCCTATGGGATTAACTTTTCATGTTCGACTTCTGAGTGCTTATTTTTGAACCTTAAACACTTCGAGTGATTTGAGTGAATCTTTAGTGAGGATGTCAATTTTTGTCGATTTTGAATCAGAGGTAATTATTTAGGTAAGGGGAAACACCTATTTTTCGTGCTATAAAAACTATGACTTTGATTGTTTGAATCTTTAGGAACTTTTTTGGTTAAATTATCAATGTATGAATTACCTATGAATTATGATGAGACATTATTGATGAAGGTTATGAATTGAGGAAATTCGTTTTAATTGTGAGTTGAGAATTTTGCTTGAGGACAAGCAAAAGCTTAAGTGTGGGGGTATTTGATAAACCGTAATAGTAACATATTTTAATCCCACATTTAGCATGCTTTTGGATGATTTATCCCTTGAATTATGGAATTTGGTGCTCTTAATCCTTTAATTTCATGTTTTATACTCAGGAGAGCATAGGAGGATGAAAAGAATGAGAAACGGGCCAAATGGGCCAAATTACGAAATCGACACGGCCTGGGGTTTCACCACACGACCGTGCCTCCTTAGCAGGCTCGACCACGCCCTACAACTCGACTTAAACGGGCGTGTGCCATGGGCGTGTCCCTGCCGTGGAAAAGAAGAATTTTATTCAGATTAGGGTACTTAGAGGCAAAGAAGCACATTCCAAAAGCCTTTATAAACACCCTAAAGGCCAACCTTTATGGGGGTCTAGCTAGGCGAAGGAGCCAAGCCGGAGAGGTTAGAATCGTGGGATTTACTCGAAGAAAGCTAGTTGATTCATCTCAAGAAGCCGGAGTCATACTCAAGATGGAAGATCTTCTCTTCAATTCCTTCAGGGGGTTTTAGGGTTTTTCTTATGTTTTGTTTTATCTTTTCATCTGAGATGTATATTTTTATGATTATGAACTAAACCCTCAGATACCTAAGGGGGATGAAACCTAAGACGAATCTTGTTATCGTTTGCTGAACTATATGATAAATACTTGATTTGTTCTTAATTATGTGTTCTTAATTCTTGTTTTGATATTTCAGGATATGGATCCAAGTATTGATGTGCTTAGGCAGTGGAGCAAAAGTCCCTTTCTAAGAGTAGATCTAGCATAGTTAAGCGGAGTTGCTCGTGCGCCTAGAGATAGGGTGACGAAAATCTGTCGGATTAGGGTCAAACCTAATATGAGAGTCCATAGATCGAGTTAATGCAATTCTAGGGGTTTTAATTAGAAAAAGATTTCAATTAATCAACCAAGGGTTAGACGTTAGTAGCCTCGACGGAGGTATTAATATACATTAGGGAATCCTACGGATCAAGTCAAGTGAATAAATCATCTGGTTCAGAGTTAGATAACAAGTGAAGTCTAGGTGGATTCTTCCTTTGGTATTGTCTTAATCAATTGGTTTTTCCCACAAGTATTTCCCCAATTCATTCTCTTTGTCTTAGCGTCTTTAGCTTAGTAGTTAGTTAATTTTAAATTAAACAATAATTCGCTTCAATTCTTAGGCTAAATAATAGAAAGAAAGTTAGTATTAGTACTTTTGGTTCCTTTGGGTTCGATATTCCGGTCTTGCCACTAAACTATACTACTATTCGGTAGGTGCGCTTGCCTCAATCGTTGTCATAGTTAGTTTCTAGGCTAGATCATTCATTATATAAATTTTTAAGACTCTGACATAACGATCAGTCATAAAAATTGTTCAATTAGAAAATTTGATTAAAGAATTTTCTTGAAAAATTAATTTGGAAAATCTAAGTAATTTTTGGAAAAATTAATTTTGATCAAGTAAAATTAAATTAATCAAATCAATTAAAATTAATATGATATTTTTGAAAGTTAATTTTCAAGTCAGACAATCGGTCTAATGGGTAATTAAACTTGAAAATTGAATCTAAGATCGTAAATTGGGCCCGGGAGCCAAAAACTGAGACCAAGACCCAAAAATTGGTCAAACCAGGCCCGATATGTGAAACCGAACCGACGGTCCAACCGATGGCTAGACTGGACCGGTTGGGTCGTCATTGACCTGAATTGAATCGGCGGCAGCCGAACCAGCTCAGGGTGCCGTAAGGGTGTCGCACCTATATCACCGGACACAGCAGTGTCGGTGGCCAGTGGCAGTTGGTCGTCGGTGGTTGAGCAGCAGAAGAAATACACTCCTACTGGAATTCTACCGGAGAATTAATTTTTAGATTAATTATTCCAAAAATAATATTATTTTAATAGTTTAATATTAAATTTAATTTAATACTTTTTTAATAGTATTTTATTAATTTAATATTAAAATGATTATCTTAAAATTAAATTAAATTTAATGTTTATTTTGTAGATAAAGATTTTATTATTTTAATATTAAAGTGATTAAGTTTAATCATAATTGAACTCTCTAAACTCTCCCTATATAAAGAGAGCATTGGGTCATTATTTACACACACTTGAATTCAAGAGAAAGTTGTAGAGAGAAAATTCTCTGAAGAGATTATTCTAGAAAATTTCTAGAGATATTTTTCTGATTTATAACTTGACCTAAAAGTTTAGAGAAATTATAAAATTACCCCACTGGTAAATTTTTTAAAAAATTTTCTAATCCGAAGTGAGCCCACACTTGGCAAACGTGAGCTTGAGGATAGCAGAGAAGACTACTCGGTCAAAGCACTCATCCTAGACGAATCGAAAAGGTACAATTTTGATTAAGAGTTTATTACTTTAGATATCACAACCAATATATTGTTTTGAAAAAAAATTTAAAACTCTGGTTTTTCCCCTAAATTTATTTTTCGCTGCATTTTTCAAACCTATTTTTCAACAATTGGTATCAGAGCAAGGTTATGTTCTATCTATAAGTATAAACAGATAACCAAAATAAATTTCTCTTCTTCTTAAATAATTTGATTAAACAGATAACCAAAATAAATTTCTCTTCTTCTTAAATAATTTGATTACGTAGAAAGTGGCATTCTTTAGATCTTATACATGTTTTAAGTTATATATGAGAATGGATGCGATATTATATATTTGTTATAATCTCTTGATTTCCATCAACATTCAAGCCTTAAACCTTCATTAAATGCCAAGAAAAAAACACCCAAAATCACCATTGATTTCTCAATTGTTAAGCTTGTGAGTTTTTCAGGTTTTCGATCAAACGCTCGATTTTTTGCCATCTAAATTAACTATTCAACTCCTAAATAGTTTTTAATGTTATTTAGTCTTTAAAACTAAGTTTTTAGCCATTAAATCGTATGTTTTAAATAAAAGCCGAAAATTAGGTTGTTAATGGTGGATTTTGGATAAAAACATGGTTTTAAAGTGTTTCTTGGGTTTTCGTTAAGTATTTCTTGGGTTTTAATGAATTTTCAGAAAATAGCCATAAAATATGTCGAAAAAGTCTATACCATGAATTGAGTATTTTATTGTATTTTAAAGGTTGGGAAATAATCGTAGGTTAATTATAAGATGAATGGAATTGGTTTTAAGTGAAAAGACTGAGTATAGACCGATATATTCGAATTTAGAGCTTGCTATGTTAAAAGTTTCAGTTACATGGGAAAATAGTTTAGGCTTATGTTTTTGATTGCTTGTGGTGAGTCCTTGACTGATTTTTGAATGTATTGTTGTGTAAAATTTTTGTTTTAAATTTCTGGATTCGCTAGGACCGTCTACGAGCTAGGAAAGTATAGGTTGAGCTTTTGGCTTCTCGACGAAAGTGTGTTGGTGAGTGTTTGGAATAATTGCTTGTGGATATGATTCAATGTGTTATTTGGGAATTTAGTAGTAACCTAAACCCTTAGTCTAAATTCTGAGTGTAAGTTTTCTCATACTTATGTTATCGTGTGAACTATGTTTTTATGTGTTTGTGAATATTTGAATTAAGATGAGATGCTATAACATATGATATGTGGTTATGATAACTGTTATGAAAGTGCAAATGTGTACATGTTATGTATATGTTAAATATTAGTAATAGTGTTTGCTAAAAATGCAAATATGCAGTGATAGTGCACGGATAATCGGTAAGTGACATGTGTTTGATTTAAGATATTTTGGCCTTATGATCTTGAAGCCATTGGATATAGTTGGCATGCCATAGGATTGTGAGTACTCACCTATATGTACAGTGATTTTGGGTGTTGAGGCCCTAGGACATGTTGGAGGGATAAGGGAATGTGAGCTAAGCTCCATTCAATGGGACATGTGATGGGAAATAAGGAGAGTGTTAGCTTTATACTTCACTTTTGGGACATGTTTGACTCTATGAGTTTATGTAGTGTGTTAGAGATCCGTGTATCAAATGATTGATGATAGAGTTCACTTTTATGTTTCATAGCTCAAATGTCAAATTATCTTAAATTATGAATATGTGTGTATTGTGATTTGTGTTTATATTATATGTGACCATTATGCAATATATAAACATGTTTTTTAGTATTGTGATATATACTTGAATGTTATGTGATTATATGAGTATTGGGATATATGCTTAAAAGAGAATATGATTACCATGCAAATGAACTAGTAAACAATGCACGAGTAAGTATAATATGACATTAGAGTTGGAACTGTTGATGTTGTGCTATATGGTTGTTCCGTTAATGCTTGATGAATTGTTTGCACGGTAGTTGTTCTAGGCATTCACTGAGCTTGTTAAGCTCACTCACTCCATTTAAACCATTGCAGATTAGTTGTGTGTTGATGTGAGCGGTGTGGTTTCGAGGGGTGGTCCAAGCAAGTCCATTTTTGTGTTTTCGTAGGTGTTATTGTTACTTGTTTAGGTTTTTGGAATAAGGTAATGTGGTAGACTTTTACTGATATTTTTCATGATATTTTCGATGCCTCCATAGACTATTTGTTCCTAAGTTTATGAGATTCATTTAGTATTATGTTGTTTATTGCTCGGACTTACTTTCGATGTTTGAGACTACTAATACGGTCGTTTTGATGTTTATTTGATGATGATATGATAGCATGATGAATTGGTACAAGTTAGAATGATTTTTTATACTTGTGTATGTTATATTTTTCTGGTCTAAAGTAGAGGTATCGGTATTCGTGTTGTAAAAACGATACCTTTTTTATTTTCAATTGTTTAGGAAGTCAAAATTGTAAACTGGTATCAATACCCTATCGCAAGTATCGGTACTCGGGGTAATTTTATTGATACTTTTTCAATGGTACCGATATTTTCCAGGTTTTGCTTTTTGGACGAGAAACACGCTGCTGATTTGGTACCAATTTTTCATACGGTATTGTATCGTGTGTCAAAATATCGATACCCATGTTCTAGTATCGATAACTATGTAGTCAGTTTTGGGATTTTTCTAAATGAACCTTACGCATGTTGAATTATTATTATAAGACTATTCTATGTATGTTTAGCATGTAAGGATGATAATTAAATAGTATGATTCATTTAAAACCTATAGAATACTAAAATGGAAGATGATTCTTTTAGAATGAGCTTTTACCTGTTGTGTATGACATGAGACAATTGTGTGGCATCCTGATATTCGGGCTTGGAGACCAGGCTGGGTATAGGGTGTTACAAGACCGTGTGTGCATTCGATGTTGGGTCCCACAGTCATGTCGTAGGCCATGTTCTAGACCGTGTTACATACGGACTTGAGACACACGACCGTGTCACAGGCCGTGCCTCAGACCGTCTGAACCTTGCACCTAAAACAATAATGACACACGACTGTGTATAGTGGCTGAGTGTGGCACACTGCTGTGTGACAGCTCATGTCCCAGGCTGTGTGCTTCTAAAAATGACCTTAAAACATGTAACACCCCTAACTCGTATCCTTCGCCGAAATAGGGTTATAGAGCATTACCATAAAAGCATAACTTAAAAAAATTCACATTCAATCATTTCATAAATCATGGTATAATTCATTCAAATATAAACATATTGTCCCTTATTCAATCCCTCGAGGCCTTAGAAATACTTTAGAAATGATTCGGGACTAAATCGGAAACAATTAAAACATTAAGGAAAAAGATAGAAAATTTCATACTGCAAGGGTCACTCGGCCGTGCGACCAAGCTGTGTGACTCACACGGCTGAGACACATGCTCGTGTCTCAGGCCGTGTAACATTTGAAATAGGGACATACGACCGTGTCCCAGTCCGTGTCTGTGCCCGTGTAACTCTCTGACTTGGGTCACACAGCCAATGTAACATCCCGAAATTGGGCCTAGTAAGATTGGGCCCAATGGGCCTTGTTTTTAAAATTTTTGAGAACGGCATTAATGCAAGTTAGACTTATTAGGTAAGTTATTTTGGAAGGTTAGAGGGCTTCTATGAAGTCCCGGGATCAAATATTAGCTTTGGGGAAATTTTGGTTTTAGGTGAAAAAAAAAAAAACCCTGGAAGTTGGCAGGTAGGCCTTAAGAATAAAATGTGGGGGAAAATGACACAAGTGGAGTGTGTGGTGTAGTGGCAAAGTGACGCCACTTAAGAGGCAAGGGGGATGACGCCACAAGGAAGGAAGGAGGTCCAAGGTTCAAGTCTTGGCTTTTGCATTTTGGTTTTCTTTTTACTTGGACTTCAGAATTTGGCTATAGATTTATATTTAGTTGCGCATGGTTTAAGACACAAGAGGAGCTTGTGGCCAAGTGGCTAGCAGCGTGGATTATGTTGCAAGGGAGCACAGGTTCGAATCTCATGAGAAGCAAAGGAGTATTTATTTTATGCGTCTGGACGGGAAGAGTTTCATTGAATTTAAACTCTATCGACGAAGGATCCCACATCGGAAAGATACAAAGAAGGAAGGTGAAGAGCTAGCTATATAAAGAGCATTCCAGGAGGAGGGTTGACACACCTTGGAAGGCGTTTGGGCACAGGAGTGGTCGGCGCGCGATTAACACCGAGTCCTATCGGTGTGTAACTCTCTCTACTCTAGTTGTAGAGCGGCAAATGCCGAAGTACCGGTCACGGCAATAGTAGCCACACGAGCGTGCGAGCGCACGTGTGGGGCTTCGACGCGATAGTTGAGGCCATAAGTAGTATTCTTGTGGGTTGGGGCTGCTTGGGCCGCGATGGGCCGAAGCGGGCCCAATGGGCCCGTGGGCCCTTATGAGTAAATTGTGCGATTGTGTAGTATATAGTGAACTAGACTAGGTGGAACTTATATACATGGCTAGATTTGTGCTAGGTGGGCCACACGAGCGTGTGGGCCCGAATGGGCCGGAATCGAGTTTTAGGCCCAATTGTCCGATACGACCGGAAATGGTAGCTGAGTCGCTCGGGGTGACATTTGGGCCTTTGGGAAAGGCCATTGTAGGTGCAAAATTACGAAAATACCCTTGGTGGGTAAATCACCAAAATACCCCTGAAGGGTATATTACGAAAATACCCTTAGTGGGTAAATTACCAAAATATCCCTGAAGGGTAAATTACCGATATGCCTTTGGTGGGTAAATTACAAAAATGCCCTTGGTGGGTAAATTACCGATATACCCTTGGTAGGTAAATTACGAAAATGCCCTTGGTAGGTAAAATTACGGTTATACCCTTAGAGGTTGATTAGGGTGATTATGTTGTTTTATGTCTATCTGATTATGATGGTAATTCATGTTATACTTATATTTGATATATGTCTAGCATACATGACATACCGCATACACGAATTATTATGTCATATTGCATGGGTTATATGAGTGGAGGGCGGCAATGATATTCGTGTCGACGGGCACCGGTGGTTTGGTACCACATTGTGACTACGGTCACCAGAGGTTTGGCACCTCCAGGAGGTTTGGCACCTCATAGCGACTCGTCCCTCGTGGTTAACACCACCGTGGGTTGGCCCCACTTTTGAGATATGGGATCGTCGCCGGTGATTTGGTATCACACGTGGGTTGGCCCCACGATGGATTATTAGTGACTTTGAGTCACCAAAGTGATTTGGTATCACATTCGTGTCTCCGAAAACCGCAGGTTTGGCACCTCATAGCGTCTCGTCCCGGTGGTTTGGTACCACAATGGGGTTGGCCCCACGAGATAATACAACGGGATTGACGCCAAAGGATTTGGTATCACACGATGGGTTGGCCCCATCACTATTATTTGTGACTTCGAGTCACCAAAGGTGGTTTGGCACCACAATATTGATGAATATCGTGTCCTTGGACACCGCTGGGTTTGGCACCACCAAAGGTTTGGTACCACACGGGTAGAAAAAGGAGTTGCGGATGGCTAGGTTTGGGTGCATGATATGCATATTTTCATATGAAATTGTGTAAGGGCTCATTGGATGGGGATTTACACACCGAGTCTCGATGACTCACCCCTTAGTTAAATTTTGCGGGTAATCATTAGATCGCAGATTTGGGAGCCGAGGTGGACTCGTGGAGGCTATACATATGTTTACTCGTAAATTCATTTCTTTTATTTGGACTTATTTTTATTTGAGTTTTGTTATGTAATAAGGCCTTGGGTATTTTATTTGGTTTCACTTTTCGATTTGTTTATTACTTATTATTAAATGATCAATATGGGATTTTCCTAAAATGATAATAAACCATTTCTTATTAAAAATTACTTAAACTCGATTTCTCACCACAACTATAAAGAATATGAGCTTTTTAACGAATGCACAGTTTTTAGACATTCCTTTCATGTGACATGCCAGATTCGGTCGTAACGTTTATGCCGGGTTTGGGGTGTTACAGCCAAGCCACACGCTCGTGTGCCAAGCCGTGTCACTTTTGAAATGGCCTCACCCGCCTGTGTGCCAGACCATGTACTAGGTCATGTAATTTCCTGACTTGCAACTTTTGAAACCTATAGGGGACACACGGCCGCGTCACATGGCCGTGTGTCACATACGGCTGAGACACACGCCAATGCCTTAGGCAGTATAGACAAGAAAATGGCTAAAATCAAGCCATTTCTTTCAACCTTCTCAAGCATAAGCCTAAGTACTTTTGCACACATGATCAAGAATTTTAAACATGCTCAAAATCTGCATAAAAAGGTCCATACAATAGGCTAATAATCCATACAACAAATATGCCATTTAGGCACCTCAAGCACATACATCAAACATACCTAAACATGTGCATATTTAACCATTTATCAACTAACTTGTTTCCATACCAAAACACATCACAATTGACACATATCAATCATACCATATTAAATTCATGCCATATCAAAATAACCTTACCATTTGGACCATTTCTCACATTCATCAAAACTATCTAAATGACACAAAACTAGCCATTTCCAAATGGTTCCAACAACCAACATATATGCATACAATATTTCAATCATGCACATCTATTCAAAACCTTTCCAAAGCACACCATAATTTGACCATGTTGAGGTCAATTCATCACCTACCATTTTAGCCATTCAAAAATGCATTAATACATTTACAAAATAACACACATCAATAAGGCATAAAAAATATCAAGGTTGCATCAACCAAAATGACATATACATGCCAAACTCATCAACTAACATAAACCACAAGTCACCTATACATGCCATTATAACCTTGATCAAGACATCAAAATCTACCAATATAAGCACTGGATAGTGTGATAGATCTCCGACGAGCATCCAAACCAATCGAGCTTTCGATAATCTGTAAAGTAAAGGAAAATAACTACGTAAGTAATGAATACTTAGTAAGCTCGTATAAACTTTAAACATAACATTCCATTTCAAATATGGACTTTATAAGTCATGAATAAACCTATTCCAATGCCTCAATATTTATAAAACTACATAACTATCATCTCACAAATGAATAGGTTCATTAACATCCCGAATACATTCTAACATAATAGGGTCTTATAAGTTGAATTACATAATCATCAACCTTTTCTTAAAACAATGAACCATCTCATTTACTTACTTACTATTCCATTACTTAGCATAAGCTTAATAATGTCATTAATTCACGAATTAGTGTACTTATTCATGACATAAGTAAACTCAAATATTGCATAAGTAAATTTCTTCCTTACAAGTAAGTCCTTTAACTTAACAATCCTTTTTATTTCATCATATTACATCTCTATTATGAATTTACCATTTCATTACCTATTCTCACCTGTTTCATTTGCATAACACGCAAGGCATAAGCATGAAAATCAACCATAGCCACAAGCTAGTGCATTTAAACATAACTCTTTTGAAATCAACTACATTATAAACCATTCATAAGAAATTACATAATTTGATTCTTACCATCCTTTCATGACCATAAGCATATTTTCGTTTGGACCCTTACCATTTCAATGTATATCTTTAAAACTAACATAATACAATCCAACCAATAGCTTGGCATAAGCCTAAGCATCATCAATAACACATGTTAGTGCATCAATTCATAATTCACTTGAATTAGCATAAGGTAAGTCATTAAACATGAATAATCTCACTTGAAATCATCAATTTCATGAACATAGACATACTTTCATTCAACATTTCCTTTTCATAGTTTTCATGATATAAGTCATTTGAATGCTTATCATTCCTTCCTTTTTTATGTCTGTTGAACCACTTAGAATAGTATCGGATACGCAGGAAAGCTCACACAAAGTGTACTAAACATATGGTCGAAACCATTCCTTTTTCATCATTGCTCACTCGAGCCATAAATGGGTCTGCTCACACAAGTTGACGGTCGAAATGTAACTACACGATGCCTTTCACATAAGCTGACGAGTATTCGCAAAAAAAATGTCAGAACTCAGCCATCGGTAGGACATTCAGGACCAGCACCCTGAACATGGTAACCAGGGTCTACTCACACAAGGTGATGGTCGGAATGTAAGATACACAATACTGCTCACACAAGCTGATGAGTATCCGCAAAAAATGCTAGACCTCAGCCATCGATAGGACATTCAAGACCAATACCCGAAACATGGTAAACCTAATGACATGTAATTTTTAACCTATATATTCCTAAGGTTCAAACGGGGCTCGATAGTCGTCGTACGTCGTTGGATTTCCATCGTTTCTTTATATGATAAATTGCATAATAATACATAACATATATTTATTGATTCATTTACATTAGAAAACCACATTAAACATTCAATTGAATCAACATTTAAGTGATTATAGTTCATACGAATTTACCTGGCTAAATTGCAGAAATGACAAAGTACAGGGTCTATTTGGTAATTTTCCTTTCTTCTCGATTTTCCACTCGTTCTTGATCTAAATTAATAATTTCATTAAATTTATTCTTTTATACAGTGAAATCACTTCATTTTATGCAGTTTAGTCCTTTTTGACATTTTACAAAATTACCCTCAACTTTTCATTTTTATTCAATTTAGTCCTTATGTCCTAATCATGCAAATAAACAAATTTTATTGAAAATTTATACCAGCCGAATGTGAATATCATCCATTTCAGCCCATTGTTTCAACAATTTCATATCAAGCCCTTAAACTATTACTATTTTAACAATTTAGTCCCTAAGCGGTAAATTCATCAAAAATCAATTAATAAAATACTTATAAATAACAAATAATACTTTAAATCCATAAATTAACATCTAAAATCACAAATATTTATCAATGGAAACATTCAAAATCTTTAACAGTTTCAAAAACGAAGGTACGGGCTAGCTGGACCTAGTTGCAACGATCTCGAAAACATAAAAATTATTAGAAACGGATGAAAAATGACTTACCATACATCATCCATAGAATAACCGAAGCTTGAAGCTTTTCAATTTCCATTTCCATGTTGACATTCGGTGGGAGAGAAGAAAATACCTTTCTTTTTTATGTTTTTTATTTTTTTAACCTTTTATTCATTATTTTCATAATATAATAACATAATAAACATTAAAACTTAAAAGAAATTAAAGCATCAAAATGTCCCACTACATTAAGAATGGTTTATTTATCCATTAAGGCCATCCAATTATAAATCTTTAATCAATTAACACCTTTAAACTAATAGCGATTGACTTTTTCAACTTTTACGATTTAGTCCTGTTTACTTAATTAATCATTTAAACGTTAAAATTTCTTAACGAAACTTTAATACAACCTTAATAACACTCTGTAAATATTATTTATGGCTCTGGATACCTTATTTTCTAAAACCACTTGACTTTAGGGTCTTACCACTTAAACTTAATTAATCATTCATATAACATAAATTACCATACCAAAAACCTTTTTAAAACCATATTTGACTCATAAATATTAAATAATAATGTTTATGAACTTACTCATCGGATTTGTGGCCCCAAAACCACTATTTTCGACACCACTGAAAAACGGGCTGTTACAACTCTCCCCTTTAAGAAAATTTCATCCTTGAAATTTCTCACCTGATAATAGCCATTACATCAAATCTTTCTTTCATCTTCTTAATGGTAGTCCATAAACAAATCAATCATAACTCATCTCGATTCAGAACTCATATCAAAACTCATATTAGAACTTGATACTAATCGTGGACTTAACTGAACAGCTTTGATGCTCTCCTATCTTAACTTTATCATCATTAGCACAACTATCGAGAAATTCTCAGTAATCATCAGTCGAAACATACCCAAAATTCCAAATCATAAGATTCTATATACATTAAATTTTAATAACGTTTAACCGAAGTTCATACTTTTCATAACAGACTCTAACTGATGCTTCCAACACATCTACATCTGTAACTTTTAACTGATAAACGTTCCATTTCATGAAAAACTTCAAGCAAAATTATTTAAACACAAGTGTGATAGTTGCAACTATTGAGACGATTTTAACCCATAATAACATTTCCCGATTATAACTTATATAATAGATATGTTTTTGTATCATGTCTTCTAGAATATGAATCCCTCATTCTGACTGTCCGTCAATTTACCCGTGAATCCGCAAAATTTATTCTCGAATCTAGAAATGAACTCGAATATATACAACTTATCTAAATTTCCAAATAAATAACTCGTTCTGATTAAAACAATTGAGTCAATCTCATCAATCAAATAATAACATTTCAGAATAATTATTTCTTCTTGTTGTCAAGATAATCCAAATATACCGTCCATCGTACTTTCCTCAGAATACCAACCAAAGATCACCACAAACTGCATTAACTCACTCAAAATATGACATCCCACCTTGACTCGTTGACATAAGTCAAGATTACCTTAGGAATGAGAACCAATATGCAAGGTTAAGCTCGATCTTCCACATCTATACTTTTGTTGTTGCCTACCTATAATGACCCAAAATTTACTGCATCGTAGAAGTGTATTTTCTGTTATCTGTTGTTTTTAATAAAACAGATTCGTAAATATTTTTAATAAATATTTACGAAATTAGTTGTGTGGTTAATTAGGTTTTGGTTAGGTGAATTAGTTTGAATTAAGGTTAATTAGGTATAAGGATTAAATTGAATAAAGTGTAAAAGCTTAATTATAGAATAGAGAAAAGTCAAGGGACTAAATTAGCAATTAAGCCATAAGTGCCAAGTGTGTGGTAATAGTGAAATACATGTGGTTAAATAATTTACATAAGTTAGTAATAATTACTTATTTACTTATTATACAAGTAAATATTATTTTATTATTATATTATTATATTATATTAAAAATTATATTATATTAATATAATGAGATAAAATAAAAGAAATAAAACATATGTATGGAAAATATAATTCCATGTGTATGTATAATATACATATATTTATTTATATTAAATACATACTTAATATTTAAGTATATGAATAAAATATTATTATATTATAATTAAACAAATAAATAAAGGAAACAAAAAGAAAGAACAAACAGAATTGAAACGAAAACAAGGGAGAAAAGAGAGAAAGAAAAAGAAAAGAGAAATTAGGCTTCTAAGGATTCAAAGTTAATTTGGTAAGTCAATTTAGCCCTTTTTCTTGTAATTTTGATGTTTTTGGAGTCCTAGAACAAAATACTACTTGATTTATGTTAAAATTTTTAAAGTTAGTGAATTTTTAGATATTGTTCATGTTGAATAAATTGATAAATTAGGGGTTAAATTGATAAAATTTCAAGTTAGAATTGGTTAAAGGATTAAATTGTAAAATAAGTTATAAGTTTTGTGTAATAGGGACAAAGTTGAGAGAATTTCGAAATTAGGGTTTTATGGAGAAAATTAGAGAGTTAAGTTTAGTTATAAGTAGAAATTGAGTGAAAATAAAGAGTGAATGGAGATGAAAATGGAGAAAATTTTAGTTAGAGATTAAATTGGAATTTAGGCAAAATTTTAATAGAAAATCAAAGTATTTGATGTGAATTGGTGTTTTTTGATAATTTTAAATTATTTTAATTTTCGTAGCTAACGTCGTGCCGGAAACATCGGCTAAGAAGGGGAAAGAGAAAGTTGACAAGTAATAACACGAGGATATACGGTTTGTATTACTATAATTCAAATCTATTTATTATTAATTTTTATATTTTAATTAAAATGCATGATAAGTAAAATGAGGTGAGTATTGTTATTGAATTGAATAAAATTGAATTGAATTATGAATATATGTGAGTATTTGAAATGTATAATTAATGGAAAGTGGAAAGTGATTTGAATTGAAAGTATGAGAATTTGTGATTGAAGTGAAATTGATATAAATATTGAGTGAAATTGAAATGTGTTTTGAATTCCCTATTAACTAATCGGGCTGAGTTGGATATAGTTGGCATGCCATAGGATTGGAAGTGTTCAGGGATACTTCGACCATGAGTCGATGAGACAATGGGTGTCATTATATTACTTCGGATAGATTCAATGAGGTACTGGGTACCAACTTACTTCGGCTTGGCTGATGAGACAGTGGGTGTCAACTATTGCTTCGAATTATCCGATGAGGCACTGGGTGCCATACTGGTGTGTTTTGGTTGGATCCGTGTATCCGCTAAAGTCCGAGTCGTGTTAATAGGGGTAAATAAATGAATTGGTAATAGAAAAGATATTGAGTGATTTTGAATAAAAATTGAAATAAGATATTAAAATGAAATATTAAAAATATATATATATAATTTTTGATATAGTGAGATGATGTTTAAATCTAAGTAAAGAAGTGCTATTTGGAAATAGTTATTAATAAGAAATGATAGAACAGCGTATGAACTGATTATTGAAAGACTAATGTTGTAAGACTTTAGATATGAAATGGAATAAGATATTGTATTGGGATATGGAAATGAAATATATGAAATAATGGTTTATGAAATGGTTATTGATGAAATGCATGAAATGGGTATTGATATAGTAAGGAGATGTAACAGTCCGGTTTATACCCTAGTCGGAACAGTGGTTTCGGGACCACAAATCCGAGTCTGTATAATATTTTAATATTATATTCCGTGTCTCTGATAAATGATTATGCATGTAACATCCTAAAATTCGGGATTATATGTTTTACATTATACCATGCGATAGGCTAGTTAAGAGTGTTAATTGTGTATGTTTAGGGGGTCCTAAGAAGGCTTGGGGTTGAGTTGGGCCTTAGCAAAATTTTTGTGTTTAAGCACTTAAGGGGGAGAAGGCAAGTGGCATCAAGACTTAAGGAAATAAGTGTGTATTTTGCTAAAACAAGTGGAGCTAGTAGCAGAGTGGTGTGGCATCACATGAAGGGGCTTAAGGGGTGGAGTTCGAATCCCACCTATTGCAAATTTTTTTTTGGATTAATTTTTGCACTTCTTTTCCAAAGTGTCGGCCATGGTTCTAAAGAAGGTAAGGGAGACTTTCTAATGATGGAAAGAAGACTAAGGAAAATGGTAAGGAGGAAATCAAGGGAAAAAGAAGGAAAGAAGTAAAGGATTTGTGGAAAAAAGGGGAACATGTTGGCCGAATTTTTGGAAGGAGCTTGGGGAAAGAATTTTGTTCAACACCCATCTTTTTGGTAAATGTGGTACACGATTTTAGTAGGGAGAAAAGGGGAGCCGAAATTCTTTTGATCATTTTGCAAGTTTGTGCATGAAAGGCTTGTTTTCTTTGTAACATTTTGGTGCTCTCTTTTCCGATCCTTTCTCTTTGTTTTACCGAAACACTCAAGCAATTTGTTCACCTTTTTTTCCCTTGTTTTGTCGTATTACTCAATCCATTTTGTTCATTCTTCCTTGGTGTGAGCCGAAACCCTCTAACACTTCTCTCCCATCTCTTCTTTTCTTTTTGACCATTTCTTCAACCCTTCTCTCTTTTCTTAAATCGACATTACCTTGTGGCCGAATCTTGTTTGTTCATTTCTCTCCAATAGCCGAACCTTTTAACCCTTAATCTTTTCTTCATTATTTCTTTATCTTTCGTGTTGGCACTCTCTTCTTTGATCGAATCGTGTTATAGTGGGAAAGCCGAATCTTATACCTTTGACTCATCCATAGCCATAAGTCCAATCGGTGGGAATCGGATTCATCATCGTTAAGGTAAGGAGTTTCGTCATGGTTCATTTTGATCTATTTCATTGCTCGGTTAGTTGCTAAACGGATAATGGATTTGACTAATCGGTTATTATAGGGACTAGATCACTCGTTCTTATCCACTCGTTATTCCTTCGAAAGTGGTGGTAAGCCAAAATCCTCTCCCTAAACAATTACATTCTCTCATCATAGTATTATTCTAACCGAGACTCTTTCAGTGGAGGCAAGTGGTAGCGTTATTAAAAGAAAATCGATAGGAGGGCAAATAGGGAGTGGACTTGCAATCTCTACTTGCAAGTTCAAACGTAGGGCTGTATCGGCGGTTCGGGATTTCCCATTGGGTTGTGGACCATCATCCGGTGAGAATAGGCAAATTATGGTCGTTCACGATTCTAAGGGTATGCATTTTTAGATCATTAATTTAGATTTGGAATAAGAAAATATCTTTGGTTGGTTAATCGAATGTTATGGTGTCATAGGTGCCGACGATCAAGAAGGTTTAGTTCTTACCGTAATCAGGTGTGTAATCTCACACCGAAATCCCATAAATTCGTGATTCACTATTATGTTAGAAAATAGATCGTTGTCGATTACAAATCTAATAATCGTGATATGGCATGAATCGGGTGACTTGCTTATTCAACACTATTTCTAAAGATCTGTCAAAATCAGTATTAATTTACTAAATTACGAAAATGCCCCTATGGGCCGATTTACCAAAATGCCCCTATGGGCCGATTTACCAAAATGCCTCTATGGGTCGAATTGCTAGAATGCCTTAGTGGGACGAACTATCAAAGTGCTTCAATGGGTCGACTCACTGTAATAATTCCCTAGATTAATGGTGGTTATATATATATGTGGATATTTTATTTTATTATGTATGTTGCATTCTTTTTACATTTTGTATTGGATGGGAAAAATTGTATGGAAAGCAGTGTAGCCTGGTGGCATAGCCACAACTTGTTCATTATTATGCTTACTTATGATTTCGGTGGCATGGCCACAATAATAATATATTATAGTAGCTCGACTGCAAATTGGTGTGAGGGGCGGGGTGGGTTGACTTGATCCCCATAGGTGTGATTGGCTGGTCGGGGGTGTGATGGATGGATGGGTTGGGTTGCATACTTTTCATTTATATACTACTATGTAAAATGGGCTTAGGCCCAAGGTTATGCTATGCGGGTTCAAACCCAGTGGACGACGGTAAGGGGATTATACACTGAGTTCTGGTAACTCACCCCATTCTCTTAATCCTTGCAGGTAATGATCAGTAGTGAGGACTTGGGCCCATGGATGACTCGGTGGAGGCCATACTTTGGAAATAATATTTTCGAACCTTAGTAAATTTTGTTTCCGCTTTATTTCGTTACTCTTACTATTTTGGGTTTAAAGTTGTAATAAGGCCTCTGGGATTTTTATTTTGTTTTATGTTTGACGTTTTTATTATCTTCCATGAATTGATTTAAACGGGGATTTTCTAAAATCATAAACAGCGGTTTTTCTTAAAATTTATCAACAAACGGATTTCATAATAAATATGTACGAATAATTTAACTTGGATTTTTCCTGCAAGTTATCAATAATATTTTCAAAAGTCACGGTTTTAAAAGATTACTAGTTCGATTATCGATTCTTCAATCAACCTTTCAAGATTAGTAGTATTTTTATCAAATATTTCTAATCAAATTTGTTTTTCTTAAATTATAACCTAATAATAACATCTTTAGTAAGAATCAGAAGTTTTTTACTCATTTTCTTCATGTGACATGCCAGATCTGGTCATACCGCATGAGCCGGGTTTGAGGTGTTACATTTTATGGTATCAGAGCAAGGTTACAAAACTCGGCTGTGGTTTGGGTTCAAAAATATTTTCTAAAACTGCTTGAAATTTGATTTATAAATACATGTTTTAGAGGAAGTATGGCACCACGAGTATCCAACATCAAGTCAGTAAGTTTATGTATTCATTTTATGATTATTGTGGTATGATTGTAGTATGAAAACTTCACAGAATAGAGATACTCTAGAACTTTTAGCATAGTAGCTAAAACTATAGAGATTGAGACTTTAGGATATGTTTTGCGAAAACAACTTTACTTCCTATATTCCATAAAACATCGTTTAATAAACATTGAATAGCATACTGATTCATAAGACTCTTAATCAGATTAAATCGACTTAGCAAACATGAGCGCTAGAGTACGTGGACGTGGTAGACGTGGACGTGGTAGAGGCCGAGGTGCTAGAGTTGTATCTGAGGCATCGGGACATATGCCAGAAATGGACGCACCTGCGTCACCAGTGACTGAAGCTAGGTCACATGATCGAATGAGAGAGGACGACGCTCTGTCCCAAGCTATGTTACGAGTTCTAGAAAGGGTTGCTGGGGCAAGAACTGGGTCGGCAGCTCATGGGTCGATATCGGAGCGACTCAGATCGAATGGGACCGAAGTTTTTAGAGGTATTTCGGGTGTAGCCCCAAGTGTAGCGGAGTACTAGCTTGAGGCGGTGGAGCGGATTATGGACGACCTGGATTGCACAGCCGAGCAGAAACTGAAAGGGGTTGTGTCATTGCTGAGAGACAAGGCGTATCAGTGGTGGCTCACTGTTCGGGAAGGTACTCGGGCTGAACGTATTACCTAGGAATTCTTTAAAACATCATTCCAGGGAAAATATGTCGGGGTTAGCTATGTGGATGCCCGAAGGAAGGAATTCCTGAATCAGGTCCAAGGAGGTAAATCTGTGGCAGCATACGAGGCGAAGTTTCTGCGTCTGAGTCGGTACGCTCGGGGAATAGTGCCGAATGATCATAAACGCTGCGTGCGTTTTGAGAATGGATTGCATGATGAGTTACGGATACTGATAGCCCCACAGAAGGAGAGGAATTTTGCTGCACTTGTGGAAAAAGCTAAGATAGCTGAGGAAGTTAAGCACTCGGAATGGCAAAATCGAGACAAGGATATGGACAGGAACAAGAGAGACTCTGGGTATTCAGGTCCTGCTAGAGGATTTCAAAAAAGGCCCAGGACTGAGGGACCAGTTCAAGTGAGTGCTCTAGCTACTACCAATCATTTATAGCCTTGCGTGGATTGTGGAAAACTTCACTCGGGTGAATGTTGGAAGAGAACTGGTGGTTGTTTCAGATGTGGATCCAAAGGTCATCGGTTTAAGGATTGCCCTCGAGAGTCTGCTCAGACTCAAGTAGTTCGTAACAGATTTGCGCAGCCAGCAGGAGGCGCTCAGCAGCCGCTGAGAGGCCGTGGGCCAGGTCGAGGTGGTAATGGTGTAGGACGAGGTCAGGGTGCACCGAGTAGAGGTACCGGAAATAAGGGCAACACGGAGGCGAGGCAGCCAGGGCTGGTCTATACGGTCAGACGTCGAGAGGATGGTGACGCATCGGACGTCATAATCGGTACGTTTTTCATATCTGATATACCTTTTACCGCTCTGATAGACATTGGATCCACCCATTCGTATGTTGCGTGTGCTGTGTCTGGAACTTTGAATATTAGATCTGAGATTACTACTAGAGAAACTGTAACACCCCAAACCCGGCCCATTCGTTACGACCGAATTTGAAATGCCACTGCGGAAAAACGTTTGAAGACTGATTTCACTTTTGGGAAAAACATTAAAAATTTTGTCATTTGAAAACCATGTCCAATTAAAAATTCTAAATAATATAAGCTTGATAAAAATATCCAAATTAAAACTTTATTATAAGCTTTTAAAATATAAGTTGCCAAAATTAAAAGCACTTCCCAATAATAATTTAATGGTCGTCTAGTTTAAACATAATAAAAATGTTCAATCACTTTAATGGGCCTTATTACAATAAACACTTAATCAAAATACTGAAAATATAACTACTTAATTAATTAAAATATCTTTCTCGCATGGAAATCGCTTTCGCATGGCCACCTTTGTATCCACTCCAACCCGGTCCAAAAATCACGATCACCGCGATGTTTAATAAAAATTGGGTGAGTCATACTGCACTCGGTGTGTAATTAGTCCACCGAATTCCACCCACATGTTAACCACTTATTAACTCATATATCGAGATATCAATTATCAAATTCACATGTTATCACATTCTGGCTTGGCCCATATTCATATCACATTCATCTAATAGGGTAGTTAACCACATAATTTCCACATACTGGCTTAGCCCATTTCCACACCGATCCACATTCATATACTGGGCTTTGCCCATTTCCACATTAATCCACATATCATATTGGGCTTGGCCCATTTCCACATATGTTCACATACGAAATAATGCAATTATGAAACCCAACCCAAACCTAGGGTCCATCCGCTACACACCCCCTTATCCAGCCTACCACACACCAGGGGATTATCAAATCTCCCTCTCCTTTTCACTCCAAAGGCAATCACTGCCGTCCACGTGCAATTAAGCACAATAGTCCACAACGCGACCTCAGTCAGCGCCAATCCACGATGTAGCCGTAGCTAACACCAAAACCACGATGGGACACATAGTCACTCATCAACCACGATATGGCACATAGCCGATATCAACCACGATGAGGCACATAGCCACTCATCAAGCCACGCGAACTAAATCGTAATTAATCCACAACGTGACCTCAGTCAACGTCAATCCACGATGTAGCTTAAGGCTAACATCAAACCACGTACTCGAAGTACACCCGTACCTTCTTTCATATCATATCCCACCCATGCACATGCAACATATAATAATGTCATGATAATAATGCATGTACAGGTTGTTCAGACATACAATCTCATTCATATAGGCACATTCACATTCTTTCAATAATCAACACTAACCTGGTATTCGATATACCCCTCTAGGGCATCCATATCACATCACTGTCACCGCACTAGTTAACCCATAAACATAACACATACAAATATAGCATAAACCCAGAAACGGTGGGTTAATCACACACCTTACTATTTAGCGAAATCCCGAACTACTTGAATCTAACACGATGAATGGGGTTTTACCTCCTCCCTAAATGCCGATTTGGTCTCCTACCAAATCCCGAAGGCTTTGCTTATTCCTGTCGATTAGCCCCTAAACCATCATAGTCACAATCGGTCATCACTTAACAACTAATAAAGTGGCCTTTGGCCGAATACTTACACTGCTTACCTTACTAACTAAATCCCGAAAGATCACTTCCACAAACATTGGCTATAAGAATCCCGAAAGATCTCTTGCGCTAGGCTGTACCTTCCCCTACAATCGGTCTTAACACATTTAATAAGATTTATAGGGCCATTCGGCCAACCTTGGAAATTAGAGCCTAAACTCTTGATTTCGGCAGGCTTATGAAGAAAACTCAAAACCGATTATCAAAGGAGAGAACACTTACCACCACCACACGAATCGTCCACTAGCTCTAAATGTCGACAGGATAAAAGGGATGTTGACTTTCGGCTTTTGAAACTTGCGATAGAAGAAAAAGAATAAAGCCGTCTTTGAGATTCGGCTATGGCTATTAATAAAAGTAAAATACAAATAGAAGAAAAAGCACTTACATGATTCGGCTAAGCCCTTCAAATGTTGATGGAAAAATCGGTCACAAGAGAAAGGTATATTCGGCTAACACCAATTAAAAGAAGAAGCTTGGGAGAGGGATATAGGTTCGCCAAGCTAGCAAATAGGAAAGAATGAACTCAAATGGCCTTAATGCCCTTTGTAATTTCGGTCACTAACCAAAAGAATGTGAAGGCCAAAACTAGGTGACTTAACACAAAAGAAGACGGCACTAAAGAGAAAGGAGAAACTAAATTTCTGGTACAAAGAATTTAAAGAAGAAAAAGAATAACAAAAGATGATCACTCCCCTTATAAAGAATTCTTGTTACTACATCCCCACTTATCAAATCCCAAATTAAACTCCTATTCTAACTCTTTATCACCTTAACAAATAAAATAAAATAAATCATCACATTATCTCTTATCACCTATTTAAACTAAAATAAATAAAATAAGGCCTCCATTATCTTCTTATCATCCATTAAAAATAAATAAAATAAATCAACATTTATCCTACCTTTATCTAATCTAGCCGAAAGTTAAAAGGAGAAATAAACTCAATCCTCATCCAATTGAAAGTCCATGTGCCGTCCAATTTCTTCCAACTTGACGCCAAAATAAAAAAAACACTCCTTATGCTTTGCCATCAAGACTCGAACATGAGACCTCACTGGAGCAATTCTCCTAGCACCTTAGGTAGCGTCCCAAGCCACTTTGCCAAGGCGCTTTTTGTGACATGAATCACTCAGATTTCTTTTAAGCCTCCCACCCAGCGCTTTCTTGCCGCACGAAAAATAAAATGCTCTTTCTTGCTTCCGTCGCAACTCGAACCTGGGCCCTCTACCCATTGCGTGAGGCGTCACTTGCCCAAGCCTTAAGTGGCGCCTTGCTGCCATTTTACCAGGCCAACCCTTGTGTCATAAACTCCCCACAATTCCTCTTAAAGCCTCCTTAGCCCAATTTGTCTTAACGCCAAAAGCAAAATAAAATTACACTACTTGCTGCCAAGGTGATTCGAACCAAGGCCCTTCCCCACTGCTCCTGGCGTCATTCTCCAAGGCCCTAAGTGGCGCATTCCAGCCACTTTACCAAGGTAATTTCTATGTCCAAGAACTCCCAAAATTTTCATATAAGGCCTCCCTGGCCTTGCTCCCCCTTTTTAACTTAAAAACCAATAATTTTCCAAAGCTTTCTCTTCTATCCTAGAGTTCTAAAAACCCTTAATACACTTCCAAACACTGCCAAAACCTACTAACATCATGAATTATGCACGAACGCATAACCCCTAATCTAGGATGTTACAGTTCTACCCTCCTTAAAATAATTTCGTCCTCGAAATTACTTACTAACGAATAATCGTACATCTTAACTCACCGCACTACGCTTATGCTGCGCACTCTGATCTTAATAAAACTATCTTACCTTCTAGGCACAGTCTTAAAGTTCACATCCAAGGTTTCATACACTTCACTAGCAATACAACAATGAACTATCTCTAAAGCAATAAATAATACTCCAAAAACAAGGAACTTACCCGCTATCACATCCCCGGTTGTCTCACATCCGAACTTCGCACCTCTCTGGGTGTTCCACGACCTTGGCCTCGAGCCCTATCCATCACTTGCAGACATTTCTTAACCAAATGAGCCTTAGACCCACACCGAAAACATTCCTTACTATTTCCCCAACATTCTCCTGCATGAGCTCTTCCACACTGAGCACATGAATGACTCCGATTCTCAGAAACTGGCACAGGTGCACGTACAGAATTCTCGATCCTTGGTCTTTTCTGAACATCTTCAAACGATACTGACGGCCCAAAACTTCTCTTATTCCCGTTCCTTTCCTTATCTCGGTTCTCCCTTACAGTCCTCTTAACTTCCTCAGCGACCCGAGCTTTTTCCACTAGAATGGCGAAGTCCCTTTCTCTTTGTGGAGCAATCAACATTCGTAACTCATCTCGTAATCCATCTTCGAACCGGACACACCTTTCGTAATCAGTGGTCACGATCCCTTTGGCGTACTGACTTAACCGCACAAATTCCGCTTCGTACTCTGCTACCGACTTACTTCCTTGTACCAAGTTAAGAAATGCCTTTCTCTGCGAGTCTAAGTAGCTAGCTCCAACGTACTTTCCTTCGAACTTAACCTTAAAATAATCCCAATCCACTCGATCTGCTGGGGTACCTTGCCTGACAGTGAGCCACCATCGATAAGCTTCATCTCGGAGCAACGAAACAGCACCTTTCAGCTTTTCCTCAGCAGTTAAATCCAAATCATCCATAATCCTTTCAACTGCTTCTAACCAATACTCCGCTACATTCGGAGCCACTCCGGATACTCCTCTAAAAACTTCAGCTCCATTGGACCTAAGTATCTCCTAAACTGACTTCCGAGCTCCACTTCTCATTCCAACTCTTGCTACTTGCTGTAGCACACGTAGCATAGCTTGTGATACGGCGTCATCTCCTCCTGTCGGATCTTGATCCTCCGCGCCCACTGATGGCGATGGCGGCACGTCACTTGCTGACCTATGGCCAGACCCTCACCGGTTCTCGACATCGCCATTCGACCACGTCTCCTAAAGCTCATTTCTAACGTCGCGATTTTATCTGATTAAAAAGTTTTATGCATCAGAATTTTGTTCCACTTATTAACCGCGAACAATTTTATGAAGTAAAGTATTTAGAAGTAGTTCTTTCGATTACACAAAGGTTCAGCCTCAAGTTCACTACTCTAATTCGTAGGGTCACATTCACATTCATAAACAGAGACACATTCATTCACTACACTTCTATGGTCATTTCAAATTTTCCCCAACCTGTGGGTAATTTCGTCATTCGTCCTACCAGGTATTTTCGTAATAAATCGGGTCAATTTAAAAATCTTTACAAATCAAAGGTTATTTTAAAATTTACAAAAACTCTCGGGTTTATTTTGAAAATTTGTTTTCCAGATCGAGGTGTTGCAAAAATTTCAAATCGAGGTTATTTCGGTAATTTTGGAAGTCGAAAGCGCCCAGTAAACTCTCCAAATCGGGGGTATCTTGTTATTTGTAAAATAAAAGTTTTTGGTATTTTTGTAAAGTAGAAATATTGTAGCAAACGTCGAGGGTATTTTTGAAAATCTTAAGAACTAAGGGTATTTTAGTAATTTACAATACATGGGCATTTTTGTAATTTTGTAAATCGGAGATAATTTGGAAAAATTTTCACAATAATCTTTTACTACAATTAAAAGGGTAATTTAGGGATTTTAAAACTAGGGTTTTTATAAAACTGCATGGCTAGTCCCTTTCGGGTTTTAATTATCGGGTTTAGCAGTGAATAAGTCCTCTTGGTTAGGGTGAACCGTAGCTACGCACTGTAGGATTCGAGTAGAGAGGAGGTGAGTCGCTAGGACTGCTTAAGTACCAAGCTCTTACTGAATACCAATCCTAGACATGCGTACTATGGTTGCCAACCTTAACTCGGCGACTTAGTTCACAGGTTTGTTTAATAGTCCTTAAGTCTTATGCACTTGTGTTTGAGTAGCCCAGTCCTAGGATTCAACAGATCCTAGTTCACTAATCTACGTTCCCTTCATACTTATAACATTCACATACACATTTCACTTCATGAGTCAAGGGTACTTACACGGTGGATCATGGTCTGAGATACAGTGCCATGCCGTAATAACTCGAAAAATAATTCATAAAACCCATATTTTCGAAAAAGCCCATTTAAAAAAAATGTTTTTGGACCCAAAACCCTCAAAGCCGAGTTTTGAACCGGGCTCTGATACCAAATCAGAACACCCTAAACCCGGCCCATTCATTACGACCGAATTTGAAATGCCACTGCGAAAAAACGTTTGAAGACTGATTTCACTTTTGGGAAAAACATTAAAAATTTTGTCATTTGAAAACCATGTCCAATTAAAAATTCTAAATAATATAAGCTTGATAAAAATATCCAAATTAAAACTTTATTATAAGGCTTTAAAATATAAGTTGCCAAAATTAAAAGCACTTCCCAATAATAATTTAATAGTCGTCTAGCTTGAACATAATAAAAATGTTCAATCACTTTAATGGGCCTTATTACAATAAACACTTAATCAAAATACTGAAAATATAACTACTTAATTAATTAAAATATCTTTCTGCATCGAAATCGCTCGCATGGCCACCTTTGTATCCACTCCAACCCGGTCCAAAAATCACGATCACCGCGATGTTTAATAAAAATTGGGTGAGTCATACGGACTCGATGTGTAATTAGTCCACCGAATTCCACCCACATGTTAACCACATATTAACTCATATATCGGATATCAATTATCAAATTCACATGTTATCACATTCTGGGCTTGGCCCATATTCATATCACATTCATCTAATAGGGTAGTTAACCACATAATTTCCACATACCGGGCTTAGCCCATTTCCACACCGATCCACATTCATATCTTTGGGCTTTGCCCATTTCCACATTAATCCACATATCATATTGGGCTTGGCCCATTTCCACATATGTTTACATACGAAATCATGCAATTATGAAGCCCAACCCAAACCTAGGGTCCATCCACTACACACCCCCTTATCCAACCTACCACACACCGTGGATTATCAAATCTCCCTCTCCTTTTCACTCCAAAGGCAATCATCGCCGTCCCACGTGCAATTAAGCACAATAGTCCACAACGCGACCTCGATCGGCGCCAATCCACGATGTAGCCGTAGCTAACACCAAAACCACGATGGGACACATAGTCACTCATCAACCACGATATGGCACATAGCCGATATCAACCACGATGAGGCACATAGCCACTCATCAAGCCACGCAAACTAAATCGCAATTAATCCACAACGTGACCTCGACCAACGTCAATCCACAATGTAGCTCAAGGCTAACATCAAACCACGTGCACTGAGTACACCCGCACCTTCTTTCATATCATATCCCACCCATGCACATGCAACATATAATAATGTCATGATAATAATGCATGTACAGGTTGTTCAGACATACAATCTCATTCATATAGGCACATTCACATTCTTTCAATAATCAACACTAACCTAGTATTCGATATACCCCTCTAGGGTATCCATATCACATCACTGTCACTGCACTAGTTAACCCATCAACATAACACATACAAATATAGCATAAACCCGAAAATGGTGGGTTAATCACACACCTTACTATTTAGCGAAATCCCAAACTACTTGAATCTAACACAATGAACGGGGTTTTTCCTCCTCCCTAAATGCCGATTTGGTCTCCTACCAAATCCCAAAGGCTTTGCTTATTCATGTCGATTAGCCCCTAAACCATCATAGTCACAATCGGTCATCACTTAACAACTAATAAAGTGGCCTTTGGCCGAATACTTACACTGCTTACCTTACTAACTAAATCCCGAAAGATCACTTCCATAAACGTTGGCTATAAGAATCCCGAAAGATCTCTTGTGCTAGGCTGTACCTTCCCCTACAATTGGTCTTAACACATTTAATAAGAGTTATAGGGCCATTCGGCCAACCTTGGAAATTAGAGCCTAAACTCTTGATTTCGGCACGCTTATAAAGAAAACTCAAAACCGATTATCAAAGGAGAGACTTACCACCACCACACGAATCGTCCACTAGCTCTAAATGTCAACAGGATAAAAGGGATGTTGACTTTCGGCTTTTGAAACTTGCGATAGAAGAAAAAGAATAAGGCCGTCTTTGAGATTCGGCTATGGCTATTAATAAAAGTAAAATACAAATAGAAGAAAAAGCACTTACATGATTCGGCTAAGCCCTTCAAATGTTGATGGAAAAATCGGTCACAAGAGAAAGGTATATTCGGCTAACACCAATTAAAAGAAGAAGTTTGGGAGAGGGATATAGGTTCGGCCAAGCTAGTAAATAGGAGAAGAATGAACTCAAATGGCCTTAATGCCCTTTGTAATTTCGGTCACTAACCAAAAGAATGTGAAGGCCGAAACTAGGTGACTTAACATAAAAGAAGACGGCACTAAAGAGAAAGGAGAAACTAAATTTCGGTACAAAGAATTTAAAGAAGAAAAAGAATAACAAAAGATGATCACTCCCCTTATAAAGAATTCTCAAGCTACTACATCCCCACTTATCAAATCCCAAATTAAACTCCTATTCTAACTCTTTATCACCTTAACAAATAAAATAAAATAAATCATCACATTATCTCTTATCACCTATTTAAACTAAAATAAATAAAATAAGGCCTCCATTATCTTCTTATCATCCATTAAAAATAAATAAAATAAAGCAACATTTATCCTACCTTTATCTAATCTAGCCAAAAATTAAAAGGAGAAATAAACTCAGTCCTCATCCAATTTAAAGTCCATGTGTCATCCAATTTCTTCCAACTTGACGCCAAAATAAAAAAAACACTCCTTATGCTGCCATCAAGACTCGAACATGAGACCTACTGGAGCAATTCTCATAGCACCTTAGGTAGCGTCCCAAGCCACTTTGCCAAGGCGCTTTTTGTGACATGAATCACTCAGATTTCTTTTAAAGCCTCCTAGCCCAAATACTTTCTGCCGCACGAAAAATAAAATGCTCCTTCTTGCTTCCTTCATGAACTCTCGAACCTGGGCCCTCTACCCATTGCGTGAGGTGTCACTTGCCCAAGCCTTAAGTGGCGCCTTGCCGCACTTTACTGAGCCAACTCTTGTGTCATAAACTCCCACAATTCCTCTTAAAGCCTCCTTAGCCCAATTTGTCTTAACGCCAAAAGCAAAATAAAATTACACTACTTGTCGCCAAGGTGATTCGAACCAAAGCCCTTCCCCACCGCTCCCGCGCCATTCTCTAAGGCCCTAAGTGGCGCATTCCACCACCTTACCAAGGTAATTTCTATGTCCAAGAACTCCCAAAATTTTCATTTAAGGCCTCCACAGCCTTGCTCCCCTTTTAACTTAAAACCAATAATTTTCCAAAGCTTTCTCTTCCATCCTAGAGTTCTAAAACCCTTTAATACACTTCCAAACACTGCCAAAACCTACTAACATCATGAATTATGCACGAACGCATAACCCCTAATCTAGGATGTTACAGAAACAACTGTGATTAGCCCTTTAGGACAGTCGGTGGTAGTAAATAAGTTGTTTAGGGATGTGCCCTTAGAAATTTAGGGAGTAGTATTTCTGGCGAATTTGATGGAACTACCATTCGGTGAGTTCGACCTTATATTGGGCATGGACTGGCTGGTTAAGCATCGTGCGAACTTAGATAGTGCTGCAAAGCGGATGGTACTAAGAACTTTAGAGGATAAGGAAGTGATGATGATAGGTGAAAGAAGAAATTATCTGTCTAATGTGGTATCTGCTTTAAAGGCAGAAAAGTTGGTACAAAAGGGGTGTGAAGCATTCTTAGCCTTTATCAGTGCTTTGGATGCCAAAGAGTTTTTGGTAAAGAGTGTTAGAACGGTGAAAGAGTTTTCAGACGTCTTTCTCGAGGAGCTTCCAGGATTGCCTTCAGATCGGGAAGTGGAATTTGGTATTGAGCCGTTGCCAGGAACGGCTCTGGTGTCCATTGCTCCTTATAGAATGGCACCGAATGAGCTAGTGAAACTTAAAGCTCAAATCTAGGAGTTGATGGATCGTGGATTTATTCGACCAAGTTTGTCACCGTAAGGAGCGCCAGTTTTGTTCGTTAAGAAAAAGGACGGGTCAATACGTATGTGCATCGATTATAGACAATTGAATAAGTTAACGATCAAGAATAAGTATCCGTTATCGAGGATCGATGATCTGTTTGATCAGCTGCGGGGAGCTTCAGTTTTCTCAAAAATAGACTTGAGATCGGGGTATCACCAGCCTAAGGTCAAGGAGGCAGATATTCACAAGACTGCGTTCCGAACTTGATATGGGCATTACGAGTTCTTAGTGATGCCGTTTGGGTTGACAAATACACCAGCTGCATTTATGGACATGATGAACCGGGTCTTCCAACCTTATCTAGATCGGTTTGTGGTTGTGTTCATAGATGATATCTTGGTGTACTCAAAGACTGAAGAGGAGCATGATTCGCATCTACGGGTAGCATTGCAGATATTAAGGGAGAAGCAACTGTATGCCAAATTCAGTAAGTGTGAATTTTGGCTGAGGGAAGTCACCTTTTTGGGGCATGTTGTGTCTGCCGAGGGAATTAGAGTTGATCCCCGCAAGATAGAGGCTGTATTGGACTGGAAGCCACCGAAGTCAGTGGTAGAAATTCAGAGTTTTCTAGGTTTGGCTGGGTATTACAGGCGGTTCGTTGAGGGGTTTTCGTTGATTGCTACACCCCTAACTAAGCTATTGCGTAAGGGAGTACCGTTTGTATGGTCAGATAAGCAGTAAGAGAGTTTTGAGAAATTGAAGAAGATTCTGACGGAAGCGTCAGTATTGATTCAGCCTGAGGCTGGTAAGGAGTTTACTGTTTATTGTGATGCGTCACACACGGGCTTGGGATGTATGTTGATGTAAGGGGGAAAAGTGGTGGCTTATGTATCTCGTCAATTAAGGCCGCATGAGATAAACTATCCCACACATGATTTGGAGTTAGCTGCTGTGGTATTTGCTCTAAAGATATGGAGACACTATCTGTACGGGGAGAAGTCGATTATCTACACGGATCATAAGAGTCTGAAGTACCTCCTTACCCAGAAGGAGTTAAACTTAAGACAGAAGAGGTGGATAGAATCGTTGAAAGATTATGACTGCTCAATCGAGTATCATCCAGAAAAAGCTAACGTAGTGGCAGATGCGTTGAGTCGTAAGGTGATATCGAAATTGAGAGTGATGTTTGCTCATCTCAGCCTTTATGAAGTTGGTAGCTTGTTAGCTGAACTTCAAGTGAAGCCTGCGTGGGTAAGTCAGATTAAGGAAAAGCAGTTGTTAGATGAAAGGTTGGGTTCTCGGTTTCAGCAAGTGAAAGGTGGTGAGATAGAGGATTTTGGATTAAATAGTGATGGAGTATTATGTTTCCGCAGAAGAGTTTGTATGCCCAAGGATTTGGAATTGAGACAAATGATTCTGCGTGAGGCGCATAGTAGCCCATACGCTATGTACCCCGGGGGAAACAAAATGTACCGAGACCTCCGTGAGCAGACAGTGGCCGGGGTTGAAACGGAGGTTGCCGACTTTCGTGAGCAAGTGCTTGACATGTCGGCAGTGAAGGCGAAACATCAATCGCCTTCGTGGTTGCTACAACCGGTGACAATCCCACTTTGGAAATGGGAAAGGATAACGATGGACTTTGTTAGTGGGTTACCTTTAACGCCTACTAAGAAAGATTCAGTATGGGTGATAGTGGATCGGTTAACGAAGTTTGCTCATTTCCTACCTATTCGTACGAATTACACGTTGCAGAAGTTGGCCAAGTTGTATATAGCAGAAGTCGTGAGGTTGCATGGGGTACCAGTGTCTATTATATCGGACAGGGATCCTAGGTTTACATCACGGTTTTGGAAGGCTTTACATGAAGCGTTGGGTACAAGACTAAATTTCAGCACGGCGTTTCACCCGCAGACAGATGGTCAGTCAGAGAGAGTAATCCAGATTCTAGAAGACATGTTAAGGGGCTGTGTGATCGACTTCAGAGGTTGTTGGGAAGATTTTCTACCATTGGCAGAGTTTGCATACAACAATAGCTATAAACCCAGCATCCAGATGGCACCCTATGAGGCGTTGTATGGTCGTAGGTGTCGTACTCTTACTTGCTGGACTGAGCTGGGGGAGCGATAGCTATTGGGTCCTGAGTTAATCTCGAAGACGGAGGAAAAAGTTAAGGTAATTCGGGCTCTGTTAAAAGAAGCTTCAGACAGACAGAAATCGTATGCGGATCTAAAGCGGAAGGAGATAGAGTTCTCTGTGGGTGATCAGGTCTTTTTCAAGGTCTCACCTTGGAAAAAGATCTTAAGATTTGGAAGGAAGGGCAAGTTGAGCCCTAGATTTATCGGACCTTACCGTGTATTGAAGCGTATTGGGCCAGTGGCTTAACTGCTTGAGTTACCTCCGGAGTTAAGTCAGATACATAGCGTATTCCATGTCTCAATGTTAAGGCATTATCGTTCGGATCCGTCTCATGTTGTGCCAGTGGAGAAAGTTGAGATAGGACCTGACTTGTCTTTTGAAGAAGAACTAGTGCAGATTTTAGATCGGGATATAAAGGTGCTAAGAAGGAAGTCGATTCCGTTAGTCAAAGTATTATGGCATAATCACGGGTCAGAGGAAGCTACATGGGAGCCAGAGGACACGATCCGGCAGCAATATCCTCATCTCCACTAATCAGGTAAATTTCGAGGTCAAAATTTCTTTAAGGGGGTAGAATTGTAACATCCTGAAATTTGGGATTATATGTTTTACATTATACCATGCGATAGGCTCGTTAAGCGTGTTAATTGTGTATGTTTAGGGGGTCCTAAGAAGTCTTGGGGTTGAGTTGGGCCTTAGCAAAATTTTTGTGTTTAAGCACTTAAGGGGGAGAAGGCAAGTGGCATCAAGACTTAAGGAAATAAATGTGTATTTTGCTAGCACAAGTGGAGCTAGTAGCAGAGTGGTGTGGCGTCACATGAAGGGGCTTAAGGGGTGGAGTTCGAATCCCACCTATGGCAAATTTTTTTGGATTAATTTTTGTATTTCCTTTCCAAAGTGTCGGCCATGGTTCTAAAGAAGGTAAGGGAGACTTTCTAATGATGGAAAGAAGACTAAGGAAAATGGTAAGGAGGAAATCAAGGGAAAAAGAAGGAAAGAAGTAAAGGAATTGTGGAAAAAAGGGGAACATGTTGGCCGAATTTTTTGAAGGAGCTTGGGGAAAGAATTTTGGTCAACACCCATCTTTTTGGTAAAGGTGGTACACGGTTTTAGTAGGGAGAAAAGGGGAGCCGAAATTCTTTTGGTCGTTTTGCAAGTTTGTGCATGAAAGGCTTGTTTTCTTTGTAACATTTTGGTGCTCTCTTTTCCGATCCTTTCTCTTTGTTTTGCCAAAACACTCAAGCAATTTGTTCACCTTTTTTTCCCTTGTTTTGTCGTATTACTCAATCCATTTTGTTCATTCTTCCTTGGTGTTAGCTGAAACCCTCTAACACTTCTCTTCCATCTCTTCTTTTCTTTTTGACCATTTCTTCAACCCTTCTCTCTTTTCTTAAATCGACATTACCTTGTGGTCGAATCTTGTTTGTTCATTTCTCTCCAATAGCCGAACCTTTTAACCCTTAATCTCTTCTTCATTATTTCTTTCTCTTTCGTGTTGGCACTCTCTTCTTTGATTGAATCGTGTTATAGTGGGAAAGCCGAATCTTATACCTTTGACTCATCCATAGCCATAAGTCCAATCGGTGGGAATCGGATTCATCATCGTTAAGGTAAGGAGTTTCGTCATGGTTCATTTTGATCTATTTCATTGCTCGGTTAGCTGCTTAACGGATCAATGGATTTAACTAATCGGTTATTATAGGGACTAGATCGCTCGTTCTTATCCACTCGTTGTTCCTTCGGAAGTGGTGGTAAGCCGAAATCCTCTCCCTAAACAATTACATTCTCTCATCATAGTATTATTCTAACCGAGACTCTTTCAATGGAGGCAAGTGGTAGCGTTATTAAAAGAAATCGATAGGAGGGCAAATAGGGAGTGGACTTGCAATCTCTACTCCCAAGTTCAAATGTAGGGCGGTATCGACAGTACAGGATTTCCCATCGGGTTATGGTGTCATAGGTGCCGACGATCAAGAAGGTTTAGTTCTTACCGTAATCATGTGTGTAATCTCACATCGAAATCCCGTAAATTCGTGATTCACTATTATGTTAGAAAATAGATCGTTGTCGATTACAAATCTAATAACCGTGATATGACATGAATCGAGTGACTTGTTTATTCAACAATATTTCTAAAGATCTGTCAAAATCGGTATTAATTTACTAAATTAGGAAAATGCCCCTATGGGCCGATTTACCAGAATGCCTTTATGGGCCTAATTGCTAGAATGCCTTAGTGGGCCGAACTATCAAAGTGCTTCAATGGGTCGATTCACTGTAATAATTCACTAGATTAATGGTGGTTATATATATATGTGGATATTTTATGTTATTATGTATGTTGCATTCTTTTTACATTTTACATGGGATGGGAAAAATTGTATGGAGAGCAGTGTAGCCTGGTGGCATAGGCACAACTTGTTCATTATTATGCTTACTTATGATTTCGATGGCATGGCCACAATAATAATATATTATGGCAGCTCGACTGCAAATTAGTGTGAGCGACGGGGTGGGTTGACTTGATCCCCACAGGTGTGATTGGCTGGTCGGGGGTGTGATGGATGGATGGGTTGGGTTCATACTTTTCATTTATATACTACTATGTAAAATGGGCTTAGGCCCAAGGTTATGCTATGCGGGTTCAAACCCAGTGGACGACGGTAAGGGGATTATACACTGAGTTCTAGTAACTCACCCTATTCTCTTAATCCTTGCAGGTAATGATCAGTAGTGAGGACTTGGGCCCATGGATGACTCGGTGGAGGCCATACTTTGGAAATAATATTTTCGAACCTTAGTAAATTTCGTTTCCGCTTTATTTCGTTACTCTTACTATTTTGGGTTTAAATTTGTAATAAGGCCTCTAGGATTTTTATTTTGTTTTATGTTTGACGTATTTATTATCTTCCATGAATTGATTTAAACGGGGATTTTCTAAAATAATAAACAACAGTTTTTCTTAAAATTTATCAACAAACGGATTTCATAATAAATATGTACAAATAATTTAACTTGGATTTTTCCTGCAAGTTATCAATAATATTTTCAAAAGTCACGGTTTTAAAAGATCACTAGTTCGATTATCGATTCTTCAATCAACCTTTCAAGATTAGTAGTATTTTTATCAAATATTTCTAATCAAATTTGTTTTTCTTAAATTATAACCTAATAATAACATCTTTAGTAAGAATCACAAGTTCTTTACTCATTTTCTTCATGTGACATGCCAGATCTGGTCATACCGCATGGGCCGGGTTTGGGGTGTTACAATGCATGTGTTAAAGTTTCGTAAGATAATTTATTTGTTTGTGTGTTTAATTTGACAAAAGGACTGAAATGCATTAAATGTGAAAGTTGCTTGCTATTTGTTAAAATATAATGTGTTGTGGTTTGTAAGGGTGGAGGCCTTATATGGCAATTAAGCCATTTATAAGTTAATGGTTTGTTAATGGACAAAAATGACATTGAATTATATTTGTCTTTTATGTTTATAAAAGGTTAATTTAGTAAAATGAATAATAATATGTTTGTATTATAATAAACAAAAGAAAAGGTGAATGCTATCATCTTATTTGGGTGCCGAAATTGAAGAAAGAAAAAGAAAAGAAATTTTCTAGGGCATTCGACATTCATTAATCAAAATTAAGGTATGTTTTTGCTTTGGTTTTTAATGATTTTTAAGTTTTTGAGATTGTTGCTTAGTCTACTATCAAGCCCATGTCTCAATTTGATGAATTGATGTTGTTCATAAAATGTGCCATTGATGATATGTTGAGCTTTGTGATGGTTTATGGTGTTAAATGAAAGATGTGAACTAGATGAACAAACTTAATTCTTGAATTTTTGATGAAGTTAGCTAATTAGGGCTAAATTGAGAAAATATTATTTCTGAGGACTAAATTGCAAATTTGACGGAAAATATGGGCTTGTAAGAGATGTATATACATTCGGCTAAGCTCAGATGTGTAATGATTTTGTGAATTTGATGTTTTGAGAAAAATGGACTAAATTGATAAATTATGCAAATGTGAGGGTTAATTTGCAAATAGCCCTAAATGTGTGTCCTTGGATTGAATTGAATAAATTAGTGAATAAAAAGGATTAATTTTGAATATGTTTAGATCAAGAACCGAGGAAAACAGACCTTGACCGAGGGAAGGCGAAAGTAACCGAGTAGCTGTTTCCATTTCCGAGAAATCAAATCCGAGGTAAGTCATATTGCAAATAAATGTTGTTATATTGAATTGAGCTTATTTATAAGATTATTGATGAAAATGAATGCTTATGAGATGCTTTGTATATGAATTCCGAGTTATGGATGATATAGTGTTAAGTCCGAGAAGTCCCATACGAACCTAGGAATATATAGGATTAGCTATGTCATGACATAGGTATCTGTTCTGATTTATCATGTAAGACCACGTCTGGGACGTTGGCATTGATTTGAAATTTCGTGTAAGACCTCGTCTGGGATGTTGGCATCGATATGATCTTTACGTGTAAGACCATGTCTGGGACATCGATATCGTATTGATTCGTGTAAGACCCTATCTGGGACAGTGGCATCGATATCCGATTACATGTAAGAGCTCGTCTGGGACGTTGGCATTGTACGACCATTTCGAGCTTTCTGAGTATCCTACTAGATTTCTTACGGTTCAACGGGCAAGTCTGTGATACGAATGGCTAAGTGAATTGTATATCCGTTTCAGGTACGTTGATTTATACACTAAGTGTGTATATAAGGTAAGTACCTATGTGATCTTACTATGATTCTTAAATTGATGAATGTGGCCAATATGGCAAAGGATATGGACCAAAGTATATATATATGTGAGAAATTTGCTATGTATATGAATTGTGCCAATGTGGTTATATGCTTATATGCTTTACATATTAAGTTTATTTGTATATGACTTACTAAGCTTTTGGAAAGCTTACTCTGTGTGTGTAATTTCTCTATTTTATAGGTAGTCAAAGCTACTGAAGGCTCGGGACCGTCAAGGATCGTCATCACACTACTAAACCTATTTTGGTACATTTTGGAAATGTATAAAGCTAGATATGGCATGTATAGGCTAACATTTGGTATAAGTTTGTTATATGAATTTAGCAATGTGATTTGCAGGTATGACTATGGGGGTGGCATTTTTGGCCTTGCAAATGGCCTATTTCTACCACACGGTTGTGGCACACAGGCATGCCTATTGATCGTGGGACAAAGTCAGTAGCTAGCCTAATAGCACACGGCCAAGACACACGGGCGTGTCTAGTAGCCGTGTGAGAAAGGCAGTAAATGGCCTTAGAGTACACGGCCTTAGCACACGGGGTGCTGGGTGGCCGTGGGTGTAAAGTCAGATTCGACCACGGCCAAGGCACACGGGCGTGCTTGGTGGCCATGGATGTGAGGTCAGATTCGACCATGGGGAGGACACACGGGGGTGTCCAGCAGCCGTGGGAGGCACACGGCTTGCCCACACGGGCGTGTAAGCTCTGAAACTTAAAAAAGTTTTAAATTTCTGTGAAATTTCGTATGTGTTCCAGTTTAGTCCCGACCCGGTTTATAAGTATGTTCTAGGTCTCGTTGACCGCAATGAGGGACATTTTGATTGTATTCGATGTGATATTAGATAAATTCTTTGATTAAAGTTTCTGATCTATCCGGTAACGCTCTTAACCCTAGTTCGACGTCGGACACGGGTTAGGGGTGTTACATTTGGTTGGTATCAGAGCTACAGTTCAGCCAATTCTCGGACTAACGTAGCATGTCAGAGTCTAGCTATACATGCCATAATTCTGAATTGTGATAGTGTGATGAATCCTGATGTATAAAATGTGATTTCTGTATAGTAATGGATCCCGAAAGAGCCGTAGCTGACGACGTAGAAAGTAATGCGCCTACTCCCGCGCAAAGTACAGCGCCCTCTGATCTGAGACCGGCTACTAGCGGTCAAGGGGAAGAAGCTAAACAAGCTTTCTTCCAAATGATGAGTGAATGGTTCACGCAATTCGTAAAGAATAACCGACTGTTTCACAACCCTCGCCCCCGATTAATCCCCCTCAGACATCAATTGTGCCTCCGATTATGGGTATAAATTTGTTGAATAAGCCTCCGGTTGACAAGATCCGCAAGTATGGGGCTGAAGAGTTCCGAGCTAACCATGATGATGATGCTGAAAAGGCTAAATTCTGGTTAGAAAATACTATCCGGGTATTTGATGAAATGTCCCTTACTCCGGAAGAATGTATAAAGTGTGTTGTATCATTGCTCCGAGATGCAGCGTATCAATGGTGGAAAACTCTGATATCTGTTATTCCGAAAGAAAGGGTGACATGGGACTTCTTTCAGAGCGAGTTCTGAAAGAAATATATCAGTGAGAGATTCGTAGATCAGAAACGAAAGGAATTTCTAGAACTAAAACAAGGCCGAATGACTATTTCAGAATATGAACGAGAGTTCGTGAGACTGAGTCAGTATGCTCGAGAATGTGTATCATTTGAAGCTATAATGTGCAAAAGGTTTTTTAGATGGGCTTAATGAAGACATCCGTTTGCTAGTTGGAATCTTAGAGATAAAAGAGTTTGTTGTACTCGTTGACCGAGCGTGCAAAGCTGAGGCACTCGGGAAAGATAAAAGAAAAACTGAGTTAGAAGCTCGAGAAGTGAGAAAGAGATCTCAGACTAGATCATTTCAGTCTGCTCCAAAGAAATTTAGAGATGATCAAAGCCGTTCGAGAGTTAATATGGGATATTCGAATAGAAATTGAGATAGATCACAAATGAGCTCCAAAGCTCCAGCAACTTCAGTGGCAAGTGTTGGAAATGTACGATCCGAGAAACTGGAATGTAAGCATTGTGGGAAAATACATCCGGGAAGTTGTAGAATGAATGACAGAGCTTGTTACAGATGTGGATCACTTGATCATTTCATCCGTGATTGCCCTGAGTCTGTCGAGCCAGAGACTGTTCAGAATCTGAGAGCTGATAATGCACCTGTGAGTGGTAGACATTTGAAGAATGTAAGAAATGTCAGTGGTAGTCAAAGAACTACGAGAGAGACTATTGCGAGATCTGAAGCTAGAGCGCCTGCCAGAGCGTATGCTATCCGAGCTCGTGAGGAAGCTTCATCACATGATGTTATAACGGGTACTTTTACTCTTTATGATACTTATGTGATTGCATTGATAGACCCTGGTTCTATGCATTCATATATATGCATGAATTTAGTATTCAGTAAGACTTTGCCTGTAGAGTCTACTGAGTTTGTTATAAAAGTACCAAACCCATTAGGTAAAAGTGTCCTTGTTGACAAAATATGTAAGAATTGCCCGTTAATGTTCTGAGATATCTGCTTCTCTGCTGATCTGATGCTATTACCATTTGATGAGTTTGATATAATTCTGGGTATGGACTGGTTGACATTGCATGATGTTGTTGTGAACTGTAAAAGAAATATTATTGATTTGAGATGTCCGAATGATGAAATTGTACGGATTGAATCTAATTATTTGAATCGTTTGCTGCAGTGATATCGATGTTAAAAGCTCTAAAGTATGTGAAAAGGGGATATGAAACATATTTTGCTTATGTAATTGATTCAAAAGTATCTGAAAAGAAAGTTGAGTCAGTGCCTGTTGTCTGTGAGTTTTTTGATGTGTTCCCTGAAGAATTGTCGGGTTTGCCTCCGATTCGTGAAGTTGAGTTTGGTATTGAGTTGTTGCCTGGTACTACACCTATTTCGATAGCTCCGTATAGAATGGCACCAACAGAGTTGAAGGAGTTAAAGTCGTAGTTACAAGAATTAACTGATAGAGGGTTTGCTAGACCGAGTTTCTCGCCTTGGGGTGCTCCTATTCTGTTTGTGAAAAGAAAGATGGCACGATGAGAATGTGCATCGATTATCGTCAGTTGAATAAGGTGACAATAAAGAACAAATATTCGTTGCCCAGAATTGATGATTTATTTGATCAGTTAAAAGGAGCTACTGTATTTTCCAAGATTGATCTGAGATCGAGATATTATATTTGAGAGTGAAAGATTCAGATATTCTTAAAACTGCCTTCAGAACGAGGTACGGGCATTATGAGTTTCTAGTTATGCCAATTGGACTAACCAATGCTCCTGCTATTTTTATGGATCTGATGAACAGAATTTTCAGACCGTACTTAGATCGATTTGTTGTGGTGTTCATAGACGATATTTTGATCTATTCACGGGATGAAACGGAGCATGCTGAACATCTGAGGATTGTGTTGCAAACTCTGCGAGAAAAGCAATTGTATGCGAAATTCAGCAAATGTGAATTCTGGTTGCATGAGGTTAGTTTTCTGGGGCATATTGTGCCAGCTTCTGGGATTCGAGTTGATCCGAGCAAGATTTCTGCTATATTGGATTGGAAACCTCCAAAGAATGTATCTAAAATTCGTAGTTTTCTGGGACTTGCTGGTTATTACCGCAGATTTGTAAAAGGCTTTTCGACGATAGCTACTCCATTGACTAGATTACTTCAGAAAGATATTAGATTTGAATAGTCTGATAAATGTCAGAAAAGCTTTGATCAGTTGAAAACTCTGTTGACTGAGGCTCCGGTTCTAGTACAGCCAGAATCGGGTAAAGAATTCGTGATATACAGTGATGCTTCGTTGAATGGTCTGGGATGTGTATTGATGCAGGAAGGTAAAGTAATAGCTTATGCCTCGAGACAACTTAAGTCACATGAGAAGAACTATTCGACGCACGACCTTGAGTTAGCTGCGATTGTGTTCGCACTAAAGATTTGGCGTCATTATCTATTCAGTGAGAAATGTCACGTGTTTTCGGATCATAAAAGTCTGAAATATCTGATGACTCAGAAAGATTTGAATCTGCGACAGAGAAGATGGCTAGAGCTGTTAAAATATTATGAACTTGTGATAGATTATCATCCGGGTAAAGCAAACATTGTTCCTGACGCATTGAGTAGAAAATCATTGTATGCACTACGTGCTTTGAATGCCCAGTTAGATTTATCTGATGATAGTTCTGTGATAGCTGAACTAAAAGCGAAACTGTAACATCCTGGAAAGGGCCTATGCATTTTCGGTTTAGTTCTACGAAGTGACATGTTTTAGGTACTAAGAATAAATTTTGAATATTTTTGGAAACCCGGAAATGAATGAAAATGAGTTAGAAATGAACATTTTTGGAAACCTGAAAATGTATGAAAATGGATGGAAATGATTTGGAAATGATTTAAAATAGGAAAGTGAACATTTCTGGAAACTTGGAAATGTAAGAAAATGTCAAGTTTACAGAGCCGAACGAAAATTTTTGGAAACTTAGAAATGACCTAGAAATGACGAGTTTTAAGGTTTAAAAGGGGAAATTAAGGCAAGGTGGCCTTAAAAGAAAAAGTTTGTGGAATTTGACACACAAACAGGCTTGGAAAAGTGGTCTGAAGATGCCACTTAGGGCCTATGGAAATGGCGCCATATGCAAGAGGAATGGGCCTGAGTTCGAGTCACTTGGGAAGCAAATAAAGGAGGTTTTATTTTTGCTTCCGTAAGACTCGAGGTGGACGGCACATGGCTATAAATTAGGAGCTTTTATTATTTTATAAATAGTGGATAAATAAGGGATTTATTTATTCAAGAGATAATTGTTGGATTAAATTCTTTTAATTTGAATAAAGAGATAAAGAGGAAAATAAGGGAGAAGTGATGGCCAAGTAAGGGACTTTGAGTTTAATAATTTCGGCTAAGTAAGGATAGTTGCTGAATTATCTTTTATTTTAAGTGATAATTAAAGGATAAAGTTATCGATAGAGGAGTGGTGGCCAAGTAAGGGACTCCTTAGATGATAATTTCGGCTATAAAAGGAAGGAAGGAGGGCTACTCATCAATTTGTGCTTCCTCATTTCTCTGCCGAATTCTTAGTGCTCTCTTCTCTTCTTTTCTTTCTTTTCTTTTGTCAAGTCGAGATTTAAGTAATTGTTGGAACCTAGCCGAATATTTTCCTCTCCATTAGAAGCCATAGCCGAATCTCCCTGTGAATCTAAGCAAGGAAGTAGTCGACTGAAGTATTAAGGGGATCTCTCGGGTTTCTACAACTGTCGACTACAAGGAGGAATATTTCGGGATCTAAGGTAAGAAACTATAAGATCCAAAGGTCTTGTTTTAAGTTTTAATGTTAGATTAAACCTAACATGTGAATATAGGAATTTCGACATCCCTAGGAAAGCAAGGAATACTTTTCGGGATTTGAGATCACAAAGAAGGAATACAACAAAGTTTTGGGACTTGATTCTTAAGTCAATCGGCAACAAGGTAGGTTTTCAGTATACAAATCCTACTAGGATTTGGTTTTAAAGCCAAAAAGGTTTATTAATATGTTTAAATGATTGGCCGAATATAGGAGTTAAGGATCTAAATCAGTAGATCGGTTCTTCGGGATTTCAAGGACTTTGTTAAGCGAATCAGGTGTGTACCCCACACTAACTTTTAATAAGATTTATGGTAATATGTAATATATGCATGTTTATAAGAATGTGGCTAAGGTACCATAATATGGTACAAAGTACTCAGGTACGTTTCCTACTTCCACTAGGATTATGAAATATGTTATTTATAACATGTGAAAATTTATAAGAATGTGAATTTAAGTAGGATATGCATGATATGAATAATATAGGTCATTCGGGATATATGAAAAAGGGGAAGTGAATGTGATGACTACGGTCTCACTATCTGAATGTGGTGACTTCGGTCACATTATCCGAATGTGGTAACCGGTTACATTATCTCAATGTGGTGTCTCATGACACAATTATCTGGTGGCTATGCCACAAATTTTATATGGGCGATGAGCACGTCGACAAAGAAATGATCGCTTCGATGGTGTGTAGCGGATGGAGGGTTGACTTAGTAGTCCCCATGGTGTGCGAGTTGGTACGGGGATGTGTAGCGGATGGCACCTAGGTTTGGGTTTGGGTTGCATCATCATTTTTATCTGTTATATGAATAAGTATTGGATATGAAAAATGTATGCCTGATCTATTGAATTTTAGTGTTGTGTACACATTGAGTCTCATTGACTCACCCTGCTAGGGGACTATTTTTCAGTGTGACGAACAATAATGGATCGGTACGCATGGAAGCTTAGGGATGGCCATGCTCACTTTGAAGTTTTATTCAATATGGATATTTAAATTTATTTAAGTATTTTAGAATTTTATTTTGGGATTTTTCTTGATGTAACAAGGCCATAAGTTACATTTCTTTACTTTTATTTTTAATTACTATGTTACGAATTATTTTCAATTAAAGTTAAGTAAAATTTATTTCTTTAAAAATAAACCCTAATTGTTTTTTTTTTCATCTTAATTAATTGGACCTTAAAATAAGATCAATGGGTTTTTAACTCAAGCCCAACCCAAAACAATAGTTTTTAAAAAAAATCGCACAAGTTTTGCTCTGGTAATAAAAGAATTTTGTAACCAGTTTACTTAAAGAACATACCAGATCCGGTCCAGGCTTGTGGGCCGGGTGTGGGGTGTTTCAGTTTGGTATCAGAGCCAGGTTTTAAACTCTCGGCCTGTGGGCTAAGGCCCAAAACGTCTTCAAATCGAGCCAAGTAAGCTTTTTGAAAGAATTTTATGAAATAAATAGGTTTTCTGGCATGGCTCCTAAGTCTCCGACCCGCAGTCCACCAGGTAAGTACCCCTAACTATTTGTGTGATTATGTGTTATGAAATATGGAAGGGTAGAAAAAGGAATGGAACGTAGAAAAGCATGATAGGAACTTGAACCCTAGGACTAGTCTACTCAAACACAAACACATAAGACTTAAGGAACGTTAAACAAACCTATGGCTAAGTCACTGAGTTAGGGTGTGGTAACCCCATGCGCATGTCTAGAATTGGATCCTAAGAGCCTGGTATTTAAGCAGTCCTAGTGACTCACCTCCTCTTCGTAGGAATCCTACCTGGTGCGTAGCTTCGGTTCACCCTAACCCAGAGGGCTCAGTAGGTGTGGCAACCTCTGTGCGCATGTCTAGGAATAGTTTCGGTGGGAGCTTGGTATTTAAGTAGTCCGCGTGACTCACCTCCTCTCCACTCGAATCCTGCCTGGTGCGTAGCTTTGGTTCACCCTGACCAAGAGGACTCGGTCATAGGCTAAACACAATAACTAAAACCCGAAAGGGAATTAGCCGTGTTTTTATAAAAACAACAAAACCCTAGTTTTAGAACTCTTAAAACTTTCTTCTAAATTCATGAAAACCATCTTTACAAAATTTTTCGAAAGATTTCCGATTTATACAAAATGCCCCTAGTGGTAAAATTACCAAAATGACCCAGATTTCCAAAATTTTCGCAACATCACCGTTTTGAAAAGTACAATTCTCAAAATGAACCCTCAAAGTTTTGCAACCTTTGAAATATCCCTGATTTATAAGATTTTACAAATTTACCCCGGCTTGGAAAAAAAATTACCAAAATACCCCCGAGGTCCAAAATCACCGAAATGCCCCTGGATTTCAAAATTTTTCAAAATACCCCGGAATTTAAAAATACCAAAATAATTTATTACAAAAACACCAAGGAACTTTTTCATTTTGAAAAATTACGAAAATACCCTCAGAGGATAGAATTACTGAAAATACCCACAGGTAGTGGAAAAACAATAACAATGAAAACTACAACCTTTCTCTGAATGAACGAAAGTTCATAATTGTTTGATGGATGTACGAATGAATGGAAAGACTGTGCGCATGTATGAATACGAAAGAACCACTCCTAAAACTCTTGTCATAAAATTCCTTCGTGGGTAAACAAGTGAAAGAAAGACTAATTCATAAAACTTCTTAATCAGATTCGACGTTAGAAATGAGCTCTAGAGGACGTGGTCATCGTGGGCGAGGTAGAGGAAGGATGATGGTGTCGAACTCATTAGATCGGGTCAAGGGTCCGACAACGAGATACCACTGCCACCACCATCCCCAGCTGTGGGCGTTGAGCAGCAAGCTCAGACGGGAGAAGATATTGTATCATAGGTCGTGTCTGCGCGAGTTTTGGAGTTGGTGGCTGGTGCAGAGGAGAAATTCGGGAACCCGTAAGTCCGTACTGAGCGGCTCCGAAAGCTAATGGAGTCGAAATGTTTCGTGGGGTATCGGGTGTGGCACCCGGTTCACCGTGTAAATCGGGTTGGAAGCAACAGAGCGCATCATGGATGAGCTTGACTTGACCACTAAGGAGAAGTTAAAAGGAATGGTGGCACCGCACGCGATGAAGCGTGATCGCTGGTGGTTGACTGTTCGGGATGGTGCCACGGTGAGGATCCGACACAGGAATATGTTAAGGAAGCATTTGGAAAGAAATATGTAGGAACCAGTATACAGATGAGCAAAGGAAGGCTTTTCTCGGGTGGGTTCAAGGAACAAGTCCGCTGCGGAATATGAAGTCAATTCACGAGGTTGAGCCGCTATGCTCGAGGAGTAGTGGCAATCGAGCATGAGCGCCGTGGTCCGCTTTGAGGACGGAGACTAAGAGATGATCTCGAGATTGTTGATAGCACCGCATCAGGAGCGGGAGTTTCCTGCTTTAGTGGAGAAGGCTAAAGTGGCTGAGGGAATCAAGGATTCTATAAAGCAGGCTATGGATAGGAATAGGCCCATAAGAGGTTTTGGAACTTCTGGAAAGGTTCATAAGAGGCCTAGAGTTGATGGGCCGCGAGGTCGACAAAGTTGGTTCGTAAGGGCGGTATCGACCTTGTGATGTGTGTGGAAAGAAGCACTTAGGAGAGTGCTGGAAGAAAACAGGAGGATGTTTTAGATGTGGGTCCAAGGACCATGTGATCAAAGATTGTCCTAAGCAATCAGATGAAAGCCGACCAACAGCTCGTAATGTTAGTCGACCGGTAGAGGAGGACCGCAGCCTCAACGAGGTCGTGGTTCGAGTAACAGAGGTAATGGTGCCGGGCGAGAGGCCGTGGAACACAAGGCGAGGTGCTGCTAATCTTTGAGGCAAGGCAACCGGGTTTGGTTTATGCGATTCGCCGTAGGGAGGATTTGGAGATGCACCGGATGTTATAACCGAGACGTTCCTTATTTATGGCAAGCCTTATTATGCCTTAATTGATGTGGGCTCGACCCATTCATATGTTGCATGTAGTGTAGTGGAAACACTAGGCCTAGACTCTGAACTTTCTGATAGGAAGATAACTGTAGTAATCCCATTAGGCCAAACTGTAATGGTGGATAAGATCTTTCGGAATGTACCCCTAGAGATTCAAGGAGTGAACTTTCGGGCTGACTTAATGGAACTACCTTTCGGGGAGTTTGAACTTATACTTGGAATGGTCTGGCTAGTAGAGCACCAAGCTGTATTGGATTGTGCGGCTAAACGAATGGAACTAATGACCCCGGAGGATGAAGTAGTAGTAATGATCGGAGAGAGAAGAAACTACCTGTCCAACGTAGTTTCGGCATTGAAGGCTGAGAAAATGGTTAAGAAAGGGTGCAAGGTGTTCTTAGCCTTCGTAAGTGCGTTAGGTGGAAAGGAAGAAGGTGTTAGTGGAGTTAGAACGGTGAAAGACTTTGAAGATGTATTTCCGGAGGAATTACTGTGAATACCCCGGATAGGGAGGTGGAGTTTGGAATAGACTTGCTGCCAGAACAGCTCTCGTGTCAATCGCTCCATACCGAATGGCGCTAAAGGAGTTAGTTGAGCTCAAGGCTCAAATCCAAGAGTTGTTGGATCGTGGGTTCATACGACCCAGTGTGTCTCCATGGGGAGCACCAGCCTGCTTTTGTAAAGAAGAAAGATGGAACTATGCGTATGTGCATAGATTACCGTCGATTGAATAAGCTGACCATCAAGAACAAGTATCCTTTGCCAAGGATCGATGACTTGTTCGATCAGCTGAAAGGGGCCGCAGTATTCTCAAAGATAGACTTAAGGTCCGGATATCACCAGTTGAAGGTGAAGGAGGCAGATATCCATAAGACCGCTTTTAGGACAAGATACGGCCATTTTGAGTTTGTGGTGATGCCGTTTGGATTGACAAATGCTCCAGCCGCGTTCATGGATATGATGAACTGGATTTTCCAACCATACTTGGATAGGTTCGTCGTTGTGTTCATCGATGATATTTTGGTGTACTCCAAGTCTGAAGAAGAGCATGATGAACACCTCCGAATTGTGCTGCAAGTATTAAGGGAGAAGAAGCTCTATGCCAAATTCAGCAAGTGTAAATTTTGGCTTAAGGAGGTGGCATTCCTAGGACATGTGGTATCCGCAGAAGGAATAAGAGTGGATCCTAGGAAGATCGAAGCAGTGTTGGATTGGAAACCACCTAAGTCCGTGGTCGAGATTCAAGTTTCTTAGGTTTGGCAAAGCTATTACGTAAGGTTCGTAGAAGGATTCTCGTCAATAGTCGCGCTTTGACAAAGTTACTAAGGAAGGAAGTACCCTTTGAATGGTCTGATAAGCAACAGAAGAGCTTTGACAACCTTAAGAAGGTGTTGACGGAGGCTCCAGTGTTAATTCAAATGAGAGGTTGGGAAGGATTTTGTGGTGTCTTCGTGACGCTTCGCATACGGGATTAGGATGTGTGCTAATGCAAGAAGGAAAAGTAGTCGCTTATGCGTCTCGGCAACTAAGGCCTCATGAGGTTAACTACCCAACTCATGAGTTAGAGTTGGCAGCAGTGGTTTTCGCCCTTAAGGTTTGGAGGCACTACCTCTATGGAGAAAGGTCGGTGATCTACACGGACACACAGAGCCTTAAGTACTGTTGACTCGTAAGGATTTGAACTTGAAGCAACGAAGGTGGGTGGAGTTGTTGAAGGACTACGACTGTTCGATAGAATATCATCTGGGCAAGGCGAATGTGGTAGTTGATGCCCTAAGTCGGAAGGTTGTGTCGGATCTAAGGGCTATGTTCGCTCACTTGAGTTTATATGATGATGGAAGCCTGTTGGCAGAATTACAAATCAAGCCCACATGGCTGAATGAGGTGAAAAGGGGACAGTTGGCTGATAAGGACCTAAGTGCTAAGTTTCGACAAGTACAGAACGGAGAATTAAAGGACTATGGCGTTAATGATGAAGGAGTATTGTGCTACAAGGGTAAAGTCTGTATGCCGAGAGACGAGGAGTTAAGACAAAGGATTCTTCGGGAGGCGCATAGTAGCCCTTATGCTATGCATCCCGGAGGCAATAAGTCGCATGCAGAGATCTAAGGGAACAATTTTGGTGGTCTGATCTTAAACGGGAAGTTACTAAATTCGTGGGAAATGTCCGACGTGTCGCCAAGTTAAGGTCGAACACCAAGTTCCATCGGGGTTGCTTCAACCAATCGAGATTCCCCAATGGAAGTGGGAGAGAATTACCATGGACTTCGTTAGTGGGCTTCCCCACGCCTACTAAGAAGGACTCGGTATGGGTGATAGTGGACCGTTTGACTAAGTCCGCGCGACTTCATCCCTGGTAAGAGTTGACTATTCTCTTCGTGGCTGCTAAGTTATATGTGGCGGAAATTGTGAGGTTACATGGTGTACCGGTATCGATCATCTCCGATAGAGACCCAAGGTTCACGTCTCGGTTTTGGAGGGCACTTCATCAAGCTTTAGGCACTAAGTTGGACTTCACTACGGCTTTTCATCCACAATCGACGGGCGATGCAACGAGTTATACAAGTGTTGGAGGATATGTTGAGAGGCTGTGTGATGGATTTTCGAGGAAGTTGGGAAGACTATTTGCCTTTAGCTGAGTTCGCCTACAACAACAGCTATCAGGCTAGCATTCGGATGGCACCATATGAAGCATTGTATGGTCGGAAGTGTCGAACTCCTACTTGTTGGGCTGAGTTAGGAGAACGTCGAGTTTTGGGTCCAGAGTTAGTGGCGAAAACTGAAGAGAAGGTTGAGATGATTCGAGCACGGTTAAAGGAAGCCTCGATAGGCGTAAGTCGTGCACGCAGACCTTAAGCGGAAGGAAATAGAGTTTGAAGTGGGAGACCAAGTGTTTCTGAAGGTCTCGCCTTGGAAGAAGGTGATGAGGTTTGGTCGCAAAGGGAAGTTAAGCCCAAGGTTTATAGGGCCCTATCGAGTCATCGGCGAGTTGGGCGATGGCATACCAATTGGAGTTGCCACCAGAGTTGCGTGAAGAGATGCACGACGTATTCCATGTATCCATGCTACGTCGTTACCGATCGGATCCGTCTCATGTGGTACCAGTTGAAGAAGTGGAGCTAAGGCCAGACTTATCGTATGAGGAAGAGCCAATTCAAATATTGGAACGTGATGTGAAAGTGTTACGTAGGAAGTCAGTTCCTCTAGTCAAAGTGTTATGGCGCAATCATGGATCGGAAGAAGCTTCGTGGGAACCAGAAGAGGCAATGCGACAATAATACCCTCAATTATTTTAGTTAGGAAATTTCGAGGACGAATTTTTTTTAAGGGGGTAGAACTGTAACATCCTGGAAAGGGCCTATGCATTTTCGGTTTAGTTCTACGAAGTGACATGTTTTAGGTACTAAGAATAAATTTTGAATATTTTTGGAAACCCGGAAATGAATGAAAATGAGTTAGAAATGAACATTTTTGGAAACCTGAAAATGTATGAAAATGGATGGAAATGATTTGGAAATGATTCAAAATAGGAAAGTGAACATTTCTGGAAACTTGGAAATGTAAGAAAATGTCAAGTTTACAGAGCCGAATGAAAATTTTTGGAAACTTAGAAATGACCTAGAAATGACGAGTTTTAAGGTTTAAAAGGGGAAATTAAGGCAAGGTGGCCTTAAAAGAAAAAGTTTGTGCAATTTGACACACAAACAAGCTTGGAAAAGTGGTCTGAAGATGCCACTTAGGGCCTATGGAAATGGCGCCATATGTAAGAGGAATGGGCCTGAGTTCGAGTCACTTGGGAAGCAAATAAAGGAGGTTTTATTTTTGCTTCCAGAAGACTGAGGTGGACGGCACATGGCTATAAATTAGGAGCTTTTATTATTTTATAAATAGTGGATAAATAAGGGATTTATTTATCATTATTTTCAAGAGATAATTGTTGGATTAAATTCTTTTAATTTGAATAAAGAGATAAAGAGGAAAATAAGGGAGAAGTGATGGCCAAGTAAGGGACTTTGAGTTTAATAATTTCGGCTAAGTAAGGATAGTTGCTGAATTATCTTTTATTTTAAGTGATAATTAAAGGATAAAGTTATCAGATAGAGGAGTGGTGGCCAAGTAAAGGACTCCTTAGATGATAATTTCGGCTATAAAAGGAAGGAAGGAGGGCTACTCATCAATTTGTGCTTCCTCCTTTCTCTGCCGAATTCTTAGTGCTCTCTTCTCTTCTTTTCTTTCTTTTCTTTTGTCAAGTCGAGATTTAAGTAATTGTTGGAACCTAGCTGAATATTTTCCTCTCCATTAGAAGCCATAGCTGAATCTCCCTGTGAATCTAAGCAAGGAAGTAGTCGACTGAAGTATTAAGGGGATCTCTTGGGTTTCTACAACTGTCGACTACAAGGAGGAATATTTCAGGATCTAAGGTAAGAAACTATAAGATCCAAAGGTCTTGTTTTAAGTTTTAATGTTAGATTAAACCTAACATGTGATTATAGGAATTTCGACATCCCTAGGAAAGCAAGGAATACTTTTCGGGATTTGAGATCACAAAGAAGGAATACAACAAAGTTTTGGGACTTGATTCTTAAGTCAATCGGCAACAAGGTAGGTTTTCAGTATACAAATCCTACTAGGATTTGGTTTTAAAGCCAAAAAGGTTTATTAATGTGTTTAAATGATTGGTCGAATATAGGAGTTAAGGATCTAAATCAGTAGATCGGTTCTTCGGGATTTCAAGGACTTTGTTAAGTGAATCAGGTGTGTACCCCACACTAACTTTTAATAAGATTTATGGTAATATGTAATATATGCATGTTTATAAGAATGTGGCTAAGGTACCATAATATGGTACAAAGTACTCAGTCGTTTCCTACTTCCACTAGGATTATGAAATATGTTATTTATAACATGTGAAAATTTATAAGAATGTGAATTTAAGTAGGATATGCATGATATGAATAATATGGGTAATTCGGGATATATGAAAAAGGGGAAGTGAATGTGATGACTACGGTCTCACTATCTGAATGTGGTGACTTCGGTTACATTATCTGAATGTGGTAACTTCGGTTACATTATCTGAATGTGGTGTCTCATGACACAATTATCTGTGGCTATGCCACAAATTTTATATGGGCGATGAGCACGTCGACAAAGCAGCGATCGCCTTGATGGTGTGTAGCGGATGGAGGGTTGACTTAGTAGTCCCCACGGTGTGCGAGTTGGTACGGGGATGTGTAGCGATGGCACCTAGGTTTGGGTTTGGGTTGCATCATCATTTTTATCTGTTATATGAATAACTATTGGATATGAAAAATGTATGCCCGATCTATTGAATTTTAGTGTTGTGTACACATTGAGTCTCATGACTCACCCCGCTGTGGGACTATTTTTCGTGTGACGAACAATAATGGACCTGTGCGGCGGAAGCTTAGGGATGGCCATGCTCAGCTTGAAGTTTTATTCAATATGGATATTTAAATTTATTTAAGTATTTTAGAATTTTATTTTGAGATTTTTCTTGATGTAATAAGGCCATAAGTTACATTTCTGTACTTTTATTTTTACTTACTATGTTACGAATTATTTTCAATTAAAGTTAAGTAAAATTTATTTCTTTAAAAATAAACCCTAATTGTTTTTTTTCATCTTAATTAATTGGACCTTAAAATAAGATCAATGGGTTTTTAACTCAAGCCCAACCCAAAGCAATAGTTTTTAAAAAAAATCGCACAAGTTTTACTCTGGTAATAAAAGAATTTTGTAACCAGTTTACTTAAGGAACATACCAGATCCGGTCCAGGCTCGTGGGCCGGGTGTGGGGTGTTTCAGAAACCGTTGTTTATACAGCAGATATGTGATGCTCAGAAATTTGATAATGAGTTATTAGCGAAACGGGTTCTGTGTGATTCGAATTCTGAATCTAAATTTTGAGTTGTTGATGATTGTTTAAGATTTCGAGGTCGTATCTGTGTTCCGAGGAATCCGGAGTTGATTCAGTTAATTTTGAGTGAAGCACATAATACTCGTTTTTCTGTTCATCCAGGGAGTACTAAAATGTATCATGATTTGAAGCAACTCTATTGGTGGTCTGGTATGAAACGAGACATTTCGACTTTGTTTCAAATGTTTAATCACGCCGACAAGTGAAAGTTTGAACATCAAGTTCCGCCTGCAGGTTGCTACAACCAATTCTGATTCCTGAGTGGAAATGGGATAGAGTAACGATGGACTTTGTTTCTGGATTGCCTCAGACTCCGAGAAAGAAAGATGTGATTTGGGTTGTAGTTGATCGATTGACGAAAACTGCCCATTTTATTTCGGTAAGATCTGACTATTCACTTGATAGATTAGCCGAACTTTATATTTCTGAGATTGTGAGATTGCACGGGGTACCACTATCCATTGTGTCAAATAGAGATTCGAGGTTTACATCGAGATTCTGGAAGAAATTGCAAGAAGCTTTAGGCACGAAACTGCACTTCAGTACAGCTTTTCATTCGCAAACGGATGGTCAATCCGAACGGATTATTCAGATTCTTGAAGATATGTTAAGATGCTGTATACTTAAGTTTAATGGTTCGTGGGAACAGTATTTGCCATTGATTAAATTTGCATACAATAATAGTTTTCAGTCGAGCATCAGAATGGCACCATATGAAGCTTTGTACGGACGTAAATGTCGTACACCTCTGTATTGGACCGAGCTCAGTGAAAATAAGCTACATGGAGTTGATTTGATAAAAGATTCAGAGCAGAAAGTGAAACTGATCCAAGATTGTTTGAAGGCAGCATCTGATCGTCAGAAGTCTTATGCGGACTTAAAACGAAAAGATTTAGAATTTGAGATCGGCGACAAATTATTTTTGAAAGTGTCTCCGTGGAAAAAGGTACTCCAATTCGGACGTAAAGGCAAGTTGAGTCCGAGGTTCATCGGACCGTATGAGATTATTGAACGTGTCGGGCCTGTTGCATATAGATTAAGGTTGCCCTCTGAATTAGAAAAGATCCACAATGTTTTTCATGTCTCGATGCTCCGTAGATATTGATCTGATCCGCCACATATGATTACTCCATCTGAAATTGAAATTCGATCTGATATGTCATACGAAGAGGAACCGATCCGTATCTTAGCTCGTGAAGTAAAAGAGTTAAGAAACAAGATAATTCCATTAGTGAAAGTATTTTAGAATCGACATGGAATAGAAGAGGCTACATGGGAGCCCGAAGATTCATTCAGACAGCAATATCCGACTTTGTTTAACGGTAAGATTTTCGGGGACGAAAATCTCTAAGGGGGGAGAATTGTAACAGTCCGCTTTATACCCTAGTCGGAACAGTGGTTTCGGGACCACAAATCCAAGTCTGTAAAATATTTTAATATTATATTCTGTGTCTCTGATAAATGATTATGCATGTGTTAAAGATTCGTAAGATAATTTATTTGTTTGTGTGTTTAATTTGACAAAAGGACTGAAATGCATTAAATGTGAAAGTTGCTTGCTATTTGTTAAAATATCTATGTGTTGTGGCTTTGTAAGGGTGGAGGCCTTATATGGCAATTAAGCCATTTATAAGTTAGTGGTTTGTTAATGGACAAAAATGACATTGAATTATATTTGTCTTTTATGTTTATAAAAGGTTAATTTAGTAAAATGAATAATAATATGTTTGTATTATAATAAACAAAAGAAAAGATGAATGTTATCATCTTATTTGGGTGCCGAAATTAAAGAAAGAAAAAGAAAAGAAATTTGCTAGGGCATTCAGCATTCATTAATCAAAATTAAGGTATGTTTTTGCTTTGGTTTTTGATGATTTTTATGTTTTTGAGATTGTTGCTTAGTCTACTATCAAGCCTATGTCTCAATTTGATGAATTGATGTTGTTCATGAAATGTGCCATTGATGATATGTTGAGCTTTGTGAAGGTTTATGGTGTTAAATGAAAGATGTGAGCTAGATGAACAAACTTTATTCTTGAATTTTTGATGAAGTTAGCTAATTAGGGCTAAATTGAGAAAATATTATTTTTAAGGACTAAATTGCAAATTTGACGAAAAATATGGGCTTGTAAGAGATGTATATACATTCGGCTAAGCTCAGATGTGTAATGATTTTGTGAATTTGATGTTTTGAGAAAAATGGACTAAATTGATAAATTGTGCAAATGTGAGGGTTAATTTGCAAATAGCCCTAAATATGTGTCCTTGGATTGAATTGAATAAATTAGTGAATAAAAGGATTAATTCTGAATATGTTTAGATCAAGAACCGAGGAAAATGGACCTTGATCGAGGGAAGGCGAAAGTAACCGAGTAACCGTTTCCATTTCCAAAAAATTGAATCCGAGGTAAGTCATATTGCAAATAAATGTTGTTATATTGAATTGAGCTTATTTATAAGATTATTTATGAAAATGAATGCTTATGAGATGCTTTGTATATGAATTCCGAGTTATGGATGATATAGTGTTAAGTCCGAGAAGTCCTGCATTTAACCTAGGAATATATAGGATTAGCTATGTCATGACATAGGTATCTGTTCTGTTTTATCATGTAAGACCATGTCTGAGACGTTGGCATTGATTTGAAATTTCGTGTAAGACCTCGTCTCGACGCGTGAGGCATCGACATGAGCGTTACGTGTAAGACCACGTGCGGGACGTTGGCATCGATATGATCTTTACGTGTAAGAGCATGTCTGGGACATCGGCATCGTATTGATTCGTGTAAGACCCTGTCTGGGACAGTGGCATCGATATCCGATTACATGTAAGACCTCATCTGGGACGTTGGCATTGTACGACCATTCTGAGCTTTCTGAGTATCCTACTAGATTCCTTACGGTTCAACGGGCAAGTCTGTGATACGAATGGCTAAGTGAATTGTATATACGTTTCAGGTACGTTGATTTATACACTAAGTGTGTATATAAGGTAAGTACCTATGTGATCTTACTTTGATTCTTAAATTGATGAATGTGGCCAATATGGCAAAGGATATGGACCAAAGTACATATATATGTGAGAAATTTGCTATATATATGAATTGTGCCAATGTGGTTATATGCTTATATGCTTTACATATTAAGTTTATTTGTATATGACTTACTAAGCTTTTGGAAAGCTTACTCTGTGTGTGTATTTTCTATGTTTTATAGGTCGTCAAAGCTACTGAAGGCTCGGGACCGTCAAGGATCGTCATCACACTACTAAACCTATTTTGGTACATTTTGGAAATGTATAAAGCTAGATATGGCATGTATAGGCTAACATTTGGTATAAGTTTGTTATATGAATTTAGCAATGTGATTTGGCTAGTTTTGATGTTGAGAATTTGCTTCAAAGAATATGATTTATGAAGTATGTTTTGGTATGGTCAAGTTTTGATTAAGTGAATAAATGAAACATGTTTGTGATGAGATGAGTTTTAACCTTGTATTTTAGTATGTTTAGAAATGGTATTGAATGTATAGATTGAATGGATAATTTGGCATGTTTTTGTGTGTCATTTGAGTATGAAATGAGTTGGGAAATATTGCTTGTAGGTATGACTATAGGGGTGGCATTTTTGGCCTTGCAAATGGCCTATTTCTGCCACACGGTTGTGGCACACGGGCGTGCCTATGGACCGTGGGACAAAGTCAGTAGCTATCCTAATAGCACACGACCAAGATGAAACACCCCAAACCCGGCCCACAAGCCCTGACCGGATCTGGCATGCTCCTGGTGTAAAACTCGTTTTGTTATCTTGAAAAAAATAGGTTGATTTCGAAGAAAAATAGATTTGAAGTGTGTTCATGTTGAAAACCGTGTGGTGATTTAAGTTCGTGTCTCATTAAAACGTTATTTTTATGAGTTTAGAAAATTTTATAAGTCAAAAGGAAAAAAAAACCCAATTTGGAACTTATTATTAAGTTGGAAACCTTAGGTGTTTAGGTGTTAAAACAGTTTAAGTTGTTTATCGAAATAATTTGAAACATTTAGTTGAAGTCTTTCGTAGCAGAAATAAAAATTTAAAACGTATAAAAACATAGCTAATGGTGGCCTTATTACAAAAACATCACCCAAAAATAAATCCCGAATAATAAAAGAAAATGTTGTAAATTCTATTAAAAGGAAAACCGAAATACTGAGTTGAGCATGGCCACCACCTAGTCCTCGCGACTTGGTCCATCACTAAGTATCACCGCAAAAGATATCCCACGAAGGGTGAGTCAACAGACTCAATGTGTAACAAGACACTAAAACCCAATCGATCATAGTCTTAACGATAACATTTTTGGCAAAGCCCGCTTGGATCACATTTAGCCATCACCCATAACATAGCAAATCAAATAACGCAGATTAAATCACATGTACATATAAAATGAAATGCAATCCCGAGCCCACCTAGATATCCATCCGCTACACACCACCCGTATTCGCCAATCACACCGTGGGGATTACTAAATCGACCCTCCATCCGCTACACACCATCGAAGCGCCATTGCGCAGTCAACCGCACATCGCCCTTATAATCGTGGCATAGCCACGGATAATGTGACAGAGTCACCGGATTCATAATATGTGACAAAAGTCACCGGATATATAATATTGTGACATAAGTCACCGAATAATGTGGTGAAAACCACCGAACATTTCCCTTTATCAAAATCACCCATATGCCCATGCAATAAACATATTATTCGGATATCATGCCATATACCCCAAAGTCATAACGTAATCATACTTATCTCATATCCATACTTATAACATCATTAATCGAGTATATTAAGGGGTTTACATACCGAACGCATCGTACCACAAGATGGTACCCATAGCCACATTCACACGATTTCTTATTAACACATGCTATCACTAATACTATCAATCTATCGAATTTTAGTGTAGGCTACACACCGATAACCGTAAAGTACGATACTATCGATACCGACACTCTCGCCAGCGGGGATAACGATGGAATTGCTTATCCCTTTCCGACGCCGCCCACACCCCGATGGCCAATCACGAATAGCGTAAACCGAACGTTTCTTGAACTTAGGGTAGGCACTACCCCTTTCTCCCCTTTACTGGTACTCGCATCCATTGAATCAACACTTAATCAGAAAACACGGTTAACTAACGTATGAGATCTTAATTGATTAACTACAACTTAAACACCCTTACCGAATGGATCGTAATCCCGAGACTTCTCCTAATCCCTCGCCGATCCGCCCTAAAAGATCATAGTCGAATCGCCAACCTTAATAAACAATATGGCCTTTGGCCGAATATCAAGACCCCTTACCTTGATTGTCTCGATCCCAAAAATGTCACTTGTCCTTGGAGATGTCGAAATCCCTACATGGTCTATGTTAGATTCGATTCTAACATTTAATGAACCAAAGTAAATGGCCTTCTACTAATACCACACTTCACTTACCTTGAATATTCAAATCCCGAACTCACCTTCAAGGTTTCGGCCAAAGAGAGTAAAAGGGATTAGATTCCAAACTTTCTGGCTAATCCAAAAGAAAAGAAAGAACAACGAATGGCGCTTAACCCTTACCCCTATCGTTGAGATCGATTGCACCCTTGCTTGAACCCATAGAGATTCGGCAATGGTGGTATTTTGCTGAAGAGGTTGCGGCAATGGTGAACTTTGGGAGAGAGAGATTCGGCCTAAGCAAAATAAAAAGAAAAGAAGAGAAGAAGAAAGATGGTAGATTCGGCACCCTTAAACAAGTAAGAAGAGAAAGAAAAGGCAAATAACCCTAATGGTCTATGGATAGTTCGGCCAAAGTCTAACAAGAGAGGAAAAAGAGTGAATTTTGGTGCGGTTTGCTTATGAAAGAAAAATGGTTGAAAGCTCAGAGAGAATGAAGTTGAATTTCGCAGAAGAAGATGGCAAAATGGCACTTTGATGGCCTTAAACTTTCGGCACACTAGCCTATCCCCAACCGATTGCACTTCACCTCACTCCCTCTCCCCGAATTCAGGTGACACTCAAACACTAGCTTCCCTTGCTTTTCTCCTATTTTTCCTTTCTTTACTCATTCAAAATAATTTGAATGAGTCAACACATATCTCCTCCCTTTAGCCGAATTTTTAAAAGAATATGACCAAGTCTCATCCTTATCCACTTAAAGTCCTTGTGTCGTCCATCACTACACCTCTTTGCCGTAAAATGCAAGCCCAAAATGTCTTGCTTGTCTTTGCTCGAACCTAAGCCCCCTTCCTCTCGCTTGTGGCGTCACTCTCCGACACCTTAATGGCGCCTCTTTTGCCACTTTACCAAGGTAATTCTTGTGTCTAAATCCTCATACAAATTTTCTTAAGGCCTATCTTGCTTAGCTCCAGTTTAAAACTCAAAATCTAATATTTTTTTCTAAGGCATTCTCCTACATTCTAAAGTTCCCGGAACCCCTAGAACATATTCAAACCACACCTAGGCATGCTACCACATACATTTGAGTTAAAAAGCATAACCCCTAAATCCCAGATATTACACAAGACACACGGGTGTGTCTAGTAGACGTTTTAGAAAGGCGGTATATGGCCTTAGAGTACACGGCCTTAGCACACGGGGTGCTGGGTGGCCGTGGGTGTAAAGTCAGATTCGACCACGGCCAAGGAACACGGGCGTGCTTGGTGGCCGTGGATGTGAGGTCAGATTCGACTACGGGGAGGACACACGGGGGTGTCCAGCAGCCGTGGGAGGCACACAGCTTGCCCACACGGGCGTGTAAGCTCTGAAACTTAGAAAAGTTTTAAATTTCTGTGAAATTTTGTATGTGTTCTGGTTTAGTCCTGACCCGGTTTATAAGTATGTTTTAGGTCTCGTTGATCGCAATGAGGGACATTTTGATTGTATTCGATGTGATATTAGATAAATTCTTTGATTAAAGTTTCTGATCTGTCCGTAACGCTCTTAACCCTAGTCCGGTGTTGGACACGGGTTAGGGGTGTTACAGGAGATATGTAAATTAAAATGAAGAAAAGCTATTTAAGATAGATATTATTAAGAAAATTTAAAGTTTAGATGCATGAATGGTTCATTGAAAGTAAATGGTGTTAAGATTAAATGTGCATATTTATTGTTTTTACCTTAAGTATTTGAATTATAGTAATACCATTGAGTGTATACTCAGCGTACAGTTTGTTTCCGTGTGCATATTAGGTACAATAATTTTGAAGAGTTGTATTTGAGATTGCGAGCATTCATCTCATCACATCTCCAAGTATCAAGAGGGTATGTTTTAAAATTTTGAATAGAATGGCATGTACTTAGATAGATCAAGTATGTTCCAAGTAGTAGTAGGGACTAAGATATAAATTATTTAAATTTATTATTTATTTTTATGTTCAAATATATTTAGTGATTAGCCAAAATCACTTTGGCACCAAATGTAATATTCCTATATCAGGTTCCTAGGGTCAAACATGGTATAGGGGTGTTACACTACCCCTTTCACGAAAGCTAGAAAGGGAATATATAATAAAACTATTTTAATTATTAACATCGAAGCTTTGGAATCACACCGGAGCCACAACCATCAAATGAATTAAAACCATAGTACTTTAATAAGACCGACATTACAACCATATAGATAGAATAATACCTCAACCATCAATAATGTACTCCGAAACAAAAGAGGAAAACCGTATGTAGTTCCAGTAACAACCTGTGCAATAATACAACCTTTAAAAATCTGATATCTATATCATCGTGCTCTTATGATCCAATCAGGAATTATATCTACAATAGATGTAATTATTTCCAGACCATGAATACTATTTACAAATGAACCATGTTTGGTAGATTAAACACTAAGAATAATAAGATAGCCAAGATAAAGAAATCCAAGAAGTAAAGCTATACTAAATCTCCGAGAATACAACCCATATTGAATGATATAGAGATCGATGATACCCCAAAGAAAAATCCAGAAAAAAATATCGCTCATACGCACTAGAACCAGTTGTGACAAAGACAACATAAATTGCACATACATATAAAGCAGAGCAACAACCAGCAAAAATAAAAAAATATCATCATATGAGCCTTATCGTCGAGTCTTCTACCGAACATAATGGAATAGAAAGCCAAAGAAAAATAGAGCAATGTCGATCATTAATCAACCAGACTAATAATACCTATGTCTGACGTTATGGTTAGCTAGCATTTCCATATGATAAGAATCATATCTGAAGGTAAACAATTACATATGTCTCTGAGGATAAAATAACATATAGAATACCTAGAGGAGATCATTGTAATACACTCGGCCATAACAGTTGCATTCAGATATATTTGTAGTTCAAACACTATCCCACTGACTACTAAAGTCATTGATGATCCCAGATTATCCCGTTCCACTAAAGAAACCAATTCAAAAGAAATCACGATTAACCCGATCTTTAGATACCATCTTTGATACAATCAATTACTGGTGAATAACTTCTTCTTTACTTGCTAATGAATTCTCGGTTCTGACCACATTATTACTCAATTAACCACTGAGCTCTTTTCTTCCCCTTTTTGCAGACTTAAACTGTAACACCCCAAACCCAGCCCAAAAGTTATGCCCGAATCTGGCGTGTCACATTAAAGTGTTTTTCGAAAACCATGTTTTCATTGAAAACCCTCTGTAATATTTAAAAACTAAAGTCTCAGTTTGTGTTCGTTCAATTTCAAAACGTGGTTCATTGAAAAGTTAATCACTTTTAAAAACGTTATTAACTTCGTTAAAAATCTCTTTCAGTTGCGGAAGCTAATTTAAGGTAAAGAAGTTTAAACCGTATGTTTTTTTTTAAACAGTAATTGGGTTGAAAACTCGACGTATAAAACGTAACAAAATCCCAAATTCAGAATTAAATCCAGAGAGGCTTTATTACAGAAATTAAAACCCAAAATGAAATTTAAAACATATGTGAAGTCCAAAGCATAACAGCCGTAATCGTGTGGTCACCTCCGAGTCCCTCGCAGCATCAATCCTCCTAATGCTGGGGATTACCTGCATAGTTAAAAATGGGGTGAGTTTACGAAAACTCAATGTGTAATCCCCTTACTAGAGTAACAATCAAGATACGAAAACAGAAAAATGAAATGCGATCTAGGCCAACGCCTTTAACAATGAATGAAGACGGTCCAATTCAGCATACGTGGGCCAAAGCCCACTACAATATCATTTGGGTCACAGCCCATAACAGAATCAATTGGGCCTAGCCCAAACAAATAACAAAACAAGTGACCTAAGCCCAGTATAGTGACATCATAAACAGATATCCAACAGTATGAGGATGCATCCCACCCCGATCCAGCCAACACACCACCCGTACCAACCAACACACCATGTGGGGACTAAGTCGACCCACCCAGCCAACACACCAATATCGCAAAGATAGTCAAGCTAATGGTAACGCAAAGAAAGTCGCTAGCAACAGTAAACATGGCCCAGCCACTAATACCAGAAGACGTGGCGAAGCCACTAGAACAGTAAAAATGTAGCAGAGCCACTAGTACAGTACTTCTAATAAACCGTAAAAGTAACATATTTTAATCCCACATTTAGCATACTTTTGGATGATTAATCCCTTGATTTATGTAAAAAGGTGCTCTTAATCCTTTCTTTTCATGTTTTATACTCAGGAAAGCACTGGAGGATGGAAAGAACGAGAAACGGGCTCAAAACAGACCAAATTGGGCCAAAGTGAAAATTGACACGGCCTAGACTTGAGCCAACATGGCCGTGTCTCCTTGATAGACTAGAACACGGCCTGATCATGATTTACACGGGCGTGTCACCTCATTAAAAGTCCGAACACGGCCTAAAGACGATTCACACGCAAAGTGCCATGGCCGTGTCCCCGCCGTGGAGAAGAGCAATTTCACTCGAGAAAGGATACTTAGGGGCAAAGAAACCTATTTCAAAAGCCTATATAAACACCCTAAGTATAACCTAGAAGAGGGCAGCGGAGAGCTAGGCCAAGGAGCCGAGCCGAAAAGGTCGATTTTGTGGGAAACACTCAAGATAGCCAGCTTGATCCATCTCAAGAAGCCGGAATTCTACTCAAGACGGCAGATCTCTCCTTCAATTCCTTCAGGGGGTTTTAAGGATTTCTTATGTTTCATTTTATCTTTTCTTCTGAGATGTTTTTCTTTTATTATTATGAACTAAACCCTTCAGATACCTGAAGGGGATGAAACTTAGATGAATCTTGTTATCGTTTGCTGAACTATATGATAAATACTTGATTTTTTCTTAATTATGTGTTCTTAATTCTTGTGTTGATATTTCCAGGATATTGATTCAAGTTTGATGTGCTTAGGTGGAGGAGAAAAAGTCCCTGCTTAAGAGTAGATCTAGCATAATTAAGCGGAGTTGATCGCGCCCTAGAGATAGGGTGACGAGATTTTTCCGGATTAGGGTGAAACCTAATAAGGGAGTCCATAGATCGAGTTAATGCAATTCTAGGGGTTTTAATTAGAAAGAGATTTCAATTAATCAACCTAGGGTTAGACGTTATTCGCTTCGAGAGAGGGTTTAATATACATTAGGGAGTCTTACGGATCAAGTCAAGTGAATAAATCGTCTGGTTCAGAGTTAGATAACAAGTGAAGTCTAGGTGGATTCTTCCTAAGGGTATCGTCTTAATCAACTGAGTTTTTCCAACAGTATTTTCCCAATTCATTCTTTTTGTCTTTGCGTCTTTAGCTTAGTAGTTAGTTAAATTTAGATTAAATAATAACTTCACTTATTTTAGGCTAGATAATAAAAAGAAAGTTAGTATTAGTACTTTTGGTTCCTTTGGGTTCGACAATCCGGTCTTGCCTAAGCTATACTATTGTTCGATAGGTGCACTTGCCTCAATCGTTGTTATAGTTAGTTCCAGGTTCGATCATTATAAATTTAAAACTCTGAAATCAACGATCAACTTCCTCCAAATCAGAATCCCAACCCCAGTGTAGAACGTCGTGTCAGTCATGCTCAATCATTACACATGTATACAAAAATGGCCATGCTTAGTAACAGTCATTTAGACATATATTAAAAGCATATCAGTCACACGACCACAGTCAAGTCAATTAAAACTCAGTCACACGATCACAGTCAAATCCATAGTCTAAGCCAGTCATTTACTCACAAGGGAAAAATAGTCATTTTACCCTTTAAAGGTATTTCGGTGATCCTACCCTTCAGGGGTATTTCGGTCATTCTACCCTACAGAGGTATTTCGGTAATTTTGCAAAACGGGGGTATTTCAGTAATTTTACAAACCGGGGGTATTTCAATAATTTCACAAATCGAGGGTATTTTGGTAATTTTACCAATCGATGGTATTTCGGTAATTTTACCAATTGAGGGTATTTCGATAATTTCACAAATCGAGGGTATTTTAGTAATTTTACAAATCGAGGGTATTTCAGTAATTTTACAAATCAAGGGTATTTCGATAATTCTGAGGGGTATTTCGGTAATATTACAAATCGGGGTCTCAACGACCAAACAGAAGGTCCACCGTCGCCCCGAGCGACATAAGTAACCCAAGTAGACACAACGGTGCAAATGGGCCTAAGGCCCATTACTCGCCCAAGTGGGCCCACACTCGCAGGCCCATTTAGCCCGTAAACGACCACGCTTCGCACTAATAGAAACCATATAATATGCGTTTTATTAGTGTAGGGCCCACAAGCCCAGTGGGCCCACACGGCCCATTACCTAAAAATGACCCTAGCCATGTGGACTACACGGCTCGGTCTAACATTTACCACAATATGCAAATTTAATCCGTGAGGGGCCCACACAGCCCATTTCGCATCCCAAAACGACCTAAGCCCATGAGAACGCTCATGGTGGCCTCGACCATCTTACGCCCATATTCGTGGGCTCGGTCCACCACACGTTCGATCGCACGCTCGTGTGGCATCATTCACCGGCATTTCAAAGATTTCTGGCATTTTGTCGATCTACTTGGAGTGGTGTGTGTGTACACACGCTTTTCGGCTCTTTTGCCGATTATCGGTCACAGGGTATTGCTACACACCTTCGACTTATCAGCCGATTATCAGGTACAGGGTAAAAATACACACCTGATTGCGAACGTGCGCGACTAACCCACAAGAACACCAACCTAACACAATCAAAAACTTCAGTTAGTCGCTTATCAATCAATTGAAGAGAACCTTAACCCAAAACTCCTGTTCGGAGGCTTTCCTATCACCCGCCTTAATCAATCTCACTCAGGCCGTCGCAGGAGATCACTTCACTTCAAGTCCTTAACAAAAAACTATCTGCATCCCATTCGCGACTCAATAACTAATATCATATACGCAAATAATTGAACCAGGAGTATCGCAACTTACCCAAACTGTGTAATTAAGACTGAGAGGCAGAAGTATTCGGCCACCACCATAAGACTCCCATAAACCGAGGCACGAGAAGAAACAATCGTACTCCCCTAAGACCAAGTATTCGACTAGCACAGAAGTTCAGAGGTTATTTGGCTCTAACAAAAGAGGAGGGAAATGAGAAAAGCCGAAAGAAAGAAGAGAGGAGATAACAATGTGTTTGTCAGAAAACACATCAACCAATTGAGAGAGAAAAGAAATATTTGACAAAAGTGTCAAGAGGTAGAGGAGAGAAAAAGAATCGGTTTGACAGGAGGTTTGCAGAGGAATGCAAAGTAGAGAACAGAAGAACCCGAAAGGTATTCGATATGACCAAAAACAAAAAGATACTGCCCACACTCTTAGCACAAATCGGCCTCCAAGAAAGAAAAATAACCAAAATGTTTCAAGCCACCGAATTAGAGAGTAACAGACTACTCAAAGCTGATTTCTGATAAGCCAAAATTCTCATTCGACACACACCCCTCTTTCCTTTCAAAATCCTAAATTTTCCTCCCCAAATCACTCAAACCATCCACCACCCTTAAACCGCTCCTAAAATCCCTCCTCCAACCTCTCCACCATCCAATTCAAATTGCCCTTTTTCCTCCTACATTTTCTCCATGACCAATTCAAACTTCACCCTTTTACCAAGTCCACAACAACCTTCTAGAGTTTCAATCCAATTCAACCACTTAGCATCCCCATGTAGCAAAATAATTGTATTTTGCTTGCAAGGGGATTCAAACCCAAGCTCTCGCATCAGCCAATTCACGCCACTTGCCACTAAGCCACAAGCTCTTTTTGTGTCACAAAATATCCTCAATTAATAAAAAGGTCTATAGGCCAAAGTCCAGGTTCCTTTAAAAGAAAAACCAAAATAAAATGCAAGAGCCAAGACTTGAACCCAGGCTCCCTTACAACCTTAATGACGCCACAACCACTAGACCACATGCTTCCTTGTGTCATTTTTTTAACACAATAATTTAAAAGGCCTACATCCATGCATCCAGGGTTTTATTCAATTAAAACCAAAATTTTTGCTAAAGCCCAGGTTTGAACCCAGGACTTTTCCAACTCCTCTCAGGACCCTTAACCACTTGAGCAGACATTTAATTGTGTCATTTCCTTGCACAATTAAATACCTATTTACAGCCTCCTTATGGACCCATACTCAAGGCCCAATACTTCTAGGCCCAAATTCGGGGCGTTACATAAAAAACATAAATCTTGTAAATTTCGTAGTATAAAACTTTGAGGGTGAGGGGGTGAAGGTCGAAAAGCCACTAAATTAACTTTCAATAATACACAGAGCATAACATTCATTATCAACATAACATTATTAACTTCAACTCTTACCTTTATGAGTTTCTACTCCTCATTAGCAACTTTTTAATCAGATACTTGAGTATCACTTTCAGCATTATCGGAATTAGATCGGTTGGAAAACATCTCTGTCTAAATATAAAACAAATATCATCAGAGCCAAGAGATATCACACTATCACAGGTTATATAATGGCATGTATTTCTAGACTTCATACACGCTACGTTCAGTCTGAGAATCAACTAAATCGTAGCTCTGATACCACTAAATGTAACACCCCTAGCCCGTATCCTTTGCTGAAATAAGGTTACAGAGCATTACCGTAAAAGCATAACTTAAAAAAACATTCACATTCAATCATTTCATAAACCACGATATAATTCATTTAAATATAAACATATTGTCCCTTATTCGAGCCCTTGAGGGCTTAGAATTACTTTAGAAATGATTCGGGACTAAATCAGAAACATTTGAAACATTAAGGAAAAAGATAGAAAATTTCATACTGCAGGGGTCACACGACCGTGTGGCCAGGCCGTGTAACATTAGAAATAGGGACACACGGCTATGTCCCAGCTCATGTCTATGCCCGCATAACTCTCTGACTTGGGTCACACGGCCAAGCCACACGCACGTGTTCCAAGCCGTGTAACTCTCGAAATGGCCTCACACACCCGTGTGTCAGGCCGTGTACTAGGCCGTATAATTGCATGAATTGGACCTTTTAAAACCTACAGGGGACACATGACCGTGTCACATGGCCGTGTGTCACACACGGCTTAGACACATGCCCGTGTCTTAGGCCGTGTGAACAAGAAAATGGCTAAAATCAAGCCATTTCTTTCACCCTTCTCAAGCATAAGCCTAAGTACTTTTTCACACATGACCAAGACTTTTAAACATGCTCAAAACCTGCATAAAAAGGTCCATACAATAGGCTAATAATCCATACAACCAATATGCCATTTAGGCACCTCAAGCACATACATCAAACATACCTAAACATGTGCATATTTAACCATTTATCAACTAACTTGTTTCCATACCAAAATACATTAAAATTGACACATATCAACCAGACCATATTAGATTCATGCCATATCAAAATAACCTTACCATTTGGACCATTTCTCACATGCATCAAAACTATCTAAATGACACAAAACTAGTCATTTCCAAACGGTTCCAACAACCAACATATATGCATACCATATTTCAATCTGCACATCTATTCAAAATGTAACAGCTTGATTTTGGGGTCTAGCTGGAACAGTGATTTCGGGACCACAAATTTGACATAGTAAAATTTATTTTTATTGCATTTCTATGGTCTACAATTTTACGAAATTATTTCGCGAAAATTTTGTTCGAAAATTTTGACGTTCGGGCACACAATTTAGTAAAAAGGACTAAATTGTAAAAAGTGCAAAACTTGAGTTCTATATGCTAGAAGTAACCAATTGCTATGAGATTTTCAATTGAAGGTCCTTAGATGGTAACTAGACCATTATACTTTAAGTTGGACAAAAATTGACATGGTAGGGTGAAATTTCAAAGTTTGGCATTAAGGGCATTTTGGTCATTTGGATAATAAAGTCAAAATTAAACACATAAAAGATGTCATCTTCTCAATTTCATCCTCCCATTGCCGAAAATCACAAGGGGTCTCCATAGCTAGGGTTAGTTCATCTTCCAAGCTTGATTGTAAGTCCGTTCTTGTCCCATTTTTAATGATTTTTACATTTTTGAGATCGGTGTAACCTAATCTAGCTATTTCAAGGACTAATTTGAAAGAAAAATAAAGTCTAAAATTTTTCCCATGTTGGATATTTCTGTATTTTTGATGTTTAATGGTAGATTATGCAAGATTGGTGTTAAATAAACAACTTTTACTAAGTGATTTTTGATGAAAATGCTTAAAAGGACCTAATTGTAAAAGTTATAAAACATGTAGTAAAAATATGATTTAAAGGAAAAGGTGGACTGCTATAAGCATGAAAATGGTTCAGCTAGGCTTGGGTTACCAAGAAATTGAACCTATTTCATTTTACGAGCCTAGGGACTAAAATGTAAAATGTCAAAAAGTTAGGGACAAAATAGTAATTTTGTCTAGGATGCAAATTAATGTAAATGTATATGTAAAATGATTAATTGATAGTCAAATTTGCTTATATAGACATGGAACAACCAGTTACGAAACTAGATCGAAGAAAATAAAAAGTCTCGGATTAGTTGAGTTTCAAATACGAACCATTCTCAAGGTAAGTTCGTGTAATTTAATTGGTATGTTATTATGTTTTAATTGAATTGTGCAATTGAGATAATATATATGTGATGATATACCCTATGAAATAATCACAAGATGATAAACACGAATAAAATGTCATTGTCCCGGTTGAACATTGTATTTCGATGGATTATAATAATTTTCTTGTAATGAACAAAATGATATAGAAAGGATTTAGCCCGGACGGGTAATCCTGAGCTACACTCTCTTGAGTAAATGTTATGAAATGGATTTAGCTCAGACGGGTAATCCATAGTAGGCTCATTCGAGCTAAGGTTATCGAAAGGATTTAGCCTGGACTGGTAATCCTGAATAAGCTCTTGGCAGCGAATGTTAAAGACGGGATTTAGCCTGGACTGGTAATCCTGTTATATAAATATGGCTTGAGAGTGTGAATATGAATATGTGCTTAAGGAGCACTTTGGATGTGAATTGACAAACGGTTGACATGTATAGCTCGAGTATACTACCCGAGTATCCATCGAAATTACAATAGTTCAATGAAAAGAAATCCTGAAAAATGGAATAGTGAAATGATATGAAAGTTTATACTATAGTGAGCTCATCTATGTTGGTTTGATATCTTTATGATGTGTATGACTAACTTGTTTAATAAGTGAATGTATTTAGGTAACTTGTCAAAATATTGATTGAATGAATGCATATATATATGCTTATTTGAATAATTATAACCGGTAAGTTTCTTTCTATTATGTGAACTTACTAAGCATGAAAATTCTTACCCCGTTTTACTCTTCCTTGTTTTATAGTGCTTGTAAGGCTCGCGAAGGTTGGAGGATTCGGTCAGAGCAAGATTACACTATCCACAAATCTCCTTTTTGGTATAGCTAAATGATTCATTTTGGTATAATGGCATGTATTAGCTACTTGGCTTAGATGAAGGCTTGTAAGTAATATTTTTTGACTTAGCCATTGGAATGGCTAAGGATGTTCAATTGGTGCAAGTATGATGTTAATGTATGTCCAAATTCTCAAGTGTTAAGTATAGTGGATAATTCATTTTGTAAGTGGCCATTGGAATTGGCTAATATTGGTTTAGTTATATATGTATATGATGATGTCTTTTATGGATGTGAGAATTTCCATAGGTTGAGTTGACAAGTATGTGATATTGTATGTGATAGAGGAATAGCATGTGAAAGATGTAGCTGGTTTGGTTGAGTGTATGTGTTTGGATTGGTGCTATGTTTTGTTGTGTAGGTATGTTGATCGCTGTGAAGTCAGAGTTTTAAAATTTATAATGAGAATGATCGAACCTGGAAACTAACTATGACAATTGAGGCAAGTGCACCTATCGAACAGTAGTATAGCTTAGGCAAGACCGGATTGTCGAACCCAAAGGAACTAAAAGTACTAATACTAACTTTCTTTCTATTATTTAACCTAAAATAAGTGAAGTTGTTTATTAATCTAAATTAACTAATTACTAAGCTAAAGACGCAAAGACAAAAAGAATGAATTGGGGAAATACTTGGGAAAAACTCAGTTGATTAAGACGATACCTTTAGGAAGAATCCACCTAGACTTCACTTGTTATCTAACACCGAACTGCATAATTTATTCACTTGACTTGATCCGTAGGATTCCATAATGTACATTAGACCTCTCTCTCAAGCGAATAACGACTAACCCTAGGTTGATTAATTGAAATCTCTTTCTAATTAAAACCCTAGAATCGCATTAACTCGATCTATGGATTCCCATATTAGGTTTCACCCTAATCCGCAACGCTCACACCCTATCTCTAGGCGCGCGAACAACTCCGCTGTAATTATGCTAGTTCTATGAATAGGCAGGGACTTTTGCTCCACCACCTAAGCACATCATACTTGAATTAATATCTGCGAAATATTAAAAAAACAATTAAGCACACATAATTAAGAACAAATCAAGTATTTATCATATAGTTCAGAAAACAATAACAAGATTCATATAGGTTTCATCCCCCTTCAGGTATCTGAAGGGTTTAGTTCATAAGAATAAAGAAAAACATCTCAGAAGAAAAGACAAAACAAAACATAAGAAATCCCTAAAACCCCCTGAAGGAATTGAAGAGGAGATCCTCCGTCTTGAGTAGAATTTCGGCTTCTTGAGATGGATCAACTGGCTATCCCTTGAGAGTTTCCCACAAATCTGACCTTTTCGGCTCGGCTCCTTGGCCTAGCTAACTGCCCCTAAATGATAGCTTTGGGCTCAAACCTCACGAACTCCCGAATAAGTTGCCCCTAGGGTGTTTATATAGGCTTTGAGATGCCTTACTTGGCCTCCAAGTATCCAAATCTGAGTGGAGTTCCTACTTGGGTGTTTAAATAGACTTTGGATTGTGTTTCTTTGCCTCCAAGTATCCAAATTCGAGCAAAACTTCTCTTGGTCGCGACAGGGGCACGGCCATGGCACACGCCCGTGTGAATCGTGGCTAGGCCGTGTGGACTCCATTAATGAGGCACGGTCGTGTGGTCTTGGGCCCAGGCCATGTCGATTTCGTGATCTGGCCCATTTGGCTCGTTTTAAGCCCGTTTCTTGTTCTTTTCATCCTCCGGTGCTTTCCTGAGTATAAAACATGAAAAGAAAGGATTAAGAGCACCTTTTTACACAAAATAAGGGATAATTCATCCAAAAGTATGCTAAATGTGGGCCTAAAATATGTTACTTTTACGGTTTATCAAATACCCCCACACTTAAGCTTTTGCTTGTCCTCAAGCAAAATTCTCAACTTATAATTAAAACGAACTTTCCATGATTCAATATTCCTATCAACAATGTCTCATCATAATTCATAGATAATTTATACATGGATAATTTAACTCAAAGAGCCCTAAAGATTCAAACAATATAAGTCATACATTTGTAGCACAAAACATAGGTGTTTTCCCCTTATCTAAATAATTACCTCTGATCCAAAACCTACAAGGATTGACATCCTCACAAAAGATTCACTCAAATCACTCGAAGTGTTTAAGGTTCAGAATTAAGCACTCAAATGTAAAACTCGAAAAGTTAATCCCATAGGCTTGCATGAAAATCAAATCTCCACCACTGTAATATGAGATGATGCACAAATCAAAAGGTCTTTCACAGGGTTGTAACAGGGCTTGGGTTAAAGGTGTGGATAAAGGCTGAATTAGAGGGTTAGTGTAACACCCCTAACCCGTAACCGACGCCGGACTAGGGTTAGGAGCATTACCGGACAGATCAGAAACTTACATAACATTTCATACATTACATTCATTATTAATAATCATGGTGTCCCTTAGATGAGTCATCAAGACCCTAAACATGCATATAAACCGAGTTGGGACTAAACTGAAACACATATAGAATCTCATGGAAAAATTTAAACTTGATAAAATACAGGGGAGACACACCCGTGGGAGGAGACCGTGTGTCCTCCACGACTTCTCGACACCCCCGTGTGTCCATTTGTGTTTAAATACTGACTATATCAACACGGCCACTAGGCACGCCCGTGTGCCATGACCGTGTGCTACTAGGCAATATACTGACTTCCCCACCACGGCCACCAAGCACGCCCGTGTGCCATGGCCGTGTGTTCTTATTTAGCTACTGACTTGTACACCACGGCTACCAGACACACCCGTGTCGAGGCCGTGTGCTATTAAGCCACATTCTCGCCGCCACCCACGGTCTTTAGGCACGCCTGCAGTTGCCTACAACCGTGACATTATAGGCCATTTACAAGGCCAAAATGCCACCTATAAAGGTCAAACCTACAAGCAACATTTACCATCACATATCATGCATATATGGCAGCCAAAAACATACTAAATTGACCAGTCAATCTATACAATCAATACAAATCCATACATACCAATTTGCATAACTAAATCTTAAGTATACACAAGCATCATTCATATATATACTTACCAAAACCTAACCATTTCATATATCAAGCATAATTCATTCTTTTACTAATCAAAATTTGACCATTTCATGCATCAACTACCATGCCAAAACATACTTCACAAACCACATTCATTCAAACAATTTCTCAATTCATAACTAGCCAAATCTCATGGCTAAGTTCATATAGCAAACTTATACCAAAAACACTAGCCTATACATGCCATATCTAGCTTTATACATTTTCAAAATGTACCAAAATGAGTTTATTAGTGTGATGACGATCCACAACGGTCCCGAGCCTTCAGTAGCTATTACGACCTATAAAACAGAGAAAATACATACAAAGTAAGCTTTCTAAAAGCTTAGTAAGTCATAATACCAATACACTTAGCATATAAACAATCAAAACATATAATCAATCTAAATTCCACCAATGGCTCAATTGCACCATCATAATTCTTTTTAGTACATTCACTTAGGCCTTTCATTCTTCAAACTTGTATATTAGTACACACTTTATTAGACCATAGCTTTTCTATCCATATAACGCACTTATATTCCCATATTCAAATACATAATTCATCTAGGTAAGTTTAAGGAATTACTTACCTTCTTATACACACATAGTGTACTTATCAAACATACCTGAAACAAATATACAATTTACATATTCTTTGCTTCTCGAACTTGACCATTGAACCATTTGTAATCTAATAGGATAGGTAGTGTGCCCGGAATAGTAATATAATGCCAACGTCCCAGACGTGGTCTTAAATGTAATCAAATATTGATGCCACTGTCCCAGACAGAGTCTTACTCGTATTTAGATATTGATGCCACTTTGTCCCGCATGTGGTCTTATTCGTATTAAAATATTGATGCCACCGTCCCGCATAGGGTCTTATTCGTATTCGAGATATTGATGCCACTGTCCCGCATGTGGTCTTATTCGTATTCGAGATATTGATGCCATCGTCCCGCATGTGGTCTTACTCGTACTCGATATTGATGCCACCGTCCCGCATGGGTCTTACTCGTATTCGATATTGATGCCACCGTCCCGCATGTCTCTTATTCGTATTCGATATTGATGCCACCGTCCCGCATGCGGTCTTATTCGTATTTCGAATATTGATGCCACCGCCCCGCATAAGGTCGATTCGTATTCGAATATTGATGCCACCGTCCCATGCATGTCTTATTCAGATTCGAGATATTGATACCACTATCTTAGATAGGGTCTTACTCGTATTCGAATCATCGATGCCACCGTCCCGCATGTGGTCTTATTCGTATTCGAATATTGATGCCACTTGTCCCGCATGTGGTCTTATTCGTATTCGATATTGATGCCACCGTCCCGCATGTGGTCTTACTCGTATTCGATATTGGTGCCACCGTCCCGCATGGGTCTTACTCGTATTCGATATTGATGCCACTGTCCCAGACAGGGTCTTACTCGATAACACAGAATAGATACCTTTGTATTCCTAAGTTCGTACGGGACTTCTCAGACTTATCACTACATCGAACTTATCCCAAAGTTCATATACATGGCATCTCATAAGCATTCGTTATCATTTACACTCATGGAAATAAACTCAATTCAATACAATTACATTTATTTGCAATATGACTTACATCGGATTCGGTTTACCGGAATGCAAACGGCTACTCGTTTACTTTCGTTTTCCCGCGATCTAAATCCGTTTTCCTCGGCTCTTGATATAAACATATTCAGAATTAACCCTTTTATTCACTAATTCATTCAATTCAATCCATGGACACACATTTAGGGCTATTTGCAAATTAGCCCTCATATTTGCACAATTTATTAATTTAGTCCATTTTCACAAAACATCAAATTCACAAAATTTGTTCACACCCATGCATAGCCGAATATATATGTACATCATACAAGGCCATATTTTCCATCAAATTAGCAATTTAGTCCCTCAATTTGCTATTTTCACAATTTAGCCCTATTTAGATAAATTTATCAAAACTTCAAGAACAAAGTATGCTCATCTAGCTTCAATCTTTCATTTATCAACTAAACTCATTTCAAAACTCAACATATCAACAATGGCATCTCACACAAACATCATCAATAATCAAAATTAATACATGGGTTTTGTAGCTCTCAAAGCAACGATTACAAAAACGTAAAAATTATCGAAAACCAATCAAAAACAAACCTTGAATTTAACTTGATAGTAGCCGAATATTTGAAGAGCTCTACCTTTTCTTTTTCTTTTGATTTTCGATGGAGAATACAAGAATGAACTCCACTTTCATGTTTCTTTTATTTTATATTATAATTATAACTTATAAAATAAATATTATAACTTTTAACATATAAAGTTAACATATAAAAACATGTTATAAAGCCATGTTACCGTCCACTATAAATAAAAATGGGCTATTTTCCCTTTAAGGACTTCACTTTAACAAAGCCACATCAATTTAGCCATTAATCAAATAAAAGGCCACTTTTACCAATTATGCAATTCAGTCCTTTTGTCAAATTAAACACACAAACGGACAAATTAACTTACAAAAATTTACCACAGGCTCAGTCACATATCAACGGCACAGAAAATAATATTAAAATATTACACAAACTCGGATTTGTGGTCCCGAAATCACTGTTCCGACTAGGGTATAAATCAGACTGTTACAATTCTCCCCCCTTAGGGATTTTTGTCCCCGAAAATCTTACCGTTAAATAAAGTCGGATATTGTTGTCTCATTGAATCTTCTGATTCCCATGTTGCCTCTACTATTCCATGTCAATTCCATAATACTTTCACTAACGAAATTTTCTTGTTTCTCAACTCTTTCACTTCACGAGCTAAGATACGAATCGGTTCCTCTTCATATATCATATCAAATCGGATTTCAATTTTCAGATGGGGCAATCACATGTGACGGATCGGATCGATATCTACAGAGCATTGAGACATGAATTACATTATGAATCTTTTCTAACTCAGAGGGCAAACTTAATCTATAAGCAACAGGCCCAACTCGTTCAATGATCTCATACGGTCCGATGAACCTTAGACTTAGCTTGCCCTTACGTCCGAATCGAAGCACTTTCTTCCATGGAGACACTTTCAGAAATACTTTTTCGCCGATCCCAAATTCTATATCTTTTCGTTTCAAGTCTGCATAAGACTTCTGACGGTCAGATGCTGCTTTCAAACAATCTCGGATCAGTTTCACTTTCTGTTCTGAATATTTTATCAAATCAACCCCATGTAGCTTATTTCCACTGAGTTCAGTCCAATACAGAGGTGTACGACATTTACGTCCGTACAAAGCTTCGTAAGGTGCCATTTTGATGCTTGACTGAAAACTGTTATTGTATGCAAATTCAATCAAAGGCAGATATTGTTCCCACGTACCATTAAACTCAAGTATACAACATCTTAACATGTCTTCAAGAATCTGAATGATCCGCTCAGATTGACCATTTGTTTGCGGATGAAAAGCTGTACTGAAATGTAATTTTGTACCTAAAGCTTCTTGAAATTTCTTCCAGAATCTCGATGTAAATCTCGGATCTCTATCTGACACAATGGATAGTGGCACTCCGTGCAATTTAACAATCTCAGAAACATAAAGCTCGGCTCACCTATCAAGTGGATAGTCAGATCTTACCGGAACAAAATGGGCAGATTTTGTCAATCGATCAACTACGACCCAAATCGCATCTTTCTTTCTCGGAGTCTGAGGCAATCCAGAAACAAAGTCCATCGTTACTCTATCCCATTTCCATTCGGGAATCAGAATTGGTTGTAGCAAACCGCATTTTAACTCGATGTTCAAATTTCACTTGTCGACAGTTAAACATTTCAAAACAAAGTCGAAATGTCTCGTTTCATACCGACCACCAAGTAATGTTGCTTCAAATCATGATACATTTTAGTACTCCCGGATGAACAGATAAACAAGTATTATGGGCTTCACTCAAAATCAACTGAATCGACTCGGATTTTTCGAACACGATACGATCTCGAAATCTCAAGCAATCATCAATAATTTGAAATTCGATTCGAATTTGAATTACACGTAACCCGCTTTCGCTAACATTTCGTTGTAAATTTTCTGAGCATCACATATCTCCTAAATAAACAACAGTTTCGCTCTTAGTTCAGCCATCACAGAACTATCATCAGATAAATCTAACTAAGCATTCAAAGCACGTAGTGCAAACAATGATTTTCTACTCAATGCATCAGCAACAATGTTTGCTTTACCCGGGTGATAATCTATTACAAGCTCTTAGTCTTTCAATAACTCTAACCATCTTCTCTGTCGCAGATTCAAATCTTTCTTTTTCACAAATAGAACAGGAGCACCCCAAGGTGAAAAACTCGATTTTGTAAACCCTCTGTTGGTTAATTCTTGCAACTGTGACTTTTAACTCTTTCAATTCCATTGGTGCCATTCTATACGGAGCTATCAAAATAGGTGTAGTACCCGGCAACAACTCAATACCAAATTCAACTTCACGTATCGGAGGCAAACCCGGTAATTCTTTCGAAAACACATCAGAATACTCACAAACAACAGGCACTGACTCAACTTTCTTTTCAGACACTTTCGAGTCAATAACATAAGCAAAATATGCCTCATATCCCTTTTTCACATAACTTTGAGCTTTCAAAATAGATATCACAGCAGGCAATCCATTCAAATCATTAGACTCAACTCATACAATTTCATTATTCAGACATCTCAAGTCAATAGTTTTTCCTTTTACAGTTCACAACAGCATCATGCAAAAACAACCAATCCATACCCAGAATAATATCGAACTCGTCAAATGGCAAAAGCATCAAATTAGCAGGGAAACAGTTATCTCGAAACATTAACAGACAGTTCTTGATACTTTGTCAACAAGAACACTTTTACCTAAGGGGTTCAATACTTTTATTGCAAACTCAGTAGACTTTACAGGCAAAGTCTTACTGAATACTAAGTTCATGTATATGTATAAATGAGTAGAACCAGGGTCTATCAAAGCAATCACAGAAGTATCATAAAGTGTAAAAGTACCCGTTATAACATTTGGAGATAAAGCTTCCTCCCGAGCTCAGATAGTATACGCTCTTACAGGCACTCTAGCTTCTGATCTCGCAACAGTATCTCTAGTAGTTCTCTGACTACCACTGACGTTTCTTGCATTTTGAGGAGATCTACCTCTCGCTGAAACATTCTCAGATCTCGGGTTCTGAATAATCTCTTGTTCCACAGACTCTGGGCAGTCTCGGATGAAATGGTCTAATGATCCACATCTGAAACAAGCTCGGTCATTTAATCTACAAATTCTCGGATACCTTTTTCCACAATGTTTACATTCAGGTCGCTTGAATCTGACATTTCCAATACTAGTCATTGAAGTTGTTGGAGCTTTGGAGCTTAACTGTGATCTAGCTCGATCTCTACTCAAATGCCTCACATTAGCCTTTGAACGGCTATGTTCATCTCGGAATTTCTTCGAGGCAGACTGAAATGATTTGCTCATAAATCTCTTTTTCATATCTCTGGCTTCAGACTCAGCTTTGCATGCTCGGTCAACAAGAACTACGAACTCTTGTATCTCCAAAGTACCAACTAGTAATTTGATATCTTCATTTAGGCCATCTTCGAATCTTTTACACATTATAGTTTCAGTCGAAACGTATTCCCGAGCATACTGACTTAATCTTACAAACTCTCGTTTGTACTCAGTAACAGACATGTGACCTTGTTTCAATTCCGAAAATTCTTTTCGTTTCTGATCAATGAATCTCTGAATAATGTATTTTTTTATGAACTCAGACTGAAAGAAATCCCATGTGATCCGTTCTTTAGGAACAACCGAAATCAAAGTTTTTCACCACCGATAGGCTGCATCTCGTAACAAAGAAACAACACACTTTATACATTCTTCAAGAGTCAGTGACATCTAATTAAATACTCGGATAGTGTTTTCTAACCAAAACTCGTCTTTCTCAGCATCATCATCATTAGTAGCCCAGAACTCTTTAGCCCCATACTTGCGGATCTTGTCTACCGGAGGCTTATTCAACAGATTTATACCCATCATAAGAGGCACAACTGAGGTTTGAGGGGGATTAACCAGGGGCGGGGGTTGTGAAACAGTCAGGTTATACTTTACGAATTGAGTGAACCATTCACTCATCATCTGGAAGAAAGCTTGTTTAGCTTCTCCCTCCTGACCGCTAGTAACCGGTCTCGGATCAGAGGGCGCTGTCCCTTCCACGGGAGCAGGCGCATTACTTTCTACGTCGTCAGCTACGGCTCTTTCGGGATCCATTACTATACAGAAATCACATTTTATACGTCAGGATTCATCACACTATCACATTTTATACGTCAGGATTCATCACACTATCACTATACAGAATCGAGATTGAATTTGAAAAATCACCTAACCGGAAACAATGAACTAAAAGAAATTACGTCAACTGAAAGCTAATAATACTAATAATATGAGCTTCTTCTTCAATATTTGGAATTCAAACGTATAAGCTCATTTAATTACAAAAATAATGAATAATGAATATACTTTTTTTAAGAACAAATCAAATATACATAACAAAGGATAAATTACTGAAATAAGAAACATAGTTAGGCTATTAATCAAATCAAATCTCGATATAAGGGTAGTCAAAAGGAATGGTGATAACAAAAATAAAGGGTTTCTGGGTTAATATTAGTGGGTGAGTCAATAAAAAGAGTTGTTAGAATTAAAAGGGGTTTACTAGGGGTTAATTATGAAGGTAGGCTTTTAGTGGAGTAAGTGGGTTAGATCCTAAGTGCCTTCACCATCTCTGTATATCAAGTCAAAAGTGTGGTCTCAATAAGTATAATCGATGCAAGTTCTAGAATAACAAATCAATGTTGACACACTCATAATCAATAAAGTGAGCAAGAAAAAGATTTTATGCTCTATAAGGCTCAAAATCTCACAAAAATTATGGGTATTTTGATGTCAACCTCGTAAATTTAAAAATTCAAAGTAATATTCAAATTCAGGTAGACAACCTAGAAAATTTTCAATTTTTGAAAAATAGACTTATCATGCTTGATTCTCTAGTATTCTTAGAATTTAATTATCAATGACTTAATTCAAGACATATCAATAAAAATCATAAATCAGGGGAATTTCATTCTAATAATAATATGAGAAACTTACTTTAGGACAAGGCATAATTCAGGGATTTTTCAAATAATACTTATAGTTAACCCTCCCCCACACTTAAGATGTACATTGCCCTCAATGTACAAAGATAGATAATAGAAAAATAATCATAAAATCATAAGATATGGAGAGAAGTGAAACTTCCTGAATTTTGGATGAAGTTAATGAAAAGAAACCGGATAGGATTGGAGATGAACATGGGGAAGCGCCTCGAACCGTTTGAACTTGAATCCTCAAAGTAGCCGGTCTGATTTTATTGTATCCTAATCTAAATCTAAATAGCATGAATAATAAGAGGAAGATAATAAAGAAAAAAATGAAAATAAAAATAAAAATAAAAGTAAAAGTAAAAGTAGCTGGTACGGCTTGAATTTGCTCTTTTGGGTTAGTTTCAGTGTTGCTTGGCAAGCTTTCTTGTGATAGTTCTAAAATTAACTTTACAAGTTGTCCAACTGACTTAGTAAGTTCCCCAACTTGGTTCTCGATCCCTTTGATCGATTCTTGTTGATTATTAAGCATTGTCTCAGTTTTTTGGAGGCGAGTATCTGTGGCTGCCATGAATTTTGTCAGCATCTCCTCAAGGTTCGACTCCTCTTCCTATTGGTAAGGTGGTTGTTGAAAATTTGAAGGATGTTCCGGTCCTTGGCTACTTTGATCATCCCACGAGAAATTAGGATGGTACCTCTAACCTGCATTATAAGTGTCACTATAAAAATTATTTTGAGGTCTAGAATAGTTACCCGTATAGTGGACTTGTTCGTTCTCCATGCCATATCCGTAGGGTGGGTACTCAGGATTCGCCACGCCTCCGCTTGTTTCGTACTGCATAACTGGATGTATCTACGAAGAACACAAATCATCAAACTTTTTATTTAACATCTCTAACTGGTTTGATAGCCTGGTTATTGGGTCGAGGTTGTAGATATCGGCTACTTTTGTTGGCTTTGTCCTCATAACTTGCCACTAATAGTTATTCAGTGCCATCTCCTCTATCTGCCAAAGTCAAATAAAAGAAAATTTAGCAAAGTAAAATAAAATAAAATAATAATAATAATAATAATGGATAAAGTAATAAAAATAGAGCGTTCTTAATATTTTAGTTCCCCGGCAACGGCGCCAAAAACTTGATCACTGTGAAGTCAGAGTTTTAAAATTTATAATGAGAATGATCGAACCTGGAAACTAACTATGACAACGATTGAGGCAAGTGCACCTATCGAACAGTAGTATAGCTTAGGCAAGACCGGATTGTCGAACCCAAAGGAACTAAAAGTACTAATACTAACTTTCTTTCTATTATTTAGCCTAAAATAAGTGAAGTTGTTTATTAATCTAAATTAACTAATTACTAAGCTAAAGACAAAAAGACAAAAAGAATGAATTGGGGAAATACTTGGGAAAAACTCAGTTGATTAAGACGATACCTTTAGGAAGAATCCACCAAGACTTCACTTGTTATCTAACACTGAACCAGACGATTTATTCACTTGACTTGATCCGTAGGATTCCTTAATGTACATTAGACCCTCTCTCGAAGTGAATAACGACTAACCCTAGGTTGATTAATTGAAATGTCTTTCTAATTAAAACCCCTAAAATCGCATTAACTCGATCTATGGATTCCCATATTAGGTTTCACCCTAATCCGGCAACGCTTCGTCACCCTATCTCTAGGCTCGCGAACAACTCCACTGTAATTATGCTAGATCTATGAATAGGCAGGGAATTTTGCTCCACCACCTAAGCACATCATACTTGAATTAATATCCGCGAAATATTAAAATAAGAATTAAGCACACATAATTAAGAACAAATCAAGTATTTATCATATAGTTCAGAAAACAATAACAAGATTCATCTAGGTTTCATCCCCCTTCAGATATCTGAAGGGTTTAGTTCATAAGAATAAAGAAAAACATCTCAGAAGAAAAGATAAAACAAAACATAAGAAATCCCTAAAACCCCCTGAAGGAATTGAAGAGGAGATCCTCCGTCTTGAGTAGAATTCTGGCTTCTTGAGATGGATCAACTGGCTATCCCTTGAGAGTTTCCCACAAATCTGACCTTTTCGGCTCGGCTCCTTGGCCTAGCTAACCGCCCCTAAACGATAGCTTTGGGCTCAAACCTGCCCGAACTCCCGAATAAGTTGCCCCCTAGGGTGTTTATATAGGCTTTGAAATGCCTTACTTGGCCTCCAAGTATCCAAATCTGAGTGGAGTTCCTACTTGGGTGTTTAAATAGACTTTGGATTGTGTTTCTTTGCCTCCAAGTATCCAAATCCGAGCAAAACTTCTCTTGGCCGCCGCAGGGACACGGCCATGGCACATGCCCGTGTGAATCGTGGTCAGGCCGTGTGGACTCCATTAATGAGGCACAGCCGTGTGGTCTTGGGCCCAGGCCGTGTCGATTTCGTGATCTGGCCCATTTGGCTCGTTTTAAGCCCGTTTCTTGTTCTTTTCATCCTCTGGTACTTTCTTGAGTATAAAACATGAAAAGAAAGGATTAAGAGCACCTTTTTACACAAAATAAGGGATAATTCATCAAAAAGTATGCTAAATGTGGGCCTTAAATATGTTACTTTTACGGTTTATCAAATACCCCCACACTTAAGCTTTTGCTTATCCTCAAGCAAAATTCTCAACTTACAATTAAAACAAACTTTCCATGATTCAATATTCCTATCAACAATGTCTCATCATAATTCATAGATAATTTATACATGGATAATTTAACTCAAAGAGCCCTAAATATTCAAAAAATATAAGTCATACATTTGTAGCACAAAACATAGGTGTTTTCCCCTCATCTAAATAATTACCTCTGATACAAAACCTACAAGGATTGACATCCTCACAAAAGATTCACTCAAATCACTCAAGTGTTTAAGGTTGAAATTAAGCACTCAAATGTCAAACCCGAAAAGTTAATCCCATAGGCTTGCATGAAAATCAAATCTCCACCATCAGTAATATGAGATGATGCACAAATCAAAAGGTCTTTAACGAGGTTGTAACGGGGCTTGGGTTAAAGGTGTGGATAAAGGCTGAATTAGAGGGTTAGAATCGAGATCGAATTTGAAAAATCACCTAACCGGAAACAATGAACTAAAAGAAATTACGTCAACTGAAAGCTAATAATACTAATAATATGAGCTTCTTCTTCAATATTTGGAATTCAAACGTATAAGCTCATTTAATTACAAAAATAATGAATAATGAATATACTTTTTTTTAAGAACAAATCAAATATACATAACAAAGGATAAATTACTGAAATAAGAAACATAGTTAGGCTATTAATCAAATCAAATCTCGATATAAGGGTAGTCAAAAGGAATGGTGATAACAAAAATAAAGGGTTTCTGGGTTAATATTAGCGGGTGAGTCAATAAAAAGGGTTGTTAGAATTAAAAGGGGTTTACTAGGGGTTAATTATGAAGGTGGGCTTTTAGTGGAGTAAGTGGGTTAGATCCTAGGTGCCTTTACCATCTCTGTATATCAAGTCAAAAGTGTGGTCTCGATAAGTATAATCGATGCAAGTTCTAGAATAACAAATCAATGTTGACACACTCATAATCAATAAAGTGAGCAAGAAAAAGATTTTATGCTCTATAAGGCTCAAAATCTCACAAAAATTATGGGTATTTTGATGTCAACCTCGTAAATTTCAAAATTCAAAGTAATATTCGAATTCAGGTTGACAACCTAGAAAATTTTCAATTTTTGAAAAATAGACTTATCATGCTTGATTCTCTAGTATTCTTAGAATTTAATTATCAATGACTTAATTCAAGACATATCAATAAAAATCATAAATCAGGGGAATTTCATTCTAATAATAATATGAGAAACTTACTTTAGGATAAGGCATAATTCAGGGATTTTTCAAATAATACTTATAGTTAACCCCCCTCCCACACTTAAGATGTACATTGCCCTCAATGTACAAAGATAGATAATAGCAAAATAATCATAAAATCATAAGATGTGGAGAGAAGTGAAACTTCCTGAATTTTGGATGAAGTTAATGAAAAGAAACCAGATAGGATTGGAGATGAACATGGGGAAGCGCCTCGAACTGTTTGAACTTGAATCCTCAAAGTAGTCGGTCTGATTTTATTGTATCCTAATCTAAATCTAAATGGCATGAAGAATAAGAGGAAGATAATAAAGAAAATAAAATAATAAAAAAATAAAAATAAAAATAAAAATAAAAGTAAAAGTAAAAGTAAATAATGGAAAATGAAAGAAGAAAGGCAACTGGAAAAAAAAAGGAAGAAGGGGGTTAAATAGAAATTATGGATCTGGTGGTTGCCCCCGCCCTTGTACCTTCCTGCGGTGGCCACACGGCCATGGCCACGGCCGTGTGTAAGGCCGTGTGGTCTGGAAATCTGCACTTTGGTTAGTTTATAGTTAGGTGCTAAAAAGGAAAAATAAAAATGTAAAAATTAATGGGGTTAGTGCTTGGGTTGCCTCCCGAGAAGCGCTTGTTTATAGTCTTAAGCTAGCCTTTACCTCTCATTCGTATGGTCATGGTGGTTTGAGGAGGTGAAAATCCTTTCTCATGCGATCAATTCGGTTATTGATATAAAATTTAAGTCGAGTAATGTTTTCCTCAAAAGTGCCGAAATTAGAATGTGTTACCTCGACCGTTCCATCTAGGAAGATTTTGAGTACCTGATCTCCTATCTTAAGCTGGGTTGTCCCATTATTAAGTTTTTCGTGGAGTTGCCTCGTTTTTGCTTCGTGTATTTTTAATTTCTCTTTGAAGTGTGTCTTCCACTCGTCTAGTTCTTTGGTTCGAAGCCTTTGTTCCTCATGAATTACTTCTTTATTGGCACGAGGTCTAGGATCTGGCATCTGCGAAAGAGCTTCAAGAAACGACAAGTTAATCAGAAACTTCTTTTGAGGTTTAAGAAATTTACCAAATTGTTCCTCTGTGTGGTCTTTCTTTATCGCATTGGGGTATGGCATATGAGCTTGGTACTCTGTAATTACCGGGTTTGGTAAATCATGGCTTACCTCGACCTTACCTTCACTTACCACAGGCTCTTACTTTGGGTCAGATTCCACTAACCTTTCACTGTCATGAGCTGGTACGGCTTGAATTTGCTCTTTTGGGTTAGTTGCAGTGTTGCTTGGCAAGCTTTCTTGTGATAGTTCTAAAATTAACTTTGCAAGTTGTCCGACTGACTTAGTAAGTTCCCCAACTCTGTTCTCGATCCCTTTGATTGATGCTTGTTGATTATTAAGCATTGTCTCAGTTTTTTGGAGACGGGTATCTGTGGCTGCCATGAATTTTGTCAGCATCTCCTCAAGGTTCGACTCCTCTTCCTGTTGGTAAGGTGGTTGTTGAAAATTTGAAGGATGTTCCGGTCCTTGGCTACTTTGATCATCCCACGAGAAATTAGGATGGTACCTCCAACCTGCATTATAAGTGTCACTATAAAAATTATTTTGAGGTCTAGAATAGTTACCCGTATAGTAGACTTGTTCGTTCTCTATGCCATATCAGTAGGATGGGTACTCAGGATTCGCCATGCCTCTGCTCGTTTCGTACTGCATAACTGGATGTATCTGCGAAGAACACAAATCATCAAACTTTTTATTTAACATCTCTAACTGGTTTGATAGCCTGGTTATTGGGTCGAGGTTGTAGATATCGGCTGCTTTTGTTGGCTTTGTCCTCATAACTTGCCACTGATAGTTATTTAGTGCCATCTCCTCTATCTGCCAAAGTCAAATAAAAGAAAATTTAGCAAAGTAAAATAAAATAATAATAATAATAATAATAATGGCTAAAGTAATAAAAATAGAGCGTTCTTAATATTTTAGTTCCCCGGCAACGGCCCCAAAAACTTGATCACTGTGAAGTCAGAGTTTTAAAATTTATAATGAGAATGATCGAACCTGGAAACTAACTATGACAACGATTGAGGCAAGTGCACCAATTGAACAGTAGTATAGCTTAGGCAAGACCGGATTGTCGAACCCAAAGGAACTAAAAGTACTAATACTAACTTTCTTTCTATTATTTAGCCTAAAATAAGTGAAGTTGTTTATTAATCTAAATTAACTAATTACTAAGCTAAAGACGCAAAGACAAAAAGAATGAATTGGGGAAATACTTGGGAAAAACTCAGTTGATTAAGGCGATACCCTTAGGAAGAATCCACCTAGACTTCACTTGTTATCTAACACTGAACCAGATGATTTATTCACTTGACTTGATCCGTAGGATTCCCTAATGTACATTAGACCCTCTCTCGAAGCGAATAACGACTAACCCTAGGTTGATTAATTGAAATCTCTTTCTAATTAAAACCCCTACAATCGCATTAATTCGATCTATGGATTCCCATATTAGGTTTCACCCTAATCCGACAACGCTTCGTCACCCTATCTCTAGGCGCGCAAATAACTCCGCTGTAATTATGCTAGATCTATGAATAGGCAGGGACTTTTGCTCCACCACCTAAGCACATCATACTTGAATTAATATCCGCGAAATATTAAAACAAGAATGAAGCACACATAATTAAGAACAAATCAAGTATTTATCATATAGTTCAGAAAACAATAACAAGATTCATCTAGGTTTCATCCCCCTTCAGGTATCTGAAGGGTTTAGTTCATAAGAATAAAGAAAAACATCTCAGAAGAAAAGATAAAACAAAACATAAGAAATCTCTAAAACCCGCTGAAGGAATTGAAGAGGAGATCCTCCGTCTTGAGTAGAATTTCGGCTTCTTGAGATGGATCAACTGGCTATCCCTTGAGAGTTTCCCACAAATCTGACCTTTTCGGCTCGGCTCCTTGGCCTAGTTAACCGCCCCTAAACGATAAGCTTTGGGCTCCGGCTTCGTGCCAAACTCCCGAATAAGTTGCCCCTAGGGTGTTTATATAGGCTTTGAGATGCCTTACTTGGCCTCCAAGTATCCAAATCTGAGTGGAGTTCCTACTTGGGTGTTTAAATAGACTTTGGATTGTGTTTCTTTGCCTCCAAGTATCCAAATCCGAGCAAAACTTCTCTTGGCCGCGGCAGGGACACGGCCATGGCACACGCCCGTGTGAATCGTGGCCAGGCCGTGTGGACTCCATTAATGAGGCACGGCCGTGTGGTCTTGGGCCCAGGCCGTGTCAATTTCTTGATCTGGCCCATTTGGCTCGTTTTAAGCTCGTTTCTTGTTCTTTTCATCCTCCGGTGCTTTTCTGAGTATAAAACATGAAAAGAAAGGATTAAGAGCACCTTTTTACACAAAATAAGGGATAATTCATCCAAAAGTATGCTAAATGTGGGCCTAAAATATGTTACTTTTACTATTTATCATATGTGAATGGAAGGGTGACAAAATGTCTTGGTAAATAGCCTTGTTTTTGTCCATACGGGTAAACACACGGGCGTGTGTCTAGGCCGTGTGTGACACACAGACTGCCCCACAGGCATGTGTTCTGGCCGTGTGTCCCATGCACCTAAATTGACGCAAAACAGAATGTCCAGAATATAGCACACGGGCATGTGTCTCAGCCGTGTGTGCTACACGGCCTCGAACACGGGCGTGTGCCCTGGCCGTGTGAAGTCTGCACCTATTTTATAAAAATATTATGAAAATATAATTGATCACACGGCCTATGCACACGGGCGTGTGACTTGGCCGTGTGACCTTAATTGGATGATGATGTAATAAACAGAATACTACTTATTTTGAACACGGCCTGAGGCACGGGCGTGTTTTAGGGTCACACAGGCGTGTCCCGAACCCACACTGGCGTGTGACCCCTTTTTTCATTAAAAATTTTCTAAGTTTCCCAAAAGTTTCAAAGTTCTCGATTTAGTCCCGAACCACTTCTAATGCATGTTTTGGGCCTCGTAAGCTCATTTTAGGGACGATATGAATGTTTTTGAAAAGTTTTATCTTGAGTGAAAATTTATGTCTCGATTTTGAATGTCTGCTTGTGAAAAAGTCCGGTTATGCCTCGTACCCTATTTCGGCGTCAGATACAAGTAAGGGGTGTTACATTTAGTGGATCAGAGCTACGGTTTAGTCAATTCTCGGACTAACGTAGCAAGTACGGGTTTAGCTATACATGCCATTATATAAATTGTGATAGTGTGATAACTCCTTACCTTTCAAATGTATTTTCATATAGTAAATGTCTTCCAACCAAGCTCGAGATAAGTCTGAAGAAGCTGAGGGCACTGCTCAAGCTTCTGTACAACGAGCTGCAACTAGTAGTAGTAGGAGACCCATGTCAGAGGGTCATCAAGAGGCGAAGGTAGCCTTCTTCGAAATGATGGATGAATCATTTAGCGAGTATATGAGAACACACCCTGCTGTTCCATGACCTCTCCCACCTGTCCCTCAACTTGGTTATGAGATGCCATAGGGTGTTGAGCCCAAAAGGATCAGAAAGGCTCTGATTGATAAAATAAGAAAGTATGGAGCAGAAGAGTTCAGAGCTACTACCGACGATGATTCAGAAAAAGCCGAGTTTTGGCTAGAGAATACCACTCGGTGATGGACCTCGAAACTAACTATTATTTCGACAAAGACAAGCGCACCTATCGAACAGTAGTATGGCTGTGGTGAGTCCGAAATATCGTATCCTCAAGGACCAAGAGTACTAGTATTAACTATCTTTTTATTATCTAGCCTAATAATTAAGGGGATTTATTTTTAATCTAAAATTAACTAACTAATTTAACTAACTATTAACGCGACAGAGAGTAAATTGGGAAAATACTTTTGGACAACTTATATGAGATTGGAAATACCTAAGGAAGAATCCACCTAGACTTCACTTATTACTTTTGATTCATGCGATTTATTCACTTGGCTTAATCCGTAGAAATCCCTAAATTACATTAATACCTCTCTCGAGGCTACTAACAACTGACTCTAGGTTGATTAATTGAAATCTCTTTCTAATTAAAACCCCTATTGTCGCATTAACTCGATCTATGGATTCCCTTATTAGGTTTGACCTTAATCCGACAGATTTTTGTCGCCCTATCTCTAGGGTTGCGATCAACTCCGCTTAAATGTGTTGATCTACTCTTAGACAGGGAATTTTTCTCCACTGAATAAGCACATTCGACCTTGAATCAATAACCTGAATTATTAAAACAAGAATAAGAACTCGCAATTAAGAATAAGCAGAAGTATTTATCTCATAAATCAAATAATAATAAGATCTATCTTAGGTTTCATCCCCTTAGGTATTTGAGGGATTTAGTTCATACTAAAAGAGGGAAACATCATAAAAGAGGAAAAACAACAAAACATATGAAAACCCAAAAACTTCTAAAGAACTTGATGGGAGATCATCAGTCTTGATAGAGATCCTTCTCCTAAGCTATTCCCGACGGCTGTCTTGGAGTATTTTCTCCTTCTGCTCGGCGTCTATTCGACGTCCTGTCGAGCCCTCCTTTAGGTTGCCCCCTAGGGGGTTTACATAGGCTTTGAGATGCCTTAATTGTCCCACAAGTATCCTATTCCAAATAGAATTCTTCCTGATTTTGGCAGGGACACGCCAGTGTGAAACGCCCGTTTGAATCGAGCCCAAGACCGTGTTTGAGTCTGCTAAAGTGGCACGGCCGTGTGGTGAACTCCAGGCCGTGTTGATTTCTTACTTTGGCCCGTTTTGCCCCTTTTTGGCCTGTTTCTCGTTCTTTTTAATTTCCTAAGCTCTCCTGAGTATAAAACATGAAATTAAGAGATTAGGAGCATCGAATTCATCAAATCTAATGAATATTCATCAAAAATTAAGCCAATCATGGGGTTAAAATATGTGTAAATTATGGTTTATCATTCGGGTTTTCGAGGAATTGTCATGCACTCCCGCAGAATACTTGAAATGCGCGATATCTTTACTGAAAGACACAAATACTATTGGTGGAAAACTATATCTTCAGTTGTACCGAAGGAAAATGTCACATGGGAATTCTTTCAAGCGGAGTTCCGAAAGAAGTATATTAGCCAAAGGTTCTTAGATCAGAGAAGAAAAGAATTTTTAGAGCTTAAACAGGGAGACAGGACCGTGTCAGAATATGAACGAGAGTTTTTTTGGCTGAGTCAGTATGCCAGGGAATGGGTTCAAACCGAAGCTAAGATGTGCAAACACATTGAGGAAGTGCTGAACGAAGACATTAAACTACTGATTGAGATTCTCGAAATAATAGAGTTTGTCGTGCTAGTCGATCGGGCCAAGAAAGCTGAAGATTTAAGTATAGAGAAGAAGCAAGCCGAAAGGGAAACCCAGGTTCTGAGTAAAAGATTTATGAGTAAGTCACAACCCTCTGCTTCAAACAAATGAAGAAGTTATCATGAGCGTTTTACATCATCAGTGCGACATTTGGGAAAGGAAAGAAGTTCCAAACGCTCTAAATCAAGGACTTCATCTCCCTCAGCAGTTAGTGTAGGGAGTGTTGGAAACCCCAAGCCACAGTGTAATGTATGTAATAAATTGTATTATGGTGAATGCCGGATGAAAAGTGGGGCATGTTTTAGGTGTGGTTCCTTCGATCACTTTCTTAAGGAATACTCGGAAAGAGCTGAGAAGGATACCGAACAGACTCTTAAATCGAGTAACCTCACTTTGAGGGGTAGACCTTCACGACACCCTGGGAATGCCAGTGGTAGTCATGGTACTACAAAAGATTCAGCAGCCAGATCCGAGGCACGGGCTCCAGCAAGATCATATGCCATACGTGCAAGGGAAGAGGCCTCGGCACCCGATGTTATCACTGATATTTTTTCTCTCTATGATACTAATGTAGTTGCATTGATTGATCCTGGATCAACCCATTCTTATATTTGCATGAAGTTGGTATCTAGTAAGGATTTACCTGTTGAGTCTACTGAATATGTGATTAAAGTGTCAAACCCCTTAGGCAAATATGTTATAGTTGATAGAGTTTGAAAAAATTGTCCTTTGATAATTCGAGGTCACTTTTTTCCAGCTAACTTAATGTTGTTGCCATTTGATGAGTTTCATGTTATATTGGGTATGGAATGGTTGACATTACATGATGCTATAGTAAATTGTAGACGGAAAATTATTGAATTGAAATGTGAAAATGGTGAAATTCTTTGGGTTGAACCAGATGAGTCAAATACACTACCTTTTGTGATTTCTTCTATGTCGGCTCAGAAATACATAAGAAAAGGGGGTAAAGCTTATCTTTCTTATGTGTTGAACACTAAGGAGTCTGAATTGAAAATTGAATCAGTTTTGGTAGTATGTGAATATTCAGATGTGTTTCCAGAGGAATTGCCAGGGTTACCTCCGATTAGAGAAATTGAGTTTGGTATTGATTTAGTCCCTGGTACTTTATCGATATCAATTGCTCCGTATAGGATGGCCCCAACTGAATTGAAAGAATTGAAAGCTTAATTGCAAGAATTGATAGATAAGGAATTTGCGAGACCGAGTTATTCTCCCTGGGGTGCACCGGTATTATTTGTAAAGAAGAAAGACGGTTCTATGAGACTGTGCATCGATTACCAACAGCTCAACAAAGTGACCATAAAGAACAAGTACCCATTACTGAGAATTGATGACTTATTTGATCAGTTGAAAGGGGCAACAATATTTTCAAAGATAGATTTGAGATCGGACTATTATCAATTGAGAGTTAAGGATTCGGATGTACCAAAGACCGCTTTCAGAACAAGGTACGGGCACTATGATTTCCTTGTTATGCCTTTCGGACTGACGAATGCTCCTGCAGTTTTTATGGACTTGATGAACCAGAATTTTAGACCATACCTAGATAGGTTTGTGGTTGTGTTCATTGATGATATCCTGATTTATTCTCGAGATGAGTTCGAGCACGCTGAGCATTTGAGAACTGTTTTACAGATTTTGAGAGAAAAACAACTATATGCTAAGTTCAGTAAAAGTGAGTTTTGGCTTTGAAAAGTTGGATTTCTGGGGCATATTGTTTCAGGTGATGGCATTCGAGTTGATCCGAGTAAGATTTCTGCTATAGTTGAATGGAAACCACCGAAGAATGTATCCGAGGTTAGAAGTTTTTTGGGCTTAGCCGATTACTACCGCCGGTTTGTTAAAGGGTTTTCGATGATTGCTACTCCTATGACGAGATTGTTGCAAAAAGATGTCAAGTTTAAATGGTCTGAAAAATGTCAGCAAAGTTTTGAGAAATTAAAAGCTTTATTGACTGAGGCACCGGTCTTAGTACAACTTGAACCGGGAAAAGAATTTGTAATTTATAGTGACGCGTCTTTGAACAGACTTGGATGTGTGTTGATGCAAGAGGGCAAACTGATAGCTTATGCCTCGAGACAGTTGAAACCACATGAGAAGAATTACCCGACGCATGATTCGGAACTGGCCGCCATAGTTTTTGCCTTGAAAATTTGGAGACATCATTTGTACGGTGAGAAATGTCATGTTTTTACTGATCACAAGAGTTTGAAATATTTGATGACTCAGAAAGACTTAAATTTGTGGCAACGAAGATGGCTTGAGTTATTGAAGGACTATGAGTTGGTGATTGATTATCACCCGGGTAAGGCGAATGTAGTCGAAGATGCCCAGAGTAAGAAATCCTTGTTTGCCTTGAAAGCAATGAACACGAGGCTAAGTTTATCGAATGATGGTTCGATTCTAGCCGAATTGAGAGCTAGACCGACGCTTCTTCGACAGATTTGTGAAGCCTAGAAGTGTGACAGTGAATTGCAAGCTAAGAGAGCTTTGTGTGAATCGAGCAATAACTCAGATTTTCGTATCAAATTCGATGACTGTTTGATGTTTCGAGATAGGATTTGTGTGCCGAAAGGTGATAAACTTATTCAGAAAATTCTTCAAAAGGCACACAGTGGTTGTTTATCCGTTCATCCGGGTAGTACGAAAATGTATAATGACTTGAAGAAAATGTATTGGTGGTCGGGTATGAAAAGAGATATCACCGAGTTTGTTTTGAAATGTTTGATTTGCCAAAAAGTGAAAGTCGAACACCAAGTACCTTCAGGTCTGCTTCAGCCAATGATGGTTCCCGAGTGGAAATGGGATAGAATCACAATGGACTTTGTAACGGGATTGCCTTTAACCCCGAAAAAGAAAGATGTCGTATGGGTCATTGTTGATAGATTGACAAAGTCGGCTCATTTTATACCAGTACGTACTGACTACTCGCTTGATAAGTTAGCTGAATTGTACATTGCTGAGATTGTAAGATTGCACGGGGTGCCTATATCGATTATTTCGGATAGAGATCCGGAATTCACTTCGCGATTTTGGAAGAAGTTGCAAGAAGATTTAGGTACGAAGTTAAATCTTAGTACCACTTTCCATCCGCAAACCGACGGTCAATCCGAAAGGGTAATTCAGATTCTTGAGGATATGCTCCGATGTTGTGTTCTAGAGTTCCAAGGTAGTCGGTAGAAATATCTACCGTTGGTTGAATTTGCCTACAACAACAGTTTTTAGTCAAGCATAAAGATGGCACCGTATGAAGTTGTGTATGGTCGTAAGTGCCGAACTCTTCTGTATTGGACAGAGCTCAGCGAGAAACAAAGTCACGGGGTTGACTTAGTTAAAGAAATCAAAGAAAAGGTGAAAATAATTCGTGATAGTTTGAAAGCGGCTTCTGACAGACAAAAGTCATATGCGGATTTGAAAAGAAAAGAGATTGAGTTTCAAATGGGAGATAAAGTGTTTTTGAAAGTATCTCCATGGAAGAAAGTTCTCAGATTTGGCCGGAAAGGCGAGTCCACGTTTTATTAGGCCGTATGAGGTTATTGAAAGAATCGGGCCAGTAGCATATCGGTTGGCTTTACCGATGAATTTGGAAAAGATCCATGATGTGTTTCATGTGTCTATGTTACGGAAATATTGATTTGACCCTTCACATGTGATTTTGCCCTTAGAGGTTGAAATTAGACCGGATACGACCTATGGCGAAGAACCAATCAAGATATTAGCTCGGGAAGTGAAACAGTTGAGAAATAAAAGTATAGCCCTAGTGAAAGTTTTGTGGCAAAGACATGGAGTTGAGGAAGCTACGTGGGAACCTAAGGAAGCTATGCGAAAACAATACCCAAACCTATTTTCTGGTAAGATTTTCGGGGACGAAAATCCCTAAGGGGTGAGAGTTGTAACAGCCTGATTTTGGGTCTACTCGGAACACTTGTTTCGAGATCACAAATTCGACGTAGTTAAATTTATTTTTATTACATTTCTATGGTCTACAATTTTACGAAATGATTTCACGAAAATTTCGTTCGAAAATTTTGACGTTTGGGCACACAATTTAGTAAAAATGACTAAATTATAAAAAATGCAAAACTTGAGTTCTATATGTTAGAAGTGTCCAATTTCTATGAGATTTTAAATTGGAGGTCCTTAGATGGTAATTAGACCATTATACTTTAAGTTGGACAAAAATTGACATGGTAGGGTGAAATTTCAAAGTTTGGCATTAAGGGCATTTTGGTCATTTAGGTAATAAAGACAAAATTAAACACATAAAAGATGTCATCTTCTCAATTTCATCCTCCAATGGCCGAAAATCACAAGGGGTCTCCATGGCTGGGGTTAGTTCATCTTCCAAGCTTGATTGTAAGTCCGTTCTTGTCCCGTTTTTAATGATTTTTACATTTTTGAGATCGGTGTAACCTAATCTAGCTATTTCAAGGACTAATTTGAAAGAAAATTAAAGTCTAAAATTTTAACCAATATTGGATATTTGTGTATTTTGATGTTTAATGGTAAATTATGCAAGTTTGGTGTTAGATAAACAACTTTTACTAAGTGATTTTTTATGAAAATGCTTAAAAGGACCTAATTGTAAAAGTTATAAAACATGTAGTAAAAATCTGATTTAATGGAAAAGGTGGACTGCTATAAGCATGAAAATGGTTCGGCTAGGCTTGGGTTACCAAGAAATTGAACCTATTTCATTTTACGAGCCTAGGGACTAAAATGTAAAATGTCAATAAGTTAGGGACAAAATAGTAATTTTGTCTAGGATGCAAATTAATGTAAATGTATATGTAAAATGATGAATTGATAGTCAAATTTGCTTATATATACCCGGAACAACCAGTTACGAAACAAGATCGAGGAAAATAAAAAGTCTCGGATTAGTTGAGTTTCAAATACAAACAATTCTCAAGGTAAGTTCGTGTAATTTAATTTGGTATGTTATTATGTTTTAATTGAATTGTGCAATTGAGATAATATATATGTAATGATATACCCTATGAAATAATCACAAGATGATAAACACGAATAAAATGTCATTATCCCGGTTGAACATTGTATTTCGATGGATTATAATAATTTTCTTGTAATGAACAAAATGATATAGAAAGGATTTAGACCGGACGGGTAATCCTGAGCTACACTCTCTTGAGTAAATGTTATGAAATGGATTTAGCTCGGACGGGTAATCCATAGTAGGCTCATTAGAGCTAACGTTATCGAAAGGATTTAGCCTGGACTAGTAATCCTGAATAAGCTCTTGGGAGCGAATGTTAAAGACGGGATTTAGCCTGGACTGGTAATCCTATTATATAAATATGGCTTGAGAGTGTGCTCTATGAATATGTGCTTAAGGAGCACTTTGGATGTGAATTGAAAAACGATTGACATGTATACCTCAAGTAGACTACCCGAGTATCCATCGAAATTACAATAGTTCAATGAAAAGAAATCATGAAAAATGGAATAGTGAAATGATATGAAAGTTTATACTATAGTGAGCTCATCTATGTTGGTTTGATATCTTTATGATGTGTATGATTAACTTGTTTAATGAGTGAATGTATTTAGGTAACTTGTCAAAATATTGATAGAATGAATGCATATATATATGCTTATTTGAATAATTATAACCGGTAAGTTTCTTTCTATTACGCGAACTTACTAAGCATGAAAATGCTTACCCCGTTTTACTTTTCCTTGTTTTATAGTGCTTGTAAGGCTCGTGAAGGTTGAAGGATTCGATCGGAGCAAGATCACACTATCCACTAATCTCCTTTTTGGTATAGCTAAATGATTCATTTTGGTATAATGGCATGTATTAGCTACTTGGCTTAGATGAAGGCTTGTAAGTAATATTTTGTGACTTAGCCATTGGAATGGCTAAGGATGTTCAATTGGTGCAAGTATGATGTTAATGTATGTCCAAATTCTCAAGTGTTAAGTATGGTGGATAATTCATTTTGTAAGTGGCCATTGGAATTGGCTAATATTGGTTTAGTTATATATGCATATGATGATGTCTTTTATGGATGTGATAATTTGCATGGGTTGATTTGACAAGTATGTGATGTTGTATGTGATAGAGGAATAGAATGTGAATGATGTAGCTGATTTGGTTGAGTGTATGTGTTTGGATTGGGGCTATGTTTTGTTGTGTAGGTATGTGCATGGAAGGGTGACAAAATGGCTTGGTAAATAGCCTTGTTTTTGTCCACACGAGTAAACACACGGGTGTGTGTCTAGGCCGTGTGTGACACACGGACTGCCCCACGGGCATGTGTTCTGGCCGTGTGTCCCCTGCACTTAAATTGGTGCAAAACAGAATGTCCAGAATATAGCACACGGGCGTGTGTCTCAGTCGTGTTTGCTAAACGGCCTCGAACACGGGCGTGTGCCCTAGCCATGTGAAGTCTGCACCTATTTTATAAAAAAATTATGAAAATATAATTGATCGCACAGCCTATGCACACGGGCGTGTGACTTGGCCGTGTGACCTTAATTGGATGATGACGTCATAAAAAGAATGCTCCCTATTTTGAACACGGCCTGAGGCACAGGCGTGTCTTAGGGTCACACGAGCATTTCTCAAACCCACACAGGCGTGTGACCCCTTTTTTCATGAAAAATTTTCTAAGTTTCCCAAAAGTTTCCAAAGTTCTCGGTTTAGTCCCGAACCACTTCCGATGCATGTTTTGGGCCTCGTAGGCTCGTTTTAGGGACGATATGAATGTTTTTGAAAAGTTTTAATTTGAGTGAAAATTTATGTCTCGGTTTTGAATGTTTGCTTGTGAAAAAGTCTGATAATGCCTCTACCCTATTCCAGTGTCGGATACGGGTAAGGGGTGTTACACAAAACCTTTCCAAAGCATACCATAACTTGACCATGTTGAGGTCAATTCATCACCTACCATTTTATCCATTCAAACATGCATTAATACATTGTCAAAATAACATACATCAATATGGCATCAAAAGTACCAAGGTTGCATAAACCAAAATGACATATACATGCCAAACTCATCAACTAACATAAACCACAAGTCCACCTATACATGCCATTATAACCTTGACCAAGACATCAAAATCTACCAATATAATCGCTGGATAGTGTGATAGATCTCTGACGAGCTTCCAAATCGATCGAGCTTCCAATAATTTGTATAGTAAAGGAAAATAACTATGTAAGCAATGAATACTTAGTAAGCTCGTATAAATTTTAAACATAACATTCCATTTCAAATATGGACTTTATAAGTCATGAATAAACCTATACCAATGCCTCAATATTTATAAAACTACATAACTATCATCTCACAAATGAATAGGTTCATTAACATCTCGAATACATTCCAATTAACATAATAGAGTCTTATAAGTTGAATTACATAATCATCAACCTTTTCTTAAAACAATGAACCATCTCATTTACTTACTTACTATTCCATTATTTAGCATAAGCTTAATTATGTCATCAATTCACGAATTAGTGTACTTATTCACGACATAAGTAAACTCGTATATAACATAAGTAAATTTCTTCCTTACAAGAAAGTTATTTAACTCAACAATCATTTTTATTTCATCATATTACATCTCTACTATGAACTTACCATTTCATTACCTATTCTCACCTGTTTCATTTGCATAACATGCAAGACATAAGCATGAACATCAACCATAGCCACAAGCTAGTGCATTTAAACATAACTCTTTTGAAATCAACTACATTATAAACCATTCATAAAAAATTACTTAATTTGATTCTTACCATCCTTTCACGAACATAAGCATATTTCCATTTGGACACTTACCATTTCAATGTATATCTTTAAAACTAACATAATACAATCCAACCAATAGCTTGGCACAAGCCTAAGCATCATCAATAACACATGTTAGTGCATCAATTCATAATTCACTTGAATTAACATAAGGTAAGTCATTAACCATGAATAATCTCACTTGAAATCATCAATTTCATGAACATAGACATACTTTCATTCAACATTTCCTTTTCATAGTTTTCATGATATAAGTCATTTGAATGTTTACCGTTCCTTCCTTTTTCATGTCCGTTGAACCACTTAGAATAGTATCGGATACGCGAGAAAGCTCACACAAAGTGTACTAAACATATGGTCGAAACCATTCCTTTTTCATCATTGCTCACTCGAGCCATAGATGGGTCTGCTCACACAAGTTGACAGTCGGAATGTAACTACACGATTCCGTTCACACAAGCTGACGAGTATCCGCAAAAAATGTCAGAACTTAGCCATCAGTAGGACATTCAGGACCAGCACCCTGAACATGGTAACCTGGGTCTACTCACACAAGGTGATGGTCGGAATGTAAGATACACAATGCTACTCATACAAGCTGATGAGTATCCGCAACAAATGTCGGACCTCAGCCATCGGTAGGACATTCAAGACCAGCACCCGAAATATGGTAACCCTAATGACATGTCATTTGTATCCTATATATTCCTAAGGTTCAAACGGGGCTCGATAGTTGTCGTACGTCATTGGATTTCCATCGTTTCTTTATATGATAAATTGCATAATAATATGTAACATGTATATATTGATTCATTTACATTAGAACACCACATTAAACATTCAATTTAATCAACATTTAAGTGATTATAGTTCATACGAACTTACCTGGCTAAATTGCAGAAATAACAAAGTACAGGGGCTATTTGGTAATTTTCACTTCTTCTCTATTTTCCACTCGTTCTTGATCTAAATTAATAATTTCATTAAATTCATTAATTTAGACAGTTAAATCACTTCATTTTATGCAATTTACTCCTTTTTGAAATTTTATAAAATTACCCTCAACTTTTCATTTTTATTCAATTTAGTCCCTATGTCCAAATCATGCAAATAAACAAATTTTATTGAAAATTTATACTAGCTGAACACCAATAACATCCATTTCAGCCCTTTTTTGTAACAATTTCATATCAAGTTCTTGAAGTATTACTATTTCAACAATTTAGTTCCTAATCGTTAAATTCATCAAAAATCACTTAATAAAATACTTATAAATGACAACTAATACTTTAAATCCATCAATTAACATCTAAAATCAAAAATATTTACCAATGGAAACATTCAAAATCTTTAATAGCTTCAAAAATGAAGGTACGGGCTAGCTGGACCTAGTTGCAACGATCTCGAAAACATAAAAATTATTAGAAACAGATGAAAAATGGCTTACCATACATCATCCATGGAAGAACCGAAGCCTGAATCTTTTCAATTTCCATTTCCATGGTGACATTCGGTGGGAGAGAAGAAAATACCTTTTGTTTTAATATTTTTATTTTTTTAACCTTTTATTCATTTTTTTCATAATATAATAACATAATAAACATTAAACTTTAAAAGAAATTAAAGCATCAAACCGTCCCACTACATTAAGGATGGTTTATTTATCCATTAAGGCCATCCAATTATAAATATTTAATCAATTAACACCTTTAAACTAACAGCGATTAACTCTTTCAACTTTTACAATTTAGTCCCTTTTACTTAATTAATCATTTAAACGTTAAAATTTCATAACGAAACTTTAATACAACCTTAATAACACTCTGTAAATATTATTTACGGTGCAGTTTTTAGAAAAGAGGTCTCGATACCTCATTTTCTTAAAACCATTTGACTTTAGGTCTTACCACTTGAACTTAATTAATTATTCATATAACATAAATTACCAGACCAAAAACCTTTTTAAAACCATATTTGACTCATAAATATTAAATAATAATATTTACAAACTTACTCATCGGATTTTTGGCCCCGAAACCACTGTTTCCGACACCATTGAAAAATTGGCTATTACAAAACAAGCCAAAGCATTATCCTTTTCTTGCATAATAAACCATACCATTCCTATCGTTTTCACATGACCAAAACACTTTAAAACATACCAAAACCAACCAAGTTAGGTGCCAAACCAATATGTCATCAATTGACACCACATTTCAACACATTAACTTGACTTAATTCAACATTTCAAGTTCATTCATTAGGCATAATTCATATATATCAAATAACCATTTCAAAGCATACCATTCAACTATATTTTACCTACTTCCATATGAGCATACCTAAATGTCACCTACCATATTTTTACACTTCCATTTACAATTTATCAACTAAGGACATTAAGACACATATAAGCTTGACACACTCAAAACAAACCAAGTTACCAAATCAACATTCAAGTCATATTACATGCCAAAACACACTCATATCATTTAATCTAAATGTCTATCCAATATACCCTCATTGGTACCACAATTTAATATCCAAATCACTTAAAATCCAATGCCATAAATTCATACCTTAAAATTTCATCACACATCTATCATTTAACCACTTCATTCATACTTCAATGAACCAAAAGCCATCTAAATCTCAAGGCATTCACAAGTGACCAACACATATACTTACATATATACATTTATAAACCAACATTAAAGAAAATAGACAATTAAACTTAAAACACATCACATTGATAAATAATATAAAAATTCCTAGTACATGTCATTTATAATTGATATCCAAAACAACCAAAACTACCAATATAACAAATGGATAGTGTGATTGTGCTCCTGTGCAATTCCAGCCAGTCGAGCTTCTGATGATCTACAAAAAAAATAAGGAAAACAATTATGTAAACAGCTAATGCTTAGTAAGCTCATATAAAAAAAACCTTAACTTACCGAACATTTTAGGTTATCCAACCAAACTTAATTTCATTATGTCATAAACCAACTCTCATTTCCTATACACACCACCTCACAAGGTTAGTTGGTGTAACATTGCATATATAATTCCAATCAAAACATGACATAAAACATATCTAACATTTCACTTTTAGAATTCATCACTCATATATATATATACTAAATCATTTTTTTCCTTTCATTTACACATTTCATCATAACCCATATCATTACACAAAAATCATAATTCATTTCATGTAATCATATACCCTTTAAAGTTTTATTTACCTGTTGAACCAAATGAAACAACCTCAAATACTCAGAAAATACTCATATGACCATTTAATTCTCTAAACACACCACAAACATAACTAGGTAAATTACTTATAAACATATGAAGCATATATTTACACCAAGGCATTATTATTCATTATCAAACTATACTAATCAAAACATTCACCTCATATGATTCAATATACACAATGACTCAAATCAAAGCAATCCATGCTTTCATACATATACATATATATATCCAAACAATTCATTATACATAATTTCAAATCATGGAATGATTTTACATTTAATCATAAAGTTTCATGGCCCATTGAACTATAGCAAATTGACTCAGATACTCGAATTTCCTTCAAAATACACCAGAGAGCATCGAAATGCTAATAGAGGCACCGTAGTGCAAATATAGAGGCACCGAAGTGCAAACAGAGGCACAAAAGTGCAATCCCATTCACGTGCGCGTACTAACCCTATTGGCATGCCAATCATATCCCAATCGTTTACTACGTTCAACCAGGCATTATAATTCAATTCACAATATTGATAAATCAAACATTTAGAGGCACTTCTTATTTTCATACTCATACCATAAGTCCTTTATATTCATTTCAATTTTGTGCAACCACAAAATTCATCACTTCCGAATATTCATTTACCATTTGTACTCAATCACAACATTTAATAATTTCTAGGTAAATAATGAAATTTCACATTAAATACAATTATCCAACAAACATTAATACAAATATAAAGAAATATTCATATACACATACTTACACTATGAACTTCCCTATTATATACCAACGGTTGACTCGTAGGGACTATTCCGTAATTTTTCATTTTCCTCGGTTATCTTCCGTACAAATCAAATATTGATCTATAATAATTAAATTCAATCTCATCAAATCAATTACACATCCCAACTCAATTTTATGCATATGACCCTTAAGTTTTCATTATTTACACATTTTCCTTGAACTTTTACATTTCTTAAAATTTAGTCCCTAAACTCAAAATTCTAAATTTAACAAAATTTCTCAAACACCTATGCTAGTCGAATATCTTACTATACTAGAATAGTCCATATTTCTTAAAAATTCACAAAAACTTCATGTCAATTTTAACATTTCATCAAATTAGTCCTTTAACTAAAATTATCAAAAATCACTTTACAAAATAGTCTTAATCAACAACCAATACTTCAAATTCATCATTTAACATCAAGAACAACCAAGATTTATCAATGGAAAAATCTAAAATCGTTAACAATTACAAAAATGGAGGTACGGGTTAGCTAGACCTAGTTGTAACAATCTAAAAAACATAAAAATTACAAGAAATAATTGAGAAAACCACTTACATGCAAAGGTTTATGCTTGACCGAATGTCAAGCTTCAAAAATGGTATCTTTCCTCACTCAATTTCGATCAAAATCCCCAATTAGGAAGATGATGTTATTTTTGTTTTATTTTACTTAAGTTTAAATTATTAAATTACCATTTTGTCCTTTAATTAAACCTTCAATTAAATCAAAACACAACCCCATTTTTGTCCCCTAACTTGTCACATGGTATAATTACATTATAAAACCTCCCACCTTTATTAAATAATAAATTTAACCTAGTAATTCAATAACCATTCAGTTTTTACATTTGTTATAATTTAGTCCTTTTTAATTAATTAACTATTTAAACGTTAAAATTTCTTAACCAAATTTTAATATGACCTTAACAACACTCCTTAAATATTTAATAAAATATTTACAGTCTCGGTTTATAGAAACGAGGTCCCGATACCTCCTTCTTTAAAACCACTTAACTTTAGGGATATATCACTTGAACCTAATTATTCATTCAAATAACATAAATTATCAACTAAAATTTATTATAACCTATATTTTACTCGTAAATATTAAATAATGATATTTAAGAATTCGCTCCCCAAAACCACTGTTTCAGACACCACTGAAAAACGGGTTGTTGCAAGGACTTGGGAGAAGCTAATTTTGTTCTAGGCATTCGAAACCTAAGGGATTGAAAGAACAAAGTGATAGAATTGTCTCAGGCTTCATACATAGACAAGATATTGGAGCTTTAGTCAATGACCAATTCGAATAAGGAAAATCAACCCTTCGTATCGGGAATTCATCTCTCTTTAGAGGACTGCTCTAAGACAGCGAAAGAAAGAGAGAACATGAGAAAGGTTCCTTATGCTTTGGCAGTAGGAAGTCTCATGTATGAAATATCTATTTTGAAGTGGGATTGGTGAGTCGATATTAGACGAATCCAGGACGAAGACACTAGCAAGTAGTTAACCATATACTCAAGTATTTACGAAGAATGAAGGATTATATGCTTGTGTATTCTGGAGGAGATCTCACTCCTATAAGATATATTGATTCTGACTTCCAAACGTGTCACGATTTAAGGAAATCGACATAGGGCTATGTTGTTGTCCTAGGCGATGGGTCACTTGTATGAATAAGTGTAAAGCAGGGTTGCACTGCTAACTTCACTATGGAGGGTCGAATATGAGGTATGGAATAGATATGACACTATAATAGTGTGGATATAGCTAAACCCAAATAAACCACATAAGGATAAAACACATAAGGGAGACAGTAGTGTTTAATAGAATGGTAGACGTAGTCAAAGATCGTATATGAGGACAAACCCCGAGATTTGTTTAGCCAAGACTCTTATAGCTAAAGAGCTCTTTAGGAAACATATAGAAGGGCACAAGAATGCAAGATATGAGTCATCTACTTCACTAGGGCAAGTGGGAGACTGTTGGATTGGGTGCCCTAAGTGCAGTATTTCTGTCAATATACACTTGTAATTTTTTCGAACAGATTGGTTAATAAAATAAATTCATTAATTAATTTAATATACTTCGTATAAATTGTCCTAAAATGGTTTTTGTACCAAATAAAAATGGAAGCAAATATTGCTCATTGGTTGTTTAATATTTAACTAATACTAAGCGGTATTACGTGGTCGGATCGTGATACAAAAAGAAAAATTGTATTAGTATACGAACCTAAGCATGTCCTTAGTCTAATCGAAAATGAGCAAACTAATTGAAAGACTAATATGTCAACTATCAAGTCCAATTTGGGAGATGTATTTTCTTGGGAATTGGTTTGGATGACTCCTAGAAGATAAAGACGTAGATGTGACTAACTAGATTGACAATACATCTAACAAGACCCAAGCAAAATAGATCTTGAATCTGTTTTTAGATTTATTCACTTGTGACGTTCATAGTGTGACATACCTAAATCCTGAGTGGATGACGGATTATGTATGCATGACTCGTACACTTTAATGTAACACCCCAAACCCGACTTGGAAGTCATGGCCGGATCAGGCGATGTCACATGGTAGTGTGCTTGAAAACCGTAACTTTGCTTAAAATAATTCCCGTTTAGAAACCGTTTATGATTACTTATTAATTCTAAAATCGTGTTATTTAATCAGTCAAAAGTTTTCAAAACATTTATTCAATGCGGAAGCTTTTAGAACAGTTTGTGTATTTGTGAGTATTTTGTTAAAACGTTTGTTTCTTTTGAAAACCCGAGATATCCTAATACTAGCAGATATAAACCATAACCAATAAAAATCCCAAACAAAAATAAAAATCCACAGAGGCCATATTTACAATAAAATACCCAAATAAAATTTAAAATCATAAGTAAGTACGAAACAGTGTCAAGAGATCGTGTGGCCACCGCTGAATCCTCCGTCGCACCGATCTGCCTAAGTCTAGGGGTTACCTGTACAGATTAGACAGAAGGGGTGAGTTTACATAAACTCAGTTTGTAATCCCCATAAGGATAAACAGACAGTATGCATTTAATCACAGTCTGGGTCTAAGCCCTTTTTCAGTAACAGAAGAAGCCATGTAGTAGGGCATTAGCCCCCCACAATAACAGTAACAGTAACAGATATGCAGTCACAGAATCCTACCCAGCCAGCCTCTACACACCATCTCCGTCCAACCCTACACTCTACGTGGGGATATAATCAATACACCCATCCCTACACTCCAAATAGTACTATAAGCGGCACTAGACAGTTGTTTGCAGCTGAGCTGCCAGTAAGTTAGGCTCGAAGCCTTTCAGTACACTTTCTCCGATTAACATCAACCCCCAACCCAATGCAATGCAATATACAGTTATGACATGCTATCTCATGGTAACAGTACATACAATATTAGATCAGTAGAATCTCATCATGCTCAATAACATGCATATATATATCAGTCATACAGTCATTTCAGTCAATTAGGGGTCTAGGTAAGCTTACCGACCCTACCGTAGGTTCATAGTCGACTCGGGTGACCCGTGCAACCTTAGCAACAAAGCAGTGAAAATAGGCTCACACGCCAATACTGTCTGCCCATGTGGGCCCACACACCTGTGTAGCCCACACGGCCAAAAATGGCCTTGGCTCAAAAATTCCACACGCCCGTGTGGTTCACTCGTGTGGGCCATACGGCCCGATTCAGTCCAGCCCGTGTGTCACACACGGCCCACCTCGTCGATCCCACACCCGTGTTGTGTCACACGGCCTACCACACGGACGGCCACACATCCGTGTGGAATCGACAGTCCCATTTTTTGGCTTTTCACCGATTTTCGTTTTCAGTGTTGTGGTTACACACAGCTACTCTGATTTTGACGTCTAGAACTCCCGAGCACTTCCGGTACCTAAAATCAGCAATATACAATTGATTAATAGTTTAAACCATCGAATTCCTCTAAATCTCGAAGCACGGTAATCAGTTTTTTGAGTGATAAGCCATTACCTTATATCGAGTAGCAGGAATTCCCCGTCTTTATAACGTTGATGAGCGATCAACAGCCTTTTGATAAACCACTAACCACCAAAAGAATTCATATAAACACTTGTCCATATCCTAGTTAAAAGTTTAAACAAAACTCAACTTACCGAAAGAGCGGAGAGGACGGTGCGCAGGAAGAAAGTGAAAGATAAAAAAAAGGACCGAAAAAGGGAAAGAAGCAAGGCAAAGGTTCGGCTAGGGAAAGAATAGGAGAAACATCAAGAGACTTCCAGCAAGAAGGGGAGAAACCGAAAATTGAGAAGAAAACCAAATCCATCTTATTTCACTTACCGTACAGACGGAAACAAAGGTTTCCATAAAATAAAGATTGAAGCAAAAAAAAAAGCAAAAAGAAACGTCAAGGTTGGGGAAGAGAAGCAGAATTCGGCAGCAAGGGAAAGAATTGAGGAATGAAAATGGTAGAGATGGGGGAGAGAAATCGTCAGAAAGATTGAGAGAAAACTGACTCTTTTTTTCGAAAAAGAAAAGAAAATGATCAGATTTTGGATATTCTCTCCCATAATCCCCTAATTTTCTCCCACTTATCCCTAAATTCGCTCCCACACTTTCCCACACCCCTCAAACACTCCAAAACCGTCCACTACTTCCCCACACACCTCAAACACTCAGCATTTTACCACACTTCAAACTCCTACACGGTAAGTACAAAAAAAACAACTCCCTTGCACGTACAGGGATTCGAACTTAAGTCTACTAGCATATTGACACTTCACTTAACCACCAGACTAGCAGGGCCATTCTGACATGTTTTTACAAACAATTAAATAAAAGTCTACTGTCCAGAGTAGGGCTTAATTCACATAAAAACAAAAAATTTGCCCAAGTCAAGGCTTGAACCTAGGATTTCTCAGACACTCCCAGAACACTTAACCACTGAAGCAGATACACAATTATGTCAATTAATACAGAATCATAAACAGGTATTTCTGGGGCGTTACAACTCTACCCCTAAAAGAAAATTTTGGCCTCGAAATTACCTGATCAGAACAGATGAGGATACTGCTGATGCATCGCATCCTCAGGCTCCCACGTGGCCTCTTCAGTGCTATGATTATGCCATAAAAGCTTAACCAGTGGGATGGATTTTCTCCTCAGAATCTTTACATCGCGATCCAATATCTGAACCAGCTCCTCCTCGAAAGTCAGATCTGGCCTAACCTCAATCTCCCCAACAGGAACAATATGCGTGGGATCAGAGCGGTAGCGCCTCAGCATCGAGACATGGAATACGTCATGGATCCAATCCAACTCTGGAGGTAGCTCCAACTGGTAAGTCACTGGTCCCACTCGTTTCAGAATGCGGTAAGGCCTAATAAACCTAGGGCTCAACTTGCCCTTGCGACCAAACCTCAGTACTTTCTTCCATGGTGAGACCTTGAGAAAAATGAAGTCTCCCACAGAATACTCGATCTTGCGTCGCTTCAAGTCCGCATAAGTCTTTTGTCTATCAGATTCCGCTTTCAATCGGTCCCGAATCAGTCTAACTTTATCCTCGGCATCAGAAACCAGTTCAGGACCCAGAACTCGTCGCTCGCCCAACTCAGTCTAGCATAAAGAAGTGCAACACTTACGACCATAAAGTGCCTCGTAAGGTGCCATCTGTATACTATACTGGTAACTATTATTGTAAGCGAACCCTACCAACGGTAAATACTCCTCCCAACTGCCTAGGAAATCAATCACACAGCTCCTCAACATATCCTCCAGTATCTGAATCACCCTTCCAGATTGACCATCTGTCTGAGGATGGAAAGCAGTACTGAAGTCCAACCTTGAACCCAGAGCCTCATGTAGTTTTTTCCAGAACCGAGACATGAAGCGAGGATCCCTATCAGAGATGATCGAAGCCGATACCCCATGTAGTCTCACTATTTCAGAAATATACAGTTTAGCCAGCTTCTGTAGTGAATAATCAGTACGAACCGGTATGAAGTGGGTGGACTTGGTAAATCGATCCACGATGACCCATACTGAATCCTTCTTAGTTGGTGCTAGTGGCAACCCACTAACGAAGTCCATAGTTACGCGCTCCCACTTCCATAGAGGAATTTTAACCGGCTGCAGCAAACTCGAAGGTAACTAATGCTCAGCCTTAACCTGCTGGCATGTCAGACATTTAGCAACAAACTCGGTAACCTCTCGCTTAAGACCTGTCCACTAATATAACTCACGAAAGTCTTGGTACCTCTTATTTTCGCCAGGATGCATAGCATAAGGGCTACTATGCGCCTCCCTCAGTATAGACTGCCTCAACTCGGTATCATTCGATACACGATTCTCCCATGGAAACAGAGTACCCTTCGCTATTCACCCAAAATCCACAGATATTCCACTCTCAACTTTCAAAGGCGAAGACCCAAAGACTCGTCCTCCAACTGCTTACTTTTAATTTGCTCAATCCACGTCAGTTTAACCTGAAGTTCGGCCAATAGACTACCATCATCAAATAAACTGAGGCGAGCAAACATCACCCTCAAATCATTCATAACCTTACGGCTCAGTGCGTCGGCCACCACATTGGCTTCACCAGGGTGGCACTCAATAGTACAGTCGTAGTCCTTAAGCAGCTCAATCCATCTACGTTGCCTAAGATTTAGCTCTTTCTGAGTGAGGAGGTACTTAAGGCTCTTGTGATCAGTGTAGATGATATACTTCTCACCATATAGATAATGCCTCCAGATTTTCAGTACGAATACCACCGCGGCCAACTCCAAGTCATGCGTCGGATAATTCGCCTCGTGAGTCCTAAGTTGATGAGACGCATACGCTACAACCTTTCCTTCCTGCATCAACACACATCCCAAACCGACATGTGATGCATCAATGTAAACAATCAACTCTTTTCCAAACTCTGGCTGTATCAGAACAGGGGCCTCAGTCAGTACAGTCTTGAGCTTCTCAAAGCTCTCTTGATGCGTATCAGTCCAGTTAAACGGCACACCCTTACGTAGCAGCTTAGTCAAGGGTGCTGTAATCAATGAAAAGCCCTCTACAAATCATCGATAATACCCTTCCAATCCCAGAAAACTATGAATCTCAAATACAGTCTTAGGCTATTTCCAATCCACCACCGCCTCAATCTTTCGAGGATCGACCCTAATTCCCTTCGCAAAAACCACATGGCCCAGAAATGTTACTTCTCGTAACCAGAACTCACATTTACTGAACTTGGCGTACAGTTGTTTCTCTCGTAAAATCTGCAAAACCACTCTAAGATGTTCATCATGTTCATCCTCCATCCTCGAATACACCAGTATGTCATCAATAAATACCACTATGAACCGATCCAAATAGGGCTGGAACACTCGATTCATCAGATCCATGAAAGCCGCCAGGGCACTAGTCAGTTCAAATGGCATTACTAGGAACTCGTAGTGACCATAGCGAGTCCTAAATGCCGTCTTATGTACGTCAGCCTCCTTAACTCTCAACTGGTGATACCCTGATCGAAGGACAATCTTGGAGAAAATTGAAGCTCCTCGGAACTGATCAAACAGATCATCTATCCTCAGTACAGGGTACTTATTCTTGATGGTCAACTTGTTCAGTTGCCGATAGTCAATACGCATACGCATGGATCCATCTTTTTTCTTCACAAATAGAACCGGTGCTCCCCACTGAAACACACTAGGGTGGATGAAATCACGATCCAGGAGCTCTTGAATCTGAGCCTTAAGCTCCACAAGCTCCTTCGGTGCCATTCTATAGGGAGCTATGGACACCGAAACTGTTCCAGGAAGGAGCTCAATCACAAACTCTACTTCACGACTTGGAGGTAATCCAGGTAGCTCCTCACAAAAAACATCCAGAAAGTCCTTCACTGTTGTGATAACTTTAACTGAAGAATCCCCAGAATATGAAACACTAATGTAGGCTAGGTACGCCTCACATCCCTTACAAACCAACTTTTCTGCCATCAGTGCAGAAATCACATTCGTCAAATAGTTCCAATGTTCCCCAATTACGACTACATCACTGTCCTCCTCGGTTCTCAGTACGACCCTTTTTGTGGCACAATCCAAGCTCACCCGATGCTTGACCAACCAGTCCATTCCCAGTATCAGATCAAACTCTCCAAAAGGTAGTTCCATCAGATCAGCCAGAGAGATAGCCCCTTGGACCTCTAAAGGGACGTCTCTAAACAATTTATTTACCCTTATCGACTGCCCCAGCGGACTCAGTACAGTAACCTCACTCATAGTGCTCTCAACCAAGATACCCAAGTTTTCAGTCATAGTACAGGCTATATAGAAGTGAGTAGATCATATATCTATCAGAGCAGTATAAGGTACATTGTAAATAAAGAACGTACCCGTGATGACGTCTGGAGCATCTCCATCCTCTCGGTGACGTACAGCATAAACTAGAGCCGACTGCCTCGCCTCAGTATGACCAGCACCTCTGTCTGGTGCTCTATGACCACGGCCCAACCCATTACCACCTCTGGCTTGACCATGGTCTCTTGGTGGCTGCTGAACTGCTCTCGGTGGTGGTGCAGTACCAATACTCAGAGTTTGCATCTGATCAGGCCTCTGCGGACACTCTCTAATACGATGCTCCAATGAACCGCACCTCAAGCAAGCCCTAGTTCTTTTCCAACACTCACCCTGATGGCGTCTACCACAGTCAGTACACGGTAGCTGTCCAGTAGCAGTAATAGGAGCCCCAACTCTGATCGGCTTATCATCTCTGGCCTTTTTCTTAGGCATCTGGACGGAACTCGAGGGCTCTGAATCCCTCTTTCTCCTACCTTTCTCTCGGTTTTGGCGCTCAGCGCGCTTTACTTCCTCGGTAATCTTTGCCTTATCAACCACTGCAGCAAAGTCTCGCTCCCTGTGTGGAGCTATCAGAACCCTCATATTATCCCTGAGGCCATCCTCAAAGCGAACACATTGCTTATACTCAGTCACCACCATACCTCGCGCATAGCAGCTCAGTCTCAGAAATTCAGCCTCATACTCGGCCACTGATCTATCTCCCTGAGTCAGATTTAGGAACTCTCTCCTACGGGCATCCACATAACTGGCCCCCACATATTTCCCCTAGAAGGCAGACTTAAAGAACTCCCAGGTTAGTCGTTCAAGCTGAGTGCCCTCCTTAACAGTAAGCCACCACTGGTAAGCCTCCTCATGCAACAGTGACACTGCACCCTTTAGTTTCTGCTCGGGGGTGTAGTCCAGATCATCCATGATCCTCTCTGTGGCCTCAATCCAGTACTCAGCCACATTAGGGGCGACCCCAGCGACACCCTTGAATATCTCAGCTCCATTAGTCCAGAGTCGTTCCGTAACCGACCTTTGGCTTCCAGCTCCAGCATTGGGCCCAGCGACCCTCTCCAGAATCCTTAACATGGCTTGGGACAGTGCGTCGTCCCCAGCCATACGATCATGAGACCCAGACTTAGTTTCGGTGACAGGCGACACCGGCGTCTCACTAGTGTCTAAATTTGGCATACCGCCCAGTGAAGAGGACTCAGCTCGAGCCCCTCTACGGCATCTACCACGGCCTCTTGTACCCCGTTTGTGATTAGCTCTTGTCCTCATTATCTAACTGCGTTGTATCTGTATTAACAGCTTTATGCATCAGTTTATAGTTTCAGTTATTTATTGGCAAAGTTTTATGCAAATCAGTATCAGTCATTCAGTGTTCGTTTTCGTAAATCGCAGTCTCACTACAATTCTTAGTGTACATTAACTAAAGTGTTTTTAGTACAGTATACTACCTACAGTAGTCTTAGTATATACTATTCATAGTATTTTCAGTTTAACACACATAACAGTTTTAGTGAACTTACAAGATCGGCGCCAGGAACTCGGTGTACTACACGTTCAGTAAAACATTTCAAATCACTTAAAAATCAGTTTTTTTTTTTGGAAATCAAGTCTTAAAACCCAAATCCACAGCCGAGTTTTGCAACCTGTCTCTGATACCATTAAATGTAACACCCCAAACCCGGCCTAGACGTCATGGCCGGATCAGGCGATGTCACATGGTAGTGTGTTTGAAAACCGTAACTTTGCTTAAAATAATTCCCATTTAGAAACCTTTTATTATTACTTATTAATTCTAAAATCGTGTTATTTAAGAACATTTATTCAATGCGGAAACTTTTAGAACAGTTTTTGTATTTGTGAATATTTTGTTAAAACGTTTGTTTCTTTTGAAAACCCGAGATATCCTAATACTAGCAGTTATAAACCATAACCAATAAAAATCCCAAACAAAAATAAAAATCCACAGAGGCCATATTTACAATAAAATACCCAAATAAAATTTATAATCATAAGTAAGTGCAAAGCTTGATGTCAAGAGATCATGTGGCCACCACTGAGTCCTCCGCCGCGGCGATCCGCCTAATTCAGGGGTTACATGCATGCAGTTAGACGAGAATGGGTGAGTTTACGTAAACTCGATGTGTAATCCCCATAAGGATAAGCAGACGAGTATGCATTTAATCACGATGCAGGTCTAAGCCCTTTTCCGATAAGATGTCGGTTTGGGCCTTAGCCCATTTCAGTACAGAAGAAGTCATGTAGTATGGCATTAGCCCTCACAATAACAAAAAAACGATAATGATATGCGATCCACGAGAATCTTACCCGGCCCGACCTCTACACACCATCTCCGTCTAACCCTACACTCCATGTAGGGATATAATTAACTCACCCATCCCTACACTCCAAATAGTACCGTAAGCGGCACTAGACAATAGTTTGCAAACCGAGCCGCCGATGAGATTAGGCTCGAAGCCTTTCAAGACACTTCCTCCGATTAACATCAACCCCAACCCAATGCAATGCAATATCTGATTATGACATGTTTGTCTCATGGTAACAGACATACAATATTAGATCGATAGAATCTCATCATGCTCAATAACATGCATATATATATATATATCAGATCATACAGTCATTTCAGTCAATTAGGGGTCTAGGTAAGCTTACCGATCCTACTGTAGGTTCACAGTCGACTCGGGTGACCCGTGCAACCTTAGCAACAAAGTAGTGAAATGGGCTCACACGCCCATGCTGTCTACCCGTGTGGGCCCACACGCCCGTGTGGCTCACACGGCCTAAAATGGCCTTGGCCTAAAAATCCCACATGCCTGTGTGGTTCACTCGTGTGGGCCATACAGCCCAATTCGGTCCGGCCCGTATGTCACACACGTCCCGCCTCATCGATCCCACGCCTGTGTTCCGTCACACGGCCTACCACAAGGACGGCCACACGTCCGTGTGGCATCGACAGTCTCATTTTTTGACTTTTCACCGATTTTCATTTTCAGTGTTGTGGTTACACACACCTGCTTTGATCTTGACGTCTAGAACTCCCGAGCACTCCTGGTACCTAAAATCGACAATATACAATTTATTAATCGATTAAACCATTAAATTCCTCTAAATCTCGAAGCACAATAATCATTTTTTTGAGCGATAAGCCATTACCTTATATCGAGTAGCAGGAATTCCTCGTCTTTAGAATGTTGACGAGCGATCAAAAGCCTTTCGATAAACCCCTAACCACCAAAAAAATCTATATAAACACTTGTCCACATCCTAGTTAAAATTTTAAACAAAACTCAACTTACCGAAAGAGCGGAAAGGACGATGCGCAGGAAGAAAGTGAAAGATAAAAAAGGACCAAAAAGGGGAAGAAGCAAGGCAAAGGTTTGGCTAGGGAAAGAATAGGAGAAATGTCTAGAGACTTCCAGCAAGAAGGGGAGAAACCGAAAATTGAGAAGAAAACCAAATCCACCTTATTTCACTTACTGTACAGACGAAAACAAAGTTGCCACAAAAGAACGATTGAAGCAAAGAAAAGCAAAAAGAAACGTCAAGGTTAGGGAAGAGAAGTAGAATTTGGAAGCAAGGGAAAGAATTGAGGAATGAAAACAGTAGAGATGGGGAAGAGAAATCATCAGAAAGATGGAGAGAAAACTGACTCTCTCTTTTTCGAAAAAGAAAAGAAAATGATCAGATTTTGGATATTCTCCCCCATAATCCCCTAATTTTCTCCCACTTATCCCTAAATTCGCTCCCACACTTCCCCACACCCCTCAAACATTCCAAAACCGTCCACTACTTCCCCACACACCTCAAACACTCAGCATTTTACCATACTTCAAACTCCTACACGGTAAGTACAAAAAAATAACTCCCTTGCACGCACAAGGATTCGAACTCAAGTCCACCAGCATATTGACACTCCACTTAACCACCAGACCGCAGGCCCATTCTGACATGTTTTTACAAACAATTAAATAAAAGTCTACTATCCAGAGATAGGGCTTAATTCACATAAAAACAAAAAATTTGCCCAAGTCAAGGCTTGAACCCAGGACTTCTCAGACACTCCCAGAACACTTAACCACTGAAGCAGATACACAATTATGTCAATTAATACAGAATCATAAACATGTATTTTTGGGGCGTTACATTTAATGTCAATAAAAGCTTGAGTTCGAATAGATAAGGAACCGAAAGCTGGTGCGTTGGGTGTATAACTTCTGCAGCACGTAGAATCATTCACAACAATGGAATTCATGGCCTAAGACATGGGTAAATGATATTCTCTCATTGGCATTACATGGTTGATGAAAAGTAAACACGGTCATGGGTCTTTTGTCTTTGTGATGAATGACTTAATTACTATTCTAAAGTAATTGACTTTTCATGAAAGAAGATGTAATAATTATCATGAGATAAAATAGGATCATATTGGGAGAACGGATATTATCCCAAAGAGATCAAGAATATCCTATGAGGGTAAGACACTTATGAAAATGTCATTGGTTGAGCACTGAGTAATTACTTTTGTAATGGTATGTTGTTAGGGAGAGCTCAGTCATGATACCAAATCGGGTTGGATCACATTACAGAGTACTAAGTCAAAAGGCCCAAAAAGTACTCGTAATTGGACCCAATGTGAGAGAGGCCCTAAACCCCTCATATAACATGAAGGGGGTGGCAACCCTAGTAGTAATACTAGGGTGTGTCGTCCACCCCACTCCTACTCTAAGTAGGAAGTTGTTTTTCTATTTGAAATAAATCATTACAACTTAACAGGGGTTCTACCTTCTCTTCTTATAAATAGATGGAATCGATAGGGCATAATACATAACTCTGAGAGATTGTTACTCTATTGAAAAATAGAGAGAATTTATTCTCAACTATTAAATATATTTTTCTAAAATAACAATTCTATCAGTTTCTATTAAAGAATAGAGAATTTTCGTTTTCACCCTAAATAAAAGAGATAAAACTTTTTCTAGTTCTGTCTTTCAATTTAATTGGTTCGAGTCCACACTTGAAGTAATTCGTTGTACAAATAGCAGAGAAAATCGTTTGGTTGAAAGTCAGGAACAACAAAAGTCCACTAAGCTAAAAACGCATGTATGAATTCGGTTAGGTTTTATTGCTATAAATATCACAAACCGGGTCGATTTTCAAAATTTTAATTTTTTGTTATGCAAGAAAATCGTTTTCAAACCAGATTTTTTCCAACAGGCATGTCATAGGATAGGTAGAGTACGGGTTACTTTGACTAAGCGTTGATGAGGCAATAGGTGCCAAACCACTTCGGTTATATCGATGACCATAGGGCGCAACTCATATACTTCAGAATCGTCAGATGAGGCACTAGGTGGCAAACTAGTGTGTTTGGTTGGATCCGTGTATCCATCTGAGTCTGAGTCAGGTTAATAGGGAATTAAACTAAGATGTATAATGGTATATAAAACAAATTGAGATGGTATATGATTTGTACATCGGATTTATAATTTCGTATGAAAAGCATGATATCTTTATAATGTTCAATTGTTTATATATATAATGATACATTTGTGAAATTGTATGTTACAAATCATGATTTGGAAATGGTATTTTGTTAGGTGTTATAATTTATTTATGTTATGCTTAGTTGTTCGATTATAGAAATATCGTTGAGTTCATATTCAGCGTACGGTTTTGTTTTCGTGCGCAGGTTAGGTACTTGTGGAATTATCGAGTGTTGATTTCAACATCAATATCAGAATCCCGATCTCGAATTTTTTGGTGAATTTCTTTTGTTGAATATAGGGCATGTACCTAAGGAAGTTTTTGTTATTTTGTTCATGGTTGGGAATGTTTATTTGGAATATGTTATATGTATAAAGTAGTTATATGCATGCTAATGTGTCACACCTGGATATCTTTATGAACCCTACTTTAGAAAAATTTTGGGACTAAATTGAACTCATGAAAGTTGACAGATTTTACCTAGAATTTTGGGAAAATTTGTGGCTAATGAGTAAATAGTTGGATTTCAATTTTAGTTTAGTTAGAATAGAACCGGCAGGTTCCATAGTTGAAGACAAAATGGTTAAGGATACACGGTTGTATTAAGTAGTGAAGACCATGCCAATGGAGTATATATATATGGGTGCATGGAGACAAAAATTTTCTCAATTCTATTTACCAATTTTCCTCTTTGATTGCTCCGAAAAAGAAGAGGATGTAGCTGAAAGAAGCTCTGCATGTTGCAACTGTCGTGTGAATTAAAGTCTGGGAGTAGGGAAATTAGGGAAATTGTAAGCTTTCTTACCTTCTCTATACTCGTGGATTAAAGAAAGAAGTAGAGTAAAGACTCTCAAAGATTCTATATAATCTAAGATTTTGGGTTTCTAAGGACTTACCACTTTTAGTTTAACCAATAACGGGTTGTCATGTTTATCTACCAAGACGAATGAGGCTCTGGCGTTAGACAAGCTAAGCTGATGAAGATATGGGATTTAGGTGAGTCTTTGTACCCTACTTTTGGGGTGTTACAATGATGTTATGTTACTTGCATGAACAATGATGGATATATATTGAGTTGGCATGAATTTCATGATGTGTGTGATGGATGGAAGAGTAGGTTGTGTTTATATAAAAAATGTGTGATCTTTTGCTAGTTGTTTGTTGTTTATTTTATGGTTGTTGATTGATGATTAATTAATCAACGTAATGTATGTGAAATAATAAGTTGAGTGACTGTGCTTACGTGTTCATGAAACTTGGAGTTTGGAGGGAGAAATAGTGACGGGTTAGATGAAGTCAGGATTGGGCAAATGGTTGAAAAAAAGAGTTTCTATTAGATGCAATCCGGTGATGCTGGGTGCAAACCGTGATGTACGAAGCTCCAGGCCTTACAGAGAGGACACTACGGTGTTCGGGTACCACATGTCTAATGGAGCATCTCAAAGGAATGGGTTGAAAGAGTGGGTACTATGGTGCTACATTGTGGGCATTAGTTCTCCAAAGAAGTAAGGGTATTGAATTCTGGTAAAGACTGCAGTTACGATAATTATTTGGGTACACGCCAAGCGCCGCCAGCCAGAAGTAGTGAATACAAGTATTTGGGATGTAGAATAATGAGATATGGGAAGGGGGTGAAATCCATGAGGGAACATGGTCAGGACTAAACCAGGGTCTAAGTCCGCCAGTAAACGGCTCAAAGTGCATAAGGCATGGGCCTTGTCAACTAAGTTCGTGAACTCTCCTATGATATTCATGGAGTTAATTCTAAGCCAGAAATCTCAATTTCTTAAGATTATGCAGTCTTACACGCATTTCATGTACAGATCTCACTAAGTTCTCCCAAACTTATAAATTTGTTACTTGAATGTAGGTTAGATAAAGACTCGAAAAAATCAAGAGGGACCAAGCCAGACTCTGCCGAAGTTATGTGGTGCGCGATAGCTGTTCATGTATATAGAGTGGCACCCGCAGAGGCCACGCCTCAGGGTTAGAGTTGATTGAATTTGTATTAAGGCATAATGTAAACTTCTAAATAACCGTTAGATCATTAATGGTGTCAGGTTGTATGAAATTGAAACTAATATGATGAGTGTATAGATGTTAAAGAGTAATTTGATGGCTTAAGCTATATAAGTATGTATTCAAATCAAAATTTATAATGTGTTAAAGTATTCAGATTATTGTGGCATCGATACCCAGTCTTGGCAATCGGGTTGGGTAAAGGGTGTTACATAATATGTAAATGTGGTATGAATGGTTGAGGCCTAATTGGAAATGGTAAGTTTTGATATAGGTAAGTTTGATGAGATGTGATAGAATGTTAGTTAAGTAAAGTGGTATGAAATTGTGGCAAAGTGGTTATGTTTTGATTGTGGTATAGGTGATGGTTGATGGTATGAATAATGTGTGTATATATAACTTAATGTTTGGATATGATATGCTCTATTTATATGCAATTAGAAATGGTATGTATTATAATCATTGATATATTGATAGTCATTAAAGGCCATTTAAATAGAGGACTAGGAACAAAAAGGGTATGTTTTTGGATATGAAATTTGTTGGTAGGATCTTAATGCTTGATTGGTGTTTGGATATGAATTGGATATGTATTTGGTATATATTTGGTATATTTATGTTAACATGAATATGTATTATGACCAACTTACTTCCATATACGCAAAACATTAAGCCACTAGGAAAGATTTCTTAAATAGCTGTTGATATTGTTGAAGAAATAGATGTTGAGGATGTAGCTACTACAAATAATACTGAAGAAGGAAGCAATGACCATTAATATGAAACTGATGTTTCCTTGGATGAGATGGATGTCTCGGCTACACAATCGCACCCGTCGAATCCAAACCAAGATGATTCCACATTTTCAAAGAAGAAAAAAAAGACTTCTGATTTAAATGAACAAATTTATTCTACTTCACTTATTGATGCTGTCATGTTATTAGGGGAAAACATACGAACTGTTGGCCTTCAATTAAGTAGGAGCATTGTTTCCGAAGTGCTAATTCAAGAGAAGTCAGAAATGCTCATTCAAGAAAATGCCCAAAAATTATATCTGGCCTTATGTGAAGTAGGGGTGAGTATTCGATCGAGTCGAGTCGAATTGAGTCAAAAAAATTCTAGTTAGTCGAGTTGACGAATCATATTTTAGCAACCGAACTCAATTTAATTTTTTTCAAATCAAGTGAAAAAATTTCAAGTTAAGTCGAGTCGAGTTAACGAATCATATTATTTATACTCAATGTTGCGTTTATATGGACCGATTATTTAACTAGTAGACGAAGTACAATATTATTTAACTACATAAACAATATAATTGTTTTACCTTTTAACTTAATGAGTAAATATTTATCAAAATAACGTAATTTTTCCTTTTAACTTAATAGTTTTGACTTTTAAATTTAGAAAAGGTAAACATTTATCAAAACGACGTAGTTTTGCCTTTTCTTATTCGGATTTTCGGATAACTCGAATTGTGTAACTCCTATTCGAGTTAAACCAAAAAACTTAATTTTTTATTCGAGTTGATCCGAATAACTTGATTAACTCAAATAACTCGAACTATTTAATTCAAAATTTAAATTTTTTATCGAGTTTTTCTAATCGAATTGTATTTTTCTTACCCCTAATGTGAAGTAGAAGGATTAACTGAGGATGAGTACTTTCTTGCATTGAGCAAAATTCTAGACTATCCAACGCAAATGCTCGTTTTCTTAAGTCTACCTTCTTCTGTGCGATTGAAATGGGTGAGAAGATTTATTTCTACCCATTAAAAATCATGGTTGTGTTGGTGATGTTTTCATATCTTTTTGTATATATAATACTTGGATGGTATAATGACATAATAGAATGCCATAGACTGTTGTAACTTTTTTATGCTGTAAAATTTAACATATAGATTATGGCATATAGGCTAATGACATCATGTAACTTTTTGTTAATGTATGAACATTATGTTTGGATGTAAAATATAATTCTCAAGCTATTTATTACTTTTAATCTTTTACTTTTTAGTTTAGAAGATAATTAAATTATTTGTTTCACTAATGATATTCTAACATATTAAATATGTATTACAGTTTAAAAATAATAAAGTAGGCTATATATTATTTTTCTAATCTTATATATTTTTATTATTTTTATTAATTCATATTTTAATAATAATTATATTAAGAATGTTATTAAATTATATGTTATTATTTTTATTAAATTATATTTAATAATAATCCTATTAAAATTTAATAACAATAACAATAATCATCTACCTAAAAAAATTCTTCTAAGGGTACTTTGGTCATTTAATCTTTTTTCTTTATATTATTACAACATCTATTTCATTCAGCCAAACACAAGAATACTATTACAGTTTTATTTCATTCTACTTAACCAAATAATTAAATTACTTATTATAACTTTATTTCATTCAAATGAACCGAATATGTCGTAAGGATTTCTGAAAAACATCCTTCACAATTAATGAGATTCTGCATAAAAGGATGAAGCAGCTACATCACTTGACCTTTGGTCTTTATCACAACTTGTGGTTGCAAACCTCCCCACTACATTGCTCTCAATTCAAATGACACGTAGAGGCTTCTCTTAACTCCTTTAACCATAGGAGCACACTCATGCCATGTTTCTTCTAGGAAAAACGCATAAAACTTCAACATCTTGTGTTGATTCTTTCTTCAATATTTCTAAAGGCAAATGAAGTTAAATAAATTAATTTAGGAAAAGGGAAAAAAGGAATAAGCTATCTAAAATAAATCTTTATGAATTTATCAAGTTATTTATCATGCAAAAGAAGAGGAGGAAAATTATAATGAATGCGAAACTTTAAAGCTTCTATAAGAAAAGTTAATTATACATTTTGAGATTCTTTTTCACATTAATATAGGCACAATAATTATAGTTATAGATGAGAGAGATGATTTCAAATCAGTAGTAGACATTGTAAAGGCAATTTCTAGATGAAAATCTTTTTCATAGAAGGGTTGATATATGATGCAAAAATCTTAGATTGGGTTAGATAGCTTTATGATTTGTAGGTAAATAGAATCCTTCCCCATTCGATGCTTGATTCAAAGAAGAAGAATATTTGAAATTGAAATTGAGTGAAAAAGATAAGCCGATAGCTCTTATGTGTCGTCATTCAATTAATTAATGTGTCACGTCAATAATTTGTTAGTAGATTATTAGAATTTTTAATAACGAATAATTTAAATAATTATCTTAATTAAAATGACTAAATTGACAAAAAAAAATTAAAATGATTAAATTAGGAACAACAGGATGACTTGTGCTATTGTTTACCCTTTTTCTAAAATACTTCGAAAGAAAATCCTTTTGAAGATAACTTTCTTTTTTTGTTTTTATCTGAAACTTCCTTTTTCAAAAATAAATGTCCATAAAAAAGTATTACCTTAAAATATTGGTTAAATTATGCTATTAGTACATATATTATGCATAAATTATAGATTTAATCTTTGTATTTTAATTTGATCAATTTTAGTTTTTTTTTTCTTTTTAATTTTGAAATTTTAGTTTTAACTCCTACGATTTAGGTTTAGGGTTTAAAGAATATGTGTTGAAAGGTGTTGATTTTTGGAATGCCAGACTTGCTAGCTGGATTTGGAGGAAGATTTTGAAGCTTCTTTTTTGAGCTGTTTTTCTCTTGGGTGGAGTAGAGATATAGATAGTTGGCATAGATTGCACATTCTTAGGCATTCCTTGATTGCATGGATAGACTCCCAACTAAAGATAGTCTTATTAAAAGAGGGATGGGGACTAAAATTGAGAGTAAAATATCCTTTCTTTGAATTCTCTTTTATCAAATTATGCAGAATTTTAGTACCAATGAGCAAGTTACATTGCAACATGTAAAGGATATTGTAGCAGAATTCTGCTTCTTTTTGGATAAAATTCATCACTTATCTAAAAATAAAAAAAAATAACCAAAGTTTATGTGTTATTTTAATATTTATTCTTATTATATATTTTTATATATGTAAATTATATAATATATAAAAATAAAATAAAACAATATATTACAAAGTAAAAAATAGGTCAGGCCAACCTTGAATGTTGGAGCTCAAGCCTAACCCATATATTTTAACGAGCCTAAGTTTTTGGTCTAAACTTATTTTTTATTTGTCCAAACATTCCTATATTTTGGCAGGTATTCGAGTTTGGTCAACTAGCCTTGCCCTTGAATAGCTCTACTCAAATAGTAGCCCTTAAACCTATTATCTAAAATAGCGCAACTTTTTTAATGAATATCATGTGAAAACAATATGTTGAAATCGCACTACACGTGATAATATGTTTGAGCATAAGATTTTAAAAATAACATAATTTATCCGTTTGGGAACATGGATTTGAAATTTTGAATTTGAATTACACTTATCATGTAAACAGTAATAATAAAATACACATTTTATGGACAAGTTAGTTGGGATTTAATATAATATTTATTTGAACAAGTATAAAAATATAAATTTGTCAAACCCAAAAATATTTTAATAATATCAAATTCATTGCTAAATTGGTATCCAATAAATCTATGGATTTGAGAAATTACCATGAATTTACATTTCTAACTATTTTACTACTCAATTTACACTATTTTCAAAATCCAAGTTCCTGAATACTACCTTTAATGAATTTAATTGCTACTATTAGGTAAAGACTAAAATTTCAAAGTTTAAGAAGTACAAAAATTAAGAATACCAAATTAGAGTATAGGGACTAAATCAGTAATATATACATAGCATAGGGGCTAATAATAAAATTTAACTCAAAATATTTTTAATTTTTCCTTTTTGGTTTTCACCCAATGCAATATCTAGTAGTATATATGATGTGTTCCACTTATGGTATTAGGTAGGACAGGGCTCACTACTATAATTGTTAACGTTCAATTATATATAATTGCATCATTGAATCACAAGTCCTCATGTTCCCTATCTGCTTAACAATGTGTCCTTAATTTCATAACCACAATTATTTCATAAATCCTTCTAAATGATTAAAAACAACGGATTTAATTAGCCACTACCTACATTACCCAAAACATTTCTCTATTTGGCAAATTAAGAGTTGTAAAATAATTAAATATAAATAAAATATTTATTACAGTTTCAAACATGCTATCAATCAAAGCAAGTGATAGTTGGAAAAAGATAATTACTGTCGAGAAGCACGCGGCAGAAAATATAGAGTCTAGTCTGAGCGCCTCTTTTTGTATTTCCAGCGTTAATTGCAGGTCTCCCTCTACCTATGGCTCTCTGGTATAAAAGAGAGTGGGAATATACCCACCCAGATTGATGGCATTGGCAATCAATGAATCAAAAATCTTCCCCTTTTTTTTCTGCTTCATTTTCCTTTCTTTTTACAGAATCCTCCCATTTCACATCAATGATCAATCAACCTTGTCTCTTTTATTTATTTCCTTGACATTTTTACAGAAAATCAAAGAGAGCGCATCTCCTACCAGATTCCCCCCCTCCCCCTACTTTCTTCTTCTATTATTATATTTTTGACCAAATGGATTTGGGCGACTCTCTATAATGATATTTTTTCTATTTACCATAGATTTTCTGAAGGGCCTATATGATTTATTTTTCGTCGTTTTGTTTGTTTTCTTCTCCAAGCCAAAACGTGGTGGTGGACTGTCTGGAAAGTGCCAACATATTCAACAATCTACTGAATCTGCGCTTTTGGATTTTAATTTTTTTTTGGTAAATTACACTAACAGTTACTTAATTTTAGGATAGTTAACAAAATAGTCACTCATATTTCAATTCAGTCATTCAACTTTCGAAAAATAACAAAATAGTCACCACCAACCATTTTCCGTTATGTCTAACGGAGCTACCATTTTCCGTTACAGACTTAATGGAGCTGCCATTTTCCATCCCCTATCACTGCTCTCCCATCCCTCTTCCTCTTCCCCACCATCCACTTGAACTCTGCAGCCAAAAAGTTCTCTTCCCAAACCGGATGCTTCGACAGCAAGAACCGAAGGAGCAATCTCACCACAAAAGAACAAGATGAGGAACAGTAGCCCGAAAGGATGGCGAAGATTGAAGAATCAAACATTGCTATTGGAGTTGGATTAGAGGACGTTGGTGGGAGTTCGTATGAGATTTTGGCTGATGGTAAGTTGTTCCCGAATCTTCCAAGTCTTCAACTAGATTTATGGAAAGGTCCCAAGTGGGATGTTCTCGATTTCCTTGTTCAGTATTTGTTGGCTTTTGGCATCGTTTTCGCGGTATATCTCAAAACTCTTTATCTTTGCCCTTTTTTTTCCATTGTTCAGTTTTGTTGTGTTGATGCTTAAAATGATTGATGTTTGAATTCATATAAGCCTATGAAGGATTAGGATTATGGGTTTAAATCAAATTTAAAAAAATTAACAATATCATAGCTTCTGCATAGACCTGTTCATGGGTCGGGCCACCAGGCCAGCCCGAAATGTGGGAGGGTTTGGGCAAAAATATAGGCCCGAAAAAAGGGCTTGGACAAAAAAATAAGGTCCGTCGGGCCTCGGGTAAGGCATTTTTAGCCCCGACCCGGCCTGGCCCGAATTCACTAAAGAACAAAATAAATCTTTTTTTTTATTTTTTAATGTTATGTTCTTATTGTTTTCTCCCTATTTTGCTACCATTTTACTATTATGTTGCTACTATTTTGTTGTTATTGTTTGGATATTGTATAAAACTTATTTTATTATTAATTTTGTTATTATTTTAAAGACATTTGTTAATTTTGTTATTATTTTAGAAGTATTTGCTTGTTAAGTTACATCTATCTTAGTGTTATTTAAGTATACATATTTTTTAAAATTTATTTTTAATTTGTTGGGAAATATTTATTTTGATGTTTTTAGTATTTTTGATGTATTATATATATATATTAAAATTATATAAAAAATAATATAAAAATTAATATGGGCCGGAAGGGTCGGGCTCGGGTTTTAACATTTTTATTCGGGTCGGGCTTGGGCAATATTTAAGGCCCATTTTTTGGGCTGGGCCCAAGCTAGGAAAATGGGCCTAAATTTTTAGTTGAGCCTAACTCGAACCCAGCCCAGCCCATGCATACCTCTACTTCTACATACTAGTAAAGGGAAAAAAATCTACCCTGAATCCAAATGGTGGTTAGAACTTGAACTTGGGTTTGGAGATTTTTGTTGCAAAGTTCAAATGAAAATTTATGAGCCGAGAATGTGCCATAGGAAAAGAATGAAATTTTGCCTGTGTTAGAGTCCAAAGATCCATTGTGGAGTTACAGGGAAAAGGACTAAGAAAGAATGTTCATACTTGAGAGATTTTTTGTAGATAACATTTCCTCCAAAGGGGGATAAGGGAATGAATTAAAAAGTTCAGATAAACACTAAATATGCACCCATGAAATTTGGAGAATTATGGGAGACTAATCTAACATTTTATTCGAATTAGCCTGGACTATTTTTTGAGATTTTCTTTTCTTGGGTTTGTGATGGGAATTAAGGAAGGTGAACAACATGTAGCACCCAGACTTGCTAGGCTTGATTTTGTGCTAACCAAATGTGAAGATGTGGTTCCCGAGTTTGGTGAAACATGGTGGGGAAGAGGGGGGAGGGAGAGAGAATCAGAGTAGGGGGTGGTGGGGAAGAGGGAGAGAGATAGGAGAGCAGTGATAGGGGGATGGAAAATGGCAGGTTCGTTAAGTTTGTAACAAAAAACGGTAGCTCCCTTACTAATGGAAAAGGGTTAGTGGTGATTGTTTTGTTATTTTTCAAAAGTTGAGTGACTGAATTGAAACCTGAGTGACTGTTTTGTCAGCTTCCCTAAAATTGAGTGACTGATGGTATAATTTACCTTTTTTTATTTTTTTGATCAATGGATTTTTAACTTTTAAATTGATTTTGTAGGGACCTTTCTTATAACTCTTTGCTGTCACATTCTTACTCTAATAAAACCCCATAAATAGCCTATTACTATTATTTATTTATTTTAAGCAAATAAGTTTTATTCTTTTCTTTTGTTCATGAAATAGAAGCACTTTATTTTAATTAAAAAACAAAATTATATTTTAAAATATTAGTTAACATTTCATACTAAAATACAAAAGTGACAACGATGTAACCAAACTTCACTAATTTCAACAAACACATTAAAAAATATATATTTTATTATTATTATTTTAGTTTGATAAACTTTATAAGGTTATAAAATATTTAATCTAAATACTTAACTATATGATTCCAACAATTGTAACCTATTAAAATTAAACTAAATAGTTTAAATTGAACATTCATACCATAACATTCCAAAAACTTGTTTAAATAATGAGATTATCAAAATGTAAAATTACTTAATACTGATATATTACTCTATTTGATTCAATTGGTTAGAAAGTAAAATTTTATTGTTTGATTGATGAAATGTAAAATTATTTAAAATCATATTTTACCTTTTAAAAAAATTTAAAAGTATATTTTATTAAATTGTCCTCATAAAATTTTATTTTATTTATAAATGAATAAATTTCTCTAATACATTAATTCCTTATCTTCAACAGGCAGCTAGGATTCTGCTTTGATCCAAGAGACCAGAAAAATGAAGAAAAATATGATTTTTTTTTTTTTGTTTAGATATGTAATAAATGGTTTAAAGGCCAATTTGACCAAAATGATAAAAATAAGAATGGTAAATTGTTGTCAAAGTAATATTTTGAGCAAAATGTAATATAATAGATTAAATATTAATTTTTCTCAACCTATAATAAAAAATAAATATAGTTGTAATATTACTTGAAGAATATATTAAAGGATTAGAGAATTCATTAGTTTTATTATTATTTCATTTTTAACAATATGAATCAATGTCATTAAAAAGTAAGAGTAAATTTGCAAAAATATCACATTACCAAGGGAATATTAGAATTCCTAAAGTTGAGAATGTGATATTACTGACTCAAAGATAATGTTTAAACTTCAAACGTTAAAATTTTACACTGAAATCTCACATTATCCGAGAATGTTACATTCCTTCAACCAAACACACCCATTTTTTTTAAAAAAAATTTTAGCTAAAATAAATTTTTCAAAAGTAGAAGAATACGAGCTTATTTGGTTTTTTTTTTTTTAAAAAAAAAACAGAACTTATTTGACCAAATATACTAGTTTACAAACTTTATATTAGTCTAATGTAAAATATTTTTAATTAGTTTCCAAACTTAATCTAAATTAAATTAAAAGCATAGTTTTTGTATCCTGAATAGATCTATCCAAATAACATACACGTCTAACTCAACTCAGATAAAACCGACCCGAGATTTTCACATCCAAACTCACTTGACCCCATAAGAGTAATAATAACTTTATTAAATATTATATTACAAGAATAATAGATATTATTTGAACAATCATTCGGGCATTTCAAGGCTTCTCAAGTCAAGCTAGGTCTTGAACAAGCAAATTTGTAAGTAACAAAGGATGGCCCGACCCGACTCATGAGAAAGTCTAGGCCTAAGTCCATTTGAAGTAAACAGCATCTGGGCGCATAGCCAAGCAGCCCGTCACCACAAGAAGAAATTCCGTTCACTAGGCTTTTTTGTCATAGGTCATTAGTCATTACCAATGTATTATTCTACCATGTCCATGAAAAGATCATAAAAATATAGTGAAAGAATGTAGTATCCTACTATTTCAATTCTAATCCTACCATTTTAAAGCTCATTTCTTCAAAACTGCTATTTTGGTATAACCATAGCTAGGTAATATCACCAACAGATCATGCATGTAAGGGGGAAACAACCAACCATCTAAGGACTAAGGAGGCAACATTGCTCCTTCCCAACAAGAATTGCCTATATACCTGCCTGCTACTCATAATGAATCTAAGCCAACTAACTAGTTCATTTTTTTTTTCTAAGCTTGGGAGCTGTCCACAAGGCAATATAAACAATAATAATTTATTCCAAGGTTCACAGATCCTGTCATGACAGACAATTGGCATGAAATGCCACCATGAAATTGATACAAAATTGCATGTAGTTTACATATAACATATTTCAGTAGACAAGGGGAATAAACAAGAAACTTTAAATAAAAGGTAAATTATTTGATTCGATATAAGTGAAAGTAGAAAAGATTACCTCCTGCCTTGCTGAAATAATTGTCAAAAATTATTTACAGGTATCAGCTTGAAAATCCAAACAAGGATACATGTACTGACCATTTATTGAGTTGCAAATGCAGACAAAAGAAATAGCTGTCAATTAGACTATCTTTCAAGTATTCTTCCTTGCAGCATAGGCGCGATAAGCTGCTAGTCCGACCACAGCAACAGCAGCCCCCACTGTAACTTAATCACAAACCCGGTTATTAACAAGCAAACTACAACAGCAACTATTATATTGTTCATTTCCGTCAAAAGGGGAGAGATGCATTAAGAAATGACATAATAATATTAACCTGAAACAAACATAAGTGAGCTATTAACAAGCCGGCGATATCTCTTTCTTTTCTTCCCTTTCTCAGTCTCAGGAATGCTCAGATGAGGGTGTTCTGCTGCACTTATGATTCTAGAAAATACACTTTTGGAATCTCTTAATTTCACACCTACAGGAATTGGAGCTTCCATTCCCAACTGCTGAGTAACCTGAAACAAAATAGAAATTCACACCATATTCAAATATTGCCATGGTTTTATTGGGTAAACAAAGCAGCAAATGATAAGATATATACTCTAGCCGAGTTTTGCAGAGACATCGGAAAGGGATCCAAGTCATCCTTTGCTGCAATGAGTAGGCAAGGCACTCCATAACCACTTTCCTCTCCTCGCCTAGCAACATCCAGAAGCAATTCTCTAGATCTTTTCCATGAATATTCATCTGAACTGGCAATAGGAATACACTATCATGTAAGATAAGAGACTATTTACAGACATATCAACAGATTTCTACAGCCCTTTGAGGTGCTGGTTATTCTTCAACTTCCACCCACAGGCTAGCAGATTTAGCACAACATAGAAGCAGACAAAGGGAAAAAGTAGGATTAGTTAGTAAAGGACATTCAAAACCACTAAACTATTAATTGACAGAGGTTCATAACCACTGCTCTATAAGTATGCTATAGCACCATGATATTCTCATCTTGCAGCTTCAGACAAATAAAATATTTAACTTTACCTGTCATACAAAAACACAGCTACATCACAGGCAGCCAAGCATTCCTTATTGGACAGCAATTTCTTAACTCCATCTTCTGGTATCTCTTGCAAAATAAGGGTCTTCTGAGAACCCTATAAAGTCAACAGAGTCACAAAGATTGCCACATCAAATGTGAAAATTTTATCAGAAATGAACAGCCATGTGAAACTTCTCATTATAATCACCTCCTCTTTTGAACAATATTTTACACCCCACATTCATGGTCAAGGATCTCACAGTGAAAAAATGGGGTGGTAAGAAAAGAAAGAGGGTATAAGCGAGTTGCACAATAATACCAGGACATAGGGCATCTATGGCTATCACTCACCCCAATCTGTTCAACAGCATTAGCTACATAACGTACATCATTTGTTGGAGTGTAGTTGCTTGAGAAAGGCCTGCAGTTCAAATATTATTCTCATGAATGAAGTCATAGTATCAAGAATCTAAAGACAAAAACAATGGTATAATTTTATCAGATAACCAAAGAAGCTATAGAACTAGCAAGATCAATCAGCTGATTACAAAGGTCTAGAGTCAACACCTTCCTATAAATGAATTCAACAAAGCAGACTTCCCAGATTTTTTAGGACCAAAAACAAAGCAGTGGAAAACATTTTTTTCTGTCTGCTTCTTCTTACGATCTACAGATCTTCTCCTAGTAACACGAAGGGCTGAAGTTGGATCACCACCATATCCAATGCAAATCAAGTTAGCCAAACAATATGATGGATCCAGAGTTGTCATCAAGGCCCACTGCAAAACACAAATATGATGAGAGTTACAGTTAAGAACTAGATTGACAAGATTAAAAAGGTACAAATATCAATTAATACAGAGGAAAAGAGAAACCCTGTGTCTAGTATTTTTTAACAAATACAAGAAATAAATCTGGTCTTGGAACCATGAATTGAAGTTTCCAGCTAAAAAAGCCAAGAGAAGAGAGAACAGATAAATGCAAAATATTCACAGGAGGCAATCATATTTTTCTACACATGTAGATCAAAGCACCAGTATGACATCAATGTTTAATTAACCATAGAAGTAGTGAAATGGTAAAGTATGTACTTCCATTGAGAAATCTGTGAAAGAATGTATGGAAGTATCTAGCAATATTAGCCATTTAATCATACTATGTACTGTAAATAAGTGGAGCTTCAAGGCAACAGCATCCTAGTGGTCAATTCTTATTGAGTTATAGTTTACATATGCAAATTAGAAAAATGCACAAAAAACTTGTGAAATCTTTAAACAATAGGATCCTTAAGACACTGTGCAGTCAGGCCAATAATGCAGAAAGTTTAGGATATAAACAGAACTCATAACAGGGATAAATGGCCAAGATAGCTACTAAGATGCCATCACCCATTATAACAAGAGTAAGAAATCAAGGAATGAGTAGTAGGCACAACAAACCTCAGACAAAAACCCATTAATAGTTAAATTTCCTTGAGGTGTTCTCTCTGCAGCGTCCACATAAGGATCCACAGTCCATGGACTGAATTAGAGACAACACATATGTTAATGGAAATATATTCCTGAAAATCGAATAGAATCGACGAGAAAATTGATAAACAGCAACAGAGGCTAAGTCTAAAAGTTAACTTGCCATACAAGAAAACGAAGATCAGTAGATTAAAGCAGTAGAAGTAGATTGTCAAGGCTTCAAGTGTTTTACTGCATTGATAAATGGAGCAGTAGAACTGTGCTACAGAAACACTGTTAACTCTAACATGTCTATAAATAAGAAGATAGATCTAGTAACTAAATTCACCTCTCTGGTGCAGTTACAAAGATATCATCAAACTCGGAAGGTTGCAAAGATCCATCCTGGTAAGCTCAAAAAAGAAGCAGAAATACAGTGATTGTCCATAAATTTGCATTATAGAAACTCTAAATATGAGAAGGAATTGTCATAAACATTTGTTTCTTCTTATTTCTGTATAAGTGATAAGGATTTGGAAGATTAACACGTACATTATCACTGTCATACAATCGGAAGATCCCACGCAAAAAGTCGATAGCTTCATTTGTCAGCTCCACAGTCTACAGGATGTTTAAGAGTAAGTATATTGCTATCCTCATAAAAGTTGTCATGAAAGGAATAATAAAAATTATAGGAAGTACAACTATTCAACAAGTAAAGAATTTGTTACTGGGACATACAGAAAAGGGAAGGCAGGTGGGGGAGGGATTCATCAATGATGCAGTAAAGTAGCTAAAACTTCAGAACTAGTGATACATGCAACATTAAAGCTCCATATTTCCTTCATACTTAGATCCGTTAAGCATGACAGAGCTGATTAATACTTTAGAATAAATCATTAAGCTAAATCAGGACTAGGACCAAGCATTAACATGTCAGATGAAGAACAATCACCAAGTCATTATTCACAACCACAAAGAACCAAACAACAATTACCGTATATATGATTAATCAACTGCTTAGGAATTTAACCAATATATATATACAAGGAGAAGCAGACCAATAAACTTGAATGCCAATTTGGAACAAATATTAGTTATGTGACATGTCTACTATCAAAACTAAGAGCTACCTGATCAGGGGCATGCTTGGTTGGAACTGGAAGAATATCATCCCTGAGCTTTAACTCGTCATTATATCCAAACTTCCTCAAGACAGCCCAAGTTGTCTCAAGACGCCCTTTTTCTATAAAAAGAGCATGAAGAAAAAGGAACCCTTCAAGAGTAAGACCAAGGTCGCTTACTCCTCCTCTTATCCTCTCTTGAACCACCCTCTTTACACCCACAATCTCAGCAAGTTGTAATGGAGCATTAAAACATTTAACCTGTTCATAATTGCACAGCATGTCAAACTTTCCAACTTTTTAAGAGAGCCATGGTTAAGGACAAAAAAAAAACCTGAAACTCATTCAACTCTGCATCACTAAGGGCTCCATCCATATCATGGTCACAAAGCATAAATATCCGTTTCAAAGCCCTAATACATCGAGGTTTCAGAGTTTGTTTCTCTTGATCAAATAGTGGAGCTGTTGGATGCAAAACTGCCTTTTGAGCATAATAGAATACATCAGGGACCTGGAGATTTTAAGAAGAAAAAAAAAGAAATTATATTTCGGCCCTCAAATCTGTAGTTACTAAAACACACAAATGGTAAAGAGATTTAACAAATATAAAGATAACATTTACCAATTGCTCAAAATTATAATAAAATAGGAAACACTTTCCAACAGGAAAAAAAGAATGGTGGAGGCTTGAATCACGATACCCACTAGAGTCTACAGCCACCAGTTAAAAGTTGAACCGCTAATGCTAATGCCAGAACATCATAAAAATAGATAGAGTAGCAACTGAAAAATGATTGTAAAGTTAACCTAGAAAATATGAACAATAAAAAAAAAAAAAGAAACCTGAATTAGTGTAGCAGAGGAACATTCTATACAGGTCTCGATCTCCCTGAACTGCTGCATGATGGGTGCCATGACCTGTTCCAAGTTCATGGGCTGACGTTCATCTCGTAAATCAAGTTTGCACCCAACAACAATCACTGGTGCCTTGATCTATTCAGATATAACATATAAAAATAATGAAAGCATGTCATTGTATGAGTAAGCAAGAAAATATATATTATGCAAATGGATTATGTCAATGCAAACCTCTAATTTACGAAGCTCGGGAAGCCAGAAGCTACTCAGACGACTGAGTGTCATAGGCTGATCACAAGCATATGTTAAAACCACGGCATCAGCTCGCTTCAACTCATCAATAAGCTTTACTCTGCTCTCCATGCTAAAGGTCAATAACAACGGCAAAGTATTAGCAATTCAGCATGCAGCCACAACTCATCAAACTTCTAAAGCCATTAAATTAGCATTAGCTACTTGCCTTTCTAGTATGTAATCGTTACTTAAACAAAATAGTAATTCTTACATTACAGTTCTTTTATCATTCTAGAAAAACATAGAAGATCAATACGTTCTAAAAAATGGTAAACCAGAATTAATTTAAAAAAAAGAAAAGAAGTAAAATCTGGAATAGCCGGATCAACAAAAACAATTAACTAATATAGGCGTACATAGATATTGGAGAAAGTTCCAAACCAATACCTTGAGGAAGTGTCAACAATGGTAACGGGGATGCCATCGGGATAGAAGTCAGAGGGGAGTCGAGTTGGGGGAAGAACCGCCGGAACATATTCGGGGAAAGCATCGGAAGCTGCAGCTGAGATGAGGCTGGATTTACCGGTGCCACGATCGCCGGCAACGACGACTCTCACGCCGGTTCGTACACCAGCTGCTGATCTACTAGGCATTGGAACGCTGTTGGTAAAAAGGAATTTGTGTTCGTCCTCTTTTTTTCCCTATTGGGTGGGTGTGTAGAAGGATTCAAATCAGACAGGCGACAGAATAGTAGGACAGTAGTTAGAGTGGGGGGCTACCTATTGGCGATTATTAGCGAAGGAGATTTCTATTCAAGGTGTGTGAAGCAAGTGTAGGGCCGGTTTTGCGTGTACTAAAACTCGCCTTCTCTCACGGACAATTGTCTCCTCTTTATTGGGTATGTTTTAAGCCCACTGGGCTTTTCTATACCCAAAAGCAGTCTAATTTCATCCCTAAATTTTAAAATATCCTAATTAAAGTATCGATCACTTCATCCTAGTTTTCAGCTTAAAATGTCAGTTCAGAACAAAATTTGACATGGACTTTAAGGTCCGAGTTAATACAAAAGCTTACAAAAGGACTTAATTGATACGTTAGTACTCAATTAGAATGTTTTAAAGCTTAGGGACTAATTTAGAATCTGGCCCATAGCTTAGGGGCCTCTAGTAAAAGTAACCCGGTTTAATTTGTTATAGGGCGGTGTCGTTTTATTTGGCTCCCTTAATTCTTCTCTCATAAACCCTAAACCCTGATCGTTAGCCTCTCCACTTACTAAAAAAATTTCTGACAATGTTGAGGCGCTACGTTCGGGCGTCCCTCTTTGCCGCGCGTTTTTTCTCGACTGAAGCGGCGGCGGCGGAGAAAGCAGTAACAACTACTAAAAGCACTGCGAAAAACGGTGGCGGCGGTGGAGTTGGACGAGAGACGCTGGGATGGAGGCTTATAGGGCTCGTGTATCCCAAACGCAGCGCCGTGGTTACGATACGGAAATGGCTAGAGGAAGGACATACGGTCCGTAAGTACGAGCTCAATAGGATCGTCCGAGAGCTTCGCAAGCTCAAGCGGTATAAGCACGCCCTCGAGGTATCATTCTTACTTTCTTATTAATCCCTCCATTTGTCTACAATTATGAAGTTAATAGCATTGGGATGTTGCAATAAAGTCTTAATTTCAATTGATTGTGAATTGCTGCTCGTATTCTAGTTAACCATAATAGATTGTTTTCTAAAGTTGTATTTTGTTCTTCACCTTTCCCCCATTGTGAGATGAATCCCATTTATCGAATAATTGTTGCCTATTGAAACTGGGTATGAAGAATTGCAATGAAATGTTTGTATTTGATAGTTGGCCTTATATCTATCACCGTGGTTATTTTATTGTAGTAGATATGTGAATGGATGAGATTGCAGCAAGATATCAAGCTTTTGCCTGGTGACTATGCCGTTCACTTGGACTTGATTGCAAAAGTCCGCGGATTAACTAGTGCGGAAAAGTTCTTTGAAGACCTTCCCGAGAAGATGAGAGGTCAAGCCACTTGCACAGCTCTTCTCCATACGTATGTCCAGAACAAGTTGTCTGCTAAAGCTGAGGCTTTAATGGAGAAAATGTCTGAATGTGGTTTCGTAAAGAACCCACTTCCTTACAATCACATGATCTCTCTGTGCATCTCACAAGGGGAATTAGAGAAGGTTCCTGCAATAGTGAAGGAATTAAAGAAAAACACTTCGCCAGACATCGTTACTTTTAATCTGCTGTTATCTGTTTGTGCCTCCCAAAATAAGGTTGAGTCTGCTGGAAAAATCTTTGATGAGCTTAAGAAAGCGAAAATAGAGCCTGATTGGGTAACATATAGTGCATTGACCAATCTGTACATAAAAGGAAAACAATTTGAGAAGGCCGCATCTACTTTGAAGGAAATGGAAAAGAAGGCTTCTCGGAAAAATCGAGTTGTTTATCCCTCCCTTATCAGTTTGCATACAAACATGGGGGATAAAGATGGGGTTCAGCGAATCTGGAAGAAGATGAAATCATGCTTCCGCAAAATGAATGATGCAGAGTATACATGTATGATATCGTCACTTGTGAAACTTGGGGATTTTGAAGAGGCTGAGAAACTCTACAATGAGTGGGAGTCTGTTTCTGGAAGCGGGGATGCTAGAGTTCCAAACATACTGCTTGCAGCTTACATCAATGGAGACAAGATGGATGTTGCTGAGAACTTCTATCAGCAAATTGTTCAGAAAGGTATTTCCCCTTGTTATACTACTTGGGAACTTCTTACATGGGGCTATTTAAAGAAGCAACAAATGGAAGAAGTGTTGGATTGTTTTAAGCAAGCTGTTTGCAGTGTAAAAAAATGGAATCCAAATGAGAAGTTGGTCAGAGAAGTGTTTAACAAACTTGAGGACCTAGGTGATACTGAAGACGCGGAGAAATTGTTAGTTATTCTTCAGGATGCCGGTCATGTCAGTACTAAGGTATATAATTCACTTCTTCGTGTTTATGCAAAAGCTGGTAAAATGCCACTTATAGTTGCTGAGCGGATGCAGAAGGATAATGTACGACTGGATGAGGAAACACATAAACTCGTAAAATTAACAAGTAAAATGCGTGTGACTGAAGTTTCGAGCAGTTTTTGATGTTGTATGTGGAAGAGTAAGATTTCCTTTGGGATAAATTCCAAGTCATTTTGATGACAAAAGGTGCATTACACTGTTGGTGACTCTCAGCCTGCATAATTCAATGCAAAATCGGTTGCAGAAAGTGTTCTAAATGATAGAACAATACATGGCAGAGCAAGATTGGGTGACTCTCAGCTTGCATAGTTCGATGCTAAATAGGTTGCAGATAGTGTTACAAATGACAGAACAATCCGTCTGAAACTCCATTTCTGATCGGTCTATTAACTGCTATTGTTGAATACAGAAAGTTCTATGTTAATTGCTATGAGCTTAAATGTACATTGCTCAGAAAGTAATGAAGGATGACACTTTTTCCTTTTACTTCATTGAAATCAAGAACTGCACCTTACTGCTTCATTATATATGATTTCAGTCAGCTGTATCTGAAAGCCAAAACCATTGCATGCTTGCAGTTGTTTACCTATAAAAACTGAACTAAAAATCTCACCTGAATTTGCCAACCCCCCCAAACCCAAAAAAAAAAAAACATCACTTTGACAAGTGCCAAAGTTTTGGATAATTAGATGAACCTTTAGTGAACCGTGTATCTTATTATTGACAGATTTAGTAAGATTGACCTTTACCTTCAGACAAAATCATAAGTCACCTCTGCCAACAAGCAGTGAGTAGTTCACCAACATCATCATCATTATATTTGTTTAAGGTTTTGTTTACCCTTTTTGTCAGCTAGAGAAGTGGACCTACTTTCCTAAACCAAACAGGTTTTTTTTTTTTTCAATGTGAAATGTCAGTGTTGGTGCAGTGGTTATGAACATTTGGCTCAAAAGCTATTAGCATATAGCTTTACAGAGAGGTGTGAGGCCATTATTTGTACCCTTAAACGCATTTTTTAATTAAATTAAACAAACTGAAGAAAACAGAAGGCGATGAGGAAAAATGGAATTGGAAGTGGGTTTACCGAAGCCAACCCAATCCACGTACATAGTAACACTGGCTTGGCTTACATGAAATTACTTGAATACCCTCCACTAATTGTCTTACAACGGTGATATTCTATTTACATTAAGACGACTCATTTTGGTTTGTTTTTGGAGCAAACTCATTTTGGTTTTAACAACAAAAAACAATCAGATGGCCATAAACATATTACGACGTTAAATATATATTTTTCTATTACAGAGATTCTCGATTTTATTTTGGATTTAATCTAGAATTTTGCTTTTAAAATGGTTTAATTATGTGAAAATTGTAAAAAGTTGTATATTTTTTTCAATTTATTAGAATTTAATCCTTGTACCATAAGAAAAATGAAAATTTAATAACACTTGTAAACCTTCATCATAAATTACTAGCTTAGAATTAGCAATTTAGTAATTTATATAAAAAAATTAACAATTATTAACAGTTCAAATTAATGTGTTTGCTAACAGATCAACTTTTAATTTTTATAAATTATTGTTAAATTCTGATAAATTAAAATAATAATAATAATTTCTAAAACGAAACTAAGATTTAGACTTTAAAAAATATTTGATCAAAAAGCTTTTACGGAACCCATTAATGATGATGAGTTAAATTTGGTGGCAGCTATTTGCAAGCTTTTACAGAACCCCGTTAATGATAAGGGAAAAAGACACCAAAGAAATTACAAATGAAATTTACGTGGTTAGATGCGTAATTATAGTCGTAAACCAAGGTCAATCTACAATCACAATTCTCGTTTCACGCACATGCTGGATTTCAGAAACGACTTGGTTCACCATCCTGTAAGCCGAAACTGGGATGCACGCGCCTTTTCATGAAAGTGAATAAATTATTATTTTATATACTCTCCTTTCCATTAGGCCTCAAAAGACAAGCCCTATATATAATCTAAAATGAATGCCATTTCACTCAAACTCTTCCGCTTAAACCTGTGTAGTTGAGTTGCAGGTTAGAAGAAGTTGAAAGCTCAAAAGCCTCCCCTTTTTTCTCCCAAAGAATGAAAACTGAAAAGCAAATTTCAAGTTCAACAATGGGTGCAGCTAGCGTCGAGGATATTGAGGTTGGGTTCGAAGAAGCTATGTCATGGCTGCCTTCTCATGTTCTCGACGAGGCTATTTGGGAAACCAAGATAAAAAAGGTCAGTCTTCTTCATCCTTATTATTTAACCATTCTTTTCTTCTTTTTTCCCGGTTGCCGATTTGTTTGGTGTTTAATTACAGGATGATGTGAAGTACAATTATCATCGCCATCGTTCCAAGTTGCCTGCTCAGCCTTTTTTTCAACCGGTATTCCTTTTTTTTTCTTGTTTATATTGCTGCTAATTGTGAAACAAATGGAGGAAGATTTTGGGTTTTACGAGAAAATTTTCAAAAAGCCAGGAATTATTTTATTTTGAATGAATATATATTCTACAATTTCCTGTAGTGAGTCTTTCCTATATAATTAATTCTTTATTTTTTAAAAATGTTGATGAATGTTATGATGGGATGAAGTTGTTTGATTGAATTATTTAAAAAACATCATTAAACATAGAAAAAATTAACATTAAAGAGTTCGAATAACTAATAATAAAATGGTGGATTGAATTTTAACTCGATTGATATTAACATTGTTATCAGTGTAGGAGATTCGAGTAAGGGTTGTGGCAAGACTATGAGTAATTTTAACCATTATATAAAAAAAACTAATAACAAAGTAATATTATATTAAGTCCCTAATTTTAACTAGTAAATTGACTCAAATAATAATTTGATTTTCAAGTTAAAACTTTAATTTTAAATTGAGATTTTAATCTAATCTTTTGAAATCGTAATTTTCAATAAAATTACATTTTTATCTCTGTTTAAACATTTTTGAACAGAATGATAAATACAATCAAATTTTTCATTAACTCTTGTTTACAACATTTTTCAAAATCAGTTTTCATCTAAATAAATCTTGTATATATCTCATAGATTTGCTGAATGAATCTGATTTGATATTTTGCTTTGACATTTTGTTTGTTTGTTTAAAGCAGTGGAGGGGGAGCTGGATACGGCATCAGAAACCAAGATATTGTGGCAACGAGGGAGCATCCGGAGGACCTGGAATGCAGGCATTCTTCCTAGATTCAGGCCAAAAATCATGCGGCACTGGTGTTTTCCTTCCCCAGAGAGCTGGCACCATTTCTCATTCAAGCAGAAGACCAGGTATTTAACATTGTTTTATTTAAAGAATCAAATAGTTACTTGTGTTAAAAGTCTACATTAATCTCTTTTCCCAGCTTGTTCTCCAGTTCTTCTCCCTTCTCGGGTTGTTCAAGCTCTCAACCTCAACGTTCATGAATTAGGCCTCCAAATCTCTCCTCGCCGTGGTTTACCTCTTAACCTATATGTATATATATTCTACTTTGTGTGTGTATATATTGATCTTCGTTTCTGATACACGTAGTTACATTCATTTTCATGCAGATCCCAGAAACAATACAAGTACAAGACGTGGAGAGTTGAATAATTCGTTGAATAATAATAGTAATAATGGTAATAAAAATGGAAAGGATCATGCATCAACAAAACGTTGTGTGGTTTCCCAAACCGAAACTTCTTCGGCGGATATATTTCTTCCTAGGGAATGGACTTACTAGCCCTATATCAAAAACAAGGCCAAGATTAACCTATATTTCCAACCCCCCCCCCCCCCCCAACAAGATTATTGGCCATGTTAATATCATTGACTATGTTGTACGTGATACATTAATAATTGTTTTTTTTTGTTTTTTTTTTGTTTTTACTTTTGGGTACAAAAGTATATGTTGATAAATAATAATGATGAAAAAGAAAGTTTCATGTGGTTTTTGTACATGATATATCGTTGACCTTGATATATAACATTTAAACCATTACATGTTATTATGACATGTACCATGTTTAATCAGATTATATGTAATAAAATAATTATTGTTATTAAAATTTCCCAACCTTCATTTTATATTTTAAAGAAATAAAAATGAAATCTTCATATCTTGATTGAATTCAGTTAATGTATTGATGTAAACTCAATGAAATTCTAGGAAGATACTGAAGGAATTCTGCAAGGTCTCGTGCTAAACGATTAGGCCTCTAGTGATGTGGCCCCATCACAAAATCAATATATCTTCTAGAAGGCATCCTTTAGCGTAAACCTCGCATTGGTTCTTGCTGACCCGTATGAGTTGTTGAGGTATTCTCAAAATTAATCACAATTGTTTGCAAGGTTCCAATTAGGGAAGTTTTATCTTTATTCTCCCAAGTAGCAGAAAAACCATCTCGACAAATAAAGCCATTGCTCCACCAAGTGGCTAAAGTGCGATATTACACGTTTATCAAGCAACACGTAGAACTAGAATCTAGCAAATGCAATAAAGAAATTTGCTGATCAGGGGTGCCAACACATTTGCGAAATAGTGATACATGAAAAACAGGATGAATGTTGCCAGAATCAGGCCACATCACCAATACATTTGTGTACTTTGTAAGGTCCAAAGTATCTACTTTCTAATTTGTAATGGAGTGGCGTTAAAGTTTAAACATATACCCAATCTCCTTCGTCAAAGTAACTACACATCAGTGTTGATTAGCTATGATTTCGTTCGAGCATATAATCTTCAACTAAGGAATTCCCTATAGCATCATAAATATAACGACTAACTGTTGGTGGAGGAAAACCATACAAAACCTCAAAAGGGGTCATTCGAGTAGAAGTTTGGTAAGATGTATTATACCAATATTTTGGCCATGCATGGTAGCATCTGCATCCAAGTTTTGGGATAATCCGCCACATAACATCATAAATACATTTCTAGACACTTGTTGAAGGCCTTGGTTTGACCATCAGTGTGAGGATGGTATGGTGTGCTAATAGCTAATGTGGTGCCTTGTAAATAATGAATTTTGCGCCAAACTGCACTAAAAAAATGGAACATCAAGATCAGTCCCAATTTCATGAAGACAAATGATTTCAATCACAAAAGCAATAGCTGCAGATCGTTGGTGAAATTGGATGGTAAATAGATGAATGTCCATATTTAGATAAATTGTTAACAACTACTATGATGACAAATTTTCCTTTGGAAGCTGGTAACTTGATCCATGGATATGCCTTCTAACACCAAGTTAGGAATGGGCAATGGATGAGAAAACCACTTAGAATAAAGGTGATGGAAAGTTCGAGCAATGCCTACATGTCCATCTACAGGAGAAGAGTAGAACTCAAATAAAAGCTTTATATGGAGTGATAAGGTGCCCTTGAAATATTAGAAGACCATCTTTGAAAACATGGTCAGGTAAGGACTGAGGGTCCCTTTAACCAATGTTGTTGCAACTCAAGTAAATTTAGGATGCTCTGTATTAGTTGTTCGAATATTCTCTTCCACAACAACGAATGCAACATGAGAGAGGAAAAAAACTGAAAATATGGTACCCTTAATAAAGCATTTGCAGCCACATTGTGTTTTCCTAGATGATATATAATATCAAAACCATAGCCCACTGATTTTCCAAGCCATTTTTGCTACTCCAGTGTTTGGATTACTTACTCAATGAGGTTCTTGAGAGATTGCTAATAAGTACTGATGTCATTTAGCACCAGCATGGGTAATAACATACATTTCCCTAAGATAAGTTAAAGCATGTTGTATTGGGTCACTGAGCTACTAGATAAAGAAAGCAATTTGGGAGCTTATTTAGCAAAAGAATAACACCGTTGCCCATCCTTGATGCATTCGTCTTAACTATGAATGGTTTGGAGAAATCCAAAAGTTGAAAGATAGAGGTTAAACTCAAGAATATTTCAGTTTTTCCAAGGTTTGAGTGGAGATGTCTGTCCAATGAAATCCTTCCTTTTTAAGCAAACAATCACTGGCCCTTCAATGGAAGCAAAATGACAATGAACTATCTATAATGCCCTACCAATCCTAGAAAACTCCAAACATCCTTGGCATTCGGAGGAGGCCATTGTTGAATAGCAGATATTTTATTAGCATCAACTGCTATAAATATATGGCCTAAATACAAGGGCGAAGCCAGAATAATTTTTAGGGGGCCGAATGAAATTTTAATATTTTATAGTCTATATCTTTATAATTTTTAAAGGGTTAAATCGAATTTTTATAATTTTAGGAGTGCCAAAGTATAATTTTACCTTTACTAATTTAAAATTTTTAAAAATTTTAGAAGGCCTAAATGAAAATTTTTCAGTTTAGGGGGAGCCGAGGCCCATGCCAGCCCCCTGGAATCACCTTTGCCTAAATACCCGATCAGAACCTACCCAAAAATGCATTTGGACCGCTTGGACGTGTTCCAAATAAGCGTCCTAAGTGGAGCTATACACTAAAACATCATCAAAGAAAACCAAGATAGACTTTCGAAGATAAGGGAGAAAGACATCGCTCTTGTAATGTTCATTAGTTAAAAGTTTTTCATTTGAATTTTATTTAAAACTAGATAATATGCAGGAAAAGAGACATTGAATTTTCTAAAATTTCGAGAGATATTTTCCCTGTATATTTTTTAAATCGTTTTCAGTGATAGACAAAGGTAAGTCTACAGTTTGTTGATCATTGCAACTGTACTACTGTCGTGTTCATCTTATTGTTATATCTTGAGAAACAGTCGACCAACGTTTCTTCAGCACCGAAGGAGCGGCCAAATCTGTCTTAAAGAAACTGTGAAAACAGGACTCAACTACCGGTCAGTTTTTTCCTATCTACCTACGAGTCTAACATTTTAATCCATTTTTTTTTTGAATTCTAAACGACTGGGCTTTTATTGAAAGAAAATAAAACACCACAACATGGGCCTCCGGCCTGCGTAACAAACAAAGTAACTTAAAGGCCCGGATCAGTTCAAAGCCAATAAACCTAAAGTTTCCTAAAGCAAGCAAAAACTTAAATATAATGATAAAAAAGAAAAACCGACAGAAATAATAAATGAATCTAGAGAAAAGAGAAACCTAATCACCCAAGTCATTTCAAAACTACCGACTCATAATTGCTATTCGACTATTCATTTCAAAGTCGTTCTATCCATTCTCATCGATAGCTCACCCCAAGATTATACATTCATTGCTATCTTCAAACTCATCCATTTCCTCTCCAACGCCTTCTAGTCTGGCCTTCTTGCCCAACGTCCTTCTGGGGCCAAGTCCTGCAGATTCGAGTCTTCTTGCACCAGGTAAGAGGTTACTCCGCTCTCTAAGGCTTCCTTTGCGATCTGGTGGGCACGCATGTTTTCTATTCTGTGAATATGCTTGAAGTCTATTTTTTGAAAACGGGCACTCATGTTTTGAATATCTCGTATAATCGCTCCTATAGCAGATTTGTCTTTTTCTGTTGTTTGGCACTTTCTGATTATTGTTCGTGAATCCCCTTTTACTTGTATTTCTCGGATACCCATTGAGATCCTTAACTTTATTTCTTCCAATCCTGCATATGCTTCTGCCACGAACGGAGATGGAACATTGTTGTGAATGATCGTCTTCGAGGCCAGAAATTCGTCCCTAAGGCCCCAAACCACCACACCTGACACAGATCTGGAATTTCTCTTGTCAAACGCAGCATCATAGTGCATCTTAACCTTCGGTAAGATTTCCTTACATCTATGAATTCTAGCCATATCTGGAAGCTTCTGCTTTGCTCTCGCTCCATCTTGTTCAGCCCTGTGACTTAGTATTTTCTGTGCAAGAATTCTTCCTGTAATAGATATTCACTCATGTACTAACTGGTTTCTAGAATGCCAGATTAGCCATAAGGCATAGCAAAAGAGTCGGCTCTGCTCCTCGGACCCTTGCATGAATACCCAGGTAAGCCATTCCCAAAAATCAACAATTATGTTACTAGTGACCCAAGAAAGATCTAAAAATTGTCAAACTTCTATACTTGTAGGACATTACCTGAATATGTGAGAGAAGTCTTGATAAACCATGATTTATACATATTTTAACCCCATGCTTAGCTTATTTTTGGATGGGTTTTAATTATATTTGATGAATTCGATGCTCCTAATCCTTTAATTTCATGTTTTACACTCAGGAGAGCTTAGTGAGTCAAAAAGAAAAAGAGAAACGGGCCAAAAAGGGACAAATTTGGCCTATCTTATAATTCAATACGGCCTGGGCCATTGGACATGGTCGTGTCTTACGAGTAGGATCAACCATGGCCTGGACTATCGTCTACGGGTAGATCACACGGCCGTGTGTGGTGAGCAGGAGCGAGCACGGCCTAAGGCTATCGAGCACGGGCGTGTTACACGGGCGTGTCCCTTCCGTATCAAAGGTTAATTCTATCCGAAAAAGGTTACTTATGGGCGAAGAAAGGCGTTCCAAAGCCTATATAAACACCCTAGGGGGTGACCTAAAATACGACGCTGAATAGAACGCAGAAAATACTCGAAGACAGCCATCGAAAGCAGCTCAGAGGAAGAATCTCCATCAAGACTGAAGATCTCCCATCACGTTCTTTAGAAGTTTTTGGGTTTTCTTATGTTTTGTAGTTTTCCTTATTCTATGATGTTTCATTTTATCAGTATGAACTAAATCCCTTAGATACCTAAGGGGATGAAACCTAAGACGGATCTTATTACTATTTGATTTATAAGATAAATACTTGTTCTTATTCTTAATTGTGAGTTCTTATTCTTGTTTTGATAATTCAGGTTATTGATTCAAGTCGAATGTGCTTATTCAAAGGAGCAAAAGTCCCTGCTTTAAGAGTAGATCAACACAATTAAGCGGAGTTGATTGCAACCCTAGACATAGGGCGACAAAAATCTGCCGGATTAGAGTCAAATCTAATAAGGGAATCCATAGATCGAGTTAATGCGAAAATAGGGGTTTTAATTAGAAAGAGATCTCAATTAATCAACCTAGAGTCAGTTGTTTTTAGTATCGAAAGAGATATTAACATAAATCAGGGATCTCTACGGATTAAGTCAAGTGAATAAATCATATGAATCAAAAGTAATAAGTGAAGTCTAGGTGGATTCTTCCTTAGGTATTGCCTATCTCATAAGTTGTCTAAAAAGTATTTTCCCAATTCATTCTCTGTCATGGTTTTAATTAAATTTAGCTTTAAAAGAAATCACTCCAATTCTTAGGCTAGATAATAGAAAGATAGTAATTACTAGTACTCTTGGTCCTTGTGGATACGATATTTCCGGTCTTACCATAACTATACTACTGTTCTATAGGTGCGCTTGCCTTTGTTGTGTTCATAGTTAGTTTTAGACACATCAAGTTTTTGGCGCCGTTGCCGGGGACTAAGATATTAGAAACACTAAATTTTTATTACTTTAGCCATTATTTTTATTTTATTTCAATTTAATTTCTTTTCTACTTTTCTAATTTTTCTTTCTTTGCTTTTGGCAGGAACTTTTAGTTTATGACTAGAAGGAACCCGTCAAGACTATTACTTTTTGACAGTGAGATTGAAAGTACAGCTCGCAGAAACCGAAGAGAAATAAGGCGAAGTCTACAATACATAGAAGAAAAGTGAGAAGACGAAACTAATACTACAGAAGAGATGGCTGATAATAATCTGCTACCTCCTGTGATTGCCGCAAACCTGGTGAATCAAAATCCTGCTCCTCGTACTATGTATAATTATGCTAAACCTACTTTAACAGGAACTGAATCAAGTATTGTTAGACCTGCTGTTGCTACAAATAATTTTGAACTGAAACCTAACACTATACAGATGATTCAGCAATTTGTTCAGTTTGATGGTTTGCAGGATGAGGATCCAAACAATCACTTGGCAAATTTTCTGGAGTTTTGCGATACTTTCAAAATTAATGGCGTTTCTGATGATGCCATTCGCCTTCGGTTGTTTCCCTTCTCGTTGAGAAACAAAGCTAAACAGTGGTTGAACTCGTTACCACGAGGATCAATCACTACATGGGACCAAATGACCGAAAAAATTTTACTTAAATATTTTCCGCCGGCCAAAATGGCTAAGTTGAGGAATGATATCTCTTCTTTTGTGCAGATGGATTTAGAGACACTTTACGATACATGGGAGAGATACAAGGATTTACTAAGAATGTGCCCTCGCCATGGGTAACCTTTGTGGCTACAGGTTCAAACCTTTTACAACGGTGTGAACCCCTCAACCAGGTAGTTGATTGATTCAGCCGCCGGTGGAACCCTAAATAACAAGATCCCTGAAGCGACTTATGAGTTTATAGAGGAGCTGTCACTGAATAACTATCAGTGGCAAGTTATGAGGACGAAGCCAACAAAAGCCGCCGAAGTTTTCAACCTCGACACAGTGACAATGTTATCAAACCAGGTAGAGCTTCTAAGTAAAAAAAAATTGATGGTTTATGTGGTTCATCGCAGGTACATCCAGTGATGCAGTGCGATACGAATGGAGGAGGAATGACCAATACAGAATATCCATCCTACAACTCTGGCTTAGAAAGCGAACATATGAACTATATGGGTAATAATTCTAGACCTCAGAATAATCCCTATAGTAACACTTACAATCCAGGTTGGAGGAACCACCCCAATTTCTCATGGGGTGGTAAAGGAAATCAGAGACAACAACCCCGTCCAGGCTTTCAACAGCAACCCTACCCACATGAGAAGAAGCCGGACCTCGAAGAGATGCTAACAAAATTCATCGCGGTGTCAGAAACTCGTTTCCAAAACACCGAAATAGCACTCAAAAATCAGCAAGCATCGATTCAAGAGCTCGAGAACCAATTAGGTCAGCTTGCCAAGTTGATCTCAGAACGACCACAAGGTAGCCTACCAAGCAACACTGAAACTAACCTAAAAAAGCAACTTCATGCCATTACTGCTCAAGATAGTGAAGGGTTAGACGAACCAAAATAGAGGAAAGAGAACGTGGTAGATAAAGGTAAGGTTGAGGTAAGCCATGATAAACCAAAATCAGTAAGTACAGAGTACAAACCTCGTGTACCATACCCCAATGCGACAAAGAAAGACCGCACAGATGAACAATTCGGTAAATTTCTTAAACTTCTAAAGAAATTACATATTAACTTACCGTTTATTGAAGCTCTTTCGCAGATGGCCAATTCAGCAAAATTTTTAAAAGAGCTCTTATCAAACAAACAGAAGCTAGACGAAACGTCGCATGTAAAGCTAAATACAGTGTGCTCAGCAATTCTACAGAATAAAATACCCCGCAAATTAAAAGATCCAGGGAGTTTTACGATTCCTTGCCTAATTGGTGGTTTATCTGTTAATAATGCTTTAGCATATTTAGGGGCAAGCATAAATGTTATGCCTTATAAAATGTTTAAGCAGCTAGGTCTTGGGAAACCCAAACAAACTAGGATGAGCATTCAATTGGCTGATAAAACTATTAGAGTTCCTAGGGGTATAATCGAAGATGTACTAGTAAAAATTGATAAATTTATATTCTCAGTAGACTTTGTTGTTTTAGACATGGATGAGGACAATAATGTTCCTTTAATTTTAGGAAGACCCTTTTTAGCAACTGCTAAAACTAGAATTGATGTTGGTACAGGTGAACTCACACTTCGTGTAGGTGATGAAACGATCACTCTTCAGGCTCTTGACTTAACTAGGACATCGAGTAATAAAGGTGATAACATAAATTCTATTAATGACCATTTGGTTCAACCTTCTTTTCAGGAAGCACCACGAAATTACACAACTGAGCCATATTCTAGACCTCGTACCAATAAAGAAATAACTCATGAGGAGCGAAGGCTTCAGATCGATGAACTAGACGAGTGGAAGACACATGTTAAGGAGAAACCAAGAACGCACGAAGCAAAACCAAGGCAACTCCATAACGAACTTAAAGATGAAGCAAGCTACTTTAAGGTTGGAGACCAAGTTCTAATGGATAATACAGATCCTTATGTTGCCACTTCTGAACCTAATGGAATAACTCCTTTCACGGTACTCAATACTTTCCCATACGGTACAGTCGAGGTAACTCATTCTCAATTTGGCACCTTCAAGGTTAATCGTACTCGTCTAAAACCATATTTTAATACAATTGATAGCAAGAATGAGGAGTTTCAACTTCTCAAACCACCATGATTATATGAATGAAAGGTAAGTTTAGCTTAAGACTTTAAACGAGCGCTTCTCGGGAGGCAACCCGAGCACTAACCCCTTTAATTTTCATTTTTAGCACCTAACTAAAAACTAACCAAATTAATAAAGCGCAGGTTTCCCTACCACACAGCCTTGCACACGGGCGTGGCCGTGGCCGTGTGGGCACCACGAATATGCACATCGGCGTGGCAGAGACCATGCGAACCAAGGACGACAATTTTCCCAAAACACGGGCTGCGATAAAATGCCACGGCCGTGCGATACGGCCGTGGTCGACACTGAGAAAGTAACACGGGTGTGCGACACGCCCGTGTCCCTAGACCGTGGTCGATACTGATCAAACGAACATGGGCGTGGAAACCTCTACACGGTCGTAGGAGAAACGAACGAAGCATCACACGACCGTGCGATTCGGCCGTGTGACCTAGCACGCCCAGGGCACACGGGCGTGGGTATCTGATTTCTATTTAAACCCCTTCTTCTATTCACTTTCTCTCCCAATTTTTCTTCTTCCAACCCTAGTCACCACAGTTTTTCTCCCTTTTCACCACCCCTTTCCCTTACACCATGACTAATACTAGCGACAAGACAAAAGTCACAATCTCCGTGTCGAAAAAGCAAAAGGCTCCTAGCACGGTCTCCCCGTGCGCGACCACTCCACATAAGTTCATGACGGCCGCTTCATTTACTCGACAAGACAAGGACCTTTGAGTCCATTTATTTTTTCTTTTTCTTTTATTTTCATTTTTAAATCCTTTCTGTTTACCTTTCTTGTCTTTAATTTATATTATTATATTTTGATTTCTTTAATTTACATTCAAAGGGCTATTAAGGAACGACCCTACCACCATTAGAGTATCCACCACCCCTGCCCACCTTTACACCGTTTCTTTTCTTTGACTCCATCCAAAATTTAGGAAGTTTCACTTCTCTCCCTATCTTATGATTTTCTTACTACTTTGTCATTACTTATCTTTGTACATTGAGGACAATGTACATCTTAAGTGTGGGGAGGTGTCAACAATACTGAATTATGCCTTGTTCTTAAGTAACTTTCTCATATTACTATTAGAATGAAACTTTTATTGATTTATGATTTTCATTGATATGTTTTGGATTAAGCATAGGTAATTGTGCATTGATGGTTTAAACTTTAAGATATTAGAGAATCAAGCATGATAAGTCTATTTTCAGAATTAAAATTTTGTTAGGTCGTCTCCTTAAATTTAAATATTACTTTGAAGTTTGAAATTTGCAAGGTTGACATCAAAAACCATAATTTTTGTGAGATTTTGAGCCTTTTAAGCATATTATTTTCTTACTCACTTTATTAATTATGTGTGTGTCAATATTGATTTGTTATTCTAGAACTTGCTTCGATTATACATGTCGAGACCACACATTTGATTTGATATACTTAAATGATAAAGGCACCTAAGATTTAACCCACTTACTCTATTAAAAGCCTACCTTCATAATTAACCCCTAGTGAACCCCTTTGAAGCCTAATCAACCATTTCTTGATTTAACACTAATATTAACCCGAAACTCATTTTGATTTGTTATCCCCATTTTTCTTGACTACCCTTTTGTTGAGTTTTGATTTGATCAATTTCCTAACTACATTCTTTATTTCAGTTGTTAAATTCTATCGTATTATTGTATGTTCTTATTCTTAAAAAAAAAGAAGAAGTTGGAAATCTATTCATTATTAGTTCTTTGTTATTTGAGCTTAAGCAGTTAATTGTACATTTTGAGAAGAAGCTCGTGTTATTAGTGATAAGTTTTCAATTGATGTAATTATTCAGTATTAGTCCGATTTTTCTAGTTAGGTAATTTATCAATTCAATCTCGATTCTAACCCTCTAATTCAGCCTTTATCCACACCTTTAACCCAAGCCCCATTACAACCCTTTTAAAGACCTTTTAATTTGTGTATCATCTCATTTTATAGTGGTGGAGATTTGATTTTCATGCAAGCCTATGGGATTAACTTTTCATATTTGACTTTTGAGTGCTTAATTTTTGAACCTTAAACACTTTGAGTGATGTGAGTGAATCTTTAGTGAGGATGTCAATTCTTGTCGGTTTTGGATCAAAGGTAATTATTTAGGTAAAGGGATACACCTATGTTTTCATGCTACAAAAATTTATGACTTGGATTGTTTGAATCTTTAGGACTTTTTTGGTTAAATTATCAATATATGAATTATCTGTGGATTATGAGGTAACATTATTAATGAGAATTATGAATTAAGGAAGTTAGTTTTAATTGTGATTTGAGGATTTTGCTTGAGGACAAGCAAAGGCTTAAGTGTGTGGATATTTGATAAACCATAATTTATACATATTTTAACCCCATGCTTAGCTTATTTTTGGATGGGTTTTCATTAGATTTGATGAATTCGATACTCCTAATCCTTTAATTTCATGTTTTACACTCAGGAGAGCTTAGGGAGTCGAAAAGAACGAGAAACGGTCCAAAAAGGGACAAATTGGGTTTATCTTAGAATTCAACATGGCCTGGGCCATTGGACACGGCCGTGTGTTACGAGTAGGATCAACCATGGCCTGGACTATCATCCACGGGCAGATTACACGGCCGTGTGTGGTGAGCAGGAGCGAGCACGGCCTAAGGCTATCGAGCACGGGCGTGTTACACGGGCGTGTCCCTGCCGTATCAAAGGTTAATTCTATTCGAAAAAGGTTACTTGTGGGTGAAGAAAGGTGTTCCAAAGCCTATATAAACACCCTAGGGGGTGACCTAAAAGACGATGCTGAATAGAACACAGAAAATACTCGAAGACAGTCGTCGGAAGTAGCTCGAAGGAAGGATCTCCATTAAGACTGAAGATCTCCCATCACGTTCTTTAGAAGTTTTTGGGTTTTCTTATGTTTTGTAGTTTTCCTTATTCTATGATGTTTCCTTTTATTAGTATGAACTAAATTCCTTAGATACCTAAGGGGATGAAACCTAAGACAGATCTTATTACTATTTGATTTATAAGATAAATACTTGTTCTTATTCTTAATTGTGAGTGCTTATTCTTTTTTTGATAATTCAGGTTATTGATTCAAGTCGAATGTGCTTATTCAGTGGAGCAAAAGTCCCTGTTTAAGAGTAGATCAACACAATTAAGCGGAGTTGATTGCAACCCTAGACATAGGGCAACAAAAATCTGCCGAATTAGAATCAAATCTAATAAAGGAATCCATAGATCGAGTTAATGCGACAATAGGGGTTTTAATTAGATAGAGATTTCAATTAATCAACCTAGAGTCAGTTGTTTTTAGTCTCGAGAGAGATATTAACATAAATCAGGGATTTCTACGGATTAAGTCAAGTGAATAAATCATATGAATCAAAAGTAATAAGTGAAGTCTAGGTGGATTCTTCCTTAGGTATTGCCTATCTCATAAGTTGTCTAAAAAGTATTTTCCCAATTCATTCTCTGTCGTGTTTTTAATTAATTTTAGCTTTAAAAGAAATCACTCCAATTCTTAGGCTAGATAATAGAAAGACAGTAATTACTAGTACTCTTGGTCTTTGTGGATACGATATTTTCGGTCTTACCATAACTATACTACTGTTCGATAGGTGCGCTTGCCTTTATTGTGGTCATAGTTAGTTTTAGACACATCAAGTCTTCGTCCCAGAGCAGCAACGGGGACATCGAGCATTCGTGATCACCCTTCTGCTCCTAAGATTAACAAGCGTGGGCATGTAATTCCAGGAGATATGCCAGATTGTAATTGTGATTTTTGTAGGAAGTTGTAGGCTCCATAGTTTGGTATAAAAAATTTTAAATTCGGTCTGTATTAAATTACTACTAGGATCTAGAGTAGAATCTTGTAATAGTTTATAGGCACTACGTACGGAATATTTACCAGACTGTTCTCCCTTCCAAACTTGACTGTCCTCGTGGCTTGTTTCTGCAAGGGGAATCTGTAATATTTTTTGAGCAATCTCGTCTTGAAAGGTATTGTGTATCAACTCTGTTTTCCATTTTATACTCGAACAATCAATAAGATCCTAGACTAACTCCAGCTCCTCATTGTATGTCCTACTCTGTCTATTGATTGTGTCTATTCAGGGGATCCAACAGTCATTCCAAATGGATATTTCCTTCCCATTCCCCACTCTCCAACATAGCCCACCTTGAAGAAGTCCCTTCGAAGCCCAAATGCTCTTCCAGGTGAAAGAAGGTAGATTTCCTAACCTAGCTTCTAGAAAGTTAGACTGCGGGTAATATTTTACTTTTAAAACCTTAGCTAATAATGAGTTGGGATAATTAATCAAGCGCCAACCTTGTTTGGCTAATAACGCAATATTAAATTGACCCAAATTTCAAAACCCTAATCTATCATTTTTCTTTAAACAACAAAGGTTTTTCCAAGTGCACCAATGAATACCCCTTTTTCCTCTTCCCTTCTACCACCAAAATTTCGCAATAATACTCTCAAGATCATCACATAGAGTTCTCGGTAATAGAAAACAAGCCATCGTATAAGTTGGAATCGCTTGAAGGATGGCTTTTATAAAGACTTCTTTCCCTCCCTGAGATAAGTATCTAGTGCTCCAGTTGTCAATATGCTTTTTAAGTCGATCCTTCAAATTTTGGAAAGACTCCTTCTTCCTCCTATCCATCTTGTTTGGCAAACCAAGATAGTGTTCCGGTTCATTCGAGCATCAAATTGCCAATAAGTTAACAACTAACTGTTTATCCACCTCCGATGTATTTTTGCTGAAGAAAACGGTTGACTTTTCAAAATTAACATGCTGACCCGAACAAGATCTATATTCACTTAAAATTGCTTTAAATAAACTTGCACCCCTAATTGTTGCCTCCCCAAATAAAATACAATCGTTTGCGAATAAAAAATGCGATACCGTTGGTCCACTCCTACTAGCCTTCACCCCTTTTAAACGTCCTTCTTGCATTGCTAATCTCATTAAGCTCGATAGACCCTCTCCACATAGTAGAAATAAAAACGAGCTCAAAGGGTCTCCTTGTCTAAGACCTCTGGTTGGTTGGAATTTCTTCCCAATGAATCCATTAATGACAACTGAATAAGAAAAAGAAGTAATGCATTTCATAATCCCTTCAACCCATTTTGTAGCAAACCCCATTCAAATCTTTATCTCCTTTATGAAGCTCCATTCGACCCTATCATAAGTTTTACTCATGTTCAACTTAACTGCCATAAATCCTTTCTTTCCCTTCCTTTTTTGTTTAAGGGTATTAAGGATTTCATATGCTAACAACACATTGTCTGAAATCAATCGTCCTGGCACAAAAGCGCTTTACGCTTTATCAATAAATTTTCCAATCACTCCTCGAAATCAATTTGCAATAGCCTTTGCCAGTATTTTGTATAAGACATTACATAGACTAATCGGACGAAAATGCGTCATATTCAGGGGATTAGAGTTTTTTAGAATAAGCACAATATTAGTGGAATTAAACGAACTAACCTCTATATCGCCATTTAGTATCTGTAGACAAAAAGAGGTGACCTCATCTCCAATAATGTGCCAGCATTTCTAATAAAACAAAGCTGGGAAACCATCCTCACCTGGTGCCTTCGTTGCCCCCATCTCAAATACCACTTCTCGAATTTCTTCACTTGTATAGGCTGCTGTCAGTTTTAAATTATCTCCTTCAAACACACAACGGTCAATACCAGACAGCACATAATCCTAGTTTCCCTTGTCTTCAGCCGTAAATAAATTATGGAAATAGGACCGTGCAACATCCTCCATTTCATGCAAAACCTCTGTGTCCCTGCCTTCATCGTTCTGCAGCTTATGAATTAAATTCTTCCTTTGAAGCTGGGTTTTTGTACTATGGAAGAAAGCTGTGTTCTTATCCCCAAATTTCAACCAATTAAGTCTCGCCCTCTGCTTCTAATATCGTTCATCTTTTTCAATTTCAAAATTCAGTTGAATTCTTGTATCGATCATTTCTGCCATATTTTCCTCGTCTCTGTCCTTGTCAAGCAATTCAGCCAATTTATCTGTAAGAATCTGCCTCCTTCTCCTACGACTCACTTGAATTTTCCCTGCCCAATGACTCAAACCTTTCTTCAAATCCTCCAACTTCTATAGTAGCGTCCCTGAAGACGACTCCCATAAACGTTTGACTTCTTCAAAGAAAGTATCTTCCAAAACCCACCAAGCTTCGAATTTGAATGAATTACTCATCGATCAGTCTTCGCCCATCTTCGTATTAATAAAAAGTGGACAATGATCTGAAAAAGAATGCACTAGGTGTTGAACTTTGACCTCTGGGAACATAGAAATCCAGCCAGCAGTAGTAACTCCTCTATCCAACCGTTCTTGAATATTTGTCTCCGGTAGATTACCTCTTTCCTATGTAAACCAGGTGCCAGAATACCCTACATCAATCAATTGGCAAACTTCTAAAGTTCTTCGAAACAATTCCATTCTTCCCTCATCTCTAGGTAGCCCTCCCTTTTTTTCAAACCCATACATGATTTCATTAAAATCCCCACATACAAACCAAGGAATATCATCTACAGTGATCAAACTTTTCAACACCTCCCAAGCTTCATTCCTATCTTGTGCGTAGGGGGAACCATAAAAAACCCGTATATCTCCATTTAACTCTAGCTTTATTGTCATCAACAACCACATCAATATGCCTTTTGGAAAACGTTCGAAGTGTGATATTAGCATCCAATTTCCAAGCCAAGCATAAACCTCCTCTAGTACCTTCAGCAGCGACCTCAATACCATTTTGGAAACCGCAACTTCGTCAAACTCGTTCCATTTGCTTTCCACATAACTTTGTCTCCATGAAGAAGACAATTTGGGGATTTGTAACTTTAGCATATGACGAAGACGTCGAATTGTCCATGGTCTCCCCAAACCACGGACACTCCAACTCAAGATTTTCATTGCGACCGGTCGGCTTGCCTTTTGGCAGCCGCCGATAATAAATGATTAGAATCTACCACTCTCCTAGTCCTTGTCGTGAGAGCTTCATACCCTTTTTTGCTAGATAACTCTTCCATCGCTCCTCTATTTCTCTTCTTTTCCTCCTCTCCGATGATAACACCATCCTCTAGGTCATGCTCCATGGTGGTTTGCGATTGATCCATCCATACATTCTTCCTTGATTGATCAAAGGATGGCAGACTCCCTTCTAAATTAAAACCTTAATCGGATCGAGATTCATCCCACCTCTTTCAATATTTCCCTCATCCCGTAATCGATTCCCCATTACTCGATTTTCCTTCCATTGTCCTCCACTTTTCCCCTCTCCATCCTCCCTAAGCCAAATACTAGTCATTAATAAAGCTCTACGGGATTAGGCTCGCAATGATAAGTCCCAACCTATCTCAGCAACTTCTACCCCAAGCATTATTTTTGCATCACAAAAAGAATCACTGTGCCCCAAGCGACCACAATAAAAATATAAAATGGATAGACGTTCATATTTGAACCTGACATACGAGCATCTTCCGTTAAACATAACCTGCTTCTTCCTTTTCAACAGGCGTCTTATATCCAGTTTAGCCCTAATTTTCATATAATTGTGATTTTCTTTCTCAATATTTGATCCATCATATTCTAGGAAGTTCCCTAAAAAATTCCCCAACTACACTGCTAGACTTTCAAAAAACAAGTCAATAGGGACATCTTGAATTTGAACCCAAAAAAGGGTGAAAATTAATAGAATTTTTAATGGATCCTCCCCTCGTTGCAAATGAGAAAGTACCAACAAGTGATTATTGAAGGTCTATGGTGAGCCTTTTAAAACCCTTTCCAAATCCATAATGTGAAAAAATTGGAATAAATACCTTTTTTCTCCCAAATCCTGAATTTGAACACCCCGTATAGGATGCCACAGATTTGTCATCGTACTCTTCATAGCTGGGAAGTGAATTAAACTGGCTGTTAAGAAACAGCCTACCAGTTGAAACTCTAATTCTCTTGCTGAAAGAGAATCTAATTGAATCTGTAAAATTTCATCTTCCTCCTCATTAAGAGACAAATCTGCTAATTCATTCTCCATAATTGCAGATCAGGAAGCCGAACGTGAAGAGAACTCCTAGCAAACCGTAGATTAAAGCTGTACTGAGCACGCCGGACAGAACTAGACAAGAAACAATAGAAACCAATTGAAAAAACCTAAAAACGCATACCAGAGATGGCAGACAGAAACGTACTAGGGTAGCAGACTTTTTAATCCATTTTTTTTTTGTTTCTCATATTTTATATATATTGTTCTGGTTCCATCATGTCTTGTGATTTAAATAAATATTTTACCTGAAACGTGTGTGCAACACAATTTGTAATCACTTGAAACTAAAGTGATAATCACAAAGCAATCATTTGGGCCCTCAAGTTGTCGTGGCCAAAAGCGTTTGATAATGTCTTTAGTGAAGGAAAACTAGTCGACGAGCTGTTGATTGTGATGCATCCAATCATACCACTCAACAACATGATCGTCAAGGTAGAAGGAAGAAATTATCAATCTATCTTCTTCCTTGAAAAACCCAATGATCTAGATTAGTGCTTGCGAAATGAACCATTTGAACTGAGGAAGGTTTAAGCCACCTAAGAGAACCCGAACCAGAGGATGTACCCAGTGCAGACTTTACTATTTTTGCTAGTTGTTTCCAAGTTGACAAAGTCGATAACTGACCGAGAACTTCCAAAAGCATCTTCTTCCAATCGTCAATGAAAGGCATCCATATCTTAATGGAGTGAGGAATGAACTCTTGAATCACTTTAACATTCTCACCCAAGACACAAGAGCACCAGTGATATAAACTCAAACAATAACCTTAATGAAATAGAAAAAATATAATGAAGGAATTTTATTATTACTGTAATTTCTAAGAAAAGGGAATTGCAGTAAAGGAAAATAAAGTGCAGAAAATCAGAAAGGATGAGAGAAAAAGAAAATAGAATGGGATGAGAGAATTGAAAGATTACAACTCAAATTATTAATAGCTAACCTTTTTGCTTATTCTTCATATAAGCGTTTCTCTGCAATGTCTGGTGCCTATCACAAAATCAATTATCCTCTAGATGGCATCCTTTGGCGTAAACCTCTCATCGGTTCTTGCTGACCCGTATGAGTTGTTGAGGTATTTCTAAAATTGATCAATTTTATAAGTGAAATAGATAATGAGACATTATCTAATTGTGTATCACTTCTTGTCATTGTATAGTAGGTTCACGCTAAGTGTAGAGATGTTCTTAGATATTCCGAAGAGGAAGCTATGGGTCACTCCACCGCTTAGGACTTTGAAATTCAATATTGATGGCTCAACTACGGGGAATCCTTGGCTATTAAGGGACGGAAACGGCATGATTCTAGTGGCTTTTCCATGTGTGAGAATTGTTAATATGAAGTTTGTAAAAATTAATATCGATAATGGTAATAGACCGATCACAAAATAATAAGAAAAAAAACACACTGATTTTACGTGAAAAGTTTTTGGAGAAAAAAATCACGAGTAGAGAAAAAAAATCACTAATGTCGAATTCGAATGATAAAAGAAGAGTTTCGACTACATCTATTTATAGATTAAAAAACTTTATTTTAATTAATCTCAAATAGAAGCAGCATGTACCATACAAATCCTTTTATTTTGCCACTATATTTTATTTTTTTAACAGAAATTTAAATCACAAAACTCTAATAAAGTTGGTTGAGATTTTGGCCGTTTATATATGCTTCCTCTAGATAGGACTCTCATAAATTGGTAATTAAGAATGCTTTCGAAAACTTCCAAGACCCCTAAAATGATTAGGAAGGAAATGATACAGCTAGACAAGGAATTTCTTTTGTCCTTAGGGAAAGTAATGGAGATATTGACGAGCTTGCTAAGGCAGGAGTTAACATATGTATAAATGTGTTTTCTTGTTAGGAGTTATATTGGTATGGTTCAATCGGATTTTTTAGAATTTTGAACCATTCATCATAATTTGGTTTAATTCGGTTTGATTTTTAATTTTTTATATATTAATTTTTTGTTTTGATTTTTTAGATTTATTTTGATAAAATGAACTTTGTTTTATAAATTTTAAATATTGTTTGACAAAATTTCAAAATAATTTTTATAAATATTTCTAAAAAAAACAATAACTTTTCGATAACTTTGTAATTATTTTCATTATTTTAAATGTAAAATATTTATTTTTATATCATAAAATCTTAAAATTAATTATATATTAAATAAAAAATAGAATTCGTTTGAGTTTCGGGTAATTAAAGTTTTTTAACTAGCATTCCATAAATCATTCAAATATTTTGATTCGGGTCGATTTTCGGTTTTTATCATTTTTTTCTCAACCCTAGTACTTGTGTTGTTTTGATGCTCTTGTTTCCTTTTATATACGTTGTGTTTAGGTTGCAGTGATGATGGTGTTTTGGGAGCTATTTGTTCTAATGTAACGATTTTGCTTGATATGAACTACCCATATCCCCTCCCCAACCCATAAATAGGAGGATAATACGTTTCAGCGCGCTCATATTCACGTCCTCCTACATTGACAATAATACCCATGCCAATTGAACTAAAGCTCAATTGGCACATGTAACACCCCAACCCATATCCCTCGCCGGAACCAGGTTACGGAGTAATACCGATCAAACAAACATAAATTTCAATCATTTCATATCATATAATATTCAGGTCAAAACCAACTAAACTCATACATACTGTCCCTTATTCGAGCCCTCGAGGCCCAAAATACGCGTTAGAAACAAGTCGGGACTAATTCGGAAACTCAGAAAATTTTTCGAAATTATTAAAATTTTTTAAAGCTGCAGGGTTCACACGGTCAGGAGACACGCCCGTGTCTTAGACTGTGTGGGCATTCGAAATGTACCTTAAACAACAAGTTTACCATTCTGTGCAAGCTTGGATACTAAGTAATTCAAAAATCATTCATTTAACCAGTTCAAAACACAATCAAACACATTCAAATCATGTCAAAACAATTATCCTAGGTGCCAAACTAATGTACCGACATTGGTACCACATTTATATCATCAAAACATATCATAAAGCATTATTCAAGTCCAAATTATAAACATACCTAATTTAATCCATTTTGCCTAGTTTATGAACATTTAAACATCAAATTAACATGCCATAATATAACTTCAAACACAAACACATATTCATATGTTTATACCAAACCAATATTAAACTTATAACCTCATTTACAATCAAACCACAAAATAACTATTATTTAGACACCTTAGGTACATGCCAACACAAAATTTATACATCACCACATTTGAGTTCGAGATCGTTGTTGGATGCTGAATTGGCGATCAAAAGTTAAGTACCTAACCTGCGCACGGAAAAAAAAACCGTACGTTGAGTAAAATCTCAGTGGTATTTCTGTAATCCAAATATTTAAAGACAAGATAATATAATATGCATATTTTAATTATAAGCAAATTTGAATATTTAAGACCACATTTATTCATACAATGGCATTAGCCATTCAGTATTCAATTCATAAATACATCATTTCAGACCATTCTCAAATCTCATCACTTGCTATATAATAGCTTTTCACAATTTAATATATATATATATATCATTTAAACAATAATAGTATTCAATCCATATCCAATTCATGAATACGTAATTCATGTGTCTCATTTTCATGTTTCAATTCACTATCTCATTTTCATTCACATACAATATCATACAATATCAATCATAGTACTATTTTATTTAATTACCCCTATTAACACGACTCGGACTCGAACGGATACACGGATCCAACCAACACACCAGTTTGACACCCAGTGCCTCATTGGATAAATCCGAAGTAATAATTGCGCCCAGCGTTATATATATTTGACACCCAGTATCTCATCGGTTAAACCGAAGTAAATTGGAATCTAGTGCCTCATCGACTTGAAGTCGAAGAAATCCCTAAACTCTTCCAATCCTATGGCATGCCATCTATATCCGATTCAGCCTGATAAAGTTAATAAGGTTTAATTTCACTTTCCAAATACAACCAATATTCAATTATCATATTTGCACATATATATATTCATTTCAATTTAAATAATCAATATATTCATAATATATATCAATTCAATCCATTCAATCAACTTTTAATTCAATTCAATGTCAAATGCCAAATACTCACCTCAATACTTACCATATGCATTAAATAAAAAATACAACAATTAATAATTAGTTTCGGATTATAGAAATACAAGCCAAGAATTCCGAGCTATTCCACGTTAACTTTATCTTTCCCCTTTTTAGTTGAGGATTCCGGTACGACGTTAGCTATGGAATTAAAACAATTAAAATTCATCAATACAACACAATTCAATTTTATATTGAATATTTCAATATTTACTCAATATTTGCCTAATTTTCAATTTAGTCCCTAAACCGAGACTAACTTTATTTCTTTACAATTAATCCTATATTTTCATACAAATTTCACTTTAAACAAAAGTTAACTCCCTATTTTCACTTAAATCCCTAAATTTCAATTTTTTTTACAATTTAGTCCCTATTACTCAAATTTTACAATTTATTCTACAATTCAATCCTTTTTCATTTTTAACTTAAAAATCTATCAATTTAATCCCTAATAGTAAAATTATTCAACATTAACAACACTTAAAAACTCAATAATTGCTAAAATTTTGACATGGGTCAGGTAGTACTTAACACCGGGATTCCAAAAACATAAAAATTACAAGAAAAAGGGACTAAATTGACTAACTAATTGAACTTGGAACTTTGAAACCCCTAAGCCATGGGTTCTTCTTTCTTTCCCCTTTTCTTTTTCTTTCTTTCTTTTTGTTTCGTTTTGGCTTTCTCTTTTTCTTTCTTTCTTTTTTTTTATTCATTCATTTACTTATTTTATTTTATTATACATTAGTTTATTATTATTATAATATATATACTTAAATATTAAGTAAACTTATTTTATTATAATATATATATTAAATTTATAAATATCTTACCTTATGTCGCCTCATTAAAGAATAATGACATAATTGATTCTTTAGTCTCTTTAATTTTTCTTTAATCTATAATTCAACTTTCACCCTATATGCAATTTAGTCCTTATACCTAATTACTCTTAATTCAAGCAAATTTTCTTAACTAAAACTTAATTAACTACACAAAAAGCTTTGTAAATATTTTTAATAATATTTACGAGTCCGATTTACGGGAACGGGATCTCGAGAATGCACTTTCTGACACCCCTGACTTTTGGGTCGTTACAGCACATGATAAATAGTTTAAAGTAGGCTAATTACGCTACACATCCTCAAATTACAACTTAAATTCTAAATTAGTTTGCAAACTTTAAAGTTTTTAAATTCTAATAGAGTTATCAAAATATTTGTACTAATTAGGTCATTCTGTTAGCTTTAGCTGTCAAATTGAGTATTAAATGTTAGCTTAGATTTGAAGTGGAACATATTTAAAACATGTTGATTAAAATTTATTTTATTTTTTTTCATAACCAGAGTATCCACCATTAGCAACAATGGCTAATCCTCTCTTCGCAAGTGCTCTTAGAAGAGGTAAACGACTAGCCATGAAATGTACTCTACTCCTATAAGTGATGATTGAACTCCCGACCATATAGTTAAGAAATGGAGTGAGCAACCACCAAAAAAGATTTTGCACTTGTTGTATGGACAACATAAATCAAATGCTTTAAAAAATCATTCTAAATTTTAATGATACTATCCATTTTTTTTACATGTCAAATGCAAGTTGTTTATACATCTATACATGTGCTTAAATTTTAATTTATATATTTAAATATATTTCATGTCAAATTTGAACTAATCTTAAACGTCTAAATTTACATTGGTCCAGTGAAAGAATCTTATTAACATGATAATAATAGTTTAAAAACTCGATTAAAACATTTAAAAATTTAAATACTACATTAATTCTTTGTATTTAAAACATGTTTAAATAAGAGTAAATTACACCAATAATCACTCAACTTTGGGGTAGCTAACAAAACAATCACCTAGGTTTCATTTCAGTCACTCAACTTTCGAAAAATAACAAAATAGTCACTAACATTATAAAAAAGTGACAAAACAATCACTGATTAATAGTTTTCGTTAGTGTCTTAACGGGACCGCTGATGTGGCAAGTTAACTGCTGATGTGGCTAGTTAACTTGCCACGTTGGATGTACATAGTGGAAACCCACCCAATTTAAGAAGAAATTGAAAAAAAAAAACCTTAAAAACCCCCTTAACAGAAAAGAATAAGAAGAAGAAGAAGAAAAAGAAGAAGAGACTGTAAAAAGAAAAAAGTCTTTTTTGCCTAATTTGGCGGGGTTTGATTCTTTTCCATTGAAACACCATGTCTTTGCTCTTCTTCTTGGCTCTCTTCCTCTATAACCTTCTGCCATTGTTGGCGGGGTCTTGTGGTTTAGCCAAAAAAGAGCATGATTTCGAAGAAAAAGATACACCGAAGGGAAGCTTTATGCTAAGGAATTTGCATCTTTACTTTCTCGATTTGATTGATTTTGGCATTTTCATCTTCTTACTGAAATTTAATCAACCAAACCTCTACCATAGATGAAATGCTTTAGTCAAATGTTCATCTTCTCAATAAGAAGCAATACGCTTAAGCACGCTACTCAAATGATGCTTCTTTAGCTTTCTTCATCTCAGATTGCTTGACTTGTAACAAAACACAACCATATCTTCAAGTGAATCAATTCTTCTACAACATATACCACTAACTGCATATTTTTTTCTAAAAAGTTTGCTAATAATATCATGCAAAAACTCTAAAAATGCTTCATACACTGGGGTAACTTCAACAAAATTATTAGAAATTGTCATTAGTTGTTTCACTGCAGACTTTGATGCTTCATCATCTAACATACAGCCTTATGTAGATTAAGGTTGATTGTACTCACCAGTACTGATTGTGTAATACAAACAAGTCAGTTGCCACTTTTTCCCATCATTATTGCAGTTCCAATAGTAGAATGCATGTGTCATATTTTGGATCTCCAGTGTTAAATGACCATAACTAACTTCTCGGAATGCAGAATACTCTGGTTGGGGATCTAAAAATCTGCAGAATCAAAAAACCATTTGCTTAATTTAGCAAGGTATGTAGTTTGTAACAGATTAATTGTAAACAAGTAGCTAAATATCATTGTTGTCTTTGTTGTAACATGCCATCAAACTAGCCTTCCAGCTAGACCTTCTTGATTTCCACCATATCTAACAATGATGTAAACTAGAGTTGATTTGTCTGGTACAGGGTAAAGTTTGCCACTTGATACATTGTACCTTATATTTGAGATTCGATACTGAGAATTCAGAGAAAAGAAGCATGAGCCTTCTTTCCATAAAATAGACCAATGGCTGTACTGAAATAGATACAATGGACAACAAATTATGCGTGAAAGAGTTCAGTATAAAGAGTTCAGATGGCTCAAAAATGACTTGAATCTATTGATGATCTAAGACCTTCAGCTTCCACAATCTCACATCACATTAATTGAGTTTCACAGAAAAGATGAATAAATGGGATTCTAGGTGCTAATGCATGAACTAACCTATAAGTCAATTTTGGTTATTAGTCATAAAATTACAATGTGGCAACATGGTACTTCCAGTTAAAGATAAACATGCTGACATTATATCAAGTGATGACTAGTGAGGTTAACGTAGGGTGGGAGTGTCCTTACCTTTCAAGGAGACCTCTCCATCAAGAAACCCAAAAATAGAAAAGGAAACTTTGTTTTGTACGGAGTTAGAAGCTTCAATAGCCTGAACCATTCCTTGGTCTTGAAGAAAAGGTGCCCCAATGCACTTCTGTAGCCGCCTCTTGGTGACGTGGGATTCGAACAGTAAAGCACATCCCAATCTGGGAAAACCACAAGACCCCGCCAACAATGGCGGAAGGATACAGAGGAAGAGAGCCAAGAAAAAGAAGAAGAAAAGCAAAGACATGGTGTTTCAATGGAAAAGAATCAGACCCCGCCAAAATAGGCAAATAAGATTTTTTTTTTTTTACAGTCTCTTCTTCTTCTTCTCTATTAAGGGTTTTTTTTAGGGTTTTTTTCAATTTCTTCTTAAATTAGATGGGTTTCCACTGTGGACATCCAACGTGGCAAGTTAACTGGCCACATCTGTAACACCCCTCACCCGTATTTAATGTCGGAATAGGGTTACGGAGCATTATCAGACTTATTATAAAATTAAACATACATTTCACATACATTTTCAAATTTCATGTAATCATCATTCAACATATTCACATTGTCCCTAATACGAGCCTACGAGGCCCAAAACATGCATTATGAGTGGTTCGGGACTAAACCGATAACTCAGAAAAATTTTGGAACACTTAGAAAATTTTGCAAAACACAGAGGACACATGCCCGTGTGACCTGGCCGTGTGTCTCACACAGTTAAAGACACGTCCGTGTCACAGGCCGTGTGGACATTCAAAATGGGATCACATGGTTGTGTCTCAGCCCGTGTCCGACCCCATATAACTCTCTAACTTGGGTCACACGGCCAACCACAAGCCCGTGTGTCTAGCTCGTGTGCCCTTCAAAATGGCCTCACACGCCCGTGTGCCAGGCGGTGTGCTAGGCCGTGCCAAACCTGTAGGGTATACTGACTTATACCACACGGCCAAGTCACACTCCCGCAGGCCTTTGGCCGTGTGGAGCATACCTGACTTGATTTCTAATTCAACACTGGGGACACACGGCCAGTAACCTAACCGTGTGTCACACACGGCTGAGACACACGCCCGTGTCTCTGCCCGTGTGTACAAAAATAGGCTATTTACCAAGCCATCTTGCTACCCAAATTTGCATATACCTACACCAAATCAAATGGCACACAATATGGCATAAATAGGCATTCAACCAACCTCAACCAAGCATAATTTATACCGTTTCAATACCAACAAATACAAGGCACACAAATACTACAATATGCCATTCAATTTCATACCAAACTTCACTTTCTCAAATCATCAATGTGGATACTTCCAAATATGCATCATTTTACCTAAACTCACAAGCATACAAATTCTCAAATATCAACCATGTACCACAATCATTTACATAGCAATTATCAACACAAGACAAAGGCCATTTGCATATATATACACAACCAAATCAACCAAAATAAGCCAACTATCATGGCTATATACAAACCAAACATTAAACATTTACAAGCCATTCTTAACATATACCAAAATGACCAAAGTTCTTGTACATGCCATATAACCAAAATCATAGATTCAAAAGTACCAAAGTGATAGCTTGATAGTGTGATGAGGTTTCTGACGATTCCCAAATCTGAGTTAGCTTTGATTTCACTATAAAACACGAAAAAAATAAACAATGTAAGCTATAAAGCTTAGTAAGCTCGTATGAAATAATAAGCAAAACTCACCATCCAAATACCTTTCAAAAATATGAACATAACATACTACAAAACATTTAATCACAATGTTAATATAAATTCAATCACATAATTAACCATGAGCTCATAACTTCCATAGGTTCGATGCTTATATAGTTTCTGTACATACCTGTACTGATACATATCTATTTTTCACCATTTCATATCTTTGATATACCCGTTGAACCATGCAGAATACTATCGGATACTCGGGAAACTCGCACCCTAAGTGCCACATATATAGCCGAAGCTATCTCAATCTCATATCACATAATGTTCACTCTCGAGCTATCAACGGGTCTACTCACACAAGCTGACGGTCATGACGAAGCTACACGGTGCTGCTCACACAAGCTGACGAGAATCCGCAACACATGCTAGATAACTCAGCCATCGGTAGGACGTACGGACCAGCACCCAAATCACATAACCCCTAATGACATGTCATTTGTATCCTAATCTATTCCTAAGGTTCAACCGGGTTTTCACACTTGCCGAATCATCGTCGAATGTGTCCGCAAGGTTGTATTCACAATTTATGTAATATTAAAGCATTTAAAACATAATTATAACAATGCTTATTACATACGAACTTACCTCAATCGCTAAAATGACGGAACAGATCGACTAGTCTAAAACCTTGTTTTTCCCCCGATCTAAATCCGAATTTCGTTTTTCTTGATCTATATAATATTAAATTTAGCTTATTTAATCATCAATCCATTCAATTTAGTCCAAAATACACATTATAGCAACTTTACACTTTTACCCCTAACATTTCAATTTCTTTACAATTTAGTCCTTAACTCATAAAAAATACAAATTCATGCAATTAGGTCCCTACCCATACTAGCCAAATTTCTCTTGTTATCATAGCAGCCCATATTTTTCATTTATTTCACATTTCTATCACAAAATTTCCACATTTTACAAATAAATCCCTAATTGACAATTTTATCAAAAATCACTTTACAAATGTTGTTTATCTAACAACAACCATACATTTTCTATCATAAAACATCAAAATACACCTATATTCATCAATGGAAAAACCCTAAACCTTTAACAATTTTACAAATTAGTCCCTGGGCTAGCTAGATTAAGCTGCAACGATCTCAAAAACATAGAAATCATTAAAAACAAGACAAAATACATACCTATTTAGAGAGACTAGGGTTGCCGAATGCTTCAAGCTATTTTAATGGCTTCTCAACCTTCAATTTCGGTGGTTTTATGCCTTTTAGAAGATGATACCTTATTTTACTTATTTTAATTTTAAGTTATTTGGTTATTTACTAAATTAACCTTAACATATAACCACTAATAACATCCATTTATGTCCATAAGTGTCCACTAATTAAATTAATGGGCTATTCATCACATAAGGACCTTTAATTTAATATTCCATAGCTATTATACACCTTTAGCTAATAGAACTCAAGTTTTACACTTTACGCGATTTAGTCCTTTTTATCGAATTGAGCATTCAAACAATAAAATTTCTTAACGAAATTTTCAAACAATCATACTATCACACTGTAGACATTAAAATAATAATAAAATAATTATTTCAACCTCGAATTTGTGGTCCCAAAACCACTGTTTTGATTTGACTAAAAACGGGCTGTTACAACATCAACTAGTTAACTTGCCACATCATTGGTCCCATTAAGACACTAACGGAAACTGTTAATCGGTGATTGTTTTATCAATTTTTTATAATGTTAGTGACTATTTTGTTATTTTTCAAAAGTTGAGTGACTGAAATATAACGACCTAAAATTTACGGTTATCAGAAAGTGTATTTTCGGGTCTTCGTTTTACGAAAACGGATTTGTAAATATTTATTAAAAATATTTACGAAGTTAGTTGTGTGGTTAATCAGGTTTTGATTAGGTGAATTTGTTTAAATTAAGAGTAATTAGGTGTAAGGATTAGATTGCATATAGAGTAAAAGTTGAATTATAGAATAGAGAAAAGTGAAGGGATTAAATAAACAATTAAACCATAAATTGACATGTGTGTGGTAAAAATAATTCCATGTGTGTAAATAATATACATATATTTAAATATAAATTAAACTTACTTATTATTTAAGTAAATATTACAATATTATAATAATATTATTATATTATATCATTATAATTAAAATAAAGCATTAAATAAATAAATAAAGAAACAAAAGAAAAAGAAGAACAAGAAAGAAAGTTGAAACGAAAAAGGGAGAAAGAAAAAGAAAAAGAAAAAGGGAGAAAATTTAAGGTTTCAAGTTCAAAGTTCAATTGGTAAGTCAATTTAGTTCCTTTTCTTGAAATTTTTATGTTTTTAGAATCCTAAAATTAAATACTACTTGATTTATGTTGAAATTTTAGAAATTAGTGAATTTTTAGAAGTTTTTCATGTTGAATAAATTGAAGTGTTATGGGTTAAATTGATAGAATTTCAAGTTAGAAGTGAAAAATGGATTGAATTGTAAAACAAATTATAAGTTTTGAAGTAATAGGGAATAAATTGTAAAATTTTGAAATTAGGGTTTTATGGTGAAATTAGAGAGTTGAAATTAGTCTAAAGTGGAAATTAAATAAGATATGGAATTAGTTTTGGAAAAATAAAGTTAGTCTCGGTTTAGGGATTAAATTGGAATTTAGGCAAAAGTTGAGTATAAAATTGAAATATTCAATGTGAAATTGTGTGTATTGATGATTTTAAATTATTTTAAATTTTCGTAGCTAACGTTGTGCCGAAAACCTCGGCTAAGAAAGGAAAAGAGAAAGTCGACGAGGAGTGATTTAGAAATTACGGTTTGTATTTCTATAGTCCGAAAACTAGTTATTAATTGTTAAATTTACATTTAATGCTTATGGTAAGTAATGAGCTAAGTATTTGACACTATGATATTGAATTGAATTGAATGTATGATTGTATGTGATTATTGAAATGAATTGATATTGTGATATTGATATTGAATTGAATTGAATTGATTTTATGAGTATATGTGAGTATTGGTTGAATTATAAAAGTGAATTGAAACCCTATTAACTGTATCGGGCTGAGTCGGATATAGTTGGCATGCCATAGGATTGGAAGAGTTCAGGGATACTTCAATTTCAGTCGATGAGACACAAAAGTCAAATTATTACTTCGGATAAATTCGATGAGGTACTAGGTACCAACTTGCTTCGGCATGGCCGATGAGACACTGGGTGTCAATCTATTACTTTGAATTATCCGATGAGGCACTAGGTGCCAAACTAGTGTGTTTTGGTTGGATCTGTGTATCCATCCGAGTCCGAGTCGTGTTAATAGGGGTAAATAAATGAATTGAAAATATGATTGATATTGAATGACATTGTATGTGAATTGGAATTAGACAATGAGTTGAATTATACAAATGAAATGTATGAACCAAGAGTTCATGAAAAGAATATTGTTATTGATAAATGATAAGTGAATCAAAGTGAAAAAAGCTATTTGAAATAGCTAATGATGAGAAATGAAAGATAAATGGATAAATTGATTTGTTGATTGACTAATGTTCTATTATAGTTAAAAATGCATATTTTATAATGTTATTTTCTTTAAAGCATTCGGGTTATAGAAATACAACTGAGTTTATACTCAGCGTATGGTTTGTTTTCCGTGCGCAGGTTAAATTAAAGTCAAATTGTCGATTCAGCATCCAAAGCCGATCTCGAACTCACTGTGGTGAAGTATTTTTCTTTTTGGTAATAGCATGTACCTAGGATGTTATGTTTGTCATTTTGGATAGTAAATGTGATGATTTTATGTGATGATAAAGGTTATTTTATAAATAATTATGTGTGGTATGTTCAAGTTGATACTCAAGTGAATATGAAATAGGCAAATTTAGGGTTGAAATGGTATGAAAATTTGGGTTAGCTTAAATGGTGGTATGATGGATTTTTTGAACAATATATGTAAAATACCTATGAGAATACATTGAATAGGTCATTAAGATGATTATTTAACATGTTTTAAACGCAATTGAATGTGTTTTGGATTGGTTGATAAATGGTTTTTGAATTGCTTGGTGTTCAAGATTTGCAGGGTTGGTAAACTTGATGTGTAAGGCACATTATGAGTCCACACGGCTTGGCACACGGGCGTGTGACCAGATCGTGTGAGACATACAGCTATCACATGGGTGTGTGATGTGTCTAAAACAAACTATGACCACAATAAAGGCAAGCGCACCTATCATCTAATAGTATAGTTATGGTAAGACCGGTTATATCGTATCCACAAGGACCAAGAGTACTAGTAATTACTATCTTCTTATTATTTAGCCTAATTATTGGAGTGGATTCTTTTAAACTAAAACTTAATTAAAAACACGACAACAAAAGAATTAGGAAAATACTTTTAGACAACTTTATGAGATAGACAATACCTAAGGAAGAATCCACCTAGACTTCACTTATTACTTTTGATTCATATGATTTATTCACTTGACTTAATCCGTAGAAATCCCTAATTTATGTTAATATCTCTCTCGAGACTAAAATCAACTGACTCTAGGTTGATTAATTGAAATCTCTTTCTAATTAAAACCCCTATTGTCGCATTAACTCGATCTATGGATTCCCTTATTAGATTTGACTTTAATCCGGCAGATTTTTGTCACCCTATGTCTAGGGTTGCAATCAACTCCGCTTAATTGTGTTGATCTACTCTTAAACAGGGACTTTTGCTCCACTGAATAAGCACATTCGACTTGAATCAATAACCTGAATTATCAAAACAAGAATAAGAACTCACAATTAAGAATAAGAACAAGTATTTATCTTATAAATCAAATGATAATAAGATCCGTCTTCGGTTTCATCCCCTTAGGTATCTAAGGGATTTAGTTCATACTGATAGAAGGAAACATCTCAAAATAAGGAAAACAACAAAACATAAGAAAATCCAAAAACTTCTAAAGAACTAGATGGGAGATCTTCAGTCTTGATGGATATCCTTCCTCCGAGATGCTTCTGACGGCTGTCTTCGAGTTTTTCTACGTTCTATTCATCGTCCTCTTTTAGGTCACCCCTAGGGTGTTTATATAGGCTTTGGAACGCCTTTCTTTGCCCACAAGTAACCTTTTTCGAATAGAACTAGTCTTTGATACGGCAGGGACACGCCCGTGTGACACGCCCATGTTCGATTGCCTTAGGCCGTGTTCGCTCCTTCTCACCACACACGGCCGTGTGGTTTTCCCGTGGACGATAGTCCAGGCCGTGGTTGATCCTGCTTGTAGCACACGGCCGTGTCCAATGGCCCAGGCCGTGTTGAATTCTAAGATAGGCCCATTTTGTCCCTTTTTAACCTATTTCTCATTCTTTTCGACTCCCTAAGCTCTCCTGAGTGTAAAACATGAAATTAAAGGATTAGGAGCATCGAATTCATCAAATCTAATGAAAACCCATCCAAAAATAAGCTAAGCATGGGGTTAAAATATGTATAAATTATGGTTTATTAAATATCCCCACACTTAAGCCTTTGCTTGTCCTCAAGCAAAATCCTCAACTCACAATTAAAACTAACTTCCTTAATTCATAATTCTTATTAATAATGTTTCTTCATAATCCACAGATAATTCATATATTGATAATTTAACCAAAAGAGTCCTAAAGATTCAAACAATCTAAGTCATAAATTTTTGTAGCATGAAAACATAGGTGTTTCCCTTTACCTAAATAATTACCTTTGATCCAAAATCGACAAGAATTGACATCCTCACTAAAGATTCACTCAAATCACTCAAAGTGTTTAAGGTTCAAAAATTAAGCACTCAAAAGTCAAATATGAAAAGTTAATCCCATAGGCTTGCATGAAAATCAAATCTCCACCACTATAAAATGAGGTGATACACAAATCAAAAGGTCTTTTAAAGGGTTGTAATGGGGCTCGGGTTAAAGGTGTGGATAAAGGCTGAATTAGAGGGTTAGAATCGAGATTGAATTGATAAATTACCTAACTAGAAAAATTGGACTAATACTGAATAATTACATCAATTGAAAACTTATTACTAATAACACGAGCTTCTTTTAAAGATAATGAAATTAACAGTTTAAGCTCATAACACTAATAATGAATAAAATTCCACATTTTTTTTAAGAATAAGAACAAGTACATACAGTAATAAGATAGAATTTAACAACTGAAATAAAGAATGTAGTTAGGCAACTGATCAAATCAAATCTCAACAAAAGGGTAGTCAAGAAAAATGGGGATAACAAATCAAAATGAGTTTCGGGTTAATATTAATGGGTGAGTCAAGAAAATGATTTATTAGGCTAAAAATGGTTCACTAGGGGTTAATTATGAGGGTAGGCTTTTCAGTAGAATAAGTGGGTTAAATCCTAAGTGCCTTTATCACCTCAGTATATCAAATCAAAGTTGTGGTCTCGACATGTATGATCGAAGCAAGTTCTAGAATAACAAATCAATGTTGACAAACTCATAATTAATAAAGTGAGCAAGAAAAGAATATGCTCTAAAAGGCTCCAAATCTCACAAAAATTATGGTTTTTGATGTCAACCTTGCAAATTTAAAACTTCAAAGTAATACTTAAATTTAGGGAAACGACCTAACAAAATTTTAATTCTAAAAAAAAAAAACTTATCATGCTTGATTCTCTAATATCTTAAAGTTTAAACCATCAATGCACAATTATCTATGACTTAATCCAAAACATATCGATGAAAATCATAAATCAATAGAAGTTTCATTCTAATAGTAATATGAGAAAATTACTTAAGAACAAGACATAATTCAATATTGTTGACACCTCCCCACACTTAAGATGTACATTGTCCTCAATGTACAAAGATAAGTAATGACAAAGTAGTAAGAAAATCATAAGATAGGGAGAGAAGTGAAACTTCCTAAATTTTGGATGGAGCAAAGAAAAGAAACGGTGTAAAGGTGGGCAGGGGTGGTGGATACTCCGGTGGTGGTGGGGTCGTTCCTTAATAGCCCCTTGAACCTAAATTAAAGAAATCAAAATATAATAATATAAATTAAAGATAAGAAAGGTAAACGGAAAGAATTTAAAAATGAAAATAAAAGAAAAAGAATAAATAGACTCAAAGGTCCTTGTCTTGTCGAGTAAATGAAGCGGCCGGCATAAACTTATGTAGAGAGGTCGCGCACGGGGAGACTGTGCTAGGAGCCTTTCATTTTTTCGACACGAAGATGGTGACTTTGGTCTTGTCGCTAGTATTAGTCATGGTGTAAAGGAAAGGGGTGGTGAAAAGGGAGAAAAACTGTGGTGGCTAGGGTTGGAAGAAGAAAAATTAGGGGAGAAAGTGAATAGAAGAAAGGGTTTAAATAGAAATCAGATGCCCACGCCCGTGTGCCCTGGGCGTGCTAAGTCACACGGCCGAATCGCACGGCCGTGTGAAGCTTCATTCGTTTCTCCTACGGCCGTGTAGAGGTTTCCACGCCCATGTTCGTTTGATCAGTATCGACCACAGCCTAGGGACACGGGCGTGTCGCACACCCGTGTTACTTTCTCAGTGTCGACCACGGCCGTATCGCACGGCCGTGGCATTTTATCGCAGCCCGTGTTTTGGGAAAATTATCGTCCTTGGTTCGCACGGTCTCTGCCACGCCGATGTGCGTATTCGTGGTGCCCACACGGCCACGGCCACGCCCGTGTGCAAGGCCATGTGGTAGGGAAACCTGCGCTTTATTAATTTGGTTAGTTTTTAGTTAGGTGCTAAAAATGAAAATTAAAGGGGTTAGTGCTCGGGTTGCCTCCCGAGAAACACTCGTTTAAAGGCTTAAGCTAAACTTACCTTTCATTCGTATAATCATGGTGGTTTGAGGAGTTGAAACTCCTCATTCTTGCTATCAATTGTATTAAAATATGGTTTTAGACGAGTACGATTTACCTTGAAGGTGCCAAATTGAGAATGAGTTACCTCGACTGTACCGTATGGGAAAGTATTGAGTACCGTGAAAGGAGTTATTCCATTAGGTTCAGAAGTGGCAACACGAGGATCTGTATTATCCATTAGAACTTAGTCTCCAACCTTAAAGTAGCTTGCTTCATCTTTAAGTTCGTTATGGAGTTGCCTCGGTTTTGCTTCGTGCATTCTTGGTTTCTCCTTAACATGTGTCTTCCACTCGTCTAGTTCATCGATCTGAAGCCTTCGCTCCTCATGAGTTATTTCTTTGTTGGCACGAGGTCTAGAATATGGCTCAGTTGTGTAATTTCGTGGTGCTTCCTGAAAAGAAGGTTGAACCAAATGGTCATTAATAGAATTTATGTTCTCACCTTTATTACTCGATGTCCTAGCCAAGTCAAGAGCTCAAGAGTGATCGTTTCACACCTACACGAAGTGTGAGTTCACCTGTACTAACATCAATTCTAGTTTTAGCAGATTGCTAAAAAAAGGGTCTTCCTAAAATTAAAGGAACATTATTGTCCTCATCTATGTCTAAAAACAAAGTCTCTTGGGAATATAAATTTATCAATTTTTACTAGTACATCTTCGATTATACCCTAGGAACTCTAATAGTTTTATCACCCAATTGAATGCTCATCCTAGTTTGTTTGGGTTTCCCAAGACCTAGCTGCTTAAACATTTTATAAGGCATAACATTTATGCTTGCCCCTAAATCTGCCAAAGCATTATTAATAGATAAACCACCAATTAGGCAAGGAATCGTAAAATTCCCTGGGTCTTTTAACTTTTGTGGTAGTCTGTTTTGTAAGATTGCCGAGCACACTGCATTTAGCTCCACATGCGATGCCTCGTCTAACTTTCGTTTGTTTGTCAAAAGCTCTTTTAAAAATTTTCTTGAATTGGGCATCTGCGAAAGAGCTTCAATAAACGGTAAGTTAATGTGTAATTTTTTTAAGAGTTTAAGAAATTTACCGAATTGTTTATCTGTGCGGTCTTTCTTTGTCGCATTGGGATAGGGTACACGAGGTTTGTACTCTGTACTTACTGATTTCAGTTTATTATGGCTTACCTCAACCTTACCTTTATCTACCACGTTCTCTTGCCTCTGTTTTGGTTCGTCTAACCCTCCACTATAATGAACAGTAATGGCGTGAATTTGCTCCTTTGGGTTAGTTTCAGTGTTGCTTGGCAAGTTTCCTTGTGGTCGTTCTGAGATTAGCTTAGCAAGCTGACCTATTTGGTTCTCGAGCCCTTGAATTGACACTTGTTGATTTTTTAGTGCTATTTTGGTGTTTTGGAAACGGGTTTCTGACACCGAGATGAATTTTGTTAGCATCTCCTCAAGGTTCGACTTCTTTTCTTGTGGGTAGGGTTGCTGTTGAAAGCCTGGAGGGGGTTGTTGTCTCTGATTTCCTTGACCATCCCATGAGAAATTGGGATGGTTCCTCCAACCTGGATTGTAAGTGTTACTATAAGGATTATTCTGAGGTCTAGAATTATTACCCATATAGTTCATCTGTTCGCTTCCTATGCCAGAGTTGTAGGATGGATATTCTGTATTGGTCATTCCTCCTCTATTCGTATCGCACTGCATCACTGGATGTACCTGCGAAGAGCCACATAAACCATCATTTTTTTTACTTAGAAGCTCTACCTAGTTTGATAGCATTGTCACTGCGTCGAGGTTGAAAACTCCGACGACTTTTGTTGGCTTCATCCTCATAACTTGCCACTGATAGTTATTCAGTGACAGCTCCTCTATAAACTCATAAGCCGCTTTAGGGGTCTTGTTATTTAGGGTTCCACCGGCGGCTGAATCAATCAACTGCCTAGTTGAGGGGTTCACACCGTTGTAAAAAGGTTTGAACCTGTAGCCACAAAGGTAACCCATGGTGAGGGCACATTCTCAGTAAATCCTTATATCTCTCCCATGCATCGTAAAGTGTCTCTAAATCCATCTGCACAAAAGAAGAGATATCATTCCTTAACTTAGCCGTTTTAGCTGGCGGAAAATATTTAAGTAAAAATTTTTCGGTCATTTGATCCCATGTAGTGATTGATCCTCGTGGCAACGAGTTCAACCACTGTTTAGCTTTGTTTCTCAACTAGAAGGGAAACAGCCGAAGGCGGATGGCATCATCAGAAATGCCATTAATTTTGAAAGTGTCGCAGAATTCCAGAAAATTTGCCAAGTGATTGTTTGGATCCTCATCCTGCAAACCATTAAACCAACAAATTATCAATCATCAGTATAGTGTTTGGTTTCAGCTTCAAAATTATTTGCAAAGATAGCGAGTCTAATAATACTTGATTCAGTTCTGTTAAAGTAGGTTTAGCATAATCATACATAGTACGAGGAGCAGGATTTTAATTCACCGGGTTTGCGGTAACCACAGGAGGTAGCGTATTATTATCAGTCATCTCTTCTGTAGTATTAGTTTCGTCTTCTTGCTCTTCTTCTATGTATTGTAGACTTCGTCTTATTTCTTTTCTCTGCTTCTGCAAATGTACTTTCAATCTCACTTTGTCAAAAAGTAATGGTCCTGACGGGTTCCTTCTAGTCATAAACTAAAAGTTCCTGCCAGAAGCAAAGAAAAAATTAGTGAATAGAAATAAAAAAATAAATTGCAAATAAAAGTAAATAAAATGGCTAAAGTAATAAAAATTTAGCGTTCCTAATATCTTAGTTCCCCGACAACGACGCCAAAAACTTGATGTGTCTAAAACTAACTATGACCACAATAAAAGCAAGCGCACCTATCGTTTAATAGTATAGTTATGGTAAAACCAGTTATATCGTATCCACAAGGACCAAGAGTACTAGTAATTACTATCTTCTTATTATTTAGCCTAAGTATTGGAGTGAATTCTTTTAAACTAAAACTTAATTAAAAACACGACAACAAAAGAATTAGGAAAATACTTTTAGACAACTTTATGAGATAGACAATACCTAAGGAAGAATCCACCTAGACTTCACTTATTACTTTTGATTCATATGATTTATTCACTTGACTTAATCCGTAGAAATCCTTGATTTATGTTAATATCTCTCTCGAGACTAAAAACAACTGACTCTAGGTTGATTAATTGAAATCACTTTCTAATTAAAACCCCTATTGTCGCATTAACTCAATCTATGGATTCCCTTATTAGATTTGACTCTAATCCGGCAGATTTTCGTCGCCCTATGTCTAGGGTTGCAATCAACTCCGCTTAATTGTGTTGATCTACTCTTAAACAGGGACTTTTGCTCCACTGAATAAGCACATTCGACTTGAATCAATAACCTGAATTATCAAAACAAGAATAAGAACTCACAATTAAGAATAAGAACAAGTATTTATCTTATAAATCAAATAATAATAAGATCCGTCTTAAGTTTCATCCCCTTAGGTATCTAAGGGATTTAGTTCATACTGATAGAAGGAAACATCTCAAAATAAGGAAAACAACAAAACATAAGAAAATCCAAAAACTTCTAAAGAACTAGATGGGAGATCTTCAGTCTTGATGAAGATCCTTCCTCCGAGCTGCTTCCGACAGTTGTCTTCGAGTATTTTCTACGTTCTATTCAGTGTCCTCTTTTAGGTCACCCCTAGGGTGTTTATATAGGCTTTAGAACGCCTTTCTTTGCCCACAAGTAACCTTTTCCAGATAGAACTAGTCTTTGATACGGCAGGGACACGCCCGTGTGGCACGCCCGTGTTCGATTGCCTTAGGCCGTGTTCGCTCCTGCTCACCACACACGGCCGTGTGGTTTGCCCGTGGACGATAGTCCAGGCCGTGGTTGATCCTGCTCGTAGCACACGGCCGTGTCCAATGGCCCAGGCCGTGTTGAATTCTAAGATAGGCCCATTTTGTCCCTTTTTGGCCCGTTTCTCGTTCTTTTCGACTCCCTAAGCTCTCCTGAGTGTAAAACATGAAATTAAAGGATTAGGTGCATCGAATTCATCAAATCTAATGAAAACCCATCCAAAAATAAGCTAAGAATGGGGTTAAAATATGTATAAATTATGGTTTATCAGCGTGTGATTTGGCTGTGTGTCCCTTGCAACCTAAAATTTTCAAAACAGAATGCTCAGGTATTACTACACAAGCAGAGACACGGGCGTGTGTCTCAGCCGTGTGAGAAACATGGCCTAGCACACGGGCATGTGACTTGGCCGTGTAAGGTAAGTCAGGGAGTTACACGAGGTAGAACATGGCCTGAAGCACGGGCATGTCACAGGGCCACACGGGCGTGTCCCTTAGCCACACGGGCATGTGTGCACTGCACCTAGGAAAAATTTTGAGATTTCGCGAAAAATTTTTAGAGAACCCGAATTAGTCCCGAATTGTTTCTAACACATATTTAAGGTCTCGAGGGCCCATAAAAGGGACGATATGATTAATTTATGAAGTGTATGCTAATTGATTTGTATTATGTTTGTATTTGATCTGAAAAGTTTGATAATGCTCTGTAACCCTGTTCCGGCGATGGATAAGGGTTAGGGGGTGTTACATGAAATGAAACCTAGGTGACCATTTTATTAGCTACCTCAAAGTTGAGTGACTGTTGGTGTAATTTACCCTTTAAATAATGACTTAATAAAACATTTTACCTAAGCCTTTTGGAAATAGCAATGCATATACCTAGCACAAGTGCATAAACAATTTGTTAAATATATTTTAGGTAACAAATAAAAAAAATAGATATCATATTAATAAAAAAGTTAAACTTGAATATCGAATGGAACAAAAAATTTAAATACTAAATTAATAAAAAAATGTTTAAGTGAAGTAACAAATTGGACCATAAACAAAGATTATATGAAGCGTTGAATAATTTTTAATGTTTCCAGAGCACGTGAGCTGGGTCACGTGTTTTCACCTGTTCTATACTTCTATTCCGACCGCGGAGATTCTGTATCCCGCCTCCAATCTTGTATTCAAATTAAAAAAAAAAAAAAAAGAAGAAAGAAAGAAAATCAGAAAGTTTTCAAAGGATCCAAAGTGGGGGAAGAAAATGGAATCGACGGAAGGAGAAGGAAGCTTAGAGCCGGAGATACAGTTCACGGAGATCGAGACGACGGCCGAGTGCTTGGACGGCTCCCTCATCTTCCATGTCGTCAAGGACACCATCGGTTTCATTCTCTACATGCATCAGCAAATCCCTTCGTATGTTCCTTGCTTTCTTTATTCCTCATAAGAAAAAAAATGAATAATTAATTTCTCTGTTTTTTATTATGAATTTTAACGAATGGATCCCTTTCGAATCCGTCATCCTTTTGCTTATATTTAATCAATTTGTAATTTTCTATCATAGAAATTCTAAAGTTTTCTCTGTTCCTTTTAAATACATTTATTTTAATAAACTATGTTGTATAGGATAGTACTAATTACATTGTAAAATTATACTTCATATCCAGCATTTTGCAGGATATCACTCTTGAATTCGACTTAATGCATACTGAATACAAAGAATTGGTATGTTAGCTTTGTTGGTTCATTTATTTGCACTTTTCAAAAAAAAAAAAACCGTAAATTTATCATTTTTTTTTTATAATTTTTTTGCACCCTAAGAATTGTGAGTTTTAGGAGGTGGATCTTGCAAAAACTGAGTTAAAGGCATCTTTGCGACGAAAGCACATTGGCAGAATGAGAGAGGTTAAGCAAGGGATCAGAAAGATGGAAAAGTTTATGAGTACAATTTCAAGTCTTCAAACTGCGTTGCAATTGTTAATAAGTCAAATCCCTAACATTCATGAGGTTATTTTGGTCCTTGGTACAAGTCCAATTCGGCCTCAGCATGTTTATCAGTTGTGTTTTTCGCATGCAAATCCTGCTCCGTCTGCTGAAGCTAATTTCATCAAAGGCAAAACAGCAGAAGGGCTTTCAAGGAAGGTACCTATTGCTGCTGTTTCTACTTCAATTATGAACCGCACTTTTTGCGCCATGTAAATAGTTATTCTGTTTAACAGGCTATTAGGGCATTGATTTCGAAAGATGCAGGTTCCAGTTCCTATCCAGGTAGTTCCTTGAAATATTTCTGTTGTTAATGCAAGTGAATCTGTGCAAGTTAAATTGATGGCTGTCTGTTCATTGTTTTTTAGGCCCTACAAAGTTGTTTCTGATGGTTAAAGCTCCCACCTCACTCAATCTGCCCTTGCATTTTCTTCCAAAACGTGACTTCAGATACAGTAAAAAGGTAAAGCGGGGGCTCATATCTCCCATGAAATCATAAAATAAACTACAATTTAACAAATTGTTTATGCACTAGTGTTAGCTATATGCATTGCCATTTCCACTTTTAGTTTGTAAGCAGTAAGTTGATGCATCTTTCCTTCCCAGATTGTGCCTTTCAGGTTACGGTTTAGATGCAGAACCCAAGGTTTGAAAATTGATGAGGATCACAATTCACTGCCTGGCAGATCAACAGGGATAGATTCTTCAAATGATCTAATCTGGTACAGGGCTTCTTTGCATCTAACTTATTTACTTTGTATCATAATTGTTGTCAACTGCTGTAGTTCAGAATTTAGATCTAACTATTTTGGTTCAAATGGAAAATTAAGATCCCCTTCTATGTAATAAACCTTGTTGGAAAAAATTTAAGCAGGGAAAAGGTTTAATATAGGTAAAGTCAAGATGGTTCAATCTTCAAAATTATCTTTTGAACTTCTGGTCTAAACTAAGAGACTGATTTTGTAATCACAGACTGTAGTACACGGCCATGAATGTCATTGTAAGAATGGTTTCAAGCTGACTGCGAAATCCCCATATTGACATTGAGAACATAGTCTTTCTCAACTCTAAAGCTGTATGTTTAGGTTATACTTTTCTAGTTCAAGCATGCAGAAGTTGATTTACACATATGATATTGGCAAACTAAGGTGCCTCACCACTTTGGTAGATGTTAAGTGACTATCAGTATTTGTATTGATGTTCTCTTGCACACATTTACAAGAAAACCTAGCAGCTGGTTACCTTGTTGAAGGTTGCTTAACTTGGAAGCGAGTCTTTACATATGGTTCAATATTTAAATCAAATTATCTTAGAGGATTTCACAGAAGTGTATGAATTGAGGTTGTCCCAACGTTGCTTATTACCTATTTCATTCTTTACAGGTTTCAGTGTCGGCATGCAATAAAAGGCATAGCATTCAAGACACCAGAAGAAGAATGAGAGGTTCATTGACCCATGATGAAATGCTGTCTTCCTGTCTCATTAAGAGGCTTGTTATACTTTCTATATGCATAGATGTAAGAGTTCGTACTAATTGATTGACAAAGCTGCAAGTTTGATGGCTGTGGTTGTAAATGGCCGATTACTGCACTCAACTTCAGCTTTATAACCTGCAATCTGAACTTCAACTTTGTATGTTATACTGTCTTATTGACTCCTTCGGTTTGTAGCTCCCTGGAATCTGGAAAGTTAAGCATTACTTGAATATAATTATGCAAAGGCAATTTATTTGACGAATACATAACCAAAATATTTCTTTTGGTTACAAAGGTTAAAGCATAGAAAACCAAGATTTGAAACATTTGTGAAACGAGGATGTTGAGAGACAATGACAATGAAACCTAATCAACATCTACTCTCAAATTTAAAAGGTTTTTAAATGGGTTTGTACACTGTTTGGGGCTGAACTTGGCAATATTTTTCACATTGGGCTTGAACATTTTTTTATCCAAATTACTTCTTGAACTTGATATTTGTTACCAAATTGAGGTCTAAATTAGGTAACTCTTTTCACAATGGGGTTTGAATTTTTTTCTTGTTCAAGTTAGTCTTTAAATTTGACAATTGTTCCTATATTGGGGTTTGAAAAATTTTTTTTGTCCAACCTTTTTTAACGAAATATCAATGATTAACTTGGACAAAAAAAAGTTTAGGCCTTGATTTGATGTGGGAATAATTATCAAGTTTAGACACTAACTTGAACAATAAAAAAGTATAGATACCAATGTCAGAATAATTTTTAAGTTTAGGGACTAACTTGAAAAAAAAGATTCAAGCCCCAATATGGGAACAATTGCCAAGTTTAGGTCCCAAATAGTGTATTAACCCTTTTAAATTTAGGTTGGGAAAAGGGCAAAGTCAAATGCTTCTTTTTTTTTTTTGGGGGGGGGGTTAATGGGTCGGCAGTTAAAGGGCCAGGGGCCCAGTGCTGAAGTGAAGCATAAGTCTCGGGCTAGCTATTGGTCCACTGTAATTTTCTGTTATTTGAGAAGTTAAGCAACTCAACTCAAACCAGAACAGATGAACGACCAATGGAGCCGAAGGTCGAAGTGAATGAACTCTCAGTCTTCGTTCTTTCTGCAACCCTCTGAACCTTAAACTATCTACCTTGTTTGAATCCGAATAAATCCATAAAAATTACCTGACAGAAAACCATGAAGTTCCAAATCGAAGACGCCACCGTCTACTTCCCTTATGATCACATTTACCCGGAACAGTACTCTTACATGATCGAACTGAAACGAACCTTAGATGCCAAAGGACATTGCCTTCTCGAAATGCCTACCGGAACCGGAAAAACCATCGCCTTACTATCTCTCATCACCAGCTACTCTCTCTCCAAACCTCAAAGCCCCATGAAGCTCATTTACTGTACACGCACTGTCCACGAGATGGAAAAAACACTGGCCGAATTAAAGATTTTGCATAATTACCAGATTAAACATTTGGGACCCCAAGCTAGGATTCTTGCTATCGGGCTTTCCTCCAGGAAGAACTTGTGCGTCAACCCAACGGTTGTTGCCGCGGAGAACCGTGATTCGGTGGATGCTGGGTGTAGGAAGTTGACAGCGAGTTGGGTTCGAGCTTTGGCGGCGGAGAATCCCGATATGACTACGTGTGAGTTTTTTGAGAATTATGAGAAGGCTGCTTCTGCCGCCGTGTTGCCACCCGGAGTTTATACCCTTCAGGTATTTTAATATAAGTTAACCAGTGTATAATTTGAGTTTCGATTTCCAATTGTGAACCGAGTTTTGAAGTTTATTTAGGTAGCGTTTTGGTTGTTTGCATCCGGAAGTAGAAAGCAAAATGCGCAACAATTTAAAAAGCAAAGAATAAAGTGTTTATGTTATAATATTAGTTTGAAGTTAAAAAGTAAAAGAAACACAAATTTTAACGACAAAAGGAATGATTTTATCTTTATATTGGACTGATTATGTTATAACTGATGTAACATTTTTGTAATCTCTGTTTTTGGCACTGTTCTTTTAGGAGTTGAGGGCCTTTGGGAAGGAGAAAGGGTGGTGTCCGTACTTTTTGGCTAGACATATGGTACAGTTTGCAAATGTGGTTGTTTATAGTTATCAATATTTGCTTGATCCAAAGGTGGCTGGAATCATATCAAAGGAAATGCAGAAAGAGTCCGTTGTGGTCTTTGATGAGGCTCATAATATTGACAATGTGTGTATTGAAGCACTTAGTGTTAGTGTTAGGAGACAGACACTTGAAGGAGCGACAAGGAATCTTACTAGGATAAGTCAAGAGATTGATAGGTATGTATTCTTTTAGTAGGATTCTTTATGCCTCAAGTAGTTCTCCATAAATATTTTGGCGCAGCTTTTAGATTAGTTCTTGAGGATTATACGGTTGTCAATTTCTGAATTGGATCATGGTTGGAAGGTTCAAGGCCACTGATGCAAGCATACTTCGTGCTGAATACAACCGACTTGTGGAGGGTTTGGCGCTGAGAGGAAACCTACCTAGTATGTGGAAAGTTCTTTTTCTCTAAATGTCTTCATCACTTTTTCTTTGCTTTGATGATAGTCGCACACCATCAATTTTACTATTTTCCCACGCAGTCACTGACAACTGGCTTTCAAATCCTGCCTTACCGGATGATATTCTAAAGGAAGCTGTACCTGGAAATATCCGTCGAGCTGAGCACTTCTTGCATGTTCTACGTAGATTGGTTCAGTATCTAAGTGGTAGACTGGACACTGAGAATGTTGAGAAAGAAAGCCCAGTTGGTTTTGTTGCCTCTCTCAGTAGTCATGCTGGAATTGACCAGAAAACATTGAAGTTTTGTTATGATCGTTTGCATTCACTCATGTTGACCCTAGAAATAACTGACACAGATGAGTTCTTACACATCCAAACAATATGTGACTTTGCAACTCTTGTAGGCACTTATGGTCGTGGGTTTTCAATTATTATTGAACCCTTTGATGAAAGGATGCCACATATTCCAGATCCTGTCTTGCAGGTTGGTCTTAGTTATTCTTCTTCTTTTCTAAATTAGTGATTTGAGTATGTTGGCAAACTTCCATATCCATGGAAATAACATAAGGGTTTTTTTCCTACCATTAACATGTCCCTGTGATAATTTCCAAAATCCCCTTTTAATTGAGACCCGGCGTTTGGAAGCTTCATCTCTGTGTTATTTTGTAGGGGAAGAAAATGAAGAAGATAAATTTTCATTGTTATTAGTTTTTGTGTATAGGATCTTTAATTTCATAACATCTATTTGTCAGATGTGGTCATATAGATGATTCGTTTTCCATGTTGACATCATTGTATGCCTCTGTTTCACACTGCAATCTAATTTAATGGTTTTCCTAGTGCTTGCATTCCAATGTATTCTACACATTTTTTCACTTAGAATATTATTAATGTCTGATATTATTTAGTCTTCTAATATTACTAAACTTCATGATTTGGCATTCCAGCTTAGCTGTCATGATGCATCACTTGCCATAAAGCCTGTTTTTGATCGATTCCAATCAGTTGTTATTACATCTGGCACACTCAGCCCAATTGATCTGTACCCTCGCCTTCTTAACTTTCATCCAGTTGTTAGCCGTAGCTTTACAATGTCCTTGACTAGAGATTGCATATGTCCAATGGTTCTCACACGAGGAAGGTAGGCATATTTTAATCTTTACCTTGAACTTACAAAATTGTAACTTGTAAGATATTGAAGCCTCATAAATATAGTCATTTTGTGTCAATTACCATTTAGCTTGTTCTTGCAGCGATCAACTTCCTGTTAGTACCAAATTTGATATGAGAAGTGATCCTGGTGTCGTGAGGAATTATGGGAAGCTCTTGTTGGAGATGGTCTCTGTTGTCCCTGATGGAATTGTCTGTTTTTTCGTCAGTTATTCATACATGGATGGAATTATTAACACTTGGAATGACAGTGGGATTCTGAAGGTGAGGATATTTTGTCTCTCTTTTATGTGCAAAGAATTTGGGCAATTTTCACTCCCTTCTGGCTTCTACCCTTCTTTATTTTCTTTCATTTTTTTCCCTTGCCTCCTATATATAGGACTGGTTCTTGTGAATAACCTTATATTTGTACTGAAAGTAGATATATATCGTTTTCCAGATGAAATGTTATTAATCCATCTCTTGTAGGAAATAATGCAACATAAGCTTGTCTTTATTGAGACGCAAGATGTTGTAGAAACGACATTGGCTCTGGACAATTATCGCAGGGCTTGTGACTGTGGAAGAGGTGCAGTATTTTTTTCTGTTGCCAGGTACTATTGATAATGAAATGTGTAATTTTAATCTTTGTTAGTAGAGTGTGCTATATACGGTGGTAGTTAGACAGGGTCATGGGCTTAGTGTCACTAGATTGTTAAGGCCATTCTAAGTTGTTTCTGTCTTTGGTTCCACTTAGCCAAAACCGGTTGTCTTCATCATGATGTCTTCATACTAGCAGTGTATCTAGTATAAAGAGAGGGGACGTAACTTTTCACATTTTAATGAAATTACTTGGAATTCTCATGTATGTTGCAGAGGAAAGGTTGCTGAAGGTATAGATTTTGATCGACATTATGGCAGACTAGTAATCATGATTGGTGTTCCTTTCCAGTATACGTTGAGCAAGTGAGTGAAATCGAATCATTTAATTACCTTTCCAGTATACGTTGAGCAAGTGAGTGAAATCAAATCATTTAATTACCTTTCCAGTTTCCATTTTTCTTATTGCACTTTGTAGGCATAGGCAATCTATAATTACAATAGTTTTCTATTAATGAAGTAGCATAAGTTAGACTTTCCATGTTTGCATGTCAATAAACTTCGGTTTTCTTTCAGGATATTGCTGGCAAGGTTGGAGTACTTACGAGACACATTCCAGATAAAGGAAGGAGATTTTCTTACTTTTGACGCCTTGGTATGATTCTAAATCCATCTTCGTCACCAAAAAAAAAAAGACTTGCATTCCTTAACATGTAATCATGAAATGTGACACCTGTTTTATTGACCATGGGACTTTATTAAGCAGAGGCAAGCTGCTCAATGTGTGGGCCGAGTTATCCGTTCAAAGGCTGATTATGGGATGATGATATTTGCTGATAAGAGGTTTATATATCTCCCTGCTCTTTTTCCTGTATATTGAAATTAGAAGTTGTGTCCTTGGGCTAGAAGAATAGCCTTTTTCAGTTACCTGCACAAAGTATTTGAACTTATGGCTTTTATTGTTTGTCTTAATTTTATGGCTGGAAATAAACATCCTATGTTTGAAATTTTTGGAAGCTGTTATTCTGTTAATTGCTTGTTAAGGGCTATGAAAATGGGGCCTGAGAGTTTGGTATTTCTTTATTGAATCTATTTCTTTTTGGCATCTTTCATATTTTTAGCTAGTATAGTAAGGAGTCAATAAGAAAGCTTTGCTAGAGTTCTTTAAGATGACATTTTGAGCCTTCTAGACTGTTCATGGTGATTTTTCTGTATCTTACTCATCTTTTATTTGTTAATAATGCCATGTCCTGAAAATTTTCCTATTTTCATGCTCAATTGGACTTCTGATTTATTAGTTGATTTTTTAATTAATGCAGGTATAGCCGACATGACAAGCGCTCAAAATTGCCAAGTTGGATACTGTCTCATTTACAAGATGCAAACCTGAATTTGAGCACTGACATGGCTCTGCATATAGCAAGAGAGGTGTGTCCTTCCATTTATCCTTGAAAATTTTGTGAACACTTGGGATAAAAAGATAGATGCCTTCTAGACCATAACATGATTAGTTGTATATATAAACAAAAGTATAATCAAGGTTTTCTCCAATGGTTAGTTGTATATATAAATCAAGGATATAGTAATGAAATGGAGTTGTTTTGACTTTTGAAGTAATTTGAATTCCCTTAGAAAATTACTTTTATATGAATCATTGAGGTGGTAAGATTATAAGTTGAGACACTTCTGACTGTTCTTTTGATACGAAAAAGCATATTTTGTCTGTTACGGACTTGTGTGCTTGGATTGAAATCATGTATAGATCATAGACCCTGGAGAAGGTTGATTTTTGTATCAGGTTTTCTTTGTTTATATATGATGATACAAAGTATTAATATTTTCGATATTTAAATATCAGAATTACCATATTAGAAGTTAATGAGCTATGGCTCTCATATCTGATCATTGTGATCGGTTTCCTAAGTTTTGCTTTCTTTTTCCTTGGGAGTGCAGTTCCTAAAAAAAATGGCTCAACCATATGACAAGACTGGTAGCAGTGACAAGAAGACTTTACTCTCACAAGAAGAGTTGGAGAAATTGGGCGACGGAAGCATGCATGAAATGTCGTATTAAGGTTCTTCTCATTTATCTCTTAATTTTTCAGATTCTGAAATTTTTATCAGCAGGAAGCTGTTGATGTTTTAGCGAATTAGTGGAGTATAGCCGCAAAACTTTAAAAGTATTTGCAAGAGCCATTGCTATCTAGCTAACCGCTTCCTCTTCACCTCCATTGCTGGAGCTCTTTTTCAATTCAATTCTCTTTTATTGCAAAAAGGAGAAGGTAATAAAATTTCTAGAACTTTGAAATATGATTTTATTTATCAAGTGTTTTTCCTTTAAAATTTTCCTTGAGTAATGATTACATTGAATAAAAAGAAATATGGTTTAGCTCGTACTTAATAGTGTGACCAAGGCAATGCAGATAATATACTCAAATTTCCACCAACTTCTTTGTCTTGATCAATAAAAAAAAAAAAGTAGAATGGTAAGAAAAAATCATGTACAATAATAGAAAAGTAGCCATATCTTTGGCTGGGGCACCAGCAGTCTTCTTTGGTCACAACTCACAAAGTGGTAACTGGTAATGAATTAGTTCTTAGTGGAACCTCCACTTAATTGTTGATTTTGTCTTAATTGACTTTTTTCTTATCACTTTATTTGCACTTTCTTGTTTTGGGGTTATTGTAGAGATTAACTTAACTTTTGTTTTGATATGTGAAGTGCTTTAATTATTTGTCTCGAGTCTTCTTCTATCACTAGAAGAAAAAATGCTGATGCTTTTTAGTTTTAGTTTTAAAATAACACTGGAAAAAAGCTTGTATTAAAATTGATATTTGTTCTGAAGCTGTAATGGGCATAAATTATGAGGTTATTTTGTATGATAATCGATTAATTAGTCAAACTATGCACCATGCATGCTAATTGCTATTGCTTGGTGTTTTTGAAAATGGTGGTGTTTTGGGGGGTTGAGTCCTAATTAATTTGCTAATCGATATAGAAGTGAATTGATTGCAAAAATTAATTGTTGTTCGATTCAAAAACAAGAAAGCCTTGACCTCCCTATTCTTTTTCTACTCTAAAATGGGGGTTACAATATGTAGTAGTCACTTGTTCATGTCAAATGATGAGGTTTTGGACTTGTTTCTGCCATGTTGCTTTTCTATTATTATTTCATAAAATTTTCTTAAATGCGAGGCTTTGGAAATTTCCAAGTTTTTGTTGGGAAAGTTGTTGCTGCTTGTTCCATGTCCTATAATAACAAAACTGTTTCTTTGCTTGGGCCATCGTGTTGGGCCTTGTACAGGTTTCGGTTAAGTTGAATTTGGTCCACTTGACTGTAACATATTTGACAAAACTAGAAGCATGAGTTGACTTGATTAGCATGGAAATCTTATTATATCTTGATGATTAAAGAGCTATTTTTTAGAGATAAATATCAGATTTGTCGAAACCATTTCACGTTTAGAAAACGGGCCGACTTTAAAAACATGGAGTCGCCACCAATCTTTTTTTGAAGTGTGATTGGGTCACCTTATAAAACATTTTGGTCTACGAATCTTAAGAAAACAGGTCCGGGAGTCGGTTACGCACGAGGAAAGATTAGCACCCTCGCAACACCCAAAATTGGTACCTTATTGATTGATTAATGTCCTAATATCGAAAATTGGAAGAGATTTTAAAATATGAATCATTTAGAAAATGTTTGGATAATTCGAATTGGATATCGAAATTCTCTTGTTCTAAAAAGATGAAATACCACATGTTCATGTCACTTGTTCATGTCAAATGATGAGGTTTTGGACTTGTTTCTGCCATGTTGCTTTTCTATTATTATTTCATAAAATTTTCTTAAATGCGAGGCTTTGGAAATTTTCAAGTTTTTGTTGGGAAAGTTGTTGCTGCTTGTTCCATGTCCTATTATAACAAAACAGTTTCTTTGCTTGGGCCATCGTGTTGGGCCTTGTACAGGTTTCGGTTAAGTTGAATTTGGTCCACTTGACTTTAACATATTTGACAAAACTAGAAGCATGAGTTGACTTGATTAGCATAGAAATCTTATTATATCTTAATGATTAAAGAGCTATTTTTTAGAGATAAATATCAGATTTGTCGAAACCATTTCACGTTTGGAAAACGGGCCGATTTTAAAAACATGGAGTCGCCACCAATCTTTTTTTGAAGTGTGATTGGGTCACCTTATAAAACATTTTGGTCTACGAATCTTAAGAAAACAGGTCCGGGAGTCGGTTACGCACGAGGAAGGATTAACACCCTCGCAACGCCCAAAATTGGTACCTTATTGATTGATTAATGTCCTAATATCGAAAATTGGAAGAGATTTTAAAATATGAATCATTTAGAAAATGTTTGGATAATTCGAATTGGATATCGAAATTCTCTTGTTTTAAAAAGATGAAATACCACATCCAGCACGTTAGGACACGATGTTTCAACCCTCGATACCAAGATCACTTCATGATTTTCAAAATTCATGCATTGCAATTTTAAAAGGGTATTCCACTATTTGGCCAAACAAAAAAAATCGAAACCCAGCACGATTGGGCACGATTCCTCGAGTTTCCGAACATGAAATATTGCCTTATTTAAGAAAATACGGTCAAAATCTTAAAAGGATATTTAGTCATTTGGACGAACGGAAAATCGAAACTCAGCACGATTGGGCACGATTCCTCGATCTTCCAAACACGAAACATTGCCTTGTTTAAAAATCCTTTTTATGAGTTTGGGTAAAAAAAGTGGTAAAAAGAAGAGTCGATGTAACTTTTAAAATTGAAAATCAGTTAAAACGTAAAAAAAAAAAGTTCTACTAAGCGACTAGTGATAATGTAAACACGATAATAATAAAGAATGATAATAACAAATATAAAAGGGAAATTTTTTTTAAAATAAATAATAATATTAATAATAATAAAAATAATAGTAACAAATAGGATAAATAGTAATAATAATAATGGAAAAAAATTTAAAATAAAAAATGTTAATAATAATCGAGATAATAATAATAATACTAGTAAAAAAAATAGCACTAATAATAAAATAATAGTAGTAAAATTAAAATAATAGTAATAGTATCAGAATTAATGGTGGTAAATAGAAAATAATAATAATGAAAAATAATAGTAATAATAACGTAAATAATAAAAATATACTAATAATAGTAATAAATACAATACTAACAATGACAATAGACAGTTAATAAAAAATAATAAAATAAAAGTAACAATATTAGGGTCAATCAATTAAATAACAAGAAAAAAGACCAAATTGCACTCGAAACAGAGATTCGGGGGCCAAACGGGAAATAAACCCTCCCCTTTGACACGCATCCTCTCTCCAGAGGATCAGCGCATTAGGGACCTAATTGAAACGCCCAACAAATTCTGTGGCCAAATTGACAAACCCATAAAAAGAGGCAATTGGACTAAATTAAAACCGTTTGGAAAAGCGGAAGGACCAGGGCTATAATTAGCCCAATTGACAAAAACGCGCGGACCGTCCTTGCGGGTCGGGTCACGCACACGGGCTAAGATTGAAACGGCGCCGTTTGGATGATTTTAGGCCTGGTGCAAAACGGCACCGCTTTGTGGCCTTATTTAAATCATTTTTTTCACAAAAATCCCTCATTTCTTTCCATTTTCTCAAAACACCAAAAAAAACTTTTAAACATTCTCTCTCTGCCCCAACTGTCCGGCCACAGGTCCGGTGAAGCCTCCAACCGACCGTCGCGTTTCCGCCGCCGCACGGTGGCCGGAATTTAAAACGTAAGTTTTTCTCCCCTTTTTAATATTTAAAACCTTTGTATTTAAAAAAACAAAAATAAAAGAAATAAACAAAGAAAAACGAACAGATTCGGGAATAAAAAAAAGTAAAAAAGAAACCTTTTCTGGATTTTTGATTCTGTAGCTGTAGAAAAAAGTAATATTTTGCCTTTGTATTTGTATAAATCGTGTAAAAAAAATATCCTCCCTCTTTTACATTCGATTATTCGGCTTTTATAGCCTAAAAATCCCCCAAAAATAGAATAGAATCAAATCCCAATTACAATCCCTTTGCTGTGCTGTGTTTGTTGCTTCCTGTTTTGTAAGTACAACCATCGGAGGTGTGGAGGCGCACGATGCGGAGGGCGTGGCGACGTGGCTCGATGGGGCTGCTGGCGGCGCGAGGAAGCTGCTAGGGTTTCTGCTTGTTGTGTAAATTTGGGCCATCCGGGCTTTAATTTTGCTGGGCCCTTGTAAATGGACTCTATTAGACCTTATTTTTTTGTTTATTTTGAGTTTTTTTCTGGTATGGTACTGGGCCCGGGCTAAAATTGGGCCCTACAGCTGCCCCTCTTTGCTTGTTGTCGTGTAACGAGTATAGAGCAAAGACTTTAAGAGGACCAATTTTGTCCGGTCTTGCTGAGTTTTGACTTCTTGACGCTTCCTTCCTTCAGGTAGCCTCGCTTCAACCCACTGCATCTTCAGGGGTATAGGACCTTTCGTTTCAATCTGCTCTACTCCTACTCAGTGGAGATAAGATCTGCTATCTTCAGTCTGCTCCATTGCCGATAACTGGAGATAAGACTTGCTATCTTCGATCTGCTCCACTCCTGCTCAGTGGAGATAAGATCTGCTATCTTCAGTCTGCTCCTTTGCCGATACATGGAGATAAGACTTGCTGTCTTCGATCTACTCCACTCCTGCTCAGTGGAGATAAAATCTACTATTTTTAGTCTGCTCTATTTCCGATACATGGAGTTAAGACTTGTTGTCTTCGATCTGCTCCACTCCTGCTCAGTGGAGATAAGATCTGCTATCTTCAGTCTGCTCCATTGCCGATACATGGAGATAAGACTTGCTATCTTCGATCTGCTCCACTCCTGCTCAGTGGAGATAAGATCTGCTATTTTCAGTCTGCTCCATTTCCGATACATAGAGATAAGACTTGCTGTCTTCGATCTACTCCACTCCTGCTCAGTGGAGATAAGATCTGCTATCTTCAGTCTGCTCCATTGCCGATACATGGAGATAAGACTTGTTGTCTTCGATCTGCTCCACTCCTGCTCAGTGGAGATAAGATCTGCTATTTTCAGTCTACTCCATTGCCGATACATGGAGATAAGACTTGCTGTCTTCAATCTGCTCCACTCCTGCTCAGTGGAGATAAGACTATTGGCCTAAATCTGCTCCATTGCCGATACATGAAGATAAGATTCGCCAAAATCTATAATTCTGATCAATTTTGCTACAGTGTCCTCTGGGGAACCTACCTGTAGAATTGATTTCTTGGGGCCTATGCTTATGCCCAATGATTAGGATGTCATGATTGAAAAATACTCCTAACCAATGTATTATGAATGAATGCAAAATGTCATGAGAATGATTCAATTTTTTTACATCTGGGCTATTATTGCTCGCCATTTGTTAGGGTGATATCTCTGACGTATGTCTTCTTTATTCAGCTGATACTTCTAACAGAGAATCTGAAGATGTCATCACTGCTTAGACCCTTATCTCAAGTGCTCCGAGCCTTTTAAGCCTGGTGAGTTCTAAATAATTGTCCTGTTTCGGATTATTGTATTATTTAGAGACTTTCAGAGTAATATGCAAAACTTCTTTTGTGAGAGCATTATTAGTTCATTAATCATTATTTCAATATGGAATGCTTGAAAAAGATTATAAAAATGAATGAAACTGAAATTTATTCGGGACTAAACTCGTGAAAAATGAATTGAACAAAGGAGGCAAATTTTGCTATGGTACAAAAACCGAGTAAGGGTGAAATTGGTGCCCCAGATATCACAGTCTGAGCTTTTCTATACGAACTTCTTGAAGACCACTCTGAGTTCAACATATGTTTAGGAGACCTGCAGTACTTTGTCAATGCCCCGAAGATGTAGCCTATCTCATCATTGTTAACTCAAGTATAGGATGACCAGCGCATGTCCTCTCCTCAAAAATTTGAATTGCCCTTTACGGGTTTTCAATTCAACACTCTTTTGGTCTTAAAGTGCCATTTGCGGGTTTTTACCTTGGCCACTCCGTTTTTTTTTTGAACTCAAAACACCCTTTGCGGGTTTTCGCCTTGGCCCATTTTCCTTCTTAAGCGAAGTACTTCTTGACGGAGTCCGCATTAACTGGGTTTGGCTGACTTTTGCCGTCCATCTCGACTAGTATCAATGCCCCTCCAGAAAAGGCCTTCTTTACGACATAAGGTCCTTCCCAATTAGGCATCCACTTTCCTCTGAAGTCCTTTTGCACAGGAAGGATCTTTTTCAATACCAAGCCTCCTTCATGGAATACTCTGGGGTGAACTTTTTTGTTGTAAGCCCGCATCATTCGCTTCTGGTACATTTAACCATGCCGGATGGCTCTTAACCTTTTTTCCTCGATTAGATTCAGTTGATCATACCGAGATTGAATCCATTCCGCTTCATCCAACTTCAGCTTTGACAAAACCCAGAGAGAAGGAATTTCAACTTCGATGGGCAAAACTGCCTCCATCCCATAAACCAATGAGAAAGGTGTTGCCCCGGTGGAGGTTCTAACAGATGTTCGATAGGCATAAAGGGCAAGCGGTAATTTTTCATGCCAATCCTTGTAGGTCTCAGTCATTTTCCCCACAATTTTCTTGATATTTTTATTAGCTGCCTCAACAGCACCATTCATTTTCGGGCGATATGGCGACGAGTTGTGGTGCTTAATTTTGAACTGACTGCAGACTTTTGCTATCGCGCTATTGTTCAAGTTCAACGCGTTGTCAGATACGATCCTTTCCGGCATACCATAGCGGCATATGATCTCCCTTTTCAAAAACTTGTTAACTGCCGTCTTCGTGACATTGGCATATGAAGCTGCCTCTACCCATTTGGTGAAGTAGTCGATGACCACAAAAATGAATCGATGTCCATTAGAAGCCTTCGGCGAAATTAGCCCAATGACGTCCATGCCCCACATTGAGAAAGGCCACGGAAAAGTCATAACATGAAGAGGTGAAGGAGGCACATGGATTTTGTCTCCATAAATCTGGCACTTGTGGCACTTCTTGGCGTAACAGATGCAATCCCCTTCCATCGTGGACCAATAATACCCGAATCTCATTATCTGCCTGGCCATTGTAAATCCATTGGCATGCGTCCCGCAGACACCCTCATGGACTTCTTCCAGGATTTTCTTAGCCTCAACAGCATCGACGCATCTTAACAACACCTGATCATTCCTATTTTTATACAGGATCTCTCCGTCTAGGACATAGTCATTGGCCAGTCTTCTCAATGTTCTCCTATCATTTTCTGTTGCTTGATCCGGGTATTCACGGCTCTTCACATATCACAGAATGTCATGATACCAAGGATGATCATCTCTCTCCTCCTCTTCGTCGATATTGCAGCAGTGAGCCGGAGCCTCACAGATACTCATTTGGATGGGCTTCATACCTTCTTACTCATTTACTCTTATCATAGAAGCTAATGTGGCCAAGGCACCAGCCATCTGGTTTTTATCACGCGGGAGGTAAAAGAATGTGATATCATCAAACTCCTTAATTAGCTCCAAAACTAACTTTTGGTAACTGATCAATTTGGGATCTCTTGTTTCCCATTCTCCTTTGAGCTGATATATCACCAACGCGAAATCTCCATATACCTCTAGCACATTGACTTTACGATCTATGGCTGCTCGAATTCCCATGATACATGCTTCGTACTCTTCCATATTATTTGTGCAATCGAAATCCAACTTGCAAGTGAACAGATAATGATCTCCATTTGAGGCTACCAGGATTGCCCCAACTCAATTACCAACGGCATATGACGCTCCGTCGAAGTTCAATTTCCAAGGACAATCTTCTAGGGTATCTTCCTCAGTAGCCGCTAAAAACATCAGATCTTCATTGGAAAAATCAAAGTTCAAGGGCTTGTAATCGTCTAGCGCTCTGCTGGCTAGAAAATCTGCTATTGCACTCCCCTTCACAGCCTTCTGGTTCACATAGACTATGTCGAATTCAGAGAGCAAAATTTTCCATCGGGCCATTCTTCCATTCAAGGCGGTGGACTCCATCATGTACTTAAGAGGATCTAGTTTCGAGATTAACCAGGTCGTGTGGTACAACATGTACTGTCTCAACCTCCGAGTTATCCAGACCAAGGCACAACATAATTTCTCCATTGGCGAGTATCTCATTTCACACTTAGTGAATTTCTTACTGAGATAATATATCGCCTTTTCTTTCTTTCCTGTCTTATCATATTGACCGAGCACATATCCCATTGAATTATCGAATACCGTCAAATACAGAGTCAATGGTCTATCAAGACTGGGCGGCATTAACACTGGAGTATTAGACAAGTATTGCTTAATCTTGTCAAAAGCCTTTTGGCATTTGTCGTCCCAAATGCCTGGGTTGTGTTTCTTAAGAAGACGAAATATGGGGTCACATTTCTCAGTCAATTGTGAAATGAATCGGGCAATATAATTTAATCTTCCTAGAAAGCCTCAGACTTCCTTTTGAGTGTGCGGCGAAGGTAATTCCTGCACAGCTCTGACTTTATCCGGGTCGACCTCAATTCTTTTTTCACTGACCACGAAACCAAGCAATTTTCCTGACCTAGCCCCGAAGTACACTTGGTTGGATTGAGCTTCAGCTGAAATTTCCTCAACCTCAAGAACAATTTTCTCAAAACCTGTACATGCTCCTTTTCCGTTCAGGATTTCGCGATCATGTCATCGACGTAGACCTCAATCTCCTTGTGCATCATGTTGTGGAACAAGGTTACCATGGCTCTTTGGTATATTGCTCCTGCATTCTTTAACCCGAATGGCATCACTTTGTAACAAAAAGTTCCCCATAAGGTTATGAAAGTGGTCTTTTCCATATCTTCAGGATGCATCTTTATTTGATTGTATCCAGAGAACCCATCCATGAAGGAGAATAACGAATACCCTGCCGTGTTATCCACCAAAGTGTCGATGTGAGGCAGTGGGAAGTTGTCCTTTGGGCTAGCTTTGTTTAAGTCCCTGTAATCAACACACATTTGTACTTTTCCATCTTTCTTAGGAACAGGGACAACATTGGCTACCCATTCTGAGTAATTCACCACTTGTAAGAACCTAACATCAAATTTCTTTTTAACCTCTTCTCTTATTTTGACTGCAACATTGGGTCTCATCCTTCGAAGCTTCTATTGAATCGGCTTGCATTCTTCTTTTATTGGGATACGGTGTACCGCAATATCAGCGCTCAACCCAGGCATGTCTTGATATGACCACGCGAAGACATCTTTGAACTCCCGCAGAAGTTTAACGAGATCCTGCCTTGTTTCCTCATTTATGCAAGTGCCAATTTTTACCTCTTTCCCCTCTTCCAGAATCACATTCCCAATTGTCTCTTTGTAAGGTAGAATCAGCTTCTCTTCCCGTTCTACCATCCTTAACAAATCTGGGGATAAACTACACTCTCCGTCATCTGAAAAATCCTGAGACCCCTCTAAGCACATGTCTCGTTCATAAGGGAATTCTGGGTCCATAGCAGCGTTGCTCATGACATCGATACCTGGGGACCTATGGTAGGTACGAAAGAATACCCAATGAATCTAAGTGTAGGAGCCCATTTTCGCCCGGGCCCAATTAACCAATAAAAAATAAAATACAAAACCAAAAAATCCAAAAACAGTCCATTAACAAGTCTTTTTACAAGGCCCATTTACAATAGCAGACCTTAACCCCTGACCCACTTACAACAGGCCCACTTATACTAACCACTACCCAACCTACAGGCCCAATAACAGAACAAACTCGAACGGCCCAAGAGGTTCAGCAAACAGAAACCCTAGGGCAGGACCTTAGCGCCGCAAGCCTCCAGTTGCCGTGCACCCCACACGCGCGTGCAAGCAGCCCCCATGCACGCGCGCGTCATTCACCCGCACCTCCGTACGCCCCACGTTGAGTGCCACGTACAACCACTGCTGAGCCTCCGTATCTGCAGAAAGAAACAAAAAACAACAGCAAATACCCAGCGAGGATAACAAAAAATCGGGAATATTTTGTATTTTGTATTTTTATTTTATCCCTAAAATCGGTTATAAAAGCCGAAAGGGGAATCGATGTAAAAAGGGGGAGGGGGGAACCGGATTTTGATATATACAAATAGAGAAATATAACAAAAAAAAAGGTGATTTGCATCTTGATTCTGCGGGTGTTCTTGTTCTTGTTCTTGTTTTCTTTTTCTATTTTCATTTTATTTCCTCTTTGATTCGAAAAACACGGGATAGTAAATAAAAGAAAGAGATTTGCCTGGAATCGATTGGCCCTCTTCGTCGCAATCGAAGCAAGGGGATTTCAGGGCCATGGGTGATTTCTCCCTTTTGCGGCGTACCTGAGAGGAGAGAAGGGTTTTTTAAAATTTTTTTTTCTCTCTTCTTCTTTGTTTAAGAGGGACGGATAGATTAGGTTAGTTTTTAGGGTTTTATTAAGACACGGAGCAGCACCGTTTAGGCCTGTTTCAGTGGCTCTAAAACGGTGCCGTATAGGCCGTGACCCGTGACCATCCGATGACCCGACCCGTAGGACGCTGAGATCCGCGCGTTTGGTCTCCTAGGGTACATTCGTGCATTTGGTCCCTCCATTTTGTGCTGGCGTTCGATTGGACTCTGTGTGCATTTTTCTTGTTCTTTAATTATTTCCTTATAATTCGTGGGCTGTTTCAATTTAGTCCGACCCGAGTGCTGCGTTTTGACTGACCGAAATATTTTCCAGATTAGTCCTTTTTAGCTTACACATATTGTATTTTAATCCTGTTTATTTCATTTGCAATTTATTATCTTTTAGCCCTATAATTTTGTTCTATTTTAATGCAGTCCTTTGGTTATTTAGCCAACTGTTTATTGATTTATTTAACTAGTTTTTTTTAATTAATACTTAATAATAAATATTTTAATTTGTTTTGGATATTATTTATTTCCAGTTATATATATTTTCATTGATTGTATATATATATATTTTGTATACATGAGTTAAAATTATTTTTATACTAAGTATATTTCATTGATCTCATTTTATGTTATGGTTTAAAAATTTATATAATATATTCTAAATATTGTTATATATCGTTATTATATATATATATTATTTAAATTGCATTATTTCTTAATATATATATATATAGTATGTATTTTGATTTCTTTTAATATTTATTTTAAATTCCCTTTGCCTATTATTATCTAATATATTTTAATCCTTATTTATATTAGTATATATTGTCCTCTACAATGTTTATTTTAATTTTCTTTTTCATAATATTTGTTAAAGAATTCGTATGCCTATAATTTGTTATTTGTATATTATTATTGCATAAAATTTAAATTGCTCTCTTGTATTTTTATTATGGCCATGTGTTCTTATTTTGTGATTGAGATTATATTTTACTTCATTATTGTATTGCGATTAAGGTCTCCAATTTATCCATGAAAAGTGTTCATTTTTATACGAATAAACCAATAAAACATATTTTAAGTCGATATTCGTACATTTGGAAATTCAAAGAAATCGTGCCCAATCGTGCTGGGTGTGGTTTCTTATTTGACCAAATAAACGAATATCCTTTCAAATTTGGTCCATATTTTCAAAATAATGTGATATTTGTGCGTTTGGAAATTTGAAGAAATCGTGCCCAATCGTGCTGAGTATGGTTTTTTGTTTGTCCAAATGACCAAATACCCTATTTAGAATTTCAACACATATGCTTGGAGAATTATGGGGAGAATCTTGAATTCGAGGACTCAGATTGTCGCGTCCAATCGTGCTGGATGTGATACTCTATTCCTTCGGAACAAAAGAATCTCAATATTCAATTAAGTTATTTAAAATAAAAAAACAAAATTTCAAAACCATTTCAAACTTTTCAACATTAGGACATCAATTAGTCATTTTGGTACCAATTTTGGGCATTGCGAGGGTGCTAATCCTTCCTCGCACGTAACTGACTCCCAAACTCGTTTTTCTCCTGAAAATTCGTAGACCAAAATTTATTTCAAAGGTGACCCGATCCCACCTAAACAAAAAGGATTGGTGGCGACTCCATGTTTTTAAAGTCGATTCCTATTTTTCAAACAGCGAAAAAAATGGTTTCGACACTAAGGATAACTTATTCATATGTTATGATTATGAATGAAAAAAAGAATAATTGCCTGGCATGAAACAAAAAAATACATTTTTTATTGAAAATAAAGATGTTTGAACATGAGCCTATTTTACAAAAGATTCTTATTGTTTCTAGGATTAAAACAACAAGTGTGTTTTGAACATTACTCTGTGTTAGTTCTAAAAACTACAGGGATTTCTTCTACAGTCCAGTTGCTCAGAACACTTCTAGGCTCATAGGGGCGAATGCCCGCTAAGTTTCCTTCCTTCGGGCCCTCTTCAGATACGGCGTTGATGCTCAAAGTCTTCATCATATCTTCAGCCGCTTCTTCCTTCGTGCTCCCCGGTCCCGGATGGATAACTCCTCCTGACACGAATGTATGGGATATATGGGGAAAAGTCATTGATCCCCATTTGACTTCAGCCCTATTCAATCGTGCCCTTCGTCTCTCCCGGTTCCTCTCCAGTTCCTCCTTTCTCTATTTGGCATTTGGCCTATGCCCCAAGCCAAAACGATCGCGCTTGTCAACCAAACCTGGCACTTTGACCCGTCCTTGGAGGTGTTTTTCGAGTCCCCTCCTAGCCACTGTTCCTTTTCCTACCATCAGTCGTAAGCTCATCCACATAGCTTCGGATATTTTGGACATCGGGATCGTGCCCCCTTTACTGATGAAAGTCGCATTTACAAACTCTAGTGACCGAAAAGAAAACTTTATCACCTCAGTATTAATTTCGATGTAAGGCACATCACTAGTAACGGATGCGATGATGTCCTCCTCTGTATTTATAGTTATCAGCCGACCCTCTGTCACCAACTTAAGCTTTTGGTGCAATGATGATGGTACGACTCCCGCTGAGTGAATCCAAGGCCTCCCCAACAAACCATTATAAGAGGGCTTGATGTCCATCACAAGGAAGTCTACCTCGTACGTATCTGGTCCGATTAGGAGGGGCATATCAATCCTTCCCATTATTTTCCTTTCGGTGCCATCGAATGATCTCACTATGTTCTGGCATGTTTTCATATGAGAGCTATTTATAGGCAACCTATTCAACGTAGATAGGGGCAAGACATTCAGTGCCGATCCATTGTCAATTAATACCCCCGGTAATGTATAACCTTTGCATCGGGTAGTGATGTGCAGAGCCTTGGTGAACCCCATGCCTACTGGTGGAATTTCATCGTTACTGAAAGAGATGAAATTGTCTGCGGTTATGTTGCTAACAAGGCGGTCTAGCTTGTTTACCGAAATGTCATCAGCGATATAGGTTTCATTCAACACCTTCATTAGCGTGCTACGGTGCACTTCTGAGTTTAAGAGCAAAGCCAGTACCGATATGCATGCCGGCTGCTTGTGTAACTGTCCCACAACACTGTACTCACTGTGCTTTAGGAACTTCAGAAACTCTTTGGCTTCATTCTCTGTTACTGGTTCATTAACCAGAGATTCTGACTTTTCTCCCCCCTGTTCAATCATCAGGTACTTCTCTTTTTCAGGTTCAACTTTCGTGTTTGGCATGCTGACCGGATTCTCCTTTCCCAAAATTGTCACGGTGCAATTATAATCCCAAGGCACCCTCTTGCTATCTTTATAAAGAAAGGCCATGGGTTTCTGAACTATAACCCTCGGTGCCGTTTTCGCTCTGCTTCGTTGATTCTTGGTCTTGTGATGATCACCACTGGGTGATTGACCTCAAAGACCTTCTCTGCTGACCCTTCTTCTGTGGTGCACACGTCCTCTCCTTCGATAGAGTCAAAGAACTCCAGTTCCTTGTTATCCATTAACCTTTGCACTAGGGCCCTGAATTCACTGCATTGTTGGATCTCATGGTCTTCCTTGTTATGGAACTCACAGTAATTCCTTGGATCTCGGGATTTGCTCCCTAACTCTTGCAGAACTAACCCTCTTTTCCGCATTTCTTTCTAAACCTCCCTCAATAGGGTTCTTACTTCAGCAACCTTCTGCTTGATTCTTCTCCCCATGTTCTCGACTATTGCGTTTACCCCTTTATTAGTATGACTGGGTAACGGATTTCCCACAACAGGTGCATCGTCGAATTTTACAACTCCTGCCCTAATAAGCCTTTCGACTAGCTTTTTGAATGAAGTGCAGTTTTCTATCGAGTGTCCTGCGATTCCTAGATGGTATTCATACTGAGCATTTGTGTCATACCACTTAGGATATGGGGGTTGCAACAGTTTCAAGTAGAAAGGGGCTACAACATGCGCATCGAACAGATTTTTGTACAACTCCCTGTACGTCATTGGTATGGGAGTAAACTAAAATCTCTCGGTATTCTGCCTCGTGTTGGGCTCCTGCCTTGGTGAGGCTTGCTGGCCTGCAGCTACCGCTCTCGGTTGACTGACAGTAACGGGTTTTGAATAATCCGAGCTCACATTACTTACTTCATTCTCCCTTTTCTTCGGAGCTGATCTTTTCGCGCTTTCTCCGGCTTCTATTTTTCCGCACCTTATCGCGTTCTCTATCATTTCACCAGACATCACTATATCTGCGAAACTCTTAGTGGCGCTCCCCAACATATGATTGATAAAAGGTACTTTTAGGGTATTAACGAAAAGCATGGTCATTTCTTTTTCCAGCAGCGGTGGTTGGACTTGTGTAGTGACTTCCCTCCATCTCTGGGCATATTTTTTGAAGCTTTCGCCCGACTTTTTCTCCATGTTTTGTAGCGTGATCCTGTCAGGCGCTATATCAGTCACATGGCCATAATGCTTCATGAAGGCCTGTGCTAAATCCTTCTATGATTTGACTTGAGTACAACTCAGCTGATTGTACCATTTTGCTGCGGCCTCAGTCAAACTATCCTAGAAACAGTGGATCAACAACTGGTTGTTGCTGACGTATCCCGTCATTCTCTGATAAAACATTGTAATGTGGGCCTCAAGACAGCTGGTCCCGTTATATTTTTTGAATTCTGGCATCTTGAACTTTGGTAGGAGTACCAGATCTGGGACCAGACTCAACTTCTTAGCATCTACCTCGCATTGGTAATCAGCGCTTTCCAATGCTTTGAACTTCTCCTCCAACCATTTGCATCGATCCTCAAACTCTTTTGGGAGCATCGCCTTTGCTTTTTCTCTTTCTGCTGCATCATCGAAGTCAGGGACCATTGGTTTTGCCAATTTATCTCCGGGGTTGGAGCTCGAGCCTATCGAGAAGTTTACCGGTGCTGAGGTACCGGATTGATACTGGGGTTTGAGGTTGACGGACACCCTTGGTGGTTGTATCTGGGAATTTACCGGGGCAAAGCCTAGAAGATAAGTAGAATCTTCATTATCATCTCCGGCATTGATCATAGGGCTCTTTCCTTTACCATGCCCTCCAGTCAACAGCTGTGTTAACTGGCTCATCATACTACTCTGGGATTCCAGCATTTGATCCCTCATGTCCTATTGGATCTTAGCCAACTGTTCTTGCATCTGAGTTTGCAGTTGGTCTTGTATCTCCTTCTGCATCTACTCTAACTTTTCTATCCTTTGATCCATAGCTTTCCTTTTTCTTCGAGTGTAGTAGTGATGTTCCAGGGTAGCTATAATACAATCTCTAGTTAATAGGGTTCTTTTATGATATTTCATGCATATGATGCAATGTAATGCAAATGCATGGTATGAATGCAAAAATAAAAGGCGTCGATTCTAGTTCAATTTCTTTTAGAAACTTATTTAGAAAACAAAATCCTTTACATAAAACAAAGTCACATATACGGCCTAGCCCTTATGCTCAAAGCTTTAACTTTCTTAAGAAGCCAAGCTAACTCTCGACCCTAGTCCGACTCTAGCTCATATTTCACACTTAATACATCAGCCTGAACCGCTAAAGCTTGTAAATGATCAGCCACTTCTCGTATCTGAGCCACAGCTTCGCCCATGACGTAATCTCTTTTTCTGACCTAGTCTTGAGATTGTTGAAGCCGTTCTTCCCATCGCTCGTTATTTGCCTCAAATAATTAGATTCGGAGCTCACTACTTTGCAGCGCTGTTTCGAGCTCTACCACCTTTCCTTTCAACTCTTCAATCTTATTTAGACTTGATTCCAGCTTCACCATAGAGTTGCGGCTTCGACATAATGCCTTCTCTAGTTCTGCTACTCGAGCTCTTAACTTCTCATTTTCGCTTTGGCTCTCACACATAGTCTTTTTTAGAGTATCCTTTTGTGCTTGAGCATCATGAAACCTCTTCTTCCACTGATCGACCTTGGCCTTCTCTTCTTGAATTTCTTGATGCCACTGTTCTGAGGTTTTACCCAACCCAGCAGTCCTCATCAATGAATGCAACTTTTTGTAATCAGTCTTCAAACTGTCCAAATCTTCTTCGGCCTTCCTTTTCCCTTTCCTCAGTTTCTCAGCCTCTGATTTCTGGACATCAATATCTAACCTCAAGTGCACTTTTTCTTCTTTCAGTTGTTCTATCTTTTTCCCTAACTCCGAATTTTTACTTTCAAAGTCTTGTTTCATGATTTCCAACTCAGAAGGGACCACCTGCAGGTATTCCTCCATCGATCGAGCACCATCTTGTGTTGATCTGGGGATATCATCATTGATTCTCCTACTCTGCCATGCATTATATTTTAGGGTTGTCATCAGACCTACAACAACTCTTTTCATTCGGCGAGTCTGCTTCCAAGCATTAGAAATCTCTCGAACCTTTTTCTTATAATTATCCCCCTTATACGAAAATTCAAACTGAGCTAGCCCATGTGTCGCCGGTATAAACTGTCTTGATCTGTATTACCTCAGCACAAGCAAATAAGCATACCCAACGGATCCCCAAATTCCTAGCAGAGGGACCCAATCATAACTCCCACACCGGTAGAGAATTTTGTCGGGAATTAACCAATGAGCTCTCCACTCAACGTCTTTTTCCTAGAGATTCTGAAGGAGCGTGATCCAGTTTTCTTCTGATATGTCATCTCTTCTGGGCGTGGCTACCAACTCCTTTAACGGGGGAGTAATTCCCGAAAAAAACCCGATAAGAAACTTTATCTACCTTCCAGAAATGGCTATGGAACCAAACCAACAATAGTTGCGCGCATCCCATGAACCTACCTTCACCTACCCTCCGGCATGCGTTCAAAGATCTGAATGTTTCGGCGAGAATCGCTGGTACCGGCGTAACCCCCTTGTCAAGTCGATCAAATAGGTCAGTAACTGCTTCATCTACATGTCTCAAAGTTTTGGGAAAAATTACCAAACCGTAGATACTTAAGGCGAAAATGTCAACTTTCCTCTTAATATCTGGATGTGCTACAATCAGGTCCCTCAAGCTCACCCAATGAATGCATTTCCCTTCACCTTTTTGCTGAATTCCGGCAGTGACCCACTGTTCACTCATCCCGATAATACTCATCAACTTTTTTACAAAAGTTGGTGCATTAGCGGCCCTGAAATAAGCTTTGTCGACCCGAACCCTTAGGCTATGAAGCAAAGTCGTATATTCTTCCATAGTAGGCACCAAGTCCACTTCCCCAAACGTGAAACAGCTATATGGGGGATTCCAATATTGAGTCATAGCTCGAAACAAGTGTTTGTCCACTCTGATGTCAAGCAAGTAGGGTAGAAAAGCTACTTAGTCCCATCATCCCAACGGGCCCATATATCTCTTAATTCTTGGAGCTCATTCTGTGTCACACTGATACGCGTGAAGTCCCACAACTCCGACGTATATCCCTTGGCTAGACTATCCCCTTTCTCAAGTTGCGCCTTCTCTGACCATATACGGACAGCCGCATTATCCTCTATTTTATCAAGAAGTTCGTTCTCCATGACAAGCCTTCTAATTTAGTAACCAAACGGGAATCGACACCTTTTTAATATGAAATGACATGTAATCATAGCCAAAACATAACAAGTTAGTAATGAATAATAGTAACCAAAGCAAGTAAAAAAAAAATGTCAAACCACTATATGGGTAACCACTAAGGTTTAGCATGGCTCTATCTAGGGTGGGCTCTTAAGGATCGCTATATATGGCTTAGTTCTAAAGGAAAGGTACCTGAACCAGCAGATTCCTCAATCCTCACCCATTATAGGCTCATATGGATCGAGTTCAGTTCAGGGGGGAATACATTTCCCTATGGCCATGCGAAGGTGAAAACCTCACGAAGACATAGGTACGGATGTATCCCGGAAGCAATCCACTAGCCTATGCGGAGGTGAAAACCTCACGAAGGCATAGTTTCTCGCTCCCACTTAAAGGGTATAACCACAACGGTCATGCAACATGATGCAGGAATATCCTATGAGACTCAAACCACAACAAAAATATGACGCGACACAAACTCATGTGATGGAAGAATCAAAATCAAAATTTAATTTTCGATAAAAGGACATTAATCAATCAATTCTACGGCTTGACTCTCTTATTGTTCCCCAGTGGAGTCGCCAGGCTATCGAAACCATTTTTCACGTTTGGAAAACGGGCCGACTTTAAAAACATGGAGTCGCCACCAATCTTTTTTTGAAGTGTGATTAGGTCACCTTATAAAACATTTTGGTCTACGGATCTTAAGAAAACAGGTCCGGGAGTCGGTTACACGCGAGGAAGGATTAGCACCGGTCGCAACGCCCAAAATTGGTACCTTATTGATTGATTAATGTCCTAATATCGAAAATTGGAAGAGATTTTAAAATACGAATCCTTTAGAAAATGTTTGGATAATTCGAATTGGATATCGAAATTCTCTTGTTCTGAAAAGATGAAATACCACATCCAGCATGTTAGGACACGATGTTTCAACCCTCGATACCAAGATCACTTCATGATTTCCAAAATTCATGCATTGCAATTTTAAAAGGGTATTCCACTATTTGGCCAAACCAAAAAAACCGAAACCCAGCACGATTGGGCACGATTCCTCGAGTTTCCAAACATGAAATATTGCCTTATTTAAGAAAACACGGTCAAAATTAGGGATGATGATATTTGCTGATAAGAGGTTTATATATCTCCCGGCTCTTTTTCCTGTATATTGAAATTAGAAGTTGTGTCCTTGGGCTAGAAGAATAGCCTTTTTCAGTTACCTGCACAAAGTATTTGAACTTATGGCTTTTATTGTTTGTCTTAATTTTATGGCTGGAAATAAACATCCTATGTTTGAAATTTTTGGAAGCTGTTATTCTGTTAATTGCTTGTTAAGGGCTATGAAAATGGGGCCTGAGAGTTTGGTATTTCTTTATTGAATCTATTTCTTTTTGGCATCTTTCATATTTTTAGCTAGTATAGTAAGGAGTCAATAAGAAAGCTTTGCTAGAGTTCTTTAAGATGACATTTTGAGCCTTCTAGACTGTTCATGGTGATTTTTCTGTATCTTACTCATCTTTTATTTGTTAATAATGCCATGTCCTGAAAATTTTCCTATTTTCATGCTCAATTGGACTTCTGATTTATTAGTTGATTTTTTAATTAATGCAGGTATAGCCGACATGACAAGCGCTCAAAATTGCCAAGTTGGATACTGTCTCATTTACAAGATGCAAACCTGAATTTGAGCACTGACATGGCTCTGCATATAGCAAGAGAGGTGTGTCCTTCCATTTATCCTTGAAAATTTTGTGAACACTTGGGATAAAAAAGATAGATGCCTTCTAGACCATAACATGATTAGTTGTATATATAAACAAAAGTATAATCAAGGTTTTCTCCAATGGTTAGTTGTATATATAAATCAAGGATATAGTAATGAAATGGAGTTGTTTTGACTTTTGAAGTAATTTGAATTCCCTTAGAAAATTACTTTTATATGAATCATTGAGGTGGTAAGATTATAAGTTGAGACACTTCTGACTGTTCTTTTGATACGAAAAAGCATATTTTGTCTGTTACGGACTTGTGTGCTTGGATTGAAATCATGTATAGATCATAGACCCTGGAGAAGGTTGATTTTTGTATCAGGTTTTCTTTGTTTATATATGATGATACAAAGTATTAATATTTTCGATATTTAAATATCAGAATTACCATATTAGAAGTTAATGAGCTATGGCTCTCATATCTGATCATTGTGATCGGTTTCCTAAGTTTTGCTTTCTTTTTCCTTGGGAGTGCAGTTCCTAAAAAAAATGGCTCAACCATATGACAAGACTGGTAGCAGTGACAAGAAGACTTTACTCTCACAAGAAGAGTTGGAGAAATTGGGCGACGGAAGCATGCATGAAATGTCGTATTAAGGTTCTTCTCATTTATCTCTTAATTTTTTCAGATTCTGAAATTTTTATCAGCAGGGAAGCTGTTGATGTTTTAGCGAATTAGTGGAGTATAGCCGCAAAACTTTAAAAGTATTTGCAAGAGCCATTGCTATCTAGCTAACCGCTTCCTCTTCACCTCCATTGCTGGAGCTCTTTTTCAATTCAATTCTCTTTTATTGCAAAAAAGGAGAAGGTAATAAAATTTCTAGAACTTTGAAATATGATTTTATTTATCAAGTGTTTTTCCCTTTAAATTTTCCTTGAGTAATGATTACATTGAATAAAAAGAAATATGGTTTAGCTCGTACTTAATAGTGTGACCAAGGCAATGCAGATAATATACTCAAATTTCCACCAACTTCTTTGTCTTGATCAATAAAAAAAAATAAGTAGAATGGTAAGAAAAAATCATGTACAATAATAGAAAAGTAGCCATATCTTTGGCTGGGGCACCAGCAGTCTTCTTTGGTCACAACTCACAAAGTGGTAACTGGTAATGAATTAGTTCTTAGTGGAACCTCCACTTAATTGTTGATTTTGTCTTAATTGACTTTTTCTTATCACTTTATTTGCACTTTCTTGTTTTGGGGTTATTGTAGAGATTAACTTAACTTTTGTTTTGATATGTGAAGTGCTTTAATTATTTGTCTCGAGTCTTCTTCTATCACTAGAAGAAAAAATGCTGATGCTTTTTAGTTTTAGTTTTAAAATAACACTGGAAAAAAAGCTTGTATTAAAATTGATATTTGTTCTGAAGCTGTAATGGGCATAAATTATGAGGTTATTTTGTATGATAATCGATTAATTAGTCAAACTATGCACCATGCATGCTAATTGCTATTGCTTGGTGTTTTTGAAAATGGTGGTGTTTTGGGGGGTTGAGTCCTAATTAATTTGCTAATCGATATAGAAGTGAATTGATTGCAAAAATTAATTGTTGTTCGATTCAAAAACAAGAAAGCCTTGACCTCCCTATTCTTTTTCTACTCTAAAATGGGGGGGTTACAATATGTAGTAGTCACTTGTTCATGTCAAATGATGAGGTTTTGGACTTGTTTCTGCCATGTTGCTTTTCTATTATTATTTCATAAAATTTTCTTAAATGCGAGGCTTTGGAAATTTCCAAGTTTTTGTTGGGAAAGTTGTTGCTGCTTGTTCCATGTCCTATTATAACAAAACTGTTTCTTTGCTTGGGCCATCGTGTTGGGCCTTGTACAGGTTTCGGTTAAGTTGAATTTGGTCCACTTGACTGTAACATATTTGACAAAACTAGAAGCATGAGTTGACTTGATTAGCATGGAAATCTTATTATATCTTGATGATTAAAGAGCTATTTTTTAGAGATAAATATCAGATTTGTCGAAACCATTTCACGTTTAGAAAATGGGCCGACTTTAAAAACATGGAGTCGCCACCAATCTTTTTTTGAAGTGTGATTGGGTCACCTTATAAAACATTTTGGTCTACGAATCTTAAGAAAATAGGTCCGGGAGTCGGTTACGCACGAGGAAAGATTAGCACCCTCGCAACGCCCAAAATTGGTACCTTATTGATTGATTAATGTCCTAATATCGAAAATTGGAAGAGATTTTAAAATACAAATCCTTTAGAAAATGTTTGGATAATTCGAACTGGATATCGAAATTCTCTTGTTCTGAAAAGATGAAATACCACATCCAGCACGTTAGGACACGATGTTTCAACTCTCGATACCAAGATCACTTCATGATTTCCAAAATTCATGCATTGCAATTTTAAAAGGGTATTCCACTATTTGGCCAAACCAAAAAAACCGAAACCCAGCACGATTGGGCACGATTTCTCGAGTTTCCAATCATGAAATATTGCCTTATTTAAGAAAATACGGTCAAAATCTTAAAAGGATATTTAGTCATTTGGATGAACGGAAAATCGAAACCCAGCACGATTGGGCACGATTCCTCGATCTTCCAAACACGAAACATTGCCTTGTTTAAAAATCCTTTTTATGAGTTTGGGTAAAAAAAGTGGTAAAAAGAAGAGTCGATGTAACTTTTAAAATTGAAAATCAGTTAAAACGTAAAAAAAAAAGGGTTCTACTAAGCGACTAGTGATAATGTAAACACGATAATAATAAAGAATGATAATAATAAATATAAAAGGGAAAAAAATTTAAAATAAATAATAATATTAATAATAATAAAAATAATAGTAACAAATAGGAAAAATAGTAATAATAATAATAATGGAAAAAATTTAAAATAAAAAATGTTAATAATAATAGAGATAATAATAATAATACTAGTAAAAAAAATAGCACTAATAATAAAATAATAGTAATAAAATTAAAATAATAGTAATAGTATCAGAATTAATGGTGGTAAATAGAAAATAATAATAATGAAAAATAATAGTAATAATAACGTAAATAATAAAAATATACTAATAATAGTAATAAATACAATACTAACAATGACAATAGACAGTTAATAAAAAATAATAAAATAAAAGTAACAATATTAGGGTCAATCAATTAAATAATAAGAAAAAGGACCAAATTGCACTCGAAACAGAGATTCGGGGGCCAAACGGGAAATAAACCCTCCCCTTTGACACGCATCCTCTCTCCAGAGGATCAGCGCATTAGGGACCTAATTAAAACGCCCAACAAATTCTGTGGCCAAATTGACAAACCCATAAAAAGAGGCAATTGGACTAAATTAAAACCGTTTGGAAAAGCGGAAGGACCAGGGCTATAATTAGCCCAATTGACAAAAACGCGCGGACCCTCCTTGCGGGTCGGGTCGCGCACACGGGCTAAGATTGAAACGACGCCGTTTGGATGATTTTAGGCCTGGTGCAAAACGGCACCGTTTTGTGGCCTTATTTAAATCATTTTTTCACAAAAATCCCTCATTTCTTTCCATTTTCTCAAAACACCAAAAAAAACTTTTAAGCATTCTCTCTCTGCCCCCACCATTCGGCCACAGGTCCAGTGAAGCCTTCGACCGACCGTCGCGTTTCCGCCGCCGGCCACCGTACACGGTGGCCGAAATTTAAAACGTAAGTTTTCTCCCCTTTTTAATATTTAAAACCTTTGTATTTAAAAAAACAAAAATAAAAGAAATAAATAAAGAAAAACGAACAAATTCGGGAATAAAAAAAAGTAAAAAAGAAACTTTTTCTGGATTTTTGATTCTGTAGCTGTAGAAAAAGTAATGTATTGCCTTTGTATTTGTGTAAATCGTGTAAAAAAAAATATCCTCCCTCTTTTACATTCGATTATTCGGATTTTATAGCCTAAAAATCCCCCAAAAATAGAATAGAATCAAATCCCAACTACAATCTCTTTGCTGTGCTGTGTTTGTTGCTTCCTGTTTTGTAGGTACAACCATTGGAGGCGTGGAGGCGCACGATGTGGAGGGCGTGGCGACGTGGCTCGATGGGGCTGCTGGTGGCGCGAGGCTGCTGCTAGGGTTTCTGCTTGTTGTGTAAATTTGGGCCATCCGAGCTTTAATTTGGTTGGGCCCTTGTAAATGGACTCTATTAGACCTTATTTTTTGTTTATTTTGGGTTTTTTTCTGGTATGGTACTGGGCCCGGTCTAAAATTGTGCCCTACAAGATTTATTCAACATAGTTTTTCAAGGATTTATCTGTTGATTTAAAGAAGGTTAAAGCCTATCAAAGCACGGTTGACTGACCGCTTGAAGAGACCTATAAATAGGTTGTTTTGTGCCGCACATCAAGAGCAGTTTTGGAGTGTCTTTGTTGACTGTTTTGTTGTATTTTCTTTTGGTTATTTTTTCACTCTTTTAGGTATTCTATGGAGAATTTATTGATTGTATTATGAGGTATTTGGGGGAGTGATTTGTGGCAATTAGGGTCAGTCTCGGTCCTGCAGTTACTTCTTTATGTAAGGGTAGATTGGGCTTAAGCTAATTGGTGATCCAGATGAGTGTTGAATAAAATCATTCCCTGGGTAAGGCTTCGCAGATGTAAAACTATTGTGTCTAAAATGCATTAACAAAGAATGGTTGTGTCGATCTTTTTCTGCTCTTATTTTTATGTCGCATGTTTTGTTTTAATTACCGTTACAACAAACGTTAAGCAAAGTTGATTTATCATATCATCATATTAATTATTTTTTCAATTGGTATCAGAGCAGACTTCTAGAGTTGTTCAAAAGAGATCCTAGGTTACAGTTTGCAATAATGAAGTCCAAGAAAAAAAAGGTTGTTCTATCCCTTGCCCATCTTCGATGACTAATGTATCAAATTCAAACAGTAACATTGATGAAGGTGTGTTTAGTCATATGTTGAAAAACATGGAAGTGCTGTGTTCAATTAACAATCATTGAGGGAAGAAGTTATCATTTTCAAAGGAGAAAAAGAAAGGCTCACAATTGGGGTTAAAAGAGAAAGATAATGTGATTATTGATCTTACAAAGGTTAACGAGATGCTTGTTGGGACTATCAAGAGAAAGGATGAGATGATTGTTAAAACTAATGTAACTTTGGAAGTAACTAAGAAAGAGCTAAATGATGTCAAGTCCATTCTTAAAAAAAATGGAAGGCTAAGTGAAGATATCTTAATTGTTGGGAGATCTAAACTTAATTAAAATGTACTTGGTAAGAAACCTACATCTACAAATTTTGTTAAATCTAATGAGATTATTGCTACTTTTCCTACGAGAAAGGTAAAAAGAAGAATGGAAAATATGTTTGTTCCTATTTTGGAAAGATCGGACATGTTGGATTTCATTGTTACAAGTTGATGAATGATCAAATAAGGAGAAGTAAAAGGAACACTCAATCTAATGTTGCAACAATTAATGGAAGAATGCCTAGACAATAACATATATATAACAAAGAGAAAGGAAAATTTGTACGCCATTATTGTAGGAAAAAAAGACACATTAGACCCCATTTTTTTAAGATGATGCAAGATTGGAGGAAGTTTAACTGGGTTGCTAAACATGTTCGACCAACAAATAAAATAAGGAGATCGCAACATAGGTACATTTGGGTAAGGAAAGATTGAGCACATTTAAGTAATGAAGATCAACATTTGATTGATGCTCGTTTAACTCTTGATAACCATGTTAAAGATATATCAAGGAATGGAGAAACGACGTTTAGGTTTCGTGGAAAAGATTACTGTTGTTCCATGAGCTACAACTCCTCTTGTTGATAAGGTAACATTCGATCTCATCCACACTAAACAACATGATGAAAGCCGATAAGGGGTGAATAGAGTAAGGGGGAGTTATGATGTTGATTTGGTGATTTTGTTTACTTTGATTTCACTTATGGTTGCACTTTTGACATCTTTGCTAAAAAATGGGAGAAAATGGTAACAACAAATGAAATGTTTTGTTTTTGGTTATGATTGTTACATTTCGCTTTGTCAAAAGGAGAGATGATGATTTTTTTATTATATATTTATAACTTTGATGCATGCTTAATTGATTGTGTGATGAACAAGCATATTGATAGGGGGAGTGTGTAAATCAAGTATGGTGCTACCTCTTAGGGGAGACATTCTAATTCCCTTGCTATGTGACTTGCTTGGATTGTGAGCTAACTATTTGTTGCAGGGTTTTTTTCAAAAATTCCAAGGGGGAGGTTGTTGGGAAGGTTATTGTTGCTCGTTCCATATCCTTTTATAACAAAACTGTTCCTCTACTTGGGTTCGTGTTGGTTCTTGTACAAGTTTCAGTTAAGCTGAATTTGGTCCACTTGAATGTGACATATTTGACAAAACTAGAAACATGGGTCGACTTGGATAATAAGCCTCCCAATCGGCTTCCTTGAGGTGGTTTGATTAGCATGGAAGTCTTATCATGTCTTGATTATTAAAGAGCTACTTTTTATAGATAAATATCATATTAATTCAAGGGAGTTTTTCAAGGATTTATTTGCCGATTTAAAGAAGTTTAAAGCCTATCAAAATATTGTTGATTGACCACTTAAAAAGGCCTATAAATAGATTATTTTATGACGTACATCAATAGTAGCTTTGGAATGTCTTTGTCAACAACTTTGTTGTGTTTTTTGTGTGTGGTTATTTTGTGACACTCTTTTAGGTATTATTTGGAGAGTTTATTGATTGTATTGTGAGGTATTTTGGTGAGTGATTTATGAAAATTAGGGTTGGTATTGGACTACAATTACTTCTTTATGTAATAGTAGATTGGGCTTAAGCCAATAAATGGTCTAGATGATTATTGATTAAAATCATTCATTGAGCAAACTCTATAGACATAGGACCGTTGTGTCTAAACTATGTTAACAAATATCGTATGTTAATTTTTTCCTTACTTTGCTCATTCCGTCACTTTGCATTTAATCTTTCTGTTTGTTTCTGTTCTAACTACAGTTAGAACGAAACTATTTTTCAAGTGCAAACCGAGGGATTTTTTAATTTTATATTTAAAATTGACAATGTTCGGTTTAGTTCAAATTTATTTTGATGGGTTGTGCTAATGTTAGACAATTATTTAGTATTTTAGGAGTATAATAATTGATTTTGATATATGCAATGTGACTTATGACTTTCCGATCCAGCATAACAACTCAAAAGATAAAGAAGTATCATTAATTTCTTCATGCTCGTTCCAAGCTCGAAGTACCATTTGTACAAATAAGAATCCCCTTCTTTACATGATTTTTTTATTCATATAGATAGATATAGGATCTAAGGGGCAATTACTTAGAAGTACATTTTGTACAACAACCTTTCCTATTTGATAGAAAAGTATCCCATGATCCTGAACCGATCTTACCTGGGATCGCAAATCCCAAGTTTGTCTATGAAGAGCAGATCTAATTGTATTAGTGTCTATAATTGATTTCTTCTGTGTAATACTAATCGATAGGGCCTCATTGGTAAGTGCCAGTGACTGGGGGTCTATGGTTGACTAATATTACACACCATCATTTAGCTATTGCAATTCTTTTCCTAATAGCAAGTCACATGTATAAGACCAACTGGGGCATTGGGCATAGCCTAAAAGATATTTTAGAGGCTCATAAAGGTCTATTTACAGGCCAAGGGTATAAAGGACTATATGAAATCCTAACAACATCATGGCATGCTAAATTATCTCTTAACTTAGCTATGTTAGGCTTTTTAACCATTGTTGTAGCTCACCATATGTATTCCATTCCCCCTTATCCATACCTAGCTACTGACTATGGTACACAATTGTCATTCTTCACACATCATATGTGGATTGGTGGATTTCTGATAGTGGGTGCCGCTGCACATGCAACCATTTTTATGGTAAGAGACTATGATCCAACTACTCGATACAACGATCTATTAGATCGTGTCCTTAGGCATCGTGATACATTTGTTGGTTAAAGGTAAAAGTCCCATGGATTAGCCCTTATACATTAGGTTAAAGAGTAAACTGATTATTTTGTTAAATTTTTTATCCATTTTTACTATTAAGTACTGATGTGGTTGATAGAGAAACTAGATAGCAACACGTGGCAAGCCACGTGTACTTCATGTTGATGTGACAATATTTTAAAAAGAAATCATTATTTGAAAAATTACATTTAAAATGAACTTGGACAAATGACTAATTTTGGAGTGGTATCTAAACATCTTGAAGTGATTTATTAAATAATTATAAAAAATATAGAAAAATATTTCAAATTTATTAAGAATTACAAGAAACTATAAATAATAATAATTTTTAAATATTAAAAACTATAAAAACTATATACACATATAGCATGTTTAAAGAAATCATATATATATATACACACATATGTATCTTCTTAATTGAATTGATATTTTTAATTGATCATTTCAATAGTCCAATTTTATTATTTTCTTATAATTCTTAATAAATCTTTTTATAAACGTATGTATGTAATAGTAAACTTTCATAATAATTTTTTTTAAATTTAATAATTATTTATAGTTTGTTATAATTCTTAATAATTCTGAAACAATTTTCTATAATTATTTAATAATTATTTTAAAGGTTCATTCTAATTTTTTTTCATAATTTTATATAATTAAATAAAAAACCACATTAAGGATGAACCTAGACAACTATTTCTCTAGGTTCATTTTGATCACAATTTTTAAAATAATTATTAAATTTTTTATTTGTTTTTGGGATTTTTAAAAAAATTTAAAATATTTGCTGATATGAAATTTTGCCACATCAGCACGAGGTATATGTGGCACACTACGTGTCATTATCTAATTGCTTTGTTAACTACATCATCACATAACAATAGAAATGGATGGAATTTTTAATGGAAGGATCAATTGACTCTTTGATCTAACGTATAGGGACTAATTTGTTTATTTTTTGAGGAAAATGGACAAAATACAATCCAGCTTCTAGTACAAGGGTCTCCATGGTACTTTTACCTAATCCAAATAATCACTTAACAACAAAAATTGATAGAATTTTTAGCAGAAAAATCAATTTACACTTTTTTTTTCCTAACATTTAAGGGTTAATTATCCATTTTTTAGGAGGAACAAAATGCAATTCAATTTCCAATATAGGGATCTCCATGATATTTTATTGTTGGTACATGCAAATATATTCTAATTATATATAAAGGGAAGGGATCGAGTTACACCTTTATAATACTATAGTGGTTTTACATCCTTTCACAATATTTTATACAATTAGTATTTTAACAATCTAGCTGTTATATTTCATACTCCATTCATGTAAATAATGCATGTCGATTTTGGCATAAATTAAAAATTTTTAACTATTCGTTTTCTGTAAAATAAACTTTCAACCGTTAAATATATATTAATATATATAATATTTTAGATTGATATGATAAATATATTGGATTGATTCAAAAATTTACATGCATGACAAGTACGAATATCTTGATAAATTTAACAATTAAATTATTAAAATAATGGTTGTTGAATTAAGAAACAAGTAAGCCTGGACCTGTCTGTTCTTTTTCTCCCCTAAAATGGGGGTAAAATACGTAGTAGTTGTTCATGTTTGGACTCGTTTCAGCCATGTTTTTATATTTCGCTCAAGGAAAGTTTTGGAAATTTTTATATTTAAATTTCACAATGGGTGTATTCTGATTTTGGTTTATTAGTTTAAGTTTTAGATATATTTAGTTGTAACTTGGGAAAGAATATCTTGAATAATTTTAAATTTATTGATATTTTTAAATATTTTTCATTCGTAAATATACATTTTAAAAGTATTCATCGTTTAATTAAATACTTATATTTTATTTTTAAAAATAATTATAAACAAATAAAAGTAGTTAAAATTTAAAAAAAAAATTGATTTAAAATATTGTACCAACATATATGAATAAGACGAAATCAGTATTAATTTTTATCAAAACGAAATTTAGATTACTTAAGACATACACTATCAAAATAAATACAGAAATGCCCTTGTATTTTATCGGGTTATCTTATCTGATTTTTGAAATGCATTATTAAATTTGGATTGGGCGGGTGGGATGACGATGCATCAACTACATCGGCGAGAGCAATGGAGCCCTACCCTACAATTAACATGCCAATTTACCTTCCCACACCAATCACTTCTATCAATTTTACTTTCTCATTCAAATAAAAATGAGGTCAATCAAATGTACGGGTGGCACGGAAATATCTTGTATTTTATTGGTTAATGTCTCCTCAAAAATTCTTTCAATTTATCCCCCACCATAATGCTTTGAATTCTTTTTCATTGCTTTATAGGCTACGTCTTGCTTACATATGTTCATTGTTGGGTGATTCATTCAAGTTCAAAAATTTGTCCAAAAAAATGAGAGAGTTTAAATAAAATACAAGGTTCAAATAAAATTTAAGGTTAGTTTTTTATATAGGCCAAGCATTGGGTAAGATTTTTGGTCCAAACCTCGCTTGGCCTGAATATATTATGTTATAAAAAAATATTATATTAATTATATATTAATAATAATTATATATATTTAATTTATATTAAATCATCAATTCAATAACAATTAAACTCATTACCCAAAACCTAAAAGAAAAATTACCCAACTAAATAACCCAACCCAAAATATAAAATTTTAAAAAATATATTTAATACAATAAAAATATTTATTATATCTATTTGTGTTTTTAATATAATAAAAACATTTATTATATTTATGGTAGTGTTTTTTAATGTGTTACAAAACTTTTATTTTAGCGTTTTTAGTGCACTTAGTGTATTATATATATTTTAAAAATTTTATTTTTAAATAAAAATTAATCTAAAAAAATCAAATATGGACGGGTTAGGTCGGGCTCGAGTTTACCTTTCTTAAATTAGGTCGGATTTAGGCAAAAAAGTAAGCCTATTTTTGGGGTTGGGCTGGGCTGGGCTCATGTTTGAAAAATTGGTCTAAATACCTTGTATGGGTTTGACCCAAACTTGGCCCTGCCCATGAGCACATCTACTCTTACTGCTTGTTATGAGTCTATTAAGATTTGTAAATTTTGGAAAAAACGAGCAATCAAAATTTTAATCCGGCATTATGGGATTTAAATAATTACCATTATTTTATGGTTTTTATTTTTTTTCATTGTTAATACTTATTTTTATAATAATTTGTTATCTTGCCTGAACGGAGTGTGATTGCTTTTGATATCTCCCATTATACTCATCAATTGGCTCATCTGATCTTCCAGATTAGTCAATGTTTTCATAGTGTTAGTGCACTCAGATTGCACTTGTTTTACCTCCATCCTCATTGATTGCATTTCCCTTTCTATCCGATCCAAGCGTTGACCACATACAACATGGTCATTTGGGTTGGCCCTTTCCTGAGGCTTTTACAAATAAGAAGGTTGATAATTAGTATTTTTTAATTGGTTGTGCATTGTTACCTCCTCCTTGATTTCTGCCCCATCTCATGTTTGAGTGATCTCTCCAACTGGGATTATAAGTGTTTGAATAAGGGTTTCCACCCCTATTTCTAACGTAATTGACATCCTCAGTTGGATTATTAATATAATGAAAGAGTGGTTTGTCTCCTTATATATAGATGATGCACTAGATGAGGACTCCATGCGGTTGAGTTTGTCCATTATTTGTTGGTATCTATCGTCCTCCTAGACAGTTTTTACCGTCAATGGTCTCTGGCAATATGTATAACATTCGGTTGGCCACTGACTGAAGTTTATTGCCATGTTTTCTATCAGTTCATATGCATCTTCGTATGTTTTGTTCATTGAAGCTTCTCCTACAGCTCCATCTGATCTTGAACGTGCGTGCACATCCAACCCATTGTAGAACATTTGTAGTCTCAGCCACTCAGGTAAACCATGATGTGGGTATCTCTGTATTAGCATTTTAAAACACTCCAAAGCTTTGTGAAAACTCTCTCCTTCTAACTGTTTGAATGTTGCGATCTCTCTTCTCACTTAGATCATCTTGCTAATATGGAAAAACTTTTGTAGAAATTTTCCTACAAATTCATCCCATGTCGTGATAAATCCTGATACCTGCAAATCTAACCAAGAAAATGTGTTATCGATTAAGGAGAAGGGGAACAGCCGAAGACGAATAGCTTCATCAGTGACCCTATTATATTTAAATGTATCACAAAGCTAAAAGAACCATTTTAAATGCTGATTTGGGTCATCCACCATTGTGCCTCTAAACTGTAAATTGTTCTAGATCATTTGGATCATGGCCAGTTTTATTTCAAAATTGTTAGCCACAATAGTCGGCCTTATGATGCTTCCTTGAACCATCTCCAGATTTGGTAGCGCATAGTCCCTTAGGGTTCTTTCGTTTCGCGCCAGAGGTACATTTGCAGGTAGCTACGGTGGTGGTGGTAAGTCCTCTGGGTTATTATTGTTAATCTCGTCAAACAGCGAGTTGTCTTGTGGTGGTAAATTGCTTGTAGTAGGTGGTTGATTCTACATCTGTTGTTGCTGTTGACAATTTTGGTGAATTATTCTCTCTGGATCAGTAGTTGGCTTTATAGGTGTTCCCCTACTATGATTCATATACTAAAACCATAAATAAAATAAATGATGTTAGTAAAAATAAAAATAAAGTTGTACCTATAATTTATTAATTTCCTAACTATTCTATTAAACACAAAAATTAAAACTAATCCAGTAGCGTTGCTTCCCTGACAACGACGACAACAACTTGACCGCCTACGGATGTACCGACGTCCAAAGTGTGAATACTGCAACTAAAAGATATGGAATTGAGGCGGTGTCTGCAAGTATATGGGTTAAGTTGTAATATAGATACAATGAAGCAGGTAAGTACTCCGAGAATCGTACCCAAGGGAGGTAAGTACTAAATTAACTTTACCCTAAATACAAATAAATCTAATTAGTATGTTAAATAAATTATATTACGATAAAACATAAAAGGAAATATGTTGGGGGGGTTTATAAATAATGAAATAAAAATAATAAAGGAAAAGTGAACTTCGGATATAAAAATTCTAACTTAACCAAATCTAAGTATGGGTGATTAGCCCTCTTTGGTGATCGTAACTAATTCCTATTTCGAGTTTCTACTCAATCAATTGGTCGCTACCCTAGCAGGATCTCTCAATCTTCCACTAAACTAACAAGTCGACAAGAACTACTTATCACTCGACCTCATTGTCCAGATCGGTTCAAGGCTAAGGTGTTCACGGATAGGCCATACCAATTTTGGGTTAAGTCCTACCTAAATGACTTCCTAGGGTCATCAAGCCTAGGGTTTAAGTTCTTCCTCTCCCAAAAAGCTAATCCACTAAGAAAACCCAACATAGCAATTAATTAATCACACCTCTACTCACTAATCTCTCATAAAATGATTAGTTCATCGTGGATTTCATGAACATAATAATCTTGATAATAAAAATAAACATAAATAATGAATCAAGTGAGAGGTTTAAGAGAATCCTAAATTGTATTAATTGAAGCATAGAATCCATAGTAGTTTGATCACAGTTACAACTCACATTCTTAGACGAACACGAAGTAGAAAAGAAAGGAAAAAAACAAAACTACATTTACAAAGAAAAACTTAGAATATGAAAGTTGTCCTCCAACAAGTGTTTTAAGAGCCAATTTATAGAGTTAGAGTTACCGTCGTCCTTAACACTAGGTCAGCTGATGCTCTCATGTTTAATTTTCATTGTGTGGACTAAAACGCCCTTAGCTTGTAAGTGTTTCTCGTACAGAACTGATGTCGCAACACCCTAGTCCATGTGTCGCGGCATCAAAAGCAGTATGCATAGTTTAAGGCTAGCTTCAGGGGTGTGTCACAACATCCTTTTGCTATGTCGCAACACCCAAGGCAGTATAGCAATCCTGGCATTTTGCTCCCTATGTTGAGACATCGAACTCCTCGTGTTGTAATATAGCGACAAGCTTTGAGTTCCTATGCCTTTGAATGGTCTCATGCATACTTACTAAGTACGTTAGCTCTCCTTTAGGCCTCAGCTGGGCCCTAATGTAAATAAAATACTCAAAATGCACTTTTTATTCAATTTAACTAAACTAAAAAAAACATAAATAAAACATATTAAAATGCTCGTATTCAAGCTTCTCAAGTACGAAAACTAGTTTAATCTGCTACATCGAATTATGACAGATTAGTATGTTAGCAAGTTAGAGCCGAGCATCATGTTCCGTTAAGTGTGCTATAACATATGGTGATTCTGAAATGGAAATGGGAGCATTTTACTATGGATTTTGTATCGGAATTACTGGTGTCCCCGAAAAAGAAAGGTACAATCTGAGTAATAATTGACAGATAATTAAGTTCACACTCTATTCCTGTTAGGACAGGTTACTCAGTTGAGAAGTTGGCTAAACTGTATATCTGTAAGATTACCAAATTACACGGCGTACCACTATCTATTATTTTAGATTGAGACCTGGGAATTTCCTCCAAATGTTGGAGTAAGATACTCGAAGCTCCGGGCATAAAATTGAATTTCAGTATAGCCTTTCATCTTGAGATAGACTAATAATCAGAACAAGTGATTCAAATATTAGAAGATATGTTGCGATGTTGCATAATTAAGTATGAAGCTTTATATATATGTGAATGCAAAACTCCATTGTACTAGTTCGAGTTGAGCGAAATAAAGTTAGCAAGATCTTATCTAATACGAGAGACAGAAGAAAAAGTTAGAGCTATACGAGACTATTTGGAGGCTGCCTAAGACCGATAGAAATTGTATGTTGATTTAAAAAGATAAGATATCGAATTTCAGACCGTGATTGTAACATCCTGAATTAGGGGTATTTGAAAATTTAATTATTTGTTCCCATGTGTGTGAGTGTGTTTGAAGAAATAAATAAATATGATTTTATTTGGCATGATCTAAGGTCTAGAATTAAACCCGAGCTAGGCCTGACTTAGTATTAAAATTTTTTTTTAGTACCTGAAAGGAGGGAGCTAGGCGAGATAGGGCTTTAAAGAAATTTGGGCGAATTATGGCACAAAGAATAGGCTTGGCACAAGTGGCTTGGTGCGCCACTTAAGGGTGTTGGCACGAAGGTCTCGTGTTCAAACGCAAGGGACGCAAGGATTTTTATTTTTTTGGGCTTTGGCGTTGAAGGAGTAAGGGCCAGGAAGAAGGCTTATAATTAAAAGGTGAGGGCTTTATGTCATGACAGTCCAAAAGGAAGAGTGGCTTAAGGTGTGAAAAGGGGGTCTTGCTTGAGGTCACTGGTTCGAGCCAAAGATAGCGTGCCAGCTTTGGTCTTTAATTTCTTTTCTTTTGTCAAGGCGTGCATGGGTGGAAATTGGCATGAATGTGGACTCTTTAAATTGATAAAAATAAGGTTTTATTTTTGCAAAAAATTCGGCTGGAAGGGGGGATTATTAGTAGTTTAATTGTTATTAATTGTTGAAGGTGAATAAAGGATTAAATGTAGGATAATTCTGCTTTGTTTTGTGATAAATAAAAGCTGGAATTTATCACCTAAAAGGGAGGAATTGGCCAGCATTGGGACTCCTTGGGGTTGTTCAAAAATTGATTTTTGTACAAAGCAAGAAGTGCCCAAAAATTCCAGCAACTATTTCTTCTTCTTTTTCCTCTCTTTCTGCCGCTAGAATTTCCCCTAGGAAATCCTTCAAAATTTTCCAAAGATCTTCCTCTTTTACTTAGCCAAAAATCACCATTGATTTCCCCTACATATTTTCTTTTTCTTTTCTTCCTCCATTAGCCGAACCCCTACCATCTTGCTGCCGAAATTCCCTTAGACAAATTGCCCAAAATTATTCAAAATTCCAGCATCTCTTTAGCCGAATCTACTCCTCCCTATTTGCTGTAGTTTTGGCCGAACATCAAAGAAAAGGGTGCTCTCTTCTTCCCCAATCGGTTTAGGAGGAAGGTGTGGCCGATTGTCAGGGGGTGAACCATCGCTTGGCTCGGGATTTGGTAGGAAACCAAATCATTTGTAAGGACAAGAGATCTAGCGACGTAGATCGGATCTTCGGGATCTAAGAATTCCTAGTAGAAACAGTGTGTAAACTCTTTACACACTTTATTAATAAACTTGCTATATTATTGTCTTGAGTATAAATTTTGGTAGTGATCTATGATATGCTTGTGGGCTTAAACATGGATTCTGGGTAAGTCCCCTAACTTGTGATTTTTGATATATGTTTGCATGCCATCACATGATGTTTAATACTATGACATGATATATGAAATTTGTTGTATAAGCATGTGATGGTGGGATTGATGAGAGGAGGGGGATGAACTATGGACTGTCGTCAGTGGTTTTGACCACAAGATGGGTTGGCCCCATCAGATTATTGTGACCTATGGTCATCAGTGGTTTTGACCACAACGATTGATTATTTGCGACTAAGTCCCAGTGGTTTGGTACCACCAGTGGTTTTGACCACATTTGATATTACGTGACCTATGGTCATCAGTGGTTTTGACCACACGATGGGTTGGCCCCATCATTTAAATTGTGACTTTAAGTCATCAGTGGTTTTGACCACACGGGGTAGAAAAGGAGTATGGATGGCTAGTGGGGTTGCATGAGCATGTTTATTAATGAATTGTGTATGAGATGTATTTTCTGGGTGGGGGATTTACACATTGAGTCTCGGTGACTCACCCCTTTCCCTTAACATTTTGCGATGATGAGTAGATCGCGGAGATGGAGCCTGATGGACTCAAGGTGGCCATGCAGTGGGATTTGAATTTAATGAACTTGGATTTTAGTTATTTTTATTTTTATTGTTGGTTTTGTTTTAATCAAGTTGTAATAAGGCCTCCTAGGATTATTTTTATTATCTTTACATGTTTTGAATATTTTGTTTAAACTATTTAATAATATTAAAATGGGTGCACATGTTTTCTCAAATCAAACGCAAAATGTTTTGGAAGTGCCATCGGGTACATTTGAAACCTGTAACAACTTGACCTAATAAATATTTTTAGAACAAACCAAGTATGGTTTTAGCATGATAATTGAAAATGAAGATGTTTTCATCAAAACTCAAATCGGCTAAAGGGATTTTCAAAATGGTTTTCTCTGTGACATACCAAATTCGGCCGTAATGTTTGGGCCGGGTTTGGGGTGTTATAAAATTGGTATCAGAGCCCAGTTCAAAGCTCGGCTGTGGGGGCCCAAGGCCCAAAATGTTTTAGTAGGCCTTTGATAAATATTTTTGCTTTTGAATAGCATGGCACCGAGTCTCCGGCACCTATCCGCCCAGGTAAGTACTCCTAACTTCTGTATGATTTATTGTCTATAGAAGGGTAGGAAGCATGGAACGTAGATAGTGATAAGTGCTTTAAACCTTAGGACTAGTTACCCCAACAAAAGACATAAGACTTTAAAAGCCTAATTAAACAAACCTAGGACCAAGTCGCCGAGTTAGGGTGTGGTAACCTTGGTGCGCATGTCTAGGATTGGATCCGGAAGAGCTTGGTATTTAAGCAGTCCTTGTGACTCACCTCCTCTTCGCGGGATTCCTACCTGGTGTGTAGCTTCGGTTCACCCTAACCAAGAGGACTCGGTCATAGGCTAAACACGCTAAATAAAACCCGAAAGGGATTAGCCATGTTTTAAGGAAAACTTTAGTTTTAAAATCACTAAAATATCTCTTTTAAATAGTAGAAAAAAAATTTTATGTTGGAAAACTTTCAAAATATTCTTGACTTACAAAAATTACCAAAATGCCCCTAGTGGCAAATTTACGAAAATACCCTTGGTTTTAAAATTTACCATATTACCCTGATTTCAATAAATTCTTTTATTTTGCAAAGTATCCCAAAATTTTTATTTCAAAATAATAACCTGACTTTTGAAATTTACAAAATTACCCCTGATTGACAAAATTACCAAAATACCCCTGGTTTCCAAAATTCTGCTATACCTTCAGTTTGTCAAATTTTCGAAAAATACCCTCCAGTTTTGTGAAATTTTAAAGTGTTCTGAATTATTAAAGTTTTAGAATTTCTCTGGTTTATTACGAAAATACCCTCAGAGGAAAATGACGAAAATACCCAGGATAGAAACGGACGAAACGTCCAGAAGAGTGAATAAGTATGAAAGGTAGTAGGGAATGGATGTTCTTCTCTGTGTGAACTAGGATAGAGAACTTAAAACTTTGTTTGATCGAAAGAATCCTTATTAAACTTTTCATAAAATTTCGTCATGGATAACCAAAGTGAAACACGTACTAATCCATAAAAATTTCTTAATCGATAAGCGCAATCGTTAGAATGAGTTCAAGAGGTCATGGACGCCCTCCGCGTGGCCGTGGTAGGGGTAGGATGACCTTGTCGAGCCAGCAAGGTCCGGTCACGGATCCGAGATGAGATGCCGGATCTGCCGGCGACGAAATCGAATTTCAAGATCGACGGGTGGTGATGATGTCGATCTCAAGTCAGACACGGGTATTGGAACGAGTTCTTGAGGTGGCGCGGGTGCGAGGAGCCCGTAAATCGGTGGTTGAACGACTCGCCTAACGGAGCGTAAGTATTTAGGGAGTTTCCTGAGTGGCACCCAGTCATGGCGGAGTCTTCGTTGGAAGCAAATCGAAAGGATCATGGATGACATAGATTTTACAAACGAGGAGAAATTAAAGGGTATAATTTCCTTGCTTCGGGATGAGTCATATCGCTGGTGGCTCACCGTAAGGGATGGAGCGATGGCGTAAAACCTCACCGGGAATTTTTCAAGGATGCCTATCAAAAGAAGTATATTGGAACTAGCTATGTAGACGCACAAATGAAAGGCTTTCTTGAACTCGGTTCGTGGAAATAAGTCGATGATGTAATATGAGGCCGAGTTCCTCCGGTTGAGTAGGTATGCTCGTGGTATTGTGGGTACCGAGCATGAGCGCTGTGTCGTTCAAAAAGATGGGCTTAGAGATGAGTGAGAATTATGATAGCTCCACAACAGAACGAGTTTCTTTGTTCTTGTGGAGAAGTCTAAAGTTGCCGAGGAGTAAGACAGTCCGTTAAGCGGAACCAAGAACGGAATTGGAATAAGAGGAGCTCGGAACCTTCAAGGTTCTCGGGTAATGAAATGTAAGAGGACGAGGTTTGATGGGTCGGATCAAGCTGCTAGGCCTGCTGCTGCTACTAATCCTCAATGGCCGCCACGGTGTGATAAGTGTGGCAAGTTTCACAAGGGGGAGTGTTGGAATGGTAATCGTGGATGCTTTGAATGTGGGTCTATGGAGCATCGAGTTAGAGACTGTCCTAGGAAGGCAGCTAGGCTGAGAACGGAAGGTCAGGATCATGCACCGAACAGAAGGGATAACCAACAACCACAGAGGGGTCGAGGTGCAGTTAGAGTTAATGGAAATGGTAACGGGCGTGGCCGAGGTGCTGAAGGTGCAGAGGCGAGGCAACCAAGGTTGGTTTATGCAGTTGGCCGTCGCGAGGAGGAGGATGTGCCAGATGCGACAACGGGTATGTTCCTTACTTCTGGAATACCCTTAATTGCTTTGATTATTGTAGAGTTTTCTTGTTTTACTAGGGAAGTGCCTGAAACCTTGGTTGTGAACTTAGAGATTGTGCCTAGGAAGTAGGATAGTTCTATTAAGATCAGAGTGCGCAGCATAAGCGTAGCACGGTGAGTCAAGATGTACGACTATTCGTTAGTAAGTAATTTCGAGGACGAAATTATTTTTAAGGGGGGTAGAATTGTAACATCCTGAATTAGGGGTATTTGAAAATTTAATTATTTGTTCCCATGTGTGTGAGTGTGTTTGAAGAAATAAATAAATATGATTTTATTTGGCATGATCTAAGGTCTAGAATTAAACCCGAGCTAGGCCTGACTTAGTATTAAATTTTTTTTTTAGTACCTGAAAGGAGGGAGCTAGGCGAGATAGGGCTTTAAAGAAATTTGGGCGAATTATGGCACAAAGAATAGGCTTGGCACAAGTGGCTTGGTGCGCCACTTAAGGGTGTTGGCACGAAGGTCTCAGGTTCGAAACGCAAGGGACGCAAGGATTTTTATTTTTTTGGGCTTTGGCGTTGAAGGATTAAGGGCCAGGAAGAAGGCTTATAATTAAAAGGTGAGGGCTTTATGTCATGACAGTCCAAAGGGAAGAGTGGCTTAAGGCGTGAAAAGGGGGCTCTTTGCTTGAGGTCATCGGTTCGAGCCAAAGATAGCGTGCCAGCTTGGTCTTTAATTTCTTTTCTTTTCTTTCTTTGGCGTGCATGGGTGGAAATTGGCATGAATGTGGACTCTTTAAATTGATAAAAATAAGGTTTTATTTTTGCAAAAATTCAATTTGGAAGGGGGATTATTAGTAGTTTAATTGTTATTAATTGTTGAAGGTGAATAAAGGATTAAATGTAGGATAATTCTGCTTTGTTTTGTGATAAATAAAAGCTGGAATTTATCACCTAAAAGGGAGGAATTGGCCAGCATTGGGACTCCTTGGGGGGCTGTTCAAAATTGATTTTTGTACAAACAAAGAAGTGCCCAAAAATTCCAAAGAACTATTTCTTCTTCTTTTTCCTCTCTTTGTTTAGCGAATTTCCCTAGGAAATCCTTCAAAATTTTCCAGCATCTTCCTCTTTTACTTAGCCAAAAATCACCATTGATTTCCCCTACATATTTTCTTTTTCTTTTCTTCCTCCATTAGCCGAACCCCTACCATCTTGTCAGAAAATTCCCTTAGACAAACTGCCCAAAATTATTCAAAATTCCAGCATCTCTTTAGCCGAATCTACTCCTCCCTATTTGCTGTAGTTTTGGCCGAACATCAAAGAAAAGGGTGCTCTCTTCTTCCCCAATCGGTTTAGGAGGAAGGTGTGGCCGATTGTCGGGGGGTAAACCATTGCTTGGCTCGGGATTTGGTAGGAAACCAAATCATTTGTAAGGACAAGAGATCTAGCGACGTAGATCGGATCTTCGGGATCTAAGAATTCCGGTAGAAACAGGTGTGTAAACTCTTTACACACTTTATTAATAAACTTGCTATATTATTGTATTGAGTATAAATTTTGGTAGTGATCTATGATATGCTTGTGGGCTTAAACATGGATTCTGGGTAAGTCCCCTAACTTGTGATTTTTGATATATGTTTGCATGCCATCACATGATGTTTAATACTATGACATGATATATGAAATTTGTTGTATAAGAATGTGATGGTGGGATTGATGAGAGGAGGGGGATGAACTATGGACTGTCCGTCGCTGGTTTTGACCACAAGATGGGTTGGCCCCATCAGATTATTGTGACCTATGGTCATCGGTGGTTTTGACCACAACGATTGATTATTTGCGACTAAGTCCCAAAGTGGTTTGGTACCACCATGGTTTTGACCACATTTGATATTACGTGACCTATGGTCATCGGTGGTTTTGACCACACGATGGGTTGGCCCCATCATTTAAATTGTGACTTTAAGTCATCGGTGGTTTTGACCACACGGGTAGAAAAGGAGTATGGATGGCTAGTGGGGTTGCATGGGCATGTTTATTAATGAATTGTTTATGAGATGTATTTTCCGGGTGGGGGATTTACACATTGAGTCTCGGTGACTCACCCCTTTCCCTTAACATTTTGCAGATGAGTAGATCGCGGAGATGGAGCCGGATGGACTCAAGGTGGCCATGCAGTGGGATTTGAATTTAATGAACTTGGATTTTAGTTATTTTTATTTTTATTGTTGGTTTTGTTTTAATCAAGTTGTAATAAGGCCTCCTAGGATTATTTTTATTATCTTTACATGTTTTGAATATTTTGTTTAAACTATTTAATAATATTAAAATGGGTGCACATGTTTTCTCAAATCAAACGCAAAATGTTTTGGAAGTGCCATCGGGTACATTTGAAACCTGTAACAACTTGACCTAATAAATATTTTTAGAACAAACCAAGTATGGTTTTAGCATGATAATTGAAAATGAAGATGTTTTCATCAAAACTCAAATCGGCTAAAGGGATTTTCAAAATGGTTTTCTCTGTGACATACCAAATTCGGCCGTAATGTTTGGGCCGGGTTTGGGGTGTTACAGTGATAAAATTTTTCAAAAGTTGTGTTTCGGTAGAAAGAAAAGCTCACTTTGAGATTTATAGAGTTGTATGAGATTTCTGAGAGAATTCGTTGGAACGACGGAAATGTGCAAGTGCACACGATCGCAGCAAGTAATAAAGTGACAAGTAAATGTCGAGTTATCGTACCCACAGGGATTGTGAAAAGAATTATTTATGAATGCAATTAAAAACACTTTGGTGAAGAAAAATATTTTGATTTGAGGAGGTGATTAAAAACTAAGATTTTTAAATAAGTAAGATAAATAAAGAGAAAATAAAAGTTCCAAAGCACGATTTCAAAAGATGGTTTTAATCAAGATGACATAATTGTGTTAGATTAATTACATTTCTTAACTTAGAATTATTAAACTCATGTTTATGTTGTTACGAATAAATTCACGGCAACTCGGTAATTTGCTAACATATAAACATACTTACCTACCAAAATCCATTTATCTCTTGACTATATCTCTATGTCAATTCAACCGATTAAACAAATTTTAATAAGCAAATGTGTTAATGCACATACATACTTATGAAATTAAAATAATCTCTTGTACATATCTCTATGCCAATTCAAACAATTAATTAATTCAATCACATAAGCACATAAAAGGTTACGTAAAGTAACAATGTATTTCTACCTTGAAACAGTTTAATCATAATAATCTTGCAAGTTATGCAAGGCTTATGTATCGCTAGATACAGTTGCTAATTTAACCCTCAGCTACCTTAGATGGTTAAACATGCATTGTTTAAGTATTGTGTCAATTAATTACAATTTCAATCTGTTTAAATAATTAATTCATTAGTTACCTTACAATTGTAATGCAAGAATAACTTAGTCATGGTTTCACTTAATCAAACATCTTACCGAGACATATAACAACACAAACACAATTTTAATAACTCAAGTAGACGAAATGCAATAAACCTAACACGAATTAAATTTAAGCCATATTAATTAAATTAAACATATCAACATCACAAATATTCATAGACATGTTCATCATAACAACAAAAAAATTAAAAGGATAGGGAACAATAATCAATTCCATGTTCATCATAGCAACAACAAAATTAAAAGGATAGGGAACAATAATCAATTCCGGTGTTTCTCCGAGGCTTGACTAGTTTGCTCCGCTCTTCCTTCTCCGCTTGTTCTTGTTGAACCGAGGCTTCCACGAACACTTGAATGCTGCTCCAAATGGTGGTTGAAGGACTCTTTTTCAAGAGGTGAAATCGGCAAAGGAATAGGGGAAGAAAATTGTAACAACCCATTTTTCGGTAAAATCGGAATAGTGGTTTCGGGACCACAAATTCGAGCCGAAAATAAAATTTATTTTTATTTTATTTTATGGTCCGTATTATGATAGATATGACATGTGAAAATTTTGGTACAAAAATTTTATCGATTTAGTGCTTAATTATGAGGACTAAATCGCATAAAATGTGAAAGTTGAATTCTAGTAGCTATAAGGATTAAATAGCTATGGAATTCAAAAATAGAGGTCCTTATATGGTAATTAGACCATTAAGAAAAGTATGTAGATTTTTCTTGGTGACTCATCCATGGAAAAATAAAAAAAGGCTAAGGACTAAATTGGAAAGATGAAAAGTTATTAAATGACAATTTAATTAAATTAAAAGGAAAACATTTTCAGATCATCTTCCCCAAATATTTCCATAGAAACCCTAGGAGAGAGGATGAAAACTTTTCAAGCTGAATAAGGTATGAAATCAAGTCTCGTTTTTAATGTTTTTTATATTTTTGGAATCAGGATAGCCGAATCTATCTATTTGAGGGATTAATTTGAAAAGTTATCAAGGTATGAAAAATGGGTCATGGATGTATATGATGTCAATTGGAAATTTATGGTAGAAAATGAAAGATTATTGATAGACAAACAACTTTTACAAAGTGATTTTTGATGAAAACATGATTTAGGGACTAAAATATAAACATGTGAAATTGAAGAAAAAAATTCTGAAATTTTATGAATACATGTGCTGTAAATATTGTAATGGGGCTTTGGTTAGGCTTGGAATAGGGAGTAATTTGCACAAGTTTTATTTTCCGAGCCTAGGGATGAAAATGGAATTTATGAAAAAGTTAGGGGCAAAATGGTAATTTTGCCTAAAATTCAAATTGAGTCCAGGTAAATATGAGATATGTGAAATTGATGTAAAATTTACTCGTATAGATCCGGATAGACCAAATTCGGAGTTAGAACAAGGAAAAAGAGGAAAATGTCGGATTAGTAGATGTTTGTACACGAACCTTTGTCGAGGTAAGTTCGTGTAACTAAATTATGTTTATTTATATGTTTGTTTTGATTGTGATTATGTAAATTATATAAATGTCATAAATAAAAATGTTCTAATTAATTGATAATGCCCGATAGATGTTAAAAGGGTAAACGATGAAAATGTTGTTTTCATGCTCAGAATGGATGTGGAATATTATCATATGAATTATGTGGTGTTAAAGATGTATGAAATGATCACATACCCGACAATTGCTTGATAAATGTTAAATCCCGTTTGAATAAATGGAAGTCGATGGATAAATGTGAGTTCCCTGATAAAACTGCATGTGTTGCAGAATGGATTTAGCCCGGATGGGTAATCCGAAATGAGCCTCTCGAGTATATGTTACAATTAGGATTTAGCTTTGGATGGTAATCCTAATTGATCGGATTTAGCTCGACCGTAAATCCGTAATGGACTCTATAGGGAACTCTTTGTCATATAAAGGATTTATCTCGACCGTAATCTGATAAAGCCTTTAGAGTATATGTTCACACTAGAATTTAGCTTTGACTGTAATTCTGTTGTATCATATGTGTGTTTCGAGAGTGTACCTAAAAGTACTACTCAATATGAATTGACGGTAACATCCCCAAACCCGCCCAAACATTACGACCAATTTGGTTTGCTACAGAGAAAACATTTTGAAAACCATTTTAAGACTGATTTTAAAATTTGTCGAAATGCCTTTCAAATTAAATTTCTTTGTTAAAAACCATACTTAATAAATATTTGTTGAGTCGAGTTGTTTACAAATTTCAAATGTACCCGATGGTACCTTAAAACATTTTATGCTTTAATTTGAGAAAACATGTGCATCCGTTTTAACATCCTCGAATAGTTTAAACAAAACATTCAAAACATGCAAAGAATAATAAAATAATCCTAGGAGGCCTTATTACAATTAAACAACATAAATCCAAAAGAAAGATAGATAAAATCTAAAATTCATTTATTAAAAACTCCATCGCATGGCCACCTCGAGCCCATCCTACCCATTTCCGCGATCTACTCATCCGCAAAATGTTAAGGGAAAGGGGTGAGTCACCAAGACTCAGTGTGTAATCCCCACCCCGGTAAAGTAACTCATACACAAGTCATTAATAAACATGCACATGCAACCCAACTAGCCATCCATACTCCTTTTCTACCCCGTGTGGTCAAAACCACCGGTGGTCAAAACCACCGATGACTTAGAGTCACAAATCGGATGATGGGGCCAACCCATCGTGTGGTCAAAACCACCGATGACCATAGGTCACAATAATCAAGTGTGGTCAAAACCATCGGTGGTACCAAACCACCGGGACTTAGTCGCAAATTAATCAATCGTTGTGGTCAAAACCACCGATGACCATAGGTCACAAATAATCTGATGGGGCCAACCCATCTTGTGGTCAAAACCACCGACGATCCATAATTCATCCCCTCCTCTCATCAATCCCACCATCACATGGTTATATATCAATTATCATGTTTCATGTCATAGCATTTAACATCATGTAATGGCATACAAATCATATATCAAAAATTACAAATTAGGGACTTACAGAATTCCATGCTTAGCCATAAGCAAATCACACCCAAAAGATCTAAGGCAAATAATAATAGCACGTAAATTAATAAAGTGTGTATAGAGATCTTACACACCTATTTTCTAGCAATTCTCGAATATACTAGCGAAATTCCGAGACGTTGTTTCCTCCAATTCACCGAATTCCGTATTTGTCACTTGTCCTATCGAGATTCCTACCAAAACACTTGATAATAATTAGCTTGCACATCTATTCATAACCAAAGCCTATAGCCGAATGTTACTTACCACCTTTCCTTAGGAGAATAAATCCCAAAAGCTTCCCTTAATGGCTATGGCTTCCTCTTACTAATGCTTGAAAAAAAATCCCAAAAAGGATCTTGTGCTCCCTTGATATTCGACCAAAGTAACTCTAATGGAGAAGGAAAGATTTCGGCTATATAGTAATGAAAGGAGAAAATATGTGAATAAAAGTGAGGGAATATAAGTAGAAAAGAGAATAACAATGAGTGAATGGGGATTCAGTTTAATCAACAATGGAAGAAAGAAAAGAAAAGAGGATTTGAGGAAGAAAGAGGTTCGGCCAAATGAAAGAAAAGGGATTTGTGTTTGAGCACAAATCAAAGGAAGAAAAGAGAGAGATGGGAGAAATGAGATTCGCCAACACCTTGTTTACCAAAAAGAAAAGTGCATAAAATGCCAAAATGAAGTTTTAGTTTCAAGTGGAAAGATGAGAGAAAGAAAATAGTATTTTTGGTTCAATGAAATGAAGGCTAAAACAAAAGCAAAATTTGCACAAAATGTACAATAAACATTCGGCCAAAGAAGAGTTTTTGGAGAGGAAAAGCAAAATGCAAAAGATGCACAAAAGAGGAATTGGCCAAATATTCCCCCCCTAAACCACCTAACAAAATTCGGCCACCCACCTAGACACCCATGCCGTCCACATACATGCACTAAAGCCTAGGATTACTTTCCAAAACATCCTCCCTATTCCATGCCTTTGTCCCCTCATCATGCCATAAGTTCAAGATTCTTATCCCCTAAATTAAGCTTTCCTTAATCATAAATTCAACTTACCAAAAGTTATTAGTCCACCTATCATAAATAAGTTTGACCGGCCATCAATGCTAATACACAAAAATAAACCTTCAAAATGCTAAACATACCACTCGAACCTCTAACCTCAAGCTACCTTTCAAGCTCCTTAACCAACTTGCCACTAACTCTCTTATGCTTTAAATGAACACTTAATTAACTTAAGTGTCAAGCTCACTTAATCCTACTTCATTAAATAAACCATACTAAAAATTATTCTATCTTCCTAAATAGAATCAAGCCTTCACAAGACTATGCTAACACACAAAAATTCATACCTGAATTAACACAAGCAACAAGATGATACTCAATTTTTTCCTAAAGCCCAATTCCCAATCGGCTCAATCCTACTAGGCCCAATTTTGGAATGTTACAATTCTACCCTCCTTAAAGAAATTTCGTCCTCGAAATTTCCAACTAGCTCACAGTCGTACCTCCTATCTCGCCACACTACGCTCCTACTGCGCATTCTGATCTTAAAGAATTATCATATTTCTAAACACATTCTCCAAGTTCATAATCAAAATTTTCCCACACTTCACCAACTCAAAAGAACAAACTAACGTAACCACAAATAAGACAATTGAGGGTATTCCGGAAATAAGAACTTACCCGTTGTCATATCCGGCACATCTTCCTCCTCGCGACGGCCAACCGCATAAACCAACCTTGGTTGCCTCGCCTCTGTACCTTCAAACCTCGCCACGCCTGCTACCATCACCATTACCACGACCTCTCTGGTGGTGGTCCTTCATTTCTAACCCGAGCGCGGTTCGACCCTCCGGCGATTCTTATCTAACTTCCGGGACAATCCCTTACACGGTGATCAAACGATCCACACTCAAAACATCCTCGATTACCATTCCAACACTCCCCCTTGTGAAACTTGCCACACTTATCACACCGTGGCGCCATTGAGGATTAGTAGCAAGCAGCAGCCTAGCGACTTGATCGACCCATCAAACCTCGTCCTCTTCTGCTCATTACCCGAGAACCTTGAAGGTTCCGAGCTCCTCTTATTCCAATTCCGTTCTTGGTTCCGCTTAACTGACTGCCTTACCTCTTCAAAGAACCTTTGATTTCTACTAGAGGAGAAACTCCGCTCCTGCTATGGAGCTATCATCATTCTCACTCATCTCTCACCCATCTTCGAATCTAACACAACGTTCATGCTCTGTACCCACCATACTACGAGCATACCTACTCAACCGGAGGAACTCGGCCTCATATTCCGCCATCGACTTATTTCCTGAACCAGTTCAAGAAAGCCTTTCTGCAAGCGTCTACATAGCTAGTTCCAATATACTTCTTTTGGTAAGCTTCCTGAAGAATTCCCACGTGAGATTTTCGCACACTGCTCCATCCCTTACGGTGAGCCACCACCGATAAGACTCATCCCAAGCAAGGAGATAATACCCTTCAACTTCTCCTCGGCGGTGAAATCCAAATCACCCATAATCCTTTCGATGTGGATTCCAACCAATACTCCGCCGCACTGGGTGCCACTCCCGACACACCCCGAAATACCTCAGCTCCGTTAGATCGGAGTCGCCGGAACAGATTTCCGAGCTCCCAAATTTCCACTAGCCCCACCACCAACTCAAGGACTCGCAACACGCCTTGCGACACCGCCTCACCTCCTGTGCGATCCTCGCCTCGCCTCCAAAAGTTGGTGGTGGTGGTGGCGGTGGTACTTCATTCTCGAACCTTGACTGACCTAACGGGTTCATACACTCGGTCCATCCTTCCTTCCAGCGTCCACGACGACCCCCGTCCTCTAGAGCTCATTCTAACTATCGCGCTTTTAATCTATTTAGAAAAATTTTATAGATTAGTACTTTGTTTCACTTGGTTATTCGCGAAGAAATTTTTATGAAGGGAGTTTAATAGAGATTCTTTCGATCACATAAGGTTTTAAGTCCTCTATCCTAGTTCACACAGAGAAGAACATCCATTCCCTAATACCTTTCATTCTTATTCACTCTTCGGACGTTTCTGTCCAGTTTCTATCCCAAGGGTATTTTCGTCATTTTCCTATATAGGGTATTTTCGTAATAAATCGAAGTTTTTTTTTTTTTAAACTTTCGTAATTCAGAACTTTTTGAAATTTCCCAAAACTAGAGGGTTCTTTTCAAAGATTTCTCAAATTAAAGGTATGGCAAAATTTTGGAAACTAGGGGTATTTTGGTAATTTTGTCAATCAAGGGTAATTTCGTAAATTCCAAAAGTCAGTGTATATATATTTTGAAATACAAGATTTTCGGCTACTTTTGCAAAGTAAGAAGATTTTATTGAAATCGGGGTAATTCGGTAATTCTAGAACCAAGGGCATTTTCGTAATTTTGCCACTAGGGGCATTTTGGTAATTTTGGTAAACCGGGAATATTTTGAAGATTTTTCCAAAATAAATTTTTCCTAATATCTAGAGAGTACTTAAACAATTTTAAAACTCGAGTTTTCATGAAAACATGGCTAATCCCTTTCGGGTTTTATTTAGGATTTTGCCTATGACCGAGTCCTCTTGGTTAGGGTGAACCGGCTACGCACTGTAGGATTCCTGCGAAGAGGAGGTGAGTCACGAGGACTGCTAAGTACCAAGCTCTTCCCGGATCCAATCCTAGACATGCGCACTGGGGTTACCACACCCTAACTCCTACGACTTGGTCCTAGGTTTGTTTAATTAGGCTTTTAAAGTTTTATGTCCTTGTTGGGGTAAACTAATCCTAAGGTTTAAAGTACTTATTACTATCTACGTTCCCATGCTTCCTACCCTTCTCGTAAAAATAAATCGTCATGAGAAGTTAGGAGTACTTACAGGGCGGATAGGTGCCTGAGACTCGGTGCCATGCTATTCAAAACCAAAAATATTTCTCAAAGGCCTACTAAAACATTTTTGGGCCTTGGGCCCCACACAACAGCTTTGAACTGGCTCGATACCAATTTTGTAACATCCCCAAACCCGGCCCAAACATTACGACCGAATTTGGTTTGCTACAGAGAAAAACATTTTGAAAACCATTTTAAGACTGATTTTAAAATTTGTCGAAATGCCTTTCAAATTAAATTTCTTTGTTAAAAACCATACTTAATAAATATTTGTTGAGTCGAGTTGTTTACAAATTTCAAATGTACCCGATGGTACCTTAAAACATTTTATGCTTAATTTGAGAAAACATGTGCATCCGCTTTAACATCCTCGAATAGTTTAAACAAAACATTCAAAACATGCAGCAATAATAAAATAATCCTAGGAGGCCTTATTACAATTAAACAACATAAATCCAAAAGAAAGATAGATAAAATCTAAAATTCATTTATTAAAAACTCCACTGCATGGCCACCTCGAGTCCATCCGGCTCCATTTCCGCGATCTACTCATCTGCAAAATGTTAAGGGAAAGGGTGAGTCACCAAGACTCGAGTGTGTAATCCCCACCCGGTAAAGTAACTCATACACAAGTCATTAATAAACATGCACATGCAACCCAACTAGCCATCCATACTCCTTTTCTACCCCGTGTGGTCAAAACCACTGGTGGTCAAAACCACTGATGACTTAGAGTCACAAATCAGATGATGGGGCCAACCCATCGTGTGGTCAAAACCACCGATGACCATAGGTCACAATAATCAAGTGTGGTCAAAACCATCGGTGGTACCAAACCACCGGGACTTAGTCGCAAATTAATCAATCGTTGTGGTCAAAACCACCGATGACCATAGGTCACAAATAATCTGATGGGGCCAACCCATCTTGTGGTCAAAACCACCGACGACGATCCATAATTCATCCTCCTCCTCTCATCAATCCCACCATCACATGGTTATATATCAATTATCATGTTTCATGTCATAGCATTTAACATCATGTAATGGCATACAAATCATATATCAAAAATTACAAATTAGGGGACTTACTCAATTCCATGCTTAGCCATAAGCAAATCACACCCAAAAGATCTAAGGCAAATAATAATAGCACGTAAATTAATAAAGTGTGTATAGAGATCTTACACACCTATTTTCTAGCAATTCTCGAATATACTAGCGAAATTCCGAGACGTTGTTTCCTCCAATTCACCGAATTCCGTATTTGTCACTTGTCCTATCGAGATTCCTACCAAAACACTTGATAATAATTAGCTTGCACATCTATTCATAACCAAAGCCTATAGCCGAATGTTACTTACCACCTTTCCTTAGGAGAATAAATCCCAAAAGCTTCCCTTAATGGCTATGGCTTCCTCTTACTAATGCTTGAAAAAAATCCCAAAAAGGATCTTGTGCTCCTTGATATTCGACCAAAGTAACTCTAATGGAGAAGGAAAGATTTCGGCTATATAGTAATGAAAGGAGAAAATATGTGAATAAAAGTGAGGGAATATAAGTAGAAAAGAGAATAACAATGAGTGAATGGGGATTCAGTTTAATCAACAATGGAAGAAAGAAAAGAAAAGAGGATTTGAGGAAGAAAGAGGTTCGGCCAAATGAAAGAAAAGGGATTTGTGTTTGAGCACAAATCAAAGGAAGAAAAGAGAGAGATGGGAGAAATGAGATTCGCCAACACCTTGTTTACCAAAAAGAAAAGTGCATAAAATGCCAAAATGAAGTTTTAGTTTCAAGTGGAAAGATGAGAGAAAGAAAATAGTATTTTTGGTTCAATGAAATGAAGGCTAAAACAAAAGCAAAATTTGCACAAAATGTACAATAAACATTCGGCCAAAGAAGAGTTTTTGGAGAGGAAAAGCAAAATGCAAAAGATGCACAAAAGAGGAATTGGCCAAATATTCCCCTAAACCACCTAACAAAATTCGCCACCCACCTAGACACCCATGCCGTCCCACATACATGCACTAAAGCCTAGGATTACTTTCCAAAACATCCTCCCTATTCCATGCCTTTGTCCCCTCATCATGCCATAAGTTCAAGATTCTTATCCCCTAAATTAAGCTTTCCTTAATCATAAATTCAACTTACCAAAAGTTATTAGTCCACCTATCATAAATAAGTTTGACCGCCATCAATGCTAATACACAAAAATAAACCTTCAAAATGCTAAACATACCACTCGAACCTCTAACCTCAAGCTACCTTTCAAGCTCCTTAACCAACTTGCCACTAACTCTCTTATGCTTTAAATGAACACTTAATTAACTTAAGTGTCAAGCTCACTTAATCCTACTTCATTAAATAAACCATACTAAAAATTATTCTATCTTCCTAAATAGAATCAAGCCTTCACAAGACTATGCTAACACACAAAAATTCATACCGAATTAACACAAGCAACAAGATGATACTCAATTTTTCCTAAAGCCCAATTCCCAATCGGCTCAATCCTACTAGGCCCAATTTTGGAATGTTACAATTCTACCCTCCTTAAAGAAATTTCGTCCTCGAAATTTCCAACTAGCTCACAAATGCATTCCTCCTCTATCTCGCCACACTACGCTCCTATCTGCGCATTCGATCTTAAAGAATTATCATATTTCTAAACACATTCTCCAAGTTCATAATCAAAATTTTCCCACACTTCACCAACTCAAAAGAACAAACTAACGTAACCACAAATAAGACAATTGAGGGTATTCCTAAAATAAGAACTTACCCGCTGTCATATCCGCACATCTTCCTCCTCGCGACGCCAACCGCATAAACCAACCTTGGTTGCCTCGCCTCTGTACCTTCACACCTCGGCCACGCCTGTTACCATCACCATTACCACGACCTCTCTCGTGGTGGTCCTTCATTTCTAACCCGAGCACCGGTTCGACCCTCCGGCTGATTCTTATCTAACTTCCGGGACAATCCCTTACACGGTGATCAAACGATCCACACTCAAAACATCCTCGATTACCATTCCAACACTCCCCCTTGTGAAACTTGCCACACTTATCACACCGTGGCGGCCATTGAGGATTAGTAGCAAAGCAGCAGCCTAGCGACTTGATCGACCCATCAAACCTCGTCCTCTTACGCTCATTACCCGAGAACCTTGAAGGTTCCGAGCTCCTCTTATTCCAATTCCGTTCTTGGTTCCGCTTAACGGACTGTCTTACCTCTTCAAAGAACCTTTGATTTCTCTACTAGGACAAAGAACTCCCGCTCTCTGTGTGGGAGCTATCATCATTCTCGGCTCATCTCTCACCCATCTTCGAATCTAACACAACGCTTCATGCTCTGGTACCCACCATACTACGAGCATACCTACTCAACCGGAGGAAATCGGCCTCATATTCCGCCATCGACTTATTTCCCGAACCAGTTCAAGAAAGCCTTTCATTTGTGCGTCTACATAGCTAGTTCCAATATACTTCTTTTGGTAAGCTTCCTGAAGAATTCCCACGTGAGATTTTCTCGCCACTGCTCCATCCCTTACGGTGAGCCACCACCGATAAGACTCATCCCGAAGCAAGGAGATAATACCCTTCAACTTCTCCTCGCCGTGAAATCCAAATCACCCATAATCCTTTCGGTGGATTCCAACCAATACTCCGCCAAGACTGGGTGCCACTCCCGACACACCCCGAAATACCTCACTCAGTTAGATCGGAGTCGCCGGGAACAGATTTCCGAGCTCCCAAATTTCCACTAGCCCCACCACCAACTCAAGGACTCGCAACACACGACTTGCGACACCGCCTCACCTCCTGGCCCGATCCTGCTCCTCGCCTCCAAAAGTTGGTGGTGGTGGTGGCGGTGGTACTTCATTCTCAGAACCTTGACCTGACCTAACGGGTTCAGACACGGTCATCCTTCCCCTTCCGCGTCCACGACGACCCCGTCCTCTAGAGCTCATTCTAACTATCGCGCTTTTAATCTATTTAGAAAAATTTTATAGATTAGTACTTTGTTTCACTTGGTTATTCGCGAAGAAATTTTTATGAAGGGAGTTTAATAGAGATTCTTTCGATCACATAAGGTTTTAAGTCCTCTATCCTAGTTCACACAGAGAAGAACATCCATTCCCTAATACCTTTCATTCTTATTCACTCTTCGGACGTTTCTGTCCAGTTTCTATCCCAAGGGTATTTTCGTCATTTTCCTATAGGGGTATTTTCGTAATAAATCGAAGTTTTTTTTTTTTAAACTTTCGTAATTCAGAACTTTTTGAAATTTCCCAAAACTAGAGGGTTCTTTTCAAAGATTTCTCAAATTAAAGGTATGGCAAAATTTTGGAAACTAGGGGTATTTTGGTAATTTTGTCAATCAAGGGTAATTTCGTAAATTCCAAAAGTCAGTGTATATATATTTTGAAATACAAGATTTTCGGCTACTTTTGCAAAGTAAGAAGATTTTATTGAAATCGGGGTAATTCGGTAATTCTAGAACCAAGGGCATTTTCGTAATTTTGCCACTAGGGGCATTTTGGTAATTTTGGTAAACCGAATATTTTGAAGATTTTTCCAAAATAAATTTTTCCTAATATCTAGAGAGTACTTAAACAATTTTAAAACTCGAGTTTTCATGAAAACATGGCTAATCCCTTTCGGGTTTTATTTAGGATTTTGCCTATGACCGAGTCCTCTTGGTTAGGGTGAACCGAAGCTACGCACTGTAGGATTCTGCGAAGAGGAGGTGAGTCACGAGGACTGCTAAGTACCAAGCTCTTCCGATCCAATCCTAGACATGCGCACTGGGGTTACCACACCCTAACTCTCGACTTGGTCCTAGGTTTGTTTAATTAGGCTTTTAAAGTTTTATGTCCTTGTTGGGGTAAACTAATCCTAAGGTTTAAAGTACTTATTACTATCTACGTTCCATGCTTCCTACCCTTCTACGTAAAAATAAATCGTGATGTAAGTTAGGAGTACTTACAGGCGGATAGGTGCTTAGAGACTCGGTGCCATGCTATTCAAAACCAAAAATATTTCTCAAAGGCCTACTAAAACATTTTTGGGCCTTGGGCCCCCACACCAGCTTTGAACTGGCTCGATACCAATTTTGTAACATCCCCAAACCCGCCCAAACATTACGACCGAATTTGGTTTGCTACAGAGAAAACATTTTGAAAACCATTTTAAGACTGATTTTAAAATTTGTCGAAATGCCTTTCAAATTAAATTTCTTTGTTAAAAACCATACTTAATAAATATTTGTTGAGTCGAGTTGTTTACAAATTTCAAATGTACCGATGGTACCTTAAAACATTTTATGCTTAATTTGAGAAAACATGTGCATCCGTTTTAACATCCTCGAATAGTTTAAACAAAACATTCAAAACATGCAAAGAATAATAAAATAATCCTAGGAGGCCTTATTACAATTAAACAACATAAATCCAAAAGAAAGATAGATAAAATCTAAAATTCATTTATTAAAAACTCCACTGCATGGCCACCTCGAGTCCATCCGGCTCCATTTCCGCGATCTACTCATCTGCAAAATGTTAAGGGAAAGGGGTGAGTCACCAAGACTCAGTGTGTAATCCCCACCCGGTAAAGTAACTCATACACAAGTCATTAATAAACATGCACATGCAACCCAACTAGCCATCCATACTCCTTTTCTACCCCGTGTGGTCAAAACCACTGGTGGTCAAAACCACTGATGACTTAGAGTCACAAATCAGATGATGGGGCCAACCCATCGTGTGGTCAAAACCACTGATGACCATAGGTCACAATAATCAAGTGTGGTCAAAACCACTGGTGGTACCAAACCACTGGGACTTAGTCGCAAATTAATCAATCGTTGTGGTCAAAACCACTGATGACCATAGGTCACAAATAATCTGATGGGGCCAACCCATCTTGTGGTCAAAACCACTGACGACAGTCCATAATTCATCCCCCTCCTCTCATCAATCCCACCATCACATGGTTATATATCAATTATCATGTTTCATGTCATAGCATTTAACATCATGTAATGGCATACAAATCATATATCAAAAATTACAAATTAGGGGACTTACCTGAATTCCATGCTTAGCCATAAGCAAATCACACCCAAAAGATCTAAGGCAAATAATAATAGCACGTAAATTAATAAAGTGTGTATAGAGATCTTACACACCTATTTTCTAGCAATTCTCGAATATACTAGCGAAATTCCGAGACGTTGTTTCCTCCAATTCACCGAATTCCCGTGATTGTCACTTGTCCTATCGAGATTCCTACCAAAACACTTGATAATAATTAGCTTGCACATCTATTCATAACCAAAGCCTATAGCCGAATGTTACTTACCACCTTTCCTTAGGAGAATAAATCCCAAAAGCTTCCCTTAATGGCTATGGCTTCCCTCTTACTAATGCTTGAAAAAAAATCCCAAAAAGGATCTTGTGCTCCCTTGATATTCGACCAAAGTAACTCTAATGGAGAAGGAAAGATTTCGGCTATATAGTAATGAAAGGAGAAAATATGTGAATAAAAGTGAGGGAATATAAGTAGAAAAGAGAATAACAATGAGTGAATGGGGATTCAGTTTAATCAACAATGGAAGAAAGAAAAGAAAAGAGGATTTGAGGAAGAAAGAGGTTCGGCCAAATGAAAGAAAAGGGATTTGTGTTTGAGCACAAATCAAAGGAAGAAAAGAGAGAGATGGGAGAAATGAGATTCTGCCAACACCTTGTTTACTAAAAAGAAAAGTGCATAAAATGCCAAAATGAAGTTTTAGTTTCAAGTGGAAAGATGAGAGAAAGAAAATAGTATTTTTGGTTCAATGAAATGAAGGCTAAAACAAAAGCAAAATTTGCACAAAATGTACAATAAACATTCGGCCAAAGAAGAGTTTTTGAGAGGAAAAGCAAAATGCAAAAGATGCACAAAAGAGGAATTGGCCAAATATTCCCCTAAACCACCTAACAAAATTCGGCCACCCACCTAGACACCCATGCCAGTCCACATACATGCACTAAAGCCTAGGATTACTTTCCAAAACATCCTCCCTATTCCATGCCTTTGTCCCTCATCATGCCATAAGTTCAAGATTCTTATCCCTAAATTAAGCTTTCCTTAATCATAAATTCAACTTACCAAAAGTTATTAGTCCACCTATCATAAATAAGTTTGACCGGCCATCAATGCTAATACACAAAAATAAACCTTCAAAATGCTAAACATACCACTCAACCTCTAACCTCAAGCTACCTTTCAAGCTCCTTAACCAACTTGCCACTAACTCTCTTATGCTTTAAATGAACACTTAATTAACTTAAGTGTCAAGCTCACTTAATCCTACTTCATTAAATAAACCATACTAAAAATTATTCTATCTTCCTAAATAGAATCAAGCCTTCACAAGACTATGCTAACACACAAAAGTTCATACCTGAATTAACACAAGCAACAAGATGATACTCAATTTTTTCCTAAAGCCCAATTCCCAATCGGCTCAATCCTACTAGGCCCAATTTTGGAATGTTACAGACGGACTATGGAATTGTACACCTCAAGTGTACTACCTGTGTATCCATCGATATTTCGAATAAATTCAATGGGTAAAGTTCTGACAAGAGCCAAGATGAATTGAAAACAAATTGACATGGAATGATACATATGATATGGAAATATGACATGAAAAGAATATTACATGAAATACAAGAAGATGATATTTGTATATGGAAATTACTTGATGAGAATGCTTATCCTTAATCATAGACCCGTACACCTTGAATGTACTACTACTTGTGAGACCTTAATACTCGAATAAAATGAGTAAAGTCCTACCATGAAATGATTTGAACTCGAAAAGAATTACTATGAAGCTATACTTGTATTAATAAGAGATGTCTATACATGTTAAATGAATACATATTGTGGAAAGCATATGTGCATGGGAACTTGATTGTTGTTGAGCCATACATGTCTTGATTTTACTATGGAATATATGACTAACAAGGGAAATGAGGATGTGTATAGGGCTTGAGATCAAAATGGTTGAATATGCCTTAGTTAGTTACCTCAAATACGATGTATGGTAAGTTAAGTACCATGTTATATGAACTTACTAAGCATTTTATGCTTACCCCATTTTATTTTCCCCTGTTTTGGAGTAAACCGAAAGCTTGTTGGATTGGAAGCTCGGCAGAGATGACTCACACTATCCATCGGCCCATGACGGTACAATATGGTAAATAAATTATGGTTGTAATGGCATGTATAGGATATGTTGGCCATATTGGCATGTAAATATAAATGATGCTTGTAATCTAGCCATTGGAATGGCTAGTAATGGTTTAATTTGATATATTTGTAATGTCATACTATGGTAGCTACACATGTATTAAGTAGTTGATCAAATTATGCTATCATATGGACTAAACCAAGACAAGATTATGAACATGTATGCATGAAATGATATGCCATGATGAATGATGGATTTTACTTGATTTGAATGCTTGAAACGGTTGGTATTTGGATGTGTGCTTCAAGTGCAGGTCATGGGTGAGATTTTGGGTGAGAAATGAAGCTAGGAATGGCTTTATTTTGTCCACACGGGCAGACACATGGGCGTGTGTCTAGACCGTGTGTGACACACGGCCTACCCCATGGGTGTGTAGCCAGGCCGTGTATCCCCTGTACCTTAAATTCGAGAAAATAGAATGCTCAGAATTGAGCAAACGGGCAGAGACACGGGTGTGTGTCTCAGCCGTGTGGGTGACACGGCCTTGAACATGGGCATGTGTCATGGCCGTGTGAAACCTGCACCTAATTCGAATTAAATTAATTAACCACACGGCCTAGCACACGGGCGTGTGGCATGGCCGTGTGGTGCAAGTTAGAGAACAACCTAAATCAAACACGGCCTGATGCACGGGCGTGTTTAAGGGTCACACGGGCGTGTCCCTTGGACCACACGGGCGTGTGAGCCCTGCACCTTGGAAAATTTTTGAAATGTCACGAAAAATTCTTAGAGTTTCCGATTAAGTCCTGACTCGATTCTAATGCTCGTATTGAGCCTCGAGGGTCCATTTAAGGGACGTTACGAATGATCTTGGTTAATGAATAGTGATTGACATGATTTATCTAAAAATGTTTCTGAATGTTTCAGTAATGCTCTGTAACCCTGTTTCGGCGACGGATACGGGTTAGGGGTGTTACAAAAATAAAGAACAATGGAAGGGAATGGAGAGAGAAAAGTGAGAGAGAAGTGAAGAAATGAATGAGTTTGAGATGTGTTTGAAGTGAGCAGCCAATGGGGTATTTATAGGTTGAGAAGGCTTCTAAAAATAGCCAAAATCAGCAGCCAAAGACTCCTCCCATGGTCGGTCACACATGTGGCACGTTTGAAGATTTCAAACATGCTATTTTTAGGTAGAGGCAAATCTTGAAAGACATGAATAGTGGAGGGGTTTGAATGCAAATTGAAGGAGTCTTCAAGGCCATTTTGCAAGCCAAATAATCAGCCAAACAAGCTGATTGGGTCAGCATGTGGGAAGGTTTTGGGCTGCCCAGTGCTCGGTTGGATCGGTTTTCTCGGTCCAGCTCAACTGGGCCACTTTTCATAATTAATTAATAATAATTTATTTAACCCAAATTAAATTGATTAAAATTAAAATTAATTATATTATGAGTTAATATTCATAATTGGACCGTCTTCAGCTGAAAATATATTTCGCCTTGATGCTTCAAAATTGCTTTCTGGTTTTGTGCTTCTAGTAGTGCCTGCCGAGCCGTTTTTCGCCCCTTGTGCAATTATAAAAAGTAATCAAAATTTATTATAAAATTAATTAAAATTCAACATGTTAATAATTTAAGTACAATTTAATTATTTTATAATAATTATATATTTTTCGACAAGAATTTTACCGAAATTGCATGAATTTGAGTTAAAAAGGGCATGAAAAAGTGTGTATATTTTCGTGTTTCCACTCCCCAAAACCTAATTCATTGCTCATCCCGAGTAATGCACAAATTTGAAAGGAATTTCTCGGAAACACCTTTGAAAAAATTCCTTCAAATCAACATTCTTCCCAAAATTATAATTTTAGTATACTTAAGCTTAAGAACAAGAAATTTGATATTTATGCTACTTAAGTATACATATCATTCAAATTAATCTCAATTATTCTTATGATAGCAAAAATAGACTAAATGCTTCCTAATAAAGACATGTTAAATCCCTACCAATTTCATTTTATTCCCTTATTCAAGATTAAGATGCAGTCATTAAGTTTAACTTATGCCTTCATATGTTGAACATAGTAATTTCTCTCCACTAATGTAGGTAGCATAGAAACTTGAATCAATAGGTCTTTTTAATAGGTTGTAACGTGGCTAGGCTAGGGTTAGGTAAAAGATAGATAAATTTAGGCTAAAAACCCTAGACTTAGCTTCAATCGGACCTTCGGAATATTTACCTTCAATTCACCAACTTACTTTGCTTTCACATGCTCTTTTGTACATCTATTTTCTTTCAAGTACATATGCATTTTTTTGTTCTTTTTCTTTTTTTTTTCACGAGCATTTTGCTGTATGTACTACAATTTTTTTTGAGCATTTGATACTTCTTTTCAACTCCCCCAAACTTATTTTCAAAGAAAATTCTGAATAGTACTGAGTCTAGTGTTTGGGACAATTTAAAGATAATTAAGAGAAAAGTGATGGCTAAATATTGCAAGGGTTCAAATAAAATTAGGCCATATAGTCTCAAAGTTGGGTTTCAAGGGATAAAAATTCATCAATGTTGGCTTGAAACGCTCAAACGGTCCAAACAAAAGTTTCCTAAATCATTTTCAACATTCCATGCTTCCTAGGATTTCGCCTCAAGAAACTACTAAGTCAATTCTAGAGACTTAAACTTTCATGCATGCCTAACTTTCCTAAGGAACTAAAAATTTTATGGTATGATTTCCATGCTTTATTAAAAATACATTTATGTCATAATTCAGCTAACATAACAATTATTGAAATAATCGAACTTTATTTATACTGAAGTTTAGCATACTTAACAAAATTTCAAATTTTTGAACAAAATATAACCTAATCATAATTAAAAGAAAAATTTATTCTGAGAGGAAATAATTTCAATTTTTCGGTCCCCCTACTTAAGATGAGCAATGTCCTCATTGTTAAAAGTGAATAGACACTATACGCCAGGTAGGATTCTAGAAAAGAGGAGGTGAGTCAATTTGGCTGCTTAAGTACCAAGCTCTTTCTAGATCCAATCCTAGACATGTATATATCTATTGCCACACTTTGTACTTTGTAACTTGTTTATTTTTATTTATGATTTCCACCTCTTGTTTTATTACATAGAAATAAAAATTCCTAATAAAACCTAATCCTAAAACATTAAATAAGCTAAGAATGGAAATAAAATAAAGTCAAGATCCCCCGTTTTTTTATTTATTTGTAGATCCCTCAGAATTTGACTCATCTTTTGCTCCATCATCTTTGTTTTTGCATGAATCGCTTCGCTCCCTCTTCGATAGTGGACTCCATGGTTCAAATATAAAATCTGGAAACTCAGGCACAAAAATAAACGGGTCATTGAATATTTTCGTAAGAGCGCTTCTCATTGAGTCATCTCGTATTTTTAAATATCTCCAGTAAGCTTGCTGTTGCCATTGCATATGTTGCATTATGTCCATCAACTTTGACAGCTCATCTCGAAGATCTGGGCGAGGCGATTGAGTCCTGAACATTGAAGTTGCGACGTCGGTTCGGTTACTGGTTCCATTGGTTTTGCCTTATCAGGGATTTTAGTTGACTGCATCGGTTCGATCTCTGTGGGATCTTCTTCTTCCTTTTCTTCAGGATCCTCGCTTTCTTCAACTCGTTGCTGTAGAATAGAGTCTCCGGCTATTCGGTAGAGGTCCCAATCTGTATTGTGCCCTGGCTATAACCTGTCTTCTTTACGTTTGCAATAATTTTAGCTTTCAAGCACAAAATTGTTATCGTAAAGGGAAAGAACGTCTAGCGGCACAATTCCACATTTATCTCAGGATGATTTTTCCCACATCAATGGTCTTTTCAATTAAAATCGAGTATAATAAGACTATTCGTTCCAATGAAATTGTAGTCCCATGTGAAATAGGCATAAGGCTGAATCGAATGAAATAGAACCATACCTTTGCTAGTGGTGTCAAATATTCTCTAAGACAAGTTTGAATTCCTTGCTTTGACACAGTCCACTTAGAACCTAGAATTGTAAGTTCCTCGAGAATTTCTTGCAGATTTTCAGACTCAATATTGCTCATCAAGGAAGAATATTCGTCGTCTTCGAAATCAAGTAATTCAAAGAATTCATTAATAGCGTTTGAGGTTATTGGACCTTGATTTCGCGAACAGAAACTTCCATCAATTCACTTGAGGTCAAATTTGCGTAAAATTCACGAACTAACTCCTCATCAGCATTAGGTCTTTTCTCACAAAATAATTCTCAATTGAAAGCTTCAGCAATTTGTCGAATGCGCGCCATGAAATCAATATAGTTGCTTTCTTTCAGTGTAAAGCCTTTCTCTGGGTGCATCTGTTGATTCTTGAAAATGCTTTCGTATCTTGCTTTGGCTTCTTCACAGTGGAATTTGTTTTGTGATTCGTCAATTTGAGCAGAGGCATGAGTTTTTTTGCGAGGCATGATTAACCTGATCATAAGATAGAATAAATATTTTCTCAAAAAATTAATTAGTATAAAATATTAATAATTCAATAAATTGAAAAATTAAATAATTAAATAAAATTGAAATTTAGGAGAAAAATTTGTCTTACCACCTTTTTATAAACGTTAAGAACTCAAAGAAAATAAATATAAAGCAAAAGAGGTCAGTTTAGGGATGGTTGTAGGATGTCTTGATGTTGTGGTGTGATAGGCAAGAGTGTTGGTGCGAGAAGCAAGGCAGCAGTGGCACGCTAGGGAGCAGCGGTGCACTAGGTGTGGCTTGGTGTGATGGAGGCAACAGTAATGTGCGGATCCTTGCGCGAGCAGTAGGGCATGCGTGTGCCGGGCGGATGCGAAAGAGTGGGTAGCAGGCAGGTGCGTTGAGCAGGCCTGGCGAGCTACTAGGCGTGTGAGCTGGTGTGGAGGTTGCTGAAGCTGGACGTGTGGGCAGGTGCAGCGACAAGGAGCAGGCTGCTGGCTGTTGGTGTGCACGGTGTGCGTTGGGGCTTCTGGTGCCGAATGTGGGTGTTGGTGTGGCTAGGTTGAGGTGATGTGAAAAAGTGGAAAGGATGAGTGAAATTTATAGTGAAGGGAGTATGAGTTTAATTAGAATTCTTAGAATAAATTAATAATTAAAATATTCTAAGTTCTAATTCTACATAGAGTTAACAACAATTAATAATTAATATAATGCATATTAAATTATTATTTGCTATTAATTTATTAAAATAAAAACTTATTAAATAAAATATGATCAAATTTAAACTAATCCTAATTCTATGCAAAGTTGATAATAATTAATATATATTATAATAAATATAATTATATACTAGTTATTATCATCTTATTTATTAAATTAAATTAAAAACATTTATTCTAGACGCCTTTTGAAAATATTTAAAAAAAAGAGACATCTAATTTTTAATATTTACAAAAAGAGCAACCAAATTTTGAAAATAATTCAATTAAGTACCTAGACTTAAAAAAAATTTGAAATTGAGTCACAATTTAAAACTTGGATCAAAATTGACCATTTTTTTTGAAAACTAAAAATTTATTTTTCCATTTATGGAATAATTTCTCGGAAGATTATGTTAAAATCAATTCCCAAGAAAGATTGGAGGGGTCACAAGCGATCCCCTTAAGTTCCAATCTCCTAGACAGAATTTATTTAAACATACTAATCCCGAAAATATACCCTAAATCATTTATTTAAAAAGAAAAATGAGAAAAATTAAATATATGATAAAATGAACGAGATTTGATCCCGTTCAATTTTATCTCCCCAGTAATGTTTTAAGCGCTGAGCATTGACTCGAAAATTACCTCTCTTACTTTGAAGTTCGACAACTCCGTATGGATAAACTTGGTGAATCGTAAATGGACCGGACCAACGTGATTTTAACTTACCTGGAAAGAGCCTTAATCTGGAATTGAATAACAAGACTTGCTGACCTGCTTCAAATTCTCGAACTCGAGTGTGCTTGTCATGCCATCTCTTAAGTATTTCCTTGAGTAATTTGGCATTCTCGTATGAGAACATTTAGAACTCTTCTAACTCATTGAGTTGGAGTATCCATTTCTCTTTAGCAAGCTTAAGATCCAAGTTGAGTTGTTGGAGAGCCCAGTAAGTTTTGTGCTCTAACTCCAAGGGCAGATGGCAACCTTGTGCTTCATTCCATGTTTGTCGAGCAGCCATTTCAACCATTTGTTCACAAGATGGGACCCTTCAACACTGATGATAGCTCTCGAGGTTCCAAACCTTGTGAACACATGCTTCTGTAAAAACTTCATCACAACCTTAGCATCATTCGTCGGATATGCCTCGACCTCAACCCACTTAGACACGTAGTCTACTGCTACCAATATGTACTTGTGACCAAAAGATGGAGGGAAAGGACCGAGAAAGTCAATACCCCAAACATTGAATAATTCTACCTCAATGATGTTTGTTCAGGGCATCTCATTTTTGTTGGTGATGTTTCCAACCCTTTGACATCGATCACAACTCTTTACGTAAGCATATGCGTCTTTAAATAGTGTTGGCCAAAAGAATTAGGCTTGCAATACTTTGGTTGCAGCATGTGTACCTCCGAAGTGTCCCCCACTCGGAGCTGAGTGGCAATGATATAGAATCTTATGTACTTCATTTTCTGCCATGCATCTCCTGATCATTTGATCTGCACACTTTTTAAACAAGTATGGTTCTTCCCAGAAATAGTATTTCACATCGTGAAGAAACTTTTTCTTTTGATGATACGTCTTATCAATCGGCATCAAACCACAAGCTAAATAGTTAGCAATATTAGCAAACCAAGGGGTATTATGGACATGATTTACCTTCAGTATGTGTTCATTTGGAAATGTCTCCTGAATGGGTATAAGGGAGACTTCCCTTCTTGCGGCTCCAATCTAGACAAGTGGTCTGCTACTTGGTTTTCTACTCCCTTTCAATCTTGAATTTCTAGATCAAACTCTTGAAGTAGAAGTACCCATCAGATCAATCTCGGCTTAGCGTCTTTCTTGGCAAGTAAATACTTAATTTCTGAATGGTCCGTATAGACAGTCACTTTGGTACCTACAAGATAAGATCGAAACTTGTCAAAAGCATACACAATAGCAAGTAACTCTTTCTCTGTTATCGTATAATTCAGTTGAGCTCCTATCAAAGTCTGACTTGCATAGTAGATGGAATGAAAAACTTTGTTCCTTCGCTGGCCCATGACAGCTCCTATCGTGAAGTCACTTGCGTCACACATCAATTCAAATGGCAAATCCCTGTCTGGTGTGACGATTATGGGTACTGAAACTAACCGAATCTTCAAATCTTTAAAAGCTCTTAAGCACTACTCATTAAATTTTAACGTCGTGTCCTTCTCCAATAAATTGCATAAGGGTTTAGCAATTTTGGAGAAGTCATTGATAAATCTTTGATAAAAATCGGCGTGGCCCAAAAAGCTCCTAACACTCTTTACAGATGTTGGAGGTGAGAGTTTCTCAATAACATTTACCTTTGCTTTATCTACTTCGATTCCATGTCTCGTTATCTGATGCCCTAGAACAATACCTTCTCGTACCATGAAATAACACTATTCCCAGTTGAGTACGAGGTTTGTTTCTTTGCATCACCTTAGTACCTTGGCTAGATTGGCTAGGAAATCATCATATGTATCTACGAATACTGAAAAATAATCCATAAAGACTTCCAAGTATTTCTCAACCATGTCAGTAAAAATAGGCATCATACACCTTTGAAATGTAGCAGTTGCATTACATAAACCAAATGGCATGCGTCTGAATGCAAATGTACCGTATGGACAGGTGAATGTTGTCTTGTGTTGATCTTCCGGTGCTACTGTAATATAATTATACCCCGGGTATCCATCGAGAAAATAGTAATAGTCTCACCCTGCGAGTCTATCCAGCATTTGGTCCAAAAACGACAAAGGAAAGTGATCTTTCCTAGTCGCCTTGTTCCGCTTCCAGTAATCGATGCAAATTCTCCATCCTGTAACCGTTCTAGTTTGTATCAACTTGTTATTATCATTCTCAATGACCGTAATACCTCCTTTCTTTGGCACGCACTGGACCAGACTTACCCACAAACTGTCTGAGATGGGGTAAATTATACCCGCATCTAACCACTTGATGATTTCTTTCTTTACGAAATCCTCCATGATGGGGCTCAGTCTTCGTTGTCCATTGGAACGACAGAAATGTGCAAGTGTTCACAATCGCAACAAGTAATAATGTGACAAGTAAAAGTCGAGTTATCGTACCCACAGGGACTGTGAAAAGAATTATTTATGAGTGCAATTAAAAACACTTTGGTGAAGAAAAATATTTTGATTTGAGGAGGTGAAAAACTAAGATTTTAACTAAGTGAAACAAATAAAAATAAAATAAAAAGTTCCAATGCATGATTTCAAAAGATGATTTTAATCAAGATGACATAATTGTGCTAGATTAATTACATTTCTTAACTTAGAATTATTAAACACATGTTTATGTTGTTAGGAATAAATTCATGACAATTTGGTAATTTGCTAACTTATGAACATACTTACCTACCAAAATCCATTTATCTCTTGACTATATCTCTATGTCAATTCAACCGATTAAACAAATTTTAATAAGCAAATGTGTTAATGCACATACATACTTATGAAATTAAAATAATCTCTTGTACATATCTCTATGCCAATTCAAACAATTAATTCAATCTCATAAGCACATAAAAGATTATGTGAGGTAACAATGTATTTCTACCTTGAAACAGTTTAATCACAATAATCTTGCAAGTTATGCAAGGCTAATGTATCGTTTGATACCGTTGCTAATTTAACCCTTAGCTATCTTAGATGGCTAAACATGCACTGATTAAGTATATTTTCAATTAATTACAATTTCAATCCGTTTAAATAATTAATGCATTAGTTACCTTACAATTGTAATGCAAGAATAACTTAGTCATGGTTTCACTTAATCAAACATCTTACCGAGACCTATAACAACACAAACACAATTTTAATAACTCAAGTAGACAAAATGCAATAAACCTAACATGAATTAAATTTAAGCCATATTAATTATATTAAACATATCAACATCACAAATATTCATAGACAATAAAATTAAAAGGATAAGGAACAAGAATCAAATGCGGTGTTTCTCTGAGGCTTGAGTAGTTTGCTTTGCTCCTCCTTCTCCGCTTGTTCTTGTTGAACTGAGGCTTCCATGAGCACTTTAATGCTGATCCAAATGGTGGTTTAATGACTCTTTTTCAAGAGGTGAAAACAACAAAGGAATAGGGGAAGAAAATGAAGAAAAATGAAAGGGAATGAAGAGAGAAAAGTGAGAGAGAAGTGAAGAAATGAATGGGGTTGAGATGTGTTTGAAGTGAGAAGCCAAGGGGGTATTTATAGGTTTTGAAGGCTTCTAAAAATAGACAAAATCAGCAGCCAAAGACTCCCCCCATGGCCGGCCACACATGTGGCATGTTTGAAGATTTCAAACATGCTATTTTTAAGTAGGGGCAAATCTTGAAATGCATGAATAGTGGAGTGGTTTGAATGCAAATTGAAGGAGTCTTCAAGGGCCATTTTGCAAGCCAAATAATCAGCCAAATAAGCTGATTGGGTCAACATGTGGAACGGTTTTGGGCTGCCCAGTGCTCGGTTGGATCGGTTTTCTCGGTTCAGCTCAACTAGGCCTTTTTTCATAATTAATTAATAATAATTTATTTAACCCAAATTAAATTGGTTTAAAATTAAAATTAATTATATTATGAATTAATAAACATAATTTGGACTGTCTTAGGCTAAAAAATTAATTCTCCTTGATGCTTCAAAATTGCTTCTCGGTTTTGTGCTTCTAGTAGTGTCTGCCAAGCCGTTTTTCGCCCTTTGTGCGAATCTGTAAAAAAATAATAAAAATAATCAAAATTTGATATAAAATTAATTAAAATTCAACATGTTCATAATTTTAGTGTAATTTAATTATTTTATAATTATTATATATTTTTCGACAAGATTTTTACCGAAATGCATGAATTTGAGTTAAAATAGGGCATGAAAAAGTGTGTATATTTTCGTGTTTCCACAGCCCCAAACTTAATTCATTGCTTGTCCCGAGTAATGCACAAATTTGAAAAGAATTTCTCCAAAACACCTTTGAAAAATTCCTTTAGAACAACATTCTTCCCAAAATTATGATTTTAGTATAGTTATGCTCAAGAACAAGAATTTTGACATTTACGCTACTTAAGTATAAATATCATTCAAATTAATCTGAATTATTCTTATGATAGCGAAAATAAACTAAATTCTTCCAAATAAGGACATGTTAAATCCATACCAATTTCATTGTATTCCCTTATTCAAGATTAAGCTACAATCATTAAGTTTAACTTATGCCTTCATATGTTGGTCATAGCAATTTGTCTCCACTAATGTAGGTAGCATAGAAACTAGAATCAACAGATCTTTAAAAAGGTTGTAACGTGGCTAGGCTAGGGGTAGGTAAAAGATAGATAAATTTAGGCTAAAACCCCTAGACTCAGCTTGAATAAAACCTTCGAAATATTTACCTTCAATACACCAACTTATTTTTCTCTCACATGCTCTTTTGTACATCTATTTTCTTTCAAGTACGTATGCTCTTTTTTTTTTCACGAGCATTTTTCTGTATGTACTACAGTTTTTTTTGAGCATTTGATACTTCTTTTTAACTCCCCCAAACTTATTTTCAAAGAACATTCTGAATAGTACTGAGTCTAGTGTTTGGGACAATTTAAAGATAATTAAGAGAGAAGTGATGGCTAAATATTGCAAGGGTTCAAATAAAATTAGGCCATATAGTCTCAAAGTTGAGTTTCAAGGGATAAAAATTCATCATGGTTGGCTTGAAAGGCTCAAACGGTCCAAACAAAAGTTGCCTAAATCATTTTCAACATTCCATGCTTCCTAGGATTTTTCCTCAAGAAACTACTAAGTCAATTCTAGAGACTTAAACTTTCATGCATGCCTAACTTTCGTAAGGAACTAAAAATTTTATGTATGTTTTGCATGCTTTATTAAAAATACATTTATGTCATATTTCAGTTAACATAGCAATTATTGAAATAATCGAACTTTATTCATACTGAAGTTTAGCATACTTAACAAAATTTCAATTTTTTGAACAAAATATATCCTAATCATAATTACAAGAAAAATTTATTCTGAGAGGAAATAATTTCAATTTTTCGGCCCCCTACTTAAGATGAACAATGTCTTCATTGTTAGAAGTGAATAGATACTATACACCAGGTATGATTCTAAAAGAGGAGGTGAGTCAATTTGACTGGTTAAGTACCAACCTCTCCCTAGATCCAATCCTAGACATGTATATATCTATTACCACACTTTGTACTTTGCAACTTCTTCATTTTTATTTATGATTTCCACCTCTTGTTTTATTATGCGAAAATAAAAATTCCTAATAAAACCTAATCCTAAAACATTAAATAACCTAGGAAATAAAATGAAATAAAGTAAAGATCCCCCCTTTTTATTTATTTGTAGACCCCTCAGAATCTGACTCATCTTTTTCCTTCCTCGACATTGGAGTCCATGGTTCGAGTATAAAGTCTTGAAATTCAGGCATAAAAACAAACGGGTTATGAAATATATATTTTAAATGTATCTCTGATTGAGTCATCCTGTATTTTTAAGTATCTCCAGTAATCTTGTTGCTGCAACTACATGTGTTGTAGCATAGCCATTATACCAAACTGTTCACTTCGTGGAATGGTGCTAGATAAAGGGACTCTCAGCGTCGAACTTAGGAAATCAGTTAAGGGTGGTTTTAGTTTTGGGCAAATGGGTGAGTAGCTGAGGGTAAGGTTTAGAGTTGAAGAGGGTGGCAGTTTTAAGGATAGTTTAGGTGCGATAGTTGGTGACTTCGAATGAAGGTGTTTGGGGTGGTGATTTAGGGAGTTAAGGGCTACAACATCAAGGGGTTAAGTGAGATGCACTATTGGGCTACTTGGGAGTGGCAGTGGAGCAAGGTAAGGGTTATAGGTTTGTGTAGAAAAAGGTTGAATATTTCCATTCCTAGTAGTATCTTAAGCCCAATGTTAGCTCCTTTTGGATTCTAAGCTCCTATACTGAAAGTAAAATAAAAAAAAAACTCAAAGAAATTAGTGCTTGGGTTAAAAGTTGACCTTTTATTTAACAAAACAAGTACTTAAATTCTTCAGCCTACTTAGAAATATATTTTTCGAAAATTACATTAAATTAAACTCCCAGAAAAGGTTGGAGGGGTCACAGATGGTCCCGCTTAAGTCCCAATCTCCTAGACAGAGTTTTAATTAATGTAATGAACCAAAGGAAATTTTATCCAAGCCTACCATTTTATTCAAATGAGAAAAAAAACTAAAAATATAAAATAATGATAGAGAAAGTGAAGAGAACTCCCTCCATTTTATTTAGGATCGTCATTGACCATGGTGGTGTCAAATGGCCATTTGTCATACCAACCATAACCATCTAGGAAGTAATCATATTCTTTCCCATCAAATCTGTCCAACATCTTATTAGGGAAAGAAAACCCGTAATGACATTTCCTGATGGCCTTGTTTAACTTCCTGTAATTCTTACAAATCCTCCAACCCATGACTCGAATATCTACAATAATCCATCCGACACCCTTCTTGTACTTTTCCAAAACAACAAATGACTCTTCTTCTTGATTCTTGGTGAACTCAACTGAAATCATGATAGGTAAAAATGGAGATAAACCCAAATAATCATATTTCAAATGAGGAGGCAATGTCTTCAGTTCCAATTCGACCGGCTTTTCAATCAACACTTTTGGTTGTGTGTACTCACGAGATAATAACTCTAATGATTCCAGTGGAACTTCCTGAGTGAATCCTTTCGTTTTAGCTTCTAACAAAGCCAAACATTCATCATCTTCATCATCACTAGGCGAATCCGCTAGTAGAATAAATTCTAATGGATCATCTACAAAATTGAGCTCTAGCTCTGTAGAAGTTAGTGATTCCATCTTGGAAATAGTAGAACAGTCTTCAACTACATCAGGGGATTTAGAAGCATCTAAGTCATTAAAAGTCACCTCGTCATCAAAAATTTCTTTCAACTGAGTATCTCGTTGCTACTTCTAGAATAATTGAGGATATGACAATGGTGGAATCTTTGCTTTAATCAGACAACTCTTCTGTGGAAATTTTTCTGCATCCGATAAGGGTTTTAGATTATTAAAACTAACTAGTTTAGAGTTTGCCTCATCAAGGATCATTGAATATGACTTCTGTGATACAGGAGTTTCAACACTTGGTTGAACTTCCTTTTTGTCTTGAGCTACAACAAGCTCATCTTAAACCTCATTGGGCTCCAATGTCTTTCCACTTGGCAAAGAGACTGCTTTGCAATGTTCTTTGCCCAAAATTCTTGGATTTTTGTGTCGCTCAGCCAAATACCTTGGGGTTTATTTCGAAGTTCATTGGTTAGCTGACCCATTTGATTCTTGATAAACCGTAATAATAACATATTTTAAACCCACATTTAGCATACTTTTGGATGATTGATCCATTGAATTGTGTAATTTGGTGCTCTTAATCCTTTAATTTCATGTTTTATACTCAAGAGAGCACCGGAGGATGAAAAGAACGAGACACGAGCCTAAAACAGAGTAAATGAGCCATATCACAAAATCGACGCGGCCTGGCCACGATTCACACAGGAGTGTGCCATGGGCGTGTCCCTGACGTGACAAAGAAGAATTTTATTCAGATTAGGGTACTCAGAGGCAAAGAAAGCCATTCCAAAATCCTATATAAACACCCTAGAGGCCAACCTTCAGGGGGGCGTCTAGCTAGGCCAAGGAGCCGAGCCAGAGAGGTCAGAATTATGGGATTTACTCGAAGAAAGCCAGTTGATTCATCTCAAGAAGCCGGAGTCATACTCAAGACGGAAGATCTTCTCTTCAATTCCTTTAGGGGGTTTTAGGGTTTTTCTTATGTTTTGTTTTATCTTTTCTTCTGAGATGTATTCTTTTATAGTTATGAACTAAACCCTCAGATACCTGAGGGGGATGAAACCTAAGATGAATCTTGTTATCGTTTGCTGAACTATATGATAAATACTTGATTTGTTCTTAATTATGTGTTCTCAATTCTTGCTTTGATATTCCAGGATATTGATTCAAGTACTGATGTGCTTAGGTGGTGGAGCAAAAGTCCCTGCCTAAGAGTAGATCTAGCATAATTAAGCGGAGTTGCTCGCGCGTCTAGACATAGGGTGATGAAATTTTGCCGGATTAGGGTGAAACCTAATATGGGAGTCCATAGTTCGAGTTAATGCAATTCTAGGGGTTTTAATTAGAAAGAGATTTCAATTAATAAACCTAGGGTTAGACGTTGGTCGCCTCGAGAGAGGGATTAATATACATTAAGGAATCCTACGGATTAAGTCAAGTGAATAAATCGTCTGGTTCAGAGTTAGATAACAAGTGAAGTCTAGGTGGATTCTTCCTTGGGTATCGTCTTAATCAATTGTTTTTCTCACGAGTATTTTCCCAAATTTGTTCTCTTGGTCTTAGCGTCTTTACTTAGGAGTTAGTTAATTTTAGTTTAAACAATAAATTCCCTTTTTTCTTAGGCTAAATAATAAAAAGAAAGTTAGTATTAGTACTTCTGGTTCCTTTGGGTTCGACAATCCGGTCTTGCCACTAAGCTATACTACTGTTCGATAGGTGCACTTGCCTCAATCGTTGTCATAGTTAGTTTCTAGGTTAGATCATTCATTATATAAATTTTTAAGACTCTGACATAACAATCAAGTTTTTGGCGCCGTTGCCGGGGAACCAAAATATTAAGAACGCTCAATTTTTATTACTTTAGCCATTTTTTATTTTTGTAATTTACTTTTAATTTTGTTTTTAAATTTGCTAATTTTTCTTCTTTTATTTGTTCCTTGCAGGTACCTCTAGTTTATGACTAGAATGAACCTGACAGGACCCCTAATTTACGATAGTGATATTGAAGGTACCGTTCGTAGAAATCGTAGAGAGATAAGGCGAAGCTTAAATTACATAGAGGAAGAGCAAGAAGACGAAACCAATACCACCGAGGAGACGGCTGAGAATAATCCGCTACCTCCAGAGGTGGCCAAAAATCAGGCTCCTCGAACTATGTATGATTATGCTAAACCTAATTTAACTGAAACTAAATCGAGTATTGTTAGACCTACTATTGCTGCAAATAATTTCGAATTGAAACCCAACACTATACAAATGATACAACAGTTTGTTCAGTTTGATGGTTTGCAGGATGAGGATCCTAACGCACACTTAGCAAATTTTCTAGAATTCTGTGATACCTTCAAGATAAATGGCGTTTCTGATGATGCCATACGTCTTCGGTTGTTTCCCTTTTTGTTGAGGAATAAAGCCAAACAGTGGTTGCATTCTCTCCCCCGAGGATCAATCACTACATGGGATCAAATGACCAAAAATTTTTTATTAAAATATTTTCCGCCGGCCAAAAGAGCCAAGTTAAGGAATGATATCTCTTCTTTTGTGCAGATGGATTTAGAAACACTCTATGATGCATGGGAGAGATACAAAGACCTATTGAGAAGGTTCCCACACCATGGATTACCCTTGTGGCTACTGGTCCAAACCTTTTATAACGGTGTAAACCCTTCAACCAGAGCGATTGATTGATTCACCCCTGGCGAACCCCGAATAATAAAACTCCTGAAGCGACTTACGAATTTATAGAGGAGATGTCATCAATAACTATCGCTGGCAAGTCACGAGACAAAGCCCACGAAAGTGCCAAGTGTTTTCAACCTCGACGCATAACCATGCTATCAAATCGGTAGAGATGTTAAATAAGAAGGTTGATGGTCTATGTGGTTCTTTGCAGGTACAACCCGTTATGCAGTGCGAAGCAAGTGGAGGTACGGGGAATCCTGAGTACCCACCCTATGGACATGGCATAGAAGGCGAACAAATGAACTATGTAAATAATAATTTTAGATCTCAAAATAATCCTTATAGCAATACTTACAACCCAGGTTGTAAGAACCACCCCAATTTCACATGGGGTGGTCAAGGAAATCAAAGGCAACAACCCCCTCCAAATTTCCAACAACAGCCCTTCCCACAGGAAAAGAAGCCGAACCTTGAGGAGATGCTGACAAAATTCATAGCGGTGTCAGAAACTCATTTCTAGTACACCGAGACAAGACTTAAAAATCAACAAGCATCGATTCAAGGGATCGAAAACCAGTTAGGGCAACTTGCTAAGCTGATCTCCGAACGACCACAAGGAAGCCTACCAAGCAACACCGAGACTAAACCAAGGGAGCAAATTCAAGCCATAGCAGCTCAGGAAAGTTTAGGGTTAGATGAGCCTAAGGTAAGCCAAGAGAATGTGGTAGAGGAAGGTAAGAACAAGGTAAGTCATGATGAGCCAAAACCGATAATTAAAGAGTACCAACCTCGTATACCATACCCCGATGCGTTGAAGAAAGACGACACAGAAGAACAGTTCGGTAAGTTTCTTAAACTTTTAAAGAAATTACATATTAACTTACCGTTTCTTGAAGCTCTCTCGCAGATGCCTGATTCTAGGAGATTTTTAAAGGAGCTGTTGTGTAACATCCCGAAATTGGGCCTAGAAGAATTGGGCCCAATGGGCCTTGAGTGTAGGAGTGTTTAAAAATTTGAGAACAAGAGAATGGCATTATTGCAAATTGGACTTATTAGTTAAGTGAATTTGGAAGGTTACGAGGTTTCTAGGAAGTTCGGGGTTTAATTGGGCCCTAGTAAAAATTTGGTATTTTAGCACTTTAAGAAGAGAAGGTAAGGGGCATCAAGGCTTAAGGAAATAAGTGTGCAAATTGCTAGCATAAATGAGCTATTAGTAAAGAGGTTATGGCGCCACATGTAGTACCTTGAGGGAAGAGGTTCGAATCCCTTTGTGTGCAATTTTGACTTTTATTTTTGCATTCCTTCCTTAAGTGTCGGCCAAGGTGTATATATGGTAAGGTGGACTTCTTTATTTTTGGTAAGGTGGCAAAGGAAATAAGGAAAGGTTGAGGTTGGGGAAAGGAATCAATTAAATAAGGCATATAAGGGGAACAAGTGGCTTATTTTGTGGAGAATGCTATAGAAAGAATGGTTGGCAAAATTTTGACTCTTATGGCTTGAATGTGGACGGTTTTTGGGGCTAAAGGGGTGAGAGCCAAATTTTGTTAGTGTTGGCAAGGCTTTAGTGCTAGTTTTGGGTCAAATTTCATTATGCAACTTTTGTGACATTTTCTCTTCTCTCCACATATCCCTCTTGCCGAATTTTCAACTTGGAGTATGCATATTCTCTTCTTCTTTTCTTCTTGTTGCCGATTGTACACCAACAATTGAGACCAAAAGTTGTTCTTTCATCTTTCTTGGAAATCAAGCTAGTGAACCATTCTCCTTCTTCTTCCTTCTTTTCTTTTTCGCAAAAATCCTTCAAGCATCTCTTCTATTCTAATCCTTTCCTCCATACCCGAATATTGTGCCCATTACTTCTCCATAGCTGAAACCTCCATTTCTTCATTAATCTTTCTTTTTCATTCGAATTGTCACTCACCCCTTGACCAATCGGTAAGTACTCTATTCAACTTTTTTATTTTCTTTCTCCTAATGGCGAATCTATGTTTTGGTTTGGGGTGGTCATATTGACCGAGACCATCATTTTATTCTACTCTCTCAAACGAGATCATTCTCCCTTTTGTAGTATTCTAGTGGGAGGCCGAACACCATTCTAGCCTTAAGTCGAACGGAGAAATCAGATCCAATATTAATAAGGTAAGGAGTTCTTATGGATTATTGATATTATTCAATATTCGATTGGTTGCTAATGGAGTAATAATTTGAAATAATTGACTATATGTTTTAGGGACAAATCACCCGATATATTCCACCTTCGGACATAGTGGTAAGTGATTCAAGTTTAAGTGATACGAAATCTTTTGGGAAATCCGAGGCTAACTTTTGGTTGGTATTGTTCTAGGTCATCGACGAGTGGTTCTTTAGGAAATCAAAATCAGGTGTGTAATCCCGTACCTTCCGTATACGTATCTGAAATGGTGTGTAATCTCACACTTCTCTAAAATTTTGTATGAAATATTCTGTGAATCGGTCAAAATACCGAAGAAAACCGAAATCTGGCATCCGTGATCACTCGGGCGTGCGTATGATCGTAGTGGTAATCGTATGTTGTAATAAAGCAGTTTCAGGTTAGAAATAGTGACGTGTATTTGAAAAATCACGAAAAATAGGAGAAAAGGAATTAAAAAGTGAATAAGATATCTAATTAAAGCTTACTGTGTCTATTTTGATAAGGAAGAAACGGAGAAGGAAAAGGAATTCTATATTCTGAGATATCTTAATTTTAGTGAGACTGGTTCTGAATGACTTTGTGGTTCCCTGATCTATCTTGGAAAAATGGTATAAAATTGTACAAAGGGAATTATGAGTTATAGTTTATATGTACAGATTCCTTAGTGAGTCTATTTTCAATAGAAACAAGTGGGAGCAACATATGAAAACTGTACAGTGAGATATTTGAATTTTGGGTAAGAGAGGTTAGAATCATTGGTCAGTGAAACAAGAGAAATTTTAAGGAATAAACTGTACTAAATGGCTAAGTCAAAAATTCTGGAAAATTTATAGTAAGAAGATATATGAGTCTAGTCTCAAGGAAAATTTACGGAGTTAGATTTCGAGATTCCTAACTCAAGTTATAGTCAATTTAGTTAGTACGACGTAGATGGACAGTTTCGATTTTTATGCTCCACATTAGTAGTTAAGTCTAGGTTGCGAAATTTCCGAAATACCCTTAGGTTGCAAAATTACCGAATTACCCTTAGTGCGTAAATTATCGAAATTATGAAAATGCCCCTATGGGTTGAAATTACGAAAATGCCCCTATGGGTCGAAATTACGAAAATGCCCCTAAAGGGCCGAATTATGAAATTGTTATATGGGCCGATCTGATATTTTGATAAATGGGCCAATCTGATATTTTGATAAATGGGTCAATCTGATATTTTGATAAATGGGCCGATCTGATATTTTGCTATATGGGCCAATCTGATATTTTGATAAATGGGCCAATCTAATATTTTGTTAAATGGGCTAATCTGATATTTTGATAAATGGGCCAATATGATATTTTGCTATATGGGCCAATATGATATTTTGCTAAATGGGCCAAATCTGATATTTTGCTTAATGGGCCTTTTGATTAATTATTGTAATGGGCCATAATTTTGTAATAAATATCTGAATAAATTGTTGTGAATGGCTATGCATTATATACATGATTTGCATGGGATGGGATAATGATGAAGAGAAGTTCTGGTAGCTCTGCTACATAAATCTGGTGACTCTGTCACAAATCTGAAAAATGGCAACGCCATGTAAATTCTGTTAATCTGGTGGCTTGTCCACAAATTTGATATAATCGGCTTAATGCCTACGTTTGGTGTGTTGGAGGGGTGGGTGACTAAAGCTCCCCACAGGTGTGCTGGTTGGTACGGGTGGTGTGTAGCGGATAGAAAATTAGGTTTGGTTTGGGAATTGCATATCACATGCATATTATATACGATTTCTTTTTTGTAAATGGGCTTTGGCCCAAATAATGGCTTAATGGATTTTTGCCCAGTGGACAACGATAAGTGGGTTGCACACTGAGTTCTTGTAACTCACCCCCCTTTCTCTTATCCCTTTCAGGTAATACTCAGTGACGTGGACTTGGGCCATGGATGACTCAGTGGAGACCATACTTCAGAAATGGTTTATTTGGATTTTAGGCTTCTTTCTCGTTTATTTTATTATTTTACTATTTTGGGTTAAATGTTGTAATAAGGCCTCTGCATTACTTCTTTTTATTATTTTTGCTTTGTGGTTGGGATGTTTTTATTATTTTTCTTAAATATTTTTAACACGGATATTTTCTCTCGAACTATTAACGATATTTTCAAAAGTCACGGTTTTATAAGATCATTAGTTCAAATTTATCGATTTATCAATCAAATCTTCGAGGTTAGTAGTATTTTATCAAATCAAACTTATTTTCTTGATTTTTAACAAAGCAATATTTTAGTACGAATAAAAAGGGTTTAACATGTTTTGCTCGTGTGACATACCAAATCCGCTCGTAACGCATGGGCCGGGTTTAGGGTGTTACATGTTGACAAATAAACGAAGGTTAGACGAGGCATCGCACGTGGAACTAAACGCAACGTGCTCAGCAATTCTACAAAATAAATTACCACAAAAATTAAAAGATCCAGGGAGTTTTACAATTCCATGTTTAATTGGTAGTTTATCTATTAATAACGCTTTAGCTGATTTAGGGGCAAGCATAAATGTTATGCCTTATAAAATGTTTAAACAACTAGGTCTAGGGAAACCCAAACAAACTAGGATGAGCATTCAATTAGCTGATAAGACTATTCGAATTCCTAGGGGTATAATCGAAGATGTTCTCGTAAAGATTGATAAATTCGTATTCCCATTAGACTTTGTAGTTTTAGACATGGATGAGGACAATAGTATCCCCTTAATTTTTGGGAGACCCTTTTTAGCAACTGCCAGAACTAAAATTGATGTGGGTACAGGTGAACTCATACTCCGCGCAGGTGACAAATCAATCAGTCTTCAGGCTCTCGACTTGGCTAGGACATCAAGCAATCAAGGTGAGAAAATAAATTATATTGATAACCAATTAGTTAAACCTTCTTTTTAGGGAGCACCATGGAACAACACAACTGAGCCAGATCATATATCTCATGCCAACAAGGAAATCATTCATGAGGATCGAAGGCTTCATATTGATGAACTAGACGAGTGCAAGACACACTTCAAGGAGAAACTAGGGATACACGAAGCAGAACCCAAGCCACTCTATGGGACTAACAAATTCAAAATCAGAGATCAAGTATTATTAGATAAAGCAGACCCTCGAATATCTCCTCCTGACCCTAATACAAACAAAGAAATCCCTTTTAGGGTAATCAAGGTTTTCCCATACGGAACAGTTGAGGTAAGTAATCCTATATTTGGCACTATTAAAGTAAACACTACTTGACTCAAACTTTATCATGATAGTATAACTGATAGCATGAGGAAAGATGTTCAACTCTTCAAACCACCCTGATTATGCGAATGAGAGGTAAGTCTAGCTTAAGACTTTAAACGAGCGCTTCTCAGGAGGCAACCCGAGCACTAACTCCATTACTCTTTACATTTTAGTTTATTTTATTTTTTACTTTATTTCTTCTTTTTAGCAACTAACTATTAACTAAACAAGGTGTAGATTTCCATACCACATGGCCTTGCACACGACCGTGTCCGTGGCCGTGTGGATACTACGGACTCCCGTACTGACATAGCAGAGGTAGTACGAGCCAATGACGAAAGATTCCCAGATCACGGACGACTATAAATTGCCACGGCCGTGTGATATGGCCATGACCGACACTAAGGGAAGTCACACGGGCTCCGACTAAACACCACGGCCGTGCGATACAGCCGTGGTAGACACTGTTTTACCAAACATGGGCGTGGTGACCATGAAACGGGCATGAGGGAAACGAACGAAGCACAACACGACTGTGTGACCGAACACGCCCATGGAAAACGGGCGTGGGGATGTACCAGACATCAAAACTCTATTTAAACCACCCCCTCTTCTCACCTACTCCCCACCTCCTTTCTCCCATCCTATTCTTCAGACCCCTCCCCTTCCATACTTTTCTTCTTTAGTCCTTCCCCAAACCCTTGACCTCCACCACATCTATGTCGAAGAAGCGGAAGGATCCAAGCATAGTCTCCCCGTGGGAGACCGATCTACATAAGTTCATGCCGGCCGCTTCAATTATTCGACAAGCCAAGGGTCTTTGAGGCCATTTAACTCTTATTTTTCTTTTCTCTTCTCCTTTATTTTCCTTATCTTAACTTCTCTTCCACTAAATTTAGTCTATCTTATTTTAGTTTCTTGTTTTTAGGTTCTTCAGACTGCTTGGGAATCACACACCACGGCCTTAGAAATCACACCCACCTCGCGAACCATCTAACAATAAGGACTTTTCAGTCCATTTATCTATTCTTTTAATTTTATTTCACTTTCTGTTTTCTTTTTCTTTATCTTTCTTGTCTTTAAATACATAATTAGTTTATTTTAAATATGTCTTACTATTTCCTGGCTATTTCTTCATGGGCTACCCAATTTCTTCATCTAGCACAATAATAGTGGGCGGCCACCACACCACGACCACTCCCAACTCAAGGAAGCCATCCAGAATTCAGGGAGTTTCACCCCTATCCCTATCTTTTGATTTTCTACTATATTGGTTTTATATATCTTTGTACATTGAGGGCAATGCACATCTTAAGTGTGGGGGGGGGGGAGAATCTGAAAAGTGCCTAACTTTTTTCATTATTCTCAAATCCTGAATCAGATCTTGTTTCCTAAGTAAAATTTCTCATATTACTATTAGAATGAAATTTCCCCTGATTTATGATTCTTACTGATATGATTTGGACTAAGTCATAGTTAATTGTGCATTGATGATTTAAACTTTAAGATAAAAGAGAATCAAGCATGATAAGTCTATTTTTCAGAAATTAATTTTTTTTTAGGTTGTCTACCTAAATTTGAATATTACTTTGAAGTTTGAAATTTACGAGGTTGACATCAAAAGCCATAAATTTTGAGCCTTTTTAGAGCATATATCCTTTTTCTTGCTCACTTTATTGATTATGAGTGTGTCAACATTGATTTGTTATTCTAGAATTTACTTCGATTATACATGTCGAGACCACACCTTTGATTTGATATACTAAGATGATAAAGGCACCTAGGTTTTAACCCACTTACTCCACTAAAAGCCTACCCTTACAATTAACCCCTAAGTGAACCCCTTTGATCTTAACAATCCATTTATTGACTCACCCACTAATATTAACCCAAAACCCATCTTGTATTTGTTATCACCATTCTTCTTGACTACCCCTATATCGAGATTTGATTTGATCGATTACTTAACTATTTTCTTTATCAGTTGTTAAATTCTATCTTATTATTACTTGATTTGTTCTTAAAAAAAAAACGAAGTATATTCATTATTAGTTCTATGTTTTATGAGCTTAAAATAGTTAAATTCACATCTTTAGAAGAAGCTCGTGATATTATTAGTATTATGAGTTTTCAATTGATGTAATTATTTACTATCAGTTCGTTGTTTCTAGTTAGGTAATTTGTCAGGTTAATCTCGATTCTGACCCTCTAATTTAGCCTTTATCCACACCTTTAACCCAAGCCCCGTTACAACCCTGTTAAATACCTTATGATTTGTGTATCATCTCATATTATAGTGGTGGAGATTTGATTTTCATGCAAGCCTATGGGATTAAATTTTCATGTTTGACTTATGAGTGCTTTTTCCTGAACCTTAAACACCCCGAATGATTTGAGTGAATCTTTAGTAAGGATGTCAAACCTTGTCGATTTTGAATCAGAGGTAATTACTTAGATGAGGGGAAACACCTATGTTTTCATGCTACAAAAATGTATGACTTAGATTGTTTGAATCTTTAGGACTCTTTGAGTTGAATTATCCATGTATAAATTATCTGTGAATTATGACAAAAAATTATTGATGAATATTATGAATCGAGGAAGTTTGTTTTAATTGTGAGTTGAGAATTTTGCTTGAGGACAAGAAAAAGCTTAAGTGTGGGGGTATTTGATAAACCGTAATAATAACATATTTTAAACCCACATTTAGCATACTTTTGGATGATTTATCCCTTGAATTGTGTAATTTTGTGCTCTTAATCCTTCAATTTCATGTTTTATACTCAGGAGAGCACCGGAGGATGAAAAGAACGAGAAACAGGCCTAAAATAGAGTAAATGGGCCATATCATGAAATCGACATGGCCTGGGCCCAAGACCACACGACCGTGCTCCTTAAGCAGGTTCGAACACGGCCTGGCCATGATTCACACGGGCGTGTGCCATGGGCATGTCCCTGACGTGACAAAGAAGAATTTTATTCAGATTAGGGTACTTAGAGGCCAAGAAAGCCATTCCAAAAGCCTATATAAACACCCTAGAGGCCAACCTTCAGGGGGGCGTCCAGCTAGGCCAAGGAGCCGAGCCAGAGAGGTCAGAAATGTGGGATTTACTCGAAGAAAGCCAGTTGATTCATCTCAAGAAGCCGGAGTCATACTCAAGATGGAAGATCTTCTCTTCAATTCCTTCAGGGGGTTTTAGGGTTTTTCTTATGTTTTGTTTTATCTTTTCTTCTGAGATGTATTCTTTTATAGTTATGAACTAAACCCTCAGATACCTGAGGGGGATGAAACCTAAGATGAATCTTGTTATCGTTTGCTGAACTATATGATAAATACTTGATTTGTTCTTAATTATGTGTTCTTAATTCTTGATTTGATATTCCAGGATATTGATTCAAGTACTGATGTGCTTAGGTGGTGGAGCAAAAGTCCCTTCCTAAGAGTAGATCTAGCATAATTAAGCGGAGTTGCTCGCGTGCCTAGACATAGGGTGACGAAATTTTGCCGGATTAGGGTGAAACCTAATATGGGAGTCCATAGATCGAGTTAATGCAATTCTAGGGGTTTTAATTAGAAAGAGATTTCAATTAATCAACCTAGGGTTAGACGTTGGTTGCCTTGAGAGAGGGATTAATATACATTAGGGAAACCTACGGATCAAGTCAAGTGAATAAATCGTCTGGTTCAGAGTTAGATAACAAGTGAAGTCTAGGTGGATTCTTCCTTGGGTATCGTCTTAATCAATTGTTTTTCTCATGAGTGTTTTCCCAAATTCGTTCTCTTGGTCTTAGCGTCTTTAGCTTAGTAGTTAGTTAATTTTAGTTTAAACAACAAATTCCCTTGTTTCTTAGGCTAAATAATAAAAAGAAAGTTAGTATTAGTACTTCTGGTTCCTTTGGGTTCGACAATTCGGTCTTGCCACTAAGCTATACTACTGTTCGATAGGTGCACTTGCCTCAATCGTTGTCATAGTTAGTTTCTAGGTTAGATCATTCATTATATAAATTTTTAAGACTCTGACATAAAGATCAATTCTCCAGATTTCTTAAAGTGGTATCATTCTTCACTATGTATGCCTTCACCAGATTCTCAAGATCACTTGAAGATTTAGTTGGTGGGGGTTGTTGCACTTGTTAAGAATATTTCGACAGATAATTTGGTTGAAATGGCATAACAGAGTCGCTATGGTCCACCCATTGATTACTCCATGGAGAAATTGGATGATTCTGCGATGAAGAGTTGTAAAAATTTGATTGCAAACCATTCCAATTCTGATTTCCCATGTAATAATTTGACTCTTGATTCGATGGACAATTTTCAAATAAATGGCCATCTCCACATTATGCACAAGAAATATTCTCAAACTGGTTCGGTTGCTGACCTGACAGATTACTATTGAAACCATTAACAATTATGTTCTTAAGCATAGAAGACATAGAGGATACCTGGGCTACCAAAGAAGCAAGTGTGTCCGCTTCATGTACTTCTGCTGCTCGTCTTTCTGAGGCTGCTCGGTTGGTTGGCCACTGATAGTTATTGCTGGCAATTCTTTCAATAATCTCGTAAGCATCGTTATTATACTTAGAAAGAAGGGTTCCATTTGCAGAAGCATCCACCATCATTCTAGTATGAATATTGAGACCAATATAGAAAGTCTCTATTTGAACGCGGCAAGGAATGCCGTGATGAAGGCACTTTCGTAATAACTCCTTGAACCGCTCTCATGCCTCATATAAAGATTCTTTATCAAGTTTCTGAAATCAAGTGATTTCATTTTGGATCTTGGCGGTTAAAGATGGAGGGAAATATTTCATTAAGAAACGTTCAACCAACTCTTGCCATGTAGTTATGGAACCAGACGGTAGGGAGTTCAACCACGCTCGTGCTCTATCTCTTAAGGAGTATGGAAATAATCTCAATCTCAAGGCGTCCTCAGTCACCCCGACTAGTTTAAATGAGTCACTCACTTCTATGAATAGTTGAAGACGAATATGTGGATCTTCAGCAGAAATCCCACTAAATTGACCCATATTTTGCAACATTTGGAACATGATCGGCTTCAGCTCAAATTGTTGTGCCTTGATTTCGGGTCTCCTAATACTCAAATTGAGCTCGTTGAATAGAGGAATGGCATATTGTTGAATGGCATAGTTTCTTTCATCGGCAACAATGATCTGATTGTGAGTATTATAAGCAAATGTTTCTCCTGGATTTTAAGTTTGGATTTTCGAAATTCATATCTTCGGTCTTTCTTTGGTTCACTTCTCTTCTCCTTTGTAAGAAATTCCTTTCAATTTTAGGGTCTACGGGGAGTAAGTCAATAAGTTGATCAATACTCATAAACACCTGAAACAAAAAAATGGAATTAAAATTTAACAGAAAAAAAGACCAAAATGAAAAATTAACAATTTCACAAATAATGTCTTTTAAAATAGCCCCCGGCAACGACGCCAAAAACTTGGAACGACGGAAATGTGCAAGTGTACACAACAAGTAATAAAGTGATAAGTAAATGTTGAGTTATCGTACCCACAGGGACTGTGAAAAGAATTATTTATGAATGCAATTAAAAACACTTTGGTGAAGAAAAATATTTTGATTTGAGGAGGTGAAAAACTAATATTTTAACTAAGTGAAATAAATAAAAATAAAATAAAAAGTTCCAATGCACAATTTTAAAATATGATTTTAATCAAGACAACATAATTGTGCTAGATTAATTACATTTCTTAACTTAGAATTATTAAACACATGTTTATGTTGTTACGAATAAATACACGGCAACTCGGTAATTTGCTAACTTATGAACATACTTACCTACCAAAATTCATTTATCTCTTGACTATATCTCTATGTCAATTCAACTGATTAAACAAATTTTAATAAGCAAATGTGTTAATGCACATACATACTTATGAAATTAAAATAATCTATTGTACATATCTCTATGCCAATTCAAACAATTAATTCAATCTCATAAGCACATAAAAGCTTACGTTAGGTAACAATGTATTTCTACCTTGAAACAGTTTAATCACAATAATCTTGCAAGTTAAGCAAGGCTAATATATCGTTAGATACCGTTGTTAATTTAACCTTCAGCTACCTTAGATGACTAAACATGCACTGTTTAAGTATTGTGTCAATTAGTTACAATTTCAATCCATTTAAATAATTAATGCATTAGTTACCTTACAATTGTAATGCAAGAATAACTTAGTCATGGTTTCACTTAATCAAACATCTTACCGAGACCTATAACAACACAAACACAATTTTAATAACTCAAGTAGATGAAATGCAAAAAACCTAACATGAATTAAATTTAAGCCATATTAATTAAATTAAACATATCAACATTACAAATATTCATAGACAATAAAATTAAAAGGATAAGGAACAAGAATCAAATGCGGTGTTTCTCCGAGGCTTGAGTAGTTTGCTTCGCTCCTCCTTCTCCACTTTTTCTTGTTGAACTGAGGCTTCTACGAACACTTGAATGCTGCTCCAAATGGTTGTTGAATGACTCTTTTTCAAGAGGTGAAGTCGGCAGAGGAATAGGGGAAGAAAATGAAGAACAATGGAAGGGAATGAAGAGAGAAAAGTGAGGGAGAAGTGAAGAAATGAATGGGGTTGAGATGTGTCTGAAGTGAGCAGCCAAGGGGGATATTTATAGGTTGAGAAAGCTACTAAAAATAGCCAAAATCACCAGCCAAAGACTCCCCCCATGGCCGGCCACACATGTGGCATGTTTGAAGATTTCAAACATGCTATTTTTAGGTAGGGGAAAATCTTGAAATGTATGAACATTGGAGGTGTTTGAATGCAAATTGAAGGAGTCTTAAAGGGCCATTTTGCAAGCCAAATAATCAGCCAAACAATCTGATTGGGTCAGCAAGTGGGACGATTTTGGGCTGCCCAGCGCTCAGTTGGATCGATTTTCTCGGTTTAGCTCAACTGGGCCCTTTTTCATTATTAATTAATAATAATTTATTTGACCCAAATTAAATTGAATTAAAATTAAAATTAATTATATTATGAATTAATATACATAATTTGTACCGTCTTAGGCTGAAAAATTAATTCGCCTTGATGCTTCAAAATTGCTTCTCGATTTTCTGCTTCTAGTAGTGTCTACCGAGTCGTTTTTCGCCCTTTGTGCGAATCTGTAAAAAATAATCCAAATTAATCAAAATTTGATATAAAATTAATTAAAATTGAACATGTTCATAATTTGGGTGCAATTTAATTATTTTATAATTATTATATATTTTTCGACAAGAATTTTACCGAAATTGCATGAATGAGTTAAAAAGGGCATGAAAAAGTGTGTGTATTTTTGTGTTTCCATCCATCAATCGTCTCTTTTTCGCCATCTTCTAGGATGATCTTGTGCATGCATACAGATGAACTATTGTCGCGAATATCGGCTATGGTCCATCCGATAGCCTTCTTGAATTTTTTCAATACTAGGATGAGTTTCTCTTCTTGCTCTACAGTTAATTCTGCTGAAACAATCATAGGCAAAGGAGAAGCGTTACCTAAATTGACATATTTTAAATGCGAGGGAAGTACCTTCAGTTCTAATTTAGGTGGCTCCTCAATTGATGCTTTTGGTTGGGCATAATCCCTTTTCTCTAACTCCAAAGATTCAAAGCGGGATTGCAGATTAAATCCCCTTTGATTAGCTTCTAGTAAGGCTAAGTATTCATCCTCCTCTTTATCACTTGGAGGGTCTGATGTCAAAATTTATTCCAATGGGTCCTCAACATAGTTGAGTTCCTTTTCCATGATTAATTCCTCTAAATCGGACACTGCAGAACAATCATCAATTGTGTTAGGAAATCGCATAGACTTAAAAACATTAAATGTTACCTGATCATCCTGAACACGCATAGTAAGCTCACCCTTTTGCAAATCAATAAGGGTCATTCCAGTTGCTAGGAAAGGCCTTCCTATGATGATTGGCCCTTCTTTGTTTGCTTCAAAGTCTAGAATAACAATGTCAGCAGGAAAAATAAATTTGTCTACACGTACCAATACGTCCTCGATTTTTCCTCCTGGATGTGTTAATGATTGATATGCTAATTGAAGCGTAACCATAGTAGGTCTAACTTCACCTATCCCCAACTTCCTAAATATTGACATGGGCATCAAGTTGATACTCGCACCCAAATCACATAGTGCCTTACCACAATATGTTGCTCCAATGTTACAAGGTATGGTTAAACATCCAGGATCTTTCAACTTTGGGGATAGTTTGTCTTGAAGATATGCACTGCATTCCTTTGTCAAGGCTACCATCTCAAATTCTCCAAGTCTTCATTGTTTAGACAGGATATCCTTCATGAATTTGACATAGTTCGGCATTTGTTCAAGTGCTTCAACCAACGGTATGTTGATATGAAGTTGGTTGAGTACATCTAGGAACTTCTTGAATTGAATTCCTTCTTCTGCTTCTGAAGTCTTTAAGGGTAGGGTGGTGGAGGATTCTTTATCGGAACTGGTTGATTTGTCTTCTGTGGCAATTCTGCATCTAACGAATTTTTTAGTTTATCAGAATTAGCTGGTTCAGAAGTTACCTTATCAGATTTTACGGATTCAGGTTCCAATGAAACTGAAATTTCAACACTCGGTTGAACTTCCTCTGAGTTTTGAGCATCAGCTGGCTCTTCTTCAACTTTGACTATGTTGGGTTCTAATGTCTTTCCGCTCCTCAATGTCAACACTTTACAATGCTCCTTACCAGTATTCCTCAGATTCTCCGTATCACTAGGTAAAGCACCTTGTGTTCGGGTTCTGAGTTCAGTTGCAAGCTGGCCCACTTGGTTTTCCAGGTTTTTCAATATAGCTGCTTGGCTTTGGATTAAGGCATCATTCTTGGCGATGTATGCCTTCAACAAGTTTTCTAAGCTATTGGATGGTTCAACTTGAGGTTGTTTCTGAACTTGTTGGGTAAAAATAGGTGGCTGGGTCAGTTTAGGTTGGGCGTATGTGTTACTGGGTCCAGCCCCTTGGTTACTCCACGAGAAATTAAGGTGGTTTCGCCACGATGGGTTATAGGAATTGGATTGTAGTCCTTGCCTTCCTCGGTTTTGGTTTTGGTTACCCATGTAATACACGGATTCTGGGTTCGATGGATATTCTTTGAATAGATGTCCTTCCCCACAATAGACACATGCTACATTTTCAAATTGATTCGGTGGCTGCACTGCAAAACTATGAACTCCATTAGTGGTGAAATTTTTAAGCACTGAGGAAATCGAGGATACCTGATATGCGAGTGAAGTGAGAGCGTCTACTTTATGTATTCCAGCGACTCGTCTTCCTAACGCTGCTCGATTAGTTGGCCATTGATAATTGTTGCTGGCAATCCTCTTAATGATTTCATATGCCTTGTAACACCCCTTACCCGTATTCGACACCTGAACCAGGTAATGAGGCATTACCATACTTAACTTGCTCAATTGTACCACATCGGTTCATAAAATTTCATTTCAAATTTAAAACTTTTCTTTCAAGACCTTAATGTCCTTATTATAGGTCTACGAGACCCTAAACTTGTACCCAGAATGATTCGGGACCAAACCTGAAACTTTTGAACACTTAGAAAAATTTGACATGAAACAGGGCCACACGCCCGTGTGAAGAAGGGAACACGCTCGTGTGGAAAATTCACATGCCCGTGTTCCACACCCGTGTGGAATTATTTTCAAATTCGAACTTACAGGGGTTTTCACACGGCCGAACACACGCCCGTGTCCCTGGCCCGTGTCCCTCACACGGCCATGACACGCCCGTGTCTTAGCCCGTGTGCAAAAACCTTGGCATTCTGTTTATGATGTCAGCACCTCAATTATGTCACACGACCAAGGCACACGCCCGTGTCTTAAGCCGTGCCTTCCACACGGTCGAGACACACGGCCGTGTCTCTACCCGTGTGTTTACTACTGAGCATACTGACTTGCCAACCTAGTATGCATGGGGACACACGGCCAATCAACACGCCCATAGGGCTGACCGTGTGTCACACATGGCCTAGACACATGCCCGTGTGTCTACTCGTGTGGACAATTATATGGCTATCTACCAAGCCATTTTCCACCCTACAAAGCAACCACACTAATACCAAATCAATTCAATATAAATATGACCATAGGGAAATTCTAAGAACTCAAAATTAAAACAACCATACAAGTATACACTTCATGAATTTCATCATCATTGAATATATAAACTTGTCAAGTTTTGGCCAAATTCCAATGGCCATTTACAAAATGATTTTGGGTAGCATTAATAACCTCACTTTAGCTAACAAATATGACATAACACCAAATAATCAAGTCCTATACATGCCATACTCAAAATGAATCTAAGTTTGCTATACCAAAGAGAAGTTGATAGTGTGATTTCTGAACTCCGATGTTCCACGAATTCTCGAGCTAACTTGGCGATACTACAAAGAAAAGGGAAATGAGAGGGGTAAGCATAAAGCTTAGTAAGTTTGCATGAATAAATAGCAACATAAAGGCTCATAATGCCATCTAACCATTATATTGGATAAACAAAAAGTCTCAAGCACATTTGCCATAACTTACTCATGCTTACTCTTACCATTTACATATCATGTCTCATATCGCAAAATTTCTCGTGAATTACTCACATACACCTGTATCACTTCGCCACATAACTTTAGTACTAATTTCATCTTTATTTCAAGCTTAACTATTTATCTCGTTTAATCACTTGGGATACTCAAAGATACATGATCATCCTCATTCACATAATTACGACACCAATGTCACATCCCAGATGTGGTCTTACATGGGGTCACTTCAAGATGCTGGTGCCATATCTCGGATATGGTCTTACACGGGATTTCATATCGATTGTCGATGCCATATCCCAAATATGGTCTTATACATTTTTCATATTCAATGCCGATGCCATATCCCAGATATGGTCTTATACGGGATTTCAATTTGGTGTCGAGGCCATGTCCCAAACATGGCCTTATACGGGACCTTATCCATCTCAAGTTTTGATGAAACTATTCTCTAATTTATTTAAGTCCAACCGGGACATCAACATCATAGATTCTCATTATTTCATCATTCAACATCATTACTCAAATTCATAGAAACAATATACATCATCATTAACATCGAACATTTTCAGGCTTAATGACACGATGTTGAATTTAAAACACACAAACTTACCTCGATTTCAAAATAGGCTAGATTGTCGATCTAGTCCGATACTTTGCCCTTTCCTCGGTCGAGGTTAATTCTTCGTTCCTTTTGATCTATAATAACAATTTAGCTCATTTAATAATCACATTAATCAACACGTCTCAAAATTCATACTTTGGCAAAATTACCATTTTTCCCTCACACTTTCACAAAATGACTATTTTACCTCTAGGCTCGTAAATCGATTCTAATCAAATTTCCTTCTTCTACAAGCCTAGATGAACATTTATTACTATTATGGTAATCCTCAATTCTCATCATTTCACACATTTATCACATATTTTGCAACCTTTACAAAAAGGTCCTTTGAGGTGTTTTCATGATAACACCTTTCACAAAAGTTGTTTATTAAACATCTATGACTCATTTTCTTCCATAAAAATGCAGCAAACAACATACATGCTCTCATGGTAAAACTCTAAACTTTCCACCATTTTGCAAAATAGTCCCCTCATTAGCTAGCTTAAGCTTTAGGGGTTCCAAAAGTACAATTTTTATCAAGAAATGATCATCAAGTCACTTACTTGTAAAGAGAGAAGCTTGCTGAAATTTTTGAGCTCTCAACCCAAATTTTTGCTGCTAATTTTTGGTGGAGAAGATGGAGAGAAAAGGTGATATTTTTCTTCTCTTTATTTTATTTTATTTCATCAATTTAATCCACCTACTACACCAACTTTGACTAATTTTGACTTCTTTGTCCCCCTATGGTTGGCCACCCTATAACTAAGGGTAAAATGGCACATTAAAGGCCTCCAATTAATATTCTATGGTTATTAGGAACCTTTAGCTTGTAAAATAGAACTTTCGCACTTTATGCGATTTAGTCCTTTTTCATGATTAAGCATGAAATCGCTAAAATTAAAGCACCAAAATTTTCATGCACTTATATAATCATGCTCTAACTCATAAAATAACAATAAAAATAATTTTCTCCGACCTCGAGCTAGTGGTTCCAAACCACTATTCCGACTAGCCCCTAAATCGGGCTGTTACAATTTCCCCCTTAAGGATTTTCGTCCCCGAAAATCTTGCCAGTGAAAAGGTTGGGATATTGGTTTCTCATAGCCTCCTCGGGCTCCCAAGTAGCCTCTTCTACTCTATGTCTTTGCATAGTACTTTCACAAGGGCTATACTTTTGTTTCTCAACTGTTTGACCTCTCGTGCCAAAATCTTAACCTGCTCTTTGCCATAAGTCATGTTCGGTCGAATCTCTACCTCTGATGGTACAATCACATGAGAAGGGTCTGATCGGTAGCGACGTAACATAGACACGTGGAAGACATCGTGGATCTTCTCCAACTCTGGTGGCAAAACCAAACGATAAGCTACCGACCCTATCCTCTCAGTAATCTCATAAGGTCCGATAAAACGTGGACTCAACTTGCCTTTCTGGCCAAATCTGAGGACCTTCTTCCATGGTGATACTTTCAGAAACACTTTATCACCGACTTGAAGCTCAATCTCTTTTCGTTTTAAGTCTGCATATGACTTTTTTCTATATGAGGCAGCTTTTAGACATTCACGTATCACCTTTACTTTCTCTTTCGTTTCTCTGACCAAATCGACCCCGTGAATCTGGTTTTCTCCGAGTTCTGACCAATACAAGGGCGTTCGGCACTTACTCCCATACAATGCTTCATAAGGCGCCATCTTCAAACCTGACTGAAAGCTGTTATTGTAGGCAAATTCCACCAACGGTAAGTATTTTTCCCAATTACCTTGGAATTCCAAAACATAACATCGAAGCATATCCTCAAGTATCTGTATTACTCTCTCTATCTGCCCACCGATTTGCGGATGGAAAGCTGTACTAAAACTCAATTTTTTACCTAAAGCTTCTTGCAACTTTTTCCAAAACCGTGACGTAAATCTTGGATCTCTATCTGAAATAATCGACAATGGTACTCCGTGAAGTCTTACTATTTCTGTCAAGTACAAATCCACCAACTTATCAAGTGAGTAGTTGACCCGTACTGGTATAAAATGGGTTGACTTTGTGAGTCTATCCACTACGACCCATACGTCATCTTTCTTTTTCGGCGTCAACGGTAAACCTGTCACGAAGTCCATAGTAATACGGTCCCATTTCCACTCAGGAACCATAATAGGCTGAAGTAGACCTGAAGGTGCTTGATGTTCAGCCTTCACTTGTTGACAAATTAGGCATCTTGAAACAAACTCAGAAATGTCTTTCTTCATACACGACCACCAATACCATTTCCTCAAATCATTCGTGCTGCCTGGATGTACAGAAAAACATCCACTATGTGCTTCATGCAGAATCTTTCATATAAGATCATCATCTCTGGGTACACAGACCCTATCTCGGAACATTAGACATCCTTCACGACTTATCTGAAAGTCCGACTCAACATTTTACTCACATTGAACTCTTGTAGCTTGTAAATCATTGTCACCTTTCTGAGCTTCAAAAATCTCTTGAAGAAACATTGGTCTAGCCCTCAACTCATCTAGTATAGAACCATCATCTGACAAAGCTATCCGTGTGTTCAAGGCTCTCAGTGTAACACCCCAAACCCAGCCTAGACGTTACGACCGGATCTGGCATGTCACATGGAAAGGTTGTTAAAGAAACTTCGCGATCATTTTAATATTTTGAGTTTTGTTTCCATTTCGAAAATCAGATTTGTTTTTAAGGTTTTCTTGCAAAATGTTATAAATATTACTAACACCGCAAACTTGTTTTATAACACAAAAGCCAGATTCAGTGGATTTCAGAAATGTGCCATTTTGAAACAGTTGTTGTAGTTTTAAGAAAATCCTGAATTGATCATTTAATAATAGATAGTAACCGCATTAAAACAAAAACCAAAATAAAAACTAAACCAGTGGCCTTATTACAGAACAAAATCCCAAATGAAGATAAACTTAAAATAATAAAGAAAAATGGTGTTTACTAAGGAAATTAAGCATGGCTACCACAGAGTCCACCTCGGCTCCAAATCTTTAAGCTAGGGATTACTTGCAAAATTAAGCAGAGGGGTGAGTTACGAGAACTCAGTGTGTAATTCCCCACATGAACCATAACTGGGCCCGAGCCCATTCAAATACCATCTGGGCCTTAGCCCTTACGAAATCACATTGGGCGAAGCCCATACAGAAATGAACTGGGCCTTAGCCCTTACGGAAATAATCTGGGCCTTAGCCCTATTAGCATGGTATAGCAGATAATGAATGCAATGCAACCCAACCCAACCTAATTATCCATCCGCTACACACCACCCATTCAAGCCAAAACACACCAGTAGGGATTTCTACAATCAACCCTCATCCGCTACACACCATCGATGGAAGTCATACTGCAGTCACGCTGCTCATCGCCGAAATTGTGGCAGTGCCACCGAAATAATGTGACAGTCACCAAAATATGTGGCAGAGCCACCAAAATAATAATATAATCGGCACACAGCCTTGGGTAAATATGATAGACACAGAGTCATCAATAACTGTATTATGTTTGGCACATAGCCATCAGCGACGGTAATATAAGCGGCACACAGCCTTGGGTAAATACGATTAGCACAAAACCATAATCAAGATGGCACGTAGCCATATTTAGGTTGGCACATAGCCATTATATAGAATGTGGCAGAGCCACCGAAATATGTGGCAGAGCCACCGAAATAGTGTGACAGAGTCACCAAAATATGTTGCAGAGCCACCGAAATAGTGTGACAGAGTCACCAAAATACACTGCCCCTTTTCATCAATATCATATCCCAATCCCATGCAATATGTCGCGTATGTCATGCTCAATCATTACTCATGTATGCAGAATGGCCATGCTCAGTAACAATCATTTAAACATGTAATAAAAGCATATCAGTCATACAACCACAGCCAAATCGGTCATATCATAGCACAAGCCAATCACTTACCTACAAGGGCAAACCAGTCATTTTACCTTGTAAGGGTATTTCGGTAATCCTACCCTTCAAGGGTAGTTCGATAATTCTACTCATAACTAATTCCTGTATGCAGTGCATCTCAAACATAATCAATCATACAATTAACACATAAAATGCTAGTACTACCACGAGGGTACAACGATCATTTTGTCGTTTAGGGGTAAAACGATAATTTCACCCTTTGAGGGTATTTTGGTAATTTACCCATCGAGGGTATTTCAGTAATTTTGCAAATTAGGGGTATTTTGGTAATTTTACAAACCGGGGGTATTTTGATAATTTCGCAAATTGAGGGTATTTTGGTAATTTCGCAAATCGGGGGTATTTTGGTAATTTCACAAATTGGGGTATTTTGGTAATTTCGCAAACCAGGGGTTTTCCAAGCTAAGATAACGATGCGAATGGGCCTATGGCCCATTCTCAGCCCAAATGGGCCCACACGTTCGTGTGGCCCACTTAGCCCAAAACTAGCCACAAATATGAGATTCACATAGACCAGTTCGCTATCTACTACACAATCATACAATTTATTCATATGGGCCCACGGGCCAATTGGGCCCACTTCGTCCCGTCGTGGCCCAAGCAGCCTCAACCCACAAGAATACTACTGATGGCCTCAACTATCGCATCGAAGCCCCCACACGTGCGCTCGCATGCTCGTATGGCTGCCATCACCGGGGTGACCGGCATTTCGGCATTTGCCGCTCTACAACTAGAGTAGAGAAGTACACACCTGATAAGAATCTGGTGCTAATCCACGCTCCGACCACTCCTGTGCCCAAACGCCCTCCAAGGTATCCTCCCATAATAGATAGCTCTATATATATAGCCAGCTTCTCACCTTCCCTCTTGCTCTCTTTTCGATGTGGGATCCTTCCATCAGTAGAGTTTAAATCCAACTCAAACTCTTGCCGTCCAATCCGCAAAATAAATACTCCCTTGCTTGTCATGAGATTTTAACCCTTGCTCCCTTCAATAGCTCAACACGCCACTTGCCACCAAGCCACAAGCTCTTTTGTGTCTAAAATCATACGCAACTAAATAAAAATCTATGGCCAAATTCTAAAGTCCATTTAAAAATAAAATCAAAATGCAAGCACCAAGACTTGAACCTTGGACCCCTTATTCCCTTGTGTGGCGTCACCCCCTTGCTCCCTAAGTGGCGTCACTTTGCCACTCCAGTACACACTCCACTTGTGTCATTTTTCTCCACATTTTATTCTTAAAGCCTACATACTAACTCTCAGAGTTCTTTTCACTTAAAACCAAAATTTTCCTAAAGCCCAAGTTTGATCCCGGGACTTCATAGAAGCCCCCCTAACCTTCCAAAATCACTCACCTAATAGGTCCAACTTGCATTAGAGCCGTTCTCTTGTTCTCAAAAATTTTAAACGCTACTACGCCCAAGGCCCATTGGGCCCAATCCTACTAGGCCCAAATTTGGGTCGTTACACTCAGCGCAAACAATGATTTCCTACTCAAGGCATTGGCGACCACGTTCACCTTTCTCGGATGGGAGTTAACTACCATCTCGTAATCTTTTATCAACTCTAACCATCTCCATTGCCTAAGGTTCAACTCTTTTTGAGTCATCAAGTATTTTAGGCTCTTATGATAAGTGAACACCCGACATTTCTCACCATACAAATGGTGTCTCCAAATCTTTAGTGCAAATACAATTGTAGCTAATTCCAAGTCGTGAGTCAGGTAATTCTTCTCGTGTGGCTTTAATTATCTAGAGGCATATGCTATCACCTTGCCCTCTTGGATGAGTACACAACCTAACCCATTCAGGGATGCATCGCTGTAAACCACGAATTCTTTTCCTGGCTCAGGTTGTACAAGGACTGGAGCCTCTATCAACAATGCCTTCAATCTCTCGAAACTCAGTTGGCACTTTTCTGTCCATTCAAACTTTACATCTTTTTGAAGCAACCTCATCATCGGTGTAGCTATCATGGAAAATCCCTTAACAAAACATCTATAGTAGCCAGCTAGGCCCAGAAAACTCCTAACCTCGGTTACATTCCTTGGTGGTTTCTAATCCGCAATTGTTGAGATCTTACTCGGGTTGACTCTAATTCCATCTCCCAAGACAATGTGCCCCAAAAATCCAACTTCCTTAAGCCAAAATTCGCTTTTACTAAACTTGGCATACAATTGTTTATCTCTCAAAATTTGCAAAACTATTCTCAAATGCTCGACATGTTCGTTCTCATCCCGAGAGTAGATCAATATATCATTGATAAAAACTACTACAAATTTATCCAAATACGGTCGAAAGATACGATTCATCAAATCCATGAAAACTGCAGGGGCATTTGTTAAACCAAAAGGCATGACCAAAAATTCATAGTGGCCATACCCTTTCTGAAATGCAGTTTTTGACACATTCGAGTCCTTGACTCTCAACTGATAATATTCGGACCTCAAGTCTATCTTGGAAAATACCGTCGCTTCCTTCAATTGGTCAAATAAATCATCGATTCTTGGCAACAGGTACTTATTCTTCACAGTTACCTTATTGAGTTGTCGATAATCTATACATAACCTCATGGAACCATCTTTCTTCTTCAAAAATAACACGGGAGCACCCCACGGAGAATAACTAGGTCTTGCGATGTCTTTTTCCATTAACTCTTGCAACTGTACCTTTAGTTCTTTTACCTCGGTAGGGGCCATTCTGTATGGAGCAATAGAAATAGGAGCGGTACCAGGAGCTAGCTCAATCCCAAATTCAATCTCTCTAACTGGAGGTAGCCCTGGCAATTCCTCCGGAAAAACATCTGGATACTCACCTAGAATGGGCACTGATTCAATTCTTAACTAAGTCTCCCTAGCATTTATCACAAAGGCAAGGTAAGCTTCGTACCCCTTTCTTAGATATTGATAAACTGTAATATATACATATTTTAATCCCACATTTAACATACTTTTTGGATGATTTATCCTTTGAATTGTGAAATTTGATACTTCTAATCCTTTTATTTCATGTTTTATACTTAGGAAAGCATCAGAGAATGAAAAGAATGAGAAACGGGCTAAAAACAGACCAAATGGGCCAAAGTAAGAAATCAACACGGCCTGGGCCCAAGCCACACGGCCGTGCCCCTTTAGCAGGCTCGACCACGACCTGGATTCGATTCATACGGGCGTGTTGCACGGGCATGTCCCTGCCGTGACAAAGAGGAATTTCACTCGGAATAGGGTACTTAGAGGCAAAGAAAGACATTCCAAAAGCCTATATAAACACCCTAAAGGCCAATCTTCAGGGCGGCGTCCAGCTAGGCCAAGGAGCCAAGCCGGAGAGGTCAGAATTGTGGGATTTACTCAAAGAAAGCCAGTTGATTCATCTCAAGAAGCCGAAATCATACTCAAGACGGAGGATCTCTCCTTTAATTCCTTCAGGGGGTTTTAGGGGTTTCTTATGTTTTGTTTTATCTTTTCTTCTGAGATGTATTCTTTTATGATTATGAACTAAACCCCTCAGATACCTGAGGGGGATGAAACCTAAGACGGATCTTGTTATTGTTTTCTGAACTATATGATAAATACTTGATTTGTTCTTAATTATGTGTTCTTAATTCTTGTTTTAATATTTCAGGATATTGATTCAAGTATTGATGTGCTTAGGCAGTGGAGCAAAAGTTCCTGTTTAAGAGTAGGTCTAGCATAGTTAAGCGGAGTTGATCGCAACCCTAGAGATAGGATGACGAAAATCTGCCGAATTAGGGTCAAACCTAATATGGGAGTCCATAGATCGAGTTAATGCAATCCTAGGGGTTTTAATTAGAAAGAGATTTCAATTAATCAACCTAGGGTTAGACGTTAGTAGCCTCGAGAGAGGTATTAATATAAATTAAGGAATCCTACGGATCAGGTCAAGTGAATAAATCGTCTGGTTCAGAGTTAAATAACAAGTGAAGTCTAGGTGGATTCCTCCTTGGGTATTGTCTTAATCAATTGTTTTTTCCCACAAGTATTTCCCCAATTCATTCTCTTTGTCTTAGCGTCTTTAGCTTAGTAGTTAGTTAATTTTAGAATAAATAAAATTCCCTTAATTCTTAGGCTAAATAATAAAAAGAAAGTCAGTATTAGTACTTTTGGTTCCTTTGGGTTCGACGTTCCGGTCTTGCCACTAAGCTATACTACTGTTCGATAGGTGCACTTGCCTCAATCGTTGTGATAGTTAGTTTCTAGGCTAGATCATTCATTATATAAATATTAAGACTCTCGACACCCACGATCAAGTTTTTGGCGCCGTTGCCGGGGAACTAAAATATTAAGAACGCTCAATTTTTATTACTTTAGCCATTTTTTTGCAATTTACTTTTATTCTGTTTTTAACTTTGCTAATATTCTTTCTTTTATTTGTTCCTAGCAGGCACCTCTAGTTTATGACTAGAAGGAACCCGACAGGACCCTTAATTTACGATAGTGATATTGAAGGTACCGTTCGCAGAAATAATAGAGAAATAAGGCGAAGCTTGAATTACATAGAAGAAGAGAAAGATGACGATACTAATAACACAAAAGAGATGGCTGATCACCAGAATAATCCACTCCCTCCTGTGGTCGCCGAAAATCCTCTTCCTTGAACTATGTATGATTATACTAAACCTAATTTAACAGGAACTGAGTCAAGTATTGTTAGACCTGCTATTGCTGCAAACAATTTTGAATTGAAACCTAACACTATACAGATGATACAACAGTTTGTTCAGTTTGATGGTTTGCAGGATGAGGATCCTAACACACACTTAGCGAATTTCCTAGAATTTTGCGATACTTTCAAAATAAATGGCGTTTCTGATGATGCCATCTGTCTTTGGTTATTTCCCTTTTCTTTGAGGAATAAAGTTAAACAGTGGTTGAATTCTTTTCCACGAGGATCAATCACTACATGGGAGCAAATGACCGAAAATTTTTTATTAAAATATTTTTCGCCGGCTAAAACGGCTAAGTTGAGGAATGATATCTCTTCTTTTGTGCAGATGGATTTAGAGACACTTTATGATGCATGGGAGATATACAAAGACCTATTGAGAAGGTGCCCACACCATGGATTACCCTTGTGGCTATAGGTCCAAACCTTTTACAATGGTGTAAACCCCTCAACGAGGCAATTGATCGATTCAGCCGCTGGCGGAACTCTGAATAACAAAACACCTGAGGCTGCCTACGAATTCATTGAAGAGATGTCACTGAATAATTATCAGTGGCAAGTCATAAGGACAAGGCCAACAAAAGCCGCCAGTGTTTTCAACCTCAACGCAGTGACCATGCTATCAAATCAGGTAGAGATGTTAAATAAAAAGATTGATGGTTTGTGTTCTTCGCAGGTACATCCAGTAATGCAGTGCGAAACAAGTGGAGGTGTGGCAAATCCTGAGTACCCATCCTACGGACATGGCATGGAAAATGAACAGATGAACTATATGGGTAACAATTCTAGATCTCAAAATAACACTTATAGTAATACTTATAATCCAGGTTAGAGGAACCATCCAAATTTCTCGTGGGGTGGCTAAGGAAATCAAAGACAACAACCCCCTCCAGGCTTCCAACAGCCCTACCTACAGGAAAAGAAGCCAAATCTTGAGGATATGCTAGAAAAATTTATTTCAGCGTCAGAAAATCATTTTTAGAATACCGAAACAACGTTGAATAATCAGCAGACATTAATTCAAGAACTTAAGAATCAACTAGGACAGCTGATTAAGTTAGTTTCCGATAAGCAACCAGGTCGTTTACCTAATAATACCATACCGAAACCACAAGAGCAAGTAAAGGCAGTAGCATTAAGGAGTGGGAAGGAATTGGTTGAAGTAGAAAAAAAGATACCTCAAGAAACTAATAAGGAGAAAAGTGAGGAAATCGAGAATGTAACACCGGTACGTGAAGAATTTAAACCACCGATCCCATATCTGACAAATTTGAAGAAAAACCGCTTAAACGCACAATATGGTAAATTTCTTGAACTTTTTAAAAAGTTACATAACATCTTACCTTTTGTTGAAGCTATTTCGCAGATGCCGACGTACGAAAAATTCCTAAAAGAGCTTCTAACAAATAAAAGGAAGTTTGAAGAGATATCAACAGTGGAACTTAATGAAGAATGTTCAGCCATCCTCCAAAACAAGCTACCAACCAAATTGAAAGATCCAGGAAGTTTCACTATTCCCTATTTAATTGGTAGTTTAAACATAGAGAAAGCAGTAGCTGATCTAGGTGCCAGTATTAATTTAATGCCTTATAAAATGTTTAAGCAACTTGGTCTCGGGGAACCAAAACCCACTAGGATGAGTATTCAGTTAGCCGACAGATCTATTAAATATCCTAGGGGAGTTATCGAAGATATTCTGGTAAAAGTTGATAAATTTATATTCCCTGTTGATTTTGTTGTACTTGACATGGATGAGGACATTGAGGTACCCTTAATTTTAGGGTGCCCTTTTTTAGCTACTGCTAGGGCTGTTATTGATGTAGGTGATGGTAAACTTGCGCTAAGGGTAGGCGACAAGGAAATTATTTTTCAAATTTACGACGCTATGCGATATTCTAGAGAACAAGATGACTCCTGTTATTTTATTGATGCCATTGATCATTTTATTCAAGATTCTTTGCAGGAAATCATACATGACGACACGATGGAACTGTGTCTTACCCAAGGTGAGGGGGTAGATGATGATACCAATGAGATGAATTCTAATACATCTTCCTCTAGACAAATGAAAGAAGAGGGCTTTGAAATCAATGACAAACTAGAACAAAAACCATCTATTGACGAGCCACCTAAATTGGAATTAAAACAATTGCCAAAACACTTAGAATATGCATTCCTCGGGGATAATTCTACGCTACCAGTAATTATCTCTTCAGAACTGGAACCCAAAGAGAAAGACGAGTTGCTACAGGTACTAAGGGAACATAAAAGAGCCATAGCTTGGAAAATTTCTGACATTAAAGGAATAAGCCCATCATTTTGCACCCACAAAATTTTAATGGAAGATGAGTATAAACCATGTATGCAACCTCAAAGACGATTGAATCCCAACGTGAAAGAAGTTGTTAAAGCTGAGGTAATTAAACTTCTAGATGCTGGAATAATTTATCCTATTTCTGACAGTACTTGGGTAAGTCCTGTGCAGGTCGTTCCAAAGAAAGGAGGCATGACTGTTGTAGCCAACGAAAAGAATGAATTGATTCCTACAAGAACAGTCATGAGTTGGAGAGTCTGTTTTGACTATAGAAAGTTGAACGATGCCACCAAAAAAGATCACTTCCCTTTGCCCTTTATTGATCAGATGTTAGAAAGATTATCTGGGCATATGTACTACTGCTTCCTGGACAAACTCTCCGGCTACTTTTAAATCCCAATAGCCCCTGTGGATCAAGAAAAGACAACATTTACATGTCCATACGGTACGTTTGCTTATCATAGAATGTCTTTTGGATTATGTAACACTCCTGCTACTTTTCAGTGCTGCATGCTGGCCATCTTTGACGAGCTTGTGGAAGACATTATGGAGGTATTTATGGACGACTTTTCGGTATTCGGTAATTCTTTCCATCTTTGCCATAAAAATTTAAAACGAGTTCTAATGAGATGTGAGGAAACGAACCTTGTTTTAAATTGGGAAAATGTCACTTTATGGTTTGAGAAGGGATTGTGTTAGGACATAAAATCTCTAGTAAAGGGATTGAGGTAGATAAACCAAAGGTTGAAACCATAGAACAATTACCTCCCCCTAGTTCAGTGAAGGCTATTAGAAGCTTTTTAGGACATGCTGGATTTTATAGAAGATTCATTAAAGATTTTTCTAAAATAGCTAAGCCTTTAACGAAATTACTACAAAAAGATGTACCTTTCAATTTTTATCAGGGATGTTTAGATGCATTTAAAATCCTCAAAGATAAATTAATAAATGCTCCAATTATAATTGCACCTGATTGGAATTTACCCTTTGAACTAATGTGTGATGTGAGTGATTTTACAGTAGGTGCAGTTTTGGGACAGCGAAGAGACAAGCACTTTCAGCCAATCTATTACGCTAGCAAGACATTAACGGCTGCACAAGAAAATTACACCACCATAGAAAAAGAATTGCTATCTGTGGTTTTTGCATTTGATAAATTTAGACAATATTTGATACTATCTAAAGTTGTCGTTTACACCGACCATTCAGCTCTTCGTTATCTTTTGACTAAATCCGATACAAAACCTCGACTAATAAGATAGATTTTACTCTTACAGGAATTTGATTTGGAAATTCAGGATAAGAAAGGAGCTAAAAATCTTGCAACAGATCATCTTTCTAGGCTTGAAAATCCACATATCAAAGAACTCGACGAGAGTGAGATAAACGACTCGTTTCCTGAAGAACAACTCTTTTCTATAACCGACTCTGAGGTACCTTGGTTTGTAGATATTGTGAATTATTTAGCTGCTAACATCCTACCAAAAAGGTTAACACATCATCAAAAGAAGCGATTCTTTGCTGATGTGAAAAACTATTTTTGGGAGGACACCTTTCTTTTTCGTATATGTGCAGATCAAGTAATTCGAAGATGTGTTACAAAGGCAGAAGCAAGCAAAATCCTAGAACATTGCCACTCAGGACCTTCAGGAGGACATTATAGCGGGATTAAGACAGCATATAAAATGCTCAAATCAAGTTTTTATTGGCCAACTCTGTTTAAAGATGCCAACAGGTATGTTGCTTCATGTGATAAATACCAAAGAACAGGTAATATCTCTAAATGCGATGAAATGCCTCAAACGTATATGCTATCATGTGAAATATTCGATGTATGGGGTATTGACTTTATGGGCCCATTTCCTAGTTCATTTGGAAATAAATACATCTTAGTAGCAGTGGATTACATGTCAAAATGGGTGGAAGCTCAAGCTTTACCTACTAACGATGCTAGAGTAGTAGTGAGGTTTCTTAAGAAACTTTTCTCTTGATTCGGAACACCCAGAGCAATTATTAGTGATAGGGGTACTCACTTTTGTAATACTCAATTTGATAAAGTCTTAAAAAAATATGGAGTACACCACAGGACAGCTACCCCTTATCACCCTCAAACCAGTGGGCAAGTGGAAGTAGCAAATCGAGAGCTTAAGCGTATTCTAGAGAAAACAGTTGAATCAAACAGGAAAGACTGGGCATTAAAAGTAGACGATGCTTTATGGGCCTATAGAACAGCGTTTAAAACTCACATAGGAACATCCCCATACAAACTTGTCTACAGAAAAAGTTGTCATCTACCATTTGAGTTAGAGCACAAAGCTTTTTGGGCTATAAAATTCTTAAATTATGATCTTAAAACCGCAGGTGAGAAGAGGAAGATGCAGTTGAACGAGCTAGATGAATTGCGAGCTAATGCCTATGAGAACTCACGACTATATAAGGAGGCAACAAAGCGACGCCATAATGCTCCTTTAAAGCAATCAAAGCAATTTGAAGTAGGAGACTTAGTCCTGCTATACAATTCAAGGCTCAAATTGTTTCTTGGAAAGCTGAAATCAAGATGGTCAGGTCCATTCATAATCAAAACTATTTTTCCCTACGGCACAATCGAGGTAACTCATCCAACTCATGGCACATTCAAGGTCAATGGTCAGCGACTAAAAATTTATAATGGTGAAGATTTTAGGGATATGAGAGAGGAGCTTCGGCTCCGTGAACCTTCATTTAGAAATGAAAACAGGGTAAGCCTAGCTTAAGACTTTAAACGAGCGCTTCTCGGGAGGCAACCCGAGCACTAACTTCACTAATGCCATATTTTTGATTTTTAGCACCTAACTACAAACTAACCAATTCAGTAAAGTGCAGGTTTCCCTACCACACGGCCTTGCACACGGGCGTGGCCGTGTGGACACCACGAATAGGTACATGGGCGTGGCAAAGATGGTGTAGAAACAGGACAAAAATTTTTCCCAAGCCACGGGCTCCGACTAGACAACACGACCGTGCGACGCGGCCGTGGTCGAAACTGACTAAGGAACACGGGGTGCGATAATTATACACGCCCGTGCGATGTATGTAACATCCCGATTTAGGGCCTAGTCAGAACAGTGGTGCGAGACCACAAATCCAAAGTAGTAAAATGAGTTTTGAGGTTTAAGATATGTTTGCATGATAGTATGAAAGTTTCATGTAGAAATTTTATGAAATTGTCATTGAATGGTCCATTAGGACTAAATTGCAAAAGTTGCAAAATTTGAGATTCTAGAAGCTTCTAGTATGAAATAGCTTTGGAATATTAATTAGAAGTCCTTAAATAGCAAATTGCCCAAATTATAATTTTTGGACAAAAATGGACATGAGTTAGAAATTTTGAAAGTTTAGTGAGAAGGGCATTTTGGTCATTTATCAATTAAATGATTAAAAAGGGAAAAAGATGAAAAAAATCTTATTCATCTTCTTCCCCTTGTGCCGAAAATTTGAGAGACTCCATAGCTAGGGTTCTTCAACTTTTTGAAGCTTGCTAGTAAGTGCATCCTAGCCCCGTTTTTAATATTCTTCGTATTTTTAGAGTCCTCGTATTATGAATTAGCTATTTATAGCTATAAGTTGAGCTAGAATTCATGTTCATAAATCTACCCATGTATGACATGCTTGTAAAATGATGTTTTATGAAAGATTATGAGAGTTTGATGCTAGATAAACATCTTTTCCTAAATGAATTTCATGAAAAATGCTAGTAAGGACTAGTTTGTAAAAGTTGTAAAATTTGTCATACATGATAGAAATAGTGAGAATTGATTGTTGCTATAGTTAAGAGAATGAATCAACTAAGCATGAAGTTCACGAAAGTTGAATAAAAATCACTTTACGAGCGTTGGGGGCAAAAGTGTAATTATGAGGAAGTTTAGGGGTAAAATGGTAATTTTTTCGAAGTATGAGTTAAGAGTCAATTTAGTCAATGTGTGTATTAAATGAGCTAAATTATTATTATAGATCAAGAAAAACGAAGCCCGGATCGAAACTGAGGCAAGAATAAAGTCGAGGACTAAATTACATTTCTACATACATTTTGTACATTGAGGTAAGTTTGTATGATTTCTAAGCTTTATGATTAATATCATTGAATCGCTTAGTATGATGTAGAATATATCTTAATTCCATGAGATTTTTGATGCTATGCTAAACAAAGAAATCAATGAGATTAAGTATGAGAAAGTCTCGATTGAAGTTGAATTACTTAGGATACTCGATCTATCACATGAGACAAGGAAGTCCGTATAAGACCAAGCCAAGGCATGGCATCGGCAATCAAGCAAGTTATCATGTAAGACCAAGACAAGTCTTGGCATTGAAGAGTTATTATGAGATGAAGACCCATATAAGCCCAAGCCAAGGCATGGCATTGGTGAGTCTCCATGTAAAGATGTCATGTAAGTCCAAGACAAGTCTTGGCATTGAAAAGCTATCATGAGATAGAGATCCCATGTAAGTCCAAGCCAAGGCATGGCATTGGTGAGTAACAAGGAAGATTTCATGTAAGTCTAAGCCAAGGCTCGGCATTAACCCATTCATCAGTAAAGATACCAAGTAAGACCATGTCAAGACATGGCAATGGTAAGTTCCCAATGGAACACACAAGGAAGACTTCGTGTAAGTCCATGTCAAGACATGGCATCGATACCAAGTTTAGAGATCCCATGTAAGACCATATCTAGGGTATGGATTTGGCATCGAGATATTTGTGAGATGAGATTCAATATCCTCGGTTATTCATAGTAATTCATCGGGCAAAAGAGTAAAGAATAAATGAGAAAGTAAGAAAGTTAAGCAAGTAAAGCTATCATCAAAGTATGCTAGTCATAGTGAACTAAGAGTATTATTCATGTTATGAATGATGAAGTTAAGATTATGCTTACCTTAATAAAGTATGCTAATCTATATGATTAAGTGATACAGGTACCTTGTTTACCTTACAAGCACGAGACTAGTAAGTACCATGATAAGTGTAAGAATCATTAAGAGTAAGTAAGCTCAAGCATGTGAACTTAGCAATGCCTTTGCTTATGATGAATGAGTATGTTAAGTATATATATATACGTTGTTATATGCATTACATGCAAACTTGCTAAGTGAAATGCTTACGTCTTTAATTCTTTCTTTCCATGTAGTCCCACCAAGCTAATCTCGTGGATCATCATCATCGGAGCTCGGAGCACACTATCAATCGCTATTTTGGTATAGCCAAGGTTTTTATATTAAGTATGGCATATATAGGAAGCATTTCATTTTGAGTTATGTTTTAGAATTAGCCAAAGTGTTGGCTATCAAGCTTAGTATTCTTTTTGTATATGGCCAAAGAGATGGGTCATGAATGATTAAGTATGTATGTTTTTATCTATCAATGAAGTATGCACTCTTGTTCATGTTAGATGTAATACTTTAGTTATTGAATTGAGTATTGGATTGATCTTGATCTTAGGGTGGCAATTGGCTTGGAAAATAGCCTCTAGGTGCCCACACGGATAGACACACGGGCGTGTGTCTAGGTCGTATGTCCCCCGCACATTAGTGTTTTAAGTCAGAATAGACCACGGGCTAATCACACGGCCGTTTTTAGGCCGTGTGTGACACACGGTTAACACATGGGCGTGTGCCCTGGCCGTGTGAAGTCTGCACCTTGCACTTGTAATTTGAATTGCCACACGGCTGAAGTACACGGGCGTGTGTATAGATCGTGTGGATAAGTCAGAATGCCAAAGTTTAACACACGGGCCAAAGCCACGGGCATGTCAAGGCCGTGTGAAATTAGTCAGTGTCTACCACGGGTGGAAGACACGGGCATGTCTTAGGGGTACACGGGTGTGTCCCAAGTCACATGGGCGTGTGACCCCTGTTTTGAGGAAAAGTTCCCGATTGAGTTTCGAAAGTTTTCGGATAGGTGTTTAAGGCCTCGTAGGCCCATGAAACTTATGTTTTGATTAAGAAAGAGAAGTTTCTATTTCGAAACAAAATTTTACAGCCCGTAAGTATATGTTTACTTAAGTTCAAGTATGGTAACATCTCGTATTTAGTCTCAGTCTAGGACTTGGGTATGGGGTGTTACATTTAGTGGTATCAGAGCTACGGTTTAGGCGGTTTTAGGACTAACGTAGCACGAGCACGAGTCTAGCTATACATGCCATACGTAAGAATGTTTTTATAATGATAGTGTGATGACTCCTGGCGACTTAAATTATGTTTATACATATAGTAAATGGATCCTGAAAGAGCTGTAGTGGATGACGTAGCAAGTAACGCGTCGGCTCCCGCTGAAGGGATAGTTCCTAACGAGAATGAGAATAGACCCACTACGGTGAGTCAGAGAGGAGGAGAAGAGGCTAGAGAAGCCTTCCTCCATATGATGAACACGTGGTATACGGAGTTTGTTCGCATTTAATCCGAATGCTCAAACCCCTCCACCCCCGCCTATTCCTCAACCTATCCCAGTAGCCCCTCAAGTAGTAGAGGTGGTAAGAGGAGAGAAGCCTCCGGTTGATAGGATCAGGAAACATGGGGCAGAAGAATTTCGGGCTAAAAAGGTTGATGATCCGGAAAAGGCCGAGTTCTGGTTAGAGAATACCATCAGGGTATTCAATGAATTGTCATGCACGTCTGAAGAATGCATGAAGTGTGTAGTCTCTCTTTTAAGAGATTCTGCTTACCAATGGTGGAACACCTTAGTGTCAGTGGTACCACGAGAAAAGATCATGTGGGAGTTCTTTCAAGAAGAGTTCAGAAAGAAATATATCAGTCAAAGATTTGTCGATCAGAAGAGAAATGAATTTCTAGAACCGAAGCAAGGCAAGATGTCCGTAACTGATTATGAGCGTGAGTTTGTACGACTCAGTAAATACGCTCGAGAGTGTGTATCCACCGAGGCCATCATGAGCAAGAGATTCGAAGATGGACTAAATGAGGATATTAAGTTGTTTGTTGCTGTCCTAGAATTAAAAGATTTTGTTGTGTTAGTGGAGCGGGCTTGTAAAGCCGAAGAGCTAGTAAATGAGAAGAGAAAATCTGAAATGGAGTCTCGTGACTCGAGAAAGAGACAGTGGAATAAGTCATTCCAACCCTCTTTCAAGAAGTCAAGAGATTTCTCCACCTGATCGGCTTCATCCATAGGGTTTTCAATTAGAAATAAGGGTAAACAGTATTCGGGAAATAAGGCATAGACTACTTCAGTCGCTAGTGTGGGGAACATTCAATCTGATAGACCGGAATGCCCACAGTGCGGTAGACGTCATCTTGGTGAGTGTCGAGCGCATGAAAATGCTTTTTTCAGATGTGGTTCTCAGGATCACTTTATAAAAGATTGTCTTGAGATGATGAAAGAAGAGAGAACTCAGAACCCAAGATCTGGGAGTATGGTCAGAGGAAGACCGCAGAAGAACCCGGGTAGTGGAGTAAGTGGTAGAGGTAACCCTAAAGAGCAGGTTGCGAGACCCGAGGGTAGGGCACCTGCAAGGACGCATGCCATTCGTGCTCGCGAAGAGGCATCTTCTCCTGATGTTATTACGGGTACCTTTTCTCTTCATGGTATTAAAGTTATTGCTTTAATAGATCCCGGATCCACACACTCTTACATTTGTATGAAACTAGTATCCAGTATGAGTATGCCTATAGAGTCTACAGAATTTGTGATTAAAATGTCTAATCCATTAGGCCAAAGTGTACTGGTCGATAAAGTATATAATGATTGCCCATTGATGATTAGAGGTCATTATTTTAAAACAAACCTTATGTTGTTACCATTTGATGAGTTTGACATCATTCTTGGTATGGACTGGTTGACCACTCATGATGTAATAGTAAATTGTGGGAAGAAATATATTGAGATGAGATGTGAGAATGGGGACACTCTCCACGTAGAATCAGACGAACAAGGTAGATCGCCGGTAATGATTTCTCATATGACGGCACAAAAATACATAAGAAAAGGGTATGAGGCATATTTGGCCTTTGTGATGAATGATAGAGAAACAGAGTTAAAGGTTGAGTCAGTACCGATAGTATGTGAGTACTTGGATGTTTTTCCGGAGGAATTACCAGGATTACCACCAGTTAGAGAGGTTGAGTTCAGCATTGAGCTAGCTCCTGGTACTGTACCAATATCTATTACTCCTTATAGAATGGCTCCAACGGAGTTGAGAGAGTTGAAGTCACAGTTGCAAGACTTGACAGATAAAGGTTTTGCAAGATCAAGTTGTTCTCCATGGGGTGCTCCAGTTTTATTTGTGAAAAAGAAAGATGGCACCATGAGATTGTGCATAGATTACCGTCAGCTTAATAAAGTGACAGTAAAGAACAAGTACCCATTGCCAAGGATCGATGATTTCTTCAATCAATTGAAGGGGGCCACTGTGTTCTCTAAGATAGACTTGAGATCTGGGTACTACCAGTTGAGAGTAAAGGATTCAGATGTATCCAAGACCGCTTTTCAAATGAGGTATGGGCATTATGAATTTTTAGTCATGCCCTTTGGTTTGACCAATGCTCCTGCGGTATTCATGGACTTAATGAACCGCATCTTCAGGCCATACCTTGACAAGTTTGTAGTCACTTTTATCGACGACATATTGATTTATTCCCAAGATAAGAATAAGCATGCTGAGCATCTACGAACGGTCTTGCAGACTCTACGAGAAAATCAGCTTTATGCCAAGTTCAGTAAAAGTGAATTTTGGCTCAAGGAAGTAGGATTTCTGGGACATATTGTCTCGAGAGATGGAGTCCGAGTAGATCCAAGTAAGATTTCAGCCATAATGGACTGGAATCCACCGAGGAATGTCTCTGAGATTAGAAGTTTTCTAGGCCTAGCTGGCTATTATAGACGATTCGTCAAGGGGTTTTCCATGATCGCAACTCCGATGACGAAATTGTTACAGAAAAATGTAAAGTTTGAGTGGACAGAAAGATGCCAACAAAGTTTCGAGAAACTAAAGGCATTATTGACAGAAGCTCCGGTTTTAGTACAACCCGAGACAGGGAAAGAGTTCGTGATATACAGCGATGCATCCTTAAACGGATTAGGCTGTGTACTTATGCAAGAAGGCAAAGTGATTACTTATGCCTCAAGACAGCTAAAGCCCCATGAGAAGAATTATCCGACGCACGATTTAGAGTTGGCTGCCATAGTCTTCACATTGAAGATTTGGAGACATCATTTATATGGTGAAAGATGTCGGATTTTCACCAATCACAAAAGTTTGAAGTACTTGATGAAGCAGAAAGAGTTGAAATTAAGGCAACGGAGATGGTTAGAGTTGATAAAAGACTATGAGTTGGTCATTGACTACCATCCCAGAAAGGCGAATGTGGTCGTTGATGCTTTGAGTAGAAAGTCCCTATTTGCATTAAGGGCAATGAATTCGTGGATGACCTTATCTGACGATGGTTCTATTCTAGCTGAGTTGAGAGCTAGACCAATGTTCCTCCAAGAGATCTTTGAGGCTCAGAAAGAGGATAGTGAATTGCAAGCAAAGAGAGTTCAGTGCGAGTCAGATGTTGAGTCCGATTTCTGGATTAGTTCCAATGGAAGTCTGATGTTCAAAGATAGAGTTTGTGTACCGAGAAAAGAAGAGCTTATTCAGAAAATGTTGCATGAGGCACATAACGGATGTTTATCTGTACATCCGGGTAGTACCAAGATGTATAATGACTTGAAGCAACAATATTGGTGGCCAATAATGAAGAAAGATATTTCAGAGTTTGTTTCCAAATGCATGATTTGTCAGCAAGTAAAGGATGAACACCAAGTACCTTCAGGTTTGCTTCAACCCATTTCGGTTCTCGAGTGGAAATGGTACCGTATCACCATGGATTTTGTAACGGGTTTACCGTTGTCACCAAGCAAGAAAGATGTTGTATGGGTTGTGGTTGACAGACTTACAAAATCGGCCCATTTCATACCTGTACGAGTGGATTACTCACTCGACAAGTTGGCAAACTTATATGTTTTAGAAATAGTAAGGCTACATAGAGTTCCTTTGTTAATCATATCGGATAGAGATCCGAGATTCACCTCTAGATTTTGGAAGAAGTTACAAGAGGCCTTGGGTACAAAATTGAGTTTTAGTACAACTTTTCATCCTCAAACTGACGGTCAGTCAGAGAGGTTAATACAAGTACTCAAAGATATGCTCCGGTGTTGTATTCTTGAATTCCAAGGCAGTTGGGAAAAGTTTCTCCCATTAGTAGAATTTTCCTATAATAATAGTTTTCAGTCGAGCTTGAAGATCGCGCCTTATGAGGATTTATATGGGCGTAAGTGTCGAACACCTTTATATTGGACTGAACTCAAGGAAAACCAGATTCACGGGGTTGATTTGGTTAGAGAAACCGAATAGAAGGTGAAAGTAATTCGAGAAAGTTTAAAGGCTGCTTCTGACAGACAAAAATCCTACTCGGATTTAAAAAGAAAAGAGATAGAGTATCAGGTCGGGGATAAAGTTTTCTTGAAAGTGTCACCATGGAGAAAGGTTCTCGATTTGGTCAGAAAGGCAAGTTGAGTCCACGTTTTATCGGACCATACGAGATTACTGAGAGAGTTGGGCCGGTAGCTTATCGATTGGCTTTTCCATCAGAGTTAGAAAAGATACATGATGTGTTTCATGTGTCCATGTTGCGACGCTATCGATCAGACCCTTCACATATAATTGCCCCGTCAGGGATAGAGATTCATCCCGACATGACTTATGGTGAAGAACCAGTTAAGATTTTAGCTCGAGAAGTCAAACAGCTAAGAAATAAAAGTATTGCCCTAGTGAAAGTGTTGTGGCAAATACATGGTATAGAGGAAGCTACGTGGGAACCAGAAGTGAGCATGAGAAACCAGTACCCAAACCTATTTCCTGGTAAGATTTTCGAGGACGAAAATTCCTAAGAGGGGGAGAATTGTAACATCCCGATTTAGGGCCTAGTCGAAAAAGTGGCGCGAGACCACAAATCCGAAGTAGTAAAATGAGTTTTGAGGTTTAAGATATGTTTGCATGATAGTATGAAAGTTTCATGTAGAAATTTTATGAAATTGTCATTGAATGGTCCATTAGGACTAAATTGCAAAAGTTGCAAAATTTGAGATTCTAGAAGCTTTTAGTATGAAATAGCTTTGGAATATTAATTAGAAGTCCTTAAATAGAAATTTTCCCAAATTATAATTTTTGGACAAAAATGGACATGAGTTAGAAATTTTGAAAGTTTAGTGAGAAGGGCATTTTGGTCAATTATCAATTAAATGATTAAAAAGGGAAAAAGATGACAAAAATCTTATTCATCTTCTTCCCCTTGTGCCGAAAATTTGAGAGACTCCATAGCTAGGGTTCTTCAATTTTTTAAAGCTTGCTAGTAAGTGCATCCTAGCCCCGTTTTTAATATTCTTCATATTTTTGGAGTCCTCGTATTATGAATTAGATATTTATAGCTATAAGTTGAGCTAGAATTCATGTTCATAAATCTACCCATGTATGACATGCTTGTAAAATGATATTTTATGAAAGATTATGAGAGTTTGATGTTAGATAAACATCTTTTCCTAAATGACTTTCATGAAAAATGCTAGTAAGGACTAGTTTGTAAAAGTTGTGAAATTTGTCATACATGATAGAAATAGTGAGAATTGATTGTTGCTATAGTTAAAAGAATGAATCAGCTAAGCATGAAGTTCATGAAAGTTGAATAAAAATCACTTTACGAGCCTTGGGGCAAAAGTGTAATTATGAGGAAGTTTAGGGGTAAAATGGTAATTTTGTCGAAGTATGAGTAAAGAGTCAATTTAGTCAATGTGTGTATTAAATGAGCTAAATTATTATTATAGATCAATAAAAACGAAGCCCGATTCAAAACCGAGGCAAGAACAAAGTCGAGGACTAAATTGCATTTCTACATACATTTTGTACATTCAGGTAAGTTTGTATGATTTCTAAGCTTTATGATTAATATCATTGAATTGCTTAGTATGATGTAGAATATATCTTAATTCCATGAAATTTTTGATGCTATGCCAAACAAAGAAATCAATGAGATTAAGTATGAGAAAGTCTCGATTGAAGTTGAATTACTTAGGATACTCGATCTATCACATGAGACAAGGAAGTCCGTATAAGACCAAGCCAAGGCATGGCATCAGCAATCAAGCAAGTTATCATGTAAGACCAAGACAAGTCTTGGCATTGAAGAGTTATTATGAGATGAAGACCCATATAAGCCCAAGCCAAGGCATGGCATTGGTGAGTCTCCAATTAAAGATGTCATGTAAGTCCAAGACAAGTCTTGGCATTGAAAAGCTATCATGAGATAGAGATCCCATGTAAGTCCAAGCCAAGGCATGGCATTGGTGAGTAACAAGGAAGATTTCATGTAAGTCCAAGCCAAGGCTCGGCATTAACCCGTTCATGAGTAAAGATACCAAGTAAGACCATGTCAAGACATGGCAATGGTAAGTTCCCATTGGAACACACAAGGAAGACTTCGTGTAATTCCATGTCAAGACATGGCATCGATACCAAGTTGAGAGATCCCATGTAAGACCATATCTAGGGTATGGCTTTGGCATCGAGATATTTGTGAGATGAGATTCAGTATCCTCGGTTATTCATAGTAATTCATCGGGTAAAAGAGTAAAGAATAAATGAGAAAGCAAGAAAGTTAAGCAAGTAAAGCTATCATCAAAGTAAGCTAGTCATAGTGAACTAAGAGTATTATTCATGTTATGAATGATGAAGTTAAGATTATGCTTACCTTAACAAAGTATGCTAATCTATATGATTAAGTGATACAGGTACCTTGTTTACCTTACAAGGACGAGACTAGTAAGTACCATGATAAGTGTAAGAATCATTAAGAGTAAGTAAGCTCAAGCATGTGAACTTAGCAATGCCTTTGCTTATGATGAATGAGTATGTTAAGTATATATATATACGTTGTTATATGCATTACATGCAAACTTACTAAGAAAAATGCTTATGTCTTTAATTCTTTCTTTCCATGTAGTCCCACCAAGATAATCTCGTGGATCATCGTCATCGGATGTCGGATCACACTATCAATCGCTATTTTGGTATAGCCAAGTTGTTTATATTAAGTATGGCATGTATATGAAGCATTTCATTTTGAGTTATGTTTTAGAATTAGCCAAAGTGTTGGCTATCAAGCTTAGTATTCTTTTTGTATATGGCCAAAGAGATGGGTCATGAATGATTAAGTATGTATGTTTTTATCTATAAATGAAGTATGCATCCTTGTTCATGTTAGATGTAATACTTGAGTTATTGAATTGAGTATTGGATTGATCTTGATCTCAGGGTGGCAATTAGCTTGGAAAATAGCCTCTAGGTGCCCACACGGATAGACACAGGGGCGTGTGTCTAGGTTGTGTGTCCCCTGCACATTAGTGTTTTAAGTCAGAATAGACCACGGGCTAATCACACGACCGTTTTTTAGGCCATGTGTAACACACGGTTAACACATGGGTGTGTGCCCTGGCCGTGTGAAGTCTGCACCTTGCACTTGTAATTTGAATTGCCACACGGCTGAAGTATACGGGCGTGTGTATGGACGGTGTGGATAAGTTAGAATGCCAAAGTTTAACACACGGGCCAAAGCCACGGACGTGTCAAGGCCGTGTGAAATTAGTCAGTGTCGACCACGGGTGGAAGACACGTTGCATGTCTTAGGGGTACACGGGCGTGTCCCAAGTCACATGGGCGTGTGACCCCTGTTTCGAGGAAAAGTTCTCGATTGAGTTTCGAAAGTTTTTGGATAGGTGTTTAAGGCCTCGTAGTCCCATGAAACGTATGTTTTGATTAAGAAAGAGAAGTTTCTATTTCGAAACAAAATTTTACAGCCCGTAAGTATATGTTTACTTAAGTTCAAGTATGGTAACACCTCGTATTCAGTCTCAGTCTAGGACTTGTGTATGGGGTGTTACAATGTACCCGTGGCCGATACTGATTAATCAACACGGGCGTGTGACATGCCTGTGCATCTAACCCGCGGCCAACACTGAGTAAAGGAAACGGTCGTTAAACACGCCCGTGCTCTAAGGCCATGGACGACACTGACTTACGAACACGGGCGTAGGACCATTTACACGGGCGTGGGAGAAGCGAACGAGACAATACACAGGCGTGAAAATGGCCGTGTGGCCCAACACGCCCACGTAACACGGGCGTGTGACACAATTCAGACGCGCCTAAATTCAAAATTCTCGAACACGACCCAAACAAATAGAACACGGGTGTGGCCTCTGCCCGTGTGGTCGATTCCCTATTTAAACACCCTCCTATTCATCTTCTTCCCCAATCCCCAACCCTAGCCGTTTCCCCCAAGCATCCCCAAATCCTCCTTCCCTCCCCATTCCGGCCATCGGTACCCTCTTCCCTCTCCTCCCTTCACTTCCCCTCATTCCCCTCTCCCTTCTCTCTCTTTATCTTTCTCATCCATACGCAGACCACGCCCGTGCAAAGTCGGCACGCCCGCAAACCTTGCCACGACCGTGCGCTGTCCCCATGCTCCGTCGGTTTACTTTACTTCCCTCTTCTATACTTTGTTACTAATTTTATTTAATCCATGTTTATTCTCTTTTAGACCTTAGATTTACTCCTTTCAATTTTTAGTATTCATTTTTGATTATTATCTTTGATATTGATATTTACTTAAGTGTTATAGATAATATTACTCTGATTCTTGAACACCTAGTATTAGGAGAATACTTAGGAAAGATCCTCATTTTTTTTATCATGAGACACTAATTTTTGATTCATATGTGCTATCATTCTTATGGCAAGATATGGGATAATGTTATTCAATCTATCTTGCAGGAACATAATGTCGTCCTCCCGAGGCAAGAAAATCGCGGTCCCTATCTCAAAAAAACTAAAGGGGCCCGGCTCATCATTAGCTAGCGCATCGACTGAAGTGAGACATCCATTTTTACGTTTTCCCCTGGAACTCAAGAGGAACTTTTCAGATCCTATGAGCGTGACCCCTCAATCAAGGCAGATGTATCGACTGGGATACTCTAGAACAAGTACAACTTGCTGATGATGTCCGGGCCCTACTAACCACGGACCCTTGGGAGCGGTTTTTCGGTATTGTCGAGCCCACGTACCTCAAATTAATGCTAGAGCTTTGCTCCACTTTTCACTTGCAGGTGGTAATGACGAATCATGATGACCCAGGCAGCATCCAATTCTGCCTAGGTGGTTTGGTTCAAGAGATGAGTGTCCCCAAATTTGGAGTTGCTTTGGGCCTCTATACGGATGAGTTTATGAGGGAGAGTGATCTTGCGAAACTCCATCGCCACATCCAAAACTCACCTGTGAGATGTTGGTATAACATAGCCCCCGCCGCGGCCACTTATGACCCTAGTCGCTCCAAGGCGACAGCTCTCGCCCCATCTTTGAGGTACTTACACACTATCTTGGCTCATACATTAACATGAAGGCGAGAGAGCACCGGGGTAGTTAACACTCATGACGCCTACTTCCTATGGTGCATGGCAAACGGACACATCTTTGACCTTGCCTACTTCATCGCTCTGGCCATTCAACATCAGACGGAGCAACATCGTAAGGGGGTCATTTCCATGGGGCCTTACGTAACATGGCTCGCGAGACACTTTGGTCTCCTTAACACCGCAGCACAATAGACCTCGCTTACCTTGATAGGACAGATGTCTCCACAAGGCATCTCGACGATGATAAACATGAGGATGATCAAGCGTCGCCGCGGGTACGATCCTCCCCAATATTGGCTAGCCCATACCACCGAGGAGGAGGACCCTGAGGACATTACTGACGATGTCCCACACCCACATGAGGAGCCACAACCGAGCCATCGACCAGTTCATGCGGCTGCTTCACTTTCAGACATCTCTACACGCCTCACTCGGTTCGAGTATTCAGACTCGGCAATTCAATGACACCGCTAGACGATTCGACAAAGATTGAGGCGACTCTTCAAAGAGATTTGTCATCACTTTCACATATCGCGGCCCCCACCACCTCGCGATCCAACCGATGATGAGGACTTTTGAGTCCTTTTTATTTTTAGTTCTATCTTTATTTTTATTTTTGCTTTTATTTGATTTTTATGTAACCTTTTATTATAATTTGCTAGTTCACATCTTTACCTTTTATTTTGTTCAAATCTTTTAGTAAAAGTCCAATTTCTTTTACTTCCGACTGTCTAATTTTCGAGTAAATATAACAACGAAACCCCCTAAAAATTTACTGATGACTCTGCAGTTCTAAAAGATTCAAGGTGCTACAAAGGAACTGGAATATTTTCACATACCGTCATCTCTGCTTAGTTCATCATGACTTTCATTTACTCCATCCCTATAAGCTTCATTCTCAAGGAATCCATCCAAAAATTCAGGGAGTTTCACTTCTATCCCTATCTTTTGATTTTCTACTATATTGTTTTATATATCTTTGTACATTGTACATATTCAGTGTGGGGGGAGGGGGTGAACTTTATTTTGAAAAAGTGCCTAACTTTTTTTCATTATTCTCAAAATCCCCGAATTATATCTTGTTCTTAAATAATTTTCTCATATTTACTGTTAGAATGAAATTTCCTTTGATTCATGATTTTCATTGATATGTTTTAAACGTTAGGAAACTAGAGAATCAAGCATAATAAGTCTATTTTCAAAAATTTTGCTAGGTTGTCTACTTGAATCTATTATTACTTTGAAGTTTGAAATTTACAAGGTTGATATAAAAAAGCCCATAATTTTTGTGAGATTTTGAGCCTTTCAGAGCATATTCTTTTTCTTGCTCACTTTATTGATTATGAGTGTGTCAACATTGATTTGTTATTCTAGAACTAGCTTCGATTATACATGTCGAGACCACACCTTTGATTTGAGATACAGAGATGATAAAGGCACTTAGGTTTTAACCCACTTACTCCACTAAAAGCCTACCCTCACAATTAACCCCTAGTGAACCCCTTTGATCCTAACAACCCTTTTATTGACTCACCCGCTAATATTAACCCGAAACCCACTTTGTATTTGTTATCACCATTTCTCTTAACTACCCCTATATCGAGATTTGATTTGATCGGTTACTTAACTATTTTCTTTATATCAGATGTTAAATTCTATCTTATTATTGTATGATTTGTTCTTTAAAAAAAGTTAGAAAAAACATTCATTATTAGTTCTATGTTCTACAAGCTTAAAACAATTAAATTCACATCTTTAGAAGAAGCTCGTGTTATTAGTATTACAAGTTTTCAATTGATGTAATTATTCATTATCAGTTCGTTGTTCTAGTTAGGTAATTTGTCAGGTCAATCTCGATTCTAACCCTCTAATTCAGCCTTTATCCACACCTTTAACCCAAGCCCCGTTACAACCCTTTTTAAAGACCTTTTGATTTGTGTATCATATCATTTTACAGTGGTGGAGATTTGATTTTCATGCAAGCCTATGGGATTAACTTTTCATGTTTGACTTATGAGCGCTTATTTTTGAACCTTAAACACTTTGAGTGATTTGAGTGAACCTTTAGTGAGGATGTCAATTCTTGTTGATTTTGAATTAAAGGTAATTATTTAGGTAAGAGGAAACACCTATGCTTTCGTACTATAAAAATTATGACTTTGATTGTTTGAATCTTTAGGAACCTTCTGGTTAAATTATCAATGTATGAATTACCTATGAATTATGATGAAACATTGTTGATGAAGGGTATGAATTGAGGAAATTCTATTTTAATTGTAAGTTGAGAATTTTGCTTGAGGATAAGCAAAAGCTTAAGTGTGGGGGTATTTGATAAACCGTAATATATACATATTTTAATCCCACATTTAGCATACTTTTTGGATGATTTATCCTTTGAATTATGGAATTTGATGCTCCTAATCCTTTTATTTCATGTTTTATACTTAGGAGAGCATCGAAGAATGAAAAGAACGAGAAACGGGCTAAAAATAGACCAAATGGGCCAAAGTAAGAAATCAACACGGCCTGGGCCCAAGCCACACGGCCGTGCCTCTTTAGCAGGCTTGACCACGGCTTGGATTCGATTCACACGGGCGTGTCACTGTCATGACAAAGAGGAATTTCACTCGGAATAGGGTACTTAGAGGCAAAGAAAGACATCCCAAAAGCCTATATAAACACCCTAAAGGCCAACCTTCAGGGCGGCGTCCAGCTAGGCCAAAGAGCCAAGCCGGAGAGGTCAGAATTGTGGGATTTACTCGAAGAAAGCCAGTTGATTCATCTCAAGAAGCCGAAATCATACTCAAGACAGAGGATCTCTCCTTCAATTCCTTCAGGGGGGTTTTAGGGTTTTCTTATGTTTTGTTTTATCTTTTCTTCTGAGATGTATTCTTTTATGATTATGAACTAAACCCCTTAGATACCTGAGGGGGATGAAACCTAAGACGGATCTTGTTATTGTTTTCTGAACTATATGATAAATACTTGATTTGTTCTTAATTATGTGTTCTTAATTCTTGTTTTAATATTTCAGGATATTGATTCAAGTATTGATGTGCTTAGGCAGTGGAGCAAAAGTCCCTGTTTAAGAGTAGATCTAGCATAGTTAAGCGGAGTTGATCGCAACCCTAGAGATAGGATGACGAAAATCTACCAGATTAGGGTCAAACCTAATATGGGAGTCCATAGATTGAGTTAATGCAATCCTAGAGGTTTTAATTAGAAAGAGATTTTAATTAATCAACTTAGGGTTAGACGTTAGTAGCCTCGAGAGAGGTATTAATATAAATTAGGGAATCCTACGGATCAGGTCAAGTGAATAAATCGTCTGGTTCAGAGTTAAATAACAAGTGAAGTCTAGGTGGATTCCTCCTTGGTTATTGTCTTAATCAATTGTTTTTTCCCACAAGTATTTCCCCAATTCATTCTATTTATCTTAGCGTCTTTAGCTTAGTAGTTAGTTAATTTTAGAATAAATAACAATTCCCTTAATTCTTAGGCTAAATGATAAAAACAAAGTCAGTATTAGTACTTTTGGTTCCTTTGGGTTCGACATTTCGGTCTTGCCACTAAGCTATACTACTGTTCGATAGGTGCACTTGCCTCAATTGTGGTGATAGTTAGTTTCTAGGCTAGATCATTCATTATATAAATATTAAGATTCTCGACACTCACGATCAGATATCTCTGAGTCAGCAAGGAAGATATCACTACTGGAAATCTGTCTTGCTCAGCTGATTCAACACAAATAAGACCTCCACTTTCACATTTTAACTCAATAAACTTCCTTCCACAGTTCACTTTCACATCATGAATAGTTAACCAATCCATCCCAAGGATGACATCAAATTCATCAAACGACAATAGCATGAGATTAGCAGGAAAACAATGACCCCTAATCATCAAAGGGAAACCTTTGCATACTCTATCGACCAACACACATTTGCATAGGGGATTTGACACTCTTATCACAAATTCATTAGACTCTACATGCATACACATGGTAGAGACTAATTTCATGCAAATATACGAGTGGGTAGATCCCGAATCAATCAATGCTATAACATGAGTATCATAAAGAGAATGTACCCGTAATTACGTCGGGGGAGGATGCCTCTTCACGAGAACGAATGGCATATGTTCTCGTCGGTGCTCTACCCTCAACTCTTGCAGTCTGCTCTCTAGATGAATTCTTGCTAATCATCTCATTTCCCGGGTTTCTCTGTGGTCTTCCCCTAGCAGTACTTTCCGGTCTTGCATTCTGAGGCTTTTCTTTCTCACCCGCCTCGGGGCAATCTCTGATAAAATGGTCTAGAGATCCACACTTGAAGCAAGCCTTTTCATTTGCTCGACACTCACCAGGATGGCGTCTGCCACACTGCGGGCATTCCGGTCTACTCGGTCGAGCGTTGCCAACACTAGCAACCGAAATGGTCTGAGCTTTAGACCCCGAGTACTGTCTACCCTTACTTCTGCTTGAAAATCCAATTGGGGTAGTTGATCGAACAGTAAACTCTCTTGACTTCTTGGACGAAGATTGGAATGACTTGCCTAACTGTCTCTTCTTCGAGTCGCGAGACTCAATTTCAGCTTTATTTTTCTCTTTAACTAGTTCCTTAGCCTTACAGGCTCGATCTACCAGTACCACAAACTCTTTTAGCTCGAGGACACCAACAAACAAATGGACATCCTCATTTAACCCATCCTCGAATCTTTTTCACATGATGGCTTCCGTCGATACGCACTCTCGAGCGTATTTGCTGAGCCTTACAAACTCATGCTCATATTCAGCCACCGTCATTCGACCATGCTTTAGCTTTAAGAACTCCTTTCTTTTCTGGTCGATAAACCTTTGACTAATGTACTTCTTCCGGAATTCCTCTTGGAAGAATTCCTAATTAACTCTCTCCCTTGGTACCACCGACACAAGGGTGTTCCACCACTGATAGGCCGAATCTCTCAAGAGAGATACTACACATTTATGCACTCTTCAGGCGTGCATGACAACTCATCGAATACCCTGATGGTATTCTCAAGCCAAAATTCTGCCCTCTCCGGATCATCATCCTTACTAGCTAGAAATTCCTCGGCTCCTTGTTTCCAGATCTTATCGACTAGAGGCCTTTCTCTTCTTGCTACCTATACCACCTGATGAGGTACAGGAGCGGGCTGAGGAATAGGTGGGGGTGGAGGGGGTTGAGTATTAGGATTTGCTCGAATAAACTCGGTTTAAAAGTTGCTCATCATATGGAGAAAGGCTTCTCGAGCCTCTTCTCTTTGACCTAAAGTCTCGGGTCTACTCTCTACTGGCGCGGTCCCTTGCGCAGGAGCCGGCGAATTACTCACAGTATCATCAGCTGCAGTTCGATTGGGATCCATTACTATATAAAAATACAATTTAAAACGTTAGGAGTCGTCACACTATCATTAGGTAAATACTCATATGTATGGCATGTATAGCTAGACTCATACTTACGCTACGTTAGTCCGAGAATCGACTAAACCGTAACTCTGATACCACTAAATGTAACACCTCTTACCCATATTCGACACCTAAATCGGGTAATGAGGCATTACCATACTTAACTTGCTCAATTGTACCACATCGGTTCATAAAATTTCATTTCAAATTTAAAACTTTTCTTTCAACACCTTAATGTCCTTATTATAGGTCTACGAGACCCTAAACTTGTACCCGGAATGATTTAGGACCAAACCTGAAACTTTTGAACACTTAGACAAATTTGACATGAAACAGGGCCACACGCCCGTGTGAAGAAGCGAACACGCCCGTGTGGAAAATTCACATGCCCGTGTTCCACACCCGCGTGGAATTATTTTCAAATTCGAACCTACATGGGTTTTCACATGACTGGACACACGCCCGTGTCCCTCACACGGCCACGACAAGCCCGGGTGCAAAAACCTTGGCATTCTGTTTATGATGTCAGCACCTCAATTATGTCACACGGCCAAGGCACACACCCGTGTCTTAGGCTGTGTCTTCCACATGATTGAGACACACGGCCGTGTCTCTACCCGTGTGTTTACTACTGAGCATACTGACTTGCCAACCTAGTATGCATGGGGACACACGGCCAATCAACACACCCATGGGGGCTGACCGTGTGTCACACACGGCCTAGACACACGCCCGTGTATCTACCCATGTGGGCAATTATATGGCTATCTACCAAGCCATTTGCCACCCTACAAAGGAACCACACTAATACCAAATGAATTCAATATAAATATGACCATAGGGCACTTCTAAGAACTCAAAATCAAAACAACCATACAAGCATACACTTCATGAATTTCATCATCACTGAATATATAAACTTGTCAAGTTTTGGCCAAATTTCGATGGCCATTTACAAAATGATTTTGGGTAGCATTAATAACCTCACTTTAGCTAACAAATATGACATAACACCAAATAACCAAGTCCTATACATGCCATACTCAAAATGAATCTAACTTTCCTATACCAAAGAGAAGTTGATAGTGTGATTTCTGAACTTCGATGTTCCACGAATTCTCAAGCTAACTTGGCGATACTACAAAGAAAAGGGAAATGAGAGGGGTAAGCATAAAGCTTAGTAAGTTTGTGTAACAGCCCGATTTAGAGGCTAATCGGAACAGTGGTTTCGGAACCACTAATCCAAGGTTATAGAAAATTATTTTCATGATATTTTATGAGTTAGAGCATGATTATATAAGTACATGAAAATTTTAGTACTTTAATTTTAGCTATTTCATGCTTAATCGCGAAAAAGGACTAAATCGTAAAGAGTGCGAAAGTTCAATTTTACAAGCTAGAGGTACCAAATAGCTGTAGAAATTTTAATTGGAGGCCCTTAATGTGAAATTAGGCCTTTCTTAAAGCCATAGCCGGCCATAGGGGGGACAAGAGGATTTATTTAGTTAAAGTTTTGGTGGTGTTAGGTGATTAATGAATAAAATAAGAGAAAAATAAAGAGGTTTGAGAGCTCAAAATTTCAGCAAGCTTCTCTCCTTGCAAGTAAGTGATTTTAGTGACTTTTCTTGATGATTTTTGTACTTTTAGGACCCTTGTATCATGATCTTGCTAATGAGGGGTCTATCTTGCAAAATGGTTGAAAGCTTGGGGTTTTGCCATGTGAGTATTTATGTTGTTTGCTGCATTTTTATGGAAGAAATTGAGTCTAAGTTGTTAGATGAACAACTTTTGTGAAAGGTGTTACCATGAAAACACCTAAAAGGACCTTTTTGTAAAGGTTGTAAAATATGTAGTAAATGTGTGAAATGTTGAGTTTTTATTGTAGCCATAAGAGAAAGAAGTGTTCACCTAGGCTCGATAAAGGTATAAATTTAATTAGAATTGATTTTCGAGCCTAGGGGTAAAATGGTCATTTTGCAAACGTCTAAGGGAAAAATAGTAATTTTGCCAAAGCATGGTTATTGAAATGCATTTATTAATGTGATTGATAAATGAGTTAATTTGCTATTATAGATCAAGAAGAACCAAGAATTTACCTCGACCGGGGAAAGAACAAAGTATCAGACTAGATCGACGATCTAGCTTATTTGGAAATCGAGGTAAGTTTGTATGTGATAAATTCAACATTTATGCTAGTATGTTTGAGAATGTTTGATATTGTAATGTTACATGACATTCTATGAAATTGAGTATTGGTGTTGAATGAGAAGGATGATAAAAGTTGAGATGTTGAAGTCCCGGTTGGACTATAATAAATTTGAAAATGCTATCATCGAGACATGAGATGAATACGGTCCCATGTAAGACCATGCCGGGGACATGGCCTCGGCACCGAATTGAGATTTTGTATAAGACCATATCTGGGATATAGCTTCGGTATTGAATATGAGAATCGTATAAGACCATATCCGGGATATGGCATCGATACTTGAAGTGAGATTCCGTATAAGACCATATCCGGGATATGGCATCGGCACTCATAAGTGACCCCATATAAGACCACGTTTGGGATGTGGCATTGGCTTCGTGTTTATGTTAATGAGGATGAATACTCGTCTTTGAGTATCCCTAGTGAATTAGTGGGATAAATAGATAAGCTTGGAAATAGAAATGAGATTGTTACTAAAGTAATGTGATTGAGTGAATACAGGTATCCGTGAATAATTCACGAGGAACGTTTAAGATATGTGGCATGGTATATGTTAGATAAGAACAAGTACGAGTAAGTTATGGCAAATGTTTATGACTTTGTGTGGTTATCCAATGCCATGAATTGATGTCATTATGAACTTATTGTTGCTATCTATTTTCATACAAACTTACTAAGCTTTATGCTTACCCCTCTCATTTCCCTATTCCTTGTAGCATTGCCAAGTTAGTTCGAGGGTTCGTGGGACGTCGGAGTTCGAAAATCACACTATCGACTATGTTTTGATTTAGCCAAGTTAGATTCATTTTGAGTATGGCATGTATAGGACTTGGGTACTTTGTTATGTCATTTTGATAGCCAATGTGTCGGCTATTTAAGTTATCAAAGTCATTTTGTTAATGGTCATTGGAATTGGGCCAACACATGACAAGTTTATTTTTATTCAATGATGAAATTATGAAGTTTATACTTGGGTGGATGCTTGAATTGAGTTGGTATAAGTTTAAGTTTATGCTTGAATTGGAATTGGGCCTTAGGGTCATGATTCTTGTTGTAATGAATTGGTATAAGTATGGTTGCTATGAAGGGTGGCATTTGGCTTGGAATATAGCCTTTTTAATGTCCACACGGGTAGATGCATGGGCGTGTGTCTAAGCCGTGTGTGATACACGGCCAGCCCCATGGGCGTGTTGTTCGGCCTTGTGTCCTCTTGCATGCTAGGTTTGCAAGTCAGTATGCTCAGTAGTAAACACTCGGGCAGAGATACGGCCGTGTGTCTCAGTCGTGTTGGAGGCACGGCCATGGACATGAGCGTGTGCCCAGGCCGTGTGAAGTCTGCACCTAAAATTAGGAATTTAATTCGACACACGGTCTAAGGACACGGGCGTGTGCCTTGGCCGTGTGACCATAGTGAGGTGATGATGTCATAAATAGAATGCCTTGATTTTGGCACACGGGCTAAGACACGGGCGTGTCGAGGCTGTGTGAGGGACACGGGGTAAACACACGGGTATGTGAAATGCCACACGGGCGTGTCCCATTCTTAACACGGGCATGTGGCACTGTTTCATGTCAAAATTTTCTAAGTGTTTGAAAGTTTCCAATTTGGTCCCGAAATATTACGAGTTTACGTATAGGGTTTCGTAGACCTATAATAGGGAAGTTACGATTGTAAATGAAAAAGTTTTAAGTTAGGACGAAATTTTATAGCCCAAAGTTGTAAGTTTAAGCATGATAAGTTCGGTAATGCCTCGTATTCGGTTCCGGCATTGAATACGAGTAAGGGGTGTAACATTTAGTGGTATCAGAGCTACGGTTTAATCGGTTCTCAGACTAACGTAGCGTAAGTATGAGTCTAGCTATACATGCCATACGTAAGAGTATTTGTGTAATGATAGTGTGACGACTCTTGACAGTTTGAATTGTGTTTTTATATAGTAATGGATCCCGATCGGACTGCAGCTGATGATGCTGCGAGTAATGCGTCGGCTCCCGCTCAAGGAACCGCGCCAGTAGATAGTAGACTCGAAACCTTGTGTCAGGGAGAAGAGGCTCAAGAAGCCTTTCTCCATATGATGAGCAATTGGTACACTGAGTACATTTGAGCAAATCCTAATGCTTAACCCCCTCCACCCCCACCTATTCCTTAGCCCGCTCCTGTAGCTCCTCAGGTGGTAGGGGTAGTAAGGAGAGAAAGGCCTCCGGTCGACAAGATCCAGAAACAAAGAGCCAAGGAATGTCGGGCCAGTAAGGATGATGACTCAGAGAGGGCAGAATTCTGGGTTTAGAATACCATCAGGGTATTCGATGAGCTGTCATGCACGCCTGAAGAGTGCATAAAGTGTGCGGTATCTCTATTAAGAGATTCAGCCTATCAGTGGTGGAACACCTTATGTCGGTGGTACCAAGGGAGAGGATAAGTTGGGAATTCTTCCAAGAGGAGTTTCAGAAGAAATATGTTAGTCAAAGATTCATTGACCAAAAGAGGAAAGAGTTCTTAGAGCTAAAGCAGGGCCGAATGACGGTGACTGAATACGAACACAAATTCGTAAGGCTTAGTAAGTAGCCCGGGCGTGCATGTCTATCGAGGCTATCATGTGCAAAAGGTTTGAGGACGGGTTAAATGAAGATATCCGTTTATATGTTGAGTCCTCGAACTAAAAGAATTTGTGGTGTTAGTAGATAGAGCCTGTAAAGATGAAGAGTTGGCCAAAGAGAAAAGAAGAGCTGAGATTGAGTCCTGTGACTCGAGAAAGAGACAACTGAGTAAGTCCTACAAATCCTCATCTAAAAAATCAAGGGATTTTGCTACTCGATCAGCCACTTCGGCTGGGTTTTCAAACCGAAGTAAGGGCAAACAATTCTCGGGGTCTAGGGCTCAGACTACTTCGGTTGCTAGTGTTGGCAATGCTCGACCGAGTAGACCAGAATGTCTGTAGTGTGGCAGACATCATTCTGGTGAGTGCCGAGTAAACGAGAAGGCTTGTTTCAAGTGTGGGTCTCTAGACCACTTTATCAGAGATTGCCTTGAGGCGGGTGAGAAAGAGAAACCTCAGAATGCAAGACCGGGAAATATTGCTAGAGGAAGACCACTGAGAAACCCAGGAAATGAGATGAGTGACAAGAATTCATCTAGAGAGCAGGCTACGATAGTGGAGGGTAGAGCACCGGCGAGAACATATGCCATTCGTGCTCGCGAAGAGGCGTCCTCCCCTGACGTGATTACGGGTACATTTTCTCTTTATGATGCTTGTATTATAGCTTTAATTGATCCGGGATCTACCTGCTCGTATATTTGCATGAAATTAGTCTCTAGCATGAGCATGCCTATAATGTCTACTGAATTTGTAATAAGAGTGTCGAATCCCCTAGGCAAATGTGTATTGGTTGATAGAACATGCAAAGGTTTCCCTTTGATGATTAGGGGTCATTGTTTTCCTGCAAATATCATGTTATTACAGTTTGATGAGTTCGATGTCATCCTTAGGATGGATTGGTTAGTTACTCATGATGTGATTGTAAATTGTGGAAAGAAGTTTATTAAGTTAAAATGTGAAAGTGGGGATCTTATTCGTGTTGAATTAGATAAGTAAGACAGATCACCAATAGTGATATCACCCTTGTTGACTAAAAAGTATTTAAGAAAGGGGTACGAAGCTTACCTTGCTTTTGTAATGAATGCTAAAGAGACTGAGTTGAAAATTGAGTCGGTACCCATAGTGTGCGATTATCCGGATGTTTTCCCGTAGGAATTTCCAAGGTTACCTCCGGTTAGGGAGATTGAATTTGGGATTGAGTTAGCTCCGGGTACCGCCCCTATTTCTATTGCTCCGTATAGAATGGCTCCAACCGAGCTAAGAGAATTGAAAGCACAGTTGCTCCAACCGAAAATTTATAGCATACTAAGGGGTTTGAGAGCTCAAAATTTCAGCAAGCTTCTCTCCTTGCATGTAAGTGATTTTAGTGACTTTTCTTAATGATTTTTGTACTTTTAGGACCCTTGTATCATGATCTTGCTAATGAGGGGTCTATCTTGCAAAATGGTTGAAAGCTTGGGGTTTTTCCATGTGAGCATTTATGTTGTTTGCTGCATTTTTATGGAAGAAATTGAGTCTTAGTTGTTAGATGAACAACTTTTGTGAAAGGTGTTACCATGAAAAGACCTAAAAGGACCTTTTTGTAAAGGTTGTAAAATATGTAGTAAATGTGTGAAATGTTTAGTTTTGATGGTAGCCATAAGAGAAACAAGTGTTCACCTAGGCTCGATAAAGGTAGAAATTTGATTAGAATTAATTTTCGAGCCTAGGGGTAAAATGATCATTTTGTAAATGTCTAAGGGCAAAATAGTAATTTTGCCAAAGCATGGTTATTGAAATGCATTTATTAATGTGAGTGATAAATGAGTTAATTTGCTATTATAGATCAAGAAGATCCAAGAATTTACCTCGACCGGGGAAAGAACAAAGTATCGGACTAGATCGACGATCTAGCTTATTTGGAAATCGAGGTAAGTTTGTATGTGATAAATTCAACATTTATGCTAGTATGTTTGAGAATGTTTGATATTATAATGTTACATGACATTCTATGAAATTGAGTATTGGTGTTGAATGAGAAGGATGATAAAAGTTGAGATGTTGAAGTCCCGGTTGGAATATAATAAATGTGAAAATGCTATCATCGAGACATGAGATGAATAAGGTCCCGTGTAAGACCATGTCGGGGACATGGCCTTGGCACCGAATTGAGATTCCGTATAAGACCATATCTGGGATATAGCTTCGGTATTGAATATGAGAATTGTATAAGACCATATACGGGATATGGCATCGATACTTGAAGTGAGATTCCGTATAAGACCATATCCGGGATATGGCATCGGCACTCAGAGGTGACCCCATGTAAGACCACGTCTGGGATGTGGCATTGGCTTCGTGTTTATGTTAATGACGATGAATACTCGTCTTTGAGTATCCCTAGTGAATTAGTAGGATAAATAGATAAGCTTGGAAATAGAAATGAGATTAGTACTAAAGTCATGTGATTAAGTGAATACAGGTACCCGTGAATAATTCACGAGGAATGGTTACGATATGTGGCATGGTATATGCTAGATAAGAACAAGTACGAGTAAGATATGGCAAATGTTTATTACTTTGTGTGGTTATCCAATGCCATGAATTGATGTCATTATGAACTTATTGTTGCTATTTATTTTCATGCAAACTTACTAAGCTTTATGCTTACCCCTCTCATTTCCCTATTCCTTGTAGCATTGCCAAGTTAGTTCGAGGGTTCGTGGGACGTCGGAGTTCGAAAATCACACTATCGACTACGTTTTGGTATAGCCAAGTTAGATCCATTTTGAGTATGGCATGTATAGGACTTGGGTACTTTGTTATGTCATTTTGATAGCCAATGTGTCGGCTATTTAAGTTATCAAAGTCATTTTGTAAATGGTCATTGGAATTGGGCCAACACATGACAAGTTTATTTTTATTCAATGATGATGAAATTATGAAGTTTATACTTGTGTGGATGCTTGAATTGAGTTTTTGGAAGTGCCTTAGGGTCATGATCCTTGTTGTAATGAATTGGTATAAGTATGGTTGCTATGTAGGGTGGCATTTGGCTTGGAATATAGCCTTTTTAATGTCCACACGGGTAGATACACGGGCGTGTGCCATGGCCGTGTGAAGTCTGCACCTAAAATTAGGAATTTAATTCGACACACGGTCTAAGGACACGGGCGTGTGCCTTGGCCGTGTGACCATAGTGAGGTGATGATTTCATAAACAGAATGCCATGGTTTTGGCACACGGGCTAAGACACGGGCGTGTCGAGGCCATGTGAGGGACACAGGGTAAACACACGGGCATGTGAAATGCCACACGGGCGTGTCCCATTCTTCACACAGGCGTGTGGCCCTGTTTCATGTCAAAATTTTCTATGTGTTTGAAAGTTTCCGATTTGGTCCCGAAAAATTACGAGTTTACGTATAGGGTCTCGTAGACCCATAATAGGGAAGTTACAATTGTAAATGAAAAAGTTTTAAGTTAGGAAGAAATTTTATAGCCCAAAGTTGTAAGTTTAAGCATGATAAGTTCGGTAATGCCTCGTATCCGGTTTCGGCGTTGAATACGGGTATGGGGTGTTACAGTTTGCATGAATAAATAGCAACATAAAGGCTCATAATGCCATCTAACCATTATATTGGATAAACACAAAGTCTCAAGCACATTTGCCATTACTTACTCATGCTTACTCTTACCATTTACATATCATGTCTCATGTCGCAAAATTTCTCGTGAATTACTCACATACACCTGTATCACTTCGCCACATAACTTTAGTACTAATTTCATCTCTATTTCAAGCTTAACTATTTATCCCGTTTAATCACTTGGGATACTCAAAGATACATGATCATCCTCATTCACATAATTACGACGCCAATGCCACATCCCAGATGTGGTCTTACATGGAGTCACTTCAAGATGCCGATGCCATATCCCGGATATGGTCTTACACGGGATTTCATATCGATTGTCGATGCCATATCCCATATATGGTCTTATACGTTTTTCATATTCAACGCCGATGCCATATCCCAGATATGGTCTTATATGGGATTTCAATTTGGTTTCGAGGCCATGTCCCAGACATGGTCTTATACGGGACTTTATCCATCTCAAGTTTTGATGAAACTATTCTCTCATTTATTTAAGTCCAAACAGGACTTCAACATCATAGATTCTCATTATTTCATCATTCAACATCATTACTCAAATTCAAAGAAACAATATACATCATCATTAACATCAAACATTTTAAGGCTTAATGACACGATGTTGAATTTAATACACACAAACTTACCTCGATTTCAAAATAGGCTAGATTGTCGATCTAGTCCGATACTTTGCCCTTTCCTCGGTCGAGGTTAATTCTTCGTTCCTCTTGATCTGTAATAACAATTTAGCTCATTTAATAATGACATTAATGAACACGTCTCAAAATTCAAACTTTGGCAAAATTACCATTTTGCCCTCACACTTTCACAAAATGATTATTTTACCCCTAGGCTCGTAAATCGATTCTAATCAAATTTTCTTCTTCTACAAGCCTAGATGAACATTTATTACTCTTATGGCAATTCTCAATTCTCATCATTTCACACATTTATCACATATTTTGCAACCTTTACAAAAAGGTCCTTTGATGTGTTTTCATGATAACACCTTTCACAAAAGTTGTTTATTAAACATCTATGACTCATTTTATTCCATAAAAATGCAGCAAACAACATACATGCTCTCATGGTAAAACTCTAAACTTTCCACCATTTTGCAAAATAGTCCCCTCATTAGCTAGCTTAAGCTTTAGGGGTTCCAAAAGTACAGTTTTTATCAAGAAATGATCATCAAGTCACTTACTTGCAAAGAGAGAAGCTTGCTAAAATTTTTGAGCTCTCAACCCCAATTTTTGCTACTAATTTTCGGTGGAGAAGATGGATAGAAAAGGTGATATTTTTCTTCTCTTTATTTTATTTTATTTTATCAATTTAATCCACCTACTACACCAACTTTGACTAATTTTGACTTCTTTGTCCCTCTATGGCCGGCCACCCTATAAGTAAGGGTCAAATTGCACATTAAAGGCCTCCAATTAACATTCTATGGTTATTAGGCACCTTTAGCTTGTAAAATAGAACTTTCGCACTTTATGCGATTTAGTCCTTTTTCGCGATTAAGCATGAAATCGCTAAAATTAAAGCACCAAAATTTTCATGCACTTATATAATCATGCTCTAACTCAAAATAAAAATAAAAATAATTTTATCTGATCTCGGGCTAGTGGTTCCAAACCACTGTTTCGACTAGCCCCTGAATCGGGCTGTTACATGCCTCATTATAAGACTTAGAAATGAGAGCACCATTAGCAGAAGTGTCCACTACCATCCTCGTGTGAGTATTGAGACCATTATAAAATGTCTCAAGTTGGATGCAATGTGGGATTCCGTGATGAGGGCACTTCCGTAATAATTCTTTGTACCTTTCCCATGCCTCATACAAGGACTCACCATCCATTTGTTGGAAAGCAGTGATCTCATTCCTCAACTTAGCATTCATGCAAGACGGTAAATACTTCATGAGGAATATTTTTGTTAACTCTTGCCATGTGGAAATTGAATTTGGTGGCAATGAGTTCAATCAGGCTCGAGCTCTATCCCTTAGCGAATATGGGAACAGCTTCAATCGTAGTGCATCTTCGGGTACTCTGGCTAACTTGAAAGAATCGCTCACCTCCATGAACAGTCTTAAGTGCAGGTGAGGATCTTCAATAGGCATTCTATTGAATTGGCCCACTGTCTGAAGCATCTGGAACATGACTGGCTTCAGCTCGAACTGTTGTGCCTCGATTCCGGGTCTCCTAATACCCTGATGAAGATCATGAAACACTGGCACAGCATACTGTCTTAGAGCTCTATCCCTATCATCAGCAATAAGGATAAGATTTTGAGCAGGATTTGCTCCGTTTCCTTGATTTGGATTTTCGAAGTTCATCATTTCGGTCCTTCTTTGACTTATTTGTCTTCTCCACTGTCGAAAAGTTCTTTCAATCTCAGGGTCTATGGGGAGTGAATCGATGATTCGATCTGTAATAGGCCCAATTTGGCCGGGCCCATACAAAACTAAAAATAGAAAATAAAACAGTTTTAAACCAAAGTGTCCAGTCTATTTACAGCCCAATAAACATGACCCAAATACTAAAACTGACCCATTACTCTACCCCAAACCCGATTAGGCCAAAACTAAACCCGTGGCCCAATTACACCTTCAATACCCAATACCCCAATTACACCCTCAATACCCAATACCCTAAATTACAAACCCAAAACATGGACCCAATAATACCCAAACACACGTGGCCTAAAAGGGCCCAATGCTTAAGCGAAATCAGAGACCTAGGGTTTCTGGAAAACCCTAGGCGCCGCAAGTGCAAGCAGCCTCAACACAGCCCTCGGTCACGCCGCCATCAACGCGCGGACAGCTCTCCGTCACCAGAATCCTCGCCTTTGACCTGCACAAAAAAGGGAAAGAACACAGCAAAAGGAAATAAATGGCAAAACAGATTTGTTTCTATTTTTGGGCTATATAAACCCCAAAACAACTTGTAAAACACACGGATACACAAGCAAGAAATATACAAAAAAATAAACAGAGAATAACAAGAGGTGATTTATTCTATTTCGGTTTATTTTTCCTTTCCGATCTACGCTATTTTTTTATATATATACGCATATTGTAAAAAAATAAGCAAGTGGAGAAGACTACCTTCGTTTCGGCTTCAAAATAGGGAGATTTGATTCTCCGGCCGCCGTGTGTGGCGGCGTGTGCGGCAGTCCGTCGCCGGAGCTTGGGCCAAATTCTGGCCTCAGGCCAGAGAGAACTTTTGGGGGCCTCAGATTGTTTTTTTTAAGGGAGTGTTTAAATGAATTTTTTGGGAGTGATTTTTGCTTATATAGCAAGAAGAAACGGCGCCATTTTTGCTTAAGTTAATAAGCACAAAAACGACGTCGTTCAGTAAGGATCCGCGCGTTGACCCGAAAACCCGAGGAGGATCCGCGTGTTTTTGTTTAAAGGTCTAATTGCCAAACAGGCCCTTCCGCATTATTTTAATTTTATAATTACGTCCTGTTATATTTTTTTATTTTACAATTGGGCCCAGAATTATTTCTTGCATTTCAATTTAGTCCTTCGGGCTACTTAAAGGTCAATGGCAGAACGGCGCCGTTTAGGAGACAGGGCATAATTGCCTATTAGGTCCCTACAATTTGTAGCGCACTTCAAACTCATCCTTTTACGTCTTTTTTATTTATTTATTTATTTTAATTTAATCCTTATTTTTTTAAATCTTTTTTTTATTTTAAAATTATTTTAACATTATTATTTTATCATATTAAAATTCTATATTATTTTTTTTACTATATGTATATTAATTTATTAATAGAATAAAGTTTCTTTTGTTTTTTTAATATATACTAATTTTATATATATGAAATTATTACTATGTATTATTCATACTAGGTTATTTAGTTAAATGTTATTTATATATATATATTATATATTATTTTATAATTTATATATTAGTTATTATATTATACATTTTCAAAATCTTGTATATTATATAGTATTATATTATATCATATTTTAATCTTAAAATTTTCTTTTGTATAAAATTTATTTATATTATATAACATATATTGTTTATATTGTTTATATTATATATATTTAGTTTTTATGATTACTTTATTATATACTTCTATTTTAAATTTTTAATCGTTTTTATCATATATTATTATTTATATTTTTATGTACTAAATTATTAAATTGTAAATATCTTTATTTTCATATACTCTAATTTTTTTATATTATTTATTTAAAATATCGTTATTATATATATATATTAGATCGTTATCGAAACTGACTTATTCTTTTTGTGTCATAATATTCATTCAGCGTTTCAATATACCATTTATTTATTTTTATCTGATCTTGTTTATGAAATTTAAAATTCATTTCTTGAATTTTTTTTACTGTTTGTTTTATATTTCGTATTTATCTATTTATTTTCTTTCATTCGTTTATCATTGCTTTAGCATAGATCTTTTATCTGTTTATTCATGTCATATTATTCTTTAATTATCCATTAGTAGTAATTGTTAATATGATTCGTGATTATGATAAATTTCTATTTGGTATGTATGTTGTAATGTATTCATGCAATGTCTTACTCAAAACCTTTTTTTTATAAAAAACACATTTTGAATTAATGCATTTTATTCAAATTTTTTAAATATAGCGATATACGATATTTGGGGACTTCTAGAAAAATTATACCCTAACTTACTGGGTTTTAATTTTTCTTGCGGAACTTAAGATATCAAATATCCTTTTTAAACTTACAAATTTCAAATTAAAATTTATTCTCGGAAGTTCATGATGTTATATCTTAACTCATTAGATATAAAATTTTGTATTTCGAGGAAGGAATTTTCTACACAAATAAAGGCGAGCTTAGTTTCGAAGTTTTGAGACATTGCATCCTAACTTATTGGGTGTGGCATTTTATTTCTTTGAAATAAGCAAGCCTTGGCTTTCTTTCGAATAAATGGATCGTATTTTAAATTTTTCAAAATTTCGACATTAGGACATGAAATTATAAATTAGGTACCAAATTTTGGGCGTTACGAGGGTGCTAACCCTTCCTCGTACGTAACTGACTCCCGAACCCGTTTTCTTGTATTTCGTGGACCAAAATCAATGTTTTGAGATAAAACGTTTTATAAGGTGATCCAATAACACCTAAGTAAAAAGGGATTGGTGGCGACTCCCATTTTTGTTTTTTTAAAGTCAACCCCCGTTTTTAACCAACCTCAAAAAATGGTTTCGACAGCTTGGCGACTCCGCTGGGGATGATAAGAGAGAGTCTGTAACACCCCAAACCCGGTCTATGCGTTAAGGCCAGATTTAACATGTCACCTGAAATAAATATACATCTAGACTTTTAAAGATCTAAGTAAATCATATTTTCAAAAACTTTGACATGGAGTTTATTGAAAACTAAGTTTGATTGATAAATCAACCAATTTGAGACGTAAGAGTTTATAAATCAAAACTAATATTTTAATTAATATTTCGAGAGGATTTAAAAGAGTTTGAAAGATGATAATAAAATTGATTGATCATTTTAAAGAGAAAATTTTCTGAGTTTTAAAAAAAATATTTATGAAAGTTATTACGAAACCCATTTTTGCATATCCAATTGACAAAAACGTCTATTTATGTTTTTAGAAAAATCACACTTTTAAAGTAAAATATAAAACTCCATCAAATATAAAACAATATTAAAAATTTATCCAGAGGCCTTATTACATCTTAACTTAAATTAACCAAGAAATTAAAAGTACTTAAAAAGAAATCCGAGTTTCAAATAAACCATTATTCGTAGTATGGCCCCCACCAAGTCATCCATAGCCCAAGTCACCATCACTGATCGTTACCTGAAAAGGGTAAGGAAAACAGGTGAGTTACTAGAACTCGGTGTGTAACCCACTTACCATTGTCCACTGGGCCAAAATCCAATTAAGCATTTATTTGGGCCAAAGCCCATTTACAAAAGAAAAGAAATCATATATAATATGCATGTGATATGAAATTCCCAAACAAAACCTAATTTTCCATCTGCTACACACCACTCGTACCAACCAGCACACCTGTAGGGAGCTTTAGTCACCCACCCCGCCAACACACCAAACGTAGGCATTAAGCCGATTATATTAAATTTGTGGACAAGCCACCAGATTAACAGAATTTACATGGCATTGCCATTTTTCATATTTGTGGCAGAGCCACCAGAATTATGTAGCAGAGCTACCAGAACTTCTCTTCATCATTATCCCATCCCATGCAACTCATGTATATAATGCATAGCCATTCACAACAATTTATTCAGATATTTCTTACAAACATTATGACCCATTATAACAATTTATCAAGTTGGCCAATTAAGCAAATTATCATCTTGGCCCATTTAGCAATTTATAACATATCGGCCCATATATCAAATATCAAATGGCCCATATAACAAATATCAAATGGCCCATATAGCAATTATTTCAATTTGGCCCATATAGCAAATATCTCAATCTGGCCCATATAGCAATTATCTCAATCTGGCCCATATAGCAAATATCAAATGGCCCTTTAAGGGTATTTTCGAAATTTTCACAGTCTTAATACCGCTTTCATAGTCTTTACCAAAATAGTGATAACTATGCCATTTTACCCAATTTCACCAAAATGTGATTTAATCAAGCGATTTACCACTAACACGTTTTAAATATCTAACCCATGAAATACGGTGTGAGATTACACACCTGATTACGGTAAGCACTACGCTTTCCTGATCGTCGATACCTAAAATATTATAACGCTCAATTAGACATTGCTTACTATTTAATAAATCTACTCTAAAACAAACGATCTAAGATTTTACCCTCGGGATCGCGAACAACTACGATTTGTCGGTTTTCCTCGGTTGACGATCCACAACCCGGTGGAAAGTCCCGAATCGCTGATGCCTCACAATTGCAAACAACCTCGAACAGTTGATTCTCACCGGATGAGGGTCCACAACCCGGTGGGAAGTCTCGAATTGCCGAAACAGCCCTTCGTTTGAATTTAGAAGTAGAGATCGTAAATTCGCTCCTTTTTCGATCACCAATCACTACCCCTTTTGATTCGATGTTGTTTGCTTCCATTGGAAACAAATATTAGTCCAAACTAATATTACGTTATTATGAACGATTGATCTTAGGAGTAAGGTTGACTTACCACAAAATCCGAGTGATCCACGAATAAATCCCTATAATATAATCGGTTACTCCTTTCCATAATAATCATCTTAACTAATAAAGGATGATCATGAAATCCGTGAAGAACTCTTACCTTAGAGATTTTTGAACCGAATCCTAACGATTGCGAGATAACTTCGGAAGAATGATGGTTTGGCCTTCCACTATATCACTACGAAGAAGAAAGGGTTTTGTTTAAAAGAGAAATATATGATGAGTTCGGTCAAAAAGACCCTCCCAAGCCATAATATAGATTCGGCAAAAGAGAGAAGAAAATGAAAAGAATTGAAAGAGTTCTTACCGATTGTTCAAAAGGTGAATGACAACCCGAATGAAAAAGAAAGATCAATGAAAGAATGGAAGATTCGGCTATAGAGAAATAGTGGACTCAATATTCGGCTATGGTGAAAAATATTAGAGGGAAAGTGATGTTTGAAAGATTTTGCAAAAAGAAAAGAAGAAGAACTAGAAAATATGATGGATTAGTTTCGATTTTCAAGGATGATGAATGATCAAAGAAATGGTCTCCAAGTTTGTATGCATTCGGCAAGAAGAAAGAAAAGAAATGGAATATGCCTCTTCAAGGTTGCATGGATTCGGCAAGGAGAAGAAAAGAAGTTTGGGAAGAAAAGAAAAATGATGCCAAAGTTGTCAATAAAGAATTGGCCAAAACAACCAAAATTTTACCTATTGCAATTGACCAAATTCGGCTAGGAGAGGGAATTTTGAGAGAAAAAAATACAATTGATGGTATTGTTATTTTGACCCAAAACTAACACTTTTGTTTTTACCAAAACATCAAGCACTAAATTTTCTATCACCCTATCTCCAAGCCGTCCACATTCATCCCCCCTAGGATAAGAGTTTGGCCACCCAAACTTTCCAAAACACTATCCACAAAATAAGCCCCTTGTCCCCCTTACTTACCTATTTCTCTTGATTCCTTTCCCCAACTTCAACCTTGCCTTTTTCTTTTAGCCACCTTACCAAAAATAATGAACTCAACCTTGCCATGAATGCCTCTTGGCCGACACTTAAGGAAAAGGTGCAAAAATATAAGTCAAAATTTACACACAAAGTGATTCGAACCTCTTCCCTCAAGGTACTACATGTGGAGCCATAACCACTTTACCAATAGCTCATTTATGCTAGCTATTTACTCAATTATTTCCATATGCTTTAAGGTCACTTACTCCATCTCTTTAAAGTGCTAAAAGCCAAAAAATTTTACTAGGTCCAAATGAACCCCGAGCCTTCTCAGGACCTCCTTAACATACACAATTAATAATTTAACTAGCTTAATACCAAAAACAATGCAACACATAAAATTCCAAATTTTAGGATGTTACAATTCTACCCTCCTTAAAGAAAATTTCGTCCTCGAAATTTACCTGATTAAAAGAGGTGAGGATATTGTTATCGAATCGCGTCCTCAGGCTCCCATGTAGCTTCCTCTGCTCCGTGATTACGCCATAGAACTTTGACTAACGGTACTGACTTCCTTCTCAGCACCTTAACATATCGATCTAAAATTTGCACTGGCTCCTCCTCAAATGACAAGTCAGACCTTATCTCAACTTCCTCTACCGGTACTATATGAGACGGATCCGATTGGTAATGCCTTAACATTGATACATGGAAAACACTATGTATCTGATTCAACTCCAGAGGTAACTCAAGCTGATAAGCCACTGGTCCTACACGCTTCAACACACGGTATGGTCTGATAAACCTAGGTCTCAACTTGCCCTTCCTTCCAAACCTGAAGATCTTCTTCCAAGGTGATACCTTTAGAAAGACTTGATCTCCTACCGCAAACTCAATATCCTTATGCTTCAGATCTGCATACGATTTTTGTCTATCCGAGGCTTCCTTTATCCGTGCCCGAATTACCTTTACCTTTTCCTCTATCTCTGATATCAGCTCAGGACCAAATAACTGTCGTTCCCCCAATTCAGTCCAACAAGTAAGAGTACGACACCTACGACCATACAACGCCTCGTAAGGTGCCATCTGGATGCTGGATTGATAGCTATTGTTATACGCAAACTCTGCCAATGGTAGGAAATCTTCCCAACTACCCCTGAAGTCAATCACACAACCCCTTAGCATGTCTTCCACAATCTGGATTACTCTCTCCGACTGACCATCTGACCGAGGATGAAATGCCGTGCTGAAATTCAACTTGGTTCCCAAAGCTTCATGTAAAGCTTTCCAAAACCGTGATGTAAACCTAGGGTCTCTGTCCGATATAATAGACACTGGTACCCCATGTAACCTCACGATCTCCGCTACATACAACTTGGCCAACTTCTGCAATGAGTAATCCGTACGAACAGGTAGAAAATGGGCAGTCTTCCTCAACCGATCCACTATTACCCAGACGGAGTCTTTCTTAGTAGGCGATAAGGGTAGCCCACTAACGAAGTCCATCGTTATCCGTTCCTATTTCCATAAGGGTATCTTCATCGGTTGCAGCAGTCCCGACGGTAATTGATGTTCCGCCTTTACTTGTTGACATGTTAAACACCTACTCACAAATTCAGTAACCTCCCGCTTTAACCCTAGCCACCAATACTGCTCACGAAGGTCTCGATACATTTTATTTCCCCCGGGGTGCATAGCATATAGGCTACTATGAGCCTCTCGTAAAATCATTTGCCTCAATTCCGAATCTTTGGGCATACAAATTCTTCCGCGGAATCACAATACTCCATCATTATTCATTCCGAAATCCCCTTTCACACCACTTTCCACTTGCTGAAGTAAGGAACCCAACTTTTCATCTGATAACTACTTTTCCTTAATCTGACCTAACTACACAAGCTTCACCTGAAGTTCGGCTAGCAGACTACCATCTTCATACAAGCTGAGATGAGTGAACATCGCTCTCAAATCTGATATCACCTTACGACTCAACGCGTCTGCCACCACATTAGCCTTTCCGGGATGATACTCGATTGAGAAGTCATAATCCTTCAACAGCTCTATCCATCTCCGCTGTCTTAAGTTCAACTCCTTTTGAGTAAGGAGATACTTTAGACTCTTATGATTCGTGTAAATGATCGATTTTTCACCGTACAGGTAGTGCCTCCAAATCTTCAAAGCAAACACCACAGCAGCCAACTCCAAATCATGAGTGGGATAATTCACCTCGTGCGGCCTTAACTGACGAGATGCATAAGCCACCACTTTTCCACCTTGCATCAACACACATCCCAAGCCCGTGTGTGACGCATCGCAGTAAATAATAAACTCTTTTCTAACCTCAGGTTGAATCAAAACTGACGCTTCCGTCAGAATCTTCTTCAATTTCTCAAAACTCTCTTGCTGCTGATCTGACCACACAAATGTTACTCCCTTGCGTAACAGTTTAGTTAGAGGTGCAACAATCAACGAAAACCCCTCAACGAAACGCCTGTAGTAACCAGCCAACCCTAGAAAACTCTGAATTTCAGCCACTGACTTCGGTGGTTTCAAATTCAACACAGCCTCTACTTTTCGGGAATCAACTCTAATTCCTTCGGCCAACACAACATGCCCCAAGAAAGTCACTTCCTTCAGCCAAAATTCACACTTACTGAACTTGGCATAAAGTTGTTTTTCCCTCAATATTTGCAATACTATACGCAGATGTGAATCATGCTCTTCTTCATTCTTCGAGTATACCAAGATGTCATCTATGAACACCACCACAAACCGGTCTAAATAGGGTTGGAAGACCCGGTTCATCATGTCCATAAATGCAGCTGGTGCATTGGTCAACCCAAACGGCATCACCAAGAACTCATAATGTCCATAACGAGTTCGAAACACTGTCTTATGAATATCTGTCTCCTTGACCTTAAGTTGGTGATAACCCGATCTCAAATCTATCTTGGAGAAAACCGAAGCTCCTCGCAACTGGTCAAACAGATCATCAAGTCTCGGTAACGGATACCTATTCTTGATCGTTAACTTATTCAGCTGCCTATAATCGATGCACATACGCATCGACCCATCCTTCTTCTTGACGAATAAGACCGGTGCTCCCCACGGTGACACACTCGATCGAATGAATCCCCGATCCAACAACTCCTGAATTTGAGCTTTAAGCTCCACTAACTCCTTCGGCGCCATTCTATAAGGAGCAATGGACACCGGAGCCGTTGCTGGCAATAGCTCAATGCCAAACTCTACCTCCCAGTCCGGAGGCAATCCAGGAAGTTCTTCGGGAAAGACGTCCGAAAACTCCTTTACCGTTCTAACGCCTTCCACTGATAATTCCTTGGCATCCAACGCACTAATGAAGGCTAGGAATGCTCCACACCCTTTTTGCACCAACTTTTCTCCCTTTAAAGCAAATACCACATTTGATAGATAATTCCTCTTTTCACCTATCATCACTACTTCTTTATCTTCCGAAGTTCTTATTGTCATCCGCTTTGCAGCACAATCTGAGTTCGCACGGTGTTTCACCAACCAGTCCATGCCCAAAATAAGGTCGAACTCGCCGAAAGGAAGTTCCATCAAATCCGCCAAGAATGTTTCTTCTTGAACTTCTAAAGGTACATTTCTAAACAATTTATTTACTATCACAGATTGTCCTAAAGGACTAATTACTGTCATCTCCTTCGCAGTAATCTCAGATCTAATGTTCAGATTCCCAGCTACATCACTAGCAACATATGAATGGGTGGATCCGATATCTATCAAAGCAGTAATAGGTACATCAGATATGAAGAACGTACCTGCTATCACATCAGGTGCACCGCCATCCTCTCGGCGTCTGACCGTATAAACTAACCCTGGTTGTCTCGCCTCCGCGTTACCCCTGAAACCATTACCTCTACCCGGTGCACCTTGACCTCGACCTGCGCCATTACCACCTCGACCTGGTCCACGGCCCCTCGGTGGCTGCTGAGTGCCTCTAGCTGGCTGTGCGTCATGGATACGAGCTTCCTGAGTCGGAGCAGTCCGTCGAGGACAATTCTTAAGCTGATATTCCTTAGAACCACATTTGAAACAACCACCGGTTCTCTTCCAGCATTTACCAGAGTGTCGTCTTCCACAGTCAGCACATGGTTGTATCTGATTGGTAGCAGTAGGTGCTCTAGCTTGAGCTGGTTCATCATTCTGGGGCCTCTTATGAAACCTTTTAGCAGGACCCGAGTACTTAAAGTCCTTCTTGCTCTTGCCTCTATCTCTTTCTCGATTTTGCCACTCCGAGTGCTTAGCCTCTTCGGCTATCTTTGCTTTCTCCACCAGTGTGGTAAAATTTCTTTCTTGTTGTGGGGCTATCAGTACCCGCAACTCATCACTCAACCCGTCTTCAAAACGCACACAGCGTTCGTAGTCAGTTGGCACAATACCTCGGGCATAACGACTCAGACGCAGAAATTTTGCTTCGTAAGCTGCCACGGTCTTACTTCCTTGAACCAGATTAAGGAATTCCTTCCTTCGGGCATCCACATAGCTAGCCCCGACATACTTTCCTTGGAATGCAGTTTTGAAGAAATCCCAAGTAACGCGATCGGCCTGAGTGCCCTCCCGAACAGTAAGCCACCATTGATATGCCTCGTCCCTCAACAAGGACACATCTCCTCTCAGTTTCTGCTCGGTGGTGCACCCCAAATCATCCATAATCCGTTCCACTGCCTCGAGCCAATACTCCGCTACATTTGGTGTAATATCCCAAAATTGGGCCTAGTAGGATTGGGCCAATTGGACCTTGGGCTTTAGGAAGAATTTGAGTATTATTTGTGTTGGTTCGGGTATGAATTTTGTGTGTTAGCATAGTCTTGTGAAGGCTTGATTTTATTTAGGAAGTTAGATAATTTTTAGTATGGTTTATTTAATGAAGTGGATTAAGTGAGCTTGACACTTAAGTTAATTTAAGTGTTAATTAAAGCATAAGAGGAGTAAGTGGCAAGTTGGTTAAGGAGCTTGAAAGGTGGCTTGAGGTTAGAGGTTCGAGTATCATGGAAAGTATTTTTGAAGACTTTATTTTGTGTTCTAGCATTGATGGACGGTCAACCTATGTTTATGATAGGTTGGACCTTAAGTTTTTGGTAAGTTGAATTTTGGTTTAAGGAAAGCATGAAATAGGGGATAGCAATCTTAAGGTTATGGTATGATGAGGGGACAAAAGGCATGGAATATGGAGGATGTTTTGGAAAGTAATCCTAGGCCTTTAGTGCATGTATGTGGACGGCATGGGTGTCTAGGGGGGTGGCCGAATGTTGTTAGGTGGCTTGGGGGGATAGTTGGTCAACCTTTGCTTGTTGTGCATCTTTTGTATTGTTTTCTTTCTCTCCAAAAACTCCCCTCCTTGGCCGAATGTGTACTATGCTTTTAGTGCAAAATTCCTTTTGGTTTTAGCCTTATTTTGTTGGAACCAAATCCTATTTTTTCTTTCTTTTCATTAATCCTTTTGAAACCGAAACAACATTTGATTTTTTAGGCATTTTGTGCACATTTCTTTTAGGCAAAATAGTGTTTGGCCGAACCTCTCTCTCTCCCACATCTCTCTCTTTTTCTTCTTTGACATTGGTTCATAATCACATTTCTCCTACTTTCTCTTGGCAAAACTTTCATCTCTCCATCTCTCTTTACTTTCTTTTATTTTATTCAAAGTCATAAACATTCCTCTCCCATTGAAATCTCTTCCATCTTCTTCTTTTGTTTTCCTTTCTCTTTCTCAACTTTAATCGAATCCTTATTGTTAAATCAAATCAACCATAGCCGAATTTCTTTGACCATTTAATCATTTTGCCGAAATTTTTCCTTTATCTTATTGTTTTGTTTTGGCCGAATATTCAAGGGTAGATTCTCTTTGATTTTTCTTCAATCAATTTTGGAAAAGGGTAAGTGTTCATGGCCGATTCTCTTTCAATTCTTTTCTCTTTTCCAAGTTATTTTCTTGTGGTCAAAGGCCGAATCTTTAGGCATTGGTTTGCAAGGTTCTAACCATTTTAGGAACCGATTATTCTTTTAGGCTTTTCGGACGTTGGAAGCAATCAATCTAAGTCTCGATTCATTGACAATCGTTTTGGGTAAGTTTAGGTAAGACTTGGTTTTTCGAAGGATAATTATCTGGGATTTAGTGTTATGGCCGAATGGCCTGTGTTCATAATCTTAATATTGGCCGATTGTAGGACAAGGTGATCTAGTGGTAGACCGGATCTTCGAACGTTAGTTATTGCTTTGGTGAAAGGTGTGTATCTTACACACTTTATAACTTGGTTTATATATGTATATTTGTGTGTTATAACTAATCATATTATGAAAGTGGGTAAATCGATGAGATCTGGATATGATACCATGATGGTATGAATGAGGATTTGGGTAAGTCCGTTTCAATTTATTGTTAATACATGTGGATTGAAATTATGATCTACGATTTATGATATATTCGTTATGAGATACATATCAAAGTTTAATGACGTGATTTGTCTATCTATTGCATTGGTATGGGCAATATGAGAGGAGGGGAAAGATTGATGATTCGTGTCTTCGGACACCAGTGGTTTGGCACCACCAGTGATTTGGTATCACATTCGTGTCTTCGGACACCGCAGGTTTTGCACCTCATAGCGACTTGTCCCCGTGGTTAATTCCACCGTGGGTTGGCCCCACTTTTGAGATATGGGATCGTCGCGGTGATTTGGTATCACACGTGGGTTGGCCCCACAACTTGATGATTCGTGTCTTCTGGACACCGCTGGTTTGGCACCACCAGTGATTTGGTATCACATTCGTGTCTTGCACACCGAGGTTTGGCACCTCATAGCGACTTGTCCCCGTGGTTAATTCCACCGTGGGTTGGCCCCACTTTTAAGATATGGGATCGCCCGCTGATTTGGTATCACACGTGGGTTGGCCCCACAGATGGATTATTCGTGACTACGGTCACCAAATGATTTGGTATCACATTTGTGTCTTTGGACACCGTGGTTTGGCACCACCAAAGTGGTTTGGTACCACACGGGGTAGAAAAGGAGTTATGGATGGCTAGGTTGGGTGCATTATACATATATGTTGCTTTGTTATAATTTGTGTAAGTATGTGGTATTTACTCGGGAGAGGAATATGCACTTTGAGTCTTGGTGACTCACCTTCTCCCTTATATTTTCAGGTGATTCGTGAGATCGCGGATATGGAGCCGGATGAACTCGAGGAGGCCATACAATAAAGTTTTGTTTTACATGAACTTCCATTTGGGTACTATATTTTAATTTTGGGTTTTCATATTTTATGGATTTGTAATAAGGCCTCTTTAATTATGGTTTTGGATTATTTATATGCTTTGAGATTTATTCTAAACATGTTTAAGCATGTCACTTGGTTAATCTAATAATTGAGCTCAAAGTTTTCTAAACTAAAAACTCGCAATGGTTTTAAAAATCTTACCATCGGGTAATATGAATAGTTCGATAGAAAAAAAATTACAAGTTAAGTGTTTTCAACAAATTAAGTGATTTCCAAAATTCAAGTTTCTATACTCAATTGCAAATGGATTTTCAAAGTGATATTTCAAATTTTCTTAAAAAGATATAAATGTTTTCTTATCTATAATTTATTCACTTATTTTAAAGTTTTATGTAATTCAAAGTAAATCTCAGTTTTAACTTATTTTCGACAAATAAAGAATTTCAAAGAGTTTTTCACAAAATTTAATTGTTAATTCGATTCTTTCAAAAATATTTTCCTTAGTGACATACCAGATTCGGTCATGGCGTATTAACCGGGTTTTGGGGTGTTACAAATTGGTATTAGAGCCAAGTTCAAAAGCTCGGCTGTGGGCCCGAGGCCCAAAATGTTTTAAAGAAAGGATTTTAAAATGTTTTGTTGAAAATTATATGGTTGGAAAGGCATGGCCTCGAGTCTCCGACATCAATCCGCCCTGGTAAGTACATCAAACTGTTGATTTTGATGATATGATTATAATGATTTTGGCATGACTGTATAGCAGTAGGAACTACTCTAGAGACCCAAAACTATAGGTTGAATGTACTCGCGAAACAACCTCTTATTAAAACTTTTCATAAAATTGTGCTTTAAAGAAAGTGGAATAATGACTAATGCATAAAACTTTTAATCAGATAAGTCGAGACTTTAGACATGAGTACTCGTGGTCGAGGTCGTATGATTCGTGGACGCGGTCGGGGTAGGATGGCTGTGTCTGAGCCAGTGAGGTCCGGTCAAGGATCCGAAAATGAGGTACCACTACCCCCACCACCAGCAGTTGGAGTTGAGCAACAGGATCAAACGGGGGATGACGCAGTGTCTCAGGCGATGCTGTGAGTTCTTGAGAGGGTAGCTGGAATAGGTGGAGGCGCGGGAATTCGGAAATCCCTATCTGAGTGACTTCGAGCCAATGGAGCTGAGGTATTTCGAGGTGTTTCAGGCGTGGCTCCTAGTGCGGCTGAATATTGGCTAGAGGCGACGGAGCGAATCATGGATGATTTGGATCTGAATGCCGAGGAAAAGCTGAAAGGGATCGTATCGCTTCTTCGGGATGAGTCATATCAGTGGTGGCTCACGATCTGAGAATGGTGCCGCAATGGAGGATCTCACTTGGGATTATTTCAAGGCAGCGTATCAGCAGAAATATGTTGGGTCTAATTACATTGATGTGCAGCGTAAGGCATTTCTGAGTTTGATCCAAGGTAGTAAGTCTGTGTCAGAATATGAGGCAGAATTTTTAAGACTGAGCCGGTATGCTGGAGGTATTGTGGCATCGGAGCACGAGCAATGTGTTCGATTCGAAGATGGTTTGAGGGACGAGCTGAAATTGTTGATTGCTCCACATCAGGAGCGAGAGTTTGCTGCTTTGGTTGAAAAGGCTAAGATAGCTGAAGGAATCAAGGAATCTGTAAGGCAAAGTCATGACCGGAATAAGCATAAGAGAGGTTTTGAATCATCTGGGTCGGCCGAAGATTCTCAAAAAAGAGTTAGACGAATGAGCCGAATCGGTCCGGGAGGCACATTCGTAATCGTGGGACCAAACACGGTGTAACCGGCGATGTGAGAAATTTCATTGGGGCGAATGTTGGACCGGAGGGAAAGGATGTTTCGAGTGTGGCTCATTTGGATCATCGTGTGAGAGACTCGTCCCACATAAGCTAGCCAGAATCGATCGAGAGGGTCAAGGTCGTGCTCGGTTCGTAAATGAGGGACCGCCACCACATAGAGGTCGTGGTAATGGTAGAGGAGGTAATGGTTCTGGTCGAGGTCGAGGTGCATCCGCGAGAGGCTTTGGCAACACGCAGGCAAGACGGCCTGGTTTGGTGTATGCAATGAGACGCGTCGAGAGGAGAGGCGACGCGCCGGACGTCATAACCGGTGCGTTCTTAATCTTTGGTGAACCATATACTACTTTGATTGATGTGGGTTGACGTATTCAAATGTCGTTAGTAGTCTAGTAGTGTTATTAAGATCGAGTGCGCAGCAGAGAGCATAGTGCGGTGAGTTAGACTGCATTTATTGATCGTTAGTAAGTAATTTCGAGGACAAAATTATTTTTAAAGAGGGTAGAACTGTAATATCCCGAAATTGGGCCTAGTAGGATTGGGCCAATTGGACCTTGGGCTTTAGGAAGAATTTGAGTATTATTTGTGTTGGTTCTGAATTATGAATTTTGTGTGTTAGCATAGTCTTGTGAAGGCTTGATTTTATTTAGGAAGTTAGATAATTTTTAGTATGGTTTATTTAATGAAGTGGATTAAGTGAGCTTGACACTTAAGTTAATTTAAGTGTTAATTAAAGCATAAGAGGAGTAAGTGGCAAGTTGGTTAAGGAGCTTGAAAGGTGGCTTGAGGTTAGAGGTTCGAGTATCATGGAAAGCATTTTTGAAGACTTTATTTTGTGTTCTAGCATTGATGGACGGTCAACCTATGTTTATGATAGGTTGGACCTTAAGTTTTTGGTAAGTTGAATTTTGGTTTAAGGAAAGCATGAAATAGGGGATAGGAATCTTAAGGTTATGGTATGATGAGGGGACAAAAGGCATGGAATATGGAGGATGTTTTGGAAAGTAATCCTAGGCCTTTAGTGCATGTATGTGGGCGGGCATGGGTGTCTAGGGGTGTGGCGAATGTTGTTAGGTGGCTTGGGGGGATAGTTGGTCAACCTTTGCTTGTTGTGCATCTTTTGTATTGTTTTCTTTCTCTCCAAAAAACTCCCCTCCTTGGCCGAATGTGTACTATGCTTTTAGTGCAAAATTCCTTTTGGTTTTAGCCTTATTTTGTTGGAACCAAATCCTACTTTTTCTTTCTTTTCATTCATCCTTTTGAAACCGAAACAACATTTGATTTTTTTAGGCATTTTGTGCACATTTCTTTTAGGCAAAATAGTGTTTGGCCGAACCTCTCTCTCCCCCACATCTCTCTCTTTTTCTTCTTTGACATTGGTTCATAATCACATTTCTCCTACTTTCTCTTGGCCGAAACTTTCATCTCTCCATCTCTCTTTACTTTCTTTTATTTTATTCAAAGTCATAAACATTCCTCTCCCATTGAAATCTCTTCCATCTTCTTCTTTTGTTTTCCTTTCTCTTTCTCAACTTTAATCGAATCCTTATTGTTAAATCAAATCAACCATAGCCGAATTTCTTTGACCATTTAATCATTTTGCCGAAATTTTTCCTTTATCTTATTGTTTTGTTTTGGCCGAATATTCAAGGGTAGATTCTCTTTGATTTTTCTTCAATCAATTTTGGAAAAGGGTAAGTGTTCATGGCCGATTCTCTTTCAATTCTTTTCTCTTTTCCAAGTTATTTTCTTGTGGTCAAAGGCCGAATCTTTAGGCATTGGTTTGCAAGGTTCTAACCATTTTAGGAACCGATTATTCTTTTAGGCTTTTCGGACGTTGGAAGCAATCAATCTAAGTCTCGATTCATTGACAATCGTTTTGGGTAAGTTTAGGTAAGACTTGGTTTTTCGAAGGATAATTATCTGGGATTTAGTGTTATGGCCGAATGGCCTGTGTTCATAATCTTAATATTGGCCGATTGTAGGACAAGGTGATCTAGTGGTAGATCGGATCTTCGAACGTTAGTTATTGCTTTGGTGAAAGGTGTGTATCTTACACACTTTATAACTTGGTTTATATATGTATATTTGTGTGTTATAACTAATCATATTATGAAAGTGGGTAAATCGATGAGATCTGGATATGATACCATGATGGTATGAATGAGGATTTGGGTAAGTCCGTTTCAATTTATTGTTAATACATGTGGATTGAAATTATGATCTACGATTTATGATATATTCGTTATGAGATACATATCAAAGTTTAATGACGTGATTTGTCTATCTATTGCATTGGTATGGGCAATATGAGAGGAGGGGAAAGATTGATGATTCGTGTCTTCGGACACGATGGTTTTGGCACCACCAAAGATTTGGTATCACATTCGTGTCTTCGACACCGAGGTTTGGCACCTCATAGCGACTTGTCCCCGTGGTTAATTCCACCGTGGGTTGGCCCCACTTTTGAGATATGGGATCGCCCGCGCGGTGATTTGGTATCACCGTGGGTTGGCCCCACAACTTGATGATTCGTGTCTTCGGACACCAAAGTGGTTTGGCACCACCGGTGATTTGGTATCACATTCGTGTCTTCGACACCGTGAGGTTTGGCACCTCATAGCGACTTGTCCCTGTGGTTAATTCCACCGTGGGTTGGCCCCACTTTTGAGATATGGGATCGTCTGCCAGTGATTTGGTATCACACGTGGGTTGGCCCCACAGATGGATTATTCGTGACTACGGTCACCAGTGATTTGGTATCACATTTGTGTCTTTGGACACCAGTGGTTTGGCACCACCAGTGGTTTGGTACCACACGGGGTAGAAAAGGAGTTGTGGATGGCTAGGTTGGGTGCATTATACATATATGTTGCTTTGTTATAATTTGTGTAAGTATGTGGTATTTACTCGGGAGAGGGAATATGCACTGAGTCTTGGTGACTCACCTTCTCCCTTATATTTTCAGGTGATTCGTGAGATCGCGGATATGGAGCCGGATGAACTCGAGGAGGCCATGCAATAAAGTTTGGTTTTACATGAACTTCCATTTGGGTACTATATTTTAATTTTGGGTTTTCATATTTTATGGATTTGTAATAAGGCCTCTTTAATTATGGTTTTGGATTATTTATATGCTTTGAGATTTATTCTAAACATGTTTAATCATGTCACTTGGTTAATCTAATAATTGAGCTCAAAGTTTTCTAAACTAAAAACTCGCAATGGTTTTAAAAATCTTACCATCGGGTAATATGAATAGTTCGATAGAAAAAATTACAAGTTAAGTGTTTTCAACAAATTAAGTGATTTCCAAAATTCAAGTTTCTATACTCAATTGCAAATGGATTTTCAAAGTGATATTTCAAATTTTCTTAAAAAGATATAAATGTTTTCTTATCTATAATTTATTCACTTATTTTAAAGTTTTATGTAATTCAAAGTAAATCTCAGTTTTAACTTATTTTCGACAAATAAAGAATTTCAAAGAGTTTTTCACAAAATTTAATTGTTAATTCGATTCTTTCAAAAATATTTTCCTTAGTGACATACCAGATTCGGTCATGGCGTATTGACCGGGTTTTGGGGTGTTACATTTGGGGCCACACCCGAGACACCCCTAAAAACCTCGGCACAACTTGATCTAAGTCGTTCCAAAATTGATCCACGAGCTGCTGGCCCAGTTCTAGCCCCAGCAACCCTTTCTAAGACTCACAACATTGCTTGGGACAAAGCAATGTCCTCTCTCATACGGTCATGTGATCCAGTCTCAGTCCCAGGTGACGCAGGTGCGTCCATTTCCGGTATATGTCCCGACGCTTCAGACGCAACTCTAGCACCTCGACCTCTACCACGGCCTCATCTACCGCGTCCACGTCCTCTAGCGCTCATTTTGAGTAATTAGATTTAATCTGATTAAAAGTTTTAGGAATCAGTATACTATTTCGATATTTATTAAACAATATCTTATGAGGTATAAGAAGTAAGGTCGTTTTCGTAAATGCATCATATAGTCTCAATCTCTATAGTTTCAACATCTAAAACTAAATGTTCTAGAGTGTTCCTATAGTCATATCACAATAATCATAATTATTCATTAGTAACATGTACTTACTTGACTTGGTGCCGGATACCCGTGGTGCCATACTTCCTTTAAAATATATGTCGAAAATTTAAAGCAACTTAAAAAAATATTTTTGAACCCAAACCACAGCTGAGTTTTGAACCGGGCTCTGATACCATAAAATGTAACACCCCAAACCCGGTCTATACGTTAAGGCCAGATTTGACATGTCACCTGAAATGAATATACATCTAGACTTTTAAATATCTAAGTAAATCATATTTTCAAAAACTTTGACATGGGGTTTATTGAAAATTAAGTTTGATTGATAAATCAACCAATTTGAGACGTAAGAGTTTATAAATCAAAACTAATATTTTAATTAATATTTCGAGAGGATTTAAAAGAGTTTGAAAGATGATAATAAAATTGATTGATCATTTTAAAGAGAAAATTTTCTGAGTTTTAAAAAAATATTTATGAAAGTTATTACGAAACCCATTTTTGCATATCCAATTCAGAAAAAAGTCTATTTATGTTTTTAGAAAAATCTCACTTTGAAGTAATGAAAGTAAATTATAAAACTCCATCAAACATAAAACAATATTAAAAACTTATCCAGAGGCCTTATTACATCTTAACTTAAATTAACCAAGAAATTAAAAGTACTTAAAAAGAAATCCAAGTTTCAAATAAACCATTATTCGTAGTATGGCCCCCACCACCAAGTCACCCATAGCCCAAGTCACCATCAACGATCGTTACGAAAGGGTAAGGAAAGCAGGTGAGTTACTAGAACTCGATGTGTAACCCACTTACCATTGTCCACTTTGGGCCAAAATCCAATTAAGCATTTATTTGGGCCAAAGCCCATTTACAAAAGAAAAGAAATCATATATAATATGCATGTGATATGAAATTCCCAAACCAAACCTAATTTTCCATCCGCTACACACACCACCCGTACCAACCAAAGACACAGTAGGAGCTTTAGTCACCCACCCCGCCAACACACCAAACGTAGGCATTAAGCCGATTATATCAAATTTGTGAACAAGCCACTAGATTAACAGAATTTACATGGCATTGCCATTTTTCATATTTGTGGCAGAGCCACCAGAATTATGTAGCAGAGCTACCATAACTTCTCTTCATCATTATCCCATCCCATGCAACTCATGTATATAATGCATAGCCATTCACAACAATTTATTCAGATATTTCTTACAAACATTATGGCCCATTATAACAATTTATCAAGTTGGCCAATTAAGCAAATTATCATCTTGGCCCATTTAGCAATTTATAACATATCGGCCCATATAGCAAATATCAAATGACCCATATAACAAATATCAAATGGCCCATATAGTAATTATTTCAATTTGGCCCATATAGCAAATATCAAATGACCCATATAACAAATATCAAATGGCCCATATAGCAATTATTTCAATTTGGCCCATATAGCAAATATCTCAATCTGGCCCATATAGCAATTATCTCAATCTGGCCCATATAGCAAATATCAAATGGCCCTTTAAGGGTATTTTCGAAATTTTCACAGTCTTAATACCGCTTTCATAGTCTTTACCAAAATAGTGATAACTATGCCATTTTACCCAATTTCACCAAAATGTGATTTAATCAAGCGATTTACCACTAACACATTTTAAATATCTAACCCATGAAATACGGTGTGAGATAACACACCTGATTATGGTAAGCACTACGCTTTCCTGATCGTCGATACCTAAAATATTATAACGCTCGATTAGACATTGCTTATAATTTAATAAATCTACTCTAAAACAAACGATCTAAGATTATACCCTAGGGATCGCGAACAACTACGATTTGTCAGTTTTCCTCGGTTGACGGTCCACAACCCGGTGGAAAGTCCCGAATCGCTGATGCCTCACAATTACGAACAACTTCGAATAGTTGATTCTCACCGGATGAGGGTCCACAACCCAGTGGGAAGTCTCGAATCGCCAAAATAGCCCTTCGTTTGAATTTAGAAGTAGAGATCGTAAATCTGCTCCTTTTTCGATCACCAATCACTACCCCTTTTGATTCGATGTTTTTTTCCTCCATTGGAAACAAATATTAGTCCAAACTAATATTACGTTATTATGAACGATTGATCTTAGGAGTAAGGTTGACTTACCACAAAATCCGAGTGATCCACGAATAAATCCCTATAATATAATCGGTTACTCCTTTCAATAATAATCATCTTAACTAATAAAGGATGATCATGAAATCTGTGAAGAACTCTTACCTTGGAGATTTTTGAACCGAATCCTAATGATTGCGAGATAACTTCGGAAGAATGATGGTTTGGCCTTCCACTATATCACTACGAAGAAGAAAGGGTTTTGTTTAAAAGAGAAATAGATGATGATTTCGGTCAAAAAGACCCTCCCATGCCATAATATAGATTCGGAAAAAGAGAGAAGAAAATGAAAAGAATTGAAAGAGTTCTTACCGATTGTTCAAAAGGTGAATGACAACCCGAATGAAAAAGAAAGATCAATAAAAGAATGGAAGATTCGGCTATAGAGAAATAGTGGACTCAATATTCGACTATGGTGAAAAATATTAGAGGGAAAGTGATGTTTGAAAGATTTTACAAAAAGAAAAGAAGAAGAACTAGAAAATATGATGGATTAGTTTTGGTTTTCAAGGATGATGAATGAACAAAGAAATGGTCTCCAAGTTTGTATGCATTCGGCAAGAAGAAAGAAAAGAAATGGAATATGCCTCTTCAAGGTTGCATGGATTCAGCAAGGAGAAGAAAAGAAGTTTGGGAAGAAAATAAAAAAGATGCCAAAGTTGTCAATAAAGAATTGGCCAAAACAACCAAAATTTTACCTATTGCAATTGACCAAATTCGGCTAGGAGAGGGAGTTTTGAGAGAAAAAAATACAATTGATGGTATTGTTATTTTGACCCAAAACTAACACTTTTGTTTTTACCAAAACATCAAGCACCAAATTTGCTATCACCCTATCTCCAAGCTGTCCACATTCATCCCCCCTAGGATAAGAGTTTGGCCACCCAAACTTTCCAAAGCACCATCCACAAAATAAGCCCCTTGTCCCCCTTACTTACCTATTTCTCTTGATTCCTTTCCCCAACTTCAGCCTTGCCTTTTTCTTTTAGCCACCTTACCAAAAATAATGAACTCAACCTTGCCATGAATGCCTCTTGGCCGACACTTAAGGAAAGGGTGCAAAAATATAAGTCAAAATTTACACACAAAGTGATTCGAACCTCTTCCCTCAAGGTACTACATGTGGCGCCATAACCACTTTACCAGTAGCTCATTTATGCTAGCTATTTACTCAATTATTCCCATATGCTTTAAGGTCACTTACTCAATCTCTTTAAAGTGCTAAAAGCCAAAAAATTTTACTAGGTCCAAATGAACCTCGAGCCTTCTCAGGACCTCCTTAACATACACAATTAATAATTTAACTAGCTTAATACCAAAAATAATGCAACACATAAAATTCCAAATTTTAGGATGTTACAGAGGCAAGCCGTAAAATTGATTATTTCCTGTCCTTTTGTTCAAATTTAAAAATTTGATTTGAAAAACTATGATCCTTTTTATTGCATGAGGTTCTATTTTTATAAAATATCTCTGCATTGCATTGCATGACCGTTGTGGTCACACCCTTTAAGTGGGAGTGAGAAGCTACTCCTTCGTGAGGTTTTCACCTCCGTGTAGGATAGTGAATCACTTTCGGGATACATCTGTACCTATGTCTACGTGAGATTTTCATCTCCGTGTAGCCATAGGGAAATGTATTCCCCTGAACTGAACTCGGTTCATATGAGCCTATAATGGGTGAGGATCAAGGAATCTGCTGGTTCAGGTACCTCAACTTTAGAGCTAAACCGCATGTAGAAAACCTAAGGACTTACCCTAGGTAGAACTATACCAAACCTTAACAATCACCCAGATGTACGCTTGATTATTTGCTTGATGTTTTACTTTGTGTTACTAACTGATTGTGTTTTATTTTGTTGCATGTCATTTCATATTTTAAAGAGGTATCGATTCACGGTCAGTTACTAAATTAGAAAGCTGGTTATGGAGAACGAATTCCTTGATAAAGTGGAGGATAATACAGTTGTCCGTAGGTGGTCATAGCAAACGCAATTAGAGAAAGGGGATAGTCTAGCTAAAGGGTGCACATCAGAATTATGGGATTACACTCGCATCAGTGTGACGCAGAACAATCTCCAGGAATTAAGAGAGATATGGGATCAGTGGAGCGACGAGACCAGCGATTATTTTACAAACTATATGGAGACTTGCCGTACTTGTTGGACATTCAGGTAGATGGACATCTATTTCGAGCCATCACCCAATATTGGAATCCTGCGTATAGTTGCTTTACTTTCGGAAGGGTTGATTTGGTACCCACGGTGGAAGAGTATACATTTCTATTGCATTGTCCCAAGATTCAAGTTGACAAAGCTTACTCAAGGGCTGCTAGTGTTCCGACCTTTCTGAGAAATTTGATGAGTATTACGGGGATGAGCGAACAGTGGGTCACAGCTAGAATCAAGAAAAAAGGTGAGTGTAAGTCCATCCCTTGGAAAGTTTTGAAGGATTTGATTTTAGTACATCCTGGTATGAAAAAGAGGATAGATGTTTTTGCTTTGAGTATATACGGCTTAGTGATTTTCCCTAGGGCATTAGGATATGTGGATGAAGCAGTCTAAGATATTTTTTATCGACTTGATAAACAAGTCACACCTATTCCTGCAATCTTGGCTGAGACATTCCGATCGCTGAATGTATGTAGGAGAGCTGGTGAAGGCAGATTCATAGGATGTGCGCAGATGTTGTTGGCTTGGTTCCACAGTCATTTTTGGAAGGTGGATAAGGTTTCCTATCGGGTCTTCTCAGAAAATTATTCCCCATTACAGGAGATAGTGGCTACCCCGAGGAGAGATGACATATCAGAGGAAAATTGGATAGCGCTTCTACGAAATCTTCAAGATGAAGACGTTGAGTGGAGAGCTCCCTGGATGGTTCCTGATGAGGTCTTTGTCTGCGGTGTGCGGGAATTTTGATTGGGTCCCTTTACTTGGAATTTGGAGAGCCATTGGATATGCACCCTTGCTCGTACTGAGACAATACAGATCAAGGTAGTTTGTACCGGCTACACATGGATTAGCTCAAAGCAAGTTTTCGTATAAAGGAGATAGCTACAAGAAAAGGGTTAAGGAGATTTCTAATGCTTGGAATCAGACCCGTCGCATGAAGAGAGTGCACATAAGCCCAATGACGACCCCAAAGTATAGTGGATGGTGGAGTAGAAGAGTCAATGATAATATCCCTATGTCAGAAGGCGCTCGATCGATCGAAGAGTACTTGCGAGTGGTCCCATCAAAATTGGAGATTATAAAACAAGATTTTGAAAGGAGGAATTCAGAGCTCGGACGGAGAATAGAGAAGTTGGAAGAGGAAAAAATGTACCTGAGCTTAGACGGGGATTGTAACACCCCCAAACCCGGCCCACGAGCCTTGACCGGATCTGGTTATGTCACTGCGGAAAGACGGTTGAAAATCTTTTTGACTTTTGGATAAAATATGAAAATTGTTAACTTTTGAAAACCATGTCCATTTAAAATTATAATTAAAACTTTGTTATTATACAATGCCCATATTAAAACTTTATTAAACAGATATATATATATATAATTCGAATAAATAAGTTGCTAAAATAAAGTTATCTTCACTTAGTAATTTAATTTGAACAAGCCATAAATAATAATAAAATAATACCAAAATAATAAAAATAAGGCCCTTATTACAACCCAATATTTAAACCCAATACTTAATATTAAAAACATAAAATAATCAAAATAATCTCATACAGTATGGCCACCTTTGTATCCCCTCAACCCGGTCCATTAATCACGAATCACACGAAATGGTTGAGAAAAAAAATAGGGTGAGTCCACTGACTCAGTGCATAATCATTACACATGCTTCCCACACGTATGGGCTTGGCCCATATCCACACAGATCATACAGGTAAATATGCAATTACGAAACCCAACCCAACCTAGGTCCATCCGTTACACCAACCTTAGCAGACTCCCTGCTCAAGGCCGTGGCTATTCCACCGATCACAACCGAGTGATCCCACAAATCCTACCTTGGCAGACCTGCTGCACATAGCCGTGGCTGAGCCACCGATCACATCGTGATCCCAACATTAATCCGTCTACGGTGATGCACTCAGCTATCAACCGCCGAGATGGGCACCTAGCCAACATCTCCCTTGATGAAGCACACAGCTAACCATCAAGCGCTAATGTAGCACGAGGCTGACATTAGACCACGTACATAATATGTACTCCCCGTCCTTCTTTGCTCAAATCCGATCCCCATGCACATATGTCAATATATCGTGTCAAATCAACATATAGAGTGAGTACAATAGCATGCTCATTACCATATCAAACAGGCACCATAAATAATTTAATATCATAAAACACTAACTCATTAACCTAGGTACCCCAAACATGGGTATCCACCACTTTAGCCTTTATTGTCGGCTATCTCATATCATACGCAAATATATGTATATAACAATACACAAAATAGGGAAACAGTCATGATAATTACGCACCTTAATAGCACAAACAATCAAATCCCAAACGCTGTTTGACTAAAACTCTGTAAAAACACCTTGAAGAATCGGACTTAAGAGTCCTCCTTACCGCTCCTCCTTGTCGACTACATATGAAAGGATTTTCATAATAAGACCATAAGAACATTCGGCCAACTCCCCACACCAAGACCGTCCCTTGATCAACAATTAATAAAAGAAGCGGACTATAACAACAAAAATCCTTACCCTTCACAAACGACTAGAGAAAAGACCCAAGCGCTCCACTTCTTTGCTTAATATTCGACCAACCAACTCCAGATTAACAAGGAAGATTTCGGCAAAGGCTAAGGAGAGATTCGGCTCAAGCAATAAGAGAAGAAATGAAAAGTGGGAGAGGTTGTTGTTTGAGTAGTCGACAATGGCTACCAATAGTGGTGAAATATTTGACTATACAAGGAGAAAGTATAGACTTGGGGTTGGATAGAAAGAAAATAAAAGAAACAGGAAAAAGAATTCGGCAAAAGGATCCAAAAAAATTCAAGAAGAGGGCTGCCCACTAAATAGCAAATTCGGCACATGCTCCCCCTTGAAGACTCCCAACTTCATTTGCTACTTCAAAAGCTCCAGCCACTAATTCAAATTGATTTGAATTAGCCAACTAATTATCCATACCATATTCAAAATTAAAATAAAATCCACCCTATATCCATTATCACCTCTTCAATTAAAATACAAAATAAAATACTAATAAATCACCCTTCCAGCCGAAATCAACAACAACCATTTCTCCTATTTACTACTTTAAACTAAATAAATATATTCCAATAATTATCCTACCACTATCTAAAATAATTAAAAGATAAATAAATAAAGAACATTATCCTATCTAATAAATAAAAATAAAGTCCAGTATTAATCCATTACCCCAGCCGAAAATTAGAAAAAAAACTAACTTAATCCTTATCTTCCAATTGCCCATGTGCAGGCCAATTCCTTCCACCTCTTCACGCCAGCTTGAAAAAAAATTAAAACTCCAATTGTAGCTTCCATGGTTCGAACCTGGAACCTCATGCCGCAGCCCCTTTCTTCCAACGCCCCAGGCCACTCGACCAGAGCGCTAATTTGTGATATAATCCACCCAAAACCTCTTTTAACACCTCACTCCCTAGTTCCCTTGTCTCACGCCAAAACCAAAAATAAAACCCATTGCTGCCACCCTGATTCGAACATGAGACCCCCTTAGCACCTTGAGGCGTCACCTTCCTAAAGCCCCAAGTAGCGCCTCCATGCCACTCCACCAAAGCAATTCTTGTGTCTTAACCTTCCAAGTATTTCTTTTAAGACCTCTAAAGCCAAGCTCCCCTCTAATTAACTCTTAAAACAAAAATTTTCCTTATAGCTCGGCCTTCTCTTAGCTTATAACTAGCACCTAAAATACCTCTATCAATACCGTAGTGTGACCACACTTAAGCAAAATAAATTAAAAAAATTTACCCTATTCCAGGATGTTACAATTCTACCCCCTTAAAATAATTTCGTCCTCGAAATTACTTGGTTAGACTAACGATCGTACATCTAAATTTACCACACTATGATATAGCTGCAAGACTCGACCTTAAAGAGCTATCCACCTTTTCTAGAGCACGCTTTCTAAGTCCATACTCAAGGTTCCAAATACTTTACTAACAACGAAAAACAACTTGACTTAACCACAAGCAAGGCAATGAGGGGTATTCTAGGAATAAAGAACGTACCTGTGGTCAAATCTGGCACATCTTCTTCCTCGCGACGTCTGGCTGCGTAAACCAACCTTGGCTGCCTTGCATCTGCACCTTCAGCCTCTCTGTTTGGTGCTCCACGACCTCGGCTTGAACCATTTCCGCCATGGTTCGAGACCACGACCTCTTGTCACTTGGCTGACCATCTCTACCCAACAGACATAACCTTGGCCTAAAGTCCGAGTCCTATTCGGATCCACGAGGACAATCCTTAATCAAATGAGTCTTAGACTTACACCTGAAGCATTCTCGATCCCGATTCCAGCACTCACCAACATGGTACCTTCCACACCGAGCACATGGACGGTCCAGATTTTCTGTAGCTGGCTTAGCAACACGAACAGAATTTTCAACCCTCGGTCTTTTCTGAAAACCCTCGGATGATTCCGATGCTCCAAAACTCCCCTATCCGGTTCCTATCCTTATCTCTGCATTACGCCTTACCGAGTTCTTAATTCTCTCCGGCTACCTTAGCTTTTTCGACTAACACCGCGAACTCCCGTTCCTGGTGAGGAGCTATCAACAGTCTCAGGTCGTCCCTTAATCCGTCCTCAAACCGGACACATCGTTCATGTTCTGTAGCAACCACTCCTCGAGCATATCGGCTTAACCTTAGGAATTCGGCCTCGTATTCCGCTACGGACTTGTTCCCTTGAACCAGCCCTAGAAACGCCTTCCTCTGCGCATCAATATAATGAGTTCCAACGTACTTCTTCTGGTACGCCGCCTTGACATACTCCCAAGTGAGATCCTCGGTAGTGGCACTATCCCGAATCTGTTAGCCACCATTGATATGCCTCGTCGCGGCAAGCGCCACCATTCCTTTTACTTTCTCCTCGGGACTCGGTCGAGCTCATCCATAATTCGCTCGGTTGCTTCCAACCAATATTCAGCCGTACTGGGTGCCACGCCTGATACGCCCCGAAACACCTCAGCTCCATTAGCTCGGAGTCGCTCGAGTGCAGACTTCCTTGCTCTCGATTTCCACCCGCCCGACCACTATCTCCAAAACTCGCGGCCACGACTGCGATATCGCATCATCCCCGTCTGCTCTTGCTTGCCGCTCATTACCAAAGGCTGGTGGTGGAGGTGGTACCTCATTCTCAGACCCTTGACCCGATCTAACGGGTTCCGATACGGCCATTCTGCCTCGACCATGTCCACGACGACCACGTCCTCTAGAACTCATTTCTAGCGCCTCGATTTAGTCTGATTTAAGAAATTTTATGCATTAGAAATTTTGTTCCACTATTTATCCACAAGCAAATTTTATGAAACGAAGTTTTGGAGTTGTTCTTTCGATCAAGCAAAGTTTCAATTCGAGTTCACTACTCTAATTCAGAGAATCACCTTCGTTCCTCAATAGGGCACATTCATTCATCAACAAGAACTCATTTATTCAGTGGTATCTACCACACACATTTACTATTCGGACATTTCTGCCCGTTTCTACCCCAGGGGTATTTCCGTCATTTTCCTACAGGGTATTTTCGTAATAATCCAGAGAAATTTTAAAACTTTAATAAACCAGGACATTTTGAAATTTCCACAACCGGAGGTGTTTCAAAATTTGTCAAACTAAAGATACAAAGAGAATTTTGAACCCACGGGTATTTTGGTAATTTTGTCAATCGGGGGTAATTTTGTAAATTTTCAAATCAGGGTATCTTGAATTTTCAAAAAAATAGCATTTTTGAATACTTTTGCAAAGTTGGGAAATTTTATTAAAATTGGGGTTAAACCGGAAATTTTGAAAGTCAGGGGCATTTTAGTAATTTTAACATAGGGGCATTTCAGTAATTTTGTAAATCGAGAAAATGTCTTTCAAAATCAAATTTAGGGTTTACAAACCGAAGGGGTAAATTTGAAAATTTTAAAACTAAGGGTTTTTAAACAGTAGAGCGAGTCCCTTTCGGGTTTTAATAATTGGTTTAGCCTATGAACAAGTCCTCTTGGTTAAGGTGAACCGTAGCTACGCACCAGGTAGGATTCCTGCGAAGAGGAGGTGAGTCACGTGGACTGCTTAAGTACCAAGCTCTTCCGGATCCAATCCTAGACATGCGCACACAGGTTGCCACACCTTAACTCGGCGACTTATTTCACAGGTTTGTTTAAGAGCTTTAAGTTTTATGCATATGTTTGAGTAGACTAATCCTAGGGTCCAACAGATCCTAGTATTCTATTCTACGAGCCCAAACTAACCCCAAATCAATTCATATAAACCAATCACTTCAAGAAAGTCCAAGTACTTACAGTGGACTCGGGTAGGAGAATGCAGTGCCATGCCAAAAAAACACTCAAAAAATTTCTTAAAAGCCCATATTTTTGAAAAGCCCATTTTGAAACGTTTTTGGGCCCAAAACCCTCAAAGCCGAGTTTTGAACCGGGCTCTGATACCAAACTGTAACACCCCCAAACCCGCCCACGAGCCTTGACCGGATCTCGTTATGTCATCATGGAAAGACGGTTGAAAATCTTTTTGACTTTTGGATAAAATATGAAAATTGTTAACTTTTGAAAACCATGTCCATTTAAAATTATAATTAAAACTTTGTTATTATACAATGCCCATATTAAAACTTTATTAAATGTAGATATATATATATATAATTCGAATAAATAAGTTGCTAAAATAAAGTTATCTTCACTTAGTAATTTAATTTGAACAAGCCATAAATAATAATAAAATAATACCAAAATAATAAAAATAAGCCCTTATTACAACCCAATATTTAAACCCAATACTTAATATTAAAAACATAAAATAATCAAAATAATCTCCTTCAGATGGCCACCTTTGTATCCCCTCCAACCCGGTCCATTAATCACGAATCACACCGAAATGGTTGAGAAAAAAATAGGGTGAGTCCACCGACTCGATGCATAATCATTACACATGCTTCCCACACGTATGGGCTTGGCCCATATCCACCACCGAGATCATACGGTAAATATGCAATTACGAAACCCAACCCAACCTAGGTCCATCCGTTACACCAACCTTAGCGGACTCCTGCTCAAGGCCGTGGCTATTCCACCGATCACAACCGAGTGATCCCACAAATCCTACCTTGGCAGACCTGCTGCACATAGCCGTGGCTGAGCCACCGATCACATCGTGATCCCAACATTAATCCGTCTACGGTGATGCACTCAGCTATCAACCGCCGAGATGGGCACCTAGCCAACATCTCCTTGATGAAGCACACGCTAACCATCAAGCGCTAATGTAGCACGAGGTGACATTAGACCACGTACATAATATGTACTCCCGTCCTTCTTTGCTCAAATCCGATCCCCATGCACATATGTCAATATATCGTGTCAAATCAACATATAGAGTGAGTACAATAGCATGCTCATTACCATATCAAACAGGCACCATAAATAATTTAATATCATAAAACACTAACTCATTAACCTAGTTACCCCAAACATGGGTATCCACCACTTTAGCCTTTATTGTCGGCTATCTCATATCATACGCAAATATATGTATATAACAATACACAAAATAGGGAAACAGATCATGATAATTACGCACCTTAATAGCACAAACAATCAAATCCCAAACGCTGTTTGACTAAAAAACTCTGCTGAAACACCTTGAAGAATCGGACTTAAGAGTCCTCCTTACCGCTCCTCCTGCTGACTACATATGAAAGGATTTTCATAATAAGACCATAAGAACATTCGCCAACTCCCACACCAAGACCGTCCTTGATCAACAATTAATAAAAGAAGCGGACTATAACAACAAAAATCCTTACCCTTCACAAACGACTAGAGAAAAGACCCAAGCGCTCCACTTCTTTGCTTAATATTCGACCAACCAACTCCAGATTAACAAGGAAGATTTCGCAAAGGCTAAGGAGAGATTCGGCTCAAGCAATAAGAGAAGAAATGAAAAGTGGGAGAGGTTGTTGTTTGAGTAGTCGACAATGGCTACCAATAGTGGTGAAATATTTGACTATACAAGGAGAAAGTATAGACTTGGGGTTGGATAGAAAGAAAATAAAAGAACAGGAAAAAGAATTCGGCAAAAGGATCCAAAAAAATTCAAGAAGAGGGCTGCCCACTAAATAGCAAATTCGGCACATGCTCCCCCTTGAAGACTCCCAACTTCTACTGCTACTTCAAAGCTCCAGGCCACTAATTCAAATTGATTTGAATTAGCCAACTAATTATCCATACCATATTCAAAATTAAAATAAAATCCACCCTATATCCATTATCACCTCTTCAATTAAAATACAAAATAAAATACTAATAAATCACCCTTCCAAATTAAATCAACAACAACCATTTCTCCTATTTACTACTTTAAACTAAATAAATATATTCCAATAATTATCCTACCACTATCTAAAATAATTAAAAGATAAATAAATAAAGAACATTATCCTATCTAATAAATAAAAATAAAGTCCAAAGATTAATCCATTACCCCAGCCGAAAATTAAAAAAACTAACTTAATCCTTATCTTCCAATTGCCCATGTGCAGGCCAATTCCTTCCACCTCTTCACGCCAGCTTGAAAAAAAAATTAAAACTCCAATTGTAGCTTCCATGGTTCGAACCTGAAACCTCATGCCGCAGCCCCTTTCTTCCAACGCCCCAGGCCACTCGACCAGAGCGCTAATTTGTGATATAATCCACCCAAAACCTCTTTTAACACCTCACTCCCTAGTTCCCTTGTCTCACGCCAAAACCAAAAATAAAACCCATTGCTGCCACCCTGATTCGAACATGAGACCCCCTTAGCACCTTGAGGCGTCACCTTCCTAAAGCCCCAAGTAGCGCCTCCATGCCACTCCACCAAAGCAATTCTTGTGTCTTAACCCTCCAAGTATTTCTTTTAAGACCTCTAAAGCCAAGCTCCCCTCTAATTAACTCTTAAAACAAAAATTTTCCTTATAGCTCGGGCCTTCTCTTAGCTTATAACTAGCACCTAAAATACCTCTATCAATACCGTAATGACCACACTTAAGCAAAATAAATTAAAAAAAAAATTACCCCTATTCCAGGATGTTACAGGGATGTTCATAAACTGGAGGCCGATAAGTTAAGAAAAGGGAAGAAAAGGGTCGAGGAAGATCTAAATGACCTAAAGACAGAGTATAAGAAGCTGTGGCTATCGATGAAAAATGCAGGATTGGGGAAGAATTCGGAACAATGGCAACAGGAGGTTCAAGAGGAAAAGGCCAAAGCTGACCATTGGGAGAGGAAGTTCCTAGAGATACAGATGCAAAACGAGGCCCTAGAAAAGAGGTTAGCAGAAAGCCAAAAGGAAAAGAGTGGATTAAAAGCTAGAGTGGCTGAATTGGGACGGTCTCTTCACCATTATTGAAGCCATAATTCTGCAAATGAGCTGAAGTCGAGTCTGAACAAAATCAAGGAAATGAAGGGCAAGATTGAAAGATTAGAATCGGTATTGCAGAATTGTAAACTCTGGATCGAGCATCTTGAAGCAAGAGAAGGGCATTGGAAGGAAGAGCTCCACCATTCCCATGACCAAGTTAGAAGTCGAGATTACCTTATGGGTGAAGCAGTAGTTCAGATTCGAGAGGTAGTTGATCATCTACAGACTTTGGCAGCACAGGCTGATATATTGAGCATGAAGTATGAGCTACAGTCAGATTGTGGTCAAGAGCTAACCTCTTTGTTTTGGAAAATCAAAACTGTGGGCCTTAGGGCGAAAGCATATTTGTAATCCGTTTTATGTAAAGGATTTTATTTTCTAATAAAGTTTTCTAAATGAAATTGAATCTGAATCGATGCCTTTTTGCATTCATGCATTTGCATTACATTGCATCATTTGCATTAGACTTTTACAAAAGGACCCTAATTAGGTAAAAATATTTGATTAACTCGGAAAACATGGAACAAAGGTTGGAGAGAATAGAGCAAATGCAAATACAGATGCAGGGGCAATTGATCAAGATTCAACAAGAAATGCGGGAACAAATGCTAGAACTCCAAAGGAATATGATAGTCCAGCTAGCCCAGTTACTAGCCGGAGGACTTGAAAAAAGGAGTGGCCCAGTGGTAAACAGTGTGGATGATGATGAAGACATCGTTTAATCCCCAATAGGTGCCCCTATTCAACCAGACACGCATTCGCATGGGGTACTCGTCATTATTGGACCCCAATGTCAGACTGATACTTCGGCCCTATTGAACTTCCCGATGGGTTCAGGTTTTAACCTGGATGATGATCAAGCCAAACCGGTTGTACTGCCAGAAACAAAAGGAAAAGGAGAGTGTACTTTAAAAGCCCCGAAGAAAAAGGAAAATAAAGTGAATAGTACGAAAAGGTATAACAAGGGCCATTTAGAGCTAGATTCATAATAAGCCGACCAAGGACAAGAATCGCACGACCATCGATCTCCCAAGGCAAGAACCCAATTCAAGACTGAACTCAGAGAAACCTCAGTTTGCATCCTTTCCAATCATGTATAGGGAGTTGTACCGAATTCTGTTTGACGCACATGTCATATCCCCTTTTTATATAGAGCCAATATGCAACCCATACCCCAAATGGTACGACATAAATGGCCAATGCGAATACCATGGGGGAATCACATGACATTCGATCGAGAACTGTGTCGCTTTTAAAAAGATAATCAAAAGATTCGTTAGATTGGGTATCGTAAAATTAGATGATCCCTCTGGTGCAGAAATTTTGTTACCCAACTTTTCTGTTAAGGGTGTAAACATCGTGAGTTCTATAATAGATAGGGGCATGAGATCCAAGAATGCATCGAGCTCAGGGCCTTAGTGCAAGCCCTGATTGATAATAAATTGAAGAGATCAAAGACCCGGTGGGAACATTGGGGAATCTGAACACTAATGAAATATCTGAATCGGGGAATAAAAGTTTCCAAGCCCTTACATACTTGGGAAGTTTTTAAGTAATTGAACTGTGGAAGGGATCCTTGTATTTTTAGAGAAGATCTAGAGTAATATTCAAAACACGCTTGTTGCCTTAAGCCTAGAGGCAATAAGAACCCTTTTGTGAAATAGGCTTATGTCCAGAATTTTTTATTTTAATAAAATGCATCTTTTTGAGCAAATATTCTTTTTTTTCCATTTCATACTGTACAAACAATTGTTTTTTTTTTGTTCTTTGGACTTTCTTTCAAATATTCTTTCATTCTTTATTCATGACCATACAAATAATATTATTCTTTGAATCATTTATTCTTTGGAATCTTCTCTCGAACCTACAATAGGTCTCCAGATATCAATGATGTGAGCAATGCTGCTACTGACTCAGTGTCTCCTTTCGAGTAATATATGTGTCTAGAAGGATCTCAGGACTTTAAAGATGACAGAGATTGTAACTTATGTTCTGATTTGTTAATAATGGTAGAACAAGATGAAAAACAGACCTTACTCTACAAAAGGTCAGTAGAAATTATGAGAGGTGAAGATTGTAGCCTAGCTTACCACAGAGATAAGGCAAGACATCATTGAGTTATTTTCAAAAATTCAAAGATGTTTTTGCACGATCATATCAAGACACGCTTGGGAAAATCTTAAAAGAGGTCTATAAGGGTGTTTAGAGAACATGCTAATGGTTATACAATAGTCAAGCTAATCATGAGGTTTGAGTACTGTTAATCTACATAGAAGGGGATGGTATCAGCTATGACCATTGGAAACACAAAAATTTATATACTTTTTCATGCCCTTTTTGACCCAAATTCATGTGGTTTCGAGTAAATTCTTGTCGGAAAATAATCAAATATTATAAAATAATTAAATTGTGCTAAAAATATGAACATGATGAATTTTAATTAATTTTATAATTAATTTTGATTTATTTTGACTATTTTCGACAGAATCGCACAAAGGGCGAAAATTAGCTCGTCAGACACTGCTCGAAGAACAAAACCGAGAAGCAATTTGAAGTTCAAGGCAAATTTATTTCCAGCCCAAGACGGTCCAATTATGAAGATTTAATCATAATATAACTAATTTTAATTTATTCCCAATTTAATTTGGGCTAAATAAATTATTATTAATTAATTATGGAAAAGGGTCCAGTTAAATTGCACTGGTTGAACCAAACCAGCCACCAATTGGGCAGCCCAAACCGTCCACAATGATGGCCCAAATCAGCTTATTAGCTTATTAATTAAGTTTGCAAAGAATCCCTTGAAGACCTTTCAAAACTGCATTCAAACCCTCCAAAAATTATGGCTTTGTAGATTGCCCCATGCTATATTTAGCAAAGTTGAATTCTCCAACTTTGCCACATGGGATGGCCGGCCAAGGGAGGCCTCTTTTGCTGCTGATATTTACTATTTTTAGCAGCCTTTATCAGCTATAAATACACCCCCTAGCTGCTCATTCAAAACACACCTCAAGCATTTAACATTCTCCTCTCTCACTTTCTCTCAATTCCCATTTTCCCTTCTCCCTTTTTGGTGTTATGCCGATTTCTCCTCTTGGGAAAGAGGTGTTTTTCCAGCCATTTGAAGCAGCAATTGAAGTGTTCATAAGCCACCTTGATAGCCGAGGACAACGAAGAACGAAGAAGGGAGCAAACAGACAAGCCACGGAGAAACACCGGATTTGTTTCTTGTTCCTTATCTCTTTAAATTATTCGTTGTTGTTTTGAAAAACATGTTTATGAATATTTATGCTGTTGGAATTTTTAATTTAATCAATTTAGCTTGAATTTAATTCGTGTTGGGTTGATCGCATTTCGTCCTCTTGAATTATTAAAATTGTGTTTATGCTGTTAAAGGCATCGGTAAAATGTTTGATTAAGTAAAATTACGTTAAGTTATCTGGCATTATAATTGTTTAGATAGCTAATGAATTAATTATTTAAACGCATTGAAATTGTAATTAATGGACGCAATACTTAATCTGTGCATGTTTAATTCTTCTAAGGAAGCTAAAGATTAAATTAGCATTGTATTTGACGATACATATGCCTTCCATAACTTGCAGGATTTTTGTGATTAAATTGTTTCAAGGTAAGAATACTTTGTTACTTCACATGATCTTTTATATGCTTGTTAGGTTGAATTAATCGTTTGAATCGACATAGGAATATGCGAGAGATAATTTAATTTAATAAGTATGTATGTGCGATAACATGTTTACTTTTAGAAGTATGTTTAGTCGTTTGAATTTGCATAGGAATATGTATAAGAGATGAATGGATTTTTATTTGTAAATATGTTCATAAGTTAGCAAATTACCGAGTTGCCATGTTTTAATAAGTATAAACACGAGTTTAATAATTCTAAGGTAAGAAATGTTATTAATCCAACACAATTATATCATCTTGATTAAAATCAGTTTTTGAAATCATGCGTTAGAACTTTGTTTTATTTTATTTTTCTTTGTTTTATTTTTAGTTTTTAAATATTTCTTAAATCCAAATATTTTTCCTTCACCAAATTGTTTGAAAACATTTTTATAAATAATTCTTTTACGATCCACAATGGGTGCGATAACTCGACATTTACTTGTCACTTTATTACTTGTTACGATTGTGTACACTTGCACATTTCCACCGTTCCAAGTTTTTGGCGCCGTTGCCAGGGATTGTTTTTCAAAGCCATTATTTGTGAATTTTTATTCTTACATTTTGGTTTATTTATTTTCATATTTAATTTTTTACTTACTTAATTTTTCTATGAATATTTCAGGTGTTTATGAGTATTGACCAGATTATTGACTTACTCCCTGTGGACCCTAAAATAGAACGAACCTTTCGACAGCGAAGAAGACAAGAAAACCAAAGAAGGACCGAAGGAATGAATTTCGAGAATATGAACCAAGGAAACGGAGCAAACCCTGCTCAGAATCCTATCCTTATTGATGATGATAGGGATAGAGCCTTAAGACAATATGCCGTGCCAGTGTTTAACAATCTTAATCCGAGTATTAGGAGACCCAAAATCGAGGCACAACAATTCGAGCTGAAGCCAGTCATGTTCCAGATGCTTCAGACAGTGGGCCAATTCAGTGGAATGCCTAATGAAGATCCTCATCTTCACTTAAGACTATTTATGGAAGTGAGCAATTCTTTCAAGTTAGCCGAAGTACCCGAAGATGCCTTACGATTGAAGCTATTCCCATATTCGTTAAGGGATAGAGCTCGTGCTTGGTTGAATTCATTGCCACTGAACTCTATTTCTACATGGCAAGAATTAGCCGAGAGATTCCTCATGAAGTATTTTCTGCCAAGCAAAAATGCTAAGCTGAGGAACGAGATCACTGCTTTCCACCAAATGGAGGACGAGTCCTTGTATGAGGCATGGGAAAGATTTAAAGAGTTATTACAAAAATGCCCTCATCATGGAATCCCTCATTGCATTCAACTTGAGACATTCTACAATGGTCTCAACGCCCACACAAGGATGGTAGTGGACGCCTCTGCTAATGGTGCTCTCCTTTCTAAGTCTTATAACGAGGCTTACGAAATTATCGAGAGGATTGCCAGCAACAACTATCAATAGCCAACCAGTCGAGCAGCATCAGGAAGACGAGTCACCGGAATTCATGAAGTAGATGCTCTTACTTCACTCGCATCTCAGGTATCATCGATATCCTCAATGCTTAAAAATACTACTACTAATGGGACTAATAGTTTTACAGCACAACCGCCTATTCAATTTGAGAATATAGCTTGTGCCTATTATGGGGAGGGACATTTGTTTGAAGAATGTCCATCGAACCCAGAATCTGTGTACTATATAGGTAATCAAAACCAAAACTGAGGAAGGCAAGGGCTGCAATCCAACTTTTATAACCCATCATGGAGAAACCACCCGAATTTTTCCTGGAGTAACTAAGGGACTGGAACCAGTACTACTTACACCCAACCCAGACCGACCCAGCCGCCTAATTTTTCGTAACAAGTTCAGAAACCAGTTCAAGCTGAAGCATCCAATAGCCTGGAGAGTTTCCTAAAGACATACATAGCAAAGAATGATGCCTTAATCCAGAGCCAAGCAGCTACATTGAAGAATTTGGAGAATCAAGTGGGTCAGCTTGCGACTGAACTCAGAAACCGACCACAAGGTGCTTTACCTAGTGACACGGAAAATCCAAGAAATCCAGGAAAGGAGCATTGCAAATCGTTGACATTGAGGAGCGGAAAGATAGTCGAACCCAACATTGTTGAAGTTGAAAAGGAGCAAGCTGATGCTCAAGAAGAAGTTCAACCAAGTGTTAAAACCCCGGTTCACGAGAAAGAAACACGCAAAACCCGACAAAGTAACCTCGGGACCAATCAATTACGATCAACCAACAACTTTGTTAGATGCGAGAATTACCACCAAAGGCGAATCAACGAATCGGTTCGGTGATGAAACCACCGCCACCCTACCCTCAAAGACTTGAAAACCGAAGCGGAGATTCAATTCAAGAAGTTCCTTGACGTACTCAAGCAACTACACATCAACATCCCGTTGGTCGAAGCACTTGAGCAAATGCCGAACTACGTCAAGTTCATGAAAGATATCTTGTCTAAAAAACGAAGGCTTGGAGAATTTGAGACGGTAGCTCTGACGAAGGAATGCAGTGCATATCTTCAGAACAAACTACCCCCAAAGTTGAAGGATCCTGGATGTTTTACCATACCGTGCAACATTGGATCAACATATTGTGGTAAGGCATTATGTGACTTAGGTGCAACTATCAACTTGATGCCTATGTCAATATTTATAAAGTTGGGGATAGGAGAAGTTAGACCAACTACGGTTACACTTAAACTAGCAGATCGATCCTTAGCACATCCAGAAGGAAAAATCGAGGACGTATTGGTACGTGTAGAAAACTTTATCTTTCCTGCTGACTTTGTAATTCTAGATTTTGAAGCAGACAAAGAAGTGCCAATTATCCTAGGAAGACCATTCTTAGCAACCGGAAGGACCCTTATTGATGTGCAGAAGGGCGAGCTGACTATGCGTGTAACACCCCAAACCCGGCCCAAACACTACAACCAGATTTGGTATGTCACTCAGGAGATTTTTGTAAAAGATGTCGAAATTTGGGAAAAACTTAATAACTTGATAAGTTTAAGTAAGATTTAAAGTTCATTTGTTGTTTTCGTGAATTAAAAACCAAAACCTTAATACATGCCTTAGTTTAATTAAAATTTAAATGTCTATCAGTAATAAAAGCCCAAACTAAAACCCAAAACAGAGAATAATAGTCTAGTGGCCCGTGGCCTTATTACAACGAAATTCAAAACCCATTAAATAAAAATATAAAATAATAAATTAAAGCCTTTTTGCCGAATCCAAATGTTCTTTTCATGGCCACCTTGCTCTCCTCTCCAGCCCGGTCCGATGCACTAAGTGCTACCTGAAATTTGTTAAGAATAATAGGGTGAGTCGCGAGACTCAGTGTGCAGCCCTCGTTCACCATCAGACTGGGCCTTAGCCCACAGATCAGAATATAGAACATAATATAAGAGATAACATACATAAAAACCCAACCCAATCCTAGGTTTCCATCCGCTACACACCACCCTTACCTGCCAATCACACCATTGGGGATTTCTACAATCAACCCACACCGCTACACACCATCGATGGCAGTCATGCTACGATTAGTTGCTCATCGTCGAGTTGTGACAGAGTCACCAGGCTAAAATGGCGAAGCCACGAAATGCGAGTTGTGACAGAGTCACCAGCTAAAATGGCATAAGCCACGAGCAGATCACTTCCCCTTTTATCAATCACCCAACCCGAGCATACTTAGAAATCGACATGCAAAACATATCTTTTAACGAAACATTCACCAAGAATGGCGAAAAACACTAACTGATATTTATCCTTTACCCTTCTCGGGTTTTCAAACGTTATGCCGAGATTTTGGCATTTAACAGAGTATAGCAGATTTATACTTATATATATATACATAATAGCATTCAATCTAATGGTGTGAGAAGTTACACACCTGATTAATGTCGATACCCTTGCTAAACCGATCTACAACTTTGCTCGAAAAGCCGAAAAGATGTGACAATAAGGCCTCTCCTATAATCGACCATGGTTAGTGTTTTACCCGATCTTACACACTAAAATCAATAGATTCCCTTACCTTGAAATCCCGAAAGTACCACGATTCAAGTATTACCGAACTTATGACTTAGAGATCTACGCAATTGACTCCTCTTCAGATCCCAGAATGCCGAAATTTAGCTAACTTAAATTAAAAGAGTTGGGCTCCATGTAACTTAAATTTGGGCCCCTTACTCCCTTGTGTGGCGTCACCTCCTTGCTCCCTAAGTGGCGCCACTGACCACTGGGCCACAAGCCCATTTTGATATTTTAAACTCAGATACCACCTTTTAAACCCTATAGTGCCCAAACAAAAATTTAACTAAGGCTTCAGCCCAATCCTGAGCCCAATTTGGACCCCTAATACTTAAATTAACATATCAAACATATCCACACACTAAACGCATAGGCTCATTAATTCAGGATGTTACAGTTCTACCCCCTTAAAAGAAATTTCGTCCTCGAAATTTCCAACTAACTACTAATCGTACTACCCAAGTCTCACCACTATGCTTTCGCTGCGCACTCTAATTCTAAAGCCAAAATAAACACTTAGGATAATATGATAGAGTACGCACTGGTATTCGCATCTGGAGCGTCCTCATCCTCTTGTACTCATTATACCGATTCGCGTTTATCTGATTAGAAATTTTATGAATTATTAGTTTTCTTCCACTGATTAACCACGAACAGTCTTATGAATAGTAGTTTTAAGAGTAGTTCTTTCGAATTCGCAACTATAACTACAATTCAGTCTCAAGTTCACATCTCCTAGTTCTAGGAAGCACACACATACAATCATCAACCACCACATACAAGTAGCATTCACGAACTTACGTTCATCACCTAAGGGTATTTTCGTCATTTCACTACCCATGGGTATTTTCGTAATTTATCCTACAGGGGTATTTTCGTAATTTTCCAAAATAGGGTTTCTTGGTGTTTTTACGAAATAAGGGTATTTTGGTAATTTTGCAATCCAGGGATATTTCAGTAATTTTACAATCTGGGGGTATTTCGGTAATTTTACAAATCAGGGGTATTTTGGTCATTTTTAAAACTAGAGGTGATTTTAGAAATTTTACAAAATAGGGTGGCCGATCCCTTTCGGGTTTTAATTATAAATTTTGGCCCGTCAACAAGTCCTCATGACTAAGGTAAACAGTCACTACGCACCAGGTAGGATTCCAACGAAGAGGAGGTGAGTCACTAGGACTGCTTAAATACCAAGCTCTCCCTGAATCCAATCCTAGACATGCGTATGCCTGTTGCCACACCCTATCTCGGTGACTTGTTCATAGGTTTGTTTGGTTGGATTAAATCTTATGAATTTAGAGAGTTGTTTAAACTAAACCTAAAGTCCATCAATGTCTAACATACTAGCCTACGTCCATCAAGCCCATCAAGCCCAACATACATATCACATCCAAAAGTTTAGAATACTTACCTGCATGGATCGGGTGCCGGTAGACTTGAAGGCCATTTCTCAACCCAAACTTTTCCAAATTCTTATCAACTTTAAAACAGTACTAGACCCATTTCACATCCCGAGTTTTGAACTGGGCTTTGATACCAACTTGTAACACCCCAAACCTGGCCCAAACACTACAACTGGATTTGGTATGTCATTCAGGAGATTTTTGTAAAATATGTCGAAATTTGGGCAAAACTTAATAACTTGATAAGTTTAAGTAAGATTTAAAGTTCATTTGTTGTTTTCGTGATTTAAAAACAAAAACCTTAACACATGCCTTAGTTTAATTAAAATTTAAATGTCTATCAGTAATAAAAGCCCAAACTAAAACCCAAAACAGAGTATAATAGTCTAGTGGCCCGTGGCCTTATTACAACGAGATTCAAAACCCATTAAATAAAAATATAAAATAATAAATTAAAGCCTTTTTGCTGAATCCAAATGTTCTTTTGCATGGCCACCTTGCTCTCCTCTCCAGCCCGGTCCGATGCACTAAGTGCTACCTGAAATTTGTTAAGAATAATAGGGTGAGTCGCGAGACTCAGTGTGCAGCCCTCGTGCACCATCAGACTGGGCCTTAGCCTACAGATCAGAATATAGAACATAATATAAGAGATAACATACATAAAAACCCAACCCAATCCTAGGTTTCCATCCGCTACACACCACCCTTACCTACCAATCACACCATTGGGGATTTCTACAATCAACCCACACCACTACACACCATCGATGGCAGTCATACTGCAGTTAGCTGCTCATCGTCAGAGTTGTGGCAGAGTCACCAGGCTGAAATGGCAGAAGCCACTAGAAATAGAGTTGTGACAGAGTCACCAGGCTGAAATGGCATAAGCCACCAGAACAGATCACTTCCCCCTTTTATCAATCACCCAACCCCGAGCATACATAGAAATCTACATACAAAACATATCTTTTAATGAAAAACATTCACTGAAGAATGGCAGAAAACACTAACTTTGATATTTATCCTTTACCCTTCTCGGGTTTTCAAACGTTATGCCGGGATTTCGGCATTTAACAGAGTATAGCAGATTTATACTTATATATATATATATATACATAATAGCATTCAATCTACTGGTGTGAGAAGTTACACACCTGATTAATGTCGATACCCTTGCTAAACCGATCTACAACTTTGCTCGAAAAGTCGAAAAGATGTGACAATAGGGCCTTTCCTATAATCGGCCATGGTTAGTGTTTTACCCGATCTTACACACTAAAATCAATAGATTCCCTTACCTTGAAATCCCGAAAGTACCACGATTCAAGTATTACCGAACTTATGACTTAGAGATCTACGCGATTGACTCCTCTTCAGATCCAAGAATGCCAAAATTTAGCTAACTTAAATTAAAAGAGTTGGGCTCCATGTAACTTAAATTTGGGCCCCTTACTCCCTTGTGTGGCGTCACCTCCTTGCTCCCTAAGTGGCGCCACTGACCACTGGGCCACAAGCCCATTTTAATATTTTAAACTCAGATACTACCTTTTAAACCCTATAATGCCCAAACAAAAATTTAACTAAGGCTTCAGCCCAATCCTGAGCCCAATTTGGACCCTTAATACTTAAATTAACATATCAAACATATCCACACAGTAAACGCATAGGCTCATTAATTCAGGATGTTACAATGCGTGTTCAAGATGATCAGGTAACATTTAATGTTTTTAAGTCAATACGATTTCCTGACACAATGGATGATTGTTCTGCAGTAGCCGATTTAGAAGAATTAATAATAGAGAAGGAACTTAACTGTGTTGAGGACCCATTGGAAAGTATTTTGACATCGGATCCTCCAAATGATGAAGAAGAAGATGAATGTTTAGCTTTGCTAGGAGCTAATCAAAAGGGATTTAATCTGCAACCCCATTTTGAATTTTTGGAATTAGAGAAAAGAGATTACATGCAGCCAAAAGCATCAATCGAGGAGCCACCTAAGTTAGAACTCAAGGTATTACCTTCACACTTAAAATATGTTTATTTAGGTAACGCCTCTACTCTGCCTGTGATTGTTTCAGCAGAATTAACTACTAAACAAGAAGATAAACTTATCATAGTTTTGAAACAATTCAAGAAGGCTACCGGATGGACTATAGCGTATATTCGCGGTATTAGCCCATCTGTATGCATGCACAAGATCATATTAGAAGATGGCGAGAGAGGAACGATTGATGGATAATGGAGACTGAACCCCATCATGAAAGATGTCGTAAAAAAAGAAATTATCAAGTGGTTGGATGCGGGTATAATTTACCCCATCTCAGATAGTTCATGGGTGAGTCCAGTCCAGTGCGTGCCGAAGAAAAGAGGTATCATGGTCGTGGAGAATGAGAACAACGAGTTGATACCAACGAGAACAGTTACGGGATGGAGAATCTGTATCAATTACCGGAAGCTAAACAAGGCGACTGGGAAAGATCACTTTCCTCTGTCGTTCTTGGACCAGATGCTGGATAGACTCGCAGGATGAGACTACTACTGTTTTCTCGATGGATACTCAGGGTATAATCAGATTACAGTAGCACCGAAAGATCAGCACAAAATGACATTCAAAGATGTATGATGTCTATCTTTGGTTTATGTAATGCACCAGCTACATTTCAAAGATGTATGATGTCTATCTTTACTGACATGGTTGAGAAGTACTTGGAAGTTTTCATGGACGATTTCTCAGTATTCGGAAATACTTACGATGATTGCTTAGCCAATCTAGCGAAGGTACTGAGGCGATGCGAAGAAACGAATCTCGTACTCAATTGGGAAAAATTCCATTTCATGGTACGAGAAGGAATTGTTCTAGGGCATCAGATAACGAGACATGGGATCGAGGTGGACAAAGCAAAAGTAGACGTTATTGAGAAACTCCCACCTCCAACATCTGTAAAAGGTGTTAGGAGCTTTTTGGGCCACGCCGGTTTTTATTGAAGGTTTATCAAGGACTTCTCCAAAGTGGCTAAACCCTTATGCAAGCTATTGGAGAAAGACTCGATATTCAAGTTTGATGAGGAATGCTTAAAAGCCTTCGACGATCTAAAAAGTCGATTAGTCACGGCACCAATAGTCGTCACACCAGACTGGGATTCGCCATTTATTTTGATGTGTGACGCAAGTGACTTCGCCATTGGAGCCGTCATGGGCCAGCGAAGAAACAAATTTTTTCATCCTATCTACTACGCAAGCAGAACTCTAACCGGAGCTCAACTGAATTATACGATAATAGAGAAAGAGTTACTTGCTACTGTGTTTGCTTTCGACAAGTTTTGATCTTATCTTGTAGGTACCAAAGTGATTGTCTATACGGACCACTCCGTAATTAAGTACTTATTAGCTGAGAAAGATGCTAAGCCAAGATTGATCCGGTGGGTGCTTCTACTTCAGGAGTTCGATCTAGAAATTCAAGATCGAAGGGGAGTAGAAAACCAAGTAGCAGATCACTTATCCAGATTGGAGCCGCAAGAGGGAAATTCTCCACTTGTACCGATCCAAAAGACATTTCCAGATGAACACATACTGAAGGTAAATCATGTCCATAATATTCCATGGTTTGCTGATTTTGCTAACTATTTAGCTTGTGGTTTGATGCCGATTGATAAAACTTATCAATAAAGAAAAAAGTTTCTTCACGATGTGAAGTACTATTTTTAGGAAGAGCCATATTTGTTTAAAAGTGTGCGGATCGGATGATTAGGAGATGTGTGAGAAGATGAAATACCAAGATTTTATACCACTATTATTCACTCAGAGTGGGGACACTTGGAGGAACTTCGTCTGTGGCCAAAGTATTGCAAGCCTGATTCTTTTGGCCAACACTATTCAAGGATGCATACGCTTACGTAAAGAATTGTGATCGATGTCAGAGAGTTGGAAACATAACTAATAGAAATGAGATGCCTCGAACAAATATCATTGAGGTAGAATTGTTAGATGTTTGGGGTATTGATTTTCTTGGTCCTTTTCCTCCGTCTTTTGGTCACAAGTATATATTGGTAGCAGTAGATTATGTGTCCAAGTGGGTCGAGGCTGAAGCTTATCCGGTGAACGATGCCAAGGTTGTGATGAAATTCTTGTAGAAACACGTGTTCACAAGGTTTGGAACCCCTAGAGCTATTATCAGCGACGAAGGGACCCACTTTGTGAACAAGTGGTTAAAATGGTTGCTAGATAAACATGGAGTGAAACACAAGGTTGCTACAGCTTACCATCCGCAGACAAATGGGCAAGCTGAGCTAGTAAATAAGGAGATCAAAGGCATACTTGAGAAGGTAGTTTGCCCGAACCAACGAGATTGGTCTAAGAGACTAGATGATGCTTTATGGGCTTACTGAGCAAAGAACAAGACACCCTTAGGAATGTCACCCTATAGGTTGGTCTTTGGGAAAGCTGTCATCTACCTCTGGAGTTAGAGCACAAAGCTTATTGGGCTCTTCGACAACTCAATTTGGATCTCAAGCTTGCTAAAAAGAAACGAATGGTCCAACTCAACGAGCTAGAGGAATTTCGAATGTTCTCATATGAAAATGCCAAATTACTCAAAGAAAGACTCAAAAAATGGCATGACAAGCATATTCGAGTTCAAGAGTTTGAAGCAGGTCAGCAAGTTTTGTTATTTAATTCTAGATTGAAGTTCTTTCCAGGTAAGTTAAAGTCACGTTGGTCCGGTCCATTTACAATTCATCGCGCGTTTATCCATACGAGTTGTTGAACTCCAAGGTAAGAGAGTAATTTTCAAGTCAATGCTCAGCGTTTGAAACACTATTACGAAGAAAACCCTGAACGGGATAAAATCGTGTTCAGTTTATCTGGTTTTTAATTTTCTTGTTTTCAATAAATTATTTAGGGTATATTTTCGGGTTCATTATGTTTAAATAAATTACATCTAGGAGATTGGAACTTAAGCGGGACCGCTTGTGACCCTCTCAATCTTTCACAGGAATTGATTTTTACATAATTTTCAAGAAATTAGCCCCTAAATAGCAAAATAAATTTTTGTTTTTTTTTCAAATGAAAATGTCAATTTTGACTCAAGTTTTAAATTGCAGCTCAATTTCAAATTTTCATTAAGTCCATGGACTTAATTGATTTATTTTTCAAATTTGGTTGCTATTTTCATAAATAATAAAAACTAGGTGCCTCTTCTTGTAAATATTTTTAAAAGGCATCTAAAATAAATATTTTTATTTTCAAATTATTGATAAACTTTAATATATAATTATATTCATTATAATTTATATATTAACTTTTATCAACCTAGCTTAGGATTAGAATTAATTTTATTTTATATTTATCTTAGTAAATAAATAACAATTGATAATTTATATATGTTTATTTAATTATTAATTGTTGTTTATCACGAGTAAAATTAGAAGGGGACTCTTATTTTTAATGCTTTAATTGTTCTAAGAGTTCTATTCCAATTTATACTCCTCCATATATAAATTGCACCCTTGTTCTCACCATTCACTCATCGCTCAAACTCCCATCCACCAAAACACCAAGTGCCGCAACTCCCCAAGCCACCATTCGGCCAACAATGACTCCAAGATGCATGCACGCCAAAGACCAAGAGCCGCCAGTCGGGATCTCACGTGCGCTAGCTGCACACCAACGCCCCACGCCAACCAGCCCGTGGCCTGCCTTGCGCTGCACCTTGCGCGCCACCTGCTTAGCCCCATCGCACCTTGCTGCTTTGTGCGCCTATGCGCACATTCTCCCTTTCTCCAACCTAAGCCAACCCTCCTTTAAATTCTCCCTTTTGATTCATTAGTTTTTATTTATTTTAAGAGTTCTTAAATTCTACGAGGAAGGTGGTAAGAATAATTTTTTTCTTAAGTTTAATTTTTATTCAATTATTTAATTTTCAATTTATTGAAATATTAATAATTTGTATTAATTAAATTTTTAAGAAACTAATTTTTTATTTCCATCTTATGTTCAGGTTATTATGACTCGCAAAAGAACTCGTGCCTCCGCTCAAATTGACAAACCACAAAGCAAATTTCACTGTGAAGAAGCCAAAGTAAGATACAAAAGTATCTTCAAAAATCAACAGATGCATCCAGAGAAAGGCTTCACATTGAAAGAAAGCAACTACAGAGACTTTATGGCACGTATTCGACAAGTTCTTTGAAGCCCTCAATTGGGAATTGTTTTGTGAAAAGAGACCAAGTGTGGATGAGGAATTAGTTAAGTGAATTCTCACGAACTTAACTTCAAGCGAATTGACCAAGTTCCATCTGCGGAATCAAGGTACCAATAAATTCTAATGCTATTAATGAGTTCTTTGAATTACTTGATTTTGACAACGATGAATATTCCTCTCTGTTGAGCAATATTAAGCTGAAAATCAAGAAGAAATCCTCGAGGAACTCACGGTTCGTGTTCTAAGTGGATCGTGTCAAAACAAGGAATCCACACGTGTCGAAGAGAGTATTTGACACCACTCGCGAAGGTATGGTTCTACTTCATTCGTTTCAGCCTTATGCCTAGTTCACATGGGACAACAATTTCATTAGAGCGAATGGTCCTATTATACTCGATTTTAACCGAAAAGACCATTGATGTGGGAAAAATCATCCTGAGAGAAATGCGAAATTGTGCCATTAGACGCTCTAGCCCAGCCTATTTTCCCTTTACGATCACAATTCTGTGCTTAAAAGCAAAACTCCTTGCAGACATGAAGAAGACAGAGTATAGTCAAGGCACAATCACCGATTGGGACCTCTACCGAATGGCCGGAGATTCTGTTCTTCAGCAGCAAATTGAAGAGAGCGAGGATCCTAAAGAAGCAGAAGATGAACCCACAGAAATCCCACCAGAGCAATCAAATGAGGAAGATCCAATGGAACCAGAAGCTGAACCTGATATCGAACCCTCAATGTTTAGAGCTCCACCGCCTAGCCCATCGTCGTGATGATGAGTGTTGAAGCTGATGGACTTAATGCAACACATGCAATGGCGGCAACAAGCCTATTGGCGATACTCAAAAATAAGAGATGATTCGATGAGGAGTGCCCTCAAGAAAATTTATAATGACCCATTTATTTTTGTGCCTGAGTTTCCAGATTTCATATTTGAACCATGGGTTTCATCATCGAAGAGAGAGCAAGGCGATTCCTACAAAGACAATACTAATTGAGCAAAAGATGAGTCAAAATCGGAAGGATCGGCAAACAAATAAAAAAGGGGAGGACTTCAACTTTAGTTTATTTTTATTTTCAGTTATTCTAGGATTAGGTTAATTAGGAATTTTTATTCTTGCACAATAAAACAAGAGATAGGAATCATGAATAAAATCTAAACAAGTCTCAAAGGCTAAAGTGTGGCAATAGATATATACATGTCTAGGATTGGATTTTAGAAAGAGCCTGGTACTTAAGCAGTCAATTTGACTCACCTCCTCTTTTCTAATATCCTACCTGGTGTATAGTATTTATTCACTTTAAACAATGAGGACATTGTTCACTTTAAGTAGGGGGGACCGAAAATTTGAATTGATTCCACTCAGAATAAAATTTTCTTTTAGTTATGCTTAGGATATATTTTGTTCAATAATTTGAAATTTTGTTAGGTATGCTAAACTCTAGTATCAATAAAGTTCTATTGTTTCAATAAATTATTATGTTAGCTTAATAACGATATGAATGTATTTTTAATAAAGCATGTAAATTCGTACCATAAAATTTTTAATTCCCTGCGAAAAAATTAGGCATGCATGAAAGTTTAAGTCTTTAGAATTGACTTAGTAATTTCTTGAGGCGAAATCCTAGGAAGCATGGAATGTTGAAAATGATTTAGGCAACTGTTGTTTGGACCGTTTGGGCCTTTCAAGCCGACCCTAATAAAATTATCCTTTGAAACCCAATTTTGAGACTATATGGCCTAATTTTATTTGGACCTATGCAATATTTAGCCATCAATTTTCTCTTCATTACTTCTAAAATTGTCCCAAACACTAGACTCAGTACTATTCAGAAGATCGTTTGAAAATAAGTTTGGGGGAGTTGAAAAGATGTATCAAATGCTCAAAAATTATAGTACATGAAGCAAGTGCTCGAGTTTGAGCTTTGAAAAAAAAAACACATGTACTAAAAATGAAAGAAGTGATCGAAAGAGCATAAGTTGGGTCTCAAGGGTGAAAATTCCGAAGGTTCAAAGTTAAGTTGAGTCTAGGGTTTTTAAGCCAAAAAATTGTCTATTTTTCACCTACCCCTAAGCCCAGCCACGTTACAACCTTACTAAAGACCTATTGATTCAAAATTCCAATGTTACCTACATTAGTGGAGAGAAATTACTCTGTTCAACATATGAAGACATTAGTTAAGCTTAATGATTGCAGTTTACTTTTTGAATAAGGAATTAAAATCAAATTGGTAACGAGGAACATGTCTTTATTAAGAAACATTTAGTCTAATTTTGCTAGTATAATAATTGTTGGAGGTAATTTGAACGATATGTATACTTAAGTAGCATAATTATCAAATTTCTTATTTTTGAGCCTAAGTATATCAAATTCATAATTTTGAGAAAAAAGTTGTTCTGAAGGAATTTTTCAAAGGTGTTTCCGAGAAAATTCTTTTCAAATTTGTGCGTTACTCGGGACGAGCAATGAATTAAGTTTGGGGGTGTGGAAACACAAAAAATTTATATACTTTTTCCATGCCCTTTTTGACTCAAATTCATGTGGTTTCGAGTAAATTCTTGTCGAAAAATAATTAAATATTATAAAATAATTAAATTGTGCTAAAAATATGAACATGATGAATTTTAATTAATTTTATAATTAATTTTGATTTATTTTGACTATTTTCGACAGAATCGCACAAAGGGCGAAAATCAGCTCGGCAGACACTGCTCGAAGAACAAAACCGAGAAGCAATTTGAAGTTCAAGGCAAATTTATCTCCAGCCCAATACGGTCCAATTATGAAGATTTAATCATAATATAATTAATTTTAATTTATTCCCAATTTAATTTGGGCTAAATAAATTATTATTAATTAATTATGGAAAAGGGTCCAGTTAAACCGCACTGGTTGAACCGAATCAGTTGAACCGAACCAGCCACCAATTGGGCAGCCCAAACCGTCCACAATGATGGCCCAAATCAGCTTATTAGCTGATTAATTAATTAAGCTTTCAAAGAAGCCCTTGAAGACCTTTCAAAACTGCATTCAAAGCCCTCCAAAAATTATGGCTTTGTAGATTGCCCCATGCTATATTTAGCAAAGTTGAATTCTTCAACTTTGCCACATGGGATGGCCGGCCAAGGGAGGCCTCTTTTGCTGCTGATATTTTATATTTTTAGCAGCCTTGATCAGCTATAAATACACCCCCTAGCTGCTCATTCAAAACACACCTCAAGCATTTAACATTCTCCTCTCTCACTTTCTCTCAATTCCTATTTTCCCTTCTCCCTTTTTGGTGTTCTTGTGCCGATTTCTCCTCTTGGGAAAGAGGTGTTTTTCCAACCATTTGAAGCAGCAATTTAAGTGTTCATAAGCCACCTTGATAGCCGAGGACAACGAAGAACGAAGAAGGGAGCAAATGTGACAAGCCACGAGAAACACCGGATTTGTTTCTTGTTCCTTATCTCTTTAAATTATTCGTTGTTGTTTTGACAAACATGTTTATGAATATTTATGCTGTTGGAATGTTTAATTTAATCAATTTATCTTGAATTTAATTCGTGTTGGGTTGATCGCATTTCGTCCTCTTGAATTATTAAAATTGTGTTTATGCTGTTAAAGGCCTCGGTAAAATGTTTGATTAAGTAAAATTACGTTAAGTTATCTGGAATTATAATTGTTTAGATAGCTAATGAATTAATTATTTAAACGCATTGAAATTGTAATTAATGGACGCAATACTTAATCTGTGCATGTTTAATTCTTCTAAGGAAGCTGAAGATTAAATTAGCATTGTATTTGACGATACATATGCCTTGCATAACTTGTAGGATTTTTGTGATTAAATTGTTTCAAGGTAAGAATACTTTTTTACTTCACATGATCTTTTATATGCTTGTTGAATTAATCGTTTGAATCGACATAGGAATATGCGAGAGATAATTTAATTTAATAAGTATGTATGTACGATAACATGTTTACTTTTAGAAGTCTGTTTAGTCGTTTGAATTTGCATAGGAATATGTATAAGAGATGAATGGATTTTTATTTGTAAATATGTTCATAAGTTAGCAAATTACCGAGTTGTCATGTTTTAATAAGTATAAACACGAGTTTAATAATTCTAAGGTAAGAAATGTTATTAATCCAACACAATTATATCATCTTGATTAAAATCAGTTTTTGAAATCGTGCATTAGAACTTTGTTTTATTTTATTTTTCTTTGTTTTATTTTTAGTTTTTAAATATTTCTTAAATCCAAATATTTTTCCTTCACCAAATTGTTTGAAAACATTTTCATAAATAATTCTTTTACAGTCCCTGTGGGTATGATAACTCGACATTTACTTGTCACTTTATTACTTGTTACGATTGTGTACACTTGCACATTTCCACCGTTCCAACCATATTTAAGGAGACAAGATTTATGTGCCTTCTCCAGTTCTTCACAAAATTTTCATATGTAGGGCATGGATGTGATGGGGCCAATCTCGTCAAAAGCTTTTAGCCAATATTGATTCATCATCGTAGTCGTCGTTTACTTCACTAAGAGAGTGAAAGTAGCTTCATATGCCAATATTACCAGGTCAAAATCATTAAATTCTTACAAAAAAAAGATATCAGGCGCCGACAAGGAATGCCAAAAAGGACAAAGTCAAAAGTTTGTAGTCTGTTCAAAGATCAGACGCCATATCATAGAGCAACAAAGGCAACCAAAAAACAAAAAAAAGAATTGTAGAAAAGATGACCGAGACTTGTAAAGATTGGCATAAAGATGTTACTATTTATCTTCTATGATTATCGAACGTTGGCCAGGACTTTTTCCGGAGCAATATCTTACTCATTGGTTTATGGAATGGGAGCATTTTTGCCAATTGAACCTAATCGAAGAAAGGGTTCCATCACGGTCAGATGATGCAAGCTTACAACAAAGATGTTTATCCTAGAGAATTCCACGAGGGGAACCTGATCTTTCCTTTACAAAAGGATTTCAGAGAAAAGCAGATGCCAAACTGGGAATGACTTTATGTAGTAAAAAGGCCTGTTCTAGAGGAGCATTGATATTGATCGAGACGAATGGTGAAGACTTGCCCAATTCGGTGAATTCAGGTTCAGTCAAGAAGTATTTTACCTGAAAGAGGAAAGACCAATGTGAAAACCCGCAAAGGGCGCCTAGAGATCAAAAAAAAAAAGAAAAAAGGAAAAGAGGAGAGGCCAAGGTGAAAACCCGCAAAGGGTGGCTCAAATTTTGATCAAAGATAGGGCATGTGGCAGTCTTGCTATGCCTGAATTAATAATGAGGAAGTATGCTACGTCTTGGGGCTTTGACAAAGTACTTCAGATCCTCTAAACACGTATTGAGCTCAAAATGGTCCTCAAGAAGTTTGTACAGAGAAGCTCAAGCTGCAATATCTGGGGCACCTAGCTTCTATCTTACCCATTTTGAATTTGCTATCTTTGATTACTTTTTTTTCAAGATATACCCTAATCAATTTTCTTTTATTGTCTTGGTTATCTTTGATTAACTTATTTGTTTCGAGCTATGCTCCTGATTAATTTCTTTCTCGTCCATTATTGTGATCTTTTTCAAGCATTTTATATTGAAATAACGATTAATGGACTAATAATACTTTCATAAAAGGAGTTTTGCATATTACTCTGGAAGCTTCTAAATAATATGAGAATCTGAAACAGGACTATTGTTCAGAACTCACCAAGCTTAAGGGTTAGAAATATTGAAAGATGATAATCTCTTCGGACTTTTATTGGATAAGACATTTCGTCGATGATACCATTTCGACAAATGACGAGCAATGTCAACCCAAGTATAAGAGGGGATCATTCTCAAGAAAAGAAAAATGATACCCTGCATTCATACATCTGGTCATTACACCCAGGGAATGGTGTAACAGATCAAATTGATTAAAGATTATACAAATTCTATACCTCTGAGTGGTAACAGGATGGGTGGAAGAAGCCAAATGTTATTCCCCTAAAGTTGCGGTGGGAGGTACAAACCTTATGTCCCAAGGTTCAAGTGGAATGGACTCAGAATTACCATGGGGTAAATTATTTGAGCATATATGATTGACACTTTGAGAGGAATGAAGATGAAACCTTGACGAATAAATGAGTGATGACACCTGAAATAGGAATCATTCTCATAACATTTTCGCATTTATATATCATAGCATGTCTAAATAGGAGCATTTGACTCATTTCGATTAAAGCATCCTAATTATTAGACATAAGCATGTACCCATTCTACAGGTTATGTCCTCAAGAGGATAGTGTAGTAAGGTAGATCGAAGATATTAACTGCATCCACGAGTTTGCGATGGGAGCAGATTAAAAAAAGTAGATCCGGCATTCCCGAGATTGCGATGAAGCGGATCGAAGATACTAACTGCATCCCCGAGTTTGCGGTGGAGCGATTAAAAATAGAAGATCTGGCGTTCTCGAGGTTACAATGTGAAACAGGATCAAAGATACTAATCTGGCATCCCCGAGTTTGCGATGGAGGCAGATTAAAAATAGAAGATCCGCATTCCCGAGATTGCGGTGAAACGGTCGAAGATACTAATATGGCATCCCCGAGTTTCTTGTGGAGCGAGAAAAAAGCGGTCGGCATTCCCGAGATTGCGGTGAAGCGCATCAAAGATACTAATATGGCATCCCCGAGTTTGCAATGGAGCGATTAAAAATAGCACATCCGGCATTCCCGAGATTGCGATGAAGCGGTCGAAGATACTAATCTGCATCCCCGAGTTTGCGATGGAGCGATTAAAAAAGCGAATCTGGCATTCACGAGATTGCGGTGAAGCGGTCGAAGATACTAATATGGCATCCACGAGTTTACTGATGGAGCAGATTAAAAATAGCGAATCGGCATTCCCGAGATTGCGGTGAAGTAGATCGAAGATACTAATGCATCCACGAGTTTGCGATGGAGCGAGATAAAAATAGCGATCTGGCGTTCTTGAGATTGCGATGAAGCAGTCGAAGATACTAACTCGGCATCCCCGAGTTTGCGATGGGGCCAGATTAAACATAGCAAATCTGGCGTTCACGAGATTGCGATAAAGCGGATCGAAGATACTAATCTCGGCATCCACGAGTTTACGGTGGAAGCGATTAAAAATAACGAATCCGGCATTCCCGAGATTGCGGTGGAGAAGATTAAAAATAGCGCGGTCCGGCGTTCACGAGATTGCGGTGAAGCGGATCAAAGACATTAGTCCGCATCCCGAGTTTGCGATGGAAGCAGATTGAAGATAGCAGATCTTGTCTTCTTGAGATTGCAATGAAGCAGATCGAAGATACTAGTCTCATTTCCTTGAGTTTGCAGTTAAGCAGACTAAAGATAGTGGATATTGCATTCCTGAAGTTGCAGTGAAGCAAATTGAAGCCGTCAAACTTATATTCCAATACACCTGAAGTTGCAGTTGGGTTGAAAGCCATTTGAAGAAGGCGAAAACCAAGAAGTCGAGGCTCGGCTAAGACCGGGCAAAATTGGTCCTTTTATAGTCTTTGCTCCATTCTCGTTTCACGACAATGAGCAAAGAGGGGCAGCTGTAATAGGCCCAATTTGCCCGGGCCCATACAAAACCAAAAATAGAAAATAAAACAGTTTTAAACCAAAGTGTCCAGTCCATTTACAGCCCAATAAACATGACCCAAATACTAAAATAGACCCATTACTCTACCCCAAATCCGATTAGCCTAAAACTAAACCTAAACCTGTGGTCCAATTACACCTTCAATACCCAATACCCCAATTAGACCCTCAATACCCAATTCCCCAAATTACAAACCCAAGACACAGACCCAATAATACCCAAACACACGCGGCCCAAAAGGGCCCAATGCTTAAGCGAAATTAGAGACCTAGGGTTTCTGGAAAACCCTAGGCGCCGCAAGTGCAAGAAGCCTCAACACAGCCCTTGGTCACGCCGCCATCAATGCGTAGACAGCTCTCCGTCACCAGAATCCTCGCCTTTGACCTGCACAAAAAAGGGAAAGAACACAGCAAAAGGAAAGAAATGGCAAAACAGATTTGTTTCTATTTTTTTCGATTTATTTCGGGGCTATATAAACCCCAAAACAACTTGTAAAACACACGGATACAAAAGCAAGAAATATACAAAAAAATAAACAGAGAATAACAAGAGGTGATTTATTCTATTTCGGTTTATTTTTCCTTTCCGATCTACACTATTTTTTTTATATATATACGCGTATTGTAAAAAAAATAAGCAAGTGGAGAAGACTACCTTCGTTTCGGCTTCAAAATAGGGAGATTCGATTCTCCAGCCGCCGTGTGTGGCGGTGCGTATGGCAGCGCGTGCGGCGGTCTGTCGCTAGAGCTTGGGCCGGATTCTGGCCTCAGGCCAGAGAGAACTTTTGGGGGCCTCAGATTGTTTTTTTTTTAAGGGAGTGTTTAAATGAATTTTTTGGGGGTGATTTTTGCTTATATAGCAAGAAGAAACGGCGGCGTTTTTGCTTAAGTTAATAAGCACAAAAACGACGTCGTTCAGTAAGGATCCGCGCGTTGACCCGAAAACCCGGGGAGGATCCGCGTGTTTTTGTTTAAAGGTCTAATTGCCAAATATGCCCTTCCACATTATTTTAATTTTATAATTACGTCCTGTTATATTTTTTTATTTTACAATTGGGCCCAGAATTATTTCTTGCGTTTCAATTTAGTCCTTCGTGCTACTTAAAGGTCAATGGCAGAACGACCCTGTTTAGGAGACAGGGCATAATTGCCTATTAGGTCCCTACAATTTGTAGCGCACTTCAATGTCATCCTTTTACATCTTTTTTTATTTATTTATTTTAATTTAATCCTTATTTTTTTAAACCTTTTTTTTTATTTTAAAATTATTTTAACATTATTATTTTATCATATTAAAATTCTATATTTTTTTTACTATATGTATATTAATTTATTAATAGAATAAAGTTTCTTTTTTTTTTAATATATACTAATTTTATATATATGAAGTTATTACTATGTATTGTTCATACTAGGTTATTTAGTTAAATGTTATTTATATATATATTATAATTTATATATTAGTTATTATATTATACATTTTCAAAATCTTGTATATTATATAATATTATATTATATCATATATTAATCTTAAAATTTTCTTTTGTATAAAATTTATTTATATTATATAACATATATTTTTTATATTATATATATTTAGTTTTTATGATTACTTGTATTATATACTTCTATTTTAAATTTTTAATCGTTTTTATCATATATTATTATTTATATTTTTATGTACTAAATTATTAAATTGTAAATATCTTTATTTTCATATACTCTAATTTTTTTATATTATTTATTTAAAATATCATTATTATATATATTAGATCGTTATCGAAACTGACTTATTCTTTTTGTGTCATAATATTCCTTTAGCATTTCAATATACCATTTATTTATTTTTATCTGATCTTGTTTATGAAATTTAGAATTCATTTCTTGAATATTTTTTTTTACTGTTTGTTTTATATTTCGTATTTATCTATTTATTTTCTTTCATTTGTTTATCATTGCTTTAGCATAGTTCTTTTATCTGTTTATTCATGTCATATTATTCTTTAATTATCCATTAGTAGTAATTGTTAATATGATTCGTGATTATGATAAATTGCTATTTGGTATGTATGTTGTAATGTATTCATGCAATGTCTTACTCAAAACCTTTTTTATAAAAAACACATTTTGAATTAATGCATTTTATTCAAAAATTTTAAACATAGCGATATACGATATTTGGGGACTTCTAGAAAAATTTATACCCTAACTTACTGGGTTTTAATTTTTCTTGTGGAACTTAAGATATCAAATATCCTTTTTAAACTTACAAATTTCAATTTAAAATTTATTCTCGGAATTTCATGATGTTATATCTTAACTCATTAGATATAATATTTTGTATTTCAAGGAAGGAATTTTCTACACAAATAAAGGCGAGCTTAGTTTCGAAGTTTTGAGATATTGCATCCTAACTTATTGGGTGTGGCATTTTATTTCTTTGAAATAAGCAAGCCTTGGCTTTCTTTCGAATAAAAGGATCGTATTTTAAATTTTTCAAAATTTCGACATTAGGACATGAAATTATCAATTAGGTACCAAATTTTGGGCGTTACGAGGGTGCTAACCCTTCCTCGTACATAACCGACTCCCGAACCCGTTTTCTTGTATTTCGTGGACCAAAATCAATGTTTTGAGATAAAACGCTTGTCGAAACCATTTTAAAGGTTGATTTTAAAAACGGGGATCGACTTTTAAAAATGAAAATGGGAGTCGCCACCAATCCCTTTTTACTTAGGTGTGATTGGATCACCTTGAAAATCGTTTATTTCAAAATACTTATTTTGGTCCACGAAAAACAAGAAAAATGGGTTCGGGAGTCGGTTACGTATGAGGAAGGGTTAGCACCCTCATAACGCCCAAAAATTGGTACCCAACCGAAAAAATCATGCCCTAACGTTGAAACTTTTAAAAATTTTAGAAAATAGTCCTTTTATTTGAAGAAAAACTTAGACTTACCTATCTCAAAGAAATAAAACACCATACCCAGTAAGTTAGGATATAGCATCTCATGACTTCAAAACTAGGCACGTCTTTATTTTAGAAAATTCCTACCTCGAGACTCAAAACGTCATAACCAGTAAGTTAGGGCACAACGTTTTGAATTCCCAAGAATAGGTTTTTTGATTTGAAGTTTGTAAATTTTTGTTTTAAAAGAAGAGGGATATCTAATACCTTAAGTTCTACGAGAAAAATCGAAGCCCAGTAAGTTAGGGCACAATTCTTCTCGAAGTCCCCAAATATCACATATCACCGTATTATTTTTTTTGAAACTATTTGAATAAAATGTGTCAATTCAAAAGGCATTTTTAGAAAACAATGATTTGAGTATACAATATACATATTTAATATAAATTCTACATAATTACAAATTATCTAACAATAAATAATAAAAGAATAATACAACAAAAATATATAATGAACTATGCTAAACAATAATAAATGATCTAAAGTATATAAATAAATAAACATGTAATACAAAATAAATAGCAATAATTGAAATTTTCACGAAATAACAAAATTAAACGAAAAGGGGGAGAAATATTTAAACTCTAAACAATTATTATAACAAAACAAAATAAATAAATAAAAATAAAAAAAATGATAATTTTGTAAAAACAATTAATATGTATAAAAATATAAAAAACTTATAAAATATTATAATAAATATATAATTTAATACATATAAAAGATAATACATAATAAATAATATTAATAATTTTGAATAAAGATATTTAAAAAATATAATATAAATAATATAAGTGAGACATGTTATAAAATACAAATAAATTTTATACAAAAACAAGATTTCATGTGACATTAATATAGTACTATATAATATATATAAGATTTTAAAAATATAATATGATAACTTATGAATAAATTACAAATAATACATAATAAAATAATATTAAACAGATAAGATAATAAAATATACATATATATATACAAATCTTATACTATTAATAAATTAATATACAAATAATAAAGAAAATAATATAGAATATCTAATATAACAAAATAATTTTAATACAATATTAAAATAATTTAAAATGGAATAAAATAAAAAGATTTTTAAATGAAAGGGATTAAATAGCAATTAAAACAGATTAAAAGGATTGAACCAAAACGTGCGTTAAACCACAGGGATTTATTGGGCAATTATGCCTTTTTCCAAAACGGCGTCGTAATGAATTTGGCCCTTAATGCGGACAGAGGGACTAAATTGGAACAAAAAACGGATTTTAGGGCTAATTTAATAAAAATAAAAATTCAATTTGGACTAAATTAAAAATATTAAAATTGCGAAAGGACCAAAAATGCAATTAGGCCATTTAACAAAACACGCGGATCCTCCCCGGGTTTTCGGGTCAACACGCGGATCCTTAGCCCTGAACGACGTCGTTTTGTGCTTATCTGTTTAAGCAAAAACGGCGTCATTTTTAAGTTCCTATATAAGACAGTATTTCGATAAAAAAAATCATTTTGCAGCTGGTTAAAAAAAAATCTGAAAATGCTCTCAGATGTTCTGCCCTCATCTGACGGAGTCAGGTCATCGGGCTTTTCAGGCCACCGCCACGCGTCTCACGCGTTGTCGTTTATGGCGGTTCCTCGGCGAAAAACACCCTTTTTCGAAAGGTAATCCTCAGCCTCTCTTTTTTATAGTTTTTATATATATAAAATGTAAGTAAATCGAAATAAAAAAACTTAACGCAGGTATATAAAAAAATCACCTCTGTTAAAAGAAACCCTTGTGTTTTTATTTCTGTATTTTTTGTTTCTCTGTGTGTATCGTTGGTCTCTTTTTACAGATTATGTAGGGTTTTTATAGCCCTTGAAATAAAAAATAGAATAGGAAATATGCCTATTTTCCATGTTTGCTGTCCTGTTTCTTTCCTTTTTTTTTGCAGGAGCGGAGATTTTGAAGGCGGCTAAGCGCGGATGACAAGGCGAGGTTCGTGCACGTTAATGGTGGCATGATCGAGGGCTGATGGGTGCAGCGATTACGGCGCGATGATTGGGCTCCTGCTGGGGCATTTGTTCTTGCGGTGCCTAGGGTTTCAGAAACCCTAGGCCACTGCTGATTCTGTGTAACACCCCAAACCCGTCCCAAACACTACAACCGGATTGGTATGTCACTCAGGAGATTTTTGTAAAAGATGTCGAAATTTGGGCAAAACTTAATAACTTGATAAGTTTAAGTAAGATTTAAAGTTCATTTGTTGTTTTCGTGAATTAAAAACCAAAACCTTAATACATGCCTTAGTTTAATTAAAATTTAAATGTCTATCAGTAATAAAAGCCCAAACTAAAACCCAAAACAGAGTATAATAATCTAGTGGCCCGTGGCCTTATTACAACGAGATTCAAAACCCATTAAATAAAAATATAACATAATAAATTAAAGCCTTTTTCCCGAATCCAAATGTTCTTATGCATGGCCACCTTGCTCTCCTCTCTAGCCCGGTCCGATGCACTAAGTGCTACCTGAAATTTGTTAAAAATAATAGGGTGAGTCGCGAGACTCAGTGTGCAACCCTCGTGCACCATCAGCCTGGGCCTTAGCCCACAGATCAGAATATAGAACATAATATAAGAGATAACATACATAAAAACCCAACCCAATCCTAGGTTTCCATCCGCTACACACCACCCTCACCTGCCAATCACACCATTGGGGATTTCTACAATCAACCCACATCGCTACACACCATCGATGGCAGTCATGCTGCAGTTAGCTGCTCATCGTCAGAGTTGTGACAGAGTCACCAGGCTGAAATGGCAGAAGCCACCAGAAACAGAGTTGTGACAGAGTCACCAGGCTGAAATGGCATAAGCCATCAGAACAGATCACTTCCTTTTTTTATCAATCACCCAACCCCGAGCATACATAGAAATTGACATGCAAAACATATCTTTTTAACAGAAACATTCACTGAAGAATGGCAAAAAACACTAACCTGATATTTATCCTTTACCCTTCTCGGGTTTTCAAACGTTATGCCAGGATTTTGGCATTTAACAGAGTATAGCAGATTTATACTTATATATATATACATAATAGCATTCAATCTAATGGTGTGAGAAGTTACACACCTGATTAATGTCGATACCCTTGCTAAAACGATCTACAACTTTGCTCGAAAAGCCGAAAAGATGTGACAATAGGGCCTCTCCTATAATCGGCCATGGTTAGTGTTTTACCCGATCTTACACACTAAAATCAATAGATTCCCTTACCTTGAAATCCCGAAAGTACCACGATTCAAGTATTACCGAACTTATAACTTAGAGATCTCACGCGATTGACTCCTCTTGAGATCCTGAATGCCAAAAATAAGAGAGAAATAAGAGATTAGTTTCTAAATAGCCATTCAGCTAGGGACTTTGAAAAGCCGAAAAAAAAACATTGAAATCCCGAAATCAACACTTACCTATTGCTTCCTTCAAAATTTGGCACAAACAAGCTCCACTAAAGAAGATTCGGCAACTTTAGGAGGTGAGATCTTAGTGATTTTGGCTTTTAGAAGAACAAAGAATTGGAAAAATAAAAACAAGGAATGGGTAGAGAGATTCGGCCAAAAGAAAAGAATAGCATGGTTTCGGCAATTGAGACTTCAAGAGCTTTGTTTTCTGTCAGAAAAAGAAAAGAGAGAAGAGCAAGAATGGAGTAGGAATTTCGGCAGAGAAAAGAGAAGAATAATGAGAACTTGCTAGCAATTTCGGCACATACACCTTAAGCCAAAACCGAATGCCCCTTTCTTTTCAAATTCTTCAAAGTTTCATTTAGCATTAAACACTTAAAGATGGCTCCTATCTTTGATCTATTATCTCCTCAAAAATAGCCTTTATCTGCTTATTATCCACACAATAAAATCCCTAAAATTTAGCCTTGTGCCGTCCCCCCTTGCTCATTTAAATGCCGAATTTTAGCCCTAAAACTTGGGCTTCAAGCAACCATAATTTGGGCCTTCCTCATGCACAAGTGATGCCAACTCCTCTTCCTCCTAGTAGCACCATTTCCATTGGGCCACAAGCCCAAAATGCTTATTAAACTACTAAAACTTCAATTTAAACCCTAGAGTGTCCGGACAAAATATTTAAAACAAGGCCTCAGCCCAATTTGAGCCCCATTTGTACCTCAAACTCTCAAATTAATATTTTAAGCACACAAAATGCACAAGCCAATAAATTCAGGATGTTACAGTTCTACCCCCTTAAAGAAATTTCATCCTCGAAATTTCTAATTAACTATTAATCGTACTATCCAAGTCTCACCACTATGCTTCCGCTGTGAACTCTAATTCTAAAGCCAAAAGAAACACTTAGGATAATATGATAGAGTACGCACCGGTATTCGCATTTGGAGCGTCCTCGTCCCCTTGGCGACGTGCTGCATAGACCAAAGCTGGCTGCCTTGCCTCAGCATAACCTACACCTCCACGACCATGTCCTATGCCATTGCCACCATTGACTTGACCACGACCCCTTGGTGGTTGTTGACCTCCTCTCCCAACCTCGATCGTAACCCTCGTCACCGGTCGCACTGATCCTTCGTGGGATCCCTTTATCATATGATCCATAGACCCACACCTGAAGCATCCACCAGTTCTCCTTCTGCACTCCCCATAATGTACCTTCCCACACGAAAGACATGATCGATTCTGACCCGTCGGAGCACGAGCTGGCCCATCAGACCTAGGCATTTTTTGAAAACTCCCAGATGATCCCGACGGCCCAAAATTCCTCTTATTCCCATTCCTATCCTTATCCTTATTCTGTTTCTCAGTCCGCTTAACCTCCTCAGATATCTTAGCTTTCTCAACCAAAACCGCAAAGTCCCTTTCCCGCTGCGTTGCTACTAATACCCTCAGCTCATCCCTTAGTCCATCCTCGAACCGTACACAGCGCTCATAGTCAGTCGCCACAATCCCTCGAGCGTAACGGCTCAACCGTAGAAACTCCGCCTCGTATTCAGATACAGACTTACTTCCTTGCACCAAATTTAAGAATGCCTTCCTCTGTACATCCACATAGCTGGCCCCAACGTACTTTCCCTGAAATGACTCCTTAAATAAATCCAAGTCTATCCGGTCTGCGGCAGTACCCTCCTTTACCGTGAGCCACCACTGGTAAGCCTCGTCTCGAAGAAGAGACACGACCCCTTTTAACTTCTCCTCCACAGTGAAGTCCAGGTCATCCATTATGCGCTCAGTCACTTCTAACCAGTACTCAACTGTGTTAGGGGCTACGCCAGAAACTCCCCTAAACACTTCTTCCCCATTGGCCCTAAGCCACTCCGGCACAGATTTTCGGGCTCCTGTGCCCATGCCTACTCCAGCAACCCTCTCTAAAACCCTCAACATCGCCTGAGATACAGCATCATCTCCGGGCACCTCATCCCGAAATTCTCCTTCTACAGCTGACAGATCCGGCATCTCGTCTCCTGACCCGTGGCCAGACCCTGCTGGCTCTGACACGGTCATCCTACCCCTACCACGACCACGCGGCGGACGTCCTCGACCCCTTGTACTCATTCTTTCGATCGACATTTATCTGATTAAGAATTTTATGAATTAATAAGTTTCTTCCACTGATTAACCACAAACAGTCTTATGAACAGTAGTTTAAGAGTGGTTCTTTCGAATTCGGAATTACATCTACAAGTTTCAGTGTCAAGTTTGTCTCCTAGTTCTAAGAAACACATACATGCAATCATCAACATACAATAACATCCGCGAACTTACTTTCTTTGTGTAGGGGTATTTTCGTCATTTCACTACCCAGGGGTATTTTCGTAATTTATCCTACAGGAGTATCTTTATAATTTTCCAAAAGAAATAGGGTTCCATGGTGATTTCGCAATCCGGGGTATTTCGATAATTTTGTAAATCTGGGGTATTTCGGTAATTCTGACATCCAGGGTTTTTTTTTTTAAAATAGGAGTGTCTTGGAGAATTTGATTTCAAAAGAGTAATAGTGGCGTTCAGGTGTTTGTGGTTTTTGATTGATGTGGTGTGTTGTATGTTTTTTTTTAAAAAATCGTTGACTTTGTAAATCAGGGTATTTCCGTAAATCTGGGGGTATATTTGCAAATCATGGATATCTTGGTAGTTTTCGAAATAAGGGTATTTTAGCAATTTTGTAAAAATAGGGTGGCTGGTCCCTTTCGGGTTTTAGTTATGGATTTTGGCCCGTCAACAAATCCTCGCGGCTAGGGTGAACAGTCACTACGCACCAGGTAGGATTCCAGCGAAGAGGAGGTGAGTCACTAGGACTGTTTAAGTACCAGACTCTTCCGGATCCAATCCTAGACATGCGCATACCTGTTGCCACACCCTAGTCTTGCGACTCATTCACGGGTTTGTTTAGTGAAATTAAGTCTTATGAGATTGAAGGAGTTGTTTTAGCTAAGCCTAAAGTCCATCAAGTTCTAATCTAAATAGTCTACGTCCCATACAGCCCATCAAACTCACATATATATATATCACACAATGGTTCAGAATACTTACCTGGCGGACTTGGGCCGGAGACGCAGGTGCCATGCCGAGCTAACAAACCTGTTATCATTTAAAAACATTCATGTTTTAAAAGCCCATCTTTACAAAATGTTTTGAGCCCATAAACCCCCAAAGCCGAGTTTTGAACCGGGCTCTAATACCAACTTGTAACACCCCAAACCCGGCCCAAACACTATAACCAGATTTGGTATGTCACTCAGGAGATTTTTGTAAAAGATGTCGAAATTTGGGCAAAACTTAATAACTTGATAAGTTTAAGTAAGATTTAAATTTCATTTGTTGTTTTTGTGAATTAAAAACCAAAACCTTAATACATGCCTTAGTTTAATTAAAATTTAAATGTCTATCAGTAATAAAAGCCCAAACTAAAACCCAAAACAGAGTATAATAATCTAGTGGCCCGTGGCCTTATTACAACGAGATTCAAAACCCATTAAATAAAAATATAACATAATAAATTAAAGCCTTTTTGCCGAATCCAAATGTTCTTATGCATGGCCACCTTGCTCTCCTCTCCAGCCCGGTCCGATGCACTAAGTGCTACCTGAAATTTGTTAAAAATAATAGGGTGAGTCGCGAGACTCAGTGTACAACCCTCGTGCACCATCAGACTGGGCCTTAGCCCACAGATCAGAATATAGAATATAATATAAGAGATAACATACATAAAAACCCAACCCAATCCTAGGTTTCCATTCGCTACACACCACCCTCACCTGCCAATCACACCATTGGGGATTTCTACAATCAACCCACACCGCTACACACCATCGATGGCAGTCATGCTGCAGTTAGCTGCTCATCGTTAGAGTTGTGACAGAGTCACCAGGCTGAAATGGCAGAAGCCACCAGAAACAGAGTTGTGACAGAGTCACCAGGCTGAAATGGCATAAGCCATCAGAACAGATCACTTCCCCTTTTTATCAATCACCCAATCCTGAGCATACATAGAAATCGACATGCAAAACATATCTTTTTAACAGGAACATTCACTGAAGAATGGCAGAAAACACTAACCTGATATTTATCCTTTACCCTTCTCAGGTTTTCAAACGTTATGCCGGGATTTCGGCATTTAACAGAGTATAGCAGATTTATACTTATATATATATACATAATAGCATTCAATCTAATGGTGTGAGAAGTTACACACCTGATTAATGTCGATACCCTTGCTAAACCGGTCTACAACTTTGCTCGAAAAGCCGAAAAGATGTGACAATAGGGCCTCTCCTATAATCGGCCATGGTTAGTGTTTTACCCGATCTTACACACTAAAATCAATAGATTCCCTTACCTTGAAATCCCGAAAGTACCACGATTCAAGTATTACCAAACTTATGACTTAGAGATCTACGCGATTGACTCCTCTTCAGATCCCAAAATGCCGAAAATAAGAGAGAAATAAGAGATTAGTTTCTAAATAGCCATTCGGCTAGGGACTTTGAAAAGCCAAAAAAAAAACATTGAAATCCCGAAATCATCACTTACCTATTACTTCCTTCAAAATTCGGCACAAACAAGCTCCACTAAAGAAGATTCGGCAACTTTAGGAGGTGAGATCTTAGTGATTTCGGCTTTTAGAAGAAAAAAGAATTGGAAAAATAAAAGCAAGGAATGGGTAGAGAGATTCAGCCAAAAGAAAAGAATAGCAGGGTTTCGGCAATTGAGACTTCAAGAGCTTTGTTTTCTGTCAGAAAAAGAAAAGAGAGAAGAGCAAGAATGGAGTAGGAATTTCGGCAGAGAAAAGAGAAGAATAATGAGAACTTGCTAGCAATTTCGGCACATACACCTTAAGCCAAAACTGAATGCCCCTTTCTTTTCAAATTCTTCAAAGTTTCGGCTAGCATTAAACACTTAAAGATGGCTCCTATCTTTGATCTATTATCTCCTCAAAAATAGCCTTTATCTGCTTATTATCCACACAATAAAATCCCTAAAATTTAGTCTTGTGCCGTCCCCCCTTGCTCATTTAAATGCCGAATTTTAGCTTTAAAACTCGGGCTTTAAGCAACCATAATTTGGGCCTTCCTCATGCACAAGTGACGCCAACTCCTCTTCCTCCTAGTAGCACCATTTCCTCTGGGCCACAAGCCCAAAATGCTTATTAAACTACTAAAACTTCAATTTAAACCCCTAGAGTGTCTGGACAAAATATTTAAAACTAGGCCTCAGCCCAATTTGAGCCCCATTTGTACCTCAAGCTCTCAAATTAATATTTTAAGCACACAAAATGCACAAGCCCATAAATTCAGGATGTTACATTCTGCTTAAGTTTTTGGGCCTCTTTGGGCTGTGTAACTTGGGTCTTGTCTGGGTAGTTTGTTAAATCTGGGTTAATAGGTCACGTGTTTTAGGCATTGGGTCAAAGTCTATTGAATCTGGGTAGGATTTGGGCTAGTAGGTTAGTATTTGGTTTATTAAAAATTGGGCTTTGTAAAAAAAAAACTGTAAAAGGACATTTTATTATTATTTTTATTCTGGTTTGTTTAAGCCCGGGCATAAATGGGCTATTACAGCTGCCCCTCTTTGCTTATTGTCGTGTAACGAGAATAGAGCAAAGACTATAAAAGGCCCGATTTTGCCCGATCTTATCAAGTCTTGACTTTTGGTCCTCGTTTTCTTCAGATGGCTTCTAACTCCATTGTAACTTCAAAGGGATAAGGCTGAAAGTGCTTTTGATCTGCTTCCTGCAACTTCAGGAAGATAAGATCTTCTGTCTTCAGTCTACTCCACTACAACTTCAGGGACACAAGACTAAAAGTGTCTTTTGATTTGCTTCCTGCAACTTTAGGAAGATAAGATCTTCTTTCTTCAGTCTACTCCACTGCAACTTTAGGGAGATAAGACTAAAATCTTCTTTTGATCTACTTCCTACAACTTCAGGAAGATAAGATATTCTTTCTTCAGTCTATTCCACTACAACTTCAGGGAGATAAGACTAAAAGTCTCTTCGATCTGCTTCCTGCAACTTCAGGAAGATGAGATCTTCTATCTTCAGTCTACTCCACTGCAACTTCAGGGAGATAAGGCTGAAAGTGCCTTTGATCTGCTTCCTGCAACTTTAGGAAGATGAGATCTTCTATCTTCAGTCTACTCTGCTGCAATTTCAGGGAGATAAGGCTGAAAGTCTCTTCGATCTGCTTCTTGTAACTTCAGGAAGACGAGATTTGCAAATTCACCGATATTGCTACACCGTCCACTGAAGGACATGTCCTGTAGACTCGGTTCCATATGTTTATGTCACATGACTAAGATGCTATGATCATAATGAATCAAATGCTTCTAGCTACATGTGTTATGAGTGACACAAATGTAACATGTCATGAAAATGATTCCTTTTAAAAAGATTAGGATGCAATGATTTGAATGAACCAAATGCTCCTAATGAGATTTGCTATGATGCAAAAATGTTATGAGTATGATTCCTACTCTAGGTTTTATCACTCATTTGTTCTTCATTCTTGTTCATCAATCATGTTCTGCTTAACAAGCTTGCCCCAATGTAATTTCTGAGTCAACTCCACTTGATTCTTGAGAACACAAGGCTTGTGCCATCATACCACAATGGGAATTGAAACTTTTTCAATCTGACCCATCTAAAATTTTTAAGGCATAGGGTTTATTTCGAATTCAACCCATTCCACCACAATTTAGGGTTTCTTAGTTCATCACACCACCCCCGAATGTTATGACCTGATGTCATCACTTACTTCCATTACATCAACTCATTTACTTTGTCCAATTATCAATTAGACGAAGAATTCAGAGAAATAGTCTCTATCCAGACTCTTCTTTCTCAAATATTTCTATGCACGTGGAAATTCTAAACAATTGTACTGTTTTGGTTCCTTGTCTTATCTAGATATTTCCAAAGTAATATGTAGAACTTCTTTTTGTGAAATTATTAGTTCGTCAATTATTATTTCAATGCAACACATTTATGAATAATGGGTAACAAATAAATTGGTCTAAAAAAAGAGTTAACATTGAATAAATTATCCAAAATACAAAGAAAATTAACTGGGAACATATCTTTGAGAAGAAAAAGAATCCCAAGATAGTAAAATGAATAGGACAAAAATCAGATGCCCTAGATATCGCCGATTGAGCTTCTATATACAAACTTTATGAAGACTGCCTTAAGCTCATCATGTGTTTAGATGACCCAAAGTGCTTTGTTGATGCCCCAATATGCAACATTCTTCATTTCATTGTTGATTCAAGTGTAGCAAGATGACTGCATGTCCATTCAGCATTTGAGCCGCCCTTTTCGGGTTTTCAACTCAAAATCCCTTTGGTCACAAGGCGCCCTTTGCGGGTTTTCGCCTTGGCCTCTCCATTTTTTTAGAAACTCAAAGCGCCCTTTGCGGGTTTTCACTTTGGCCTCTTCTCCTTTTCAAGCAAAATACTTTTTGACTGAGTCAGAGTTCACAGGGTTGGGTAAACTTTTCCCATCCATTTTGGTCAAGATCAATGCTCCTTCAAAGAAAGCCTTCTTCACCACATATGGTCTTTCCCAATTCGGCATCCATTTTCCTCTGGAATCCTTTTGTATGGGAAGGATGTTTTTCAATACAAGGTCCCCCTCATGAAACTCTCTTGGTCGAACTTTCTTATTATAGAATCGCATCATTCGTTTTTGGTACATCTGACCGTGACGAATAGTCCTTAGCCTCTTTTCTTCAATTAAATTCAACTGATCATACCAAGTCTGGATCCATTCAGCTTCATCCAGCTTTATTTCTGAGAAAACTCGAAGAGAAGGTATTTCCACTTCAATGCGTAGAACAGCCTCCATTCCATAGACTAACGAGAAGGGCGTTGCCCCAGTAGAGGTTCTGACGGATGTTCGATAAGCATAGAGTGCAAACGGTAGTTTCTCATGCCAATCCTTATAAGTCTCAGTCATCTTCCCAACTGTAACGACCCGAAATTGGGCCTAGTAGGATTGGGTCCATTAGACCTTGAGCGTAGAAGCGTTTTAAATTTATGAGAATTTGAGAACGGCATTATTTCAAGTGGGACTTATTAGGAAGGTGATTTTGGAAAGTTACGGGGTCCTAGGAAGTTCCGGGTTCAAGTTGGGCCTTAGTAAAATTTTTGCGTTTAAGCACTTTAAGGAGAGATAGGTAAGGGACATCAATGCTTAAGGAAATAAGTGTGCATTTTGCTAGCACAAGGAGTCTATTGGTAAAGGTGGAAAGTGGCGTGTGGAGTGTACTAATGGTCTGAGGTTCGAATCCCATCTATTGCATTTTTGATTAATTTTTGTGCTTCTCTTCCATGTGTCAGCCATGACTTTGTTATGGTAAGGAAGACTTTTTATTGATAGAAAGATGGCTAAGGAATATGGTAAGGAGGAAGACTAGGGAAAATGAAGGAAAGAAATGAAGGAAAAAGGTAAGAGAAGGGAACATGTTGGCCTATTATGTAGAGGATGTTTTGGAAAGAATATTTTGGGGTCAACACTCATCTTTTGGTAAAGATGATACATGGTTTTGGGGGGAGGGAGCCGAATTTCTCTAGCTCTCCCTTGTATTTTCATTTTTTTTTGGTCACTTTTTCTTTACCTAATATTTTGTTTCTTTTGGTTACATTTCCTCCTTGCCGAAATCCCCTCTTCTTCTATAGTGTTCCTTCTATGCATCTTTTCTCTCTTTTCATCCAATTATAGCTAGTACAACTTGAGCCGTGTGTTGCAAATCTCTTCTTGGCCGAAACCCTTACTTCTTTTTCCCTCCTAATCTTCAAGTGGTTGATTCCATTCTTCTCATCTTTCGGTTTCCATTGTAGTGTGTCCCAAAACCGAATTGTGGTTCTTACGTTTTGCTGTTGTGCCGAGTCTTCTCTTTCATTCGACTTTGCTCTGAGTTAAGTTAAGCCGAAACACTCTTTTGTCGATTCTTTTGATAATCAAAGGGTGAGGATCGTTAACATCAGTGGCAGTAAAGGAGCGTGCGGTGGTAGTCAGAAGGCGGGGTTAAATATCGAGACTCCGTAGAGGGAGATCACGTAGTGGTAAGTGATTCAAGTGTAAGTAATACGTTGGGTATGAAATCTTTTGGAAATCCGAGGCTAACTTTTGGTTGGTATTGTTCTAGGGTCAACGAAGAGTGGTTCCTTAGGAAATTCGAATCAGGTGTGTAATCCCGTACCCTTCCGAATACATGTTTGAAATGGTGTGTAATCTCATACCTCTCTGAAGGTTTGCATGAAATGTTCTGTGATTCGGTCAAAATATCAAAGAAAACAGGAAACCGACATCCGTGACCACTCGGGCATGCGTATGTTCGTAGTGGTAACCATATTTTGCAATGAAACAGTTTTGGTTAGCAGCAGTGACATGATTTTAAAAAAAATCACCAAAAATAGGATAAATGGGATTAGAAAGCGAATAAGATATAGAATTAAAGCTTAATGTGTCTATTTTTAAATGAAAGAAACAGAGTAGTAAGAGGGATTTTATATTCTGTGATATTTTAATTTTAGTGGGACTGGTTCTGAATGACTTCGTGGTTCCCTGTTCTGTCTTGGAAAAATCATTTAAAATTATAAAAAGTGAGTTATGAGTTATAATTTATATGTATAGATTCCTTAGTGAGCCTATTTTCAATAGAAATAAGTGGGAGCAACATATGAAAACTGTACAGTGCGATATTTGAATTTCGGGTAAGAGAGGTCAGAACCGTTGGTCAGTGAAACAAGGGAAATTTTAGTGAATAAAATGTACTAAATGGCTAAGCCAAAAATTCTAGAAAAATTTTAGTAAGAATATCTATGAGTCTATTTTCAAGGAAAATTTACGGATCTAAATTTTGAGTTTCCTAACTCGAGTTATAGTCAGTTTAGTCAATATGATGCAGATGGACAGTTTCAATTTTTATGCCCCACATTAGTAGTTAAGTCTGGGTTGCGAAATTACCAAAATACCCTTGGAGGGTAAATTACCGAAATACTCCTGGGTTGCGAGATTACCGAATTACCCTTAGTGGGTAAATTTACCGAATTACGAAAATGCCCTTATGGGCCGAATTACGAAAATGCCCCTACGGGCCGATTTACTACAATGCCCCTATGGGGCCGAATTGCTAGAATGCTTTAGTGGACCGATTTACAAAGTTCTATAATTGGCCGATTTACCGTAATAAATATCTGAATCAATGATTGTTGTTTATATTTGTGGATATTATGCTTTATTATGTATGTTGCATTTACATAATTTTGCATGGGATGGGAAAAATGTTGAAGAGAAGTGTAGCCCGGTGGCATTGCCACAAAAATGTTTGTTATTATGTTTCACTATGATTCCGGTGGCTGGGCCACAATCAAAATATATTATAAAAGGCAACTTGCTGCGCTTGGTGTGTTTAAGGGGTGGGTTGACTTGATCCCCACACAGTGTGATGGGATGGTACGGGTGGTGTGTAGCGGAAGGATTACTAGGATGGGTTGGGTTGCATATATATATTTATTTCATTTATACATTGTTATGTAAATGGGTTTAGGCCCAAGATATTTCTATATGGGTTCAGGCCCAGTGGATGTCGGTAAGGGGATTATACACTGAGTTCTTGTAACTCACTCCCCCTTTTTCTTAACCCTTGTAGGTAATGCTCAGTGATGAGGACTTGGGGCCATGGATGACTCGGTGGAGGCCATACTTTTTGATTGTTATTTTCGAACTTTAGTAAACTTCTTTTCCGTATTATTTCGTTTCTTTTATTATTTCAGGTTTTAAAGTTGTAATAAGGCCTCTGGGATATTTTTATTTGGTTTTATGTTTAGCCGTACTTATTATTTTTCTTGCATTATTTTAAATGGGGATTTTTCTAAAATCATAAATAACGGTTTTCTAAAATTGATTAATAAACGGTTTTCATAATAAATATGTACAAATAATTTAACTCGGATTCTATTTCAAATTTTCAACGTCATTTTCAAAAGTTATGGTTTTAAAGTTCATTACCTCGATTTTCGACTCGTCAATCAACCTCTCAAAAATTAGTTGTATTTTATCAAATATTCACATCCAAACTTATTTTCTTAACCATAATCAAATTACACCTATTTTAGTACGAATCATAAGGATTTATCACGTTTTCTTCATGTGACATGTCAGATCCGGTCATACCGCATGGGCCAGGTTTGGGGTGTTACATTTTATGATATCAGAGCCCGATTGCAAAACTCGGCTGTGGTTTGGGTTCAAAAGTGTTTTCCAAAGCTATTTAAAATTTTAATTTATAAATGCATGTTCTAAAGGAAGTATGGCACCACGGGTATCCGGCACCAAGTCAAGTTAGTATATGTTTTCATTTTATGATTATTGTGGTATAACTGTAGAAATACTCTAGAACTTTTAGCTTTAGGAGCTAAAACTATAGAGATTGATACTTTAGGATGGGTTTTGCGAAAACAACTTCACTTCTTATATTCCATAAAATATTGTTTAATAAATATTGAATAGCATAATGATTCATAAAACTCGTAATCAGATTAAATCGACATTAGTGAACATGAGCACTAGAGGACGTGGACGTGGTAGACGCGACCGTGATAGAGGCCGAGGTGCTAGGGCTGGATCTTCGATACCGAGGCACGTGCTCGAAAGGGAGGCGCTGGCATCGCCAGTGGCTGAGACGGGATCTCATGATCGAGTTGGGGTTGTTGAGCTGACTCAAATAGTTAAGGAGGTATTGGAGGAGGTTAGAGGAATCGGTGAAGCACTTCGAGTTGAGTGTGTGGACTGTAAGAAGAAAAGAGATCACGGTTCTTTTGGGATGCACTCTCGTTCCGTAAAGCGTGTTAAGGTACGTCCAAACTTTCCGGCTTGCGATTATTGTAGAAGGCGTCATCCGGGAGAATGCTGGAGGAGGTCAGGAGCATGCTTGAGATGCAGGTCTAAGGAGCATAAGGCTCGGGATTGTTTCATCACCATCAAGTCAGGTATGTTTTGGTTGGACGTGATGATTTAATGTAGAAAATTTTAGGTATAAGTGGTAGATAACTGCTTGCTTCTGTGGTTAGATGTTTGATTGGGTGAAAGAGGATTCAAGATTATGTTAAAAGTACATTAGTGTTATTAAGATCAGAGTGCGCAGCGAAAGCATAATGGTGTAATTTGAGCAGTGCGTTTAGTAGTTGGTTGGAAATTTCGAAGACGAAATTTCTTTAAGGAGGGTAGAATTGTAACGACCCGAAATTGGGCCTAGTAGGATTGGGTCCGTTGGACCTTGAGCGTAGAAGCGTTTTAAATTTATGGGAATTTGAGAACGGCATTATTTCAAGTGGTACTTATTAGGAAGGGGATTTTGGAAAGTTACGGGGTCCTAGGAAGTTCCGGGTTCAAGTTGGGCCTTAGTAAAATTTTCGTGTTTAAGCACTTTAAGGAGAGATAGGTAAGGGACATCAATGCTTAAGGAAATAAGTGTGCATTTTGCTAGCACAAGGAGTCTATAGGTAAAGGTGGAAAGTGGCGTGTGGAGTGTACTAATGGTCTGAGGTTCGAATCCCATCTATTGGATTTTTGATTAATTTTTGTGCTTCTCTTCCATGTGTCAGCCATGACTTTGTTATGGTAAGGAATACTTTTTATTGATGGAAAGACGGCTAAGGAATATGGTAAGGAGGAAGACTAGGGAAAATGAAAGAAAGAAATGAAGGAAAAAGGTAAGAGAAGGGAACATGTTGGCCTATTATGTGGAGGATGTTTTGGAAAGAATATTTTGGGGTCAACACTCATCTTTTGGTAAAGATGATACATGGTTTTTTTTTTTTGGGGGGGGAGCTGAATTTCTCTAGCTCTCCCTTGTATTTTCACTTTTTTTTTTGGTCACTTTTTCTTTACCTAATATTTTGTTTCTTTTGGTTACATTTCCTCCTTGCTGAAATCCCCTCTTCTTCTATAGTGTTCCTTCTACTCATCTTTTCTCTCTTTTCATCCAATTCTAGCTAGTACAACTTGAGTCGTGTGTTGCAAATCTTTTCTTGGCCGAAACCCCTACTTCTTTTTCCCTCCTAATCTTCAAGTGGTTGATTCCATTCTTCTCATCTTTCGTTTTCCATTGTAGTGTGTCCCAAAACCGAATAGTGGTTCTTACGTTTTGCTGTTGTGCCGAGTCTTGTCTTCCATTCGACTTTTCTCTGAGTTAAGTTAAGCCGAAACACTCTTTTGCCGATTCTTTTGATAATCAAAGGGTGAGGATCGTTAACATCAGTGGCAGTAAAGGAGCGTGCGGTGGTAGTCAGAAGGCAGGGTTGAATATCGGGACTCCGTAGAGGGAGATCACGTAGTGGTAAGTGATTCAAGTGTAAGTAATACATTGGGTAGGAAATCTTTTGGAAATCCGAGGCTAACTTTTGGTTGGTATTGTTCTAGGGTCAACGATGAGTGGTTCTTTAGGAAATCCAAATCAGGTGTGTAATCCCGTACCCTTCCGAATACATGTTTGAAATGGTGTGTAATCTCATACCTCTCTGATGGTTTGCATGAAATGTTCTGTGATTCGGTCGAAATATAAAAGAAAACTGGAAACCGGCATCCGTGACTACTCGGGCGTGCGTATGTTCGTAGTGGTAACCATATTTTGCAATGAAACAGTTTTGGTTAGCAGCAGTGACATGATTTTAAAAAAACCCACGAAAAATAGGAGAAAGGGGATTAGAAAGCGAATAAGATATAGAATTAAAGCTTACTGTGTCTATTTTTAAATGAAAGAAACAGAGTAGTAAGAGGGATTTTATATTCTGTGATATTTTAATTTTAGTGAGACTGGTTCTGAATGACATCATGGTTCCCTATTCTATCTTGGAAAAATCATTTAAAATTGTACAAAGTGAATTATGAGTTATAATTTATATGTACAGATTCCTTAGTGAGCCTATTTTCAATAGAAATAAGTGTGAGCAATATCTGAAAACTGTACAGTGAGATATTTTAATTTCAGTTAAGAGAGGTCAGAACTGTTGGTCAGTGAAACAAGGGAAAATTTAATGAATAAACTGTACTAAATGGATAAGCCAAAAATTCTATAAAAATTTTAGTAAGAAGATATATGAGTCTAGTTTCAAGTAAAATTTACGGATCTAAATTTCGAGTTTCCTAACTCGAGTTATAGTCAGTTTAGTCAATATGACGCAGATGGACAGTTTCAATTTTTATGCCCCACATTAGTAGTTAAGTCTGGGTTGCGAAATTACCAAAATACCCTTGGAGGGTAAATTACCGAAATACCCCTGGGTTGCAAGATTACCAAATTACCCTTATTGGGTAAAATTACCGAATTACGAAAATGCCCTTATGGGCTGAATTACGAAAATGCCCCTACGGGCCGATTTACTAAACTGCCCCTATGGGGCCGAATTGCTAGAATGCTTTAGTGGACCGATTTACAAAGTTCTATAATTGGCCGATTTACCATAATAAATCTCTGAATCAATGATTGTCGTTTATATTTGTGGATATTATGCTTTATTATGTATGTTGCATTTACATAATTTTGCATGGGATGGGAAAAATGTTGAAGAGAAGTGTAGCCCGGTGGCATTGCCACAAAAATGTTTGTTATTATGTTTCACTTTGATTCCGGTGGCTGTGCCACAATAAAAATATTTTATAAAAGGCAACTTGCATGCAATTGGTGTGTTTGGCGGGGTGGGTTGACTTGATCCCCACAGGTGTGATGGGATGGTACGGGTGGTGTGTAGCGGAAGGATTACTAGGATGGGTTGGGTTGCATATATATATATTTATTTCATTTATACATTGTTATGTAAATGGGTTTAGGCCCAAGATATTGCTATATGGGTTCAGGCCCAGTGGATGTCGGTAAGGGGATTATACACTGAGTTCTTGTAACTCACTCCCCCTTTTTCTTAACCCTTGTAGGTAATGCTCAGTGACGAGGACTTGGGGCCATGGATGACTCGATGGAGGCCATACTTTTGGATTGTTATTTTTGAACTTTAGTAAACTTCTTTTCCGTATTATTTCGTTGCTTTTATTATTTCGGGTTTTAAAGTTGTAATAAGGCCTCTGGGATATTTTTATTTGGTTTTATGTTTAGCCGTACTTATTATTTTTCTTGCATTATTTTAAATGGGGATTTTTCTAAAATCATAAATAACGGTTTTCCAAAATTGATTAATAAACGGTTTTCATAATAAATATGTACAAATAATTTAACTCGGATTCTCTTTCAAATTTTCAAAGTCATTTTCAAAAGTCATGGTTTTAAAGTTCATTACCTCGATTTTCAACTCGTCAATCAACCTCTCAAAAATTAGTTGTATTTTATCAAATATTCACATCCAAACTTGTTTTCTTAACCATAATCAAATTTCACCTATTTTAGTACGAATCATAAGGATTTATCACGTTTTCTTCATGTGACATGTTAGATCCGGTCATACCGCATGGGCCAGGTTTGGGGTGTTACACCTACTATCTTCTTGATATTTTTGTGGGCCGCTTCCACTGCCCCATTCATTTTTGGACGATACGGAGACGAGTTATGGTGCTTGATCCCAAATTGACTACAAATTTCTGCTATCGTGCTGTTGTTCAAATTCAGCGCGTTATCTGATATGATCCTCTCGGGCATTCCATATCGACAAATGATCTCCTTTTTCAAGAAACGACTAACTGCTGACTTTCTGACGCTAGCATATGAAGTAGTTTCTACCCATTTCGTGAAGTAGTCAATTACCACGAAGATGAATCGATGTCCATTCGAAGCTTTTGGTGAGATTGGTCCAATAACATCCATGCCTCACATGGAAAAAGGCCATGGGGAAGTCATAACATGCAAAGGTGATGGAGGTACATGAATTTTGTCTCCATAAATCTGACATTTATGACATCTCTTGGCATAGTCGATACAATCTCCTTCCATGGTGGACCAATAATATCCAAATCTCATTATCTGTCTGGCCATTGTGAATCCATTAGCGTGTGTTCCACAAACGCCCTCATGAACTTCCTCTAGGATCTTCTTAGCTTCAACAGCATCAACGCATCTCAATAGTACTTGATCTTTTCTCTTTTTGTACAAGATGTCCCCGTCTAGAGCATAATCAGAGGCCAATCTTCTTAAAGTCCTTTTCTCATTCTCAGTGGCATGCTCCGGGTATTCACAATTTTTTACATATCGTAATACATCCTGATACCAAGGGTGGTCATCTCCTTCCTCCTCTTCTATGTCATAACAATGAGCTGGAAGTTAGAAGATACTCATCTGAATAGGTCTCATATCTTCTGATCTGTTTACTTTGATCAAAGAAGCCAGGGTTGCCAAAGCATCCGCCATCTTGTTTTCATCTCGTGGGAGATAATTAAAAGTGATCTCATCGAACTCCTCAATCAATCCCAGAACTATTTTCCGATAATCACTTAGCTTGGGATCTCTTGTCTCCCATTCTCCTTTTAGCTGATAGATTACTAAGGCAGAATCTCCATACACTTCTAGTACTCTGATCTTACGCTCTACGGCTGCTCGAATTCCCATGATGCATGCTTCATATTCCGCCATGTTGTTCGTGCAATCAAAATCCAATTTGCATGTGAATGGGTAATGATCACCACTAGGGGATACCAAGATTGCCCCAATTCCATTTCCCACAACATTCGATGCTCCATCAAAGTTTAGCTTCCATAGACAATCTTCAGTATTTGCCACATACATCAGTTCTTCATTTAGGAAATCAAAGCTCAAAGGTTCATAATCCTCCAAAGCTCTGCTAGCCAAAAATTCTGCTACTGTGCTCCCTTTTATAGCCTTTTGGTTCACATAGACTATATCGAATTCAGACAACAAAATCTGCCACCTAGCCATCCTCTCATTCAAAGCAGTGGACTCCATCATATACTTTAACGGATCAAGCTTCGAAATTAACCAGGTAGTATGATATAGCATATACTACCTCAATCTCCGAGTTGTCCAAATCAAGGCGCAACACAATTTCTCAATCGACGAATATCTCATTCCACAATCAGTGAACTTTTTACTGAGATAGTATATCGCATTTTCTTTTCTTCCTGACTCATCGTGTTGTCCAAGCACACATCCCATGGAGTTATTGAATACTGACAAATACAGTATCAATGGTCTATCTCGGGTTAGGCGAGAGTAATAGTACTGGTGCATTTGATGAATCTTTGTTTGACTTTGTCAAAAGCTCTTTGGCATTCATCATCCCATACACCTTGGTTGTGTTTCTTGAGAAGACAAAATATGGGATCACATTTCTCAATTAATTGTGAAATAAACCGAGCAATGTAATTTAATCTTCCCAGAAAACCTCGGACTTCCTTCTGAGTGTGCGGTGGAGGCAATTCTTGTATAGCTTTGACCTTGTTTGAGTCAACTTCGATTCCTCTCTTGCTGACCACAAAACCTAGTAATTTCCCTAACCGAGCTCCGAAAGTACACTTTGCCGGGTTGAGCTTCAATTGAAATTTTCTTAATCTCAAAAACAACTTCTTCAAAACTTCAATGTGCTCCTTTTCTGTTCGAGATTTGGCAATCATATCATCAACATATACTTCAATCTCTTTGTGCATCATGTCATGGAACAATGCTACCATGGCCCTTTGATATGTTGCCCCATCATTCTTTAGTCCGAATGGCATTACTTTATAGCAAAAGGTACCCCACAGTGTTATGAAGGTAGTTTTCTCCATATCCTCAGAGTGCATATTGATCTGATTGTATCCTGAAAAGCCATCCATGAAGGAAAACAATGAAAATCCCGCCGTATTATCCACCAACGTGTCAATATGAGGTAAAGGGAAATTATCTTTTGGGCTAGCTTTATTTAGATCCCTATAATCCACACACATCCGGACCTTTCCATTTTTCTTAGGGACAGGAACAATGTTGGCAACCCATTTTGAGTACTTGACCACTTGTAGGAAACCAGCATCAAACTGTTTCTTGACCTCCTCTTTTATTTTCAACACTATATCAGGCCTCATCCTTCGTAGCTTTTGCTGAACTGGCTTGCACTCTTCTCTTATGGGAAGGTGATGTAATACAATATCGGTACTTAACCTAGGCATATCTTGGTACGACCATGCAAAGACATCTTTGAATTCCCGTAGTAACTCAACAAGGTCTTATTTTGTCTTCTCGGCTATGCGTGTCCCAATTTTCACAACCTTTCCTTCCTCCAAGGCTATGCTCTCTACCTTCTCATCATGGGGTAAGATCTGTTTCTCCTCTTGCTTTACCATCCTTAACAAATCTGGGGATAAATCACAATCTCGGTCATCTTCAAAATCCTAAGATTCCTCTAAACACATGTCTTGCTCAAAGTGGACCTTTGGATCTATATTATCATTGCTCATATCATTGATATCTAGGGACCTGTGATGGATACCAAAGAATGAACAAAAAAACAAATGAATTCGAGGATAATTATTCACATGATATGAATGAGAAATAAAAATTTGGAATGAATTTAGAAAGTCAAAAGAATGAAATGAAAGAATATTTGCTCAAAAAAATGTATTTTATTAAAACAATAATTTCTGAACATGAGCCTATTTCACAAAAGAAATCTTATTGTTCCTAGGCTAAAAAATAACAAGAGCGTTCTGAATATTACTCTGTATAATCTCTAAAAACTACAGGAAGTTCCTCTGCAGTCCAATTGTTTAGAACGCTTCCAAGTTCATAAGGGCGAATGCCCAACAAGTTTCTTTGTTCAATTCCTTCCTTGTGTATGGCATTGACGTGTAGACTTTCCAATAACCCTCTCTCAGGGTGAATTACCCCTCCGGATACAAAGGTCTGGGATATGTGGGGGAATGTCATCGATTCCCACTGGACTTCTCCCTCATTCAAGCGTGCTCTCCTTCTTCCTTGCTTCTTTTCTATTTCTCTCTTCTTTTGTTTGGCATCTGGCCTGAAACCCAAGCCAAAACGGTCTCTTTTCTCTTTTAGCAATGGCACTTGAACCTCTCCTTAGAGATGTCTGCCTAGTCCCTTTCCTGGTAAGGCTCCCTTCCCCACCATCATTTGTAGGCCCATCCTCGTGGTCTTGGATATCTTGGGCACCGAAACTTCATTTCCTTCCAAAATGAATGTGGCGCTAACGAACTCTAAGGACTGAAAAGAACACTCAACGACCTCATCATTTGTCTCTACATATGGAGCGTCATTGGTGACAGTCGCTATGATGTCTTCCTCCGCGTTTATAGTGACCAATCGACCATCCGTTACCAGTTTTAGCTTTTGGTGCAAGGATGAGGGCACTGCCCCTGCTGAGTGAATCCAGGGCCTTCCCAGCAGGCAATTGTACGAGGGCTTTATATCCATGACCAGAAAATCCACTCCATACGTGTTTGGCTCAATCTGTAATGGTATATCGATTCTTCCCATCACTCTTCTCTCGGTGCCATCAAACGCTCTCACTATGTTTTGGCATGTCTTCATGTGAGAACTGTCTATCGGCAACCTCTTCAGTGTTGACAAATGGTAAGACATTTAAGGTTGATCCATTGTCGATTAATACACTTGGCAGAGTGTATCCCTTGCAACGAGTGGTGATGTGAAAGGCTTTGGTTGAACCCATAACTCCAGGTGGAATTTCATCGTCGCTGAAGGAAATAAAGTTGTCAGCACTTATGTTACTAACTAATCGGTCAAGTTTATTGATGGATATATCTTTAGTAACGTAAGTCTCGTTCGGCACTTTCATCAAAGCCTCACGATGTACTTCCAAACTTAAAAGTAAGGCTAGCACTGATATGCGAGCCGGTTGCTTGCGCAGCTGCTCTACTACGCTGTATTCACTGTGCTTTAAGAATTTTAAAAATTCTTTAGCCTCTTCCGCTTTCACAGGGACATTGATAAGGGCGCCAGGTCCTTTCTCCAGTTCAACTGCCACAGTCTTTGATTTCACTGGTTCTGTTCTAACGTTTACTGAGTCGTAACGTGATCGCTGTAAATTAGAGTTTTAAAATTTATAAAAGAATGATCGAACCTGGAAACCAACTCTGACAACGATTAAAGGTAAGTGCACCTATCGAACAGTAGTATAGTTTAGGCAAGACCGGATTGTCGAATCCAAAGGAACTAAAAGTACTAATACTCACCGTCTTTTTATTATTTAGCCTTAATATAAAGTGATGATTGTTTAAACTAAAACTAATCTACTTACTAAGCTAAGACGCAAAGACAAAAAGAATGAATTCGGGAAATAACTTTTGGAAAAACTCAGTTGACTCAAACGATACCTTTAGGAAAAATCCACCTAGACTTCATTTGTTATCTAACCTTGAACCATATGATTTATTTACTTAGTTTGATCCGTGAGACTCCCTAACGTATATTAAACCCTCTCTCGAGGTGAATAACGCTCTAACCCTAGGTTAATTAGTGGAACTCGTTTGCTTATAATAACCCCTAGAATAGCAATGAAATCAATCATGGACTCCCATATTAGGTTTTACCCTAATCCGCAAAAATCTCGTCACCCTATCTCTAGGCGTGCGATCAACTCCGCTTAATTATGTTGGATCTACTCTTAGGCAGGGTCTATTCCTCCTCCACCTAAGCACATTAGATTTGGATTAAGTTCACACAATTAAGAACAAACTAAGTTATTATTATATAATTCAAAAGATCAAATAACAAGATTCCTCATAGGTTTCATCCCCTTCGGGTATCCGAAGGTCTAGTTCGTAATAATAAAAGACAACATCTCAAGAGAAAAGATAAAACAAAACATAAGAAATCCCTAAAACCCCCTAAAGGAATTGAAGAGGAGACCCTCCGTCTTGAGTAGAATTCCGGCTTCTTGAGATGGATCAACTGGCTATCTTCGAGTGATTCCCACAAATCTGACCTTTTCGGCTTGGCTTCTTGGCCTAGCTCTCTGCCCCCCTTTCAGCTGGTACCTAGGGTGTATTTATAGGCTTTTGAAACACGTTTCTTTCTCCCTAAGTATCCTTTCCCGAATGAAATTGCTCTTTTCCACGGTAGAGGCACGGCCATGGCACATGCCCGTGTAAATCGTGGCCAGGTCGTGTTTAGATTTCTTTAATGAGACATGGCTGTGTGAGTTGGGGTTAGACCGTGTTCTAGATGATCAGTGAGGCACGGCCGTGTGATCTTTGGTCCAGGCCGTGTCGATTTCATACTTTGGCCCATTTGTCCCGTTTTAAGCCTGTTTTGTGTTCTTTTCATCCCCTGGTGCTTTCCTGAGTATAAGACATGAAAAGAAAGGATTAAGAGCACCTTTTTACATAAATCAAGCGATAATTCATCCAAAAGCATACTAAATGTGGGCCTAAAATATGTTACTATTTCGGTTTATCAAATACCCCCACACTTAAGCTTTTGCTTGTCCTCAACCAAAATTCTCAACTTACAATTAAAATGAACTTCCTGTAATTCATAATTGTCATTGATAGTGTCTCATCATAATTCAGAGATAATTTATACATGGATAATTCAATTCAAAGTGTCCTAAAAATTCAAACAGTATAAGTCATAGATTTTGTAGCTCGAAAACATAGGTGTCTCCCCTTATCTAAATAATTACCTTTAATTTTAAATCAACAAGGATTGACATACTCACAAAAGCTTCACTCAAATCACTCAAAGTGTTTAAGGTTCAAAATTTAGGCACTCAAAAGTCGAACATGAAGAGTTAATCCCATAGGCTTGCATGAAAATCAAATCTCCACCACTGAAATATGAGATGAAACACAAATCAAAAGGTCTTTGTTAGGGTTATAACGGGGGTAGGGTTAAGGTGTGGAGTAAGGCTGAATTAGTGGGTTAGAATCAAGATTGAATTGACAAATTACCTAACTAAGAACTAATGAACTAATAATAATTACATCAATTGAAAACTAATAGTACTTAATAATACGAGCTTCTTCTTCGATATTTGGAATTTATGTATAAGCTCATTTAATCACATAACTAATAATGAATAATGGATATACTTTGTTTTTTTAAGAACAATCATAAATACATAATTACTAAAATAAAAACATAGTTAGGCTATTAATCAAATCAAATCTCGATATAAGGGTAGTCAAAAGGAATGATGATAACAAAAACAAAGGGGTTCTGGGTTAATATTAGTGGTTATGTCAATAAATAGGGTAGTTAGGATTAAAAGGGGTTCACTAGGGGTTAATTTGTGAAGGTAGGCTTTTAGTGGAGTAAGTGGGTTAAAACCTAGGTGCCTTCATCATCTCTGTATATCAAATCATAGGTGTGGTCTCGACATGTATAATCGATGCAAGTTCTAGAATAACAAATCAATGTTGACATACTCATAATCAATAAAGTGAGCAAGAAAAAGAATATATGCTCTATAAGGCTCAAAAACTCACAAAATTTATGGGTATTTTGATGTCAACCTCGTAAATTTCAAACTTCAAGAGAATAATTAAGCTCAGTTTGACAACCTAGCAAATTTTTAATTTCTGAAAAATAGACTTATCATGCTTGATTCTCTAGTATTCTTAGAATTTAATTATCAATGCACAATTATCAATGAATTAATCTAAAACATATCAATAAAAATCATAAATCATCAGAAATTCCATCATAATTAGTAATATGAGTAATTTACTTTCAAACAAGACTAAATTCAAGGCTTTGAGAATAATGCAAAAAGTTTGGAATATCTAAGATTCACCCCCCACACTTAAGATGTACATTTCCCTCAATGTACAAAGATATATAATGACAATTAATATGTAAAATCAAAAGAGAGGGGAGAAAGTGACACTCCCAGAATTTTCGGATGATTCCTTGAGAGGAGATTGTGTCTTTGGTGGTGGTGATGGGCCGTCTGGATGACGAACCTGCGCTAGATGAAGAAATTGGGAGGCTCGTGGAGAATTAGCCAGGGATCATTAAGACATAATTAAAGTAAACTAAATATAAAATTAAGGACAAGGAAGATAAAGAGAAGGAGACTAAGAAGAAAAATAAAATTAAAAGAAAAGATGAATGGACTGGGAGGTCCTTATTGTTGGGTGTGATTTCTAAGGCTGAGGTTATGGTGGTGGTGGTGGCGTGATTCCCAAGCAGCCTTTAGAACCTAAAATTAAGAAATTAAGATAATATAAGCTAAATTAAGTAGAAGAGAAGTAAAGATAAGGAAAATAAAGGAGAAGATAAAAAATAAAAGAACAGATAATTGGTCTCAAAGACCCTTGGCTTGTTGTTTGGATGAAGCTGCCGGCATGAAATCATGTGAATCGGTCTCCTTTGAGGAGACTGTGATTGGCCTTTTATGCTTCCTTGCCATGGATATGATATTGTTGTGGCTCAAGAGTCTAAGGATTTATTAGGAAAAAAGGAAAAAGAAAGAGGGAGAAAAGAAAGAAAGAAAGAAAGTGGGTTAAGAAGAGAAAGGAGAAGGGTATGGTGTTTAAATAAACTTTCAAATCTGGCAGTTTCCCACGCCCGTGGGTTGAGGGTGTGTCGATTCACACGGCCGCCTCGCACGGCCGTGCTCTAGGGCATGTTGGTTCCCCACGCTCGTGTCTAGCCTGTGTTCGACAAGTCAGTATATTAGCACGGTTATTCAGCACGGGCGTGTTCAGCCGTGGTTGGCAAGTCAGTAGCCTCACACAACCGTAAAGCACGGCTGTGCCACTTTGTTGGTGCCCGTGGGGTAGTAGTTGTGTCCGTGATTCTGAAAATCTGTTTTGTCCTGACATGTACCTTCTCTGCTCTGTTAGTTCAAAGCATCGGAGTACCCACACGGCCAAGGCCACGGCCATGTGTAAGGCCGTGTGGCCTGGAATTCTGCACTTGGTTAGTTGGTTGTTAGTTGCTAAAAAGGAAGATAAAAAGGAAAATTAAGATAAACTGAATATATATAAAAAAAATACTAGTATTAGTGCTCGGGTTGCCTCCCGAAAAGCGCTCGTTTATAGTCTTAAGCTAGACTCTCTTCTCGCTTTGCATCTTCGTGGTGGTTTGAGGAGTTGGAAGTCCTTCCTCATGTTATTATCTGTATCCTCGTGAAAAATTTAAGTCGAGATGCGTTTATAGTAAAAGTACCAAAAGTAGGATTACTTACCTCGATCGTTGCAGTGTGGAAAACACCTCGTTACCCTAAAAGATATTTCTTTGTTTGTGCTGTGGTTCGAATGAGATATTCGAGGATTTACTGATCTAACAAAGCATTTGGTCTCCTATTTTGAAGTGATTTGTTGTTCCTATTATCTCTTTTGGGGGCTCCTTCGATTTTATCTCGTATGGTTCCAGTTCTTCGTCGTGTATCCCTAATTTCTCCTTGAAGTGTGTCTTCCACTCGTCTAGATCATCGAACTGAATCCCTCGATCTTCATGAGTTATTTCTTTGTTGGCATGGGGTTTAGGATCGGGTTCATTTGTATTCTTTGGTGGTGCTTCCTGAAAATAAGGGTTAACCGAATGGTTATTAGTAGAATTTACGTTCTCACCTTGATTACTCGATGTTCTAGCCGAGTCGAGAGTCTTGATGGTGACTGCCTCATTACCTACACAAAGTATGAGTTCTCCTGCATCAACATCAATTTTAGTCCCGCATCAATGCTAAAAGGGTCTTCCTAAGATTAGGGGATCGAATTATCCTCATCCATGTCTAAGAAAACAAAGTCTCATCGGGAAAACGAATCTATCGATTTTCACAAGAACATCTTCGATAATACCCCTAGGAATTCTAACAGTTTTATCAACTAATTGAATGCTCATCCTAGTTTGTTTGGGTTTCCTAGACCTAATTGTTTAAACAATTTATAAGGCATGACATTTATGCTTGCTTTCTAAATCGACTAACGATTATCAACAGCTTAGTCTACCAATTAAACATGGAATTGTAAAACTCCCTGGATCTTTTAGCTTTTGTGGTAGCCTATTTTGGAGAATTGCTGAGCACTTTGCATTAAGTTCCACATGTGACGACTCGTCTAACTTCCGTTTGTTTGCCAGAAGCTCTTTTAAAAATTTCCTAGAATCTGGCATCTGCGATAGAGCTTCAAGTAATGGTAAGTTAATATGTAATTTCTTTAAGAGTTTAAGAAACTTACCGAACTGTTCTTCTGTTTCATCTCTTCTTAATGCCTCAGGGTAAGGTACGCGAGGTTGGTACTCCTTGATTACCGGTTTTGGCTTGTCTTGTGTTACCTCAACTTTACCTTTTTCTACCTCGTTTCCTTGTGTTGGACTGGGTTTGTGTACTTCTTCGCTTTCTTGAGCTGTTATGGCTTGGATTTGCTCCTTTGGATTAATTTCAGTATTACTCAGTAGATGCCCTTGCGGTCGTTTGGATAATAGCTTTGCAATTTCTCCGACTGACTGGGTAATTTCCCCGATTGCCTTTGTAAGTCCTCCAACTTGGTTCTCGATCTTTTTGATCGATGTTTGTTGGGTGTCGAGTGTTACCTCATTTTTTTGGAGACGAGCTTTTGTGGATGCTATGAATTTGTTTAACGTCTCTTCAAGAGTCGGCTTCTTTTCTTGTGGATAGGGCTGATTTTGGAAATTTTGAGGAGGTTTTTGTCTTTGATTTCCTTGTCCTCCCCACGAAAAATTTGGGTGGTTCCTCCAACCTGGATTATAGTTATTACTATATGGGTTATTATTAGATCTGAAATTGTTACCTATATAGTTTATCTGTTCGCTCTCTCACTGCTGGTTGGTAGGGTGGGTACTCGAATTCCGCCACGCTTCCACTTGCGTCGCACCGCATGATTGGATGTACTGCGAAGAACACAAACTATCAATCTTCTTATTCATCAATTCTACCTGATTTGATAGCATGGTTACTGCATCGAGGTTGTAAACTCCGCTATTTTTGTTGGCCTTGTTCTTGTAACTTGCCACCGATAGTTATTCAAGCGACATCTCTTCAATAAACTCGTAGGGTCGCCTCAAGAGTTCTATTATTCAGGGTTTCCACCAGCAATTTGAATCAATTAATTGCCTCGTTGAAGGATTCGCACCGTTATAAAAAGTTTGGACTTGGAGCCACAAAGGTAAATCATGGTGCGGACACCTTCTCAAGAGATCCTTATATCTCTCCCATGCATCGTATAATGTCTCTAAATCCATCTGCACAAAAGAAGAGATATCATTACGTAATTTGGTCGTTTTGGCCGGTGGGAAATATTTTAATAAAATTTTTTCGGTCATTTGTTCCCATGTAGTGATTGACCCTCGTGGTAATGAGTTTAACCACTGTTTAGCTTTATTCTTTAATGAAAAGGGAAATAACCGAAGATGTATGGCATCATCAGAAATGCCATTTATTTTGAGGGTATCACAGAACTCTAAAAATTAGCTAGATGAGCGTTTGGATCTTCGGCCCCGTAAACCATCAAATTGAACAAACTGTTGAATCATTTGTATAGTGGTAGGCTTTAATTCAAAATTATTAGCAGCTATAGCAGGCCTAACAATACTAGATTCGGCTCCTGTTAAATGAGGTTTAGCATAATCAAACATAGTACGAGGAGCATTATTTTCTCCCACATCTTGTGGTGGAAGATTATTTTCGTCCATCCCTTCAATGGGATTGGATCTGTCTTCTCGCTCTTCTTGGTAATTTAGGGCTCGCCTAATTTCTCTGCAATTTCTTGAGCGGTAACTTCAATATCACTGTCAGATTCTAAAGGTCCTCTCGGGTTCCTTCTAGTCATAAACTAGAGGTACACTGCTAGGAAAAGAAAGAAAGAAAGTTCAAAGAAATTTAAAAATAAAAATAAATTACGAAAAATAAAAATAATGGCTAAAGTAATAAAAATAGAGTTTTCTTAATATTTTAGCTCTCTAAGAACTACGCCAAAAACTTGATCATTGTAAATCAGAGTTTTAAAATTTATAAAAGAATGATCGAACCTGGAAACCAACTCTGACAACGATTAAAGGCAAGTGCACCTATCAAACGGTAGTATAGTTTAGGCAAGACCGGATTGTCGAACCCAAAGGAACTAAAAGTACTAATACTCATCATCTTTTTATTATTTAGCCTTAATATAAAGTGATGATTGTTTAAACTAAAACTAATCTACTTACTAAGCTAAGACGCAAAGACAAAAAGAATGAATTCGGGAAATAACTTTTGGGAAAACTCAGTTGACTCAAACGATACCCTTAGGAAAAATCCACCTAGACTTCACTTGTTATCTAACCTTGAACCATATGATTTATTTACTTAGTTTGATCCGTGAGACTCCCTAACGTATATTAAATCCTCTCTCGAGGCGAATAACGTCTAACCCTAGGTTAATTAGTGGAACTCTCGTTAAACTTATAATAACCCCTAGAATAGCGATAAATTGATCTGTGGACTCCCATATTAGGTTTCACCCTAATCCGCAAAATCTCGTCACCCTATCTCTAGGCGTGCGATCAACTCCGCTTAATTATGTTGGATCTACTCTTAGGCGTGGTCTATTCCTCCTCCACCTAAGCACATTAGATTTGGATTAAGTTCACACAATTAAGAATAAACTAAGTTATTATCATATAATTCAAAAGATCAAATAACAAGATTCCTCATAGGTTTCATCCCTTCTGGTATCCAAGGTTTAGTTCATAATAATAAAAGACAACATCTCAAGAGAAAACATAAAACAAAACATAAGAAATCCCTAAAACCCCTGAAGGAATTGAAGAGGAGATCCTCCGTCTTGAGTAGAATTCGGCTTCTTAAGATGGATCAACTGGCTATCTTCGAGTGATTCCCACAAATCGACCTTTTAAACTTGGCTTCTTGGCCTAGCTCTCCACCCCTTTCACCGGTACCTAGGGGTTATTTATAGGCTTTTGAAACACGTTTCTTTCTCCCTAAGTATCCTTTCCCGAATGAAATTGCTCTTTTCCACAGCAGAGGCACGGCCATGGCACACGCCCGTGTAAATCATGGCCAGGCCGTGTTCGGATTTCTTTAACGAGACACGGCCGTGTGAGTCGGGGTTAAACCATGTTCTAGATGATCAGTGAGGCACGGCCGTGTGATCTTTGGTCCAGGTCGTGTCGATTTCATGCTTTGGCCCATTTGTCCCGTTTTAAGCCCGTTTTGCGTTCTTTTCATCCCCTGGTGCTTTCCTGAGTATAAGACATGAAAAGAAAGGATTAAGAGCACCTTTTTACATAAATCAAGGGATAATTCATCCAAAAGCATACTAAATGTTGGCCTAAAATATGTTACTATTTCAGTTTATCATAACGCCTCCCACTTCGTGTGTGGAATATCTCACTTTAAACCTCCTTAGAAGTGCTAGCTGAGTTTTCCTCTCCCGACGTTGTCGCACTACAATCGTAATTCCATGGTACCATTTTGTTATCCTTGTATGGAAAGGGCACAGGTTTCTGGATTACAACTTTAGGCGCGATTTGTACTCTGCCTTCTGTGTTTCTCGGTCGGGAAATGATGATTCTCGGATAATTGACTTTTTGGTTTGTCAACTCTCCTTCAATTACACATACATTTCCTCCCTCCAAGCCTTCTTTGTAAAACTCCAATTCCTTATTATCCATAAGGCTCTGTATCAGGACCCTAAACTCAGCACATTCTTGGATCCCATGTCCCTCTGCTTTGTGGAACTCATAGTAGTTCCTTGGTTCTTCACCTCTTTCCTCAGAACTTGATTCTATCAGTCCCCTTCTTACCATTTCTCTCCAAACCATTCTCAATGGGGTTTTCACCTCTGAGATATCCCCCTTAGTTCTTCTCACGACATCCTCTCCGATCGCGTTTATCCCCTTATCTCCATGATTGGGTAATAGGTTCTCCGAGCTAGGTGTATCGTCGAACTTCACGATCCCCATCTTAATGAGCCTCTCAACTACCTTTTTGAAAGTAGTGTAGTTTTCTATCGAATGCCCCGCTATTCCTGCGTGGTCATCACAATGAGCGTTGGAGTCATACCATTTAGGATATGGGGTTTGTAACGGCTATAGATAATATGGAGACACTACGCGTGCCTCGAATAAACTTTGATATAGCTCCTTATACGTCATTGGGATTAGCGTAAATTAGAGCTTTTTAGAATTTTGCCTTGGGCCTGATTCTTGTCCTGTTGACCCTTGTTGCCCGACAGTAACTACTTTTGGTTGACTAACAGTAACTGCATTTGAGTACCCTTTGTTATACGTACTCGTATTGTTCACCTCATTGTCCTTTTTTCTGGGAGGAGATCTTCTAGTGGTCTCTCCCGCTTCAATCTTACCACCCCTTATAGCATTTTCTATCATTTCACCTGCCATCACTATATCTGCGAAGCTTTTGGTGGTGCTTCCTATCATATGGGTGATAAATGGTGCCTTCAAAGTATTGATAAACAGCATGGTGGTTTCCTTTTCCAAGAGAGGTGGTTGAACTTGCATGGCCACTTCCCTCCATCTTTGTGCATATTGCCTGAAGCTTTCATTCGATTTCTTTTCCATGTTTTGCAACATGATTCTATCAGGCGTCATGTCTGTGACATGATTGTATTGCTTCATGAAGGCTTGAGCCAAATCTCTCCACGAGCTAATATTAGCGCGGCTAAGTTGATTATACCACCTAGATGCTGCTCCCGTCAAACTATCTTAGAAACAATGAATCAAAAGTTGATCATTATTTACATAGCCAGTCATGCGTCTACAGAACATGGTGATGTGGGCTTCAGGGCAACTAGTCCCGTTGTACTTCTCAAATTCTGGCATCTTAAATTTATGAGGAAGTACCAGATCTGGGACCAAACTCAAATCCTTTGCATTAATGCCATGGTGATGGTCAGCATTCTCCAAAGCTTTGAATTTTTCTTCCAACCATCTACAACGATCTTCCAACTGTCTTGAAGATTCAGTTCTGATCCCCTCTCTCTCTGCCATGTCCAGATCAGGAATAACAGGATTGGCAGGGTTATCCCCTGGGTTGGATCCTATGCCAACTTGAAAATTCATAGGCATTCCAGTGTCAGCTTGCCCTTGCTGAGGCCTAATTGTGACAGGTGGCCTTCTGGGATATTCCTCAGGTTGTGTTTGAACGTGTGGTGGAGTAAATCCCCTAGGAAAATCCTCATTATCTTCAGCGTTAACTATGGGACCCTTTCCCTTGTCCATTGCCCCACTCAGCATCTGGGCCATTTGAGCCATCATATTCTTTTGAGCCTCCAACATCTGATCCCTCATCTCCTATTGGAGGTTTGCCATTTGCTCTTGCATCTGGTCTTGCATGTCTCTTTGGAATTTTTCCAATCTTTGATCCATTTTCTTCGACTTGGCACGTGTACCGTAAGGATGTTCAGCTTCTAGATTTTCCTTCACTTTCTCTCTCTCTCTCTCTCTCTCTGTTATAAAGTCAACTAATTAGACTTTCTCTATGGACTTAAATGCAAATGATATGATGTAATGCAAATGCATGAATGCAAAGAGGTATCGATTCTGATTCAACTTCATTTTAGAAAACTTTATTAGAAAACAAAATCTTTTACATAAAACGGGCTACAAATACGCTTTCGCCCTAAGTCCTAAGGTTTTGATTTTCCTAAGCAAGGAAGCTAGCTCTTGACTATGATCGGACTGCAGCTCATACTTCATGCTCAACGTATCAGCCTGTGATGCCAAAGTCTGTAGATGATCAGCTACCTCTCGAATCTGAACTATTGCTTCACCCATGAGGTAATCCCGACTTCTAACCTGGCCTTGGGAATGATGAAGCTCTTCCTTCCAACGTCCTTTTCTTGTTTCAAGAAGCTCGATCCGAAGTTCACAACTGTGCAATACTGACTCTAATTCTTCAATCTTACCCTTCATTTCTTCGATCTTATTCAGGCTTGACTTTAACTCGATCGCGGAATTACGACTTCGATGATGATGAAGAGACCGTCCAAGTTCAGCAACTCTAGCTTTTAATTCTTCCTTTTCACTTTGACTTTCTGACAAACTCTTCTCTAGGGCCTCATTTTCCGCTTGTATTTCTTGAAATTTCATCTTCCAATAGTCAGCTTTGGCCTTTTCCTCCTGGACCTCTCGTTGCCATTGTTTCGAAGTCTTCCCCAATCCGGCGTTCTTCATCGATAGCCGTATCTTCTTATATTCAGTCTTCAAGCTATCTCGATCTTCCTCAATCTTCCTTTTCTCCTTTCTTACTTTCTCGGCTTCTGACTTCTGAACATCCACATCTAGCCTCAAGTACATCTTTTCTTCTTCTAGCTTCTCTATCTTCTTTCCAAGCTCTGAACTCTTCTTTTCGAAATCTTACTTCACAATTTCCAACTCTGATGGGACCACTTCCAAGCATTCATCTCTTGATCGGGCGTCTTCTGGATTCAGCTCAGGGATGTTATCATTAACCCTTCTAATCCTCCATCCAATGTATTCTGGGGTCGTTATTGGGCCTGCGGATAACCTCTTCATCCTACGAATCTGATTCCAAGCACCAGAAATCTCCTTAACCCTCTTCTTATAATTTTCCTCTTTATAGGAGAACTCACACTGAGCCAGCCCATATGTCGTTGGTACGAACTGTCTCGACCCATATTGCCTCAGTACGAGCATAAGGGCATATCCAACGGCTCCCCAAACTCTAAGTAAAGGAACCCAGTCAAAACTCCCACATCGATAAAGAATTTCATCTGGAATCATCCAAGGGGCCCTCCACTCAATGTCTTCTTCTTAAAGGTTTTGAAGAAGCACCATCCAACTTTCCTCGGACACGTCTTCTCTCCTCGGTGTAGCTACTATCTCTTTTAACGGAGAATAGTTCTCAGAAAAAACCCGATAGGATACTTTCTCCACCTTCCAAAAATGACTATGAAACCAAGCTAACAGCAACTGCACACATCCAATGAATCTACCTTCACCTGCTCTCCGACATGCGTTTAAAGATCTGAACGTTTCAGCTAAGATCGCAGGTACTGGAGTGACCCCTTTGTCAAGTCGATCGAATAACTCTGTGACTGCTTCATCAACATGTCTTAGAGCCTTTGGGAAGACTACCAACCCATAGATACACAAGGCAAAGACGTCAACCTTTTTCTTTGCATCTGGATGGGCTAAGATCAAGTCCCTCAAGCTAACCCAAGGAATGCATTTACCCTCACCTTTCTTCTGAATTCTGGCTGTGACCCACTGTTCGCTCATCCCCGTGATATTCATTAACCTCTTCATGAAAGTTGGGACATTAGCAGCCTTAGAATAAGCTTTGTCGACTTGGACCCTTGGACATCGAAGCAAGGTTGTATATTCCTCCACCGTGGGCACCAAATCTACTTTCCCAAAAGTGAAACAGCTATAGGCGGAGTTCCAAAACTGAGTCATGGCCTGGAACAGATGCTTATCTGCCTTGATGTCGAGTAAATAGGGTAGATCTCCATAATTACGATAAAATAGCTGCTTAGCCTCATCATCCCATTGAGCCCATATCTCTTTCAACTCTTGGAACTCATTTTGTGTAATACTAATACGAGTAAAATCCCATAGTTCAGATACGTACCCGTCAACTAAGCTGTTCCCCTTCTCTAATTGCGTTTTCTCTGACCATGTGCGGACGGCAGCATTGTCTTCCACTTTATCAAGGAATTCGTTCTCCATAACCAGCTTTCTAACTTCAGAAACTGACCGTGAATCGATACCTCTTTAAATATGAAATGATATGCACAAGAATGAAACACAACAAGTTAGTACCACATAATAAAATATAAAGCAAGTAAAACGAACACTTATCTGGGTAACCACTAAAGTTTGGCAAAGCTCTACCTAAGGTGAGTTCTTAGGGTTTACTATATGCGGTTTAGCTCTAAAGTTGAGGTACCCGAACCATCAGATTCCTCAATCCTCACCCATTATAGGATCATATAGACCGAGTTCAGTTTAGGGGAATACATTTCCCTATGGCCATACGGAAGTGAAAACTTCACGAAGACATAGGTACAGATGTATTCCGGAAGCAGTCCACTAGCCCATGCGGAGGTGAAAACCTCACGAAGGCATAGCTTTTCACTCCCACTTAAGGGTGCGACCACGATGGTCATGCAGTGTAATGCAGAGAGATATATTTAAAATTAGAACCAAATGCAATAAAAGGATCGTATTTTTAAAACCAAAATTTTAAATTCGGACAAAAGGACATGAAATTATCAATTTTACGGCTTGACTCTCGATTGGTCCCCAGCGGAGTCGCCAAGCTGTCGAAACCATTTTAAAGGTTGATTTTAAAAACGGGGATCGACTTTTAAAAATGAAAATGGGAGTCGCCACCAATCCCTTTTTACTTAGGTGTGATTGGATCACCTTGAAAATTGTTTATTTCAAAATACTTATTTTGGTCCACGAAAAACAAGAAAAATGGGTTCGGGAGTCGGTTACGTATGAGGAAGGGTTAGCACCCTTATAACGCCCAAAAATTGGTACCCAACCGATAAAATCACGTCCTAACGTTGAAACTTTTAAAAATTTTAGAAAATAGTCCTTTTTTTTAAAGAAAAACTTAGACTTACCTATCTCAAAGAAATAAAACACTATACCCAGTAAGTTAGGATATAGCATCTCATGACTTCAAAACTAGGCACGTCTTTATTTTAGAAAATTCCTACCTCGAGACTCAAAACGTCATAACCAGTAAGTTAGGACACAACGTTTTGAATTCCCAAGAATAGGTTTTTTGATTTGAAGTTTGTAAATTTTTGTTTTAAAAGAAGAGGATATCTAATACCTTAAGTTCTACGAGAAAAATCAAGCCCAGAGTAAGTTAGGGCACAATTCTTCTCAAGTCCCCAAATATCACATATCACCGTATTATTTTTTTTGAAACTATTTGAATAAAATGCGTCAATTCAAAAGGCATTTTTAGAAAACAATGATTTGAGTATACAATATACATATTTAATAGAAATTCTACATAATTACAAATTATCTAACAATAAATAATAAAAGAATAATACAACATAAATATATAATGAACTATGCTAAACAATAATAAATGATCTAAAGTATATAAATAAATAAACATGTAATATAAAATAAATAGCAATAATTGAAATTTTCATGAAATAACAAAATTAAACGAAAAGGGAGAGAAATATTTAAACTCTAAATAATTATTATAAAAAAACAAAATAAAGAAAAAATGATAATTTTGTAAAAACAATTAATATGTATAACAATATAAAAAACTTATAAAATATTATAATAAATATATAATTTAATACATATAAAAGATAATACATAATAAATAATATTAATAATTTTGAATAAAGATATTTAAAAAATATAATATAAATAATATAAGTGAAACATGTTATAAAATACAAATAAATTTTGTAACACCCCGAACCCGACCTAGAAGTTAGGCCCGAATCTGGTGTGTCACATGGAAGTAAAAACTTGCTTGAGAAATACAGCCTCTTTGTTAAAAACCTAAAACACTTAAGCAATTCATGTCTAATTTAAAACATAATTATCTTTAAAAACCTTTTCGTTTGCGGAAGCATATTTGAAATAAACAATTTACGAAAATGTGACGTTCAGAAATAGAGTTGCAGAAGCATTTTGAAAACGTTGCGGAAATGTAGATAAAATGCAAGTATTTTTGAGAGGTTGTTTGATAAATCGATAATCGAACTAGTAATCTTTTAAAACCGCGACTTTTGAAAATATCGTTGATAATTTGAGAGAAAATTTCCAATGTTAAAAATATTTGTAAAAGTTTGTTATGAAATCCATATGTTAATCAATTTTGGAAAACCTTTATTTAAGTTTTAGAAAATTCTCGTTTTAAACAATTTAAGCAAAATAATAAGTATATCAATCATAAAGCAAATAATAAAACATTCCAGAGGCCTTATTACAACATAAAAACCCAAAATAGTAAAGTGAACGGAATTAAAAATCTAAAGTTCAAAATAAAACACCGTTTCTGAAGTATGGCCTCCACCGAGTCATCCATGGGCCCAAGTCCTCGTCACTGAGCATTACCTGCAAGGGTTAAGAAAAAGGGGGGATGAGTTAGAAGAACTCAATGTGAAATCCCCTTACCGTCATCCACTGGGCCTGAACCCGCTTAGAAATATCTTGGGCCTAAGCCCATTTAAGATAATCTTGGGCCGAAGCCCAATTACAAAATAGTATATATATATGAATGCAAAGTATGCAACCCAACCCATCCATCCAATCTCTCCCCCATACCAGCCAGTCTCTCCTGTGGGGATCAAGTCAACCCACCCCGCCAGTCTCTCCAATTTGCAGTCAAGTTGCCATTTATACTATTTGTGGCTGAGCCACCAGATTCATATACGGTAAAATGATCGACACAGAGTCGTTAATTCATATGTTAGGCACATAGCCATTATCAGAATTTGTGGCAATGCCACCGGTCTATACTTCTCTTCATTCAAATTTTCCCATCCCATGCAATATGTAAAGATGCATCATACATAATCGTAAAACATCCATATAAAAATAACATCCATTAACCTATTGAATACTTTTTATGAATCAGCCCATTAAAGCAATACGATCATTCAGCCCATAGGGGCATTTCGGTAATTCGGTCCATAAGGACATTTTGGTAAATCGGCCCATTTAGCAATATATCAGATCAGCTCATTAAGCAATATATCAAATCAGCCCATTATGGCTATATAACAAATCAGCCCGTTAAGGCAGTATAACAAATCGACCCATTAGGGGCATTTCTGTAATTCGGTAATCTTACCCACTAAGGGTAATTTGGTAATCTCTCAATCCAGGGGTATTTCGGTAATTTACACTCCAAGGGTATTTTGGTAATTTCGCAACCCCGGACTTAACTACTAATTTGGGCATAAAAATTTGAAACTGTCCATCTGCATCATACTGACTAAATTGACTATAACTCGAGTTAGAAAACTTGAAATTTAAATCCGTAAATTTTCCTTGAAACTAGGCTCATATATCTTCTTACTACAATTTTTCCAGAATTTTTGTCTTAGCCGTTTAGTACAGTTTATTCCTTAAAGTTTCCCTTGTTTCACTGTCTAACGATTCTGACCTCTCTTACCTTAATTTCAAATATCTCACTGTACGGTTTTCATATACTGCTCCCACTTGTTTCTATTGAAAATAGGTTCTCTAAGGAATCCATACATATAACTTATAACTCATAATTCACTTTTCAAAATTTTAACCAATTTTTTCAAGACAGAACAGGGAACCACGAAGTCCATCAGAACCAGTCTCACTAAAATTAAGATATCCCAGAATATAAAGTTTCTCTTCCTCCTCTGTTTCTTTCATATAAAAATAGACATAGTAAGCTTTAATTTGATATCTTTTTCGCTTTCGAATTCCCTTTATCCTATTTTTCGTGATTTTTCCAAAATCACGTCACTGGTGCTGACCAAATTGTTTCTTTGCAAAATATGGTTACTACAATGAACATACGCACTCCCGAGTGGTCTCGGATGCCGGTTTCCGATTTTCTTCGGTATTTCGACCGAATCATAGAACATTTCATAAAAACATCCAGAGAGGTATGATATTACACACCATTTCAAACATATATTCGGAAGGGTACAAGATTACACACCTTGATTACAAGTTGTGCTTTCTACCGTTTCAACACCACGAATGTGATCTCCCTCAGTGCACCAAAAATCGATCCTACCCTTTGGCTACTGAAATCCCGTCCTAACAAAATTTGGTGAGCGAAAGAGTCATTAGCAATTATCCCACCTTTGATCAAAACAAATCTTATAACAACGTTCTTACCCCACTTGCTTGACAAGTCGACGATAACGATTTGGTTAATACAAATCACTTGTGCTCCTTCACCTTGTTGAAAGCCCTAAATCCAACGATGGCCATATCACAGAAAAGAATGTAACTCAGACCCAACGAGAGAAAGAAGAACACTCGATTATTAAGGAAAAACTTGGATGAAACAAAGTTATCGACGAAGAGAGAACTACTACTTACCGATTGTTAATTTCCTTGTAGCGCCCTCACTTAAATCACTATGAAAAGAGGATGATTTGATCACAAGGTAATGTCGAATTAAGAATAGAGAAAATGTTGATGAAAAGGTCAAAAGAAAAGAATGGATGGAGAGAAGAGTGCTAGATTGTTTCAGATATCTAAGGGGAGATGAACAAAAAGGTGAGTGATTCGGCCAAACAAAGGAGAAAGATGTACACTCAAAGCTTGAAGATTCGGCAAGAAGGAGAAGGAAATTTGGAGAGAAAAGAAAAACAACACAAAAGTTGCAAATAGGAGTTTTTGGCCAAAACAACACCAAAACTTTTACCAATTGCCAAAGAAAATTCGGCTACCTCCCTCTACACCCAAAACCGTCCACATACATGACCATAATGGTCAAGAATTTGCCAACCATACTTTCCATAACATTTCCCTTGAAAAAGGCCACATGTTCCCCTTACTTTCCCCTTTCTCTTGATTTCTTTCCTCACCTTCATCCTTTCCTATTTTCCTTAGCCATCTTGCCAAAAATAAAAAGTCCACCTTGCCTTATTTACATGCTTGGCCGACACTTAAGGAAAGAGTGCAAAAATAATAGTCAAAATTTGCACACAATGGGATTTGAACCTCTTCCCTCAAGGTATTTCATGTGGCGCCATAACCTTCTTACCAATTGTTCAATTATGCTAGCAATTTACTCATTTAATTCCATAAACATTGAGGTCACTTACTATCTATCCTTAAAGTGCTTAAACACAAAATTCTTCCTATAACTTAACTTGAACTCGGAACTTCCTAGAAACCTCATAACTCTCCAAAATCACCTTCCTAATAAGTCCAACTTGAAATAATGCCGTTCTCAAATTCCCATAAATTTTAAAACGCTTTTACGTTCAAGGCCCAATGGGCTTGATAAACCGTAAAAGTAACATATTTTAAGCCCACATTTAATATGCTTTTGGATGATTTAAGCCCCAATTTATGTAAAAAGGTGCTCTTAATCCTTTCTTTTCATGTCTTATACTCAGGAAAGCACCCGATGACGAAAAGAACGAGAAACGGGCTTAAAACGGACCAAATTGGGCCAAGCCACGAAATCAGCACGGCCTGGACTTCAAGCCACACGGCCGTGCCACCATTCTTACTAGAACACGGCCTTACCACGACTTACACGGCCGTGCCTCATTCAACAGTGTCGAACACGGCCTGAAGACGATTCACACGGGCGTGTGCCATGGCCATGTCCCTGCCGTGGAAAAGAGGAATTTTACTCGGATTTGGATGCTTGGAGGCAAAGAAACACATTCCTAAGTCTACTTAAACTCCCAAATAGGAATTGCACTCAAATTAGGATACTTGGAGGCCAAGTAACACATCTTAAAGCCTATATAAACACCCCAGGTAGCAACTTAGAAGGGGGAGTTCGACAGAAACCCTCTCTCGAGGGGAGCCCAGAGCCATCGTTTAGGGGCGTCGTGCTAGGCCAGAGAAGGCAGATTTGTGGGGATTCGCTCAGGGATAGCCAGTTGATCCATCTCAAGAAGCCAAGAGTTATACTCAAGACGGAGATCTCCTCCTTCAATCCCTTCGGGGGTTTTAGGGATTTCTTATGTTTTGTTTTATCTTTTCTCTTGAGATGTTTTCCTTTATTGTTATGAACTAAACCTTCGGATACCCGAAGGGGATGAAACCTATGATGAATCTTGTTATTTGATTATTTAAATTATATGATAAATACTTAGTTTGTTCTTAATTATGTGAGCTTAATCCAATTCTAATGTGCTTAGGTGGAGGAGGAATAGACCCTGCCTAAGAGTAGATCCAACATAATTAAGCGGAGTTGATCACACGCCTAGAGATAGGGTGACGAGCTTTTGCCAGATTAGGGTGAAACCTAATATGGGAGTCCACGAATCGATTTACTGCTATTCTAGGGGGTTATTATAAGAGAACGAGAGTTCCACTAATTAACCTAGGGTTAGACGTTATTCGCCTCGAGAGAGGGTTTAATATACGTTAGGGAGTCTTACGGATCAAACTAAGTGAATAAATCGTATGGTTCAGTGTTAGATAACAAGTGAAGTCTAGGTGGATTCTTCCTAGGGTATCGTCTAAATCAACCAAGCGTTTTCCCAAGTTATTTTCCAAATTCATTCTTCTTTGTCTTAGAGTCTTTAGTTTAGTAGTTAATTAATTTAGATTAATAACAACTTCACTTATTTTAGGCTAAATAATAAAAAGAAAGTTAGTATTAGTACTTTTAGTTCCTTTGGGTTCGATAATTCGGTCTTGCCTAAACTATACTACTGTTCGATAGGTGCACTTGCCTTTAATCGTTATTAGAGTTAGATTCCAGGTTCGATCATTCTTTTATAAATTTTAAAACTCTGATTTACAAATGATCAAGTTTTTTGCCGCATTCTTTGGGAACTAAAATATTAAGAAAGCTCTATTTTTATTACTTTAGCCATTCTTTTTATTTTTCGCAATTTACTTTTATTTTTAGTTTAAATTTTTACTTTGCTAATTTTTCTTTTATTTGTTTTTGTCAGATAATTTTAGTTTATAGAGAAGATGGCACTAAATAACTATTAGTGGCGAGTTATGAGGACAACACCAACAGAAGCCGCCAGTGTCTTCAACCTCGACGCAATAACCAAGCTATCAAACCAGTTAGAGATGATGAATAAAAAGATTGATGGTTTGTGTAGTCTCTCACAGGTACATCCAGTTATGCAATATGACTCGAATCTAGGAGGTGTGGCGAATCCTGAGTACCCACCCTACAGATATGACATGAAGAACGAACGAGTCCACTATATGGGTAACTATTCTAGACTTCAAAATAATTTTTATAGTGACACTTATAATACAGATTGGAGGTACCATCCCAATTTCTCGTGGGACGATCAAGGCAGCCAAAGAGATGAACTTCCTCCAAATTTTCAACAACCACCTCACCAACAGGAAGATGAGTCGAACCTTGAAGAGACGCTGGCAAAATTCATAGCAAACACAGAAGCATGTCTCCAAAATATAGAAACGAAAAAAGAAACATCGATTCAAGGGATCGAGGATCATTTAGGTCAGCCTGTTAAGCTAATCTTAGAACAACCACAAGAAAGCTTGCCAAGCAACACTGAAACTAACCCAAAAGAGCAAATTCAAGCTGTAACAACTCATGACATTGAAAGATTAGTGGAATCTGACCCAAGGCAAGATCCTGTGGTAAGTGAAGGTAAGGTTGAGGTGAGCCATGAAATACCAAAATCGGCAATTACGGAGTACCATCCTCGTGTACCATATCCCGAAGCAATGAAGAAGGACAACACAGAGGAACAGTTTGGTAGGTTTCTTAAACTTTTAAAGAAATTACATATTAACTTACCGTTTCTCGAAGCTCTTTCGCAGATACTCGATTATAGAAAATTTTTAAAAGAGCAGTTGACAAACAAACGGAAGCTAGACGAGGAATCACATGTGGAGCTAAACGCAATGTGCTCAGCAATTCTACAAAATAAACTGCCACGGAAATTAAAAGATCCAGGGAGTTTTACAATTCCATGTTTAATTGGTAGTTTATCTATTGATAATGCTTTAGCTGATTTAGGGGCAAGCATCAATGTTATGCCTTATAAAATGTTTAAACAACTAGGTCTAGGGAAATCGAGACAAACCAGGATGAGCATTCAATTAACTGATAAAACTATCAGAATTCCTAGGGGTATAATTGAAAATGTTCTAATCAAAATTGATAAGTTCGTATTCCCAGTAGACTTTGTCGTTTTAGACATGGATGAGGACAATTCGATCCCTTTAATTTTAGGAAGACCCTTTCTAGCAACTGCCAGGACTAAAATTGATGTTGGTACAGGAGAACTCATTCTTTGTATAGGTGACGAATCAATTAGTTTACAAGCTCTTGATTCAGCCAGAACGTCGACTGATGAAGGTGAGAAAGTAAAATCAGTTGATAATCAATCTGTTCAAATTTCACCACAGGAACAACCACAAAACTACGAACCTGAGCCGAAACAGGAACCTTGTGTCAACAAAGAAGAAGCATATGAGGAACGAAGCCTTGAGATCAACAAACTAAAAGAGGGAAAGACACACTTTAAAGAGGAGCTGAAACCGTACGAAGAAAAACCGAAGGAACCCCCAGACGAGCTGATAGGAACAACAAATCACTTCAAAATAGGGGATCAGGTATTGTTGAATAAGGAAGACCCGCGAATCGCCAATTCAAACCTCAAGACAACCGAAGAAATCACTTTTGAGGTACTTAATGTCTTCCTATATGGGACAGTCGAGGTAAGCAATCCTAAATTCAGCACTTTTGAGGTAAACACAACTCGACTTAAATTTTATATCAAAAATCGAGTTGATCGCATGAGGAAGGATTTTTACCTCCTCAAACCACCTTGACCATACGAATGAGAGGTAAAGTCTAGCTTAAGACTATAAACGAGCGCTTCTCAGGAGGCAACCCGAGCACTAACCCTATTAATTTTTACATTTTTTATTTTACTTTTATTTTTCATTTTAGCACCTAACCATAAAATAACCAAAGTACAGATTTCCATGCTCACACAGCCTTGCACACGCCGCCGTGGCGTGGCCGTGTGAAGCTTGTAAGACAAACCACGGACGTGCTAGTAACCGTGCATGACAAAGAATGATTTCTTTTCCCAACACGGGCTGCGATAAAAGCCACGCCGTGCGCCGACTTCCCGTGTGAGGTTATTGACTTATTGAGTACGGGCGAGACACGGTTGTGCCCTACAACCGTGCGAGGCTACTGACTTGACGAGCACGGGTTAAACACGCCCGTTCTAAAGGACCGTGTGAAGAATACACGGGCGTGCTACGAGACCCACGGCCGTGGTAAAACACCTAAACGCGCCCAAAATTCAAAATCACGAAAACACGGATCGATTAAACTCTTCAAGAACGTGGGACCGTATCGCTATTTAAATATTTACTTTTATTTCTATTTTTATTTTTATTTTCATTTTTATTTTCATTTTTATTCTCATTTTTATTTTTATTTCCTTTCTTTTATTTTCTTTATTATTTTCTTCTTGTTATTCATCACATTTAGATTTAGCTTAGGATACAAAAGAAATTAGGATGGCTGCTTCGAGGACTCAACCAATTCGAGACGCTTCCCCACACTCACCTCCAATCCTATCCGGTTTCTTTTCATTGGCTTCATCCAAAATTCAGGAAGTTTCCCTTCTCTCCCCATCTTACGATTTTATGATTATTTTGATATTATCTACCTTTGTACATTGAGGACAATGTACATCTTAAGTGTGGGGGGGTTAACTATAGTATTATTTGAAAATCTCTGAATTTAGTCTTGTTTGAAAGTAAATTACTCATATTACTAATTAGGATGAAATTTCTGATGATTTATGATTTTTATTGATATGTTTTAGATTAAGTCATTGATAATTGTGCATTGATAATTAAATTTGAAGAATACTAGAGAATCATGCATGATAAGTCTATTTTTCTGAATTAAAAAATTTTCTAGGTTGTCGAACTAAATTTAAATATTACTTTGAAGTTTGAATTTTATGAGGTTGACATCAAAATACCCATAATTTTTGTGAGTTTTTGAGCCTTATAGAGCATATATTCTTTTTCTTGCTCACTTTATTGATTATGAGTATGCCAACACTGATTTGTTATTCTAGAACTTGCATCAATTATACATGTCGAGACCACATTTTTTGATTTGATACACAGAGATGATAAAGACACCTAGGATCTAACCCACTAACTCCATTAAAAAGTCTACCTTCACAATTAACCCCTAGTGAACCCCTTTTAATCCTAACAACCCTATTTATTGACTCACCCACTAATATTAACCCAGAACCCCTTTGTTTTTGTTATCACCATTCCTTTTGACTACCCTTATATCGAGATGTGATCTGATTAGTTGCCTAATTATGAATTTTAGTAGTTTATCCTTTATTATGTATTTAGTTTGATCCTAAAAAAAAATCATCAAAAGTATATTCAATATTCATTATTAGTTATGTGATTAAACGAGCTTATTCCAAATATCGAAAAAATAAGCTCGTATTAATAGTATTATTAGTTTTCAATTGATGTAATTAGTTCTTAGTTAGGTAATTTGTCAATTCAATCTCGATTTTAACCCTTCAATTCAGCCTGTTCCACACCTTAACCCTAGCCCCGTTATAACCCTTAAAAAGACCTTTTGATTTGTGTTTCATCTCATATTTCAGTGGTGGAGATTTGATTTTCATGCAAGCCTATGGGATTAACTCTTCATGTTCGACTTTTGAGTGCCTAAATTTTGAACCTTAAACACTTTGAGTGATTTGAGTGATTTGAGTGGATCTTTTGTGAGGATGTCAATCCTTGTCGATTTCAAATTAAAGGTAATTATTTAGATGAGGGGAAACACCTATGTTTTGTGCTACAAAATATAAAGCTTATATTGTTTGAATTTTTAGGACACTTTGAGTTGAATTATCCATGTATAAATTATCTCTGAATTATGATGAGACACTATCAATGACTGTTATGAATTATAGGAAATTCGTTTTAATTGTAAGTTGAGAATTTTGCTTGAGGACAAGCAAAAGCTTAAGTGTGGGGGTATTTGATAAACCGTAAAAGTAACATATTTTAAGCCCACATTTAATATGCTTTTGGATGATTTAAGCCCCAATTTATGTAAAAAGGTGCTCTTAATCCTTTCTTTTCATGTCTTATACTCAGGAAAGCACCCGATGACGAAAAGAACGAGAAACGGGCTTAAAACAGACCAAATTGGGCCAAGCCACGAAATCAGCAACTTAGAAGGGGGAGTTTGATAGAAACCCTCTGTCGAGGGGAGCCCAGAGCCATCGTCTAGGGGCGTCGTGCTAGGCTAGAGAAGGCAGATTTGTGGGGATTCGCTCAGGGATAGCCAGTTGATCCATCTCAAGAAGCCAGAGTTATACTCAAGACGGAGGATCTCCTCTTCAATTCCTTCAGGGGGTTTTAGGGATTTCTTATGTTTTGTTTTATCTTTTCTCTTGAGATGTTTTCCTTTATTGTTATGAACTAAACCTTCGGATACCCGAAGGGGATGAAACCTATGATGAATCTTGTTATTTGATTATTTGAATTATATGATAAATGCTTAGTTTGTTCTTAATTATGTGAGCTTCATCCAATTCTAATGTGCTTAGGTGGAGGAGGAATAGACCCTGCCTAAGAGTAGATCCAACATAATTAAGCGGAGTTGATCGCACGCCTAGAGATAGGGTGACAAGATTTTGCCGGATTAGGGTGAAACCTAATATGGGAGTCCACGAATCGATTTACTGCTATTCTAGGGGGTTATTATAAGAGAACGAGAGTTCCACTAATTAACCTAGGGTTAGACGTTATTCGCCTCGAGAGAGGGTTTAATATACGTTAGGGAGTCTTACGGATCAAACTAAGTGAATAAATCGTATGGTTCAGTGTTAGATAACAAGTGAAGTCTAGGTGGATTCTTCCTAGGGTATCGTCTAAATCAACTGCGTTTTTCCCAAGTTATTTTCCAAATTCATTCTTCTTTGTCTTAGAGTCTTTAGTTTAGTAGTTAATTAATTTAGATTAATAACAACTTCACTTATTTTAGGCTAAATAATAAAAAGAAAGTTAGTATTAGTACTTTTAGTTCCTTTGGGTTCGATAATCCGGTCTTGCCTAAACTATACTACTGTTCGATAGGTGCACTTGCCTTTAATCATTGTTAGAGTTAGTTTCCAGGTTCGATCATTCTTTTATAAATTTTAAAACTCTGATTTACAGCGATCAGGGCCCAATCCTACTAGGCCCAATTTCGGGTCGTTACAAATTTTATACAAAAACAAGATTTCATGTGACATTAATATAGTACTATATAATATATATAAGATTTTAAAAATATAATATGATAACTTATAAATAAATTACAAATAATACATAATAAAATAATATTAAACAGATAAGATAATAAAATATACATATATATATATATACAAATCTTATACTATTAATAAATTAATATACAAATAATAAAGAAAATAATATATAATATCTAATATAACAAAAAAATTTTAATACAATATTAAATAATTTAAAATGGAATAAAATAAAAATATTTTAAATGACAGGGATTAAATAGCAATAAAAACAGATTAAAAGGACTGAACCAAAACGCGCGTTAAACCACAGGGATTTATTGGGCAATTATGCCTTTTTCCAAAACGGCGTCGTAATGAATTTGGCCCTTAATGCGGACAGAGGGACTAAATTGGAACAAAAAATGGATTTTAGGGCTAATTTAATAAAAAATAAAAATTTAATTTGGACTAAATTGAAAATATTAAAATTGCGAAAGGATCGAAAATGCAATTAGGCCATTTAACAAAAACACGCGGATCCTCCTTGGGTTTTTGGGTCAACACGCGAATCCTTAGCCCTGAACGACGTCGTTTTGTGTTTATCTGTTTAAGCAAAAACGGCGCCGTTTTTAAGTTCCTATATAAGACAGTATTTCGGTCAAAAAAAAATTCATTTTGCAGCTGGTTAAAAAAATTAATCCGAAAACGCTCTCAGATGTTCTGCCCTCATCTGACGGAGTCAGGTCATCGGGCTTTTCAGGCCACCGCCACGCACCTCACGCGCCGCCGTTTACGGCGGTTCCTCGGCGAAAAACACCCTTTTTCGAAAGGTAATCCTCAACCCCTCTTTTTTATAGTTTTTATATATATAAAATGTAAGTAAATCGAAATAAAAAAAAATCTTAACGCAGGTATATAAAAAAATCACCTTTGTTAAAAGAAACCCTTGTGTTTTTATTTCTGTATTTTTTTGTTTCTCTGTGTGTATCGTTGGTCTCTTTTTACAGATTATGTAGGGTTTTTATAGCCCTTGAAATAAAAAATAAAATAGGAAATATGCCTATTTTCCATGTTTGCTGTCCTATTTCTTTCCTTTTTTTTTTGCAGGAGCGAAGATTTCGACGGCGGCTAAGCGCGGATGAAAATGCGAGGTTCGTGCACGTTGATGGTGGCGTGATCGAGGGCTGATGGGTGCGACAATTGCGGCGCGACGATTGGGCTCCTGCTGGGGCATTTGTTCTTGCGGCGCCTAGGGTTTCAGAAACCCTAGGCCACTGCTGATTCTGCTTAAGTTTTTGGGCCTCTTTGGGCCGTGTAACTTGGGTCCTGTCTGGGTAGTTTGTTAAATTTGGGTTAATGGGTCACGTGTTTTAGGCATTGGGTCAATGTCTATTGGGTCTGGGTAGGATTTGGGCTAGTAGGTTAGTATTTGGTTTATTAAAAATTGGGCTTTGTAAAAAAAAAACTGTAAAAGGACATTTTATTATTTTTTTATTCTGGTTTGTTTAAGCCCGGGCATAGATGGGCTATTACAACGTTTTATAAGATGGTCTAATCACACCTAAGTAAAAAGGGATTGGTGGCGACTCCCATTTTTTTTTTAAAGTCGACCCCTATTTTTAACCAACCTCAAAAAATGGTTTCGACACGATCAATACTCATAAACACCTGAAACAAACACAGAAAAATTAATTAAGTTAAATTTGAATAGAAAAATAAACCAAAATGAAAAATTAACAAATTCTCAAATAATGGCTTTTTAAAACAGTCCCTGACAATGGCGCCAAAAACTTGGAATGACAGAGATGTGCAATTGTACACAATTACAACAAGTAATAAAATGACAAGTAAATGTCAAGTTATCGTACCCATAGAAACTATGAAAAGAATTATTTATGAATGCAATTAAAAACACTTTGGCGAAAAAAAATAATTTGATTTGAGGAGGTGATTAAAAACTAAGATTTTTAACTAAGTAAGATAAATAAAGAGAAAATAAAAGTTCCAATACACGATTTCAAAAGATGATTTTAATCAAGATGACTTAATTGTGTTAGATTAATTACATTTCTTAACTCAGAATTATTAAGCTCATATTTATGTTGTTACGAATAAATTCACGACAACTCAGTAATTTGCTAACTTATGAACATACTTACCTACCAAAATCCATTTATCTCTTGACTATATCTCTATGTCAATTCAACCGATTAAACAAATTTTAATAAGCAAATGTGTTAATGCACATACATACTTATGAAATTAAAATAATCTCTTGTACATATCTCTATGCCAGTTCAAACAATTAATTCAATCATATAAGCACATAAAAGATTACGTGAGGTAACAATGTATTTCTACCTTGAAACAGTTTAATCACAATAATCTTGCAAGTTATGCAAGGCTAATGTATCACTAGATGCCATTGCTAATTTAACCCTCAGCTACCTTAGATGATTAAGTATTATGTCAATTAAGTACAATTTCAATCTATTTAAATAATTAATTCATTAGTTACCTTACAATTGTAATACAAGAATAACTTAGTACTGGTTTTACTTAATCAAACATCTTACCGAGACCTATAACAACACAAACACAATTTTAATAACTCAAGTAGACGAAATGCAATCAACCTAACACGAATTAAATTTAAGCCATATTAATTAAATTAAACATATCAACATCACAAATATTCATATAAATGTTCATCACAACAAAAACAAAATTAAAAGGATAGGGAACAAGAATCAAATCTGGTGTTTCTCCGAGGCTTGACTAGTTTTCTCCACTCCTCCTTCTCCACTTGTTTTTGTTGAACCGAGGCTTTCACGAATACTTGAATGCTGCTCCAAATGGTGGTTGAAGGATTCTTTTCAAGAGGTCAAATCGGCAAAGGAATAGGGGAAGAAAATAAAGAACAATGGAAGGGAATGAAGAGAGAAAAGTGAGAGAGAAATGAATAAATGAATGGGGTTGAGATGTGTTTGAAGTGAGCAGCCAAGGGGGGTATTTACAGGTTGAGAAGGCTGCTAAAAATAGCCAAAATCAGCAGCCAAAGACTCCCCCCATGGCCGGCCACACATGTGGCATGTTTGAAGATTTCAAACATGTTATTTTTAGGTAGGGGCAAATCTTGAAAGACATGAATAGTGGAGGGGTTTGAATGCAAATTGAAGGACTCTTCAAGGGCCATTTTGCAAGCCAAATAATCAGCCAAACAAGCTGATTGGGTCAGTATGTGGGACGGTTTTGGGCTGCCCAGTGCTCGGTTGGATTGGTTTTCTCGGTTCAGCTCAACTGGGCCCCTTTTCATAATTAATTAATAATAATTTATTTAACCCAAATTAAATTAAATTGAAATTAAAATTAATTATATTATGAATTAATATTCATAATTTGGACCGTCTTCAGCTGAAAATATAATTCACCTTGATGCTTCAAAATTGCTTCTCGGTTTTGTGCTTCTAATAGTGTCTGCCGAGCCGCTTTTTCGCCCTTTTGTGCAAATTTGTCGAAAATAATCAAAATTTATTATAAAATTAATTAAAATTCAACATGTTAATAATTTAAGTAAAATTTAATTATTTTATAATAATTATATATTTTTCGACAAGAATTTTACCGAAATTGCATGAATTTGAGTTAAAAAGGGCATGAAAAAGTGTGTATATTTTTGTGTTTCCATTCGTCCAGTACCTTAACCTTTCTCAAGTAAAATTTCGAGGATGAAATTTCTTAAGGGGGAGAGTTGTAACAGCCTAATTTTTTGTAGTGTCAGAAATGGTGATTTTAGAACCCCACTTCTGATATTCGAGTCCGTAAATATTAAATATTTACGAGGTTAGTATAAATTCTAATTAATGTTTGGTTCATTAATTTTGTTAATCGGATAGTTAATTAAGGTATAGGGACTAAATTGTAAAAGTGGTAAAATTTAATCACTATAGATTTTAATTGTTAAAGGACTAAAAAAAGTAATTAATTGAAGGTTATAAAGGGCAATTATATCAATTTAAGTATATAGTGAACCGTTAGGTACAATTTTTTTTTATATAATTATATTTAATTTTGATTAAAATAATATAAGGTAATAATAATAAAACTAATAAAAGTTCAAAAGGATGAACATTTGTTGAATGAGTCTGTAACACCCCATGCTTGACCCATTCATTGAATCCGAATATGGAGCGTCACAAGTTATCCCGATAGAAAACACACTATTCTTCTTTCCAAAACCATTATGCATTTTGGCGGATACCCCATTTACCATAGCAGTATTTTATTAGTTAAATATTACATTTATTTGGAAGCAAAAAATTTAAAATGATAACCCGCCACATTTAAGATTTAAAGGCGCACGAATTAGCCTTTGGCAACTACTTAAGTAACGTTTATAAATCACAAATAATGATATGCTAACAAGGCTTCCAATTCACATTCAAGTATTGAATATAAAGTTTCAATACATATGGATGGTTTTAGAATGGCGATTCCTAACAGTTGTCCTAGCAACCCCAGCAAATACATGTTAACCACAAAAATAAGGAGGCTCACAAATGGCAACAGATCTGGTTGTATCCTTTCAATCACCACGCTCAACCTAAGAACCTGAAAGGAAGGAGAAACTGGTAAGTTCGTGTGAATTTAGTGAGTTCTTAGGAAGAATAATCCCACCATGATTACTATCATACATTAAGAAAAGGAACTTAAGTTGTCAGATTAGTTCACCATATTTGGTGGATACATTACTCTAGTCTATAGGTCAGCTGGAGGATGCTACTGCAATCAAACTCAGCCTATTAGCGGATCACACTGTTTCCTAAACTCGTATGTGACAGCCACTGACACATCTGCTCCGCAAATACGCCATTTACGTGGGCTACCATTTATGACAGACAAGCTTACTGTTTACATTTTCATGCAACGTGCACTACCACATGGACCTTTTTCTCACGTACTACCTTCCTTGTGCTAGTTTCTGATCCCTGTTCCCGAAGAACCAATTTTTTCGTGTCTTCATATCCATTCATCAGAGTTATATTCACCTCCATATCCTCCTGAATCCCCTCCTTGTTTAAACACATAGGTGTTCCCCCGTAAGGTCAGGTTTTCACCAGTCACGGTTTGCATCAAAGTGCCATACCAGAGGCAAAACATTTTATTATGTATCTTCTTTATCATTATACACAACATCCCTCCGTTACCTCCTTACACCAATCTGGATATGGATTTTGTGCACCAAGGAAGGAGTACTCATACCATGTATATACCAAGTTTTCCAAGTTTGTTTATCCGTATATAACCATTCATGCACTGACTCTTTGAATAGATTTCCTTAGACATAAACATCAGAGACAAATGACAAAGCCACTTACCTGGTTGTACAATGTATAGGAGTAAACAAATTAACACAGATACTAGAGCAAGGTACAGAGGAACTCACCAGAATACTTTACTTAGAGCTTTGTCTACTCTACTGGTTCCTTCCCTTTAATATTGGAACCTTCTCCTATTTCTTTAGCTAAAACAATAAAATAACTTCTTTAAACATAAAAAATAACTAAAACTTTATGATATAGCAAGAATCTGTAGACATGCAAACAATTTCTGGATGAAAGTTTCCTTCCTATCCAATATTCAAAGGAATCCTACCAACCCCTCTTACATTTGCTTCTATTTATTTGGTAAAACTTAAAGGAAGGTTTAAGAATTTACCAGCAGACAACTAGCACATAAGCTCTCCTAAGATTTTATAGTTAACACCCTTGTTAGAAAATAATAACTCTCCTGGTTTCTTCAATGATAACAAATTTTGGTGAAGAAGATGAATCAGAAATATTCTTTCCACTATCACATTATCCTATTTATAGGTAATTCACGTTGTAACATCCTAAATTTACGGGCCTATACATTTAGTGTAGGGATAGGTTTACTATGTTAATTTAATTGATAGGGTCTAAATTTGGGCTTAGAATTAGGCAAAAGGCCCGATTAAAGTGGCATCATTAATCTGTTAAAAGGAACAAGTTTTGGGTCGCAAGGAGCCCATGTTTTAGGCCAAATTCGGCACTTTAAATGAAGAGAGGGTGATTCCACACACAAGGAATTAGGGGCCCAAGTATTAAGTTTAATGAGGCCCAAATATTTTAATTTAAGTGAGTTAAATTTGGCATTAGGGATTAGTAGAGGTGGACGGCTACAAGGCTATAAAATAGGAGAATTTATGTGGATTTTTAAGTGATAATATCATAGATAAAAAGGAGAAAAGTTAGGAGCTTATCTTCAAGGGAAGTGTTGGTAGAAAATCCACCACCTAGAGGAGTGTAAAATTCGCCTCTTGCATGGCAAGGAGGGTGCCAATTTCTCCTCTCTTTAGCTTGAATTTTAAGGGCGTTTTCGGGTTTTAGCAGTAGGTGCCAAAATATCTATAAATAGGGGGGCTAGCTCCTTGATTCTGACACTGAAAACCCTAAATTTCTCTCCCATTGTGCCGAAATTCCCTAGCCTCTCCCTCTCCAATTTCTTTTCTCCAATTTCTTTAAAAGCCGAAACTCTTCTCCACTTTTTCCTTCTTGTGCCGATTTCTCTATGAAGCCGAAGCATCCATAGTCTTTTCTTCTATTCATCCTATTTGAGAATTAGTTCTATACTTCCGGCATTTAAATCTTCCATGGGCATTGCCGAATCCTCTCTCTAGTGCTAGTCGAATCTCCTATGCTAAGGTAAGTGTTGATTTTTGATTAGTTCTCATGATCTATTCCCGGTTTTTGAAAGGCAAAAGCCAAAAGCTAATAGTTTAATGGTTTTATGATGGGCGGCAATCCGGGATTTGAAGAAGGAGGCCAATCACATAGATCTCTAAGTTATAGAATCGTATTACTTTCGGGATTTCAAGGTAAGAGGATTTGTTTATTTATATATATATAATCGGGTAGAATACTAACCATGGCCGAATATAGGAGAGGCCTGTTTTCGAAATTGTTCCGGCTTTTAAGCAAGGCTATCGATTGAGGATAATAGATCCAGATAGCAAGGACATCGACTAAGAATATTGGATTTCGCAATATCAGGTGTGTAATTCTTCACACCATCTAGATCTGCTTGATTAATATATGAAAATAAGTATTACATGTTTTGTTAAATGCCAAACTCCCGCAGATATTGACGGAACCCAAAGAGGTAAAGCAAATCACCAGGTTAGTAAATGATCCGATTAAATGTTATAAGTATACTGATTTTATGTGATTGCATGGGTTGGGTTTGATGAAAGGAGGAAGTTATATGTTGTAGCGGTTTTACCGTGATTCATTTGTAGCGGCCTACTGCGTGATTCATTGTAGTGGCTACGCCATGATCTCGATGATGAGCAAAGACGACTCGCCACCAAGGCGTGTAGCGGTGTGGGTTGATTGTAGAAATCCCCAATGGTGTGAATGGTCAGTGCGGGGCGTGTAGCGGATGGACACCTAGGATATGGGTTGGGATTTGCATATTATTTTTGTTACTTATATTTTGATTATTCTGTTTTATGGGGCTAAAGCCTAAGTCTAATGGTGCATGAGGGTTGCACACATCGAGTCTCGCGACTCACCCTTTTATTTTAACCATCTCGGGTGACACTTAGGGCATCGGATCGGGCCGAGAGGAGAGCAAGGTGGCCATGCGATAGAGCTTTGAGAATTCAAAGAAAAGGACTTAGTCTAATTTTTTTATTTTCATTTAATTAATGGGTTCAAATTTCCTTGTAATAAGGCCATGGGCCACTAGACTACCATTTATGTCTTGGGATTTTGTTGGGCTTTTATTACTGGGTTTTAAGTTTTACGTTTTCAATTAAGTTAAGACCTGCATGAAATTTCGATTTTTACTTAAAATCTACCAAGATAATTGGTTACTTAATATTTTATACTTTAATGAATTATTAAGCTTTCGAAATAAAGGTGTAAACCTAGTAATTGTTTTCCAAAATGCAACATGTTATGTAAAATCTCTTAAGTGACATACCAGATCCGGTTGTAGCGTTTTGGCCGGGTTTGGGGTGTTACACACGTCCAAACCCATCAGGATTATCTCTAATCATTACTCATTTTCCCACGCTTCCACTAATTAATCACATCCTACGAGGCCCTCGAAGTGTCAAAATTATTGACACGTTACCTTTAACACCCCAAACCCGGCCCAAACACCATGACCGGATCTGGCATGTCACTTAGGGAGATTTTAAAAGATGTCGCAATTTTGGAAAATATTTTTCTTGAGTTTAAAACTTTATTCGAGAAAACTAAATGGTTGGATGATTTGTAAAAGATATACATTTTATATTTATGCCTTAGTGGATTAAAAACTAAAATTTGATACATGCCTTAACTTAATTAAAACGTAAAATGTAAATGTCTAATAATAATAAAAGCCCAAAACAAACGAAAATATGAAGCTAGTGGCCCATGGCCTTATTACAATGAAATTTAAACCCACTAATTAAAAATATTAAAAATAAATAAACTAGTAAAGTCTTTTGTTTGAATCAAAATAATCCTCGCATGGCCACCTTGCGCTCTTCTCCAACCCGTCGATGCACTAGGTGCTACCAAAGATGTTAAATAATGGGGTGAGTCGCGAGACTCGGTGTACAACCCCTCGTGCACCATCGATTGGGCCTTAGCCCCACAGCTGCACGTATAACAGAGTATAATATATCGTAAGATATGCAAAGCCCAACCCAATCCTAGGTTTCCATCCGCTACACACCACCCTTACCGCCAATCACACCATTGGGGATTTATACAATCAACCCACACCGCTACACACCATCGATGGCGGTCATGCAGCGATAGTCGCTCATCGTCGATCATGGCAATAGCCACTACAACGATCATGGCATTAGCCACTACAATGAGATCATGGCAAAAGCCACTACAATGAGATCATGGCAAAAGCCACTACAACAGGACACTTCCCTTTCATCAATCACCCAACCCCATGCAATCACGTAAACCGCATACATGTTCATCATACCAAATCGATGAAACATTCACTTTAGAATGACAGAGATCACTAACTGGTGATTCGCCTTTACCCTCCTCGGGTTTTCAACGACCATGCCGGTATTTCGGTATTTAGCGAGAATATAATAGATTTATAAACATATACTAACAAGCAATCCAAATGGTGTGAGAATGTTACACACCGATTAATATGTAGGACTACCCTCTATGTCGATACCCTCGCTAATCAGATCTACTGCCCTTTGTCTACAACTTTGCTCAAAAGCCGGAAGTACGCGAAGATAAGGCCTCTCCTATATTCGGCCAAGGGTTAGTGTTTTACCTGAATTATATGCTTAAATTAACAGATCTTCTTACCTTGAAATCCCGAAAGTGATACGAACCAAGGGCTACTAAACTCTGGCTTATAAATCTAAGCGATTGAATCCCCTTCAAATCCCTGAATGACGCAAACGATAGAAAACACCCGATTAGTTAACCATATAGCCATTCGGCTAAGATCTCTAAAAGCCAAAAAAGAATACACAAATCGACACTTACCTCTATACAAATCGACACTTACCTCTATAGATGATTTCGGCTACCCCCTTGCAGAAAGATTCGGCAATCCCAGAAGAAGATCGAAGCGTAGAATAGTATAGATCTAGGAATTTCGGCTTTTAAGAAAATCCCAAAAAGATGAACTAGATGTGTTTTTTTGGCTTTTTAGAAGAATTGAATGAGGAGTTTCGGCTTTTAGTGAATGGGAGAAGAATAACAATGGGGATCAGAAGATTCGGCTAAAAGGAAGTTTCAAAGAAAAAGAAAGAAAAGGTGAGGGAGGTGGTGATTTTCGGCTTTTGGAAGAGAAAAGATGAGAAAAGAAAACAAGTGAGATGGCCTTCAAATTTTTGGCACACCCCTTGCCATACTAAACCAATTCTCTTCCCCTCTCCCATGTTTGATTTTCGGCCAACTCTGCAACAAATGATAACTCCTATCTTTCTTCCTTATCTTAATCTACTAACTCCTCCAAAACAGGCCTAATATCCACATATTATATACATTAAAAATCCCTAAATAATAGCCTTGTGCCATCCCCTAGCTCCTCTTTAAGTGCCGAATTTGGCCCAATAACTTGGGCTCCAAGCAACCAAAACTTGGGCCTTCTCCATCCACTAGTGACGCCCCCTTTTCTCTCTATGGTGCCACCCTACTTTGGGACCACAAGCCCAATTCGACATTCTAAACAACCAAAACCTTATTTTAAGCCCTAGAGTATCTAAATGAAATATTTAATCAAGGCCTCATTTCAAACTCAACCCCAATTTGCACCTCAAATTCTCAAATTAACATATTAAGCATACATCACATAAAATGCACAGACCCAATAATTCAGGATGTTACAGTTCTACCCCCTTAAAAGAAATTTCGTCCTCAAAATTTCCAACTAACTATTAATCGTGCTACCCAAGTCTCACCACTATGCTTTCGCTGCGCACTCTAATTCTAAAGCCAAAAGAAACACTTAGAATAATATGATAGAGTACGCACCGGTATTGCATCTAGAGCGTCCTCGTCCCCCTGGCGACGTGCTGCATAGACCAAAGCTGGCTGCCTTGCCTCAGCATAACCTACACCTTCACGACCATGTCCTGTGCCATTGCCACCATTGACTTGACCGCAGCCCCTTGGTGGTTGTTGACCACCTCTTCCTGGCTGTGCATTCCCTTGGCCCGTGGGCCCTTCACTGCCCCGTTGCTGCGGACAGTTCCTAACTTGGTGGTCCGTAGATCCACACCTAAAGCACTTCCTACTGCCTGGCCAACAACTCTTTCAAGGACCCGCAACATCGCCTGAGATACCGCATCATCTCCGGGCGCCTGGTCTCGAAATTCTCCCTCCACAGCCGGCATACCCGGCATCTCGTTTCTTGACCCGTGGCCAGACCCTGCTGACTCTGACACGGTCATCCTACCCTTACCACAACAACGCGGCGGACGTCCTTGACCCCTTGTACTCATTCTTCTGATTGACGTTTATCTGATTAGAAATTTTTTATGAATTAATAGTTTTCTTCCACTGATTAACCACGAACAGTCTTATGAACAGTAGTTTAAGAGTAGTTCTTTCGAATTCGGAATTACATCTACAAGTTTCAGTCTTAAGTTTGTCTCCTCGTTCTAGGAACCACACACATCAACCATCAACATACAGATGACATCCATGAACCCACATTCAACACATAGGGTATTTTAGTCATTTCACTACCCAGGGGTATTTTCGTAATTTATCCTACAGGGGTATTTTCGTAATTTTTCGAAATAGGGTTCCTTGGTGATTTTGTGAAAGAAGGGTATTTTGGTAAATTTGCAATCCGGGGGTATATTGGTAATTTTACAATCCGGGGGTATTTCGGTAATCCTACAAATCAGGGATATTTTGGTCACTTATAAATCAGGGGTAATTTGGTAATTTTACAAAATAGGACGGCTGGTCCCTTTCGGGTTTTAGTTATAAATTTTGGCCTGTCAACAAATCCTCGTGGCTAGGGTGAACAGTCACTATGCACCAGGTAGGATTCCAGTGAAGAGGAGGTGAGTCACTAGGACTGCTTAAGTACCAAGCTCTCCCTGAATCCAATCCTAGACATGCGTATGCCTGTTGCCACACCCTAGTCTTCTGACTTGTTTACAGGTTTGTTCGGTTGAATTAAGTCTTATGGAATTGAAGAGTTGTTTAACTAGGTCTAAGGTCCATCAAGCTCTAATTAAAATAATCTATGTCCCTTAAAGCCCATCAAGCCCACATATATATATATAACACACAGTGAGTTCTGAATACTTACCTGGCGGACTTGGGCTGGAGACGCAGGTGTGCCGAGAAAACCCTCCTGTGTTATTTATAAACATGCATGTTTTCAAAAACCCAACTTTAGAAAATGTTTTGAGCCCAAAATCCCAAAGCTGAGTTTTGAACCTCCTCTGATACCAATTTGTAACACCCCAAACCCGGCCCAAACACCATGATCGGATCTAGCATGTCACTTAGGGAGATTTTAAAAGATGTCGCAATTTCAGAAAATATTTTTCTTGAGTTTAACACTTTATTCGAGAAAACTAAATGGTTGGATGATTTGTAAAAGATATACATTTTATATTTATGCCTTAGTGGATTAAAAAACGAAATTTGATACATGCCTTAACTTAATTAAAACGTAAAATGTAAATGTCTAATAACAATAAAAGCCCAAAACAAACGAAAATATGAAGCTAGTGGCCCATGGCCTTATTACAATGAAATTTAAACCCACTAATTAAAAATATTAAAAATAAATAAACTAGTAAAGTCTTTTGCTGAATCAAAATAATCCCTCGCATGGCCACCTTGCGCTCTTCTCCAACCCGGTCCAATGCACTAGGTGCTACCTGAAAGATGTTAAATAATGGGGTGAGTCGCGAGACTCAGTGTGCAACCCTCGTACACCATCAGATTAGGCCTTAGCCCCACAGAACAGATAACAGAGTATAATATATCAGAAGATATGCAAAGCCCAACCCAATCCTAGGTTTCCATCCGCTACACACCACCCCCTTACACGCCAATCACACCATTGGGGATTTCTACAATCAACCCACACCGCTACACACCATCGATGGCAGTCATGCTGCAGATAGCTACTCATCGTCAGATCATGGCAATAGCCACTACAACAGATCATGGCATTAGCCACTACAACAGATCATGGCAAAAGACACTACAACAGATCATGGCAAAAGCCACTACAACAGAACACTTCCCCTTTCATCAATCACCCAACCCCATGCAATCACAGAAACAGGCATACATGTTCTCATTACCAAATCGACAGAAACATTCACTTTAGAATGACAGAGATCACTAACCTGGTGATTCGCCTTTACCCTCCTCGGGTTTTCAACGACCATGCTTTGGTATTTCAAAGATTTAGCGAGAATATAAAAGATTTATAAACATATACTAACAAGCAATCCAAATGGTGTGAGAATGTTACCCACCTGATTAATACGTAGGACTACCCTCTATGTCGATACCCTTGCTAATCGGATCTACTGCCCTTTGTCTACAACTTTGCTCAAAAGCCAGAAGAATGTGAAGATAAGGCCTCTCCTATATTCGGCCAAGGGTTAGTGTTTTACCCGAATTATATGCTTAAATTAACAGATCTCCTTACCTTGAAATCCTGAAAGTGATACGATCCAAGGGCTACTGAACTCTGGCATAGAAATCTAAGCGATTGAATCCCCTTCAAATCCCGGAATGCCGCAAACGATAGAAAACACCCGATTAATTAACCATATAGCCATTCGACTAAGATCTGTAAAAGCCAGAAAAGAATACACAAATTGACATTTACCTCTACAGATGATTTCGGCTACCCCATTGCAAAAAGATTCGGCAATCCCAGAAGAAGATCGAAGCGTAAAAGAGTATAGATCTAGGAATTTTGGCTTTTAAGAAAATCCCAAAAAGATGAACTAGATGTGTTTTTTCGGCTTTTTAAAAGAATTGAATGAGGAGTTTCGGCTTTTAGTGAATGGGAGAAGAATAACAATGGGGATCAGAAGATTCGGCTAAAAGGAAGTTTCATAGAAAAAGAAAGAAAAGGTGAGGGAGGTGGTGATTTTCGGCTTTTGGAAGAGAAAAGATGAGAAAAGAAAACAAGTGAGATGGCCTTCAAATTTTCGGCACACCCCTTGCCATACTAAACTAATTCTCTTCCCCCTCTCCTGTGCTTGATTTTCGGCCAACTCTGCAACCAAATGATAACTCCTATCTTTCTTTCTTATCTTAATCTACTAAATCCTCCAAAACAGGCCTAATATCCACATATTATATACATTAAAAATCCCCTAAATAATAGCCTTGTGCCGTCCCCCCTAGCTCCTCTTTAAGTGCCGAATTTGGCCCAATAACTTGGGCTCCAAGCAACCAAAACTTGGGCCTTCTCCATCCACTAGTGACGCCCCCTCTTTTTTCCTCTATGGCGCCACCCTACTTTGGGACCACAAGCCCAATTTGACATTCTAAACAACCAAAACCTTATTTTAAGCCCTAGAGTATCTAAACAGAATATTTAATCAAGGCCTCAGCCCAAACCTGAACCCAATTTGCACCTCAAATTCTCAAATTAACATATTAAGCATACATCACATAAAATGCATAGACCCAATAATTCAGGATGTTACATTTCTACCCCCTTAAAAGAAATTTCGTCCATGAAATTTCCAACTAACTGTTAATCGTACTACCCAAGTCTCACCACTATGCTTTCGCTGTGCACTCTAATTCTAAAGCCAAAAGAAACACTATGTTAATCGTACGTACCGGTATTGCATCTAGAGCGTCCTCGTCCCCTTGGCGACGTACTGCATATACCAAATCTGGCTGCCTTGCCTCAGCATAACCTACACCTTCACGACCATGTCCTGTGCCATTGCCACCATTGACTTGACCACGGCCCCTTGGTGGTTGTTGACCACCTCTTCCTGGCTATGCATTCCCTCGGCCCGTGGGCCCTTCACTGCCCCGTTGCTGCGGACAGTTCCTAACTTGGTGGTCCGTAGATCCACACTTAAAGCACTTCGCACTGCCTGCCCAACAACTCTTTCGAGGACCCGCAACATCGCCTGAGATACCGCATCATCTCCGGGCGCCTGGTCCCAAAATTCTCCCTCCACAGTCGGCATATCCGGCATCTCATTTCCTGACCCGTGGCCAGACCCTGCTGGCTCTGACACGGTCATCCTACCCCTACCACGACCACGCGGTAGACGTCCTTGACCCCTTGTACTCATTCTTCTGATTGACGTTTATCTGATTAGAAATTTTTTAGGAATTAATAGTTTTCTTCCACTGATTAACCACGAACAGTCTTATGAACAGTAGTTTAAGAGTAGTTCTTTCGAATTCGGAATTACATCTACAAGTTTTAGTCTTAAGTTTGTCTCCTAGTTCTAGGAACAACACACATCAACCATCAACATACAGACGACATCCATGAACCCACATTCAACACATAGGGTATTTTAGTCATCTCACTACCCAGGGGTATTTTCGTAATTTATCCTACAGGGGTATTTTCGTAATTTTTCGAAATAGGGTTCCTTGGTGATTTTGTGAAAGAAGGGTATTTTGGTAATTTTGCAATCCGGGGGTATATTGGTAATTTTACAATCTGGGGTATTTCGGTAATCCTACAAATCAGGGATATTTTGGTCACTTATAAATCAGGGGTAATTTGGTAATTTTACAAAATAGGACGGCTGGTCCCTTTCGGGTTTTAGTTATAAATTTTGGCCTGTCAACAAATCATCGTGGCTAGGGTGAACAGTCACTATGCATCAGGTAGGATTCCAGCGAAGAGGAGGTGAGTCAGTAGGACTGCTTAAGTACCAAGCTCTCCCTGAATCCAATCCTGGACATGCGTATGCCTGTTGCCACACCCTAGTCTTGTGACTTGTTTACAGGTTTGTTCGGTTGAATTAAGTCTTATGGAATTGAAGAGTTGTTTAACTAGGCCTAAGGTCCATCAAGCTCTAATTAAAATAATCTACGTCCCTTAAAGCCCATCAAGCCCACATATATATATATATATATATATAACACACAGTGAGTTCTGAATACTTACCTGAGGACTTGGGCTCGAGACGCAGGTGCCATGCCGAGAAAACCCTCCTGCGTTATTTATAAACATGCATGTTTTCAAAAACCCAACTTTAGAAAATGTTTTGAGCCCAAAACCCCAAAGCTGAGTTTTGAACCTGCTCTGATACCAATTTGTAACACCCCAAACCCGGCTCAAACACCATGACCGGATCTGGCATGTCACTTAGGCAGATTTGAAAAGATGTCGTAATTTCAAAAAATATTTTTCTTGAGTTTAACACTTTATTCGAGAAAACTAAATGGTTGGATGATTTGTAAAAGATATACATTTTATATTTATGCCTTAGTGGATTAAAAACTGAAATTTGATACATGCCTTAACTTAATTAAAACGTAAAATGTAAATGTCTAATAATAATAAAAGCCCAAAACAAACGAAAATATGAAGCTAGTGGCCCATGGCCTTATTACAATGAAATTTGAACCCAATAATTAAAAATATTAAAAATAAATAAACTAGTAAAGTCTTTTGCTGAATCAAAATAATCCCTCGCATGGCCACCTTGCGCTCTTCTCCAAACCGGTCTGATGCACTAGGTGCTACCTGAAAGATGTTAAATAATGGGGTGAGACGCGAGACTCAGTGTCCAACCCTCGTGCACCATCAGATTGGGCCTTAGCCCCACAGAACAGATAACAGAGTATAATATATCAGAAGATATGAAAAGCCCAACCCAATCCTAGGTTTCCATCCGCTACACACCATCCTTACCTGCCAATCACACCATTGGGGATTTCTACAATCAACCCACACCGCTACACACCATCGATGGCAGTCATGCTGCAGATAGCTGCTCATCGTCAGATCATGGTAATAGCCACTACAATAGATCATGGAAAAAGCCACTACAACAGATCATGGCAAAAGCCACTACAACAGGACACTTCCCCTTTCATCAATCACCCAACCCAATGCAATCACAGAAACCGGCATACATGTTCATCATACCAAATCGACAGAAACATTCACTTTAGAATGACAGAGATCACTAACCTGGTGATTTGCCTTTACCCTCCTCGGGTTTTCAACAGCCATGCCGGTATTTCGGTATTTAGCAGAATATAATATATTTATAAACATATACTAACAAGCAATCCAAATGGTGTGATAATGTTACACACCTGATTAATACGTACGACTACCCTCTATGTCGATACCCTCGCAAATCAGATCTACTGCCGTTTGTCTACAACTTTGCTCAAAAGCCGGAAGAACGCGAAGATAAGGCCTCTCCTATATTCGGCCAAGGGTTAGTGTTTTACCTGAATTATATACTTAAATTAACAGATCTCCTTACCTTGAAATCCCGAAAGTGATACGAACCAAGGGCTACTAAACTCTGGCTTAGAATTCTAAGCGATTGAATCCCCTTCAAATCCCTGAATGCCGCAAACGATAGAAAACACCCGATTGGTCAAAAAAGAATACACAAATCGACATTTACCTCTATAGATGATTTCGGCTACCCCCTTGCAGAAAGATTCGGTAATCCCAGAAGAAGATCGAAGCATAGAATAGTATAGATATAGGAATTTCAGCTTTTAAAAAAATCCCGAAAAGATGAACTAGATGTGTTTTTTGGATTTTTAGAAGAATTGAATGAGGAGTTTCGGCTTTTAGTGAATGGGAGAAGAATAACAATAGGGATCAGAAGATTCGGCTAAAAGGAAGTTTTAAAGAAAAAGAAAGAAAAGGTGAGGGAGGTGGTGATTTTCGGCTTTTGGAAGAGAAAAGATGAGAAAAGAAAACAAGTGAGATGGCCTTCAAATTTTCGGCACACCCCTTGCCATACTAAACCAATTCTCTTCCCCTCTCCCGTGTTTGATTTTCGGCCAACTCTGCAACAAATGATAACTCCTATCTTTCTTCCTTATCTTAATCTACTAACTCCTCCAAAACAGGCCTAATATCCACATATTATATACATTAAAAATCCCTAAATAATAGCCTTGTGCCGTCCCCCTAGCTCCTCTTTAAGTGCTGAATTTGGCCCAATAACTTGGGCTCCAAGTAACCAAAACTTGGGCCTTCTCCATCCACTAGTGATGCCCCCCTTTTCTCCTCTATGGCGCCACCCTACTTTGGGACCACAAGCCCAATTTGACATTCTAAACAACCAAAACCTTATTTTAAGCCTAGAGTATCTAAACAAAATATTTAATCAAGGCCTCATTGAAACTCAGACCCAATTTGCTCCTCAAATTCTCAAATTAACATTTAAGCATACATCACATAAAATGCACAGACCCAATAATTCAGGATGTTACAGTTCTACCCCCTTAGAAGAAATTTCGTCCTCGAAATTTCCAACTAACTATTAATCGTGCTACCCAAGTCTCACCACTATGCTTTCGCTGCGCACTCTAATTCTAAAGCCAAAAGAAACACTTAGGATAATATGATAGAGTACGCACCGGTATTGCATCTAGAGCGTCCTCGTCCCCTTGGCGACGTGCTGCATAGACCAAAGCTGGCTGCCTTGCCTCAGCATAACCTACACCTTCACGACCATGTCCTGTGCCATTGCCATCATTGACTTGACCATGGGCCCTTGGTGGTTGTTGACCACCTCTTCCTGGCTGTGCATTCCCTTGGCCCGTGGGCCCTTCATTGCCCCGTTGCTGCGGACAGTCCCTAACTTGGTGGTCCGTAGATCCACACCTAAAGCACTTCGCACTGCCTGCCCAACAACTCTTTCGAAGACCCGCAACATTGCCTGAGATACCGCATCATCTCCGGGCGCCTGGTCCCGAAATTCTCCCTCCACAGCCGGCATATCCAAAGATCTCGTTTCTCGACCGTGGCGGACCTGCTGGCTCAAAGCGGTCATCCTACCCCTACCACGACCACGCGGCGGACGTCCTTGACCCCTTGTACTCATTCTTCTGATTGACGTTTATCTGATTAGAAATTTTTTATGAATTAATAGTTTTCTTCCACTGATTAACCACGAATAGTCTTATGAACGATGAGTTTAAGAGTAGTTCTTTCGAATTCGAATTACATCTACAAGTTTCAGTCTTAAGTTTGTCTCCTAGTTCTAGGAACCACACACAGCAACCATCAACATACAGATGACATCCATGAACCCACATTCAACACATAGGGTATTTTAGTCATTTCACTACCCAGGGGTATTTTTGTAATTTATCCTATACGGGTATTTTCGTAATTTTTCGAAATAGGGTTCCTTGGTGATTTTGTGAAAGAAGGGTATTTTGGTAATTTTACAATCCGGGGGTATATTGGTAATTTTACAATCCGGGGGTATTTCAGTAATCCTACAAATCAGGGATATTTTGGTCGCTTATAAATCAGGGGTAATTTGGTAATTTTACAAAATAGGACGGCTGGTCCCTTTCGGGTTTTAGTTATAAATTTTGGTCTGTCAACAAATCCTCGTGGCTAGGGTGAACAGTCACTATGCACCAGGTAGGATTCCAGCGAAGAGGAGGTGAGTCACTAGGACTGCTTAAGTACCAAGCTCTCCCTGAATCCACTCCTAGACATGCGTATGCCTGTTGCCACACCCTAGTCTTGTGACTTGTTTACAGGTTTGTTCGGTTGAATTAAGTCTTATGGAATTGAAGAGTTGTTTAACTAGGCCTAAGGTCCATCAAGCTCTAATTAAAATAATCTACGTCCCTTAAAGCCCATCAAGCCCACATATATATATATATATAACACACAGTCAGTTCTGAATACTTACCTGGCGGACTTGGGCTGGAGACGCAGGTGCCATGCCGAGAAAACCCTCATGTGTTATTTATAAACATGCATGTTTTCAAAAACCCAACTTTAGAAAATGTCTTGATCCCAAAACCCCAAAGCCGAGTTTTGAACCTGCTCTAATACCAATTTGTAACACCCCAAACCCGGCCCAAACACCATGACCGGATTTGGCATGTCACTTGGGGAGATTTTAAAAGATGTCGCAATTTCAGAAAATATTTTTCTTGAGTTTAACACTTTATTCGAGAAAACTAAATGGTTGGATGATTTGTAAAAGATATACATTTTATATTTATGCCTTAGTGGATTAAAAAACGAAATTTGATACATGCCTTAACTTAATTAAAACGTAAAATGTAAATGTCTAATAACAATAAAAGCCCAAAATAAACGAAAATATGAAGCTAGTGGCCCATGGCCTTATTACAATGAAATTTAAACCCACTAATTAAAAATATTAAAAATAAATATAACTAGTAAAGTCTTTTCTTGAATCAAAATAATCCTCGCATGGCCACCTTGCGCTCTTCTCCCAACCCGGTCCGATGCACTAGGTGCTACCCAAAGATGTTAAATAATGGGGTGAGTCGCGAGACTCGAGTGTGCAACCCTCGTGCACCATCAGTTGGGCCTTAGCCCCACGAGCAGATAACGAGTATAATATATCGGAAGATATGCAAAGCCCAACCCAATCCTAGGTTTCCATCCGCTACACACCACCCTTACCGCCAATCACACCATTGGGGATTTATACAATCAACCCACACCGCTACACACCATCGACGGCAAATCATGCTGCGCATAATAGTTGCTCATCGTCGAGATCATGGCAATAGCCACTACAACGAATCATGGCATTAGCCACTACAACGAGATCATGGCAAAAGACACTACAGCATGATCATGGCAAAAGCCACTACAACAGAACACTTCCCTTTCATCAATCACCCAACCCCATGCGATCCACGAAACCGGCATACATGTTCATGATACCAAATCAACGAAACATTCACCTTAGAATGACAGAGATCACTAACCTGGTGATTCGCCTCTACCCTCATCGGGTTTTCAATAGCCATGCTGGTATTTCGGCATTTAGCAGAATATAACAGATTTATAAACATATACTAACAAGCAATCCAAATGGTGTGAGAATGTTACACACCTGATTAATACGTAGGACTACCCTCTATGTCGATACCCTCGCTAATCAGATCTACTGCCCTTTATCTATAACTTTGCTCAAAAGCCGGAAGAACGCGAAGATAAGGCCTCTCCTATATTCGGCCAAGGGTTAGTGTTTTACCCGAATTATATGCTTAAATTAACAGATCTCCTTACCTTGAAATCCCAAAAGTGATACGATCCAAGGGCTACTGAACTCTGGCTTAGAAATCTAAGTGATTGAATCCCCTTCAAATCCCGGAATGCCGCAAACGATAGAAAACACCCGATTAGTTAACCATATAGCCATTCGGCTAAGATCTCTAAATGCGAGAAAAGAATACACAAATCGACATTTACCTCTACAGATGATTTCGGCTACCCCCTTGCAGAAAGATTCGGCAATCCCAGAAGAAGATCGAAGCGTAGAAGAGTATAGATTTAGGAATTTTGGCTTTTAAGAAAATCCCGAAAAGATGAACTAGATGTGTTTTTTCGGCTTTTTAGAAGAATTGAATGAGGAGTTTCGGCTTTTAGTGAATGGGAGAAGAATAACAATGGGGATCAGAAGATTTGACTAAAAGGAAGTTTCAAAGAAAAAGAAAGAAAAGGTGAGGAGGTGGTGATTTTCGGCTTTGGAAGAGAAAAGATGAGAAAAGAAAACAAGTGAGATGGCCTTCAAATTTTGGCACACCCCTTGCCATACTAAACCAATTCTCTTCCCCCTCTCCTGTGTTTGATTTTCGTAACTCTGCAACCAAATGATAACTCTTATCTTTCTTCCTTATCTTAATCTACTAACTCCTCCAAAACAGGCCAAATATCCACATATTATATACATTAAAAATCCCCTAAATAATAGCCTTGTACCGTCCCCCCTAGCTCCTCTTTAAGTGCCGAATTTGGCCCAATAACCTGGGCTCCAAGCAATCGAAACTTGGGCATTCTCCATCCACTAGTGACGCCCCCCTTTTCTCTACTATGGCGCCACCCTACTTTGGGACCACAAGCCCAATTTGACATTCTAAACAACCAAAACCTTATTTTAAGCCCTAGAGTATCTAAACAGAATATTTAATCTAGGCCTCAGCCCAAACCTGAACCCAATTTGCACCTAAAATTCTCAAATTAACATATTAAGCATACATCACATAAAATGCACAGACCCAATAATTCAGGATGTTACAGTTCTACCCCCTTAAAAGAAATTTCGTCCTCAAAATTTCCAACTAACTATTAATCGTACTACCCAAGTCTCACCACTATGCTTTTGCTGCGCACTCTAATTCTAAAGCCAAAAGAAACACTTAGCATAATATGATAGAGTACGCACCGGTATTGCATGTAGAGCGTCCTCGTCCCCTTGGCGACGTGCTGCATAGACCAAAGCTGGCTGCCTTGCCTCAGCATAACCTACACCTTCACGACCATGTCCTGTGCCATTGCCACCATTGACTTGACCACGGCCCCTTGGTGGTTGTTGACCACCTCTTCCTGGCTGTGCATTCCCTTGGCCCGTGGGCCCTTCACCGCCGTTCTTCTGCGCGGGCGATTCACGAACTTGGTGGTCCGTAGATCCACACCTAAAGCACTTCGCACTGCCTGCCCAACAACTCTTTCGAGGACCCGCAACATCGCCTGAGATACCGCATCATCTCCGGGCGCCTGGTCCCAAAATTCTCCCTCCACAGCCGGCATATCCGGCATCTCATTTCCTGACCCGTGGCCAGACCCTGCTGGCTCTGACACGGTCATCCTACCCCTACCTCGACCACGCGGCGGACGTCCTTGACCCCTTGTACTCATTCTTTCGATTGACGTTTATCTGATTATAAATTTTTTATGAATTAATAGTTTTCTTCCACTGATTAACCACGAACAGTCTTATGAACAGTAGTTTAAGAGTAGTTCTTTCGAATTCGGAATTACATCTACAAGTTTCAGTCTTAAGTTTGTCTCCTAGTTCTAGGAACCACGCACATCAACCATCAACATACAGACGACATCCATGAACCCACATTCAACACATAGGGTATTTTAGTCATTTCACTACCCAGAGGTATTTTCGTAATTTATCCTATAGGGGTATTTTTGTAATTTTTTGAAATAGGGTTCCTTGGTGATTTTGTGAAAGAAGGGTATTTTGGTAATTTTGCAATTTGGGGGTATATTGGTAATTTTATAATCTGGGGGTATTTCGATAATCCTACAAATCAGGGATATTTTGGTCACTTATAAATCAGGGGTAATTTGGTAATTTTACAAAATAGGACGGCTGGTCCCTTTCGGGTTTTAGTTATAAATTTTGGCCTGTCAACAAATCCTCGTGGCTAGGGTGAACAGTCACTATGCACCAGGTAGGATTCCAGCGAAGAGGAGGTGAGTCACTAGGACTGCTTAAGTACCAAGCTCTCCTTGAATCCAATGCTGGACATGCGTATGCCTGTTGCCACACCCTAGTCTTGTGACTTGTTTACAGGTTTGTTCGGTTGAATTAAGTCTTATGGAATTGAAGAGTTGTTTAACTAGGCCTAAGGTCCATCAAGCTCTAATTAAAATAATCTACGTCCCTTAAAGCCCATCAAGCCCACATATATATATATATAACACAGTGAGTTCTCGAATACTTACAGGGACTTGGGCTGAGACGCAGTGCCATGCCATGCAGAAAACCCTCCTGTGTTATTTATAAACATGCATGTTTTCAAAAACCCAACTTTAGAAAACATTTTGAGCCCAAAACCCCAAAGCCGAGTTTTGAACAGGTCTGATACCAATTTGTAACACCCCAAACCCGGCCCAAACACCATGACCGGATCTGGCATGTCACTTAGGGAGATTTTAAAAGATGTCGCAATTTCAGAAAATATTTTTCTTGAGTTTAACACTTTATTCGAGAAAACTAAATGGTTGGATGATTTGTAAAAGATATACATTTTATATTTATGCCTTAGTGGATTAAAAATTGAAATTTGATAAATGCCTTAACTTAATTAAAACGTAAAATGTAAATGTCTAATAACAATAAAAGCCCAAAACAAACGAAAATATGAAGCTAGTGGCCCATGGCCTTATTACAATGAAATTTAAACCCACTAATTAAAAATATTAAAAATAAATAAACTAGTAAAGTCTTTTGCTGAATAAAAATAATCCCTCGCATGGCCACCTTGCGCTCTTCTCCAACCCGGTCTGATGCACTAGGTGCTACCTGAAAGATATTAAATAATGGGGTGAGTCGCGAGACTCAGTGTGCAACCCTCGTGCACCATCAGATTGGGCCTTAGCCCCATAGAACAGATAACAGAGTTTATTATATCAGAAGATATGCAAAGCCCAACCCAATCCTAGGTTTCCATCCGCTACACACCACCCTTACCTGCCAATCACACCATTGGGGATTTCTACAATCAACCCACACCACTACACACCATCGATGGCAGTCATGCTGCAGATAGCTGCTCATCGTCAGATCATGGCTATAGCCACTACAACAGATCATGGCATTAGCCACTACAACAGATCATGGCAAAAGCCACTACAACAGATCATGGCAAAACCCACTACAACAGGACACTTTCTCTTTCATCAATCACCCAACCCCATGCAATCACAGAAACCGGCATACATGTTCATCATACCAAATCGACAGAAACATTCACTTTAGAATGACAGAGATCACTAACTCGGTGATTCGCCTTTACCCTCCTCGGGTTTTCAACACCATGCCAGATTTCGGTATTTAGCAGAATATAACAAATTTATAAACATATACTAACAAGCAATCCAAATGGTGTGAGAATGTTACACACCTGATTAATACGTAGGACTACCCTCTATGTCGATACCCTCGCTAATCGGATCTCTCGCCTTTGTCTACAACTTTGCTCAAAAGCCGGGAAGAACGCGAAGATAAGGCCTCTCCTATATTCGGCCAAGGGTTAGTGTTTTACCCGAATTATATGCTTAAATTAACAGATCTCCTTACCTTGAAATCTCGAAAGTGATACTATCCAAGGGCTACTGAACTCTGGCTTAGAAATCTAAGCGATTGAATCCCCTTCAAATCCCGGAATACCGCAAACGATAGAGAACACCCGATTAGTTAACCATATAGCCATTCGACTAAGATCTCTAAAAGCCGGAAAAGAATACACAAATCGACATTTACCTCTACAAATGATTTCGGCTACCCCCTTGCAGAAAGATTCGGCAATCCCAGAAGAAGATCGAAGCGTAGAAGAGTATAGATCTAGGAATTTTGGCTTTTAAGAAAATCCCGAAAAGATGAACTAGATGTGTTTTTTCGGCTTTTTAGAAGAATTGAATGAAGAGTTTTGGCTTTTAGTGAATGGGAGAAGAATAACAATTGGGATCAGAAGATTCGGCTAAAAGGAAGTTTCAAAGAAAAAGAAAGAAAAGGTGAGGGAGGTGGTGATTTTCGGCTTTTGGAAGAGAAAAGATGAGAAAAGAAAACAAGTGAGATGGCCTTCAAATTTTCTTTTTACACCCTTGCCATACTAAACCAATTCTCTTCCCCTCTCCCATGTTTGATTTTTCGGCCAACTCTGCAACCAAATGATAACTCCTATCTTTCTTCCTTATCTTAATCTACTAACTCCTCCAAAATAGGCCTAATATCCACATATTATATACATTAAAAATCCCCTAAATAATAGCCTTGTGCCGTCCCCCCTAGCTCCTCTTTAAGTGCCGAATTTGGCTCAATAACTTGGGCTCCAAGCAACCAAAACTTGGGCCTTCTCCATCCACTAGTGACGCCCCCCTTTTCTCCTCTATGGCGCCACCCTACTTTGGGACCACAAGCCCAATTTGACATTCTAAACAACCAAAACCTTATTTTAAGCCCTAGATATCTAAACAGAATATTTAATCAAGGCCTCAGCCCAAACCTGAGCCCAATTTGCACATCAAATTCTCAAATTAACATATTAAGCATACATCACATAAAATGCACAGACCCAATAATTCAGGATGTTACAGTTCTACCCCCTTAAAAGAAATTTCGTCCTCGAAATTTCCAACTAACTATTAATCGTACTACCCAAGTCTCACCACTATGCTTTCGCTGTGCACTCTAATTCTAAAGCTAAAAGAAACACTTAGGATAATATGATAGAGTACGCACCGGTATTGCATCTAGAGTGTCCTCGTCCCCTTGGCGACGTGCTGCATAGACCAAAGCTTGCTGCCTTGCCTCAGCATAACCTACACCTTCACGACCATGTCCTGTGCCATTGCCACCATTGACTTGACCACGGCCCCTTGGTGGTTGTTGACCACCTCTTCCAAGCTGTGCATTCCCTTGGCCCGTGGGCCCATCACTGCCCCGTTCCTGCGGACAGTTCCTAACTTGGTGGTTCGTAGATCCACACCTAAAGCACTTCCCACTACCTGCCCAACAACTCTTTCGAGGACCCGCAACATCGCCTGAGATACCGCATCATCTCCGGGCGCCTGGTCCCGAAATTCTCCCTCTACAGCTGGCATATTCAGCATCTCGTTTTCTGACCCGTGGCCAGACCCTGCTGGCTCTGACACAGTCATCCTACCCTTACCACGACCACGCGGCGGACTACCTTAACCCCTTGTACTCTTTCTTCCGATTGACATTTGTCTGATTAGAAATTTTTTATGAATTAATAGTTTTCTTCCACTGATTAACCACGAACAGCCTTATGAACAATAGTTTAAGAGTAGTTCTTTCGAATTCGGAATTACATCTACAAGTTTCAGTCTTAAGTTTGTCTCCTAGTTCTAGGAACCACACACATTAACCATCAACATACAGACGACATCCATGAACCCACATTCAACACATAGGGTATTTTAGTCATTTCACTACCTGTGGTATTTTAAGTAATTTATCCTACAGGGTATTTTTGTAATTTTTCAAATAGGGTTCCTTGGTGATTTTGTGAAAGAAGGGTATTTTGGTAATTTTTCAATTCGAGGTATATTGGTAATTTTACAATCCGGGGGTATTTCGGTAATCCTACAAATTAGGGATATTTTGGTCACTTATAAATCGGGGTAATTTGGTAATTTTACAAAATAGGACTAATTTGGTCCTTTCAGTTTTTAGTTATAAATTTTGGCTCATCAACAAATCCTCGTGGCTAGGTGAACAGTCACTATGCACCGTAGGATTCCAGCGAAGAGGGTGAGTCACTAGGGCCGCTAAGTACCAAGCTCTCCTGAATCCAATCTGGACATGCGTATGCTGTTGCCACACCCTAGTCTTGTGACTTGTTTACAGGTTTGTTCGGTTGAATTAAGTATTATGGAATTGAAGAGTTGTTTAACTAGGCCTAAGGTCCATCAAGCTCTAATTAAAATAATCTACGTCCCTTAAAGCCCATCAAGCCCACATATATATATATAACACAGTGAGTTCTCAATACTTACAGCGGACTTGGGCCGAGACGCAGTGCCATGCTTAGAAAACCCTCCCGTGTTATTTATAAACATGCATGTTTTCAAAAACCCAACTTTAGAAAATGTTTTGAGCCCAAAACCCCAAAGTCGAGTTTTGAACCTGCTCTGATACCAATTTGTAACACCCCAAACCCAGCCCAAACACCATGACCGGATCTGGCATGTCACTTAGGGAGATTTTAAAAGATGTCACAATTTCAAAAAATATTTTTCTTGAGTTTAACTCTTTATTCGAGAAAACTAAATGGTTGGATGATTTGTAAAAGATATACATTTTATATTTATGCCTTAGTGGATTAAAAACCGAAATTTGATACATGCCTTAACTTAATTAAAACGTAAAATGTAAATGTCTAATAACAATAAAAGCCCAAAACAAAAGAAAATATGAAGCTAGTGGCCCATGGCCTTATTACAATGAAATTTAAACCCACTAATTAAAAATATTAAAAATAAATAAACTAGTAAAGTCTTTTCTTTGAATCAAAATAATCCCTCGCATGGCCACCTTGCGCTCTTCTCCAACCCGGTCCGATGCACTAGGTGCTACCTGAAAGATGTCAAATAATGGGGTGAGTCGCGAGACTCAGTGTGCAACCCTCGTGCACCATCAGATTGGGCCTTAGCCCCACAGAACAGATAACAGAGTATAATACATCAGAAGATATGCAAAGCCCAACCCAATCCTAGGTTTCCATCCGCTACACACCACCCTTACCTGCCAATCACACCATTGGGGATTTCTACAATCAACCCACACCGCTACACACCATCGATGGCAGTCATGCTGCAGATAGCTGCTCATCGTCAGATCATGGCAATAGCCACTACAACAGATCATGGCATTAGCCACTACAACAGATCATGGCAAAAGCCACTACAACAGATCATGGCAAAAGCCACTACAACAAGACACTTCCCCTTTCATCAATCACCCAACCCCATGCAATCACAGAAACTGACATACATGTTCATCATACCAAATCGACAGAAACATTCACTTTAGAATGACAGAGATCACTAACCTGGTGATTTGCCTTTACCCACCTCAAGTTTTCAATAGCCATGCCGGTATTTCGGCATTTAGCAGAATATAACAGATTTATAAACATATACTAACAAGCAATCCAAATGGTGTGAGAGTGTTACACACCTGATTAATACGTATGACTACCCTCTATGTCGATACCCTCGCTAATCGGATCTACTGCCCTTTGTCTACAACTTTGCTCAAAAGCCGGAAGAACGCGAAGATAATGCCTCTCCTATATTCGGCCAAGGGTTAGTGTTTTACCCGAATTATATGCTTAAATTAACAGATCTACTTACCTTGAAATCCCGAAAGTGATACGATCCAAGGGCTACTGAACTCTAGCTTAGAAATCTAAGCGATTGAATCCCCTTCAAATCTCGGAATACCGCAAACGATAGAAAACACCCGATTAGTTAACCATATAGCCATTCGGCTAAGATCTCTAAAAGCCAGAAAAGAATACACAAATCAACATTTACCTCTACAGATGATTTCGGCTACCCTATTGCAGAAAGATTCGGCAATCCCAGAAGAAGATCGAAGCATAGAAGAGTATAGATCTAGGAATTTTGACTTTTAAGAAAATCTCGAAAAGATGAACTAGATGTGTTTTTTCGGGTTTTTAGAAGAATTGAATGAGGAGTTTCGGCTTTTAGTGAATGGGAGAAGAATAACAATGGGGATCAGAAGATTCGGCTAAAAGGAAGTTTCAAAGAAAAAGAAAGAAAAGGTGAGGGAGGTGGTGATTTTCGGCTTTTGGAAGAGAAAAGATGAGAAAAGAAAACAAGTGAGATGGCCTTCAAATTTTCTAAGACACCCCTTGCCATACTAAACCAATTCTCTTCCCCTCTCCTGTGTTTGATTTTCTACCAACTCTGCAACAAATGATAACTCCTATCTTTCTTCCTTATCTTAATCTACTAACTCCTCCAAAATAGGCCTAATATCCACATATTATATACATTAAAAATCCCCTAAATAATAGCCTTGTGCCGTCCCCCATAGCTCCTCTTTAAGTGCCTAATTTGGCCCAATAACTTGGGCTCCACGCAACCAAAACTTGGGTCTTCTCCATCCACTAGTGACGCCCCCCCTTTTCTCCTCTATGGCGCCACCCTACTTTGGGACCACAAGCCCAATTTGACATTCTAAACAACCAAAACCTTATTTTAAGCCCTAGAGTATCTAAACAGAATATTTAATCAAGGCCTCAGCCTAAACCTGAACCCAATTTGCACCTCAAATTCTCAAATTAACATATTAAGCATACATCACATAAAATTCACAGACCCAATAATTCAGGATGTTACATTACCTCTACTAGAATGCCAGATGATCTAAACGTATCCTACAAGTTGTTGTACTTACTTTAGTATCGCCACTAAAAACACGAGTGGTGATCTTATTAGCAGGAAAGTTCGCCTAATTAGGTCATTTCCTTAACTAAAATCTCACTATAACTTAGAATGGTACTCCGCAGTTTGGCAAAGTTCTATGTAGTGCTCCACCACAAAGTTACCAACCTTGTCCGGTTTAAGTCCTGCAACTTATGCGGTCTTCGCTAGTGTAGTCTCCTGAATCGATCTGGTTCGCCAAACCAAGGTGTGACAAAGTCATAGCTCAATTTCCATTAGCATTGTTGCTAGTGGAGGAGGATGTGGGTTCAAATCCATTGAAGTGCATTATCCTCTTATTTAAGGATTGGAGAGGGGCTATGGATAATTCTAGGCATTGTTTCAAAACGAGCAGATATGATACGAACCAATAATGGGATTACTGTTAAAAAAAAGGATGAAAACTTGTTCATCATTCATTTCTTCCACCAAAAAAATAAACAAGAAACCAAAGAAACCATTGTTTAAAGCTTCAAAGGTTTGGCCATTTGCATGATAAGCAATTTCAAGTTTGTTTATTGTAATTTTTATGTTTTTGAGATCTCAGGAGCTTGATTTAGCTGACTTGTATACTATTTTATAAATTTTTTAGAGTTTTCAAAAGTTTCCGTTAATGAATTCTTGAAGCTTTTGGTATTAAATTGTTAGATTTTAAGCTTATATATGAAAAATGACTAATTTGTAAAGTGGAAATTGTTAATTTTGTACCTAAGGACTAAAATGTATATATTTCGAAATTGGTATGAAATTTATGTAAGTATGGATAGTAGAGGGCCTTAGAAGGATGTATTTAAGATCACTTTTGAAATTTTGGCTCAAATTTGAAAGATATTGCAATTTTGATTTTAGGGACTAAATTGAATAAAATGTTAAAATTTAGGGAACATTTGAAAAATTAAATTGAATTGACATATGCATATAATAAGCTATTATAAGATGTTTGGAGTTGATAAATTGAAATGAATTATTGTAGATCAAGAATTGAATCAATCGAAGAATAATTGAGAAAAAGGCAAAATTGCATATTAGTCCTTGATGTCTTGTTTTTTGTTGTTTTTTCTAGGTAAGTTCATATGGAACTTTGTTATTTATTTTTTGTTTGAAATATATATTATAATATCTATTATTTTAGGTTAATTATAATTTTGACAATTTTGACATTTAAAGGACTAAATCGTCAAGTACGAGAAATATAGTATTACAAGTGAATACAATGTATGGAATGGATGTGGAATGTTTATATACTTGAATGATATGTATATAACGATATTACAGGGACTGGAATGAATTGAATATCGTAATAGAGCTTGTGTGACCTTAGTAAACGATTAGGATACGAATGGCATGCCATTAGGGTTCAAACGGAAAAAGGAAATGGTTCAATTGAAAAAGGAAAACAAGTGTTTGATCTGGGATTAATATGATGGCTTGAGATCCAGCATATGTTGCGGATTTTTTGAAGCTAGTGTTAGCAGCATCGAACTAAGCTTATATGAGCAACCTTGGTTTGAAGCTAGAGTTAGCAGCCCGATTTTGACAGCTCGTGTAAGCAAATTAGTCTTGTGTATCAGAGTTCATTTTGCTATAGTTCTCCAAGTGAAACAGAAAATGAAAATGGTAACTAAAAGTGAAAATGAAATGATTGATCATGGATAGGAAATGTGATATTTATAAATTGAGCATAGTCTAATAGTATATGTTATAATATTAAATGGTTATATATGTATATGATTTTGGTATTATGGTTTGATATGCAAATGAACTAACATAGCGATTGTGTGATTGAATTGTGCATGAAAGTATAAGGTTGTCAAAAGATGCCATGTTTGAACCAATGTGTTTCAATTGCTAAATTGTTATAAATATCAAGGCAAGTTAAGTAAGTTTTTCATATGGACTTACTAAGCATTCGAAATGCTTACCTAGTTGTTTTCCCTTTTCTATAGATTTTCGGTTTGCGAAACTTTTCAATTGGATCAACTTGAAGACCACACTATCCTACTATTGACTCGGTAGATTTTTTTATAGTTTTAGCTAGGTTATGTGGAATGTACATAGGTGTTACTATGTGTGTTAACTTTGAGTTTATAGTTTATTAAACTTGGTAAATGTTTGAATTATGGAATGTTAATGTTTAATTGTGTAATTGCATGTTGGTAACTTGTATGATATGGTGTATGGTATTTAAGCAACATACTTGAGCTAGTATAACATGGTTAATGGTTGTTTTGAATAGGTTAAAAGCATGGTGAAATAGGTGAGACTTAAAATGGTTGAAATGGGATTTTTTGATTTGATTTAGTATCCAAATAAGACTTGATGGATGAGTTGATATTGGGATTGGATGTAACGACCCGAAATTGGGCCTAGTAGGATTGGGCCCATTGGGCCTTGAGCGTAGAAGCGTTTTAAAATTCATGGGAATTTGAGAACGGCATTATTTCAAGTTGGACTTATTAGGAAGGTGATTTTGGAGAGTTACGAGGTTTCTAGAAAGTTCCGGGTTCAAGTTAAGTTATAGGAAAAATTTTGTGTTTAAAGCACTTTAAGGAGATATAGTAAGTGGCCTCAATGCTTATGAAAATAAATGAGTAATGTGCTAGCATAAATGAGCAATTGGTAAAGAGGATATGATGCCACATGAAGGACTTTAAGGGAAGAGGTTCAAATCCCATAATGTGCAAATTTTGACTATTATTTTTGTATTCTTTCCCTAAGTGTCGGCCAAGCATGTAAATAAGGCAAGGTGGACTTTTTATTTTTGGCAAGATGGCTAAGGAAAATAGGAAAGGATGAAGGTGAGGAAAGAAATCAAGAGAAAGGGGAAAGTAAGGGGAACATGTGGCCTTTTTCAAGGGAAGTGTTATGGAAAGTGTGGTTGGCCAATTTTGACCATTATGGTCATGAATGTGGACGGTTTTGGGTGTAGAGGGAGGTAGCCGAATTTTCTTTGGCAATTGGTAAAAGTTTTGGTGTTGTTTTGGCCAAAAACTCCTATTTGCAACTTTTGTGTCATTTTCTTTTCTCTCCAAATTTCCTTCTCCTTCTTGCCGAATCTTCAAGCTTTGAGTGTACATCTTTCTCCTTTGTTTAGCCGAATCACTCACCTTTTTGTTTATCTTCCCTTAGATAGCTGAAACAATCTAGCACTCTTCTCTCCATCCATTCTTTTCTTTTGACCTTTTCATCAACATTTTCTCTATTCTTAATTCGACATTACCTTGTGATCAAATCATCCTCTTTTCGTAGTGATTTAAGTGAGTGGCGCTACAAGGAAATTAACAATCGGTAAGTAGTAGTTCTCTCTTTGCCTTTGTTTCATCCAGGTTTTTCCTTAATAATCGAGTGTTCTTCTTTCTCTCTCGTTGGGTCTAAGTTACATTCTTTTCTGTGATATGGCCATCGTTGGATTTAGGGCTTTCAACAAGGTGAAGGAGCACAAGTGATTTGTATTAACCAAATCGTTATCGTCGACTTGTCAAGCAAGTGGGGTAAGAACGTTGTTATAAGATTTGTTTTGATTAAAGGTGGGATAATTGCTAACGACTCTTTCGCTCACCAAATATTGTTAGGACGGGATTTCAGTAGCCAAAGGGTAGGATCAATTTTTGGTGCACTGAGGGAGATCACATTCGTGGTGTTGAAACGGTAGAAAGCACAACTTGTAATCAAGGTGTGTAATCCCGTACCCTTCCGAATATATGTTTGAAATGGTGTGTAATCCCGTACCCTTCCGAATACATGTTTGAAATGGTGTGTAATCTCGTACCCTTCCGAATATATGTTTGAAATGGTGTGTAATCCCGTACCCTTCCGAATACATGTTTGAAATGGTGTGTAATCCCGTACCCTTCCGAATACATGTTTAAAATGGTGTGTAATCCCGTACCCTTCCGAATATATGTTTGAAATGGTGTGTAATCTCATACCTCTCTGGATGTTTGTATGAAATGTTCTATGATTCGGTCGAAATACAGAAGAAAGTCAGAAACCGGCATCCGAGACCACTCGGGAGTGCGTATGTTCATAGTAGTAACCATATTTTGCAAAGAAACAGTTTGATCAGCAGCAGTGATGTGATTTTGGAAAAATCACGAAAAATAGGATAAAGGGAATTAGAAAGCGAAAAAGATATTGAATTAAATCTTACTGTGTCTATTTTTATATGAAAGAAACAGAGGAGGAATAGGAAGTTTATATTCTGGGATATCTTAATTTTGGTGAGACTGATTCTGATTGACTTCGTGGTTCCCTGTTCTGTCATGGAAAAAAATCATTTAAAATTGTACAAAGTGAATTATGAGTTATGATCTATATGTATAGATTCCTTAGTGAGCCTATTTTCAATAGAAACAAGTGGGAGCAACATATGAAAACCGTACAGAGAGATATTTGAATTTTGGGTAAGAGAGGTCAGAACCGTTGGTCAGTGAAACAAGGGAATCTTTAAAGAATAAACTGTATTAATCGGCTAAGCCAAAAATTCTGAAAAAATTGTAGTAAGAAGATATATGAGTCTAGTTTCAAGGAAAATTTACGGATTTAAATTTCGAGTTTCCTAACTCGAGTTATAGTCAGTTTAGTCAGTATGACACAGATGGACAGTTTCAATTTTTATGCCTCACATTAGTAGTTAAGTCTAGGTTGCGGAATTACCAAAATACCCTTGGAGGGTAAATTACCAAAATACCCCTGGGTTGCGAGATTACCGAATTACCCTTAGTGGGTAATATTACCGATTTACCGAAATGCCCTTATGGGCCGAATTGATAAAATGCCTTAGTGGGCTGAATTACAAAGCTCAATAATGGGCCGATTCATCGTATTAAATTACTAGACTAATAGATGTTATACATGTGGATATTTTATGTTGTTATGTGTATTGCATCATCACATATTGCATGGGATGGGAAACTTGAATGAAGAGAAGTATAGACCGGTGGCATTGCCACAAATTCTGATATGGGCTATGTGCCAATTTAAATATGGCTTTGTGCCATCGTGATTAAGGCTGTGTACCGATTATATTACCGTATATGATTCTGGTGGCTTTGCCACAAATTCTGATAATGGCTATGTGCCTAACATATGAACTAACGACTCTGTGTCGATCATTTTACCGTATATGAATCGTGGCTCAGCCACAAATAGTATAAATGGCGACTTGACCGCAAATTGGAGAGATCAAGGGGTGGGTTGACTTGATCCCCACGGAGAGACTGGCTGTGCGGGGAGAGATTGGATGGATGGGTTGGGTTGCATACTTTGCATTCATATATATATATCTTGTTTTGTAATTGGGCTTGGCCCAAGATTATCTTAAATGGGCTTAGGCCCAAGATATTTCTAAGCGGGTTCGGGCCTAGTGGATGACGGTGAAGGGGATTTCTGCACGAGTTCTTGTAACTCATCCCCTTTTTCTTAACCCTTGCGGTAATGCTTCGTAATGAGGACTTGGGCCCATGGATGACTCGGTGGAGGCCATACTTGAAGCGGTGTTTTATTTTGAACTTTAGATTTTTAATTCCGTTCACTTTACTTTTTGGGTTTTTATGTTGTAATAAGGCCTGCTGGTGTTTTATTATTTGTTTTATGGTTGATATACTTATTATTTTGCTTAAATTGTTTAAAACGAGAATTTTCTAAAACTTAAATAAAGGTTTTCCAAAATTGATTAACATATGGATTTCATAACAAACTTTTACAAATATTTTTAACATTGGAAATTTTCTCTCAAATTATCAACGATATTTTCAAAAGTCACGGTTTTAAAAGATTACTAGTTCGATTATCGATTTATCAAACAACCTCTCAAAAATACTTGCATTTTATCTACGTTTCCGCAACGTTTTCAAAATGCTTTTGCAACTCTATTTCTAAACATTACATTTTTATTTTGTTCATTTCAAATATGCTTCTGCAAACGAAAAGGTTTTTTTTTTTTTTAAAGATTATTACGTTTTCAAGTAGTTAACAATTGGTTAAGTGTTTTTGGTTTTAACAAAGAGGCTGTATTTCTCAAGCAAGTTTTTAATAATCGCAAGGATGGTTATTTTTTTTTACTTCCATGTGACACACCAGATTCGGGCCTAACTTCTAGGCCCCGGTTTGGGGTGTTACATTGGATATAGGAAATGTTTGATATGTATTTTAATTGGTTTTGTGCATGTACAAAGGTGAAAATATGCACCAAATAGGTTACTGGTATAATTGGCTTGAAATACATACCAAAAGGTCTATTTTGTACCAAAAATAGAGCCCATGTCACGACGAGACTTGGACTTCGAGCCATGACGTGATGAGGAACCCCGTTGTCACAACGGGACAAGTCAGTATGTCACGTCGCATTGAGGGAACCCTCATGTTGCAATATCATTTTGAAATTTTAAAATTGTTGCAAATTGGTCCTTGATTAATCCGAGCCAATTCTAGAGCATGCGTAGTCTCGTATAAGACCCGAGAAAGGTAGTATATGGTGATTATGAACTGAAATGGTTATGATTGCATGATTTATGTTTAATTTGAATGTTAATTGTCCGTAGTTGCTCCGACAACGACTGTAGCATCTCGTAACTCAGACCCGACGATCAGGTTGGGCGAGGGGTGTTACAAATATAAGTCCAAATGTTTGTAAAAGGATCATAAGTAATGTGGAGAAAGTGAAAGGACTAATCGTTTTGACATCTTGATCATTTTAGGAATTAAGACAAGAGAAATCCGACCATCTGGACAACTTGGAAGCACATGGCATGCTTACCGCATAACCAATAATGTTATCAATTCAAACTCATTGTTTGGATAAGTGGAGTTTGGACTTCACCTTTTTTTTATGTAGTTATAAAACCACATGATAACTATCCAGTTATAAAACTGCATAACGCCGAAGGTACTAATTTGGCCTCAAAACAACTCACGAAAGAACTTATAAATACCTTTATCCTTTTCCGTAAGCTTAATAAAAGAAACATCAAAAGTTCCAAAGCAAGAAAGCTCAAGTAAAACAAACATGTCTTCTAAAGTAAATGTATACTCACCCAAGCAGTAATCATAGTATAAGTCTAAGGAGAATAGCATGCCACACATCCAACCTCTTTTCTTTCCTTACCTTATAAAGCTTGGAACTAACTTGAATGACATTAAGTACTCCTGCCTCTGAAACTTAAGTATGCATTGGGAAGTTTTTCCAGAACTTTGTCTACCCATTCATCACAACTTGGAACTATCCAATAATTGGCGAGTTTGGTAACGAAGAGCGAAAATTGTCCTCGCTCAAATCGAAATTTTAAATTGGTGTTGGGTGAGATATGTACTTCTTCTTGCACTTCTAGGAAAATAAACTAAAAATTGTACCAAACTAGTGGAGAAAGATTTTGGTTGAATTATTTCTCTTTCACGTGATTATAATTTTGATAAATATGATACAATAAAAAAATTGCAATTGCAAATTAAATTATTAATTGGTACCATTGAAACATTATCATTGTTGAAGGCGTAACTAGATGGCAAGCAATAGCTTTAGTCCCCCTTAACTAAATATATTTTAACTCTTATAAAAAATTAATAATTTAACTAAAATTTTAATTTTATCTTCAACGTAAAAAGAATACCTAGCTCCACCTATGATAGTGGGTGTAAATTGCAAAAGCTTCAAAATGGAATGATAAGAGTTGGGAAGAGGGGTGATGGGTCCTTTTGCTTTGATAGGATCATCCACACTGGTCAGCTACAGTGGTGTAGATGTCGATAGTGGAATTACTGACACCAATTTTTCAGCTGATCCAAGCTCAAGCAAAACAAGACAAAAGACAAATAATCATTTGCGTACTGGACAGCAATAAACTAATTAGATGCATTGATTCTGATCACTAAGTATTATTATGTATATTATGATTTAACTTTGTATTTGCATGCCCTGTTTGCTTTGTAATTGGCCTAAGTATACTAGTCTCAATTTTCATTTCTAATTTCCACTTAAGGAGGAGTTAGGTTTTTGTCTCCCCTAATAAAATGAATTCGAGTTTTTAGTTAGGTTCTTGTCTCAATTTTAATTTGTCTTTTAAGAGTAATATTTAATAAATCCTTTTAATTGGTGGTTAAGATTTTTTTTATTATCATATATATATATAATAATAAAGTACATTATATTTTTAAAGGAAGACATAATTCGAACATTTAAAACTATATTATTAAAAAAATAACCACAAACTTTAAATATGAACTGTAAAAAGAATAAAAAATTTAATTAAAATAATAATTAAGTGGATATCTGATGGTGAATATAGGCTCACATTATTTATTATAAATCATCCTAATTATATATGAAGCATAGGAATTGGGAAGCACTAACATTTTTAAAATGTTTAAAATTTAAAACCTCACGTAAAAGTGGTTTGACCCCCAACTCCACCTTCCACAACGCATGGAGCTCACCCCCCTCCACTTTGTTTAATTAGTGCTCTCAAATTGCCAAGAGCATCCATCGTACACCCTTCGTACAAATTAAATAAACAAAAAGAATTATTACAACAGTTTGAAAAAAATATTAAATTGAAAATATTATTTATTCAAGAACTTATAGGCAACACAAAATCACGTAACCGACAATTTAAAGTGGACGCAAAAGCCACATTCTCCACTTTGGCTTGCTTGCTTGTTGCTACCATCTCTCTATCTTAATCATATAATTATAATAAATATATATATTCTTTTGATTTTTTTTTTTACTTTCATTTTGACTGTGTTGATATTATGATACATCAAAGAGTTAGTATGGAGAAGAGAAAGAATGATGGTTACTATAAAGACTACTTCACTTCGTCAAGACGGCGAGTCAGGGGTTATGAAGAGTGGTGGAGAAGACAATGTAAAAGTTGAGGGCTGAAAGATTGTTGGCAGAGTGTAGGCTTAGTATTTTCGGAAACTCCATCCCCTCTTCCTTATTCTTGGAGGTATTTATAGGAAAGGGTCTCGTGTAAGGGATGTCTTCAATAGGATGAGGATGTCTATGACATGAGAGATCTTGTCATTTATTTTTACTCTGATGGTATAAAGCAGTTGAGCGACGTGATGTTTGGTGATCATTGTGTCACAGTCTTAAAATTTATAATGAGAATGATCGAGCCTAAAAACTAACCATGACAATGATTGAGGCAAGTGTACCTATCGAACAGTAGTATAGCTTAGTGGCAAGACCGGATTGTCGAACCCAAAGGAACCAAAAGTACTAATACTAACCTTCTTTTTATTATTTAGCCTTAAAATTGAAGTGAATCGGTTTAATCTAGAAAATTAACTAACTACTAAGCTAAAGACAATGAGACAAAAAGAATGAAATTGGGGAAATACTTGTGGGAAAAACCAATTGATTAAAACAATACCTAAGGAAGAATACTCCTAGACTTCACTTGTTATCTAACTCTGAACTAGACAATTTATTCATTTGACTTGATCCGTGAGATTCCCTAAGTTATATTAATACCTCCGTCGAGGCTACTAACGTCTAATCCTAGGTTGATTAATTGAAATCTCTTTCTAATTAAAATCCCTAAGATTGCATTAACTCGATCTATGGACTCCCATATTAGGTTTCACCCTAATCTGGCAAAATCTCGTCACCCTATGTCTAGGCGTGCGATCAACTCCGCTTAATTATGCTAGATCTACTCTTAGGCAGGGACTTTTGCTCCTCTACCTAAGCACATCAAACTTGAATTAATATCCCGAAAATATCAACACAAGAATTAAGAACACATAATTAAGAACAAATCAAATATTTATCATATAGTTTAGCAAACGATAACAAGATTCATCTTAAGTTTCATCCCCCTCAGGTATTTGAGGGTTTAGTTCATAACGATAATAGAATACATCTCAAAAGAAAAGATAAAACAAAACATAAGAAAAACTCTAAAACCCCCTAAAGGAATTGAAGAGAGATCCTCCGTCTTGAGTATAACTCCGGCTTCTTGAGATGAATCAACTGGCTTTCTTCAAGTAATTTCCACAATTCTGATCTTTCTGGCTCGGCTCCTTGGCCTAGCTGGACCCCCTTGAAAGTTGGCCTCTAGGGTGTTTATATAGGCTTTTGGAATGTGTTTCTTTACCCCTAAGTATCCAAATCCGAGTGAAATTCCTCTTCTCCACGGCAGGGACACGCCCTTGGCACACGCCCATGTGAATCGTGGCCAGGCCGTGTTCAGGTCTGATTTGGGAGGCACGGCCGTGTTGAATGGGCCCAGGCCATGTTAATTTCGTGATTTGGCCTATTTGGTCCGTTTTAAGCCCTTTTCTCGTTCTTTTCATCCTCCGGTGCTTTCCTGAGTATAAAACATGAAAACAAAGGATTAAGAGCACCAAATTACACAATTCAAGGCTTAAATCACCCAAAAGCATGCTAAATGTGGGTCTAAAATATGTTACTATTTCAGTTTATCAAATACCCCCACACTTAAGCTTTTGCTTGTCCTCAAGCAAAATTCTCAACTCATGATTAAAACGAACTTCCTTGATTCATAATATTCATCAATAATGTTTCATCATAATTCAAAGATAATCCATACATGGATAATTCAACTCAAAGAGTCCTAAAGATTCAAACAATCTAATTCATACATTTGTATCACAAAATATAGGTGTTTCCCCTCATCTGGATGATTACCTCTGATTCAAAATCGACAAGGATTGACATCCTCACTAAAGATTCACTCAAATCACTCGAGGTGTTTAAGGTTCAAGAAAGAGCACTCATAAGTCAAACATGAGAAGTTAATCCCATAGGCTTGCATGAGAATCAAATCTCCACCACTATAATATGAAATGATGCACAAATCAAAAGGTCTTTAACAGGGTTGTAACGGGGCTTGGGTTAAGGTGTGGATATAGGCTGAATTAGAAGGTTAGAGTCGAGATTGCCCTGACAAATTACCTAACCAAAAACAACAAACTGAATATAAGTAATTACATCAATTGAAAACTAATAGTACTAATAATTCGAGCTTCTTCTTCAATATTTAGAATTCAAACGTATAAGCTCATTTAATCACAAAACTAATAATGAATATACTTCTATTTTTTTAAGAACAAATCAAATACATAATAAAGGATGAATTTAACTACTGAAATAAAGATCATAGTTAGGCAACTGATCAAATCAAATCTCGATATAAGGGTAGTCAAAAAGAATGGTGATAACAAAAACAAAGGGTTTTGGGTTAGTATTAGCGGGTAAGTCAATAAATGGGTTGTTAGGATTAAACGGGGTTCACTAGGGGTTAATAAGATGGGTACACTTTTTAGTGGAGTGAGTGGGTTAAAACCTAGGTGCCTTTATCATCTTCGTATATCAAATCAAAGGTGTGGTCTCGACCTATATAATCGATGAAAGTTCTAGAATAACAAATCAATGTTGACACACTCATAATCAATAAAGTGAGCAAGAAAAAGAATATATGCTCTATAAGGCTCAACATCTCACAAAAATTATGGCTTTTTGATGTCAACCTAGCAAATTTCAAACTTCAAAGTAATATTCACATTCAGGTAGACAACCTAGAAAAATTGTTAATTCTAAAAAATAGACTTATCATGCTTGACTCTATAGTATTTTAAAGTTTAAATTATCAATGCACAATTATCAATGACTTAATCTAAAATATATCAATAAAAATCATGAATCACAGGAAATTTCATTCTAATCATAATATGAGAAACTTACTTAAGAAACAAGACATAATTCAGGATTTGAGAATAATGCAAAACGTTTGGCACCTAATTTCAGGAATTTAAGAATAATGAAAAAAGTTAGGCAGCTTTTTAGGTTGTTCACCCCCCACACTTAAGATGTACATTGCCCTCAATGTACAAAGATATATATATATATAAACAATTAAGTAGAAGATTAAAAGATATGGAGAGAAGTGAAACTCCCTGAATTTGGATGGATTCCTTGCGTTGGAGGTGAAACATAAGTTGGAAGAGGCGTCTCTGGTGGTGGTATGGTGGCCGTCCACAGTCTCTGCGCTAGATGAAGAAATTGGGTAGCTCGTGCAGAATTAGCCAGGAAATAATAATAATAATAATTCAAACTATACTAATTATATATTTAAAGAAAATCAAGCTAAAGTGAAGGGAAATAAAAGGTGAAATAAAATTAAAAGAAAAGATTAATAGACTGAAGAGTCCTTATTGTTGGATGGTTTACGAGGTGGGTATAACTTCTAAGGACGCGGTGATGTTGGCAGAGGTCGTGGTGGGGTGATTCCCAAGCAGCCTGAAGAACCTAAAACCAAGAAACTAAAATAGAATAAACTAAATTAAGCATAAGAGTGTTAAAGAGAAGGAAATTAAAAGAGATGAGAAAAGAAAACTAAAAGCTAAATGGTCTCAAAGAACCTTGGCTTTTCGACTAGACGAAGCGGCCGGCATGAACTTATGTAGATCGGTCTCCCACAGGGAGACTATATTGGGATCCTTCCACTTCTCTGACATGGATGTGGTGGAGCTCAAGGGTTTTGGTAATAACCAAGGGGGAAGAGTATGGAAGGGGAGAATTCTAAATAATGGAATGGAAGAAAGTGGTATGGATGGGGGGTGGGTGGTTTAAATAGAAATTTTGGGTTTGGTGCCTTCCTACGCCCGTGTGCCATGGGCGTGCTAAGTCACACGGCTGCATTGCACGGCCGTGTTGTGTTTCGTTCGTTTCTCCCACCCCCGTTGCGAGGTCACTACGCCCATGTAGGATCAAATAGTGTCGACCACGGCCGAATCGCACGGCCGTGGCTAGTTAGTTGGAGCCCGTGTGTCTTCCTTCAGTGTCGACCACAGCCATATCACACGGCCGTGATGGGGTAGTTGGGTCCGTGACTCGAAGATACGATCCGTCCTGACTCGTACCATCTTTGCCATGTCAGTACGGAGATTTGGTGTGTCCACACAGCCACGGCCACGGCCGTGTGTAAGGCCGTGTGGTATGGAAATTGGCCTTGTTTAGTTTATAGTTAGTTGCTACAAAGGAGAATTAAGAGTGAAAATAAAGTAAAATAAAATAGAAAGAGTAATGGAGTTAGTGCTCGGGTTTCCTCTCGAGAAGCGCTCGTTTAAAGTCTTAAGCTAGACTTACCTCTCGTTCGCAGAATCAGGGTGGTTTGAGGAGTTGAAAGTCCTTCCTCATGCTATCAGTTTCATTATCATGACAGAGTTCAAGTCGAGATATGCTTATATTGAAAGTGCCAAAAATAGGATTACTTACCTCGACTATGCCGTATGGGAAAACACTGATTACCCTAAAAGGGATTTCTTTGTTTGTATTAGGGTCAGGAGGAGATATTCGAGGGTCTGTTTGCTCTAACAATACCTGGTCTCCTATTTTAAAGTGATTTGTCGTTCCTACGAGCTCGTCTGGTGGTTCCCTCGGTTTCTCTTCATGTATCCTTAGTGTTTCCTTGAAATGTGTCTTCCACTTGTCTAGTTCATCAACTTGATCCCTTCGATCCTCATGAGTTGTTTCTTTGTTGGCATTGGGTCTAGGATCGGGTTTAGTTGTGTTATTTTGTGGTGCTTCCTGCAAAGAAGGGTTAACCGAATGGTTATCAATGGAATTCACTTTCTCACCTTGTTTGCTCGATGTTCTAACCGAATCGAGAGCCTGAAGAGTGACTGTCTCGTCACCTACACAGAGTATGAGTTCACCTGTAACACCCCAAACCCGGCCCATGCGTTAAGACCGGATCTGACATGTCACATGAGAAAAACATGTTAAATCCTTTTGAGAAAACGAGTTGATTTGAAATATTTGATAAAGTACTACTAACATCGAAGGTTGTTTGATAAATCAATAATTTGAACTAGAAATCTTTATAAATCGTGACTTTTGAAAATATCGTTGATAGTTCGAGAAAAACTTTCCGAGTTAAAATATTTGTAAAAATTTGTTATGAAATCCATTGTTAATCTATTTTGGAAAACCTTTATTTAAGTTTTAGAAAAATACCCATTTAAAATAATGCAAGAAAAATAATAAGTACGGCTAAACATAAAACCAAATAAAAATATCCCAGAGGCCTTATTACAACTTTAAAACCCGAAATAATAAAAGCAACGAAATAATACGGAAAAGAAGTTTACTAAAGTCTGAAAATAACATTCCAAAAGTATGGCCTCCACCGAGTCATCCATGGCCCCAAGTCCTCGTCACTGAGCATTACCTACAAGGGTTAAGAAAAAGGGGGAGTGAGTTACAAGAACTCAGTTTGAAATCCCCTTACCGTCATCCACTGGGCCTGAACTCATATTTCAATATCTTGGGCCTAAGCCCAATTACATATCAGAATTTATAAACATTTATATAAGAAAAGTATGCAACCCAAACCATCCATCCAACACACCCCCGTACCAACCATCACACCTGTGGGGATCAAGTCAACCCACCCCGCCATCACACCAAAGCGCAGGCAATTTGCCATTTAATAAAATTTATTGTGGCCAAGCCACCGATATCATATGTAAACATTATGGTAAACAGTTTATTGTGGCAATGCCACCAGGCTACACTTCTCTTCCACATTTTTCCCAACCCATGCAATATATGAAAATGCAATAACATAATAAAATGTTTGCATATAAATAGCAACCTTTTATCAAGTAATTTATTACAATGACTAGGCCCATTTAAGTAAAAATAATCGGCCCATTAAGGCATTCCAACATAACAGCCCATTAAGGGAATTTTCGTAATTCGGCCCATGAGGGCATTTTCGTAATTCGGCCCATGAGGGCATTTTCGTAATTTTAACAATCTAAATGCTGATTTTGCCGAATCTTTCAAAATAGTATACTTTAAACATATTCCTCATTTTATGCTAATTTTACGATTATAGCCTTATAATGATAGCAATCTACTTATTCGTCATGTTACCAAATCATAAACCTACGGAATTACGGTGTGGGATTACACACCTGATTACGGTAAGTACTAGGCCTTCTTGATCGTCGACACCTAAAATATCATAACACTCGATTAATTGACATACGTGATTTTATTAATATAACTCTAAAATAAACGATCTAAAGTGTTTACCCTTAGAATCGTGAACGACCATGATTTGTCTATTTTCACCGGATGATGGTCCACAACCCGGTGGAAAATCCCTAACCGCCGATACCGCCCTTCGTTTGAATTTAGGAGTAGGAATCGCTAATCCACTCCTTTTGTGATCTCTAAACACTATCCCTTTCGATTTGGTACCGCTTGCCTCCATTGAATAAAATCTTAGTCAAAACGATATTACGTTGATATGGAATGATTGACTAAGGAAAAAGGGTCGGCTTACCCCCATTTCCGTATGATCAACGAGTGGATAGATCGAGCGATTTAATCCCTAAAAATATAATCGATTAGTCAACCACTATTCCGATAACAACTTAAATGAATAAAGAATGATTTCATATAATCCATGAAGAACTCCTTACCTTATCGATATTGGATCCGATTTCCACCGTATGACTTAGGGCTAGAATGATACACGGCCACCCACTTAGAATTCTATGAAAAAGAGGGTGATTAAAAAAAATATGAAGGAGTGGAAGGTAACACCATTTCGGTTAAAATCAAGATTTACAACGAAATAGTGATAAATACCTATTCGCCTAGAAGGAAAAGAATATGAAAATAGAAAAGAAATCACTTACCGATTAAATCAAAGAAAAGAGTGTCAACTCGAATGAGAAAGAAATTGCAAAGGAGAGATTATGGTTTGAAAAGTTCAGCTATAGAGGAAAAATGAACAATAATAATTTCGGCTATGAGAGTATAGATTAGAGAAGAAGAAAGAAGGCTTGAAGAGCTTTGTGAAAAAGAAAAGAAAAGTGGAGAAGGAATGCTTAACTAGTTTCGATTTTCAAGAGAAGATGAGTGAAAATAATTGGTCACAATGGCTAGATGTTTTCGGCAAGACAAGAAAGAAAAGAGAAAATGCTCACTATTGTCTTGAAGTTGTGGCAATGAGAGGAGAAGTTAGAGGAACGAACACAAAGGATGCCAAAAGGAATTAGGCCTAACAAGCACCAAAACTATCAAAATGCTCCTAGCAAAATTCAGCTACCCTCTCCCTTTACCAAAACCGTGTATACCTTGACAATAAGGTCAAAAATTGGCCAACAAAACTTTCCAAAACACTCTCCCCAAAACCGGCCAACATATCCCCCTTCTTGCTCCTTTTCTTTCATTTCTTTCCTTACCCTCATTCTTACCTTATTTCCTTAGCCACCTTTCCAAAATTAAAAAGTCCACCTTGCCTTAAATACCACCTTGGCCGACACTTAGGGAAAGAACACAAAACAATAGTGAAAATTTTGCACCAAGTGGGACTCGAACCTCTTCCCTAAAGTCCCTTCATGTGACGCCTCAACCTCCTTTCCATAAGCTCAATTATGTTAGCAATTTACTCACTTATTTCTATAAGCTTTGATGCCATTTACTATCTCTCCTTAAAGTGCTAAAACACAAAATTTTACCTATAGCCTAACTTGAACCCGGAACTTCCTAGAAGCCTCGTAACTTTCCAAAATCACCTTCTTAATAAGTCCAACTTGAAATAATGTCATTCTTTTGTTCTAAAAAAATTTAAACACTCCTACGCCCAAGGCCCATTGGGCCCAATTCTACTAGGCCCAAATTCAGGTCGTTACAATTCTACCCTCCTTAAAGAAATTTCGTCCTCGAAATTTCCAACCAACTACTAAACGCACCGCTCAAATCACACCTCTATGCTTTCGCTGCGCACTCTGATCTTAATAACACTAATGTACTTTTAACATAATCTTGAATCCTCTTTCACACAACCAAACATCTAACCATAGAAGCAAACAGTTATCTACCACTTATACCCAAAATTTTCTACATTCAATCATCACGCCCAACCAAAACATACCTGACTTAATGGTGATGGAACAATCCCGAGCCTTATGCTCCTTAGACCCACATCTCAAGCATGCTCCAGACTTTCTCCAACATTCACCCGGATGACGCTTTTTGCAATATTCGCAAGCCGGAAAGTTTGGACGTGCCTTAACACGCTTTACGGAATGATACTGCGACCCAAAAGAACCGCGATCTCTTTTCTTCTTACAGTCCACACACTCAACTCGAAGTGCTTCACCGATTCCTTTAACCTCCTCCAATACCTCCTTAACTATTTGAGTCAGCTCATCAACCCTAGCTCGATCATGAGATCCCGTCTCAGCCACTGGTGATGCCAGCGCCTCCCTTTCGGGCACATGCCTCGGTACGGAAGATCCAGCCCTAGCACCTCGGCCTCTATCATGGTCACGTCTACCACGTCCACGTCCTCTAGCGCTCATGTTCACTAATGTCAATTTAATCTTATTACGAGTTTTATGAATCAGTATACTATTTCAGTGTTTATTAAACAATGTTTTATGGAGTATAGGAAGTAAAGTCGTTTTCGTAAACGTATCCTAAGGTCTCAATCTCTATAGTTTCAGCTCCTAAAGCTAGAAGTTCTAAAGTATTTCTACAGTCATACCACAATAATCATAAATTGAAAATATAAACTTACTTGACTTGGTGCCGGATACCCGAGGTGCCATACTTCCTTTAGAACATGCATTTATAAATTAAAAAAATTCAAACAGCTTTGGAAAACGTTTTTGAACCCAAACCACAACCGAGTTTTGCAACCGGGCTCTGATACCAAAAAATGTAACACCCCAAACCCGGCCCATGCGTTAAGACCGGATCTGACATGTCACATGAGAAAAACATGTTAAATCCTTTTGAGAAAACGAGTTGATTTGAAATATTTGATAAAGTACTACTAACATCGAAGGTTGTTTGATAAATCAATAATTTGAACTAGAAATCTTTATAAATCATGACTTTTGAAAATATCGTTGATAGTTCGAGAAAAACTTTCCGAGTTAAAATATTTGTAAAAATTTGTTATGAAATCCATTGTTAATCTATTTTGGAAAACCTTTATTTAAGTTTTAGAAAAATACCCATTTAAAATAATGCAAGAAAAATAATAAGTACGGCTAAACATAAAACCAAATAAAAATATCCCGCAGGCCTTATTACAACTTTCAAACCCGAAATAATAAAAGCAACTAAATAATACGGAAAAAGAAGTTTACTAAAGTCCAAAAATAACATTCTAAAAGTATGGCCTCCACCGAGTCATCCATGGCCCCAAGTCCTCAAATCGAGCATTACCTACAAGGGTTAAGAAAAGGGGGAGTGAGTTACAAGAACTCAAAGTGTGAAATCCCCTTACCGTCATCCACTGGGCTTTGAACCCATATTTCAATATCTTTGGCCTAAGCCCAATTACATATCGAATTTATAAACATTTATATAAGCAAAGTATGCAACCCAACCCATCCATCCAACACACCCCGTACCAACCATCACACACGTGGGGATCAAGTCAACCCACCCCGCCATCACACCAAAAACGCAGAGCAATTTGCCATTTAATAAAATTTATTGTGGCCAAGCCACCGATATCATATGTAAACATTATGGTAAATGTTTATTGTGGCAATGCCACCAAAGCTACACTTCTCTTCCACATTTTTCCCAACCCATGCAATATATGAAAATGCAATAACATAATAAAATGTTCGCATAAAAATAGCAACCTTTTATCAAGTAATTTATTACAGTGACTAGGCCCATTTAAGCAAAAATAATCGGCCCATTAAGGCATTCCAACATAACGGCCCATTAAGGGCATTTTTGTAATTCGACCCATGAGGGCATTTTCGTAATTCAGCCCATGAGGGCATTTTTGTAATTCGGCCCATGAGGGCATTTTTGTAATTTTAACAATCTAAATGCTGATTTTGCCGAATCTTCCAAAATAGTATACTTTAAACATATTCCTCGTTTTATGCTAATTTTATGATTATAGCCTTATAATGATAGCAATCTACTTATTCGTCATGTTACCGAATCATAAACCTACGGAATTACGATGTGGGATTACACACCTGATTACAGTAAGTACTAGGCCTTCTTGATCGTCGACACCTAAAATATCATAACACTCGATTAATCGACATACGTGATTTTATTAATATAACTCTAAAATAAACGATCTAAAGTGTTTACCCTTAGAATCGTGAACGACCACGATTTGTCTATTTTCACCGGATGATTGTCCACAACTCGGTGGAAAATCCCGAACCGTCGATACCGCCCTTCGTTTGAATTTAGGAGTAGGAATCGCTAATCCACTCCTTTTGTGATCTCTAAACGCTTTCCCTTTCGATTTGGTACCGCTTGCCTCCATTGAATAAAATCTTAGTCAAAACGATATTACGTTGATATGGAATGATTGACTAAGGAAAAAGGGTCGGCTTACCACCATTTCCATATGATCAACGAGTGGATAGATCGAGCGATTTAATCCCTAAAAATAAAATTGATTAGTCAACCACTATTTCGATAACAACTTAAACGAATAAAGAACGATTTCATATAATCTATGAAGAACTCCTTACCTTATCGATATTTGATCCGATTTCCACCGTATGACTTAGGGCTAGAATGATACGCTGCCACCCACTTAGAATTCTACGAAAAGAGGTGATTAAAAAAATATGAAGGAGTGGAAGGTAACACCATTTCGGTTAAAATCAAGATTTACAACGAAATAGTGATAAATACCTATTCGCCTAGAAGGAAAAGAATATGAAAATAGAAAAGAAATCACTTACCGATTAAATCAAAGAAAAGAGTGTCAACCCGAATGAGAAAGAAATTGCAAAGGAGAGATTATGGATTCAAAAGTTCGGCTATAGAGGAAAAATGAACAATAATAATTTCGGCTATGAGAGTATAGATTAGAGAAGAAGAAAGAAGGCTTGAAGAGCTTTGTGAAAAAGAAAAGAAAAGTGGAGAAGGAATGCTTAACGAGTTTCGGTTTTCAAGAGAAGATGAGTGAAAATAATTGGTCACAATGGCTAGATGTTTTCGGCAAGACAAGAAAGAAGAGAGAAAATTCTCACTATTGTCTTGAAGTTACGGCAATGAGAGGAGAAGTTGGAGGAATGAACACAAAGGATGCCAAAAGGAATTAGGCCTAACAAGCACCAAAACTATCAAAATGCTCCTAGCAAAATTCAGCTACCCTCTCCCTTTACCAAAGCCGTGTATACCTTGACAATAAGGTCAAAAATTGGCCAACAAAACTTCCCAAAACACTCTCCCCAAAACCGGCCAACATATCCCCCTTCTTGCTCCTTTTCTTTCATTTCTTTCCTTACCCTCATTCTTACCTTATTTCCTTAGCCACCTTTCCAAAATTAAAAAGTCCACCTTGCCTTAAATACCACCTTGGCCGACACTTAGGGAAAGAACACAAAACAATAGTGAAAATTTTGCACCAAGTGGGACTCGAACCTCTTCCCTAAAGTCCCTTCATGTGACGCCTCAACCTCCTTTCCATAAGCTCAATTATGTTAGCAATTTACTCACTTATTTCTATAAGCTTTGATGCCATTTACTATCTCTCCTTAAAGTGCTAAAACACAAAATTTTACCTATAGCCTAACTTGAACCCTAACTTCCTAGAAGCCTCGTAACTTTCCAAAATCACCTTCTTAATAAGTCCAACTTGAAATAATGTCATTCTTTTGTTCTAAAAAAATTTAAACACTCCTACGCCCAAGGCCCATTGGGCCCAATTCTACTAGGCCCAAATTCAGGTCGTTACAATTCTACCCTCCTTAAAGAAATTTCGTCCTCGAAATTTCCAACCAACTACTAAACGCACCGCTCAAATCACACCTCTATGCTTTCATTGCAAGCACTCGATCTTAATAACACTAATGTACTTTTAACATAATCTTGAATCCTCTTTCACACAACCAAACATCTAACCATAGAAGCAAACAGCTTATCTACCACTTATACCCAAAATTTTCTACATTCAATCATCACGCCCAACCAAAACATACCTGACTTAATGGTGATGGAACAATCCCGAGCCTTATGCTCCTTAGACCCACATCTCAAGCATGCTCCAGACTTTCTCCAACATTCACCCGGATGACGCTTTTTGCAATATTCGCAAGCCGGAAAGTTTGGACGTGCCTTAACACGCTTTACGGAATGATACTGCGACCCAAAAGAACCGCGATCTCTTTTCTTCTTACACCACACACTCAACTCGAAGTGCTTCACCGATTCCTTTAACCTCCTCCAATACCTCCTTAACTATTTGAGTCACTCATCAACCCTAGCTCGATCATGAGATCCCGTCTCACCCACTCGGTGATGCCGGCGCCTCCCTTTCGGGCACATGCCTCTGATGGGAAGATCCACCCTAGCACCTCGGCCTCTATCATGGTCACGCCTACCACGCCCACGTCCTCTAGCGCTCATGTTCACTAATGTCAATTTAATCTTATTACGAGTTTTATGAATCAAGATACTATTTCAAAGGTTTATTAAACAATGTTTTATGGAGTATAGGAAGTAAAGTCGTTTTAAATGGCAAGATCCTAAGGTCTCAATCTCTATAGTTTCAGCTCCTAAAGCTAGAAGTTCTAAAGTATTTCTACAGTCATACCACAATAATCATAAATTGAAAATATAAACTTACTTGACTTGGTGCCGGATACCCGAGGTGCCATACTTCCTTTAGAACATGCATTTATAAATTAAAAAATTCAAACAGACTTTGGAAAACATTTTTGAACCCAAACCACAACCGAGTTTTGCAACCGGCTCGATACCAAAAATGTAACACCCCAAACCCGCCCATGCGTTAAGACCGGATCGACATGTCACATGAGAAAAACATGTTAAATCCTTTTGAGAAAACGAGTTGATTTGAAATATTTGATAAAGTACTACTAACATCGAAGGTTGTTTGATAAATCAATAATTTGAACTAGAAATCTTTATAAATCATGACTTTTGAAAATATCGTTGATAGTTCGAGAAAAACTTTCCGAGTTAAAATATTTGTAAAAATTTGTTATGAAATCCATTGTTAATCTATTTTGGAAAACCTTTATTTAAGTTTTAGAAAAATACCCATTTAAAATAATGCAAGAAAAATAATAAGTACGGCTAAACATAAAACCAAATAAAAATATCCCAGAGGCCTTATTACAACTTTCAAACCCGAAATAATAAAAGCAACTAAATAATACGGAAAAGAAGTTTACTAAAGTCCGAAAATAACATTCTAAAAGTATGGCCTCCACCGAGTCATCCATGGCCCCAAGTCCTCGTCACTGAGCATTACCTACAAGGGTTAAGAAAAAGGGGGAGTGAGTTACAAGAACTCAGTGTGAAATCCCCTTACCGTCATCCACTGGGCCTGAACCCATATTTCAATATCTTTGGCCTAAGCCCAATTACATATCAGAATTTATAAACATTTATATAAGCAAAGTATGCAACCCAACCCATCCATCCAACACACCCCCGTACCAACCATCACACCTGTGGGGATCAAGTCAACCCACCCCGCCATCACACCAAAACGCAGGCAATTTGCCATTTAATAAAATTTATTGTGGCCAAGCCACCGATATCATATGTAAACATTATGGTAAACAGTTTATTGTGGCAATGCCACCAGGCTACACTTCTCTTCCACATTTTTCCCAACCCATGCAATATATGAAAATGCAATAACATAATAAAATGTTCGCATAAAAATAGCAACCTTTTATCAAGTAATTTATTACAGTGACTAGGCCCATTTAAGCAAAAATAATCGGCCCATTAAGGCATTCCAACATAACGGCCCATTAAGGGCATTTTTGTAATTCGACCCATGAGGGCATTTTCGTAATTCAGCCCATGAGGGCATTTTTGTAATTCGGCCCATGAGGGCATTTTTGTAATTTTAACAATCTAAATGCTGATTTTGCCGAATCTTCCAAAATAGTATACTTTAAACATATTCCTCGTTTTATGCTAATTTTATGATTATAGCCTTATAATGATAGCAATCTACTTATTCGTCATGTTACCGAATCATAAACCTACGGAATTACGATGTGGGATTACACACCTGATTACAGTAAGTACTAGGCCTTCTTGATCGTCGACACCTAAAATATCATAACACTCGATTAATCGACATACGTGATTTTATTAATATAACTCTAAAATAAACGATCTAAAGTGTTTACCCTTAGAATCGTGAACGACCACGATTTGTCTATTTTCACCGGATGATTGTCCACAACTCGGTGGAAAATCCCGAACCGGTCGATACCGCCCTTCGTTTGAATTTAGGAGTAGGAATCGCTAATCCACTCCTTTTGTGATCTCTAAACGCTTTCCCTTTCGATTTGGTACCGCTTGCCTCCATTGAATAAAATCTTAGTCAAAACGATATTACGTTGATATGGAATGATTGACTAAGGAAAAAGGGTCGGCTTACCACCATTTCCATATGATCAACGAGTGGATAGATCGAGCGATTTAATCCCTAAAAATAAAATTGATTAGTCAACCACTATTTCGATAACAACTTAAACGAATAAAGAACGATTTCATATAATCTATGAAGAACTCCTTACCTTATCGATATTTGATCCGATTTCCACCGTATGACTTAGGGCTAGAATGATACGCTGCCACCCACTTAGAATTCTACGAAAAAGAGGGTGATTAAAAAAATATGAAGGAGTGGAAGGTAACACCATTTCGGTTAAAATCAAGATTTACAACGAAATAGTGATAAATACCTATTCGCCTAGAAGGAAAAGAATATGAAAATAGAAAAGAAATCACTTACCGATTAAATCAAAGAAAAGAGTGTCAACCCGAATGAGAAAGAAATTGCAAAGGAGAGATTATGGATTCAAAAGTTCGGCTATAGAGGAAAAATGAACAATAATAATTTCGGCTATGAGAGTATAGATTAGAGAAGAAGAAAGAAGGCTTGAAGAGCTTTGTGAAAAAGAAAAGAAAAGTGGAGAAGGAATGCTTAACGAGTTTCGGTTTTCAAGAGAAGATGAGTGAAAATAATTGGTCACAATGGCTAGATGTTTTCGGCAAGACAAGAAAGAAGAGAGAAAATTCTCACTATTGTCTTGAAGTTACGGCAATGAGAGGAGAAGTTGGAGGAATGAACACAAAGGATGCCAAAAGGAATTAGGCCTAACAAGCACCAAAACTATCAAAATGCTCCTAGCAAAATTCAGCTACCCTCTCCTTTACCAAAGCCGTGTATACCTTGACAATAAGGTCAAAAATTGGCAACAAAACTTCCCAAAACACTCTCCCCAAAACCGCCAACATATCCCCTTCTTGCTCCTTTTCTTTCATTTCTTTCCTTACCCTCATTCTTACCTTATTTCCTTAGCCACCTTTCCAAAATTAAAAAGTCCACCTTGCCTTAAATACCACCTTGGCCGACACTTAGGGAAAGAACACAAAACAATAGTGAAAATTTTGCACCAAGTGGGATTCGAACCTCTTCCCTAAAGTCCCTTCATGTGAGGCCTCAACCTCCTTGCCATAAGCTCAATTATGTTAGCAATTTACTTACTTATTTCCATAAGCTTTGATGCCACTTACAATCTCTCCTTAAAGTGCTAAAACACAAAATTTTACCTATAGCCTAACTTGAACCCGGAATTTCCTAGAAGCCTCGTAACTTTCCAAAATCACCTTCTTAATAAGTCCAACTTGAAATAATGATGTTCTTTTGTTCTCAAAAATTTTAAACACTCCTACGCCCAAGGCCCATTGGGTCCAATTCTACTAGGCCCAAATTTGGGTCGTTACATCACCTGCGTCAACATCAATTTTAGTCCTGGCAGTTGCTAAAAAGGGCCTTCCTAGAATTAATGGAATACTATTGTCCTCATCCATGTCTAAAACAACAAAGTCTACTGGGAATACGAATTTATCAATCTTTACTAGCACATCTTTGATTATACCCCTAGGAATTCTAACAGTTTTATCAGCTAATCGAATGCTCATCCTAGTTTGTTTGGGTTTCCCTAGACCAAGTTGTTTAAACATTTTATAAGGCATGACATTTATGCTTGCCCCTAAATCAGCTAACGCATTATCAATAGATAAACTACCAATTAAGCATGGAATTGTAAAACTCCCTGGATCTTTTAATTTTTGTGGCAATTTATTTTGGAGAATTGCTGAGCACTTTGCGTTGAGTTCCACATGCGATTCCTCGTCTAGCTTTGGCTTGTTTGTCAAAAGTTTTTTTAATAATTTCCTTGAATCTGGCATCTGCGAAAGAGCTTTAAGTAATGGTAAGTTAATATGTAATTTCTTTAAAAGTTTAAGAAACTTACCGAACTGTTCCTCTGTGTTGTCTTTCGTCATCGTCTCGGGGTATGGTATACGAGGTTGGTACTCTTTAATTACCGGTTTTGGCTTTTTACTTTCTTCCTCAACCTTACCTTCTTCTACCATATTCTCTTGACTTAAACAAGGCTCATCTAACCCTACATTATCATGAGTTGATATGGCTTGAATCTGCTCCCTTGGGTTAGTTTCAGTGTTGCTTGACAATCTACCTTGTGCGTTCCATCAAGATCTTAGTGATTTGCCCAATTTGATCTTTGAGCTCTTGTGTCGATGCTTCTTGTTTTTCAAGTTTTGTTTCTATACTTTGGCAACGTGTTTCTGCTGCTGTTATATATTTTGTCAGCATCTCCTCAAGGTTCGGTTTCTTATCCTGTGGGTACTGCTGCTATTGGAAATTTAGAGGGTGTTATTGTCTTTGATTTCCTTGACCACCCCATTAAAAATTGGGGTGGTTCTTCCAACCTGGATTGTAAATATTGCTATAAGGGTTATTTTGATATTTGAAATTATTACTTACATAGTTCATTTGTTCGCCTTCTATGCCATGTCCGTAGGGTGGGTACTCAGGATTCGCCACACCTCCACTTGTTTCGAATTGCTTAACGGGTTGTACCTGCAAGGAATTACACAAACCATCAAATTTTTTAGTTAACACATGTACCTGATTCGATAGCATGGTTACTACGTCGAGGTTGAAAACACTGGCAGCTTTCGTGGGCTTTTTCCTCGTGACTTGCCACTGATAGTTATTTAGGGACATCTCCTCTATAAATTTGTAAGCTGCTTCAGGTGTCTTATTATTCAGAGTTATACCGGCTGCTGAATCGATTAACTGCCTAGTTGAGGGGTTTACACCGTTGTAAAAAGTTTGGACCTGTAGCCACAAGGGTAATCCATGATGTGGGCACCTTCTCAATAGATCTTTGTATCTCTCCCATGCATCGTAAAGTGTTTCTAAATCCATCTGCACAAAAGAAGAGATATCATTCCTTAATTTGGCCGTTTTGGCTGGTGGAAAATATTTTAATAAAAAATTTTTGATCATTTGTTCCCATGTAGTAATTGATCCTCGAGGAAGAGAATGCAACCATTGTTTAGCTTTATTCCTCAAAGAAAAGGGAAATAACCGAAGTCGGATGGCATCATCAGAAATGCCATTAATTTTAAAAGTGTCGCAGAATTCTAGAAAATTCGCTAAGTGTGTGTTAGGATCCTCATCCTGCAAACCATCAAACCGAACGAATCGTTGTATCATCTCAGATAGTGTTAGGTTTCAATTCAAATTATTTGCAGCAATAGTAGGTCAAACAATACTAGATTCAGTACCAACTAAACTAGGCTTAGCATAATCATACATAGTTCAAGGAGCTTGATTTTCGGCCATCTCTGGAGGTAGCGGATTATTTTAAGCCATCTCTCCGGTGGTATTGATGATGTTTTCTTGCTCTTCTTCTGTATATTGTAAACTTCACCTAATTTCTCTCCGGTTTCTGCGAGCGGTTGCTTCTGTAACAACCCGAACCCGGCCCAAACATTATGACCGAATTTGGTTTGTTACGGAGAAAACTTTTTGAAAACCATTTTAAAACCAATTTAAGTTTTGTTGAAAACTTCTCCTTTTTGGTTATCTTTCCGAAACCATACTTAGATTTAATTTGGAAATTTAATTGAGTCAGGTTATTATACAAATTTCAAATGTGCCCGATGGCACGATAAAACATTTTCGTGTTAATTTAAGAAAAACATGTGATTTTAATTTAATTTTAATGATATAGTTTAAAACAAAGTATCCAACATATAAGAAATAACAAAAGTAAAGTATATGGAGGCCTTATTACATCCAAAATAAAAATAAACCAATAATAAAATAAAATAGCTAAGTTTAAAGTTCAATTTATTCGAGTCCATCGCATGGCCACCTCGAGTCCAACCGGCTCTCAACCGCCATCTACGAGTCACCTGAAAAATGTTAAAGGAGAAGGTGAGTCACCAAGACTCGATGATGTAACCCTTCCCCGTATTTAAACAATTTCATACACAAAGCATATAATCAATCACCATGTACTAAGTCATGCACCCGACCTAGCCAACCAAACGCCTTTGTCTACCCCATGTGGTACCAAACCACTGGTGACCGTAGTCACAATGTGTTACCAAAACACTGGTGGTGCCAAACCACTGGTGACATATAGTCACATATGTGATGCCAAATCACCGGAGGTGCTAAACCTCGGTGTCCGTGAGACACAATCGATTGATGGGGCCAACCCATCGTGTGATACCAAATCACCGCGCGACGATCCCATATCTCAAGTGGGGCCAACCCACGGTGGTGTTAACTCACGGGGACAAGTCGCTATGAGGTGCCAAACCTCTGAGGTACCAAACCTCTGTGACCGTAGTCAAGGTGTGTTACCAAAACACTGGTGCTCGTCAAGACAAAATATCACTTGCCCCTCCACTCATTTAACCCACAATAGTCAAATAATCATGAATAGATCTTATACATTTATCACATGTAACATATGAACCATGCTTCCCAAAAGCATAATAATCTCAGATAACAGAGACTTACCGGATCCTCGCTTGTACCCTTTGAGGTACTAGATCCGTATCTATATCAAGCGATTTACAGCAAACATATATTTAACACAAACATTAATCGCTATAAGTGTGTATGTACACACTGTCACCACCGAATCGTCTAAATCCCGAAAGAGATGTCGGCCACCTAGATCTACTGGTCCCTATATTCGGCCAAATACATGAGTTAGTACCATGGCCTATTCGGCCAACCCAAACAATCCTAGGGTTTATCTTTTGATCCCAAAACCTTACCTTTAACTCTTTGCTACTATCCACAAAGACTCGATTCACGATCCGCTTTGCCAAATAATCGATTAATGAACATTACTCATAACCAAAGCTTTTGGCTTTTGAAAACCAACATAGACCTTACCCAAACTTACCAAAATCGAATGTTAGAGATTAGGGCTTGGGTCGCTTGCTTCACGATCTTGGGGTACCTAGAAGAGATCGATTACTAAAACATTTAGAAGTCTTGCTAGCCATCACTGCGAAATCGGCACTTACCCCTAAATAAGAGTCGACAAAGAATAGTGAAGGGAACCCATGAAGTTTCGGCACAACTTACCTTCACCAAAGCGATTGACCACGAAAATCCAAAGAGATCTATACTACTTCTACTATTCGGCCAAGATGCTACCAAAAAGAAAAAGAGAATTCCGGCACTTCAATATGGGTGTATCGGTTTTATGAAGGAAATTAATGGCAAGAGAGGGTGATAAGAGTTTTGGCTAAAGGAGTGGATGTTCGGCCAGCAAAGAAAATAAAAGAAAGGAGGGATTGAAGATGGGGATTCGGCAAAGAGAAGTAGAGAGTGTTTCGGCCAAGGTTTTGAGAGAATGGAGAAAAATAACAGAAAACAAAGAAGGAAAGGTTGAGGATTTCGGCTCAAATGAAAGGAAAGAACAACAAGGTGGTAGGTTGGGGCTTTTATAGGCATTCGGCACCCCCCCTAGTGGCCTTGCCGTCCACTTCTCCATGAAGTGTTTAGATTTCGACAAACACTTACAACCTCTCCTGGCCACTCATTTAAATTAATTCAAATTAATTTGAATTAATTCCCCTTTAATCAAATAATAATCCAACCAATATCCTCTTTATCTAAATAAAAATTAAGAGTTTAAAGAGAGAAAGTCTCTCCCTCCCTATTGCCGTCCAAAATAAAGAATAAAAAAAGGGACTCCTCGACTCGAACGCACTCCCCTTGCTCCTTTGATGGCGTCATCCATAGCTCCTAAGTGACTCTCCTTTTGCCACTTTTCCAAGGCCCTTTTGTGTCAAATTATCCCTTATTTATTCTTGTAACCCCTACTTGCTAAGGCTCCTTTCCTTAAAGCTTATAAAAATAAAAATTTCTACTATCTCGAACTAACTTAAGACCCTTAATTGAGCCTTATCATTCCATAAATAATACCATAACCATTCAAACACAAGGAAAATCATTTAATCACAAATAGCCCCGGTTTTAGGATGTTACGCTTCTACCCCCTTAAAATAAATTTCATCCTCGAAATTACCTGTAAAAGAGGTGGGGGTATTGTTTGCCGCATCACATACTCGGGTTCCCACGTAGCTTCCTCTGTACCATGGTTCCGCCATAGCACTTTTACTAAGGGCACCGACTTTCTTCAGAGAACCTTCACATCTCGATCTAAGATCTCGAACCGGTTCTTCTTCAAAAGATAAATCCGCTCACCTCAATCTCTCTCTCATCGCACAACGTATGAAGGATCTCGACCGATACTGTCTCTCGGATTGATACATGAAATACATCATGCATCCGATTCAATTCTCGCAACTCTAGCCGATAAGCTACCGGTCCTATTCGCTTTACAATCAGATATGGCCCGATGAATCTTGGGCTTAGCTTCCTTTTCGTCCAAATCTCAACACCTTTTTCCAAGGCGACACTTTCGGAAAAGACTTTGTCTCCCACAAAGATACTCCATTTCATTGCGTTTGAGATCGGCATAAGACTTCTGCCTATTTGATGCTTCCTTGAGACGAGACCGAATCACCTTGACTTTGTCTTCCGTCTCTCATTACCAATTCTGGACCCAGAACTTGTCGTTCCCCAACTCCGCCCAACATGTAGGAGTACAAAGACTTTCGTCCATATAGGGCCTCGTATGGAGCCATCTGAATACTCGCTTGATAACTATTGTTATAAGCGAATTCCGCTAATGGTAGGTACTCTTCCCAACTACCACTAAAATCCAAGACACAACCTCTTAACATGTCTTCTAAGATCTGTATCACCCTTTCCGATCCGTCACAAACTGTGGATGGAAAGCCGTACTGAAATCTAACCGTGTACCCAAAGCTTGATGCAACGCTTTCCAAAACCTCGACGTGAATCTGGGATCCCTATCTGAGATAATCGATACTGGCACACCATGTAACCTCACTATTTCACCCACATACAACTTTGCTAGCTTCTGGAGTGAGTAATCCATTCTCACCGACACGAAGTGAGCTGATTTAGTCAAGCGATCCACAATTACCCAAACTGCATCCTTCTTGTTGGGCGTAAGGGGTAGCCCACTAACAAAATCCATGGTGATCCTCTCCCATTTCCATTGAGGGATCTTTATCGGTTGAAGTAGTCCCGATGGTAACTGATGTTCAGCCTTAACTGGCTTTGCACGTCGACACTTCCCTACTGAACTCGCTTATCTCACGCCTCGGCCCGGCCACTGAATCTGCTTCGCAAATCTCCATACATCTTGCTTCCTCCCGGATGCATAGCATATGGGCTGCTATGTGCATCGTGGAGAATTTTTCGCCTCAACTCTTCGTCCTTCGGCATGCATGCTCGCCCTTGAAAACATAGCACTCCATCCCTAGACAGACCGTACCCTTCCAAACCACCATCCTGAACTTGTACCCTCTTAGCGCTCAAGCCTTCATCCACTAACTGCTTTTCCTTAATCTCCTCAATCCATGTTGGCTTTACTTGGAGTTCCGCCAAAAGACTCCCATCATCATATAGACTCAACCGAGCGAACATTGCTCTTAAGTCCGTCACCACCTTCCGGCTCAACGCGTCAGCTACCACATTAGCCTTACCCGGATGGTACTCGATTGAACAATCGTAGTCCTTTAGTAGTTCAATCCACCGACGCTGTCTCAGATTCAGATCCTTCTGAGTCAGAAGATACCTCAAGCTTTTGTGATCCGTGTAGACTATCGACTTCTCCCCATACGTAATGTCTCCATATCTTCGAGCAAAGACGATCGCTAACTCCAAGTCGTGCGTTGGGTAGTTAACCTCATGCGGTCTTAACTGACGGGATGCATAGGCTACTACCTTCCCATCCTGCATCAACACACATCCCAAACCGGTGTGAGATGCATCACAATAGACTGTGAATAACTTTCCTGCTTCAGGCTGTACCAAAACCGGAGCTTCACAAAAAATTTTCCTTAGCTTATCAAAGCTTCCTTGCTGCTTCTCCGTCCATACAAATGGAACACCTTTCCTTAGTAACTTAGTTAACGGCGCTGCTATTAGAGAGAATCCTTCCACGAATCTCCGATAGTACCCTGCTAAACCCAGAAAACTTCAGTATTTCAACCACCGACCTAGGTGGTTTCCAATCCAATCTTGCTTCAATCTTGCGAGGGTCTACTCTAATTCCTTGGTGATACTACATGACCTAAGAAAGCCACTTCCCTCGTAAAATTAGCACTTCACCGAATTTGGCATATAACTGCTTCTCCTCAATACTTGCGTAACTATCCGTAAATGCTTGTCATGCTCCTCCTCTGTCTTTGAATAAACCAATATGTCGTCTATGAACACCACGACGAATTGGTCCAAGTACTATTGAAATACCCTATTCATTAAGTCCATAAATACCGCCGGTGCATTGGTCAACCCGAATGGCATCACTAAGAACTCGTAATGCCCATACCGAGTTCGAATGCCGTCTTGTGAACATCACCTCCTTCACCCTTAATTGATGATAACGACCTAAGGTCAATCTTTGAGAATACCGACGCACCTTTCAGTTGGTCAAACAAATCATCGATCCGAGGCAACGGGTACTTGTTTTTGATCGTTAACTTGTTTAACTGACGGTAGTCGATGCACATCCGCATAGAACCGTCCTTCTTCTTGACAAACAACACAGGTGCTCCCCACGGAGATATACTTGGTGGAATAAACCCTCTATCCAAGAGCTCCTGAATTTGAGCCTTTAGCTCCACCAATTCCTTTAGTGCCATTCGGTATGGTGCTATAGACACACAAAGCCGTTCTGTAGCAAGTCTATACCGAATTCGACTTCCGATCCGGAGGCGGACCGGAAGCTCTTCTCGGGAACACATCGAAGCAAATTCCCCAACCGTTCGGACCTTTCCGACTACTAACCCCTTAGCTTCCAAAGCACGATTTGAACCAAATACGCCTCACAACCCTTCCCGACCATCTTTTCACCTTCAAGGCGCACACTACATTGGATAGGTAATTCCTTCTATCTCCTATCATAACCACTTCATCAACTTCACTGCCTTAAGAACCATGCGCTTAGCCACAAATCCAAATTAAACTTGATACTTAACCACCAGTCCATTCCAAGGATCAAATCGAACTCCCCAAACGGTAGTTCCATCGGATCGACCATAAATACTACCCCTTGAAGTTTTAGGGGTACGCCTCTATAAAGTTTGTCTACCACTACAGTGACCTAAAGGGCTAACTACGGTCATCTCCTAGAAGCGGTTTGAGTTTAGGTCCATAGTTCCTACCACACTACTAGCAATGTACGAGTGCGTCGAACCCACATCAATTAATGCAACATAAGGAAGATCAAAAATTAGAAAAGTACCGGTTATGACATCCGGTGCGTCCACCTTCCTCGCGACACCTCATTTGCGTAAACTAAGCCAGCCGCCTAGCCTCTGTGTTGCCCGACCTCGCCTACGAGGTTCCACGACCTCGGTTAGGACCGTTGTTTCCTCCGCCATTACCACGACCCCTCTGTGGTCCCACACTTCTATTCTCGAGTGCGATTACGCCTCCTACTGATTCTTAGCTAGTTTCCGGGACAATCTCGACACGATGCTCCAAAGACCCACACTCAAAACATCCTTTATCACCGGTCCAACAACCTCCCCAATGGGTCTTTCCACAGTGGTTACACCGAGTCGGCCTCGATTAGTAGTCGTGGGCCTTGCCGCTGATTTGACCCACTTGGCCTAGCCTTTTTCTCGAACACTACCGCTTGATCCAAATGACCCAAATCCTCTCTTCCGATTATTCCTACTATAGCTTTGCCTCATCGCCTCTTTGATCCCTTCGGCTACCTTAGCCTTTTCCACTAGGGATGAGAACTCACGAACTCTTCTTGGGGGCAATCGGTAACCTCAAATCATCTCGAGTCCGTCCTCAAAGCGGACACACAGCCATGTTCGATGAGACACGATGCCTCTCGCATACCTACTCACCCTTAAAATTCGCCTCATATTTCGACACACGGACTTAGTTCCTTGCACTAATCCTGAAAAGCCTTTCTCTGTAGCGTCGGTGTAGCCGGGTGCCCACATACTTCTTCCGATAGGTGGTTCTGAAATACTCCCAAGTCAAATCATCTGCTGTAGCCCCATCTCGAACCGTAAGCCGCCACCGATCACGCTTCATCCTTTAGAAGCGACACGCGCCTTTTCGCTTTTCTTCCTCGGTCGGTCAAGGTCATCCATGATTCTTTCGATTGACTCTAGCCAAGATTCTGCACAGCACTGGTGCCACTCCTAACACACTCGGAATACCTCCGCTCCGTTAGATCGGAGTCGCCGGGGACAGATTTACGAGCTCCCACATTTCCACCAAATTTCACCACCATCTCCAAGACTCACAAAACAGCTTGCGATACCGCCTCACCACCGGTGCGATCCGGCTCCTCACTCTAAAAGTAGGAGGTGGTGGTGGCGATGGTACCTCATTTTCGTAACCTTGTCTGACTGACGGGTTCGGACACCGTCATCCTACCCCTACCGCGTCCCACGGCGTCCCACGTCCTCTAGAACTCATTCTTATCTACCGCGCTTTTAATCTGATTAAGAAAAATTTTATGCGTTAGCATTTGTTCCACTTTCTTATTCACGAAGAAATTTTATGGATAGAGTTTTAATCGAGATTCTTTCGAGCAAACAAGGTTTCAGCTTCCTATCCTAGTTCGCACAAAGAAGTTCGTGCATCCATTCCTTAATACTTTCCATACCTATTCGCTCCTCGGACATTTCGCGCCCATTTCTATCCTGGTATTTTCGTCTTTTTCCTCTGAGGGTATTTTCGTAATTTTCTAGAACCAAAATATTTTGATGATGATTTCCAAAGCTAAGTTGTTGAATTTTTGTAAAATAGTTGAAATTTTTGAGCAAAACCATTGAACTGATATTTTATGAACCGAGGGCATTTTAGTAATTTTACCCCTAAGGGCATTTCTCAAATTTTCCACCATCAAGTTTTTCAAAAAAAGCGTTGTAAAATAACGCCTGGATTTGAAAAAGTTATTGCACAAGTTTTGAAAACATTAGGGTTTGTTGTTTCATCTTTTTTCAAAACATGGCTAATTCCCTTTTGGGTTTTAATCATTGTGTTTAGCCTATGACCGAGCCCTCCTAGTCGGGGGTGAACCAAAAGCTACGCACTGTGCAGGATTCGAGTGAAGAGGAGGTGGGTCACGCGACCGCTTAAATACCAAGCTCTCACCGAACCTTTCTAGACATGCGCACGAGAGGTTGCCACACCACTCGAGCCCTCTCGAGTTAGGGTGAACCGGTTACTACGCACTGCAGGATACTGCGAAGAGGAGGTGAGTCACGAGGACCGCTTAAATACCGTGCTCTTCCGGATCCAATCCTAGACATGCGTCAGTGGGTTACCACACCCTAGCTCGCTGACTAAGTCATAGGTTGGTTTAGTTCTTTAAGTCTTATGTTCCGTTTGTGTTTGAGTAATCTAACCTTAGGGTCCAAGTCCTATAAGTCTATCTACGTTCCATGCTTCCTACCCTTCTACAGAATATAATTCACCAAGAGGTTTAGATGTACTTACCTGGGCGGATTGGTGCCGGAGACTCGGGCCATGCTGTTCAAAAACCAGAAATCATTCCATAAGGCCTACCAAAACATTTTTTTGGGCCTTGGGCCCCACAATAGCTTTGAACTGGGCTCTGATACCAATTTTGTAACAACCCGAACCCGGCCCAAACATTATGACCGAATTTGGTTTGTTACGGAGAAAACTTTTTGAAAACCATTTTAAAACCAATTTAAGTTTTGTTGAAAACTTCTCCTTTTTGGTTATCTTGCCGAAACCATACTTAGATTTAATTTGGAAATTTAATTGAGTCAGGTTATTATACAAATTTCAAATGTGCCCGATGGCACGATAAAACATTTTCGTGTTAATTTAAGAAAAACATGTGATTTTAATTTAATTTTAATGATATAGTTTAAAACAAAGTATCCAACATATAAGAAATAACAAAAGTAAAGTATATGGAGGCCTTATTACATCCAAAATAAAAATAAACCAATAATAAAATAAAATAGCTAAGTTTAAAGTTCAATTTATTCGAGTCCACTGCATGGCCACCTCGAGTCCAACCGGCTCCTCAACCGCCATCTACGAGTCACCTGAAAAATGTTAAAGGAGAAGGTGAGTCACCAAGACTCAGTATGTAACCCTTCCCCCGTATTTAAACAATTTCATACACACAGATATAATCAATCACCATGTACTAAGTCATGCACCCGACCTAGCCAACCAAACGCCTTTGTCTACCCCATGTGGTACCAAACCACTTTGGTGACCGTAGTCACAATGTGTTACCAAAACACCGGTGGTGCCAAACCACTGGTGACATATAGTCACGAGATGTGATGCCAAATCACCGAGGTGCCAAACCTCACGGTGTCCGTGAGACACAATCGATTGATGGGGCCAACCCATCGTGTGATACCAAATCACCGCGATTTATCCCATATCTCAAGTGGGGCCAACCCACGGTGGTGTTAACCACGGGGACAAGTCGCTATGAGGTGCCAAACCTTTGGAGGTACCAAACCTCTGGTGACCGTAGTCACAGCAGTGTTTACCAAAACACTGGTGCTCACAAGACAAAATATCACCGCCCCTCCACTCATTTAACCCACAATAGTCAAATAATCATGAATAGATCTCATACATTTATCACATGTAACATATGAACCATGCTTCCCAAAAGCATAATAATCTCAGATTAACAGAGACTTACACGGGATCCTCGCTTGTACCCTTGAGGTACTAGATCCGTATCTATATCAAGCGATTTACAGCAACATATATTTAACACAAACATTAATCGCTATAAGTGTGTATGTACACACTGTCACCACCGAATCGTCTAAATCCCGAAAAGAGATGTCGGCCACCTAGATCTACTGGTCCCTATATTCGGCCAAATACATGAGTTAGTACCATGGCCTATTCGGCCAACCCAAACAATCCTAGGGGTTTATCTTTTGATCCCAAAACCTTACCTTTAACTCTTTGCTACTATCCACAAAGACTGATTCACGGATCTGCTTTGCAAATAATCGATTAATGAACATTACTCATAACCAAAGCTTTTTGGCTTTTGAAAACCAACATAGACCTTACCCAAACTTACCAAAATCGAATGTTAGAGATTAGGGCTTGGGTCGCTTGCTTCACGATCTTGGGGTACCTAGAAGAGATCGATTACTAAAACATTTAGAAGTCTTGCTAGCCATCACGAAATCGGCACTTACCCCTAAATAAGAGTCGACAAAGAATAGTGAAGGGAACCCATGAAGTTTCGGCACAACTTACCTTCACCAAAGCGATTGACCACAAAAATCCAAAGAGATCTATACTGCTTCTACTATTCGGCCAAGATGCTACCAAAAAGAAAAAGAGAATTCCGGCACTTCAATATGGGTGTATCGGTTTTATGAAGGAAATTAATGGCAAGAGAGGGTGATAAGAGTTTTGGCTAAAGGAGTGGATGTTCGGCCAGCAAAGAAAATAAAAGAAAGGAGGGATTGAAGACGGGGATTCGGCAAAGAGAAGTAGAGAGTGTTTCGGCCAAGGTTTTGAGAGAATGGAGAAAAATAACAGAAAACAAAGAAGGAAAGGTTGAGGATTTCGGCTCAAATGAAAGAAAAGAACAACAAGGTGGTAGGTTGGGGCTTTTATAGGCATTCGGCACCCCCTAGTGGCCTTGCCGTCCACTTCTCCATGAAGTGTTTAGATTTCGGCAAACACTTACAACCTCTCCTGGCCACTCATTTAAATTAATTCAAATTAATTTGAATTAATTCCCCTTTAATCAAATAATAATCCAACCAATATCCTCTTTATCTAAATAAAAATTAAGAGTTTAAAGAGAGAAAGTCTCTCCCTCCCTATTGCAGTCCAAAATAAAGAATAAAAAAAGGGACTCCGCGACTCGAACACACTCCCCCCTTGCTCCCTTGATGGCGTCATCCATAGCTCCTAAGTGACTCTCCTTTTGCCACTTTTCCAAGGCCCTTTTTATGTCAAATTATCCCTTATTTATTCTTGTAACCCCTACTTGCTAAGGCTCCTTTCCCTTAAAGCTTATAAAAATAAAAATTTCTACTATCTCGAACTAACTTAAGACCCTTAATTGAGCCTTATCATTCCATAAATAATACCATAACCATTCAAACACAAGGAAAATCATTTAATCACAAATAGCCCCGGTTTTAGGATGTTACAGCTTCGATCTCACTATCGTAAATTAAAGGTCCTGTCGGGTTCCTTCTAGTCATAAACTAGAGGTACCTACAAGGAGCAAAGAATAATATTTAGAAAGATAAAAATAAAAACAAAATAAGAGTAAAATTGCAAAAAATAAAAATGGCTAAAGTAATAAAAATTTAGTGTTCTTAATATTTCAGTTCCCCGGCAACGACGCCAAAAACTTGATCGTTGTGTCACAGTCTTAAAATTTATAATGAGAATGATCGAGCCTAAAAACTAACTATGACAACGATTGAGGCAAGTGTACCTATCGAACAGTAGTATAGCTTAGTGGCAAGACCGGATTGTCAAACCCAAAGGAACCAAAAGTACTAATACTAACCTTCTTTTTATTATTTAGCCTTAAAATTGAAGTGAATCGGTTTAATCTAGAAAATTAACTAACTACTAAGCTAAAGACGATGAGACAAAAATAATGAAATTGGGGAAATACTTGTGGGAAAAACCAATTGATTAAAACTGTAACATCCTAAAATAGGGGCTGTTTGTGATTGAATTATTTTGCTTGTGTTTGAATTGCGATGACATTATTCATGGTGGAATAAAGACTTAATTAGGGGTCTTGGGTAGGCTCGGATTAGGAGAAAATTTATTTGTGAAGCTTTAAAGGAAGGAAGCCTTAGTAAGTAGGAGTTACAAGGTTAAATGAGGGAATTATTATCATTAAAAATGACTTGGAAAAGTGGCAAAAGGGAGGCCACTTAGGTGCTAGAGTTGACGCCACAAGGAGCAAGGGAGAACCTATGTTCGAGTCACGAATTTTCCCTTTTTGATCTTTATTTTGGATGGCATTAAGGGGAGGGAAATTCTCAATTTTAAACTTTGGGATAATAAGGAAAGTATGAGAATATTATTTAGCTTTAAATGGATTTTATTTGATTAATCTTGAAAAGTTGGCTAGAAAGAGAAAGAGATGACCAATTTTTAATGTAAGGATAATAAGGTTATAATCAATATCTTTTATCAAAAATTTTAATCGGCTTAAAGGGATTTTCAAAAACTTTTCTCCGTGGCATACCAAATTCGGTCGTAATGTTTGGACCGGGTTTGGGGTGTTACAAATTGGTATCAGAGCTCGGTTCAAAGCTCGGCTGTGGGGGCCCAAGGCCCAAAAATGTTTTGGTAGGTCTATTTGAAATATTTTGGTTTTGAATAAGCATGGCACCGAGTCTCCGGCACCGATCCGCCCAGGTAAGTACCTCTAACTTTTTGTATGGATTATTATTATAGAAGGGTAAGAAGGGAACGTAGTTAGTGTGATAGGTGTTGAACCTTAGGACTAGTCCAACCCAACAAAACTCATAACACTTTAATGGCCTAATTAAAACCAACCCGTGACCAAGTCGCCGAGTTAGGGTGTGGTAACCTTAGTGCGCATGTCTAGGATTGGATCCTAAGAGCTTGGTATTTAAGCGGTCCTCGTGACTCACCTCCTCTTCGCGGGATTCCTGCAGTGCGTAGCTTCGGTTCACCCTAACCAAGAGGACTCGGTCATAGGCTAAACACGTTAAATAAAACCCAAAAGGGATTAACCCTATTTTGTGAAAGCTCTAAGTTTTAAAAATCGTTATGATACTCATTTCAATAGCGAGAAAAAATTTACTTTCGGAAAATTTTCAAAATATTCTTCAACTTACCAAAATTACTGAAATTTCCCTAGTGGCAAAATTACTGAAAAATACCCACAGGATAGAAACGAGCGTAATGCCCAAGAGTGTATAGGTATGAAAGGTATAGGGAATGGATGTAATTTTCTATGTAAATTAGGACGAAGACTTAAAACTTTGATTGATCGAAAGAATCTCTATTAAATTCTTTTCATAAAATTTCTTCGCGAATAACCAAGTGAAACATGTACTAATTCATAAAATTTCCTAATCGTTAAAGCGCGATAGTTAGAATGAGCTTGAGAGGGCGTGGCCGTCGTGGACGCGCGGAAGGGTAGGATGACCGAGTCGTAACCCAGCCGATCGGGTCGGGGATCCGAGAATGAAGTACCACCGCCACCACCACCCCCAACCTTTGGAGCCGAGGAGCGAGGATCGACGGGTGATGACGCAGTGTCACAAGTGATGCCGCGGGCTCTAGAGAGTAGCTGGAATGGGTGGAGGTGGAGGAGCTCGGAAGTCGGTGCACGAGACTTGAGCTAACGGCTGAATTTTTCTGAAGTGTGTCCGGTGTAGCACCCAATACGGCTGAGTATTGGCTGGAATCGACCGAAAGAATCATGGATGAGATAGATCTGACGAATGAGGAAAAACTGAAAGGAGCAGTGTCGCTTCTCAAGGAGTCATATCGATGGTGGCTCACGGTTCGAGATGGTGCTACGGCAGATGATCTGACTTGGGAATACTTCAAAGCTGCTTATCAGAAGAAGTATGTGGGCACAAGCTACATTGATGCACAGAGGAAAGCTTTTCTGGGGTTGGTATAAGGAAATAAGTCTGTGTCGGAGTATGAAGCAGAATTCTTGAGGTTGAGCCGCTATGCTCAGGGTATAGTGTCAACGGAGCATGATCGTTGTGTCCGCTTTGAAGACGGACTTAGGGATGAGTTAAGGTTGCTGATTTCTCCACAGCAGGAGCGTGAGTTTGCTGTCTTGGTGGAAAAAGCTAAGGTAGCCGAAGGGGTCAAGGAGTCCGTGAGACAGAACTATGATAGGAACAAGTAGAAAAGAGATGTGGGTCGTCTGGATCGGGTGGTAATGTTCGAGAAGGGTGAGGCGAGTGGGCCGAATCGGCGAAGGCCCATGGTCGCTAACCGCAGACCGGCTCACTTTAATCGGGCCGTGGCAAATCGCATTGGGAGGTTGTTGGACCGGTGAGAAGGGTTACTTTGAATGTGGGTCTTTGGACCACCGTGTAAGGGATTATCCTCGGAAGTTAGCCAAGAATCAGTCAGAGGGTCAGAACCGTGCTCAGGCTAGGAATGTAGGACCACCACGGAGGGTCGTGGTAATGGTAGAGGAGGAAATGGATCTAATCGAGGTCGCGGAATTTCGGGTATACAGCAGACGACAGAAGCAAAGGCGGCTGGTCTAGTCTATACGGTGAGGCGTCGAGAGGAAGGTGACGCACCGGACGTTATAACCGAATGCGTTCTTAATCTTTGGTGTTCCATATAACGCTTTTATTGATGTGGGTTCGACGCATTCATACGTTGCTAGTAGTGTGGTAGAGACTATGAACTTAGACTTCGAGGCGCTTCTAGGGAGATGACCGTAATTAGTCCTTTAGGTCACTCAGTAGTTGTTAATAAGCTATATAGAGATGTACCTCTAGAACTCCAAGGGGTCGTGTTTGTGGTCGATCTGATGGAACCGCCGTTTGGGGAATTCGATTTGATCCTTGGTATGGGTGGTTGGTTAAGTATCGAGCAAGGTTGGATTTGTCTTTGCTAAGCGCATGGTTCTTAAGATGGTGAGGGTGATGAAGTGGTCATGATAGGTAATAGAAGAGATTACCTATCTAATGTAGTGTCTGCGTTGAAGGTGAAAAGATGGTCGGGAAAGGTTGCGAGGCGTTTTGGTTCGAATTTGTGCTTTGGAAGCTAAGGAGTCGTGGTTGAGAAGGTCCGAACAGTAGGGAATTCGCTGATGTGTTCCCGGAAGAACTTTCAGTCCGCCTCCGGATCGGGAAGTTGAATTTGGTATAGACTTGCTACACGAACGCTTTTGTGTCAATAGCACCCTAACCGAATGGCACCAAAGGAATTGGTGGAGCTGAAGGCTCAAATTCAGGAGCTTTTGGACCAAGGATTTATCCGACCAAGTATATCTCCGTGGGGAGCACCTGTGTTGTTTGTTAGGAAGAAGGATGGTTCAATGCGGATGTGTATCGACTACCGCCAATTGAACAAGTTAACGATCAAGAATGTATCCGTTGCCTCGGATTGATGACTTGTTTGACCAACTGAAGGGTGCATCGGTATTTTTGAAGATAGATCTTAGGTCGGGATATCATCAACTCAAGGTGAAAGAGGTTGATGTGCACAAGACGGCATTCCGAACAAGGTATGGGCATTACGAGTTTTTGGTGATGCCTTTTGGGTTGACTAATGCACCAGCAGCATTCATGGACTTAATGAATAGAGTGTTTCAACAGTACTTGGATCAATTTGTCGTGGTGTTTATAGACGACATATTGGTTTACTCAAAGACGGAGAAGGAGCATGACATGCATTTGCGTATAGTTCTACAAGTACTGAGAAGAAGCAGTTATATTGCCAAATTCGGTAGTGTGAATTTTGGCTTAGAGAGGTGGCTTTCTTAGGTCATGTGGTGTCAGCGGAAGGGATTAGAGTAGATCCTCGCAAGGTGGAAGCGGTGTTGAATTGGAAACCCCTAGGTCGGTGGCGTAAATTCAAGCTTCTTGGGTGCGGCAGATATTATCGGAGGTTTGTGGAAGGATTCTCTTTAATCGCAGCACCGTTGACTAAGTTGTTAAGAAAGGGAGTTCCATTTGTATGGTCGGAGAAGCAACAAGAAAGTTTTGACAAGCTAAGGAAAATTTTGACGGAAGCTCCGGTTTTGGTACAGCCTGAGGCAGGAAAGTTGTTTGCGGTTTACTGTGACGCGTCCCATACTGGTTTGGGATGCGTATTGATGCAAGAAGGGAAGGTAGTGGCCTATCGTCCGTCGGCTAAGACCGCATGAGGTTAACTATCCAACGCACGACTTAGAGTTAGCGGCAGTAGTCTTCGCTTTGAAAATATGGCGGCATTACTTGTATGGGGAGAAGTCGATAGTATACACGGATCATAAAAGTTTGAGGTATCTTTTTGACTCGGAAGGATTTGAATTTGAGGCGTCGTTGGATTGAATCATTAAAGGACTACGATCGCTCAATTGAATACCATCCGGTAAGGCTAACGTAGTGGTGGCGCCTTGAGCCGAAAAGTCGTGATGCACTTAAGAGCGATGTTTGCTCACCTCGATCTATACGACGATGGAAGTCTTTTGGCGAATCGCAAGTTAAGCCTACTTGGATCGAGGAGATTAAGGAAAAGCGGTTGGAGGATGACGGTTTGAATGCGAGGAGGTTGCAAGTTCAAGGCGGTAGTTTGGAAAGGGCAGATTTGTCCAGCGAGGAGTGTTATGTTTTCAAGGGCGAGCTTGTATGCCGAAAGATGTGGAGTTGAGGCAAAGAATTCTCCAAGATGCACATAGCAGCCCATACGCTATGCATCCGGAGGTAGCAAGATGTATGGAGATTTGCGGGAGCAGTTTTTGGTGGCACAGGTTGAAGTGTGAGGTAACTCAATTCGTGGGTAAGTGTCGACGTGTCGCCAAGTTAAAGCTGAACATCGATTTGCCATCGTGGTTACTCAACCGGTGAAGATTCCTCGATGGAAATGGGAGAGGATCGCTATGGATTTTGTCGCTGGATTACCCCTCACGCCTAGTAAGAAGAACTTGGTTTGGGTAATTGTGGATCGACTAACTAAGTCAGCGCATTTCATACCGATGAGGGTAGATTATTCGCCTGCAGGCTAGCAAAGTTGTATGTGGCGGAGATAGTAAGATTGCATGGTATGCCAAGATTTATTATCTCGGATAGGGATCCGAGGTTTATGTCAAGGTTTTGGAGAGCCTTGCATCAAGCTTTGGGGACAAGATTGGACTTCAAAGACGACTTTTCACCCTCAAACCGACAGGACAATCGGAGAGAGTGATTCGGATCTTAGAAGATATGTTGAGAGGTTGCGTTACGGATTTGATGGTAGTTGGGAAGAGTATCTACCGTTGGCGAGTTAAACATAACAATAGTTATCAAGCGAGCATTCGATGGCACCATTCGAGGCCTTTGTATGGACGGAAGTGCCGTACTCCTACGTGTTGTTGGACGGAATTAAAGGAGCGACATGTCTTGGGTCCAGATTTGGTAGCGGAAACTGAAGATAAAGTTAAGTTAATCCGGACTCGTCTCAAGGAGGCATCAGATAGGCAAAAGTCTTATGCCGATCTCAAGCGCAAGGAAATGGAATTCGAGGTAGGAGATAAAGTCTTTCTGAAGGTGTCGCCTTGGAAGAAGGTGTTGCGATTTGGAAGAAAAGGAAAGCTAAGCCCTAGGTTTATTGGGCCATATTCGGTGTTGAAGCGAGTGGGGCGGTAGCTTATCACTCGAGTTGCCGGCGAGTTAAGACAAATTCATGATGTCTTCCATGTGTCGATGCTTAGACGGTATCGGTCCGATCCATCGCACGTTGTGCCCGTGGCGGATTGAGGTTAATTCGGACTTATCTTTCGAGGAGAGCCGTTCGGATCTTAGATCGTGATGTCAAGGTTTTGCGTGGGAAGTCGGTACCCTTGGTGAAAGTGCTATGGCGAAACCATGGTACGGAGGAAGCGGCGTGGGGAACCCGAGGATGTGATGCGGCGGCAATACCCCCACCTCTTACGATCGGGTAATTTGAGGCCGAAATTATTTTTAAGGGGTAGAACTGTAACATCCTAAAATAGGGTCTGTTTTGTGATTGAATTATTTTGCTTGTGTTTGAATTATGTGACATTATTCATGGTGGAATAAAGACTTAATTAGGGGTCTTGGGTAGGCTCGGATTAGGAGAAAATTTATTTGTGAAGCTTTAAAGGAAGGAAGCCTTAGTAAGTAGGAGTTACAAGGTTAAATGAGGGAATTATTATCATTAAAAATGACTTGGAAAAGTGGCAAAAGGGAGGCCACTTAGGTGCTAGAGTTGACGCCACAAGGAGCAAGGGAGAACCTATGTTCGAGTCACGAATTTTCCCTTTTTGATCTTTATTTTGGACGGCATTAAGGGAGGGAAATTCTCAATTTTAAACTTTGGGATAATAAGGAAAGTATGAGAATATTATTTAGCTTTAAATGGATTTTATTTGATTAATCTTGAAAAGTTGGCTAGAAAGAGAAAGAGATGACCAATTTTTAATGTAAGGATAATAAGGTTATAATCAAGGATTTTATCAAGGATTTTAATTGGATTATTATTAGGATTGATTTATAATAATTGTTAGAGGAAAATTAGGCATGTGATTAATTCAAATAATTTTGAATTAAATCAAGGGTTGGTCAAGAGCAATTCAAGGAAGTTGTTGAATTTGGAACTCTTCATGGGAAGAGTGGACGGCAAGCTTAAGAAAGGGGGTTTTGCCGAATCCCTTTAAAAGTACCTACCTAGCATCTTGTTTTTCTTTTTCCCCATTTTTGCAAGTAGCCGAATTTCTTCTCTATTCCCTCCTCTCCAATTATTTTTTTCTCTCCTTTCTCATTCTCTCAAAACCAAAACTCTCTCTACTCCTTGCGAAACCCCATCTTCTTTTCTCATCATTATTTCTTTTCCTTTAGCCGAATCCACTCCCTTGGTGTGCCGAAAATTTCCTCTCCTATTCTATTTCACTTTGGCTGAATATTAGGAAGGGAAAAGATCTCTTCGAGATTTCTTGTGGCAATCGTTGGTGAAGGTAAGTGATAGCCGAATCTTTCTTTTCCCTACCCTTTCTCTCTGTCCGATTTATAGGTTGGAGAAAGCCAAAATTTCAGTATTTGCAAACAAGAAGGCTAACCCCTCTTTGAATCGATATCATCTAGGAACTACGGGATTTTCAAGCAAAAGATTTGACTCTCCATTCTCTGTCGATCGGTTATAGGTAAGGTGGTAAGAATCTATTTTTAATAGATCACTCTTTTAAGTATTCAAAAGCCAAGGCTATTAACATGTGATTGCCGATTTAGGGAAGCAAAACGCTTGGAGTGTGGTGGCTAGTATTCAAAGGCATTTGGGTAAGGTTTCGGGTTCACAAGGAACCCTTTTCAATTAATTTTTGGTTTGGCCGAATGGCCATGGCCCCTAATCTTGTGTTTGGCCGAATATAGGGCAAGGATTTTGTGGGTAGCCGATTTGGTTCTTCTGATTTAAGGCTTTCATTAATTTCAGTGTGTACATACACACTTATAATTAATTAACGTGCAAAGTATTATGTGTATGCTAATCGGATTTGTGTAGATTTGAGTTTAATACCATAAAGGTTTAGCAAGGCTTGGGTAAGTTCTTGACAATATGATTTGTTATTTGATGCTTTTGGGAAGCATGACACATTTGATATATGTGGCTTATAAATGATTATTTATACATCCTATGTATGTTTATAAATGAGCATGTTGGCATGATTGTTGTTAAATATCATTGATTGAATGTGGGTTTTATGAGTGGAGGGGGCGGTGATATTCGTGTCGACGGACACCAAAGTGTTTTGGTAACACATTGTGACTACGGTCACGAGAGGTTTGGTACCTCCGGAGGTTTGGCACCTCATAGCGTCTCGTCCTCGTGGCTTAGCACCACCGTGGGTTGGCCCCACTTTGAGATACTGGGATTGACGCCAAGTGATTTGGTATCACACGATGGGTTGGCCCCATCATTTGATTTGTGACTTGGGTCACCAAAGTGGTTTGGCACCACAATATGACGGATTTTGTGACTATATGTCACGGTGGTTTAGCACCACCAAAGTGGTTTGGTACCACACGGGGTAGAGAAAGGTGTTTGGATGGTTAGGTTGGGTGCATATTAAACTTGTGCATATTAAATTAATTATGATTTGTGTATGACGTTGCATTAAACCGGGAAAAAGGGTTACACATTGGGTCTTGATGACTCACCTTTTTCCTTTAACATTTTTCAGTGATTCGTAGTCTGCGATAAGGAGCCTGATGGACTCAATGTGGCCATGAAATGAAAATATGGACTAGGTGGATTTTGAACTATTTTATTTTATTATGGGTTTATTTTATTTAAGTTGTAATAAGGCCTCCTAATATTGCACTTGGAATATTTTACATGTTTTGATAATTTGCTTAAACTACTTCATGATATTAAAATGGGTACACATGTTTTATAAAAATTAATACGTAAAATGTTTTATTGTGCCATCGGGTACACTTGAATCTGTAACAACCTGATTTAATATATTTCTAAACAACACTAAGTGATGTTTTCTTTATACACCTCAACCGTTTTAAAAACAAGGCAATATCTTTTATCAAAAATTTTAATCGGCTTAAAGGGATTTTCAAAAACTTTTCTCCGTGGCATACCAAATTCGGTCGTAATGTTTGGACCGGGTTTGGGGTGTTACAAATACAATACCCCAGGAAGAATCCACCTAGACTTCACTTGTTATCTAACTCTGAACCAGACGATTTATTCATTTGACTTGATTCGTGAGATTCCCTAAGTTATATTAGTACCTCCTTCGAGGCTACTAACGTCTAATCCTAGGTTAATTAATTGAAATCTCTTTCTAATTAAAACCCCTAAGATTGCATTAACTCTATCTATGGACTCCCATATTAGGTTTCACCCTAATCTGGCAAAATCTCGTCACCCTATGTCTAGACGTGCGATCAACTCCGCTTAATTATGCTAGATCTACTCTTAGGTAGGGACTTTTGCTCCTCTACCTAAGTACATCAAACTTGAATTAATATCCCAAAAATATCAACACAAGAATTAAGAACACATAATTAAGAACAAATCAAATATTTATCATATAGTTCAGCAAACGATAACAAGATTCATCTTAAGTTTCATCCCCCTCAGGTATTTGAGGGTTTAGTTCATAACGATAATAGAATACATCTCAAAAGAAAAGATAAAACAAAACATAAGAAAAACTCTAAAACCCCCTGAAGGAATTGAAGAGAGATCCTCCGTCTTGAGTATAACTCCGGCTTCTTGAGATGAATCAACTGGCTTTCTTCAAGTAATTTCCACAATTCTGATCTTTCTGGCTCGGCTCCTTGGCCTAGCTGGACCCCCTTGAAAGTTGGCCTCTAGGGTGTTTATATAGGCTTTTGGAATGTGTTTCTTTACCCCTAAGTATCCAAATTCGAGTGAAATTCCTCTTCTCCACGGTAGGGACACGCCCTTGGCACACGCCCATGTGAATCGTGGCCAGGCCGTGTTCAGGTCTGATTTGGGAGGCACGGCCGTGTTGCATGGGCCTAGGCCGTGTTGATTTCGTGATTTGGCCTATTTGGTCTGTTTTAAGCCTGTTTCTCATTCTTTTCATCCTCCCCTGCTTTCCTGAGTATAAAACATGAAAACAAAGGATTAAGAGCACCAAATTACACAATTCAAGGCTTAAATCACCCAAAAGCATGCTAAATGTGGGTCTAAAATATGTTACTATTTCGGTTTATCATTTGGTGACCAACAACTTCATGTTCCCCATGAAGATTAGACCATCCCTTGCCCAGGCAGTCACCTTGAGAAGGTGAGCTCGCAAGTGACCTCTTAGCTTGTTGTTCAATGTCTTCTTGGTGTGCCACATGTCCTAACTCAGATGGGGTATAACAATATTCTCCCTCTTAAGTTGAGAAGAGGGTTATAAAGTGGCCTTTTTTGAGACGTTCTAATCTGATAACACTCTCTATTTTCTAGGTTGTTTCGGCTTGTGGCTTTACTTTATAATGAAACGTTATGTCCAAACATTTGAGATTTTACCATAAATGTACTCTGAAGAGTGTGTTTTTGGAGAGTCGTGATAATAATGAACTACAACCTTTTGGGATAGGTGGTAAGTTGCCATTGGATGCTAGTTGTCCTTTGAAATAGTGTGTTTTGGGAGAGAGGTCTATATATTCTAGGATGCCTTCTTCGAAGTTGCTTTTCCTGTAACAGTCCATTTTTAGTGATGTCAGAAATAGTGGGGTTCAGAACCACAAATCCAACTATTGAGTTTGGAAATTTTTATTATTTTATTTATGTAGGTCAAAATAAGTATAATGAATTTTGATTTGGTCAGTTGAGCAAATTGTAAAGTATAAGAGGTTAAAATTTCCTAATTGAGCAATTTGCTAATAGAACATGAGATATCGGGACCTCACCGAGCCCGTAAATATTTTATTAAATATTTATGGAGTGTTATTAGGGTCTTATTAAAAATTGGTTAGAAACTTCTTGTAATAGGCCAATTTAGCCCGGGCCCATACAAAAAAATAGTAAACCCAAAACAATAAAACAAAGTCCAAGTCCAGTCCAAAATATATCATTTGGCCCGATCGGAATGGCCCATTACTTGAAAAGATTGAAGGTCCATCTACAAGCTTGACGTATATGGGAACACAATCTTCAAGGATATGCAATCTTAGATATGATATGCAAATTTTAGATATGATATGCAATCCTAGAAGATATGGTATGCAATCTTAGAAGATATGATATGCAATCTTAGATATGATATGCAATCTTAGAAGATATGGTATGCAATCTTAGAAGATATAATTTTGTAATCTTAGAGATTTAATTTGTAGATACCTTTTAATCTTAGCCGTTGATGTAATTGATCTGTACCGTTAGATTTGGGGAGGCTCAACTATAAATAGAGGCCTCTCCCTTCATTGTAAAACACCCCTGAGTTTGGAGTAATAAAAATTCTTGGGAGCATTCACTCAAATTTCTCTCTCTTTTGCTTTCTTATTTTCTGTGGCTTGTTCTTATTTTGTTCTTCGCTCATCTTCATTTCTTTTTGAGTTGCTTCCGTTCGAGTTAGATTTTGGTGGAGGAATTTCGTTGAATCCTCATATTGCGAGAGTTAGGTTGACTTATGCGTTTTTTAATTTTTTAATTTTTTATTTATCCATTTAATTGCTTAATCATTATTTATTCATTTATTTTAATTATTTTAAACTTGTTTTTTTTCGTATTTACGCTAAATTGTTTTATCATATATATATTTTTACATGAATTTAATCTTGTGAATAATTTTTTTTCCTTAATTTTTTTATAGATTCTTTTAAAATTGCTATTATCTACTCTATATTTTTTATTTTGATTGTTCATTTTTTTAAAAAAAAATTTGAATCCATTATCTTTGTTTACCTTAACATTATTATTATTGCTTGTTATTCTTTTACTTAATTGTTTATGTTAAGTGCTAATTGTTAATATGACTTGTAACTTTAGTAAATTGCATTTTTTTAGTAATAACTTAATGTTACTTTTTTTTTTCAAATCTTTGTTTAAAAATATCTATCTCCTTTAATTACCATATTTTATCCAAAAGTTTTTCTTAAATAAGGCAATGTTTTGTGTTTAGAAATTCGAGAAATAGTGCCCTAACGTGCTGGGTTTCGATTTTCCGTTTGACTAAATAACTAAATATCCTTTTAATGAATTTTGTAAATCATGAGATAATTTTGGTTACAAGGGTTTATGTAACAACCCAAACCCGGCCCAAACATTACGACCGAATCTGAGTTATTACGAAGTAAAACCTTGTGAACACCATTTCTAAACCCATTTAAGTTTTATATTGAAAACTTCTCGTTTGCGGTTATCTTGTCTAAGCTACCCTTAGATTAATTTGGAATTTTAATTAAGTCCAATTGTTCTACCAGTTTCAAGTGTACCCGATGGCACGATTAAACTTTTTCGTGTTAACTTAAGAAAACATGTGATTTAATTCAATTTAATGATATAGTTTTAAGTAAATATCCAACAATAAAAAAAAAATAAAACGTAACTATAGTTTATGGAGGCCTTATTACAACCCAAAATAAAATTAAACAAATTTAAAGTTCTGTAAATTAAAATCCTTTGCATGGCCGCCTCGAGTCCCACCGGCTCCTCAACCGCCATCTACGAGTCACCTGAAAAATGTTAAAGGAGAAGGTGAGTCACCAAGACTCAGTATGTAACCCTTCCCCCGGTTGATACAACATTTCATACACAACATATAACAGTTAATTAAGCAAAGTACCATGTACCCAACCTAGCCAACCAAACACCTTCGTCTACCCCACGTGGTACCAAACCACTTTGGTGACCGTAGTCACGATGTGTTACCAAAACACCGGTGGTGCCAAACCACTTTGGTGACATATAGTCACAATGTGCTACCAAAGCACCGGTGTCCGTAGACACAAATCGGGTGATGGGGCCAACCCATCGTGTGATACCAAATCACCGCGCGGGCGATCCCATATCTCAAGTGGGGCCAACCCACGGTGGTGTTAACCACGGGACAAGTCGCTATGAGGTACCAAACCTCTGGAGGTACCAAACCTCACGTGACCGTAGTCACGCAGTGCTACCAAAGCACCGGTGCTCGTCGAAGACGATATCACTTTGCCCTCCTCTCATCAACCCATGTCAAGCGGTTAATAACAGAACATACATATATCACATGTATCAAATAATCCATGCTTCCCAAAAGCATATTATCAATCTCATACGAATAGAGACTTACGGGATCCTCGCTTGTACCATTAAGGTACTAATGCCATATCTACGTAAAGCGATTTACACATAACATACACTTAATACACGTTATTAACTATTATAAGTGTGTATGTACACACCTGTCACCAACGAGGAGTCTAATCCCGAAGATTAAAGAAATCGGCCTCCCAAGATCCACTTGTTCCTATATTCGGCCAAAACTATGGATTAGTCTTATGGCCTATTCGGCCTAATTAACTTATTTGGGAGGGGTTCCTTGTGAACCCGAGATCTTACCTTAACACTCTTTGCTATTATCTACCGTACTTGATACTCGAATCTGCTCATCAGCCACCATTGATTAGCAAGTAAACCAATAACCTTCGGCTTTTAAACAAATCGCCAGAATAAGGAGATTGATCTTACCACCACTTACAGAAATTGAACACTAGAGATCAGGCTGTGAGTCGACTGTTTTACTTCCCTGAATACCTATAAGAAATCGGTTACTAACCGTTTTAGAAGCCATTGCCGAAATCGGCACCTCTCCTTGTAAAAGAAATCGACAGAAAGAGAGAAAAGGCAGGATGGACATTCGGCCAAGATCACTTACCACCTTATGAGCCGATTGAAGGAGAGTCTAGAGAGATTACTCCTGCTTGCTATTCGGCCAAGTCTTGGAATATGAAGAGGGAAATTCGGCTATGAAGAAATCGGCACTCCCAATGGTATATTCGGCGGAGAGAGAGTTAATAGGGGAGGGAGGAAGTTTCGGCTAAGAGCTTGAGAGAATGGTGAAAACGCAAGAGCAAAAAGAGGGCTAGGGATTTCTACACTTAGCAAAAATTTGAAAAAAAAAAAACAAGGAGATCAACTCACGAATTTATAGCCACCAAGCACCCTTGCCATCCACACTACTCCACCAAGGAGTTTGAAATTCGACCATCACCTATTTTTGCTCCAAGCCACCCATTTAATTTAATTCAAATAATTTTGAATTAATCACCTAATAATCCCTTTTAATTTAAATAATATCCTTGATGCAATTATCATATCTCTTGTATTATCAAAAGGTTTAAGCAAATTAAAACTAATTAAAATGCTTAAATTATCCCTTAATAATTACACCTAAAAGAGAGTTTGAAGGAGAAAACTCTCCCCCTTGTGCCGTCCCAAATAAAAACAAAAGAGGAGGATTTTGTGACTCAAACACAAGCTCTCCCTTGCTCCTTGGTGGCGTCACATGTAGCTCTTAAGTGGGCTTCTTTTGCCACTTTACCAAGGGCTTTTTAGTGTTAAATTACCCACACTTATTCTTATAACACCACTTACCAAGGCTCCCTTCTTTTAAAAGTTAAAAACTAAAATTTCCTACCAAATCGAGCCAACACAAAGCCTTAAATTGACCATTATTATTCCATAAATAATGACTCAGCAGTTCATACATAAGAAGAATAAAATAGCCCCGTTTTTGGGATGTTACAGTTCTACCCCCCTTAAAATAAATTTCGTCCTCGAAATTCCTTGATCAAAAGAGGTGAGGGTATTGCTGCCGCATCACTTCCTCGGGCTCCCACGTAGCTTCTTCCACTCCGTGGTTTCGCCATAACACTTTTACTAAAGGCACTGCCTTCCTTCGTAGAACTTTCACATCTCGATCTACAATCTGAACAGGCTCTTCCTCAAAAGATAAATCCGTGTTCACCTCGATCTCTGCTACTGGCACAATGTGCGAAGGATCTGACCGATACCGTCTTAGCATTGACACATGAAATACGTTATGAATCGACTCGATTCTGCGGCGACTCTAGCTGATAAGCCACTGGTCCTACTCGCTTCACAACAGTATATGGCCCGATGAACCTTGGGCTTAACTTCCCTTTCCGTCCAAATCTCAACACCTTTTTCCAAGGCGACACTTTCAGAAAGACTTTGTCTCCCACAGCATACTCCACTTCCTTGCGTTTGAGATCGGCATAAGACTTCTGCCTATCCGATGCTTCCTTGAGACGAGACCGAATCACCTTGACTTTGTCTTCCGTCTCGGTTACCAACTCGGACCCGAACTTGTCTTTCTCCCAACTCCGTCCCAACATGTAGGAGTCACGACACTTTCGTCCATATAGGGCCTCGTATGGAGCCATTTGAATACTCGCTGATAACTATTGTTATAAGCGAATTCGCTAATGGTAGGTACTCCTCCCAACTACCACTAAAATCCAAGACACGACCTCTTAACATGTCTTCTAAAATCAGATCACCCTTTCCGACCGTCCGTCAGATTTGTGGATGGAAAGCCGTCTTCAAATCTAACCGTGTACCCAAAGCTTGATGCAACGCTTTCCAAAACCTCGACGTGAACCTCGGATCCCTATCCGAGATAATCGACATTGGCACACCATGCAATCGACTATCTCACCACATATAACCTTGCTAGCTTCGGGTGAGTAATCCATTCTCACCGGCATGAAGTGAGTCGACTTAGTTAGGCGATCCACAATTACCTGCATCATCCTCCTTCTTGGTGGGCGTAAGGGGTAGCCCACTAACAAAATCCATGGTGATCCTCTCCCATTTCCACTAAAGGATCTTTATCGGTTGAAGTAGTCCCGATGGTGACCGATGTTCAGCCCTTAACTGGCCGACACGTCGGACACTTCCCTACGAACTCCGTTATCTCACGCTTCAACCCCGCCACCAAAACTGTTTCCGCAAGTCTCCATACATTTTGCTTCCTCCAGGATGCATAGCGTATGGGCTGCTATGTGCATCTTGGAGAATTTTCTGCCTTAAATCTGTATCTTTTGGCATACATACTCGTCCTTGAAAACAAAGCACTCCATCAATAGACAGATCGTACCCTTCCAATCCACCGCCTTGAACTTGTACCCTCTTAGAGCTCAAGCCTTCATCCACTAACGCTTTTCTTTAATCTCCTCAATCCATGCTCGCTTAACTTGAAGTTACGCCAAAAGACTCCCATCATCATACAGACTTAACCGAGCGAACATTGCTCTCAAGTCCGTCACCACCTTCCGGCTCAATGCGTCAGCTACCACATTAGCCTTACCCGGATGGTACTCGATTGAACAATCGTAGTCCTTTAGTAGTTCAATCCATCGACGCTGCTCTCGATTCGCATCCTTCGAGTCGGAAGATACCTCAAGCTTTTGTGATCCGTGTAGACCATCGACTTCTCTCCATACGGGTAATGTCTCCATATCTTCAGAGCGAAGACGCCATTGCTAACTCTAAGTCGTGAGTTGGGTAGTTAACCTCATGCGATCTTAATTGACGGGATGCATAGGCTACTACCTTCCCATCCTGCATCAACACACATCCCAAGCCGGTGTGAGATGCATCACAATAGATCGTGAATAACTTTCTCGCCTCAGTTTGCACCAAAACCGAGCTTAGTCAAAATCTTCCTTAACTTATCAAAGCTTTCTTGCTTTGCTTCTCCGTCCATACAAACGGTACACCCTTCCTTAGCAACTTAGTCAATCTTGTGCTGCTATTAGAGAGAATCCTTCCACGAATCTCCGATAGTATCCTGCTAAACCCGTAAAGCTTCGTATTTCACCACCGTCCCTAGGTGGTTCCCACTCCAATCTTGCCTCAATCTTGCGAGGGTCTACTCTAATTCCTTCAAATGAAACTACATGCCCTAAGAAAGCCACTTCCTAAGCCAAAATTCACACTTATTGAATTTGGCATATAACTTCTTCCCCCTCAATACTTGCGTAACTATCCGTAAATGCTTGTCATGCTCCTCTTCTCGCTCTTTGAGTAAACCAATATGTCGTCTATGAACACCACGACGAATCGGTCCAAGTCTTCTTTGGAATACTCTGCTCATCAAGTCCATGAATGCCGCGCTGGCGCATTAGTCAACCCGAATGGCATCACCAAGAACTCGAAATGCCCATACCGGAGTTCGAATGCCGCTTTGTGAACATCAACCTCTTTTACCTTAAGTTGATGATATCCTCGACCTAAGGTCTATCTTCAAAAACACCGAGGCACCCTTCAGCTTGATCGAACAAGTCGTCAATCCGAGGCAACGGATACTTGTTCTTGATCGTTAACTTATTCAATGACGGTAGTCGATGCACATCCGCATAGAACCGTCCTTCTTCTTGACAAACAACACAGCGCTCCCCACTGAGATATGCTTGGTCGTATAAACCCTCTATCCAAGAGCTCCTGAATTTGAGCCTTTAGCTCCACCAATTCCTTTGGTGCCATTCGGTATGGTGCTATAGACACAGTGCCGCCTTCGTGTAGCAAGTCTATACCGAATTCGACTTCGATCCGGAGGCAAACCGGAAGTTCTTCGGGAACACATCAAGAAATTCCCCAACCGTTCGGACCTTTTCAATTACTAACTCCTTAGTTTCCAAAGCACGATTTGAACCAAATACGCCTCACAACCCTTCTTGACCATCCTTTCACCTTTCTTCAAGGCGGTCACTACGTTGGATAGGTAATTCCTCCTATCTCCTATCATAACCACTTCATCACCTTCCGCCGTCTTAAGAACCATGCGCTTGGTCACAGCGATCCAACCTTGCTTGGTACTTAACCAACCAATCCATACCGAGGATCAAATCGAACTCCCCAAACGGTAGTTCCATTAGATCAGCTACAAATACTACCCCTTGGAGTTCTAGGGGTACGCCTCTATAAAGTCTATTTACGACTACGGAGTGACCTAAGGGGCTAACTACAGTCATCTCCCTAGAAGCAGTTTCAGAGTCTAGGTCCATAGTTCCTACCACACTACTAGCAATGTACGAGTGCGTCGAACCCACATCAATCAATGCAACATAAGGAAAGCCGAAAATTAGAAACGTACCGGTTATGACATCCGGTGCGTCACCTTCTTCGCGACACCTCGCTGCGTAAACTAAGCCAGGCTGCCTAGCCTCTGTTGTTGCTGAACCTCTGCCTTGAGTTCCACGACCTCGGTTAGGACCGTTGTTTCCTCTACCATTACCACGACCCCTCTGTGGTCCTACATTTCTATCCTGTGCACGGCTCTGCCCTTCTGGCTGCTTCTTAGCTAGTTTTTGGGGACAATCTCTGACGCGATGCTCCAAAGACCCACACTCAAAACATCCTTTATCGCCGGTCCAACAACCTCCCCAATGGGTCTTTCCACAACGATTGCACTGAGTCGGCCTTTGATTAGCGGGCCAGGCCTTGTTTGCTCGATTGGGCCCACTTGGCCTACCCTTTTCTAAGCACTTCCACTTGACCCACCGACCCAAAACTTCTCTTCCGATCGTTTCTTACTATAGTTCCGCCTCACGCCTCCTTGATTCCTTCGGCTACCTTAGCCTTCTCCACTAGAGATGAGAACTCACGAACTCTGCAGTGGGGCAATCAAGAACCTTAAATCATCTCTGAGTCCGTCCCTCAAAGCGGACAGCGCTCATGTTCGTGAGCCACGATGCCTCTCGCATATCTACTCACCCTTAGAAATTCCGCCTCATATTCCGACACACGGACTTAGTTCCTTGAACTAATCCCGGAAAAGCCTTTCTCTGCAAGGCGTCGGTGTAGCTATTGCCCACATACTTTTCTCGATGGCGGTTCAAATACTCCCAAGTCAAATCATCACTGGTGTAGCCCATCTCGAACCGTAAGCCACCACCGATACGCTTCATCCTTTAGAAGCGACACGCGCCTTTTCGACTTCTCTTCTTCAATCAAAGTCAAGGTCATCCATGATCCTTTCATCGACTCTAGCCAATATTCCACAGACTGGTGCCACTCCCGACACACCTCGAATACCTCCGCTCAGTTAGATCGAGTCGCTCGGGACAGATTGACGAGCTCCAACATTTCCACCACCCCACCCACCATCTCCAAGACTCGCAGAACACGCTATGAGATACCGACTCGCCACCGGGGCCCCGCTCCGCCTCTCACTCTAAAAGTAGGAGGTGGTGGTGGCGGTGGTACCTCATTTTCTCGAACCTTGTCCCGACTGACGGGTTCGCACACCGTCATCCTACCCCTACCACGTCCACGGCGTCCACGTCCTCTAGAACTCATTCTATCTACCGCGCTTTTAATCGATTAAGAGAAATTTTATGCGTTAGCATTTGTTTCACTTTATTACTCGCGAAGAAGTTTTATGGATGAGGTTTAATCAGAGATTCTTTCGAGCAAACAATGTTTCAGTTTCCTATCCTAGTTCACACAAAGAAGTTCATGCATCCATTCCGTAATACTTTCCATACCTATTCACTCATCTGGACATTTCGCCATTTCTAACCTGAGGGTATTTTCGTCTTTTTCCTACTGAGGGTATTTTCGTAATTTTCCAGACCAAAATATTTTACTTGATGATTTCCAAAGCTAAGCTACTTGATATTTGTAACATAGTTGAGATTTTAAGCAAAACCGTCGAATTAATATTTTATGGGTCAGGGGCATTTTGGTAATTTTACTACTAAGGGTATTTCTGTAATTTTCACAAATCAAGTCTTCCGAGAAAAACATTGTATACGTAGTGTTCTAGGGTTTAAGAGGGTTATTGGACAAGTTTTGAAAACATTAGGGTCATTTATTCATTCCTTTCAAAAAACAAGGCTAACTCCCTTCTCGGGTTTTAATCATTGTTTTTAGCCTATGACCGAGCCTTCCCGGTCGTGGTGAACCAAAGCTACGCACTGTGCGTAATTCAAGTGAAGAGGAGGTGGGTCACGCGGACCGCTTAAATACCAAGCTCTCACCAACCTTTCTAGACATGCGCACGAGAGGTTACCACACCATCGAGCCCTCTCGAGTTAGGGTGAACCGGCTACGCACTGCAGGATACTGCGAAGAGGAGGTGAGTCACGAGGATCGCTTAAATACCAAGCTCTTCCGATCCAATCCTAGACATGCGTCATGGGGTTACCACACCCTACCTCATTGACTAAGTCATAGGTTGGTTTAGTTCCTTAAGTCTTATGCTTCGTTGTGTTTGAGTAATCTAACCTTAGGGTCCAAGTCCTATAAGTCTATCTACGCCCCATGCTTCCTACCCTTCTACGTAATATAATTCACGTAAAGGTTTAGATGTACTTACAGGGCGGATCGGTGCAGGAGACTCGGGCCATGCTACTTAAAAACCCGTAAATCATACCATAAGGCCTATCAAAAACATTTTTGGGCCTTGGGCCCCCACAACCAGCTTTGAACTCCGGCTCGATACCAGTTCTCAGAATAACCCAAACCCGGCCCAAACATTACGACCGAATCTGAGTTATTACTGGTAAAACCTTGTGAACACCATTTCTAAACCCATTTAAGTTTTATATTGAAAACTTCTCGCTTATGCGGTTATCTTGTCTAAGCTACCCTTAGATTAATTTGGAATTTTAATTAAGTCCAATTGTTCTACCAGCTTTCAAGTGTACCCGATGGCACGATTAAACTTTTTCGTGTTAACTTAAGAAAACATGTGATTTAATTCAATTTAATGATATAGTTTTAAGTAAATATCCAACAATAAAAAAATAAAACGTAACTATAGTTTATGGAGGCCTTATTACAACTCCAAAATAAAATTAAACAAATTTAAAGTTCTCAGAAATTAAAATCCTTTGCATGGCCGCCTCGAGTCCCACTCTACTCTCAACCGCCATCTACGAGTCACCAAAAATGTTAAAGGAGAAGGTGAGTCACCAAGACTCAGATATGTAACCCTTCCCTGGTTGATACAACATTTCATACACAACATATAACATTAATTAAGCAAAGTACCATGTACCCAACCTAGCCAACCAAACACCTTCGTCTACCCACGTGGTACCAAACCACTGTGACCGTGTCACGATGTGTTACCAAAACACCGGTGGTGCCAAACCACTGGTGACATATAGTCACAATGTGCTACCAAAGCACCGTGTCCGTAGACACAAATCGGGTGATGGGGCCAACCCATCGTGTGATACCAAATCACCGCGCAGACGATCCCATATCTCAAGTGGGGCCAACCCACTGCGGTGTTAACCACGGGGACAAGTCGCTATGAGGTACCAAACCTCCGGAGGTACCAAACCTCCGGTGACCGTAGTCACGAGCAGTGCTACCAAAGCACCGGTGCTCGTCAACACGATATCACCGCCCCTCCTCTCATCAACCCATGTCAAGCGATTAATAACAACATACATATATCACATGTATCAAATAATCTATGCTTCCCAAAAGCATATTATCAATCTCATACGAATAGAGACTTACCGGGATCCTCGCTTGTACCATTAAGGTACTAATGCCATATCTACGTAAAGCAGATTTACACATAACATACACTTAATACACGTTATTAACTATTATAAGTGTGTATGTACACACCTGTCACCAACGAGGAGTCTAATCCCGAAGATTAAAGAAATCGGCCTCCCAAGATCCACTTGTTCCTATATTCGGCCAAAACTATGGATTAGTCTTATGGCCTATTCGGCCTAATTAACTTATTTGGGAGGGGTTCCTTGTGAACCCGAGATCTTACCTTAACACTCTTTGCTATTATCTACCGTACTTGATACTCGAATCTGCTCATCAGCCACCATTGATTAGCAAGTAAACCAATAACCTTCGGCTTTTAAACAAATCGCCAGAATAAGGAGATTGATCTTACCACCACTTACCGAAATTGAACACTAGAGATCAGGCTGTGAGTCGATCGCTTTACTTCCTCGAATACCTATAAGAAATCGGTTACTAACCGCTTTAGAAGCCATTGCCGAAATCGGCACCTCTCCTTGTAAAAGAAATCGACAGAAAGAGAGAAAAGGGAGGATGGACATTCGGCCAAGATCACTTACCACCTTATGAGCCGATTGAAGGAGAGTCTAGAGGAGATTACTCCTGCTTGCTATTCGGCCAAGTCTTGGAATATGAAGAGGGGAAATTCGGCTATGAAGAAATCGGCACTCCCAATGGTATATTCGGCCAGAGAGAGTTAATAGGGGAGGAGGAAGTTTCAAGCTAAAGAGCTTGAGAGAATGGTGAAAACGCAAGAGCAAAAGAGGGCTAGGGATTTCGGCACTTAGCAAAAATTTGAAAAAAAGAAAACAAGGAGATCAACTCACGAATTTATAGCCACCAAGCACCCTTGCCAGTCCCACACTACTCCACCAAGGAGTTTGAAATTCGCCATCACCTATTTTTGCTCCAAGCCACCCATTTAATTTAATTCAAATAATTTTGAATTAATCACCTAATAATCCCTTTTAATTTAAATAATATCCTTGATGCAATTATCATATCTCTTGTATTATCAAAAGGTTTAAGCAAATTAAAACTAATTAAAATGCTTAAATTATCCCTTAATAATTACACCTAAAAAGAGTTTGAAGGGAGAAAAACTCTCCCCCCCTTGTGCCGTCCAAATAAAAACAAAAAGAGGAGGATTTTGTGACTCGAACACAAGCTCTCCCTTGCTCCTTGGTGGCGTCACATGTAGCTCTTAAGTGGGCTTCTTTTTGCCACTTTACCAAGGGCTTTTTAGTGTTAAATTACCCACACTTATTCTTATAACACCACTTACCAAGGCTCCCTTCTTTTAAAAGTTAAAAACTAAAATTTCCTACCAAATCGAGCCAACACAAAGCCTTAAATTGACCATTATTATTCCATAAATAATGACTCAGCAGTTCATACATAAGAAGAATAAAATAGCCCCGTTTTTGGGATGTTACAGTTTAAAACATCATGTCCTAACATGCTGGATGTGATGTTTGTATTCTTTCGGAACAAAAGAATCTCAAGTTCCAACTCAAATTGTTCAAGTTTTTAAAGAAATCATGTTTTCAAATCTTTTCGAATTTTCGACATTAGGACAATAACTAATCAATCCGGTACCAATTTTGGGAGTTACGAGGGTGCTAATCCTTCCTCGTATGTAACCGACTCCCGAACGCATTTTTTCGAAATTCGTAGACCAAAATCAATGTTTTGAAATAAAACGTTTTATAAGGTGATCCGATCACACCTAAGCAAAAAGGGATTGGTGGCGACTCCCATTTTCGTTTTTTAAAGTCGATCCCCATTTTTTTCAAAAACTTAAAAATGGTTTCGACAGCTTGGCGACTCCACTGGGGACATAATAAGAGAGTCAAGCCGAAAATTGATTATTTCTTGTCCTTTTGTTTAAATTTAAAAAAATCTGATTTGAAAAACCATGATCCTTTTATCGCATGTGGTTCTATTTTATAAAATATTTCTGCATTGCACTGCATGACCATTGTGGTCACACCTTTTAAGTGGGAGTGAGAAACTATGCCTTCGTGATGTTTTCACCTCCGCATAGGCTAGTGGACTGCTTCCGGGATACATCCGTACCTATGTCTTCGTGAGGTTTTCACCTCTGATAGCCATAGGGAAATGTATTCCCCTGAACTGAACTCGATCCATATGAGCTTATAATGGGTGAGGATCGAGGAATCTGCTGGTTCGGGTACCTCAACTTTAGAGCTAAACCACATGTAGAAAACCTAAGTTCTTACCCTAGGTAGAACTATGTCAAACCCTAGTGGTCACTCAGATAGATGCCCTATTCTGTTATTTACTTCTTTCATGCTAACGTGATCTCTTTTGTTTTGATTGCATTGCATTCACATCATAGAAAAGAGGTGTTGATTCAAATTCGATTGCTAAATAGAAGAGTTTGTCATGAGAAAATGGATTTCTTGATAACATGGATTATAATACGGTCGTCTGAATATGGTCCAAGTAAACACAGCGAGAGAAGGCTGATAGTCCGTGAAGGAATACAAGACTTTATTGCCGAAGGATTCAAGCTGACAAAGACTATTCAAGAATCACCACGTCTCGGCTTTCTTGAAGAGGCTAACGAGCATTATGGAAATAAGTGAGCAGTGAGTCGCGACCCAGATCAAGCAAAAAGGAGCTAGTAAAGCCATCTTGTAACACCCCAAACCCGGTCTATGCGTTAAGGCCAGATTTGGCATGTCACACTAAATAAATGTACATCTAGCCCTTTAAAGAAAATTTAATTAAAATTTCAAGAAGATTTAAAAGAGTTTGAAAATAAAATTTGGAAAAAAATTTGAAGAACATTGTTAAGAGAAAAATTTCCGAGTTAAATTATTTAAGAAAGTTATTATGAAACCCTTTTTGTATATCCATTTGAGAAAAACATTTATTTAAATTTTTAGAAAAATCCCACTTGAAGTATTTTAAGCAAATTATAAAATCCATCAAACATTAAACAACATTAAAATTTATCCAGAGGCCTTATTACAATTTAACTTAAAATAGCAAAATAATTAAAAGTACTTAAAAGAAATCCGAAATTTAAATAACCAATTATTCATAGTATGGCCTCCACTGAGTCGTCCACGGCCCAAGTGTCCGTCACTGATCATTACCTGAGAAGGGTAAGGAAAACGGGGTGAGTTACTAGAACTCAGTGTGTAACCCACTTACCATTGTCCACTGGGCCAAAATCCAATTAAGCATTTATTGGGCCAAAGCCCATTTACAATTATAATACAATAATAACATATATAATATGAATATCATATGCAATTCCCAAACCAAACCTAATTTCCATCCGCTACACACCACCCGTACCAACCAGCACACCTGTGGGGAGCTTTAGTCACCCACCCCGCCAACACACCAAAATAGACATTAAGCCGTTTATATTAATTTGTGGACAAGCCACTAGATTCACAGAGTTTACATGGCATTGCCATTTTTTTCAGATTTGTGGCAGAGCCACCAGAATTTTGTAGCAAAGCTACCAGAACTTCTCTTCATCAATATCTCATCCCATGCAATCCATATATATAATGCATATTCATTTACAACAATTCATTCAAATATTTATTACGAACAATAAGGCCCATTATAACAATTATCACAATCTGGCCCATATCACAATCTGGCCCATATATCAAATATCACAATTGGTCCATATAACCAATATTTCATTTTGGCCCATATAGCAAATATCACAATTGGCCCATATATCAAATATCACAATTGGCCCATATATCAAATATCACAATTGGCCCATATATCAAATATCACAATTGGGCCATATATCAAATATCACAATTGGCCCATATATCAAATATCACAATTGGGCCATATATCAAATATCACCTTTATCGATTTGGCCCATTGAGGGCAATTTCGTAAGTTTCACAGTTTTAATACCGATTTCATAGTCTTTACCAACATAGTGATAATTATGCCATTTTACCCGATTTCACTAACATGTGATTTAATCAAGCGATTAACATAATATAATTATTTAACCTATGAAATACAGTGTGAGATTACACACCTGATTATGGTAAGCACTACACTTTCCTGATCGTCGACACCTAAAAATATTTTTAACGCTCGATTAGATCATGTACACTTATAGTAAATCTACTCTAAGATAAACGGTCTAGGTTTTTACCCTCGGAATCGCGAACAACTACTATTTGCCGGTTCTCCCCGGTTGACAGTCCACAACCCGGTGGAAAATCCCGAATCGCTGATGCCTCACAATTGCGAACAACTTCGAATAGTTGATTCTCACCGGATGAGGGTCCACAACCCGGTGGAAAGTCTCGAATCGCCGAAACAGCCCTTCGTTTGAATCTTGTAGGGATCATAAATCCGCTCCTTTTTCGATCACCAATCACTACCCCTTTTGATTCAATCTTGTTTGCCTCCATTGAAAATAAATATTAGTCCAAACTAATATTACGTTGTTATAAATGATTGATCTTTGGAGCGAAGTCGGCTTACCACAAAGATCCGTATGATCTTAAGATGAAAGATCGAGCGATAGAGTCCCTATAATAATATCGATTAATCAACACTATCTTAATGAATAAAAAGTGATTATAGAATCCTCGAAGAATCCTTACCTTAGAGACTTTTGGACCGAATCCTAGCGATTAGATGATGACTTCGGAAACTCCAAGTTTCGGCCTTCCACTATATTTCTATGGCAAAGAAAAGTGATTTTGTATGAGAGAAAGAATGGTGATGGTCTCAATCAATATGGCCATCCCACACCAAGGTATAGATTCGGCACTAAGAGAAAGGATAAAATAAAAATACAAAAATGTTGTAATGGATCACTTACCGATTGATCGAAGTGTGAGTAGAAATATAGTTGAGAAGAAAATATGTATGAAGTGGAAAATTCGGCTATAGGGAGATGATCAATGATATTCGGCCATGGTGAAAATATTAGAGAGGGAGTGATGTTTGAAAGTTCTTTACAATAAGAAAAGAAGAAGGAAAAAGAAGTAAAAGATATGATGGTTAAGTTTTGGTTTTTCAAGGATGAAAAATGAACAAGGAAATGGTCTCCAAGTTTGTATGCGTTCATAAGAGAAAGAAAAGAAATGAATTATGCCTCTTCAAGGTTGCATGGTTTCGGCACAAAGAAGAAAAAAGTTTGGGGAGAAAAGAAAATGATACCAAATTGGTCAAAAAGAAATGGCCAAAACAACCAAAAATTTACCTATTGCTATTGACCACATTCGGCTAGGGGAAAAGAGTTTTGGAGAAAAATGATACACTAGTTGCTAATGAAAAAAATGACCAAAACTAGCACCTAAACCTTACCAAAATGCTAATAAAATTCGGCCATCCCCCCTTAGCCCCATAAACCGTCCAAATGCATAGCCAATTGGTCAAAATTTTGGCCACCCAAACTTTCCAAAACATCACCCATGGAATAAGCCTTATGCTCCCCTTACATGCCATTTCCATTTGATTCCCATCCTTAACTTCAATATTTCCTTAATCCTTTAGCCATCTTGCCATAAAAATAAAATTCCAACTTACCATAATTAGTTCTTGGCCGACACTCTAAGGAAGGAAAGCAAAAATAAAAAAATCACAAATGCACATAAAGGGATTCGAACTCCTTCCCTCAAGGTAATACATATGGTGCCATCTCCTCTTCACTACTAGCTCACTTATGCTAGCTATTTACCAATTTATTTCCTTAAGCTTTAAGGTCACTTATTCCATTACCTTAAAGTACTAAATGCCAAAATATTTTACTAATTCCAAATAAATCTCGAGCCTTCTCAGGACTACCTAAACACACATTGGATAGTTTAACTAGCTGAACACCAAAATAATGCAACATATAAAAATTCAAATTTTAGGATGTTACACATCTATTAGAAGTATGCAAGATTTGACCTTTGCGAAGAAGGGGATTGATGTTTTTGCTTGGAATATGAGGGCAAGGCCGCATATGTAATCCGTTTTATGTAAAGAAGTTTGCATTCTAGAAAAGTTTTTCTAATGGAATTGAATTCAGAATCAACGCCTCTCTTTATTTGCATTCATGCATTTGCATTACATCACATCATATGCATTTAAGTCCATAGAAAGAGTCTAATTAGTTGAAATTATAACAGAGAGAAAAGAGAAAGAGGGAAAAAAAATCTGGAAATTGAACACCCTTACGGTACACGTGCCAAGACCAAGAAAATGGATCAAAGACTTGAACAGTTTCAAAGAGACATGCAAGACCAGATGCAAGAGCAATTAGCAAAACTCCAGCAAGAGATGAGAGACCAAATGCTGGAAGCCCAAAGAAGTATGATGGCTCAAATGGCTCAGATGTTGAAAGGGGCAATGGATAAAGGAAAGGATCCCATAGTTAATACTGAAGATAATGAGGACATTCATCGGGGTTTCACCCCATCGCATGTACAACCTGAGGAGTATCTCCGAAGGCCATCTGTCACGATTAGGCCTCAACAAGGGAAAACTGACACTAGAGTGCCCATGAATTTCCAAGTTGGCACAGGATCCAACCCATGAGATAACCCTGCTTATCCTGTTATCCCTGACTTAGATATAGCAGAAATGGATGGGATAAGAACTGAATCTTTAAGGCAGTTAGAAGATCGCTGTAGATGGCTGGAAGAAAATTTTAAGGCTTTAGAAGATGCTGATAATCACCATGGAATTTATGCTAAAGACTTGAGCTTGGTTTCAGATTTGGTGCTTCCTCATAAGTTTAAAATGCCAGAATTTGAGAAGTACAATGGGACCAGCTGCCCTAAAGCCCATATCACTATGTTCTGTAGATGGATGACTGGCTACGTTAACAATGATCAGCTCTTGATTCATTGTTTCCAAGACAGTTTGGTGGGGGCGGCGTCCAGGTGGTACAATCAACTCAGCCGTGCTAGGATTAGCTCCTGGAGAGATCTGGCCCAAGCCTTCATGAAGCAATAAAATCATGTCACAGACATGACGCCTGATAGAATCACCTTACAAAACATGGAGAAGAAGTCAAATGAAAGCTTCAGGCAGTATGCGCAAAGATGGAGGGAAGTTGCCATGCAAGTTCAACCACCTCTCCTAGAGAAGGAAACTACCATGCTTTTTATCAACACCACAAGCTCCATTCATCACTCACATGATAGGAAGTACCACCAAGAGCTTCGCGGATATAGTGATGGCAGGAGAAATGGTCGAAAATGCCATAAGGGGTGGCAAGATTGAAGCAGGGAAAACCACTAAAAGGTCTGCTCCAAGGAAAAAGGAGAATGATGTGAATAATATGAGTACATACAACAAAGGGTACTCGAAAGCGATTCATAGCCACCAAAGTAATTATCATTGGGCAACAAGAGTCGATAAGATAGGAATTGGGCACAAGGAAAAACTCTGAAAAGCTCCAATTTAAGCCAATCCCAATGATGTATAAGGATCTATATCAAAGTTTATTTGATGCACACATGGTGTCCCCATTTTATTTGAAACCGTTACAGCCCCCATATCCCAAATGGTATGATTCAAACGCTCAATGTGACTACCATGCGAGTATAACAGGGCACTCAATTGAAAACTGTACCACGTTTAAAAAGTTGGTCGAAAGGTTCATTAAAATGGGAATTGTGAAGTTTGACGATTCATCAAAACCTGATCACTTTGACGAGGCAGTGAATGCAATAATTGATGGAGGAGACAAGAAAGTTGCGACTCCTTGAAGAAATCAAAAGCGAAGAGGGAACCGAGGAACGAAGTTTCCCAGCCCTTGCATGCTTGGGAAGATTTTAAACAATGGAACTGTGGAAGGAATCCCTGTATTTTTAAGACTAATCTAGAGTAATATTCAAAACATGCTTGTTGCCTTAAGCCTAGAGACAATAAGAATATTTTTTTCATTCTTTACATTTCATACTGTACATTCTTTTGTTTTTTAGAATATTCTTTCATTCTTTATTCGTGACCATACCATACAAATAATCATCCTTAGAATCATTTATTCTTTGGATTTTTTGCCTTCGTACCTAGGTACCCAGATATCAACGACATGAGCGATGTTGTTACTGATTCCCTTTTTGAATGAAATATGGGTCTAGGGGATCTCAAGACTTTGAAGATGACAGAGATTGTAACATATCTTCTGATTTATTAAGAATGGTAGAACACGATGAAAAATAGATCCTACCTTACATAGGGTCAGTGGACATTGCGAGCCTAAGAAAGGGGTGAAGATCGCCCAAATTTCACCACGTAAATAAGGCGAGACATCATTGAGTTATTTTCAAGACTTCAAAGATAATTTTGCACGATCATATCAAGACACGCCTGGGAAAATCTTAAAAGAAGTCCATAAGGGTGTTTAAAGAACATGATAATGGTTTTACAATAGCCAGGCTAATCATAAGGTCCGGGTACTATTGGTCCACCATAAAAGGGAGATTGCTTCAGTTATGTCGTAAATGCCAAATGGAGGAAGACAAGACTCATGTGCCTCAGCTATTTCTTCACAGATTTTTTATATGTGGGGAATGGATATTGTGGAGCCGATCTCGTCAAAAGCTTTTGGTCAATATCGACTCATTGTCGTGGTCATCGTCTACTTCACTAAGAGGGTGGAAGTAGCTTCATATGCCAATGTTACAAAGTCCATAGTCATCAAATTCTTAAAAAAAAAGATCAGGCGCCGACAAAGAATGCCAAAAAGGATAAAGTCAAAAGTTTGTAGTCTTTTTAAAGATCAGACGTCATATTATAGAGCAACAAAGGCAGCAAAAAAAAATAAGGATTGTAGAAAAGATGACCGAGACTTGTAAAGATTGGTATAAAAAAGTTACTATTTATCTTCTATGGTTATCGAACGTTGGCCAGGATTTTTGCCGGGGCAGCATCTTACCCATTGGTTTATAGAATGGAAGCATTGTTTCTAATTGAGCCTAATCGAAGGAAAGGTTAAAAGTTATCCATCACGGTCAGATGATGCGAGCTTACGACAAAGAGGTTCATCCTAGAGAATTACACAAGGGGAACCTGATATTGAAATAGATCTTTCTTATACAAAAAGATTTCAGAAGAAAGCAGATGCCAAACTGGGAAGGACCTTATGTAGCAAAAAAGGGCTTGTTCTAGAGGAGAATTGATATTGACCAAGATAGATGGCGAAGACTTGCCCAATTCGGCGAATTCAGGTTCAGACAAGAAGTATTTTACCTGAAAGAGGAAAGACCAAGGTGAAAACCAGCAAAGGGTGCCTTGAGATCTCTTCAAAAAAAAACAAAAAAAAAGAAAAGAAAATAAAAAAAGAGGAGAGGCCAAGGCGAAAACCCGTAAAGGGCGCTTTGAGACCAAAGGGGTTTTGAGCCAAAAACCCGAAAAGGGCTGCTCAAATTTTGATCAAAATTGGGGCATACAGTAGTCTTCCTACGTTTGAATTAACAATGAGGAAGTATGTTATGTCTTGGGGCATCGACAAATTACTCCGGATCCCCTAAACACATATTGAGCTTAAAATGGTCCTCAAGAGGTTTGAAAAGAGAAGCTCAGGCTGCGATATCTGGGGCACCTAGTTTCCCATCTTACCCATTCTGAATTTGTTATCTTTAATTATTTTATTCATTTCAAAATACACTACCAATAAATTTCCTTCTAGATTGCATTTGTTATCTTTACTTAACTTATTTGTTCCGAGCTATGCTCCTAATTTCCTTCTTGCCTATTGTCATGATCTTTTTTAAAGCATTTTGCATTGAAATAACGATTAGTGGACTAATAATACTTTCATAAAAGGAGTTTCGTATATTACTCTGGAAGCTTTTAAATAATATGAGAATCTGAAATAGGACTATTTTTTAGAACTCACCAAGCCTAAGGGTTGGAAATATTGAAGGATGATTATCTCTTCGGATTTTATTGGATAAGACATTTGGTCGATGATACCATCTTGACAAATGACGAGCAATGTCACCCCAAGTGTACAAGAAGATCATTCTTGGGAAAAGAAAATGATACTTTGCATTCATGCAAATATCAGGCATATACACCTGGTCATTACACCCAGCGAGTGGTGTGAAAGATAAAATTAATCCCATACCTCGGAGTTGCAGCAGGATGGATGGAAGAAACCAAAGTTGAAATGGGAGGTACAAACTTTTTTATGTCCCAAAAGGTACAGTGGAAGGGACTCTGAAATTACAGCGGGGCAAGCTTGCTGAGCAGAATATGATTGTTTCTTTGGGTTTTCTGTCAAAGATACCAGCTGAATGAGAAAGCATGGTAACGCACCAGTGATAGAACCCTGATAAACTATGAGCAATGAAAACCAAAACATTAAAAAGGTATCATTCTCACACTTCCAATTAGGAGCATTTGATTCATTCCGATCATTGTATCCTAATCGTTAAGCAAAAAAAAAAGAGTGAAAAAGAAGGAGATCATTCTCATAACATTCTGCATTCATGCAAATGGCATCCCTAATATCATTTAGTTAGGAGCATTAGATTCATTCTGATCATTGCATCCTAATCATTTTACATTTAAAAAAGGGATTAGTCTCATGCCATTCTGCATTTATGCAAATGTCGTCCATAATACATTAGAGTCTACAGGACATGTCCCTAGAGGACGGTGTAGCAACATCAGTGAATTCATAGATCTTAACTCCCTAAGCAGTAGTGGAGCAGATCGAATTTTGCGAATCTTATCTCCATGTATCGGCAATGGAGAAGATTCAAGCCACCAACCTTATCTTCCTGAGGTAGCAAGGGAGCAGGTTAAAGTTTGTAGTCTTATCTTCCTGAGGTAGCAAGGAAGCAGACTAAAAATTGTAGATCTTATCTCCCTAAGCGGTAGCGGAGCAGATCAAATTTGGTGAATCTTATCTTCCTGATGTAGCAAGGGAGCAGATTTTAGCCACTAGCCTTATCTTCCTGATGTAGCAAGGGAGCAGCCTGAAGATTATAGTCTTATCTTCCTGAGGTAGCAAGGAAGCAGACTGAAGATTGTAGATCTTATCTCCCTAAGCGGTAGAGGAGCAGATCGAATTTGGTGAATCTTATCTTCCTGATGTAGCAAGGGAGCAGATTTTAGCCACTAGCCTTATCTTCCTGATGTAGCAAGGGAACAGGCTGAAGATTATAGTCTTATCTTCCTGATGTAGCAAGGGAGCAGACTAAAAATTATAGATCTTGTCTCCTCGAGATAGCAGTGGGGCAGATTGAAGATGGCAAATCTTATCTTCCCGAGGTAGCAGGGGAGCAGATTCAAACCACCAGCCTTACCCCCTAAGTAGTAGTGGAACAGGCTAAAAATTACAAGTCTTATGTCCATGTATTGGCAATGGAGCAGATCAAGATAGCAGATCTCATCTTCCTAAAGTTACAGAAGCGGATCGAAGACACTTTCGATCTTGTCTCCCCGAAGTTCTGATAGAGTAGACCAAGATAGCAGATCGGCATTCATGAAGTTGCAGAAGCGGTCGAAGACATCGATCTTGTCTCCACGAGTTTGCAAAGTGAGCAGATTGAAGATAGCAGATCCGGCATTCTGAAGTTGCGAAAGCGGATCGAAGACAATGAGATCTTGTCTTCCGGTTCTTTGAAGCGGTCGAAGATATTAGCTTTGCCTCCACGAAGTTGCAGTGAGCGGTCAAAATAGCAGATCTTATCTTCCTGAATATTACAGTGAAGCAAGATCAAAGATACTAGTCTCACTTTCCTGAAGTTACAGTAGGATGGATTAAATCTACAAGAACAGGTCTTATCTCCCTGAAGTTGCAGTAGAATAAGATTAAAGCTACAGCTTCAATCTGCTTGAAGTTGCAGTTGGGTTAGAGACTACTTGAAGAAGATAAGGATCAAGAAGATAAGGCTCGGCAAGACCGGACAAAATTGGTCCTTTTATAGTATTTGCTCCATTCTCGTTACACGACAATGAGCAAAGAGGGGCAGCTGTAATAGGCCAATTTAGCCTGGGCCCATACAAAAAAATAATAAACCCAAAACAATAAAACAAAGTAAAAGTCCAGTCCAAAATATATCATTTGGCCCGATCAGAATGGCCCATTACTTGAAAAGATTGAAGGTCCATCTACAAGCTTGACGTATATGGGAACACAATCTTCAAGGATATGCAATCTTAGATATGATATGCAAATCTTAGATATGATATGCAATCCTAGAAGATATGGTATGCAATATTAGAAGATATGATATGCAATCTTAGATATGATATGCAATCTTAGAAGATATGGTATGCAATCTTAGAAGATATGATTTTGTAATCTTAGAGATTTAATTTGTAGATACCTTTTAATCTTAGCCGTTGATGTAATTGATCTGTACCGTTGGATTTGGGGAGGCTCAATTATAAATAGAGGCCTCTCCCTTCATTGTAAAACACCCCTGAGTTTGGAGTAATAAAAATTCTTGAGAGCATTCACTCAAATTTCTCTCTCTTTTGCGTTCTTATTTTCTGTGGCTTGTTCTTATTTTGTTCTTCGCTCATCTTCGTTTCTTTTTGAGTTGCTTCTGTTCTAGTTAGATTTTGATGGAAGAATTTCGTTGAATCCTCATATTGCGGGAGTTAGGTTGACTTATGCGTTTTTTTAATTTTTTTAATTTTTTTATTTATCCATTTAATTGTTTAATCATTATTTATTCATTTATTTTAATTATTTTAAACTTGTTTTTTTTTCCTATTTACGTTAAATTGTTTTATCATATATATTTTTTTACATGAATTTAATCTTGTGAATAAATTTTTCTTTCCTTAATTTTTTTATAGATTCTTTTAAAATTGCTATTATCTACTCTATATTTTTTATTTTGATTGTTCATTTTAAAAAAAAAATTGAATCCATTATCTTTGTTTACCTTAACATTATTATTATTGCTTGTGTAACACCCCGAACCCGGCCCAAACGTTACGACCAGATCTGGTATGCTACGGGGTTTAACGTTAAAAACTTCACTTGGATGATTTTTGGAAATTCAGTTTGTTTATTTAGGTATTCGCTAAAATAAGTGATATTTGAAGAAAACCTTTTCTTTTCTTTGAACGTGTTTGAAATTCCCATATTTTTACTTCCTATAGATAAGTCTTTGAACATAAAATTAAATTTTAAAAAAAAATTGAATAAAGACATTAACAATTATAATCTGAACATAAGCTATGGAGCCTTATTACAAAAATAGTCCCAAAATTGAAAACTTAAAGGAAAACTGAAAATAGTTTATGAAAATATAAGACTTGATGGCCCCTCGAGTCCGCCTTGGCTCCCATGTCCCCGATCTACTGCTCATCTGAAAAGTCAGGGAAAAATAAAGGGGTGAGTCACCAAGACTCAGTGTGCAAATCTCGAAAACACATAAAAAGGCTTGAGGCCCACAAACACATTATGGGCCTTGGCCCATACACAATGACAACAAAATATTCACATGCTGCATGGCCCAACCCAACCTAAAAGTCCATCCTCTACACACCAGCCCGTACCAGCCATCACACCTCGGGGATTTCTACAATCAACCCACCAATCGCTACACACCATATCGACAATCATGCTGTCAGTTATAATGCCGATCACCATGTGACCTTATAATCCACTGTGGCAGAGCCACCGATCACTATTGTGACCTAAGTGTACATATCATGGTTTAACCTCCGATCACTAGGTGACCTTTTAACATGCTCTTCCCCTTCATCATATCAACCCCATCCCATGCATACATCCATGCGAGAAGCAAAATAATACACTACCTAAAAGATCACGATCTATCACATACATCGATACACATAGAGAAGTTTCTATGATTACGTGCTGCATCCCTTGCCTACCCTTTCCGGAGTAATACGATTGTCCATACAGCCTTTATCCTAGCTTTTAGCCCATGACATATATAGTACAGATTAATTAGTGTGATAGAGATCTACACACCTGATTACAGACAAGATGAGACTTTCTATGTTGACACTATCAGAAGCCGATACGACTACTAACTGTCTAAGGGTTTGTTTTGAAGCCGGTCCACAACCCGGTGGCCAATCCCGAATCACGACACCGCTGCTTAAACTTAGGGATTGGTTTAACAGATCCAATCCCTCCTTCGCTTTGATCGATATTTGATTCCATCAAAAGACCTTATCAGTTGCTACCATCATAATATATGGTTAAGAACACAATTACGATAGAGAATCTAACGAGAATCTAAAGAGAACCCCTTACCTTGAAATCCCAAAAAGAGAGATATGAGGTTCAGAGACTAGCGGTTCCGACTTTTAGATCTAAGCGATCTACTTTAATTCCAAAATGTCGCCCAACACATAAACACAATAAACCATCAATCCATTAGCCTTTTGGCTTTGTCTTCTAAAAACCGAAAGAGAACAAAGAATAGATCAGAAAAAATCGGCACCTACCTTTACAGAGAATTCGGCAACTCCTAGAAGATTTCGGCTTTTTACGAAAATCAAAAAGAGAAGATGATTCAAAGAAATCTACGGAGATTCGGCTTTCAATGAAGGAATCGGCAGGAAGTAAAAGAATGGGCACTAGGACATTCGGCTATGGCAGAAGAGAGTAAAGAGAAGGAATACTTAAGGGTTTCAGCTTATAGAAGAAATCGAGAAAAGGTGTAGAGAAAGGCTATGAGGTTTCGGCTTTAGCAGAGAATGAAGAAGAAGATGGAACTTTAGGAGTTTTCGGCTTTTTGAGAAAAGAAACAACTAAGAGAAGAGAATGAGAATAAATGCCGAAATTAAGAAGTACCCTATTTTCTAATCAAATTTTCGGCACACACACTAACCAAAAGCCGGAATTGCCCTCTTTTGAAAACTAAGACTAATTAATTAACAAGGGAAATTTCGGCACCCCCCTTAGCCTCATCAAAACCGATTTCCTCTTTCCCCCAGAGTTGGAAATTTGGCCACTCTTTGTGATCAGTAGATAATTTCTAAACTTTCTCCCTTATCCTTACCTGATCTCTCATCCACAAGTGACCCAGATAACACCACCTCTTCTTCCTTTTATCTGCCACATTATCCACATTATCCAAACACATAAATCTCCTAATTCCAAGCATCCTAGCCGCCCCCAACTCTCCTTTCTTTTGACGCCAAAAACATTTAAAATAAGTGGGTAATGCGACTCGAACCTTGGACCTCCCTATTGCTTATCACGCCACCTCAAAGCCCTTAAGTAGTGCTACTGACCACTGGGCCACAAGCTCATTTGTGTGTCTTAATTACAGATAATATCTTTTAAGCCCTATCCTAGCTGGCTTTCCACCAAAGTGCCCAAGCAGAAAATTCGATTAAGGCCTCGGCCCAATCCCTGAGCCCATTCTTAACCCCTTAAACACCCTAACTAGCACATCAAGTGTAACATAAACATCACAGCACACTAAATGCGAAGCCCCACCAATTCAGGATGTTACAGTTCTACCCCCCTTAAAGAAATTTCGGCCTCAAAATTACCTGATCAGGATAGATGAGGGTACTGCTGCCGCATTGCTTCCTCTGGTTCCCAAGTAGCCTCCTTAGAACTGTGATTCCGCCATAGAACCTTAACCAACGGAACCGTCTTCCTTCGCAATACTTTGACATCACGATCCAGAATTTCCACTGGTTCCTCTTCAAAGGATAAATCGGGTCTTACTTCGATTTCTTCCACAGACACCACGTGGGATGGATCCGAACGGTAACGTCTTAGATAGAGACGTGGAATACATTGTGAATCTAGCTTAGCTCAGAAGGTAGCTCTAGCTTATAAGCTATTGGCCCCACTCGTTTCAACACCCGATAAGGTCCGATAAATCTGGGACTTAATTTACCTTTCGGTCCAAACCTTAGTACTTTCTTCCATGGCGAAACCTTCAAGAACACCTTGTCACCCACTGCAAATTCTATGTCCTTACGCTTCAGTCGAGATAGGACTTCACGTCGATCGGCGCTTCCTTTAATCGAGCCCGAATTAACTCTACCTTCTCCTCTGTCTCGGTAACCAATTTCGGACCCAAAATCTGATGTTCTCCTAATTCCGTCCAACAGGTAGGTGTACGACACCTCCGCCCGTACAATGCTTCATAGGGCGCCATCTGAATACTTGATGGTAGCTATTGTTGTGCGCAAAACTCCGCCAACGGTAAGAACTCTTCCCAACTACCCACAGAAGTCAATGACACATCCTCTTAACATGTCCTCTAAGATCTGGATTCCCGCTCATCGTGTCCATCGATGCGAGGATGAAATGCCGTCTTGAAATCCAACCGTACCCAACGCTTGATGCAACGCCTTCCAAAATCGTGAGGTGAACCTAGGGTCCTGTCCGATATGATTGATACTAGTACCCTATGCAACCTCACTACCTCCGCTATGTATAAACTTAGCCAATTTCTGCAGAGTAATCGACACATACTTTGTATGAAATGAGCGGACTTCGTCAAGCGGTCAACAATCACCCAGACCGAATCTTTCTTAGTAGGCGTGAGGGTAGCCCACTAACAAAGTCCATTGCGATCCTTTCCCACTTCCATTGTGGAATCTTCACTGTTTGCAACAACCACGATGGTAATCGATGTTTCGCCTTTACTCGCTAACAGTCAAACACTTCCCCACAAATTCGGTCACCTCTCATTTCAAACCCGGCCACTGTAATCCGATCTCGCAAATCTCGATACATCTTACTTCCTCCAGGGTGCAAAGCGTATGGACTACCATGCGCTTTTTGCAAAATCTTATGCCTCAACTCGGGATCTTTGGCATACACACTCTCCTTGAAAACATAATAGCCCTTTCTCATTCACACTAAATTCTCATTTGATCCTTCACTTGATCCAACGGAAACTTCTCCTGTAGCAACTCATCTGTCTGCTAGCCGCCTTTAACTCAGCTAACCCAAGAGGGTTTCACGAAGTTCAAATAATAAACTCCCATCATCGTATAAACTAAGGTGAGGAAACATTGCTCTCAAATCAGAAATTACTTTACAACTCAGAGCATCCGCCACCATGTTGGCTTTTCTCGGATGGTACTCAATCGAGCAGTCATAATCCTTTAACAACTCAATCCACCTCCTTTGCCTTAGATTCAACTCCTTCTGGGTCAAAAGGTATTTTAAGCTCTTATGATCGGTATAAATGACGGATTTCTCCCGCATGATAATGCCTCCAAATCTTCAAGGCAAAAACCACCGCCGCCAATTCCAAATCATGTGTGGGATAATTTGATTCATGCGGTCTTAATCTGAGATGCATACGCAACAACCTTCCCATCTTGCATCAACACGCATCCTAGTCCCGTGTGTGAAGCATCACAAGAAAATCACAAACTCCTTTCCGACCTCCATTGAATCAACACGAGCCTCTGTCAAGATCCTCTTTAACCTCTCGAATCTCTCTTGCTACTTACCAGACCAATCAAACGAAACCCCTTTCCGTAACAACTTAGTCAACGGTGCCGCGATCAATTAAAATCCTTCAACAAACCTTCTGTAATGCCCAGCTAAACCAAGAAAACTTCGAATTTCTGCTACCGACTTAGGCGGCTTCTAATCCAACACCGCTTCAATCTTTCGGGGATCGACTCTTATCCCTTCTGCCGACACCACGTGGCCTAGAAAAGTAACTTCACTTAGCCAAAATTCGTACTTACTGAATTTGGCGTAGAGCTACTTCTCCCTCAGAATCTGCAGAACCTCCTGAAGATGTGAATCATGCTCCTCTTCCGATTTCGAATAGACCAGGATGTCATCTATAAATACCACGACAAACCGATCCAAGTAGGGTTGGAACACTCGGTTCATCATGTCCATAAATGCTGCTGGCGCGTTGGTCAACCCAAATGGCATCACCATGAATTCGTAGTGACCATAGCGAGTTCTGAAAGCCGTCTTATGAATATCCACCTCCTTGACCTTAAGCTGATGGTACCCCGATCTCAGATCTATCTTCGAGAAAACTGAAGCCCCTTTCAGCTAATCGAACAAGTCATTGATCCTCGGCAACGGGTATTTATTCTTGATTGTCAATTTATTCAACTGACGATAGTCAATGCACATACGCATTGATCCATCCTTCTTCTTAACAAATAATACCGACGCTCCCCAAGGCGACACACTCGGTCGGATAAACCCTCTATCCAGCAACTCTTGGATCTGAGCCTTCAATTCCACCAACTCCTTCGGTGCCATCCTGTACGGAGCGATAGATACTGGCGCTGTTCCCGGAAGAAGATCAATACCAAACTCCACTTCACGATCCGGGGTAATCACGGAAGCTCTTACGGGAAAACATCGGAAATTCCTCACCGTCCTAACGTCCCCAACAGTTAGTTCCTTGGCTTCCAGAGCCCGAACAAACATTAAAATTGCCTCATATCCTTTCCTCACCATCCTTTCTGCTATTAAGGCAGACACCACATTTGACAAACAGTTCCCCCTTTCACCTATCACCAACACTTGCGACCCTGGGAGTTTTTAACACCATACGCTTGTTTGCATGGTCCAGTTTGCTTGATACTTCACTAACCAATCCATTCCTAAGATCAAATCGAACTCCCAAATGGCGGTTCCATCAGATTAGCCCGGAAAGCTACCCCTTGAACTTCCGGGGTACATCCTTATCTGATTTGCTCACCACTACGCTTTGTCCTAGAGGGCTCACTCTGATCATCTCCCTAGAAGAAGTCTCATAATCTAAGTTCAAAGTTCCCGCTATAGCACTAGCAACATAAGAGTGCGTCGAACCAATATCAATCAAGGCAGTATAAGGCAAACCATAAATTAGAAACGTATCGGTTATAACGTGCGTCAGCCTCCTCTCGACGTCTGGCAGCATAAACTAACCCCAGCTGTCTCGCCTCGGTGTTTCCTGCCCCTCGGCCTGGTACTTCACGGCCCCGACCGGAACCGTTACCACCCCTGGCTGGACCACGACCTCTCTGTGGCTACTGACCACCTCTTCCCGGTTGTGCATTCCCTTGACCCGTGGGCCCTTCACTGCCCCGTTGCTGTGGACAGTTTCTAACTTGGTGGTCCGTAGATCCACACCTAAAGCACTTCCCACTGCCCGCCCAACACTCACCTACATGGAATCTACCACATCGAGCACACTTCTGTGTCTGACTAACAGCAGCAGGTCTCTCCTCCCGCCTCGGCCAATTCAACCTAGGCCTTTTCTGAGTACGCCCAGCTGGCCCTGATGATCCAAAATTTCTCTTACTTCCACCCCTATCTCTATCCCGATTCAATTTTTCTGTCCACTTAACCTCCTTAGCTATCTTAGCTTTTTTCACAAGCACAGCAAACTCCCTCTCCCGCTGTGGTGCTATCAATACACGCAGATCATCCCTCAAACCATCTTCAAATCGAACACAATGTTCATGGTCTATGGCCACCATCCCTCGAGCATAACGGCTAAGGCGTAAGAATTCCACTTCATACGTAGCCACCGACCTACTTTCCTGAACCAGATTCAGAAACGCTCTACGCTGCGCATCCACATAACTCGACCCAATGTATTTACTCTGGAACGCCGTTTTGAAGAGATCCCAGGTGATACGGTCAGCCACCGTACCATCCTTAACCGTAAGCCACCATTGATAACCTTCGTCCCGCAGGAGAGATACAACCTCTTTCAGTTTTTCCTCTTTCGTGAAATCCAGATCATCCATTATACGCTCAACCGCCTCCAACCAATACTCAATCAGTACTCGGGGCTATACGAGAAATTCCCTAAACATTTACGCCCCATTGGCTCTAAGTCGCTCCGACACAGATTTCCGGGCTCCTGTGCCCATGCCTACCCCAGCAACCCTCTCTAAAACCCTTAATATCGCCTGAGATACCGCATCATCTCCGGTTGTCTGGTCCTGAAATTACATCTCCACAGCGGGTGGTACCGGCATCTCGTTTCTAGACCCATGGCCAGATCCTACTGGTTCTGACACAGCCATCCTACCCCTCCCACGACCACGCGGCGGATGTCCACGACCCCTTGTACTCATTCTACAGATTCGCATTTATCTGATTAGAAATTTTATGAATTATTAATTTCTTTCACTGGTTAACCACGAATAATCTTATGGACAGTAGTTTCAAGAGTAGTTCTTTCGAATTCGAAATTATATCTACGGGTTTCAGTCTCAAGTCTGTATCTCCTAGTTCTAGGAACCCCATACATTCAACCATCATACATCAACATACAAGTAGCATCTATGAACTCACATTCGTCACATAAGGGTATTTTCGTCATTTCACTACCCAGGGGTTTTTCCGTAATTTTATCCTACAGGGGTATTTTCGTAATTTCCCAAATTAGAGTATCTTGGTGTTTTTTTTGAAATAGAAATATTTTGGTATTTTATTTTTTTTGTAAAGCAGGGGTATTTTGGAAAATTTAATTTTTTTTTCAAATCGAGGGTATTTTGGTAATTTCACAATTTCCGATAATTTTGTAAACCGGGTGCTATTGTAAATCTAAGGGTTTTTGGGTAAATTTTCAAAACATGGGTATTTTGGTAATTTACAAAACTAAGGGTATTTGGTCCCTTTCGGGTTTTAATTATGGTCTTTGGCTCGTCAACAAGTCATCGCGACTAAGGTGAACAGTCACTACACACCAGGTAGGATTCCAGCGAAGAGGAGGTGAGCCACTAGGGCCGCTTAAGTACCAAGCTCTCCCTGAATCCAATCCTAGACATGCGTATGCCTGTTACCACACCCTAACCCCGCGACTTGTTTACGGACATGTTTAATTAGATTAAGTTTTATGAAATTGAAGAGTTGTTTAAACTAGGCCTAAGATCCATTAACCGTATCATACTAGTCTACGTCCATAAAGCCCATCAAACCCAACATGCATATCACATCAAGAGTTAGAATACTTACCTGCATGGATCGGGTGCCGGTAGACTCGAAGGCCATATCTCAACCCAAAGCATTTTTCTCAAATTCACATCAATTTTACAACACCCTACTAGACCCATTTCACGGCCGTGTTTTGCAACTGGCTCACGATACCAAATGTAACACCCCAAACCCGGCCCAAACGTTACGACTAGATCTGGTATGCTACGGGGTTTAACATTAAAAACTTCACTTGGATGATTTTTGGAAATTCAGTTTGTTTATTTAGGTATTCGCTAAAATAAGTGATATTTGAAGAAAACCTTTGTTTTTCTTTGTGCGTGTTTGAAATTCCCATATTTTTGCTTCCTAAAGATAAGTCTTTGAACATAAAATTAAATTTTAAAAAAATGAATAAAGACATTAACAATTATAATCTGAACCTAAGCTATGGAGCCTTATTACATAAATAGTCCCAAAATTGAAAACTTAAAGGAAAACTGAAAATAGTTTATGAAAATATAAGACTTGATGGCCCCTTGAGTCTGCCTCGGCACCCATGTCCACGATCTACTGCTCATCTAAAAAGTCAGGGAAAAATAAAGGGGTGAGTCACCAAGACTCAGTGTGCAAATCCCGAAAACACATAAAAAGGCTTGAGGCCCACAAACACATTATGGGACTTGGCCCATACACAATGGCAACAAAATATTCACATGCTGCATGGCCCAACCCAACCTAAAAGTCCATCCTCTACACACCAGCCCGTACCAGTCATCACACCTCAGGGATTTCTACAATCAACCCACCAACTGCTACACACCATATTGACAGTCACGCTATCAGTTATAATGCCGATCACCATGTGACCTTATAATCCACTGTGGCAGAGCCACTGATCACTGTGTGACCTTATAATTAAGTGTGGCAGAGCCACTGATCACTATTGTGACCTAAGTGTACATATCGTGGTTTAACCTCCGATCACTAGGTGACCTTTTAACATGCTCTTCCCCTTCATCATATCAACCCCATCCCATGCATACATCCATGTAGAAGCAAAATAATACACTACCTAAAAGATCACAGTCTATCACATACATCGATACACATAGAGAAGTTTTTATGATTACGTACCTGGCATCCCTTGCCTACCCTTTCTGGGTAATATGACTATCCATACAGCCTTTATCCGGCTTTTAGCCCATAACATATATAGTACAGATTAATTAGTGTGATAGAGATCTACACACATGATTACAGACAAGACGAGACTTTCTATGTTGACACTATCAGAAGCCGATACGACTGCTAACAGTCTAAGGTTTTTTTCTGAAGTCGGTCTACAACCCGCTGGCCAATCCCTAACTGTTGACACTGCTCATTTCTTAAACTTAGGGATTGGTTTAACAGATCCAATCCCCTCCTTCGCCTGATCGATATTTGATTCCATCAAAAGACCTTATCAGTTGCTACCATCATAACATATGGTTAAGATCACAATTACGATAGCGAATCTAACGAGAATCTAAAGAGAACCCCTTGCCTTGAAATCCCGAAAAGAGAGATATGAGGTTCAGAGACTAGCGGTTCTGACTTTTAGATCTAAGCGATCTACTTCAATTCCCGAATGTCGCCAAACACGTAAACACAAGAAACCATCAATCCATTAGCATTTCGGCTTTGTCTTCTAAAAACTGAAAGAGAACAAAGAATAGATCAGAAGAAATCGGCACCTACCTTTACAGAGAATTCAGTAACTCCTAGAAGATTTCGGCTTTTTACGAAAATCAAAAAGAGAAGATAATTCAAAGAAATCTATGGAGATTCAGCTTTCAATGAATGAATCGGTAGGAAGAAAAAGAATGGGCACTAGGACATTCGGCTATGGCAGAAGAGAGTAAAGAGAAGGAATACTTAAGGGTTTCGGCTTATAGAAGAAATCGAGAAAAGGTGTAGAGAAAGGCTATGAGGTTTCAGCTTTAGCAGAGAATGAAGAAGAAGATGGAACTTTAGGAGTTTTTGGCTTTTTGAGAAAAGAAACAACTAAGAGAAGAGAATGAGAATAAATGCCAAAAATTAAGAAGTACCTATTTTCTAATCAAATTTTCTCGCACACACGCTAACCAAAAGCCGGAATTGCCCTCCTTTGAAAACTAAGACTAATTAATTAACAAGGGAAATTTTGGCACCCCCCTTAGCCTCATCAAAACCGATTTCCTCTTTCCCCCAGAGTTGGAAATTCGGCCACTACTGTGATCAGTAGATAATTTCTAAACTTTCTCCCTTATCCTTACCTGATCTCTCATCCACAAGTGACCCAGATAACACCACCTCTTCTTCCTTTTATCTGCCACATTATCCACATTATCCAGACACATAAATCTCCTAATTCCAAGCATCCTAGCCGCCCCCAACTCTCCTTTCTTTTGACGCCAAAAATATTTAAAATAAGTGGGTAATGCGACTCGAACCTTGGACCTCCCTATTGCTTATCACGCCACCTCAAAGCCCCTAAGTAGCGCCACTGACCACTGGGCCACAAGCCCATTTGTGTGTCTTAATTTACAGATAATATCTTTTAAGCCCTATCCTAGCTGGCTTTCCACCAGAGTGCCCAAGCAGAAAATTCGATTAAGGCCTCGGCCCAATCCCTGAGCCCATTCTTAACCCCTTAAACACCCTAACTAGCACATCAAGCGTAACATAAACATCACAGCACACTAAATGTGAAGCCCCGCCAATTCAGGATGTTACAGCTTGTCATTCTTTTACTTAATTGTTTATGTTAAGTGCTAATTGTTAATATGACTTGTAACTTTAGTAAATTGCACTTTTTTTGTAATAACTTAATGTTACTTTTTTTTTCAAATCTTTGTTTAAAAATATCTATCTTCTTTTGATTACCACATTTTATCCAAAAGTTTTTCTTAAATAAGGCAATGTTTTGTGTTTAGAAATTTGGGAAATAGTACCCTAACGTGCTGGGTTTCGATTTTTCGTTTGACTAAATAACTAAATATCCTTTTAATGAATTTTTTAAATCATGAGATAATTTTGGTTACGAGGGTTTAAAACATCATGTCCTAACGTGTTGGATGTGATGTTTGTATTCTTTCGGAACAAAGGAATCTCAAGTTCCAACTCAAATTGTTCAAGTTTTTAAAGAAATCATGTTTTCAAATCTTTTCGAATTTTCGACATTAGGACAATAACTAATCAATCCGGTACCAATTTTGGGCGTTACGAGGGTGCTAATCCTTCCTCGTACGTAATTGACTCCCGAACCCATTTTTTCGAATTTCGTAGACCAAAATCAATGTTTTGAAATAAAATGTTTTATAAGGTGATCCGATCACACCTAAGCAAAAAGGGATTGGTGGCGACTCCCGTTTTCATTTTTTAAAGTCGATCCCTATTTTTTTCAAAAACTTAAAAATGGTTTCGACACTTTTAATTTTTAAATAGTTAATTAATTAAAAAAGGACTAAATTGTAAAAGATATAAAAGTTGAATTGTATTTGATAAAAGGATCAAATGGTTATGAAATTCTTAATTGAATTGATTTAAATGGCAATTTGGCCATAACTTATAATGGGACGGTTGGTGATTTAAAATTTGTGCTTTATATGTTAAAAGTTTAATAAATAATTAAACAAAAAGAAAATAAAACATAAAACACTTAGCCATCTTCTTCATTCTCTTATATTTTTTCACCAAAACACCATTTTTGAACCTTGGATGTTCGGCCAACTTTATCTTCTTGCATGTAAGTCCTTTGGCTATTCATTTTTCGAAAATTTTATGTTTTTGGGGTCGTTGTAGCTTAATCTAGCTAACCTAGGGACTAATTTGTAAAAAAAAATTAAAGGTTGAGGGACTTTCCATGAATGAATTTGATGTGTTTGTGAAGTTGATTGATAGAATATTAAGTTTGATTAATGAATAAGCTTATTTTGTTAAGTGATTTCTAGTGATTTTGAGTATTATGGATTAAATTGTTGAAAGTGTAAAATTCATTGTTGTTAATGTGAAATTTGGATAAATATGGGTTGTTAGGGAACCTAATGAAAATCGGCTAGCATGAAATTGTATTAATTGTAGCTAAATTGTAAGTTTCAGGTTAATGACTAAATTGCACAAAAGTTAAAATATTAGGGGTAATTTCGTAATTTTATAATTTCATGTTAAATGAGTTATAAGCTAGAATTAATGATTTTAAGCTATTTGAATTATTTAATTGAATGAAATCATTATTTTGATCAAGAAACGAGTCAACCGGGACTAGACCGAGGAAAACCTAAGGTGGCGGATTAGTCATTGGATTCGTTTTTACAACTGTTTGTTAAGGTAAGTTCGTGACTTGATTAAATCAATTAGTTTTTGTTTTGGTAGTTTAATATCTAATTGTTTATATATGAATTAAGTTCGTTGGCTTGAAGGAAATGATTAATACCATAGTTGAAAGACACTATGGCACCATACCAGAAACAAGTAAGACCATAACTGAAAGACGTTATGGCATCATGAAATTAATGAGTAAGACCATAGCTGAAAGACGTTATGGCATCACGATTCTATCGAGTAAGACCATAGCTGAACAATGCTATGGCATCACGAATCAAACAAATAAGACCATAGTTGAAAGACACTAGGCAACACAAAAAAAAGTAAATAAGACCATGGTTGAAAGACACTATGGCATCAAGTCAAGAATAAATAAGACCACAGTTGAAAGACACCATGGCACCCTCCGATCATTTTCTATTCAAGTAACACGTTTCAAGAAAGGTATGTATCGTAAGTATGAATACGAATTGAACGTTTGACTAGTATAGTTTGATAATTAATGTTATTTTCTTGGTGTGAATATATGCTTCATATGTCTATAAATATGTTAACTCGTGATGTTGCGGTATGTTTAGGGAATTAAATGGTTATATGAGTATTTTCCAAGTATTCAATGTTATTTCATTTGATTCAAGGGACGGTTTAAGTTTTGATGAATGGATGCGTATATGAAAGAACTGTGTTATAGAAACATGAAATGGAAAATGTTGGTATATGAATATGAAATGAAAAGGGAACAAATTGAGTAATAGATTGAGGAATTATGTATTGAACTTCATATTGATATGTTTCATGTTCAATTGATTGGATATGCTCTTTAATACACCTACTAACCTTATGGTGTGTTGTGAATTGGAAGGAAAAGTATGCATAATTTTAAACGAGCAATGTTTTAATGGTTTAATCATTTATGTTTGGTAAGTTAAGTTTCTTTTATACGAGCTTACTAAGCATTGGTTGCTTATGTAGTTATTTTTATTTGTCTTGTAGATTGTCGGAAAGCTCGATCGGTTGGAATCAAGTCGGAGTACATTCACACTATTCATCCTTTATCTCGGTAGAAGATTTGGATATATTGATGCCGGGCTATAAATGGCATGAACTAGGAGCCCTTAAGTTATTTTGTTTATGATGATGTTGTTTATAAATTAGTTTGAGCAAGCTTGGTGGTTATAAATGTTTATTATCTTTGGTGTATGTTTGAAACTTGGTGTGCTTTTGGTCATTAGTTAAATAACTTTAGTGATTAGCTTGATATATGGTAAACATATGTGATGAAATGGAGACTTTGATAATGTTTTGTAAATATTGAGTATGGATTTGTTTGAACGTTTAAATTGTGGTACCAATGATGGTACATTGGATATGCAATTAGATCAAATGAGATGTGTGTTTTGGTCACTTTATTCATGCCTCTTGAAAGCAAATGGCTTATGGATTTAAGTTAGGAAAAAAAAGAAATGGTTATTTGTGTAACACCCCAAACCCGGCCTAAACGTTACGACCGAATCTGGCATGTCACATGAAAGGAATGTTTAAAAACTGTGCATTCGTTAAAAAGCTCATATCCTTTATAGTTGTGGTGAGAAATCGAGTTTAAGTAATTTTGAATAAGAAATGGTTTATTATCATTTTAGGAAAATCCCATATTGATCATTTAATAACAAGCAATAAACAAATTGAAAGCTGAAACCAAATAAAATACCCAAGGCCTTATTACATAACAAAAACTCAAATAAAAATAAGTCCAAATAAAAGAAACGAATTTATGAGTGAACATATGTATGGCCTCCACGAGTCCACCTCGGCTCCCAAATCCGCGATCTAATGATTACCGCGCAAAATTTAACTAAGGGGTGAGTCATCGAGACTCAGGTGTGTAAATCCCCATCCAACAGACTTTACACAATTTCATATGAAAATATGCATATCATGCACCCAAACCTAGCCATCCGCAACTCCTTTTTCTACCCCGTGGTACCAAACCACCGGTGGTGCCAAACCACCGTGACTTAAAGTCACAATATCCGTCAATACATGTGGTGCCAAACCACCGGTGGTGCCAAACCACTTTGGTGACATGTAGTCACGATGTGTTACCAAAACACCGGTGTCCGTGAGACACGAATCAATTGATGGGGCCAACCCATCGTGTGATACCAAATCACCGGCAGACGATCCCATATCTCAAGTGGGGCCAACCCACGGTGGTGTTAACCACGTGGACGAGTCGCTATGAGGTACCAAACCTCTGGAGGTACCAAACCTCTGGTGACCGTAGTCACGCAGTGTTACCAAAACATCGGTGCCCGTCGGCACAATTAATCTGCCCCCTCCACTCATATAACCCATGCAATATGACATAATAATTCGTGTATGCGCAGTATGTCATGTATGCTAGACATATATCAAATATAAGTATAACATGAATTACCATCATAATCAGATAGACATAAAACAACATAATCACCCTAATCAACCTCTAAGGGTATAACCGTAATTTTACCTACCAAGGGCATTTTCGTAATTTACCCACCAAGGGTATATCGGTAATTTACCCACCAAGGGCATTTTGGTAATTTCGTACCTGGAATGGCCTTTCCAAAGGCCCAGTGTCGCCCCGAGTGACCCAACTACCATTTCTGGTCGAAATGGACTATTGGGCCTAAAGCCCAATTTCGGCCCATTCGGGCCCACACGCTCGTGTGGCCCACCTAACACAAATCTAGCCACGTTTATGAGATTCACCTAGTCTAGTTCACTATATACTACACCATCACACAATTTACTCATAAGGGCCCACGGGCCCATTGGGCCCACTTCGGCCCATCGCGGCCCAAGCAGCCCCAACCCACAAGAATACTACTGATGGCCTCAACTATCGCGTCCGAAGCCCCACACGTGCGCCGCACGCTCGTGTAGTAACTACTATTGCCGTGACCAGGCACTTCGCATTTGCCGCTCTACAATTAGAGTAGAGAGTTACACACCTGATAGGACTCTGGTGTTAATCCGCGCTCCGACCACTCCTGTGCCCAAACGCCCTCCAAGGTGTATTCATCCTCCTCCTAGAATGCTATATATATAGCTAGCTCTTCACCTTCCTTCTTTGTATCTTTCCGATATGGGATCCCTTCACAAGAGAGTTTAAATTCAATCTGAAACTCTTCCCATCCGCATCATAAAATAAATACTCCTTGCTTCTCATGAGATTCGAACCTGTGCTCCTTGCAACATAATCCACGCCATAGCCACTTGGCCACAAGCTCTTCTTGTGTCTTAAACCATGCGCAACTAAATATAAATCTATAGCCAAATTCCGAGGTCCAAGTAAAAAGAAAACCAAAATGCAAAAGCCAAGACTTGAACCTTGGACCTCCTTCCTTCCTTGTGGCGTCACCCCTTGTCTCTTATGTGGCGTCACTTTGCCACTACACCACACACTCCACTTGTGTCATTTTTCCCCACATTTTATTCTTAAGGCCTACTCCGCCAACTTCCAGGTTTTTTTCACCTAAAACCAAAATTTCCCCAAAGCTAATATTTGATCCCGGGACTTCATAGAAGCCCTCTAACCTTCCAAAATAACTTACCTAATAAGTCTAACTTGCATTAATGCCGTACTCAAAAATTTTAAAACAAGGCCCATTGGGCCCAATCCTACTAGGCCCAATTTCGGGATGTTACAAATCTACCCTCCTTAAAGAAATTTCGTCCTCGAAATTTCCAACTATAGGAACATTCGTACCACCTAACCTACAACGCTTGTGCTCACGCCGCTGCGTACTCTGATTCCAATAACCCTAATGTACTTTTAACTAGAATTTAGAAATCCTACACATACTAAAAAAACCTAACCATTAAAGCGGACAAATATTTCATGACGCAATCAACTCTATATCCGAACATCACATCCAACCCAAACACACCGAATAGATATTCAAAATACAAAGATATAACAAAGCAAAGTATCGTGAAACTTACAAAGCATGGATTGGTGCCGAGACTCGGGTGCCATATTTCAAAAAAAAAGATATATATATTTTCTAAACCATTTTCCAAACCATCTTTTGAAAACATTTTTTGAACCCAAACCCACAAATGAGTTTTTGAACCTAGGCTCGATATTATATTGTGACACCCCAAACCCGGCCTAAACGCGTTACGACCAATCTGGCATGTCACATGAAAGGAATGTTTAAAAACTGTGCATTCGTTAAAAGCTCATATTCTTTATAGTTGTGGTGAGAAATCGAGTTTAAGTAATTTTGAATAAGAAATGGTTTATTATCATTTTAGGAAAATCCCATATTGATCATTTAATAACAAGCAATAAACAAATTGAAAGTGAAACCAAATAAAATACCCAAGGCCTTATTACATAACAAAAACTCAAATAAAAATAAGTCCAAATAAAAGAAACGAATTTACGAGTGAACATATGTATGGCCTCCACGAGTCCACCTCGGCTCCCAAATCTGCGATCTAATGATTACCCGCAAAATTTAACTAAGGGTGAGTCATCGAGACTCGGTGTGTAAATCCCCATCCAATGCACCCTTACACAATTTCATATGAAAATATGCATATCATGCACCCAAACCTAGCCATCCGCAACTCCTTTTTCTACCCCGTGTGGTACCAAACCACCTGGTGGTGCCAAACCACCGGTGACTTAAAGTCACAATATCCGTCAATACATGTGGTGCCAAACCACCGGTGGTGCCAAACCACTTTGGTGACATGTAGTCACGATGTGTTACCAAAACACCGGTGACCAAGTCACGATTCCAATGATGGGGCCAACCCATCGTGTGATACCAAATCACCGCGACGATCCCATATCTCAAGTGGGGCCAACCCACGGTGGTGTTAACCACGGGGGCGAGTCGCTATGAGGTACCAAACCTCTGGAGGTACCAAACCTCTGTGACCGTAGTCACGCAGTGTTACCAAAACATCGGTGCCCGTCGGCACAATTAATCTGCCCCTCCACTCATATAACCCATGCAATATGACATAATAATTGTGTATGCAGTTATGTCATGTATGCTAGACATATATCAAATATAAGTATAACATGAATTACCATCATAATCGAGATAGACATAAAACAACATAATCACCCTAATCAACCTCTAAGGGTATAACCGTAATTTTACCTACCAAGGGCATTTTCGTAATTTACCCACCAAGGGTATATCGGTAATTTACCCACCAAGGGCATTTTGGTAATTTACCCACTAAGGGTATATCGGTAATTTACCCACCAAGGGCATTTTGGTAATTTCAGTACTGGAATGGCCTTTCCAAAGGCCCAGTGTCGCCCGAGTGACCCAACTACCATTTCTGTCGAATGGACTATTGGGCCTAAAGCCCAATTTCGGCCCATTCGCCCACACGCTCGTGTGGCCCACCTAACACAAATCTAGCCACGCTTTATGAGATTCACCTAGTCTAGTTCACTATATACTACACCATCACACAATTTACTCATAGGGCCCACGGGCCCATTGGGCCCACTTCGCCCATCGCGCCCAAGCGACCCCAACCCACAAGAATACTACTGATGGCCTCAACTATCGCGTCGAAGCCCCACACGTGCGCTCGCGCGCTCGTGTGGCTACTATTGCCGTGGCCGGCGCTTCGGCATTTGCCGCTCTACAACTAGAGTAGAGAGTTACACACACCGATAGGACTCGGTGTTAATCCGCGCCCAGACCACTCCTGTGCCCAAACGCCCTCCAAGGTGTATTCATCCTCCTCCTAGAATGCTATATATATAGCTAGCTCTTCACCTTCCTTCTTTGTATCTTTCCGATGTGGGATCCTTTCACAATGAGAGTTTAAATTCAACTGAAACTCTTCCCATCCGCACCATAAAATAAATACTCCTTGCTTCTCATGAGATTCGAACACGTGCTCCTTGCAACATAATCCACGCTGCTAGCCACTTGGCCACAAGCTCTTCTTGTGTCTTAAACCATGCGCAACTAAATATAAATCTATAGCCAAATTCGAGGTCCAAGTAAAAAGAAAACCAAAATGCAAAAGCCAAGACTTGAACCATGGACCTCCTTCCTTCCTTGTGGCGTCACCCCCTTGTCTCTTATGTGGCGTCACTTTGCCACTACACCACACACTCCACTTGTGTCATTTTTCCCCACATTTTATTCTTAAGGCCTACCTGGCCAACTTCAGGGGTTTTTTTCACCTAAAACCAAAATTTCCCCAAAGCTAATATTTGATCCCGGGACTTCATAGAAGCCCTCTAACCTTCCAAAATAACTTACCTAATAAGTCTAACTTGCATTAATGCTGTACTCAAAAATTTTAAAACAAGGCCCATTGGGCCCAATCCTACTAGGCCCAATTTCGGGATGTTACAATTTGGTATGCTAGAAATGTGCTAAATGGTTGATTTTGAAATGTTGAAATAAAACAAGGTTGATTGTGATTGTAGTACATATTGTTGGTACATTGGTAGAACTTATTGGATGATTGATTTGGCATGTTTTGAGTGTTATTGGAATGTGTTTTGGTCATGTGAATGCTTGTAGAAATAGTGCGTTTTGGTGTGCAAGAGTAAGGTTTGAAATGTCTTGGTTTAGGGGCAGTTTGTGCTGCACATGGCCTGGGACACTAGCTGTAACATGGTCGTGTGTCATTTTAATTTTAGGTGCAAGTTCCACATGGTTTGGCACATGGCCTGCGACACGACCATGTGACCCAAGTCAATGAGTTGCGCTGGCAGACACACGGGCTAGAACATGGCCTGGGCTATGTCACACGGCCTGTCCACACGGCTGTGCCACCCTTGTTTCTCAAATTTTCAAATTTTTCCTAAACTTTTTGATTTGTTTTGATTTGGTCCCTGAATGTTCTCAAACTATTTTTAGGGCCCTGTAAGCTCGATTTAAGGCACGTAAGTGTATTTTTTCTTAAATTAAATTGTGTTATTCAATGATAGTTCTTGAATTGCATAATTGTTTATGTTTTGATGCTGAATGTTCTGTTTTGTATGGTAATGCTCCATAGTCCTAATCTGGTGACGGAGACGAGTTAGGGGTGTTACATCTCCTCCTTTTTTTCTTTGAAATTTCTGCAACTATTTTGGTGATTTCTTGCTTTTGTTAATTTTCTACAACTATATTTTCCTTTTAATGGTTTGTTTGGTTCGATTCACCTTGTGGTGCTTATTTTTGTTACTTTTAGAGTAACTTTTTTTTTGCATTTTTGTTGAAAAATGGCCAAGGGAGGTGAACGGCCAAGAAAGAGTTAAGTTAGGGTGGTGGTTGCATTAGCCAAGCTCCGCAGAAAATGGTACTGAAAAGCTAAAGGCTGAGCATGAACAATTTTTATAAAGCTCATGCCACAAAATTCGAGCGAAAAAATGGCGAGCCTGTAATGAGTCTTAGCTATCAATGCTCTTGTAACAACTTGATTAGTGGCATGTAGGCCTGTTGTTTTAGAACTTGCAATCAGTAGGACACATACATGAAACGTGTCGTTTTGCATGAAACCTGTAGAGCCTCATTAATGATGTTTGATTAATGGAATTGTGTCTGATTAGTTGAACCATGTGTGATTAGTGGGCTCGTGTGTGCATTTCAAGTGAATAGGTAACCCGTTATAGTGAAATTACGAGCTAATTCCAATATAAATAGGATAAAAGCTTAAAGGAGAAGGACTTTATTTTTTGTTTCTTTGTTCATCCTTATTCTATTGGACTGTTTTCTTAACTATGTGAAGAAAGTACCAGCCTTCAATTTTATTAGTAACTGACTTTTTCAAGCCAACTACTGGTAAATTCTCGAGTCCTTTTTTAATTTAATACCAGAGAATGATAAGTTTGTAGAACCGTTTATAAAGGTTTCTACTAGAGGTCGGAGGGAAGGAAACTTCCTTCTGGTTAATGTTTGCATGTTTCAGATTCTTTTTTTTTACATTAAAAGTTTAGTTGTTTCTGTACTTAATAGAGTGTTTGATTTTATTTAGCTAAAGGAACGGGAGAAGGCCCTAGTGCAAAAGGGAAAGAACCAGTAGAATAGGCAAGGCATTTCCTGGTAATCTTTAGTGAGTTTCTTTCATTTGTGTTCCTATTAAATCCCAACTAATTTCCTGTTAATGTTGTCTTCCAGGTAAGTAAGTTTATTTAAAATTAGCCGAGCATGTCTGTGTTAACGAACTAAAATGATAAAGATAGTATATGCATGAATGGTTGTGAATGGATACTCTTCCTAGGCGCAAAATCTCCGTATCAGAAATGGTGGAAACTAATAAGATGTGATGGGAGAAATGTATGGAGATTATGATACGAAATTAGATTTACCTCCGGTAAGGCATGTAAATGCAAATTACGAATGGTGAATGTCTCGGCCTTGCTGGGAACACGTAAGTGTTCGAACTAATAAAGAGGATTTACGGAGGTTCGATTGTATATATGAAATACTGGCTCTATAAAGTATTACCGTGAATATGAAACTGTGACTCTTTGGAGCAATGTGGATCAGAAGCTAACGCAAGGAAAGGGGTCCATAAACAATCCATGCAAAGCATTCAAGTCTTACGTAAAGTTCATGTATGTGAATAGTGTATCAATGTGTTTGGGATTAGACATAACTAACATTTGGATGAAAATTTAAGTTACTGGTGATTGCATTTAGAGGCAGATAGTCCTCCAATGAATCCAAATTGTATGGTGGTATGAATCTGCCAATAGATCATACACAACTATATTAGTGTATCCATGTGTAAATTGTTGGTGTTACTAAGTGTGGTAAAAGCCTTGATAAGTTTCACTTCTCGAAAACCTTATCCGAATGTTTATTGTTTATCTTTCGAACTCACTAAGTTCGTTATGAACTTACTTAGTTTTCCTTTACCATTTCAGGATCATACTCTTTTGTGATCCATTTTGTCGTAACATGTGTAATCAGCCCATTTTACCCGGGCTTAAACAATAAATAACAAAAAAATAAAACCAATGTTTATTTGTACAGTCCATTTACAAAACCAAATTAAATAGCCCAATCCACTAGCCCAAAACCCACTTACACCCCAAACAGATGACCCAATACTTAGACCCAAACACATACGCGGCCTAAAAAGGTCCAATGCCTAAACAGTTTCAGTAGCCTAGGGTTTTTGAAACCCTAGGCGCCGTAAGCGCCCCGGAAAGCAGCCTCTCCTCGCGCCCACGCCAGCTTTCGGTCGCGCCGCCATCAGCGCGCAAATCACTTCGACGCCAGACTTCTCGCTCCCGACCTGCAAACAAGGAAAACCGCAGCAAAAGGAAAGAAAAAAATATGGACAGAATGTATATTTCCTTTTTTTATTTCGGGTTATAAAAACCCCAAAGCAATTTGTAAAATGGGTGGAAAAAAAATAAAAAAACAAACAAATATACACAGAAATACAATCAAATAGGGTTTTTTTTTCTTTTGATTTTTCTTCCTTTTTCGAATATGTGCGCTTCTCTTTCTGTAATTTTTTTTTAGTTTTCTGATATATATTAAAGCATATAATATATAAAAAAAGGAAAAAAAAACTTACATTTTTTTAAAATTCTGACCACCGTGTACGGTGGCCGGCGACGGCGAACGGCGGTTGATCACGCCGGAGGATGGCCGAAAATCGCCCCAAAGGGAGAGCTCCCTTTCTTTTTTTTCTCTGGAATGAACACAAATGAAATTTTCCAAAAATTTTTTTGGCTTTTATAGCCTATTAAAATGGCGCCGTTTTGGGCAGCCCCCTTTACGCCTAAAACGACGTCGTTTTGGGTCGACCACACTCGACCGACCCGACCCTCAGGATCCGCGTGTTTTTACGGAAGGGCTAATTGCGCTTTTAGCCCTTTCACTTTTTTATGGTTTTATAATTAAGTTTTCCTTATTTTTAATTTTGCCCTTAAATTTTATTTGGTTTTCATTTGAGTCCCTCTTGAAACGCAGCGTTTTGGAGTGAGGGAATATTTTCCCTTTTAGTCCCTCCATGTTATCCGCGCGTTCGAGTAGGTCCCTCATTTTTATTTTCTTCAAAATTCTCCCCAAACTTTTATTTTAAATTCAGTCCCATACTTTTTTATTTCTTTTGTAATTTTTTGTTATTTAGTTATTAATTTTATTTTATTTTATTTTCTTATTATTATTAATACTATTTATTATTATTGCGTATGTAATATCCAGAATTTAGGGGTTATGAAATTTTTCGCTTGAATGTGTGCATTGTTTTGTTGTGTGCTCTTTGTATGAGTTTTAGGGACTTCGAGAATTTTAGAATATAGGAGAATGCTTTCGAAAAATATTAGATTTTTAGTTTTAGAAGGGGAGCTAAGCAAGTTTGGCCTTAAGAGAATTAATTTGAGGTTTAATCACAAGACAAGTCAATTAGTAAAGTGGTGTTGGCGCATGGGTGAATGCATGAGGGTAGAGGTTCGAATCCCTTAGCTAGCAATTGGAAGGAATTTTAATTTTTTTTCTTTTTCCTATAGTGTCGGTCAAGCCTTATCTAGTATGGATGGATTCTTCTTTTATTTTTTTTTGGATAGTAGACCAAAGGAAAAAGGAAAGTTAGTAGTTAAGGTAAGGAATCAAGTTGTTATGGAATGTTTAGGGGACAAAAGGCTTGAAGAGTGGGTGATGTTTTGGAAGCTTTTCCATGGTCATTTGACCATGAACCTAGACGGCATAAGGGCTAAGGGGGGTTGGTTTAATGGTGATAGTGATTAAGGGGATGATAGGGAAGAAATGAGGAGGAAAAAGGGGATTGTGTTGGCTTGTGAGTTGGCGAATGTTGTATGGGATTAGGGGTGTTAGTTGACCAAAATCTTAACAATTTGTGCATCTTTTCCCTTTTCTCCAAATTTTTCTTCCTAGCCGAAATGGTCATTTGCATTAGGTGAAAACTTTGTTTTGTTGTGGCTATCATATTTTGACCAAATTGGTACTCTTTTTCTTTGTTTTTCTTCCAAGCTTTTCTCTCTTTTGGTACCAAAATATTACCACTTTTGAAGGCATTTTTCTTTCATCCTTTCTTACTTGACCATTACCAAAAGTTTAGAAGACATTTCACATTTCTTTTCTTCCTCTCTAGTGCCAAATCATCTTAGCACCAAGGGCATATCTCATATTCTCTTTTTCTTTTTCTTTCTTTCTCTTTTCTCCTTCTTTCTCTTAGCCAAAACCATTCTCTATTTCCACCATCTTTTCTCTTCTCTTTTGTTAAAGCCGAAATCACCATTTCTTTTCTTTTTAATTGTTAAGGTCGAATCCCTTTATAGTTCAAGTAAGGGTGAATCAATCTCTGTGTTACGGGTAAGGATTATCTATCAATCATTTTTCTTTCTTTTCTTTTGGATTAGCTGAATCTAGGAATCTAATCCCTTTTATTATCTTTGGCCAAACTTGAAGGAAAGTTCGGGGTTTCTTTGTAGCCAACGTTTAGGGGGAATCATTCGGGATTTGAATAATCCAAGGTAAGGAGATGATGATATTCGGCCAAAGGCCATATCTTTTTTAGTGATAATCGATTTCTCACATAGTGTTATGTAGGTGCTATCGACGTTGTAGGCAAGGGTCGGAAATCTTAAGTATTATATCGCTTTTCGTGTTTGCAAGGTGTGTAGCCTACACTAAACTTCTAATAGATTAATAGCATTATTGATAAAAGTTGTTAATAAAGAAATATGAATGATTATGGCTTCGGGTATCATTCAATGGTACAGTGAATTGAGGTACGTTATCCCTTAGTACTATGTATAATTTTAATATGAGACATATCCGATTTTGTTATGATTTTGGGGTAATGTACATGGCATGATATCTGCATCGTTAATAATGCTATAAGCATGAATATGAAATGTGTATGATTCCGTTATGAATTTGGGGTTATATGGCATGATATTGAAATAATGTGTTTAATGCATGGGCATATGGGTGATTTTGATAAAGGGGAAGTGTTCCGGTGGTTTTACCACATTATGAATCCGGTGACTTCGGTCACGACATTATGAATCCGGTGACTTCGGTCACGACATTATGAATCCGTGACTCACACAATTATCCGTGGCCATGCCACAATTTACAAGGGCGATGTGCATGTTGATCGCAAAGAATCGCCTTCGATGGTGTGTAGCGGATGGAGGGTTGATTTAGTAATCCCCACGGTGTGATTGGTAGGTACGGGTGGTGTGTAGCGGATGGATATCTAAGTTGGGTTCGGGATTGCATTTCATTTTATATGTACATGTGATTTAATCAGTTATTATTTAATTTGCTATATTATGGGCTTATTGCTATGATCGATTGGACTTTTAGTGTATTGTTACACATTGAGTCTGTTGACTCACCCTTCCGTGGGATATCTTTTCAGGTGATACTCAATGATTTGGACCGGGTCAGCAAGGACTACGAGGTGGCCATTGCTCAACTCAGTATTTCGGTTTTCCTTATATTAAACTTATTACGTTTTCTTATATAATTCGGGATTTAATTTGGGATATATTTTTGTAATAAGACCGCCATTAGCTATGTTACTTTTACGTTTTTAATTTATATTCTGCTACGATCAATTTCAACTAAACAATTAAATATTTTCGATAATCGTATGAAAATGTTTTGACATCTAAATATTTATGGTTTTCAAAATAATAATAAATAGTTCTAAATTTGGATTTTCTTTTGATAAATAATTTATTTTTAAATGAATTTATAAATACAAACTTAAATTACAAAAAAAACAGATTTTAACAAGTTCGTACTTCAAATCTATTCTTTTACCACAAGATCACATCTTTTTACAAAACGACAAAACGAATTTTTCTTAAGAAGCATACCAGATCCGGTCGGGATTTGTGGGCCGGGTTTGGGGTGTTTCAGCGTATATTTTTATTTTTGATATTATTATTACCATTATTTTATTTTCAATTAACTATATAACTATCTTTTTATATGCATTATAACTATATTTGTTATTATATTTATTATTATCGTTATTTTATTATTAGTATTATTATTATTATTTTCAGTATTACTATTTTATATTCTATTCTCACTATTATTTTTTATTTATCACTATTATTTTTAATATTATTCTATTATTTTATTATCAATACCATTTTTATTTTTATTATCATTTTTATGGTTATTATTATTAATTTAGTGTTACTAGTATTTTATTATTATAATTGTTATTTTAATATTACTACTATTATTATTATTATTTTATTTGTAATTAACTTGCTTATTATTATTATTACTATTGCCTTTATTATTATTAGTATTATTATATTTTTATTACCATTATTTGTATATATTACCATTACTATTATTATACCCTATTATCATTATTTTCCTATTATTATTATTATTTTTATTATTATGATTATTATTTTATCTTTACTATTATTATTATTTTATTATCTTTAAATTATTTAGTATTTATCTATTTATTAACTTGCTATTAGCTTTATTTTTGTTATTATTTTATTTTCTTTTATTTATTTATTTATTTATTTATTATTTTTTTTACTTAATATTTTTTAAATTATTTGTTTCAGCTTTTCTTTTATTATTTTTGCCTTCATTATTGTTATTCATATTATCATCCACACTTTTATTCCATTGAATATATTGGCATTATGATTTATTTTTCATTTTATTACGATCATATTATATTTTCTTTGGTTCATCGAAAATTCAGTTTTGAAATAAGCAAACACTCCACGTTCTAAGGTTCGAAAGAAATCGTACCCTAACTTACTGGGTTACGATTTTCCTCTTCGAGTCCAAAGAACATATTACTTTCCTTTTAAAAGTAAAATAAAAACTTATTCTCGAGAATTCAAAATTGTCGTGTCCTAACTCACTGGATATGACGTTTTGTTATCTCGGGATAAGGATTTCAGAAAACAAGGCAATGTTTCGTGTTTGGAAGTTTGAGAAATCATGCCCTAACGTGCTGGGTTTCGGTTTTTCGTACGTCCAAATAACTAAATATCCTTTTCATTTCGTGTTTTGGAAAATTAAGGGACGATCTTAATTTCGGGGGTTAAAATGTCGCACCCTAACGTACTGGATGTGATATTTTATCCTTTTTGAACAAAAGAGTCTTAATATTTCGAAACGGGTTATATAAACATTCTTTAAAAGAAATTGTATTTTAAAGTCTTTTCAAATTCTCGACATAAGGACATTAATTAATTAGGTACCAATTTTTGGGTGTTACGAGGGTGCTAATCCTTCCTCGTACGTAATCGACTCCCGAACCCGTTTTCTTGTATTTCGTGGACCAAAATCAACATTTTGAAATAAAACGCTTTATAAGGTGATCCAATCACACCTAAGTAAAAAGGGATTGGTGGCGACTCCCGTTTTTGTTTTTTAAAGTCGACCCTCGTTTTTATAAACCTTTTTAAAAATGGTTTCGACAGCTTGGCGACTCCACTGGGGACCTAAGAGAGTCAAGCCGTAAAATTGATTGTTTTCTGTCCTTTGTCGGAAATTTGAAAATTTGATTTGAAAATTTAAAAATTTTGATTTGAACATATGATTATTATTTTCTTGCACACATTGCATTGCATGACCGTTGTGGTCGTACCTTTTAAGTGGGAGTGAGAAACTATGCCTTCGTGAGGTTTTCACCTCCACATAGGCTAGTGGACTGCTTCTGGGATACATCCGTACCTATGTCTTCGTGAGGTTTTCACCTCCGTATAGCCATAGGGAAATGTATTCCCCTGAACTGAACTCGGTCCGTATGAGCCTATAATGGGTGAGGATCGAGGAATCTGCTGGTTCGGGTACCGCAACTTTAGAGCTAAACCACATGTAGAAAACCTAAGTTCTTACCCTAGGTAGAACTATACCAAGCCCTAGGGGTCACCCAGATAGGTGCCCTATTTTGTTATTTATTTCTCTTGTGCTAACGTGTTCTCTTTTGTTTTGATTGCATTTCATTCACATCATAGAAAAGAGGTGTTGATTCAAATTTGATTGCTAAATAGAAAAGTTTGTCATGAGAAAATGGATTTTTTGATAAAGTGGATTATAATACGGTCGTCCGAATATGGTCCAAGTAAACACAACGAGAGAAGACTGATAGTCCGTGAAGGAATACAAGACTTTATTGCCCAAGGATTCAAGCAGACAAAGACTATTCGAGAATCACCACATCTTGGCTTTCTTGAAGAGGCTAACAAGCATTGCGAGGATAAGTGAGCAGTGAGTCGCGGCCCAGATCAAGTAAAAAGGAGCTAGTGGAGGCATCTATTAGAAGTTTGCAAGATTTGACCTTTGCGAAGAAGGGGATTGATGTTTTTGCTTGGAATATGAGGGCAGGGCCGCATATGTAATCTGTTTTATGTAAAGAAATTTGCTTTCTAGAAAAGTTTTTCTAATGGAATTTAATTCAGAATCAACGCCTCTCTTTCTTTTGCATTCATTCCATGCATTTGCATTACATCACAACATATGCATTTAAGTCCATAGAGAGAGTCTAATTAGTTGAAATTATAACAGAGAGAGAGAAAAGAGAAAGAGGGAAGGAAAAATCTAGAAACTGAACACTGTTATGGTACACGTGCCAAGACAAAGAAAATGGATCAAAGACTTGAACAAATTCAAAGAGACATGCAAAACCAGATGCAAGAGCAATTAGCAAAGCTCCAACAAGAAATGAGAGACCAAATGTTGGAAGCTCAAAGGAACATGATGGCTCAAATGGCCCAGATGCTGAACGGGGCAATGGACAAAGGAAAAGGTCCCATGGCTATTGCTGGAGAAGATAGCGAAGGCATTCCTCCGGGTTTCACCCCACCACATGCACAAACACAACCTGAAGAGTATCCCCGAAGGCCATCTGTCACAATTAGGCCTCAACAAGGGCAAAATGACACTGGAGTGCCCATGAATTTCCAAGTTGGCACAGGATCCAACCCAGGAGATCACCCTGCTAATCCTGTCATCCCTGACTTAGACATAGCAGAAAGGGAGGGAATAAGGACTGAATCTTCAAGGCAGTTAGAAGATCGTTGCAGATGGTTGGAAGAAAAGTTCAAGGCCTTGGAAAATGCTGATAATCATCATGGAATTGATGCTAAAGACCTGAGCTTGGTTCCAGACTTGGTGCTTTCTCATAAGTTCAAAGTGCTAGAATTCGAGAAGTACAATGGGACCAGCTGCCCTGAAGCTCATATTACCATGTTCTGTAGATGGATGACCGACCACGTTAACAATGATCAACTCCTGATTCATTGTTTCCAAGATAGTTTGGTAGGGGCAGCGTCCAAGTGGTACAATCAACTCAGCCGTGTTAGGATTAGTTCTTGGAGAGACCTAGCCCAAGCTTTCATGAAGCAATACAATCATGTCACAGACATGACGCCTGATAGAATCATGCTGCAGAATATGGAAAAGAAGTCAAATGAAAGTTTCAGGCAGTATGCGCAAAGATGGGGGGAAGTTGCCATGCAAGTTCAGCCACCACTCCTAGAAAAAGAAACTACGATGCTTTTCATCAATACTTTAAAAGCCCCATTCATTAACCATATGTTGGGAAGCGCCACCATAAGCTTTTTAGATATGGTAATGTCTGGCGAGATGATTGAAAATGCGGTAAGGAGTGGGAGGATAGACACGGGAGAAAGTGCCAAAAGATTAGCCCCGAGAAATAAGGAAAATGAAGTGAGCACCTTGAGCATGCATCCCAAATCAGTCATCGTAGGCCAGCCGAAGGCTGTAACCACTAGCTATCAAGGCTCTTCAAGGCAGGAGCCCAACTCGAGGCCAAATGCAGAAAGGCTCTAGTTCACACCCATCCTGATGACATATAAGGAGCTATATCAGAATCTTTTTGATGTGCATGTGGTGTCTTCGTCCTACTCGAAACCTGTGCAACCTCCGTTCCCAAAATGGTATAATAAGAATGCCTAATACGAGTACCACGCGGGAATAATGGGTCACTCAATTGAAAACTGTACTACGTTTAAAAAGTTGGTCGAAAGGTTCATTAAAATGGGAATTGTGAAGTTCGACAATTCATCAAAACCTGATCACTTTGACGAGGCAGTAAATGCGATAATTGAAGGAGGAGACAAGAAAGTTGTGACTCCTTGAAAAAATCAAAAGCGAAGAGGGAAACAGGGAACGAAGTTTCCAAGCCCTTGTATACTTGGGAGTGTTCTGAATAATGGGACTATGGAAGATATCCCTGTATTTTTAAGAGTTAATCTAGAGTAATATTCAAAACACGCTTGTTGCCTTAAGCCTAGAGGCAATAAGAATCCTTTTGTGAAATAGGCTCGTGTTCAAAATTTTTATTTCAATAAAATGCATCTTTGTGAACAAATATTCTTTTATTCTTTCCATGTATAGATTCTTTTATTTTTGGACTTTTTTTCAAATATTATTTTATTTATTCATGACCATATCATACAAATAATCATTCTTTAAATCATTTATTCTTTGGAATCTTCCTTCGAACCTATAATAGGTCTCCAGATATCAACGATGTGAGCAACACCGCTACTGACTCAGAGTCTCCTTTCGAGTAAGATATGTGTTTAGAGGGATCTCAGGACTTTGAAGATGACAGAGATTGTAATCTACCTTCTGATTTGTTAAGGATGGTAGAACAGGATGAGAAACAAATCCTACCTTACATAGGATTAATGGACATTGCGAGCCTAAGAAAGGGGTAAAGATTGTAGCCTAGCTCATCACAGAACTAAGGCGAGACATCATTGAGTTATTTTCAAGAATTCAAAGATGTTTTCGCACGATCATATCAGGAAATGCCTTGCTATTAAGACACGGGCTAAAAACATGAGGATCAGGCACTGTTGGTCTACCATGGACGAGGATTGCATCAGTTATACCGCAAATACTGAATTGAAGAAGACGAGATTTATGTGACTCTTCCATTTTCTTCACAGACTTTTCTATATGTGGGGCATGGATATTATGGGGCCGATAACGTCAAAAGCTTCTAGTTGACATCGATTCATTATCATGGTCGTCGTCTACTTCACTAAGAGGGTGGAAGTAGCTTCATATGCCAATGTTACAAAGTCGATAGTCATCGAATTCTCAAAAAAAAAAAAGGATCAGGCGCCGACAAAGAATGCCAAAGAGGACAATGTCCAAAGTTTGTAGTCTGTTCAAAGATCAGACGCCATATCATAGAGCAACAAAGGCAGCAAAAAAAACAAAAAAAAACTAAAAAAGGATTGTAGGAAGGATGACCAAGACTTGTAAAGATTGGCATAAGAAGCTACGATTTATTCTCTATGCTTATCAAATGTCGACCAGGACTTTCGCTGGGGCAACACATTGCCCATTGGTTTATGGAGTAGAAGTGGTCTTGCCCATGAAAATCGAGGTTCCTTTGCTCCAAGCTTTGATTGAGTCAAGAATTGGATGAAGTAGAATGTCTCCAGTAAACTTGGCTGAAGAAAAGGTTTTAAAAGTATTCGTCATAGTCAAATGTATGATGCTGATTTATGTCGAAAATGGTTCACCCAAAGGATTGAAAGATCTTTCTTCTACAAAATGGTTTCAGAAGAAAGCAGATGCCAAACTGGGAAGGACCTTATGTTGTAAAGAAGGCCTATTCTGGAGGAGCATTGATATTGACCGAGATGGATGCCAAATACTTGCCCAATCTGGTGAATTCAGGTTCAGTCAATAAGTATTTTACCTGAAAAGGGAAAGGCCAAGGTGAAAACCCGCAAAGGGCGCCTTGAGTTCAAATTCAAATTCAAAAAAAAATGAGAGGCCAAGGCGAAAACCCGCAAAGGGCGCTTTGAGACCAAAGGGATTTTGAGCCGAAAACCTGAAAAGGGCGGCTCAAATTTTGATCAAAGGTAGGGCATGTGGTAGTCTTGCTATGCCTGAATTAACAATGAGGAAGTATGCTACGATTTGGGGCATTGACAAAGTACTCCGGATCCTATAAACACGTATTGAGCTCAAAATGGTCCTCAAGAAGTTTGTACAGAGAAGCTCGGGCTGCGATATCTGGGGCACCTAGCCTCTATCTTACCCATTTTTGAATTTGTTATCTTGGATTACTTTATTCTTTTCAAGATACACCCCAATCAATTTTCTTTTATTGCCTTGGTTATCTTTGATTAACTTATTTGTTTCGAGCTATGCTCCTGATTAATTTCTTTCCTGTCCATTGTTGTGATCTTTTTCAAGCATTTTATATTAAAATAATGATTAATGGACTAATAACACTTTCATAAAAGGAGTTTCGCATATTACTCTGGAAGCTTCTAAATAATATGAGAATTTGAAACAGGACTATTGTTTAGAACTCACCAAGCCTAAGGGTTGGAAATATTGGAAAATGATTATCTCTTTGGATTTTTATTGGATAAGACATTTTGTCGGTGATACCATCTCGAAAAATGACGAGCAATGTTAACCCAAGTGTAAAAGGGGATCATTCGCGGGAAAAGAAAAATGATACCATTTCAGGCACATATATCTGGTCATTACACCCAGGGAATGGTGTAACAGATCAACTTGATTGAAAAGGATACAAATTCCATACCTCTGAGTGGTAACAGGATGGATGAAAAAAACCAAATGTTATTCTCCTGAAGTTCCAGTGGGAGGTACAAACTTTATGTCCCAAAAGGTACAGTGGAAGGGACTCTAAAATTACAGCGGGGCAAACTTGCTGAGCAGAATATGATTTTTTCTTTGGGTTTTCTGCCAAAGATACCAGCTGAATGAGAAAGTAGGGTAACGCATCAGTGATAGAACCTTGATGAACAATGAGCAATGTCGCCTTAAATATTAAAAAGGATCATTCTCATGACATTCTGCATTCATGCAAGTGTCATCCCTAATATCATTTAGTTAGGAGCATTAGATTCATTCTGATCATTGCATCCTAATCATTATACATTTAAAAATGGGATCATTCTCATGACATTCTGCATTCATGCAAATGCCATCCATAATACATTTAGTTAGGAGCATTAGATTTATTTTGATCATTGCATCCTAATCATTCCACATTTAAAAAATAGGATCATTCTTATGACATTCTGCATTCATGCAAATGTCGTCCATAATACATTTAGTTAGGAGCATTAGATTCATTTCGATTATAGCATCCTAATCATTTGGCATAAACATAAGTCTACAGGATATGTCCCCCAGAGGACGGTGTAGCAACATCGGAGAATTTATCAGTCCTGTCTCCCTGATCAGCAGTGGAATAGGTCGAAGGTTATAAATCTTATCACCCTAAGCAGTGTGGGACGAGATCGAATGGCAGATCTTATCTTCCTGAAATTGTAGGAAGTAGATCAAAGATACTTTCAGCCTTGTCTCCCTGAAGTTGCAGCGGAGTAGACTGAAGATAGCAGATCTTGTCTTCCTGAAGTTGCAGTGAAGCAGATCAAAGATAGCAGATCTGGCATTCCTGAGGTTGCAAGAAGCGGATCGAAGAAATCAAATCTTATCTCCACTGAGTAGGAGTGGAGCAGATCGAATTTGAGCAAGTCTTATATCCGTGTATTGGCAATGGAGCAGACTGAAGAAATTAGATCTTATCTCCACTGAGCAGGAATGGAGCAGATCGAATTTGAGCAAGTCTTATCTCCATGTATTGGCAATGGAGCAGACTGAAGAAAGCAAATCTTATCTCCACTGAGCAGGAGTGGGGCAGATCAAAGGCAGCAAGTCTTATCTCCATGTATTGGCAATAGAGTAGACTGAAGAAATCAGATCTTATCTCCACTGAGCAGGAGTGGAGCAGATCAAATTTGAGCAAGTCTTATCTCCATGTATTGGCAATGGAGCAGACTGAAGAAATCAAATCTTATCTCCACTGAGCAGGAGTGGAGCAGATCGAATTTGAGCAAGTCTTATCTCCATGTATTGGCAATAGAGCAGACTGAAGAAATCAGATCTTATCTACACTGAACAGGAGTGGAGTAGATCGAATTTGAGCAAGTCTTATCTCCATGTATTGGCAATGGAGCAGACTGAAGAAATCAAATCTTATCTCCATCGAAATGCGGAGTGGAGCGGTCGAATTTGAGCAAGTCTTATCTCCATGTATTGGCAATGGAGCGGTCAAGAAATCGGATCTTATCTCCACTGAGCAGGAGTGGGGCAAATCGAATTTGAGCAAGCCTTATCTCCATGTATTGGCAATGGAGCAGACTGAAGAAATCAAATCTTATCTCCACTGAGCAGGAGTGGAGCAGATCAAATTTGAGCAAGTCTTATCTCCATGTATTGGCAATAGAGCAGACTGAAGAAATCAGATCTTATCTCCACTGAGCAGGAGTGGAGCAGATCGAACTTGAGCAAGTCTTATCTCCATGTATCGGCAATGGAGCAGACTGAAGATAGCTGATCTTATTTCCACTGAGCAGGAGTGGGGCAGATCGAAGACAGCAAGTCTTATCTCTATGTATCGGCAATGAAGCAGACTGAAGATAGCAGATCTTATCTCCACTGAGCAGGAGTAGAGTAGATTGAAGTTAGCAGACTGGCATTCCTGAAGTTGTAGGAAGCGAATCGAAGATACCCGTCTGGCATCCCTGAGTTTGCAGCGGAGCAGATTAAGAGATAATGGATGCTGCCTTCCTGAAGTTGCAGTGAAGCAGATTGAAGCCATCAGACTTATTGAAAAGAAGTTCCAATACCGTTGAAGTTGCAGTGGAGTTGGAGCCATTTGAAGAAGACGAGGACCAAGAAGTCAAGGCTCGGCAAAGACCCGGCAAAATTGGACCTTTTATAGTCTTTGCTCTATTCTTGTTACACGACAATGAGCAAAGAGGGGCAACTGTAATTAGCCCATTTTGTCCGGGCTTAAACAATAAATAAAAAAAAATAAAACCAATGTTTATTTGTACAGTCCATTTACAAAACCAAATTAAATAGACCAATCCACTTACACCCCAAACAGGTGACCCAATACTCAGACCCAAACACACACGCGGCCCAAAAGGGCCCAATGCCTAAACAGTTTCAGTAGCCTAGTGTTTTTGTAACCCTAGGCGCCACAAGCACCCCAGCAAGCAGCCTCTCCTTGCGCCCACGCCAGCCTTCGATCGCGCCGCCATCAGCGCGCAAATCACTTCGACGCCAGACTTCTCGCTCCCGACCTGCAAACAAGGAAAACCGCAGCAAAAGGAAAGAAACAAATATAGACAGAATGTATATTTCCTTTTTTTTTATTTCGGGTTATAAAAACCCCAAAGCAATTTGTAAAATGGGTGGAAAAAAATAAAAAAAACAGACAAATATACACAGAAATACAATCAAATAGATCAAGCAAGGTTTTTTTATTTTTCTTCCTTTTTCGAATCTGTGCGCTTCTCTTTCTTTAATTTTTTTTATTTTTCTCACATATATTAAAGCATATAATATATAAAAAAACGAAAAAAAACTTACATTTTTTTAAAAGTCCGGCCACCGTGTACGGTGGCCGGCGACAGCGAATGGCGGTTGATCGCGCTGGAGGATGGTCGGAAATTGCCCCAAAGGGAGAGCTCCCTTTCTTTTTTTTCTCTGGAATGAACACAAATGAAATTTTCCAAAAAAATTTGGCTTTTATAGCCTATTAAAACGGCGTCGTTTTGGGTAGCACCCTTTACGCCTAAAACGACATCGTTTTGAGGGCTGACCCGATGCCTCGACCCAACCCAGCCCTCAGGATCCGCGTGTTTTTACGGAAGGGCTAATTGCACTTTTAGCCCTTCCGCTTTTTTATGGTTTTATAATTAAGTTTTCCTTATTTTTAATTTTGCCCTTAAATTTTATTTGGTTTTCATTTGAGTCCCTCTTGAAACGCAGCGTTTTGGAGGGAGGGAATATTTTCCCTTTTAGTCCCTCCATGTTATCAGCATGTTCGAGTAGGTGGCGAGCCTGTAATGAGTCTTAGCTATCAATGCTCTTGTAACAACTTGATTAGTGGCATGTAGGCCTGTTGTTTTAGAACCTTCAATCAGTAGGACACATACATGAAACGTGTCGTTTTGCATGAAACCTGTAGAGCCTCATTAATGATGTTTGATTAATAGAATTGTGTCTGATTAGTTGAACCATGTGTGATTAGTGGGCTCGTGTGTGCATGTCAAGTGAATAGGTAACCCGTTATAGTGAAATTACGAGCTAATTCCTATATAAATAGGATAAAAGCTTAAAGGAGAAGGACTTTATTTTTTGTTTCTTTGTTCATCCTTATTCTATTAGAATGCTTTCTTAACTGTGTGAAGAAAGTACCAGCCTTCAGTTTTATTAGTAACTGACTTTTTCAAGCCAACTACTGGTAAATTCTCGAGTCTTTTTTTAATTTAATACCAGAGAATGATAAGGTTGTAGAACCGTTTATAAAGGTTTCTACTAGAGGTCGGAGGGAAGGAAACTTCCTTCTGGTTAATGTTTGCATGTTTCAGATTCTTGTTTTTACATTAAAAGTTTAGTTGTTTCTGCACTTAATAGAGTATTTGATTTTATTTAGCTAAAGGAACGGGAGAAGGCCCTAGTGCAAAAGGGAAAGAACCAGTAGAATAGGCAAGGCATTTCCTGGTAATCTTTAGTGAGTTTCTTTCATTTGTGTTCCTATTAAATCCCAACTAATTTCCTGTTAAGGTTGTCTTCCAGGTAAGTAAGTTTATTTAAAATTAACCTAGCATGTCTGTGTTAACGAACTAAAATGATAAAGATAGTATATGCATGAATGGATGTGAATGGATACTCTTCCTAGGCGCAAAATCTCCGTATCAGAAATGGTGGAAACTAATAAGATGTGATGGGAGAAATGTATGGAGATTATGATACGAAATTAGATTTACCTCCGATAAGGCATTGAAATGCAAATTGTGAATGGTGAATGTCTCGGCCTTGCTGGGAACACGTAAGTGTTCAAACTAATAAAGAGGATTTACGGAGGTTCGATTGTATATATGAAATACTGGCTCTATAAAGTATTACCGTGAATATGAAACTGTGACTCTTTGGAGCAATGTGGATAATAAGCTAACGCAAGGAAAGGGGTCCATAAACAATCCATACAAAGCATTCAAGTCTTACGTAAAGTTCATGTATGTGAATAGTGTATCAATGTGTTTGGGATTAGACATAACTAACATTTGGATGAAAATTTAAGTTACTGGTGATTGCATTTAGAGGAAGATAGTCCGCCAATGAATCCAAATTGTATGGTGGTATGAATCTGCCAATAGATCATACACAACTATATTAGTGTATCCATGTGTAAATTGTTGGTATTACTAAGTGTGGTAAAAGCCTTGCTAAGTTTCACTTCTCGAAAACCTTATCCGAATGTTTATTGTTTATCTTTCGAACTCACTAAGTTCGTTATGAACTTACTTAGTTTTCCTTTACCATTTCAGGATCAGACTCTTTTGTGATCCATTTTGTCGTAACATGTGTAATCAGCCCATTTTACCCGGGCTTAAACAATAAATAACAAAAAAATAAAACCAATGTTTAATTGTACAGTCCATTTACAAAACAAAATTAAATAGCCCAATCCACTAGCCCAAAACCCACTTACACCCCAAACAGATGACCCAGTACTCAGACCCAAACACACACGCGGCCCAAAAAGGCCCAATGCCTAAATAGTTTCAGTAGCCTAGGGTTTTTGAAACCCTAGGCGCCGCAAGCGCCCCAGCAAGCAGCCTCTCCTCGCGCCCACGCCAGCCTTCGATCGCGCCGCCATCAGTGCGCAAATCACTTCGACGCCGGACTTTTTGCTCCTGACCTGCAAACAAGGAAAACCGCAGCAAAAGGAAAGAAACAAATATGGACATAATGTATATTTCCTTTTTTTATTTCGGGTTATAAAAACCCCAAAGCAATTTGTAAAATGGGTGGAAAAAAATAAAAAAACAGACAAATATACATAGAAATACAATCAAATAGATCAAGCAAGGTTTTGTTTTTCTTTTGATTTTTCTTCCTTTTTCGAATGTGTGCGCTTCTCTTTCTTTAAATTTTTTTTATTTTTCTCATATATATTAAAGCATATAATATATAAAAAAGGAAAAAACTTACATTTTTAAATTCGCCACCGCAGGTATGCGGTGGCTTCTGTGATGACGGCCAATGACGACGGTGTGGTTGATTGCGCCGGAGGATGGCCGAAAATCGCCCCAAAGGGAGAGCTCCCTTTCTTTTTTTTTCTCTGGAATGAACACAAATGAAATTTTCCAAAAAAATTTGGCTTTTATAGCCTATTAAAACGGCGCCGTTTTAGGCAGCCCCCTTTACGCCTAAAACGACGTTGTTTTGGGGGCTGACCCGCGCCTCGACCTGACCCAGCCCTCAGGATCTGCGTGTTTTTACGGAAGGGCTAATTGCGCTTTTAGCCCTTCCGCTTTTTTATGGTTTTATAATTAAGTTTTCCTTATTTTTAATTTTTCCCTTAAATTTTATTTGGTTTTCATTTGAGTCCCTCTTGAAACGCAACGTTTTGGAGTGAGGGAATATTTTCCCTTTTAGTCCCTCCATGTTATCCGCGCGTTCGAGTAGGTTCCTCATTTTTTTTATTTTCTTCAAAATTCGCCCCAAACTTTTATTTTAAATTCAATCCCATCCTTTTTTATTTCTTTTGTAATTTTTTTATTTAGTTATTTATTTTATTTTATTTTATTTTCTTATTATTATTATTATTATTATTATTACTATTTATTATTATTGCGTATATTTTTATTTTTGATATTATTATTACCATTATTTTATTTTCAATTAACTATATAACTATCTTTTTATATGCATTATTATTATAACTATATTTGTTATTATATTTATTATTATCGTTATTTTATTATTAGTATTATTATTATTTTCAATATTACTATTTTATATTCTATTCTCATTATTATTTTTTATTTATCACTATTATTTTTATATTATTCTATTATTTTATTATCAATACCATTTTTATTTTTATTATCATTTTTATGGTTATTATTATTAATTTAGTGTTACTAGTATTTTATTATTATAATTTTTATTTTAATATTACTACTACTATTATTATTATTATTATTATTATTATTATTATTATTATTATTATTACTATTTTATTTGTAATTAACTTGCTTATTATTATTATTACTATTGCCTTTATTATTATCAGTGTTATTATATTTTTATTACCATTATTTGTATATATTACCATTACTATTATTATACCATATTATCATTACTTTCCTATTATTATTATTATTTTTATTATTAACAATATTATTTTTATCTTTACTATTATTATTATTTTATTATCTTTAAGATATTTAGTATTTATCTATTTATTAACTTGCTATTAGCTTTATTTTTTTGTTATTATTTTCTTTTCTTTTATTTATTTATTTGTTTATTTATTTATTATTTTTTTACTTAATATTTTTTAAATTATTTGTTTCAACTTTTCTTTTATTATTTTTGCCTTCATTATCGTTATTCATATTATCATCCACACTTTAATTCCATTGAATATATTCGCATTATGATTTATTTTTCATTTTATTACGATCATATTATATTTTCTTTGGTGCATCGAAAATTCAGTTTTGAAATAAGCAAACACTCCACGTTCTAAGGTTTGAAAGAAATTGTACCCTAACTTACTGGGTTGCGATTTTCCTCTTCGAGTCCAAAGAACCTATTACTTTCCTTTTAAAAGTAAAATAAAAAACTTATTCTCGAGAATTCAAAAATGTCGTGTCCTAACTCACTGGATATGACGTTTTGTTATCTCGAAATAAGGATTTCAGAAAACAAGGCAATGTTTTGTGTTTGGAAGTTCGAGAAATCGTGCCCTAACGTGCTGGGTTTCAGTTTTTCGTACGTTCAAATAACTAAATATCCTTTTAATTTCGTGTTTTGGGAAATTAAAGGACGATCTTAATTTTGGGGGTTAAAATGTCGCACCCTAACGTACTGGATGTGATATTTTATCATTTTTGAACAAAAGAGTCTTAATATTCCGAAACGGGTTATATAAACATTCTTTAAAAGAAATTGTATTTTAAAGTCTTTTCAAATTCTCGACATAATGACATTAATTAATTAGGTACCAATTTTTGGGCGTTACGAGGGTGCTAATCCTTCCTCGTACGTAACCGACTCCCGAACCCGTTTTCTTGTATTTCGTGGACCAAAATCAACATTTTGAAATAAAACGCTTTATAAGGTGATCCAATCACACCTAAGTAAAAAGGGATTGGTGGCGACTCCCGTTTTTGTTTTTTAAAGTCGACCACCGTTTTATAAACCTTTTTAAAAATGGTTTCGACAACATGTATACCGAGTCGGGGTGGCCTGTGGTTTAAGTCTCTTGTGTTGAATTATGTAAAAGTGAATTTGACCTTCTTTTATACAATCGTCTGTATATAATGAATGTTTATTCTTCGCCAATCCAATAAATTCTATATTATGCGAATTAATATTTACTCTTATATTCCCTTGATTTATGCCTTAATGCTTTTAATCCTACGATGACATTTTAGAGTGTACACCCTTATTTTCTTTTGGTTTGGCTTTAAAAATACCACTCCGCCAACTATTATTTTTAAGACTGATTTATTAAAATAGTATTTATTTCCTTAATTACTAAAACCAATTTTTTTTGCCAATTCCAAATGGTTTCTGTTTTTCGGTAACATTGTCATTCGTCGGTCAAATGGGCAGACTGGGGTGTTACAGTTTTATTGGTATCAGTGTTTTGGTTTAGTAGATTATCAGAAGATCGAATTTAGTATCAGGCCCCGATATAAATGTTACAAGTTTCTTACTAGTCCCTTATTGAAATGCTAAGTTGAGTTTGTGCTTTGTAGTAAATCTTGATCCTAATGTTGACGAATTCTCGAGCTGCTATTGGTGAAAAATTAGAGAGTAATGCTCCTTCACAATCTAGAGGCCTTAGCCCTTAGCGAGTCGGGGAGCTGTAGGTAGTGAAGCCCATAAAGCCCTGTTAGAGATGATGGGACAGTGGTTTGATCGATTCATAAATGTTGTTCCATCCTCTACTGCTCAAAGACCAACTGAAGCAGTACAACCAGTGGCTCCTACACCTCCTGCTCTAGCTATGAACCCGTCTCAGTGAGACCCTGTAAAAGAGATTAGAAAGAGGGGAGCTAATGAGTTTAATGGAGGGAAGGATAATGATCCTGTTGTAGCTAAAAATTGGCTTTCAAGAGTCTATCAAGTAATCGAAGAACTATAAATGTACCCCATCCAACAATCTCCGTTGTGCAGTCTATTTGCTTCAAGAAGAGGCTTACTAGTGGTGGCACACTGTGATAAGCATCACCCTTTGAGAGCAGGTGAATTGGGAATTCTTTTTGAAGAAATTTTGTGAGAAGTACATCAATCGACTCTTCGACAAGCAAATGAAGAGAGAGTTTTTAAAACTCAGGCAAGGGAGGATGACAGTCCTGGAGTATGAACATGAATTCATTAGATTGAGCAAGTATGCTTGAGAAATGGTACCGACAGATGAGGACCTTTGTATTAGGTTCAAATAGGGATTAAATAAAGAACTTAGAGTGTTGTTGTATGTGCTGGAGATTAGGGACTTTACTGTTTTGACGGCTAAAGCCTAAAGGATGAAGATGATGATTCATGAAAGGAATAAGGTTAGGGATCATGAGAGAAACAAACATGGGGAAACTGGCTCATTTTTAGTGGCTAGATTTAATAGGCCCAAGGATGTAAATAGCTTTTCCCTAGCACCTTCTAGAGATCTTGAGACCGTTGGATTCCATCAAGACCGAAGTGTTCACCAAGCCACTTCCATGGAGAGCACTGGTGGCTCCAAGAAGGCGAAGACTCCTACTTGCAACATTTGTAGGTGGAGTCATGTTGGGACTTGCTTGAAAGAAACAAATGCATGTTACGGTTGTGGATTGCCCGATCATTTTTTGAGGGATAACCTAAACAAAGGCAGAGAAAAAATAGAGCAATCAGTGCAAATAGTGCACAAAACCTACCCTGAAAGGAGATCCAGAGTAGCAACAAAGTCAGTACCACTCAGGGAGTTCAGAGAAGGATTGTAGTGAATCAAGATTCAAAGGTTTTAGCCAAAGCTTATGTGATGCAAGCCAAAGAAGATGCAGGGGCTTCAGATGTGATAACTGGTAATTTTACTTTATTTGGCATTGGCATTCATGCATTGATAAATACGAGTTCAACCTATTCGTATATTTGCACTAAGTTTGTAGATGCCAAGAGTTTCAAAGTAGTCGTTACCAATATAAGTGTGTTGGTTACCAATTACCTGGGTCATAATATTGTTGTTAATAGTTTAACTTAAGATTGTTCACTAGATTTTGGTGGAAACATCTTTTCAACGGATTTGTTATTGTTGAGCTTCCATGAGTTCGATGTAATCCTAGGCTTGGATTGGCTATGTAACACCCTTTTACCTGACCCAATCACAGGAACCAAATAATGGGATGTCACATTCGTTGTCGGGGCAACTGTCGTTAAATAATTCCTATATAAATTCAAATCATACAACGCGTACATTCCAAATCCCACAATCTCAACATACAAAGGTTTAATTGTGAAGTCCAAGCATGAATAGGACTAAATTGTAAAATTTCAAAATATTAGAGTTAATATTGATACTTAAATGCTTAGTAACGATATTGTATCAATACTTTATTTGGTATTGATGCCAAATCATGAATCTGTTTGTTTTGCAAAATAAAAGTACCGATATTTATTTATTTTAAGTATGTATACTTTTTGGAAATTATTGATACTTATTTAATTATCGATATCATTTTGGCATTATGTTTGTTTTAGAAAATTGGCAACATGGTCAAGTATCGATAATTAATGCCAGATTATCAATACTTTTTGTCAAAATTGGCCAAAAACGACTTTTAAAAACTTTCATTTCATGCTCAAACTCAGCATCATTTAAGAATGTCTTAAGATATCGTATTACCTGCCATTTAATCCCCAATTATAAGCACAAAACACAAATTTCAATCACAAATATAAAACCCACCAATTTAGAACAAAGAAAAGTTCTATACTAACATAAATATTCAATTCCAAGCATGCTTCATTTGAATCATACATATTCATTTCCAAATCAACCTAGTCATTCAAATACATATTCAATCTATCATCAAATGACCATTTTATGGCCAACATACCAACATTTATCAAACCAATTCAAAAAAAATTAGCATGCCAACTTGTTTAACTAATCCACATATATCTATTAATCATTTCATTTCCAAAGATTAACACCTTTAACATTCACTTAATTAATATAATTATCAACTAACTAAGACAAGTGAATATATAATACCAAAATACAAAATTATCAAACATTCAACCATATAGCTTAATATAAAAATAAGCCCTATTAGGTACATTCCAACAAACTAATCAAAATAACATCACCAACTCGATGAGTCCGAGATCACTACTAGATGCTGATATCGACAACATATAAGATCAAAACCTAACTTGCACACGAAAAACAAAATTGTACGCTAAGTATGAACTTAGTGGTAGTTCTATAATCTGAATATTGAATCATAGTATAATTCATACAAAAACACAAATGGAAGATCATAAGGTTATATGCTACTCAAGCAATCAAATTACATCACTTCATCATATTTATTACAACTTCTATACGTTTCACGTCATAATGGCTATATCAACAATATTTTATCACATTTCCATTTCAATTATGATTTTCAATATCCATGAACATTATCAATATCTATATCAATTCATTTCATAGTTTGTTAATCTAAATTACGCTTTTAACCCCTATTAACCAGACTCGGACTTGGACGGATACATGGATGTAACCAATCACACCAGTTTGACACCCAGTACCTATCGGATAAATCCAAAATAATAAGTTTCACCCAGCGCTGGCTAATATAACCAAAACACAGGTGCGCTCATCACTCCTCCACATGTAGTCATATAACCTTGAACTATTTCTATCCTATGGCATGCCAATTATAACCGACTTTGCCCGAACAGTTAATAGGGTAATGATTTCGCATTTCATTTATAATTCACTATCTCAACTCATATCATAATTTCAATATCCAAAATATTGATTCATGTATGTAGCAACACTTTTAATCACCATATAGATTTAATGTAAAATTAATATCAATATATAACATTTCTAATTAATTCAATTTAGTCCCTATCTTATCAACCAATCCCAATCAGATCAATTCACTTCATTTTTATCATTACTGTAACATCCCAAAAACGGGGCTATTTTATTCTTCTTATGTATGAACTGCTGAGTCATTATTTATGGAATAATAATGGTCAATTTAAGGCTTTGTGTTGGCTCGATTTGGTAGGAAATTTTAGTTTTTAACTTTTAAAAGAAGGAGCCTTGGTAAGTGGTGTTATAAGAATAAGTGTGGGTAATTTAACACTAAAAAGCCCTTGGTAAAGTGGCAAAAAAAGCCCACTTAAGAGCTACATGTGACGCCACCAAGGAGCAAGGGAGAGCTTGTGTTCGAATCACAAAATCCTCCTCTTTTGTTTTTATTTGGACTGGCACAAGGGGGAGAGTTTTCTCCTTCAAACTCTTTTTAGGTGTAATTATTAAGGGATAATTTAAGCATTTTAATTAGTTTTAATTTGCTTAAACCTTTTGATAATACAAGAGATATGATAATTGCATCAAGGATATTATTTAAATTAAAAGGGATTATTAGGTGATTAATTCAAAATTATTTGAATTAAATTAAATGGGTGGCTTGGAGCAAAAATAGGTGATGGCTAAATTTCAAACTCCTTGGTGGAGTAGTGTGGGCTGGCAAGGGTGCTTGGTGGCTATAAATTCGTGAGTTGATCTCCTTGTTTTTCTTTTTTTCAAATTTTTGCTAAGTCTTGCAAAATCCCTAGCCCTCTTTTGCTCTTGCGTTTTCACCATTCTCTCAAGCTCTTTAGCCGAAACTTCCTCCCTCCCCTATTAACTCTCTCTGGCCGAATATACCATTGGGAGTGCCGATTTCTTCATAGCCGAATTTCCCCTCTTCATATTCCAAGACTTGGCCGAATAGCAAGCGGGAGTAATCTCCTCTAGACTCTCCTTCAATCGGCTCATAAGGTGGTAAGTGATCTTGGCCGAATGTCCATCCTCCCTTTTCTCTCTTTCTGTCGATTTCTTTTACAAGGAGAGGTGCCGATTTCGGCAATGGCTTCTAAAACGGTTAGTAACCGATTTCTTATAGGTATTCAGGGAAGTAAAACAGTCGACTCACAGCCTGATCTCTAGTGTTCAATTTCGGTAAGTGGTGGTAAGATCAATCTCCTTATTCTGGCGATTTGTTTAAAAGCCGAAGGTTATTGGTTTACTTGCTAATCAATGGTGGCTGATGAGCAGATTCGAGTATCAAGTACGGTAGATAATAGCAAAGAGTGTTAAGGTAAGATCTCGGGTTCACAAGGAACCCCTCCCAAATAAGTTAATTAGGCCGAATAGGCCATAAGACTAATCCATAGTTTTGGCCGAATATAGGAACAAGTGGATCTTGGGAGGCCGATTTCTTTAATCTTCGGGATTAGACTCCTCGTTGGTGACAGGTGTGTACATACACACTTATAATAGTTAATAACGTGTATTAAGTGTATGTTATGTGTAAATCTGCTTTACGTAGATATGGCATTAGTACCTTAATGGTACAAGCGAGGATCCCGGTAAGTCTCTATTCGTATGAGATTGATAATATGCTTTTGGGAAGCATGGATTATTTGATACATGTGATATATGTATGTTCTGTTATTAACTGCTTGACATGGGTTGATGAGAGGAGGGGGCAGTGATATCGTGCTGACGAGCACCAGTGCTTTGGTAGCACACTGTGACTACGGTCACCAGAGGTTTGGTACCTCCAGAGGTTTGGTACCTCATAGCGACTTGTCCCTGTGGTTAACACCACCGTGGGTTGGCCCCACTTGAGATATGGGATCGTCTGCCAGTGATTTGGTATCACACGATGGGTTGGCCCCATCACCCGATTTGTGTCTACGGACACCAGTGCTTTGGTAGCACATTGTGACTATATGTCACCAGTGGTTTGGCACCACCAGTGTTTTGGTAACACATCGTGACTACGGTCACCAAAGGTTTTGGTACCACGTGGGGTAGACGAAGGTGTTTGGTTGGCTAGGTTGGGTACATGGTACTTTGCTTAATTAACTGTTATATGTTGTGTATGAAATGTTGTATCAACCGGGGGAAGGGTTACATACTGAGTCTTGGTGACTCACCTTCTCCTTTAACATTTTTCAGGTGACTCGTAGATGGCGGTTGAGGAGCCGGTGGGACTCGAGGCGGCCATGCAAAGGATTTTAATTTACAGAACTTTAAATTTGTTTAATTTTATTTTGGGTTGTAATAAGGCCTCCATAAACTATAGTTACGTTTTATTTTTTTTTTTATTGTTGGATATTTACTTAAAACTATATCATTAAATTGAATTAAATCACATGTTTTCTTAAGTTAACACGAAAAAGTTTAATCGTGCCATCGGGTACACTTGAAACTGGTAGAACAATTGGACTTAATTAAAATTCCAAATTAATCTAAGGGTAGCTTAGACAAGATAACCGCAAACGAGAAGTTTTCAATATAAAACTTAAATGGGTTTAGAAATGGTGTTCACAAGGTTTTACTTCGTAATAACTCAGATTCGGTCGTAATGTTTGGGCCGGGTTTGGGTTGTTACAATTACAGACTCACCTTATGATCTTACCATGCAAAACGATTCATTATGCAACAATTCAAAGTAGTTTAGATTATAGAAACACAAATCGTGAACTCCAAGTTATTCATCGACGATTTTGTCTTTTCCTTTCTTTTTCGAGGGATACGGGGTGACGTTAGCTATGAATTAACACAAACATAATAATTCATCAATACAGAAGCAATTTCACATCCAATTGAAAATTTATGCAACTTTTACATTTTATTCAATTTAGTCCTTAAAATCGAGACTAATATAACCTTCACTCTAATCCTCAAATTCTCAACTTATTTTTATTATAGTCCAATTGGGACTCCCTACTTCTCATTTCTACAACAAATTTCGAGGATGAAAAGCAGTGCTTAAGTTTAATCTCGTACCTAACAATTCATGTAATTGCTTTTAGAATCTTGAGGTGAAACGGAGATCTCGATCAGAAATAATCAACACCAGCACGTCGTGCAATCTAACTATTTCATAAATATAGACTTCGGGTAGCTTCTATAGTGACCAATATGCTCTTATAGCAAGGAAATTAGTTGACTTCGTTAACTGATCGACAATAACCTAAATACCATTTTTCTTACTTGATGAAGTCAGTAAACCTGTCACAAAACCCATCTTTATACTCTCCCATTTCTATTCAGGAATCAAAATAGACTGAAGCAATCCTGTAGGTACTTGATGTTCAGCTTCACTCACTGACAAGTTAGGCATTTAGCTACAAATTCAACAACCTCTCTTTTAATACTGGGCCACCGTCCCCCGCAAGTTACGATACATTTTCATACCACCAGGGTGCATAGAAAAAGAACAATCGTGATTTTCATGAAGAATTAACTCATTCAAGTCAGCAACATTCACAAATTTGATTTCGAAACCTTAAGTAACCACTATCATCAACACTAAAATTTCAGTTGTACCCCGCTGAACCATTTTCTTTTTCTCAAACAACCTGGTATTAACAAGTTCTGCTCCTCTGATTTATTCAAACAACACCGGCTTAATTTTTAATTCGACTAACAAACTACCGACATTGCTTATACTGAGTTGAGCGAACATCGCCGCAACTCAATTGTTGATTTCATGCTCAACGCATCTGCTACGACATTAGCTTTCCTGCGATGATAATCAATAACACAGTCATAATATTTTAGGAGTTTAATCCAGCGATATTATCTCAAATTCAACTCCTTTGGGTTATGAGGTATTTAAGACTTTTGTGATCGGTATAAATATGACACTTCTCATCATACAAATAGTGCCTCTAGATCTTTAGAGTAAAAACCACAAAGGCTATCTTTAAGTTGTGCATCGGATAGTTGCATTCATGCGTTTTCAACTGAAAGAACGCATACATGATCACCTTTCCATATTCCATTAAAACGTAGCCCAAACCATTAAACGAGGCGTCACTAAAAACCATAAAAATTTTCCCTGATTCAGGCAAAGTTAAGATTGGTGCTTCGGTTAACATCACTTTCAACTTCTCGCAACTCAACTTGTTGCAAACAAACTACACATTCTTTTGTAGCAACTTCTTCATGGCATAGCTATCTTCGAAAACCCATTTACGAACCTTCGATAGTAACCAGCCAAGCCAAGGAAACTATAGAGCTCTAACACATTTGTCTGTGCTTTCCATTGTATAATAGCTTCAATCTTTTTCAGGTCAACATGGACCCCTTCTGTGGAAATGACATGCCCCCCAAAAATACAACCTCAGGTAACCAAAATTCACATTTACTAAGCTTTTCATACAGTTGCTTCTCTCACAAGACTTGTAGAATAATTTTGAGATGTTGCTAGTGCTCAGCTTCTGATTTTTAATAAATCAGGATGTCTTCGATGAATACCACCACAAATTGATCAAAATAGGGTTGGAATATATGGGTCAAGAGATCTATGAATGTCGTAGGAGCATTTTTCAGTCTGAATGGCATCACCAAGAACTCATAGTGACCGTATCGTGTAACAGCCCGATTTTGGGCCTAGTCGAAACAGTGGTTTTCGGACCACAAATCCAACGAGGAAAAATTTATTTTTATTACATTTTTATGGTCTACGATTTCATGAAATGATTTCGTGAAAATTTCGTTCAAAAATTTTGACGTTTGGGCACTCAATTTAGTCAAAAGGACTAAATTGTAAAAAGTGCAAAAGTTGAGTTCTACATGCTAGAGGTGTCCAAATGTTATGAAATTTTAAATTGGAGGTCCTTATATGGTAATTAGACCATTTTTTAAGTTGGTGGACAAAAATAGACATGGTTAGGCATGTTTCCAAAGTTTTTCATTAAGGGCATTTTTGTTATTTAGTTATTAAAATGAATTAAAAAACAAAATTAAAAGCCATTTTTTGTCCATCTTCAACCCCCATGGCCGAATTTCACAAGGGGAAACCATGGCTAGGGTTTTTCAAGCTTCCAAGCTCAATTATAAAGAAAAACGAGTTTCGGACTTAGAACGGGGGAAAGACGAATATTGGACGACTCAGTCCCTTTTGCCATTTTAAGTCAAGGTAAGTTCGTATGATAAACATTAATGCTTATTTGTTAAATTGACATATAATTTATGAAATTACTCGTATTATTAGTTGAATATTGGAAACTAATGTTCGAACAAGTAAACGCAGGGCTGAACTATTTTGTTCAGTGCTAAATGATAATTTGATGGAAAGACCATGGACGAACCATGGCATAGTGTGACAATGTGAAAACTATGTGAAATTGTGACAAAGTGAATCTGGGTGCTGGTCTAGTACGTCCTACCAGTGGCTGGGTATTCCAGTATATTGTGGATACCTGACAGCTTGTGTGAGCAGCACTAAGTAGTTACGTGTGACCGACAGCTTGTGTGAGCAGACCCGAGAATGTAAATGCGAATAGCTCGAGAACGAGTGTAACGACCCAAAGTTGGGCCTAGTAGGATTGGGCCCATTGGACCTTGAGCGTAGAAGCGTTTTAAAATTTATGGGGATTTGAGAACGACATTATTTCAAGTTGGACTTATTAGGAAGGTGATTTTGGAAAGTTACGAGGTTTCTAGGAAGTTACGGGTTCAAGTTAGGCTAAAGGTAAATTTTTGTATTTGAGCACTTAAGGGGAAAAGGCAAGTGGCATCAAGGCTTAAGGTAATAAGTGTGTATTTTGCTAGCATAAGAGAGCATATGGCAAGGAGGTTAAGGCATCAAGTGGAGAGCATGGAGGGAAGGGATTCAAATCCCATATTTTGCAAATTTTGGATTTATTTTTGTGCTATTCATCCAAAGTGTCGGTCAAGGCTTTAATAAGGTAAGAAAGACTTTTTAATTTGGGAAAGATGGCTAAGGAATATGGTAAGGAGGAAGACTAGGGAAAAGAGGGAAAGAAATGAAGGAAAAAGGTAAGAGAAGGGGAACATGTTGGCTTATAGTGTGGAAGGTGTTTTGGAAAGATTTTTATTTGGTCAATGCTCATCTTTTGGAAAAGATGATACATGGTTTTAGTTAAGGAAAGAGGGGAGCCGAATTTCTCTAGCTCTCCTTGCATTTTCACATCTTTGGGGGTCATTTCTTTTCCTTTCTAAATATTTTGGTTCTTTTGATTGCATTTCCTCTTGACCGAAACTTCAATTTGCCTATTGACTTCTACTCTTTTCTTTTCAAACATTCTCTTTTATACACCATAACCGAAACATCAACTTCATCTCATAGCCGAAACTTGGTTCTTGTGGTTACCGAAGCTTCTTTGTCTTCTCGGGTTTTCGGTGGTTGCAAGGCCGAATATATTCTTTGCTACTTCCATCTTCTTGGTTCTCTTGGTGTGGGCCGAATCGGTAGAGTGGTAGCTTACACTCTCATCTTCTTTCTAGCCTTAAGGAAATCGATAGAAGGGGATCTATTATTGTCAAGGTAAGGGATTCGTCATGGTTCTTTTTTATCTTTTTCGTTGATCGGTTAGTTTGCTAAACGGTATAGAGGTGATGACTAATCGTTTATTTTTAGGGACCAAATTGCTCGATCACCTATCCCTCGTAATAAGAGACTCGGATTGTTGGTAAGTGATATAGATTGTTAATCAATCGCAATACTTGGTTGAAGTTGAAAATTGGGCTTTGGACTAATTGTTAACCGATTGTACCTTTAGGTGCCGCGGAGAGTATCGTGTTACGGATTCCGAATAAGGTGTGTAATCCCGTACCCTACTGAATACATGTTTGAAATGGTGGTAATCACATATCTCTCTGAAAGTTTGTATGAAATGTTCTGTGATTTGGTCGAAATACCGAAGGAAATTAGAAACCGGCATCCGTGATCACTCGGGCGTACGTATATTAGTAGTGGTAACCATATTTTGCAATGAAACAGTTTGGTCAGCAGCAGTGACGTGATTTTGAAAAATCACAAAAAATAGGATAAAGGGAATTAGAAAGTGAAAAAGACATCGAAATAAAGCTTACTGTGTCTATTTTTATATGAAAGAAACGGAGGAGGAAGAGGAATTGTATATTTTGTGATATCTTAATTTTAGTGAGACTGGTTCTAATTGACTTTGTGGTTCCCTGTTCTGTATTGGAAAAATCGTTTAAAATTGTACAAAGTGAATTATGAGTTATAAGTTATATGTATAGATTCCTTAGTGAGCCTATTTTCAATAAAAACAAGTGGGAGCAACATATGAAAACTGTACAGTGAGATATTTGAATTTTGGGTAAGAGAGGTTAGAACCGTTGGACAGTGTAACAAGGGAATCTTTATGAATAAACTGTACTAAAAGGCTAAGCAAAAAATTCTGGAAAAATTGTAGTAAGAAGATATATGAGTCTAGTTTCAAGGAAAATTTACGGATCTAAATTTCAAGTTTCCTAACTCGAGTTATAGTCAATTTAGTCAGTATGACGCAGATGGACAGTTTCAATTTTTATGCCTCACATTAGTAGTTAAGTCTAGGTTGCCGAATTACCAAAATACCCTTGGAGGGTAAATTACCGAAATACCCCTGGGTTGCGAGATTACCGAATTACCCTTAGTGGGTAATATTACCGATTTACCGAAATGCCCCTATGGGCCGAATTGATAGAATGCCTTAGTGGGCTGAATTACAAAGCTCAATAATGGGCCGATTCATCGTATTAAATTACTAGACTAATGGATGTTATACATGTGGATATTTTATGTTGTTATGTGTATTGCATCATCACATATTGCATGGGATGGGAAACTTGAATGAAGAGAAGTATAGACCGGTGGCTTTGCCACAAATTCTGATAATGGCTATGTGCCAATTTAAAGATGGCTTTGTGCCATCGTGATTAAGGCTGTGTGCCGATTATATTACCGTATATGATTCTAGTGGCTTTGCCACAAATTCTGATAATGGCTATGTGCCAATTTAAAGATGGCTTTGTGCCATCGTGATTAAGGCTATGTGCCAATTATATTACCGTATATGATTCTGGCGGCTTTGCCACAAATTCTGATAATGGCTATGTGCCAATTTAAAGATGGCTTTGTGCCATCGTGATTAAGGCTGTGTGCCGATTATATTATCGTATATGATACTCTGGTGGTTAAGCCACAAAATTATTATAAATGGCAGCTTTTCTGCAAATTGGAGAGACTGGCGGGGTGGGTTGACTTGATCCCCACAGGAGAGACTGGTTGGTACGGGGGAGAGACTGGTTGGATGGGTTGGGATGCATACATTTGCTTCATATATATATATATATATATATATATATGTTCTGTTATGGTAGTGGGCTCCGCCCAAGATGTTGCTATATGGGTTCAGGCCCAGTGGATGACGGTAAGGGATTTCACACTAAGTTCTAGTAACTCACCCCTCCTTTTTAATCTCTGTAGGTAATGCTCCGTAATGAGGACTTGGGCCCATGGATGACTCGGTGGAGGCCGTAATTCAGAAATAGTGTTCTTGAACTTTAAATTTCTATTTCCGTTCACCTTACTATTTTGGGTTTTTTTTTTTATGTTGTAATAAGGCCTCTGGAGTATTTTATTATTTGCTTTATGGTTGTTATACTTATTATTTTGTTTAAATTGTTTAAAATGAGAATTTTCTAAAAACTTAAATAAAGGTTTTCCAAAATCGATTAAGAAATGGATTTCATAATAAACTTTTATAAATATTTTAACACGGAAGTTTTCACTCGAACTTTCAAACGATATTTTCAAAAGACACGGTTTTATAAGATCATTAGTTCAAATTTTCGATTTCTCAATTAACTTTCGAGGATTAGTAGTATTTTATCAAATATTTCTAATTAAACATGTTTTCTTGATTATAACAAAATAATATCTATTTTAGTACAAATCAAAAGGGATTTAACACGTTTTTCTCATGTGACATGTCAGATCCGGTCATAACGCATGAGCCGGGTTTAGGGTGTTACAACGAGCCTATGTGTGTTATGTGATTATGTGATGTCCGAGTGCTGGTCTTGTACGTCTACCAGTGGCTAGGTAGTCCTGCATATGTTGCGGATACCTGACAGCTTGTGTGAGCAGCACTGTTGTAACACCCCAACCCCGGCCCACACGTCACGACCGGATCTGGTATGCTACGGGTTTAATGTTAAAAACTTTTACGTTGCAAGGCTTTGTAAAACTTAGTTCGTTTTTGTGGATATTCGTTAAATAGGTGGCACTTGTAGAAAATCTTTGTAATTTATCTTTCCAAAATAGGTGTTATTTAAATAAGGTTTGAAAATCCCATTTTTATTTCTTTTAAACATAAGTCTTTGATCATAAAAAAAAAAACATAAACATTAACAAATATCAACTTATAACCTAAGCTATGGAGGCCTTATTACATCAAATAATCCCAAAATTAAAACTTATAATAAAACGGAAATTTTATAAATAAAAGACATGTTGGCCCCTCGAGTCCGCCTCGGCTCCCATGTCCACGATCTACTGCTCATCTGAAAAGTTAGGAAAAATAATAGGGTGAGTCACCAAGACTCAGTGTGCAAATCCCGAAAACACATAAAAGGCTTGGCCCACAAACACATTATGGCCTAGGCCCGTATACAAGGGTAACTATATATGCATCATGGCCCATCCTAGCCTACAAATCCATCCTCTACACACCAACCCGTACCAACCATCACACCATGGGGATTTCTACAATCAACCCTCCAACCGCTACACACCATATCGACAAATTTGTCTTTACTGTCTTAAAGACCGATCATCATGTGACCTATGTGGCAAAGCCACCGATCGCTATGCGACCTTAATAATACATCGTAGTATTTCGACCAATTTGAGTCGTCATAAAGACCGATCACTATGTGACCTATGTGGTAAAGCCACCGATCGCTATGCGACCTTCTTCCCCTTCATCATATCAATCCCATCCCATGCATACATACATGCAGAATCAAAACAATATACTACCTAAAAGTTCACAGTCTATCACATACATCGATACACATAGAGAAGTTTCTATGATTACGTGCACTGCATCCCTTGCCTACCCTTTTTGGGTAATCCGACTGCCTATACAATTTTTTTTCCTGCTTTTAGCCCATAACATATATTTAGTACAGATTACTATACACCTTTTTCTCGGCTTTTATCCCATAACATATATTTAGTACAGATTACTAGTGTGTTAGAGATCTACACACTGACATCATTAGAACGAGACCCTTTTTAAGTCGACGCTATCCATAGCCAACACCACCGCTATCCGCCTTGAAATCCCGAAAAGTGATATGAGATTCAGAACTAGTGTTTCCGCTTTTAGATCTAAGAGATCTTACTAGAGAAGATTCGGCTACTCCCGGAGGATTACGGCTTTTTGCGAAAAATCGGGAAGAGAAGATGATTCAAGAAATCTATAGAGATTCACTTTTTTAGAAGAAAGAAGAAAAAGAATAATGGAGTTTTCGGCTTTGGCTTTTTAGAAGAAAGAAGAGAAGAGAATAATGGAGTTTTCGACTTTTAGAAGAAAGAAGAGAAAGGAATAATGGAGTTTTCGACTTTTGACTTTTAGAAGAAAGAAGAGAATAATGGAGTTTTCGGCTTTTTGAAGAAAGAAGAGAATAATGGAGTTTTCAGCTTTTAGGAGAAAGAAGAGAAAAGAATAATGGGGTTTTTGGCTTTTAGAAGAAAGAAGAGAAAGAAAAGGTGTAAACCCTAAATGCCGAAAAATAAAGAAGAGAACCCTCCCTATTTATAGAAATTTCGGCACTTACCTATGAAAAACCGAAAGTGCCCTTCCTGATAACTAAAAATTAATCAAATAAAAAGGGAAAATTCGGCACCCCCTTTTCCATAAAGAAACCGATTTCTTCACTTCTCTAGGTGATGGAATTTCGGCCAACTCCTAGCCTTGTAGATAGCGCCTATCTTTTCTCCCTTTTTTTTCCTTCCATATTATCAACTATATTATCTACATTATCCCATTCACATAAATCCTCCTATTTTTGAGCCTTGTTGCCAGTCCACTCTACCTAACCCGATGCCAAAATTTAGCTAACTTAAATTAAAAGAGTTGGGCTCCATGTAACTTAAATTTGGGCCCCTTACTCCCTTGTGTGGCGTCACCTTTTTACTCCCTAAGTGGCGCCATCGACCACTTTGGGCCACAAGCCCATTTTGATATTTTAAACTCGGATACCACCTTTTAAACCCTATAGTGCCCAAACAAAAATTTAACTAAGGCTTCACCCAATCCACGAGCCCAATTTGGACCCCTAATGCTCAAATTAACTCATTACACATATTCACCCATTAAATGCATAGGCCCAAAATTCGTGATGTTACAGATTGTACCCCCTTTGAGAAATTTCATCCTCGAAATTTTTAACTAATCGCTAATCGTACTACCCAAGTCTCACCACTATGCTTTTCTTTGCGACTCTAATTTAATAATATATAACCATTGCACGATACGCTTTCTATACCCAAAGATATAGCATCCACACAAAACATACCCGACTTAATGGTGATTGAACAATCTCGAGCCTTATGCTCCTCAGACCCGCATCTTAAACACGTTCCTGACTTCCTCAAACATTCACTCGGATGATGCCTTCTGCAATATTCACAAACCCGAAAGTTTGGACGTACCTTAACATGCTTCACAGAACGAGACTGCAACCCTAGAAAACTATGATCTATTTTTTTCTTACGGTCCACGCACACAACCCGAAATGTTTCACCGATTTCTTTAACCTCCTTCAAGCACTCTCCCTAACTAGCCGAGTCAAAGACATCGGTCCTAATACTTCCACGGCCTCGGCATGCCCTCTTCTTCCTCTCCTAGCGCTCATCGTCGATTCTCGTAGTATCTGAATTAGAAATTTTATGAACTATTAATTTCTCCACTGATTATCCACGAACAGTCTTATGAATAGTAGTTTTAAGAGTAGTTCTTTCGAATTCGCAACTATAACTACAATTCAGTCTTAAGTTCACATCTCCTAGTTCTAGGAAGCACACACATACAATCATCAACCACCACATACAAGTATCATTCACGAACTTACGTTCATCACCTAAGGGTATTTTCGTCATCTCACTACCCAGAGGTATTTTCGTAATTTATCCTACAGGGGTATTTTTGTAATTTTCCAAAATAGGGTTTCTTGATGATTTTGCGAAATAAGGGTATTTCGGTAATTTTGCAATCCGGGGGTATTTCGGTAATTTTACAAATCAAGGATATTTTGGTTATTTATAAATCAGGGGTAATTTAGTAGTTTTACAAAATAGAGTGGCTGGTCCCTTTCAGGTTTTAGTTATAAATTTTGGCCCGTCAACAAGTCCTCATGACTAAGGTGAACAGTCACTACGCACCAGGTAGGATTCCAGTGAAGAGGAGGTGAGTCACTAGGACTACTTAAATACCAAGCTCTCTCTGAATCCAATCCTAGACATGCGTATGCCTGTTGCCACACCCTATCTCGGTGACTTGTTCACAGGTTTGTTTGGTTGGATTAAATCTTATGAATTTAGAGAGTTGTTTAAACTAAGCCTAAAGTCCATCAATGTCTAGTATACTAGCCTACGTCCATCAAGCCCATCAAGCCCAACATACATATCACATCCAAAAGTTCAGAATACTTACCTGCGTGGATTGGGTGCCGGTAGACTCGAAGGCCATTTCTCAACCCAAACTTTTCCAAATTCTTATCAACTTTAAAACTGTACTAGACCCATTTCACAGCCCGATTTTTGAACCATCAAGCCCATCAAGCCCAACATACATATCACATCCAAAAGTTCAAAATACTTACCTGCGTGGATCGGGTGCCGGTAGACTCGAAGGCCATTTCTCAACCCAAACTTTTCCAAATTCTTATCAACTTTAAAATAGTACTAGACCCATTTCACACCCCAAACCCGGCCCATACGTCACGACCAGATCTGGTATGCTACGGGTTTAATGTTAAAAACTTTTACGTTGCAAGCCTTTGTAAAACTTAGTTCATTTTTGTGGATATTCGTTAAATAGGTGGCACTTGTAGAAAATCTTTGTAATTTATCTTTCATAAATTGGTGTTATTTAAATAAGGTTTGAAAATCCCATTTTTATTTCTTTTAAACATAAGTCTTTGATCATAAAAAAAAAAAACATAAACATTAACAAATATCAACTTATAACCTAAGCTATGGAGGCCTTATTACATCAAATAATCCCAAAATTAAAACTTATAATAAAACGGAAATTTTATAAATAAAAGACTTGTTGGCCCCTCGAGTCCGCCTCGGCTCCCATGTCCATGATCTATTGCTCATCTGAAAAATTAGGAAAAATAATAGGGTGAGTCACCAAGACTCAGTGTGCAAATCCCGAAAACACATAAAAGGCTTGGCCCACAAACACATTATGGCCTTGGCCCATATACAAGGGTAACAATATATGCATCATGGCCCATCCCGACCTAGAAATCCATCCTCTACACACCAACCCGTACCAACCATCACACCTTGGGATTTCTACAATCAACCCTCCAACCGCTACACACCATATCGACAATTTGTCTTTGCTGTCTTAAAGACCGATCATCAGTGACCTATGTGGCAAAGCCACCGATCGCCATGCGACCTTAATAATACATCGTAGTATTTCGACAACTAAAGTTTTCATCATAAAGACCGATCACTATGTGACCTATGTGGCAAAGCCACCGATCGCTATGCGACCTTCTTCCCTTCATCATATCAATCCCATCCCATGCATACATACATGCAGAATCAAAACAATATACTACCTAAAAGTTCATAGACTATCACATACATCGATACACATAGAGAGGTTTCTATGATTACGTGCACTGCATCCCTTGCTTACCCTTTTTTGGGTAATCCGATCATTTATACTGACCTTTTTCCAGCTTTTTAGCCCATAACATATATTTAGTACAGATTACTATCAAACCTTTTCCGGCTTTTAGCCCATAACATATATTTAGTACATTACTAGTGTGTTAGAGATCTACACACTGACATCAAGAACGAGACCTCTAAGTCGACTCTATCCGTAGCCAACACCACCGCTATCTACCTTGAAATCTCGAAAAGTGATATGAGATTCAGGAACTAGTGTTTCCGGCTTTTAGATCTAAGAGATCCTACTAGAGAAGATTCGGCTACTCCCAGAGGATTCTGACTTTTTGCGAAAAATCAGGAAGAGAAGATGATTCGAAGAAATCTATAGAGATTCAGCTTTTAGAAGAAAGAAGAGAAAAGAATAATGGAGTTTTCGGCTTTCAGCTTTTTAGAAGAAAGAAGAGAAGAGAATAATGGAGTTTTCGACTTTTAGAAGAAAGAAGAGAATAATGGAGTTTTCGGCTTTCGGCTTTTAGAAGAAAGAAGAGAATAATGGAGTTTTCGGCTTTTAAAAGAAAGAAGAGAATAATGGAGTTTTCGGCTTTTAGGAGAAAGAAGAGAAAAGAATAATGGGGTTTTTGGCTTTTAGAAGAAAGAAGAGAAAGAAAAGGTGGAAACCCTAAATGCCGAAAAATAAAGAAGAAAACCCTCCCTATTTATAGAAATTTCGGCACTTACCTATGAAAAACCGAAAGTGCCCTTCCTGGTAACTAAAAATTAATCAAATAAAAAGGTCATGGAATTTCGGCCAACTTCTCTAGATGATGGAATTTCGGCCAACTCCTAGCCTTGTAGATAGCTCCTATCTTTTCTCCCTTTTTTGTCCTTCCATATTATCAACTATATTATCTACATTATCCCATTCATATAAATCCTCCTATTTTTGAGCCTTGTTGCCGTCCACTCTACCTAACCCTAATGCCGAAATTTAGCTAACTTAAATTAAAAGAGTTGGGCTCCATGTAACTTAAATTTGGGCCTCTTACTCCCTTGTGTGGCGTCACCTCCTTGCTCCCTAAGTGGCGCCACTGACCACTGGGCCACAAGCCCATTTTTATATTTTAAACTCAGATACCACCTTTTAAACCCTATAGTGCCCAAACAAAAATTTAACTAAGGCTTCAGCCCAATCCTGAGCCCAATTTGGACCCCTAATGCTCAAATTAACTCATTACACATATTCATCCATTAAATGCATAGGCCCAAAAATTCAGGATGTTACAACTGTGTAGCTACGTCTGACCGACAGCTTGTGTGAGCATGTAAAACCCCAAACCCGGCCCAAACACCCCGACCGGATCCGACATGTCACTAAGAAGATTTTAGAAAAACTTGTCGCATCTATTATTTTTTTTTTTTAAAACATAGTTTAAACGTTTATCGGGAAAACTTAATAATTTGAAAATTAAGTAAAAGAAATAAATTTTAATTAATGCCTTAATGAATAAAACCAAATTTTGCCTCTCGAGTTCTAGTATTTAAACACATGCCTTAATTTCAATTAATCAAAAAATCTAAATGTATGGAAACCCAAAACCAAAGCATAAAACCAATAAACGATGAGACGCTGCCCTTATTACAATAAAATATAAAACCGTATAAATTGAAAATACTAAGGAAAATAATAAAATCAACATCTTTTATTGAATCAAAATGAATCCATGCATGGCCACCTTGCGCTCCTCTCCACCCCTGGTCCTATGCACTAGGTGTTACCTAAAAATGTTAAACAACGGGGTGAGTCACGAGACTCGGTGTGAAACCCTCATGCACCATCAGTTAGGCCTTAGCCCACGAGCAGTAATAACGTAATATCATACAACAGAATTATGCAAAGCCCATCCCAATCCTAGATCCATCTGCTACACACCACCCTTTACCTACCAATCACACCATTGGGGATTTCTACAATCAACCCACGTCGCTACACACCATCGATGGCAGTCATGCCAGAGTTAGTCGCTCATCGTCGATTTGTGACATAGTCACTGAATGGTCGTGGCGAGCCACTACAATGTGATCGTGGCGAGAGCCACCGAACGAACACTTCCCTTTTATCAATCACCCAACCCCGCAACATAGAAATCGGCATACATATCGTATCATGTTAACGGAGACATTCAATTAAGAATGACAGAAATCACTAACCTGGTGATTCGCCTTTACCCACCACGGGTTTTCAACAGCCATGCCAATATTTCGGCATTTAACAGAATATAACAGGTTTATATGCATACTAATCAAGCAATCTAAATGTGAGAATGTTACACACCTGATAAATACGTAGGACTACCCTCTATGTCGATACCCACGTTAATCGGATCTACTACCGTTTGTCTACAACTTTGCTCAAAAGCCAGAAGAATGCGAAGTTGAGGTTTCCCCTATACCAATTAGACCTTTAAGTAGGGTGATTCGAGTGCTACTAATTTAAAACCTTAGGCGATTGGATCTCCTTCAAATCCCGGAATGCCGCGAAAGAAAGAAAAAACACAAGATCAGTCTCCATATAGCCATTCAGCTAGGGTCTCTAAAAATCGGTAAAAGATTGAATCACGCGAATCGACACTTACCTTCAGTTTCCTTCAAGATTCGGCACAAGCAGACACCACAGAGGAAATTCAACAATCACAGGAGATGAGATCTAGGGATTTCACTTTTAAGAAAATCCTAAAAGATGAACAAGAGAGATACTGATGCGTTTTCGGCTACAAGAACCAAACAAGAGCGTAGTTTCGGCTTTTAGTGAATGGAAGAAGAATAACACTGGGGATCAGAAGATTTGGCTAGGGGGAATTTCAAAGAAGAAAAGAAAGGGTGAGGGAGGTGGTGATTTTCAGCTTTTGGAAGAGAAAAGATGAGAAAAGAAAACAAATGAGATGGCCTTCCAACTTTCGGCACACCCCTTGCCATACTAAACCGATTCTCCCCCCTCTCTTGTGTTTGATTTTCGGCCAACTCTGCAACCCAAAGGATAGCTCTCATCTTTTTCCCTTATCCTTATCAGAACTCACATCCAAAAGAGTCCTACATCACATCACTCCTTCCCTTTTTTTCTACTCATTATCCACTTAAATAAAACATTAAAAGTCCCTAAATTTTAGCCTTGTTGCCGTCCCCTCCCTTGCTCCCTTTTAAGTGCCGAAATTGGCCCAATTTCTTGGGCCCCATGCGGCCACACTTGGGCCTCCTCACCTGCCCAAAACGTCACTTAAAGCTCCCCCCTTTTTTGCGCCCCTTGTGACTGGGTCACAAGCCCAATTTGCTAACTTAAACAATAACTACTATATTTTTAGCCCTAGAGTGTCTAAACAGAATGTTTAGTCAAAGCCTCGGCCCAATCCTTGAGCCCAATCTGGACCTCTAATTCTCAAATTAACACATTAAACATGTCTACACATTAAACGCATAAGCCCATTAATTCGGGATATTACAGTTCTACCCCCCTTAAAATAAATTTTGTCCTCGAAATTTCCAACTAACTATTAATCGTACTGCCCAAGTCTCACCACTATGCTTCCGCTACGCACTCTAATTCAAAAGTCAAAAGAAACACTTAGTATACGATGGTAGAGTACGCACCGGTATTCACATCTAGAGCGTCCTCGTCCACTTGGCGACGTGCTGAATAGACCAAAGCTGGCTGCCTTGCCTCAGCATAACCTACACCTTCACGACCATGTCCTGTGCCATTGCCACCATTGACTTGACCACGGCCCCTTGGTGGTTGTTGACCACCTCTTCCTGGCTGTGCATTCCCTTGGCCCGTGGGCCCTTTACTACCCCGTTGTTTCGGACAGTTTCTAACTTGGTGGTCCGTAGATCCACACCTAAAGCACTTCCCACTGCCTGCCCAACACTAACCTACATGGAATTTACCACAACGAACACACTCCTGTGTCTGACCAACAGAAGCAGGTCTCTCTTCCCGCCTCGGCCCGTCTGACCTAGGCCTTTTTTGAGTACGCCCAGCTGCCTCTGACGATCTAAAATTCCTCTTACTTCCATCCCTATCTCTATCCCGATTTAGTTTCTCTGTCCGCTTCACCTCCTCATCTATCTTAGCTTTTTCCACAAGTACAGCAAATTCCCTCTCCCACTGTGGAGCTATCAATACACGCAAATCATCCTCGGACCATCTTCAAATCGAACACAACGTCATGGTCCAGTGCCACCATTCCTCAAGCATAACGGCTAAGGCGTAAGAATTCCGCTTCAGACGCAGCCCACCGACCTACTCCGTTGCACCAAATTCGTAAATGCCTTCCTCTGTGCATCCACATAGCCGCCCCCAACGTACTTTCCCCGAAATGATTCCTTAAAGAAATCCCACCAATCCGGTCTGCGGCAGGTGCCCTCCTTTACCGTGAGCCACCATCGGTAAGCCTCGCCTCGCAAAGAGACACGACCCTTTCAACTTCTCCTCCACCGTGAAGTCGAGGTCATCCATTATGCGCTCACTCGCTTCTAACCAATACTCAGCTGTGTTAGGGGCTACGCCAGAAACACCCCTAAACATCTCTACTCCATTGGCTCGGAGTCGTTCCGACACAGATTTCTGAGCTCCTGAACTCGTGCCTGCCCCAGCAACACTTTCAAGGACCCGTAACATCGCCTGAGATACTACATCATCTCCGAGTACCTGGTCCCGTAATTCTCCCTCCACAGCCGGCATATCCGGCATCTCGTTTCCTGACCCGTGGCCAGACCCTGCTGGCTCTGACACGGTCATCCTACCCCTACCACGACCTCGCGGCAAACGTCCACAACCCCTTGTACTCATTCTACCGATTCATATTTATCTGATTAGAAATTTTATGAATTATTAGTTCTTTCCACTAATTAACCATGAACAGTCTTATGAACAGTAGTTTAAGAGTAGTTCTTTCGAATTCGAAATTACACGCACAAGTTTCAGTCTCAAGTTCATCTCCTAGTTCTAGGAAACTACATACACTCAAAAATCAACATACAGACAACATCCACGAACCCACCTTCAACACATAGAGTATTTTCGTCATTTCACTACCCAGGGGTATTTTCGTAATTCATCCTACAGTGTATTTTCGTAATTTTCTGAAATAGGGTTCCTTGGTGATTTTGTGAAAAAAAGGTATTTTGGTAATTTTTGGAATCCGGGGGTATATTGATAATTTTACAATCCGGGGGTATTTCGGTAATCCTACAAATCAGGGATATTTTGGTCACTTATAAATCAGGGGTAATTTAGTAATTTTACAAAATAGGATGGCTGGTCCCTTTCGGGTTTTAGTTATTTGGCCCATCAACAAGTCCTCATGACTAAGGTGAACAGTCACTACGTACCAGGTAGGAGTCTAGCGAAGAGGAGGTGAGTCACTAGGACCGCTTAAATACCAAGCTCTCCCTGAATCCAATCCTAGACATGCGTATGCCTGTTGCCACTGTAACACCCCAAACTTGACCCATAAGTTTCGACCAGATCTGGTATGCTACGGGTTGTACGTTGAAAACTTTTGCTAAGTTGGTTTTAGTAAATCATAAGTTATTGGGCAAAATTCGAATAAACAAGTGACTTTTGAAAAGAAAACCTTGTATTATTATTTTGAATAATAAAACCTTTGACAAAGTTCCATAAGTTGCAAATATTAAAAACTAAGTAGTGAGCATAAACTATGGGGCCTTATTACATAAATATTTCTAAAATTAAAAACTTAAGGAAAAACCGAAATAATCTATAGGAATAAAAACTTGATGGCCCCTTGAGTCCGCCTTTGCTCCCATGTCCACGATCTACTGCTCATCTGCAAAGTTAGGGAAAATAATAGGGTGAGTCACCAAGACTCAGTGTGTAAATCCTGAAAACACATCAAAGGCTTGGCCCACAAACACATTATGGCCTTGGCCCGTATACAAGGGTAACTATATATGCATCATGGCCCATCCCAACCTAGAAATCCATCCTCTACACACCAACCCGTACCAACCATCACACCTTGGGGATTTCTACAATCAACCCTCCAACCGCTACACACCATATCGACAGATGTGCTGCCTGTCTTAAAGATCGATCACTGTGTGACCTATGTGGCAAAGCCACCGATCGCCATGCGACCTTAATAATACATTGTAGCATTTCGACAGCTGAGCTGCCTATCATAAAGACCGATCACTATGTGACCTATGTGGCAAAGCCACCGATCGCTATGCGACCTTCTTCCCCTTCATCATATCAATCCCATCCCATGCATACATACATGCAGAATCAAAACAATATACTACCTAAAAGTTCACCGTCTATCACATACATCGATACACATAGAGAAGTTTCTATGATTACGTACCTGGCATCCCTTGCCTACCCTTTTTGGGTAATCCGACTGTCTATACAGCATTTTTTCGACTTTTAGCCCGTAACATATATTTAGTACAGATTACTATACAGCCTTTTTCCTGCTTTTAGCCCATATCATATATTTAGTACAGATTACTATACAGCCTTTTTTCGGCTTTTAGCCCATAACATATATTTAGTACAGATTACTATACAGCCTTTTTCTGCCTTTTAGCCCATAACATATTTTTAGTACAGATTACTATACAGCTTTTTTCCGGCTTTTAGCCCATAACATTTATTTAGTACAGATTACTAGTGTGTTAGAGATCTACACACCTGATTACTGTTAGAACGAGACTCTCTATGTTGACACTATCAGAAGTCGATACAACTGCTACTTGCCTAAGGTGTTGTTCGTAAGTCGGTCCACAACCTGGTGGCCAATCCGTCATCACGACACGACTCGTTTCTTAAATTTAGGGATTCTCTCCTTTGCCTGATCCATATTTAATTCCATCACAAGTCCTTGTCAGAACTACTATCACAACATATGATCGTTAATCCACATCATAAAGTTAAGATCTCGCATGTGATGAACGAATCTAGTGAAAATCTAGGGAAAATCACCTTACCTTAAAATCCCGAAATTGGAGACTAGCAATTTTCGGCTTTTAAATCTAGATGATCAGGTTTCCTTCAAATCCCGGAATGCCGCCCAAACGCAAAAGAGAGGAAATATTAGCTTCATTCGGTAGCGTTAACAACCAAGTGGCCATTCGGCCTTGTCTCTTAAAAACCGAAAGAGAGATTGAAAAGATAGGAAAATCGGCACTCACCTTAACGCAGAGAATTCGACTACCCCTTAGAGATTCTGGCTTTTTGAGAAGATCAGAAGAGAAGTTGATTCGAAGAAATCTATAGAGATTCGGCTTTTAGAAGAAAGAAGAGAAAAAGAATAATGGGGTTTTCGGCTTTTAGAAGAAAGAAGAGAAAAGAATAATGGAATTTTCGGCTTTTAGAAGAAAGAAAAGAAAAGAATAATGGGGTTTTTGGCTTTTAGGAGAAAGAAGAGAAAAGAATAATAGGGTTTTCGACTTTTAGAAGAAAGAAGAGAATAATGGAGTTTTCGGCTTTTAGGAGAAAGAAGAGAAAAGAATAATAGGGTTTTCGGCTTTTAGAAGAAAGAAGAGAAAGAATAATGGGGTTTTCGGCTTTTAGAAGAAAGAAGAGAAAGAAAAGGTGGAAACCCTAAATGCCGAAAAACAAAGAAGAGAACCCTCCCTATTTATAGAAATTTCGGCACTTACCTATGAAAAACCGAAAGTGCCCTTCCTGATAACTAAAAATTAATCAAATAAAAAGGGAAAATTCGGCACCCCTTTTGCCATAAAGAAACCGATTTCTTCACTTCTCTTGGTAATGGAATTTCGGCCAACTCCTAGCCTTGTAGATAGCTCCTACCTTTTCTCTTTTTTTTTTCTTCCATATTATCAACTTTATTATCTACATTATCCCATTCACATAAATCCTCCTATTTTTGAGCCTTGTTGCCGTCCACTCTACCTAACCCTAATGCCGAAATTTATCTAACTTAAATTAAAAGAGTTGGGCTCCATGTAACTTAAATTTGGGCCCCTTACTCCCTTGTGTGGCGTCACTGACCACTGGGCCACAAGCCCATTTTGATATTTTAAACTCAGATACCACCTTTTAAACCCTATAGTGCCCAAACAAAAATTTAACTAAGGCTTTAGCCCAATCCTGAGCCCAATTTTGACCCCTAATGCTCAAATTAACTCATTACACATATTCACCCATTAAATGCATAGGCCCAAAATTCGAGGATGTTACAGTTCTACCCCTTTAGAGAAATTTCGTTCTCGAAATTTCCAACTAACTACTAATCGTACTACCCAAGTCTCACCACTATGCTTTTCATTGCGCTCTCTAATTTAATAATATATAACCATTGCACGCATACAGTTTCTATACCCAAAAATATAGCATCCACACAAAACATACCCGACTTAATGGTGATTGAACAATCCCGAGCCTTATGCTCCTCAGGCCCGCATCTTAAACACGTTCCTGACTTCCTCCAACATTCACCCGGATGACGCCTTCTGCAATATTTGCAAACCCGAAAGTTTAGACGTACCTTAACATGCTTCACAGAACGAGACTTCAACTCTAGAAAACTATGATCTCTTTTTTTCTTACAGTCCACGCACCCAACCCGAAATGTTTCACCGATTTCTTTAACCTCCTTCAGTACCTCCCTAACTAGCTGAGTCAGCATATCAGTCCTAATACTTCCACAGCCTCGGCCGCGGCCTCTTCTTCCTCTCCTAGCGCTCATCTTCGATTCTCATAGTATCTGAATTAGAAATTTTATGAACTATTAATTTCTTTCACTGATTAACTACGAGCAATAGTCTTATGGAAAGTAGTTTTAAGAGTGGTTCTTTCGAATTCGAACCTATCTACAGTTTCAGTCTCAAGTTTATCTCCTAATTCTAGAAACCACATACATCAACCCGCATACATCAATCACACAAGTAGCATCCATGCACACACATTCATCGCATAAGGTTTTTTTTTTTCCGTCATTCCTCTACCCAGGGGTATTTCCGTAGTTTTGCCCTATAGGGTATTTTCCAAAATAAAGTGTCTTGGTGATTTTCTCAAGATAGGGTATCTTGGTGTTGTTGTTGTTTTCGTTTTTTTTAGCAGGGGTATTTTAGAAATTTTAATTTTTCAAACCGGGTCACATTTGTAAATCTAGGGGTTTTCGGGTAAATTTTCAAAACATGGGTATTTTATAAAATCACGGTTGTTTGGAAATTTTCACAAATCAAGTGTATTTTGGAAATTATACAAAACTTGGGGGTATTTTGGTTACGAAATAGGGTGGCTGGTCCCTTTCGGGTTTTAATTATAGATTTTGGCCCGTCAACAAATCCTCGTGGCTAAGGTGAATAGTCACTGCGCACCAGGTAGGATTCCAGCGAAGAGGAGGTGAGTCACTAGGACTGCTTAAGAACCAAGCTCTCCCTGAATCCAATCCTAAACATACGTATGCCTGTTGCCACACCCTAACCCATCGACTCGTTCACGGGTTTGTTTGGATAGATTAAGTCTTATGAATTTAAAGAGTTGTTTTAACTAAGCCTATAGTCCATCAATGCCTAACATACTAGTCTACATCCATCAAGCCCATCAAGCCCACATACATATCACATCCAAAAGTTTAGAATACTTACCTGCGTGGATCGGGTGCCGGCAGACTCGAAGTCCATATCTTCTTCCAGATTTTTTCACAATTTCACATAAATTTTCAAAACACTACTAGACCCATTTCACAGTCCGAGTTTTGAACTGGGCTCTGATACCAAAATGTAACACCCCAAACCCGACCCATAAGTTTCGACCAGATCTGGTATGTTGCGGGTTGTACGTTGAAAACTTTTGCTAAGTTGGTTTTAGTAAATCATAAGTTATTAGGCAAAATTCGAATAAACAAGTGAGTTTTGAAAAGAAAACCTTGTATTATTATTTTGAATAATAAAACCTTTGACAAAGTTCCATAAGTTGCAAATATTAAAAACTAAGTAGTGAGTATAAACTATGGGGCCTTATTACATAAATGTTTCTAAAATTAAAAACTTAAGGAAAAACCGAAATAATCTATAGGAATAAAAACTTGATGGCCCCTCGAGTCCGCCTTTGCTCCCATGTCCACGATCTACTGCTCATCTGCAAAGTTAGGGAAAAATAATAGGGTGAGTCACCAAGACTCGGTGTGTAAATCCCGAAAACACATCAAAGGCTTGGCCCACAAACACATTATGGCCTTGGCCCGTATACAAGGTAACTATAAATGCATCATGGCCCATCCCGCCTAGAAATCCATCCTCTACACACCAACCCGTACCAATCATCACACCTTGGGGATTTCTACAATCAACCCTCCAACCGCTACACACCATATCGATAATTTGTCTTTGCTGTCTTAAAGACCGATCATCAGTGTGACCTATGTGGCAAAGCCACCGATCGCCATGCGACCTTAATAATACATCGTAGCATTTCGATAGTTGAGTCGTCATCATAAAGACCGATCACTATGTGACCTATGTGGCAAAGCCACCGATCGCTATGCGACCTTCTTCCCCTTCATCATATCAATCCCATCCCATGCATACATACATGCGAGAATCAAAACAATATACTACCTAAAAGTTCACGATCTATCACATACAATGATACACATAGAGAAGTTTCTATGATTACGTGCTGCATCCCTTGCCTACCCTTTTTTTGGGTAATCCGACTGCCTATACACAGCCTTTTTCCGGCTTTTAGCCCGTAACATATATTTAGTATAGATTACTATACAGCCTTTTTCTGGCTTTTAGCCCATAACATATATTTAGTACAGATTACTATACAGCCTTTTTCCAGGTTTTAGCCCATAACATATATTTTGTACAGATTACTATACAGCCTTTTTCTGGCTTTTAGCCCATAATATATATTTAGTACAGGATAACTAGTGTGTTAGAGATCTACACACCTGATTACTGTTAGAACGAGACTCTCTATGTCGAAACTATCAGAAGTCGATACAACTACTACTTGCCTAAGGTGTTGTTCAGAAGCCAGTCCACAACCTGGTGGCCAATCCCGTACTGCTGACACAGCTCGTTTCTTAAACTTAGGGATTCTCTCCTTTGCCTAATCCATATTTAATTCCATCACAAGTCCTTGTCAGAACTACTATCACAACATATGATCGTTAATCCACATCATAAAGTTAAGATCTCGCATGCGATGAACGAATCTAGTAAAAATCTAGGGAAAATCACCTTACCTTAAAATCTCAAAATTAGAGACTAGCGATTTTCGGCTTTTAAATCTAGATGATCAGGTTTCCTTCAAATCCCGGAATGTCACCCAAACGCAAAAGAGAGGAAATATTAGCTTCATTCGGTAGCCTTAACAACCAAGTGGCCATTCGGCCTTGTCTCTTAAAAACCGAAAGAGAGATTGAAGAGATAGGAAAATCGGCACTCACCTTAACGCAGAGAATTCGACTACCCCTTAGAGATTCCGGCTTTTTGAGAAGATCAGAAGAGAAGATGATTCGAAGAAATCTATAGAGATTCGGCTTTTAGAAGAAAGAAGAGAAAAGAATAATGGGGTTTTCGGCTTTTAGAAGAAAGAAGAGAAAAGAATAATGGGGTTTTCGGCTTTTAAAAGAAAGAAGAGAAAGAATAATGGGGTTTTCGGCTTTTAGAAGAAAGAAGAGAAAGAAAAGGTAGAAACCCTAAATGCTAAAAAATAAAGAAGAGAACCCTCCCTATTTATAGAAATTTCGGCACTTACCTATGAAAAACCGAAAGTGCCCTTCCTGATAACTAAAAATTAATCAAATAAAAAGGGAAAATTCGGCACCCCCTTTGCCATAAAGAAACCGATTTCTTCACTTCTCTAGGTGATGGAATTTCGGCCAACTCCTAGCCTTGTAGATAGCTCCTACCTTTTCTCTTTTTTTTTTCTTCCATATTATCAACTATATTATCTACATTATCCCATTCACATAAATCCTCCTATTTTTGAGCCTTGTTGCCGTCCACTCTACCTAACCCTAATGCCGAAATTTAGCTAACTTAAATTAAAAGAGTTAGGCTCCATGTAACTTAAATTTGGGCCCCTTACTCCTTGTGTGGCGTCACCTCCTTGCTCCCTAAGTGGCGCCATCGACCACTTTGGGCCACAAGCCCATTTTGACATTTTAAACTCGGATACCACCTTTTAAACCCTATAGTGCCCAAACAAAAATTTAACTAAGGCTTCACCCAATCCACGAGCCCAATTTGGACCCCTAATGCTCAAATTAACTCATTACACATATTCACCCATTAAATGCATAGGCCCAAAAATTCAGGATGTTACAGGCACACCCTAATCTCGCGACTTGTTCACAGGTTTGTTTGGTTGGATTAAATCTTATGAATTTATAGAGTTATTTAAACTAACCCTAAAGTCCATCAAGTTCTAATTAAAATAATCTACTTCCCTTAAAACCCATCAAGCCAACATACATATATAACACACAGTGAGTTCTGAATACTTACTTGGCAGACTTGGGCTGGAGACGCAGGTGCCATGCCGGGAAAACCATCCTGTATTATTTATAAACATGCATGTTTCCAAAACCTATATTTAGAAAACATTTTGAGCCCAAACCCCAAAGCCGAGTTTTGAACTTAGCTCTGATACCAATTTGTAACACCCCAAACCCGGCCCAAACACCCCGACCGGATCCGGTATGTCACTAAGAAGATTTTAGAAAAACTTGTCGCATCTATTATTATTATTTTTTAAAACATAGTTTAAACGTTTATCGGGAAAACTTAATAATTTGAAAATTAAGTAAAAGAAATAAATTTTAATTAATGCCTTAATGAATAAAACCAAAATTTTGCCTCTGAGTTCTAGTATTTAAACACATGCCTTAATTTCAATTAATCAAAAAAATCTAAATGTATGGAAACCCGAAAACCGAAGCATAAAACCAATAAACAGTAGCCAGTGCCCTTATTACAATAAAATATAAAACCAGATAAATTGAAAATACTAAGGGAAAATAATAAAATCAACATCTTTTATTGAATCAAAATGAATCCATGCATGGCCACCTTGCGCTCCTCTCCAGCCCGGTCCTATGCACTAGGTGTTACCTAAAAATGTTAAACAACGGGGTGAGTCACGAGACTCGATGTGCAACCTTCATGCACCATCGAGTTGGGCCTTAGCCCACGAGCAGTAATAACAAAATATCATACAACAGAATTATGCAAAGCCCATCCCAATCCTAGATCCATCCGCTACACACCACCCTTTACCTGCCAATCACACTATTGGGGATTTCTACAATCAACCCATGCCGCTACACACCATTGATGGCAGTCATGCTGCAGTTAGCTGCTCATCGTCAAATTTGTGACATAGTCACTGGAATGGATCGTGGCGAGCCACTACACAGCGATCGTGGCGAGCCACCGAACGAACACTTCCCCTTTTATCAATCACCCAACCCCGTGCAACATAGAAATCGGTATACATATCATATCATGTTGACGGAGACATTCAATTAAAAATGACAGAAATCACTAACCTGGTGATTCGCCTTTACCCACCACGGGTTTTCAACAGCCATGCCAATATTTCGGCATTTAACAGAATATAACAGGTTTATATGCATACTAATCAAGCAATCTAAATGATGTGAGAATGTTACACACCTGATAAATACGTAGGACTACCCTCTATGTCGATACCCTCGCTAATCGGATCTACTACCCTTTGTCTACAACTTTGCTCAAAAGCCGGAAGAACGTGAAGTTGAGGTTTCCCCTATACCGATTAGACCCCTGAAGTAGGGTGATTCGAGTGCTACTGATTTAAAACCTTAGGCGATTGGATCTCCTTCAAATCCCGAAATTCCATGAGAGAAAGAAAAAACACAAGATCAGTCTCCATATAGCCATTCGGCTAGAGTCTCTAAAAACTGGAAAAGATTGAATCACGCGAATTGACACTTACCTTCAGTTTCCTTCAAGATTCGGCACAAGCAGACACCACATAGGAAATTCGGCAATCACAGGAGATGAGATATAGGGATTTTGACTTTTAAGAAAATCCCAGAAAGATGAACAAGAGAGATAATGATGCGTTTTCGGCTACAAGAACCAAACAAGAGCGTAGTTCAGCTTTTAGTGAATGGAAGAAGAATAACACTGGGGATCAGAAGATTCGGCTAGGGGAAATTTCAAAGAAGAAAAGAAAGGGTGAGGGAGGTGGTGATTTTTGACTTTTGGAAGAGAAAAGATGAGAAAAGAAAACAAATGAGATGGCCTTCCAACTTTCGGCACACCCCTTGCCATACTAAACCGATTCTCCCCCCCTCTCTTGTGTTTGATTTTCGGCCAACTCTGCAACCCAAAGGATAGCTCTCATCTTTTTCCCTTATCCTTATCAGAACTCACATCCAAAAGAGTCCTACATCACACCACTCCTTCCCTTTTTTTCTGCTCATTATCCTCTTAAATAAAACATTAAAAGTCCCTAAATTTTAGCCTTGTTGCCATCCCCTCCCTTGCTCCCTTTTAAGTGCCAAAATTGGCCCAATTTCTTGGGCCCCATGCGGCCACACTTGGGCCTCCTCACCTACCCAAAACGTCACTTAAAGCTCCCCCCTTTTCTGCGCCCCTTGTGACTGGGCCACAAGCCCAATTTGCTAGCCCAATTTGCTAACTTAAACAATAACTACTATATTTTAAGCCCTAGAGTGTCTAAACAGAATGTTTAGTCAAAGCCTTGGCCCAATCCTTGAGCCCAATCTAGACCTCTAATTCTCAAATTAACACATTAAACATGTCTACACATTAAACGCATAAGCCCATTAATTCGGGATATTACAGAGCAGACCCGTGAATGTTAAGTGATTCGGGTGCTGGTCTTATAAGTTCTACCAGTGGCTGGGTAATCGGATACCTGACAGCTTGTGTGAGCATCACTGAGTAGTTACGTATGACCGATAGCTTGTGTGAGCACACCCGAGAATGTAATTGTGAATAGCTCGAGAACGAGCATATATGTGAAATGTGATAAGACGTAGCTTCAGCTACATATATGTGGCACGTATGTGCAAGCGTTCCGAGTATCCGTTAATATTTCAATGTGTTCAACGGGAAATGACTATGTGATGAATAAGTGTAGGTATGTGTGTGTAAACTTATGAGCAATGTGCTCAATATGTGATCGAACTTTGGTAAGATTGATACAGAGTAAGTGTTACAATGAAAGTTACTATAAAGAAAACATGAAAGAGTGAAATTTAGAAATAAAACAGTTTTGGACAGCAGCAGTTATGTGTCTTTGAAAAATCACCAAAAATGGCGGAAATTGAATTAGAAGTTGACTAAGATATGAAATTAAATCTTATTGAGTCTATTTTTGCATAAAAGAAACGGTGTAAAAGAAAGAATGTCATATTCTGAGATATTTGAATTTTTGTGAGACAGGGACAGAATGATTTCGGAATCCTCTCTTCTGAATTTGGAAATTCATTAAAAATTTTACAAAAATAATATTGGGATAAAATTTATATTCTTGAATTTATTAATGAGTCTATTTTCAATAGAAATAAACAGGAACATCATTCGAGTTCTGTAAAATGAGATAATTATTTTTTAGTGAAGAGGGGTCGGAACTATTGGACAGCGAAACAGGGGAGACTTTAAAGAATAAACTGTACTAATTGGCTGAACCAAAAATTCTGAAAATTTTATGGTAAGAAGATATGTGAATATAGTTTCATGTAAAATTAGTGGATATTAATTTGGAGTTCTGTAGCTCTGGATAAAATTAATTTAGTCACTATAACTCGAGTAAACAACTCAAGATGAACATAAATGAATTGTGAAATTTTATGCAATAAAGATGGTATTATCTTGAGAGCTTATAATGAGGATTGTTAAAAGCATGGTAATCAATTGTTTGTTATTTAAATACATACTTACTAAGCTTTATAGCTTACTCTGTTGTTTTCCGTGTTTATAATGTACTCAGGTTAGCTCGGGTTGGAAGTCGCCGGAGAACCTATCACACTATCAAGCTTACAATTTAGGTATCGATGATTTTATATTTAAGGTTATGGCATGTATAGGGAACTTGGTCTTGTGTATATGTTACTATGAGTTGTCCTATAATAATGACCTATGATATTTGGAGTTCATTGTTGTATAAGGCTATTTAATGTGGCCAATAAATTGGTTATGCTATAAACTCATGATGATGCATTCCATGGTTGAGTAAATTGTATGCTATGACTTGTTACGTGTGTGTGGTGGATGTTTTTGTAGCTTTAATATGTCATGAAATGTGTCATTCAAGTTATACTTAAGTATGGGCATGGTAGGGTAGAAATTGGCTTGGAAAATAGCCAACTTCTTGACCACACAGGCAGAGACACGGCCGTGTGTCTCAGCCGTGTGGAGGAAACGGTCTAGCACACGGGCGTGTGACTCTCCAAAATAAGAAAATTTTCTAAATGTTCCAATAGTTTAAAAAGTTCTCGGTTTAGTCCCGAATCACTCCCAAAGCATATTTTGGGCCTCGTAGGCCCATTTTAGTGACTTGATGATATAAGATAAAATTTTTAAATTTTAAACGAAAATTTATGCCTTGAATTTGTTCAGTTGCAAGTGTTATTGTCCGGTAATGCCTCGTACCCTATTCCAGCGTTGAACACGGGTAAGGGGTGTTACATTTAGTGGTATTAGAGCTATGGTTTAGTCAGTTCTCGGACTAACCTAGCATGAGTAAGAGTCTAGCTATACATGCCATATGTGGACCATGATAGTGTGATATCTTCGGGCTTTAACGAAATTGTTTTGTTGAGACAGAGGTGCTTTCCAACTGAGCTATTTTCGAAAATACTGACATTGACACTGAGATGTTTGAAAATGTGTTTGTGATAAGTTGAAATGTGGTAAGGTACGAATAAGAGTTCATAATATGCATGTGATGATGTATAAAATGAAATAACCATAATTTGAGAATTTTGGGTACAATGTTACTGTCCTGGTTAAATGTCGTATTTCGATGAATTATGGTGATTTTATGCAATAGATAAAATATTATAAATGTTGAGAAGTTATGAAAAAGGAATTAAATGTTTAAACTGAGTAAAACGCTGAAAACGGGTACTTTCGTTTAGAGACATGTGATGAATTGACGATAAAGACCATGGGTTGACCATGGGTTGACTATGGCTTCGATGTGTAATATGTGTATATGTGAAAAACCATAGTTGAACTATGATATTGTGCAAAACGAAGTACCCAATTTCGTAAGACGTTCTCTAATTTGACCAAGTCTAGTAAATGAAAGTGTACGGAGATTTAAATGATAAATTTGTAGTGAACATGAAATTGAGCTTGAATGAATGATTTTATTAAAGAAATATTGTGTATGGCAGGATGTGATAGTAAATTACATGTTGTAAATGGATACTTAAAGTTCGATAATTGATGTATGAAACTAATATGGGAAAGTGAAACTAAATGAAAGTTTATATTATGACAAGCATTCATGTTTGTTTGGCATTCACATGATGTAATGTGCCTAACTTGTGTGATTAGGTGAATGCGATAAGAAAATTTTTTCAAAATTTATGGAATGTATATAAACGCGTCTGTTCGAATAAGATAATTGGAAAATTTGTGTAACATGAATATGTGTGTTAAATTTCCTAAAACAACTGGTGTGTTATGATGAAATTTTATGAGATTTATGTTAAATGAACTCACAAATGATAAACTAAAGAATTTAGTAGCGGATCAACTATTATGGTGGCCAGATAAAAGAATGAGTCGATAAGTAAGGATAGAACTAAAAGAGATATTCAATCATTTTGAAGATCATTCGGATTATGCAAGGCTAAGGTTAAAGAAGTCAACTTTTATGAAATAAAACATACAGGTATGATACCTAAAGAATGTACTAATTGGAAGTTTTTCTGAGTCGGTTTATGATAGTGGATGGAATAATATAAACCTAATGATGATAGAATTAGAAAGTGAGATAATGTTCGAATTGTATCGATAGCTAAGTGCAGTGATTATAGTTGAGTAACCTACCTTAGTTCCTTCTGGGTATATTATGTGTTCGATAAATCTCAGAGGTATATGAGGTTATTTATTTTCAAGTAAAACTTTTATCGCAAGGGGTACGATAGCTAAAGATACAGGTAGGCGAAGGCCTTGTTGACCTGTTTGGATTATGTTTGACATTTTCCTATCTTTCATTTGTATTTCATTTCTTTTATTAAAGAAAAGATGATGACAGAATTTGTGTGATGATGGTATCCGGTTCCTACTGGTCATTGTTCTGTTTAGTGTACAAGAAGATTGTGTTGCTTCTGTTACAATTGATTGTAGTGTGGATGAGTGATGTTTCTTTCGAAATTACTCTGAGACCTCGTTGAGGTATTTATCATTTGGCAGGAGTTGTGTTCTTAAATTTCGGTATAGTTTTATAGTTGGAATGTTATTTATCTATATAGTTGAAATGTTGACTTTATTTTGGCATTTTGATTTTGAAAATATCCGATGGTTATGGCTTTATCAAAGTTCAACATTGTGATGATTAGTAATGGAAGACGGTTTGGATATGCATCGTCCTTCCTAGTTGTAATTGAGTTGACATTGGTAAAAGTGAAAATCAAAAAATATTAATGTTAATCAAGTGGTGTAATGGAGGGGGACCATCGCGCTTGAGAAGCCTAATTAGTGGTATTAGTTATTAGTAAAGTTAGAAACAGTTGAAACATGATTAACAGAATCACCAATTCTGATTTAGCCTGAGTTGAGAAAAAGGTTTATGTTTTTCAGTTAAGTATTATTGCATGACCTGGGTATAAATAGTACTAAAATGTAAAGTGATGGTTCATATTTTTATACGGTTAATACCACATTAAAAGAGAAGCTGCTCGACCGATGATTTAGAGACGGTCACTTTTATGTTCATATTGAGAATTTGGTGATATTGTTTATTCGACGAAAGGTGTCACATGTTCTCTGATTTCAAGGATTAAAGTAACGAATGTTATAGAAAGATCTGAAGTTAAGATAGTGTTAAAGACCCTAGCTATTGGAAGATCACTAGTAGTTATTAATTTATTTCTGGAAAGCCGATATAATTACAGATGTTGAATGGAAGAATCTTTGTTTATGTTGTGAATGGGTTATACAGTTAACCTTAATTAATGAGGATCTAATTTTAGCTATATTGAAAGTTAAAGCAATGATTTTTCCTTACGAGTTAGAGAGGTTCAAGAATGTGTTACTAAATGAAATTTGCGTACAATAAATCCAGAACTTATGCAGAAGTTTTTGTACGAGGCTCAGAAGTAGCACGTCTATTTATTCAAGGGCAGTAAGGTGAGCAGTGATATGTAGTAGATGTTCTGGTGATTGAGTATGTACCACGATATTTTTAAATTGATGTTCAGATGTCTATTTGTTAGCAAGTAAGCCTAACATCAAGAGCACTCAGGACTATTGTAGTCAGTGATAATACCGGTGTACTACAGATAAAATCACTATAGATTTCATATCGGGATTACCACCATTCCTGAAATGGATGATGTTGCTAGAATGTTGATCGTTTGATGAAATTCGCATGAATGTGACAATAGGTAACGAGTTCTTATTGTCGAAACCATTTTTTTTTTAAAAAAAAAAAAGAGATCGACTTTAAAAAAAAACGAAAACGGGAGTCGCCACCAATCCCTTTTTGCTTAGGTGTGATTGGATCACCTTATAAAATGTTTTATTTCAAAACATTGATTTTGGCCTACGAAATTCAAGAAAATGGGTTCGGGAGTCGGTTACGTACGAGGAAGGATTAGCACCCTCGTAACGCCCAAAATTGGTACCGGATTGATTAGTTATTGTCCTAATGTCGAAAATTCGAAAAGATTTGAAAACATGATTTCTTTAAAAACTTGAACAATTTGAGTTGGAACTTGAGATTCCTTTGTTCCGAAAGAATACAAACATCACATCCAGCACGTTAGGACAATATGTTTTAAACCCTCGTAACCAAAATCATCTCATGATTTACAAAATTCTTTAAAAGGATATTTAGTTATTTAGTCAAACGGAAAATTGAAACCCAGCACGTTAGGGCACTATTTCCCGAATTTCTAAACACAAAACATTACCTTATTTAAGAAAAACTTTTGGATAAAATGTGGTAATTAAAGAAGATAGATATTTTTAAACAAAGATTTAAAAAAAAAAGTAACATTAAGTTATTACAAAAAAGTGCGATTTACTAAAGTTACAGATTATATTAACAATTAGCACTAACATAAACAATTAAGTAAAAGAATGACAAGCAATAATAATAATGTTAATGTAAACAAAGATAATGGATTCAAATTTTTTTTTAAAAAATGAACAATCAAAATAAAAAATATAGAGTAGATAATAGCAATTTTAAAAGAATCTATGAAAAAAATTAAGGAAACAAAATTTATTCACAAGATTAAATTCAAATAAAAAAAATAATAATATAAGGTAAATAATATACTCAAAATAATTAATGAATATTATAACAATTTTTAGAAAAATGAAATAAAAAAAATAAAAAACGATATGGCAAAATCTAAAATAGTTAATATATACATAATAAAATAAATATAGATTTTTTAAATAAATAATATAAAAACTTTGAATAAAAATGTATAAGGGATACCTTATAATAAGTATATAATATACCATTTAAAAATAGATAATATACATATTTTAAATAAACAATATATGGAAAATTTTGCCTTAATAATAAAACACTTTAGATGATGTACAACATACAAATTTTCAAATAATGCATAATATGATTAAAGTTAAATAATAAATAATATATAGATAATATATAACAAATAAAAATAATAATATATATGATAAAACAATTTAACGTAAATAGGGAAAAGCAAAAAAGAAAAATAAGTTTAAAATAATTAAAATAAATGAATAAATAATGATTAAGCAATTAAATGAATAAATAAATAAAAGTTTAAAAAACGCATAAGTCAACCTAACTCCCGCAATATGTGGACTCAACGAAATTCCTCCACCAAAATCTAACTCGAACGAAAGCAACTCAAAAAGAAACGAAGATGAGCGAAGAACAAAATAGGAACAAGCCACAAAAAATAAGAACGTAAAAGAGAGAGAAATTTGAGTGAATGCTCTCAAGATTTTTTTATTACTCAAAATTCAAGTCCTTTACAATGAAGGGAGAGGCCTCTATTTATAGTTGAGCCTCCCCAAATCCAACGGTACATATCAATTACATCAACGGCTAAGATTAAAAGGTATCTACAAATTAAATCTCTAAGATTACAAAATCATATCTTCTAAGATTGCATACCACATCTTCTAGGATTGCATATCATATCTAAGATTGCATATCATATCTTCTAGGATTGCATATCATATCTAAGATTTGCATATCATATCTAGGATTGCATATCCTTGAAGATTGTGTTTCCATATACGTCAAGCTTGTAGATGGACCTTCAATCTTTTAAAGTAATGGGCCATTTCGATCGGGCCAAATGTTATATTTTGGACTGGACTTGGACTTTGTTTTATTATTTTGGGTTTATTATTTTTTTGTATGGGCTCGGGCTAAATTGGCCTATTACAGCTGCCCCTCTTTGCTTATTGTCGTGTAACGAGAATGGAGCAAAGACTATAAAAGGACCAATTTTGCCCGGTCTTGCCGAGTCTTGACTTCTTGGTCCTCGTCTTCTCCAAATGGCTTCCAACCCAACTGCAACTTCAGGGGTATAGGAATTTCAACTTAACTTTACTTCTCTGCAACTACTGCAACTTCAGAAGTATTGGACTATCTGTTCTACTGCTCTTTCAAGGAGGCAAGGCTAGTGTCTTCGATCTGCTTCGCTGCAATTTCAAGAAGACAAGATCTGCAATCTTTAGTCTGCTCCACTTCAAACTCAGGGAGGTCAGGCTGATGTCTTCGATCTGCTTTACTGCAACTTCAGGAGGACAAGATTTTTAAGTTTTAGTCTGCTCCACTGTAAACTCAGGGAGGTCAAGCTGATGTCTTCGATCTACTTCATTGCAACTTCAGGAGGACAAGATCTGCAATTTTTAGTCTGCTCCGCTGCAAACTCAGGGAGACAAGGCTGGTGTCTTCGATCTGCTTCCCTGTAAACTCAAGAAGGCAGGATCTATTATCTTTTAATTTGCTCCACTACAAACTCAGGGAAACAAGATTGGTATCTTCGATCCGCTTCACTGCAATCTCAGGAAGACAAGATCTGCTATCTTTAGTCTGTTCCACTGTAAACTCAGGGATGCCAGATAGGTATCTTCGATCCGCTTTGCTCTAATCTCAGGAAGACAAGATCTGCTATCTTTAGTCTATTCCACTGCAAACTCAGGGATGCCAGACAGGTATCTTCGATCCGCTTCACTGCAAACTCAGGAAGTTAAGATCTACTATCTTTTGTCTGTTCCACTGCAAACTCAGGGATGCCAGACAGGTATCTTCGATCCGCTTCGCTGCAATCTCAGAAAGACAAGATCTGCTATCTTTAGTCTGCTCCACTGCAAACTCAGGGATGCCGGACAGGTATCTTCGATCCGCTTCGCTGCAAACTCAGGAAGTCAAGATCTGCTATATTTAGTCTGTTCCACTGCAAACTCAGGGATGACAGATGGGTATCTTCAATCTGCTTCACTGCAATCTCAGGAAGACAAGATCTGCTATCTTCAATCTGCTCCACTGCAAACTCAGGGATGCCAGACTGGTATCTTCGATCCGCTTCATCGCAATCTCGGGAAGACAAGATCTGCTATCTTCAATCTTCTCCACTTTGCAAACTCGGGGATGCGGTGGTATCTTCGATGCGCTTGATGCAATCTCTCGGAAGACAAGATCTGCTATCTTCAATCTGCTCCATCGCAAACTCGGGGATGCCGATGGTATCTTCGACCGCTTCATCGCAACCTCAGGAAGACAAGATCTACTATCTTCAATCTGCTCCATTGCAAACTCAGGGATGCCAGACTGGTATCTTTGATCTGCTTCACTGCAACCTTAGGAAGACAAGATTTGCTATCTTCAGTCTACTCCACTGCAAACTCAGCGATGCCAGACTGATGTTTTCGATCCACTTTACTGCAACCTCAGGAAGACAAGATCTGCTATCTTCAGTCTGCTGCACTACAAACTCAGGGATGCCAGACTGATGTTTTCGATCCACTTCACTGCAACCTCAGGAAGGCAGGATCTGCTATCTTTTAGCCTGCTCCACTGCAAACTCAGGGAGACAAGGCTGATGTCTTCGATCTGCTTTACTGCAACCTCCGGAAGGCCAGATCTGTTATTTTAGTCTACTCTATTGCAACTTCAGGGAGGTCAGGCTGAAAGCGTCAATCTACCCTACTACATTATCCTATAGAGGACATGACCTTTATAATGGGTATATGCTTATGCCGAATGATTAGGATGCCCTGATCAAAATGAATCAAATGCTCCTAATTAGACGCGCTATGATATATGAGTGCAAAAATGTTATGAGCATGATTCCTACTTAAGTTGTCATCACTCATTTGTTCTTCATCCTCGTTCCTCTCGAAGTATCAATCATATTCTGCTCAAATAATTTGCCCCATGGTAATTCTGAGTCCACTCCACTTGAACCTTGGGACATAAAGTTTGTACCTCCCACTGCAACTTCAGGGGAATAACATTTGGTTTCTTCCATCCATCCTGCTGCCACTCAGAGGTATAGAATTTGTATCATCTTCAATCAATTTGATCTGTTACACCATTCCCTGGGTGTAATGACCAGATGTATATGCTGAAATTTGCATGAATGCAGTATCATTTTTTCCTGAAAATGATCCACTTTTACACTTGGGTTGACATTGCTCGTTATTTGTCGAGAAGGTATCACTGATTTAAATGTCTTATCTTTTGTTCAACCAATAAAAATCCAAAGAGATAATCATCTTTCAATATTTCCAACCCTTAGGCTTGGTGAGTTCTAAACAATAGTCCTGTTTCAGATTCTCATATTATTTAGAAGCTTCCAGAGTAATATGCGAAACTCCTTTTATGAAAGTATTATTAGTCCATCAATCATTATTTCAATATAAAATGCTTGAAAAAGATCACAACAATGGACGAGAAAGAAATTAATCAGGAACATAGCTCGAAACAAATAAGTTAATCAAAGATAACCAAGGCAATAAAAGAAAATTGATTGGGGTGTATCTTGAAAAGAATAAAGTAATCAAAGATAGCCAAGGCCATAAAAGAAAATTGATTGGGGTGTATCTTGAAAAGAATAAAGTAATCAAAGATAGTAAATTCAAAATGGGTAAGATAAAAGCTAGGTGCCCCAGATATCGCAGCCTGAGCTTCTCTGTACAAATTTCTTGAGGACCATTTTGAGCTCAATACGTGTTTAGAGGATCCGGAGTACTTTGTCAATGCCCCAAGATGTAGCATACTTCCTCATTGTTAATTCAGGCCTAGCAAGACTACCACATGCCCTATCTTTGATCAAAATTTGAGCCGCCCTTTTCGAGTTTTCGGTTCAAACCCCCTTTAGTCTCAAAGCGCCCTTTGCGGGTTTTCGCCTTGGCCTCTCCTTTTTTTTTCAAGGCGCCCTTTGCGGGTTTTCACCTTGGCCTTTCCCCTTTCAGGTAAAATACTTCTTGACTGAACTTGAATTCGCCGGATTGGGCAAGTCTTTGCCATCCGTCTCGGTCAATATCAATGCTCCTCTAGAACAAGCCCTTTTTTACTACATAAGGTCCTTCCCAGTTTGGCATCTGCTTTCCTCTGAAATCCTTTTGTATAAGAAGGATCTTCCTCAATACCAGGTCCCCATCATGAAATTCCTTGGGTGGACCATTTTCGACATAAATCAGCATCATCCAATTTTTGACTATGATGAATACTTTCAAACCCTTTTCTTCAGCCAAGTTCACTGGAGACATTCTACTTCATCCAATTCTTGACTCAATCAAAGCTTGGAGCAAAGGAATCTCGATTTTCATGGGCAAAACCACTTCTATTCCATAAACCAATTGTAACACCCCAAACCCGGCCTAAACGTTACGACCGAATCTGGCATGTCACATGAAAGGAATGTTTAAAAAACTGTGCATTCGTTAAAAAGCTCATATTCTTTATAGTTGTGGTGAGAAATCGAGTTTAAGAAATTTTGAATAAGAAATGGTTTATTATCATTTTAGGAAAATCCCATATTAATCATTTAATAATAAGCAATAAACAAATTGAAAGCTGAAACCAAATAAAATACCCAAGGCCTTATTACATAACAAAAAAACTCAAATAAAAATAAGTCCAAATAAAAGAAATGAATTTACGAGTAAACATATGTATAGCCTCCACGAGTCCACCTCGGCTCCCAAATCCGCGATCTAATGATTACACCGCAAAATTTAACTAAGGGGTGAGTCATCGAGACTCAGTGTGTAAATCCCCATCCAACAGGCCCTTACACAATTTCATATGAAAATATGCATATCATGCACCCAAACCTAGCCATCCGCAACTCCTTTTTCTACCCCATGTGGTACCAAACCACTGGTGGTGCCAAACCATTGGTGTCCAAGGACACGATATTCATCAATATTGTGGTGTCAAACCACTTTGGTGACTCGAAGTCACGAATAATAGTGATGGGGCCAACCCATCGTGTGATACCAAATCACTGGCGTCAATCTCGTTGTATTATCTGTGGGGCCAACCTTCTGTGGTACCAAACCAGCGGGGCGAGACGCTATGAGGTGCCAAACCTCTCGGTGTCCGGAGACACGAATGTGATACCAAATCACCGGTGACTCAAAGTCACTAATAATCCATCTGTGGGGCCAACCCGTGTGTGATACCAAATCACCGGGCGGCGATCCCATATATCAAAAGTGGGGCCAACCCACGGTGGTGTTAACCACGAGGGGACGAGTCGCTATGAGGTGCCAAACCTCTAGAGGTGCCAAACCTCACGTGACCAGTAGTCACAATGTGGTACCAAACCACTGGTGCCGTCGACACGAATATCACTGCCCCTCCACTCATATAACCCATGCAATATGACATAATAATTCGTGTATGCAGATGTCGTGTATGCTAGACATATATCAAATATAAGTATAACATGAATTACCATCATAATCGAGATAGACATAAAACAACATAATCACCCTAATCAACCTCTAAGGGTATAACCGTAATTTTACCTACCAAGGGCATTTTCGTAATTTACCCACCAAGGGTATATCGGTAATTTACCCACCAAGGGCATTTTCGGTAATTTTGCAAACCGAGGGTATTTCGGTAATTTCACAAACCGGGTATTTCTGTAATTTTACAAGCCGGGGTATTTCAGTAATTTTGTACTGGAATGGCCTTTCCAAAGGCCCGATGTCGCCCGAAATGACCCAACTACCATTTCTGGGTCGAATGGACTATTGGGCCTAAAGCCCAACTTCGACCCATTTGGGCCCACACGCTGCGTGTGGCCCACCTAACACAAATCTAGCCACGTTTATGAGATTCACCTAGTCTAGTTCACTATATACTACACCATCATACATTTTACTATATTGGGCCCACGGGCCCATTGGGCCCCTTCTTCGCCCATCGCGCCCAAGCAAACCCCAACCCACAAGAATACTACATCGATGGCCTCAACTATCGCGTGAAGCCCCCCACACGTGCGCTCGCACGCTCGTGTAACTACTATTACCGTGATCGGCACTTCGGCATTTGCCGCTCTCTGCTAGAGTAGAGAGTTACACACCGATAGGACTCGGTGTTAATCCGCGCTCCGACCACTCCTGTGCCCAAACGCCTTCCAAGGTGTGTCAACCCTCCTCCTGGAATGCTCTTTATATAGCTAGCTCTTCACCTTCTTTCTTTGTATCTTTCCGATGTGGGATCCTTCTTAGTCGTGAGTTTAAATCCAACTCAAACTCTTCCCGTCCAATCATGCAAAATAAATACTCCTTTGCTTGTCATGAGATTCGAACCCTTGCTCCCTTCAATAGCTCAACACGCCACTTACCACTAGGCCACAAGCTCTTCTTGTGTCTAAAGCCATGCGCAACTAAATTTGAATCTATAGCCAAATATTAAAGTCCATGTAAAAAGAAAACCAAAATGCAATAGCCAAGACTTGAACCTTGGACCTCCTTCCTTCCTTGTGGCGTCACTCCCTTGCCTCTTATGTGGCATCACTTTGCCACTACACCACACACTCCACTTGTGTCATTTTTCTCCACATTTTATTCTTAAAGCCTACCTACCAACTCCCAGGGTTTTTTTCACCTAAAACAAAAATTTTCCTAAAGCTCAAGTTTAATCCCGGGACTTCATAGAAGCCCCCTAACATTCCAAAATCACTTATCCAATAAGTCCAACTTGCATTTAAGCCGATCTCTTGTTCTCTAAAAATTTTAAATCAAGGCCAATTGGGCCCAATCCTACTAGGCCCAATATCGGGATGTTACAAATCTACCCTCCTTAAAAAAAATTCGTCCTCAAAATTTCCAACTACAGGAACATTCGTACAACCTAACCGACAACACTGTGCTCACGCTGCGCACTCTGATTCCAATAACCCTAATATACTTTTTACTAGAATTTAGAAATCCTACACATACTTAAAAACACCTAACCATTAAAGCAGACAAATATTTCGTACGCAATCAACTCTATATCCGAACATCACATCCAACCCAAACACACAGAATAGATATTCAAAATACAACATATAACAAAGCAAAGTATCAGGAAACTTACAGTGCGGATTGGTGCCGGAGACTCGGGTGCCATATTTCAAAAAAAATAGATATATTTTCTAAACCATTTTCCAAACCAACTTTTGAAAACATTTTTGAACGCAAACCCACAGCCGAGTTTTTGAACTTGGCTCTGATACCATAATTGTAACACCCCAAACCCGGCCTAAACGTTACGACCGAATCTGGCATGTCACATGAAAGGAATGTTTAAAAAACTGTGCATTCGTTAAAAAGCTCATATTCTTTATAGTTGTGGTGAGAAATCGAGTTTAAGAAATTTTGAATAAGAAATGGTTTATTATCATTTTAGGAAAATCCCATATTGATCATTTAATAATAAGCAATAAACAAATTGAAAGTTGAAACCAAATAAAATACCCAAGGCCTTATTACATAACAAAAAACTCAAATAAAAATAAGTCCAAATAAAAGAAATGAATTTACGAGTAAACATATGTATAGCCTCCACGAGTCCACCTCGGCTCCCAAATCCGCGATCTAATGATTACCCGCAAAATTTAACTAAGGGTGAGTCATCGAGACTTAGTGTGTAAATCCCCATCCAATGTGCCCTTACACAATTTCATATGAAAATATGCATATCATGCACCCAAACCTAGCCATCCGCAACTCCTTTTTCTACCCCGTGTGGTACCAAACCACCGGTGGTGCCAAACCACCGGTGTCCAAGGACACGATATTCATCAATATTGTGGTGTCAAACCACTTTGTGACTCGAAGTCACGAATAATAGTGATGGGGCCAACCCATCGTGTGATACCAAATCACCGGGCGTCAATCCCGTTGTATTATCTGTGGGGCCAACCCACCGTGGTACCAAACCACCGGGACGAGGCGCTATGGTGGCAAACCTCGTGTCCGGAGACACGAATGTGATACCAAATCACCGGTGACTCAAAGTCACTAATAATCCATCTCATGTGGGGCCAACCCACGTGTGATACCAAATCACCGGCGACGATCCCATATCTCAAAAGTGGGGCCAACCCACGGTGGTGTTAACCACGGGGACGAGTCGCTATGAGGTGCCAAACCTCTAGAGGTGCCAAACCTCTGGTGACCGTGAGTCACAATGTGGTACCAAACCACTGGTGCCCGTCGACACGAATATCACGGCCCCTCCACTCATATAACCCATGCAATATGACATAATAATTCGTGTATGCGATTATGTCATGTATGCTAGACATATATCAAATATAAGTATAACATGAATTACCATCATAATCGGATAGACATAAAACAACATAATCACCCTAATCAACCTCTAAGGGTATAACCGTAATTTTACCTACCAAGGGCATTTTCGTAATTTACCCACCAAGGGTATATCGGTAATTTACCCACCAAGGGCATTTTCGGTAATTTTGCAAACCGAGGGTATTTCGGTAATTTCACAAACCGGGGGTATTTTGGTAATTTTACAAACTTGGGGTATTTCTGTAATTTTGTACCTGGAATGGCCTTTCCAAAGGCCCAGTGTCGCCCGAAGCGACCCAACTACCATTTCTGGTCGAATGGACTATTGGGCCTAAAGCCCAATTTAAGCCCATTCGGGCCCACACGCCGTGTGTGGCCCACCTAACACAAATCTAGCGACGTTTATGAGATTCACCTAGTCTAGTTCACTATATACTACACCATCATACATTTTACTATATTGGGCCCACGGGCCCATTGGGCCCCCTTCGCCCATCGCGCCCCAGCAAAATTTCCAACCCACAAGAATACTCATCGATGGCCTCAACTATCGCGTCCGAAGCCCCACACGTGCGCGCCGCGCGCTCGTGTAACTACTATTACCGTGATCGGCACTTCGGCATTTGCCGCTCTACGCCTAGAGTAGAGAGAGTTACACACCGATAGGACTGCGTGTTAATCCGCGCTCGACCACTCTCGTGCCCAAACGCCTTCCAAGGTGTGTCAACCCTCCTCCTGGAATGCTCTTTATATAGCTAGCTCTTCACCTTCTTTCTTTGTATCTTTCCGATGTGGGATCCTTCCGTCAGCAGAGTTTAAATCCAACTCAAACTCTTCCCGTCCAATCCGCAAAATAAATACTCCTTTGCTTGTCATGAGATTCGAACCCTTGCTCCCTTCAATAGCTCAACACGCCACTTACCACTAGGCCACAAGCTCTTCTTGTGTCTAAAGCCATGCGCAACTAAATTTGAATCTATAGCCAAATATTAAAGTCCATGTAAAAAGAAAACCAAAATGCAATAGCCAAGACTTGAACCTTGGACCTCCTTCCTTCCTTGTGGCGTCACTCCCTTGCCTCTTATGTGGCGTCACTTTGCCACTACACCACACACTCCACTTGTGTCATTTTTCTCCACATTTTATTCTTAAAGCCTACCTACCAACTCCCAGGGTTTTTTTCACCTAAAACAAAAATTTTCCTAAAGCTCAAGTTTAATCCCGGGACTTCATAGAAGCCCCCTAACATTCCAAAATCACTTATCCAATAAGTCCAACTTGCATTTAAGCCGATCTCTTGTTCTCTAAAAATTTTAAATCAAGGCCAATTGGGCCCAATCCTACTAGGCCAAATATCGGGATGTTACACCAATGGGAAAAGTATTGCCCCAGCGAAAGTCATGGTCGACGTTTGATAAGCATAGAGAGTAAATGATAGCTTCTTATGCCAATCTTTACAAGTCTCGGTCATCTTTCCTACAATCCTTGTTTTGTTTTTCTTTTTGGCTGCCTTTGTTGCTTTATGATATGGCTTCTGATCTTTGAACAGACTACAAACTTTTGACATTGTCCTTTTTGGCATTCTTTGTCCGTGCCTGATCTTTTTTTTTTTTACTGTCGACCTTGTAAAATCGACATGTGAAGCTACTTTCTCCTTCTTAGTGAAGTAATCGACAACCACCAAGATAAATCGATGTATACTAGAAATTTTGCCAAGATTGGCCTGCCCCACATAGAGAGAGTCTGTGAAGAAATTAATGAGGCATATGAATCTTGTCTCCTTAAATACGGCATAACTGATGCCATCCTCTTCTATGTAAATTAGCAGTACCCAAACCTCATGATTAGATTGGCTATTGTAAAACCATTAGCATGTGTCCTTCTGACATCCTTATGGACCTCTTTTAAGATTTCAACGTACCCGCGTCTCATTAGCCCAGGCATGTCCTGAAATGATCGTGCAAAAACATCTTTGAATTCTTGAAAATAACTCAATGATGTCTCACCTTATTTCTGTGGTGAGCTAGGCTACAATCTTCACCTCTTTTCTAGGCTCATAATATCCACTGACCCTTTGTAGAGTAGGGTCTGTTTTTCATCTTGTTCTACCATTCTTAATAAATCAGAAGATAGGTTACAATCTCTGTCATCTTCAAAGTCCTGAGATCCCTCTAGACACATATCTTACTCGAAAGGAGACTCGAGTCGATGCTGAGCGTTGCTCACATCGTTGATATCTAGAGACCTATTGTAGGTTCGAAGGAAGATTCCAAAGAATAAATGATTCAAAGAATGATTATTTGTATGGTCATGAATAAAGAATGAAAGAATACTTGAAAGAAAGTCTAAATAACAAACAAAAGAAAAAAAACTAATAACAATTGTTTGTACAGTATGAAATGGAAAAAATAAAAGAATATTTTCTCAAAAAGATGCATTTTATTAAAATAAAAATTCCGGACACAAGCCTATTTCACAAAAGGGTTCTTATTGCCTCTAGGGTTAAGGCAACAAGCGTGTTTTGAATATTACTCTAGATTAGCTCTAAAAATACAGGGATCTCTTCCACAGTCCTATTATTCAAAACACTCCCAAGTATGCAAGGGCTTGGAAACTTCGTTCCCCGGTTCCCTCTTCGCTTTTGACTTCTTCAAGGAGTCACAACTTTCTTGTCTCCTTCTTCAATTATCGCATTTACTGCCTCATCAAAGTGATCAGGTTCTGATGAAACGTCGAACTTCACAATTCCCATTTTAATGAACCTTTCGACCAACTTTTTAAACGTAGTACAGTTTTCAATTGAGTGACTCGTTATTCCCACGTGGCACTCGCATTGGGCATTCTCATTATACCATTTTGGGAACAGAGGTTGCACGGGTTCCGAGTAGGAAGGAGACACCACATGCACATCAAAAAGATTCTGATACAGCTCCTTATATGTCATCGGGATGGGTGTGAACTGGAGCTTTTTTGTATTTGGCCTCGAATTGGATTCCTGGCTTGAAGAGCCTTGATAGCTAGTGGTTACTTTTGGTTGACTGACAGTAATTGACTTTGAGTACCCTTTGTTATATGTACTCGTATTATTCACCTCGTTCTCCTTTTTCCTTGGAGCTGACCTTTTGGTGTTTTCCCTATTTCTATCTTGCCACCCCTTATGGCATTTTCAATCATTTCTCCCGCCATTACTATATCCGCAAAGCTCTTTGTGGTACTTCCTATCATGTGAGTAATGAATGGGGCCTTTAAAGTATTGATAAAAAGCATTGTTGTTTCCTTTTCTAGGAGCGGTGGCTGAACTTGCATGGCAACTTCCCTCCATCTTTGTGCATACTGCCTGAAGCTTTCATTTGATTTCTTCTTCATGTTTTGCAAGGTGATTCTGTCAGGCGTCATGTCTGTCACATGATTGTATTGTTTCATAAATGCTTGTGCTATGTCTCTCCAGGAATTAATCTTAGCATGGCTCAATTGGTTGTACCACCTGGACGCTGCCCCCACCAAGCTATCTTGGAAACAATGGATCAAAAGTTGATCGTTATTAACATACCCATCATCCGTATACGAAACATGGTAATATGGGCTTCGGGATGACTAGTCCCATTGTACTTCTCAAATTCGGCATTTTGAACTTGTGAGAAGCACCAAATCTGGAACCAAGCTCAAGTCTTTAACATCAAATCCATGGTGATTATCAGCGTTTTCCAAGGCCTTGAACTTTTCCTCTAACCATCTACAACGGTCCTCTAACTGCCTCGGTAATTCAATTTTCGTCTCTTCCCTCTCCATTACATCTAAATCAGGGATAACAGGATTAGTAGGGTTATCTCCTGGGTTAGGTCCTGAGCCAACTTGGACATTCATGGGCACCCCAGTATCAGCTTGACCTTGTTGAAGCCTAATTGTAACAGATGGCCTTTGAGGATATGCTTCAAGTTGTGTTTGTGCATGTGGTGGGGTAAAACCCGGAGGATAATCCTCATTATCCTCTCTAGTATTAGACATGGGACCTTTTCCCTTGTCCATTGCCCCATTCAGTAGCTGAGTCATTTGAGCCACCATATTCCTTTGGGCTTCCATCATTTGTTCCCTCATATCTTGTTGGATCTTTGCCAACTGCTCTTGCAGCTGGTCTTGCATGTCTCTTTGGAACTGTTCAAGTCTTTGATCCATATCTTTCGTCTTAGCGCGAGTACCGTAACGATGTTTAGTTTCCAGATTAACTTTCTCTCTTTCTCTCTTTTTCTGAAATAACTTCAACTAATTAGGGTCCTTTTGTAAAAGTCTAATGAAAATGATGCAATGCAATGCAGATGCATGAAATGAATGCAAAAGAAAGAGAGGCGTTGATTCTGAATTCAATTCCATTAGAACAACTTTTCTAGAAAGCAAATTTCTTTACATAAAATGAATTACATATGCGGCCTTGCCCTCATATTCCAAGCAAAAACATCAATCCCCTTCTTCACAAAGGTCAAATCTTGCAAACTTCTAATAGATGCCTCCACTAGCTCATTTTTGCTTGGGCCGCAACTCATTACTCACTTATCCTCGCAATGCTTGTTAGAAAGTCGAGACGTGACGACTCTCGAATAGTCTTCGTCAGCTTGAATCCTTAGGTAATAAAGTCTTGTATTCCTTCACGGACTATCAGTCTTCTCTCGTTGTGTTTACTTGGACCATATTCAGATGACCGTATTATAATCCACTTTATCAAGAAATCCATTTTCTCATGACAAACTCTTCTATTTAGCAATCGTATTTGAATCAACACCTCTTTTCTATGATGTGAATCCAATGCAATCAAAACAAAAAAGAACACGTTAGCACAAGAGAAATAAATAACAAAATAGGGCACCTATCTGGGTGACCACTAGGGTTTGGCATAGTTCTACCTAAGGTGGGCTCTTAGGATTCACTAAATGCGCGTTTAGTTCTAAAGAAAAGGTACAGAACAAAGTGATTCCTCAATCTTCACCCATTATAGGCTCATACAGATCGAGTTTAGTTCAGGGGAATACATTTCCCTATGGCCATGCAGAAGTGAAAACCTCACGAAGACATAGGTACAGATGTATCCCGGAAGTAATCCACTAGCCCATGCGGAGGTGAAAACCTCACGAAGGTATAGTTTATCACTCCCACTTAAAGGTGTGACCACAACGGTCATGCAATGCAATGTGCGCAAAAAAAAAACAATCATATGCAATGACACAAACAAATGCAACAAAAGGATCGTAATTTTCAAATCAAATTTTCAAATCGAATTTTCAAATTTCCGACAAAGGACAGAAAATAATCAATTTTACGGCTTGACTTTCTTATTATTCCCCAGTGGAGTCGCCAAGCTGTCGAAACCATTTTTTTTGAAAAAACAGGGATCGACTTTAAAAAAACGAAAACGGGAGTCGCCACCAATCCCTTTTTGTTTAGGTGTGATTGGATCACCTTATAAAACGTTTTATTTCAAAGCATTGATTTTGGCCTACGAAATTCAAGAAAACGAGTTCCGGAGTCGGTTACGTACGAGGAAGGATTAGCACCCTCGTAACGCCCAAAATTGGTACCGGATTGATTAGTTATTGTCCTAATGTCGAAAATTCGAAAAGATTTGAAAACATGATTTCTTTATAAACTTGAACAATTTGATTTGGAACTTGAGATTCCTTTGTTCCGAAAGAATACAAACATCACATCCAGCACGTTAGGACATGATGCTTTAAACCCTCGTAACGAAAATCATCTCATGATTTACAAAATTCTTTAAAAGGATATTTAATTATTTAGTCAAATGGAAAATCGAAACCCAGCACGTTAGGGCACTATTTCCCGAATTTCTAAACACAAAACATTGCCTTATTTAAGAAAAACTTTTGGATAAAATGTGGTAATTAAAGAAGATAGATATTTTTAAACAAAAATTTAAAAAAAGTAACATTAAGTTATTACAAAAAAGTACAATTTACTAAAGTTACAGATTATATTAACAATTAGCACTAACATAAACAATTAAGTAAAAGAATGACAAGCAATAATAATGTTAAGGTAAACAAAGATAATGGATTCAAAAAATTTTTAAAAAAAATGAACAGTCAAAATAAAAAAAATAGAGTAGATAATAGCAATTTTAAAAGAATCTATGAAAAAAAATTAAGGAAAAAAATTTATTCACAAGATTAAATTCAAATAAAAAAATAATATAAGGTAAATAATATACTCGAAACAATTAATGAATATTATAACAATTTTTAGAAAAATGAAATAATAAAAAAATAAAAAATGATATGGCAAAATCTAAAATAGTTAATATATACATAATAAAATAAATAAATATATTTTAAATAAATAATATAAAAACTTTGAATAAAAATGTATAAGGGATGACTTATAATAAGTATATAATATACCATTTAAAAATAGATAATATACATATTTTAAATAAACAATATATGGAAATTGCCTTAATAATAAAACAATTTAGATGATTTACAACATACAAATTTTCAAATAATACATAATATGATTAAAGTTAAATAATATATAATATATAGATAATATATAACAAATAAAAATAATAATATATATGATAAAACAATTTAACGTAAATAGGAAAAAGCAAAAAAGAAAAACAAGTTTAAAATAATTAAAATAAATGAATAAATAATGATTAAGCAATTAAATGGATAAATAAATAAAAAGTTAAAAAACGCATAAGTCAACCTAACCCCCGCAATATGTGGACTCAACGAAATTCCTCCACCAAAATCTAACTCGAACGGAAGCAACTCAAAAAGAAACGAAGATGAGCGAAGAACAAAATAGGAACAAGCTACAAAAAATAAGAACGTAAAAGAGAGAGAAATTTGAGTGAATGCTCTCAAGAATTTTTTATTACTCAAAATTCAATTCCTTTACAATGAAGGGAGAGGCCTCTATTTATAGTTGAGCCTCCCCAAATCCAACGATCCAGATCAATTACATCAACGGCTAAGATTAAAAGGTATCTACAAATTAAATCTCTAAGATTACAAAATCATAACTTCTAAGATTGCATACCATATCTTCTAGGATTGCATATCATATCTAAGATTTGCATATCATATCTAAGATTGCATATCATATCTTCTAGGATTGCATATCATATCTAAGATTTGCATATCATATCTAGGATTGCATATCCTTGAAGATTGTGTTTCCATATACGTCAAGCTTGTAGATGGACCTTCAATCTTTTCAAGTAATGGGCCATTCCGATCGGTCCAAATGATATATTTTGGACTGGACTTGGACTTTGTTTTATTATTTTGGGTTTATTATTTTTTTGTATGGGCCCGGGCTAAATTGGCCTATTACCCTTATTTGACATATCAACTGAGTATATGTTTTCCTGAGAGAATAATTTAGGTCTTTGACGATATGCTCCAGCACTGTGTGCTAAATTTCAAAGGTTATTGGAAAGAGATATATGAAGCTAAATCGATTTGTGATTCTGAGAAATTAGTGAAAGCGTTTCATGAGAATTGGAAACAACTTCTTCTGGTAAGATTTTCGAGGACGAAAACCCCTAAGGGGGGAGAGTTGTAACAGCCTGATTTTGGGCCTAGTCGGAACAGTGGTTTTCGGACCACAAATCCGACGAGGGAAAATTTATTTTTATTACATTTTTATGGTCTACGATTTCACGAAATGATTTCGTGAAAATTTTGTTCGAAAATTTTGACGTTTGGGCACTCAATTTAGTCAAAATGACTAAATTGTAAAAAGTGCAAAAGTTGAGTTCTACATGCTAGAGGTGTCCAATTGTTATGAAATTTTAAATTGGAGGTCCTTATATGGTAATTAGACCATTGTTTAAGTTAGTGGACAAAAATGGACATGGTTAGGCATGTTTCCAAAGTTTTTCATTAAGGGCATTTTGGTTATTTAGTTATTAAAATGAATTAAAAACAAAATTAAAAGCCAATTTTTGTCCATCTTCAACCCCCATGGCCGAATTTCACAAGGGGAAACCATGGCTAGGGTTTTTCAAGCTCCCAAGCTCGATTATAAAGAAAAACGAGTTTCGGACTTAGAACGGGAGAAAGATGAATATTGGACGACTCGGTCCCTTTCGCCATTTTAAGTCAAGGTAAGTTCGTATGATAAAAATTAATGTTTATTTGTTAAATTGACGAATAATTTATGAAATTACTCGTATTATTTGTTGAATATTGGAAACTAATGTTCGAACAAGTAAACACAGGGTTGAACTATTTTGTTCAGTGCTAAATGATAGTTTGACGGAAAAGACCATGGACGAACCATGGCATAGTGTGACAATGTGAAAACTATGTGAAATTGTGACAAAGTGAATCTGGGTGCTGGTCTAGTACGTCCTACCAGTGGCTGGGTATTCCGGTATATTGTGGATACCTGACAGCTTGTGTGAGCAGCACTGAGTAGTTACGTATCACCGACAGCTTGTGTGAGAAGACCCCAGGATGTAAATGTGAATAGCTCGAGAACGACCCTATGTGTGTTATGTGATTATGTGATGTTCGGGTGCTGGTCTTGTACGTCTACCAGTGGCTAGGTAGTCCTGCATATATTGCGGATACGGACGACTGTGTGTGAGCAAAGATCAGTAGCTACGTCTGACCGACAGCTTGCGTGAGTAGACCCGTGAATGTTAAGTGATTCGGGTGCTGGTCTTATAAGTTCTACTAGTGGCTGGGTAATCCGACATGTGTTGCGGACACTTGACAGCTTGTGTGAGCAGCACTGAGTAGTTACGTATGACCTATAGCTTGTGTGACCACACCCGAGAATGTAATTGTGAATAGCTCGAGAACGGGCATATATGTTAAATGTGATAAGAGGTAGCTTCGGCTACATATATGTGGCATGTATGTGCAAGCATTCCGAGTATCCGTTAATATTCTGATGTGTTCAACGGGAAATGACTAAGTGCAAATGAATATGACTATGTAATGAATAAGTGCAGGTATGTGTGTGTAAACTTATGAGCAATGTGCTCGATATATGATCGAACTTTGGTAAGATTGATACAGAGTAAGTGTTACAATGAAAGTTACTATAAAGAAAACATGAAAGAGTGAAATTTAGAAATAAAACAGTTTTGGACAGCAGCAGTTATGTGTCTTTGAAAAATCACCAAAAATGGTGGAAATTGAATTAGAAGTTTAATAAGATATGAAATTAAAGCTTATTGAGTATATTTTCTCATAAAAGAAACGGTGTAAATGAAAGAATTTCATATTCTGAGATATTTGAATTTTTGTGAGACAGGGTCAGAATGATTTCGGAATCCTCTGTTCTGACTTTGTAAATTCATTAAAAATTGTAAAAAAATAATCATGGGATAAAAGTTATATGCTTGAATTTATTAACGAGTATACTTTCAATAGAAACAAACGAGAACGTCATTAGAGTTCTGTATAATGAGATAATTAATTTTTAGTGAAGAGGATCGGGCTCGTCGGACAAATGAAACATGGGAGACTTTAAAGAATAAAGCTGCATCGATTAATTTGAACCAAAAATTCTGGAATATGTGAATCTAGTTTCATGTAAAAATATCGGATCTTAATTTTGAGTTCTGTAGCTCCGGATAAAATTAATTTAGTGACTGTAACTCGAGTAAATAGCTCAAGATGAACATAAATGAATTGTGAAATTTTATGCAATAATGATGGTATTATCTTGAGAGCTTATAATGAGGATTGTTAAAAGCATGGTAATCAATTGTTTATTATTTACATACGTACTTACTAAGCTTTATAGCTTACTCCGTTGTTTTCTGTGTTTATAATGTACTCAGGTTAGCTCGGGTTGGAAGTCGCCGGAGAACCTATCACACTATCAAGCTTACAATTTAGGTATCGATGATTTTATATTTAAGGTTATGGCATGTATAGGGAACTTGGTCTTGTGTATATGTTACTATGAGTTGTCCTAGAATAATGACCTATGATATTTGGAGTTCATTGTTGTATAAGGCTATTTAATGTGGCCAATAAATTGGTTATGCTTTAAACTCATGATGATGCATTCCATGGTTGAGTAAATTGTATGCTATGACTTGTTACGTGTGTGTGGTGGATGTTTTTGTAGCTTTAATATGTCATGAAATGTGTCCTTCAAGTTATACTTAAGTATGGGCATGGTAGGGTAGAAATTGGCTTGGAAAATAGCCAACTTCTTGACCACACAGGCAGAGACACTGCCGTGTGTCTCAGCCGTGTGGAGGACACAGTCTAGCACACGGGCGTGTGACTCTCCAAAACAAGAAAATTTTCTAAATGTTCCAATAGTTTTAAAAGTTCTCGGTTTAGTCCCGAATCAATCCCAAAGCATATTTTGGGCCTCGTAGGCCCATTTTAGTGACTTGATGATATAAGATAAAAATTTTAAATTTTAAACGAAAATTTATGCCTTGAATTTGTTCAGTTGCAAGTGTTATTGTCCGGTAACGCCTCGTACCCTATTCCGGCGTTGAACACGGGTAAGGGGTGTTACATATCATGTGCGGAACATTGTATTTGGTACGTCATTATCTTTTACTTTCAATTGATAATATCATGATCTCAGGTCGATTTTAGAAAAGACTGAAGCTCCTTTCAGCTAATCGAATAAATCATTGATATGAGGTAAGGGATACCGAATGGAAGTTAAATATGTTGTCACCATAAATCTGGGATAAATCTGTGATCAATTTGTGTCCTATAAAGCCTTGTCTTCAACATTTTCAACATTTTTTTCGTGTTTCAATACTGTGGAAATACCCAAAAATGTGAAAGATGTTTTACAAGTTCCTGAATGGAAGGAGGTTGTTTTAGAGGAGATACGTGCTCTTGAAAAAAGAAGCACATGGGAAACAGTGGAATTACCTGTAGGAAAAAAATAGTGGGTTGCAAATGGGTGTTCACAATAAAATTCAGACCAGATGGATCTTTAGACAGATATAAAGCTCAGCTAGTGGCTAAAGGGTACACTCAAACATACGGGATAAACTATCTTGAGACATTTGCTCTAGTGGATAAGTTAAATACAGCTAGAGTTCTTTCATCTATTGTTGTTAATCTCGATTGGTCTTTACAGCAACTAGATGTGAATAATGTTTTCCTAAATGTGAAACTTGAAGAAGAAGTTTACATGGATCCTCTTCTAAGTTTTGAAGAAAAATTTAGAACTCAAGTATGTAAGCTTAGCAAATCTTTGTATGGTTTAAAGCAGTCTCCTCGAGCTTGGTTCGAACTATTCACTCAAGTTGTTAAAAAACAAGGTTACTCACAAGGGCAAGATGATCACACAATTTTCTACCGATACTCACAAAAAGGTATAATAACAATTATTATAGTTTATATTGATGATATCATTCTTATAGGAGATGATGTGGATGAAATAAAGTGTCTCAATGAGCATCTAGCATTGGAGTTTGAAATCAAAGACTTAGGTCCTTTAAAATAATTCCTTAGAATGGAAGTTTCTTGATCAAAGAAAGGCTTGTGGTCTTTTAGAAAAATATGTGATTGATCTTTTAAAGGAGGCTGGAATGAGTGGTTGTCGCCTAGCTGAAACACCAATTAATCCAAAAGTAAAATTTGAAAATAAAGAAGAAAGATCAGTTGATAAAGGGTAGTACCTGAGATTTGTTGGTAAGTTAATCTACTTATCACATACAAGGCCAAACATAGCTTTTGCAGTAACCTGCACTCCCCATTGGAAGATTATGAAGAAACAGTGTTTTGGATTCTGAAATACTTGAAGAGTTCACCTGGCAAGGGATTATTTTTAAAGAAATTCAAACAAAGAGGAATTGAAGCTTATCTGAGATCTCGATCAATGGGCTTAGTAATGTGAGATAGAAGATCTACATCGGAATCTTTGTACATTTGTTTGGGGAAACCTTGTGACTTGGAGAAGCAAAAAACAAAGTGTTGTGGCAAAACGTAGTGTAGAGGTTGAGTATAGATCAATGGCTTAAGGAATATGTGAAATGATGTGGTTAAAAAGATTTAGGGAAGAGTTGAGGAAACCAATAACTTCACCAATGAAGTTGTACTATGATAGCAAAGCTGCCATTAGCATTAATTACAATCTAGTCCAGCATGACAGAACTAAACATATTGAGATTGATAAACACTTTATCAAGGAGAAGATTGAAGAAGGCCAAGTGTGCATGCGGTTTGTTCCTTCAAAACAATAGCTTGCTGACATACTCACCAAAAGGATTTTTAAAGCAAGCTTTGATTTTCTTGTAAGCAAGTTGGGTATGATTGATATATATGCACCAACTTTAGGGAGGGTGTTGAAATACGTGTTGAAGCCCCATATATTTTGGGATATTTTTTAAAGTTATTTAGGTAGATAAATCCTAGAATAACCAATAGAGATTTTTTAGGAATATTTTATTTTATCTTTTAGTTGTTTACTAGAATAAGGGAATTATTTCCCCAATTATGTTGCGAGTCTTTTCTCTATTTATATTCAGTTTTGTTGTTTAATAAAATAAGAAAATTTTTATTGAATACTCTCTAGAAAACTTTCAAAAACTTCTTTTTACGATAATCCATAATCACACCATGTTCATTAGTAAATCCATTCTCAGAATCAAATCAAAATCACCAAAAGACATAATCAACAAATCTACGGGGAATGTTGTGTTTTGGATTTCCAACGGGCAACGCCTACACACTTGGTCAACTAGCATCATCTAACCTAAAAGACTTGATACAAACATAGCTACTTTTGACGTTTCAGGTTTCAGACTTCCATATTTTACCAATTCAGAATTTATATACAAATGAGAGGAACCATAGTCTATCAAAGCATAAACAAGTGCGGAAAATAACAAAAATATACCAACTACAACATCGGTAGCATCGCCCTCCTCTCAACTTTGAACCACATAAGCTCACACTAGAGCTCTAGCCACTGATTGATGCGCCATAGATTCATTCCGTTTTCTTGAACCACCCCTGGATCCTAAACCACCATGACTAATACAATGACCCCTAACTGAAGGTGTAGATCTCTGAGTAACAACAGGTGTAGCATTTTCATTCTTCGAACAATCATGAAAAAAGTGCTCTAATGATCCACATCAGAAACAATTATTTGATCATCTCCAACATTTCCCCTAAGGTCTTTTCCCACAATGCTCACAGCTCAGTACCTCAGGATCTCTAGTCGGACCTCTCACACTACCTACCGAAACTGATGGTTGACGGTCTTGCGTTCTTCCTAGTCTAATGGATCTTACTAGCACTCTCCAAGAATCACGAGTTTCTCTAGTCCGCTTAGGCTTTGGGTGGGAACAAGATGTCCCTACTCATTTCACAATAGCTCGGGAAGGTTCAGATTTCTTATCAAGTTCAATAGCCTGTTCCATAATATTAGCTCACTCTGACAAATCGGTGAAATCTTTAATTTTGAAGGCAGCTAATTGAACTCTGAGATCGCTTCATAACCCTTGGAGAAACCTTTTACAGCTTTCTTCTTCAGTAAGCACAAGTTCTAAGGCATATTTGTTAAGTCGTAGAAACTCACTTTCGTAATCAACCACTTATAACTCACCTTGCTTAAGCAATAGAAACTCTTGTTTTCTATCCTCTAGATACAACTCTCTGACATATTTATTCTAGAATTCAGTTTGAAAGAATTCCCAATCAACTCGTTCCACCAGCACATGTCATGTGTAACACTCTTACCCAACCTGATCACCGATTCCGAGTATGGAGAGTCATAATTGAATCGATTTGATTTAACTCTTTAATTAGAAAAAAAAATCTGCTAAAAGATTATGCTAAATTATTTTGAATATTTCTTACAATCAAATCTTAAATCTAGACTTAACTTGACTATGAAAAGAATCAAATACTAAGGAAGAATTACTTAATTACAATGTTTTTAGCCCCCGAGGTGAAGCCTATAAAGGTACACCTTCCTATATGCATGACATCATACTGACGATGAATCCCCAATCTAACATGGCCTGACTTGGTCCCTCCTTGATATCCTTAATCACATAACGGGTCCTGCAAACACAGGTCAAAAAATTTAGTGGGTTCCTTTACTGCATTACTCAAAAATAGACCCCATCTTGCAAGGGTAGTAAAATGAAAAGAAACTAAACGCGCTTAACTCCCTAAACGTTTTGGTAAAATTTCTCCTAATCTGATATGGTGGTCTTCGATTCAATTCTAGGCTCGTTTATTTGCAGATATATTGATAAGTGATCTTCCCCTGGTCACTCCTATAGCCATCCAACTTGTTTTGGTGATTTTTTAATTGTCTCGCAATAACTGCGGACTCTGCTCTTTCTTCACCTACATTCACTCTTTCACCATATACTTAGAAGGTTAACCTCAGATATTTTCATCCTAAAGACCCTTTGGTTATGCCTTTTGATCTATCATAATTTGATTTTTCAAATTAGGGTGCCCATTACGTTTAACGAGCTTGTTTCTTGGCAATTTATATGTTTTTGGCATGTTTTTACTTAATTTTCGTTCTTAGCTTTAATAAGTTAATTAGTTTATTTTATGTTGCATTTGAGACCCAAAATGGCCAAATGTGCCATAAGGATAATAATGGTTGATTAGATGTTGTAGGGAGTCATCGGAGGCTTGAACGTAAGCGAAAAATCACCTAAATTGGGGTATCGCGACATTGAAGCATGAAAGTTATGATACCCCTAACAGTGTTTAATTGAGGAGGACCAAGACACTTCATAATGATATTGCGATATCCAAGAATGGGTATCACGATATCCAACTCCCAAAGGACCTCCATTTCAAGATCGTCGTGGGTATCGCGATACCCAACCGTTTCCTTACATGGAGAAAAATTGTTGTAAGGGTAGTTTTGTCCAACACAAATTCCAATCAAAATACAACGTCTAGAGGCATTTTGGTCACTAAAAATTGGGTTTTCATAAGCTATTTAAAGCCATTTTTGGCTGAGAACAAGAGGAGGTTGTAGTTTAGGTTAGAAACCTCCTCAATTTTAGGTTTTATTTCATCTTTTAGTTTAGGTTTAGGGTAGTTTTCTTCTCCATATCTTAGGATTTATTTTTCCTGCACATTTTCTTATTTTCTTAGTGTAATAGTAGTTAGTTAATTTTGTAACACCCCTTGCCCGGGTTCTACGCCGAGAACCGGGCCCGAGCCGTTATCGAACTCAAACCACTTGATCGCCACATAGGCTCAACGTAATTACTCTCTATACCCTCTGCCTCGACTTACGAGACCTCACTCCTACATACGAAGGCTCTCGAGACTAATCCGGAACTTTTTCCAACCTTAAAATTTTTCTCTTCCAGACAGGTCTTACACGCCCGTGCAAGATTAGACACGCTCGTGCATAGGCACACACGCCCATGTCCTCAGACCGTGCCTAAAAACCCAGTATTCTGCCAATTTGCCCACGGTTAAGGCACACGCCCATGCATTTTAGGAACACACCCGTGTACCCTATCACACGTCCGTGCCTTTCACCCGTGGTCGACACTGACTAATCACACACAGTTTTAACACGCCCGTGGGCCTAAACCGTGTGCCATACCTTAGTATTCTGACTTATTCAGCATGGCCTTAGCACGCCCGTGTGCTTTAACCGTGTGACCATTCAAATTCAAATTTTAAGGTGCAGACTCCACACGGCCAGGGCACACGCCCATGGCTTGATCGTGTGTCTCACACGGCCTAGACACACGCCCGTGTGTCTACCCGTGTGGACCAGAACAAGGTCGTTTGCCAAGCTCTTTGCACTCCTATAGCTTACATAACTTATACTCATCCATCACATTCATAATTACTCAAGTTAAAATGCCATCCCACATAGGTAAATACATCTTTTCATAAAACATAATAGCCAACAACTATGGCATTATGCAGTTATCCCATAACTCATTTTGGCCAACACATTTGGCACAATAACAATGACTTAATCAACCTCATGTACTAGCCCTATACATGTCATGACTCATAATGACTTGATACCTCATACCAAGTGTCTCCTCGATAGTGTGAAAACATCTCCGGCGGTCTCCAACCCGAGCTAGCTAAATTAACCTATAAGAGATGAGAAAGAAAGAGGAGTAAGCAATAATGCTTAGTAAGTTCATATGCAACTAAGAATCAACTACCAATATTCATATGCTTATACTCAATCACAATGTATTAGAATGAGTTTTACTCTTGAACTCACAGTTACCTATTCAATCATTTATAATGATTACTCATTTTGTCTCTTACCATATTCTAACCATATCTCGGGCTTACTGCTCGCATTTATTAACTTACCATGCCACAAGCCAATTCGCTCGTTTAATTAGCATACATCCTGCACTGATCATTACAAGACCATATAAAACAATACAACATGCATTCTCAATAAACCACTCATACTACCAATCTCTCGGTGGCTACGCACTTAGCCCACCATTGAATCTCTTATAGGGTGGTATCGCACTCAGCCCACCAATCACTTAATACTAATGGTGATATCGCACTTAGCTCACCAATCATTTATAAACGATGGTATCGCACACAGCCCATCGATTACTAATTTATCAGGTGGTAACGCACACAGCCCACCGATAATAGTGTAATTGATGGTATTGCACACAGCCCATTAATTAATAATTAATCAGGTGGTAATGCACACAGCCCACCGATAATAATATAGTTGATGGTATCGCACACAGCCCATCAACAACCATCAATGAGGTGCATTTGCACAAGCTCACCGTTACTATACATTCACAAATGTTTATCCACATACAATTCCTCTAATTAAAATGTTCATCCGTGAACATCCTCACTCACTATCATTCTTACTTGACTTTCTACGATACTCGTTCGCATTCACACAGTGCATCAATAAATCTATCGCATGCAACTAAGGTGCATTAATAACACATATCCCACTAGGGCTTCATCGTATCTTGAATTCATCTCACTCAGTTCTAACACTTACTTGTACTCTTCGTGGCACAACCACATACGTTCAACACATCCGTTAATCATTCAAATTGTTAAATAACTCTCTTGAGTTTCATACACATAGTTTTCTTTGACATCATACCCCAATGGGGTCTAACACATAATGACATATCAATACCATGTCCTTGACATGGTCTTATACGAACTCTTATATCGAGGCCATATTCCAATATGGTCTTACTCGAGACTTTAACCATTATCATATCATTCTACATACATTTTCCATTACTCTTAAATTCAATTCTCTTGACATCTCATCAAAGATATTTCATACATTCATAGAGTAAATCTACATTCCATACAGCATTGGAATATTAAATTAACTTGTACATATTTGCAACAATCGCACATGAACTTACCTCGATGTCCAAAGGGCCGAAAACGGACTTTTTGTCCACATTTCTCTTTTCATCCGTTCTAGGTCCGAAACTCGTTTTCTTTGATTTGAGTGAAGAGAAGCTTGCTGAAAATTTCAAGCTTTCAAAACCCCTCTTTTCTGGTATTTTCGGTGGAGAGAAGATGGAGAGAAAGGTGATATTTTCTTTTCTTTATTTTATGATAAAAATAAATTTTTATCATCAATTTCCACCTAACCATTGACCAAGTCTTTTCTTTGCCCCCCTATGACCGGCCATCACTCCTCTCATGGCCTTATTGCACTTTAAGGACCTCCAATTAATAATCCATAGCTACTTGGCACCTTTAGCAATTAAAATGGAACTTTTGCACTTTATGCGATTTAGTCCTTTTTCGCAATTAAGCTAGAAATCGCTAAAATTAAGGCACCAAAATTTTCATGCATCCTTAAAAATATGTTATAACACATAACATATCATGAAAATAATTTTATCTAACCTCGATTTAGTGATTCCGAGATCACCATTCCGACTAGCCCCTAAATCGGGCCGTTACAAATTTAGTTTCTATTGTAGCTCGGTGTTGTTTACATTTAAATACCCAAACTTTACATTGTATTTTCATCTTTCATTGCATGCTTTTAATATAGTTTAGTTTTACTTTCAGCTTCTTAGATAAAAATTTGTTCTTTAGTGTTCTTTTACATCTCTTTTGTTGTCATTTTTGTTTTCTTCAAGCTTTTCCAAGAAAGCTTAGAGCTTTTCTTATTTTTTATTGCATTTACCGATGATTATTTTGCTTGATTTTTTATTTTTTTGTTTTCTTAAGTAGGAGTATGGGTAACTAGATTTAAGGTGGTTGGTTGATGAAAATGTTGTTTACTTAATTTTCGGGTTCGAGGACTAAATCGCAAATTTGGACTAAATCGAATAAACCTCAAAACGTAGGATTGACGCCCCTAAGGGAAAATCAAGATAAGTGAGACTGAGAGATAATATTATTGGCCACCAATTCATTCATCTCGAGTTAGTTGGGTGAGATCGAGAGATAAACCGGACTAATTTATTTAAGATGGTAAAGTTGAGACCGAGAGGTAAAATGGAGCCAATTTGGGAGTGTACAAAGGTTAATCAACAACATGGAAATCAACCAACCGCTGACTGTTACCATATTTAGTAGTTTTATATTTTAAGTAATTGATTAGTTTAATTAGCTTTAAATTATGTTTTGTTGTAATATAGAAATTAGTGAGTAGCTAGCTAAACTCCTTTCTTACATGAATCTGGAATAGAAATCACTACGTTTTTTACTCCTTTGGGTTCAATCCCTTGGAATACTCTGGTGTTCCATCGGACATTGTAAATATTACAACTGACACTACTCGCTTGTAGTTAAAGCCCGCGTTTCAAAATAGTTTTCCAAAATTGTTTGTTTTAATCTGCACGCGGGCAGGTGGTCACCTTCCTTGGCATACAGTCCAATTCTAATTAGTCCTTAGCGGACTCTTTTTCTTAATATAGTCCTGAAGGACTTGCTGATATTCCATCAATTTGGCTAACTAATGAGGACCCATGCCACTCTGGTGGATCGAATCTCATTTCACCCTACTTACGGGTTGTAAACTTGTTTGGATTGCTTCTCCATAATCCGCCCTATTTGCGATACCTTGGTTTTATGACGTAAAATGTCTGTCTACAGTGAACCATTTTAGCCTACAATGTCTAGTGGATTGTTACTTGAATGACCATTTAAGCTCACGATTTCTCTTATGTGGTGGTTCCTTACAAAACTGACTCTATGACAATTGTACCCGCAATAGCTTCCCTTTAAAGAGGAATAGTCTTGATAGCCATAACTACCACTTAGATAATCCCTATCAGTGTCTCCTTCTATCCTTAGGTTCCATCTTATCCCCTCTTTATTTACTTGATTATCCAGGGTACATACAATTAAACCTCCAGGGTACATACTGACCTAAAATATTAGTTACTTTTATCACAAATTCAGTTGACTCAACAGGTATTTTCTTATCTGACACTAATGTTGTGCATATGTATGAGTGCATTGACCCCGGGTCAATCAAAGTATACATATTAACATCAAAGATAGAAAATGTACCGGTAATCACATTAGGTGCTGAAGCTTCCTCGTGAGCTCAAATTGCATAAGCCCTAGCTGGTGCCCGAGCCTCAGATCTAACTATAGAATCTTTTATTCCACTTCGGCTATTCCTCGCATTACCACTTTGTCTGGATGGTCTCCCTCTCAAATACGTGCTACCTGATTGTACATTCTGAGTTTTATCTTTATCAGACCGTTCAGGGCAATCACGAAGAAAATGATTATATGAACCGCATTTAAAACACGATCTATCCATCAATTGACACTCTCCAAAATGTCTTTTGTTGCATTACTGACACTCAATCATATTATTATGAACACTTCCTACACTCGCTACAAAAGTAGTCTGGGTTTCAAACTAGCTTGTTGCTTCCCTCTATCTATTCCCGAAAATCCAGATGGAGCTAACATACGACTGTGATATTCTCCAGATTTCTTTGATGGTGAAAAAAATGATTTTCTCATTTGTTGTTTACCCGTGTCCCATTTTTCAGATTCTATTTTTCTTTTTGCTTTATTGATTTCTTCAGCCTTGTGCACTCGATCTACCAAAACTACAAATTCTTTTAACTAAAGAATCTCAACAAGTAATCTGATATCTTCATTCAAACCATCTTCAAACCAAGTACACAAAACAGCTTTAGTCGGAATACATTCCCGAGCATACTTACTAAGTTGTACAAATTCTCTTTCATATTCAGCTATAGTTCTACGTCCTTATTTCAGCTTAAGAAAATTTTTTTCACTTTTTATCGAGATATCGCTGGCTTACATACTTCTTTCTTAATTTCGTTTGGAAAAAAAAATCTCAGTTAACATATTCTTTTGGTACTACAACAATTAAAGTATTCCACCACTAATACGCTGAGTCCTTTAACAGGGATATCGTACATTTCAAACTATCAGCTAGAGAGCAAGTCAATTCATCAAAAACCCGCATGGTATTTCTAACCAAAACTTGGCCTTTTCTGGGTCATCTTTTGTTGTACCATAAAATTCTTCTGCTCCATACTTATGAATTTTATCGATCGAAGGCTTATTTATATGTACCTATTCCGAACCTTAAGGAATAGGGGGAGTTGGTTGGGGTATGGGAGGAGGTGGAGGTCGTTGAGCCACAGGATTTTGTTTAATAAAATCTATAAACCATTCCGACATCATATGGAAGAAGGCTTCTCGAGCCTCACTTCCTCATCCCTAAGGAACGGCTCATTTCTACCTGCCCTTTGAGCGGAGGCTTGAGCATTACTCTCTACTTCATCAGAAAATAGCACGGTTGGGTGACATCTTTTATCTATATAAAAACATAATTCAATTTGAGTCAGGAGATATCACACTATCACAAGTTATAAAATGGCATGTATTGTAACACCCCAAACCAGGTCTATGCGTTAAGACGAGATTTGGTTTGTCACACCGAACGAACATCCAAATTTCTCTAATGATTTAAGTAAAACAGAAATGCAAAACCTTTAGAAATAAGGTTTAATAAAAACTAAGTACAATGATTAAAAATTTATGAATTAAGAAAAATACTTGTTTGAAATCTTATATATATTAGTCAAAACCTTAACGTAGTTTTAAAAGAATTTGAAAGAAATTGAAAAGTAATTTAGGTGTCCAAAATTGTTATAAAACACAATATATTTTTTTTATTTTTAGAAAAACTTTATAGATTTAACATAAGCCCATATTAAGAGTCTTAAAATAAAATTAAATCCATCCATACATAAAAATCCATAAAAACATAATTAGAGGCCTTATTACATCATACCCAAAATAGTAATTAAAATAAGTAACTTAAATAAAGTTCATAGTTTATAAAACCCAAGCTCGTAGTATGGCCTCCACCAAGTCATCCCCGGCCCAAGTCCACATCAATTTCCATTACCTGAGATGGATAATAAAACGGGGTGAGTTACAAAGAACTCAGTGTGTAACTCACTTACCACCATTATTGGGCCAGACCATCAAGGCATTAATTTGGGCTTGAGCCCAATTACAAATTTTAACAATATAAAATGAAATAAAATATATAAAATGCATGTAAATGAATTTCCCAACCAAGCCTAATTTCCATCCGCTACACACCCCGTACCACTAACCAAAGACACCTGTGGAGATCAAGTCAACCCACCCCGCCAAACACACCAATCGTAGGCATTTAGCCTTTTAAATAATATTGTAGTGCACTCATCAACTAGATTGTGACATAGTCACCGAACTAGAGGCATTAAGCCAAATTTGTGGCGAGAGCCACCGAACTAGATTCATGGCCACAGGCCTTACTTCTCTTCATCATGTATCCCATCCCATGCAATTATGTATGAATAACAAACTTTAATCATAAATAATTTATCAAGTAATCCATAATACAAATGAGTTTTTAATAAAACTTTTCATTTGGGTCCATTAAACAAAATAGTATTTAGCCCATTTAGCAATCTAGCGAACTTAGGCCCAAATGTCGAACTAGAAGGTTTTTGGCCCATTTAGCGATCTAGCAGTCTTTTGACCCATTTTATCGATCTAGCGATTTTCCGCCCAATTTAACAATCTAGCGATTTTTTTATTGAATTTAACAATCTAGCGCTTTTTATTTAATTTAACAATCTAGCAGTTTTTCGGCTCAATTTATCGATCTAGCAATTGTTCCGACTTTAACCGTTTTCATGCATTTACACAAAAGTGTAAATTATCACATAATTTTCGATTTTGCCATTTTTACGATTTATCATAATACTTACTGTTTAGTATCTAACCCGAAAGATAAGTGTGAAGTTACACACCTGGTTATTGTAACATCCCGAAATTGGGCCTAGTAGGATTGGGCCTTGAGCTTTAGGAAAAATTTGAGTATTATTTTTGTGTTGGCTCGGGTAGGAATTTTGTGTGTTAGTATAGTCTTGTGAAGGCTTGATTTTATTTAGGAAGTTAGATAATTTTTAGTATGGTTTATTTAATGAAGTGGATTAAGTGAGCTTAGCACTTAATTTAATTTAAGTGTTAAATTCTAACACATGAGGAGTTAGTGGCATAGTGGATAAGGAGCTTGAAAGGTTACTTGAGGGAAGTGGTTCGAGTTGCTTGGAAAGCATTTTGAAGACTTTATTTTTGTATCCTAGCATTGATGGACGGTCAAACTCTAATTATGATAGGTTGGACCTTAAGTTTTTGGTAAGTTGAATATTGGTTTAAGGAAAGCTTGAAATTGGGGATAAGAATCTTAAAGTTATGGAAGGTTGGGGAGACAAAGGGCTTGGCTTAAGGAAAATGTTTTGGAAACTCTTTCAAGGCTTTTAGTGCATGTATGTGGACTGGCAAGTGTGGATAGGGGTGGCCGAATGTTGTTAGGTGGTTTGGGGAGGATATTTGGTCAACCTTTGGCATTTGTGCATCTTTTGCATTGTTTTCTTTCTCTCCAAAAACTCCCCTCTTTGCCGAATGTTTTTGTGCATTTTGTGCAAATTTTGCTTTTAGTTTAGCCTTCATTTTGTTTGAACCAAAATGTTATTTCCTTTCTCTCATCTTTGCTCTTGAAACCGAAACCTCACTTGGCTTTTGTGCATTTTCTTTTTGGCAAATAAGTGTTTTGCCGAATCTCTCTCACACATATCTCACTTTTCTTCTTTTGATATTGATTCATAATCACATTTTCTTTTATACTCTCTCTTGGCTGAATCCTTCTCCTTCTCAAGTTCCATTTCTTTTCATCCATTTCCATTCTATTTCTCTTTCTCCACTCTAGTCAAATCCTTTTGTTAATACAAATCAACCATAGCCGAAATTCCTTCACCATTTAACCATATTGCCGAAACTTCCCACTCTCTTTTGAATTGTCTTGGCCGAATATCAACAAGGGTAGGTCTTCATTTGGTTTTCTTCAATCGGTTTTGAAAGATAGACTCTTTGGGACTTTGGAAGCAATCGTTCTAAGCCTCAATTCTTTGACAACCGTTTTGGGGTAAGTCAAGTGGTAAGGATCTTTATACTTGTTATATCGTTTTAGATGGACTACTAATTGATTACATTCTTTTGGGGACTCTATCTCTCGTTTATTATATTTTTCCGTGAACGTTAGATTTTTGGGGCAATCAAGAATGGGTTCGAAAAGAGCAGTTAATAGTGTTTGGAAGAAGGGTGGTTACGCTATACCCTCAAATTTCAAACGAAGAAATTTGTGTCGGCAGTTCGAGACTTTCCACCGGGATGTGGACCCTCTGCCGGCGATAATCATTTATTTGAAGTCGTTCGTACCCCCGAGCCATTGTTCGTTCGTGGTTCTTCATCGGGTTATGAACCATCAATCGGAGAGAAATCGCCTATAGTTATTGTTCGAGATTCCGAGGGTATCGCGAACGGGAAAGTTTAGTTATCACTATTATTAGGTGTGTAACTTATGCTAAACTTCTAATAGATCAATAGCTTTATTGATAAAATGTGTTTATAAAGAAATATAAATGTTTATGGCTTCGGGTATCATTCAATGGTACGGTGAATTGAGGTATGTTATTCCTTCGTACTATGTATGATTCTAATATGAAACATATTCGATATTTGATTATGATTTTGATATAATGTACAAGGCATAATATTTACATCGCTAATAATGCTATATGCATAATATGAAATGTGTCCGATTCCGATATGATAATGGGGCATATGGCATGATAATGAAATAATATGTTATTGCATGGGCATATGGGTAATATTGAAAGGGGAAGTGTTCCGGTGGTTTTTACCACATAATCCGGTGACTTCGTTCACGATATTATTATCCGGTGACTTTGGTCACGATATTATGAATCTGGTGACTTCGGTCATGATATTATGAATCCGGTGACTTCGGTCACGATATTATGAATCCGGTGACTCTGTCACAATTATCTGGTGGCTATGCCACGATTATAAGAAGCGATGTGCATGTTGGATGCAACAAGCGCCTTCGATGGTGTGTAGCGGATGGAGGGTCGATTTAGTAATCCCCACGGTGTGATTGGTAGGTACGGGTGGTGTGTAGCGGATGGATATCTAAGTTGGGTTCGGGATTGCATTTCATTTTATATGTACATGTGATTATCTGATTTGCTATATTATGGGCTTATGGCTAAATGTGATTTAAATGGGCTTTATTGCTATGATCGTTTGGGTTTTTAGTGTACTTTTACACATTGAGTCTGTTGACTCACCCTTCAGTGGGATATCTTTTCAGGTGATTCGTGAGATCGCGGATGTGGAGCCGGATGAACTCGAGGAGGCCATGCAATAAAATTTGATTTTACAAGAACTTCCATTTGGGTACCTTATTATATTTTAATTTGGGTTTTCATATTTTATAGATTTGTAATAAGGCCTCTTTAATTATGGTTTTGGATTGTTTATATGCTTTGGGATTTATTCTAAACATGTTTAAGTATATCACTTGATTAATTTAATAATTGAGCGAAAGTTTTCTAAACTATAAAAACGCTATGGTATTTTATCTTACCATCAGGTAATCTAAATTGTTGATAATAAAATTATAAATTAAGTGTTTTCTACAACTTAAATGATTTCCAAAATTTTAAGTTTCTACATTCAAATGCAAACGGTTTCAAAGTATTAATTCGAGTTTTCTTAAAATGAAACAAATGTTTTCTAACCTATGATTTATCCACTTAGTTTAAAAGTTTTATTTATGGAATTTCAAAGTAAATTTCCAGTTTTTAACTTATTAAACATCTGATTTCTACAAATATAGAATTACAAAGAATTTTTCACTAAAATTTAATCGCTATCTCAATTTTCTTCGAAACGTTTTTCTTCGTAGTATGCCAAATTCGGTCGTGGCGTATTGACCGGGTTTGGGGTGTTACAGTTATAGTGAGAACTAGACTTTCCCGCTCGTCAACACCTATACGTATCACGATAAATTAGAATCACTATATTTTATTAACGAAATCAATCTTAGAAATTATCGATCTAACTTTTACCCTCGGATTTTCGAACTACTTCTACTTGCGGTTTCTCCCCGATCGATGGTTCGTTAACCGAATCAAATCCACGAACAAATAATGGTTCGGGAGTACGAACTACTTCAAACAATTGATTCTCCTCGGATGTACGTCCACAACCCGGTGGGAAATCCCAGATTGCTGAAACAGTCCTTTGTTTATACTTAGGGGGAATAACGGAACCACCCCTCTTCCGAACACTATTCACCGCCCTTTTCTTCCCTATTTTGATTGTCTTCAAAGACGAAAGATCGTTAATCCAATCTAATATTACATTGAAATATGACTAAGGGTTAAAGGGTGAAATTCGCTTACCACAAAAATCCTTGTTCCAAAATAAGAGAATCGAGCAAATCATTCTATGATACTAATCACCAAAACATGCAATATATCAAGACTCGGATTTTAAGGGTGTTACAACTCTACCCTCCTTAAAGAAAATTTCGTCCTCGAAATTTACCTGGTTGAAAGAGGTGAGGGTATTGTTGCCGAATTGCATCCTCAGGCTCCCACGTAGCTTCCTCCACTCCGTGATTACGCCATAAAACCTTGACCAACGGCACGGTTTTCTTTCTTAGCACCTTAACATCTTGGTCTAAGATTTCAACTGGTTCCTCCTCAAAAGACAAGTCTGAATTCAACTCCACTTCTTCTACCGGTACTATGTGCGAAGGATCCGATCTATAGCACCTCAACATGGAAACATGAAAAACATTATGAATCTGACTCAACTCCGGAGGTAATTCGATCTGATAGGCCACTGGACCAACACGCTTCACCACACGATATGGTCCAATGTATCTAGGACTCAACTTGCCCTTCTTCCCAAACCTGAAAATCTTCTTCCAAGGTGAGACCTTCAAGAGAACTTGATCCCCACAAAGATACTCGATACTTCTACGCTCGGATCTGCATACGACTTTTGTCTATCCGAAGCTTCCTTTAACCGTGCTCGAATAGCTTTTACTTTTTCTTCCGTTTGAGATCATTTCGGGACCTAACATCCATCGTTAGCCCAATTCAGTCCAACAACTAGGAGAACGACACCTACGACCATATAATGCCTCGTAGGGTGCCATCTGAATGCTAGACTGATAGCTATTGTTGTAAGCAAATTCTGCCAACGGTAGAAAATCCTCCCAACTACCTTTGAAGTCGATTACACATCCCCTTAACATGTCTTCCAGAATCTGAATTACTCTTTCTGATTGACCATCTGACTGAGGATGAAAAGCCGTACTGAAGTTTAGCTTTGTTCCCAAAGCTTCATGCAAAGCTTTCCAAAACCGTGACGTAAACCTAGGATCCCTATCTGATATAATAGACACAGGTACCCCATGCAACCTCACGATTTCGGATACGTACAGCTTAGCCAACTTCTGTAACGAGTAATCCGTACGAACTGGTAGAAAATGAGCAGTCTTCGTCAAACGATCAACAATTACCCAAACGGAATTTTTCTTAGTAGGTGTTAAAGGTAACCCACTAACAAAATCCATTGTTATCCGCTCCCATTTCCAAAGAGGAATCTTTACCGGTTGTAATAATCCTGACGGCAATTGATGCTCCGCCTTCACTTACTGACAAGTTAAACATTTTCCCACAAATTCAGAAATCTCACGCTTCAACCCTGGCCACCAATATTGTTCACGAAGATCCCGATACATCTTATTTCCTCCGGGGTGCATAGCATAAGGGCTACTATGCGCCTCCGTAGAATCATTTGTCTCGAATCTCGAGTCCTTAGGCATACAAACTCTCCCACGAAAACATAACACACCTTCCAAGGTTTATGCTAAAATCCTCTATTCCACCATTTTCAACTTGTTGAATTAATGATCCCAACTTCTTATCGATATCTGTTTTTCCTTGATTTGCTCTAACCACGCAGGCTTCACACTGAAGTTACGCTATCAAACTACCATCCTCGTACAAACTCAAATGGGCAAACATTGTTCTCAAATCGAGATACCACCTTACGACTTAATGCGTCTGCTACCACATTAGCTTTTCCAGGATGGTACTTTCGATTGAGAAATCATAGTCCTTTAATAGCTCCACCCATCTTCGTTGTCTCAAGTTTAATTCCTTCTGAGTAAGAAGATACTTAAGACTCTTGTGATCCGTATAGATGATAGACTTTTCACCGTAGAGGTAATGCCTCCAAATCTTTAGAGCAAACACTCTGCCGCTAACTCCAAGTCATGAGTAGGGTAGTTTACTTAAATCTTGTCTCAAATGACGAAAGCATAAGCCACCACTTTCCCACTTTGCATCAATACACATCCTAAGCCCGTGTGTGACGCATCGCAATGAAACTATAAACTCCTTTCCACCTCGGGTTGAATCGATCTGTGGCGCTTAGTTAAAATCTTCTTCAATTTCTCGAAACTTTCTTGCTATTTATCGGTCCATATATATGGTACTCCCTTCCGCAATAGCTTAGTTAAGGGTGCAACAATCAACGAAAACCCTCAACAAAGCGTCTATAGTAACCAGCCAAACCCAAGAAACTCCGAATCTCGACTCATCGACTTTGGTGGTTTCCAATCCAATACAGCCTCAATCTTCCGAGGATCCATCCTTATTTCTTCGGCTGATACCACATGACCCAAGAAAGTCACTTCCCTTAACGAACTCACATTTCTTGAATTTGGCATACGGTTGATTATTTCAAGTAATCGCAATACAATTCGCAAATCACGAGTCATGCTCCTCTTCATTCCTTGAATATACCGAATGTCATCTATGAATACCACCACAAACCGGTCTAAATATGGTTGAAAAACCCGGTTCATCATATCCATAAATGCACGGTGGTGCATTGGTCAACCCAAACGGCATCACCAAAAACTCATAATGTCCATAACGAGTTCGGAAAGCCGTCTTGTGAATATCCGCTTCTTTCACCTTAAGTTTGGTGATAACCCGATCTCAAATCAATTTTGGAGAAAATCGAAGCTCCTTCAATTGATCAAACAGTCGTCAATTCTTGGCGAGAGGATACCTATTCTTGATCGTCAATTTATTTAATTGCTTCGTAGTCAATACACATACGCATTGACCCATCTTTCTTCTTAACAAACAAAACCGGTGCTCCCTACGGAGACACACTCGGTCTAATAAAACCCCGATCTAACAATTCTTGAATTTGAGCTTTAAGCTCCGCCAACTCCTTCGGTGCCATTCTATAAGGAGCAATGGACACTGGAGCCGGTCCAGGCAAGAGCTCAATACCAAATTCCACTTCCGATCTGGAGGTATGCGGGGAAGTTCTTGAGAAATACATCCAAAAATTCCTTCACTGTTCTCACATCTTCCACTGACAACTCTTTGGCATCTAAAGCACTAATAAAAGCTAGAAATGCTCCACACCCCTTCCGCATCAACTTTTCTGCCTTTAACGCAGATACCACATTTGCCAAGTAATTCCTTCGTTCGCCTATCATAACTATTTCTTTATCCTCCACCGTCCTTATTGACATCTGCTTTTCAGCACAATCCAATTTTGCCCGGTGCTTAACTAACCAATCCATGCCCAAAATGATATCGAACTCGCCGAAAGGTAATTCCATCAAATTCGCCAAAAATATTTCTCCTTGAATTTCTAAGGGCACATCTCTAAACAGTTTATTTACCAATACCGACTGTCCTAAAGGACTAATTACTTTCATCTCACTATCGGAAATTTCAGAGTCTAAATTCAAGTTTCCAGATATAGTGCTAGCAACATACGAATGGGTAGAACCAATATCTATCAAAGCAATAACAGGTACATCAAAGATGAAGAACGCATGCAGATTATCACATCAGGTGCATTGCCATCCTCACGGCGTCTAACTGCATGTACCAATCCTGGCTTTCTTGCATCTGTGTTGCCTCGACCCGCTGCACCTTGACCACGTACAGCCCCATTACCACCACGACCTCTCGGTGGTTGCTGAATTCCTCTTGCCGGTGGTGCATCGATATTCGAGCTTCCTGAGTTGTATCCATTCGACGAGGGCAATTCCTATATTGATGATCCATCGACCCGCATTTATAGCAAGTACCCATTTTCTTCCAGCACTCTCCAGAATGCCTTTTCCCACAATCAAAGCACAATCTCGACTGATTCACGATTCTGTGTGTTCTACCTTGAGTGGTTCATCATTCCGAGGCCTCTTCGAAAACCTTCTTGAAGAACCAGAATACTTCATATCTCTCTTGCCTCTAGCTCGCTCCCGATTCTCACGTGCGTTCCGAGTTCTTAGCCTCTTCACTATCTTGGCCTTTTCCACAAGCGTGGCAAAAGTTCTAACTTGTTGTGGGGCTATTAAAACCCGCAATTCATCGTTCAAGCCATCCTCAAAGCGTACACAACGCTCATGATCCGTTGCCACTATTGTTCGAGCATAGCCACTCAAGCGCAAAAACTCGACTTCATATCTCGCCACTGTCTTATTCCCTTGGACCAGATTCGTGAATTCCTTCCTTCCGCATCAACATAACTCGTTCCTACATATTTCCCTTGGAAGGAAACTTTAAAGAATTCCCAATTAACTAATGCGACTTGATTGCCTTCTCGGACAAGATAAGCCACCAATGGTATGCTTCGTCCCTTAACAAGGACACCGCTCCCCTTAGTTTTTGTTCCACCGTGCACTCAAGATTGTCCATAATTCGCTCCACTGCCTCAAGCCAATATTCAGCGACATTTGGAGCTACACCGAGACACCTCTGAAAACCTCGGCACCACTTGATTTCAATCGTTCGACATATCGACCCACGGTGTTGGCCCACTTCTAGCTCGGTGACCCTTTCAAGGACTCGCGGCATTGCTCGTGTCACCGCATTATCTTCTTCCATATGATCATGTGATCCGTCTCACTTTCGAGTGACGCAGGTGCATCCATTTCCGGCATATGATCCGGCGCTTCAGTTGCGCCTCTAACACCTCGTCCTCTACCACGGCCACGTCTACCGCATCCACGACCACGTCCTCTAGTGCTCATAGTGACTAATTCAATTTAATCTGATTAAGAGTTTTATGAATCAGAATACTATTTCAGTGTTTATTAACGATATTTTATGATATGAAAGAGATAGAGTTGTTTTCGCAACCATATCCTATTCTCTCAATCTCTACGATTTTCAACACCTAAAACTAGAAGTTCTAGTGTGTTTCTTATGATCATTTCACAATAATAATAAACAATCGACATACAGATACTTACTTGACTTGGCGCGGGATGCTCATGGTGCCATACTACCTTTAAATCAAAAAGTCTAGAAATTTGAGTTGTTTCTCAAACAAATATCTTTGTTGAACCCAAACCACAGCCGAGTTTTGAAACTAGCTCTGATACCATTAACTGTAACACCCCAAACCAGGTCTATGCGTTAAGACAAGATTTGGTTTGTCACACCGAACGAACATCCAAATTTCTCTAATGATTTAAGTAAAACAGAAATGCAAAACCTTTAGAAATAAGGTTTAATAAAAACTAAGTACAATGATTAAAAATTTATGAATTAAGAAAAATACTTGTTTGAAATCTTATATATATTAGTCAAAACCTTAACGTAGTTTTAAAAGAAATTGAAAAGTAATTTAGGTGTCCAAAATTGTTATAAAACACAATATATATATATATTTTTTTTAGAAAAACTTTATAGATTTAACATAAGCCCATATTAAGAGTCTTAAAATAAAATTAAATCCATCCACACATAAAAATCCATAAAAACATAATTAGAGGCCTTATTACATCATACCTAAAATAGTAATTAAAATAAGTAACTTAAATAAAGTTCATAGTTTATAAAACCCAAGCTCGTAGTATGGCCTCCACCAAGTCATCCCCTACCCAAGTCCACATCAATTTCCATTACCTCGAGATGGATAATAAAATGGGGTGAGTTACAAAGAACTCAAGTGTGTAACTCACTTACCACCATTATTGGGCCGGACCATCAAGGCATTAATTTGGGCTTGAGCCCAATTACAAATTTTAACAATATAAAATGAAATAAAATATATAAAATGCATGTAAATGAATTTCCCAACCAAGCCTAATTTCCATCCGCTACACACCCCCATACCAACCAAAGACACACTGTGGGGATCAAGTCAACCCACCCCGCCAAACACACCAATCGTAGGCATTTAGCCTTTTAAATAATATTGTAGTGCACTCATCAAACTAGATTGTGACATAGTCACCGAACTAGAGGCATTAAGCCAAATTTGTGGCGAGCCACCGAACTAGATTCATGGCCACAGGCCTTACTTCTCTTCATCATGTATCCCATCCCATGCAATTATGTATGAATAACAAACTTTAATCATAAATAATTTATCAAGTAATCCATAATACAAATGAGTTTTTAATAAAACTTTTCATTTGGGTCCATTAAACAAAATAGTATTTAGCCCATTTAGCAATCTAGCGAACTTAGGCCCAAATGTCGAACTAGAAGGTTTTTGGCCCATTTAGCGATCTAGCGCCTTTTGACCCATTTTATCGATCTAGCGCTTTTTCGCCCAATTTAACAATCTAGCAATTTTTTCGCCCAATTTAACAATCTAGCGCTTTTTCGCCCAATTTAACAATCTAGCGCTTTTTTACTACTCAATTTATCGATCTAGCATTTTTTCCGACTTTAACTGCTTTTCATGCATTTACACAAAAGTGTAAATTATCACATAATTTTCGATTTTGCCATTTTTACGATTTATCATAATACTTACTGCTTTAGTATCTAACCCGAAAGATAAGTGTGAAGTTACACACCGGTTATAGTGAGAACTAGACTTTCCCGCTTGTCAACACCTATACGTATCACGATAAATTAGAATCACTATATTTTATTAACGAAATCAATCTTAGAAATTAACGATCTAACTTTTACCCTCGGATTTTCGAACTACTTCTACTTGCGGTTTCTCCCCGATCGATGGTTCGTTAACCGAATCAAATCCACGAACAAATAATGGTTCGGGAGTACGAACTACTTCAAACAATTGATTCTCCTCGGATGTACGTCCACAACCCGGTGGGAAATCCTGGATTGCTGAAACAGTCCTTTGTTTATACTTAGGGGGAATAACGGAACCACCCCTCTTCCGAACACTATTCACCGCCCTTTTCTTCCCTATTTTGATTGTCTTCAAAGACGAAAGATCGTTAATCCAATCTAATATTACATCGAAATATGACTAAGGGTTAAAGGGTGAAATTCGCTTACCACAAAAATCCTTGTTCCAAAATAAGAGAATCGAGCAAATCATTCTATGATACTCACGAACACTTGAGTTCTGGTCTTCTACTATCGCACTAAAGTATAACAAATAAAAACGTTAATAGAATGAACGTTTATTTCGATCTAAGAAAGCCTTTATACCACTATCCAGATTCGGCCATGACAACTATTACCTAACATGAACTAAAAAGAATTCTTACCTATTGTCCACGGTTGAAATGAGACGATTGAGAAAGATGTTTGTGCAAGATGGAGGATTTGGCTATATGACCAAAAAAAATAGAAAAAGATTCGGCTATGGGTACATCAACATTCGGCCATGAGAGAAAATAATAGAGAAAGTATGAGTATCAAGAATAAAAGATGAGAGAAGAATGATGATGATGTTGTTTCAATTTTCAAATAGAATAAAAGAGAAAGAAAGAAAGAGATGAGTTTTGGGAGCAATGTATATTCGGCAATGGGGAGAAGAAAAGTAAAGAATGGCTTTTTGGTGTTGGTAGAATCGGCACTATGAGAAAGGCACAAAATTGAACACTAAAGTGAAAAGCAAAATGACCAAATGGTCAAAATAATCAAGGCTTACCAAAAGATCAATTTCTGGCTAAAGGAAAAGTTGAGAAGAGGAATGCAAAATTTTGCACAAAAACTAAAATGACCAAAAGCAAACTCTTAAACCTTACCAAGCTATTAGCAAAATTCGGCCAACCTTCCCCCTAGCCATATTGCCGTCCAAATTCATTGGTCAAATGACCATGAATTTGTTTCCAAAACACTTTCCTTGATACTTGCCCTATGTCTCCATATCTTTCCATATTTTCTTGATTCCCTACCATAAATTCACTCTTACCTTATTCCTTTGATATACTAACCAAAAATAACAAGGTCAACACTTACCATAAATAAGCTTGGCCGACACTTACCATAGAAGAGCAAAATAAAAGTTGTCCAAATGTTATACAAGGGATTCAAACCACTCCCCTCATGCAATACCTCATGCGCCAACACCACCTTACCATTTACTCATCTTATGCTACTTTTTAACACTTAATTTAACTTAAGTGTCAATGCCACTTGCTCCACTTCAATAAATTCTCAAACTAAAAATTTATTCGATACCCGAATAATTCTATACTCTTCTTCAGGACTATCATAGGCACGAAAAGTAATAAGAAAATTTTTCCTTTATAAACTAATCACCAAAACATGCAATATATCAAGACTCGGATTTTAAGGGTGTTACATGTATTCTATACTTTATACATGTTAGGCTCAACCCGAGAATCGACTAAACCATAGCTCTGATACCTCTAAATATAACACCCCTAACCTGTCTCAGTCGTTGGATTAAGGTTATGGAGTATTACAGCACATATCAAAACAATTTACATCATTAATGTATTCATTTATTAATTTAAATAACAACATTCGAATATGCATTTCATTCATAAAAAAATAACATTTACGGCCTTAAAATGAGCTTACGGGGCCCTAAAAATAGTTTGGGAACAATTAGGGAAAAATTTGAATCAAAACAGAAAAATATACAAAAATTTGAAAATTTTGGAAACAAGGGTTACACTGCCATATGGCCAGGCCGTGTGAAAGAGGCTAGCCCGCGTGGCTACCCCATTCGCCCATGTGCTCAGACCGTGTAAGTTAGTATAACTGTGTGAAAAATCTTGCACTTAAAATTAATAAGGCACGGCCGTGTGGATAAGCCCAGGCCGTGTGTACCTTAAAAAGCTTCAAAAATAAGGCATAATTTCATCCAAAACTTAGGTATCAAGCCAAATCAAAATCAATAATTTCTACACTTTTAAAGCACATTTAAACAAGCCTAAAACATGCCAAAACAATCAAGCTAAGTGCCTAATCAATGTGTCCTCATTGACATCACAATTCAATTATCAACCTCAATTCACATGACACATCAACTATTTACATTCAAATTTATAAGTTTATATATAAAATCATACCAAACTTATCATTTCTTCTTATTCATTCACATTCATTCCTACAATGATTCAAACACTTAAATAAGGTTTATATCAGAAGACCAAAACAACTCTATATAAATATATTCACACCAAGATTAAAGGCACATACGCAAGTAAGCTTATACCAAGCTTAATACATAACATTTGTAATAAGTATCCAAGCATATACAAAAACACCTACTACATATGATCCTTATACATGTCATTTATAATCATAACCAAAATGTTCAAAAACTACCAAAATGACTGACGGATAGTGTGATAGGCTCTAACAAGATTCCAATCGATTGAGCTTTCCGATGATCTACAAAACAAAGGAAAACAACTATGTAAGCATTTAATGCTTAGTAAGTTCGTATAAGAGAAACTTAAACTTACCGTTCCTTAATATTTAATCATTCAATCATACTCATTAAATCATATAGTACTTGACTTTCCTAAACACCACAATTCACATCCTTAGTAAATAACTTAACAATTCATCATCTATGAAACATAGGATACAACATTAAATGAGTTACATTTACTCACATTACTTCACATATGTGATTAATGCCCTTATTCATTTGTTTTCATAGCTCATCTTACCATTTCATAAAATCATCGATATTCGTAATTTCATATCTAAACCTTTCTATTACTTTACTTACCTGTTGAACCGTATAGAATAACATCGAATACTGGGAAACACATTTCCTCATAACCATAACCTTTTCAATAATGCTCACACGAGCTGTGAAATAGGCCTGCTCACACGAGTTGTGGGTCGGGATGTTAGCTACACGATGCTGCTCACACGAGCTGTGGAGAATTCGTAACAAATGCAGGACCTCAGTCACCGGTAGGACATCCAGGCCCAGCACTCGAACATATAATCCCTAATGACATGTGATAAACTGAAATAGTAACATATTTTAACCCCACATTTAGCATACTTTTGGATGATTTATCCCTTGATTTATGTAAAAAGGTGCTCTTAATCCTTTCTTTTCATGTCTTATACTCAGGAAAGCACCCAAGAATAAAAAGAACAAGAAACGGGCTTAAAACGGGCTTAAAACAGGCCAAATGGGCAAAAGCACGAAATCGACACGGCCTGGGCCCAAGACCACATGGTCGTGCCTCATGAAAGGAGTCCACACGGCCTTTCCACGATTCACACGGGCGTGTGCCATGGGCATGTCCCTGCCGCGGCCAAGAGGAGTTTTACTCGGATTTGGATGCTTGGAGGCAAAGAAACACACTCCAAAGTCTAATTAAACCCCCAAATAGGAATTGCACTCAAATTAGGATACTTGGAGGCCAAGTAACACATCTCAAAACCTATATAAACACCCTAGGGGGCAACTTGAAGGGAGAGTTTGGCAGAAGCCTTCTGCCAGGGCTTTTGTCAGGGCGGTTAGCTAGGCCAAGGAGCCGAGCCGAAAAGGTCAGATTTGTGGGAAATTCTCAAGGGATAGCCAGTTGATCCATCTCAAGAAGCCGGAATTCTACTCAAGACGGAGGATCTCCTCTTCAATTCCTTCAGGAGGTTTTAGGGATTTCTTATGTTTTGTTTTATCTTTTCTTCTGAGATCTTTCCTTTTATTATTATGAACTAAACCCTTCAGATACCTGAAGGGGATGAAACCTAGATGAATCTTGTTATTGTTTTCTGAACTATATGATAAATACTTGATTTGTTCTTGATTATGTGTGCTTAATTCTTGTATTGATATTTTGCGGATATTAATTCAAGTTGAATGTGCTTAGGTGGTGGAGCAAAAGTCCCTGCTTAAGAGTAGATCTAGCATAATTAAGCGGAGTTGATCGCACGCTTAGAGATAGGGTGACGAGATTTTGCCGGATTAGGGTGAAACCTAATATGGGAGTCCATAGATCGATTTACTGCTATTCTAAGGGGTTATTAATGGGAAAGAGATTTCAATTAATTAACCTAGGGTTAGACGTTATTCACCTCGAGAGAGGGTTTAATATAAATTAGGGAGTCCTACGGATCAAGTCAAGTGAATAAATCGTCTGGTTCAATGTTAGATAACAAGTGGAGTCTAGGTGGATTCTTCCTAAGGGTATCGTCTTAATCAACTGAGTTTTTCCCAAGTATTTCCCCAATTCATTCTTTTTTTCTTTGCGTCTTAGCTTAGTAATTAGTTAATTTAGATTAATAAACAACTTCACTTATTTTAGGCTAAATAATAGAAAGAAAGTTAGTATTAGTACTTTTAGTTCCTTTGGGTTCGACAATCCGGTCTTGCCTAAGCTATACTACTGTTCGATAGGTGCACTTGCCTCAGTCATTGTCATAGTTAGTTTCCAGGTTCGATCATTATCTTTATAAATTTTAAAACTCTGACTTCACAGTGATTAACATGTCATTTGTATCCTAAGCATTCTCTAGGTTCAAACGGGACTTTTTTCGTCAAGTATTCAATTATCGAATTATTACCGAATCATTTGTAAATAATATAACATTAACAAATAATCAACCAAAATAACATTTAATAAATATAAAATTCATACGAACTTACCTCGACCACAACGGTTGTATCAACAAAAGTCGACAATTAATCCAATACTTTCGCTTTTCCTCAATTCAAGTCTAGTTGATTCTTTTCTTGATCTAAATAATAATTTAACTCAATTAAATATTTCAATTGACTACAATTATCCAATTCAAACCTGTAATCCATATTAACATGAAATTACAAAATTACCCCTAACATTTTAACTTTTTATCGTTTAGACCCTAAATCTAAATCTTATAATTTAACCAATAAAATAAAATATCATAATAACCAAATGTTCTTAAGGTTCCAAACAGTCCCTAACATTCTCTAATTCACAACATTCACCATGAATTTTACTATTTTCACCATTAAGTCCTTAAACTTTAAATTCATTAAAAATTACTTAACAAAACATGTTTATCTAACAATTAAACTTAATAATCTTTTAAACAGATTCACAAATATTATTAAATCATTCATGGAAAAACCCTAAAAATTTTATAACTTTACAATTCAACCCCCAAGCTAAGTAGATTAAGTTAAAACGAGTTCAAAAACATAAAAATCATTAAAACGGGATTCAAAAACCTCACCATGCACCAAAGGAAACTTGGCTGAATTTTCTCAAGCTCAACAATGGTGATTTTCAGCAAACACAAGAAAATGAAAAAAGATGATAGCATTATTTTACTTGTACATGCATTTATTTATTGTTTTACTACTTTACCATTTAATTAACACTTACAAAATAACCAACCCATGTCCATCATTGTCCACCACTAATATAAATGGCATAATTACCTTATATATCTACCAACATACATTTCCAAGGCTATTCAATCCATTTAATTAGTAGAATGTAACTTTTGCACCTTTTTCACTTTAGTCCTTTTTACCTAATTAACCATTTAAACTTTAAAATTTCTTAACAAAAATTTAATACGACACTAATTTAACCGTATAAACAATAAATAAACATTAAAATTTTTACTCACTCATCGAAATTATGGTCTCGAAACCACTATTTTCACCACCACTGAAAACGGGTTGTTACTTCCTTTTTCTTTCGAGGAGGTTTGAGAGGAGTATCGACTAGACGACACAACTAACTACCCTATAGCCCATTTCTAGGAATCTCTTTCTACTACCGACCCTTCCATCTCTTACAGTACCTTTCCCTTGGATGGGACGAGTCTTTCCTTCTCTTGGAAAGAATAGTTTATCACGATAGAATATGCATCTCTTCCGCTTCTGGTTAAGTAGGGACATGGCAAGAATATGGCTCAAAAACTGAATGAGTCTTTTTCCTCAACCTCTCCATTCTTTCTTGGGCTCTGCTCATTAGGACTCCTACTGTAACATCATGGAGAGACCACATTAGCACCACTTACTTCTCCTTCCTTTCCTTATAAGAAATTCACCTCCCTTTTTTTACGACCCTGGCGGTTTCCTTTCAACCATTGGCAGAGTAGGGAAAATCCTTGGTTACCCTTCAAAGTGGAAGTGAAGCCAAACAGGCTGATTCAAGAGGGTCTTCTACTCTGGCGAACAACAATGTGTCTAGCTTTCTAGATTTATGAAAATCTACCCGCAAGAGTTACATGTTTACATCTTCTTTCCCCACCTAGATGTCTAAATTCAACCCTTTGAAGGTTTAGAAAAATGGGTTAGAAGATGGTACTAGCCTTTGGAAGCTGCACTTTAAGGAAAGGTTGAGGTTGCAAAATAAAGGTCTCTAAATCCTTAAGGAATATACAGGAAATACCAAGTCCAGCATCCAAGCGTACCTTCCTCCTCAAATCTCTCGTCCAATCCCAATTCACCTGACACAAAATTCTTCCTCGATAAATTTCAAACTCATGGCTAAGTATACCCATTATTATGGGTCATTTCGATGTGAATCTTCCAACTCCATTTGTATATGTGAACTTGCCAGTTCACCCTTGAATTTGACATTCCTACTCCTCTAGTTCCAATAAGGAGATTGCCAGAGGGGTCAGAAAGAATCCAATAACTTTCCCAAATTTAAGAATTAGACACGGTCATTTCTACTCTTTTTGAAAGACTAACCAATAGGAGGTAAAGTCACCATTGTGGCGGAAACTCAGTCAGCCAATAACAATACTTAACTTTCTTTGTATATTATGTTTAATAAAAAAATTCTTTTCACTACTTATATTTTCAATTTCTTTACTTATCCTCTATCTGTAATTCTTCCTGAATAATTTGTTTTTACTTTCATCTCTATCTGCTAATTTAGGTGAATTTATCTATTTACATACATCACAATAATATCTTAATTAAGAAAAGGACTCTAAGGACCTAGTCAGATCATACATCATGCACATAAGGGGCATTCCTTCCAATTCGTACGCCCAGAGGATTGATTAAATTATGCTCTAATACCACTAAAATTGTAACACCTTTACCAGACTCGATCATCGAGTCTAGGTATGGATAGTCAGAATTGAACCAGTTTGATTTAACCCTTTAATCAAAAAAAAAATCTTCCAAAAAACTACTAATTTATTTCGAATATTTCTTAGAACTAAATCTTAAATCCACACTTAACTTGACTACTTTGAAAAAATCAAATACTAAGGAAGAACTACTTAATTACAATGTTTTTAACTTTGAGATGAAACCTCTAAAGGTACCCCTTCCTATGTGCATAACACCATACTGACGATGAATCCCTATTCTAACACGGTCTGACTTGGTCCCTCCTCGATATCCTTAATCACCCAATGAGTCCTGCAAACACAGGTCAAAATTCTATAAGTTTAGAATAACTTAGTGAGTTACTTTGCATTACTCAAAAATAGACCCCATCTTACAGGGGTAGTAAAATGAAAAGAAACTAAACGTGTTTAACTCCCTAAACATTTTGGTACAATTTCTCCTAATCCAAGATAGTGGTCTTGATTCAATTCTAAGCTCATTTATTTACAGATAGATTGATAAGTGATCTTTCCCTGGTCATCCTATAGCCATCAGACTAGTTTTGATGATTTTTCAATTGTCTCGCAATAACCGCGGACTCTGCCCTTTATTCACCTACATTCTCTCTTTCACCATATACTTAGAAGGTTAACCTCCCAAATTTCCATCCTAAAGACCCTTTGATTATGCCTTTCTTGGCGTACATTCCAATTCTGATTAGTCCTTGGCGGACTCCTTTTCTTACTATATTCCTAAAGGACTAGCTAACATTCTATCAATAAGGCTAACTAATAAGGACCTATGCCACTCTAGCGGACCGAATCTCATTTCACTCTACTTACGGGTTGTAAAGTTGTTTGGATTGCTTCTTCATAATCCGCCTTATTTGTGATACCTTGGTTTTAAGACGTAACATGTGCATCTGCAGTGAACCGTTTTGGCCTACAGTATTCAGCAAATTGTTACCTGAACGACCATTTGAGCTCATGATTTCTCTTATGTGATGATTCCTTATGGAACTGACTCTGCGACAATTGTACCAGCAATAGCTTCCCCCTAAAGAGGAATGATCTTGACAGACATAACTGTCACTTGGATAATCCCTATCAACACCTTTTTCTATCCTTACGTTCCATCTAATCCCCTCTTTATCGACTTTATTATCCAGGGTACATACGATTAAACCTTCCCAGATAACTATCATTTCAACGAGTCTTGTACCGAGAGTGATCTTCTCGTTACTCTTCCAAAATTCTCCTCAAACAAAACGAGTTTCTCTGAGCACTTATTGGCAGTTCCTAAAGGCGGATCCTTGTAGTGATCCTCGGATTAATCCCCTTTTGATTACCTTAATACTAGGCATTATCGACATGTCATTCACATAATTGATTTTAGTTGGGTTATCATCCTATGTAACAGTCCGATTTATACCCTAGTCGGAACAGTGGTTTTGGGACCACAAACTCGAGTTCGTATAATATTTTAATATTATTTTTTGTGCCACTGATAAGTGATTAAGCATGTGTTAAATTTTCGTAAGATAATTTATCTGTCTGTGTGTTTAATTTGATAAAAGGATTGAATTGCATTAAATGTGAAATTTGCATGTTATATGTTAAAACACCTATTTGTTGTGGCTTCTAAAGGTGGTGGCCTTATGTGGCAAATAAGCCAATATTTAGATAGTGGATGGACAAAGGACTAATATGCCCATAATGAAAGCTTCTTTTATTTGTTTAATATAGGCTAATAAGGTAAATGAATTAATATGTGTGTTATAATATGATAAAACATAAAACATGGCCATTGTTCATTTCATTTGGCCGAATATAGCAAGAAAAGAAAAGGAGAAAATGTTCTTAGGTTTCGGCAAGCCTTTGTCTTAATTTAAGGTATGTTTTTGATCGATTTTCAATAATTTCTACGTTTTTGCAATCATTGCTTTGTAAGCTTTGTAACCCATGCTTTAATTTTGAGAATTGATGATGTTTGTGAGATGAGACTTAGATGAACTCATATGTTTTATGATGATTTATGGTGTTAAATGAAAGATAGGTGTTAGATGAACATGCTTTGTTCTTGAAATTTTGATGAATTTAACTAATTAGGGATAAATTGAGAAAATAGCAATTTAAAGGACTAAATTGAAAATTTGATGAAAAATGTGGGTTTGTATGATATACATAAGCATTCTGTTAAGCATGGATGTATGATGAATTTGTGTATTTGATGTTTTGAGAAAAATAGACTAATTTGTTAAATTGTGCAAATGTGAGGGTTAAATTGCAAATAGCCCTAAATTTGTGTCCTTGGATTGAATTGGATGAGTTAGTGAATAAATGGATTAATTCTGAATATGTTTAGATCAAGAACGAAGGAAAATAAACTTAGACCGCGGGAAGGCGAAAGTAACCGAGTAGCCGTTTCTATTTCCAATAAATCGAATTCGAGGTAAGTCATTATGCAAATAAACGTATTTGTATTAAATTATGTATGTTCATACGACTATTGATAACAATGAATGCTTACGAGATGCTATGTATATGAATTCCGAGATAAGATAATTATAGTGACATTGTCCGAGAAGTCCCGTATGAACCTAGGAATAGATAGGATTAGCTATGTCATGACATAGGTATCTGTTCTGTTTTATCATGTAAGACCACATACGGGACGTTGGCATTGATTTGATATTCGAGTAAGACCACGTTTGGGACGTTGGCGTCGATATGAGCTTTACGTGTAAGACCATGTCTGGGACATCGACATCATATTGATTCGTATAAGACCCTGTCTGGGACAGTGGCATCGATATTTGAGTGCATGTAAGACCTCGTCTGGGACGTTGGCATTGTACGATCATTCCGAGTTTTTGAGTATCCTATTAGATTCTGAACGGTTCAACGGGTAAAATCCGAGCTATAAACCGTTACGTGAATGTATATTCGTTTCAGGTACGTTTGGTATGTACACTAAGTGTGTATAAAAGGTAAGTACCTATATGACTTTGATTTGAAGAAAAGTGTGCTTGAATATAAGAATGTGAATGAGATGTAAGATTGGTTATGAATGTGGCAAATATGGCCAAGATTATGGATCAAAGCATATATGTGAGAAATTTGTTATGAATATGAATTGTACCAATGTTTCTACATGCTTATATGCTCTACATGTTGAGTTTATTTGTACTATGACTTACTAAGCTTTTGGAAAGCTTACTTTGTGGGTGTGTTTTTCTCTGTTTTATAGGTCGTCAAAGCTACTGAAGGCTCGAGACCGTTGAGGATCGTCATCACACTACTCAACTTGTGTTTGGTACATTTTGGAAATGTATATAGCTAGATATGGCATGTATAGGCTAGTATTTGATATAAGTTTGTTATATGAACTTAGCCATGTGATTTGGTTAGATATGAGTTGAGAATTTGCTTAAATGAATGTGATGTGTGAAGCATGTTTTTGGCATGGTTAGATGACACATGAGATGGTCAAGTTTTGCGTAAGTAATGGATGAGTTATGCTTGTGATGAGATTGGTTTTGAATGAATAGATTGAATGGTTATTTTGGCATGTTATGGTTGTTAATTGTTCATGAAATGTGTTGGTAGATTTCTTATAGAATTGACCCTAAGTGAGTGGCATTTTGGCCTTGCAAATGGCCTATAATGTCACACAGTTGTGGCACACGGGCGTGCCTTGTGACCGTGGGGTTAAGTCAGTAGCTAGCCTAGGAGCACATGGCCAAGACACACGGGCGTGTCTAGTAGCCGTGTGATAAAGTCAGTATATGGCCTATGAGTGCACGGCCTTAGTACACGGGGGTGTTTGGTAACCGTGGAGCCAAAATAGTTTCGACCACGGCCAAGGTACACGGGCGTGCTTGGTGGCCGTGGATGTAAAGTCAAATTCGATCACGGCCAAGGTACACGGGCGTGCTTGGTGGTCGTGGATGTAAAGTCAATTTTGACCACGGGGAGGACACACGGGTGTGTCCAGTAGCCGTGGGAGGCACACGGTCGGCCTACACGGGCGTGTAACCCCTGAAACTTAGAAATGATTTAAATTTTCGTGAAATTTTGTATGTGTTCCGGTTTAGTCCCGATTCGGTTTATAAGCATGTTTTAGGTCTCGATGACCTACTAAAGGGACACTATGTTTGAGGTTGATATATAATTGTATGACATTTCTGTAAATGTTTTCGATCTGTCCGGTAATGCCTTTAACCCTAGTCCAGCGACGGATACGAGTTAGGGGTGTTACATTTGGTTAGTATCAGAGCTACGGTTTAGTCAATTCTCGGACTAACGTAGCATGTCAGAGTCTAGCTATACATGCCATATTTCTGAATTGTGATAGTGTGATGAATCCTTACATATAAAATGTGATTTCTGTATAGTAATGGATCCCAAAAGAGCCGTAGCTGACGACGTAGAAAGTAATGCGCCTGCTCCCACGCAAGGGACAGCGCCCTCTGATCCGAGACCAGCTACGAGCGGTCATGAGGGAGAAGCTAAACAAGCTTTCTTCCAGATGATGAGTGAATGGTTCACTCAATTCGTAAAGAATAACCTGACTGTTTCACAACCCCCGCCTCCGGTTAATCCCCCTCAGACTACAGTTGTGCCACCGGTTATGTATCCGAGTCTGTTGAATAAGCCTCTGATTGACAAAATTCGTAAGTATGGGGCTGAGGAGTTTCGGGCTACTAATGATGATGATGCCGAGAAGGCAGAGTTTTGGTTAGAAAACACGATCTGGGTATTTGATGAAATGTCTTTGACTCCGGAAGAATGCATAAAGTGTATTGTATCTTTGCTCCGAGATGCAGCTTATCAATGGTGGAAAACTTTGATCTCTGTTGTTCCAAAGGAATGGGTGACATGGGAATTCTTCCAGATTGAGTTCCAAAAAAAATATATTAGTGAGAGGTTCATTGATCAGAAACGAAAGGAATTTCTGAACTTGAAATAGGGCCGTATGTCTGTTACGGAATATGAACGGGAGTTTGTCAGATTGAGTCAATATGCTCGTGAATGTGTATCATCTGAAGCAATAATGTGCAAAAGGTTCGAAGATGGGCTTAATGAAGACATCCGTTTACTATTCGAGATTTTAGAGATAAAAGAGTTTGTTGTACTTGTTGATCGAGAATGCAAAGCTGAGGCACTTGGGAAAGATAAAAAGAAAGCTGAGTCAGAAGCCCGAGAAGTGAGAGAGAGATTTGAGAGTAGATCATTTCAGTCTGCTCCAAAGAAATTTATAGATGATCAAAGCCGTTCGAGAGTTAATATGGGATATTCAAATAGAAATCGAGATAGATCACAAATGAGCTCCAAAGCTCCAAACTTTCAAAGGGCAAGTGTTGGAAATGTTCGATCCGAGAAACCGAGAATGTAAGCATTATGGGAAAAGACATCCGGAAGTCAGAGAATGAATGACAGAGCTTGTTTCGGATGTGGATCACTTGATCATTTTATCTGTGATTGCCCCGAGTCCGCCGAGCCGTAGACCGCTCGAATCTGAGATCTGATAATGCACCTGTGAGAGGTAGATCTTCGAAGAATGTAAGGAATGTCAGTGGTAGTCAGAGAATTACGAGAGAGACTGTTGCAAGATCTGAAGTTAGAGCGCCTGCCAGAGCATATGCTATTCGAGCTCGTGAGGAAGCTTCATCTCTAGATGTTATAACGGGTACTTTTACTCTTTATGATACTTCTGTGATTGCATTGATAGACCCTGGTTCTACGCATTCGTATATATGCATGAATTTAGTGTTCAGTAAGACTTTGCCTGTAGAGTCTACTGAGTTTGTTATAAAAGTATCGAACCCCTTAGGTAAAAGTGTTCTTGTTGACAAAGTATGTAAGAATTGCCCGTTAATGTTCCGAGATATTTGTTTCCCTGCTGATTTAATGCTTTTGCCATTTGATGAGTCCGATATCATTCTGGGTATGGACTGGTTGACATTGCATGATGCTGTTGTGAACTGTAAGAGAAAAACTATTGATTTGAGATGTCTGAATGATTAAATAGTCAAAGTTGAGTCTAATGACCTGAATGGATTACCTGCTGTGATATATGTATTGAAAGCTCAGAGTTATATGAAAAAGGGTTACGAAGCATACTTTGCTTATGTAATTGACTCGAAAGTGTCTGAAAAGAAAGTTGTTTCAGTGCCAGTCGTCTGTGAGTTTTCTGATGTATTCCCTGAAGAACTACCGGGTTTGCCTCCGATACGTGAAGTTGAATTTGGTATTGAATTGTTGCCTGGTACTACACCTATTTCGATAGCTCCGTATAGAATAGCACCAACAGAGTTGAAACAATTAAAGTCACAGTTGCAAGAGTTGACTGACAGAGGGTTCGCTAGACCGAGTTTCTCACCTTGGGGTGCTCCCGTTCTATTTGTGAAAAAGAAAGATGGCACGATGAGAATGTGCATTGACTACCGTCAGTTGAACAAAGTGACCATAAAGAACAAATATCCATTGCCCAGGATTGACGATTTGTTTGATCAGTTAAAAGGAGCTACTGTGTTTTCGAAGATAGATCTAAGATCGGGTTACTATCAGTTGTGAGTAAAAGATTCAGATATATCGAAAACTACTTTCAGAATGAGGTACGGGCATTACGAGTTTTTAGTTATGCCATTTGGACTAACCAATGCTCCTGCTATTTTTATGGATTTGATGAACAGAATTTTTAGACCGTACCTAGATCGATTTGTTGTTGTATTCATTGATGACATTTTGATTTATTCGCGTGATGAGGATGAACATGCTGAGCATATGAGAATCGTATTGCAAACTCTGCGAGAAAAGAAATTGTATGCGAAATTCAGCAAAAGTGAATTCTGGTTGCGTGAGGTTAGTTTTCTGGGACATATTGTGTCAGCTTCTGGAATTCGAGTCGATCCGAGCAAGATTTCTGCTATTCTAGATTGGAAACCTTCGAGGAATGTGTCTAAATTTCGTAGCTTTTTGGGTTTAGCTGGTTATTATCATTGATTTGTGAAAGGATTTTCAGTGATAGCTACTCCGTTGACTAGATTGCTTCAGAAGAATGTTGGATTTGAATGGTCGGATAAATGCCAGAAAAGTTTTGATCAGTTGAAAACTCTGTTAACAGAAGCTCCAGTATTAGTACAGCCAAAATCGGGTAAAGAATTTGTGATATACTGTGATGCTTCGTTGAATGGTCTGGGATGTGTTTTGATGTAGGAAGGCAAAGTCATAGCTTATGCCTCGAGACAATTGAAGCCTCATGAAAAGAACTATCCGACTCATGATCTTGAGCTAGCTGCGATTGTGTTCGCACTAAATATTTGGCGCCATTATCTTTTTGGTGAGAAATGTCACGTGTTTTCAGATCACAAAAGTTTGAAATATCTGATGATTCAGAAAGATTTGAACCTACGTCAGAGAAGATGGTTAGAGCTGTTAAAAGATTATGAGCTTGTGATAGATTATCATCCGGGTAAAGCGAACGTTTTTGCTGATGCATTGAGTAGAAAATCATTGTTTGCATTACGTGCTTTGAATGCTCAATTAAATCTGTCTGAAGATAGTTCTGTGATAGTTGAATCAAAAGTGAAACCTTTGTTCTTACAACATATATGTGATGCTCAGAAGGTTGATAATGAATTGATAGTGAAACGAGCTCAGTGTGATTCGAATTATGAATCTAAATTTCTAGTTGTTGATGATTGCTTGAGATTCCGAGATCGTATCTGTGTTCCGAGAAATCCGAAATTGATTCAATTGATTTTGAGTGAAGCACATAACAATCGTCTATCTGTTCATCCGGGGAGTACTAAAATGTACCATGATTTGAAGCAACACTATTGGTGGTCTGGTATGAAGCGTGATATTTCGACTTTGTTTCAAAATGTTTAATCATTAGCAAGTCAAAGTCAACATCAAGTTCCGTGCAGGTTGCTACAATCCGATTCTCGATTTCTGAGTGGAAATGGGATAGAGTAACAATGGACTTTATTTCGGATTGCCTCGACTCAGAAAGAAAGATGCGATATGGGTCGTAGTTGATCGATTGACGAAATCGCCCATTTTATTCCTGTAAGATCCGACTATTCACTTGATAGATTAGCCGACCTTTATATTTCTGAGATTGTTAGATTGCACGGGGTGCCACTATCTATTGTGTCAGATAGGGACCCGAGGTTTACATCGAGGTTACGGAAGAAATTTCAAGAAGCCTTAGGCACAAAATCGCATTTCAAGATGACTTTTCATCCGCAAATGGATGGTCAATCCGAGCGGATTATTCGATTCTTGAAGATATGTTAAGATGCTGTATACTTGAGTTTAATGGTTCGTGGGAACAGTATTTGCCATTGATTGAATTTGCATACAATAATAGTTTTCAGTCGAGCATCAAAATGGCACCATATGAAGCTTTGTACGGTTGTAAATGTCGTACACCTCTGTATTGGATTGAGCTCAGTGAAAGTAAGCTACATGGAGTTGAATTAATAAAAGACTCAGAATAGAAAGTGAAATTGATTCGAGATTGTTTGAAAGCAGCATCTGATCGTCAGAAGTCTTATGCGGACTTAAAACGAAAAGATATAGAATTTAAGATCGGCGACAAAGTATTTCTGAAAGTGTCACCATGGAAGAAAGTACTTTATTTCGGACGTAAAGGCAAGTTGAGTCCGAGATTCATCGGGGCATATGAAATCATTGAGCGAGTTGGACCTGTTGCATATTGATTGTTGTTGCCTTCTGAGCTAGAAAAGATACATAAAGTATTTCATGTCTCAATGCTCCGTAGAAATCGATCCAATCCGTAACATCTGATTGCCCCATCTGAAATTGAAATCCGATCTGATATGACATATGAAGAGGAACCGATTCGAATCTTGGCTCGTGAAGTAAAAGAGTTGAGAAATAAGAAAATTCCGTTAGTGAAAGTATTATGGAATCGAAACAGAATTGAAGAGGCAACGTGGGAGCCGGAAGATTCAATGAGACAGCAATATCCGACTTTGCTTAACGGTAAGATTTTCGGGGATGAAAATCCCTAAGGGGGGAGAATTATCATAGTCCAGTTTATACCCTAGTCGGAACAGTGGTTTCGGGACCACAAATCCGAGTTCGTATAATATTTTAATATTATTTTATATGCCGCTGATAAGTGATTAAGCATGTGTTAAATTTTCGTAAGATAATTTATCTGTTTGTGTGTTTAATTTGATAAAAGGATTGAATTGCATTAAATGTGAAATTTGCATGTTATATGTTAAAGCACCTATTTGTTGTGGCTTCTAAAGGTGGTGGCCTTATGTGGCAAATAAGCCAATATTTAGATAGTGGATGGACAAAGGACTAAAATGCCCTTAATGAATGCTTGTTTTATTTGTTTAATGATAGGCTAATAAGGTAAATGAATTAATATGTGTGTTATAATATGATAAAACATAAAACATGGCCATTGTTCATCTCATTTGGCCGAATATAGCAAGAAAAGAAAAGGAGAAAATGTTCTTAGGTTTCGGCAAGCCTTTGTCTTAATTTAAGGTATGTTTTTTATCAGTTTTCAATAATTTCTACGTTTTTGTAATCGTTGCTTTGTAAGCTTTGTAACCCATGCTTCAATTTTGAGAATTGATGATGTTTGTGAGATGAGACTTAGATGAACTCATATGTTTTATGATGATTGATGGTGTTAAATGAAAGATAGGTGTTAGATGAACATGCTTTGTTCTTGAAATTTTGATGAATTTAACTAATTAGGGATAAATTGAGAAAAGAGCAATTTAAAGGACTAAATTGCAAATTTGATGAAAAATGTGGGTTTGTATGATATACATAAGCATTCAGTTAAGCATGGATGTATGATGAATTTGTGTATTTGATGTTTTGAGAAAAATGGACTAAATTGATAAATTGTGCAAATGTGAGGGTTAAATTGCAAATAGCCCTAAAGGTGTGTCCTTGGATTGAACTGGATGAGTTAGTGAATAAAAGGATTAATTCTGAATATGTTTAGATCAAGAACCGAGGAAAACAGACTTAGACTCATGGAAGGCGAAAGTAAATAAACGAGTAGTAGCTTTCTATTTCCAATAAATCGAATCTGAGGTAAGTCATTATGTAAATAAACGTATTTGTATTAAATTATGTGTGTTCATATGACTATTGATAACAATGAATGCTTACGAGATGCTATGTACATGAATTCCGAGATAAGATAATTATAGTGACATTGTCCGAGAAGTCCCGTATGAACCTAGGAATAGATAGGATTAGCTATGTCATGACATAGGTATCCGTTACTCGCTTTATCATGTAAGACCACGTGCGGGGCGTTGGCATTGATTTGATATTCGAGTAAGACCACGTTTGGGACGTTGGCATCGATATGAGCTTTACGTGTAAGACCATGTCTGGGACATCGGCATCGTATCGATTCGTATAAGACCCTGTTTGGGACAGTGGCATCGATATTTGAGTGCATGTAAGACCACGTCTGGGACGTTGGCATTGTACGATCATTCTGAGTTTCTGAGTATCCTATTAGATTCCGAACGGTTCAACGGGAAAAATTCGAGCTATAAATGTAACACCCCAAACCCGGCCCAAACATTACGGCCGAATTTGGTATGTCACAGAGAAAACCATTTTGAAAATCCCTTTAGCCGATTTGAGTTTTGATGAAAACATCTTCATTTTCAATTATCATGCTAAAACCATACTTGGTTTGTTCTAAAAATATTTATTAGGTCAAGTTGTTACAGTTTCAAATGTACCCGATGGCACTTCCAAAACATTTTGCGTTTGATTTGAGAAAACATGTGCACCCATTTTAATATTATTAAATAGTTTAAACAAAATATTCAAAACATGTAAAGATAATAAAAATAATCCTAGGAGGCCTTATTACAACTTGATTAAAACAAAACCAACAATAAAAATAAAAATAACTAAAATTCAAGTTCATTAAATTCAAATCCCACTGCATGGCCACCTTGAGTCCATCCGGCTCCATCTCCGCGATCTACTCATCTGCAAAATGTTAAGGGAAAGGGGTGAGTCACCGAGACTCAATGTGTAAATCCCCACCCCGAAAAATACATCTCATACACAATTCATTAATAAACATGCTCATGCAACCCCACTAGCCATCCATACTCCTTTTCTACCCCGTGTGGTCAAAACCACTGATGACTTAAAGTCACAATTTAAATGATGGGGACAACCCATCGTGTGGTCAAAACCACTGATGACCATAGGTCACGTAATATCAAATGTGGTCAAAACCACTGGTGGTACCAAACCACTGGGACTTAGTCGCAAATAATCAATCGTTGTGGTCAAAACCACTGATGACCATAGGTCACAATAATCTGATGGGGCCAACCCATCTTGTAGTCAAAACCACTGACGGCAGTCCATAGTTCATCCCCCCTCCTCTCATCAATCCCACCATCACATGCTTATACAACAAATTTCATATATCATGTCATAGTATTAAACATCATGTGATGGCATGCAAACATATATCAAAAATTACAAGTTAGGGGACTTACCCGGAATCCATGTTTAAGCCCACAAGCATATCATAGATCACTACCAAAATTTATACTCAAGACAATAATATAGCAAGTTTATTAATAAAGTGTGTAAAGAGTTTACACACTGCTTTCTACCAAAATTCCTAGATCCCAAGATCCGATCTACGTCGCTAGATCTCTTGTCCTTACAAATGATTTAGTTTCCTACCAAATCCCGAGCCAAGCGATGGTTCACCCCCCAACAATCGGCCACACCTTCCTCCTAAACCGATTGGGGAAGAAGAGAGCACCCTTTTCTTTGATGTTCGGCCAAAACTACAAACAAATAGGGAGTAGTAGATTCGGCTAAAGAGATGCTGGAATTTTGAATAATTTTGGGCAGTTTGTCTAAGGGAATTTCGACAAGATGGTAGGGGTTCGGCTAATGGAGGAAGAAAAGAAAAGAAAATATGTAAGGGAAATCAATGGTGATTTTTGGCTAAGTAAAAGAGGAAGATGCTGGAAAATTTTGAAGGATTTCCTAGGGAAATTCAGAAGTGAGAGGAAAAAAGAAGAAAATAGTTGCTGGAATTTTTGGGCACTTCTTGCTTTGTACAAAAATCAATTTTGAACAACCCCAAAGGAGTCCCAATGCTGGCCAATTCCTCCCTTTTAGGTGATAAATTCCACTTTTATTTATCACAAAACAAAGCGCAATTATCCTACATTTAATCCTTTATTCACCTTCAACAATTAATAACAATTAAACTACTAATAATCCCCTTTCCAGCCGAATTTTTGCAAAAATAAAACCTTATTTTTATCAATTTAAAGAGTCCACATTCATGCCAATTTCCACCCATGCACGCCAAAGAAAGAAAAAGAAAAAGAAATTAAAGACCAAATCTGCGCTATCTTTGGCTCGAACCGATGACCTCAAGCGGCCCCCCCTTTTCACGCCTTAAGCCACTCTTCCCTTTGGATGTCATGACATAAAGCCCTCACCTTTTAATTATAAGCCTTCTTCCTGGCCCTTACTCCTTCAACGCCAAAGCCCAAAAAAATAAAACTCCTTGCGTCCCTTGCGTTTCGAACCTGAGACCTTCGTGCCAACACCCTTAAGTGGCGCACCAAGCCACTTGTGCCAAGCCTATTCTTTGTGCCATAATTCGCCCAAATTTCTTTAAAGCCCTATCTCGCCTAGCTCCCTCCTTTTCTGTGTACTAAAAAAAAATTTAATACTAAGTCGCCTAGCTAGCTGGTTTAATTCTAGACCTTAGATCATGCCAAATAAAATCATATTTATTTATTTCTTCAAACACACTCACACACATGGGAACAAATAATTAAATTTTCAAATACCCCTAATTCGGGATGTTACAATTCTACCCCCTTAAAAATAATTTCGTCCTCGAAATTACTTACTAACGAATAGTCATACATCTTGACTCACCGTGCTACGCTTATGTCACGCACTCGATCTTAATAGAACTATCCTACTTCCTAGGCACAATCTCTAAGTTCACAACAAAGGTTTCAGCACTTCCTAGTAAAACAAGAAAACTCTACAATAATCAAAGCAATTAAGGGTATTCCGTATAAAGGAACATACCCGTTGTCGCATCTAGCACATCCTCCTCCTCGCGATGGCCAACTGCATAAACCAACCTTGGTTGCCTCGCCTCTGCACCTTCAGCACCTCGGCCACGCCCGTTACCATTTCCATTACCTCTAACTGCACCTCGACCCCTCTGTGGTTGTTGGTTATCCCTTCTGTTCGGTGCACGATCCTGACCTTCCGTTCTCAGCCTAGCTGCCTTCCTAGGACAGTCTCTAACTCGATGCTCCATAGACCCACATTCAAAGCATCCACGATTACCATTCCAACACTCCCCCTTGTGAAACTTGCCACACTTATCACACCGTGGCGGCCATTGAGGATTAGTAGCAGCAGCAGGCCTAGCAGCTTGATCCGACCCATCAAACCTCGTCCTCTTCTGTTCATTACCCGAGAACCTTGAAGGTTCCGAGCTCCTCTTATTCCAATTCTGTTCTTGGTTCCACTTAACGGACTGTCTTACTCCCTCAGTAACTTTAGACTTCTCCACAAGAACAGCAAACTCTCGTTCCTGTTGTGGAGCTATCATCATTCTCAGCTCATCTCTAAGCCCATCTTCAAACCTGACACAACGCTCATGCTCGGTACCCACAATACCACGAGCATACCTACTCAACCGGAGGAACTCGGCCTCATATTCCGCCACTGACTTATTTCCCTGAACCAGGTTCAAGAAAGCCTTTCGCCGTGCATCTACATAGCTAGTTCCAATATACTTCTTTTGATAGGCATCCTTGAAAAATTCCCAGGTGAGGTTTTCTGCCACCGTTCCATCCCTTACAGTGAGCCACCACTGATATGACTCATCCCGAAGCAAAGAAATTATACCCTTTAATTTCTCCTCAGCTGTAAAATCTATGTCATCCATGATCCTTTCAGTTGCTTCCAACGATGCTCGTCGCCTTTGGGTGCCACTCCGGAAACTCCCCTAAATACTTCTGCTCTGTTAGCCCGGAGTCGTTCAACCACCGATTTACGGGCTCCTGCACCCACGCCAGCCTCAGCAACTCGTTCCAATACCCGTAATACAGCTTGAGATACGACATCATCACCACCCGTCTGATCTTGAAATTCAGTTTCCGCCGCCAACAGATCCGGCATCTCATCTCCAGACCCGTGACCAGACCTTGCTGGCTCCGACAAGGTCATCCTACCCCTACCACGGCCACGCGGCGGACGTCCACGACCTCTTGAACTCATTCTAACGATTGTGCTTATCTGATTAAGAAATTTTTATGGATTAGTACGTGTTTCACTTTGGTTATCCGCGACGAAATTTTATGAAAAGTTTAATAAGGATTCTTTCGATCAAACAAAGTTTTAAGTTCTCTATCCTAGTTCACACAGAGAAGAACATCCATTCCCTACTACCTTTCATACTTATTCACTCTTCGGACGTTTCTGTCCCGTTTCTATCCCAGGGGTATTTTCGTCATTTTCCTACAGGGGTATTTTCGTAATAAACCAGAGAAATTCTAAAACTTTAATAATTCAGAACACTTTAAAATTTCACAAAACTAGAGGGTATTTTTCGAAAATTTGACAAACTGGAGGTATAGCAGAATTTTGGAAACCAGGGGTATTTTGGTAATTTTGTCAATCAGGGGTAATTTTGTAAATTTCAAAAGTCAGGGTATTATTTTGAAATATAAATTTTGGGATACTTTGCAAAATAAAAGAATTTATTGAAATCAGGGTAATATGGTAAATTTTAAAACCAAGGGTATTTTCGTAAATTTGCCACTAGGGGCATTTTGGTCATTTTTGTAAGTCAAGAATATTTTGAAAGTTTTCCAACATAAATTTTTTTTCTACTATTTAAAAGAGATATTTTAGTGATTTTAAAACTAAAGTTTTCCTTAAAACATGGCTAATCCCTTTCGGGTTTTATTTAGCGTGTTTAGCCTATGACCGAGTCCTCTTGGTTAGGGTGAACCGGTTACGCACTGCAGTAGGAATCCCGCGAAGAGGAGGTGAGTCACAAGGACTGCTTAAATACCAAGCTCTTCCTGATCCAATCCTAGACATGCGCACCAAGGTTACCACACCCTAACTCTGGCGACTTGGTCCTAGGTTTGTTTTAATTAGGCTTTTAAAGTCTTATGTCTTTTGTTGGGGTAACTAGTCCTAAGGTTTAAAGCACTTATCACTATCTACGTTCCATGCTTCCTACCCTTCTACAGACAATAAATCATACAGAAGTTAGGAGTACTTACATGGGCGGATAGGTGCCGGAGACTCGATGCCATGCTATTCAAAACCAAAAATATTTCTCAAAGGCCTACTAAAACATTTTGGGCCTTGGGCCCCCACAAACAGAGCTTTGAACTGGCTCGATACCAATTTTGTAACACCCCAAACCCGGCCCAAACATTACGGTCGAATTTGGTATGTCACAGAAAAACCATTTTGAAAATCCCTTTAGCCGATTTGAGTTTTGATGAAAACATCTTCATTTTCAATTATCATGCTAAAACCATACTTGGTTTGTTCTAAAAATATTTATTAGGTCAAGTTGTTACAGGTTTCAAATGTACCCGATGGCACTTCCAAAACATTTTGCGTTTGATTTGAGAAAACATGTGCACCCATTTTAATATTATTAAATAGTTTAAACAAAATATTCAAAACATGTAAAGATAATAAAAATAATCCTAGGAGGCCTTATTACAACTTGATTAAAACAAAACCAACAATAAAAATAAAAATAACTAAAATCCAAGTTCATTAAATTCAAATCCCACTGCATGGCCACCTTGAGTCCATCCGGCTCCATCTCCGCGATCTACTCATCTGCAAAATGTTAAGAGAAAGGGGTGAGTCACCGAGACTCAATGTGTAAATCCCCCACCCTGAAAATACATCTCATACACAATTCATTAATAAACATGCTCATGCAACCCCACTAGCCATCCATACTCCTTTTCTACCCCGTGTGGTCAAAACCACTGATGACTTAAAGTCACAATTTAAATGATGGGGCCAACCCATTGTGTGGTCAAAACCACTGATGACCATAGGTCACGTAATATCAAATGTGGTCAAAACCACTGGTGGTACCAAACCACTGGGACTTAGTCGCAAATAATCAATCGTTGTGGTCAAAACCACTGATGACCATAGGTCACAATAATCTGATGGGGCCAACCCATCTTGTGGTCAAAACCACTGACGATAGATCCATAGTTCATCCCCTCCTCTCATCAATCCCACCATCACATGCTTATACAACAAATTTCATATATCATGTCATAGTATTAAACATCATGTGATGGCATGCAAACATATATCAAAAATCACAAGTTAGGGGACTTACCCGGAATCCATGTTTAAGCCCATAAGCATATCATAGATCACTACCAAAATTTATACTCAAGACAATAATATAGCAAGTTTATTAATAAAGTGTGTAAAGAGTTTACACACCTGTTTCTACCGAAATTCCTAGATCCCGAAGATCCGATCTACGTCGCTAGATCTCTTGTCCTTACAAATGATTTGGTTTCCTACCAAATCCCGAGCCAAGCGATGGTTCACCCCCCGACAATCGGCCACACCTTCCTCCTAAACCGATTGGGGAAGAAGAGAGCACCCTTTTCTTTGATGTTCGGCCAAAACTACAGCAAATAGGGAGGAGTAGATTCGGCTAAAGAGATGCTGGAATTTTGAATAATTTTGGGCAGTTTGTCTAAGGGAATTTCGGCAGCAAGATGGTAGGGGTTCGGCTAATGGAGGAAGAAAAGAAAAAGAAAATATGTAAGGGAAATCAATGGTGATTTTTGGCTAAGTAAAAGAGGAAGATGCTGGAAAATTTTGAAGGATTTCCTAGGGGAAATTCGGCAGCAGCAGGGGAAAAAGAAGAAGAAATAGTTGCTGGAATTTTTGGGCACTTCTTGCTGTAAAAAAATCAATTTTGAACAGCCCCCCAAGGAGTCCCAATGCTGGCCAATTCCTCCCTTTTAGGTGATAAATTCCACTTTTTATTTATCACAAAACAAAGCGAAAATTATCCTACATTTAATCCTTTATTCACCTTCAACAATTAATAACAATTAAACTACTAATAATCACCCTTCCAAATTAATTTTTGCAAAAATAAAACCTTATTTTTATCAATTTAAAGAGTCCACATTCATGCCAATTTCCACCCATGCACGCCAACAGCAAAAGAAAAGAAATTAAAGACCAAACTATTTTGCTATCTTTGGCTCGAACCAATGACCTCAAGCAACAACCCCCTTTTCACGCCTTAAGCCACTCTTCCCTTTGGATTTGTCATGACATAAAGCCCTCACCTTTTAATTATAAGCCTTCTTCCCCCCCTTACTCCTTCAACGCCAAAGCCCAAAAAAATAAAACTCCTTGCGTCCCTTGCGTTTCGAACCTGAGACCTTCGTGCCAACACCCTTAAGTGGCGCACCAAGCCACTTGTGCCAAGCCTATTCTTTGTGCCATAATTCGCCCAAATTTCTTTAAAGCCCTATCTCGCCTAGCTCCCTCCTTTTAGGTACTAAAAAAAAAATTTTAATACTAAGTCAGGCCTAGCTCGGGTTTAATTCTAGACCTTAGATCATGCCAAATAAAATCATATTTATTTATTTCTTCAAACACACTCACAGACATGGGAACAAATAATTAAATTTTCAAATACCCCTAATTCAGGATATTACAATAAACCATTACGTGAATGTATATTCGTTTCAGGTACATTTGGTATGTACACTAAGTGTGTATAAAAGGTAAGTACCTATATGACTTTGATTTGAAGAAAAGTATGTTTGAATATAAGAATGTGAATGAGATGTAAGATTGGTTATGAATGTGGCAAATATGGCCAAGATTATGGATCAAGGCATATATGTGAGAAATTTGCTATGAATATGAATTGTACCAATGTTTCTACATGCTTATATGCTCTACATGTTGAGTTTAATTGTATTATGACTTACTAAGCTTTTGGAAAGCTTACTTTGTGGGTGTGTTTTTCTCTATTTTATAGGTCGTCAAAGCTACTGAAGGCTCGTGACCGTTGAGGATCGCCATCACACTACTCAACTTGTGTTTGGTACATTTTAGAAATGTATATAGCTAGATATGGCATGTATAGGCTAGTATTTGATATAAGTTTGTTATATGAAGTTAGCCATGTGATTTGGCTAGATATGAGTTGAGAATTTGCTTAAATGAATGTGATGTGTGAAGCATGTTTTTGGCATGGTTAGATAACACATGAGATGGTCAAGTTTTGCGTAAGTAATGGATGAGTTATGCTTGTGATGAGATTGGTTTTGAATGAATAGATTGAATGGTTATTTTAACATGTTATGGTTGTTAATTGTTCATGGAATGTGTTGGTAGATTTCTTATAGAATTGACCCTAAGTGAGTGGCATTTTGGCCTTGCAAATGGCCTATAATGTCACACGGTTGTGGCACACGGGCGTGCCTGGTGACCGTGGGGTTAAGTCAGTAGCTAGCTTAGGAACACATGGCCAAGACACACCGGCGTGTCTAGTAGCTGTGTGATAAAGTCAGTATTTGGCCTATGAGTGCACGGCCTTAGCATACGGGGGTGTTTGGTAACTGTGGAGCCAAAACAGTTTTGACCACGGCCAAGGTACACGGGCGTGCTTGGTGCCCGTAGATGTAAAGTCAGATTCGACCACGGCCGAGGTACACGGGCGTGCTTGGTGGCCGTGGATGTAAAGTCAGTTTCGACCACGGGGAGGACACACGGGTGTGTCCAGTAGCTGTGGGAGGCACACGGCCGGCCTACACGGGCGTGTAACCCCTGAAACTTAAAAATGTTTTAAATTTTTGTGAAATTTTGTATGTGTTCCGGTTTAGTCCCGATCCGGTTTATAAGCATGTTTTAGGTCTCGATGACCTACTAAAGGGACACTATGTTTGAGGTTAATATATAATTGTATGACATTTCTGTAAATGTTTTCGATCTGTCCGGTAACATCTTTAACCCTTGTCCGGCGACGGATACGGGTTAGGGGTGTTACACCCTACGCCCTACTGATTTCTTTATTTACCATTTGGCTGTCCTTTTTCTATTTCCATTACTTTTGCCCCTTTTTGGCGAATTCTTCATATCCGTTGGCTAACTATCTCTTTCCTATACACACATTTTTCCTCGTTTGCATGATTTTCCATGGTTACCATCCTAGCAAGCTATCTCGTGTTTATTGTCACGACGGACTACCTCGTGTTTAATGTCCCAGTGGACTATATCATTTTTAGTGTCCCGACGGATTACCCCACTTTTAATGTCACAGGGGACTATCCCGCTTTTAATGTCCCGGTGGACTATCCCGCTTTTAATGTTCCAGTGGACTTTCTATGTTGCCATAGCCGGTTTATGGTCTTACACAATATTCCCAAGTTTTACATCCTGGTGGACTCCATTAGTTGTCATAGCCGAGCTATGGTCATACACCTTAAACCTTTTTGAGGTGTCACCCCGAAGTACCTTATCGTCATCGCAGTGTCGCTCTAGCGAACCAGTCGATATCATTCCATCTTATTTCCCACATTGATGCTTGAACACCACATTGTCCCCTCCGTAAGGCCCGAAGCTTCGTGTATCTTGGTCTGCACAAAGTAACACCAGATCGCGGATTCTAACGAAAATTCCATTTCCTTATCTATCTACCCATTCCTCTATTTTTCCATTTTTAACATTGATGCTCGAACATCGTAGTGTCTCATCCGCAAGGCCCGGAGCTTCGCATTTGACGGTTTGCACCTAGCAACATCGGATTGAGAAATCTAACGAAAAATCATTTTTTTCCTATTCATCCCGTTAATAACTTCCCTCATTACTCTGCAATTCATAAACACGCAGACACAGACATATTATTATAGGACATAGCAACGAGGAGTATGCTAATTATATATATCGTACCATAACCATTTCATTCATACAGACACACTTGTAGATACTCATATACCTACTCATCCTTATGCATACATAGCACTTAAAGCACATCCATGTATGGAGTATAGAAACTCACCTGATGCATCTTTACCTTATCAGCTTAACTTTTTCGAATGTCAGAGCTTCTATTCTCCTGGAAACTAAGTATTATAACCAAAGTTATAAATTCTAACTTACAAACTCAGTTTCTAGAAACTTGCAAAACCCCTCAAAGTTTTTGAAAATTTTGAACTTTATTTCTTAAATTTACGAACACCGAAAGTCTTGGAACCTTACTAGCTCACCAGATTTTCTACTTTTTCGACTCAAAACCCACGATCATTGCTCAATGCAGAGCTTCTCGTAATTATCTCTTTTTCAGAGCAACCAAGAGGATGAAAAAGAGGAGAAAATAAACAGAATGGAGAAGAATTCACCCTAGGAATTCGCTTCTCAGCTATTTATAGCCCTTCACGTACAGTCTTCAACCTTATAAAAACTATCCATTAGTAATCATTTTGTCTCCCATTAATGAACCAGTTAGTTCTCATCCAACCAAACCAAAATTGGAAATCAACTATGTCCAAATCAACCACTAACTTTTCCTAATTTTTCAATGGAAACCGTCAACTTTCAGTTTCTTTCAATTTAACCCCTAATTATTTCTAAATTTTAGACTTAACGAAAAATCGAGTGTGACATTGTGTAACATTCTGCCACCAAGTATAAGCTTCCCCTTGCAAGAGAGAATTAACACACGTAACACATTCACAAGGTGTGCATTCAAGTTGTTGTAGTACTCGATTCGTTGATTCCAGCCATATCTTAGCTGTCAAAGGATCGACCCCTGCTACTCCCAAGAATTTAGTAGCACCATACTTCTGTAATTCTTTTATCGGAGCTCGACGGGCTATAGGCAAAATGGGATTTGTTGATAGGATAAATCGACAATGAGGAATGTAGGGTGGTGATAACGATGATTCACCTTGGTAGGGTGAAGAGTCGCGATGTTTAGTGATGGGAGAAAGGTGGAGAAGGTGATTAAGGGAGAAAGAAATAGGAGTCCAGGGTGTTTCTAGTACTTTTTAGTGTGTTTTTCATGACTCTTTCAGTGCTGTAATGAGCTAGCTTATATATATATGAGACTGAGGTGCCACGTGTTAAGATCTCATTAGCAAAAAGATCACATTTTGTCCTCTTACAGAGGCGACGAATTGACGTCTTAAGACGACGAATAATTAATGAGCACAAAGTTCCACACGTTCTAGGCAAAGGTGCTATTATACAGAGGTCCTTTGAATTCATTATGAAGTTGTCTAATGTTGGAGGTTCATCTTATATGAAATTCACCTGGAAGGAACATGTGTGAGGCCCGCGGATGTGGTATATCATGATTATATACTGATGGTACCCAAAACCATTATTAATTGCGTAAAAAAACTCATTACATAAAATAATTAAAAAAACCTGTTGTGATTTGGCAATTTTTCCACTCTCTTATAAGCTTGTATAGTTTTTTTTTTTTTTTTGAAATAAATAATTAACTATAGAGACTTCTTTATTACATTGAGTTCACAAGCTTTACGCGTTAGATTTTTCATCTCAATGAAGTATGTATATTTGCCTATAGTTTATCTTTACTTCCTAACCAAATTTCACAACCAGTGTTAAAATCTCAATTAAATTTCAACAGTAGAAAAATTATTACCTCATCAACCACAAATCTTAAATGGAGAAATTGGTATACTTAAACATCCGATAAAGGGAAAAATTATAGCTTATAACCTTTTTTTTGGTAGCTTTTGGGTTTGTTTTTAGTTGTTTAAACATTAATATTGCTTTACCGTTTGACTTAACCAATTTCTCAATTTGTTGGCTTTACCCGTTTAGACATTTTATTTTTTTCCCTTTTTATTACACATAAAAAAGGCTAAAGTGTTTTTAGCATGATGAGCATGATCAATGATTATCTAGATAATGAAACATATAGTTGAAAAATATGAAGTGATAATTAAACTCTAAACACCAAATTTTGAATTTTGAATTTCAATTTCTAAATCTGAACTTAAACTTTGGATCCCAAACTCTAAACTCAAACTTCAAACCTTGAATCATAAACTATAAACACTGAACCTCAAATCTTAAATTCTAAACTCCGAACCCTAAAATCCAAACACGAATCTTGAATCTTGAATTTTAGGGTTCGAGGTTTAAGCTTAGAGTTTAAGGTTTGGATTTGGGTTTAAGATTCAAGGTTTTGGGGTTTGGTGTCTAATATTTAGGATTCAATGTAAAAAAATTACTAAAATTATCACTACAGCAAAAAAGGGCTTTAGCGGCGTTTTTAGTGGCGTTTGGATAAAAAACGCCGCAAAAATTGAACAATAGCAGTGTTTGCAAGAAAATGCCGCTAAAAACTGAGCAATAGCGGCGTTTTCGGGTAAAACGCCGCAAAAATTGAACAATAGCGGCATTTTTGAACAAGCGCCGGTAATAAACTGAGCAATAGCAGCGTTTTTGTACAAACGCCGCTAAAAAAATGAGCAATAGCGGCGTTTTTGTACAAGCGCCGCTAATAAACTGAGCAATAGCGGCGTTTTTGTACAAGCACCGCTAATAAACTGAGCAATAGCGGCGTTTTTGTTCAAGCGCCGCTAATAAACTGAGCAATAGCGGCGTTTTTGTTCAAGCGCCGCTAATAAACTGAGGAATAGCGGCGTTTTTGTACAAACGCCGCTAAAAGTTGAGCATCCATTTTTGTGTAGGGACTCGTTTCGATTTGATCCGATTTTAATTTCATAATTTTTTCTTATTCTTGTTTTGAATTATATTTTATTTTGATACATTCACTTATAAGCAATAAGAAAGTTTCATTTTAGTAACTTAATTATGAAAAGTTACAAATTGCTAACTAAACTATTTAGAAGTTTTCATTTAAGTTACAAAACTATTAAAATTGATTTAGGGTTTAATGTTTAGTAAGTTAATTTTATGGTTTAGGGTTTGTTATGTTGGGTTATGGGTTTAGTGTTTTAAAGTTTGTTATTTGGGGTTTATTATTTAGGGTTTAAGATCTTAGTGTTTAACGGTATTGAGGTTTAAGCAAAATTATTTCCTTATTGAATGTGAGTGCATCCATGTGTATCTAAAGCTTTAAAATGTGAGTGCATCCATGGTCTTTATTTGTTCTGCCAATTGGAGACAGTAAAATAGGGTTGACATAACGTGTTTATTAGGCTTTGTCCTTAATTTAGAAGCAACATGCATATGAGAACCTTTCCGTAGTAAGATTTGTGATTCATTATCAGGAAGGCACTGAAAAATTGCCTATAAAGTATGACTGGAGTCTATGTAATGCTCAATGAGTTATGCTCAATGAGTTTTTGATTGGATATTGTTTGCTTAACCTTGTAGTATCCTGTACATGAGGATAATAAAATTTGGTGTTTATCTGATGGAAATTGAGACGGGAAAGGTTTGATATTTTTCTTAATTTGTTAAGACAAAAATCTATTTTGTAAATTAGGATGGCAGTATACTGTCCTTTGTGCTATAAGCCATATATACTTCTAAGTATTGTGTGATTGTGATTCAGATATACATTACTTTGATAAAAGTTTGTAAATGGTTGAACTGATTCTGAACTGTTCTTTATTTCTCAGCTTGGCTACACTAAAAAGCAAGAGGAAAAGCATTTTCGAGGTGTCATCGTGTTAGACGTAAGAATACGTTTCTTTACCTTTTAATTTTGAGGCCATTGTTGTTGTTTTGTATCTGTTAAATGTTTTGAACATTTCAAGTAATGAGTTCAAGTAATCAGTCACTGATTAGATATTAATTAGATTTATATGCAAATAAATATTTGATTCTTAGTTGGTCTCTTCTTTTTTTTAACATATTGAAAGATAAAAAGTGTTTTGCTTTTACTTTATTCTTTATTTTTTACTGATAAATTGTGATGGTGTATGTGGGTGGGTTTAGATCGGGCTTAGGTTCATGTTTAGCTTGGTAAAAAATGAGTTATTTATATTTAACTTGTTTATATATATTATCTTTTTATTTTTTATTTAATATTATTACTGAATATTTATTAATTATATATTTTACGTTTATTATTTTTTTTTAAAATGATAATTTATTTATTTTTTATATAAAGAGAGCAATTCATAAATTAAACAAGAGTACGATATAAAATAGAGCTATACAATATTCTCTTGTCACGCCAGCCTATTAGTTTCTTTTCCAATAAATGTGTGTAAATGGCTTATTTTTCTTTCTTTATTTAAATAACAAAGATTTTTCTTAACCCTAAATGAGTTATTTTTTTTATTATTGCATTTTTGTTCTCTCACTGATATTTCAAGCTTGAATTATCATTGAATGTATCTTGATTATTCTCTAATTATAATTACAACCATTATAACCCTTTTCTGTATCTGGTCTATCTTTCTCGTGGTTGCAGGCTTCCATTGCTATAACTCTGCTGCAAACAGTAAGCAAGTGTTTAAAAAAAATATTTAACATTTACTTGTGAAAAAGGTATTACCCAATTAGGCAAATATTCATTTTTGGGCATATTTATTTAATTAATATGAATTTTCTTTCACTACAAAGCATAATCATATTTATTCAAACTGAAATTTAGTGCTTGATTAAGTTAATTTTAAGCATTTAAATGCAAAATTAAATTATTATTCAATTTTTAATTTTGAATAATACGCATATGTGACAAATTATTAGTGTGACAAATGACAACTGTTAAACTATGTCACATTAAATTATATTTTAAACTGTAACTTTATATTATTTTAGTATATTTTAATTGAGATCTACTATTAATATTTTAATGAATTGATGTTAGATTTAATAATAAAGTTGTATTCATTGTACATATTAAATTTTAAATTTATTTGATATTTGTATATCAATTTAAGATGTTGTTTTTTCGATATATATTTAGCTTTTACAATTTGTTTTATTGTTTTGACTTTGTTTTATTGTAGTAAAGTGTCCCCCCCCCCCATTTGTAGGTTCCAAGCTTCCGGTCTTGAGGTTCAAAAAGCTCTTACTTGATATTTGTAGATAAAATTCCAGCAAATATCAGCACTTATACTTCCATTGGTAAAATGTTAACTTAAATTAATGTTGTTTGATATTATTTTTATTTTCTATTTTTTTTTAAAGTATTAGTGAGTTAATGTTGTTTGTATTTCCGATCGCAAACCTCTGCTTTCTTGGTGAGAGTGGAGTAGACCAGCTTTTTGAAATTATTAAGGTACGTTTTAGTTCAAAATTCTGATCAGTAAGAGTTATATCATGACGAATTTGTCCAAATTGCTGTCCAAATTGATGTTTATTATCCTGCTTGGTTGGTATATATGTTGTTTATTATATTGCTGTCCAAAAAAAAAGATTCAAAGTATATAGGCTGGAAACCTAACGGGTTGTCTTATATCTCATTTTAAGATATAATGGATCCTCCCCAGGTGTAACAATGCCACGTATGATGAATCATACAAAATTTCTGTCCAAATTGCTATCCAAATTGCTGTTTATTATCCTGCTTGGTTGGTATATATGATGTTTATTATATTGCTGTCCAAAAAAAAATAGATTCAAAGTATATAGGCTGGAAACCTAACGGGTTGCCTTATATCTCATTGTAAGATATAATGGATCCTCCCCAGGTGTAACAATGCCACGTATGATGAATCTTACATAATTTCTGTCCAAATTGTTGTCCAACTGTTTATTATATTGTTTCAACTGGTATATAGCCTATTTTTTATATTGCTGTTTATTATACTTGTCCCAAATTTCAGATTTGATTTTTGTTAAACTTGTTGGAATGAATGGTAAATTGGAATTATAAATTGGAGTATAAATGCATAACTTAAATTGGAGTATAAATGGTATCGAAAGCAGGGTAGGCTACTTAGGTTTTGTCGTACATAATTGTGTATAAAATAATATAATATTATGAAATTTAAATAAATTAAAAGTCTGTTTTATTTTAATATGAAAATCAAATTCTTTTTTAAAAATTAGTAATTAAAAAGAATTTTAATACGAAAATTTATTTTAACAATTACGGATAAGGTTAGATGAAAACTAAATAAGAATAAATAAATTCAAATTTCTGCTTATTATTTAATTAAATCATTGTTTACCTCACATCTCTAACTACACTTCATCTAATTAACAATATCAAGAAGTTTGTAAAAATTATAAATTACATAATTGACTTAACTCACATAACATACATAACTTACATAACTCACATAACATACATAACTCACATAACTTACATAACTCAGATAACTTACATAACTTACAAAATACATAACTTACATAATTTTAAGATCAAATATCATAACTTACATAATTTTAAGATTAAACTTCATAACTATCAAATTTCATAACTTACATAATTTTAAGATCAAATTTCATAACTTACATAATTTTAAGATCAAATTTCATAACTTACATAATTTTAAGATCAAACTTCATAACTTACATAATTTTAAGATCAAACTTCATAACTTACATAATTTACATAACTTACATAGTTTTAAGATCAAACTTCATAACTTACATAATTTACATAACTTACATAGTACTCACTTATATATATCATATCATTACTTACATAAATTATAAATTAACAAATTTAGCCGTGTAATTTATTGTCAACTATAGACTTCAACAACTACGAAATGGATAGGACTTGGATGAATTTGTCAAGGGTAAGCAACGGCTATCGAAATGGAGTAGAAACTTTTCTAAATTTTGCATTTCAAAATGCAAGCCAAGAGAATATGATTCTTTGCCCGTGTAAGAAGTGTTGCAATATCAATTGGCATTATCGTGAAGTTGTCTACGAACATCTAGTTGTTTATGGCTTTGTCCGGGGGTATAAAAAATGGATTTTCCATGGAGAGTGTACATCTAGTAGAGCCTCTTCATCGATGAATCTGGGTTATCATCATAGTGCTTACAATCAGAATGTTAGAGAAGATAACATGGAAGGCATGTTGCGGGATGCATTTAATATGCGCAGTGATGGTTTGCAATCATTTCCACCTGACTTGGGTGCAATCGATGATTATAATTTTGGTGGAAATACTTTCACCGAAGGGGGAAGAAGTGTACCTGATGAACAGCCAAATGAAGAAGCGGCGAGGTTCTACACGTTACTTGGTGAAATGAATGAAGAACTGTATGAGGGATCAAAATTTTCCAAACTATCTTTCTGTATTCGTCTTTTTCACTTAAAATGTTTGGGACGATGTACCGGAAACTCTTTGACAATGCTGTTAGAGTTTTTGCAAGAAATGTTCCCGTTTGCGAAAATCCTTCAATCTTCTAAATACATGAAGAAACTGATAAAAGATTTGGGCCTTGGCTACAACAAAATTCATAGTTGCCCAAATGACTGCATGTTGTATTGGGGCGACCGAAAAAACCAACAGTGCTGTCATGTATGTGGTCAATCCTGTTGGATGAATAAAAATACAGAGGATGGTAATGAGGATGAAAATGATACACAGTCAAGGAAGCAGCCAGTTAAGATTTTACGATATTTTTTGCTAATACCAAGGCTTCAAAGGCTTTTCATGTCGCCGAAGACAGCCGAGTCAATGACGTGGCACCATGATGGACGAACCGATGATGAATTGTTAAGGCATCTTGTTGATTCTTTAGCTTGGAAATCATTTGACTCCAAATTTCCAAGCTTTGCAAGCGATCCTCGGAGTGTGAGGCTTGGGCTAGCATCTGATGGATTTAACCCTTACAAAATCATGAGCACTGCGTACTGATTTAGCTTTGTGGTGCTTGTTCCTTACAATTTACCTCCATGGGTTTGCATGAAACAATCATCCTTTATCTTATCTATGATTATCCCTGGAGAGAAAGGGCCCGGAAATGATATTGACATATATTTGCAGCCACTTATTGAAGAGTTAAAACAATTATGGGCTGGTGTTGAGACATACGATGTACTGAGAAAGGAGAACTTCAATTTACGTGCAGCTTTGATGTGGACTATTAATGACTTCCCGGCCTATGCCAATTTATCTGGATTGAGTACCAAGAGACATTATGCTTGTCCTTGTTAGTCGCGCAAACATGTTCGCAATGGTTATATAATGGGAAGAAGTTCTCTTACATGGGGCATCGTCGGTGGTTACCAAAAATCATAGATTTAGATTTCGAGTACTCGGTTGTGATCAAGAGTTCGAGAGAAGCTCATTCACGGCCGACCGGTGGATCTGAAATATTGTTCATGTTGAAAGATATGAATTTCATTTATGGGAAGATGAATCAACCGCCAACACGCAAAGAAATAGAAGATCAAGGGATGAATCGATGATGAATCGATGAAGAGGATGATCCTAATGAGGCGGACTTGTGGAAAAAAAGAAGTATTTTTTTTGAGTTGCCTTATTGGGAGCATCAGATTTTATGACATAATCTTGATGTCATGCACATTGAGAAAAATGTCTGCAGGAACATCATTGGGACTATTTTGAATGTCGATGGAAAATCGAAAGATAATCTTCCGAGTCGACTTGATTTAGTCCACATGGGAATTCGGCATGAGCTTCATCCCTAAGCACTTTCGAATATGAAATATTGGTTGCCACCTGCTATTTTTTCAATGTCGAAGACGGAGAAAGAAGTGTTCTGTATGGTGTTGAAGGATATAAAGGCCTCGGATGCGTATGCATCAAATATATCTCGATGTGTGAGTCTTAAAGATCGAAGACTATATGGCTTAAAATCGCATGACTATCACATCTTGATGCAAGACTTACTGCTAGTTGCTATGCGATGTTGTATGTCGAAAAAGGTTACATCTTGTGTAATTGAACTATCCAATATAATGAAATGCATTTGTGGCAAAGTTTTGGATGTTCAAGAACTTGAGACACTACAAGATCGAGCCGCATTGACTTTATGCAATCTAGAGAAGATCTTCCCGCCTTCCTTCTTTACTATTATGGTGCACTTGTTAATTTACCTCCCTCGTGAAGCAATACTTGGTGGACCCATTTTCTATCTATAGATGTATCCCATAGAAAGGTCTTAATTTATTTGTAAATTATTCCTTCATTCACCTCAATGCCTTTAGTTGCAACTTTTGATAATGTTGTATATCGTGTTTAGGTTCCTATCCAAATTGAAGTCTTACTACCGCAATAAGCGTTATCCGGAAGGATCAATTGCCGAAGGCTACTTGGCAGAGGAATGTATGACTTTCTGTTCAAGGTATTTGGAAGATGTTGAAACAAGAACGAACAGACCAAGTAGAAATGCTGGGCTCACAGATCATAACTTGGCCGAAACTTATTTATTTCAAAGTTTCGGAGAACCAATCGGCAAAGTCGAAATTGCAGAATTAGATGATAGATTGTGGGTCCAAGCACATCGATATGTTCTTTTTCATCACGATTCAATGGAACCATTACGCAGGTAAGTTCTAGAATTTGATAAATATTCATCAATTATAATTTGTCTATCTTCTAACAAAGTAAACCTTTTTTTAACATAGTGAGTACAAACAAATATTGAGAGCTCGTTCACGGTCCCGAAGATTACAACAACGAGAAATTAATAAGTTGTTCACAGAATCATTTCATGAATGGTTAAGCCAAACGGTATGCAATTGAAGTTTTCATTGACAAGTAATAATGTTTTCTCATAACATTTATAATTACTCAATTTACTTTCGATTCAATAGGTTTGGAGTCGGAATAAAGTAAATGACGAAGTTAAATGGCTTTCACAAGGTCCAAATAGAATAGTGAAAAGATATAGTGCCTTCCTCATCAATGGATTCAGATTTCATACAAAGTATCGTGGGAGATTGAGGAGAACCCAAAATTGTGGAATTGTTGTTAATTCTTCAATTCAAGTTATGCTAGTGCTAGGGACAATAATCACATCGAGGGAATGTGGAGTATTACGGACTTCTAACTGACATAATTGAGTTGGATTATTATGGCAGATGGAAAGTTGTCTTATTTCGAGGAGATTGGGCTGATGTGAATACGGCTCGCGGAATTAAAAACGATCAATATGGTTTTACAATGGTGAATTTCTCTCGATTGATTCACACTGGAGAACAATTGATGGACGAGCTGTATGTATTTTCTTCTCAAGTGAAACAAGTTTTTTACTCGAAAGATCCAACTGATGAGGATTGGTACGTTGTACTCCGGAACACCCCTAGAGACTTGTTTGACATGGGCAATGGAAGTAGAGATGACATCGTCGAAAGATCAGAAACTTTGTCTTTTCCAGAACAAAACTTAAATGAAAATATCCCTAGTACTAGTACACAATTTCAATGGGTTCGTCAGGATGTGGACGAAGATATTTACGAAATATGATGTAGTAAGATTTTACGATTTTTTATTTATATGTAATATTATAATTTTAATATTGGTCATGTTATATAATTTAACTATTTTATATGTACCATTATTGTTGTTATTTGTTACTAAAATTTCAACTATTTTATGTGTATTACAGGAAAAATGCCTAAAAGACGATTACGAGATTTAAGTATTGTACAGAATACTGTAAATTTGGAAGAGGGCAATAGTGAACAAAGAAATAAGCTTGTTGGATCCTCGAATGTGCCTGACATAGATGATGAGCTCGCAGAATTACAAAGTAATGTTAAGTTTATTTTACATGCATGTTGACTTTTATTATTGATTCATTTTTCAAGTTCAATATAATAATATATCATTGTTCAAATTTGAGAGTGGTGGGGCGCGCAGAGGTCGCGGACGACGTCGCTTAGAGATTTATACGAATTAAATCCTGTCGAACGTGTGAAAGTAACGAGAAACAATCATGGCCAGCCTGTTGGCCCTGAAGCTCGACTTTTAGCATGCTATTTGGGCATTATTGCACGAATGCAAATATGTTGCCCATCAATTACTTAATCATGGCATCACATGCCCGATGGAAACAAAAATCAAGCTCTCGATAATATTAAGGTAACAAAACGTGAATGTAATTTATAATACTTTGGTTGAAGTTTCATTTATATTTACTTTTTAAACTTATGTTTTTTTAGGAGAGATTTGCTTTGGAGGTCTCCGATGACTATATAAAGAAGACATTGGGGAAAAAATGGAGAGAACATAAAAGCACATTGAAAAAGAATATTTTAAAAAGACATAAGCCTCGAGGATAAATTATAAAATGTCCCACGGAATGTTGAGGTATCAATGGGAAGATGCGGTTAGATTTTGGAATTCAAAGAAAGGAGAGGTATTACCTAGTTCTAAACTCTTATAAATTTTTCGGTTTATAGTATTTACTATATACGTAATAATAATTTCATTATGTAGGATCGTGAGCGTGTTGGAACGAGCAGCAGGAAGAAACAAAAATTCACGCACACGGTAGGGTCGAGAAGTTTTGCTTCTGTAGCTGAGGCCGAGGTATTATAATTTATTAATTCTGTCAAATATTAATGACTTTATACTATTAAATTATATTTTTACTACTACACTGTAGGAAGTCTCCACTAGTCAAAAGTTGGGCGCCTTGACTTTTTGACATTACGCATAGGAAGAAGGATGGGTCTCCATGACATCCAAGTCGGAGAGATTATGGTATATTTACTTAATAAAATTTAATTTATTATAAATATTTATAATGTTTAATTATAATAGTTTAATTCTTCGTTAGTAGTTTTAAATTAATAATGTTAAGTTATGTTGCATTCCTTCTTATTGTATATTTCGTTTCTAACTCTTTGATTAATTTATTAGGAGAAACTAAAGGAGAAGAAGGCAGAGTATGAAGTGGCTGCTTCGACTGATAGTTCTGTTAATCTTGAGGATATCGATAACAGAATTATTATTGATGTTTTGGGTCCTGAAAGGTATGGTCGGGTTCGATTTCAAGGATCTGGTGTTACCCCGACCCAATATTTTGGATCCAGCTCCCACCAATACATGCCTTCCAGGAGTCAAGCTCAAGCTGAAGTTCAGAGGTTAAAAGACCAAATAGCTCAGATGCAAGCGAGCACGGTTGAGCAAATTGCTGAGGTTCAAAGAAAATATGAAGAACTTCACCAACAGCTTAGAGCGGATGCAAAGAAATGAGGAGGCAGAGGCGGCAAGAAGGGAGGCAAATGACAAAGAATGAAGGAGGCAAAGGTAGCAGCGATGGCAGTAGAGCAGAGCAGAAAGTACGATGAGCTCCAACTACGGCCTTCCAAGATATGATGCGAGATGTTTCAAATCGCAGGCTTCGCCATCTTAGGCTTTTAGTTTCTCGTTGTAATATTATTTTTAACATTGTTACATTTAACATTATTGTAAGAATAATTTCAGTTATACTTCATTTATTAATTTACATCATATATCTATTATTGAATTTGAAGTATCATTTAGATTTAATGCTTTTGGTGGGATTTATATGCTACATTTGCTGTTTTGGGTTGAAATTATATGCAACATTTGTTGTTTTTGGTTGGTTTTAATGTAGGAAGGGTAGGATATTGGAGAAATGGCCTATTGCAAATCTGTGCAAATTAGCGGCGTTTGTGAGAAAAATGCCGCTAAAAGTCACGAATTTTAGCGGCGTTTGTGGGGAAAGCGCTGCTAAAGTCTGCGGCGCTTTCATTAGCGGCGTTTATTGCGGCGTTTTGAAAAGCGCCGCAAACACTATTAGTGGTGCTTATAAACGCCGCTAAAAGCCTAAAAAAACGACGCTAAAAGTCTGTTTTGGTGTAGTGTATGTGTCAATAATATGAAAAAAATTACTAAAATGTTATTAAATAATTGAAAAGAGACTATAAATGATATGGTGGAAATGGTACATAAAATAATTTCTCTTACATATCTATATAATTAAAATTTTTGATATGATTAAGAAAATAAAAAAATGTATTCGATATATAAAACCCAAAAAAAGAAATATTCAAATATATTTTTAGAGCCGTAGTGATTGCAAACTCCCTATTTTCATTGCAAATAATTTCAATGGTAATTTTCTGTGAAATATAAATATCGGAGAGAAAATATTAAGAAGTTTGACACCTTTTGTAATAAAATTTTGATAGTGCTGGAATTGGAAACAGTTGTAAAAGTAAGCGGTGAGCAGGAAAAGGAAAATGTCATTACCAATAAGAATTGACCGACTGTGAGGTAAGTTGCGGTAATAGTATAATTAGTTTATATTAATACTGAGATTTATGTCAAAAGCCATGTTCATGCAATCAAGCTTCAAATGTAATAATTTCCTTCATTAGCTCCCAAAATATATTATTTTTAGTTGAATTAAGTGGGCATGTCATTAGGTGTTGGATTAATAAATGATTTATCATAATTCCATTATGATTTTTATCAAGCTAAACTTACCAAATGAGCACCTTTTTAGTAGTGGATGTAGGATATGTATGCATGACCTTCAATTTATCAAAGCTATGTAGTGCCAAGCTATGTGTTCCACTAAGTTCATAAATGAAACGATAAAACCTTAAAACATTGCGAACATATATGTATTTTTCATGCTTCATGGCTACACAAAGTGGTAGTATTAGTCTGTGTCCACTTTTGGAGCTCAGCAGTCACACTTGTTCCCATTTCATGCTTTGTCCCCATCACCTCTCCTATGCTTATATAAGCTCGCTTCCTCCTCACCCGAACTAGCAATTGAATTTCAAACTTAATACAGAATCCTAGCAATGGCCTCGAGTACTGTTATAGCTATTAATGTAGATAGAGAAGGGGTTGCACTTGCTCCTCCCTACAGCTGCAAATCACAAAAGAAGAAACTTGATAGATTTTATTGTCAACCCATAGTTTCGATTCTTAACCAAAAACCAATGAATGGGCATGACATGAGAAAAGTGATTCACAGTGTCAAGGTTGGTGTAGCTCTCGTTTTAGTTTCTCTTCTCTACCTGCTCGGTCCTTTGTATAAACGAGTCGGAGAAAATGCCATGTGGGCCATAATGACCGTCGTGGTCATCTTTGAGTTCTTTGCAGGTTTGTATATACATACATATATACATATGTCTGTGCTTAGTTTTAGGATATAATTGTGATTCATATTATTTGGTAATGATGTCAGGGGCTACACTGAGCAAGGGCTTGAATCGTGGGATTGGGACAATACTAGGAGGTGGACTGGGATGTTTAGGTGCAGCTTTTGCGCAAGCCGTGGATGGTGTTGGCAAAGCGATAGTTGTGGGCATTGCTGTCTTCATTTTTGGTAACACTTTTATAAAAAAAAAAAAGACTCCCACTTCTTTTGAGCTCAAGATTCAAAGTTTTCTTACATCATTAGAATTGGTTTTAAAGTGGAATCAAAACCTTTTATTTTGCTTCCAGGTGCTGGCGCAACATACACTCGACAAATACCGAACATTAAAAAGAAATATGATTACGGAGCTCTAATATTCATATTGACGTTCAATCTGGTTGTAGTGTCGGGTTTACGTGCTGACCAAGTCTTGGAATTGGCCCGAGACCGTCTCGCAACCATTGTCATGGGATTCGCTATCTGCATTTTTATTAGTTTGCTGGTCTGCCCCATCTGGGCTGGTGATGAGCTTCATCACTCTTTAATCTCCCGATTTGAAGACCTTGCTCGCTCTTTGGAAGGTATAAATATAACTCTACATTAATGCATAGTCTTTTAAGGGTTCATTTTGCATGCACAACTAATGCTTTTAATATTAGTATATTAAAAACCCCTTTGGATTAGTATCCTATTTATTGTCTAACTATAAATTAATTGGGGCCTTTTTATGTTTCAATATTATAGGGTTCTCTAAGGAATATTTTGAAAATGACAACCACAAAGAGAAGAAGTCGAGTGCTAATTTTAGTAGTAAATGCAAATCAATCCTACACTCCAAGGCAAAGGATGAATCATTGGTATAATATCATTTCTTTCTATGTCATAAAGTCACTACTTAATATATACATGAGTAAAATATAAATAATACACATAGTCCAAAATTATTCTTAATGCTTGATATGCAATGGCAATCGTGCAGGTAAACTTTGCAAGATGGGAACCATGGCATGGGAAATTTGGGTTTTCTTACCCTTGGGGAAAATACCTAAAAATAGGAGAGGATCTAAGAGATTTGGCTATAATCATCCTTTCACTTAAAGGTTGTCATGATCAGTCATCAGAATTACTTGAAGAATCAGTTAAAGAAGCATGTGAAGGAATCATAGCATCACTTGCATGGACCATAAAGGAACTTGCAGAAAGCATAAAAGAGATGAGTAAATGTCGATACGAAGAAATGATTGTGCCTAAAATGAAATCAGTAAGGATAGAGGTAAGTGCCATTGTGAACCCTTTTGCACTTGAGACCTATTTAGAGAATACTCATGGGCTCGGATTTGCAAGCTTTGTACATTCATTGATGAAGATGGTAGAAAAGTTGGAAGAATTGGCAAAAGAAGTGGAAGAACTTGGACAGCTTGGAGGTTTTCATGAAAACAGTTGATAATTCAAGCTACCTATGAGCATATTGTAATGTACATATATGATCATATACCATATATAAGCCCATATTTGACTGGCTATATATACAAAGAATTTTGAAATGAAATTTTCCAAAAAAAATAATCAAATAAATAATATATTTATTTGGTGAAAGTAACTCTAGATTTGACTCAAATTAATTTCTCTATTGTTAATTAAATGATGAATTTAAATTTTGTACCGTAAAAAGATATAAATAATGATAAAATTTAAGGGTGCTACTCTTGAAATAATTTTTTTTAAAAAAACTGTTAGAATTAAGTAACCCGAATCCTTATTTAAATAAAATATAATGGTAAAATAAAATAAAAGAATAATCTTTATAGAACTACACTTTTTTTATTTTATTTTAAATAAGGTTTTTTAAACCTTATTAAACTTCATCTATTTGATATTGATTAGAATAAGGTGTTTCAATCTTACTACACTCCTATTAGAATATGGTTTTATAAGCCTATAAATAGACATAGTCTATTCCTCTTGTAATTATTCGAATTCGACATAGTGAATTTTCTTCTCCTCTGCCCGTGGTTTTTTTCCCGAAAGGGTTTCCATGTAAAATCTATGTCTTTTTAAATTTTTTATTTCTCTTTTTTTTGTGATATATTTGTCATTGCCGACGTTATATTTTTAACAAAAACGAATGACGTGGAAATTTATTATAGAGAAAGAAAAACCAGCATAATAAAAATAACTAAATTCACTTATGGAAACTTGAAACCCTTTGAATGTCAAAATCACTTGAGAGAAGGTAAAACAAGGCAACTAGGTTTGCAAAATAAAAACAAAAACAAGAGATTTAAGTTTTAAATGAATTGGTAAAGTTATTTTAATTTTTTCCACTTAATGGTTTTAAAATGACATCTATTTTATTTTGAGAGCTAAAGGATTTAACGGATTATAAGAGTTGAAGGGCAATGGCAGATCAGAAATGTTCGTAGAGAGAATAATTTCATAGTTGATTACTTGGTCAAGTTGAGTTTAGTATGGAGGTCAAGTCTGTAAATTTTTTACAACGCGCAAAAAAAAATTTTAGAGTTTCTACGGCAAAATAAAGTTAGTGGTGTTTTTGCTCAATTTAATTTAATATAATTATTGTCTCTTATTTTTAAAAAAAAAAAAAAAAAACATCCATTCTATTTTTAAACCTTTTGTTTGTAGTTAATCGAGTGAAGTCTTTAATTTAGCAATTTCTTTTTTTATTTTTTATTTTTTATTTTATTCATCAAATGGCTTGGATTTTATGTGGCTTTTCTAAAAACAAAAAATTCCACATCACTAAAAAAAATCATATAAATTTTCAAGGAGGAAAAAAATTAACTCGAGGAAGTTTGAATTTATTTATATTTTTTTACTAGTATAGGAACTAAGGTCGACAAATAAAAAAAAAATAATCTCAATTATTAGTAATGCTAAATTTATATTATAAAATTGTTGCTAAATTTATAAAATTAAAGTATCTAAAAAAGATTTTGTTGATTCATGAAACTAAATCTCTTAGAAAAGATAATTTATTTTATATATATTTTAAAAATCAACTTAATAATTTTAACATAGGTTATCTACCTATTTATTTTATTAAACACTTTATTTTGAAAATTTTATATTAATAAAAAATTAATATAATTATCAAACACATATAAAATATTCAATATTAAAATAAATTATTTTCAATGATTTATCAAACATAATTTTAATTTATTTATTTAATTTAATGATGTAGCACCAGTTATAATGGGAAAAGGAACGAATAGACATGTCCATGGACAGGGCTAGGTTCGGATTAGGCCTTGACAAAACTTTAGGCCCGCTTGCTAAGCCCAACCTGGCCCAAAAATGAGCTTAAAATTTTGCCCAAGCCCGACTCAGATAAAAATGTTAAAACTCGAATCTTGCCCGGCTCGCTCGAATTAATTTTTTATATTATTTTTATATAATAATTTTTCAAATATAATATATCAAAAATACTAAAAACATTCAAATAAATCTTTCCCAACAAATTAAAAATAAATTAAAACAATATTTATTCTTAAATAACACTAAAATATGTGTAAATAAGCAAATGCCTCTAAAATAGTAATAAAATTAACAATAAAATAAGAGTTATACAATATCCAAATAATAACAACAAAATAATAGTAACATAATAGTGAAATGGTAACAAAACAATTAGAAAACAGCAAGAAAATAGAAGCAAAACAATAAGAAAATAACAGGTTTTTTTAATCCTTTTGCTAATTCGGGCCAGATTTGGACTTAAAAAAATCTTACCCGAAGCCTAATTTATTTTTTAAATAAGTCTTATTTTTTTATCTAAATTTATTTTTCAAACTTATATTTTTATCTTTTAACTTTATTATTTTTTGAATAGACCTTGATGGACAGGTATAAAAATGAATATATATTATATGGTGATACGGCTTGTAACTATAAGCTTGCACTACTTGCTCGGCTGGTCGTACACATTCATGTTTGGTACCTGTCAACATCGAATAGGGCTGGCTTGGTGCTCCATTATTAATTGATGTACTCTACAATTAGGTATGACCAATTTCCTTATAATGATATTATGGTTAATAGTTCAAGATTCAAACATTAATAACAACCCGCATTCGTAGAGAAGGTAATGAAATATGAAGAGCAAATATTGTTAAATTAATTATCGCTATTGTTGTATTTTATCATCATCGTATTTTATTATGTATATATAATTTTGAAAATTATTATTAGCTCTATAGATATTAGATGTATTCATCTTCTCCCCACCTCATCCCGTTCTATTTTAATGTAATTTTTGTTACTTAACTTTAATTTTTTTCAATCTTTTTAAAATCAAGTAAATATTTAACCATAATTCTTTAAAAAAATAAACATAAAATATATGATTTTTTTTATATTATATTATTATAATTTTACTCTTGTAATAGTTTATAAATAAAGATAAAATGATAATTTTATACAGTGAAGCGGGTCAAAAAGAAATGAGTAATTAATATAACCGTTTCATACTCGCTATCTAAAAGAAAAAATTCATCCCATCCTGCCCTGCATCCACTTTTCAAACAAAGAAAAAATTCATCCCATTCTACCTTGCATCCACTTTTCAAACAAAAAAAATCCACTCTATTTATTACAGATTAAATCGAAACCAATCGAACAGCTTGCAATTTAAGTATTAAAACTTATTTCAAAATCCAACATCATCAACCAATGACTAAACAAACTGAAACCTTATCCATTTGGTGTTATAATTCCTGCAAATATAAACTGCAATAAACCCTTTCAATGCTTTGGTACCCCAGAAAAACAGACAATAAAATGGATGTTTTGTTTGAGAAAATGTGATTTTTTTGTTGTACAGGGGTGAAGGTAGAAAACTTTTTTTGGGGCGAAATTAAATTTTAATTTTTACGATAGAAAAAATGCAATTCACCATTTGAATAGCCTATATCTTTATAATTTTTAAAAGATTAAATTAAAATTTTATCTTTTTAAGGGGGCAAAGTACAATTTTACTTTTACTAATTTAAAATTTAAAAATTTTAAAGGCCCTAAATAGTAAATTTTCTATTTTAGGGGACAAGGCCCTGCCTTGGCTACACCCTTGGTTATACAAGATCCTTGGCCACTTGTGTGTGATATGGTGAATTATATGACATGATATCTAGGAAACTTTATATCATTAAAATGGAAAGTGAGGATGTATAGGCGAGCACTTGTAGCTACTATCTTCTCTTCATTTTTGTCGCCCAACCTGACACAAAAAATGTTAGGCCATCTTGTTCATCTTCGATACGTGGTGGGAGTCACATCCATCGTTTTCATCACTTTCTAACCTCTATCTCGGCACGCTTTTGAATTTAATCCGGTGACAATGTCCACCATTGCTCCGGTACCACCTTTGTTACATCAAACCAACATTAGTGCCCTATATGACACAAATGTCAACAATGTTTCAGCTTATTTAGGGATAGATTGCACCTCCACAATATTAGCCTAATGTGGAAATCATATGTTGCGTTTAGTTTATGTTGTTTTATTTACATTTCTTTTCAACTTTTTTAGGATCTAATCAATTGTTTCTAGTAAAAATGCAATGAATTTCAGTCTTATCCCTTATCTCTTTTGATCAAATAGGGTATTATGTATTTTCTAAGAGGGAAAGATATATAGGATACTAATACTTGATATTCATATCCATCTTGCTGATACTAGAAAATGCATAAAACAAAAGATAACCTTCCATGTTCGAACATCAAGTAGAAGCAATAAAAAATAAACACGAAATGAATGATGGAAAGACAGAATAAACTCATTAATGATAATTAGCAGTTTGTAGCTTTGCCTGACTCCACCAGTGACTAGTGTTAAAAACTAGCACATCTGCATTAACCCACTGCTGGAAAGTCCAGTCTTAGGGAAAGAGTCATCCTAACACCTTTTCGGGCTCCTCGTGGAGCACTTCCCTGGGCCACTAGAAATGGAGCTCTGAAGCATTAAACCGTGCATTTATAATCCACAAACTTGAAAACCAAGGATCCTTTTATGCTTTGTCATTGAGCTTTCCGTTCACATTACATATTGAATCCTTACTGGCAATAGCAGAGATAAGTAGGCAGTCACCTATTTGGTTCCTTCCAGTTAAGTCACCAATAGAAGTAATACGCCGGTTCCAGTTAAATCACCTTGAAATTGAATGATTCGTTGAGTCTAATCTCTTTTTTTGTTTTTAACATTAACGGACACAACTACTACCACTAGTCTAGAAGAATAATTGAGCAATGAGCAGAAAGACTTAACACTTAAAGAATCATTTGGAGCTGTTTCAAGAAAATGACATGGGAAGCATGAAAACAAGGGTGAGGTGGGAGAAGAAAACTTTAGGTGACCTGAATTCCAGGACAAAACTTTCTGAATCTATCACTCTAAAATATTAGCCACCTATCACAATAATTTGATAGCATAAACTCCAACCCCATTCACTTTTGACTGACCAACTTCTGTTTGCATCATGTTCAAGATGCTGCGACTAAAATGAAAACATCTCAAACAAACATTAAATCCCATAAGGAAAAGATAGGACCATTAAAGGCCTGTTTACAGTCGGGTGTGCTTATATATACATATACAAATTAGCTTTTCCACTTCAATCTGTGTTTTGAATGATGGATTGTATTTAAGAATTTTGAAAATTCACAAAGAATCTCAAAAGAAGTTTATAACAACTCGAATTCTTAATTTAAATTTATATTTCTCAAGATATTCTTTCTTTTAATTCACACAAACTCGTTATAAAACATTAAGTGCAAAATATCATTTTACTTAATTCTAATATATACTTCCAAAAAAGGAAACTCTAATTTTCTTTTAGTTTTTTATTTTATTTTATCAATAATATTTAAATATTTTTATGAAACGAGAAGCAAGGATGATTTACCTAAAAAGGCCCATTTTCAAGTATATTTATGAAAATGGGCTGATTTCTGCATTATTTATCGAAAATGGCCGGTTTTGGCAAAACGCGTTCACGTAGGAGCGTTTTAGGGGGAAAATGTCAGCAAATCGCGCCCCTGGGGGAGCGTTTTTGCCATGTCAGCATAAAACGCTACTGATGTGGACGCACTTTGTTGACATGGCAAAAACGCTCCCCCAGAGGCGCATTTTGCTCCATGTTTTTTACCCCAACGGCTAATTTTTTTGACCGTTTGGGGGTTCCAACGGTCAAAAAATAAGTTTAAAACCCCCCATATTAATTCACACAATATTTCTTCAAATTTTAGCAAAAAAACTCTAAAATTTCTCCCTAAAGCTCTCAAATTTCTCATTAAATTTCTCAAATCTCTCTTTAATTAGTTATTTACATTAATTTTTTTTCTAAATTAGTATTTTTTTTTTATAATTTCAAAAATATTTGATCATGTTAGTAATGGCGGGGGAATTAATTCGTCTCGATCATAAACATATCTCCATCGAACAAATGAAAATGGTAAGGGTTAATTTTAATTTTTGAATATTATTTAATATTTTTTTCATTTATGTAATTTTAATTAATAGTAATTTTTGAATATTATTTAATATTTTTTTTATTTATGTAATTTTAATTAATTTGTATTTTATAATTTTTTATAACAGTCTGTAGATCGGGTGTTACAATGTTATATTTGTAATATGTCTAGTTCTCCATCACCGTTGATAGAAAATTACTTGAGAGAAGCGGGTTTTTGGCACGCGGCCACTATAGGCCGGGGGTGCAAGTTGGATCTGAAACTCATCAGCGCGTTAATAGAGAGGTGGAGACCCGAGACGTACACATTCCATCTTCCATGCGGAGAGTGTACTATCACTTTGGAGGACGTCCAATTATAATTAAGATTGTCGGTGGATGGGTCCGCACTCACCGGATCCGTTCAATCTGCTGATTTGGGAGCCATATGCTGCGATCTTTTGGGTGCGATTCCGGATAATATTTACAGAGGTCGGATCGAGATGGGCTGGTTACGAGACACATTCTCAGAGCCGGGGAATGATTCGACTGAAGTAAAAAGAATACGATATGCTCGAGCATACATCCTTGAGATGATTAGAAGTTATTTGATGTCGGACTTGTCACGAAACCTTGTACATCTGAGGTGGCTGTTGAAACTCGTTAATTTTAGAGCAGCTGGCGAATTAAGTTGGGGGTCTGCCGTGTTGGCAACATTGTAGTCGGGAGATGTGTGGGGCGACGCCACCAAATAAAGTCAAAATCAGAGGTTGCCTATCACTACAACAATCATGGGCTCGGTTTTGCTTTCCATTTTTACGTCCTCGAGTGAACCACTCATATACATTCCCACTCATAACGAGGTAAAATTTTTATTTGATTTTACAATTATTCTATAGATTTAAAATAAAATTGTATGCTGAAAATTTATTTAATTAGGTGGAACCATCTGGCGAGTTATGTTGGAATACCTACCGCTCTTGAAGATATACAGCTTCTATTAGACCAAAGGTCGAAAGCGCAAGTAAGTATTAAATAAAATATATATACATAAAATAGTTGTTTCATATTTAGTATTTAGTAATTAGTATTTAGTATTATGTATATAACTAATATTTTTATCACGTTCATATAGTTTCAATGGACACCAAACGAGGATCTGGCAATACGGGTAGTAATTCCGGAAGAATTCTTTTAAAATTTGAACATTTGGCATGTTAAGGTCTCATTGGTCAACTATGCTACTGTCGAGATGTGCCAGACGGATAGAATGTTGCGGTAATTTGAATTCTGACAACCGATTCCTGAGGAACCTGAGGTGCTCGGTGAGCAGCACAAAATCGACTTACGGAAAATGAATACGAATTGGCCAGTATTCTTCTCGAAATGTATCAAAATTTAGGAAAACCAGTATGATCATATACCTGATAGCGAACCGATCATCATCCCAGAGTTAGCGTGCGCGCCGAAGTACATGCCATGGTTTATGATTCATGGCAAGCCATATTTGCTGTCGGAAGAGCAGAGGCGTCTGCAAATCCGTGTCGAAAGGGAACGATGGGGACCTTTAAATCCAAGGAGAATGGATAATGGCACGGGCCCATCAACAGCGCCCACACAATCACCGGGCCTAACACCTCAACTGACGACACCCACAGCACAGCCCCTTCAGATTATGCCAGGTGCGTATCCTAGCCCTTATATGTATCCTAACTCTTATATGTTTCCTTTTTCCAATCATATGCCAGGTTGGAATGCATGGCCCGGTGCATCTCCTTTCCCGATGACTCTGACTCAACCGATGATATGTAAGCCATCGTCGCTGGAGAGATCGCACGAGGCACCGTTAGCGAGCTCATCTCATTACTAATCCCCATCGCCTTATGGGATTCAAACACCTCCGCCGTGGGTGATACAAACACCTTCATATTCTTTATTATACCAAGGTGGGTCATCCTCCTAACACTCATAACCGAAGTAACCACAACCCCCGCCGGAGCAACCACAACCCCCATCAGAAGAGCAACTAAAGAGGAATTCAGTGCGTAATCGTCGACCACCTCCATGTGGCACTAATTTCGACTGACATGGATAACGAAGTGCGTCAAACGTCCCACAGTCGCAAGTCCTATTTATCAGGTGTACATGATATTGCCCGCCGATAATACATTGGCTTGGTTTGTCAAACTTCGTCATACAAAACCATAGGTTGTCATGATCGTGACACACTGTGTGTATGGTGTTGGCCCGCGCCTTCACATTGTTAATTTCTTGCAATACCTTCCGGAACCATACATGACCTCCCTGCATTTGGCCTTTACAACTCGCTGCTCGCTTTGAAAATAGTGCCACCAAACGAAAAAATATCTCTCGCACAATCGAGGTTATCGGCAAATGACGCGTTCCTTTTAGAATAGAATTTATGCATTCAGCCAGGTTTGTGGTCATATGACCATATCGTAGGCCACCGTCGTATGCTTGTGTCCACTATTCGAAAGGTATGTTATAGAGGTAGCCTGCGCTTTGATCGTTAACTGAACGCAAAATCCCTAACATCTCATGAAAACGGTTCTTATTGATCTCGTACCCTGCTAATATAATTTGATAGCGAAAATTACATATCAATATTCCATTCAGAATAAATTTAATATTACAAACGAAAGTATATTAATAGAGATTAAATACCCATGTTGGTCACTTACCGTCGTTCAATCGTAAACTGATATTGCCCGTAGTAATTAGATGCAGCGTGCCTTAGATAATACCGATGGTGTGTACGATCCCATAGGCTTTCCTGTCACTTAATTGCGGCTAGTATTCCAGTGCCCCGATCTGATATAACATAAATATCAGGTTGGGGGCATACATGCCTCCTTAACCTAGAAAGAAAGAAATTTCAGTCATCAGCTGACTCCCCCGGTGTTATTGCAAACATAATTGGAAGGATTCTCCCAGCGCCATCCTGTGCCACAGCTAGCAATAGTCGATGGGTATATCTACCATACATAAAGGTACCGTCAATTTGTACCAATGGCTTGCAGTACACAAATGCGTCATGGCATTGCTTAAAGCTCTAGAACAGACGCTTGAACACTTGGCATCCATGGAGCAATCGATTGTTGTAGTACGTAGGGACCGTTTCAAGGTCTGTTATGCAACCTGGGACATACCTCTCCAGCACCTGACACCACTGCTAAACCTCATTATATAAAGCGTATCACCCACTATGCATCTTTTCCAATGCATTCTGCTTAGCTATCTAAGTCTTGTGGTAAGAGGGCATGTACTTCAATTGGCTACGAATACTGGCAATTATGCATGACACATGTAACAGCCCGATTTTGGGGCTAGTCAGAACAGTGGTCTCGGGACCACTAATCCGAGGTTGAGGAAATTTTTTTCATATTATTTTATGTGTTATAACATAATTATATGGATGTATGAAAATTTTGGTGCATTAATTTTGGCGATTTCAAGCTTAATTGTGAAAATGGACTAAATCGCGTTAAGTGCAAAAGTATTGTTTTACAAGTCAAAGGTGTTAAATAGTTATATAATTCTAATGGGAGGTCCCTAATGTGCAACTAGGCCTTGTTTAATCCAGTGGCCGGCCATAGGGACAAGAATTGACATGGTCAATTGGTTAGGTGGGGTTTTGGTGACTTATTTGATAAATTAAAATAAAATAAGAAGAAAGATGATAACACCTATCATCTTCACCATTTTTCCACCAAAAATACTAGCAAAGAGGGGGTTTTGAAAGCTTGAAAATTTTAGCAACTCATCTTCTCTACAAGTAAGTGGTTATGATGGTTTTACTTGATAATTTTTATACTTTTGAAGTCCCCAAAGCTTAAGCTAGCTAATGAGGGGACTAATCTGCCAAATGGTTGAAAGTTTAGGGACTTCCCATGAGAGTTTTCATGTTGTTTGCTAAGTTTTTATGGAAGAAAATGAATGTTAGTGAGTGAAGGAAAAACTTTTGTGAAATGTGTTACCAAGAAAACACCTAAATGGGACTTAGTTGTAAAGATTGTAAATGTGTAATAAATGCATAAAATAAATGGTTTTGTGAGTTGTTGTAAGATGAATAAATGTCTAGATAGGCTTTTTTAATGAGGAAATATGATGAAAAACGATATACGAGCCTAGGGGCAAAATCGTAATTTTTCCATAGTATAGGGGCAAAATGGTCATTTTTTCTTAAGTAGAAAATTTGATGTATCATGAGTTTTAAATTGATTGAATGAGTGAATTTTATTATTATAGATCAAGAAGAACGCGGAAACAACCTTGATCGGGAAAAAGACAAGGTTACGGATTAAGCCTTAGATTAACACATTTTGCATCGAGGTAAGTTTATGTGTAAACGGTACATCTTGAATACTTATGTTGTTACTTATTGGTGTATCGTATGAATGAGATCATTTATGATTGAGATGGATTGAATTCGATGGAAAATGAGTAATTCCCGTAAGAACCTTGAAATAGATATGTAAGTGTAGAATATTATTCGTAATAATCATTGGTGGGCTGTGTGTGATACCACTGTAAATATTCTTATTGGTGGGCTGTGTGCGATACCACCTTAATACTTACTCACGATGGGCTGTGTGCGATATCGCCATTTATATTATCATTTGGTGGGCTAAGTGCGATACAACCGTAAATATTCTTGTTGGTGGGCTATGTGCGATACCACCCTATCATAGATTAATGGTGGGTTGTGTGTGAAACCACTGAGTGTTGGTATTATTCTGAATGATTCATTGAGAAATCGTTTAAGTATATGTTTCATATGATGTTGTGGTGATGAGTGCAGGGAATATATGCTAATAATTGAGAGCATTATATTTGTTATAGAGTTGAAATGTGGTAAGAGATGAAATGGGTAAGCATGATCATGAAATGTGGATTGTTCTTGCTTGGAATGAAAAGTATTGATTGATATATATATATGTGTGTGTGTGTGTATGTGTGTATGTGTGTTATGATGCTATTTGTTTACATGTAAACTTACTAAGCTTAAAGCTTACTCCCTTTCCTTTTTTCCTTGTTTTATAGTGTCAAAGAGTCGGTTCGGGATACGAAGTTATTTGGAAGATCACCCACACTATCAGCTCATCTTGGTATAGTTAGACTTAGAATTTTTGAATATGGCATATATAGGGGCTAGGTTTAGTGGAGATGTTTTATTATTTTTGCCAATTGTGATGGCTCCTTATAAATGAATTCTCTTGTAAATGGCCATAGTTAATGGTCATTATTACTAATTTATGAAAAGATGAGGTTATTCATGAAAGTGTATGTTGCACAATTAGGTTGCTTAGTGAATGGTTGAATGAATTTTTGATGTGTGAGTTAGGGTGGCAAAAAGAGCTTGGCAAATAGCCTTGTTCTTGTCCACACGGGTAGGCACATGGGCGTGAGTCTAGGCCGTGTGTGACATATGGTCAGTCCCACGGGTGTGTGGCTAGGCCGTGTGTCCCCTGTATGTTAATGTTGCAAGTCAGTGTCGACCACGGGCTAGACACATGGGCGTGTGCCTAGGCCGTGTGACCCTTATGAGGTTGCTGACGTCATAAACAGAATACCCAGGTTTTTACACACGGGCGAGGACACGGGCATGTCTAGGCCGTGTGAAGCACACGGGCCAAGAACACGGGCGTGTGTCCAGCTGTGTGAAATCCCCTGTAGGTTCAAAATGGAAATAAATCCCACACGGGCTAGGGACATGGGTGTGTGTGACCACACGGCCTGTCCACACGGGCGTGTCCATTTTCACACGGGCGTGTGGCCCTGTTAAGGCAACATTTTTCCAAGTTTATAAAAGTTTCTGGTTTGATCCTGAGGTCCTCCGTTTTCATGTTTTAGGCCTCGTATGTCCATAACAAGAACGTTAGACATGTGAATGAAAGGTTTTAAATTGGAATGAAATTTGATAGCTCAAAGTTGTATGTTCAAGCGAGATAAGTCCGGTAATACCTTGTACCCGGTTCCAGCGTTGAATACGGGTAAGGGGTGTTACATTTAGTGGTATCAGAGCTATGGTTTAGTCGGTTCTCGGACTACCGTAGCGTGTGTAAGGACCTAGCTATACATGCCATAAAATACAATGATAGTGTGGTGACTTCTGACTATATTTAACTATGTTTTTGTATAGTAAATGGATCCCGATCGAGCAGCTGCTGATGACGCTGCTAGTAATGCGCCGGCTCCCGCACAAGGGACCGTGCCTGTAGAGAGTAGACCTGAGACTTTGGGTCAAGGTGAAGAGGCTCGGGAAGCCTTTCTTCATATGATGAGTAATTGGTACACGGAGTATGTGCGAGCGAATCCTAATGCTCAACCTCCTCCACCCCCTCCTATACCTCAGCCAGTTCCTGTGGCTCCGCAAGGTATAGATTTGGTGAGTATGACCAAACCTCTGGTAGATAAGCTTCGGAAGCAAAGGGCCGAGGATTTTAGGGCTAACATAGACGATGACCTAGAGAGGGCGGAGTTCTGGCTTGAGAACTGAATGAGGGTGTTTGATGAACTCTCCTACACACCTGAGGAGAGCTTGAAATGCGCCGTGTCATTGCTGAAGGACTCGGTATATCGTTTGTGGAAAACATTGACGTCGGTAGTTCTAAGGGAGAGGGTAACGTGGAACTTCTTTTTGGAAGAGTTCCAAAAGAAGTACATAAGTTAGAGATTTGTGGATCAGAAACGGAAGGAGTTCCTCGAGTTGAAGTAAGGTAGAATGACTGTGGCAGAGTATGAGCGCGAGTTTGTTAGGCTTAGCAAGTATGCACAAGAGTGTGTGTTCATAGAAGCTATTTTGTGCAAGAGGTTCGAAGATGCGTTAAATGAGGATATCAGACTGCTAGTTGGGATCTTGGAATTGAAAGAATTCGTAGTGTTAGTTGATAGAGCTTGTAAGGCGGAGGAGTTGAATAAGGAAAAGAGAAAAGCCATGAATGAGGCCCGAGATGCGAGGAAGAGGCCAATGAATAAATCGTATCAAACTCAATCAAAGAGGTCCAAGGAAACGTACCCTCGGATGACTACTTCAGTTGGGTATTCACATCGAGATTTAGGTAATACATATTCGGGCTCGAGAGTACAAGCCACCTCGATGGCAAGCGTGGGCAACCCAAAGTCTAATAAATCGGAGTGTCCAAATTGTGGTAGGCAACACACTGGGGAGTGTTGGGGTAACAACCGAAGTTGTTACAAGTGTTGTTCACCCGATCATTTTATTCGAAATTATCCTGAGAGGGATGAGAAGGAAAGAAAGCAAGAAGTAAGGGCAAGCAATGTATCATCGAGGGGTAGATCACAAAAGAACCCGGGAGGTGGAACTAGTAGTAGAGGTGTGCCCCGAGACTCTGCTGTGAGGTCGGAGGGCCGAGCACCTGCAATGACTTATGCCATTCGCACTCGCGAAAAGGCGTCCTCTCCGGATGTGATAACGGGTACTTTTTCCCTTCATGATATCTCTGTTGTTGCTTTGATTGATTCGGGGTCTACCCATTCTTATATTTGCATGAAATTGGCATCTAGCATGAGTATGATTGTTGAGTCTACGAAAATTGCAGTAAAAGTGTCGAACTCGTTAGGCAAACATGTGCTAGTTGACAAGGTGTATAAGAATTGTCCTTTGACAATTAAGGTCATTGTTTTTCGGCTAACCTTATGTTGTTTCTGTTTGATGAATTTGATTTGATTCTTGGTATGGATTGGTTGACTGCTCACAATGTTTTAGTGAACTGTGGTAGTGATAAACCATAATTTACACATATTTTAACCCCATGCTCGGCTTAATTTTGGATGAATATTCATTAGATTTGATGAATTCGATGCTCCTAATCTCGTAATTTCACGTTGTATACTCAGGAGAGCTTAGGAAATCAAAAAAAATGAGAAACGGGCCAAAAATAGACAAAATACGCCTACTTTAGAGACTCACACGGCCTGGGCTATCACCCACGGCCGTGTGTTTCGAGCAACAACCTAGACACGGCCTGGACTATCGACCACGGGCAGATCACACGGCCGTGTGTGGCGAGCAGGATCAACCACGGCCAAGGGAGTCCACCACGAGCATGTCACACGGGCGTGTCCCTGCCGAAATCAAGATGAGTTTCATTCGGAATAGGATACTTGTGGGCCAAGAAAGGCATCTCGAAAGCCTTTCTAAACACCCTGGAGAGCGACCTAAAAGGGGGCAAAGCCAGAGAGGGCTGAACACAGGAAATTACTCGAAGACAGCCATTTGATTCATCCCAGAAGCCGAAATCACACCCAAGACGGAAGATCTTCCCTTTAATTTCCTTCAGGGGGTTTTAGGGTTTTTTCTTATGTTTTGTTATTTACTTTCTTCTGAGATGTATTCTTTGTTAAACATGAACTAAACCCCTCAAATACCTGAGGGGGATGAAACCTAAGACGGATCTTATTATTATTTTCTGAACTGTATGATAAATACTTGATTTGTTCTTAATTATGTGTTCTTAATTCTTGCTTTAATATTTCAGGATATTGATTCAAGTATTGATGTGCTTAGGCAGTGGAGCAAAAATCCCTGTTTAAGAGTAGATCTAGCATAGTTAAGCGGAGTTGATCGCAACCCTAGAGATAGGATGACGAAAATCTGCCGGATTAGGGTCAAACCTAATATGGGAGTCCATAGATCGAGTTAATGCAACACTAGGGGTTTTAATTAGAAAGAGATTTCAATTAATCAACCTAGGGTTAGACGTTATTAGTCTCGAAAGGGATAATAATATAAATTAGGGAACCCTACGGATCAAGTCAAGTGAATAAATTGTCTGGTTCAAAGTTAAGTAACAAGTGAATTCTAGGTGGATTCTTCCTCGGGTATTGTCTTAATCAACTGGTTTTCCCAAAATTATTTTCCCAATTCAGTCTCTGTGTCTTAGCATACTTAGTTTAGTAATTAGTTAATTAAACATCGATTCTCTTAATACTTAGACTAGATAATAAAAAGATAGTAACTACTAGTACTCTTGGTCCTTGAGGATACGATATTTCTGGTCTTGCCATAGCTATATACCGAACGATAGGTGCGCTTGCCTTATTCATTGTCATAGTTAGTTTGGACACGATCAAGTTTTTGGCGCAGTTGCCGGAAACTAAGATATTAGGAACGCTAAATTTTTATTACTTTAGCCATTTTTATATTTTTATTTTTAACTTTGCTACTTTTTCTCTTATTTGTTTCTGATAGGTATCTCTAGTTTATGACTAGAAGAAACCCGTCAGGACCCTTGATTTTTTACAGTGAAATAGAACATACCACTCAACCGAAGAGATGTCACTCAATAATTATCGCTGGCAAGTCATGAGGACAAAGCCTAATAAAGCAAATTTCTGTTTTCAACCTAGACGCGGTCACCATGTTATCTAACCAGTAGAGCTTTTAAATAAAAAAATTGATGGTTTGTATGGTTCTACGCAGTACACCCAATAATACAATGTGACTCAAATCTAGGAGGGATGAGCAATACAGAATATCCACTTTACAACCCGAGCTACTGAAAACGAACAAGTTCACTATATGGGTAATAATCCTCGACCTCAAAATAATCCTTATAGTAACACTTACAATGCATGTTGGAGGAATCATCCCAATTTCTCATGAGGAGGTCAAGGAAATCCAGAAATCAAATACCACCACCACTCTCCGGATTTCAAAAAGAACCACCTTACCGACAGAAAAGAAACCAAACCTTGAGGAGATATTGGAAAAATTCATCTCTGTGTCGAGAGACTCATTCCCGAATCATCAAAACGGCGTTGAAAACTCAACAAGAATCGATTCAAAGGATTGAGAATCAAATTGGACAATTAGTCAAGATAGTTTCCGAAAGGCAACCAGGTAACTTACATAGTAACACCAACCCAAAAGAACATGTGAAGGCAGTTACACTAAGGAGTGGAAAGGGGTTGGTTGAAGCTGAAAAGAAGATGCCACGAGAAATTAATAAGGAAAAAGGTGAGGAAGTAAACGAGAATGTAATACCGGAACCTAAAGAGTATAACCCACTGATTCCACATCCAGCAAAGTTGAAGAAAGACCGCATGGACGCACAATTTGGTAAGTTTCTCGAACTCTTTAAACAATTACATATTAACGTACCTTTTGTTGAAGCTATTTCGCAGACGCCTACGTATGCAAAATTCTTAAAAGAGATTTTAACAAATAAAAGGAAGTTTGAAGAGCTATCAACAGTGGAACTTAACGAGGAATGCTTAGCTATTCTCCAAAATAAGCTACCAACAAAATTGAAAGATCTAGGGAGTTTTACTATTCCTTGTTTAATTGGTAGTTTAAATGTTAACCATGCTTTGGCTGATTTAGGGGCAAGTATTAATGTCATGCCTTGTAATATGCTCCTCAAACAACCATTATGCAAATAACAGGTAAGTCTAGCTCAAGACTTTAAACGAGCGCTTCTCGGGAGGCAACCCGAGCACTAACCCCATTAATTTTCATATTTTCGATTTTTAGCACCTAACTAAAAACTAACCAAATTTTTAGGCGCAGGTTTCCCTACCCACACGGCCTTGCACACGGGCGTGGCCGTGGCCGTGTGGAAACAGGGCAAAACTTTTCCCAAAACACGGGCTGGGATAAAACACCACGGCCGTGCGATTTGGCCGTGGTCGGAACTGAGAAATCTACACGGGCGTGCGACACGCCCGTGGGACCTTTGAGTCCATTTATTTTTTTCTTTTTCTCTTATTTTCATTTTTAATTTATTTTCTTTTATCTTTCTCGTCTTTAATTTATATTATTATATTTTGATTTTCTTAATTTAGGTCCTAAAGGCTGGTAGGGAATCACCACACCACGACCCTAGTATCCACCACTACCAGCACATCCTCCTCCAACTCAGTCGGAATTTCCCTCGTTTCTTTTCTTTTACTCCATCCAAACATCAGGAAGTTTCACTTCTCTTCCTACCTTATGATTTTCTTACTAATTTGTGAATATCTATTTTTGTACATTGAGGACAATGTACATATTAAGTGTGGGGAGGTGTCAACAATACTGTCCCTGAATGATATCTTGTCTTAAGTAATTTTCTCATATTACTGTTAGAATGAAATTTCTTTTGATTTATAATTTTCATTGATATGTTTTGGATTAAGGCATAGGTAATTGTGCAATGATGATTTAAACTTTAGGAGACTTGAGAATCAAGCATGATGAGTCTATTTTCAAAACTAAAAATTTGTTAGGTTGTCTACCTGAATCTAATTATTACCTTGAAGTTTGAAATTTACAAGGTTGACATCAGAAACCATAATTTTTGTGAGATTTTGAGCCTTTAGAGCATACATTTTTCGTGCTCACTTTATTGATTATGAGTGTGTCAACATTGATTTGTTATTCCAGAACTTGCTTCGATTATACATGTCAAGACCACACTTCTAATTTGATATACTGAGATGATAAAGGCACCTAGGTTTTAACCCACTTACTCCATAAAAAGCCTAACTTCAAAATTAACCCCTAGTGAGCCCCTTTGAGACTAATAAACCATTTCTTGACTCACCCATTAATATTAACCCAAAACCCACTTTGTATTTGTTATCACCATTTCTCTTGACTACCCTTATATCGAGATTTGATTTGATCGGTTGCTTAACTATTTTCTTTATTTCAGTTGTTAATTTCTATCTTATTATTATTGTATGTGCTTAAAAAAATGAAGTATATTCATTATTAGTTCTATGTTATTTGAGCTTACGTTTAATTTTACATTTTGAAAAGAAGCTCGTGTTATTAGTGATGAATTCTTAATTGATGTAATTATTCAAGTTTTAGTTTATTTTTCTAGTTAGGTAATTTGTCAATTCAATCTCGATACTAACCCTCTAATTCAGCCTTTATCCACACCTTTAGCCCAAGCCCCATTACAACCCTTTTAAAGAGCTTTTGATTTGTGTATCATCTCATTTTACAGTGGTGGAGGTTTGATTTTCAGGCAAGCCTATGGGATTAACTTTTCATGTTTGACTTTTTGAGTGCTTAATTTGAACCTTAAACACTTTGAGTGATTTGAGTGAATCTTTAGTGAGGATGTCAATTCTTATCGATTTTGGATCAAAGGTAATTTATTTAGATGAGGGGAGACACCTATATTTTTGTGCTATAAAAATTTATGACTTAGATTGTTTGAATCTTTAGGACTCTTTTAGTTAAATTATCAATGTATGAATTATCTATGAATTATGATGAAACATTATTGATGAGGATTATGAACTGAGGGAGTTAATTTTAATTGTGAGTTGAAGATTTTGCTTGAGGACAAGAAAAAGCTTAAGTGTGGGGGTATTTGATAAATCATAATTTACACATATTTTAACCCCATGCTCGGCTTAATTTTGGATGAATATTCATTAGATTTGATGAATTCGATGCTCCTAATCTCGTAATTTCATGTTGTATACACAGGAGAGCTTAGGAAATCGAAAAGAACGAGAAACTGGCCAAAAAGGGACAAAATAGGCCTACTTTAGAGACTCACACGGCCTGGGCTATCACCCACGGCTGTGTGTTTCGAGCAACAACCTAGACACGGCCTGGACTATCGACCACGGATAGATCACACGGCTGTGTGTGGCGAGCAGGATCGACCACGGCCAAGGGAGTCCACCACGGGCATGTCACACGGGCATGTCCCTGCCGAAATCAAGATGAGTTTCATTCAGAATAGGATACTTGTGGGCCAAGAAAGACATCTCGAAAGCCTTTATAAACACCCTAGAGAGCGACCTAAAAGGGGGCGAAGCCAGAGAGGGCTGAACACAGGAAATTACTCGAAGACAGCCAGTTGATTCATCCTAAAAGCCGAAATCACACCCAAGACGGAAGATCTTCCCTTCAATTTCCTTCAGGGGGTTTTAGGGGTTTTTCTTATGTTTTGTTATTTACTTTCTTCTGAGATGTATTATTTGTTAAACATGAACTAAACCCCTCAAATACCTGAGGGGGATGAAACCTAAGACGGATCTTGTTATTGTTTTCTGAACTGTATGATAAATACTTGATTTGTTCTTAATTATGTGTTCTTAATTCTTTCTTTAATATTTTAGGATATTGATTCAAGTATTGATGTGCTTAGGCAGTGGAGCAAAAATCCCTTTTTAAGAGTAGATCTAGCATAGTTAAGCAGAGTTGATCGCAACCCTAGAGATAGGATGACGAAAATCTGTCGGATTAGGGTCAAACCTAATATGGGAGTCCATAGATCGAGTTAATGCAACACTAGGGGTTTTGATTAGAAAGAGATTTCAATTAATCAACCTAGGGTTAGACGTTATTAGTCTCGAAAGGGATAATAATATAAATTAGGGAATCCTACGGATCAAGTCAAGTGAATAAATCGTCTGGTTCAGAGTTAAGTAACAAGTGAAGTCTAGGTGGATTCTTCCTCGGGTATTATCTTAATCAACTGGTTTTCCCAAAAGTATTTTCCCAATTTAGTCTCTGTGTCTTAGCATCCTTAGTTTAGTAATTAGTTAATTAAACATCGATTCTCTTAATACTTAGGCTAGATAATAAAAAGATAGTAACTACTAGTACTCTTGGCCCTTGAGGATACGATATTTTCGGTCTTGCCATAACTATACTACCGAACGATAGGTGCGCTTGCCTTATTCGTTGTCATAGTTAGTTTGGACACGACCAGGTAGCAAGTTTATTGAATTAAGATGTGTAAATGGGGATATCATTCGGGTTGAATCAGGTAAATCAGATAGTTTGCCTGTAATGATTTCATCTATGTGAGCCGAGAGATACTTGAGAAAAGGGTACGAGTCCTACCTCGCCTTCGTATTGAATACTCAAGAGTCAGAGGTGAAAATTGAATCAGTGCCTGTGGTGTGCGAGTATCTGGACGTGTTCCCGTAAGAATTACCCTGATTGCCTCCAGTTAGAGAGGTTGAGTTTGGTATAAAGTTAATTCCGGGTACGGCACCTATTTCGGTTACTCTGTATAGGATGGCACCATTGGAGCTAAAAAAGTTGATGGTTCAGTTGCAAGAATTAACGGATTAAGGTTTTCCAAGGCCGAGCTTTTCACCGTGGGGTGCTCGGTACTTTTTGTGAAAAAGAAAGATGGGTCGATTAGATTGTGCATAGACTACAGACAGCTCAACAAGGTGACAGTGAAGAATAAGTATCCTTTGCCAAGGATAGATGACTTGTTTGACCAATTGAAGGGAGCTACGGTGTTCTCTAAGATAGACTTAAGATCTGCTATTACCAGCTGAGGGTTAAGGAGCAAGATGTGCCGAAAATTGCATTTCAGACGAGGTATGGCCATTATGAGTTCCTTGTCATGCCATTTGGCTTAATGAATGCTCCTGCGATTTTTATGGATCTAATGAACCGTATCTTCCGACCGTATTTGGATAAGTTTGTAGTATTTTTTATTGATGACATACTGATTTATTCTCGGGATGAGAGTGAGCATGTAGAGCACTTGAGAATTGTTTTGCAGACTCTAAGAGACAAGCAGTTGTATGCTAAGTTCAGTAAGAGTGAATTTTGGCTCCGAGAGGTCGGATTCTTAGGACACATTGTATCGGGTGATGGCATAAGAGTTGATCCAAGTAAGATCTCGGCTATTGTGGAGTGAAAATCACTAAGGAATGTGTTTGAAATTAGAAGCTTGTTGGGTTTAGCGGGGTACTACAGACGATTCGTAAAAGGGTTCTCCATGATTGCTACCCTGATGACGAAACTGTTACACAAGGACGTTAAATTTGAATGGACTGAGAAATGCCAACAAAGTTTCGAGAGATTGAAAGCATTGTTGACTGAGGCGCCGATTTTAGTACAACCTGAGTTGGAGAAAGAGTTTGTGGTCTACAGTGATGCGTCATTAAATGGTCTTGGTTGTGTGTTGATGTAAGAGGGTAAGGTAGTAGCTTATGCCTCGAGACAACTAAAACCGCATGAGAAGAATTATCCGACTCATGATATGGAGCTGGCTGCGATTGTCTTCGCTTTGAAGAGTTGGCGTCATTATTTATATGGTGAGAAGTGCTGAATCTTCACCGATCACAAGAGTTTGAAGTACTTAATAGACCAAAAGGATTTGGATTTACGACAACGGCGGTGGCTTGAATTATTAAAGGATTACGAGTTAGTAATCGATTACCATCCGGAGAAAGTGAATGTGGTTACGGATGCCTTGAGTAGAAAATCCCTGTATGCTTTGAGAGCTATGAGTATGAGTTTAGCGTTATCTGATGATGGTGCTATATTAGCCGAGTTGAGGGGCTAGACCATTATTTATTTAGCAGATATATGAAGCTCAAAAGAATGATAGTGAGATGCAAGTTAAGAGAGCTCAGTGCGAATCGGGGAATAAATCAGATTTCCGAGTTAGTTCCGAGGATTGCTTGATGTTTCATGATAGAATTTGTGTACCAAAGGATGATGAGTGAATCCAGAAAATTTTACATGAAGCACACAGTGGTTGTTTGTCATCACATCCGGGCAGTACAAAAATGAACAATGATTTGAAGAAATTGTATTGGTGGCCGGGTATGAAAAGAGACATCTCTAAATTTGTTACGAAATGTTTAGTTTGTCAACAAGTGAAAGCCGAGCACCAAGTGCCTTCGGGATTGCTTCAGCCGGTAATGGTTCCGGAGTGGAAGTGGGATCAAATTACAATGGATTTCGTAACAGGGTTACCTATGACTCCGAGAAAGAAAGATGTTGTGTGGGTCATTGTTGATAGATTGACAAAGTCGGCTCACTTTATGCCGATACGTGTGGATTACTCACTTGATAAGTTGGTCGAGTTGTACATTGCTGAGGTGGTGAGATTGCATGGGGTGCCTATATCTATTATTTCGGATAGAGATTCGAGGTTTACTTCGAGGTTTTGGAAGAAGTTGCAAGAAGCCTTGGGTACAAAGTTGAATTTTAGTACCGCGTTCCATCCTCAAACCGATGGCCAATCTGAAAGAGTGATTCAAGTTCTTGAGGATATGCTCCAATGCTGTGTGTTAGAGTTCGAAGGTAGTTGGGAAAAATATCTACCTTTGGTCGAGTTTTCCTATAACAAAAGTTATCAGTCAAGTATACGGATGGCACCATACGAAGCTTTATATGGCCGCAAGTGTCGGACTCTCTTGTATTGGACCGAGCTTAGTGAGAAGCGAATTCACGGGGTTAACCTAGTTAAATAGGCTGAGGAGAAAGTGAAAATTATCCGAGATAGTCTGAAAACTGCTTCGGATCGACAAAATTCATACGCGGATTTAAAAAGGAAAGAAATTGAGTTTCAAGTGGGTGACAGGGTATTCCTGAAAGTATCTCCGTGGAAGAAAATATTGAGATTTGGTCGAAAGGGCAAATTGAGTCCACGATTCATAGGACCATATGAGGTTATTGAGAGGATTGGGCCAGTAGCATACCGGTTGGCTTTGCCGGCAGAATTAGAGAGAATACACAACGTGTTTCATGTGTCAATGTTGCGGCGATATGGTTCCGATCCTTCGCATGTGATTCCTCAAACCGAAATTGAGATACGATCAGACATGACGTATGAGGAGGAACCAATTAAGATATTGGCTCGAGAGGTTAAACAGTTGAGGAATAAGAGCATAGCTTTAGTAAAAGTGTTATGGCAAAGACACGGTGTGGAAGAGGCTACGTGGGAACCGGAAGAAGCCATGAGAGAACAATACCCAAACCTTTTTATCGGTAAGATTTTCGGGGACGAAAATCTCTAAAAGAGGGGAGAGTTGTAACAGCCTGATTTTGGGGCTAGTCGGAATAGTGGTCTCGGGACCACTAATCCGAGGTTGAGGAAAGCAATTTTCATATTATTTTATGTGTTATAGCATAATTATATGGATGTATGAAAATTTTGGTGCATTAATTTTGGCGATTTCATGCTTAATTGTGAAAAAGGACTAAATCGCGTTAAGTGCAAAAGTATTGTTTTACAAGTCAAAGGTGTTAAATAGCTATAGAATTCTAATGGGAGGTCCCTAATGTGCAATTAGGCCTTGTTTAATGTAGTGGCCGACCATAGGGATAAGAATTGACATGGTCAATTGGTTAGGTGGGGTTTTGGTGACTTATTTGATAAATTAAAATAAAATAAGAAGAAAGATGATAACACCTATCATCTTCACCATTTTTCCACCGAAAATAACAGCAAAGAGGGGGTTTTTAAAGCTTGAAAATTTCAGCAACTCATCTTCTCTACAAGTAAGTGATTATGATGGTTTTACTTGATAATTTTTATACTTTTGGAGTCCCCAAAGCTTAAGCTAGCTAATGAGGGGACTAATTTGCCAAATGGTTGAAAGTTTAGGGACTTTCCTTGAGAGTTTTCATGTTGTTTTCTGAGTTTTTATGGAAGAAAATGAATGTTAGTGAGTGAAGGAACAACTTTTGTGAAAGGTGTTATCATGAAAACACCTAAATGGGACTTAGTTGTAAATATTGTAAATGTGTAAAAAATGCATGAAATAAATGGTTTTGTGAGTTGTTGTAAGAGAAATAAATGTTCATCTAGGCTTGTTTAATGAGGAAATGTGATGAAAAACGATATACGAGCCTAGGGGCAAAAGCGTAATTTTTCCATAGTATAGGGGCAAAATGGTCATTTTTGCCTAAGTAGAAAATTTGATGTATCATGAGTTTTAAATTGGTTGAATGAGTGAATTTTATTATTATAGATCAAGAAGAACGTGGAAACAACCTTGACCGGGAAAAAGGTAAGGTTACGGATTAAGCCGTAGATTAACACATTTTGTATCGAGGTAAGTTTATGTGTAAACGGTACATCTTGAATACTTATGTTGTTACTTATTGGTGTATCGTATGAATGAGATCATTTATTATTGAGATGGATTGAATTCGATAGAAAATGAGTAATTCCCGTAAGAACCTTGAAATAGATATGTAAGTGTAGAATATTATTCGTAATAATCATTGGTGGGCTGTGTGCGATACCACCGTAAATATTCTTATTGGTGGGCTGTGTGCGATACCACCTTAATACTTACTCACGATGGGCTGTGTGCGATACAATCGTTTATATTATCATTTAGTGGGCTAAGTGCGATACCACCGTAAATATTCTTGTTAGTAGGCTATGTGCGATACCACCCTATCATAGATTAATGGTGGGCTGTGTGCGAAACCACCGAGTGTTGGTATTATTCTGAATGATTCATTGAGAAATCGTTTAAGTATATGTTTCATATGATGTTGTGGTGATGACTGCAGGGAATATATGCTAATAATTGAGAGCATTAGATTTGTTATATGGTTGAAATGTGGTAAGAGATGAAATGAGAAAGCATGATTATGAAATGTGGATTGTTCTTGCTTGGAATGAAAAGCATTGATTGATATATATATATATATATGTGTGTGTGTGTGTGTTATGATGCTATTTGTTTACATGTAAACTTACTAAGCTTAAAGCTTACTCCCTTTCCTTTTTCCCTTGTTTTATAGTGTCAAAGAGCCGGTTCGGGATACGAAGTTATTTGGAAGATCACCCACACTATCAGCTCATTTCGGTATAGTTAGACTTAGCATTTTTGAATCTGGCATGTATAGAGGCTAGGTTTAGTGGAGATGTTTTGTTATTTTGGCCAATTGTGATGGCTCCTTATAGATGAATTCTCTTGTATATGGCCATAGTTAATGGCTCATTATTACTAATTTATGAAAAGACGAGGTTATTCATGAAAGTGTATGTTGCACAATTGGGTTGCTTAGTTAATAGTTGAATGAATTTTTGATCTGTGAGTTAGGGTGGCAAAAAGAGCTTGGCAAATAGCCTTGTTCTTGTCCACACAGGTAGGTACACGGGCGTGTGTCTAGGCCGTGTGTGACACACGGTCAGTCCCACGGGTGTGTGGCTAGGCCGTGTGTCCCCTGCATGTTATTGTTGCAAGTCAGTTTTGACCACGGGCTAGACACACGGGCGTGTGCCTAGGCCGTGTGACCCTTATGAGGTTGCTGACGTCATAAATAGAATACCCAAGTTTTTACACACGGGCGAGGACACGGGCGTGTCTAAGCCGTGTGAAGCACACGGGCCAAAAACACGGACGTGTGTCCAACTGTATGAAAACCCCTATAGGTTCAAAATGGAAATAAATCTCACACGGGCTAGGGACATGGGCGTGTGTGACCACACGGCCTGTCCACACGGGCGTGTCCATTTTCACACGGGCGTGTGGCCCTGTTAAGGTAAAATTTTTCCAAGTTTATAAAAGTTTCCGGTTTGATCCCGAGGTCCTCCGTTTGCATGTTTTAGGCCTCGTATGTCCATAACAAGAACATTAGACATTTGAATGAAAGGTTTTAAATTGGAATGAAATTTGATAGCTCAAAGTTGTATGTTCAAGTGAGATAAGTCCGGTAATGCCTCGTACCCGGTTCTAGCATTGAATACGGGTAAGGGGTGTTACAACACAGAAGTCTTGGGATCTGCCTTCAACATCGGTAGTATTCAGCTAGCTATCATACCTGAATCCATCTTGGGATGATCTTGTGAAACACCTGTCAACAAAGTACGTTAAATAATGCAACATTAAGTAATAACATTATTATTCAAAAATCCTAAACACCCAGTGATACTGTACCAGCAACACATGTATGTGGACCTTTGTACTTTTTTATCTCCCATAAGCCTGTCTTTTTCCTAAAAGAAGCCATGATTTTCCATGAACATGTATCGTCTTGCACTACGCACTTGGCCTCGAACTTCTCGGATTTGGATTTAACCACGTTGTAGTTAACCTCGTGATTGATGCTATGTTGTTTCAAAGCACCAAGAAAACTATCCTTACTGGAAAACTCCTTACCAACTTCCAATTCACCCGAATCAAATGACGAACCTGTACAGTCGTGCATTCTTTGTGGTAGATCTGGAAACTCCAATGCATTATCTGTCGATATATCAACATTATGCATGTGGGCTGGAGGCAAGTTCGCCCTGAATTGCGGATCTTTTTCTTCTTCATCTGAACCCCCTTCAATGTCTTCAGGTTTGGATGGAACAGGCTCCAGTTTAGAAAATAATGTAACTTCTGCACCATCGGGGCCGGGCTCTCGAGGTGGATCCATATCGAACTCATCATCCAACCCACCATCATCTACAACGTATGAGGTCCCCTCGCTAGTGGATGTCGTAGGGAGTACATCATCCCTTCTTATGGACATTTCGTAACGTCCCCAATAAGATGTGGATTGCCAACCATTAGAAGTTGATGTCATTCCCTAATACGTATTTCCAGCATCGAACATCGACCCACTGATGTGCATGTCCCATCCATTAAATGAGTGTCGTGCAAGAGTTGTGTTTTCCATACTGCCACCAAACACGGGCGCTTTCATGTTCTGCCTCCTACTAACGGAGTGTCGGGTAGAGGTCATGTATTCCTCTCGAACAACAGTTGAGGTTGAAGTCGCAAATGTTTCATTTGACGATGAAAATTGTACATATAACTCAAGATAGGGTGATCCACTAGCTAGATTAGTCTGCACCATCGCCTCAAAACTACGACCACCTTTGATATCAAATGAGTCACATGTCACGGGATCAATCGGAGCACAAAATCGATACTTAATAGAAGAAACCTTACTTGGTGTCATTCCGAAGATTTTGTGCCTAATTCTTTTACGAAATTCTGTAAAATCTATACTCTGGTTAAAAACCATTCGCGTTGTGTTCTCTGATAAAAAACAACGCCGTTCTCGGTATCACGGACCTCACCATCATAGTAAATAACAGAATTAATACGTTCGCTCATCTTCAATTTCTATTCCGCTTAGCCTCTCTATTTTTTCTTGCTGTAACTTATGCAACCTGAGAATGAAATTTGCCTCATTTATAACCTAAGACCAAACATGAACTACTGTAGAAAAAGAGCGTCCACGTAGGAGCTTTTTTCAGAAATTTTGCTGACATTGCATCCTGCTTGAAGCGTTTTTGACACTATTTATTCAGAAACATCTTCTCACAATTATTTTTTCAAGAACTCATCAGAGAAAAAGAGCGCCCACGTGGGAGCTTTTTTCGAAATTTTGCCGACATTGCATCCTCGCTTGAGCGTTTTTGACACTATTTGTTCGTAAACGCCTTCTCAAAATTATCTTTTCGAAACTCAGAGAAAAGAGCGTCCACGTGGGAGCTTTTTTCAGTAATTTTACTGACAGTGTATCTTGCTTGAAGCGTTTTTGACACTATTTGTTTAGAAACGTCTTCTCAAAATTATTTTTGTAGGGTAAAAATAGTCAGTTTTGTTACAAAAAACATAATATTATTTTTAAAAAAACTAAACCCTAATTTAATTAATTTTAACCTTAAACCCTAATCCCTAATTTAATTTATTTCTTTAAAACCCTTAAACCCTAATTTACTTAATTTATTTAAAAACTATAAACCCTAATTTAATTAATTTTTATAAAATAACACTAAATCCTAATTTATTTTTAAAATATACTAAAATCCTAAACCCTAAACTTAAATTATTTTAGCAAAACCCTAACCTTAAAAACCCTAAAAAACCCTAGGGACTAAACATGCAAAGATCCCTAACCTAGAAAAAAACACGGAGCAAAACGCGCCCCTGGGGGAGCGTTTTTGCCACGTCAACAAAATGCGTCCACGTCAGCGCATTTTATGTTGACATGGCAAAAGCGCTCCCCCAAGGGCGTGATTTGTTGGCATTTTCCCCTAAAACGCTCCTACGTGGACGCGTTTTGCCAAAACCGGCCCTTTTCGATAAATAATGAAAAAATCGGCCCATTTTCGTAAATATACTTGGAAATAGGCCTTTTTAGATAAATTAGCCGAGAAGCAAAGATCAGTTCCATTAAAATTTACATATTTGTATGAATTTAATAATACACATAGTATACTTTTATCCATTAATATATATATTATTGTTTCTTTTCTATAATTACTTTAAATTCCAATAATCTAAATTTGCTATTAAAGAATTTTTCTTCTAACAAAATAATTAAAAATTATAAACTTTTTACAATTGTTAGGATGAAAAATGAGATTTGTAAAAAATTATAAATATTTTTAACAATGTAAAATTTAAAAAAAAAAAAAAAAACTAAAGGCATTCTCTTTTACTTTATAACAAGAAAATTTGTATGACCCCCCTCTTTGAGTAAAATTTAAAAAATGAATTTTGGCTCTTTTATTTAAATTCTTTATAAAATCTGAAATCTGAAATTATTTTTATTGAAACAGATATATTCATCGCCTAAATAAAAATGAAAAATTTTTCTCCAAATGTCAATGATCACACCTTAAGATTTTCTATCTTGACATGTACTTACAATTTTCTTTTTAAAAAACTCATCAAAATATTATAAAAAAAAATGCATTATTATTTTAGAAAGGAAAAAAATCTTGGGCCTTAAAGAAATCAAGATACAAGATATATTGATAATTCCTCCTTATCTACAGGCACGCTATTCAAAATTGTTTCCAGAAAAGGACACCATTTTCATTTCTCAATCACAAAAGCCAAAGTAGGAAACTCGGTTCTGCCTTTATCTAATAATCATAATAATGTAGAAACAGAAAAATAGCACCAATTAACTCTTTTCTCAACATTAATTCTTAAGGCTAACCTAGAAAAGCAGCAGCAAGAAATCTAAAATAAGATAACACCATAATTCCATTTATCATAAAAAGGAACCCTACTTTCATGATTACTTGGACTGGACCAAACACAAGAATCTCGTCCCTAACTTGCACCTGCTATGTTCTTGGCGACGGCATCAGCGTAAGAGATAGGCTTCTGATCGGAGTCGGAGTCGTCCTTGCGAGTGGAGTCGATGTCGTCGGGATCCCGATCAGGGTCGGAGTTGTCCATAGCGGAGCGAGCCTTGTCCAGTAAAGGTTTAAACGCCATCTCTATAGCCATCCACCCGAAAGCTAGCGCCCCCAAAACCACCGCCGCTTGTTTAACAGGAGTTGATTTCCCCATTTTCTTTCCTTCCTCTTTCTTTTTCCTGATTCTCTGATTTTTATGTTCTTTTTTGGGGACTAATAGTAATTTGGCTATTGTTATTGTTACCCTTGTTTATATATAAACACTTCGCACAAAATGAACGGGACTGGGCTAAGCAACCTGTGTGTCCCACCTAACAATGATGTTTTTGATGAACGGTCATGATTCTAATTTAAAAGGATTATCTAGAAAAAAAAACCATTAAAATAACTAGGATGAAACAACTTCGAGAAACGGTAACCAAAGAAAAAAGAAAAAGTGCCGATCATGCATAGGTAAAAAGTGAGGCAAATTTTTTAGAATCCTCATTACGTGCTAAATATATTTAGAAGGCAATGAACCGCATTCCTTCATTTTACAACATAATTGACAGGGGTATTAAAATATCTGCTAGTCGGGAATCTCAGGATCCATGATTAAGCCGTACAACCAAGGCTAATAATCATATAGAAAAGTAAAATATCAATACAATTCCTTTTAATATTCGTAACTTCACCCATAAATTCTCCCCACAACAAAGTTGTCTACACATCCAGCTGTTACAAAAATTTGGAGGCATGGCAGCATATTTAACGGCCTCGACCTCGCCCGCGTCCACGCCCACGACCCCGACCACGTCCCAATGGCTTCCCTGAATTTGGAAATGCATTAGGAAGATCAATACTAAGATAAGATAAAGCAGATACAGGTAGGACACTCTAAAAAGGGGGAATGAAATGGCGATACCAGCTGTTGGCTTCTTTGGTTTCACCCTAGGTGTCTCTTCAACCAGCAATGTCTCAAGATTTAAGCTGTCAGGCAGGATATAGTAGCGAATATTGTTACCCCTAACACTGAGGTGATCCATAGTCACTGGATTTTTTCCCTTCAGTGTAAGTTTCACAGTTTTGAGATGGGTGTTCATACTGATATCCACACCTGAAACAAACAAGCAAAGCACTCAAAAAAGTAGCATACCAACATGCTGTTGTCTGTTCGCTCTGGAAATGACTAAAAGCCAATTTCGCCATAAAGAAATAGTGATGAGATAGACATACAGAATAATAAAGAATGAAAAGCACTCCAGCAAAGAAGCCAACTAAATGCATGACAGCCACTACGTCCAGAAAATGGGATCTTGAGTATACACAACTTCAAGCAAAAGAAGCAAAGATGTTTATGCTAGCGTATCCAAGTACATATGCTCTTACAAATTATTGCTTCCACTTTGTGAGGTATTATCACTATCTATCCACCTACTTAAGCCATCATGAGCTTAATGTGCCTCAAGTGATGACCAATACAAGCAAAGAAACTTTGCACATTTTCCAAAAGAACAATGAGTTAAAAACTTCGCACATATATATGTAGTTCAAGTCCCCTTGTTAATGAAACCAGGAAACAAGTAAATCATTCAATGCAATCTGGTGTTAATAAAAGGGTGTAGCTATCCAAGAAGAATTGGGTTTTGTACAACTTTTCCAATATTCAGCAGACCAGATTAGAAACAATAACAGTAAATAAAATAAATAACCATTTTCTTTTATACAAAGTCAAACTATAAAAAGGTGGAAGTAATTGGTTAACCACATAAAAGCGAGATTGGGAATGGTCTAATTTCATCTAGCAAGAGTTACCAAGGAAGAATAAAACATCGTATAGGCAAGTTAATTACTAATTAATTAACACTTAAACAAAAAACAAACACTGGCATATCCAGAACGACCATATTTCAAGCCAAATATTGAACCTAAGAAGATTGCCCCAATCGAACCATAAATCAGGTAAATAGCAAACTAAGTTCAGATTTCCGAATCCGAGTTCATTCTTACAAGTAACACTACTCATTACTCATTACTCATGAAAACAATAAACCCTAATACGTATGTCAGTTTCTGCAAACAATCTCAAGCTTTTACAACTTCACTAAAACGAAGGGCTAGGGTTTATAAAAAACGCTAATGCTGGGGCAAAAAAAATGAAAAGGGAAATAGAGGAACCTGTGATGGTGCCGTGAACAACGGTTCCATTCTTGAGCTCAATCGACACCGTTTCATTGTTCAACTTCATCAAAAACCTGCTCATAAATTTTCAAATCAAAGCCAATATATTAAGAATCTAAAAAGATCGTTTGATCGTCACTTGGTTAAAAACAGAGAAACGAATGAAATAGATTTCAGTGACCTGACGAGCTTCATGTTGAGGAGAGGTAATGGTTGAAGCAAAAATGTGAGAAAGAGAGGCAGCAGTTGTTGAACTGTGAAAGGAAGCGGGAGAGAGATGGAGCTGTTTGCCCGTTTGTGACTTTGATTTTTGCTGTCTGGTTTTACTCTGCGATGAGAGAGAGAGGATTTAGGGCTCAGGCCTTTGTCTACATTTGGGGCAAACCTTTATTAAGTCTTGGTTTTAATTTTGTGACTTGTGGGAAAGTATATCCGCAAAAATTCACTGTAAAATTTAGTGTAAAGTTTAAATAGTTTTATATATTTTTATAATTTTTTATATAATTAATATTTTAATAATTTGACCGTTGAATTTATTAATATATTTATATTTATTATATATGTAAATTTTTTAATCGATTTAAAATATTGTTTATATTATTTAACGATTGAAAATCTTTTTTACAATAAATGAATAGTTAAAAAATTTTAATTTATGTCAAACTTGACATACATGATATACATGAATGGATCATGAAATATGACAATTGAATTGTTAAAATATTAATCGTATAAAAAATTACGGAATGGGTAAAACCGCTTAAGTGGATCCCTCCCCAAGTATAAATATAAGGATTATTATTTGAGACAACGATGGATAGGGGTGATCATTAGCTCGAATTGAATGAAAAAATTCGAGTTAGTTGAGTTGACGAGTCCTATTTTATCATCTTAAATCGATTTTAAATTTTTTCAAACCGAATTGAGTGAAATGAAATTCAAGTTGAGTCAAATAAATTTGTTCGAGTTAAATTGAAAAAAATTAAATTGAACTATTGTTGAGAATATGACTAAATTCCTAGTTAAACAACATAAATGCCATGTATATATTTGAAAACTCTTCCAAAATAAAAGAAAAGAGAAAATATTAGATAATTAGTATGATAAACTTGATTTCATAATTTACTTATTTAAGGCCTCAAAATTATCATTTTGGATTTTTAAAAAATTATAATTTAGCCTTTTTATATATTTTTTTCATTTTTTGAATATATGTTAATAAAATTTTGGAAAAAAATTAATTCATAAATATTTTGATTTTTAGAATATTATTATGAATTTTTATTTTTTTGAGAGGGACTAATTTGAACATTTTTAAAATTGTTAAGGACTCAAAGGGTATTTACATCAATTTGTTCTTCGAATTATTTGAGTTGTAAAATTCAACTCGATTCAAACTCAAAAAACTAAATTACTTATTCAAGTTGATCCAAAAAAACCAAATAATTTGATTTGAAACTCGAAAAAAATATTTTTTTTTCAAATCAAGTCAAGTTTTGCTCACCCTAATGGTAGTCAAGTTTTTTAACTCCGTAAATGCGGTTAAGAATTGTTATTTAGACCTGTCAATTTTGATCCACATTTGAAACTCAATCCAATCAACTTGAACCAAAACTAGATCCAATCTTATTTAACCATGAAAAGTCAACAACCCAAACCTGTCCAACCTAAACCCGAAATACTAACAAAAACCTTGTCATTAAACATTCTTAAGACTTTAAATTACTCAAAAACATATTAATAAAATAATGGCATAATGACAAAATTAGCCCCTAACGTTTGGGTGTTGGGTCACTTTGGCCCTTAAGGTTTTTTTTTTTTTGAGCACTTTCATACATAACATTTGTTTTTTTGGTCAAATTGGTCATTTTTTAACGGGCTTGCTGACGTGGCCGTTAAGGGACTAACGGCACTGATGTGGAAATTTTTTTCCACCTAGGCTCTACATGTATGTAGATGCTTACGTGGCATATAAGACAAAATAATGCCACGTCAGCAAATGAATTTAAACTTAAAAAGTAATAAATTTTTTAAAAAACATTAAAAAACCCTAACTAACACACACGGGCAGAGTTAAAAGAAATTAGCAACTCCTAAATGAAGAACCCTAAATCTCAAATCCTTTCCCTCTCCATTGAAACTCTTTAGAATTTGAAGCTTGAAATTTAGTAGGTTTGTAAAAGAATCGAAAATATTGTTTGAAAAAAGTGATTGGAAGCCATCAATGGAGAAGTTGCTTTATTCAAAGCTGGTTTCATCATCACGAGGGGAGTTCGTGTAACACCCCTTACCCGTATTCGACGCCGGAACAGGGTACGAGGCGTTACCAGACTTATACACAAACAATTATGCAATACCGAGACATGACTTTCCACTCAAAATTAAAACTTTTCGTAACACCTCTTAAACAAGCCTACGAGGCCTAAATCACACATTAAGAATGGTTTGGGATCAAATCGAACTCTTTTAAAGATCTCTAGAAAGACTTAGAAAATTTTCATCAAACAACCCACACGCCCGTGTGGAGGAAGGGGCACGCCCGTGTGGCATATCACATGCCCGTCTTCCACACCCGTGTGGATTTATTTCTAAATTCGAACCTACAGGGGTTTTCACACGGTCGGACACACGCCCGTGTCCATGGCCCGTGTCCCTCACACGGCTACGACACGCCCGTGTCTTAGCTCGTGTGCAAAAACCTTGGCATTCTGTTTCTGACGTCATCACCCCATAAATGTCACATGGCCAAGGCACACGCCCGTGTCCTTCGACCGTGTGGCAAATTAAATTCCTAATTCAGGTGCAGACTTCACACGGCCTGGGCACACGCCCATGTACTATGGCCGTGTCTTCCACACAGTTGAGACACACGACCGTGTCTCCACCCGTGTGGTTACTACTGAGCATACTGACTTGTAATCCTAACATGTAGGGGGACACACGGCCTATCCACACGCCCATGAGGCTAACCGTGTGTCACACATGGCCTAGACACACGCTCGTGTGTCTACCCGTGTGGACAAGAACAAGGCTATTTACTAAGCCCTTATTACCACCCCTACTTACTCATCATAAACCACATTAAACAACCAACTTATTCATGCATAAATACCCCAATTAAACAATCATACAACTTGCACATTCATGAATAACCTCATCATTTCATAGATTAATAGGAAAGAGCCATCAACTATGGCCTTATACAAAAGAATTCATCTTTGAATGAGCTGACACATTTGGCCAAAACAATATGACATTCAACTAAGTCTAGTCCCTATACATGCCATACTCAAAATGCTAAATCTAACTATACCAAGATGTGCTGATAGTGTGGGTGATCTTCTGATTATCTCCGTATTCCGAGCTGGCTCTTCTACACTATAAAACAAGGGAAAAGAGAAGGGAGTAAGCTTTAAGCTTAGTAAGTCTATATGTAATCAATAAGCATCATACCACATACTAATCAATCAAAAACATTACATATTATGTAAAAGCAATTCATATCCTCTTAATCATGCTTACTCATTTCAAACCTTACCACATCCCAAACACATATCATAAACATTGCTCACATTTACTTGTACTTATACCCTGCACTTATCACCACAAAGCCACATGTAATTTCACTTTTACAAGTTTCTCGATGAACACTTCGGAATATTGTTGGATACTGGGTGGTTTCGCACACAGCCCACAATTTAATAATTTACAAGGTGGTATCGCACACAGCCCACCATTAATTACATGTTTACGGTGGTATCGCATACAGCCCACCAATGATAATAAATACGATGGTATCGCACACAGCCCACCAACAATAATAATTACGCACTTACGGATATTTATCCGTACCCATATTCCCATCCCGAAGGTTCATCCGAGAATTTCCTCATTTCCTACCATTTTTAATAAATCTCACCAATAAGCATTTACATCCACACAATGCATCAATAGGTAAAAACATATGTAATAAGGTTGCATCGTTTACACATAAACTTACCTTGATACAAAATATGTCAGTTTGCAACTTAGTCTGTAACCTTGCCTTTTCCCCCGTCAAGGTTGATTCCACGTTCTTATTGATTTATAATAATAAAATTTACTCATTTAATCACTACATAAATCAAGACACTTCAAAATTTCTACTTTGGCAAAAATTATTGTTTTGCCCTTATACTTTGGCAAAATTACGATTTTACCTCTAGGCTCGTAAATCATTTTTCATCAAATTTCCTAATTTAACAAACCTAGCTGAACATCTATTACTCTTATAACAACTCACAATACCAATAATTTCATACATTTACTACTCAATTTACAACCTTTACAAAAAGATCCTTTTAGGTGTTTTCATAGAAACACCTTCACAAAAGTTGTTTATTTAACAACCATAATTCATTTTCTTCCCTAAAAACTCAGCAGACAACATAAGCACTCTCATGGAAAATCCCTAAACTTTCAACCATTTTTCAAAATAGTCCCCTCTTTAGCTAGCTTAAGCTTTAGGGGTTCCAAAAGTACAAATATTATCAAGAAAGACCATTAAAATCACTTACTTGCAAGAGGATAGCTTGGCTGAAAGTTTGAGCTTCAAAACCCCTATTTCTTGCTGAAAATTTTGGTGGAAGAAGAAATGGAAATGGGAAAAGATGATAGCTTTCTTATTTTTCTCTTATTTTATTCATTAATCACCTAACACTACCAAACATTGACTAATTAAGCCTCTTGTCCCCCCTATGGTCGACTATTGCCTTTAAAAGGCCTAATTGCACATTTAAAACCTCCAATTAAAATTCTATAGCTATTTGACACCTCTAGCTTGTAAAATAAAACTTTCGTACTTTATGCAATTTAGTCCTTTTTCACAATTTAGCATAAAATCACTAAAAATTAATCTACCAAAATTTTCATGAGATCGCATAATCATGATGTAACACATAAAATAATATTAAAACTAATTTATCCGACCTCGAATTAGTGGTTTCGAAACCACTATTCCGGCTAGCCCCAAAATCGGGCTGTTCAGTTCGTTTATGATGAAGAGAAAAGAATATGTTTTTATAACGAGTTAGCTTCGAGAGAGACATCGTGGAGCGATCTAAACCCAGGCATAAGGTATTATTGTTGCTCAGATTTTTAGGTAAGCATATATTTAACTGATTTGTTTTAGGGTTCATAAAAAATTGGGGATTTTTAATTTTTTTTTATTATTGTGTCAGCTGGACTAAATTGGTGCTACAATTCATCATAGCATTAGAATTAGGATTGGGGTAGTCACTGTATATTTAGCCAATTTGTTTTAGGGTTCACAAGAAATTGTGTGATTTTTTTTTATTTTTTTAATTGGATATTGATGAAACATTTCTTTCTCATGCTTGAAATGTATTCGGGTAATCATATTTAGCCGATTTGTTTTAGGATTCAAAAGAAATTGAGGATTTTTTTTTAATTGGATATTGATGAAACATTTCTTACCCATGCGTGAATATTATAGTAGTCATTGTATATGAACTCAGTTGTGCTAAATTGGGGAATTGTAGAGTTTATATAATAAAAACTCGATTTTTTGTGTGAAATGTAGGTTGGTGGATGCGGGTTTTTTAAGTGGTATGATGATAAGTTGTGTAACAGAGCGAATGAAGTAATACGTGAATTACGTGATAGCGAAAGAAAACTTGCAAAAGAGAATACGAGACTTAGGAAGCAAATAATGAAGTGTAGAAGTGGTGAGATGTTTGAGAGAAGCAGTAGAAGCAGTAACGTTGAGATGTCTGAGAGTGGCAGTGTGCAAAATGTGGGTAAGGACAACCAAACAAAAGAGGTGAATCATGATGCTGTGGATAACATTGAATTAAACACAAAGATTAAGAGCTTGAAGCAAAAATGTTAATCACTCAAGAAAGAGAAAGAGTTTTATAAGAAAATGTTTATTTACGGTGTACTGCTTATCTTATTTGTCACATTATTTAGGAATGTTATAATTTGACCCATTTATATGTACTAAATGTTCGAGGATTGCAAACATTTTTAATGTTTTTTAGGCTTTGGTAGCCTTAAGGGAACCTTTTTAATGTTGTGGATTATTGTTGGATCATTAGTTTTCTGATGAACAGTCTATCCATAATATGGATGACAGTGTTACATAAAAAAAAACCATTAGATTCAAACTTCCAGAAACAAAGTCTTCTAAGATGGTTTTGGGCCATTTTGAATTTTATTGGATTAAAACCATTAGATTACAACTGCTCTCTATAATTTAATTTTTATTGGATTTGGTCATTTCATTATGCTTTGTTTTGATTTCAGTTTCACGTATTTGAACAGCTTAACTAAAACTAGCAAGCAAGGCTGACATTAGTATACAAATATTCCCCCACAAAACAAAAATTTAATACACTTGCCAATTTCATGTTCACTCTTTTCATATGTGGGGCTTCACCAATTTCATTTTAAAAAGAGCTACTATAGCAGTAATGGTATACATCTTTCAACAAATCATTTCAAAAAACAAACAAAATATGTTATGCTAAAAAAATAATCCTATAGTAGTAAGATGTTAACCAACCATTTCAACAAATCATTTCAAAAAACAAACAAAATATGTTAACCATCTCAATTCATTTCTTCATCTTTTTTATTACAGTGGGTTCTTGTGTGCTGATAGGTTCTTGATATGCCATCCTTTTTTAGCTTCTAGTTCTAATACTCGTACCAGACTGAGAACAAAAATCAGAACCCCAAATTAGATTTAAATAATTTGGAATTGACATTAAAAAAGTGTTTCTGATATACCTATGATCCAGTTGTGTTAGGCTGAATGCATGGTGTTCTGTTGTTCTTTTTTTTGGCTTCTAGTTTGTGTACTCGTACCAAACTAAGACAAAGAAAATAGATTAAAATTAGATTAAAATATTTTTTAATTGACATTAAAATAGTGTATACGATATACATGTGATCCAGTTGTATTAGGCTGAATGCATGATGTTTTGTTGTTATTTTTTTTGGCTTCTAGTTCTCGTACTCGTACCAGACTAAGACAAAAAAGATAGAACCCAAATTAGATTTTAATATTTTGGAATTGACAATGAAAAAGTGTTTACGATATACTTGTGTTCTCGTTGTGTTAGGTTGAATGCATGATCTTTTGTTGTGACCCTTACCACCACATTTCCTGCATCTCATAATTAGACCAGCCCTACTGAGTTTTCAAGGCTTCACTTTTTTCGATTCATTTTTTGCCTTCCTTCTATTCTTCTTTAGCCTACCAAGAATTGTCCCTAAACCCGACCTAGAAGGTTAGACCGAATTTCGGATGTTACATTGATCACCGAAGTGATCGTAGGTAAATTTTTTTACAAAACAAGTTATCACGAAAAATCGAAACATTTACTCGTTTAAAATTAGTCAATAAAAAATTACAGTCAAGTTTATTACAAAACTGGAACTAAGTGAACGGATAAAAATTTAAAACGGAACTTGTACCACAATTTTATAAAACCTTACAGTTCAAAAACTGAATAACAAAATAAAAGCTGAAAATGCAAACTTATACTATATTTTCTTCCAAGACTGTCCAAGTCCTCCGTATACCAAGTCCAACATTAAAATTCCGAAATGTGCCTAAAAAGGAAACACTAAGAGGGGGTAAGCTACTCAAGCTCAGTGCGAGTTCGAAACAAGTCTAAAACAAATATACATAATTCAAATCAGTAGCACAACAGATTTTCAGTTATGCACGGAGCCAGAAAGTACACTTGGAACCAATGACTCACAACTAAACAACAATTCGAGAACACTAAGTCACACTCACAGGCACACTGTCACATGTGCGAATCAGTCAAACAGAAACACTCAAAAAGATGCGTATGTATGCAGTCTGATATTAAAAGAACCCACCCATCCAGCCAAACACACCTTGTAAGAGCTATTTGAGCTCATCTAACCAAACACACCACAAAGGACCAAGTAGGCCCATCCAACCCTACACACCATATAAAGTCATCCCGAGTTGCCTGATAACAATGACTTAACAAAATGCAGTTGAACTACCAGATCAAATATATATACATAGCATAGCTAACATACGTGCGATATGGCCAATCAATGTAACCCGCTATATCGATAATTTGCGCTTAAACGCGGATCGATTAAATATACGCAGCAAGGTCGACGTGACGAGCGAGCTGTCTGATGCGGTGCGGTAATCCGCAGTACAAACAAATTGCAGTTTGAACTACCAGATCAGATTAGAATTAGACTCCCTTCTCTTCAAAACCCACCCGAAAATATTTTATACAGGTGTATGTATGCAAACAATTTCACAGAACAGAGACACATTATCGGACTGTCAGACAGAATAACTATGCACACACACACCTAACAGATCAGATTCAAATTCAAACACCTCACGTGACAGTCACACAGATACACTCGGGCCAAAGCCCATATCAGAATTCTTAATTACCATTGTTTAAGCTTAGCCAAGGGTTGAAGCGCACAAACACATTTTCAGATCAGAAAGGCACACCAGACCAATATAAGTGTCTTAAAACCACATGCCCGTGTGCTCTGGCCGTGTTGAAATGCCTAGGCCGTGTGAGAGGTCAAAAGTTCGTGAAAAAGGGACACACGGCCGTATGATGGTGGCACACGCCCGTGTGAAGAGAGGCACACGACCGTGTGACTAAAGTACATGCCCGTATGGACTAGTGCCATGGTCGTGGGAACGGGCCGTGTAACTCTCTGTCCATTTGCACTAAATTCGAGTACTGTAACACCCCTTACCCGTATTAAAACCGGAACAGAGTTTGAGGCATTACCTAACTAATCTTACTTAAACATCTCAAATATGGTTATAAATTTTGTTTAAACCCATCACTTGCACATACTCGGCCTAGGAGGCCCTAAACATACTTCAGAGAGGTATCAGAATTATTCCGGGAACTTTTACGAGTTCGAGAAACTTTTCGACAGAACAGGGGTCACACGCCCGTGTGGGTCTAGGGACATGCCCGTGTACCCCTAAGGCATGCCCGTGTCTTCCACCCGTGGTCGACACTGACTAATTCCACACGGCCTTGGCACACCCGTGGCCCTGACCCGTGTGCCAAACCTTGACATTCTAGCATATCCACACGGCCTATACACACGTCCGTGTGCTTCAGCCGTGTGGCGGTTTAAATTCCAAGTGCAAGGTGCAGACTTCACACGGCCTGGGCATACGCCCATGTGCTAGCCGTGCCTCCCATACGGTCTAGACACACGCTCGTGTGTCTACTCATGTGGACAATTAAAAGGCTATCTACCAAGCCCTTTGCCACCCTACATTGCATGCATACATACACCCATTTCCATTCAACACAATTCATGAACCAAAGACACATCTAAATACTCAATTCAACATCCATACACAAGGGTATACATTTCAAGAAAATCACTTTCATTAAGCAAAAGAATTTTCCAAGTGTTTGCCTAACTTAAGGCCATTTACAAAATGACTTTAGTAACATACATAGCCAACACTTTGGCTAACAATTACAACTTAACAAAATACTCGAGTCCTATACATGCCATACTCAAAATAAGTCTAAATTGTTATACCAAAGTGATGTCGATAGTGTGATTTCTGAACTCCTACGTCCACGATCCTCGAGTTATCTCGGCAATACTACAAAGAAGAATGGCAATGAAAGGGGTAAACATAAAGCTTAGTAAGTTTGCATGGACGTAAATAGCATTAATAAGCTCATAATATAATCCATCCATGACATTAACTAACCATACACGAGTCAAAGGCTTCTTGACATACTTACTTACAATTGCCCTTATTTAGCACATACCGTGCCACATATCGTAATCGTTTCTTCATGACTCATTCATGAGTACATGTGATCACTAATTCACATGACTTTAATACAATTCTCATTTGTACTTCTAACTCATCTGCTTATCCCATTAATCACTAGGGATAGTCAACGACGTATATTCATCGTCATTACTCTAGGTACGAAGCCAATGCCACATCCCTGAGGTGGTCTTACATGAAGTTACTTCTAAATGCCAATGCCATATCCCAGATATGGTCTTTTATGGACTTTCACATCAAATATCAATGGCATATCCCGGATATGGTCTTATACGATTTTCATATTCATTACCAAAGCCATATCTAGGATATGTTCTTATACGGGACTTCAACTCGGTGCCGAGGCCATGTTCCGGACATGGTCTTATACGGGACCTTATCTATTTCATATATCGATGATAGCATTTTCATATTCACATGGTCCACTAGGACTTCAACATCTCATTCAACATCAATTTAATGGAGTGTCATGCATCAATATGATACCAAGCATTCTCAATTATGCTAACATAAATGTTGCCTTAATCACATACAAACTTACCTCATTTTCAAAATGAGCTAGTTCGTCGGTTTAGTCCAAGACTTTGTTCTTTCCCCGATCGAGGCGGATTCTCAATTCTTCTTGCTCTATAATAGTAAATTAGCTCATTTTAATCACTACGTTAATAAAAGCATCTCAATAATCATGCTTAGGCAAAATTACTATTTTGCCCCTAGACTTTGGCAAAATGACACTTTTGCCCCTAGGCTCGAAAATTAATTCTAATCACATTTCTACCTTCAACAAGCCTAGGTAAACATTTAATACTCTTATAGCTATCATCAAAACTCAACATTTCACATATTTACTACAAATTTGTAACCTTTTCAGTAAGGTCCCATTAGGTGTTTTCAAGACAACACATTTCACAAAAGTTGTTCATCTAACAACTAAGACTAAATTTCTTCCATAAAAATTCAGCAAATAACTATAATATCTCTCATGGAAAAACTCTAAACTTTTCACCATATTGCACATTAGTCCCCTCATTTGAAAGCTTAAGCTTTAGGGGTCTCAAAAGTACAACTAATTTCAAGAAAAGGTCACTAGAACACTTACTTTTTTGAAGAGAAGAGTGTGCTGAAAATTTAAAGCTTTCAACTTCTATTTGGCTATAAATTTTCGGTGGGAGAGATGAAGGAGAAAGATGATATCTTTTCTCTCCTTATTCTAATATTAAACTATCAATTAAGTCCACCTACTCACCCACTTTGACCAACTTGGTCAATCCTTGTCCCCTATGGACGGCCAAGCCTTTTCAAAGGGCTAAATTGCCTTTTAAAGGCCTCAAATTAACAATCTATGGCTATTTGGCACCTTTAGCTTATAAAATGGAACTTTCGCACTTTATGCGATTTAGTCCTTTTTCGCGATTAAACATGAAATCGTTAAAATTAAAGCACCAAAATTCTCATGCACTTATACTATCATGCTCTGACTCATAATATAACATGAAAACAAATTTTTAAAATCTTGGATTAGTGATCCCGAGATCACTGTTCCGGCTAGCCCCTAAATCAGGCTGTTACAATTCTCTCCCCTTAAGGATTTTCCTCCCCGAAAATCTTACCAGTGAAAAGGTTGGGGTATTGGTTTCTCATCGTTTCCTCGGGCTCCCATGTAGCCTCTTCTATCCCGTGCCTTTGCCATAAAACTTTCACAAGGGCTATGCTTTTGTTTCTCAACTATTTGACCTCTCGCGCCAAAATCTTAATCGGCTGTTCACCATAAGTCAAGTCCGGTTGTATCTTTACCTCTGTTGGTACAATGACACGTGAAGGATCTGAACGGTATCGGCGCAACATGGATACGTGAAAGACGTCATGAATCTTTTCTAGTTCAAGTGGCAAGGCCAATCGGTAAGCTACCAGTCCTATCCTCTCGGTAACTTCGTAAGGTCTGATAAAATGCAGACTCAATTTTCCCTTCCGGCCAAATCTAATGACTTTTCTCCAAGGTGATACTCTCAAGAACACTTTATCACCGACTTTGAATTCTATCTCTTTCCTTTTCAAATCTGAATAGGAGTTCTGTCTATCTAAGGCGACTTTAAGACAGTCACGAATCACTTTTACTTTCTCTTCAGTTTCCTTAACTAAATCGACCCCGTGTATCTGTTTCTCTCTGAGTTCTGACCAATACAAAGGCGTTCAACACTTGCGTCCATACAGTGCTTCATAAGGCACCATTTTCAAACTTGACTGAAAACTGTTGTTGTAGGCAAATTCCACCAGCGGTAAGTATTTCTCCCAATTACTGTGGAATTCTAAAACACAACATCGAAGCATGTCCTCAAGTGTCTGGATTACCCTCTCCGACTGCCCGTCGGTTTGTGGATGGAAGGCTGTACTGAAACTCAATTTCATGCCCAAGGCCTCTTGCAGCTTTTTCCAAAACCGTGACGTGAATCTCGAATCTCTATCCGAAGTGATCGAAAATGGTACACCATGAAGTCTTACTATCTCTGACATGTACAAGTCCACTAATTTATCAAGCGAGTAGTCAACTCGTACTGGTATAAAATGGGCTGACTTTGTGAGTCTATCAACCACTACCCACACCGCGTCTTTCTTCTTTGGAGTCAATGGTAAGCTTGTCACGAAGTCCATGGTAATACGGTCCCATTTCCACTCGGGAACCATAATGGGTTTGTAGCAAACCCGAAGGTACTTGATGTTCAGTTTTCACTTACTGACAAATCAGACATCTCGATACAAACTCAGAAATGTCTTTCTTCATACCAAGCTACCAATACCATTTCCTCAAATCATTGTACATCTTCGTGCTGCCTGGGTGTACATTCAAACATCCGCTATGCGCTTCATGCAAGATTTTACGAATAAGCTCGTCATTTCTGGGTACACAGACCCTATCTCGAAATGTCAGGCATCCATTAGGATTTACTCGAAAGTCTGACTCAACATCTGACTCACATAAAACTCTCTTGGCTTGCAAACTGTTATCGTCTTTTTGAGCTTCACAAATCTCTTGGAGAAACAATGGTTTAGCCTTCAACTAGGCTAAAATGGAACCATCATCCAACAAGACCATCTGAGTACTCATGGCTCTTAGTGCAAACAATAATTTTCTGCTCAAAGCATCGGCGACTACGTTCGCCTTCTCCGGATGGTAGTCAATCACCAATTCATAATCCTTAATCAGCTCTAACCACATTCGTTGCCTCAAATTAAAATCCTTTTGAGTCATCAAATATTTTAGACTCTTATGGTCGGTGAAAATCCGACACCTTTCACCATATAAATGGTGTCTCCAAATTTTTAACGCAAACACAATTGCAGCCAACTCTAGATCATAAGTCGGGCAATTCTTCTCGTGCGGCTTTAATTGCCTAGAGGCGTATGCAATCACCTTACCCTCTTGCATAAGTACACAACCCAATCCGTTCAGGTATGCATCACTGTAAACCACAAATTCTCTTCCCGATTCAGTTGCACCAAAAACAGAGCCTCGACCAACAAAGTGTCTTCAATTTCTCAAAACTCTGTTGGCACTCTTTTGTCCAAACAAACTTCATATCTTTCTGCAAAAGTCTCGTCATCGGGATGGCTATCATGGAAAATCCCTTGACAAAACATCTATAATAGCCGGCTAGGCCTAGAAAACTCCTTACTTCCATTACGCTCCTCGATGTTTCCAATCAACAATCGCTGAAATCTTACTCGGGTCTACTCTAATCCCATCTCCCGAGACAATGTGCCCCAAAAATCCCACTTCCTTGAGCAAAAATTCACTCTTACTGAATTTGGCATACAATTTCTCCTCTCTCAGAACTTGCAGAACCGTACTCAAGTGCTCGGCGTGTTCGTTCTCATCTCGAGAGTAGATCAATATGTCGTCGATGAAGACCACGACAAATTTATCCAAGTATGGCCGAAAAACGTGATTCATCAAATCCATGAAGATTGCAGGGGCATTCGTTAGACCAAAAGGCATGACCAAAAATTCATAGTGGCCATACCTAGTCCTAAATGCGGTTTTCGGCACATCCGAGTCCTTGACTCTCAGCTGATAGTACCCTGACCTCAAATCTATCTTGGAAAATATCGTGGCTTCCTTCAATTGATCGAATAGATCATCGATCCTCGGCAACGGGTACTTGTTCTTCACAGTTACCTTGTTGAGTTGCCGATAATCTATGCATAGTCTCATAGAACCATCTTTCTTCTTCACGAATAAAACGGGAGCACCCCACGGAGAAAAACTCAGCCTTGCAAAACCTTTATCCGTTAGCTCTTGCAACTGTTCTTTTAGCTCCTTTAGCTCGATTGGAGCCATTCTATAGGGAGCAATAGAAATAGGGGCAGTGCCCGGAGCTAACTCAATCCCAAATTCGATCTCTCTAACCGGAGGTAGTCCTGGCAACTCTTCCGGGAAAACATCTAGGTACTCGCATACTATGGGTACCGACTCAATTCTCAAATCAGTCTCTTTAGTGTTCAACACAAAGGCAAGGTAAGCCTCGTACCCCTTTCTCAAATACTTTTGAGTCGACAGGGTTGATATCACTATTGGTGATCTATCTAGCTTATCTGATTCAACACGAATAAAATCCCCATTTTCACTTTTCAACTCTATAAGCTTCATCCCACAATTTACAATTACCTCATGAGTGACTAACCAATCCATTGCAAAGATGACGTCAAACTCATCGAATGGCAATATCATAAGATCAACAGGGAAACAATGACTCTTAATCATCAAAGGGCATCCTTTGCACACTTTATGTACTAACACATACTTGCCTAGGGGATTAGACACTCTTATGATGAATTCGGTAGACTCTATAGGCATGCTCATGCTAGAGACGAATTTCATGCATATGTATGAGTGGGTGGATCCCGGATCAATTAAAGCTATAACACGAGTATTATGGAGAGAAAAGGTACCCGTGATTACGTCGGGGGAAGATGCCTCTTCACGAGCACGAATGGCATATGTCCTCGCTGGTGCTCTACCCTCGACTCTAGCAGCTTACTCTCTAGATGGATTCTTGCTACCCATCTCATTTCCCGGGTTTCTCAGTGGTCTTCCCCTAACAGTACTTCCCGATCTTGCATTCTGAGGCTTTTCTTTCTCGTCCACCTCGGGGCAGTCTCTGATAAAGTGGTCTAAGGACCCACATCTGAAACAAGCTTTCTCATTAGCTCGACACTCACCAGAATGGCGCCTGCCACACTGAGGGCATTCTGGTCTACTTGGTCGAACGTTGCCCACACTAGCAACTGATGTGGTCTGCCCTTTCGACCCCGAAAATTGCTTGCCTTTACTTCGAGTTGAAAACCCCGCTGAAGTGACTAATCGAGTAGCGAAATCTCTCGATTTCTTAGATGAGGATTGGTGAGACTTATTCAGTTGTCTCTTCCTCGAGTCACGAGACTCATTCTCAGCTCTTCTCTTCTCTTTAGCCAACTCTTCGGCTTTACAGGCTCTATCTACCAACACTACAAATTCCTTTAGTTCGAGTACTCCAACATATAAATGGATATCCTCATTCAGCCCATCCTCGAATCTCTTGCACATGACGGATTCGGTAGACACGTACTCCCGTGCATACTTGCTAAGCCTTACAAACTTCCGTTCGTAATCGGTTACTGACATACGGCCTTGCTTCAATTCCAAGAACTCCTTCCTCTTGTGGTCGATGAACCTCTGGCTGATGTACTTCTTTCGATATTCCTCTTGGAAGAATTCCCAGCTAACTCTCTCCCTTGGCACCACCGACACTAGGGTGTTCCACCATCGGTAGGCTAAATCTCTCAAGAGAGATACTGCATACTTTAAGCACTCCTCAAGAGTGTAGGATAACTCATTGAATACCCAGATGGTATTCTCGAGCCAGAATTCCACTCTCTCTGGGTCATCGTCCTTATTTGCCCGAAATTCCTCGGCTCCTTGCTTCCGGATCTTATCCACCAGATGCCTTTCTCTTCTCACCACCTCAACCACTTGAGGAGCTACTAGAGCAGGTTGAGGAATTGGTGGGGGTGGAGGGGGTTGAGCGTTAGGATTTGCTCGGGTGTACTCAGTATACCAGTTGCTCATCATGTGGAGAAAGGCTTCTCGAGCCTCTTCCCCCTGACCCAAGGTCTCGGGTCTACTAATAGCTGGCGCGGTCCCTTGATCGGGAGTCGGCGTATTACTCGTAGCATCATCGGTTGTAGTTCGATCTGGATCAGAATCCATATACTACATAAAACACAATTTTATACGTCAGGAGCCATCACACTATCATTGCTAAGACACTCTTACATATGGCATGTATAGCTAGACTCGTACTTACGAAACGTTAGTCCTAGAACCGACTAAACCGTAGCTCTGATACCAATAAATGTAACACCCCTTACCCGTATTAAAGCCAGAACAGGGTTTGAGGCATTACCTAACTAATCTTACTTAAACATCTCAAATATGGTTATAAATTTCGTTTAAACCCATCACTTGCACATACTCGGCCTAGGAGGCCCTAAACATACTTTCGAGAGGTATCAAAATTATTCTGGGAACTTTTACGAGTTCGAGAAACTTTTCAACAGAACAGGGGTCACACGCCCGTGTGGGTCTAGGGACACGCCCGTGTACCCCTAAGGCATGCCCGTGTCTTCCACCCGTGGTCGACACTAACTAATTCCACACGGCCTTGGCACACCCGTGGCCCTGACCCGTGTGCCAAACCTTGACAGTCTGGCATATCCACACGGCCTATATACACGTCCGTGTGCTTCAGCCGTGTGGCGGTTTAAATTCCAAGTGCAAGGTGCAGACTTCACACGGCCTGGGCATACGCCCATGTGCTAGCCGTGCCTCCCACACGGTCTAGACACATGCCCGTGTGTCTACTCATGTGGACAATTAGAAGGCTATCTACCAAGCCCTTTGCCACCCTACATTGCATGCATACATACACCCATTTCCATTCAACACAATTCATGAACCAAAGACACATCTAAATACTCAATTCAACATCCATACACAAGGGCATACACTTCAAGAAAATCACTTTCATTAAGCAAAAGAATTTTCCAAGTGTTTACCTAACTTAAGGCCATTTACAAAATGACTTTAGTAACATACATAGCCAACACTTTGGCTAACAATTACAACTTAACAAAATACTCAAGTCCTATACATGCCATACTCAAAATAAGTCTAAATTGTTATACCAAAGTGATGTCAATAGTGTGATTTTCGAACTCCTACGTCCACGATCCTTGAGTTATCTCGGCAATACTACAAAGAAGAAGGGCAATGAAAGGGGTAAGCATAAAGCTTAGTAAGTTTGCATGGACGTAAATAGCATTAATAAGCACATAATATAATCCATCCATGACATTAACTAACCATACACGAGTCAAAGGCTTCTTGACATACTTACTTACAATTGCCCTTATTTAGCACATACCGTGCCACATATCGTAATCGTTTCTTCGTGACTCATTCACGAGTACCTGTGATCACTCATTCACATGACTTTAATACAATTCTCATTTGTACTTCTAACTCATCTACTTATCCCATTAATCACTAGGGATAGTCAACGACGTATATTCATCGTCATTACTCTAGGTACGAAGCCAATGCCACATCCTCGAGGTGGTCTTACATGAAGTTACTTCTAAATGCCAATGCCATATCCCGGGTATGGTCTTATATGGACTTTCACATCAAATATCGATGCCATATCCCGGATATGGTCTTATACGATTTTCATATTCATTACCAAAGCCATATCTTGGATATGGTCTTATACGGGACTTCAACTCAGTGCTGAGGCCATGTACCGGACATGGTCTTATACGGGACCTTATCTATTCCATATCTCGATGATAGTATTTTCATATTCACATGGTCCACTAGGACTTCAACATCTCATTCAACATCAATTTAATGGAGTGTCATGCATCAATATGATACCAAGCATTCTCAATTATGCTAACATAAATGTTGCCTTAATCACATACAAACTTACCTCGTTTTCAAAATGAGCTAGTTCGTCGGTTTAGTCCAAGACTTTGTTCTTTCCCCGATCAAGGAAGATTCTCGATTCTTATTGCTCTATAATAGCAAATTAGCTCATTTTAATCACTACGTTAATAAAAGCATCTCAATAATCATGGTTAGGTAAAATTACTATTTTGCCCCTCGACTTTGGCAAAATGACCATTTTGCCCCTAGGCTCGGAAATTAATTCTAATCACATTTTTACCTTCAACAAGCCTAGGTGAACATTTAATACTCTTATAGCTATCATCAAAACTCAACATTTCACATATTTACTACAAATTTGTAACCTTTTCATTAAGGTCCCATTAGGTGTTTTCAAGACAACACCTTTCACAAAAGTTGTTCATCTAACAACTAATACTCAATTTCTTCCATAAAAATGCAGCAAATAAATATAATAGCTCTCATGGAAAAACTCTAAACTTTTCACCATATTGCACATTAGTCCCCTCATTAGAAAGCTTAAGCTTTAGGGGTCTCAAAAGTACAACTAATTTCAAGAAAAGGTCACTAGAACACTTACTTTTTTGAAGAGAAGAGTGTGCTGAAAATTTGAAGCTTTCAACTTCTATTTGGCTGTAAATTTTCGGTGGGAGAGATGAAGGAGAAAGATGATATCTTTTCTCTCCTTATTCTAATATTAAACTATCAATTAAGTCCACCTACTCACCCACTTTGACCAAATTGGTCAATCCTTGTCCCCTATGGCCGGCCAAGCCTTTTCCAGGGGCTAAATTGCCTTTTAAAGGCCTCAAATTAACAATCTATGGCTATTTGGTACCTTTAGCTTATAAAATAGAACTTTCGCACTTTATGCGATTTAGTCCCTTTTCGCGATTAAACATGAAATCGTTAAAATTAAAGCACCAAAATTCTCATGCACTTATACTATCATGCTCTGACTCATAATATAACATGAAAATAAATTTCTAAAATCTCAGATTAGTGATCTCGAGATCACTATTCCGGCTAGCCCCTAAATCGAGCTGTTACAAGTACAGGGCTGACACGGCCGTGTGAGGGTCTCACACGCCCGTGTGCCCACCCGACACGACTGTGTGTCCCAAAACACACGTCCGTGTGTCCCAAAACACACGCCCGTATAGAATCCATAAATCCCCAAATTAGCCACACGGCCGTGTGGCCAGGCCGTGCGGCATCAAATCACTCAAACCCTAATCTTTAATCTCACATGCCTTTATGCTCAAGGGACACGACCATGTGAGAAACGATAAAATCCCCAAGTCGGCCACACGGCCGTGTGGCACCAAAATTAGCCCGAAAACCCTAATTCCTAAAGGCACACGACCGTGTGAACTGGAACACGTCCGTGTAGAAACCCTAGTGGCCATGAAACCACCTCAGAACAGGACAAAATCGCTATTCTAGCCACCCAAACCGGTCCCTAACCTTTACAATAACGAGAGTATAGCAAAATATGCCATATACCCCGTTTTATTCAACCTCTAACGCCCAAAATTGACAGAATCAGAGCACACTCAAGAGATATCGAAACTGTAACACCCCTAACCCGTATCCGACGCCGGATTAGGGTTAAAGGCGTTACCGGACAGATCGAAAATAATTTACAGAAATTCATACATTCATTCATCATTCTCAAGCATAGTGTCCCTTAATACGGTCATCGAGACCTTAAACATGCTTATAAACCGAGTCGGGACTAAATCGAAACACTTACAAAATTTCATGGAAAATTAAAACTTTTCTAAAGTACAGGGGATACACGCCCGTGGGAGGAAACCGTGTGCCCTCCACGGCTGCTAGACACCCCCGTGTGTCCTCTCCGTGGTCGAATCTGACTTATGCTCCACGGCCACCAAGCACGCCCGTGTGCCATGGCCGTGGTCGATCCTGTCAAAAACCACACGACTACTAGGCAGCAGGAACGTCCGTGTGCCACAACCGTGTGACATTAAGCTAGCTACAGACTTGTGCCCCACGGCTAGTGGACACGCTGGTGTCGAGGCCGTGTACTACTAGGCTAAATCCTGATATTCTCCCACGGTCCCTAGGCACGTGCGTGTGCCCTGGCCGTGTGACATTATAGGTCATTTACAAAATCAAATGCCACCCACTTGGGTCATACCTACAAATATTATTTACCAACACATATCATGCATATATGGCAGCCAAAAACATACTAAATATCCATTCAATCTATGCATCCAAAACCAATTCCAAACATACCAATTTGCATGACTAAATCTCAAATATGCCCAAGCACCATTCATCTATATACTTACCATTTCATATATCAACTAATCATACCAAAACAAACTTCACATACCACATTCATTTAAGCATATTACCAAAACATAACTAGCCAAATCACATGGCTAAGTTCACATAACAACTCATACTAAGGACTAGTCTATACATGCCATATCTAGCCATATACATTTTCAAAGTGTACCAAAATAAGTTTAGTAGTGTGATGACAATCCGTGACGGTCCCGAGCCTTCAATAGCTTTGACGACCTATAAAACAGAGAAAACATATGCAGAGTAAGCTTTCCAAAAGCTTAGTAAGTCATAATACAAATAAACTATATATGTAAGCGTATAGGCATATAAAAACATAGACACCTTTCTTATACTTAACAAATTTCTCACATATATGCTTTGGTTCATACTTTTGGCCACATTTGCCACCATCATCAATTCAAGAATCATATATAAGTACTTAGCTTTTCATGCTCACTTGCACAATTTAATATCCCAATATACATAATCATCATAATAAGATCATATAGGGACTTACCTTATATACACACTTAGTGTACAAATCAACGTACCTGAAACGGATTCATTATTTACATAGCCATTCGTATCATAGACTTGCCCGTTGAACCGTAAGAAATCTAGTAAGATACTTGGAAAGCTCGGAATAATCGTACAATGCCAACGTCCCAGATGAGGTCTTACATGTAATCAGATATCGATGCCACTGTCCCAGACAGGGTCTTACACGAATAATTACGATGCCAATGTCCCAGACATGGTCTTACACGTATAAATCATATCGATGCCAACGTCCCAGACGTGGTCTTACACGTAATACTCATGTCGATGCCTACGTCCCAGATGAGGTCTTACACGAAATCTCAAATCAATGCCAACGTTCCAGACGTGGTTTTACATGATATAACAGAACAGAAACCTATGTCATGACATAGCTAATCCTACCTATTCCTAGGTTCGAACAGGACTTCTCAGACTTAGTCACTATATCGAACTTATCTCGGAATTCATATGCATAACCTCTCATAATCATCATTTATCAACATTATTCATATGAACAGTTATAATTTCATACAAGTACGTTTATTTGCACAATGACTTACCTCAAATTCGATTTATCGGGAATGGAAACGGCTACTCGATTACTTTCGCTTTCCCTCGATCTAAGTCCGTTTTCCTTGGTTCTTGATCTAAACATTTTCAGAATTAACTCTTGTATTCACTATTTCATTCAATTCAATCCAAAGACACACATATTTAGGGTAATTTGCAAATTAGCCCTCATAATTGCACAATTTATCAATTTAGTCCATTTTTCACAAAACATCAAATTTACATAATTTGTTCACACCCATGCATAGCCGAATCTTCCTAGGGACTATATAAGTCCATATGTTTCATCAAATTCACAAATTAGTCCTCTAAAATAATATTTTTCACAATTTAGCCCTATTTAGCTAAATTCATCAAAACTTCAAGAACATAACATGTTCATCTAACTCAAATCTTTTATTTAACAACTAAACTCATCTCAAAACTCAACATATCAACAATGGCATCTCATACAAATATCATCAATTCACAAAATTAATACATGGGTTTTGTAGCTCTCAAAGTAACGATTGCAAAAAACGTAGAAATTATCAAAAACCGACCGAAAACATACCTTAAATTAAACCAAAACTATGGTCGAACCCCTTGCCTATGTTTTTCTTTTCTTTCTTTGCTTATTCGGTGGTAAAAATGATGATAGTGGATTGCTTTTGTTTTCATTATAATAATATATAACATATAACATAATAATTTTAATGAACTATTAAAGTAATTATAATAAACATATAATATATACATATCATCACTCATTGCCGTCCACTAACAATAATAATGGCTATATTACCACATAAGTCCTCGCAATTATAAAGCCACAACACATAGGCACTTTAGCAAATAGCAAGCAACTTCCACATTTAATGCAATTTCATCCTTTTGTCAAATTAATCACACAGACAAACAATTAACTTATGAAACTTTACCACATGCTTAATCACATACTAACGGCACAGAAAATAATATTAAAATATTATTTAAACTCGGATTCGTGGTCCCGAAACCACTGTTCCGACTAGGGTATAAACCGGACTGTTACAATTCTCCCCCTTAGGGATTTTCGCCCCCAAAAATATTACCGTTAAACAGATTCGGATATTGTTGTCTCATTAAGTCTTCGGGCTCCCACGTAGCCTCTTCAATTCTGTGTCGATTCCATAATACTTTCACTAACGGAATTTTCTTATTTCTTAGCTCTTTCACTTCACGAGCAACAATACGGATCAGTTCTTCTTCATATGACATATCAGATCGGATCTCAATCTCAGACGGAGCAATTACATGTGACGGATCGGATTGACGTCTACGAAGCATCGAGACATGAAATACATTATGGATCTTTTCAAGCTCGAATGGCAACAACAATCGATATGCGACAGGTCCAACTCGCTCAATGATCTCATACGGTCCGATGAATCTCGGACTCAACTTGCCTTTACGTCCGAAACGGAGTACTTTCTTCCACGGTGACACTTTCAGAAACACTTTGTCACTGATCTCAAATTTTATATCTTTTCGTTTCAAGTCCACATATGACTTCTGATGATCAGATGCTGTTTTCAAACAATCTCGGATCAGTTTCACTTTCTGTTCTGAATATTTTATCAAATCAACCCCGTGTAGCTTATTTTCACTAAGCTCGGTCTAATACAGAGGTGTACGACATTTACGTCCGTACAAAGCTTCATAAGGTGCCATTTTGATGCTTGACTGAAAACTGTTATTGTATGCAAATTCAATCGAAGGCAGATATTGTTCCCATGAACAATTAAAGTCAAGTATACAACATCTTAACATATCTTCGAGAATCTGAATAATCCACTCGGATTGACCATCTGTTTGCGGATGAAAAGTCAGATCTTGAAATGCGCTTTAGTGCCTAAAGCTTCTTGCAGTTTCTTCCAGAATCTCGAGTAAACCTTGGATCTCTATCTGACACAATGGATATGGGCACTCCGTGCAATTTCACAATCTCAGAAATATAAAGCTCGGCTAATCTATCAAGGGAATAATCAGACCTTATCAGAACAAAATGGGCAGATTTCGTCAATCGGTCAACTACGACCCAAATCGCATCCTTCTTTCTCGGAGTCTGAGGTAAACCAGAAACAAAGTCCATCGTTACTCTATCCCATTTCCATTCAGGAATCAGAATCGGTTGTAACAAACCAGACGGAACTTGATGTTCAGCTTTCACTTGCTAACAAATTAAGCATTTCGAAACAAAGTCAGAAATGTCCCGTTTCATACCAGACCACCAGTAGTGTTGCTTCAGATCATGGTACATCTTTGTACTTCCCGGATGAATAGATAAACTACTGTTATGTGCCTCACTCAAAATCAGCTGAATTAACTCCGGATTTCTCGGAACACAAATACGACCTCGGAATCTCAAACAATCATCAACAACTCGAAATTCAGATTCTGAATTCAAATCGCACTGAGCTCGTTTTGTTATTAACTCATTATCAGATTTCTGAGCATCACATATCTGTTGTATAAACAATGGTTTCACTTTTAATTCAGCCATCACAGAACTATCATCAGGTAAATCTAACTGAGCATTCAAAGCACGTAGTGCAAATAATGATTTTTTACTCAATGCATCAGCAACAACGTTTACTTTACCCGGATGATAATATATCACAAGTTCATAATCTTTTAACAGTTCTAGCCATCTTCTCTGTCGCAGATTCAAATCTTTCTGAGTCATCAGATATTTCAGACTTTTATGATCTGAAAACACGTGACATTTCTCGCCATACAGATAATGACGCCATATCTTTAGTGCAAACACAATTGCAGCTAGCTCAAGGTCGTGTGTTGGATAGTTCTTCTCATGAGGCTTCAATTGTCTCGAGGCATAAGCTACAACTTTGCCTTCCTGCATCAGGACACATCCCAGACCATTTAACGAAGCATCACTATAAATTACAAATTTTTTACCCGATTCTGGTTGTACTAACACTTTGAGCTTCATTATGAGTTTTCAATCGATCAAAACTTTTCTGACATCTATCCGACCATTCAAATATAAAATTTTTCTGAAGCAATCTAGTCAATGGAATAGCTATCGTCAAAAAGCCTTTTACAAATCTGCGGTAATAACAAGCTAGGCCCAGAAAGCTACGAACTTCAGACACGTTCCTCGGAGGTTTCCAATCCAAAATAGTAGAAATCTTGCTCGAATCAACTCGAATTCCAGAAGCTGACACAATATGCCCCAGAAAACTAACCTTGTGTAACCAGAATTCACATTTACTAAATTTTGCGTACAATTGCTTTTCTCTCAGAGTTTGCAACACAATCCTCAGATGTTCAGCATGCTCTGTTTCATCCCGTGAATAAATCAAAATATCGTCTATGAACACCACAACAAATCGATCAAGGTACGGTCTGAAGATTCTGTTCATCAGATCCATAAAAATAGCAGGTGCATTGGTTAGTCCAAATGGCATAACTAAAAACTCATAATGCCCGTACCTCGTTCTGAAAGCGGTTTTCAGAATGTCCGAATCCTTCACTCTCAACTGCTAGTATCCCGACCTCAAATCAATCTTAGAAAATACAGTAGCTCCTTTTAACTGATCGAACAGATCGTCAGTTCTGGGCAACAGATATTTATTCTTTATTGTCACCTTATTCAACTGACGATAATCGATGCACATTCTCATCGTGCCATCTTTCTTTTTCACAAACAGAACGGGAGCACCCCAAGGTGAGAAACTCGATCTAGCAAACCCTCTATCAGTCAATTCTTGTAACTGTGACTTTAACTCTTTCAGCTCTGTTGGTGCCATTCTATACGGAGCTATTGAAATAGGCGTAGTACCAGGTAACAACTCAATACCGAAATCAACTTCACGAATCGGAGGTAAACCCGGTAATTCTTCAGGGAATACATCAGAAAACTCACAGACAATAGGCACTGATTTAATTTTCTTTTCCGACACTTTTGAGTCAATCACATAAGCAAAATATGCCTCATAACCTTTTTTCACATAGCTTTGAGCTTTCAAAACAGATATCATGGCAGGCAATCCATTCAAATCATTAGACTCCACTCGTACAATCTCATCATTCGGACATCTCAAGTCAATAGTCTTTCTTTTACAGTTCACAACAGCATCATGCAAAAACAACTAATCCATACCCAGAATAATATCGAACTCATCAAATGGCAAAAGCATCAGATCAGCAGGGAAACAGATATCTCGAAACATAACGGACAATTCTTGCATACTTTGTCAACAAGAACACTTTTACCTAAGGGGTTCGATACTTTTATAGCAAACTCAGTAGACTCTGCAGACAAAGTCTTACTGAATACTAAATTCATGCATATATACGAATGCGTAGAACCAGGGTCTATCAATGCAATCATAGAAGTATCATAAAGTGTAAAAGTACCAGTTATAACATCAGGTGACGAAGCTTCCTCATGAGCTTGGATAGCATACGCTCTAGCAGGCGCTCTAGCTTCAGATCTCGCAACATTGTCTCTCGTATTTCTCTGACTATCACCAATATTTCTTACATTCTTCGAAGATCTACCACTCACAGGTGCATTATCAGATCTCAGATTTTGAACAGTCTCTGGCTTGACAGATTCAGGGCAATCACAGATAAAATGATCAATTGATCCACATCTGAAGCAAGCTCTGTCATTTAATCTACAGCTTCCCGGATGCCTTTTTCCATAGTGTTTACATTCAGGTCTCTCGGATCGAACATTACCAACACTTGCCACTGAAGTTGCTGGAGCTTTGGAAATCATTTGTGATCTATCTCGATTTCTATTTGAATATCCCATATTAACTCTCGAACGGCTTTGATCATCTCTGAATCTTTTTGGAGCAGTCTGAAATGATTTACTCTGAAATCTCTTTCTCATATCTCGAGCTTCAGACTCGACTTTCTTTTTATCTTTCCCAAGTGCCTCAACTTTGCACGCTCGGTCAACGAGTACAATAAACTCTTTTATTTCTAAGATTCTGACTAGCAAACGAATGTCTTCATTAAGCCCATCTTCGAACCTTTTGCACATTATAGCTTCAGATGATACACATTCTCGATCGTACTGACTCAGTCTCACAAACTCTCGTTCATATTCTGAAACAGTCATTCGGCCTTGTTTTAGTTCCAGAAATTCCTTTCGTTTCTGATCTACGAATCTCTCACTGATATATTTCTTTCGGAACTCGCCCTAAAAGAAGTCCCATGTAATTCGCTCTTTCAGAACAACAGAAATCAGAGTTTTCCACCATTGATAAGCTGCATCTCGAAGTAATGATAAAACACACTTTATGCATTCATCTGGAGTCAGAGACATTTCGTCGAATACCCGAATCGTATTCTCTAACCAAAACTCGGCCTTTTCTGCATCATCATCATTGGTAGCTCAGAATTCTTCAGCTCCATACTTGTGAATCTTGTCAACCGGAGGCTTATTCAACAGATTTACACCCATCACCGGAAGCACAGCTGATGTCTGAGGGGGATTACCCGGGGGCGGGGGTTGTGAAACAGTCGGGTTATTCTTTACAAACTGAGTGAACCACTCACTCATCATCTGGAAGAAAGCTTGTTTAGCTTCTTCCCCTTGACCGCTAGTAGCCGGTCTCAGATCGGAGGGCGCTGTCCCTTGCGTGGGAGTAGGCGCATTACTTTCTACGTCGTCAGCTACGGCTCTTTCGGGATCCATTACTATACAGAAATCACATTTTACACGTCAGGTCTCATCACACTATCACAATTCAAATATATGGCATGTATAGCTAGACTCTGACACGCTACGTTAGTCTGAGAATCGACTAAACCGTATTTCTGATACCAACCAAATGTAACACCCCTAACCCATATCCAACGCCAGATTAGGGTTAAAGGCGTTACCGGACAGATCGAAAACAATCTACAGAAATTCATACATTCATTCATCATTCTCAAGCATAGTGTCCCTTAATACGGTCATCGAGACCTTAAACATGCTTATAAACCGAGTCGGGACTAAATCGAAACACTTACAAAATTTCATGGAAAATTAAAACTTTTCTAAAGTACAGGGGATACACGCCCGTGGGAGGAAACCGTGTACCCTCCACGGCCGCTAGACACCCCCGTGTGTCCTCCCCGTGGTCGAATCTGACTTATGCTCCACGGCCACCTAGCACACCCGTGTGCCATGGCCGTGGTCGATCCTGTCAAAAACCACACGACTACTAGGCAGCAGGCACGTCTGTGTGCCACAACCGTGTGACATTAAGCTAGCTACTGACTTGTGCCCCACGGCTAGTGGACACGCTCGTGTCGAGGCCGTGTACTACTAGGCTAAATCCTGATATTCTCCCACGGTCCCTAGGTACGCCCGTGTGCCCTGGCCGTGTGACATTATAGGTCATTTACAAAATCAAATGCCACCCACTTGGGTCATACCTACAAATATTATTTACCAACACATATCATGCATATATGGCAGCCAAAAACATACTAAATATCCATTCAATCTATGCATCCAAAACTAATTCCAAACATACCAATTTGCATGACTAAATCTCAAATATGCCCAAGCACCATTCATCTATATACTTACCATTTCATATATCAACTAATCATACCAAAACAAACTTCACATACCACATTCATTTAAGCATATTACCAAAACATAACTAGCCAAATCACATGGCTAAGTTCACATAACAACTCATACTAAGGACTAGTCTATACATGCCATATCTAGCCATATACATTTTCAAAGTGTACCAAAATGAGTTTAGTAGTGTGATGACAATCCGTGACGGTCTCGAGCCTTCAATAGCTTTGACGACCTACAAAACAGAGAAAACATATGCAGAGTAAGCTTTCCAAAAGCTTAGTAAGTCATAATACAAATAAACTATATATGTAAGCATATAAGCATATAAAAACATAGACACCTTTCTTATACTTAACAAATTTCTCACATATATGCTTTGGTTCATACTTTTGGCCACATTTGCCACCATCATCAATTCAAGAATCATATATAAGTACTTAGCTTTTCATGCTCACTTTCACATATCAATTTGATATCCCAATATACATAATCATCATAATAAGATCATATAGAGACTTACCTTATATACACACTTAGTGTACAAATCAACGTACCTGAAACGGATTCATTATTTACATAGCCATTCGTATAATAGACTTGCCCGTTGAACCGTAAGAAATCTAGTAGGATACTTGGAAAGCTCGGAATAATCGTACAATGCCAATGTCCCAGACGAGGTCTTACATGTAATCAGATATCGATGCCACTATCCCAGACAGGGTCTTACACGAATAATTACGATGCCAATGTCCTAGACATGGTCTTACACATATAAATCATATCGATGCCAACGTCCCAGACGTGGTCTTACACGTAATACTCATGTCGATGCCTACGTCCCAGACGAGGTCTTACACGAAATCTCAAATCAATGCCAACGTCCCAGACGTGGTCTTACATGATATAACAGAACAGAAACCTATGTCATGACATAGCTAATCCTACCTATTCCTAGGTTCGAACGGGACTTCTCAGACTTAGTCACTATATCGAACTTATCTCAGAATTCATATGCATAACCTCTCATAATCATCATTTATCAACATTAGTCATATGAACAGTTATAATTTCATACAAGTACGTTTATTTGCACAATGACTTACCTCAGATTCGATTTATCGGGAATGGAAACGGCTACTCGATTACTTTCGCTTTCCCTTGATCTAAGTCCGTTTTCCTTGGTTCTTGATCTAAACATATTCAGAATTAACTCTTGTATTCACTATTTCATTCAATTCAATCCAAAGACACACACATTTAGGGTAATTTGCAAATTAGCCCTCATAATTGCACAATTTATCAATTTAGTCCATTTTTCAAAAAACATCAAATTTACATAATTTGTTCACACCCATGCATAGCCGAATCTTCCTAGGGACTATATAAGTCCATATGTTTCATCAAATTCACAAATTAGTCCTCCAAAATAATATTTTCACAATTTAGCCCTATTTAGCTAAATTCATCAAAACTTCAAGAACATAACATGTTCATCTAACTCAAATCTTTCATTTAACAACTAAACTCATCTCAAAACTCAACATATCAGCAATGGCATCTCACACAAACATCATCAATTCACAAAATTAATACATGGGTTTTGTACCTCTCAAAGCAATGATTGCAAAAACGTAGGAATTATCAAAAACCGACCGAAAACATACCTTGAATTAAACCAAAACTATGGTCGAACCCCTTGCCTATGTTTTTCTTTTCTTTCTTTGCTTATTCGGTGATAAAAATGATGATAGTGGATTGCTTTTGTTTTCATTATAATAATATATAACATATAACATAATAATTTTAATGAACTATTAAAGTAATTATAATAAACATATAATATATACATATCATCACTCATTGTCGTCCACTAGCAATAATAATGGCTATATTACCACATAAGTCCTCGCAATTATAAAGCCACAACACATAGGCACTTTAGCAAATAGCAAGCAACTTTCACCTTTACTGCAATTTCATCCTTTTGTCAAATTAATCACATAGACAAACAATTAACTTACGAAACTTTACCACATGCTTAATCACATACTAATGTCACATAAAATAATATTAAAATATTATTCGGACTCGGATTCGTGGTCCCGAAACCACTATTCTGACTAGGGTATAAACCAGACTGTTACAGAAACGAATAATCGTTACGTAAATGTTCAGATACCGACCCGACGACCAGAAAATTGAAGTCCCTTGAAAACCACCACTTTTCCCCCAAAAAGAAAAGAGAAGAAACCAAAAAGCAGAAAAAAGAAAACATCCAGAAGAGAAAAGAAAATAAAATAAAAATAAAAATAACAATAAAGAATTTAAAAAAATGTCCACTTAAAACTAAATAAAATAAAACACAATAAAAAGGCTCCCAAAATACGTACACAACAACTCGAACCCAGAACCCAAAGGTTTACTAACACTCCCTCAACCACTAGACCAGCAGGCCTATTCTGACACTTAAACGCGCCACTAAGCTCAATAGCACCACCAACTCATTGACCCTAACCACAAAACCCAAAACTTCTAGCCCAAAAAATTGGGGCGTTACAACTCACCCCTCCTTAAAGAAATTTCGTCCCCGAAATTTCCAGCTAACAGGATATTGGTATATAACAAGCTATACCACCATGAGTAGAACCAAATCAAACCTAAGACCTCACACACACACCCAGAACACCTAACTACTGAAGCAGATACACAGTTGTCCTTTCATACACAACTTTGATACTCTAATCTAAACATCAAAACATTCACAATCATACCTGTCTCAAAATCGTCGAGGACACTCCCGGACCCGATGTTCAGTGGACCCACATCGAAGACATGCTCCCGCCTTCTTCCAAAAATTGCCCGGGTGGCGCTTCTTACAATGCTCACAAGACGGAACGCTCGTACCACCACTAGCACCCTCTGCAGAACTGCTATTCCCACTCAAATACGTTCTAACTCGCTTCACAGACTGAGGCTCCAACCTCGAAGGACTGCGATCTCTCTTCTTTCCACAATCCACACACCTACTTTGTACTGACTCTTCGTGCCTGTCCAACCCAGCCTTGAGCACCTGCTCAAGCACTTCCCTCACTACTCGAGTCAGTACCTCAGTACCAAGCTCCGGGTTATCGCTTCCCAAAGTTGGCAAAATTGCACTGTCCTCTGACTCCTGAATAGACACACGCCCCGGAGGAGCCGATGACTCATTGTGATCTTGCTTACCTTCAGAATCCATATCCGCCCTGTGGCTAACTTAATATATCTACCCGTGCAGAAAACGAACATAGGTTAAACACAGAAATCTATATTTCTACTCTTACAGTTTTGAATTTATACCTGGACCAGTATTGGAGTGTCAGACAGTTCATTTCCACAAAGCATTTTCAAAACACAATCGTTCAACTACTGTGGTAAAGTTTCTCAAATTTTTTTTAAAACCTTCACGTGCACACACGGATACGTAAAAATACAGGCCGAGTTTTTGCAAATCTGGCTCTGATACCATAAAATGTAACACCCTAAACCCGGTCTAGAAGTTTAGACCGAATTTCGGATGTTACATTGATCACCGAAGTGATCGTATGTAAATTTTTTTACAAAATAAGTTATCACAACAAACCAAAACATTTACTCGTTTAAAATCAGTCAATAAAAAGTTACAGTCAAGTTTATTACAAAACCGAAACTAAGTGAATGGATAAAAATTTAAAACGGAACTTGTACCACAATTTTATAAAACCTTACAATTCAAAAACTGAATAACAAAATAAAAACTGAAAATGCAAACTTATACTATATTTTCTTCCAAGACTGTCCGAGTCCTCCGCATACCAAGTCCAACGTCAAAATTCTGAAATGTACCAGAAAAGGAAACACTAAGAGGGGGTAAGCTACTCAAGCTCAGTGTGAGTTTGAAAAAAGTCTAAAACAGGGATACAGAATTCAAATCAGTAGCACAACATATTTTCAATTACGCACGGAGCCAGAAAGTACAATTGGAACCAACGTCTCAAAACTAAACAACAATTCGAGCAAACTAAGTCACACTCACAAGCACACTGTCACATGTGCTAATCAGTCAAACAGAAACAGTCAGAGAATTTCACACACAGAACACTCAAACAGATGCGTATGTATGCAGTCTGATATTAAAAGAACCCACCCATCCAGCCAAACACACCTCTCCGTCCCCGGATCACACCTCGTAAGAGCTGTTTGAGCTCATCCAACCAAACACACCACAAGGACCAAATAGGCCTATCCAACCCTACACACCATATAAAGTCATCCCGGGTTGCCCAGCAATAATGACTTATCAAAATGCAATTGATCTGCCAGATCAAATATATATACGTAGTATAGCTAACGTACGTGCGGTATAGTGCAATGCGGTAACCCGCTATACTGATAATTTGCAGTTAAACTGCCAGATTAGATAAATATTCGTAGCAAGGCTGACGTATGAGCTGTCTGATGCAGATCGCATGCGGTAATCCGCATGTCTGATGCAAAATTGCGCTTTAAAGCGCTAGATTAGATCGTAATCGACTCTCTTTCTCTTCAAAACCCACCCTAAAATATTTTATGCAGGTGTATGTATGCAAACAATTTCACAGAACAGAGACACATTATCGGACGGCCAGACAGAACAGCTATGCACACACACACCCAACAGATCATATTCAAATTCAAACACCTCACGTGACAGTCACACAGATACACTCGGGCCAAAGCCCAGATCAGAATTTTTTGTAACACCCCTTACCCGTATTCTACGCTGGAACTGGGTACGAGGCGTTACCGTACTTAACTCACATGGTCAAATAACTTTAGGTTATCAAATTTCATTCCAAATTAAATCTTTTCCATTCATATATCTAACATCCTTATAATGGGCATACAAGGCCTTAAACATACTTTCGGAAGGTTTCTAAATCAATCCGGGAACTTTTACTCACTTAGAAAAATTTTACCTGAACAAGGGTCACACGCCCGTGCTACTCAAGGGACACGCCCGTGTACCCCTAAGACATGCCCGTGTTCTCCACCCGTGGTCGACACTGACTTATTTCATACGACCGGACACACGCCCGTGTCCTTAGCCCGTGTCCTTAGCCCGTGTCCCTCACACCGCCTCGACATGCCCGTGTCTTAGCCCGTGTGCCAAAACATTGGCATTCTGTTTATGACGTCATCATTACACTATGGTCACACGGCCAAGGCACATGCGCGTGTCCTTACACCGTGTGTCAAATTAAATTCCAACTTCAAGGTGCAGACTTCACACGGCCTGGGCACATGCCCATGTCCGTGGCCGTGCCTCCCACAAGGCTGAGACACACGGTCGTGTCTCTGCCCGTGTATTTACTACTAAGCTTACTAACTTACAATTCTAACATGCAAGGGGACACACGGCCTGATCACACACCCATGCAATTGACCGTGTGTCACACACGGCCTAGACACACGCCTATGTGCCTACCCGTGTAGACAAGAACAAGGCTATTTGCCAAGCTCTTTTTATCACCCTAGCTCACACAACATAGTCCCATTCAACAAATCACTAGATAACCCAAATTTGCAACATACACTTCTATGAATAACTTCTTATTTTCATAAATTAGTAATAATGAGCCATCAACTATGGCAATATACAAAAGAGTTCATCTTTAAAGGAGCCAATACATACTTGGCCAAAAGAACAAAACAATTCACCTAGTCTAGCCCCTATACATGCCATACTCATTATACTAAGTCTAGATTTACCGAGATTGAGCTGATAGTATGGATGCTCTTCCAAATATCTTCGTATCGCAACCCGACTCTTTGACACTATAAGACAAGGGAAAAGAAAGAGAGTAAGCTTTAAGCTTAGTAAGTTTACATGTAAACAATAAACATCATAATATGTGCTAATCAATGAATAACATTTCATAATAAGTAAGAACAATCCATATTCCAAGATCATGCTTACTCATTTCATCTCTTACCACATCCCAACCATATCACAAGCCAAATGCTCAAATTATTTAACATACATCCCTGCACTTATCACCTCATGATCACATAAAACAACACGTCACAATTTCACAATAAACCATTCATAGTAATACCAAACACTCGGTGGTTTCGCATTTAGCCCACCATTTATCTTTATCAGGATGGTATCGCACATAGCCCACCAACAAGGATATTTACGGTGGTATCGCACATAGCCCACCAAATAGTAATATAAACGATGGTATCGCACACAGCCCATCGTGAATAAGTAATAAGGTGGTATCGCACATAGCCCACTAACAAAAATAATTAAGGCGGTATCGCACACAACCCACCATTATTTGCTACGAATAATATTCCACACCTACATTTCTATTTCAACATTTATACGAAAATTTATTCATTTTCTACCAAATCCAATCCAATTAAATCATAAGTGTTCTCAATCATACAATGCACCAATAAGCAAAAACATGTGTATTTAATATGCATCATTTACACATAAACTTACCTCGGTGCAAAATGTGTTAATTTGCGGTTTAATCCGTAACCTTGCCTTTCCCTCGGTCAAGGTTGATTCCACGCTCTTCTTGATCTATAATAGTGAAATCCACTCATTTAATAACTTTATAAATCATAATACATCATAATCTCTACTTAGGCAAAAATGACCATTTTGCCCTTGTACTATGGCAAAATTACGATTTTGCCCCTAGACTCGTAAATCATTTTTCATCATATTTTCTTATTAAACAACCTAGATGAACATTTATTACTCTTACAACTACTCAAAATTCCAACTATTTCATGCATTTATTACACAATTTTAACTTTTACAACTTAGTCCCATTTAGGTGTTTTCATGACAACATCTTTCACAAAAGTTGTTTCTCATCTCCCTAACATTCATTTTCTTCCATAAAAACTCAGCAAACAACATAAACACTCTCATGGCAAGTCCCTAAACTTTCAACCATTTAACAAATTAGTCCCTTCATTAGTTAGCTTAAGCTTTGGGGACTCCAAAAGTACAAAAATCATAAAAAATAATCATCAAAATGACTTACTTGCAAGGATGAGATGTAGCTAAAAATTTGAACTTCAGAAACCCCTATTCTCTCTTCAATTTTCGGTGGAGAAGAAACTTGAATAGTGAAAGATGATATTTCTTCTTTTTATCATATTTTATTCATTTTTTTATCACTTAATGTCCACCAAATTTGACCAAAATTTAATGTCTTGTCCCCCTAGTCTCTATGGCCGGCCAACACACCTCTAATGGCCTAATTTCACTTTAAGAACCTCTAATTTGATATTCTTTGGCTATTAGACACCTCCACCTTGCATAATAGAACTTTCGCACTTTATGCGATTTAGTCCTTTTTCACTATTAAGCATTCAATCGTAAAAATTAAAGCAACAAAATTTTCATGTAGCCATATATTAATGCTATAACACATAAAATAATACTAAAATAATTTTCCTCAACCTTGGATTAGTGATCCCGAGACCACTATTCCGACTAGCCCCAAAATCGGGCTGTTACATTTTTAATTACCCTTGTTTAAGCTTAGCCAAGGGTTGAAGCACACAAACACATTTTCAGATCAGAAAGGCACACCAAACCAATATAAGTATCTTAAGACCACACGCCCGTGTGCTCTGGCCGTGTGGAAATTCCTAGGCTATGTGGGAGGTCAAAAGTTCGTGAAAAAGGGGCACACAGCCGTGTAACTGTGGCACACGCCCGTGTATACTAGTGCCATGGCCGTGGGAACGGGCTGTGTAACTCTCTGTCCATTTGCACTAAATTTGAATACAGGGCTGACACCCGACACGGCCGTTTGTCCCAAAACACACGCCCGTGTGGAATCCCTAAATCCCCAAGTTAGCCACACGGCCGTGTGGTCAGGCCGTGCGACATCAAATCACTCAAACCCTAATCCCTAATCTCACATACCCGTGTGCTCAAGGGACACGGCCGTGTGGCACCAAAATTGGCCAAGAAACCCTAAATTCCCAAAGGCACACGGCCATGTGAACTGACACACGCCCATGTGGAAACCCCAGTGGCCACGAAACTACCTCAGAACAGGCCAAAATCGCCATTCTAGCCACCCAAACTGGTCCCTAACCTTTACAATAACGAGAGTATAGCAAAATATGCCATATACCCCATATTATTCAACCTCTAACGCCTAAAATTGACGGAATTAAAGTACACTCAAGAGATACCGAAACGAATAATCGCAAAGTAAAATAGAAAAGTTTCGTATCCCACACCTATTTTGTGAACGTAAAGGTTCAGATGCCGACCCAACGACCAGGAAATTGAAGTCCCTTGAAAACCACCACTTTTCCCCAAAAAGAAAAGAGAAGAAACCAGAAAGTAGAAAAAAAGAAAACGTCCAGAAGAGAAAAGAAAATAAAATTAAAATTAAAATAACAATAAATAATTAAAAAAATCCACTTAAAACTAAATAAAATAAAACACAATAAAAAGGCTCCCAAAATGCGTACACAACAACTCGAACCTAGAACCCAAAGGTTCACTAACACTCCCTCAACCACCAGACTAGCAGGCCTATTCTAACACTTAAACGCGCCACTAAGCTCAATAGCACCACCAACTCACTGACCCTAACCACAAAACCCAAAAATTCTAGCCCCAAAATTCAGGGCGTTACAATTGTTTTCTCAATTGGTGGAAGTACGGGCTCAATACCAAATTTAGCCCATTCATGTAACGCATTTATGGGTTGCAAAGCATATTCATATGCTTTCAAATATGTGTCATTGTGGTAGTACCTATGTAAGTCGTCATCAGGATCTTGTTCAATATGCCATATAGCACAACAGGCATGGGGACAATGGATCTCAGATAATTGCCAATTTCGAAAACTGTAAGTTTTATGCTCTACATTTACTGCGTACTATTTTCTGCCTTTCTTAACTTCACACCCATTTTTCCCATTCCAGATTATCTTCCAATCAACACCTTCCTTCTTGTTGTTATCAATTTTTTTCTTTATTACTAGACCATAATTATATTCCCATGAACTGCATTGCTTCCTCTTAGCCACTATTCTGGTCATCATATTAACTCTAATTTCCACCAACATGGTTATTATGCTCTTAAATCTAGACTCCACGATGCTAGAGTTAAATGCTTCATAGAGGTTATTGTCTACAATATCTAACACCGAGTGTAACCCCTGAAAGGCCTTGGTCCAAGCTTTCGAATTCTTAGAGAACAACTCATTTGCAACATCTTCATCAAGCTTATACAAGTCTTCTTTGTTTTGTTCCCACTCCATCTTTGATGTAGACTTCACAACTTTCCGAAAAGAAAATTTGAATGTCTTTTCTTTCTTCCTACCAGACCAGATTGATAAGACATGCCTAGCACAATTTCTATGTTCTACTCTAGGCAGAATGTCATTAATGGTATCTCGAGACCCTACAAGTTAATTTACAAAACATAAGTAAATCATCAGGAATAATTAATAGTATTAGTAATAAATAAATACAAAATAAATAGTTTACCTTTTGTTGGTCACTGATGATGGTATACCCAAAACCATCTTCCATTCCTAAGTCTATTGTCAATAGACTAAGAAACCATGCCCAAGAATCAATGCATTCCCTCTCAACAATAGCCCAGGCAACTGGGTACATCTCATTGTTTCCATCTCCACCAACAGCAGCCAATAGCTCACCCTTAAATGGACCTTTTAAAAATCAATCATTCAAACCTAGTATAGGTCTGCACCCTTCTTTCCAACCTCTTTTTAGTGTTTCAAAATAGACATAAAACCTCTTGAAACGTGGTGGAGATTCAGGTGTGATTCTATTTATTACCATCTTTTTAATACTTCTAGGATTATTTAGTCTCGACTCATCAGCATAATCCCACAACATAGCAAATTCCTGTACGAAGTTCCCTGCCAACTTATCCTTCACCATTTTCTTGGCTCTTCTACACCTTGTCATATTAACATTGACATGCATTTCTGAAGCTACCCTTTTTTTATCTCCCTTAGCTTCATTTTTAGGAGGTCCCCAATAGTAGCTTCAAAATGTTCTGCAATAACTTTTAGATTGACCATTTTGTTTTTAAAACTAACACAATAGTTGTGCTCGTCATGGAAACTTTTCACCTGCATGCATCTGGCCATGTTACTATAACTTGCAAATATTCCCCATTTACACTTTTTTGATACAATGCATTTAACTCTAACCTTATTTGGTTCATTCCTGATTATCTTAAGTTCCCTTCTACAACACATTGAGTACTTACAAATTGCGGATTTGAATTGCTTACCATCTTTAAACAACATCCCAATACAAAAGTGTGGACTTACTGAGTTTGGATTGTATGTGGGGAACCTACTTCTTCTTCTACAAACATCAGTATTGTCATCATCTTCTGACCCAATTATGCTCCCATGATCATCATTATCAAAAGATTTAGTCTTATTTTCACTTCTTCCCTACCAACACTATCATTTAGTCATTCACCATCGACTTCTTCAGGGACCTCAGCCTCAAACTGCTCTCTAGAGCTTTCACTTTCAGTATCATCAAGCACTATTTCCTTACCTTTCCCACTGGTTTTCCCTCTATTTCCCTAGCCCCCTCCTCACCACCTCCATCACTCTCACTACCTTCATTGACAACAACATCATCACCCTCCACACCTAAACCTTCAACAACCTCACCACCCTCTCCAACACCCTCACCACCTTTACTGCCAACAACCTCATCACCCTCTCCCTCTGCCTCTCCTTTACCACCTTTACTGCCAACAACCTCACCACCCTCACCCTCATGACATTTACTGCCAACAACCTCACTACCCTCATTACCATCACCAGCAAATTGCAAACATGCTACAACTAACATTGATTCATCATCGACAAAAATAATAGTGTCAATCTCATGCTCTACATATAAGTCCATCTCCTTATGCTTAACCCAATAGTTTATCATGTCAATAGTGCTACTATCATTCCACACAACCATAAGGTTATCTTGCAAAGTCCTACTGTCAAGTACATGAAAATAAATTAGTTGCACTGTATTAAACCCTAACCCATCTTTAACTATTTTACACAACTCAAAATACGATATCGTATCTGGATCCTCTTCAATCCTCACCATCTCACCACCTAAATACGTGGGGATCATGTACAAATTTACCCCCAACTTGCAAGTTGATGTAGTATTCCTCCTCTATAGACATCTGTAGTTTAAAGAATAAAAAAAATAAGCACAATGACAAACAATGTGCAACAAAAAAATGTATATATAAACAAATTATTAAATAATATAAATCATAAACAATTCATATAAAGTTAAATGATTTAATAATTATATATATGTCATAACAACACAACAATAAAACATGGAGGGACCATTTCCATTCCTTGTGCAGTGAAAAATCTAAAATTATTGCCCCCACCAAGAGTTATTACTAATTTCACAGAAAATCCAAAATTATTGCCCCTGCCAAAGTTATCAGCAACAGCAAACAGAAACAACAACCAATAGACATATCAAACATAAAACTTCTTCTTTGAAAAGGACATGTTGAAGGCTATATACTGGAAGTTATGGTTTATAACAGTGCTCTTGAACTTAGAGTTACAAAGGATGGTAGGGAAATAATAAGTGAAGGAATAAGGCATATTTGCCAAATACATTAGCAAAGTCCTTGGAAAATTATCTGTACCAAGGATGCAGAACTCAATGAAACTGTTAACATTGCAAATGCTGAAACTACAAAAGATGGGATCTCTAGTTTGGCAAAGCAGGCAGAAAAACTTCTTAGCAAAAGGAACTGCACATAAAATTCAATTTAAATTAAAAAAATACAAATTATTTACTAAACAACAATTGTGAAGGCTCAAATACTCTTCAATTGTGAAGCCACTCAATTATATACCATTATAATAACTAAATTTTAGAAAGAAAAAAAGAATAATTCAACTTCTTCAATTGTCAGTTAATGATAATTAAAAACCATGGAAAGACAGATAATATTTGAACAAATAAAGAAACTAGTATAGTAGTAGGTTTTCATTTATTTAATTTTTCCTAGGACATTAGATCATTCCCTAGTGGATCTATCCTTAAAGTTCTACCGAGAGTGTAGACAAAATTGGAGAGGCCTATAATTTAAGCTCAACTTAAATTTCCAAAATCTTTTCAATTAATAAATAAAATTATTTTTAGTGATATTACTTTTACATTCCATGACCATTTCAACTAGCAATACAAAGCAAAATGATGGAATTCAAAATCTGGTAAAGAGAATATATCTATGTTCAAACCTAAAGGCTTAAAAAAATTTCAAACTTCAAAATTTTATTGCTTTTCCTTCTCCCTCTTTCTCACTTATCTATCACTTCAAATATGTTTTATTTTTTCATATTAAACATATTAGCCCGAGGGGAATCTTCCTTTAGTCAGTCCTCAATGTACAAAAAGACAAGACATAGACAAGTTTATTGGGGGGATGCTTACATAAACTAATTTATCGAAGGGAATCTTCCTCTAGACAAATTTATTTAACTCCAAATACATAAAAAGTTGCAGTAAAGTAAAAAACAAAAGCAAATCCCAACAAATATAAAAAGAAACAATCATACAAAACAAAGCATTAAAATGAAGAACAGTTTGTTTGTTTGTACCTTTTCTTCTCGGTGATTTGGAGCATGAACCTTCACCAATCTTCACTGTAAAAGAGCCACGGAAAAACACATTATAAATGAACCCTAAACTCAAAATTCCCCAAAACCAACAATCCCATAACCCGAAAATCCCTAAAAATCCCCAAAATTTTGAAACGTAAACCAAAATCCCCAAATCCAAGAACTTTAAACATTAACTGAAATAACATATATAATAGTTTGAAAGTGAAAATTATAAAAACATACCCCAATTTTTTCCTTTCTCGAATCAGGGTTCTAATATTTTGTTTTGATTATCTGATTCAAAAATTAGGGTTCAATTTTTTGTTGTGATCGATTGAGCTTCTCTTTTCTAGTTAGTGTTTAACGTGTTTTAATTTTTTAATTGTTTTAATTGTGGGTAAACCCCAAAAATTTTCTAAATGTTTTTTTAAAATTTTAATTACTTTTTAAGTTTAAATTCATTTGTTGACGAGGCATTATTTTGTCTTATATGCCACATCAGCATCTACATACGTGTGGCGCCTATGTGGAAAAGATTTCCACATCAGCGCCATTAGTCCCTTAACAGTCATGTTAGCTAGACCGTTAAAAAATGGCCAATTTGACCAAAAAATAAAGGTTATGTATGAAAGTGCTCCAAAAAAACCTTAAGGGCCAAAGTGACCCAACACCCAAACGTTAGGGGCTAATTTTGTTATTATGCTTAAAATATTTTGATATAATTCAAATGTTTTTGAGTTAATCTAAATTGATTTCAATGTGTTTCAAGCATATTTCATACATTTTTTAGGCATAGGATTGATCCCCATTTAGAAGGATTGACTCCCTCAAGTCAGTAGCCACATGCTATTCTAGTGGATAAAGTATTGATACATGTTCTTGAGATATTGATACCTAACCCAAAAATTATTGATACTTGCCTTTATGATATTGATACTTCTTTATTTTTGTCAAAAGTATCGATATATTCTTTTTAGGTATCGATTTCTCATGTTGTAGGGTTATAATTAAACACGATTTTCACCTTACGACAATTATATATTTTCTTGAACGACTAGAAACTTATTGATTGATATAAATACATCTCAAGTATACTCCAAGAAAAAATAGATCAATATTCAAGCATAAAATGAAGTAAAAATACAAGAGATATTCATTTTCATACATTATTTCTCTTGTACATAACCTTGGAGTTCTTCGGTGCTATATTTTTTTATAGGTTTTATTCATTCTTTGAGAAAGCTTACAGTTTGTAGACACCCATATTAGAGAAGTTTCTTTGTTTACACTATAAATGAGAAAAATCCTTAACAAAATGAGCTAAAATAGTAGAGGTAGGAAATTGAGACTGAACCACTATAAATTATTGTGTCAATTTTTTCTATCCTTCCTCATCTTTTAGAAAATGGTTTTTCGTTACCAATTTACATTTTTTGGGTAAAATTCGATTCACCAAAGCTTTTTAGTCTTCAAAGGTGCCCTTACTTAATTAATATTCAAAAAAATCTTAATCCAATCAATTGTTGCTTAAAATCCTCAAAGTTATGAAAGATTAGGTCAAAAATTTTTCTGTTAAAAGAATGCCAATACATATGGCAAGTTGCATAATTTTCCAGTTGCAATTGGAGTTGCATCTAAGATGTGCAACCGGCATTAACATGATAGAAATTAAGAGAACGTAATATATATATATATATATATATTAAATCTATACTATACTTAAAACTTTTGACTAAATTTGTATCATGAGTCAGCCGGGCACTAACTCAATTGTGAAATTATCAAAAATTTATTTTTTTACAAAATAAATTATATTATTTTAAGAATATTTTTATCTTATTATATTTGTATATAAAACATTAAAAGCTCACACATGGTGCGACTTAAGTGTAAAATATTGTGGCTTTTAAACTTTCAACCTTACCATTTTAATCAAGGGTGAATATTTGATGCACCACAGTGTTGGAAAAAATCCGGTTCAAAAACGACTTTCTTGCATAGTGAAAAATTAAAAATTTGAAATTTGAGTCGGTTTGTGATATTTATAGCAATAAATCTTTTACCGAAATCACACATGTGTTTTTTGCTAGATAGATCCTTTTCGCTCCTGGATTTCAATCGAACGACCTTCTCTGTTATTCTCATACCACGAGCTACTTCGAGTGTGGGTTTGAACAATTTCTAATCAAACACAGAACCATAAATATTTCCTTTACTTTCAATAGGAAAGCAAATTTCTATTTTTAATAGAAACCAGTAGAATTTTTATTCTGCAAAATAGAATTTATATTTAGAAAATAAATTCTCACTATGATCAAGTAAAATAACAATATCTCAAAGTTGTGTAAAAGTTATTGTGTGTTTAAATTAGTAGAAATTTATTTCAATAGAAAAACAAAATCCTAGTTCAACTAGGAGAGAAAGGGGCGGCTACCCTAGTTAAATATACTAGGGTTTGTCGTCTAATGTATTAACATGAGGGGCTTTTAGGCCTCTCACGTATCAGGTTCAGTTATAAGTGTTTCATGGACTTTTGACCCAACACTTTATAAATTTAATCTAACCCAATACATGTTTTTCTATTTTTCAAAATAAACATCATAAATAAATTTAAATAAATAAATTTTCCAATTAAATAATTTTCTCAATCCAATTCTAATTCCGTTAAAATAATGACAACTTTACTATAAAAGAATATATGAAAAATATATTTAATATTTCTACAATCAGCGAATTCACAATGACCAATTAAATTAATTTCATTTTTGAACTTCAATTATTTAATTAATTAAATAATAATTCAAAAAATTATAAATTAATTTTCCAGGTCATTTTCATTTAGTGAGAAAACTACATTCATTTCTGAATGTTTCTCATTTCTCCAACTTTACCATTTCTATCCATTTCTGTTCATTTGATTCAACATACAATTCATTTTCGATTTCAACGAGCTAGCGGAGGAACCGAGTGGACATATATAATTAGGGCGCAAATGATTTATGATTAAGCTCCAGCTTTTCGCCTATCAATTATAAACTCATTTAGTCACGAAGTCATTCCACTATAGTATCGTGACTAAGCTCTCCCTAATAGCATACCATTAAGAAAGCAAATTGGTCAATACTCGTCTAATGACCTTGTCATAAGTGTGATATCCTTAATCTCTTTTTGGGATAAATCCGCTCTTCTAATATGTTCCTTGTAACAACCTGATTTTCAGTGATGACAGAACAGTAGTTTCGTGACCACAAATTTCCATTGTATCGAATCGTAAATATTATTTTTATAATATTTATAGAGTCATTAGAGTCATATTAAATTTTGGTTAAGAAATATTAATGTTTAGTTAGTTAATTAAAGAAAAAGGACTAAATTGTAAAAGGTGCAAAACTTGCAAATTAAAGAAAATAGGTGATTAAATGGTTTAATTAATAGTTTAGGAAGGACTTAAGAAATAATTATGCCCTAAATAATATATTGGGATGGCAAGTTAATGGAAAATGATAAAATAAGGTAATTATAATGGCAAAATTGTAAATTAGTTGAAATTAAAACAAAACAAATTGAAAATTAAAGTTTCCTATTCATTTTTCTTCAATATTGGCTGAAACCACCATAAGAGGAAGCTTTAAGTTCGGTTTCTTCATCTTTATGCATGTGAGTTCAATTCATTCCCCCTTTTTGTAATTTTTATGTTTTTGAGATCGTTGCAACTAGGTCTAGCTAGCCCGTAACTTCGTTTTTGATTCTGTTAAAAATTTTGGAAGTTTCCATTGATGAATATTTAATGTTCTTGATGAATACCATGTATTTGGAGCTTTGATTATGCTATTTGATGAATTTGTAAAGTGGTTTTTGTTATATTTTGATTTTAGGATTAAATTGTGAAAATGTCAAAATTTTAGGGTTTAATAGTGAATTTAGTGATTATTAGGTACTGTTTAAGGGCCTAGTATATTTGGATAAAATATTGACTTGAGAAAATTGGTTAAGTTGATGAATTTAGGGTTAAGAGACTAAATTGCAAAAATTATAAAAGTTTGGGGTAATTGTGTAATTTTGAAAAATAAAAGGGTATTAATTGTAAAATGGTTTGGAAATGAAATATATGCTGATAAATAAAGAATTTTACATTTTAGATCAAGATCCCGTAGATACTCGTGGAAAAGAAAAAATTACGGAATAGTCTCTACACTTCTGCAACTTCTACAATTTGGTCCAGGTAAGTTCGTATGGTTTAGAATTTAACATTAAAATGAACTATTGAGTATTCTAACATGATACAATTTATTATTTATTTTAATTTTTGATGATGAATGGTAATTTGAAGTTTAATATTAAACTTGATCATCGGCTTGATTTGAACGCGTGATAGAGTACAATTGGGATTTGGTGCGTTACGGTGGTTTGGAGTGGATATGGTATTGGAGGGAGATATTTGTATATTACCCGAGTAAATCGAGGTTCAACATTTGTTGCGAACTCTCGTGTTATAATCTCTGTTTGGTGTGCTGGTTGGATTAGCTCTTATGAGCATTGGTGTGATGGTTGGTTTAGCTCTTATGAGCAGTGGTGTGATGGTTGGATTAGCTCTTATAAGCATTGGTGTGTTTGGTTGGACTGATGATGTACTTCTATCCATAAGCCGTTCTTTGAGTTGAAAATATTAGTAGGTTAACTTGTTGAGTAACTCTGATGAATTTTCCATATATACTTGGGATTTGAATTGATTAATTATGAATTACCAATTGGGATTGTGGATGACAGGAAACTTTCATGGTTGTTATATTACTTTTTGAATTGTTGTATTCACTTTGGTAAGATTTATCGATTTAATACGTCGAACTTACTAAGCTTCATTGAGCTTAATTGTGTTAAACTTTGTTCTTGTAGATACTCGGAAGATTGGATGACCAGATCAGCACTCAAGTCACACTATCCAGCTTAATTCGGTAGCTTTTGAAACGTTTATTTCAGATTATATGGCATGTAATAGGTTGAATGATAAAACTAATGTTTTGGATATGTAAATAGTTAAGTATGAATTTGGTTGTGCAAATTGCTTTGGTTGATTTTCTTTTGGTACTTTTGGTGTCTTATCAATATGGTGAAAAGAGTAGATAGTGGCCCGAACGTGAAGAAAACATCACCTAGAAGAGGAGTATCGCAATATCGAAGCATGAAAGTCGTGATACTCTTGACAGTGTTGAAATGAGGATAATAGAGGTCTTCTGCAGTGGTATCGCGAAATCAGACCATGTGTATCACGATTGCAAGACCCCCAAGACTCCCAATCTCAAGACTATTGTAGGTATCATGATACCTAAGCCTGATAAGTAAAAAAATTGCAGAGGCAATTTTGTGTCTAAACAAGCTTATGTCTTCTTTTTACTTAAGGGCAAAATGATCAATGTTAGGTTAAATGTTAATAGGCTATAAATACAACTTTATAATCTTTTCATTTAAGATTTTTGGTGGCTGAATACTTTCTTTAGGGTTTATAGTTTCTATGTTAAATTTTATTTCTCTTTTCCTTTCTTTTTCTTTTCATTTTTAATTTGGGTTTTCTCTTTTATTTTTAGAGTAGATTTTATTCTTATAGTTTTCTTTTTTCTTTCTTGTAAAAGACTTTGTAAATGAAGATGGATGAAGCTTTTGGATGCCATTGGTTCCACATCTAAATGAACATTTCTTATCCTTATCTCTTTATTATGCTTATTAACTATTCGATGAAATGTCTGTTTGGATGTTAAGTTTTATTATGTGCTAAATTGTTGGATGGTTGGTTGATTGGTTGTTTGTTAGCTTAAGTTAATGTCTATTCTTTATTGATTGGTTGTAAGATTATATCGGAATACTTAATACGTTAGAATTGGCGCCTCTGGCGAAAAACCTAGATAAACGAGACCAAGAGGAGAGTTTATCCTTATATAGTTCGATATAATCGTGCCGAATAGTGAGACTGAGAGGTAATCTATATGCCTAGGTGAGACCGAAAGGTTATCTTAGGTGATATTTTTTAGACTAGGATGAGATTCCTAACTAAGAGTGGCAACCAATATAATCGGTGTAGGTTCATTAGTTTAATTAGCACTCAACTAATCAATTGACCATCATTTAATCATTTACATTATCTAAAACATTAAAAGCAATGTTTAGCTTAGTTAGCTTAATTAATAGTTTAATTTTAGTTTATAAACAATTTATTTGGACTTGCACTAATAATTTTTGACTCGATTAGATTAGTAATTGCTTAACTTGTAATTAACTTGATAAACACATTTACCCACTTGGCAATCCTTGAGGTCCGACCCTTTGGAATACTTCGTGTTCCATTAGAACTATAAATATTACAACTGACACTGTTTGCTTACAGTTAAACCGCACTTTTAAATTGCTTAATTAAATTGTTTGTTTTCCTACGTATAAACGTGTTTGGGTTAGTATACGAGTCACACATACATAGTCCATCATCCACTCAAGATTAAGGTATGCCACACTTTAAAAGTCACAAGTGAATAAATTCATAAATGGATTCAGGATCTATTCTTCTTGGGTCCAATCAGATGTACTCTCAACCCAACCAGTTACATTTATGTTTCTATCTTCTTGGGGTCATCTACTCCGATGCCCAAGACAAGACATCTCCTCAATTAGACTTGATAGACGACATATTAGTCTTTCAATTGGTTTGCTTATTTCTGATTAGACTAAGGACATGTTTAGGTTCGTATACTAATATAAGTTGTCTTTCCGTATTACGATCCGATCACGTAATACCGCTTAGTATTAGTTAAACATTAGACAACCCGTGAGCCAATATTTGCTTCTATTTTTCTTTACATGCAAAAACCACATGAGGACAATATACAAAGGGTATTAATGTAATTCAAGAATGATTTTATTAATCAATCTATTCGAAAAAATTATAAGTGTACATAGACGAAAATATCATACTTAGGGCATCAGATCCAACACATAGTGCATGAGTCTCATACACTATCGGTTAACAACAATACGACACTTCATCACTGGTGAAACCAAAAATAATAAAGGACTTATAATTAAATACTAATTACTTTATTTAAATATAAACTCGAAATTCAAAAATTAATATAAACATTAAAGTCTAAATTCTAAACTCAAACTCAAACTCTAAATCTCAAACCCCACATAAACTCTAAACAATAGGTGATGATATATATAAAGAGCTAAAATATGGAGAAAAAACTTTTATAAGTTTTAGCCTTTAGCTTAACATTTGTTATATCCCGATCATGATAAATTAAATATATTCGTAAATAATTGTTTACATGGGAAAAAGGTTTTTCCACCATATTTGTGCATGTACATATATGGGCAAAACTCTTTCCCAATTTTTTTAGCTTATTTATTATATCTCAATCATGATAAAATAAATATACTCGCAATTATAAATCAAAGAAGATAAAAAGTTTTTCAACTATATATATGGTAAAAGTTTTTTTCACCATATTTCACCAGATATATATATATATATATTATATCATCACCTATTGTTTTATATGCAAATATTGAAGCCATATTCTTCTCTGTAGTTATATATTTATTTTTCTTAATAATTATAATTTTTTAGTTTTATATCTGTCCAAAAATCTGGACAAATGAGTCTCCAAATTCATTTAAATGTGGACGTTTATATGTCTAAATTCATTATGATTTTAGTTTTTTTTAAAATAATATTTTACAATTTTTATTTTTAATTTTTTATTGGTATGAAATATCATGTTAACATATTTATTCATGTGGAATGTCATATGTCAATTTCTCATGACTTCCATTTACACAATGACCGTTAATGGTCAAACCGATCTATGATGATTTCTGTTAATGGGATGAGACAGTTGATTTATTTTGACTGAAGGATCAATTGAGTTTACATTTTTCATAAAGATTTAATTAGTTTTTTAATTTTTTACCAAGTTGACCTTTTAACTCAAATAACTATAGTTACCCACTATAAAAAATAATTAAAATTAAAGTTTCATATGTATAATTAAATAAATAATAAAATTTTATATTCATAATTGTATCAAATCAAAATTTAAATATCAAATTCTAAATTAAATTAACATTCATGTGTACTTTATTTTGACATAATAAAACATTAATATTCTCCTACCCAACACTCATAGATTTAAAAAACTCAAAATATAATGAATGCCTAATTTTTTAATTTATCTCCACATGTTCTTAATAACAAGATGGAAAATATAGTAACCTTTCAGAAAACAGTACAGTTTATGGATGAATAAGCCATGAGAAGCTTCGTTATGTGGCAGTAATTCAGTGCTAATAACTTTCGATGGAAGGGCTATGGCATCTTTTGGAGGCGGTGATATATTAACTTCGGTAAATTACAGCACTAATTATGATAATTTGTACCACGGATATTGCATTGTTCATACATAAAAAGACATAACTATATGCTGATTACCATAAAAGGAACTATAATTATTTAGGATTTGATCTGGTCTCACTCAAGCCATTTACATGACATTTAGACGATTCTGAAATTAGCAATTTCTCATGGTTGAAGACCTCGGCTCAAACACTTTCACCTCTCTTTGTTTACTCTCTGGCTAAAACAACCGCCGGTCCTTCCACCTGTTAGTCATTTGCATCATTATAGCTTTAGGTTGAACTATGTAAACAGGGTATTTAAAGCAAGTCAAATGCCAAGTTTCTTAACCTTGAATGTTGCACCCCAAATCTCTTCATCTGGTGCAGGAATGGCAATGATCTTGTTCTTGGGATTTTCATAGCTTCGTATCTCGCCTACTGTGGTTGAAAAGAAGCACCCTGTAAACCATTGGAAACAATTTAAATAAAAAACTCTAATCTCTTCCAATGTTAGTAAGTAAATCAAAATTAGTGGCAAAATTAAAGATGAAGATACCCTGAGGGAAAGAAGCAATTGATTTGCCACATGCACTTTTAAGCATCTCTGCATCATCTGAAAATGCCACAAATCCATCAGCTGTAATCCCCCAGTAAAGAGGAACCCTGCCTGACTGATCCTGGGTTTTGTATTAACCACGTTAAAACAGAGAGATTGTGAGTCAGTAAATGCAAGCAACAGCGCTAGCTGTTTCACCAGGCAACCAAAATTAACTTACAGAAGCCACGAACAATGTGGATGTGGACTTATCGAATACTAGAAACGCGAAATTGCCAGCGAGATGACCGACAACATGGCTGGGAGGGTAAGGAGCTCGGTCACGCAACGCTTTGTATGCTTCAATCACCAGCATCACCTCATCCGCACACTTGGCTAGACCATATTGTTGCCTGAGGCTACCTAAGTTATCGAGCATGCCTTCAAACAAGCAGAATATATCATCTTTGACACCAAATGATCTGCACCCATCATCCATTTCCAGGTAAAAAAAAAAAATGAAACCAAAGGAAAAACACAAACATATCGATATAAACAAGCGGGAGCCAACTGCCAAAACTTTGAGTCCTGATCATTTTGACACGAGGCAGACATGCAAATATAATCAGACGTTGATTATTTCATGCTCTCACAGACAGTGGACCGGCCTGGTCCCAAAATGAAAGACCTGCTCTACGATGAAATCCGAGAATTTTATGCAATAATCGCATTAGATACAGATTAAATCCGGAGCCAGGACCTCTAATAATGAGGGAGATCAATATTCATGTTTCATAGAAATAGTATGTGGGTGTTGATGTCGTATCTTACCTTGGTTGAAGAAAAGACTCGTTGTGGCGAGAATAAGCCAAGTGAACTTGATCACCTATTTGTATGGAAACCGAAGATGGGTTAGAGTTGATGTAACGTTTCATCAAAGCCAAGGCCGTGGTCCTAGGGGACGGACTCCGGTCTCCGGCAGCCACCAGCTCCTCCGGTGGCGTTACAATTTCAATGCTGAAAACACCTAGCATGGTCTCTTGTGTGTCTCTCGAGTTTAACTAATGAAAATTGCTATGAATGTGGATGTATATATAAAGCAAGTGGGCTTTGTCAATGCGACTCATACCAACATTTTTATAAGAAAAAAAGACAAGGTTAAAACTGTCCTTTCAAGATATTGTCGTTTCAAGCTAGTCGATGCCTCCCATGAGTGTGTATTCGGCAGGAAAAGCTAGGCATTAATTGACCAGTCGTGAAGCCAGACTTGTAGCATTATTGGAAAGCTATGATCCAATTTACAAGTCGCTTTCTTTGGGTTCTTTTTCTCGGCTGAGTACTTGCGAGTTCGTTTTATAGGGAAATTATTGTATTAGGAGTAAGAATTTATTTTGTTTATTTTACTTCAAAAATTGGTAAGTTAATTTATTCACTTGTACCATTAAAAATTTTATTCATTTTTAATAGAATAACTAATTTACTATTTAATCTAATATAATTTTTTATAATATTTTTACTGCCGATAATCTCAACTTTCCTCCCCTTAATTTTCTTTTTGAAAAAGAATTCTAATATCATTTCAATCCCATTCTTTGTTTTTGTTGGGGGAATAACGGTGATTAATTCCTATAATTAAAAGGAAAATCTTTTTCGTTTTCTAATTGTTAATTGGTCAGTCCATTTCAAGCCAATGTCTTAATTCTGGGGTTCATTATCATTACGTAGAAAGGAAAGACACGTCTAAATAAAGAAATGGAAAGAAAGTGTAAGCAATTGGGAATCTTGTCAAGAATATACCAAATCTAACTAAACCAAAATTGAATCTATTTCGAAAGGGAAATGGAAGAGATGGCGACATCAATTAGAATTATATATCAGCCGGCTCAGGCATGTAGCTTTTTTATTGGATAAAGGTAGGATTCAAAAATCAAATAAGAAAAAAATATATTTACCAAAGGCTTAATACCTTTTTTTCTTATCATTCTACTTCTTCTTGAGTGGATCAAGTATATAGATTTTAATATTGATATATATTAATTTTTTTATCTAATCCAAAACAGAATTGATTTTATGTTTATAAATTGCGAATAACTTACATTAGAATTATTTAAAAAATTAAGATTTTTAGGCATCAATAAAATTTTGCCGCATCATCAAATTTTAAAGACATGAAATTATTATTATACACTCATCGGTAGATAAATTATTTTATGAATCATTCCCATCACATTATTCACAGTCCCTTTTCAATTATTTAATGACATTTCAATAATTTTTTTTTCCATGTCATTGACATATAATTTTTGTAATTTTTTTTACCCTAAACTCCAAATCCTAAGCCCGAACTCTAATTCTAGAATCTTGAACTATGAGCCCAAACCCTAAATCTAGAATCCAAACCCTAAATCCAATAGTTTGAGCCCCAAACCATAAACTCAAACCCGTAACTCATAACCTTAAACCCAAATCATAAACCTCAAACTCATAACCCATAACCTCAAACCCTTAAACATTAAACCCCAAACCTTGAACACCAAACTCGTAACCCCAAACTCTTGAACCTTAAATATGAACCCTAAACCCTTGATGTGTCACGAAACTAACTAAAACTTTGACTAAGGCAAGTGCACCTATCGATTAATAATATAGCTACGGTAAGCAAACATATCGTTCCCACCAAGACTAAAAGTACGAGTAATTATTGTCTTTCTATTATTTAATCAACTAATCCGAAGGATTGATTAAAAACTAAAATTAACTAAATTAATTAACTAATGAACACATTAAAAAACAAATCACAAAAATAATCGAATAACAACCAAGAAGCGAAACAATACCTAAGAAAGAATATGCCTAAATTTCATCTGTCACTATCAATCTAATTTATGCAATTTCTTTACTTAGCACCTTGGCCCATAGAAATCCCTAAATTATGCTAATATCTCTTTTGAGCAGAAAAGCAACTGACTCTAGATTGATTAATTAAAATTTCTTTCTAATTAAAACTCATATTATCGCATTAACTTGTGCTATGGATTTTCCTATTAGATTTGACTCTAATCTGGTATATTTATGTCATCCTATTTTTAGAATTGCATGCAATTCCACTCAATTACGCAAGATCTACTCTTAAACAGGGTTTATTCAACCTCCAATTTAAACACATCAAACATGCATTAATAATCTAGAAATATTAAACCAAGAACTAAGCACACATGATTGAGAATAAGAAACTAAGTATTTATTGCATAAAATAAAAATCAAATGACAGAATTCATCATAGGGTTCATCTCCTCTAGGTATTTAGAAAATTAGTTCATGCTTGAAAATAACGACATCCAAGAGACAATATAATCGAAAGAAATAAAGAAACTCATGATAAATTCTTAAGAAATCAACTGGGAATCTTCAATCTTGACGAAAATCTGCTTCAAAATTGGCTTCAATGGTGTTTTTCGAGTTGTTTTCTTAAGTATTCTATGGTAGCTCACTCCTATCTTCTTATTTTTGCCATATATACGCCTTAGAATGCCCGAAAAACCTAAAAATCGTGATTTTTCGCTGTTTGGTGCTCAATCTCGAGAATCAACATGGCCTACCACACGCCCGTGTGGGTCACACGACCATGTGGAATAGTTCAGCTCGTGTGGCTCTTGTAGATTGCTCCAACGCTAAACTTTTCACTTGTTTTTCACTCATTTTACTCCCAAGTGCTCTACTAACCATTAAAACATGAATTTAAAGGATTGGGAATAGAAAATTCATAATTAACATCGAATAATCACCCAAAAATGCGTTAAGAATATGGTTAAAATATTTTACTTTTAGCACTTATCAATCCTAAACTCTGAACCCATAACCTCGAACCCTTAAACCCCGAAGATAAAACCCAAACTTGAACCTTAAACCTTAAATCCCAAATCCAAACCCTAAAACTTGAGGTTCGAGATTTAAGGTTTAAAGTTCATGGTTCGAGTTTAAGGTTCGGGGTTCTGGGCAAAATAATTACCAAAATTATATGTCAATGACATGAAAAAATTGCACAAAAATTACTATTCTTTTAAAAAAAATTCGTTGCACAAAAATAAAAAAATATTAACTTATGGAAAAAAATAAAATGATTAAAATTTGTAAAAGAAAAAAAAGATGTTTGTTTATAATTTAAAAAATTAATTATTTTAAGTAATTTAATTAAAGTTGACTTAAGTTGGAGAAGATATTAGATATAGATGAGTGTATAATAATACTTTACTATCTTTAAAATTTAATGACGTGACACTATTTTATTGATGCCTAAAAACTATGTCTTTTAAAAAATAAGTAACATCAAATTATTTCACAGAAATGCAAGAAAGCTCTCTAGATCATGGCGATATTGCTTCTCATCCAGAAGCAGATTACGGAAATGGTTCTCAGGCAGATGGTTCTCAGGCAGTGGTGGATCGTAACACTAAGAAAGTTCGTTTTAAATAAGGAATAGGTGAGGAAGGTATGGATATGGTGGTTGAAACGGAATCGAGTCCAAAAATTTCCTGGAAAGATAAACTTCTGGGATTTAAATCTGGTTCATCTGATGAGGGTAAAATGGACTTTCTTAGAGGGGATTGTGTTGAAGATCTTGAATTTCTGGAGGGTGATATCCGCAGATCCATGGTTAATGGTACTCCTGCCATTGACTTCTCGGAGAGGATCCAACAAATCCTGTTCAAAGAAATGGAATTAACAGTTGTTATTAAACTGCTCGGAAGAAATATTGGTTATGGGGCTCTTTCTAACCGGATCAGTAATTTATGGAACCCTTCCAAACCCTTCCATCTCATGGATATCGAGAATGGATACTTTTTGGCTAAATTTTATTCCATTTAAGATTACACTAAAGTGCTATCTCAGGGACCGTGGTTGGTTTATGGTCAGTATCTGACTGTAAAATCTTGGACAAAAGAGTTCAGTCCATCCCAACCCTTTCCAAGCATTGTTTTGGCTTGGATACGTTTACTAGGGCTTCTCGGGTACCTGTATAAAAAGAAAATCCTTGAAGAAATCGGAGGACTTATTGGGAAAGTGGTTCGGCTTGATCTTAATACAGACAGTAGAACTCGAGGTCGTTTTGCTAGGATGGTCGTTTACATTAATTTGGATAAGCCTCTAACGGCTCATGTCTTTGGTAATGGAATGAAACAAAGGGTAGAGTATGAAGCGCTTCCGGTGATATGCTTTTCTTGTGGGAAATATGGACACACAAAAGAATTATGCCCTCTGCCACGAACGGAGGCTTCACCGGAAAAAGGCCAGACGAATAGCATTCCGACGGAGGTGGTGAAAGAAGGAAAGGAGGAGACATACGGGCCTTGGATGGTGGTTGACAGGAAATCAAGGACTAATTTTTGGAAAAACAATCTTTCCAAAAAAGATGTCAATGGAAAAGCTTCTTCGGGTTCCAGATTTCAAGCCTTGTCTCAGTCGGAAAGGAAAGAGGAAATTGAATATGAGCATAATCAAAGGGAAAATAGACAGATAACATTTCTTCAGAATTCAAAGAATGTTGGCTTTAATGGAGAAGAGCAAGAACACTTGTCTCGGGAAACGGCTATAAATTTAAATGACTTACAGCTGGAAAGGGGCAATAAGGCTATTGGACTGTCGGCCTATCCTATTAATCGAACATTTAATAAGGGTGCAGATGAGTCAAATGTTAATTATGGGAATGGAACGGTCACCGTAGATGAGCTTCAGGCCAATAAGGAGGTGGGCCCAGCTTTTATAAATAAAGTCCTCCCTACCACCGAAGCAGGGAGCCCAATTAATGTTGAAATAATGGGCCGTTCGCTACCCCCTGCGGACTTAACGTCAGCTACAGGCGGTCTTATTCCATTCAAGGCCGTGACAGACCCTTTCAAGGAAGATTCGGTGAAGCCCACTAGCGGGTTGGATTCCCTCTGCACAAATAAAATCTCATTAATCACTGAAACAGGGAGATCATCTTCGCAACTTACTCCTAATGCTTTTAAGGATAAATTATTTATTGATTATTCATCAATGCGCAGTAATAATAATGCTTCACAAAGTCTAAACACATCCTGTCTTAACCCAATGTTTGATGTTCAGGGGACAAGTGATGTTGAGGAAGCTGCAACGTCTATCAATCCCGTTCCAATAGCGCATAATATGGATATAGTACAGGGGATTGATGCTCCTGGAGGTTCTAATATTACCAAACACACGGTTGTTTCTTTCAAAGAGAAAAAATCAACTGAAGGTATGATTAAAAATCGTGCTGCTAGAAAATTAGCGGGAGGTAAGGAAGATGGCTTTCGAGCAACCAGGAAAATTAATAAGATAAATCATGGAAAAGAGGGTAATTTCAAAAATAAAAATTCCTCCAAAATTCCTCTGAGTGATACTATATCGAGGCTTACCAAGTCCATCTCCTCGGCTCAAAACGTGGGTCCAGATACAATTACACTGGACACGGGTAAAACTGTTTAATTTTTATTTTGCTTTTCTAGTTACATTATCCTTGAATTATTGGTAGTGTTGTTATTAATTTTTTTATTTTTATTTTTCTTATGAATTTTAATCTCTCAATCTTTTCTTGGAACTCTCAAGGGTGTGCTAGTACTAAATTTCTTCGTGCATTTCGAGATTATAATCTTGAATATAAACCTGATATTGTATGTCTTTTGGAGCCAAGAGTCAGTGGCAATAAAGCTAACACTATTATTGCGAAGTTGGGTTTTGATCGTTCTCACCGCATTGAGTCTGTTGGTTTTTCAGGAGGCATTTGGGTTGGTTGGAAGGATTATATTTCCATCAATATTATCCATAATCACCCTCAATTTATACTTCTTCGTATTCAAGGCGCTAATCCTATTGATGTTTTCTTTGGTTTTGTTGTTTATGGTAGCCCTGATAGAACTAGGAGGAAATTTTTATGGGCAGACTTGATGAATGTCCTGCCTCAAGCCTCCTTGCCATGGATGATTTTGGGAGATTTTAATGCCATTCTATCTCCTCAGGATAAGAAAAGTGATCGATCGATAGGTAAGAGATGTAACTTGTTTGGAAATTTTGTTGATATTTGTAATTTACAAGATTTTGGATACATAGGTCCTTCTTATACCTGGCAAAGAGGAAACACGTTAGAAAGATTGGATAGAGTTCTGGCCAATGATGCATGGATATCTGCTTTTCCGCATGCTTTGGTGTACCATCTACCTCGCATTAAGTCAGATCATAGACCCATTTTCCTTAAAACCAGGCCTTTACTCAATGTCCCGAGAGGGAGACCGTTTTGCTTTCTTGCTGGATGGGCAAAACATGCTAACTTTAAGGAATTGGTCTCTAGCAAATGGAGTTTTTCAGGTAACATGGCTATTTCAATATCTGAATTTACCTCACATATTAAAAAATAGAACATGTCCACTTATGGCTTCATAGGAACTCGTAAAAGACAGCTGTTGAAATCACTTGGATCTATTCAAAAAGCCATGGATCATTCGGACTCTAGTAGATTAGCTAACTTGGAGATGGAGGTTCGAAATGAGTTGGAAAATGTTCTCAATCATGAGGAGCTCTTATGGAGACGGAAAGCTAGATGTGATTGGCTTCAATTTGGAGACAGAAACACCAAGTATTTTCATAGTCGTACGATGCAAAGAAGGAAATACAATCGCATTTTGGCCTTACGAATCCGTAGTGGGGAGTGGTGTTCTGAGCAGGATATTCTTAGTGAGGAAACTGTCAAGTTTTTTGAAGATTTATATGGTGAAATTCCAAGGCCCATGCCTGAAGTACCTTCTGATATCTTTACCAGTCTTAAGGAGTAAGACATTGATTTCCTTAATAAACCGGTGTTGAATGATGAGATTAAGAAAGAAATTTTTGATATGGCCCCCCTGAAAGCTCCGGGAAGTGATGGTTTTCACGCACTTTTTTCCAAAGTCAGTGGGACATTGTTGGAGGAGCAGTATGTGAGTGGGTTCAAGGAATTTTCTATGGCAACAGAATTGAGGAGGAGCTTAACAACACCCTTATTGTCCTTATTCCGAAAAAGAAGAGCCCGGAAGAATTCAGCCAATTTAGACCAATCAGTCTCTGCTCCGTTTTGTACAAATTGGTGATGAAGGTTATCGCTAACAGATTCAAAGCAGTGTTTCCAAACTACATCTCCCCTGAGCAAGCGAGTTTTATTGCAGGGAGGAACATCTCGGACAATATTATTATTGCTCAGGAGGTTATACACTCAATACGTAGTAAGAAACGTGGCAAAGACTGGATGGCTATTAAGTTAGACTTAGAAAAAGCATATGACAGGGTTAGCTGGAAATTTATTAAAGTGTCCCTGGTCGCTGTTGGGATTCTCGAGAAACTTCGCAAGGTCATTATGAACGCTATCTCCTCCTCCTATATGCAGATCCTTTGGAATGGAGTCCCGTCTAGATCTTTCAAGCCTGTCAGAGGGATTCGACAGGGCTGCCCGTTATCACCTTATCTGTTTGTCCTCTGTATGGAATGGTTAGGATGTCTTATCAAGTCAGAGATGAAAGCTGGTAAGTGGCAACCTATTAGACTATCTAGATCGGGACCGGCTCTATCCCATCTTTTTTTTGTAGATGATCTGGTTATTTTCAGCAATGCGGATATGAGTCATGCTCTTTTACTTAAGGAGATCCTTAGACGGTTTTGTGATCTTTCCGGACACAAAATAAGTGCAAGGAAAAGTAAAATGTTTTTCTCAAAAGGTGTGGATGTTAGCTTAAGTGATCAGATTAGCCAACTTTTTGGCTATCAGAATGTGTTTAATCTAGGAAGTTATTTGGGGGTTCCTCTTCTCCATGATCGGGTCACTAAAAGTACGCTAAATTTTGTGATTGAAAAAGTTAGAAGTAAGCTCCAGAACTGGGATGCTCGAAAGCTCTCTTTCACTGGGCACGTTACACTTGCTCAATCGGTTCTCTTGGCCATTCCTAGCTACTTCATGCAGTCCTTAGCTATTCCAAAAGGGGTGTGTGAGGAGATAGAAAAGATAGCCAGACAATTCATTTGGGGAGGCTCACCAGGAAACTCAAAATTAGCTTTGATTGGATGGGAGAATATTTGTCAGCCCAGAACTTGTGGAGGACTTGGTTTTAGGCACCTTCAAGACCAAAATGATTCTTTCCTTATGAAGATTGGTTTTAATCTGGTTTCTAGAAAGGATGCTTTATGGGTCCAAGTTCTTCGGTCGAAATATAACTGGAAGACTCAGCTTCCTGAGTCTATTCATAAAAATCAGTCTTCACATCTCTGGAAATCTTTATCCAAAGTGTGGCCCCTTCTTCGTGAGAATCTCATGTGGTCGATTGGGAACGGTTTTACAATTCGTGGATGGAAAGATAATTGGATACCTGAAGTTGGGCCTCTGGTTTCCTTTATTCCCGCTCATGATCGGCTCAACTTGGATAGCACCTTGAAGGATTGGGTTCTGCAGGATGGATCATGGAACTTGGACATACTTCGTATTTAGTTAAATGAGGACATGTTGAAGCGCATTGTCAGTATTCCTCCACCTCATCCAGATGGTGGCGAAGATAGAATCATATGGGCTCGTTCGGGATCCGGTTCTTTTTCTATCCGAAGTGCTTATTGGACGTTAAATGAGTCCTCGTGGAGACCTAAAGATGATTTTTGGAAGACTATCTGGAAATATCAAGGACCTCAGAGAGTCAGAACTTTTCTTTGGCTTGTGGCGAACCAGAGGCTCTTAACTAATTCAGAAAGATTCAGAAGAGGAATTGCACAAAGTAGTGTTTGTCCGCGATGTGGTCATAATTTTGAAGATATCATGCATGTTCTTCGTGATTGTTCGATGGCCAAGGAAGCTTGGAAGCATGTAGTCCCTCCGGAGAAGCAATCCAGGTTCTTTTCTGATCCTTTACAAACTTGGTTAAATACTAATCTTTGTTGTCATACTAAATTGCAGGATAAATGAATCACTTGGTCATGTCTTTTTGGGATTATTGCGTGGAGAATTTGGAAGAACAAGAATCTTTTCATCTTTCAAAACATTGATTTGACGTCTTCGTCTAGCTTATTAAATCTTCAATCAGTTGGGCACAAAACTTTGAGTCAATCATCAACAAACCCAAGGTTGCCGTAGCACTTTCTGGGACTCAACAGCACGACTCTGACAATTGGGTTCATCTTTCTTCTGATGGAGCAGTGGCTAGAATCTCTAGGGATGCCTCAGCGGGTGGTGTGGTACGTGATCACGTTGGTAATTGGGTTTTAGGATATTCGCATTATCTGGGCAATTGCTCTCCATTGGAAGCAGAACTTTGGGGTATCCTAGATGGAGTGTTTATTCTAAAGAATAATGGTTATAAGAAGATCAAGATCCAGACTGATAATCTTGAAGTGGTAAGGGTCTTATCCATGGAAGATAGGTTCGTCACTGGTAATACGCTAATCAGAAGAATTAAGAGACTTTTGAACGCTGAAGGTCAATGGATCCTTAAACATGTTCCTAGGAAGTATAATTTAGCTGCAGATCAAATGGCGAAGATTGGACTTTCATGGCAGACTTCTCTCCGGACTTTTGAAGTACCACCAGATACAGTGGTAGCGGCTTTTCTTCACGAAAAAGTTTTTAATGTAACTTAGAGTGTTCTTAATTGTTGTTTTGTTTTTTCACCCAAAAAAAAAAAAAACTATGTCTTTTAGGATGATACTAATGCAATTTATTTCCTTATAAATTAAAATATATTTAATAATTTTAAATTTTTAAATGAATAAAAAATCCTAAAAAATTCAAATTTTCAGTTGAATGAAGTTTTAAATGATTTTTTTATTTAATTAAAGTACAATAAAAATATATTTAATTTGTATACATGTTTAATTAACAAATCATAACGTGTTTTACCATATTTTACCTATTTTTAAATATTTATGTAAACTTTTATAAAAATTGAAAAATTAAACAATTTATTTTAAAATATGCATGTTAAACCGTTTTAAAATTTTTAATTTTTTAAAAAACAATTATGTAATTTCATAAAAGCATGGTATTAGAAATTAAAAATGGACTGCTACGGTGGTGACACCCTGGATTCGACCAAAAAAAAATGGAATTTACTTGTTTAAAGTTGTTTATTATTGAAAACTTTATTATTATTATTAATGACAAAAAAAATCATATTTAAAACTTAATTTTAAAATGAGACTCATTTTAAATATAATTTAAAAAGGAAGTATTTTAAAAGTCAAAGTTTTCATTTTTGCTTACGTTCCGTTCCTTCTTTTATAATATATGTATGATTATATTTTTTTGAAAAGATCTTGTAATTATATTTAATTGACAAATTAAGAAATATAAAATTAGTAATAATTAATCGATAATGATATATTGTATAAGTTGCAATTTTGAGATCGTGATACATCGTGATTATCATATGATGTTTAATACTAGTGATGAACCCTCAAGCAGCCAACAATTTCCAGTCACATTTCCAGTTATGTATGTAAAATTATATTTGATTGATAGGTTAAGAAATATAAATTTGGTAATAACTAATCAATAATGATATATTGTATTAGTTGCAATTTTGAGCCATTTATACATCGTGATTATCATATGATGTTTAATAGCTATATTGATTAATAAGAACATTTAAAAAAAAGTAATTATAATGTTAATATATGATTTCATATATTATCAATAAAGAAAATGTAATTATCATTATCAATTGATGTGTCGTTAGATGTGTTAATACATTATCAATAAAACAAATATAATTATAGGTTTAAAATTGATATATTTAAATGTATCATTAATGTAATTATACATCATCATTAAAAATTGTAAATAAATTCTAATTAAAAATGGTATAAAAATCATATTTAAAACTTAATTATAAAAACGAGACCCACTTTAAATTTAACTAAAAAAGGAAACATTTTGGAAAAGAACTAACCCAGAACTCAACGTTTCCATATATGCTCTCGTACTTTCTTTTATATTATATATATGATATGGGAAAGATCCACTTACACGGTGTAAAATCACTTTAGTTTTACATCCTTTCATATGTTTTTATACAATTAATATTTTAATGATCTAATCATATTTCATATTTCATTCATATAAATCTTGCATATCAAATTTGGCGAAAATTTAAAATTTCTAACTCTTTATTTTTTGTAAAAAATTTCGAACTAGTTAATAAATATTAATATATATAATATTTTATATTAATATGATAGAGATATCGGATCAGTTAAAAATTTACATGTAAGATAAATACAGTAATATCAATAAATTTACCGGTTGCATCATTAAAATATTAATTATAAAAAAATATAAAAAAGAATATAGAAATACTTTAATTTTACACTGATATAAGTAGATCTCTATATTAAATTTCAATATTTTTGTAGATTTAAATTTCAATGACAATAATGGGTAGAAAATAAATTATAAGAGGAAAGTCCAATATCATAGAGATGGAAGGGTGGATTACTAAGTCATACGTTTTGAAGACATATTTAGTAGTACTAATTTTCAATTGACCCATGAAAGCTAAGGTTTATGGATTTTTGGCATAGGATCCACGTAGATATTACTATTAAAAACAATTATTTTTGTTTTTCTTCTTTACTTATCTTTTATCATGACGTAACAAAAACAATGCATGGTTAGGTATACCAACATAAATTTTTTATGTTACATGTACATTTTAGAGGTTTGTTATTGATCTTTTCAATAATTTTATTTTTTTAAGGTTGGAGTTTATATTTTCTTTTAATGTGTAATATGACTTACAATCATATCCAAAATTTATTCGTAAGTATACAAATACAATATGGCATACATTAGTAAAATGAAATGTAATAAGCGACATTCAAATTCTTTTTAGACAAGAATCAAATTATAAATTTTTGAATGGATTAAAATATAGTTTTATTATTATATTAATTTCAATTTTTTAATTATAAAACTTTTTCTTTTAAAATATCAAAATTAAATTATAAATTTTAAAGGTTAAAGCATAAATTTATCATTTTGCTCACTTAAAATTTTTATTTTTAAAGAGATTATTTTTTTGTCATTTATGGAGTCCAAGGCCATACCTCTCTTAAGGTGCGCTTAGTTGGGTGAAAAAGATGATAGATGAAAAGAGGAAGTGAAAAAGTGAAAAGAAAATAAATTTAGAGTGTGATTGGTGAGCGAGAAAAGTGAGAGAAAAAAATAGGAGGGGTAATTATTTTCCATTCTAATGTATAAAAAACAATCTTTCTAAATTGGAATGATGGGAGGAGAGAAAATTGGAAACAAGTGTATATTAGTTCAAATTATGGATTTTTCAAATGTTCTATTTTTTTCCTTTTCAATTTTCAATTCTACCAAGTGATAAGTGATAAAAGTAACATATTCTAATCCCGTTCTTAATGCGTTTGTAACATCCCTTACCCGTATTCGACGTCGGAACAGGGTACGAGGCATTACCGAAGAGTACGGAACACTTACAGATGATTTAAACCATTTATCGCTCAAATATCAAAATTGATTATAAAAGTTCCTTTAACGGACCCTTGAAGTCCAAATCATGCATTGGGATTGGGTGGGACTAAATCCAGAATCGTATGAAATTTTTCGCAAAATCCCTAAGTTTATCTCATTTACAAGGGTCCCACGCTCGTGTGGCTCACATGGTCGTGCCTCTGGGACGTATAACTCTCTGACTTGCATCTATGAAGGAAATTGGGTCATACGGCCTTAGTACACGCCCGTGTTGCTAGGCCGTGTGGTAAAGTTAATTTTCACAAATTAGGCTATTTTCTAAGCCATATTTCTCTCTCATTTGATCCTTATTCTTCACCCACATTTAATACATACAAAAACCAATTTAAGATATTCAACCGAGCCTTATACTTAATACCACTTGTTAGTCGTACACTTCATATAAATAACAAGAAACGTATATGGGTTCAATTCTCATTAAATTTCTCTTGTACTTATACTTTTTCACACTATGTATTCATATAACATATAACAATCACACATCTGTATTTCATATACATTTTTATAACAAATTGTCTTGGTTTCAAACTACTTCATATTTGAGTTTTACTTATCAAATCATTTGAAACATCATCTTTACACATATAGTGCACTTGAGATGCACAATTCTATAATTAAGAATGAACACATTTATCAAACATATTCCATGTTTTTATATATTATAGTCTCATATTTCCATGTATCAATTACCATCATTTCCTTGTATTTTGAAAAATACATGTAACAATTCATAAACATGCAATTCACTAACTCTTCCTGCCAATCACAATTTAAATTGACAAATCACTTATTGAGCCTAATTTCAATGTTCACTAAAATCTATTAGGATGTACATATCCACCAATAAATTCCATGTACAGTTATTATCACCTCATATTTTCACATACATTTACTTTCCACATTATGAACTCAAATAACATATACAAGACATACCAATGTATTCCAAGTACGTTTTCATAATATTTCATTTCAAATTTAGATTATGTCATATTAGAACTCTTCTCATTAACTCATTTGGAATACCCATTCATACGGATAATACACTCAAGGGTGTACAAATATATAATCACAAATGAACTCATTCATCAACCAAGTTCTATGTTCATGTCTCATCAACTCATACTTCCTTATATCACATAATTTTATGTAACACTTACCAAGCTTTGTCAAATTAGTGAACTTCTTATGGAATTGGTCTGCACCGGTATGCACTGAATTTCACTGATAATCACTGATGCCATAACATAGCTATGGTCTTTTCACTAGAATGCCATAGCTCAGTCATGGTCTTACATCTTCACTATCATTATGCCATGGTGAAACCATGGACTTATCCATCAATTCATCACTTTTCACTAGAATGCCATAGCCCAGCTATGGTCTTACATCTTAAACACGTATCACACCGATGCCATATCCTAGATATGGTCTTACACCGAAATCACTTGTCACTTGTAGCCAAGCTACCACTATCCACTCGATCGGTGCGTGAGCTACCACTTTTCATCGATCGGTGGCGGAGCTACCACTTTTCACTTGATCGGTGTAGCCGGCTACCACTTTTCACTTGATCGGTGGCCGAAGCTACCACTTATCACTTTCACTTGTCCTTGATCAGATAAGTGTAGCCGAAGCTATCACTTATCACTTTCACTTGTCATTGATCAGATAAGTGTAGCCGAAGCTATCACTTATCACTTGTTACCATAGTTCAACTATAGTCTTTTTCGTCAATTCATCTTGTCACTGAACTGAAGTGCTCAATTTGATCATTTATTCAATTTTCATGCTTTTACATTATTCACGATTTTATCATCAATACATATGAAATAACACATCATGAAGTTCATAAAATTAACAAATGATCACTAAAATTTAGCCATATAAACTCACAAGTTCAATTTTTGTATTATAACGATAATCATAATTTCATAATAAATATTCCAAATAAAACATTATATCATTTCTAATTCAACATTTATCAATTATAATCGAGCATGTAATCAATTTATACACAAGTCGTTCATATATTATTTTTCTTCCTCCTCCTCTCCATCCACATCCTTAATATAAACAACACACTTGTAAGTAGCATTATTTATAATTTTCACTATTTACTTATGTGAATATTCAAGCTGTCCATCTGTGTCATAGTCACTAAAATATTTTTGTCTTGAGCTAAAAAACTCCAAATTAATATCCGTTAATTTTATTTGAAACTAGACTCACATGTCTTCTTACTATAATTTTTTCAGAATTTTTGGTGTGTCCAATTAGTACAGTTTATTAGTTAAGTTATCCCCTGTTACACAGTCCGATAGCTCTGACCTCTCTTCACTAAAAATCAATTCTCTCATAGTACGATTTTCATATAGTGTTTCCGATTATTTATAATGAAAATAGGCTCACTAAGGAATATAAAATATAAATTATAACTTATAATTCTTTTTTTTACAATTTTTAGTGAATTTCTAAATTAAGAACAGGGGATCATTAAGTTATTCTAAACCAGTCTTACAAAAATTTAAATATCTCAATATGTCGACTTCCTTTGCTTTCTCTGTTTCTTTTATATGAAAATAGGCTCAACAAGCTTTAATTATATATCTCATTCAACTTCTAGTTCAATTTATACTATTTTTGGTGATTTTTCAAAGTTAGACAACTGCTGCTGTCCAAAACTGCTTTAGTGTAACATGTTGATTTCTATTTTGTCTCAAATTCCACAATTCATACAATTCAGTCCTTGCTCAATTCACCCCTCAATTGAGCTAATTTTCTCATTTAATACTTTTATCTATCATTTTAAACTACTTCATAACCTTTGAAAATCAGAATTTTAACACTAGGCCTTAATTTCAACTCTTTCACAATTAAGTCCTAAACCAATTTCCATCAATTTCACTTGATAAAATCATCATATAACAAAATTAAAGCTTCAATTCAATATTTATTCATCATATTCTTCCAGCAATAATCCACATCAACTTTAAAAATTTGCCATCGAATAAAAAAACTAATGAATTAATAAGTTGGACCCAATTGTAAAAGTCCAAAAACATAGAAATTTCAAGGAGAAAGCAAGAATTAAACTTACATGAAGCTTGAGTATGAAAACCAACTTGAACTCTCTCCCATGACTGTTTTTCAGCTGAAGAAAATGAAGAGAAATGAAGAGAATTCTAGATATTCCAATTTGGTCCCATATTTATTTAACTAATTTTAGCAATTTTCCAATTTTACCCTTATTTCACCCATTTCCTGATTTTTCTCAGCTATTGCCGCCCAAAATATCTCCTTTAGGCTTATTTACACTTTAGGTCCTTCCTCATTTAACAATTAAGCTATTTAATCCTTCTAGCAACTTTTATACCTTTTTCAATTTAGTCCTTTTTATTTAATTAACCACCCAAACGTCAAAATTTTCTAACGAAATTTTTATACTACTTTATTGACATTCCGTAAATATTCATAAAAATATTTATGACTCGGTTTATAACACCGAGATCTCGATACCTCTTTTTCTCGATTTCTTGACCAAATAAATCTTTATAAAACACAATTTACTATTTCAAAAATATTTTTAAAGCTACATTTGGCTGGTAAATATTAAATAATACAATCTACGAGTTCATTTGTCAGATTTGATGGTCTCAAACCACTATTTCTAATATCACTGAAATTTGGGTTATTACAGCGTTTTTGGATGATTATTTATGCAAATTGGTGGATTTTATGCTCCTAATCCTTTCAATTCATGTTTCTATACTTAGAAGAGCATTTAGGAGCAAAAAAAATAATGAAAAACGAGTGAAAATCAGACAAAAAGAGTAGATTTCAGGAGCCACGCGGGTTGGACCTTTCCACATGGGCTGGACACACGACCGTGTGCCAGACCGTGTCGATTTCGCAACTTGCTTCCCAAACACGCGAAAAAACAAAATTTTTAAGCTTTCTGGGCATTTTAAAGTCTATAAATACCAAATAGAAGAAGAGAAGAAGAGAGTATCAAAGAACATTGAAGAAAACAACTCGAAGAACACCATTGGAGCCAACTCTGAAGCAGATTTCCATCACGATCGAAGACCTCCTTTTAATTTCTTTTGAAGTTTTTATGAGTTTCTTTATTTCTTGTGGTTACTCTGACTTTGAGATGTTTCTTTTCACAATTATGAACTAATTCCCTAGATACCTAAGAAAGATGAAACCTATGATGAATTCTATTATTTGATTTCTGTTTTATGCTATAAATACTTAATTCTTGTTCTCAATTAAGTGTGCTTATCTCTTGTTTTAATATTTCCAGGATATTAATTCATGTTTAATGTGCTTAAATCAGAGGAGGAAAAGTCTATGTTTAAGAGTAGATCTAGCATAATTGAGTGGAGTTGCATGCAATCTTAGAAATAGGACAACATAAATCTACCGGATTAGAGTCAAATCTAATAGGGGAATCCATAAATCAAGTTAATGCGATAATAGGGGTTTTAATTATAAAGAAATTTCAAATAATCAATGTAACACCCCTTACCCACATCCGACACCGAAACAGAGTACGAGGCATTACCAGACTATAACATACACATTCATGCAATACCACGTCTAGATTTCATATTTCACCCTCATAAGACTTGTTATTTTGATGACCACTTTTACCATTATAATATGGTTACCAACTTATCCATCAAGCACTCATGTCATATTACTAACCATGCATGGCAAACAAACATAATCACATTATAAACATTAAGATATGACATGAATAACTCAAACACAAGCCATAATCAATATAAGCCACATCTCATGGCCATATGCATATAACTTAATATAAGCCTACACATTTGGCCAAAGCAAAATAATGCATGTCAATCAACTAAATCCATATACATGCCACTCACTTGAAATTTCTAATATATGCTTCATTATACCAAAGGTAGCGACTTGATAGTGTGATGCTGCCTCCGACGATCTCCAACCCCGAGCTAACCTGAAAACACTAAAGGAAAGGAATGGAGGGAGTAAGCTTTATAGCTTAGTAAGACCGTATGAAAAAAAAAAACAAATTATCCCCTTGTTTCTCATGGTAATACAACCCAATTTGCATCTTTACTCATATTCCAGTCAAGCTGTTTTCTCGATCATAGTCACTAAATTATTTATATATAGAGCTACGGAACTCCAAATTAAGTTCCGCTAATTTTCCTTGAAACTAGACTCATATATATTTTTACCATAAAATTTTCAGAATTTTTGGTTTGGCTAATTAGTACATTTTATTCATTAAATTCTCCCTTGTTACACTGTCCAACGGTTCTGGCCTCTCTTCACTAAAAATCAATTATCTCATTGTACAGTTTTTATATGCCATTCCCAATTGTTTCTAATGAAAATAGGCTCATTTAATATTTCAATAATATAAATTATATCTCATAATTATTTTTGTATAATTTTTAATGATTTTCCAAAGTTGAAACAGGGGATTCTGAAACTCATTCTGACATTGTCTCACTAAAATTCAAATATTTCAGAATATAAAATTCCTTTTCTTACACTGTTTCTTTCATATGAAAATAGAAACAATAACATTTAATTCTATATCTTATTCACTTTCTAATTCAATTTATCCTATTTTTGGTGATTTTTCACATTCACATAACTATTGCTGTCTAAACTGTTTTAATGCTAATTTCACTCTTTCATGTTTTCTTTGCATTCACTTCTATTTAAACATACATAACACCAAAGACTTAAGCTTGTAATTAGCATAACAATGATTTCATGAGTATCACTAACATTTTATGTTTTCACAAATATCCAAAGCATCATAAAACAAATATACTAAACATCTTATCTCTCAATTTGATATGGCTCAAAAGCCTAATACATGATTCTCAACCAAATGCATATATCATCAACATAATTACTTATTCCTAAGATTCACTTAAGGTCACTTTTATAATGATAATAACTCATAATATCATAAGACCAACACTTACAAAATTTACGTACATACCTGTACCATTTGTACATATAATTTCATGTTTACATGCATACCTGCACATTACTTATATATACAATTACATGCTTTCTCATCTCATGTATCATCAATTTACCCGTTGAACCATTTGGAATACTAAAGGATACACAGAAATCTTGCACATAAGTGCCACACTGATATGTAGCTGAAGCTACCACTGAAATGTAGCCGAAGCTACCATTGAAATGTAGCCGAAGCTACCACTGATATGTAGCCGAAGCTACCACTGATATGTAGCCGAAACTACCACTGAAATGTAGTCAAAGCTACCACTAATATGTAGCCGAAGCTACCACTGATATGTAGCAGAAGCTACTACTGAAATGTAGTCGAAGCTACCACTGATATGTAGCCGAAGCTACCACTGATATGTAGCCAAAACTACCATTAAAATGTAGCTGAAGCTACCACTGATATGTAGCCGAAGCTACCACTGAAATGTAGCCGAAGCTACCACTGATATGTAGTCGAAGCTACCACTGATATGTAGCCGAAGCTACCACTTATCACTAAAGTATTCCTAAGGTTCAACCGGGATTTCACCTATTTGTTCAGTATCACTTATACATACAATTACATTTCTCAAATCAATACACATTTCACATACTAATTTTTGCAACTATCAAATATTCGTAATGACAATCATAATATCACATGTATAACAATTTAACAATACATAAATTTATTTAAACATAATAGTGCATTATTTACACATAATGTTATTTACGCTTGACATCACTTTCTCATATGCAATATCATCAACATAAACTTTAATAAAATCATGGCAAGATAGATTCTCAAGTATAATAACAATGACATCAATATCATGCTCATTTAATCAAACGGACTTACCTCAAATGCCGAAACGACTAATTTTCTCGACTTAGCTCACAACTTCGTTCTTCCCCAATCTTAGTCCAAATTTCATGTTTTCTTGATCTAGAATGTCAAATCAACACTCATTTAATACATTTTATCAACACACTAATCAATTCAATTCACATATCAAATTTTGGCAAATTTACAATTTTGCCCCCTAACTTTTCAAAAATTACACTTTTACCCCTAAACTCGTAAAATTTTTATTCAATTTTCTTATGTTTCATTACATGCTGAACATTTTTCTATTCTATGGCAACATCAAATTCTTGCTCTAACATGCACTTATGTACATTAAGTATTTTTGCCAATTATGTCGTTTTACTCGTTTTCACTTAAAATCGCTTAGTAAAAGTTGTTTAACATAATTCTAAGCTTCATATTCTGCCATAAAATATCAAAATAAACACATTTCACCAATGGGTATTTTTCCAAATATGAACCCTAGGTTAAATTATTGCTAGAATAAGCTAAATCAAGTTACCGGGACTCAAAAAACGTAAAGAACATGAAAAACGGGGCTAAAATGGACTTACCATGAAGCTTGGAAAGCGAAAACCGTATCCATGCCTTCCCCCATGTTAAATTCGGCCTAAGCTTGAAGATGGACAAATTTGGCATTTAAATTTTGTTTTTAATTCATTTAATTCACTAAATTACCAAAATGCCCCTAAAAAAAATCTTTTGAAACATACCCATCCATGTCCATTTTTGTCCACCAACTTAACCAATGGTCTAATTATTATTAAGGACCTTCAATTTAAAATTTCATAACAATTGGACACCTCTAACATGTAGAACTCAACTTTTGCACTTTTTACAATTTAGTTCTTTTGACTAAATTGAGTGCTCAAACGTCAAAAATTTTGAACGAAATTTTTACGAAATCTTTCCGCAAAATTGTAAACCATAAAAATATAATAAAAATAGAATTTTCCTCATCGGATTTGTGGTCTCGAAACCACTGTTCCGACTAGACCCAAATTTGGGCTGTTACAATCAACCTAGAGTCAGTTGCTCTTACTCTCGAAAGAGATATTAGCATAATTTAGGGATTTCTACGAATCAAGATATCCAGTAAGTAAATCGTTTAATTCAGATTCATAATAATAGATGAAGTCTAGATGGATTCTTTCCTGGGTATTGTCTCTCTCATTAGTTTTCTTTCAGTTATTTTCCTGATTTTTTTTGTTGAGTTCTTAGTTAAATTAATTTAGTAAATCTTAATTTAAAACAATCATTCCAATTTATCGACTAAATAATAACAAAACGGTAATTACTAGTATTTTTAGTCCTCGTGGATACGATATCTCTACTCACCATAGCTATACTATTTATCGATAGGTGCACTTACCTTTGTCATATTTTTAGTTAGTTTCTTGACACATCACCAAGCATAATGATGGCAATACAAATTGCAGATTCGATTATTCGTAGATATTCAACTTGAATTTTACGGATTCGGATAATATTCGGATTCAGATGTTAAAATTACTATCTGTTACAGATGAGCAGATGTGATAAACCCCCTCAAATATCCATTATCTGAATCAGCATTACAACAATTCTTTCTCTCATAAACACATTTCATGTTGAGGGAAGTTATTCTTTTGATCAAACCATGGTTACCAAGCTCTAGGTTTGAATCAAAGAAAAACTAACCAAAACACTTGCAGCCTTCATGAACATTCTTCAAATCATAAAGCGAAGCAATTGAACCAAGGATTGGAGTTGATGTGCTTAAGCACAGGCTCTGATGCCATGTTTGATTTTTGATCAAGCATTATAAAGCTTCATAATAATGTCTAAGAAGACAATAATAAACCTAAGAAAAGAAACACCTCATGAATGGCCTTTAAGAGGTAGAAAAATAACAAAGGAAAATGGAGAAAAACAGGCTACTTATTTTCTTGATTTTAGCTATAATATCTCAAATAAGACCAATTCATATTCATGCAAAGAGACTGGTAGAATCGATTAGAAATAGTTAGCACCAATAGAACCTAGCTAATTCTTTAACTGAAACTGCACAATGCAGTTTTCAATACCTAATTAACAGAAAACCTAACTTGTAACTACTTCTAAACTGCATGTGTTTCATATGTGTACAAAAGACTCATTTATACCTTTAAATGACATATTGAATATCATGAAAATCATATGTTAAAAAAAGGTTAACAATGGGTTTGGACTTTTAAACTAGTTATCGTTTAAACCTTTTTAAAAGTCAAATTACTCTTGTTGAAACTTAAAATTTTAGGGGTTTTGAATAAAATATTAAGCCTAAATGATGGGCTTGAACAAAAAACTAATTTCGTTTAAAATATAGGTCAAATTTAAATTTCAACATTCAAGATCTAAATCCAGTCCAATCTAATTTTATTTTATTTTATTTTTATATATTATAGAACTTGTATCAAATAAAATTTAAATCTATAATAGTATATAAATTTATAATGTAAATATTAATAGTATATTAAGTTATTTATATTTAAAATTAAATAAAAATAATTAAAAATAATATAAATGTTTGTAAAAGAAATATAAACTTAAAACGAGCTTGATTAATCATGTAGAAATATCTACTTTAGTATAAATGAAAGCTAATATTTAGGGCGAAAGCATAATCTTATAGAACTGTATATTACTTTTATTAATCGCTTCAACTCATTATTTGGTGCAAACTGACAATAGCAGAAATTTTAGACTTCTTATAAAATACATAAACCAGATATTCCTTCCACATAGATTACTATAGGCTCTACAGCCGACCGGATATGTTTGTGGATAGGTTTAATATATGATGAGATATCTAATTTATATCTATTTGATATATAATTTTTTTTGACTTAATTGATACCTAAATTTGAAAACAGTAAGTTAACTTGGTACTTTTTTAGGCATTTGACTAACATTGTTAGAATATGTTGAAGGATATTGTAACACCCCAAACCCAGCCTAGAAGTCTAGACCGAATCCAGGATGCTACATTGATCATCGAAGTGATCGTAGGAAAATTTAACAAAAACCAGTCGTTCAAAATTCCAATTCTGAAAATATTTATCTCAAAACAAACCAAAACGTTTAATCGTTTAAAAATACCGTTCACAAATGTAACAAAACATAATGTATGAACAAAGTTTAAAACAATAATGGCACCACGGTATTATAAATCTTTACAGTTCAAAACCAAATGTAAAAACTATAAAACACAAACTGCTCAATTGTTGTTCACAAGCCTGTCCGAGACCTCCGCGTACTGAGCCCAACTACAGAATCCAGAACTGTACCTGAAAGGAAACAGAAGAGGGGGTGAGCTACTCGAGCTCAGTGTGAGATCAAACCAGCTAAACTACAGAAGCAGAAATAGAGAACTAGAAGCAGTTCAAAACCAAAACATACTTACAGACGGCTAACAGTTGAGTGAATTTGCCCAAAATCAAACAAATAGCAATGTACTTTACAGTCATAAAGTAGCAATAATTATCAATAGTTACAGTCTGGGCCTAAGCCCCTTTTGGAATCAGTATCAGTTTGGGCCTTAGCCCATCTCAGTACAGTATCAGTCAAGTCTACAGAATTCTCTTAGGCACGAGTGCCTTTCAGTCGAACAGTCAATCATATTCAGCCACAGTAACTCGTTCAGTCAAACAGATCAATCAAACTTTTCAGTCGAACAGTACAGTCACATCCAGTCACGGTATCACATTCAGTCAAACAGATTCAATCAGATGCATATAAGTGCAAATGAGTTATAAAATAAAAACCCACCCATCCAGCAAAACACACCTCTCTGTCCAACCCTACACTTCCTGTGGGGATTTAATCAACCCACCCATCTAGCCAACACACCTTTTCGTCCAACACTACACTTCCTGTGGGGATTTAATCAACCCACCCATCCCTAAACTTACAAGTCGTACAGAATGCGGCATAGACAAAAATTTGCAGCTGAGCTACCGGATCAGATAGTCGTACGTAGCGTGGCTAACGTACATGCGGTACTGTGTAATGTGGTAATCCACTATACCGATATCAGTAAAGTCCATGACCCTCTGGGTATTGGGACTGCCCACGACCCTCTGTGTATTAGGGGCTACAGTATGCAGTTAAACTGCTACTCTCGTATATTACGCAGCAAGGCTAGTGTATAAGCTGTACTGTGCAATGAGGTAAACCGCAGTACAGATATGCAGTATGAACTGCCAGATCAGATAGTAGTACATAGCGTAGCTAACGTACATGCGGTAAGTGCAATGCGGTAATCCGCTATACCGATAGGTTGCAGTAAAACTGCCAGTTCAGTCAATGGTACATACATATCTAACGTACATGTGGTACAGTGCAATGCGGTAATTCGCTATACCGATATGTTGCAGTAAAACTGCCAGTTTAGTTAATGGTACGTAGCGTAGCTAACGTACATGCGGTACATTGCAATGCGGTAATCCACTATACCGATATGTTGCAGTAAAACTGCCAATTCAGTCAATCTTCCTTCTCTTCAAAATCCCACCCAAAATAGTTTATGCATATGTATGTATGTATGCAGATGAATAGAATTAGAGTACAAAGATACAGACAGTCATTCACAACCAGTCAGTCAGATAATTAAACAGAAGCATATTCCTCACACACACCCTGTCGACTGGATTCAGAAACATACGTGTTATGCATTCAATCATTAATCTCACCTAAAATAAAGTCAGAACAGAGTCCTAACTTCCCTTACTAAGGCTTAGCCAAGGGTTAAGACACACAGAGTCGCGATTACAAACAGATTCACCCTAAAGGCATTATTTGGCGAGATAGGGCCATACGCCCGTGTGCTCCGGTTGTGTAGAGCAAACCAGGCCGTGTGGAGATCCAAACACCCGTGTGAAGGGTAGCACATGGCTGTGTGACAGAGGCACACACCCGTGTCGAGTAGGGGTACGACTGTGAGAACAGGCCGTGTAACTCACTGTCCAATTTTGTTAAAATTAAGTGCAGGGTAGACACGGCCGTGTGAGGATCTCACACGTCCGTGTGCCCATCAGACACGGCTATGTGTTCCGAAACACATGCCCGTGTGGGATCCCTAAATCCCAAAATTAGTCACACGGCCGTGTGACCCCAAAACTCCGAATCCTTAATTCCCAAATCCACATGACCGTGTGCCCAAATGACATGTCGTGTGAAAATCAAAAAAATCCCCAAAATCGGCCACACGGCCGTGTGGCACCAAAACTGGTCGAAAACCCTTGTTCCCAAATCCACACGGGCATGTGCCGAGGCACATGCCCGTGTAGCCGTCAGGGAGGCTACGAAACCACCCCAATTTAGCCCCAAAACCGCTATTTTGGCCACCAAACTCGTCTCCAACCTTACCCACATCAAGTGTACATCAATATGTGACATATTTCCCTCACTTTCAGTGTTCAAAACCCAACATAAGGGATTACACCCATACAAAACTTGTTGAAACTAAAAATTTACAAAAAACCAAAATTGTAGTGAAGGTTAGGATCCCACACCTGGTTCGTGAACGACGATGACGACGGAGGTACAATAATCCCAGTATCCGCAGATAAAATCATTTTTGAGTGAACTTTTAGGGAGCAAAAAGTGAAGAGAAGATAGGGGAAGAGGAGAACATAAGATCTAACAGAGAATAATGCCCCCAAAAAACAATAAAAAGTAACCTGAAATTATAATAACATAAAGAAAATATTTAAAGTAGCACTAAGTAATAGCTTAATAAAACAAAATAAAACATCCTGAACGCTCAAGGATTCGAACTCCAGACCCTCAGTAGACTAACACTCAACTTAACCACTAGATCAGCAGGCCTATTTTGACACTAAATTGCACAATTATGCACATATGTGCCACCTCCTCACTAGCCCTAGGCTCAAAGACTCTAAACTTTTATGCCTAAAATTCGGGACGTTACAATTCACCCCTCCTTAAAGAAATTTTGTCCCCAAAATTTCCAACTAACAGAGTAGTCGTACAACAAAACTACACCACTACGTTCCCACTGCGCACTCTGATTCCAAAATTTACCTCTTAGACACACCCAAAACACATAACCACTGAAGCAGATAGACATTGTGTACACACAATTTCAATGCTCAAATAAACACATCCAAACATGCTTAACCATACCTGGCTCAAAAGCGCCAAGGACAATCTCGAACCCGATGCTCCTTAGACCCGCATCTTAGACACGCTCCTGACTTCCTCCAACAATCGCCTGCATGGCGCCTCTTATAGTGCTCACAAGATGGTACGCTCGTACCACCACTGGCACTACTTTTACTATCAGTCGGATACGTCCTAACACGCTTTGCAGATCGAGGCTCCAACCTCAGAGAACTGCGATGTAACGGCCCGATTTTGCGCCTAGTCGGAACAGCAGTTTTGGAACCACTAAACCGAGGTCAGATAAAATTATTTTAATATTATTTTATGTATTATAGTGTGATTATATGAGTGCATGAAAATTTTGGTGAATTAATTTTAGTGAATGCATGCTTAATTTTGAAAAAGGACTAAATCGCATAAAGTGCGAAAGTTTTGTTCTACAAGATAAAGGTGTCGAATAGCTATAGAACCTTAAATTGGAGGTCCTTAATGTGCAATTAGGCCTATTAGGGGGTGATGGCCGGCCATAGGGACAAAGAAAATGAGATTGGTCAAAGTTGGTAGAAATTAGGTGACTAAATTGATGAAATAAAATAAAATAAAGAGAGAAAGCTTCATCTTTTTCATTCACCCTTATCTCCACCGAAAATATCAGCAAAATAAGGGTTTTAGAAGCTTGAAATTTTCAGCAACTTACAACCTTTGCAAGTAAGTGATTTTGATGGTTATTCTTGATAATTTTTGAACTTTTGAGACCCTTGTAGCATGATCTAGCTAATGAGGGGACTATTTTGCACTATGGTTGATAGTCTAGGGTTTTTCCATGAGAGCATTAATGTTGTTTACTGAAATTTTATGGAATAAAATAAATCTTGATTGTGAAATAAACAACTGTTATGAAAGGAGTTTCAATGAAAACACCTAAAATAGACCTTTTTTGTAAAGGTTGTAAAATGAGTAGTAAATGTGTGAAATAATAGAAATTGTGAATTGCTATAAGCTTATAGTATATTCGGCTAGGCTTGGTGAATAAGGAAATTTAATGAAAATCGATTTACGAGCCTAGGGGCAAAATCATAATTTTGTGAAAGTCTAAGGGTAAAATGGTAATTTTTCCAAGGTAGAAATTTTAAAATGTCTTGATTTATGCGGTGATTAAACAAGTGAATTTTATCATTATAGATCAAGAAAAACGGTGTTCGGACCTAGACGGGGGGAAAGCCAAGCTAGTAGATTAATTCGATTTAGTCGCTCACTTTTTGTATACCAAGGTAAGTTGTATATAAATAATACAGCGTTATTGTATTATGCATTAAACAATTGATATTTTATAAAATGTTTGATTATTGTTATGAATATGCATGATGAGAATTGATGTAGTAAAGACTTCCTGTTGAACCTTAGGAATAGATTGGATATCCGTGCCATGACAATTGGGGTGATATGTGTGCTAGTGTAAGACCATGTCTGGGAAATGGCATCGGCCACATTATGAGAGCCAGTGTAAGACCATGTTTGGAACATGGCATCAGCATCGATAGGTGTGCTAGTGTAAGACCATGTTTGGAACATGGCATCGGCATTGATAGGTGTACTAGTGTGAGACCATGTCGGGGATGTAACGCCCCGAATTTGGGCCTAGTAGAATTGGGCCTATTGGGTTTTGGGTCTCAGAAAATATTTTTAAGTGAGTAAGAAAATGGCAATGACATGTTGGCTTTAAGGGTTTAATAAACTTGGAGTGTCTAGGGGTATTGGAGAAGTGCTGGGTTCGAACTTTGAGGAGAAGGAATTTTTAATTAATTATTAAAGGAACCAGGGCGGTGAGTAGTTGGGCTTTTAGATAAAAATAGGAAAAAATGGCATCAAAGAGCCTTGTGGTGGAGTGGCTATGTGACGCCACTTAGGGTATAGGAAGGTGGCGTTATGGGCTAGCAAGGAGATCCTAGGTTCGAATCCTAGCTTAGTAATTTTTTTAGGAGTTTAATTTTGGCCTTCTAGAAGGTTGGAAGTGGTGTGGTGATGGACTATAAGGAGAGTGATCAGAATAGAAAATTTAGGAAAAGGATTGGGGAGTTAGCAGGGAGAAAAACGAGGAGATGAGATGGGGAAGAGTTGGAGCCGATTGGGAGTTTGCAGAGTTTTGGTTTTATGTATAAATAGGGGTGCCGAATTCCCTCTGTGCTATTTTGGCAATTGGAATTCCCTTTGTGCTATTTCGGCAACTATAGTGCTCTGCCGAATTCTCCTTCACTTTTTCTATTCTAAACCTCGCCTCTTCCTTATGTGTTTTCTTTTCTTCTCTCCTAAAGCCTTAAATCAAATATCATTCTCTTCTTTCTCCATTGTTTGTGCCGTCCCAACTTCATCTCAATTGTTGGGGACCAAATATTCGTGACTTCAAAAGTCGAAAACCTTTGCTCTTGAAGCCGATTTCTTCATCGCCCCAAACCTTGTGCCGAATACTCTAGTGACCAAATCTCTGTCGTGCTGTCATCATTCCTTTGATTTTTGGTGGACCGGATCTTGGAAAAATCGAAATTAAGCTTGGATCTACAAGTCTCTACCGAAAAGCTATCTATACGTTTCGACTTTTGGGTAAGTGTTCTTGATTTTGGGATAAGTTGGCCGAATAGTCTATAGTAAGGGAAAGGGTGACTTAAGTGGATACAAGTCACCTATTATTTTGTCTTTAACGATTAAGATTGATGCATATCTAGAGGATATTCGTGAGTGGTAGCTAAGAAAGGGCTATTAGGACTGGTGGCACGCGGTAAGGTTATGGTAAGGCTTAGATTTTTGGTAATTATTGTGGTTAAGTGTGTGATTGATTGGAGGTTGGTATTGGTTGTAGGTTCAAGGCTGAGGATAGTGTAACACGTCTCATTTACCAGGTGTGTACATACACTTCACACACGACAAATCGGCAAAAGCCGAAATACCAAAAAACTGGAATGCCGAAAAGTCGAAAAGCCGAAAGGTTGGAGTTGACAACCACACGAGCGTGCGAACATTCGTGTGGGAGCACCGATACGATTACCGGGACCAAGAGAGCGATCTCATGGTCTCAGGCCACTGTTTGGCCAACCGGGCCAGAAGGGGCTAAATGGGCTTGTCGAGCTCGTAGTCCCAGTTCGGTAAGAGTTGATATGTGAAATTGAATGATGGATTGATATGGATGGTTGTATGATTTGAATATGGTCGGGCCTAATGGGCTACATATACATGATTGGGCTTAATGGGCTATATGGACATGATTGGGCTTAGTGGGCCTTATGGGATTTTAGAAATGCATGCTAGGGTTTTAATGGACTCCAGGTTTGTTCTGATAAATTCTTAAACAGCATAAAACTCAACTTAATAATCAAACATGTCTGTGGACAAGTCGCTAGGGTAGAGTGTGGCAATGGACATATGCATGTCTAGGATTGGATCTAGGGAGAGCTTGGTACTTAAGCGGTCCTAATGACCCACCTCCTATTCTCTGGAATCCTACCTGGTGCGTAGTGTCTGTTCACTTTAGCCGCGAGGACTTGTTGACGGGCCAAGGTTAAGTAATTAAGACCCATCTTGTTTAAGAATTACTGAAATACCCTTGTAGGGTAGAATTGCAAAAATACCCTTGATTTGTGAAATAACTAAAATACCCCTATGTGTTGAATGTAAGATTTATGGATGTTACATGTACATTTGATGCATTCATATGATATTTTGTTTAGGTTGCATATGGGGTGGCAATTATGGAACGGAGGAAGTATATGAGGATCGCATGGTTGCTTGACAACTTTGGATCCACCGATGGCTTTTTAAACCTATTATATGATAAGCAGCTTTGCTGCAACATTTGGCAGTATCGCAATCGGGCTACCCTTGATGTGTATCGGATGGGGTTGGTCGATTTAGAAATCCCCACATATGTGTTTCGGTTGGACGGAGACGATGTGTATCGGATGAATTATTTGGGGAGAGTTTGCATTGCATTGCATGTATGATACTATTATGTTATTATTATGATATGTATGCTATTTGTTTGACGGGGGTCGTACACAATGAGTTTTCGAAAACTCACTCCCTCTTTTATTTTTCTCAGGTGATCCTCAGTAGGCGGTTCGACGGATGGAGAGACTCAGAGGTGGCCAACTAGCAAGACGATTAGACTTGTTTTCCTTAATATCTAAATTCTGGATTTTAAATTATTCATTTTAGGTTAATTTATTTCGAACTGTATAAGGGTTTCCCTCTAGTTATTATTCCATTACTTCCACTATGCATTGAAATTTTGAAACGGAACCTGGAATTATTTCTTTTAAAGGTATTTTAAGGTTTTTGAAAATAATTGTGTTTTAAGAACGAGCTTCCACTGTCAAAGGAAATTTTTACATAGTAACAAGGAAATGGTTTTTGGCTACACCTCGTTTTGAAAGCAAAATGGATTTTACTTAACTTTTCTCTAGAAGGGTTTTTAATGAAAACAAGGTTTTCGCAAAAACACTTCAATGTGACACGTTAAATTCGGGCCTAACTTTTAGGCTGGGTTTGGGGTGTTACATTTAGTAGTATCAGAGCCCGATTGCAAAGCTCGAGCTATGAAATGGGCCTTATTACTTGGGTTTAAAAAAACTATTTTTAGATGGGATCGAAATGTTTTTGAAATTCTTGTGATGTGGCACACCGAGTCTACGACGTCGAACCAAGTAAGTTCTCTTATTATTAAGCTTGTTTAACTTGATATACTGTAGATAGTTAGTGGGCTACTTTAGATGATTATACTAAAGCTTTTTAGTTAGAGTGAAACTAAAGGCCGTAGGAACTTGAAACTGTAGAGGATTTACGAAAACAACCTCTTTACTTAATTCTATCATAAAACATCGGCTTAATTACTGAAACTAACTAAAATTTCATAAAATTCCTAATTCACCGGGAAGACGGGGATGCCCAAATGTGATAACAAGTATGTTTTGTGTGGATGCGATATTTTGGGTATAAAAACTGTATGCGTGCAATGTTATCTACTCCTGTGGGTAGGTTTTTCTTGGGTAAGTGTAAGAGGGTTTAATTAGAGTTAAAGTGTGTTAGTGTTATTAATATCGAGTCTGCAATGAAAGCATAGTGGTGTGACTTGAGTACATGCGATTAATAGTTAGTTGGAAATTTCGAGGATGAAATTTCTTTAAGAGAAATAGAATTATAACGCCCCAAATTTGGGCCTAGTAGAATTGGGCCTATTGGGCTTTGGGTCTCAGAAATTTTTTTTAAGTGAGCAAGAAAATGACAATGACATGTTGGCTTTAAGGGTTTAATAAACTTGGAGTGTCTAGGGGTATTGGAGAAGTGCTGGGTTCAAACTTCAAGGAGAAGGAATTTTTAATTAATTATTAAAGGAACCAGGGCGGTGAGTAGTTGGGCTTTTAGATAAAAATAGGGAAAAATGGCATCAAAGAGCCTTGTGGTGGAGTGGCTAAGTGACGCCACTTAGGGTATAAGAAGGTGGCGTTATGGGCTAGCAAGGAGATCCTAGGTTCGAATCCTAGCTTAGTATGTTTTTTAGGAGTTTAATTTTGGCCTTCTAGAAGGTTGGAAGTGGTGTGGTGATGGACTCTAAGGAGAGTGATCAGAAGAGAAAATTTAGGAAAAGAATTGGGGAGTTAGCAGGGAGAAAAACGAGGAGATAAGATGGGGAAGAGATGGAGCCGATTGGGAGTTTGCAGAGTTTCGGTTTTGTGTATAAATAGGGGGTGCCGAATTCCCTCTGTACTATTTCGGCAATTGGAATTCCCTTTGCGCTATTTCGGCAACTATAGTGCTCTACCGAATTCTCCTTCACTTTTTCCGTTCTAAACCTCGCCTCTTCCTTATGTGTTTTCTTTTCTTCTCTCCTAAAGCCTTAAATCGAATATCATTCTCTTCTTTCTCCATTTCTTGTGTCGTCCCACCTTCATCTCAATTGTTGGGGACCAAATATTCGTGACTTCAAAAGCCGAAAACCTTTGCTCTTGAAGCCGATTTCTTTATCGCCCCAAACCTTATGCCGAATACTCTAGTGACCAAATCTCTGTCGTGCTGTCATCATTCCTTTGATTTTTGGTGGACCGGATCTTGGAAAAATTAGAATTAAGCTTAGATCTACAAGTCTCTGCCGAAAAGCTATCCATACGTTTCAGCTTTTGGGTAAGTGTTCTTGATTTTGGGATAAGTTGGCCGAATAGTCTATAGGAAGGGAAAGGGTGACTTAAGTGGATACAAGTCACCTATTATTTTGTATTTAACGATTAAGATTGATGCAGATCTAGGGGATATTCGTGAGTGGTAGCTAAGAAAGGGCTATTAGGACTGGTGGCACACGGTAAGGTTATGGTAAGGCTTCGATTTTTGGTAATTATTGTGGTTAAGTGTGTGATTGATTGGAGGTTGGTATTGGTTGTAGGTTCAAGGCTGAGGATAGTGTAACACGTCTCATTTACCAGGTGTGTACATACACTTCACACACGACAAATCGGTAAAAGCCGAAATACCGAAAAATTAGAATGCCGAAAAGCCGAAAAGCCGAAAGGTTGGCGCCAGAAACCACACGAGCGTGCGAACATTCGTGTGGAAACACCGATATGATTACCGAGACCAAGAGAGCGATCTCATGGTCTCGGGCCACTGTTTGGCTAACCGGGCCAGAAGAGGCTAAATAGGCTTGCCGATCTCGTGGGCCCAGTTCGGCAAGAGTTGATATGTGAAATTGAATGATGGATTGATATGGATGGTTGTATGATTTGATTATGATCGGGCCTAATGGGCTACATATACATGATTGGGCTTAATGGGCTATATGGACATGATTGGGCTTAGTGGGCCTTATGGGATATTAGAAATTCATGTTAGGGTTTTAATGGACTCTAGGTTTAGTTCTGATGAATTCTTAAACAGCATAAAACTCAACTTAAAATCAAACATGTCTATGGACAAGTCGCTAGGGTAGAGTGTGGCAATGGACATATGCATGTCTAGGATTGGATCTAGGGAGAGCTTGGTACTTAAGCGGTCCTGGTGACCCGCCTCCTCTTCTCTGGAATCCTAGCTGGTGCGTCGTGTCTGTTCACTTTAGTCGCGAGGACTTGTTGACGGGCCAAGGTTCGTAATTAAGACCCATACTGTTAAAAATTACTGAAATACCACTGTAGGGTAGAATTACTGAAATACCCTTAATTTGTGAAATAACTAAAATACCCCTATGTGTTGAATGTAAGATTTATGGATGTTACATGTACATTTGCTTTGCATTTCATATGATATTTTGTTTAGGTTGCATATGGGGTGGGAATTATGGAGCGGAGGAAGTATATGAGGATCGCATGGTTGCTTGACAACTTTGGATCCACCGATGGCTTTTTAAGCCTATTATATGATAAGCGACTTTCTTTTGCAACGTTTAGCGATCTTGCAATCGGGCTACCCTTGATGTGTATCGGATGGGTGGGTCGATTTAGAAATCCCAGAGATGTGTTTGGTTGGGCGGAGACGATGTGTATCGAGATGGATTATTTGGGGAGGGTTTGCATTGCATTGCATGTATGATACTATTATGTTATTATTATGATATGTATGCTATTTGTTTGACGGAGGTCGTACACACCGAGTTTTGAAAACTCACTCCCTCTTTATTTTTCTCGGTGATCCTCGATGGCGATTCGACGGATGGATGGACTCGGTGGGTGGCCAACTAGCAAGACGATTAGACTTGTTTTCCTTAATATCTAAATTCTGGATTTTAAGTTATTCATTTTAGGTTAATTTATTTCGAATTGTATAAGGCTTTCCCTCTAGTTATTATTCCATTACTTCCACTGTGCATTGAAATTTTGAAACAGAAACTGGAATTATTTCTTTTAAACGTATTTCAAGGTTTTTGAAAATAATTATGTTTTAAGAACGAGCTTCCACTGTCAAAGGAAATTTTTACATAGTAACAAGGAAATGGTTTTTAGCTAAACCTCGTTTTGAAAGAAAAATGGATTTTACTTAACTTTTCTCTAGAAGGGTTTTCAATGAAAACAAGGTTTTCGTAAAAACACTTTAATGTGACACGCCGGATTCGGGCCTAACTTCTAGGCTGGGTTTGGGGTGTTATAGGGGACATGACATCGGCCACATTATGAGAGCCAGTGTAAGACCATGTTTGGAACATGGCATTGGCATTGAGATGAGAGTTAGTGTAAGACCATGTTTGGTACATGGCATCGGCCTCGAAATGTAAGCCAGAGTAAGACCATGTCTGGGACATGGCTTCAGTATTATACCCTCTTGTGTGAGGCTTATCGGATATCCTTTGGTATTCCATTGGGTTTAACGGGTAAATTAAAGGTTGTGTTAAAAGTGAGAAAAATTACAGCTATGTTGTAAGTGATACAGGTACCTACATGATATTCATGAGAAATGAGTTTGAATTATGTTGTATGATTAGTAAGGATGGATATGAGTAAGTAATGTCTTAAATCATTCGAAAATCATGTGCAAGTTTATATTATGCTATGAGTATGATAATGCATAGTAATTGTTGTTAATTATTTACATGCGACTTACTAAGCTTTATGCTTACTCCCTTTCCTTTCCATTTTCTTATAGTGCCGCCAAGTTAGCTCAGGGATCAAGGACGTCAGAGGCTCGATCACACTATCAAACTGAACATTTGGTATAGTTAGTTTCATCTTTTTGAGTATGGCATGTATAGGGGCTTAGTGTTTGTCAAGTGTCATATTGTTTTGGCCAAATATGTTGGCTTGTTTTGAAGATGATTTCTTTTTGTATAAGGCCATAGTTGATGGCTAATATTTATTGTTGATTTATAAAAATGATGGTGTATATCATGAATGTGCAAATCGTATGGTTGAGTAATTGTTGTATTTATGCATGAATGAGTATGTTGCTTGATGTGGTTTGTGTTGGTGCAAGTAGGGGTTGCAGAAAGGGCTTAGTAAATAGCCTTGTTTTTGTCCACACGGGTAGACACACGGGCGTGTGTCTAGGCCGTGTGTGGTCTGCCCCATGGGCGTGTGATTTGGCCATGTGTCCCCCTGCATCTTAAGTTGGTAAAATAGAATGCCCAGTAGCAACCACACGGGCTGAGGCACGACCATATGTCTCAACCGTGTGGATGACAAGGCCATAGGACATGGGCATGTGCTCAGGCCGTGTGAAATCTGCACCTGAATTTAGGAATTTAAATCGCCACACGGTCTAAGGACACGGGCGTGTGCCTCGGCCATGTGACCTTATTGAGTTGATGACGTCAAAAATAGAATATCAAGGTTTTTACACACGGGCGGAGACACGAGCGTGTCATGGCCGTGTGAGGGACACGGGCCATGGACACGGACGTGTGCCTGTAGGTTCGAATTTGAGAAATAAATCCACACGGCTAGGGACAAGGGGCGTGTGTGACCACACGGTCTGACCACATGGGCGTGTCCCTTGCCACACGGTCGTGTGCCCCTGTTTTTAGTGAAATTTTCCAAAGTTTTCTAAAGTACCGGGTTTGGTTTCGTACCATTTCTAAAGTATGGTTTGGGCCTTGTAGGCCCATATAAAAAATTTTAAGATGGAGATTAAAAAGTTTTAAATTTGAAAGGAATTTCGTAACCCGGAAATGTATGTTAGTATGTATTTGAGTTAGGTAATGCCTCGCACCCTGTTCTAGTGTCGAATACGGGTAAGGGGCGTTACATTTAGTGGTATCAGAGCTATGGTTTAGTCGATTCTCGGACTAACCTAGCATGTGTATGAGTCTAGCTATACATGCCATATATGAATTATGATAGTGTGACGACTCCTGACAATTTAAATTTTTTTTATATAGTAAATGAATCCTGACGGAGCAATGGTGGATGATGTCGAGAGTAATGCGCCGGCTCCCGCAGAAGGGACCACGCCAGCCGAAAGTGGGCCCGTGACACTGAGTCAGGGTGGAGGGGCCAAAGAAGCCTTCCTCCATATGATGAATGTATTGTATTCAGAGTTTGTTCGTGCAAACCCGAACGCTCCACCTCATCCACCCCTTCCAATTCCCCAGCCTACCCCTACAGCTCCCCAAGTAGTAGAAACGATTAGAAGGGAAAAACCTCCGGTAGAAAGAATTCGAAAGCAAGAGGCTGAGGAATTTAGAGCGAATATAGATGATGACCCAGAGAGGGTAGAATTCTGGCTAGAAAATACCATTAGGGTATTCGACGAGTTGTCTTGCACACTAGAGGAGTGTATGTGATAAACCGAAATAGTAACACATTTTAGGCCCACATTTAGCATACTTTTGGATGAATTATCCCTTGATTTATGTAAAAAGGTGCTCTTAAACCTTTCTTTTCATGACTTATACTCAGGAAAGCACCCAAGAATAAAAAGAACGAGGAACGGGCTCAAAACGGACTAAAATGGGCCAAAGAAGAAATCAACACGGCCTGGACTAAAGCCCACACGGCCGTGCCTCCTCAACGAAGCAACTAATTGATTCAGCCGCCGGTGGAACCCTGAACAATAGAACTCTTGAAGAAACTTACGAGTTTATTGAAGAGTTGTCTCTGAATAACTATCAGTGGCAGGTTACAAGGACAAAACCAAAAAAATCCGCCAGAGTTTTCAACATGGATGCAGTAACCATGCTATCAACACAGGTAGAGATGATGAATAAAAAGCTTGATAGTTTGTGTTCTTCGCAGGTACATCCATGTCTGATCAAAGGCGCACGCAAGTGGGCCAGTGGCGAATCCACGAGTACCCACCCTACCAACCTGGCATAGAGAGCGAACAGATGAACTATATAGGTAACAATTTCAGATATAATAATAACCCACATAGTAATAATTATAATCCAGGTTGGAGGAACCACCCAAATTTTTCTGGGGAGGTCAAGGAAATCAAAGACAACAACCTCCTCAAATTTTCCAAAATCAGCCCTATCTACAGGAGAAAATGCCGAACCTTTAAGAGATGCTGACAAGATTCATGGCATCCAATGAAAACCGTCTCTAAGACACTGAAACCACCCTTAAGACCCAACAAGCATCGATCAAAGGGATCGAAAGCCAAGTTAGGGAAGTTACTAAGTCAGTTGAGGAAGTTTCTAAGTCAGTTGGACAACTCGCGAAGATGATGTCTGAACGATCGCAAGGGCGTCTACCAAGCAACACTGAGATTAATCCAAAGGAGCAAATCCAAGCCATAACAGCTCAAGAAAGTGAAGGATTAGACGAACCTAGTCCAATACAAGGAAACGAGGTAGAAGAAGGTAAAGTTGAGGTAACGCAAGAGAAACCAAAACCGGTAATCAAGGAATACCAACCTTGCATACCATATTCCGAAGCATTAACGAGAGACGACACAGAGGAACAGTTCAGTAAGTTTCTTAAACTTTTAAAGAAATTACATATTAACTTACCGCTACTTGAAGCTCTTTCACAGATGCCAGATTCGAGGAAATTTTTAAAACATCTCTTGACGAACAAATGCAAATTAGACGAGGATCCACATGTGGAATTAAACGCAGTATGCTTAGCAATGTTATAGAACAGACTACCACAAAAGCTAAAAGGTCCAAGGAGTTTTACAATTCCATGTTTAATTGGTAGACTAACTGTTGATAATGCGTTAGCTGATTTAGGGGCAAGCATAAATATCATGCCTTATAAATTATTTAAACAATTAGGTCTAGGAAAACCCAAGCAAACTAGGATGAGCATTCAATTAGCTGATAAAACTGTTAGAATTCCTAGGGGTATTATCGAAGATGTTCTTGTAAAAATTGACAAATTCGTTTTCCCAGTAGATTTCGTTGTCTTAGACATGGATGAGGATAATTCGATTCCCTTAATTTTAGGAAGACCCTTTTTAGCAACTACCAGGACTAAAATTGATGTTGATGCAGGAGAACTCATACTTTGTGTAGGTAATGAGACGATCACCCTTAAGGCTCTCGACTCGTCCAGAACATCGAGTAATCAAGGTGAGAACGTAAATTCTACTGATAACCATTCGGTTAACCCTTATTTTCAGGAATCACCACAAAAGAATACAACTGAACCCAATCCTAGACCCAGTGTTAACAAAGAAATAACTCATGAGGAACGAGGGATTCAATTCGATGATCTAGACGAGTGGAAGACGCATTTCAAGGAGAAATTAGGAATACACAAAGCAGAACTAGAACCACTCCACGAAGCAAACAAACTCAAAATAGGAGACGAGGTACTTTTAGATAAGGCAGATCCTCAAATATCTCCTCCGGACCGTAACACAAACAAAAAAATACCTTTTAGGGTAACCAGTGTTTTCCCATACGGAACAGTCGAGGCAAGTAATCCTATTTTTGGTACTTTTACTGTAAACGAATCTCGACTTAAACTCTTTCACGAAGATAAAACTGATAGCATGAGAAAGGACTTCCAACTCCTCAAACCACCCTGATGATGCAAACAAGAGGAAAGTCTAGCTTAAGACTATAAACGAGCGCTTCTCAGGAGGCAACCCGAGCACTAACCCCATTAACTTTGACATTTTTTATTTTTTTTCTTATTTATTCTATTTTACCCTTTCTTTATAGTATCTAGCTTTTAACTAACCAAAAAGTGCAGATTTCCGTGGCCACACGCCTAGCACACACGACCATGGTCGTGGCGGGTGTGAATACCCCGGATCACCGTCTTGACATGGCGGAGGTGGTGCAGTCGAGAGAGAATCAAATCTTGAAGTCACGGACTCCAACCACCGCCCCACGGGCACCGACAGAATGCCACGGTCGTGCGACGTGGCCGTAGACGATACTGACTTATCACCAACGGGCGTGGCAATCTGTAAAACGGGCATGGGTGAACCAACACACCTAGACACACAGCCATGCGAGGCGGCCGTGTGAATCGACATGCCTAAGGAGCACGGGCGTGGGATTGTACCAGGTTTAAAAATCTATTTAATCCCCCCTCCCTTCCCTCTTCTCCTACTAACTTTTAACCTTCAACTCTTCATTTTCCTCTTCTCTATACCCTTGAGCTACACCAAAACAATGCCAAAGAAGTGGAAGAAGCTCAGCAAAGTCTCCCTCATGGAGACCGATACATATAAGTTCATGCCGGCCGCTTCAATCACTCGCCAAGCCAAGGGTCTTTGAGACCAATTATCTGTTCTTTTATTTTTATCTTCTCCTTTATTTTCCTTCTCTTTAACACTCTTATGCTTAATCTAGTTTATTTTATCTTAGTTTCTTAATTTTAGGTTCTAAAGGCTGCTAGGGAATTACGCCAATTCCGCCACCATCATCGACACCTCCATGACCTTAGAGGTCACACCCACCTCGCGAACCATCCAACAATAAGGACCCTACGGTCCATTTATCTTTTTCCTTTAATTTTAGTTTCATCTTTATTTTTCTCCACTTTAGCTTACTTTTCCTTAATTAATTAATTAGTATAGTTTTAATAATTATTATTATATCCTGGCTAATCCTCCACGAGCCATCCAATTTCTTCATCTAGCGCAGGATCGTCATCTAGAATGACCCCTCCAACATATCGTTCATCCAACTCAAAGATTTCAAACATAATTCAGGATGTTTCACTTATCCCCATATCTTCTGATCTGAACATTACATTTATATTATCTAACTTTGTACATTGAGGGCAATGTACATCTTAAGTGTGGGGGGGTGAACAACCTAAAAAGGTGCCTAACTTTTTTCATTATTCTCAAATTTCTGAAATTAGGTGCCAAACTTTTTGCATTATTCTCAAAATCCTGAATTTAGTCTTGTTTTTAAGTAAATTCCTCATATTACTAATTAGGATGAAATTTCTAATGATTTATGATTTTTATTGATATGTTTTAGATTAAGTCATTGATAATTGTGCATTGATAATTAAATTCTAAGAATACTAGAGAATCAAGCATGATAAGTCTATTTTTCAAAATCAAAAATTTTCTAGGTTGTCGAACTGAGTTTAAATATTACTTTGAAGTTTGAAATTTACAAGGTTGATGTCAAAATACCCATAATTTTTGTGAGATTTTGAGCCTTATAGAGCTTATATTCTTTTTCATGCTCACTTTATTGACTATGAGTATGTCAACATTGATTTGTTATTCTAGAACTTGCCTCGTTTATACATATCGAGACCACACCTATGATTTGATATACAGAGATGATAAAGGCACCTAGGTTTTAACCCACTAACTCCATTAAAAGCCTACCTTCACAATTAACCTCTAGTGAACCCCTTTTAATCCTAACAAACCCTTTTTATTGACATAACCGCTAATATTAACCCAAAACCCTTTGTATATTTGTTATCACCATTCCTTGACTCCCTTTTTGTCGAGATTTGATTTTGAGCAGTTGCCTAACTATGTTCTATATTTCAGTTGTTAAAGTTTTTTATTATTACTTGATTTGTTCTTAAAAAAAAATCAATCGAAGTATATTCATTATTCATTATAAGTTATGTGATTAAGTGAGCTTATACGTTTGAATTCCAAATATTGAAGAAGAAGCTCGTATTATTAGTTTAAATTTTCAATCCATTATGTAATTATTCAGTTTATTGTTTCCAGTTAGGTATTTTGTCAATTCAATCTGGATTCTAACCTTCTAATTCAGCCTTTATCCACACCTTTAACCCAAGCCCCGTTACAACCCTGACAAAGACCTTTTGATTTGTGCATCATCTCATATTATAGTGGTGGAGATTTGATTTTCGAGCAAGCCTATGGGATTAACTTTTCATGTTCGACTTTTGAGCGCTTTTTCTGAACCTTAAACACTTTGAGTGATTTGAGTGAATCTCTAGTGAGGATGTCAATCCTTGTCAGTTTTGAATTAAAGGTAATTATTTAGATAAGGGGAGACGCCTATATTCTCAAGCTACAAATCTATGACTTAGATTGTTTGAATCCTTAGGACTCTTTGAATTGAATTATCCATGTATAAATTATCTATGAATTATGATAAGACATTGTTGATAGGAATTATGAATTATTGAAAGTTCGTTTTAATTGTAAGTTGAGAATTTTGCTTGAGGACAAGCAAAAGCTTAAGTGTGGGAGTATTTGATAAACCGAAATAGTAACACATTTTAGGCCCACATTTAGCATACTTTTGGATGAATTATCCCTTGATTTATGTAAAAAGGTGCTCTTAATCCTTTCTTTTCATGACTTATACTCAGGAAAGCACCCAAGAATAAAAAGAATGAGGAACGGGCTCAAAACGAACCAAAATGGGCCAAAGAAGAAATCAACACGGCCTGGACTAAAGCCCACACGACCGTGCCTCCTCAATATACTAGAACACAGCCTGATATCAATCTACACGGGTGTGTCCTCATTAGAAGTCCGAACACGGCCTGACCACGATTCACACGGACGTGTGCCATGGCCGTGCCTCTGCCGTGGAGAAGAGCAATTTCATTCGGGAAATGATACTTAGGGGCAAAGAAACCTATTTCAAAATCCTATAAATACACCCTAAGTATGACCTAAAAAGTGAGGCCCAAAGCCATCGTTTAGGGGCGTCTTGCTAGGCCAGAGAAGGCAGATTTGTGGGGATTCACTCAGGGACAGCCAGTTGATCCATCTCTAGAAGCCGGAATTCTACTCAAGACGGAGGATCTCCTCTTCAATTCCTTCAGGGGGTTTTAGGGATTTCTTATGTTTTGTGTTATCTTTTCTTCTGAGATGTTTTTCTTGTTATTGTTTTCTGAACTATATGATAAATACTTGATTTGTTCTTAATTATGTGTGCTTAATTCTTGTGTTAATATTTCGCGGATATTAATTCAAGTCGAATGTGCTTAGGTGGTGGAGCAAAATTCCCTGCTTAAGAGTAGATCTAGCATAATTAAGCGGAGTTGATCGCACGCCTAGAGATAGGGTGACGAGATTTTATCGGATTAGGGTGAAACCTAATATGGGATGTCCATAGATCGATTTACTGCTATTCTAGGGGGTTATTAATGGAAAAGAGATTTCAATTAATTAACATAGGGTTAGACGTTATTCGCCTCGAGAGAGGGTTTAATATACGTTAGGGAGTCTTACGGATCAAGTTAAGTGAATACATCGTCTGGTTCAGAGTTAGATAACAAGTGAAGTCTATGTGGACTCTTCCTTGGGTGTCGTCTTAATCAACTGAGTTTTTTCCAAGTTATTCTCCCAATTTCATTCTTCTTTGTCTTAGAATTTTTAGTTTAATAGTTAGTTAATTTATATTAATAAACAACTTCACTTATTTTAGGCTAAATAATAGAAAGAAAGTTAGTATTAGTACTTTTAGTTCCTTTGGGTTCGAAAATCCGGTCTTGCCTTAACTATACTACTGTTCGATAGGTGCACTTGCCTCAATCATTGTCATAGTTAGTTTCCAAGTTCGATCATTATCTTTATAAATTTAAAACTCTGACTTCATAGCGATCAGTATAAAATGTGTTGTATTACTCCTGCGAGACTCGGCCTACCAATGGTGGAACACCCTTGTGTTGATTGTACCAAGGGAAAGGATTACATGGGAGTTTTTCCAAGATGAATTCCAGAAGAAGTATATTAGTTAGAGGTTTATAGACAAGAAGAGGAAGGAATTTCTGGAATTAAAGCAAGGCCGAATGACAGTAACAGAATATGAGCGTGAGTTCGTTAGACTCAGCAAATACGCTAGGAAGTGCGTATCTACCGAAGCCATTATGTACAAAAGATTTGAAGACGAATTGAACGAAGACATCCGATTATTAGTTGGCATTTTAGAGTTAAGGGAGTTCGTGGTGCTTGTTGAGAGAGCTTGTAAGGCCGAAGAATTGGCCAAAGAAAAAAGGAAAGCTGATATTGAGTGTATTGACTCAAAGAAAAGACAGTTGGGGAAATCGTTTCAGTCCTCATCTAAGAAATCAAGAGAGTTCACTACTCGATCCAATGCTTCAGTTGGATTCTCGAATAGAAATAAGAATAAGCAATACACGACGCCTAAGGCCCAGACCACTTCAATTGCGAGTGTTGGTAGTGCCCGGCCTAATAGACCGGAATGCTCACAGTGTGGTAGACGTCACTTTAGGAAATGCCGAGGAAATGAAAGAGGCTACTTCAAGTGCGGTTCATTAGACCACTTCATTCGAAATTGTCCTGAGATGAATGAGAAAGATGGAAAATAAGAAGTGTGTGCGAGTAATGTACCTTCGAGGGGTAGACCACAGAAGAACCCGGGAAGTGGGGCTAACAGTAAAGGTGCTCCTAAAGACTCCACTGTGAGATCAGAGGGTAGAGCTCCTGCAAGGACATATGCCATTCGCGCTCGCGAAGAGACATCGTCACCAGATGTGATTACGGGTACTTTTTCTCTTCATGATACCTCTGTTGTTGCTTTGATTGATCCGGGGTCTACCCATTCCTATATTTGTATGAAATTGGTGTCTAGCATGAATAAACCTGTTGAGTCTACAGAATTTATGATAAAAGTGTCAAACCCGTTTGGTAAGCATGTGATAGTTGACAAAGTGTGTAGAAACTGTCCCTTGATGATTAGAGACTATTATTTTCCGGCTAACCTCATGCTACTACCATTTGATGAATTTGACCTAATTCTTGTCATGGATTGGTGAACTGTTCGTAACGTGTTAGTAAACTGTTGTAATAAGTTTATTGAAATGAGATGTGAAAATGAAGATATTATTCGGGTTGAATTAGGTGAATCAGATAGCTTGCCTGTAGTGATTTCTTCTTTGGCTACTGAGAAATGTTTGAGAAAAGGGTATGAGTCCTATCTTGCATTTGTGTTGAATGCCCAAGAGTCGGAAGTAAAGATTGAGTCAGTGCCTGTGGTATGTGAGTACCTAGACGTGTTTCCGAAAGAGTTACCAGGATTGCCTCAAATTAGAGAAGTCAAATTCGGTATTGGGCTGGTCCCAGGTACGGCACCTATTTTGATTGCCCCTTATAGGATGGCACTGTTGGAGTTGAAAGAGTTGAAGGTTCAACTACAAGAGTTAAGGGATAAGGGTTTTGGAAGTTCGAGCTATTCTCCGTGGGGTGCTCCGGTACTTTTTGTGAAAAAGAAAGACAGGTCGATGAGATTATGTATAGACTACCGACAGCTTAACAAGGTTACAGTTAAGAACAAGTATCCTTTGCCAAGGATCGGCAATTTGTTTGACCAATTAAAGGGAGCCACAGTGTTTTCTAAGATAGACCTGAGGTCCGGTTACTACCAGTTGAGGGTTAAGGAGCATAATGTACCGAAAACTGCATTTTGGACAAGGTATGGCCATTATAAGTTTCTTGTCATGCGCTTTGGCTTAACGAATGCTCCTGCCGTATTTATGGATTTAATAAACCGTATTTTTCGACTGTACTTGGATAAGTTTGTAGTTGTTTTTATTGATGATATATTAATTTATTCTCAGGATGAGAGTGAGCACGCGGAGCATTTGAGAACTGTTTTGCAAACTTTGAGAGATAAGCAGTTGTATGCTAAATTTAGAAAAAGTGAGTTTTGGCTCTGAGAGGTCGGATCCTTAGGACACATCGTGTCGGGTGATGGAATTAGAGTTGACCCGAGCAAGATCTCGGCTATTGTTGAGTGGAAATCGCCGAAGAATGTATCAGAGATTAGAAGCTTTTTGGGCTTAGTGGGATACTACAGACGGTTCGTCAAAGGATTCTCCATGATTGCTACTCCTATGACAAGGTTACTACAGAGAGATGTCAAATTCGAATGGACAGAGAAGTGCCAACAGAGTTTTGAGAAACTAAAAGCATTATTGACTGAAGCTCCAATTTTAGTGCAACCGGAACCGGGAAAGGAATTTGTGTTGTATAGTGATGCCTCCTTAAATGGATTAGGGTGTCTGCTTATGCAAGAAGGCAATGTAATAGCTTATGCCTCGAGACAGCTGAAGCCACATGAGAAAAATTATCCAACTTACGATCTAGAGCTAGCCGCTATAGTGTTTGCACTGAAGATTTGGTGACACCATTTGTATGGCGAGAAATGCCATGTATTCACCGACCATAAAAGTTCAAAGTATTTGATGACTCAAAAGGAGTTAAACCTACGACAGTAGAGATGGTTAAAGTTGATAAAGGATTATGAGCTGATAATCGACTATCACCTGGGGAAGGCGAACGTGGTCGCCGATGCTTTGAGTAGGAAGTTATTGTTTGCCTTGAGGGCTATGAATACTCAGTTGTCTGTGACTGACGATGGCTCGATTTTAGCCGAGTTGAGAGCAAAACCAATGTTTTTGCAAAAGATCTGCAAAGCTCAAAAAGGTGATAAAGAGTTACAAGCCAAGATAACTCAGTGTGAGACGGGTATTAAATCAGATTTTTGGATTGGTGCCGATGGTTATTTGATGTTGTTCCGAGAGAAAATCTGTGTACCTAAGGATGAAGAACTTATTCAGAAGATTTTCGTGAGGCACATAGTAGTTGTATGTCTATTCATCCAGGTAGTGTGAAAATGTATAATGACTTGAAGAAAATGCATTGGTGGTCGGGAATGAAAAGAGACATTTCAGAGTTTGTCTCTAAGTGTTTAATTTGTCAACAAGTGAAAGCCGAACACCAACTACCTTCGAGTTTACTTCAACCCATGATGGCTCCCGAGTGGAAATGGTCCCGAGTGGAAATGAGACTGTATTACCATGAATTTTGTGTCTGGATTGTCGTTGACACCAAAGAAGAAAGATGCTGTATGGGTTGTGGTTGACAGGCTAACAAATTTGGCTCATTTTATACCGGTGTGTACCGATTATTCACTTGAGAAATTAGCCGATTTGTATGTTTCTGAAATTGTGAGACTTCACGGAGTACCTTTATCGATCATTTCGGATAGAGATCCGAGGTTCACATCACAGTTTTGGAAAAAGTTACAAGCAGCTTTGGGGACAAAGTTAAATTTTAGCACAGCTTTTCACCCACAAATCGACGGTCAATCGGAAAGAGTAATTCAGATTCTTGAAGATATGCTGCGGTGTTGTGTTCTTGAGTTTCAAGGCAGTTGGGAAAAGTACGTACCGTTGGTAGAGTTTGCCTACAACAATAGCTATCAGTCGAGCTTAAGAATGGCGCCTTATGAGGATTTATATGGGCGTAAGTGCCGAACGCCCTTGTATTGGTCTGAACTTAAAGAAAATCAGATACACGGGGTTGACTTAGTCAGAGAAACTGAAGAGAAAGTAAAAGTAATTCCTGGTTGTTTGAAGGCCGCTTCTGATAGATAGAAATCTTACGCGAATTTGAAACGAAAAGAAATTGAGTTTCAAGCCGGCGATAAGGTGTTCTTAAAAGTATCTCCGTGGAAGAAAGTCCTCAGATTCGGTAGGAAAGGCAAATTAAGTCCACATTTTATTGGACCTTATGAGGTGATTGAAAGGATTGGACCGGTAGCTTATCGATTAGCCTTGCCATCCGAGTTAGAAAAGATCCACGATGTACTCCACGTGTCTATGTTGCACCGTTATCGTTCTGACCCATCAAATGTGATTTCACCAACAGAGGTAGAGGTTTGTTCAGACATGACCTATGGTGAAGAACCGGTTTTGATTTTAGATCGAGAGGTCAAGCAATTGAGAAATAAAAGTGTGGCACTCGTGAAAGTACTATGGCTTAGACATGGGGTTGAAGAGGCCACATGGGAACCTGAGGAGACCATAAGAGACCAATACCCGAATCTTTTTGCTGGTAAGATTTTCGGGGACGAAAATCCCTAAGGGGGAGAATTGTAACGGCCCGATTTTGGGCCTAGTCAGAACAGTGGTTTTGGAACCACTAAACCGAGGTCAGAGAAAATTATTTTAATATTATTTTATGTATTATAGTGTGATTATATGAGTGCATGAAAATTTTGGTGAATTAATTTTAGTGATTGCATGCTTAATTTTGAAAAAGGACTAAATCGCATAAAGTGCGAAAGTTTTGTTCTACAAGATAAAGGTGTCGAATAGCTATAGAACCTTAAATTGGAGGTCCTTAATGTGCAATTAGGCCTATTAGGGGGTGATGGCCGGCCATAGGGACAAAGAAAATGAGATTGGTCAAAGTTGGTAGAAATTATGTGACTAAATTGATGAAATAAAATAAAATAAAGAGAGAAAGCTTCATCTTTTTCATTCACCCTTCTCTCCACCAAAAATATCAGCAAAATAGGGGTTTTATAAGCTTGAAATTTTCAGCAACTTACAACCTTTGCAAGTAAGTGATTTTGATGGTTATTCTTGATAATTTTTGTACTTTTAAGACCCTTGTAGCATGATCTAGCTAATGAGGGGACTATTTTGCACTATGGTTGATAGTCTAGGGTTTTTCCATGAGAGCATTAATGTTGATTACTGAAATTTTATGGAAGAAAATGAATCTTGGTTGTTAAATAAACAACTGTTATGAAAGGAGTTTCCATTAAAACACCTAAAATTGACATTTTTGTAAAGTTTGTAAAATGAGTAGTAAATGTGTGAAATAATAGAAATTGTGAGTTGCTATAAGCTTATAGTATATTCGGCTAGGCTTGGTGAATAAGGAAATTTGATGAAAATCGATTTACGAGCCTAGGGGTAAAATCGTAATTTTGTGAAAGTCTAAGGGCAAAACGATAATTTTGCCAAGGTAGAAATTTTAAAATGTCTTGATTTATGTGGTGATTAAACAAGTGAATTTTATCATTATAGATCAAGAAAAACGGAGTCCAGACTTAGACCGGGGGAAAGCCAAGCTAGTAGATTAATTCGATTTAGTCGCTCACTTTTTGTATACCAAGGTAAGTTGTATATAAAGAATACAACGTTATTGTATTTATGCATTAAACAATTGATATTGTATAAAATGTTTGATTATTGTTGTGAATATGCATGATGAGAATTGATGTAGTAAAGACTTCCGGTTGAACCTTAGGAATAGATTGGATATCCATGCCATGACAATTGGGGTGATATGTGTACTAGTGTAAGACCATGTCTGGGACATGGCATTAGCCACATTATGAGAGCCAGTGTAAGACCATGTTTGGAACATGGCATCAGCAACGATAGGTTTGCTAGTGTAAGACCATGTTTGGAACATGGCATCGGCATTGATAGGTGTGCTAGTGTAAGACCATGTCTGGGACATGGCATCGGCCACATTATGAGAGCCAGTGTAAGACCATGTTTGGAACATGGCATCAGCATTAAGACGAGAGCTAGTGTAAGACCATGTCTGGGACATGGCTTCGGCATTGTACCCTCTTGTGTGAGGCTTATCGGATATCCTTTGGTATTCCATTGTGTTTAACGGGTAAATTAAAGGTTGTATTAAAAGTGAGAAAAATTACAGCTATGTTGTAAGTGATACAGGTACCTACATGAGATTCATGAGAAATGAGTTTAAATTATGTTGTGTGATTAGTAAGGATGGAAATGAGTAAGTTATGTCTTAAATCATTCGAAAATCATGTGCAAGTTTATATTATGCTGTGAGTATGATAATGCATAGTAATTGTTGTTAATTATTTACATGCGACTTACTAAGCTTTCTGCTTACTCCCTTTCCTTTCCATTTTCTTATAGTGCCGCCAAGTTAGCTCGGGGATCATGGACATCGGAGGCTCGATCACACTATCAAACTGAACATTTGGTATAGTTAGTTTCATTTTTTTGAGTATGGCATGTATAGGAGCTTAGTGTTTGTCAAGTGTCATATTGTTTTGGCCAAATGTGTTGGCTTGTTTTGAAGATGAATTCTTTTTGTATAAGGCCATAGTTGATGGCTAATATTTATTGTTGATTTATAAAAATGATGGTGTATATCATGAATGTGCAAATCGTATGGTTGAGTAATTTTCTTATTTATGCATGAATGAGTAGGTTGCTTGATGTGGTTTGTGTTGGTGCAAGTAGGGGTGGCAGAAAGGGCTTGGTAAATAGCCTTGTTTTTGTCCACACGGGTAGACACACGGGCATGTGTCTAGGCCGTGTGTGACACACGGTCTGCCCCATGGGCGTGTGATTTGGTCGTGTGGCCCCCTGCATCCTAAGTTGGTAAAACAAAATGCCTAGTAGCAACCACACGGGCTGAGGTACGGCCGTATGTCTCAACCGTGTGGAAGACACGGCCATAGGACATGGGCATGTGCTCAGGCCATGTGAAATCTGCACCTAAATTTAGGAATTTAAATCGCCACACGGTCTAAGGACACGGGCGTGTGCCTCGGCCGTGTGACCTTATTGAGTTGATGACGTCAGAAATAGAATGTCAAGGTTTTTACACACGGGCGGAGACACAGGCGTGTCATGGCCATGTGAGGGACACGGGCCATGGACACAGGCGTGTGCCAGGCTGTGTGAAAACCCCTGTAGGTTCGAATTTGAGAAATAAATCCACACGGCTAGGGACAAGGGGCGTGTGTGACCACACGGTCTGACCACATGGGCGTGTCCCTTACCACACGGGCGTATGCCCCTGTTTTTAGTGAAATTTTCCAAAGTTTTCTAAAGTGCAGTGGTTTGGTTTCGCACCATTTCTAAAGTATGATTTGGGCCTTGTAGGCCCATATCAAAAATTTTAAGATGGAGATTGAAAGGTTTTAAATTTGAATGGAATTCCGTAACCTGAAAATGTATGTTAGTATGTATTTGAGTTAGGTAATGCCTCGCACCCTGTTCCAGTGTCGAATACAGGTAAGGGGCGTTACATGCGATCTCTCTTTTTCCCACAGTCCATGTACCTAGCCTAGAGCGTCTCACTAATCTCCCTCATCCTAGCTCCAAATACTTCTTCTAGCACTTCCCTCACTACCTGGGTCAGTGCCTCAGTACCAAGCTCCAGGTTATCACTACCCGAAGTTGGCAGAATCGCATTGACTTCCGCCTCCCGAACAGTCTCACGTTCCGGAGAAGCGGAAGACTCCTTAATGCGGTCGTTGAGAGCACCAAAAATATCCTATCCCTAATAAATAATGAAAGAAAATAGTAAAAGGGAAGTAGGGTCAAATCCTGCAGGGTGGTTTACAAAATATCTGTTTACGTGAAATCTGGCGAGAATCTTGCCCAAGAAAACTGCGTTCTGAAAAAAAAAACTGAATTAAAAGTTGATCTTAAAAAAAATAAAAGCAGAATTTAAAGTTGACTGAAATTGTGATTACGAGAATTAAAACAAAAATAAAAATAAACAGAGTTGAAAAAAAAGAGTTTCTTATGTGGCGAGATTCCAGCCTCCGATTGCCTAGTTCCGCCTTGGGCTCAATCCTCAGCTTTTAAATGACCCTTCTCAAACCAAGTAAGCCAGTTATAGTGGAAGAGGACACCTATGACCACCAGCTCCAAGAATTTAGACTTACGAATTTAGGGAACCTGACTCTAGCCTGCAATCGCTTTTGTAGGATCGTCTATGCTAGATCAACGCTTCTCAATGGCGAATCCCACGCCATTTTGTCTCTTGGGCTCGCCAACCTCTGACGCAGTAAGTTAACAAATCGATTGTGCAATCCTTCCAAAACATACAAAGCGGCCACCTTTGCATACGTTGAAAAGTTTACTTCTTAAGGGACATGGACCGAAGCGTCAACCCGTAGTGCAGAGAAACGATGAATACTTGGCGAGAAGGCTAAGTACAAATTCTAAGCCTCAAGAACCCTTTTTGGGGAACATCGACAACCTTCAGCTAGATGGGTTTAGTGGCTCATGGTTGTGGTGTAAAAGAAAATAATTATAAAAATGGAAAAGGGAATTTTATTGAAAGAAAATATGGAAAGAACAAAAGCCTAGACTTTTGAGGGGAGAGTGTTTACAGAAAAAGATGAAGAATAAATTTTGAGTCACCTCACCCCCTATTTATAGTGCTAGGGGAGATAGTCTAATCCTACTTAAACTCCCAAAAGATAAATACATTTAATTGAAAATAAATAAAGATAAAATCCTAAAATTAAATAATCCCTAATAATTATCTTAATATTAATTATCCTAATATAATCAAAATAGAGTCTAATAGAATAAAATCTCTTCTTTTTGTATTTCAACCCTTGTGTCCTCCATGCTTGCATTTTTGGCACCAACTTTTCCCTATGTCGCACATTGACCCATTTTATCTCTAAATTCACGCTTTTGGCCCTTAATTTCTCTTTTGCCTCCAATTTAGTCCCTATGAGATAAAAGATCATAAATAACTCAAATTAGCAGGATCATACTCAGAATAAACACATAATTAATACATAAAAATACTTTATTCTAGAGTATTATCAAATTCCCCCTACTTAGCCCATGCTTGCCCTCAAGTATGATTCCTATCCACTGTGAAAATTAGATTTTGCCATAAAAGAAATACCACTCCAAAGTTTCATAAAAATTAGTCAAAAAATGCATATGGAAAATAAAGAGAACCCTAAGCTTGCTTTAAGTAAAACAGAAAAAGTTTTCAATTAATACAGACATTAACATCAACTTGAATTATTTCATGGAAATTAGGTAAATTACTAAACCTACCAAGACACCCTCTTTGTTTCTTCCTTTAGTCCCAAATTTTATTTATTTACACATATTTTTTCCTTTTTCTTTTTTTTTCTTTCTTTTATTTATTTAATTATTTATTTATTTGCTTAGAAATATATTGCTATTTTCGGTTAGCGGAGTTTTTCCCATCACGTCACTCAACCTTTTGACGCGAAGTAGAATGACAACCCAAGCACCCTACCCCTGCCACTCGATCGATCACGTTACGGGCTACACTCATAAGCTCGGCTAGCGGAGTTTTACTTGTCACGTCACACAAACTTTTGACGCGAAGTAGAATGACAACCCAAGCACCCTACCCCGGTTACTCAGTCAGTCACGTTCTAAGCTGTACTCATAACCACGGAAAAAATTATTAACAATTAAACGAAATTTAAATTTTTGAGAACTTAGGAAAAACAATATAAGTGTCAAGGATAACCATGAACATAAATTAAGCATGCAATCAATTTAAGTGTTCACTTTATATTAAACATGATCAATTTCACGAAAAGTAAGATAGAGTTAACTCTATTAATCACAATTATTTTTAGCCTAATAAAAATAAAATAGTGGAGATGGCATCAATTATGGGAAAAATCATAATTTCCTCAGAGGGCAAGAATCATGCTTGTGGGGCAAACAGTAGGCAATTCCTGGTCAAAATCTTGGGCATGAAAAGAGGCAGGATATTCTAAAAAAAAAATGTGGACAAAATGGGGCCTCAAGCAGCGACACCAAACAAAAACACGGCAGCAACAAAAACCAAAATCACAGTAGAAAATGACAGAAACAACAAAGAATTCCTCCCCCTACTTAAAACACATTGCCCTCAATGTTGACTAAAAGAGATAAATAGGTAGAAAGGTTTAGTAAAACTCCCCGTGTAGTTACCATCGATCGCGCATGAATGCAAGGAGCTCGGTGGAGAAGAAGAAGAAGATGGCGAGGATGGGTCGTGTAGAGGAGAGGAGGACGGCGCGGTGTGTAAGGAGGAGAGGAAGAGAAATCGGCAGTGGGGATGTTAAGGAGAGTTGCTGCGGCTAGTAGAAGAAGAAAGGGAAAAATTGAAAAATATCTTAGGGTTTTGGGGGTTATTTGTGGCTGAAGGTGGGTGTTTGGTTGCAAGGATATGGGTACTCTGGTCTGGAATACGGATTGGATAGGGTTGTTTGGTTCCATTTTTCTAATTTTTTACTTTTTTTCTTCGTATTTTCGCTCCGTTTCACCTAGGCAGAAGAAGAGAAATTTATTAATATTCAAAAATAAAATAAAATAAAATAAAACAATAAATAAAGTTAATAAAATAAAAGAAAATAAAAAATAAAAAAAATTGGGTTGCCTCCCAATAAGCGCTTGTTTAACGTCGCTAGCTTGACGCCTCTACTAGTTTTGGAGCTGTTCCAACTGAATTCTTTCATCCGTATGGCTCGAAAATTCTCTTTTTTTGACACATCCATGATATTTGGCTTTAATCGGCTTTGCGTGCCTTTCATAGGGTTAATCCCTTTTAAATCGGCTATGGTCTCATCATTCTCCAAAAATGTGCACTTGAGATGCTCGGGAAGTGGTTTTAATTCTAGATCTGGTGCCTGCACAACAGAAGGTAGAAGTTTAGTATCCTTAGGAGCCAATAATTTATTAACAGAAAAATCATCAAACATCATTTTAGATTTATCTCCATAAGATGACTCAAAAGTTTTTTCTACTAATAAGTCCATTATGTCGACATGGTTTACGCTCAAGATTTCACTTGGATGACTAATAGCATCGTAAACATTAAACTTCGCGATCTCCCCCATCAAACTCCATCGTGAGAGTTCCACTTCGTACGTCGATCTTAGTATTTGCAGTACTAAGGAAAGGTCGCCCAAACAAGATGTCTGAAGACCCAGGAGCTTTATCCTCCTCCATTTTTATCACATAAAAATCTGCAGGGAAAATAAGCTCATTAACTTTCACTAATACGTCCTCAAGGACTCCTTTAGGATGCACAACAGACCTGTCCGCTAACTGTATAGTAACACCTGTTTTCGTCAAAAAACCCGCGTTAAGTGATTCATAAATAGAAAAAGGAATTACATTTATGGAGGCCCCTAAATCACACATAGGCTTTTTTATTCTCAAGTGGCCTATTTTGCATGATATCGCAAACATGCCCCTATCTTTACATTTCGCCGGTATTTTTCGCTGTAACACTGCAGATACATTTTCACCAACATTTACCCTTTCATTACCTGTTAATTTCTGTTTGTTGGTGCAAAGCTCTTTAAGAAACTTGGCATAACGTGGACTTTGTCTGATGGCATCCAATAGTGGTATATTGATCTCGACATTTCTAAATGTTTCGAGGATCTCCTTGTCCTCTTTACCTCTTCAACATTGGTAAAACCTTTCTGGAAATGGAGGTTGAATTATGGGCAATGGGGGTTTTGTTTGGACCTGTTCATCGTTCTTGGGCTTTTCTTGGGCAGAATCTTGGCCAAGATTTCTGCCAGGAATTGGTTCCAATACCTTTCCACTTTGCAACGTCACTGCATTTGCGTGTTGTCTTGGATTCGGTTCTGTTTGTGACGGCAGCTTCCCTTGAGAGTTCAATTTCTCAACTGATATGGTCAATTCTCTTATAGACGCCTCAGTTTTCTGTTGAAAATCCTTTATTTCTCTTTGGAAATTAAGAGTTTGCTATTGAAAATCAAGGACATTAGCTGCTAATTTATTGACCATGGTTTCTAAGAAATTACCTGAATCTCGAGGCTATTGTGGAAGCTGATTTTGGTATGACTGGTTATTTCGTGGATTGGCCCCATAACTTAAGTTAGGATGGTCCCTCCACCCTGGGTTGTAGGTATTAGCGTAGGGGTCGTATCGCCTTTGTGGCGGCCCAGGGAAATTTCCCACAGCATCTAGATGGGCCATGGTATCATCATACAAACTGGGACATGCATCAGTTGCATGATCAGGTGTAGCACATATTCTGCATAACCGAGCTGTCTTTGTCTTTTCTGCAAGAAGAGTATTCATCATATTAGTAAGTTTATCAAGTCTATCTTCTATTGTAGAATTACTTAGTTGGTGAACCCTTCTAGGGGATTCAGGATTGGCTCGGAATTGCTGAGAATTTCCAGCCATCATGGAGATCAAGTCTCTTGCTTGTTGGGGAGTCATGTTGACCAATGCTCCTCCACTAGCAGCGTCTACCATATTCATCTCCATGGGCTTCAAGCCTTTATAAAAGTATTGGAGGAGAGATTGCTCTGTTATACCATGTTGTGGGCAGCTCGCACACAACTTTTTAAACCGCTCCCAATAGTCGTAAAGGGACTCAGCTTCTTTTTGCCTTATTCCAACGATCTCCTTCTTAGCTCAATTTGCTCGAGATCTTTGGAAAAAACTCATTGAGGAATAAACAAGATAAATCAGCCCAAGTGGTAATAGATCCAAGGGGTAAATAGAATAACCATTCCTTAGTAGAATCTGCTAGGGAGAAAGGGAAAGCACGCAATTTAATTTGATCCTCGGTTACCCCCTGCGGTTTCATGCTAAGACAAACCATATGAAATTCCTTCAGATGTTTGTGGGGATTTTCATTTTGTAACCCACGAAAAGTTGGCAGTAGCTGGATTAAACCTGACTTTAGTTCAAAATCGGTATCCATAGTAGGATACACGATGCACAATGGCGGTTGTTCTACCGGAGCTTCAGCCAGTTGCCGAATTGTTTGAGACATTGGTTATTGTGCTAAATTCGGGTTTTCGTTAACCCTAGTTTCAAGCACTTCTTCAGGAGAGTCGACTTCTACTTTTTCGCTTTCAATTTCTTGAGCAGGGTTTTCGTTAACCCTAAACTCTGCTTCGTCGACTTTGATTTCTGGCGGGGGTTTCTTTGAGTCCCAACCACTACTGACTGCTTTTTCCTTAGTTTTGTTTCCTTGCGATTGGCTCTAGCAGTCTTTTCTATTTCAGAATCGAACGCAAGAGTACCTGGAGCAGATCTGGTCATAAGAAACAAAAAACAAGATTAGTATGTTGCCAGTCGCCGGAACTCACTTCGAAATCCATATCAGTACTGTTGCTAACTTAGGAAGTCTACATTTCCAAAAAGTAACACAAAATAAGTACAAAATCTAAATTTCAAGTATCACAGTTTCGAATTTCTACTGGACCCGATGATCGGAGTCTCGAGACGATGCTGTTTTAAGTAAATCACTTTACAAAATTTCAATCCATTTCAAATTTCTGTGGTACAGCTTTTCAATACTTTTCAAAATAATGTATTTACGCACACGTCCACGTAGAGAACAAAGGTCGTGTTTTTGCAAACCTGGCTCTGATACCACTAAATGTAACACCCCAAACCCAGCCTAAAAGTCTAGACCGAATCCAGGATGCTACATTGATCACCGAGGTGATTCTAGGAAAATTTAACAAAAACCAGTCGTTCAAAATTCCATTTATGAAAATATTTATCTCAAAACAAACCAAAACATTTAATCGTTTAAAAATACCGTTCGCAAACGTAACAAAACATAATGTATGAACAAAGTTTAAAACAGTAATGGCACCACAGTATTATAAATCTTTACAGTTCAAAACCAAATGTAAAAACTAGAAAACACAAACTGCTCAATTGTTGTTCACAAACCTATTCGAGACCTCCGCGTCATCGAGCACAACTACGAGATCCGAATCAGACACACGAAAGGGAAACATAAGAGGGGTGAGCTACTCGAGCTCAGTGTGAGATCAAACCAGCTAAACTACAGAAGCAGAAACAGAGAACTAGAAGCAATTCAAAACCAGAACATACTTACAGACGACTAACAGTTGAGTGAATTTTCCCAAAATCAAACAAATAGCAATGTACTTTACTGATCATACGAAGAGCAATAATTCTCAATGATTCTGATGCAGGCCTAAGCCCTTTTCCGAATCGATGCTCGGTTTGGGCCTTAGCCCATCTCGATATAATAGCGATTAAGTCTGAGAATTCTCTTAAACACGAGTGCCTTTCGATCGAATACGATCAATCACATTCAGCCACAGTAACACGTTCAGTCAAACAGATCAATCAAACTTTTCAGTCAAACAGTACAGTCACATCCAGTCACAGTATCACATTCAGTCAAACAGATTCAATCAGATGCATATGAGTGCAAATGAGTTATAAAATAAAAACCCACCCATCCAGCCAACACACCTCTCCGTCCAACCCTACACTTCCTGTGGGGATTTAATCAACCCACCCATCCAGCCAACACTCCTTTCCGTCCAACCCTACACTTCCTATGGGGATTTAATCAACCCATCCATCCCTACACTTATAAGTCGTATCGAATGCGGCACATACATAAATTTTCAGTTGAGCTGCCAAATCAGATAGTTTTACGTAGCGTGGCTAACGTACATACGGTACTGTGCAATGCGGTAATCCGCTATATCGGTATCAGTAAAGTCCACGACCCTCTGGGTATTGGGACTGCCCACGACCCTTTGAGTATTAGGGGCTACAGTATGCAGTTAAACTGCCACTCTCGTATATTACGCAGCAAGGCTAGCGTAGAAGCTATACTGTGCAATGCGGTAAACTGCAGTACAGATATGCAGTATGAACTGCCAGATCAGATAGTAGTACGTAGCGTAGATAATGTACATACGGTACAGTGTAATGCGGTAATCCGCTATACCGATAGGTTGCAGTAAAACTGCCAGTTCAGTCAATGGTACGTAGCGTAGCTAACGTACATGCGGTATAGTGCAATGCGGTAATCCGCTATACCAATATGTTGTAGTAAAACTGCCAGTTCATTTAATGGTACGTAGCGTAGTTAACTTACATGCGGTACAGTGCAATGCGGTAATCCGCTATACCGATATGTTGTAGTAAAACTGCCAGTTCAGTCAATCTTCCTTCTCTTCAAAATCCCATCCAAAATAGTTTATGCATATGTATGTATGTATGCAGATGAATAGAATCAGAGTACAAAGATACAGACAGCCATTCACAACCAGTCAGTCAGACAATAAAACAGAAGCATATTGCTCACACACACCCCGTCGACCGGATTCAGAAACATACGTGTTATGCATTCAATCACGAATCTCACCTAAAACGAAGTCAAAACAGAGTCCTAACTACCCTTACTAAGGCTTAGCCAAGGGTTAAGACACATAGAGTCGCGATTACAAACAGATTCGCCCTAAAGGCATTATTTGGCGAGATAGGGCCAGTGTACTCCGGCCGTGTGGAGCAAACCAGGCCATGTGGGATCCAAACGCCCGTGTGAAGGGTAGCACACGGCCATGTGACGGAGGCACACACCCGTTTCGAGCAGGGGCACGGCCGTGTGAATAGGCTGTGTAACTCACTATCTAATTTCGCTAAAATCAAGTGCAGGGCAGAGACGACCGTGTGAGGATCTCACATGCCCGTGTGCCCATCAGACACGGCCGTGTGTTCCGAAACACACGCCCGTGTAGGATCCCTAAATCCCCAAATTAGTGACACGGCTATGTGGCCAGGACGTGTGACCCTAAAAATCCGAATCCCTAATTCCTAAATCCACACGCCCGTGTGCCTAAATGACACATATGAAAATAAAAAAAATCCCCAAAATCGGCCACACGGCCGTGTGGCACCAAAACTGGTCGAAAACCCTAGTTCCCAAATCCACACGGCCATGTGCCTCGGCACACCCCCGTGTGGCCGTCGGGGAGGCTATGAAACCACCCCAATTCAGCCTTAAAACCGTCGTTTTGGCCACCAAACTCGTCTCCAACCTTACCCACATCAAGTGTACATCAATATGTGACATATTTCCCTCACTTTCAGCATTCAAAACCCAACATAAGGGATTACACCCATACAAAACTTGTCGAAACTGAAAATTTACAAAAAACCAAAATTGTAGTGAAGGTTAGGATCCCACACCTGGTTCATGAACGGCGATGACGACGGTGGCACGATAATCCCAGTATCCGCAGATAAAATCGTTTTTGAGTAAACTTTTAGGGAGCTTTTAGGGAGCAAAAAGTGAAGAGAAGAGAGGGGAAGAGGAGAACGTAAGAACCAACAGAGAATAATGCCCCCAAAAAACAATAAAAAGTAACCTGAAATAATAATAACATAAAGAAAATAATTTAAGTAGCACTAAGTAATAGCTTAATAAAACAAAATAAAACATCCTAAACGCTCAGGGATTCAAACTCTAGACCCTAAGCAAACTAACACTCAACCACCAGACCAGCAAGCCTATTCTAACACTAAATTGCACAATTATGCACATATGTGCCACCTCCTCACTAGCCCTAGGCTCAAAGACTCTAAACTTCTAGGCCCGAAATTTGGGGCGTTGCAGGTACTATCGAGCAAAATCATGACGACATGCTTTAACATATTATTGGTCAAAATGTCACATTATATTTTAACAATGTTAATCAAATACCGAAAAGAATATTAAATTAACTTATGATTTTCAAGTTTAGATATCAAATAAGTATAAATATATCCGAATATAATAACTGTTGGTATATTAAATTTGGTGCTCGTATAAAAAATTTGAGTCAATTTCGTCAGATCATGGTACTCATAAACGAAAACATCTAAACATATTACATATAAAAATCATTCAAAATAATTGTAAGATATAAACTTCAACTTTTGTTTGGAATTTGAATAGAAAGTAAATAGAGGTAGGATGCAGATTATTATCGCTTATGGCCATTAATTGCTCACAACATTATTATTTGTAAAATTTATTTCTGCCGTATGCCATCTAAGCATTAGATGTGAAGTTGAAATTGGCGCAAGTAGTTTGCCTACCCAAAAGGGTAGAGCTGAACCCCAGCCTTGAAGTTGGCAAATCAAACTGAAGAAGAGTGTCCTCCAATTGGTACCCTCCAATAACAATGGAAGTCATTGGGTTCGAGCCACCATTCACGAACCCAAGACACGACACTTCCCTGCTAACCTCGACCATCGAGTTTGCCCCAAAAATCCTCCAAAAAGTATTCTCGTTCTGCAACACGAGGTCTATTGATGGCACCGCTGCTCCTAAACGTGTCCCTACAATGTTTCTTGAGCTGAAACATACCTCAAATGGGGCCACACCAGCCACCCTGGTGATGTTCCTAGCAGCAGCTTCATTAATGAAGGCCTCAGTCACAGCTTTGAAGATGGAAGCCTCTAGGGCAGTGTAGGGATTCACGGTGCTGATCTTTGTGCCCCCAACACCTTCGCTGTTAATGGACAGTAACGTTGTATTCAGTGAGACGGGTTTTTCGTTCACTTTGATGGACTTAACGCCGATGAAATACTCGGCGGAAGGTTCACCGAGAGGGAAAGAAGGGGCTGTGCTGATAGGGTTAATGAAGAGTGGTGTGAAAGTAAGCGATTCTGATGCATCAACTCCAGGGAGGAACACATAGGGACCATCACCGAAGAAAATAACACCATTGGCAGACGAGAGACAAATGGCGAATTTCCTTCGGAAACTGAAAGCAGCAGAGAATTGCGAAGGAAGCCCAATTCTATACCTACCGAAACCAGCCATTCCCACAACACCGTTAGCAAGGCCTTGAAGCAGGGAAGTTGGTGCACAAGCGAAAAGGAATCTAGGCACAGTTACCACTCTGCCAGGATTCCTCCCATCAGTTGATTGCAGAGAGACAACATCTTGTGCAACCTCACCAGGACCGGCGGTGTTAGTGACGGTGTTGCCGGGTCCGACAGCACATGTATTGTTGTTGCACCCTGGCCTTGGTCCATCGAAACAATCTCCGCACCCATTGGCTCCAGCCAGCGAGCATTGGGCTGAACCGCACCTGGCGGGACGGTAAGTCGATGAAACATAATCCCGGTCACAATCAACCCACAAGTATCGGCCACCGAGATCAACCACAACGCGTATAGGAACAAAGGGTGTCCTTTGGTTAATAGTGGTGAGGTATTGAAGTGTGGAGGCGTCTTTAGAGACTGGAACCACCAGGGCCTTGGGGCGGAACGACTGTTGGGCTAAACCAGGAGCAACAAAGAAAAGTAAGAATGAAGTGAAGAGAAGATACTGAAAAGAAGCCATGATTGAAAGATGAAAGGGAAATAGGTAGTGAGAGGGAAAGGCAGAAGTGAAAGCTGTATTTATACTCGCGTTGATCAACGCTTGCGACAAGCCGCCGACGCGAGGGGCCGAGAGCATGCGCTAAAGGTCAAAACAGGCTGCTAGAAGCAAAGGCAGCTAGGCAGCCAGCTGCTCTGGACGTGTCTGCATGGAAGAGGACTTTTGACTTTGACCACATTATCCTAATCCATTATCTCTAATCAAATCTATGCATTAATGTGAGGATGAGAGTTGGTATTTGATATACGGAAATTATAACATTTTCACTTGTCTATTAATAAATATTTCTTTATTATATTTGAATTACAAAAATGATATCATGACATGTTTTATTTATTAGGTAATTATTCACTCGTACTTGAATCTTTTAATTTCGAAATTTTAGTATGTGTGTTGTATTTAAAAAATTATAAAAAAATAGATAAAATATATAATAAAATTTAATATTATTTATGGATTAATTTTTTTCCTTTATATACCAAATAATTATCCTTCTTTATTAAATATTAAAAGAATTATACATCACTTTTTTTTTGTATAATCAAGGCATCGTTAATGCTCATTTTACGGTTCATAAAAATTAATTTTTTCAAAATTTGTGGTTACATATACAAACAATGTTGTCTCTAATGTTTGACCCCGAGTCCTCTCATTGCGAGTAGGGTCGAATTCCAAAATTCTTTTAAGCTTTGCGTGGTAGGGTGAAAGAAAATTGGAAAAATGAAAAATTGAAGGGTAGAAAACTAGAAGAATTGAAAATATATATTTTCTTTTCATATATGCGCTTGGTAGGAGAGATGGAAAAATGAAAAGAAAATTTTCTTTGTGGAAGGAAAGAAAATAAAACATTTAAAAAATGCATAATTTTTAACTAATATACACATCTCTCTCATTTTTTTTTCAATTTAGAAAGATTGATTTTTATGCATTAGGATTAAAAATGGTTATCTCTTTTATTTTCTTTTCTCTCACTTTTCTTCCTAACCAAACACATTTAAAATTTATTTTCTTTCTACTTTTTCACTCCCTCCTCCTATCCCTTCATTTTTCCACTCAACCAATCACACCCTTAAAGTTAAAAGATTAAAATTGAATTATAAAATTTTTAAAAGATGAAAATATAATTGTTAGAATTAAGTGACCCGAATCCTTATTTAAATAAAATACAATGGTAAAATAAAATAAAAGAAAAATTCCTATAGAACTACACTTCTTTTATTTTATTTTTAAATAAGGTTTTTTAAACCTTATTAAACTCCATCTATTTGATATTGATTAGAATAAGGTGTTTCAATCTTACTACACTCCTATTAGAATATGGTCTTACAAACCTATTGTTAAGTATGACTCCTATTTCAGTCAAATTTGAGAAGTAATCTTCTAGTTAAACTCTGTTTAACTAGTTTCAATCAAACACTGATTAGTTAGATTATTTTATTATTATTTGACCTATGAATTTAGCCTATAAATAGGCTCTTTTACAACCTTAGAAAAAAACACCCATTAGATATTAGAACTCATAACACATTTAGAAAATTTTGTGTTTACGTTTTGAGGGTTCTTTATTTTCGGGTTTTGGGGTTTAGTTTTTATCTCCATCTTTTGTACTCTTAGTTCTGTTGCCATTATAGTAAAATTATCTTTGCTCATGCTTTTTATCCTCTTTAGAGGGTTTTCCACGTTAAATTTGTGTGTCCAATTTCTCAATTTATTCCGCTATTATTACTTGTTCGTTGCTTAATCGAGTCGATCCTAACAAGTGGTATCAGAGCTAGTTTAATTTTAATAGATCAGCCCATTCAGATATGTCAGCAACAAGGTTTGAAATTGAGAAGTTCGATGGTGAGACAAATTTCAATCTGTGGCAAGTTCGGATGATGGCAATTCTAGTTCAAACCGGCTTGAAAAAGGTTGTTACCGGGAAAAGCCTGAGAATCTAAATCACACAGAATGGGAAGAGCTTGATGAAAAGGCTTTGTCTACAATCCAGTTGTGCCTCGCGAATACGGTATTGCAGGAGATATTGATGGAGAAGACCTCATCTTCCTTGTGGAAAAGGTTAGAAACTCTTTATGCGACTAAGTCTCTGGCTAACCGTTTAGTGTTGAAACAACGTCTATTTACGTTTCGCATGAGCGAATGTGAGCTTCTTAGAGATCACATCACCAATTCATTACTCTTTTAAATGATTTAAAGAATGTTGAGGTTCATATTGACGATGAAGATCGGGCTATGCTATTATTGTGCTCTTTACCCCCTTCATACAAATCTTTCGGGAGACCACGATTTATGGCGAGATAAACTCTCGCTCGAAGATGTGAAGGGTCATTTGTTGAGTAGAGACAAACTCAAAAATGAGCTTCATTTGGATAGCAAGACAGATAGGCAAGATTCCATTTTGATAGCATCAAAGAAACGAGACAAAAGGTGTCGCTATTGTAAAAAAGTTAGGTCACGTCAAAGCGATTGTTATAAATGCGCGAAAGAAAAGAGTCACGAGAGTAACGAGGAAGATGTAGCTAGTGCTAATTTTGCCGATGAAAGCGGCGATGATTTCTTGTTAGTGTCAACGGCGATAACTCCAAGCTCACGTCAAGTGGGTCCTAGATTCGGGATGTTCTTTCCACATGTGTCCCAATAGAGAATGGTTCTCCACATACAGATTCGGTTGAAGGTGGAGTTGTGTACATGGGAAACGATTCATCTAGTAAGGTAATTGGTATTGGTGCTGTTAAAATTAGGATACACGATGGGACGATTAGGACACTCTCGGATGTCGGTATGTACCGATTTACGAAAGAATCTCATCTCCTTGAGTATTTTAGACTTGAAAGGATACGAGAATCAACATCGAGTCGGCGGCATTAAAGTATCTCGTGGAGCTCTCGTTTTGTTAAAAGGTAAAAGAACTGCGATCTTTATATTACGGAAGGTTCTACAGTGGACAGGTGAAATCGGACGTCCTCGTCAGATTCTGAGTCAAAGTCAACTCATTCGAGCGGAGGCAACTTGGTCATAGGAGGGAAAAAGGTATGACCGTTTCGTTGAAGAGAGGTTCTCTTTTGGATGCGAGTTTTGAAAAGTTAGGGCATTGTGTTCGTGAAAATCAAACCCGGTTAGTTTTGATTTGGCGGTGTACAAGTCGAAGGCTAGAAGTCTTCCAGTTTCTAAGCACAGATTCGACTCCGTTAATTCCCTGCATGGTTTAAGATAGGCTCGTGGCGGGCTTTGGCAAAGATGGCATTATGGAAATATGAGTCAAGGTGGAGATTTGTTAAGTATGACTCCTATTTCAGTCAAATTTGAGAAGTAATCTTCTAGTTAAACTCTGTTTAACTAGTTTCAATCAAACACTGATTAGTTAGATTATTTTATTATTATTTGACCTATGAATTTAGCCTATAAATAGGCTCTTTTACAACCTTAGAAAAAAACACCCATTAGATATTAGAACTCATAACACATTTAGAAAATTTTGTGTTTACGTTTTGAGGGTTCTTTGTTTTCGGGTTTTCGGGGTTTAGTTTTTATCTCCATCTTTTGTACTCTTCGTTCTGTTGCCATTATAGTAAAATTATCTTTGCCCGTGGTTTTTTATCATCTTTAGAGGGGTTTTTCCACGTTAAATTTGTGTGTCCAATTTCTCAATTTATTCCGCTATTATTACTTGTTCGTTGCTTAATCGGGTCGATCCTAACACTTATAAATAGACATAGTCTATTCCTCTTGTAATGATTCGAATTCGACATAGTGAATTTTCTTCTCCTCTGCCCGTGGTTTTTTCTGAAAGGGTTTTCACGTAAAATCTCTGTGTTCTTTATTTTTATTTCTCTTTTCTTTGCGATATATTTGTCATTACCGACGTTATATTTCTCACAAACTCAGATGGATTTAGAGGAAGCTCTGCTAGGGGTAGATAAGATGCCTTCGACATTGACGGAGGAAGAGAAGAAGCGCAATGATCGAAAGGTGTTAACACAGTTACATCTGCATTTGTCTAACGAAATTTTGCAGGATGTGATGAAGGAGAAGACCACCGCTGCATTATGGAAGAGGCTGGAACAAATATGTATGTCGAAAACTCTAACCAGCAAGTTGCATATGAAGCAACGTCTTTATACTCATCGTTTGGAGGAAGGTGCGTCTGTGCACGAACACTTAACAATGCTTAAAGAAATTCTCTCAAACTTGGAGGCCATGGAGGTTCAGTATGATAAGGAAGATCTAGGGTTGATTCTACTTTGTTCGTTGCCCCTGTCTTATTCAAACTTCAGAGACACGATTTTATATAGCCGTGAGTCTCTCACAGTTGATGAGGTTTATGATTATTTGACCTCGTATGATAAGATGAAGCATCTTGTGGTTAAACTCGACTCTCAAGGAGAGGGTCTCATTATTCGTGAGAGACAAGATCGAAATGTTGATGATGATCATGGAAGGACACAGGAACGGAATCCTTGCTGTAAATCTAAGGGTAGATCGAAGTCTTCAAACAGAGGTAAAACTTGTAACTTCTGCAAGAAGAAAGGGCACATTAAATCTGAGTGCTATAAGCTACAGAACAAGATTAAAAGGGAGGCTGCGAATCAAAGGTAAAACAACCGAGAAAATTACGTGAAGGCGATATTGTAGAAGACTACAGCGATGGTGAACTTCTAGTCGCTTCTATCAACAATTCTAAAGTGAGCGAGGAGTGGATACTTGATTCAAGTTGCACCTTCAACATGAGTCCCAATCGGGATTGGTTTACAACTTACGAAACAGTGTCTGAATGTGTTATTTTGATGGGAAATAATGCTTCGTGTAAAATCGTAGGTGTTGGAACAATTAAAGTTAAGATGTTTGATGGAGTTGTCGAAATACTTAGTGACGTCTTTACATGTTCCGAATTGAAGAGAAATTTAATTTCGTTAAGTACTCTTGATTCAAAAGGGTACAAATACACAGCTGAAAGTGAGATTTTGAATATTTCCAAAGGTTCCCTCGTTGTTATAAAAGGGCAGAGAAAGACTGCCAAGTTATATATTTTACAGGGTTCTACTATTATTGGTGATGCAGCTGTCGCTTCCTCTTCCTTGTCAGATGATGATATTACTAAACTTTGGCATATGCACCTAGGGCATATGAGTGAGAATGGCATGACAGAATTGAACAAAGAGGACTTCTTGATGGGCAAGGAATTTGCAAGCGAAGTTACGTGAGCCTTTGCGTTTTTGGGAAGCAAAAGAGATTTCGATTCACAAGAGGAATCCATAACACGAAGGGAACGTTGGAGTATATTCATTCTGATCTGTGGGGGCCATCAAGAGTGCCTTCAAGAGGTGGAGCTAATTATATGCTTACTTTTGTTGATGATTTTTCCAAAAAAGTTTGGGCATTCTTCCTAAAGCAGAAAAGCGATGTGTTTTCCGCATTTAAGTCTTGGAAAACTATGATTGAAAAACAGACGAGAAAACAAATAAAATACCACCGCACAGACAATGGCTTAGAGTTTTGTTCTGATGAGTTTAATAAACTGTGCAAGTCAGAAGGGATCGTGAGACACGTGACAGTTCGTCATACTCCACAACAAAAGCGGCGTTGCGAGCGAATGAACGAGCGATCATGGAGAAGGTTCGATGTATGTTGTCAAATGCCAACTTACCAAAGTCGTATTGGGCCGAAGCAGCCTCTACTGCATGTTTTTTGATCAACCAATCTCCATCCGTTGCCATTGAGAAAAAGACTCCACAAGAGGTATGGTCTGGTAATCCTGCTAATTATTCTGATTTAAAGATTTTTGGGTGTCCTGTGTATGCTCATGTTGATAATGGAAAATTGGAACCGAGATCCATTAAATGTGTTTTTCTTGGTTATAAAGCTGGTTTAAAAGGGTATAAGTTATGGTGTCCTGAAAATAGAAAACTTGTGATTAGCAGAGATGTTTTTTTGATGAAACTACTATGCTACCTAACTTATCTCTTAAAGATTCTTCCAATAAAGAAAATTAAAAGCAGGTGGAGCATCAGATTAATACAGAGTCGACTCCTCAAGCCAGTACAAAAATTAAGAATAGAGTTGCTTCTTCACCACAATACTCTATCGCCAAAAACAGAACAAGAAGAGAAATTAAACCTCCAAAGAAGTATGCCGAGTGTAACACCCCCAACCCGTATCCGTCGCCGAAACAGGGTTACGAGGCATTACCAAGAAGTACAGAACACTTACAGATAACTTGAAATCATTATCGTTCAAATACCGAGACTAGTTATAAATGTTCCTTTAACAGACCTTCGGGGTCCAAATAATGCATTAAGATAGGGTGGAGACTAAACGGATCCTTAGGAAAATTTTTCGTGACTTTTAAAATTTTTCTCGCATATAAGGGTCACACGTCCGTGTGATTGGGGACACACAGCCGGACCATACGTCCATGGGGTAGACCGCTTGTCACACACGGCCCAGACACAGGCCCGTGTCTACCCGTGTGGACGAAAATTAGGCTATTTTCCAAGCCATTTTTCCCACTCACTTGATCCTTTTATCTTTACCAACATTTCAATATAGTCAAGAACCAATTTAAGATATTCAACCAAGCCTTATACTTATCACCATTTGTTAGCCGTACACTTCATATAAATAACAAGAAACGTATATAGGCTCAATTCTTAATAAATTCCTCTTATACCTATACTTTTTCACATTATGTATTTATATCACATATAATAATCATACCTCTGTATTTCATATATATTTTCATAACAATTTGTCTTGGTTTCTAACTGCTTCATATTTGAGTTCTACTCATCAAATCATTTGAACATCATCTTTACACAAATAGTACACTTGAGGTGTACAGTTCTATAATTATGAATAAACACATTTATCAAACATATTCCATGTTTTTTTATATATGTCACAGTCTCATATTTTCTATGTATCAAGTACCATCATTTCCTCGTATTTCAGACAAATACATGAAACAATTCATAAACATGCAACTCTCTAACTCTTCCTGCTAATCACAATTTAAATTGACAAATCACTTATTGAATCCAATTTCAATGTTCACTAAAATTTATCATATAAATTTGGATGTACGTATCCACCAATAAATTCCATGTACAGGTATCATCATCTCATATTTCCACATACATTTACTTTCCACATTATGAACTCAAATAACATATACAAAACATACCAACGTATTTCAAGTATGTTTTCATAATATTTCATTTAGAATTCAGATTATTTCTTATTAGAACTCTTCTCATTAACTCATTTGGAATACCAATTCATACGGATAATACACTCAAGGGTGTACAAATATATAATCACAAATGAACTCATTCATCAACCAAGTTCTATGTTCATGTCCCATCAACTCGTATTTCCTTATATCACATAATTCTATGTAACACTTACCAAACTCTGTCAAATTAGTGAACATCTTACGGAATTGGTCTGCACCGGTATGCACTGAATTTCACTGATAATCACTGATGCTATAACATAGCTATGGTCTTTTCACTAGAATGCCATAGCTCAACCATGGTCTTACATCTTCACTATCATTATGCCATGGTGAAACCATGGACTTATCCATCAATTCATCACTTTTCACTATAATGCCATAGCCCAGCTATGGTCTTACATCTTAAACACGTATCACACCGATGCCATATCCCAGATATGGTCTTACACGAAAATCACTTGTCACTTGCAGCCGAAGCTACTATTATTCACTGGTCAGCTAGCTGGAGCTACCACTTTTCACTAATTAGGTAGCCGGAGCTACTGATTTTCACTTGATCAGGTAGCCGGAGCTACCACTTTTCACTTGATCAGGTAACCAGAGCTACCACTTTTCACTTGATCGGTGCCGGCTACCACTTTTCACTTGATCGGTGGCGAAGCTACCACTTATCACTTTCACTTGTCCTTGATCAGATAAGTGTAGCCGAAGCTATCACTTATCACTTTCACTTGTCCTTGATCAGATAAGTGTAGCCGAAGCTATCACTTATCATTTGTTGCCATGGTTCAACCATAGTCTTTTCCGTCAATTCATCTTGTCACTGAACTGAAGTGCTCAATTTGATCATTTATTCAATTTTCATGCTTTTACATTATTCACGATTTTGTCATCAATACATATGAAATAACACATCATGAAGTTCCTAAAATTAACAAAAGATCACTAAAATTTAGCCATATAAACTCACAAGTTCAAATTTTTTTGTATTATAACGATAATCATAATTTCGTAATAAATATTCCAAATAAAACATTATATCATTTCTAATTCAACATTTATCAATTATAATCGGGCATGTGATCAATTTATACACAAGTCGTTCATATATTCTTTTCCTCCTCCTCCTCCTCTCCATCCACATACTTAGTATAAATAACACATTTGTAAGTAACATTATCTATAATTTTCACTATTTATTTATGTGAATATTCAAGCTGTCCATCCATGTCATAGTCACTAAATTATTTTTATCTTGAGATACAGAACTCTAAATTAAGATCCGCTAATTTTCCCTGAAACTAGACTCACATATATTTTTACCATAAAATATTCAGAATTTTTGGTTTAGCCAATAAGTACAGTTTATTCTTTAAAGTCACCCCTATTCTGCTGTCTGACAGTTCCGACCCTTCTTCACTAAAAATTAATTATCTCCTCATACGGGATTCGGATGATGTTCCTGTTTGTTTCTATTAAAAATAGACTTATTCAGAATTTTAAAAATATAAATTTAAGCCCCTATTTATTTTTCTCCAATTTTTTATAATTTTCCAAATTTATAACAGGGGAACCCAAAATCATTCTGACCTTGTCTCACAAAACCTATTATATCTCATGATTTACAATTCCATTGCTTACACCGTTTCTTTTATAAGAAACTAGACTCAATACTCTTTAATTAAATATTTTATTAATCCTCTAATTAGATTTCTAAAATTTTTTGTGATTTTTCTAAGTTAGACTATTGTTGCTGTCCAAAACTATTTTAGTGCAAAATGTTGATTTCCAATTTGCCCCAAATTTCACAGTTCATACAATTCAGTCCTTGTCCAATTAACCCCTCAATTGGGATAATTTTTCTCAATTAATACTTTATTCTATCATTTTAAACTACTTCATAACCCTTGGAAATTAAAACTTTAGCACTATACCTTAATTCCAAACTCTTTCACTATTAGGTCCTAAAGTCAATTTCCATCAATTTTACTTGATAAAATCATCATATATCAAAATTAAAGCTTCAATTCTATGATTATTCATCATATTCTTCCAACACTCATCCATAGAAACTTTAAAAATTAGCCATGGAATCAAAAACTAATGACATAGTAAGTTGGACCCAATTGTAAAAGTCCAAAAATATAGAAATTTCAAGGAGAAATGAAGAATTAAACTTACATGAAGCTAGAGTATGAAAACCAGCTTGAACCCTCTTCCATGGCTATTTTTCAGCTTATGAAAATGAAGAGAAATGAAGAGAATTCTAGATATTCCAATTTGGTTCCATTTTTATTTAGCCAATTTTGGCAATTTTCCAATTTTGCCCTTATTTCACCCATTTCCTGATTTTTCTCAGCTATTGCCACCCAATATATCTCTTTTGGGGTTATTTTCACTTTAGGTCCTTCCTCATTTGACAATTGAACTATTTAATCCTTCTTGCAACTTTTACACCTTTTTCAATTTAGTCCTTTTTATTTAATTAACCACCCAAACGTCAAAATTTTCTAACGAAATTTTAATACTACCTTATTGACATTCCGTAAATATTCATAAAAATATTTATGACTAGGTTTATAACACCGAGATCTCGATACCTCTTTTTCTCAATTTTTTGACCAAATAAATCTTTATAAAACATAATTTACTATTTCAAAAATCTTTTAAAAGCTACATTTGGCTCGTAAATATTAAATAATATAATCTACGAATTTATTTGTCGGATTTGGTGGTCTCGAGCCACTATTTCTGACATCGCTGAAATTTGGGCTATTACAACTCTCCCCCCTTAAGAATTTTCGTCCTCGAAAATTCCTTCTGTGGAGAGGTTCAAATATATTTCACTTACTAATAGTATCACCAGTTTTCAAGGCTGAAACATTAACTGCCACTTCTAAATCATATATCAGGTAATTCTTTTCATACAATTTTTAATTGTTTAAAAATATAGACTATTTCTTTATCTTACTGCATCAAAACACAGTTTACCCACTCAATGATATATCACTGTAAATCATAACTTTTTTACCCGATTTAGGCTGAACCAGAACTGGTGCTTCGGTCAACAGAACTTTCATCTTCAGTCAATGAATATCTTTCACGAATAAATCATATTTGCAATTCAGAGCTTCGACCCATAGAAGTAGAAAGCAATATCATATGAATGTTTTCATCAAGTGTTCTATCAAGCATAATTGATTAGAATATCATAGAAAAATAGAACAGTACCGCTCATAGTTTTTCAAGATTTTCAATAATTCTTTCTAATATCAAAATCAGACCACCTTTCCATGTAAAAAAAATCACATCTGAAAATAAACATTCACATATGTCTCTGAAAATAGCAGAACATATAGAATATCCAGAAAAAAATTTGTTGTATCATATCCAATTATAACAACTGCTTTCAGATATTTTTACGATTTCATTACTACTCCACTGACTACTAAAGTCATCAATAACATCATATTATTCAGTTCACTAAAGGAACTAATTCAGAAGAAATTTTCTAGTAAATTCGTTTTGTAAATACCATACCTGAATAAATCAATTACTCATGAATAACTTCTTTCTTAACAGTAATATTGCGTATTCTGAATAGTCTTCAAAAAAAAATATCTGATATCTTAGTCATAATCATCTTTACTAACCAACCCATTCTTAGCTTTGTCTGTATTATTGATAAACCGAAATAGTAACACATTTTAGGCCCACATTTAGTATGCTTTTGGATGAATTATCCCTTATTTTATGTAATTTGGTCCTGTTAATCCTTTCTTTTCATGTTATATACTCAGGAAAGCACCAGGGGATGAAAAGAATGCAAAACGGGCTTAAAACGGGACAAATGGGCCAAAGCATGAAATCGACACGGCACCGGACCAAAGATCACACGGCCGCCTCCTTAAAGATCTCGAACACGGCCCGGACCACGATTTTTTACACTACTGCCGTGCCCATCAACAAAGTCCACACGGCTCGACCACGATTCACACGGGCGTGTGCCATGGCCGTGCCCTGCGCCATGCCAAGAGGAGTTTTACTCGGATTTGTATGCTTGGAGGCAAAGAAACACACTCCAAAGTCTAATTAAACCCGCAATTAGGAATTGCACCCAAATTAGGATACTTGGAGGCCAAGTAACACACCTCAAAGCCTATATAAACACCCTAGGGGGCAACTTAATCGGGGAGTTCGACAGAAACCCTCTGTCGAGGGGAGCCCAAAGCCATCGTCTAGGGGCATCGTGCTAGGCCAAAGAAAGCAGATTTGTGGGGATTTACTCAGGGATAGCCAGTTGATCCATCTCAAGAAGCCAGAGTTATACTCAAGACGGAGGATCTCCTCTTCAATTCCTTCAAGGGGTTTTAGGGATTTCTTATGTTTTGTTTTATCTTTTCTCTTGAGATGTTTTCCTTTATTGTTATGAACTAAACCTTCAGATACCCGAAGGGGATGAAACCTATGATGAATCCTGTTATTTGATTATTTGAATTATATGATAAATACTTAGTTTGTTCTTAATTATGTGAGCTTAATCCAAATTTAATGTGCTTAGGTGGAGGAGGAATAGACCCCTCGCCTAAGAGTAGATCCAACATGATTAAGCGGAGTTGATCGTGCGCCTAGAGATAGGGTGATTTAGATTTCGCTGATTAGGGTGAAACCTAATATGGGAATCCATAGATCGATTTATTTGCTATTTTAGGGGTTATTATAAGAGAATGAGAGTTCCACTAATTAACCTAGGGTTAGACGTTATTCGCCTCGAGAGAGGGTTTAATATACGTTAGGGAGTCTTACGGATCAAACTAAGTAAATAAATCATATGTTTCAGTGTTAGTTAACAAGTGAAGTCTAGGTGGATTCTTCCTAAGGGTATCGTTTAAATCAACTGAGTTTTTCCCAAGTTATTTTCCAAATTCATTCTTCTTTGTCTTAGAGTCTTTAGTTTAGTAGTTAATTAATTTAGATTAATAAACAACTTCACTTATTTTAGGCTAAATAATAAAAAGAAAGTTAGTATTAGTACTTTTAGTTCCTTTGGGTTCGACAATTCGGTCTTGCCTAAACTATACTACTGTTCGATAGGTGCACTTGCCTTTAATCGTTGTCAGAGTTAGTTTCCAGGTTCGATCATTCTTTTATAAATTTTAAAACTCTGATTCACAGCGATCAATTATTAATCATTTAACCACTGAACTTTTCAATTTCACTTGTAAACTTAATCAATATAAATCTGGTAAATTTCACTGTATAAAACTATACTTATGAGGGGGCAGATGTCATAAAGCCTCAAAATTTGGCTTTCATATATGCAGACATAACACAACTTTTATCATCAATATATTCATTACAAACATTTTTTTCTTACCTTTATAAATATTTACTCATCATAGGCAATTCCCCTTTTCTATTTAATACTCAAATATCACTTTCATCACTATTGGAATTAGCTCGATTGGAAGCATCTCTATCTATTAGTAAAATAATTCTCATCAAGGTCGAGAGATATCAAACTATTACAAGTTTTATAATGACATGTATTTCTAGACTTCACATATGCTACGTTCGGTCCGAGAACCGACTAAACCGTAGCTCTGATACCACTAAGTGTAACACCCCCAACCCGTATCCGTCGCCGGAACAGGGTTACGAGGCATTACCAAGGAGTACAGAACACTTACAGATAACTTGAAATCATTATCATTCAAATACCGAGACTAATTATAAACGTTCCTTTAACAGACCTTCGGGGTCCAAATAATGCATTAAGATCGGGTCGAGACTAAACCGGATCCTTAGGAAAATTTTTTGCGACTTTTAAAATTTTTCTCACATATAAGGGTCACGCGCTCGTGTGACTGGGGACACACAGCCGGACCAAACGTCCATGGGGTAGACTGCTTGTCACACACGGCCCAGACACATGCCCATGTCTACCCGTGTGGACGAAAAATAGGCTATTTTCCAAGCCATATTTCCCACTCACTTGATCCTTTTATCTTTACCAACATTTTAATACAGTCAAGAACCAATTTAAGATATTCAACCAAGCCTTATACTTATCACCATTTGTTAGCCGTACACTTCATATAAATAACAAGAAACGTATATAGGCTCAATTCTGATTAAATTCCTCTTATACCTATACTTATTCACATTATGTATTTATATCACATATAATAATCATACCTCTGTATTTCATATACATTTTCATAACAATTTGTCTTGGTTTCTAACTGCTACATATTTGAGTTCTACTCATCAAATCATTTGAACATCATCTTTACACAAATAGTACACTTGAGGTGTACAGTTCTATAATTATGAATAAACACATTTATCAAACATATTCCATGTTTTTTTATATATGTCACAGTCTCATATTTTCCATGTATCAAGTACCATCATTTCCTCGTATTTCAGACAAATACATGAAACAATTCATAAACATGCAACTCTCTAACTCTTCCTGCCAATCACAATTTAAATTGACAAATCACTTATTGAGTCCAATTTCAATGTTCACTAAAATTTATCATATAAATTTGGATGTACGTATCCACCAATAAATTCCATGTACAGGTATCATCATCTCATATTTCCACATACATTTACTTTCCACATTATGAACTCAAATAACATATACAAAACATACCAACGTATTTCAAGTATGTTTTCATAATATTTCATTTAGAATTCAGATTATTTCTTATTAGAACTCTTCTCATTAACTCATTTGGAATACCAATTCATACGGATAATACACTCAAGGGTGTACAAATATATAATCACAAATGAACTCATTCATCAACCAAGTTCTATGTTCATGTCTCATCAACTCGTATTTCCTTATATCACATAATTCTATGTAACACTTACCAAACTCTGTCAAATTAGTGAACGTCTTACGGAATTGGTCTGCACCGATTTGCACTGAATTTCACTGATAATCACTGATACCATAACATAGCTATGGTCTTTTCACTAGAATGCCATAGCTCAACCATGGTCTTACATCTTCACTATCATTATGCCATGGTGAAACCATGGACTTATCCGTCAATTCATCACTTTTCACTAGAATGCCATAGCCCAGCTATGGTCTTACATCTTAAACACGTATCACACCGATGCCATATCCCGATATGGTCTTACACGAAATCACTTGTCACTTATAGCCGGCTACCACTATTCATCGATCGGTGGCCGGGCTACCACTTTTCACTAATCGGTAGCCGAGCTACCGCTTTTCACTGATCGGTGCCGAGCTACAACTTTTCACTTGATCGGTGGCCGAGCCGCCACTTTTCACTTGATCGCAGTGAAGCTACCACTTTTCACTTGATCCGGTGGCGAAGCTACCACTTATCACTTTCACTTGTCTTGATCGGATAAGTGTAGCCGAAACTATCACTTATCACTTTCACTTGTCCTTGATCAGATAAGTGTAGCCGAAGCTACCACTTATCATTTGTTGCCATGGTTCAACCATAGTCTTTTCCGTCAATTCATCTTGTCACTGAATTGAAGTGCTCAATTTGATCATTTATTCAATTTTCATGCTTTTACATTATTCACGATTTTATCATCAATACATATGAAATAACACATCATGAAGTTCATAAAATTAATAAATGATCACTAAAATTTAGCCAAATAAACTCACAAGTTCAATTTTTTTGTATTATAACGATAATCATAATTTCATAAGAAATATTCCAAATAAAACATTATATCATTTCTAATTCAATATTTATCAATTTTAATCGGGCATGTGATCAATTTATACACAAGTTGTTCATATATTCTTTTCCTCCTCCTCCTCCTCCTCTCCATCCACATCCTTAGTATAAATAACACACTTGTAAGTAACATTATCTATGATTTTCACTATTTATTTATGTGAATATTCAAGCTGTTCATCCGTGTCATAGTCACTAAATAATTTTTATCTTGAGCTACAGAACTCCAAATTAAGATACGATAATTTTCCCTAAAACTAGACTCACATATATTTTTACCATAAAATTTTCAGAATTTTTTGTTTAGCCAATAAGTACAGTTTATTCTTTAAAGACACCCTGTTTCTGCTGTCCTCGATGATTCGACCCTTCTTCACTAAAAATTAATTATCTCCTCATACGGGATTCGGATGATGTTCCCGTTTGTTTCTATTGAAAATATACTTATTCAAGATTTTAAAAATATAAATTTAAGCCCCTATTTTTTTTCTCCAATTTTTTATAATTTTGCAAATTCAGAACAGGGGAACCCAAAATCATTCTGACCTTGTCTCACAAAACCTATTATATCTCATGATTTACAATTCCATTGCTTACACCGTTTCTTTTATAAGAAACTAGACTCAATAAGATTTAATTACATATTTTATTAATCCTCTAATTAGATTTATACAACTTTTGGTGATTTTTCAAAGTTAGACTACTGTTGCTGTCCAAAACTGTTTTAGTGCAAAATGTTGATTTCCAATTTGCCCCAAATTTCACAGTTCATACAATTCAGTCCTTGTCCAATTAACCCCTCAATTGGGATAATTTTTCTCAATTAATACTTTATTCTATCATTTTAAACTACTTCATAACTCTTGGAAATTAAAAATTTAGCACTATACCTTAATTCCAAACTCTTTCACTATTAGGTCCTAAAGTCAATTTCTATCAATTTTACTTGATAAAATCATCATATATCAAAATTAAAGCTTCAATTCTATGTTTATTCATCATATTATTCCAACACTTATCCATAGAAACTTTAAAAATTAGCCATGGAATCAAAAACTAATGACATAGTAAGTTGGACCCAATTGTAAAAGTCCAAAAATATAGAAATTTCAAGGAGAAAGGAAGAATTAAACTTACATGAAGCTAGAGTATGAAAACCAGCTTGAACCCTCTTCCATGGCTATTTTTCAGCTGATGAAAATGAAGAGAAATGAAGAGAATTCTAGATATTCCAATTTGGTCCCATTTTTATTTAGCTAATTTTGGCAATTTTCCAATTTTGCCCTTATTTCACCCATTTCCTGATTTTTCTCAGCTATTGCCGCCCAAAATATCTCTTTTGGGCTTATTTTCACTTTAGGTCCTTCCTCATTTGACAAATGAGCTATTTAATCCTTCTTGCAACTTTTACACCTTTTTCAATTTAGTCCTTTTTATTTAATTAACCACCCAAATGTCAAAATTTTCTAACGAAATTTTAATACTACCTTATTGACATTCCGTAAATATTCATAAAAATATTTATGACTCGGTTTATAACACCGAGATCTCGATACCTCTTTTTCTCAATTTCTTAACCAAATAAATCTTTATAAAACACAATTTACTATTTCAAAAATCTTTTAAAAGCTACATTTGGCTCGTAAATATTAAATAATATAATCTATGAATTTATTTGTCAGATTTGGTGGTCTCAAGCCACTATTTCCGACATCGCTGAAATTTGGGCTATTACGCCGAGGCTGATCTAGTTGCTTATGCTTTAAATGTGGCTGAAGATATAGATGCAAACCAAGAGCCATCTAATTATTCTGAGGCGGTTAGCTGTAAAGACTCAGAAAAGTGGATGTTTGCTATGCAAGAGGAGATGGAATCACTCCACAAAAAATAGAACATGGGATCTTGTGAAACTTCCTACAGGTAAAAAGGTTGTTCGCTGTAAATGGGTGTTTAAAAAGAAAGAAGGGACTCTAGGAGTTGAAGAACCCAGATATAAAGCAAGGCTTGTTGCAAATGGTTACAGTCAAATTCCAGGAGTGGACTTCACAGATGTGTTCTCCCCAGTTGTGAAGCATAGTTCGATTCAAGCTTTGCTTGGTATTGTGGCCATGCATGATTTGAAGCTTGAGCAGTTAGATGTAAAAACTGCATTTTTGCGTGGAGAACTTGAGGAAGATATTTACATGCAACAACCAGAGGGTTTTACAGTCTCAGAAAAAGAGGACTATGTTTGCTTGCTGAAAAAGTCCATTTACGGTTTGAAACAGTCACCAAGACAGTGGTACAAGAGGTTTGATTCCTTTATGACTTCTCATGATTTTAAAAAGAAGTAGTTTTGAAAGTTGTGTTTACTTTAAGAAAAACAGTGATGGTTCTTTTGTGTATCTACTTCTTTATGTTGATGACATGTTGATAGCAGCAAAAGATAAAGGAGAGATAAGAAAGGTTAAAGCCCAACTAAGTGAAGAATTTGAGATGAAAGATTTGGGACCAGCAAAGAAGATACTTGGTATGGAGATTCTCAGAGATAGAAAAGCAAATAAATTGTACCTAAGTCAGAAGGGGTACATTGAGAAAGTTCTTTGCAGGTTCAATATGCAGATTGCTAAGCCTATTAGTACTCATTTAGCAGCCCATTTCAGACTTTCATCGGCTTTGTCTCCACAATCAGATGATGAGATTGAGTACATGTCACATGTTCTATACTCTAGTGCAGTGGGATCTCTCATGTATGCTATGGTTTGTTCACGTCCAGATTTATCATATGTAGTCAGTGCAGTTAGCAGATACATGGCGAATCCAAAGCAGTTCAGTGGATTTTAAGATACTTACGAGGTACTCACGATGTTTGCTTACGCTTTGGAAGAACTAGAGATGGAGTCATTGGGTATGTTGATGCTGATTTTGCTTGGAGACCTTGATAGAAGAAGATCTCTCACCGGTTATGTCTTTACAATCGAAGGTTGTGCAATCGCTTGAAAGCTATTTTGCAAACTACAGTCGCTTTGTCTACCACTCAAGCCGAGAGTACATGGCGATTCTCGAGGCTTGTAAAGAAGCTATTTGGTTGAAGGGACTCTTTAGTGAGCTCAATGAAGACCTTCAAATCAACATAGTATTTTGTGACAGTCAGAGTGCCATCTTCCTTACAAAAGATCAAATGTTTCATAAGAGAACAAAACACATTGATGTTCGGTATCATTTTGTTCGTGATATTATTGCTCGTGGTGATATTGTTGCGAGCAAAATTAGTACTCATGAAAATCCTGCAGATATGATGACTAAGTCACTTCCTATAACCAAGTTTGAGCATTGCTTAGACTTGGTTGGTGTTCATTGTTGAAGTTAAACCCTTAAGGGGTTTTATGGAAGAGGTGGGGAACTTGTTCGTTGAGAGTTCGCGATGAAGAACTTGTTCATTGAGAATTTGTGTCAAGGTGGAGATTGTTAGAATTAAGTGACCTGAATCCTTATTTAAATAAAATACAATGGTAAAATAAAATAAAAGAAAAATCCCTATAGAACTACACTTCTTTTATTTTATTTTTAAATAAGGTTTTTTAAACCTTATTAAACTCCATCTATTTGATATTGATTAGAATAAGGTGTTTCAATCTTACTACACTCCTATTAGAATATGGTTTTACAAACCTATAAATAGACATAGTATATTCCTCTTGTAATGATTCAAATTCGACATAGTGAATTTTCTTCTCCTCTGCCCGTGCTTTTTTCCCGAAAGGGTTTCCACGTAAAATTTGTGTGTTTTTTATTTTTATTTCTCTTTTCTTTGCGATATATTTGTCATGCGACGTTATATTTTTCACAATAATTTTATCATATATTAACTTATGAATATCTTTAATATTTTTTTTTTTGTTGATAGTGATTAAGATTTAGAGTTTTTTTTCGTTTCTTAATTTATTTCGTGGAAGGAACAATCTCTACTTTTGTTTTTCAAACTTAGATTCTTTTTTAACAAATAAATTATTATTTTTCTCATATTCATTTGTAATGTAACGCCACGTATGATGATGCAATAGCGATGGAAATCTGTTGCTTTTAATGGGGAATTGCCTCGAATTTGTGATGTTTATTATTATGGATATGTAATAATTGATTAAGATAATGACAAAGAGACTTAATATTTAATTTAAAAAGGAATACAAATAATGTTTCACTTTTGATTTATCATCTAAATCAAGTCCATAATTTTTCTGTTTTTCTTTTTCTATTATCTAATAAAATACAATAACAATTAATCCATAATTTTGTTTCAATATATTTCAATTTTGAATATATATAGGATTATTATTTCATACATCATTATTAGAATTTTTTAGCCTCTATAAATAAATTAAATATATGATAAATGTGATATTTATTTATACAATTAATTTTTTATTTTTTAATCTGCTCTAATAAAATAATTTTCCATACATATATTAAAGGTGCTTTATATTTATCATTTTTCTTCTATTATTATTCAAATTTTACAAACACCTTTGCGAATTGTTTGTGGGCTGTGGGATAAAAAAAAAAGTGAACCCAACTAAAACTTGCATCACATTGAGGTTTTTTACCTATATATTATAAAATTAAAAAAAATACTGAAATGATATTTAAATAAATTATGTACTAAAATGGTATATTCTATGCGTCACCCTCAAATTTTAACACATTTGAGTTAAAAAAAATATATTTTAATAGTGGTGCCAAATTGATAGACGACACCACTTTGTCCAGCTAAATTAATAGGTGGCACCACTTTGTCCAGAATGATATATACGCGGTATTTTATAAGGAAGGGTTATGGTGCCTATCTGGTAGGCGGCACCAGTGACCCCTATCTGATAGGCGGCACTGGTGACCCCTATCTGATAGGCGACACTAGTACCATTTCCCCCCGGCCATCCGGCTCAATTTTAGTATCAGATAAAAAAAAAAGAGCAGAACATAAGGAAGAAGAGAGGGAGAAGAGAAGAAAGAAAGAAAATAGAAGAAAGAAAAGGTATTTTTATTTTTATTGTTATTTTCAAATAGAATAGATTATGATAAGAAAAAATTAATTTGTTAGTATTATATAGTTTGTTTAGTATTATTTTTACGTTTTGTTTTAAAGTTATTTTGTTTATTGTGATTTGTTAGTAAGTTTTGTGTTTAGATTAATTATTTGTTTAATGTTTATTTTAATTTGTTAGGTTATTAATGTTATGTTTTAAATTTTTTTAATATATTTAAAAGTATTTATGTTAGTAACTATTATAAAGTAATTGTTAGTTAGTGATAACAATAGAAAAAAATAGATAAATCCTGAAAATATTTCTATCATAGATATTGTTAGAAATGACAATAAATTTGATATTGTTAGAAATGGTCTCTTTTTATTCATTAAATTTTTTATGTAAGTATTTTTATGCTGTTCGAAATTATTTTGAGAATTTTTGTTTATTTTTTAACAAACTGAGTATTGAAGATGGATAATTAATTTTTCGTATGCGTTTATTTCGATGGAATCATCTTGAAAACAATCGTTGGATGTATATTTGAATGTCACCAATAAATAGCAATGAGATTTAATAGAAATGTCTCGTTCGATGACATGAAGAAAAAGATTAGCGCAAAAATTGTTAGACGTTGTGGGAGAAGGATCTCGAAATTTTTCTATAAGTTTCCAGTTTCGATAGATCCCATCAAATTCACCGAAATGGAACTTGTAGACGATGAGGATGTGGAGACAATGATCGCTATTTATTGTGGGTGTAACACCTTGAATTTGGGCCTAGAATAAGTGGGTTCGTGTGTCGAGAGAATGGATTTTTGTCGTTAAAAAAAAAACTTGTAATTATTGGTTACTAATTTTTCCTCCCTTTTAAATATATTAACTGAATTATAATAAAATTTAATGTGGCATAATATTAAACTCTATTTATGTATCAATTTATCAAATATTTTTCATAACTTTGTCCTCGTCATATAATTAATTATTTTATTTATGTGATGAACGAAGTTATAATTTAGAAATATTAATTTTTCTATTATTCTCGATTTAATTTTTATATATTTTAATATAATTTAGTTCTTATATTTTTTATAATATCAATTTCTATCGTTAAATTTTCGTTAATATACAATATGAGTATATATAATTTGAATGTACTAAAAAAATTAATATGTGGTTTATACTAAAATAAGATAATGGTCAATTTTTAATTGACCCTAGATTATGCTAAAATTTGGGGATTTGATTTATATGCTTTACTTTTACACAGCTTTGTCCCTCTACTTTTATAATGTCACTAATGCATTTAAATAGTTAATTTTTCTTAAAAATATTATTCAAAAAGAAATAAATTATTTTATCATGAAAAGTTTGAATGGACATTGTCTTTTAAAAAAAATTATTATTGCAAGTTTAGTTTAATTTTTAGGAGGTTTAGGAAGGGTTGGTAGTGTTGGAAAAGTCCTAGGCTCGATCTAGGGCTTTAGCAAAAATGTTGTTTTTTTTAGGGAGGTTGGTGGTAGTCATAAGGCTTTTAAAATATTGTTGGGTTAAAAGATATCACAAAGAAGTAGGTGGTTTGGTGGCTTGGGGCGTTGTGAATAAGTTGGAGGTCAAAGGTTCAAGTCTTGGGTATGGCAAAATTTTTTATTGCGCATATGATAGTATGAAGGCCAGAGTTTAGGCCTTATAATTAGTTGGGGCTGTTTCATGACACAAGGAAACGCTTGGCCCAGTGGCAAAGGCGTTAGGAGTAGTAGGGGGAACAAGGTTCTAGTTGCGTTGTGCGCGAAATGTTGGGTTTTTTTTTTAAGTAAACCTGGAGCATGGAATAAAGGTTAATAATTAATTGGGAAGGAATTATGACTCAAATGAAACGGGTGGCGCAGTGGCAAGGGACGTGCCTCATAGTGAAAAGGGCGGAGGTTCGAATCTGGGTGTCGGTTAATATTTTTGGATTTCTTTGGATGATTCGGTCGCTGGAAAGTATACTTTAAAAGAAGTTGACAACGGAATATATCACAAGAATGGTTCTGGTGCAGTGGCTGGTAGCGTGTGGTTGTGCTTGGAGGTCTCGGGTTCGAGTTGCCTTATGCGCAATAGCTTGAAATTTTACTGCTGGCGTGGGAAGGTATTTGAATTGGACCAAAATGCCAAAAGATGGCTGCTGCTCGGGAAGCTATTTGAATGAAATTCAAATTGAATTTTTAGGCTAAATAAAAGGACTTTTTGATGAGGATAAAATTTTAAGATAATAAAGGAATTTAATTAGTGATAAGTTTGAGTTGATTAAGGAGTGTAGGTTTATTCTATTTATTTATTTATTTATTTATTTTAGTATATATGGGTACCAAATTTTCCCTTTTCTTTTAGCTTGACTTTTAGTTATCAGGAAGGGCGTTTTCGGGTTTGAAAAATAGGTGCTGAAATTTCTATAAATAGGGGAGGATATCTCATTGATTCTGACATTTAAACCCTAATTTCTTCTCCTTCCATTGTGCCGAAATTCTTAGTCTCTCCCTCTCCAATTTCTTTTCTTCAATTTCTTCAAAAGCCGACACCTCTTCTCCATTCTTTTTCCCTTTGAGCCGATTTCTCTAAAAAGCCGAAATCTCCATAGTTTTTCTTTATTCATCCTAGTTGAGAATTAGTTCTTCCGGCATTTAAATCTTTTCTTTGACATTACCGAATCTTCTCTCCAAGTGCTAGCCGAATTCCCTATACTAAGGTAAGTGTCGACTTACATTAGATCTCATATTCTATTTCGGTTCTTGAAAGGCAAAAGTCGAAAAACTAATAGTTTAATGGTGCTATGTTGGGCGACATTCTGGGATTTGAAGGAGACCTGATCGTCTTGATCTAAAAGCCAAAAATCGTTAGTCTCTAAGTATCGTACCTCTTTTTGGGATTTTAAGGTAAGGTAGTTTTCGCTAGATTTTCGTTACGTTAGATTATCGTATTCGTAATCTTAACCCTATGTTATGGATCAACAACCACATGTTATGATGGTAGCAACTGATAAGGTCCCTCGATGGAATCAAATATCGATCAGGCAAAGGAGGGGATTGGATCTGTAAAACCAATCCCTAATTTTAAAAAACGAGTGGTGTTAGCAGTTCGGGATTGGCCAGTAGGTTGTGGACCGGCATCCGAACAAAATCTTAGACAGATAACAGTTTTAGCAGCTTCTGATAGTGTCGACATAGAAAGTGTCGTCCTAACGGTAACCAGGTGTGTAACCTTTCCCACTATTAGATTGGGTGCTAATATATACATATATATATCTATAAATCTGCTATACTCTGTTAAATGCCGAAAACCCGGCTTTATGATTGAAAACCCGAGGAGGGTAAAGGCTAATCATCAGGTTAGTGATTTCTGTCCTTCTTCAGTAATATGCTTTGTATGCCGATTTCTCTGTATGCTTGGGGTTGGGTGAATGATGAAAGGGGAAGTGATCTGTTCTGGTGCCTTATGCCATTTCAGCCTGGTGACTTGCCATTTCAGCCTGGTGACTTTGTCACAACTCTGTTCTGGTGGCTTATGCCATTTCAGCCTGGTGACTTTGTCACAACTCTGTTTCTGGTGGCTTATGCCATTTCACCTGGTGACTCTGTCACAACTTTGACGATGAGCAACTAAATCGCAGCATGTCCGCCATCGATGGTGTGTAGTCGTGTGGGTTGATTATAGAAATCCCCAATGGTGTGCTTGGCGTGGTAAGGGTGGTGTGTAGCGGATGGAAACCTAGGATTGGGTTGGGTTATGTATGTCATTTGCTAAATTATGTTTTATTTGCTGATTTGTGGGCTAAGGCCCATTCTGATGGTGCATGAGGGTTGCACACTGAGTTTCGCGACTCACCCAATTATTTTAACCATTTCAGGTGACACTTAGTGCATCGGACCGGGCTGGAGGAGGGAGCAAGGTGGCCATGCGACAGAGCATTGAGGATTCAGCAAAAAGACTTCACTTTATTTATTTATTTTTAAGAAATTTATCTTAAGTGGGTTTTAAGTTTCGTTGTAATGAGGCCATGGGCTACTAGACTATTATACTTTGTTTTGGGTTTTATTTTGGGCTTTCATTATTGACATTTAAACTTTAACTAAACTAAGGCATGTATTAAGATTTTGGATTTTTTATTCATAAAACAACAAGTGAAATTTCTATATTATTTAAACTTATCAAGTTATTAAGTTTTCCCGAATAAAAGATTAAATACAAGAAAAATATTTCCCAAAGATTGCGACATCTTTTACAAAACTCTTTTGAGTGGCATGCCAGATCCGGCTGTAGTGTTTGGGCCGGGTTTGGGGTGTTAAAGATTGGTATCAGAGCCAAGTTCAAAACTCGGCTCTGGGGTTTTTTGGGCTCAAAACGTTTTCTAAAGTTAGGCTTTTGAAACATGCATGTTTTTAAATAATAACAGGTTTGTTAGCTCGGCATGGCACCTGCGTCTCCGGCCCAAGTCCGCTAGGTAAGTACTCTGAACCATTGTATGATATATATCTGTGGGCTTGATGGGCTTTATGGGACGTAGATTAGTTAGATTAGAACTTGATGGACTCTAGGCCTAGCTGAAACAACTCCTAAAATCTCATAAGACTTAACTTCACTAAACAAACCCGTGAACGAGTCGCAAGACTAGGGTGTGGTAACAGGCATACGCAAGTCTAGGATTGGATCTGGAAGAGTCTGGTATTTAAGCAGTCCTAGTGACTCACCTCCTCTTCGCTGGAATTCTACCTGGTGCGTAGTGACTGTTCATCTTAGCCGAGTTAGGGTGTGGCAACGGGCATACGCATGTCTAGGAGTGGATTCAGGGAGAGCTTGGTATTTAAGCAGTCCTAGCGACTCACCTCTTCTTCACTGAATCTTACCTGTGCGTAGTACTGCTCACTCGATCACGAGGACTTGTTGACAGTGCTAAACCTTACAATTAAAACCCGAAAGGACCAAACCACCCTATTTCTCAAAAAAAAAATCCCCACGCTTTGCAAAATTCTCAAAATACATTTGATTTGTGAAAATTTCCAACCAACTATGAATTTATAAAAATACCTATGTTTTGAAAATTTACCCGAAAATCTCATGTTTACAAGAGTAACCCGGATTATGAAACTAGATTTTCCCAAAGTACCCTGTTAAAAAAAAAACAACAAATATCCATAATTTGTAAAATGACCAAAGTACCTCGATGTGCAAAATGACCGAAAAACCCTCGGATGTCGACTACCAAAATACCCCCGTATGTCAAAATTACCGAAATACCCTCGGATTGAAAAATTACCAAAATACCCTTATTTCACAAAATCACCAAGGAACCCTATTTTGGAAAATTACAAAAATACCCCTGTAGGATAAAATGACGAAAATACCCACGACAAAGGAGACAATGAAAACACCTTTATTTGATGAATGTAAGTTTATGGATGATTCTTTGTATGTTAATTGAGTGTATGTGTTTCCTAGAACTAGAGGGTACGAACATGAGACTAAATTATGAATGCGAATTCGAAAGAACTACCCTTAAAACTGCTATTCATAAGATTGTTCGTGGTTAATCAGTGGAAAGAATTAATGATTCATAAAATTCTTAATCAGATAAACATCGATCGAAAGAATGAGTACAAGGGAACGAGGACGCTCTAGGTGTGAATACCGGTGCGTACTCTACCATAGAATACTAAGTGTTTATTTTGGGTTTAGTATTGGAGTGCGCAGCGAAAGCATGGTAGTGAGACTTAGGTAGTATGATTACTAGTTAGTTGGAAATTTCGAGGGCGAAATTTCTTTAAGGAGGGTAGAATTGTAACACCTTGAATTTGGGCGTAGAATAAGTGGGTTCGTGTGTCGAGAGAATGGATTTTTGTCGTTAAAAAAAAAAAATTGTAATTATTTGTTACTAATTTTTCCTCTCTTTTAAATATATTAACTGAATTATAATAAAATTTAATGTGGCATAATATTAAACTCTATTTATGCATCAATTTATCAAATATTTTCCATAACTTTGTCCTTGTCATATAATTAATTATTTTATTTATGTGATGAACGAAGTTATAATTTAGAAATATTAATTTTTCTATTATTCTCGATTTAATTTTTATATTTTAATATAATTTAGTTCTTATATTTTTTATAATATCAATTTCTATCGTAAATTTTTAGTTAATATACAATATGAGTATATATAATTTGAATGTACTAAAAAAAAATTAATATGTGGTTTATACTAAAATAAGATTGTTGTAGCCCAATTCTGCCCGTCAAAACCCAATAGCCTAACAAGACCAAAATCGGGGCCCATTTTACAATGACCCAACAAACCTAGCCCAAAACAGATAACCCTAACCCTAACCCACTTGCACCCCTCCGCCTCGACTCTCGACTTCTGCAGCCACCTACCACCGTCTCTGCAGCACCGCCCCAACTTGCATAGCCCACGCACCTGCAAGGAGTAAAGGAGACAAGACAGAAGCAATAAAAGCATGTAAAATGGCTATAAAGCCGAAAGAAGGAACGATTATACGGGACCTTTTTTTTTCTCATTTCTTTTCAATAGAAGCAGTTTTTTTTTTAAATATAAAAACAGAGAGATCGAAACAAAAGAAGAGGAGATTAGAGAAAAGTACGCGTAGGGTAAACAAAAAAAAAACTAAAAACCTAAGTATCAAAACAGAGGCCAAGGAGGTAACCTATTTTCTTTCATTTTTAAGTTTTTTTTCTCTTTTCTCTTCGGTCTATCCACAATATATTATTAAAGAGTAAAAAATATAATAAAAAATATACGTTTTACCTTTTTGCCACCGCACGCGGTGGTCGGAGCGACGGCCATGACGACGGAGGCAACCGAGCGACACACCGAACCCCTCTCCTTCTGGACCGCAGAGAAAAGAGAGAGGGGGATCGCTTTTTTTACAAGCAAACTCAAAATGATTTTTTTTCTCGACCTTAGAACCTTCTATAGCCCCTCAAACGATGTCGCTTTGGGGCTGGCCTTTAAGCACAAAACGACGCTGTTTCACCCCTAACCGACCCGATCCGACCCGACCCGCTCCAGGGATCCGCGTGTTTTTGTTGAGGGGCTAATTGCGCGTTCTCATCCTTCCGCATTTTCGCCTTTTAAATCGTGTTTTTATTATTGCGATTTTGGCCTGTAATTTTGGTACGATTGCAATCAGGCCCTCTTTTTAAACGCTGCGTTTTTTCTGTCTTAGAAAATTCCCCCTCTGGTCCCTCCAAATCTTTGCGTGCATGCAAATAAGTCCCCTAATCTTACTCTTATTTTAAATTCGTCCCAAAATCTTATTGCTTATTTAGTTTAGTCCTTTATTTGTGTATTACTATATTTTTTATATACATATATATTATTATTATTACTATATTGTTATTATTATTATATTACCATTATTACTATGTTATTATCATTATTATTTCCATACACACATATATATATATATATATATTATTATTACTATATTATATTTACATTATTATCAATAATATATTACTACCTTATTCTTATTATTTAACACCATTATCATTACTATTATTATATCATAATTTTTTGTTATATATATACATATATATATTTCTTTGCTTTGTTTGGTCTTTTATATACATTTTATTATTTATTTCTTAATTAGTATTACTATCATTTTATTCTTTCTTTTCAATGGTTTTTATTATTTCTCATTTTCATTACTATTCATGTATTATATATTATAAATGTTAGTTTTATTATCACCCTTATTTTATTTTTATTTCTACTAGTATTATTCCTATTACTACTACTACTACTATTATTATTATTATTATTATTATTATTATTATTATTATTATTTTCCATCATTATTTTATTTATCTTCTATTATTGTCACTACATTATGTTTATATGTATTATATTGTTTTTATTAAATATGTATTAACTATTTATAATTATCGCTATCATCATTATTCCTCAATATGCATATATTTTACCTATTTTATATTATCACCACTATTATTGTCATTTTTCTCTATCATCGTCAATACATATACACCATTATCATGGTACTTTCCTCATCACCACTACTTATATTCTCATCGTCATCTCACTATTTTTTGACATCTCAATCTTTATAACGACCAATATATCTCAGATTAGCGGTTCGGGAGAAATCGAGCCCTAACTTATTGGGTTCGATTTTTCTCGCTCGAGCTAAACGACGGAAGATCCTTTCCAAAATCATAAATTTCGCTTTTAAATCGACATTCCGTATTAACAATTCGAGTGAATCGAGCCCTAACTTACTGGGTTCCGGTTTCTTCTCGCTTAAAGTTAAACGACGGGATATCCCTTTGAAATCGCAATTTAAATTTGAAACAAAACACTTAATCTCGGATATTCGAAATGTCGCGCCTAACTTAATCGGACTCGACATCTAGACACTTCGAGATAAGTTTCTTTTCTTTCTTCTAAAATGGAGGCAATATTCCTAATTTGGACCTTCGAGAAAACGAGCCCTAACTTACTGGGTTCGATTTCTCGCTTGACAAATGACGGAAATCCTCTCCAAAAATAAAACCAAGTTTTAAAAGGCGAGCTTAGTTTCAAGAGTCTAAAGTGTCGCGACCTAACTTATCGGACATGATACTTTATCTCTTCGAAAATAAGAGAGCCTTAACGCCTCTCTTCCAATTCCTCCAAGTTTTGGAAATAAAAAGTATCTATTTTCAAACCATTTCAGAGTTTTCAACATTAGGACATCAATCAATCAGTTTGGTACCAATTTCGGGCGTGACGAGGGTGCTAATCCTTCCTCGCACGTAACCGACTCCCGAGCCCATTTTCTCAAAATTCGCAGACCAAAAACATTGTTTTAGTAAATTGAAATATTTATTAAAACAAAGGTGATCCGATCTCACCCAAATAAAGATCGGTGGCGACTCCCTTCCTTTTCATTTTTTTAAAACCACGAGTCGACCGCGTCGTTTACTGTTTTAAAAATGGTTACGACAGCTTGGCGACTCCACTGGGGAGGAGTTCGTTGAGAGTCAGGCCATAGATTGATTGATCCTTGTCCTTTTGATTAAAATAGAAAAATGGTTTCGAAATTCATGTTTCTTTAAATGCACTTTCAAATGTTATATTGGATCTCTTGAATACTTTGGCATTGCATTGCATGACCATTGTGGTCACACCTTAAGTGGAAGCGAGAAGCTATGCCTTCGTGAGGTTTTCACCTCCGCATGGGCTAGTGGACTGCTTTCGGGATACATCCGTACCTATGTCTTCGTGAAGTTTTCACTTCCGCATGGCCATAGGGAAATGTATTCCCCTGAACCGAACTCGATCCGTATGAGCCTATAATGGGTGAGGATCGAGGAATCTGCTGGTTCGGGTACCTCGAACTTTAGAACTCAACCACATGTAAAGAGCCTAAGAACCCACCCCGAGCTGAACTATGCCAGACCTTAGTAATTACCCAGATAGGTGTTTGTTTATTTCACTTGCTTTGTATTCCATGGTACTAACTTTTTGTGTTTTATTTTTCTTTGTGCATATCATTTCATATTTAAGAGGCATCGATTCACGGTCAGTTTCTGAGTTAGAAAGCTCGTTATGGAAAGCAAATTCCTTGATAAAGTGGAAGACAATGCGGCCGTCCGCACGTGGTCCGAGCAATGCCAAATAGAAAAAGGGGGTAGCATAGTTGAGGGGTATGTGTCGGAGCTACGGGATTTCACCAATATCAGTGTCACACGGAACGAGCTCCAAGAGTTGAAAGAAATTTGGGCTCGGTGGGATAACGAGACGAAGCAACCGTTTCTATGGTACTTACGGTGACTCGCCTTACCGCTTGATGTCAAAATAGATAAGCACCTATTCCGAGCAATGTCCCGCTTTAGAATGCCGCTTATAATCGCTTTCTCTTTTGGGAAGGTGGATCTGGTTCCCACGGTAGAAGAATATACGACCTTGTTATGTTGCCCAAGAATTCAGTCGACAAAGCTTATTCCAAAGCGCTTAATGGCCCAACCTTCGCGAAGAAATTGATGAACATCACCGAATGAGCGAACAATAGGTTTCAAATGAGAATGCAAAAGAAAGGCGGAGGTAAATGCATACCCCGATATGTTTGAGAGACTTGATCTTGGCGCATCCCGATACAAAAAAAGGATTGACGTCTTCGCCTGTGTGTTTACTGGTCCGTAATATTCCCAAAAGCTTTAAGGCATATCGACGGCGCGCTTATTGATCTATTCACCGATTAGACAAAGGGGTCACACTGCTCTCGCCATCTTAGCCAAACGTTTAGGTCCTTGAATGCATGCGTAAAGAATGGGTGAAGGCGGTGTTTATTGGATGTGCGCAAATTGTTATTGGCTTGGTTCCATAGTCACTTCGGAAAGTGGAGAAAGTGTCCTATCGGTTTATGACAGAGAATTACTCTCCGCTAGAAGAAATAGCAATACACACCTAGAAGAGAGGATGTGTCCAAGAAAATTGGATCGCGCTCTTCCAAAACCTTCAAGAAGATGACATTGGTTGGAAAGCTCCGTGGTTGGTTACCGACCAAATCCTTTATCGTTGTGGAAGCTTCGACTGGGTTCCTCTACTGGGAATTTGGGGTGCCACTGCATATGCCCCTCTGCTGGTCCTGAGACAATATAATTCAAGACAGTTTGTACCAACGACATATGGGTTGGCTCAATGTGAGTTCTCATACGAAGGGGGGAGCTATAAGAAAAAGGTTAAAGAGATCTCTAGTGCCTGGAATCAGGTCCACAGAATGAAGAGGTTATCCGTAGGCCCGATGATGACCTCGGAGTACAGAGAATAGAGGACTAGGAGGATCAACGATAACATCCCCGAGCCAAATCTAGAAGGTGCTCGGTCAAGAGAGGAATATTTGCGTAGTAGTCCCATCGTAACTAGAAATCGCGAAACGAGATTTTGAAAGGATGAGTTCGTAACTCGAAAGAAAGATAGAGAGATCGAAGAAGAGAAGATGCTTCTCAAGTTAGACGAGATGGACAAAAGTCGGAAGCTGAAAAACATTAAGAAAGGAGAAAGGGAAAATAGAGGAAGACCGAGATGATTTGAAGACGGAATATAAGAAGATGCGTCTGACAATGAAAAATGCCGGATTAGGAAAAACTCCGGAGCAATGGCGACGCGAGATCCGAGAGGAAAGAGCCAAAGCTAGCAGTTGGGAGAAAAAGTTCCAGGAAATGCAAACACAAAACGAGGTTCTGAGAAAAGACATGGCAGAAAGCCAAAAAGAAAAGAAAGGGCTAAAAGCTAGGGTGGCTGAGCTTGGACGGTCCCTGCATCACTACCGAAGTCGCAACTCGTAAAGCGAATCAAATTAAGTCTAAATAAAATCGAGGAAATGAAGGGTAAGATTGAAGAATTAGAATCAAAGACTACACACGCTTGTGAACTTGGATTGAGCTTCGAAACAAGAGAAGGGCGTTGGGAAGAAGAACTTCACCATTCTAATGATCAAGTTAGAAATCGGGATTACCTTATGGGCGAAGCGATAGTTTAGATTCGAGAGGTAGCCGATCATCTATAAACTTTGGCAAGAGACAGCCGATATGTTGAGCATGAAATATGAGCTGCAATCGGTCGTAGTCAAGAGCTAACCTCTTTGCTCGGGAAAATTAAAACTTTAGGCCTTAGGGCGAAAGCATATTTGTAGTTCGCTTTATGTAAAAGATTTTGTTTTCTAATAAAGTTCTCTAAAATGAAGTTGAATCTGAATCGATGCCTTCTTTTTGCATTCATGCATTTGCATTACATCACATTACATGCATTTAAGTCTAAAAAAAAAGGGGCCTAATTAGCTAAATTATCAGAAAGGAAAAAAGAAAGCAAAAAGAGAAAATCTGGAAGCGGAACATCACTACGGAACACGCGCTAAAACCAAGAGAATGGATCAGAGGTTCGAACAATTCCAGAAAGAAATGCAGGAAGAAATGCAACAGCAAATGTTGAAACTCCAGCAGGAAATGAAGGACCAAATGCTGGAGGCCCAGAGAAACATGATAGCACAGATGGCCCAAATGCTGAATGGAGTAACGGACAAAGGGAAAGGTCCAATGCCTCCGGTCGAAGAGGATAGCGAAGGCGCTCCCCCGGGTTTTACCCCGCCGCACTCAAGAGCCCTGCCTGAGGAATATCTCCAAAGGCCATCGATTACGATCAGGCCCCAGCAAGGACAGGATGACACTAGACCTCCCGTGAGCCATCACGTGGGCTCTGGGTCCCAACCAGGAGATAGCCCAGCCAATCCTGTTGTACCCGATCTAGATGCAGTAGAGAAAATGGGGTCGAGAATAGAATCCTCAAGACAACCGGAGGATCGCTTGCAAATGGTCGGAGGAAAAATTCAAAGTGCTTGGAAAGTATCGATCATCATCGTGGATCGACGCAAAAGATTTAAGTCTAGTTCCCGATTTGGTACTGCCTCATAAGTTTAAAATGCCGGAATTTGAAAAATATAGTGGGACTAGTTGCCCGGAGGCCCACATCACCATGTTCTGCAGGCGAATGGACGGCTACGTGAGCAATGATCACTCTCTTAATCCATCAAGCTTTCAAGAAAGTTTGGTGGCGCAGCAGCTAGATGGTATAACCAAATTTTAGTCGGGCCAACATTAGTTCCTGGGAGAGATTTGGCTCAAGCGCTTTACGAGCATTACAGCCACGCCACGGACATGGCACCGGATAGAATTACTCACGCAAAACATGGAAAAAGACAAAATGAAAGTTTCGCATAAAGACGCAGCAGAGGTGGAGGGAGGTCGCCATGCAGTCCAACCACCCTCTTAGAAAAGGAAACCACCATGCTCTTCATTAATACCTCAAGGCCCCTTTCATAACCCATATGATAGGGAGTACGACTAAGAGCTTTGCCGACATAGTGATGGCAGGAGAGATGATCGAGCATGCTATAAGGGGCGGCAAGATCGAGGCAGGAGAAAGCACTAGAAGAACCGCTCCTAAGAAGAAAGATGGTGAAGTAAATAACGTGAGTACATACAATAAGGGGTACTCGGGCGATCACGGTTAATCACCAAAGGCGCTCTTCATTTGACAACAAGGACTCGCAAGACAGAATCGGGAACCAGACATCAATATTGAAAAGATTCAATTTACTCCAATTCCGATAACGTACAAAGAGTTATACCAGATTTTATTCAATGAGCACATCGTGTCCCCGTTCTATTTACAACCATTGCAGCCCCCATACCCTAAGTGGTACGACTCTAACGCTCACTGCGATTACCATGCAGGGATAGAGGGGCATTCGATAGAGAATTGCCTCGCCTTTAAAAAGGTAGTCGAAAGGCTAATAAAGATGGGGGTTATAACACTCGACGACATGGTAAAAAAGGGAAACCCACTGCCCAATCACGAGGAGAGAGGGGTAAACGCGATTGGTGAGGAAGGGGTGAGGAAGATTAAGAAGGATGTCACAGAAGTGAAAACCCCATTACGAATAGTCTGGAAGGAAATGGCAAAAAGAGGATTGATAGATTCGGATCTTGCGGAAAAAGGGAGGGATATAAAGAACTACTGCGAACTCCATAAGACGAATGAACACGAGATTCAAGAATGCGCCGAGTTTAGGATCTTGGTGCAAGGTCTTATTGACAACAAAGAATTGGAGTTTTATGAAAAAAGAGCAGAGGAAGAGGATGTATGCGCGACCGAGGAAGAATTGACAAAGCTGGGAGTTAATTATCCGAGAATCATCATTTCGCGAAACACGGAAGGCGGGGTACAGGGAAGGCCGAAAATTATAATTCAAAAACCTGCTTCTTTTCCCTACAAAGATAGTAAAAGGTACCTTGGAACTATAATTGTAATGTGACGATGCTGTAAGGAAAGCTCCACTAGCACCCGAGGAGGGCACGAATGAAGGGTTCTATACGCGTAGTGGGAAGCGTTATGATCCCGGAAACAGAGGGGAATAACCAATGAAACCAAAGACTGTGCTGAGTGGGCGAAAAAAGGAACCCAAACCCCTATCAATAAACCCCGTAAAAGAGGAAGAGGCCAAAGAATTCTTGAAATTCTTGAAACACAAATAATATAGCGTGGTGGAACAACCGCATGCATAACCAGCCAGTATCTCCGTGTTATCCCTACTTCTAAGTTCGAGGTACACCGCGAAGCATTGATGAAAGTACTAAATGAGACTTATGTTACTAAGGATATATCCGTCAACAAGTTAGACCGTCTGGTTAGTAACATAAGCGCCGACAATTTCATCAACTTCAGCGGTGATGAAATCCCGCCCGAGGCATGGGATCAACGAAGGCCTTGCACATAACTACCCATTAGGCGGGTACACTCACGAGCGTACTAATAGATAATGGGTCAGTGTTGAATGTCCTACCATTGGCTACACTCAAGAGGTTGCCAATAGACAGTTCTCACATGAAAGCATGCCATAACTTAGTGAGAGCGTTTGACGGCACTGAAAGAAGAGTGATAGGGAGAATAGATGTACCTTTATTGATAGGGCCTAACACCTACGAGGTGGACTTCCTGGTCATGGACATCAAACCCTCGTATAACTGCCTGTTGGGGAGGCCATGGATTCATTCTGCGGGGGCCGTACCCTCATCGCTGCACCAGAAATTAAAACTGGTAACAGAAAATCGGTTGGTAACTATAAAAGCTGAAGAAGATATCATAGCGACCGTTACCAGTGAAACGCCGTACCTAGAAACTAATGAGGAGGCTATCGAATGTTCCTTCCGATCCCTAGAGTTCGTAAATGCGACGTTCATCGCAGAGGGAAGTGAAGTTCCGGTGCCCAAGCTATCCAAAACCACCAAGATGGGATTACAAATGACGATGGGAAAAGGAGCACCGCCTAAGAGGATTGGGCAAATATCTCCAAGGGAAAGTCCGCACTCGATGTCAAGGAGAAAAGAGACCGCTTTGGCTTAGGTATTAAACCAGATGCTAAACAAATGAAGAAGGAAATGGAAAAGAAGCGAGAAAGGAGAAGGGCCCGACCGAACGGAGAAGACGTTAAGTGGGAACCGATGACATTCCCCACATATCTCGCACCTTCATATCGTGAGGAATAATTTACCCCCGGGGAGAATCTTCTAGAGACGAATATCCCCACATCAATGCTATACACGATGAGGTGACTAATCAAGGAAATCTGCCGGGCATTCGCACATATGAACCCGGAAGCACTCTAGACAATTGGATCAAGAGGAGTTTCTGTAGTTTTTAAAGATGATACAGAGTAATACTCGTAACACTCTTGTTGTTTTTAAGCCTAGAAACAATGAGATTTCTTTGGTGAAATAGGCTCATGTTCTGACATTTTGTTTTAATGAAATACGTCTTCAATTCTACTAAATATTCTCTCATTTTACATTTTTATCATTTATTCTTCGCTTTCATTCATATCATGTGAATAGTTGTCCACAAATTCATTTGTTCTTTGTACACCCTTTGATACCCATTACAGGTCTCTAGACATCAACGATATGAGTAACGATACTACACGATTCGTAAGTCCGCTTTGAGCAAGAAATGTGTTCTAGATGAATCTCGTGGATTTTGAAAATGACACAGTAATGCGACTTGCCTCCATTTGTTGAGAATGGTAGAGCAAGAAGAAAAGCAGATCCTACCCCATAAAGAGTCGGTAGAAATGGTGAACCTAGGAGAAGGGCAAGAAGTGAAGGTTGGAGCCCATATTACTGAAGAAACCAGGCGAAACCTCATTGAATTACTCCATGAATTCAAGGATGTGTTCGCATGGTCGTACCAAGATATGCCCGGACTAAGCACTGATATCGCAGTACACCGATTACCCATAAGAGAAGAATGCAAGCCAATCCAACGAAGTTCAAGAGAATGAGACCGGATGTCTTGTTAAAAATAAAGGAAGAAGTCGAGAAACAGCTTTAATGTCGGGTTCTTGCAAGTAGTTAAATACTCGGATTGGGTAGCTAATATTGTCCCGGTCCCCAAGAAGGACAGGAAAGTACGGATGTGCGTGGACTACAGTGACCTAAACAAGGCCAGCCCGAAAGACAACTTCCCGTTGCCTCACATCAACACCTTGGTAGACAATACAGAAGGCTATTCGTTGTTCTCTTTCATGGATGGTTTCTCGGGGTACAACCAAATAAGGATGCATCCTGAGGACATGGACAAGACAACATTTATAACCATGTGGGGAACATTTTGTTACAAGGTAATGCCATTTGGGCTAAAAAATGCAGGGGCGACATATCAGAGAGCCATGGTAACTTTATTCCATGACATGATGCACAGTGGAAATTGAGGTTTACGCCGACGACATGATCGCCAAGTCCCGAATCAAGAAGAGCATGTGCGTGTCTTGAGAAAATTATTCTTGAGGCTGAGAAAATTCCAGCTGAAGCTTAACTCACAAAGTGTACCTTCTGAGCTCGGTCCGGAAAGCTACTCGGGTTTATAGTCGATGAAAAGGGGATTGAGGTTGACCCGGATAAAGTCAAAGCCATACAAGAATTACCTCCACCACGCACTCAAAAAAGAAGTTAGAGGTTTCTTAGGAAGGCTAAATTACATCGCCTGGCTTCATTTCACAACTAACCGAGAGGTGTGACCCCATATTCCGCCTCCTCAAGAAACACAACCTGCACGTGGGATGAAGAATGCCGAAGACCTTCGAAAAGGTAAAACAATACCGTCCCATGCTCCGATTAATGCCGCCTCAACCGAACAAGCCATTAATCCTTTACTTGACGGTGCTTGATAATTCGATGGGATGTGTGCTTGGGTCACCGATGAGTCGGGAAGAAAGAAAGAGCAATATACTACCTTAGTAAAAATTTACCGAATGTGAAACGAGGTACCCGCCAATTGAGAAATTGTGCCAGTGCCTTGATTTGGACAACTCGGAGACTAAGGCAATATATGTCGTATCACACGACATGGCTCATTTCAAAGCTAGATCCCCTTAAATATATGATGGAATCTCCATCGCTTGAATGGAAGGATGGCCGATGGCGCATTCTACTTTCTGAATTTGACATCGCTTATGTAAACCAAAAGGCGGTAAAGGGAATGCAATAGCGGACTTTCTAGCCAAGTGAGAGCCCTTGAAGACTATGAGCCCTTAGATTTTGATTTCCCTAATGAAGATTTAATGTACGTGGCGCATAATCAAGAAGGCGCCAAGACTATCCTTGAAACCGAATTTCGACGGGGCATCAAATGCCGTGGGCAATGGAATTGGGGCGATCTGATGTCCCCAAAAGGAGACTATTATCCATTCACTTGCAAACCGGATTTCGATTGCACTAATAATATGGTGAATACGAAGCTCGCATTATGGGTCTCCGCGCCGCTATCGAACGTAAAATCGTGGTATTGGAAGTTTATGGAGATTCTACCTTGGTAATCTATCAACTCAAAGGAGAATGGGAAACCAGAGATCCAAAGTCTGGTTATCTACAAAAGATTGGCCCAAAATTGATCGAGAGTTCGATGACATCACTTTCAATTACCTACCCAGTGGACGAGAATCGATGGTCGATGCTCGCCACCCCGCTTCCATGGTCCGAATAAACGAAAGCGAAGATGTGAAACCAATACAAATGAGCATTCTTCAAGACCCAGCCCATTGCTACAATGTCGAGGAAGGAGAGAAAGCTGGCCCACCATGGTACTACGATATACTGCGGTATGTGAAAAATCGCGAGTACCCAGATCAAGCGACTGAGAATGATAAAAAGACGCTGAGAAGACTAGCCTGTGATTACGTCCTGGATGGAGAAGTCTTATACAAGAAAAGAAAAGATCAAGTGCTGCTAAGATGTGTGGACGCCGCCGAAGCTAAGTTAATCTTGGAAGAAGTCCATGAAGGTGTCTGTGGAACTCATGCTAATGGTTTCACAATGGCCAGGCAAATAATGAGGTTTGGATATTATTGGTCCACTATGGAGGGAGACTGTATCAACTATGCCAAGAAATGTCATAAATGTCAGATTTATGGAGACAAGATTCACGTGCCCCCATCACCTTTACATGTTATGACTTCTCCATGGCCATTTTCCATGTGGGGCATGGATGTCATTGGGCCGATATCGCCGAAGGCTTCGAATGGACATCGGTCCATCTTTGTAGTTATTGACTATTTCACAAAATGGGTAGAGACGGCTTCATATGCTAACGTCACTAAATTGGCGGTTAGTCGATTTTTGAAAAAAGAGATCATTTGTCGATATGGAATGCCTGAGAGGATCATATCAGACAATGCACTGAACTTAAACAATAGCACGATAGCAGGGGTTTGTAGTCAATTCAACATCAAACACCACAATTCGTCACCGTATCGTCCAAAAATGAATGGGGCCGTGGAAGCAGCCAACAAGAATATCAAAAAGATAGTGGGAAAGATGACTGAGACTTATAGAGACTGGCATGAGAAGTTGCCGTTTGCACTCTATGCTTATCGGACATCCGTTAGAACCTCTCTTCGCGACACCTTTCTCATTGGTCTACGGGATGGAAGCGGTTCTACCTATTGAAGTGGAAATACCTTCTCTTCGAGTGTTGTCGGAAGTAAAACCGGATGAGGCCGAATGGATCCAAGCTCGATATGATCGGTTGAATTTAATTGAAGAAAAGAGATTGAGGGCTATTCGTCACGGTCGATGTACCAAAGACGAATGATGCGGGCTTATGACAAGAAAGTTCGACCAAGAGAATTCCATGAGGGGACCTCGTATTTGAAAAGATCCTTCCCATACAAAAGGATTACAGAGGAAAATGGATGCCAAACCGGGAAGGGCCGTATGTGGTAAAGAAAGCTTTCTGGGAGGTGCACCGATTCTCGATTGAGATGGACGGAAAAGCTTGCCCAATCCCGTGAACTCTGATTCGCTTAAAAGTACTTTGCTTGAAACGAGAGGCCAAGGTGAAAACCCGCAAAGGGCACTTTGAGACTTCAAAAAAAAAAAAACGAGAGGCCAAGGTGAAAACCCGCAGAGGGCGCTTGGGGCCAAAGGGCTTTTGAGTTGAAAACCCGAAAAGGGCGGCTCGAATTTTGAATAGACACGTAGCGACCTTGCGCCGCTAGAATCAACAAAGAGGAAGCACGCGCGCATATTGGGGCATCAACAAAGTACTTTGAGTCTTCTGAACACATGCTAAAGCTTAAAGCAGCCTTCATGAAGCTTTTATAGAAGCCCAATCGGCGGTGTCTAGGGCATTTGATTTATGTCTTGCACATTGTTGGATTCTTTTTCGCAAAAAAGGATATGTTCCCAATCAAATCGTTGATAATTCATTTTTAACTCTCTTTGAAGTCAATCTATTGTTACCCATCATTCATAAACATGTTGCATTAAAATAATAATTGATGAAATGATAATTTCACAAAAGAAAGTTCTACGTATTACTTTGGGAATCTCTAAGATAAAACGAGAAACTGAAACAGGACAATTGTTTAGAATTTCCACGTACATAGATTAAAGACATTGGAGAAAGAGGGGTCTTAATGGAAATCATTTCTTCAAACTTCCTCGCCCGATTCAGTAATCGTGACAGGGTGAATAACATTACCTAGTCACCCAGGAAAGGTGACAGGCCAATTTTCGACAAGGAAAGATTCAAAAACCCTAAATCACTGTGGAACGAATCCAAAAACAAACCAAGTCGGGTACTCTTCGAGTAGGAGTTGTGATTCCCGGGGAAGACAGTTAGAAGTCAATGCAGACCCGTGTCCCGAAGCCTAAAGGAAAGGGGCCTTGAAATTTCCACAGGGGCAAGTCATTCATACGAAAACGGTTACTGCAAGGGAAACGAAGATGAAACTTTGACGGATAAATAGATGATAACACCTCAAATGGGAAATCACACTCATAACATTCTGACTCATCATACTCATGGCATCCTAATCATTAGGCATAAGCATGTACTCATTCTACAGGTTATGTCCTCAAAAGGACACTATGGCAGAACATATTAAAGAATAGCAGATCCTGTCTCCCTGAGTTTGCAGTGGAGCAGATCAAAGATAGCAGATTTGACATTCCTGAAGTTGCAGGAAGCAGATCGAAAGCATTAGTCTGGTGATCCCTAAGTTTGTAGGGATCAGATTGAAAATAGCAGATTTGACCTTTCTGAAGTTGCAGGAAGCAGATCGAAGACATCAGTCTAGTGATCCCCGAGCTTGCGGGGATCGATTGAAAATAGCGATTTGACCTTTCTCGAAGTTGCGGAAGCGGATCGAAGACATCACCCTAGTGATCCCTGAGCTTGCAGGGATCAGATTGAAAATAGCAGATTTGACATTCCTGAAGTTGCAGGAAGCAGATCGAAAGCATCAGTCTGGTGATCCCTAAGTTTGTAGGGATCAGATTTGAAGAAAGCAGATTTGACATTCTTGAAGTTGCAGGAAGCAGATTGAAGACATCAGTCTGGCGATCCCTGAGTTTGTGGGGATCAGATTGAAGATAATAGATTTGGCGATTCCTGTGGTTACAGGAGCAGACTGAAGTTAGCCAATTAAAACGAAGAGTCCTATACCTCTGAAGTTGCAGCAATGGAGTGGATTAAAGCAACAAAGTGCGATGGACTAGAACGAGGCTATCTGAAGAAAAGAAGCATCGAGAAGTTAAGACTCGACAAAATTGGTCCTTTGAAAGTCTTTGCTCTATTCCCGTTAACACGACAATGAGCAAAGAGGGGCAGCTGTTGTAGCCCAATTCTGCCCGTCAAAACCCAATAGCCTAACAAGACCAAAATCGGGGCCCATTTTACAATGACCCAACAAACCTAGCCCAAAACAGATAACCCTAACCCTAACCCACTTGCACCTGCCCTCTGCCTCTGACCCTCTAACTTCTGCAGCCACCTACCACCGTCTCTGCAGCACCGCCCCAACTTGCATAGCCCACGCACCTGCAAGGAGTAAAGGAGACAAGACAGAAGCAATAAAAGCATGTAAAATGGCTATAAAGCCGAAAGAAGGAACGATTGTACGAGACCTTTTTTTTTCTCATTTCTTTTCAATAGAAGCAATTTTTTTTTTAAATATAAAAACAGAGAGATCGAAACAAAAGAAGAGGAGATTAGAGAAAAGTACGCGTAGAGTAAACAAAAAAAAAACTAAAAACCTAAGGATCAAAACAGAGGCCAAGGAGGTAATCTATTTTCTTTCATTTTTAAGTTTTTTTTCTCTTTTCTCTTCGGTCTATCCACAATATATTATTAAAGAGTAAAAAATATAATAAAAAATATACGTTTTACCTTTTTCGGCCACCGCATGCGGTGGCCGGAGCGACGGTCGGCGACGACGGAGGCAACCGGAGCGACACCGGAACCCCTCTCCTTCGGACCTGCAGAGAAAAGAGGAGAGGGGGATCAGTTTTTTTTACAAGCAGCTCAAAATGATTTTTTTTTCTGACCTTAGAACCTTCTATAGCCCCTCGAAACGATGTCGTTTTGGGGGCTGGCCTTTAAGCACAAAACGACGTCGTTTCACCCCTAACCGACCCGATCCGACCCGACCCGCTCCAGGGGATCCGCGTGTTTTTGTTGAGGGGGCTAATTGCGCGTTCAGTCCTTCCGCATTTTCAGTCTTTTAAATCAGGTTTTCTGTTATTGCGATTTTGGCCCAGAATTTTGGTACGATTGCAATCAGGCCCTCTTTTAAAACGCTGCGTTTTCTGTCTTAGAAAAATTCCCCCTCTGGTCCCTCCAGTCTGTTTGCGTGCGCAAATAAGTCCCCGAATCTTACTCTTATTTTAAATTCGTCCCGAAAATCTTATTGCTTATTTAGTTTAGTCCTTTATTTGTGTATTACTATATTTTTTATATACATATATATTATTATTATTACTATATTGTTATTATTATTATATTACCATTATTACTATGTTATTATCATTATTATTTCCATACACACACATATATATATATATATTATTATTACTATATTATATTTACATTATTACTGCTAATATATTACTACCTTATTCTTATTATTTAACACCATTATCATTACTATTATTATATCATAATTTTTTGTTATATATATACATATATATATTTCTTTGCTTTGTTTGGTCTTTTATATACATTTTATTATTTATTTCTTAATTAGTATTACTATCATTTTATTCTTTCTTTTCAATGGTTTTTATTATTTCTCATTTTCATTACTATTCATGTATTATATATTATAAATGTTAGTTTTATTATCACCCTTATTTTATTTTTATTTCTACTAGTATTATTCCTATTACTACTACTACTACTATTATTATTATTATTATTATTATTATTATTATTATTTTCCATCATTATTTTATTTATCTTATATTATTGTCATTTATTACATTATGTTTATATGTATTATATTGTTTTTATTAAATATGTATTAACTATTTATAATTACTGCTATCATCATTATTCCTCAATATGCATATATTTTACCTATTTTATATTATCACCACTATTATTGTCATTTTTCTCTATCATCGTCAATACATATACACCATTATCATGGTACTTTCCTGTCACCACTACTTATATTCTCATCGTCATCTCACTATTTTTTTGACATCTCAATCTTTATAACGACCAATATATTCGTATTAGCGCTTCGGAGAAATCGAGCCCTAACTTATTGGGTTCTGATTTTTCTCGTTCAGGCTAAACGACGGAAGATCCTTTCCAAAATCATAAATTTCAGTTTTAAATCGACATTCCGTATTAACAATTCGAGTGAATCGAGCCCTAACTTACTGGGTTCCGGTTTCTTCTCGTTTAAAGTTAAACGACGGGATATCCCTTTTGAAATCGCAATTTAAATTTTAAACAAAACACTTAATCTCGGATGTTCAAATGTCGCTACTAACTTACTGGACTCGACATCTAGACACTTCGAGATAAGTTTCTTTTCTTTCTTCTAAAATGGAGGCAATATTCCTAATTTGGACCTTCGAGAAAACGAGCCCTAACTCATCGGGTTCTGATTTCTCGTTTGACAAATGACGGAAATCCTCTCCAAAAATAAAACCAAGTTTTAAAAGGCGAGCTTAGTTTCAAGAGTCTAAAGTGTCGCGACCTAACTTACATCGACATGATACTTTATCTCTTCGGAAATAAGAGAGCCTTAACGCCTCTTCCAATTCCTCCAAGTTTTGGAAATAAAAGTATCTATTTTCAAACCATTTCGAGTTTTCAACATTAGGACATCAATCAATCAGTTTGGTACCAATTTCGGGCGTGACGAGGGTGCTAATCCTTCCTCGCACGTAACCTACTCCCGAGCCCATTTTCTCAAAATTCGCAGACCAAAAACATTGTTTTAGTAAATTGAAATATTTATTAAAACAAAGGTGATCCGATCTCACCCAAATAAAGATCGGTGGCGACTCCCTTCCTTTTCATTTTTTTAAAACCACGAGTCGACCGCGTCGTTTACTGTTTTAAAAATGGTTACGACAAAGATAATGGTCAATTTTTAATTAACCCCTAGATTATGCTAAAATTTAGGGATTTGATTTATATGCTTTACTTTTACACAGTTTGTCCCTCTACTTTTATAATGTCACTAATGCATTTAAGTAGTTAATTTTTCTTAAAAATATTATTCAAACAGAAATAAATTATTTTATCATGAAAAGTTTGAATAGACATTGTCTTTTAAAAAAAATTATTATTGCAAGTTTAGTTTAATTTTTAGGAGGTTTAGGAAGGGTTGGTAGTGTTGGAAAAGTCCTAGGCTCGATCTAGGGCTTTAGCAAAAATGTTGTTTTTTTTAGGGAGGTTGGTGGTAGTCATAAGGCTTTTAAAATATTGTTGGGTTAAAAGATATCACAAAGAAGTAGGTGATCTGGTGGCTTGGGGCGTTGTGAATAAGTTGGAGGTCAAAGGTTCAAGTCTTGGGTATGGCAAAAAATTTTATTGCGCATATGATAGTATGAAGGCCAGAGTTTAGGCCTTATAATTAGATGGGGCTGTTTCATGACACAAGGAAACGCCTGGCCCAGTGCCAAAGGCGTTAGGAGTAGTAGGGGGAACAAGGTTCTAGTCGCGTTGTGCGCGAAATGTTGGGTTTTTTTTAAGTAAACCTAGAGCACGGAATAAAGGTTGATAATTAATTGGGAAGGAATTATGACTCAAATGAAACGGGTGGCGCAGTGGCAAGGGACGTGCCTCATAGTGAAAAGGGCGGAGGTTCGAATCTGTGTGTCGGTTAATATTTTTGGATTTCTTTGGATGATTCGGTGGCTGGAAAGTATACTATAAAAGAAGTTGACAATGGAATATATCACAAGAATGGTTCTGGTGCAGTGGCTGGTAGCGTGTGGTTGTGCTTGGAGGTCTCGGGTTCGAGTTGCCTTGTGCGCAATAGCTTGAAATTTTGCTGCTGGTGTGGGAAGGTATTTGAATTGGACCAAAATGCCAAAAGATGGTCATTGTTTCGGAAGCTATTTGAATGAAATTCAAATTTAATTTTTGGGCTAAATAAAAGGATTTTTTGATGAGGATAAATTTTTAAGATAATAATGGAATTTAATTAGTGATAAGTTTGAGTTGATTAGGGAGTGTAGGTTTATTCTATTTATTTATTTATTTTAGTATATATGGGTACCGAATTTTCCCTTTTCTTTTAGCTTGACTTTTAGTTATCGGGAAGGCGTTTTGGGTTTGAACAATAGGTGCCGAAATTTCTATAAATAGGGGAGGATATCAAATTGATTCTGACATTTAAACCCTAATTTCTTCTCCTTCCATTGTGCCGAAATTCTTAGTCTCTCCCTCTCCAATTTCTTTTCTTCAATTTCTTCAAAAGCCAAAACCTCTTCTCCATTCTTTTTCCCTTTGAGCAGATTTCTCTAAAAAGCCAAAATCTCCATAGTTTTTCTTTATTCATCCTAGTTGAGAATTAGTTCTTCCGCATTTAAATCTTTTTCTTTGACATTACTCGAATCTTCTCTCCAAGTGCTCGCTTGAATTCCCTATACTAAGGTAAGTGTCGACTTCTGTTAGATCTCATATTCTATTTCGGTTCTTGAAAGGCAAAAGTCGAAAAACTAATAGTTTAATGGTGCTATGTTGGGCGGCATTCCGGGATTTGAAGGAGACCTGATCGTCTAGATCTAAAAGCCGAAAATCGTTAGTCTCTAAGTATCATACCTCTTTTCGGGATTTTAAGGTAAGGTAGTTTTCTCTAGATTGTCGTTACGTTAGATTATCGTATTCGTAATCTTAACCCTATGTTATGGATCAACAACCACATGTTACGATGGTAGAAACTGATAAGGTCCCTCGATGGAATCAAATATGGATCAGGCAAAGGAGGGGATTGGATCTATAAAACCAATCCCTAAGTTTAAAAAACAAGCGGTGTCAGCAGTTCGGGATTGGCCAATAGGTTGTGGACCGGCATCCGAACAAAATCTTATACAGATAGCAGTTTTAGCAGCTTCTGATAGTGTCGACATAGCGAGTGTCGTCCTAACGGTAACCAGGTGTGTAACCTTTCCCACTATTAGATTGGGTGCTAATATATATATATGTATAAATCTGCTATACTCTGTTAAATGCCGAAAACTCGGCATTATAATTGAAAACTTGAGGAGGGTAAAGGCTAATCATCAGGTTAGTGATTTCTGTCCTTCTTCAGTAATATGCTTTGTATGCCGATTTCTCTGTATGCTTGGGGTTGGGTGAATGATGAAAGGGGAAGTGATCTGTTCTGGTGCCTTATGCCATTTCAGCCTGGTGACTTTGTCACAACTCTGTTCTGGTGGCTTATGCCATTTCACCGGTGACTTTGTCACAACTCGCTTTCTCGGTGGCTTATGCCATTTTAGCTGGTGACTGACTCACACAACTTTGACGATGAGCAACTAAGCTGCAGCATGTCTGCCATCAATGGTGTGTAGCGGTGTGGGTTGATTATAGAAATCCCCAATGGTGTGCTTGGCAGGTAAGGGTGGTGTGTAGCGGATGGAAACCTAGGATTGGGTTGGGTTATGTATGACATTTGCTAAATTATGTTTTATTTGCTGATTCGTGGGCTAAGGCCCAACCTGATGATGCATGAGGGTTGCACACTGAGTTTCGCGACTCACCTAATTATTTTAACCATTTCGGGTGACACTTAGTGCATCGAACCGGAGCCGAGGAGGGAGCAAGGTGGCCATGCGACAGAGCATTGAGGATTCAAAGAAAAAGACTTCACTTTATTTATTTATTTTTAAGAAATTTATCTTAAGTGGGTTTTAAGTTTCGTTGTAATGAGGCCATGGGCCACTAGACTATTAGACTTTGTTTTGGGTTTTATTTTGGGCTTTCAATATTGACATTTAAACTTTAACTAAACTAAGGCATGTATTAAGATTTTGGATTTTTTATTCATAAAACAACAAGTGAAATTTATATATTATTTAAACTTATCAAGTTATTAAGTTTTCCCGAATAAAAGATTAAATACAAGAAAAATATTTCCCAAAGATTGCGACATCTTTTACAAAACTCTTTTGAGTGGCATATCAGATCCGGCTGTAGTGTTTGGGCCGGGTTTGGGGTGTTACAGATTGGTATCAGAGCCGAGTTCAAAACTCGGCTCTGGGGGTTTTTGGGCTCAAAACATTTTCTAAAGTTAGGCTTTTGAAACATGCATGTTTTTAAATAATAACAGGTTTGTTAGCTCGGCATGGCACCTGCGTCTCCGGCCCAAGTTCGCCAGGTAAGTACTCTGAACCATTGTATGATATATATCTGTGGGCTTGATGGGCTTTATGGGACGTAGATTAGTTAGATTAGAACCTAGCTGAAACAACGCCTAAAATCTCATAAGACTTAACTTCATTAAACAAACCCGTGAACGAGCCGCAAGACTAGGGTGTGGTAACAGGCATACGCATATCTAGGATTGGATCCGAAAGAGTCTGGTATTTAAGCAGTCCTAGTGACTCACCTCCTCTTCGCTGAAATTCTACCTGGTGCGTAGTGACTGTTCATCTTAGCCGAGTTAGGGTGTGGCAACGGGCATACGCATGTCTAGGAGTGGATTCAGGGAGAGCTTGGTATTTAAGCAGTCCTAGCGACTCACCACCTCTTCGCTGGAATCTTACCTGGTGCGTAGTGACTGTTCACTCTGATCACAAGGACTTGTTGACAGGCTAAACCTTACAATTAAAACCCAAAAGAGGCCAGCCACCCTATTTCTAAAAAAAAAAATCCCCACGTTTTGCAAAATTCTCAAAATACATTTGATTTGTGAAAATTTCCAACCAACTATGAATTTATAAAAATACCTATGTTTTGAAAATTTACCCGAAAATCTCATGTTTACAAGAGTAACCCAGATTATGAAACTAGATTTTCCCAAAGTACCCCTGTTAAAAAAAAAACAACAACAAATATCCATAATTTGTAAAATGACCAAACCACCCTGATGTGCAAAATGACCGAAAAACCCCTGGATGTCAGAATTATCGAAATACCCACGTATGTCAAAATTATCGAAATACCCCTGGATTAAAAAATTACCAAAATACCCTTATTTCACAAAATCACCAAGGAACCCTATTTTGGAAAATTACGAAAATACCCCTGGGTAGTGAGACAATGAAAACACCTTTATTTGATGAATGTAAGTTTATGGATGATTCTTTGTATGTTAATTGAGTGTATGTGTTTCCTAGAACTAGAGGGTAAGAACACGAGACTAAATTATGAATGCGAATTCGAAAGAACTACCCTTAAAATTGCTATTCATAAGATTGTTCGTGGTTAATCAGTGGAAAGAATTAATGATTCATAAAATTATTAATCAGATAAACGTCGATCGAAAGAATGAGTACAAGGGAACGAGGACGCTCTAGATGTGAATACCGGTGCGTACTCTACCATAGAATACTAAGTGTTTATTTTGGGTTTAGTATTGGAGTGCCAGCGAAAGCATGGTAGTGAGACTTAGGTAGTATGATTACTAGTTAGTTGGAAATTTCGAGGACGAAATTTCTTTAAGGAGGGTAGAATTGTAACACCTTGAATTTGGGCCTAGAATAAGTTGGTTCGTGTGTCGAGAGAATGGATTTTTGTCGTTAAAAAAAAACTTGTAATTATTGGTTACTTATTTTTCCTCCCTTTTAAACATATTAATTGAATTATAATAAAATTTAATGTGGCATAATATTAAACTCTATTTATGCATCAATTTATCAAATATTTTCCATAACTTTGTCCTTGTCATATAATTAATTATTTTATTTATGTGATGAACGAAGTTATAATTTAGAAATATTAATTTTTCTATTATTCTTGATTTAATTTTTTATATTTTAATATAATTTAGTTCTTATATTTTTTTATAATATCAATTTCTATCGTTAAATTTTCGTTAATATACAATATGAGTATATATAATTTGAATGTACTAAAAAAAATTAATATGTGGTTTATACTAAAATAAGATAATGGTCAATTTTTAATTGACCCCTAGATTATGCTAAAATTTGGGGATTTGATTTATATGCTTTACTTTTACACAGTTTGTCCCTCTACTTTTATAATGTCACTAATGCATTTAAATAGTTAATTTTTCTTAAAAATATTATTCAAACAGAAATAAATTATTTTATCATGAAAAGTTTGAATGGACATTGTCTTTTAAAAAAAATTATTATTGCATGTTTAGTTTAATTTTTAGGAGGTTTAGGAAGGGTTGGTAGTGTTGGAAAAGTCCTAGGCTCGATCTAGGGCTTTCGCAAAAATGTTGTTTTTTTAGGGAGGTTGGTTGTAGTCATAAGGCTTTTAAAATATTGTTGGGTTAAAAGATATCACAAAGAAGTAGGTGGTCTGGTGGCTTGGGGCGTTGTGAATAAGTTGGAGGTCAAAGGTTCAAGTCTTGGGTATGGCAAAAATTTTTATTGCGCATATGATATGATAGTATGAAGGCCGAGTTTAGGCCTTATAATTAGTTGGGGCTGTTTCATGACACAAGGAAACGCTTGGCCCAATGGGCAAAGGCGTTAGGAGTAGTAGGGGAACAAAGGTTCTAGTCGCGTTGCGCGCGAAATGTTGGGTTTTTTTTAAGTAAACCCGAGCACGTAATAAAGGTTGATAATTAATTGGGAAGGAATTATGACTCAAATGAAATGGGTGGCGCAGCGGGCAAGGGGCGTGCCTCATAGTGAAAAGGGTCGAGGTTCGAATCGGGAGTCGGTTAATATTTTTGGATTTCTTTGGATGATTCGGTCATTTGGAAAGTATACTTTAAAAGAAGTTGACAACGGAATATATCACAAGAATGGTTCTGGTGCAGTGGCTGGTAGCGTGTGGTTGTGCTTGGAAGTCTAGGGTTTGAGTTGTCTTGTGCACAATAGCTTGAAATTTTGCTGCTGGCGTGGGAAGGTATTTGAATTGGACCAAAATGCCAAAAGATGGCTGCTGTTCGGGAAGCTATTTGAATGAAATTCAAATTGAATTTTTGGGCTAAATAAAAGGACTTTTTGATGAGGATAAATTTTTAAGATAATAAAGGAATTTAATTAGTGATAAGTTTGAGTTGATTAGGGAGTGTAGGTTTATTCTATTTATTTATTTATTTATTTATTTTAGTATATATGGGTACCGAACTTTCACTTTTCTTTTAGCTTGACTTTTAGTTATCAGGAAGGGCGTTTTCGGGTTTGAACAATAGGTGCCGAAATTTCTATAAATTGGGGAGGATATCTCATTGATTCTGACATTTAAACCCTAATTTCTTCTCCTTCCATTGTGCCAAATTCTTAGTCTCTCCTCTCCAATTTCTTTTCTTCAATTTCTTCAAAAGCCAAAACCTCTTCTCCATTCTTTTTCCTTTGAGCCGATTTCTCTAAAAAGCCGAAATCTCCATAGTTTTTCTTTATTCATCCTAGTTGAGAATTAGTTCTTCCGGCATTTAAATCTTTTTCTTTGACATTACTGAATCTTCTCTCCAAGTGCTAGCCAAATTCTCTATACTAAGGTAAGTGTCGACTTCTGTTAGATCTCATATTCTATTTCGATTCTTGAAAGGAAAAAGTCGAAAAACTAATAGTTTAATAGTGCTATGTTGGGCGGCATTCCAGGATTTGAAGGAGACCTGATCGTCTAGATCTAAAAGCCAAAAATCGTTAGTCTCTAAGTATCATACCTCTTTTCGGGATTTTAAGGTAAGGTAGTTTTCTCTAGATTTTTGTTACGTTAGATTATCGTATTCGTAATCTTAACCCTATGTTATAGATCAACAACCACATGTTACGATGGTAGCAACTGATAAGGTCCCTCGATGGAATCAAATATGGATCAGTCAAAGGAGGGGATTGGATCTGTAAAACCAATCCCTAAGTTTAAAAAACGAGCGGTGTCAGCAGTTTGAGATTGGCCAGTAGGTTGTGGATTGGCATCCGAACAAAATCTTAGACAGATAGCAGTTTTAGCATCTTCTGATAGTGTCGACATAGAGAGTGTCGTCCTAACGGTAACCAGGTGTGTAACCTTTCCCACTATTAGATTGGGTGTTAATATATATATGTATAAATCTGCTATACTCTGTTAAATACCGAAAACCCGGCATTATGATTGAAAACCCGAGGAGGGTAAAGGCTAATCATCAGGTTAGTGATTTCTGTCCTTCTTCTGTAATATGCTTTGTATGCCGATTTCTCTGTATGCTTGGGGTTGGGTGAATGATGAAAGGGGAAGTGATCTGTTCTGGTGGCTTATGCCATTTCAGCCTGGTGACTTTGTCACAACTCTGTTCTGGTGGCTTATGCCATTTCAGCCTGGTGACTTTGTCACAACTCTGTTTCTGGTGGCTTATGCCATTTCAGCCTGGTGACTCTGTCACAACTTTGACGATGAGCAGCTAACTACAGCATGTCTACCATCGATGGTGTGTAGCGGTGTGGGTTGATTATAGAAATCCCCAATGGTGTGCTTGGCAGGTAAGGGTGGTGTGTAGCGGATGGAAACCTAGGATTGGGTTGGGTTATGTATGTCATTTGCTAAAATATGTTTTATTTGCTGATTTGTGGGCTAAGGCCCAACCTGATGGTGCATGAGGGTTGCAAACTAAGTTTCGCGACTCACCCAATTATTTTAACCATTTCAGGTGACACTTAGTGCATCGGACCGGGCTGGAGGAGGGAGCAAGGTGGCCATGCGACAAAGCATTGAGGATTCAGCAAAAAGACTTCACTTTATTTATTTATTTGTAAGAAATTTATCTTAAGTGGGTTTTAAGTTTCGTTGTAATGAGGCCATAGGCCACTAGACTATTATACTTTATTTTGGGTTTTATTTTGGGCTTTCATTAATTACATTTAAACTTTAACTAAACTAAGGCATGTATTAAGATTTTGGATTTTTTATTCATAAAACAACAAGTGAAATTTATATATTATTTAAACTTATCAAGTTATTAAGTTTTCCCGAATAAAATATTAAATACAAGAAAAATATTTCTCGAAGATTGCGACATCTTTTACAAAACTCTTTTGAGTGGCATGCCAGATCCGGCTGTAGTGTTTGGGTCGGGTTTGGGGTGTTCCAGTGGGAATCAGAATGACCAAAATGCACCGATTTAGTTATTTGCTGAGTTAGCTGGTGTGGAGCCAACTGAAGATCTCACTGCATTAGGTGAAGAACATGGAGCTCAAGAACCGTGTATGATGGATCCAATATCCTATGTTGATAGTGAATCGACTATACGCGGGATCGATATCGATCTTAATGTTGCACCCGATATTGATGTGGTTGGTGATGATGGATACTGTAACATCCTGAAAAGGGCCTATGCATTTTTGGTTTAATTGTACGAAATGACATATCTTATGTGTTATGAATATATTTTGAACACTTTTTGGAAACCTGGAAATGTATGGAAATGTTAAGTTTAAAAGAGGAAAGTGAACATTTTTAGAACCTTGGAAATGTAAGGAAATGTCTTGTAAGGAAATGTCATGGAAATGTAAGGAAATGTCTTGGAAATGTAAGGAAATGTCTTGTAAGGAAATGTCATGGAAATGTAAGGAAATGTCAAGTTTACAGAGCCGATCGAAAATTTTTGGAAACTTAGAAATGACCTAGAAATGACGAGTTTTAAGGTTTAAAAGGGGAAATTAAGGCAAGGTGGCCTTAAAAGAAAAAGTTTGTGAAACTTGACACACAAACAGCTTGGAAAAGTGGTCTGAAGATGCCACTTAGGGCCTATGGAAATGGCGCCATATGCAAGAGGAATGGGCCTAAGTTCGAGTCACATGGGAAGCAAATAAAAGAAATTTTATTTTGCTACAAGGAGCAGAGAGGTGGACGGCACATGGTCAGTAAATTAGGAGCTTTTATTATTTTATAAATAGTGGATAAATAAGGGATTTATTTATCATTATTTTCAAGAGATAATTGTTGGATTAAATTCTTTTAATTTGAATAAAGAGATAAAGAGGAAAATAAGGGAGAAGTGATGGCCAAGTAAGGGACTTTGAGTTTAATAATTTCGCTAAGTAAGGATAGTTGCTGAATTATCTTTTATTTTAAGTGATAATTAAAGGATAAAGTTATCGATAGAGGAGTGGTGGCCAAGTAAGGGACTCCTTAGATGATAATTTCGGCTATAAAAGGAAGGAAGGAGGGCTACTCATCAATTTGTGCTTCCTCCTTTCTCTGCCGAATTCTTAGTGCTCTCTTCTCTTCTTTTCTTTCTTTTCTTTTGTCAATCTGAAATTAAGTAATTGTTGGAACCTAGCTGAATATTTTCCTCTCTATTAGAAGCCATAGCCGAATCCTCCATCTTTATTCTTCCTTCTCTTTTCTTTCTAATCCCTCCAAAAGCCGAAAGTTGTGAGATCATCATCTAGCCGTAGCCAGAATCTCTCTCAAGGTTGAAGTGAAGGTGCAATCGATTTCTTCAAGTAAGGGTAAGATCTCATTCGGTTTCATCCTTTTTCTTAAGATTTGCCGAAATCTAGGACTAACCCCATTAATATCTTGTTGCCGAAACTTTGAAGAGATCTTTCGGGATTTACTAAGTGTCGATCGCAAGGAAGGAGAAGTTCTTTTCCCGAAGGTACACCATAGGCCACGTGTTCCCTAGTTATTCGGTGAGTTTCGGATTTAAAATCCACAAGGTAAGTGTCTATAGCATTCGCCAAGGCCTTGTTTGGTAAATATATGTGTTCATTAATTATTCAAAAGTCAAAAACTAACCAAGTTAATTGATTCAATGCTTGGCCGAATGCAAGAAGAGTATAGCAGAGATTTCAAGACTTGATTCTTAAGTCAAACGGCAACAAGGTAAGTTTAAGTATACTAATCCTACTAGGATTTGGATTTATGGTCGAATGGCTTTTTATTAAAGTAGTAGGTGATTAATCAAATGTAGGGATTAAGGATCTAAGAATTAGATCAAGCTTTTCGGGATTTCAAGACCCTTTCGGTAAGTATGATAAGTTGTGGAAATTATGTGGTTAACTACCCTATTAGATGAATGTGATATGAATATGGGCCAAGCCTGAATGTGATAACATGTGAATTTGATAATTCATATCCGATATATGAGTTAATATGTGGTTAACATGTGGGTGGAATTCAAAGTGGACTAATTACACAATCGAGTCCGTATGACTTACCCAATTTTTATTAAACATCGCAGTGATCGTGATTTTTGGACCGGGTTGGAGTGGATACAAAGGTGGCCATGCGAAGCGATTTCCATGCGAGAAAGATATTTTAATTAATTAAGTAGTTATATTTTCAGTATTTTGATTAAGTGTTTATTGTAATAAGGCCCATTAAAGTGATTGAACATTTTTATTATGTTTAAGCTAGACAACCATTAAATTATTATTGGGAAGTGCTTTTAATTTTGGCAACTTATATTTTAAAAGCTTATAATAAAGTTTTAATTTGGATATTTTTATCAAGCTTATATTATCTAGAATTTTTAATTGGACATGGTTTTCAAATGACAAAATTTTTAATGTTTTTCCCAAAAGTGAAATCTAGTCTTCAAACGCGTTTTTCCATGATGGCATTTCAAATTCGGTCGTAACGAATGGGCCGGGTTTGGGGTGTTACAAATTGGTATCAGAGCCCGGTTCAAAACTCGGCCTTGAGGGTTTTGGGTCCAAAAATAATTTTTTTCAAAGATGGGCTTTTCAAAAGTATGGGCTTTCATAAACTTTTCAGGTTATTCTGGCATGGCACCTGTATCTCCGACCCGCAGTCCACCAGGTAAGTACCCTTGACTACTGAAGTGAAATGTGTATGTGAATGTTATAAGTATGAAGGGAACGTAGATTAGTGAACTAGGATCTGTTGAACCCTAGGGCTAGTGCACTCAAACACATGCATAAGACTTAAGGACTATTAAACAAACCTGTGAAGTAAGTCGCCGAGCTAGGGTGTGGCAACTATTGTGTGCATGTCTAGGAGTGGATTCAGTAAGAGCTTGGTATTTAAGCAGTCCTAGTGACTCACCTCCTCTTTACTCGAATCCTACCTAGTGCGTAGTAACCGTTCACCCTAACCAATAGGACTTATTCACGGGCTAAACCAATCATTAAAACCCGAAAGGGACTAGCCATGCAGTTTTATAAAATTCCTAGTTTTAAAATCCCTAAATTACCCTTTTAATTGTAGTAAAAGATTATTGTGAAATTTTTTTCCAAAATATCTCCGATTTACAAAATTACAAAAATGCCCCTGTATTGTAAATTACTAAAATACCCTTAGTTTTTAAGATTTTCAAAAAATACCCTCGACGTTTGCTACAATATTTCTACTTTACAAAGATATCAGAAACTTTTGTTTTACAAATAACAAGATACCCTGATTTGGAAAATTTACGAAACTGCCCCTAACTTCCAAAATTACCGAAATAACCTCGATTTCTGAAATTTTTGCAACACCTCTGTTTTGGAAGACAAAATAACCCAGAGATTTTGTAAATTCTGAAATACCTTTAATTTGAAAAATATTTTCGAATTGACCCCGATTTATTACCAAAATACCCCTGTAGGGGAAAAGACGAAATTACCCCTGGGTAGGGAAATGGATGGAATGGCCATAAAAGTGTAGTGAATGATGTTGTGAATGAATGTGACTTCATGGAAAAATGAATGTGTCTCTGCTTATGAATGTGATTGTGACTCCACGAGTTAGAGTAGTGAACTTGAACTAGAAACTTTGGTTGATCGAAAGAACTACTTCGAACATCTCTTTTCATAAAACTGTTCGCGAATAATCGCGTGGAACAAAATTTCGATGCATAAAACTTTTTAATCAGATTAAATCGCGACGTTAGAAATGAGTTCTAGGGACGTGAACTTATAGATCGTGCCTAGAAAGTATGACGGTTCTATTAAGATCGAGTCACGCAGCATATAGCGTAGTGCGGTGAGTTAAGATGTACGATTATTCGTTAATAAGTAATTTTGAGGACGAAATTATTTTTAAGGAGGGTAGAACTGTAACATCCTGAAAAGGGCCTATGCATTTTTGGTTTAATTGTACGAAATGACATATCTTATGTGTTATGAATATATTTTGAACACTTTTGGAAACCTGGAAATGTATGGAAATGTTAAGTTTAAAAGAGGAAAGTGAACATTTTTAGAACCTTGGAAATGTAAGGAAATGTCTTGTAAGGAAATGTCATGGAAATGTAAGGAAATGTCTTGGAAATGTAAGGAAATGTCTTGTAAGGAAATGTCATGGAAATGTAAGGAAATGTCAAGTTTACAGAGCCGATCGAAAATTTTTGGAAACTTAGAAATGACCTAGAAATGACGAGTTTTAAGGTTTAAAAGGGGAAATTAAGGCAAGGTGGCCTTAAAAGAAAAAGTTTGTGAAATTTGACACACAAACAGGTTTGGAAAAGTGGTCTGAAGATGCCACTTAGGGCCTATGGAAATGGCGCCATATGCAAGAGGAATGGGCCTAAGTTCGAGTCACATGGGAAGCAAATAAAAGAAATTTTATTTTGCTACAAGGAGTAGAGAGGTGGACGGCACATGGCTATAAATTAGGAGCTTTTATTATTTTATAAATAGTGGATAAATAAGGGATTTATTTATCATTATTTTCAAGAGATAATTGTTGGATTAAATTCTTTTAATTTGAATAAAGAGATAAAGAGGAAAATAAGGGAGAAGTGATGGCCAAGTAAGGAACTTTGAGTTTAATAATTTCGGCTAAGTAAGGATAGTTGTTGAATTATCTTTTATTTTAAGTGATAATTAAAGGATAAAGTTATCAGATAGAGGAGTGGTGGCCAAGTAAGGGACTCCTTAGATGATAATTTCGGCTATAAAAGGAAGGAAGGATGGCTACTCATCAATTTGTGCTTCCTCCTTTCTCTGCCGAATTCTTAGTGCTCTCTTCTCTTCTTTTCTTTCTTTTCTTTTGTCAAGCCGAAATTAAGTAATTGTTGGAACCTAGCCGAATATTTTCCTCTCCATTAGAAGCCATAGTCGAATCCTCCATCTTTATTCTTCCTTCTCTTTTCTTTCTAATCCCCCCAAAAGCCGAAAGTTGTGAGATCATCATCTAGCCATAGCCGAATCTCTGAAGGTTAAAGTGAAGGTGCAATCGATTTCTTCAAGTAAGGGTAAGATCTCATTCGGTTTCATCCTTTTTTCTTAAGATTTGCCGAAATCTAAGACTAACCCTATTAATATCTTGTTGCCGAAACTTTGAAGAGATCTTTCGGGATTTACTAAGTGTCGACTACAAGGAAGGAGAAGTTCTTTTCCCAAAGGTACACCATAGGCCACGTGTTCCCTAGTTATTCGGTGAGTTTCGGGATTTAAAATCCACAAGGTAAGTGTCTATAGCATTCGGCCAAGGCCATGTTTGGTAAATATATGTGTTCATTAATTATTCAAAAGCCGAAAACTAACCAAGTTAATTGATTTAATGCTTGGCCGAATGCAAGAAGAGTATAGCAGAGATTTCAAGACTTGATTCTTAAGTCAAACGGCAACAAGGTAAGTTTAAGTATACTAATCCTACTAGGATTTGGATTTATGGCGAATGGCTTTTTATTAAAGTAGTAGGTGATTAATCAAATGTAGGGATTAAGGATCTAAGCATTAGATCAAGCTTTTCTAATTTCAAGACCCTTTTCGGTAAGTATGATAAGTTGTGGATATTTGGTTAAGAATTCGTATATTGATGATTAAATCGATTGTTCGATTAAGTGTGTTGATAGAGGCGAATACCATTCAAGAAGGAAAGGGAAGGTCCCTATCCCGAAGTTTAAGAAGAGATCTGTCTCTCATTAGTTAGGGATTGGCCACCGGGGTGTGGACCAGTGTCGGAAACAAGAAAGTAGGCAAATAGCCGTAGTATCGCCTAGTGATAGCATCGATGTCGAAAGCATAGTTCTCCAAGGATCGGTGTGTGATTAACCCACCGTTTTACGGGTATATGATATGTATGTGAAATGTGTATGTATTATGAATGTACTAACTAGTGCAAAGGAAATTGTGATAAGGATACCCTCAAGGGTATGTCGATAATTCTGTAAGTACCAAACCTGATGATATGTGATTATTAATATGAATATGTGATAATATGCTTGATGAACATGCTCATGCATCATTACATTGTATCATTATTTTATGTGGCATGTGCATGGGTTGGGATATGAAAGAAGGTATGGGTGTACTTCGAGTGCGTGTGGTTTGATGTTAGCCTTGAGCTACATCGTGGATTGACGTTGGATCGAGGTCACGCGTTGTGGATTAATTGCGATTTAGTTTGCGTGGCTTGATGAGTGGCTATGTGCCTCATCGTGGTTGATATCGGCTATGTGCCATATCGTGGTTGATGAGTGACTATGTGTCCCATCGTGGTTTTTGATGTTAGCCTTGAGCTACATCGTGGATTGACGTTGGATCGAGGTCACGTTGTGGATTAATTGCGATTTAGTTCGCGTGGCTTGATGAGTGGCTATGTGCCTCATCGTGGTTGATATCGGCTATGTGCCATATCGTGGTTGATGAGTGACTATGTGTCCCATCGTGGTTTTGGTGTTAGCTACGGCTACATCGTGGATTAGCGCCGATCGAGGTCGCGTTGTGGACTATTGTGCTTAATTGGGCGTGGACGGCGCGGTGATTGCCTTTGGAGTGAAAATGAGAGGGTGATTTGATAATCCCCGGTGTGTGGTAGGCGGATAAGGGGTGTGTAGCGGATGGACCCTAGGTTTGGGTTGGGCTTCATAATTGCATGATTTCGTATGTGAACATATGTGGAAATGGGCCAAGCCCAATATGATATGTGGATTAATGTAAAAATGGGCAAAGCCCAAGATATGAATGTGGATCAAGATGGAAATGGGCTAAGCCCAAAGATGTGGAAATTATGTGGTTAACTACCCTATTAGATGAATGCGATATGAATATGGGCCAAGCCTGAATGTGATAACATGTGAATTTGATAATTGATATCCGATATATGAGTTAATATGTGGTTAACATGTGGGTGGAATTCAAATGGACTAATTACACATCGAGTCCAGATGACTCACCCAATTTTTATTAAACATCGCAGTGATCGTGATTTTTGGACCGGGTTGGAGTGGATACAAAGGTGGCCATGCGATGCATTTCCATGCGAAAAGATATTTTAATTAATTAAGTATTTATATTTTCAGTATTTTGATTAAGTGTTTATTGTAATAAGGCCCATTAAAGTGATTGAACATTTTTATTATGTTTAAGCTAGACGACCATTAAATTATTATTGGGAAGTGCTTTTAATTTTGGCAACTTATATTTTAAAAGCTTATAATAAAGTTTTAATTTGGATATTTTTATCAAGCTTATATTATCTAGAATTTTTAATTGGACATGGTTTTCAAATGGCAAAATTTTTAATGTTTTTCCCAAAAGTGAAATCAGTCTTCAAACATTTTTCCGCAGTGGCATTTCAAATTTGGTCGTAACAAATGGGCCGGGTTTGGGGTGTTACAGATACGATAGTAGTGATCCTTGTGATCATGAGGTCGATAGTGATAGTGATCCCGATGTGGACGAGGTCCCTGATGATATTGACGACGAAGACGTGAATGTTGATGGAAACATTAACGCGTCTTCAGTCAGGAACCAAATTCGATGTATTGTGATACACAATAATCCTGGGCCACACATGTCGCTCATAGACCCCGACGTGGCGCACGTAGCCGAGTTCCCGGAGTACCCTGAAATACTACCTGCTCACCGGCTGACCATAGATTCCGATCCTAAGGAGTTGTTCTTAGGCCAGATATTTGAAAGTAAGGAAGAGTGCGTATTTGTTATTAAACGTTATAGCATGAATATATCAGCGGACTACAAAGTTGCAGTGTCTAAATCGACATTATATATTGGGGAGTGTTGGAAGTCAGTGGAAGGTTGCAATTGGCGGGTACGAGCTGTATTTATTCAAAAGTTGCAGATGTGGGAGATATGAAAATTTGTTGGGCCTCACACATGCAAATCAACACGTATGACAGAAGATCATTGAAAACTTGATTCCAAAACTATCTGTACATGTATCATGCCAATGTTGAAAGACATGCCAACCATTAAAGTTTCGGTACTGATTGCCGAAATGCAGGCACGATTCCAGTATCGAGTATCATACCGAAAGGCGTGGATAGCTAAATAGATGTAAATGGAGGAATTGTACGGGGATTTTGATGCGTTGTACAATGAGCTATAGGGATGGATAGCCGCTATGCGAGAGTACGTACCGAGGACTACCATTGAGTTACAGACACAACCTTATTACGGTCCGGATGACCAACTACAACCGGGAAAAAGAATTTTTCATCGGATGTTCTGGACGTTTGATCCATGTGTGCATGCATTTCCCCATTGCAAGCCGTTTGTGCAAGTAGATAGGACTTGGCTATATGAAAAATATACACAGATTCTACTTCTTGCAGTTGCTCAAGACGGGAACAAGAACGTGCTCCCGATAGCATTTGCCATCGTAGATAAGGAGAATATGGAATTGTGGGAATTCTTTCTTACCAACCTGCGGAGGCATGTTATTAGCAATGATAATATTTGCATCATCTCCGATAGAGGGAAAGGATTAATTGCTGCCATTAGGCATTTCGGTGTGCCATGGAGATCTGTTTACTACATCCGGCACATCGCAGCTAACTTCCATCGAGATTATAAGAATGCAGATTGGCGGAGACAAGTTGTGAGAATGGGTAAATGATAACCTTATCTTTTCAATATAAGTTTTAATGTTTTAGGGAAATACTGTAACTTATCTTTTCTTAATACATATACAGCGCACGAGCTAGAGCCACACATTTTTCGGCAAAGAATGACTCGACTTAAGAGTGACATGGAGGGCCAAACGAACACATCTTTTCGACAGTGGTTGGGTACTATGGAGCCGTGGCAATGAGCTCAAAGTTTTGACGAGGGCTTTCGCTATGGTCATATGACCAAAAATTTGGTGGAGGGGATTAACTCTGTGTTGTTGAAAACACGACATCTTCCGATTTCATCTGTCTTCTCAGCTACATTCTACAGGTTGGCTACTTTGATGCCAAAAATGAGTCAGCAACAAGTCAACCAAATGGAGGCAGGACACGTGTTTTTTGAAGATGTCAGGGATGCAATGGTTGCAAACCGTCAAATGGCGAGGTCGATGAATATATAAGTATATTCACGATGTCTTGAAACATTTCGAGTTACGGATACCATCGGTCGTCTACCCAGTATACCACCTAGGTCCTATGGAGTTGATCTCCAAAACAGACGGTGCGATTTCAAGAGGTTCCAAACACTTCATTATCCATGTGCTCATGTCGTGACAGCGTGTGCTAAAGTTTCGCTCAATGTTGAACAATTTGTCGATGATGTGTACACCCTCGAGCACACGTTGCGTGTCTAGGAGAATGAGTTCCCCGTCTTGCCTGACCTGTCTACGTGGGAGGTGCCTCCGACGACTTTCGAGCTTGTCCTAAACAAAGGGTTGTGTAGGAATCCGAAAGGTCGTCCGCAATCATCTAGATACCATAATGAAATGGAAATTAGGGAGAAATCCAATAGTAAGCGTTGTGGATTATGCAGATTAGCTGGTCATAATCGGAGTAAATGCCCACAGCGAAACTACCATATTGGACAATCGTCACGATCGGGTAGGAATTGAGCTTATGTAATCCAATGTACCTAATTTATATTCTAAAGTTTGTTCCAAGTTTTAATGTTGTAATGTATTTAATTTATATAACAAAATTTATATTACAAAGTTTGTTCCAAGTTTTAATGTTGTAATGTATTTAATTTATATTACAAAGTTGTTCCAAGTTTTAATGTTGCAATTAATCTAATTAAATAAATACAAAGATTGTATTATTTTTATTTATATTTTTTTAGAATAAAAAAATATAAACTTTGTAATATTTAAATTGCAAGAAACCCCTAAAATTGATGGTTTGATGGTGTGGTCCTAGGGGTATATTTCTGCGGGGTCGATGTTCACATTGTGGGTAATCGCGGTGATCAACATCCTCTTCAGTCGCAGATGGGGGTGTGTGAAACACGGAAGAAAAATCATATGCCCCGAACGCCATTGATGAACTTGAGCCGAGAGGAGTGCTGTACTGCGGTGGATATGACCCAGGAGGAGTGGAGTAATGCAGTGGATACGGGCCGGGAGGAGTGCTATACTGTGGTGGTACTGGACTAAAGATATTAAATCCAGAATGATATCCTTGTCTTGACGAGCCCGGGAAATATTCATTGACCCGTAACTCCGGGTGATAAGAACTATCACCAGAATGTGTATGCGACTGCTCGGGCTCGGGATCGAGCTCTAGCTCTAGCTCGGCCTCTACCTCGAGCACTGGCTCGTATGCCCCAAGTCGATGCATGTGCGGGGGGATTACAGCCGACTGCCCACCAAGTAAATATGGTTTTCTCGTACTAGAATACCATTGTATGTACTCTAACAATGGTTGCAAATCGAAAGAAATATCCATCTGAGGTCTCCGCGCAATCCGGTTATCCCACATTACAATATATTTCTGGTGTACAACCCCCAATTATTTCCATGTTTTCCTCTCTTGTTAATCCCGTGAATCTTCCCTAACTGCATTGGTGGAGCTGGGATATACTGGATGCAACCAAACTGCTGGAGTACTCGATCCCCGTTATACCACTCGACTATCTGGAAATTGATAATTGGTGCGTTAATGCACCACAGGTGAGAATCAATGTGGGCAGACGAGGGAATAACAACCGTAATTTCTGGTCTCCAATATGGCGTCCAAATAAACTGCACGATTAATAACATGGTTAAAATTTAACACGGTTCGAGTAAGATATAAAAAGTAATTACATGTCACGAATATTGGAATAGCTTACCCCTTCCCTGGCATGTTGTTTAATCATCAGACGATATATTGGGACAGTGTATAACCTCCCGATACCCGGATTGGTACTCCATCTACGAAAACAAATTACATGTTAGAATAGTATCGTTAGAATAATACCATTAGAAAAAAAATGTCAATTAATTGCTATAACAAGTTAAATTTTATCACCTGTTCACTAGTGGAAATACGTATGCTTGGTGTCTAACCGATGCCAAGAATGGCATCCGATAAAGAGCCCATGACTGTTGCAATATAAGGCATCTGCCTATGTCTACGGCATCAGGCTTTATCGTCCAACAAAGCTCACGATACAATATAGCCAGAATTACAAAACCCCAACTATACGAGCGAACATTCTGCAAATCAGTTAATAGGGGTAAATACATCAAATGAACCCTATTGTTGTTTGCATCCGGCATCAGTACACCCCCTATAATATGCATAATGTACGCTCGAGCTGTGCACATCACCTCTTGCTCAGTAGAATTAATTGATAAATGTTCAAAATTGGCTTTCAGCCATAAAAATCTCAAACCCGTAAATTTGGACTCAGCATCGATGGGTGAGACTCCTAGTAGGCTATAACAAAGGGCAGCCGGCTTAACTATCGTACTTACGCCTGTTACGACACTCTCGTCGATTGGGAGCCCAAGTTGCAATGCAACATCCTCCAGAGTGATAGTGCACTCCCTACACGGCAAATGAAAAGTGTGGGTCTCCGGACGCCAACGCTCGACCAATGCGGATATTAAATCGTACTGCAAATCAAACATCCGGATCAATGCTGCTGACCCGAATTCGACTAACTCCAAGTATGGCATCAGTCATTCATCCGGGGGATATCCTAAACCATTCACCCGGCCCCTCAATGCACGATACGAGCCCTGACACTATTAAATTACAGAAAATAGTTATAATAATATAATTTATTTCCGTAAATGGCGTAAAACTTTTTTATGGGAACCTATGATTAATAAATAACAATATATTACCATATTATTAACTATGTTTGATATGTGATCATTGTTCTTAATCAATGAACCCATTGCGATACCTGCAATTTCAAAAACAAATTTCGGTAATTAATTTCTAAGTTTGATACATTTTAAATATTTATCAAAATACCTAAATTTTATATATTGCTTTTAATTACAAAAAAATACCAAACAGTTTTGTCCACATCATATTTTTTGCTATATTACATTAACAAAATAAATATCTTATAAATTCCAACTCAAACTCCAATTCAATGGTCCCATTCATAAATTCCATCTCAATGGTTTAATATTTTACCTACATACAAAAAAATTATATTAAAATAATAAAAATAACATGCCAGTAAAAAAAATATAACAAAAACATAACACAAACTATCTCAACATAATAAGTACAAATATTTTTATTATTATTTAAAAATGATAATAAGTAAAATGTATTGGTTTAAAATATAATATATATAATAACATGCCAACTTAATTATTATCAAAAAATATAATTTTTTTTTTGCATAGAAGGATTCAAAAGCAATTTCATTTATAATATTTATAAAAAACATAAAATAAAATTTAAAAACATAAACTCTTATTCTCAATTATAAAATCTTAAAAAATTAGAACATGTAAACTATTATTCCTAATTTATCTCATAAATTCCAACTCAGTGGTCACATTCACAAATTTCATATCAATGGTCTCATCTTTTACCTACATAAAAAATAAAAAAATTATATTAAAATAATCAAAATAACATGCCAAATATATTACATAAAAAATAAATCTAATCAACCTAAAACACACATAACAAATAAATTACATAAAAAAATAAAACATTCTTTATACATAACATAAATAGGCTTTTTTACTTCAATAAACATTAAAAATAACTTATGAATGAATGAAAATATAAAATAAATACAAACATACCTTAATAGCTCTTTTTAGCCAAATAATACCTCACAAAAATAAAATTAAAAATTAAATCCGAATTAAATCAACAATAACAACAAAAACAATTTAACATTTATTTATAATAAAAAATTTACTAAATAAAAAATTACATTTTATAATTTTTTTAAACACCAAATCTTCCCTAAACAACAAACTCTCCTTTCCTTTTCTAATTATTTTTTTTCCTTCTCTTTCTCTTTCTCTTTTTTTTTTCTTTCTTTTTCCCTTTCCTGCTCTCTCCTTCTTCTTCTTTTCTTCAAAGATTTTCTTCTCTCTTCCGGCAAAAAATGGGACATTCAGGACCTTATAGTGGTCCCCAAACACACAACTCACGGGCTCAATTTCGACTAATCCCATCGCTGACAAGTCGCAGGCCGGTGCCGCCTCTCCAACAGGCATGACCACTGCCGCTCAATTGTGCTGTCCCATCTATGACAGCGGGTCGAGTTTGGGGTCGGGTTTTGTTTGTATACGGGTCATATTTCACCCGTATTTCTTTAGGTGCCGCCTATTTAGTTGCCTTTACCAGTTTTTTTTAAATTTTTTTTCAGTCAAATTTGTCAGAATTTGAGGGTGGTGCCGCCTATGCACCACCCTCCACTTGGTTGGATGTACCATTTTGGTACACAATCTATCTAACATGCAATTTTAGTATTTTTTTTTAAATTTTATAATATATAGGTAAAAACCCATCATATTGACATCTGTGTCAACAATAATGTAATATATTTAGATGATTAATGTAATCTTTTAAAAAATATTATAAAATTTAAAAGTTTAAACATATAAAGTAAGAGTTATTTCCATTAGAGCTCCCAAAACGGTACAAATTCGATAAATTAGTTAAAAAATTTAATTGTGTATTTAAAATATCTATACTTGTTGATTGAGTTAGTGTCGAGTTGACTTGCGATAACAATTTAGTTATGAAAGGGTAACTAATATTATTATAAGGATATTTTCATCTTGCCATATTTTTATATAATCTTCAAATAAAACAACTAAAAAACATTATTTGTGAATTCAACACAAGACTAATAAATTCATATCCCCTTGTTACTCCATTAATAATCATTTGTTGGTATATTTTTATAATATAAAATAATTACGTTCACCCACATCGTGAGTGTGATAAAATCTAGTTAACATTGTATCAATTAGATCTTTCTGTTAGTTTAATTGTCGAGTTGCATTGAATGTTAGCTCAGATTTGACATGAAATGTGCTTCAAACATGTAGATTAAACTTTAAATACCTTTGTACCTTTTGCACATATAGCTTGAATTTTATAAATTTTAAAAAAAAGATATAACCTTGTTAAATTTTAGTGACACAATTTTTCTTTAATATATTAGATTCAAACTATTCATATAGTAAGTATATATGCATGTAACGCCCCAAAAAATTTAAAGTTTAACTGTTGGATTTTGTCATAATTAAATTTCTATATTTGTGGTTTTGTGCTCTGCTTATGTGTTTGAGGTCAAGAGTTTGAGTCGCGTCTTAGAAGTTTTGCTATTTTATTTTAATATAACCTTTATCCTTGAATTACATGTTTAAGTCTAATTCTGTGTAAACCTGTGTTAAGAATGAGCCTGCTAGTTTGATGGTTAAGTTTCTATATCCTATTTGGTCCTGTGTTTGAGTCTAGATACATGCGTTAAGAAATATTTTTGCTAATTGTCGAATTTCTGAGTGGTGGTTTAAGCATTTAATTTATCATCATCTTCTTCTTCTTTTTTTCTATTTCTTTCTTTTTATCTTTTATTTTCTTTTTCCTTCGTTTTGTCGTTTACTGGTTGTTCCTTTCTTTTCTTTTATCGTTCGCTTAGATTTGTGCTCTTTGTCTGTTACTGTTGTCTGGTAAGTTCATTTCTGTTAACTTCGTGAGTTCGGCTGTTCAATTTCTAAAATCGTTGGTTGTTGATATTTTGACCAAGAAATTAGTTATTGCTTAAATTATTGAATTCTTTGTTTATGTGTTCAATTAATGTCTTTAGGAGAAGGTCTCGAGGACAATGGTCCTTCTAACGTTCTAGATTCGTGAAATTTAGTTTGGTGCGGAGGTAATTGTTATGTTGAGTTGGGTTTTTATGTCGAAACATTTCGACAATCGTGTTGCACGTTAATTTTGGTAATTGTTACGGTCTGTTGCTTAATTGGCTATTGATTGTCCTTTCTAGGTCTCGAAAATCCTCTACGTTGTTCCTGCTTCAAAATCACTTCAGGTGCATACTGAAAACTCGAGTTTTTGTAAATTTCGGATGCCAAAAAACATGGATGTCGACGCCACACGGATGTGTGCTAGGCCATGTGGTAGGCCGTGCGACAGGTTGTGTAACACACTGTCTACCAAATACGAGCCACACGGGCAAGGGACACGGGCGTGTGTCTAGGCCGTGTGTGGTTAGGATAGTGCAGGGTTCACACGAGCTAAGGACACGGGTGTGTGTCTAGGCTGTGTAACTCACTGAGTACAAGATAAGGATCACACGGGTTAGGGATACGGGCATGTGTCCAGGCCATGTGACTCACTGTTGTTTTTAGATACCACACGAGATAGAGACACGGGCATGTGTCTAGGCCGTGTTACTCACTGTTTGTGATTTAGGACCACACAGACAGACGTTACGGGCATGAGTCAGGCCGTGTGAGACACACGGGCGTGCATCAGGCCGTGTGGAACCACACGAGCGTGTGGGCAAGGTCTAAAATTTATCTCCAAGGTTGTAAGCATCGTTTAATGTGAAAGTAGGCCTTCCGTAGTGTACTTATGACCTGAATTAGACTGTGTGAGTACTCTCTAATGCTCTGAGATTGGGGTACTGATTATATAATGTATACTGATTGTGATGACTATCGATGATATTGATCCGTATTATCTAACTATGAATTGAATCTGAAATACTGTGTATATATTCTTGATATCTGTAATTTGCATTTGCATTGGATGTGAATTATGTAAAGAAGGAAGTAATCTGTCCTGATTCAGTGGCTAAGCCATGATTTATATGAAAATTTGGCGTTAATCACAATTTGATTTGGCAGGTAGTTTGCATCTCATTGAACGTGTCGGATTGACACTATATGGTGTGTAGGGCTAGATGGGTATTAAATGCCCTTAACAGTGTGTTGAGATGGTCAGAGATGGTGTGTAACAATTGGGGGTAGGAATAACTACATATGCTTCTGATCTATTATGTATTTGAACTGGAATTGTTCTGCCATATAACTGATACATTAAATCTGTGTTGGATATTTTTTTTTTCTAATTGGAACTCGAGATTCGAGAATTCATTATTACAATTATGCTTTTAATTGAATCTATGTTGGTTATACACTGAATTCTCTACTTACTGTGTTGTTGACTGAATTTCAGGTAACTTAAAGGCTTGATCGGGTCGGCGTAGTGGGAGCTCGGTCAATCTGCTTTCTATATATTATCATATAGTTCCAATAATTCTTAGTACTATGATTTTTCTAAGATTGTTGAACTATCAATTGGATTCTATGGTTGTTATGTTCTGTTAAATGATTTCAACTGTGCTTATAAAAGTTGTTTTTTCTTAATAATGTTAATGTGACTCTTCGGACTTGGTCTAGACGCCTAGGCCGGGTTTTGGATGTTACAATACACACAGGGGTTGTAACACCCTAGACCCAGCCTAGACGTTATGGTTGAATCCGGATATGTCACGAAGTAGGGTTTTGAAAACGAAGTCAATACGATAAAATCATTTTAGTTTTTCATCTCATAATCGCTTATATCTATTGTCAAAGCGTTATTTAATTAATTAATTTGCCAAAACGTGATTTACAGCGAAAGTGTATAAAAACCATTTTATTTCGAAAATCCAGTTCGTACTTTCAGAAAAAAAAACCTTTGTTTGCATATAAACCATGGTTTTTAGATACCCGATGCAAATAAAGTACTAAAGCAAAAATCCAAATCCCAAAATAAAACCAAAAAGTCATTCCAATTATTACAAAACTCCATAAATAATCCTTAAATTAAAATAAAAACCATAAACTTAATCAGTTTACGAACTCGTGGTCATTGAGAGGCTCCGTCGCACCGATCCGTCTAAGTCTGTGGATTACCTGAACATTACAGACAAATAGATGTGAGTTTTCATAAACTCAGTGTGTAACCCAACAGAATTAAGCACGCAAACATAGAGAGATCTCATATTCAATCAAATACAGATACAGGCTTATGTCTATTTCAGATACAATGAATAGAATCAGATATACATATCCAATATACATAATTCTACCCCCATCCGCTACACACCAACTTCGACCATCCCAACACACCATGTGGGGTTAAAAAAACCCACCCATCCCTACACACCATATCGTGCCATTACGACACAAGTCAGATAATGTGCAGCCAAGCTGCCAGAATATAGGCGATGATTGCCGTACATAATACTTCCTCCTCATATACAAATCCCAACCTAAAAACATATACAGAAACAGATACAGAAATAACAGATTAAAATGCTCAACATGCTTATGTACAGATAATAGTTATACATCTAGCAGATTAAACAAACATGCACAACAGTATCATACTCAGAACAGAATATCAGTCTAACAGATTGCATAGTTTTAGGGTTTGGTTAGCCCTTATCGACCCTACGGTAGGCCCACAGTCGATCGAAATGACCCATGCGACCTTAGGGAAAATTTCAAAATTATGGGCCTGCATGCCCGTGTGGCCCACACAGCCTGGCCCAAAACCTACACGCCCGTGTGGGCCCAAACGCCCGTGTGGCCAACATGCCCATCTTGGCCTAGCCTGTGTAGCTCATACGGCCACGCTCATGCCACCACACGACCATGTCTTGCGCACGGCCAAGCATTCGTCGATAACACGACCGTGTCCCGCACACGGCCAACCACACGCCCGTGTGGCGTCGACATAATAGTTTTTTAGGTTTTGCTGAAGATCGATTTTCTGCGTTTCGGGTACACACCTGGTTTGATTTTGATGCTATCGCAAACACAAGCCCTCCAAAACCTAAAAATCGACATACCAACGCTCAAATTTAATAACACCTTCGAAACTTTAATGGAAATATTCCACAAACGGAAACTTACAGCATCCAACAACGTTTTCGTATACTTACCAATAACAAAAAAGAACCCCTAACACTCAAATCACTGCAGGAGCACCAATAGATTCTTGCCCTTCCCCTAATCGAAAGTAAACACAAACCCCCACTAAATCACTACTCACGAAACATTAAGATCAAATCCACACAAGACTTATCGATCGAACGTAGTCAAAAGTTGCACAAAATGAGGCGAATTTGGAAAAATCAAAAAGGAGAGGGAGAGACGAAAATTAACAGAGGAGAAAAGGGGATAGGAAACGTCAAAAAGGGAGAAAGAAAATTGGGAAAAAGAAAATAAAAATAATTAAAAGAAATAAATACTAAAGAGATATTAAAATTCCTCAAAATCTTCCTCACTATCCCACTAACAATCACTAACTCAGAAATCCAACTCCACCGAAACTCTCACACGTAACTGAGCAAAAATATATCATCCTCGCTTGCACAGGGATTCAAACACAGGACCTCCAACACACTAAATCCTTACCACTCGAACCAGCAGGCTCATTTTGATATGGTTTAACGGACAATTTAACATAAGCCCACTATTCAAGGATGAGGCTAGGATCAGAAAAATAACAAAATTGGAAAAGATGAGACTTGAACCTAAGACCTCACATACACACCTAGAAAACTTAACCACTGAAGAAAATACATATTTATGTCGGATATTTATAGAAACAGAGATAAATTATTCAGGGCATTACAACTCTACCCCCTAAAAAAAATTTTTACCTCGAAATTTACCTGATCAGAACAGATGAGGATACTGCTAATGCATCAGGTCCTCAGGTTCCCATGTGGCTTCTTTAGTTTAGTGCCATGATTTCACCACAGAACCTTCACTAACGGGATAGACTTCCTCCTCATAATCTTAATATCTTGATCTAGAATCTGAACCGGCTCCTCCTCAAAAGTCAAGTCCGGTCTAACCTCGATCTCTTCAACAAAAATAACATGAGATGGGTCAGACCGATACTGCCTCAAAATCGAGACGTGAAAGACATCGTGGATACGGTCCAACTCCGGAGATAACTCCAACTGATAAGTGACCGGTCCCACACGTTTCAAAATCTGATACGGCCTGATAAACCGTAAAAGTAACATATTTTAAGCCCACATTTAATATGCTTTTGGATGATTTAAGCCCCAATTTATGTAAAAAGGTGCTCTTAATCCTTTCTTTTCATGTTTTATACTCAGGAAAGCACCCGATGATGAAAAGAACGAGAAACGGGCTTAAAACGGACCAAATTGGGCCAAGCCACGAAATCAAGACACTGACTGGACTTCAAGCCACACGGCGTGTACACCATTCCTACTAGAACACGGCCTTACCACGACTTACACGACCGTGCCTCATTCAACAGTGTCGAACACGGCCTGAAGACGATTCACACGGGCGTGTGCCATGGTCGTGTCCCTGCCGCGGCCAAGAGAAGTTTTACTCAGATTTAGATACTTAGAGGCAAAGAAACATATTCCAAAGCCTATTCAAACACCCTAGTAGGAACTCTACTTGAATTACGATACTTTAGGGCCAAGTAAGGCATCTCAAAGCCCATATAAACACCCCAGGGGGAAACTAATTCGGGGAGTGAGAGAAAAACCCTCTGTCGAGGGGAGCCCAAAGCTATCGTCTAGGGGCGTCGAGCCAAGCCGAAAAGGTCAGATTTGTGGGAATCACTCGAAGATAGCCAGTTGATCCATCTCAAGAAGCCGAAATTCTACTCAAGACAGAGGATCTCCTCTTCAATTCCTTCAGGGGGTTTTAGGGATTTCTTATGTTTTGTTTTATCTTTTCTCTTGAGATGTTTTTCTTTATTGTTATGAAGTAAACCTTCGGATACCCGAAGGGGATGAACCCTATGATGAATCTTGTTATTTGATTATTTGAATTATATGATAATAACTTAGTTTGTTCTTAATTGTGTGAACTTAATCCAAATCTAATGTGCTTAGGTGGAGGATGAATAGACCCTGCCTAAGAGTAGATCCAACATAATTAAGCGGAGTTGATCGCACGCCTAGAGATAGGGTGACGAGACTTTGCCGGATTAGGGTGAAACCTAATATGGGAGTCCATAGATCGATTTACTACTATTCTAGTGGGTTATTATAAGCGAACGAGAGTTCCACTAATTAACCTAGGGTTAGACGTTATTCGCCTCGAGAGAGGGTTTAATATACGTTAGGGAGTCTCACGGATCAAACTAAGTAAATAAATCATATGGTTCAAGGTTAAATAACAAGTGAAGTCTAGGTGGATTTTTCCTAAGGGTATCGTTTGAGTCAACTGAGTTTTTCCAAATGTTATTTCCCGAATTCATTCTTTTTGTCTTTGCGTCTTAGCTTAGTTAGTAGATTATTTTTAGTTTAAACAATCATCACTTTATATTAAGGCTAAATAATAAAAAGACGGTGAGTATTAGTACTTTTAGTTCCTTTAGGTTCGACAATCCGGTCTTGCCTAAACTATACTACTGTTCTATAGGTGCACTTGCCTTCAATCGTTGTCAGAGTTAGTTTCCAGGTTCGATCATTCTTTTATAAATTTTTAAACTCTGATTTACAGCGATCAAGTTTTTGGCATCGTTTCCGGGGAACTAAAATATTAAGAAAGTTCTATTTTTATTACTTTAGCCATTTTTTTTATTGCAATTTATTTTCATTATTATTATTATTATTATTATTATTATTTTTACTTTGCTAATTTTTCCTCCATTTGCTTTTGGCAGATAATTTTAGTTTTTAGAGAAGATGTCATTGAATAACTATCAGTGGTAAGTTACAAGGACAAGGCCAGCCAAAGCAGCCAGTATCTTCAACCTCGACGTACACCCAATAATGCAATATGACTCAAATCTAGGAGGCGTGGCGAATTTTGAGTACCCACCCTACGGATATGGCATGGAGAACGAACAAGTCCATTATATGGGTAACTATTCTAGACCCCAAAATAATTTTTATGATAACACTTATAATGCAGGTTAGAGGTACCATCCCAATTTCTCGTGGGATGATCAAAGTAGCCAAAGGCCTGAACTTCCTCCAAACTTTCAACAACCACCTCACCAACAGGAAGAGGAGTCGAACCTTGAAGAGATGCTTGACAAGATTCATGGCGACTACGGATAACCGTCTCCAAAAAAATGAGACAACACTTAATGACCAACAAGCATCGATCAAAGGGATCGAGAGCCAAGTTGGGGAACTTATTGAGTCGGTTGGGGAACTTACTAAATCGGTTATACAACTTGCTAAGTGATCTCGTAACTACCACAAGAAAGCTTGCCAAGCAATCATCAAACTAACCCGAGTGAGCAAAATCAAGCCATTTACGATAGTGAAGGGTTAGACGAACCAAACTCAAGGGAAGAACCTGTGGTAAGTGAAGGTAAGGATGAAGTGTGCCATGATATACCAAAATCGACAATTACAGAGTACCAACCTCGTGTGCCATATCCCGATGCAACAAAGAAAGACCACACAGAGGAAGAAGTCGGTGAACTCACACTTCGTGTAGACGATGAAACAATCACTCTTCAAGCTCTTGACTCAGCTAGGACATCGAGTAATAAAGGTACGAACGTTAATTTTATTGATAACCATTTGGTTCAACCTTCTTTACAGGAAGCATCACGAAATCACCTAGTTGAGCTAGATCTTAGACCTCGTACCCATAAAGAAATAATTCATGAAGAACTAAGGCTTCAGGTCGATGAACTAGACGAGTGGAAAACACACTTTAAAGAGAAACTAGGAATACACGAAGTGAAACCGACGACAACCCCAGACGAGCTGATAGGAACAACAAATCACTTCAAAATAGGGGATCAGGTATTGTTGAATAAGGAAGACCCTCAAATCACCAATTTAGACCTCAAGACAAATGAAGAAATAACTTTTGAGGTACTTAATGTCTTCCTATACGGTACAGTCGAGGTAAGCAATCCTAAATTCAACACTTTTGAGGTAAACATTACTCGACTTAAGCTTTATATCCACAACCGAATTGATCGCATGAGAAAGGATTTTCACCTCTTCAAACCACCTTGACCATACGAATGAGAAGTAAAGTCTAGCTTAAGACTATAAACGAGCGCTTATCGGGAGGCAACCTGAGCACTAACCCTATTAATTTTTACATTTTTTATTTTACTTTTATTTTTCATTTTAGCACCTAACCATAAACTAACCAAAGTACAGATTTCCATGCTCACACGGCCTTGCACACGGCCGTGGCCGTGGCCGTGTGGAAGCCAGAATGACAAACCACAGACGTGCTAGTAACCGTGCATGACAACGAATGATTTATTTTCCCAACACGGGCTGCGATAAAAAGCCACGCTCGTGCCGACTTCCCGTGTGAGGTTACTGACTTATTGAGCACGGGCGAGACATGGCTGTGCCCTACAATCGTGCGAGGTTACTGACTTGACGAGCACGGGTTAAACACGCCCGTTCTAAAGGACGTGAGAAGAATACACGGGCGTGCTACGAGACCCACGGCCGTGGTAAAACACCTAAACGCGCCCAAAATTCAAAATCACGAAAAACACGGACTGATAGTGCACCTCTCACCATACAGATAGTGCCTCAAAATTTTCAACGTAAAAACCACCGCAGCTAACTCGAGATCATGCATCGGATAATTCCCTTCATGTGTCTTAAGCTGACGGGACGCATAAGCCACAACTTTTCCATCTAGCATTAATACATATCTCAAACCGACGTGTGACGCATCACTATACACCACTATACACCACAAACTCCTTACCAGATTCAGGCTGTACTAGAATAGGAGCCTGAGTCAGAACAGACTTGAGCTTCTCGAAGCTCGATTGCTGCGCATTAGTCCAGAAAAAAGGAACACTCTTGTGCAAAAGCTTAGTCAAAGGAGCTGCAATCTGAGAGAACCCTTCGACAAACTGCTAATAATATCCCGACAAACCTAGAAATCTACGGATCTTAGATATGTTCTTAGGCTGTTTCCACTCAAGCAAAGCCTTGTTCTTCTTCGGATTAACACAGATCCCCTCAGCCGAAACCACGTACCCCAAAAAAGTTACCTTTCACAACCAGAACTCACACTTGCTCAACTTAGCATAGAGCTGCTTCTCTCAGAGTATCTGAAGCACTACTCTAAGATGTTCATGATACTCATCCTCGGTCTTAGAGTAAACCAGAATATCGTCAATGAAGACCATGACGAACTGATCTAGATATGGCTGAAAGACTCGGTTCATTAGATCCTTAAATGCAGTCGGAGCATTTGTCAGACCAAAAGGCATAACTAGGAACTCGTAATGTCCATAACGAGTCCTAAATGCGGTCTTTTGAACATCCACCTCCTTAAATCTCAACTGATGATACCCAGAATAAAGATCAATCTTCAAAAACACTGAAGCCCCTCAGAACTGATCAAACAAATCATCGATCCTCGGAAGTGGATACTTATTCTTCACAGTCAGTTTATTCAGTTACCGATAATTAATACACATACTCATGGTCCTATCCTTTTTCTTTACAAACAGAACCGGTGTCCCCCCACACGGAAAAACACTAGAGCGGATGAAACCACCATCCAAAAGCTCTTAAAGTTGAGCCTTAAGCTCTATAAGCTCCTTCAGTGCCATACGGTATGGAGCGATAGACACTAGAGCTGTACCCGGTAGAAGCTCAATGCCAAACTCAACTTCCCAACACGGAGGTAAACCCGGTAACTCCTCAGGAAAGACATCCAAAAAATCCCTTTCTGTTCTGATATCTCTAATAGAGGAGTCCCTAGAAACAAAAACATTAACGTAAGCCAAATACGCCTCACACACTTTCCAAACCAGTTTCTCAGCCACAAGAGTGGAGATCACATTGGACAAATAATCTCAATGCTCACCGATCACAACCATCTCCTTATCATCCTCAGCCCTTAGAATGACCCTCTTAGTCGCGCAATCCAAACTGACTCGATGCTTAACCAACCAGTACATACCCAAAATCAAATCGAACTCCCCAAACGGTAACTCCATCAGATTCGCCAAAAATATAGCCCTTTGCACCTCTAACGGAACATCCCTATAAAGTTTACTAACCAGAACAGATTGCCCCAACGGGTTCAGTACAGTAATCTCACTAGAAGTGCTCTCAACAGAAATCCCTAGGTTTTCAGAAACAGAACTAGCTACATAGAAGTGTGTAGAACCTATGTCTATCAGAGCAGTATAAGGTACATCAAAAATTAAGAACGTACCGGTGATAACACCTGGAGCATCTCTATCCTCTCGGCGTCGAGCTGCATAAACCAACGTAGGCTGCCTTGCCTCAGTTTGACCAGCACCTCTGCCCAGTACTCTCTATCCTCGGCCCATACCATTTCCACCCCTGGCCGGTCTACGGCCCCTAGGTGGCGGCCGAATCGCCTCTCTCGAGGTCAGATGCAGATCTGAATTCCCAAGCTTATCCGATTTACTCGTTGTGGACACTCTCTAATACGGTTCTCTAGAGACCCATACCTCAGACAAGCCCCTATCTGTATCTAACACTCGCCCAGATAGCGCCTACCACAATCTCCATACCGCTGAATCTCAATAGGAGCAACAGGAGCCCCCACTCTAATCGGCCCATCAGGTCTGAGCTTTTTCTTAGGCCTCTGAACAGAACTAGAGGGCTACAAATCCCTCTTATTCTTGCCTCTCTCACGGTCCCTATTCTGGCGCTCCATGTGCCTAACCTCTTCAGTAATCTTTGCCTTATTAACAAGAACTGTAAACTCACGCACCCTCTGTGGAGCAATCAGAACCCTCAGACTATCTTTCAGTCTGTCCTCAAAACGGACACACTTCTCATACTTAGATGCCACCATGCCTCGAGCGTAGTGGGTCAACCTCAGAAATTTAGCCTCATACTCGGCCACAGATCTATCACCTTGCGTGAGATTCATAAACTCACGCCTACGAGTATCTACATAGCTCACCCCTACATATTTTCCCTGAAAGATAGTCTAAAGAAATCCCAGTTCAGACGATCAGGCTGAGTACATTCCTCAACCGTTAACCACCACTGATATGCCTCGTCGCAAAGCAAAGAGACAGTGCCCTTCAGTTTCTGCTCAGGAGTTCAGTCTAAATCATTCATGATCCTCTCGGTGGCCTCCAGCCAATACTCAGCCACAGTAGGGGCGACTCCAGTGACACCCCTAAACAGCTCAGCACCATTGGACCGGAGTCGTTCAGTTACCGACCCACGGCCCCCAAATCCAAAATGGGGTTCATCGACCCTCTCCAATATCCTTAACATGGCTTGGGATAGTACGTCGTCCCCAGCCGAACGGCTTTGTGACCTAGTCTCAGTAGCAGGCAAAACTGGTGTCTCACTTGTATCTAAGTTTGGTATACTGCCCAGAGAGGAAGACTCAGCTCGAGCCCCTTACGGCCTTTACCATGGCCCCGAATACCATGTCAGCATGTTCTACGAGTGCTCATTGTAAATTTTAAATTTTTATCTACATTATAAAATTTTATGTATCAGTTCCAGTTTTTATTAGCAGACATTTTATGTATAAATTATCAGAAGTTCAGAAATGTTTTTAGAAGTTTCAGTCTCTAGCTATTTCAGTACAGTTTCAGAAAGTACTAGCTACAGTGTTTTTAGAATATACTATCTAAGCTTCAGGATACTTATAGGATCGACGCTGGAGACTCGGTGTACCACATACCTTCTCAAATTGTTCAAATTGTTTGAAAACCAATTCTTTTGAAAAAAAATTTTGGAACCCAAAATTCATAGCCCATGTTTTGCAATCTGGCTCTGATACCATTAAATGTAACACCCTAAACTCGGCCTAGATGTTATGGCCAAATCTGGAGATGTCACGAAATAGGGTTTTGGAAACAAAGTCAATACGATAAAATCATTTCAGTTTTTCATCTCATAATCGCTTATATCTATTGTCAAAGCGTTATTTAATTAATTAATTTTTCAAAACGTGATTTATAGTGGAAGTGTATAAAAACCGTTTTATTTCAAAAATCTAGTTCGTACTTTCAGAAAAAAAACCTTTGTTTGCATATAAACCATGGTTTTTAGATACCTGACGCAAATAAAGTACTAAAGCGAAAATCCAAATCCCAAAATCAAACCAAAAAGTTCGGAGAGTTTAAATATTACAAAACTTCATAAATAATCCTTAAATTAAAATAAAAACCATAAACTTAATTAGTTTACAAACTCGTGGTCACCGATAGGCTCTGTCGCACCGATCCGCCTAAGTCTGTGTATTACCTGAGCAGGACAAACAAATAGATGTGAGTTTTCATAAACTCAGTGTGTAACCCAACGGAATTAAGCATGCAAACATACAGAGATCTCATATTCAATCGAATCATGAGTTCGGCTCATGCCCATTTCAAATCTGATCCAACGAGAATAAGATATACAAATCAGATATACATAATCCTACCCCCATCCGCTACACACCAACTTTGACCATCCCAACACACCATGTAGGGTTAAAAAACACCCACCCCTCCCTACACACCATATCGTGCCATTACGACACAAGTCAGATAATGTACAACCAAGCTGCTAGAATATAAGCGATGATCGCCGTACAGAATACTTCCTCCTTATATACAAATCCCACCCCAATAACAGATACAGAAACAGATAGAGAAATAACAGATTAAACATGCTCAACATGCTTATGTATAGATAATAGTTATACATCTAGCAAATTAAATAGACATGCACAACAGTATCATACTCATAACAGAATATCAGTCTAAAAGATCGCATAGTTTTAAGGTTTGGTTAGCCCTTATCGACCCTACGGTAGGCCGACAGTCGATCGGACCGACCCGTACGACCCTAGGGAAAATTTTAGAATTATGGGCCCACACACCCAAATTGGCCCGTGTGGCCCACACGCCCAACTTGGCCTAGCCCGTGTGGCTCACATGGCCACGCTCACGCCACCACATGGCCGTGTCTTACGCACAGCCAAGCCTTCGTCGATCACACAGGTGTGTCCTGCACACGGCCATCCACATGCCTATGTGGCGTCAATAGAACAATTTTTTGGGTTTTGTCGAAGTTTGATTTTCTGCGTTTCGGGTACACACCTGGTTCGATTTTGATGCTATCGTAAACACAAGCCCTCCAGAACCTAAAAATCAACATACCAATGCTCAAATTTAGTAACACCTTCGAAACTTTAACGGAAATATTGCACAAACGGAAACTCACAGCATCCAACAACATATTCGTATACTTACCAGTAACGAAAAGGAACCCCTAACACTCAAATCGCTGCAGGAGCACCAATAGATTCTTGCCCTTCCCCTAATCGAAAGTGAACACAAAACCCCCATTAAATCACTACTCACGAAACATTAAGATCGAATCCACACGAGTCTTACCGATCGAACGTAGTCAAAAGTTTCACAAAATGAGGCGAATTTGGAAAAATCAAAAAGGAGAGGGAGAGATGAAAATTAACAGAGGAGAAAAGGGGATAGGAAACGTTAAAAAGGGAGAAAGAAAATTGGGAAAAATAAAAATAATTAAAAGAAATAAAAATTAAAGAGATATTAAAATCCCTCAAAATCCTCCTCACTATCCCACTAAGAACCACTGAATTAGAAATCCAACTCCACCGAAACTCTCACACGCAATTGAGAAAAAATATATCATCCTCGCTTACACAGGGATTTGAACACAGGATCTCCGACACACTAACTCCTTACCACTCGAACCAACAAGCTCATTCTGGTATGGTTTAACGGACAATTTAACATAAGCCCACTCAACAAGGATGAGGCTAGGATTAGAAAAATAACAAAACTGACAAAGATGAGACTTGAACCCAAGACCTCACACACACACCCAGAACACTTAACCACTGAAGCAAATACACATTTGTATTGGATATTTATAGAAACAGAAATAAATTTTTCAGGGCATTACAGGGGTTGGAGGATCAACTTTCAAAGTTGCCCTAATTAACTAAGAGAAGTTCAAGCTTTTAAGATAAGTTTGTGTATAGCTGGATTAAAACTGAATTAATAGATGAGTTTGAATTGGATTATAATCCGGTCTAGAATCAATTAAACATATTTTTAAATGTTAATTATCAGTTAATTCAATTAAAATAATTAATTAAACAAATTATTGAATAACTAAAAATAATATATAATGAAATATATTATATTTATAAGCCCAATATAATTGACAAAAGAAACAAATGTTATGTGGCAATAATAGGTTGTAGGTTAAGGCAAAAAAAAAAAAATATTCTGTTATTATGTTTTTTTAGTAAAGAAGAGAACAACTATTCTAGGTAGGGATATTCAAACTTCGATTAAAATCGAATTAATCAATTAAACCGATCTAATTCGGTTAATCGGCCGGTGACCGTACTTAGTTCGGTCGAATGTCAGTTAATAGTTCTTTTTGGAATTTTAATTATCGATTAATTTGGTTTGAAATTGAGTAATTAACCGAATTAACTGAACTTAATAATTATGTAGTGTTTCAAGACTTAAGATTCTGGTTAATTTCGTTAACTTTCAAGACAAATGAACATTATCAAAGTATTTTTTTATATGTTTTATACTTGTTTTTAACCAAAAGACAATAACATATAAATTTTGGTTAATTCGTTTAACCAATCGAAGTAACCAAAATATTTCGATTTGGCTAATTTTTTTTTGAAAAAAATTCAATTCAATTAACGGTTAAAGGATTATATAGTTTGGTTAATTCAATTATCGCTAATTCGTTTTGGTTATTAAACGAACCGACTGTTTGAACACCCCTAATTCTAGGAACACCCAATTGAGCGGCATCTTCATACAAGATTTGCAACATTACCAATGGAGGAGAATGAAAAAAATGAAGCTCTATTTCCTCTCTGTATGTGTGTTGAATGAATACATCCCATATAACGATCTGAAAGTCAATGGTGTTGGAAAATGTGGTTTCAGAACCTCGTTTCTGTAAATCGGATTTGTAAATATTTTTATTAAATGTTTATGGAGTTATATTAGAGGTGGATTGAATTTCGATCTAGTAATTTTATCGAATTAGGGATTAATTCAAATATATGGGCTACATCGCATAAGTGATAAAAGTGTAATTTGCTTATGTTCTATAATTAGAAATCATGAGAGGGATTTAAATAGTAATTATACCTTTAGATTTCATATAGTGGTCGGTTGGGGGAATTAAAATATGTATGTTTGATGTTATAAAACATTAACTAAAATGCTAATAAAAATAAAAAGGAAATAAAATAGAAATTAACATAGTGGGAGAAGAAAAACATTTTATCCACCTTCTTCATGCAAGAATACCAAATGTGAAGAAAGAAACTCTCCTCGCCATTAACGAAGGGTTCAAAGCTTTTAAACAAAAATTGGTTAGTCAATTTAGTCCATTTTCTTGTAATTTTTATATTTTTGAAATCTTGGTAGCTCAAGCTAGCTGACCCATGTCGTATTTTTCGATAATGTTAAAGTTTGAGGATGTTACCATTGTTAAATAGTTAAAGTTTTTGGGACCAATTTGATAGATTTTAAGTTTAGTATTGAAAAAGAACTAAATTTTAAAGTCAATCAATAATTTTGTGCAATATGGACTAAATTCAACAAATTCTGAAATTTTTGGTTGAAATGAGAAATAGGAAGTTTAATTAGGCTTAAAGTGAAATCAACATGAAAATTTGTAATTAAATTTGAAAGTTATGTTAGTCTCGGTTTTAGGGACGAAATTGAATAAAATGCAAAAGTTACATAATTTAGAAATTGAATGTGAAAATGATTGAATATTGATGAAATATCTTGTTTGTTTTAATCCGTAGCTCACATCGTCCCGAATTCTTCAAAAAAGAAAGGAAAAGAAAAATTCGTTGACAAATAGCTCGGAGTTTACGATTTGTGCTTTTATAATCCGAACAACTTGTGAATTGCTGTATATTGAATTGTTTTTGTGTGGTAAGAGCATAAGGTGAGACAATTTGTGATAATGAGATGTATTTGGATTTATTTCAATTGATTGATATTCATGAGGACTAAATTGAATATATGTGAAAAATGTGAATGTTTATATAAATATGAAATTGAATATATGTGGAGATATTTGATGCTGCCATATGTTTGAATAAATTAATTCATGATAAAAATTGTTGTAAATTGAGATATTTTGGGTAGAGTCGGATATAATTGACATGACATAGGATAGGAAGAGTTCAAGGTTACTTCGACTAAGAGTCGATGAGGTGCCAATTTGCTTCAGTTTTACCTATGAGACACTGAGTGTCAAACATATTGCTAGCATTGGGTGCAACTATTTGTTTCAGATTTATCCGATGAGGCACTAGGTGCCAAACTGGTGTACTGGTTGGATCTATGTATCTGACCGAATCCAAATCTTGTTAATAAGGAAATAAATGATAAAAATGAAATGTTTGTAATTGGAACAATGATTTTGAATAAGTCTTCAAGATCTAAGTGATTGAGAAATTCATAAGAGATTTGAAAATAGAAATTGAAATGGCAAATGGAAAGAAATGGAAATGAAATGTGAAATGAAATATGCATTATGTAATGCATTGGAACAATGTTAGATAAATTCACTGTCTTCATGAAATTGAACATGGCAATGGAATGTTCTATCATGTGACTTGAAATATCAATAATATTAAAGTGGTTTTGGTCATGCTTAAATATTGATAAGTTGTATTTGTTTTGATTCAAAAATATGAGAAATGGTTAGATGACACGGTAAATTGCATAGGATCATTCATTTTTAATTTATGCTACTAAAATGTTTTAGGTTCTGCTTTAATGTTCGGATTATAAGAATACCAATAAGTTATACTCAGAGTACGGTTTTGTTTTCTGTGTACATGTTAGGTACTTTACGTTTCGAACGTCGACCCAGCATCCAGCGGCAATCCCAGACTCAATTGTTGGTGATGTTTTAAATTTTTGTCATGGCATGTACCTAAAGTGTCATTTGGGCATTTAATGTTTTATTTTGGGATTCTTGTGGCATTTTGAGGATTATGTATATGTATATATGTGTGTGATGGCAATGATCATGAAAAGGACATATTGATGAGTAGTTTGACTAGTATATTTACTTGCTTAGATGGTGACTTGGTTATGTGCCAAGGAATAGGTTTACAAAGGTGATTTATAAGCTTATGTATGCTTGAAATGATTTGGTAAGCTTGATGTATAAATCATGAGATTGCTTGAATGGCTTTTTGATGCGTGGTTAGTTGATAGTTGAGGTGCCATTGAAGGTTTATTGGATTGGTATGTATGTGGTCTTTTGATTAGTTTTAAATTGTTAATTGAGGTGCCGATTGTGGCATATTGGTTACGCATTTAGGATGATTGTTGTAAGTGATGTTTTGGCATGATTTTGATGCTTTTGGAATTGATTGAGATATGATATATTTGGTTTCTTGTGGTATAAGTTAGGGTTATAAAGCTTGCATTGAAAGGTATTACCAGGCGCACACGGCCTGACACACAATCGTGTGCCATAGATGGGTATATGGCACGGCTGTGTAGTTTGTATGTTTTAGGTGATTTTTGGTTCACACAGCCACAGTCTGTTACACGACTCAGCAACACGACAGTGTGACAAAATTTTGAATACTTACACTCTTGACCCATACGGTATCAGTGAGTTACACAGTCTATTCGCATGGCCGTGTGACTCCAAACCTACACGGCATCAGGCTGTTACACAGCTTGTCTACACAACCATTTGATCCACCCCACACGGCCTCAGCCTTCCACACGATCAAGGGACATAGCCGTGTGCCTCCTGCATGCAGATTTTTCCTATCTTTTTGTTTTTATTTCAAATTGATCCTTGCTTGATACTGAGTTAGTTTTAAGATTTTGTAAGCTCGATATAAACCCGAAATTGATTAAATTACATGTTATACTTGATAATTTATGATGTAATGATATTAAATTGAGATTTTTGATTTACAAATTGTATTGTATTTGTTTGTAGCACCCTATTACTCAAGTTCGACGACAGGGCTGGGTAAGGGGTGTTACATCCCAATCCTTTTTGAGTTTGCTCCGGATCGATCGAACCAATGCATTAGTAGCTATTCCATATGTTTCTTTGGTAATCATATTGATAGATTCTAAACCATTTCTTTTTAGAATAACCTATTGTCCATCAAATTCCAGAGCTATCTTCAATTTGTCACCAATATACCTTACAAAGCCTCGTATTTGATCCCCATGATCATTCCTTACAACTCTACCTGAATTGGCCCTATCATTTGTTCTATCTACAACACTATCCGAGTTGACCTTGATCCAGCCTAACAATGGTGGAATCTATTGAACTGCTCTCAAGTGTTGATCTCTTGCTTACACAGCCTTTATTTGGTTCGATCACATGGATCGACAAACTTCCTTGCATATTCTCTTGCTTTTCTCCAACACGCCTTCAACCTTTTGATAAACTTCAAATCGAAGATCAATTTGTTACACCTATTCCAAATACACCTCAACCCTCATATCCCAATCATCACTATCTTTTGCAAAATAACTTGGATTAAAGAGGTGAGTAACCAACCAATCTTAATCCAATTATCAAAAACTCATCAAGTTGATCCGCTCTCACTAGTCTTTCCCAAATAGCTAGAGGCTCGAAACATCCACAGAGAACATGAACCACATCCTCGATCAAATCTTTGGTAGATTAGGAAATTTTCCTCCCATGTGAGGTGTTTTCTAATTATTTTAGCATTTGTTAGAAGTTTACCATTAAAAATTAACCAAAGGAAAACCTTGACTCTTTGAGCGCCACGAAACTGGCAAATCAATCTCTATCGATTATCAATATTGATATTGTAACACCCCACACTCGATCCGATCGCTAGATTCGAATGTGTGATGTCACATTTTGTTGCCAAAGGAACTCAGGATAACTTAATTGTAAAAAATAGAAATGACAATATATCGTAAAGAAAAGAGAAATAAAAATAAAGAACACACAGATTTTTACATGGAAACCCTTTCGGGGAAAAGCCACGGGCAGAGGAGAAGAAAATTCACTATGTCAAATTCGAATAATTACAAGAGGCGTAGACTATGTCTATTTATAGGCTTGTAAAACCATATTCTAATAGGAGTGTAGTAAGATTGAAACTCCTTATTCTAATCAATATCAAATAAATGGAGTTTAATAAGGTTTAATAAACCTTATTCTAAAATAAAATAAAAGAAGTGTAGTTTTATATGGATTTTACTTTTATTTTATTTTACCATTGTATTTTATTTAAATAAGGATTCGAGTCACTTAATTCTCACAATCTGCACCTTAACACGAATTCTCAATGAACAAGTTCTTCATCGTGAACTCTCAACGAATAAGTTCTCCACCTCTTCCATAAAACCCCTTAACTGTTTAACGTCAACAATGAACACCAACCAAGTCTAAGCAATGCTCAAACTTGGTTATAGGAAGTGACTTAGTCATCATATCTGCAGGATTTTCATGAGTACTAATTTTGCTCACAACAATATCACGAGCAATAATATTAGGAACAAAATGATACCGAACATAAATGTGTTTTGTTCTCTCATGAAACATTTGATCTTTTGTAAGGAAGATGGCACTCTGACTGTCACAAAATGCTGTACTAATTTGAATGTCTTCATTGAGTTCACTAAAGAGTTACTTCAACCAAATAGCTTCTTTACAAGCCTCCATAATCGCCATGTACTCAGCTTTAGTGGTAGACAAAGTGATTGTAGTTTACAAAGTGGCTTTCCAACTGATTGCACAACCTCCAATTGTAAAGACATAACCTGTGAGAGATCTTCTTCTATCAAGGTCTCCAGCAAAATCAGCATCAACATACCCAATTACTCCATCTCTAGTTCTTATAAACTGTAAGAAAACATCAGTAGTACCTCGTAAGTATCTTAAAATCCACAAAACTGCTTTCTAATGTTCTTTACCAAGATTCGCCATGTATCTGCTAGCTGCACTAACTGCATATGATAAATCTGGACGTGAACAAACCATAGCATACATGAGAGATCCCACTGTACTAGAGTATGGAACATGTGACATGTACTCAATCTCATCATCTGATTATGGAGATAAAGTCGATGAAAGTCTGAAATGGGCTGCTAAAGGAGTACTAGCAGGCTTAGCACTCTGCATATTGAACCTGCAAAGAACTTTCTCAATGTACCCCTTCTGACTTAGGTACAATTTACTTGCTTTTCTATCTCTGAGAATCCCCATACCAAGTATCTTTTTTGTTGTTCCCAAATCTTTCATCTCAAATTCTTCATTAGTTGGGCTTTGACCTTTCTTATCTCTCCTTTATCTTTCGCTGCTATCAACATGTCATCAACATAAATGAGTAGATACACAAAAGAACCATCACTGTTTTTCTTAAAGTAAACACAACTGTCAAAGCTACTTCTTTGAAATCATGAGAAGTCATAAAGGAATCAAACCTCTTGCACCACTGTATTGGTGACTATTTCAAACCGTAAAGGGACTTTTTCAGCAAGCAAACATAGTCCCCTTTTTTGGAGACTGTAAAACTCTCTGGTTGTTGCATATAAATATTCTCCTTAAGTTCTCCATGCAAAAATGCAGGTTTTACATCTAACTGCTCAAGCTCCAAATCATGCATGGCCACAATACCAAGCAAAGCTCGAATCGAACTATGCTTCACAATTGGGGAGAACACATCTGTGAAGTCTACTCCTGGAATTTGACAGTAACCCTTTGTAACAAGCCTTGCTTTATATCTGGGTTCTTCAACTCCTGGAGTCCCTTGTTTCTTTTAAACACCCATTTACAACAAACAACCTTTTTACCTTTAGGAAGTTTTACATGATCCCATGTTCTATTTTTGTGGAGTGATTCCATCTCCTCTTACATAGCAAACATCCACTTTTCTAAGTCTTCACAGCTAACCGCCTCAGAATAATTAGATGGCTCTTGGTTTGCATATATATCTTTAGCCACATTTAAAACATAAGCAACTAGATCAACCTCGGCATACTTCTTTAGAGGTTTAATTTCTCTTCTAGTTCTATTTTTGGCGATAAAGAATTGTGGTGAAGAAGCAACTCTATTATGAATTTTTGTATTGGCTTAAGGAGTCGACTCTGTTGTAGATTCTGGATTAAGCTGATGCTCCACCTGCTTTTGATTTTCTTTATTGGAAGAGTCTTTAAGAGATAAGCTAGGTAGCATAGCAGTTTCATCAAAAACAACATCTCTGCTAATAACAACTTTTCTATTTTCAGGACACCATAACTTATACCCTTTTCAACCAGCTTTATAACCAAGAAATACACAATTAATGGATCTCGGTTCAAATTTTCCATTATCAACATGAACATACGCAGGACACCCAATGATCTTTAAATCAGAATAGTCAGCAGGATTACCAAGCCATACCTCTTGTGAAGTTTTTTTCTCAATGGCAATGGATGGGGATCGGTTGATAAAAAAACATGCAGTAGAGGCTGCTTCGGCCCAAAACGACTTCAGTAAGTTAGCATTCGACAACATACATCAAAATTTCTCCATGATCGTTCTGTTCATTCGTTCTATAACCCCGTTTTGTTGTGGATTGTAACGAACTGTCAAGTGTCTCACGATCCCTTCTGACTTGCATAGTTCATTAAACTCATCAGAACAGAACTCTAAGCCATTGTCTGTGCGGAGGTGTTTTATTTTTTTTCCCGTCTGTTTCTCATTCATAGTTTTCCAAGACTTAAATACAGAAAACATATCGCTTTTCTGCTTCAGGAAGAACGCCAAAACGTTTCTAGAAAAATCATCAATAAAAGTTAGCATATAATTAGCTCTACCTCTCGAAGGCACTCTGGATTGCCCCCATAGATCAGAATGAATATACTCCAACGTTCCCTTCGTGTTATGGATTCCTCTGGTGAATCAAACTCTCTTTTGCTTCCCAAAAATGCAGTGCTCACAAAACTTCAGTTTGCAAATTCCTTGCCCATCAAGAAGTCCTCTTTTGCTCAATTCTGCCATGCCATTTTCACTCATATGCCGTAGGCGCATATGCCAAATTTTAGTAATATCATCATCTGAAAAAGAAGAGGAAGTGATAGCTACATCACCAATAACAGTAGAACCCTGCAAAACATATAACTTGGCAGTCTTTCTCTGCCCTTTCATCACAACGAGGGAATCATTGGAAATCTTCAAAACCCCACTTTCAACTGTGTATCTATACCCTTTTGAATCAAGAGTACTCAACGAAATTAAATTTCTCTTCAATTTTGGAACATGTTGCACGTCACTAAATGTTCTGAAAACTCTGTCAAACATCTTAACTTTAATCGTTCCAACACCTGTAATTTTACATGAAGCATTATTTCCCATCAAAACGACACCTTCAGACACTATTTCGTAAGTTGTAAACCAATCTCGATTGGGACTCATGTGGAAGGTGCAGCCCGAATCAAGGATCCACTCCTCGCTCATTTTAGAATTGTTGGTAGAAGCGACTAGAAGTTCACCATCGCTGTAGTCTTCTACAACATCAGCTTCATCAGATTTTTCTGGTTGTTATCCTTTTTGATTCGCAGCCTCCCTTTTGATCTTGTTCTGCAGCTTATAGCACTCAGATTTAATATGCCCTTTTTTCTTGCAGAAGTTACAAGTTTTACCTCTGTTTGAAGACTTTGATCTACCTTTAGATTTACCGCGAGGATTTCGTTCCTGTGTCCTTCCACGATCATCGTCAGCATTTCAATCTTGCCTCCCACGAACAATGAGACCCTCTACCTGAGAGTCGGGTTTAACAACAAGATGATTCATCTTATCATTCGAGGTCAAAGAATCATAAACCTCATCAACTGTGAGAGACTCGCGGCTATATAAAATCATGTCTCTAAAGGTTGAATAAGACAGGGGCAACGAACAAGGTAGAATCAACCCTAGATCTTCCTTAGCATACTGAACCTCCATGGCCTCCAAGTTTGAGAAAATTTCTTTAAACACTGTTAAGTGTTCATGCACAGACGTACCTTCCTCCAAACGATGAGCATAAAGACGCTGCTTCATATGTAACTTGTCGACATACATATTTGTTCCAGCCTCTTCCATAATGCAGCGACGGTCTTCCATAATGTCGATGGCATCTTATCTATCCCTAGCAGGGCATCCTCTAGATCCATCTACGCAAGAACTGCTTACATCTTAATCTACCACAACGCAAATCTGGTGTTGCGATCCAACAGCGAAATTTCATACTTCGAAGATGCCATTACCGTGATTGAGATGAACAATCCGTAAGCTCTGATACTAATTTGTAAAAAATAAAATATCGGTAATGATAATATATCACAAAGAAAAGAGAAATAAAAATAAAGAACACACAGATTTTTACGTGGAAACCCTTTCGGGAAAAAACCATGGGCCAAGGAGAAGAAAATTCACTATGTCGAATTCGAATAATTACAAGAGGAGTAGACTATGTCTATTTATAGGCTTGTAAAAACCATATTCTAATAGTAGTTTAGTAAGATTGAAACTCCTTATTCTAATCAATATCAAATAAATGGAGTTTAATAAGTTTTAAAAAACCTTATTCAAAAATAAAATAAAAGAACTGTAGTTCTATATGGATTTTACTTTTATTTTATTTTACCACTGTATTTTATTTAAATAAGGATTCGGGTCACTTAATTCTAACATTAATATATATATGCTCACGACATTTAGTTCATAAATATCATTCATACCAATTCAATCATCCATTATAATCAGACACATACAATCATAATATCCAATATGTTAATTCATCAAGTCATAAAGTTATGCTAAGTTAATTTGAGAGTTAGGACTCGATTCCAAACCTAATTATCAAATTTTATAATTATGTCTTGAGACATATTTCGTTTTATTTTTGGAAATTTAGTTTCGATGATGACATATCTTGAGACATTAGAATTTATGACTTGAGACAAGGTTTCTTATGTCTCGAGACAAGCCTCCCTTGTTTCTTTAATTTAACTTCAATGTTTAAATGTCTCGAGTTAAGGGGTTCTTTATAACATCCTTAAATAGGGGCTATTATGTTTGAACTGTTTGCATGTGTATGGCTTGGTTGTGATATTAGGTGAGGTGTTTTAGGGTCTAGGGAGAAGCCAAGGGTAGGCCCAAACTATAGGAAAATTTTATTTTTAAGCTTTGGTTAAGGGGAGCTGAAGGAGCTAGGGGTTAAGAATATTTTGTGGAAAACTTTAGCACAAGAATTACCTTGGTAAAGTGGCAAGGAGGCGCCACTTAGGGCCTTGGGCAGTGACGCCACAAGCAGGGGAAGGAGAGCTTGGGTTCGAGCTGCAGAAATCCCTTGCTACAAATTCTTTTTGACGGCAGAGAGAGAAGAGTTGTGCTCAGCTCAAACTCTGTCGGATAACTGTTGAGCAAGTCAAACTGATTTAAACTAGTGGAGAAGAGAGAATTTAGGAGTTTGAATAATTCAAACTCATTTGAATGGTTGGCTATGAGGAGTTGGAAGAGGTTGCCGAAATTTGAACTCTAGTGTGAGGAGGAGTAATCGGTTGGAAGACTAGGTGAGGGAGTGCCGAAATTCCTTAGTGACATTTTCGGCTAGTGAATGCCTTGGAGCATTCGGTTGTATGCTAAAGCTGAAACCCCCTTAGTCTTGTCGATTTTCCCTCTAGCACAACAAGCCGAATCCTTTAGAACCATTTGAGATTTCTCTCTTTTTCTCCTTTGAAATTGAAACCCCATTGGCACTTTCTTGATCTTCTCTTTTCGGCAATATTCATCTTTCTTTTCTCTCAATCACCTTGTGCCGAAACCTTTTCTTCCTCCCTTTGCCGAATCCATTCATTCCTATTCCATTTTTCTTCTTCAATCTCTTCCATCTTTCCTTTGTGTTGAAAAGCCGAAAGCCTTGTTGTTCTTTCGTTTGCATCAAAGTGCCTTGGCCGAATCTTTTGATTTCCTACCTTAAGCCATAGCCGAATCACTTTGATCACTCTACCCCATTGCCGAAATCTCTTTACTCTCCCCTTCTCATTCTAACTATTGGCCGAATATCAATCAAGCAGACATCTCCCTGGATTTCTTATCTAATCGGTTTGGAATAGGTAAGTCTGTCATGACCGAATCTCCTCTATTCTCACTTTCTTTTCTCTGTCGACTCAAATGGGAAAAAAGCCAAATTTTGGCATTTGTTGACATGATTCCTAACCATTTTTGGAATCGATTTCTTCTAGGATCTCCGGGATTTTGAAGCAGTGGATCGGGGTTATTTATTCTCTGTCAATCGGTCTCAGTAAGTCAGTGGTAAGGATGCATATCGATTCGATCTTCCTCTTATTTATTTGAAAAGCCGAAGGCTATTAGTGATCTTGTTTAGTCTTGGCCGATTGTAGGGAAGACGTGTTATCGAGTGCTTCGGGATTTGATTTAAGCGTGAAAGGCAGTAAGGTAAGGATTATGGTTGTGCGTTAACCCTTCGGGATTTGCTAGTATAGCCGAATGGCCTTTGTTAATGATCTTGGTTTGGCCGAATATAGGAAAAGGGGATCTAGTGCGTTAGATCGAGATCTTCGGGATTCAATAATCGCGTTAGTAACCAGGTGTGTAACTTACACACTTCATAATCGTTGTAAACTTGTTAATAACCTAAACTATGTTAAAAGCCGAAACTGTGTAGATTTCGATATGATACCTTTATGGGTATGAGCAAGGATTTCGGGTAAGTCCATTTGTTGAGATTACGGTACATGATTTCTGATGATAATATCTATGCATGTTCGATATATGTCTAATGATTAAGCATGATGGCATGATTTGTATGTGCATTTCATTATTGTGGGTGATATGAGAGGAGGGGGAAGATTGATATCTGTGACTTTGGGTCACCAGAGGTTTGGCACCACCAGTGGTTTGGTACCACAGTTGATTTTGTGACTTTGTGTCACCAGAGGTTTGGCACCTCATAGCGACTCGTCCCAGTGGCTTAGCACCACAGTGGGTTGGCCTCACATTTGATAAAACGGGGTTGTCGCCAGTGATTTGGTATCACAACGTGGGTTAGCCCCACAATTGGATTATTCGTGACTTTGGGTCACCAGTGGTTTGGCACCACATTATTATTGATTTCAGTGACTTTGGGTCACCAGTGGTTTGGCACCACCAGTGGTTTGGTACCACACGGGGTAGAAAAAGGAGTTGTGGACGGCTAAGTTTGGGTGCATGATATGTTTGCTTGATTATGATTTGTGTAAGCACGTTGCTATAATTGGGAGGGGGATTATGCACTGAGTCTTGGTGACTCACCTTCTCCCTTATCTTTTCAGTTGATTCGTAGATCGCGGATGAGGAGCCGGGTGGACTCGAGGTGACTATGCGATAATTGCTTCGGTTTTACATGGACATTTGATTTGGGTATTTTACTTTAAATTCTGGTTTTTATTTGGGTTTGTAACAAGGCCTTTAAATTATGTTTTAGATTATTTTATCTGCTTTGGATTTGGTTTTAAATATGACTAAGTAATTACTTGATTTGCTTTAATAAACTGATAATCAAAGTTTTCACACTAAGCTACGCGATGAGTTTTCTAAACTCTACCATCGAGTAATACAATTCACATGATTTCAAAGAAACTTAACATTTTCCACTATACATACATCGGTTTTCCCCAAACACAAGCAAACGAAGAGTTTTCACCGAAAATAAACCGGTAACCTATTTTCTTCAAATCATTTTCACTCTGTGACATACCAGATTCGGTCGTGGTGTGTTAACCGGGTTTGGGGTGTTACAATTTTGGTATCAGAGCCAAGTTCAAAAGCTCAGCTGTGGGCTTGAGGCCCAAAATGTTTTAAAGTGTGGTTTTAAAAAGTGTTGATGGAAAAAAGAGACGTATGGTTTAGCATGGCACCGAGTCTCCGGCACCGATCCGCCCAGGTAAGTACCCTTAACTGATGGTTGCATATGATTATGATTATGATGATATATGTTATGGACGACTAATGATAGTGGACTACCCTAGAGATCAAACCTATATGACTCGTGACTCGCGAAAACAAAACTCGTAATAGAAACTGCTCATAAGATCGTGCCTTAATAATAGTGGAATAAAGACTGACGCATAAAACTTTTAAATCAGATAAGTCGAGACGTTAGACATAAGCACTCGAGGTCGGGGTCGTAATACGCATGGACGCGGTCGGGGTAGGATGATCGTGTATGCGAACCAAAGGGATCAGTCGGGAAGTCGAAGAATGAGATGCCACCACCACCACCGCTGCGGTGTTGAGTACCAAGATCGACAAGGATGATGCGATGATCGTGAGGCGATCTTTGCGAGTTCTTGAGAGGGTGGCTGGAGCAGGTGGAGGCACGGGAGCTCGTAAGTCTGTATCTGAGCGACTCCGAGCCAATAGAGTCGAGGTTTTCTGAGGTGTTTCTGGTGTGGTGCCCAATACGGCTGAGTATTGGTTGGAGGCGACGGAGCGTATTATGGACGACTTGGATCCGATCACGAGGAGAAACCGAAAGGGATAGTGTCGCTTCTTCGGGATGAGTCATACCGGTGGTGGCTCACAGTTCGGGATGGTGTCGCAAATGGATGATCTCACGTGGGACTATTTTAAGGCGTGCGTACGAAGAAGAAGTATATTGGGTCCAGATTACATTGATGCGCAGCGAAAGGCGTTTACGAGGATCGGTTCGGGGAGTAAGTCCGATCGGAGTACGAGGCGCGGGAATTCTTAAGGTTGAGCCGGTATGCTCGAGGTATCGTGGCTACGAGCACGAGCGATGTGTCGTTTGAGGACGGATTGAGGATGAGCCGAGATTGCTGATTGCTCCACAGCCAGGCGCGAGTTTGCCGTGTTAGTAGAAAAGGCTAAGATAGCCGAAGGGGTAAAGGAATCTGTGAGGCAAAATCGTGACAAGAATAGATATAAGAGAGGTTTTGGATCATCCGGGTCGGTCGATAATTCTCGAGAAAAGGCTAGGGCATGGTGGGCCAAATCAATTCGGGAGATATGTTCTTCGCTAATCGTGGTCCAGTAGCAGTTGTAATCGGTGTGGGAAATCTCACCGGGAGAATGTTGGATTGGTGGAAAAGGATGCTTTGAATGTGGCTCGTTGGATCATCGTGTGAGGGATTGTCCATGCAAGTTAGCTGTGTTTCATCGAGGCCGGTGGTCGCTCGCTTTAGGAATGAGGGACCGCAATCGCAGAGGGTCGTGGTTTCGTAGAGGAGGTAATGGTTCGTCGGGGCCGCGAGCACCGGCAGAGGTGCAGCAACACCGAGGCGAGACGGCTGGATTGGTATATACAAATGAGGCGTCGAGAGGAAGGTGATGCATCTGGACGTCATAACCCAGACGCGTTCTTAATCTTTGGATTACCATATACTGCTTTGATAGATGTAGGTTCGACGCATTCGTATGTTGCTATTAGCATAGTGGGAACCATGAACCTAGACTTTGAGACTACTTCTAGGGAGATGACAGTAATTAGCCCTCTAGATCACTCTATAGAAGTAAATAAGCTGTATAGGGATGTACCCCTAGAACTCCAAGGGGTAGTGTTTGTGGCTGATCTGATGGAACTGCCGTTTGGGGAGTTTGATCTGATTCTTGGGATGGACTGGCTGGTGAAGTATCAAGCGAGTTTAGACTGCGCGGCTAAGCGCATGGTTTTGAAAACGGTTGAGGGTGAGGAGGTGGTGATGATAGGTAATAGAAAAGATTATCTATCCAATGTGGTGTCCGCTTTGAAAGCTGAGAAAATGGTCAGAAAGGGTTGTGAGGCGTTTATGGTTCATGTGTGTGCCTTGGAGGCCAAGGAGTCAGCTGTAGAGAATGTCCGAACGGTGAAGGAATTTGTCGACGTATTTCCAAAATAACTTCCGGGTCTGCCTCCGGATCGAAAAGTTGAATTTGGTATAGATCTGTTGCCGGCTGCGCCGTGTCTATCGCCCGTATAGGATGGCGCCAAGGAATTGGTAGAGCCAAGGCTCAGTTCGAGAGTTGTTGGACCGGGGTTTTATCCACCAAGTTTTTCGCTTGGGGAGCGCCAAAGTGCTCTTTGTTAAGAAGAAGGATGGTACAATGCGAATGTGTATAGACTACATGCCAATCGAAATAAGTGACGATCAAAAACAAGTATCTCATTGTCCGGGATAGATGACTTGTTTGATCACCTTAAAGGTGCATCGGTTTTCTCAAAGATCGATCTAAGGTCGGGTATCATCACCTAAAGGTGAAAGAGGATGATATTCACAAGACGGCGTTTACTTTTCGGTATGGGCACTACGAGTTTACGTAATGCCGTTTGGGTTGACTAACGCGCCGGTAGCATTCATGGACATGATGAATCGGGTGTTCCAACAGTTTTTGGACCAGTTTATCATGGTGTTTATAGACGACATTTTGGTGTACTCAAGGTCTGAGGAGGATCATGATGCGCATTTGCGGATAGTTTTGCAGATTCTGAGGGAGAAGCAGTTATTTGCCAAGTTTAGTAAGTGCGAATTCTGGCTTAGGGAGGTGACTTTCTTGGGTTACGTGGTGTCAGCTGAGGGGATTAGGGTGGATCCTCGCAAGATTGAGGCAGTATTGGACTGGAAACCGCCTAAGTCAGTGGCAGAAGTTTAGAGTTTTCTAGGTCTGGCAGGATATTATCGAAGGTTTGTAGAGGGATTTTCTCTGATCGCAGCACCGTTGACCAAGTTACTTAGGAAAGGGGTTCCATTTGTCTGGTCTGAGAAGCAACAGGAAAGTTTTGACAAGTTGAAGAAGATTACGATCAAGCTCCGTTTTGATCTAACTTTGAGGCGGGAAAGGAATTCACGGTCTCTTGTGATGCATCACATCTTGGCTTGGGATGTGTCTTTGATGCACGAGAAAGGGAAGGTAGTGGCATATGCATCTCGACAGCTGAGATCGCATGAGGTTAACTATCCGACACATGACTTGGAATTAGCTGCAGTGGTTTTCGCCCTGAAGATATGGAGGCACTATTTGTATGGAGAGAAGTCGATAGTCTACACGGATCACAAGAGTCTGAAGTACATTTTGACTCAGAAGGATTTGAACTTGAGACAGCGTAGATGGATTGAGCTGTTGAAGGACTACGACTGTTCAATTGAGTATCATTCGGGCAAGGCTAACGTGGTGGAAGACGCGTTGAGCCGTAAGGTAGTATCGGACTTGAGAGCGATGTTTGCTCATCTTAGCTTGTATGACGACGAGAGTCTATTGGCGTAAGTGCGAGTTAAGCCAACTTGGGTAGAGCGAGTTAAGGAGAAACAGTTAGTGGATGAGGGTTTGAATGCTCGGAGGTTGCAAGTTCGAGAATGGTGGGTTGGAAGGTTACAGCTTGTCGAAGGATCTGAGTATCTTGTGTTTTCAAGGGAAAGCTTGTATGCCGAAGGACGTCGAGTTAAGGCGAGGATTCTTCAGACGCACATAGCGAGCCCATACGCTATGCATCCCGGAGGTAGCAAGATGTATCGGGATTTACGAGCAATTTTGGTGGCCGTGTCCAAACGGGAAGTAACCGAGTTTTTGGTAAATGTCCGACGTGTCGCTAAGTCAAGGCTAAACATCGATTCTTCAGTCGGGTTTACTTCAGGCCGGTGAAGATTCTACAGATGGAAGTGGGAAAGGATAACCATGGACTTTGTGAGTGGGCTACACCTTACGCCTAGTAAGAAGGACTCAGTCTGGGTAATTGTGGACCGTTTGACGAAATTATCTCATTTCATACCGGTAAGGGTTGATTACTCGCCGTGGTTAGCTAAGTCCGTATGTGGTAGAGATAGTGAGGTTGCACGAGTGCCGTGTGTCGATTATCTAGGATAGGGATCCCGATTCACGTCAAGGTTCGAAAGCGTTGCATCGGTGTTGGAGTGCGCGTTGGATTTTAGTCTGGCATTTCATCCGCAGATGCATGACATACATTGAGAAAGGGTTATACTGATTTTGGAAGATATATTGAGAGGTCAGTGTTTTGGATTTCAGAGGCAAATGGGAAGAATTTCTACCGTTAGCTAAATTTATGCGTACAATAATAGTTACCAGTGTAACGTCCTCGAAAGAACTATGCATTTTCAATTTAATTGTACGAAATGACAAGTCTTAAGCACTATGAATAAATTTTTGGTATTTTGGAATTCTAGAAATGCATAGAAATGGAAATGAACATTTTGGAAACTCAAAAATTTTTGGAAACTTGAACATTTTTGGAAACCTGAATATTTTTGGAAACTTGAACATTTTTGGAAACCTGAATATTTTTGGAAACTTGAACATTTTTGGAAACCTAAACATTTTTGGAAATGTTTCAAAAATGGAAAGTGAACATTCGAAACCTGAAATGTAAGAAAAATGGCAAGTTCTGAGAGCCGATCGAAAATTTTAGGAAACTTAGAAATAATCGAGAAATGCCAAGTTTTAAAGTTTAAAATAGGAAATTAAGGCAAGGGGGCCTTAAAAGAAAAAGTTGGTAAAATTTGACACACAAACGGGCTAGGAAAAGTGGCCTGAAGATGGCACTTATGGCTTATGGAAATGGCGCCATGTGCAAGAGGCATGAGCCTGGGTTCGAGTCACAAGGGAAGCAAATAAATGAAGTTTTATTTTTGCTTCCCAGGCTAAGGGGTGGACGGCAATTGTTTCTAGAAAAGGGAGGTGTTTTATTTCCATTAATATTGCTTAATAAGGTGATAAATAAAAGCTTTTTAATTTAGATTATTTAGAAGAGATAATAATGGATTTAACACTTTTATTTTTAAATAAAGGAGATAATATTATCATAAGAGGAGTAGTGGCCAAGCAAGGGACTCTCCTATTGATAATTTCGGCTAAAGAAGGAGAGTTAAAGGCTATTCTCTCATCTTTTCTAAGCTTTGCCGAAAATTCCATAGCAAAACCCCCTCTGCCGAATTTTCTATTCATCTTTTACTCTTCTCTTTTCTTCATCTGTCAAGCCAAAGCCCTTTTCTTTTGATCCCTGACTAAAACCTCATAGCCGAATCTCTGTGGCTCTAGGCAAGGAAGCAATCGGTCAAAGCATTAAAGGTAAGGTTAAGCATCATTCAAGTTCTTTTTCTTTTCTATTTGCCGAAAGAGAAGGGTCTAATCCCTATTCCTGTTTTATGGCTGAATCTACAAGGGGTTTATAAAGTTTCTACAACTTCGAATACAAGGAGGAATCTTCCGGGATTCAAGGATCTAAGGGATTTCGACAGACATACAAGGCAAGGATTGTTTTCAGGAATTGGGAATTGCCAGCCGAATTTAAGGGAGGAATGCCACAATTTCGGGATTTAATCAATTCGGCAACAAGGTAAGTAATACAAATCCTACTAGGATTTGGTTTTTAAGCCAAATAGGTTTGTTAATATGTTTTAATAATTGGCCGTATATAGGAGTTAAAGATCTAGATCGGTAGATCGTTCTTCGGGATTTCAAGGAATCTATTAAGCGAATCGGTGTGTACTCACACTAATTTTCAATATATTATGGCAATAATTATTTTAATATATGAATATGCATAAGAATGAGAATGTGGCTAAGTACCACAAATGTGGTAAAGAATACCTGTGCACGTTTCCTATTTTTGATAGGATTACGAATGTGATATATTTTGAACATGTGAATAGTAACATGAATGAGAAAATAAGTATGTTGTGCATGATAAAATATGTGGGGCATTTCGGGCTATATGCGAAAGGGAAGAAGGTGTTGACTTGGTCTCACCAACGGAATATGGTGACTACGGTCACAAAATTTGAATATGGTAACTTCGGTTACATTATCTCGAATTTGGTAACTTCGGTTACATTATTTGAATATGGTGTCTAATGACACAAATTATATGGGCGATGAGCACGTCGATTGCAGCGATCGCTTCGATGGTGGTGTGTAGCGGATGGAGGGTTGACTTAGTAGTCCCCACGGTGTGATTGGCGGTGCGGGTGGTGTGTAGCGGATGGACAAATAGGCTTGGGTTTGGGTTGCATCATTTTTTTATGAATATGTCTTTGATATGAACATGTATGCCTCGAATTGTTGAATGTTAGTTTGTGTACACATTGAGTCTGTTGACTCACCCCGTTGGGGAATATTTTCAGGAGATGATCCGTAATGGACCGGGTCGGCTGGAGCTAAAGGTGGCCATGCATAGCAAGGAAAGACTTTTACTATTTGGGACTGTTATTTATATTAAGTACTTAAATTTTATTATTTTTGGGTTTTGATTGATGTAATAAGGCCATAAGGCCCAAGTGAATTTCTTTATTTTTTTTGCTTTACTATTAGATATTATGTCACGAACTAATTTGGATGTAAGTAAGTACAAAATTATTTTTCTTAAAAATGAACTCAAAAATTCTTTTGTCACCTTAATTAAATTGGATTTATAAAATTAAATAAATGGGTTTTTAATCTAAGCCCAACCCAAAACGAAATGTTTCTGAAAATACACAAATTTTCTCTAAGAAATAAAGAATTTTGAAACCGGTTTACTTAAGGAACATACCAGTTCGATTCGGGCTCGTGCTCAGGGTGTGTGGGGTGTTTCAGCTTTGGTATCGAGCCCGCTTTTAAACTCTCTACTGTGGGCTAAGGCCCAAAACGTTTTTAATTCGAGCCCAAATGATTTCCTTTAAAATAAATCAGTGTTCTGGCATGGCACCTAAGTCTCTGACCCGCAGTCCACCAGGTAAGTACCCTAACTTTATGTGTGATTCTGTGATTTATGTAGAAAAGGCATGGAACGTAGAATAGAATGATAGAAACATGAACCTTAGGGCTAGATTACTCAAACACAGAACCACATAAGACTTAATGCACTAAACAAACCTATGGCTAAGTCACGAGCTAGGTGTGGTAACCCCCAGACGCATGTCTAGGATTGGATCCCGGAAGAGCACTGGTATTTAAGCGAGTCCTAGTGACTCACCTCCTCTTCGCAGAATCCTACAGTGCGTAGCTTCGGTTCACCCTAACTCGAGGGCTCAGCGGTGTGGCAACCTCTCGTGCGCATGTCTAGGAATGGTTTCGATGGGAGCTTTGTATTTAAGCGATCCGCGTGACTCACCTCCTCTCCATTCGAATCCTACTGCAGTGCGTAGCTTTGGTTCACCCCCGACCAAAGAGGGCTCGGTCATAGGCTAAACCTAATGACTAAAACCCGAAAGGGAACTAGCCATGTTTTTTTTAAAAAAAAAAGAGAACAAAACAACAAAACCCTAGTTTTAAAACTCTTAAAACTTTCTTTTGAGTTTGTGAAAATCATCTTTACAAGATTTTCCTGAAAAAAAAATATTACAAAATTGCCCCTAACTTACAAAATGACCAAAATGACCCTGGTTTTCGAAGATTTTTGCAACATCACCATTTTGGAAAATAAAACTCTCCAAAAGAACCCTCAAAGTTTTACAACTTTTGGAAATATCCCTAACTTACTAAATTTTACCAATTTACCCTGATTTTTGGAAAATTACCAAAATACCCCCGAGGTCAAAAATTACCGAAACGCCCCTGGATTCAAAAATTTTTTCCCAAAATTACCCCTAACTTTAAAATTTCCAAAATACTTTTGACAAAATCACCGAGGAATTTTCTGCTTTTGAAAAATTACGAAAATGCCCTGTAGGGACAAAATTACGAAAATACCCACAGGTAGTGGAAAAACAATAACAATGAAAACTACAACATTTCTCTGAACGAACGAAAGTTCATAATTGTTTGATGGATGGATGAATGAATGAAAGATCGTGTGCTTGTGTGAATACGAAAGAACCACTCCTAAAACTCTTTTCATAAAACTTCTTCGCGGATAATAAGTGGAACAATGACTAATCCATAAAACTTTTAATCGATCTCGACGTTAGAAATGAGCTCCGCAGGACGTGTTCGTCGTGGATGAGGTAGAGGAAGGATGATCGTGTCGAACCCGTTAGATCGGGTCGGGGTTCGACAATGAGATACCACCGCCACCACCACCCCCACCGTTAATGTGGAGCGGCAAGCTCGAGGCGGGGGAAGATCTTGGTCGCAGTCGTCTTTGAGTTTTGGAATTGGTGGTGGTGCGGGTGGAAATTCGGGACCCAAATCATGCACGAACGGCTCCGAGCTAATGGAGCCGAGATGTTTCGTGGAGTGTCGAAGTGGCACCCAAAGATACCGAAGCATCGGTTGGAAGCGACGGAGCGCATCATGGATGAGCTCGACGACCCCCCGAGGAGAAGTTGAAAGGAATGGTGGCACCGCACGCGATGAAGCGTACGCTGGTGGTTAATCGTGCGAGATGGTGCTATGGCGGAGGATCCGACACGGGAATATGTTAAGGAGGCATTCCGTAAGAAATATGTGGAACCAGTATATGCAGACGAGCAAAGAAAAGCTTTTAGGGGCTAGTTCAAGGAACAAGTCCAGAGCGTAATATGAGGCGAAATTTACGAGGTTGAGCCGTTATGCTCGAGGGGTAGTAGCGATCGAACATGAACGCTGTGGTTCGATTTGAGGACGGATCGAGAGACGACGACGATCATCGTTGATAGCACCGCATCGTGAGCGGGAGTTCTCTTCTTTGCGGAAAAGGCCAAGGTGGCCGAGGGAATTAAAGATGCTACCAAGCGGTGTGGACAAGAATAAGCCTAAGAGAGGTTTTGGACCATCCGGAAAGGGTCATAAGAGGCCTAGGGTTGACGGGCCACGAAATCAACAAGCCGGTGCAGTGGCAAGATGCTCGCCCTTGTGAGCATTGTGGAAAGAAGCACTTGGGAGAGTCCGGAGAAAGACGGTGGATGTTTCAAATGTGGATCCAAGGACCATATGCTTAAGGATTGTCCCAAACAACCGGATGAGAGCCGACCAGCCAGCCTCGTAATGCTAGCCGACCGTAGAGGCGACAAAGAAACCTCGTGGGGTCGTGGTTCGACTAACGAGAGGTAATGGTGCTTTGGCAGAGGCCGTGGAGCACAGGCCGAGGTGCTACTAATGCGAAGCAAGGCAACCCGGGATTGGTTTATGCGATTCGCCGAAGGGAGGATGGTGACGCACCCGGATGTAATAACCTGACGTTCTTCATTTCTCGACAAACCCTATTTTGCTCGATTGATGTGGGCTCGACCCATTCCTATGTTGCATGTAGTGTAGTGGAAACACTAGGCCTAGACTCGAGAACTCTCTCGATAGACAGATGACTCGTAGTAAGCCCATTAGGCCAAACCGTAGTGGTAGACAAGATCTTTCTGAATGTACCCCTAGAGATTTAGGAGTAAACTTTCTGGTGACTTAATGGAACTACCCTTGAGGAGTTTGAACTTATACTCGGAATGGATTGGTTAGTAGAACACCGAAATGTGTTGGATTGTACGGCTAAACGGATGGAGCTAAGAACCCCTGAGGATAAAGTGGTAGCTATGATCTGAGAAAGGAGGAACTACTTGTCTAACGTGGTTTCTGCAACAAGGCCGAGAAGATGGTTAAGAAGGGTGTAAGGCATTCTTAGCCTTCATTAGTACGATAGGTGGGAAGGAAGAAGGTGTTAGCGGAGTTAGAACGGTTAAGGACTTTGAAGATGTATTTCGGAGGAATTACTGTGAATACCCCGATAGGGAGGTGGAATTTGGGATAGATTTGCTACCAGAACAGCTCCTGTGTCAATTGCTCCATACCGAATGGCGCCCAAGGAGTTAGTTGAGCTCAAGGCTCCAGATCCAAGAATTGTTGGATCGTGGGTTCATTCGACCTAGTGTGTCTCCATGGGGAGCACCACCTGCTTGTGAAGAAGAAGGATGGAACTATGCGTATGTGCATAGACTACCGTCGATTGAATAAACCGACCATCAAGAACAAGTATCCTTTGCCAAGGATAGACGACTTGTTCGATCACCGAAAAGGGCAAACATGTGTTCTCGAAGATAGACCTAGGGTCGGATATCACCGATTAAAGGTGAAGGAGGCAGATTTCCACAAGACGGCCTTTAGGACAAGGTACGGCCATTTTGAGTTTGTGGTGATGCCGTTTGGGTTGACGAACGCTCCAGCCGCGTTCATGGATATGATGAATCGGGTTTTCCAACCCTATTTGGATAGGTTCGTCGTGGTGTTCATCGACGATATTTTGGTGTATTCAAGGTCGGAGGAGGAGCATGATGAGCATCTCCGAGTGGTGTTGGAAGTGTTAAGGGAAAAGAAGCTTTATGCCAAATTCGGCAAGTGTGAATTTTGGCTAAAGGAGGTGGCATTCTTAGGACATGTGGTATCCGCAGAAGGAATAAGAGTGGACCCTAGGAAGATCGAGGCGGTGTTGGAATGGAAACCGCCTAGGTCCGTGGCTGAAATACTGAAGTTTCTTAGGCTTAGCGGGCTATTACTGTAAGGTTTGTGGAAGGGTTCTCGTCAATAGCCGCGCCTTTGACAAAGTTGCTAAGAAAGGAAGTACCCTTTGAATGGAATAATAAGCAACAGGAGAGCTTTGATAAGCTCAAGAAGGTGCTGACGGAAGCTCCAGTGTTAATTCAGCCAGAGGCAGGCAAGGATTTCGTAGTATATTGTGACGCTTCGCACACGGGGTTAGGTTGTGTACTAATGCAGGAAGGAAAAGTGGTCGCGTATGCGTCTCGGCAATTAAGGCCTCATGAGGTTAACTACCCAACTCATGACTTGGAACTAGCAACAGTGGTTTTCGCCCTTAAGGTTTGGAGGCACTACCTTTATGGAGAAAGGTCAATGATCTACACTGACCACAAGAGCCTTAAGTATTTGTTGACTCAAAAGGAGTTGAACTTGACGCAGCGAAGGTGGGTGGAATTACTGAAAGACTACGATTGTTCGATAGAATATCATCCGGGCAAGGCGAATGTGGTAGCCGATGCTCTGAGTAGGAAGGTTGTGTCGATCTAAGGGCTTTGTTTGCTCACTTAAGTCTATATGATGATGGAAGCTCGCTGGCGAAATTACAAGTCAAGCCCACATGGTGAATGAGGTGAAAGAAGGCCGGTTGGCGAGATAAGGATCTAAGTGCTAAGTTACACGCAAGTACGAATCGGAGAAGTAAAGGATTATGGCGTCATTGATGGTGGAGTATCTTGTGCTACAAAGGAAAAGTCCGCATGCCGAGGGACGGTGAGTTGAGACAAAGGATTCTTCGGGAAGCGCATGGTAGCCCTTATGCTATGCATCCCGAGGCATTAAGTCAGTATAGAGATTTAAGAGAACAATTTTGGTGGCCTGATCTTAAGCGGGAAGTGACGAATTCGTGGGGAAGTGTCCGACGTGTCGCCAAGTTAAGGCTGAACACCAAGTTCCATCAGATTACTTCAACCAATTGAGATGCCCCAATGGAAGTGGGAAAGGATTACCATGGACTTCGTTAGTGGGCTTCCCCCTTACGCCTACTAAGAAGGACTCGGTATGGGTGATAGTGGACCGTTTGACCAAGACCGTGCACTTTATTCTGGTGAAGGTTGATTATTCTCTCCAGAAATTAGCCAAGCTATATGTGGCGGAGATCGTAAGGTTGCATGGAGTACCAGTATCGATAATCTTCGATCGAGACCCAAGGTTTACGTCTCGATTTTGGAAGGCACTCCATCAAGCTTTAGGCACTAAGTTAGACTTCTCAACGGCTTTTCATCCACAATCGGGGCGGGTAGTCCGAACGGGTTATACAAGTGTTGGAGGATATGTTGAGAGGTCAGTGGTGGATTTTCGAGGAAGTTGGGAAGATTACTTGCCTTTAGCCGAAGTTCGCCTACAACAACAACTATCGTGCAAGCATACGGATGGCACCATATGAAGCATTGTACGGTAGGAAGTGTAGAACACCTACTTGTTGGACCGAGTTAGGAGAACGTCGAGTTTTGGGTCCAGAGTTAGTGGTGAAAACGGAAGAGAAAGTTGAGTTAATTCGGGCACAATTGAAGGAAGCCTCGATAGGCAAAAGTCGTCGCACCGACCTTAAGCGAGAAGAGATAGAGTTCGAAGTGGGAGACCAAGTGTTCTGAAGGTCTCACCTTAGAAGAAGGTAATGAGGTTGATGCGCAAAGGGAAGCTAAGCCCAAGGTTTATAGGGCCCTATAGAGTATTGAAGCGAGTTGGGCGATGGCATACCAAATTGGGAATTACCGCGAGTTGCGACAAATGCACGATGTTTTCCATGTGTCCATGTTACGTCGTTACCGATCGAATCCGTCCCATGTGGTACCAATCAAAGAGGTGGAGCTAAGGCCAGATCTATCCTAGGAAGAGCCGATTCGAATCTTGGAACGAGATGTGAAAGTACTAGGAAGGAAGTCGGTGCCTCTAGTCAAAGTATTATGGCGCAACCATGGATCGGATGAAGCTTCGTGGGAGTCTCAAGAGACAATGCGTCGAAGAATACCCTCAACTATTTTAGTTAGGAAATTTCGGGGATGAAATTTTGTTTAAGGGGGTAGAACTGTAACGTCCTCGAAAGGGCCTATGCATTTTCAGTTTAATTGTACGAAATGAGAAGTCTTAAGCACTATGAATAAATTTTTGGTATTTTTGGAATTCTAGAAATGCATAGAAATGGAAATGAACATTTTGGAAACCCGAACATTTTTGAAACTTGAACATTTTGGAAACCTGAATATTTTTGGAAACTTGAACATTTTGAAACCTAAACATTTTTGGAAATGTTTCAAAAATGGAAAGTGAACATTTCGGGAAACCTGGAAATGTAAGAAAAATGGCAAGTTATAGAGCCGATCAAAATTTTTAGGAAACTTAGAAATAATCAAGAAATGCCAAGTTTTAAAGTTTAAAATAGGAAATTAAGGCAAGGGGCCTTAAAAGAAAAAGTTGGTAAAATTTGACACACAAACGGGCTAGGAAAAGTGGCTCAAGATGGCACTTATGGCTTATGGAAATGGCGCCATGTGCAAGAGGCATGAGCCAGGTTCGAGTCACAAGGGAAGTAAATAAATGAAGTTTTATTTTTGCTTCCCGTGCTAAGGGGTGGACGGCAATTGTTTCTAGAAAAGGGAGGTGTTTTATTTCCATTAATATTGCTTAATAAGGTGATAAATAAAAGCTTTTAATTTAGATTATTTAGAAGAGATAATAATGGATTTAACACTTTTATTTTTAAATAAAGGAGATAATATTATCATAAGAGGAGTAGTGGCCAAGCAAGGGACTCTCCTATTGATAATTTCGGCTAAGAAGGAGAGTTAAAGGCTATTCTCTCATCTTTTCTAAGCTTTTCCGAAAATTCCATAGCAAAACCCCCTCTGCGAATTTTCTATTCATCTTTACTCTTCTCTTTTCTTCATCTGTCAAGCCAAAGCCCTTTTCTTTTGATCCCGACTAAAACCTCATAGCCGAATCTCTCGTGGCTCTAGGCAAGGAAGCAATCGGTCAAAGCATTAAAGGTAAGCTTAAGCATCATTCAAGTTCTTTTTCTTTTCTATTTGCCGAAATAGAAGGGTCTAATCCCTATTCTGTATTATGGCCGAATCTACAAGGGGTTTATCAAGTTTCTACAACTTCAATACAAGGAGGAATCTTCCAGATTCAAGGATCTAAGGGATTTCGACGGACATACAAGGCAAGGATTGTTTTCGTGGAATTGGGAATTGCCACCAATTTAAGGGAGGAATACCACAATTTCGGGATTTAATCAATTCGGCAACAAGGTAAGTAATACAAATCCTACTAGGATTTGGTTTTTAAGCCAAATAGGTTTGTTAATATGTTTTAATAATTGGTCGTATATAGGAGTTAAAGATCTAGATCGGTAGATCGTTCTTCGGATTTCAAGGAATCTATTAAGCGAATCGGTGTGTACTCACACTAATTTTCAATATATTATGGCAATAATTATTTTAATATATGAATATGCATAAGAATGAGAATGTGGCTAAGTACCACAAATGTGGTAAAGAATACCTGTGCACGCGTTTCCTATTTTTGATAGGATTACGAATGTGATATATTTTGAACATGTGAATAGTAACATGAATGAGAAAATAAGTATGTTGTGCATGATAAAATATGTGGGGCATTTCGGCTATATGCGAAAGGGGAAGAAGGTGTTGACTTCGGTCTCACCAACGGAATATGGTGACTACGGTCACAAAATTTGAATATGGTAACCGGTTACATTATCCGAATTTGGTAACTTCGGTTACATTATTTGAATATGGTGTCTAATGACACAAATTATATGGGCGATGAGCACGTCGATTGCAAATGATCGCCTTCGATGGTGTGTAGCGGATGGAGGGTTGACTTAGTAGTCCCCACGGTGTGATTGACAGTGCACGGTGGTGTGTAGCGGATGGACAAATAGGCTTGGGTTTGGGTTGCATCATTTTTTTATGAATATGTCTTTGATATGAACATGTATGCCCGAATTGTTGAATGTTAGTTTGTGTACACATTGAGTCTGTTGACTCACCCGTTGGGGAATATTTTTCAGAGATGATCGATGAATGGACCGGTGTCGCGGGAGCTAAAGGTGGCCATGCATAGCAAGGAAAGACTTTTACTATTTGGGATTATTATTTATATTAAGTACTTAAATTTTATTATTTTTGGGTTTTGATTGATGTAATAAGGCCATAAGGCCCAAGTGAATTTCTTTTTTTTTTTTGCTTTACTATTAGATATTATGTCACGAACTAATTTGGATGTAAGTAAGTACAAAATTATTTTTCTTAAAAATGAACTCAAAAATTCTTTTGTCACCTTGATTAAATTGGATTTATAAAATTAAATAAATGGGTTTTTAATCTAAGCCCAACCCAAAACGAAATTTTTCTGAAAATACACAAATTTTCTCTAAGAAACAAAGAATTTTGAAACCGATTTACTTAAGGAACATACCAAATCCGGTTCAGGCTCGTGGGCCGGGTGTGGGGTGTTTCACCAGGCAAGCATTAAGATGGCACCATATGAGGCGTTGTATGGTAGGAAGTGTCGTACACCTACATGCTGGACAGAGTTAGGTGAGCGTCAGATGTTGGGTCCAGTCGATTCTGAAACTGAGGATAAGGTCAAGTTGATTCGGGCTCGTTTGAAGGAAGCTTCGGACCGGCAGAAGTCCTACGCCGATCTTAAGCGGAGAGATATAGAGTTTGTCGTGGGAGACAAGGTCTTTTTGAGGGTCTCGCCGTGGAAGAATGTGCTGAGATTTGGAAGAAAAGGCAAGCTAAGTCCAAGGTTCATTGGCCCGTATAAGGTATTGAGACGAGTGGGACCAGTAGCTTATCAGCTCGAGTTGCCAGCAGAGCTGAGTCAGATACATGATGTGTTCCACGTTTCCATGCTTAGGCGTTACCGTTCAGATCCATCGCATGTTGTACCGGTGGAGGAAATTGAGGTGAGCCCAGATTTGACCATGGAAGAGGAACCAGTACAGATTCTAGACCGGGATGTGAAAGTTTTGTGCAAGAAGTCAATTCCATTAGTAAAGGTGTTATGGCGAAACCATGGCGTGGAAGAAGCTACGTGGGAACCAGAGGATGTGATGAGACAGCAATACCCTCAACTCTTTTGACCAGGTAATTTCGAGGCCGAAATTATTTTTAAAGGGGGTAGAACTGTAACATCCTTAAATAGGGGCTATTATGTTTGAACTGTTTGCATGTGTATGGCTTGGTTGTGATATTAGGTGAGGTGTTTTAGGGTCTAAGGAGAAGCCAAGGGTAGGCCCGAACTATAGGAAAATTTTATTTTTAAGCTTTGGTTAAGGGGAGCTGAAGGAGCTAGGGGTTAAGAATATTTTGTGGAAAACTTTAGCATAAGAATTACCTTGGTAAAGTGGCAAGGAGGTACCATTTTGGGCCTTGGGCAGTGACGCCACAAGCAGGGGAAGGAGAGCTTGGGTTCGAGCTGCAGAAATCCCTTGCTGCAAATTCTTTTTGACGCTAGAGAGGGAAGAGTTGTGCTTAGCTCAAACTCTGTCGGATAACTGTTGAGCAAGTCAAACTGATTTAAACTAGTGGAGAAGAGAGAATTTAGGAGTTTGAATAATTCAAACTCATTTGAATGGTTGGCTATGAGGAGTTGGAAGAGGTTGCCGAAATTTGAACTCTAGTGTGAGGAGGAGTAATCGGTTGGAAGGCTAGGGGAGGGAGTGCCGAAATTCCTTAGTGACATTTTCGGCTAGTGAATGCCTTGGAGCATTTGATTGTGTGCTAAAGCCGAAACCCCCTTAGTCTTGTCGATTTTCCCTCTAGCACAACAAGCCGAATCCTTTAGAACAATTTGAGATTTCTCTCTTTTTGTCCTTTGAAACCGAAACCCCATTGGCACTTTCTTGTTCTTCTCTTTTCGGCAATATTCATCTTTCTTTTCTCTCAATCACCTTGTGCCGAAACCTTTTCTTCCTCCCTTTGCCGAATCCATTCATTCCCATTCCATTTTTCTTCTTCAATCTCTTCCATCTTTCCTTTGTGTTGAAAAGCCGAAAGCCTTGTTGTTCTTTCGTTTGCATCAAAGTGCCTTGGCCGAATCTTTTGATTTCCTACCTTAAGCCATAGCCGAATCACTTTGATCACTCTACCCCATTACCGAAATCTCTTTACTCTCCCCTTCTCATTCTAACTATTGGCCGAATATCAATCAAGCAGACATCTCCCTGGATTTCTTCTCTAATCGGTTTGGAATAGGTAAGTCTGTCATGTCCGAATCTCCTCTATTCTCACTTTCTTTTCTCTGTCGACTCACATGGGACAAAAGCCGAATTTCAGCATTTATTGACATGATTCCTAACCATCTTTGGAATCGATTTCTTCTAGGATCTTCGGATTTTGAAGCAAAGGGATCGGGGTTATTTATTCTCTCATCAATCGGTCTCGATGAAGTCGATGGTAAGGATGCATATCGATTTGATCTCCCTCTTATTTGTTTGAAAAGCCAAGGCTATTAGTGATCTTGTTTAGTCTTGGCCGATTGTAGGGAAGACGTGTTATCGAGTGCTTGGGATTTGATTTAAGCGCGAAAGGCGATAAGGTAAGGATTATGGTTGTGCGTTAACCCTTCGAGATTTGCTAGTATAGCCGAATGGCCTTTGTTAATGATCTTGGTTTGGCCGAATGTAGGAAAAGGGGATCTAGTGCGTTAGATCGGGATCTTCGGATTCGATGTCGCGTCGAAGAACTGTGTGTGTAACTTACACACTTCATAATCGTTGTAAACTTGTTAATAACCTAAACTATGTTAAAAGCCGAAATTGTGTAGATTTCGATATGATACCTTTATGGGTATGAGCAAGGATTTCGGGTAAGTCCGTTTGTTGAGATTACGGTACATGATTTCTGATGATAATATCTATGCATGTTCGATATATGTCTAATGATTAAGCATGATGGCATGATTTGTATGTGCATTTCATTATTGTGGGTGATATAAGAGGAGGGGGAAGATTGATATCTGTGACTTTGGGTCACAAGTGGTTTGGCACCACCAAAGGGTTTGGTACCACAGATTGATTTCGTGACTTTGGGTCACGGAGGTTTGGCACCTCATAGCGACTCGTCCAGTGGCTTAGCACCACAGTGGGTTGGCCCCACATTTGATAAAACGGGATTATCGCCAGAGATTTGGTATCACAACGTGGGTTGGCCCCACAATTGGATTATTCGTGACTTTGTGTCACCGTGGTTTGGCACCACATTATTATTGATATCGCTGACTTTGGGTCACGAGTGGTTTAGCACCACCAAAGGGTTTGGTACCACATGAGGTAGAAAAAGGAGTTGTGGATGGCTAGGTTTGGGTGCATGATATGTTTGCTTTATTATGATTTGTGTAAGCACGTTGCTATAATCGGGAGGGGGATTATGCACTGAGTCTTGGTGACTCACCTTCTCCCTTATCTTTTCAGTGATTCGTAGATCGCGGATGAGGAGCCGGGTGGACTCGAGGTGACTATGCGATAATTGCTTCCGGTTTTACATGGACATTTGATTTGGGTATTTTACTTTAAATTCTGGTTTTTATTTGGGTTTGTAACAAGCCCTTTAAATTATGTTTTGGATTATTTTATCTCGCTTTGGATTTGGTTTTAAATATGACTAAGTAATTACTTGATTTGCTTTAATAACCTCGATAATCAAAGTTTTCAAACTAAGCTACGCGACGAGTTTTCTAAACTCTACCATCGGGTAATACAATTCACATGATTTCAAAGCAACTTAACATTTTCCACTATACATACATCGGTTTTCCCCAAACACAAGCAAACGAAGAGTTTTCACCGAAAATAAACCGGTAACCTATTTTCTTCGAATCGTTTTCACTCTGTGACATGCCAGATTCGGTCGTGGTGTGTTGACCGGGTTTGGGGTGTTACATTCTTGTCTGGAGACCTGAAGTAGGGTAAAATAAATTTAGCATCGATGTACCCTTGTCATGAGACAAAAACCACTTTGTCTTGAGACATAAGTTAAGTTGTCTCGGGACCTATTAGGTCGATCTCAATACCAAGTCTAATACAACATCTCAATTAGTAAAATTTATCTTCAGGGTCTTGAGACATGCTCTTCTTGTCTCGAGACTAAATGGTAAAACTACCTAAAATGCACATTTTATAACAATCAAATGTGTTACATTACAAGTCTAACCTATACCAATATGGAATCACATTTACATACATCTTCTCGACATGTTAAAACATATCCAAACTATTCACAAACATGGTATCTAATGCATCGTCACTTAGCCTATTTGAATAAGTTAACAACCATGCAAAAACATGCATATAAGCACCCCAATTAGCTAACCAAACTTAACTTTAGGAACCTTAAAGGTCCATCAAATACCAAAATGTAGCAAAATAGTTGAAATAGCATATAATCATACAACTCAATCTAGATACATGTCGTTAACCAATTAAAGATGAAAAAAACACAAACTTGGTCTGAGCTGAGCTGTTGTGTCCTAGATGCTTCACGAATCCCTTATTCTATCAACAACCTATATTTGACATGCACATGGAAACAATAAATCTGCACACTGAGTACTGAATACTCAGTGGTGCTAATGTAATTCAAATTCAATACAATAAAATTAAATTAAAGAAAACATACAAATATATAACATTAACTTTATTACGTTACTCTATCTTTACTCATCACAAAATCAATAATCCCTGAATTTTCTCATTCAATTTTATTTCAATATTTCATAATTTAGTATTATAATGTAATCAATATTTCAAAATATCATTCACTACCATTTCTGATAATTACTCAATTTGGCCCCTGTTAATCGATGAAAGACATTAGGACAAATACTCGAATCTATATATAATGAGTAAGCCCACGGCCCTCCGGGAATTGTGATTACTCAATCTAAATATCATTATATGTCCATGACCTTTTGAGAATTGGGACTGCCCACAACCCTCTAAGAATTGGGGCTACTCACGAACCTCTAGGAATTGAAGCTAATAAATCACTGATATCAGTGACCCTATAACATGCCAAACATATCCGAACTATGTCTAGTATCGTTTGATGGGACATTGTCATCATTAATGTTGGATTCAACATTTCCAATATTGAATTCATATCAATATTCAATATCATATTATAAAAAATATGTATTCATAAATGATATCACAATTTATATCTCAATTACATACAAGTTTGTTATCATACCAACATTCAAAGCATATATGATTAATCGTCATCGTTAAATCATAGTTCATAATCCTATCTCATTTAAACATTATATCATACTAATCTTTTCTAGCCGCATATAATCAAATAACACCATAGTATTGTACTCTAGGTCTCAATCACATATAAACACGTTACCATATCAACATCTCATAAAATTTCAAGTAGAAATATATTTACCTTGTCATGTTTCCCATATTTGTTCAAAGGAAGCTAGTTATTCAATTAAAGCATGTAATAAAAATTAAATATATAAGCAAAAATTGCAATGGCTATTTGACGTTTGCCTTTTCCTTTTCCTTCGCCTTTGTCGTTCTGGTATTGTCTTTAACTCCATTCGCTAATATAATTACAAAAGCGTCGCTACTTATACAATTCAACACAAAGATAATAAAATCAAACATGGATGCATTTAATTCAATTTAATCCCTTAAGATCCTAATTAATACTCATATCTTTCGATATTTAGTATCAAATTAAAAATTGATTTTATATTTACTCACTAGGTACCTGTAGCTTCCAAACCATGACATAATTTTCTAACAACTTTCATTCTATTCAATTTAGTCTATATTATCATAAAACTAACTATAAACTTATCTCAAATTTCAACTTAATTCAACATTTTCCACAACTTTCTAACATGATCCTATCCTTATCTAAGCTTACCATTTAACAATTCTCAACATTCAAACTTTAATTTCATCAAGAATTCATTAATGGCAACCTATATTAAACTTGATGATTAGAAAATTAATACATGGGCTGAACATGCTAAGCTTCCATAATAAAATATTCATCAAAATTTCAATTAAAAACCATGCTCAAGTTGATGAATTTTGGATGTAGTGGATGAAGACTTGCAAAATTTTTCCTTTAAGTTTCCGTTACATGGACTACTAAAGAAAAAGAAGATGGAAAATTGGTTTCTCTCTCCCACTCCATGGCTTTTATACATGTAATTAGATAATTAATTAAATTAATTAACCTTAATTAATAAGAATGAATGGCTAAGATTTCATGATACAAAACTTAGTGGAATTTAATGGTAAGGGTTGGACTTAGCCACTAACATACTTTCAGTATGGGTAAATTACATCTAAGAAGACGTTGTTTGATTCGCCATATAAATTCTCTTGCATTCCCTAAATTAAAACGTAATAGCGATTGCACTTTTATGACTTTCTTGATTTAATAACTGTATAATTAAATAATATATTTTTGAACTAAATACGTAAAATTTCCTATTCATAATTTCAATGACTAAATTCATGAGATTCGATTTCGAAACTATATTTTTTGACACTGATCAAAATTGGATCGTTACAAATATCTTGATTGGTGCCGACCATATCATATGTCAATTTAGTAGTGAACTATAATTCTAGCTACAATCTTGTCATGGAATAAATGATTTAACGTACTCAAGTCCCAACTCCCACGCTCCAAGACAAACAATGTATAGGAACATGGTACTAACAAATTACATTAGGTGGTCGACGATGTGTTAAAAGAGGAACAGAACTTGGTACCCAATTGTCTCTCCAAAAGTTAACATTATCACCTCACCAAGATTCTAAATAATTCCATTTGGCATAACCTCCCGTGTACTACAAAATCCTTTCCAAAGACGTGAACAGTTAGAATGGTTGAGTGCTATGGGAAGTTGCCCCTCTCATTTGTATTTCGATTTTAGTACCCTTACCCATAATTGGTCTTTCTTTCATAACTATGTTGAAATCTACCTTCATGAGGAATGATTGATTTTGCTTGTCAATATTCTTAAATCCTAATCCACCAACTTTCATAGGTTGACATACCTCTTCCCATTTGATAAATATTTCTCTAAGTTGTACCTCTAAACAAAATTCCATATAATCTTCTCCATCTCCAAGAATATAATCTACCATGCCCCTGCTTGCTTCCCTATTTTCATCCCTTAATGTGGTGAATATATTATCACAACAATCTAACAAAATTACATTCATTGATTTAAAAGCTTCCTTTTTCTCTCCTCTTTTGTCTCTTCCTTGGCCAGCAATCCAACAGCTTGGTTTTCCTAGCATCTCACTCCAGCCAAGAAGTAGAGTTTCTAACTCTTGCTTCTTGTCTATTTTGCCATCGTCCACTTTATGGTTCAACTCCAGCTCACCTAAAAGACCATCACCTACATTTTAAGATATGTGTTGTTATCCTAAACTGTGGATGAGCCTTTTCAGACGAAACAACCATTTGCCTTGAGGGGTTGATGGAGACCAATTGCTTGGTCTTTGTGTAGCTAGTCACCACCCCTACTTACCGCTTTTGCTACACCATCAATTGACCATCGATCAATTTTCCAGCATGATAAGGAATAGTTGCAAAATAATAAATTTTGGACTTGGAATAGTCCTTTGCCTTTTTTTGGCAAAGGTTGTTGTTGGGGTGCTTTCTGTTCACTTGGCCTTTTTTAAGATAATGTCTTTCACTCGATTGTAAAGACATGATGTTGGAATTTGGATACTAAGGAAGAAAGAATTGTAGAGAAGTAACGAGAAAGTTTAGCAACAAAATTGTCTGCAAAGGTTTTTATTATTTTCACTCATATATTTTGAACAATGTAACGGGAGTATGTATAACAAGAAAAACTGTTAAGTATGGAAAGAAATAACTTAAGATTTTATACTAATAAATGCTAAATATATTATACTAATAAATACTAAATCTTCTAGAAAGAAAATATTCTATAAACGTAACTTGCAAGCAAGCTCTTCAAATACTGTTCATATTCTTAGTTCGCCAAAGTAATAAGCTCTCCAATCTTGATGGGTTTGCCAAGTGTGTTCACTGCATGAATGGTCATCTCCTAACACTCCTCCTTGGCCTTTATGCTATGAACACCAATTTTATCCCTCAAGTCTTTAAACCTCATCTTCCCAAGTGGTTTGGTTAGAATGTCTGGAAGTTTGCATCTTGCCTTGTTCGCAAGCTTGTACTTTGATGAGCTTGTATTCTTGTGGCCTTGCACTTTTACTGCACGTATTTCATTCAGCTTGTAGCTTGCACATTTCATAGCTCGTACATTTTTCAACTCGCACTTTTTTCGAGTTCATGACTTACATTTTGGTGAGCTCACAAGCTCACACTTCATCCTGCTACTTGCTATTGCATGAGTGGGTAATTTGTAACACTCTTTTTTTACCATCTTACAACAAACTCCAATGTTGTTTTCTCGTGTAACTTCTTCAAAAATTACAACCTCTAATACTGCTAAGTCACATCTGTGATAAGTTTCAACAGTAGGTCTGATACTTTTAACAAGAAGAACATCAAATTCTTCATCTTCATCTTTATCTACAACTTCAGTCATCTTCTCAGCCGATTTTGACTTGCACACATGACTAAGAGAGTTATAGTTCACATGCACCTATCTGTTGTGCAAACTATATGACACATCCACTGAACTGGTATAGGCTCTTGAAGCCTCAAAGTTCCAATCCAGCACAAAGCTTTTATTATTCATTGAGACTGTGACCACTTCCTGTCCCAATGAATCACATACAGTGCAACATTTATCTTTGAAAATAATAGTGTATTTCTTCTCCATCAATTAACCAATGCTAATGATATTATGATTTATTTCAGGAACTAAAAGCACATCTGTAATTACCTTAGTACCTGTTGGAGTGATGATCAACTAATTTCTTTTTCCCTTAGCTTTAATAAGCTGTCCATTTCCAATTCTAACTTTTGAAATGCAACTTTTGTCAATTCTCTTAAAGATGCTTTCATCTGAAGTCATGTGGTTTGTTCATCCACTGTTAATAATCCAATTCTTTCTATTTTTGGTGAAGGGTTCGCATGGTGCAACAAGTTGTGCTTCGCAGGATGGCACACAAGTTTTCACGAACTAGGCTACACAGGGGGTTCGCAGGATTTTTGTGAACTGGGATTCGTATGATGCTGTGAAGATGAATTCTTCTTGACTTGCTTCAGTAGTCTGAGCATGAGTGTTTTGTTGTTGTGTGTGCCCCTTATTCTTGCACACCCTCTCCATATGACCAAATTATTTACAACTTCTACATTGAATATCTGGCCTGAACCAGCAATACCTCTCCAAGTGATTTATCTTTTTGCAGTGAGAGCATGGTGGGTTTTCTTCCTTACCACCATATTTCCATCTATCCTATTTCTTCTCTGTCAAACTTTTCTTACCGTTATGTTTCTGGGGTTCGCATCATCAATACTCAAGGCTCATAGTGCTTCTTATTCTGCGTGCTCCCAATTCTTTGTTGCTCTTAAGCATATAGGGCATTTATTAACTCTGAAAGAGAGATTGCCAAGAGTTCCCTTAAGTCTTCGAGTGAGGAAATCTTAGATTCATACCTATCAAGAAGTGTTGTTATGACCTTCTAAACGACGCTGCTATCTGCGAACGCTTCCCCAAGTAACTTGATGTTATTTACTACTGCTACAATCTTGTCTACGTACTACTTCACTATTTTAGCCTCGTTCATCTTTAAATTCTCAAAATATCTTCAGAATTAATGAGTTATTATTATTTTCTGGTCTTATCCGAACCTTGAAACTCCTCATTTAGCTTATCCCAAGCTTATTTTGGAATCTTGCAAGCCATAATGCGTGTGAATATGATATCTGAGACACCATTCTGTATATAGGACATTGCCTTATATCTTTTAGCTCGTTAGTCATCGTGATGTTTGAGTTGAATGACTGTAGCATTGTCCCTCAATGGTGTGAGCTCAATGTAAATATTCACAACCTCCTACAAGTCATAAGCTTGTAAATAGGTCTTAATCTTAACAACCCATATATGATAATTTTCGCCGTTGAAAAAAAACGGTGAAGGTGGTGAAAAACTCACAGAAAGAACAACAATGACCCTTAAGAAGATAGCTTTGATACCAATTGTTGGAATTTATATACTAAGGAAGAAAGAATTGCAGAGAAGAAACGAGAAAATTTAGCAACAAAATTGTCTGGTAAGGTTTTTATTATATTCACTCATATATTTTGAATAATGTAACAGGAGTATGTATAACAAGAAAAATTGCTAAATATGGAAAGAAATAACTTAAGATTTTAAGCTAATAAATACTAAATATATTTTACTAATAAATACTAAATATTCTAGAAAGAAAATGTAATATGTAAACATAACTTGCAAGAAAGCTCTTCAAATCTTGTTCATATTCTTAGTTCGCCAAAGTAATGAGCTCGCCACTTTCTGTGAGCTCTCCAATCTTGATGGGTTCGCCAAGTGTGTTCGTTGCAAGAATGGTCATCTCCCAACACATGTCCATTCGTTGTGCCGATGATGACATTTTTTTGGTGAGTGTTGATTACTCATGTTTTGTATGATCTTTACCAAGATTCCACACATGTATTGTTTCAGGTTTCACAACCACAACTCTATTATTTCGAATGTAACAGCCAAGTTTAGACCCTAGTCGGAATAGTGGTTTCGGAACCACAAATCTGAGGTCATAAAATTATTTTTATATTATTTTATGTGTTTACAGCATATGAATTAATATGAGTGAAAGTTTCGTGAAATAATTTTATCGATTGGTTGCTTAATTTTGATAAAAGGACTAAATCGCGTAAAGCATAAAAGTTGAGTTCTATTAGTTAAAGGTTTTAAATAGCTATAGAACTTAAAAGTGAAGGTCCTTATGTGGCAAATAGCCCATTTATGAGTTAGTGGATGATAGTAGAGTGGCATTTGGTGTAATTATTAATGTTATTAAAGGTTAAATAAGTAAAAAAGGCAATTATATGTTAAATTAAATAAAAAAAATTGTGTCATCTTCTTCCACTATCCATCTCCACTGAAATTTCAACCTAAAATCAGTCATGGGAGAGCTTGTTATTCGACCAAAATTTGAAGACAAATTGGTGAGTGGTTTTTGCTCGATTTTTAATGATTTCTATGTTTTTGTGATCGTTGCTTGGTGTTCAAGCTAGCCCATGTCTCAATTTTTAAAAGTGTTGATGATTTTGAAAGTGCCATTGATGAATTCATGAGTTTTATGATGTTTGATGATGAATTATGCAAGCTTGGTGTTTGATATACATGTTTTGTAAAGTGATTTTTGACAAAAATGTCAATTAGGGATTAAATTGAAAAAAGTATAAATTGAGAGGTTAGATTGTGAAATAAATGAAAAATATGGACTGCTAGGGACCTATAGAGAATTTGGCTAAGAATGGGTCATATTGAATTTTTTGAATTTTGTGTATTTGTGAAATAAGGACTAAAGTGCATAAATGTGAAATGTTAGGGGCTAAAATGCAAATTGCCCATTTATATGTGCTTGGATGAAAATTGAACGAAATTTTGAATAAGTAAGTTAATTTTGATATTAATTAGATTGGCAAAAGCGAAATTCGGATCTAGTTCAAGGAAAAATCAAAGTATCGGATTAGTCGACTTAATTTGTCGTTACTGCGAATGAGGTAAGTTCGTATTTTAATAGACGTTACGAAATCATGTTATAAATGCATATTAATTGTGTGATTGAATTCAATGTCGAATAGTAATGTAAATATATATGTATTTTGAATAAGTTATATATGTTATTATGATATTGAATTGTTCGAGAAGCAGAATATATGAATACAAGAAAGCATCGACAATGTGATGACATATGAAAGCCCGTATGAACCATAGGAATAGTTAGGATACATATGTCATGACATAGCATTTCGATATGTGTTATCGTGTAAGACCACGTCTGGGACATTGGCATCGATTTGAGATTTACGTGTAAGACCATGTCTGGGACATCGGCATCGCATATGATTTCGTGTAAGACCCTGTCTGGGATAGTGGCATCGATATTTGATTACATGTAAGACCACGCCTGGGATGTTGGCATTGTACGAGCTTTTCGAGCTATTTGAGTATCCTTATTGATTCCGAACGGTTCAACGGGAATTCCGAGAAATAAGTGATTAATTGAATGACATTCCACTTCAGGTACGTTGAAATGTATGCAATATTTGATAATGAATGGTAAGTATATATATATATGTGCAAAGAATGTTATGTGATGTATATGCAAATGAAATGTGAATATGTGCAAATGTAATATGAACAAATGAATAAGATTTGATTTATAAAGTGGCATATGTGAAATTGTTAGATACAATATGAAAGAAAGGTGAATTTGGGTGTAAGTGATAATATGTGATTCATATGAGAAATATATGTGATTAAATATGTTATTTCCCAAAATGTGTCCATTTGGCTATATGAAAGTGAGAATTGAATGTTATATGAGAATCGAATTAAATAAGCTTGTGAAAGCTAAAGTTAGTTAGTAAGTAAGTATATTATTGAATGGTGAGGATTTGATATGAAATCATGTTATAAACTTGAGATAAGTTGTGTTTTGGCATGTGAGATAGCATATCATGCTTATGGCATTGTAATGAAATAATTTGTTATGTTAAGTTTATTAAGATACGAGCTTACTAAGCTTTCAAAGCTTACTCTGTGTGTTTTTCCTATGTTTATAGATTTTCGAAGATTTGCTCGGGTTGGAAGTCGCAGGAGGCCTTATCACACTATCCAGATATTGTTTCGGTAAATAAAGCTTTGAGATTTTGATTATGTGGCATGTATAGGTTAGAGATCTTTAATTATGTTTAGAAATGTGTAAATATAGCCATGTGATATGGCTTGATAATGAATGTGATTATGGAGTGAATTTAGTGCATGCTAAGAAATACAGAATTTGGTATGTTTTGATGTGCTTATGAATGGTTAATTTTGGTAAATTTCATATTTCTTTGGGAAATTGATTTGATGAGATATGCTAAGAATTGAAATGGGTTAATGTGAGGTATGAATCACATGTTTTAATGTGAAGTTGGTACTTTGAATTGGTATGTTTGAGTTGGTTTTGTATATGGAAATGAATGATGTTATTACGGGTCAAATTGTGCATGATTTGGTATGTTTTTGGCTGCCTTTGGGACATAAATTGATGATTATTTGATGCTTGTAGTTATGACCCAAAATGGGTAGCAATTTGGCCTTGCAAATGGCCTATAATTGCCCACACGGTTGAGTACACGGGCGTGTGTCTTGACAGTGTCCTTCACTGCTCCAATTCAAAGCAGGCCAGACTTGCACACGGGCCAGATACACAGGCATGTTCCAGACCGTGTGACCCAAATCAGTGTTGGACACGGGCTGAGACATGGTCCAAGGCATGGCCGTGTGAGGCACATGGGTTAGCCACACGGGCGTGTGCCCTGTTTTGAAAGAAAATTTTTCTAAGTTTCGTAAAGTTTCTTTATGTGATCGGTTTAGTCCTGAACCTTCTCTAAAGCATGTTTAAGGTATCGTAGACCTTCTAAAAGGGACTATATGAGTATGAATTATTATGAAATGATGTCGTATGATTGATGTTGTGAAATGAGCGTAAAATATTCTGATATGTCCGGTAATGCCTCTTAACCCTAGTCCGACGATGGATACGGGTTTGGGGTGTTACATTTTATTGGTATCAGGGCTATGGTTTAGTCAGTTCTAGGACTACCATAGCGTATATGAGTCTAGCTATACATGCCACATTTAACCTGTAACACCCCAAACCCGACCTAGACGTTACGACCGAATTTGACATGTCACATCGAAGTGTTTTTCAAAATCAGGCTTGTTGAGAAAAATTCGTTTTTAAACTATTGCCATGTTTGTTACTATTGGTTTCTTAGTTGGTTAAAAACCCGCGGAAGCTACTCTAATGAATGTCATTTTGAAGTTTGAAAATGTGAGTTTGTCTTTTTACAACATTTATTATTTTTGAAAATTTGTTTGTATTAGTTTGGTAGTTTAAAACATGAAATTAAACCCAATTAAAAGAAATTAAAATCACCAGAGGTCTTATTACATAAATATCAACCCAATATAAAATTTTAAATAATTAGGTCCAAAATAAAATACTAGCGAACGTGTGGCCACCTCCGAGTCCCTTGCAACTCCAAATCATCTAAGGCTGGGTATTCCCTGTACAATTAAAAGAAAAGGGTGAGTTACGAGAACTCAGTGTGTAATCCCCTATCATACAGAAACAGTCTGGGCCTGAGCCCTATTCAGTAACAGTACAGTGTGGGCCTTAGCCCATTACAGTAACAGTGTAGTGTGGGCCTTAGCCCATTACAGTATCAGAATCAGAAACAAAATACATGTGGCCCTAAGCCCCATACAGTGACAGTATCAGTAATGGAAATGCAACAATGCAATCATACAACCCATCCCAATCCAGCCAACACACCACCCGTACCAACCAACACACCATGTGGGGATTAAATCGACCCACCCTGCCAACAGACTAATATCAACACCGATTGCGGCACTAATTGGTATCGCAGCAAAGCTGCCAGTAATCAGAATGGCTAAGAGCCGTAAACAGGATAGCCATAACGCCGTGAGTACAATAATATGATTGGCACAAAGCCATCGGTAGCTGTAGTATGATCGGCACAAAGCCATCAGTAGCTGTAATATGATCGGCACAGAGCCATTGGTAGCTGTACTATGATCGGCACAAAGGCATCAATAATGGTGATATGATCGGCACAAAGCCATCAATAGCAGTGATATGATCGGCACACAGCCATCCGTAGCATCACAAAGAAAAGCCGCCAAAAATGGTACCGCAAAGCAAAACCGCCATGCTGAATGATCGCGCAGAAAAGTCGCCATAATGATATATGTGGGAAAGCCATAACTAACAGTGATTGTGGCAGAGCCACCAGTACAATACTTCCTCCATAACAGAATCCCAACCCCATGCAGTATGTCGTGTATGCAAAATGCCATGCTCAGAATCAGACATATAAATCACAAACAGATCAGTCATTTACGTCACAGACAAATCAATCATTTACATCGCAAACAAATCAATCATTTACCCTCGAGGGGTAAAATAGTCATTTTACCCTTTGGGGGTATATCGGTCAATTCACCTAACAGAGGTATTACAGTCATTTTACCTACAGGGGCATCACGATCATTTTACCTTACAGGGGTATTACGATCATTTTACCCTACAAGCGCATTACAGTCATTTTACCCTACACAGGTATTACAGTCATTTTACCCTACAGGGGTATTACGGTCATTTCACCCTACAAGCGCATTATGGTTATTTTACCCTACAGGGGTATTACGGTCATTTTACCCTACAGGGGCATTACTGTCATTTTACCCTACAAGGGCATTACGATCATTTTACCCTACAAAGGTATTACGGTCATTTTACCCTATAGGGGTATTACGGTCATTTTACCCAATAGGGGCATTAATGTCATTTTACCCTACAGGGGCATTACGGTCATTTTACCCTATGGGGGTATTACGGTCATTTTACCCTACAGGGGTATTACGTTCATTTTACCCTATGGGGGCATTACGGTCATTTTACCCTACGGGGGTATTACTGTCATTTTACCCTACAGGGGCATTACGGTCATTCTACCCTATAAGAGTATTTGTCATTTTACTCTTTAGGGGTATTCCAGTCATATAACAACCTTCCCGAAGGTCTACAGTCGCCTCAAGCGACATAGATAACATATATGGTCAAAACGGTGTAAATGGGCCCAAAGCTCAATATTCAGCCCAAGTGGGCCCACACGCTCGTGTGGCCCATTTAGCCCATATTTAGTCACGGTTATGCGAACGATATAGACCAGTCCAGTATTTACCATTTATCAGGGATTTATTCATTATGGGGTCCACGAGCCCATTGGGCCCGCACAGCCCATTTCAGCAAAATGAGACCCATAACGGCCCAAGAGGACGAGAACACTCGTGGTGGCCTCTTCAGTCTACCGCCCACGACTGTGGGCTCAGTTTTACCACACAAACGGTCGCACGCTTGTGAGACCTCAAATGCCGAAGTTTCAACTTTTCGGCTTTTCAGCCTTTCGGCTTTTGCCGATTCACAGAAACGATAGTGTGATTACACACCTGATTACGATATTACTTTACGCTCCACGAGCACCAAACCTAGGTTCAAGCAAGATCCAACGTTAGTCCATTAACCAATAGGGTAAAGCACCCTCTTATTGACGCTTAATCCGAAACACACTTCTTACCTTGTTTGAATGAGGGTGACCTTAGTCCCTCTACGATCGCTATTCAGAAACAATCACCCACCCTTGTTGATTCCTATAGTACAATAAAAATCCGATTAGTAATTGATAGGGCACATTCGGCCAACCCCAAAAACCTAAGGTAACACTTTTACCTTACCAGTACGTTGAGGACGAAAATGTGACTCCTCCTAACCATTCACACTTCACCACTCCTTGAAGAAAACCCTAGAATCGCAATAAGTACGTGAAGGAGGAAATGACAATCGGTTAGCAAAAGGGAGTATTCGATTTTGGAAAAGAAGAAGAAGAGCATGGGGTATTCGGTTTTAACAAGAAAAGTAGAGAATAGATTTTGAACACTTATCAATAGTCCAAACCTTTGCAGTAGATCGACGCAGAGAAGGATTACTAATAAAGTGATATTCGCCACCTTTAGAATAAAAGATGAATGTGTTAAAAGAAGAGAAAGGGAAGGTTCGGCTAGGCTATGAAAGAATCCAATTGCAAAAGAAAAGGGTAAGGAACAATAGATGTTAGGTTCGACCAAGAAGAGAGGAAGAGATTAGTAAAGATGCAGAGAAGAAATGACACGAATGGTCGGGCCAGAGTAGCAAAAAAAAATTAGAGAGAACCCAAAATGCCAAAAAGTGCAAAACCTAAACTGCCAGCAAAGGAATTTGACAGCTCTCCTATCAACACAATGCCTAGTGCCGAATATGCTCTCTCTTTTCCCCTTAGCCGAATTCCACTAAGCCTCAGAGTCCCATTCGGCCACAACTCCACTCACATTCAAACTCCTTGAAAATCTCCACAAATCACTCCCCTTATCCCTCCTTGATATCCTCCATAACAACTCCAAGACCAATTCAAACTTCACCTTGCAGAGTCTCAGTCCAACTCCACTTCTCCTGCTGCAAGGAAATAAAATAAATATTCTTTTGCATGCCAAGGGATTCGAACCTTAGACCACTAGTACACTCCACACGCCACTTTCCACCTTTACCAGCAGACTCCTTGTGTCATGATTTCAACAAAAATTTTATAAAGCCTTCAAGCTAAGGCCAAGATTCACTTAAGAGCAAAAAGCAAAAATTTTGCTAAAGCATAGGTTTGAACCTAGGACTTCTCCAACACTCCCAACTCTTCCTAAATCACTTAGCCACTAAAGCAAACAAGCAATTTGTGTCATTTTCTTGCACACATAAATATTTATGTGCCGTCTCCTAGCTGATCCCACGCTCAAGGCCCATTCCTTCTAGGCCCCAAATTCGGGGCGTTACAATTCACCCCTCTTTAAAGAAATTTCGTCCCCGAAATTTCTAAATAACAAGATAGTCGCACCACACAGACTTCACCACCACGCTTCCGCTGCGCACTCTGATTTCAAAACTTTACTACAGCCTCTTGAACCACGTTTGCGTGTATCTCTTGTGCCCATTGTCTATTCGCGTTTTATCAGAACTAACAGTTTTATGCAGATCGAGGTTTCACTACAGTTTCAGTCCCCTATGGTTTCAGTTTGCTCTATCTAAAGTAGTATAATCTAATTTCTAAAGTAGTCACAGTATTTCCTAACTTACCGCATTTTAATTTCTAAACAGACAAAAGTATTCAGAAAACTTACGGATTCGGCGCCGGAGACTCGGTGTGCCACACTTTTCAGAAGAAGTATCTTAAAACACTTCACATATTCGAAAACAACCTTTTGGAATCCAAAAATTTAAAAACCCATTCCACAGCCGAGTTTTGCAACCTGGCTCTGATACCACTAAATGTAACACCCAAAACCCGGCCTAGACGTTATGACCAAATTTGACGTGTCACATCGAAGTGTTTATCGAAACCAGGCTTGTTGAGATAAATCTATTTTTAAACGATAGCCATGTTTGTTACTGTTGGTTTTTTAGTTGGTTAAAAACCTGCGGAAGCTACTCTAATGAATGTCATTTTGAAGTTTGAAAATGTGAGTTTGTCTTTTTAAAACAATTATTATTTTTCAAAATTTGTTTGTATCAGTTTGGTAGTTTAAAACATGAAATTAAACCCAATTAAAAGAAATTAAAATCACCAGAGGCCTTATTACATAAATATCAACCCAATATAAAAATTTAAATAATTAGGTCTAGAATAAAATACTAGCGAACGTGTGGCCACCTCCGAGTCCCTCGCAGCTCCAAATCATCTAAGGATGGGGATTACCTGTACAGTTAAAAGAAAAGGGTGAGTTACGAGAACTCAGTGTGTAATCCCCTATCATACAAGAATGATGCAGGCACGAGCCTTATTTAGTAACAGTGCAGTGTGGGCCTTAGCCCATTACAGTAATAGTGTAGTGTGGGCCTTAGCCCATTACAGTATCAGAATCTGAAACAAAATACATGTGGCCCTAAGCCAAATACAGTGACAGTACCAGTAACAAAAATGCAACAATGCAATCATGCAACCCATCCAATCCAGCCAACACACCACCCTTACCAACCAACACACTATGTGGGGATTAAATCGACCTATCCCGCCAACACACCAATATCAGCACCGGTTGCGGTACTAATCAGTATCGCAGCAAAGCTGCCAGTAATCAAAATGGCTAAGAGTTGTAAATAGGATAGCTATAACGCCGTGAGTACAGTAATATGATTGGCACAAAGCCATCGGTAGCTGTAGTATGATCGGCACAAAGCCATCAGTAGCTGTAATATGATCAGCACAAAGCCATTGGTAGCTGTACTATGATCGGCACAAAGCAATCAGTAATGGTGATATGATCAACGCAAAGCCATCAGTAGAAGCGATATGATCGACACACGCCCATCGCAGCATCACAAAGAAAGCCGCCAAGAGAGCGGTATCGCAAAGAAAGCCGCCAAGAATAAAGATATCACAAAGAAAAGCTACCAAGAATGATATGTGGCAAAGCCACCAAGACAAAGATGATTGTGGCAAAGCCACCAGTATAGTACTTCCTCCATAACAGTATCCCAACCCCATGCAGTATGTCGTGTATGCAAATTGCCATGCTCAGAATCAGACATATATGGTTATTCTACCCTATAGAGGTATTTTAGTCATTTTACTCTTTAGGGGTATTCCAGTCATATAACAACCTTCCCGAAGGTCTACAGTCGCCTCGAGCGACATAGATAACATATATGGTCAAAACGGTGTAAATGGGCCCAAAGTCTAATATTCGACCCAAGTGGGCCCACACGCTCGTGTGGCCCATTTAGCCCGTATTCAGTCACGGTTATGCGAACGATATAGCCCAATCCAGTGTTTACCACTTATCGTGTATTTATTCCGTGTGGGGTCCACGAGCCTATTGTTCCCACACGGCCCATTTCAGTAAAACGAGACCCATAACGGCCCAAGAGCACGAGAACACTCGTGGTGGCTTCTTCAGTCTACCGCCCACAGTTGTGGGCTCAATTTTACCACACGAGCGGTCGCACGCTCGTGAGGCCTCAAATGCCAAAATTTTAGTTTTTCAAATTTTCGGCTTTTCGGCTTTTACCGATTCACAGAAACGATAGTGTGATTACACACCTAATTACGATATTGCTCTACGCTCCACGAGCACCCAACCTAGGTTCAAGCAAGATCCAATGTTAGTCCGTTAACCAATAGGGTAAAGCACCCTCTTATTGATGCTTAATTCGAAACACACTTCTTACCTTGTTTGAATGAGGGTGACCTTAGTCCCTCTACGATCGCTATTCAGAAACGATCACCCACCCTTGTCGATTCCTATAGTACAATAAAAATCCGATTAGTAATTGATAGGGCACATTCAGCCAACCCCATAAACCTAAGGTAACACTTTTACCTTACCAGTACGTTGAGGACGAAAGTGTGACTCCTCCTAACTGTTCACACTTCACCACTCCTTGAAGAAGACCCTAGAATCGCAACGAGTACGTGAAGGAGGAAATGACAATCGGTTAACAAAAGGGAGTATTCGGTTTTGGAAAAGAAGAAGAAGAGCATGGGGTATTCAGTTTTAACAAGAAAAGCAGAGAATAGATTTTGAACACTTACCAATAGTCTGAACCTTTGCAGTAGATCGACGTAGAGAAGGATTACTAACAGTGATATTTGGCCAGCCTAGAATAGAAGAGGAACAGAAGTTAAAAGAAGAGAAAGGGAAGGTTCGGCTAGGCTATGAAAGAATCCGATTGCAAAAGAAAAGGGTAAGGAACAATAGATGTTAGGTTCGGCCAAGAAGAGAGGAAGAGATTAGCAAAGATGCAGAGAAGAAATGACACGAATGGTCAGTTTTGTAGCACAAAAAGAATTAGAGAGAATCCGAAATGCCAAAAAGTGCAATACTTAAACTGCCAGCAAGGGAATTCGGTAGCTCTCCTATCAACACAATGCCTAGTGCCAAAAATGCTCTCTCTTTTCCCCTTAGCCGAATTCCACTAAGCCTCAGAGTCCTATTCGGCCACAACTCCCCTCACATTCAAACTCCTTGAAAATCTCCACAAATCACTCCCCTTATCCCTCCTCGATATCCTCCATAACAACTCCAAGACCAATTCAAACTTCACCTTGCAGAGTCTCAGTCCAACTCCACTTCTTCTGCTGCAAGGAAATAAAATAAATATTCTTTTGCATGCCAAGGGATTCGAACCTCAGACCACTAGCACACTCCACACGCCACTTTCCACCTTTACCAGCAGACTCCTTGTGTCATGATTTCACCAAAAATATTTATAAAGCCTTCAAGCTAAGGCCAAGATTCACTTAAGAGCAAAAAACAAAAATTTTGCTAAAGCCCAGGTTTGAACCCAGGACTTCTCCAACACACCCAACTCTTCTTAAATCACTTAGCCACTAAAGAAAACAAGCAATTTGTGTCATTTTCTTGCACACATAAATATTTATGTGCCTTCTCCTAGCTGATCTCACGCTCAGGCCCATTCCTTCTAGGCCCCAAATTCGGGGCGTTACATAACCTGCGATAGTGTGATATCTCCAGACTCTGATGAAAATTATTTTGATGAGACAGATAAGTTTTCCAACCGAGCTAATTCTGATAGTACAGAAGTAAATACTCAAATATTTGAGTGAAAATGTGTTGATGATGAGTTGAGACTCATAAAGGTATGAATAAGAATACAAGATATTTTGTTGTTGATAAATGCTGTAATGATATGAGTATATGAGTTGTGATATGTGGCCTATGATTACTATATGAAATGCTTTGATTGTGAATTAGTAATTTGAGTTGGCATAGGAACTATGTGTTAAGTACAAAAGTGTTGATAAGTCAATGATTATTAAATGTTTTGAGAATGTGAAATTAGAAATGAACTGACTATTCGTAATAGTATGTGTTATGTGCAATTATGTGCGAGTTAAATCTGAGGCGTTACTACCCTCACCCCCTTATCAGTGAAATGTTACAATGAAATTTGTATGATTTGGATTGAATAAGCTCACGAGTGTGGAGTTACAGAAGTCCGTGTTTGAAAGATTAGTAATGTGATCAGAAAAGAGAATGAATCAGCAAAGGAAGACAGTACTAAAATAGATATTGGATAGTTCTGAAGACTATTCAGATTATGCAAAGTCACTGTTAAAGAAGAAGTTAACTCCGATTAAATGACCTATTCAGGTATTTTATCTAAAGAAATTATTAACTGGAAGCTTTTTTGAATTGATTTCTGTTAGTGATGGGATAATGTGAAAATTTCTGATGACAGAATTAGACAGTTGAATAATGATTGAATTGTATTGATGGTTGAATGCAATGGTTATAGTCAGGCAGTTACTATAATTCCTTCTAGGCATTCTATGCGCGCAATTATCCTCAGAAGTATATATGATTGTTTAATTTTAGAAAGAAAGTCTTATCGTATGAGAACATTAGTTAAACATATTAATAGACGAAAGCATCGTTGATCTGTTTGGGTTATGTTCGACATTGTTATGTCTTTCTCTGATAATTTATTCCATTGTGTGGATATGAAAGTCGACGTAAAATCTGTATGAGGCTAATATTCTGTTTTTACTGGTTATTGTTCTGTTGAATATACGTGAAGATTATATTGCTTCTGTTACTGTGGATTTCAGTATTTATGAGTGACATTGTTCTTTCTGGACATTTTCTGGGATATCATCGGAATTGATATCATTCTATATGGGTTGTAAATTTCATAAATTCTGTATAGCTCCATATGTTGAAATTTTGTTATTCCAATCTTCTTATGATTCTATGTGACAATCTGCAAGAGATATCCAATTGACGGAGATGATTATATCTATTATAATTATAAATTTTGGGATGAAATGTGAGAATACAGTGGTACCGTCCTCAGAGTTATAGAAGTTGTATTTCTGCATTGGTTGCCGTTGAAATCATATTTGATTTTTGGAAACATGAAAGTTTAAGTGTTTTTACATGCCCTTTTTAACTTAAAATCATGCTATTTCAGTTAAATTCTTGTTGAAAAATAATTAAATTGTGTTAAAAATATGAACATGATTAATTTTAATTAATTTTATAGTTAATTCTGATTAATTTTGACTATTTTTGACAGATTCGCACAAAGAGCGAAAATTGGCTCGGCAGACACTGCTCGAAGAATGAACCCGAGAAGCAATTTGAAGTATCGAGGAAAATTTCTTTCCAGCTTAAGATGGTCCAAAAATGTGTGTTAATTCATAATATAATTAATTTTAATTTATTCCCAATTTAATTTGGGCTAAATAAATTATTATTATTTAATTATGGAAAAAAAAGGGTCCAGTTGAACCGCACTGGTTGAGCCGAATTTCGAACCAGCCACCAATTGGGCATGTAACACCCCATACCCGAGTCCGAGGCTCAGACCGGATACGAGACATTACTATGCTTGAACTTACTTAATCATGACATTACGGGCTATAAAATTCGTTCGGAAATTAAAACTTCTCATTCTTAAACAATTCGTACATTTCATGGGCCTACGAGGCCTTAAACTCGTACTGGTAAACTTTCAGAACCTTATCGAAAAACTTTTCTTTAAAATAGGGGTTACACGCCCGTGTAATATAATACACGCCCGTGCATAGGCATACATGCCCATGTCCTCAGATCGTGCCTAAAAACTCAGTATTCTGCCAATTTCCACACGACCTTGGCACGCCCGTGGACCTAGACTGTGTACTACATCTTGGTATACTGACTTATTTCACACGACCGGGCACACGCCCATGTTCTAACCGTGTGTCATGCATGGCCTTAACACACGGCCGTGGGATTAATCCGTGGTCTATCCTTACTTATAAGACTAAGGTGCGCTTTACGCGACGGCCTAGACACACGCCTGTGTCCAATCAGTAATGGGCACTTAGAGGCTATTTACCAAGCCAATTGCCACCCTGAAATTAAGATCCAATTCATACTCACTTACAACAACTCAATACTACATCATTCATGAATAATACTACATGTTTCATTGATAATTATAAATATACACACTTGGCCAATCACTTAGCCATATACAAAAGAATAACAAACTTAATAGCCTATACTTTGGCTCTTCTTAAAACATTTACTCAAAATGTAATGCTACCTATACATGCCATACTTAAATAAACTACTTGGCTATACCAAAATAGCGATTGATAGTGTGCTCTGAGAGCTCGATGACGGTGATCCTCAATATTAGCTTGGCGGGACTACATGGAAAGAAAGAATGAAAGACATAAGCATTTAGCTTAGTAAGTTTGCATAATACACATAGCAACATTCTTACTTAATAAAGACCGTTTGATATAAACAATGGCATCATAAATTCAGCTATATAAAGCTTACTTACTCATACTTGATTCTTACATAACTCATGAAACTTACTAGTCTCATACTTCATAGGCAAACAAAGTACTTGTATCACTAGATCACATTGATCAGCATACTTGAACATAATACTCATAATTTCTAATTCATCATTCATAACATGAATAATATTCTTTTTCACTTGATAATAACCTTACATACTTAGCTTTCTTGTTATCTCTTTGGAGCTTAACTCGTTTGCCCGATGAATTTATATGAATAACCGAGGATACTAAATCTCATCTAAATTTTGAGGCCATGACTTAACATGGACTTATACGAAGTCTTTCTTGTTCTCACCAATGCCATGCCTTAACTTGGACTTATATGGGATCTCTTTCTCTTGATAACTTTTCAATGCCAAGCTTGCCTTGATCTTACATGATAACTTGTTCAATGCAAAGCTTGCCTTGGACTTACATGATAACTTATTTAATGCCAAGCTTGCCTTGGACTTACATGATATCTTACTCAATGCCAAGCTTGCCTTGGACTTACATGATAACTTATTCAATGCCAAGCTTGCCTTGGACTTACATGATATCTTGCTTGCTTGCCGATGCCATGCCTCGGCTTGGTCTTATACGGACTTTCTTATTTCATGTGGTAGATCGAGTATCCTAAGTTATTCAACTTCAATCGGGGCTTTCTCATGCTTGAAATCATTAATTCCTTTGTTTAACATAACATTAAACATTTTTCATAATAACATTGTACATTATACTAAGCAATTCAATGATATAAATCATAAAGCTTAGAAATCATACAAACTTACCTCAATATACAAAATGTAGCTAGGTATGCAATTTAGTCCTCGACCTTGTTCTTGCCTCTGGTTTCGATCCGGCTTCTTGCTTTTTCTTGATCTATAGTCATAAATAGATCATTTAATATTCACATTGACTAAATTGACCCCTTTACTCATACTTGGGCAAAATTACTATTTTGCCCCTATACTTTCTCATATTTGCACTTTTTCCCAAGGCTCGTAAAATAATTTTCATTCAAATTTCTTAGACTACATGCTTAGCTGATTCATTTTCTCTACTATAGCCATTATCAATTCTCATTATTTCTAATAGGTATGACTAATTTCAAAACTTTTACAAACTAGTCCATACTATCATATTTCATGAAATTCATTAAGGAAAAGATGTTTATCTAACATCAAACTCTCATAATCTTCCATAAACATAATTTAACAAGCATGTCATTCATAGATGAATTTTTGAACATGCATCTTAGCTTATTTTATAGCTAAAGATAGCTAATTCATAATACGAAGACTTCAAAAACACGAAGAATATTAAAAACAGGGCTAAGATGAACTTACTAGCAAGCTTGAAAAAATGAAGAACCCTAGCTATGGAGTCTTCAAATTTTCTAAAAAGGAAGGAAGAAGATGAATGAAATTTTATCATCTTTTTTCCTATTTTAATCACTTATTAGACAAATGACCAAAATGCCCTTCTCTTTAAAAATTTCTATTTTACTAACTCATGTCCATTTTTGTCCAAAATTTATAATTTGGGAAAATTGCTATTTAAGGACTCATAGTTAATATTCTAAAGCTATTTCATACAAAAAGCTTCTAGAAACTCATATTTTGCAACTTTTGCAATTTAGTCCTTTTTGATAATTCCATGTCAATTCCACAAAATTTCTACATAGAACTTTAATATTATGATGCAAACATGTCATAAACCTTAATAACTCAATTTTACTGACTCGGGTTTGTGGTCTCACACCACTATCCCTACTAGGCCCTAAATCGGGCTGTTACAATTCTCCCCCTCTTAGAAATTTTCGTCCTCGAAAATCTTACCAGCAAATAGATTTGGGTATTGGTTTCTCATGCTCTCTTCTAGTTCCCACGTAGCTTCTTCTATTCCATGTCTTTGCCACAATACTTTTACCAGGGAAATACTTTTATTCCTTAGCTGCTTGACTTCCTGAACTAAAATCTTAACTGGTTCTTCACCATAAGTCATGTCGGAATGAATCTTTATTTCTGACTGGGGAATTACATGTGAAGGGTCTGATCGGTAGCGTCTTAATATTGACACGTGAAACACATCATGTATCTTTTCTAACTCTGATGGCAAAACCAATCTGTAAGCTACAGGCCTAACTTTCTATGTAATCTCATACGGTCTAATAAAACGTGGACTCAACTTGCCTTTTCGGCCAAATCTGAGAACTTTTCTCCAAGGTGACACTTTCAAGAAAACTGTAACATTCCCAAACCCGGCCCATTCACTACGACCGAGTCTGGTTATGTTAGTGAAAATATGTTTCTTTACTAAGAATTTACAACATGAAGATTTACTATCTTTTGAAACCAAGTTCTTTTGAAAACATAACCAAAACTTAAATGTGATAAATTGTCTAAGTTAACTTTAGTGAATATATAAAGCCCATTTGGAAATTAAGTTGTTGGAATAAATTTGTCTTTAATATAAACCAACCATAATTTAAAATAATAAAATAGTTCTCAAAAATAAATAAAAGTTAGAAGGCCCTTATTACATCCATATTTAAAACCAATTACTTAACATAAATAAGCTTTAAAATATTTCAACTCTTCTTTCTGCATGGGCCACCATGTGTCCTCCCCGATCCCGGTCCGATTCTACGCATCACCTGAAATGGTTAAAGAAAAGAGTGAGTCCACTGACTCAAAGGCATAACCACAACACAGATTTCCACACGTATGGGTCTAACCCATACCCACACAGCTTCTCGAATAAAATCATGCAAGAATGCATCTCACCAACCTATCATTCCAACCGTACACCAACCTTAGCAGACTCCCTGCCCAAGGCCATGGCTAACCCACCACTGATCACCTCGTGATCCATAAACCTTACCTTGGCAAACTAGCTGCTCAAGGCCGTGGCTGAGCCACCGATCAACCAAAGTGATCCCAACATCATAATCGCCTACGGTGGACGCACATAGCCATCAACCGCCGAGATGGGCACCGAGCCACACCTCCCTCGAGGTAGCACAAAGCTAACCATCAAGCGCTAATGCAGCCTGAGCTGACATTAGACCACGTACATCATGTGTACACCCTTCCTTTCTCCATCCAATCCAAATCCCATGCAAGTTATGTAAATGCCACATGTTAAGTCATCATATAAATAAGCATACAACTCATATCAATACCACACCAAATATATATATATATAACACAATAACCTAACATCACCGCTTTACTCACCGTCATCCGATTATCCACAATAAGCATTAGCAAGCAATTAACTGAAGGAAATAGTGCGATGATTACGCACCTTAACACCTGTAGTTCTATGCTTTCGATCCCTAAGCTATCGCTCAAAGAAACGACAGCTATCTGCCTATAGCTATCCCCTGCTGTTGGCCCACACCCAGGTGGCCAATCCTCGAATCGCCGAGACAAATTTCTCTTCTTGAACTTCGGGATAGGGACCTTTCCTATCCCACTGACATTGTTGTGGCCTCCATCAAAAGCTTAATCAGTAAACAGTTTAACCTCCAAAACACCACTTAAGTACTTAATCTTACTAACTAGCCTTACCTCACCGTGATCAAATCCTGAATGCTCTTACAACATTTGATGAATCCGACCTAAGGGTCCCTTCTTCGCTCCTACTTGTCTGGCTACACAAGAAAGAATTACCACACTAAGACCACAAGAACATTCGCCAACCACCACTAGAACAAGGCGGAAGGTTTCAGAAATAGTTGAGGAGAGATTCGGCTTAAGGAGTTTCGGCAAAAGTGTTTAAGGAAGAGAAAGAAAGATGCCTAGATGCTTTCGGTTTTGAAGGAACAAGGAAGGGATAAAAGAAAGAGTGAAGGATTCTCGCCACTTGGAAAATGTGAGAGCAAAAGAATTTGGAGAAGAAGGTTTCGCAAACAAAGGAATTTGGGAGGCAAAATTCGGCAAGGGAGAGAAAGCAAATGATGAATGAAAATGAACACCTCCCCTATTTATACTATTCGCCAAGCTCCAACCTCCCACAAAAAAAAATCTCAAATCTCCTAAAACACCTCCTTCCATCCATTCAAAATAATTTGAATGAGTCAAACCTACCTAGCCAAATTTAAAAGAGAAGACCAAGTCTTTCTCCACCTTTCAAGCCTTCAAAACCGTCCACCACCAATCCTTAATGATGCAAAAACAAGGCCTCACCACCGCCCTTGCGAATAGAACCTGAGACCCTTCTAGCTCCCTCGAGGCGCCACTTCCCCATGCCTTATGTGGCGCCTCCTTGCCACTCTGCCACACCAATCTTTATGCCAAAACTCCACCTAAATTTCTCTTAAGGCCCCCTCCATCCAAGCTCCCCCTTTTAGCCTGTAATATCCCGGGTTAGGGGGCTATTTTGTTGTTGCATGATATTGCAGGTGTTGGTGTGCTATGTTGCTATTTCTATGTTTTAGGGGCTTAATTGTAGGCTAGGAGTGTGCCTGAGTAGGTAGGAAAATTTGTGTTTTAGGCTTAAGTCAGGGGAGCTGTTGGAGCTGGGGTATAAGAGTTTTCTTTGGTGTTTCATAGCACAAAAAGTGAGCTGGCAAAGTGGCAAGCATGCGTTACTTGGGGAGCTAGGTGTGGCGTCATCTACAAGGGGGAGAGATCCTGAGTTCAAGCCATGAGTTCCCATTTTGGCTTCATTTTGGACGGCATGGAGGAAGAGGTAGAAGACAAGTAGAATTCTTCCTTGGACTTGGTCTCCACATTCAAATGAAAGGTGGAGAGCAAATAGTGGAGGAAGACTTGGTCATGGTTGTTTGAATGTGTGGTATGGAGTGATTGGGGGGGATTTTGGCCGAAATTTAGGGGAGTTGGAGGAGGGGGAGTGGACGGCTTTGTGTGGGAGAGGGGGGAGGCCGAATGCACTTTTGCTTTTTGGTACATTTCCGGTCTTCTTTTTTGGTAAGCAAAAGTTCTTTTTGGTTTTTTTGTTAGCCGAATGTCAATAGAACTTCTTCACATTTTCTTGTTTTCTTTTTTTTTGTCAAACCGATAGTCCATGTGTTTGTTGCCGAAACTTTGCTAGTTTTCTTCTAACTCTATTGGCTAGCCGAATGCTCCTCCCCACTCTTTCTTCTTTCTTTCATTTGAGTTGAGCCGAAACTTTCACTTCCCAAACACCTTTAACATTCTTTTTCTTGCTCAAAACCGAAAGTTCACACCTCCTATCCATCTTTTGTTTCTTTCTTTTTCCAAAACCCTTAGCCGTTTTCTCCATTTGCTTTCCTCATTTCTTTTGTGCCGAACCTATATTTCCATCTTCCATTCTCTTTCTTTTCTTTTTCACTAAGAATTGAACATAAGTGTGTGTTAAACACTTAGGCCGAATTTTCTTTTATTCTTGGGTTGCATCTTAGCCGAATCTCTCCTCTCCTTGAAGTCCTCTCTTGGCCGAATATCAGTGAAGGGTGGATCTTGGTTGGTTGTTCAATCCTTGAACAAGGTAAGTGGGGTGGCCGAATGGCCATTTGTCCCTCTCTTGTCTTTTCTTTGGTTATGGTTTGGTTAAGGGCCAAATATGGTTTTTGGAAGGGTATTAATCTCTTCGTTATAGGGTCATTGGAGTGTGGAAGCAAGCAAGAGGAGTTGTTTTTCTGTTAACCGATTGATAAGTGGTGGTAAGAGGATTATTTGTTAGACTATTCTTTTGGATTTCAATAAGATAAGGCTTCAAGTGTTTTAACTGCTCTCTTTTGAAGGTGTAGCCGATTGTTGGAAGGAGAACCATTGTGGTTCGGGTTTGATAAGAAATCAAACCAATAGCAAGGTGAGGGATCAACATTAACCCCTTTGGTTAATTGATGTTGGCCGAATGTGGTGATTGTCTAATGCTTTTTCTTTTGGCCGATTATAGGAGCCAGTGATCAAGAAGCCTTAGATCGTTCCTTGTGGTATTAGGGTTGCGCTTTAGCAGGTGTGTAAACTAACACACTTCTATTTAGTAATGTGATTGATAACCTTGTTGTGATTAATGAAACAAGAATGATTGATATGATACCCTATTGGGTACGATCTTGGACTCGGTAAGTCAAAGACTATTATTATAAGTTTCATCGATGATCTATATGATACCATGACTATGGATATATGCGATATGGGATATGATGTTAAACATATTAGCATGATATGCATGACTTGTATGATATGCATGATCACATGAGTATGGTATGTTGATGGGTGATATGAGTGGAGGGAGAATGATGATATCCGTGTCTTTGGGACACTGTGTCTTTGGGACACCAGAGGTTTGGCACCTCCAGTGGTTTGGTACCACAGTTGATTTTGTGACTTCGGTCACCAGTGATTTGGTATCACATTTGTGTCTTTGGGACACCGAGGTTTGGCACCTCATTGCGACTCGTCCTCGTGGTTAACACCACCGTGGGTTGGCCCCACTTTGAGATATGGGATCGTCTGCTAGTGATTTGGTATCACACGATGGGTTGGCCCCATCATCGGATTTGTGACTGCGGTCACCAGTGATTTGGTATCACACTGTGTCTTTGGGACACCGTGAGGTTTGGCACCTCATTGCGACTCGTCCCTGTGGTTAACACCACCGTGGGTTGGCCCCACTTTGAGATATGGGATCGTCTGCTAGTGATTTGGTATCACACGATGGGTTGGCCCCATCATTGGATTATTCGTGACTTTGGGTCACCAAAGTGGTTTGGCACCACACTTATGGATATCGTGACTTTGGGTCACCAGGTGGTTTGGCACCACCAGTGGTTTGGTACCACACGGGTAGAAAAGGCGATATGGATGGTTAGGATCGGGTTGCATTAATCATGTTGCTATGTATGATGTGTGTTAGCATGTTGTTTTATCGGGAGCTGGATTTATGCACTCGAGTCATTCGACTCACCCTCTCCTTTGACATTTCAGTGACACATAGACGCGGACATGGAGCCGGGATGGACTCGGGGTGCTCATGCCACGCTTAATAAAGTTTTACTCGGACTTTATAATTTGGGTACTTTAGCTTGCTTTTTATTATTTGGGTTTTGCTTTGGGTTGTAAAAGGCCTTTAAGTTATGTTTTATGATGTTTATGCTTTAAATAGACTTTAATATGCCTTAACAAAATAAGTGGGTTGAAATTTTACTAAAATTTGGAAAGACAATGATTTAAAAACTATAACGCAAAGTGTTTTAAACTATACCATCGGGTATCTCACCATGACTTGCATGAGAAACTCAAACGATTTCCAAATCAAAACTCGATTTTCTACCAGGTTAAAATGTCTTAAGTAACACTAAGAAGCTATTTGAATAATGAAATGGAATAAACTCGCTTTAACTACATCTTTTGGTTAAGCTTTCAAAATTTTTGGGTTTTCTAAATACACCACCTGATTTCAAACAAGCCTACCCAAATTTTCTTCAAATACACTATATAGTGAAGTGTTTACATCCTGCTTTTAAACGAAAAACCTAAACCTCTCAAGTACGTTTTCCCCGTAACATACCAGATTCGGTCGTGGTGTACTGACCGGGTTTGGGGTGTTACAATTGTGGTATCGTGAGCTAAGTTCAAAGGCTCATTTGTGGGCCCGAGGCCCAAAATGCTTTCAAAAGTCTGCTTTAAGTGTTTTGTTTGAAATAAATGGTTTGAAGGGCATGACACCGAGTCTCCTACACTGGGCCGCCTGTAAGTACCCCTAACTATTGCTTGTGACTTGTTGGATGTGATGTGATTTGATGATTAGCAATAGTGGATTACTTTAGAAACTGAAACTGATAGGATTCTCGTGAACTCGCGAGAACAAATCTCCTTAAATATTCATAAGATTTGCTTTAAAACAAAGGGAATAAATATCGATGCATAAAACTTCTAAATCGATACGTAGAGAATTTAGTCATGAGCGCTAGAGGTGGACGTGGTCGTGGACGCAGGCTCGGGGTAGGATGATCGCTTTCAAACCCGTAGGATCCGTCGGGGTCGATAATGAGATACTGGTACCACCACCACCGGGAGGTGGTGAGTTTCAAGATCGACCGGGATGACGCAGCGTGTCACAGCGATCTTTGCGAGTGTTGGAAAGAGTAGCCGGAGTAAGGGGTGGTGCAGGGAGTTAGGAAATTGCGGTTCGAGCGACTTCGGGCAAATAGGGCCGAATTCTTTCGAGGTGTATCCGTGTTGCTCCTAGCACTCGCCGAATATTGGCCGAGGCAACCGAGCGGATCATGGATGATCTGGACTTAATCGCTGCTTTGAGAAGCCGGAAGGGCATCGTGACGCTTCTCGGGATGAGTCATATCGCTGGTGGCTCACGCCGGGATGATTAAGGCGCAGAGGATCCGACATGGGATTATTTCGTGGCTGCGTATCAAAAGAAGTACATTGGGGCTAGTTATATTGACTCCCAAATGAAGGCATTTCGAGGCTTGTCCAAGGGAGTAAGTCTATTTCCGAGTATGAGGTCGAGTTCTTGAAGCCGAGCCGGTATGCTAGGGGTATTGTGGCTACCGAACACGAGAGGTGTGTTCGTTTCAAGGATGGTCCGAGAGACGAGTTGAGGTCGCTGATTGCTCTCGCCAGGAGCGTGAGTTTGCTGTGTCCTGGTTGAGAAGGCTAAGGTAGCCGAGGGTGTTAAGGAGTCCGTGAGGCGGGGGCGGACAGAACAGGCATAAGAGGAGCTTTGGGTCTTCGGATCGTCGGGTAATCCTCGTAAAAGGGCTAGACAGAGGGGCCGAATCGGTCTGGGTAGGGTTGTTGCTGCTAGTCGTGGACCGCCGCGGTGTAACCATTGTGGGATATATCATTGGGGAGGCTTTCTTGACCGGTGGAAAAGGTTGTTTTGAGTGTGGTTCTCTGGATCATCGCGTGAGGGACCGTCCGCGTAAGTTGGCCAGATTCACCGAGAGTCGGGCGTGCTCGGGCTCAGAATAATGTACCGCCACCACGCAGGGGCCGTGGTAATGGCAAAGGTAGTAATGGTTCGTCGGGGCCGTGGAGCACCGGCGCGCGAGGTGCGGGTAGTTCGACGCCGCATACCGGGTTAGTGTATGCAGCAAGGCGCCGAGAGGAGAGCGACGCGCCGGACGTTATAACCGTACGTTCTTGATCTTTGGTTCTCCTTTTCTCGCTTTGATTGATGTGGGTTCGACGCATTCTTACATGGCCGTGAGCATAGTAGAGACCATGGACTTAGACTCGAGATATCTTCTAGGCGGATGACCGTAATTAGCTCTTTAGGTCACTCGTGGTAGTAGATAAGTCGTTTAGGATGTACCCCTAGAACTCCAAGGGGTAGTGTTTGTCACCGATCCGATGGAACCGCCATTTGGGGAGTTCGATTTGATTCTTGGGATGGACTGGTTGGTTAAGTACCAGCGGTTGGATTGCACGGCTAAGCGCATGGTTCTAAGGACGATCGAGGGTGATGAAGTGGCTATGATAGGTAATAGGAGAGATTACTTATCAAATGTGGTATCCGCTCTGAAGGCGCAGAAGATGGTCGAAAGGGTCAGAAGCGTATGTGGTTCATGTGTATGCCTTGGAGGCTAAAGAGTCTCTCAGTAGAAAAATTACAACAGCTTAAGGAATTTGCTGATGTGTTTCTGAGGAGCTTCCGGTTTGCCGCCAGATCGTGAGGTAGAGTTCGGGATAGATCTGTTACCCTAATCACGCCAAAGTCTATTGCTCCATATAGGATGGCGCCAAAGGAATTGGTGGAGCTTAAGGCTCGATTCGTGGAGTTATTGGATCGAGGTTTTGTCGGGCCAAGTGTTTCGCCGTGCGTGCGCGGTACTCTTTGTTAAGAAGAAAGATGGTACGATGCGGATGTGCATAGACTACCGCCATTGAATAAGTCGACGATTAAAAACAAGTATCCGCTGCCACGGATAGATGACTTGTTTGATCACCAAGGGTGCAAATGCGGTATTTTCTAAGATTGACTCGAGGTCCGGTATCACCGCTAAAGGTGAAAGAAGCGGATATTCACAAGACAGCGTTTGGACTCGGTATGGGCACTACGAATTTACTGTAATGCCGTTCGGGTTGACTAACGCACCGGCAAAGCATTTATGGATATGATGAATAGAGTGTTTCAAATGCTCTGGATCGATTGGTCGTGGTTTTCATAGACGACATCTTGGTGTATTCAAGAACAGAGGAAGAGCATGATGCGCATTTGAGAGTTGTGCCGCGAGATCTTGAGGAAAAGCGGCTCTATGCTAAGTTCGGCAGTGCGAGTTTTGGCTTAGAGAAGTGACTTTCTTGGGACATGTAGTGTCACCGAGGGGATTAGAGTGGATCCTCGAAAAATTGAGGCGCTTTTGGATTGGAAACCGCCTAAGTCGATGGGTTGAGATTCGAGTTTTCTGGTTTGGCCGGATACTACCGAAGGTTTGTTGAGGGTTTCTCGTTGATAGCAGCGCCCATGACCAAGTTGTTAAGGAAAGAAGTTTCGTTTGTTTGGACTGAGAAACAGCAGGAGAGTTTCGACAAGCTTAAGAAGATTCTAACAGAAGCTCCGGTTTTAATTCAACTTGAGGCTGGTAAGGAATTCACAGTCTATTGCGATGCATCACATACGGGCTTGGGTTGTGTGCTGATGCAGGAAGGTAAGGTTGTGGCTTACGCTTCTCGACAGCTGAGGCCACATGAGGTCAACTATCCGACGCACGATCTGGAGTTAGCGGCTGTAGTCTTTGCGTTGAAGATTTGGAGGCACTACTTGTACGGAGAGAGATAAATAGTCTACACCGATCATAAGAGTCCAAGTACCTCTTGACTCGAAGGATTTGAATTTGAGGCGTAGCAGATGGGTTGAGTTGCTTAAAGATTACGATCGCTCGATTGAGTATCATCCGGGCAAGGCTAACGTGGTGGCGCACGCGTTGAGCCGTAAGGTTGTTTCTTGGACTTAAGAGCGATGTTTGCCCACTTGAGTTTGTATGACGACGGGAGTATTCTCGCGAGTTGCGGTGTTAAGCCTACTTGGGTTGAGCGGATCGAGAGAAACAGTTAGAGGATGAGGTTCTGAGTGCGCGAAGGTTGCAAGTGCAGGATGGTGGTTTGGAGGGTTACAGCCTTGTCTAGTGATGGGGTGCTTTGTGTTTCCAAGGTAAGGCTTGTATGCCTAAAGATATTAAGCGAGGCAGAAGATTCTTCAGACGCACATAGCGCCCCTTATGCTATGCATCCCGGAGGTAGTAAGATGTATATGGATCTCGCAGAGCGCTTTTGGTGGCCTGTCCAAGAAAGAAGTGACAGAGTGTGTTGGGAAGTGTCCGACATGTCACAGTCAAGGCCGAACATCGATTGCCGTCGGGGTTGCTTCACCGTGAAGATTCCTCGATGGAAGTGGGAAAGGATAACCATGGATTTTGTCGGTGGGTTACCTCTTACACCAAGCAAGAGGGATTCGGCTTTGGGTAGTGGTGGATCGTCCCGACTAAATCACTCACTTTATTCCTGTGAGGGTTGACTATTCACTTGAAGTTGGCGGCCGTATGTTTCAGAGATAGTAAGGTTGCACGGTGTGCCAAGATGCTCGATCATCTCGGATAGGGATCCCGATTTACGTCAAGGTTCCGAAAGCGTTGCATCGGCTCTGGTACGCGGTTGGATTTCAAAGATGGCTTTTCACCCGCATGATCGACGGTCAATCGTAAAGGGTTATTCAGATCTTAGAGGATATGCTTTGAGAGGTTGTGTTCGGATTTTAGAGGTAGTTGGGAAGAGTTTCTACCATTAGCTGAGTTTGCCTACAACAACAGTTACCAAGCGAGCATCAAGATGGCACCATATGAGGCGTTGTATGGTAGGAAGTGTCGATCACCTACGTGTTGGACGGAGTTAGGTGAACGCCAGTTGTTAGGACCCGAGTTGGTTGCTGAGACCGAAAACAAGGTTAAGTTGATTCAGGCTCGGTTGAAGGAAGCTTCGGACCGGCAGAAGTCTTATGCCGATCTTAAGCGGAGAGACATAGAGTTTGCTGTGGGGGATCAAGTGTTTCTGAAGGTCTCGCCATGGAAGAAGGTTTTGAGGTTCGGAAGGAAAGGCAAGCTAAGTCCGAGGTTTATTGGGCCGTATAAGGTTTTGAGACGAGTGGGACCAGTAGCGTATCAGCTGGAGTTGCCAGCAGAGCTTAGTCAGATTCACGACGTATTTCACGTTTCGATGCTTCGACGTTATCGTTCGGATCCGTCGCATGTGGTAGCAGTGGAAGGGATCGAGGTAAATCCAGACTTGACTATGGATGAGGAACCTGTGCAGATTCTTGATCGGGATGTGAAGGTTCTGCGTAAGAAGTCTGTGCCTTTGGTTAAGGTTCTTTGGCGGAATCATGGCGTGGAAGAAGCCACGTGGGAACCCGAGGATATGATGAAACAAAGAGCACCATAACTCTTTTGATCGTGTAATTTCGAGGCCGAAATTATTTTAAGAGGGTAGAACTGTAATATCCCGGGTTAGGGGGCTATTTTGTTGTTGCATGATATTGCGGTGTTGGTGTGCTATGTTGCTATTTCTATGTTTTAGGGGCTTAATTGTAGGCTAGGAGTGTGCACGAGTAGGTAGGAAAATTTGTGTTTTAGGCTTAAGTCGTGGGCCATTGGAGCTGGGTATAAGAGTTTTCTTTGGTGTTTCATAGCACAAAAAGTGAGCTGGCAAAGTGGCAAGCATGCGTTACTTGGGGAGCTAGGTGTGGCGTCATCTACAAGGGGAGAGATCCCGAGTTCAAGTCTGCGGAGTTCCCCATTTTGGCTTCATTTTGGACGGCATGGAGGAAGAGGTAGAAGACAAGTAGAATTCTTCCTTGACTTGGTCTCCACATTCAAATGAAAGGTGGAGAGCAAATAGTGGAGGAAGACTTGGTCATGGTTGTTTGAATGTGTGGTATGGAGTGATTGGGGGATTTTGGCCAAATTTAGGGAGTTGGAGGAGGGGGAGGGCGGCTTTGTGTGGGAGAGGGGGAGGCCGAATGCACTTTTGCTTTTGGTACATTTCCGGTCTTCTTTTTGGTAAGCAAAAGTTCTTTTGGTTTTTTTGTTAGCCGAATGTCAATAGAACTTCTTCACATTTTCTTGTTTTCTTTTTTTTTTTTTGTCAAACCGATAGTCCATGTGTTTGTTGCTTAGAAACTTTGCTAGTTTTCTTCTAACTCTATTGGCTAGCCAATGCTCCTCCCCACTCTTTCTTCTTTCTTTCATTTGAGTTGAGCCGAAACTTTCACTTCCCAAACACCTTTAACATTCTTTTTCTTGCTCAAAACCGAAAGTTCCCACCTCCTATCCATCTTTTGTTTCTTTCTTTTTCCAAAACCTCTTAGCCGCTTTCTCCATTTGCTTTCCTCATTTCTTTTGTGCCGAACCTATATTTCCATCTTCCATTCTCTTTCTTTTCTTTTCACTAAGAATTGAACATAAGTGTGTGTTAAACACTTAGGCCGAATTTTCTTTTATTCTTGGGTTGCATCTTAGCCGAATCTCTCCTCTCCTTGAAGTCCTCTCTTGGCGAATATCAGTGAAGGGTGGATCTTGGTTGGTTGTTCAATCCTTGAACAAGGTAAGTGGGGTGGCCGAATGGCCATTTGTCCCTCTCTTGTCTTTTCTTTGGTTATGGTTTGGTTAAGGGCCGAATATGGTTTTTGGAAGGGTATTAATCTCTTCGTTATAGGGTCATTGGAGTGTGGAAGCAAGCAAGAGGAGCTGTTTTTACATTACCGATTGATAAGTGGTGGTAAGAGGATTATTTGTTAGACTATTCTTTTGGATTTCAATAAGATAAGGCTTCAAGTGTTTTAACTGCTCTCTTTTGAAGGTGTAGCCGATTGTTGGAAGGAGAACCATTGTGGTTCGGGTTTGATAAGAAATCAAACCAATAGCAAGGTGAGGGATCAACATTAACCCCTTTGGTTAATTGATGTTGGCCGAATGTGGTGATTGTCTAATGCTTTTTCTTTTGGCCGATTATAGGAGCCAGTGATCAAGAAGCCTTAGATCGTTCCTTGTGGTATTAGGGTTGCGCTTTAGCAGGTGTGTAAACTAACACACTTCTATTTAGTAATGTGATTGATAACCTTGTTGTGATTAATGAAACAGTAATGATTGATATGATACCCTATTGGGTACGATCTTGGACTCGGGTAAGTCAGCACTATTATTATAAGTTTACTGATGATCTATATGATACCATGACTATGGATATATGCGATATGGGATATGATGTTAAACATATTAGCATGATATGCATGACTTGTATGATATGCATGATCACATGAGTATGGTATGTTGATGGGTGATATGAGTGGAGGGAGAATGATGATATCCGTGTCTTTGGGACACTGTGTCTTTGGGACACCAGAGGTTTGGCACCTCCAGTGGTTTGGTACCACAGTTGATTTTGTGACTTCGGTCACCAGTGATTTGGTATCACATTTGTGTCTTTGGGACACCAGAGGTTTGGCACCTCATTGCGACTCGTCCCTGTGGTTAACACCACCGTGGGTTGGCCCCACTTTGAGATATGGGATCGTCTGCTAGTGATTTGGTATCACACGATGGGTTGGCCCCATCATCGGATTTGTGACTATGGTCACCAGTGATTTGGTATCACACTGTGTCTTTGGGACACCGGAGGTTTGGCACCTCATTGCGACTCGTCCCTGTGGTTAACACCACCGTGGGTTGGCCCCACTTTGAGATATGGGATCGTCTGCTAGTGATTTGGTATCACACGATGGGTTGGCCCCATCATTGGATTATTCGTGACTTTGGGTCACCAGTGGTTTGGCACCACACTTATGGATATCGTGACTTTGGGTCACCAGTGGTTTGGCACCACCAGTGGTTTGGTACCACACGGGGTAGAAAAGGCGATATGGATGGTTAGGATCGGGTTGCATTAATCATGTTGCTATGTATGATGTGTGTTAGCATGTTGTTTTATCGGGAGCGGATTTATGCACTCGAGTCATTCGACTCACCCTCTCCTTTGACATTTCAGGTGACACATAGACGCGGACATGGAGCCGGGATGGACTCGGGGTGCTCATGCCACGCTTAATAAAGTTTTACTCAGACTTTATAATTTGGGTACTTTAGCTTGCTTTTTATTATTTGGGTTTTGTTTTGGGTTGTAAAAGGCCTTTAAGTTATGTTTTATGATGTTTATGCTTTAAATAGACTTTAATATGCCTTAACAAAATAAGTGGGTTGAAATTTTACTAAAATTTGGAAAGACAATGATTTAAAAACTATAACGCAAAGTGTTTTAAACTATACCATCGGGTATCTCACCATGACTTGCATGAGAAACTCAAACGATTTCCAAATCAAAACTCGATTTTCTACCAGGTTAAAATGTCTTAAGTAACACTAAGAAGCTATTTGAATAATGAAATGGAATAAACTCGTTTTAACTACATCTTTTGGTTAAGCTTTCAAAATTTTTGGGTTTTCTAAATACACCACCTGATTTCAAACAAGCCTACCCAAATTTTCTTCAAATACACTATATAGTGAAGTGTTTACATCCTGCTTTTAAACGAAAAACCTAAACCTCTCAAGTACGTTTTCCCCGTAACATCCCAGATTCGGTCGTGGTGTACTGACCGGGTTTGGGGTGTTACATAGCCCCTAAAACTAAAAATTTTCTAAAGCAACCTACCACCACCTAGGGTTCTCAGGACCCCTAAAACTTACCCAACCACACCCTAGAGTGTGCCAACACCCGAGCTAAGCACCAAACGCCTAACCCCTAAAACCAGGGTGTTACAATTCTACCCTCCTTAAAATAATTTCGTCCTCAAATTACTTGTCTAAACTAACACCACACTACACTATAGCTGCACAAGCACTGATCTTAAAGAGCTAACATATTTTACGAGCAACAAAACAAACAGTCACCAAAACTGCCTCTACCACGTCCACGAGTATTGCGACCACGCCCCCTAGAACTCATATCTAGCGCCTCGATTTAGTCTGTTTAGAAAGTTTTATGCATTAGAAATTCTTGTTTCACTGTTTATCCACGAGCAATTTTATGAAAAGCAAGATATTTAGAAGTAGTTCTTTCGAGCAATCAAGTTTCATACCCTACCTGCAGGTAATTTCGTCATTTTCCTATAAGAGGTATTTCGTGATAACTCGGAGTCAATTTTGAAAAATAGTTTTCCAACTTAAAGATATTTCAAAATTCACAAAATCTCAGGGGTCATCTTGAAAATTTGTGTTTCAACCCGGATGTGTTGCAAAATTTCAGAAATCGGGGTTATTTTAGAAAGTTTGGAAATCATGGGCATTTTCGTAAATTCTCCAAATCGGAATATCACAATATTTCACAAAAATAGAATTTTCTGATATTTGGTAAAATAGGAATATTTCAGTAAAAGTTGAGAGAGAAAACTGAATATTTAGAAACCAAGGGCATTTCGGTAACTTTATCAACCAGGGGTATTTTCGTAAATTTTCACAAACCAAGATATCTTAATATTTGAAAACTTGAGATTTTGGTATTTTACCAAGTAAAAAGCATTTTGTCAAAAATTGAGGGTAGAACGGTAATTTTATAACACAGGGGCATTTTTGTAATTTTGCCACTAGGGGCATTTTGGTAATTTTGTAATTCGACAGACGTCTTTCAAAATCAAATTTAGGGTTTCACAAACCAAAGGGGTAAGTTTGAAAAATTTTAAAACAGGAGGTTTTAAAAACAGCAAGGCTAATTCCCTTTCGGGTTTTATTAATCGGTTTAGCCTATGAACAAGTCCTCTTGGTTAAGGTGAACCGTAGCTACGCACCAGGTAGGATTCCTGCGAAGAGGAGGTGAGTCACGTGGACTGCTTAAGTACCAAGCTCTTCCGGATCCAATCCTAGACATGCGCACACAGGTTGCCACACCTTAACTCGGCGACTTATTTCACAGGTTTGTTTAAGAGCTTTAAGTTTTATGCATATGTTTGAGTAGACTAATCCTAGGGTCCAACAGATCCTAGTATTCTAATCTACGAGCCCAAACTAAGCCCATAATAAGTCATACAAACAAATCGCTTCAAGAAAGTCCGAAGTACTTACCTAGTGGACTTCGGGTCGGAGGTACAGGTGCCATGCCAGAATAACCTGAAAAACCTTTTTATAAAAGCCCATTTTTTTTCAAAAAGTCCATTTGAAAACTGTTTTGGGACCAAACCCTCAAAGCCGAGTTTTGAACCGGCTCGATATTAAATCAGAACATTCCCAAACCCGGCCCATTCACTACGACCGAGTCTGGTTATGTTAGTGAAAATATGTTTCTTTACTAAGAATTTACAACATGAAGATTTACTATCTTTTGAAACCAAGTTCTTTTGAAAACATAACCAAAACTTAAATGTGATAAATTGTCTAAGTTAACTTTAGTGAATATATAAAGCCCATTTGGAAATTAAGTTGTTGGAATAAATTTGTCTTTAATATAAACCAACCATAATTTAAAATAATAAAATAGTTCTCAAAAATAAATAAAAGTCAGAAGGCCCTTATTACATCCATATTTAAAACCAATTACTTAAACTCGATTTCTCACCACAACTATAAGGAATATGAGCTTTTTAACGAATGCACAGTTTTTAGACATTCCTTTCATGTGACATGCCAGATTCGGTCGTAACGTTTAGGCCGGGTTTGGGGTGTTACAAAAACTTTATCTCTGACTTGATACTCGATCTCTTTTCTCTTTAAGTTCGAATAGGACTTCTGTTTGTCTGATGCACCTTTTAAAATTTCTCATATCACTTTCACTTTATCTTAAGCTTCTCTAACCAAATCAACCCCGTGAATTTGGTTTTCTTTAAGTTCAGTCCAATAAAGAGGCGTTCGACACTTACGCCCATATAAAGCCTCATAAGGCGCCATCATTAAGCTTGACTGAAAACTATTATTGTAGGCAAACTCTACTAATGGGAGAAACTTTTCCCAACTGCCTCGGAATTCAAGAATACAACATCTGAGCAAATCCTCGACCACTTGAATTAACCTCTCTGATTGACCGTCAGTTTGAGGATGAAAAGCGGTACTAAAGTTCAACTTTGTACCCAAGGCCTCTTGTAACTTCTTCCAAAAGCTGGATGTGAATCTCGGATCTCTATCCGATATGATTGACAGGGGAACTCTATGAAGTCTTACTATTTCTGAAACATACAAGTTTGCCAACTTGTCTAGTGAGTAATCAACTCGTACAGGTATAAAATGGGCTGACTTCGTAAGTCTATCAACCACAACCCATACAGTATCTTTCTTGCTCGGAGACAACGGTAAACCCGTTACGAAATCCATAGTAATACGGTCCCATTTCCACTCCGGAACTAAAATGGGTTGAAGCAAGCCCGAAGGTACTTGGTGTTCAGCCTTTACTTGCTAACAAATCAAGCATTTGGAAACAAATTCTGAAATATCTTTCTTCATTCTCGGCCACCAATACTGTTGCTTCAAGTCATTATACATCTTGGTACTACCCGGATGTACATATAAACATCCATCATGGGCCTCATACAAATTTTTTTGAATAAGCTCTTCTTTTCTCGATACACAAACTCTGTCTTTGAACATTAGTATTCCATTGGGACTAATCCGGAAGTCAGACTCAACATCTGTCTCGCACTGATCTCTCTGAACTTGCAATTCACTATCCTCTTTTTGAGCTTCAATGATCTCTTAGAGGAATATTGGTCTAGCTCTCAACTCAGCTAGAATAGAACCATCGTCGGACAAAGTCATCTGTGGATTCATTATCCTTAATGCAAATAGGGATTTTCTGCTCAAAGCGTCGGCGACCACATTCGCCTTCCCGGGATGGTAATCAATGACCATCTCATAATCTTTTATAAACTCTAACCATCTTCGTTGTCTTAAGTTTAACTCTTTCTGCGTCATCAAGTACTTCAAACTTTTGTGATCAGTGAAAATCCGACATTTCTCACCATATAGGTGATGTCTCCATATCTTCAATGCGAAGACTATGGCAGCCAACTCTAAATCATGCGTCAGATAATTCTTCTCATGAGGCTTCAATTGTCTGGAGGCATAAGCAATAACTTTGCCTTCTTGCATAAGTACACAGCTTAATCCATTTAAGGATGCATCGCTGTAAATCACAAATTCTTTCCCTGTCTCAGGTTGAACCAAAACTGGGGCTTCCGTCAACATCGTTTTTAGTTTCTCGAAACTTTGTTGGCATTTTTCAGTCCACTCAAATTTCACATTTTTCTGTAACAATTTAGTCATCGGGGTTTCAATAATAGAAAACCCCTTGACGAATCGTCTATAATAGCCGGCTAGACCTAGAAAGCATCCAATCTCAGAGATATTATTCAGTCGATTCTAGTCCATTATGGCCGAAATCTTACTGGGGTCCACTCGAACTCCTTTTTTCGAGACAATATGTCCCAGAAACCCTACTTTCTTGAGCCAAAATTTGCTTTTACTGAACTTAGCACATAATTGATTTTCTCGTAGAATCTGTAAAACTGTCCGTAGGTGCTCAGTATGCTCATTCTCATCTTGGGAATAAATCAGTATGTCGTCAATGAAAACGACTACAAACTTGTCAAGGTATGTTCTAAACATGCAGTTCATTAAGTCCATGAATACCGCCGGAGCATTGGTCAAACCAAAGGGCATGACTAAAAATTCATAATGCCCATACCTTGTTCGGAAGGCTGTTTTAGGCACATCTGATTCTTTTACTCGTAGCTGGTAGTACCCTGATCTCAAGTCTATTTTGGAGAACACAGTGGCTCCTTTCAACTGATCGAACAAATCATCGATTCTAGGCAATGGGTACTTATTCTTTACTGTCACTTTATTAAGTTGACGGTAATCTATGCACAATCTCATAGTGCCATCTTTCTTTTTCACAAATAAAATCGGAGCACCCCAGGGAGAACAACTTGACCTTGCAAAGCCTTTATCTGTCAACTCTTGTAACTGCGACTTCAGCTCCTTCAACTCCGTTGGAGCCATTCTGTAAGGAGTAATAGATATTGGTACAGTACCGGGAGCTAGCTCAATGCTGAACTTAACCTCTCTAACTGGTGGTAGTCCTGGTAATTCCTCAGGATACACATCCACGTACTCACATACTATTGGCACTGACTCAATCCTTAACTCTGTTTCTTTTTCATTCATCAAAAAGGCCAAATATGCTTCATACCCCTTTCTCATGTATCTCTGTGCCGTCACATGAGAAATCAATTCTGACAATCTACTCTGTTTATCTGATTCTATGTGAAGGGTGTCCCCATCCTCACATCTTATTTCAATGTATTTCTTCCCACAATTAACTATTACATTATGGGCAGTCAACCAGTCCATACTGAGAATGAGGTCAAACTCGTCAAATGGTAGCAACATTAGGTTTGCTTTAAAACAATGACCTCTAATCATTAATGGGCAATCTTTACATACTTCATCAACTAACACACTCTTGCCTAAAGGATTAGATACTTTAATCACAATTTCTGTAAACTCTATAGGCATACTCATATCGGACACCAATTTCATGCAAATGTAAGAGTGGGTGGATCCGGGATCTATTAAAGCAATAACTTTAACATCATAAAGAGAAAAGGTACCCGTGATAACATCATGGGAAGATGCCTCTTCGCGAGTGCGAATGGCATAAGTCCGTGCAGGCGCCCTACCCTCGGGTCTCGCGGCCTGCTCTCTAGGGTTACCTTTTCCACTTTCCCCACTTTCGGGGTTTCTCTGCGGCCTTTCTCTGACCATACTCCCGGATCTCGGGTTCTGAGTTTTGTCCTCTTTCATCATCTCTGGATAATCTTTTATATAGTGGTCTTGGGAACCACATCTTAAACATGCATTTTCATGCGCTCGGCATTCACCGAGATGACGTCTGCCACACTGTGGGCATTCGGGTCTGTCAGATCGAATATTCCCTACACTAGCAACTGAAGTAGTCTGTGCTTTGTTTCCCGAATTTTGTCTACTCTTGTCTTTCTTGGAAAATCCAGTGGGAGTAGCCGATCGGGTAGGGAAATCTCTTGACTTCTTGGATGAAGATTGGAATGGCTTATTCCACTGTGTCTTTCTCAAGTCACGAGACTCCATTTCAGACTTTCTCTTCTCTTTTACTAGCTCCTCGGCTTTACAAGCCCTCTCTACTAGTACCACAAACTCCTTTAGTTCTAAGACAGCAACGAACAGTTTGATGTCATCATTTAGCCCATCTTCAAATCTCTTACTCATGATGGCCTCGGTGGATACGCATTCTCGAGCGTATTTGGTGAGTCTTACAAACTCACGCTCGTAGTCGATTCTGAGACATCTTGCCTTGTTTCATTCTAGGAATTCCTTCCTTTTCTGGTCCACAAACCTTTGACTGATATACTTTTTCTTGAACTCTTCTTGGAAAAATTCCCACGAGATCTTCTCTCTTGGGACTACTGATACCAAGGTGTTCCACCATTGATAGGCAAGAATCTCTTAAAAAAGAAATACGCCACTTCATGCACTCTTCAGGTGTACATGAAAGCTCATTAAATACCCTGATGGTATTTTCTAACTAGAATTCAGCTCTTTTCGGATCATCATCTTTTCTAGCCCGGAATTCTTCGGCCCCATGTTTCTTGATTCTATCAATCGTAGGCTTCTCTCTTCTTACCACCTCTACTACTTGAGGGGTTATTGGGATAGGTTGAGGAATAGGTGGGGGAGGAGGGGGTTGTGCATTCGGGTTCGTATGAACGAACTCTGTGTACCATGTGTTCATCATATGGAGGAAGGCTTCTCTAGCCTCTTCTCCCCCTCCTTGACTCACCGTAGTGGGTCTATTCTCGTTCTCATTTGGCACCGTCCCTTTAGCGAAAGCCGGTGCGTTACTTTCTACGTCATCCCCCATATCTCTTTCAGGATCCATTTACTATATATATAAACATAATTTAAGTCGTCAGGAGTCGTCACACTATCATTATGAAAACATTCTTACGTATGGTATATATAGCTAGACTCGTGCTCATGCTACGTTAGTCCTAGAACCGACTAAATCGTAGCTCTGATACCACTAAATGTAACACCCCATGCCCGAGTCTGAGGCTCAGACCGGATACGAGACATTACTATGCTTGAACTTACTTAATCATGACATTACGGGCTATAAAATTCGTTTCGAAATTAAAACTTCTCATTCTTAAACAATTCGTACATTTCATGGGCCTACGAGGCCTTAAACTCGTACTGGTAAACTTTCGGAACCTTATCGAAAAACTTTTCTTTGAAACAGGGGTTACACGCCCGTGTAATATAAGACACGCCCGTGCATAGGCATACACGCCCATGTCCTCAGACCGTGCCTAAAAACTCAGTATTCTGCCAATTTCCACACGGCCCTGGCACGCCCGTGGACCTAGACCGTGTACTACATCTTGGTATACTGACTTATTTCACACGACCGGGCACACGCCCATGTTCTAACCGTGTGTCATGCACGGCCTTAACACACGGCCATGGGATTAATCCGTGGTCTATCCTTACTTATAAGACTAAGGTGCGCTTTACGCGACGGCCTGACACACTGCGCCGTGTGTCCAACCGTGGGCACTTAGAGGCTATTTACCAAGCCAATTGCCACCCTGAAATTAAGATCCAATTCATACTTATTTACAACAACTCAATACTACGTCATTAATGAATAATACTACATTTTTCATTGATAATTATAAACATACACACTTGGCCAATCACTTAGCCATATAAAAAAGAATAACAAACTTAATAGCCTATACTTTGGCTCTTTTTAAAACATTTACTCAAAATGTAATGCTACATATACATGCCATACTTAAATAAACAACTTGGCTATACCAAAATAGCGATTGATAGTGTGCTCCGAGCTTCGATGACGGTGATCCTCAATATTAGCTTGGCGGGACTACATGGAAAGAAAGAATGAAAGACATAATTTAGCTTAGTAAGTTTGCATAATACACATAGCAACATTCTTACTTAATAAAGACCATTTAATATAAACAATGGCATCATAAATTCAGCTATATAAAGCTTACTTACTCATACTTGATTCTTACATAACTCATGAAACTTACTAGTCTCATACTTGATAGGCAAACAAAGTACCTGTATCACTAGATCACATTGATCAGCATACTTGAACATAATACTCATAATTTCTAATTCATCATTCATAACATGAATAATATTCTTTTTCACTTGATAATAACCTTACTTACTTAGCTTTCTTGTTATCTCTTTGGAGCTTAACTCGTTTGCCCAATGAATTTATATGAATAACCGAGGATACTAAATCTCATCTAAATTTTGAGGCCATGACTTAACATGGACTTATACGAAGTCTTTCTTGTTCTCACCAATGCCATGCCTTAACTTGGACTTATATGGGATCTCTTTCTCTTGATAACTTTTCAATGCCAAGCTTGCCTTGGTCTTACATGATAACTTGTTCAATGCCAAGCTTGCCTTGAACTTACATGATAACTTATTAAATGCCAAGCTTGCCTTGGACTTACATGATATCTTACTCAATGCCAAGCTTGCCTTGGACTTACATGATAACTTATTCAATGCCAAGCTTGCCTTGGACTTACATGATATCTTGCTTGCTTGCCGATGCCATGCCTCAACTTGGTCTTATACGGACTTTCTAATTTCATGTGGTAGATCGAGTATCCTAAGTTATTCAACTTCAATCGGGGCTTTCTCATGCTTGAACTCATTAATTTCTTTGTTTAACATAACATTAAACATTTTTCATGATAACATTGTACATTATACTAAGCAATTCAATGATATAAATCATAAAGCTTAGAAATCATACAAACTTACCTCAATATACAAAATGTAGCTAGGTATGCAATTTCATCCTCGACCTTGTTCTTGCCTTGGTTTCGGTCCGGGCTTCATTTTTCTTGATCTCTAGTCATAAATAGATCATTTAATATTCACATTGACTAAATTGACCCCTCTACTCATACTTGGGCAAAATTACTATTTTGCCCCTATACTTTCTCATATTTGCACTTTTGCCCCAAGGCTCGTAAAATAATTTTCATTCAACTTTCTTAGACTACATGCTTTGCTGATTCATTTTCTCCACTATAGCCATTATCAATTCTCATTATTTCTAATAGGTATGACTAATTTCAAAACTTTTACAAACTAGTCCATACTATCATATTTCATGAAATTCATTAAGGAAACGATGTTTATCTAACATCAAACTCTCATAATCTTCCACAAAACATCATTTAACAAATATGTCATTCATAGATGAATTTTTGAACATGCATCTTAGCTTATTTTATAGCTAAAAATAGCTAATTCATAATACGAGGACTTCAAAAACACGAAGAATATTAAAAATGGGGCTAAGATGAACGTACTAGCAAGCTTGAAAAAAATGAATGATCGCTGTAAATCAGAGTTTTAAAATTTATAAAAGAATGATCGAACCTGGAAACTAACTCTGACAACGGTTGAGGCAAGTGCACCTATCGAACAGTGTATAGCTTAGGCAAGACCGGATTATCGAACCCAAAGGAACTAAAAGTACTAATACTAACTTTATTTTTATTATTTAGCCTAAAATAAGTGAAGTTTGTTTAGTAATCTAAATTAATTAACTACTAGACTAAAGACTCTAAGACAAAGAAGAATGAATTTGGAAAATAACTTGGGAAAAACTCAGTTGATTTAGACGATACCTTAGGAAGAATCCACCTAGACTTCACTTGTTATCTAACACTGAACCATACGATTTATTCACTTAGTTTGATCCGTAAGACTCCCTAACGTATATTAAACCCTCTCTCGAGGTGAATAACGTCTAACCCTAGGTTAATTAGTAGAACTCTCGTTCTCTTATAATAACCCCCTAGAATAGCAGTAAACCGATCTATGGATTCCCATATTAGGTTTCACCCTAATTCGGCAAAATCTCGTCACCCTATCTCTAGGCGTGCGATCAACTCCGCTTAATTATGTTGGATCTACTCTTAGGCAGGGTCTATTCCTCCTCCACCTAAGCACATTAAATTTGGATTAAGCTCACATAATTAAGAAAAAAACTAAGTTATTATCATATAATTCAAATAATCAAATAACAAGATTCATCATAGGTTTCATCCCCTTCGGGTATCCAAAGGTTTAGTTCATAACAATAAAGGAAAACACCTCAAGAGAAAAGATAAAACAAAACATAAGAAATCCCTAAAACCCCTTGAAGGAATTGAAGAGGAGATCCTCCGTCTTGAGTATAACTCTGGCTTCTCGAGATGAATCAACTGGCTATCCCTGAGTGAATCCCCACAAATCTGCCTTCTCTGGCCTAGCACGACGCCCCTAGACGATGGCTTTGGGCTCCCCTCAGCAGAGGGTTTCCGTCCAACTCCCCGATTAAGTTGCCCCTTAGGGTGTTTATATAGGCTTTGAGATGTGTTACTTGGCCTCCAAGTATCCTAATTTGAGTGCAATTCTTAATTGGGGGTTTAATTAGACTTTGGAGTGTGTTTCCTTGCCTCCAACCATCCAAATCTGAGTAAAACTTCTCTTGGCCACGGCAGGGACACGCCCATGGCATACGCCCGTGTAAGTCGTGGTCAGGCCGTGTTCGAGATCTTTAAAGAGGCACGGTCGTGTAATCTTTGGTTCAGGCCGTGTCGATTTCATAATTTGGCCCATTTGTCCCGTTTTAAGCCCGTTTTGCGTTATTTTCATCCCCTGGTGCTTTCCTGAGTATATAACATGAAAAGAAAGGATTAAGAGCACCAAATTACATAAAATAAGGGATAATTCATCTAAAAGCATACTAAATGTGGGCCTAAAATGTGTTACAATTTCAGTTTATCAATGAAGAACCCTAGCTATGGAGTCTTCAAATTTTTGGTAAGGGAAGGAAGAAGATGAATGAAATTTTATCATCTTTTTTCCTATTTTAATCACTTATTAGACAAATGACCAAAATGCCCTTCTCTTTAAAAATTTCTATTTTACTAACTCATGTCCATTTCTGTCCAAAATTTATAATTTGGGAAAATTGCTATTTAAGGACTCATAATTAATATTCTAAAGCTATTTCATATAAAAAGCTTCTAGAAACTCATAGTTTGCAACTTTTGCAATTTAGTCCTTTTTGATCATTCCATGTCAATTCCACAAAATTTCTACATGGAACTTTAATACTATGATGCAAACATGTCATAAACCTTAATAACTCAATTTTACTTGACTCGGGTTTGTGGTCTCACACCAAAGATCCTCGACTAGGCCCTAAATCGGGAATTGCATTCTGGTGCCTTGAGAACCGTCTATATGCTGACCCAAATCAGCATTTTATCTGACTAAATAAGCTTGCAAAGAAGCCCTTGAAGAACTTTCAACCTTGCATTCAAACCCCTCTAAAAAATGTGGCTTTATGGACTTGCCCCAGGCTATTTTTAGCAAAGTTGAATCTCTCAACCTTGCCATGTGTGTGGCCGACCAAGGGGGGTCTCTTTGGCTGGTGGAATTCGCTATTTTTAGCAGCAACAATCAGCTATAAAAGCCACCCCTTGCTGATCATTCATCTCATCCCTCATTCACATCTCTTCTCTCACAACTCTTCTCTCCTCTCTCACTTTTTCTCTCATTTTGCCATTCAAAGTTCCTTGCTCTTGTGCCGATTTCTCCTCTTGGAAAAGGGGTCTTCTTCAGTCATTTTGAAGCATCAATTGAGTGTTCATAGCAGCCTTGATCGGCGAGGACAACAAAGAAGGAAGAACGGAGCAACCTAGTCAAGCCACGGAGCAACACCGGATTTGATTCTTGTTCCCTATCTCTTTAATTTTTGTTGTTTTTATGATGAACATATCTATGAATATTTATGTTGTTGGAATGGTTAATTTAATCAGCTTAGCTTTAATTTAATTCGTGTTGGGTTGATTGCATTTCGTCCTCTTAAATTATTAAAATTGTGTTTATGCTGTTATAGGCCTCGGTAAAATGCTTGATTAAGTAAAATCATGCCTAAGTTATTCTGGCATTATAATTGTTTAGATAACTAAAGAATTAATTATTTAAATGCATTGAAATTGTAATTAATGGACGTAGTACTTAATCAGTGCATGTTTAATTCTTCTAAGGTAGCTGAAGATTAGATTAGCATTGTATTTGGCGATACATATGCCTTGCATAACTTGCAAGATTAGTGTGATTAATCTGTTTCAAGGTAAGGATACTTTGTTACCTCACATAGTCTTTTATATGCTTATTAGGTTGAATTAATTGGTTGAATCGACATAGGAATTTGCGAGAGATTGTTTAATTTAATAAGTATGTATGTGCAATAACATGTTTACCTTTATAAATCTGTTTAATCGGTCGAATTGACATAGAAATATGTACAAGAGATGAATGGATTTTTATTTGTAAATATGTTCATAAGTTAGCAAATTACCGAGTTCTTAGTGAATTTATTCGTAACAACATAAACATGAGTTTAATAATTCTAAGTTAAGAAATGTAATTAATCCAACACAATTACATCATCTTGATTAAAATCAGCTTTTGAAATCGTGCATTAGAACTTTATTTTATTTTATTTATTTTACTTTGTTTTCTAGTTTTTAATCATTTCTCAAATCAAAATATTTTTCTTCACCAAAGAGTTTTAAATTGCATTCATAAATAATTCTTTTCACAGTCCCAGTGGGTACGATAACTCGATATTTACTTGTCACTTTATTACTTGTTGTGATTGTGTACACTTGCACATTTTCATCGTTCTAATTTTCTTTTGTGTTCAAAAGCAGTATTAACAGCCGGGATAATATCTATTTATAAGGCTGAGACTTCAGTTTGATTAAGGCCTTATGATTTTTATCTGATAGAGGTGGTTTCAGTATAGTTCAAAGCTTCGGATATTTATAGATAAGATAGTTTTACTATAAAATCCTTTTCTAGTCTGTGTGAAAGGTTTGACATCGGCAAAATGTAAATGATAGAAGATCAAGGTCAAATCTGTGTAATGATATGTATGCACCATTCTTATATCAAGAAGAAAAGATTTCTTTTAAAAGTTGATGAAGTTATATGTGTCTGAATCTATCCACAAGGCTGAAGTTAAACTTTGAAAGTTCACGTATAAATAGATAGACAGACTGGGAAAAGAATTTGTATTATAGAAAACTTGATATAGAATTACACTTATCAGAACAATTCTATCTGAGAAATGTTGTGGTAAATTAAAGTTAGTTCGAATGTTGAAGCTTTCTTTTGCACGAAGACATTATCAACCGAAATGTCAGTTCTGGTTTCGCCTGAGTTGAATAAAGAGTTTATGATTTTCAGTTATATGTTAATGAATGGTCTAAAGTGTGTTCTAATTAAAGAGTGTACTGAGATACCTTGTGATTTCATATAGTTAATGTAACACCCTGGTTTAGGGGCTATGCATGTTGGGTATAATTTTAGTTCTAGTAGGTTTTGGGTATACGTGGTTGTGTTTTGGAGGTGTTGAGAACGCTCGGGTTAAACGGGAAGACTTGGGAAAATTTTGGATTTTTAAGTAATAAAGGGAGCTTGGCTTTGGGAGGCCTTAAAAGAATTAATTGGGAGAATAGGACACATGAAAGGCATTGGCAAAGTGGTTATCTTATTTGTTTAAGGGGTTGAAGTAGGGCCATTGAGGGCCTGGGTTCGAGTTTAGGCGGCAACAAAAGTGGCGTTTTATTTTTTTTGTGTTGGGCGTTGGGCTTTGTAAGGCCTTAAAGATATATGGTGAGGAATTCGGACAAGAAAGATGGGCTGGTGGAGTGGCTCTCATGCGCCACTTAGGCGCTGGAGGAGAGCAAGGGCGCAGGTTCGAGCGCCTGGAGCTGCATGTTGGCGTTTTTATTTTTGTGCGGTTATGGGCTGAGATAAGAAGGGTTTAAAAATAATTGTTGGGGGTTTCTAGCATGAAATACAATGTGGCCGAGTGGCCTGGGCGTTGGAGGAGGGGTGTGCAGCAGATTGGTCCCAGGTTCGAACCAAGAGAGTTGCGGTTTGGAGTTTAAATTTTCATCCTTTTTTTGGCAGCAATTTTGAAGGTGTTGGACGACTAGAAGGCTTTTATTTAGATGAGGATAATGTTTTTTTTTATTTTTATTTATCTATTTAGTTATTTAGAAGTGTGGGATAATTATTATTTATTTTTGATAAGTGGGATAATAGTGGAGCAATTCAAATTGTTTTTGAATTGAACTAATTCAAATTGATTTGAATTAGTGGGTGTTGGCCGAATCTTGGAGTCTTCAAGGGGGTGGCCGAATTCTATAAATAGAAGAAGGTAGTGCCGAATTCTTCTTTGAATAAGCACCCTTTCCCTGTTTCTTTCTTTTGTTTTTTAGTTGTTTGCCAAATTTCTTTATGTTCCTATGAAAGCCGAATGCTCCTAAGTCCCTACCGTTCCTCCACTTTTCTTTTCTTCAACTCCACATTTGTTTTATTGATAGCCGAATTTCTAAGTAAGCCTCATCAAGCATCTTTCCTTACCATTGTTGTTTTCAAGAGCCGAATACCTCATTACCTTTAAAGCCATTGCCGAATCTCCTAAGATGGTGTTGCCGATCTCTTTCTCTTAATTTCGACTCAAGTGTAGTGGTAAGTAATCGTCACTCTAAACAATTGGTTTTGAGTTCTTATATTGGTACGTCAAAACCAAGTGATTGGTCTTAGTTTTTATAACATGGCCGAATGTCATAGTGCCATTAAGTATGTTCTCTTGTGTGTAGCCGAAAGAAGGAAGCATTGAGGAAGTCTCTTGGATTCGATCATCTAAGGTAAGGTGATGGTGAGTATTCGGCCAAAAGGGCCTTTTCATGGGTTGTTGTTGTAGGCCGATTCTAATGGTTTTGTAACAGGGATTTTCGGCAACTCCTTGAGACTATTGGTGTTTCAGGATCCGAGTAAGTGGGTAAGTGATCCTTTGGGTATTCGGCCTTAGGCCATTAGATATGTTCTTGTGTTGACCGATGTTGACTTTGGTTATAGGGCAAATCGACAGAAGCAAAGGAAAGCCTTCGGGATCTCAGTATTTCGGTAAGGATGTTAATAGGTGATCTAGATTCGATATTTGTAGATTCTGATTGCTGTGATTAATCGTGTGGTTCTGATTAAGTATCGTCGATGGATGCGAGTGCCAGTCAAAGTGGGCAAGGGAAAGCTCCCATCCCAAAGTTCAAGAAGAGATCCGTTTCTGCTGTACGAGATTGGCCACCAGGGTGTGGGCCAACAACAGAAAACGTTAGGCAAATAGCCGTAGTCTCACTAAACGATAGCGTCGAGGATCGAGAGTCTAGAACTCCAAGTAATAAGGTGTGTAGTTAGCCATTGTTTCCGGGATTTGCGTGATATTTTCCTGTTTTATATGTTGCTAACAAGTGCAGTAAATGTGAGAATGATACCCTTGAAGGGGGTATGATGATGACCAGGTTAGTAGCAAATTGGCTAATATGTGGTAATTGATTTTTAATATGTGAGTATGCCTATGATTGTGAATAGCATGCACATGCATCATCTCCGCATTATATTATGTTACATGTGCATGGGTGGGTTTATGAAAGAAGGACAGGGTGTACTTCGAGTACGTGGTTGATGTCAGCTTTGTGCTACATCGTGGATTGGCGCTGACTGAGGTCGCATTGTGGATCTTTGCGATTTGGTTCGCGTGGTTACCTTGATTGATATGGGCTTTATGCCATATCGTGGCTTGATGGATTGTTGTGTGCTCCATCGTGGTTTGATGTTAGCTATACGCTACATCGTGGATGGCATTGGTTGCCTTTTTGGAGGGAAAAGGAGAGGGTGACTCGGTAGTCCCCTGGTGTGTGGTAGGCTGGATAAGGGGGTGTGTAGCGGATGGACCTTAGGATTGGGTTGGGTTTCATGTTGCATTATTCCGTTATAAAATGATATGGAAATGGGCCAAGCCCAATATGACTTGTGGATTTGTATGTTTTGAGAACATACGTGGAAATGGGCCAAGCCCAGTGATCAGTGGATTGATGAGAAAAGGGCCTAGCCCAGTGCTTGAGTATGATTTGATTGTGGGCCAAGCCCAGATTGTGGTAATGTTTAAATGATTATATTTATGCATTTTATAATTGGGTTGATTTGTGGCTAGCATGTGGGTGGATATCAGTGGTTTAATTACACACTGAGTCTGTATGACTCACCCAATTATTTATCCAATATCGCAGGTGAGTCGTGAGTAATGGACCGGGTTGGAGTAGATACAAAGGTGGCCATGCAGAAGCAGATTTTCATGCAGAAGTAGATGTTTTACTTGTTTAGTTAATTAATAATGATTTTTTTATATTATCCGTATTTTGGGAATTTATTTGATGTAATAAGGGCCACTTTTGATTAAAGTACTCTATTTATAGTTGATAAAGGTTATATCGTATTTAGTAATATTTTTACAAAGGATTTATATTATAATAAATTATAATAAAGTTTTAATTCAAACCAAGCTTATATTATTTAATAATTTTAATGGACTTACTTCCCGAAAGTTAACAAAATTTTCAAGTTTTACTCTAAAGACAAAGATTTTTAACCGTCATTCCGCAGTTGACATAACCGATCCGGACGAGACTTGTGGGCGGGTTTGGGGGTGTTACAGTTTGGTATCAGAGCCCGGTTCAAAACTCGGCTTTGAGGGTTTTGGGCCCAAAACATTTTCAAAATGGGCTTTTTAAAAATATGGGCTTTTAAGAAATTTTTTCAGTTATTCGGCATGGCACTGTACCTCTTCTACCGAGTCCACCAGTAAGTACTTGGATTTGTTGAAGTGATTTGTTATATATGGGCTTATTTGGGCTCGTAGATTAGAATATTAGGGCTATTGAACCCTAGGACTAGTCTACTCAAACACATGCATAAGACTTAAGGTTACTAAACAAACTTTGTGAAGTAAGTCGCCAGTTAAGGTGTGGCAACCATTGTACGCATGTCTAGGATTGGTATTCAGTGAGAGCTTGGTACTTAAGCACCCTAGCGACTCACCTCCTCTTTACTCGAATCCTACAGTGCGTAGCTACGGTTCACCTTAACCAAGAGGACTTGTTCATAGGCTAAACCAATTATTAAAACCCGAAAGGGATTTGCCTCAACTGCTTTAAAACCCTTAGTTTTAAAATTTCCAAAATTACCCCTTTGGTTTGTAAACTCTAAATCTGATTTTGAAAGATGTTTTCTCGATTTACAAAATTACCAAAAATACCCCAGAGGAAAATGACGAAAATACCCACAGGGTAAAAACAGCAGAGATGTCCGGATAGTGAATGTGTGTGGTGGATACCACTGAATGTGCCTTTAATGAGGAAGGAATGTGTTTTTGTTGATGAATGAATGTGTCCTTATGGATGAACGTGATATTCTGAAATAGAATAGGGAACTTGAACTGAAAATTTGTGTGATCGAAAGAACTACCTCTAGAAATTCTTTTCATAAAATTTGCTCGTGGTTAAATAGTGGAACAATTTCTAATGCATAAAACTTGTTAATCAGATTAAATCACGACGATAGAGATGAGTTCTAGGGGACGCGGTAGAGGTAGAATGGCAGCGTCGGAATCGATAGGGTCTGGCCATGGGTCAGAAGGTGAAGTGCCGCCACCAGCAGTGGGCACAGAGGGGCAAGATCAGATAGGTGAAGATGACGCAGTATCGCGGGCCATGTTGCGAGCGCTAGAACGAGTAGTAGGAGTTAGTAGAGGAAGTGGAACTCGGAAGTCGGTGTCGGAAAGGCTTAGATTGAACGGAGCTGAGATCTTTAGAGGGGTATCTGGAGTAGCTCCGAATGTAGCAGAATATTGGCTAGAAGGAGTCGAAAGAATTATGGACGACTTAGATTGTACCCCAGAGGAAAAGCTAAAAGGTGCTGTCTCGTTACTTCGGGACGAGGCTTATCGGTGGTGGCTCACTGTCAGGCAAGGTGTCCCGGCAGAACGAGTGGATTGGGGATATTTTAAGGAAAAGTTCGAAGGAAAGTATGTTGGAGCAAGCTACTTGGATTCGCAAAGGAAAGCGTTTCTAAATCTAGTGCAAGGAAGTAAGTCGATAGCTGAGTACGAAGCGGAATTTGTGCGGTTAAGCCAGTATGCTAAGGGAATTGTGGCCACTGATTATGAGAGGTGCGTCCGGTTTGAGGACGGATTGCGAGATGAACTTCGAATGCTGATTGCTCCGCAGAGGGAGAGAGACTTCGCGGTGCTAGTGGAGAAAGCTCGGATTGCTGGAGAGGTTAAAAAAACTATAAGAGAAAACCAAGAGAAGAATAGGAACGAGAATAAGAGAAATATTGGACCGTCAGCATCGTTTGGTAATGTCCAGAAAAGACCAAGGATCGAGAATCTCGTGCGCGCACTTGCCCCATGGATCGGAATCGTTCTTGTGTTCGATGTGGAAGACCTCACACAGGAGAGTGTTGGGGAAATAGTAAAGAATGTTTTCAGTGCGGATCTAAGGCACATTTAGTTAAGAATTGTCCTCGAGTAACGAAGGGTCATGGTTCTAGTCAGAGTCAACCAAGGATGTGATAACGGGTAAGCTCCTTTGCTTTGGTACATGTTTTAATTGCTTTGCTTGCCTGTGAATTAGTTTTGGTGCTGCTAAGAGAGGTGTTTCGAATTTTGAGCGCGAACTTAGAGATTGTGTAGGTACGATAGCCTTAGTAAGATCAGAGTGCGCAGCATAAGCGTAAGGTGGTAAGATAGGTTGTATGGACGTTTGTTAGTAAAGTAATTTCGAGGACGAAATTATTTTTAAGAAGGGTAGAATTGTAACACCCTGGTTTAGGGGCTATGCATGTTGGGTATAATTTTAGTTCTAGTAGGTTTTGGGTATACGTGGTTGTGTTTTGGAGGTGTTGAGAACGCTCGGGTTAAATGGGAAGACTTGGGAAAATTTTGGATTTTTAAGTAATAAAGGGGAGCTTGGCTTTGGGAGGCCTTAAAAGAATTAATTGGGAGAATAGGACACATGAAAGGCATTGGCAAAGTGGTTATGCTTATTTATTTAGAAAATTGGAAGTAGGGCCATTGAGGGCACAGGTTCGAGTTTAGGCGGCAACAAAAGTGGCGTTTTATTTTTTTTGTGTTGGGCGTTGGGCTTTGTAAGGCCTTAAAGATATATGGTGAGGAATTCAGACAAGAAAGATGGGCTGGTGGAGTGGCTCTCATGCGCCACTTAGGCGCTGGAGGAGAGCAAGGGCGCAGGTTCGAGCGCCTGGAGCTGCATGTTGGCGTTTTTATTTTTGTGCGGTTATGGGCTGAGATAAGAAGGGTTTAAAAATAATTGTTGGGGTTTCTAGCATGAAATACAATGTGGCCGAGTGGCACAGGGCGTTGGAGGAGGGTGTGCGCAGATTGGTCCCGAGTTCGAACCAAGAGAGTTGCGGTTTGGAGTTTAAATTTTTATCCTTTTTTGGCAGCAATTTTGAAGGTGTTGGACGGCTAGAAGGCTTTTATTTAGATGAGGATAATGTTTTTTTATTTTTATTTATCTATTTAGTTATTTAGAAGTGTGGGATAATTATTATTTATTTTTGATAAGTGGGATAATAGTGGAGCAATTCAAATTGTTTTTGAATTGAACTAATTCAAATTGATTTGAATTAGTGGGTGTTACTTAAATCTTGGAGTCTTCAAGGGGGTGGCGAATTCTATAAATAGAAGGGGTAGTGCCGAATTCTTCTTTGAATAAGCACCCTTTCCCTGTTTCTTTCTTTTGTTTTTATAGTTGTTTGCCAAATTTCTTTATGTTCCTATGAAAGCCGAATGCTCCTAAGTCCCTACCGTTCCTCCATTTTTCTTTTCTTCAACTCCACATTTGTTTTATTGATAGCCGAATTTCTAAGTAAGCCTCATCAAGCATCTTTCCTTACCATTGTTGTTTTCAAGAGCCGAATATCTCATTACCTTTAAAGCCATTGCCGAATCTCCTAAGATGGTGTTGCCGATCTCTTGCTCTTAATTTCGACTCAAGTGTAGTGGTAAGTAATCGTCACTCTAAACAATTGGTTTTGAGTTCTTATATTGGTACGTCAAAACCAAGTGATTGGTCTTAGTTTTTATAACATGGCCGAATGTCATAGTGCCATTAAGTATGTTCTCTTGTGTGTAGCCGAAAGAAGGAAGCATTGAGGAAGTCTCTTGGATTCGATCATCTAAGGTAAGGTGATGGTGAGTATTCGGCCAAAAGGGCCTTTTCATGGGTTGTTGTTGTAGGCCGATTCTAATGGTTTTGTAACAGGGATTTTCGGCAACTCCTTGAGACTATTGGTGTTTCAGGATCCGAGTAAGTGGGTAAGTGATCCTTTGGGTATTCGGCCTTAGGCCATTAGATATGTTCTTGTGTTGACCGATGTTGACTTTGGTTATAGGGCAAATCGACAGAAGCAAAGGAAAGCCTTCGGGATCTCAGTATTTCGGTAAGGATGTTAATAGGTGATCTAGATTCGATATTTGTAGATTCTGATTGCTGTGATTAATCGTGTGGTTCTGATTAAGTATCGTCGATGGATGCGAGTGCCAGTCAAAGTGGGCAAGGGAAAGCTCCCATCCCAAAGTTCAAGAAGAGATCCGTTAACTGCACATGCGAGATTGGCCACCGTGGTGTGGGCCAACAACGAAAACGTTAGGCAAATAGCCGTAGTCTCACTAAACGATAGCGTCGAGGATCGAGTCTAGAACTCCAAGTAATAAGGTGTGTAGTTAGCCATTGTTTCCGGGATTTGCGTGATATTTGCCTATTTTATATGTTGCTAACAAGTGCAGTAAATGTGAGAATGATACCCTTGAAGGGGGTATGATGATGACCATGTTAGTAGCAAATTGGCTAATATGTGGTAATTGATTTTTAATATGTGAGTATGCCTATGATTGTGAATAGCATGCACATGCATCATCTCCGCATTATATTATGTTACATGTGCATGGGTGGGTTTATGAAAGAAGGACAGGGTGTACTTCGAGTACGTGGTTGATGTCAGCTTTGTGCTACATCGTGGATTGGCGCTGACTGAGGTCGCGTTGTGGATCTTTGCGATTTGGTTCGCGTGGTTACCTTGATTGATATGGGCTTTATGCCATATCGTGGCTTGATGGATTGCTGTGTGTGCTCCATCATGGTTTGATGTTAGCTATACGCTACATCGTGGATGGCATTGGTTGCCTTTTGGAGGGAAAGGGAGAGGGTGACTCGGTAGTCCCCGGTGTGTGTGTAGGTCGGATAAGGGGGTGTGTAGCGGATGGACCTTAGGATTGGGTTGGGTTTCATGTTGCATTATTCCGTTATAAAATGATATGGAAATGGGCCAAGCCCAATATGACTTGTGGATTTGTATGTTTTGAGAACATACGTGGAAATGGGCCAAGCCCAAAGATCGATGGATTGATGAGAAAAGGGCCTAGCCCAAAGCTTGAGTATGATTTGATTGTGGGCCAAGCCCGGTTGTGGTAATGTTTAAATGATTATATTTATGCATTTTATAATTGGGTTGATTTGTGGCTAGCATGTGGGTGGATATCGGTGGTTTAATTACACATCGAGTGCGTATGACTCACCCAATTATTTATCCAATATCGCAGTGAGTCGTGAGTAATGGACCGGGTTGGAGTAGATACAAAGGTGGCCATGCAGAAGTAGATTTTCATGCAGAAGTAGATGTTTTACTTGTTTAGTTAATTAATAATGATTTTTTTATATTATCCGTATTTTGGGAATTTATTTGATGTAATAAGGGCCACTTTTGATTAAAGTACTCTATTTATAGTTGATAAAGGTTATATCGTATTTAGTAATATTTTTACAAAGGATTTATATTATAATAAATTATAATAAAGTTTTAATTCAAACCAAGCTTATATTATTTAATAATTTTAATGGACTTACTTCCCAAAAGTTAACAAAATTTTCAAGTTTTACTCTAAAGACAAAGATTTTTAACCGTCATTCCGCAGTGACATAACCAGATCCGGACGAGACTTGTGGGCCGGGTTTGGGGGTGTTACAGTTAAAGATGCATGAAAGGAGTTATGTGATATATATGATGACTATAATTGTTTAAAATGTTTAATGTCAGAGAAAGATTCAAACTTGGCACAGCAAAGTTAGCTCGAATCATCGAAAAACTTTTGAGTCTGTAAGTGATTCTTATCCGAGGAAAACGATTACAGTTTCGAATGTTCCGAACATGAAATCTTATTGTGTTTTAAGAGCAATGAATATGCGATTGATACTATCAGGTAATGGATAGCTAATAGCTGAGTTAAAAGCTAAATTGATATTTATTTAGCGAAATTGTGAAGCTCTGATATGTGTCAGCGAATTACAAGCTAAAAAGGGATTCAACGTCAATGGGTTTCTGATTTAAAATTTCAGACGTGAAACCAATGATTGATTGTTGTTTCGAGATAGAGTGTGTATACCATGAAGTTCAGAGAGTTATACAACAATTGTTACGTGTAACTCTTAGTGGTAGCTTATATGTTCATACGGGGAGTGTTAAAATGTATGATAATATGAGATGGACGTACTGGTAAATGAGTATGAAACGTGATATCTCTGATTTTATGCCCAAATGTTTGATTAGTCAGCAAGTTAAAGCCGATCACTTAGTGATTTCGAGACTATTACAGCATATGTTGATATCAAAATTAATTTTATCATCGAAAAAGAAAAATGTTATCTGAATTATTGTTAATTGTCTAAAAAAGTCTCTTCATACTATGAATTTCTCTTCTGATAGATCAGCTGAGTTATTCATTTTAGAGATTGCCAGTTTGCACTGGGTGCCAGTCTACATTGTTTCGGATAGAATTCCAAAATTTATATTGTGATTCCGAGAGAAACTACAGTAAGCTTAGGTACGATGTTGTCTTGTAATCAGAGAAAGCAATTCAATTTCTCGAAATTATGTTTTTTCATTGTGTTTTAGAGTTTGAAAACAACTAAGAAAGACTATTATTGTTGGTTGAGTAATCATGTGAGTATGAAGACGGTATTGTATGAAGTATTATAAGGTTACAATTTTTGAACCTTATTGTATTGGATTGAACTGTGTAAGAGAAAGATTCATAGAGATGCTTTGATCAGATAAATTAAAGAGAAAGTAAAAGTAATTTGTAACAGCTTGAAAGCAGTTTCAGATTGATAGAAAACTTATGCAGAATTGATACGTAAAAGCATTGAATTTCAGTAAGATAATTGAGTATTTGTGAAAATATTGCTGAGATTGGAATTTCTCGACTCAGCTAAAAAGAAAAGTGAAAAGGTAATTCCAGTGACTTCTTCAACTTAAATCACCGTCAGAACTCAAGAAGATTCGTAAAGTGTTTCTTATATCTATGATGTAATGATTCAACTTACTATGACGTATAGCAAAAGACATATCAGAATCTTGGTTAGTATGATTAAAGAGTTGCGAAATCCGAAGTTATGTGAGATTTTGATAATGCTTTGTGAAAGCAAATCACTAATTTTATTCTCTGGTAAGATTTTTGGGGACGAAAATCCCTAAGGGGGGAGAGTTGTAACAGCCCAGTTTAGACCCTAGTCAGAATAGTGGTTTCGAAACCAAAAATCTGGGGTCATAAAATTATTTTTATATTATTTTATGTGTTTACAGCATATGAATTAATATGTGTGAAAGTTTCGTGAAATAAATTTATCGATTGGTTGCTTAATTTTGATAAAAGGACTAAATCGCGTAAAGCGTAAAAGTTGAGTTCTATTAGTTAAAGGTGTGATCGTTGTTCGAAACTAACTATGACAACGAATAAGGCAAGCGCACCTATCGTTTGGTAGTATAGCTATGGCAAGACCGGAAATATCGTATCCTCAAGGACCAAGAGTACTAGTAGTTACAATCTTTTTATTATTTAGCCTAAGTATTAAGGGAATTGATATTTATCTAACTAATTACTAACTATGGATGCTAAGACACAGAGAGTGAATTGGGAAAATACTTTTGGGAGAAACCAGTTGATTAAGACAATACCCGAGGAAGAATCCACCTAGACTTCACTTGTTATTTAACTCTGAACGAGATAATTTATTCACTTGACTTGATCCGTAGGATTCCCTAATTTTTATTAATACCTCTTTCGAGGATACTAACGTCTAACCCTAGGTTGATTAATTGAAATCTCTTTCTAATTAAAACCCCTAGTGTTGCAATAACTCGATCTATGGACTCCTATATTAGGTTTGACCTTAATCCGATAGATTTTTGTCATCCTATCTCTAGGGTTGCGATCAACTCCGCTTAAGTATGCTAGATCTACTCTTAAACAGGGACTTTTGCTCCACTACCTAAGCACATCAATACTTGAATCAATATCTTGAAATATTAAAACAAGAATTAAGAACACATAATTAAGAACAAATCAAGTATTTATCATACAGTTCAGAAAACAATAACAAGATTCGTCTTAGGTTTCATCCCCCTCAGGTATTTGAGGGGTTTAGTTCATAATTATAAAATAATACATATCAGAAGAAAGTAAATAATAAAACATAAGAAAAACCCTAAAACCCCCTAAAGGAAATTGAAGGGAAGATCTTCCGTCTTGAGTGTGATTCCAGCTTCTGAGATGGATCAACTGGCTTTCTTGGAGTAATTCCCTGAGTTCAGCCCTCTCTGGCTTCGCCCCTGATCAAAGACACTTTTTAGGTTATACTTAGGGCGTTTATATAGGCTTCGGAATGTCTTTCTTCGCCCCTAAGTATCCTATTCCAAATGAAACTCATCTTGGCTATAGCAGGGACACGCCCGTGGTCGACTCTCTTGGCCGTGGTCGATCCTGTTTGCCACACACGGCCGTGTGATCTGGCCATGTATGATGTTCTAGGCCGTGTCTCGGTTGTTACTCAAAACGCACGACCGTGGGTGATAGTCTAGGCCGTGTGAGTCTCTAAGGTAAGCCCATTTTGCCCATTTTCGGCCCGTTTCTCATTCCTTTCATCCTCCGATGCTCTCCTAAGTATAAAACATGAAATTAAAGGATTAGGAGCATCAAATTCCACAATTCCAGGGATAAATCATCCAAAAGTATGCTAATTGCAGGATTAAAATATGTATATATTACGGTTTATCAAATACCCCCACACTTAAGCATTTGCTTTTCCTCAAGAAAAATTCTCAGTTCACAATTAAAATTAACTCCCCTCAATTCATAATCTTCATCAATAATGTTTCATGATAATTCATAGGTAATTCATACATTGATAATTTAACCAGAAGGTTCCTAAAGATTCAAACAATCAAAGTCATAGTTTTTATAGTACGAAAAATAGATGTTTCCCCTTACCTAAATAATTACCTCTAATTAAAAATTGACAAAAATTGACATCCTCACTAAAGGTTCACTCAAATCACTCAAGGTGTTTAAGGTTCAAAAATAAGCACTCAAGAGTCAAACATGAAAAGTTAATCCCATAGGCTTGCATGAAAATCAAATCTCCACCACTGTAAAATGATATGATACACAAATCAAAAGTTCTTTTATGGGTTGTAACGGGGCTTGGGTTAAAGGTGTGGATAAAGGCTTGAATTAGAGGGTTAGTATCGAGACTGAATTGACAAATTACCTAACTAGAAAGTTGGACTAATACTGAATAATTACATCAATTGAAAACTTAATACTAATAACATGAGCTTCTTCTAAAGATAATGAAATTAGCAGTTTAGGCTCAAATAACATAGAACTAATAATGAATATACTTTGTTTTTTTAGAACAAAGCATACAATAATAATAAAATAGAATTTAACAACTGAAATAAAGAAAATAGTTAAGTAACCGATCAAATCAAATCTCGATATATGGGTAGTCAAGAGAAATGGTGATAACAAATACAAAGTGGGTTTTGGGTTAATATTAATGGGTGAGTCAAGAATTGGGTTGTTAGGATTCAAAGGGGCTCACTAAGGGTTAATTAAATGGGTAGGCTTTTTAGTGGAATAAATGGGTTAAAACCTAGGTGCCTTTATCATCTTAGTATATCAAATCAAAAGTGTGTTCTTGACATGTATAATCGAAGCAAGTTCTAGAATAACAAATCAATGTTGACACACTCATAACCAACAAAGTGAGCACGAAAAATATATGCTCTAAAAGGCTCAAAATCTCACAAAAATTATGGGCTTTTGATGTCAACCTTGTAAATTTCAAACTTCAAGGGAATAATTAGATTCAGGTGGACAACCTAACAAATTTTTAATTCTGAAAATAAACTCATCATGCTTGATTCTCTAGTCTCCTAAAGTTAAAACCATCACTGCACAATTAGCCATGACTTAATCCAAAACATATTAATGAAAATCATAAATCGAAGGAAATTTCATTCTAACAGTAATATGAGAAAATTTACTTAAGAACAAGACATAATTCAGGGATTCTACTATAGTTGACCCCCCCACACTTAAGACGTACATTGTCCTCAATGTACAAAGATAGATAATGATTAGTAAGAAAGTCATAAGAGAGGGAGAGAGGTGAAACTTCCTAAATTATGGATGAAATCCTTGGAGGATGATCAATGATGAACATTATACTAGGCATAGGTGAAGGTGGTGTGTTCGTTACTTGAGTGGCACCGTGAACCTTTCTAAACTGCGAAGTCATTAGTGAAATTTTAGGGAGTACTAGTTAATGAATGTTGTCAGAGTTAGACAGCCAGCGATAAAGGAAATTCAATTTTACTAATGAAAGTTTTAAAATAAGAAAGGTAAAAAGTTTAATTATAAAAGAAAATAAACTAAAATAAAATAAAAATAAAAATAAAAAATAATAAAGAAAATAAAAGGACTCAAAGGTCCTCGTCATCTGCTGGGTCGCGAGGTGGTGGAGTCGGCGATATGTGAAAGTGATAATAAATCTGCTGAAGAGTCGCCTCAATGCCGTCAAATCTTCGAGCGGTGTCGGTGAATTGCTGAGTACAGTACTGCTCTAACCGAGTGAGGCACTCATAGATGTCAGATATTGAAGCGGCCGCATGAACCGGTCGGCGAGGGAGTTGTGGTGCCAAAGATGGCTCCTACTGCTGTGGTGGGACATCATCAGTAATGTCCTCTAGATCATCCTGCTCGGTGGCTTGCACTAGCCGATACTGGGGAGGATCGAACCCACGGCGGTGCTCAATCATCCTCATGTGGATCATCATCTGGATGCCCTGTGGGGGCATCTATCCTATCAGTGTGAGTGAGGAGGATTGAGCGGCGGTGTTGAGGAGCCCAAAATACAGAGCCAAACGTGTGATGTAGGGACCCATGGAGATGACCCCTCTCCTATTCTGCTCCGTCTGATGTTGAATGGCGCGAGCTATAAAGCAGGCTAAGTCAAAGACGTGCCCATTTGCCATGCCCCATAAGAAGTAGGCGTCGTGAGTGTTGACGACGCCGGTGCTATCTCGCCTACCTGTCAATGTATGAGCTAAGATGGCATGTAAGTACCTCAGGGATGGGGCGAGAGCTGTCGCCTTGGAGCGACTAGGGTCATAGGAGGCCGAAGCGGGGACTATGTTATTCCAACATCTAGAAGGGGAGTTATGGATGTGGCGATGGAGTTTCTCGAGATCATTGTCCGCCATGAATTTGTCAGTGTAGAGCCCCAAGGCGACCCCGAACTGCGGGACACTCAGTTCACGTATAGTGCCTCCGAGACGAAATTGGACTGTGTCAGGTTCATCGTGGTTCGTCATCACCGTCTGGAGGTGGAATATGGAACAGAGCTCTAAAGTGATCTCTAGGTATGTGGGCTCAATGATCTCGAAGAATTGCCTCCATGGGTCGGTAGTCAAGAGGGCCCAGACGTCGTCGGCTAGTTGGACCTACTCCAAGGCGGTCAAATCAATGTGCCTCCCTATGCCGAGGGGTTACGCACGAAGTATCTGAAAAAGGTCCTCCTGGGATCCTGGAGGAAATTGTAAGAATGGGTGTCGTACTTCAGCAGATGCACGTGTCGATGATGAACCGGGTCCCTTTCATTTTTTCGAAACAGGGACTGTGGTTTTCTTGCCTCGGGAAGATGACATTATGTTCCTGTAGAATAAAGAGTACTCAATGATTCAAGTATTATTGCCAGCCAAGAATGCAATTCCTAATAGTTCTAAATAGTTTCTTAAGTAAATCATCAAGGAATGTTAAAACTAAGAATAAATATCTGAATAGAATTAAACTAAGTAGAGCAAATACTAAGAAAATCATAAAAATCTAAATCATGAAATAAGAACAATGAAACAAATAATAAAATGAAAAATAATGAAAATGTTAAAGAAATAAGCAAACGATAGTGGAGAAGGGTGAACCAGTGGAGATTGTTGAGGGAAGTGGCGCGGTTAAGGCGGTGGTCGGAGCACGGGCGTGGTGGTGGCGCGCAGGCATGTTATACTCACACGAGCGTGGTCTGGTGTGCGTGGAGAGGAGGAAGGGAAAATAGAGAAGGGAATGAGGAAAAAGGGAGAGGAGACAGGATGAGGAGGGTGTTGATGGTGGTGGCCGGACTTAGTAGGGGGAGAAAGGAAAACGTCTAGGGTTTGGGGAAACTAATTTGGGGAAAAAGATGATGAATAGTGAGGGGTTTATATAGAAATAAGGGCACACGGGCATGTCACACGCCCGTGTGGATCGTTTTTAGCCCGTTTGTTTCGAGAATTTTGAGTTTAAGCGCGTCTGAGTTGTGTCCCACGCCCGTGTTACCTGGGCGTGTTGGCTCACACGGCCGTATCGCATGGTCGTGCACTATTTTGTTCGTTTCTCCCACGCCCGTGTAACCGTTAGCACGCCCGTGTTGATTTAGTCAGTGTCGACCACGCCCTATAGGAACGGGTGTGTCTCACGCCAGTGTCGTTTACTCAGTATCAACCACGGCTGTATCGCACGGCCGTGGCCCCTTTAATTGCAGCCCGTGTCGTTTACTCAGTTTTGACCACGGCTTCATCGCACGGCTGTGGTGTTTTATTGTAGCCCGTGTTGGGAAAATTTTTCTCTTCCTTGGCCCACACAATCTCTGCTACGCCCATGTGATTCCTCGTGGTGTCCACACAGCCATGGCCATGCCCATGTTCTAGGCCGTGTGGGAAGGAAATCCTGCGCTTATGAAATTAGTTAGTTCTTAGTGAGATGCTAAAAACAAAAATATGAATGTTGATGATGTTAGTGCTCGAGTTGCCTCCCGAGAAGCACTCGTGTAAAGTCTTAAGCTAGACTTACCCTATTTTCATTTCTATATGAAGGTTCACAGAGCTGAAGCTCCTCTCTCATATCCCTAAAATCTTCACCATTATAAATTTTTAGTCGCTGACCGTTTACCTTGAAAGTGCCATAAGTCGGATGAGTTTCCTCGATTGTGCCGTAGTGGAAAATAGTTTTGATTACGAATGGACCTGACCATCTTGATTTTAGCTTTCCAGGGAATAATTTGAGTCTTGAATTATAAAGTAACACGAGATCTCCAACTTCGAATTGTTTAGGTCGCTTTAGACGAGCATCATGGCGTCGCTTTGTTGCTTCTTTGTATAATTGTGAGCTCTCGTAGGCGTTTGCTCGCCACTCATCAAGCTCGTTCAACTGCATCAATCTTTTCTCGCCTGCAAGTTTAAGATCGTAGTTTAAGAATTTTATAGCCAAAAATGCTTTATGTTTGAGTTCAAATGGTAAATGACAGCTCTTCCCGTAAACAAGTTGGTATGGGGATGTTCCTATGGGAGTTTTAAAGGCGGTTCTGTAGGCCCATAAAGCGTCGTCTACTTTTGATGCCCAATCTTTCCTGTTTGATTCTACAGTTTTCTCTAGGATACGTTTAAGTTCTCTATTGGATACTTTGACTTGTCCACTGGTTTGAGGGTGATAAGGTGTAGCTGTTCTGTGGTGTACTCCATATTTCTTTAAGATTTTCTCGAATTGGGTGTTACAGAAATGGGTACCCCTATCACTAATAATTGCTCTAGGTGTTCCAAATCGAGAGAAAAATTTCTTAAGAAATCGCACTACAACTCTTGCATCATTGGTGGGTAAAGCTTGAGCTTCCACCCATTTTGACATGTAATCAACCGCTACGAGGATGTATTTATTCCCAAATGAGCTAGGGAATGGACCCATAAAATCGATACCCAATACATCAAATATTTTATATGATAGCATATATGTTTGAGGCATTTCATTGCGTTTAAAGATATTACTTGTTCTCTGACATTTATCACATGAATTAACATACTTGTTGGCGTACTTGAACAGAGTGGGCCAATAAAAACCTGATTCGAGTGTTTTATGTGCTATTTTCGTCCCACCGTAATGTCCTCCTGTGGGTCCTGAATGGCAATGTTCTAGGACTTTTCTTGCTTCTTCCTTTGTGACACATCTCTGAATTACTTAATCTGCTGATTGTTACGTCAGAGTCTTAAAATTTATATAATTAATGATCTAGCCTAGAAACTAACTATGACAATGATTGAGGCAAGCGCACCTATCGAACAGTAGTATAGTTTAGTGGCAAGACCGAAATATCGAACCCAAAGGAACCAAAAGTACTAATACTAACTTTCTTTCTATTATTTAGCCTAAGAATTGAAGTGAATTATTGTTTAATCTAAAATTAACTAACTACTAAGCTAAAGACGCTAAGACAAAGAGAATGAATTGGGGAAATACTTGTGGGAAAAACCAATTGATTAAGACAATACCCAAGGAAGAATCCACCTAGACTTCACTTGTTATCTAACTCTGAACCAGACGATTTATTCACTTAACTTGATCCGTAGGATTCCCTAATGTATATTAATCCCTCTCTCGAGGCTACTAACGTCTAACCCTAGGTTGATTAATTGAAATTTCTTTCTAATTAAAACCCCTAGAATTGCATTAACTCGATCTATGGATTCCCATATTAGGTTTGACCCTAATCCGGCAGATTTTCGTCACCCTATCTCTAGGCGCGCGAGCAACTCCGCTTAACTATGCTAGATCTACTCTTAGGCAGGGTCTATTCCTCCTCTACCTAAGCACATCAATACTTGAATCAATATCCTGAAATATCAAAACAAGAATTAAGAACACATAATTAAGAACAAATCAAGTATTTATCAAGCTCAGAAAACAATAACAAGATCCGTCTTAGGTTTCATCCCCCTCAGGTATCTGAGGGTTTAGTTCATCATAATAAAAATATACATCTCAGAAGAAAAGATAATGTAACAACCCAAACCCGGCCCAAACATTACGACCGAATTTGATTTGTTACGGAGAAAACCTTGTGAACACCATTTCGATACCTAGTTAATATTTATTGAAACCTTCTTGTTTTCGGTTATCTTGCCAAAGCTACTCTTAGATTTAATTTGGAAATTTAATTAAGTCCCATTGTTATACCAGTTTCAAGTGTGCCCGATGGCACGATTAAACTTTTTCGTGTTAACTTAAGAAAACATGTGATTTTAGTTCAATTTAATAATATAGTTTAAAGTAAATATCCAACATATAAAAAAAAACACAAATAAAGTTTATGGAGGCCTTATTACAACCCAAAATAAAATTAAATAAATTTAAAGTTCTACAAATTTAAATCCACTGCATGGCCACCTCGAGTCCAACCGGCTCCTCAACCGCCATCTACGAGTCACCAAAAATGTTAAAGGAGAAGGTGAGTCACCAAGACTCGATATGTAACCCTTCCCTAAGTAATACAACATTTCATACACAACATATAACGCTTAATTATGCAGTATCGTGTGCCCAACCTAGCCAACCAAACGCCTTTGTCTACCCCATGTGGTACCAAACCACTTTGGTGACCGTAGTCACAATGTGTTACCAAAACACCGGGTGGTGCCAAACCACTGTGACATATAGTCACAATGTGCTACCAAAGCACCGTGTCCGTAGACACAAATCGGGTGATGGGGCCAACCCATCGTGTGATACCAAATCACCGCGCATTTATCCCATATCTCAAGTGGGGCCAACCCACGGTGGTGTTAACCACGTGGACAAGTCGCTATGAGGTGCCAAACCTCCGAGGTACGAAACCTCTGGTGACATATAGTCACAGTGTGTTACCAAAACACTGGTGCTCGTCAGCACGAAACATCACTGCCCCCTCCTCTCATGTAGCCCGTAGTAGGTAAACAGCTAAGAACAGATCTCATACATTCATCACATGTATCAATAAACCATGCTTCCCAAAAGCATTAATGTAATCTCATATCAACAGAGACTTACCGGGATCCTCACTTGTACCGTTAAGGTACCAATCCGCATCTACAACAAGCAGATTTACATACAAAATATATATATAACACAACATTAACTGCTATACGTGTGTATGTACACACCTGTCACCCACGAATAATCTAAATCCCGAATGAAGAAGTCGGCCACCTTAGATCCACTAGCCCCTATATTCGGCCAAAATAGTGTTAGTGATATGGGCCATTCGGCCAAACCAAATAATCCTTTTAGGGTTATTGCTTGAACCCGAATCCTTACCTACTCGCTTTGAATACTAGTCTTAGCGTCCGACTTGTGAATCTGGTTACAAACTTCACTTAGTCAATTAATAGCACTAATAACCATAGCCTTCGGCTTTTAAATACCAATATAAGCCTTACCTACACTTACCAAATTCGGTTGGTAGAAGATGGAGCCTTGATCGCCCGATTCCAAATATCTCAGAGTCCCTACAACATTTCGGTTTAGACAAAAGATAAGCCACTATCAGTCTTGTGCCGGACTCCTGTTTTCCCCATGCTTAAATCGACAGAATCATAAAGAGAGTAACAAAACCATTCGGCTATGTCCCTTCTTACCTTCCTCAAACCGATTGAGAGCTAACTTTCGCAGGGTCTTAAACTTCCTTTAGTATTCGGCTAACCCTGCTGCCAAGGAGGAGTGTGGGATTCGGTACTTCAAGGGGGGGTGTATTCGGCTTATTGAAGGAAGGAAAATAATGGGGATGAGAGGGAATAGAAGTTTCGGCTAAAGGGGTTTGGGAGGCTGGAAAAAATAAAAGAAGAATGAAGAGGGCTTAAGAGATTTCGGCAAGTAGCAAAATGAAGAAAAAGAAGAGAATGGTGCTAGGTTGCTCCTTTTATAGACATTCTAAGCACCCTCTCTAGTAGCATTGCCAGTCCACACTACTCCACCAAGGAGTTTAAAATTCGGCCATTACCTTATTTTGCTCCAAGCCACCCATTCAATTTAATTCAAACTTAATTGAATTAATCCCCTCTTAATCCAATAATAATCCCACTAATATCTTCTTTTATCCTCTTTATCATTATAATAAAATCCCTTATCATCACCAATTTTAAGCAAATTAAAACCAATTTAAAGTGCTTAAATTATCCCTTAATAATAATAATATTAACCCCTTTATTATCTAAAATAAAAAGAATCAAAGGAGAGAAAAACTCTCCACATGTGCCGTCCATCCATAATGCAAAAAGAGGGATCCTTGTGACTCGAACCAAGGCTCTCCCTTCCTCTTGATGTGGCGTCACATGCTAGCTCTTAAGTGGGCTTCTTTTTGCCACTTATCCAAGGCCTAATTAGTGTTAAATTACCCACATTTATTCTTATAACACCCACTTGCTAAGGCTCCCTTCTTTTAAAATTAAAACTGAAATTTTCTATCATACCAGGCACACTCAAAGCCTTAAATTAAGTTCTATTCTTCCATTAACAATATCAAAAATAATCAAATTCCAAATAACCCCATATTTGGGATGTTACGCTTCTACCCCTTAAAATAAATTTCGTCCTCGAAATTCCTTGATCAAAAGAGATGGGGGTATTGCGCCGCATCACCTCCTCGGGCTCCCACGTAGCTTCTTCCACCCGTGGTTCCGCCATAACACTTTCACTAAAGGCACCGCCTTCCTTCGTAGAACTTTCACATCTCGGTCTACAATCCGAACTGCTTCTTCTTCAAAAGATAAATCCGAGTTCACCTCAATCTCTGCTCGCACAACGTGCGAAGGATCTCGACCGATACTGCCTCGGATTGATACATGAAATACGCCATGAATCGACTCGATTCTGCAATCTAGCCGATAAGCCACCGGTCCTACTCGCTTCACAACAATGATACGGCCCGATGAACCTTGGGCTTAACTTCCCTTTCCGTCCAAATCTCAACACCTTTTTCCAAGGCGACACTTTCGGAAAGACTTTGTCTCCCACAAAGATACTCCACTTCCTTGCGTTTGAGATCGGCATAAGACTTACGCCTATCCGATGCTTCCTTGAGACGAGACCGAGTCACCTTGACTTTGTCTTCCGTCTCGGTTACCACCTCTGGACCCGTAACTTGTCTTTCTCCCAACTCCGTCCAACATGTAGGAGTACGACACTTTCGTCCATATAGGGCCTCGTATGGAGCCATTTGAATACTCGCTTGATAACTATTGTTATAAGCGAATTCCGCTAATGGTAGGTACTCCTCCCAACTACCACTAAAATCCAAGACACGACCTCTTAACATGTCTTCTAAAATCAGATCACCCTTTCCGATCGTCCGTCGATCGTGGATGGAAAGCCGTCTTCAAATCTAACCGTGTACCCAAAGCTTGATGCAACGCTTTCCAAAACCTTGACGTGAATCGGGATCCCTATCCGAGATAATCGACATCGCACGCCATGCAACCTCACTATTTCACCCACATACGCCTTCTCGCTTAGCTTCGGAGTGAGTAATCCATTCTCACCGGCATGAAGTGAGCCGATTTAGTCGAAGCGATCCACAATTACCCAAACCGCATCCTTCTTGGTGGGTGTAAGGGTAGCCCACTAACAAAATCCATGGTGATCCTCTCCATTTCCATTGAGGATCTTTATCGGTTGAAGTAGTCCCGATGGTGACCGATGTTCGACCTTAACTCGCGACACGTCGACACTTCCCTACGAACTCCGTTATCTCACGCTTTAACCCCTACCACTGTAATCAAGCTTTCGCAAATCTCCATACATCTTGCTTCCCCGGGATGCATAGCGTATGGGTCGCTATGTGCATCTTGGAGAATTTTCTCGCCTTTAATTCAGATCCTTCCAAACCACCGTCTTGAACTTGTACCTTCTTAGAGCTCAAGCCCTCATCCACTAACCGCTTTTCCTTAACCTCCTCAACCCAAGTCGGCTTTACTTGGAGTTCCGCCAAAAGACTCCCATCATCATACGAGACTTAACCGAGCGAACATTGCTCTTAAGTCCGTCACCACCTTCCGGCTCAATGCGCCGGCTACCACATTAGCCTTACCGGATGGTACTCGATTGAACAATCATAGTCCTTTAGTAGTTCAATCCATCGACGCTGCCTCGGTCGCATCCTCTCGAGTCGGAAGGTACCTCAAGCTTTTGTGATCCGTGTAGACCATCGACTTCTCTCCATACTGTGTAATGTCTCCATATCTTCAGAGCGAAGACGCATCACCGCTAACTCTAAGTCGTGAGTTGGGTAGTTAACCTCATGCGGTCTTAATTGACGGGATGCATAGGCTACTACCTTCCCATCCTGCATCAACACACATCCCAAACCGGTGTGAGATGCATCACAATAAATCGTGAATAACTTTCCTGCTTGTGTCGCACTGCAACCGAGCTTCCACAAAATCTTCCTTAACTTATCAAAGCTTTCTTGCGCTTCTCCGTCCATACAAATGGGACACCTTTCCTTAGCAACTTAGTTAATCTACGCTATTAGAGAGAATCCTTCCACGAATCTCCGATAGTACCTGCTAAACCCGTAAAACTTCGTATTTCACCCACCGTCCCCAGGTGGTTTCCACTCCAATCTTGCTTCAACCTTGCGAGGGTCCACTCTAATTCCTTCACCGACACTACATGACCTAAGAAAGCCACTTCCCTAAGCCAAAATTCACACTTACCGAATTTGGCATATAACCGCTTCCCCTCAATACTTGCGTAACTATCCGTAAATGCTTGTCATGCTCCTCTTCGCTTTGAATAAACCAATATGTCGCCTATGAACACCACGATTTAACCGGTCCAAATATCACTGGAAAACTCTATTCATCAAGTCCATAAATGCCGCCGCGCATTAGTCAACCCGAATGGCATCACCAAGAACTCGAAATGCCCATACCGAGTTCGAATGCCGCTTTTGTGAACATCACCTCCTTCACCCTTAATTGGTGATAACCTCACCTAAGGTCTATCTTCGAAAACACCGAGGCACCCTTCAGCTTGATCAAACAAGTCGTCAATCCGAGGCAACGGATACTTGTTCTTGATTGTTAACTTGTTCAACTGGACGGTAGTCGATGCACATCCGCATAGAACCGCCCTTCTTCTTGACAAACAACACAGCGCTCCACGGAGATATATACTTGGTCGTATAAACCCTCTATCCAAGAGCTCCCGAATTTGAGCCTTTAGCTCCACCAATTCCTTTGGTGCCATTCGGTATGGTGCTATGGACACAAAGCCGTTCCTGGTAGCAAGTCTATACCGACTCGACTTCTCGATCCGGAGGCAAACCCTAAGTTCTTCCGGGAACACATCAAAGAAATTCCCCAACCGTTCGGACCTTTCCAACTACTAACCCCTTAGCTTCCAAAGCACGATTTGAACCAAATACGCCTCACAACCCTTCTTGACCATCTTTTCACCTTCAAAGCGCATCACTACATTGGATAGATAATTCCTTCTATCACCTATCATAACCACTTCATCACCTTCAACCGTCTTAGGACCATGCGCTTAGCCGCAAGATCTAAATTCGCTTGGTACTTAACCAACCAATCCATACCAAGGATCAAATCGAACTCCCCAAACGGTAGTTCCATTAAATCGACTACAAATACTACCCTTGAAGTTCTAGGGTACGCCTCTATAAAGTTTATTTGCGACTACGGAGTGACCTAAGGGGCTAACTACAGTCATCTCCCTAGAAGCGCTTTGAGTTTAGGTCCATAGTTCCTACCACACTACAAGCAATGTACGAAAAGCGCCGAGCCCACATCAATCAATGCAACATAAGGAAAACCGAAAATTAGAAACGCACTCGCTATGACATCCATGCAGTGCGTCACCTTCTTCGCGACACCTTGTCACTGCGTAAACTAAGCCAGCCGCTTAGCCTCTGTGTTGCCCAAACCTCTCGCCTTGAGTTCCTCGCCCTCGGTTAGGACCGTTGTTTCTCTGCCATTACCACGACCCTCTCGTGGTCCTACATTTCTATCCCGAGCACGCAGTTACGCCCTCTCGTCGCTTCTTAGCTAGTTTCTGGGACAATCTCGGACGCGATGCTCCAAAGACCCACACTCAAAACATCCTTTGTCACCGGTCCAACAACCTCCCCAATGGGTCTTTCCACGATTGACACCGAGTCGGCCTCGATTAGCGATCGTGGGTCTTGTTTGCTGATTGGGCCCACTTGGCCTAGCCTTTTTCTCGAGCACCTCCGCTTGATCCAAATGACCCAAAACTTCTCTTCGATTGTTCTTACTATAGTTCCGCCTCACGACCTCCTTGATTCCTTCGGCTACCTTAGCCTTCTCCACCAGAGATGAGAACTCACGAACTCTGCTGTGGGGCAATCGGTAACCTTAAATCATCTCGAGTCCGTCCTCAAAGCGGACACAAAGCGCTCATGTTCGAGAGCCACGATGCCTCTCGCATATCTACTCAAATTTCTTAGAAATTCCGCCTCATATTCGACACGGACTTAGTTCCTTGAACTAATCCTAAAAGCCTTTCTCAAGGCTGGTGTAGCTAATGCCCACATACTTTTTCTCTGATAGGCGGTTCAAATACTCCCAAGTCAAATCATCTGCAGTAGCCCCATCTCGAACCGTAAGCCACCACCGATACGCTTCATCCTTTAGAAGCGACACGCTTCTTTCGCTTTTCTTCCTCGGTCGAAGTCAAGGTCATCCATGATTCTTTCCGTTGACTCTAGCCAAGATTCCATCGCACCGGGTGCCACTCCCGACACACCTCGGAATACCTCCGCTCCGTTAGATCGGAGTCGCCGGGGACGATTTAGCTCCTACATTTCCACCACCCGACCACCATCTCCAAGACTCGCAACACGCTATGCGATACCGACTCGCCACCGGGCCCGCTCCGACTCTCACTCTAAAAGTAGGAGGTGGTGGTGGCGATGGTACCTCATTTTCTCGAACCTTGTCCCGACTGACGGGTTCGGACACCGTCATCCTACCCTACCACGCCCACGGCGTCCACGTCCTCTAGAACTCATTCTATCTACCGCGCTTTTAATCTGATTAAGAAAATTTTATGCGTTAGCATTTGTTTCACTTTATTACTCGCGAAGAAATTTTATGAATAAGATTTAATCAGAGATTCTTTCGAGCAAACAACGTTTCAGTTTCCTATGCTAGTTCACACAAAGAATTTCATGCATCCATTCCTTAATACTTTCCATACCTATTCACTCATCGGACATTTCTGCCCATTTCTAACCCAGGGGTATTTTCGACTTTTATCCTACAGGGGTATTTTCGTAATTTTCCAGAACCAAAATATGTTGCTGATGATTTCCAAAGCTAAGTTATTGAATATTTGTAATATAATTGAAATTTTTGGGCAAAACCGTCGAATTAATATTTTATGGGTCAGGGGCATTTTGGTAATTTTACTCCTAAGGGTATTTCTGTAATTTTTCACAAGTCAAGTTTTCCGAGAAAACGTTGTAAACGTAATGTTCTAGGGTTTAAGAGGGTTATTGGACAAGTTTTGAAAACATTAGGGCTTGTTGTTTCGTTCTATTTTGAAAAACAAGGCTAATTCCCTTTTTCGGGTTTTAATCATTGTGTTTAGCCTATGACCGAGCCTTCCCGGTCGTGAGTGAACCAAAGCTACGCACCAGTGCAATTCGAGTGTGAAGAGGAGGTGGGTCACGCGGACCGCTTAAATACCAAGCTCACACCGAACCTTTCTAGGCATGCGCACAGAGGTTACCACACCACTGAGCCCTCTGAGTTAGGGTGAACCGAAGCTACGCACTAGGTAGGATACCTGCGAAGAGGAGGTGAGTCACGAGGACCGCTTAAATACCAAGCTCTTCCTGGATCCAATCCTAGACATGCGTCACAGGGGTTACCACACCCTAGCTCGTTGACTAAGTCATAGGTTGGTTTAGTTCTTTAAGTCTTATGTTTTGTTTGTGTGTTTGAGTAGTCTAAACCTAGGGTCCAAGTCCTATAAGTCTATCTACGCTCCATGCTTCCTACCCTTCTACGTAATATAATTCACAAAGAGGTTTAGATGTACTTACCGGCGGATCGGTGTGAGACTCGGGCCATGCTTTGCTAAAACCCAAAACAATCCAAAAGGCCTATTAAAACATTTTTAGGCCTTGGGCCCCACAAACAGAGCTTTGAACTTGGCTCGATACACCCCTGTAACAACCCAAACCCGGCCAAAACATTACGACCGAATTTGATTTGTTACTGGAGAAAACCTTGTGAACACCATTTCGATACCTAGTTAATATTTATTGAAACCTTCTTGTTTTCTGTTATCTTGCCAAAGCTACTCTTAGATTTAATTTGGAAATTTAATTAAGTCCCATTGTTATACTCAGCTTTCAAGTGTGCCCGATGGCACGATTAAACTTTTTCGTGTTAACTTAAGAAAACATGTGATTTTAGTTCAATTTAATAATATAGTTTAAAGTAAATATCCAACATATAAAAAAACACAAATAAAGTTTATGGAGGCCTTATTACAACCCAAAATAAAATTAAATAAATTTAAAGTTCTACAAATTTAAATCCACCGCATGGCCACCTCGAGTCCAACCGGCTCCTCAACCGCCATCTACGAGTCACCGAAAATGTTAAAGGAGAAGGTGAGTCACCAAGACTCGATATGTAACCCTTCCCCTGGTTAATACAACATTTCATACACAACATATAACAGCTTAATTATGCAGAGTATCGTGTGCCCAACCTAGCCAACCAAACGCCTTTGTCTACCCCATGTGGTACCAAACCACCGTGACCGTAGTCACAATGTGTTACCAAAACACCGGTGGTGCCAAACCACTGGTGACATATAGTCACAATGTGCTACCAGCACCGGTGTCCGTAGACACAAATCGGGTGATGGGGCCAACCCATCGTGTGTGATACCAAATCACCGCGCATTTATCCCATATCTCAAGTGGGGCCAACCTACGGTGGTGTTAACTCACGTGGACAAGTCGCTATGAGGTGCCAAACCTCTGAGGTACCAAACCTCACGTGACATATAGTCACAAAGATGTGTTACCAAAACACCGTGCTCGTCAAGACGAAACATCACGCCCCTCCTCTCATGTAGCCCGTAGTAGGTAAACAAATTAAGAACAGATCTCATACATTCATCACATGTATCAATAAACCATGCTTCCCAAAAGCATTAATGTAATCTCATATCAATAGAGACTTACCGGGATCCTCACTTGTACCGTGTTAAGGTACCAATCCGCATCTACAACAAGCGATTTACATACAAAATATATATATAACACAACATTAATTGCTATACGTGTGTATGTACACACTGTCACCCACGAATAATCTAAATCCCGAATGAAGAAGTCGGCCACCTTAGATCCACTAGCCCCTATATTCGGCCAAAATAGTGTTAGTGATATGGGCCATTCGGCCAAACCAAATAATCCTTTTAGGGTTATTGCTTGAACCCGAATCCTTACCTACTCGCTTTGAATACTAGTCTTAGCGTCCGACTTGCGAATCTGGTTACAAACTTCACTTAGTCAATTAATAGCACTATTAACCATAGCCTTCGGCTTTTAAATACCAATATAAGCCTTACCTACACTTACCAAATTCGGTTGGTAGAAGATGGAGCCTTGATCGCCCGATTCCAAATATCTCAGAGTCCCTACAACATTTCGGTTTAGACAAAAGATAAGCCACTATCGCCTTGTGCCGGACTCTGCTTTTCCCCATGCTTAAATCGATGAGAATCATAAAGAGAGTAACAAAACCATTCGGCTATGTCCCTTCTTACCTTCCTCAAACCGATTGAGAGCTAACTTTCGCAGGTCTTAAACTTCCTTTAGTATTCTGGCTAACCCTGCCGCCAAGGAGGAGTGTGTGGGATTCGGTACTTCAAGGGGGTGTATTCGGCTTATTGATGGAAGGAAAATAATGGGGATGAGAGGGAATAGAAGTTTCGGCTAAAGGGGTTTGGGAGGCTGGAAAAATAAAAGAAGAATGAAGAGGGCTTAAGAGATTTGACAAGTAGCAAAATGAAGAAAAATAAGAGAATGGTGCTAGGTTGCTCCTTTTATAGACATTCGCACCCTTCTAGTAGCATTGCCATCCATACTACTCCACCAAGGAGTTTAAAATTCGGCCATTACCTTATTTTGCTCCAAGCCACCCATTCAATTTAATTCAAACTTAATTGAATTAATCCTCTTAATCCAATAATAATCCCACTAATATCTTCTTTTATCCTCTTTATCATTATAATAAAATCCCTTATCATCACCAATTTTAAGCAAATTAAAACCAATTTAAAGTGCTTAAATTATCCCTTAATAATAATAATATTAACCCCTTTATTATCTAAAATAAAAAGAATCAAAGGAGAGAAAACTCTCCACATGTGCCGCCCATCCATAATGCAAAAAGAGGATCCTTGTGACTCAACCAAGGCTCTCCCTCCTCTTGATGTGGCGTCACATGCTAGCTCTTAAGTGGGCTTCTTTTGCCACTTATCCAAGGCCTAATTAGTGTTAAATTACCCACATTTATTCTTATAACACCCACTTGCTAAGGCTCCCTTCTTTTAAAATTAAAACTGAAATTTTCTATCATACCAGGCACACTCAAAGCCTTAAATTAAGTTCTATTCTTCCATTAACAATATCAAAAATAATCAAATTCCAAATAACCCCATATTTGGGATGTTACAGATAAAACAAAACATAAGAAAAACTCTAAAACCCCCTGAAGGAATTGAAGAGAAGATCTTTCGTCTTGAGTATGACTCCGGCTTCTTGAGATGAATCAACTGGCTTTCTTCGAGTAAATTCCACGATTCTGACCTCTCCAGCTTGGCTCCTTGGCCTAGCTGGACGCCCCCTAAAGGTTGGCCTTTAGGGTGTTTATATAGGCTTTTGGGATGTGTTTCTTTGCCTCTAAGTACCCTAATTCGAATAAAAGTCTTCTTTTCCATGGCAGGGACACGCCTATGGCACATGCTCGTGTACGTCGAGTTGTAGGCCATGTTCTAGCCTGCTAAGGAGGCACGGTCGTGTGGTGAAACCCCAGGCCGTGTCGATTTCTCACTGTGGCCCATTTGGCCCGTTTTAAGCCCATTTTCTGTTCTTTTCATCCTTCTATGCTCTCCCGAGTATAAAACATGAAATTAAAGGATTAAGAGCACCAAATTCCATAATTCAAGGAATAAATCATCCAAAAGCATGTTAAATGTGGGATTAAAATATGTTACTATTATGGTTTATCAAATACCCCCACACTTAAGCTTTTGCTTGTCCTCAAGCAAAATTCTCAACTCACAATTAAAATGAAGTTCCTCAATTCATAACCTTCATCAACAGTGGTTCATCATAATTCATAGGTAATTTATACATTGATAATTTAACTGGGAGGTTCCTAAAGATTCAAACAATCTAAGTCATATATTTTTTTTAGCATGAAAACATAGGTGTTTCCCTTCATCTAAATAATTACCTCTGATTCAAAATCGACAAAAATTGACATCCTCACTAAAGATTCACTCAAATCACTCGATGTGTTTAAGGTTAAAAAATAAGCACTCAGAAGTCGAACATGAAAAGTTAATCCCATAGGCTTGCATGAAAATCAAATCTCCACCACTGTAATATGAGATGATACACAAATCAAAAGGTCTTTAAAAGGGTTGTAACAGGGCTTGAGTTAAAGGCGTGGATAAAGGCTTGAATTAGAGGGTTAGAATCGAGAATGAATTGACAAATTACCTAACTAAAAAGTTTTACTAATACTAAATAATTTCATCACGGAAACTCAATACCAATAACATGAGCTTCTTCTAAAGATAATGAAATTAACAGTTTGAGCTCAATTAACATAGAACTAATAATGAATATACTTTGTTATTATTATTTTTTTTTAAGAACAAATCAAGTACAATAATAATAAGATAGAATTTAATAATTGGAATAAAGAAAATAGTTAAGAAACTGATCAAATCAAATCTCGATATAGGGGTAGTCAAGAGAAATGGTGATAACAAATACAAAGTTGGTTTTGGGTTAATGTTGAGGGTGAGTTAATAAAAGGGTTGTTAGGATCAAAGGGGTTCACTAAGAGTTAATTGTGAGGGTAGGCTTTTTATGCAGTAAGTGGGTTAAATCCTAGGTGCCTTTATCATCTTAGTATATCAAATCAAAGGTGTGGTCTCGACATGTATAATCGAAGCAAGTTCTAGAATAACAAATCAATGTTGACACACTCATAATCAATAAAGTGAGCATGAAAAGGAATGTATGCTCTAAAAGGCTCAAAATCTCACAAAAATTATGGGTTTTTGATGTCAACATTGTAAATTTCAAACTTCAAGGTAATACTTAAATTCAGGTAGACAACCTAACAAAATTTTTACTTCAAAATAGACTTATCATGCTTGATTCTCTAGTTTCCTCTGCTTTAAATCATCACCGCACAATTATCAATGACTTAATCCAAAACGTATCAATAAAAATCATAAATCAAAGGAAATTTCATTTTAACAGTAATATGAGAAATTTTACTTAAGAACAAGACATAATTCAGGAATTTGAGAATAATGCAAAAAGTTCGGCACTTTTAAGATTCACCCCCACACTTAAGATGTACATTGCCCTCAATGTACAAAGATAGATAGGAATTAATAAAAGATAGGGAGAGATGAAACTTCCTGAATTTTGGATGGATTCCTTGGGTTGGAGGTGTGGAAACTTGATTCGGAGGTGAAAGATAAGTTGGAGGAGGCGTCTCTAGTGGTGGTATGGTGGCTGCCCACTATTACTGCGCTAGATGAAGAAATTGGGTAGCCCGTGAAGGAATAGCCAGGAAATACTAAGAAAAATTCAAAATAAACTAACTATTTATTTAAGGACAAGGAAGATAAAGAGAAGGAAAATAAATGAGAAGAAAAAAGGAAATTAAAAACAAAATGGCCTCAAATATCCTTGGCTTGTCGAGTGGATGAAGCGGCCGGCATGAACTTATGTAGATCGGTCTCCCACAGGGGATGTCTGTGCTAGGATCCTTTCGCTTCTTCGACATGGATATGGTGTACATCTAAAGTTTTGAAAAAAGGGCCAAGGAAGGAGGATATGGAAGGGGGTATGAGAATGTATGGAAGAAGGGGAATGGGGAGTAGTTGAGAAGAGGGGGTGGTTTAAATAGAGTTTTGATGTCTGGTACATCCCCACGCCCGTGTACCATGGGCGTGTTGGGTCACACGGCCGTATCGCACGGCCGTGTTGTGCTTCGTTCGTTTCTCTCGCGCCCGTTTTGTGGTCACCACGCCCATGTTTGATAAAACAGTGTCAACCACGACTGTATCACACGGCCGTGGTGTTTAGTCCAAGCCCGTGTGACTTCCCTTAGTGTCGGCCACGGCCATATCGCACGGCCGTGGCAATTTATAGTCATCCGTGATCTGGGAATCTTTCGTCATTGGCTCGTACTACCTCTGTTATGTCAGTACGGAAGTCCGTAGTATCCACACGGCCACGGCCACGGCCGTGTGCAAGGCCGTGTGGTATGGAAATTTTCGCCTAAATATAAATAAAAGAAAAGAAATAAAACTAAACTAAATTATTAGGGTTAGTGCTCGAGTTGCCTCCCGAGAAGCGCTCGTTTAAAGTCTTAAGCTAGACTTACCTCTCATTCGCATAATCAGGGTGGTTTGAAGAGTTGAACATCCTTCCTCATGCTATCTGTCCTATTATCAGTATGTAGTTCAAGTCGAGTAGCGTTTATTTTAAAAGTGCCAAATGTAGGATTACTTACCTCGACTGTTCCGTATGGAAAGACATTGATTACCCTGAAAGGGATTTCTTTGTTTGTATTCGGGTCAGGAGGAGATATTCGAGGGTCCGCTTTATTTAACAATACTTTATCTCTAATTTTGAATTTATCTGTCTCATAGAGTGGCTTTGGTTCTGCTGCGTGTATCCCTAATTTCTCCTTGAAATGTGTCTTCCACTCATCTAGTTCATCGATCTGAAGCCTTCGTTCCTCATGGGTTATTTCTTTGTTGGCATGAGATATAGGATCTGGCTCAGTTGTGTTGTTCCGTGGTGCTTCCTGAAAAGAAGGTTTAACTAATTGGTTATCAATTGAATTTACTTTCTCACCTCTATCACTTGATGTCCTGGTTGAGTCGAGAGCCTGAAGACTGATTGATTCGTCACCTACACGGAGTATGAGTTCTCCTGTACCAACATCAATTTTAGTTCTGGCAGTTGCTAAAAAGGGCCTTTCTAAAATTAAGGGGATACTATTGTCCTCATCCATGTCTAAAACTACAAAGTCTACTGGGAATACGAATTTATCAATATTTACAAGAACATCTTCGATTATACCCCTAGGAATTCGAATAGTCTTATCAGCTAATTGAATGCTCATCCTAGTTTGTTTGGGTTTCCCTAGACCTAGTTGTTTAAACATTTTATAAGGCATAACATTTATGCTTGCCCCTAAATCAGCTAAAGCGTTATCAATAGATAAACTACCAATTAAACATGGAATTGTAAAACTCCCTGGATCTTTTAATTTTCGTGGTAGTTTATTTTGTAGAATTGCTGAGCACATTGCGTTTAGCTCTACATGCGATGCCTCGTCTAACCCCCATTTATTTGTCAAAAGCTCTTTTAAAAATTTCCTTGAATCTGGCATCTGCGAAAGAGCTTCGAGAAACAGTAAGTTAATATGTAATTTCTTTAAAAGTTTAAGAAACTTACCAAACAATTCCTCTGTGTTATCTTTCTTCATTGCTTCGGGATATGGTATGCGAGGTTGGTACTCTTTGGTTACTGGTTTTGATTTATCATGACTTACCTCGACCTTACCTTCCTTTACCATATCCTCTTGCCTTAATTTGGGTTCATCTAACCCTTTACTATCATGAGCGGTTATGGCTTGAAGTTGCTCATTTGGGTTAGTTTCAGTGTTGCTTGGCAATCTCTCTTGTGGTCGTTCTGACATGATCTTGGTAAGTTGACCTACCTGATTCTGGATCTCTTGAATCGATGCTTGTTGATTTTTGAGTGATGTTTCGGTGTTTTGGAAATGTGTTTCTGACACCGCGATGAATTTTGTTAGCATCTCCTTAAGGTTCAATTTTTTATCTTGTTGGTAGGGCTGTTGTTGGAAGTTTGAGAGGGGTTGTTGTCTCTGATTTCCTTGACCTCCCCATGAAAAATTGGGGTGGTTCCTCCAACCTGGATTATAATTGTTACAATAGGGGTTATTTTGAGATCTAAAATTGTTACCCATATAGTGAGCTGCCTTTCTTTCAAGTTTCAAAGTTGTAAAGTGGATATTCTGTGTTTCTCATTCCTCCTCCATTTGTATCGCACTGCATACTGGATGTACCTGTGAAGAACCACAAAAAGTATCAATCTTTTTATTTAACATCTCTACCTGATTTGATAGCATGGTTACTGCGTCGAGGTTGAAAACTCTGGCTGCTTTTGTTGGCTTTGTCCTTATAACTTGCCACTGATAATTATTCAATGACATCTCTTCAATAAACTCGTAGGCAGCCTCAGGTGTTTTGTTATTCAAGGTTCCGCCGGCGGTTGAATCAATCAACTGCCTGGTTGAAGGATTTACACCGTTATAAAAGGTTTGGACTTGTAGCCACAATGGTAATCCATGGTGTGGGTACCTTCTCAATAGATCTTTGTATCTCTCCCATGCATCATAAAGTGTCTCTAAATCCATCTGCACAAAAGAAAAGATATATTTCCTTAACTTAGTCGTTTTAGCCGGTGGAAAATATTTTATTAAAAAAATTTCGGTCATTTGCTCCCATGTAGTGATTGATCCTCGTGGAAGAGAATTCAACCACTGTTTGGCTTTATTCCTCAAAGAAAAGGGAAATAACCGAAGACGAATGGCATCATCAGAAACACCATTTATTTTGAAAGTATCACAAAATTCTAGGAAATTTGCCAAGTGATTGTTTGGATCTTCATCCTGCAAACCATCAAACTAAACAAATGTTGTATCATTTGAATTGTGTTAGGTTTCAGTTCAAAATTATTTGCAAAGAATAGTAGGTCTAACAATACTTGATTCAAGCACCAACTAAACTAGGCTTAGCATAATCATACATAGTACGAGGGCATGATTTTCGGCCACCTCTTGAGGTAGCGGATTATTCTCACCATCTCTTCAGTAGTATTGTTCTCGTCTTCTTGCTCTTCTTCTATGTAAGTTAAGCTTCTTTTATTTCTCTACGATTTCGCAAATGGTTCCTTCAATATCACTCAGTAAATTAAAGATCCTGTCAGTTCCTTCTAGTCATAAACTAGAGGTACCTGCAAGGAACAAAGAAAGAGAAAAATTAGCAAAGTTAAAATAAAAATAAAAGTAAATTGCAAAAATAAAAAAATGGCTAAAGTAATAAAAATTGAGCGTTCTTAATATTTTGGTTCCCCAGCAACGGCGCCAAAAACCTGGTCGTTATGTCAGAGTCTTAAAATTTATATAATGAATGATCTAGCCTAGAAACTAACTGTGGCAACGATTGAGGCAAGCGCACCTATCGAACAGTAGTATAGTTTAGTGGCAAGACCGGAATATCGAACCCAAAGGAACCAAAAGTACTAATACTAACTTTCTTTCTATTATTTAGCCTAAGAATTGAAGTGAATTATTGTTTAATCTAAAATTAACTAACTACTAAGCTAAATACGCTAAGACAAAGAGAATGAATTGGGGAAATACTTGTGGGAAAAACCAATTGATTAAGACAATACCCAAGGAAGAATCCACCTAGACTTCACTTGTTATCTAACTCTGAACAAGGCGATTTATTCACTTGACTTGATCCGTAGGATTCCCTAATGTATATTAATCCCTCTCTCGAGGCTACTAACATCTAACCCTAGGTTGTTTAATTGAAATCTCTTTCTAATTAAAACCCCTAGAATTGCATTAACTCGATCTGTAGATTCCCATATTAGGTTTGACCCTAATCCGGCAGATTTTCGTCACCCTATCTCTAGGCACGCGAGCAACTCCGCTTAACTATGCTAGATCTACTCTTAGGCAGGGTCTATTTCTCCTCTGCCTAAGCCCATCAATACTTGAATCAATATCCTAAAATATCAAAACAAGAATTAAGAACACATAATTAAGAACAAATCAAGTATTTATCATATAGCTCAGAAAACAATAACAAGATCCGTCTTAGGTTTCATCCCCCTCAGGTATCTGAGGGTTTAGTTCATAATAATAAAAATGTACATCTCAGAAGAAAAGATAAAACAAAACATAAGAAAACCCTAAAACCCCCTGAAGGAATTGAAGAGAAGATCTTCCGTCTTGAGTATGACTCAGCTTCTTGAGATGAATCAACCGGCTTTCTTCGAGTAAATCCCACGATTTCGACCTCTCGACTGGCTCCTTGGCCTAGCTGGACGCCCCCTAAAGGTTTGCCTTTAGGGTGTTTATATAGGCTTTTGGAATGTGTTTCTTTGCCTCTAAGTACCCTAATCCGAATAAAATTCTTCTTTTCCATGGCAGGGACACGCCCATGGCACATGCCCGTGTAAGTCGAGTTGTAGGCTGTGTTCTAGCCTGCTAAGGAGGCAAGGTCGTGTGGTGAAACCCCAGGCCGTGTCGATTTCTCACTTTGGCCCGTTTTAAGCCCATTTTCTATTATTTTCATCCTCTTATGCTCTCCTGAGTATAAAACATGAAATTAAAGGATTAAGAGCACCAAATTCCATAATTCAAGGAATAAATCATCCAAAAGCATGCTAAATGTGGGATTAAAATATGTTACTATTACGGTTTATCATCTGCGCATATACGAAAAAGAAAAGGGTCCTCCCAAAAATAGTTTTTTACATTAGTAAAGAATCGCTTCTTTTGCTGATGTGTCAACCTTTTGGTAATACGTTAGCAGCTAAATAATTTGCGATATTTACAAACCAAGGTACCTCGGCGTCGGATATAGCCAAGAGTTGTTCTTCAGTAAACGAGTCATTAATCTCACTCTCATTAAGTTCTTTAAGATGTGGATTTTCAAGTCTAGAAAGATGGTCTGCTGCCAGGTTTTCATCTCCTTTCTTATCCTGAATCTCCAAGTCAAATTCCTGTAAAAGTAGAATCCATCTTATGAGTCTAGGTTTTGCATCAGATTTAGTTAAAAGATAACGAAGGGCTGAATGGTCAGTGTAAACGATGACTTTAGATAATATTAAATATTGTCTAAATTTAACAAATGCAAAGACCACAGCTAGCAATTCTTTTTTTGTGGTGGTGTAATTCTCTTGCATGGCTATCAGTGTCTTGCTAGCGTAATAGATTGGTTGGAAATGCTTGTCTCGTCACTGACCTAAAACTACAACTACTGCAAAGTCACTCGCATCGCACATTAGTTCAAAGGGTAAATTCCAATCAGGTGCAATAATAATTGGGGCATTTGTTAATTTAGTTTTTAGAGTAATAAATGCATCTAAACATTCCTGATCAAAATTGAAAGATACATCTTTTTCTAGTAATTTTGTCAAAGGCTTAGCTATTTTAGAAAAATCCTTAATAAATCTTCTATAGAAACCGGCATGTCCTAAAAAAACTTCTAATAGCCTTAACTGAACTGGGAGAAGGTAATTTTTCTATGGTTTCAATTTTTGCTTTATCGACCTCAATCTATTTACTAGAAATTTTATGACCTAACGCAATCCCTTCTTGAACCATGAAGTGACACTTTTCCCAATTAAGCACAAGGTTTGTTTCCTCACATCTCATTAAGACTCGTTTTAAATTTTTAAGGCAAAGGTGGAACGAATTACCGAATACTGAAAATTCATCCATAAATACCTCAATAATATCTTCCACAAGTTCGTCAAAGATGGCTAGCATGCAGCGCTGAAAAGTGGCAGGAGCATTACATAATCCAAAAGGCATTCTTCGATAAGCAAACGTACCGTATGGACATGTGAATGTTGTCTTTTCTTGATCTTCAGGAGCTATGGGGATTTGGAAGTAGCCAGAGAGCTCGTCTAGGAAGCAGCAGTACATATGCCCAGATAATATTTCTAGCATTTGATCAATGAAGGGTAAAGGAAAGTGGTCTTTTCTTGTGGCATCGTTCAGTTTCCTATAGTCGATGCAAACACTCCAACCTGTAACTGTTCTTGTTGGAATTAATTCATTCTTTTCATTAGCTATGACAGTCATGCCTCCTTTCTTTGGAACAACCTGCACAGGAATTACCCAAGAACTATCAGAAATAGGATAAATAATTCCAGCATCTAAAAGTTTAATTACCTCAGTTTTGACAACTTCCTTCATATTGGGATTTAATCGTCTTTGAGGTTGCACACATGGTTTATGTTCATCTTCCATTAAGATTTTGTGGGTGCAAAACGATGGGCTTATCCCTTTTCTGTCAGAGATTTTCCAGGCTATGGCTCTTTTATGCTCCTTTAACACATGTAGTAACTCTTCTTTCTCATTAGGTTCTAGTCTGAAGAAATAATTACCGGTAGTGTAGAATTGCTCCCAAGGAATGCGTACTCTAAGTGTGTTGGTAACTATTTCAATTCCAATTTGGGGGGTTCTTCAATAGAGGTCCTTTGTTTAGATTCGTCGTTTATTTCAATGCCCTCATACTCTTTTTGTCTTAGGGGGCTATTAGGATTTATTTCAATTTTTGTCTCCCCCATCTCATTGGCATCATCATCTGCCTCCTCGCCTTGAACAAGACACAGTTCCAACGTGTCTTTATGTATTATTTCCTGAAAAGAATCATGAATAAAATGATCAATAGAGTCAATAAAATAACAGGAATCATCTTGCTCTTTAGAGTATCGTATAACATCATAAATTTTAAAGATAACCTCCTCATCACCTACCCTGAGCGCAAGCTTACCATTACCTACATCAATATTAGCCCTAGTCGTGGCTAAAAATGGCCGTCCTAAAATTAAAGGTACTTCAACATCCTCATCCATGTCGAGCACAACAAAGTCAACAGGGAATATGAATTTATCAACTTTAACTAAAACGTCTTCAATAATTCCCCTATGGTATTTAATAGATCTATCGACTAGTTGGATACTCATCCTAGTGGGTTTCGGTTCCCCAAGACCGAGGTGCTTGAACATTTTATAAGGCATTAAATTAATACTGGCACCTAAGTCAGCTAATGCCTTCTTAATATTTAAACTACCAATTAAACAAGGAATAGTTAAACTTCCTGGATCTTTTAATTTGGTTGGCAACTTATTCTGGAGAATAGCTGAGCATTCCTCGTTAAGCTCCACGGTTGACAGTTCTTCAAGCTTCCTTTTATTCGTTAAGAGCTCCTTTAGAAATTTTGCGTATGTAGGCATCTGCGAAATAGCCTCAACAAAAGGTAAGTTAATATGTATTTGTTTAAAGAGCTCAAGAAACTTACCAAATTGTGCATCCATGCGGTCTTTCTTCAATTGTGCTAGATATGGAATTGGTGGTTCTTTAAGTGCTGGTGTTACATTCTTGTTTACTTCCTCTTCTTTTTCTTTAGTAATTTCTTTTGGCATCTTCCTTTCAGTTTCAACCAACTCCTTTCCACTCCTTAGTGTAACTGCTTTCACATGCTCTTTTGAATTAGGTGAATTACCTGGTTGCTTTTCAGAAACTAACTTGACTAGCTGTCCAAATTGATTCTCAATCCTTTGAAGTGATTCTTGTTGAGTTTTCAACGCCGTTTTGGTATTTTGGAAAATAGTTTCTGATGTCGAGATGAACTTTTCTAGCATCTTCTCAAGGTTCGGCTTCTTTTCCTGTGGGTAGGGCTGTTGTCGAAAGCCTGGAGGAAGTTACGGTCTTTTATTGCCTTGACCACCCCACGAGAAATTGGGATGGTGCTTCCAACCTGTATTATAAGTGTTACTTTAAAGATTATTTTGAGGTCTAGAATAGTTACCCATATAGTTCATCTATTCATTTTCTATGCCAAGGTTGTAGGGTGGGTATTCTGTATTGCTCGACCCTCCTCCATTTGTATCGCACTGCATCACTGGATGTACCTGTGAGGAACCACACAAACCATCAATTTTCTTACCTAAGAGTTCTACCTGATTTGATAGCATGGTTACTGCGTTGAGGTTGAAGACATCAGCAGCTTTTGTCGGCTTTGTCCTCATAACTTGCCACTGATAGTTATTCAGTGACATCTCTTCAATAAAGTCGTAAGTAGCCTCAGGTGTTTTGTTATTTAAGGTTCCACTGGCGGCTGCGTCAATAAGCTGCCTAGTTGAGGGGTTCACACCGTTATAAAAGGTTTGAAGCTGTAGCCATAATGGTAACCCATGATGAGGGCACCTTCCCAATAAATCCTTATATCTCTCCCATGCATCGTAAAGTGTCTCTAAATCCATCTGCACAAAAGAAGAGATATCATTCCTCAATTTAGCCGTTTTAGCCGGCGAAAAATATTTTAACAAAATTTTTTCAGTCATTTGTTCCCATGTAGTGATTGATCCTCGTAGAAGAGAATTCAACCACTGTTTGGCTTTATTCCTTAAAGAAAATGGAAATAACTGAAGGCGAATGACATCATCAGAAATGCCATTAATTTTAAACGTATCGCATAATTCCAAAAAGTTCACTAAGTGTGTTTTAGGATCCTCATCCTGCAAACCATCAAACTGAACAAATTTTTGAATCATCTGTATAGTGTTAGGTTTCAGTTCAAAATTATTTGCAGCGACAGTAGGTCTAACAATACTTGATTCAGTTCCTGTTAAATTAGGTTTAGCATAATCATACATAGTTCGAGGAGGAGGATTTTCGGTAACCACCGGAGGAAGTGGATTATTCTGGGGATCAGCCATCTCTTTGGTATTGTTGGTATCGTCCTCTTTTTCTTCTTCTGTGTAATGTAGGCTCCGCCTAATTTCTCTTTGATTTCTGTAAATGGTTTCTTCTATATCACTATCGTAAAGTAGAGGTCCTGACGGGTTTCTTCTAGTCATAAACTAGAATACCTGCCAGAAGCAGGAAAAAGACAAATTAGCAAAGTAGAAATAAAATAAAAATTAATTGCAAAAATAAAAATGGCTAAAGTAATAAAAATCAAGTGTTCCTAATATCTTAGTCCCCGGTAACGGCGCCAAAAACTTGATCGTTGCTCGAAACTAACTATGACAACGAATAAGGCAAGCGCACCTATCGTTTGGTAGTATAGCTATGGCAAGACCGGAAATATCATATCCTCAAGGACCAAGAGTACTAGTAGTTACTATCTTTTTATTATTTAGCCTAAGTATTAAGGGAATTGATATTAATCTAACTAATTACTAACTATGGATGCTAAGACACAGAGAGTGAATTGGGAAAATACTTTTGGGAAAAACCAGTTGATGAAGACAACACCCGAGGAAGAATCCACCTAGACTTTACTTGTTATTTAACTCTGAACCAGACGATTTATTCACTTGACTTGATCCGTAGGATTCCCTAATTTATATTAATACCTCTTTCGAGGCTACTAACATCTAACCCTAGGTTGATTAATTAAAATCTCTTTCTAATTAAAACCCCTAGTGTTGCATTAACTCGATCTATGGACTCCATATTAGGTTTGACCCTAATCCGATAGATTTTCGTCATCCTATCTCTAGGGTTGCGATCAACTCCGCTTAACTATGCTAGATCTACTCTTAAATAGGGACTTTTGCTCCACTTCCTAAGCACATTAATACTTGAATCAATATCCTAAAATATTAAAACAAGAATTAAGAACACATAATTAAGAATAAATCAAGTATTTATCATACAGTTCAGAAAACAATAACAAGATCCATCTTAGGTTTCATCCCCCTCAGGTATTTGAGGGGTTTAGTTCATAATTATAAAAGAATACATCTCAGAAGAAAGTAAATAACAAAACATAAGAAAAACCCTAAAACCCCCTGAAGGAAATTGAAGGGAAGATCTTCCGTCTTAAGTGTGATTCCGACTTTTGAGATGGATCAACTGGCTTTCTTGAGTAATTCCCTGAGTTTAGCCCTCCCTGGCTTCACCCCTGATCAAAGACACTTTTTAGGTTATACTTAGGGCGTTTATATAGGCTTCAGAATGTCTTTCTTTACCCCTAAGTATCCTATTCCGAATGAAACTTATCTTGGCTATAGTAGGGACACGCCCGTGGTCGACTCTCTTGGCCGTGGTCGATCCTGTTTGCCACACACGGCCGTGTGATCTGGCCGTGTACGATGTTCTAGGCTGTGTCTCGGTTGTTACTCGAAACGCCCGGCCGTGGGTGATAGTCCAAGCTGTGTGAGTCTCTAAGGTAAGCCCATTTTGCCCGTTTTCGGCCCGTTTCTCATTCCTTTCATCCTCCGATGCTCTCCTAAGTATAAAACATGAAATTAAAGGATTAGGAGCATCAAATTCCACAATTCAAGGGATAAATCATCCAAAAGTATGCTAAATACGGGATTAAAATATGTATATATTACGGTTTATCAAGGTGTTAAACAGCTATATAACTTAAAAGTGAAGGTCCTTATGTGGCAAATAGCCCATTTATGAGTTAGTGGATGATAGTGGAGTGGCATTTGGTGTAATTATTAATGTTATTAAAGGTTAAATAAGTAAAAAGGAAATTATATGTTAAATTAAATAAAACAAATTGTGTCATCTTTTTCCACTATCCATCTCCACCGAAATTTTAACCTAAAATCCATCATGGGAGAGCTTGTTATTCGGCCAAACTTTGAAGATAAATTGGTGAGTGGTTTTTGCTCGATTTTTAATGATTTCTATGTTTTTGTGATCGTTGCTTTGTGTTCAAGCTAGCCCATGTCTTAATTTTTAAAAGTGTTGATGATTTTGAAAGTGCCATTGATGAATTCATGAGTTTTAGGATGTTTCATGATGAATTATGCAAGCTTGGTGTTTGATATACATGTTTTGTAAAGTGATTTTTGACAAAAATGTCAATTAGGGATTAAATTGAGAAAAGTGTAAATTGAGAGGTTAAATTGTGAAATAAATGAAAAATATGGGCTGCTAGGGACCTATAGAGAATTCAGCTAAGCATGGGTCATATTTAATTTTGTGAATTTTGTGTATTTGTGTAATAAGGACTAAAGTGCATAAATGTGAAATGTTAGGGGCTAAAATGCAAATTGCCCATTTATATGTTCTTGGATGAAAATTGAATGAAGTGTTGAATAAGTAAGTTAATTTTGATATTAATTAGATTGGAAAAAGCAGAATTCAGATCTAGATCGAGGAAAAATCAAAGTATCGGATTAGTCGACTTAATTTATCGTTACTGCAAACGAGGTAAATTCGTTTTTTAATCGATCTTATGAAATCATGTTATAAATGCATATTATTTGTGTGATTGAATTCAATGTCGAATAGTAATGTAAATATATATGTATTTTGAATAAGTTATATATGTTATTATGATATTGAATTGTTCGAGAAGCAGAATATATGAATACGAGAAAGCATCGACAATGTGATGACATCTGAAAGCCCGTACGAACCATAGGAATAGTTAGGATACATATGTCATGACATAGGATTTCGATATGTGTTATCGTGTAAGACCACGTCTGGGACGTTGGCATCAATTTGAGATTTACGTGTAAGACCATGTCTGGGACATCAGCATCGTAAATGATTTCGTGTAAGACCCTGTCTGGGACAGTGGCATCGATATTTGATTTCATGTAAGACCACGTCTGGAACGTTGGCATTGTACGAGCTTTTTGAGCTATTCGAGTATCCTTATTGATTCCGAATGGTTCAACGGGCATTCCGAGAAATAAGTGATTAAGTGAATGACATTCCGATTCAGGTACGTTGAAATGTATACAATATTTGATAATGAAAGGTAAGTATATATATGTGCAAAGAATGTTATGTGATTATATGCAAATGAAATCTGAATATGTGCAAATGTAATATGAACAAATGAATAAGATGTGATTTATAAAGTGGCATATGTGAAATTGTCAGATACAATATGAATGAAAGGTGAATTTGGGTATAAGTGATAATATGTGATTCATATGAGAAATATATGTGATTAAATATGTTATTTCCCAAAATGTGTCCATTTGGCTATATGAAAGTGAGAATTGAATGTTATATGAGAATCGAATTGAATAAGCTTGTGAAAGCTAAAGTTAGTAAGTAAGTAAGTATATTATTGAATGGTGAGGATTTGATATGAAATCATGTTATAAACTTGAGATAAGTTGTGTTTTGGCATGTGAGATAGCATATCATGCTTATGGCATTGTAATGAAATAATTTGTTATGTTAAGTTTATTAAGATACGAGCTTACTAAGCTTTCAAAGCTTACTCTGTGTGTTTTTCCTATGTTTATAGATTTTCGGAGATTTGCTCGGGTTGGAAGTCGCAGGAGGCCTTATCACACTATCCGGATATTGTTTCGGTAAATAAAGCTTTGAGATTTTGATTATGTGGCATGTATAGGTTAGAGATCTTTAATTATGTTTAGAAATGTGTAAATATAGCCATGTGATATGGCTTGATAATGAATGTGATTATGGAGTGAATTTAGTGCATGCTAAGAAATACAGAATTTGGTATGTTTTGATGTGCTTATGAATGGTTAATTTTGGTAAATTTCATGTTACTTTGGGAAATTGATTTGATGAGATATGGTAAGAATTGAAATGGGTTAATGTGAGGTATGAATCACATGTTTTAATGTGAAGTTGGTACTTTGAATTGGTATGTTTGAGTTGGTTTTGTATATGGAAATGAATGATGTTATTACGGGTCAAATTGTGCATGATTTGGTTTATTTTTGGCTGCCTTTGAGACATAAATTGATGATTGTTTGATGCTTGTAGTTATGACCCAAAATGGGTAGCAATTTGGCCTTGCAAATGGCCTATAATTGCCCACACGGTTGAGCACACGGGCGTGTGTCTCGACAGTGTCCTTCACTGCTCCAATTTAAAGCAGGCCAGACTTGCACACGGGCCAGACACACGGGCGTGTTCCAGACCGTGTGACCCAAATCAGTGTTGCACACGGGCTGAGACATGGTCCAAGGCATGGACTTGTGAGGCACACGGGCTAGCCAGACGGGCATGTGCCCTGTTTTGAAAGAAAATTTTTCTAAGTTCCGTAAAGTTTCTGTATGTGATCGGTTTAGTCCTGAACCTTCTCTAAAGCATGTTTAAGGTCTCGTAGACCTTCTAAAAGGGACTATATGAGTATGAATTATTATGAAATGATGTCGTATGATTGATGTTGTGAAATTAGCGTAAAATATTCTGATATGTCTGGTAATGCCTCTTAACCCTAGTCCGACAACGGATACGGGTTTGGGGTGTTACATCGAAAGCAATGGCATTTTGATAAGGATTCATCTCATCAAGGTGTCCCGTTTCCTTGGTTGCCTGCCAATGTAATGGCTTTCTTTAGTGGCTTTTGACTATTACTACGGCTTTGAATTCTCATTATCTCCCATTTTGTGTTCAATGATGGAGGCCTAATTCAAGTGTGACAACTTTTTGGGTTGCACTTGAGCTTTAGGTTCATCAACTTTTTGGGCATTGTTTTGTGTTAGTTGAAGCTTTGGCTATCTTGTTTATACTATTTAGGGATAGCAAGAAATCTAAATCTCACGAATTTCGAGATGGCTCAATTTATTCGAGTCGAATCTTTTTTGAAAATCGGGTTCGCAGTGTGTTGGGACAAGTGAAATTATAAAAGTAGTCGGGTTGGAATCGATTTGAGGTAAATCCATTCCATTTCGTCTTAAAATATTTACAAAAATTCCCTTAATATATATAAATATGTATATGTATAGATATATATATATATTAAGTTTTTCCTTTTAATAAAAAAGTATGTAAATAAATATTAAGTTTTGAGTCTAAACTCAAAAAAAAAAAATCTTATTTGCTTCAAAATAAAAAAATAAATCAATTAAATTAAGTTCAGATCATGTTGAAGTTGTGTCTCCTATTAAATTTTGAGTTCGGGATGGATTTATTTTTCTTAAGAGTTGGGGCCGGGTGGGTCGTATTAGTCAAGCTTCGAGTTGAGCAAAAATCTAAACTTAAAAAAATAATTTTATTTACTTAAAAATAAAAATAAACAATTAAATTAAGTTCAGATCATGTCGAAGTCGGGTTTCCTATTAAATTTCGAGTTCAGGATGGATTTATTTTTCTTAAGAGTCGAGGTCGGGTGGGGCGGATTAGTTAAGCTTCGAGTTAAGCAAAAATCTAAACTCAAAAAAATAATTTTATTTACTTCAAAATAAAAAAATAAAACAATTAAATTAAGTTCAGATCATGTTGAAGTCGGGTCGTCTCCTATTAAATTTTGAGTTCGAGATGGATTTATTTTTCTTAAGAGTCAGGATCATGTGGGGAGGATTAGTCAAGCTTCGAGTCGAACAAAAATCCACTCTGTCCCGCTCCACCCCATCCTTAGAACTATCTTTTGTTTACTTGTATGAGCTTGGCTCTTTTGCCTCTAAAGTTTATCATATATGGAAGTATCATTGACATAGGAAAGCATCCCTTTTATTATTATTATTATAGCTTTAACCTTGGTTTCAAATAAGTAAAAAAAAAAATACTCTTTCAAATTCAATGAAAGGGCAAAGCCAGAAATGAAGATGAAAAAGATTAGAGGTATCATCCAATTTATTAAGTTCTTTACTTTAACAAGGATGATTCTAATCATCTGATTTGTTTTGCTATTAAATAAATATATAAAATTTGTTACTCAAATATGACATTCGTATAATTACAAATAATTATATTCAAATTTAATTACTATGTGGCTTTTCAAATCCGCCTAAATAATACCTTATTAAACTAGAACTTCATAAGTCCATAATAATTAAAGTTGCAGGGAAATGTTGGAGGTAGTAACTATGGCTAGAACTTGCAATTCATCTAGGATTAAGGTAGGGAAATTAGGACTCCAAATCTACACCAAAACAGAGCCTTCCATCATCGTAACAACTTTTCCTCACAGAAGCACTCTATGATTCTGCTAATCTAGATGAATCTTTACTATTCCTCCCCTAGGTGATGCCTGCGCAAAGCAAGCAGCACAATCAACGTCATAACGACAACTGTTTCGTTGCATGGTTTAAAGGAAAAGTAAGGGAAGAGATACCGCAGGCACAACAAAATCGAACTTCCTCAGCTTTTGTGTCCAATAGGGTTCCAAGGCACAATGTGCACTTCCACAAACTGGATCCTGATAGATATGAGAAAGAGATATTAGCACGTTTGCATAATGATCAAACGATGACCAGCGAAAGAGAATCATGTTCCAGGCAAGCTATATATGCATGTATCCCAGTGTTCATAATGCTTCTATAAGAAAAAAATCATCAGCACTTCACCAGCTATCGACTAATTTTTTGCAAGTAATTGATAAACCGTAAAAGTAACATATTTTAATTCCACATTTAGTATGCTTTTGGATGAATTATCCCTTATTTTATGTAATTTGGTGCTCTTAATCCTTTCTTTACATGATATATACTCAGGAAAGCACCAGGGGATGAAAAGAACACAAAACGGGCTTAAAACGGGACAAATGGGCCAAAGCATGAAATCAACACGGCCTGGACCAAAGATCACACGGCCGTGCCTCCTTAAAGATCTCGAACACGGCCTGGCCACGATTCACACGGGCGTGTGCCATGGCTGTGCCCTGCGCCATGCCAAGAGGAGTTTTACTCGGTTGGATGCTTGGAGGCAAAGAAACACACTCCAAAGTCTAATTAAACCCCAATTAGGAATTGCACTCAAATTAGGATACTTGGAGGCCAAGTAACACATCTCAAAGCCTATATAAACACCCTAGGGGCAACTTATTCGGGGAGTTTGGCGAAACCCTCTGTGTCGAGGAGCCCAAAGCCATCGTCTGGGGGCGTCGTGCTAGGCCAGAGAACGCAGAATTGTGGGGATTCACTCAGGGATAGCCAGTTGATCCATCTCAAGAAGCTAAAATTCTACTCAAGACGGAGGATCTCCTCTTCAATTCCTTCAGGGGATTTTAGGGATTTCTTATGTTTTGTTTTATCTTTTCTCTTGATATGTTTTCCTATATTGTTATGAACTAAACCCTTCGGATACCCGAAAGGGATGAAACCTATGATGAATCTTGTTATTATTTTCTGAATTATATGATAAATACTTAGTTTGTTCTTAATTATGTGAGATTAATCCAAATTTAATGTGTTTAGGTGGAGGAGGAATAGACCCTGCCTAAGAGTAGATCCAACATAATTAAGCGGAGTTGATCGCACGCCTAGAGATAGGGTGACGATATTTTTCCGGATTAGGGTGAAACCTAATATGGGAATCCACAGATCGATTTACTGCTATTCTAGGGGGTTATTATAAGAGAACGAGAGTTCCACTAATTAACCTAGGGTTAGACGTTATTTGCCTCAAGAGAGGGTTTAATATACGTTAGGGAGTCTTACGGATCAAATTAAGTGACTAAATCGTATGGTTCAGTGTTAGATGATAAGTGAAGTCTAGGTGGATTCTTCCTAGGGTATCTCCTAAATCAACTGAGTTTTTCTCAAGTTATTTTCCAAATTCATTCTTCTTTGTCTTAGAGTCTTTAGTTTAGTAGTTAATTAATTTAGATTAATAAACAACTTCACTTATTTTAGGCTAAATAATAAAAAGAAAGTTAGTATTAGTACTTTTAGTTCCTTTGGGTTGGATAATCCAGTCTTGCCTAAACTATACTACTGTTCGATAGGTGCACTTGCCTCAATCGTTGTCAGAGTTAGTTTCCAGGTTCGATCATTCTTTTTATAAATTTTAAAACTCTGATTTACAGTTATCAGTAATCATCTTCACCTCATCATCTATAGTAGACAAACTTGATAATTAATGTGAAAAGTTCATTCCGGGGAAATAATCGTGATACATTTCATCACCATATTGAAAGGGCATGGAGCATAAGTTAAGCAAAAACTATCAGCCGAGATGAAATAAGAAAGGTTGGATACTACAACTCACCTTATTAAAACCATTTTTAGGATATAAGTGTTGATGCGTAGGGATAAAAATAAACTTATGAAAAATTAATGAAGGCTGTAAGGCATGTATCAATTCCACTTTCTTTAAGGTTCTATTCGCCCCACCTACATTATGGTGTAAAAAAGAGTTATTTGAAAATGAACTGTCTACGTTTTGCACCGACAGAAACAATCCATTGAGCATTGAGCAAAGTATAGCAAGGATATCAATTTCTATAGCATTTTTTTATAGAATAATCTAGGAATATAAAAGATGGTGAGAGATCAGAAAGAAACTTTTTTTTATGCTTTTGGGTTGTCATGCAAATGAAACTTCACTCTTATTTATAAGAGACCTCTTGTCTCTTCATAGGGACATAACTACCTGAATGGATAGTCATATCTTCAATAAACGTTATTATTCAATACATATCTACTTGAATAATTAGGACTATTTGTTAATAACCAAGTGACATAACTTTTGGTTACTTATAACTTTTCATTTGCAAATATTAGAGCACTATATATTTTGAAAATGTTCCAACAATCTTCCCCTGTTTTTAAAATATTCTAGATTTTGATAATCTTAGAAATAAATTGCATAAAAGAAGGTGTCTTACGATTGAACCTTCATTTAGTGAAAATATATTAAAGTTAATCGAAATTGCATGGTAAACTATTCTTTGAACCAACTATTCCATTTGATTAACCGAACACATCTCATACAATGATTTTAACAATAGTCAATGCACAGTATCCAGGGACACTATTATGACCATGTATTTGTAACCTCTTTTCATGAGTGCTATCAGAGCCAAGCCCTTGAGCTCCTAAAAGTGGCCACACTTCCACTCACATAGGTTGATCCCATCAAGAGTGTTCCCATAATTATAACACTCTAACATATTTATGTTGTAACACCCCTAACCCGAGACCATTGCCGGAGCAGGGTTAAGAGGTATTACCGATCAATCAGAACATTTAACATCTAGAATTTACGACACAAAGTCAATCATCTTCAATCTCATTCAATTACAATCATGGTGTCACTTATCAAGGTCTACGAGACCTAATTCACATGCTAAAGAGGGGTCGGGACTAAATTGAAACACATACAGAAATTCTTAGAAATTTAAAACTTTTCTAAGATACAGGGGAGACACGCCCGTGGAAGGAGGCCGTGTGCCTTCCACGGCTACTAGACACCCCCGTGTGTCCATCCGTGTCTATATACTGACTATATTAACACGGTCACTAGGCACGCCCGTGCGTCATGGCCGTGTGCTACTAAACCATATACTGACTTCCTCACCACGGCCACCAAGAACGCCCATGTGCCATGGCCATGTACTCTTAGCTAGCTACTGACTTGTACACCACGGCTAGCTAACACCCCCGTGTCAAGGCCGTGTGCTACTAAGCTGTAATCTGCCAATTCACCCACGGTCTGTAGGCACGCTCGTGTGCCTTGACCGTGTGACATTATAGGCCATTTTGCAAGGCCAACATGCCACCCACTTAGGTCAAACCTACAAGCAACACATACCAAAACATATCATGCACATAAGGCAACCAAAAACATACCAAAATAGTCATTCAAACCAATTCCAACCATGACAATTTTAAAGATTAAAACTCATATCATCACAAGCATAATTCATTCATTACCAAACATCATGCTTTTTCAATTTCACTAATTCATACTAGCATTTTACCAACACAAAGTTACCAATCATAAGTAAATTTCTTAACTCATAATCCATACTAAAAGATGCATCACATATACCAAAACCATTCTTGCTAAAACTAGCACATATCTAGCCACATCTCATGGCTACTTACAAATATCAGACATGATTCAAATGACCAGCCTATACATGCCATATTTAACTATGTACATCATTCTAAAATACCCCAAAATAGATTGCCGATAGTGAGACTGAGATGCTGACGATTCCCCGATCCGAGCTAACTATACTGACACTGTAAAGCAGAGAAACAAATCACATAGTAAGCTTTCTAAAGCTTAATAAGTCCGTAATATAACACATGTAATTCAATAATTCAAATTAATATACAAAAATAAGCCATCACTTAGATTAATTTATCAATGCTACACCACTCAACTATACTCAATGTTCACATAGCACTCCATCCATCTACTTTCAAAATCCACCAACACATAGATATCATACATACCTTAATCAACACATAGTTATCATACATACCTTAGCTAATACGTAGTTATCATACATACCTTTACCAACACATAGTTACTCACCAACCAAGCTACTCAATTGCTCGACTTTACATTTCGATCGATCTTTACTATACTTTTGATTTATTCGCACACTTAGTGCCAATTCGTAATCAAAACTTATTTATCATCACACACTTAGTGCCAGTTCGTTAAACCGAACTTGTATCGGTATCGCACACACAGTGCTAATTCGGTAAGCTAAAATTTCATTAACATTGCACACACAAAGGCATCCATATCAATCCGATCTTAAATCGATATCGTATTACACAGTGCCAACCACAAAGTCTGAGCTTATATCAATTCGCACACACAGTGCCAATCTTCTCGATCATATTTCCGAATACGCACACTTAGTGCCACATAACTCAAACTCTCACATAGCATCCGCATTTCAATATCATTATAACATTCATTTCATAGCAATTAACATAACTAAGTATTCGTATTATGTCCGAACTTACCTCGAACGTCGAAATACCGAAACGGTCGATTAATCGAGCACTTTTTCCTTGCCTCGATCTCGATCCGAACCTCTCTTTTCTTGGTCTATACACATTCAAATTCAATCCATTCAATCACCAAATCATTCATTTTAGTCCAAACACACACATTTAGGGCATTTTACAAAATAGCCCTCACATTTTCACATTTCGACACTTTAGTCCCTAACAAAATCATCAAATTCACATAATTAGCTTGCACCCATGCCTAGTTGAATTCTCACTATATTCATACAAGCCCACACATTTCATTTATTTCACATTTTAATCCTTCAAAATGTTATTTTCTCAATTTAGCCCTAATTAGCTAAATTCATCAAAAGTTCAAGAATAAAACATGTTCATTAAACACATATCTTTCATTTAACTCCAACACTCATCACAAAGCTTACCATTTCATCAATGGCACATTTTATAAAAATCATCAATTCACAAAATTTAAGCATGGGTTTTGTAGAGCACAAAGCAACGATTACAAAAACATAGAAATTATAAAAAATCGAGCTCAAAACACTTACCAATTGAAGCTCACTATTGTCGAAATTCACAAAGCCTCAAACCCTCATCTTCTTTTCTTATTTTCGGTTGATGGAAACAAAGATGGGCACCATTTAGCTTTTGTTTTCCTTTAATATCAACTTATTTCATGTTTTACCAATTTGCCCTTAATGAATCAACCATTTATCAAGCAAATATTAGGCCATTTATGTCCATCTACCATCCACTAATTTTAATAATGGGCTAATTACCTCATAAGGCCTTCACATTAAAAAGACAACCACACTTAGGTACTTATAAATCAGTACATAGCTTTTACTCTTTACGCGATTAAGTCATTTCTCTTAATTCGGCACACAATCGATAAAATTATCACATAGAATTTTCACACAGACTATGTCACATAGAATCAACACCAAAAATAACATTAAATTATTATTTCGACCTCAGATTTGTGGTCTCAAAACCACTCTTCCGACTAGGGTCTAAACCGGGTTGTTACAACTCTCCCCCCTTTGTGATTTTCGTCCCCAAAAATTTTACCAATGAATAGGTGCGGATATTACTCTCTCATAACGTTCTTAGGCCCCCACGTAGCCTCTTCAACTCCGTGTTTATGCCATAATATTTTCACTAAGGAAATTCTTTTGTTTCTCAACTCTTTAATCTCTCGTGCGAAAATTCAGATCGGTTCCTCACTATACGACAATTCTGACTGAATCTCAACCTCAGTAGGAGCAATCATATGAGACGGGTCAGATCTGTACTATCGAAGCATAGACACATGAAACACGTTATGAATCTTTTCCAATTCAGGTGGCAACATCAATCTATAAATAACCGGCCCAACTTGTTAAACGATCTCATACGACTTGATTCGAAGTATTTCCTTCCACGGAGATAAAGGCAATCCCGACACAAAGTCTATTGTGATTCATCTATTTCCACTCAGGATTCATAATTGGTTGTAACAAACCGGACGGAACCTGAGGTTAAGCCTTAACTTGCTGGCAACTAAACACTTCGATACAAAGTCAGAGATGTCCCGTTTCATGCCAGGCCACCAATTCAAAATCAACTGAATCAACTCTGAATTTTTCGGAACACAAATCTGATCTCTAAATCTCAGACAATCATCACTATCAAATCAAAGTTCTGAATTAGAATTCAAATCACATTGAGCTCATTTTGCTATCATCTCAACATCCATTTTCTGGGCATTACAAATCTGATGTACGAACATCGGTCTCATCTTCAACTCAAATGCAAGTGAACCATTATCACACAGATCTATCGAGAATTCATAACTCGCAAAGCACATAAAGACTTCTGACTCAAGGCATCAACAATGACATTATCCTTGCCTGAATGTTAATCAATCACAAATTCATAACATAATACGTTCAACTCACTGAATCAAATCAATATACAAAGTAAACCATCATATAGATAGTTTCACCAAAATGCTCAAACTTAACTATATCCGATACTCACATAACCATCCATTCATCTATTTTTAAATTCATCAACCACGTAGGTTCCATATATACCTTTTCCAACACTTAGTTAACGATCATACATGCTATTCCATGCTCGATACTACACATCAATTGCTCTTTGTTATTTATTCAAATTAATCGCACACTTAGTGCCTTTACTATAAAGCGAATTTAATTGGGTATCGCACACACAGTGCCGATTGATAAAGCTGAGGCTTCCATTACTTCGCACACATAGTGTTATTCACCTTCGTCCCGATTTTTAATTTCGCACACTTAGTGCCACCTTTCTCAATTCCACATATAGCATTTCTAGTCAATAATCACATATTCATTCATTTCATAACTTTTAGATATAAATTTAACAACTCGTATTTCCGTGAATCGCTACAATATGCCCGTAAATCCAACCTCACGCAACCAAAACTAACATTTGCTAAACTTAGCATACAATTGTTTCTCGCGCAAAGTCTATAACACAACTCTCAAGCGCTCGTCATCTTGCATCTCATCACATAAATGAATCAGAATGTCATCAATAATCACCACAATAAAACGATCCACATATGGTTTGAATATACGATTCATCAAATCCATAAACACCTTAAGAAGAGCATTCGTTAGTCCGAAAGGCATAACTAATAATTCATAAATCACAGGCACATATTCAACCTTCTTATCAGTCACTTTTATGTCAATCACATATGTCAAATAAGCTTCGCAACCCTTTCTTACATAGTTCAAAGCTTTTATCGCAGATACATCAACTGGTACACCTTTCATATTACTAGATTCAATTCAAACTATCTCACCGTTTTGACTTCTCAAATCTATACTCTTTCGTTTACAATTCAAAATGACATTATGCAAAGTGAGTTAATCAATACTCAAAATTATATCAAATTTATCGAATGGTAATATCATCAAATTAGCCGGAAAGCATATATCCTGAAACATCAATGAAAAATTCTTGCACACGCTATCTACCAAGACACACTTATCTAAAGGTTCAATACTCTAATTACCAATTCAGTAGACTCAACAAGTAGAGTCTTACTTGATACTAAATTCACACACACATACGAATGAGTAGATCCTGGATCTATCAATGCAATCACATCAGTATCAAATAGAGTAAATCTACCAGCGATGATGTCTGGAGATGAAGCTTCCTCTCGTGCACGTATTGCATAAGCTCGGGCAGGTGCTCTTGCCTCCGATCTTACAGCGGTATCAGTAATCCCTCTTTGACTTCCACTTACATTTCTGGCATTTCTAGGTGATCTACCCCTAGCCGTCACATTACTCAGATTCACACTCTGAACATTTTCTTCCACAGCTAACATTGGGCAATCTCGAATGAAATGTTCTCGTGATCCACATTTATAGCAAACTCTATTGTTGTATTTGCCCCAGCATTCTCCCACATGTCTTCTTCCACACCGTCTACACTCAGGTTTGTTACTTTTAGCACTTTCAACATTTGATTCAATTGGAGCTTGAGTTCTCGGACCAACACTTAGTCTTGCATGGTCTTTATACGGATGTTCAAAGGAAGTATTTGATCGGTTGCTTGCATCTTTACATCTCTTTGTCGAAGGTTGAGACAACTTACTCATCGATCTTTTTCTTTCATCTCGAGCTTCAGAATCGGCTTTCTTCTTTTCTTTACTTAGCTCCTCGGCTTTGCAAGCTCTTTCAACTAACACAACAAATTTGTTGATATCAAGTATCCCAACCAACAGCTTAATGTCCTTATTCAGCCCTTCTATAAAACGTTTACACATTGTAGCTTCGGTCGAAACATATTCTCGTGCATACTGGCTCAATCTCACAAATTCTCGCTCGTACTCAGTAACTGACAAACGACCCTGTTTCAGCTCTAGAAACTCTTTACGTTTCTGATCAATGAAACGCTGACTAATATATTTATTTCTGAAGTCAACTTGAAAGAAGTCCCAGGTGACTCTCTCTCTCGGAACTACAGATATCAATGTTTTCCACCAGTTATAAGTCGTGTCTCTCAACAAGGAAACTGCACACTTAATGCAATCATCAGGATTTAACGACATCTCATCGAATACTCTGATTGTATTCTCAAGCCAAAACTCGGCTCGCTCAATATCGTCATCAGATGTGACCCTAAACTCCTCGGCCCCATATTTTTGAATCTTATCTACAGGTGGTTTATTCAATCTAATTGGGTCTAAAACTTGTGGCACAACAGGTACTTGTGGGGGTGGAGGTTGTGGAGCAGTTGGATTCGGTCGAACGAACTCCGTAAACCATTCACTCATCATACAGAAGAAGGCTTTCTTAGCCTCTCCTCCCTCACTACCTTCATTCGGCCTAGATGTGGCCGGCGCTGTCCCTTGAGCGAGAGCAAGCGCATTACTCTCTACGTCATCAGCAACTGCTCGATCGGGATCCATTACTATAAGAAAACACATTTTCAACTATCAGCATTCATCACACTATCGCAATTTCAAATATGGCATGTATAGCTAGACTCACACGCGCTACGTTAGTCCGAGATTCGACTAAACCGTAGCTCTGATACCAATAAAATGTAACACCCCTAACCAGAGACCATCACCGGAGCAGGGTTAAGAGGTATTACCGATCAATCAGAACATTTAACATCTAGAATTTACGACACAAAGTTAATCATCTTTAATCTCATTCAATTACAATCATGGTGTCACTTATCAAGGTCTACGAGACCTAATTCACATGCTAAAGAGGGGCCAGGACTAAATTAAAACACATACATAAATTCTTAGAAATTTAAAACTTTTCTACGATACAGGGGAGACACGCCCGTGGAAGGAGGCCGTGTGCCCTCCACGGCTACTAGGCACCCCTGTGTGTCCATCCGTGTCTATATACTGACTATATTAACACGGTCACTAGGCACGCCCATGTGTCATGGCCGTGTGCTACTAAGCCATATACTGACTTCCTCACTACGGCCACTGATTGCTGTAAATCAAAGTTTTAAAATTTATAAAAGAATGATCTAACCTGGAAACTAACTCTGACAACGATTGAGGCAAGTGCACCTATCGAACAGTAGTATAGCTTAGGCAAGACCGGATTATCAACCCAAAGGAACTAAAAGTACTAATACTCACCGTCTTTTTATTATTTAGCCTTAATATAAAGTGATGGTTGTTAAACTAAAATTAATCTACTTACTAAGCTAAGACGCAAAGACAAAAAGAATGAATTCAGGAAATAACCTTTGGAAAAACTCAGTTGACTCAAGCGATACCCTTAGTAAAAATCCACCTAGACTTCACTTGTTAAATAACCTTGAACCATATGATTTATTTACTTAGTTTGATCCGTGAGACTCCCTAACATATATTAAAACCTCTCTCGAGGCGAATAACGTCTAACCCTAGGTTAATTAGTGGAACTCTTGTTCGCTTATAATAACCCCCTAGAATAGTAGTAAATTGATCTGTGGGCTCCCATATTAGGTTTCACCCTAATCCGGCAAACTCTCCTCACCCTATCTCTAGGCGTGCGATCAACTCCGCTTAATTATGTTGGATCTACTCTTAGGCAGGGTCTATTTGTAACATCCTCAAATAGGGGTTAGTGTATTTGAATTGCTTTGCATGAGTTTGGACTATTGTGTTATTAATTGAGGTGTTCTGGGGGCTAGTTATGAGCCAAAGGTAGGCCCGAGCTGTAAGAAAATGCTTGTTTTTAAGTTTTAGTAAGGGGAGCTGAGGGAGCTAGGAGCTAAGTGTAATTCGTGGAAAATTTAAGCACACGAATTGCCTTGGTAGAGTGGCATGGAGACGCCACTTGGGGCCTTGAGGGTGATGGCACATGCAGGGAAGGGAGAGCTCAGGTTCGAGCAGCAGAAATCTCATTTTCTACTTAGCATTTTGACGCCAAGGGGGAGGAGTTGTGCTCAAAGACAAACTCATCGATAAGCTTGGAATAAGTCAAATTAATTTAAATGGGTGGCAATGAGAAAATTTAGGAGCTTGACTAATTCAAACTCATTTGAATTATTGGCCAGGAGAAGCTTGGAGCAGTTGCCGAAATTTGAACTCCTATTTGAAGAGGAGTAATCAGTTGGGAAGGTGAGTAGGGGGTTGCCAAAATTTCTTAGTGGTTAGGTGATCATTTTCGGCTAGCTTGGAGGGCCTCATTCTTTGTTTTGTGTCAAGCCAGAAAACCCTTTGAGCCTTGTCGATTTCTCCCTAGTGCACCATATCAAAGTAAAAGCCGAAATCCCTTTTTGTTTTTAGCATCTGTCGAGATCTCTTGTATGCACCTAGCCAAATCCACACAAGAACCATTTGGAAACTCTCTTTTCCCCTTTGAAACCGAAACCTCACTTGACATCTTCTTCTCTTCTCTTTTCTAACAATTAAGGTGCTTGGCCGAACCTCTCTTTCTCCCATCTTTCTTTTTCTTCTTTTCATAACTGCTCAAAACCACATCTTCTTCTCTTCTTTCTTTTTGCCGAAACCCCTTAGTCCCTTTTTCTTTAAGCCTAAGCCGAATACCATTTATATCTCTTCCCTTTCTCTTCTTTTTGTTTTAGCTGAATGTTATTTGCTTTGCTCTTCTATTAACCATACTCTACTGCCAAAATCTCCTTGTTTTCTTCTTGTCTATTTTGGCCGAATATCACTCAAGCCTAGATCTCTTTTGGTTTTTCTCCAATCGGTTTTGGAAGGGGGTAAGTGTTCATGGCCAAATTTCTTTTGTTTCGTTTCTCTTCTCTCTGTCGACTCTCATGGAAGCAGAAGCCGAATTTTGGCATTTGATAACAAGATTACTAATCACCTTTGAAAACCGATTTCTTTTAGGATCTTCGGGATTCTGAAGCAGTAGAACTGAGCCATCTATTCTCTGTCAATCGATTTCTTCAAGTCTGTGGTAAGGATCCATGATGATTAAATCATTCTTTAAGTTGTTTGTAAAGCTGAAGGCTATTGAGACTAAGTTTTGTTGTTGGCCGATTGTAGGGGGAGGATCAGTCTCGCATATTTTGGTGTTGTGATTAGTATTCAAAGAGCATTAAGGTAAGGTTTGGGGTTCCATGCGTTAACCCTTCGGGACTTATTGGTATGGCTGAATGGCCTTGTTAATGGTTGTGGTTTGGCCAAATGTAGGACACAGGATCTAGTGCAGTAGATCGGGTCTTTGGGATTCAGTGATTGCGTTAGTAATAGGTGTGTAAACGCTTACACACTTTATTAGTTTAACGATGCTTATTATGTTACTGTATAACCCCTGGTATTAGTGACTTTGCCTTGCGGCATAAGCTTGGATTCCGGGTAAGTCCCCTATTATGTGATTTACGATATATATATCTATGTCATCATGTTCTTCTAAATGCTATGTAATTTATGTTTTGCATGACCATTCGATATTATGACACGTATGTGATAAACATGATGATGGGTTGATGAGAGGAGGGGGAATGACTTATTTAGACTGTCACCAGTGGTTTTGACCACAAGATGGGTTGGCCCCATCAGTTGATTTGTGACTACGGTCACTAGTGGTTTTGACCACACTATTGATATGATTTGTGACTAAGTCTCAGTGGTTTTGACCACACGATTGATATTTGTGACTACGGTCACCAGTGGTTTTGACCACACATGGATTATTATGACTCGTCCCAGTGGTTTGGTAGCACAGTGGGTTGGCCCCACATGATATTACGGGATTGTCATCAGTGGTTTTGACCACACGATGGGTTGGCCCCATCATTGATATATATGTATTTGTGACTCCGGTCACCAGTGGTTTTAACCACACGGGGTAGTTAAAGGTGATTGGATGGTTAGGTTATGGGTTGCATGATTTGCATGTTTTGATAATGATCTGTGTAAGTGGTTGAATTATCGGGTTGGGGATTTATACACTGAGTCTTGGTGACTCACCCCTTCCCTTACATTTTGCAGATGAGGCATAGATCGCGGATATGAAGTCGGGGAGGACTCGGGGTGGCCATGCAGATTTGTTTTCAGGTTTTCGACTTTAACTTATTATTTCGGTTTATTTGATTTTCCCTAAATTTGGTTTTGGTTTGTAATAAGGCCGCTAATTTTATTTTGGTTTTATTTTCACTTGATTTTATTCTGCTTATAAATTACATGTCAGGTTTTCAAACGTTACCATCGGGTAACAACCATCATAACATAATCAGAGGTAACCTGGATGATTTTACAAACTCTAAATCTTTCTCTCAACTTCAAAGGCATATGGATAAACTCTCCACACAACCGTTTTTAGTCAAAATCAAACGTTTTTCTAACTTTGGTATTAACAAATGGGTTTCCAAACATGAGTTTTCCCAAATTTCTTAACACCTATAAGATAATCTTAACATCACCTACTACTAAGTTTTTACCTTTATACGATAAAAGGGTTTTACAAAATCTAACCGGTAACTTGTGTTTCCAAAAATGTTTTCACTCTGTAGCACGCCAGATTCGGTCGTGGTGTGTTGACCGGGTTTGGGGTGTTACAATTTTGGTATCAGAGCCAGGTTTCAACAGCTCAGCTATGGGCCCGAGGCCCAAAAATGTTTTATAAAGGATTATGGAAGGCTTTTATAGAAAAAGTACAGTGGTGAAAGCATGGCACCGAGTCTCCGGCATCAATCCGCCCAAGTAAGTACCCCGAACTATTGCTTGTGATGATACGATTGTATGGTTATGATGATGACATGATTGAGTAGTAATAGGAACTACTTTAGAGACATATACTATAGGATGATGTGTACTCCCGAAACAACCCCTTATTAAAACTTCTCAGAAAACTGTGCTCTAAAAGATAGTGGAACAAAAGTCTAACGCACAAAACTTTTAATCAGCTTGAATATATCGGTAGATATGAGTGCACGTGGACGTGGGCGTAACACTCGTGGATGAGGTAGGGGTAGGATGACAGTCTCGGAACCGGTAGGGTCCGAACATGGGTCAGAAAATGAGGTACCACCGCCGCCAGCTGTGGGCGCGGAATATCAGGATCAGACGGGTGGTAATGACGCAGTGTCGTAGGCTGTGCTACGAGTGCTGGAGAGGGTTGCGAGTGCAGGAGTAGGAAATAGAGCTCGGAAATCTATGACCGAGCGACTCAAGGCTAATGGTGCAGATGTATTTAGAGGTGTATCTGGTGTGGCACCTAGTACAGCGGAATATTGGTTGGAGGCGACGGAACGCATCATGGATGATCTGGATTTTTCAGATGAGGAAAAGCTAAAGGGCATAGTATCTTTGCTGTGAGATAAGTCGTATCAGTGGCGGCTCATAGTTAGGGATGGAGCGATAGCAGATGACCTCACTTGGGAGTTCTTTAGGGCAGCCTATCAGAGGAAGTACATAGGGGCTAGCTATGTTGATGCGCAGCGTAGAGCTTTCTTGAACTTGGTCCAGGGTAATAAAACTGTAGCAGAATATGAGGTAGAATTTCTTCGTTTGAGTCTGTATGCACGGGGTATTGTGGGCACAGAGCATGAGCGTTGTGTCAGATTTGAGGATGGGTTGAGGGACGAGCTACGGATGATAATTGCCCCACAGCAGGAACGAGAATTTGCCATTCTAATGGAGAAAGCTAAGGTTGCTGAAGGGGTAAAACAGTCTGTAAGGCAGAATCAGGATAGGGGTTGGAATAAGAGGAGTTCTGGATCATCTGGGTTTTCTGGGAACCAGCAGAAAAGGGTTAGATATAGTGGGCCGAATCAAGCTACTAGGCCTACTGCTGCTAATACTCTATGGCCGCCGTGGTGTGCTCGATGCGGGAAGTCTCACACGGGAGAATGTTGGACTAGTAAGAGGGGATGCTTTGAGTGTGGATCGATGGGGCATCGAGTTAGGGATTGTCCACAGAGATCAGCTAGGCTGCAGTCTGAGGATCAGAACCGTGCACAGTTTAGGAGGGATAATCAGCAGCCCCAAAGAGGCCGTGGTTCAGTCAGGGGAGGTAATGGCTCTGGTAGGGGTCATGGAGCATCGGGCAGAGGTGCAGGTGGTACAGAGGCGAGACAGCCTGGGTTTGTCTGCACAGTGAGGCGTCGAGAGGAGGGCGACGCACCGGATGTCATAAATGGTACGTTCTTAATTTTTGGAGTACCTTATAATGCTTTAATTGATGTTGGTTCGACGCACTCGTACGTTGCTAGTAGCATAATAGAAACCATGAACTTAGACTCTGAGATTACTTCTAGGAAGATGACTGTGATAAGCCCTCTAGGTCACTCTGTAGAAGTAAGTAAACTATATAGGGATGTACCCCTAGAACTTCAAGGGGTCGTGTTAGGCTGACTTGATGGAACCCATCGTTTAGGGAGTTCGATCCGATTCTCGGGATGGATTGGCTAGTTAAGTATCAAGCTAGTTTGGATTGCGCTAAAGCGCACGGTGTTGAAGACCATGGAAGGTGTTGAGGTGGTGATGATAGGTAATAGGAGAGATTACATATCTAATGTTATCTCTCTGCATCAAGGCCGAGAAAATGGTTAGAAAGGGTTGTGAATCATTTTTGGTGCATGTTTGTGCTTTGGAAGTTAAAGATGCAGCTGTGAAGAATGTCCGAACTATAGGGGAATTTGCTGATGTTTTTCCAGAGGAACTCTCGGGTATACCTCCTGACTGCGAGGTTGAGTTCGGTATAGACTTGTTACCCGGAACTGCGCCAGTATCTATTTCTCCATATAGGATGGAGCCGAAAGAATTAGTGGAGTTAAAGGCTCAGATTCAGGAGTTGTTGGACAGAGGTTTCATCCGACCGAGTGTATCACCTTGGGGAGCTCTAGTGCTTTTTGTTAAAAAGAAGGATGGTACGATGCGGATGTGTATAGACTACCGCCAGCTGAACAAGTTGACAATCAAGAACAAGTATCCGTTGCCCAGGATTGATGACTTGTTTGATCAACTCAAGGGTGCATCGGTTTTCTCTAAGATCGACCTTAGGTCGGGGTATCATCAGCTCAAGGTGAAGAGGCTGATATTCATAAGACGGCATTTCGTACTCGGTATGGGCACTACGAGTTTTTGGTAATGCCTTTTGGTTTGACCAACGCGCCGGCAGCATTCATGGACATGATGAATCGGGTGTTTCAGCCGTATTTGGATCGGTTCGTCGTAGTTTTTATAGACGGCATTTTGGTGTACTCAAAATCTGAGAAGGATCATGACGCGCATCTTCTTAGTTCGCAAGTTACGAGGAAAAGCGATTATACGCCAAGTTTAGTAAGTGCGAGTTTTGGCTTAAGGAGGTAACTTTCTTGGGTCATGTGGTATCAGCTGAGGGAATTAGGGTGGATCCTCGTAAGATTGAGGCGGTATTGGATTGGAAACCACCCAAGTCGGTTGCGGAGATTCGGAGTTTTCTGGGTTTAGCAGGATATTACAGGAGGTTCGTGGAAGGTTTCTCTTTGATCGCAGCACCGTTGACTAAGTTGTTGAGGAAAGGGGTTCTGTTTGTGTGGACGGAGAAACAACAAGAGAGTTTCGACAAGTTGAAGAAGATTCTGACTGAAGCTCCGGTTCTGATTCAGCCTGAGGCAGGAAAGGAATTCACTGTTTATTGTGATGCATCACATACTGGCTTAGGGTGTGTGCTGATGCAAAGTGGAAAAGTGGTAGCGTATGCATCTAGGCAGTTGAGGCCTCATGAAGGTAACTATCCGATGCATGACTTAGAATTAGCTATAGTGGTTTTCGCCTTGAAGATTTGGAGGCATTACTTGTATGGGGAGAAGTCGATAGTGTATACGGATCATAAGAGTCTGAAGTACCTCTTGACTCAGAAGGATTTAAACTTGAGGCAGCGAAGGTGGATAGAGTTGTTGAAGGACTACGATTACTCGATTGAGTACCATCCGGGTAAGGCTAACGTAGTAGCGGATGCGTTGAGCCGTAAGGTGGTAGCTGACTTGCGAGCGATGTTTGCTCACCTCAGTCTTTATGATGATGGAAGTCTTTTGGTAGAATTGCAAGTAAAGCCATCTTGGATTGATCAAGTTAAGGAGAAACAGCTGACAGATGAGGTTTTGAGTGCTTGGAGGTTACAAGTGCAGGATGGTGAATCTGAGGGGTACAACTTGGATAGTGATGGAGTACTGCAATTTTAGAGGAAGGTATGTATGCCTAAGGATATTGAATTGAGACAGCGGATTCTTCAGGAAGCTCATAGCAGCCCATACGCTATGCATCCTGGAGGCAGTAAGATGTATCATGATTTGAGGGAACAATTCTGGTGGCCAGGTCTTAAGCGGGAAGTAACTGAGTTTGTAAGCAAGTGTTTGACATGCCAGTAGGTTAAGGCTGAGCATCAATTGCCATCAGGGCTGTTGCAGCCGGTAAAGATTCCACAGTGGAAGTGGGAAAGGATTACGATGGATTTTATCAGTGGGCTTCCCCTTACGCCTAGCAAGAAGGACTCAGTTTGGGTTATAGTGGATCGTTTGACTAAGTCAGCTCACTTCATACCGTGAGGGTTGATTATTCGCTCCAGTTAGCCAAGTTGTATGTGGCGAGAGATAAATGCGGTTGCATGGAGTACCTGTGTCAATTATTTCGGATAGGGATCCCAGGTTCACGTCGAGGTTTTGGAAAGCTTTGCATCAGGCTTTGGGCACAAGGTTGGATTTTAGCACGGCTTTTCATCCGCAGTCGGATGGACAGTCTGAAAGGGTAATCCAGATTCTGGAAGATATGTTAAGGGGCTGTGTTCTGGATTTCAGCGGTAGTTGGGAGGAGTATCTACCTTTATGGAGTTAAACATAACAATAGTTATCAAGCGAGTATTCAGATGGTACCATATGAGGCACTATACAGGCGGAAATGTTGTACTCCAACGTGTTGGACAGAACTGGGTGAACGGCAGATGTTGGGTCCGGAGTTGGTGGCTGAAACAGAGGATAAGGTTAAGATAATTCGAGCTCGTCTTAAGGAAGCGTCAGACAGGCAGAAGTCTTACGCCGATCTTAAGCGCAGGGATATTGAGTATGCAGTAGGTGATAAGGTCTTTCTGAAGGTATCGCCTTGGAAGAAAGTATTGAGATTTGGTCGGAAGGGCAAGCTAAGCCCTAGGTTCATCGGGCCATATACGATGTTGAAGCGAGTGGGACCGTAGCTTATCGGCTTGAGTTGCCGTGAGAATTGAGTCGATTCATGGCGTCTTTCATGTTGCAATGCTTAGGCGCTATCGATCGATCCGTCCCATGTGGTACCAGTTGAGGAGATAGAGGTGAGCCCTGATTTGTCTTTCGAGGAAGAACCGGTACAGATTTTGGATCGGGATGTCAAAGTTCTGCGTAGGAAGTCAGTACCCCTGGTGAAGGTATTATGGCGGAACCATGGCACGAATGAGGCCACGTGGGAACCGGAGGATGTGATGAGACAGCAATACCCTCAACTCTTTTGATCAGGTAATTTCGAGGCCAAAATTATTTTTAAGGGGGGTAGAACTGTAACATCCTCAAATAAGGGTTAGTGTATTTGAATTGCTTTGCATGAGTATGGACTATTGTGTTATTAATTGAGGTGTTCTGGGGGCTAGTTATGAGCCAAAGGTAGGCCCGAGCTGTAGGAAAATGCTTGTTTTTAAGTTTTAGTAAGGGGAGCTGAGGGAGCTAGGAGCTAAGTGTAATTTGTGGAAAATTTAAGCACACGAATTCCCTTGGTAGAGTGGCAAGGAGGCGCCACTTGGGGCCTTGAGGGTGACGCCACATGCGGGGAAGGGAGAGCTCGAGTTCGAGCAAGAAATCTCATTTTCTCGCTTAGCATTTTGACGCCAAGGGAGGAGTTGTGCTCGGCTGAAAACTCTGTCGATAAGCTTGGAATAAGTCAAATTAATTTAAATGGGTGGCAAGGAGAAAATTTAGGAGCTTGACTAATTCAAACTCATTTGAATTAGTGGCCGAGAGAAGCTTGGAGCGATTCTCGAAATTTGAACTCCTGTTTGAAGAGGAGTAATCGGTTGGGAAGCTGAGTAGGGGGTTGCCGAAATTTCTTAGTGGTTAGGTGATCATTTTCGGCTAGCTTGGAGGGCCTCATTCTTTGTTTTGTGTCAAGCCAAAAACCCTTTGAGCCTTGCCGATTTCTCCTAGTGCACCATATCGAGTAAAAGCCGAAATCCCTTTTTGTTTTTAGCATCTATCGAGATCTCTTGTATGCACCTAGTCGAATCCACACAAGAACCATTTGGAAACTCTCTTTTCCCCTTTGAAACCGAAACCTCACTTGACATCTTCTTCTCTTCTCTTTTTCGGCAAATTAAGGTGCTTGGCCGAACCTCTCTTTCTCCCATCTTTCTTTTCTTCTTTTCATAACTGCTCAAAACCACATCTTCTTCTCTTCTTTCTTTTGCCAAACCCCCTTAGTCCCTTTTTCTTTAAGCCTAAGCCGAATACCATTTATATCTCTTCCTTTTCTCTTCTTTTGTTTTTTAGCCGAATGTTATTTGGTTTGCTCTTCTATTAACCATACTCTATTTCCAGAAATCTCCTTGTTTTCTTCTTGTCTATTTTGGCGAATATCACTCAAGCCTAGATCTCTTTTGGTTTTTCTCCAATCGGTTTTGGAAGGGGGTAAGTGTTCATGGCCGAATTTCTTTTGTTTCGTTTCTCTTCTCTCTGTCGACTCTCATGGAAGCAGAAGCCGAATTTCGGCATTTGATAACAAGATTACTAATCACCTTTGAAAACCAATTTCTTTTAGGATCTCCGAGATTCTGAAGCAGTAGAACTGAGCCATCTATTCTCTGTCAATCGATTTCTTCAAGTCTGTGATAAGGATCCATGACGATTAAATCATTCTTTAAGTTGTTTATAAAGCCGAAGGCTATTGAGACTAAGTTTTGTTGTTGGCCGATTGTAGGGGGAGGATCAGTCTCGCATATTTTCGTGTTGTGATTAGTATTCAGAGAGCATTAAGGTAAGGTTTGGGGGTCCATGTGTTAACCCTTCGGGACTTATTGGTAAGGCCGAATGGCCTTGTTAATGGTTGTGGTTTGGCCGAATGTAGGACACGGGATCTAGTGCAGTAGATCAGGTCTTTTGGATTCAGTGATTGCGTTAGTAACAGGTGTGTAAACGCTTACACACTTTATTAGTTTAACGATGCTTATTATGTTACTGTATAACCCCTGGTATTAGTGACTTTGCCTTGCGGTATAAGCTTGGATTCCGGGTAAGTCCCCTATTATGTGATTTACGATATATATATCTATGTCATCATGTTCTGCTAAATGCTATGTAATTTATGTTTTGCATGACCATTCGATATTATGACACGTATGTGATAAACATGATGATGGGTTGATGAGAGGAGGGGAATGACTTATTTGGACTGTCACGGTGGTTTTGACCACAAGATGGGTTGGCCCCATCGGTTGATTTGTGACTATGGTCACGATGGTTTTGACCACACTATTGATATGATTTGTGACTAAGTCTCAGTGGTTTTGACCACACGATTGATATTTGTGACTACGGTCACCAGTGGTTTTGACCACACATGGATTATTATGACTCGTCCCAATGGTTTGGTACCACAGTGGGTTGGCCCCACATGATATTACAGGATTGTCATCAGTGGTTTTGACCACACGATGGGTTGGCCCCATCATTGATATATATGTATTTGTGACTTCGGTCACCAGTGGTTTTGACCACACGGGGTAGTTAAAGGAGATTGGATGGTTAGGTTATGGGTTGCATGATTTGCATGTTTTGCTAATGATCTGTGTAAGTGGTTGAATTATCGGGTTGGGGATTTATACACTGAGTCTTGGTAACTCACCCCTTCCCTTACATTTTGCAGATGAGGCATAGATCGCGGATATGAAGCCGGGGAGGACTCGGGGTGGCCATGCAGATTTGTTTTAGGGTTTTCGACTTTAACTTATTATTTCAGTTTATTTGATTTTCCCTAAATTTGGTTTTGGTTTGTAATAAGGCCGCTAAGTTTATTTTGGTTTTATTTTCACTTGATTTTATTCTGCTTATAAATTACATGTCGGGTTTTCAAACGTTACCATCGGGTAACAACGATCATAATATAATCAGAGGTAACCTGGATGATTTTACAAACTCTAAATCTTCCTCTCAACTTCAAAGGCATATGGATAAACTCTCCACACAACCGTTTTTAGTCAAAATCAAACGTTTTTCTAACTTTGGTATTAACAAATGGGTTTCCAAACATGAGTTTTCCCAAATTTCTTAACACCTATAAGACAATCTTAACATCACCTACTACTAAGTTTTACTCAGATACGATAAAAGGGTTTTATAAAATCTAACCGGTAACTTGTGTTTCCAAAAATGTTTTCACTCCGTAGCACGCCAGATTCGGTCGTGGTGTGTTGACCGGGTTTGGGGTGTTACACTATTCCTCCTCCACCTAAGCACATTTGATTTGGATTAAGTTCACACAATTAAGAACAAACTAAGTTATTATCATATAATTTAAAAATCAAATAACAAGATTCATCATAGGTTTCATCCCTTCTGGGTATCCAAGGTTTAGTTCATAACAATAAAGGAAAACATCTCAAGAGAAAAGATAACACAAAACATAAGAAATCCCTAAAACCCCCTGAAGGAATTGAAGAGGAGATCCTCCGTCTTGAGTAGAATTTCGGCTTCTTGAGATGGCTCAACTGGCTATCCCTGAGTGGATCCCACAAATCTGACCTTTTCGGCTTGTCTTTTTAGCCTAGCTTTCTGCCCCCTTTCACCTGGTACCTAGGGTGTATTTATAGGCTTTTGAAACACGTTTCTTTCTCCCTAAGTATCCTTTCCCAAATCGAATTCCTCTTCTTCACGGCAGAGGCACGGCCATGGCACACGCCCGTGTAAAATCATGGTCAGGCCGTGTTCGACACTGTTGAATGAGGCACGGCCATGTAAGTTGCGGTCAAGGCCGTGTTCTAGTAGGAACGGTGGCACGGCCGTGTGGCTTGGAGTCCAGGCCGTGTCGATTTCGTGGCTTGGCCCAACTTGGTCCATTTTAAGCCCGTTTCTCGTTCTTTTTGTCATCGGGTGCTTTCCTAAGTATAAGACATGAAAAGAAAGGATTAAGAGCACCCTTTTTCATAAATTGGGGCTTAAATCATCCAAAAGCATACTAAATGTGGGTTTAGAATATGTTACTTTTACAGTTTATCAAATACCCCTACACTTAAGCTTTTGCTTGTCCTCAAGCAAAATTCTCAACTTACAATTAAAATGAACTTCCTGTAATTCATAATTCCTATTGATAGTGTCTCATCATAATTCATAGATAATTTATACATGGATAATTTAATTCAAAGTATCCTAAAAATTCAAATAGTATAAGTCATAGATTCTGTAGCACAAAACATAGGAGTTTCCCTTCATCTAAATAATTACCTCTGATTCGGAATCGACAAGGATTGACATCCTCACAAAAGATTCGCTCAAATCACTCAAAGTGTTTAAGGTTCAAAATTTTGGCGCTCAAAGGTCAAACATGAAGAGTTAATCCCATAGGCTTGTATGAAAATAAAATCTCCACCACTGAAATATGAGATGAAACACAAATCAAAAGGTCTTTGTTAGGGTTGTAACGGGGCTAGGGTTAAGGTGTGTAGTAAGGCTGAATTAGAGTGTTAGAATTGAGATTGAATCAACAAATTACCTAACTAAGAACTAATGAACTAATAATAATAAATACATCAATTGAAAAATAATAATACTAATAATACGAACTTCTTCTTCGATATTTGGAATCCAAACGTATAAGCTCATTTAATCACCACTAATAATGAATAATGGATATACTTCGTTTTTTTCTTTTAAAAACAAACTAAATACATAATAAAGGATAAACTACTAAAATTCATAATTAGGCAACTAATCAGATCAAAACTCGATATAAGGGTAGTCAAAAGGAATGGTGATAACAAAAACAAAGGGGTTCTGGGTTAATATTAATGGGTATGTCAATAAAAAGGGTGTCAGGTTAAAACGGGGTTAACTAGGGGTTAATTTGTGACGATAGGCTTTTTAGGGAATTAGTGGGTTAAATCCTAGGTGCCTTTATCATGTCTGTGAATCAAATCATAAAATGTGGTCTCAACATGTATAATCGATGCAAGTTCTAGAATAACAGATCAGTGTTGACATACTCATAATCAATAAAGTGAGCAAGAAAAAGAATTTATGCTCTATAAGGCTCAAAAACTCACAAAAATTATGGGTATTTTGATGTCAACCTCGTAAATTTCAAACTTCAAAGTAATATTTAAACTCAGTTCGACAACCTAGAAATTTTTTTTTAATTTCTGAAAAATAGACTTATCATGCTTGATTCTCTAGTATTCTTCAAATTTAATTATCAATACACAATTATCAATGACTTAATCTAAAACATATCAATAAAAATCATAAATCATCAGAAATTTCATCCTAATTAGTAATATGAGTAATTTACTTTCAAACAAGACTAAATTCAGGGTTTTTGTTAGGTATCTTTTTAGGTTGTTCACCCCCCCACACTTAAGATGTACATTGCCCTCAATGTACAAAGATATATAATAACCTTGTAATAAAATCATCAGATATGGGGGTAAGTGAAAACTTCCTGAATTTTCAGATGATCCCTTGAGATGAGATTATGCCTTTGGTGGTGGTGATGGGCCGTCTTGATGACGAACATGTGCTAGATGAAGAAATTGGGCCGCTCGTAGAGAATTAGCCAGGGATCCTTAATACATAATTAAAGTAAATTAAATATGAATTTAAGGACAAGGAAGATAAAGAGAAGGAGACTAAGAAGAAAACTAAAATTAAAAGAAAATATGGATGGACCGTAGAGTCCTTATTTTTGGGTGTGATTTCTAAGGCTGAGGTTATGGTGGTGGTGGCGGCGTGATTCCCAAGCAGCCTTAAGAACCTAAAAACAAGAAACTAAAACAAAGTAAACTAAATTAAGTAGTATAGAAGTAAAGATAAAGAAAATAAAAGAGAAGATAAAAATAAAAGAACAGATAATTGGTCTCAAAGACCCTTGGCTTGTTGTTTGGATGAAGCTGCCGGCATGAACTCAGGTGAATCAGTCTCCTTTGGGGAGATTGGCCTCTTACGCTTCTTTGCCATGGATATAATTTTAATGTAGCTCAAGAGTCTAAGGATTTATTAGGAAAAAGAAAAAGGAAAGAGAAAGGAAAGGAAGGAAGAAGGAAAGAAGAAAGAAGTGGGTTAATAAGGGGAAGGAAAAGGATATGATGTTTTAATAGAATTTCAGGTCTGGTGGTTTCCCACGCCCGTGGGCTGAGGGTGTGTTGATTCACACGGCTGCCTCGAACGGCCGTGCTCTAGGGCGTGTTGATTCTCCACGCTCGTGTCTAGCCTGTGTTTGACAAGTCAGTATATTAGCACGGTTAGCTGGCACGGGTGTGTTCAGCCCGTGGTTGGCAAGTCAGTAGCCTCACACGGCCGTCAAGCACGGCCGTGTCACTTTGTCAGTGCCCGTGGAAGAGTGGTTGAGTCTGTGATTGCCAGAAATTAGGTCATTCTGACTTGTACCATCCTGCCCTGTTAGTACTAAGATTCTTGAGGTACACACGGCCACGGCCACGGCCGTGTGCAAGGCCGTGTGTCCTGGAATTCTGCACCCCTTGTTAGTTTATAACTACGTGTTTATAAAGAAAAGAAGAAAAGAAAAATAAATTGAAAGCAAAATGTGAGAATAATTTATGTTAGTGCTCGGGTTGCCTCCTGAGAAGCGCTCGTTTATAGTCTTAAGCTAGACTCTCTTCTCATTTGCATTTTCAGGGTGGTTTGTGGAGTTGGAAGTCCTTCCTCATGTTATTATCTGTATCCTCTTTGTTGGGGTTGGGGTCAGGATCGGGTTCATTTGTATTCTTCGATGGTGTTTCCTGAAAAGAAGAGTTAACCGAATGGTTATTAGGGAAATTTATGTTCTCACCTTGATTACTCGATGTTCTAGCCGAATCGATAGCCTTGATGGTGACGGTCTCATTACCTACGCAAAGTATGAGTTCTTCTGCATCAACATCAATTTTAGTCCTGGCAATGGCTAAAAAGGGTCTTCCTAAAATTAGGGGGATCGAATTATCCTCATCCATGTCTAAGACAACAAAATCTCTTTGGGAAAATGAATCATCAATTTTACAAGAACATCTTCGATAATACCCTAGGAATTCTAACAGATTTTATCACTAATTGAATGCTCATCCTAGTTTGTTTGGGTTTCCCTAGACCTAATTGTTTAAATAATTTATAAGGCATGACATTTATGCTTGCCCCTAAATCAGCTAACGCATTATCAACAGTTAGTCTACCAATTAAACATGGAATTGTAAAACTCTCTGGATCTTTTAATTTCTGTGGTAGCTTATTTTGCAAGATTGCTGAGCACTTTGCGTTGAGTTCCACATGCGAATCTTCGTCTAGTTTCCGCTTGTTTGTCAGAAGCTTCTTTAAGAATTTCCTGGAATCACGCATCTGCGAAATAGCTTCGAGGAGTGGTAAGTTAATGTGTAATTTCTTTAAAAGTTTAAGAAACTTACCGAACTGTTCCTCTGTGTCATCTCTCTTCAATGCTTTGGGATAAGGTATGCGAGGTTGGTAAGCTTTGATTATCGATTTTGGCTTGTCTTGTGTTACCTCATCTTTACCTTTTTCTACCTCGTTTCCTTATGTTGAGATGGATTCATCTACCCTTGTATTCTCCTGAGCTGTTATGGCTTGGATTTGCTCTTTAGGATTAATTTCAGTGTTACTTGGTAGACGCCCTTGCGGTCATTCGGATAATAGCTTTCCAATTTCTCCGACTGATTGGGTAGTTTCCCCGATTGCCTTTGTAAGTCCTCTGACTTGGTTCTCAATTGTTTTGATCGATGTTTATTGGGTGTTGAGCGTTACCTCATTTTTTTGGAGACGGGCTTCTGTGGATGCTATGAATTTGTTCAAAATCTCTTCAAGACTCGGCTTCTTTTCCTGTGGATAGGGCTGATTTTGGAAATTTTGAGGAGGTTGTTGTCTTTGATTTCCTTGTCCTCCCCACGAAAAATTTGGGTGGTTCCTCCAACCTGGATTATAATTATTACTATATGGGTTATTATTAGATCTGAAATTGTTACCTATATAGTTCATCCGCTTGCTCTCTGTGCTGGTTGGTAGGGTGGGTACTCGGAATTCACCAGTTCCACTTGCGTCATGACTTTGCATGATTTGGATTTACTGCGAAGAACACAAACTATCAATCTTCTTATTCATCAACTCTACCTAATTTGATAGCATGGTTAATGCATCGAGGTTGTAAACTCATTTGTGTTTTTGTTGGCTTTGTTCTTGTAACTTGCTCTTGATAGTTATTCAAATGACATCTCTTCAATAAACTCGTAGAGGTTTTGCCTCGGGAGTTTTATTATTCGAGGGAGTTCCACCGGCGGTGAATCAATTAATTGCCTCGTTGAAGGATTCACACCGTCGTAAAAAGTTTGGACTTGGAGCCACAATGGTAATCCGTGGTGTGGGCATCTCCTCAAGAGATCTTTGTATCTCTCCCATGCGTCATATAATGTCTCTAAATCCATCTGCACAAAAGAAGATATATCATTACGTAACTTGGCCGTTTTGGCCGGTGAAAAATATTTTAATAGAAATTTTTCGGTCATTTGTTCCCATGTAGTGATTGACCCTCGTGGTAACGAGTTTAACCATTGTTTAGCTTTATTTCTTAGTTAAAAGGGAAATAACCGAAGAAGTATGGCATCATCAGAAACACCATTTATTTTGAAGGTATCACAGAACTCTAAAAAGTTAGCTATATGAGTGTTTGGGTCTTCGTCCTACAAACCATCAAATTGAACAAACTGTTGAATCATTTGAATAGTGTTAGGCTTTAATTCAAAATTATTAGCAGCTATAGCAGGCCTAACAATACTCGATTCTGCCCCTGTTAAATGAGGTTTAGCATAATAAAACATAGTACGAGGAGCATTCTGATCCGCCACATCGTTTTGTGGTGGTGGATTATTTTCGTCCATCCCTTCAGTGGGCTTGGATCGGTCTTCTCGCTCTCCTTGGTAATTTAGGGCTCGCCTAATTTCTCTGCAATTTCTTCGAGCGGTAGCTTCAATATCACTGTCGTATTCTAAAGGTCCTCTCGGGTTCCTTCTAGTCATAAACTAGAGGTACCTGCTAGGAAAAGAAAGAAAGAAAATTTAGCAATTTTAAAATTAAAACTAAAAATAAAAATAAATTGCGAAAAAAATAATGGCTAAAGTAATAGAAATAGAGTTTTCTTAATATTTTAGTTCCCCAGCAATGGCACCAAAAACTTGATCGCTGTAAATCAGAGTTTTAAAATTTATAAAAGAATGATCGAACCTGGAAACTAACTCTGACAACGATTGAGGCAAGTGCACCTATCGAACAGTAGTATAGCTTAGGCATGACCGGATTATCGAACCCAAAGGAACTAAAAGTACTAATACTCACCGTCTTTTTATTATTTAGCCTTAATATAAAGTGATGGTTGTTAAACTAAAATTAATCTACTTACTAAGCTAAGATGCAAAGACAAAAAGAATGAATTCGGGAAATAACTTTTGGAAAAACTCAGTTGACTCAAGCGATACCCTTAGGAAAAATCCACCTAGACTTCACTTGTTATCTAACCTTGAACCATATGATTTATTTACTTAGTTTGATCCGTGAGACTCTCTAACGTATATTAAACCCTCTCTCGAGGCGAATAACGTCTAACCCTAGGTTAATTAGTGGAACTCTCATTCGCTTATAATAACCCCTAGAATAGCAATGCAAATCGATCTGAGACTCCCATATTAGGTTTCACCCTAATGCGCAAAATCTCGCCACCCTATCTCTAGGCGTGCGATCAACTCCGCTTAATTATGTTGGATCTACTCTTAGGCAGGGTCTATTCCTCCTCCACCTAAGCACATTAGATTTGGATTAAGTTCACACAATTAAGAACAAACTAAGTTATTATCATATAATTCAAAAATCAAATAACAAGATTCATCATAGGTTTCATCCCTTCTGGTCCAGAGGTTTAGTTCATAACAATAAAGGAAAACATCTCAAGAGAAAAGATAACACAAAACATAAGAAATCCCTAAAACCCCCTGAAGGAATTGAAGAGGAGATCCTCCGTCTTGAGTAGAATTCCGGCTTCTTGAGATGGATCAACTGGCTATCCCTGAGTGAATCCCACAAATCTGACCTTTTCGGCTTGGCTTTTTAGCCTAGCTTTCCGCCCCCTTTCAGCTGGTACCTAGGGTGTATTTATAGGCTTTTGAAACACGTTTCTTTCTCCCTAAGTATCCTTTCCCGAATGGAATTCCTCTTCTCCACGGCAGAGGCACGGCCATGGCATACGCCCGTGTAAATCGTGGTCAGGCCGTGTTCGACACTGTTGAATGAGGCACGGTCGTGTAAGTCGCGGTCAAGGCCGTGTTCTAGTAGGAATGGTGGCACGGTCGTGTGGCTTGGAGTCCAGGCCGTGTCGATTTTGTGGCTTGGCCCAACTTGGTCCGTTTTAAGCCCGTTTCTCGTTCTTTTAGTCATCGGGTGCTTTCCTGAGTATAAGACATGAAAAGAAAGGATTAAAAGCACCCTTTTTTATAAAATGGGGCTTAAATCATCCAAAAGCATACTAAATGTGGGTTTAGAATATGTTACTTTTACGGTTTATCAGCCACCAAGCATGCCCGTGTGCCATGGCCGTGTACTCTTAGCTAGCTACTGACTTGTACACCACGGCTAGCTAACACCCCCGTGTCAAGGCTGTGTGCTACTAAGCTGTAATCTGCCAATTCACCCACGGTCTGTAGGCACGCCCGTGTGCCTTGACCGTGTGACATTATAGGCCATTTTGCAAGGCCAACATGCCACCCACTTAGGTCAAACCTACAAGCAACACATACCAAAACATATCATGCACATAAGGTAACCAAAAACATACCAAAATAGTCATTCAAACCAATTCTAACCATGACAATTTTAAAGATTAAAACTCATATCATCACAAGCATAATTCATTCATTACCAAACATCATCCTTTTTCAATTTCACTAATTCATACTAGCATTTTACCAACACAAAGTTACCATTCATAAGTAAATTTCTCAACTCATAATCCATACCAAAAGATGCATCACATATACCAAAACCATTCTTGCTAAAACTAGCACATATCTAGCCACATCTCATGGCTACTTACAAATATCAAACATGATTCAAATGACCAGCCTATACATGCCATATTTAACTATGTACATCATTCCAAAATACCCCAAAACAGTTGCCGATAGTGAGACCGAGATGCTTTGATGATTCCCGATCCGAGCTAACTATCACCGACATCTGCAGCAGAGAAACAAACCACACAGTAAGCTTTCTAAAGCTATGTAAGTCCGTAATATAATACATGTAATTCAATAATTCAAATTAATATACAAAAATAAGCCATCACTTAGATTAATTTATCAATCCTACACCACTCAACTATACACAATGTTCACATAGCACTCCATCCATCTACTTTCAAAATCCACCAACACATAGATATCATACATACCTTAATCAACACATAGTTATCATACATACCTTAGCTAATACGTAGTTATCATACATACCTTTACCAACACATAGTTACTCACCAACCAAGCTACTCAATTGCTCGACTTTACATTTCGATCGATCTTTACTATACTTTTGATTTATTCGCACACTTAGTGCCAATTCGTAATCAAAACTTATTTATCATCACACACTTAGTGCCAGTTTGTTAAATCGAACTTGTATCGGTATCGCACACACAGTGCTAATTCGGTAAGCTGAAATTTCATTAACATTGCACACACAGTGCATCCATATCAATTCGATCTTAAATCGATATCGCACACACAGTGCCAACCACAAAGTCTGAGCTTATATCAATTCGCACACACAGTGCCAATCTTCTCGATCATATTTCTGAATACGCACACTTAGTGCCACATAACTCAAACTCTCACATAGCATCCACATTTCAATATCATTATAACATTCATTTCATAGCAATTAACATAACTAAGTATTCGTATTGTGTCCGAACTTACCTCGAACGTCAAAATACCGAAACGGTCGGTTAATCGGGCACTTTTTCCTTGCCTCGATCTTGATCCGAACCTCTCCTTTCTTGGTCTATACACATTCAAATTCAATCCATTCAATCACCAAATTGTTCATTTTAGTCCAAACACACACATTTAGGGCATTTTACAAAATCATCAAATTCACATAATTAGCTTGCACCCATGCCTAGCCGAATTCTCACTATATTCATACAAGCCCACACATTTCATTTATTTCACATTTTAATCCTTCAAAATGCTATTTTCTTAATTTAGCCCTAATTAGCTAAATTCATCAAAAGTTCAAGAATAAAACATGTTCATTAAACACATATCTTTCATTTAACACCAACACTCATCACAAAGCTTACCATTTCATCAATGGCACATTTTATAAAAATCATCAATTCACAAAATTTAAGCATGGGTTTTGTAGAGCACAAAGCAACGATTACAAAAAACGTAGAAATTATCAAAAACCGAGCTCAAAACACTTACCAATTGAAGCTCACTATTGCCGAAATTCACAAAGCCTCAAACCCTCATCTTCTTTTCTTATTTTCGGTTGATGGAAACAAAGATGAGCACCATTTAGCTTTTTTTTTATTTTAATATCAACTTATTTCATGTTTTACCAATTTGCCCCTAATGAATAAACCATTTATCAAGCAAATATTAGGCCATTTATGTCCATCTACCATCCACTAATTTTAATAATGGGCTAATTACCTCATAAGGCTTTCACATTAAAAAGACAACCACACTTAGGTACTTATAAATCAGCACATAGCTTTTACTCTTTACGCGATTAAGTCCTTTCTCTTAATTCGGCACACAATCGATAAAATTATCACACAGAATTTTCACACAGACTATGTCACATAGAATCAACACCAAAAATAACATTAAATTATTATTTCGACCTCGAATTTGTGGTCTCGAAACCACTATTCTGACTAGGGTCTAAACCGGGCTGTTACATATGTTATGGGTCTATTAAGAGTATAATACTCATCATTTCCCTTATCATTACGGATACCTAACACTTTTTTCCTTGAGATGATATATTATATATTATTTTATAGTGATAGCGGTCACATACCGATGATGTACTTTTTCTCATTGAACTCAAGACTTGACGTTATACCAAGCATTGAGTTGAGTTTCCATCATGGGTGACTCAAATATTATAGGCTTGTACCTCATCCCTAAATTTTTAAATTTTCAACATAGTTATGTTAATTGTCCATACCACATGGTGAAACTTTAAATTTATTTGTGTCTTAAAAATTCACTAGACCAACATCCCTAACATGTTCAATTACCCATCCTTTCGCAAAAGAATGATATCAAAGATATTTTTTTTCTTATCATGACAATTTCATATTTGGTTACTTTATTTATTTCTTGATATCCAATAAATTAATTTCACAAACACCAAATATATGAAACCATACATCATGTCCTTTTCACCAAGTAAGTTGTTCGAAAGAGGCCTTGAATCCCTTGGCTAAACTAGACAACATATTTGCTATTTGTCATAGCTTCTTTTCAAAGTCAGTACATGACTTTAAAACCTTTTTTTTTGTATTCATAGTCAAATAATAATATTATTTTTTTTCTTAACACACCATATATATATACAATGCTGTAACATATATAGTCATATTATAGGACCGTCAATTGTCCAATCAAGTGACTATAAAATCACACATTTATTCACCCTTTACCATGGAGATTATCAATTATTTTCTGACTATGATTAAAACAATGTCCATCACCTAAATGGGTCAAATAGCATTCATATTGCTATTTTCATATTCACGAGATCTTTGGTTCATGATTTCCAAAGGAAATTTCAAAATTTAATACATCTAAAAAATTTATAAAACCATGGGATTATAGATTATATCCAAGCAATATATAAATACCAAGTGCATCATCATAAGCATGCATAATATAATCTCGTTTTCAAATATATGATTATCATGTTCACATTTTTGCTAGAAGATTACATACCCAAATAGTGATTTTGTAACACCCCTTACCCGTATTCAATGTCGGAACAGGGTACGAGGTATTACCAGACATAAACACAAGCAAACATATATTTTTGAGTCATAAATATTCCATTCAAATTAAAAATTTTCATACACATTCATATCATCCCTAAAACGAGCCTACGAGGCTCAATTCATGCTTTGGAAGTGGTTCGGGACTAAACCGAGAACTTTAGAAAATTTTACAAAACTTGAAAATTTTTCATGTTACAGGGCTCACACGCCTGTGTGGTCCAAGGGACACACCCGTGTAACCCTTAGACACACCCGTGCTACAGGCAGTGTTCGATTTAGGGTGCTCTCTAACTTGTGCCACACGGCCGTGCCACACACCCGTGTACTAGGCCGTGTAGCACACACGACTGAGACACACGCCCGTGTCTCTGCCCGTGTGCTCAATTTTGGACATTCTGTTTTGCAACAATTAAGGTGCAGGGGACACACGGCCAGTTCACATGCCCGTGGGATAGACCGTGTGTCACACACGGCCTAGACACATACCCGTGGGTCTACCCATGTGGACAAAATAAGGCTATTTACCAAGCCATTTTTCCACCCTCACTTGCACTCATCTACACAACATCACATGGCACAAATTCAAGCATATAAGAGCAACTAAACCACCACAACCAAGAAAATAACATGTCATTCTCATGCCATTATTTATCATGCTTAGAACATCAAACTCTCCACACCAAATCATGCAAGATTCCAAATATACAAACATTTCACATTCTTGTCATAAATCATATTTCTATCATTCACCAAGTATACCATATTCATATCACCAGAGACATTAGCACATATATATATATATATCTATACTTAGGCTGACAACCATGATAGCCCAAATAAGCCAATCTACATGGCCAAGTATCAAACAAGCCTTTGATAATCACAAGCCAACACATTAGCTACAATCATAATGACACATTTAACAAAATGACTAAGTCCCTATACATGCCATAGACTTAAAATACTTGAATTCATTTATACCCAAAATGATAGCTTGATAGTGTGATAGGATCTCCAGCGAACTCCAATCTGAGCTAGCTTAATAACCCTATAAGACATTGGAAAGGAATAGGGTAAGCTATATTATATAGCTTAGTAAGTTCATATGAAAATAATAAGCAACTTTTACCCATCATTTACCAAGTCCGATAATATAAACACAAGATAATATAAATTGCTGTAAAACTCACAGTTATAATTTATTCAGTCACATTGTTTGCTCTATTAATTTGCAAGCATATTTTAACTTGTTTTGACATTAGCCTAATAACCGTAATCTCTCCATTATAACAAATTACCACAATCAACCAATCATTTCATACCACATAATAAACATGCACATCAATTACTAGTATTCACCTCTCAAGCATATACTTTAACCTCTTTCAATTGTTTAAAGCTCATATCTTTCCCTACTTCCATAATCATTTTAATAGGCAATTATGTCAATCTTTCCTTTTTCTCATATACGATAAACCACAATTTGCATGAATAAAACATGTTATATCATAACTCAATTTGGCCCGAAAGCCAATCACATAATCGTCAACCGAATTTATCATGAATTTCATACATCACAAGTATTGACCAATAATCACAAGGTTCTCACAAATCATTCTCGTGGAAATCATGAACTCACAATTTCATGAAGTCAATACTTACAAAATTTACGTACATACCTGTATCAATTCGTAATACTTACATACTCTTTCTCTTCTTCGACATACCCATTGAATTTCCCGTTGAACCATTTGGAATACTAAAAGATACTCGAGGATCTCGTACACACAGTACTGTACCAATGCCATATCCCAAATATGGTCTTACATGTAATCTCGTATCGATGCCAATAGCCCAACTATGGTCTTACACGAAGTCTCATATCGATGCCATATCCCAGATATGGTCTTACACGAAGTCTCATATTGATGCCATATTCCAGATATGGTCTTACACATAATCTCAGTAAACCTAATGTCAAGACATTTATATCCTATCTATTCCTAAAGTTCAACCGGGACTTTCGCTATATCGAATCTCTGTCGGTCATTTCCGTAGTATCGTACTCAATAGCATTCACATTTCGTTTCAATAATATAACATTTACCATAATTATATCAATTAAGCATCTATACATAGATAATTTAATGCTTATTAAACATACGAACTTACCTCGGCATAAAAACGGGAAAAAGGACTAAATCGTCAAATACTCGTTTTCCCCCGTTCTAACTCCGAACCTTGTTTTTCTCGATCTATAATATCACATTTAACTTATTTAATCATTATACTATTCAAATCAGCCAAAAATCACATTATGACAAAAAATACATTTTTTCCCCTAAACTTTTGATATTTTACAATTTAGTCCCTAGGCTCGTAAAATGATTTTCATTCAATTTCTTCAAAACCCAAGCCTAGCCAAACCATTTTCATACTCATAACAGCCCACATTTCTCATTTATTCACATTTTATACTCATTTTATAACTTTTACAAATAAATCCTTTTTGACATTTTTATTGAAAATCACTTAGCAAAAGTCGTTTAACAAACAACAAACATGCATTTTCTACCATCAAACATCAAAATACATACATGTTCAACATGGGTAAAATTTTAGACTTTGACATCTCTTCAAATTAGTGGTAGAAATAGATAGCTCATGTTACAAGGATTTCAAAAACATAAAAATCATGAAAAACAGGGCTAGAACGGACTTACAATCGAGCTTGGAAGCTTGAAATACCCTAGCCATGTCTTCTCCATGTAAAATTCGGCCATAGGAGGAAGATGGACTGTAACACCCCAAAACCGGCCCAGAAGTTAGGGAGAGAAGAAGGTTGAGTACCTTCGGTCTACCAAGCAGAAGAAAGAAAAGAGGGAAGAAGGAATAGAGAATGAGCAATCGGCTAGGCTAGAAACCGAAAAGAAAGAATGACACTGCAGGGAAGAAGAAAAGATAAGTATTCGGCCAATCGAGGTGTAAAGGCAGAAAGGTAAAAGAAGAACATTCGGCAATACCCATCAGTTTTTCCCAAATAGTCAATTTGACAACCCCAATAACAAAAACGTAAATAGAAAGTGAACTACTACGACACTTCAGAGCTCAAAACAACTTGGCACAGAAAGGAGATTTTTCCCAACCCAAAAAGTGACCAAAAACAAAACCAAATGGGAGAGAAGCCCTCTTGGCCGAATTTCCCTAAGCATAACTCCCAAATTTGGCACAACTTCACTCCATAACAAACTCTCCTTTTTCCTCCCCCTTATCCCTCTCCTAAAATCTCTCCACCTTATTCTACTCAACCACCTATTCAAACTCCTTTCAAACTCCTCCAAGTCCATATCCCATAAATCCTTCCCCCAAGACCAATTCCACAACCACTTGAGCAGAATTCAATTCCAACACAACCATCAAGCAAAGACAAATGCAAAATAAATAATCCATAGCTTACTCCAAGTCTCGAACCTTTGACCTCCTTGCCACACTTGTGACGCCACCTTCCACCACACCACCAACTCTTCTTTTGTCACCTTCTACCATATTTTATTTATAACCCTACTAACCAAAGATAGGGGTTTTGATCACTTAAAACACAAAATTTTTCTTAAGCACAGGTTTGAACCTATGGCTTCTCCAATACTCCTCAGGACCCTTAATCACCAAAGTAGACATAAATTTGTGTTATTCACTTGCACAAATAAATTCCAATTCCTCCCATACGCGAAGCCCATTTCTTCTAGGCCCAAAAGTCGGGGCGTTACAACTCTACCCCCTTAAAGAAAATTTGTCCCCGAAATTTCCAACTAACAGGGTAGTCGTGTAACAACTACCCCACTATGCTACCGCTGCGCACTTTAATCCTAATAATACAAGCACGCACCAAACCATCTATCCATCGGAGCGAATAGATATCACATGCACACCATTTCCAGAACACACACAAAATAAATACAAACTCTAACTTTAAGTGTAGCAATACAGTCTAATATCACAATATCTATATCTAGTGCTGTTCAACGAAAACAAACAGCAGTTTTAGAAACTTACGGATTCGGCGCCGGAGACTCGGTGTGCCACACTTTCCAGAAAAATACCTCAAAACACTTCACATATTTGAAACCAACCTCTTGTAGTACAAAATTTTGAAAACCCATTCCATAGCCGAGTTTTGCAACCTGGCTCTAATGCCACTAAATGTAACACCCCAAACCCGACCCAGAAGTTAGGGAGAGAAGAAGGTTGAGTACCTTAGGTCTACCAAGCAGAAGAAAGAAAAGAGGGAAGAAGGAATAGAGAAGGAGCAATCGGCTAGGCTAGAAACCAAAAAGAAAGAATGACACTGCAGGGAAGAAGAAAAGATAAGTATTCGGCCAATCGAGGTGTAAAGGCAGAAAAGGTAAAAGAAGAAGAACATTCGGCAATACCAACTAGTTTTTCCCCAATAGTCAATTTGACAACCCCAGTAACAAAAACGCAAACAGAAAGTGAACTAATACGACACTCTAGAGCTCAAAACAACTCGACACAGAAATGAGATTTTTCCCAACCCAAAAACTAAACCAAATGGGAGAAAAGCCCTCTTGGCCGAATTTCCCTAAGCATAACACCCAAATTCGGCACAACTTCACTCCATAACAAACTCCCCTTTTTCCTCCCCCTTATCCCTCTCCTAAAATCTCTCCATCTTATTCTACTCAACCACCTATTCAAACTCCTTTCAAACTCCTCCAAGTCCATATCCCATAAATTACTCCTCCAAGACCAATTCCACAACCACTTGAGCAGAATTCAATTCCAACACAACCACTGGCAAGCACAGCTGCAAAATAAATAATCCATAGCTTACTCCAAGTCTCGAACCTTTGACCTCCTTGCCACACTTGTGACACCAACTTCTACCACACCACCAACTCCTCTTTTGTCACCTTCCACCACATTTTATTTATAACCCTAATAACCAAAGATAGGGGTTTTGATCACTTAAAACACAAAATTTTTCTTAATCCCAGGTTTGAACCCAAGGCTTCTCTAATACTCCTCAGGACCCTTAATCACTAAAGCAGACATACATTTATGTTATTCACTTGCACAACTAAATTCCAATTCCTCCGATATGCGAAGCCCATTTCTTCTAGGCCCAAAAGTCGGGGTGTTACATGGACAAGATTTTGGCTTTTTTGGCTTTTTAATTCATTTTAATTACCAAATTACTAAAATGCCCTTAATGAAAAACTTTAGAAACATACCAAACCATGTCCATTTTTGTCCACCAACTTAACCAATGGTCTAATTACCATTTAAAGACCTCCAATTTAAATTCTCATAGCAATTGGACACCTTTAACATATATAATTCAAGTTTTGTACTTTTTGAAATTTAGTCCTTTTGACTTAATTGAGTGCCCAAACGTCAAAATTTTTGAACGAAATTTTCACGAAATAGTTCCATAAAACTGTAGTCCATAAAAATATATTAAAAATGAATTTTACTGCGTCAAATTTGTGGTCCCGAAACCACTGTTCTGACTAGACCAAAAATCGGGCTGTTACAGATTTTGTGATATCAACTAATGTTTTCCACTATTCTATCTTGACTAGAAAATTTAACCATATATATGCATATGATTTATTTCATTTCTAGTCAAACCCACTTCTAGTCCAAACCACTTCTAATCCAAACTTTATATCATAGAATAAAAATGTGCAATCATATATAAAACTCATTTAGCTTAAGGTTATTTAACAAAAACAACAATCAAAATTATTTATATTATATGATCATCTACAAACTTTCATTTTTAGCAATGAAAATAATGTCTCATTAATATCAACCAAATGCTTGTTACTAATATCATGATTTGAATAAACAAATAATTTCATATCTCAAGTTAAATATATATCAAGAAGATTAAAGAACAAGAGTTTCACTCATAAATTAGATGGAACGAGTTATATTTCTAATAAACCGTAATATATACATATTTTAATCCTACATTTGGTATACTTTTGGATGATTTATCCTTTGAACTATGGAATTTGATGCTCCTAATCCTTTAATTTCATGTTTTATACTTAGGAGAGCATCAGAGGATGAAAAGAATGAGAAACGGGCTAAAAACGGAGAAAATGGGCCAAAGTAGGAAATCAACACGTCCTGGCCCAAGCCACACGGCCGTGTCCCTTAAGCAGGCTCGACCACGGCCTAGATTCGATTCACACAGGCGTGTTGCACGGGCGTGTCCCTGCCGTGAAAAAGAGGAATTTCACTCGGAATAGGGTACTTAGAGGCAAAGAAAGACATTCCAAAAGCCTATATAAACACCCTAAAGGCCAACCTTGAGGGCGCGTCCAGCTAGGCTAAGGAGCCAAGCCAGAGAGGTCAGAATTGTGGGATTTACTCGAAGAAAGCCAGTTGATTCATCTCAAGAAGCCGAAATCATACTCAAGATGGAGGATCTCTCCTTCAATTCCTTCAGGAGGTTTTAGGGTTTTCTTATGTTTTTTTTTATCTTTTCTTCTGAGATGTATTCTTTTATGATTATGAACTAAACCCCTAAGATACCTGAGGGGGATGAAACCTAAGACGGATCTTGTTATTGTTTTCTGAACTATATGATAAATACTTGATTTGTTATTAACTATGTGTTCTTAATTCTTGTTTTGGTATTTCAGGATATTGATTCAAGTATTGATGTGCTTAGGCAGTGGAGGAATATTCCCTGTTTAAGAATAGATCTAGCATAGTTAAGCAGAGTTGATCGCAACCCTAGAGATAGGATGACAAAAATCTGCCGGATTAGGGTTAAACCTAATATGGGAGTCCATAGATCGAGTTACTGTAATCCTAGGGGTTTTAATTAGGAAGAGATTTCAATTAATCAACCTAGGGTTAGACGTTAGTAGCCTCGAGAGAGGTATTAATATAAATTAGGGAATCCTACGGATCAAGTCAAGTGAATAAATCGTGCAGTTCGAGTTAAATAACAAGTGAGGTCTAGGTGGATTCTCCCTTGGGTATCATCTTAATCAATTGGTTTTTCCCACAAGTATTTTCCCCAATTCATTCTCTGTGTCTTAGCGTCTTTAGCTTAGTAGTCAGTTAATTTTAGAATAAATAACAAATCCCTTAATATTTAGGCTAAATAATAAAAAGAAAGTCAGTATTAGTACTTTTGGTTCCTTTGGGTTCGACAATTCGGTCTTGCCACTAAGCTATACTACTTTTCGATAGGTGCACTTGCCTGAATCGTGGTGATAGTTAGTTTCTAGGCTAGATCATTCATTATATAAATATTAAGACTCTCGACACTACGATCAAGAATTTTTTTTAAGAACAAATCAAGTAACAAGAAAGAACTTAACAACGGAAATAGAGAAAATAGTTAGGTAACTGCTCAAACCAAATCTCGATATAAGGGTGTCAAAAAAATGGTGATAACAAATACAAGATGGGTTTTGAGATAATATTAGTGGGTGAGTCAATAAAAGGGTTGTTAGGATCAAAGGGGTTCACTAGGGGTTAATTGTGAGGGTAGGCTTTTAGTGGAGTAAGTGGGTTAAAACCTAGGTGCCTTTATCATCTTAGTATATCAAATCATAGGTGTGGTCTCGACATGTATAATCGAAGCAAGTTCTAGAATAACAAATCAATGTAGACACCCTCATAATCAATAAAGTGAGCAAGAAAAAGAATGTATGCTCTAAAAGGCTCAAGATTTCACAAAAATTATGGGCTTTTGATGTCAACCTTGTAAATTTCAAACTTCAAGGTAATATTTAAATTTACGAAAATAACCTATTTTTTTTTAATTCTGAAAATAGACTTATCATGCTTGATTTTCTAGTATCTTAAAGTATAAAGGATCAATGCACAATTACCTATGACTTAATCCGAAACATATCAATGACAATCATAAATCAATAGAAGTTTCATTCTAATAGTAATATGAGAATATTACTTAAAGACTTAAAAACAAGTCATAATTCAGGGATTTTCAAATAATACTCTAGTTAACCCCCCCACACACACTTAAGATGTACATTGTCCTCAATTTACAAAGATAAGTATTGACACTATATTAAGAAAATGATAAGATAGGGAGAGGAGTGAAACTTCCTGAAGTTTGGATGGAGTCAATGAAAAGAAACGGTAAAGTTGGAGAGAGGTGAAGGTGGGGAGGATACTCCGGTGGTGGTGTGGTCGTTCGTTAACAGCCCCTTGAACCTAAATTAAAGAAATCAAAATATAATAATATAAATTAAAGACGAGAAAGATAAAAGAAAAGAAATTAAGGGGTACCCCTAGTTTTTATGATCCTTTTCTTTTTTTATTTGTTCCTTGCAGGTACCCCTAGTTTATGACTAGAATGAACCCGACAGGACCCTTAATTTACGACAGTGATATTGAAGGTACCGTTTGCAGAAATCATAGAGAAATAAGGTGAAGCTTAAATTACATAGCAGAAGAGCAAGAAGACGAAACCAATACCACCGAAGAGATGGCTGAAAATAATCCGCTACCTCCGGAGGTGGCCGAAAATCATGCTCCTCGAACTATGTATGATTATGCTAAACCTATTTTAACAGGAACTGAGTCAAGTATTGTTAGACCTGCTATTGCTGCAAATAATTTTGAATTGAAACCTAAAACTATACAGATGATACAACAGTTTGTTCAGTTTGATGGTTTGCAGGATGAGGATCCTAACACACACTTAGCGAATTTCCTAGAATTTTGCAATACTTTCAAAATAAATGGCGTTTCTGATGATGCCATCCGTCTTCGATTGTTTCCCTTTTCTTTGAGGAATAAAGCCAAACAGTGGTTGAATTCTCTTCCTCGAGGGTCAATCACTACATGGGAACAAATGACCGAAAAATTCTTGTTAAAATATTTTCCACCGACCAAAACGGCCAAGTTGAGGAATGATATCTCTTCTTTTGTGCAGATGGATCTAGAAACACTATACAATGCATGGGAGAGATACAAGGATTTGTTGAGAAGGTGCCTGATAAACCGTAAAAGTAACATATTTTAAGCCCATATTTAATATGCTTTTTGATGATTTAAGCCCCAAATTATGTAAAAAGGTGCTCTTAATCCTTTCTTTTCATGTCTTATACTCAGGAAAGCACCCGATGACGAAAAAAATGAGAAACGGGCTTAAAACGGACCAAATTGTTCCAAGCCACGAAATCAGCACGGCTTGGACTTCAAGCCACATGGTCGTGCCACCATTCCTACTAGAACACGGCCTTACCACGACTTACACGGCCGTGCCTCATTCAAAAGTGTCGAACACGGCATGAAGACGATTCACACGGGCGTGTGCCATGGCCGTGTCCCTACCGTGGGAAAGAGGAATTTTACTCGGATTTGGATGCTTGGAGGCAAAGAAACACATTCCTAAGTCTACTTAAACTCCCAAATATTAGGATACTTGAAGGCCAAGTAAAGCATCTCAAAGCCTATATAAACACCCCGGCTAGCAACTTAGAGGGGGAGTTCGGTAGAAGCCTTCTGCCAGGGCTTTTGTCAGGGCGGCGAGCTAGGCCAAGAAGCCAAGCCGAAAAGGTCAGATTTGGGGGAATCACTCGAAGATAGCCAGTTGATCCATCTCAAGAAGCCGAAATTCTACTCAAGACGGAGGATCTCCTCTTCAACTCCTTCAGGGGGTTTTAGGGATTTCTTATGTTTTGTTTTATCTTTTCTCTTGAGATGTTTTCCTTTATTGTTATGAACTAAACCTTCGGATACCCGAAGGGGATGAAACCTATGATGAATCTTGTTATTTGATTTTTGAATTATATGATAATAACTTAGTTTGTTCTTAATTGTGTGAACTTAATCCAAATCTAATGTGCTTAGGTGGAGGAGGAATAGACCCTGCCTAAGAGTAGATCCAACATAATTAAGCGGAGTTGATCGCACTCCTAGAGATAGGGTGACGAGATTTTGCCGAATTAGGGTGAAACCTAATATGGGAGTCCACAAATCGATTTACTGCTATTCTAGGGGGTTATTATAAGCGAACGAGAGTTCCACTAATTAACCTAGGGTTAGACGTTATTCGCCTCGAGAGAGGGTTTAATATACGTTAGGGAGTCTCACGGATCAAACTAAGTAAATAAATCATATGGTTCAAGGCTAAATAACAAGTGAAGTCTAGGTGGATTTTTCCTAAGGGTATCGCTTGAGTCAACTGAGTTTTCCCAAAAGTTATTTCCCGAATTCATTCTTTTTGTCTTTGCGTCTTAGCTTAGTAAGTAGATTAGTTTTAGTTTAAACAATCATCACTTTATATTAAGGCTAAATAATAAAAAGACGGTGAGTATTAGTAATTTTAGTTCCTTTGGGTTCGATAATCCGGTCTTGCCTAAACTATACTACTGTTCGATAGGTGCACTTGCCTCAATCATTGTCAGAGTTGGTTTCGTGTTCGATCATTCTTTTATAAATTTTAAAACTCGATTTACAAATGATCAAGTTTTTGGCGCCATGTCTGGGAACTAAAATATTAAGAAAGCTCTATTTTTATTACTTTAGCCATTCTTTTTATTTTTCGCAATTTACTTTTATTTTTAGTTTAAAGTTTTACTTTGCTAATTTTTATTTTATTTGTTTTTGTCAGATAATTTTAGTTTATAGAGAAGATGGCACTAAATAACTATCAGTGGCGAGTTATGAGGACAAAGACTAACAGAAGCCGCCGATGTCTTTAACCTCAACGCAATAACCAGGCTATCAAACCAGTTAGAGATGATAAATAAAAAGATTGATGGTTTGTGTAGTCTCTCGCAGTACATCCAGGTTATGCAATATGACTCGAATCTAGGAGGCGTGGTGAATCCTGAGTACCCACCCTACAGATATGGCATGAAGAACGAACAAGTCCACTATATGGGTAACTATTCTAGACCTCAAAATAATTTTTATAGTGGCACTTATAATACAGATTGGAGGTACCATCCCAATTTCTCGTGGGACGATCAAGGCAGCCAAAGAGAGGCACTTCCTCCAAATTTTCAACAACCACCTCACCAACAGGAAGATGAGTCGAACCTTGAAGAGACGCTGGTAAAATTCATAGCAAACACAGAAGCACGTCTCCAAAATATAGAAACGAAACAAGAAACATCGATTCAAGGGATCGAGGATCATTTAGGTCAGCCTGTTAAGCTGATCTTAGAACAACCACAAGAAAGCTTGCCAAGCAACACTGAAACTAACCCAAAAGAGCAAATTCAAGCTGTAACAACTCATGACAGTGAAAGATTATTGGAATCTGACCCAAGGCAAGATCCTGTGGTAAGTGAAGGTAAGGTTGAGGTGAGCCATGAAATACCAAAATCGGCAATTACAGAGTACCATCCTCGTGTACCATATCCCAAACCAATGAAGAAGGACAACGCAGAGGAACAGTTTGGTAAGTTTCTTAAACTTTTAAAGAAATTACCTATTAACTTACTGTTTCTCGAAGCTCTTTCACAGATACCCGATTATAGAAAATTTTTAAAAGAGCAGTTGACAAACAAACGGAAGCTAGACGAGGAATCACATGTGGAGCTAAACGCAATTTGCTCAGTAATTCTACAAAATAAACTGCCACGGAAATTAAAAGATCCAGGGAGTTTTAAAATTCCATGTTTAATTGGTAGTTTATCTATTGATAATGCTTTAGCTGATTTAGGGGCAAGCATCAATGTTATGCCTTATAAAATGTTTAAACAACTAGGTCTAGGGAAACCGAGACAAACCAGGACGAGCATTCAATTAACTGATAAAACTATCAGAATTCCTAGGGGTATAATTGAAAATGTTCTAATCAAAATTGATAAATTTGTATTCCTAGTAGACTTTGTCGTTTTAGACATGGATGAGGACAATTCGATCCCTTTAATTTTAGGAAGACCATTTCTAGCAACTGCCAGGACTAAAATTGATGTTGGTACAGGAGAACTCATTCTTCGTATAGGTGACGAATCAATCAGTTTACAAGCTCTTGACTCAGCCAGAACATCGACTGATGAAGGTGAGAAAGTAAAATCAGTTGATAATCAATCTGTTCAAATTTCACCGCAGGAACAACCACAGAACTACGAACTTGAGCCGAAACAGGAACCTTGTGTCAACAAAGAAGAAGCATATGAGGAACGAAGCCTTGAGATCAACAAACTAAAAGAGAGGAAGACACACTTTAAAGAGGAGCCGAAATCACACGAAGAAAAACCGAAGGAACCCCCAGACGAGCTGATAGGAACAACAAATCACTTCAAAATAGGGGATCAGGTATTGTTGAATAAGGAAGACCCTCGAATCGCCAATTCAGACCTTAAGACAACCGAAGAAATCTCTTTTGAGGTACTTAATGTCTTCCTATACGGGCCAGTCGAGGTAAGCAATCCTAAATTCAGTACTTTTGAGGTAAACACTACTCGACTTAAATTTTATATCAAAAATCGAGTTGATCGCATGAGGAAGGGTTTTCACCTCCTCAAATCACCTTGACCATACGAATGAGAGGTAAAGTCTAGCTTAAGACTATAAACGAGCGCTTCTCGGGAGGCAACCCGAGCACTAACCCTATTAATTTTTACATTTTTTATTTTACTTTTATATTTCATTTTAGCACCTAACCATAAACTAACCAAAGTACATATTTCCATGCTCACACGGCCTTGCACACGGCCGCGGCCGTGGCCGTGTGGAAGCCAGAAGGACAAACCACGGACGTGCTAGTAACCGTGCATGACAAAGAATGATTTCTTTTCCCAACATGGGCTACGATAAAAAGCCACGCCCGTGCCGACTTCCCGTGTGAGGTTACTGACTTATTGAGCACGGGCGAGACACGGCTGTGCCCTACAACCGTGCGAGGTTACTGACCTAACGAGCACGGGTTAAACACGCCCGTCCTGAAGGACCGTGAGAAGAATATACGGGCGTGCTACGAGACCCACAGCCGTGGTAAAACACCTAAACGCGCCCAAAATTCAAAATCACGAAAAACACGGACTGATTAAACTCGAACAAGGGTGTGGACCGTATCACTATTTAAATATTTACTTTTATTTCTATTTTTATTTTTATTTTTATTTTTATTTTTATTTTTATTTTCATTTTTTTTTATTTTTATTTCCTTTCTTTTATTTTCTTTATTATTTTCTTCTTGTTATTCATTCCATTTAGATTTAGCTTAGGATACAAAAGAAATTAGGATGGCTGCATTCGAGGACTCAACCAGTTCGAGACGCTTCCCCTCGCTCACCTCCAATCCTATCTAGTTTCTTTTCATTGGCTTCATCCAAAATTCAGGAAGTTTCCCTTCTCTCCCCATCTTACGATTTTATGATTATTTTGATATTATCTACCTTTGTACATTGAGGACAATGTACATCCTAAGTGTGGGGGGGTTAACTATAGTTTTATTTGAAAATCCCTGAATTATGCCTTGTCTTAAAGTAAGTTTCTCATATTATGATTAGAATGAAATTTCAGATGATTTATGATTTTTTTTGATATGTTTTAGATTAAGTCATTGATAATTGTGCATTGATAATTAAATTCTAAGAATACTAGAGAATCAGGCATGATAAGTCTATTTTTCAAGAATTAAAATTTTTTTAGGATGTCTACCTGAATTTAAATATTACTTTGAAGTTTGAATTTTACGAGGTTGACATCAAAATACCCATAATTTTTGTGAGTTTTTGAGCCTTATAGAGTATATATTCTTTTTCTTGCTCACCTTATTGATTATGAGTATGTCAACACTGATTTGTTATTCTAGAACTTGCATCGATTATACATGTCGAGACCACATTTTTTTTTTGATACACAGAGATGATAAAGGCACCTAGGATCTAATCCACTTACTCCATTTAAAAAGCCTACCTTCATAATTAACCCCTAGTGAACCCCGTTTAATCCTAACAACCCATTTATTGACTTACCCACTAATATTAACCCAAAACCCTTTTTATTCGTTTTCACCATCCTCTTTAACTACCCTTATATTGAGAGTTGATTTTGATTAGTTGCCTAACTATGATTTTTACTTCAGTAATTTATCCTTTATTATGTATTTAGTTTGTTCTTAAAAAAATGAAATATATTCATTATTAGGTATGTGATTAAACGAGCTTATACAGTTAAAATCCAAATATCAAAGAAGAAGCTCGTATTATTAGTATTATTAGTTTTCAATTGATGTAATTATTATTATTAGTTCATTAGTTCTTAGTTGGGTAATTTGTCAATTCAATCTCGATTCTAACCCTCTAATTTAGCCTTTTTCCACACCTTAACCCTAGCCCCGTTACAACCCTATTAAAGACCTTTTGATTTGTGTTTCATCTCATATTTCAGTGGTGGAGATTTGATCTTCATGCAAGCCTATGGGATTAACTCTTCATGTTTGACTTTTGAGTGCCTAAATTCTGAACCTTAAACACTTTGAGTGATTTGAGTGAATCTTTGTTGAGGATGTCAATCCTTGTCGATTTCAAATTAAAGGTAATTATCTAGATAAGGGGAGAGGCCTAAGTTTTCGAGCTACAAAATCTACGACTTATATTGCTTGAATTTTTAGGACACTTTGAGTTGAATTATCCATGTATAAATTATCTCTGAATTATGATGAGACACTATCAATAGGAATTATAAATTACAGGAAGTTTGTTTTAATTATGAGTTGAGAATTTTGCTTGAGGACAAGCAAAAGCTTAAGTGTGGGGGTATTTGATAAACCGTAAAAGTAACATATTTTAAGCCCACATTTAATATGCTTTTGGATGATTTAAGCCCCAATTTATGTAAAAAGGTGCTCTTAATCCTTTCTTTTCATGTCTTATACTCAGGAAAGCACCCGATGACGAAAAGAACGAGAAACGGGCTTAAAACGGACAAAATTGGGCCAAGCCACGAAATCAGCATGGCCTGTACTTCAAGCCACACGGCCGTGTCACAATTCCTACTAGAACACGGCCTTACCACGACTTACACGGCCGTGCCTCATTCAAAAGTGTTGAACACGGGCTGAAGACGATTCACACGGGCGTGTGCCATGGCCATGTCCCTGCCGCGGGAAAGAGGAATTTTACTCGGATTTGGATGCTTGGAGGCAAAGAAACACATTCCTAAGTCTACTTAAACTCCCAAATAGGAATTCCACTCAAATTAGGATACTTGAAGGCCAAGTAAAGCATCTCAAAGCCTATATAAACACCCAGGTAGCAACTTAGAGGGGGAGTTCGCAAGCCTTCTGCGGGGCTTTTGTCAGGGCGGCGAGCTAGGCCAAGAAGCCAAGCCGAAAAGGTCAGATTTGGGGGAATCACTCGAAGATAGCCAGTTGATCCATCTCAAGAAGCCGGAATTCTACTCAAGACGGAGGATCTCCTCTTCAATTCCTTCAGGGGGTTTTAGGGATTTCTTATGTTTTGTTTTATCTTTTCTCTTGAGATGTTTTCCTTTATTGTTATGAACTAAACCTTCTGGATACCCAAGGGAATGAAACCTATGATGAATCTTGTTATTTGATTTTTGAATTATATGATAATAACTTAGTTTGTTCTTAATTGTGTGAACTTAATCCAAATTTAATGTGCTTAGGTGGAGGAGGAATAGACCCTGCCTAAGAGTAGATCCAACATAATTAAGCGGAGTTGATCGCACGCCTAGAGATAGGGTGACGAGATTTTGCCGGATTAGGGTGAAACCTAATATGGGAGTCCACAGATCGATTTACTGCTATTCTAGGGGGTTATTATAAACGAACGAGAGTTCCACTAATTAACCTAGGGTTAGACGTTATTCGCCTTGAGAGAGGGTTTAATATACGTTAGAGAGTCTCACGGATCAAACTAAGTAAATAAATCATATGGTTCAAGGTTAAATAACAAGTGAAGTCTAGGTGGATTTTTCCTAAGGGTATCGCTTGAGTCAACTGAGTTTTCCCAAAAGTTATTTCCCGAATTCATTCTTTTTGTCTTTGCGTCTTAGCTTAGTAAGTAGATTAGTTTTAGTTTAAACAATCATCACTTTATATTAAGGCTAAATAATAAAAAGACGGTGAGTATTAGTACTTTTAGTTCCTTTGGGTTCGATAATCCGGTCTTGCCTAAACTATACTACTGTTCGATAGGTGCACTTGCCTCAATCGTTGTCAGAGTTGGTTTCCAAGTTCAATCATTCTTTTATAAATTTTAAAACTCTGATTTATAGCGATTAGTGCCCTCACCATGGGCTACCTTTGTGGCTTCAGATTCAAACCTTCTACAACGGTGTGAACCCCTCAACGAGGCAATTGATTGATTTAGCCGCTGGCGGGACGCTGAACAACAAAACTCCTGAAGTGGCCTATGAGTTTATAGAAGAGACGTCACTGAATAACTATCAGTGGCAAGTCACAAGGACAAGGCCAACAAAAACAGCCGGAGTTTTCAACCTCGACGCCGTAACCATGCTATCAAATCAGGTAGAGATGTTAAACAAAAAGATTGATGGTTTGTGTTCTTCGCAGTACATCCGATGTGCGATCTGAAACAAGTGGAGGTGTGGCGAATCCTGAGTACCCACCCTACGGACATGGCATGGAAGGCGAACAAATGAACTATGTGGGTAACAATTTCAGATCTCAAAATAACTCTCATAGTAATACTTATAATCCAGGTTGGAGGAACCAGCACAATTTTTCATGGGGTGGTCAAGGAAATCAGAGACAACAACCCCCGTCCAAACTTCCAACAACAGCCCTACCCACAGGAGAAGAAGCCGAACCTTGAGGAGATGCTGAAAAAATTCATAGCGGTGTCAGAAACACGTTTCCAGAACACCGAGACAACACTCAAAAATCAACAAGCATTGATTCAAGGGATCGAGAACCAGTTAGAGCAACTTGCTAAGCTGATCTCCGAACGACCGCAAGGAAACCTACCAAGCAACACTGAGACTAACCCAAAGGAGCAAATTCAAGCCATAACAGCTCATGATAGTGTAGGGTTAGATGAGCCAAATTTAAGGCAAGAGAATGTGGTAGAGGAAGGTAAGGTTGAGGTGAACCATGACAAACTAAAATCGGTAATTAAAGAGTACCAACCTCGTATACCATACCCTGACGCGATGAAGAAAGACAAAATAGACGGACAATTCGGTAAATTTCTTAAACTTTTAAAGAAATTACATATTAACTTACCGTTTCTCGAAGCTCTTTCACAGATGCCAGATTCAAGGAAATTTTTAAAAGAGCTTTTGACAAACAAGCAAAAGTTAGACGAGGAGTCGCATGTGGAACTAAACGCAGTGTGCTCAGCAATGTTGCAAAACAAACTACCACGAAAATTAAAAGATCCAGGGAGTTTTACAATTCCATGCTTAATTGGTAGTTTATCTGTTGATAATGCTTTAGCGGATTTAGGGGCAAGTATAAATGTTATGCCTTATAAAATGTTTAAACAGCTAGGTCTAGGGAAACCCAAACAAACTAGGATGAGCATTCAATTAGCTGATAAAACTATTAGAATTCCTAGGGGTATAATTGAAGATGTACTCGTGAAAATTGATAAATTCATATTCCCAGTAGACTTTGTTGTTTTAGACATGGATGAGGACAACCCGATCCCTTTAATTTTAGGAAGACCCTTTTTAGCAACTGCTAGAACTAAAATTGATGTTGGTACAGGTGAACTCATACTTCGTGTAGGTAGCGAATCAATCAGTCTTCAGGCTCTTGACTCGGCTAGGACATCAAGTAATCAAGGTGAGAAATTTAATTTTATTAATGACCATTCAGTTAAACCTTATTTTCAGGAAGCACCACAGAACCACACAACTGAGCCAGATCCTAGACATCATGACAATAAAGAAGTAATTCATGAGGATCGAAGGCTTTATATTGATGAACTAGATGAGTGGAAGACACATTTCAAGGAGAAATCGAAATCACACAAAGCAAAACCGAGGGAACCCCCAGACGAGCTTACAGGAACGGCAAATCACTTCAAGATAGGAGATCAGGTATTGTTGAATAAGAGAGACCCTCGAATCGCCTTCTTAGACCTTAAAACAAATGAATAAATCCCTTTTGAGGTACGCAACGTCTTTCCATATGGAACGGTCGAAGTAACTCACTCTGAATTCGAAACTTTTAAGGTAAACGCTACTCGACTCAAACTTTATCAAGATAGTAGAATTAATAGCATGAGAGAGGATGTTCAACTCTTCAAACCACCCTGATTATGCAAATGAGAGGTGAGTTTAAACAAGCGCTTCTCGGGAGGCAACTCGAGCACTAACCCCCTTTATTTTCATATCTTTGATTTTCAGTACCTAACTAAAGTCTAACCAAAGTAAATAAAGCATAGGTTTCCGTGCCACACGGCCTTGCACACAGGCGTGGCCGTGGCCGTGTGGGCATCACGGATTTACACACTAGCATGGAAGAGGTCGTACGAGCCAAGGATGAAAATCCCCAGATCACGGACGGCTATAAATTGCCACAGTCGTGCAATATGGCCGTGGCCGAACTGAGGAAGTCACACGGGTATGAGACACGCCCGTGCTTTGAGGCCATTGCCGACATTGAGAAAGAGACATGGGCGTGAAGACCTCTACACAGGCGTGGGAGAAATGAACGAGCCACCACACGGCCGTGCGATATAGCCGTGTGACCAAACACGCCCACAACACACGGGCGTGGGCAGCACCAGGTCCTTGTTTCTTATTTAAGACCCCCTTCTTCTCACCTTCTCCTCAAATCCTTCTTCCACCAACTCCCAACCACCAACCCCTTTCCCTTCTCACTATCCTCTCCCTTCATTTTCCCCTTCCCCTTCCCCTCATTCCTTTTCTTTCACCATCCTCACCACCATCCCCATGCCGAAGAAACGAAAGGACCCTAGCACAGTCTCCCTGTGCGAGACCGAGCCACATAAGTTCATGCCGACCGCTTCATTTACTCACCAAGCCAAGGACGTTTGAGTCCATTTATTTTACCTATGTCTTTTCTCTTCTCCTTTATTTTCCTTCTCTTTCTCTTCCTTGTCCTTAAATACATATTTAGTATACTTTGTATTATTCTTCTTATTTCCTGGCTATTTCTTCACAAGTTACCCAATTTCTTCATCTAGCGCAGTGATTGTTGGCGGCCACCATACCACCGCTAGAGACGCCTCCTCCAACTTATCTTTCACCTCCGAATCAAGTTTCCACACTCCCAAATCAAGATATCCATTCGAAATCAAGGAAGTTTTACCTCTCTCCCTCTCTTATGATCTGTTATTACATGGTTATTATCTTTCTTTGTACATTGAGGGCAATGTACATCTTAAAGTGTGGGGGGTGAATTTTATTATTCTCAAATTCCTTAATTATGTCTTGTTATTAAGTAAATTTTCTCATATTACTATTAGAATGAAATTTCTTTTGATTTATGATTTTTATTGATATGTTTTGGATTAAGTCATAGATAATTGTGCAGTGATGATTTAAACTTTAGGAGACCAGAGAATCAAGCATGATGAGTCTATTTTCAAAAATTTTGTTAGGTTGTCTACCTGAATCTAATTATTACTTTGAAGTTTGAAATTTACAAGGTTGATTACAAAAACCCATAATTTTTGTGAGATTTTGAACCTGTTAGAGCATATTGTTTCATGCTCACTTTATTGATTATGAGTGTGTCAATATTGATTTGTTATTCTAGAACTTGCTTCGATTATACATGTCGAGACCACACCTTTGATTTGATATACAGAGATGATAAAGGCACTTAGGTTTTAACCCACTTACTCCACTAAAAGCCTACCCTCACAATTAACCCCCAGTGAACCCCTTTTGAGACTAACAACCCAATTCTTGAATCACCCAGTAATACTAACCCAAAACCCACTCTGTATTTGTAACACCCCAAACCCGATCAATACGCCACGACCGAATTTGGCATGCTACGAAGAAAAACGTTTTGAAGAAAATTGAGATAGCGATTAAATTTTAGTGAAAAATTCTTTGTAATTCTATATTTGTAGAAATCAGATGTTTAATAAGTTAAAAACTGGAAATTTACTTTGAAATTCCATAAATAAAACTTTTAAACTAAGTGGATAAATCATAGGTTAGAAAACTTTTGTTTCATTTTAAGAAAACTCGAATTAATACTTTGAAACCGTTTGCATTTGAATGTAGAAACTTAAAATTTTGGAAATCATTTAAGTTGTAGAAAACACTTAATTTATAATTTTATTATCAACAATTTAGATTACACGATGGTAAGATAAAATACCATAAGCGTTTTTATAGTTTAGAAAACTTTAGCTCAATTATTAAATTAATCAAGTGATATACTTAAACATGTTTAGAATAAATCCCAAAGCATATAAATAATCCAAAACCATAATTAAAGAGGCCTTATTACAAATCTATAAAATATGAAAAACCCAAATTAAAATATAATAAGGTAACCAAATGGAAGTTCTTGTAAAATCAAATTTTATTGCATGGCCTCCTCGCGTTCATCCGGCTCCACATCCGCAATCTCACGAATCACCTGAAAAGATATCCCACTGAAGGGTGAGTCAACAGACTCAATGTGTAACAGTACACTAAATACCCAATCGATCATAGCAATAAAGCCCATTTAAATCACATTTAGCCATAAGCCCATAATATAGCAAATCAGATAATCACATGTACATATAAAATGAAATGCAATCCCGAACCCAACATAGATATCCATCCGCTACACACCACTCATACCTACCAATCACACCGTGGGGATTACTAAATCGACCCTCCATCCGCTACACACCATCGAAGCGATTCTTGCGATCAACATGCACATCGCCCTTATAATCGTGGCATAGCCACGGATAATTGTGACAGAGTCACCGGATTCATAATATCGTGACCGAAGTCACCGGATAATGTGGTAAAAACCACCGGAACACTTCCCCTTTCAATATTACCCATATGCCCATGCAATAACATATTATTTCATTATCATGCCATATATCCCCGAAATCATATCGGAATCATATACATTTCATATTTATGCTTATAGCATTATTAACGATGCGATATCATTCCTTGTACATTACCCCAAAATCATAACCAAATATCGGATATGTCTCATATCAAAAATTTATACAAAATGTTAAGGAATAACGTGCACGAATTCAATTCATCTGTACCATTAAATGATACCATGACCATAATCATTTATATTTCTTTATAAACACATTTTCATCAATAATACTATTAATCTATTAGAATTTTAGTGTAAACTACACACACGATAATAGTGATAACTAAACTTTCCCTTTCACGATACCCTCGGAATCTCGAACAATATCTATAGGCGATTTCTCTCCGATTGATGGTTCATAACCCGATGAAGAACCATGAGCGAACAATGGCTCGAAGTGCGAACGACTTCAAATAAACGATTATCAGCGCGAGGGTCCACATCCGGTGGAAAGTCTCGAATCGCCGACACACGACCCTTCATTTGAAATTTGAGGGTATAGCGGATCCACCCTTCTTCCAAACACTATTAATCGCTCTTTTCGAACCCATTCTTGATTGCCCCAAAATCTAACGTTCACGGAAAAATATAATAAACGAGAGATAGAGTCCCCAAAAAAATGTAATCAATTAGTAGTCCATCTAAAACGATATAACAAGTATAAAGATCCTTACTACTTGACTTACCCCAAAATCGTTGTCAAAGAATTGAGGCTTAGAACGTTTGCTTCCAAAGTCCCAAAGAGTCTATCTTTCAAGACTGATTGAAGAAAACCAAATGAAGACCTACCCTTGTTGATATTCGGCCAAGACAATTCAAAAAGAGAGTGGGAAGTTTCGGCAATATGGTTAAATGGTGAAGGGAATTTCGGCTATGGTTGATTTGTAATAACAAAAGGATTTGACTAGAGTGGAGAAAGAGAAATAGAATGGAAATGGATGAAAAAGAAATGGAACTTGAGAAGGAGAAGGATTCGGCCAAGAGAGAGTATAAAAGAAAATGTGATTATGAATCAATATCAAAAGAAGAAAAGTGAGATATGTGAGAGAGAGATTCGCCAACCACTTATTTGCCAAAAGAAAATGCACAAAAGCCAAGTGAGGTTTCGGTTTCAAGAGCAAAGATGAGAGAAAGGAAATAACATTTTTGGTTCAAACAAAATGAAGGCTAAACCAAAAGCAAAATTTGCACAAAATGCACAAAAACATTCGGCCAAAGAGGGGAGTTTTTGGAGAGAAAGAAAACAATGCCAAAAGATGCACAAATGCCAAAGGTTGACCAAATATCCTCCCCAAACCACCTAACAACATTCGCCACCCCTAGCCACACTTGCCATCCACATACATGCACTAAAAGCCTTGAAAGAGTTTCCAAAACATCTTCCTTAAGCCAAGCCCTTTGTCTCCCCAACCTTCCATAACTTTAAGATTCTTATCCCTATTTCAAGCTTTCCTTAAACCAATATTCAACTTACCAAAAACTTAAGGTCCAACCTATCATAATTAGAGTTTGACCGTCCATCAATGCTAGGATACAAAAATAAAGTCTTCAAAATGCTTTCCAAGCAACTCAGAACCACTTCCCTCAAGTAACCTTTCAAGCTCCTTATCCACTATGCCACTAACTCCTCATGTGTTAGAATTTAACACTTAAATTAACTTAAGTGCTAAGCTCACTTAATCCACTTCATTAAATAAACCATACTAAAAATTATCTAACTTCCTAAATAAAATCAAGCCTTCACAAGACTATGCTAACACACAAAATTCCTACTCGAGCCAACACAAAAATAATACTCAAATTTTTCCTAAAGCTCAAGGCCCAATCCTACTAGGCCCAATTTCGGGATGGTACAGTATTTGTTATCACCATTTTTCTTGACCACCCTTATATCGAGTTTTGATTTGATCAGTTGCCTAATTATTTTATTCATTTCAGTAGTTGAATCTATCTTTTATTACTTGATTTTTCCTTAAAAAAACGAAGTATATTCATTTTTACTTCTTTGTTATTGGAGCTTAAGCAGTTAATTTCATAATTTGAGAAGAAGCTCATATTATTAGTATTAAATTTTCAATTGATGTAATTATTCAGTATTATTCCAACTTTCTAGTTAGGTAATTTGTCAATTCAATCTCGATTCTAACCCTCTAATTCAGCCTTTATCCACACCTTTAACCCGAGCCCCGTTACAACCCTTTTTAAAGACCTTTTGATTTGTGTATCATCTCATATTATAGTGGTGGAGATTTGATTTTCATGCAAGCCTATGGGATTAACTTTTCATGTTTGACTTATGAGTGCTTTTTCCTGAACCTTAAACACTTCGAGTGATTTGAGTGAATTGATCGCTGTGAAGTCAGAGTTTTAAAATTTATAAAGATAATGATCGAACCTGGAAACTAACTATGACAACGATTGAGGCAAGTGCACCTACCGAACAGTAGTATAGCTTAGGCAAGACCGGATTGTCGAACCCAAATGAACTAAAAGTACTAATACTAACTTTCATTCTATTATTTAGCCTAAAATAAGTGAAGTTGTTTATTAATCTAAATTAAATAATTACTAAGCTAAAGACGCAAAGACAAAAAGAATGAATTGGGGAAATACTTGGGAAAAACTTAGTTGATTAAGACGATACCCTTAGGAAGAATCCACCTAAACTCCACTTGTTATCTAACACTGAACCAGACGATTTATTCACTTGACTTGATCCGTAGGACTCCCTAACGTATATTAAACCCTCTCTCGAGGCGAATAACGTCTAACCCTAGGTTAATTAATTGAAATCTCTTTCCCATTAATAACCCCCTAGAATAGCAGTAAATCGATCTATGGACTCCCATATTAGGTTTCACCCTAATCCGGCAAAATCTCATCACCCTATCTTTAGGTGTGCGATCAACTCCGCTTAATTATGCTAGATCTACTCTTAAGCAGGGACTTTTGCTCCACCCCCTAAGCACATCATACTTGAATTAATATCCGCGAAATATCAACACAACAATTAAGCATACATAATTAAGAAAAAATAAAGTATTTATCATATAGTTCAGAAAACAATAACAAGATTCATCTAGGTTTCATCCCAATTCAGGTATCTGAAGGGTTTAGCTCATAATAATAAAAGAAAACATCTCAGAAGAAAAGATAAAACAAAACATAAGAAATCCCTAAAACCCCCTGAAGGAATTGAAGAGGAGATCCTCCGTCTTGAATAGAATTCCGGCTTCGTGAGATGGATCAACTGGCTATCCCTTAAGAGTTTCCCACAAATCTGACCTTTTCGGCTCGGCTCCTTGGCCTAGCTGACCGCCCGTCGACTCCCCCTTTTAGGTTATACTTAGGGTGTATTTATAGGCTTTTGGAATGTGTTTCTTTGCCCCTAAGTATCCTTTTTCGAGTGAAATTACTCTCCTCCATGGCAGGGGCACGGCCATGGCACACTCCCGTGTGAATCGTGGCCAGGCCGTGATGGACTCCGTTAGTGAGGCACAGCCGTGTAGATCGACATCAGGCCGTGTTCTAGTATATTTGAGGAGGCACGATCGTGTAGGCTTTAGTCCAGGCCGTGTCAATTTCTTCTTTGGCCCATTTTGGTCCGTTTTGAGCCCGTTTCTCGATCTTTTTATTCTTGGGTGCTTTCCTGAGTATAAGACATGAAAAGAAAGGATTAATAGCACCATTTTACATAAATCAAGGGATAAATCATCCAAAAGTGTGCTAGATGTGGGATTAAAATATGTTACTATTTAGGTTTATCATGAATATTTAGTGAGGATGTCAATTTTTGTCGATTTTGAATTAAAGGTAATTATTTAGGTAAGGGGAAACACCTATTTTTCGTACTATAAAAACTATGACTTTGATTGTTTGAATCTTTAGGAACCTTTTGGTTAATTTATTGATAAACCGTAATAGTAACATATTTTAATCCCACATTTAGAATGCTTTTGGATGGTTTATCCCTTGAATTATGGAATTTGGTGCTCTTAATCCTTTAGTTTCATGTTTTATACTCATGATAGCATAAGAGGATGAAAAGAACGTGAAACGGGCTTAAAACGGGCCAAATGGGCCAAAGTGAGAAATCAACACGGCCTGGGGTTTCACCACACGGCTGTGCCTCCTTAGCAGGCTCGACCACGGCCTACAACTCGACTTACACGGGCGTGTGCCATGGGCGTGTCCCTGCCATGGAAAAGAAGAATTTTATTCGGATTAGGGTACTTAGAGGCAAAGAAACACATTCCAAAAGCCTATATAAACACCCTAAAGGCCAACCTTTAGGGGGCATCCAGCTAGGCCAAGGAGCCAAGCCGGAAAGGTCAGAATCATGGATTTACTCGAAGAAAGCCAATTGATTCATCTCAAGAAGCCGGAGTCATACTCAAGACGGAAGATCTTCTCTTCAATTCCTTCAGGGGGTTTTAGGGTTTTTCTTATTTTTTATTTTATCTTTTCTTCTGAGATGTATATTTTTATTATTATTAACTAAACCCTCAGATACCTGAGGGGGATGAAACCTAAGACGGATCTTGTTATTGTTTTCTGAGCTATATGATAAATACTTGATTTGTTCTTAATTATGTGTTCCTAATTCTTATTTTGATATTTCAGGATATTGATTCAAGTATTGATGTGCTTAGGTAGAGGAGGAATAGACCCTGCCTAAGAGTAGATCTAGCATAGTTAAGTGGAGTTGCTCGTGCGCCTAGAGATAGGGTGACGAAAATCTACCGGATTAGGGTCAAACCTAATATGGGAGTCCATAGATCGAGTTAATGCAATTCTAAAGGTTGTAATTAGAAAGAGATTTCAATTAATCCACCTAGGGTTAGACGTTAGTAGCCTCGAGAGAGGTATTAATATACATTAGGGAATCCTACGGATCAAGTCAAGTGAATAAATCGTCTGGTTCAGAGTTAGATAACAAGTGAAGTCTAGGTGGATTCTTCCTTGGGTATTGTCTTAATCAATTGGTTTTTCCAACAAGTATTTCCCCTTTTCATTCTTTGTGTCTTAGCATCTTTAGCTCAGTAGATAGGTAATTTTAAATTAAAAAATAATTCACTTCAATTCTTAGGCTAAATAATAGAAAGAAAGTTAATATTAGTACTTTTGGTTCCTTTGGGTTCGATATTCCGGTCTTGCCACTATACTATACTACTGTTCGATAGGTGTGCTTGCCTCAATTGTTGTCACAGTTAGTTTCTAGGCTAGATCATTCATTATATAAATTTTAAGACTCTGACATAACGATCAAGTTTTTGGCGCCGTTGTCGGGGAACCAAAATATTAAGAACGCTCAATTTTTATTACTTTAGCCATTTTTTTTTATTTTTGCAATTTACTTTTATTTTTTATTTTAACTTTGCTAATTTTTCTCTTTCTTTGTTCCTTGCAGGTACCTCTAGTTTATGACTAGAAGGAACCCGACAGAACCCTTAATTTACGATAATGATATTGAAGGAACCGTTCGCAGAAATCGTTGAGAAATAAGGTGAAGCTTAACTTACATAGAGTAAGAGCAAGAATACGAGAACAATACTACCGAAGAGATGGCTGAGAATAATCCGCTACCTCCAGAGGTGGCCGAAAATCATGCCCCTCGTACTATGTATGATTATGCTAAGCCTAGTTTAGTTGGTTCTAAATCAAGTATTGTTAGACCTACTATTGCTGCAAATAATTTTGAACTGAAACCTAACACAATTCAAATGATACAGCAATTTGTTCAGTTTGATGGTTTGCAGGATGAAGATCCAAACAATCACTTGGCGAATTTCCTAGAATTTTGCGATACTTTCAAAATAAATGGTGTTTCTGATGATGCCATTCGTCTACGGTTATTTCCCTTTTCTTTGAGGAATAAAGCCAAATAGTGGTTGAATTCTCTTCCATGAGGATCAATCATTACATGGGAGCAAATGACCAAAAAAATTTATTAAAATATTTTCCACCGGCTAAAACGGCTAAGTTAAGGAATGATATCTCTTCTTTTGTGCAGATGGATTTAGAGACACTTTATTATGCATGGGAGAGATAAAAAGATCTATTGAGAAGGTGCCCACACCATGGATTACCATTGTGGCTATGTAACACCCCAAACCCGGCCCAAACATTACGACCGAATTTGGTGTGCTACAGAGAAAACATTTCTTTGAAAACTCCTTTAAACCGGTTTAACTTTTTGATAAAAGATAGTGTCTTGCTTAAAACAGTTGAGGTGTATAAAACCCATACTTAGTTTTATTTAAAAATATTTATTAAGTCAAGTTATTATATATTTAAAAATATTTATTAAGTCAAAGGTCCCGATGGCACGATAAAACATTTTGCGTACAACTTGAGAAAACATGTGTACTTATTTTAATTTCATTAAATAATTTAAACAAATCATTCAAACATGTAACATAGTAAAATAATTCTAGGAGGCCTTATTACAACTTGATTAAAATAAAACCAACAATCAAATAAAATAAACAAAAATTCAAAGTCCATTAAATTCAGATTCCACTGCATGGCCACCTCGAGTCCATCCGGCTCCTCATCCGCAATCTACGAGTCACCTGAAATATGTTAAAGGAGAAGGTGAGTCACCAAGACTCAATGTGTAACCCTTTCCCCGGTTTAATGCAACATCATACACAATTTATAACTAAGTTAACATGCACTAAGTTTAATATGCACCCAACCTAGCCATCCAATACGCCTTTCTCTACCCCGTGTGGTACCAAACCACTGGTGGTGCCAAACCAGTGGTGACTTAAAGTCATGATATCCATCATATTGTGGTGCCAAACCACTGGTGACCCAAAGTCACAAATAAAATGATAGGGCCAACCCATCGTGTGATACCAAATCACTGGCGTCGATCCCATAATGTCAACTGTGGGGCCAACCCACTGTGGTGCTAAGCCACTAGGACAAGACGCTATGAGGTGCCAAACCTCTGGAGGTGCCAAACCTATGGTGACCATAGTCATGAAATGTGGTACCAAACCACTGGTTTCCGTCGACACAAATATCACTTCCCCCTCCACTCATATAACCCACATCAATCAATGTTATTTAACAGAAATCATGTCAACATGCTTACTTAGCAACATACACTGGATTTATCAATAACCATGTATTTAAGTCACATATACCAAATATGTCATGCTTCCCAAAAGCATCATAAAGAAACTCATAACGACAAGGACTTACCTGAATCCTTGCTTATACCATGATGGTATTAAATCCAAATCTACACAGAACAGATTTAGCATACACAAAACTTAGCACATTAATAGTTATAAAGTGTGTATGTACACACCTGTTTCTACCAAAATTCCTAGATCCCGAAGATCCGATCTACGATGCTAGATCCTTGACCCTATAATCGGCCAACAACAGGGTTAGGGATTTTGGCCTATTCAGCCAATCCAAATAATCCCGAAGGATACGATGTACCAAAAATATGGCCTTTGGCCGAATGTGCTTAACCACTTACCAAACTCACCGAAATCCCGAATTTGTCACTTGTCCTGTCGAGATTCCTACCAAAAACACTTGTTAACAATTGGCTTGCACATCTATACATAACCAAAGCCTATAGCCGAATGTTACTTACCACCTTTCCTTAGGAGAATAAATCCCGAAAGCTTCCCTTAATGGCTATGGCTTCCCTACAATTGCTTTAACCGTATTAATAAGGGTCTTAGGCCATTCGGCCATAATCATAGATTCAAAAAGAACCATTCGGCCATGTCCACATACCTCTTACTAATGATTGAAAAAAAATCCCAAAAAGAAACTTGTGTTCCCTTGATATTCGGCCAAGGTAACTCTAATGGAGGAGGAAAGATTTCGACAAGAAGGGGATGGAAGAGATTCGGCTAACTCAAATTTGAAGGCTAGAATTTTGAGAAGAGAAAGAGGTAGGTTTGGCTAATAGGAATTAGAAAAAGAGAAAGAAGAGATGTAGGGGAAGTGGTGGTGGTTTCGGCTTAGTAGAAGAAAAAGAAGCTGGAATTAACCTTTTCTAAAAGCCGGGATCCATTCTCTTTTAGTCTTCGCAAGCAACGATAGTGGTAAGTAATCCTTCCTTATGAATCGTTTTACTCTTTCTTCATGGGTGTGCCGAATCAAGGGTTGGTCTTGATTTTAGAGCATGGCCGAATGTCTTAGTGCCATTAAGTGTGTCCTTTTTGTGTGTAGCCGAAAGAAGGAGCATTAAAGGGGAAGCTTCGGGATTTGAAGTGTTCAAGGTAAGTTAATGAAGTATTCGGCCTAAGGCCACTTTCTAATGACTTTTGGATATAGAAGTCGATTCTAACAGATGTGTAGCGAGGATTTCACAACTCGAGAAGTAAGCAAATATTTGGGGTTTAAGTAAGCTAGGTAAGTGATGTATAGTATTCGGCCTAAGGCCATATATTTGGGTATAAGTGTGACCGATTTTGGCTATGTGTATTAGGGCCAAATCGACAGGAATAAGAGGAAGTTCCGGGATCGTGTTAAATTCAAGTAGCTAAGAATTTGCTAAATAATCAGGTGTGTGATTAACCCACCGTTTTCCGGGTTTTTGTGTTATATTTGTATGTGTTAAAATTGTGCTAACTAGTGTAGTGGAAATTGTGATATGGATACCCTCAAGGGGTATGTCGATAATATGGTAAGTACCAAACCTGATGATATGTGATTATTAGTATGAATATGTGTTATGACTATGCTTGATGAACATGCTCATGCATTATTATATTATATCATTATTTATGTTACATGTGCATGGGTGGGATATGATATGAAAGAAGGACAGGGTGTACTTCGAGTACGTGGTTTGATGTTAGCCTTGAGCTACATCGTGGATTGACGTTGGTGAGGTCACGCGTTGTGGATTATTTGCGATTAAGTTCGCGTGGTTTGATGAGTAGCTATGTGCCTCATCGTGGTTGATATCGGCTATGTGCCATATCGTGGTTGATGAGTGACTATGTGTCCCATCGTGGTTTTGGTGTTAGCTACGGCTACATCGTGGATTGGCGCTGACTGAGGTCGCGTTGTGGATTATTGTGCTTAATTGCACGTGGATGGCATTGATTGCCTTTTGGAGTGAAAAGGAGAGGGTGATTTGATAATCCCCTGGTGTGTGGTAGGCTGGATAAGGGGGTGTGTAGAGGATGGACCCTAGGCTGGGTTGGGCTTCATAATTGCATAACTTTGCATGTGAATATATGTGAAAATGGGCCAAGCCCAATATGTGATGTGGATCAGTGTGGAAATGGGCTAAGCCCGATATGTGAAATCAAGTGGTTAGTTACCTATTTATATGAATGTGATATGAATATGGGCCAAGCCCAGAATGTGGTAGTATGTGAATATGATACTTGATATCTGATATATGTGGTTAACACGTGGGTGGAATTCAGTGGTTTAATTACACACTTTGAGTGCAGTATGACTCACCCAATTTTTATTAACCTCTCGGTGATGCTTGGACCGGGTTTAGAGTGGATACGAGGTGGCCCATGCGAGAAGTGTGTTTTCTTACTTAATAGAGTTTATTATATTCAGTTATTTTTAAGTACTTTTGATTAAATTATTATTTGTAATAAGGGCCATTTAAAGTACTCTATTTATGGTTTTTTGAAGTTTATATTATACTTAGAAATATTTTTTGCAAATAATTTATATTATAACAACTTATAATAAAGTTTTAATTCGGATATTTTTATCAAGCTTATATTATTTAAAAATTTTAAATGGACATAGTTTTTGAATAAGAACAAAATTTTCAAGTTCCACCACAAGTCAGGATATTTTCAAATGTTTTTCCGCAGTGGCATTTCAAATTCGGTCGTAGTGAATGAGCCGGGTTTGGGGTGTTACAGGCTACAAGTCCAAACCTTTTATAACGGTGTAAATCCTTCAACCAGGCAGTTGATTGATTCAGCCACCGGCGGAACCTTGAATAACAAAACACCTGAGGTTGCCTACGAGTTTATTGAAGAGATGTCACTGAATAATTATCAGTGGCAAGTCACGAGGACAAGGCCAACAAAAGCCGCTAGTGTTTTTAACCTCGACACAGTGACCATGCTATCAAATCAGGTAGAGATGTTAAATAAAAAAAATTGATGGTTTTTGTGGTTCTTCACAGGTACATCCAGTTATGCAGTGCGATGCAAATGGAGGAGGAATGAGCAACACAGAATATCCACTTTACAACCTGAGCACTGAAAGCGAGCAGATGAACTATATGGGTAATAGTTTTAGATCTCAAAATAACCCCTATAGTAACAATTATAATCTAGGTTGGAGGAACCACCCCAATTTTTCGTGGGGAGGTCAAGGAAATCAGAGACAGCAACCCCCTCTAAACTTCCAACAATAGCCCTACCCATAGGAAAAGAAGTCGAACCTTGAGGAGATGTTGAAAAAATTCATAGCGGTGTCAGAAACAGGTTTCCAAAACACCGAAACGACACTTAAAAATCAACAAGCATCGATTCAAGAGATCAAGAATCAGGTAGGTCAACTTACCAAGATCATGTCGAATCGACCACAAGGTAGATTGCCAAGCAACACCAAACTAACCCAAAGGAGCAACTTCAAGCCATAACACGATGATAGTAAAGGGTTAGAGGAACCCAAATTAAGGCAAGAGGATGTGGTAGAGGAAGGTAAGGTCGAGGTAAGTCATGATAAATCAAAACCAGTAACCAAAGAGTACCAACCTCGCATACCATATCCCGAAGCAATGAAGAAAGATAACACAGAGGAACAGTTCGGTAAGTTTCTTAAAATTTTAAAGAAATTACATATTAACTTACCGTTTCTCGAAGCTCTTTAGCAGATGCCAGATTCAAGGAAATTTTTAAAAGAGCTTTTGACAAAAAAACGGAGGTTAGACGAGGCATCGCATGTAGAGCTAAACGCAATTTGCTCAGCAATTCTACAAAATAAACTACCACGAAAATTAAAAGATCCAGGGAGTTTTACAATTCCATGTTTAATTGGTAGTTTATCTATTGATAACGCTTTAGCTGATTTAGGGGCAAGCATAAATGTTATGCCTTATAAAATGTTTAAACAACTAGGTCTAGAGAAACCCAAACAAACTAGGATGAGCATTCAATTAGCTAATAAGACTATTCGAATTCCTAGGGGTATAATCGAAGATGTTCTCATAAAGATTGATAAATTCGTATTCCCAGTAGACTTTGTAGTTTTAGACATGGATGAGGAGAATAGTATCCCCTTAATTTTAGGAAGGCCCTCTTTAGTAACTGCCAGAACTAAAATTGATGTTGGTACAGGAGAACTCATACTCCGTGTAGGTGACGAATCAATCAGTCTTCAGGCTTTCGACTCAATCAGGACATCAAGTGATAGAGGTGAGAAAGTAAATTCAATTGATAACCAATTAGTTAAACCTTCTTTTTAGGAAGCACCACAGAACAACACAACTGAGCCAGATCCTATATCTCATGCCAACAAAGAAATAACCCATGAGGAACGAAGGCTTTAGATCGATGAACTAGATGAGTGGAAGACGCATTTCAAGGAGAAATTAGGGATACACTCAGCAGAACCAAAGACACTCTATGGGACAGACAAATTCAAAATCGGAGATCAGGTATTATTAAAAAAAGCGGACCCTCGAATATCTCCTCCTGACCCGAATACAAACAAAGAAATCCCTTTCAGGGTAATCAATGTCTTCCCATACGGAACAGTCGAGGTAAGTAATCCTACATTTGGCACTTTTAAAATAAACGCTACTTGACTCAAACTACATACTGATAATAGGATAGATAGCATGAGGAAGGATGTTCAACTCTTCAAACCACCCTGATTATGCGAATGAGAGGTAAGTCTAGCTTAAGACTTTAAACGAGCGCTTCTCGGGAGGCAACCCGAGCACTAACCCTAATAATTTAGTTTAGTTTTATTTTTTTTCTTTTATTTATATTTAGGCAAAAATTTCCATACCACACGGCCTTGCACACGACCGTGTCTGTGGCCGTGTGGATACTACAGACTTCTGTACTGATATAGCAGAGGTAGTACGAGCCAATGACAAAAGATTTCCAGATCACGGACAACTATAAATTGCCACGGCCGTGCGATATGGTCGTGGCCGACACTAAGGGAAGTCACACGGGCTCCGACTAAACACCATGACCGTGCGATACAGCCGTGGCCGACACTGTTTTATCAAACATGGGCGTGGTGACCACGAAACGGACGTGGGAGAAACGAACGAAGCATAACATGGCCGTGCGATACGGCCGTGTGACCCAACGTGCCCATGGTACACGGTCGTGGGGATGTACCAGACATTAAAACTCTATTTAAACCACCCCCTCTTCTCAACTACTCCCCATTCCCCTTCCTCCATACATTTTCAGACCCCCTTCCATATTCTCCTTCCTTGGCCCTTTTCCAAAATTCAGATGTACACCATATCCATGTCGAAGAAGTGAAAGGATCCTAGCACAGTCTTCTTCTGTGAGACCGATATACATAAGTTCATGCCGGCCGCTTCATTAACTCGACAAGCCAAGGACATTTGAGGCCATTTAGTTTTTATTTTTCTTTTCTCTTCTCCTTTATTTTCCTTATCTTAACTTCTCTTCCACTAAACTTAGTGTATCTTATTTTAGTTTCTTGTTTTTAGGTTCTTCAGGCTGCTTGGGAATCATACACCACGGCCTTAGAAATCACACCCACCTCGCGAACCATCTAACAATAAGGACTTTTCAGTCCATTTATCTATTCTTTTAATTTTATTTTACTTTCTATTTTCTTTTTCTTTATCTTTCTTGTCTTTAAATACATAATTAGTTTATTTTAAATGTGTCTTACTATTTCCTGCATATTTCTTCACGGGCCACCCAATTTCTTCATCTAGCGCAGTAATAGTGGGCGGCCTCCACACCACGACCACTCCCAACTCAAGGAAGCCATCCAGAATTTAGGGAGTTTCACCCCTATCCCTATCTTTTGATTTTATACTATATTGTTTTTATATATCTTTGTACATTGAGGGCAATGTACATCTTAAGTGTGGGGGGTGAATCTTAAAAGTTCCTAACTTTTTGCATTATTCTCAAATTCCTGAATTATGTCTCGTTCTTAAGTAAAATTTCTCATATTACTGTTAAAATGAAATTTCCTTTGATTTATGATTTTCATTGATATGCTTTGGATTAAGTCATAATTAATTGTGCAGTGATGATTTAAACTTTAGGAGACTAGAGAATCAAGCATGATAAGTCAATTTTTCAAAAATTAAAAATTTGTTAGGTTGTCTACCCGAATCTAATTATTACTTTGAAGTTTGAAATTTACAAGGTTGATATAAAAAGCCCATAATTTTTGTGAGATTTTGAGCCTTTTAGAGCATACATTCCTTTTCGTGCTCACTTTATTGATTATGAGTGTGTCAACATTGATCTGTTATTCTAGAACTTGCATCGATTATACATGTCGAGACCACACCTTTGATTTGATATACTAAGATGATAAAGGCACCTAGGATTTAACCCACTTACTCCATAAAATGCCTACCCTCACAATTAACCCTTAGTGAACCCCTTTGATCCTAACAACCCTTTTATTAACTCACCCTCAACATTAACCCAAAACCAACTTTGTATTTGTTATCACCATTTCTCTTGACTACCCCTATATCGAGATTTGATTTGATCGGTTACTTAACTATTTTATTTATTCCAATTATTAAATTCTATCTTATTATTATTGTACTTGATTTGTTCTTAAAAAAATGAAGTATATTCATTATTAGTTCTATGTTAATTGAGCTCAAACTGTTAATTTAATTATCTTTAGAAGAAGATCATGTTATTAGTATTAAGTTTCCGTGATGTAATTATTTAGTATTAGTACAACTTTTTAGTTAGGTAATTTGTTAATTCAGTCTCGATTCTAACCCTCTAATTCAAGCCTTTATCCACACCTTTAACCCAAGCCCCGTTACAACCCTTTTAAAGACCTTTTGATTTGTGTATCATCTCATATTACAAGTGGTGGAGATTTGATTTTCATGCAAGCCTATGGGATTAACTTTTCATGTTCAACCTCTGAGTGCTTATTTTTGAACCTTAAACACTTCGAGTTTTTTGCGTGAATCTTTAGTGAGGATGTCAATTTTTGTCGATTTTGAATCAGAGATAATTATTTAGATGAGGGGAAACACCTATGTTTTCATGCTAAAAAAAATATATGACTTAGATTATTTTAATCTTTAGGAACCTTTTGGTTAAATTATCAATGTATGAATTACCTATGAATTATGATGAAACACTGTTGATGAAGGTTATGAATTGAGGAAGTTTGTTTTAATTGTGACTTGACAATTTTACTTGAGGACAAGCAAAAGCTTAAGTGTGGGGGTATTTGATAAACCGTAATAGTAACATATTTTAATCCCACATTTAGCATGCTTTTGGATGGTTTATCCCTTGAATTATGGAATTTGGTGCTCTTAATCCTTTAATTTCATGTTTTATACTCAGGTGAGCATAAGAGGATGAAAAGAATGAGAAACGGGCTTAAAATGGGCCAAATGGGCCAAAGTGAAAAATCGACACGGCCTGGGGTTTCACCACACGGCCGTGCCTCCTTAGCAGGCTCGACCACGGCCTATAACTCGACTTACATGGGCATGTGCCATGGGCGTGTCCCTGCCGTGGAAAAGAAGAATTTTATTCGGATTAGGGTACTTAGAGGCAAAGAAACAAATTCCAAAAGCCTATATAAACACCCTAAAGGCCAACCTTTAGGGGGCGTCTAGCTAGGCCAAGGAGCCAAGCCGGAAAGGTCAGAATCGTGGATTTACTCGAAGAAAGCCAGTTGATTCATCTCAAGATGCCGGAGTCATACTCAAGACGGAAGATCTTCTCTTCAATTCCTTCAGGGGTTTTAGGTTTTTCTTATGTTTTGTTTTATCTTTTCTTCCGAGATGTATATTTTTATTATTATGAACTAAACCTCGGATACACAGGGGATGAAACCTAAGATGAGATCTTGTTATTGTTTTCTGAGCTATATGATAAATACTTGATTTGTTCTTAATTATGTGTTCTTAATTCTTATTTTGATATTTCAGGATATTGATTCAAGTATTGATGTGCTTAGGTAAAGGAGGAATAGACCCTGCCTAAGAGTAGATCTAGCATAGTTAAGCGGAGTTGCTCGCGCGCCTAGAGATAGGGTAACGAAAATCTGCCGGATTAGGGTCAAACCTATTATTGGAGTCCATAGATTGAGTTAATGCAATTTTAGGGGTTTTAATTAGAAAGAGATTTCATTTAATCAACCTAGGGTTAGACGTTAGTAGCCTCGAGAGAGGTATTAATATACATTAGGGAATCCTACGGATCAAGTCAAGTGAATAAATCGTCTAGTTCAGAGTTAGATAGCAAGTGAAGTCTAGGTGGATTCTTCCTTGGGTATTGTCTTAATCAATTGGTTTTTCCCACAAGTATTTCCCCTTTTCATTCTTTGTGTCTTAGCATCTTTAGATCAGTAGATAGTTAGTTTTAAATTAAACAATAATTCACTTCAATTCTTAGGCTAAATAATAGAAAGAAAGTTAGCATTAGTACTTTTGGTTCCTTTCGGTTTGATATTCCGGTCTTGCCACTAAACTATACTACTATTGATAGGTGCACTTGCTTCAATCGTTGTCACAGTTAGTTTCTAGGCTAGATCATTCATTATATAAATTTTAAGACTCTGACATAACGAACAATTATCAATATATGAATTACCTATGAATTATGATGAAACATTATTGATAAAGATTATGAATCGAGGAAATTCGATTTTAATTGTGAGTTGAGAATTTTGCTTGAGGACAAGCAAAAGCTTAAGTGTGGGGGTATTTGAGAAACCGTAATTTATACATATTTTAATCCCACATTTAGCATGCTTTTTGGATGATTTATCCTTTGAATTGTGGAATTTGATGCTCCTAAACCTTTAATTTCATGTTTTATACTTAGAAGAGCATCAGAGGATGAAAAGAACGAGAAACGGGCTAAAAACAGACCAAATAGGCCAAAGTAGGAAATCAACACGGCTTGGGCCCAAGCCACACGTCCGTGCCCCTTTAGCAGGCTCGACCACGACCTGAATTCGACTCACAGGGGCATGTTGCACGGGCGTGTCCCTGCCGTGACAAAGAGGAATTTCACTCGGAATAGGGTACATAGAGGCAAAGAAATACATTCCACAAGCCTATATAAACTGATCGCTGTGAAGTCCGAGTTTTAATTTTATAATGATAATGATCAAACCTGGAAACTAACTATGACAATGATTGAGGCAAGTGCACCTATCGAACAGTAGTATAGCTTAGGCAAGATCGGATTGTCGAACCCAAAGGAACTAAAAGTACTAATACTAGCTTTCTTTCTATTATTTAGCCTAAGAATTAAGCGAATGGTTGTTTAATCTAAATTAATTAACTACTAGACTAAAGACTCTAAGACAAAGAAGAATGAATTTGGGAAAATAACTTGAAGGAAAACCAATTAATTAAGACGACACCCAAGGAAGAATCCACCTAGACTTCACTTGTTATCTAACTCTGAACCAGACGATTTATTCATTTGACTTGATCCGTAGGATTCCCTAATTTATATTAAACCCTCTCTCGAGGCAAATAACGTCTAACCCTAGGTTGATAATTGAAATATCTTTCTAATTAAAAACCCTAGAATCGCATTAACTCGATCTATGGACTCCCATATTAGGTTTCACCCTAATCCGGCAATGCCTCGTCACCCTATCTCTAGGCGCGCGATCAACTCCTCTTAACTATGCTAGATCTACTCTTAGGCAGGGACTTTTGCTCCTCCACCTAAGCACATCAAACTTGAATTAATATCCACGAAATATCAACACAAGAATTAAGAACACATAATTAAGAACAAATCAAATATTTATCATATAGCTCAGCAAACAATAATAAGATTCATCTAAGTTTCATCCCCCTCAGGTATCTGAGGGTTTAGTTCATAACAATAAAAGAAAACATCTCAGAAGAAAAGATAAAACAAAACATAAGAAATCCCTAAAACCCCCTGAAGGAATTGAAGAGGAGATCCTCCGTCTTGAGTAGAATTCCGGCTTCTTGAGATGAATCAACTGGCTATCCCCGAGTGAATCCCCACAAATCTGTCTTCTCTGGCCTAGCAAGACGCCCCTAAATGGTAGCTTTAGGCTCCCGTCGACTCCCCCATTTTAGGTCATACTTAGGGTGTATTTATAGGCTTTTGGAATGTGTTTCTTTGCCCCTAAGTATCCAAATTCGATTAAAATTGCTCTTTTCTGCGGCAGGGACACGGCCATGGCATACGCCCGTGTGAATCGTCTTTAGGCCGTGTTTGGACTTCATTAATGAGGCACGGCTGTGTATCTCGTGGCTAGACCGTGTTCGAGATTATTGAGGAGGCACGGCCGTGTGGTCTTGGGCCCAGGCCGTGTTGATTTCGTGCTTTGGCCCATTTGGCTCGTTTTAAGCCCGTTTCTTGTTCTTTTCATCCACCAGTGCTTCCCTGAGTATAAAACATGAAAAGAAAGGATTAAGGGCACCTTTTTACATAAATCAAAGGATAAATCATCCAAAAGTATGCTAAATGTGGGATTAAAATATGTTACTTTTACAGTTTATCAAATACCCCCACACTTAAGCTTTTGCTTGTCCTCAACCAAAATTCTCAACTTACAATTAAAACAAACTTTCCATGATTCAATATTCCTATAAACAATGTCTCATCATAATTCATAGATAATTTATACATGGATAATTTAACTCAAAGAGTCCTAAAGATTCAAACAACCTAAGTCATACATTTGTAGCACAAAACATAGGTGTTTCCCCTCATGTAAATAATTACCTCTAATTCAAAATCTACAAGGATTGACGTCCTCACTAAAGATTCACTCAAATCACTCGAAGTGTTTAAGGTTCAGAATTAAGCACTCAAATGTCAAACCTGAAAAGTTAATCCCATAGTCTTGCATGAAAATCAAATCTCCACCACTGTAATATGAGATGATGCACAAATCAAAAGGTCTTTGAAAGGGTTGTAACAGGGCTTGGGTTAAAGGTGTGGTTAAAGGCTGAATTAGAGAGTTAGAATCGAGATCGACCTAAAAAATTACCTAACCAGAAACAATGAACTCAATAAAAGTAATTACATTATTTGAAAGCTAATAATACTAATAATACGAGCTTCTTCTTCAATATTTGGAATTCAAACGTATAAGCTCATTTAATCACAAAACTAATAATGAATAATGAATATACTTTTGATTCTTTTTTAAGAACAAATCATAAATACATAACAAAGGATAAATTACTGAAATAAAAAACATGGTTAGGCTATTAATCAAATCAAATCTCGATATAAGGGTAGTCAAAAGGAATGGTGATAACAAAAACAAAGGGTTTCTGGGTTAAAATTAGTGGGTGAGTCAATAAAAATGGTTGTTAGGATCAAACGGGGTTCACTATGGGTTAATTATGAAGGTAGGTTTTTAGTGGAGTAAGTGGGTTAAATCCTAGGTGCCTTTATCATTTCTGTATATCAAATCAAAGGTGTGGTCTCGACATGTATAATCGATGCAAGTTCTGGAATAACAAATCGATGTTGACACACTCATAATCAATAAAGTGAGCAAGAAAAAGATTTTATGCTCTATAAGGCTCAAAATCTCACAAAAATTATGGGTATTTTGATGTCAACCTCGTAAATTTCAAACTTCAAAGTAATATTCAAGTTCAGGTAGACAACCTAGGAAATTTTTAATTTCTGAAAAATAGACTTATCATGCTTGATTCTCTAGTATTCTTAGAATTCAATCATCAATGCACAATTATCAATGACTTAATCTAAAACATATCAATAAAAATCATAAATCATGGAAATTTCATCCTAATTAGTAATATGAGAAAATTACTTAAAAACAAGACATAATTCAGGATTTGAGAATAATGTAAAAAGTTTGGCACCTAATTTGGTTGTTCACCCCCCCTACACTTAAGATGTACATTGCCCTCAATGTACAAAGTTATATATATAGACAACTAAGTAGAAATTCAAAAGATATGGAGAGGAGTGAAACTTCCTGAATTATGGATGAAATCCTTGAATTAGAGGTGAAAGATAAGTTGGAGGGGCGTTCTTGATGGCGATCCTGCGCTAGATGAAGAAATTGGGTAGCTCATGGAGGATTAGCCAGGATATAATAATAATAATTAAAATTATACTAATTAAATAATTAAAGAAAAGCAAGTTAAAGTGAAGAAAAATAAAAATTGAAATAAAATTAAAAGAAAAGATGGATGGACCGTAGAGTCCTTATTGTTGGGTGTGATTTCTAAGGATGGGGATATGGTGGTGGTCATGGTGTGATTCCCTAGCAGCCTTTAGAACCTAAAATCAAGAAACTAAAGTAAAATAAGTTAAATTAAGCAGAAGAGAAGTAAAGATAAGGAAATTGAAGCAAAAAGAACAACGAAATAAAAACTAAATGGCCTCAAATATCCTTGGCTCATCGAATGATTGAAGCGGCCGGCATGAACTTATGTAGATCGGTCTCCATGAGGGAGACTGTGCTGGGATCCTTCCGTTTCTTTGACATGTCCAACATATTGAGAAGAATGCTATAAGAATGAAGAATGCTAAGAAGGTATGGTATAAGGGTGTAAAGGAGGATGAAGGGTGAAAGTTGCAAAGGGGTGAAAAGTTGAGAGTTAGTAGGAGAAGAGAAAAAGGAGGGGGTTTAAATAAATTTTCAAGCTTGGTACAACCCCACGCCCGTGTACCGTGGGCGTGCTAAGTCACACGATCGTATCGCACGGCCGTGGTGGGCTCTGTTTGTTTCTCCCACGCCCATGCTCAGGTCGCCACGCCCATTGGTGCTAAGTCAGTGTCATTTACGGCCGCGTCACACGGCCGTGGCACTTTGTCGGCGCCCGTGGGTTGGTGGTTGGAGTCCGTGACTCAAGGATTTGATTCTTTTTGACTTGTACCCTCCCTGCCGTGTCAGTACGGCGATTCTGTACTTCCACAAGGCCACGGCCACAGCCGTGTGGCCTGGAAATCTGCACTCTTGGTTAGTTTAGAGCTAATTGTTTAAGACTAAGAAAAGAAAAGAAAAATGATAACAAGAGCAAAAGTAACTACGGTTAGTGCTCGGGTTGCCTCCCGAGAAGTGCTCGTTTATAGTCTTAAGCTAGACTCTCCTCTCTTTTGTATGTTCATGGTGGTTTGAGGAGTTGAAAGTCCTTCCTCATGCTATCGGTATTATCATGATAGAATTTAAGTCGAGATGCATTTATATTGAAAGTGCCAAAGATAGGGTTACTTACCTCGACTGTTCCGTATGGAAAAACACTGATTACTCGAAACGGTATTTCTTTGTTTGTGTTTAGGTCAGGGGAAGATATTCGAGGGTCTATTTTTTCTATTAATACCTGATCTATGACTTTGAAATTGTTTGATTTGTGTAGTGGTTCTGGTTCTAGTTCGTGTATTCCTAATTTCTCCTTGAAATGCGTCTTCCACTCGTCTAGATCGTCGAATTGAATCCCTCGTTCCTCGTGAGTTATTTCTTTATTATCACTGGGTCTAGGATCGGGTTCAGTTGTATTCTTTTGCGGTATTTCCTCAAAAGAAGGGTTAACCGAATGGTTATCAATAGAGTTTTTTTTCTCACCTTGATTACTCGATGTTCTAGCCGAATCAAGAGCTTTGAGAGTGACTGTCTCGTTACCTACACGAAGTGTGAGTTCTCCTGCATCAATATCAATTTTAGTCCTAGCAGTTGCTAAAAATGGTCTTCCTAAGATTAAGGGGATCGAATTATCCTCATCCATGTCTAAAATGACAAAGTCTACTAGGAATACGAATTTTTCAAATTTTACGAGTACATCTTCGATTATACCCCTAGGAATTCTAACAGTTTTATCAGCTAGTTGAATGCTCATCCTAGTTTGTTTGGGTTTCCCTAGACCTAGTTGTTTAAACAATTTATGAGGCATGACATTTATGCTTGCCCCTAGATCAGCTAACGAATTATCAACAGTTAGTCTACCAATTAAACATGGAATTGTAAAACTCCCTGGATCTTTTAATTTCCGTGGTAGTTTATTTTGCAAGATTGCTAAGCACATTGCGTTTAGTTCCACGTGTGATGCCTCGTCTATCCTTCGCTTGTTCGTCAAAAGTTCTTTTAAAAATTTTCTAGAATCTGGCATCTGTGAAAGAGATTCAAGTAATGGTAAGTTAATATGTAATTTTTTTAAAAGTTTAAGAAACTTACCGAACTGTTCCTCTGTATCGTATTTCCTTAATGCTTCAGGGTATGGTATGCGAGGTTGGTATTCTTTAATTACCGATTTTGGCTTATTATTACTTACCTCAACCTTACCTTCTTTGACCTCATCCTCTTGCCTTGAATTGGGCTCGTCTAACCCTTCACTTTCTTGAGCTGTTATGGCTTGGATTTCTCCTTTGGGTTAATCTCAGTGTTGCTTGGTAGACGCCCTTGCGGTCGTTCGAAAATTATCTTTACAAGCTGTCCAACTATGTTAGTAAGTTGTCCAACTGTCTTAGTGAGTTCCCCGACTTGGCTCTCGATCCCTTTAATTTGTAACATCCCCAAACCCGGCCTATTCACTACGACCGAATCTGGTTATGTTAGTGAAAATATGTTTCTTTACTTAGAATTTAAAACATGAAAATTACTATCTTTTGAAAATTATGTCCACTTAAAAATTAATAAATAATATAAGTTTGTTGAAAATTTCTGGAATAAAATATTATTATAAGTATAATATGAATCTTTTATGAAAATATTCTGAAGTATAGTATTAACTCCCACAATCATAAACAGAGTACTTTAAATCAAAGGGACCTTTATTACATCAAGTAAAATTCCAAAATATTGATAATATAAAATACTTAAATGGAGTAACACATCTTCTGCATGGGCCACCTTGTGTCCTCTCCGATCCCGGTCCAATCTACGCATCACCTGAAATGGTTAATGAAAAGAGTGAGTCCACTGACTCAGTGCATAATCACAACACAGGTTTCCCGCGTATGGGCTTGGCCCCATACCAAACAATTCACATAGCAAGTCATGCACATATGCATCTCAGCCCAACCCACTCCAACCGTAACACCAACCTTAGCAGACTCCCTGCCTAAGGCCGTGGATAAACCACCACTGATCACATCGTGATCCATAAATCTTACCTCGGCAATCTCGCTGCTCGAGGCCGTGGCTGAGCCACCGATCAACCAAAGTGATCCAAATATCGTAATCTGTCTACGGTGATGCACATAGCCATCAACCGCCGAGATGGGCACCTAGCCAACATCTCCCTTGAGGTAGCACAAAGCTAGCCTTCAAGCGCTAATGTAGCCGGAGCTATCATTAGACCACGTATAACTTGTGTACTCTTCTTCCTTCTTCAATCCAATCCCATGCCCATGTGTCAATAAATCATGCAAGAATATCATATAGAATGAGTATTTATCACTTATCACTACCACATTGTACATATATAAATGTATATCAAGATTAACTTACCATCACCGCCACTCATCACTTATGCCATTATAAACGGCTATTACACATAATACACATATAAACATGTTAGCAAACCAAACCACAGAAATAGTGCGATGATTACGCACCTAGATAGCACACCCGATCTACCCTCGAAACGCAACCTTATACCACTGCACTGCTGACTAAACAAATCCCGAAAGGTCTCCTGCGCTAGGCTCTCCTCCCCTATTTATACTAATCGGCCAAGCTCCAAGCTCCCAAAAAAAATCCTCAAAACTCTCCTAAAACACCTCCCTTCCATCCATTCAAAAAGATTTGAAAAAGTCAAACCTACCTAGCCAAATTCAAAAGCAAAGACCAAGTCTTTGTCCATCTTTAAGCCTCCTAAAAACCGTCCCAACACTCTACCTAGATGACGCAAAAACAAAGCCTCCTGCTGCCCTTGCGAATCGAACACCGCCCCTTTCCTTTGTACCGAGGCGTCACTTTGCCAAGCTCTTAGTGGCGCCTCCTTGCCACTCAACCAGCCCAATCTTTGTGACAAGATTCACCAAATAATTCTCTTAAGACACCCACACCAAGCTCCCTTTTAGCACCTAAAAATCTAAAATTTTCCAAAGTCTTCCCCTTTAATCCGAGCATTCATAACACCTCTCACACACATCCAAGCATACCCAAAACCTACTAGAACACGAATTATACCCAACTCGCATAGCCCCTAAATCGGGTGTTATAATTCTACCCTCCTTAAAATAATTTCGTCCTCGAAATTACTTGGCTAGACTAACGGTCCACGCCCCAACTCTCCAAACTTACACTATCGCTGCGCACTCTGATCTTAATAAAGTGATTCCACCTTGACCACGTCCACGACAACCACGTCCCTAGAACTCATATCTAGCGTCGCGATTTAATCTGATTAAAAGTTTTATGCATTAGGAATTTTGTTCCACTTGCTTTATCCACGAGCAAATTTTATGAATGTAAGTTTCTAGAAGTCGTTCTTTCGAGCAATCAAAGTTTCATCTCAAGTTCTCTGTTCTAATTCAAACATTCACATACTTCACTAAAGACACATTCACTCATCCATGTCACTTTCTTGAGCATTCCCAACTGTGGGTAATTTCGTCATTTTCCTATAGGGGTATTTCTTAATAACTCGTAGTCAATTTGAAAATAGTTTTCAAATTAAAGATATTTCAAAGTTTACAAAATCACAGGGTCATCTTGAAAAATTTGTTTTTCAAACTAGATGTGTTGTAAAAATTTGTAAATCGGGGTTATTTCAAGAATTGGGGGCGTTAAGGGCATTTTCGTAAATTTCCCAAATCAGGATATCTCGATATTTGTAAAACAGAAGTTTTTGATACTTTCATAATGTAAGAACATTTTAGTAAAAATCGAGGGAATTATGAAAATTTTGAAACCAAGGGCATTTTGGTAATTTTGTTCATCAGGGGTAATTTTGTAAATTTTCAAATCGGGGTATCTTGAAAATAGCATTTTTGTATACTTTTGCAAAGTAGGGAAATTTTATTAAAATTGGAGTTAAACCTGAAATCTTGAAAGTCAGGGGCATTTTAGTAATTTTCAACACAGGGGTATTTTTTGTAATTTCCCCATACCAGAGTATCTTAACATTTTGAAATTTCGAGATTTTGGTATTTTGCAAAGTAAAAATCATTTAAACAAAAGTTGAGGGTAATACGGTCATTTTATAACACAGGGGCATTTTTGTAATTTTGCCACTAGGGGCATTTTGGTAATTTTGTAAATCGAGAAAACATCTTTCAAAATCTGATTTAGAGTTTACAAACCCAAGGAGTAGAGTTGAAAATTTTAAAACAGGGAATTTTAAAAATAGTAAGACTAATTCCCTTTCGGGTTTTTATAATTGGTTTAGCCTATGAACAAGTCCTCTTGGTTAAGGTGAACCGTAGCTACGCACCAGGTAGGATTCCAGCGAAGAGGAGGTGAGTCACGAGGACTGCTTAAGTACAAAGGCTCTTCCGGATCCACTCCTAGACATGCGCACAATGGTTGCCACACCTTAACTCGGCGACTTAATCACAGGTTTGTTTAGTAACCTTAAGTCTTATGCATGTGTTTGAGTAGACTAGTCCTAGGGTTCAATAGCCCTAATATTCTAATCTACGAGCCCAAACTAAGCCCAAATCAATTCATGTAAACAATTCACTTCAAGAAAGTCCAAGTACTTACAGTGGACTTCGGCCTGAGGTACAAAGCCATGCCGAATAACTCGAAAAAGTTTCTTAAAAGCCCATATTTTTGAAAAGCCCATTTTGAATATATTTTTGGGCCCAAAACCCTCAAAGCCGAGTTTTGAATCGGGCTCTGATACCAAACTGTAACATCCCCAAACCCGGCCTATTCACTACGACCGAATCTGGTTATGTTAGTGAAAATATGTTTCTTTACTTAGAATTTAAAACATGAAAATTACTATCTTTTGAAAATTATGTCCACTTAAAAATTAATAAATAATATAAGTTTGTTGAAAATTTCTCGAATAAAATATTATTATAAGTATAATATGAATCTTTTATGAAAATATTCAAGTATAGTATTAACTCCCACAATCATAAACAGTACTTTAAATCAAAGGGACCTTTATTACATCAAGTAAAATTCCAAAATATTGATAATATAAAATACTTAAATGGAGTAACACATCTTCTGCATGGGCCACCTTGTGTCCTCTCCGATCCCGGTCCCATCTACGCATCACCTGAAATGGTTAATGAAAAGAGTGAGTCCACCGACTCAATGCATAATCACAACACAGTTTCCCGCGTATGGGCTTGGCCCCATACCAAACAATTCACATAGCAAGTCATGCACATATGCATCTCACCAACCCACTCCAACCGTAACACCAACCTTAGCGGACTCCTCGCCAAGGCCGTGGATAAACCACCACCGATCACATCGTGATCCATAAATATTACCTCGGCAATCTCGCCGCTCGAGGCCGTGGTTTGAGCCACCGATCAACCAAAGTGATCCAAATATCGTAATCTGCTCTACGGTGATGCACATAGCCATCAACCGAGAGATGGGCACCTAGCCAACATCTCCTTGAGGTAGCACAAAGCTAGCCTTCAAGCGCTAATGTAGCCGGAGCTATCATTAGACCACGTACAACTTGTGTACTCTTCTTCCTTCTTCAATCCAATCCCATGCCCATGTGTCAATAAATCATGCAAGAATATCATATAGAATGAGTATTTATCACTTATCACTACCACATTGTACATATATAAATGTATATCAAGATTAACTTACCATCACCAGTTACTCATCACTTATGCCATTATAAACGGCTATTACACATAATACACATATAAACATGTTAGCAAACCAAACCACAGAAATAGTGCGATGATTACGCACCTAGATAGCACACCCGATCTACCCTCGAAACGCAACCTTATACCACTGCACTGCTGACTAAACAAATCCCGAAAGGTCTCCTGCGCTAGGCTCTCCTCCCCTATTTATACTAATCGGCCAAGCTCCAATCTCCCAAAAAAAAATCCTCAAAACTCTCCTAAAACACCTCCCTTCCATCCATTCAAAAAGATTTGAAAAAGTCAAACCTACCTAGCCAAATTCAAAAAGCAAAGACCAAGTCTTTGTCCATCTTTTAAGCCTCCCAAAAACCGTCCAACACTCTACCTAGATGACGCAAAAACAAAGCCTCCTGCTGCCCTTGCGAATCGAACACCGCCCCCTTCCCTTGTACACAGGCGTCACTTTGCCAAGCTCTTAGTGGCGCCTCCTTGCCACTCAACCAGCCCAATCTTTGTGACAAGATTCACCAAATAATTCTCTTAAGACACCCACACCAAGCTCCCTTTTAGCACCTAAAAATCTAAAATTTTCCAAAGTCTTCCCTTTAATCCGAGCATTCATAACACCTCTCACACACATCCAAGCATACCCAAAACCTACTAGAACACGAATTATACCCAACCTGCATAGCCCCTAAATCAGGGTGTTACATAATTGATGCCTGTTGATTCTTAAGGGTGGTCTCAGTGTCTTGGAGACAGATTATCCGTGGTCGCCATGAATTTTGTCAAGATCTCTTCAAGGTTTGGCTTCTTTTCCTGTGGATAGGGCTGATTTTGGAAATTTTGAGGAGGTTGTTGTCTTTGATTTCCTTGTCCTCCCCATGAAAAATTTGGGTGGTTCCTCAAACCTGGATTATAATTATTACTATAAGGGTTATTATTGGATCTGGAGTTGTTACCTATATAGTTCATCTGTTAGCTTTACGTCTTGGTTGGTAGGGTGGGTACTCGTGATTCGCCACGCTTCCACTTGCGTCGTCATCGCATTCATTGGATGTACTTGCGAAGAACACAAACTATCAAGCTTTTTATTCATCATCTCTACCTGTGTTGATAGCATGGTTACCGTATTGATGTTGAAAACTTCGGCTGATTTTGTTGGTTTTGTCCTTGTAACCTGCCACTGATAGTTATTCAGTGACATCTCTTCAATAAACTCGTAGGTCGCCTGTGAGTTCATTGTTCAGGGGTTCCACCGTGGTGGATCAATTAGTTGCCTCGTTGAGGGTTTACACCGTTATAGAAAGTTTGGACTTGGAGCCACAAGGGTAAACCATGGTGTGGACACCTTCTCAAGAGATCCTTGTATCTCTCCCATGCATCGTATAATGTCTCTAAATCCATCTGCACAAAAGACGAGATATCATTCCGTAATTTAGCCGTTTTGGCCGATGGGAAATATTTTAATAAAAAATTTTCAGTCATTAGATCCCATGTGGTGATTTACCCTCGTGGTAACGAGTTTAACCACTGTTTGGCTTTATTCCTTAATGAAAAGGGAAATAACTAAAGCCGTATAGCATCATCAGAAACGCCATTTATTTTGAAAGTATCACAGAACTCTAAAAAATTAGCTATATGAGTGTTTGGATCTTCGTCCTGCAAACCATCAAATTGAACAAATTGTTGAATCATTTGTATAATGTTAGGCTTTAATTCAAAATTATTAGCAGCTATAGCAGGCCTAACAATACTTGATTCGGCTCCTGTTAAATGAGGTTTAGCATAATCATACATAGTACGTGGAGCATTATTTTCTGCCACATCTTGGGGTGTTGGATTATTCTCGTCCATCCCTTCAGTAGGATTGGATCTGCCTTCTCGCTCTTTTTCTGTGTAATTTAGGGCTCACCTAGTTTCTCTGCGATTCCTTCGAGTGGTAGCTTCAATATTACTGTCGTATACTAGTGGTCCTCTCGGGTTCCTTCTAGTCATAAACTAGAGGTACCTGGAAGGAAGAAGTAATAAAAGAAGATAAATTAGCAAATAAAATAAGAAATAAAATTGAATTGCAAAAAAAAAATGGCTAAAGTAATAAAAATAGAGTGTTCTTAATATTTTAGTTTCCCGGCAACGGCGCAAAAAAATTGATCGCTGTGAAGTTAGAGTTTTAAATTTATAAAGATAATGATCGAACCTGGAAACTAACTATGACATCGATTGAGGCAAGTGCACCTATCGAACAGTAGTATAGCTTAGGCAAGACCGGATTGTCGAACCCAAAGGAACTAAAAGTACTAATACTAACTTTCTTTCTATTATTTATCCTAATAATTAAGCGAATGGTTGTTTAATCTAAATTAATTAACTACTAGACTAAAGACTCTAAGACAAAGAAGAATGAATTTGGGAAAATAACTTGAAGAAAAACCAATTAATTAAGACGACACCCAAGGAAGAATCCACCTAGACTTCACTTGTTATCTAGCTCTGAACCAGACGATTTATTCATTTGACTTGATCCGTAGGATTCCCTAATTTGTATTAAACCCTCTCTCGAGGCGAATAACATCTAACCCTAGGTTGATTAATTGAAATCTCTTTCTAATTAAAACCCCTAGAATCGCATTAACTCGATCTATGGACTCCCATATTAGGTTTCACCCTAATCTGGCAACGCCTCGTCACCTTATCTCTAGGCGCGCGATCAACTCCGCTTAACTATGCTAGATCTACTCTTAGGCAGGGACTTTTGCTCCTCCACCTAAGCACATCAAACTTGAATTAATATCCGCGAAATATCAACACAAGAATTAAGAACACATAATTAAGAACAAATCAAATATTTATTATATATTTCAGCAAACGATAACAAGATTCATCTAAGTTTCATCCCCTCAGTATCCGAGGGTTTAGTTCATAACAATAAAAGAAAACATCTCAGAAGAAAAGATAAAACAAAACATAAGAAATCCCTAAAATCCCCTGAAGGAATTGAAGAGGAGATCCTCCATCTTGAGTAGAATTCTGGCTTCTTGAGATGAATCAACTGGCTATCCCCGAGTGAATCCCCACAAATATGTCTTCTCTGGCCTAGCAAGACGCCCCTAAACGGTAGCTTTAGGCTCCCGTCGACTCCCCCATTTTAGGTCATACTTAGGGTGTATTTATAGGCTTTTGGAATATGTTTCTTTGCCCCTAAGTATCCAAATCCGATTGAAATTTCTCTTTTCTGCGGCAGGGACACGACCATGGCACACGCCCGTGTGAATCGTCTTTAGGCCATGGTCAAACTTCATTAATGAGGCACGGCCGTATATCTCGTGGCTAGACCGTGTTCGAGATTATTGAGGAGGCACGGCTGTGTGGTCTTGGGCCCAGGCCGTGTTGATTTCGTGCTTGGGCCCATTTGGCTCGTTTTAAGCCTATTTCTTATTCTTTTCATCCTCCGGTGCTTCCCTGAGTATAAAACATGAAAAGAAAGATTAAGGGCAACTTTTTACATAAATCAAAGGGTAAATCATCCAAAAGTATGCTAAATGTGGGATTAAAATATGTTACTTTTACGGTTTATCATAAACACCCTAAAGGCCAACCTAGAGATGGGCGTTCAGCTAGGCCAAGGAGCCAAGCCAGAGAGGTCAGAATTGTGGGATTTACTTGAAGAAAGCCAGTTGATTCATCTCAAGAAGCCGAAATCATACTCAAGACGGAGGATCTCTCCTTCAATTCCTTCAGGGGGTTTTAAGGTTTTCTTATGTTTTGTTTTATCTTTTCTTCTGAGATGTATTCTTTTATGATTATGAACTAAACCCCTCCGATACTTGAGGGGGATGAAACCTAAGATTGATCTTGTTATTATTTTCTGAACTATATGACAAATACTTGATTTGTTCTTAACTATGTGTTCTTAATTTTTGTTTTGGTATTTTAGGATATTGATTCAAGTATTGATGTTCTTAGGCAGTGGAGGAATATTCCCTGTTTAAGAGTAGATCTAGCATAGTTAAGCGGAGTTGATCGCAACCCTAGAGATAGGATGACAAAAATCTGTCGGATTAGGGCCAAACCTAATATGGGAGTCCATAGATCGAGTTAATGCAATCCTAGGGGTTTTAATTAGGAAGAGATTTTAATTAATCAACCTAGGTTTAGACGTTAGTAGCCTCGAGAGAGGTATTAATATAAATTAGGGAATCCTACGGATCAAGTCAAGTGAATAAATCGTCCTGCAGTTCGAGTTAAATAACAAGTGAAGTCTAGGTGGATTCTTCCTTGGGGATCGCCTTAATCAATTGGTTTTTCCCACAAGTATTTCCCCAATTCATTCTCTCGTGTCTTAGTGTCTTTAGCTTAGTAGTCGATTAATTTTAGAATAAACAACAAATCCCTTAATCTTTAGGCTAAATAATAAAAAGAAAGTCAGTATTAGTCCTTTTGGTTCCTTTGGGTTCGACAATCTGGTCTTGCCACTAAGCTATACTACTGTTCAATAGGTGCACTTGCCTCAATCGTGGTGATAGTTAGTTTCTAGGCTAGATCATTCATTATATAAATATTAAACTACTAGAAAAGGATGTTCCTTTCGATTTTGATCAGGAATGTCTAGACGCATTTAACACCCTTAAAAATAAATTAATAAATGCTCTAATTATAATTGCACCTGATTGGAATTTACCTTTTGAACTAATGTGTGATGCGAGTGATTTTGCAGTAGGTGCAGTTTTGGGATAGTAGAGAGATAAGCATTTTCAGCCAATTTATTATGCTAGCAAATCGTTGACGGCCGCACAAGAAAACTACACCACCACAGAAAAAGAATTGCTAGCTGTAGTTTTTGCATTTGACAAATTTAGACAGTATTTGATATTATCTAAAGTTGTCGTTTACACTAACCATTCAGCGCTTCGTTATCTTTTAACTAAATCCGATGCAAAACCTCGACTCATAAGATGGATTTTACTCTTGCAGGAATTTGATTTGAAAATTCAAGATAAGAAAGGAGCTGAAAATCTCGCAGCAAATCATCTCTCTAGGCTCGAAAATCCACATATCGAAGAACTAGATGAGAGTGAGATAAATGACTCATTTCCTGAAGAAAAACTATTCACTATATCTAACTCCGAGGTACCCTGGTTCACAGACATTGCAAATTACTTAGCTGCTAACCTCCTACCAAAAAGGTTAACACATCAACAAAAGAAGCGATTCTTTGCTGATGCGAAAAACTATTTTTGGGAGGATCCTTTTGTTTTCCGTATATGTGCAGATCAAGTAATTTGGAGATGTGTTACAAAAGCAGAAGCAAGCAAAATCTTAGAACATTGCCATTCAGGACCTTTAGGAGGACATTACAGCGGGATCAGGACAGCACACAAAATGCTCGAATCAGGTTTTTACTGGCCTACCTTGTTCAAAGACGCTAACATGTATGTTGCTTTATGCGATAAATGTCAGAGAACAGGTAATATCTCTAAACGCGATGAAATGCCTCAAACATACATGCTATCATGCGAAATTTTTTATGTATGGGGTATTGATTTTATGGGCCCATTCCCTAGTTCATTTGGGAATAAATACATCTTAGTAGTAGTAGACTATACGTCAAAATGGGTGGAAGCTCAAGCTTTACCCACTAATGATGCCAGAATGGTAGTGAGATTTCTTAAGAAACTCTTCTCTCGATTTGGAACACCCAGAGCAATTATTAGTGATAGGGGTACTAATTTTTGGAATACTCAATTTGACAAGGTCTTAAAGAAATATGGAGTACACCACAGAACATCTACCCCTTATCACCCTCAATCCAGTGGACAAGTGGAAGTAGCAAATTGAGAACTTAAGCGTATTCTAGAGAAAGCAGTTGAATCAAACAGGAAAGATTGGGCATTAAAAGTAAACGATGCTTTATGGGCCTATAGAACAGCGTTTAAAACTCCCACAGGAACATCCCCATACAAACTTGTCTACGAAAAAAGTTGTCACCTACCATTTAAGTTAGAGAACAAAGCTTTTTGGGCCATAAAATTTTTAAATTATGAGCTTAAAACTGCAGGTGAGAAGAAAATGATGCAGTTGAACGAGCTAGATGAATGGCGAGCTAATGCTTATAAGAACTCACGACTATATAAGTAGGCAACAAAGCGATGCCATGATGCTCGCTTAAAGCAACCAAAGTAATTCGAAGTAGGAGATTTGGTCCTGTTATACAATTCAAGGCTCAAATTGTTTCCTGGAAAGCTGAAATCAAGATGGTCAGGACCATTCGTAATCAAAAATATTTTTCCCTACGGCACAATCGAGGTAACTCATCCAACTCATGGCACATTCAAGGTAAATGGTCAGCGACTGAAAATCTATAATGGTGAAGATTTTAGGGATATAAGAGAGGAGCTTGGGCTCTGTGAACCTTCATTTAGAAATGAAAACAAGGTAAGTCTAGCTTAAGACTTTAAACGAGCACTTCTCGGGAGGCAACCCGAGCACTAACTTCACTAATGTCATATTTTCAATTTTTAGCACCAAACTACAAACTAACCAATTTAATAAAGCGCAGGTTTCCCCACCACACGGCCTTGCACACGGGCGTGGCCGTGGCCGTGTGGACACCACGAATGGGTACATGGGCGTGGTGGAGATTGTGAAGAAACAGGATAAAAATTTTCCCAAAGACACGGGCTTCGACTAAACGCCACGGCCGTGCGACTCGGTCGTTGTCGAAACTACCTAAAGACCACAACCTGTGACAAATCCACACACCCGTGCGCTGAGACCGTGTCCGATTCTGAGTAAACGACACGGGCATGAGCCACGCCCGTGCCTCAAGGCCGTGGTCGACACTGATTAATGAACACGGATGTAGGACCCTCTACACGGGCATGGGAGAAGTGAACAAGATAGCACATGGCCGTGTGATATGGCCGTGTGTCTCAACACGCCCAAGGCGCACGGGCGTGGACTACACCTCAAATGCGCCTAAATTTAAATTCCTCGAAACACACGGGACAAATAAATGGAATACGGGCGTGGCGACGGACCGTGTTCCCTACCCCCTATTTAAAGTAGCCCACACCCGTCTTCCCCAAAAATCTCCCCTCCCCAAACCCTAGCCATTCCTCTTAAAGCAAGCCACCCCTTTTCCCATTCCGGCCACCGGCACCCCTTTTTCCTCTCCTCCCTTCATCTCCCCTCATTCCCCTCCCCTTTCTCTCTCTTTCTCTTTCTCATCCACACACAACACACGCAGTCCACGCCCGTGCGAAGTCACCACGCCCGCGCAACTCTCCACGATCGTGCTCCGACCACCGCCTCAACCGCACCACTTCCATCAAAAACTCCACTGGTCACCTCTCCTTTTCTCTATTTTACTACATTCACCTTTATTATCATAGAGATTTTATTTAGTTTCTAATTAATTTATTCTAAATTCTTAATATTAGTTACACTCATTATTAGATTGTTAATTCATCATTTAGTCCTTGTTTAAATAATAGCGAATAATATTTATGCTGATAAATGTTACACAATATGTCTTGGCTGGAAATATTTCTTGTTGAATATCTATTATTTTTAGGAACAACATAATGTCGTCTTCCCGCAGCAAGAAAACCGTAGTCCCTATTTTGAAAAAATGAAAGGGACCCGGCTCATCATCCGCAAGCGCATTGGCTGAAGTGAAACACCCATTTTTACGGTTTTCTCCAGGAGCTCAAGAGGAACTTTTCCAGATCCTACGAGCACGACCTCTCAATCAAGGCAGATGTCTCGACTGGGCTGCCCTGGAACACGTTCAACTTGCTGATGATATTCGGGCATTATTGATGACTGACCCTTGGGAGCACTTTTTCGGTATTGTCGAGCCCACTTACCTCGAACTAACATTAGAGCTTTGCTCTACTTTCCATTTGCAGGTAGTAATGACAAACCATGATGACCCGGATACTATTCAGTTTCGTCTAGGAGGCTTAGTTCGAGAAATGAGTATCCCCAAATTTGGAGTTGCTCTGGGGCTCTACACGGAAGAATTCATGAGAGAATATGATCTTGCGAAACTCCACCGCCACATCCATAACTCCTCTGTGAGATGTTGGTATAATATAGCCCCCGCCGCGGCCACTTATGACCCTAGTCGCTCCAAGGCGACAGCTCTAGCCCCATTATTGAGGTACTTACACGCCATCTTAACTCACACATTGATGGGAAGGAGAGAGAGCACCGGGGTAGTTAACACTCATGACGTCTACTTCCTATGGTGCATGGCGAACGGGCACGTCTTCGACCTTGCCTACTTCATCGCTCTGGTTATCCAGTATCAGACGGAGCGACATCGTAAGGGGGTAATTTCCATGGGGCCTTATGTAACACGGCTCACGAGGCACTTTGGTCTCCTAAACACTGCAGCACAATCAGCCTCGCTCACCTTAATAGGCCAGATGTCTCCACAGGGCATCTCGACGATGATCAACATGCGGATGATCAAGTGTCACCGCGAGACCGATCCTCCCCAATATCGGCTAGCCCATACCACCGAGGAGGAAGACCCTGAGGACATTACTGATGATGTCCCACACCCACATGAGGAGCCAACACCGAGCCATCGACCAGTTCATGCGATCGCTTCAGTATCTGACATCTCTGAGCGCCTCACTCGGTTCAAGTAGTACTGTACTCAGCAATTCACCGACACCGCTCAAAGATTTGATGGCATTGAGGCAACTCTCCAGCAGATTTGTCATCACTTTCATATATCGCCGCCTCCACCACCACGCGAGCCATTGGACGATGAGGACTTCTGAGTCCTTTTCTCTTCATATGATTATGTTATTTTAAAATTTTCCTAAAAGACTTATTTTTAAATTTTACTCTTATCGTTATTTTTATGTTTATTTTATTATATTTATTTCAATTATTTTTAGATTCCATATTAGATGTTCTCCAATTTATATTTTTCGGCAAATATTTGAGTGATCCTTATTCTGAAGAACCTAATGATCTTCTCGCAGTTAAAAATCCTAAAATAGAACTCTGGAATAACCATCTATACTGAGGAAAACATGCCATGCCTCCTCCACTTTATCTTTCACCTCCGAATCAAGTTTCCACACTTCCAACTCAAGGAACCCATCCAAAATTCAGGAAGTTTCACTTCTCTCCCTATCTTTTGATTTTCTGTATCTATATCTATCTTTGTACATTGAGGGCAAGGTACATCTCAAGTGTGGGGGGTGAATCTTAAAAGTGCCTAACTTTTTGCATTATTCTCAAATCCCTGAATTATGTCTTATTTTTAAGTAATTTTCTTATGTTACGATTAGAATGAAATTTCCTTTTATTTATGATTTTTATTGATATGTTTTGGATTAAGTCATAGATAATTGTGCAGTGATGATTTAAACTTTAGGAGACTAGAGAATCAAGCATGATGAGTGTAATATCCCGGGTTAGGGGCTATTTTGATGTTGCATGTGTTTAGTGTGCTGTGCTGCTATTTCGGTGTTTTAGGGGTCTAATTGTAGCCTAGGTGTATGCTTGAGTAAATAAGAAAATTTTGGTTTTGGGTGTTAAGTCGTGGAGCCGAGGAAGTGGGGTTTAAGAATTTTATTCGTGGTTTGGTTGCACAAGTAAGGACACGGCAAGAGTGGCAAGGGGGAGTTTGGTATGGCGTCACATGCGGATGGAGTGGAGGTCCAGTGTTCGAGCTGCAGAGTTCTCCTTTGACTTCTTTTTGGGACGGCATGAAGAAGAGGCGGAAGGCAAGTGGAATTCTACCATGGACTTGGTCAAAAGGGATTTGGTAGGTGGAGAGTGGAAGTAGGAGTTTGACTTGTTCAAACTAGTTTGAACTAGTGGCTTGGAGTGAGTGGGGGGATATGGCGAAATTTTGGGGGAGTTTTGGGGAGTGGCCGGTTGGTAGGTGTTGGTGGAGGGACGGCTTGGTATGGGGGAGTGGGTAGCGAGAAATTCATTTTGGGCATTTTGGCACTAATTCGGTCACTTTTGGTTTCAAACCTTTTCCTCTTTTTGTTGTCAATAGTAGCGAATTTCTCCAAGTAAGTTCTCATTTTCTTCCTTTTGTAAACCGAAAGCTTAAGCAATTCCACCTTTCAAAATTGCTTTGTTACCCCTTGACTTTTATTGGTAGCCGAAACCCATCCTCCAAAGCTCTCTCTCCATTTCTTCTTTCTTCCAAAACCGTAAGTACTCTCCCTTTTACCCATTTTTGTTTTCCTTCTATCTTAACACTTTTGAGCCGAATTTTCCTTCCATTGTTGGCCGAATATCAACCCCTTCTGTACACCTTTCTCTTGTGTTTCTTCTTTGGGAATAAGCCGAATTCTTTCTTCATCTTGTTCTAAAAGTTGGCGAACCTCTCCTCTCCTAGAAGTCCTAGTTGGCCGAATATTGGGTGTTGGTAAGTGCAAGGCCGAATGGCCATATCTCCTTCTTTTGGTTCTTTGTTGGTTATGGTTTGGTTAAGGGCCGATTATGGTCAGGTTGGAAGGGTGTTAACCGTTTGGTAATCTCTTCGTTATAGGGTCTTTGGATTGCGGAATCAAGCGGGAGGAGTCTTTTTTCTGCTAACCAATTGGTAAGTGAGGGGTAAGTGATTGGTTGCTTGTTAGTTTAATTTTCTCGTGTTTCGATTTAGTCATGGTTGATAAAGGATTAACTGTATTCTTTTCAAGGTGGAGGCCGATTGTCTTAGAAGGGCCATTGTGGTTCGGGTTTGGTAAGAATCAAATCAATAGCAAGGTGAGGGTTCGATATTAACCCCTTTGGTTAATTGTGGATGGCCGAATGTCATAGATGCCTAACCCCTAATGTTTGGCCGATTGTAGGATCTAGTAATTAAGGGACAAGATCGCTTTCGTTGGATTCTAGACTCAGATTTACCAGGTGTGTAACTAACACACCCTTTACTTAGTAACGTTGTTAATAAACTTGATTGCTTAATAAGATTGAAACAGTGAGAAGGATAATTGGATACCCAAAAAGGGGTATGTGTACGATTCGGGTAAGTCTGTTCTATGATGAGTATTAATGATAACACATGATATCATGATTTATGTTATGCATGTTATGAGTTGTAATGCTTGATATGTTGGCATGATATGCATGGCTTGTATGAGATGCATAATCCCATGAGTATGATATGTGTGGGTGATAATGAGAGGAGGAGGAGCAAAGGTATATTGTGTTGTGAGCACACCAATGCTTTGTAGCACACTTTGTGACTTTGGGTCACCAGAGGTTTAGCACCTCCAGAGGTTTGGTACCTCAGCGTCTCGTCCCGTGGCTCGATACCACGATGGGGTTGGCCCCACGGATGATTATACTGGGATTGACGCCAGTGATTTGGTATCACACGATGGGTTGGCCCCATCACCGCATTTGTGACTACGGTCACCAGTGCTTTGGTAGCACATTGTGTCTTTGGGACACCAGAGGTTTGGCACCTCATTGCGACTTGTCCCTGTGGTTTGACCACCGTGGGTTGGCCCCACTTGAGTTATGGGATCGTCTGCTAGTGATTTGGTATCACACGATGGGTTGGCCCCATCATCACCAGATTTGTGACTACGGTCACCAGTGCTTTGGTAGCACATCGTGTCTTTGGGACACCAGTGGTTTGGTACCACAATGACGGATATATGTGTCTTTGGGACACCAAAGTGTTTTGGTAACACATTGTGACTATATGTCACCAGTGGTTTAGCACCACCAAAGGGTTTGGTACCACACGGGGTAGAAAAGGCGATATGGATGGTTAGGATCGGGTTGCATTAATTATGTTGCTATGTATGATGTGTGTTAGTATGTTGTTTCTTCGGAGCGGGATTTGCACATCAGGGTCACTCGACTCACCCTCTCCTTTGACATTTCAGTGACTCGTGAGACGGACATGGAGCCGGGATGGACTCGGGTGCACATGCCATGCTTTAATAAAGTTTTACTCGGACTCCACTATTTGGGTACTTTAGTTTATTTACTTTTAATTGGGTTTTATTTTGGATTTGTAAAGGCCTTTAAAGTTATGTTTTATGTTGTTGATGTTTTAAGTTGATTTTTGACATGCCTTAACAAAGTAACTTGGAATAAGTTTTACTAAAACTTGGAAAGATAATGATTTCAAAACTATAACGCATCGGTTTTAAACCATACCATCGGGTATCACACCGAGTTTCCATACTGAAACAAATACAACCGGTTTCCAATTCAAACTTGTAGTTCTCCTAAGTTTAAAAGTGTTTTATGTGTCACTAAGAAACTAATGAGGTTTTAATGGTTAAACTCGTTTTAACTACAAATTCGCTAAGTTTTCAAAATCTCCGTTTCAAATACATCAACTGCTTTTTCCAAACAAGACCACTCAAATTTGTTTCAAAGACCCGTGTTTTCACCCGACTTTTAAAATGATAAATCGGATCTCCCAAAAGCATTTTCCCGTAACATACCGTATTCGGACGTGGTGTCTTGTCCGGTTTGGGGTGTTACATTTGTGGTATCGAGCCAAGTTCAAAGGCTCACTTGTGGGCCGAGGCCCAAATGTTTTAAAGGATGTCATAAGTGTTTTGGGTTTAAATATATGGTTTGAAAGGCATGGCACCGAGTCTCCGCACTGGGTTCGCCTGTAAGTACCGGACTATTCTTTGTGATTTGATTGGATATGATATGATCTCGATGAATAGCAATAGTATACTACTTTAGAGATTGAAACCGAGTAGGATTCGTGAACTCGCGAGAACAAATCCTCATTAAATATTCATAAGACTTGTTTTTTTTTTTAAACAAGTGGAATAAACACTAATGCATAAAATTCTTTAATCGAATCGTAGAAAGATTAGACATGAGCACTCGAGGCGGGCGTGGTCGTAATTCTCGTGGTAGAGGTAGGGGTAGAATGACAGTTTACGAGCCCGTAGGATCCGGGCGGGTTCGAGAAAATGAGATACTCGGTTCCGCCACCACCGGAGGTGGTGAGTTCCAAGATCGATCGAGACGACGCAGCGTCACGAGCGATCTTTGCGAGTGTTGGAGAGGGTAGCTGGGGCAAGTGGTGGTGCAGGAGTCAGGAAATCAGTTCCTGAGCGACTCCGGGCTAATGGGGCTGAATTCTTTCGAGGTGTATCTGGTGTTGCTCCTAGCACTGCTGAATATTGGCTGGAGGCAACTGAGCGGATCATGGATGATCTGGACTTGACGGCTGAAGAGAAGCTGAAGGGTATCGTATCGCTTCTCCGGGATGAGTCATATCAGTGGTGGCTCACGGTTCGGGATAGTGTGGCCGCAGAGGATTTGACATGGGATTATTTTCGGCGACATATCAAAAGAAGTACATCGGGGCTAGTTACATCGACTCCCGAGAGAAAGGCATTTACGAGGCTTGTTCGGGGAGTAAGTCCATCTTCTTGAGTCTGAGGCCGAGTTCTGGTTGGTGAGTAGGTATGCCAGGGGCATTGTAGCCACTGAGCATGAGAGGTGTGTTCGTTTCGAGGATGGTCTGCGAGACGAGTTGAGGCTGCTGATTGCTCCTCAGCAGGAGCGAGTTTGTCGTCTTAGTTGAGAAGGCTAAGGTAGCCGAGGGTGTTAAGGAGTCCGTGAGGCGAGTATGGACAGGAGTAGGCTTAAGAGGAGCTTTGGGTCTTCTCAGTTCGTCGGGTAATCTGCGAGAGAGGGCTAGACCGAGTGGGCCGAATCGGTCTGCTAGGTTTGTTGTTTGCTAGGCGGGGGACCGCCGCAGCGGTAACCGATGTGGGAAATCTCATTGGGGTGGTTGTTGGACCGAGGTAAAGGTTGTTTCGAGTGTGGGTCTCGGATCATCGCATTAGGGATTGTCCGCGTAGGATGGCCGTGGATTCGGTCCGGAGAGTCGAGCCGTGTCGCCTTCGAGGTAATGGACCGCCACCGCAGAGGGGCCGTGGTAATGGCGAGAGATGGTTTTGGATCCGGTCGGGGCCGTGGAGCACCGGCGAGGTGCGGTAGTTCGATGCTAGACACGGATTGGTGTGGTGTATCTTTGAGGCGCCGAGAGGAGAGCGGCGACGCACCGGACGTCATAACCGTGACGTTCTTGATTTTTGGTACTCCTTATACTTTGCTTTAATTGATGTGGGTTCTACGCACTCTTATGTTGCCGTGAGTATAGTAGAGACTATGGATTTAGACTCGAGATATCTTCTAGGCGGATGATCGTGATTAGTCCGTTAGGTCACTCAGTAGTAGTAGATAAGTCATTTAGAGATGTACCTCTAGAGCTCCAAGGGGTAGTATTTGCTTCGACCGATGGAACCGCCGTTTGGGGAGTTCGATCGATCCTTGGGATGGATTGGTGGTTAAGTACCGTGCGAGGTTGGATTGCGCGCGTTTAGCGCATGGTTCTTAAGACGGTTGATGGTGATGAGGTGGCTATGATAGGTAGTAGGAGAGATTACTTATCAAATGTGGTATCCGCTTTGAAAGCGGAGAAGATGGTCGGGAAGGGTTGCGAAGCGTATGTAGTTCATGTGTATGCTTTGGAGGTTAAAGAGTCCGCTGTTGAGAAGGTTCGTCTTTGTTAAGGAATTTGCCGATGTGTTTCTGAGGAGCTTCCGGTTTGCCGCCGGATCGAGAGGTAGAGTTCGGGATTGATCTCATTGCAGGATCGCGCCGGTGTCTATTGCTCAGTATAGGATGGCACCAAAGGAATTGGTGGAGCTTAAGGCTCAGATCCAGGAGTTATTGGATCGAGGTTTCATCAGGCCAAGTGTTTCACCGTGGGGTGCGCCGGTTCTTTTGTCAAGAAGAAAGATGGTACGATGCGGATGTGCATAGACTACCGCCCGATTGAACAAGTCGACGATTAAAAACAAGTATCCGCTTGCCCGCGGATAGACGATTTGTTTGATCAGCTGAGGGGTGCTGCGGTATTTTCGAAGATCGACTTGAGGTCTGGGTATCATCAGTTGAAGGTTAAGGAGGCTGATATCCATAAAACGGCGTTTCGGACTCGGTATGGGCACTACGAATTTCTAGTAATGCCGTTCGGGTTGACTAACGCACCGGCAGCGTTTATGGATATGATGAATAGGTGTTTCAAAGATGATCTGGATCGGTTCGTGGTGGTTTTCATAGACGACATCTTAGTGTACTCAAGGGCGAGAGGAAGAGCATGATGCGCATTTGAGAGTGGTGCTGCAGCAGTTACGAGGAAAAAGCAACTCTATGCTAAGTTCGATGAAGTGCGAGTTACGCTTAGAGAAGTGACGTTCTTGGGTCATGTAGTGTCGGTGAAGGATTCGTGTAGATCCTCGTAAGATTGAGGCGCTTTTGGATTGGAAGCCGCCTAGGTCGATGGCCGAGATTCGGAGTTTTCAGGTTTGGCGGATACTCACCGAAGGTTTGTTGAGGGTTTCTCGTTAATAGCAACTGGATGACCAAGTTGTTAAGGAAAGAGGTTCCGCTTGTATGGACCGAGAAACAGCAGGAAAGCTTCGATAAGTTAAAGAAGATTTTGACCGAGGCTCGGTTTTGATTCAACTTTGAGGCTGGTAAGGAATACACAGCTCATCGCGATGCATCACATACGGGATTGGGTTGTGTGTTGATGCAGAAGGTAAGGTTGTGGCTTACGCTTCTAGGCAAATTTGAGGCCACATGAGGTCAACTATCCGACGACGATTTGGAGCTAGCGGTACCGTAGTTTTCGCCTTAAAAACTTGGAGGCACTACTTGTATGGAGAGAGATCGATAGTCTACACGGATCATAAGAGTCTCAAGTATCTACCGACTCGGAGGACTTGAATTTGAGGCAGGCGTAGATGGGTTGAGTTCTTTGAAGGATTACGATCGTTTCTATTGAGTATCATCCGGGCAAGGCTAACGTGGTGGCGGCGCGCGTTGAGCCGTAAGGTTGTTTCGGACTTAAGAGCTTTGTTTGCCCATTTGAGCTTGTATGATGACGGGAGTATTCTCGCGAGCTACGAGTTAAGCCTACTTGGGTTGAGCGGATCGTAGAAAAACAGATTAGAGGATGAGGTTACGAGTGCGCGAAGGTTACAAGTGCGTAATGGTGGTTTGGAGGGTTACGACTTGTCAGTGATGAGGTTCTGTGTTTTCAAGGTAAGGCTTGTATGCCTAAGGATGTTGAGTGAGACAGAAGATTCTTCAGACGCATTACAGCGATCCTTATGCTATGCATCCCGGAGGTAGCAAGATGTATAAGGATCTTAGAGAGCGCTTTTGGTGGCTCGGCTTGAAGAAAGAGGTGACAGAGTTTGTGGGAAAGTGTCCGACTTGTCGCCAGGTCAAGGCCGAACATCGCTTGCCGTCGGGTTTGCTTCGACTGTGAAGATTCCGCGCAGCTGGAAGTGGGAAAGGATAACCATGGATTTCGTCGGTGGGTTACCGCTACGCCAAGCAAGAAGGATTCGATTTGGGTAGTAGTGGATCGACTGACTAAATCAGCTCACTTTATTCCGGTGAGGGTTGACTACTCACTTCAGAAGCTAGCGAAGCTGTATGTGTCAGAGATAGTAAGGTTGCACGGCGTGCGAGTTTCGATAATCTCGGATAGGGATCCTAGATTTACGTCAAGGTTACGAAAGCGTTGCATCAAGCTCTGGGTACTCGTTTGGATTTCAGCACGGCTTTTCACCCGCAGTCTGACGGTCAATCAGAAAGGGTCATTCAGATCTTAGAGGATATGCTGAGAGGTTGTGTCCTGGATTTCAGAGGTAGTTGGGAGGAGTTTCTACCATTGGGTGAGTTTGCCTACAACAACAGCTACTACCAAGCGAGCATCAAGATGGCACCGTATGAGGCGTTGTATGGTAGGAAGTGTCGCTCACCTACGTGTTGGGCGGAGTTGGGTGAACGTCGGTTGTTAGGACCCGAGTTGGTTCTGCGAGACCGAAGACAAGGTTAAGCGATTCGGTCTCGATTGAAGGAAGCTTGGACCGTGCGAAGTCTTATGCCGATCTTAAGCGAAGAGATATAGAGTTCGGCCGTGGGGATCGAGTGTTTCGAAGGTCTCGCCTTGGAAGAAGGTATTGAGGTTCGGGAAGAAAGGCAAGCTTAGTCCGAGGTTCATTGGGCGTATAAGGTATTGAGGCGAGTTGGACCATGGGCGTATCAACTTGAGTTGCCGCAGAGTGAGTCGATTCATGACGTTTTCACGCGTTCGATGCTTGACGTTATCGCTCGGATCCGTCGCATGTGGTAGCAATGGAAGAAATCGAGGTGAATCCAGTTTGGTATGGAAGAGGAACCTGCGTGCGATTCTTGATCGGGATGTGAAGGTTCTGCGTAGGAAGTCTGTGCCTTTGGTTAAGGTACTTTGGCGGAATCATGGTATAGCGAGGCGACATGGGAACCCGAGGATACGATGAAACAAAGAATACCCGCAACTCTTTTGACCGGGTAATTTCTGGGCGAAATTATTTTAAGAGGGTAGAAGCGTAATATCCCGGGTTAGGGGCTATTTTGATGTTGCATGTGTTTAGTGTCTTTGTCTTTGCTATTTCGGTGTTTTAGGGTCTAATTGTAGCCTAGGTGTATGCTTGAGTAAATAAGAAAATTTTGGTTTTTGGGTGTTAAGTCGGGAGCCGAGGAAAGTCGGGTTTAAGAATTTTATTCGTGGTTTGGTTGCACAAGTAAGGACTCGGCAAGAGTGGCAAGGGGAGTTTGGTATGGCGTCACATGCGGATGGAGTGGAGGTCCAGTGTTCGAGCTGCAGAGTTCTCCTTTTGACTTTTTTTGGGACTGCATGAAGAAGAGGCGGAAAGGCAAGTGGAATTCTACCATGGACTTGGTCAAAAGGGGATTTGGTAGGTGGAGAGTGGAAGTAGGAGTTTGACTTGTTCAAACTAGTTTGAACTAGTGGCTTGGAGTGGGTGGGGGGGGATATGGCGAAATTTTGGGGGAGTTTTGGGAGTGGCCGGTTGGTAGGTGTTGGTGGAGGGACGGCTTGGTATGGGGAGTGGGTAGCAGAAATTCATTTTGGGCATTTTGGCACTAATTCGGTCACTTTTGGTTTCAAACCTTTTCCTCTTTTGTTGTCAATAGTAGCCGAATTTCTCCAAGTAAGTTCTCATTTTCTTCCTTTTGTAAACCGAAAGCTTAAGCAATTCCACCTTTCCGAAATTGCTTTGTTACCCCTTGACTTTTATTGGTAGCCGAAACCCATCCTCCAAAGCTCTCTCTCCATTTCTTCTTTCTTCCAAAACCGTAAGTACTCTCCCTTTTACCCATTTTTGTTTTCCTTCTATCTTAACACTTTTGAGCCGAATTTTCCTTCCATTGTTGGCCGAATATCAACCCCTTCTGTACACCTTTCTCTTGTGTTTCTTCTTTGGGAATAAGCCGAATTCTTTCTTCATCTTGTTCTAAAAGTTGGCCGAACCTCTCCTCTCCTAGAAGTCCTAGTTGGCGAATATTGGGTGTTGGTAAGTGCAAGGCCGAATGGCCATATCTCCTTCTTTTGGTTCTTTGTTGGTTATGGTTTGGTTAAGGGCCGATTATGGTCGAGTTGGAAGGGTGTTAACCGTTTGGTAATCTCTTCGTTATAGGGTCTTTGGATTGCGGAATCAAGCGGGAGGAGTCTTTTTCTCGCTAACCAATTGGTAAGTGAGGGTAAGTGATTGGTTGCTTGTTAGTTTAATTTTTCTCGTTTCGATTTAGTCATGGTTGATAAAGGATTAATCGTATTCTTTTCAAGGTGGAGGCCGATTGTCTTAGAAGGGCCATTGTGGTTCGGGTTTGGTAAGAATCAAATCAATAGCAAGGTGAGGGTTCGATATTAACCCCTTTGGTTAATTGTGGATGGTCGAATGTCATAGATGCCTAACCCCTAATGTTTGGCCGATTGTAGGATCTAGTAATTAAGGGACAAGATCGTTTCGTTGGATTCTAGACTCAGATTTACTGGTGTGTAACTAACACACCCTTTACTTAATAACGTTGTTAATAAACTTGATTGCTTAATAAGATTGAAACAAGGAGAAGGATAATTGGATACCCAAAAAGGGGTATGTATACGATTCGGTAAGTCTGTTTCTATGATGAGTATTAATGATAACACATGATATCATGATTTATGTTATGCATGTTATGAGTTGTAATGCTTGATATGTTGGCATGATATGCATGGCTTGTATGAGATGCATAATCCCATGAGTATGATATGTGTGGGTGATACGAGAGGAGGGAGCAGTGGTATATTGTCTTTGTGAGCACCGGTGCTTTGGTAGCACACTTTGTGACTTTGGGTCACGGAGGTTTGGCACCTCCAGAGGTTTGGTACCTCAGTCGTCTCGTCCCGATGGCTCAAGGTACCACGATGGGTTGGCCCCACGGATGATTATACGGGATTGACGCCAGTGATTTGGTATCACACGATGGGTTGGCCCCATCACCGGTTGTGACTCACGGTCACGGTGCTTTGGTAGCACATTGTGTCTTTGGGACACCGGAGGTTTGGCACCTCATTGCGACTTGTCCTGTGGTTTGACCACCGTGGGTTGGCCCCACTTGAGTTATGGGATCGTCTCGCTAGTGATTTGGTATCACACGCGATGGGTTGGCCCCATCATCACCGATTTGTGACTACGGTCACCGGTGCTTTGGTAGCACATCGTGTCTTTGGGACACCAAAGTGGTTTGGTACCACAATGACGGATATTGTGTCTTTGGGACACCAGTGTTTTGGTAACACATTGTGACTATATGTCACCAGGTGGTTTGGCACCACCAAAGGGTTTGGTACCACACGGGTAGAAAAGGCGATATGGATGGTTAGGATCGGGTTGCATTAATTATGTTGCTATGTATGATGTGTGTTAGTATGTTGTTTCTTCGGGAGCGGGATTTGCACATCTGGGTCACTCGACTCACCCTCTCCTTTGACATTTCAGTGACTCGTGAGACGCGGACATGGAGCCGGGATGGACTCGGGGTGCACATGCCATGCTTTAATAAAGTTTTACTCGAGACTCCACTATTTGGGTACTTTAGTTTATTTACTTTTAATTGGGTTTTATTTTGGATTTGTAAAGGCCTTTAAAGTTATGTTTTATGTTGTTGATGTTTTAAGTTGATTTTTGACATGCCTTAACAAAGTAACTTGGAATAAGTTTTACTAAAACTTGGAAAGATAATGATTTCAAAACTATAACGCATGACTGGTTTAAACCATACCATCGGGTATCACACCGAGTTTCCATACTGAAACAAATACAATCGGTTTCCAATTCAAACTTGTAGTTCTCCTAAGTTTAAAAGTGTTTTATGTGTCACTAAGAAACTAATGAGGTTTTAATGGTTAAACTCGTTTTAACTACAAATTCTGGCTAAGTTTTCAAAATCTCCGGGTTTCAAATACATCAACTGTTTTTCCAAACAAGACCACTCAAATTTGTTTCAAAGACCCTGTGTTTTCACCCAGCTTTTAAAACGATAAATCGGATCTCCCAAAAGCATTTTCCCCGTAACATACCAGATTCGGACGTGGTGTCTTGTCCGGGTTTGGGGTGTTACAATGAGTCTATTTTCAAAAATTTTGTTAGGTTGTCTACCTGAATCTAATTATTACTTTGAAGCTTGAAATTTACAAGGTTGATATCAAAAGCCCATAATTTTTGTGAGATTTTGAGCCTGTTAGAGCATATTCTTTCTTGCTCACTTTATTGATTATGAGTGTGTCAACATTGATTTGTTATTCTAGAACTTGCTTCGATTATACATGTCGAGACCACACCTTTGATTTGATATACAGAGATGATAAAGGCACTTAGGTTTTAACCCACTTACTCCACTAAAAGCCTACCCTCACAATTAACCCCTAGTGAACCCCTTTTAAGACTAACAACCCAACTCTTGACTCACCCAATAATACTAACCCAAAACCCACTTTGTATTTGTTATCACCATTTTTCTTGACCACCCTTATATCGAGTTTTGATTTGATCAGTTGCCTAATTATTTTATTCATTTCAGTACTTGAATCCATCTTTTATTACATGATTTGTCCTTAAAAAAAATGAAGTATATTCATTTTTACTTCTTTGTTATTGGAGCTTAAGCAGTTAATTTCATAATTTGAGAAGAAGCTCATGTTATTAGTATTAAGTTTTCAATTGATGTAATTATTCATGTCGATCGACTTTCTAGTTAGGTAATTTGTCAATTCAATCTCGATTCTAACCCTCTAATTCAACCTTTATCCACACCTTTAACCCGAGCCCCGTTACAACCCTTTTTAAAGACCTTTTGATTTGTGTATCATCTCATATTATAGTGGTGGAGATTTAATTTTCTTGCAAGCCTATGGGATTAACTTTTCATGTTTGACTTATGATTGCTTTTTCCTGAACCTTAAACACTTCGAGTGATTTGAGTGAATCTTTAGTGAGGATGTCAATTTTTGTCGATTTTGAATTAAAGGTAATTATTTAGGTAAAGGGAAACACCTATTTTTCGTACTATAAAAACTATGAATTTAATTGTTTGAATCTTTAGGAACCTTCTGGTTAAATTATCAATGTATGAATTACCTATGAATTATGATGAAACATTATTGATAAAGATTATGAATCGAGGAAATTCGATTTTAATTGCGAGTTAAGAATTTTGCTTGAGAACAAGAAAAAGCTTAAGTTTGGGGTATTTGATAAACCGTAATTTATACATATTTTAATCCCACATTTAGCATGCTTTTTGGATGATTTATCCTTTGAATTGTGGAATTTGATGCTCCTAAACCTTTAATTTCATGTTTTATACTTAGAAGAGCATCGAAGGATGAAAAGAACGAGAAAGGGGCTAAAAACGGACCAAATGGGCCAAAGTAGAAAATCAATACGGCCTGGGCCCAAGCCACACGGCCGTGCCCCTTTAGCAGGCTCGACCACGGCCTGAATTTGATTCACACGGGCGTGTTGCACGGCCGTGTCCCTGCCATGACAAAGAGGAATTTCACTCGGAATAGGGCACTTAGAGGCAAAGAAAGACATTCCAAAAGCCTATATAAACACCCTAAAGGCCAACCTAGAGAGGGGCGTCTAGCTAGGCCAAGGAACCAAGCCAGAGAGGTCAGAATTGTGGGATTTACTCAAAGAAAGCCAGTTGATTCATCTCGAGAAGCTGAAATCATACTCAAGACGGAGAATCTCTCCTTCAATTCCTTCAAGGGGTTTTAGGGTTTTCTTATGTTTTGTTTTATCTTTTCTTTTGAGATGTATTCTTTTACGATTATAAACTAAACCCCTCAGATACCTGAGGGGGATGAAACCTAAGACGGATCTTGTTATTGTTTTCTGAACTATATGATAAATACTTGATTTGTTCTTAACTATGTGTTCTTAATTCTTGTTTTGGTATTTCTGGATATTGATTCAAGTATTGATGTGCTTAGGCAGTGGAGGAATATTCCATGTTTAAGGGTAGATCTAGCATAGTTAAGCGGAGTTGATCGAAACCCTAGAGATAGGATGACAAAAATCTACCGGATTAGGGTCAAACCTAATATGGGAGTCCATAGATCGAGTTAATGCAATCCTAGGGGTTTTAATTAGGAAGAGATTTCAATTAATCAACCTAGGGTTAGACGTTAGTAGCCTCGAGAGAGGTATTAATATAAATTAGGGAATCCTACGGATCAAGTTCAGTGAATAAATCGTCTGGTTCAGAGTTAAATAACAAGTGAGGTCTAGGTGGATTCTCCCTTGGGTATCGTCTTAATCAATTGGTTTTTCCCACAAGTATTTCCCCAATTCATTCTCTGTGTCTTAGCGTCTTTAGCTTAGTAGTAAGTTAATTTTAGAATAAACAACAAATCCCTTAATTCTTAGGCTAAATAATAAAAAGAAAGTCAGTATTAGTACTCTTGGTTCCTTTGGGTTCGACAATCCGGTCTTGCCACTAAGCTATACTACTGTTCAATATGTGCACTTGCCTCAATCGTGGTGATATTTAGTTTCTAGGCTAGATCATTTATTATATAAATATTAAGACTCTCGACACTACGATCAAGTTTTTGGCGCCGATTGGGAATATAAAAATTGTGAGGGATTTTTCGATTGGGAATATCAAAATTGTGAGGGATTTTTCGAATGTCTTTCCTGAAGAGTTACAGGTTTACCTCTGAATCAAGAAGTTGAGTTCGGCATTGAGCTTTTACCAGGTACAGCTCTAGTGTCCATCGCTCCTTACCGTATGGCACCGAAGAAGCTTACAGAGCTTAAGGCTCAACTTTAAAAGCTTCTGGGTCGTGGTTTCATCTGGCCTAGTGTGTCTCTGTGGGGGGCACCGATTCTGTTTGTGAAGAAAAAGGATGGCACTATGAGGATGTGCATCGATTATCGGTTGTTGAATAAACTGATTGTGAAGAATAAGTATCTTCTTCCGAGGAACAATGATTTGTTTGATCAGTTTTGAGGGGCTTTAGTGTTTTTAAAGGTTGATCTTCATTCTGGGTATCACTAGTTGAGAGTTAAGGAAGCTGATGTTCATAAGAATGCATTTAGGACTCGTTATGGACACTACAAGTTCCTAGCTATGCCTTTTGGTCTAATGAATGCTCCGGCTGCATTCATGGATCTAATGAACCGAGTCTTTCAGCCATATCTGGATCAGTTTGTCGTGGTCTTTATCGATGATATTTTAGTTTACACTAAGACCGAGGATGAGCACGATGAGCATCTTAGAGTAGTGCTTCAAATACTCTGTGAGAAACAGCTCTACGCTAAGTTGAGCAAGTGTGAGTTCTGGTTGTGTGAGGTAACTTTTCTGGGTCATGTGGTTTCTGCTTAGGGGATCCGAGTTGATCCGAGGAAGATTGAGGCTATGCTTGATTTGAAACAGCCTAAGAATGTATCTGAGATCCGCAGTTTTCTAGGTCTTGCGGGTTATTATCAGTGATTTTTCGAGGGGTTCCCTCTAATTGCAGCTCCTTTGACTAAGATTCTGCATAGGGGTGTTCCTTTCGTTTGAACTGATGCGCATCAAATGAGTTTTGAGAAGCTCAAGTCTGTTCTAACTCAGGCTCCTGTTCTGATACAGCCTGAATCTGATAAAGAGTTCGTGGTCTACAGTGATGCATCGTGATAAACCGTAATTTATACATATTTTAATCCCACATTTAGTATGCTTTTTGGATGATTTATTCTTTGAATTGTTGAATTTGATGCTCCAAATCCTTTAATTTCATGTTTTATACTTAGGAGAGCATCGGAGGTCGAAAGGAACGAGAAACGGGCCGAAAACGGAGAAAATGGGCTTATCTTAGAGACTCACACGGCCTGGACTATGACCCACGGCCGTGTGTTTCGAATAACAACCCAGACACGACTTAGAACATTGTACACGGCCAGATGACACAGCCGTGTGTGGCAAACAGGATCGACCACGACCAAGGGAGTCGACCACGGGCGTGTCACACGGGCGTGTCCCTGTTTTAACCAAGATGAGTTTCATTCAGAATGGGATACTTAGAGTCAAAGAAAGACATTCCAAAAGCCTATATAAACACCCTAAAGGCCAACCTTGAAGAGGGCGTCCAGCTAGGCCAAGGAGCCAAGCCAGAGAGGCTAGAATTGTGGGATTTACTCGAAGAAAGCCAGTTGATTCATCTTAAGAAGCCGAAAACATACTCAAGACTGAGGATCTCTCCTTAAATTCCTTCAGGGGGTTTTAGGGTTTTCTTATGTTTTGTTTTATTTTTTCTTCTGAGATGTATTCTTTTAAGATTATGAACTAAACCCCTCAGATACCTGAGGGGGATGAAACCTAAGACGGATCTTGTTATTGTTTTCTGAACTATATGATAAATACTTGATTTGTTCTTAATTCTTGTTTTGATATTTCAGGATATTGATTCAAGTATTGATGTGCTTAGGCAGTGGAGGAATATTCCCTGTTTAAGAGTAGATCTAGCATAGTTAAGCGGAGTTGATCGCAACCCTAGAGATAGGATGACGAAAATCTGCCGGATTAGGGTCAAACCTAATATGGGAGTCCATAGATCGAGTTAATGCAATCCTAGGGGTTTTAATTAGAAAGAGATTTTAATTAATTAACCTAGGGTTAGACGTTAGTAGCCTCGAGAGAGGTATTAATATAAATTAGGGAATCCTACGGATCAAGTCAAGTGAACAAATCATCTGGTTCAGAGTTAAATAACGAGTGAAGTCTAGGTGGATTCTTCCTTGGGTTTTGTCTTAATCAATTGGTTTTTCCCACAAGTATTTTCCCAATTCATTCTCTGTGTCTTAGCATCTTTAGCTTAGTAGTTATTTAATTTTAGATTAAACAACAATTCCCTTAATTCTTAGGCTAAATAATAAAAAGAAAGTCAGTATTAGTACTTTTGGTTCATTTGGGTTCAACATTCTGGTCTTGCCACTAAGCTATACTACTGTTCGATAGGTGCGTTTGCCTCAATCGTGGTGATAGTTAGTTTCTAGGCTAGATCATTTATTATATAAATATTAAGACTCTCGACACACGATCAAGTTTTTGGTACCGTTGCCGGGGAACTAAAATATTAAGAACGCTCAATTTTTATTACTTTAGCCATTTTTATTTTTACGATTTGCTTTTATTTTGTTTTTAACTTTGCTAATTTTTCTTCTTTTTGTTCCTTGCAGGTACCCCTAGTTTATGACTAGAATGAACCCGACAGGACCCTTAATTTATGACAGTGATATTGAAGTTACCGTTCGCAGAAATTGTAGAGAAATAAGGCGAAGCTTATATTATATAGAAGAAGAGCAAGAAGACGAAACCAATACTACCGAAGAGATGGCTGAGAATAATCCGCTACCTCTAGAGGTGGCCGAAAATCATGCTCCTCGAACTATGTATGGTTATGCTAAACCTAATTTAACAGGAACTGAGTCAAGTATTGTTAGACCTCGCTTCTTGCCGCAAATAATTTTGAATTGAAACCTAACACTATACAGATGATACAACAGTTTGTTCAGTTTGATGGTTTCCAGGATGAGGATCCTAACACACACTTAGCAAATTTTCTAGAATTCTGTGATACCTTCAAAATAAATGGTGTTTCTGATGATGCCATCTGTCTTTGGTTGTTTCCCTTTTCTTTGAGAAATAAAGCCAAACAGTGGTTAAATTCTCTTCCACGAGGGTCAATCACTACATGGGATCAAATGACCGAAAAATTCTTGTTAAAATATTTTCCACCAGCCAAAATGGCCAAGTTGAGGAATGATATCTCTTCTTTTGTGTAGATGGATCTAGAAACACTATATGATGCATGGGAGAGATACAAGGATTTGTTGAGAAGGTGCCCTCACCATGGGCTACCTTTGTGTCTTCAAGTTCAAACCTTCTACAACGGTGTGAACCCTTCAACAAGGCAACTAATCGATTCAGCCACCGGTGGAACGCTGAATAACAAAACTCCTGAAGCGGCCTACGAGTTTATAGAGGAGATGTCACTGAATAACTATCAGTGGCAAGTTACAAGGACAAGGCCAACAAAAGCAGCCGGAGTTTTCAACCTCGACGCAGTAACCATGCTATCAAATCAGGTAGAGATGTTAAACAAAAAGATTGATGGTTTGTGTTCTTCGCAGGTACATCCGGTAATGCAGTGCGAAACAAGTGGAGGTGTGGCGAATCCTGAGTACCCACCCTACGGACATGGCATGGAAAACGAACAGATGAACTATATGGGTAACAATTCTAGACCCCAAAATAACCCTTATAGTAATAATTATAATCCAGGTTGGATGAACCACCCAAATTTCTCATGGGGTGGTCAAGGAAATCAGAGACAACAACCCCCTCCAAACTTCCAACAACAGCCCTACCCATAGGAAAAGAAGCCGAACCTTGTGGATATGCTAGCAAAATTCAATTCAGCGTCAGAAATTCATTTTCATCATACAGAAACGACGTTGAATAATCAGCAAACATTAATTCAAGAGCTTAAAAATCAACTAAGACAGCTGACCAAGTTAGTTTCTGAAAGGTAACCAGGTCATTTACCTAATAATACCGAACCTAAACCACAAGAGCAAGTAAAGGCAGTAACATTAAGGAGTGGGAAGGAATTGGTTGAAGCAGAAAAGAAGATGCCACAAGAAACTAATAAGGAGAAAAGTGAGGAAATCGAGAATGTAACACCGGTACGTGAAGAATTTAAGCCACCGATCCCATATCTGGCAAAGTTGAAGAAAGATCTCTTAGACGCACAATACGGTAAATTTCTTGAACTTTTTAAACAGTTACATATCAACTTACCTTTTGTTGAAGCTATTTCGCAAATGCCGATGTACGCAAAATTCCTAAAAGAGCTTTTAACAAATAAAAGAAAGTTTGAAGAGATATCAACAGTGGAACTTAATGAATAATGTTCAGCCATCCTCCAAAACAAGCTACCAACCAAATTGAAAGATCCAGGAAGTTTCACTATTCCCTGTTTAATTGGTAGTTTAAACATCGAGTAAGCACTAGTTGATCTAGGTGCCAGTATTAATTTAATGCCTTATAAAATGTTTAAGCAACTTGGTCTTGGGGAACCAAAACCCACTAGGATGAGTATTCAGTTAGCTGACAGATCTATTAAATATTCTAGAGGAATTATCGAAGATATTATGGTAAAAGTTGATAAATTTATATTCCCTGTTGATTTTGTTGTGCTTGACATGGATGAGGACATTGAGGTACCTTTAATTTTGGGGCGCCCCTTTTAGCTACTTCTAGAGCTGTTATTGATGTAGGTGATGGTAAACTTGCGTTAAGGGTAGGCGACGAGGAAATTATTTTTCAAATTTACGACGCTATGCGATATTCTAGAGAACAAGATGATTCCTATTATTTTATTGATGCCATTGATCATTTTATTCAAGATTCTTTGCAGGAAATCATACATGACGACACGATGGAACTGTGTCTTACCCAAGGTAAGGGGGTAGATGATGATACCAATGAGTTGAATTCTAATACATCTTCCTCTAGACAAAAGAAAGAAGAGGACATTGAAATCAATAACGAACTAAAACAAAAACCCTCTATTGATGAGCCACCGAAATTATAATTAAAACAATTGCCAAATCACTTAGAATATGCATTCCTCGGGGATAACTCTACGCTACCAGTAATCATCTCTTCAGAACTGGAACCCGAAGAGAAAGATGAGTTGCTACAGGTATTAAGGGAACATAAAAGAGCCATAGCTTGGGAAATTTCTGACATTAAAGGAATAAGCCCATCATTTTGCACCCACAAAATTTTAATGGAAGATGAGTATAAACCATGTGTGCAACCTCAAAGACGATTGAACCCCAACGTGAAAGAAGTTGTTAAAGCTGAGGTAATTAAACTTCTAGATGCTGGAATAATTTATCCTATTTCTTACAGTACTTGGGTAAGTCCTGTGCAGGTCGTTCCAAAGAAAGGAGGCATGACTGTTGTAGCCAACGAAAAAAATGAATTGATTCCTACAAGAACAATCATAGGTTGGAGAGTCTGTATTGACTATAGAAAGTTGAACGACACCACCAGAAAAGATCACTTCCCTTTGCCCTTTATTGATCAGATGTTAGAAAGATTATCTGGGCATATGTACTATTGCTTCCTAGACGGACTCTCCGGCTACATCCAAATCCCAATAGCCCCTGAGGATCAAGAAAAGACAACATTTACATGTCCATACGGTACGTTTGCTTATCGTAGAATGCCTTTTGGATTATGTAATGCTCCTGCTACTTTTCAGCGCTGCATGCTGGACATCTTTGATGAACTTGTGGAAGACATATTGGAGGTATTTATGGACGATTTTTCAGTATTTGGTAATTCTTTCCATCTTTGCCTTAAAAATCTAAAACGAGTTCTAATGAGATTTGAGGAAACGAATCTTGTTTTAAATTGGGAAAAGTGTCACTTCATGGTTCGAGAGGGGATTGTTTTAGGACACAAAGTTTCTAGTAAGGGGATTGAGGTTTATAAAGCAAAGGTTGAAACCATAGAAAAATTACCTCCTCCTAGTTCAGTTAAGTCTATTCGAAGCTTTTTAGGACATGCTGGATTTTATCAAAGATTTATTAAGGATTTTTCTAAAATAGCTAAGCCTTTAACAAAACTACTAGAAAAGGATGTGCCTTTCGATTTTGATCAGGAATGTTTAGATGCATTTAACACCCTTAAAAATAAATTAATAAAGGCTCCAATTATAATTGCACCTGATTGGAATGTACCCTTTGAACTAATGTGTGATGCGAGTGATTTTGCAGTAGGTGCAGTTTTGGGATAGCGAAGAGACAAGCATTTTCAGCCAATTTATTATGCTAGCAAAACATTGACGCCCACACAAGAAAATTACACCACCACAGAAAAAGAGTTGCTAGCTGTGGTTTTTGCATTTGATAAATTTAGACAGTATTTGATATTATCTAAAGTTTTCGTTTACACTGACCATTCAGCTCTTCGTTATCTTTTAACTAAATCCGATGCAAAACCTAGACTCATAAGATGGATTTTACTCTTACAGGAATTTGATTTGGAAATTCAAGATAAGAAGGGAGTTGAAAATCTTGCAGCAGATCATCTTTCTAGGCTTGAAAATCCACATATCAAAGAACTAGATGAGAGTGAGATAAATGACTCATTTCCGAAGAACAACTATTCACTATATCTAACTCCGAGGTACCCTAGTTCGCAGATATTGCAAATTACTTAGTTGCTAACATCCTACCAAAAAGGTTAACACATCATCAAAAGAAGCGATTCTTTGTTGATGCGAAAAATAATTTTTTGGAGGATCCTTTTCTTTTCCGTATATGTGCAGATCAAGTAATTCGGAGATGTGTTACAAAAGAAGACGCAAGCAAAATCTTAGAACATTGCCATTCAGGACCTTCAGGAGGACATTACAACGGGATCAGGACAGCACACATAACACTTGAATCAGGTTTTTATTGGTCTACCTTGTTCAAAGACGCAAACAGGTATGTTGCTTCATGCGATAGATGTCAGAGAACATGTAATATCTCTAAACACGATGAAATGCCCCAATTATACATGCTATCATGCGAAATTTTTGATGTATGGGGTATTAATTTTATGGGCCCATTCCCTAGTTCATTTGGGAATAAATACATCCTAGTAGCAGTGGACTATATGTCAAAATGGGTGGAAGCTCAAGCTTTACCCACTAATGATGCCAGAATGGTAGTGAAATTTCTTAAGAAACTCTTCTCTCGATTTGGAACACCCAGAGCAATTATTAGTGATAGGGGTACTTATTTTTGTAATACTCAATTTGACAATGTCTTAAAGAAATATGGAGTACACCACAGAACAACTACCCCTTATCACCCTCAAACCAATGGACAAGTGGAAGTAGCAAATCGAGAGCTTAAGCGTATTCTAGAGAAAACAGTTGAATCAAACAGGAAAGATTGGGCATTGAAAGTAGACGATGCTTTATGGGACTATAGAACAGTGCTTAAAACTCCCATAGGAACATCCCCATACAAACTTGTCTATGGAAAAAGTTGTCATCTACCATTTGAGTTAGAGCACAAAGCTTTTTGGGCTATAAAAATTTTAAATTACGATCTTAAAACTACAGGTGAGAAGAGGATGATGCAGTTGAACTAGCTAGATGAATGGCAAGCTAATGCCTATAAGAACTCACGACTATATAAGGAGGCAACAAAGTGACGCCATGATGCTTGTTTAAAGCAACTGAAGCAATTCACAGTAGGATATTTACTCCTGCTATACAATTCAAGGCTCAAATTGTTTCCTGAAAAGCTGAGATCAAGATGGTCAGGTCCATTCGTAATCAAAACTATTTTTCCCTACGGCACAGTCGAGGTAACTCATCCAACTCGTGGCACATTCAAGGTAAATGGTCAGCAACTGAAAATTTATAATGGTGAAGATTTTAAGGATATGAGAGAGGAGCTTCGGCTCTGTGAACCTTCATTTAGAAATGGAAACAGGGTAAGTCTAGCTTAAGACTTTAAACGAGCGCTTCTCGGGAGGCAACCCGAGTACTAACTTCACTAATGTCATATTTTCGATTTCTAGCACCTAACTACAAACTAACCAATTTAATAAAGCGCAGGTTTCCTTACCACACGGCCTTGCACACGGGTGTGGCCGTGGCCGTGTGGACACCACGAATGGATACATGGGCGTGGCGGAGATTATGCAGAAATAGGACAAAAAGTTTCTCCAAGACACGGGCTCCGACTAAACGACACGGCCGTGCGACACGGTCGTGGTCAAAACTATTTAAAGAACATGAACTGTGATAAATACACACGCCCGTGCGATTCGACCGTGGCAGATACTGATTAATTGACACGGGCGTGCGACACGCCCGTGCATCTAAACCGTGGTAAACACTGAGTAATCGACACGGGCATGAGCCACGCCCGTGCCTCAAGGTCGTAGTCGACACTGATTAATGAACACGGACGTAGGACCCTCTACACGGGCATGGGAGAAGCGAACAAGATATCACATGGCCGTGTGATATGGTCGTGTGTCGCAACAGGCCCAAGGAACACGAGCGTGGACTACACCTCAAACGCGCCTAAATTTAAAAATTCTCGAAACACACGAGCCAAATAAAGGGAACACGGGCGTGGCACCGGACCGTGTTCCCCGCCCCTTATTTAACGTAGCCTGTGCTCATCTTCCCCCCAAAAAATATCCCCCAAACCCTAGTTGTTTTCTCTTAAAGCAAGCCACCCCTTTCCCATTCCGACCACCGGCACCCCTTTTTCCTCTCCTCTCTTCATCTCCCCTCATTCCCCTCCCCTTTCTCTCTCTTTCTCTTTCTCATCCACACACAACACACGCAGTCCATGCCCGTGCGAAGTTTCCACGCCCGCACAACTCTCCACGACCGTGCTCCGACCACCGCCTCAACCGCGCCACTTCCCTTAAAAACTCCACCGGTCACTTCTCCTTTTTCCCATTTTACTACATTCACCTTTATTATCATAGGGATTTTATTTAGTTTCTAGTTAATTTATCTTTAATTCTTAATATTAGTTACACTCATTATTAGATTGTTAATTCATCATTTAGTCCTTGTTTAAATAATAGTGAATAATATTTATGCTGATAAATGTTATACAATATGTCTTGGTTGGAAATATTTCTTGTTGAATATCTATTATTTTCAGGAATGAAATAATGTCATCTTCCCGAGGCAAGAAAATCGCAGTACCTGTTTCAAAAAAACGAAAGGGACTCGGCTTATCACCAGTAAGCGCATCGGCTGAAGTAAGACACCCATTCTTACGGTTTCCTCCGGGAGCTCAAGAAGAACTTTCTTAGATCTTACGAGCGTGACCTATCAGTCAAGGCAGATGTATCAACTGGGCCGCCTTGGAACAAGTATAACTATTGATGATGTTCGGGCCCTACTAACCACGGACCCTTGGGAGCAGTTCTTCAGCACTAACGAGCCCACCTACCTCGAACTAACACTAGAACTTTGCTCCACTTTTCATTTGCAGGTAGTAATGACGAACCACAACGACCCAGGCACCATCCAATTCTACCTAGGAGGTTTGGTTCGAGAAATGAGTGTTCCCAAATTTGGAATTGCTCTGGGCCTATACACGGATGAGTTCATAAGGGAATATGATCTTGCGAAACTCCATTGGCACATCCATAACTCCCCTATGAGATGTTGGAATAATATAGCCCCCGCCACGGCCACTTATGACCCTAGTTGCTCCAAAGCGACAGCTCTCGCCCCATCTTTGAGATACTTACACGCCATCTTAGCTCATACATTGACGGGAAGGTGAGAGAGCACGGGGTAGTTAACACTCATGACGCCTACTTCCTCTGGTGCATGGCGAACGGGCACATTTTCAACCTTGCCTACTTCATCGCTCTAGCCATCCAGCACCAGATGGAGCGACATCGTAAGGGGGTAATTTCAATGGGGCCTTATGTAACACGGCTCGTGAGACACTTTGGTCTCCTCAACACCGCAGCACAATCAGCCTCGCTCACCTTGATAGGCCAGATGTCTCTACAGGGCATCTCGACGATGATAAACATGAGGATGATTAAACGTCACCGTGGGACCGATCCTCCCCAATACCAGTTAGCCCATACCACCGATGAGGACCCTGATAACATTACTGACGATGTCCCACACCCACACGAGGATCCAACACCGAGCCATCGCCCAGTTCATGCGATAGCTTCTTTTTTGGATATATTTGAGTGCCTCACATGATTTGAGCAGCACTGTTTCCAGCGCTTCGATCACATCGACGCCATTCTCTACCAGATATGTCAGCACCTTCACATCTCATCGCCGCCCCCACAGCGCGAGCCATCGGACGATGAGGACTTTTGAGTCCTTTTCTCTTCATATGTTTATTTTAAAACCCCAAAACAGAACTCTAGAATAACCATCTATAATGAGGAAAACATGCCATGCCTCCTCCAACTTATCTTTCACCTCTGAATCAAATTTCTACACTTCCGACTCAAGGATCCATCCAAAATTCAGGAAGTTTCACTTCTCCCTATCTCTTATGATTTCATATATATCTTTGTACATTGAGGGCAATGTATATCTTAAGTGTGGGGGTGAACTTTATTTTGAAAAAGTTCCTAACTTTTTGCATTATTCTCAAATCCCTGAATTATGTCTTGTTTTTAAGTAATTTTCTCATGTTACTATTAGAATGAAATTTCCTTTGATTTATGATTTTCATTGATATGTTTTGGATTAAGTAATTGATAATTGGGCAGTGATGATTTAAACTTTAGGGGACTAGAGAATCAAGCATGATGAGTCTATTTTCAAAAATTTTGTTAGGTTGTCTACCTGAATCTAATTATTACTTTGAAGTTTGAAATTTACAAGGTTAATATCAAAAAACCATTATTTTTTTGAGATTTTGAGCCTTTTCGAGCATACATTTTCCGTGCTCACTTTATTGATTATGAGTATGTCAACATTGATTTGTTATTCTAGAACTTGCTTCGATTATGCATGTCAAGACCACACTTTTGATTTGATACACTGAGATGATAAAGGCACCAAGGATTTAACCCACTTACTCCATAAAAAGCCTACCTTCATAATTAACCCCTAGTGAACCCCTTTGAGACTAATAAACCGTTTCTTGACTCACCCATTAATATTAACCCAAAACCCACTTTGTATTTGTTATCACCATTTCTCTTGACTACCCTTATATCGAGATTTGATTTGATTGGTTGCTTAACTATTTTCTTTATTTCAGTTGATAAATTCTATCTTATTATTATTGTATGTGCCTATACTACAAAAAAACGAAGTATATTCATTATTAGTTCTGTGCTATCTGAGCTTATGCGTTAATTTCACGTTTTGAGAAGAAGCTCGTGTTATTTGTGATGAATTCTTAATAGATGTAATTATATAAGTTTTAGTTATTTTTCTAGTTAGGTAATTTATCAATTCAATCTCGATACTAACCCTCTAATTCAGCCTTTATCCACACCTTTAACCCAAGCCCCGTTACAACCCTTTTTAAAGACCTTTTGATTTGTGTATCATCTCATTTTATAGTGGTGGAGATTTGATTTTCATGCAAGCCTATGGGATTAACTTTTCATGTTTGACTCTTGAGTGCTTATTTTTGAACCTTAAACACCTTGAGTGATTTGAGTGAACCCTTAGTCAGAATGTCATTTTTTGTCGATTTTGAATTAAAGGTAATTATTTAGGTAAAGGGAAACACTTATTTTTCGTACGATAAAAACTATGACTTTGACTGTTTGAAACTTTAGGAACTTTCTGGTTAAATTATCAATGTATGAATTACCTATGGATTATGATGAAACATTATTGATGAAGATTATGAATTAAGGGGAGTTAATTTAAATTATGAATTGAGAATTTTGCTTGAGGACAAGCAAATGCTTAAGTGTGGGGGTATTTGATAAACCGTAATTTATACAAATTTTAATCCCACATTTAGCATGCTTTTTGGATGATTTATCCTTTGAATTATTGAATTTGATGCTCCTAATCCTTTAATTTCATGTTTTATACTTAGGAGAGCATCGGAGGTCGAAAGGAACGAGAAATGGGCCGAAAACAGAGAAAATGGGCTTATCTTAGAGACTCACACGGCCTGGACTATGACCCACGGCCGTGTGTTTTGAGTAACAACTGGGATGCGGCCTATAACATCGTACACGGCCAGATTACACAGCCGTGTGTGGAAAACAGGATCGACCACGGCCATGGGAGTCGACCACGGGCGTGTCACACGGGCGTGTCCCTGTTTTAACCAAGATGAGTTTCATTCGGAATATGATACTTACAGGCAAAGAAAGACATTCCAAAAGCCTATATAAACACCCTAAAGGCCAACCTTTAATAGGGCGTCCAGCTAGGCCAAGGAGCCAAGCCAGAGAGGCTAGAATTGTGGGATTTACTCGAAGAAAGCCAGTTGATTCATCTCAAGAAGCCGAAATCCTACTCAAGACGGAGGATCTCTCCTTCAATTCCTTCAGGGTGTTTTAGGGTTTTCTTATGTTTTGTTTTATATTTTCTTCTGAGATGTATTCTTTTAAGATTATGAACTAAACCCCTCAGATACCTGAGGGGGATGAAACCTAAGACGGATCTTGTTATTATTTTCTGAACTATATGATAAAGACTTGATTTGTTCTTAATTCTTGTTTTGATATTTCAGGATATTGATTCAAGTATTGATGTGCTTAGGCAGTGGAGGAATATTCCCTGTTTAAGAGTAGAACTAGCATAGTTAAGCGGAGTTGATCGCAACCCTAGAGATAGGATGACAAAAATCTGCCGGATTAGGGTAAAACCTAATATGGGAGTCCATAGATCGAGTTAATGCAATCCTAGGGGTTTTAATTAGAAAGAGATTTCAATTAATCAACCTAGGGTTAGACGTTAGTAGCCTCGAGAGAGGTATTAATATAAATTAGGGAATCCTACGGATCAAGTCAAATGAATAAATCGTCTGGTTCAGAGTTAAATAACGAGTGAAGTCTAGGTGGATTCTTCCTTGGGTATTGTCTTAATCAATTGGTTTTTCCCACAAGTATTTTCCCAATTCATTCTCTATGTCTTGGCATCTTTAGCTTAGTAGTTAGTTAATTTTAGATTAAACAACAATTCCCTTAATTCTTAGGCTAAATAATAAAAAGAAAGTCAGTATTAGTACTTTTGGTTCCTTTGGGTTCGACATTCCGATCTTGCCACTAAGCTATACTACTGTTCGATAGGTACGCTTGCCTCAATCGAGGTGATAGTTAGTTTCTAGGCTAGATCATTCATTATATAAATATTAAGACTCTCGACACACGATCATGTCGCACGTAGGTTTGGGATGTGTATTGATGCAAGGTGGTAAGGTTGTGGCTTATGCCTCCCGTCAGCTTAAGACACACGAGAGGGATTATCTGACGCATGACTTGCTGTGGTTTTTCCGTTGAAAATTTGGAGGCATTATCTGTATGATGAGAGGTGCATCATCTACATTGCTCACAAGAGCCTCAAGTATCTCCTTACTTAGAAGGAGTTGAATCTTAGACAGCGTCGGTGGATCGAGTTGCTCAAATATTATGACTGCACGATAGAGTATCATTCTGGTAAGGCCAATGTGGTGGCTGATGCTCTTAGTCGTAGAGCGATGACTGATTTGAGAGCGATGTTCGCTCGCCTTAGTCTGTTTAATGATGAGAATTTGTTAGCTGAGTTACAAGTCAAGCCGACTTGGATTCATCAGATTCGGGTTAAGCAGCTATAGGATGAGTCCCTGGGTTTACGATTTCGTCAGATTGAGAGTGGTAGTACTTCAAATTTTGTGCTGAATAAAGATGGGGTTCTATATTTTTAAGGTCGAATCTATGTGCCGAATGATTCTAATCTGAGGTAGTCAATTCTGAGGGAGGCGCATAGTAGCCTTTATGCTATGCATCTCAGTTGTAATAAGATGTATCGAGATCTTCGTGAACTGTATTGGTGGTTGGGTTTAAAGGGTGAGGTTATGGATTTCGTTGCTCGATGTCTGATGTCCAGCAAGTTAAGGCTGAGCACCAATTGCCTTCGGGTTTGCTACAGCCCGTTAAAATTCCCTTATGGAAATAGGAACGAGTGAAGATGGACTTCGTTAATGGGTTGCCCTTGACACCCACTAAGAAGAATTCTGTTTGGGTCATCGTGGATCGATTGACCAAGTTCGTTCATTTTATTCTGATTCGGATGGACTATTCTCTGTAGAAGTTAGCGAAGCTCTATATCTCCAAGATTGTAAGACAGCATGGGGTTCCTATTTCGATAATTTCTTATAGAGATCCTTGCTTTACTTCTCAGTTCTGGAAGAAACTACATGAGGCTCTGGGTTCGAGATTAGACTTCAGTACTGCGTTCCATCCTCAGACTGATGGTCAATCTGAGAGGGTGATTCAGATATTGGAGGATTAGCTTCGGAGTTGTGTAATAGATTTTCGAGGTAGTTGGGAGGATTATCTGCCGCTAGTCGAGTTCGCCTATAATAACAGTTTTCAGTCTAGCATCCAGATGGCACCTTACGAGGCTTTGTATGGTCGTAAGTGTCGTACTCTGCTGTGTTAGACTTAGTTGGGTGAGCGTCGAGTTTTGGGTCCTAAGTTGGTTTCTGAGACTGAGTCTAAGATTAGACTGATTCGGGATCGTCTGAAGTTGACTTCTAATAGGAAGAAGTCCTATGCAGATTTGAAGAGAAGAGATATTGAGTACTCTGTGGGGGACTTTGTCTTTCTTAAGGTTTCTCCATGGAAGGAAGTTCTAAGATTCGGTCGTAAGGGCACGTTGAGCCCTAGGTTTATTGGGCCGTATCAAATTCTGAAGCGTGTGGGATTGGTTGCTTATCAGTTGGAGTTACCTCCGTAGCTGGACCGTATCCACGACGTGTTTCACGTCTCGATGTTGAGGCAGTACCGATCTGATCCATCTCATGTTGGCTCTGTTGAGGAGATCGAGGTTAGACCGGATTTGACTTTTGAAGATGAGCCGGTTCAGATTCTGGATCTTGATATTAAGGTTTTGAGGAGGAAGTCCATTCCATTAGTAAAGGTTCTGTGGCAGAATCATGGCACTGAGGAAGCCACGTGGGAACCTGAAGACTCGATGCGTCAGCAGTATCCTCATCTGTTCTAATCAGGTAAATTTCGAGGTCGAAATTTCTTTTAGGGGTAGAGTTGTAATCCCCTGATAAATTTATTTCTGTTTCTGTAAGTATCTAACATAATTGTGTATCTGCTTCAGTGGTTAAGTGTTCTGGGTATGTGTGAGAGGTCTTGGGTTCAAGTCCTACTGTTGATAATTTTGTTATTTTTGGTCCAAGCTTTACCTTTGTTGTGTGGGCTTATATTAAATTGTCTGTGAATTTGTATCAGAATGAGCCTGCTGGTTCGAGTGGGAAGGGAGTTGGTATGTTGGAGGTCCTGTGTTCGAACCCCTGCGCGAGCGTGGGTATTAATTTTTTCTCTATTGACTGATATAGTTTCGGTTGTATTGAAAGTCTGAGGGGGTTGGTAGATAGTGGGTTAGTAGGAGGAAATCAAGGGATTTGTGTCATATCTTTGATTTTATTTTTTTATTTTCTTTTTCAAATTTTTCTCTCTCAATTCCCCAAATTTTCCCTCTAACGTTTCTTCAACTTTTCTTTGTGATTTTTGACATTTTCCCCCTTTTTCGGTATAATCGCTATTTCGTTCTTCTTCTTCGATTTTGTTGGTGGTTCTATCGTTTAATTGTGCTATTGGTTTGGCGGGTTCTCTAATCTATTGGTAAGTGAGCTTTGTGTTTCTATAACTTTTGGTTTAGGGTTTTGGCGATGAAAATCTGTAGTGGTTGATTAGTGGTATTTCGTATTTAGAAGCAGATTGTGGAGCTGGGAATTGCACTTCAACGATTTAGTGCGCGTTAGAGGCGATTTGTCAGTGGAGGTAAGTCAACACAGTATTGATTCTTGTGTCGAAATCATTAATCAATCTGCTAAATCGATGTTGGGTACTCTATTTTTAGGTTTCGAAAGGCTCAGAATTGTTTTTGCCTCAAAATCGTACCAGGTGTATTCCGAAAATGCGAAAAATAAAGTTTCGACGGAAGCCGAAATTGCCTACTGTCGACGCCACACGAGCGTGTGGTCACCCATGTGGTAGGCCTTGTGCGAGACACGGTTGTGTGTCTGACGAAGGGGTGGCCATGCATGAGACACGGCCACACGAGCTATGTCGAGTTGGGCATGTGGGCCACACGGGCGTGTGTGGGTTTCGGGCCAGGCCGTGTGGATCACACGGGTAAGGCCAACCTGGGCGTGTGGGCCCAGACAGGTAATCCACACGGGCATGTGAGCCCAAATTTCTGAAGTTTTCCCTAGGGTCGCACGGGTCATTCCGATCGACTGTGGGCCTATCGTAAGGTCGGTAAGGGCTAACTAAACCCTAGATTATGTGATTGGATATTCTGATAGTATGCTTTAAGTAGGATACTTTTATGCATGTCTGACTATTTTTTTATATGAATATATGGTATTTGTACACAAGCATGATAAGCATGTTATATCTGTATCTGAATCTGTATTTTGTATCTGTTTTTGCGGTGGGATTGTATTTATGGAGGAAGTGTTCTAAAAGGCGACCCTCGCCTATATTCTGGCAGCTTAGCTACATATTAACTGGTACGTGTCATAATGACACAATACGGTGTGTAGGGATGGGTGGGTTTTTAACCCCACATGGTGTTATGGGATGGTTGGAGATGGTTTGTAGAGGATGAGGGTAGGATTCTGCATATCTGATTCTGCTATCTGTTTCAGTAAAGGACTTAGGTCCGATCTGAATCTGAATGTATATGTGATTTCTGTATAAATTGTATGTCTATTTCTGTTGGGTTACACACTGAGTTTACGAAAACTCACATATGTTTGTCTGTTCTGTTCAGGTAATCCACAGACTTAGGTGGATTGGTGCGGCGGAGACTCAGCGGTGACCACTCGTCTGAAAACTGATTATACTTAGTAATTATGGTTTTTATTTAAATTTCGGACTTAATTGAGAGTTTGTAATTTCTGGGACTCTTAGGACTATTTGGTTTTTAACTGTTGATTTTGGTTTTGGTTTGTTTGATAATTTGCACGTGTTGACAAAACGTTTTATGAAAAACGACGGTTTGACGCAAATAAAGGTTTTCTAAAAATACAAACGAGATTCCCAAGAAGATATCGGTTTATTAAACTTCCGCTGTAAATTATGTTTTGGCAAATGAACTAAATAAATGACGTTTTCAGTAATAAGTATGAAAGAATACGAGTTATAAAAGTTGAATGGTTTATCGGTACAACTCAGTTTTCAAAACCCATTCTTTGTGACGTCTTCAGACTCGGCCATAACATCTAGGCCGGGTTTGGGGTGTTATATTTTATTGGGGTAAAATTGAGGTGAGAAAATTATTTGCTATGTAGATATTGAAGTTTATTTTGGGAAATAGAAAAACTCAATTCTATTGAAACATATTACAGAGTACTGAGTCAAAAAGGCCTAGGAAGTACTCGTAATTGGACCCGATGTGAGAGAGGCCCAAAACCCCTTATATAACATGAAGGGGGCGGTAACCCTAGTAGAAATACAAGAGTGAGTCATTTACCCCTCTCCTGTAACACCCCATACCCAGTCTGATTGCCGCACCCGAGCTACGAGATGCTACAAATAAATTTGGAACAATCACATGCAATTTAAAACATTTAATGATCATATAAATACACACATTAATTATTAAAAACGAACACAAAACTAAATTCAGCTTCTAAGTATAATATATTAGAATTGAGCATGAAAAAGGACCAAACTATAAATTTTCTAAAACTTTGAACTAAGTATCGATACCAAAGAAATAAGTATCGATATTTTTGTGATATGTATCGATACCAAAATCAATATCGATACCATTTTGGCATTCTGTAATTTGAAAACACTATTCATTTGGTCAAGTATCGATACCTTGATTCCTGGTATCGATACTTTTATCCAGGTGGTAAAAAATGACAAGTTTGAAAATTCATTTCATGCCCAAACCTATATATTAATTCATAGATACTGTAACGCCCAGGAATTCAAGAATTTGATTTGTTGGATTTAGTCAATAAATAAGTGTGTGTTTCAATGGTTGTGAGCCTTGAGTAGGAGGGTGGGGTCATGGGTTCAAGACTTGGTGATAACTTGTGGGAGTTTATTTATTTTTACTTCTCACGTGGGTTGGCCATTTTGTAGAAGTGAGGTCATGTTGGGATTCTATTCAGTGGGAGGTGGTTAAAACTGGGGTGCTAATTTTATTCCTAAAATCCCTCAACTTTATTCTCAAGTCTCTCATTTTTTTAAATTTTATTATTCCATTTTGTTCCTCACGTTATTTTTTTTCTTTACTGCTACTGTTCTGTTAACTTCTTTTCCTCAAAATTTCTTTTTGATTCTTGATTATGGGACTCTATCTTGTGCCACGCCAAAACTACTCATAACCTTGGCACTCTAATTCTTGTTATATTAAATTCCTTCGGTGGTGGTTTCATTGTGTAAGGTAAGGTTTAAGTTATGTTTCCTTTTGTGTTTATTTGCATTTTGGTGGATGGTGGCGAAAGGTGTGGGTTAGGAGTTTGATTTCTATGAATGTGTTGTTTAGAAGAAGATCGAGAATCATCGGGTTTTCTTCCGACGACCTAATTTCATTGGTGGGCTGTTGCTTTTGATTGAAGGTAAGAGGTTAATTTAAGATGTGAGGTTAAAAATTTTCAATTAGAACTATGAGGTTGACTGTAACAATTTTGTGAGTCAGATTTGGTAATGGTAAATGTGGCTGATTTGGTGAACTAATGGTCGATTTTAGGTTTTGGATGACTCGTGGGAGTTTTGGCATCGAAATCAGGTCAGGTGTGTATCGAGAAACCCAAAAAATAGTGAACGGCGAAAGCTAAAATTGGGCTCCGTCGATGCCACACGGCCGTGTGCGAGGACGTGTGTGACACACGGTCTAGGCCAATTCGGGTCGTGTGGACCACACTGGGGTGTGTGGGCTGTGTGGGCCACACAGGCAAGCCATTTTAGGCCGTGTTGGCCACACGAGTGTGTGGGCCAAAATTTAGAATTTTTCCCTAGGATCGTACATGTCGTACCGATCGACTATGTGCCTTCCATGGGGTCGGTATGTGGTTATGTAAGCTACAAAACATGAATTCTGTTAGTCTGTTGGTATGAAACTTAACGTAAATAATGTTTAATATGTGTAATATCCATGTATTGTGATGCGATATGTATGAAGCATGTTCTACATCAATTATACGAGTATGTAAATTTGAGCATCTATTATTCTATTTACATTTGACTATGGGGCTATATATATATTACATCGAGGAAGTGTTCAGTGTGAGGTGATATCTCACCATTAAACTGGCAGCACTGCTGCGATTATTCTGAAAAGTGTCGTATGGACACTAAGTGATGTGTAGGGCTGGGTGGATGCTTTATACCCCACGTGGTGTGTTTGTAACATCCCAAAAATTAGGGGTTGTGGTTTTTGCTTAAATTCATGTTGTGCTTAGTTGGCTAGCTATTTGGGTGTGTTTGGGGGTTCTAAAGAGGTCTGGGATCGAGTCTGAGCCCTGGAAAAATTTTGGTTTTTGGTCCCTTTAGTGGAGAGGGCTGGTTGAGGTTAGACTTAAGTATATTGAGTGTGTTTTGATAACACAAGTTGGCCATGTGGAAAGGTGGCTAATGGCGTGGATTATGTTACAATGGGGCTTGGGTTCGAAACCACTTGCATGCAAAATGTGATTATTTTTGCTCAGGAGAAGACAAGAGGTTGTGTTGGAATCAAATACTGATGGAGAAGTATTTGAATTGGTCAAGGTTGTTGGGTGAGTTTGAATGGGAGGTGGAGAGTAAATTAAGGAGGGATTCATGGAGAAAATTGATAAACCGAAATAGTAACATATTTTAATCCCACATTTAGCATACTTTTGGATGATTTATCCCTTAATTTATGTAAAAAGGTGCTCTTAATCCTTTCTTTTCATGTCTTATACTCAGGAAAGCACCCAAGAATAAAAAGAACAAGAAACGGGCTCAAAACGGACCAAAATGGGCCAAAAAAGAAGTCGACACAGCCTGGACTAAAGCCCACACAGCCGTGCCTCCTCAAATATACTAGAACACGGCCTGATGTCGATCTACACGGCCGTGCCTCACTAACAGAGTCCAACACGGCCTGGCCACGATTCACATGGGCGTGTGCCATGGCCGTGCCCTTGCTGTGGAGGAGAGTAATTTCACTCAGAAAAGGATACTTAGGGGCAAAGAAACCTATTTCAAAAGCCTATATAAAGACCCTAAGTATAACCTAGAAGAGGGCGGTTAGCTAGGCCAAGGAGCCGAGCCGAAAAGGTCAGATTTGTGGAAACTTTCAAGGGATAGCCAGTTGATCCATCTCAAGAAGCCGAAATTCTACTCAAGACGGAGGATCTCCTCTTCAATTCCTTCAGGGGGTTTTAGAGATTTCTTATGTTTTGTTTTATCTTTTCTTTTGAGATGTTTTCTTTTATTATTATGAACTAAACCCTTCAGATACCTGAAGGGGGATGAAACCTAGATGAATCTTGTTATTGTTTTCTGAACTATATGATAAATACTTGATTTGTTCTTAATTATGTGTGCTTAATTCTTGTGTTGATATTTCATGGATATTATTAATTCAAGTCGAATGTGCTTAGGTGGTGGAGCAAAAGTCGTTGCTTAAGAGTAGATCTAGCATAATTAAGCGGAGTTGATCGTGCGCCTAGAGATAGGGTGACGAGATTTTGCCGGATTAGGGTGAAACCTAATATGGGAAGTCCATAGATCGATTTACTGCTATTCTAGGGGATTATTAATGGGAAAGATATTTCAATTAATTAACCTAGGGTTAGACGTTATTAAGCCTCGAGAGAGGGTTTAATATACGTTAGGGAGTCCTACGGATCAAGTCAAGTGAATAAATCGTGCAGTTCGGTGTTAGATAACAAGTGGAGTCTAGGTGGATTCTTCCTAAGGGTATCGTCTTAATCAACTGAGTTTTTCCCAAGTATTTCCCCAATTCATTCTTTTTGTCTTTGCGTCTTTAGCTTAGTAATTAGTTAATTTAGATTAATAAACAACTTCACTTATTTTAGGCTAAATAATAGAAAGAAAGTTAGTATTAGTACTTCCAGTTCCTTTGGGTTCGAAAATCCGGTCTTGCCTAAGCTATACTACTGTTCGATAGGTGCACTTGCCTCAATCGTTGTCATAGTTAGTTTCCAGGTTCGATCATTATTCTTTATAAATTTTAAAACTCTGACTTCACAGCGATCAAGTTTTTGGCGCCGTTGCCGGGGAACTAAAATATTAAGAAAGCTCTATTTTTATTACTTTAGCCATTATTTTTTATTTTTTCTGCAATTTACTTTTATTTTTAAGTTTAAATTTTAACTGTGCTAAATTTTTCTTTCTTTGTTTTCCTAGCAGGTACCTCTAGTTTATGACTAGATGGAACCCGAGAAGACAACTAGTATACGACAGTGATATTGAAGCTACCGCTCGTAGAAATCGCAGAGAAATTAGGCGAGCCCTAAATTACCAAGAAGAAGAGCGAGAAGACAGATCCAATCATACTGAAGGGATGGACGAAAATAATCCACCACCACAAGATGTGGCAAAAAATAATGCTCCGCGTACTATGTATGATTATGCTAAACCTCATTTAACAGGAGCCGAATCTAGTATTGTTAGGCCTGCTATAGCTGCTAATAATTTTGAATTAAAGCCTAACATTATACAAATAATTCAACAATTTTTTCAATTTGATGGTTTCCAGGACGAAGACCCAAACACTCATATAGCTAATTTTTTAGAGTTCTGTGATACCTTCAAAATAAATGGCGTTTCTGATGATGCCATAAGGCTTCGGTTATTTCCCTTTTCATTAAGGAATAGAGCCAAACAGTGGTTAAACTCGTTACCACGAGGGTCAATCACTACATGGGATCAAATGACCGAAATTTTTTTTTTAAAATATTTCCCACCGACCAAAACGGCCAAATTACGGAATGATATCTCTTCTTTTGTGCAGATGGATTTAGAGACATTATATGACGCATGGGAGAGATATAAGGATCTCTTGAGAAGGTGTCCACACCATGGTTTACCCTTGTGGCTCCAAGTCAAAACTTTCTATAACGGTGTAAACCCCTCAACGAGGCAACTAATTAATTCAGCCGTCGGTGGAACCCTGAACAATAGAACTCCTGAAGTAGCTTACGAGTTTATTGAAGAGATGTCACTGAATAACTATCAATGGCAGGTTACAAGGACCAATCCAACAAAATCAGCCGAAGTTTTCAACATAGATGCAGTAACCATGCTATCAACATAGATAGAGATGATGAATAAAAAGCTTGATAGTTTGTGTTCTTCGCAGGTACATCCAGTAATGCAGTGCGACATAAGTGGAATCGTGGCGAATCTTGAGTACCCACCCTACCAACCGAGCACCGAGAGCGAATAGATGAACTATATAGGTAACAATTTCAGATCCAATAATGACCCATATAGTAATAATTATAACCTAGGTTGGAGAAACCACCCAAATTTTTCGTGGGGAGGTCAAGGAAATCAAAGACAACAACCTCCTCAAAATTTCCAAAATCAGCCCTATCCACAGGAGAAGAAGCCGAACCTTGAAGAGATGCTGACAAGATTCATGCCATCCACAGAAAACCGTCTCCAAGACATTGAAACCACCCTTAAGACCCAACAAGCATCGATCAAAGGGATCGAGAGCCAAGTTGGAGAACTTACTAAGTCATTTGGGGAAATTACTAAGTCAGTTGGGCAGTTTACTAAGATAGTTTCTAACATTCGATCAGAGATTTTTTCTAAAGAAATAGAACAGGTAAAGGAAGTTACACTGAGAAGTGGAAAGGAGTTAGTCGAACCAAAGAAAAAAAATACTACATGAATATGACAAAGCAAAGGATGAGGGAGTTGAGGATGTAACTCCAGTGCGCAAAGAAAGTAAACCATCAATCCCATACCCAGCAAAGTTGAAGAAAGACCGATTAGATGCCCAATACGGTAAATTTCTTGAACTTTTTAAACAAATACATATTAACTTACCCTTTGTTGAAGCCATTTCATAGATGCCCACATATGCAAAATTCTTAAAAGAACTCTGCGATTTAATAAAAGGAAGCTTGAAGAAGTATCAATCATGGAGCTTAATGAAGAATGTTCACCATCCTCCAAAACAAGTTACCAACCAAATTAAAAGACCGTGAAGTTTTACTATTCCTTGTTTATTTGGTAGTTTAAATATTAAGAAAGCATTAGCTAATCTAGGTGCCAGTATTAAATTAATGCCTTATAAAATGTTTAAACAACTAGATCTAGGGGAACCAAAACCCACTAGGATGAGTATTCAATTAGCTGATAGATCGATTAAATATCCTAGAGGAGTTATCGAGGATGTTTTGGTAAAAATTGATAAATTTATTTTCCCTGTTGATTTTGTTGTGCTTGACATGGATGAGGATATTGAGGTTCCCTTAATTTTAGGGCGCCCTTTTTTAGCTACTGCTAGGGCTGTTATCGATGTAGGTGATGGTAAACTTGCATTAAGAATAGGTGATGAGGAAATTATTTTTCAGATTTATGATGCCATGCGATATTCTAAAGAACAAGATGATTCCTGTTATTTTGTTGATACTACTGATCATATCATTTAAAGCTCATTACAGGAAATTATACATGACGACACGATGGAACTGTGCCTAACTCAATAAGAGGGGAAGAAGATGAAGTTGACAAGCTGAATCTGAATACATCTTCATCTAGACAAACGAAAAAAGAGAGCATTGAAGTCAATGACGAACTAAAACAAAAACCCTCTATTGATGAGCCGCCCAAATTAGAATTAAAATAGTTGTCGAAACACTTAGAATATGCATTCTTCGGGGATAATTCTACGCTACCAGTAATTATCTCTTCAGAATTGGAACCCAAGAAAAAAGAGGAGTTGATACAGGTACTAAGAGAACATAAAAGAGCCATAGCATGGAAAATCTCTGACATTAAGGGAATAAGCCCATCATTTTGCACCCACAAAATTTTAATGGAAAAGGAATACAAGCCATGTGTGCAACCTCAAAGATGATTGAATCCCAACGTAAAAGAAGTTGTGAAAGCTAAGGTAATTAAACTTCTAGATGCTGGAATAATTTATCCTATTTCTGACAGCAATTGGGTAAGTCATGTGCAGGTTGTTCCAAAGAAAGGAGGCATGACGGTGGTAGCCAACGAGAAGAATGAACTAATTCCCACTAGAACGATTCTTAGCTTTGGAGAGTCTGCGATTGATTACAGGAAGCTGAACAACGCCACTAGAAAAGATCACTTTCCTTTGCCCTTCATTGATCAAATGTTAGAAAGGTTATCTGGGCATATGTACTATTGCTTCCTAGATGGACTCTCTGGCTATTTCCAAATCCCAATAGCACCTGAAGATCAAGAGAAGACAACATTCACATATTCATATGGTATGTTTTCTTATCGTAGAATGCCTTTTGGATTATGTAATACTCCTGCTACTTTTCACCGTTGCATGTTGGCAATCTTTGACGAACTTGTGGTAGACATTATGGAGGTATTTATGGATGATTTCTCGGTATTCGGTAATTCTTTCCATCTTTGCCTTAAAAACTTAAAACGAGTTCTAATGAGATGTGAGGAGACAAATCTTGTCTTAAATTGGTAAAAATGCCACTTTATGGTACAATAGGGAATTGTATTAGGATATAAAATTTCTAGTAAAGGAATCGAGGTAGATAAAGCAAAGGTCGAAACCATAGAAAAATTACCTCCTCCTAGTTCAGTTAAGGCTATTAGAAGATTTTTAGGACATGCAGGATTTTATAGAAGATTTATTAAAGATTTTTCTAAAATAGCTAAGCCTCTAACGAAATTGCTAGAAAAAGATGTACCTTTTAATTTTAATCAGGAATGTTTAGATGCATTTAATATTCTTAAAGAGAAATTAATAAACGCTCCAATTATAATTGGCCCTGATTGGAATCTCCCTTTTGAACTAATGTGTGATGCAAGTGATTTTGCAGTAGGTGCAGTTTTAGGATAGCGAAAAGACAAGCACTTCCAGTTGATTTATTATGCCAGCAAGACATTAACAGTCGCACAATAAAACTATACTACTACTGAAAAAGAATTACTAGCTGTGGTCTTTGCGTTTGATAAATTTAGACAATATTTAGTATTATCTAAAGTTGTCATTTACACTGACCACTCTACTCTTCGTTATCTTTTAACTAAACCTGATGCAAAACCATGACTCATAAGATGAATTTTACTTTTACAGGAATTTGACCTGGAAATACCGGATAAGAAGGGAGCTGAAAACCTTGCAGCAGATCACCTCTCCAGGCTTGAGAACCCACATCTCGAAGAGCTCGGCGAAGGTGAGATAAACGACTCATTCCCTGAGGAACAACTCTTTTCTATAACCTACTCCGAGGTACCATGGTTTGTAGATATTGCGAATTATTTAGCCGCTAACGCCCTACCGAAAAAGCTAACACATCATCAAAAAAAGTGATTCTTTTCTGATGTGAAGAACTATTTCTGGGAGGACCCCTTTCTTTTCCGCATTTGTGCAGATCAGGTAATTTGAAGATGCGTTACAAAGATAGAAGCAGGTAAAATCCTACAACATTGCCATTCAGGACATTCGGAGGACACTACGATGGGCATTAAGACAAAGACATAAAAAATACTAGAATCGTGTTTTTATTGGCCCACTCTATTCAAAGATGCCAACAGTATGTCGCTTCATGTGATAAATGCCAAAGAATGTAATGTTTCTAAACGTGATGAAATGCCTCAAACATATATGCTATCTTGTGAAATATTTGATGTATGGGGTATTGATTTTATGGGTCCATTCCTAGTTCATTCAGAAATAAGTACATCCTAGCAGCAGCAGCTTGATTACATGTAAAAATGGGTGGAAGTCAAGTTTTACCTACCAATGATGCTGTAGGTAGTAGTTAAGTTTCTTAAGAAACTGCTTTCTCGATTCTAACACCTAGAGCCATCATTAGTGATAGGGGTACTCATTTTTGTAATACTCAATTTGATAAGGTCTTAAAAAAAATATGGAGTACACCATATGATAGCTACCCCATATCACCCTCAAACCAATGGGGAGGTAGAAGTAGCAAACCGAGAACTTAAGCGGATCTTAGAGAAAATAGTTGAATCCAACAGGAAAGATCAGGCAATAAAAGTAGACGACGCTTTATGGGCCTATAGAACAGCCTTTAAAACCCCTTTAGGAACATCCCCGTACAAACTTGTCTACGGGAAAATATGTCATCTACCATTTGAGTTAGAACATAAAGCTTAATGGACTATAAAATTTTTGAATTACGATATTAAAACTACAGGTGAGAAGAGACCGATGCAGATGAACGAGCTAGACGAATGGAAAGCTGATGCCTACGAGAACTCGAAATTATACAAGGAGGCAACAAAGCGATGCTATGATGCTCATCTAAAGAAATCGAGACAATTCAAAGTAGGGGACTTGGTCCTGCTATACAACTCGAGGCTTAAACTATTCCCTGGGAAACTGAAATCAAGATGGTCAGGTCCATTCATGATCAAAACAATTTTTCCCTATGGCACAATCGAGGTAACTCATCCCACTCAAGGCACATTCAAGGTCAATGGTCACTGACTCAAAATCTATAATGGTGAAGATTTTAGGGATATGAGAGAGGAGCTTCAGCTCCGTGAACCTTCTTTTTAAAATGAAAATAGGGTAAGTCTAGCTTAAGACTTTAAACGAGCGCTTCTCGGGAGGCAACCCGAGCATTAACCACACTAACATTAGATTCTTAATTTTTAGCATTTAATCCCATACTAATTAATTTAATAAAGCGCAGGTTTTAGACCACACGGCCGTGCACACGGGCGTGCCCGTGGCCGTGTGGAAGCCATGGAACGAAACACAGGCGTACTTATAGCCGTGCTCGACAAAGGTGACTTTTATCCCCAAACACGGGCTACGATAATAGCCCCACGCCTGTGCTGAGCAACCGTGGACTATATTGACTTGCCAAACACGGGCCCAACACGCTCGTGCTTTACAACCGTAGACTATACTGACTTGCCAAACACGGGTTCAACACACTCGTTCGTCACAACCGTGGACTATACTGACTTGAAGAACACGGGCGTGTCACTGTAACCACGGCCGTGGCCAAGCACCCTGATCGTGCCCAAAATTTGAAAATTGCGAAAAGCACGGGCTGAAAAGAATCGAGCACGAGCGTGTCCTTTGCCCGTGGTCGGTCCCCTATATATAGAACATGACACTCATCTTCCCCAAATTTCATAACCCTGAACGATTTCCCCCAAAATCCCCACCCCCACTCCGGCCATCACTCACAAAACTCATCCCCATTGCCTCCCACCACCTCCTCAACACTCTCCCTTTCACATAAACACCAAAAACCGAAGCCACGCCCGTGTTATCAGAAGCCACGACCTCGCCACCACCGTGCTGCCTGTTTTTTGCAAAGACACGACCGCGCGCCACCAATCTGCACTGTGCTCCGCCTACCACTTCAATCGCGCCACTTATCTCCAAAAACACCACTGGTTATTTCTAATTTTTACATTTTCCTACATTAAACTTCCTTTATTACTAGAATTTTATTTAGTTCTTATTTAGTTTTTATTTAGTCTTTATTTTTCATATTGATTTCTTTTTCACAATTAGATTGATTTAGTTATTCAATTCTTGTTTAAAAGCAATTGATGGTTATGCTGAGGAACTTTATACAAAATGTCATGGCTAGAATTCTCTGTTATTATGAAATATCTGCTATTCTTAGGTAAAATGTCATTATCTCGAGGAAAGAAAGCAGCAGTCCCGAGCTCGAAAAAATGAAAAGGACCCGGATCATCATCCGCAAGCGCATCTACCGAAGTCTGCCATCCGTTCCTCCAATTTCCTCCAGGGATTCAAGAGGACCGATATAAAGTACTTCGCGCGCGACCCTCGTAACAGCAGTGTATCGATCGGGCGCTTTGGAGCAAGTCCAGATTAGCGGTAGAGATTCACGCCTATATTCCACAGATCCGTGGGACCAATTCTTCAACATTGTAGAGCCCACATACCTAGAGCTCACCTTGGAGCTCTGCTCAACATTCCAACTTTAGACGGTGATGAACCATCACGATGATCCATGGACAATACAATTTCGCCTCAGAGGAACCATGCGACAGTTAAACGTACCACAATTTGGGGCCGCATTAGGACTTTATACAGACAACTTTGTAGCGGAGCATGATCTTTCAGAATTGCATCGATATATCCATTCTAGCCCCACCGAATGTTGGCACAAATTAGCTACCCACTCCTTCAACTATGACCCCAGTCGTTCAAAAGTGACAGCCATGACACCATCTTTGAGGTACATTCACGCAATTTTGGCTCATACTTTGACAGGTCGACGGGAGAGCAACGGCGTCGTTAATACTCATGACGCCTACTACCTATGGTGCATGTCAAACGAACATGTTATCGACCTAGCATACTTTATAGCCCGAGCCATACAACATTAGACGGAGCAGCATCGGCGAGGGATCATATCTATGGGTCCCTACATTACATGCCTAGCTCAGTACTTCGAGCTCCTCAACACTGACTCACAAACCTCCTCACTTACACTGATAGGGCAGATGGCCCCACAGGTCATCCAGACGATGCTATATATGAAGATGATCCAGCGTCGACGTGGGACTGACCCTCCTCAATATCGACTTGCGTCCACTACTGACGAGGAGGACCCTGAGGACATTACTGAGAAGCTGGTTCGCAAAGGTTGCGAGGTGTTCCTAGCGTATGTTAGCGCATCTGATGTTAAAGGGTTGTTTGTTGGGGATGTCAGGACGGTAAAGGAATTTTAAGACGTATTCCCTGAAGAGTTTCCTGGTTTGCCACCAAACTGTGAGGTAGAATTCGGCATCGAGCTCCTACCAGGAACGACTCCGGTGTCCATCGCCCCTTACAGGATAGCAGCGAAGGAGTTGGTAGAATTAAAGGCTCAGATCCAAGAGCTTCTGGATCAAGGATTCATCCGAACGAGTGTGTCTCCGTGGGGAGCACCGATACTATTTGTGAAGAAGAAGGATGGGTCAATGAGCATGTGTATTGACTACCGTCAGTTAAACAATCTAACGATTAAGAACAAGTATCCGCTACCAAGGATAGACGACTTGTTTGATCAGCTGCGAGGAGCTTCGGTGTTCTCTAAAATGGATCTAAGAACGGGGTATCATCAGTTAAGGGAGAAGGAGGCAGATATATACAAGACTGCATTCCGAACTCGTTATGGACATTATGAGTTTCTGGTCATGCCTTTTGGGCTAACAAATGCACCAGCTGCTTTCATGGATATGATGAACTCGATCTTCCAACCCTACTTGGACCGGTTCGTGGTGGTGTTTATAAATGATATTCTGGTGTATTCAAGAACTGAGGAGGACCATGATTCTCATCTCCGGATTATTCTGCAAATATTGAGAGAAAAGCAACTTTATGCCAAATTCAGCAAGTATGAGTTCTGGTTGCGGGAGGTAACATTTTTGGGACATGTCGTGTCTGCTGAGGGAATTAGGGTTGATCCTTGAAAAGTTGAGGTGATATTGGATTGGAAGCCACCGAGGTCGGTATCTGAGATTTGAAGTTTTCTAGGTCTAGCTGGGTATTATAGAAGATTTGTTGAGGGGTTTTCACTGATTACCGCACCCCTAACTAGGTTACTGCGTAAAGGAGTACTGTTTGTCTGGGCTGACAAATAGCAGGAGAGTTTTGAAAAATTGAAGAAGATTTTGACTGAAGCCCCGGTATTAATTCAGCCTGAGGCTGGAAAGGAATTCGTTGTCTACTGTGTTGTGTCGCACACGGGACTGGGGTGTATGCTGATGCAAGAGGGTAAGGTGGTGGCCTATGCGTCCCGTCAGCTTAGGCCGTACGAGGTGAACGATCCGACTCATGACTTGGAATTAGCTGTGGTGGTATTCGCATTAAAGATATGGAGACATTATTTATACGGGGAAAAATCGATCATCTATACCGACCATAAGTGTCTTAAGTACCTCCTTACTCAGAAGGAGTTAAATCTTAGGCAACGAAGATGGATAGAGTTGCTTAAGGATTATGACTGCTCGATCGAGTACCACTCAGGAAAAGCTAACGTGGTAGCAGATGCCCTGAGCGGTAAGGTTGTGTCTGACCTAAGAGCAATGTTTGCTCATCTCAGCCTATTTGAGGATGGTAGTTTGCTAGAAGAACTTCGAGTGAAACCAACTTGGATTGGTCAGATTAAAGAGAAACAGATGTGGGACGAGTCGTTGGTTTCTCGGTTCCAACAGGTGAAGAAGGGAGAGACTGTGGATTTTGGGATGAGTGGTGATGGGGTATTATGTTTCCGTGGAAGAGTTTGTGTACCGAGGGACTCTGAGTTAAGACAATCGATTCTGAGGGAGGCGCATAGTAGCCCATACGCTATGCATCCCGGTGGGAACAAGTTATACCGAGATCTACGTGAACTGTACTGGTGGCCAGGGCTTAAGTGTGAGGTTACCGACTTCGTAAGTAAGTGTTTGACATGCCAGCAAGTGAAGGCTGAGCATCAACTGCCTTCGGGACTGCTGCAACCTGTCAAGATTCTACTCTGGAAGTGGGAGAGGGTAACCATGGATTTTGTCAGTGGGCTACCCCTGACACCTACTAAGAAAGATTCGGTATGGGTTATTATTGATCGACTGACTAAATCTGCTCACTTCATATCGGTTCGCACGGATTACTCGTTGCGAAAGTTAGCCAAGTTATATGTGGCAGAGATTATAAGGTTGCATGGGGTACCAGTGTCTATCATCTCGGAAAGGGGCCCTAGATTCACATCTCGGTTCTGGAGAGTGTTACATGAAGCTCTGGGTACAAGGTTAGATTTCAGCACAGCTTTCCATCCGCAGACTGATGGTCAGTCAGAGAGGGTAATACAGATTCTGGAAGACATGTTAAGAAGTTGTGTGATAGATTTCAAAGGTAGTTGGGAAGACTATTTACTGTTGGCGGAATTCACTTACAACAACAGCTACCAATCCAGTATTCAGATGGCACCATATGAGGCATTATATGGCCGTAGGTATCGTACCCCTATTTGTTGGACAGAATTAGGTGAGCAGCGACTGTTGGGTCCAAAGCTAATTTTTGAAACTGAGGAGAAAGTGAAGTTGATACGGGATCGGTTAAAGTAAGCATCTGATAGGCAGAAGTCGTATGCTGACTTAAAGCGTAAAGAGATAGAGTTTTCTATGGGGGATTGTGTTTTCTTGAAGGTGTCACCTTGGAAGAAGATTCTGAGATTTGGGCGGAAGGGCATGCTGAGCCCTAGATTTATCGGACCTTACCGGATAGTAAAGCGTGTAAGACCGGTCGCTTACCAGCTGGAACTGCCTCCTGAGTTAAATCGGATACATGATGTATTCCATGTTTCTATGCTGAGACGCTACCGTTCTGATCCTTCTCATGTAGTATCAGTGAAGGAGATCGAAGTAAGACCTGACCTGACATTCGAAGAAGAACCAGTGCAGATTTTGGATCGTGATGTTAAGGTGCTGAAAAAGAAATCTGTTCCATTAGTCAAGGTACTGTGACATAATCACGGTTCAGAGGAAGCCACATGAGAGCCTGAGGAGGCAATGCGACATCAATACCCTCATCTTTTTTGATCAGGTAAATTTCGAGGCTGAAATGTCTTTAAGGGGGGTAGAGTTGTAACATCCCAAAAATTAAGGGTTGTGGTTTTTGCTTAAATTCATGTTGTGCTTAGTTGGCTAGCTATTTGGGTGTGTTTGGGGGTTCTAAAGAGGCCTGGGGTCGAGTCTGAGCCCTGAAAAATTTTTGGTTTTTGGGCCCTTTAGTGGAGAGGGCTGGTTGAGGTTGGACTTAAGTATATTGAGTGTGTTTTTATAACACAAGGTGGCCATGTGGCAAGGTGGCTAGTGGCGTGGATTATGTTACAAGGGGGCTTGGGTTCGAAACCCCTTGCATGCAAAATGTGATTATTTTTGCTCAGGAGAAGACAAGAGGTTGTGTTGGAATCAAATACTGATGGAGAAGTATTTGAATTGGTCAAGGTTGTTGGGTGAGTTTGAATGGGAGGTGGAGAGTAAATTAAGGAGGGATTCATGGAGAAAATCATGGGATTCAAGTGGGGGAAGTGGTATGGCCGAATAAGGGGTCTTGGGTAGGAAAATTCGGCTAAGGGGGTTGTGTTAGGCATTTTGGCTAGTGGAAAGTGTGGGTGCCGGATTTTTGTTCTTCTTTTCCTCTGAAATTGCCAAATCTAATTGTGAATTGACCACTCGTGCATCTTTTCTTCTCTTTTTTCAAATCATTCTTCTTCTTTTGGCTCACTCTCTCCTACACTTCTAGCTTTGGGAAAAATACGGTTCTCTTCTCCCTTACTATTGTCCTATTCGGTTCTCTCTAGTAGTCGACACCCTTTCCTCTCCTTAACTGAATCTATTTCTTTAGTTTTCCTACGTTTCTGACCTCTTATTCCAATAGCCGAATCTATCCTCCACCAATACTTCATCTCGTGTTCTCTAATTGGTAAGCCTCTACTCCCATTTTCTTTCTTTCCTCTTTGCACTATTCTTCTTTATTTGGCCGAATACAACACTCTTCCGTCCTCTTATTATTCTTTCTCCTCTCCCTGCTTAGCATAAGCTGAAGCACTTCTTCTTTGGTGTAGGCCGAACCTATTGGAGTTTAAGCATACCCTCAACACTGTTCATTTAGCCTTCGAATCTCGAGAAATGGTCGGTAAGTTGTGGCTATGGCAGAATGTGTGGGGTGGTTTTCTCTCTTTAGCGTTTTGTGTTCTTCGGGGACGAAAGGCTATTTTTTTGTCTAGTTGCCTTGTTCTAACGGGTTCTTTTTCGTTAGGTACTTGTTGCCTTAATCAGGGGAGGTAGGCCGAACTCCCTCCCACTGCAAGGAGTCTTAATTCTCTGGTAAGTAATGATAGTGGGTAAGGTATTTCGATATTTTGGGATTACCAAGGATGGAGACTAATTGTTGGTTTATTCTTTATTTTAGGGGTCACGGATAGCGTCTTGAACCGCAAATCATCACAGGTGTGTAATCTCACACCTCTGTATAAACTGCTATTGCTGTGAACTATGAATCGGCTAAAAGCCGAAATGCCAAAAAGCCAGAATACCGGTAATTAAGATTACTCAAACGTGCGAGCACTCGTGGTCATAAAACGAGCCACCAGTGATGGCGATAGACTGTTGGGAGTGCCACGAACACTCTCGTAAAACTGAGGCCATAACGGGCCTTGTTGGGCCGAAACGGGCTAAATGGGCCCAACGGGTTAACAGGCCCATACGAGCGAGAACGATTAAAATTGATAGTTGATTGATGCGGCTGCGAAGTCTGCAAAACTGAGACCAAAAACGAACTGAGTGGGCCACACGAGCGTGTGGGCCCATATGTGCCGAAATTGGGTTTTAGGCCCAATAGCACTGCAATGACCGGGAATGGAAACCGTGTCGTTCAAGGCGATGGTAGGCCTTCGGAAAGGCCGTTGTATGAGTAAAATTACCGAAATACTCTTAATGGGTAAATTACTGAAATACCTTTGATGGGTAGATTACTGAAATACCCTTGATGGGCAAATTACTGAAATACCCTTGATGGGTAAATGACCATTTTACCCTTAGTGGTAGGATCATCGATGTATGAGTAGTAACTGTATGATTGATGTCTATAATGATGCACTGCTTACATGATTTAATTGTGACATGACATACTGCATGGGTTGGGTTATGGACTTGGAGGAAGCACTGTACTGGTGGCTCTGCCACATTATACTGATTTAGTGGCTTTTGCCACATTATACTGATTTAGTGGCTCAGCCACGTATACTGTTATTAGCAGCTAGTCTGCGTTATTGGTGTGCTGGTTGGGTGGGTTGACTTGGTCTCCACAGGAGTGTTGGTTGGTACGGGTGGTGTGTTTGATGGACTGGGATGGGCACATTTTTATTTTGCATATCATAGGGCTTCGGCCCAGACTGTCACTGAATAGGGCTTCAGCCCAGACTGATATTGTATGGGCTTGGGCCCAAATTGTGGGTGTAATAGGGGATTACACCCTGAGTTCTCGTAACTCACCCTTTATCCTTAACGGTACAGGTAATCCCCAATCTTAGAGGATTTGGAGCTGCGAGGGACTCGGAGGTGGCCACACGCGTCCTGTGTGTTCAAAGGGGGTTAATTTAGTCATTTTACTTTAGTTTACTTTAATTTAATTTTGGGGTTAATATTTTCTGTAATAAGGCCATTGGATTTGCTTTAACTTTTATTTGGGATTTCTTTAATTACTGCAAGTTTATTTAACACGGGTTTTTAAAACAATAACAACTGTTTTTTAAAATATCACGTTTCCGCAACTGTTTAAAACAAATTTCTAAAACAGACGCGGCTTTTAAGAAGCAAGATAATACATGCATTTCTGAAAGGGTATTAATTCGAGTAAACTTCTTTTGTTAACAAGCAACGAAAAAACGGGATTTTGGACGTTTAAAGTTTTGATTTGAAAATAAGTTTTCCAACGATCACAAGGTTTTCAAACAACACCTGATGTTGCACACTAGATTCGGTCATAACGTCTAGGCCGGGTTTGGGGTGTTACAGTGTTGGGATGGTTGGAGCTGGTGTGTAGAGGATGGGGGTATGATTATATATATATGCATCTGTTCTACTCTGATATGATTCTGAGGCTATATGAGAAGTATGTATGTATCTGTTCTGCCATGTAATTAAATTTGAAATTCTATTTTCTTATGAGTTACACACTGAGTTATAAAAACTCACTCTCTGCTTGTCTGATAATTTCACATAACCCTCAGACTTAGGTGGGTTGGTGCGACGGGAGCTCAATTATATCCATTCTTCCGTAAACTAATTTTACTTAAATTAAACTTATTTAAAGTTTTGGTTTGAGAGTTTTGTAAATTTTGAACTCTCTAGACTTTTGGGATTTATTTCTGGTTTGGATTTTATTTTGGGATTTCTAGCATGACATTTGATAAAACGACTTTACGAAAATGACTATTTTTTTGCAGTCAACTATTTTCAAGAAAACAAATTTGATTTTCCAAAATACAACGTTTTAAGAAATTTCGTTCCAAAATATTCGGTTTATTTAGAAGATGTAAACAAATAACGGTTTTAATTGAAAAGGTATGATAGACACGATTTCCAATTAAAATGGGCTTTTTTAGAAACAAAAGTTCGCACTATTGTTAATAAATGAAAGCTAGATTTCAATCCATTTTATATAAACACTCCAAATTCAGCCATAATGTCTAGGCCAGGTTTGGGGTGTTACAGATACAAATAGGTACACATATGACATGTATAAAACTCACTCAATTTGTTACAAACATGCCATAATTCAACCATGATCTATTAACCATCTTATCTATTACAATTAATAAGTAAGTATGCAATTAGATACCATTATCCTTATACTAACTAATATGCCATTTGGCACCATCACAAGCAAATTCAAACATAAAATCAATTGTACATTCAAGCAATTTAACTAAAAATGAAATCATCATATGAAATTTCATCTTCAATAAGGTTCCAAATCCAATTACCAAAATCACTCATTCATGCTACTTAATAGAGACAAATATACTCACTTCCAGAACTACAAGTTACCAATACCAAATGACCATTTTCATATTAATTCACAAATATGATATCAAAACCAAAACATGCCTACCATTAAAATGACACAAAACACATTCAGACCAAATAAGATAAACATGATAATTCTACTATTTACTCCACATTCATCACATGATCAACATGAATCACAAGCTTACATCATATTCCAACATTCACTAATTTACATATTTAACTAAAACCTTAAATTTGACAACCTCAAAACCTTATATACATACCACAAACCAAAATGACCAAGTAAAAAAAAAAAACAGAAGCTTGATAGTGTGAGCCTTTAAGTTGATCCGCCCGACAAGTTCTGCAAAAAAAAAAAAACTACAGAAAACAATAAATATAATAGAGTAAGCTTATATAGCTTAGTAATTTCATAATTACTTAAACAAAATTCTTACCTCAGTTTGCAATTAAGTAAACAAATATAACTAATTTAATACGTATTTCCTGTCAAGACATTTACAACAATAAGGTGAGCGTTTCACATATCATTTGTATAATCTCTCAATCATTCAATACAACATATTTTCGTATCATTCCATTAGGAAAGATTAAACATATAAATCATATTATCCAATTGCTCATGTCGATTCATATTCATATTCCATTTCTTTTATTCACACAAATTTGTCACTAATATTGCATTTATCAAGTAAACGTTGCATACATATAACTATAAACTTTCCAGTCCTTTTAATATCATTTCTAACAACTCTTAAACACATAATTATTAATTATTCAATTTTATCACTTAACATTTCAATATTCATATAAACATATCATCTCCAAATAATTCATAAATTCAATACATATATATTTTCATCATATGGCCCGATGAACTATAATAAATAGATACAGATACATGGGTAACTATACCACACTAGAATGCTTGTAAGAGTTCAAACTACAACACACCATAGCACCGAAGTGTAAAGCCCATAGGCATAATATAATTAGTATCAATACATCCCTCGACCACACTAGTATAACTCGGTAATCCGTAACAAATACTGGATTCTGGTATAATCAATAATATCTCTGTACCATTACATATATCCGTTGATAGTACTAGAAAGAACATGTGTTTTCTCCTTACTTGTTGGTTAATTTGTCCCCATTTAGTTATCTTTAGCACATATTTTAGCATTTTCAGTTTAGTAAATTGTATTTTATAACTCAGTGGATCTTAGCCTATTTATCCTTAATTTTTTCATGTTTTGGTACCAATGTCGCTGCTTGAGTATTTTCAGATTGTGCCCAGAATTGTCGATGCACCTGATAGCTATCCGGATAAGAACAAAAATGTGTGTGCTGTCCAGTCTGGTATGGCGGCTATGGCAACTTTTAAAGCTTTTCGGCTATGGCAGCTTAAGCCACTTACGGTTGAACCGATGTGAAAGGGATGCATCTTAGCTCTTGACGAGGAGCCTTGAGTGCGACACAAGAGGGAATAGAGAGATTCAAGTTGAGTTGTTTAGGAATAGTATTCTCCACTTGTTTCTTTTATTTTTCTTTTCTAAACGCTGGAGATTACTTTCTATTTCATATTAGTACAGAAGTACACATGATTTTTGGGTTAAATGTTATTTTATTCAATCTTGCTTCTACTGTTTAATCTTTGGGTTTGAATGTTTTTAGCATGAAAGTGTTATTGCGGTCACTGACACTGGACGTTGCAGCGACGGTTCAAGCTAACAAGCATGACAACTAAAGTTGCTTGAGGATTAGAGGAATTTAATCCACTTGTTCTTAATAATGTTCCATTGCCATCATCGGAAGGTATGGTTAATGTGCATGTTTAAGTCTTAGATTAATATAGAAGTTAAGCTTGGTAAGATATTCATTGCTAATTATTGCATCGACAATCACCTATCCTTTTATACCTTGTGAGCACTTAGTATTCTGTTGAATATTCACATTGGGGATCCCAGTTTATCATTATCATATTTTATCTTATTGTTTTCAAGTTATTTCTTCGACAATTACTCTCACAATTTATCTCATTTCTATCTATTTATTGCACTGACATTGATAGACAAAAAACAACCATCCTCGTGGGATCAATATCCGATAGACTCATATCTGTCTACTATACTTGCATCGACAGTGTACGCTTGCACATTATTGTTGTGACATTAAACAACCGATCAAGTTTTGGCGCTGTTGTCGGGGATGGCGTTTGTTTGATGTTTATTTTTGTTTGTTTTTATTTCATAATATTTAGTTGTTACTAACTTGTTTTATTTTTTCGCTATTTTCACATTTTATTTTAGGTGTTGTATGACCCGAAGCAATTTAGAGTTTATTGCCGATTTTGATCCAGAAATTGAAAGAACCGTTCAGAAGAGACTTCGAGAACAAAAGAATATGACTTTACCAAGAAACTATAAAGTCATACCCCCGATGCAACAACAAAATGCTAATGACCCACCATTGCCGCAAGACTCTCAAATACAAAATAGAACTATACGAGACTTTGTAGTACCTGTCTTGGATGACTTAGAACCGGGAGTTGTTAGGTCAGCAATCCAAGCTGGAAATTTTGAACTCAAGCGAGTAATGTTTTAAATGCTGAATTCTAATGGGAAATATGTTGGACTGCCTCATGAGGATGCTCGAGAACATTTTAAATCATTTTTATTGATTTGTGCTTCTTTTAGTCAACAAGGCGTTCCTGATGACGCTTTGAAGATGCAATTATTTCCTTATTCCTTGCAGGGAAGAGCTCGTACTTGGTTCATTGGGCTACCTGCCGGATCAATTACTTCTTAGAATGCACTAGCAACACAGTTTGTTTTGTGATTTAACCCGCCGACAATAAATGCTCGTCTCTAAAATGATATTACAGCTTATCATCAGCTAGATGATGAGAATCTTCACACTACATGGGAACGCTATAAATCTTTGCTTCGACATTGCCCCATGTACGACATTCAACGGGAAATACAAATTGAGATTTTCTATAATGGGCTAAATTCAAGCACGAGGAATCTTGTCGACGCATCAGTGAATGGTCCTTTGCTAGATTGTACTTATAATGATGCTATTAGATTTCTGGAGAGAATTGCTCAGAATTATTATCAATACCCTAGCTCTAGAGTTGCATAAGCAAAAGCTACTTCGGGAGTTATTGAACTGGACGCAATATCTGCACTTAGTGCTCAAGTTTCTTCTCGTGCAAATATGATAAAAAAATATGCAAGGGATTAGTGACGTTACACTTATACAAGTCGCTCAACAAGTTGGTGTTCCTACGTTTTGTTGTGAGGTTTGCAGTGACAACCGTAGCTATGAAGATTGTCTAAAACATGAAGAGAATGCTTTTTATGTAAGTAACATCCAAAAAAATTCTTATGACAACTTTTATAATAATTTTGCACGCAATCAACAATCTTGGGGAACTCAGAATGCTGGACAAAATGCTACGACATTTTGATATGGGAATATATCTGCTCAATGCAATTATAATCCAAGATAAGAGAATTACAATCAATAACAGTAGAACTACAATCAACACACTCAGATGCATCCAAAACAAAGCCAGATGCATCCACACTAGAATCAGACGCAGCAACAACACTCTTCAATACTGAATCAGCATGTTCAAGAACATCGATGACAACAGTTCACGCAAGCTTCTCCTTCTGACCCTTTAGCAGCTCTTGAGGCTTTAATGCGGGAGCATATGACTCACACAGAAGCTATTGTGCAAGGGAATTCATCTTCTATTTGAGCGTTGGAGGCACAATTAGGACAACTTGCTTCCAATCTGAATACTCGACCACCAGGCACATTACCTAGTGACACGAAAAATCCCAGTCCGAGAGGGAAAGAACGTTACAAGGCTATCACACTTAGGAGTGATAAACAAACTGGCAAGCCAACTACAGATTCTACTGTAGCACCTCAAGATTCTAGTGAAGTGATCCCTGGTGAGAAGGTTGAATCTGAAGAGCTTGTCAATGTATCAGACAAAAAAGTTCCACAATTTGTCACTCATATGCCTAATGTCCAACCCTTGAAGCTGTCGACACAATCAAAGGTGTCGGTGCAATTAGATATATCTCCACATTTACCTTTTTCATAAAGATTCAAGGAGAATGAGTAGGATAAGCAATACCAACTGTTTTTGAACACACTGAAGCAACTTTAGGTCAATATTCCTTTAGTAGACGCTCTTGTGCAAATTCTAAATTATGGGAAATTTATGAAGGCACTCTTATCCAAGAAGAAGAAGCTCAGTGATATGGAAACTATTACACTCACAGAAGACTGTAGTGCTGTTTTGACAAATAAGTTGCCCCCCAAAATGAAAGATCCTGGGAGCTTTACTATCCCATATTCAATTGGAAACCACTATTTGGGTAAGGCTTTATGCGACTTGGGAGATAGCATCAACCTAATGCCACTATCTACTTTCAGAAAGTTGGGAATTGGTCACATGAAACCTATTGCAGTGACATTGCAACTAGCTGATCGATCTTTGGCTCAACCTAAAAGGCAAATAAAAGATATCTTAGTTCGTGTAGATAATTTTTTTTGGCTGATTTTATCATACTTGACTGCGAGGCAGACAAAGAGGTTCCCATAATCTTGGGATGACCATTTTTAGCCATCAGACGAACCCTTATTGATGTTTACAAAGGTGAACTGATCATTCGACTTAATGATGAGCACGTTACCTTCAGTGTTTTCGAATCTATTCAATGCAAGGATAAAGAAAAATGCCATATTGTCGATGTGCTAGATGATCTAATTGAGGAAGAATTCAATAACCAAAGCACAATACTTTTTGAGTAGTTTGCAGTGACATCTGATGATGAATTCTTAGATAATTGTGACAGCATGGTTGAAGCTAATAATATTGAACTCAGGCATGGATGGCAGATTGAATTCATAGACTTAGCCAACAGAACAGCTCCAATTTTCAAGCCATCTATTGATGAAGCTCCTATTCTGGAATTTAAACCACTACCTACTTATCTTAAATACGTCTTTCTCGGTGATAACAATACTCTACCATTTATTTTCTCCGCAACACTGGATGTAACTCAAGAAGAGAAATTGGTCCAAATTCTTAAGCAACATAAGCGATCTATTTCTTGGAGTATTGCCGATATCTGAGGCATTAGTCCATCTTTTTTCATGCTTAAGATCAAGTTGGAAGATGAAAGCAAGCAATCGATTGAGCAACAAAGAAGATTAAACGAGAAGATGAAGGAAGTGGTTAAGAAAGAAATTATAAATTGGCTTGATGTTGGAATTATTTACCCTATTTCCAATAGCAATTGGGTAAGTCCAGAGCAACGTGGTCCTTAAAAGAGTGGCATCGCTGTGGTTAGCAACAACAAAGATGAATTAATTCCTACACGCATTCCTACGGGATGGCGAGTTTGTATGGATTATCGCAAACTTAATGTTGCCATAAGGAAGGACCATTTCCCACTTCCTTTCATTGACCAAATGTTGGACAGGCTTGCTGGAATAGCCTATTACTACTTCTTAGACAGCTATTCTGGGTATAATCAAATTGCTATTGCGTGAAGGATCAAGAGAAAACAACTTTCACCTGTCCCTTTGGTACTTTTGCTTTTCGTCGTATGCCTTTCAGTCTTTGCAACGCACCAACCACATTTCAAAGGTGCATGATGGCAATATTCTCGGATATGATTGAATATTCTTTAGAGGTTTTTATGGATGATTTCTCAGTCTATGGGAATGATTTTGATCATTGCGCTGACAATTTGGATAAAGTATTGCAGTGATGTGAAGACAAAAATCTTGTTCTAAATTGGGAAAAAATGCCATTTCATGGCAATTGAAGGCATTGTGTTAGGCCATCGCATCTCTAGTCAAGAAATTGAAGTAGAAAAAGATAAAGGTGAAATCATTGAGAAATTACCTCCACCGAAAAATGTGAAAGGTATTCATAGTTTTCTTGGGCATGTGGGGTTTTGCCAAAGATTGATTAGAGATCTCTCGAAAATTGCAAAGCCCTTATGCTAATTGTTAGAACAGAATCGAAAATTCCTCTTTGATGATGCATGTCTGCAGGCATTCATTCAATTAAAGACGCAGCTAGTAAATGCACCCATTGTCGTTGCACCATGTAACACCCCAAACCCGGCCCATTCGTTACGACCGAATTTGAAATGCCACTGCGAAAAAACGTTTGAAGACTGATTTCACTTTTGGGAAAAACATTAAAAATTTTGTCATTTGAAAACCATGTCCAATTAAAAATTCTAAATAATATAAGCTTGATAAAAATATCCAAATTAAAACTTTATTATAAGCTTTTAAAATATAAGTTGCCAAAATTAAAAGCACTTCCCAATAATAATTTAATGGTCGCCTAGCTTAAACATAATAAAAATGTTCAATCACTTTAATGGGCCTTATTACAATAAACACTTAATCAAAATAATCTGAAAATATAACTACTTAATTAATTAAAATATCTTTCTGCATGGAAATCGCTTCTACATGGCCACCTTTGTATCCACTCCAACCCGGTCCAAAAATCACGATCACCGCGATGTTTAATAAAAATTGGGTGAGTCATACTGCACTCGATGTGTAATTAGTCCATCGAATTCCACCCACATGTTAACCACATATTAACTCATATATCGGATATCAATTATCAAATTCACATGTTATCACATTCGGGCTTGGCCCATATTCATATCACATTCATCTAATAGGGTAGTTAACCACATAATTTCCACATACTTTGGGCTTAGCCCATTTCCACACCGATCCTCATTCATATCTTTGGGCTTTGCCCATTTCCACATTAATCCACATATCATATTGGGCTTGGCCCATTTCCACATATGTTCACATACGAAATCATGCAATTATGAAGCCCAACCCAAACCTAGGGTCCATCCGCTACACACCCCTTATCCAAATTTACCACACACCAGGATTAACAAATCTCCTCTCCTTTTCACTCAAAGGCAATCACCGCCGCCCCACGTGCAATTAAGCACAATAGTCCACAACGCGACCTCGGTCGGCGCCGAGTCCATGATGTAGCCGTAGCTAACACCAAAACAACGATGGGACACATAGTCACTCATCAACCACGATATGGCACATAGCCGATATCAACCACGATGAGGCACATAGCCACTCATCAAGCCACGCGAACTAAATCGCAATTAATCCACAACGTGACCTCACCAAAGTCAATCCACGATGTAGCTCAAGGCTAACATCAAACCACGTACTCGGTACACCCGCATCTTCTTTCATATCATATCCCACCCATGCACATGCAACATATAATAATGTCATGATAATAATGCATGTACAAAGTTGTTCAGACATACAATCTCATTCATATAGGCACATTCACATTCTTTCAATAATCAACACTAACTTGGTATTCGATATACCCTCTCAGGGTATCCATATCACATCACATCAACGCACTAGTTAACCCATAAACATAACACATACAAATTTAGCATAAACCCGGAAATGGTGGGTTAATCACACACCTTACTATTTAGCGAAATCCCGAACTACTTGAATCTAACACGATGAACGGGGTTTTTCCTCCTCCCTAAATGCCGATTTGGTCTCCTACCAAATCCCGAAGGCTTTGCTTATTCCCGTCGATTAGCCCCTAAACCATCATAGTCACAATCGGTCATCACTTAACAACTAATAAAATGGCCTTTGGTCGAATACTTACACTGCTTATCTTACTAACTAAATCCCGAAAGATCACTTCCACAAACGTTGGCTATAAGAATCCCGAAAGATCTCTTGCGCTAGGTCAGTACCTTCCCTACAATCGGTCTTAACACATTTAATAAGAGTTATAGGGCCATTCGGCCAACCTTGGAAATTAGAGCCTAAACTCCTGATTTCGGCACGCTTATGAAGAAAAATCAAAACCGATTATCAAAGGAGAGAACACTTACCACCACCACACGAATCGTCCACTAGCTCTAAATGTCGACGGGATAAAAGGGATGTTGACTTTCGACTTTGAAACTTGCGATAGAAGAAAAAGAATAAGGCCGTCTTTGAGATTCGGCTATGGCTATTAATAAAAGTAAAATACAAATAGAAGAAAAAGCACTTACATGATTCGGCTAAGCCCTTCAAATGTTGATGGAAAAATCGGTCACAAGAGAAAGGTATATTCGGCTAACACCAATTAAAAGAAGAAGTTTGGGAGAGGGATATAGGTTCGGCCAAGCTAGCAAATAGGAGAAGAATGAACTCAAATGGCCTTAATGCCCTTTGTAATTTCGGTCACTAACCAAAAGAATGTGAAGGCCGAAACTAGGTGACTTAACACAAAAGAAGACGGCACTAAAGAGAAAGGAGAAACTAAATTTCGGTACAAAGAATTTAAAGAAGAAAAAGAATAACAAAAGATGATCACTCCCCCTTATAAAGAATTCGGCTACTACATCCCCACTTATCAAATCCCAAATTAAACTCCTATTCTAACTCTTTATCACCTTAACAAATAAAATAAAATAAATCATCACATTATCTCTTATCACCTATTTAAACTAAAATAAATAAAATAAGGCCTCCATTATCTTCTTATCATCTATTAAAAATAAATAAAATAAATCAACATTTATCCTACCTTTATCTAATCTAGCCGAAAATTAAAAGGAGAAATAAACTCAATCCTCATCCAATTGAAAGTCCATGTGCCGTCCAATTTCTTCCAACTTGACGCCAAAATAAAAAAACACTCCTTATCTTTGCCATCAAGACTCGAACATGAGACCCATCGGAGCAATTCTCCTAGCACCTTAGGTAGCGTCCCAAGCCACTTTGCCAAGGCGCTTTTTGTGACATGAATCACTCAGGATTTCTTTTAAAGCCTCCCTAGCCCAGCGCCTTCTTGCCGCACGAAAAATAAAATGCTCCTTCTTGCTTCCTTCGCAACTCGAACCTGGGCCCTTTACCCATTATGTGGCGTCACTTGCCCAAGCCTTAAGTGGCGCCTTGCTGCCACTTTACCAGGCCAACCCTTGTGTCATAAACTCCCCACAATTCCTCTTAAAGCCTCCTTAGCCCAATTTCCTCCTTGTCTTAACGCCAAAAGCAAAATAAAATTACACTACTTGCTACCAAGGTGATTCAACCAAGGCCCTTCCCCACTTGCTCTGGCGTCATTCTCCAAGGCCCTAAGTGGCGCATTCCACCCACTTTACCAAGGTAATTTCTATGTCCAAGAACTCCCAAAATTTTCATTTAAGGCCTCCCCTGCCTTGCTCCCCTTTTAACTTAAAACCAATAATTTTCCAAAGCTTTCTCTTCCATCCTAGAGTTCTTAAAACCCTTAATACACTTCCAAACACCGCCAAAACCTACTAACATCATGAATTATGCACTGAACGCATAACCCCTAATCTAGGATGTTACAGTTCTACCCTCCTTAAAAATAATTTCGTCCTCGAAACTTACTTACTAATGAATAATCGTACATCTTAACTCACCTTTTCTACGCTTATGTCTGCGCACTCTGATCTTAATAAAACTATCTTACCTTCTAGGCACATCTTAAAGTTCACATCCAAGGTTTCATACACTTCACTAGCAATACAATAATGAACTATCTCTAAAGCAATAAATAATACTCCAAAAACAAGGAACTTACCCGCTATCACATCCCCGGTTGTCTCACATCCGAACCTTCACTCTCTCTACAGGGTGTTCCACGACCTTGGCCTCGAGCCCTATCCATCACTTGTGGACATTTCTTAACCAAATGAGCCTTAGACCCACACCTAAACATTCCTTACTATTTCCCCAACATTCTCCTGCATGAGCTCTTCTACACTGAGCACATGAATGACTCCGATTCTCGAAACCGCACAGTGCACGTCTGAAATTCTCGATCCTTGGTCTTTTCTGAACATCTTCAAACGATACTGACGGCCCAAAACTTCTCTTATTCCGTTCCTTTCCTTATCTCGGTTCTCCCTTATAGTCCTCTTAACTTCCTCAACGACCCGAGCTTTTTCCACTAGAATGGCGAAGTCCCTTTCTCTTTGCGGAGTAATCAACATTCGCAACTCATCTCGTAATCCATCTTGAACCGGACACACCTTTCGTGTCGATGGTCACGATCCCTTTGGCGCATCTTGACTTAACCGCACAAATTCCGCCGTGCTCTGCTCTGACTTACTTCCTTGTACCAAGTTAAGAAATGCCTTTCTCTGCGAGTCTAAATAGCTAGCTCCAACGTACTTCCCTTCAAACTTAACCTTAAAATATTCCCAATCCACTCGATCTGCCGGGACACCTTGTCTGACAGTGAGCCACCATCGATAAGCTTCGTCCCGGAGCAACGAAACCGCACCCTTAAGCTTTTCCTCATCGGTACAGTCCAAATCGTCCATTATTCTTTTGACTGCTTCCAACCAATACTCCGCTACGTTCGGAGCTACTCCAGATACTCCTCTAAAAACTTCAGCTCCGTTGGACCTAAGTCTCTCCGAAACTGACTTCCGAGCTCCACTTCTCATTCCAACTCTTGCTACTTGCTGTAGCACACATAGCATAGCTTGCGATACGACATCATCTCCTCCTGTCGGATCTTGATCCTCCGCGCCCACTGACGGCGATGGCGGCACGTCACTTTCTGACCCATGGCCAGACCCTACTGGTTCTGATACTGTCATTCGACCACGTCTCCTAGAGCTCATTTCTAACATCGCGATTTTATCTGATTAAAAAGTTTTATGCATCAGAATTTTGTTCCACTTATTAACCGCGAACAATTTTATGAAGTAAAGTATTTAGAAGTAGTTCTTTCGATTACATAAAGTTTTAGTTCAAGTTCACTACTCTAATTCAGAGGGTCACATTCACATTCATAAATAGAGACACATTCATTCACTACACTTCTATGGTCATTTCAGTCCTTTCCCAACCCAGGGGTAATTTCGTCATTCGTCCTATAAGGGTATTTTGGTAATAAACCAGGGTAAATTTGAAAATCCTTACAAATCAACGATATTTCAAAATTTACAAAAACTCGAGGTTATCTTGAAAATTTGTTTCCAAATTAGCGGTGTTGCAGAAATTTCAGAAATCGGGGTCATTTTGGTAATTTTTGTAAGTTAGGGGCATTTTCGTAATTTTTTTTAAATCAAATTTCGCAAAATAGAGATTTATTATTTTTGCAAAGTAGGAATATTTCAGTAAAAGTTGTGGTAGTATGGAAATTTCAAAAAAAAAATTCAAACCAGGGGCATTTTAGCAATTTCACCACTAGGGGTATTTAGGTAATTTTGCCAACCGGGAATAACTTGAAAAAAATATTTTTCCAAAGTCTAATTTAGTGTTTTTAAATCAGAAAGGGTAATTTGGAGATTTAGAAACTAAGTTTTTTATAAAACTGCATGGCTAGTCCCTTTCGGGTTTTAATTATCGGGTTTAGCCCGTGAATAAGTCCTCTTGGTTAGGGTGAACCGTAGCTACGCACCAGGTAGGATTCGAGTAGAGAGGAGGTGAGTCGCTAGGACTGCTTAAGTACCAAGCTCTTACTGAATACCAATCCTAGACATGCGTACTATGGTTGCCACACCTTAACTCGGCGACTTAGTTCACAGGTTTGTTTAATGGTCCTTAAGTCTTATGCACTTGTGTTTGAGTAGCCCAGTCCTAGGGTTCAACAGATCCTCGTTCACTAATCTACGTTCCCTTCATACTTATAACATTCACATACACATTTCACTTCAGTAGTCAAGGGTACTTACCTGGTGGACTGCGGGTCGGAGATACAGGTGCCATGCCAGAATAACCTGAAAAATAATTCATAAAACCCATATTTTCGAAAAAGCCCATTTAAAAAAATGTTTTTGGACCCAAAACCCTCAAAGCCGAGTTTTGAATCGGGCTCTGATACCAAACTGTAACACCCCAAACCCGGCCCATTCGTTACGACCGAATTTGAAATGCCACTGCGGAAAAATGTTTGAAGACTGATTTCACTTTTGGGAAAAACATTAAAAATTTTGTCATTTGAAAACCATGTCCAATTAAAAATTCTAAATAATATAAGCTTGATAAAAATATCCAAATTAAAACTTTATTATAAGCTTTTAAAATATAAGTTGCCAAAATTAAAAGCACTTCCCAATAATAATTTAATGGTCGTCTAGCTTAAACATAATAAAAATGTTCAAACACTTTAATGGGCCTTATTACAATAAACACTTAATCAAAATACTGAAAATATAACTACTTAATTAATTAAAATATCTTTCTGCATGGAAATCGCTGGCATGGCCACCTTTGTATCCACTCCAACCCGGTCCAAAATCACGATCACTGCGATGTTTAATAAAACTTGGGTGAGTCATACGACTCGAGTGTGTAATTAGTCCACTGAATTCCACCCACATGTTAACCACATATTAACTCATATATCGGATATCAATTATCAAATTCACATGTTATCACATTCGGCTTGGCCCATATTCATATCACATTCATCTAATAGGGTAGTTAACCACATAATTTCCACATACTTGGGCTTAGCCCATTTCCACACCGATCCACATTCATATCTTTGGGCTTTGCCCATTTCCACATTAATCCACATATCATATTGGGCTTGGCCCATTTCCACATATGTTCACATACGAAATCATGCAATTATGAAGCCCAACCCAAACCTAGGGTCCATCCGCTACACACCCCCTTATCCAGCCTACCACACACCAGGGGATTAACAAATCTCCCTCTCCTTTTCACTCCAAAGGCAATCATCGCCGTCCACGTGCAATTAAGCACAATAGTCCACAACGCGACCTCAGTCAGCGCCAATCCACGATGTAGCCGTAGCTAACACCAAAACCACGATGGGACACATAGTCACTCATCAACCACGATATGGCACATAGCCGATATCAACCACGATGAGGCACATAGCCACTCATCAAGCCACGCGAACTAAATCGCAATTAATCCACAAAGTGACCTCAGTCAAAGTCAATCCACGATGTAGCTCAAGGCTAACATCAAACCACGTGCTCAAGTACACCCGCACCTTCTTTCATATCATATCCCACCCATGCACATGCAACATATAATAATGTCATGATAATAATGCATGTACAGGTTGTTCAGACATACAATCTCATTCATATAGGCACATTCACATTCTTTCAATAATCAACACTAACCTGGTATTCGATATACCCCTCTAGGGTATCCATATCACATCACTGTCACTGCACTAGTTAACCCATAAACATAACACATACAAATATAGCATAAACCCGGAAACGGTGGGTTAATCACACACCTTACTATTTAGCGAAATCCCGAACTACTTGAATCTAACACGATGAACGGGGTTTTTCCTCCTCCCTAAATGTCGATTTGGTCTCCTACCAAATCCCGAAGGCTTTGCTTATTCCTGTCGATTAGCCTCTAAACCATCATAGTCACAATCGGTCATCACTTAACAACTAATAAAGTGGCCTTTGGTCGAATACTTACACTTCTTACCTTACTAACTAAATCCCGAAAGATCACTTCCACAAACGTTGGCTATAAGAATCCCGAAAGATCTCTTGCGCTAGGCTGTACCTTCCCCTACAATCGGTCTTAACACATTTAATAAGAGTTATAGGGCCATTCGGCCAACCTTGGAAATTAGAGCCTAAACTCTTGATTTCGGCACGCTTATGAAGAAAACTCAAAATCGATTATCAAAGGAGAGAACACTTACCACCACTACACGAATAATCCCACTAGCTCTAAATGTCGACGGGATAAAAGGGATGTTGACTTTCGGCTTTGAAACTTGCGATAGAAGAAAAAGAATAAGGCCGTCTTTGAGATTCGGCTATGGCTATTAATAAAAGTAAAATACAAATAGAATAAAAGCACTTACATGATTCAGCTAAGCCCTTCAAATGTTGATGGAAAAATCGGTCACAAGAGAAAGGTATATTCGGCTAACACCAATTAAAAGAAGAAGTTTGGGAGAGGATATAGGTTCGGCCAAGCTAGCAAATAGGAGAAGAATGAACTCAAATGGCCTTAATGCCCTTTGTAATTTCGGTCACTAACCAAAAGAATGTGAAGGCCGAAACTAGGTGACTTAACACAAAAGAAAATGGCACTAAAGAGAAAGGAGAAACTAAATTTCGGTACAAAGAATTTAAAGAAGAAAAAGAATAACAAAAGATGATCACTCCCCCTTATAAAGAATTCGGCTACTACATCCCCACTTATCAAATCCCAAATTAAACTCCTATTCTAACTCTTTATCACCTTAACAAATAAAATAAAATAAATCATCACATTATCTCTTATCACCTATTTAAACTAAAATAAATAAAATAAGGCCTCCATTATCTTCTTATCATCCATTAAAAATAAATAAAATAAATCAACATTTATCCTACCTTTATCTAATCTAGCCGAAAATTAAAAGGAGAAATAAACTCAATCCTCATCCAATTGAAAGTCCATGTGCCGTCAAATTTCTTCCAACTTGACGCCAAAATAAAAAAACACTCCTTATGCTGCCATCAAGACTCGAACATGAGACCTACTGGAGCAATTCTCCTAGCACCTTAGGTAGCGTCCCAAGCCACTTTGCCAAGGCGCTTTTTGTGACATTAATCACTCAGGATTTCTTTTAAAGCCTCCCTAGCCCAGCGCCTTCTTGCCGCACAAAAAATAAAATGCTCCTTCTTGCTTCCTTCGCTACTCGAACCTGGGCCCTCTACCCATTGCGTGAGGCGTCACTTGCCCAAGCCTTAAGTGGCACCTTGCTGCCACTTTACCAGGCCAACCCTTGTGTCATAAACTCCCCACAATTCCTCTTAAAGCCTCCTTAGCCCAATTTCCTCCTTGTCTTAACGCCAAAAGCAAAATAAAATTACACTACTTACTGCCAAGGTGATTCGAACCAAGGCCCTTCCCCACTGCTCCTGGCGTCATTCTCCAAGGGCCTAAGTGGCTAGTCAATAGTGTTAATTGTGTATGTTTAGGGGGCCCTAAGAAGACTTGGGATTGAGTTGGGCCTTAGCAAAATTTTTGTGTTTAAGCACTTTAAGGAGAGAAGATAAGTGGCATCAAGACTTAAGGAAATAAATGTGTATTTTGCTAGCACAAGTGGAGCACATGGTGGAGTGGTGTGGCGACAAGTGGAGAGCATTGAGGGAAGGGGTTTGAATCCCATCTATTGCAACTTTTAGCATTTTAAATTTTTGAGCTTCTCAAGTGTTGTATGGTAAGTGTCGGCCATGGCATCAAAGAAGGAAAGGAAGACTTTTCTAATGTTGGAAAGAAGACTAAGAAAATAAGGTAAGGAGGAGAGTAAAGAAAGAAGTAAAAGAAAGGAGTAAGAAGGGGGATATGTTGGCCGAATATTTGGAAGGTGCTTGGGATAGAATTTTTGGTCAACCATGACCTTTTTTGTGAATGAAGTACACGGTTTTGGTAGGGGGAGTTAGGGAACCGATTTTTCTTTCTCTTATGGTTTTTTTTTTGTACAAATTTGTGCATTAGGTTTTGGTTTCTTTTAGCATTTCGGGTACTTTTCTTTTCCAACTTCTTTTTCCCTTGTTTTGGCCGAAACACTCTAGCACCTATATTCATCTTTCTCTCTCGTTTTGTCGACACCCTCAATCTATTCTTGCTTATTTTTCCTTTGTTAGCCAAAACTATCTAGCACTCTTTCTCCAACTTTTCTTTTCTTTTTAATTATTTCTTCAACCCTTCTTTCTCTTTCTTTAATCAATATTTTGGTGGCCGAATCTTCTTGTTCATTTCTCTCTATAGCCAAACCTTTTGACCCTTAATATCTTCTTTGATCGAATCGGTAAGTGGTTTCTTTCTTCTCTTTTCATTTTCTTTTCTCCCTAGCCGAATATGTGTCCATCACTATTCGGTTGTTCTATTTTGTTTCTGAACTGAAATATCATTTTCTCCTACTCTCTCAAATCATGATCATCTCTTCTTTTTCGAAGTGTACTAGTGGGTGGTCGTATATCACATCCTTGCCGAATCATCTCTAGCCTTAAGTCAATCGGTGGAAGTCAGATTTATTATCGTTAAGGTAATGGATTTCTTCAAGGTTCATTTCGATATATCTCAATACATGGTTATTCCTCTAAAACGAATCAATGATTATGTTTAAAACGTTTATTCTAGGGACTAATCGCTCGTTCTTCTCTATTCGTTGATTCTTCGGAAGTAGTGGTAAGCTGAATCCTATCCCTAAAGAACTACTTACACTCATCATAGTATTTTCTAACCGAGACTTTTTCAATGGAGGCAAGTGGTAGCGTTGTTAAAAGAAAATCGATAGGAGAGCAAAAAGGGAGTGAAATTGTGATTCCTACTCCCAAGTTCAAGCGTAGGGCGATACCGGCGGTTCAGGATTTCCCACTGGGTTGTGGACCATCATCCGGTGAGAATAGACAAATCGTGGTCGTTCACGATACTAAGGGTAAGCATTTCATTAGATCGTCTGATTTAGATTTGGATTAATAAAATCTCGTTTATTGGTTAATCGAGTATAATGGTGATTTAGGTGCCGACGATCAAGAAGGTTTAGTCCTTACCGTGTCGGTGTGTAATCTCACACCGAAATCCGTGAATTCGTGATTCACTATTATATTGGAAGAATAGATTGTTGTTGTGTTACAAGTCTAATATCCGTAATATAGCATGAATCGAATAATTGGCTTAAACATTATTATTTCTAAAATCTGTTAAAATCGGTATAAAATTTGTTAATGTACCAAAACGCCCCTATGGGGCGATTTACGAAAATGCCCTTATGGGCCGATTTACAAAAATGCCCTTATGGGTCGATTTACCAAAATGCCCCTATGGGCCGATTTTGTATAATGCCTAAATGGGTCAAACTATCAAGTGCTTTAATGGGCCGATTCACCGAATTAATTCACTAGATTAATGGATGTTGTATATATGTGGATATTTTGTTTTATTATGTATGATACATTTTCATATATTGCATGGGATGGGATAAATTGTATGGAGAGCAGTTGTAGCTGGTGGCATTGCCACAAATCTATTTATTATTGTGCTTAATTATGTTTCTGGTGGCTTGACCACAAAAATATTATACTCTGGCAGCTTGGCTGCAATTTTGGTGTGAGCGGCGGGGTGGGTTGACTTGATCCCCACAGGTGTGATTGGCTAGTCGGGGGTGTGATGGATGGATGGGTTGGGTTGCATACATTTACTTCATATAAATATTGTTATGTAAATGGGCTTCGGCCCAAGAATATGCTATATGGGCTTAGGCCCAAGATTATGCTATGCGGGTTTAGGCCTAGTGGATGACGGTAAGGAGATTATGCACTGAATTCTAGTAACTCACCCCTTTTTTTTCTTAATCCTTGCAGGTAATGCTCAATGATGTGGACTTGGGCCATGGATGACTCGGTGGAGGCCATACTTTAGAAATGGTGTTTTCAAACTTTAGCAAATTTTCATTTTCCGCTTTATTTCATTACTTTTACTATTTTGGGTTTAAAGTTGTAATGAGGCCTCTGGGATAAACTTTAATTTGCTTTATGTTTGGACGTATTTATTATTTTCTTAAATTGTTTTAAATGGGGATTTTTCTAAAATCATAAATAACGGTTTTCCAAAGTTGAGTAACGAAAGGATTTTATAACATATTTATAAATAATTTAACTCGGATTCTCTTTCGGATTATCAACAATATTTTCAAAAGTCACTGTTTTAAAATATCACGAATTTGAATATCAATTCTTCAATTAACCTCTCGAGATTAGTAGTATTTTTATCGAATATTTTTAATCAAACTGGTTTTCTTAATTATAACCAAATAATACCTATTTTAGTACGAATTACAAGTTCTTAATACGTTTTATTTATGTGACATGTCAGATCCAGTCGTAACGCATGGGTCGAATTTGGGGTGTTACATCTTATGGTATCAGAGCCCGGTTGCAAAACTCGGCTGTGGTTTGGGTTCAAAAATGTTTTCCAAAACTGCTTGAAATCTGATTTATAAATACATGTTTTAGAGGAAGTATGGCACCATGAGCATCTGGCACCAAGTCAGTAAGTATTTATTTTCATTTTATTATTGTGATATGACAGTGGAAAGAAAACTCCACAAAATATAAATACTTTAGAACTTTTAACTTTAGGAGCTGAAACTATAGAGATTGAGACCTTAGATACGTTTTGCAAAAATGACTTTACTTCCTATACTCCATAAAACATTGTTTAATAAACATTGAATAGTATACTGATTCATAAGACTTTTAATCAGATTAAATCGACTTAGCAAACATGAGCGCTAGAGGACGTGAACGCGGTAGACGTGGTCGTGGTCGAGGTCGAGGTGCTAGAGTTGTATCTGAGGCATCGGGACATATGCCAAAAATGGACGCACCTACGTCACCAGTGACTGAAGCTGGGTCACATGATCGAATGAGAGAGGACGACGCTCTGTCCCAAGTGATGTTGCGGGTACTGGAAAGGGTTGCTGGGGCAAGAACTGGGTCGACAGCTCGTGGGCCGATATTGGAGTGACTCAGATCGAATGGGGCTGAAGTCTTTAGAGGTATTTTGGGTGTAGCCCCTAGTGTAGCGGAGTACTGGCTTGAGGCGGTGGAGCGGATTATGGACGATCTAGATTGCACCGCTGAGCAGAAACTGAAAGGGGTTGTGTCATTACTGAGAGACGAGGCCTATCAGTGGTGGCTCACTGTACGGGAAGGCACTTAGGCTGATCGTATTACCTGGGAATTCTTTAAGACCGCATTTCAAGGAAAGTATGTCGGGGCTAGTTATGTAGACGCCCGAAGAAAGGAATTCCTGAATCTGGTCCAAGGAGGCAAATCTGTGGCAGCATACGAGGCAGAGTTTCTGCGTCTGAGTCGGTATGCTCGGGGAATAGTACTGACTAATTATGAACGATGTGTGCGCTTTGAGGATGGGTTGCGTGATGAGTTACGGGTACTGATAGCCCCACAGAAGGAGAGGAATTTTGCTACATTAGTGGAAAAAGCTAAGATAGCTGAAGAAGTCAAACACTCGGAACGACAAAATTGAGACAAGGATCGGGGCAGGAACAAGAGATACTCTGGGTATTCAGGTCCTGCTAGAGGATTTCAGAAAAGGCCCAAGAATGAGGGGCCAATTCGAGTGGGTGCTCCAGCTGCTACCAATCAGTTGTAGCCTTGTGTGGATTGTGGGAAACTTCACTCGGGTGAATGCTGGAAGAGAACTGGTGGTTGTTTCAGATGTGGATCCAAAGACCATCGATTTAAGGATTGCCCTCGAGAGCCTTCTCAGACTCAGGTAGTTCGTAATAGATTTGCGTAGTCAGCAAGAGGCGCCACCCGACCCATGAGAGGCCAGGGCCAGGTCGAGGTGGTAATGGTGTAGGACGAGGTCAGGGTGCACCGGGTAGAGGTACCGGTAATAGGGGTAACACGGAGGCGAGGCAGCCATGTTTGGTTTATGCAGTCAGACGTCGAGAGGATGGTGATGCACCGGATGTTATAACCGGTACGTTCTTCATATCTGATGTACCTGTTACTGCTTTGATAGATATTGGATCCACCCATTCGTATGTTGCTTGTCTTTGTATGCGGAACTTTGAATATTAGATCTGAGATTACTACTAGAGAAACAACTGTAATTAGCCCTTTAGGACAGTCGGTGGTAGTAAATAAGTTGTTTAGAGATGTGCCCTTAGAAGTCCAGGGGAAAGTATTTCTGGCTGATTTGATGGAACTGCCATTCGGCGAGTTCGATCTTATTTTGGGCATGGACTGGTTGGTTAAGCATCGTGCGAATTTGGACTGTGCTGCAAAGCAGATGGTATTAAGAACTTCAGAGGATAAGGAAGTGATGATGATAGGTGAAAGAAGAAACTATCTGTCTAATGTGGTATCTGCTTTAAAGGCAAAGAAGTTGGTGCAAAAGGGGTGTGGAGCGTTCTTAGCCTTTATCAGTGCTTTGGATGCCAAGGAGTTGTCGGTTGAGAGTGTTAGAACGGTGAAAGAGTTTTTAGACGTCTTTCTGGAGGAGCTTCCAGGATTGCCTCCGGATCGAGAAGTGGAATTTGGTATTGAGCTGTTGCCAGGAACGGCTCTAGTGTCTATTGCCCCTTACAGAATGGCGCCGAAGGAGCTTGTGGAACTTAAGGCTCAAATTCAGAAGTTGATGGATCATGGATTTATTTGACCAAGTGTGTCACCGTGGGGAGCGCCAGTTTTTTTCGTTAAGAAAAAGGATGGATTGATGCGTATGTGCATCGATTATAGGCAATTGAATAAGTTGACGATCAAGAACAAGTATCCGTTACCAAGGATCGATGATCTGTTCGATCAGCTGCGAGGAGCTTCAGTTTTCTCAAAGATAGACTTGAGATTGGAATATCACCAACTTAAGGTCAAGGAGGTGGATATTCACAAGACTGCGTTCCGAACTCGTTATGGGGATTACGAGTTCTTAGTGATGCCGTTCGGGTTGACGAATACACCAGCTGCATTTATGGACATGATGAACCGAGTCTTCCAACCCTATCTAGACCGGTTTGTGGTGGTATTCATAGATGACATCTTGGTGTATTCAAAGACTGAAGAAGAGCATGATTCGCATTTACAAGTCGTATTGCAGATTTTAAGGGAGAAGCAGCTGTATGCCAAATTCAGTAAGTGTGAATTTTGGCTGAAGGAGGTAACCTTTTGGGGCATGTTGTGTCTGCTTGAGGAATTAGAGTTGATCCCCGGAAGGTCGAGGGTCAGTATTGGATTGGAAGCCACCGAAGTTAGTGGCGAAAATTCGAGTTTTCTAGGTTTGGTTTGGGTATTACAGTGATTCGTTGAGGATTTTCGTTTATTCTTGCACCTAACTAAGTTGTTGCATAAAGGAGTATCGTTTGTGTGGTCGGATAAGCGACAAGAGAGCTTTGAGAAATCAAGAAGATTCTCGTGAAGCGCCGAGATTGATTCAAATTTGAGGTGGTAAAGAGTTTATTGTGTATTGTGATCGTCACACACACAGCTTAGGATGTGTGTTGATGCAAGGGGGAAAAAGTGGTGGCATATGCATCTCGTCAATTAAGGCCGCATGAGGTAAACTATCCCACTCATGATTTGGAGTTAGCTGCAGTGGTGTTTGCTCTGAAGATTTGGAGACACTATCTGTACGGGGAGAAGTCGATTATCTATACGGATCATAAGAGTCTGAAGTACCTCCTTACCCAAAAGGAATTGAACTTAAGACAGCGGAGGTGGATAGAATTGTTGAAGGATTATGACTTCTCAATCGAGTATCACCCAGGTAAAGCTAACGTAGTGGCAGATGCGTTGAGTCGTAAGGTGATATCGGATTTGAGAGCGATGTTCACTCACCTCAGCCTTTATGAAGATGGTAGTTGGTTAGCCAAACTTTAAGTGAAGCCGGCATGGGTAAGCCAGATTAAGGAAAAGCAGTTGTTAGATGAAAGGTTGGGTTCTCAACTTCAGCAAGTGGAAAGTGGTGAAATAGGGGATTTTGGATTAAATAGTGTTGGAGTATTGTGTTTTCGCAGAAGAGTTTGTATGCCAAGGGATTCAGAATTGAGACAAATGATTCTGCGTGAGGCGTATAGTAGCCCATATGCTATGCACCCCGGAGGAAACAAAATGTACCAAGACCTCCATGAGCAGTATTGGTGGCCAGGATTGAAATGGGAAGTTACTAACTTCGTGAGTAAGTGCTTGACATGTTAGCAGATGAAGGCAGAGCATCAACTGCCTTCAGGGTTGTTACAACCGGTGAAAATCCCACTATGGAAATGGGAAAGGATAACGATGGACTTTGTTAGTGGGTTACCCTTAACGCCTACTAAGAAAGATTCAGTATGGGTTATAGTGGATCGGTTAACGAAGACTGCTCATTTCCTACCTGTTCATATGGATTATTCGTTGCAGAAGTTAGCCAAGTTATATGTAGCAGAAGTCGTGAGGTTACATGGGTTACCAGTGTCTATTATATCGGACAGGGATCCTAGGTTTACATCATAATTTTGGAAGGCTTTACATGAAGCTTTGGGTAAAAGATTAACTTTCAGCATGGCATTTCATCCGCAGACAGGTGGTCAGTCGGAGAGAGTAATCCAGATTCTAGAAGACATGTTAAGAGGCTGTGTGATCGACTTCAGGGGTAGTTGGGAAGATTTTCTACCGTTGGCAGAGTTTGCATACAACAACAGCTATCAATCCAGCATCCAGATGGCACCCTACGAGGTGTTGTATGGTCGTAGGTGTCGTACTCCTACTTGCTTGGACCGAGCTAGGAAGCGGCGATTATTGGGTCGAGTTGATCTCGAGAGACGGAGAAAAAGTTAAGGTAATTCGAGCACACACGGTTAAAAGAAGCTTCAAACAGACAGAAATCGTACGCGGATCTGAAGCGGAAGGAGATAGAGTTCTCTGTGGGTGATCAGGTCTTTTTGAAGGTCTCACCTTGGAAAAAGATCTTAAGATTTGGACGGAAGGGCAAGTTGAGCCCTAGGTTCATCGGACCATACCATCTACTGAAGCGTGTTGGGCCAGTGGCTTATCAACTTGAGTTACCTCCGGAGTTAAGTTAGATACATAGTGTATTCCATGTCTCGATGTTAAGGCGTTATCGTTCGGATCCGTCTCATGTTGTGCCAGTGGAAGAAGTTGAGATAAGACCTGACTTGTCTTTTAAAGAAGAGCCAGTGTAGATTTTAGATCGGGATATTAAGGTGCTGAGAAAGAAGTCAGTTCTGTTGGTCAAAGTATTATGGCGTAATCATGGGTCAGAGAAAGCTACATGGGAGACAGAGGACACGATCTGGCAGCAATATCCTCATCTCTTCTAATCAGGTAAATTTTGAGGCCGAAATTTCTTTAAGGGGGTAGAATTATAACATTCTGAAATTTGGGAATTTATGTTTTACATTATACCATGCGATAGGCTAGTCAGTAGTGTTAATTGTGTATGTTTAGGGGCCCTAAGAAGACTTGGGATTGAGTTGGGCCTTAGCAAAATTTTTGTGTTTAAGCACTTTAAAGAGAGAAGGTAAGTGGCATCAAGACTTAAGGATATAAATGTGTATTTTGCTAGCACAAGTGGAGCACATGGTGGAGTGGTGTGGCGTCAAGTGGAGAGCATTGAGGGAAGGGGTTCGAATCCCATCTATTGCAACTTTTAACATTTTAAATTTTTGAGCTTCTCAAGTGTTGTATGGTAAGTGTCGACCATGGCATCAAAGAAGGAAAGGAAGACTTTTCTAATGTTGGAAAGAAGACTAAGAAAAAAAGGTAAGGAGGTGAGTAAGGAAAGAAGTAAAGGAAAGGAGTAAGAAGGGGGATATGTTGGCCGAATATTTGGAAGGTGCTTGGGATAGAATTTTTGGTCAACCATGACCTTTTTGGTGAATGAAGTACACGGTTTTGGTAGGGGAGTTAGGGAGCCGATTTTTCTTTCTCTTATGGTTTTTTTTGTGCAAATTTGTGCATGAAAGGTTTTGGTTTCTTTTAGCATTTCGGGTACTTTTCTTTTCCAACTTCTTTTTCCCTTGTTTTGGCCGAAACACTCTAGCACCTATATTCATCTTTCTCTCTCGTTTTGCCGAAACCCTCAATCCATTCTTGCTCATTTTTCCTTTGTTAGCTGAAACTATCTAGCACTCTTTCGCCATCTTTTCTTTTCTTTTTCATTATTTCTTCAACCCTTCTTTCTCTTTCTTTAATCAATATTTTGGTGGCCGAATCTTCTTGTTCATTTCTCTCTATAGCCGAACCTTTTGACCCTTAATCTCTTCTTTGATCGAATCGGTAAGTGGTTTCTTTCTTCTCTTTTCATTTTCTTTTCTCCCTAGCCGAATATGTGTCCATAACTATTCGGTTGTTCTATTTTGTTTCTAAACCGAAATATCATTTTCTCCTACTCTCTCAAATCATGATCATCTCTTCTTTTTCGAAGTGTACTAGTGGGTGGCCGTATATCACATCCTTGCCGAATCATCTCTAGCCTTAAGTCAATCGGTGGAAGTCGGATTTATTATCGTTAAGGTAATGGATTTCTTCAAGGTTCATTTCGATATATTACAATACATGGTTATTCCTCTAAAACGAATCGATGATTATGTTTAAAGCGTTTATTCTAGGGACTAATCGCTCGTTCTTCTCTATTCGTTGATTCTTCTGGAGTAGTGGTGTCAAATCCTATCCTAAACAACTACTTACACTCATCATAGTATTTTCTAACCGAGACTTTTTCAATGGAGGCAAGTGGTAGCGTTGTTAAAAGAAAATCGATAGGAGAGCAAAAAGGGAGTGGAATTACGATTCCTACTCCCAAGTTCAAGCGTAGGGCGGTATCGGCGGTTCGGGATTTCCCACCGGGTTGTGGACCATCATCCGGTGAGAATAGACAAATCGTGGTCGTTCACGATACTAAGGGTAAGCATTTCATTAGATCGTCTGATTTAGATTTGGATTAATAAAATCTCGTTTGTTGGTTAATCGAGTGTAATGGTGATTTAAGTGCCTACGATCAAGAAGGTTTAGTCCTTACCGTAATCAGGTGTGTAATCTCACACCGAAATCTCGTAGATTCGTGATTCACTATTATGTTGGAAGAATAGATCGTTGTTGTGTTACAAGTCTAATATCCGTAATATAGCATGAATCGAATAATTGGCTTAAACATTATTATTTCTGAAATCTGTTAAAATCAGTATAAAATTTGTTAATGTACCAAAATGCCCTTATGGGCCGATTTACGAAAATGCCCTTATGGGCCGATTTACAAAAATGCCCTTATGGGCCAATTTACCAAAATGCCCCTATGGGCCGATTTGCTATAATGCCTAAATGGGTCGAACTATCAAGTGCTTTAATGGGCCGAGTCACCGAATTAATTCACTAGATTAATGTATGTTGTATATATGTGGATATTTTGTTTTATTATGTATGATACATTTTCATATATTGCATGGGATGGGATAAATTGTATGGAGAGCAGTGTAGCCTGGTGGCATTGCCACAAATCTATTTATTATTGTGCTTAATTATGTTTTTGGTGGCTTGACCACAAAAATATTATACTCTGGCTGTAACACCCCAAACCCGGTCAATACACCACGACCGAATCTAGCATGTTACGGGGAAAATCGCGTTTGAAGGGTTAGGTTTCTGGTTAAAGATTCGATGAGAAACTCCTTGTCATATTTTATACTTTTAGAAATCTTGGCATGATTGCTTTGTCATATTTTAATGTTTTAGAGTGATACCCGATGGTAAAGTTTAAAACACATTGCGTTATAGTTTTGAAACCGTTGACCTTCCAAGTTTTTAGCAATTTTAACTCAATTAATTTGTTAAAGCATATTAGAAAGCTACTTTAAGCATAAACATAGTAAAACCTAATTTAAAGGCCATTTACAACCCAAAATAAAACCAAATAGTAATAAGTAAGCTAAAGTACCAAATTTTGTAAAGTCTGAGCAAATCTTTATTAAAGCATGGCATGAGCACCTCGAGTCCATCCCGGCTCCATGTCCGCGTCTAAGTGTCACTGAAATGTCAAAGGAGAGGTGAGTTGCAAGACTCGGTGCATAAATCCCACTCCCGATAGAACAACATGCTAACACACATCATATCATAGCAACATTATCAATGCACCCCGATCCTAACCATCCATATCACCTTTCTCTACCCCGTGTGGTACCAAACCACTGGTGGTGCCAAACCACCGGTGACCCAAAGTCACGATATCCATAATTGTGGTGCCAAACCACTTTGGTGACCCAAAGTCACGAATAATCCAATGATGGGGCCAACCCATCGTGTGATACCAAATCACTAGCGACAATCCCAGTATCTCATAAGTGGGGCCAACCCACGGTGGTGTTAACCACGGGGACGAGTCGCAATGAGGTGCCAAACCTCTGGTGTCCCAAAGACACAGTGTGATACCAAATCACCGGTGACCGCGATCACAAATCGATGATGGGGCCAACCCATCGTGTGATACCAAATCACCGGCGTCAATCCCGTATAATCAATCGTGGGGCCAACCCATGTGGTGCTAAGCCACCGGGGCGAGGCGCTATGAGGTGCCAAACCTCTGGTGTCCCAAAGATACAAATGTGATACCAAATCACTTTGGTGACCAAGTCACAAAATCAACTGTGGTACCAAACCACTGGAGGTGCCAAACCTCTGGTGTCCCAAAGACACAGTGTCCCAAAGACACGGATATCATATTCCCCCTCCTCTCATATCACCCACACATGTCATACTAATGCAAATGATATAAAACATGCAATCATGCTAACATGCTCAAATGACATCTCATGGTATTTACATCATAAAACATGTTATCACATATATCACTCTGAGATCTCGTAATGAAACGGACTTACCCAGTATCCGTGCTTATACCCCATCGGTACCAAATCCATCAATCATATTGTTTCACTTTAATAAGTAATTAGGTTATTAATCATATTACCAAACAGAAGTGTGTTAGTTTACACACCTGAAATAGCGAAGGTTTTAATCCTAAGAACCGGTCTAAGACCCTCGATCCTTTTGCTCCTAAAAACAATCGACCAACCATGGGTTAATCACTTAAACCATTCGGCCATAACCATATAAACCAAAGGGTATATCGATTAACCCTTACCTTGCAAGCGTTTGGTTTCCTACCAAACCCGAACCAACAATGGTTCCTCTTTTAACAATCGGCACACCCTATTAAAAAGAAACGATTAATCCCTTGTCACCCTTGACTTAATCGAAACCAAAAGATTGAACTAATAAAATAATACCAATCACTTACCCTTTACTTACCAATCGATTAACAAAGGGGAAAGGCTCCAATGGACCGCTTTGAAATCTCACGATTGCCCTAACATGAGATGTTTAAACGAATGGTTAACCCTCTTCCATAAACCAAAATCGACATAACACTTGAGAGAAAAGAGGAATGGCCATTCGGCCAAGAGCTTACCAACACCCAATATTCGGCCAAAATAGGACTCCTAGGAGAGAACCACAAGAGATTCGGCCAAGGCTTGCACCAAAAGAAGAACAAAATATTCGGCCAAGGGAGACTACTGGGAGAAGGGAAATATTCGGCTAAGTTGAAAGCAATAGAAAGAAGAAATCTGCACTAGGTGTTTAACACCTCTATTTTCGGTTTTGAGAAGAAAAGAAATGGAAGGGATGAATGGAGATTCGGTTTAGGCAAGGTAAATTTCGGCTTTAGCGTTTCAAAAGAGAAGAAAATGAGGTATGAGAAGAGGGAATACTAGTTTCGGTTTACACACAAGAAGAAAGGGAGGGATAGGTATTCGGCTACCAAGATGTTTGAGAAAAACAACACAGAGAAAATTCGGCAAAGTCGCTTGTGCTTTTCGGTTCGAGAAGAAAGTGTGAAGAAGCTTTGTTGAAGAAATTCGACTCTAAAAAGACTAGAAGGGAACTTTCTCTTTTTACCAAGTGTGACCTGGAAACAACCAAAAAGAATGCCAAAAATGCAAAAATGCATTTCGGCTACCAACTCCCCACACCAAGCCGTCCACTCCCCACTCCAAACTCCCTCAAATTCGGCCATAATCCCCCAATAGCTCCCAACCACACATTTCAAATGTGTTTACCAAATCTTACTCCTACAATTACTCTCCACCCAACATTTGAACTTTTGACTTGGTCCAAAGTGGAATTTGAACTACATCCAACTCTTCCCTCCTATGCCGTCCAAAATGAAGCCAAAATGTGAGGTCTTTGCGGCTTGAACACAAGACCTCCACCTCATGCGATTGACGCCACACCTAGCTCCCAAGTAGCGCATGCCTTGCCACTTTGCCCGCTCCTCACTTGTGCAACAAGCACCAAATAAAATACATATCCCTCGGCTCCATCGGCTCCCTACACCTAAAGCTCAAAAACTAAATTTTTCCCATTCCTCGAGGCATACTCCTAGCCTACAACTAAGCCCCTAAAACATAGAAATAGCAACATAGCACACCAACACATGCAATATCATGCAACAACAAAAAAGCCCCCAACCCGGGATATTACAGTTCTACCACCCTTAAAATAATTTCGGCCTCGAAATTACGATCAAAAAGAGTTGCGAATGCTGCTGTCTCATCCTATCCTCGGGTTCCCACGTGGCTTCTTCCACGCCATGATTCCGCCAAAGAACCTTAACCAAGGCACACGACTTTCTACGCAGAACCTTCACATCCCGATCAAGAATCTGCACAGGTTCTTCTTCCAAAGTCAAATCTGGATTTACCTCGATCTCTTCCACTTTGCTACCACATGCGGCGGATCCGAACGATAACGTCGAAGCATCGAAACGTGAAATACGTCGTGAATCTGACTAAGCTCTGCTGGCAACTCCAGTTGATACGCCACTGGTCCCACTTGTCTCAAAACCTTATACGGCCCAATAAACCTCGGACTTAGCTTGCCTTTCTTTCCGAACCTCAAAACCTTCTTCCATGGCGAGACCTTGAAAAAACTTGATCCCCACGAAAACCCTATGTCTCTCCGCTTAAGATCGGCATAAGACTTACTGCCGGTCCGAAGCTTCCTTCAACCGAGCTGAATCAACTTAACCTTGTCTTCGGTCTCGGCAACCAACTCGGGTCCCAACAAGCTGGCGTTCACCTAATTCCGTCCAACACGTGGTGATCGACACTTCCTACCATACAACGCCTCATATGGTGCCATCTTGATGCTCGCTTAGTAGCTGTTGTTGTAGGCAAACTCACTAATGGTAGAAACTCCTCCCAACTACCTCAAATCCGAACACAACCCCTCGGCATATCCTCCAAGATCTGAATAACCCTTTCCGATTGTCCGTCGATTTGCGGGTGAAAAGCCGTCTTTGAAATCCAACCGCGTACCGAGCTTGATGCAACGCTTTCGAACCTTGACGTAAATGCGGGATCCCTATCCGTGATGATCGATCTTCGCACACCGTGCAACCTCACTATCTCTGAAACATACGGCTTCGCCAACCTCACGAAGTGAGTAGTCAACCCTCACCGGAATGAAATGAGCTGATTTAGTCGATCGATCCACAATTACCCAAATCAAATCCTTCTTGCTTGGCGTAGCGGTAACCCACCGCGAAATCCATGGTTATCCTTTCCCACTTCCACTTCGAGGAATCTTCACGGTGAAGCAACCACGGCGGCAAGCGATGTTCGGCCTTGACTGTGACATGTCGGACACTTCCCAACAAACTCTGTCACTTCTTTCTTGGACAGGCCACCAAAATCGCTCTCTGAGATCCCTATACATCTTACTACCTCCGGGATGCATAGCATAAGAACGCTGCTATGTGCGTCTGAAGAATCCTCTGCCTCGACTCAACATCCTTGGGCATACAAGCTTTACCTTGAAAACCACAAAGACCCCATCACTAGACAAGTTGTAACCTTCCAAACCACCACTCTGTACCGCAACCTCCGCGCTTTCGGAACCTCATCCTCTAAGCTGTTTTTCTCTACGATCTGCTCCAACCCAAGTAGGCTTAATGCAACTCTGCGAGAATACTCCGTCGTCATACAAACTCAAATGGGCAAACATCGCTCTTAAGTCCGAAACAACCTTGCGGCTCAACGCGTGCGCCACCACGTTAGCCTTGCCCGGATGATACTCAATCGAGCGATCGTAATCCTTAAGCAACTCAACCCATCTACGCTGCCTCAAATTCAAATCCTTACGAGTCAAGAGGTACTTGGACTCTTATGATCGGTGTAGACTATTGATCTCTCTCCGTACAAGTAGTGCCTCCAAATCTTCAACGCAAAGACTACACCGCTAACTCCGGATCGTGCGTCGGATAGTTGACCTCATGTGGCCTCATTGCGAGATCGTAAGCCACAACCTTACCTTCTGCATCAAAGACACAACCCAACCCATTATGTGATGCATCGCGATGAGCACCGTGAATTCCTTACCACGCCTCGGGTTGAATCAAAACCGGAGCTTCATTAGAATCTTCTTAAGCTTGTTGAAACTCTCCTCTCATTTCTCGGTCCGGACAAACGGAACCTCTTTCCTTAACAACTTGGTCATTGGTGCTGCAATCAACGAGAAACCCTCTACAAACCTTGGTAGTATCTGCCAAACCAGAAAACTCCGAATCTCGACCCAGCGACTTAGGCGGTTTCCAATCCAAAATCGCCTCAATTTTCCGAGGATCCACTCTAATCCCCTCACCGACCACTACATGTCCCAAGAAAGTCACTTCTCTAAGCGAACTCGCACTTACTGAACTTAGCGTAAAGTCGCTTCTCCTCAAAATCTGCGATACCACACGCAAATCGCATCATGCTCTTCTTACGTTCTTGAATACACCAGGATGTCGTCAATAAAAACTACCACGAATCTGGTCGGATCTGCTTTGAAACACCCTATTCATCATATCCATGAATCTTTTTGCCGGTAGCGTTAGTCAACCCGAGCGGCATTACGGAAGTCGTAGTGCCCATACCGAGTCCGAAACGCTTGTCTTGTGAATATCCGCTTCTTTCACCTTTAACTGGTGATACCTGACCTCGAGTCAATCTTAGAAAATACCGCTGCACCTTCAACCGATCAAACAAGTCATCTATCCGTGTAGCAGCGGATACTTGTTTTTGATCGTCGACTTATTCGGTGGCGGTAATCTATGCACATCCGCATTGTACCATCTTTCTTCTTAACAAAATGCCGCGCTTACGGTGAAACACTTGGCCCGATAAAACCTCGGTCCAACAACTCTTGGATCCCGAGCCTTAAGCTCCACCAATTCCTTTGGCGCCATCCTATACGGAGCAATAGACACCGCGCGATTCGGATATGAGATCTATCCCAAACTCTACCTCACGATCCGGCAAACCGGAAGTTCTTACGAAACACATCAGCAAATTCCTTAACTGTTCGGACTTTTTCTACAATGAGACTCTTTAGCCTCCAAGGCATACACATGAACCACATACGCTTCACGGCCCTTTCTCACCATCTTCTGCGCTTTAGAGCGGACACCACATTAGATAAGTAATCTCTCCTATTACCTATCATAGCCACTTCATCACCCTCGATCGTCCTTAGAACCATGCGCTTAGCGCGCAATCCAACTTCGCTTGGTACTTAACCAACCGATCCATCCCAAGAATCAAATCGAACTCCCCAAATGGCGGTTCCATCGGATCGGCAAAACACTACCCCCTGGAGTTCTAGGGGTACATCTCTAAACGACTTATCTACTACCACGAGTGACCTAAAGGGCTAATTACGGTCATCCGCCTAGAAGATATCTCGAGTCTAAGTCCATGGTCTCTACTATACTCATGGCCATGTAAGAATGCGTCGAACCCACATCAATCAAAGCGATAAAAGGAGAACCAAAGATCAAGAACGTCTCGGTTATGGCGTCCGGTGCGTCGCCCTCCTCTCGGCGCCTTCTTTGCATACACTAACCCAGCCGCGGCGTCGAACTACCGCACCTGCGGTGCTCCACGGCCCGACCCGATCCATTACTACCTCTGCCATTACCACGGCCCCTCTGCGGTGGCGGTACATTATTCTGAACCGAGTGCGGCCCGACTCTCGGGCCAATCTGGCCAACTTACGCGGACGAGTCCCTCACGCGATGATCGAGAGAACCACACTCAAAACAACCTTTTCCACCGGTCCAGCCTCCCCAATGATATCTCCCACAATGGTTACACGCGGCGGTCCACGACTAGCGACAACAACCCTACCCGGACCGATTCGGCCCACTGCTGTCTAGCCCTTTTCGAGGATTACCCGGCGATCGAGAAGACCCAAAGCTCTTCTTATGCCTACTCCTGTCCATGCCACGCCTCACGGACTCCTTAACACCCTCGGCTACCTTAGCCTTCTCAACCAGACGGCAAACTCACGCTCCTGTTGAGGAGCAATCAGCGACCTCAACTCGTCTCTCGGACCATCCTCGAAGCGAACACACCTCTCGTGTTCGGTAGCCACAATACCCCTAGCATACCGGCTCGGCTTCAAGAACTCGACCTCATACTCGAAAACAGGACTTACTCCTTGGACTAGCCTCAAAAATGCTTTTATTTGCTAGGCGTCGATGTAGCTAGCTCCAATGTACTTTTACTCAAATGCGACCACGAAATAATCCCATGTCGAGATCCTCTGCTTTGCCACACTGTCCCGAACCGTGAGCCACCACCGGGTATGACTCATCCCGAAGAAGCGATACTATGCCCTTCACTTCTCCTCGGCGATCAAGTCCGATCATCCATGATCCGCTCCGTTGCCTCCAGCCAATACTCGGCGATCTTTGGGAGCAACACCGAAACACCTCGAAAGAATTCAGCCCCATTTGCGAAGTCGCTCGAGCACCGATTTCTAGCTCCTGCACCACCACCTACTCAACTACCCTTTCCAACACTCGCGGCATCGCTGTGACCTTTGCATCATCGATCGATCTTGAAACTCACCACCTCCACTGGTGGCGATGCCGTATCTCATTTTTGACCCACGACCGGACCCTACGGGTTCGAAAACCGTCATCCTACCACGACCTGCGTCCACGACCACGTCCACCTCTAGCGCTCATGACTAAATTCTCTACGTGTCTGATTTAGGAGTTTTATGCATCGATATTTATTCCACTGTTTTAAAGCAAAGTCTTATGAATAGTAAAGCTTTGTTTTCGCGAGTTCACAGAATCCTATCGATTTGATTTCTAAAGTAATCCACTCTGCAATCATCCAATCACATCAATAAATCACAAGAAATAGTAAGGGGTACTTACAGGCGGACTTGGTGCCGGAGACTCGGTGTCATGCCTTTCAAACCATTTATTTCAACAAAACACTTAAAATAGACTTTTGAAAACATTTTGGGCCTCGGGCCCACAGTAGAAACCTTTGAACTTGGCTCGATACCACAATTGTAACACCCCAAACTGGTCAATACACCACGACCAGAATCGGCATATTCTGGGAAAATCGCGTTTGAAGGGTTAGGTTTACGGTTAAAGATTCGATGAGAAACTCCTTGTCATATTTTATACTTTTGAAATCTTGGCATGATTGCTTTGTCATATTTTAATGTTTTAGAGTGATACCCGATGGTAAAGTTTAAAACACATTGCGTTATAGTTTTGAAACCGTTGACCTTCAAGTTTTTAGCAATTTTAACTCAATTAATTTGTTAAAGCATATTAGAAAGCTACTTTAAGCATAAACATAGTAAAACCTAATTTAAAGGCCATTTACAACCCAAAATAAAACCAAATAGTAATAAGTAAGCTAAAGTACCAAATTTTGTATAGTCTGAGCAAATCTTTATTAAAGCATGGCATGAGCACCTCGAGTCCATCCCGGCTCCATGTCCGCGTCTAAGTGTCACCTGAAATGTCAAAGGAGAGGGTGAGTCGCAAGACTCAGTGCATAAATCCCACTCCCGATAGAACAACATGCTAACACACATCATATCATAGCAACATTATCAATTCACCCCGATCCTAACCATCCATATCACCTTTCTCTACCCCGTGTGGTACCAAACCACTGGTGGTGCCAAACCACTGGTGACCCAAAGTCACGAATAATCCAATGATGGGGCCAACCCATCGTGTGATACCAAATCACTAGCGACAATCCCGTATCTCATAAGTGGGGCCAACCCACGGTGGTGTTAACTCACGGGGGCGAGTCGCAATGAGGTGCCAAACCTCTGGTGTCCCAAAGACACGGTGTGATACCAAATCACCGGTGACCGCGATCACAAATCCGATGATGGGGCCACCCATCCGTGTGATACCAAATCATGGCGTCAATCCCGTATAATCAATCGTGTGGGCCAACCCACCGTGGTGCTAAGCCAGCACCGGGACGAGGCGCTATGAGGTGCCAAACCTCTGTGTCCCAAAGACACAAATGTGATACCAAATCACTTGGTGACCAAAGTCACAAAATCAATCTGTGGTACCAAACCACTTTGGAGGTGCCAAACCTCACGGTGTCCCAAAGACACGAGTGTCCCAAAGACACGGATATCATATTCCCCCTCCTCTCATATCACCCACACATGTCATACTAATGCAAATGATATAAAACATGCAATCATGCTAACATGCTCAAATGACATCTCATGGTATTTACATCATAAAACATGTTATCACATATATCACTCTGGATCTCGTAATGAAACGGACTTACCCGTATCCGTGCTTATACCCCATCGGTACCAAATCCATCAATCATATTGTTTCACTTTAATAAGTAATTAGGTTATTAATCATATTACCAAGCAGAAGTGTGTTAGTTTACACACACAAATAGCGAAGGTTTTAATCCTAAGAACCGGTCTAAGACCCTCGATCCTTTTGCTCCTAAAAACAATCGACCAACCATGGGTTAATCACTTAAACCATTCGGCCATAACCATATAAACCAAAGGGTATATCGATTAACCCTTACCTTGCAAACGTTTGGTTTCCTACCAAACCCGAACCAACAATGGTTCCTCTTTTAACAATCGGCACACCCTATTAAAAAGAACAGTTAATCCCTTGTCACCCTTGACTTAATCGAAACCAAAAGATTGAACTAATAAAATAATACCAATCACTTACCCTTTACTTACCAATCGATTAACAAAGGGGAAAGGCTCCAACCGATCGCTTTGAAATCTCTGATTGCCCTAACATGAGATGTTTAAGCGAATGGTTAACCCTCTTCCATAAACCAAAATCGACATAACACTTGAGAGAAAAGAGGAATGGCCATTCGGCCAAGAGCTTACCAACACCCAATATTCGGCCAAAATAGGACTCTAGGAGAGAACCACAAGAGATTCGGCCAAGGCTTGCACCAAAGAAGAACAAAATATTCGGCCAAGGAGACTACTGGGAGAAGGGAAATATTCGGCTAAGTTGAAAGCAATAGAAAGAAGAAATCGGCACTAGGTGTTTAACACCTCTATTTTCGATTTTGAGAAGAAAAGAAATGGAAGGGATGAATGGAGATTCGGTTTAGGCAAGGTAAATTTCGGCTTTAGCATTTCAAAAGAGAAAATGAGGTATGAGAAGAGGGAATACTAGTTTCGGTTTACACACCTTAAGAAAGGGAGGATAGGTATTCGGCTACCAAGATGTTTGATAAAAACAACACGAGAAAATTCGGCAAGGTCGCTTGTGCTTTTCGGTTCGGAAGAAAGTGTGAAGAAGCTTTGTTGAAGAAATTCGACTCACAAAAGACTAGAAGGGAACTTTCTCTTTTTACCAAGTGTGACCAGGAAACAACCAAAAAGAATGCCAAAAATGCAAAAATGCATTTCGGCTACCAACTCCCCACACCAAGCCGTCCACTCCCCACTCCAAACTCCTCAAATTCGGCCATAATCCCCCAATAGCTCCCAACCACACATTTCAAATGTGTTTACCAAATCTTACTCCTACAATTACTCTCCACCCAACATTTGAACTTTTGACTTGGTCCAAAGTGGAATTTGAACTACATCCAACTCTTCCCTCCTATGCAGTCCAAAATGAAGCCAAAATGTGAGGTCTTTGCGGCTTGAACACAAGACCTCCACCTCATGCGATTGGCGCCACACCTAGCTCCCAAGTAGCGCATGCCTTGCCACTTTTCCAGCTCCTCACTTGTGCAACAAGCACCAAATAAAATACATATCCCTTAGCTCCATCAGCTCCCTACACCTAAAGCTCAAAAACTAAATTTTTCCCATTCCTCGGGCATACTCCTAGCCTACAACTAAGCCCCTAAAACATAGAAATAGCAACATAGCACACCAACACATGCAATATCATGCAACAACAAAATAGCCCCCAACCCGGGATATTACATTTGGCGACTTAGTTGCAATTTTGAGTGTGACGTGGGGGTGGGTTGACTTGATCCCCACAGGTGTGATTGGTGGTCGGGGGTGTGAGGGATAGATGGGTTGGGTTGCATACATTTACTTCATTTAAATATTGTTATGTAAATGGGCTTCGGCCCAAGAATATGCTATATGGGCTTAGGCCCAAGATTATGCTATGCGGGTTTAGGCCCAGTGGGTGACTGTAAGGAGATTATGCACTGAGTTCTAGTAACTCACCCTTTTTTTTTCTTAATCCTTGCAGGTAATGCTCAGTGATGTGGACTTGGGCCATGGATGACTCGGTGGAGGCCATACTTTAGAAATGGTGTTTTGAACTTTAGCAAATTTTCATTTTCCGCTTTATTTCATTACTTTTACTATTTTGGGTTTAAAGTTGTAATAAGGCCTGCAGGATAAACTTTAATTTGCTTTGTGTTTGGGCGTATTTATTATTTTTCTTAAATTGTTTTAAATGGGGATTTTCTAAAATCTTAAATAGCAGTTTTCAAAGTTGAGTAACGAAAGGATTTTATAACATATTTATAAATAATTTAACTCGGATTCTCTTTCGGATTATCAATAATATTTTCAAAAGTAACTGTTTTAAAATATCACGAATTTGAATATCAATTCTTCAATTAACCTCTCGAGATTAGTAGTATTTTTATCGAATATTTTTAATCAAACTTGTTTTCTTAATTATAACCAAATAATACCTATTTTAGTACGAATTACAAGTTCTTAATACGTTTTATTTATGTGACATGTCAGATCCGGTCGTAATGCATGGGCCGGGTTTGGGGTGTTACAGACACACTCATAACAAAAAAAAGTGAGCAAGAAAAGTATATGCTCTAAAAGGCTCAAAATCTCACAAAAATTATGGTTTCTGATGTCAACCTTGCAAATTTCAATATTCAAAGTAATATTTAAATTTAGGGAAAACAAACTAACAAATTTTTAATTCTGAAAATAGACTTCTCATGCTTGATTCTCCAATGTCTTAAAGTTTAAACAATCAATGCACAATTGCCTATGACTTAATCCAAAACATATCAATAAAAATCATAAGTTAATAGAAGTTTTATTCTAATAGTAATATGAGAAAATTACTTAAGAACAAGACATAATTCAGGGATTTTCTGATAATGATATAATTAACCTCCCCACACTTAAGATGTACATTGTCCTCAATGTGCCAAAATAGATAATGACAATATAATAAGAATATCATAAGAGGGGGAGAGAAATGGAACTTCCTGAATTTTGGATGAAATTCGTGGAATAGTGAACGCGAAATTATAGATATAATAAAGTGAAGTGCATGATTCTGAGCAATTATTAAGAAAATAAACACAACTATGGAAGAAGATTAAGGGATTACTCGATTAGGAACAATCATAAAAACTAAAATATAATTCAAAATATAAAAGATAAGTCTTTGAAAATATGATAAGAAACATAAAGGAAAATAGACCAAAAATAAAAAGAAAAAGAAAAAGATAAAGAAAGATAAAGACAAAAATAAAATAAATGGACTCAAAGGTCCTCATCGTCAGATGCGTCGCGAGGTGGCGGTGCCGAAGGTGAAATATGGAGATGGTGGCAGATCTTCTGTAATGTGGCCTCGAGATTGTCGAACTGCTGATAGCACTGTAACATCCCGGTTTAGGGCCTAGTCAGAATAGTGGTGCGAGACAATAAATCCGAGGGTTATGAATGAGTTTTTGAGGTTTATGTTATGTATGCATGCTAGTGTGAAAGTTTCATGAAGCAATTTTGTGAAATTGTGGTTGAATTGTCCAAAAGGACTAAATTACAAAAGTTGCAAAATGTGTGTTTCTAGAAGCTATATGTGTGAAATAGCTTTAGATTATTAATTAGAGGTCCTTAAATAGTAATTTATCCAAATTCTAATTTTTGGACAAAAATGGGCATGGATGAGTTAAAATTTGAAGTTTATCAAAAAAGGGCATTTTGGTCATTTAGTTATTAAATGATTAAATAGGTGAAAAGATGACAAAAATTCACTCATCTTCTCCCCCAAGCTGCCGAAAATTTCAATAGCCATTGTTAGGGCTCTTTCAATTTTTCAAGCTTGCTAGTAAGTGCTCCTAAGCCCAATTTTTGATATTCTTCGTATTTTTGAAGTCCTAGTAGCATGAGTAAGCTATTTTTAGCTTTTTGGTGAGCTATTATGGATGTTCAAAAATGTACATATGTATGACATGCATGTATTTTGTTGTTTTATGGAAGATTATGAAAGCTTGATATAGTAGAAACATCTTTTGTTAAGTGATTTTCCATGAAAATGCATGTAGGGACTAGTTTGTGAAAAACTTTAGTTTGGTCATACATATGTGGTTTAGTGAGAATTGATGATAGCTTTAGTTGAATAAGTGGTTCGGCTAAGCATGAAAGACTAGAAAGTTGAATAAAAATCACTTTACGAGCCTTTGGGACTAAAGTGTAAATATGAGAAAGTTTAGGGGCAAAATAGTAATTTTGCTAAAGTTTGAGATGTGGGTCAATTTAGTCAATGTATGTATTGAATAAGCTGATTTATTCATTATAGATCAAGAAAGACGAAGCCCGGATCGAAATCGAGGCAAAAGCAAGGTGGTGGACTAAATAGCATATTTCTATACTTTTGAGTATCGAGGTAAGTCTATGCATAAACAATGCATTCATACTTACAATTTGTTGATGATAGTTAGTGTGTAGCTTGTTCGAGATTGATTGAGAACCTATGTGGTCCAAGTAGAATGAATGTAGTAGAATTGTGAATGGATGTTTAATTGAGTAAGTAGACATGTGAATGTGTAGTGATAATGCTAGATGGTAGACTAAGTAGGATACCATCCTAATGCATATTGACGATGAGCTGGCTATGCCCGATGCTATCGTGAGGTATATCGTTTAGTGGGCTAAGTGAGAAACCCCTATGATTACCTTTGTGGTAGGCTAAGTGCGATACCACCTTATTAATCGATTGTGGTGTGCTAAGTGCGAAACCACCGAGACATTAGCTGTGTGGGTTAACTGTGTTGATTAGCCATGTAATTGAATCATTGAGTAAAATAGCTGCGTGGATGTATACTTAAGTTAATTAGCTGCGTGGATGAATTATTGAAAAATAATGATGTGCTGTATATTGTGTAAATGTGACATTGAATGCAGGGGTGCATTTAGATGGTTATGAGTATGTGACTCATGATGTGTTGGAAATGTGGTAAGGGATAGAAAGAGTAAGCATAGTTGTGAATTACTTGTTGGTATAATGTTAATGGTTTCTTAGCTTATACTATGTTGCTTAATTGTTTATGTGTAAACTTACTAAGCTCAAAGCTTACTCTCTTTCTTTTCCCTTGTCTTATAGATTAAAAGCGTTGAATCGAGATACGAGGATCATCAAAAGATAGCCCACATATCAGCACACTTTGGTACATGAAACTTAATGTTTTGTATATGGCATGTATAGGGGCTAAACAAGTTAGTGGATTTTGTTGTAAATGGCTAAGATGTGTTGGCCTTTAGATGGATAGCTTATTTTGTATAATGCCATGGTTATTGGCTATTACATTATATGAAAGAAAGATGTAGTTTTCTATGTGAGAATGCACTTCAATTTGAGTTGATTATGATGGTGTTGGATGAGTATATGTTGTGTATGCTAGAGGGGTGAAAAGAGCTTGGCACATAGCTTTGTTCTTGTCCATGTGGATAGACACACGGGCGTGTGTCTAGGCCATGTGTGACACACGGTCAGCCCACGGGCGTGCGCTTTGGCCGTCCGTCCCCTGCATGTTAGTATTATAAATCAGAATAGACCACGGACTAGCTGCACGGGCGTGTGTCTAGGGCGTGTGGGATTATCCATGTTGGCCACGGGCTAGCCATACGGGCATATGTCTAGACTCTAGGCCGTGTTAAAGTAGTCAGTGTGCACCATGGGTGGTAAGCACGGGCGTGTGCCTTGGCCGTGGGGAATTTGCAGAAAGCTGGGTTTTTAGGCACGGTCTGGGGACATGGGCGTGTATGTCTATGCACGGGTGTGTCTAATCTTGCTCGGGCGTGTGAGACCTGTATAAAGAGAAAATTTTTAAGATGGGAAAAAGTTCCGGTTTAGTCTCGAGAGCCCTCATGTGTATGAGTGAGGCCTCGTAAGTCGAGAATGAGGTTGTTGAGATGAGTTCAGAGAGTAGTTACGACGAGCCTAAGTGGCGATCAAGTGGTTTCAGTTCGGTAATGCCTTGGGCCCGATTCCAGCGTAGAACCCGGGTAAGGGGTGTTACATTTAATGGTATCAGAGCTATGGTTTAGCCGTTTCTAGGACTACCGTAGTGGGTCTAAGAGTATAGCTATACATGCCATAAGTGTACAATGATAGTGTGGTGGTTTCTGATGATTTAAATCTTGTTTTATATAGTATATGGATTCCGATCCATTGACTGCGATGAAGCTGACTAGTAATCGCTGGGCTCTGCGCAAGGAACCGCACTGTTGAGTGGACCCGAGGTTAGGGGTCAAGGGAAGAGGTAATGCAGGAAGCCTTTCTCCGGATGATGAGTAATTGGTACTCGGACTATGTTCGGCGAACCCTAATGCTCAACCTCCTCCACCTCCTCCTCCTATACCTCACCCAAATCCGGTGGCTCCTCAAGGTATGGATGTAGTGAGGATATCAAGCCCCCCGTGGATAAGATTAGGAAGCATGGGGCTGAGGAGTTTAGAGCTAAGGTAGATGATGACCCTGAGAGGACAGAGTTCTGGTTGGAGAACTCGATGAGGGTGTTCGATGAACTCTCATGTACGCCAAAAGAGAGTTTGAAGTATGACGTATCCTTGCTGAGAGATTTGGCATACCATTGGTGGAAAACGTTGACGCTAGTGGTCCCGAGAGAGCGGGTGACGTGGGACTTCTTTCTGGAAGAGTTTCAGAAGAAGTATATAAGCCAGAGGTTTACTGATCGAAAAAGGAAGGAATTCTTTGAGTTGAAACAAGGAAGAATGACAGTGGCGGAATATGAGCGTGAGTTTGTTAGGCTTAGCAAATACAGTCAAGAATGTGTATCGACTGAGACCATCTTGTGTAAGAGGTTCGAAGATGGGCTCAATGAGGACATCAAACTCCTAGTGGGCATTTTGGAGTTGAAAGAATTTTTTGTATTAGTTCAGAGGGCAAGTAAGGCCGAAGAGCTGAGTTCAGAAAAGAGGAGGGCTGTGAGTGAAGCCCGAGATGCTAGAAAGAGGCCGATGGGCAAGTCATACCAAGCCAGTCGAAAAGATCCAATGAAGTGAATCCTCGGACGACAGCACCAGTGGGTTATTCGCATCGAGACTTGGGCAATACTCGCTCGAGTTCGAGAGCCCAAGCTCCCTAGATGGAAAGTGTGGGCAATACAAAGAGTAAACCGGAGTGTCTAAGTTGTGGTAGGTATCACATCGGAGAGTGTTGGGGAAATATTCGAAAATGTTATAAGTGTGGTTCCCCTAACCACTTTATCCGTAACTGTCCCGAGAGGGATGAAAAGGAAGAGAGGCAAGAGCTTAGACCTAGTGATGTGTCTACGAGGGGTAGACCACCAAGGAACCCGAGAGGCGGGAATAGTGGTAGAGGTGTGCCCAGAGATTCTGCTGTGAGACCAGAGGGTTGGGCACCTGCGAGGACATATGCTATTCGCGCTCGCGAAGAAGCATCCTCCCCTGATGTGATAATGGGTACTTTTTCTCTCTATGACACCTTTGTTATTACTTTAATAGATCCAGGGTCTACTCATTCTTATATTTGCATGAGATTAGCATCTAGTTTGAGTATGACCGTTGAGTCTACGGACATAGTGGTTAAGGTGTCAAACCCAGTTAGGAAAGCATGTGTTAGTGGGCCAGTGTGTAAGAATTTTCCTTTATTGATTGAGAATCATTATTTTCCGGCAAACCTTATGTTGTTTCCGTTTGATGAGTTTGATTTAATCCTAGGCATGGATTTGTTGACTACCCATAGTGTCTTAGTGAACTGTGGTAGTAAGTTTATTGAATTGAAATGTGAGAGTGGAGATGTGGTTCGGGTTGAATCGGTGGATCGGATAGTCTACCGGTGATGATTTCTTCCTAGTGGTGAGAAATGTTTGAGAAAAGGATGTGAGTCCTATCTTGCTTTTGTGTTGAATACTCGAGAGGTTGGATTAGAGTTTGAAACAGTGCCAGTGGTATGTGAGTACCCAGATGTATTTTCGGAAGAGTTACCTGGATTACCTCCAGTGAGAGAGGTTGAATTTGGAATTGAGTTGGTTCCGGGAATGGCACCTATTTCGATTGCTCTGTACAGAATGGCACCAGTAGAGTTGAAAGAACTGAAGGTTCAGTTGCAAGAGTTGACAGATAATGGTTTTGCAAGACCGAGCTACTCACCGTGGGGTGCTCCGGCATTATTCGTGAAGAAGAAAGATGGGTCTATGAGGTTGTTTATAGACTATAGACAACTGAACAAGGTGACGGTGAAGAATAAGTATCCTTTACCAAGGATTGATGATCTCTTTGATTAACTAAAGGGAGCTACAGTGTTCTCCAAGATAGACTTGAGGTCTTGTTATTATCAGCTCAGAGTGAAAGAGCAAGATGTGTTGAAAACTGCATTTCGGACAACGTAGGGCCATTATGAGTTTTTGGTTATGCCATTTGGTTTGACGAATGCACCTGTGATTTTTATGGATCTGATGAACCGTGTTTTCAGACCGTATGTGGACAAGTTAGTGGTTGTCTTCATTGACGACATATTGATCTATTCTCGGGATGAGAACGATCACGAAGAGCATTTGAGAATTGTCTTGCAAACTTTAAGAGATAAGCAGTTGTATGCTAAGTTTAGCAAGAGTGAGTTTTGGCTTCGAGAGGTCGGATTCCTAGGACACATGGTGTCAGGTGATGGTGTCAGAGTTGACCCGAGTAAGATATCGGCTGTTGTGGATTGGAAACCACCGAGGAACGTGTCAGAAATCAGAAGTTTCTTGGGATTAGCGGGATATTACAGACGTTTCGTAAAGGGGTTCTCTGTGATTGCCACCCCGATGACGAAACTATTGCATAAAGATGTCAAGTTTGAATGGACTAAGACATGTCAACAGAGCTTCGAGAGACTGAAGACAATGTTGACTGAGGCACCGGTTTTGGTTCAACCAGAATCAGGGAAGGAGTTCGTGGTTTACAGTGATGCGACGTTTAATGGTCTCGGTTGCGTGTTGATGCAAGAGGGTAAGGTAGTCGCTTACGCCTCGAGGCAGCTAAAGCCGCACGAGAAGAATTATCCGAATCGTGATTTAGAGTTGGCTGCAATTGTTTTTGCGTTAAAGATTCGGCGACATTACTTGTATGGTGAGAAGTGTCGAATCTTTACGGATCACAAGAGTTTAAAGTATTTGATGGATCGGAGGGTCAGATCGAGAGAGACGGTTGCTTGAGTTGTTGAAAGACTATGAGTTAGTCATTGATTACCACCCGGGAAAAGCAAATATGGTTGCGGATGCCTTGAGTAGGAAATCCTTGTATGCTCTAAGAGCTATGAGAGCTAGTTTAGCATTGTCTGATGATGGTGCTATTTTGGCAGAGTTGAGAGCTAAGCCACTATTTGTTCAACAAATATGTGAGGCTCAGAAAAATGACAGAGAGATGCAAGCTAAGATAGCTAAGTGCGGATCAGAAAGTGATTCTAATTTTCGAGTGGATTTGAATGGTTGTCTGATGTTTCGTGACAGAATTTGTGTTCCTAAAGATGAGGAGTTGATTCGAAAGGTTTTGCATGAGGCCCACAGTGGATGTTTGTCAGTACATCCGGGCAGTACGAAAATGTACAACGATTTGAGGAAGTTTTATTGGTGGCCAGGAATGAAAAGAGTTATTTTAGAGTTTGTGGCAAAGTGTTTAATTTGTCAACAAGTGAAAGCTAAGCATCAAGTGCCTTCGGGATTGCTTCAGCCAGTGATGGTTCTCGAATGGAAATGGGATCGGGTTACCATGGATTTTGTGACGGGGTTGCCGATGACTCCGAGAAAGAGAGATGTTGTGTGGGTTGTTATGGATAGATTAACAAAGTCGGCTCACTTTATTCCAGTACGTGTTGATTATTCACTGGATAAGTTAGCTGAGTTGTATGTGGCAGAGATAGTGAGATTGCATGGTGTACCTGTGTCTATTATATTGGATAGAGATCCGAGGTTTACTTCGAGATTTTGGAAGAAGTTGCAAGAAGCCATGAGTACAAGATTGAATTTCAGCACTGCGTTCCATCCGCAAACCGATGGTCAGTCTGAAAGAGTGATTCAAGTTCTTGAAGATATGCTTCGATGCTGTGTGCTAGAATTCGAAGGTAGTTGGGAGAGATATCTACCTTTGGTCGAATTCGCCTATAACAACAGTTATCAGTCGAGTATACAGATGGCACCGTATGAGGCTTTGTATGGTTGTAAGTGTCAGACTCCTTTGTATTGGACCGAGCTTAGTGAGAAGCAGATCCATGGGGTTGATCTAGTGAAAGAAACCGAAGAGAAGGTGAAAGTAATTCGTAATAGTATGAGGGCTGCTTCCGACCGACAAAAGTCGTACGCGAATTTGAAAAGAAAAGAAATTGAGTTTGAAGTGGGCGACAAAGTGTTTTTGAAAGTGTCCCCGTTGAAGAAGATTATGAGATTTGGACGAAAAGGGAAATTGAGTCCAAGGTTCATAGGGTCGTATGAGATTACAGATAGAGTTGGGCTGTAGCATACCGGTTGGCTTTGCCCGGTAGAGTTGGAAAAGATTCATAACGTGTTCCATGTGTCGATGTTGCGACGGTATCGCTCTGATCCTTCACATGTGATTCCTTCGACGGAAATTGAGATAAGACCGGATATGTCTTATTAAGAGGAGCCGATTAAGATCTTGGCTCGAGAAGTGAAACAGTTGAGAAATAAAAGCATAGCACTAGTGAAAGTGTTATGGCAGAAACATGGTGTGGAAGAGGCTACGTGGGAAACGGAAGAAGCTATGAGAGAGCAACATCCAAACCTCTTTACTGGTAAGATTTTCGGGGACAAAAATCTCTAAAGGGGGGAGAGTTGTAACATCTCGGTTTAGGGCCTAGTTAGAATAGTGGTGCGAGACCACAAATCCGAGGGTTATGAATGAGTTTTTGAGGTTTATATTATGTATGCATGCTAGTGTGAAAGTTTCATGAAGAAATTTTGTGAAATTGTGGTTGAATTGTCCAAAAGGACTAAATTGCAAAAGTTGCAAAATGTGTGTTTCTAGAAGCTATATGTGTGAAATAGCTTTAGATTATTAATTAGAGGTCCTTAAATAGTAATTTATCAAAATTCTAATTTTTGGACAAAAATGGGCATGGATGAGTTAAAATTTGAAGTTTATCAAAAAGGGCATTTTGGTCATTTAGTTATTAAGTGATTAAATAGGTGAAAAGATGACAAAAATTCACTCATCTTCTCCCCCAAGCTGCCGAAAATTTCAATAGCCATTGTTAGGGCTCTTTCAATTTTTCAAGCTTGCTAGTAAGTGCTCCTAAGCCCAGTTTTTGATATTCTTTGTATTTTGAAGTCCTAGTAGCATGAGTAAGCTATTTTTAGCTTTTGGTGAGCTATTATGGATATTCAAAATGTACATATGTATGACATGCATGTATTTTGTTGTTTTATGGAAGATTATGAAAGCTTGATGTAGTAGAAACATCTTTTGTTAAGTGATTTTCCATGAAAATGCATGTAGGGACTAGTTTGTGAAAAACTTTAGTTTGGTCATACATATGTGGTTTAGTGAGAATTAATGATAGCTTTAGTTGAATAAGTGGTTCGGCTAAGCATGAAAGACTAGAAAGTTGAATAAAAATCACTTTACGAGCCTTTGGGACTAAAGTGTAAATATGAGAAAGTTTAGGGGCAAAATTGTAATTTTGCTAAAGTATGAGATGTGGGTCAATTTAGTCAATGTATGTATTGAATAAGCTGATTTATTCATTATAGATCAAGAAAGATGAAGCCCGAATCGAAACCGAGACAAAAGCAAGGTGGTGCACTAAATTGCATATTTCTATACTTTTGAGTATCGAGGTAAGTCTATGCATAAACAATGCATTCATACTTACAATTTGTTGATGATAGCTAGTGTGTAGCTTGTTCAAGATTGATTGAGAACCTATGTGGTCCAAGTAGAATGAATGTAGTAGAATTGTGAATGGATGTTTAATTGAGTAAGTAGACATGTGAATATGTAGTGATAATGCTAGATGGTAGACTAACTGTGATACCATCCTAATGCATATTGACGATGAGCTGGCTATGTGCGATGCTATCGTGAGGTATATCGTTTAGTGGGCTAAGTGAGAAACCCCTATGATTACCTTTGTGGTAGGCTAAGTGCGATACCACCTTATTAATCGATTGTGGTGTGCTAAGTGCGAAACCATCGAGACATTAGCTGTGTGGGTTAACTGTGTAGATTAGCCATGTAATTGCATCATTGAGTAAAATAGCTGCGTGGATGTATAATTAAGTTAATTAACTGTGTGGATAAATTATTGAGAAATAATGATGTGTTGTATATTGTGTAAATATGACATTGAATGCAGGGGTGCATTTCGATGGTTATGAGTATGTGACTCATGATGTGTTGGAAATGTGGTAAGGGATAGAAAGAGTAAGCATAGTTGTGAATTACTTGTTGGTATAATCCTAATGGTTGCTTAGCTTATACTATGTTGCTTAATTGTTTATGTGTAAACTTACTAAGCTCAAAGCTTACTCTCTTTCTTTTCCCTTGTCTTATAGATTAAAAGTGTTGAATCGAGACACGAGGATCATCAGAAGATAGCCCACATATCAGCACACATTGGTACATGAAACTTAATGTTTTGTATATGGCATGTATAGGGGCTAGACAAGTTAGTGGATTTTGTTGTAAATGGCTAAGATATGTTGGCCTTTAGATGGATAGCTTATTTTGTATAATGCCATAGTTGTTGGCTATTACATTATATGAAAGAAAGATGTAGTTTTCTATGTGAGAATGCACTTCAATTTGAGTTGATTATGATGGTGTTAGATGAGCATAGGTTGTGTATGCTAGAGGGGTGAAAAGAGCTTGGCACATAGCTTTGTTCTTGTCCATGTGGATAGACACACGGGCGTGTGTCTAGGCCATGTGTGACACACGGTCAGCCCACGGGCGTGCGCTTTAGTCGTGCGTCCCCTGCATGTTAGTATTATAAATCAGAATAGACCACGGACTAGCTGCACGGGCGTGTGTCTAGGGCGTGTGGGATTATCCAGTGTTGGCCACGGGCTAGCCACACGGGCGTGTGTCTAGACTCTAGGCCGTGTTAAAGTAGTCAGTGTGCACCATGGGTGGTAAGCACGGGCGCGTGCCTTGGCCGTGGGGCATTGGCAGAATTCTGGGTTTTTAGGCATGGTCTGGGGATATAGGCGTGTATGTCTATGCATGGGCGTGTCTAATCTTGCACGGGCGTGTGAGACCTGTATAAAGAGAAAATTTTTAAGATGGGAAAAAGTTTCGGTTTAGTCTCGAGAGCCCTCGTGTGTATGAGTGAGGCCTGGTGAGTTGAGAATGAGGTTGTTGAGATGAGTTCAGAGAGTAGTTACGACGAGCCTAAGTGGCGATCAAGTGGTTTGAGTTCGGTAATGCCTCGGGCCCGGTTCCAGCGTAGAACCCGGGTAAGGGGTGTTACAAGCACTGCTGCTCGAAGCGAGTGAGACGCTCGGATATGTCGTTCAAAGTAGAAGCAGAAGAAGGAGGTCGGTGACTCGGAGGTGGAGGGTGAGGTGGATCCTCGTTAGGGAGAGGAATATCCTCAGTGATGTCCTCAAGATCATCCTGCTCATCAGGATGAGATAATCGGTACTGGGGAGGATCAAATCCACGATGCCGCTTGATCATCCTCATGTGTAGCATGCTCGAGATGCCCTGAGGGGACATCTGGCCAACAAGTGTAAGTGTGGAGGACTTCTCCGGTGTGTCGAGGAGACCGCAGTGTCGAGCTAGGCGAGTCACGTAAGGGCCTAAATAGATGGGGCCCTTCCTGTGGTGGTCAGTCGGATGGCGGAAAGATAAAGCAATGAAGTACGCCAAGTCGATAATATGGCCGTGGGCCATGCTCCATAAGTAGTATGCATAGTCTGTGCTCACGACTCCGGTGCTCTCTCTTCGTCCTGTTAAAGTATGAGCTAAAAGGGCGTGAATATACCTTAGGCGGGAGAGAGAGAAGTCGCCTTCGAGCGACTAGCATCATAGTTTGTCAGGCCGCCGGTGAGGTCCGTCCAACAACGCGAGGGCAAGTAGTGAATATGGCGATGGAGCTGAAGAAAGTCCTCAGCGCTCATGAACTCCTCTGTATAAAGTCCCAAAGCAGCACCAAATTCTGGGACGCTCATGTGGTGCACTAAACCGCCAAGGCGAAAGACGATGGTGCCTGGTTCGTCATGGACAGACATGACGCTCTGAAGGTGGAACGTCGAGCAAAACTCGAAAGTAATCTCCATATAAGTGGGCTCGACGATACTCAAGAAACTGTCCCATGGAGCTGTGATGATGAATGCGCGAACCTCATCAGCGAGGTGGACCTGCTCCAATGCAGCCCAATCAATGCAGCGGCCCAAACCTAGGGGTCGTACTCGAAGGAGCTGAAATAGGTCCTCCGGTGGGTTCATAGAAAATCTAAGGTAGGGATGGCGAACTTCAGCTGAAGCACTTGAAGCGGTCACGCCAAGAACCTTCCGCTTTTTCGAAGCGGGGACGGCGACCTTAGTCTTGCCTCGAGTATTTGTCATAATAAACCTGCTAGACATCAATCATAAAATTCAAATTAAACGTATTCACATAATAGACAAAAGAAACATTCAAGTGGGGATCACCAAATTGACAAATAATGAACTAGACCTGAATAGTAATACTACGAAATAAAGAACTGCCATCAAATAGAAACACGGTAGAAATAAATAATACTAATAATTATCAAATAAGAAGAATGAATCAATATATAGATGCACGCGAATAAGAATAAGCTAAAACAAAAACCTAGTAAGAATAAATAAAACTAATAAGGATCAATACTAAAAATGAAGAAACAAGACTAGCAAGAAAATAAAGATAAAATCAGCTAAAAAAAACTACATGCATAATACTGAAAAAGAAAATAAAATCAATTCAAATCAAAATGTAAAAATCTTCATAACTCAAGAAGAAACACAAAATCAATCGTAAAGACATTGAAAAATCAAGAATAAAAAAACAGAAATAAATAGAATTAATAAAACTAATAAAATAATTATAATAAAGAAAGAAATAAAGAAATAATAATAGAATAATAAGAAGAAAAGAACAAGAACAAGGGAGAAGAAAAAGGGACCGTCGGCAGCGTGGTGGACGGAGTAAGGCGCGATTGTTGACGAGGCTGGGGGCGACACAAGGGAAGGGTGGACGGTGGGGTCGGGTGGGTGAAGGGAAAGGGGAGAGGGGAGGGCAAAGGGGAGGGGGAAAGAAGAAGAGAAAAAGGGGACAAAACGGGGGGTTTCGGTTTGGGGAAGAAAGAAAAAGGAAGATGGTGGGGCTAGGGGGTCGGCAAGGAGGCCGGAAGGTGTGGCGGAGATGGGGGAGAAAGGTGGCGGCAGCTAGGGTTTAGGGAAGAGGGGAATAAGGAGGATGAAGAAAATAGAATTTAAGTTTTAAATAGGTGACACGGTCATGTAACGGCCCGTGTTGGGCCACACGGTCGTGTCACACGCCCGTGTGGTATATCCCCAGCCAGTGTTCGTCGCGAAATTTAAAAGCCCAGTATTCACACGGCCTTGGACATGCCCATGTGTCCAGGCCGTATGGTCCACACGGCCACGTCGCACGGTCGTGTGCGAAGTCCTTCGCTTCTCCCACGCCCGTGTGGAGTTTGACACGCCCGTGTGCCCTCACACACGGCCGTGTGTCTTGCCCGTGGAGCCCCCTGACTTGTTTTAAAATTTTAAAATTTGAAAAATTAAGCGCCAGTTTTCACACGGCTGGCACACGGGCGTGTGTCCAGCCCGTGTGGTCCACACGATCGTGTCACATGCCCTTGTGGAATAAATTTAGGCCGTGTCTCTATCGATTTTTGGGTATTTTAAGCTCCAGGACCCACACGGCCAAGGACACGCCCGTGTGTCCAGGCCGTGTGGGTGACACGGCCATGTCGCCAGACTGTGTACCTTACTGTCGATTTCTTTAAGATTATAAACTATGTCCCAAGATCCACATGGCCTGGGACACGCCCATGTGTCCAGGCCGCGTGGGTTTAAAACCACCATTTTTTTATTTAATTAATTTCGAAGATGTCATAAAATATAATTTGTAAATTAGGCATGTTAATGCTCGGGTTGCCTCCCGAGAAGCGTTTATTTAGAGTCTAAGCTCGACTTACCTCATTTTCGCTTGGTTACGATTGTTCGTGGAGTCGAGACTCCTCTTTCTCGCTATCAATTCTATTATCAACATACGGTTTGATTCGAATAGTATTTACCTTAAAAGTGCCGAAATTAGAATGCGTTACCTCGACTGTTCCGTATGGAAAGACCTTGAGTACCGTAAAAGGAGTCGCTCCGTTTGAATTTAGCTCTGAAGTGGTTATTCGGGGGTCTGTTTCATCTAATAGTACCTGGTCCCCAACCTTGAAGTGGTTCGTTTCACCTCTAAGCTCGTCATGGAGTTGTTTCGGTTTTGCTTCGTGTATTCTTAGGTTCTCCTTGCCAAGTGTCCTCCATTCGTCTAGTTCATCGATTTGAAGCCTTCGCTCCTCATGAGTCGTTCTGTGTTTGTCACATAGGATAGAATGTGGCTCCATCACTTTCTTCCTAGGGATTTCCTGTAAAGAAGTTTGAGCTACAACCTTACTTTCATTAACAGAACTCGTAAAATCATCTCGATCACTAGATATCTTAGCAGAATCACGAGCTTGGATTTTAATCGTGTTATCCCCTACACGAAGTGTCAATTCACCTGTGCCAACATCAATGATAGTTCTAGCAGTTGCTAAAAAGGGTCGCCCTAAGATTAAAGGTGCGTCACTGTCCTCATCCATGTCTAGAATAACAAAGTCAACTGGGAATATAAATTTATCAATTTTTACAAGCACATCCTCAACAATTCCCCTAGGAAATCTAGTAGTTTTATCTGCTAGTTGAATGCTCATCCTAGTTTGTTTAGGTTTCCCAAGACCTAGTTGCTTAAACATTTTATAGGGCATGACATTAATACTCGCCCCTAAAGCAGCCAAAGCATTATTAACATCTAAACTACCAATTAAACAAGGAATAGTAAAACTCCCTGGATCCTTTAATTTGTTGGGTAGTTTATTTTGTAAAATGTCTGAGCAGACTGCGTTTAGCTTTACATGCAACGCATCATCTAACTTTCGTTTGTTTGCCAAAAGCTCTTTTAAGAATTTAACTGAGTTTGGCATCTACAAAAGAGCTTCAATAAACGGTAAGTTAATATGTAGTTTTTTTAAGAGTTTAAGAAATTTACCAAATTGCTCATTAGTATGGTCTTTCTTCGTTGAGTTAGGATATGGAACACGAGGTATATGCTCTTTACTCATCAGTTTTTGTGCACTGTGGCTTACCTCAACCTTACCTTTACTTACCACAAGTTCTTGCCTCGATTCAGATCCAGATTCTACTAACCCTTCTTTGTAATGCACGGTGATGGCATGGAGTTGCTCCTTTGGGTTAGGTTCGATATTACTCGGCAAGCTACCTTGTGGTCGTTCTGAGATCAGCTTAGCAAGCTGACCTATTTGGTTTTCGAGCCCTTGAATCGACACTTGATAATTTTTGAGTGCTGTTTCGGTGTTTTGAAAACGGGTTTTCAACACCGAGATGAATTTTGTTAGCATCTCATCAAGGTTCGGCTTTTTCTCCTATTGGTAGGGTTGTTGTTGAAAGCCTGGAGGGGGTTCCGGTCTCTGATTTCCTTGACCACTCCATGAGAAATTGGGATGGTTCCTCCAACCTGCATTGTAAGTGTTACTATAGGGATTATTATGAGGTCTAGAATTGTTACCCATATAGTGAACTTGTTCATTCTCTATGCTCGGGTTGTAGGATGGATATTCTATTGTGTTCATCCCTCCTCCATTTGTGTCGCATTGCATCACCGGATGTACCTGTGTAGAACCATATAAACCATCAATCTTTTTATTTAAGAGCTCTACCTGGTTTGATAACATGGTGACCGTGTCGAGGTTGAAAACACCAGCGGCTTTTGTCGACTTTGTTCTCATGACTTGCCACTGATAATTATTCAGTGACATCTCCTCTATGAACTCATAAGCCTCCTCAGGTGTTTAATTATTCAGAGTTCCACCGGCGGCTGCATCAATCAGCTGTCTAGTTGAGGGGTTCAAACCATTGTAAAAGGTTTGAACCTGTAGCCATAGAGGTAACCCATGGTGTGGGCACTTTCTCAACAAGTCCTTATACCTCTCCCATACATCGTATAGAGTTTCTAAATCAATCTGCACAAAAGAAGAGATATCATTCCTCAACTTTGCCGTTTTAGCCGGCGAAAAATATTTTAATAAAAATTTCTCGGTCATCTGTTCCCAAGTAGTGATGGAACCTCGTGGTAACGAGTTCAACCACTGTTTAGCTTTATTTCTCAAGGAAAAAGGAAACAACCGAAGACAAATGGCATCATCAGAAACGCCATTAATTTTGAAAGTATCGCAAAATTCTAGGAAGTTGGATAAATGAGTATTAGGATCCTCATCCTGTAAACCATCGAACTGAACACATTGTTGGATCATCTCAGATAGTGTTCTTGGCCACTTGAAGTTATTTGTAGCAACAAAGAGCCTCACAATACTCGATTCATTGATCCAAATTAGGCTTAGCATAATCATACATAGTACGAGGAGCAGGATTTGCGGCAACCACAGAAGGTAGCGGATCATTATCAGCCATCTCCTCGGTTCTATTGGAATCGTCCTCTTGCTCTTCCTCTATATACTGTAGACTTCGCCTTATTTCTCTACGGTTTTTGTGAGCGGTACTTTCAATCTCACTGTCAAAAAACAATGGTCCTGACGGGTTCCTTCTAGTCATAAACTAAAAATATCTGCCAGAAGCAAATAAAAGAAAAGTTAGTAAATTAAAATAAAAACAAAAAATAAATTGCAATAAAAAAATAAAAATGGCTAAAGTAATAAAAATTAAGCGTTCCTAATATCTTAGTCCCCGACAACGGCGCCAAAAACTTGATGGGCTCGAAACTAACTAATATTTCGACTAAGGCAAGCGTACCTATCGAACAATAGTATAGCTATGATGAGTCCGGAATATCGTATCCACAAGGACTAAAATTACTAGTAATAACTATCTTTTTATTATTTAGCCTAATAATTAAGGGGATTTATTTTAATCTAAAATTTAACTAACTAATTAATTATGAACGCGACAGAGAGTGAAGAAAGTAATCGAATAAACCAATGAATAAAGACAATACCTAAGGAAGAATCCACCTAGACTTCACTTATTATTCTGACTCTGAATTAAACGATTTATTCACTTGTCTTGATCCGTAGAAATCCCTAAATTATGTTAATATCTCTTTCGAGACTAAAAACAACTGACTCTAGGTTGATTAATTGAAATCTCTTTCTAATTAAAACCCCTATCGTCGCATTAACTCGATCTATGGATTCCCTTATTAGATTTGACTCTAATCCGGCAGATTTATGTCATCCTATTTTTAGGGTTGCAATCAACTCCGCTTAATTATGCTAGATCTACTCTTAAACAGAGACTTTTGCTCCACTGAATAAGCACATTAGACTTGAATCAATATCCTGAAAATATTAAAGCAAGAGTTAAGAATCATAATTAAGAACAAGAACAAGTATTTATCATGTAATTCAGATAATTAAATAATAAGATTCATCATAGGTTTCATCCTCCCTAGGTATTTAGGGAGTTTAGTTCATACTCATAGAGGAAAACATCTCAAAATAAGGAAAACAACAAGACATAAAGAACCCAAAAACTTCTAAGGAACTTGATGGAGATCTTCAATCTTGAATGAGATCCTGCTTCTGAATTGATTCTGACGGCTTCCTTCGAGTAATTTCTTCGCTCTACTCTGCGTGCTCCCTTAGGTCTTCCTCTGGTGTGTATTTATAGACTTTAGAATAACCAAAAACCCTAAAAATTGGCTTTTTCCGCGTGAAAATGAAGCAGGATGCGACAGGGACATGGGCGTGTGATCAACCTGTGTGAGAGTGCCCTGGCCGTGTGTAAATTTGGGTGACTCGCGATCGACGTGGGCTGGCACACGAGCGTGTGTCCAGCCCGTGTGGCTCACACAGGCATGTGCTCCGCCCATGTGGTTCTGGCTTGGCCGTGTGGATCCTTAATATGGCCCATTTTCCGTTCCTTTCGCTCCCCTATGCTCTCCTAAGTATAGAAACATGAATTTAAAGGATTAGGAGCATCGAATTCACCAATTTATATAAATAAACATCCAAAAACACGCTAAGCGTGGGATTAAAATGTGTTACTTTTATGGTTTATCAACTGATATACTGGATATTACTATTGCAAGAATTCGACATCGAGATAAAATATTGCAAAGGTTCAGAGAGTCAAGTTGTAGACCATTTGTTTCAATTGGAAGCTAGCAGCAAAGATGGAAACATACTTCAAATTGTCGACACATTCCCAGATGAGAAGTTATTTGCTATAGATGAAACCCCTTGGTATGCGGATTTGGTTAATTATCTAATGTGTGGAAAACTCCCATTAGGTGTCACATGCCATAAAAAAAGAAATATTTCTTCATGAAGTAGTTAAGTATCATTGGAATGAGTCGTATTTATTCAAGGTATGCAATGACAACATTATTCGGTGTTGTGCTCCGGAAAAGGAGATGCTTTCAATCCTGAAGCACTGTCATGATGCTCATTATAGAGGTCATTTCGGTGGCATGCAAACTACTACTAAGGTTCTCCAACCAGGATTCTACTGGCCTTCATTATTCAAAGACGCCCACAATTTTGTGAATCAATGCGATAGGTGTCAGCGTACTGGATCTATATCTCGATGCAATGAAATGTTACAACAGCCAATTATAGAAGTTGAATTGTTTGATGATTGGGGTATGGATTTGATAGGACCATTTCCAAGTTCATTTGGAAATCTTTATATATTAGTAGTTGCTGAATACGTCTCAAAGTGGGTTGAAGCTATTGCAGTCCCAAAGGATGATGCAAAGACAATGCTTAAATTTTTTTCACAAGCATATACTGTAACACCCCCAAACCCGGCCCACAAGTCTCGTCCGGATCTGGTTATGTCACTGCGGGATGACGGTTAAAAATCTTTGTCTTTAGAGTGAAACTTGAAAATTTTATTAACTTTTGGAAACCATGTCTTTTCTTTCAAAATTATAAATAAAGCTTTGTTATTAAAAATAATCCATATTAAAACTTTAGTATAAAAATACATAAATACTTTGATTAAATAGGTTGCTAAAACTAAAATTATCTTCACATAATAATTTCTCTTAAGTAAACCATAATATCAAGTAATATCAAAAATAGTGATAACAAAAATAATAATAATAATAATAATAATAATAAGGACCTTATTACAAAAATAATTAATCCAAGTACTCGATAATAAAACGCATAAAGAAAAGATTAAAAACGTCCTCTGCATGGGCCACCTTGTGTCCACTCCAACCCGATCCGATCATCCTGTCACCTGCGATGTTGGATAAATAATTGGGTGAGTCATACAGACTCAGTGTGTAATTAAACCACTGATATCCACCCACATGCTAGCCACAAATCAACCCAAATATCAAATGCAACATATAAATATAAACAGACGTTACCATGTTCTGGGCTTGGCCCACATTCAATCCACATTCAAGTACTGGGCCAGGCCCTTTTCTCATTAATCCACTGATTACTGGGTTTGGCCCATTTCCACGTATGTTCTCAAAACATACAAATCCACAAGTCATATTGGGCTTGGCCCATTTCCATATCAATTCATAACGAAACCATGCAATCATGATACCCAACCCAATCCTAAGGTCCATCTCGCTACACACCCCCTTATCCAAATACCACACACCGGGGACTATCGAGTCACCCTCTCCTTTTCCCTCCAAAAAGGCAACCAATGCCATCCACGATGTAGCGTATAGCTAACATCAAACCACGATGGAGCACACACGGCAATCCATCAAGCCACGATATGGCATAAAGCCCATATCAATCAAGGTAACCACGCGAACCAAATCGCAAAGATCCACAACGCGACCTCAGTCAGCGCCAATCCACGATGTAGCACAAAGCTGACATCAACCACGTACTCGAAGTACACCCGCACCTTCTTTCAAAAACCCACCCATGCACATGTAACATAATATGATGCTTTGATGATGCATGTACATGATATTCACAATCATAGGCATGCTCACATAGTTAAAATCAATTATCACATATTAGCCAATTTGCTACTAACCTGGTCGTCATCATACCCCTTTAGGGTATCCATTACACATATGGCACTTGCATTCATTAGTAAACATATAACACAACAGATATCATACAAATCCGGAAACAATGGTCTAACCACACACCTTATTACTTGGAGTTCTAGACTCTCGATCCTCGACGCTATCGTTTAGTGAGACTACGGCTACTTGCCTAACGTTTTTCTGCTGTTGGCCCACACCACGGTGGCCAATCTCGCATGCAAGCGAACGGATCTCTTCTTGAACTTTGGGATGGGAGCTTTCCCTTGCCCACCTTGGATCGCACTCGCATCCATCGACGATACTTAATCGTAACCACACGATTAATCACAAAGAATCAAAACCTACAAATATCGAATCTAGATCACCTATTAACATCCTTCCCAAAATACCGAGATCCCGAAGGCTTTCTTTGCTTTGCTTCAATCGATTTGCCCTATAACCAAAGTCAACATCGGTCAACACAAGAACATACCTAATGGCCTAAGGCCGAATACCCAAAGGATCACTTACCCACTTACTCGGATCCCAAACACCAATAGTCTCAAGGAGTTGCCGAAAATCCTCACAAAAACCATTAGAATCGGCCTACAACAACAATCCATGAAAAGGCCCTTTTGGCCGAATACTCACCATCACCTTACCTTAGATGATCGAATCCAAGAGACCTCCTCAATGCTTCCTTCTTTCGGCTACACACAAGAGAACATACTTAATGGCACTATGACATTCGGCCATGTTATAAAAACTAAGACCAATCACTTGGTTTCGACGTACCAATATAAGAACTCAAAACCAATTGTTTAGAGTGACGATTACTTACCACTACACTTGAGACGAAATTAAGAGCAAGAGATCGGCAACACCATCTTAGGAGATTCGGCAATGGCTTTAAAGGTAATGAGATATTCGGCTCTTGAAAACAACAATGGTAAGGAAAGATGCTTGATGAGGCTTACTTAGAAATTCGGCTATCAATAAAACAAATGTGGAGTTGAAGAAAAGAAAAGTGGAGGAACGGTAGGGACTTAGGAGCATTCGGCTTTCATAGGAACATAAAGAGATTTGGCAAACAACTAAAAAAAACCAAAAGAAAGAAACAGGGAAATGGTGCTTATTCAAAGAAGAATTCGGCACTACCCCCTTCTATTTATAGAATTCGGCCACCCCCCCTTGAAGACTCCAAGATTCGGCCAACACCCACTAATTCAAATCAATTTGAATTAGTTCAATTCAAAAACAATTTGAATTGCTCCACTATTATCCCACTTATCAAAAATAAATAATAATTATCCCACACTTCTAAATAACTAAATAGATAAATAAAAATAAAAAAAAACATTATCCTCATCTAAATAAAAGCCTTCTAGCCGTCCAACACCTTCAAAATTGCTGCCAAAAAGGGATAAAAATTTAAACTCCAAACCGCAACTCTCTTGGTTCGAACCTGGGACCAATCTGCTGCACACCTTTCCTCCAACGCCCAGGCCACTCGGCCACAATGACTTTCATGCTAGAAACCCCCAACAATTATTTTTAAACCCTTCTTATCTCAGCCCATAACCGCACAAAAATAAAAACGCCAACATGCGGCTCCAGCGCTCGAACTCGCGCTTCTTGCTCTCCTCCAGCGCCTAAGTGGCGCATGAGAGCCACTCCACCAGCCCATCTTTCTTGTCCGAATTCCTCACCATATATCTTTAAGGCCTTACAAAGCCCAACGCCCAAAACACAAAAAAATAAAACGCCACTTTTGTTGCCGCTAAACTCGAACCAGTGCCCTCAATGGCCCTACTTCCACCCCTCTTAAACAAATAAGCATAACCACTTTGCCAATGCCTTTCATGTGTCCTTTTCTCCCAATTAATTCTTTTAAGGCCTCCCAAAGCCAAGCTCCCTTTATTACTTAAAAATCCAAAATTTTCCCAAGTCTTCCCGTTTAACCCGAGCGTTCTCAACACCTCCAAAACACAACCACGTATACCCAAAACCTACTAGAACTAAAATTATACCCAACATGCATAGCCCCTAAATCGTGGTGTTACAATTCTACCCTCCTTAAAAATAATTTCGTCCTCGAAATTACTTCACTAACAAACGTCCATACAACCTATCTTACCACCTTACGCTTATGTCACAGACTCTGATCTTACTAAGGCTATCGTACCTACACAATCTCTAAGTTCGCTCCAAAATTCAAACACCTCTCTTAGCAACACGTAAAAGGCTAACTCATAAGCAAGCAAAGTAATTAAAGCATGTACCAAAGCAAAGGAGCTTACCTGATATCACATCCTTGGTTGACTCGACTAGAACCATTCCTTCCATGACTTGAACCACGACCCTCGTCGCCGAGGACAATTCTTAACCGGATGTGCCTTAGATCCACACCAAAACATTCTTTACTATTTCCCCAACATTCTCCTAAATGAGCTCTCCCACACTCAACACATGAACGGTTCCGATCACCGGGTACAAGTGCACGCATGAGATTCTCGATCCTTGGTCTTTTCTCGGACATTACCAAGCGATCGCCGATGGTCCAAAACTTCTCTTATTCTCGTTCCTATTCTTTTCTCGATTCTCCCTGATAGTCTTCTTAACCTCTTCAGCGATCCGAGCTTTCTCCACTAGCACCGCGAAGTCTCTCTCCCTCTGCGGAGCAATCAGCATTCGAAGTTCATCTCGTAATCCGTCCTCAAACCGGATGCACCTCTCATAATCAGTGGCCACAATTCCCTTAGCATACTGGCTTAACCGCACAAATTCCGCTTCATACTCCGCTATCGACTTACTTCCTTGCACTAGATTTAGAAACGCTTTCCTTTGCGAGTCCAAATAACTGGCTCCTACGTACTTTCCTTCAAACTTAGCCTTAAAGAAGTCCCAATCCAATCGATCCGCCGGGACACCTTGCCTGACAGTAAGCCACCACCGATAAGCCTCGTCCCGAAGTAACGAGACAGCACCTTTTAGCTTTTCCTCTGGGGTACAATCTAAGTCGTCCATAATTCTTTCGACTCCTTCTAGCCAATATTCTGCTACATTCGGAGCTACTCCAGATACCCCTCTAAAGATCTCAGCTCCGTTCAATCTAAGCCTTTCTGATACTGACTTCCGAGTTCCATTTCCTCTACTAACTCCTACTACTCGTTCTAGCACTCGCAACATGGCCGGCGATACTGCGTCATCCTCACCTATCTGATCTTGTTCCTCCGCGCCCACTGCTGGTGGCGGCACTTCACTTTCTGACCCATGGCCAGACCCTACCGGTTCCGATGCTGCCATTCTACCTCTACCGCATCCCCTAGAACTCATCTCTATCGTCGTGATTTAATCTGATTAAAAAGTTTTATGCATTAGACTTTTGTTTCACTTGTTTATCCGCGAACAAATCTTATGAAAAGAATTTCTAGAGGTAGTTCCTTCGATCACACACAAATTTTCAGTTCAAGTTTACTACTCTAGTTCAAGAATCACATTCACACACACATCCGTTCATCCACAAGAACACATTTCTCCCTCAGTAGAGGCACATTCAGTGGTATCTACCACACACATTCACTATCCAGACATTTCTGCCCGTTTTTACCCCAGGGGTATTTTCGGTAATTTTGTAAATCGAGAAAACATCTTTCAAAATCAGATTTAGAGTTTACAAACCAAAGGGGTAAATTTTGGAAATTTTAAAACTAAGGGTTTTAAAACAGTGAGGCAAATCCCTTTCGGGTTTTAATAATTGGTTTAGCCTATGAACAAGTCCTCTTGGTTAAGGTGAACCGTAGCTACGCACCAGGTAGGATTCCAGCGAAGAGGAGGTGAGTCACGAGGACTGCTTAAGTACCAGGCTCTTCCGGATCCACTCCTAGACATGCGCACACAGGTTGCCACACCTTAACTCGGCGACTTATTTCACAGGTTTGTTTATTAGGCACTTTAAATCTTATGCACGTGTTTGAGTAGACTAGTCCTAGGGTCCAATAGCCCTATCATTCTATTCTACGAGCCCAACTAAGCCCATAACAGTTCATAATAGTAAAGCACTTCAAAAGTCCGAAGTACTTACCTGGTGGACTTCGGGTCGGAGGTACAGGTGCCATGCCAGAAAAACCTGAAAAATTTCTTAAAAGCCCATATTTTTAAAAAGCCCATTTTGAAACGTTTTTGGGCCCAAAACCCTCAAAGCCGAGTTTTGAACCGGGCTCGATACTAAATCAGAACACCCCCAAACCCGGCCCACAAGTCTCGTCCGGATCGGTTATGTCATCATGCGGAATGACGGTTAAAAATCTTTGTCTTTAGAGTGAAACTTGAAAATTTTATTAACTTTTGGAAACCATGTCTTTTCTTTCAAAATTATAAATAAAGCTTTGTTATTAAAAATAATCCATATTAAAACTTTAGTATAAAAATACATTAATACTTTGATTAAATAGGTTGCTAAAACTAAAATTATCTTCACATAATAATTTCTCTTAAGTAAACCATAATATCAAGTAATATCAAAAATAGTGATAACAAAAATAATAATAATAATAATAATAATAAGGACCTTATTACAAAAATAATTAATCCAAGTACTCGATAATAAAACGCATAAAGAAAAGATTAAAACGCCCCTCTGCATGGGCCACCTTGTGTCCACTCCAACCCGATCCGATCATCCTCACACCGCGATGTTGGATAAATAATTGGGTGAGTCATACAGACTCAGTGTGTAATTAAACCACTGATATCCACCCACATGCTAGCCACAAATCAACCCAAATATCAAATGCAACATATAAATATAAACAGACGTTACCATGTTCTGGGCTTGGCCCACATTCAATCCACATTCAAATCTTGCATCGGCCAGCCCTTTTCTCATTAATCCACCGACATCGGGTTTGGCCCATTTCCACGTATGTTCTCAAAACATACAAATCCACAAGTCATATTGGGCTTGGCCCATTTCCATATCAATTCATAACGAAACCATGCAATCATGATACCCAACCCAATCCTAAGGTCCATCCGCTACACACCCCCTTATCCAGCCTACCACACACCAGGGGACTATCGAGTCACCCTCTCCTTTTCCCTCCAAAAAGGCAACCAATGCCATCCACGATGTAGCGTATAGCTAACATCAAACCACGATGGAGCACACAGCAATCCATCAAGCCACGATATGGCATAAAGCCCATATCAATCAAGGTAACCACGCGAACCAAATCACAAAGATCCACAACGCGACCTCAGTCAGCGCCAATCCACGATGTAGCACAAAGCTGACATCAACCACGTACTCAAAGTACACCCGTACCTTCTTTCAAAAACCCACCCATGCACATGTAACATAATATGATGCTGAGATGATGCATGTACATGATATTCACAATCATAGGCATGCTCACATAGTTAAAATCAATTATCACATATTAGCCAATTTGCTACTAACCTGGTCGTCATCATACCCCTTTAGGGTATCCATTACACATATGGCACTGCATTCATTAGTAAACATATAACACAACAGATATCATACAAATCCCGGAAACAATGGTCTAACCACACACCTTATTACTTGGAGTTCTAGACTCTCGATCCTCGACGCTATCGTTTAGTGAGACTACGGCTACTTGCCTAACGTTTTCTGCTGTTGGCCCACACCCCGGTGGCCAATCTCGTACAGCAGAAACGGATCTCTTCTTGAACTTTGGGATGGGAGCTTTCCCTTGCCCACCTTGACTGGCACTCGCATCCATCGACGATACTTAATCGTAACCACACGATTAATCACAAAATCAAAACCTACAAATATCGAATCTAGATCACCTATTAACATCCTTACCAAAATACCGAGATCCCGAAGGCTTTCCTTTGCTTTACGTCGATTTGCCCTATAACCAAAGTCAACATCACAACACAAGAACATACCTAATGGCCTAAGGTCGAATACCCAAAGGATCACTTACCCACTTACTCGGATCCGAAACACCAATAGTCTCAAGGAGTTGCCGAAAATCCCTGTTACAAACCATTAGAATTGGCCTACAACAACAATCCATGAAAAGGCCCTTTTGGCCGAATACTCACCATCACCTTACCTTAGATGATCGAATCCAAGAGACCTCCTCAATGCTTCCTTCTTTCGGCTACACACAGAGAACATACTTAATGGCACTATGACATTCGGCCATGTTATAAAAACTAAGACCAATCACTTGGTTTCGACGTACCAATATAAGAACTCAAAACCAATTGTTTAGAGTGACGATTACTTACCACTACACTTGAGACGAAATTAAGAGCAAGAGATCGGCAACACCATCTTAGGAGATTCGGCAATGGCTTTAAAGGTAATGAGATATTCGGCTCTTGAAAACAACAATGGTAAGGAAAGATGCTTGATGAGGCTTACTTAGAAATTCGGCTATCAATAAAACAAATGTGGAGTTGAAGAAAATAAAAGTGGAGGAACGTAGGGACTTAGGAGCATTCGGCTTTCATAGGAACATAAAGAGATTTGGCAAACAACTAAAAAAACCAAAAGAAGAAACAGGAAAGGGTGCTTATTCAAAGAAGAATTCGGCACTACCCCCTTCTATTTATAGAATTCGGCCACCCCCCCCTCTTGAAGACTCCAAGATTCGGCCAACACCCACTAATTCAAATCAATTTGAATTAGTTCAATTCAAAAAACAATTTGAATTGCTCCACTAATATCCCACTTATCAAAAATAAATAATAATTATCCCACACTTCTAAATAACTAAATAGATAAATAAAAATAAAAAAAAACATTATCCTCATCTAAATAAAAGCCTTCTAGCCGTCCAACACCTTCAAAATTGCTGCCAAAAAGGGATAAAAATTTAAACTCCAAACCGCAACTCTCTTGGTTCGAACCTGGGACCAATCTGCTGCACACCTTTCCTCCAACGCCCAGGCCACTCGGCCACAATGACTTTCATGCTAGAAACCCCAACAATTATTTTTAAACCCTTCTTATCTCAGCCCATAACCGCACAAAAATAAAAACGCCAACATGCGGCTCCAGCGCTCGAACTGCGCCCTTGCTCTCCTCCAGCGCCTAAGTGGCGCATGAGAGCCACTCCACCAGCCCATCTTTCTTGTCCGAATTCCTCACCATATATCTTTAAGGCCTTACAAAGCCCAACGCCCAAAACACAAAAAAATAAAACGCCACTTTTGTTGCCGCCTAAACTCGAACCCAGGCCCTCAATGGCCCTACTTCCAGCCCCTTAAACAGCGCATAACCACTTTGCCAATGCCTTTCATGTGTCCTTTTCTCCCAATTAATTCTTTTAAGGCCTCCCAAAGCCAAGCTCCCCTTTATTACTTAAAAATCCAAAATTTTCCCAAGTTTTCCCGTTTAACCCGAGCGTTCTCAACACCTCCAAAACACAACCACGTATACCCAAAACCTACTAGAACTAAAATTATACCCAACATGCATAGCCCCTAAATCAGGGTGTTACATATACTCACCCGCTTTGGCACACCAAAGGCATTGATTAGTGATCAGGGTACACACTTTCATTGCAACCAAGTGGCAGCTGCACTAAGAATATATGGAGTTAATCATATAATGGCTACTACGTATCATCTGCAAACTAATAGACAAGCCGAAGTATCAAATCAACAAATTAAAAACATTCTTGAGAAGGTTGTGAACCCTTCGAGGAAAGATTGGTCTTCTAGACTGGATGACACTTTATGGGTATTACGAACAGCATACAAAAATCCATTAGGGATGTTGTCATAATAATTGGTTTTTGGGAAAGCATGTCACTTGCCAGTTGAACTAGAGCACAAAGCAATGTGGGCAATTAAGCAAGTGAACATGGACTATGAAGCTGCTGGAAAGAAAAGGCTGCTGGATATCACTGAACTAGAGGAGATTAGGTCAAATGCCTATGAAAATGTTGCAATTTACAAGGAAAAGACCAAACGATGGCATGACAGAATTATTTTGCAGCGAAAATTTATCGTGGGTCAACAAGTTTTATTATTCAATTCTAGACTGAAATTGCACCCGGGTAAATTGCGCTCTTGTTGGTCTGGACCTTTCGAAGTTGTCGAAGTATTTCCTCATGGTGCTGTCACAATCACAGATTTACATGATCGATACCAGTTCAAAGTGAATGGACAGCAGTTAAAACACTATTTTGGGAATATTAATCAAAAGTAGGCAGAGACCATTAAATTGGTCGAAAAATTTTAATTTTATTGAATTTATCATTATGCTATTTTATTTTATTTTTATTTTTGTTCAAGCTTGTTTTATTTTTATTTTATTTTAATTTTTTCAGAATAATTAGGTACCATTGTTGGCGCACTTGGGCTTTATTGTCAACGCAGTTCATACGATTGTACTACCACTTATGACTCATCAAGAAGGAGGGCATATCAAAAACTTCAGATCCCACCGTTTGATCAAAAGTCACCTAGCCATCTGATCTGTCTGAGCAGGTGTAATTCTCATTGGACATATTTGTTCCCGCCAGCTTTATATCTCTTCACAAAAGTCAGGCCTTTCCATCTTCTTTCACTAGCTGTAAACCCCCTTCACTGTGCCGACTATAGCACATACAAAGCATCCATTTTTATTCACTTTCTCTTCCCCAAGTTCGTACCTTTACAACTTTAAACCATCTTCACTCCACAGAACAAACAAAATATGGCAAGAATGAGAGGATCAGTCAAGAAAGCCACCAAACTTGTTGAAGAACACTCATCCTCTGCAACTACAGTTTGTGAATCGGAATCCTCCATGCCAACGGAGAAAAAAAAGCTAGTGATCTTTTTAATGAAAGCGGCCAAGGACCGGTTTCAGGACAACATTTTGAAGTGACATTTCCACCTAGAATAGGGCATTCTCCTTTCGTAACAGCAAGACTTGGGCAAGCAAGTCTACAAAACCATCTATAAGATGAAGTGGGAGACTTTCTACACTCATCTTGGAAGCTATTCTATTTCCCTGGTACTTCAGTTTTACGCTAACCTTTATGACCATGAGTTAGAGTTTATCTTTGTTCGAGAAGGCTTAATCCCATGGGATGTTAAAAAAATCAATGAGCTGTACAACACTAAAGTAGATGTAGATGAACATTCTAAGTTTATTGAGGATATCACCGACGAAAAAAGGGACTTGTTGGTGAAGGATTTATGTGTCGAAGGAGCGTTGTGGACGGGTTCACATCAAAAGAATTATACGATGCACCGCCGCTTCCTGACACTGCAAAGCAAAATCTGGTTTCATTTTGTCAACTATAGGCTACTGCCCTCTACTCACAGTAGCACAGTCAACCTCGATAGGCTATGCCTGATACATTCCATTGTCAATGGCAGAAAGATTGATGTCGGCGCAATACTCCATCAAGAAATTACTGATTGCACCGCAAGGCAAATTGGAATTTTGGTTTTTCCGTCATTGGTGATGCTACTATGCCAACTGAAAGGGATCGTGCCCCGTGATGATGAAGAGATCCTGGAGAATAAGGGCGCGATAAATGAAGCTTCTATTGAAAGAATGACTCATGGAAAAGATACACTAACAATGAAGGGGGCAAAGACCAGCAAGACATGGAAGGGCAAAACCAAGGCAGAAACCAAGGGAACAAACCTAACTGCAGAGACATCATTGTGGCGTAAAATGAAGGATATAGATAAGTTAGCCAATTCCATCAGCATTAAGCAGATCAGGCTTGTCGCTACAATAGAGGATATGGACAGATCACAAAATTTGTTCTATGCTTATACCAAGTCCTATAACAACTCTATTGTAAACGCATTAAGTTAGTTAAGCATAGCCCCACTCCCACAATTTCCAGTGTTCCCACCGATCATCTGAGATTATGAACCCTCATTCGAGAAAGATAACTTAGGGGACCGAGATAGATCGGTGGAATACCCTCCCATTATGCATGTCTCTAATGATGAGAAAGAAGAGGACTCAAGGGACATTGAGGAATGTATGCGAAGGATTGATAACCTGGTCGAGGGTGACTTCATTGCTGGTAAAGTGGCACCTGTTGTTGAGGAGAAAGTTGTTGTGGGAGAGAAGGAAGTCTATGTTGCAGTTGTGAATGAGAAGGCCGAGGAAAAAAATGCTGAGAAAGAATCTACTGAGAACATTGTCAATGCATCCGAGATTGTGGGTGCAACTATTGATAATCTGGAGCGAGATTGAGCTAGACCAGCGGAAGCTGCAGAGGTAACCAGTGAGCAGCACCACAACTCATTGGAGATAGTGGTCTATACCGGACCACTCAAGGTGACCCTTCCTACACAAGAAGCAGTCGATGATGCCGGGGCAACGCCGAAAATTGAGGAGCGATCCGAGGACCGTGCGAAGCCTAAAGAAAAGAAGAGAAAGCGCTCCAAAGATAAAAAGCACAAGAAGGAAGAGAAAAAGAGAAGGAAGAAGAAACATCGTGCAGCCACATTGATGGCCAAGGAAAACTAAGTTAGTTTATTTTAAGTTTTAGTTGTAGTATTCATGCATTGCATGTAGCTGTAATTTCCATTTTGTTAGTGCACATTGTCGTTGCATTTTTATTGTCATCACATTTTAATGTTAGTGCATTGGGGACAATGCAAACTTTAAGTTTGGGGAAGTACATATGGGGTTTGGAAATACACCAACATTTCAATTTTTTTTTGAGTTTAATGAAACATGCAAGGTTTATTGGTGGTTAACGCAAATTTGTTAGAAAATTTTTGTTACATTCGATGCTTAATTCTTGAATCATACAAATTATTGATGAATGAGTTGGATAAATTTAACTAAATGTTGTATCTTCAATTCTTTGATGAATGATTTAGGTTGCATTAGTAATGGATGACTAGTAGCATTCCTTGAATCTTGAATGAATATGCCTTTTACAGCTACTTATATATATAGCTATGAATAAGAGACACTCCAAAGTGGGTGTATTGTGAAATGTTAAAGAGGGAACACTCCAATGCAAGCATTAGAAAAATGAATCTGGCCAAAGGTTGTCGATGCATGAGTGTGTGTCGACACAATTACGTGCTCCTTGGGGGTTTAGTGCACTCCATCATTACTTATCAGGAACAAGGGTACAATAATGCAACGATATCCGTTATTCACAAAAAAAAAGGGAAGACATATATTGTACAATAAATGTTGTATTGGTAGATAGAATTTAGGATTTAAAGCATGATGCTGGTTTCAATGAAGTTGGAATCTTATTCATTCATACTTATGTATTGTCAATGCAATATTATGTCATCTGAATGTGACTCGTTCATTGGGATTTTAGGTGATTCAAGTTGCTAGAATGATCATTTGCCTTAGTGAATTCTTATGTAGCCTTGCCAGTTTCTGTTTTACTTGAGGACAAGTAAAAACTCAAGTTTGGGGGTGTGATAGTACTAGAAAGAATATATGTTTTCTCCCTACTTATTGGTTAATTTGTCCCCATTTAGTTATCTTTAGCACATATTTTAGCATTTTTAGTTTAGTAAATTGCATTTTATAACTCAGTGGATCTTAGCCTATTTATCCTTAATTTTATCATGTTTTGGTACCAATGTCGTTTCATGAGTATTTTCAGATTGCGCCCAGAATTGTTGTCGCACTTAACAGCTGTCTGGATAAGAACAAAAAAGTGTGCGCTGTCCAGTCTGGTATAACCAACTTGTACATACAGAGGTAGTACGATTCTGATGAAAGGACACTTGGGCTATTTGGGAAGAATATAAATATTCACATGAAAAGAAACAAAGGAAGCTTTTTGGGAGAGTATCTTATTCAACCTAACTTTTGAAGCTTTTCAGCGATGGCGGCTTAAGCCTTCTACGAGTGAACCGACATGAAAAGGATGCATCTTAGCTCTTGACGAGGAGCCCTGAATGCGACACAAGAGGGAATAGAGAGATTCAAGTCGAGTTGTCTAGGAATAGTATTCTCCACTTGTTTCTTTTATTTTTCTTTTCTAAATTCTGGTGATTACTTTCTATTTCATGTTAGTATGGAAGTACACATGATTTTTGGGTTAAATGTTATTTTATTCAATCTTGATTTTACTGTTTAATCTTTGGGTTTGAATATTTTTAGTATGGAAGTGTTATTGCGGTAACTGACACTGGAAGGCGCAGCGACAGTTCAAGCTAACAAGTATGACAATGGAAGTTGCTTGAGGATTAGAGGAATTTAATCCACTTGTTCTTAATAGTGTTCCATTGCCATCATCGGAAGGTGTGTTTAATGTGCATGTTTAAGTCTTAGATTAAATATAAAAGTTAAGCTTGGTAAGATATTCATTGGAAATTATTGCATTGACAATCACCTATCCTTTTATACCTTGTGAGCACTTAGTACTCTGTTGAATATTTAGATTAGGGATCCCTGTTTATCATTATCATATTTTATCTTATTGTTTTCAAGTTATTGCTTCGACAACTACTCTCACAATTTATCTCATTTCTATCTATTTATTGCACTGACATTGATAGACAAAAGAAAACCATCCTCGTGGGATCGATATCCGACAGACTCATATCTATCTACTATACTTGCATCGACAGTGTACGCTTGCACATTATTGTTGTGACGTTAAACAACCAATCACTTGTACAGCGTGGAAATAACCCTATTGGCATGTCAATCGTATCCTAATCATTTACTACGTTCAAACGAGCACTTTAACTGAATTCATCATATTAACAAATCAAAAGCACTTTCAAAATATCCGTACATATACTGTAATTCCATTACATCCATTTCAAGATCATATAATTCATATTTCACATTCATTCATTAATTTCCAATTAAATACTTTTTCACCTTACACTTAATTGTAAACAATTTATCATTACAATTTGATATTAAATATTAAACCACATATTAATTTTATCTAATTAAAAATAGCATGAATTATAAATATTTACGTATACATTCGTCACATTTCAAGTAAATCTTACTCACCTTACATTCAGCCTTAAATAATTAATATTCTCAATTCCATATTAATAATTCAATCACAAATTTTTCAATTAATTAATTCATACAACTTATAACATGAACATATAAAAATATATCTAATCTATGAACTTACCTAAGATACGCTATCAGTTGACTCGTAGGGACTAATCCACGAGTTTTCCTTTCCTCTTATTATCTTTTGTACGATTCAATTCTTGATATATATAATGATTAAATTTAATACATCAAATTCAAATACATATTCAACTTATTTTATGCGTATGACCCTAAAGTTATTATTTACACATTTTCCCTAAACTTTTACATTTCTCTCAATTTAGTCCTTAAACCTGAAACTCCAAATGTAACAAAATTTCTCAAATACCCAAGCTAGCTAAATTTGTTTCTATTTTAGTACAATCCAAAATTATTCAAAATTCACAAGAATTCCATGTCAATTTTAATATTTTATCAAATCAGTCATCTAGCTAAAAACCTAAAATCACTTTACAAAATAGTCCTGAACAACAACCAAAACTACAAATTCATCATTTAACATCATAAACAACTAAGATTCTTTAATGAAAAAATCCAAAATATTTAACAGTTTCAAAATCAGAAATACGGGTTAGCTGGACCTAGTTGCAACAATCTCAAAAATATAAAATTTACGAAAAACAGATCAAAGTTACATACCATGCAAGGAAAATGAAAACTTGGCCGAAGCTTGAATTTCTGCCATGGACATTCGGTTTCTCCAAATGATGAATAAAGATGATTATGATTTTTATATTTTTACTATTATAATTATATGTTTTATTATTATCATTAAAATTTAATATACAAAATGTATAGAATTAGCTACTAACTGTCCCACCATATAAAAATGGTAAATTTACCATTTAAATCCTTCCACTATGATTATTTAAGTCATTTAATCACTATAGTTCAATAGCAATTAAGTTTTATGACTTTAACAAGTTAGTCCTTTTTTTTAATTAACAAGTCAAACATCAAAATTTCAAAACTAAACTTTCACGTAACAAAATAATATCTCAGTAAATAATTAATCAAAATATTTACGAGCACGGTTTATAGAAACGAGGTCCTGATACCTCATTCTCTAAAACCACTTGACTTTCGAAACAAACCACTTATACCTAACTATTTATTCAATTAACTAAAATTCTTCAAATTGAAATTCAATATAAAATTATATTTAACTCATATAATTTAAATATTATTTATTACGGACTTACTCGTCAGATTTGTGGTCCCAAAACCACTGTTTCTGATACCACTAAAAATGGGTTGTTACATCTTGTACTCTAAGTAGGATGTTGTTTTTCTTTTTAAAATAAACCTCTACAATTCTACAAGGGTTTTCCCTTCTCTTCCTGTAAATAGATGGCACCGGTAGAGCTATTAGCAAAAATTTTGAGATATTGTTATTCTCCTGAAAAATATAGAGAATTTATTCTCAAATTATAAACATATTTTTCAGAATAACAATTTTACCGGTTTTTATTAAAGAAGAGAGAATTTCTATTTTTATCTCAAAAGGAAATTTTTTTCTAGTTCTGTGTTTTGATTCAATTGGTTCGAGCCCACACTCGAAGCAGTTCGTGGTACGAGAATAGCGGAGAAGATCGTTTGATTGAAAGCTAGAAAACATCAAAGATCTGCTTATCTAAAAACACATGTACGAATTCAGTTAAGGTTTATTGATATAAATATCACAAACCGGGTCGATTTTCAAAATTTTAATTTTTCGTTGTACAAAAAAACCGTTTTCAAACCAAATTTTTTCCAAAAATTGGTATCTAGAGCCAAATTGTGCTATGGTTATGGTTTAAATCGAGACCAAATCTCTCTCTTCATCTTGTTTGATTAATATTTGATAAGATCTAACATTCTTGTAAGTATTCACATGTTTAGGGGAATGTATGTGAATGAATAAAATATTATATATATTTTTTATAAAATTATTTTTTTTACCAATGTTGTAGTTCTTAGGAAATAGACAGTGGACTATCATCTCCACGTAAGATTATTTTTTATTTATAGAATTCTTGTGAGCTAGAAACAGATATAGGACATAAATGTAATTTTCCAAAAATGAGTCCATGACGAGGAGAAGATGCAGCGATGGCGGTCGAAGACATAAGTAATGCCTTGTGGTGAAAAACAACTGTTGTATTTTTTCCATTCACTTCTTTAGGTTATTCGATTAGTATGAGAAGTGTGGTAATGAGAAGGTGCATGTCTAGGAATGGATTTGACAAGGAAAAGCTTGGTTTTTAACTTGTCAAATACGACTCACCTTCATTTCGCTTAAAAGAAAATTAGTACAGAATCAAAATTGTTTGATTGACTCTTGTGAATAATTGAATATGAATGTTATAAAATTTTCATAGCATGTCATGCATAAATGAGATAAGCGTGCCATATAGTTTAGGAAAGAATGTCACTTGTACTTGTCATGTATATATTGATCATACATGATTGAAACCGAAAATTAAAAACATTTCATTTTTTTTAAATATTGAGTGGAAGAAGGTCCCTAAACAAGACCTACAACCTCCATCGATAGTTTCTTGTGATGGCATGAAATGGACCTACCCTAAGGTAGACGTTGTCATGCGGATTTCACTGAAGAGACTTCCTAAAAGTAAGTAGAATTTTTTTATGATCATATGATAATTGGACCGGCCCCTGTGGTAGGTATTATCATCTGATACATTAACAAATTTTATCTTCAAAGAGGACAACTAGTCACAGCATGCTACTCGATGAGATTGTCCCAAGATGACTCATTTTTGGTGCAAGATGCGATAGGTGTTAAGTTGATGGTTATATACTCAAGATCATCTAGTTAAGTAAATCCTCACGGAGCTCTACTTAAGTTAGAATGATGTCTAAAAATTGCACGATTATTAGTATGTGTGAATGCCTAAGGAATTAGGTTCATGTACTAATTGGATGGAAATCCATGTTCTTACTAGTTGATCATGACCACCCCACGGTGGCTTGATTCAATGGGTGTAGGAATTATCGTTGCAACGACTTACAAATGTTTTCAAGGTTTAATGTAAGACGCATGCATCATCTTAATGCATATCATAATATTGCAAAACATTTTCAAACATTTGCTTAATACAGAGATATTAATATATGAATGTTTTATTTTCAGTTCGAAAATGGCTCTAACTCCCTTATTGAACATACTCACTGAAAACAAACTGAACAGAAATAACTACAAGGAATGGAAAAGGAACTTGATAATTGTCCTGAGTTGTAAGACACTTAAAACAATTCTTGAAAATAAACGTCCATTGGCCACTCAAGTTGAGGTGAGAAAACACTGGGAAGAGTTTGATGAGATAGCTCTTTGCTATATGCTAGTAAGCGTGACTAGTACTTTATATAAGCAATTGGAGAGCTGCAAGAATGCTAAAACAATTCTAGATAAGCTAAAAGACATGTTTGAAGGCCAAGCTTCCTTGGCTTGACGGTCTGCCATAACTAGTTTGATGAATACCCAGCAAAAACCTGACACTCCGGTCAAAGACCATATGATCACTCTTATGGGCTACTTTGTCGAGGTTATAGAAAATGAGGCCAATCTGGACCAGAACACTCAAATTGAGATGGTGTTCAAAAGCTTGTCAAAGGATTTTGATGGTTTTCGGGTTGCATATAAGCTTGGAAGCAAAAACCTGACGCTTACACAACTCATGAAGGAGCTACAATCTTATCCATTGGTGTTGAATGGCGATCAGCCAGTCTAAAAAGCAGAAGCGAAGATTGTAACAACCCATTTTCAGTGGTGTCGAAAACTGTGGTTTTGAGACCACGGTTCCAAAAAGTGAGTAAATAATTTAATATTAATTTAATGTTTATAGAGTTAATTTAAGGTTGTATTAAATTTTTTAAAAGAAATTTTGAAGTTTAAATGGTTAATTAGGTAAAAAGGACCAAACCGTGAAATATACAAAAGATGGTTTCTGTTAATTACATGGATTAAATGGACTTAGAAATATAAATTAATGGGTTCTTATGGTAATTATGCCATTTATAAATATGGTGGAAAATGATGGATATGATTTAATTATTTTATAAGTTTACTAGCTAGGGGTAAAATTGTAATTAATTAAATAGACCTAAAATAAATAACTAAAATGATATCATATTCCTCCTTTTGCTTGTTTCAACCTAAAATACCATTGAAGAAGGGGTTTGAAGTTTCAGTTAGGCTTGTTTCATTGCATGGTATATGTTTGAGCCCTGTTTTTAATGATTTTTATATTTTTTGAGCTCATTTTAGCTTAAACTACTTAGCCCGGGGGTTAATTTGCAAATATTTTAAAGGTTGAGAGACTTTTCATGATTGATTTTTAATGTGTTTTGATGTTAACTGATAGATTATTACATTTGGTTGTTAAATAAACTTATTTTGTTTAAGTGATTTTTGATGAATTTGGGGTTAAGGATTAATTTGTTAAAAGTGTAAAATTCCTTGAGGTTAATGTGAAATTTTGGTAAATATGAGCTATTTAAGCCCCCTAGTAAAATTGACTAGCATGTTTTGGTTAGGAAATGGTGAATTTGGAAGTTTTGGGTCTAGGGACTAAATTGTAAGAAAGTTAAAGTATTGGGGGTGAATTTGTAAATTGATGATGGAAGGGTTAGCTTTCGACTTAGCTGTAACAACCGTGGTGATTGAGGTAAGTTCGTATAGAGATTAAAATTTTCATTTGATGTTTTGAATGAGTTTTTATGAATAATTATATGATTTTAATCTTGGTTTGTAGCTTATTCGGTAATTGATATTGTGGATTAAGTTGTAATATTAGTGTACTTAAAGATGGTATTTGAGAAATGTATATTTCATGAAGCATGTATGGAATGGTACAATATAATGAAATTAAAGGATTCAGATATATACAAAGGTCTCGTTTGAACATTAAGAATTTTTAGGATACAAATGATATGACATTAGGGTTTATACGGTCTCGAGTGCTAGTCCTGAATATCCTACCGATGGCTGAGATCCTGCATTTGTTGCTGATTCTCCACAGCTCATGTGAGCAGCATTGTGTAGCTAACATTTCGATCCACAGCTTTTGTGAGTAGTCCCATTTCACAACTCGTGTAAGCACTACTGGAAAGGAAATGTTATGGTTACATGAAAAGGCACACTATGTATGAGCATTCTTGGATATCCGATTAAATTCTGTAGGGTTCAACGGGTAAGTAAAGGCAAATTAAAAGGTTTTTACATGAAATATTGATATAAATGACCATATGAAATGGAAAGTTGATGTGTTCAAATGAATGGAAAAAGGGTACTAAATAAACATATGAAGAAAAGTGACTGAATGTAATTCATTTCATGCCATATACCATGTTCCAAGGATGTTTTGTTATTAATTTATCTACTAACTATGTGGATTGTATTGAATAGGAAAGTATGATATTTATATGAGATTTTGAGCATGGTTCAATGATTTAACGTTTAGGGCTCGGTAAGTTCGAGTTTATCTTATACGAGCTTACTAAGCACTCGTTGCTTACATAGTTGTTTTTCCTTTGTTTTGTACATCACCGGAAGCTCCATCGGTTGGAATCTTGTCAGAGTTTTATTACACTACCCAGCAATCACTTTGGTAGTTGTGGTTATTTTTAATTATGGTTATAAATGACATGTACATGGTTTGATGTCAATGAAGCCTTTTGATTTGGTTTCTTTTGTAAATTATTATATGTATATATGGTTTAGTTTGGCTTGTATTTGCTAAAAATCTTATGATTATGGTCATTTTGGTTTGCCTAACTAAAATGGTATGTTGTGAAGGTAATGGTTGATAGTAATTAGCTCTTTAAGTCTATGTTATGTAGTTGAGCTATGGCATTATAGTTTTGTTCTAGAATGATTTTGATTTGGTATGAATTAAGGTGCCTTTGAATGGCATATTGGTTAGAATTTTTAGGTTGATTGATTTGGTATATTTTGGAATGTTTGAAGAGTGTTTTGGTCAATTGAATGCATTTGGTGTAACTTGTTGGGCAAGGTTAGGCATTGAAATGTCTTGCTTTATAGGCTAAATTTTGAGCACACGGGCTGTCACACGGTCGTGTGCCACACACGGTCACCTCACACGGATGTGTTTCATTGATATTTTAAGTGCAAGGTTCATATGGTCTAAGACATGGCCTAAGACACGGACGTGTGTCTTAAAATAGTTTGTTACACGATCTGGTACACGGCCTGTGACACGGCCACATAATTCTATTTCAAATACACACATGGGTGGACACACGGGCTGAAACACGGCCATGTGGCCCTACTTCAAATGTCCACACGATCTGGGCTATGTCACATGGCTGTGTGACCCCTGTTTTCACAATTTTTCATTTTTCTCAAAATTTTCCGATTTATTCAAATTGATCCTCGATTGCTTTTAAATTGTTTTTAATGCCCCAAAAGCTTGATTTAATGCTCAAATGTGTATGTTTACTATGATTGGAATGAGATATTGGAATTTATATTTAAGTTGAATTATTTGTTCTGTTTTTGAATTTAAAGGTTTTTTTTGTATAGTAACGCTTCGTAACCCTAATCCAACGACGAAGACGGGTTAGGGGTGTTACAAATATAGTTATCACTTCTTCCTCAAAAAGGAAGGGAAAACGCACTATGAAAGGTAAGGTTAAGGTCGCTGGGCCACAAAAAGTGGAAAGGAAGAGAACCAGAAAGCCTAAAGATTTATTTAAGTCTAAATGATTATTCTGTAGTAAGAAAGGGCACTTCAAAGCAAACTGTAAATAGTGGAAGGAATACCTAGCTACCAAAAGCAAAGGTATGAAACTCTTGATGATAGAAGCTTGTTTAGTGGAAGACTCAATAGACCACTGGGTCTTTGATTTGGGAGCCACTAATCATGTTTGTGTTTCTCTATAGGGATTCGAGGAGACGAAAAATCTTAGAGATAAGATCTTATCATTGTGAACGGAGAATGGGACAAGTGTGGAAGCTGAAGCAGTGGGAGATGTACATCTTTATTTTGATAATTTTAGGAAGATTATTTTAAAAGACATTTTCTATGTACCATGTTTTAAAAGAAACTTAATTTCTATTTATATAAAGATGGCTTAACTGTGACTTTTAATAATGGAATTGCAATATTTAGAAATCTCAATCTTATCTGTAATGGATGGATGTCAAATAATCTCTATTTTATCAAACCAGAGATGTACAGACTCATTCAGACTGAAATATCAAATAAAAGACTTAAAACTTCTCACTCTAATGAGACATACCTTTGACATTTAAGACTTGGTCATATTAACCGAGAGAGAATCACTAGACTTGTGAAAGAAGACATCTTAAGTTCACTTAAAGAAGTTGATCTTCTACAATGTGAATCTTGCTTGAAAGGTAAGATGACTAATGAATCTTTTAATGCAAAAGGAATGAGGGTCAAAAAACCTTTAGAACTTGTGCACACTGACCTATGTGGCCCCATGAGCATTTGTGCAAGAGGTGGTTATGAGTATTATGTAACATTGATTGATGATTATTCCAGATATGGATATGCATACCTAATGCACTGCAAGAGTGAAACCTTTGACAAATTCAAAGAGTTTCGTGCGGAAGTGGAGAAACAACTAGGTTTACCCATAAAGACACTTTAATCTGATCGAGGTGGGTAATATTTATCTAATAAGTTTTTAGAGAACCTTATAGAGAATGGCGTGGTAGAGGGAAGAAATCGAACATTGTTAGACACGGTACATTCGATGTTAAGTTTTTCGAAGCTGTCAATCTCTTTTTGGGGATACGCGGTACAAACGACTTGCTTTATTCTGAATGATGTGCCAACTAAGGCAGCATCAAAAAATCCATATGAATTGCAGAATGGCAGGAAGCTGAATCTTAATCATTTTAGGATTTGGGGATGTCTGGCCCACGTATTGGACAAAGATGCGAGGAAGTTGGACTCACGGATAGAATTGTGCATGTCTGTAAGATATCTAAATGGAACAAAGAGTGGTTTGTTTTGTAACTCAAAAAAGCAAATTGTTATAGTCTCAACTCATGCTACTTTCCTTGAACAAAGTTACATGAATGGCTTCAAACCTCGGAGTAAAGATGAACTCAAGGAACCTTCGAGAAATATATAAAACCCTAATGAAACGGTTCCAGAACTGACTCCTAATAGTAGACCTGCAGACGATCAGCAGGGTAGGGTGCTTCGTTGCAGTAAGAGGGTCTCTCATAGGCCTGAGTTTTTCCAATCTAGTGGAAGTGTTTTTAACGCTGAGTCTGTCGAACAGGAAGATAATGACCCACTCACATATGATGAAGGGATGCAAAGTGCTGATTCCAAGCTCTAGGAAATAGCTATAAAAGTTGAGATGGACTTTATGTAACATCCCAAAAATAGGGTTATTTGAAATTTAGTTATTTTTTCCTGTAAGAACTATTGTGGTATTATTTATGGAATAATAGAGCTTAATTTAAGGCTTTGAGTTGGCTCGGTTTAATGGAAAATTCAGTTTTTAATTTAAAAGGTAAGGAGCCTTAGCAGAGGGGTGTTAAAAGAATAAGTGGGGATAAGTTGACACTAAATAAGCCTTGGAAAAGTGGCAAATGGGGAGGCCACTTAAGTGCTTGGAGTTGACGCCACAATGCACAAGGGAGAGCTTGTGTTCGAGTCGCGAAGTTCTCTTTTTGCACTATATATGGGACGGCACAAGGGGAGAGAATTTCTCTCCTTAAATTCTTTTTATTTTGGATAATAAGGGTGTAATTTATTATCATGGGATAATCAAGTATTTTAAAGGGATATTATTTGGATATTAAGGATATTGCATGGATTAATAAGAGATTATTATGATTTAATTCAAAATTATTTGAATTAAAATGAATGAGTGGTCAGGGAGCAATTGGGGAAGTTTGATGAATTTTGAACTCCTCATGAGAAGGAGTGGACGGCAAGCTTGATAGGGGCGAAATGCCTATAAAAGCATCAGTTGGCCCCCTTGCTTCTCTTTTGTCATTCTTGCTGCTTGCTTAGAAATTCCTAGCCCTCATTCTTCATTCTCTTTTATTTTTCCATCCTCAAACTCTCTAGCCGAACCCCTCTTCCACCTTCACCATCTTTTCTTCTTCTTCCACACTAGCCAGAACCTATACTTTAACCTTTGCCAAAATCCCTTTTCCTTCTTGTTAAACTCTCCCTAGCCGAATACACTTCATATCCTTGTGCCAAACCTCTTCTCTGATCTCCCGATTACTTCTTTAATAGCTTTGGCCGAATATCAAAGTGGTTAGATCCCATCAAGGTATTATCGACATTGATTTGGAAAAGCCGATATCACTTAAGAACTTCGGGATCGGAAGTAGTCGACTCAAACTCTTCCTCTCTAGTAAACGGTTTGGTAAGTGTTAGTAAGATCTATTTTAGTAAGTTATTAAGTGGTGATTAAAAGCCAAGGCTATTAATCAGATCGATTAACCAATTACTTGGTAAAGCGGATCTGTGCCTCGAGTGCCGTGGTTCGTAACAAAAAGCAAAGGTAAGGATTCGTGACCATAACTAACCCTCTGATTTGTTTTGGTTGGCCGAATAGGCCATAATACTAATCCTAAAAGTTGGCCGAATATAGGTCTTTGATAGATCTAGGTGGCCGACTCCTCTTTTGGGACTTAGATTACTCAGTGGGTGACAGTGTGTACATACACACCATTTAACTTATTAAATTATGCTAAGTAATGGGATTGCTAACTTGATGTATGTGGCAATGGCTTGAATACCATAACGGTATACGGGGTAACCAGTGTAAGTACACATGTGCATATGATTGCTATTTTATGCTTTTGGAAAGCATGTTTGTGATAATACATATGATAAATCTATATGTGACCGTTGACTATGTGGGTTGATGAGTGGAGGGGCGGTGATAATGTGCCGACGGGCACCGCTTTTGGTAGCACATGTGACTATATGTCACCAGAGGTTTGGTACCTCCAGAGGTTTGGTACCTCATAGCGACTTGTCCCTGTGGTTAACACCACCGTGGGTTGGCCCCACTTGAGATATGGGATCGTCTGCCAGTGATTTGGTATCACACGATGGGTTGGCCCCATCACCCGATTTGTGTCTACGGACACCAGTGCTTTGGTAGCACATTGTGACTATATGTCACCAGTGGTTTGGCACCACCAGTGTTTTGGTAACACATCGTGACTACGGTCACCAGTGGTTTGGTACCACGTGGGGTAGACAAAGGTGTTTGGTTGGCTAGGTTGGGTACATGATACTTTGCTTAATTAACTGTTATATGTTGTGTATGAAATGTTGTATTAACCGGGGGAAGGGTTACATACTGAGTCTTGGTGACTCACCTTCTCCTTTAACATTTTTCAGGTGACTCGTAGATGGCGGTTGAGGAGCCGGTGGGACTCGAGGCGGCCATGCAAAGGATTTTACTTTACAGAACTTTAAACTTGTTTAATTTTATTTTGGGTTGTAGTAAGGCCTCCATAAACTATAGTTGCGTTTTATTCTTTTTATGTTGGATATTTACTTAGAACTATATCATTAAATTAAATTAAATCACATGTTTTCTTAAGCTAACACGTGGAAGTTTAAACGTGCCATCGGGTACACTTGAAACTGGTATAACAATTGGACTTAATTAAAATTTCAAAATTAAATCTAAAGGTAGCTTTGACAAGACAACCGAAAACGAGGAGTTTTCTATAAAATTTAAATGGGTTTCAAATGGTGTTCACAAGGTTTTACTTCAGTAATAACTCAGTTCGGGTCGTAATGTTTGGGCCGGGTTTGGGTTGTTACAGACTGGTATTAGAGCCGTGTTCAAAGCTCTATTGTGGGGGCCCAAGGCCCAAAAATGTTTTTGGTAGGCCTTATGGTATGAATTCGGGTTTTTAAGCAAAGATGGCCCGAGTCTCCTGCACCGATCCGCCTGTAAAGTACATCTAAACCTTTACGTGAATTATATTCTGTAGAAGGGTAGGAAGCATGGAACGAGATAGACTTATAGGACTTGGACCCTAAGGCTAGATTGCTCAAACACGACGAAGCATAAGACTTAAAGAACTAAACCAACCTATGACTTAGTCAATGAGCTAGGTGTGGTAACCCCTCATGCGCATGTCTAGGATTGGATCCGGAAGAGCTTGGTATTTAAGCAGTCCTCGTGACTCACCTCCTCTTCGCAGGTATCCTACCTGGTGCGTAGCTTCGGTTCACCCTAACTCAGAGGGCTCAGTGGTGTGGTAACCTCTGTGCGCATGTCTAGAAAGGTTCAGTGAGAGCTTGGTATTTAAGCGGTCCGCGTGACCCACCTCCTCTTCACTTGAATTACGCACAGTGCGTAGCTTTGGTTCACCCTGACCAGGAAGGCTCGGTCATAGGCTAAACACAATGATTAAAACCCGAAAAAGGGAATCAGCCATGTTTTCGAAAAAGAAGGAAACAACAAGCCCTAATGTTTTCAAAACTTGTCCAATAACCCTCTTAAACCCTAGAACACTACGTATACAATGTTTTTCTCGGAAAACTTGATTTATTACAGAAATACCCTTAGGAGTAAAATTACCAAAATGCCCCTGACCCATAAAATATTAATTCGACGGTTTTGCTTAAAAATTTCAACTATTTTACAAATATCAAGTAGCTTAGCTTTGGAAATCATCAGTAAAATATTTTGGTTCTGGAAAATTACGAAAATACTCCTGTAGGAAAAAGACGAAAATACCCCAGGTTAGAAATGGCGTAAATGTCCGATGAGTGAATAGGTATGGAAAGTATTAAGGAATGGATGCATGAACTTCTTTGTGTGAACTAGGATAGGAAATCTGAAACATTGTTTGCTCGAAAGAATCTCCGATTAAACCTTGTCCATAAAACTTCTTCATGAGTAATAAAGTGAAACAAATGCTAACGCATAAAATTTTTCTTAATCGATTAAAAGCGCGGTAGATAGAATGAGTTCTAGAGGACGTGGACGCCGTGGACGCGTGGTAGGGGTAGGATGACGATTATGTCCGAACCCGTCAGTCGGGACAAGGTTCGAAAAATGAGGTACCACCGCCACCACCACCTCCTACTTTTAGAGTGAGGAGCCGGGCGCGCACTGCTGGCGAGTCGGTGATCGCAAGTCGTGTTGCGAGTCTTGGAGATGGTGGTCGGGCTGGTGGAAATGTTGGAGCTCGAAATCTGTTCCCGGCGACTCGATCTAACGGAGCGGAGGTATTCCGAGGTGTGTCGTCGAGTGGCACCTAGTGCGTGAATCATCGCTAGAGTCAACCGAAAGGATCATGGATGATCTTGACTTTGACCGAGGAAGAGAGAGCCGAAAGAGGGCGATGTCGCTTCTAAAGGATGAAGCGTATCGCGGTGGCTAACGGTTCGAGATGGGGCTACAGCAGATGATTTGACTTGGGAGTATTTCGAACCGCCTATCGAGAAAAAAGTATGTGGGCATTAGCTACACCGACGCTACAGAGAAAGGCTTTTCCGGATTAGTTCAAGGAACTAAGTCCGTGTCGGAATATGAGGCGGAATTTCTAAGGTGAGTAGATATGCGAGAGGCATCGTGGCTCACGAACATGAGCGCCATGTCCGCTTTGAGGACGGACTCGAGATGATTTAAGGTTCTTGATTGCCCCACAAAGAAAGTTCGTGAGTTCTCATCTCTAGTGGAGAAGGCTAAGGTAGCCAAGGAATCAAGGAGGCCGTGAGGCGTAACTATAGTAAAACGAACGGAAGAGAAGTTTTGGGTCACCGGGTCAAACGGAAGTGCTCGTAAAAGGGTAGGCCAAGTGGGCCCAATCAGTGAAAGAGGCCCACAACCGCTAATCAAAGGCCGACTCGGTGCAATCGCTGTGGAAAGACCCATTGGGGAGGTTGTTGGACCGGTGACAAAGGATGTTTTGAGTGTGGGTCTTTGGAGCATCGCGTCGAGATTGTCCCCGAAACTAACTAAGAAGCGGCGGAAGGGCGACGTAACTGCTCGTGATAGAAATGTGGGACCACGGAGGGTCGTGGTAATGGTAGAGGAAACAACGGTCCTAACCGAGGTCGTGGAACTCAAGGCGAGGTTCAGGCAACACAGAGGCTAGGCGGCACTGGCTTAGTTTACGCAGCGAGGTGTCGCGAAGAAGGTGACGACCCGGATGTCATAACCTGTGACGTTTCTAATTTTCGGCTTTCCTTATGTTGCATTGATTGATGTGGGTTCGACGCACTCGTACATTGCTAGTAGTGTGGTAGGAACTATGGACCTAGACTCTGAAACTGCATCTAGGGAGATGACTGTAGTTAGCCCCTTAGGTCACTCCGTAGTCGTAGATAGACTTTATAGAGGCGTACCCCTAGAACTCCAAGGGGTAGTATTTGTAGCTGATCTAATGGAACTACCGTTTGGGGAGTTCGATTTGATCCTTGGTATGGATTGGTTGGTTAAGTACCAAGCGAGTTTGGATTGCGCGGCTAAGCGCATGGTCCTTAAGACGGCGGAAGGTGATGAAGTGGTTATGATTGGAGATAGGAGGAATTACCTATCCAACGTAGTGACCGCCTTGAAGGCTGAAAAGATGGTCAAGAAGGGTTGTGAGGCGTATTTGGTTCAAATTTGTGCTTTGGAAACTAAGGAGTTAGTAATTAAAAGGTCCGAACGGTTGGGAATTTCTTTGATGTGTTCCCGTAAGAACTTCCGGTTTGCCTCCGGATCGAGAAGTCGAATTCAGTATAGACTTGCTACCCGAACGGCACTGTGTCCATAGCACCATACCGAATGGCACCAAAGGAATTGATGGAGCTAAAGGCTCAAATTCGTGAGCTCTTGGATAAAGGGTTTATACGACCAAGTATATCTCCGTGGGAGCGCTGTGTTGTTTGTCAAGAAGAAGGACGGTTCTATGCGGATGTGCATCGACTACCGTCGCTTAAATAAGTTGACGATCAAGAACAAGTATCCGCTGCCCTCGGATTGACGACTTGTTCGATCAACTGAAGGGTGCCTCGGTGTTTTGAAGATAGACCTTAGGTCGAGGATATCATCAACTTAAGGTAAAAGAGGTTGATGTTCACAAAACGGCATTCGAACTCGGTATGGGCATTTCGAGTTCCCGGTGATGCCATTCGGTTGACTAATGCGCGGCGGCATTCATGGACTTGATGAACAGAGTATTCCAAAGAAGACTTGGACCCGGGCCGTCGTGGTGTTCATAGACGACATATTGGTTTACTCAAAGACGTAAGAGGAGCATGACAAGCATTTACGGATAGTTCTGCAAGTATTGAGGGGAAGCGATTATATGCCAAATTCGATAAGTGTGAATTTTGGCTTAGGAAGTGGCTTTCTTAGGGCATGTAGTATCACCAAGGAATTAGAGTAGACCCTCGCAAGATTGAGGCGGTATTGGAGTGGAAACCACCTAGACGGTGGCTGAAATACGAAGTTTTCGGGTTTAGCGAGGATACTATCGGAGATTCGTGGAAGGATTCTCTCTAATAGCAAATACCATTGACTAAGCTGCTAAGGAAAGGTGTCCCGTTTGTATGGACGAAGAAGCAAAGCAAGAAAGCTTTGATAAGTTAAGGAAGATTTTGACGGAGGCTCGGTTCGTGCAGTGCGGCTGAGGCAGGAAAGTTATTCACAGTCTATTGTGATGCATCTCACACCGGTTTGGGATGTGTGTTGATGCAAGATGGGAAGGTAGTAGCCTATGCATCCCGTCAATTAAGATCGCATGAGGTTAACTACCCAACTCACGACTTAGAGTTAGCAATGGTGCGTCTTTGCATCAAGATATGGAGACATTACCGTATGGAGAGAAGTCGATGGTCTACACAGATCACAAAAGCTTGAGGTATCTCCGACTCGAGAAGGATCTCGAATACGAGATGCAGCGTCGGTGGATTGAACTACTAAAGGACTATGATTGTTCAATCGAGTACCATCCGAAAGGCTAATGTGGTAGCTGACGCATTGAGCCGGAAGGCGGTAACGGACTTAAGAGCAATGTTCGCTCGGTTAAGTCTGTATGATGATGGGAGTCTTTTGGCAGAACTTCAAGTTAAGCCGACATGGATTGAGGAGATTAAAGAAAAGCAAAGGGGATGAAGGCTTGAGTTCTAAGAGGGTACAAGTTCAAGACGGTGGTTTGGAAGGGTACGGCTGTCTAGTGAAGGAGCGCTTTGTTTTCAAGGACGAATATGTATGCCAAAGGATACGAGAATTAAAGCGCGAAAATTCTCCAAGATGCACATAGCAGCCCATACGCTATGCATCCCGGGGAAGCAAGATGTATGGAGATTTGCGGAAGCGCTCGTGGCCAGGTTGAAGCGTGAGATAACGGAGTTCAGTAGGAAAGTGTCCGGCGTGTCGGCAGGTTAAGGCTGAACATCGGTCACCATCGGGACTACTTCAACCGATAAAAGATCCTCAATGGAAATGGGAGAGGATCACCATGGATTTTGTTAATGGGCTACCCTTACGCCCACCAAGAAGGATGCGATGCAGGTAATTGTGGATCGCCTAACTAAGTCGCTCACTTCATGCCGGTGAGAACGGATTACTCACTCCGAAGTTAGCGAAGCTATATGTGGGTGAAATAGTGAGGTTGCATGGCGTGCGATGTCGATTATCTCGGATAGGGACCCCAGATTCACGTCAAGGTTTTGGAAAGCGTTGCATCAAGCTTTGGGTACACGGTTAGATTTCAAGATCTGGCTTTCTACCTGATCGACGGACGATCGGAAAGGGTGATACTGATTTTGGAAGACATGTTAAGAGGTCGTGTCTTGGATTTTAGTGGTAGTTGGGAGGAGTACCTACCATTAGCGGAATTCGCTTATAACAATAGTTATCAAACGAGTATTCAAATGGCTCCATATGAGGCCCTATATGGACGGAAGTGTCGTACTCCTACATGTTGGACAGAGTTGGGAGAAAGACAAGTTCTGGGTCCAGAGTTGGTAACCGAGACGGAAGACAAAGTCAAGGTGATTCGGTCTCGCCTCAAGGAAGCATCGGATAGGCGTAAGTCTTATGCCGATCTCAAACGCAAAGGAAGTGGAGTATCTTTGTGGGAGACAAAGTCTTTCTGAAAGTGTCGCCTTGGAAAAAGGTGTTGAGGTTTGGACGGAAAGGGAAGTTAAGCCCAAGGTTCATTGGGCCATATACTGTTGTGAAGCGAATAGGACCAGTGGCTTATCAGCTAGAGTTGCCGGCGTAATCGAGTCGATTCATGACGTATTCCATGTATCAATGCTTTGAGGCGGTATCGGTCGGATCCTTCGCACGTTGTGCGATGCGCAGAGATTGAGGTCAACACGGATTTATCTTTTGAGGAAGAACCGATTCAGATTGTAGATCGAGATGTGAAAGTTCTACGAAGGAAGTCAGTGCCCTTGGTGAAGGTGCTGTGGCGGAACCATGGTATAGAGGAAGCTACGTGGGAACCCGAGGATGTAATGAGGCAGCAATACCCCCACCTTTTCTAGTTAAGTAATTTCGGGGACGAAATTTATTTTTAAGGGGGGTAGAATTGTAACATCCCAAAAATAGGGTTATTTGAAATTTAGTTATTTTTTCCTGTAAGAACTATTGTGGTATTATTTATGGAATAATAGAGCTTAATTTAAGGCTTTGAGTTGGCTCGGTTTAATGGAAAATTCAGTTTTTAATTTAAAAGGTAAGGAGCCTTAGCAGAGGGGTGTTAAAAGAATAAGTGGGGATAAGTTGACACTAAATAAGCCTTGGAAAAGTGGCAAATGGGGAGGCCACTTAAGTGCTTGGAGTTGACGCCACAATGCACAAGGGAGAGCTTGTGTTCGAGTCGCGAAGTTCTCTTTTTGCACTATATATGGGACGGCACAAGGGAGAGAATTTCTCTCCTTAAATTCTTTTTATTTTGATGTAATAAGGGTGTAATTTATTATCATGGGATAATCAAGTATTTTAAAGGGATATTATTTGGATATTAAGGATATTGCATGGATTAATAAGAGATTATTATGATTTAATTCAAAATTATTTGAATTAAAATGAATGAGTGGTCGAGAGCAATTGGGGAAGTTTGATGAATTTTGAACTCCTCATGAGAAGGAGTGGACGGCAAGCTTGATAGGGGGCGAATGCCTATAAAAGCATCAGTTGGTCCCCTTGCTTCTCTTTTGTCATTCTTGCTGCTTTAAAATTCCTAGCCCTCATTCTTCATTCTCTTTTATTTTTCCATCCCCTCAAACTCTCTAGCCAACCCCTCTTCCACCTTCACCATCTTTCTTCTTCTTCCACACTAGCCGAACCTATACTTTAACCTTTGCCAAAATCCTTTTTCCTTCTTGTTAAACTCTCCTAGCCGAATACACTTCATATCCTTGTGCCAAACCTCTTCTCTGATCTCCTGATTACTTCTTTAATAGCTTTGGCCGAATATCAAAGTGGTTAGATCCCATCAAGGTATTATCGATAGTTGATTTGGAAAAGCCGATATCACTTAAGAACTTCGGGATCGGGAAGTAGTCGACTCAAACTCTTCCTCTCTAGTAAACGGTTTGGTAAGTGTTAGTAAGATCTATTTTAGTAAGTTATTAAGTGGTGATTAAAAGCCAAGGCTATTAATCAGATCGATTAACCAATTACTTGGTAAAGCGGATCTGCGCCTCGAGTCTTGCCGTGGTTCGTAACAAAAAGCAAAGGTAAGGATTCGGGACCATAACTAACCCTCTGGATTTGTTTTGGTTGGCGAATAGGCCATAATACTAATCCTAAAAGTTGGCCGAATATAGGTGCCGATAGATCTAGGTGGCCGACTCCTCTTTTGGGACTTAGATTACAGTGGGTGACAGTGTGTACATACACACCATTTAACTTATTAAATTATGCTAAGTAATGGGATTGCTAACTTGATGTATGTGGCAATGGCTTGAATACCATAACGGTATACGGGGTAACCAGTGTAAGTACTGCGCATATGATTGCTATTTTATGCTTTTGGAAAGCATGTTGTGATAATACATATGATAAATCTATATGTGATTTATTGACTATGTGGGTTGATGAGTGGAGGGGGCGTTGATAATGTGCCGACGGGCACCAAAGTGCTTTGGTAGCACATCGTGACTATATGTCACCGGAGGTTTGGTACCTCCGCAGGTTTGGTACCTCATAGCGACTTGTCCCCGTGGTTAACACCACCGTGGGTTGGCCCCACTTGAGATATGGGATCGTCGCCGGTGATTTGGTATCACACGATGGGTTGGCCCCATCACCCGATTTGTGTCTACGGACACCGTGCTTTGGTAGCACATTGTGACTATATGTCACCAGTGGTTTGGCACCACCGGTGTTTTGGTAACACATCGTGACTCACGGTCACCAAAGGGTTTGGTACCACGTGGGGTAGACAAAGGTGTTTGGTTGGCTAGGTTGGGTACATGATACTTTGCTTAATTAATCTGTTATATGTTGTGTATGAAATGTTGTATTAACTGGGGAAGGGTTACATACTGAGTCTTGGTGACTCACCTTCTCCTTTAACATTTTTCAGTGACTCGTAGATGGCGGTTGAGGAGCCAGGTGGGACTCGAGGCGGCCATGCAAAGGATTTTACTTTACGAACTTTAAACTTGTTTAATTTTATTTTGGGTTGTAGTAAGGCCTCCATAAACTATAGTTGCGTTTTATTCTTTTTATGTTGGATATTTACTTAGAACTATATCATTAAATTAAATTAAATCACATGTTTTCTTAAGCTAACACGTGGAAGTTTAAACGTGCCATCGGGTACACTTGAAACTGGTATAACAATTGGACTTAATTAAAATTTCAAAATTAAATCTAAAGGTAGCTTTGACAAGACAACCGAAAACGAGGAGTTTTCTATAAAATTTAAATGGGTTTCGAAATGGTGTTCACAAGGTTTTACTTCGTAATAACTCAGATTCGGTCGTAATGTTTGGGCCGGGTTTGGGTTGTTACACTTTATGTATTCCAACTCATTGTGGGAACTTGTAGACTTACCGGAATGGATAAAACCCATAGGGTGTTGGAAGTGGATCTACAAGAGGAAAAGAAATATGGATGGAAAAGTGGAAACTTATAAGGCCAGACATGTAGCAAAAGGTTATACTCAGAAAGAAGATATCGATTATGAAGAAACCTTCTCTCCGGTTGCCATGCTCAAGTCAATTCGCATATTACTATCCATTGCGGTAGCTCTCGATTATGAGATCTATAAAATGCATGTCAAGACAACATTTTTGAATGACTATATTGAAGAAAGATTCTACATGATACAACCCACTGGATATATAGCTAAAGGAAACAAGCATAAAGTTTGCAAACTGCTTAGATCCATATATGAACTTAAACAAGCATCCAGCTCATGGAATTAAAGATTTGATCAAGTGATTAAAACTTTTTAATTTGAGCAAAACGTAGATGATCCTTGTGTTTACAAATGTTTAAGGGATGGAAAGGTGGTCTTGCTCGTTCTATATGTCGATGACATTCTACTCATTGGATGTAGGGACATTGTCATCTGTTAAACTGTGGTTAACCCAACAATTTAGCATAAAGGACTTGGGAGAAACTAATTTTTTTTCTAGGTATTCGAACACTAAAGGATCGAAAGAATAAAGTGATAGCACTGTCTCAAGCTTCATACATAGACAATATATTGGAGTGTTATGCAATTACAGATTTTAAAAAGGGAAATCAACCTCCGTATTGAGATTTCATCTCCCTTTAGAGGACTGTCCTAAGACAGTAGGAGAAAGAGAGAATATGAGAAAGGTTCCTTTTTTGCAGTGGGGTTGGTAAGTCAATATGCAAATGCCCAGATATCTGTTTTGCAGTGGGGTTGGTAAGTCAATATCAGGCGAATTCAGGACCAAGACCCGAGCAAGTAGTTAAGCATATACTCAAGTATTAACAGAGAACGAGGGATTATATGTAACACCCCTAACCCGTAACCATCGCCAGTTTAGGGTTAAAGGCATTACTGGATATAACGAATGTAACACCCCTTACCCAGGTTCTACGACAGAGTCGGGCCCGAGGCGTTACCGAACTCAAACCACTTGATCGCCACTTAGGCTCGTCATAACTACTCTCTGAAGTCATCTCAACAACCTCATTCTCGACTTGCGAGGCCTCACTCATACACACGAGGGTTTTCGAGACTAAACCGGAACTTTTTCCAATCTTAAAATTTTTCTCTTTTATACAGATCTCACACACCCGTGCAAGATTAGACACGCCCGTGCATCGACACACACGCCCGTGTCCCCAAACCGTGCATAAAAACCCCAGCATTTTGCCAATGCCCCACGGCCAAGGCACACGCCCGTGCTTACCACCCGTGGTGCACACTGACTACCTTAACACGGCCTAGAGTCTAGACACACGCCCGTGTGGCTAGCCCGTGGCCAACACTGATTAATCCCACACGCCCGTGTGACTAGTCCGTGGTCTATTCTGACTTCAAATACTAACATGCAGGGGACGCACGGCCAAAGCACACACCCGTGGGCTGGCCGTGGGTCACACATGGCCTAGACACACGCCCGTGTGTCTATCCACATGGCCAAAAACAAAGCTATTTTCTAAGCTCTTCTCACCCTTATAGCTTACACAACATGCACTCATACAACACATCCATAATAAACTCAAATTGAAGTGCAATCTCACATAGAAAACTACATCTTTCTTTCATATAATGTAATAGCCAACAACCATGGCATTATACAAAATACACTATCCATCTAAAGGCCAACACATCTTAGCCATTTACACTAAAAATTCACTAATTTGTCTAGCCCCTATACATGCCATATAGAAAACATTGAGTCTAATGTACCAGAGTGTGCTGATAGTGTTGGCGATCTTCCAATTGATCCTCGTATCTCGATTCAACACTTTTACTCTATAAGACAAGGGAAAAGAAAGAGAGTAAGCTTTGAGCTTAGTAAGTTTACACATAAACAATTAAGCAACACAGTATAAGCTAAGAAACAATTAGCATTATACTAACATAAGTAATTCACAACTATGCTTACTATTTCTATCCCTTACCACATTTCAAACACATCATGAGTCACTTACTCATAACTGTTGACATACACCCCTGCATTCAACATCACATTTACATAATATACAACACATCATTATCCTTGATAATACATCCACACAGCTAGTCCACACAGCTAATCCACACAGCTAATCCACACAGCTAATCTACTCACTATCACATCCACACAAAGAAATCTCTCGGTGGTTCCGCACTAAGCCCACCCCATTCAATTAGTAAGGTAGTATCGCACTTAGCCTACCAACAAGGTATTCATAGCGGTCTCGCACATAGCCCACTAAATAACATACCTAACGATAGCATCGTACATAGCCAGCTCATCGTCAATATGCATTAGGATGGTATCGCACTTAGCCCACCTTTTTGCATTATCACAACACATTCACAAATCTACTTACTTAATCATTCATCCATCCATTTCACTTGAACCACATAGGTTCTCAATCATTCTCAACCATGCTGTACACTATCTAGCATTAACAATTTGTAAGTATGAATGCATTGTTTATGCATAGACTTACCTCGATACTCAAAAGTATTGAGACTTGCAATTTAGTCCACCACCTTACTTTTGCCTCGGTTTCGATCCAGGCTTCATCTTTCTTGATCTATAATGAATAAATCAGCTTATTCAATACATACATTGACTAAATTGACCCATATCTCATACTTTAGCAAAATTACTATTTTGCCCCTAAACTTTCTCATATTTACACTTTAGCCCCAAAGGCTCGTAAAGTGATTTTTATTCAACTTTCTAGTCTTTCATGCTTAGTCAAACCACTTATTCAACTAAAGCTATCATCAATTCTCACTAAAACACACATGTATGACCAAACTTAAGATTTTCACAATCAAGTCCCTACATGCATTTTCATGGAAAATCACTTAACAAAAGATGTTTCTACTACATCAAGCTTTCATAATCTTCCATAAAACAACAAAATACATGCATGTCATACATGACCACATTTTTGAACATCCTTCATAGCTCATCAAATAGTTAAAAATAGCTTACTCATGCTACCGGGACTTCAAAAATACAAAAAATATCAAAAACGAGGCTAGATGCACTTACTAGCAAGCTTGAAAAATTGAAGAACCCTAGCTATGGATTCCTTCAAATTTTCGGCAATGAGGGGAAGAAGATGAGCATGATTTTGTCATCTTTTATCCTTTTTTAATCACTTATTTGATAAATGACCAAAATGCCCTTTTTGATAAACTTTAAATTTTAACTCATCCATGCCCATTTTTGTCCAAAAACTAAAAATTGGGAAAATTGCTCATTAAGGACCTCTAATTAATAATCTAAAGCTATTTCACACATATAGCTTCTAGAAACACACATTTTGCAACTTTTGCAATTTAGTCCTTTTGGACAATTCAACCATAATTTCACAAAATTACTTCATGAAACTTTCACACTAGCATGCATACAAGGCATAAACCTCAAAAACTCATTTATAACCCTCAGATTTGTGGTCTCGCACCACTATTCCAACTAGGCCCTAAACCAGGATGTTACAACAGAACCTTTTACGGACATATCATATTATTATTCAACTAATCAAATCAAAATGTCCCTTAAATAGGTCTACGAGACCTTAAACATGCATTAGAAATGGGTCGGGACTAAACCAGAATCATACAATATTTTTTCCAAAATTCAAACATTTTTCAAAGTTACAGAGGCCATACGCCCGTGTGGGTAGGCCCTGTGCCTCACACGGCCTCAGACACGCCCTTGTGCCCGAGCCGTGTCAAAATAGAGCATACATACTGACTTGTCCACATGGCTGTGGACACGCCCGTGTGCCTCACCCGTGGTCGACACTGACTTGCACCACACGGCCAGTCACACGCTCGTGTGTCCAGCCCGTGGTCGAGTCTGACTTGTTTTAAAATACAACCACGAAGGACACAGTCGAGCCACACGCCCGTGTGCTCAACCGTGTGGGAAAATATAGGCCATTTGCAAGGCCAAAATGCCACCCACACTTTGGTTATCCCTACAAGCACATATAAGCATCTTTCCATACATCAGTGGCAACCAAAACATATCAAAATGTACACCATTTCTAACCACTTATGAGCTTAACAATCACACCACTTGTAAGCCATTTAACTCAGTATAACACAAGCATTTCAAAGTATAATCCATCATAAACTTACTATCAATAATATGCTAACTATGCATCAATAAGCTTACCATTGATATAACCATTTCATTTTCTATCAAGCTATACCAAAACTAAGCATCATAAGACATGACTAGTCATTCATAACACAACCATTTATCTAGCCATATCACATGGCTATGCACATATCTCAAACATACTCCAAAATAACTAGCCTATACATGCCATATTTAACTATGTACATATTCAAAAGTACCAAAGTAGAGATTGATAGTGTGGTGATGATCCTCGACGATTCCCAAGCCTTTCGTAGCTTCGACGATCTATAAAACAAAGCAAACACACACAAAGTAAGCTTTCAAAAGCTTAGTAAGCCATATACAAATAAACTTAACATATAATTATATATATAAGCATAGCAATTCAAATTCATTAACATATCTTCATTTCATACATATAGATTTCTCTTTGGCTCAATTGGTTTGCCATTTCTTACCAACATTACATATCTCAAAATATCACTTTTACTCATAGCACACTCAAGCACATATCATATATTGTCTCATCAAATTTATACACATATTCACCTTGGTAAGTTCATACATATTCTTACCTTTCATACACCTACTTAGTGTACAATTCAAACGTACCTGACTTGTTTATACATTTCATGTAATCTTTCATTTATCGGACTTTCTCGTTGAACCATTCAGAATCAAATAGGAAGCTCGAAATACTCAGAATGGTCGTACAATGCCAACATCCTAGACGTGGTCTTACATGTAACCAGATATCGATGCCACTGTCCCAGACAGGGTCTTACACGAATCAATACAATGCCAATGTCCCAGACATGGTCTTACACGTAAATCTCAAATCGATGCCAACGTCCCAGACGTGGTCTTACACGATATCACATATCGGACACTTATGTCATGACATATACAATCCTATCTATTCCTAGGTTCATATGGGACTTTTTCGGATGTTGACATCATGTCGATACTATCTCAGATTTCATGTACTCATCATCTCATTTACATTCATCATTATAAATTTTCATATGAACATACATATATCAATGTAAATACATTTATTTGTATATAGACTTACCTCGGATTCGGATAACGTACGGACTCGGGTATTCGATCACTTTCGAATTTTCGCGATCTAAATTTGTTTTCTTCATTTCTTAATCTATACATATTCAAATTTAATCCATTTATCCACCAAATCATTCAATTCAATCCAAAAACACATATTTAGGGAAATTTACAAATTAGCCCTCACATTTTCACATTTTGGCATTTTAGTCCTTATTTCACAAAATCATAAAATACACAAAATTTGCACACACCATGCTTAGGCCGAATATTACCCATGCTCATACAAGTCCATACATTTCATTTATTTCACAATTTAATTCCTCAAAATATTATTTTCACAATTTAGTCCAAATTACTCAAAATCACCAAAACTCTAAAGACAAAACTTGTTAATCTATCACATATCTTTCATAATTTATCTTTAAACATCACAAAACTTATGATTTCATCAATAGAACAATTCAAAATCATCATCAATTCATAAAACTGAAGCATGGGTTTTGAAGAACACTAAGCAACGATTACAAAAACGTAAAAATTATCAAAAACCGATCAAAATCCATACCTTGATCAAGCTCAAAGCTGGCCGAAACCTAAAACTCATCCATGGCTTCTCCTTCTTTTTATTTTCGGCTAAAAGATGACAACTATGGCTAATTTCATGCTTTTGTTTCATTAAATTAAACTTAATTATCAAATTCCAAATTTAGCCTTTTTATTATCATTTAAATTCCACTAACTTTAGGCATTAATGTCCATCCATATTTTCAATGGTTCAATTGCATTATAAGGACCTCACATTTATAAAGACACGACACATAAGTGCTTTTAACATATGGCATGCTAATTTAGCATCTTTCACAATTTGGTCCTTTTCTCAAATTAAGCACATAAATAACCAAATTAAATCACAGAAATTTCACACATATCAATTCACATGCTGTAGACTCAGAAAATAATATTAAAATATTTTTTGACTCAGATTTGTGGTCTCGAAACCACTATTCCGACTAGGGTCTAAACAGAACTGTTACATTATATGCTTGTATTTTTTGGAAGAGATATCACTCCTATCGAAAATACTGATTCTGACTTCCAAAATGTGTCAGGATTTGAGGAAATCGACATCAGGTTGTGTTTTTGTCCTAGATGGCGGGTCCATAGTGTGAACAAGTGTCAAGTAGGGTTGTACTGTTAACTTCACTATAGAGGGTCAAATATCAGGTATGGAAAAGCTATGACACTATAATAGTATGGATATAGCTAAACCCGAATTAACCACATAAGAATAAAACACATAAGGGAGACAATAGTGTTTGATGGAATGGTAAACATAGTCAAAGATCGCATATGTCGACAAACCCTAGGGATTTATTTAACCAAGTCTCTTATAGCTAGAGGGCTCTTTGGGAAACATATGAAGGGGCACAAGAATGCGAAACATGACTCATCTACTTCACTAAGGGAAGTGGGAGATTGTCAGATCTAGTGCCCTAAGTGTAGTATTTTCATTAATATACACTTGTAATTTTTTTGAATAGATTTGTTAATAAAAAAAATTCATTGTTTACATTAATATATTTTATATAATTATCCTCACATGTTTTTTTGCATGTAAAGCAAAATGGAGGCAAATGTTGCTCATTGGCTGTCTAAATATTTAACTAATACTAAGAGGTATTACGTGGTCGAATCGTAGTACGAAAAGACAACTTGTATTAGTTTACAAACCTAAACATGCCCTTAGTCTAATTAGAAATGAGCAAACCGATTGAAAGACTAATATGTCATCTATCAAGTCCAATTAGGGAGATACCTTGTCTTGGGCATCAGAGTGGATGACTCCTAGAAGATAGAGACATAGATGTGACTGACTGGACTGGCAGTACATCAGACAGGAGCCAAGCAGAGTAGATCCTAAATCCATTTATGGATATATTCACTTGTGACGTTCATAGTGTGGCATACCTAAATCTTGAGTGGATGGCGGACTATGTATGCGTGACTCGTACACTTTGATGTAAGTAAAAGTATGAGTTCAAATAGATAAGAAACCAAAAACTGGTGCGTTGGGTGTACGAATTTTGTAGTATGTAGCGTCATTCACAACAGTGGAATTCATAACCAAAATCATGGGTAAATGATATTCTTTCATTGACATTACATGGTTGATGAAAAGTAAACGTGGCCATGGGTTTTCCATCTTTGTAATGGATGACTTGATCACTATTTGATAATGATTGACTTTTCATGAAGGAAGATGTAATATTTACCATGAGATAAAATAGGATCATATTGGGAGAATGGATATTATCCAAAAGAGATCAATGATATCCTATGAGGGTGACACACTTATGACAAGGCCATTGGACGAGCACTGAGTAGTTGCTTTTGTAATTGTATGGCGTTGAAGAGAGCTAAGTCACGATACTATAGTGGAATGACTTCGTGACTAAGTGAGTTTATAATTTATAGGCGAAAAGTCAAAACTTAATTATAAATCATTTGAGCCTCAACCACATATGTTCAATTGGTCCCTCCGCTAGCACATTGAAACCATAAATGAATTGCATGTTTGAATAAACATGAATAGAATGAATAGATAAAAAGAAATGGGAAACATTTAAGAATGATTATGGTTTTCTCCGAAATAGAGAAATGGAATCATTTGGAAATGAATGTATGTAACACCTTTAACCCGTATCCATCGTCGGACTAGGGTTACAAGGTATTACCGGTCGAATCATAACATTTAAACAACCATGGCCCACACATCAACATATCATAGTTAATCAATAACACAAAGTCCCTTCAGAAGGTCTACGAGACCTTAAACATGCTTTCAAGAAGGTTCGGGACTAAACCGATCTCATACGGAAACTTTGCAGAACTTAGAAAATTTTTCTTTTAAAACAGGGCACACGCCCGTGTGGCTAGACCGTGTGACTCACACGGCCATGCCTTAGACCATGTCTTACCCCGTGTGCAACACTGAATAGGGTCACACGGCCTGTCACACGCCCATGTGTCTGGCCCGTGTGCAACATTGACTTAGGTCACACGGCCTGTCACACACCCGTGTGTCTGGCCCGTGTGCAAGTCTGACCTGTTTCGAATAGGGACAGTGAAGGAAACAGTCGAGACACACGCCCGTGTGCTCACCCGTGTAGGTAACTATGGGCCATTTACTAGGCCAAATTGCCATCCAATTTGGGTCATCCCTATATGTTCAATTCCAACATCAAATAACATACAAATCATTCATCATCTCAAATACCAAATCAAGAATGAAACATATCATTTCTATTTCACCAAAGAATACCATAATCGCCATTCACACAAGACCATATATACACACCACATTCACCATTTTCACATAGCCAAAACATGTACTAAAAATCATTCCATTATCAAGCCATATCACATGGCAAGATTTATACATCTCAAAACATTCCACAACTTCACTAGCCTATACATGCCATATACCATATATACAACTTTCCAAACGGTACCAAAATAGATGTCCGATAGTGTGATTGATTCGCTGACGATCCCTGGATCCGAGCTAGCTTTAATGACAACAGAAAAGCAAAAAGACTTCACACAGTAAGCTTTAAAGCTTAGTAAGTTCGTAATATAACACAATTAACTCAACATTTCAAATTCAATATACAAAATTAACTAACACTAAGTTCAATTCACATCACTACTCAATCTCACCCATGTCTATTACTCACTTTCATACCATATCTGTAACACCCCCTTACCCGTGTTCAAAATCGGAACCGGATACGAGGCATTACTCAACTCAACTTACTTAAACATACAACATCGGGTCATAAAAATTTCGTTTCAAATTAAGACTTTTCATTCATACTCATAACATCCTTATCATGGGCCTACGAGGCCTTAAACATACTTACAGAAGGTTTCGGAATTAAATCGAAAACTTCTACACACTTAGAAAATTTTTGCCTAAATAGGGGCCACACGCCCGTGGGAAATGGAACACGCCCGTGTAGCATATCACATGCTCGTGTTCCACACCCGTGTCCCTCACACGGCCTCGACACGCCCGTGTCTTAGCCCGTGTACCAAAACCATGAAATTCTATTTATGACATCATCACCTCACTAAGGTCACACGGCCAAGGAACACGCCCGTGTCCTTAGACCATGTGTCGAATTAAATTCCAAATTTCATGTGCAGACTTCACACGGCCTGGGCACATGCCTATGTCCATGGCCATGCCTCCCACACGGCTGAGATACACAGCCTTGTCTCTGCCCGTGTGTTTACTACTGTGCATACTAACTTGTAAGCCTAGTATGCAAGGGGACACACGGCCTCTCCACACGCCCATGGGGCTGACCGTGTGTCACACACGGCCTAGACACACGCCCGTGTGTCTACCCGTGTGGACAATTATATAGCTATCTACCAAGCCATTTGCCACCCTACCAAGAAACCACACTTATACCAAATCAATTCAACACATATTATGACCATATGGCACCTCTAAGAACTCAAAATCAAGACATCCACACAAGCATACACTTCATGAAATTCATCATCATTGAATATATGAACATGTCAAGTATAGGCCAACTTCCCATGACCATTTACAAAATAAATTGAACAACATTAATAGCCAACACTTTGGCAAGCAAATATGACATAACAAAATGACCAAGTCCTATACATGCCATACTCAAAATGAATCTAACTTGGCTATACCAAAAAGTAGTTGATCGCTGTAAATCAGAGTTTTAAAATTTATTAAAAGAATGATCGAACCTGAAAACTAACTCTGACAACGATTGAGGCAAGTGCACCTATCGAACAGTAGTATAGCTTAGGCAAGACCGGATTATCGAACCCAAAGGAACTAAAAGTACTAATACTAACTTTCTTTTTATTATCTAGCCTAAAAATAAAGAGAGATTGTTTATCTAATCTAAATTACTTAACTATTAAACTAAAGACTCTAAGACAAAGAAGAATGAATTTGGAAAATAACTTGGGAAAAACTCAGTTGATTTAGATGATACCCTAGGAAGAATCCACCTAGACTTCACTTGTTATCTAACACTGAACCATACGATTTATTCACTTAGTTTGATCCGTAAGACTCCCTAACGTATATTAAACCCTCTCTCAAGGCGAATAACGTCTAACCCTAGGTTAATTAGTGGAACTCTCGTTCTCTTATAATAACCCCTAGAATAGCAAGAAATTGATCTATGGATTCCCATATTAGGTTTTACCTAATCCGCAAAAATCTCGTCACCCTATCTCTAGGCGTGCGATCAACTCCGCTTAATTATGTTGGATCTACTCTTGGCGGGGTCTATTCCTCCTCCACCTAAGCACATTAAATTTGGATTAAGCTCACATAATTAAGAACAAACTAAGTATTTATCATATAATTCAGAAAACAATAAAAAGATTCATCATAGGTTTCATCCCCTTCGGGTATCCGAAGGGTTTAGTTCATAACAAAATAAGAAAACATCTCAAGAGAAAAGATAAAACAAAACATAAGAAATCCCTAAAACCCCCTGAAGGAATTGAAGGAGAGATCCTCCATCTTGAGTAGAATCCCGGCTTCTTGAGATGGATCAACTGGCTATCCCCGAGTGAATCCCCACAAATCTGCCTTCCCTGGCCTAGCACGACGCCCCTAGACGACGGCTTTGGGCTCCCCCTCTTAGGTCATACTTAGGGTGTATTTATAGGCTTTTGAAATACGTTTCTTTCTCCCTAAGTATCCTTTCCTGTATTAAATTGCTCTTCTCCACGGCAGAGGCACGGCCATGGCACACGCCCGTGTGAATCGTGGCTAGGCCGTGTTCAGATTTCTTTAATGAGACACGACCGTGTGAGTCGGGGTTAGACCGTGTTCTAGATGATTGACTTGGCACGGTCGTGTGGGTCCAAGTCCAGGCCGTGTCGATTTCCTCATTAGCCTGTTTTGGTCCGTTTTGAGCCTGTTTCTCGTTCTTTTTGTCCTTGGGTGCTTTCCTGAGTATAAGACATGAAAAGAAAGGATTAAGAGCACCTTTTTATATAAAATAAGGGACAATTCATCCAAAAGCATACTAAATGTGGGCCTAGAATATGTTACTATTTCGGTTTATCAAATACTCCCACACTTAAGCTTTTGCTTGTCCTCAAGCAAAATTCTCAACTTACAATTAAAACGAACTTCCTATAATTCATAATAGTCATTGATAGTGTCTCATCATAATTCAGGGATAATTTATACATGGATAATTCAACTCAAAGCGTCCTAAAAATTCAAACACTATAAGCCTTATATTTTGTAGCACAAAACATAGGTGTTTCCATTCATCTAAATAATTACCTCTTATTTGAAATTTTCAAGGATTGACAACCTCACTAAAGATTCACTCAATTCACTCAAATCACTCAAAGTGTTTAAGGTTCAAAATTTAGGCACTCAAAAGTCAAACATGAAGAGTTAATCCCATAGGCTTGCATGAAAATCAAATCTCCACCACTGAAATATGAGATGAAACACAAATCAAAAGGTCTTTGTTAGGGTTGTAATGGGGCTAGGGTTAAGGTGTGTAATAAGGCTGAACTAGAGGGTTAGACTCGAGATTAAATTGACAAATTACCTAACTAAGAACTAACGAACCAATAATAATAATTACATGTAACACCCCAAACCAGGTCTATGCGTTAAGACGAGATTTGGTTTGTTACATCGATCTATCATTCATTTAATACACTAATGTTTTAGGTAAACAGTTCTATAAAACCTTTCGAAAATGATGTTTAGTTGAAAATTTAGAAAAATGATTTAAAATTTGATGAATTAAGAAATACTAGTTTGAAATCTTATCATTTAGTACTTTAATTGTTTAAATCATTAAAGTAGTTTTTAAAGAGTTCAAAAGGATTTAAAAAAAACACGAATAGTTAAAGCATCTTCAACGTTTTAAAGGAAATTTAAATCCATCCACACACATAAAAATCCATAAAAGTATTAATAGAGGCCTTATTACATCATACCCAAAATAGTAATTAAAAGAAATTACTTAATAAAAGTTCATAGTTTATAAAAACCCATATTCGTAGTATGGCCTCCATGAAGTCATCCTCGGCCCAAGCCTTCGTCAATTTCCATTACCCAAATGGTTAAAAAGATAGAGTGAGTTACTCAGAACTCAGTGTGTAACTCACTTACCACGCTCATTGAGCCGGATAATCAAGGCATTATTTTGGGCTTGAGCCCATTTACGAATATAATATAATAAATTAAATGCATGCAAAATGAAATTTCCCAACCAAACCTAATTTCCATCCGCTACACACCCCCGTACCAACCAACACACCTGTGGGGATCAAGTCAACCCACCCCACCAACACACCAATCGTAGGCAATAAGCCGTTTTAAATATATTGTGGTGCACCACCGAACTAGATTGTGACAAAGTCACCGAACTAGAGGCATTAAGCCATTAAAATTTTGTGGCAAAGCCACCGAACTAGATTTTTGGCAATGTGCCTTTCTTCTCTTCATCGCTTATCCCAACCCATGCAATCAGTATGCATAACAATTTATATCCATGTAATAATTTAACAAAAGGCCTACCATACATGTGAGTCTATATTACAAATTTTCATTTGAGCCCATAAGATAAAATAACATTTAGCCCATTTAGCAATCTAGCTAACTTGGGCCCATATATCGATCTAGCAAATTTTCTACCATTAACGATCTAGCGATTTTTGGCCTATTTAACGATCTAGCAAATTTTTGGCCCATTTAACGATCTAGCAGTTTTCGGCCCATTTAACGATCTAGCAGTTTTCGGCCCATGAATTTAACGGTTTTCATACATTTACACAAAAGTGTTAATTACTATGTATTTTTCGATTTTGCCATCTTTACGATTTTATCCCAATATTTACGGTTAGCATCGCACGGCCGTGTTCCTAGGTGTGTTGGTTACCCTACGCTCGTGTCTAGCCTATGTTCGACAAGTCAGTATGTTGGCACGGTTTCGGTCACGGGCGTGTTCAGCCCGTGCTTGGAAATTCAGTAGCTTCACAGGTTATGTGGCATGGCCGTGCCCCTTTTTTGGTGCCCGTGGTGTAGTGGTTGGATCCGTGACGTCAAAAAGTGGTTGGAATTGATTCGCACGGCCTCTGCTATGTCAGTACGGGGATTCTTATGGTCCACACGACCACAGACACGGCCATGAGCAAGGCCGTGTGTCCTGGAATTCTGCACCCCTTGTTAGTTTATAACTAAGTGTTCAGAAAGAAAAGAAGAAAAGCAAAATGTGAGAATAAATTATGTTAGTGCTCGGGTTGCCTCCCGAGAAGCGCTAGTTTATAGTCTTAAGCTAGACTTTACCTCTCATTTGTATGGTCAAGGTGGTTTGAGGAGGTGAAAATCCTTCCTCATGCTATCGGTTTTGTCTTCATGAAAGAGTTGAAGTCGAGATTTGTTTACAGTAAAAGTACCAAAAATAGGATTACTTACCTCGACTGTTCCGTGTGGGAAAACACTGGTTACCCTAAAAGATATTTCTTTGTTTGTGCTAGGGTCTGGAGGAGATATTCAAGGGTCAGTTTTTTCTATCAATACTTGATCTCCTATTTTGAAGTGGTTTGTTGTTCCTATAAGCTCATCTGGCGGCTCTTTCGGTTTTACCTTGTGTGGTTCCGTTTCTTCGTCGTGTATCCCTAATTTCTCCTTGAAGTGTGTCTTCTACTCGTCTAGACCATCGAACTGGATCCCTCAATCTTCATAAGTTATTTATTTGTTGGCATGGGGTTTAGGATCGGGTTCAGTTGTATTCTTTGGTGGTGCTTCCTGAAAATAAGGATTAGCCGAATGGTTATCAGTAGAATTTACGTTCTCACCTTGATTACTCGATGTTCTAGCCGAGTCGAGAGCCTTGATGGTGACTGCCTCATTACCTACGCAAAGTATGAGTTCTCCCGCATCAACATCAATTTTAGTCCTCGGCAGATTGCTAAAAGGGTCTTCCTAAAATCAGGGGGATCGAATTATCCTCATCCATGTCTAAGACAACAAAGTCTACTAGGAAAATGAATCTGTCGATTTTTACAAGAACATCTTCGATAATACCCCTAGGAATTCTAACAGTTTTATCAGCTAATTGAATGCTCATCCTAGTTTGTTTGGGTTTCCCTAGACCTAATTGTTTAAACAATTTATAAGGCATGACATTTATGCTTGCCCCTAAATCAGCTAACGCATTATCAACAGTTAGTCTACCAATTAAACATGGAATTGTAAAACTCCCTAGATCTTTTAGCTTTTGTGGTAGTCTATTTTGGAGAATTACTGAGCACTTTGCGTTAAGTTCCACATGTGACGACTTGTCTAACTTCCGTTTGTTTGTCATAAGCTCTTTTAAAATTTCCTAGAATCTGGCATCTGCGAAAGAGCTTCAAGTAATGGTAAGTTAATATGTAATTTCTTTAAAAGTTTAAGAAACTTACCGAACTGTTCTTCTGTGTCGTCTCTTCTTAATGCCTCAGGGTAAGGTACGCGAGGTTGGTACTCCTTGATTACCGGTTTTGGCTTGTCTTGTTTTACCTCAACTTTACCTTTTTCTGCCTCGTTTCCTTGTGTCAGACTGGGTTCATCTACTTCTTCGTTTTCTTGAGCTGTTATGGCTTGGATTTGCTCCTTTGGATTAATTTCAGTATTACTTGGTAGACGCCCTTGCGGTCGTTCAGATAATAGCTTTGCAATTTGTCCAACTGACTGGGTAATTTCCCGATTGCCTTTGTAAGTCCTCCAACTTGGTTCTCGATCGTTTTGATCGATGTTTGTTAAGTGTCGAGTGTTACCTCAGTTTTTTGGAGATGGGCTTCTGTGGATGCTATGAATTTGTTCGACGTCTCTTCGAGATTCGGCTTCTTTTCCTGTGGATAGGGCTGATTTTGGAAATTTTGAGGAGGTTGTTGTCTTTGATTTCCTTGATTTCCTTGTCCTCCCCACGAAAAATTTGGGTGGTTCCTCCAACCTGGATTATAATTATTACTATATGGGTTATTATTAGATCTGAAATTGTTACCTATATAGTTCATCCGTTCGCTCTCTGTGCTGGTTGGTAGGGTGGGTACTCAGGATTCGCCACGCTTCCACTTGCGTCGCATCGCATGACCGGATGTACTGCGAAGAACACAAACTATCAAGCTTTTTATTCATCAACTCTACCTGATTTGATAGCATGGTTACTGCGTCGAGGTTGTAAACTCTGGCTGTTTTTGTTGGCCTTGTTCTTGTAACTTGCCACTGATAGTTATTCAGCGACATCTCTTCTATAAATTCGTAGGCTGCCTCAGGAGTTCTATTATTCAAGGTTCCACCGGCGGCTGAATCGATTAGTTGTCTCGTTGAGGGGTTTATACTGTTATAGAAAGTCTGAACTTGGAGCCACAAAGGTAAACCATGGTGTGGACACCTTCTCAAGAGATCCTTATATCTCTCCCATGCATCGTATAATGTCTCTAAATCCATCTGCACAAAAGAAGAGATATCATTACGTAATTTGGCCATTTTTGCCGGTGGGAAATATTTTATTAAAAAAATTTCGGTCATTTGTTCCCATGTAGTGATTGACCCTCGTGGTAACGAGTTTAACCACTGTTTAGCTTTATTCTTTAATGAAAAGGGAAATAACCGAAGTCGTATGGCATCATCAGAAACGCCATTTATTTTGAAGGTATCACAGAACTCTAAAAAAATTAGCTATATGAGTGCTTGGATCTTCGTCCTGCAAACATCAAATTGAACAAACTGTTGAATCATTTGTATAGTGTTAGGCTTTAATTCAAAATTATTAGCAGCTATAGCAGGCCTAACAATACTTGATTCGGCTCCTATTAAATGAGGTTTAGCATAATCAAACATAGTACGAGGAGCATTATTTTCTGCCACATCTTGTGGTGGAAGATTATTTTCGTCCATCCCTTCAGTAGGATTGGATCTGTCTTCTCGCTCTCCGTCTTGGTAATTTAGGGCTCGCTTAATTTCTCTGCGATTTCTTCGAGCGGTAGCTTCAATATCACTGTCGTATTCTAAAGGTCCTCTCGGGTTCCTTCTAGTCATAAACTAGAGGTACCTGCTAGGAAAAGAAAGAAAAAAAATTTAGCAAATTTAAAATTAAAACTAAAAATAAATATAAATTGCAAAAAATAAAAATAATGGCTAAAGTAATAAAAATAGAGCTTTCTTAATATTTTAGTTCCCCGGCAACGGCGCCAAAAACTTGATCATTTGTGAATCGAGTTTTAAAATTTATAAAAAGAATGATCGAACCTGGAAACTAACTCTGACAACGATTGAGGCAAGTGCACCTATCGAACAGTAGTATAGCTTAGGCAAGACCGGATTATCGAACCCAAAGGAACTAAAAGTACTAATACTAACTTTCTTTTTATTATCTAGCCTAAAAATAAAGAGAGGTTGTTTATCTAATCTAAATTAATTAACTATTAAACTAAAGACTCTAAGACAAAGAAGAATGAATTTGGAAAATAACTTGGGAAAAACTCAGTTGATTTAGATGATATCCTAGGAAGAATCCACCTAGACTTCACTTGTTATCTAACACCTGAACCATACGATTTATTCACTTAGTTTGATCCGTAAGACTCCTAACGTATATTAAACCCTCTCTCGAGGCGAATAACGTCTAACCCTAGGTTAATTAGTGGAACTCTCGTTCTCTTATAATAACCCCCTAGAATAGCAGTAAATCGATCTATGGATTCCCATATTAGGTTTCACCCTAATCCGGCAAAATCTCGTCACCCTATCTCTAGGCGTGCGATCAACTCCGCTTAATTATGTTGGATCTACTCTTAGGCAGGGTCTATTCCTCCTCCACCTAAGCATATTAAATTTGGATTAAGCTCACATAATTAAGATCAAACTAAGTATTTATCATATAATTTAGAAAACAATAACAAGATTCATCATAGGTTTCATCCCCTTCAGGTATCCGAAGGGTTTAGTTCATAACAAAATAAGAAAACATCTCAAGAGAAAAGATAAAACAAAACATAAGAAATCCCTAAAACCCCCTGAAGGAATTGAAGGAGAGATCCTCCGTCTTGATTAGAATCTCGACTTCTTGAGATGGATCAACTGGCTATCCCCGAGTGAATCCCCACAAATCTGCCTTCTCTGGCCTAGCACGACGCCCCTAGACGATGGCTTTGGGCTCCCCCTCTTAGGTCATACTTAGGGTGTATTTATAGGCTTTTGAAATACGTTTCTTTCTCCCTAAGTATCCTTTCCCGTATTAAATTGCTCTTCTCCACGGCAGAGGCACGGCCATGGCACACGCCCGTGTGAATCGTGGCCAGGCCATGTTCGGATTTCTTTAATGAGACACGGCCGTGTGAGTCGGGGTTAGACCGTGTTCTAGATGATTGACTTGGCACGGTCGTGTGGGTCCAAGTCCAGGCCGTGTCAATTTCCTCATTAGCCCGTTTTGGTCCGTTTTGAACCCGTTTCTCGTTCTCTTTGTCCTTGGGTGCTTTCCTGAGTATAAGACATGAAAAGAAAGGATTAAGAGCACCTTTTTATATAAAATTAGGGATAATTCATCCAAAAGCATACTAAATGTGGGCCTAGAATATGTTACTATTTCGGTTTATCAGTAGTCGATGGTGTGATTTCTGAACTCCGACGTTCCACGAATTTTCGAGCTAACTTGGCAATGCTACAAGGAAAAGGGAAATGAGAGGGGTAAGCATAAAGCTTAGTAAGTTTGCATGCAATAAATAGTAACATAAAGCTCATAGTTTCATCCATCCATTGCATTGAATAAAACCAAAAAGTCTCAAGCACTTGTCATAACTTACTTGTATTTGCTCTTATCGAATACATGCAATAACACATAACGTAAACTTTTCTCGTGACTTACTCATGGGTACCTGTATTCACTCAATCACATAGCTTTAGCACCCAACTCATTTCTATTTCAAGCTTAATTATTTATCCTACTAAATCACTTGGGATATTCAAAGATACATATTCTTCGTCATCCACATAAATACGAAGCCAATGCCACATCCCAGATGTGGTCTTACATAGGGTCACCTCTGAGTCCCGATGCCATATCCCAGATATGGTATTACACAGGATCTCACATCAATTATCGATGCCATATCCCGGATATGGTCTTATACGATTTTCATATTCAATGCCGATGCCATATCCCAGATATGGTCTTATACGGGATCTCAATTCGATGCCGAGGCCATGTCCCTGACATTGTCTTACACGGGACCTTATTCATCTCATGTCTCGACAATAGCATTCTCACATTTATTATAGTCCAACCGGGACTTCAAAATCACAACTCTCATCATTTTTCTCATTCAACACCATCATTCAATTTCATAGAAATATATGCATCATTATAATATCAAACATTCTCAAATATACTAGCATGATGTTGAGTTTATCACATACAAACTTACCTCGGTTTCAAAATAGGTCACTTGCTGATTTAATCCATACCTTGCCTTTTCCTCGGTCAAGGTTAATTCCTCGTTCTTCTTGATCTATATAATAGCAAATTACCTCATTTAATAATCTCATTAATCAACACATCTCAAAATTCATACTTTGGCAAAATTACCATTTTGCCCTCACACTTTCACAAAATGACTATTTTACCCCTAGGCTTATAAATCAATTCTAATCGAATTTCCTCCTCTTACAAGCCTAGGTGAACATTTATTTCTCTTATGACAACCATCAAAACTCAATATTTCACACATTTACCTCTTATTTTACAACTTTTACAAAAAGGTCCTTCTAGGTGTTTTCTTGGTAACACCTTTCATAAAAGTTGTTTATTAAACATCTATGACTCATTTTCTTCCATAAAAATGCAGCAAACAGCATACATGCTCTCATGGTAAAACTCTAAACTTTCCACCATTTTGCAAAATAGTCCCCTCTATAGTTAGCTTAAGCTTTAGGGGTTCCAAAAGTACAAATATCATCAAGAAAAACCAATAAAATCACTTACTTGTAAGGAGAAGAGTTTGCTGAAATTTTTGAGCTTTAAAAACCCTATTTTTCTTGTGTTTTTCGGTGGAAGAAGATGAGTAAAGAGAAAGATATCATCTTTTCTTTATTTTAATATAAAATAATCAACTTAATCACCAAATCCTTACCAACTTTGACTAATTTTGACTTTCTTGTCCCCTATGGCCGGCCACCTTATGTATATGGGTCTATTTGCACATTAACGACCCTCAATTAATATTCTATGGCTATTAGGCACCTTTAGCTTATAAAATAGAACTTTCGCACTTTATGCGATTTAGTCCTTTTTCGCAATTGAGCCTACAATCGCTGAAATTAAAGCACTAAAATTTTCATGCACTTATATAGTCATGCTATAACTCATAAAATATCATTAAAATAATTCTTTCTGACCTCGGGTTAGTCATTTCGAAACCACTGTTTCGACTAGCCTCTAAATCGAGCTGTTACAATATCTATAGGTTCATATACAAGCATTTATAATGCTACTCAATCCAACTCATTTCATCATTCGTTCACATAATCTTCCATCTATCTCATCTACAATATCATCAACAACTTAGGTTCTGTACATACATGTACCATCACGTATTTATCTATCACATTTACCGCTTCAATGCTCGATGCCATAATTCATTCAATCCTTTTTAAACGTTCGATGAAATCGCACACTTAGTGCCAATTAATTAACCGAAGCTATAATAATATCGCACACTTAGTGCCATAACATTAAACCGAAGTTGTCTCGGTATCGCACATGTAGTGCCAATTAATATAGCCGAAGCTTTCTTTATCTCGCACACTTAGTGCCATTCATCGCTGTAACGATTCTATTTACGCACATTTAGTGCCACATATCTTCGAACTCACATTTCACATTACCAAACTCCACAATCACATTTCCATTCATTTCATCACATATGAACATTGTTTAAACAATACGTATTATACACGAACTTACCTTGGACGTAGAAACAACGACACTAGTCGATCAATCGAGCACATTGTTCTTGCCTCGATCTAGGTCCGAATTTCTCTTTTCTTGATCTATATAATAACAAATTTAGCTCATTCAATCTCATCTTCATCCAAAACAATCCACAAACAAATAGTTAGGGCATTTTACACTTTAGCCATCATAATTCTACATTTTGACATTTTAATTCCTATTTCACAATTACACAAAATACACATAATTTACTCACACCCAAGCTTGGCCGAATTTCATACTAGACCCTAGCAGCCCATATCTTTCATTTATTTCACATTTTAGTCCTTCAATTTCTCCTTTTCACAAATTAGCCCATAATAATCAATTTCATCAAAAATCCCAATACAAAACATATTTATCAATCATCAAGCTTTCATATTTCACCAACTATTAACACAAAGCAAACATATTCATCCATGGCATGTAACACCCCTTACCCATGTTCGAAGCCGGAACCGAATACGAGGCATTACCAAACTTAACTTGCTTAAACTTACAACTTTGGGCTATGAAATTTCGTCCCAACTTAAAACTTTTTCATTTACAAACAATATTCGCTTTATATATGGGCTACTGGGCCCAAAACATACATAGAGGATTGTTCGAACTAATCTGAGAACTTAGGAAACTTTAAGAAGACATAGAAATTTTATTTTTTTCATCAAAATAGGGGCCACACGCCCGTGTTTCTCAAGGGACACGCCCGTGTGCCCCTGAGACATGCCTGTGCTCTTTACCCGTGGTCGACACTGACTTAATACACACGGCCAGTCACACGCTCGTGTCCCTAGCCCGTGTCCTTCACACGGCCTCGACACGCTCGTATCTTAGCCCGTGTGCCAAAACCTTGGTATTCTGTTTGTGACGTCATCACCTCACTAAGGTCACACGGCCAAGGCACACGCCCGTGTCCTTAGGCCGTGTGTCGAATTAAATTCTAATTTCTAGGTGCAGACTTCACACGGCCTGGGCACGCACCCATGTCCATGGCCGTGTCTCCCACACGGCTGAGACACACGGCCGTGTCTCTGTCTATGTGTTTACTACTGAGCATACTGACTTACAACTTTAGCATGCAAGGGGACACACGGCCGATCAACACGCCCATGGGGCTGACCTTGTGTCACACACGGTCTAGACACATACCCGTGTGTCTACCCGTATGGACAAATATATGGCTATCCACCAAGCCATTTGTCACCCTACCAAGCAACCACACTTATACTAAATCAATTTAACAAAAATGATGGCCATAAGGCACCTCTAAGAACTGAAAGAAATCGAGACATCTAACACAAGCATACATCTCATGAAATCCGCCTTCATTGAATATATGAACATATCAAGTATAGGTCAACTTCCCATGACCCTTTTACAAAGATAAATTGAGCAACTATAGTAGCCAACACATTTGGCTTGCCAAATGACATAACAAAAAGACCAAGTCCTATACATGCCATACTCAAAATAAATCTAATTTGGCTATACCAAAAAGTGGTCGATAGTGTGATCTCTAACTCCGACGTCCGCAACTTCTCGAGTTAACTTGGCAATACTACAAGGAAAAGGGCAACAAAAGGGGGGTAAGCATAAAGCTTAGTAAGTTCACATGGAAATAAATAGCAACAATTAACTAGTTAAAATATCCATACATAGCATTAGCTAGCCATACACAATATCATAGGCTATTTACTATAACTTACTCGTACTTGCCCTTATCTAGCACATATCATGCCACATATCACAATCGTACCTCGTGATTTACTCACAGATACCTGTGTTCACTCAATCACATAACTTTAATACATATCTCAATTCTATATCAAGTTAGTTCATTTATCCCAACAATCATTAGGGATCCTCAAAGGCGTTTATTCATTATCACTAACATGAACTCGAAGCCAATGCCACACCCCGGATGCGGTCTTACATGGGATTACCTTTGATTTTTGATGCCATATCCCGGATATGGTCTTACATGGAATCTCACCTCGAGTATCGATGCCATATCCCAGATATAGACTTATACGATTCTCATATTCAATACCGAAGCCACACCCTCGATATGGTCTTATACGGAATCTCAATTTGGTGTCGAGGCCATGCCCCGGCATGGTCTTACACGGGACCTTATCTATCTCGTGTCTCGATAATATTATACTCACATTCATTATAGTCCAACCGGGACTTCAACATTTCAATTTCTCAGAATATCATACATCAATATAATTTCAAACATTCTCAACAATACGAGCATAAATGTTGAATTTATCACATACAAACTTACCTCGATTTCAAAATAAGCTAGATCGTCAATCTAGTTCGAGACTTTATTCTTTCCCCGATCAAGGTTGATTCTTGGTTCTTCTTGCTCTATAATAGAAAATTAGTTTGTTTCAATCATCACATTAATAAAAGCATTTTTAATAATTATGCTTTGGAAAAATTACTATTTTTCCCTTACTCTTTGGCAAAATGACCATTTTACCCCTAGGCTCGCAAATCAATTCTAATCATATTTCTACCTTCAACAAGCCTAGGTGAACATTTACTTATCTTATGACTATCATCAAAACCCAACATTACACACATTTACTACCAATTTCACAACCTTTACAAAAAGGTTCATTTAGGTGTTTTCATGGCAACACCTTTCACAAAAGTTGTTCATCTAACAACTAAGACTCATTTTCTTCCATAAAAATGTAGCAAATCACATACAAGCTCTCATGGAAAAACTCTAAACTTTTCACCATATTGCAAGATAGTCCCCTCATTAGAAAGCTTAAGTTCTTAGGGTTCTAAAAGTACAACTATCTTCAAGAAAAACCATTAAAATCACTTACTTGAATGGAGATGAGTTTGCTAAAATTTTGAGCTCTCAAAACCCTCTCTAAGCTGGTATTTTCGGTGGTGAAAAATGATGAAGAAAATATGATATCACTCTTTTCTTTATTTTATTCAACATCATCAATTTAATCCACCTAACACATCAACTTTGACCAATTTGTCTCCTATAATCCCCTATGGCCGGCCAACCATTTACAAAGGGGCTAATTTCCCTTTAAAGACCTCAAATTAATATTCTATGGCTATTAGGTACCTTTAGCTTATAAAATAGAACTTTCACACTTTATGCGATTTAGTCATTTTTCGCGATTAAGCAAGAAATCGCTAAAATTAAGGCACCAAAATTTTCATGCACACATATAAACATGCTCTAGCTCATAAAATATCATAAAAGTAATTTTCTCTAACCTCGGATTAGTGGTTTCGAACCACTATTTTGCTAGCCCCTAAATCGGGCTGTTACATGGCATATCTCAAAAACATCATCAATTTCAGAAATTCAAGCATGGGCTAGCTAGAACACTTAACAACGATCACAAAAACGTAGAAATTATCGAAAACAAATCAAAAACCATACCTTAATTAACCAAAATGAGTGTCGAATGCTTCTAAGTGTATAAACCCTATTTTCTCTTCTTATTTTCGATGGAAACAACAAAGATGAACATCATTTTATCATTTTGTTTTATTTAATCATAATTTATACATCATTTACCAATTTACCCTTTCTTTAAAACATTTAAAATCCACCATCCCATAAACATATGTCAATTCATAAATTCACTGGTCAAATTGCATTATAAGGACTTCCCATCTAATAAACCATATCAATTCGACACACATATCAAGTAGCACACAACTTTTCCATTTTCTGCAATTTAGTCCTTTTATCAAATTGAGCACACAAACAATCAAATTTTCATACGAAACTTTCACACATGCTTAATCACATACTGTAAATACTAAAAATAATATTAAAATATTTTTTCGACTCGAATTTGTGGTCCCGAAATCACTGTTCCGACTCGGGTCTAAACTTGGCTGTTACAATGTAGGTTTCCAAAAATAGAAATGGAAATAGAAATTTGCAATCCTATATATGATTACTTAAAAAATGATGGAAAAATGAGTTTATGTTTTTCGACTATTTTGAAGCTCGAAAATGAAAATAAATTATTTGGTCATAGTGAACATGTTGATGTGTGACATACTAAATGAATTTTCTTGAAATTTTACTAGGGTTAAAACTGTCAAAATTTTACAGGGGTAAAATCGAGGTAAGAAAATTATTTAATATGTAGATATTAAATTTTATTTTGGGAAATAGAAAAACTAAATCGAGTTGGATCATATTACAGAGTATTATATCAAAAAGGCCCAGGAAGTACTCATAATTGGACCCAATGTGAGAGAGGCCCAAAACCCCTCATATAACATGAAGGGGACAGCAACCCTAGTAGAAATACAAGGGTGAGTCGTTCACCCCTTTCCTACTCTAAGTAGGATGTTGTTTTTTATTTAAAATAACTCTCTACAACTCTACAAGGGTTCAACCTTCTCTTCCTATTATTAGATGGCACCGGTAGAGCTATTAACAAAACTTTTGAGAGATTGTTATTCTGCCAAAAAATAAAAAGAATTTATTCTCAACTTATACACATATTTTTCAGAATAAAAATTTTACCGGTTTCTATTAAAGAAGAGAGAATTTTTGTTTTCACCCCAAAAGGAAATCTTTTTCTAGTTTTGTGTTTTAATTCAATTGGTTCGAGCCCACACTCAAAGCAGATCGTAGTATGAGAATAATGGAGAAGATCATTTGGTTGAAAGCCAGAAAACCTCAAAGATCTGCTTATCCAAAAACAAAGGTGCGAATTCGGCTAAGGTTTATTGATATAAATATCACCAACCGAGTCGATTTTCAAAATTTTAAATTTCTGTTGTGCAAGAAAACCATTTTTAAACCGGATTTTTTCCAACAGTGGTGACATGTGAATGCATTGTAAATAGATAACCCTTCTTTAATTTCTCATAAATTGCTAAAATATAACCTTAAAATTGTTAGTACATGGAGATAAAAATAAGAGAAATTTACAAAGGCTTCAAGGCGTGTATCAATGCCACTTTCTTTAAGGTTCTATTCCTCCCCACCTATATTATGGTGTGTAAAAGAGTTACTAGCAAATGAACCTTGAGGATACAATGAAGCCTAATGACTGTCTACATTTTGCACTGATAGAAATAGTCCATTGAGTACTGAGCGGAGTATAGAAAGGATATCAATTTCTATAAATAATTTCTGCATTAATTCTTTATAGAACAATCTAGGAATATAAAAGATGGTGAGAGATCGAAAAGAAAATTTTTTCTATGTTTTTGGGTTGTCATGCAAATGAAACTTCACTATCATTTATAGGAGACCTCATGGATATAACTACCCAAATGGATTGTCATATCTTCAACAAACAAAATTATTTAATAGATATCTACTTGAATAATTAGGAGTATTTGTTAATAACTAAGTGACATAACTTTTGGTTACTTATAACTTTTCATTTACAAATATTGGAACACTATATATATTTTGAAAATGTTCCAACAAGAATAACCAACTGATAAAATCAAATTCGAAATCTGGAGGGATGCCCCTGAAACAATTAGGCCTCGTCGTCGAACCGGGGCTCCATTTTGATAAAAGATTTTCCAGGTGGGAGAATAACCTGCAAGTCAATAATCTATTCAGGAAAAGAGATCAAAGTTCAAAAAAATCCCCCATCAAGTACACTATCATTAACAGACAAAAACATAAAATTATCGAATGCGCCATCATAAGAAAACTATCCATTTTTCAGTCACTTGGACAGAACCTCAATACTTGGAGAACCAATAACACCATATATGCATATAGCTTCAAAATCATCAATTGAAAGCAATAGAAGCATTGAGGCCTTTGCTTATGCAAACAAAAACCACATTTTTTTACCATACATCTATTTCAAAAGCTCTCTCAAAAGAGAAAGTAGTGATTTAGGTTGTTTTTAGCAATGTGATCGGCTGATAACGTCACAACAATAATGTTCAAGCGTACACTGTCGATGCAAGTATAGTAGACAAATGTGAGTCTGTCGGATATCAATCTCACAGGAATGACTGTCTTTTGCCTATTAATGTCGGTGCAATAGCTAGATAGAAACGAGATAAATTGTGAGGATATTTGTCGGAGAAATATCTTGAAAACAATGAAATAAAATATGATGATGATAAACTGGGATCCTCAACATGAATCTTCAGCAGAATACTAAGTGTTCACAAAGTATAAAAGGATAGGTGATTGTCGATGCAATAAATTTCAATGTATATCTTACCAAGCGTCACTCCTCTAATTAATTTGAGACTTAAAAATGCACACTAACCCCACCTTCCGATGGTGGCAATATGACACTATTAAGAACAAGTGGACTAAATTCCTCTAATCCTTACTCAACTTCTGTTGTAATGCTTGTTAGCTCGAACTGTCACTGCACCTTCCAGTGTCAGTGACTGGAATAACACTTCCATGCTAAAAACATTCAAACCCACAGATTAAACAGTAGAAACAAGATTGAATAAAATAACATTTAACCCAGAAATCATGTGTACTTCCGTACAAACATGAAATAGAGAGTAATCACTGGCGTTTAGAAAGAAATATAAAAGAAACAAGTGGAGAATACTATTCCTAGAAGAACTCGACTTGAATCTCTCTATTCCCTCTTGTGTCGCGCTCAGGACTCCTCGTCAGGAGCTGGTCTGCATCATTTTCACGTTGGCTCACCCGGGGGAGACTTAAACCGCCATAGCCGCAAGCTTCCCTCCCAAGATAGGTTAAGGAATATGATGGTCAAGAAAAAGCTCTCCTCTTTTTTTTCTTTTCACATCAATATTTATGCCCTTCCAAACAGCACAAGTGTCCTTTCCTTAGAACCATGCCATCCTTCTACGTACAAGTTGGTTATACCAGACTGGATAGCTCACGCATTTTTGTTATTATCTGGACAGATGTCAGATGCGGCGATAATTCTAGACGCAATCTGGAATTACTCATACAGCGACATTAGTACCAAAATATGACAAAATTAAGGATAAAATAGGCTAGGATCTACTGAGTTATAAAATGCAATTTACTAAACTGAAAATGCTAAAATATGTGCTAAGGATAACTAAATGGGAACAAATTAACCAATAAGTAGGGAGAAAATATATGTTCTTTCTAGTACTATCACAATGCTTTTTAGAAGCACTTTTGACATGAAAAACACTTTTAGAGCAAAAAGAATGCTAAACAAGCAAGTTTTTGTTGAATTTTTTTGCTTTTTGAAAACACTTTTGGCCAAATGGAGAAGCTAAAATTTTTAGCTTTTCTTCTCCCAAAAGCAGTTTTCAAAGCTTGATTACTTTTTCACCCCCCAACACACGATACTTTCCCTTCTCTGATTATCCCTTCTCTTTCATTTTCTTTTTTTTCTTCTATTTTCTCCAAGGTTTTTGCTGCTCTCTCCCTCCCTTTCTTCTACTCCCCTAATCTCATCTTCACATTTCAACTTTCCATTTAACTTTCTCATTTTTCTCATTCAAGGTTAAACTCTTTTTGATTATTGTTGAGTTTGGTTGCTCCCCATTTCAGGTTAACTTTCTCGTTTCACCTTTAATTTTTTCGGATTTTCTATTTGGTTGCTAAGTTTGATTCTTTTGCTGAGTTTGATTTTCTTTAGACTTATAATGAAGCTATTAAAAGAATCCTAATAATGGCAAACACACAGAACAATTAACCCCTAATCAAAGAGAAACAGTGAAAAATGGGAATTCCCTTTTACAACATCATTTATGTGAGCAGAAAGAATTTATTAAGAAATAAAAGATAGCAAAACTAGACAGGGTTTTTAACAACGAAGCCTTCATCAATTACTATACTACGTTTTTAAAGATTAAAAAAAAAAAGGTAGCTACTATCCTTGGGACCAATTCTTTCCTGGCTCCTGATTGGTTTTTGGCTGCCAAATTTGTTTGGCTTCAAGGTTCAAAAACTTTCACGATCTCTCTCTTTCAAGGAAAATCCAGATTGAAAATCCCCGTTTTGGTTCCAAGTATGTCCCTTTTTTTTCTCTTGGAAAGGAATGAACTTTTCTTTGTGTTCTTTGAAAGTTCAATTCCGTGGTTGTCTTTTTGGTTTTTTTTCTTTTTTGTTTCATTAATAGCTGTGATTAAAGCTCGATTAAGGTTGTTGGCTTGAAATGGCGTTAAGCTATTCCAAGACATGAACTTTTTCTCTTTTTTTTTTTTCATGGTAAAAGGGGATGTTGGGAAATATTTATAGCTTGGGATTTCATGCTAATGGAAACATTGATATATTTTCAGGTGTATTTGGTTAGGAAGAATATCTGATTTTGCTTGGTTCATTTGATTTCAGCTGCCTTTTCTTTTCTTTTCCTACTGTTCTAATTTGTGGGTATGTTTAAAATTTTCAAGCTTGTTTTAGCTAAATTTAGATACTGGAACTTGGAAGATCAGTCTTGAAAGCTTCGCACTAGTTCATAAAAAAATTGTTCTTTTTTCAACTTAATTAGCATATCCTCAAATCTCATGTTTGTATGTTGTGGATGAATCATAACTTAATTGGCAGAAACACCTTTCCTTCAAAGGAAATCTAAAGTTGAAATCCCTTTTTCTCAATTAACTTTGTACTTTATATATCTCCGTATATGTACTAGAAAAACAGTTCTTTTTCTATTGATCTGTATTTTTCAAGTTAACTTTCTGTTTTGTTAGCTTTGATGTTCTCTTTATGGCATGTGATTATTTATATGATTGTTATTTGGTAAATTATTGCTGTGGATAAACTTTATATCTAATATACTGGACATTGTGATGATAGAATGTTCTTTCAAATTTTAAAACTGTACGACTCAATATCCTCAAGTTTCGCTAGGCTCAATAAGAAAATCTCATAAACACCTTTCTTTTGCCTACATGTGACATCCTTTGCTAATAACCAATATGAACTTTTAATAAAATGGATGGTTACATTCATATATCTATTTTGTGTTGCACTTTCTTACATAAGATATTCTTGAAGTTCAAGTAAGAATAAGAAAACTGTAACTTGTTTTGATTTCAGATTATGCTACCCTGACTTTATTCTGTTAAATTATTGCATGTTTGATATGTGAGAATATCTTTATTTTTATTAATCGTGTGATATTATGTAATAATTATTATATTCATGTTCATTGTAACTACTACAAATTGGAAGAGGACTTGCCTTTCACCTTCAAAGATGTGTATGATGATGGTGATGATGATGGCGAATCAAACAATTTAAGTGATTTTGAAATGGAATTAATAAGAGATATTATAGCTTTTAGTTTAATAAATTCATTTTAAATTGTAAATGCCAATGTAAATTTTTTTTATATTTATATTTAGTATATAAATATTACCCCTTTTTGAAACTTTAATCCAATTATTATATTTTCTATATTATGTTAATATCTAATATGAGTTATATATTTAAATTGCATTTTAAAATAAAATAATTTAAATATGTTAATATCTACAAATATTTAATGGTTATATTTAAATATTTAAAATATAGTTTATATATTCTAATTAAATTTTATAAATAATTGATATTAATTACTTAAAAATATTTAAAATTTATATTTCATATATTAAAATATTAACAACAAGTTATAATGAATTATTTTTTATATTTTTGCTAAAATATCATGATATTAACTAATTTGAATATTATCTAAATGTATATTTATTATATTATGTGTATAATGAACATTTTATTTTTTAAAAATATTTTTTAACAGTAATACTAAAAACTTAAATGTTAAACTTGAAACCTTTTACAAGTATTTTTTTAAAAGCATTTTTCCATCTAAACTAATACTTATACTAATAACCAGGCAAGCGCAGCACGGATGCTAATGATCCTGATCAAACAGACAAAAAAAGAAAATCAAGAAATAAAAAGACTACTAGTGTTATTGAGGAATAACGAAGATATCATCATCGGTAGTCGTTCTCTTAACATCAATAAGAGGAGCATCATTCAAGGCTTTCGATATAAGTGAAGCCTCAGCAGAATTGAAGTTGGTGACGGGAACAGTAGGAAAACTCAGTTCGATCAGAAAGCAGCCGTTCACTCCACCGTTCTGAATCTCGGAGACATTGGTTAGACTAATATCTGGTAATCTTTCAGCCGTTAGGATTCCAGATAGTGTATCAAATTCAATAATGTTTGAATTTACCAAAGCAGTTGTAAAGAGAGTATGAGCAGATGCTAAGGTTACATGACCACATAGCTTAAGCTGCCAAAGAGGAAGACTGTTAATATCCAAGTCGCAATTGTTAAGGTTCAATCAAGAATAATTGAGCTATTGACCCATGGCGTTTAGCATATTAAACATTCAAACTATTAGTAAAGGGTGTTGGAAATAAAAGAAGTGACCTCAGTAACAGGGGTAAAGCATCTAAGACAAAACTTGGAGTTTGGAGAGGTGGAGTTGGGGATCCGAGTCAAGTAACAAGTCTCGGAGAACTTAAACTCAGCAGCCGTGCTTGCGGCCATTTCTCATCTCTTTATTCCTCCAACAAACAAACCGCTGCTGGGTTTCCCTTGAAGGCTGAGTCGGTGAATGCGTCAACCTGTTCAAGAGTCAGACTTAACCCCACTCATTCTTTCAGGATAAGACTGAGTTGAGCAGTAGCACATAAATAAACAAGCTAAGATTAAGAAGCAGAGATATTACCACATAGTATTTGATGGGCGTTTTGGCTATGTTCAGACTAAGATTTGAGTTTGAGAAAACAAGAGTTTTTTCAACTTTGGAGTTGAATGCAGATAGAGATGGTACTGAAAAAGTAAAAACTCAAAACAAATGCCAATTTAAACAAGACCACCTCAATTTCATTTTTTAACCAATGTCTCCTTTCAAAATTTTAATCATTACGGTCCTATCCATGAAAAAATATACCACACCTGTTTTATAAGTAAAATCTACTAGAGCTCCCAAGTGTTATTGGAGTGGGTTTTTAGAGAAAATGAAAACAGCGGCCTATTGTTAATTAAGACCTCGTTTAAACCAGCCCAAACAAAGACACCAAATTGCACAGGTAAGAAATTTAATAAAAAACAATGCCTTATAATTTTAATTTTAATTAAATTAGAAATTAGCTTAAATATAAATACTTGATTATTATTATGCTTATTGCTAAGGTATTATTATGCTTTATGATTACTTTTAAAGCACTGGGGCTTCACCAATTCATGAATTAAATAAGATTATCTCAAACAATCTCTCATTAAACCAGAACTTCTTAAGTCCATAATAATTGAAGTTGCAGGGAAATGTTGGAGGCAGTAACTATCATTAGAACTTGCAATTCATCCAGGACCAGGATAGGGAAATTGGAACTCCACATCTACACCAAAATAGAGCCTTCCATCACCATAACAGCTTTTCCTCGCAGAAGCACTCTCTGGTTCTGCTCATCTAAATGGATCTTCACTATTCCTCCTCTAGGTGATGCCTGCGCAAAGCAACCAACACAATCAATGTCATAACAACAACGGTTTCGTTGGATGGTTCAAAGGAAAAGTAAGGGAAGAATACCGCATGCGCAACAAAATCTAACTTTCCCAGCTTTTGGCTCCAATAGGGTGCCAAGGCACAGTGTGCACTTCCGCAAACCGGATCCTGATAGACATGAGAAAGAGAGATTAGCATGTCTGCATAACGATCCAGCAATGTCGAGCCAAAGAGAATCATGTTCCAGGCAAAGCTATACATGCATTGAGCACATATATGCATGTATCTCAGGGTTTACTTATTTTTGCATGTAATCACCTTCACTACTTTTTCCAGCAGCAGACAAACTAGATAGTTAATGTCAAAATGTTCATTCCAGGGACATAAATACGATACATTTCATCCTCAACAAAGGGCATGGAGCATAAGTTAAGCAAAAACTGTCTACTTAGATGAAATAAGAAATGTTGGATACTATGGCTCACCTCTTTAATACCATACTTAGGACAGAAGAACCGACTAATAAAATCAAATTCAGAATCTGGAGGGGCAGCTCCTGAAACAATTAAGCCTCGTCCAGGACATTTCAGTATGTCGTCGAACTGTGGCTCCATTTCGATAACAGATTTTCCAGATGGGAGCACAACCTGCAAGTATCAAAGTAAACAGAGAAAAGAAACTCCCCATCACTACACTATCATTAACAAACAGTTCCAAATGTGTCAACAAAAGCACACTATCCCGTTTTCAGTCACTTGGAGAACGAGTAACACCATATATGCATATAGCTTGCTAATCATAATTGAAAGCAATAGGAGTACTCAGGCTTTGCTTATGCAATTTAAATCCGCATTTTTAATCGTAATTCTATTTCAAAGGTAAGTTTAATCTCTCACAAAAAAGAATATCGATGTACTCAGAAGCACGTAGTGATTTTAACTAATAACCAGGCAAGGCTGATACTTATACCAGAAATGTTAATGATCCTGACCAAGAATGTGAAAAGACAAAATCAAGAAAGAAAATGATTACTAGCGTTATTGAGGAATTACGAAGATATCATCTGCGGGAGTCGTTCTCTTAACATCAATAAATGGAGCATCGTTCAAGGCTTTCGATACAAGTGAAGCCTCAGCAGAATTGAAGTCAGTAGCTGGAACGGTAGGAAAATTCAATTCGATCAGAAAGCAGTCGCCCACTCCACCGTTCTGAACCTCGGAGACATTGGTTGGACTAACATCTGGAACCTTTATAGCAGTTAGGATTCCAGATAATGTATCAAATTCGATAATGTTTGAATTTACCAAACCAGTTGTAAAGAGAGAATGAGCAGATGCTAAGGTTGCATGACCACATAGCTTAACCTGCCAAAGAGGTAGACTATTAATATCGAGGTCGCAATTGCTATATTACCACTTCACATTTGAGTAGAGTTTTAAGGTTCAATCAAGAATAATTGAGCATACCAAACATTCAATCTATTAGTGAAGGGTGTTGGAAATAAGAGAAGTGACCTCGGTAACAGGGGTAAACCATCTAAGACGAAACCTGGTGTTTGGAGAGGTGGAATTGGGGATCCGAGTCAAGTAACAAGTCTGGGAGATATTAAACTCAGCAGCCACTGCTTGCATCCATTTCTCATCTCTTTCTTCCTCCAACAAACAAACCGCTGCGGGGTTTCCCTTGAAGGCTGAGTCGGTGAATGCATCAACCTGTTCAAGAATCAAACATTCCAACCTGCTTATGACTTAACCCCACTCATTCTTTCGGGATAAGACTGAAAGAATTATATGAAAATAGAAACAGAAATGAACTATAAACTGAGATTATTATTGCTTTTACTAGAATGAACACCAAGATGATGTATTTATACAATATATAGAACAACTAACTATGAAACTGTTAATAGAAATAGTTGTAACAGACTAACAGTTCACAATTTCTAACAGACTGAGTTGAGCAGTAGCACAGAAATAAACAAGCAAAGATAAGAGACAGAGATATTGCCAGATAGTATTTGATGGGTGTTTTGGCCATGTTGTTCAGACTAAGATTTGAGTTTGAGAAAACACAGGTCTTTCAACTTTGGAGTTGAATGCAGATAGATGATGGTACTGCAGAAGTAAAAAGTCAAAAGCCAAAGCCAATTTAAACAAGAACACCTCAATTTGCCATTCATTTTTTAATCAATTTCCCCTTTAATTTTTTAATCATTATAGTAGACTTCAGGTCAAGTTAAGCTATGTCCATAAAAAAGATATATACCAAATTAAATATTATATTCCTGTTTTATGAGTAAAATCTGCTAAAGCTCCCAAGTTCCATTGGAGAGGGTATTTGAAGCAAGGTTTTTAGAATTGAGAAAATGAAAATAGCCTATTGTAAATTAATTATATAAAAATTTATTAATTATATGAAAATAGACTTGAAAGAGTTGGATGTTGTAAATGACATGGCCACATGGGCCTGGAATAAACAATAAACATAGAAAAATAGTTTTTGATCCATCATATCATACAACGGCTTGGAATCATGTTCTTTGACTGAACCATAAAACAGCAATCAACCTGTTCTGTTGACTGGGAAGAAACTATAAATTAAATCCAGGCACCTTAGCTTCACAAAGCTACAATACAGATGACGGCTGAACGCAAATAAACTACTCCATCGAGATGCATGAAGTTAGAAACGCAGCATTGTGCACAAACTTCTTTTATTTATGAACATGAATTGGTGTTAAGCTTTGGCCTGCAATGCAACATCAGACCAGCATGGAAGCTAAACCAGATCAGCAGCAGTAATATTTTGTTTGTAACTTGATTTAGTTCCTTTGTAATTTGTACTTCTCAGTTAGTAGGAGTTGTTGATTTATGTTTGATGTAATAGCTAGTATGTCAGCTACATTGTGTGTGTGATTTTAGCTAAGCTTTAGTCAAGTATTAGTGGAAGCAGTTAAACATTAGGTAACTGCCATATTTTCATTGTAACATATATTTTATTCAATTTAATGAAAAAAAATTGAGATTTCAGAGATCATTTTTCAGTTTTCTTCTTGATTTTACTTCTTTGCATCCAATTTTCTTTCTCCTTTGTTTTCTGTCAAAAATCCAACATATGGTATTTTTGCTAGATGAAATATGAGGAGAAGTAGTTTTGCCGGATGAAATATGAGAGAAGAAGTTCAAAAAACCCAACAAATGGTAATCAAAGCCTGTCATCTTTGAGGGCCTCTGTTGTTGGTTGTTTTCCTTTGTGAAGAAAATTTGGAGAGAAATACTGAAGTTGTTGTTTTTGTTGCTGCATGATGAACTTCACACCACCACCACCACCTGTGTTTACTGGTGAGAACTTCCACATTTGGGTAGTAAAGATGAAAACTTACCTGCAAGCACATGACTTATGGAATGTGGTCGAGAATAACATAGAACCAGCTCCATTGAGGGCAAATCCCACCATTGCACAAATTCGACAGCACAGTGAAGAGTGTGCCAAGAAGCACAAAGCAATGGCTTGCATGCAGAATGGTGTATCTGATGTGATTTTCACTCGGATAATGGCATATGACTCACCAAAGCAAGCATAGGAGAAGCTGAAAGAAGATTTTATGGGATCAGACAAGACAAGGCAGCATCAACTTATCAACCTCAGGAGGGATTTTGAGAATTTGAAAATGAGAGAGTCAGAGACCATCAAGCAGTACTTTGATAGGATAATGGCCACAGTCAACAATATTAGGCTCCTTGGTGATGATTTCAGTGAGAGCAGAGTTGTTGAAAAGGTCATTACAACTCTCCCTGAAAAGTTTGAATCAAAGATCTCCTCATTGGAGGACTCGAGGGACTTATCAACCATCTCCTTGTCTGAGTTGGTAAATTCCCTATATGTACTCGAGCAAAGGAGGGCCAACAGGACGGAGGAGTATCTAGAAGGGGCTTTCCAAGCAAGAGTGATCGCTGTGAAGTCAGAGTTTTAAAATTTATAATGATAATGATCGAACCTGGAAACTAACTATGACAACGATTGAGGCAAGTGCACCTATCGAACAGTAGTATAGCTTAGGCAAGACCGGATTATCGAACCCAAAGGAACTAAAAGTACTAATACTAACTTTCTTTCTATTATTTAGCCTAAAATAAGTGAAGTTGTTTATTAATCTAAATTAACTAATTACTAAGCTAAAGACGCAAAGACAAAAAGAATGAATTGGGGAAATACTTGGGAAAAACTCAGTTGATTAAGACGATACCCTTAAGAAGAATCCACCTAGACGTCACTTGTTACCTAACTCGAACTGCATTTATTTATTCACTTGACTTGATCCGTAGGATTCCTAATGTACATTAGACCCTTTCTCGAAGCGAATAACGACTAACCCTAGGTTGATTAATTGAAATCTCTTTCTAATTAAAACCCCTAGAATCGCATTAACTCGATCTATGGATTCCCATATTAGGTTTCGCCCTAATCCAGCAACGCTTCATCACCCTATCTCTAGGCGCACGAACAACTCCGCTGTAATTATGCTAGATCTATGAATAGGCAGGGGCTTTTGCTCCACCACCTAAGCACATCATACTTGAATTAATATCCGCGAAATATCAACACAAGAATTAAGCACACATAATTAAGAACAAATCAAGTATTTAACATATAGTTCAAAAAACAATAACAAGATTCATCTAGGTTTCATCCCCTTCGTATCTCAAGGGTTTAGTTCATAATAATAAAGAAAAACATCTCGGAAGAAAAGATAAAACAAAACATAAGAAATCCCTAAAACTCCCTGAAGGAATTGAAGGAGAGATCCTCCGTCTTGAGTAGAATTCCGGCTTCTTGAGATGGATCAACTAGCTATCCCTGAGTGAATTCCCACAAATCTGACCTTTTTGGCTTGGCTCCTTGGCCTAGCTAACCGCCCTCTTCTAGATTATACTTAGGGTCTTTATATAGGCTTTTGAAATAGGATTCTTTACCCCTAAGTATCCTTTTCCGAGTGAAATTACTCTCCTCTACGGTAGGGGCACGGCCATGGCGCACGCCCGTGTGAATCGTGGCCAGGCCGTGTTTGACTCCGTTAATGAGGCACGACCGTGTAGGTCGACTTCAGGCCGTGTTCTAGTATATTTGAGGAGGCACGGCCGTGTGGGACTTAGTCCAGGCCGTGTCGATTTCTTCTTTGGCCCATTTTGGTCCGTTTTGAGCCCGTTTCTCATTCTTTTTATCCTTGGGTGCTTTCCTGAGTATAAGACATGAAAAGAAAGGATTAAGAGCACCTTTTTACATAAATCAAGGGATAAATCATCCAAAAGTATGCTAAATGTCGGATTAAAATATGTTACTATTTCAGTTTATCAAAAAGCCAAAGAAAGCTCAAGTTCGAGCAACAAAGGGAAGAAACCATGGCTTGACAAAAAGGAGAAATCAAAGAGGGATGCTGGAAAGAAGAAATTTTCACATTGCATTCACTGCAAAAGAAGCACACACTTGGAGAAGCTATCACTGTAGTGCAGCCGGATATCCAGTCTGTAAGTCAGAAAAGCAGCTTTGGTCATGTTGAGAATTTTTGCAAGAACAAAAGAAGGGCATAAACTCAGCAGCAAAACCAAGCTCAAGTTGCTGAAGATGTTCAGGCTCAGGAGGAGCATGTTTTCACTGCAACTTGTTATGCAACCTCAGCCAAAGTGAGAAGAAATTGGTTAGTAGATAGTGGCTACACTCACTATATGGCATCTGATGAAGAGCTGTTCAAGAATCTTGACAGAAGCTTTACTTCCAAAGTCAGGATTGGAAATGGCAACCTCATTGAGGCCAGAGGCAGAGGAAATGTAGTGATCAGCACACACTCAGGTAACAAAGTAATTTCAAATGTTTTGTTTGTGCCTGATATAGACCAAAACCTGCTTAGTGTTGGCCAGTTAATTGAGAAGGTTTATTCACTTGATTTCAAGAATAACTCATGTGTTATTGAGGATTCATCTGGTCAAGAACTGGTTACAGTGGCCATGACTGAAAGATGTTTTGTGTTGAACATGAATCAGTTGGAAATGAAGGCCTATACTAGTGCTACTGACACAGCTAGTTTATGGCACAAGAGGTTAGGCCATGTCAGTTATAGATCACTTGGTTTGCTGAACAGATTGAATTTGGTTGAAGACATGTCCAAAGTTGAAGTCAGTGACAATGTTTGTGAAATTTGCCAGCTTGGGAAGCAGGCAAGATTGCCTTTTCCAGTTGATAAGGCATAGAGAGCTCGAGGCAAGCTCGAATTGGTCCATACTGACATATGTGGACCAATGAAGACTTCTTTAAATGACAGCAGATATTTTGTGCTGTTCATAGATGATTTCAGTAGATTTTGCTGGGTCTATTTTTTTGAAGCAAAAGTCAGAGGTGTTTGAAGCATTCAGCAAGTTTAAAGCTCTAGTTGAGAATCAATCAGGCAGCAAGATTAAGGCTTTGAGATCAGATCATGGGACTGAATACTTATTAGAGAAGTTTCAGAAGTTATGTGAGCAAGCTGGAATTCATCATCAACTAACAACCATTTACATTCCTCAGCAGAATGGAGTGTGTGAGAGAAAGAATAGATCAGTGCTTGACATGGCTAGATGCTTACTGTTTGAAAGTAATTTGCTAAGCAAATTTTGGGCTGAAGCAGTAAACACCTCAGTGTATCTACTCAATAGGCTGCCTACTAATGCTGTCAAAGATAAAACCTCTTTTGAAGCTTAGCATGATCTCAAACCAATAGTGTCACATCTAAAGGTGTTTGGTTGTGTCTGCTACACTCTCATACCAGCTGAGAAGAGAACCAAACTTGAAAAAAGATCTGTGCCAGGGATCTTTGTTGATTACAGCAGCACCAAGAAAGCCTATAGGGTGTTTGATCCTTCAACAAAGAAGATCATAGTGAGCAGAGATGTGAAATTTGATGAAGGAAGAGTATGGAACTGGAATGGGACAGGTGCAAGCTTGAATGAGGAAGATCAGTTAGACAGCAATCTGCAACCAGCTGAAGAAAGGCCAGTAGATGATAATTTTGATGATAAACCTGTAAGAGGCACAAGAACCATTGCAGACATTTATCAAAGGTGTGATGTTGCAATAGTTGAGCTTTCAAATTTTGATGAAGCAGCCAGAGAAGAATGTTGGAAAAGGGCCATGGAAGCTGAAATACAGATGATTCAAAAGAATGACACTTGGGAATTAGTTGAAAGACCAGACTAGAAGAAAGTTATTAGTGTAAAGTGGGTGTTTAGAGTTAAATACAATGATGATGGCTCTCTAAACAAACACAAGGCAAGACTTGTGGTGAAAGGATACAGCCAACAATATGGGATCGACTTCATTGAGACTTTTTCTCCTGTTGCAAGGCTGGACACAATAAAGCTTTTGTTTGCCTTAGCAGCTCAAAAGGGTTGGAGAGTGCATCAGCTGGATGTCAAGTCTGCTTTTCTGAATGGCTTCCTCAAGGAAGAAATTTTCATTGAACAACCAAAGGGGTTCAAGGTTCCTGATGAAGAGAACAAGGTTTATAAGCTAAAAAAGGCCTTGTATGGTCTGAAGCAGGCACCAAGGGCCTGGTATGACAGGGTTGATACACACCTGTCTAGGTTCAGGTTCGAGAAAAGTGTTAGTGAACCTACACTTTATGTGAAAAAGTCAGAACATGAAACTCTTCTGATTGTCTCACTTTATGTGGATGACTTACTTGTAACTGGAAGCAAGGGAGAGCTGATTGATGAGTTCAAAATGCAAATGCAGAATTTTTTTGAGATGACTGACTTGGGGGAAATGACATTATTTTCTTGGCATGGAAGTAATTCAAATAGACCATGCCATCTTCATAAGTCAGCATGCTTTTGTACAGAAGATCTTAAACAAGTTTTGTATGTCCAATTGCAAAACTGTCAGCACACTAGTGGCTCAAGGTGAAAAATTAACAAGTAATAACAGTCATGAAAGAGTTGATGAGAAGGAATATCGAAGCTTGGTAGGTTGTTTGCTTTACTTAACAGCTACTAGGCCTGATATCATGTATGCTGTTAGCTTATTGTCCAGATTCATGCATTGCTGTGATATTGTTCATTTTAAAGCAGCAAAGAGAGTTCTCAGATATGTGAAGGGGACTTTGAATTATGGAGTGAAATTTGAGAAGGGAAAAGAGCTCAAACTGACAGGGTATTCTGATAGTGATTGGGCAGGGTCCATTGATGACATGAAAAGTACTTCTGGCTATTTCTTTACACTTGGCTCAGGAGTTTTTTGTTTCTGCTCAAAGAAGCAACAAACTGCTGCTCAATCGACAGTTGAAGCAGAATACATTACAGCTGCTGCAGCTGTTAATCAAGCCATTTGGCTTAGGAAGTTGCTGTGTGATTTGAATGAAGAACAAATTGAAGCTACTGAAAATTAGAGTTGATAATCAGTCAGCAGTTGCCATAGCCAAAAATCCTGTTTTTCATGGCAAAACTAAACATTTTAAGATTAAATTTCATTTTGTTCGAAAGGCTGAACAATCGAGGGAAGTGAATCTGGTTCATTGCAGCTCAGAAAATCAGTTTGTTGATATTCTAACCAAGTCTCTCGGTGCTATAAGGTTTGATACTTTAAGAAGAAATATTGGTGTTTGTTGCATACAGTCCAAGGAGGAGTGTTAAGCTTTGGCCTGCAATGCAACATCAGACCAGCATGGAAGCTAAACCAGATCAACAGCAGCAATATTGTGTTTGTAACTTGATTTAGTTCCTTTGCAATTTGTACTTCAAGTTAGTAGGAGTTGTTGTTGATTTATGTTTGATGTAATAGCTAGTATGTTAGCTACATTTTATGTGTGATTTTAGCTAAGCTTTAGTCAAGTATTAGTGGGAGCAGTTAAACATTAGGTAACTACTATATTTTCATTGTATTATATATGTTATTCAAGTTAATGAAAAAAATTGAGATTTCAGAGATCATTTTTCAGTTTTCTTCTTGTTTTTACTTCTTTGCATCCATTTTTCTTTCTCCTTTGTTTTCTGTCAAAAATCCAACATATATTATTTTTGCTGGATGAAATATGAGGAGAAGTAATTTTGCTGGAAGAAATATGAGAGAAGAAGTTCAAAAAACCTAACAATTGGAGAGTCAAGGTCACGACTAGCAAAAATCTGTCTCGCCTTGGTCCCATCCCTAGAACTATCACACTTATTTACTTGTACGAGCTTTGCTCTTTTGCTTGTAAAGTTTGGTTACTAATGTAAATTTATTTCAGCAATTACAAACCATTATTTCCAATAGTTACAAGCCATTTTTTACACTTACAAAAATATTAAATATTTTTTTGACCGTTACATGAAAATGTTACCATTTTACCCTCGTTAAATTACATTATAAACAGGAGGCATTTTTCCTTCATTTGATACACAACTGAAAAACAAAGCTTCTTCTACTCTCTCTCGACTCTCTCTCATTCTTTTTAAAACGTAGAATTTTTCTTAAATTGCATTAAAGGATATTCTGTCTAGAAGTTTGGGTTTTAAGCAGGTGACCTCCTCTGGACGTACTAACGTCCAGAGTGTGAATATGCAATAAAATATAGAAAAGCAAGACGGTGTTCGCAAGTATACGGGTTGAGTTGTAATATAATTTTACAACGAAGTAGGTGAGTACTCCGAGGATCGTAACCAAGGGAAACGAGTGCTAGATCAATTCTAACCTAAACACTAAAAGATCTAATTAGTATTTTAAATAAATTATAGTACGAGAGCATAAAATGAGTTTTTTAAGGTTTTTATAATAATAAAATAAAATAACATAAAAGAAATAAAATTTAGGAGATGGAAGAGTAGAATAAATCAAATCTCGATTATGCGTGATTAGCTCGCTTCGATAATCCCCATCAACTGTCATTCCAGGTTCCTCGTTAATCAATTAGTCGCTACCTTAGCAGGATCTTTCGATATTTCACTAACATAACAAGTCAACAGGAACTACTTATCTTCCAACCTCACAGTCCAGACTAGCTTGGGGTGAAGGTGTTCATGAATGGGCAATACCAATTTTGGGTTAATTCCCACCTTGATGACTTCCTGGGATTGTCAGGCCTAGGGTTTGTTTTACGTTCTTCCTTTCCCAAATAGTTGATCCGCTGAGTAACCCTATAAAACAGTTAAGAGATCATACCTCCACTCGCTAATCCCCCATAGAGGGATTGGTTCCTCATGGCTTTCATAGACAATATGAAATCGATATAAAGAGAAAGCATGTAAATTAAATAGGCAAAATAAGGTAAATGAAAGAGCCTGATTGTATTAAGATTAATTGTGAATCCAAAAAGTTTGAATGCTTCCATAATTCAGATCTCTTGAAATCAACAAGAACAACTGAAAGAAATCTAAAACCTAAGAACGAAAGAAAACTAAACTAAATTTTACAAAGAGAATTTTGGCTAAAGGAATGGTGTCATAACAAGTGACAAATGAGCCTATTTATAGCCTTCAGGTGGCCGTCGTCCTGAACCCTAGGTTAGCTGACGTTCCCGAGCTTTAAGTTTGATTGTACAGACCAAAACACCCATGCTTCGTGTTTAATTTCCGTCATAGAGTCGATGTCGCAACACACCAGGATTTGTGTCGAGACAAAGCAGTCAGTATACTCCTCTTGAGCAATCTTAATGGGTATGTCATGACACCCTCGGGCTGTGTCGCGACATTGAAGGCAGTCTTGAGGTTTCTCCATTATGCTCCCTATGTTGCGACATCAGTCATCCCGTGTTGCGACATAGCGACCAATATTAGTTTAATATGCCTTCTAAAGGTCTCTTGCACACTCACAAAGTGCGTTAGCTCACCCTTAGGCCTCATTCGGACCCTAAGGTCAATAAAAGACTCAATTTGCATATTTTATTGAATATAAATAAAACTAAGAAAACTTAACTAGAACATAACAAAAATTCTTGTATTAAAGCTTTTTAAATGCGAAAACTAGTTTAATCTGCCACACCGAATTACGATAGATCAAATTCCTCCACACTTAAGTCATTTCTTGTCCTTAAGCAACATAAACATAAAAAAAAAATAAATGCGACGACCCTTGAACAAATATCATACAAGTATTGACTTCAGAGCATATGACTTAGGCATTCCATGCTTACTAACAACCTTAACATGATGACTAATTGACTTACCAATTTTGATCACAAACATCTAAGTTCAGTAGGTTATAAAATATACGAGTATTAAGGGTCACACCTGTAGGGATCCATCAATAAATTATACAATTACACTTATCCAAGCAAAATACAAATAGTCGTTTATGCGTATGTTTAGTATGATGTCCATTCATGTATAAGGATATTTAAGTCACATAGGACTTTTCGACTTGTAATGTTCTGAGGCTTAGCACAAGTATGGAATTTAAAGATAGTCAGTATCAAGAGGGTTACAAACAAAAAAATAGTTTGGCACATCATATTGATCCCTATTCTTGCCCCCTTAGTGACCCTTACCCGCTCACCGCCTTATTTCTCCTTCTTTCACCTTCCTTATCTCTCTGTATATAGGAAGTCATAGCATGGCATAGTAACTACGGCTAGCCTTACGAGTTTTTGTGCATTAATGAACGAGTTTTTCTTTCTTTTGTGATTTTGTCACTCTTCTCTTTTCCAATACATCTCACTCATGAATGTTTTTTCTCTGGTTTAATACTTTTTCTGATTGTACTAATTTTCTTTTGGATTTTTCTTTTTGTTTCGCACATTAGGCTAACTTATAGTTCCTATATCACACCAATCTTTCCTATTTCACTCTATTTTTACAAACTCCACAATGATGTATCTGCTTAACCTTTAATACATATGGCTAGACGTCTATAGTCATGCAGCGTAGGGCCAAAGAAAAAGGGCAAATACAAATTAACATTTTCAGGCTCGGGGTTTGTAATAAGGTTCATCAAGAAGTGTCAACAGGCTCAAAAATTGATACTAAAGGTGAAATACAAATAGGTCAGCTTTTTGGCTCCAGATGTGTTTCGAACAATGCTTTGGGTCATCCCTGAATATCTCAATATGCACAAATATAATCAACCAAACAAACTCAAATACAATCATTTATCATTCATACTAGTATGCTCGTTTCCTTTTATTTTCTATATCATTTGGTACAATTGATTGCTTAATACCTATTTACAGTGTAACATATAGAACTTAGTAGTCTAATAATACCTATTTATTGTGTAACATATAGAACTTAGTAGTCTAATAATAAAATTTAAAATCACCTACCATCATGTCAAATTTATTTGTAAACACAAGAAACCTATGCACAAGCTCCTAAACAATCACTTGTATTTCTATAAGCTCAAGCACACAAAAGATGATAAAAATCAAAGAAAAATGTAGAAACAAATAAACAAGTTTTCTATGTTACCCCCACACTTTATTTGACACATTGTGTAACAGCCCGATTTAGGGGCTAGTCGGAACAGTGATCTCAGAATCACTAATTCGAGGTTAGAGAAAATTATTTTCATGTCATGTTATGTGTTATAACATGTTTATAAGGATGCATGAAAATTTTGGTACATTAATTTTAGCGATTTCTAGCTAAATTGTAAAAAAGGACTAAATCGCAAAAAGTGCAAAAGTTCTATTTTATTTGCTAGAGATGTCAAATGGCTAAGGATTTTAAATTGGAGGTCCCAAATGTGCAATAAGTCCATTGGGGGAGTGATGGCCGGCCATGGGGGACAAGATTATTAAATTAGTCAAAGACTTGATGTGTTAGGTGAGGAAAGAATAAAATAAGAGAAAAATAAAGAAAAGAAAGATATCATCTTTTGTTTTCTTCATCACCACCGAATATTGGCAGCAAACAAGGGTGGAAGAACTCAAAAATTTTAGCAAGCTTTTCTCCACTCAAGTAAGTCAATTTGATGGTTGTTTTTTTTTATGATTTTTGTACTTTTGAGACCCCTGAAGCTTAAGCTTTCTAAAGAGGGGATTATTTTGCAACATGGTTGAAAGTCTAGGGACTTTCCATGAGAGATTTTATGCTGGTTGCTGAGTTTTTATGGAAGAAAATGAATGATAGGATGATGAGAAACAACTTTTGTGAAAGGTGTTGTCATGGAAACACCTAATTGGGACAAAAATGCAAAAGTTGTAATTTGTTCATTAAGGCATGAAATTGATGGAATTGTGAATAGTTGTAAGAGGATTAAATGTTCAACTAGGCTTGTTTAACGAGAAAATGTGATGAAAATTTATTTACGAGCCTAGGGGCAAAATCGTAATTTTGCCAAAGTTAGGGGCAAAATAGTCATTTTTGCCTAAAATGTAGATTATAGTGTATTATGTTTTATAAGTGATTAAATCAGTAAATTCCATTATTCTAGATCAAAGAAAATGAGTTTCGGACCTAGAACGAGTGAAAAGAGAAATGTGGGCAAAAAGTCCCTTCCGGCCCTTTCGACATCGAGGTAAGTTTATAGGCAAATAGACGTGTTTAATTGTAGATAAATGTTATATATATTTGCTGGTATGAAAAATGTAACAGTCTGGTTTTGAGGCTAGTCGAAACAGTGGTTTCGAGACCACTAATCCGAGGTCGAGGAAAATTATTTTGACGTTAATTTATGTGCTGTAGCATGATTATATGGATGCATGAAAATTTTGGTGTTTTAATTTGAGTGATAACATGCTTAATTGCGAAAAAGGACTAAATCGCATAAAATGCGAAAGTTCTATTTTTCATGGTAGAGGTGTCTAATAGCTAAAAAATGTAATTGGGAGGATTTTAAAGTGCAATTAGGCCATTTATCTAGTGATGGCCGGCCATGTGCATAGGGGAGACAAGGGCATTTAATTCTTGGTCAAAATTGGGAGAATTAGGTGAGCAAAGATGAATAAAATAAAGTGAAAAGAAAAAACTATCATCTTTTACTATTCACACTTCTCTTCCATCGAAATATTGAAGAGAAAATAGGGGTTTTGAAGCTTAAAATTTCAGCAACTCATATTCTTCACAAGTAAGTGATTTTGATGGTTTTAGTTGATAATTTTTGTACTTTTGGAGTCCCCAAAGCTTAAGCTTTCTAAAGAGGGGACTAGTTTGTGATATGGTTGAAAGTCTAGGTACTTACCATGAGAGAAATGATGTTGATAGCTGAGTTTTTATGGAAGAAAATGAATGTTAAGGAGGTGTGAGACAACTTTTATGAATGGTGTTAGCATGAAAACACCTAAATGGGACTTGAATGCAAAGATTTAATTTGTGTCATAAATGCATGAAATAGTTGTAATGGTGAGTAGCTCTAAGAGAAATAAATGTTCATCTATTCTTGTTCATTTAGAAAATGTAGTGAAAAATGATTCACGAGCCTAGGGGCAAAATCGTAATTTTGCCAATGTACAAGGGCAAAATGGTTATTTTTGCCCAAGTGTAAAATTTGATGTATTATGATCATAGAATGATCTAAACGAATAAATTTCATTGTTATAGATCAAGAAGAGCGCGGAACCAACCTTGACCGTGGAAAAGGCAAGGTGACGGACTAAATCGTTGGTTATCACGTTTTGCACCGAGGTAAGTTTATGTGTAAACAATGCATGATTGTGTAAATATTGTGTGGTTAACTAGTGTATGGCAAGATTGAGAACATGTGTGGTTCAAATGGATTGAATGTGGAAATTGTTGAATAATTATTGTATGAATGATGAAATAGTCATATAAATATGTAATGTTGATACTTTTTGGTGGGCTAAGTGCGATACCACCTTGTTGATTAATTTACGGTGGACTATGTGCGAAACCATCGTCTAAAATCTTTTGGTGGGCTAAGTGCAATACCACCTTGTTGCTAATTTACGATGGGCTGTGAGATACCATCGTCTATTCATCTTTTGGTGGGCTATGTACGATATCACCATAACTAATCTTTTTGGTGGGCTAAGTGCGAAACCACCGAGTGGCTTGACTGTGTGAAATGGAATTAGAAATAGTGAATGTTGTATTATGTGACCTTGTGATACTAAGTGCAGGGAAACTCTTAATGAGTGTGTGCATTAAGATGTGAGATGGTTGAAATGTGGGAATGGAGAAAATGAGTAAGCATGTCATGAATGTAAATTACTTCTTGCTTAGTACGTAATGCTATGTATTTGTTCAATACATGTGTAACAGCCCGATTTAGGGGCTAGTCAGAACAGTGACCTCGGAATCACTAATTCGAGATTAGAGAAAATTATTTTCATGATATGTTATGTGACATAACATGTTTATAAGGATGCATGGAAATTTTGGTGCCTTAATTTTAGCGAATTCTAGCTAAATTGTGAAAAAGGACTAAATCGCATAAAGTGCGAAAGTTCTATTTTAATTGCTAGAGGTGCCAAATAGTCATAGAATATTAATTGGAGGTCCGAAATGTGCAATTTGACCTTGTTAAATGTGTTGGCCGGCCATAGAAAGTCAAGGGGGACAAAGACATTAAATGATGGTAAAAAATTTGGTGATGTTAGGTGTTTAAATGAATAAAATAAGGTGAATAAAGATGTTATCATCTTTTCACTATTCCTTCACCTTCTTCAACCAAAAATTGAAGAGAAATAAGGGCTATGGAGCTAAAAAAATTCAGCAAAAATTCCTCCTCACAAGTAAGTGATTTTGATGATTTTTCTTGATAAAAATTGTACTTTTGGAGTCCCCAAAGCTTAAGCTTTCTAAAGAGGGGACTAGTTTGCAATATGGTTGAAAGTCTAAGGACTTTCCATGAGAGATTTTTATGTTGTTTGATGAGTTTTTATGAAAGAAAATGAATGATAGGATGATGGGAAACAACTTTTGTGAAAGGAGTTGTCATGAAACACCTAAATGGGACTAAAATGCAAAAGTTGTAATTTGTTCATTAAGGCATGAAATTGATGGAATTGAGAATAGTTTTAAGAGGATTAAATGTTCAGATAGGCTTGTTTAACAAGGAAATGTGATGAAAATTTATTTACGAGCCTAGGGGCAAAATCGTAATTTTGCCAAAGTATAGGGGCAAAATGGTCATTTTTGCCTAAGTAGAGATTATGTTGTAGTACGATCATTGAGTGATTAAATGAGTAAATTTCATTGTTCTAGATCAAAGAAAACGAGTTTCAGACCTAGAACGGATGAAAAGAGAGAAGTGGGCAAAAAGGTCCTTTTCGGCTCTTTTGACATCGAGGTAAGTTCATATGCGAATGTTGAAACTACGTATGAGCTCATTTAGTATTCCAATGTTGTATGAAATGTATATTACTATATGAATGTATGAAATGTCTCTTGATGAGATGTCAATGGAATTGAACTTAGAGTAATGGGAAATGTATGTGGAATGATATGATGATAGTTAAGGCCTCTTGTAAGACCATATTGGAAAATGGCCTCGATGTAAGAATTCGTATAAGACCATGTCAAGGACATGGCATCGACATGTTACTACAAGTAAGACCCTATTGGGGTATGAATGCTATGTGACATTATGAGTATGGGACTCGAGAGAGAGTTATTTAATAACTTGAGTGATTCAACGTATATGTTGAAAGAAAGAAAGTACGTGGTCGTACCACGAAAAAAGTAGAAGTGTGTGTGCTAGAATTGAATTGATATGAATTTGGTTTACGATGAACCCTTAGTGGGTTATGTGTATTCAATACACCTTAGTTGTATGAGATAGATTCATTAATGCATCGTGTGAATGCGAGCGAGCATCGTAGAAAGTTAAGTAAGAATAGAAGTATGTGAGGATATTCTCGGAGGAACATTTGAAATGGAGATATACCTGAGGATTATTATTCATGAATGTAAAATAACGGCGAGCTATGTGCAATATCACCATATGAATAGTAATCGATGGGCTAAATGCGAAACCACTGAGATATTAGTAGCATGAGCGACTTAGTGAAAATGTTTGATGTGTTGTTTTATATGATCATGTGGTGATCAGTGCAGGAATGTACACTTATTAAATGAGCAGTTGGCTTGTGACATGGTAAAATTGTGGTAAGAGACTGAATGAGTAAGTTCTAAGAATAGTTGAGTAAGTAACCATGAGTTTATGAGAGACACTCTTCATGATACTTTGTAATTATGTATATCAATATTTGACGCATTATGCAGATGATCTTACTAAGCTTTATTACTTACTCCTTTACTTTTCTCATCTCTTATAGGTTATATTAACTAGCTCGGGTTGGAGGCCACCGGAGATGTTTTCACACTATCGAGCAGACACTTGGTATGATGTATCAAGTCTCTTTAAGTTATGGCATGTATAGGGCTAGTACCTAAGGTTGAATAAGTCATTGTTGACGTGGCCAAATTATATTGGCCTAAGAGAACTTATGTTTATTTGTGTGTAGCCATAGATGATGGCCTAAGTTGTTTGTAATTATATAGGAATTAGTTCTCCCTAGTGTATGGGATAAAGACCTCATTATTTTCTAATCAAACGTCTTTAATTCTAGAGTAATGTTGATACTATGTGTAGTTATGTGATGAGGTATGAATGCATGCAAATGTGGGTGGAAAAAGGCTTGGTAGATAGCCTCTAAGTGCCCGCACGGATAGACACATGGGCGTGTGTCTAGGCCGTGCGTAACCTGCACCTTAGTTTTATAAGTCAGGATAGGCCACGGGCTAATCCCATGGCCGTGCATGTTACACGGTTGGAACATGGGCGTGTGCTCGGTCGTGCTAAATAAGTTAGTATGTCAAGGTATAGTACACGGTCTATGTCCACGGGCGTGTCAAGGCCGTGTGGATTTAGTCAGTGTCGACCACGGGTGGAAAGCACGGGCATGTCTTAAGGGCACACGGGCGTGTTCCCAATCCACATGGGCGTGTGCCTTAATCGTGGGGCATTTGGCAGAATGGTTGGGTTTTTAAGCACGATTGTTGAGCATGGCCGTGTGTGTCTACACACGGGCGTGTCTCATTATACATCGGCGTGTGGCCCCTGTTTTAAAGAAAGTTTTCTTTAACTCGTAAAAATTTTCCGAACGTAAGTTTAAGGCCTCGTAGGCCCACAATACGAATGACATGACTAAGAAAGAGAAGTTTTTAATTTGGAACAAAATTTTATAGCTCGTAAGTATATGCTTAAGGAAGTTCAAGCATAGTAATGTCTCGTATCCGGGTTTAGCCTCAAAAACGGGTATGGGGTGTTACATTTAGTGGTATCAGAGCTATGGTTTAGTCGGTTCTAGGACTAACCTAGCGTGAGTAAGAGTCTAGCTATACATGCCATATGTGGACAGTGATAGTGTGATGTCTCCCGGCTCTAACAAAATTATTTTGTTAAGACAGTGATGATTCCCAATCGAGCTAATTTCAGTAAGTTGTATGATTTCCAAGCTTCATGGATATTTTCATTGAATTTCTTGCTATCTTGCTAAATGCACATTATTTCCATGAAAGTGTTTAATGATTTATTAAACAAAGAAGTTATTAAGAGCATGTATATGAAAGTCCCGATTTAAATTGAATTACTTAGGATACTCGATCTACCACATGAGATTAGAAAGTTCGTATAAGACCAAGCCAAGGCATGGCATCGGCAATCAGGCAGAGATATCATGTAAGTCCAAGGCAAGCTTGGCATTGAACAAGTTATCATGTAAGTCCAAGGCAAGCTTGGCATTGAACAGATATCATGTAAGTCCAAGGCAAGCTTGGCATTGAACAGATATCATGTAAGTCCAAGGCAAGCTTGGCATTGAAAAGCTATCAAGAGAAAGAGATTTCATGTAAGTCCAAGCCAAGGCTCGGTATTGACCAGTTCATGAGTAAATATACCAAGTAAGACCATGTCAAGACATGGCAATGGTAAGTTCCCAAGGGAACTCACGAGAAAGACTTCGTATAAGTCCATGTCAAGACATGGCCTCGAAACCAATAAGAGAGATTCCATGTAAGACCGTATCTAGGATATGGCTTTGGCATCGAGTTATGTGAGATGAGATTCAGTATCCTCGGTTATTCATAGAAATTCATCGGGCAAAAAAGTAAAGCTTAAATGAGATAGCAATAAAGTTAGTAGTAAAGTTGATATTATGTCATGCTAGTTAAGGCTGACTAACAAGTATAATTCATGTTATGAATGATGATGCTGAGATTATGTTTATTATAGTAAAGCATACTGATCTATGTGATCAAGTGTTACAAGTACTTTGTTTACCTTACAAGCATGAGACTAGTAAGTGCCATGATATATGTGAAAAGCAGTAAGAGTAAGTAAGTACTTGCGATTTGTGATGCCATTGTTTATGGTAAATATGTTCACATGATTAAAAACTGAAAAGTTCAATTTAGTAGAATGCAGGATATGAGTACGGTCGTTCAACGATGAAAAGATGAATAAGACCATAGTTGGACCATGGCAATGAGAAGGTCAGTGTAAGACCATGTTTGGAACATGGCATCGACCGTATTATGAGGGTCAGTGTAAGACCATGTTTGGAACATGGCATCGACCGTATTATATGGGTCAGTGTAAGACCATGTTTGGAACATGGCATCGACCGTATTATGAGGGTCAGTGTAAGACCATGTTTGGAACATGGCATCGACCGTATTATGAGGGTCAGTGTAAGACCGTGCTTGGAAAATGGCATCGGCATTGATACGTGTGCTAGTGTAAGACCATATCTGGGACATGGCTTCAGCACCAAAGAAAGATCTCGTATAAGACCATTTTCGGGACATGGCATCAACATCTAAGTATGATCTCGTATAAGACCATATCTGGGATATGGCATCGGTATTAAATAGTAGTCCATGTGAGACCACGTCTGGGACCTGGCTTCAGTATGAGATCGTGTAAGACCATATCTGGGATATGGCGTTGATATCGATATAAGATTTTGTGTAAGACCATAGCGAGGCTATGGCATCGTGACGACATGTAAGGCCATAGTTGGACTATGGCAATCAGGTAGACGACGTACTCAAAACCCGTAAGGCATTCTCTAAATTAATAAGCAATAGTAAGGGGAAGTAGAATCAAATGTTGAATGCTCAAGTAGATATTAATGTGGAACTTGAGTAAGTAAAGTCATTGTTCGAAAGTACGAGTAATATAAAAAATTGTGGCATGAAAATGTGAAAACTCACTTGGAGTGAGTTGTGTGACTATGATGATATTTCATTGATGATGAATGATAAATCATATGTGTGTGGTCACGAGAGTCAAGTTATGGGACGCTGCGACCTCACCCCCTTACCCCTGTTGGATTATGATGAATTGTTATGAGAGTTAAGTTGAGTAAGTTTGCATTCGATTAATGCAATAATTATGTTAGTATAATTGAAAATGCTTTGTATCACATTGATACATAATACTCTACTATATAGAGTAATTGTTTTTGAAAATGAGGTTGAAGTCCTTGGGGACTATAGTAAAAAGAGTTATCATTGATATATGAAAGAGATAAGGTCCCGTATAAGACCATGACCGGGACATGGCCTCGGCACCGAGTTGAGATCCCGTATAAGACCATATTCAGAATATGGTAACGATATTTGATATGGAAGTCCATGTAAGACCTTATCCGGGATATGGCATTGACACCCAGAGGTGACTCCATATAAGACCACCCTGGGGGTGTGGCATTGGTTTCGTGCCTACATGAATGACGATGAATTTGCGTCTTTGATTATCCCTAGTGATCAATGGGAAAAATAGATGAGTCTAGAAGTATAAATGAGATTAGTACTAAAGTCATGTTATGAAGTGAATGCAGATATTCATGAATAAATCACAAAGAAACTAGTACGATGTGTGGCACGATATGTGCTAAATAAATGGCAAGTATGAGTAAGTTGGCTCGAAGCCTGTAGTGGTGCATGGTTAGTTGATGCCATGAAGGGATTATAAAAATCTCCTTGAGTATTTTGTGTAAATATCTGTTGCCTTTCAGGGCTGATTCAGTTGTTCTTTTCATAACCTGTGATTGTGTGAGAATAGTTACTGATAGTAAAAATTAGACAAAACGGTTGTCGATTTAGTTAATTAAAATTGACATTTCCTTTACCTCCTCGTGACCTTAATTGGGTCCCTTGAGGAGGAAATTGGTGATGATTCGTGTATAAGAGGTGAAATCACAAGTTTCACATTGTGTGATGGGTTTTCGGGTAAGCCGAATAGAGTTAACGAATTCGATCGAGACGTCCCTACTATCATGAGATATGACGATCGTAAAGGTTCTAGATTGGCATAGCAATAGAAACTCAGATGAGAGTGTGCTTAAAAAAATGTGTTCTCAGTATGGAGAAAAGAATAGATGAAGGTATTGAGATATGATTCAAGTTCTGTGTATATTCACGCATGAATCAGTAAAGAGAATAAAATTCTGTGTGTACGTGAGTAGGGAGCATAATATAAAGATATGCTCATCGAAATGTTCAAACCTTGATAGTTGAGTTGTAAGCTATTGAAAGAACTGTTTATTTGAAAGTTCTAGTACTGAGATCAGTCTGAATCAAGAGAAAGAGTTGACAGGTTAGTGAACCAGAGACAATCACTTTTGTGTCTGTGTTGTGAGTTAGATGTTATGAAAAGATCCATGTTAAGCAATGCGAGTTAGTTACTCGGTTGACCCTAGTTGGTAACATCTTAGTTTCAGGAAGGTTAATTACTAGAGCGAGTCTTCTTTTCAGAACAAAAAGGGTTCAGAAGAGATATAGTAAATGGTATTTTAAATAAGCTCCGAATGAGTTTATTTGAGATGGTAAATACAGGTTGTATAAGTTTTCCGTTGTTGATGATGAATCCAAAACTTATACAGAGCTTTGGTATGAGATTTAGTAGCAGCATATCTAATAAAGCAAGAATAAGGAAGTACAGTTATGTGGATAAATGTTTTGACAATAGAGTACATTTCACAGTATGATTGAGATTATGGTCAGGAGTAGTTGACCACTAAAAGCTGAGTTTTCAAAACGTAAAAGTCAAGATTTCTACAGTCGGTAAATGCTTTAATGAGAAAATGAAATGAACCTTATAGATTTTAATTTTGGGTTGACAAAATTTCCAAGAAAGTGAAATGTCATTTGAATAGTGGTAAGTCAACCAGTAAAGATCTGAACGATCAATTGGACATATAAAGAGTTCCAAATTGGTGGATTTCTGAGTATATACCTTCGAGAAAGAATAACCTAGGTCTCAAGTTATACTCGACCTTGTGTATCACAACTTAAGATTCGTGTCAAGAGAAACTTAAGGATAAGTGAATTCGTGATTTTGAAGAGTTAATGGAAACGTTTTAAGAAAGTTAGTAGCCACTCCTCCTGATAAGATTTTCGGGGACGAAAATCCCTATGGGGGGAGAATTGTAACAGCCCGATTTAGGGGCTAGTCAGAATAGTGACTTTGGAATCACTAATTCGAGATTAGAGAAAATTATTTTCATGATATGTTATGTGATATAACATGTTTATAAGGATGCATGGAAATTTTGGTGCCTTAATTCTAGCGAATTCTAGCTAAATTGTGAAAAAGGACTAAATCGCATAAAGTGCGAAAGTTCTATTTTAATTGCTAGAGGTGCAAATAGTCATAGAATATTAATTGGAGTCCCGAATATGCAATTTGGCCTTTTTAAATGTGTTGGCCGGCCATAGAAAGTCAAGGGGCGACAAAGACATTAAATGATGGTAAAAAATTTGGTGATGTTAGGTGTTTAAATGAATAAAATAAGGTGAATAAAGATGTTATCATCTTTTCACTATTCCTTCACCTTCTTCTATCGAATATTGAAGAGAAATAAGGGCTATGGAGCTCAAAAATTTCAGCAAACATTCCTCCTCACAAGTAAGTGATTTTGATGATCTTTCTTGATAAAAATTGTACTTTTGGAGTCCCCAAAGCTTAAGCTTTCTAAAGAGGGGACTAGTTTGCAATATGGTTGAAAGTATAAGGACTTTCCATGAGAGATTTTTATGTTGTTTGATGAGTTTTTATGAAAGAAAATGAATGATAGGATGATGGGAAACAACTTTTGTGAAAGGAGTTGTCATGAAACACCTAAATGGGACTAAAATGTAAAAGTTGTAATTTGTTCATTAAGGCATGAAATTGATGGAATAGAGAATAGTTGTAAGAGGATTAATTGTTCAGCTAGGCTTGTTTAACAAGGAATTGTGATGAAAAGTTATTTACTAGCCTAGGGGCAAAATCATAATTTTGCCAAAGTATAGGGGCAAAATGGTCATTTTTGCCTAAGTAGAGATTATGTTGTAGTATGATCATTGAGTGATTAAATGAGCAAATTTCATTATTCTAGATCAATGAAAACGAGTTTCGGACCTAGAACGGATGAAAAGAGAGAAGTGGGCAAAAAGGTCCTTTTCGGCTCTTTCGACATCGAGGTAAGTTCATATGCGAATGTTGAAACTACATATGAGCTCATTTAGTATTCCAATGTTGTATGAAATGTATATTACTATATGAATGTATGAAATGTCTCTTGATGAGATGTCAATGGAATTGAACTTAGAGTAATGGGAAATGTATGTGGAATGATATGATGATAGTTAAGGCCTCGTGTAAGACCATATTGGAATATGGGATGATAGTTAAGGCCTCGTGTAAGACCATATTGGAATATGGCCTCGATGTAAGAATTCGTATAAGACCATGTCAAGGACATGGCATCGACATGTTAATACAAGTAAGACCCTATTGGGGTATGAATGCTATGTGACATTATGAGTATGGGACTCGAGAGAGAGTTATTTAATAACTTGAGTGATTCAACGTATATGTTGAAAGAAAGAAAGTACGCGGTCGTACCACGGAAAAAGCACAAGTGTGTGTGCTAGAATTGAATTGATATGAATTCGGTATACAATGAACCCTCAGTGGGTTATGTGTATTCAATACACCTTAGTTGTATGAGATAGATTCATTAATGCATCGTGTGAATGCGAGCGAGCATCGTAGAAATTTAAGTAAGAATAGAAGTATGTGAGGATGTTCTCAGAGAAACATTTGAAATGGAGATATACCTGAGGATTATTATTCATGAATGTAAAATAACGATGAGCTATGTGCAATATTACCATATTAATAGTAACCGATGGGCTAAATGCGAAACCACCGAGATATTAGTAGCATGAGCGGCTTAGCGAAAATGTTTGATGTGTTGTTTTATATGATCATGTGGTGATCAGTGCAGGAATGTATGCTTATTAAATGAGTAGTTGGCTTGTGACATGGTAAAAATGTGGTAAGAGACTGAATGAGTAAGTTCTAAGAATAGTTGAGTAAGTAACCATGAGTTTATGAGAGACACTCTTAATGATACTTTGTAATTATGTATATCAATATTTGACGCATTATGTAGATGAGCTTACTAAGCATTATTGCTTACTCCTTTACTTTTTTCATCTCTTATAGGTTATATTAACTAGCTCGGGTTGGAGGCCGCCGGAGATGTTTTCACACTATCGAGCAGACACTTGGTATGATGTATCAAGTTTCTTTAAGTTATGGCATGTATAGGGCTAGTACCTAAGGTTGAATAAGTCATTGTTGATGTGGCCAAGTTATGTTGGCCTAAGAGAACTTATGTTTGTTTGTGTATAGCCATAGATGATGGCCTAAGTTGTTTGTAATTATATAGGAATTAGTTCTCCCTAGTGTATGGGATAAAGACCTCATTCTTTTCTAATCAAACGTCTTTAATTCAAGAGTAATGTTGATACTATGTGTAGTTATGTGATGAGTTATGAATGTAAGCAAATGTGGGTGGAAAAAGGCTTGGTAGATAGCCTCTAAGTGCCCGCACGGATAGACACACGGGCGTGTGTCTAGGCCGTGCGTAACCTGCACCTTAGTTTTATAAGTCAGGATAGGCCACGGGCTAATCCCATTACCGTGTGTTAAGGCCGTGCATGTTACACGGTTGGAACATGGGCGTGTGCTCGGTCGTGCGAAATAAGTCAGTATGTTAAGGTATAGTACACGGTCTAAGTCCACGGGCGTGTCAAGGCCGTGTGGATTTAGTCAGTGTCGACCACGGATGGAAAGCATGGGCATGTCTTAAGGGCACACGGGCGTGTTCCCAAACCGCATGGGCGTGTGCCTTAACCGTGGGGCATTTGGCAGAATGGTTGGGTTTTTAAGCACGACTGTTGAGCATGGGCGTGTGTGTCTACACACGGGCGTGTCTCATTATACACGGCCGTGTGGCCCCTGTTTTAAAGAAAGTTTTCTTTAACTCGTAAAAATTTTTCGAATGCAAGTTTAAGGCCTCGTAGGCCCACAATACGAATGACTTGACTAAGAAAGAGAAGTTTTTAATTTGGAACAAAATTTTATAGCCCGTAAGTATATGTTTAAAGAAGTTCAAGCATAGTAATGTCTCGTATCCGGGTTTAGCCTCAGAAACGGGTATGGGGTGTTACATTTAGTGGTATCAGAGCTATGGTTTAGCCGGTTCCAGGACTACCTTAGCGTGAGTAAGAGTCTAGCTATACATGCCATATGTGGACAGTGATAGTGTGATGTCTCCCGGCTCTAACAAAATTGTTTTGTTAAGACAGTGATGATTCCCAACCGAGCTAATTTTAGTAAGTTGTATGATTTCCAAGCTTCATGGATATTTTCATTGAATTTCTTGCTATGTTGCTAAATGCACATTATTTCCATGAAATTGTTTAATGATTTATTAAACAAAGAAGTTATGAAGAGCATGTATATGAAAGTCCCGATTGAAATTGAATTACTTAGGATACTCGATCTACCACATGAGATTAGAAAGTCCGTATAAGACCAAGCCAAGGCATGGCATCATCAATCAGGCAGAGATATCATGTAAGTCCAAGGCAAGCTTGGCATTGAACAAGTTATCATGTAAGTCCAAGGCAAGCTTGGCATTGAACAAGTTATCATGTAAGTCCAAGGCAAGCTTGGCATTGAACAGATATCATGTAAGTCCAAGGCAAGCTTGGCATTGAAAAGCTATCAAGAGAAAGAGATTTCATGTAAGTCCAAGCCAAGGCTCGGCATTGACCAGTTCATGAGTAAAGATACCAAGTAAGACCATGTCAAGACATGGCAATGGTAAGTTCCCAAGGGAACTCACGAGAAAGACTTCGTATAAGTCCATGTCAAGACATGGCCTCGAAACCAATAAGAGAGATTCCATGTAAGACCATATCTAGGATATGGCTTTGGCATCGAGTTATGTGAGATGAGATTCAGTATCCTCGGTTATTCATAGAAATTCATCAGGCAAACAGGTAAAGCTTAAATAAGATAGTAATAAAGTTAGTAGTAAAGTTGATATTATGTCATGCTAGTTAAGGCTGACTAACAAGTATAATTCATGTTATGAATGATGATGCTGAGATTATGTTTATTATAGTAAAGCATACAGATCTATGTGATCAAGTGTTACAAGTACTTTGTTTACCTTACAAGCATGAGACTAGTAAGTGCCATGATGTATGTGAAAAGCAGTAAGAGTAAGTAAGTACTTGCGATTTGTGATGCCATTGTTTATGATAAATATGTTCACATGATTAAAAACTGAAAAGTTCGATTTAGTAGAATGCAGGATATGAGTACGGTCGTTCAATGATGAAAAGATGAATAAGACCATGGTTGGACCATGGTAATGAGAACGTCAGTGTAAGACCATGTTTGGAACATGGCATCGACCGTATTATGAGGGTCAGTGTAAGACCATGTTTGGAACATGACATCGACCGTATTATGAGGGTCACTGTAAGACCATGTTTGGAACATGGCATCGACCGTACTATGAGGGTCAGTGTAAGACCATGTTTGGAACATGGCATCGACCGTATTATGAGCGTCAGTGTAAGACCATGTTTGGAACATGGCATCGACCGTATTATGAGGGTCAGTGTAAGACCGTGCTTGGAACATGGCATCGGCATTTATACGTGTGCTAGTGTAAGACCATATCTGGGACATGGCTTCAGCACCAAAGAAAGATCTCGTATAAGACCATGTCCGGGACATGGCATCGACATCTAAGTATGATCCCGTATAAGACCATATCTGGGATATGGCATCAGCATCAAATAGTAATTCCATGTGAGACCACGTCTTGGACCTGGCTTCAGTATAAGATCGTGTAAGACCATATCTGGGATATGGCGTCAATATCGATATAAGATTTTGTGTAAGACCATAACGAGGCTATGGCATCGTGACAACATGTAAGACCATAGTTGGACTATGGCAATCAGGTAGACGACGTACTCAAAACCCGTAAGACATTCTCTAAATTAATAAGCAATAGTAAGGGGAAGTAGAATCAAATGTTGAATGCTCAAGTAGATATTAATGTGGAACTTGAGTAAGTAAAGTCATTGTTCGAAAGTACGAATAATAGAAACAATTGTGGCATGAAAATGTGAAAACTCACTTGGAGTGAGTTGTGTGACTATGATGATATTTCATTGATGATGAATGATAAATCATATGTGTGTGGTCACGAGAGTCAAGTTATGGGACGCTGCGACCTCACCCCCTTACCACTATTGGATTATGATGAAATGTTATGAGAGTTAAGTTGAGTAAGTTTGTATTCGATTAATGCAATAATTATGTTAGTATAATTGAAAATGCTTTGTATCACATTGATACATAATACTCTACTATATAGAGTAATTGTTTTTGAAAATGAGGTTGAAGTCCTTGGGGACTATAGTAAAAAGAGTTATCATTTATATATGAAAGAGATAAGGTCCCGTATAAGACCATGACTGGGACATGGCCTCGGGACCGAGTTGAGATCCCGTATAAGACCATATTCAGAATATGGTAACGATATTTGATATGGAAGTCCATGTAAGACCTTATCCGGGATATGGCATTGACACCCAGAGCTGACTCTATATAAGACCACCTTGGGGGTGTGGCATTGGTTTCGTGCCTACATGAATGATGACGAATTTGCGTCTTTGATTATCCCTAGTGATCAATGGGACAAATAGATGAGTCTAGAAGTATAAATGAGAATAGTAATAAAGTCATGTGATGAAGTGAATGCAGATATTCGTGAATAAATCACAAAGAAACTAGTACGATGTGTGGCACGATATGTGCTAAATAAATGGCAAGTATGAGTAAGTTGGCTCGAAGCCTGTAGTGGTGCATGGTTAGTTGATGCCATGAAGGGATTATAAAAATCTCCTTGAGTATTTTGTGTAAGTATCTGTTGCCTTTTAGGGCTGATGTAGTTGTTCTTTTCATAGCCTGTGATTGTGTGAGAATAGTGACTGATAGTAAAAATCAGACAAAACGGTTGTCGATTTAGTTAATTGAAATTGACATTTCCTTTACCTCATCGTGACCTTAATTTCGTACCTTGAGGAGGAAATTGGTGATAGTTCGTGTATAAGAGGTGAAATCACAAGTTTCACGTTGTGTGATGGGTTTTCGGGTAAGCCAAATAGAGTTAACGAATTCGATCGAGACGTCCCTACTATCGTGAGATATGACGATCGTAAAGGTTCTAGATTGGCATAGCAATAGAAACTCAGATGAGAGTGTGCTTAAAAAAAATGTGTTCTCAGTATGGAGAAAAGAATAGATGAAGGTATTGAGATATGATTCAAGTTTTGTGTATATTCACGCATGAATCAGTAAAGAGAATAAAATTCTGTGTGTACGTGAGTAGGGAGCATAATATAAAGATATGCTCATCGAAATGTTCAAACCATGATAGTTGAGTTGTAAGCTATTGAAAGAACTATTTATTTGAAAGTTCTAGTACTGAGATCAGTCTGAATCAAGAGAAAGAGTTGACAGGTTGGTGATCCAGAGACAATCACTTTTGTGTCTGTGTTGTGAGTTAGATGTTATGAAAAGATCCATGTTAAGCAATGCGAGTTAGTTACTCGGTTGACCCTAGTTGGTAACATCTTAGTTTTAGCAAGGTTAATGACTAGAGCGAGTCCTCTTTTCAGAACAAAAAGGGTTCAGAAGAGATATAGTAAATGGTATTTTAAATAAGCTCCGAATGAGTTTATTTGAGATGGTAAATACAGGTTGTATAAGTTTTCCGTTGTTGATGATGAATCCAGAACTTATACAGAGCTTTGGTATGAGATTTAGTAGCAGCATATCTAATAAAGCAAGAATAAGGAAGTACAGTTATGTGGATAAATGTTTTGACAATAGAGTACATTTGACAGTATGATTGAGATTATAGTCAGGAGTAGTTGACCACTAAAAGCTGAGTTTTCAAAATGTACAAGTCAAGATTTCTACAGTCGGTAAATACTTTAATAAGAAAATGAGATGAACCTTATAGATTTTAATTTTGGGTTGACAAAATTTTCAAGAAAGGGAAATGCCATTTGAATAGTGGTAAGTCAACCAGTAAAGATCTGAACGATCAATTGGACATATATAGAGTTCCAAATTGGTGGATTTCTGAGTATATACCTTCGAGAAAGAATAACCTAGGTCTCAAGTTATGCTCGACCTTGTGTATCACAGCTTAAGAGTCGTGTCAAGAGAAACTTAAGGATAAGTGAATTCGTGATTTTGAAGAGTTAATGGAAACGTTTTAAGAAAGTTAGTAGCCACTCCTCCTGATAAGATTTTCGGGGACGAAAATCCCTAAGGGGGAGAATTGTAATAGCCCGATTTAGGGGCTAGTCAGAATAGTGACCTCGGAATCACTAATTCGAGATTAGAGAAAATTATTTTGATGATATGTTATGTGATATAACATGTTTATAATGATGCATGGAAATTTTGGTGCCTAAATTTTAGCGAATTCTAGCTAAATTGTGAAAAAGGACTAAATCGCATAAAGTGCGAAAGTTCTATTTTAATTGCTAGAGGTGGCAAATAGTCATAGAATATTAATTGGAGGTCCCAAATGTGCAATTTGGCCTTGTTAAATGTGTTGGTCGGCCATAGAAAGTCAAGGGGGACAAAGACATTAAATGATGGTAAAAAATTTGGTGATGTTAGGTGTTTAAATGAATAAAATAAGGTGAACAAAGATGTTATCATCTTTTCACTATTCCTTCACCTTCTTCTACCGAAAATTGAAGAGAAATAAGGGCTATGGAGATCAAAAATTTCAGCAAATATTCCTCCTCACAAGTAAGTGATTTTGATGATCTTTCTTGATAAAAATTGTACTTTTGGAGTCCCCAAAGCTTAAGCTTTCTAAAGAGGGGACTAGTTTGCAATATGGTTGAAAGTCTAAGGACTTGCCATGAGAGATTTTTATGTTGTTTGATGAGTTTTTATGAAAGAAAATGAATGATAGGATGATAGAAAACAACTTTTGCGAAAGGAGTTGTCATGAAACACCTAAATGGGACTAAAATGTAAAAGTTGTAATTTGTTCATTGAGGCATGAAATTGATGGAATTGAGAATATTTGTAAGAGGATTAAATGTTCAGCTAGGCTTGTTTAACAAAGAAATGTGATGAAAAGTTATTTCCGAGCCTAGGGGCAAAATCGTAATTTTGCCAAAGTATAAGGGCAAAATTGTCATTTTTGCCTAAGTAGAGATTATGTTGTAGTACGATCATTGAGTGATTAAATTTGTAAATTTCATTATTCTAGATCAAAGAAAACGAGTTTCAGACCTAGAACGGTTGAAAAGAGAGAAGTGGGCAAAAATAACCTTTTTGGCTCTTTCGACATCGAGGTAAGTTCATATGTGAATGTTGAAACTAAGTTTGAGCTCATTTAGTATTCCAATGTTGTATGAAATGTATATAACTATATGAATGTATGAAATGTCTCTTGATGAGATGTCAATGGAATTGAACTTAGAGTAATGGGAAATGTATGTGGAATGATATGATGATAGTTAAGGCCTCGTGTAAGACCATATTGGAATATGGCCTCGATGTAAGAATTCGTATAAGACCATGTCAAGGACATGGCATTGACATGTTAATACAAGTAAGACCCTATTGGGGTATGAATGCTATGTGACATTATGAGTGTGGGACTCGAGAGAGAGTTATTTAATAACTTGAGTGATTCAACGTATATGTTGAAAGAAAGAAAGTACGCGGTCGTACCACAGAAAAAGCACAAGTGTGTGTGCTAGAATTGAATTGATATGAATTCGGTATATGATGAACCCTCAGTGGGTTATGTGTATTCAATTCACCTTAGTTGTATGAGATAGATTCATTAATGCATTGTGTGAATACGAGCGAGCATCATAGAAAGTTAAGTAAGAATAGAAGTATGTGAGGATGTTCTCGGAGAAACATTTGAAATGGAGATATACCTGAGGATTATTATTCATGAATGTAAAATTACGGTGAGCTATGTGCAATATCACCATATTAATAGTAACCGATGGGCTAAATGTGAAGCCACCGAGATATTAGTAGCATGAGCGGCTTAGTGAAAATGTTTGATGTGTTGTTTTATATGATCATGTGGTGATCAGTTGTGGGATTGTCCGCTTATTAATTGAGCATTGGCTTGTGACATGGTAAAAATGTGGTAAGAGACTGAATGAGTAAGTTCTAAGAATAGTTGAGTAAGTAACCATGAGTTTATGAGAGACACTCTTAATGATACTTTGTAATTATGTATATCAATATTTGACGTATTATGCAGATGAGCTTACTAAGCTTTATTACTTACTCCTTTACTTTTCTCATCTCTTATAGGTTATATTAACTAGCTCGGGTTAGAGGCCACCGGAGATGTTTTCACACTATCGAGCAGACACTTGGTATGATGTATCAAGTCTCTTTAAGTTATGGCATGTATAGGGCTAGTACCTAAGGTTGAATAAGTCATTATTGATGTGGCCAAATCATGTTGGCCTAAGAGAACTTATGTTTGTTTGTGTATAGCCATAGATGATGGCCTAAGTTATTTGTAATTATATAGGAATTAGTTCTCCCTAGTGTATGGGATAAAGACCTCATTCTTTTCTAATCAAACATCTTTAATTCAAGAGTAATGTTGATACTATGTGTAGTTATGTGATGAGGTATGAATGTATGCAAATGTGGGTGGAAAAAGGCTTGGTAGATAGCCTCTAAGTGCCCGCACGAATAGACAGATGGGCGTGTGTCTAGGCCGTGCGTAACCTGCACCTTAGTTTTATAAGTCAGGATAGGCCACGGGCTAATCCCATGGCCGTGTGTTAAGGCTGTGCATGTTACACGGTTGGAACATGGACGTGTGCTTGGTCGTGCGAAATAAGTCAGTACGTCAAGGTATAGTACACGGTCTAAGTCCACGGGCATGTCAAGGCCGTGTGGATTTAGTCAGTGTCGACCACGTGTGGAAAGCACGGGCATGTCTTAAGGGCACACGGGCGTGTTCCCAAACCGCATGGGCGTGTGCCTTAACCATGGGGCATTTGGCAGAATGGTTGGGTTTTTAAGCACGATTGTTGAGCATGGGCGTGTGTGTCTACACAAGGGTGTGTCTCATTATACACGGGCGTGTGGCCCCTGTTTTAAAGAAAAGTTTTCTTTAACTCGTAAAAATTTTTTGAACGCAAGTTTAAGGCCTCGTAGGCCCACAATACGAATAACTTGACTAAGAAAGAGAAGTTTTTAATTTGGAACAAAATTTTATAGCCCGTAAGTATATGTTTAAGGAAGTTCAAGCATAGTAATGTCTCGTATCCGGGATTAGCCTCAGAAATGGGTATGGGGTGTTACAACATGTTATAATGTTGTGTTGTTTATATGTAAACTTACTAAGCTTAAAGCTTACTCCCCCTTCTCTTTTTCCCTTGTTTTATAGACTTTAAGAGCCGAGCCGGGATATGCAGCTAACCAGAAGACCGCCTACACTATCAGCTCCTCTCGGTATACCTAGACTTAATGGTTTTATAAATGGCATGTATAGGGGCTAGACTAGTTAGAATATTTTGTTGTTTTGGCCAAAGGTGTATTGGCTCTTGTTAAGACATTTAATTTTGTAACTTGCCATGCATGATGGCTCATTTTACCACCTATGAAATTACAAAGTTATCTATGGGAGTTCTTGTTGAAATTATGAGATGTTTATTAGTATGTTGAATGAATTCATGTAGTGTAAGCTATAGGGGTGCAAAGAACTTGACAAATAGCCTTGTTGCTATCCACATGGGTAGACACACAGGCGTGTGTCTAGGCCGTGTTAGACACACGATCAAGCCATGAGTGTGTGCCCAGGCCGTGTAAAGTTTGCACCTTGAAATTGAAATTTGAATGGTCACACGGTTAAAGCACACGAGCGTGCCTAAGCCGTGGGGAAATAGTTAAGGGCGACCACGGACCAGCCCTATGGGCGTGTGTCCAGGTCGTGTGACCCAAGTCAGTGTCGACCACGAGTGTCAAACACGGGCGTGTGACTAGGCTTTGAGACCGTGTGAGTGTAGTCAGTATTCACCACGGTTGAGGAGCATGGGTGTTTGTGTCTACACACGGGCATGTCACATTTCACACGGGCGTGTGAGCCCTATAACATGAAAATTTTTCTAAGTTTTGTAAAAATTTCTAAAGTTAATGGCTTAGTTTCGAACCACTTCCAAAGCATGTTTTGGGCATCGTAGGCTCGTATAAGGGACTTTACGATTGAATATGAATGGTTTTAATTTGGACGCAAATTTTATAACTCAGAATTGTGTAATTACTTATGATGTGAGTCCGATAATGCCTCGTACTGCTCCAAATGTCGAATAGGGGTAAGGGTGTTACATTTAGTGGTATCAGAGCTATGGTTTAGTCGGTTCTAGGACTACCATAGCGTGGGTAGGAGTCTAGCTATAAATGCCATAAGCGTATGATGATAGTGTGGTGGCTTCTGATGATTTTTAACTTGTTTATTGTAGCATGTGGATCCCGAACAATCGGCTGTAGATGATGCAGCTAGTAATGCATCGGCTCCTGCGCAAGGGACCGCGCCTGTGCAGAGTAGCCCCGAGACTAGGGGTCAAGGAGAAGAGGCTCGGGAAGCCTTTCTCCAAATGATGGATAACTGGTACACTGAGTATGTACGAGCAAAGCCCAATGCTCAACCTCCTCCACCCCCACCTATACCTCAGCCAATTCCTGTGGCTCTCCAAGGTATAGAAATGGTGAGGACGGCTAAGCCCCTGGTAGACAAAATTCGGAAGCAAGGGGCTGAGGATTTTTGAGCTAATATAGATGACGACCCTGAGCGAGCAGAGTTCTGGCTTGAGAACTCAATAAGGGTTTTTGATGAAATCTCATGCACACCTGAGGAGAGTGTGAAATGTGCTGTGTCTTTGCTGAGGGATTCGGCATACCATTGGTGGAAAACATTGACATCAGTGGTTCCTAAAGAGAGGGTAACGTGGGACTTCTTTTTGGAAGAGTTTCGAAAGAAGTATATAAGTCAACGGTTTGTAGACCAAAAACGAAAAGAATTCCTTGAGTTGAAGCAAGGAAAAATGACTGTGGCAGAATATGAGTGCGAATTTGTTAGGCTCAGCAAGTATGCGCAAGAATGTGTATCCACAGAAGCTACCTTATGCAAGAGATTTGAAGATGGGTTGAATGAAGATGTCAGACTCTTAGTCGGAATTTTAGAGCTAAAAGAATTTGTTGTATTGGTGGATAGGGCTAGTAAGGCCAAAAAATTGAGTAAGGAAAAGAGGAAAGCCCTGAGTGAGGCTCGAGATGTGAAGAAGAGGCCGATGAGCAAATCATACCAAGCTCAATCGAAAAGGTCCAGGGAAGTGAACCCACGGACAATTACATCAGTCGGGTATTCGCAGAGAGAGCGAGGCAACATGTATTCGGGTTCAAGAGTTCAAGCTACCTCAACGGCAAGTGTGGGAAATCCAAGGCCCAAACCAGAGTGCCCAAGTTGTGGCAGACATCACACTGGGGAGTGTTGGGGAAATAATCAAAATTGCTATAAGTGTGGGTCCCCCGACCATCTCATCTGAAATTGTCCTGAAAGGGATGACAAGGAGAGGAAGCAAGAGATAAGATCAAGCAGTGCATCCTTTAGAGGTAGGCCACAAAAGAACCCAGGAGGCAGAATTAGTGGTAGAGGTGTATCACGAGACACCACTGTGAGGCCAGAGGGTCGAGCGCCAGCAAGAACTTATGCTATTCGCGCTCGAGAAGAGGAGTCATCACCGGATGTAATAACGGGTACATTTTCTCTCTATGACACCTCTGTTATTGCTTTAATTGACCCGGGATCAACTTATTCTTATATTTGTATGAGACTGGCATCTAGTTTGAGTATGACTGTTGAGTCTACTAAATTTGTAGTAAAAGTGTCAAACCCACTAGGTAAACAGGTGTTAGTTGACAAGGTGTGTAGGAACTGTCCTCTGATGATTAAGGGTCATTGTTTCCCGGCAAACCTTATGTTGTTACCGTTTGATGAATTTGATTTGATTCTTGGTATGGATTGGTTGACTGCCCATAGTGTTTTAGTGAATTGTGGTAGTAAATTTATTGAATTGAATTGTGAAAATGGACATGTTATTCGGGTTGAATCAGGTGAGTCAGATAGCTTACCGGTGATGATCTCTTCCATGATAGCTCAGAAATATTTGAGAAAAGGGTACGAATCTTATCTCGCTTTTGTATTAAACACTCAAGAATCAAGTCGAGTTGAAACAAGATGCGGTTGTATGTGAGTATCCGGATGTATTCTCGGAAGAGTTGCCTGGATTAACCCCAGTTAGAGAGGTCGAGTTTGGAGTTGAGTCAATTTCGGGAACAACACCCATTTTGATTGCTCCGTATAGGATGGACCCACTAGAGTTGAAAGAACTGAAAGTTTAGCTACAAGAATTGACGGATAAGGGTTTTACAAGACCGAGCTATTCACCGTGGGGTGCCCCAGTACTCTTTGTAAAGAAGAAAGATGGGTCAATGAGATTGTGCATAGACTACAGACAACTCAACAAAGTAACTGTGAAGACCAAGTATCCTTTGTCGAGGATAGATGATCTATTTGATCAACTGAAGGGAGCTATGGTGTTCTCTAAGATTGACCTGAGGTCCGGCTATTACCAGTTGAAGGTTAAGGAGCAAGATGTACCGAAAATGACATTCCAGACGAGATATGGCCATTATGAGTTTCTGGTCATGCCATTCGGTTTAACGAATGCTCCTGCGGTTTTTATGGATTTAATGAACCGTGTCTTCCGACCGTATTTGGACAAGTTTGTGGTTGTCTTTATTGACGACATATTGGTTTATTCTCGAGATGAGAGTGATCATGTAGAACATCTGAGAATTGTCTTACAGACCTTAAGAGACAAGCAGTTATATGCTAAACTTAGTAAAAGCGAGTTTTGGCTACGAGAGGTAGGGTTCCTGGGACATATTGTGTCGGGTGAAGGTATTAGAGTGGATCTGGGAAAGGTCTCGACTATTGTGGAGTGGAAACCATCGAGGAACGTGTCGGAAGTCAGAAGCTTTCTGTGTTTAGTAGGGTACTATAGGCGGTTTGTGAAGGGATTCTCTATAATTTCTACTCCAATGATGAAACTATTACACAAGGATGTTAAGTTTGAATGGACTGAAAAATGCCAACAGAGTTTCGAGAGATTGAAAATGTTGTTGACAGAGGCACCAATTTTGGTACAACCTGAGTCGGGAAAGGAGTTTGTAGTCTACAGTGACGCGTCATTAAATGGTCTCAGTTGTGTGTTGATACAAGAGGGTAAGGTGATCGCTTATGCCTCGAGACAACTAAAACCACATGAGAAGAATTATCCGACTCATGATCTGGAGTTGGCTGCAATTGTTTTCGCATTAAAGATTTGGCGCCATTACCTATATGGTGAGAATTGTCGAATCTTTACTGATCATAAGAGTTTGAGGTACTTGATGGATCAAAAGGAATTAAATCTACGGCAACGACGGTGGATTGAATTATTGAAGGACTACGAGCTAGTGATCGATTACCACCCGGGGAAAGCGAATGTAGTTGCAGATGCTTTAAGTAGAAAATCCTTGTATGCTTTGAGAACTATTAACACAAATTTGTCATTGTCTGATGATGGTGCTATACTGGCCGAGCTGAGAGCTAGACCACTATTTGTTCAACGAATATGTGAGGCTCAAAGGAATGATAGTGAGATACTAGCTAAAAGAGCTAAGTGTGAATTAGGAACTAATTCTGAATTTCGGGTGAGTTCGGATGGCTGCTTAATGTTCCATGATAGAATTTGTGTGCCTAAAGATGACGAGTTTATCTGAGAAATTTTACGGGAAACACATAGTAGTCATTTGTCAGTACACCCGGGCAGCACGAAAATGTATAATGATCTAAAGAAATTCTACTGGTGGTCGGGAATGAAAAGAGACATCTCGGAGTATGTAAGAAGATGTCTAATTTGTCAACAAGTGAAGGCGGAGCATCAAGTGCCTTCGGGATTACTTCAGCCAGTGATGGTCCCCGAGTGGAAATGGGATCGGATTACCATGGATTTTGTTACGGGCTTGCCTATGACCCTGAGAAAGAAAGATGCTGTGTGGGTTGTCGTAGATAGACTAACGAAGTCGGCTCACTTTATTCCAGTACGTGTTGATTATTCACTGGATAAATTAGCTGAGTTGTATGTGGCAGAGATAGTAAGATTGCATGGTGTGCCTGTATCCATTATATCGGATAGAGACTCGAGATTTACTTCGAGGTTTTGGAAGAAGTTACAGGAGGCCTTGGGTACGAAGTTGAATTTTAGGACTGCATTTCATCCTCAAACCGATGGTCAGTTTGAGAGAGTAATCCAAGTTCTTGAGGATATGCTCCGATGTTGTGTGTTAGAGTTCGAAGGTAGTTGGGAAAAATACCTACCCTTGGTCGAATTTGCTTACAACAATAGTTATCAGTCGAGTATACATATGGCACCGTATGAGGCTTTGTATGGTCGTAAGTGTCGGACTCCCTTGTATTAGACCGAGCTGAGTGAGAAGCAAGTTCATGGGGTTGATCTGGTTAAAGAGACCGAGGAAAAAATGAAAGTGATTCGGGATAGTTTAAAAGCTGCTTCAGACCGACAAAAGTCATACACGGATTTGAAAAGAAAGGAAATTGAATTTCAAGTGGGCGAAAAAGTATTTCTGAAAGTGTCACCGTGGAAGAAAATATTGAGATTTGGTCGAAAAGGCAAATTGAGTCCGAGATTCATAGGGTAGTATGAGATTACTGAAAGGATTGGGCGATAGCATATCGGTTGGCTTTACGGTAGAGAGTTAGAGAAAATTCATAATGTGTTCATGTATCAATGCTAAGGCGTTATCGTTCCGATCCTTCGCATGTGATTCCTCCAACAGAAATCGAAATACGATCGAATATGACATATGAGGAAGAGCCGATTAAAATTCTGGCTCGAGAGGTGAAACAGTTGAGGAACAAGGACATAACCTTAGTAAAAGTGTTATGGCAAAAGCACGGTGTAGAAGAGGCTACTTGGGAACCATAAGAAGCTATGAGGGAGCAATATCCAAACCTCTTTACCGGTAAGATTTTCAAGGGCGAAAATCCCTAAAGAGGGGGAGAGTTGTAACAGTCTGGTTTTGGGGCTAGTCGGAACAGTGGTTTTGAGACCACTAATCTGAGGTCGAAGAAAATTATTTTGTCGTTAATTTATGTGCTGTAGCATGATTATATGGATGCATGAAAATTTTGGTGTTTTAATTTGAGTGATAACAAGCTTAATTGCGAAAAAGGACTAAATCGCATAAAATGCAAAAGTTCTATTTTTCATGGTAGAGGTGTCTAATAGCTAAAAAATGTAATTGGGAGGATTTTAAAGTGCAATTAGGCCATTTATCTAGTGATGGCCGGCCATGTGCATAGGGGAGACAAGGGCATTTAATTCTTGGTCAAAATTGGGAGAATTAGGTGAGAAAAGATGAATAAAATAAAGTGAAAAGAAAAAACTATCATCTTTTACTATTCACACTTCTCTTCCACCGAAATATTGAAGAGAAAATAGGGGTTTTGAAGCTTAAAATTTTAGCAACTCATCTTCTTCACAAGTAAGTGATTTTGATGGTTTTAGTTGATAATTTTTGTACTTTTGGAGTCCCCAAAGCTTAAGCTTTCTAAAGAAGGGACTAGTTTGTGATATGGTTGAAAGTCTAGGGACTTACCATGAGAGAAATGATGTTGATAGCTGAGTTTTTATGGAACAAAATGAATGTTAGGGAGGTGTGAGACAACTTTTATGAATGGTGTTAGCATGAAAACACCTAAATGGGACTTGAATGCAAAGATTTAATTTGTGTCATAAATGCATGAAATAGTTGTAATGGTGAGTAGTTGTAAGAGAAATAAATGTTCATCTATGCTTGTTCATTTAGAAAATGTAGTGAAAAATGATTCACGAGCCTAGGGGCAAAATCGTAATTTTGCCAATGTATAAGGGCAAAATGGTCATTTTTGCCCAAGTGTAAAATTTGATGTATTATGATCATAGAATGATCTAAACGAATAAATTTCATTGTTATAGATCAAGAAGAGCGCGGAACCAACCTTGACCGTGGAAAAGGCAAGGTGACGGACTAAATCGTTGGTTATCACGTTTTGCACCGAGGTAAGTTTATGTGTAAACAATGCATGATTGTGTAAATATTGTGTGGTTAACTAGTGTATGGCAAGATCGAGAACATGTGTTGTTCAAATGGATTGAATGTGGAAATTGTTGAATAATTATTGTATGAATGATGAAATAGGCATATAAATATGTAATGTCGATACTTTTTGGTGGGCTAAGTGCGATACCACCTTGTTGCTGAATTTACGATGGACTATGTGCAAAACCATCGTCTAAAATCTTTTGGTGGGCTAAGTGCGATACCACCTTGTTGCTAATTTACGATGGGCTATGTGCGATACCATCGTCTATTCATCTTTTGGTGGGCTATGTGCGATATCACAATAACTAATCTTTTTGGTGGGCTAAGTACGAAACCACCGAGTGGCTTGACTGTGTGAAATGGAATTAGAAATAGTGAATGTTGTATTATGTGACCTTGTGATACTAAGTGCAGGGAAACTCTTAATGAGTGTGTGCATTAAGATGTGAGATGGTTGAAATGTGGGAATAGAGAAAATGAGTAAGCATGTCATGAATGTAAATTACTTCTTGCTTAGTACGTAATGCTATGTATTTGTTCAATACATGTTATAATGTTGTGTTGTTTATATGTAAACTTACTAAGCTTAAAGCTTACTCCCCCTTCTCTTTTTCCCTTGTTTTATAGAGTTTAAGAGCCGAGCCGGGATACACAGCTAACCAGAAGACCGCCCACACTATCAGCTCCTCTTGGTATACCTAGACTTAATGGTTTTGTAAATGGCATGTATAGGGGCTAGACTAGTTAGATTATTTTGTTGTTTTGGCCAAAGGTGTATTGGCTCTTGTTAAGACATTTAATTTTGTAACTTGCCATGCATGATGGCTCATTTTACCACCTATGAAATTACAAAGTTATCTATGGGAGTTCATGTTGAAATTATGAGATGTTTATTAGTATGTTGAATGAATTCATGTAGTGTAAGCTATAGGGTTGCAAAAAACTTGACAAATAGCCTTGTTGCTGTCCACATGGGTAGACACACGGGCGTGTGTCTAGGCCGTGTTAGACACACGATCAAGCCATGGGCGTGTGCCCAGGCCGTGTGAAGTCTGCACCTTGAAATTGAAATTTGAATGGTCACACGGTTAAAGCACACGGGCGTGCCTAACCCGTGGGGAAATAGTCCGAGGCGACCACGGACCAGCCCTATGGGCGTGTGTCCAGGTCGTGTGACCCAAGTCAGTGTCGTCCATGGGTGTCGAAAACGGGCGTGTGACTAGGCTTTGAGACTGTGTGAGTGTAGTCAGTATTCACCACGGTTGAGGAGCATGGGCGTGTGTGTCTACACACGGACGTGTCACATTTCACACAGGCGTGTGAGCCCTGTAACATGAAAAATTTTCTAAGTTTTGTAAAAATTTCTAAAGTTTTCGGTTTAGTTTTGAACCACTTCCAAAGCATGTTTTGGTCCTCGTAGGCTCGTATAAGGGACTTTACGATTGAATATGAATGGTTTTAATTTGGACGCAAATTTTATAACTCGGAATTGTGTAATTACTTATGATATGAGTCCGGTAATGCCTCGTACCCTGTTTCAGCATCGAATAGGGGTAAGGGGTGTTACAAAAAATATGAATTTATATGTGCTTATGCCGAGTGTGAATAAGCTTGGTAACCATGTTCGAATAGCGGATTATAATGTCTGTCGATATTCGAGGTAAGTTTTTAAGCAATCATGTTGGATTGGATTTATCTATAATGATGCACATGAATTTAATGGAAGTATAACAAAGATCGATATATTATATATTAGTACAAAGAGTTAAGAACACAAAAGGTTTGAAAAATAGCCTAATGTATGCCACACAGACTAGAAACACGGTCGTGTGTCTCAGCCGTGGGGTAGGACACGGCCACCGCATGGGCGTGTGGTTTGGCCGTGGTGCATAAACAGAATGCTAGTGAATTACACATGGGGTCCAGACATGGGCGTGTGAGGACCACATGGTCTACTCACACAGCCGTGTCATATGTCACACGGGCGTGTGACCCTGTTTTGGTAATAATCTTCTAAATGCCCGAAAAGTTTCGGTTTGGTCCCGAACCAACTTTAATGATTATTTTGGGCCTTGAAAGCCCATTATAGGGACATAGAGTGTGACTATGAATGGTTTTAATGTATAATTGAAATGTATGTATCAGAAAAGTGTAAAAGATTGCTGTGATGCCTCGCACCCTGTTTTAGCTCGAATACGGGTAAGGGGTGTTACATTTAGTGGTATCAGAGCATGGTTTAGTCGGTTCTCGGACTAACCTAGCACGAGTAAGAATCTAGCTATACATGCCATATGTGGACCGTGATAGTGCGATGTCTCCCGGCTCTAACGAAATTATTTTGCTAAGATAGAGATGATTCCAAACCGAGCTAATTTCAGTAAGTTTGTATGGTTTTCAAGTTTCATGAATATTTCGTTGAATTGCTTGTGATGTTGTTATATGCACATTATTTCTATGAAAATGTTCAATGATCTATTAAACAAAGAAGTTACTAAGAGCAAGTATATGAAAGTCCCGATTGAAGTTGAATTACTTAGGATACTCGATTTATCACATGAAATGAGAAAGTTCGTATAAAACCATGTCAAGACATGGTATCGGTAATCAAGCAAGTTATCATGTAAGACTAAGACAAGTCTTGGCATTGAAGAGTTACTATGAGATAAAGACCCATATAAGCCCAAGCCAAGGCATGGCATTGGTGAGTAACAAGGAAGATTTCATGTAAGTCCAAGCCAAGGCTCGGCATTGACCAGTTTATGAATAAAGATACCAAACAAGACCATGTCAAGACATGGCATTGGCATCGATACATGATCCCGTATAAGACCATATCTGGGATATGGCTTTGGTATTGAATAAGATAATCGGATAAGACCATATTTAGGATATGACACCGATATTTGTTGTGAGATCCGTATAAGACCATATCTGGGATATGGCATCGGCACCAAATAGTGATCCCGTGTGAGACCACGTCTGGGACCTGGCTTCGGTATGAAATTGTGTAAGACCATGTCTAGGATATGGCATCGATATCGATATAAGATTTCGTGCAAGACCATATCTGGGATATGGCATCGGCATCGACATGAGTTCCATGTAAGACCGTATCAGGGATATGGCATTGGTATTGATAAGAGATTTCGTGTAAGACCGTAGCAAGGCTATGGCATCGTGATGACATGTAAGGAAATAGCTGGGCTATGATGTGTGATACGAGTAAGACCATAGTTGGACTATGGCAATCAAGTAAACGACGTACTTAAACCCGTAAGACATTATATAGATTAATAAGAAATAGTAAGAGAATTTAGAGTTAAATTTTGAGTACTCAAGTAGACCTTAATGTGGAACTTGAGTAAGTGAAGTCACAGTTCGAAAGTATAAGTGATAGAAACAATTGTAGCGTGATAAATGTGAAAACTCACTTGAGGCAAGTTGTGTGACTATGATGATATTTCATTGATAATCAATAGTAAATCATATGTACGTAGTCACGAGAGTTAAGTTAAGGGGGCCTCACGACCTCACCCTCTTTACCACTGTTGAATTATGATGAGATGTTATGAAAGTTAAGTTGAGTAAGTTTGCATCTGATTAATGCAATAAATATGTTAGCATGATTAAGAATGCCTTGTATCACATCGATACATAATACTCTACTAAATAGAGTAATTGTGGTTGAACATGAGGTTGAAGTCCTAGAGGACTAAAATGATAAGGCTATCATCGAGATATGAGATAGATAAGGTCCCGTATAAGACCATATCCGGGACATGGCCTTGGCACCGAGTTGAGGTCCTATATAAGACCATATCCGGAATATGGCATCGGTAATGAATATGAGAATCGTGTAAGACCATATTCAGAATATGGCATCGATGTTTGATGTGAAAGTCCATATAAGACCTTATCCGGGATATGGCATTGGCATTTAGAGGTGACTCCATATAAGACCATCTCGGGGATGTGGCATTGGTTTCGTACCTACATGAATGACGATGAATATGCGTATTTGATTATCCCTAGTGATCAATGGGACAAATAGATGAGTCTAGAGGTAGAAATGAGAATTGTACTAAAGCCATGTGAATGGGTAAAAATATAAGCAATCGTGAATGAGTCAAGAAGAAACGAGTACGATGTGTGGCACGGTATGTGCTAAATAGATGGCAAGTTTGAGTAAGTTGGCTCGAAGCCTGTAGTTTGTGCATGGTTAATTGATGCCATGGAGGGATTATAATAATCTCCTTGAGTATTTTGTGTAAATATCTGTTGCCTTTCAGGGCTGATGTAGTTGTTCTTTTCATAAACTATGATTGTGTGAGAATGTTAGTTGATAGTAAAAATCAGACAAAACGGTTGTCGATTTAGTTAATTGAAATTGACATTCCTTTATCTCCTCGTAACCCTATACGGGTACTTTGAGGAGAAAGTTGGTGGTGATTCTAGTATAAGAAGTGAAACCACAAGTTTTATATTGTGTGATGGGTTTTCGAGTAAGCTGAATAGAGTTAATGAATTCGATCTAGATGTTCCTGCTATCGTGAGATATGACGATAGTAAAGGTTTTAGATTAGCATAGCAAGAGAAAATCAGATGAGAGTGTGCTTAAAATATGTTCTCAGTATGGAGAAAAGAGGCGATTAATGTATTGAGATATGATTCAAGTTCTGTGTATATTCACGCATGAGTCAGTAAAGAGAATAAAATTCTGTGTGTACGTGAGCAGGGAGCATGATACAAAGATATGCTCATCGAAATGTTCAAACCATGATGGTTGAGTTGAAATCTATAGAAGGAACTATTAATTGAAAGTTCTAGTACTGAGTTCAGTTCTGAATTGAGAAAAAGAGTTGACAGGTTGGTGATCCAGAGACGATCACTTTTGTGTCTGTGTTGTGGGTTAAATGTTATGTAATGACCCATGGGAAAATCGATGTATATTTGCTGAATTTTGATGAGTTAGAGCATCTTATGCTACAAAGGATTTTGAAAATGAAATAGTGGAGACGGCTTGAACTATTAAAATGGTGTGTATAGTTATTGTAATACTACTGAGATAGTAGACATAAATGCAGATATATCGAATGAAAGATCCATGTTAAGCAATGCGAATTAGTTACTCGGTTGACTCTAGTTGGTAATATCCTAGTTTCAGCAAGGTTAATAACTATAGTGAGCCTTCCTTTTAGAACAGAAGAGTTCAGAAGTGTTATAGTAAATGGTATTTTAAATAAGCTATCCATGTTGGATAAGATTTCCGTTGTTGATGCGTCTTCGAGATAGAAAGTGAATGATGATGAATCCAGAACTTATACAAAAGTTTTGGTATGAGATTTAGTAGTAGCATATCTACTAATGCATGAATAAGGAAATGCAGTTTTGTGCATAAATGTTTTGACAATAGAGTACATTGCACAATATGATTGAGTTTATGGTCAGAAGTAGTTGACCACTAAAAGCTGAGTTTCCAAAGCACACAAGTCAAGACTACTACAGCGGTAAATGCTTTAATGAGAAAGTGAGATGAAACCTTATAGATTTTAATTTTTGGTTCGACAAAATGTCCAAGAAAGGGAAATGTCATTTGAATTGTAGTAAATCAACCAGTAAAGATCGGAACGATCATTTGGACAGGTACAGAGTTCCAAATTGGTGGATTACAGAGTATATCCCCAGAGGAAGAAGAACCTAGGTCTCAAGTTACGTTTCGACCCTATGTATCACAGCTTAAGAGTTATTGGCAAGAGAAACTTGAGGATAAGTGGATTCACGATTTTGAAGAGTAGATGGAAACGTTTTAAGAATGTTGGTAACAACTCCTCCTGATTAGATTTTCGGGGACGAAAATCCCTAAAGGGGAGAATTGTAACAGCCCGATTTAGGGGCTAGTCGGAACAGTGATCTCGGAATCACTAATTCAAGGATAGAGAAAATTATTTTCATGTTATGTTATGTGTTATAACATGTTTATAAGGATGCATGAAAATTTTGGTGCATTAATTTTAGCGATTTCTAGCTAAATTGTAAAAAATGACTAAATCCCATAAAGTGCGAAAGTTCTATTTTATTTGCTAGAGATGTCAAATGGCTAAGGATTTTAAATTGGAGGTCCCAAATGTGCAATAAGGCCATTTGGGGAGTGATGGTCGGCCATGGGGGACAAGATTATTAAATTAGTCAAAGACTTGATGTGTTAGGTGGGGAAAGAATAAAATAAGAGAAAAATAAAGAAAAGAAAGATATCATCTTTTCTTTTCTTCATCACCACCGAATATTGGCAGCAAACAAGGGTGGAAGAACTCAAAAATTTTAGCAAGCTTTTCTCCACTCAAGTAAGTCAATTTGATGGTTGTTTTTGATGATTTTTGTACTTTTGAGACCCCTGAAGCTTAAGCTTTCTAAAGAGGGGATTATTTTGCAACATGGTTGAAAGTCTAGGGACTTACCATGAGAGAGTTTATGCTGGTTGCTGAGTTTTTATGGAAGAAAATGAATGATAGGATGATGAGAAACAACTTTTGTGAAAGGTGTTGTCATGGAAACACCTAATTGGGACTAAAATGCAAAAGTTGTAATTTGTTCATTAAGGCATGAAATTGATGGAATTGTGAATAGTTGTAAGAGGATCAAATGTTCATCTAAGCTTGTTTAACGAGAAAATGTGATGAAAATTTATTTACGAGCCTAGGGGTAAAATCGTAATTTTGCCAAAGTGTAGGGGCAAAATAGTCATTTTGCCTAAAATGTAGATTATGGTGTATTATGTTTTATAAGTGATTAAATCAGTAAATTCCATTGTTTTAGATCAAAGAAAATGAGTTTCGGACCTAGAACGGGTGAAAAGAGAAATGTGGGCAAAAAGTCCCTTCCGGCCCTTTCGACATCGAGGTAAGTTTATAGGCAAATAGACGTGTTTAATTGTAGATAAATGTTATATATATTTTCTGGTATGAAAAATATGAATTTATATGTGCTTATGCCGAGTGTGAATAAGCTTGGTAACTATGTTCGAATAGCGGATTATAATGTCCGTCGATATTCGAGGTAAGTTTTTAAGCAATCATGTTGGATTGGATTTATCTATAATGATGCACATGAATTTAATGGAAGTATAACAAAGATCGATATATTGTATATTAGTACAAAGAGTTAAGAACACAAAAGGTTTGAAAAATAGCCTAATGTATGCCACACAGACTAGAGACACGGTCGTGTGTCTCAGCCGTGGGGTAGGACACGACCACCGCATGGGTGTGTGGTTTGGCCGTGGTGCATAAACAGAATGCTAGTGAATTACACATGGGGTCCAGACATGGGCGTGTGAGGACCACATGGTCTACTCACATGGCCGTGTCATATGTCACATGGGCGTGTGACCCTGTTTTGGTAAAAATTTTCTAAATGCCTGAAAAGTTCCGGTTTGGTCTCGAACCAACTTTAATGATTATTTTGGGCCTCGTAAGCCCATAATAGGGACATAAAGTGTGATTATGAATGGTTTTAATGTATAATTGAAATGTATGTATCGGAAAAGTGTAAAAGATTGCTGTGATGCCTCGCACCCTGTTCCAGCTCGAATACGGGTAAGGGGTGTTACACATTGTCCTTAATGTGTAGCCCATAAATTTAAGGAAAGAAGTTACAAAATTGATTGTGGTCGCTTCAACTGCTAATGGTGGGTGCTTCCTCCTTTGATCATGTTAAGCTCAAATTGTTTGTGTCTCCTTTGTGATGGGTTCCTACATAGAAAACATAAACAAAGCATAACTAAAAATCTACTCTTAATCCTACACCTACATTGTCTGAATCAAAATTATCCAAAAATTAATACAAGTCTTTTAGAAACAAAAATAAAAATGTTCAATCCTCCTCCTCATCATCCTACTGTGGTGCCCGCCTCATTTCCATTGGAGCTTTTCCCTTTCTTTTGCCATGTGTTTGGTAAGAGCTCCCACCTGTTGAAGGCGCATGACGAGTTGGGATTCGTATGACAGACCCTTTTGGTTTAGAAAATTGCGACTGAAATGCCGCCTCATATTCATCATCTATTCTAGGGTACTCTTGAGTAGCACCTTCCTCCTCAAGATTAGCCCCCTCATCCTAATGAGTCAGTGTCGACCTAAACATGTCTGGGGGATAATTTGGAGTGCATAACCCATTCATTTTTTCAAATTCTTAGAGTACCGGGTTTGTTTCCTACATCTATTTTATCATCCTGTCGAGTTTTGCTTCTATGTTTCCGTGGGCTCCCTTCCTATCCTTCGATTGATCTTTCTGTTTGAGCGATGCCGACACATCCATTTTCACTCATTGGCACTTTTGGTTGATGACATAGTGTTGTTACGAGATGGGGGAAGAATAGTCTAACTTTCTGGCTTTGTACACACTGGTTCATTTCTCAAAAGATCCAACGCCCTACACAAATCTATTTATGCTGCAGAATATCATATAACAAAATAGCTCGAAAGGCGTTAATGTTAGAAACATTCAACACGGGTGCAATTCTAGTGCCAATGAATTACATCCACATCTTAGCAACAGGAAACATAATGGCCTGATTAAAATTCGTTGGAAGCTCTGTGTCTAGCCTATAGTTCCAACTACCCCTGCCTTTTGTTAAATATTTTATAACATCTTCCATGTCAATATTTTGAAATTTTTCTAAATTAATACTATCAATAAAATATTTTTCATAAAATGGGATGTTATAAAATTCGCAAATATCATTAAGGGAGATTGGAACGTCTTCCCCTCTTACTTCAATATCAGTTATCACTGCATTATAGCCTCGTTTAATCACTTTATCCTTAAGGAACGCATAAAATTCTTGAACCACAGGTATGATTGCATTATTCATGGGAGTAATGCAGAACTGCTCCCATTGATGGTAACGAACCAAAGTCCAAATTTCTTTACAATGGACATGAATGGTTCAAACCCTTGTTCCTGGATTAATGGTCTCCCTTGCGACTCAAGAAAATATTTTTCCATATGAACATTATGAAATTGAGATGAGTCCAGAACCCTTGATGTTTCTTGAACCATAGTTCTCTTGTTCTTTCTAGGAGGCATTTTATAATCAAAATTTCTAACAAAATAGTGAATAATATAACAGTAGTATGAAGAAAGGATTACTTAACCTCAACTTCTTGGCAAATACTTCCATTGCTCCTCCAAGGACTTGATGAAGAATCCAAATAAAGCTTTAAAGATTATAATGAAAGGTTGGTGTGTTTTAAGGTTTAAGATGGAAAAGGGGTTTTGAGGTTTAGAGAGGAAGTTAATGGTTTAAAAGGGTTTAGAGTATGAGTTTAATGTGTATTTAGGTTTAAAACAAAGGTTTTAAGTGTTAAAAACTGGGTAAATGAAAGGTTAAAATGGTAGGTTGTGCAATTGGATCGGGTTGACCCTGCAGAAAATTGCAGCAATGTCGCGACATAGGGGTTCTGTGTCGTGACATCCCTAGCTGATTTCTCATGTCGTGGCCATGGGTTGCTCGTTCTCGAACGAGCAATTTATCACAGTCATTTGTTAACAGTGATCATATTAATCATTAAGAAGACACAATGCTGACAATAAGATAAAATAGGATTGTATTGAGTGAACGGATTTAACTCAAAGGAATCAAGGATATCATATGAGGGTAACACACACATGACGAGGTCATTGGACAAATCAGTTGAATGAATTGCTTTCGGAAAGAGTAAACAATAAGGTGTTTTCAATCATGGTACTTCTTGTGGACTAACTCCATGATTATGTAATTGTTAATTATCGGAACGATGATTCTGGACATAATTGCAATCACTAGAGACTAATTGTATATGTCCGATTGGTCCCTCCGCTAGCTCAACAAAAGCTCGATCTGACTGCATTTGAATTAGAAGAAAATTCTACGACTTTGGGAATAATTTAATTGAGTCGATTTATTCGATGTGGAATTAAATTAGGTGGTCGTAAGAATTGTTCAACTTGATTAAAGAATTTTCTTGAAAAATTAATTTGGAAAATCTAAGTGATTTTTGAAAAAATTAATTTTGATCAAGTAAAATTAAATTAATCAAATTAATTAAAATTAATATGATATTTTTGGAAATTAATTTTCAAGTTAGACAATTGGCCTAATGGATAATTGAACTTGAAAATTGGACCTGAGATCGTAAATTGGGCCCGGGAGCCCAAAATCGATACCAAGACATAAAAACTGGTTGAACTGGGCTCGATATGTGAAACTTGGCCGATGGTCCAACCGGTGGCTACACTGGACCGGTCAGGTTGTCATTGACTCAGACCAAACCGGCAACAACTGAACAGGCTTGGGGTGCCGTAAGGGTGTCGCACCTGCATCACCAAACACGGTGGTGTCGGTGGCTACGACGGCGGTGTCCCGGTGGCTGACGGTGGTTGGTCATCGGTGGTTGAGCATTGGAAGGGTTACACTCCTACTGGGACTCTACCAAAAAATTTGATTTCAGATTAATTATTCCAAAAATAATATTATTTTAATAGTTTAATATTTAATTTAATTTAATACTTATCTTAATAGTATTTTATTAATTTAATATTAAAGCGATTATCTTAATATTAAATTTAATTTAATGTTTATCTTGTAGATAAACATTCTATTATTTTAATAAGATTTAATATTAAATTTAATCTAATATTTATCTTGATAAATATTATATTAATTTAATATTAAAGTTTTTAATTTCAATCATAGTTGAACTCTCTAAATTCTCCCTATATAAAGAGAGTCTTGGGGCATTATTTACACTCACTTGAATTCAAGAGAAAGTTGTAGAGAGAAAATTCTCTAAAGAGATTATTCCAAATTTTTTTTTTTTGAAAATTACTCACTGTTAATTTTTGAAAATATTTTTTATTCGAAATGAGCCCACACTCAACAGACGTGAGCTTAAGGATAGCAGAGAAGACTACTCGGTCGAAGCGCTCATCCTATACGAATCGAAAAGGTACAATCTTGATTAAGTGTTTATTACTTTAGATATCACAACTAAGATCTTACTTTGGAAAAAAATTTAAAACCCTGGTTTTTCTCTAAATTTATTTTTCGCTGCGTTTTCCAAACCCATTTTTCCAACAGAACCTAGGAGAAGTAAAAGACAAATAGCTGCCACTAATTTCGAACCTGATTTTCTTACTTCCTTTGTAACTGAGATTAGTGATTTAGACTTAATAAGTGGTTCTATTGTTCATGCATTTTTTTTATAGATGAAGATAAAAAAACTTGTGATGAAACCATAAAATCAATAGATGCAAGCTTTTGGAGAGATGTTATTAATAATGAGCTAAAGTCTATTATGTCTAATCATACTTGGGAACAAGTAGGCTTCCCTAAAGGTTTTAGACCTATTAGTAACAAATGGGTCTTTAGAAAGAAACTTAGATCAGATGAGTCAATTCAAAAGTATAAGGCAATACTAGTTGTTAAAGGATTCACTCAAAAATTTGGAATAGATTGTTTTGATACATATTCTCCTGTAACTAAGATCTTAACTATTCATGTTTTGTTTACCTTAGCTTCCATTCATAATTTGCTGGTACATTAGATGTATGTGAAGACAACTTTCTTGAATTGGAATTTGGATAAGGAGACAACTTTCAGATGTATGTGAGCAACCTCCAGGGTTTATGGTACTGGTATGGAAGATAAAATTTGTAGACTGAAAAAATCTTTATATGGTCTCAAACAAGTTCCAAAACAATGGTATGAGAAATTTCACAAGACTATTCTAAATTTTGGTTTTATTATTAATGATGCAGATGCATCTGTGTATTCTAAGACGTTTGGCTCTGATTGTGCCATCATAAATATGTATGTGGATGACATGTTAATTTTCAATTCCAATATAGAAGCCATTAATAAAATAAAAAATTTCTTAACTACCAAATTTGAAATGTCTGATTTGGAAGAGGTAGATGTAATTTTAGATGTTAAGGTTACTAAATCATAAAAAGGATTTACTTTAAACCAATCTCACTATAGAGAGAAAGTGCTAAAAAAGTTTAATAGCTTTGATGTAATCCCTATGAGAACTCCTTATGATTCTAGCATACAACTGTTAAAAAATAAAGGAAATAGTGTTTCTCAATTAGAGTATGTTAAAATTATTGGAAGTTTTATGTTCTTAATTAACTACACCAAGTATGATATTGCTTATGCAACCAGTAAACTAAGTAGATATACTCATAATCCTAGCAATGAGCATTGGAATGCTCTAACGCGATTGCTTAAGTACCTTAAAGGTATAATAACTTGGAAGTTGGATTTTATCGGATACCCTGCAGTCCTAGAGGCCTATTGTGATGCAAACTGGGTAACTGATAATGATGAAGTGAGCTCTACAAGTGGGTATGTTTTTACTTTGGGAGGAGCAGTTATTTCTTGGAAGCATGCTAAACAAACTTGTATTGCTTGCTCCATGATGGAGTCAAAGTTTGTAACCCTTGACTTAGATAGGTAAGAGGCAGAATGGCTTAGGAATCTAATTACATATATTCCTTAATGGGAAAAATTGACACCTCCCATATCTCTATTGTAACATCCCAAAATTTGAGTATTATTTGTGTTGGCTCGGGTATGAATTTTGTGTGTTAGCATAGTCTTATGAAGGCTTGATTTTATTTAGGAAGCTAGAATAAATTTTTAGTATGGTTTATTTAATGAAGTGGATTAAGTGAGCTTAGCACTTAAGTTAATTTAAGTGTTAATTAAAGCACAAGAGGAGTAAGTGGCAAGATGGTTAAGGAGCTTGAAAGGTTGCTTGAGGTTAGAGGTTCGAGTAGCATGTTTAGCATTTTGAAGGCTTATTTTTGAATCCTAGCATTTATGGACGGTCAACCATTGTTTATGATAGGTTGGACTCTCAAATTTTGGTAAGTTGAATATTGGTTTAAGGAAAGCATGAAATTGGGGATAAGAATCTTAAGGTTATGGTATGATAAGGGGACAAAAGGCATGGATTATGGAGAATGTTTTGGAAAGTATTCCAAGGCCTTAGTGCATGTATGTGGGCGGCATCTTGGTCTAGGGAGGGCTTGACCGATTTTTGTTGGTAGCTTTGGTAGGTTAGTAGCTAGTTGGCCATTTCTCCTAAGTTTATGATCACCAATTTCTTTTCTCTCCTCAAACACTCCTATAGCTGAATGTGTCTTGGTCATAAGGTGAGTTTTAGGTGTTGTTTTGGCCTTCAATAATTGTTTTTGTGTCATAACCGAAAATCCTTTCTAGTTTTTGCAAGTTTCTCCCTAGTGCATCAAAGTGTATCAAAACCGAAACAATCTTTGTGCTTGGCCGAATTTCTTTTGTTCACAACATCTTTCCCATTCTTACATACTTGTTCAACCCATATTTCTCCTACTTTCTCTTTGCCGAAACTTCCTTCTCTCCATCTCTCTTTACCTTCTTTCATTTTTGTTCAAAGCCATAAACATTCCTCTCCCATCGAAATCTCTTCCATCTTCTTCCTTTTTCCTTTCTCTTTCTCCACTTTAATCGAATCCTTTTGTTATTACAAATCAACCATAGCCTAATTTCTTTGACTATTTAATCATTTTGCCAAAACTTCCTTTCTCTTATTGTTTTGTTTTGGCCGAATTTTCAAGGGTAGATTCTTTTGGTTTTTCTTCAATCGAATTGGATAATAGGTAAGTGTTCATGGCGATTTTATTATTATTTCTTTTCTCTTTTCTAAGTCATTTTCTTGTGGACAAAAGCTGAATCTTTGGGCATTTTTAGCAAGGTTCTAACCATTATAGGAATCGATTATTCATTTAGGCTTTTTGGGACTTGGAGCAATCGATCTAAGTTTTCTCTAGCGATCAAAGGTTGGTAAGTCAAGTGGTAAGAAATCTTGTCGATTCATTATTCTTTAAAGGATGTAAAGCCAAAGGCTATGGTGGATAAGGATTGTGGTTGGCGAATGGTCTATAGTAATGATTTAAGTATTGGCCGAATGTAGGGGCAAGGTGATCTAGTGCGGTAGAGCGGATCTTTGGATTTTAGTATTGCGTTGGTGAAAGGTGTGTATCTTACACACTTTGTAACTTGGTTTATATATGTATATTTGTGTGTTATAACTAATCATATTATGAAAGTGGGTAAATCGATGAGATCTGGATATGATACCATGATGGTATGAATGAGGATTCGGTAAGTCCGTTTCAATATGTTGTTAATACATGTGGATTGAAATTATGATCTACGATTTATGATATATTCGTTATGAGATACATATCAAAGTTTATTGACATGATTTGTCTATCTATTGCATTGGTATGGGCAATATGAGAGGGGGAAGATTGATGATTCGTGTCTTCGCACACCGCTGGTTTGGCACCACCAAAGTGATTTGGTATCACATTCTGTCTTGGACACCGAGGTTTGGCACCTCATAGCGACTTGTCCACTGTGGTTAATTCCACCGTGGGTTGGCCCCACTTTTGAGATATGGGATCGCCCGCGGTGATTTGGTATCACACGTGGGTTGGCCCCACAACTTGATGATTCGTGTCTTCGGACACCAGTGGTTTAGCACCACCAGTGATTTGGTATCACATTCGTGTCTTCGGACACCAGAGGTTTGGCACCTCATAGCGACTTGTCCCTGTGGTTAATTCCACCGTGGGTTGGCCCCACTTTTGAGATATGGGATCGTCTGCCAGTGATTTGGTATCACACGTGGGTTGGCCCCACAACTTGATGATTCGTGTCTTCGGACACCAGTGGTTTGGCACCACCAGTGATTTGGTATCACATTCGTGTCTTGGACACCGCAGGTTTGGCACCTCATAGCGACTTGTCCCCGTGGTTAATTCCACCGTGGGTTGGCCCCACTTTTGAGATATGGGATCGTGCGCCGGTGATTTGGTATCACACGTGGGTTGGCCCCACAAATGGATTATTCGTGACTACGGTCACCAGTGATTTGGTATCACATTTGTGTCTTTGGACACCAGTGGTTTGGCACCACCAGTGGTTTGGTACCACACGGGGTAGAAAAGGAGTTATGGATGGCTAGGTTGGGTGCATTATACATATATGTTGCTTTGTTATAATTTGTGTAAGTATGTGGTATTTACTCGGGAGAGGAATATGCACTGAGTCTTGGTGACTCACCTTCTCCCTTATCTTTTCAGGTGATTCGTGAGATCACGGATATGGAGCCGAATGAACTCGAGGAGGCCATGCAATAAAGTTTGGTTTTACATGAACTTCCATTTGGGTACTTTATTTTAATTTGGTTTTCATATTTTATGGATTTGTAATAAGGCCTCTTTAATTATGGTTTTGAATTATTTATATGCTTTGGGATTTATTCTAAACATGTTTAAGTATATCACTTGATTAATTTAATAATTGAGCTCAAAGTTTTCTAAACTATAAACTCGCAATGGTTTTAAAAATCTTACCATCGGGTAATATGAATAGTTCGATAGAGAAATTACAAGTTAAGTGTTTTCAACAAATTAAGTGATTTCCAAAATTCAAGTTTCTATACTCAATTGCAAACGGATTTTCAAAGTGATATTTCAAATTTTCTTAAAAGATATAAATGTTTTCTATCCTATGATTTATTAACTAAGTTTTAAAGTTTTATGTAATTCAAAGTAAATCTCGGTTTTAACTTATTTTCGACAAATAAAGAATTTCAAAGAGTTTTTCACAAAATTTAATTGTTAATTCGATTCTTCAAAAATATTTTCCTTAGTGACATACCAGATTCGGTCGTGGCGTATTGACCAGGGTTTGGGGTGTTACAAATTGGTATCGAGCCAAGTTCAAAAACTTCACCAGGGCCCGAGGCCCAAAATGTTTTAAAGAATGGATTTTAAAATGTTTTGATTATATGGTTGGAAAGGCATGGCCTCGAGTCTCCGACATCAATGCATACTGTAAGTAAGTACATCAAATCGTTGATTTTGATGATATGATATGATGATGCTGGCATGATGTATAGTAGTAGGAACTACTCTAGAAACCCAAACTATAGGTTGAATGTACTCATGAAACAACTTCTTATTAAAATTATTCATAAAAAAGCGTGCTTTAAAAAAGTGGAATATTGACTAATGCATAAAACTTTTTAATCGGATAAGTCGAGACTTTAGACATGAGTACTGTGGTCGAGGTCGTATGATTCGTGGACGCGGTTGGGGTAGGATGGGCCGTGTCTTAGCCAGCCGAGGTCCTGGTCAAGGATCCGAAAATGAGGTACCACTACCCCACCACCAGCGATTGGAGTTGAGCAACAGGATCAAACGGGGATGACGCAGTGTCTCGGCGATCTGCGAGTTCTTGAGAGGGTAGCCGGAATAGGTGGAGGCGCGGGAATTCGAAATCCGTGTCGGCGACTTGAGCCAATGGAGCCGAGGTATTTCGAGGTGTTTGGCGTGGCTCCTAGTGCGGTGAATATTGGCTAGAGGCGACGGAGCGAATCATGGATGATTTGGATCCGAATGCCGAGGAAAAGCTAAAAGGATCGTATCGCTTCTTCGGGATGAGTCATATCGGTGGTGGCTCACAAGATGCAATGGTGCCGCAAATGAGGATCTCACTTGGGATTATTTCAAGGCGTGTCGACGTCAACGAAATACGTGGGGTCTAATTACATTGATATGCAGCGTAAGGCATTTCTCGAGTTTGATCCAAGGTAGTAAGTCCGTGTCGAATATGAGGCGAAATTTTTAAGACCGAGCCAGATATCTTTGGAGGTATTGTGGCATCGAGCACGAGCGATATGTTCGATTCGAAGATGGTTTGAGGGACGAGTGAGATTGTTGATTGCTCCACATCAGGAGCGAGAGTTTGCTGCTTTGGTTGAAAAGGCTAAGATAGCCGAAGGAATCAAGAAATCTACAAGGCAGAGTTACGACCGGAACAAGCATAAGAGAGGTTACGGATCATCGGGATCAGCCGGTAATTCTCAAAAGAGGGCTAGGCAAAGTGGGCCGAATCGATGCGGGAGCCTCATCTCGCTAATCGAGGACCAACACGGTGTAACCAATGTGGGAAATATCATTGGGGCGAATGTTGGACCGGAGGGAAAGGATGTTTCGAGTGTGGCTCGCTGGATCATCGTGTGAGAGACTCGCCCCACGTAAGCTAGCCGTGAATCGATCGGAGGGTCAAGGTCGTGCTCGGGCCGTAAATGAGGACCGCCACCACATAGAGGTCGTGGTAATGGTAGAGGAGGTAATGGTTCGGTCGAGGTCGAGGAGCATATGGCGGAGGTGCTTTGGCAACACCGAGGCAAGACAACTGGTTTGGTGTATCACAATGAGACGTCGAGAGGAGGCGGCGACGCACTGCGTCATAACCGTGACGTTCTTAATCTTTGGTGTACCATATACAACTTTGATAGATGTGGGTTCGACACATTCGTATGTTGCTAGTAGTATTGTAGAGACCATGAACTTAGACTCCGAGAATACTTCTAGGAAGATGACTGTACTTAGCCCTCTAGGTCACTCAGTAGAAGTAAATAAGTCGTGATAGAGATGTACCCCTAGAACTCCAAGGGTAGTGTTCGTAGTTGATCCGATGGAATTGCCATTTGAGGAGTTTGATCTTGATACTTGGGATGGACTGGTTGGCCAAGTACCGAGCAAGTTTGGATTGCGCTGCTAAGCGCATGGTTTTGAAGTCGATTGAGGCGAAGAGGTGGTCATGATAGGTAATAGAAGAGATTATCTATCCAATGTGGTATCTGCGTTGAAAGTCGTGTGAAGTTGGTTAGGAAGGGCTGTGAGGCATTCGTGGTCCATGTGTGTGCGTTGGAGGCTAAGGAGTCTAATGTGGGGAATGTCCGCACGGTAAAGGAATATGTTGACGTATTTCCTGAAGAACTTCCGGGACTACCTCCGGACCGTGAAGTTGAATTTGGTATAGATCTATTACAGGCGCGCCAAAGGTCTATAGCTCCGTATAGGATGGCAATCGAAGGAATTAATGGAATTAAAGGCTCAGATTCAGGAGTTGTTGGATCGAGGTTTCATTCGACCAAGTGTTTCGCCTTGGGGAGCGCCGGTACTCTTCGTCAAGAAGAAGGATGGTACGATGCGGATGTGTATAGACTACCGCCAGTTGAATAAGCTGACGATCAAAAACAAATATCCTTTGCCGAGGATAGATGACTTGTTTGATCACTTAAGAAGCAGCGGTTTTCTCAAGATTAATTTAAGGTCCGGATATCATCACCGAAGGTGAAAGAGGTCGATATCCATAAGACGGCATTTCGCACTCGGTATGGGCACTACGAGTTTCGTAATGCCGTTTGGGTTGACTAACGCTACGGCAGCATTCATGGACATGATGAATCGGTATTCCAGCCAGCTTTTGGATCGGTTTGTTGTGGTATTTATAGACGATATTTTGGTATACTCAAAGTCGAGGAGGAGCATGATGCGCATTTATGAGTAGTGTTGCGAATATCGAGGAAAAGCAATCAGACGCCAAATTTAGTAAGTGCGAGTTCGGCTTAGGAGGTGACTTTCTTGGGTCACGTAGTATCACCGAGGGGATTAGAGTGGATCCTCGGAAGATTGAGGCGATGTTGGATTGGAAGCCGCCTAAGTCGATGGTCGAGATTCGGAGTTTTCTAGGTCCAGCGGGTATTTCCGAAGATTTGTAGAGGATTTTCTTTGATAGCAGCACCTATGACCAAGTTATTGAGGAAATGAGTTCCATTTGTGTGGACCGAGAAGCAACAAGGAAGTTTCGACAAGTTGAAGAAGATTCTAATCAAGCTCCGGTTTTGATTCAACCGGAGGCGTGCAAGGAATTCACTACATCGTGATGCATCACATCTTGAGTGCAGGATGTGTCTTTGATGCAAGAAGGGAAGGTAGTGGCTTATGCATCTCGGCGCTTGAGACCACATGAGGCTAATTATCCGACGCATGATCCGGAATTAGCCGCGGTGGTTTTCGCTCAAGATTTGGAGACACTATTTGTAACGGAGAGAAGTCGATAGTCTACACGGATCATAAGAGTCTTAAGTATCTTTTGACTCGTAAGGATTTGAACTTAAGGCGGCGTAGATGGATTGAGTTGTTGAAGGACTACGATTGCTCGATTGAGTATCATCCGGGCAAGGCTAACGTGGTGGCGAGCGCTGTTGAGCCGTAAGGTTGTATCGGATATAAGATCGATGTTTGCTCGACTTAGCTTATATGACGATGGGAGTCTTTTGGCTGAATTGCAAATCAAGCCGACTTGGTTAGATCGAGATCAAGGAGAAGCGCTTAGAGGATGATGGTTTAAATGATCGGAGGTTGCGGGTCGTCGAGCGGAGGTTTAGAGGAATATAGTTTGTCCAAATGATGGAGCATGTGTTTTAAAGGGAGAGCTTGTATGCCGGGCGATGTTGAGTTGAGGCAAAAGATTCTTCGGGATGCACATAACACCCATATGCTATGCATCCCGGAGGAAGTAAGATGTATCGGGATTTAAGAGAGCGATTTTGGTGGCGTGTCCAAGCGTGAGGTAACCGAAGTTGTGGGTAAATGTCCGACGTGTCGCAGTCAAGGCGGAGCATCGATTCACCGTCAGGTTACTTCAAGGTGAAGATTCCACAATGGAAGTGGGAAAGGATCACTATGGACTTTGTCTCGTGGATTACCTCTTACGCCTAGTAAGAAGGATTCAGATTTGGGTGATTGTGGATCGTCGACTAAGTCGACTCATTTCATTCCGGTAAGGATGGATTATTCGCCTGCACGTTAGCTAAGTTGTATGTGGCGAAATAGTGAGGTTGCACGGTGTACCAAAGGTGTCGATCATCTCGAGATGAGAGATCCTAGATTTACGTCGAGGTTTTGGAGAGCGTTACATCGGGCTTTGGGTGCGCGGTTGGATTTTAGTACCGCATTTCATCCACATCGTGACGGCAATCGAAAAGAGTTATCTGATTTTAGAGGATATGTTGAGAGGTTGTGTATTGGACTTGAGGCACTGGGAAGAGTTTTTACCATTAGTGAGTTCGCATACAACAATAGTTACCAAGCAAGCATTAAGATGGCACCATATGAGGCGTTGTATGGTAGGAGGTGTCGACGCCTACATGTTGGACCGAGTTGGGTGAGCGTCAAATGTTAGGACCAGAGTTGGTTGCGCAGACCGAGGATAAGGTTAAGATGATTCAGGCTCGTCTGAAGGAAGCTTCGGATATGTAATGTACCCAAACTCCACCCATACGCCACAAAATTAATTTAGAATGCCAACATGGAAAACTTTTGAAAAATATTTTGACTTAGAGTGAAAACATAAAAAAAGTTATTGTCTTTAATAAAATATTGTATATTTATAAATCCAAATAAAATCAAGTTGTTACAAATCCTTCGATTTGAAATTTTAACATATATCTTTAAGATATGAGTTGCTAGAAATAAAACATATCCAAATAATAAAAATAGTCAATCCACTTTAAAACATAATAATAAACTTCAAAACCTTTGAATGGCCCTTATTACAATAACCAAATATTCGCAAATTCTGAAAATATATATATAATATAAAATAAGGAAAATAACTTCGCATGGGCCACCTCGTATCCACTCCAACTCGGTCCAAGCTTTATGCATCACCCGTAAGGTTTGAGAAAAATTGGGTGAGTCACACAGGACTCGGTGCATAGTTATTACACATGTCCCCACATATGGGCTTGGCCCATATCCACACATCCACATGCAAAATTATGCAAAATGAAGCCCAACCCAACCTAGTTCCATCCATTACACCAACCTCGGCACACCTGCGCCCCCAAGGCCGTGGCTAATCCACCGATCACCTAAGTGATCCCACATAACTTACCTCGGCGGACTTGTTTTGCAAGGCCGTGGCTAAGCCACCGATCACCTAAGTGATCCCACATAACTTACCTCGGCGGACTTGTCGCTCAAGGCCGTGGCTAAGCCACCGATCACATAAGTGATCCCACATATCAATTAATCCACGGTGATGCACACACTATCAACCGCCGAGATGGGCACCTAGCCAACACCTCCCTTGATGAAGCACATAGCTAACATCAAGCGCCAATGTAGCACAAGGCTAACATCGGACCACGTACATAAAGTACACCCTTTCCTTCGATAGTCACATCCCAAGTCCCATGCATATATATATGTGTATCATGGCAACATATCACTTGAACAATAATGCATCACATGCCATCACATTTCATATATTCATCAATGATCATTTAATATCGTAATTCAACGACTTCGAGTATTCGATCACCCACCACGGGTATTCACAATCTTAGCCCTTAATTCGCTACCATTAACATCAAATCACATATACATAAATATAACACATACACACAATCAAGAGAACGGTCACGATAACTACGCTTTGCTTTGGCACAATCAATCAAATTCAAACTCTCTTATTCCAAATGATTTGTTCCTAAGAACCAAAGTCGAAATCGGTCATCACTTAAAACTCATACAATGGCCTATGGCCGAATACTACAAATCACCTACTTTGCTTAACTAAATCCCGAATCACCACATAACACTTACCTTGATGAATTAAATTTTTACAATCCACCTTAAGGCTCCTTACCGTTGGCTACACAAAAGAAACACAATATTATGACTCTACATACATTTGGCCAAAAATAATACTATAACACCCTGGTTTAGGGGCTATGCAGGTTGTGTGTAATTCGGGTGTTGGTAGGTTTTTGGGGTGTGTTTAGAGGTGTTTTAGAGGTTTTGAGAATGCTCGGATAAGAGGGGAAAGCTGTGGAAAATTTTGGATTTTTAAGTAATAAAGAGGGGGCTTGGTTTCTGAGGGTTTAAAAGAATTAATTGGGAGTTTAGGACGCAAGAAAGGATCTGGCAAAGTGGCTTGGAGGCGCTGCTAGGGGGCTTTGGAAGGTAACGCCTCAAGGTGCAAGGGGGGCCAGAGTTCGAGCTGCTGGGGCAGCATTTTTTGTTTTATTTTTGCGTCAAGGGACTGGGCTAAGTAGGCCTTAAAAATAAATGTCCAAGTTGATGGACATGAAAGTCCAATTGGCAAGTGGCTCTTGGGCGCTACTTAGGCGCTGGAGGGGAGAGTGAGGTCGCGGTTTCGAGGGGCCGGAGAAGCAGTTGGCGTTTTATTTTTGTTGGTGGTTATGGGCTTGAGTAGAAAGGGTTTAAAATAAAATGTTGGGAGTTTCTAGCATGAAATACAATGTGGCCGAGTGGCCTGGGCGTTGGGGGTTAGGCGTGCGGCAGTTGGTCCCAGGTTCGAACCTGGAGAATGGCAATTGGAGTTTTAGTTTTTTTTGTTATTTATTTATTTATTTTGGGCAGCAAATTGAAGGTGGACGGCATGTAGATTAAATTGGAAGATTAGGATGAGCTTTGTTTTATTCGGTGGGATAATGATTTGTTGTTTTATTATTTTAGATAATTATAGTTTTTTTAATTAGTTTAAATTAGAGATAGGATGTGGATAGGATAATGGGGGATTTGTTTAATTCAAATGGAATTGAATTAGTGGCTAGGAAGGTGTTGGCGAATCTTGGAGTCTTCAAGGGGGTGGCAGAATTCTATAAATAGAAGAGGGTAGTGCCGAATTCTTCATTGAATAAGCACCCTTTCCTGTTTCTTTCTTTTGGTTGTTTGCCAAATTATTTCTAATTCTTCCCTTAGCCTCTTGCCGAAACCAAGTCAAGGAAAACACTTCCTCTTTTCTTTATTCTGTGGAAGCCATTGCCGAACCCTTCAGTGTTTCATCCCTCCACTAGTTTGCAAGTCCTTGAAGCCAAACCTTAATTCTAGCGTGGGCAGAATCCTTGTTAGCCAAGGGATCTATTGTTATCTAGCGTGAGGAGCAATTAGGGGCTCGTTTGAGTTCGATTACTCATCAAGGTAAGTAAGTGCTAATATTCGGCCATAGGCCATTTTGGTTATTAAGTATTGACCAATTATGTACCATGATTCTTAGGGGGCAAATCGATTGTAAATGCAGAGGAGCCTTTGAGATTTTAGATCGTTTGGTAAGTAAGTTAAATTGTAGTTATTCGCCCGAGATCTTGTATTATGACGTTTAACCAAAGGATTACGATTAAGTGATTACGATGGGCGTGGATGCGAATACCGGTCAAAGTGGGCAAGGGAAAGCTCCCATCCCAAAGTTTAAGAAAAGATCCGTTTACTGCATGCGAGATTGGCCACCAGGTGTGGGCGTGCAACAAAAAAACAATAGGCGGATAACGGTAGTCTCGCTAAAACGATAGCGTCGAGGATCGAGAGTCTAGAACTCCTAGTAATAAGGTGTGTAACTAACCCATTTGCTTTCCGGTTTTATGTGTTATATGTTTTACTAACAAGTGCAGTAATAAGTGTGCCATATATACCCCTAAAGGGTATAGCGATGACCAGTTTAGTATCGGATCTATTGCGGTGTGATTATTTGTTTATGAGTATGTTTATGGACATTAATAAGCATGTGCATGCATGATCACGATTATATTTTATGTGGCATGTGCATGGGTGGGTTATGAAAAGAAGGTGCGGGTGTACTTGATGCGTGGTTGATGTCGACTTTGTGCTACATCGTGGATTGGCAATTGGCGAGGTCGCGTTGTGGATCTTTGCGATTTGGTTCGGCGTGGTTACCTTGATTGATATGGGCTTTATGCCATATCGTGGCTTGATGGATTGCTGTGTGCTCCATCGTGGTTTGATGTTAGCTATACGCTACATCGTGGATGGCATTGGTTGCCTTTTTGGAGGGAAAAGGATAGGGTGACTCGATAGTCCCCGGTGTGTGGTAATTTTGGATAAGGGGTGTGTAGCGGATGGACCCTAGGTTGGGTTGGGAATCATGTTGCATTATTTTTGTAATAATATGGAAATGGGCCAAGCCCAATATGACATGTGGATAGGTATGTTTGGGAACATATACGTGGAAATGGGCCAAGCCCAGTTGATATGTGGTTTATTGAGAAATGGGCTAGCCCAAATTTTTGAGTATGATTTGAATGTGGGCCAAGCCCAGTTGTAGTAATTGTTAAAATGAATATATATTACTTGTTGCATTTGATAATTGGGATATTATGTGGCTAGCATGTGGGTGGATTTCAGTGGTTAACTTACACACTCGAGTCAGTATGACTCACCCAACTTTTAATCATCGCAGGTGAGTCGTGATTAGTGGACGGGTTGGAGTAGATACAAAGGTGGCCATGCCAGAAGCGGATTTTCTTGCAGAAGTAGACGTTTTGAATATTTTTATTTCAAGCATTTTAATTCAAAGTACTTGGTTTAATTTATTTGATGTAATATGGGCCACTTTTGATTAAAGTACTCTATTTATTGTTGATAAAGGTTATATCGTATTTAGTAATATTTTTACAAAGGATTTATATTATAATAAATTATAATGAAGTTTTAATTCAAACCAAGCTTATATTATTTAATAATTTTAATGGACTTACTTCCCGAAAGTTAACAAAATTTTCAAGTTTTACTCTAAAGACAAAGATTTTTAACCGTCATTCCGCAGTGACATAACCGATCCGGGCGAGACTTGTGGGCGGGTTTGGGGTGTTCTGATTTGGTATCGAGCCCTGGTTCAAAACTTCGGCTTTGAGGTTACGGGCCCAAAAACGTTTCAAATGGGCTTTTAAAAATATGGGCTTTTAAGAAATTTTTCAAAGTTATTACGGCATGGCACTGTATTCTCAGGCCCAAAGTCCATCGTAAGTACTTGGACTTTTGAAGTCTTTGTATTATTATGAATCTGTTATGGGCTTAGTTGGGCTCGTAGATTAGTGAACTAGGATCTGTTGAACCCTAGGGCTAGTCTACTCAAACACATGCATAAGACTTAAGGTTACTAAACAAACTTGTGATTAAGTCGCAGAGTTAAGGTGTGGCAACCATTGTGCGCATGTCTAGGAGTGGATCCTAAGAGCACGTACTTAAGCGATCCTCGTGACTCACCTCCTCTTCGCTGGAATCCTACAGTGCGTAGCTACGGTTCACCTTAACCAAGAGGACTTGTTCATAGGCTAAACCAATTATTAAAACCCGAAAGGGATTTGCCTCACTGCTTTAAAACCCTTAATTTTTTTTTTAAAAATTTTCAAACTTACCCTTTTATTTGTAAACCCTAAATCTAATTCTGAAAAACGTTTTCTCAATTTACCAAAATTACTAAAATGCCCTGACTTTTAAAATTTCCGGTTTAACCCCAAGTTTAATAAAATTTTCTTACTTTGCAAAAGTACCCAATTTTCTGTATTTCAAAATAATAACCCTGACTTTGGAAATTCACAAAATTACCCTGATTGACAAAATTACCAAAATACCCCTGGTTACCAAAATCCTTTTATACCTTTAATTTGCGGAATTTTCGAAAATACTCTTCAGTTTTGGGAATTTTAAAAGAGATCCTGATTTAGTAAAGTTTTCGAAATCGCTTTGATTTATTCACGAAAGTACCCGGTAGAAAAATGACGGAAATACCCCTGGGGTAGAAACGGGCAGAAAGGTCCGAATAGTGAATGTGGGTGGTAGATACCACTGAATGTGCCTCTATTGAGGGAGAAATGTGTTCTTGTGGACGAATGAATGTGTGAGTGTGTAAATGTGATTCTTTGAATTAGGGTAACAAACTGGAACTGAGACTTTGTGTGATCGAAAGAACTACTTTAAAATACCCTTCTTTCATAAAAATTTGCTCGCGATTAAATAGTGGAACAAAATTTCTAATGCATAAAATTTCTTAAATCAGATTAAATCACGACGATAGAGATGAGTTCTAGGGGACGCGGTAGAGGTAGAATGGCCGCATCGGAACCGATAGGGTCTGGCCATGGGTCAGAAAGTGAAGTACCGCCACCAGCAGTGGGCGCGGAGGAACAAGATCAGACAGGAGAAGATGTAGCGGTGTCGCAAGCTATGTTACGCGTGCTACAGCAAGTAGCAAGAGCTGGTATGGGAAACGGAGCTCGGAAGTCAGTGTCGGAAAAGCTCAGATCGAACGGAGCCGAGATCTTTAGGGGAGTATCTGGAGTGGCTCCGAATGTAGCGGAATTTGTGCGGTTAAGCCAGTATGCTAAGGGAATTGTGGCAACTGATTATGAGAGGTGCATCCGGTTTGAGGACGGATTGCGAGATGAACTTCGAATGCTGATTGCTCCGCAGAGGGAGAGAGACTTCGCGGTGCTAGTGGAGAAAGCTCGGATTGCTGAAGAGGTTAAGAAGGCTATAAGAGAAAATCGAGAGAAGAGTAGGAGCGAGAATAAGAGAGATGTTGGACCATCAGCATCGCTTGGTAATGTCCAGAAAAGACCAAGGACCGAGAACCCTGTAAGTGCACTTGTACCAGTGGATCGGAATCGTTCTTGTGCTCGATGTGGAAGACCTCACACAGGAGAGTGTTGGGGAAATAGTAAAGAATGCTTTCGGTGCGGATCTAAGGCGCATCTGGTTAAGAATTGTCCTCGAGCGACGAGGGGTCGTGGTTCAAGTCATGAAAGGAATGGTTCTAGTCGGAGTCAACCAAGGATGTGATATCAGGTAAGCTCCTTTGCTTTGGTACATGTTTTAAGTGCTTTGCTTGCCTGTGAATTAGTTTTGGTGCTACTAAGAGAGGTGTTTCGAATTTTGAGCGCGAACTTAGAGATTGTGTAGGTACGATAGCCTTAGTAAGATCGAGTTGCGCGCATATAAGCGTAAAGGTGGTAAGATAGGTTGTATGGACGTTTGTTAGTAAAGTAATTTCGAGGACGAAATTATTTTAAGGAGGGTAGAATTGTAACACCCTGGTTTAGGGGCTATGCAGGTTGTGTGTAATTCGGGTGTTGGTAGGTTTTTGGGGTGTGTTTAGAGGTGTTTTAGAGGTTTTGAGAATGCTCGGATAAGAGGGGAAAGTCATGGAAAATTTTGGATTTTTAAGTAATAAAGAGGGGGCTTGGTTTACGAGGGTTTAAAAGAATTAATTGGGAGTTTAGGACGCAAGAAAGGATCTCGCAAAGTGGCTTGGAGGCGCTGCTTGGGGGCTTTGGAAGGAAACGCCTCAAGGTGCAAGGGGGCCCAGAGTTCGAGCTGCTGGGGCAGCATTTTTTGTTTTATTTTTGCGTCAAGGGACTGGGGCTAAGTAGGCCTTAAAAATAAATGTCCAAGTTGATGGACATGAAAGTCCAATTGGCAAGTGGCTCTTGGCGCTACTTAGGCGCCTGGAGGAGAGTGAGTCGCGGTTTCGAGGCGGAGAAGCGATTGGCGTTTTATTTTTGTTGGTGGTTATGGGCTTGAGTAGAAAGGGTTTAAAATAAAATGTTGGGAGTTTCTAGCATGAAATACAATGTGGCCGAGTGGCCTGGGCGTTGGGGGTTAGGCGTGCGGCGTGATTGGTCCTGTGTTCAACTGGAGAATGGCAATTGGAGTTTTAGTTTTTTTTGTTATTTATTTATTTATTTTGGGCAGCAAATTGAAGGTAGACGGCATGTAGATTAAATTGGAAGATTAGGATGAGCTTTGTTTTATTCGGTGGGATAATGATTTGTTGTTTTATTATTTTAGATAATTATAGTTTTTTTTAATTAGTTTAAATTAGAGATAGGATGTGGATAGGATAATGGGGGGATTTGTTTAATTCAAATGGAATTGAATTAGTGGCTAGGAAGGTGTTGGCCGAATCTTGGAGTCTTCAAGGGGGGGTGGCCGAATTCTATAAATAGAAGAGGGGTAGTGCCGAATTCTTCATTGAATAAGCACCCTTTCCCTGTTTCTTTCTTTTGGTTGTTTGCCAAATTATTTCTAATTCTTCCCTTAGCCTCTTGCCGAAACCAAGTCAAGGAAAACACTTCCTCTTTTTCTTTATTCTGTGGAAGCCATTGCCGAACCCTTCAGTGTTTCATCCCCTCCACTAGTTTGCAAGTCCTTGAAGCCAAACCTCAATTCTAGCGTGGGCCGAATCCTTGTTAGCCGAAGGGATCTATTGTTATCTAGCGTGAGGGAGCAATTAGGGGCTGTTTGAGTTCGGTTACTCATCAAGGTAAGTAAGTGCTAATATTCGGCCATAGGCCATTTTGGTTATTAAGTATTGACCAATTATGTACCATGATTCTTAGGGGGGGCAAATCGACAGAAGTACAGAGGAGCCTTTGAGATTTTAGATCGTTTGGTAAGTAAGTTAAATTGTAGTTATTCGCACGAGATCTTGTATTATGACGTTTAACCAAAGGATTACGATTAAGTGATTACGATGGGCGTGGATGCGAATACCGGTCAAAGTGGGCAAGGAAAGCTCCCATCCCAAAGTTTAAGAAAAGATCCGTTCTGGCATGCGAGATTGGCCACGGTGGTGTGGGCGTGCAACGAGAAAAACGATAGGCGGATAACGGTAGTCTCGCTAAACGATAGCGTCGAGGATCGAGAGTCTAGAACTCCTAGTAATAAGGTGTGTAACTAACCCATTTGTTTCCGGGTTTTATGTGTTATATGTTTTACTAACAAGTGCGATGAATAAGTGTGCCATATATACCCCTAAAGGGTATAGCGATGACCAGTTAGTATCGGATCTATTGCGGTGTGATTATTTGTTTATGAGTATGTTTATGGACATTAATAAGCATGTGCATGCATGATCACGATTATATTTTATGTGGCATGTGCATGGGTGGGTTATGAAAAGAAGGTACGGGTGTACTTGAGTGCGTGGTTGATGTCGACTTTGTGCTACATCGTGGATTGGCGCCGATCGAGGTCGCGTTGTGGATCTTTGCGATTTGGTTCGGCGTGGTTACCTTGATTGATATGGGCTTTATGCCATATCGTGGCTTGATGGATTCTTTGTGTGCTCCATCGTGGTTTGATGTTAGCTATACGCTACATCGTGGATGGCATTGGTTGCCTTTTTGGAGGAAAAGGAGAGGGTGACTCGATAGTCCCCGTGTGTGTGGTAATTTGGATAAGGGGGTGTGTAGCGGATGGACCCTAGGTTGGGTTGGGAATCATGTTGCATTATTTTTGTAATAATATGGAAATGGGCCAAGCCCAATATGACATGTGGATAGGTATGTTTTGGGAACATACGTGGAAATGGGCCAAGCCCAGTTGATATGTGGTTTATTGAGAAATGGGCCTAGCCCGATATTTGAGTATGATTTGAATGTGGGCCAAGCCCAGTTGTAGTAATTGTTAAAATGAATATATATTACTTGTTGCATTTGATAATTGGGATATTATGTGGCTAGCATGTGGGTGGATTTCATGGTTAACTTACACACTGAGTCTATATGACTCACCCAACTTTTTAATCATCGCAGGTGAGTCGTGATTAGTGGACGGGTTGGAGTAGATACAAAGGTGGCCATGCAGAAGCGGATTTTCATGCAGAAGTAGACGTTTTGAATATTTTTATTTCAAGCATTTTAATTCAAAGTACTTGGTTTAATTTATTTGATGTAATATGGGCCACTTTTGATTAAAGTACTCTATTTATAGTTGATAAAGGTTATATCGTATTTAGTAATATTTTTACAAAGGATTTATATTATAATAAATTATAATGAATTTTTAATTCAAACCAAGCTTATATTATTTAATAATTTTAATGGACTTACTTCCCGAAAGTTAACAAAATTTTCAAGTTTTACTCTAAAGACAAAGATTTTTAACCGTCATTCCGCAGTGACATAACCAGATCCGGACGAGACTTGTGGGCCGGGTTTGGGGGTGTTACAAATACTAAAAGGAAGTAGAAGATTCGGCTATGGTGAAGAATTAGGGAGAGAATAATGTTGAAAGTCTCTTGTGGAAAACAAAGAGGAAAAGAAGAATAGAAATGAGGAGTTTGGGTTTCGGGTTCTCAAGAATAGAAGATGAATCAAGGAAGAACTTTGAGTCAAAGTGTGTTCGACAATAAGGGAAAAAGAGAAGAAATGGTCTTTGATGGTTTTGTAGTTTCGGTCACAAAAAAAAACAAGAGAAGAAGGAATGGACTTGAGGGGAGAAAGAACAACTAAAAAAACCAAAATGGTCAAAACTCAAATGGCCAAAAGAAAAGAAAATGGTTACCTTTTGGCCAAAATACATTCGGCTAAGAGGAGAAAAAGATTAGAGAGAAACACAAAATAGCCAAAAGAAAGATGTGCTCATCTAGCACTTAATTCTACCAAAAACTAGCACCATACCATACCAAAAGCTAACCAAAAATTTCGGCCATCCCCCCTAGCCCCTAATACCGTCTAAGTTCATGAACTCCAAAGCCAAAGTTTTCCACACAAAACTTTCCATAGCAATATCCTTATATTATGCCTTGTGTTCCCTCATCATTCCTTAATCAAAAATAATTCTTTTCCCCAAATTCAAGCTTACTTAAACTACTAACCATCTTGCCATAAAAATTAGTCCTCCTTATCCATAATGCCGTCCACATTCATTTACAAGTTGGTCATGCCAAACTTTTCAAAACCTCATCCCTTAATCCAAGCCTTATGTCCCCTTATCATACCATAACACCTTGATTCCATACCTTAACTATCAACTTGCCTTTTTTTTTTATTAGTCTACTATCCATAAATGATAAAGTCCAACCTTATCTTAATTAGAGTTGACCAACACATGCCATACAATGCAAAAATAAAAGTCACCTTATTGTCATGCATGGGATTCGAACCTCTTCCCTCATACAATTACTCATGCGTCAACACCACTTTACTACTAGCTCATTTATGCTAACATTAAACACTTAAATTAACTTAAGCATCATAATCACTTGATCCACTTCACTAAATTCTCCATACTAAAAATTATTCTAAACCAATTAATTCCAAGCCTTCACAAGACTATATTAAGCACACAATAAAATCATACCTGAATTAACTCAAGCAACAATATGATACTCAAATTTTTCCTAAAGCCCCAAGGCCCAATCGGCCCAATCCTATTAAGCCCAATTTCAGGATGTTACAATTCTACCCTCCTAAAAAAATAATTTCGTCCTCGAAATTACTTACTAACGAACAATTGTACATCCTAACTCACCACACTACGCTACTGCTGCGCACTCTGATCTTAATAAAACTAACATACTTTCTACTAAATCTTGGAATCCCTGACCAGACCCAACTGGTTCTGTCACAGCCATTCTGCCTCTACCACGTCTTCTAGAACTCATATCTACGATCGCGCTTTAATCTGATTAGAAAGTTTTATGCATTAGTACTTTTGGTTCCACCGTTTATCCGCGAACAGTTTTATGAAAAGGAGTTTAATAGTGGTTCTTTCGATCAATCAAAGTTTTCATCTCAAGTTCACTATTCTAATTCAGAGAATCACATCCATTCAGAACGTTCAACACACTATTATGGGCATCTTTGTCCATTCCCAACCCAGGGGTAATTTCGTCATTTTTCCTACAAGGGTATTTTCATGATAAATCGAGGTCAACTCGAAAATAATCTTTACAAATCAAAGGCATTCCAAAATATACAAATCTCGAAGTTATTTTGAAAATTCTTCCAAATCAATGGTATTGCAAAAATTTTAGAAATCGGGGTTATTTTGTAAATTTTCCAAATCAAGGTATCTTAGCATTTTGCAAAACAGGGGTTTTGGTATTTTGTAAAGTAAGAATATTTTCATAAAAGTCAAGGGTAACATGGTAATTTTATAAACCAGGGGCATTTTCGTAATTTTACCTCTCAGGGGTATTTTAGTAAGTTTGCAAATCGAGTGTATTTCGGAAAATTCTCAAGTCTAAAAAGGATTTTATAAATCAGAGGGGTAATTTGGTAAATTTAAAACTAAGATCTTTATAAAACAGTATGGCTAGTCCCTTTCGGGTTTTAGTTATTGGGTTTAGCCCGTGAATAGGTCCTCTTGGTTAGGGTGAACCGTAGCTACGCACCAGGTAGGATTCGAGTAAAGAGGAGGTGAGTCACTCGGACTGCTTAAATACCAAGCTCTTACTGAATCCACTCCTAGACATGCGTACAATGGTTGCCACACCTTAACTCGACGACTTAATCACAGGTTTGTTTGATTGTTCTTTAAGTCTTATGCATGTGTTTGAGTGCACTAGCCCTACGGTCCAATAGTCCTAATATTCTAATCTACGAGCCCAAATAAGCCCATAACATTCACATATATAAATCACTTCAATAGTCGTGAGGTACTTACAGTGGACTTGGGTTGGAGATACAGTGCCATGCGAGAATACACGAAATAAAAGTCCATATTTTGAAAAGCCCATTTTGAAAACTGTTTTGGACCCAAAATCCACAAAGCCGAGTTTTGAACTGTGCTCGATACCAAATCAGAACACCCCAAACCCGGCCCATACGCCACGGCCGAATTTAGAATGCCACTGCGGAAAACGTTTGAAAAATATTTTGACTTAGAGTGAAAACATAAAAAAAAGTTATTGTCTTTAATAAAATATTGTATATTTATAAATCCAAATAAAATCAAGTTGTTACAAATCCTTCGATTTGAAATTTTAACATATATCTTTAAGATATGAGTTGCTAGAAATAAAACATATCCAAATAATAAAAATAGTCAATCCACTTTAAAACATAATAATAAACTTCAAAACCTTTAAATGGCCCTTATTACAATAACCAAATATTCGCAAATTCTGAAAATATATATATAATATAAAATAAGGAAAATAACTTTTGCATGGGCCACCTCGTATCCACTCCAACTCGGTCCAAGCTTTATGCATCACCTGTAAGGTTTGAGAAAAATTGGGTGAGTCACACAGACTCAGTGCATAGTTATTACACATGTCCCCACATATGGGCTTGGCCCATATCCACACAGTCCACATACAAAATTATGCAAAATGAAGCCCAACCCAACCTAGTTCCATCCATTACACCAACCTCGCACACACCCGCCGCCAAGGCCGTGGCTAATCCACCGATCACCTAAGTGATCCCACATAACTTACCTCGGCAGACTTGCTGCTCAAGGCCGTGGCTAAGCCACCGATCACCTAAGTGATCCCACATAACTTACCTCGGCAGACTTGCTGCTCAAGGTCGTGGCTAAGCCACCGATCACATAAGTGATCCCACATATCAATTAATCCACGGTGATGCACACACGACTATCAACCGCCGAGATGGGCACCTAGCCAACACCTCCCTTGATGAAGCACATAGCTAACATCAAGCGCCAATGTAGCACAAGGCTAACATCGGACCACGTACATAAAGTACACCCTTTCCTTCGATAGTCACATCCCAAGTCCCATGCATATATATATGTGTATCATGGCAACATATCACTTGAACAATAATGCATCACATGCCATCACATTTCATATATTCATCAATGATCATTTAATATCGTAATTCAACGACTGAGTATTCGATCACCCACCACGGGTATTCACAATCTTAGCCCTTAATTCGGCTACCATTAACATCAAATCACATATACATAAATATAACACATACACAAATCAAGAGACGGTCACGATAACTACGCTTTGCTTTGGCACAATCAATCAAATCCCGAAACTCTCTTATTCCAGTCGATTTGTTCCTAAGAACCAAAGTCGAAAATCGGTCATCACTTAAACTCATACAATGGCCTATGGCGAATACTACAAATCACCTACTTTGCTTAACTAAATCCCGAATCACCACATAACACTTACCTTGATGAATTAAATTCTTACAATCCACCTTAAGGCTCCTTACCGTTGGCTACACAAAAGAAACACAATATTATGACTCTACATACATTTGGCCAAAAATAATACTAAAAGGAAGTAGAAGATTCGGCTATGGTGAAGAATTAGGAGAGAATAATGTTGAAAGTCTCTTGTGGAAAACAAAGAGGAAAAGAAGAATAGAAATGAGGAGTTTGGGTTTCGGGTTCTCAAGAATAGAAGATGAATCAAGGAAGAACTTTGAGTCAAAGTGTTTTCGGCAATAAGGGAAAAAGAGAAGAAATGGTCTTTGATGGTTTTGTAGTTTCGGTCACAAAAAAAAAAAAAGAAGAGAAGAAGGAATGGACTTGAGGGGAGAAAGAACAACTAAAAAAACCAAAATGGTCAAAACTCAAATGGCCAAAAGAAAAGAAAATGGTTACCTTTTGGCCAAAATACATTCGGCTAAGAGGAGAAAAAGATTAGAGAGAAACACAAAATAGCCAAAAGAAAGATGTGCTCATCTAGCACTTAATTCTACCAAAAACTAGCACCATACCATACCAAAAGCTAACCAAAAATTTCGGCCATCCCCCCTAGCCCCTAATACCGTCTAAGTTCATGAACTCCAAAGCCAAAGTTTTCCACACAAAACTTTCCATAGCAATATCCTTATATTATGCCTTGTGTTCCCTCATCATTCCTTAATCAAAAATAATTCTTTTCCCCAAATTCAAGCTTACTTAAACTACTAACCATCTTGCCATAAAAATTAGTCCTCCTTATCCATAATGCCGTCCACATTCATGGACAAGTTGGTCATGCCAAACTTTTCAAAACCTCATCCCTTAATCCAAGCCTTATGTCCCCTTATCATACCATAACACCTTGATTCCATACCTTAACTATCAACTTGCCTTTTTTTTTATTAGTCTACTATCCATAAATGATAAAGTCCAACCTTATCTTAATTAGAGTTGACCAACACATGCCATACAATGCAAAAATAAAAGTCACCTTATTGTCATGCATGGGATTCGAACCTCTTCCCTCATACAATTACTCATGCGTCAACACCACTTTACTACTAGCTCATTTATGCTAACATTAAACACTTAAATTAACTTAAGCATCATAATCACTTGATCCACTTCACTAAATTCTCCATACTAAAAATTATTCTAAACCAATTAATTCCAAGTCTTCACAAGACTATATTAAGCACACAATAAAATCATACCTGAATTAACTCAAGCAACAATATGATACTCAAATTTTTCCTAAAGCCCCAAGGCCCAATCGGCCCAATCCTATTAAGCCCAATTTCAGGATGTTACAGGATAGGCAAAAGTCGTATGCCGATCTCAAGCGGAGGGATATAGAGTTTGCCGTGGGTGACAAAGTTCTTCTGAAGGTCTCGCCATGGAAGAAAGTGTTAAGATTTGGGAGAAAAGGCAAGTTAAGTCCAAGGTTCATTGGACCGTATAAGGTGTTGAGACGAGTGGGACCAGTAGCCTATCATTTCGAGTTGCCATCGAGTGAGTCAGATTCACGATGTGTTCCATGTCTCCATGCTTAGACGCTATCGTTCGATCCATCGCATGTTGTGGCGGTGAGAGGAAATAGAGGTGAGTCCAGATCGGCGATAGAAGAAGAACACATGCGCATCCTAGATCGAGATGTGAAAGTTTTGCGTGGGAAGACAGTTCCTTTAGTGAAGGTTTTATGGCAGAATCATGGCGTGGAGGAAGCTACGTGGGAACCAGAGGATGTAATGAGGCAGCAGTATCCTCAACTCTTTTGATCAGGTAATTTCGAGGACGAAATTTTTTTTAAGGAGGGTAGAATTGTAACATCCCAAAATTTGAGTATTATTTGTGTTGGCTCGGGTATGAATTTTGTGTGTTAGCATAGTCTTATGAAGGCTTGATTTTATTTAGGAAGCTAGAATAAATTTTTAGTATGGTTTATTTAATGAAGTGGATTAAGTGAGCTTAGCACTTAAGTTAATTTAAGTGTTAATTAAAGCACAAGAGGAGTAAGTGGCAAGATGGTTAAGGAGCTTGAGAGGTTGCTTGAGGTTAGAGGTTCGAGTAGCATGTTTAGCATTTTGAAGGCTTATTTTTGAATCCTAGCATTTATGGACGGTCAACCATTGTTTATGATAGGTTGGACTCTCAAATTTTGGTAAGTTGAATATTGGTTTAAGGAAAACATGAAATTGGGGATAAGAATCTTAAGGTTATGGTATGATAAGGGGACAAAAGGCATGGATTATGGAGAATGTTTTGGAAAGTATTCCAAGGCCTTAGTGCATGTATGTGGACGGCATCTTGGTCTAGGGGAGGGCTTGACCGATTTTTGTTGGTAGCTTTGGTAGGTTAGTAGCTAGTTGGCCATTTCTCCTAAGTTTATGATCACCAATTTCTTTTCTCTCCTCAAACACTCCTATAGCCGAATGTGTCTTGGTCATAAGGTGAGTTTTAGGTGTTGTTTTGGCCTTCAATAATTGTTTTTGTGTCATAACTGAAAATCCTTTCTAGTTTTTGCAAGTTTCTCCCTAGTGCATCAAAGCGTATCAAAACCGAAACAATCTTTGTGCTTGGCCGAATTTCTTTTGTTCACAACATCTTTCCCATTCTTACATACTTGTTCAACCCATATTTCTCCTACTTTCTCTTGGCCGAAACTTCCTTCTCTCCATCTCTCTTTACTTTCTTTCATTTTTGCTCAAAGCCATAAACATTCCTCTCCCATCGAAATCTCTTCCATCTTCTTCCTTTTTCCTTTCTCTTTCTCCACTTTAATCGAATCCTTTTTGTTATTACAAATCAACCATAGCCGAATTTCTTTGACTATTTAATCATTTTGCCAAAACTTCCCTTTCTCTTATTGTTTTGTTTTGGCCGAATTTTCAAGGGTAGATTCTTTTGGGTTTTTTTCAATCGAATTGGATAATAGGTAAGTGTTCATGGCTGATTTTATTATTATTTCTTTTCTCTTTTCTAAGTCATTTTCTTGTGGACAAAAGCCGAATCTTTGGGCATTGTTAGCAAGGTTCTAACCATTATAGGAATCGATTATTCATTTAGGCTTTTTGGGACTTCGGAAGCAATCGATCTAAGTTTTCTCTAGCGATCAAAGGTTGGTAAGTCAAGTGGTAAGAAATCTTGTCGATTCATTATTATTTAATGGATGTAAAGCCAAAGGCTATGGTGGATAAGGATTGTGGTTGGCCGAATGGTCTATAGTAATGATTTAAGTATTGGCCGAATGTAGGGGCAAGGTGATCTAGTGCGGTAGAGCGGATCTTTGGATTTTAGTATTGCGTTGGTGAAAGGTGTGTATCTTACACACTTTGTAACTTGGTTTATATATGTATATTTGTGTGTTATAACTAATCATATTATGAAAGTGGGTAAATCGATGAGATCTGGATATGATACCATGATGGTATGAATGAGGATTCGGGTAAGTCCGTTTCAATATGTTGTTAATTCATGTGGATTGAAATTATGATCTACGATTTATGATATATTCGTTATGAGATACATATCAAAGTTTATTGACATGATTTGTCTATCTATTGCATTGGTATGGGCAATATGAGAGGAGGGGAAGATTGATGATTCGTGTCTTCGCACACACCGTGGTTTTGGCACCACCAGTGGTTTGGCACCACCAAAGGATTTGGTATCACATTCGTGTCTTGGACCCTAGAGGTTTGGCACCTCATAGCGACTTGTCCCCGTGGTTAATTCCACCGTGGGTTGGCCCCACTTTTGAGATATGGGATCGTCGCGCTGATTTGGTATCACACGTGGGTTGGCCCCACAACTTGATGATTCGTGTCTTCGGACACCGAGGTTTGGCACCTCATAGCGACTTGTCCTGTGGTTAATTCCACCGTGGGTTGGCCCCACTTTTGAGATATGGGATCGTCTCCGCAGTGATTTGGTATCACACGTGGGTTGGCCCCACAGATGGATTATTCGTGACTACGGTCACCAGTGATTTGGTATCACATTTGTGTCTTTGGACACCGTGGTTTGGCACCACCAGGTGGTTTGGTACCACACGGGGTAGAAAAGGAGTTATGGATGGCTAGGTTGGGTGCATTATACATATATGTTGCTTTGTTATAATTTGTGTAAGTATGTGGTATTTACTCGGAGAGGGAATATGCACTGAGTCTTGGTGACTCACCTTCTCCTTATCTTTTCAGTGATTCGTGAGATTGCGGATATAGAGCCTGATGAACTCGAGAGGGCCATGCAATAAAGTTTGGTTTTACATGAACTTCCATTTGGGTACTTTATTTTAATTTGGTTTTCATATTTTATGGATTTGTAATAAGGCCTCTTTAATTATGGTTTTGAATTATTTATATGCTTTGGGATTTATTCTAAACATGTTTAAGTATATCACTTGATTAATTTAATAATTGAGCTCAAAGTTTTCTAAACTATAAACTCGCAATGGTTTTAAAAATCTTACCATCGGGTAATATGAATAGTTCGATAGAAAAATTACAAGTTAAGTGTTTTCAACAAATTAAGTGATTTCCAAAAATTCAAGTTTCTATACTCAATTGCAAACGGATTTTCAAAGTGATATTTCAAATTTTCTTAAAAAGATATAAATGTTTTCTATCCTATGATTTATTAACTAAGTTTTAAAGTTTTATGTAATTCAAAGTAAATCTCAATTTTAACTTATTTTCGACAAATAAAGAATTTCAAAGAGTTTTTCACAAAATTTAATTGTTAATTCGATTCTTCAAAAATATTTTCCTTAGTGACATACCAGATTCGGTCGTGGCGTATTGACCAGGTTTGGGGTGTTACATCTTTTATGTGACTCACAAGCCGCAATTTGTGTTGCTAGAAGCCAAACTTACAATAGTAAAAAGAGGCAAATTCGTATAAGATATGAATCTATGAGACATTTAATAAAAAATGTAATACTTTCTATGGAATACGTGAGGTCGAAAAGGAACCTAACCGATCCACTAACCAAAACATTAAGTAGGAAAATGATTCTTGATTCATCGAGGGAGATGGGTCTTAAGCCTAGTGGTTGAGGAATTCATGGTGGATACCCAACTTAGTTCTCTAAGTTCAATGAGGTCAAATTAAACCATAGAAAGACTTATAATGTACATTTTATCTATCCCTATGGCGAATGATGTACATACACAAGGTTGAGTTCTTACTCTTAATTAATTCATAGCCCATGTTTTGGATAGTCCTATTAAAACGGACTTGATGAATTCACCGACATGTGAGGTTGAGTTTATTACTCTTAATGAGTTCATATCCCAAAGTTTGGGTGGTCCTAGTGAAATGGACTTGATGAATTCATCAATTTTAAATTTGAGAGGATGAGCTTAATAAATGCTCTTAATGATTTCATAGTCCTGAGTCGAATGGCCTATATTGAGATAGACTTTTTGAAAGCACCTACATAAGTGTGAAGAACTAGCCACCTTCTATAAAAAACATTGGGCAGTCTTTCAAAAGCACTTATCAGCATCCCAAGGTGTATTGGCTAAAAATTGTTGATCTATTGCGGAACATTAATTGGATCTAAGATTAGTCGTATGTCTTGAGTTAAACCCTATCTTAACAAGTTCAAGATCCGTTCACTTGTTAAGAGAAGAATCACTCATTTCACTATGTACTAGTTCAAATCCACAAGATACTAGTGATTAAGCAGCTAATTTCAATGTTGCTCTTTTCATATATTTTCTTGTGTTTACAAAATTTCCAATCACTTTGCATTAGTGGGGGAATGTTAGTAATGCAATTTAATTTAAGCAATTGCAAACCATTATTTCCAATAGTTACAAATCATTTTTTACGCTCACATAAATATTAAATATTTTTTTGGCTATTACATGGAAATATTACCATCTTTCCCTACTAAATTATATTTTTGCCCCTTCCAAAATCCTATAAATAGGAGACATTGTTCCTTCATTTGATACACATCTGAAAAACAATGCTTCTTCTACTCTCTCTCGACTATTTATTATTCTTTCTAAAAATTTATAATTTTTTAAAATTGCATTATAGGAAATTCTGTCAAGGAGTTTGGGTTTTAAGCAGGACCATCTATGACCTCTCCAAACTTTCTTAGGAATTGGTGTGTCGTTGAAAGCACCAAAAATAACCTATCCCTAAGAAATAATGAAAAGAATAGTATAAGTGAAGTAGGATTAAATCCTCAGGGATTGGATCGCTACAGCTTCTTGTTTCTCGAAATCTTGGACACAGTCTTGCCCAAGAAAAACATCTGACCTAGGAAAAAATGAAAAAAAAATAGAATTAGAAATATGGATGAGTTGAAATTAAATAAAATGAAATTGCAATTGTAAAACGAAACAGAGTTGAGGGAAGGGGTTTTTCGATTTCAGGGATTCCGGCATCTAGCTATCTTAATCCTCCTTTGGCTCAATCATAGGCTTGTAGGTGATCCTTCTCATGACCGAATAAGCCAGTTATAGTGAAAGAGGATGCCTACAACCACCAGCTCCACTTAGGTTATAGCCTTACGATCTAGAGGAACCTGACTCTAGCCAACCGTCACTTTTGTGGGATCGTCTTACACTAGATCATCGTTTCTGAATGGCGAATGCCACGCCATTTTGTCTTTTGGGCTCGACAACCTCTAACGCAGTAAGTTAGCAAACCGACTATGCAACCTTCCCAAAACATACAAAGTAGTTGTTCTTTACACAAGTTGAAAAGATTACTTTCGGAAGGACATGGACGGAAGCATCAGTCCTATAATGCGGAGAAATGATGAATACTCATTGAGAAGGGCTAAGTGCAGGTTCTAAGCCTCATGAACTCTTTTGGAGGAGTCTTGATAACCTTAGGCTAGATGAGTTTAGTGACTCATGCTTTTCGAAAAAAAAAACACAAGTTTAATGGAATAAAATTTTATTGGAAAAGAGAAGAAACAAAAGGCTAAGAGCCTTAGGGGGAAGGAGTTTTTTATAGAAGTGATGAATGAATATTCATGTCACTCCATCCCCATTTTTAGTACATAAAAACCTAGTTTGTTCCTATTTAAACTCTAGATGATAATGCTTAAAATATATAAGTTGAAATTAAATCTAAACAATATAATAATCCTAACAATAATCCTAAAAATAAAATTCAAATTTAAACAAAGTCTTATATTCAAAAATCTCTTTTTTGAAATATTGCCCCAAGTCTTCCACACTTTGTATTTTTGGCACCACATTTTCCCTATTTCACATGCTGATCCATTTTGTCTTTAAATTCATGTTTTCCCCCAAATTTCCTTTTTCCTTCAATTTAGTCCCTACAAGATAAAAAACCATAAACAACTCAAATTAGTAGGATCATACTCAAAATAGATATGTGATTAACACATAAAAGTATGTCATTTTAGAGTATTATCAGGAATTGATCCTAGTGTGATTTTTCTGATTAGTTCTATTTTTAGATTATTTCAGAAGAGCAATACCAATTGAATTCTACTTTCCTTATTCGGGTGTACGAATATCGAAGAACTGTGTTAACCTTGAGGGATGAAGCCCACTATACGATTACACCGATCAGGGTGAATTTGTTTCTAAGACAGTGGTTCTTTCATGACACAATAATACTTTATTCATTTAATCTTGGTTTATTTGTAACAGTTCGATTTATACCCTAGTCAGAACAGTGGTTTCGGGACCACAAATCTGAGTTAGTAAAATATTTTAATATTATTTTTGTGTCTTTGATATGTGATTAAGTATGTGCTAAAGTTCCGTGAATTAATTTGTTTGTCTGTGTGCTTAATTTGAGAAAAGGACTAAATTGCATAAAAGGGTAAAAATGACTTTCTATTTGATTAATGGCCAAATTGATGTGGCTTTATTATTGTGAAGTCCTTAAAAGGCAAATAGTCCATTTTTAGTTATAGTGGACGGCATTAAGTGTGGTTATGCATATATGTGTGTGTTTTATATTAATTTTATAAGTTAAAAGTTTATATTAGATAATATAAGTTATAATATTATAAAAAAAACATTATAATAAAAGAAAAGGGGGCCATTATCATCATATATTGCCAAAAAACAAAGAAAGGAAGAAAATAAAAAAGAAAGCTAGGTTTCGGTTGGTTTTAAGCTTGATTAAGGTAAGTTTTGACTTCGATTTTTGATAATTTCTACGTTTCTGTAATCGTTGCTTCATGCTCTACAAAACCCATGTCTCAATTTTATGAATTGATGAATATTTTGCAAAGTGCCATGGATGAACATATGAATTTTGTGATGTCTAATAGTGTTATATGAAAGCTATATGTTAGATGAACATACGTTGTTCTAGAATTTTTGATGAATTTAGCTAAATAGGGCTAAATTGATAAAATAGCATTTTGAAGGATTAATTTGTGAAATAAATGAAATGTTTGGACTTGTATGAAATACATGAGCATTCGGCTAAGCATGGGTATATGGTGATTTTGTATATTTGATGTTTTGAGAAAAATGGACTAAATTGATAAAATGTGCAAATGTGAGGGCTAAAATGTAAATTTCCCTAAATGTGTGTTCATGAATTGAATTGAATGAATTAGTGAATAAATGGATTACATTTGAATATGTATAGATCAAGAGCCGAGGAAAACGGACTTAGATCGCGGAAAGGTGAAAGTAGTTGAATAACCGAGTCTGAACGAATATCCGAATCTGAGGTAAGTCGATATACAAATAAATGTATTTGCATTGAATTATTTGAATGTATATGATATGTGAAATACTATGATCATCCATTGATATGGAATGTATGTGAAATTTGAGTTTTCTAATAAGTCGATAAACTGATAAAGTTCGAGAAGTCCCGTGTGAACCTAGGAATAGATAGGAATTACGTATGTCATGACATATGTGTCTGTTATGTGACATCATGTAAGACCATGTCTGGGACATTGGCGTTGATTCAAAAATTCGTGTAAGACCACGTCTGGGATGTTGGCATTGATATGAGATTTATGTGTAAGACCATGTCTGGGACATCGGCATCGTATTTGATTCGTGTAAGACCCTGTCTGGGACAGTGGCATCAATATCAGATTACATGTAAGACCACGTCTGGGACGTTGGCATTGTACGACTATTCCGAGCACTCTGAGTACCCTATTAGATTCTGAACGGTTCAATGGGCAAATCTGAGATACGAATGATTATGTGAATTGTATATCCGTTTCAGGTATGTTTGGTATATACACTAAGTGTGAATGAAAGGTAAGTATCTATATGAACTTACTAATATGATTATGCATATGAAATGATGAGATTATATGAGAAAATGTGCTTGAAGGAGCTATATGTATATGTGATATTTGAGTTGAGAATGTGGTAAGATATGGCTAAGCAAATGAGCCAAAGAATATATGAGATGAATTTGCTATGAGTACCAATAATGTTATTATATCACTTTGGTTATGTGCAAATTATGTTAAATTTATTTGTATATGGCTTACTAAGCTTTTGAAAGCTTACTCTGTGTGTGTTTGCTCTGTTTTATAGATCGTCAAAGCTACTGAAGGCTCGGGACCGTCAAGGATCGTCATCACACTACTCAAACTCATTTTGATACCTTTTGGAAATGTATATAATAAGTATGGCATGTATAGACTAGTTATTTGATATAAGTTTGAGATATGAACTTAGCCATGTGATGTGGCTAGTTATGTGTTAGTATTATGTATTTGTGAATACGTTATATGATATTGGTTTTGGCATGATCTCATGGCTATGATAAGCATATGGATGAAATTTTGGGTATAAATGTTTTGAGAAAAGAAATGGTTATATGAGAGGTAAATGTAGATGAATCTTGATTGATGGTAAAAGTATTTTAGTTGTGTAAATTGGAATGTTTGAGAATGAGATTGAATGCAAAACTTTGTTGATTAGTTTGATATGTTTTTGAATGTCAATTGTGCATAAAATGAATTGGTGGATGGCTTGTAGGTTTGACCCTTTGTGGGTGGCATTTTGGCCACGCGAGTGGCTTGTTTTGCCAACACAGTTGAGGCACACGGGCGTGCCTAGTGGCCGTGGGATTTAGTCAGTAAATAGCCTAAGAGTACACGGCCATGGTACACGGGCGTGCCTGGTGGCCGTGGGGATAAGTCAGTATACCTGCCCTATTTTGGCACGATCAGGACACATGGGGGTGTCTTGTAGCCGTGGGAGGTACACGGCCTGTGATCGTTGGTATCGATAGTCTTAAAATTTATATAATGAATGATCGAACCTAAAAACTAACTATCGCCACGATTGAGGCAAGTGCACCTATCGAACAGTAGTATAGCTTAGTGGCAAGACAAGAATTGTAACAGTCTGATTTAGACCCTAATAGGAATAGTGGTTTCGGGACCACAAATCCGAGTCTGAAAAAAATATTTTTAAATTATTTTGTGTGTTTACTATGTGTGAATTTGTTAGTGTTAAATTTTCGTGACTTAATTTTATCGTTTAGGTGTTCGATTAAATAAAAGGACTTAATCGCGTAAAATGTAAAAGTTACAAACTATAGTGTAAAGTGCTTAGTTGATAGTGGCTTTTTAATATGGAGTCCTTAAAGGGCAAATAGCCCATTTTCAAAGGTAGTGGACGGCAACATGCCATCATTATATGTTTTATATATTATTTGTTATAACTAAAAATATATATTAATGTATAATAATGTTATATTATAATAAAATGACATAAAAATATATATTAATAAAGCCATAGTTTCATTTCTCTTTCCATGGCCGAATAACAAAGAAAAGAAAAAGAAAGAAACCAAGCTAGGTTTTGGCACTTATTCAAGCTCAATCAAGGTTCGTTTTTGTTCAGTTTTTTATAATTTCTACGTTTTTGAGATCGTTGCTTAGAAATCTTTAAGACCCATGCTTTAATTTTTGAGTTTGATGAATATTTTGAGTTGAGCCATTGATGATAGTTTGTTGTTTATGTTGTTTGAGGATGAATTATGATAAATATGTGTTAGATTAATAAGTTTTGTCTTTGAATTTTTGATGAAATTGAGTATGTTGGACTAAATTGTAAAAATAAATTTTAGGGGGTGTAACACCCCAAACCCGGTCAATACGCCACGACCGAATCTGGTATGTCACTAAGGAAAATATTTTTGAAAAAAATCGAATTAACAATTAAATTTTGTGAAAAACTCTTTGAAATTCTTTATTTGTCAAAAATAAGTTAAAACTGAGATTTACTTTGAATTACACTTTGAAAATCCGTTTGCAATTGAGTATAGAAACTTAAATTTTGGAAATCACTTAATTTGTTGTAAACACTTAACTTGTAATTTTTCTATCGAACTATTCATATTACCCGATGGTAAGATTTTTAAAACCATTGCGAGTTTATAGTTTAGAAAACTTTGAGCTCAATTATTAAATTAATCAAGTGACATGCTTAAACATGTTTAGAATAAATCCCAAAGCATATAAATAATTCAAAACCATAATTAAAGAGGCCTTATTACAAATCCATAAAATATGAAAACCAAATTAAAATAAAGTACCCAAATGGAAGTTCATGTAAAACCAAACTTTATTGCATGGCCTCCTCGAGTTCATCCGGCTCCATATCCGCGATCTCACGAATCACCTGAAAAGATAAGGGAGAAGGTGAGTCACCAAGACTCAGTGCATATTCCCTCTCCCGAGTAAATACCACATACTTACACAAATTATAACAAAGCAACATATATGTATAATTCACCCAACCTAGCCATCCATAACTCCTTTTCTACCCCGTGTGGTACCAAACCACTGGTGGTGCCAAACCACTGGTGTCCAAAGACACAAATGTGATACCAAATCACTGGTGACCATAGTCACGAATAATCCATCTGTGGGGCCAACCCACGTGTGATACCAAATCACCGCGCATTTCCCCATATCTCAAAAGTGGGGCCAACCCACGGTGGAATTAACCACAGCGACAAGTCGCTATGAGGTGCCAAACCTCTGGTGTCCGAAGACACGAATGTGATACCAAATCACTGGTGGTGCCAAACCACTGGTGGTACCAAACCACTGGTGTCCGAAGACATGAATCATCAAGTTGTGGGGCCAACCCACGTGTGATACCAAATCACTGGCAGACGCATTTCCATCCCATATCTCAAAAGTGGGGCCAACCCACGGTGGAATTAACCACGTGGACAAGTCGCTATGAGGTGCCAAACCTCTGGTGTCCGAAGACACGAATCATCAATCTTCCCCCTCCTCTCATATTGCCCATACCAATGCAATAGATAGACAAATCATGTCAATAAACTTTGATATGTATCTCATTATGAATATATCATAAATCGTAGATCATGATTTCAATCCACATGTATTAACAACATATTGAAACGGACTTACCAGAATCCTCATTCATACCATCATGGTATCATATCCAAATCTCATCGATTTACCCACTTTCATAATATGATTAGTTATAACACACAAATATACATATATAAACCAAGTTATAAAGTGTGTAAGATACACACCTTTCACCAACGCAATACTAAAAATCCAAAGATCCGCTCTACCGCACTAGATCACCTTGCCCCTACATTCGGCCAATACTTAAATCATTACTATAGACCATTCGTCCAACCACAATCCTTATCCACCATAGCCTTTGGCTTTACATCCATTAAAGAATAATGAATCGACAAGATTTCTTACCACTTGACTTACCAACCTTTGATCGCTAGAGAAAACTTAGATCGATTAAGCTCCAAGTCCCAAAAAGCCTAAATGAATAATCGATTCCTATAATGGTTAGAACCTTGCTAACAATGCCCAAAGATTCGGCTTTTGTCCACAAGAAAATGACTTAGAAAAGAGAAAGAAATAATAATAAAATCGCCATGAACACTTACCTATTACCAAAACCGATTGAAGAAATCAAATGAAGTCCTACTGTTGAATATTCAGCCAAAAAATAAATCAAAAGAATATGAGAGTTTCGGCTATAAAAGAGAAGAAGAAATAAAATGTAAATGGGTGTTTTAACTTTGAGAAAATGAAAAAGAAATGGGATTTGAGATGAAGAATGATTCGCCAAGAGAGTGTAAAGGAAAATGTGATTTGAATAATATTGAAAGAAAGAAAAAGAGAGAGATGTGGGAGAGATTCGCCAAACACTTCTTTGCCAAAAGAAAGTGCACAAAAATGCACAAAGATAGATTGTAGTTTCGGTTTCAAAAGAGCAAATGAAAGAAAGGAAAATGGTATGATTTGATTCAACAAAATGAGGCTAAAATCAAAAGCAAAATGCACCAAAATGCACAAGACACATTCGGCCAAGGAGGAAAGTTTTTGGAGAGGAAAAAAATAATTGCAAAAGATGTTCAAATGACAAAAATTGGCCAACTATCCCCCCCAGCTACCTATCACATTCGCCCACCCCTTAGACACCCATGCCGTCCACATACATCCACTAAAGGCCTAGGAATACCTTCCAAAACATCATCCTAAAACCAAGCCTTATGTCTTCCCAACCTTCCATAACCTTAAGATTCTTATCCCCAATTTCAAGCTTTCCTTAAACAAAAATTCAACTTGCCAAAAGATGAAAGTCCAACCTATCATAAACAATGGTTGACCGTCCATAAATGCTAGGATTCAAAAATAAGCCTTCAAAATGCTAAACATGCTACTCGAACCTCTAACCTCAAGCAACCTTTCAAGCTCCTTAACCATCTTGCCACTTACTCCTCTTGTGCTTTAATTAACACTTAAATTAACTTAAGTGCTAAGCCCACTTAATCCACTTCATTAAATAAACCATACTAAAAATTATTCTAGCTTCCTTAATAAAATCAAGCCTTCACAAGACCATGCTAACACACAAAATTCATACCCGAGCCAACACAAATAATACTCAAATTTTGGGATGTTACATAGCCGAACACTCCTTGCCATTTAGAACCATAGCCGAATTTCAAAGGGGCTTAATTCCCTATTCCATGCTCAAAGCCTCGAAGCCGAAACCTTGATCTAGTTCATTTGTGGCCGAATCCTCTGGAACATTAAACTCCTTCCACTTTTACGTTTTCTTTCTTCACCAGTAAGTGTCGAAATCTTTCTCCTTGGGATCTAGAAGCCAATTCTCTTTGGATGCTTGTATAGTGGTAGGTATTTCCTTCCTTAGGCAATCGGTTTCCTCTCATCTTCATTTACGAAATCAAGGGTTGGCCTTGATTTCTAAGGTTGGCCGAATGTTCTTTAAGGCCATAGTGATGTGTTCTTTTGTGTGTAGCCGGAAGTAAGGAAGCATCAAGGATTTATTCGGGATTCGATTTATCAAGGAATCTCGACAACTTCAGGAGCTAGCGAGCAATTCGGGCTTTAGATAAGCAAGGTAGGTAGTTGCTAATATTCGGCCATAGGCCATATTTGGTATTTAAGTGTGACCAATTCTAACCATGGCTTATAGGGCAAATCGACAATGGTTAATAGAAGCTTTCGGGATTTTAGTAAACTTGCTAAGTATACCAGGTGTGTACTCCACACTAAATCTTAATAGATTACGGCTTTAATTTAATGTATGTGTTATAATAGTATGAATGTGGCCGAAAGGTACCATGCAATGGTACTAAGTACTCAGGTACGTAAACCTACTCCTTTTATGAGTACGATATGATAAAAATCTGTATGGCACATATGTGAAACTATAAGAATGTGAATAAAGAATATGGCATGATATTGCATGTTTTGTATTGCATGGGCATATGGGTTATATGGAAAGGGGAAGTGATTGAAGGTTATATACCCCAATATATGAATGTGGTGGCTTCGGTCACAATATCTGAATATGGTGACTTCGGTCACGTTATCTGAATGTGGTGTCTCATGACACAAAATAATTATCTGGTGGCTATGCCACGAATATTATAAGGGCGATGAGCACGTCGACTGCAGCGACTGCCTTCGATGATGTGTAGCGGACGGAGGGTTGATTTAGTAGTCCCCACGGTGTGCAGGTTGGTACGGGTGATGTGTAGCGGATGGTAACTAGGTTTGGGTTCGGTTTTGCATCATTTTATTATTTAATTATATGCATATGTATGAACTGATATGCCTAAATTATTGGGATTTAGTGTTGGTTACACATTGAGTCTGTTTGACTCACCCCGTTGGGGAATATTTTTCAGGTGACACTCAGTGATGGACCGGGTCGGCAGGAGCTTAGTGGTGGCCATGCTCAGGACAAAGATTATTTTCAATTTGGACTCTTCATTTCCTTATAAGTATCTTGGATTTATTTCGGGTTTTGCTTCTATGTAATAAGGCCACTAGTATGAAACTGTTTATGCATGCATTTTAATTATTTTATTATGATACAATTTTTATCAATCTAAAGTTTAAGCAACTCTTCTTAAAAATAAATGTAAATGTTTAGACATCTAAACACAAACGATTTCTGAATTAAAGATTAACCCCAAAATAACTCGGTATTTTTATTAAACCACCCCAAATTTTCCAAGTAATAAACATGAAATTAAAACGTTTTACTCGAGGAACATACCAGATCCGGTCTGGGCTCGTAGGCCGGGTTTGGGGGTGTTGCAAATTGGTATCAGAGCCCAGTTCAAAACTCGGCTCTGGGGTTTTTGGGCTCCAAAACGTTTTCTAAAAATGGGCTTTTTAAAGGATAACAGGTCTGTTAGCTGAGCATGGCACCTGCGTCTCCGACCCAAGTCCGCCAGGTAAGTACCCTAAACCATTGTGTGATATACATGTGGGCTTTATGGGCTTTATGGGACGTAGACTAGTTTAAATAGACTCTGATGGACTATAGGCTTAGTTTAAACCACTTCTTAAATTTTCATAAGACTTAATTTCACTAAACAAACCCGTTAACGAGCATGAAGACTAGGGTGTGGCAACCGTCATACGCATGTCTAGGATTGGATCCTAAGAGCACAGTGTTTAGCGGTCCTAGTGACTCACCTCCTCTTCACTGAATCCTACCCGTGTGTAGTGACTGCTTCACCTTAGTCGAGTTAGGGTGTGGCAATAGGCAGACGCATGCCTAGGAGTGGATTCAGGGAGAGCTTGGTATTTAAGCAGTCCTAGCGACTCACCTCCTCTTTGTTGGAATCCTACCTAGTGCGTGGTGACTATTCACCCTAGTTATGAGGACTCGTTGATGGGCTAAACCCTATAATTAAAACCCGAAAGGGACCAACCACCCTAGTTTGGAAAATTTTTTTTTACCGAAATACCCTTATTTCATAAAATCACCAAGGAACCCTGAATTGGAAAATTTACGAAAATACCCCTGATTTACAAATTTTTAAATTAACCCCGATTTATTACCAAAATACCCCTGTAGGTGAAATGATGAAAATACCCCTGGGATAGGAATAGGACGAAAATGTTTGAATGATGAATGTGTGTTGAATGAATGTGCTCCTTTAAATTAAGATAGAAGACTTGAAACCTTGATCGATCGAAAGAACTACTTCTAAACTTCTTTCATAAAATTTCTTCGCGGATAATCAGTGGAACAAAATACTAATGCATAAAAATTTCTTAATCAGATTAAAGCGCGATCGTAGACATGAGTTCTAGGGGACGTGGTCGTAATGTGCGAGGACGTGGTAGAGGCAGAATGACCGTATCGGAACCCGTTAGGTCTGGACAAGGATCCGAAAATGAGGTACCACCACCCCCACCACCAGCTGTTGGTGTTGAGCAGCAAGATCGACGGGGAGGATGCGATGTGCGAGCAATGCTGCGAGTTCTTAAGATGGTGGCTGGAGTAGGTGGAGGTATGGAAGCTCGAAATCTGCACCGGCGACTACTGAGCCAATGGGGCCGAGGTGTTTCGTGGTGTATCTCGGTGTGGCACCCGAAAGACGGTGAGTATTGGTTGGAGGCAACCGAGCGAATTATGGACGAGCTCGATTTAACTGCTGAGGAGAAACTGAAAGGGATGGTGGCACTACTTCGCGACGAAGCATATCAATGGTGGCTCACAGTCCGGGATGGTGCCACAGCTGAGGATCTTACTTGGGAATATGTTAAGGCGGCGTATCAGAAGAAGTATGTTGGTACCAGTTATATTGATGCGCAGAGGAAAGCATTTCTGGGGCTGGTTCAAGGGAACAAGTCCGTAGCGGAGTACGAGGCTGAATTCTTAAGGTTGAGCCGGTATGCTCGAGGTATCGTGGCTACGGAGCATGAGCGATGTGTCCGGTTTGAGGACGGCCTTAGGGATGATCTAAAGTTGTTGATAGCTCCGCAGTAGGAGCGGGAATTTGCCGTATTAGTGGAGAAGGCTAAAGTGGCCGAAGGAGTTAAGGACGCTGTAAGGCAGAACTCTGATAAGAATAGGCAAAAGAGAGGATTCGGATCGTCTGGGTCATCTGGGAATGTGCAGAAGAGGCCTAGAGTTGATGGGCCGCGAGGTCAGCAAGTTGTGACAAGAGGGCAGTATCGTACTTGTGATCAGTGTAGGAAGAGGCACCTAGGAGAGTGTTGGAAGAAGACAGGGGGATGTTTCAAGTGTGGGTCCAAGGACCACATGATTAAGGACTATCCTATAAAAATAGACGGGGGCCGACCAACAGGTCAAGGTTCTAATCAGGCTGGAAGAGGGGGACAACAGCCTCAGCGGGGTCGTGGTCTGAATAACAGAGGTAATGGTGCTGGAAGAGGACGTGGGACCCCAGGCCAAGGTGTTGGCAATACCGAGGCAAGACAGCCAGGTCTAGTGTATGCGATTCGCCGGAGGGAGGATGAAGACGCGCCGGACGTCATAACCGGTACGTTCCTTATAGCGAACAAGCCTTATTTTGCTTTGATTGATGTGGGCTCGGCCCATTCCTATGTTGCATGTAGTGTAGTTGAAACACTAGGCATAGACTCTAAACTATCTGATAGGGAGATGACTGTAGTAAGCCCATTAGGTTAAACTGTAGTGGTGAATAAGATCTTTCGGAGCGTACCCTTAGAAATTCAGGGAGTGATATTTTCTGCCGACTTAATGGAACTTCCCTTCAGAGAATTCGATCTCATACTTGGCATGGACTGGCTAGTAGAACACCGAGCTATATTAGATTGTGCAGCTAAACGAATGGAGTTAAAGACGCCGGAGGATGAGGCGATAATTATGATAGGAGAAAGAAGAAACTACTTGTCTAACGTAGTCTCTGCCTTAAAGGCTGATAAAATGGTTCGAAAATGGTGCAAGGTATTTCTGACTTTTGTTAGGGCGTTGGATGCCAAAGAAGGGGGAGTTAGTGGAGTTAGAACAGTAAAGGAGTTTGTGGATGTCTTTCCGGAGGAGTTACTTGGAATACCCCCGGACAGGGAGGTGGAGTTTGGAATTGACTTGCTGCCTAGAACGGCGCCAGTATCTATCGCTCCGTATAGAATGGCACCGAAGGAGTTGGTTGAGCTCAAGGCTCAAATCCAAGAGTTGCCTGATCGTGGGTCCATTTGACCCAGTGTGTCTCCATGGGGAGCACCGGTCTTGTTTGTGGAGAAGAAAGATGGGACTATGCGTATGTGCATAGATTAACGTCAGTTGAATAAGCTGACCATCAAGAACAAGTACCCTTTGCCAAGGATAGACGACTTATTCGATCGGCAAAGGGGCAAATGATATTCTCAAAGATAGACCTAAGGTCCGGATATCATCAGCTTAAGGTGAAGGAAGCGGATATCCATAAGACGACTTTTCGGACAAGATACGGGCATTATGAGTTCGTAGTGATGCCATTTGGTTTAACGAATGCCCCAGCTGCATTCATGGATATGATGAACCGAGTTTTTCAACCCTACTTGGATCGGTTCGTCGTTGTGTTCATCGATGATATCCTAGTATACTCCAAGTCTGAGGAAGAACATGACGAGCATCTCCAGAAAGTGTTGCAAGTGTTAAGGGAGAAGAAGCTATATGCCAAATTCAGCAAGTGCGAGTTTTGGCTTAAGGAGGTTGCATTCTTAGGGCATGAGGTGTCTGCAGAAGGAATAAGGGTAGACCCTAAGAAGATTGAGGCGAAGATTAGATTGGAAACCACCTAAGTCCGTGGGTTTGAGATTCAAGTTTCTTGGGATTGGCAGTGCTACTACTGGAAGGTTTGTGGAAGGATTTTCATCAATAGTCGCGCCTTTGACGAAGTTGTTGAGAAAGGAAGTACCTTTCGTTTGGACAGATAAGCAACAGGAGAGCTTTGAGAAGCTTAAGAGGGTTTTGACTGAAGCTCCGGTTTTGATTCAGCTGGAGGCAGGGAAGGACTTTGTGGTGTACTTGTGATGCTTCTCACATAGGATTAGGATGTGTTCTAATGCAGACGGAAGGTTGTAGCTTATGCATCTCGACAACCGAGGCCACATGAGGTTAACTACCCGACGCATGACTTGGAACTGGCGGCAGTGGTCTTTGCTCTTAAGGTGTGGAGGCACTACCTTTATGGAGAAAAGTCAGTGATCTACATGGACCACAAGAGTCTTAAGTATCTGTTGACTCGTAAGGAGCCGAACTTGAGACAATGAAGGTGGGTGGAATTATGAAGGATTATGATTGTTCCATAGAGTATCATCCGGGCAAGGCGAATGTAGTGGCGGATGCCTTAAGTCGAGAAAGTGGTGTCGGATCTCGAGGACAATGTTTGCACATCCGAGCTTGTATGACGATGGAAGTCCGCGGCGAGTTGCAAGTTAAGCCGTCATGGTGAATGAGGTAAAGGAAAGTCGGTTAGTGGATGAGGACTTAAGTGCTAAATTGCGCACAAGAGCAGAGTGGAGAGTTGGAAGATTATGGTATTAATAACGAAGGAGTGTTGTGTTTTAAGGGTAAGGTCCAGTATGCCGAGGAACAAGGAGTTAAGGCGGAGGATTCTTCAGAATCGCTTGGTAGCCCCTATGTTATGCATCCTGGAGGTACTAAATTGTGCAGGATCTAAGGGAACAGTTTTGGTGGCACAGTCCGAAAAAGGAAGTTCTGAGAATTTGTCGGCAAATGCTTAACGTGTCAGCAAGTTAAGGCTGAACACCAAGTTCCGTCAGGATTGCTTCAACCGATAATGATTCCGCAGTGGAAGTGGGAGAGAATTACCATGGACTTCGTTAGTGGGTTTCCCCTTACGCCTACTAAGAAGGACTCGGTATGGGTGATAGTGGACCGGTTGACCAAGTCCGCGCACTTCATTCCGGTAAGAGTTGATTATTCTTTGCAGAAGTTAGCAAAGTTATATGTGGCGGAAATTGTGAGGTTGCATGGAGTGCCACTATCAATTATTTCAGATAGGGATCCAAGGTTTACGTCTCGGTTTTGGAAGGCTCTACATCAGGCTTTGGGCACTAAATTGGATTTCACTACGGCTTTTCATCCACAGTCGGACGGGCAGTCTGAACGAGTAATCCAAGTGTTGGAAGATATGCTGAGAGGCTGTGTGATAGACTTCAGAGGAAGTTGGGAAGAATATTTGCCGTTAGCGGAATTTGCATACAACAACAGCTATCAAGCCAGTATTCGGATGGCACCGTATGAAGCGCTGTATGGACGAAAGTGTCGCACTCCTACGTGTTGGACGGAATTGGGGGAACGATGAGTTTTGGGTCCAGAGATTGTGGTAGAATCCGAAGAGAAAGTTGAAGTAATTTGGGCACGGTTAAAGGAAGCATCTGACAGGCAGAAGTCGTACGCAGATCTTAAGAGAAAAGAAATAGAATTTGATGTGGGAGATCAAGTGTTTCTTAAGGTATCACCTTGGAAGAAGGTGATGAGATTTGGTCGCAAAGGGAAGTTAAGTCCAAGGTTTATAGGACCATATCAGGTATTGAAGCGAGTTGGACCAGTGGCATACCAGTTAGAGTTACCTTCGAAATTGAAGCAGATACACGACATATTCCATGTGTCCATGCTACGTCGTTATCGTTCGGATCTGTCTCATGTAGTTCCGGTTGAAGAGGTAGAATTAAGGCCAGATTTGTCCTATGAGGAAGAGCCGATTCAGATCTTGAAACGAGATGTGAAAGTGCTGCGAAGGAAGTCAGTTCCTTTGGTCAAAGTGTTATGGCGTAATCACGGATCGGAAGAAGCTTCGTGGGAGCCAGAAGAAGCAATGCGACAGTAATACCCTCACTTATTTTAGCCAGGTAATTTCGAGGTTGAAATTATTTTAAGGGGGGTAGAACTGTAATATCCTGGATTATGGCTTATGCATTAATACTAAATTATATGAAGTAACATGCCTGTGTGTGTGTTGAATGTGTTTTATGGATTTTTAGAACTTAGGAATATAGGCAAATGCCTTAGAAATTATTAGATTTCAAGTTTAAAAAAGGGAAGCTAAGCCTGATAGGCCTTAAGAGAAAATGTAAGGGAAATATGACACAAGAATGGGCTTGGTAAAGTGGCTTGGAGGCGCCACTTAGGGCCTTGGTGTGTGACACCTCAAGCAAGGGAGAAGGGAGGAGGTTCGAATCATGTTGGCAGCATGGGAGTGTGGCTTTTATTTTTGCATGTTGGCGTCAAGGAGGAGAGAAGTATTGGACGGCATGGGACTCTGAAAAGGTGAGGATAAAGACTTGATTTTCTTTTAAATTTCGGCTAGGAAGAGGAGATAAAGGTTGGACGTATTCAAATTATTTTGAGTGAGTAGCATGGAGAGAATATAGGAGGAAAAGATGGGATATGATGAGAGAATGAAGCAATGGCCGAATGTGGGACTCTTTGGGGTTGCTTAATTGGTTTTGAAGCATAGAAAAGGGATAATGCCGAATTTTGGGGTGTCCATCTTTTATTCTCTCTTTTTCTTCTTTGACAATTGAAGCCGAATTTCCCTTTGACACCATTGCCAAAATTCTCCTAACTTTTCTCTTCTTATTCTTTTCTGTTCTATCAACCTTGATTCTTCATACTTGTTTTCGAGATAGCCGAACACTCCTTGCCATTTAGAACCATGGCCGAATCTCAAAGGGGCTTAATTCCCTATTCCTTGCTCAAAGCCTCGAAGCTGAAACCTTGATCTAGTTCATTTGTGGCCGAATCCTCTGGAACATTAAACTCCTTCCACTTTTATGTTTTCTTTCTTCACCAGTAAGTGCCGAAATCTTTCTCCTTGGGATCTAGAAGCCGATTCTCTATGGATGCTTGTATAGTGGTAGGTATTTCCTTCCTTAGGCAATCGGTTTCCTCTCATCTTCATTTAGTGTGATGAAATCAAGGGTTGGCCTTGATTTCTAAGGTTAATGAATGTTCTTTAAGGCCATAGTGATGTGTTCTTTTGTGTGTAGCCGGAAGTAAGGAAGCATCAAGGATTTATTCGGATTCGATTTATCAAGGAATCTCGACAACTTCAGGAGCTAGCGAGCAATTCGGGCTTTAGATAAGCAAGGTAGGTAGTTGCTAATATTCGGCCATAGGCCATATTTGGTATTTAAGTGTGACCAATTCTAACCATGGCTTATAGGGCAAATCGACGATGGTTAATAGAAGCTTTGAGATTTTAGTAAACTCGCTTAAGTATACTGTGTGTACTCCACACTAAATCTTAATAGATTACGGCTTTAATTTAATGTATGTGTTATAATAGTATGAATGTGGCGAAAGGTACCATGCAATGGTACTAAGTACTCCGGTTACGTAAACCTACTCCTTTTATGAGTACGATATGATAAAAATCTGTATGGCACATATGTGAAACTATAAGAATGTGAATAAAGAATATGGCATGATATTGCATGTTTTGTATGGCATGGGCATATGGGTTATATGGAAAGGGGAGGTGATTGGTGGTTATATACCCCAATATATGAATGTGGTGGCTTCGGTCACAATATCTGAATGTGGTGACTTCGGTCACGTTATCTGAATGTGGTGTCTCATGACACAAAATAATTATATGGTGGCTATGCCACGAATATTATAAGGGCGATGAGCACGTCGACTGCAGCGACTGCCTTCGATGATGTGTAGCGGATGGAGGGTTGACTTAGTAGTCCCCACGGTGTGCAGGTTGGTACGGGTGATGTGTAGCGGATGGTAACTAGGTTTGGGTTCGGGTTTGCATCATTTTATTATTTAATTATATGCATATGTATGAACTGATATGCCTAAATTATTGGGATTTAGTGTTGGTTACACATTGAGTCTGTTTGACTTACCCCGTTGGGGAATATTTTTTAGGTGACACTTAGTGATGGACCGGGTCGGCAGGAGCTTAGTGGTGGCCATGCTCAGCACAAAGATTATTTTCAATTTGGACTCTTCATTTCCTTATAAGTATCTTGGATTTATTTCGGGTTTTGCATCGATGTAATAAGGCCACTAGTATGAAACTGTTTATGCATGCATTTTAATTATTTTATTATGATACAATTTTTATCAATCTAAAGTTTAAGCAACTCTTCTTAAAAATAAATGTAAATGTTTAGACACCTAAACACAAACGATTTCCGAATTAAAGATTAACCCCAAAATAACTCGGTATTTTTATTAAACCACCCCAAATTTTCCAAGTAATAAACATGAAATTAAAACGTTTTACTCGAGGAACATACCAGATCCGGTCTGGGCTCGTGGGCCGGGTTTGGGGGTGTTTCATGGTCAAACGGTTCAAATGGATGAATGAGAGGAATTGTAGGAGGAAAAAGGGGAGAAAATCGTGGAACTGATGGGTGTGGGAAGTGTTGGACGAAAGTGAGGGTCTAGCTTAGGGGAAATTCGTCTGAAGAGGAGTCTGGGATAGTATTTTCGGTCATTTGGTGTAAGGGGAGAAACCGAAACTTTTCCTTGCTTTGGATGTTTCTTTCGGGTTCTTTTTGGATAGTGACGTTTTGGGTACTTTTTCCTTGAGCATTTCGGGTCATCTCTTTTTCAATTCTTCTTGCCGAATTCTTAATCCCTCTCTTTTCTTCTCCGACTTCCTTCCTACTCTTTCCTCTCCATAGCCGAAATATTTTTCTCTCTTCTCTAATCTTCAATCGTTTTTTTTTCTTCTTTTTCCTTCCACATCATTCGATTTTCTTTGCAGTTTAATTCTATTAGCCGAATCTTCTACCTTTTTTTTTATTCTTCAATTGGCTTTGCTTCTTTTCTTTCCACATCTTTAGATTCTTTATTTCGGTTTAACTCTCATAGTCAAACCTGTTCTTCTTGTTCTCTCAACGCTCGTCCTTGGTTCTTGAAGTTGATTCTGGTACAGCCGAACATCCTCCATCATTTCTTGTTGGGCATATTCACGACATCTTGTGAAGTAGTCTTTAGCCGAATCGCAGTTCTGTTCTTTTCTAGTACGGTGTTGCAAGGAGTTTGTCAATTGGTAAGTTGTAGATCTCTCTTTGTCAATGATAATGTTTCTATTCAGTTTTACCTTAACAACCGTAAGATCTTTCCTACATTTGGTGGCTAAAAGAATGTTATTTTCTGTACTTTGGCCATCGTTGGGCTTAGGGATTACAATAAGGCAAAGGGGAGCAAGTGGTTTGTTGTAATCAAACCTTTAGTGTTGATTCATCATTCAAGTGAGGTAAGAACTGTGGTGATAATATTAGTTTGGCCGAATGTGCCATGTGTGGTGACGTGATGTATGTGGTCTTTAGTCACACTTATGTGTACCATTTTTGGTACATATTCTTGTTTAGGGCGTGAAGCCAATCGTGCTTAGTAATCGTTGGTGGTTGGGTTGTTTGCTCAAGCAAGGTGGGATACGAAGGGTTAACCGCACGACTCGCTAAGGTGTGTAATCTCACACTATTGCATGTGTATTATGGCACTGTTCTGTGAATCGGCCAAAAGCCGAATTGCCGACAAGTCAGAGTATCGATAACCGAAACCACTCAAGTGTATGAACACTCGTAGTGATAAACCGAGCCATTAGTGATGGCGGTAGATCGTAGAGAGTGTCACGAACGCTCCCGTGAAATCGAGGCTGTAATGGGCCTTGTTGGGCCAAAGTGGGCTAAGTGGGCCCAATGAGTTAGCGGGCCCACATAGGTGAAATCGATGGTGAGTACCAGATGGTTGTTGCGACTGCGAAGTTCGCAAAATCGAGACCAAAAATGAGCTGAACGGGCCACACGAGCATGTGGGCCCATTTGGGCTAAAATAGGATTTTAGGCCCAAATACACCATAGTAACTCAAAAGGGAACCTGTGTCGCTCGAAACGAAAGTGGGCCTTCAGAAAGGCTGTTAGTTGATAAATTACCGAAATACCCTTAGTGGGTAAATTACTAAAATACCCTCGGTGGGTAAATTACCGAAATATCCTTAGTGGGTAAATTACTGAAATACCCTCGGTGGGTAAATTATCGAAATACCCTTAGTGGCTAAATTATTGAAATGCCCTCGTTGGGTGAAATTACTGGAATACCCCTGAGGGGGAAAATTACTGTTTTACCCCCTATCGACCAAATGACCATTATACCCCTAGTGGTAGATCTAGTGTTGTATGCGTACCCTGTTTAATTGTTTACGATGGTAATTTATGTCATACATCATTTTATTATGTCTCTGCATGTTGCATTGGGTTGGGTTATGCTTATGGAGGAAGTATTGTACTGGTGGCAATGCCACGTTATACTGATTCAGTGGCTCTGCCACGATATTCTGATTTTAGTGGCTCAGCCACGCTTCGCATCGCGCGACTTTGTTTGCATTGATGTTAGCAGCTCGTCTGCGCTTCTAGTGTGTAGGGCTGGGTGGGTTGACTTGGTCCCCACATGGTGTGTAGGGTTGGTACAGGTGGTGTGATGGTTGGATTGGGTTGGGCTGCATTTTTGTTTGTATTACCATGATTTTGGGGCTAAGGGCCTAACTGATACTACATGGGCTTGGGCCCAGACTGTGATTGTGACAAAGGATTACACACTGAGTTCTTGTAACTCACCCTTTCTTTTAACCGTACAGGTAATCCCCAGCGTTAGAGGATTTGGAGCCGTGGAGGACTCGGAGGTGGCCATACGTTGAATTTGCTTCTTAACGAAACTTAGTAATTTTGGGGTTAGTTTATTTTATATTATTTTTGGGGTAATATTTTATGTAAAAAGGCCTTTGGAATTTCCTTTTAAAACTTTCATTTGGTAATACTGTTGGTTATGAATTGTTAAACGGTTGAACACGAGTTTTTAAAATAATAATTACTGTTCTCAAAATATCACGTTTTCACAACTACTTAAGTCAGACTTCTGCAAACAAACAGAGTTTTCAAAAATAATAACATCTTTGCAAGCTTATAACTTGAGCCAATAATAATTTGTAAGCAACGAAATTCGAAGTTTTAAAAAGGTTATAAAGCTTTTAAACTGAGGAAAAATTTACTTGAACGCGTAGCTTTTAAACAACCTTAGATGTGACATGCTAGATCCGGCCATAACGTCTAGGCCAGGTTTGGGGCGTTAAATTTAATGGTATCAGAGCCAGGTTACAAAACTCGGCTGTGGAATGGGTTTGAAAAGTTTCCCAAATCTGTTTAAACTTTAATTTAGAAAAAGTGATAGTGTTACTAGAAGTATGGCACACCGAGTCTCCGGCACCAAATCCGTAAGTTTCCTGACCTTATACTTTATTATATGCTATAAAGACTGTACTGAAAAACTACTAGGGATAGTAGTAGTATACCGAACTCTTTAGTTAGGGAAACTAAGACTATAGAGACTGAAATGGTAGTAAAACTCGATCTGTGAAAATAACTCTTATTACTGTTCTTCATAAAACACTTGTTAATAATCATGAGAACTATAAGTTGATCCATAAAACTCTTAAACAGATTAATACGTTACGTCGAGATGAGTACAAGAGGTCGCGGAAGGGGTACACGTGGCCATGGTAGAGGCCGGGGTGCTAGGGCTGGGTCCTCAGCATCGAGACATATGCCTGAAAGGGAAGCGCTGATATCGCCAGTGATGGAGACGGGGTCTCATGACCGAGCCGGTGGGGATGATGCTCTGTTCCAAGCAATATTACGGGTTCTGGAAAGGGTTGCTGGAGCGAGTACTGGGTCAGTGGCCTGAAGGTCAATTTTTGAGCAACTTCGGTCAAACGGGGCTGAAATCTTCAAGGGCATCTCTGGTGTAGCCCCAAATGTAGCAGAATAATGGTTGGAGGTGGTTGAGCGGATCATGGATGATCTGGACTGCACAGTGGAACAGAAACTGAAAGGAGCAGTGTCTTTACTACGAGATGAGGCATATCAATGGTGGCTTATCGTGAGGGAAGGCACGCAGGCCGACCGTGTAACATGGGATTTCTTTAAGACGGCCTTCTAGGGGAAGTATGTCGGGGCAAGTTATGTGGACGCCCAGAGAAAGGAATTCTTGAATCTGGTTCAGGGGAATAGGTCCGTGGCAGAGTATAAGGCGGAGTTCCTACGCTTGAGCTGGTACGCTCGGGGTATAGTTGCAATAGAATATGAGTACTGCGTGCGGTTTGAGGATGGTCTTCGGGATGAGTTGCGGGTACTGATAGCCCCGTAGAGGGAAAGAGACTTCGCTGCTCTAGTCGAGAAGGCTAAGATTACCGAAGATGTGAAACGCTCTGAGCGTTAAAATCGTGGGAAGGAAAGGGGCAGGTATAAGAGAGATTTTAGGCTTTCAAGTTCTTCAGATGGATTTCATAAGAGGCCTAGATTTGATGGGCCGATCCGAACTGGAGTTCCGATGGTTGGTGGCAGACCGCAGCCTTGCGCTGTGAGCGGGTTATCTCATCAGGGTGAATGTTGGAAGAGAACTGGGGCGTGCTTTAGATGTGGGTCTAGAGATCACAGGGTTAGAGACTGTACACAGAGGCTGGGTCAGATGCAAGCTGCGGGTCAGGGAAATGTTCAGCCAGGGAGAGGTGGTCAGTAGCCACCGAGAGGCCGTGGTCCAGCCCGAGGGGGAAATGGGTTTGGACGAGGTCGCGGAGCACCGGGCAGAGGTGCTGGTAACATAGAGGCGAGACATCCAAGGTTGGTTTATGCTACTAGGCGTCGTGAGGATGGCGACGCACCTGACGTTATAACAGGTACGTTCCTCATTCGTGATGTACCATTTATAGCTTTGATTGATATTGGGTCTACACACTCATATGTTGCATGTACTGTGTTGGGAACTTTGGGTATACAATTCAAACTTGCTGATAGAGAAATTTCAGTGATTAGTCCTTTAGGACAGTCTGTTGTAGTGAATAAGTTGTTTAGAAATGTGCCTTTAGAGGTTCAAGGGGTTGTCTTTTTGGCGGATTTGATGGAACTGTCGTTTGGCGAGTTTGATCTCATTCTGGGCATGGACTGGTTAGTGAAACACCGTGCGAATTTGGATTGCGCTGCTAAGCGTATGGTATTGAAGTCTTCAGAGGACGAGGAAGTGATTGTGATAGGAGAGCGAAGGGATTATCTATCCAATGTAATCACAGCGTTAAGGGCCGAGAAGGTGGTTCACAAGGGCTGTGAGGCGTTTCTAGCTTATATCAGCACATCTGATACTAAGGGTTTGTCTATTGGGGATGTCAGGACAGTAAAAGACTATCCGGATGTATTCCCTGAAGAGCTTCCAGGGTTGCCACCAAATCGTGAAGTCGAATTCGGCATTGAGCTCTTATCGGGAACGGCTCTGGTGTTTATCGCCCCTTATAGGATGGCACCGAAGGAGCTGGTAGAATTAAAGGCTCAAATAAAAGAGCTTCTGGATCGAGGATTCATCCGACCGAGTGTGTCTCCGTGGGGAGCACCGGTACTGTTTGTGAAGAAGAAGGATGGGTCGATGCGCATGTGTATAGATTATCGTCAATTGAATAAACTAACGATTAAAAATAGGTATTCGCTACCAAAGATAGATGATCTGTTTGATCAGCTGCGAGGAGCTTCGGTTTTTTCTAAGATAGATCTAAGGTCGGGGTACCATCAGTTAAGGGTTAAGGAGGCGGATGTGTTCAAGATAGCGTTCAGGACTCGTTATGGACATTACGAGTTCCTGGTCATCCCGTTTGGGTTAACGAATGCACCAGCTGCTTTCATGGATATGATGAACCGGGTCTTCCAACCCTACCTAGACCAGTTCATGGTGGTGTTCATAGATGATATTCTGGTGTATTCAAGAACTGAGGAGGAGCATGATTCACATCTCTGGGTTGTTCTGCAGATATTGAGGGAAAAACAGCTCTATGCCAAATTCAGCAAGTGCGAGTTTTGGTTGCGAGAGGTGACATTTTTGGGGCATGTCGTGTCTGCTGAGGGGATTAGGATTGATCCTCGGAAAGTTGAGGTTGTATTGGATTGGAAACCACCGAAGTCAGTATCAGAGATTTAAAGTTTTCTGGGTCTAGCCGGGTACTACAGACGGTTCATTGAGGGGTTTTCATTGATTGTTGCACCCCTAACTAAGCTACTGCGTAAGGGGGTACCGTTTGTTTTGACTGATAAATAGCAGGAGAGTTTTGAGAAGTTAAAAAAGATTCTAACTGAAGCTCCGGTATTAATACAGCCAGAAGCTGGAAAAGAATTCGTTGTCTATTGTGATGCGTCGCACACAGGTCTAGGATGTGTGCTAATGCAAGAGGGTAAAGTGGTGGCTTATGCGTCCCGTCAGCTTAGGCCGCACGAAGTGAACTACCCTACGCACGACTTGGAATTAGCTGCGGTAGTGTTCGCACTAAAGATATGGAGACATTATTTGTATGGGGAAAAGTCGATCATTTACACCGACCACAAGAGTCTTAAGTACCTCATTATCCAAAAGGAGTTGAATCTTAGGCAACGAAGATGGATAGAGTTGTTGAAGGATTATGATTGCTCGATTGAGTATCATCCGGGAAAAGCTAACGTGGTGGCAGATGCACTAAGTCGTAAGGTGGTATCTGATCTAAGAGCAATGTTTGCTCGTCTCAGTCTATTTGAGGATGGTAGTTTGTTGGCAGAACTGCAAGTAAAACCGACTTGGATTAGTCAGATTAAAGAGAAGCAGATGTTGGATGAGTCGCTGGTTTCTCGTTTTCAACAAGTGAAGAGGGGAGAGACTGTGGATTTTGAGCTGAATAGTGAAGGGGTACTATGTTTCTGTGGAAGAGTTTGTGTTCCGAGGGACTCTGAGTTAAGACAGTCGATTCTGCAGGAGGCGCATAGTAGCCCATACGCTATGCATCCTGGTGGAAACAAGTTATACCGAGATCTACGTGAACTGTATTGGTGGCCAGGACTTAAGCGCGAGGTGACTGATTTTGTAAGTGTTTGACATGCCAGCAAGTGAAGGCCGAGCATCAACTACCTTCAGGATTACTGCAACCGATGAAAATTCCATTCTGGAAGTGGGAGAGGGTAACCATGGATTTTGTTAGTGGGCTACCCCTGATGCCTGCTAAGAAAGATTCGGTGTGGGTAATTGTTGATCGACTAACTATATCTGCCCACTTCATACCGGTTCACACCGATTACTCGTTGCAGAAGTTGGCCAAGTTATATGTGGCAGAGATTGTAAGGTTGCATGGGGTACAAGTGTCTATCATTTCAGACAGGGACCCTAGATTCACATCTCAGTTCTGAAGAATGTTACATAAAGCTCTGCGTACAAGGTTAGATTTCAAAGACGTTTCATCCATGCAGATCGATGGCGATCGAGAGAAGGTAATACGGATTTTAGAAGATATGTTAAGAAGCTGTGTGATAGATTTCAAAGGTAGTTGGGAAGACTATCTACCATTGGCGAAATTTGCTTACAACAACAGCTACCAATCTAGTATTCAGATGGCACCATACGAGGCATTATATGGTCGTCGGTGTCGTACCCCTACTTGTTAGACAAAACTGGGTGAGCGGCGACTGATGGGTCTAGAGCTAATTTCTGAAACTAAGGAGAAAGTGAAGTTGATTTGGGGTCGGTTAAAAGAAGCATCGGATAGGCAGAAGTCATACGCTGATTTGAAGCACAAAGAGATTGAATACTCGGTGGGAGATTTTGTCTTCTTGAAGGTCTCACCGTGGAAAAAAATTCTGAGATTTGGACGGAAGGGCAAGTTAAGCCCCAGTTTCATCGGACCTTATCGGGTATTAAAACGTGTTGGATCGGTCGCCTATCAGCTTGACCTACCTCCTAAGTTAAACCGGATACATGATGTATTCCATGTTTCTATGCTGAGGCGCTATCATTCGGATCCTTCTCATGTAGTGCCGGTGGAGGAGATCGAAGTAAGATTTGATTTGACATTTGAAGAGGAGCCGGTACAGATTTTGGATCGTGATGTTAAGGTGCTGATAAATAAGTCTGTTCCATTAGTCAAGGTGTTGTGGCGTAATCATGGTTCAGAGGAAGCCACATGGGAGCCTGAGGAGGCAATGCAACATCAATACCCTCATCTCTTTTGATCAGGTAAATTTCGAGGCCAAAATTTCTTTAAGGGGCGTAAAATTGTAACATCCCAAAAATTAGGGGTTATAAATTTTTGCATAATTGCATGTTATGCTTGCTCAGCGGGTGATTTGAGTGTGTTTGGGGGTTCTAGGGAAGACTGGGAGTGAGTCGGAGCCTTTGAGAAATTTTGGTTTTTGGCCCTTTAGTGGAGGGGGATGTTGGAAGCAGGACTTAAGTAAATTTGTGTGTGTGTTTAGGAGACACAAGTTGGCCATATGGTAAGGTGGCTGTGGCGTCAATGGATGAGCAAGGGGGAAGGGGTTCGAATCCCATAGATGGCAACTGGAGGTCTTTATTTTGTGCCTTTGGAGAGCAAGAGGCAGAGTTTGGATCAAACTCTGCAATGAGAGTTGGAGAATTGGTCAAACGGTTCAAATATATGAAGGAGAGGAATTGTAGAAGGAAAAATGGGAGAAATCGTGGAAGTGATGGGTGTGGGAAGTGTTGGCCGAAAGTGGGGGTCTAGCTAAGGGGAATTTCGGCTGAAGAGGAGTCTGGGATAGCATTTTCGGTCATTTGGTGTAAAGGGAGAAACCAAAACTTTTCCTTGCTTTGGAGTGTTTCTTTCGGGTTCTTTTTGGAGAGTGACATTTTGGGTACTTTTTCCTTGAGCATTTCGGGTCATCTCTTTTTCAATTCTTCTTGCCAAATTCTTAATCTCTCTCTTTTCTTCTCCGACTTCCTTCCTACTCTTTCCTCTCTATAGCCGAAATATTTTTCTCTCTTCTCTAATCTTCAATCATTTTTTCTTCTTCTTTTTCCTTCCACATCATTCAATTTCTTTGCAGTTTAATTCTCTTAGCCGAAACTTCTACCTTTTCTTTTATTCTTCAATTGGCTTTCCTTCTTTTCTTTCCACATCTTTAGATTCTTTATTTCGGCTTAACTCTCATAGCCGAACCTGTTCTTCTTGTTCTCTTAACGCTCGTCCTTGGTTCTTGAAGTTGATTCTGGTACAGCTGAACATCCTCCATCATTTCTTGTTGGGCATATTCACGACATCTTGTGAAGTAGTCTTTAGTCGAATCACATTTTTGTTCTTTTCTAGTACGGTGTTGCAAGGAGTTTGTCAATTGGTAAGTTGTATATATCTCTTTGTCAATAACGCTGTTTCTATTCAGTTTTACCTTAACAACCGTAAGTTCTTTCCTACATTTGGTGGCTAAAAGAATGTTCTTTTCTGTGCTTTGGCCATCGTTGGGCTTAGGGATTACAATAAGGCGAAGGGGAGCAAGTGGTTTGTTGTAATCAAACCTTTAGTGTTGATTCATCATTCAAGTGAGGTAAGAACTGTGGTGATAATATTGGTTTGGCCGAATGTGCCATGTGTGGTGACGTGATGTATGTGGTCTTTAGTCACACTTATGTGTATCATTTTTGGTACAGATTCTTGTTTAGGGCGTGAAGCCAATCGTGCTTAGTAATCATTGGTGGTTGGGTTGTTTGCTCAAGCAAGGTGGGATACGAAGGGTTAACCGCACGACTCGCTAAGGTGTGTAATCTCACACTATTGCATGTGTATTATGGCACTGTTCTGTGAATCGGCCAAAAGCCAAACTATCGACAAGTCAGAGTATCGACAACCGAAACCACTCAAGCGTACGAACACTCGTAGTGATAAACCGAGCCATTAGTGATGGCGATAGATCGTAGAGAGTGTCACAAACGCTCTCGTGAAATCGAGGCTGTAATGGGCCTTATTGGGCCGAAGTGGGCTAAGTGAGCCCAACGGGTTAGCAGGCCCACATAGGTGAAATCGATGGTGAGTACCAGATGGTTGCTGCGACTGCGAAGTTTGCAAAATCAAGACCAAAAACGAGCTGGACGGGCCACACGAGCGTGTGAGCCCATTTGGGCCAAAATAGGATTTTAGGCCCAAATACATCGTAGTAACTCAAAAGGGAACCTGTGTCGCTCGAAGCGACAGTGGGCCTTCAGGAAGGCTATTAGTTGATAAATTACTGAAATACCCTTAGTGGGTAAATTACTGAAATACCCTCGATGGGTAAATTACCGAAATACCCTTAGTGGGTAAATTATTGAAATACCCTCGGTGGGTAAATTATCGAAATACCCTTAGTGGCTAAATTACTAAAATGCCCTCGTTGGGTGAAATTACTGGAATACCCTTGAGGGGGGAAATTACCATTTTACCCCCTATCGACCAAATGACCATTATACCCCTAGTGCTAGATCTAGTGTTGTATGTGTACCCTGTTTAATTGTTTACGATGGTAATTTTTGTCATACATCATTTTATTATGTCTCTGCATGTTGCATTGGGTTGGGTTATGCTTATGGAGGAAGTACTGTACTGGTGGCTATGCCACGTTATACTGATTCAGTGGCTCTGCCACAATATTCTGATTTTAGTGGCTCAGCCATGTATCTCATTCATCGCGCCTTTGCTGCGTTGATGATATTAGCTAATCTGCCCCGCGCTTCGTGTGTAGGTGGGTGGGTTGACTTGGTCCCCACATGGTGTGTAGGGTTGGTACGGGTGGTGTGATGGTTGGATTGGGTTGGGCCGCATTTTTGTTTGTATTACCATGATTTTGGGGCTAAGGGCCTAACTGATACTGCATGGGGTTGGGCCCAGAGTGTGACTGTGACAGAGGATTACACACTGAGTTCTTGTAACTCACCCTTTCTTTTAACCGTACAGGTAATCCCCAGCGTTAGAGGATTTGGAGCCGTGGAGGACTCGGAGGTGGGCATACGTTGAATTTGCTTCTTAACGAAACTTAGTAATTTTGGGGTTAGTTTATTTTATATTATTTTTGGGGTAATATTTTATGTAAAAAGGCCTTTGGAATTTCCTTTTAAAACTTTCATTAGTTAATACTGTTGGTTATGAATTATTAAACGGTTGAACACGGGTTTTTAAAACAATAATTATTATTTTTAAAATATCACGTTTTCGCAACTACTTAAGTCAGACTTCTGCAAACAAACAGAGTTTTCAAAAATAATAACATCTTCGCAAGCTTATAACTTGAGCCAATCATAATTTGTAAGCAACAAAATTCGAAGTTTTAAAAAGGTTATAAAGTTTTTAAACTGAGGAAAAGTTTATTTGAACGCGTAGCTTTTAAACAACCTTCGATGTGACATGCTAGATCCGGCCATAACGTTTAGGCTGGGTTTGGGGCGTTACACGTAGCATGTCAGAGTCTAGCTATACATGCCATATATCTGAACTATGATAGTGTGATGAATCCTGACGTGAAAAATGTGATTTTCATATAGTAATGGATCCCGAAGGAGCCGTAGCTGATGACGTAAAAAGCAATGCGCCTGCGCCCGCTGAAGGGACAGCGCCCTCTAATCTGAGACCGGCTACGAGAGGTCATGAGGGAGAAGCTAAACAAGCTTTCTTCCAGATGATGAGTGAGTGGTTCACTCAGTTTGTTAGAAATAATCTGACTGTTTCGCAACCTCCGCCCTCGATTAATCCCCCTCAGACATCTGCTATGCCTCCGACTATGAATCTGAATCTATTGAACAAGCCTTCGGTTGAAAAAATTCGTAAATATGGGGCTGAAGAATTCAGGGCTACCAGTGACGACGATGCCGAAAAAGCCGAGTTCTGGTTAGAAAACACTATCTGGGTATTTGAGGAAATGTCACTGAGTCCCGAGGAATGCATAAAGTGTGTTGTTTCTTTGCTACGAGGTGCAGACTATCAGTGGTGGAAGACCCTAGTTTTTGTTATTCCAAAAGAACGGGTGACATGGGATTTCTTTCAGATTGAGTTTCGAAAGAAATACATCAGTGAGAGATTTATTGATCAGAAACGGAAAGAATTTCTAGACCTGAAATAGGGCCATATGACTGTTACTGAATATGAACGAGAGTTCGTGAGACTGAGTCAGTATGCTCGTGAATGTGTATCCACAGAGGCAATAATGTGAAAAAGATTCGAAGATGGTCTTAACGAAGACATCCGTTTACTTGTTAGGATTCTGGAAATAAAAGAGTTTGTGGTACTTTTTGATCGCGCGTGCAAAGCCGAAGCCATCGGGAAAGATAAAAGGAAAGCTGAGTTTGAAGCTAAAGATGTGAGAAAAAGATTTCAGAATAGATCATTTCAGTCTGCTTCGAAAAAAATTCGAGATGAACAAAGTTGTTCGAGAGTTAATGTGGGACAATAGAATAGAGATCAAGCTAGATCACAAATGAGCTCCAAAACTCTGGCAACTTCAGTAGCAAGTGTTGGGAATGTTCGATCCGAACGACCTGAGTGTAAGCATTGTGGTAAAAGACATCCGAGAAGTTGTAGATTGAATGATCGGGCTTGTTTTCGATGTGGATCATTAGATCATTTCATTCGTGATTGTCTAGAGTCTGTTGAGCCAGAGACTAATCAGAATCCGAGATCAAATAATGCTCCAGTGAGAGGTAGACCTTCGCGAAATACAAGAAATGTCAGTGGTAGTCAGAGAACTACGAGAGATACTGTTGCGAGATCTGAAGCTAGAGCGCCTGCCAGAGCATATGCCATCCGAGCTCGTGAGGAAGCTTCATCTCCTGATGTTATAACGGGTACATTTACTCTTTATGTTACTTCTGTGATTGCTTTGATAGACCCTGGTTCTACTCATTCGTATATATGCATAAATTTGGTATCCAGTAAGACTTTGCCTGTAGAGTCTACTGAGTTTGTTATAAAAGTATCGAACCCCTTAGGTAAAAGTGTCCTGGTTGACAAAATATGCAAGAATTGTCTGTTAATTTTTCGAGATATCTGTTTCCCTGTTGATCTAAGGCTATTACCGTTTGATGAGTTTGATATAATTCTGGGTATGGACTGGTTGACATTGCATGATGCTGTTGTAAACTGTAAAAGAAAGACTATTGATATTCGTCAGAATGGTGAAATAATTCGTATTGAGACGAATGATTTAAATGGATTGCCTGCTGTGATATCTGTGTTGAAAGCTCAGAGTTATATGAAAAAGGGTTACGAGGCTTATGTTATTGATTCGAAAGTATCTGAAAAGAAAGTAGAATCTGTGCCAGTTGTTTGTGAGTTCTCTGAAGTATTTCTGGAAGAATTACCAGGACTACCTCCGATACGTGAAGTTGAATTTGGTATTGATCTGTTGCCTGGTACAACACCAATTTTAATAGATCTGTATAGAATGGCACCAACAGAGTTGAAAGAGTTAAAGTCACAGTTGCAAAAGTTGACTGACAGAGGGTTCGCTAGACCGAGTTTCTCACCTTGGGGTGCTCTTGTTCTGTTTGTGAAAAAGAAAGATGGCACGATGAGAATGTGCATAGATTATCGTCAGTTGAACAAAGTGACTATAAAGAAAAAATATCCATTGCCCAAGATTGACGATTTATTTGATCAATTAAAAGGAGCTACTGTGTTTTCGAAGATAGATCTGAGATCGGGTTACTACCAGTTGCGAGTAAAAGATTTAGAAATCCCGAAAACTGCTTTCAGAATAAGGTACAAGCATTATGAGTTTTTAGTTATGCCTTTCGGACTAATAATTGCTCCTGCTGTTTTTATGGATCTGATGAACAGAATTTTTAGACCATACCTAGATCGATTTGTTGTTGTATTCATAGACGACATTCTGATTTATTCACGGGATGAGACTGAACATGCTGAACATCTGAGAATTGTGTTGCAAACTTTGAGAGAAAAGCAATTGTATCCGAAATTCAGTAAATGTGAATTCTGGTTGCGTGAAGTCAGTTTTCTGAGACATATTGTATCGGCCTCTGGAATACGAGTCGACCCAAACAAGATTTCTGCTATTCTGGATTGGAAACATCTGAGGAATGTGTCTGAAGTCCGTAGCTTTTTGGGACTAGCTGGTTATTATCGTCGGTTTGTAAAAGGGTTTTCAGTGATAGCTACTCCGTTGACCAGATTGCTTCAGAAAAATGTGAGATTTGAATGGTCCGATAAATGTCAAAAAAGCTTTGATCAGTTGAAAACTCTGTTAACTGAAGCTCCGGTGTTAGTACAACCGGAATCGGGCAAAGAGTTTGTAATATACAGTGATGCTTTGTTGAATGGTCTGGGATGTGTATTGATGAAGGAAGGCAAAGTACTAGCTTATGCCTCGAGACAACTTAAGCCTCATGAGAAGAATTATCTGACACACGACCTCGAGTTAGCTACGATTGTGTTTGCATTAAAGATTTGGCGACATTATTTGTTTGGCGAGAAATGTCACGTGTTTTCAGATCATAAAAGTTTGAAATATCTGATGACTCAGAAAGATTTGAATCTGCGACAGAGAAGATGGCTAGAACTATTGAAAGATTATGAGCTTGTAATAGATTATCATCCGGGTAAAGCTAATGTAGTTGCTGATGCATTGAGTCGAAAGTCACTGTGTGCATTACGTACTATGAATGCTCAATTAGATCTTTCCGATGATAGTTCGGTGGTAGCTGAATTGAAAGCAAAATACTTGTTTTTACAGTAGATATGTGATGCTTAGAAAGTTGTTAATGAAATGTTAGCGAAACGAGCTCAGTACGATTCAAATTCTGATTCTGAGTTTCGAGTTGTTGATGATTGCTTGAGATTTAGAGATCGTATCTGTGTTCCGAGAAACCCTGAGTTAATTCAGTTGATTTTGAACGAAGCACATAATAGTCGCCTATCTGTTCATTCGGGTAGTACAAAGATGTACCATGATTTGAAGCAACATTATTGGTGGTCTGGTATGAAATGAGATATTTTTGATTTTGTGTCGAAATGCTTAGTCTGTCAACTAGTGAAAGTAGAACATCAGGTTCCGTCTGGTTTGTTACAGTCGATTCTGATTCTCGAGTGGAAATGGGATAGAGTGACAATGGATTCTGATTCTGGTACGATCTAATTTCTCGCTTGAAAAGTTAGCTGAACTTTATATTTCGGAGATTGTGAAACTGCACGGGGTGCCACTATCCATTGTGTCTGACAGAGATCCGAGATTTACATCAAGGTTCTGGAAGAAATTAAAAGAAGTACAAAACTGCATTTCAGTACAGCTTTTCATCCGCAAATGGATGGCCAATCTGAACGGATTATTCAGATTCTCGAGGATATGTTGAGATGCTGCATCCTTGAGTTTAATGGTTCGTGGGAACAGTATTTGCCATTGATTAAATTTGCATACAATAATAGTTTTCAGTCGAGTATTAAAATGGCACCTTATGAAGCTTTATACGGATGCAAATGTCGTACACCTCTGTATTGGACCGAACTCAGTGAAAATAAGATACATGGGGTTGATCTGATAAAAGACACTGAACAGAAAGTGAAAGTAATCCGTGATAGTCTGAAAGCAGCGTCTGATCGTCAGAAATCCTATGAGGATTTGAAACGTAAAGATATTGAATTTGAGATCGGTGACAAAGTGTTTTTGAAAGTATCTCCATGGAAGAAAGTACTCCGATTCAGACGCAAAGGCAAGTTGAGTCCGAGGTTCATTAGACCGTATGAGATCATTGAACGAGTTGGACCTGTTGCGTATAGATTGTTGTTGCCCTCCGAACTAGAAAAGATACACAATGTATTCCATGTTTCGATGCTCCGTAGATATCGATCCGATCCGTCACATGTAATTGCTCCATCTGAAATTTAAATCCGATCTGATATGACCTACGAAGAATAACCAATCCGTATCTTAGCTCCTGAAGTGAAAGAATTGAGAAATAAAAGAATTACGTTAGTTAAAGTGTTATGGCATCGACATGGAATAGAAGAGGCTACGTGGGAGCCTGAAGATTCAATGAGACAGCAATATCCGAATCTGTTCATCGGTAAGATTTTCGGGGACGAAAATCCCTAAGGGGGAGAATTGTAACAGTCTGGTTTATATCCTAGTCGGAATAGTGGTTTCGGGACCACAAATCTGAGTCAGTAAAATATTTTAATATTATTTTCTCTGTCTTTGATATGTGATTAAGTATGTGCTAAATTCCGTTAATTAATTTGTTTGTCTGTGTGCTTAATTTGAAAAAAGGACTAAATTGCATAAAAGGGTAAAAGTGGCTTTCTATTTGATTAATGGCCAAATTGATGTGGCTTTATTATTGTGAAGTCCTTAAAAGGCAAATAGTCCATTTTTAGTTATAGTGGACGGCATTAAGTGTGGTTATGCATATATGTGTGTGTTTTATATTAATTTTATAAGTTAAAAGTTTATATTATATAATATAAGTTATAATATTATAACAAAAACATTATAATAAAAGAAAAGGGGGTCATTATCATCATATATTGCTGAAAAACAAAGAAAAGAAGAAAAGAAAAAGAAAGCTAGGTTTCGGTTGGTTTTAAGCTTGATTAAGGTAAGTTTTGACTTTGATTTTTGATAATTTCTACGTTTCTGTAATCGTTGCTTCATGCTCTACAAAATCCATGTCTCAATTTTATGAATTGATGAATATTTTGCAAAGTGCCATGGATGAACATATGAATTTTGTGATGTCTAATAGTGTTATATGAAAGCTATATGTTAGATGAACATATGTTGTTCTTGAATTTTTGATGAATTTAGCTAAATAGGGCTAAATTGATAAAATATCTTTTTGAAGGATTAATTTGTGAAATAAGTGAAATGTTTGGACTTTTATGAAATACATGAGCATTCGTCTAAGCATGGGTATATGGTGATTTTGTATATTTGATGTTTTGAGAAAAATGGACTAAATTGATAAAATGTGCAAATGTGAGGGCTAAAATGAAAATTTCCCTAAATGTGTGTTCATGAATTGAATTGAATGAATTAGTGAATAAATGGATTACATTTGAATATGTATAGATAAAGAGCCGAAGAAAACGGACTTAGATAGCGGAAAGGCGAAAGTAGTTGAATAACCGAGTCCGAACGAATATCCGAATCCGAGGTAAGTCGATATACAAATAAATGTATTTGCAATACATTGAATTATTTGAATGTATATGATATGTGAAATACTATGATCATCCATTGATATGGAATGTATGTGAAATTCGAGTTGGCTAATAAGTCGATAAACTGATAAAGTTCGAGAAGTCTCGTGTGAACCTAGGAATAGATAGGAATTACGTCTGTCATGACATAGGTGTCTGTCATGTGATATCATGTAAGACCACGTCTGGGACGTTGGCGTTGATTCAAAATTTCGTGTAAGACCACGTCTGGGACATTGGCATCGATATGAGATTTACGTGTAAGACCACGTCTGGGACGTTGGCATCGATATGAGATTTACGTGTAAGACCATGTCTGGGACATCGACATCGTATTTGATTCGCGTAAGACCCTGTCTGGGACAGTGGCATCGATATCAGATTACATGTAAGACCACATCTGGGACGTTGGCATTGTATGACTATTCCGAGCACTCTGAGTACCCTATTAGATTTCGAACGGTTCAACGGGCAATTCCGAGATACGAATGATTATGTGAATTGTATATCTGTTTCAGGTATGTTTGGTATATACACTAAGTGTGTATGAAAGGTAAGTATCTATATGAACTTACTAAGATGATTATGCATATGAAATGATAAGATTATATGAGAAAATGTGCTTGAAAGAGCTATATGTATATGTGATATTTGAGTTGAGAAATATGGTAAGATATGGCTAAGAAAATGGGCCAAAGAATATATGAGATGAATTTGCTATGAGTACCAATAATGTTATTATATCACTTTGGTTATGTGCAAATTATGTTAAATTTATTTGTATATGGCTTACTAAGCTTTTGAAAGCTTACTCTGAGTGTGTTTGCTCTATTTTATAGATCGTCAAAGCTACCGAAGGCTCGGGACCGTCAAGGATCGTCATCACACTACTCAAACTCATTTTGGTACCTTTTGGAAATGTATATAATAAGTATGGCATGTATAGGCTAGTTATTTGATATAAGTTTGAGATATGAACTTAGCCATGTGATGTGGCTAGTTATGTGTTAGTATTATGTATTTGTGAATACATTATATGATATTGGTTTTGGCATGATCTCATGGCTATGAAATTGACAAGTTTATGATAAGCATATGGATGAAATTTTGGGTATAAATGTTTTAAGAAAAGAAATGGTTATATGAGAGGTAAATGTAGATGAATCTTGATTGATGGTAAAAGTATTTTAGTTGTGTAAAATGGAATTTTTGAAAATGAGATTGAATGCAAAACTTTGTTGATTAGTTTGATATGTTTTTGAATGTCAAATGTGCATAAAATGAATTTGTGGATGGCTTGTAGGTTTGACCCTTTGTGGGTGGCATTTTGGCCATGCGAGTGGCTTGTTTTGCCAACACGGTTGAGGCACACGGGCGTTGTTGGAACGCCGGTACACCTTGGCGCAGCAAAATAAAATTAATTCCGGCGATCCATACCATGAATCCATGTGTGAGGAACGAATCGAGGTGAAATAAAGGTTTCGAAATTACCAAAACTTCAATCTCAGTAGATAGCGACGCCTCGACAACAAGAATTTTGATCTACTGTCGAACCAAGCCGCAACCTTTTCCGATGTCGGCCTTTACGTAATCCACCCGGTTTGACTATGAACGGAAGAAATCTCCAAAACTATTTTGGAGGTTTATTTGCTTTACGGCTGCTAGACCTCACAAGCAATCTCTTAGGGTTTATATTAAGCTCTGTATCTTTTATTACCTTTTATAATTGGTATATCTTTAATGACTCTTAAAATTAAATAAATACAATAAAGTTTTTAACTGAAAATTATAATTACATTAATTATAACAAGGATTTCGGTAAACTATATTTATTTAAATTTATATACGAACCAAATTCATATATTAATAGAACTATATTGCCATTATGTGTACAACATCCTTGTACATATAATATGTTCAATATTTGATTGCCCAATTAAATTAATTCTTTAATTAATTTAATTCATGTGACAACCAAACACAATACCAACTATGTTTTATTCCGCTCATTTCAACCATAGGGTGTGACCACAGAGGTTCTTGTAACGTTAGCGATAATACTAGAACGATTCTAATGTCACAAACAATGAGTGGCATCCAGCAATGCATCATTGCTACCTAAGTTACAAGAAGTCATGATTCGACATAACCTTTTGTGATTAACCTTTCATGCATTAATCCTTAAGTCCTTTATCTCTGGAACGGACACAAGTCATGGAATAGTCACACTTGCATAGTCCATCCCATGTTTCTTGATATCTTGAGTAGACTATGATATACAAATTAGTATGACATCTCATATCAACTTATTTGAGCATGGCCATGCATTTCAAGTCTTACTCAATCAAGTGGCCTAAGATATTACTCCTATTATGTAGGAGGGACTTATCCTATATTGATCAACCATATCCCTCTACATAGATTGTGGTATATCCAACATTAGCCTTTATAGAACAACTTTATTACGGTGTACATTTGATCAGTATCAAAATATACAACTCACGATGTTGGGATAATGATGATCTCAAGTCTGAGGATCATAGACATATTAATCACTATGAGTAATGTTGTGACAATTACATAACAATCCAAGAAACATACTCATAGAAGGTCAGTCCAATATGTTGTTCTCCAACACACATATTCATGCATTGATTTTGAAATTCCATATCAATGACAACTCTTTATCATCAATCAACTACATGTTAGTCTTAATGCATTATTGTTGTCCTAGTCAACAATAATACTTGACTAAGGATCTTTTAAGAATAATCATATTATTCTCAGGACATTATTATAAAACAGTTTATTTGTACACACAGAAAGAAAAACTGAAATAATAATGACAACGCTTTATATTAATAAACATGGTAAATCAAGTATGTTATTACAACCATCTCATGATTGATCTTTGGGCATACTCTTACAGGCATGCCTAGTGGCCGTGGGATTTAGTCAGTATATAGCCTAAGAGTACACGGCCATGGTACACGGCGTGCACAGTGGCCGGGGATATAAGTCGATATACCCGCCTGTTTTGGCACCTCCAGGACACATGGGGGTGTCTTGTAGCCGTGGGAGGCACACGGCCTGACTGCACAGGCGTGTGACCTCTGCAGTGTTAAAAAAGTTTTAAATTTTTGAGAATTTCCGTATACATTCGGTTTAGTCTCGACCCTTCTCTAAAGCATGCTTAAGGTCTCGGTGACCTATCTAAGGGACATAGTGGTTGTAATTGATGACTTACAATATGAAATGTCTGTAAATGTTTCAGATCGGTCTGGTAACGCCTTTAACCCTAATCCGGCGACGGATACGGGTTAGGGGTGTTACATTATTTTTCTGCTTGTACTAACGAATTTGTTTTGTAGTAGTATATTTTCCAACAATTTTTTCATATATGGAAGTCTCATTGACAAAGGAAAGCTTTCCTTTTTTTATTATAACTTTAACCATTGTTCCAAATAAATCACAAAAAAAAAAATTTCAAATTTAATGAAAGGGAAAATCCAGAAATGAAGATGAAGAAGATTAAAGGAATCATTTAATTTATTAAGTTCTTTATGATTTTAATCATCTGACTTGTTTTTCTATTAAAGAAATAAAGAAAAAGTATTGAGAATGTGTTTGAAAAATTGTACCATAATTGAATTTGACTATAATTATTTGTAATTATTCATATAATTACCTTAATTTTCACCATCCTTTAAGAATCTGAAACGGAAAGTGTAATTAAAGTGCTCCTATTGAGTGAAACCCAAACATTACATTGATTATCTGAACATGACATATTGTTCTAATTACACTCAGAGTATTAAAACTCAAAAATTATAAGAGTTACCAGTATATGACATTCCTGTAATTAAAGTAATTATATCCAAGTCTAATTACTATATGGCTTTTCAAATGTTGCACTATGGCTAGCAATACAACAACTGAAATTGTAGTGCATGCACATTCTGTCTAGTTTGCATGCTAGTCTTTTGTTTAGTTCTTTGTAGTTTCATTTAGTTAAGAATAAACTTAGTTTGTTTATGTTTTGATGTGGTTAGGTACTGATTGACATGATCAATTTATGTCCAAGCAAAGTTTTTCTAATTACAAGATAATTAGTGGGAGTAGTTAAGGGTTTGATTGTATTTGGTAATATTATGACTTCATATAATGTATTTTTCTTGCTAAAAAGAAGTGGAGATTAGTTTTCTTTGTATTGCTGCATGTTTTGCTTCATTGTCCTATATTTCCCTTTTTTTAAAACACCAACAATTGGTATCTAGAGCTTGTTATATTTGAGGGCCATTATTGCTCGATAGAATCTGATTTGTTTTCTTGTTGTTGTTTTCAAATATTTCTTCAGCAAGCTTCTCACCACCTCCACCTCTTGTCTTCACTGGAGAAAACTACCATATACGGGTAGTCAAGATGAAGACTTACCTTTAAGCTTTTGATCTGTGGGAAATAATTGATGCTGACAAGGAGCCACCACCCATGAGAGCAAATCCAACCATTGCTCAGATAAGGAAACACAGTGATGAGTGTCCCAAGAGATATAAAGTAATTTCATGCTTGCAAAATAGTGTATCAGATGTGATATTTACCAAAATCATGGCCTGTGAAACTCCCAAACAAGCTTGGGATAAGCTGAAAAAGGAGTTCCAAGGCTTAGAAAGATAAGGCAGCAATAATCGCTCATCAATTTAAGGAGGGACTTTGAGAACTTGAAGATGAAGGAGACTGAAATTCTCAAGCGGTATTCAGACAAAGTTATGGCTATTGTAAACAACATTAGGCTACTCGGAGACCAGTTCAATGATAGCTAGATTGTGGAGAAAGTCATCACCACTCTCTTTGAGGGATGAGTGTAACAACCCAATTTTAGTGGTGTCAGAAACTGTGGTTTTGGAACCACAATTCTGATGAGTGAGAAAATATTTTAATGTTTATTTAATGTCTATGGGGTTAATTTAAGGTAGTATTAAATTTTCATTAAGAAATTTTAAAGTCTATTTGGTTAATTAGGTAAAAGGACTAAATTGAAAAATGTGCAAAAGTGGAGTTCTATTAGTTAAGTGGATTAAATAGCTTTAACAAGATGGTTCAATGGATTTATATGGTAAATATACCACATTTAAAGTTATTGGATGTTTATGGATAAGTTTTATGGTAGTTTAAATGATTTTTTAAGGCCAAATTAGTAATTTAGTAAATAAAAGATAAAAATACACTAAAACAAAACATCATCTTCCTCATTCTTTCATCTGGAACTGAAATCACCATTAGAAGGGGACTTGGAGCATTCGTTCACACTTGTATCTTGTGCATGGTAGATTTTCAAGTCTCGTTTTTAGTAATTTTTATGTTTTTCAACTCGTTTTAGCTTAAACTACTTAGACCAGGGGTTAATTTGTAAATATGTTAAAGATTGAGGGATATCCTATGAATGAAATTGATGAATTTGGGATGTAAATTGATAGATTATTAAACTTGGTTGTTAAATAAACTTGTTTTGTTAAGTGATTTTTGGTAAATTTAGGGTTAAGGATTTATTTGCTAAAAGTGTAAAATTCTTTGAAATTTATGCTAAAATTTGGGCTGATTAGGAACCCTAGAAGAACCGGTTAGCACATGTTGTCTAATAAAAATAGTAAATTTGCAAGTTATGATTATAAGGACTAAGTTGTGAAAAAGTTAAAATAGAAGGGGTAATTTTGTAATTTCATGATTATATGAATTATAGATTGAATTGAATATTTGAGGTTATTTGAAGTACTTAATTAAATGAAAATATCTATTTAGATCAAGATAAACCACAACCAGACTTAAATCGAGGAAAGGCAAAAGCTTTGGATTAGTCTCCAACTCTACTTTTGCGACTATAATTATCGAGGTAAGTTCTTAAGAATTATAATCTTATTAATGATAGTTTGGTTGATTAATTGTTATATTATGTTAGTTATAAACTGACTTGAATATATATATCGATGTTTTGAATAATTGACGGATAAATAATCCCGTTTGAACCTTAAGAATTCTTAGGATACGAATGACATGTCATTAGGGATTTCATGTTTCGGGTGTTGGTCTTGAATGTCCTACTGATGGCTGAGGTCCTGTATTTGTTGTGGGTTCTCCATAGCTCGTGTGAACAGCATCGTGTAGCTAACATTCTGACCCACAACTCGTGCGAGCACTATTGGAAAGGAAAAGTTACAGTTATATGGAAAGGCACACTATGTGTGAGCATTCCAGAGCATCCAACGTAATTCTAGATGATTCAACGGGTAAGTAAAGATAAATGGAAATGAATGTATTCAAATGGATAATTGTTTATAATCCTATGAAATGTAAATTGGATGAATGCAAATGACTTGAAGGGAACTAAATGATTATGTGATGGATGGTATGTACATGGGAATTTACCTGTGATTTGGTTGAACTTATATGTATTATGTATGAACTTGCTAACTTGTGAGTTTGATGGTGTATATAGGAGTTTATTTAGCTTATGATCATGGTAATTATGTTATTCATATTAAATAAGTTGATCTTAAGAAGGGTAAGTTATGTTTGAATTTATAGGAGCTTATTAAGCACTAGTTCCTTACGTGGTTATTTTTCTCTATTTCGTAGATTGTCGAAAGCTCGATCGGTTCGAAGCTTTTCGAAGTCCTATAACACTATCCAGCCATCACTTTGGTAGTTTTTGAGTTACTTTGGCCAAGTTTATAAATGGCATGTATAGGACTATATATAATGGTAGTTTTTGAATGTGTTGGTGGTCAATTTGGTATGAATATTCCTTTGGATTATATTTTGTTTGATGGACTTATAGTGCTTTGGCAAGTTTATGTCCTTTGATCTCTTTTAAGTACTATGTAATATAAGGTCCTTTTGGTATGTTTATTATGAAAAGTGAATGGTTATAATTAATGTCATTAGGTAGTTAAATTGTCTATGTTTTGTGCTTGAGAAGTGACATTATAGCCTTGTTTTGATTGAAGTTTTTTTTTTGTATAAATGTGGTGCCTTTGAATGGCATATTGGTTAGGTGAAATAGGTTGATTGAATTGGTATGTTTATATGTATTTGAAATATGTTTAGGTCTTTTGAAGGTATGCACAAATGGAGTGGATGATTGGGCAAGTTTTGGTCTTAAAATGGCTTGTTTCTAGAGTCAAATTTTGAAGCACACGACCTGGGACACGAGCTGTCACAAGACTGTGTGTGTAGCTACACAGCCGTGTGTCACTTATTATTTCAGGTGTGGGTATCACACGGCCTAATACATGGTCGTGTATGTCAAGTCAGTGAGTTATACGGTCTAGCACAAGGCCTGCGACACGGCCGTGTGACCTAACTCAGTTAGTTACACGGTTTATGACACAAGCTGGGACACAGCCGTGTGTCCCATTGTTCGAATATCACACGGTTTGGGTTATGTCACACGGTCGTGTGACCTCTTTTTTCAAAATTTTCAACTTTTTCCCAAATTTTTTGAGTTTTTTTAAATTTGTCCCGCATTGATTCCAAACTGTTTGTGTAACATCCCGAAATTGGGCCTAGTAGGATTGGGCCTTGAGCTTTAGGAAAAATTTGAGTATTATTTTTGTGTTAGCTCGGGTAGGAATTTTGTGTGTTAGCATAGTCTTGTGAAGGCTTGATTTTATTTAGGAAGTTAGATAATTTTTAGTATGGTTTATTTAATGAAGTGGATTAAGTGAGCTTAGCACTTAAGTTAATTTAAGTGTTAAATTCTAACACATGAGGAGTTAGTGGCATAGTGGATAAGGAGCTTGAAAGGTTACTTGAGGGAAGTGGTTCGAGTTGCTTGGAAAGCATTTTGAAGACTTTATTTTTGTATCCTAGCATTGATGGACGGTCAAACTCTAATTATAATAGGTTGGACCTTAAGATTTTGGTAAGTTGAATATTGGTTTAAGGAAAGCTTGAAATAGGGGATAAGAATCTTAAAGTTAAGGAAGGTTTAGGGGACAAAAGGCTTGAAGAGTGGATGATGTTTTGGAAGCTTTTCCATGGTCATTTGACCATGAACCTAGACGGCATAAGGGGCTAAGGGGGGTTGGTTTAATGGTGATAGTGATTAAGGGGATGATAGGGAAGAAATGAGGAGGAAAAAGGGGGATTGTGTTGGCTTGTGAGTTGGCCGAATGTTGTATGGGATTAGGGGGTGTTAGTTGACCAAATCTTAACAATTTGTGCATCTTTTCCCTTTTCTCCAAATTTTTCTTCCTAGCCGAAATGGTCATTTGCATTAGGTGAAAACTTTGTTTTGTTTTGGCTATCATATTTTGACCAAATTGGTACTCTTTTTATTTGTTTTTCTTTCAAGTTTTTCTCTCTTTTTGGTACCAAAATATTACCACTTTTGAAGGCATTTTTTCTTTCATCCTTTCTTACTTGACCATTACCAAAAAGTTTAGAAGACATTTCTCATTTCTTTTCTTCCTCTCTAGTGCCGAAATCATCCTAGCACCAAGGGCATATCTCATATTCTCTTTTTCTTTTTCTTTCTCTTTCTCTTTTCTCCTTCTTTCTCTTAGTCGAAACCATTCTCTATTTCCACCATCTTTTCTCTTCTCTTTTGTTAAAGCCGAAATCACCATTTCTTTTCTTTTAAGTTGTTAAGGCCGAATTTCTTGATAGTTCTAGTAAGGGTTAATCGATCATCGTGTTTGGGTAAGGCTTTTCTATCAATGGTTTTTTTTCTTTATTTTCTTTGGATTAATCGATTTTAGGAATCTAATCCTCTTATTTCTCTGTGGCTAAACCTTTGAAGGAAGATTTTCGGGGTTGTCTTGTAGTCAACGTTAGGAAGAGATCATTCAAATTTGAATAATCCAAGGTAAGGGATAATGATATTCGGCCAAAGGCCATATCTTTTAGTGATAATCGATTTCTCATAAAAATGTTATGTAGGTGTTGTCGACGTTGTAGGCAAAAGTCCGAAATCTTAAGTATTATATCGCTTTTCGTGTTTGCAAGGTGTGTAACTTATGCTAAACTTCTAATAGATCAATAGCTTTATTGATAAAAATGTGTTTATAAAGAAATATAAATGTTTATGGCTTCGGGTACCATTCATGGGTAGGGTGATTGAGGTATGTTATTCCTTCAGTACTATGTATGATTCTAATATGAAACATATTCGATATTTGATTATGATTTTGATATAATGTACAAGGCATGATATACTCGCATTGTTAATAATGCTATATGCATAATATGAAATGTGTCCGATTCGATATGATAATGGGGCATATGGCATGATAATGAAATAATATGTTATTGCATGGGCATATGGGTAATATTGAAAGGGGAAGTGTTTGGTGGTTTTACCACATTATCCGTGACTTCGTCACGATATTATGAATCCGGTGACTTCGGTCACGATATTATGAATCCGGTGACTCTGTCACAATTATCGAGTGGCTATGCCACGATTATAAGAAGCGATGTGCATGTTGACTGCGAAGAATCGCCTTCGATGGTGTGTAGCGGATGGAGGGTCGATTTAGTAATCCCCACGGTGTGATTGGTAGGTGCGGGTGGTGTGTAGCGGATGGATATCTAAGTTGGGTTCGGGATTGCATTTCATTTTATATGTACATGTGATTATCGATTTGCTATATTAGGGGCTTATGGCTAAATGTGATTTAAATGGGCTTTATTGCTATGATCGATTGGGTTTTTAGTGTCTTGTTACACATTGAGTCTGCATTGACTCACCCTTGATGGGATATCTTTTCGGGTGATTCGTGAGATCGCGGATGTGGAGCCGGATGAACTCGAGGAGGCCATGCAATAAAATTTGATTTTACAAGAACTTCCATTTGGGTACCTTATTATATTTTAATTGAGTTTTCTTAAAATGAAACAAATGTTTCCTAACCTATGATTTATCCACTTAGTTTAAAAGTTTTATTTATGGAATTTCAAAGTAAATTTCCGCTTTTAACTTATTAAACATCCGATTTCTACAAATATAGAATTACAAAGAATTTTTCACTAAAATTTAATCGCTATCTAAATTTTCTTGAACGCGTTTTCTTCAGTAGCATGCCAAATTCGGTCGTGGCGTATTGACCGGGTTTGGGGTGTTACAAATTGGTATCGAGCCAAGTTCAAAAGCTCATTGTGTGGCCCGAGGCCCAAAATGTTTTAAAGAATGGATTTTAAAATGTTTTGTTGAAAATTATATGGTTGGAAAGGCATGGCCTCGAGTCTTCGACATCAATCCGCTACAGTAAGTACATCAAACTGTTGATTTTGATGATATGATATGATGATGTTGGCACGATTGTATAGTAGTAGGAACTACTCGAGAGACCCAAACTATAGGTTGAATGTACTCATGAAACAACTTCTTATTAAAATTATTCATAAAAGCGTGTTTTAAAGAAAGTGGAATAATGACTAATGCATAAAACTTTTAAATCGATAAGTCGAGATGTTTGACATGAGCACACGAGATCGTGGGCGTTGTGGATGTGGTAAAAGCCGAAGTGTTAGGGCTAGATTTTCGATCGAGGCATAATTCCGATGAGGGCGTTAGCATCGCTAGTGGGTGAGACAGATATCATGATCGAGTTCGGATTGATGGTGACTCGAGATAGTTAAAGAATCGGTGAAGCACTTGGAGTTGGGTGCATGGATCAGTAAGAAGAACAGAGATCACGGTTCTCTAGGGTCACAATCTCGTTCAGTAAAACATGTCAAGGCATGGTCGAACTTTTTGCTTGCAATTATTGTGGAAGGTGCCATCCGGGAGAATGTTGGAGGAAGATAGAAGTATGCTTGAGATGCGAGTCTAAGGAGCTTAAGGCTCGGGATTGTTTCCTCACTCTCAAGTCGGGTATGTTTTGGTTGGAAGTGATGGTTGATTGTAGGAAAATTTTTGGTATAAGTGTAAGTGTTAGATAATGGTTTGCTATGGTGGATTAAGATTTTGTTAAAAGTACATTGTGGTTTATTTAAGATCGAGTGCACAACCCGAGCGTAGTGTGGCGAGATAGGATGTCTGATCATTAGTTAGTTGGAAATTTCGAGGATGAAAATTTCTTTAAGGAGAGGTAGATTTGTAACATCCCGAAATTGGGCCTAGTAGGATTGGGCCTTGAGCTTTAGGAAAAATTTGAGTATTATTTTTGTGTTGGCTCGGGTAGGAATTTTGTGTGTTAGCATAGTCTTGTGAAGGCTTGATTTTATTTAGGAAGTTAGATAATTTTTAGTATGGTTTATTTAATGAAGTGGATTAAGTGAGCTTAGCACTTAAGTTAATTTAAGTGTTAAATTCTAACACATGAGGAGTTAGTGGCATAGTGGATAAGGAGCTTGAAAGGTTACTTGAGGGAAGTGGTTCGAGTTGCTTGGAAAGCATTTTGAAGACTTTATTTTTGTATCCTAGCATTGATGGACGGTCAAACTCTAATTATGATAGGTTGGACCTTAAGATTTTGGTAAGTTGAATATTGGTTTAAGGAAAGCTTGAAATAGGGGATAAGAATCTTAAAGTTAAGGAAGGTTTAGGGGACAAAAGGCTTGAAGAGTGGATGATGTTTTGGAAGCTTTTCCATGGTCATTTGACCATGAACCTAGAAACGGCATAAGGGGCTAAGGGGGTTGGTTTAATGGTGATAGTGATTAAGGGGATGATAGGGAAGAAATGAGGAGGAAAAAGGGGGATTGTGTTGGCTTGTGAGTTGGCGAATGTTGTATGGGATTAGGGGTGTTAGTTGACCAAATCTTAACAATTTGTGCATCTTTTCCCTTTTCTCCAAATTTTTCTTCCTAGCCAAAATGGTCATTTGCATTAGGTGAAAACTTTGTTTTGTTTTGGCTATCATATTTTGACCAAATTGGTACTCTTTTATTTGTTTTTCTTTCAAGTTTTCTCTCTTTTTGGTACCAAAATATTACCACTTTTGAAGGCATTTTTCTTTCATCCTTTCTTACTTGACCATTACCAAAAGTTTAGAAGACATTTCTCATTTCTTTTCTTCCTCTCTAGTGCCGAAATCATCCTAGCACCAAGGGCATATCTCATATTCTCTTTTTCTTTTTCTTTCTCTTTCTCTTTTCTCCTTCTTTCTCTTAGCCGAAACCATTCTCTATTTCCACCATCTTTTCTCTTCTCTTTTGTTAAAGCCGAAATCACCATTTTTTTTCTTTTAAGTTGTTAAGGCCGAATTTCTTGATAGTTCTAGTAAGGGTTAATCGATCATCGTGTTCGGGTAAGGCTTTTCTATCAATGGTTTTTTCTTTATTTTCTTTGGATTAATCGATTTTAGGAATCTAATCCTCTTATTTCTCCGTGGCTAAACCTTTGAAGGAAGATTTTCGGGGTTGTCTTGTAGTCAACGTTAGGAAGAGATCATTCAAATTTGAATAATCCAAGGTAAGGGATAATGATATTCGGCCAAAGGCCATATCTTTTAGTGATAATCGATTTCTCATATAAGTGTTATGTAGGTGTTGTCGACGTTGTAGGCAAAAGTCGGAAATCTTAAGTATTATATCGCTTTTCGTGTTTGCAAGGTGTGTAACTTATGCTAAACTTCTAATAGATCAATAGCTTTATTGATAAAAATGTGTTTATAAAGAAATATAAATGTTTATGGCTTCGGGTACCATTCAATGGTACGGTGAATTGAGGTATGTTATTCCTTCGTACTATGTATGATTCTAATATGAAACATATTCGATATTTGATTATGATTTTGATATAATGTACAAGGCATGATATCTGCATCGTTAATAATGCTATATGCATAATATGAAATGTGTCCGATTTTGATATGATAATGGGGCATATGGCATGATAATGAAATAATATGTTATTGCATGGGCATATGGGTAATATTGAAAGGGGAAGTGTTCCGGTGGTTTTTACCGCATTATCCGGTGACTTCGGTCACGATATTATGAATCCGGTGACTTCGGTCACGATATTATGAATCCGGTGACTTCGGTCACGATATTATGAATCCGGTGACTCTGTCACAATTATCTCGTGGCTATGCCACGATTATAAGGGCGATGTGCATGTTGATTGCAAAGCAAGCGCGCCGATGGTGTGTAGCGGATGGAGGGTCGATTTAGTAATCCCCACAGTGTGATTGGTAGGTACGGGTGGTGTGTAGTGGATGGATATCTAAGTTGGGTTCGGGATTGCATTTCATTTTATATGTACATGTGATTATCTGATTTGCTATATTAGGGGCTTATGGCTAAATGTGATTTAAATGGGCTTTATTGCTATGATCGATTGGGTTTTTAGTGTATTGTTACACATTGAGTCTGTTGACTCACCCTTCAGTGGGATATCTTTTCAGGTGATTCGTGAGATCGCGGATGTGGAGCCGGATGAACTCGAGGAGGCCATGCAATAAAATTTGATTTTACAAGAACTTCCATTTGGGTACCTTATTATATTTTAATTCGAGTTTTCTTAAAATGAAACAAATGTTTTCTAACCTATGATTTATCCACTTAGTTTAAAAGTTTTATTTATGGAATTTCAAAGTAAATTTCCAGTTTTTAACTTATTAAACATCTGATTTCTACAAATATAGAATTACAAAGAATTTTTCACTAAAATTTAATCGCTATCTAAATTTTCTTCGAAACGTTTTTCTTCGTAGCATGCCAAATTCGGTCGTGGCGTATTGACCGGGTTTGGGGTGTTACAGTTTGTAGGGCCTTGAAGGCTCAAATGTATATGTTCGCTCAGTTTGTAATGAGTTTTGGGTAATTATTATTAAATGAAATTATTGATCTGTTTTGATGTAAATTGTTCTTATTTGTATGGTAATGCTCTATAACCTTAATCTGACGATAGAGACGGGTTAGGGATGTTACACTGAATCTAAAATATCTCCTTTGGAAAACTCAAGAGAGCTATCAACGATCTCCTTGTCTGAGTTGATAAATGCTCTATATGCTCTAGAGGAAAGAAGACCAAGCAAACAAGAAGAGTATTCTGATTTGGCATTCCAAGCCAGAAGCAAGGAAGGATCGAGCTTCTCAAGCTATAAGGAAAATAAGAGTTGGAATGAAAGAAAAGAAAAACAAAGAAGAGACAATGGAAAGAAGAAGCATCCACCTTCTTCTCATTGCAAAAAGAACACCCACTTAGAAAAATATTGTTGGTTCAGGTTAGACATCCAATGTAAAGCTTGCAAAAAACGTGGTCACATGGAGAGGGTGTGAAAAAACAAAGGGCAATAACAACAGCAGCAGAACAATGTCCAAGCTCAAGTAGCTGACGGAAATGAAGCTCAAGAGGAGTGTCGAAACCATTTTTAAAGTTGATTTTAAAAACGGGGGTCGACTTTAAAAATGAAAATGGAGTCGCCACCAATCCCTTTTTGCTTAGGTGTGATCGGATCACCTTATAAAACATTTTATTTCAAAACATTGATTTTGGCCTACGAAATTCAAGAAAACAGGTTCGGGAGTCGGTTACGTACGAGGAAGGATTAGCACCCTCGTAGCGCCCAAACATTGGTACCTAATTGATTAATTAATGTCCTAATGTCAAAAATTTGAATATATTTTAAAACACGATCCTTTTGATTTTTAAAACTTATGTGCTTTAATTTTAAATGGACATTCAATTATTTGGATTTTAAAAGAAAAATCAAAACTCAGTAAGTTAGAGCATGATCTTTCGAATTTTCCAAACACTGAATATCCTTTGCTTTTTAGAAATCCTTGCCTCGAGATGACAAAACGTCGCATCTAGTGAGTTAGGACACAACATCTTAAATTCCCGAGAATAGGTTTTTTATTTAAAAATTCATATGTTTTAATTTCAAAAAGGGTACTCAATCATTTGGACTTAATAAGAAAAATCAAAACCCAGTATGTTAGGGCACGCTTTTCTCAAAACTCCCAAACATCGAATATTGCCTTATTTTTTTAATTTGAAAAATCATGGATTTTGAAATATGAAGGTATATTTGGCCACATTAATAAATAAAGATTAATGAATTTTTTTAAAAAAAAAATCTAAAAAAAAAAAAAAACAAAATGTACCAAGCTTTCAAATAATAATGGACAATGTTAAAACAAATAATGTGAAAGAAAAAGATTTTGAAATAGACAATAAAAAGCAACTTAAAAATAAATTCATGTATAAAAATTTTAAAGTAGGTAATATATGTAAAAGTTTGAAATAAATCCAAAAAAAAATAATAATAAATAATATATGAAATAATAATATATAAATGAATTTTAAAATAAATATTATATAAGAAGTAAGTTTAAATAAGTAATATATAAAACAATTTATATATCAATCTAAATAAATAATATACAGAATGACTTAAAGAAAATGATATGTGACAAATCCTAAAAGATACGTATAAGTTTAAAATAAACAATATACTAAACTTAAAATAGATAATATAAAAACAGATTTAAAATGATATAAAGTAAAACCACTTTAAAATAATCGTTATATAAAACAATAAGAAAAATAAATAATATATAAGATAATTTAAAGTAATAATATAAAAAAACTTAATCAAAATAAAACTATTTGAAATAATTAATATCTAAAATAAAAAAATAAAATAGCTTGAAATAAATACCACGTAAAAATTTGGAATAAATAAATAAAATACAAATTTGCAAAAGTGTAAAAATAAAATAAATCTCTATACAGAAATAATAAATAAACGAATAAAATAAAAGAATAACTAATAATTAAACAATTAAATGGATAAATAAAAAAGATTGAAAAAACGAAGATGAATGAAAAATAAAATAAGAACAAACCATAGAAAATAAGAACGCAAGAAGGAGAGAAATTTGAGTGAATGCTCTCAAGAATTCTTATTGCTTCTCCCAAAACTCAAGTGTGCTTTACAATGAAGGGAGAGGCCTCTATTTAGAGTTGAGCCTCCCCAAATCCAACGGTACAGATCAATTACATCAACGGCTAAGATTAAAAGGTATCTACAAATTAAATCTCTAAGATTACAAAATCATATCTTCTAAGATTTCATACCATATCTTCTAAGATTGCATATCATATCTAAGATTTGCATATCATATCTAAGATTGCATATCATATCTTCTAAGATTACATACCATATCTTCTAAGATTGCATATCATATCTAAGATTTGCATATCATATCTAAGATTGCATATCCTTGAAGATTGTGTTCCCATATACGTCAAGCTTGTAGATGGACCTTCAATCTTTTCAAGTAATGGGTCATTCCGATCGGGCCAAATGATATATTTTGGACTTTGTTTTATTATTTTGGGTTTATTATTTTTTGTATGGGCCCGGGCTAAATTGGCCTATTACAGCTGCCCCTCTTTGCTCATTGTCGTGTAACGAGAATGGAGCAAAGACTATAAAAGGACCAATTTTGCCTGGTCATGCCGAGCCTTAACCTCTTGATCCTTATCTTCTTCAAGTATTCTCTAGCCCAACTGCAACTTCAAGGAGATAAGATATGCTATCTTTAATCTGCTCCACTGCAAACTCAGGGAGACAAGATCTGATGTCTTCGATCTGCTTCACTATAATCTCAGGAAAGCCAGATCTGCTATTTTTAATCTGCTCCACTGCAAACTCAGGGATGCCAGATTAGTATCTTCGATCTGCTTCACTGCAATCTCAGGAAGACAAGATCTACAATTTTTAGTCTGCTCCCTTGCTACATCAGGAAGATGAGGCTAGTGGCTAAAATCTGCTCCCTTGCTACATCAGGAAGATAAGATTCGCCATCTTCGATCTGCCCCATTGCTATCTCGAGGAGACAAAATCTACAATTTTATTTAGTCTGCTCCCTTACTACATCAGGAAGATAAGACTATAATCTTCAACCTGCCCCACTACTATATCGAGGGGACAAGATCTGAACTTTTCAGTCTGCTTCCTTATTAACTCAGGAAGACTTCAATCTTTAGTCTGCTCCACTGCCATCTCGAGGGAACAAAATCTGAACTTTTCAGTTTGCTTCCTTACTATCTCAAGAAGACTTCAATCTTCATTCTGCTCTACTACCATCTCTAGGGAACAAAATCTGAACTTTCCAATTTCCTTCCTTACTATCTCAGGAAGACTTCAATCTTCAGTCTGCTCCACTACCATCTCTAGGGAACAAAATCTGAACTTTCCAATTTGCTTCCTTACTATCTCAAGAAGACTTCAATCTTCAGTCTGCTCTACTACCATCTCTAGGGAACAAAATCTGAACTTTCCAATTTGCTTCCTTACTATCTAAGGAAGACTTCAATCTTCAGTCTGCTCCACTACCATCTCGAGGAACAAAATCAAACTTTCCAATTTGCTTCCTTACTATATCGGGAAGACTTCAATCTTGATCTGCTCCACTACCATCTCTAAGGAACAAAATCAACTTTCCAATTTGCTTCCTTACTATCTCGGGAAGACTTCAATCTTGATCGCTCTACTACCATCTCTAGGGAACAAAATCTGAACTTTCCAATTTGCTTCCTTACTATCTCGTGAAGACTTCAATCTTGATCTGCTCAAGTACCATCTCGAGGGAACAAAATCTGAACTTTCCAATTTGCTTCCTTACTATATCAGGAAGACTTCAATCTTCAGTCTGCTCTACTACCATCTCTAGAGAACAAAATCTGAACTTTCCAATTTGCTTCCTTACTATCTCAGGAAGACTTCAATCTTCAGTCTGCTCCACTACCATCTCTAGGAAACAAAATCTGAACTTTCCAATTTGCTTCCTTACTATCTCAGGAAGACTTCAATCTTCAGTCTGCTCTAGTACCATCTCGAGGGAACAAAATCTGAACTTTTTAGTCTGCTCTCTTGCTACATTAATGAGATTAGACCAATGGCTAAAATCTACTTCATTGACGATACATGGAGATAGGATTCGCCAAATTTGATATGCTCCACTACTGCTTAGGGAGATAAGATCTGTGAATTCACCGATGTTGCTACACCGTCCTCTGAGGGACATGTCCTATAGACTCGGTTCCATATGCATATGTTTATGCCGAATGATCAGGATGCTATGATCAAAATGAATCAAATGCTCCTAGCCACATATGTTATGAACGCAACATGTCATTAAAATGATTCCTGATTAGGATGCAATGATCAGAATGAATCTAATGCTCCTAACTAAATGATATTAGGGATGACATTTGCATGAATGCAGAATGTCATGAGAATGATCTTCTTCTTCTTCTTCTTCTTTTTATGTACAACGATTAGGATACAATGATCGGAATGAATCAAATGCTCCTAATTGGAAGTGTATGCATAAGAGTGATCCATTTTTAATGCTTGGGTTGTCATTGCTCATAGTTCATCAAGGTTCTATCACTGATGCGTTACTCTGCTTTCTCGTTCAGCTGGTATCTTTGACAGAAAACCCAAAGAAATGATCATATTCTACTCAGCAAGCTTACCCCGCTGTAATTTCAGAGTCCCTTCCACTGTACCCTGGGGACATAAAATTTGTACCATCTTTAAGTCATCCTACTACGACTTATGGCTATAGGATCTGTATCAAATTCAAGCTTACCCCGCTGTAATTTTAGAGTCCCTTCCACTGTACCCTGGGGACATAAAATTTGTACCATCTTTAAATCATCCTACTGCGACTTATGGCTATAGGATCTGTATCAAATTCACCCCATCCCACTACAACTCAAGGGTATAGGATTTGTAACTTGTTCAATCAACTGATCACTCCCAAGGTGACCTAACCAAATGTGTATGCATGATATCTGCATGAATGCAGAATATCATTTTTAGAGAATGATTCCCCTTTTACACTTGAGTCAACATTGCCCATTTTTGTCAAGATTGTATTACTGCCGCAATATCTTGTCATTTTGTTCAATCACCATTTTTGACAAAAATCCAGAGAGATAGTCTCAGTTTAGACTCGTCCTCCCCCAATATTTCCATCCCATAAACTTGGTGTGTTTTAAACAATAGTCATGTTTCAAGCTCGTGTATTATTAAGAAGTTTCCAGAGTAATATACTGTAACACCCCAAACCCGGCCCAAACACTACGACCGAATTTGGTGTGCTACAGAGAAAACATCTTTGAAAATCCTTTTAAGTCGAATTATCTTTTTGGTAAAAGATGGTTATTTTGTTTGAAACATTTGAGGTGTAAAAAATCCATACTTAGGTTTATTTTAAAATATTTATTAAGCTAGATTGTAGCCGATTCAGATGTACCCGATGGCACGATAAAACATTTTTTGCGATTTAAAATTTTAGAAACCACGTGTACTTAATTTAATGTTAGAAAATAGTTTAACAAATTAATCCAAACATAGAATAATAAAATTATGTCTAGGCCTTACTACAACTTAATTAAAATAAACCAACATTAAATAAAATAAAACAAAGTCCAAGTTCGTCTAATTAAAATTTCCACTGCATGGCCACCTCGAGTCCTCTCCGGCTCCATCTCCATGTTCTACTCATCTGCAAAATGGTAAAGGAAGGGGGTGAGTCACCAAGACTCAGTGTGTAATCCCCCACCCGGTAAGGTAACTCATACACAAGTCATTAATAAACATGCACATGCAACCCAACCTAACCATCCATACTCCTTTTCTACCCCGTGTGGTCAAAACCACTGGTGGTCAAAACCACTGATGACTTAGAGTCACAAATCAGATGATGGGGCCAACCCATCGTGTGGTCAAAACCACTGATGACCATAGGTCACAATATATCAAATGTGGTCAAAACCACTGGTGGTACCAAACCACTGGGACTTAGTCGCAAATAATTAATCGTTGTGGTCAAAACCACTTGATGACCATAGGTCACAAATAATGATGGGGCCAACCCATCTTGTGGTCAAAACCACCGACGACAGTCCATAATTCATCCCCTCCTCTCATCAATCCCACCATCACATGCTTATACATCAAATTTCATAAATCATGTCATAGTATTAAACATCATGTGATGGCATGCAAACATATATCGAAAATTACAAGTTAGGGGACTTACCCGATATCCATGATTATGCCACAAGCTAACCACAAACAAAAGATCTAAGGCAAATAATAACAAAGATGTAAATTAATAAAGTGTGTATAGAGATCTTACACACTGCTACTATCGTAATTCCTAGATCCCAAAAATCCGAACTATAACGTTAGATCTCTTAACTTTAAACGGATTTGATTTCCTAACAAATCCCAAGCCTTAATTAGTCCTTTGGAAAATAAATCCCAAAGCTTCCCTACAATTGGTTTTAATAGAGTTAATACGAATCATAGGCCATAATTTTAATTCCATAAGAGATGATTACCCTTACCACACTTATTGAAAATTGGCAAGCACCTTGTTGGAGATATGATATTTGACCTAATACACAATTGGAAGGGCTGGAAATTTTAGTGAAGGAGGAGGGTGTATTCAACTAAGAGAAACAACGATCTTTGGAATTTTCAAACAGTTTTGGCTAAGAGTTTAAGGAGATTTTGGCAAAGACAATGAAGAGAGGAAGAAGAGAAAGAGTTTGCTGGAAATTTCCTCTTAAAGAGGGGGTATATTCGGCTTGTAAAAGAGAAGAGAAGCTGGAATTTTTGAATGGTTTTGGCTATGAAACAATGGAGATTTAGGCAGCAGTAAATTTTGGAGAGAAAAGAAGAATTTTGGTTGAACTTTTGGCACTTCCCTAATATCCTTGCCGTCCACTCTACCCCAACCAAGAGTTTAAAATTCCCCCAATTCCTTAATTCACTCTAGGCCACATATTTCAAATTATTCTAAATAATTTGAATACCTCAAATAATAATCAAATAATAATCCCATAATAATCTAATAATAATGCTAATATTATCCCTTTTTATCTTATCAAATAAATAATGAAAATAAAAGAGACCATGTTCTTGTCAAACTCTTCCAAATTAAATTAAAAAAATAAGCTCAAACTCTATCACTTTGAAGAGTCCAAAATCATGCCAATTCTTTCTCTCTTTCACGCCAAAGAAGAAAGAGGAAAAATAAAAATCCAAATCTCGCTTCTTGGACTTGAACCAACGACCACAAGCAAAGTGACCCTCTCGCCCAACGCCCAGTGCCACTCTTCCAAGGCGTTATTTTATGACATAAATGCGCCATATTTTCTTTTAAGCCCTCCTTAACTCAGCCCATCACCGCATATATAGAAAATAAAATGCAAAACGCTGCTCCAGCCACTCGAAACTGCGACCTGCGCCCATTCTCTCCTCCAAGCCTTTAAGTGGCACACGGTAGCCACTTTACCAAAGCCTTTCTTATGCTAAAAATGCCTACAAAAATTTCTTTAAAGCCTTCTTAGACCAATCCCTTTTTTTAACGCTAAAAAAAATATATAAGCCCATCTGCTCCCCATGTTACTCGAACTCCTTCCCTTGGCACTCCCTTTCCACCTTAGCGCCCAAGCCACTTTGCCAAGCCCATTCTTTATGTTACAATTCGCCCAAAATTTTGTTTAAGCCCTATCTCACCTAGCTTCCTCCTTTTAGACACTTAAAAAGAAATTTTTAATACTGGGTCAGGCCTAGCTCGGGTTTAATTCTAGACCTTAGATCATGCCAAATAAATCATAATATTTACCTCTTCAAACACACTCACACACATGGGAACAAATAATTAAATTTCCAAACACCCCTAATTCAGGATGTTACAATTCTACCCCCCTTAAAAATAATTTCGTCCTCGAAATTACTTACTAACGAATAATCGTACATCCTAACTCACCGCACTACGCTTATGCTACGCACTCTGATCTTAACAAATCTAACACATCCCCTAGAACTCATTTCTAACGTTGCGATTTAATCTGATTAAAAAGTTTTATGCATTAGTATTTGTTCCACTGTTTAACCGCGAACAATTTTATGAAAAGAATTTCTAGAAGTGGTTCTTTCGATCGAACAAAGTTTCAGTTCAAGTTTACTATTCTAATTCAGAGAATCACATTCACATTCATCCACAACATTCACTTCACCACTTTGGACATTTCTGATCATTCCCTACCCCAGGGGTAATTTCGTCATTTTTCCTATAGGGGTATTTTGGTAATAATCGAGGTCACAAAAATAATATTTACAAATCAAGGCATTTTGAAATCTCCAAGTTTCGAGGGTATTTTTGAAAATATTTTTCAAATCAAAGGTATTGCCGAAATTTCAGAAATCGGGTTTATTTTGGTAATTTTGGAAGTCAGGGGCATTTTGGTAATTTTGATAAGCCAAGAATATTTTAAAATTTTTTTCCAAAAATAATTTTTCCCTACTATTTAAAAGGAGTATTGTAATGATTTTTAAAACTAAAGTTTTCCTTAAAACATGGCTAATCCCTTTCGGGTTTTATTTAGCGTGTTTAGCCTATGACCGAGTCTTCTTGGTTAGGGTGAACCGAAGCTACGCACCAGGTAGGAATCCCGCAAAGAGGAGGTGAGCCACGAGGACTGCTTAAGTACCAAGCTCTTCCGGATCCAATCCTAGACATGCGCACCAAGGTTACCACACCCTAACTCGGCGACTTGATCATAGGTTTGTTTAATTAGGCTTTTAAAGTTTTATGTATTCTGTTGGGGTAGTCTAGTCCTAAAGTTCAAACACCTATCATACTGTCTACGTTCCATGCCTACCCTTCTACAAATAATAAATCACACAGAAGTTAGAGGTACTTACCTGGGCGGATTGGTGCCGGAGACTCGGTGCCATCTTTGTTCAAAACCCAAAAACAATTCAAAAAGGCCTACCAAAATATTTTTGGGCCTTGGGCCCCCACAGTCGAGCTTTGAACTGGGCTCTGATACCAATTTGTAACACCCCAAACCCGGCCAAAACACTACGACCGAATTTGGTGTGCTACAGAGAAAACATCTTTGAAAATCCTTTTAAGTCGAATTATCTTTTTGGTAAAAGATGGTTATTTTGTTTGAAACATTTGAGGTGTAAAAAATCCATACTTAGGTTTATTTTAAAATATTTATTAAGCTAGATTGTAGCCGATTCAGATGTACCCGATGGCACGATAAAACATTTTTTACAATTTAAAATTTTAGAAACCACGTGTACTTAATTTAATGTTAGAAAATAGTTTAACAAATTAATCCAAACATAGAATAATAAAATTATGTCTAGGCCTTACTACAACTTAATTAAAATAAACCAACATTAAATAAAATAAAGCAAAGTCCAAGTTCGTCTAATTAAAATTTCCACTGCATGGCCACCTCGAGTCCTCTCCGGCTCCATCTCCGCGTTCTACTCATCTCGCAAAATGGTAAAGGAAGGGGGTGAGTCACCAAGACTCAGTGTGTAATCCCCACCCCTAAAGGTAACTCATATACAAGTCATTAATAAACATGCACATGCACATGCAACCCAACCTAACCATCCATACTCCTTTTCTACCCCGTGTGGTCAAAACCACCGGTGGTCAAAACCACCGATGACTTAGAGTCACAAATCGATGATGGGGCCAACCCATCGTGTGGTCAAAACCACCGATGACCATAGGTCACAATATATCAAATGTGGTCAAAACCATGGTGGTACCAAACCACCGGGACTTAGTCGCAAATAATTAATCGTTGTGGTCAAAACCACTTTGATGACCATAGGTCACAAATAATCTGATGGGGCCAACCCATCTTGTGGTCAAAACCACCGACGATACCCATAATTCATCCCCCTCCTCTCATCAATCCCACCATCACATGCTTATACATCAAATTTCATAAATCATGTCATAGTATTAAACATCATGTGATGGCATGCAAACATATATCGAAAATTACAAGTTAGGGGACTTACCCGATATCCATGATTATGCCACAAGCTAACCACAAACAAAAGATCTAAGGCAAATAATAACAAAGATGTAAATTAATAAAGTGTGTAGAGAGATCTTACACACTGTTACTATCGTAATTCCTAGATCCCTAAAAGCCGATCTATAACGTTAGATCTCTTAACTTTAAACGGATTTGATTTCCTAACAAATCCGAAGCCTTAATTAGTCCTTTGGAAAATAAATCCAGAAAGCTTCCTACAATTGGTTTTAATAGAGTTAATACGAATCATAGACCATAATTTTAATTCCATAAGAGATGATTACCCTTACCACACTTATTGAAAATTGGCAAACCTTGTTGGAGATATGATATTCGACCTAATACACAATTGGAAGGGCTGGAAATTTTAGTGAAGGAGGAGGGTGTATTCAACTAAGAGAAACAACAGTGCTGGAATTTTCTGAACAATTTTGGCTAAGAGTTTAAGGGAGATTTTGGCAGCACAATGAAGAGAGGAAGAAGAGAAAGAGTTTGCTGGAAATTTCCTCTTAAAGAGGGGGTATATTCGGCTTGTAAAAGAGAAGAGAAGCTGGAATTTTTGAATGGTTTTGGCTATGAAACAATGGAGATTTCAGCAGCAGGAAGTAAATTTTGGAGAGAAAAGAAGAATTTTGGTTGAACTTTTGGCACTTCCCTAATATCCTTGCCGTCCACTCTACCCCAACCAAGAGTTTAAAATTCCCCCAATTCCTTAATTCACTCTAGGCCACATATTTCAAATTATTCTAAATAATTTGAATACCTCAAATAATAATCAAATAATAATCCCATAATAATCTAATAATAATGCTAATATTATCCCTTTTATCTTATCAAATAAATAATGAAAATAAAAGAGACCATGTTCTTGTCAAACTCTTCCAAATGAAATTAAAAAAATAAGCTCAAACTCTATCACTTTGAAGAGTCCAAAATCATGCCAATTCTTTCTCTCTTTCACGCCAAAGAAGAAAGAGGAAAAAATAAAAATCCAAATGTTTGCTTCTTGGACTTGAACCAATGACCACAAGCAAAGCAGCCCCTCTCGCCCAACGCCCTGTGCCACTCTTCCAAGGCGTTATTTTATGACATAAATGCGCCATATTTTCTTTTAAGCCCTCCTTAACTCAGCCCATCACCGCATATATAGAAAATAAAATGCAAAACGCCGCCTCCACCACTCAAATCGCGACTGCGCCCATTCTCTCCTCCAAGCCTTTAAGTGGCACACGGTAGCCACTTTACCAAAGCCTTTCTTATGCTAAAAATGCCTACAAAAATTTCTTTAAAGCCTTCTTAGACCAATCCCTTTTTTTAACGCTAAAAAAAATATATAAGCCCATCTGCTCCCCATGTTACTCGAACTCCTTCCCTTGGCACTCCCTTTTCACCTTAGCGCCCAAGCCACTTTGCCAAGCCCATTCTTTATGTTACAATTCGCCCAAAATTTTGTTTAAGCCCTATCTCACCTAGCTTCCTCCTTTTAGACACTTAAAAGAAATTTTTAATACTGGGGTGAGCCTAGCTCGGGTTTAATTCTAGACCTTAGATCATGCCAAATAAATCATAATATTTACCTCTTCAAACACACTCACACACATGGGAACAAATAATTAAATTTCCAAACACCCCTAATTCAGGATGTTACATATACGAAACCCCTTTTATAAAGTATTATTAGTCCACTAATCGTTATTTCAATACAAAATACCTAAAAAAGATCATAACAATGGACAAGAAGAAAATTAGGAGCATAGCTCGGAACAAATAAGTTAAGCAAAGACAGCAAATGCAATCTAGAAGGAAATTTATTGGTAGTGTTTTTTTAAACGAATAATTAAAGATAACAAATTTAGAATGGATAAGATGGGAAACTAGGTGCCCCAGATATCGCAGCCTGAGCTTCTCTGTTCAAACTTCTTGAGGACCATTTTAATCTCAATATGTATTTAGGGGATCCGGAGTACTTCGTCGATGCCCCAAGACGTAACATACTTCCTCATTGTTAATTCAAACGTAGCAAGATTACTGTATGCCCCACTTTTGATCAATATTTGAGCCGCCCTTTTCGGGTTTTCAACTCAAATCCCCTTTGGTCTCAAAGCGCCCTTTGCGGGTTTTCGCCTTGGCCTCTCCTTTTTTTTTTAAAGGTCTCAAGGCGCCCTTTGCGGGTTTTCACCTTGGCCTCTCCTTTCAGATGAAATCTGAATTCACCAGCCTGAGCATGTCTTTTCCATACATCCTGGTCAAGGTTAATGATCTTCTAGAACAAGCCTTCTTCACCACATAAGGTTTTTCCAAATTTTGGCATTTATTTTCCTCTGAAGTCCTTTTGTATGAGAAGAATCCTTCTTAATGCCAGGTCCCCATCATGAAATTCTCTTAGGCAAACCTTTTTTCATAAGCTTGTACCATCCTACCGTGATGGATAACTTTTAACCTTTTCTTCGATTAGGTTCAATTGGCAAAACTGTTTCTATTCCAATGAGAAAGGTGTTACCCCAGCGAAGGTTCTAGCCGATGTTCGGTAAGACAGAGGGTAAATGGTAACTTCTTTATGTCAATATTAACAAGTCTCGGTCATCTTCCCTACAATCCTTATTTTTTTTTGCTTTTTTCTTTTTGGCTGCCTTTGTTGCTCTATGATGTGGCGTCTGATCTTTGAACAGACTACAAACTTTGGACATTGTCCTTTTTGGCATTCTTTGTCGGCGCTGATCCCTTTTTTTTTTGAGAATTCGATGACTATCGACTTTGTAACATTGGCATATGAAGCAACATTCCCCCTCTTAGTGAAGTAACCGATGACCACAAAGATAATTCAATGTCAACTAGAAGCTTTTGACGAGATCAATCCCATAACATCCATGCCCCCCATATAGAAAAGTCTGTGAAGAAAATGGAAGAGTCACATAAATCTCGTCTTCTTCAATTCGGTATTTGCGATATAACTGATGCAATCCCCTTCCATTGTAGACCAACAGTGCCCGATCCTCATGTTTAGCCCGCGTCTTATTAGCCCAGGCATGTCCTGATATGATCATGTAAAAACATCTTTAAATTCTTGAAAATAACTCAATGATGTCTCGCCTTAGTTCTGTGATGAGCTAGGCTATAATCTTCACCTCTTTTCTAGGCTCATGATATCCACTGACCCTTTGTAGAGTGAGATCTGTTTTTCATCTTGTTCTACCGTTCTTAACAAAATCAGAAGATAGGTTACAATCTCTGTCATCTTCAAAGTCTTTAGATCCCCTAGACCCATATCTCATTCAAAAAGGGAGTCAGTAACAACGTCGCTCATGTCGTTGATATCTGGGTACCTAGGTACGAAGGCAAAAAATCCAAAGAATAAATGATTCTAAGGATGATTATTTGTATGGTATGGTCATGAATAAAGAATATTATAAAAAAACAAAAGAATATACATTATGAAATGTAAAGAATAAAAAAAATATTCGCTTAAAAAGATGCATTTTATTGAAATAAAAACTCTGGACATAAGCCTATTTCATAAAAGGATTCTTATTGTCTCTAGGCATAAGGCAAAAAGCATGTTTTGAATATTACTCTAGATTAATCTTAAAAATACAGGGATTCCTTCCACAGTTCCTGTAATATCCTGAAATAGGGGTTAGTTGTGATTGAATTGTTGTGCATGAGTATGGACTGTGGTGTTGTTATTTGAGGTGTTTTAAGAGCTAGTTATATGTCTAGAGTAGGCCCAGGTGGCAGGAAAATTTTTGCTTTTAAGTTTTAAGAAAAGGGAGCTGAAGGAGCTAGGGGTTAAGTGTAATTCGTGGGGTATTTTAGCACAAGAATTGGCTTGGCAGAGTGGCAAGGAGGCGCCACTTAGAGCCTAGTGATTGACGCCACATGCAGGGAAGGGAGAGCTCAGGTTCGAGCAAAGAGAATTTCATTTTACGCTTTGCATTTTTACGCCAAGGGGAGGAGTTGTGCTCAAAGACAAACTCTGTCGAGATAAGCATGGACTAAGTCAAAATATTTAAATGGGTGGCAAGGAGAAAATTTAAGAACTTGTGGAATTCAAATTCATTTGAATTAGTGACTAGGAGGAATTTGGGGAAGTGGCCAATTTTGAACTCCCGCTTAGGGGAGTGTTCGATTTTGGAGAGAGCGAAGGAAGGGGTTGCCAAATTCTTTAGTGGCTAGATGACATTTTCGGCTAGCCTTTGTTTGTGTATCAAAAGCCGAAAACCCCTTTTTGAGCATTGCCGATTTCTCCCTAGTGCACCATAGTGAAACAAAAGCCGAAAGATCATAGGTGTGTGTCGATTTCTCTCTTAGGCATTTGGCCGAACCTCCTTTGGAGCCCCTCTCTCATCCTTTATTTTCTTTGTAGCCGAAAAGCAACCCTCTTCCCCTCATCTTCTCTTCTTCTCAAGTGTTTGGCCGAATCTCCCTCTCTTCCATCTTTCTTTTTCTTCTTTTCATAACTGCTCAAAACCACATCTTCTTCTTTACTTTCTTTTGCCAAAACTTTTTGAATCTCTTTTCTTTAAGCCTAAGCCGAATACTAAATATCTTTCTTCCATCTTCTTCTTTTCACTCTAGCCGAATCCCATCTATTTGTTTTCTATCAACCATAGCCGAAACTCCCTTCATCATTCAACTCTTTGTCGAAATTTCTTCAATTCTTTCTCATATTGTGTTGGCCGAATATCAACAAGGGTGGATCTCTTTTGGTTTTTCTCCAATCGATTTTGAAAAGGGGTAAGGGTTCTTGACCGAAACTACATTCTCACTTTCTCTCTTCTCTGTCGACTCATATGGTAGGAAAAGCCGAACTTCGACATTTGTGGGTGTTTTGCTAACCATCTATAGGAACCGATTTCTCCGAGGTTCTCTGGGATTTTGGAAGCAGTCAATCTAAGCATCTTTTCTCTGTCAATCGGATTCGGTAAGTCAAGTGGTAAGGATCCATGATGTTTTAATCAATCTTGTTGTTATTTGGTTAAGCCGAAGGCTATTGAAAGTGAGTTTGGTTGTTGGCCGATTGTAGGGGGAGGAGCAGTCTCGCATTCCTTGCATTGTGATTTATTTTCGTAAGGCAGAAAGGTAAGGGTGGTGTAGTTTATGCGTAATCTCACCCTTCGAGATTTGTTGGTATAAGCCGAATGGCCTATGTTACTAACCTTAGTGTTGGCCAATGTAGGATCAAGGGATTTGGTCCAGAGATCGGTCCTTTCGATTTAGTGCTTACGTTAGTGACAGTGTGTAACTTACACACTTTATAACTAAGTAAATATGTTAATAACCTAAATGTGTTAAAAGCCGAATCGTGTAGATCTTAATATGATGCCTTATGGGTATGAGCAAGGATTCGGTAAGTCCGCTCCGATATGACTTTTGCGATATGGTTCATAATAATATGATTTATGATATATTTGCTTTATGTTGCACGTTAAAGCATGATGGCATGATTTGCACTTGTAATGCATTGGTATGGGTGATATGAGAGGAGGGGAAGATGATATCCGTGACTTTGGGTCACCAGAGGTTTGGCACCTCCAAAGTGGTTTGGTACCACAGTTATTTTGTGACTTTGGGTCACCAGGAGGTTTGGCACCTCATAGCGACTTGTCCCGGTGGCTCAAGCACCACAATGGGTTGGCCCCACGATGATATTTTGGGATCGTCGCCGGTGATTTGGTATCACACGTGGGTTGGCCCCACACTCAGATTATTGATATTTCGTGACTTTGGGTCACCAGAGGTTTGGCACCTCATAGCGTCTCGTCTCAGTGGCTTAGCACCACAGTGGGTTGGCCCCACATTTGATATAACGGGATTGACACCAGTGATTTGGTATCACACGTGGGTTGGCCCCACAAATGGAATACTCGTGACTTTGGGTCACCAGTGGTTTGGCACCACATTATTATTGGATATCGTAACTTTGGGTCACCAGTGGTTTGGCACCACCAGTGGTTTGGTACCACACGGGGTAGAAAAGGAGTTATGGATGGCTAGGTTTGGGTGCATTATATATATTGCTTGGTTATGATTTGTGTAAGTACGTTGCATTAATCGGGAGGGGGATTATGCACTGAGTCTTGGTGACTCACCTTCTCCCTTATCTTTTCAGGTGATCCATAGATCGCGGATGAGGAGCCGGGCAGACTTGAGGTGGCCATGCATTAAATAAACTTGATTTTTACGTGGACTTTGGATTGGGTACTTTATTTCATTTTAATTTGGTTTCACTTTTATTTTGGGTTTGTAATACGGCCTTTTGATTATGTTTGGATTATTTTTATGCTTTGGAATTGTGTTAAACTTAGCTAAGTAAGTCACATGGTTAACTTGATAATTTGAGCCAAGGTTTTCTAAACTCAAGAACGCAATGGTTTTCAAATCTTTACCATTGGGTAAAACAAATCAACTGATAACAACAACAACTCAAATGGATTTCAAACTTAAGTTTTCCACTTTCAACTTAACTGATTTCTAAATAGTTAAGGAAGGAACATCGGGTTTAAAAATGACTTAAACATTTTCTAAACCTATGGATCGACAACTAAGTTTTAAAGATTTATTACCGGGATTTCAAAGTATATCATGGGTTTTTAACTAATCATGCACCTGGTTTCTACAAACATAAAACAACAAATAGTTTTTCACTGAAAATAAACCGGTAACCTGTTTCCTTCAAAACGATTTCCTTTGTGACATGCCAGATTCGGTCGTGGTGTGTTGCTCGGGTTTGGGGTGTTACATTTTTGGTATCAGAGCCAAGTTCAAAGGCTCGGCTGTGGGCCCGAGGCCCAAAATGTTTTAAAGTATGGTATTGTTGGAAAATACATGGGTTGAAACGCATGGCACCGAGTCTCCGGCACCAATCCGCCCCAGGTAAGTACCCCTAACTGATGTTTGCATTTGATTATGATGATATGCTATGAATGACTAGTGATAATGGACTACCCTGGAGACTGAAACCTATAGGATTCTATGAACTCGCGAAAAACAAAACTCTTTAATAAGAACTATTCATAAGACTGTGCTTTAATAACAGTGGAATAAAGATCGACGCATAAAACTTGCAAATCGAGATAAGTCGAGATATTAGACATGAGCACTCGAGGTCGTGGTCGTAATACACATGGACGCAGTCGGGGTAGGATGATCGTATGCGAACCAGTGGGATCTGGTCAGGGGTCGGAGAATGAGATGCCACCACCACCAACTGCTTGGTGTTGAGTTTCGAGATCGATCGGGGGATGATGCGATGCTCGCGAGCGATGCTACGAGTTCTTGAGAGGGTGGCTGGAACAGGTGGAGGCACGGGAGCTCGTAAGTCTGTATTTGAGTGACTCTGAGCCAATGAAGCCGAGGTTTTTCCAGGTGTTTCTGGTGTGGCTCCCAGTACGGCTGAGTATTGGTTAGAGGCGATAGAGCGAATCATGGACGATTTGGATTTGACTGCTGAGGAGAAACTAAAGGGGATAGTATCGCTCCTGCGAGATGAGTCATACCAGTGGTGGCTCACGATTCGGGATAGTGCTGCAGCGGATGATCTCACTTGGGAATATTTTAAGGCAGCGTATCAAAAGAAATATATTGGATCTAGCTACATTGATGCACAGCGAAAGGCGTTTCTGAGACTGGTTCAGGGGAGTAAGTCCGTATCGGAGTACGAGGCAGAGTTCTTAAGGTTGAGCCGGTATGCTATGAAACATCCTGAAAAGGGCCTATGCATTTTTGGTTTAATTGTAAGAAATAACATATCTTATGTGTTATGAATATATTTTGAACACTTTTGGAAACCTGGAAATGTATGGAAATGTTAAGTTTAAAAGAGGAAAGTGAACATTTTTAGAACCTTGGAAATGTAAGGAAATGTCTTGTAAGGAAATGTCATGGAAATGTAAGGAAATGTCTTGGAAATGTAAGGAAATGTCTTGTAAGGAAATGTCATGGAAATGTAAGGAAATGTCAAGTTTACAGAGCCGATCGAAAATTTTTGGAAACTTAGAAATGACCTAGAAATGACGAGTTTTAAGGTTTAAAGGGGAAATTAAGGCAAGGTGGCCTTAAAAGAAAAAGTTTGTGAAATTTGACACACAAACAGGCTTGGAAAAGTGGTCTGATGATGCCACTTAGGGCCTATGGAAATGGCGCCATATGCACGAGGAATGGGCCTAAGTTCGAGTCACATGGGAAGCAAATAAAAGAAATTTTATTTTGCTACAAGGAGCAGAGAGTGGTGGATGGCACATGGCTATAAATTAGGAGCTTTTATTATTTTATAAATAGTGGATAAATAAGGGATTTATTTATCATTATTTTCAAGAGATAATTGTTGGATTAAATTCTTTTAATTTGAATAAAGAGATAAAGAGGAAAATAAGGGAGAAGTGATGGCCAAGTAAGGGACTTTGAGTTTAATAATTTCGGCTAAGTAAAGATAGTTGCTGAATTATCTTTTATTTTAAGTGATATTTAAAGGATAAAGTTATCAGATAGAGGAGTGGTGGCCAAGTAAGGGACTCCTTAGATGATAATTTCGGCTATAAAAGGAAGGAAGGAGGGCTACTCATCAATTTGTGCTTCCTCCTTTCTCTGCCGAATTCTTAGTGCTCTCTTCTCTTCTTTTCTTTCTTTTCTTTTGTCAAGCCGAAATTAGGTAATTGTTGGAACCTAGCTGAATATTTTCCTCTCCATTAGAAGCCATAGCCGAATCCTCCATCTTTATTCTTCCTTCTCTTTTCTTTCTAATCCCTCCAAAAGTCAAAAGTTGTGAGATCATCATCTAGCCATAGTCGAATCTCTGAAGGTTGAAGTGAAGGTGCAATCGATTTCTTCAAGTAAGGGTAAGATCTCATTCGGTTTCATCCTTTTTTCTTAAGATTTGCCAAAATCTAGAACTAACCCCATTAATATCTTATTGCCGAAACTTTGAAGAGATCTTTCGGGATTTACTAAGTGTCGACTACAAGGAAGGAGAAGTTCTTTTCCCGAAGGTACACCATAGGCCACGTGTTCCCTAGTTATTCGGTAAGTTTCGGGATTTAAAATCCACAAGGTAAGTGTCTATAGTATTCGGCCAAGGCCATGTTTGGTAAATATATGTGTTCATTAATTATTCAAAAGCGAAAACTAACCAAGTTAATTGATTCAATGCTTGGCGAATGCAAGAAGAGTATAGCAGAGATTTCAAGACTTGATTCTTAAGTCAAACGGTAACAAGGTAAGTTTAAGTATACTAATCCTACTAGGATTTGGATTTATGGCGAATGGCTTTTTATTAAAGTAGTAGGTGATTAATCAAATGTAGGGATTAAGGATCTAAGCATTAGATCAAGCTTTTCGGATTTCAAGACCCTTTCTTAAGTATGATAAGTTGTGGATATTTGGTTAAGAATTAGTATATTGATGATTAAATCGATTGTTTTGATTAAGTGTGTTGATGGAGGCGAATACAATTCAAGAATGGAAAGGAAGGTCCCTATCCCGGTTTAAGAAGAGATCTGTCTCGACAGATAGGGATTATTACGGGTGTGGACCAGTCACGAGAACAAGAAAGTAGGCAAATAGCCGTAGTATCGCCTAGTGATAGCATCGATGCTCGAAAGCATAGTTCTCCAAGTGATCGGTGTGTGATTAACCCACTGCTTTTTCAGGTTTATGGTATATTGTATGTGTTGTGTAAATGCTAATATGTGCGATGGCGATTGTGAATGGTTACCCTTAAGGGTATATCGTAAATCAGTCGAGTGTTAATTATTAAGAATGTGAATATGCCAATGAGAATATGTTTGTATGCCGAATAGCATGTGCATGCATTATTTTACTATGTTATGACATTATCATATGTTGCATGTGCATGGGATGGGATATGAATGTGACTATCGAAGGAAAGGGTGTACATTATGTACGTGGTCTAATGTTAGCCTTGTGCTACGTTAGCGCTTGATGTTAGCTATGTGCTTCATCAAGGGAGGTGTTGGCTAGGTGCCCACCTCGGCGGTTGATAGCTGTGTGCATCACCGTGGACTGAATGATATGTGGGATCACTTAGGTGATCGGTGGCTCAGCCACTACCTTGAGCAGCAAGTCTGCCAAGGTAAGATATGTGGGATCACTTAGTTGATCGGTGGATTAGCCACGGCCTTAGGCAGGGGGTCTGCTAAGGTAGGTGAAACGGATGGACCCTAGGATGGGTTGGGTGCACTTTGCATAAACTCATTATCTGTCATATGGGTTGATGATGAAATAGGCCAAGCCTAGTATGTGGAAATTATGTGGTTAACTACCCTATTAGATGAATGTGATATGAATATGGGCCAAGCCCAGAATGTGATAACATGTGAATTTGATAATTGATATCTGATATATGAGTTAATATGTGGTTAACATGTGGGTGGAATTCAGTGGACTAATTACACACTGAGTCTGTATGACTCACCCAATTTTTATTAAACATCGCAGATGATTCGTGGTGATTGGACCGGGTTGGAGTGGATACGAGGTGGCCCATGCAGAAGACATCTTCTTTATTTTATTCAGTTTATTACTAAGAACTTTTGTTTAATTATTTATTGTAATAAGGCCCAGTTAAAGTATTTAAGTATTTCTATTTGAGCATTTTTATTATGTTTAAGCTAGACGACCATTAAATTATTATTTGGAAGTGCTTTTAATTTGGATATTTTTGTCAAGCTTATATTATTTAGAATTTTTTAATTGGACATGGTTTTCAAATGACAAAATTTTTAATGTTTTTCCCAAAAGTGAAATCATCTCTTCAAACATTTTTCCGCAATGGCATCTCAAATTCGGTTCGTAATGAATGGGCGGGTTTGGGGTGTTACAAATTGGTATCGTAGTGCGTTTCAAAACTCGGCTTTGAGGTTTTGGGTCCAAAAATAATTTTTTTCAAAGATGGGCTTTTCAAAAGTATGGGCTTTCATAAACTTTTCAGGTTATTCTGGCATGACACCTATATCTCTGAGTCCACCAGGTAAGTACCCTTGACTACTGAAGTGAAATGTGTATGTGAATGTTATAAGTATGAAGGAACGTAGATTAGTGAACTAGGATCTGTTGAACCCTAGGGCTAGTGCACTCAAACATATGCATAAGACTTAAGGACTATTAAACAAACCTGTGAAGTAAGTCGCCGAGCTAGGGTGTGGCAACTGTTGTGCGCATGTCTAGGAGTGGATTCAGTAAGAGCTTGGTATTTAAGCAGTCCTAGTGACTCACCTCCTCTTTACTCGAATCCTACAGTGCGTAGTAACCGCTCACCCTAACCAAGAAGACTTATTCACTGGCTAAACCAATCATTAAAACCCGAAAGGGACTAGCCATGCAGTTTTATAAAATTCCTAGTTTTAAAATCCCTAAATTACCCTTTTAATTGTAGTAAAAGATTATTGTAAAAATTTTTCTAAAATATCTCCGATTTACAAAATTACAAAAATGCCCATGTATTGTAAATTACTAAAATACCCTTAGTTCTTAAGATTTTCAAAAATACCCTCGACGCTTTGCTACAATATTTATACTTTACAAAAATACCAAAACTTCATTTTACAAATAACAAGATACCCGATTTGGAGAGTTTACTGAATCGCCTCGACTTCCAAAATTACCAAAATAACCTCGATTTTTGAAATTTTTGCAACACCTCTGATTTGGAAAACAAAATAACCCAGAGATTTTGTAAATTCTGAAATACCTTTGATTTGTAAAAAAAAAATTCAAGTGACCCGATTTATTACCAAAATACCCTGTAGGACAAATGACGAAAATACCTCAGGATAGGAGCAGGCGTAAATGTCCTGATAGTGAATGTGTGTGGTAGATACCATCGAATGAATGTGTTCTTGTTGATGAATGAATGTGCCTCTGTCTATGAATGTGAATGTGACTCCCTGAGTTAGAGTAGTGAACTTGAACTGAACCTTTGTGTAATCGAAAGAACTACTTCTAAATACTTTACTTCATAAAATTGTTCGCGGTTAATAAGTGGAACAAAATTCTGATGCATAAAACTTTTTAATCGATAAATCACGACGTTAGAAATGAGTTCTAGGGGACGTGAACTTAGAGACTGTGCCTAGAAAGTATGATGGTTCTATTAAGATCAGAGTGCACAGCATAAGCGTAGTGCGGTGAGTTAAGATGTACGATTATTCGTTAATAAGTAATTTCGAGGACGAAACTATTTTTAAGGAGGGTAGAACTGTAACATCCTGAAAAGGGCCTATGCATTTTTGTTTCAATTGTACGAAATGACATATCTTATGTGTTATGAATATATTTTGAACACTTTTGGAAACCTGGAAATGTATGGAAATGTTAAGTTTAAAAGAGGAAAGTGAACATTTTTAGAACCTTGGAAATGTAAGGAAATGTCTTGTAAGGAAATGTCATGGAAATGTAAGGAAATGTCAAGTTTACAGAGCCGATCAAAAATTTTTGGAAACTTAGAAATGACCTATTAATGACGAGTTTTAAGGTTTAAAAGGGGAAATTAAGGCAAGGTGGCCTTAAAAGAAAAAGTTTGTGAAATTTGACACACAAACAGGCTTGGAAAAGAGGTCTGAATATGCCATTTAGGGCCTATGGAAATGGCGCCATATGCAAGAGGAATGGGCCTAAGTTCGAGTCACATGGGAAGCAAATAAAAGAAATTTTATTTTGCTACAAGGAGCAGAGAGGTGGACGGCACATGGCTATAAATTAGGAGCTTTTATTATTTTATAAAAAGTGGATAAATAAGGGATTTATTTATCATTATTTTCAAGAGATAATTGTTGGATTAAATTATTTTAATTTGAATAAAGAGATAAAGAGGAAAATAAGGGAGAAGTGATGGCCAAGTAAGGGACATTGAGTTTAATAATTTCGGCTAAGTAAAGATAGTTGCTGAATTATCTTTTATTTTAAGTGATAATTAAAGGATAAAGTTATCAGATAGAGGAGTGGTGGCCAAGTAAGGGACTCCTTAGATGATAATTTCGGTTATAAAAGGAAGGAAGGAGGGCTACTCATCAATTTGTGCTTCCTCATTTCTCTGCCGAATTCTTAGTGCTCTCTTCTCTTCTTTTCTTTCTTTTCTTTTGTCAAGCCGAAATTAGGTAATTGTTGGAACCTAGCCGAATATATTCCTCTCCATTAGAAGCCATAGCCGAATCCTCCATCTTTATTCTTCCTTCTCTTTTCTTTCTAATCCCTCCAAAAGTCGAAAGTTGTGAGATCATCATCTAGCCATAGCCGAATCTCTGAAGGTTGAAGTGAAGGTCCAATCGATTTCTTCAAGTAAGGGTAAGATCTCATTCGGTTTCATCCTTTTTTCTTAAGATTTGCCAAAATCTAGGACTAACCCTATTAATATTTTATTGCCAAAACTTTGAAGAGATCTTTCGGGATTTACTAAGTGTCGACTACAAGGAAGGAGAAGTTCTTTTCCCTAAGGTACACCATAGGCCACGTGTTCCCTAGTTATTCGGTGAGTTTCGGGATTTAAAATCCACAAGGTAAGTGTCTATAGTATTCGGCCAAGGCCATGTTTGGTAAATATATGTGTTCATTAATTATTCAAAAGCCGAAAACTAACCAAGTTAATTGATTCAATGCTTGGCGAATGCAAGAAAAGAGTATAGCGTAGATTTCAAGACTTGATTCTTAAGTCAAACGGTAACAAGGTAAGTTTAAGTATACTAATCCTACTAGGATTTGGATTTATGGCGAATGGCTTTTTATTAAAGTAGTAGGTGATTAATCAAATGTAGGGATTAAGGATCTAAGCATTAGATCAAGCTTTTCGGATTTCAAGACCCTTTCGGTAAGTATGGTAAGTTGTGGATATTTGGTTAAGAATTAGTATATTGATGATTAAATCGATTGTTACGATTAAGTGTGTTGATGGAGGCGAATACCATTCAAGAATGGAAAGGGAAGGTCCCTATCCCGAAGTTTAAGAAGAGATCTGTCTCGACAGATAGGGATTGGCCACGGGGTGTGGACCAAATGTGTCAGAACAAGAAAGTAGGCAAATAGCCGTAGTATCGCCTAGTGATAGCATCGATGATCGAAAGCATAGTTCTCCAAGTGATCAGTGTGTGATTAACCCACTCGTTTTTCGGTTTATGGTATATTGTATGTGTTGTGTAAATGCTAATATGTGCGATGGCGATTGTGAATGGTTACCCTTAAGGGTATATCGGAAATCAGTCGAGTGTTAATTATTAAGAATGTGAATATGCCAATGAGAATATGTTTGTATGTTGAATAGCATGTGCATGCATTATTTTACTATGTTATGACATTATCATATGTTGCATGTGCATGGGATGGGATATGAGTGTGACTATCGAAGGAAAGGGTGTACTTTATGTACGTGGTCTAATGTTAGCCTTGTGCTACGTTAGCACTTGATGTTAGCTATGTGCTTCATCAAGGAGGTGTTAGCTAGGTTCCCACCTCGGCGGTTGATAGTCGTGTGTGCATCACCGTGGGTGAATGATATGTGGGATCACTTAGGTGATCGGTGGCTCAACCACGGCCTTGAGCGACAAGTCCGCCAAGGTAAGATATGTGGGATCACTTAGTTGATCGGTGGATTAGCCACGGCCTTAGGCGAAGGTGTCCGCTAAGGTAGGTGAAACGGATGGACCCTAGGATGGGTTGGGTGCACTTTGCATAAACTCATTATCTCATCATATGGGTTGATGATGAAATGGGCCAAGCCCGTATGTGGAAATTATGTGGTTAACTACCCTATTAGATGAATGTGATATGAATATGGGCCAAGCCTGAATGTGATAACATGTGAATTTGATAATTGATATCCGATATATGAGTTAATATGTGGTTAACATGTGGGTGGAATTCGATGGACTAATTACACACCGAGTCCGTATGACTCACCCAATTTTTATTAAACATCGCAGATGATTCGTGGTGATTGGACCGGGTTGGAGTGGATACGAGGTGGCCCATCAGAAGACATCTTCTTTATTTTATTCGATTTATTACTAAGAACTTTTGTTTAATTATTTATTGTAATAAGGCCCAGTTTAAAGTATTTAAGTATTTCTATTTGAGCATTTTTATTATGTTTAAGCTAGACGACCATTAAATTATTATTTGGAAGTGCTTTTAATTTGGATATTTTTGTCAAGCTTATATTATTTAGAATTTTTTTAATTGGACATGGTTTTCAAATGACAAAATTTTTAATGTTTTTCCCAAAAGTGAAATCAGTCTTCAAACGTTTTTCCATAATGGCATCTCAAATTCGGTCGTAACGAATGGGCCGGGTTTGGGGTGTTACATGCTAGGGGTATCGTGGCTACAGAACATGAGCGGTGTGTCAGGTTTGAGGACGGTTTGAGAGATGAGTTGAGGTTGCTGATTGCTCCAGAGCAGGAGCGTGAGTTTGCTGTTCTGGTGGAAAAGGCTAAGGTAGCCGAAGGGGTTAAGGAGTCGGTGAGGCAGAATATGGATAGGAATAGACATAAGAGAGGTTTTGGATCATCTGGGTCAGCCGGTAATTCCCAGAAAAGGGCTAGACATGGTGGGCCGAATCAGTCTGGAAGGTCTGTTGCTGCCAATCAGGGACCAGCGCAATGTAACCGATGTGGGAAATCTTATTGGGGAGGATGTTAGACCGGTGGAAAAGGATGCTTTGAGTGTGGCTCGTTGGACCATCGTGTGAGGACTATCCACGTAAGCAAGCCGAGATTCGATCGAGGTCGGTCGTGCTCGGTTCAAAAATGAGGACCGCCACCGCGAGGGTCGTGGTAACGGTAGAGAGGTAATGGTTCCAGTCGGGTCGCGAGCACCGGCGCAGATGCGCGCAACAACACCGAGGCAAGACGGCTGGGTTGGTATATGCGGTGAGGCGTCGAGAGGAGAGCGACGCACCGATGTCATAACCTTAGACGTTCTTAATCTTTGGATTACCATATCTTTGCTTTGATTGATGTGGGTTCGACGCGTTCGTATGTTGCTAGTAGCATAGTAGAGACCATGAACCTAGATCGTGAGACTACTTCTAGGGAGATGACAAGTAATTAGCCCTCTAGGTCACTCTGTGAAGTAAATAAGTCAGTATAGGGATGTACCCTAGAACTCAAAGGTAGTGTTTGTAGTCGATCCGATGGAACTGCCGCTTGGGGAGTTCGATCGATTCTTAGGATGGATGGTGGTGAAGTACCGAGCAAGTTTGGATGGCGTGACTAAACGCATGGTTTTGAAGGCGGTGAGGGTGAAGACGTGGTTATGATAGGTAATGGAAGAGATTATCTATCCAACGTGGTATCTGCTTTGAAAAGCCGAGAAGATGGTCGGGAAGAATTTTGTGAAGCATTTATGGTTCATGTGTGTGCCTTGAAGGCTAAGGAGTCTGCTGTGGAGAATGTCCGAATAGTAAAGGAATTTGCTGACGTATTTCTAGAGGAACTTCCGAGACTGCCGCCAGATTGTGAGGTTGAATTTGGCATAGACTTGCTACCCGAAACTGCGCCACTGTCTATTGCCCCGTATAGGATGGCGCCGAAAGAATTGGTGGAACTAAAGGCTCAGATTCAGAAGTTGTTGGACCGGGGTTTCATCCGGCCAAGTGTTTCGACTTGGGGAGCACCGGTACTCTTCGTCAAGAAAAAGGACGGTACGATGCGGATGTGTATAGACTACCGCCAATTGAATAAGCTGACGATCAAGAACAAGTATCCGTTGCCCAGGATAGATGACTTGTTTGATCAACTTAAGGGTGCATCGGTGTTCTCGAAGATCGATCTAAGGTCAGGGTACCATCAGCTAAAGGTGAAGGAGGCTGATATTCACAAGACGGCGTTCGCACTTCGGTATGGGCACTCACGAATTCCCGTGATGCCGTTTGGGTTGACTAACGCGTCGTACAGCGACATTCGGGGACATGATGAATAGGGTGTTTCAGTAGTATTTGGACCGGTTTGTCGTGGTGTTTATAGGCGACATATTGGTGTATTCGAAATCGAGAGATGATCATGATGCACATTTGCGAGTAGTGTTGCGACTCTAAGGAAAAGCGATTATTTGCTAAATTTAGTAAGTGCGAGTTACGGCTTAGAGGTGACTTTCTTGGGTCACGTAGTATCACCGAGGGGATTAGAGTGGATCCTCGAAAGATTGAGGCGATTTTGGATTGGAAGCGCCTAAGTCGATTCTGAGATTCGAGTTTTCTAGGTGCAGCGGGATATTATCGGAGATTTGTAGAGGATTTTCTTTGATCGCAGCACCGATGACCAAGTTGTTGAGAAAAGGGGTTCCATTTGTGTGGTTTGAGAAACAATGGAAAGTTTTGACAAGTTGAAAAGGATTACGATGAAGCTCGATTTTGATTCAATGGAGGCGGGGAAGGATTCATCAGTATATTGCGATGCATCACATACTAGCTTGGGATGTGTCTTGATGCGGGAGCGGAAAGGTAGTGGCTTATGCATCTCGGCAACTAAGACCGCATGAGGTTAATTATCCGACGCACGACTTGGAACTAGCGGCGATGGTTTTTGCCTTGAAGATTTGGAGGCATTACTTATATGAAGAAAGGTCGATAGTCTACACGGATCATAAGAGTCTCAAGTATCTTTTGACTCGGAAGGATTTGAACTTGAGGCAGTATGCGATGGATTGAGTTGTTGAAGGACTACTGACTGTTCAATCGAGTATCATCCGCAAGGCTAACGTGGTGGCAAACGCGTTGAGTCGTAAGGTTGTACCGGACTTAAGAGCGATGTTTGCTCGTCTTAGCTTTGTATGACGATGGGAGTCTTTTGGCGGAATTGCGGGTTAAGCCGACCTAGGTAGAGCAAATCAAGGAGAAACAATTAGTGGATGAGGGTTTGAATGTGCGGAGGTTGCAAGTTCGTAATGGTGGTTTAGAGGATTACAGTTTGTCCAGTGATGGAGTCTTCGTGTTTTCAAGGAAAAGCTTGTATGCCGAAGGATGTCGAGTTAAAGCGCAGAGGATTCTTCAGACGCACATAGCATCCCATACGCTATGCATCCCGGAGGTAGTAAGATGTCTGAGGATTTAAGAGAGCGATTTTGGTGGCGAGTTCAAGCGGAAGTAACGAGTTTGTGGGAAAGTGTCGACGTGTCGGCCAGTCAAGGCTGAACATCGATTGCCGTCGAGTTTGCTTCAACCGGTGAAGATTCCACGATGGAAGTGGGAGAGGATCACTATGGATTTTGTCGTGGATTACCCTACGCCTAGTAAGAAGGACTCGATTTGGGTAATTGTGGATCGTCCGACTAAGTCACTCACTTCATACCTGTGAAGGGGTTGATTACTCACTTGAAGTTAGCTAAGTTTGTATGTGTCGAGAGATAGTGAGGTTGCATGGTGTGCGATGTCGATCATCTCGGATAGGGATCCCGATTTACGTCGAGGTTTTAGAAAGCGTTGCATCGGGCTTTGGGTGCGCGGTTGGATTTCAGATGCGAATTTCATCCACAATCGACGGCGATCGGAAAGGGTTATACAGATTTTGGAGGATATGCTGAGAGGTTGTGTTTTGGACTTCAGTTGTAGCTGGGAAGAGTTTTTACCATTAGCTAAGTTCGCATACAACAATAGTTACCAAGCAAGCATCAAGATGGAAACATACGAGGCGTTGTATGGTAGGAAGTGTCGCACACCTACATGTTGGACGGAGTTGGGTGAACGTCAGATGTTGGGACCAGAGTTGGTTGCAGAGACTGAGGAGAAGGTTATGTTAATTTAGGCTCGATTGAAGGAAGCTTCGGATAGGCAGAAGTCATATACCGATCTCAAGCGGAGGGATATAGAGTTTGCCATGGGCGACAAGGTCTTTCTGAAGGTCTCGCCGTGGAAGAAGGTATTGAGGTTCGGAAGGAAAGGCAAATTAAGTCCAAGGTTTATTGGGCCGTATGAGGTACTGAGACGAGTGGGACCAGTAGCCTATCAGCTCGAGTTGCCAGCAGAGCTGAGTCAGATTCACGATGTGTTCCATGTCTCCATGCTTAGGCATTATCGTTCCAGATCTATCGCAGTTGTAGCAGTGGAAGAAATAGAGGTGAGTCGGATATGACCATGGAAGAGGAACCGGTCACGCATTCTGGATCGAGATGTGAAAGTCTTACGTAAGAAGTCCATTCCACTTTGGTGAAAGTATTATGGCAAAACCATGGCATGGAAGAAGCTACGTGGGAACCCGAGGATGTGATGAGACAAAGAATACCTCAACTCTTTTGACCGGGTAATTTCGAGGCCGAAATTATTTTTAAGAGGGTAGAACTGTAATATCCTAAAATAGGGTTAGTTGTGATTGAATTGTTGTGCATGAGTATGGACTGTGGTGTTGTTATTTGAGGTGTTTTAAGAGCTAGTTATAAGTCTAGAGTAGGCCCGTGGCGGGAAAATTTTTGCTTTTAAGTTTTAAGAAAAGGGAGTGAAGGAGCTAGGGGTTAAGTGTAATTCGTGGGGTATTTTAGCACAAGAATTGGCTTGGCAGTGGGCAAGGAGGCGCCACTTAGAGCCTAGTGATTGACGCCACATGCGGGAAGGGAGAGCTCGGGTTGAGCAAAGAAATTTCATTTTCTGCTTTGCATTTTGACGCCAAGGGGGAGGAGTTGTGCTCAAAGACAAACTCTGTCGATAAGCATGGACTAAGTCAAAATATTTAAATGGGTGGCAAGGAGAAAATTTAGGAACTTGTGGAATTCAAATTCATTTGAATTAGTGACCAGGATTTAATTTGGGGAAGTGGCCGAATTTTGAACTCCCGCTAGGGAGTGTTCGATTTTGGAGAGCTGGAAGGGGTTGCCGAAATTCTTTAGTGGCTAGATGACATTTTCGGCTAGCCTTTGTTTGTGTATCAAAAGCCGAAACCCCTTTTTGAGCATTGCCGATTTCTCCCTAGTGCACCATAGTGAAACAAAAGCGAGAAAGATCATAGGTGTGTGTCGATTTCTCTCTTAGGCATTTGGCCGAACCTCCTTTGGAGCCCCTCTCTCATCCTTTATTTTCTTTGTAGCCGAAAAGCAACCCTCTTCCCTCATCTTCTCTTCTTCTCAAGTGTTTGGCGAATCTCCTCTCTTCCATCTTTCTTTTTCTTCTTTTCATAACCTGCTCAAAACCATATCTTCTTCTTTACTTTCTTTTGCCGAAACTTTTTGAATCTCTTTTCTTTAAGCCTAAGCTGAATACTAAATATCTTTCTCCCATCTTCTTCTTTTCACTCTAGCCGAATCCCATCTATTTATTTTCTATCAACCATAGCAGAAACTCCCTTCATCATTCAACTCTTTGTCAAATTTCTTCCATTCTTTCTCATATTGTGTTGGCCGAATATCAACAAGGGTGGATCTCTTTTGGTTTTTCTCCAATCAATTTTGAAAAGGGGTAAGGGTTCTTGACCGAAACTACATTCTAACTTTCTCTCTTCTCAGTCGACTCATATGGTAGGAAAAGCCGAACTTCAGCATTTGTGGGTGTTTTGCTAACCATCTATAGGAACCTATTTCTTCTAGGTTCTCCGGGATTTTGGAAGCAGTCGATCTAAGCATCTTTTCTCTGTCAATCGGATTCAGTAAGTCAAGTGGTAAGGATCCATGATGTTTTAATCAATCTTGTTGTTATTTGGTTAAGCCGAAGGCTATTGAAAGTGAGTTTGGTTGTTGGCCGATTGTAGGGGGAGGAGCAGTCTCGCATTCCTTGTGTTGTGATTTGTTTTCGTAAGGCAGAAAGGTAAGGGTGGTGTAGTTTATGCGTAATCTCACCATTCGGGATTTGTTGGTATAAACCGAATGGCCTATGTTACTAACCTTAGTGTTGGCCGAATGTAAGATCAAGGGATTTGGTGCAATAGATCGGTCCTTCGGGATTTAGTGCTTACGTTAGTGACAGGTGTGTAACTTACACACTTTATAACTAAGTAAATATGTTAATAACCTAAATGTGTTAAAAAGCCTGAATCATGTAGATCTTAATATGATGCCTTATGGGTATGAGCAAGGATTCGGGTAAGTCTGTTTTCGATATGACTTTTGCGATATGGTGCATAATAATATGATTTATGATATATTTGCTTTATGTTGCACGTTAAAGCATGATGGCATGATTTGCACTTGTAATTCATTGGTATGGGTGATATAAGAGGAGGGGGAAGATGATATCCGTGACTTTGGGTCACGGAGGTTTGGCACCTCCAAAGTGGTTTGGTACCACAGTTATTTTGTGACTTTGGGTCACGGAGGTTTGGCACCTCATAGCGACTTGTCCCAGTGGCTTAGCACCACATGGGTTGGCCCCACAGATGATATTTTGGGATCGTCGCCAGTGATTTGGTATCACACGTGGGTTGGCCCCACACTCAGATTATTGATATTTCGTGACTTTGGGTCACCAGAGGTTTGGCACCTCATAGCATCTCGTCCCAGTGGCTTAGCACCACAGTGGGTTGGCCCCACATTTGATATAACGGGATTAACGCCAGTGATTTGGTAACAAATGTGGTTTGGCCCCACAGATGGATTACTCGTGAATTTGGGTCACCAGTGGTTTGGCACCACATTATTATTGGATATCGTGACTTTAGGTCACCAGTGGTTTGGCACCACCAGTGGTTTGGTGCCACACGGGGTAGAAAAGGAGTTATGGATGGCTAGGTTTGGGTGCGTTATATATATTGCTTGGTTATGATTTGTGTAAGTACGTTGCATTAATCGGGAGGGGGATTATGCACTGAGTCTTGGTGACTCACCTTCTCCCTTATCTTTTCAGGTGATTCATAGATCGCGGATGAGGAGCCGGGCGGACTCGAGGTGGCCATGCATTAAATAAACTCGGTTTTTACGTGGACTTTGGATTGGGTACTTTATTTCATTTTAATTTGGTTTCACTTTTATTTTGGGTTTGTAATACGGCCTTTTGATTATGTTTGGATTATTTTTATGCTTTGGAATTGTGTTAAACTTAGCTAAGTAAGTCACATGGTTAACTTAATAATTTGAGCCAAGGTTTTCTAAACTCAAGAACGCAATGGTTTTCAAATCTTTACCATTGGGTAAAACAAATCAACTGATAACAACAACAACTCAAATGGATTTCAAACTTAAGTTTTCCACTTTCAACTTAACTGATTTCTAAATAGTTAAGGAAGGAACATCGGGTTTAAAAATGACTTAAGCGTTTTCTAAACCTATGGGTCGACAACTAAGTTTTAAAGATTTATTACCGGGATTTCAAAGTATATCATGGGTTTTTAACTAATCATGCACCTGGTTTCTACAAACATAAAGCAGCAAATAGTTTTTCACTGAAAACAAACCGGTAACATGTTTCCTTCAAAACGATTTCCTCTGTGTCATGCCAGATTCGGTCGTGGTGTGTTGACCGAGTTTCGGGTGTTACAGTTCCATTGTTTAAAATCTTCCCAAGTATGTAAGGGCTTGGAAACTTTTATTCCCCGGTTCTCTCTTCGAATATGTTGTTAATGCTTAGATTCCCTAACATTCCCATCGAATCTTTGATCTATTTTCTTTGTCTTGGCACGTGTACCGTAACGGTGTTCAGTTTCTAGATTTTGTCTCTCTCTTTCCCTCTTCTGTGATAATTTCAACTAATTAGGCTCTCTCTATGGACTTAAATGCATATGATGTGATGTAATGCAAATGCATGGATGCAAGGAGGCATCGATTCAGATTCAACTTCATTTTAGAAAACTTTATTAGAAAACAAAATCCTTTACATAAAACGAACTACAAATATGCTTTCGCCCTAAGGCCTAAAGTTTTGATTTTCCCAAACAACAAGGCTAACTCTTGACCACGATCTGACTATAGCTCATTCTTCATGCTCAATGTATCAGCCTGTACTGCTAAAGTCTGTAGTTGATCAGCTACCTCTCGAATTTGGACTATTGCTTCACCCATGAGATAATCCCAATTTCTAACTTGATTATGAGAATGATGGAGCTCTTCCTTCCAATGCCCTTCTCTTGCTTCAAGATGCTTGATCCGGAGTTCACAATTCTGCAATGCTGATAAACCGTAAAAGTAACATATTTTAAACCCACATTTAGTATGCTTCTGGATGAATTATCCCTTATTTTATATAATTTGGTGCTCTTAATCCTTTCTTTCCATGTTATATACTCAGGAAAGCATCAGGGGATGAAAAGAACGCAAAACGGACTTAAAACTGGACAAATGGGCCAAAGCATGAAATCGACACGGCCTGGACCAAAGATCACACGGTCGTGCCTCCTTAAAGATCTCAAACACTGCCTGGACCACGATTTACACAGTCGTGCCTCATCAACGAAGTCCACATGGCCAGACCACGATTCACACGGACGTGTGCCATGGCCGTGCCCCTGCCGCGGCCAAAAGGAGTTTCACTCGGATTTGGATGCTTGGAGGCAAAGAAACACACTCCAAAGTCTAATTAAACCCCCAAATAGGAATTGCACTCAAATTAGGATACTTGGAGGCCAAGTAACACATCTCAAAGCCTATATAAACACCCTAGGGGACAACTTATTCGGGGATTTCGGCAGAAGCCTTCTGCCAGGGCCCAAAGCCATCGTTTAGGGGCGTCGTGCTAGGCCAGAGAAGGCAGATTTGTGGGGATTTACTCAGGGATAGCCAGTTGATTCATCTCAAGAAGCCGGAATTCTACTCAAGACGGAGGATCTCCTCTTCAATTCCTTCAGGGGGTTTTAGGGATTTCTTATGTTTTGTGTTACCTTTTCTTCTGAGATGTTTTTCTTTATTGTTATGAACTAAACCCTTCAGATACCTGAGGGGGATGAAACCTAGATGAATCTTGTTATTGTTTTCTGAACTATATGATAAATACTTGATTTGTTCTTAATTATGTGTGCTTAATTCTTGTGTTGATATTTCGTGGATATTAATTCAAGTCAAATGTGCTTAGGTGGTGGAGCAAAAGTCCCTGCTTAAGAGTAGATCTAGCATAATTAAGCGGAGTTGATCGTGCGCCTAGAGATAGGGTGACGAGATTTTTGCTTTGATTAGGGTGAAACCTAATATAGGATGTCCATAGATCGATTTACTGCTATTCTAGGGGGTTATTAATGGGAAAGAGATTTCAATTAATTAACCTAGGGTTAGATATTATTCGCCTCGAGAGAGGGTTTAATATACGTTAGGGAGTCCTACGAATCAAGTCTAGTGAATACATCGTCTGGTTCAGAGTTAGATAACAAGTGAAGTCTAGGTGGATTCTTCCTTGGGTGTCGTCTTAATCAACTGAGTTTTTTCCAAGTTATTCTCCCAATTTCATTCTTCTTTGTCTTAGAATTTTTAGTTTAATAGTTAATTAATTTAGACTAGATAAACAACTTCACTTATTTTAGGCTAAATAATAGAAAGAAAGTTAGTATTAGTACTTTTAGTTCCTTTGGGTTCGACAATCCGGTCTTGCCTAAGCTATACTACTGTTCGATAGGTGCACTTGCCTCAATCGTTGTCATAGTTAGTTTCGTGTTCGATCATTCTCTTTATAAATTTAAAACTCGACTTCACAAATGATCAAGTTTTTGGCGCCATTGTTTCAGGAACTAAAATATTAAGAAAGCTCTATTTTTATTACTTTAGCCATTTTTTTATTTTATTTTTATTTTTATTTTTTTACTTTGCTAATTTTTCCTCTATTTTGCTTTTGGCAGATAATTTTAGTTTATAGAGAAGATGGCACTTGAATATTTATCGCTGGCAAGCGATGAGAAAAATTCCTACTAAAGCGACCAGATGTCTTCAACCTCGCGTGGTCACGGGTTATCTAATCGATTAGAGATGATGAATAAAAAAATTGATGGTTTGAATAGTTTCTCGCAGGTACACCCAGAAATACATTATGATTCGAATTCAGGAGGCGTGGCGAATCCTGATTACCCACTCTACGGATATGGCATGGAGAACGAACAAGTCCACTATATGGGTAACTATTCTAGACCTCAAAGTAATTTTTATGATAACACTTATAATGCAGGTTGGAGGTACCATTCCAATTTATCGTGGGATGATCAAAGTAGCCAAAGACCGGAACTTTCTCCAAACTTTCAACAACCACCTCACCAACAGGAAGAGGAGTCGAACCTTGAAGAGATGTTGACAAAATTCATGGCGACTACAGATATAACCGTCTCCAAAAAAGCGAGACAACACTTAATGACCAACAAGCATCGATCAAAGGGATCAAGAACCAAGTTGGGGAGCTTATCGAGTCGGTTGGGGAACTTATCGAGTCGGGCTATACAACTTGCTAAGTTTGATCTCGAACTACCACAAGGAAGCTTGCCACGCAATCACCTGAAACTAACCCGAGTGAGCAAAATCAAGCCATTTACGATAGTGAAGGGTTAGACGAACCAAACCCAAGGGAAGAACCCGTGGTGTTTAAGGTAAGGTTGAAGTGTGCCATGATATACGGAAATTACAGAGTACCAACCTCGTGTGCCATATCCCGATGCAATAAAGAAAGACCACACAAAGGAAGAAGTCGGTGAACTCACACTTCGTGTAGACGATGAAACAATCACTCTTCAAGCTCTTGACTCAGCTAGGACATCGAGTAATAAAGGTACGAACGTTAATTCTATTGATAACCATTTGGTTCAACCTTCTTTACAGGAAGCATCACGAAATCACCTAGCTGAGCTAGATCTTAAACCTCGTACCCATAAAGAAATAATTCATGAAGGACTAAGGCTTCAGGTCGATGAACTAGACAAGTGGAAAACACACTTTAAAGAGAAACTAGGAATACACGAAGTGAAACCGAAGGAAACCCCAAACGAGCTGATAGGAACAACAAATCACTTCAAAATAGGGGATCGGGTATTATTGAATAAGGAAGACCCTCGAATCACCAAATCAGACCTCAAGACAAATGAAGAAATCACTTTTGAGGTACTTAATGTCTTCCTATACGGCACAGTCGAGGTAAGTAATCCTAAATTCAACACTTTTGAGGTAAACACTACTCGACTTAAACTTTATATCCACAACCAAATTGATCGCATGAGAAAGGATTTTCACCTCCTCAAACCACCTTGACCATACGAATGAGAGGTAAAGTCTAGCTTAAGACTATAAACAGCGCTTCTCGAGAGGTAACCCCGAGCACTAACCCCATTAATTTTTACATTTTTAATTCTTCTTTTTAGCACCTAACTATAAACTAACCAAAGTGCAGATTTCCATACCACACGACCTTACACACACAGCCGTGGCGTGTGGCCGTGTAACCACCATAGGAAGGTACAAGGCGGGGCAACCACGGATCCATAATTTTTATTTAACCCCCTTCTTCCTTTTTCTTTTCTAGTTGTTTTTCTTTTTTCATTTTCCACTATTTACTTTTATTTTTACTTTTATTTTTATTCTTATTCTTATTTCTTTTAATTTCATTTTATTTTCTTTATTATTTTCTTCTTATTATTCATTCAATTTAGATTTAGCTTAGGATACAATAAAATTAGGATGGCTGCTTCGAGGACTCAAACAGTTCGAGACGTTTCCCCACGTTCACCTCCAATCCTACCCGGTTTCTTTTCATTGGCTTCATCCAAAATTCAGGAAGTTTCACTTCTCTCCCCATCTTACGATTTTATGATTATTTTGATATTATCTATCTTTGTACATTGAGGACAATGTACATCTTAAGTATGGGGGGGTTAACTATAGCATTATCTGAAAATCCCTGAATTATTCCTTGTCCTACAGTAAGTTTCTCATATTATGACTAGAATGAAATTCCCCTGATTTATGATTTTTATTGATATGTTTTAGATTAAGTCATTGATAATTGTGCATTGATAATTAAATTCTAAGAATACTAGAGAATCAGGCATGATAAGTCTATTTTTCAAGAATTAAAATTTTTTTAGGATGTCTACCTGAATTTAAATATTACTTTGAAGTTTGAAATTTACGATGTTGACATCAAAATACCCATAATTTTTGTGAGATTTTGAGCCTTATAGAGCATAAATTCTTTTTCTTGCTCACTTTATTGATTATGAGTATGTCAACATTGATCTGTTATTCTAGAACTTGCATCGATTATACATGTCGAGACCACATTTTTTTGATTTGATATACAGAGATGATAAAGGCACCTAGGATTTAACCCACTTACTCCACTAAAAACCCACCTTCATAATTAACCCCTAGTGAACCCCGTTTAATCCTAACAACCCATTTATTGACTCACCGACTAATATTAACCCAAAACCCTTTTTATTTGTTATCACCATTCTTTTTAACTACCCTTATATCGAGATTTAATTTGATTAGTTGCTTAATTATGATTTTTATTATAGTAACTTATCCTTTATTATGTATTTATTATGTATTTATGATTTTTTTTAAAAATGAAGTATATTCATTATTAGTCAAGTGATTAAATGAGCTTTCACATTTAAATTCCAAATATTGAAGAAAAAGCTCGTAGTATTAGAATTATTAATTTTCAATTAATGTAATTACTTATTATTCAGTTCATTGTTTCTGGTTAGGTAATTTGTCAATTCAGTCTCGATTCTAACCCTCTAATTCAGCCTTATTCCATGCCTTTAACCCAAGCCCTGTTACAACCCTTTCAAAGACCTTTTGATTTGTGTTTCATCTCATATTTTAGTGGTGGAGATTTGATTCTCATGCAAGCCTATGGGATTAACTCTTCATGTTTGACTTTTGAGTGCCTAATTTTGAACCTTAAACACTTTGAGTGATTTCAGTGAATCTTTAAGTGAGGATGTCAATCCTTGTCGATTTTAAATCAGAGGTAATTGTTTAGATGAAGGAAAACACCTATGTTTTGTGCTACAAATGTATGTCTTAGACTGTTTGAATCTTTAGGACTCTTTGAGTTGAATTATCCATGTATGAATTATCTCTGAATTATGATGAAACTCTATTAATGACTATTATGAATTGAGGGAAGTTCGTTTTAATTATGAGTTGAGAATTTTGCTTGAGGACAAGTAAAAGCTTAAGTGTGGGGGTATTTGATAAACCGTAAAAGTAATATATTTTAAACCCACATTTAGTATGCTTTTGGATGAATTATCCCTTATTTTATATAATTTGGTGCTCTTAATCCTTTCTTTTCATGTTATATACTCAGGAAAGCACCAGGGGATGAAAAGAACGCAAAACGGACTTAAAATAGGACAAATGGGCCAAAGCATGAAATCGACACGGCCTGGACCAAAGATCACACGGCCGTGCCTCCTTAAATATCTCAAACACGGCCTGGACCATGATTTACACGGCCGTGCCTCATCAACGAAGTCCACACGGCCTGACAAGGAGTCACACGGGCGTGTGCCATGGCCGTGCCCCTGCCGCGGCCAAAAGGAGTTTCACTCGGATTTGGATGCTTGGAGGAAAAGAAACACACTCCAAAGTCTAATTAAACCCCCAAATAGGAATTGCACTCAAATTAGGATACTTGGAGGCCAAGTAACACATCTCAAAGCCTATATAAACACCCTAGGGGGCAACTTATTCGGGGAGTTCGGCAGAAGCCTTCTGCCAGGGCCCAAAGCCATCGTTTAGGGGCGTCGTGCTAGGCCAGAGAAGGCAGATTTGTGGGGATTCACTTAGGGATAGCCAGTTGATCCATCTCAAGAAGCCGAATACTCAAGACGGAGGATCTCCTATTTAATTCCTTCAGGGGGTTTTAGGGATTTCTTATGTTTTGTGTTACCTTTTCTTCTGAGATGTTTTTCTTTATTGTTATGAACTAAACCCTTGAGATACACGAGGGGATGAAACCTAGATGAATCTTGTTATTGTTTTCCAACTATATGATAAATATTTGATTTGTTCTTAATTATGTGTGCTTAATTCTTGTGTTGATATTTCATGGATATTAATTCAAGTCGAATGTGCTTAGGTGGTGGAGCAAAAGTCCCCGCTTAAGAGTAGATCTAGCATAATTAAGCGAGAGTTGATCGCGCCTAGAGATAGGGTGACGAGATTTTGCCGGATTAGGGTGAAACCTAATATGGGATGTCCATAGATCGATTTCTTCGCTATTCTAGGGGTTAGTAATGGGAAAGAGATTTCAATTAATTAACCTAGGGTTAGACGTTATTAAGCCTCGAGAGAGGTTTAATATATGTTAGGGAGTCCTACGGATCAAGTCAAGTGAATACATCGTGCAGTTCGAGTTAGATAACAAGTGAAGTCTAGGTGGATTCTTCCTTGGGTGTCGTCTTAATCAACCGAGTTTTTTCCAAGTTATTCTCCCAATTTCATTCTTCTTTGTCTTAGAATTTTTAGTTTAATAGTTAATTAATTTAGACTAGATAAACAACTTCACTTATTTTAGGCTAAATAATAGAAAGAAAGTTAGTATTAGTACTTTTAGTTCCTTTGGGTTCGACAATCCGGTCTTGCCTAAGCTATACTACTGTTCGATAGGTGCACTTGCCTCAATCGTTGTCATAGTTAGTTTCCAGGTTTGATCATTCTCTTTATAAATTTAAAACTCTGACTTCACAGCGATCAAATGCCGATTCTAATTTTTCGATCTTGCCCTTCATTTCCTCAATCTTATTCAGACTTGACTTCAACTCAACCGCAGAATTATGGCTTCGATGGTGATGAAGAGACCATCCCAATTCAGCCACTCTAGCTTTTAATCCACTCTTTTCCTTTTGGCTTTCTGCTAAACTCTTTTCTAGGGCCTCGTTTCGTATCTGCATCTCTAGGAACTTCCTCTCCCAATGGTCAGCTTTGGCCTTTTCCTCTTGAACCTCCTGTTGCCACTGTTCACTTATCCCCGTGATATTCATTAGCTTCTTCACAAAAGTTGGGACATTAGCAGCCCTAGAATAAGCTGTCGACTTGGATCCTTGAACAGCGAAGCAAGGTTGTATATTCCTCCACCGTGAGTACTAAATCTATTTTCCCGAAAGTGAAACAGCTATAAGCAGAGTTCCAAAACTAAGTCATAGCCTGGAGCATATGTTTATCTACCTTGATGTCGGGCAAGTAGGGTAGATCACCATAATTATGATAGAACGGCTGCTTTGCCTCATCATTCCACTGGGTCCATATTCCTTTCAACTCCTGAAGCTCATTTTGCGTGACACTGATACGAGCGAAATCCCGTAGTTTCGACACATACCCCTCAGCTAAGCTATCCCCTTTCTCTAATTGCATTTGCTCTGACCATATGCAGACGACTGCATTGTCTTCCACTTTATCAAGGAATTCGTTCTCCATAACCAGCTTTCTAACTTAGAAACTGACCGTGAATCGATACCTCTTAAAATATGAAATGACATGTACAAAGAATAAAACACAATAAGTTAGTACCACAGAATAAAATGTAAAGCAAGTAAAATAAACAAACACCTCTCTGGGTAACTACTAAAGTTTGACATAGTTCTACTTAGGGTGGGCCCTTAGGTTGTCTATATGTGGTTCAGCTCTAAAGTTGAGGTACCTGAACCAGCAGATTCCTCGATCCTCACCCATTATAGGCTCATATGGATCGAGTTCAGTTCAGGGGAATACATTTCCTATGGCCATGTGGAAGTAAAAACTTCACGAAGACATAGGTACAGATGTATCCCGGAAGCAATCCACTAGCCCATGCGGAGGTGAAAACCTCACGAAGGCATAGCTTCGCTCCCCACTTAAAGCGCGACTGAAGCGGTCATGTAATGCAATGCAGAGATATATATTAAAAATTAGAACCACATGCAATAAAAGGATCATGGTTTTTTTTAAATCATAATTTTAAATTCGGACAAAAAGACATGAAATTATCGATTTTACGGCTTGACTCTCTTATTGTCCCCAGCGGAGTCGCCAAGCTGTCGAAACCATTTTTAAAGTTGATTTTAAAAATGGGGGTCGACTTTAAAAACGAAAATGGAGTCGCCACCAATCCCTTTTTGCTTAGGTGTGATCGGATCACCTTATAAAATATTTTATTTCAAAACATTGATTTTGGCCTACGAAATTCAAGAAAATGGGTTCGGGAGTCGGTTACATACGAGGAAGGATTAGCACCCTCGTAACGCCCAAAAATTGGTACCTAATTGATTAATTAATGTCCTAATGTCAAAAATTTGAATATATTTTAAAACACGATCCTTTTGATTTTTAAAACTTATGTCCTTTAATTTTAAATGGACATTCAATTATTTGGATTTTAAAAGAAAAATCAAAACTCAGTAAGTTAGAGCACGATCTTTCGAATTTTCCAAACACCGAATATCCATTGCTTTTTAGAAATCCTTGCCTCGAGATGACAAAACGTCGCATCCAAAGAGTTAGGACACAACATCTTAAATTCCCGAGAATAGGTTTTTATTTAAAAATTCATATGTTTTAATTTCAAAAAGGGTACTCGATCATTTGGACTTAATGAGAAAAATCGAAACCCGATAGTTAGAGACGATTTTCTCAAAACTCCCAAATATCGAATATTGCCTTATTTTTTAATTTGAAAAATCATGGATTTTGAAATATGAAGGTATATTTGGCCACATTAATAAATAAAGATTAATGAATTTTTTAAAAAAAATCTTAAAAACAAATAAAAAATAAAATGTACCAAGCTTTCAAATAATAATGGACAATGTTAAAACAAATAATGTGAAAGAAAAGGATTTTGAAATCGACAATAAAAAGCAACTTAAAAATAAATTCATGTATAAAAATTTTAAAGTAGGTAATATATGTAAAAGTTTGAAATAAATCCAAAATAAATAAATAAATAAATAATATATGAAATAATAATATATAAATGAATTTTAAAATAAATATTATATAAGAAGTAAGTTTAAATAAGTAATATATAAAACAATTTATATATCAATCTAAATAAATAATATACTGAGAATGACTTAAAGAAAATGATATGTGACAAATCCTAAAAGATACGTATAAGTTTAAAATAAACAATATACTGAAAATTTAAAATAGATAATATAAAACAGTTTAAAATGATATAAAATAAAACCACTTTAAAATAATCGTTATATAAAACAATAAGAAAAATGAATGATATATAAGATAATTTAAAGTAATAATATAAAAAACTTAATCAAAATAAAACTATTTGAAATAATTAATATCTAAAATAATAAAATAAAACAACTTGAAATAAATACCACGTAAAAATTTGGAATAAATAAATAAAATACAAATTTGCAAAAGTGTGAAAATAAAATAAATCTCTATACGAAATAATAAATAAACGAATAAAATAAAAGAATAACTAATAATTAAACAATTAAATGGATAAATAAAAAGATTGAAAAAAGCGAAGATGAGTGAAGAATAAAATAAGAACAAACCATAGAAAATAAGAACGCAAGAAGGAGAGAAATTTGAGTGAATGCTCTCAAGAATTCTTATTGCTTCCCCCAAAACTCAAGTGTGCTTTACAATGAAGGGAGAGGCCTCTATTTATAGTTGAGCCTCCCCAAATCCAACGGTACAGATCAATTACATCAACGGCTAAGATTAAAAGGTATCTACAAATTAAATCTCTAAGATTACAAAATCATATCTTCTAAGATTGCATACCATATCTTCTAAGATTGCATATTATATCTAAGATTTTTATATCATATCTAAGATTGCATATCATATCTTCTAAGATTACATACCATATCTTCTAGGATTGCATATCATATCTAAGATTTGCATATCATATCTAAGATTGCATATCCTTGAAGATTGTGTTCCCTTATACGTCAAGCTTGTAGATGGACCTTCAATCTTTTCAAGTAATGGGCCATTCCGATCGAGCCAAATGATTTATTTTGGACTGGACTTGGACTTTGTTTTATTATTTTGGGTTTATTATTTTTTGTATGGGCCCGGGCTAAATTGGCCTATTACAAGGAGCATGTGTTTACTGCCTCTTATTTTGCAACTAGAAGCAGAGTCAAGAAAGATTGGTTGATTAATTGTGGCTACACAAACCATATTACCTTTGATTAATTTATTTTCAGAAAGATTGACATAAGCTTTGTCTCCAAAGTCAGAATTGGGAATGGAAAATTCATTGAAACCAAAGGAAAGGGGGAAGTTTAGATCAACACTCCCTCAGGTATAAAACTATTTCAAATGTTCTTTTAGTACCTGAAATAGACCACAACTTGCTTAGTGTGTAACACCCCAAACCCGGCCCATGCGTTACGACCGGATCTGAAATGCCACATGAGGAAAACGTATAAATTCCTTGTGATTTGTACTAAATTGCATGTTATTTGGTTATGGTTAAGAAAACAAGGTTGGATGTAAATATTTGATAAAATACAACTACATTTGAGAGGTTGTTTTGATGAATCAAAAATCAAGGTAGTGAACTTTAAAACCGTGGCTTTTGAAAATATTGTTGATAATTCGAGAGAAAATTTCCGAGTTAAAATATTTGTAAAAGTTTGTTATAAAATCCATTTATTAATCAATTTTTGGAAAACCGTTGGTTATGCTTTTAGAAAATCCCCATTTAAAATAATTCAAGCAAAATAATAAATACGTCCAAACATAATGCAAAAATAAAATATTTGAGGCCTTATTACAACTTAAAACCCAAAATAGTAAAAGAAATAAAGTAACGTAAATAGAAATTCTAAAGTTCAAGAACACCATTTCTGAAGTATGGCCTCCATCGAGTCATCCATGGCCCCAAGTCCTCGTCACGGAGCATTACCTACAAGGGTTAAGGAAAAGGGGGAGTGAGTTACAAGAACTCAGTGTGAAATCCCCTTACCGTCATCCACTGGGCCAGAACCCATATAGCAATATCTTGGGCCTAAGCCCATTTACATAACAATATTTAAAATGAAGCAAATGTATGAATGTATGCATCCCAACCTATCCTAGATATCCATCCGCTACACACCACCCGTACCATCCCATCACACCTGTGGGGATCAAGTCAACCCACCCCGCCAAACACACCAATTGCAGGCAAGTTGCCATTTATAATAATTCGCAGGCAAGATGCCATTTCATAATATTTGTGACTGAGCCACCAGAGTCATAATTATGCGTGGCATAGCCACTATACAGATTGTGGCAGAGCCACCAGAATATCATATACAGTAATATAATCGGCACACAGCCTTGGTAAAAATGATAGATACAGAGTCGTTAATTCATATGTTAGGCACATAGCCCCGGGTAAATACGTTTAGCACAAAGCCATAATTGTAACATCCCGAAATTGGGCCTAGTAGGATTGGGCCTTGAGCTTTAGGAAAAATTTGAGTATTATTTTTGTGTTGGCTCGGGTAGGAATTTTGTGTGTTAGCATAGTCTTGTGAAGGCTTGATTTTATTTAGGAAGTTAGATAATTTTTAGTATGGTTTATTTAATGAAGTGGATTGAGTGAGCTTAGCACTTAAGTTAATTTAAGTGTTAAATTCTAACACATGAGGAGTTAGTGGCATAGTGGATAAGGAGCTTGAAAGGTTACTTGAGGGAAGTGGTTCGAGTTGCTTGGAAAGCATTTTGAAGACTTTATTTTTTGTATCCTAGCATTGATGGACGGTCAAACTCTAATTATGATAGGTTGGACCTTAAGTTTTTGGTAAGTTGAATATTGGTTTAAGGAAAGCTTGAAATAGGGGATAAGAATCTTAAAGTTATGGAAGGTTGGGGAGACAAAGGGCTTGGCTTAAGGAAGATGTTTTGGAAACTCTTTCAAGGCTTTTAGTGCATGTATGTGGACGGCAAGTGTGGCTAGGGGGGTGGCCAAATGTTGTTAGGTGGTTTGGGGGAGGATATTTGGTCAACCTTTGGCATTTGTGCATATTTTGGCATTGTTTTCTTTCTCTCAAAACTCCCCTCTTTGGCCGAATGTTTTTGTGCATTTTGTGCAAATTTTGCTTTTGGTTTAGCCTTCATTTTGTTTGAACCAAAAATGTTATTTCCTTTCTCTTATCTTTGCTCTTGAAACCGAAACCTCACTTGGCTTTTGTGCATTTTCTTTTTGGCAAATAAGTGTTTGGCCGAATCTCTCTCTCACATATCTCACTTTTCTTCTTTTGATATTGATTCATAATCACATTTTCTTTTATACTCTTTCTTGGCCGAATCCTTCTCCTTCTCAAGTTCCATTTCTTTTTCATCCATTTCCATTCTATTTCTCTTTCTTCCACTTTTGCTCAAAACCGAAAACATTCCTCTCCTATTGCAATTTCTTTCTTTTTCTCTTTCTCCACTCTAGTCAAATCCTTTTGTTATTACAAATCAACCATAGACGAAATTCCCTTCACCATTTAACCATATTGCTGAAACTTCCCACTCTCTTTTTGAATTGTCTTGGCCGAATATCAACAAGGGTAGGTCTTCATTTGGTTTTCTTCAATCGGTCTTGAAAGATAGACTCTTGGGGACTTTGGAAGCAATCGTTCTAAGCCTCAATTCTTTGACAACCGTTTTAGGGTAAGTCAAGTAGTAAGGATCTTTATACTTGTTATATCGTTTTAGATGGACTACTAATCGATTACATTTTTTTTGGGGACTCTATCTCTCGTTTATTATATTTTTTCGTGAACGTTAGATTTTTGGGGCAATCAAGAATGGGTTCGAAAAGAGCGATTAATAGTGTTTGGAAGAAGGGTGGATCTGCTATACCCTCAAATTTCAAACGAAGGGTCGTGGTGTCAGCTTCGAGACTTTCCACCGGGATGTGGACCCTCTGTCGGCGATAATTGTTTATTTGAAGTCGTTCGTACCCCCGAGCCATTGTTCATTCGTGGTTCTTCATCGGGTTATGAACCATCAATCGGAGAGAAATCGCCTATAGTTATTGTTCGAGATTCCGAGGTATCAACGAATGGAAAGTTTAGTTATCACTATTATCGTGTTTAACTTATGCTAAACTTCTAATAGATCAATAGCTTTATTGATAAAAATGTGTTTATAAAGAAATATAAATGTTTATAGCTTCGGGTACCATTCAATGGTACGGTGAATTGAGGTATGTTATTCCTTCGTACTATGTATGATTCTAATATGAAACATATTCGATATTTGATTATGATTTTCATATAATGTACAAGGCATAATATTTACATCGCTAATAATGCTATATGCATAATATGAAATGTGTCCGATTCCGATATGATAATGGGGCATATGGCATGATAATGAAATAATATGTTATTGCATGGGCATATGGGTAATATTGAAAGGGGAAGTGTTCCGATGGTTTTTACCACATTATTCGGTGACTTCGGTCACGATATTATGAATCCGGTGACTTCGGTCACGATATTATGAATCCGGTGACTCATTCACAATTATCCGTGGCTATGCCACGATTATAAGGCGATGTGCATGTTGACTGCAGCAACTGCCTTCGATGGTGTGTAGCGGATGGAGGGTCGATTTAGTAATCCCCACGGTGTGATTGGTAGGTACGGGTGGTGTGTAGCGGATGGATATCTAAGTTGGGTTCGGGATTGCATTTCATTTTATATGTACATGTGATTATCTAATTTGCTATATTATGGGCTTATGGCTAAATGTGATTTAAATGGGCTTTATTGCTATGATCGATTGGGTTTTTAGTGTCTTTGTTACACATTGAGTCCGTTGACTCACCCTTCAGTGGGATATCTTTTCAGGTGATTCGTGAGATCGCGGATGTGGAGCCGGATGAACTCGAGGAGGCCATGCAATAAAATTTGATTTTTACAAGAACTTCCATTTGGGTACCTTATTATATTTTAATTTGGGTTTTCATATTTTATAGATTTGTAATAAGGCCTCTTAAATTATGGTTTTGGATTATTTATATGCTTTGGGATTTATTCTAAACATGTTTAAGTATATCACTTAATTAATTTAATACTTGAGCTAAAGTTTTCTAAACTATAAAAACGCTATGGTATTTTATCTTACCATCAGGTAATCTAAATTGTTGATAATAAAATTATAAATTAAGTGTTTTCTACAACTTAAATGATTTCCAAAATTTTAAGTTTCTACATTCAAATGCAAATGGTTTCAAAGTATTAATTCGAGTTTTCTTAAAATGAAACAAATGTTTTCTAACCTATGATTTATCCACTTAGTTTAAAAGTTTTATTTATGGAATTTCAAAGTAAATTTCTAGTTTTTAACTTATTAAACATCTGATTTCTACAAATATAGAATTACAAAGAATTTTTCACTAAAATTTAATCGCTATCTCAATTTTCTTCGAAACGTTTTTCTTCGTACCATGCCAAATTCGGTCGTGGCGTATTGACCGGGTTTGGGGTGTTACAATAATCACGATGGAACAAAGCCATATTTAGGTTGGCACATAGCCATTATCAGAATTTGTGGCAGAGCCACCAGAATAACAGATTATACGTGACATTGCCACCAGACAGAATTGTGGCAGAGCCACCGGAATCAGAATATATCGCTGCAGTCAAACTGCTTTACATAATATTTGTGGCAAAACCACCAGGCTACACTTCTCTTCAACATTTTTCCCATCCCATGCAAAATTATGTAAATGCAACATTCATAGTAAGGCATAATATTTACAAATATAAACAACAATTATTAATCCAAAGATTTGTTACGATAAATCGGCCCATTATAACACTTTGCAATTCGGCCCATTAAGGCATTCTATCAAATCGGCCCATAGGGGCATTTTCGTAATTTCGACCTATAGGGGCATTTTCGTAATTTGGTAATCTTACCCACTAAGGGTAATTTGGTAATATCGCAACCCAGGGGTATTTCGGTAATTTACCCTCTAAGGGTATTATGGTAATTTCGCAACCCAGACTTAACTACTAATTTGGGGCATAAAAATTGAAACTGTCCATCTGCGTCATACTGACTAAACTGACTATAACTTGAATTAGGAAACTCAAAATTTAGATCCGTAAATTTTTCATGAAACTAGACTCATATATCTTCTTACTAAAAATTTTCCAGAATTTTATTCGTAACCATTTAGTACAATTTATTCATTAAAGATTCCCTTGTTTCACTGACCAATGATTTTGACCCCTCTTACCCAAAATTCAAATATCTAACTGTACAATTTTCATATGTTACTCCCACTTGTTTCTATTGAAAATAGGCTCACTATGGAATCTATACATATAAATTATAACTAATAATTCACTTTGTAAAATTTTAAATGATTTTTCTAAGATAGATTAGGGAACCATGAAGTCAATCAGAGCCAGTCCCACTAAATTTAAAATATCACAGAATATAAAATTCCTCTTTCTACTCCATTTCTTTTAAATGAAAATAGACACAGTAAGATTTAATTCGATATCTTATTTGCTTTCTAATTCCCTTTCTCCTATTTTTCGTGATTTTTCAAAATCACATCACTGCTGCTGACCAAACTGTTTCATTGAAAAATATGGTTACTACTACGAACATACGCACGCCCGAGTGGTCACGGATGCCGGTTTCTAGTTTTCTTCGGTATTTCGACCAAATCATAGAACATATCATACAAACACTCAGAGAGGTATGAGATTACACACCATTTCAAACATGTATTCGGAAGGGTACGGGATTACACACCTTATTCAGAATCCGTAACACGATACTCTCCGCGGCACCTAAAGGTACAATCGGTCAACAATTAGTCCAAAGCCCAATTTACAACTTCAACCAAGTATTGCGATTGATTAACAATCTATATCACTTACCAACAATCCGAGTCTCTTATTACGAGGGATAGGTGTTCGATTGGCCCTCCGATAAATTACTTCGAGACTCTACCTACCAACCCTCTTCCGAAAGCCAAAGGCTAAAAAGATGGTGAGAGTGTAAGCTAACACTCTACCGATTCGGCCCACACCAAGAGAACCAAGAAGATGGAAGTAGCAAAGAATAGATTCGGCCTTGGTCAAAAGAATAGGGTAAATAATTAGTTTTAGAAGAGGGAGTAAAAGAGAGACAGGAAGAAAATAATAGAAGAGGAAGAACACTACCTTGCAACCACCGAAAACCCGAGAAGGCAAAGAAGCTTTGGCAACCACAAGAACAAAGTTTCGGCTATGAGATGAAGTTGATGTTTTGGTTATGGTGTATAAAATAGAATATTTGAAAAGAAAAGAGTAGAAGTCAATAGGCAAATTGAAGTTTCAGTCAAGAGGAAATGCAATCAAAAGAACCAAAATATTTAGAAAGGAAAAAGAAATGACCCCCAAAAATGTGAAAATGCAAGGGAGAGCTAGAGAAATTCGGCTCCCCCTCTTTCCCCTAACCAAAACCATGTATCATCTTTTCCAAAAGATGAGCATTGACCAAATAAAAATCTTTCCAAAACACCTTCCACACTATAAGCCAACATGTTCCCTATTCTTTCCTCTTCTTTTTCTTTCTTTCCTTCCACTCATCCTTTCCTTATTTCCTTAGCCATCTTTCCTAAAAGAAAAAGTCTTCCTTGCCATAATTGAAGCCTTGGCTGACACTATGGCTGAATAGCATAAAAAATAATCAAAATTTGCACCAAGTGGGATTCGAAACTCTTCCCCTAAAGCCCTTCATGTGACACCACATCCTCTTTACCAAATGCTCATTTATGCTGGCAATTTACTCCCTTATTTCCATAAGCATTGATGCTGTAACATCCTAAGTCAGGGCCTTAGCATTTTATCTGATTGCATGTAGATAGTATGGTTGTCATGCTAGTTTAGGGTATTTTGGGGATCAGGCATGAGCTAGGGGTAGGCTAGAGTCTTAGCGAAAATTTTCTTTTGGGCACTTTGAAGGGGGAGCTGAATGGGACAGGAGTTAAGGGTAATTGGTGGTATGTTTTGACACAAGGAATGCCTTGGTAAAGTGGCAAGGAGGCGCCACTTAGGGCACAAGGGAGTGACGCCTCAGGGAAGCTGAAGGGGACTTGGTTCGAGTTGCGAGAATCTCCTTTTGAGCATTTCTTTTTGACGCCAAGACCAGGAAGTGTTGTACTCAGTTGGGACTCTGGTGGATGAGTATTGAAGGAGTCAACAGATTTGAATAAGTGGAGAAGAGAAATCTTAGGAGTTTGAAACATTCAAATTGGTTTGAATGAGTGAATAGGAGGAAATTTAGGAGGAAAAGAAGGGATTGAGGAGAGTGGAGGTTTAGTCAAATTTTTAAGGTAGTAGGTGGTGTTGGGCATTCAGTTCTTGTGTGTTTAGGGGTGTGCCAAAATTTGGGTGTGGGTTTCTTCCATTTTCGGTTTTTGTAAGTGCTAGTTGGGGGTGGCCGAATGTTGGTAAAGGCCTTGGGGAAGTGTTGCATATTCGGCTAGATAGGGAGCCTTAGGGTATTTTTTTTTCCTCTCATTCTTTTGTGCCGAAACCACACTTCTTATTTGGAATTCTTCTTTTCTCTCAAATACCAAAAGTGAGTGGCCTTCCAAGTTTCTTTTTCTTCTTCTCTTGGTGCATAGCTGAATCCTCCTAGCACCTTACCATCTCTTCTTTCTTTCTTTTGGGTGCAGCAAGAGCCGAAACTTCATTTTTCATCTCTTCTCTTCACCTCTTTTCTTTGTTAGCCGAAACCTTCTGAAGCATTAACCTTTGTCGAAAACTTTGATACTCTCCTCTCTTTTCATTCAGCACTTTAGCCGAATATCTCTTGTTAAAGGGCACCTTTCTGTTTCAACTCTTTTCTTTTCATAGCAGAACGATTTCGGCATTTGGGGTAAGTTCTTAGTATTTTGGCCGAATCTCCCTAACTCTCTCTCATTCTCTTTTCTCTTTTCCCTATCGTTTTCTTAGGAAGGAAAAGTCGAAATCCCAAGGCACTCAAACCTTCTCTTTTGACTCTTGGTTGCAGTGGATCACCGTCTTTGATCTGTCGCCATTCCCAATCGGTTTTGCTACTGTTGTGGTAAGTGTTCTATCGATTCAATCATCTCTTATAGCATTAAATGCCGAAGGCAGAGATCCAATTCTATTTGAGGCTTGGCCGAATGTAGGTGGAAGTTATGACGCATACTTTGGATATTTCGGGATTCGTTGGTTTGTGAATCAAGTCTGAGCTTCGGAATTTTCCGATTTAGGTAAGGGTTTAACTTTGGGTCTTAGTTCCTTACGATTAATTTCACTGCTTTAATCCGTTTAGTGATCAAGGTGTGTTCATGGACTCTAATGCCAGCCAAGCGGTAGGAGGGGTTGGATCTGTAAACCCAGCCCCTAAGTTTAAAAAACGGGCAGTGTCAGCTATTTGGGATTGGCCACCGGGTTCTGGGCCGGCATCTGAACAAATAGCAGTAGTGTCGATTAACGAGAGTGTCAACGTAGAAAGTATCGTGTTACGAGTAATCAGGTGTGTAACTCTTACACACTTTATATGTTTAATGTGTTGTTATTTGTGTTTTGTCAAAAGCCGAAATACCTGTAGAAATCGATAAGTTACCCTTGTGGGTAAAAGCGAGGACTCCGGGTAAGTCCATCTTGGTGGCTAACGTTAATTGCCTCTGTTAAATCTGCATATGCCATATTAGATTACTCCTAAATGTTAAGCATGATTATATTGTATTGAAAAGCATGTTTATGAAAATGGGTATGATGAGAGGAGGGGAAGGTATGATTATCGATCATTTGTCACGGTGGTTAGGTACCACACGTGGGTTAGCCCCATATATAATATTTTGTGACTAAGTCTCGGTGGTTTGGAACCACCAGTGGTTAGGTACAACATATGCTTATTCTGTGACTCGTCCCGGTGGTTTGGCACCACGATGGGTTGGCCCCACATATTGATATACTGGGATCGTCACGGTGGTTAGGTACCACAAGTAGGTTCGCCCCACACATGATTATTTGTGACTTCGGTCACCAATGGTTTGGAACCACCGGTGGTTAGTACCACCAAAGTGCTAGGTGCCACAAGGGTAGAATTGGGAGTTCGGATGGATAGGTTGGGTGGATTGCATGACATACATATTTGCATATGAAACTTTGTAAGAGCTTAGAATCTTTCGGATGGGCATTTATACACTGAGTCTCGGTGACTCACCCCTTCCATTACTTTTTGCGAGTAATTCCTAGTTCGCGGATATGGAGCCGGGATTGGACTCGAGGTGGCCATGCACGGTAATTTCGCTTTTTAGTTTAAAAGGTTAATTCGGGTTTATTTTACTTTAAGTTTGGATTTTACGCTATGTAATAAGGCCATTCAGATTTTATTTTGGGATTATTCATTTTGTTAAATTTCTTTAAACCGATGTTTAAACACTAAAGGCATGCCTAATAAACTCGTAAAATGGACGTTTTTAAAACTTTAGCGAATTTTTAGAATTTCCAAAATTTTTACCGTCGGGTATTTATCAAACACGCAATAATAACAAGGCAACACTGTCTTCTTTAAAACTAAGTTTCGAAAGAATTTTAACAATTGGCTTAACACAATTCGGATTTTATAAAATCAAAGGTTTTCTTTTCAACATTGAGACGACAACTCGTTTTCCAAAAATGTTTTCTTCCCTGTGACATGCCAGATTCGGTCGTAGCATTTTGACCGGGTTTAGGGTGTTACAATCGTGGTATCAGAGCCTGGTTCAAAAGCTCGACTGTGGGCATAAGGCCCAAATTGTTTTTCAAAGAAGGGGTATGCAAAATGGTCTAAATGAGAAACATGTTTTGGGAAGCATGGCACCGAGTCTACGGCACCAATCTGCGACGGTAAGTCTCCTAACTATTGTTTATATGGTTTAAATGCTTGCACTATGAATGCTAGTAGTAGGACCTTTACCTTAGAGACTGAAGCCCGTAGGACTGTATGAACTTGCGAGAACAACTACTCTAACAAATTGCTCATAAGACTGTGCCGTAATAAATAGTGGAAGAAAGCTAACTCATAAAATTTTTAAATTAGATTAAAACGTGAACGCTAGTCATGAGCACTCGAGGATGCGGGCATAATGTGCGTGGTCGTGGTAGGGGTAGGCTTACCGTGTCAGAACCGGTAGGGTCTGGTCATGGGTCAGAGAATGAGGTGCCGCCGCCGCCAGCTGTGGGCGCGGAATTTCAAGACCAAACGTGTGGTGATGACACGGTGTCGCAGGCGATGCTGCGGGTTCTGGAGAGAGTTACGGGTGCAGGCGTTGGAATAGGGGCTCGGAAATCTGTGTCTGAATGACTTCGGGCTAATAGAGCAGAAGTATTTAGGGGTATTTCCGGTGTAGCTCCCAACACAAACCGAGCATCGCTAGAGGCGGCCGAGAGCGCATAATGGACGATTTGGACTTTACGGTGAGGAGAAGCCGAAAGGGATAGTGTCTCTTCTCCGGGATGAGTCTTATCAATGGTGGCTCACAGTCAGGGATGGTGCGATGGTCGATGATATCACTTGGGATTTCTTTAAGGCGGCTTACGGAGGAAGTGCGTTGGGTCTAGTTATATAGATGCGCGACCGCAGGCGTTCTTGAATCGGTCCAGGAGTAAGTCGATTATCTAAATATGAGGCGAAATTCTTAAGGTTGAGCCGTTATGCCCGGGTATCGTGGCTCTGGAACACGAGCGCCATGTCGGTTGAGGACAGTGAGATGATGAGTGCGGGTGTTGATTGCTCCACAGCGGGAGAGAGAATTTACTATCCTGGTGGAGAAGGCCAAGATAGCCGAGGAGGTGAAACGAACCTAGAGGCAGAATCAGAACAGGAATAGGGATAAGAGAAATTTTGGGCCATCAGGGTCCGCTGGGAATTCTCAGAAAAGGGTTAGATTCAGCAGATCGAGTCAAGCTGCAAAGCCTGCTGCTACTACTCAGTGGCCGCCACGGTGCGCTCGATGTGGAAAGTCTCATTCGGGGCAATGTTGGACAGGTAACAGAGGGTGCTTCGAGTGTGGGTCGATGGATCACCGGATAAGGGATTGTCCGTGGAGGCCAGCTAGGACTCGGTCGAGGGTCAGGGCGTACACAATTCGAAGAGATGGTCGATGTCGTAGAGGGTCGAGGATCGGCCGGTAATAACTTGATAGCAGGCGAGGTCGTGGGGCACCGGACAGAGGTGCCGAGAATACTGACGCAAGACAGCCAGGGTTGGTCTATGCAGCGAGGCGTCGAGAGGAGAACGACGCACCGGACGTCATAACCGGTACGTTTTTAATTTACGGATTGCCCTATTCTGCTTTGATTGATGTTGGTTCTACGCACTCTTATGTTGCCAGTAGTATAGCGGGAACTCTAAACTTAGCCTATGAGATTTCTTCTAGGGAGATGACTGTAATTAGCCCTCTAGGTTATTCTGTGGTAGTGAATAAACTGTATAAGGATGTACCCCTAGAACTTCAAGGGGTAGTGTTTCCGGCTGAACTGATGGAACTGCCATTTGGGGAGTTAGATTTGATCTTAGGGATGGATTGGTTAGTGGAGTACCAAGCAAGTTTGGACTGTGCAGCCAAGTGCATGGTGCTGAGAACTGTCGAGGGTGAAGAGATGGTGATGATAGGCTAGAGAAGGAACTACCTATCTAATGTGGTGTCCGCTTTGAAAGCCGAGAAAATGGTGAGGAAAGGATGTAGGGCGTTTGTGGCTTATGTGTGTGCCTTGGAGGCTAAGGAATCAACGGTGGGGGATGTCCGAACGGAGAGAGAGTTTTCTGATGTTTTCCCAGAAGAGCTTCCGGGTTTGCCTCCAGATCGCGAGGTTGAGTTTGGTATCGACCTTCTACCTAGAACCGCGCCAGTGTCTATTGCCCCATATAGAATGGCGCCGAAGGAGTTAGTGGTGCTGAAAGCGTAGATTCAGGAGTTGTTAGATCGGGGTTTTATCCGACCAAGTATATCTCCTTGGGGAGCACCCGTGCTTTTTGTTAAGAAGAAGGATGGATCGATGCGAATGTGTATAGACTACCGTCAGCTGAATAAGTTGACGATTAAGAATAAGTATCTGTTGCCGAGGATAGACGACTTGTTCGGTCAACTTAAGGGAGCATCAGTTTTGTCGAAGATAGATCTGAGATCAGGGTATCATCAACTTAAGGTTAAGGAGGCGGATATCCATAAGACGGTGTTTTATCCACAGTCAGATGGGCAGTCGGAGAGGGTGATTCAGATTCTGGAAGATATGTTAAGGGGTTGTGTCTTGGATTTCAGAGGTACTTGGGAGGAATTTCTACCATTGGCAGAGTTTGCGTATAACAATAGTTACCAGGCAAGTATTAAGATGGCACCGTATGAAGTGTTATATGGGCGGAAGTGTCGTACCCCTACGTGTTGGACGGAGTTGGGTGAACGGCAATTGTTGGGTCCAGAGTTGGTTGCTGAAACGGAAGATAAGGTTAAGCTGATTCGAGCTCGTCTGAAGGAAGCTTCGGACAGGCAGAAGTCCTATGTCGATCTTAAGCAGAAATATGTAGAATTTGCAGTAGGTGACAAGGTTTTCTTGAAGGTTTCGCCGTGGAAGAAGGTGCTGAGATTTGGTCGGAAGGGCAAACTGAGCTCTAGGTTTATCGGGCCTTATCGAGTGTTGAAGCGTGTGGGACCAGTAGCTTACCAGCTCGAGCTACCATCAGAATTGAGTCAGATCCATGACGTATTTCATGTTTCGATGCTTAGACGCTATTGTCCAGATCCGTCTCATGTTGTGCCGATAGAAGAAATCGAAGTAAGCCCAGACTTGTCTTTTGAGGAAAAACCAGTGCGAATTTTGGATCGGGATACCAAAATGTTGCGTAGGAAATCCGTTCCTTTGGTGAAGGTGTTGTGGCAGAATCATGGAACAGAGGAGGCCACGTGGGAGCCAGAGGATGTGATGCGGAAGCAATACCCTCAACTCTTTTGACCAGGTAATTTTGAGGCCGAAATTATTTTTTAAGGGGGTAGAACTGTAACATCCTAAGTCGGGGCCTTTGCATTTTATCTGATTGCATGTAGATAGTATGGTTGTCATGCTAGTTTAGGGTATTTTGGGGACCAGGCATGAGCTAGGGGTAGGCTAGAGTCTTAGCGAAAATTTTCTTTTGGGCACTTTGAAGGGGGAGCTGAATGGGACAGGAGTTAAGAGTAATTGGTGGTATGTTTTGACACAAGGAATGCCTTGGTAAAGTGGCAAGGAGGCGCCACTTAGGGCACAAGGGAGTGACGCCTCAGGGAAGCTGAAGGGGACTTGGTTCGAGTTGCGGGAATCTCCTTTTGAACATTTCTTTTTGACGCCAAGACTAGGAAGTGTTGTAATCAGTTGGGACTCTGGTGGATGAGTATTGAAGGAGTCAACAGATTTGAATAAGTGGAGAAGAGAAATCTTAGGAGTTTGAAACATTCAAATTGGTTTGAATGAGTGAATAGGAGGAAATTTGGGAGGAAAAGAAGGGATTGAGGAGAGTGGAGGTTTAGCCGAATTTTGAAGGTAGTAAGTGGTGTTGGGCATTTGGTTCTTGTGTGTTTAGGGGTGTGCCGAAATTTGGGTGTGGGTTTCTTCCATTTTCGATTTTTGTAAGTACTAGTTGGGGGGTGGTCGAATGTTGGTAAAGGCCTTGGGGAAGTGTTGTATATTCGGCTAGATAGGGAGCCTCAGGGTATTTTTTTTCCTCTCATTCTTTTGTCCCGAAACCACACTTCTTATTTGGCATTCTTCTTTTCTCTCAAATACTAAAAGTGAGTGGCCTTCCAAGTTTCTTTTTCTTCTTCTCTTGGTGCATAGCCGAATCCTCCTAGCACCTTACCATCTCTTCTTTCTTTCTTTTGGAGTGCAAAGAGCCAAAACTTCATTTTCATCTCTTTTCTTCACCTCTTTTCTTTGTTAGTCGAAACCTTCTGAAGCATTAACCTTTGTCGAAAACTTTGATACTCTCCTCTCTTCTCATTCAGCACTTTAGCCGAATATCTCTTGTTAAAGGGTACCTTTCTGTTTCAACTCTTTTCTTTTCATAGCAGAACGATTTCGGCATTTGGGATAAGTTCTTAGTATTTTTGCCAAATCTCCCTAACTCTCTCTCATTCTCTTTTCTCTTTTCCCTATCTTTTTCTTTGGAAGGAAAAGCCGAAATCCCAGGGCACTCAAACCTTCTCTTTTGACTCTTGGTTGCAGTGGATCGCCGTCTTTGATCTGTCGTCATTCTCAATCAGTTTTGCTAATGTTGTGGTAAGTGTTCTGTCGATTCAATCATCTCTTATAGCGTTAAATGCCGAAGGCAGAGATCCAATTCTATTTGAGGCTTGGCCGAATGTAGGTGGAAGTTGTGACGCATACTTTGGATCTTTCGGGATTCGTTGGTTTGTGAATCAAGTCTGAGCTTCGGGATTTGCCGATTTAGGTAAGGGCTTAACTTTGGGTCTTAGTTCCTTACGATTAATTTCACTGCTTTAATCCGTTTAGTGATCAAGGTGTGTTCATGGACTCTAATGCCAGCCAAGTGGTAGGAGGGGTTGGATCTGTAAACCCAGCCCCTAAGTTTAAGAAATGGGCAGTGTCAGCGGTTCAAGATTGGCCACCGGGTTCTGGGCCGGCATCTGAGCAAATAGAAGTAGTGTCGATTAACGTGAGTGTCGACGTAGAAAGTATCGTGTTACGAGTAATCAGGTGTGTAACTCCTACACACTTTACATGTTTAATGTACTGTTATTTGTGTTTTCTCAAAAGATGAAATAACGGTAGAAATCGATAAGTTACCCTTGTGGGTAAAAGCAAGGACTCCGGGTAAGTCCATCTTGGTGGCTAACGTTAATTGCCTCTGTTAAATCTGCATATGCCATATTAGATTACTCCTAAATGTTAAGCATGATTATATTGTATTGAAAAGCATGTTTATGAAAATGGGTATGATGAGAGGAGGGGGAAGGTATGATTATCAGACTGTCACCAGTGGTTAGGTACCATACGTGGGTTGGCCCCACATATTAATATTTTGTGACTAAGTCTCAGTGGTTTGGAACCACCAGTGGTTAGGTACCACATATGCTTATTCTGTGACTCGTCCCAGTGGTTTGGCACCACAGTGGGTTGGCCTCACACATGATTATTTGTGACTTCGGTCACCAGTGGTTTGGAACCACCAGTGGTTAGGTACCACCAGTGGTTAGGTACCACCAGTGGCTAGGTGCCACAAGGGGTAGAATTGGGAGTTCGGGTGGATAGGTTGGGTGGATTGCATGACATACATATTTGCATATGAAACTGTGTAAGAGCTTAGAATCTTTCGGATGGGGATTTATACACTGAGTCTCGGTGACTCACCCCTTCCATTACTTTTTGCAGGTAATTCCTAGTTCGCGGATATGGAGCCGGGATTGGACTCGAGGTGGCCATGCACAGTAATTTCGGTTTTTATTTTAAAAGGTTAATTCGGGTTTATTTTACTTTAAGTTTGGATTTCCGCTATGTAATAAGGCCATTCAGATTTTATTTTGGGATTATTCATTTTGTTAAATTTCTTTAAACCGATGTTTAAACACTAAAGGCATGCCTAATAAACTCGTAAAATAGACGTTTTTAAAACTTTAACGAATTTTCGGAATTTCCAAAATTTTTACCGTCGGGTATTTATCAAGCACGCAATAATAACAAGGCAACATTGTCTTCTTTAAAACTATGTTTCGAAAGAATTTTAACAAATGGCTTAACACAATTCGGGTTTTATAAAGTCAAAGGTTTTCTTTTCAACATTGAGACGACAACTCGTTTCCAAAAACGTTTTCTTCCCTGTGACATGCCAGATTTGGTCATAGCGTTTTGACCGGGTTTGGGGTGTTACAGATGCCACTTACCTTCTCTCCTTAAAATGCTTAAACATAAAAATTTTGCTAAGGCCCAATTTGAACCCGGAACTTCCTAGAACCCCGTACTTTTCTAAAATCACCTTCCTAATAAGTCCAACTTGAAATAATGTCGTTCTCTTGTTCTCAAAAATTTTAAACACTCCTACGCCCAAGGTCCAAATGGGCCCAATCCTACTAGGCCCAATTTCGGGTCATTACAATTCTACCCTCCTTAAAGAAATTTCGTCCCCAAAATTTCCAACCAACTACTAAACGCACCGCACAAGTCACACCACTATGCTTTCGCTGCGCACTCTGATCTTACTATCACTAATGTACTTTTAACAAAAATCTTGAATCCTCTTTCACACAACCAAACATCTAACCACAGAAGCAAGCAGTTTTCTACCACTTATACCTAAAATTTTCTACATTCAATCATCACGTCCAACCAAAACATACCTGACTTGATGGTGATGAAACAATCCCGAGCCTTATGCTCCTTAGACCCGCATCTCAAGCATGCTCCTGGCCTCCTCCAGCATTCTCCCGGATGACGTCTTCTGCAATAATAGCAAGCCAGAAAGTTTGGACGTGCCTTAACACGTTTTACGGAACGAGACTGCGACCTAAAAGAACTGCGATCTCTTTTCTTCTTACAGTTCACACACCCAACTCGAAGTGCTTCACCGATTCCTTTAACCTCCTCCAATACCTCCTTAACCATTTGAGTCAGCTCATCAACCCCAGCTCGATCATGAGATCCCGTCTCAGCCACTGGCGATGCCAACGCCTCCCTTTCGGAAACATGCCCCGATGCTGAGAATCTAGCCCTAGCACCTCGGCCTCTACCACGTCCACGTCTACCGCGTCCACGTCCTCTAGCGCTCATGTTTGCTAAATCGATTTAATCTGATTACGAGTCTTATGAATCAGTATAATTTTTCAATATTTAAACAATGTTTTATGGAGTATAGGAAGTAAAGTTGTTTTCGCAATACGCATCCTAAAGTCTCAATCTCTATAGTTTCAGCTCCTAAAACTAAAAGTTCTAGAGTATTCTATTTTGTGGAATTTTCTTACCACAGTACTAACACAATAATCATAAAATAAAAACACATACTTACTTGACTTGGTGCCGGATACCCGTGGTGCCATACTTCCTTTAGAACATGTATTTAAAAATTAAAATTTTAAACGGCTTTGAAAACACTTTTGAACCCAAACCACAGCCGAGTTTTGCAACCAGGCTCTGATACCATAAAATGTAATACCCCAAACCCGGCCCATACGTTGCGATCGGATCTGACATGTCACATGAGGAAAACGTATAAAGTCCTTGTGATTTGTACTAAATTGCATGTTATTTGGTTATGGTTAAGAAAACAAGGCTGGATGTAAATATTTGATAAAATACAACTACATTTGAGAGGTGGTTTTGATGAATCAAAAATCAAGGTATTTAACTTTAAAATCGTGGCTTTTGAAAATATTGTTGATAATTCGAGAGAAAATTTCTGAGTTAAAATATTAGTAAAAGTTTGTTATAAAATCCATTTAATAATCAATTTTTGGAAAATCGTTCGTTATGCTTTTAGAAAATCCCCATTTAAAATAATTCAAGCAAAATAATAAATACGTCAAACATAATGCAAAAATAAAATATTCCAGAGGCCTTATTACAACTTAAAAACCCAAAATAGTAAAAGAAATAAAGTAACGTAAATAGAAATTCTAAAGTTCAAGAACACCATTTCTGAAGTATAGCCTCCATCGAGTCATCCATGGCCCCAAGTCCTCGTCAAAGAGCATTACCTACAAGGGTTAAGGAAAAGGGGGAGTGAGTTACAAGAACTCAGTGTGAAATCCCCTTACCGTCATCCACTGGGCCTGAACCCATATAGCAATATCTTAAGCCTAAGCCCATTTACATAACAATATTTAAAATGAAGCAAATGTATGAATGTATACATCCCAACCCATCCTATATATCCATCCGCTACACACCACCCGTACCATCCCATCACACCTGTGGGGATCAAGTCAACCCACCCCGCCAAACACACCAATCGCAGTCAAGTTGCCATTTATAATAATTCGCAGGCAAGATGCCATTTCATAATATTTGTGACTGAGCCACCAGAGTCATAATTATGCGTGGCATAGCCACTATACAGATTGTGGCAGAGCCACCAGAATATCATATACGGTAATATAATCGACACACAGCCTTGGTAAAAATGATCGACACAAAGTCGTTAATTCATATGTTAGGCACATAGCCCCGGGTAAATACGTTTAGCACAAAGCCATAATCACGATGGCACAAAGCCATATTTAGGTTGGCACATAGCCATTATCAGAATTTGTGGCAGAGCCACCAGAATAACAGATTATACGTGACATAGCCACCAGACAGAATTGTGGCAGAGCCACCGGAATCAGAATATATCGCTGCAGTCAAACTGCTTTTCATAATATTTGTGGCAAAGCCACCAGGCTACACTTCTCTTCAACATTTTTCCCATCCCATGCAAAATTATGTAAATGCAACATTCATAGTAAGGCATAATATTTACAAATATAAACAACAATTATTAATCCAGAGATTTGTTACGATAAATCGGCCCATTATAACACTTTGCAATTCGGCCCATTAAGGCATTCTATCAAATTGGCCCATAGGGGCATTTTTGTAATTTTGACCCATAGGGGCATTTTCGTAATTCGATAATCTTACCCGCTAAGGGTAATTTGGTAATCTCGCAACCCAGGGGTATTTCGGTAATTTACCCTCTAAGGGTATTATGGTAACTTCGCAGCCCAGACCTAACTACTAATTTGGGGCATAAAAATTGAAACGGTCCATCTGCGTCATACTGACTAAACTGACTATAACTCAAATTAGGAAACTCGAAATTTAGATCCGTAAATTTTCCTTGAAACTAGACTCATATGTCTTCTTACTAAAATTTTTCTAGAATTTTTGGCTTAACCATTTAGTACAGTTTATTCATTAAATATTCCCTTGTTTCACTGACCAACGGTTCTGACCCCTCTTAACCAAAATTCAAATATCTAACTGTACAGTTTTTATATGTTGCTCCCACTTATTTCTATTAAAAATAGGCTCACTAAGGAATCTATACATATAAATTATAACGCATAATTCACTTTGTAAAATTTTAAATGATTTTTCTAAGACAGATCAGGGAACCACGAAGTCAATCAAAGCCAATCCCACTAAATTTAAAATATCACAGAATATAAAATTTCTCTTTCTACTCCGTTTCTTTCATATGAATATGGACACAGTAAGATTTAATTCAATATCTTATTCTCTCTCTAATTCCCTTTCTCCTATTTTTCGTGATTTTTCAAAATCACATCACTGCTGCTGACCAAACTGTTTCATTGCAAAATATGGTTACTACTACGAACATACGCACGCCCGAGTGGTCACGGATGCCGGTTTCCGGTTTTCTTCGGTATTTCGACCGAATCATAGAACATATCATAAAAACATTCAGAGAGGTATGAGATTACACACCATTTCAAACATGTATTTGGAAGGGTACGGGATTACACACCTTATTCGAAATCCGTAACACGATACTCTCCGCGGCACCTAAAGGTACAATCGGTCAACAATTAGTCCAAAGCCCAATTTACAAATTCAACCAAGTATTGCAATTGATTAACAATCTATATCACTTACCAACAATCCGAGTCTCTTATTACAAGGGATAGGTGTTCTATTGGCCCTCCGATAAATTACTTCGAGACTCTACATATCAACCCTCTTCCGAAAGCCAAAGGCTAGAAAGATGATGAGAGTGTAAGCTAACACTCTACCGATTCGGCCCACACCAAGAGAACCAAGAAGATGGAAGTAGCAAAGAATAGATTCGGCCTTGGTCAAAAGAACAGGGTAAATAATCGGTTTTAGAAGAGGGAGTAAAAGAGAGACAGGAAGAAAATAATAGAAGAGGAAGAACACTACCTTGCAACCACCGAAAACCCGAGAAGGCAAAGAAGCTTCGGCAACCACAAGAACCAAGTTTCGGCTATGAGATGAAGTTGATGTTTCAGTTATGGTGTATAAAAGAGAATGTTTGAAAAGAAAAGAGTAGAAGTCAATAGGCAAATTGAAGTTTCGGTCAAGAGGAAATGCAATCAAAAGAACCAAAATATTTAGAAAGGAAAAAGAAATGACCCCCAAAAATGTGAAAATGCAAGGGAGAGCTAGAGAAATTCGGCTCCCCCTCTTTCCCCTAACCAAAACCATGTATCATCTATTCCAAAAGATGAGCATTGACCAAATAAAAATCTTTCCAAAACACCTTCCACACTATAAGCCAACATGTTCCCTATTCTTTCCTCTTCTTTTTCTTTCTTTCCTTCCACTCATCCTTTCCTTATTTCCTTAGCCATCTTTCCTAAAAGAAAAAGTCTTCCTTGCCATAATTGAAGCCTTGGCCTACACTATGGCTGAATAGCACAAAAAATAATCAAAATTTGCACCAAGTGGGATTCGAAACTCTTCCCCTAAAGCCCTTCATGTGACACCACATCCTCTTTACCAAATGCTCATTTATGCTAGCAATTTACTCCCTTATTTCCATAAGCATTGATGCCACTTACCTTCTCTCCTTAAAGTGCTTAAACATAAAAATTTTGCTAAGGCCCAATTTGAACCCGGAACTTCCTAGAACCCCGTACTTTTCTAAAATCACCTTCCTAATAAGTCCAACTTGAAATAATGTCGTTCTCTTATTCTCATAAATTTTAAACACTCCTATGCCCAAGGTCCAAATGGGCCCAATCCTACTAGGCCCAATTTCGGGTCATTACATAGTGTTGGCTAACTACTAGAGAAGAATTATTCTCTTATTTTCAAGAACAAAACATACATGATCATAAACTCATCTGATCAAGTATTAGTGTCAATAGCTATGATTGATGGAAATTTTGTTTTGGATTTGAATTTGACGAACTCGGATGCTTAAGTTAGCTCTATAGATAAGTCATGTTTTTGGTACAAAAGATTGGGACATGTCAACTATAGGTCCCTTAGTCAATTGCACAAAATTGATTTCGTTGAAAATATGTCCAAGGTTGAAAGCCAAAGTGCTATCTGTGAGGTGTGTCAACTTGGAAAGCAAGCTAGGCTTCCATTTCCAGCCAACAAAGGCTAGAGAGCCATTGACAAGCTACACTTGGTCCATACTAATGTATGTGGACCTATGAAGACTCCTTCACTAAGTGGAAGCAGCTCCTTCATCTTGTTTATTGATGGTTGCACAAGAAATTGTTGGGTTTATTTCTTAAAGCTGAAGTCTGAAGTAGCATATGTGTTTTGGAAGTGCAAAGCAACTGTTGAAAATCAAGCTAGCTACAAATTGAAGATTCTCATGTCAGATAATGGAATTGAGTACACATCAGAGAGGTTTAAAAGGTACTGTGAAGCAGAAGGTATTCATCATCAGCTTACAAACACCTACACTCCACAAAATAAATGTATTTGTGAAAGGAAGAATAGGATAATGATGAACATGGCAAGGTGTTTGTTGTTTGAAAGTAAGTTGTCAAACAGTTTTTCGGTAAAGGCTATAAATACCTCTATGTATTTACTAAACAAACTGCCAACCAAAGCTATAAAGGGCATGATTCCATTTGAAGTTTGGTTTGGATTCAAACCATCTGTCTCACACCTGAGAGTATTTGGTTGCATCTGATATGGTCTCGTACCAGTTGTGAAAAGAAAAAAACTAGAAAAAAGATCACTGGCTATAACAGCAACAAAAAAAGCGGTATAGGATCTTTAATCCTTTCACTAAGAAGGTCATTGTGAGCAAGGATGTAAAATTCAATGAAAAAAGTGGATGGAATTGGGATGCAACAGAAGTTGAATTGCTTGAACAAGGTGAACTTGAATTAGACTTGCAACCTGTAGAAAATCAATCTCAAGATGATGAAGGCTTTGATGACTTCCCTATTAGAGGCACCAGGCCTATTGCTGAAGTCCATCAAAGATGTGACTTAGTAGCATTGGAGCCTACCAATTTTGAAGACGTTGCACAAGAAAATGGATGGAAGGAAGTAATGGAGTCTGAAATGACCATGATCCACAAGAATCAAACCTGGGAACTGGTCAATAGGCCAGTCCACAAGAAGGTTATTAGAGTAACATGGGAGTACAAGACTAAGTTCAATGCAGATGGATCCTTGAACAAGCTCAAAGACAAGCTAGTTGTAAAGGGATTCAGTTAATAGTATGGATTTGATTACTCTAAAACCTTTGCACTAGTGGAAGGTTGGACACCATATGGCTGTTACTTGCCTTAGCAGCTCAAAGGCAGTGGGAAATACAACAACTTGATGTAAAATGTGCCTTCCTAAATGGATTTCTCAATGAAGAAATTTTTGTTGAACAACCAGAAGGTTTCAAAGCAGCTCGAGAGACAACCAAAGTGTACAATCTGAAGAAGGCCTTGTATGGCTTGAAACAGGCTCCAAGAGCCTAGTATGATAGGATTGGCACTTATTTGTCAAGTTTAGGATTTGAAAAAAACATTAGTTAGCCGACCTTGTATGTGAAGAAATCTAAGAATGAAACGTTGCTAATAGTCTCTTTGTATATGGATGACTTATTGATAACTGGTAACAGTAATGAACTTCTAGCTGAGTTTAAGAAGTTGATGCAAAATATGTCTGAGATGTCTAACTTAGGTAAGATGACTTAATTCCTTAGCATGGAAGTTTCACAGACTCAATAGACCATTTTCATAAGCCAAAAGGCTTTTTCCTTGAAGATTTTGAGAAAGTTCTACATGAAAAATTGTAAGCCAGCAAGCACTCATGTTGCTCAAAGAGAAAAGCTCACCAGCAAGGGTGACTTTGAGAGGGTAAATGAAAAGGGCTATAGAAGCCTTGTTGGATGTTTGCCTTATTTGACAACATCGAGGCCTAACATTATGTTTTTTTGTTAGTCTTTTATCCAATTTCATGCATTGCTACAATGTGATCCTTTTTAGGCAACAAAAAATTTCTAAGATATGTCAAAAGAAACTCTAAGCCATGGAGTTAAATTCATGAAGATTGAAAACTTGAAGCTAGTTGGATACACAAATAGTGATTGGGATAGATCAATAGATTACATGAAGAGCACATTTGGCAACTTCTTCACACTTGGTTCAATAGTGCTTTGTTGGAGTTCAAAGAAACAATATACAATAGCATAGCTGTAACATCCCCAAACCCGGCCCATTCGCTACGTAATCAATCTGGTTATGTCACCAGGAAAGTCGGATGAAAATCTTTATTAACTTAGCATAAAGCATGAAAGAATTCAATTTTTGAAAACCATGTTCATTTAAAGCAATATGCAAACTTTAGAAGTTACAAATTGTCTGAAAATACTTTATTAAACATACTTTTATAAATAGGGTAATCTTTGAATTAAAACCATTTTCACATAGAAATCCAAATTAGATAAACCATGGTTAAAGTAATACCAAAATAATAAAATGGCCTTTATTACAACCCAATAATTCAAATAAAGTACTTATATCAAAACCAAGCATAAAATATTAAATCATCATCTTGGCATGGGCCACCTTGTCCTCTCCGATCCCGGGTCGACTTTATGCAATACACGAAATGGTTAAAGGAAAAAGGTGAGTCACCAAGACTCGATGTGCAACCCTTTTTCCCGGATTAGCAAAACATCATATGCAAACATAACATAATCATCATGCATCCAATTAATATGCACCCACTCCTAACCATCCATTCACCTTTTCTACCCCATGTGGTACCAAACCACTTGGTGGTGCCAAACCACCCCAGTGACATATAGTCACAATGTGTTACCAAAACACCGGTGTCCCAAAGACACAATATCCGTCAATGTGGTGCCAAACCACTTTGGTGTCCCAAAGACACGTTTGTGCTACCAAAGCACTTTGGTGACCGAAGTCACAAATCCAATGATGGGGCCAACCCATCGTGTGATACCAAATCACTAGCGATTTATCCCATATCTCAAGTGGGGCCAACCCACGGTGGTGTTAACCACGGGGACGAGTCGCAATGAGGTGCCAAACCTCCGTGTCCCAAAGACACAAATGTGGTACCAAACCACTTTGGTGATCGTAGTCACAATAATCGAGTGATGGGGCCAACCCATCGTGTGATACCAAATCACCGGCGTCAATCCTCAATACCGCCTTGTGGGGCCAACCCACCGTGGTGCAAAACCACGGGGGCGAGGCGCCGAGGTGCCAAACCTCTGGAGGTGCCAAACCTCTGGTGACCCAAAGTCACAAAGTTGTGTTACCAAAACACCGGTGCTCGTCGACAAAATATCACCGCCCCCTCCACTCATATCACCCATCATCATACCAACTCATGTATAGTATTCAAATCATGCAAACATGTTTAACGTTGCATCTCATAGCACATACATCATAAATCATGACATCATGTATCAATAACGATTACTCATAATGAAACGGACTTACGAATCGTGCACATACCCCATAGGGTATCATATTACTCAACCATACTATTTCGGTTTTACCAATCAATCGGTTTATCAAACATATACAAAGCAAGAAGTGTGTTAGTTTACACACACGATTACTAATGCGACTATCAAATCCCGTAGATCAAGATCTAACGCACTAGATCCCCCATTCCTTAACACTTTTCGAGCACTAGCCACAACCCGAGATATGCGAGATCAAGCCTTCCCCTACAATCGGCCAAAACTAAACAACATAATCATGCTAATCAACCTTTAAGGGTATAATCGTAATTTTACCTACTAAGGGCATTTTCGTAATATACCCTTCAGGGGTATTTTGGTAATTTACCCACCAAGGGTATATCGGTAATTTCGTACCTGGAATGGCCTTTCCCAAAGGCCCAAATGTCACCCCGAGCGACTTAGCTACCATTTCCGGTCGTACCGGACAATTGGGCCTAAAACTCGATTCTGGCCCATTCGGGCCCACACGCTCGTGTGGCCCACCTAGCACAAATCTAGCCATGTATATAAGTTCCACCTAGTCTAGTTCACTATATACTACACAATCGCACAATTTACTCATAAGGGCCCACGGGCCCATTGGGCCCACTTCGGCCCATCGCGCCCCAAGCGACCCCAACCCACAAGAATACTACTTATGGCCTCAACTATCGCGTCGAAGCCCCACACGCGCGCTCGCGCGCTCGTGTAACTACTATTGCCGTGGCCAAAGCACTTCGGCATTTGCCGCTCTACAACTAGAGTAGAGAGTTACACACACGATAGGACTCGGTGTTAATCCGCACTCAGACCACTCCTGTGCCCAAACGCCCTCAAGATGTGTTTACTCTCCTCCTAGGATGCTCCTTATATAGCTAGCACTTCACCTTCCTTCTTTGTATCTTTCCGATGTGGATCCTTTCGTCGATGAGAGTTTAAATTCAACTGAAACTCTTCCAGTCCAGACCGCAAAATAAATACTCCCTTGCTTCTCATGAGATTCGAACCCAGGCTCCCTTGCAACATAATCCACGCCACTAACCACTTGGCCACAAGCTCCTCTTGTGTCTTAAACCATGCGCAACTAAATATAAACTATGGGCCAAATTCTAAGGTCCAAGCAAAAAGAAACCAAAATGCAAAAGCCAAGACTTGAACCTTGGACCTCCTTCCTTCCCTTGTGGCGTCACCCCCTTGTCTCTTATGTGGCGTCACTTTGCCACTACACCACACACTCTACTTGTGTTATTTTTCCCCACATTTAATTCTTAAGGCCTACCTGCCAACTTCCAGGGTTTTTTTTTCACCTAAAACCAAAATTTCCCCAAAGCTAATATTTGATCCCGGGACTTCATAGAAGCCCTCTAACCTTCCAAAATAACTTACCTAATAAGTCCAACTTGCATTTAAGCCGGTCTCTTGTTCTCCAAAAATTTAAACGCTACTACGCCTAAGGCCCATTGGGCTCAATTCTCCTAGGCCCAATTCCTTTTTACCCTAAAAATCTAAATTTTCCAAAGCCTTCCTTCTCATCCCAACATTCTTAGAGCCTCTAAAACTCAACCAAGCACTCCCAAAACCTACTAACACTTGATTTATACCCCATATGCACACCCTAAACCAGGTGTTACAATTCTACCCTCCTTAAAATAATTTCGTCCTCGAAATTACTTGTCTAAACTAACGATCCAATTCTCTCCACTACGCTATCATTGCGCTCTCTGATCTCCAAGAGCTAACATACTTTACGAGCAACAAAACAAGCGATCCAAAAGCGCCTCTACCACGTCCACGAGAAGTGCGACCACGCCCCTAGAACTCATATCTAGCGTCGCGATTTAATCGATTAAAGTTTTATGCATTAGAAATTTTGTTCCACCGCTTAATCCACGAGCAAATTTTATGAACAGTTTTACGGAAGTCGTTCTTTCGAGCAATCAAAGTTTCGATTCTAAAGTAATCCACTATTGCAATCATCCGATCACATCAATAACTCACAAGCAATAGTAAGGGGTACTTACCGTGGACTTCGGGTCGGAGGTACAGTGCCATGCCACCTAACTCGAAAACCTTTCATAAAAACCCATTTTGAAACGCGTTTTGGGCCCAAAACCCTCAAAGCCGAGTTTTGAGAACGGGCTCGATACCAAATAACATCCCCAAACCCGGCCCATTCGCTCTGGCCAAGAATCTGTTATGTCAGCAGGGGAAAGTCGGATGAAAATCTTTATTAACTTAGCATAAAGCATGAAAGAATTCAATTTTTGAAAACCATGTTCATTTAAAGCAATATGCAAACTTTAGAAGTTACAAATTGTCTGAAAATACTTTATTAAACATACTTTTATAAATAGGTACTGGAATTAAAACCATTTTCACATAGAAATCCAAATTAGATAAACCATGGTTAAAGTAATACCAAAATAATAAAATGGCCTTTATTACAACCCAATAATTCAAATAAAGTACTTATATCAAAACCAAGCATAAAATATTAAATCATCATCTTGGCATGGGCCACCTTGTCCTCTCCGATCCCGGTCGACTTTATGCAATACACGAAATGGTTAAAGGAAAAGGTGAGTCACCAAGACTCGATGTGCAACCCTTTTTCGGATTAGCAAAACATCATATGCAAACATAACATAATCATCATGCATCCAATTAATATGCACCCACTCCTAACCATCCATTCACCTTTTCTACCCCATGTGGTACCAAACCACTTTGGTGGTGCCAAACCACTGGTGACATATAGTCACAATGTGTTACCAAAACACCGGTGTCCCAAAGACACAATATCCGTCAATGTGGTGCCAAACCACTTTGGTGTCCCAAAGACACGCGTTGTGCTACCAAAGCACCGGTGACCGAAGTCACAAATCCAATGATGGGGCCAACCCATCGTGTGATACCAAATCACTAGCGAGGCGATCCCATATCTCAAGTGGGGCCAACCCACGGTGGTGTTAACCACGGGGACGAGTCGCAATGAGGTGCCAAACCTCGGTGTCCCAAAGACACAAATGTGGTACCAAACCACCGGTGATCGTAGTCACAATAATCGAGTGATGGGGCCAACCCATCGTGTGATACCAAATCACCGGCGTCAATCCTCAATACCGCCTTGTGGGGCCAACCCACCGTGGTGCAAAACCACGGGGGCGAGACGAGAGGTGCCAAACCTGCGGAGGTGCCAAACCTCTGGTGACCCAAAGTCACAAAGTTGTGTTACCAAAACACTTTGGTGCTCGTCAAGACAAAATATCACTTGCCCCTCCACTCATATCACCCATCATCATACCAACTCATGTATAGTATTCAAATCATGCAAACATGTTTAACGTTGCATCTCATAGCACATACATCATAAATCATGACATCATGTATCAATAACAATACTCATAATGAAACGGACTTACGAATCCGTGCACATACCCCATAGGGTATCATATTACTCAACCATACTATTTCGGTTTTACCAATCAATCGGTTTATCAAACATATACAAAGCAAGAAGTGTGTTAGTTTACACACTGATTACTAATGCGACTATCAAATCCAGTAGATCAAGATCTAACGCACTAGATCCCCATTCCTTAACACTTTTGAGCACTAGCCACAACCCGAGATATGCGAGATCAAGCCTTCCCTACAATCGGCCAAAACTAAACAACATAATCATGCTAATCAACCTTTAAGGGTATAATCGTAATTTTACCTACTAAGGGCATTTTCGTAATATACCCTTGAGGGTATTTTGGTAATTTACCCACCAAGGGTATATCGGTAATTTCGTACACAGAATGGCCTTTCCCAAAGGCCCAAATGTCACCCCGAGCGACTTAGCTACCATTTCCGTCGTCTCTTAGGACAATTGGGCCTAAAACTCGATTACGGCCCATTCGGGCCCACACGCCGTGTGGCCCACCTAGCACAAATCTAGCCATGTATATAAGTTCCACCTAGTCTAGTTCACTATATACTACACAATCGCACAATTTACTCATAAAGGGCCCACGGGCCCATTGGGCCCACCGGCCCATCGCGCCCCAGCGACCCCAACCCACAAGAATACTACTTATGGCCTCAACTATCGCGTCGAAGCCCCACACGTGCGCTCGCGCGCTCGTGTAACTACTATTGCCGTGGCCGCGCTTCTGCATTCTTGCCGCTCTACAACTAGAGTAGAGAGAGTTACACACACGATAGGACTCGGTGTTAATCCGCACTCAGACCACTCCTGTGCCCAAACGCCCTCCAAGATGTGTTTACTCTCCTCCTAGGATGCTCCTTATATAGCTAGCACTTCACCTTCCTTCTTTGTATCTTTCCGATGTGGGATCCTTCGTCGATGAGTTTAAATTCAATTGAAACTCTTCCATCCAGACCATAAAATAAATACTCCCTTGCTTCTCATGAGATTCGAACCCGTGCTCCTTGCAACATAATCCACGCCACTAACCACTTGGCCACAAGCTCCTCTTGTGTCTTAAACCATGCGCAACTAAATATAAACTATGGGCCAAATTCTAAGGTCCAAGCAAAAAGAAACCAAAATGCAAAAGCCAAGACTTGAACCTTGGACCTCCTTCCTTCCCTTGTGGCGTCACCCCCTTGTCTCTTATGTGGCGTCACTTTGCCACTACACCACACACTCTACTTGTGTTATTTTTCCCCACATTTAATTCTTAAGGCCTACTGCCAACTTCGGGTTTTTTTCCCTAAAACCAAAATTTCCCCAAAGCTAATATTTGATCCGGGACTTCATAGAAGCCCTCTAACCTTCCAAAATAACTTACCTAATAAGTCCAACTTGCATTTAAGCCGGTCTCTTGTTCTCCAAAAATTTAAACGCTACTACGCCTAAGGCCCATTGGGCTCAATTCTCCTAGGCCCAATTCCTTTTTACCCTAAAAATCTAAATTTTCCAAAGCCTTCCCTTCTCATCCCAACATTCTTAGAGCCTCTAAAACTCAACCAAGCACTCCCAAAAACCTACTAACACTTGATTTATACCCCATATGCACAGCCCCTAAACCAGGGTGTTACAATAGCCAATAGCTGAAGCAAAGTATGTTGCACCTGCAATAGTTGTGTAACACCTTATACCTGGCCTGGTCGCTTAGCCCAAATATCAAGATGCCACACCACCGTTTCATGTCATACTCATAGTAAATTCTCAAATTATTAAGAAACCATCCTCTTTATCAGTGATATTATAAATTTTTAGTCAAACATATATCAATCATTATTAGAACCTGCCAAACATACTTTAAATAAACTTATAGTAATAATTGAACATGCATTAGGATCACTTAGAAAAATTTCCAAAACAATCACGTAGGTATCGATACTAGAACATGGGTATCGATATTTTCCTTGCACGGTATTGATACCTTATGGAAAATCGGTACCAAATCAGCATTTTGTTTCTCGTCTAAAATCAAAACACAAGAAAACATTGGTACAATTGAAAAAGTATCGATAAAATTACCTCGAGTATCGATACTCGTGATAGGGTATCGATACCAATTTACAATTCTGACTTCCTGCACATTTCAAAATCACAGAGGATCATTTTAACAACACGAATATCAATACCTCTACTTCAGACCAGAAAAATACAATAGTTTTAAGAATATAAGTCATTCCAACTTGTACCAATTCATTATGCTATCATATCATCATCAAATAAACATAAAAAAGGTCGTAGTAATAGTCTCAAACATCGAAAGTAAGTCCAAGCAATAATCAACGTAATACGAAACGAATCTCATAAACTTATAAACAAATAGTCTATGGAAGCATCCAAAACATCATGGAAAATATCAGTAAAAGTCTACCAGGCCTTATTCCCAAAACAAAAACAAATAACAATAACACCTACGAAATAACGAAAAAGGACTTGCTTGGATCACCCCTTGAAACCACACCGCTCACACCAACACTTAACTACTCTACAAGGGTTTTAAGAAAGGAGTGGGTGAGCTTAACAAGCTTAGTGAATGATCAGAATAACCATAATGTACACACAATATCAAAATTTAAGCAAGAGCATACTACAACATGTTCACAACCATATTCTAATCAAGTCAAAATATCATATTCACGTTTCATTAAATCATAAAACTAACATATACTCCTACATGCAATTACACTCAACTCATTTATATATAATTCATTTAACAATAATTCATCAAGACTAAACAAATTATACATGCTTTAATAACCCAGAAGTCTAGCTGATATATTCACATGCATTCACAAGTTAAATGGAAATGATCCAAACCACAATTACATACACAATTTACTATAAGAACATACTAACATTTTCATGAAACTTAAATCAACTCATTTAGCATATTATTCTCATGTTTATGCATCCATCTCACATCATATTATTACAACATATAAGATCACATCTAAATGATAATTTGCATAACAACCACATACTCATTTAGGCATACATCACATTACACATATATACATTTTAAGATAATTTGGCACTTGAGGCTATGAAACATAAAAGTGGGCTCTATCACCATACATCGTATACACGGATCTCCAACACACCAAATGACTCATAGATTCAAACATATCCCAAAAGTCAAGTATAAAGCTAATACTCTCCAACACACCAAACATGTCCTGTTGAATGAAGTTTAGATCACATTCCCTTATCTCTCCAACATGTCCTAGGGTCTCAATGCCCAAATCACAAAACACATATAGGTGAGTACTCACAATCCTATGGCATGCCAGCTATATCCAACAGCCTCATAAGCTCACAAGGCCAAAATATCCACAATTACACAATTTTAATTATTGATTTAATACACACCATCTCTGTTCATATTCATCAATTCACATCACAAACTTGTAAACAATTCATGCTTATCGAATTCACATTTAATTGCACTTAAAGTGTCACAATAATGCTCATTGAGCCATCACGTATCCAACCACATATGAGTGCATTAAAATTAGTTTATCACATACATAACTTATTATATTAGCATTACATTCCATAATTCAACACATACGTATGATCGGTTGTTTAACGTCACAACAATAATGTGCAAGCGTACATTGTCAATGCAAGTATAGTAGACAAATATGAGTCTGTCGGATATCGATCCCACGAGGATGGTTGTCTTTTGTCTTCAATGTCAGTGCAATAAATAGATAGAAAAGAGATAAATTGTGAGAGTAGTTGTCGAAGCAATAACTTGAAAACAAAAAGATAAAATATGATAATGATAAATTGGGATCCCTAACGTGAATATTCAATAGAATACTAAGTGCTCACAAGGTATAAAAGGATAGGTGATTGTCGATGCAATAATTTGCAATGAATATCTTACCAAGCTTAACTTCTATATTTAATCTAAGACTTAAACATGCACATTAACCACACCTTCCGATGATGGCAATGGAACACTATTAAAAACAATTGGATTAAATTCATCTAATCCTCAAGCAACCTCCGTTGTCATGCTTGTTAGCTTGAACAATCGCTGCACCTTCCAGTGTCAGTGACTACAATAACACTTCTATGCTAAAAACATTCAAACCCAAAGATTAAACAGTAGAAGAAAGATTGAATAAAATAACATTTAACCCATAAATCATGTGTACTTCCGTACTAACATGAAATAGAATGTAATCGCCAGCGTTTAGAAAACAAAAATAAAAGAAACAAGTGGAGAATACTATTCCTAGAAAACTCTACTTGAATCTCTCTATTCCCTCTTGTGTCGCACTCAGGGCACCTCGTCAAGAGCTAAGTTGCATCCCTTTCACGTCGGTTCACCCGTAGGAGGCTTAAGTTGCCATAGCTGAAAAGCTTCAAAAGATAGGTTGGAGAAGATACTCTCCAAAAAAAGCTCCTTTTTTTTTCTTTTCACTTGAATATTTATATTTTTCCCAAATAGCCTAGGTGTCCTTTCATCAGAATCATGCTGCCTCTATATGTACAAGTTGGTTATACCAAACTGGACAAATCACACATTTTTGTTCTTATCCGGACAACTGCCAGGTGCAGCGACAATTTTGGGCGCAATCTGAAAATACTCATGTAGCGACATTGGTACCAAAACATGACAAAATTAAAGATAAATAGGCTAAGATCCACTGAGTTATAAAATGCAATTTGCTGAATTTAAAATGCTAAAATATGTGCTAAAGATAACTAAATGGGGACAAATTAACCAATAAGTAAGGAGAAAACATATGTTCTTTCTAGTACTATCAACGTACTTACCGATTTTTGCACACTTTAACTGCACATTTATATTGCTAACACAACATCATCACTATTGCTCAACATATTTAATATCCCCACAACACAATACAATTCACAATAGTCATCACACATGTCTCATATCACAACATCGCATCATAATAATCAATCCATAAACATTCTCATAATCACATAATTTACCAAAAATAAAATAAGGGAAATAGAAAGCTTACACTCGGAACTTAGGATAGGGATTTAGGCTATTCCTAAGCTCCCAATTAACACTATGAATCTTGTCTACTAGCAGGGATTCCAAACACTTACCGATTACGCTTTTGCCGAAAAGCTGAAAGCTTAAACTAGCTTTTCCTTACCTTTTGCCTTGCTCGAAAAAAGTTCCAACGGTTCCAACACTTCACATATAATAACCACAAAATTTACACATTCAATATTCAACCAAAGACTCACTTAAACAAACCAAAAACACAAGTCTAAGCTATATTCCTCATGAAATTGAAATTTCGACTAACAAACTTGAAACTCAAATATCTTCCTCTATACTTAATTTTTTTGCCTAAAACTTATTCTGTTCATCTAATTGTTCACCTACGACTAACTCTTAACCTTTAAACTACACAAAACTACTCAATTTATGGTATCAAAATTTTCGACATGTTAATGGTTATTTCACGAAAATTCAGGAAATCCTTAACGAAAATTTAAAGTAAGATTAGAAATATTCTAATCATGTTAAAACAAGTTCAAAAACATATTGAAACCACGTTTTTACCCGAAATCTCGAAATCCACTATTAACGACCTAATTTTCATCTTTTATTTAAAACATGCGATTTAATGGCTAAAAATTATGTTTAAAAGGCCAGATATCATTTAAAACTAATTAGGAATTGAATTGTTACCTTAGTTTACGAAAAACCAAGTGTTTGATCGAAAACCCAAAAAATCCACAAGCTTGACAATGGAGAAATCTATAGTGTTTTTGGGTATTTTTCTTGGATTTTATGGAGGTTTAATGATTTGGAAAGTGATAAGAATCAAAGGAATAGAGCTTGGGAATCAAAACTTGAATGAGAAGATCTTGGGAAAGCAAGGGACGACAACCACAAAGAATGGGAGAAATCTAACATGGGTTTTATAAAGATGAAGGGGAAAAATAAGTTAATTTAAAATTTTGATAAAATTGCAACATAAATGCTCACAATTTTGTCTCTGTTACAAATTAGTCCTTTTTCTAAAATTAAAGGTTCCAAAACACTTTTTCAAAATTGATTTGATTTTTTCTAAAAACCATAATTGAAACATTACCGATATACCATGTCACAAAATTTCGAACACTCTAAGGCTAAAGTTTTTACAATACCCCTAAAATTCCTAGGCCCTATTTTGGGGTGTTACAAGCTGTTAACCAAGCCATTTAGATAAGGAAGCTATTGAATAATTTGAACCTGAACCAAGGGGAATCAATAGAGATTTATTGTGATAACTGATCTGTTGTAACAATTGCAAGGAACATTGTCTTCCATGGCTAGACAAAGCATTTCAGGATTAAGTATCATATTGTGAGAGAAGTTGAACAATCAAATGAAGTGAAACTAATCCATTATAGACCAGCTTGAAGACATTTTAACAAAGCCCCTTAGAACTACCAGGTTCGATAGATTTAGAAACAATATTGGTGTCTGGTGCATAAAGGCCAAAGAAGAGTATTGCACTACAGCTAGCAATGCAAATAGCTAAGATTGTGGTGCATGCACATTCTGTCGAGTTTGCATACTAGTATTTTGTTTAGTTCTTTGTAGTTTTATTTAGTTAAGAATAAACTTTGTTTATGTTTTGATGTGATTAGGTGCTAATTGACATGATCAGCTTGTATGCAAGCAAAGTTTTGAGTAGTTAAGGGTTTGGTTGCATTTGGTAATGCTATGACTTCATATAATGTATTTTTCTTACAGAAAAGATGTCACACCCCAAAATGGGGCCTAGGAGTTTTAGGGTTATTTTAGAAATTTTGGCCTATATGAGCTCAGAATTTCGTAAGGTTGGTACTCGTTAATGTTTTCGACAATGGTTTCCATAAAGTTAAGTCAATTTTTGGAAACGAGTTTTAAATGTCATTAATTTTAAAAAATGGACTGATTTGTAAAAGGGTCAAAGCTGTGAGTCTTTATGAAGCAATTAAACCAATTTTTTAAAATTCCTCATTTTATTTCACGAAAGCTTTTCTTCTCATTTGCTTGTGTCGTTTCTTGCTCTCCTAAATCCCTCCCACTTGCTTTTGATCTTCAATTCCTAATTCTCTTTGAATTCTATCACCTTTGAGCCTTAAACCTCCATTATAACCAAGAAAATCACCCAAGAATTCCACCATCTTCATCATCTTCTCCAAAATGTGAGTTTTTCTAGGTTTGAGTAAAAGCTTGATTTTCTTGCATTCAAGGTAACCAATCATTTTCCTATGATATTTAAAGGTTTTTTAGTTCTTTAAACTGAATTTTTAGCCATTAAAATGCATGTTTTAGGTAAAAGCCGAAAATCGGGTCTTTAATGGTAAATTTTGAGTTTGTGGATAAAAACTTGGTTTTAAAGTGTTTTTCAATTATTTTTAATATAATTAGAAGCTTTCTAAAGTATCTTTGAAGTTTCATCAAGGATTTCTCGGGTTTTAATGAACTTTCGTTGTAATGGCCAAAAACTTGTCGAAAAATTTTGATACTTTAAAAGGTGTAGTTTTGTGATAGTTTAGAGGTTGGGAATTAGTCGTAGATGAATATGTAGATGAATGGAATTTGTTTCGTGCGAAAAGATTAAGCGTAGACTAAGTTATTCGAATTTTAAGTTTGTCATGCTAAAAGTTTTGGTTAGAAAAGAGTGTAGCTTAGGCTTGTGTTTGTGGCTGTTTGAGGTGATTTATTGACTGATTGTTGACTAAATATATGAGTGGTTTATCTTGTTGATGTGTCGGAGTCTATATGACCTTCAATGAGCAGAGATAAGGGCAAAGGGAAGCTTGTCTAAGCTTTTGATTTTTTTGACAAAAATGAATATTTCGGTGAGTATTTTAGAATCGCTGCTCGTATATGATTTGTTGTGTATTTGGGAGTTTAGAGGTAGCCTAAACCCCTACTCTAAATTCTGAGTATAGGTGTTCTCGCACCTATGATTAAATGTGAGATATGTTTGTTTGTGAATTTGTGAATTTGTGAAATCATAAACATATGAGATGTTATGATTGTGCTATGAGTTTATGTTGACTGTGGTGAAAGTGAATATGAGAGTATATTATTCTTGTCATGTGACGGTAAATACGAGGGAATGTTCTCATGCCTTATGACAAAGATTACATTGTGTTAATAATGTGAATATGCAACGAATATGTGCGGAAAATCGGTAAGTAAATATGTGATATTTATATGGATATTTTGGCCTCATGACTAATGAGATAGTTGGATATAATTGGCATGCCATAGGATTGTGAGTACTCACCTATGTGTGTTGTGATATAAGGGGCGCTGAGGCCCAGGGACAGTGTAACACCCCTTACCCGTATTCAATGCCGGAACCGGTACGAGGCATTACCGAACTTAATAATTCCCATTCACATTCATATCATTCTTATTATGGGCCTATGAGGCCTTATACATGCAAACGGAGGGTTTCGGAATCAAACCGGGAACTTTTGTATACTTAAAATTTTTTTCCTTAAACAGGGCCACACGCCCGTGTGAAATGGGACACGCCCGTGTGGGAAGGCCGTGTGGTCACACACGCCTATGTCCTTAGCCCGTGTGGAATTTATTTTTCATTTCGAACCTACAGGGGTTTTCACACGGCCGGACACACGCCTATTTCTTTGGCTCGTGTCCTTCACACGGCCTAGACACGCCCGTGTTCTGTAATATCCCGGGTTAGGGGGCTATTTCTTTTTGTCATGGCATGTTCTGCATGTTGTTAGTATGCTAGGTTGCTATCTCTATGTTTTTGGGGCTTAATTATAGCCTAGGTGTATGCCTGAGTGGTTGGGAGAATTTTAGTTTTTAGGCTTTATAGGAAGGGAGCTGAGGTAGCTGGGGTTTAAGAAAATAAATGGTGGTTTCTTTGCACAAAAGAAGTGTTAGCAAAGTGGCAAAGCAAGGCGCCACTTGGAGCTTGTGTGTGGCGTCATTTGCAAGGGAGGAGGTCCAGGTGTTCGAGCGGCGAGGAGTCCCCTTTTTGTACCTATTTTGGACGGCATGGGAGTAGAGGTAGAGAGCAACTAGAACACTACCTTGGACCAAGTCTTCATATTCAAATGAGGGTGGAGAGCATTTGTTGGAGGAGACTTGGTCATGTAGTTTGAAATGGTGGTTGGGAGTGAATGGGGATATGGCCAGAAATTTTGGGGGTTTTTGGGGAGTGGCCGGTTGGTAGGTGTTGGTGGAGGGGACGGCTTGGTAAGGGGGAGTGGTAGCCAAATTCATTTTGGCATTTTGGCATTAATTCGGTCACTTTTGGTTTCAAACCTTTTTCCTCTTTTGTTGTCAATAGTAGCCGAATTTCTCCAAGTAAGCTCTCATTTTCTTCCTTGTGAAAACCGAAAGCTTAAGCAATTCCACCTTTCCGAAATTGCTTTGTTTCCCCTTGACTTTTATTGGTAGCAAACCCATTCTCCAAAGCTCTCTCTCATTTCTTCTTTCTTCCAAAACCGTAAGTACTCTCCCTTTACCCATTTTTGTTTTCTTTCTATCTTAACACTTTTGAGCCGAATCTTCCTTCCACTTTGTTGACCGAATACCAATCCCATACAGACACCTTTCTCTTGTGTTTCTTCTTTGGGAATAAGCCAATTCTTTCTTCATCTTGTTCGAAAGTTGGCGAACCTCTCCTCTCCTAGAAGTCATAGGTTGGCCGAATATTGGGTGTTGGTAAGTGCAAGGTTTGAATGGCCATATCTTCCTCTTTTGATCTTTTTGGTTATGGTTTGGTTAAGGGCCGAAGTTGGTCATTTTGGAAGGGTACTAATCTCTTCGTTATAGGGTCTTTGGATTGCGGAATCAAGCAAGAGGAGTCATTTTCTTGTGACCGATTGGTGAGTTGGGGGTAGCGATTGGGTTGTTAGTTCATTCTTTTAATTTCGTTTAATCGGGAGTTGTAAATGATTAACCGTTCTCTTGTGAAGGTGTGTGACCTGTGTGGGTAGAAGAACCACTTTGTGGTTCGGGTTTGGTAGGGAATCAAACCAAGTGAAGGTGATGATCCGATATTAACCCCTTTGGTTGAGTGTCTTTGGCCGAATGGTCTTAGTGCCTAATCCTATGTTGGCCAATTGTTGTAGGAGCTAGTAACCGGAAGGGACTTAGAGCGCTTTTGTCGATTGTTAAACTCGAGTATACCAGGTGTGTAACTAACACACTCTCTACTTAGTAACGTTGTTAATAAACTTGATTGCTTAATAAGATTGAAACAGTGAGAAGGATGATTGGATACCCAAAAGGGGTATGTGTACGATTCGGGTAAGTCTGTTTCTATGATGAGTATTAATGATAATACATGATACCATGATTTATATTATGCATGTTATGTGTTGTAATGCTTGATATGTGGGCATGATATGCATGGCTTGTATGAGATGCATAATCCCATGAGTATGATATGTGTGGGTGATACGAGAGGAGGGAGGTGGTATATTGTCTTGACGAGCACCAGTGCTTTGGTAGCACACTTTGTGACTTTGGGTCACGAGGTTTAGCACCTCCAGAGGTTTGGTACCTCAGCGTCGTCCCAGTGGCTTAGTACCACAAAGGGGTTGGCCCCACAAATGATTATACGGGATTGACGCCAAGTGTTTTGGTAACACACGATGGGTTGGCCCCATCACGGTTGTGACTACGGTCACCAAAGGTGCTTTGGTAGCACACTTGTGTCTTTGGGACACGGAGGTTTGGCACCTCATTGCGACTTGTCCTGTGGTTTGACCACCGTGGGTTGGCCCCACTTGAGATATGGGATCGTCTGCTAGTGATTTGGTATCACACGATGGGTTGGCCCCATCATCATCGGATTTGTGACTACGGTCACCGGTGCTTTGGTAGCACATCGTGTCTTTGGGACACCAAAGGGTTTGGTACCACAATGATGGATATTGTGTCTTTGGGACACCAGTGTTTTGGTAACACATTGTGACTATATGTCACCAGTGGGTTTGGCACCACCAAAGGTTTGGTACCACACGGGGTAGAAAAGGCGATATGGATGGTTAGGATCGGGTTGCATTAATTATGTTGCTATGTATGATGTGTGTTAGCATGTTGTTTCTTCGGGAGCGGGATTTGCACACTGAGTCACTCGACTCACCCTCTCCTTTGATTTTTTTTCAGGTGACTCGTAGATGCGGACTTGGGGCCGGGATGGACTCGAGGTGCTTATGCCATGCTGAATAAAGTTCTTACTCAGACTCTACTATTTGGGTACTTTAGTTTATTACTTTAAATTGGGTTTTATTTCGGATTGTAAAAGGCCTTTTTAAGTTATGTTTTATGTTGTCTATGTTTTAAGTTGGTTTTTATATGCCTTAACAAAGTAACTCGGAATAAGTTTTACTAAAAGCTGGAAAGACAATGTTTCAAATTATAACGCAACGTGTTTTAAACTATGCCATCGGGTATCACACTGAGTTTTCATGCTAAACAAATACAACTGGTTTCCAATTCAAACTTGTAATTCTTCTAAGTTAAAAGTGTTTTATGTATCACTAAGAAACTAATGAGGTTTTAAATGGTAATAACTCGTTTTAACTACACATTCTGGCTAAGTTTTCAAAATCTTCGGGTTTCAAATACATCAACCATTTTTTTTAACAAGACTACTCAAATTTGTTTCAAACACACTGTGTTTCCACTCAGCTTTTAAACGGAAAATCTGATCTCTCAAAAGCATTTTCCCGTAGCATACCGTTCGGACGTGGTGTCTTGTCCGGGTTTGGGGTGTTACATTTGTGGTATCGAGCCAAGTTCAAAGGCTCTACTGTGGGCTTGAGGCCCAAAAAGGTTTTCAAAAGTCTGCTTTAAGTGTTTGTTTTGAAAGTATGGTTTGAAAGGCATGGCACCGAGTCTCCACACTGATTCGCCCGTAAGTACCGTACTATTACTTGTGATTTGATGATTAGCGATGAGTATGCTACTTTAGAGATTGAGACCGATAGGATTCTGTGAACTCGCGAGAACAAATCCTCTTTAATGTTCATAAGACTTGCTTTTAAACAAGTGGAATAAATACTTGATGCATAAAATTCCTTAACCGAATCGTAGAAAGATTTGACATGAGCACTCGAGGCGGGCGTGGTCGTAATACTCGTGGTAGAGGTAGGGGTAGAATGACGGTTTAGAGCCCGTAGGATCTGGCGGGTTCGAAAATGAGATACCGGATTCGCCACCACCGGAGGTGGTGAGTTCCAAGATCGGGCCCAGGGGCGACGCAGCGTGTCACGAGCGATCTTCGCGAGTGTTGGAAAGGGTAGGCAGGGCGGTGGTGGTGCGGGAGTTAGAAATCTGTTCTGAGCGACTTGGGCCAATGGGGCCGAATTCTTCCGAGGTGTGTCTCTGGGTTGCTCCTAGCAGCGCTGAATATTGGCCGGAGGCAAGCGAGCGGATCATGGATGATCTGGACTTGACAAGTGAAGAGAAGCCGAAGGGTATCGTGTCGCTTCTCCGAGATGAGTCATATCGGTGGTGGCTCACGGTTCGGGATAGTGTGGCGTGAGAGGATTTGACATGGGATTACTTCAAGCCGCATATCAAAAGAAATACATCGGGGCTAGTTATATCGACTCCCAAAGAAAGGCATTTACGAGGCTTGTTCGGGGAGTAAGTGCATTTCTTGAGTCGAGGTGAGTTCCTGGTTGAGTAGGTATGCCGGGGGCATTGTAGCCACCGAGCATGAGAGGTGTGTTCGTTTCGAGGATGGTCTGCGAGACGAGTTGAGGTTGCCGATTGCTCCTCGCCAGGGCCGCGAGTTTGCTTGTCTTAGTTGAGAAGGCTAAGGTAGCCGAGGGTGTCAAAGAATCGGTAAGACAGAGCATGGACGGAGTAGGCTTAAGAGGAGCTTGGGTCTTACGTCCGTCGGGTAACCCGCGAAGAGGGCTAGACCGAGTGAGCGTAATCGATCTGCTAGGGTTGTTGTTTGCTAGCGGGGACCGCCGCAGATGTGTCGGTGTGGAAATCTCACCGTGGTTCTTTGGATCGGTGGAAAAGGTTGCTTCGAATGTGGTTCTCTGGATCATCGCATTAGGGATTGTCCGCGTAGGATGGCCGGGATTCGGTCGAGAGTCGAGCCGTGTCGATTCCAGAGGTAATGGACCGCCACCGCAGAGGGGCCGTGGTAATGGTAGAGGTGGTAATGGTTCTGGTGGGCCGTGTGAGCACCGCGGCGAGAGGTGCGGTGGTGGTTTTGATGCTAGACGGCTGGATTGGTATATCTTTGCGGCGCCGAGAGGAGGGCGACGCACCGGACGTCATAACCGTGCGTTCTTGATTTTTGGTACCCCTTATACCGCTTTAATTGATGTGGGTTCTACGCACTCTTATGTTGCTAGTAGTATAGTCGAGACAATGGACTTAGACTCGAGATATCTTCTAGGCGGATGATCGTGATTAGTCCGTTAGGTCACTCAGTAGTAGTAGATAAGTTGTTTAGAGATGTACCTCTAGAACTCCAAGGGGTAGTATTTGCCTTGATCCGATGGAACCGCCGTTTGGGAGTTCGATCGATTCTGGGATGGATTGGTGGTTAAGTACCAGCGAGGTTGGATTGCGCGACCAAGCGCATGGTTCTTAAGACGGTTGATGGTGATGAGGTGGCTATGATAGGGAATCGGAGGGATTACTTATCAAATGTGGTATCCGCTTTGAAAGCGGAGAAGATGGGCGGGAAGAAGGGCTGCGGCGTATGTAGTTCATGTGTATGCCTTGGAGGCTAGAGAGTCCGCTTTGTTGAGAAGGTTCGTCTTCATTAAGGAATTTCTTTGATGTGTTTCTGAGGAGCTTCCGGGTTTGCCGCCGATCGTGAGGTAGAGTTCGGGATTGATCTGTTTGCAGGATCGCGCCAGGTGTCTATTGCTCCGTATAGGATGGCGCCGAAGGAGTTGGTGGAGCTTAAGGCTCGAGATCCGGAGTTATTGGATAGAGGTTTCATCGGGCCAATGTTTCGCCAGTGGTGCGCGCGCGCGGTACTCTTTGTCAAGAAGAAAGATGGCTCGATGCGGATGTGCATAGACTACCGCCGATTAAACAAGTCGACGATTAAAAACAAGTATCCGCTGCCACGGATAGATGACTTGTTTGATCACCGAAGAGTCTTGCGGTATTTTCAAGATCGACTTGAGGTCCAGGTATCACCGATTAAAGGTTAAGGAGGCGGATATCCATAAAACAAATAAGCGTTTGGACTCGGTATGGGCACTACGAATTTACTCGTAATGCCGTTCGGGTTGACCAACGACCGGCGGCGTTTATGGATATGATGAACAGTGTGTTTCAAAGATATCTAGATCGAGTTCGTGGTGGTTTTCATAGACGACATCTTAGTATACTCAAGGACGAGGAAGAGCATGATGCGCATTTGAGGGTGGTGCTGCAGATTTTGAGGAAAAAGCAACTCTATGCTAAGTTCGATGAAGTGCGAGTTCGGCTTAGAGAAGTGACGTTCTTGGGTCATGTAGTGTCGGTGAGGGGATTCGTGTAGATCCTCGTAAGATTGAGGCGATCTTGGATTGGAAGCCACCTAGGTCGCTGGTGAGATTCGGAGTTTTCGGTTTGGCCGGATACTACCAAGGTTTGTTGAGGGTTTCTCGTTAATAGCAACGCTGATGACCAAGTTGTTAAGGAAAGAGGTTACGTTTGTATGGACCGAGAAACAACAGAAAGCTTCGATAAGTTAAAGAAGATTTTGACCGAGGCTCGCTTACGATTCAACTTTGAGGCCGTAAGGAATACACAGTTCTTCGCGATGCATCACATACGGGCTTGGGTTGTGTGTTGATGCGGGAAAGGTAAGGTGGTGGCTTACGCTTCCGGCAATGAGGGCCACACGAGGTCAACTATCCGGCGCATACGATTTGGAGCTAGCGGTCGTAGTGTTCGCCTTAAAAGATTTGGAGGCACTACTTGTATGGAGAGAGATCGATAGTCTACACGGATCATAAGAGTCTCAAGTATCTCACCGACTCGTAAGGACTTGAATTTGAGGCGGCGTAGATGGGTCGAATTGCTTGAAAGATTATGATTGCTCGATTGAGTATCATCCGGTAAGGCTAACGTGGTAGCGACACGCGCGTGAGCCGTAAGGTTGTTTCGGACTTAAGAGCTTTGTTTGCCCATTTGAGTTTGTATGACGACGGAGTATTCTCGCGAGCTACGAGTTAAGCCTACTTGGGTTGAGCAGATCAGAGAGAAACAGTTGTTGGATGAGGTTCTGAGTGCGCGAAGGTTGCAAGTGTTAGATGGTGGTTTGGAGGGTTACAGTTTGTCTAGTGACGAGGTTCTGTGTTTTCAAGGTAAGGCTTGTATGCCCAAAGATGTTGAGCTGAGGCAGAAGATTCTTCAGGACGCACATAGCAGTCCTCATGCTATGCATCCTGGAGGTAGCAAAATGTATAAGGATCTTAGAGAGCAGTTTTGGTGGCCTGGTTTGAAGAAAGAGGTGACAGAGTTTGTTGGGAAATGTCTGACTTGTCAGCAGGTCAAGGCTGAACATCAGTTGCCGTCGGGTTTGCTTCAGCCTGTGAAAATTCCGCAGTGGAAGTGGGAGAGGATAACCATGGATTTTGTCAGTGGGTTACCGCTTACGCCAAGCAGGAAGGATTCAGTTTGGGTAGTGGTGGATCGTCTGACTAAATCGGCTCACTTTATTCCGGTGAGGGTTGACTACTCACTTGAAGCTAGCGGTCGTATGTTTCGAGATCGTGAGGTTGCACGGTGTGCGATTCGATAATCTCGGATAGGGATCCCGTGTTTACGTCAAGGTTACGAAAGCACCGCATCGAGCTCGGGTACTCGTTTGGATTTCAAGACGCGCTTTTCACCCGCAATCGACGGACAATCGAAAAGGGTTATTCGGATCTTAGAGGATATCTTTGAGAGGTTGTGTCTTGGATTTCGAGGTAATTGGGAGGAGTTTCTACCATTAGCCGAGTTTGCCTACAACAACGATTACTGCGAGCATCAAGATGGCACCGTATGAGGCGTTATATGGTAGGAAGTGTCGCTCACCTACATGTTGGACGGAGTTGGGTGAACGTCAATTGTTGGGACCCGAGTTGGTAGTCGAGGCGAGGACAAGGTCAAAGTGATTCGCACTCGATTGAAGGAAGCTTCGGACCCAAGCAAAAGTCTTATGCCGATCTTAAGCGAAGAGATATAGAGTTTGCTGTGGGAGATCGAGTTTTCCTAAAGGTTTCACCTTGGAAGAAGGTCTTGAGAGGTTCGGGAAGAAGGGCAAGCTTAGTCCGAGGTTCATTGGGCCGTATAAGGTATTGAGGCGAAGTTGGGCGGTGGGCGTATCGACTTGAGTTGCCGTGAGCTTAGCGATTCATGACGTCTTTCACGTTTCGATGCTTCGGAGGTATCGTTCGAGATCCGTCGCATGTGGTAGCAATGGAGAAATCGAGGTGAATCCAGTTGACGGTGGAAGAGGAACTCGTGCGCGATTCTTGATCGGGATGTGAAGGTTCTGCGTAGGAAGTCCGTGTGCCTTTGGTTAAGGTACTTTGGCGGAATCATGGTACGTAAGAAGCGACATGGGAACCCGAGGATGCGATGAGACAAAGAATACCCGCAACTCTTTTGATCGTGTAATTTCGAGGTCGAAATTATTTTTAAGAAATTAGAACCGTAATATCCCGGGTTAGGGGCTATTTCTTTTGTCATGGCATGTTCTCGCATGTTGTTAGTATGCTAGGTTGCTATCTCTATGTTTTTGGGGCTTAATTATAGCCTAGGTGTATGCCTGAGTGGTTGGGAGAATTTTAGTTTTTAGGCTTTATAGGAAGGGAGCGAGGTAGTGGGGGTTTAAGAAAATAAATGGTGGTTTCTTTGCACAAAAGAAGTGTTAGCAAAGTGGCAAAGCAAGGCGCCACTTGGAGCTTGTGTGTGGCGTCATTTGCAAGGGAGGGGAGGTCCAGTGTTCGAGCGTGAGAGTCCCCTTTTTGTTACCTATTTTGGACGGCATGGGAGTAGAGGTAGAGAGCAACTAGAACACTACCTTGGACCAAGTCTTCATATTCAAATGAGGGGTGGAGAGCATTTGTTGGAGGGAGACTTGGTCATGTAGTTTGAAATGGTGGTTGGGAGTGAATGGGGGGATATGGCCGAAATTTTGGGGGAGTTTTGGGGAGTGGCCGGTTGGTAGGTGTTGGTGGAGGGGACGGCTTGGTAAGGGGGAGTGGTAGCCGAAATTCATTTTGGCATTTTGGCATTAATTCGGTCACTTTTGGTTTCAAACCTTTTTCCTCTTTTGTTGTCAATAGTAGCCGAATTTCTCCAAGTAAGCTCTCATTTTCTTCCTTGTGAAAACTGAAAGCTTAAGCAATTCCACCTTTCCGAAATTGCTTTGTTTCCCCTTGACTTTTATTGGTAGCCGAAACCCATTCTCCAAAGCTCTCTCTCCATTTCTTCTTTCTTCCAAAACCGTAAGTACTCTCCTTTACCCCATTTTTGTTTTCTTTCTATCTTAACACTTTTGAGCCGAATCTTCCTTCCATTTGTTGACCGAATACCAATCCCCTTCAGTACACCTTTCTCTTGTGTTTCTTCTTTGGGAATAAGCCGAATTCTTTCTTCATCTTGTTCGAAAGTTGGCCGAACCTCTCCTCTCCTAGAAGTCATAGGTTGGCCGAATATTGGGTGTTGGTAAGTGCAAGGCCGAATGGCCATATCTTCCTCTTTTGATCTTTTTGGTTATGGTTTGGTTAAGGGCGAAGTTGGTCATTTTGGAAGGGTACTAATCTCTTTCGTTATAGGGTCTTTGGATTGCGGAATCAAGCAAGAGGAGTCATTTTCTGTTGACCGATTGGTGAGTTGGGGTAGCGATTGGGTTGTTAGTTCATTCTTTTAATTTCGTTTAATCGGGAGTTGTAAATGATTAACCGTTCTCTTGTGAAGGTGTGACCGATTGTGGGTAGAAGAACCACTCGTGGTTCGGGTTTGGTAGGGAATCAAACCAAGTGAAGGTGATGATCCGATATTAACCCCTTTGGTTGAGTGTCTTTGGCCGAATGGTCTTAGTGCCTAATCCTATGTTGGCCAATTGTTGTAGGAGCTAGTAACCGAAGGACTTAGAGCGCTTTTGTCGATTGTTAAACTCGAGTATACCGGTGTGTAACTAACACACTCTCTACTTAGTAACGTTGTTAATAAACTTGATTGCTTAATAAGATTGAAACAGTGAGAAGGATGATTGGATACCCAAAAAGGGGTATGTGTACGATTCGGGTAAGTCTGTTTCTATGATGAGTATTAATGATAATACATGATACCATGATTTATATTATGCATGTTATGTGTTGTAATGCTTGATATGTGGGCATGATATGCATGGCTTGTATGAGATGCATAATCCCATGAGTATGATATGTGTGGGTGATACGAGGAGGGAGCAAAGTGGTATATTGTCTTGACGAGCACCGTGCTTTGGTAGCACACTTTGTGACTTTGGGTCACGAGAGGTTTGGCACCTCCAGAGGTTTGGTACCTCAGCCTCGTCCCAGTGGCTTAGTACCACGATGGGTTGGCCCCACAAATGATTATACGGGATTGACGCCAAATGTTTTGGTAACACACGATGGGTTGGCCCCATCACCGATTTGTGACTACGGTCACCAAGCTTTTTGGTAGCACACTTGTGTCTTTGGGACACCGGAGGTTTGGCACCTCATTGCGACTTGTCCCCGTGGTTTGACCACCGTGGGTTGGCCCCACTTGAGATATGGGATCGTCGCTAGTGATTTGGTATCACACGATGGGTTGGCCCCATCATCATCGGATTTGTGACTACGGTCACCGGTGCTTTGGTAGCACATCGTGTCTTTGGGACACCAAAGGTTTGGTACCACAATGATGGATATTGTGTCTTTGGGACACCAGTGTTTTGGTAACACATTGTGACTATATGTCACCGTGGTTTGGCACCACCGGTGGTTTGGTACCACACGGGGTAGAAAAGGCGATATGGATGGTTAGGATCGGGTTGCATTAATTATGTTGCTATGTATGATGTGTGTTAGCATGTTGTTTCTTCTGAGCGGGATTTGCACATCGAGTCACTCGACTCACCCTCTCCTTTGATTTTTTCAGGTGACTCGTAGATGCGGACTTGGGGCCTAGGATGGACTCGAGGTGCTTATGCCATGCTTGAATAAAGTTCTTACTCGGAGACTCTACTATTTGGGTACTTTAGTTTATTACTTTAAATTGGGTTTTATTTCGGATTGTAAAAGGCCTTTTTAAGTTATGTTTTATGTTGTCTATGTTTTAAGTTGGTTTTATATGCCTTAACAAAGTAACTCGGAATAAGTTTTACTAAAAGTTTGGAAAGACAATGTTTCAAATTATAACATAACGTGTTTTAAACTATGCCATCGGGTATCACACTCGAGTTTTCATGCTAAACAAATACAATCGGTTTCCAATTCAAACTTGTAATTCTTCTAAGTTAAAAGTGTTTTATGTATCACTAAGAAACTAATGAGGTTTTAAATGGTAATAACTCGTTTTAACTACACATTCTGGCTAAGTTTTCAAAATCTTCGGGTTTCAAATACATCAACCATTTTTTTTAACAAGACTACTCAAATTTGTTTCAAACACACCGTGTTTCCACTCACCTTTTAAACGGAAAATCGATCTCTCAAAAGCATTTTCCCGTAGCATACCGTGATCGGACGTGGTGTCTTGTCCGGTTTGGGGTGTTACATGTTCTCACCCGTGTGTAAAAACCTGGGTATTCTGTTTATGACATCAGCAACCTCATAAGGGGCACACGGCTTAGGCACACGCCCGTGTGTCTAGCCCGTGGTCGACACTAACTTGCATCACTAACATGCAGGGGACACACGGCCCAGTTACACACCCATGGGACTGACCGTGTGTCACACACGGCTTAGACACACGCCCGTGTGCCTACCCGTGTGGACAAGAACAAGGCTATTTGCTAAGCCCTTTTTATCACCCTAACTCACACAACATAATTTACACTCAATCATTGACCAAGCAGCCCAATCATGCATTATACACATTCCTAAGTAACCTCATCTTTTCATATATTAATAATAATGAGCCATTGAATATGGCCATTTACAAAAGAGTTTATCTTTAAAAGAGCCAACACATTTGGCCAAAACAACATAACATTCCACTAAGTCTAGCCCCTATACATGCCATACTCAAAATGTTAAGTCTAAATATACCGAGATGAGCTGATAGTGTGGGTGATCTTCTGATTATCTTCGTATCCCGAGCTGGATCTTTACCACTATAAAACAAGGGAAAAGAAAGGGAGTAAGCTTAAAGCTTAGTAAGTTTACATGTTGATCGTGTCCAAACTAACTATGACAACGAATAAGGCAAGCGCACCTATTGTTCGGTAGTATAGCTATGGCAAGACCGGAAATATCGTATCTTCAAGGACCAAGTGTACTAGTAGTTACTATCATTTTATTATCTAGCCTAAGTATTAAGAGAATCGATGTTTAATTAACTAATTACTAAGGATGCTAAGACACAAAGACTGAATTGGGAAAATACCTTTGGGAAAACCAGTTGATTAAGACAATACCCGAGGAAGAATCCACCTAGACTTCACTTGTTACTTAACTCAAACTGCATTTATTTATTCACTTGACTCGATCCGTAAGATTCCCTAATTTATATTATTATCCCTTTCGAGACTAATAACGTCTAACCCTAGGTTGATTAATTGAAATCTCTTTCTAATTAAAACCCCTAGTGTTGCATTAACTCGATCTATGGAATCCCATATTAGGTTTGACCCTAATCCGGCAGATTTTTGTCATCCTATCTCTAGGGTTGCGATCAACTCCGCTTAACTATGCTAGATCTACTCTTAAACAAGGACTTTTGCTCCACTGCCTAAGCACATCAATACTTGAATTAATATCCTGAAATATTAAAACAAGAATTAAGAACACATAATTAAAAACAAATCAAGTATTTATCATACAGTTCAAAAAACAATAACAAGATCCGACTTAGGTTTCATCCCCCTCAGGTATTTGAGGGGTTTAGTTCATGTTTAATAAAGAATACATCTCAGAAGAAAGTAAATAATAAAACATAAGAAAAAGCCTAAAACCCCCTGAAGGAAATTGAAGGGAAGATCTTCCGTCTTGAGTGTGATTCCGGCTTCTGGGATGAATCAACTGGCTGTCTTCGAGTAATTTCCTGTGTTCAGCCCTCTCTAGCTTCGCCCCCTCGTCAAAAGCCCTGACAGAAGGCTTCTGTCCACTCCTTTAGGTTGCCCTCTAGGGTGTTTATATAGGCTTTCGGGATGCCTTACTTGGCCCACAAGTATCCTAATCTGAATGAAACTCATCTTGGCCATGGCAGGGACACGCCCGTGTGAAACACCCGTGTGAATCGAACCCAAGGACGTGTTCGAGTCTGCTAAAGTGGCACAGCCGTGTGGTGAACTCCAGGCCATGTTGATTTCCTACTTTGGCCCATTTTCTCCGTTTTTGGCCCGTTTCTCGTTCTTTTCATCCTCCGATGCTCTCCTAAGTATAAAACATGAAATTAAAGGATTAGGAGCATCAAATTCCACAATTCAAGGGATTAAATCATCCAAAAGTATGCTAAATGTGGGATTAAAATATGTATATATTACGGTTTATCAAATACCCCCACACTTAAGCATTTGCTTGTCCTCAAGCAAAATTCTCAACTCACAATTAAAATCGAATTTCCTCAATTCATAACCTTCATCAATAATGTTTCATCATAATTCATGGGTAATTCATACATTGATAATTTAACTAGAAGGTTCCTAAAGATTCAAACAATCAAAGTCATAGTTTTTATAGTACGAAAAATAGGTGTTTCCCCTTACCTAAATAATCACCTTTAATTCAAAATCAACAAAAATTGACATCCTCACTAAGGATTCACTCAAATCACTCAAAGTGTTTAAGGTTCAAATTAAGCACTCAGAAGTCAAACATGAAAAGTTAATCCCATAGGCTTGCATGAAAATCAAATCTCCACCACTATAAAATGAGATGATACACAAATCAAAAGGTCTTTTAAAAGGGTTGTAACGGGGCTTGGGTTTAAGGTGTGGATAAAGGCTGAATTAGAGGGTTAAAAATCGAGACTGAATTGACAAATTACCTAACTAGAAAAATAAACTAAAACTTGAGTAATTACATAAATTGAAACTTATCAATAATATCGAGCTTCTTTTCAAAATAAGAGATTATCCACTTAAGCTTAGATAACATGGAACTAATAGTAACATATATTTCAATTTTTTTTAATTTTTTTTAGAATAAGCACATACAATAATAATAAGATAGAATTTAACAACTAAAATAAAGAAAATAGTTAAGCAACCAATCAAATCAAATCTCGATATAAGGGTAGTCAAGAGAATTGGTGATAACAAATACAAAGTGGGTTTTGGGTTAATATTAATGGGTGAGTCAAGAAATGGTTGATTAGGTTTCAAAGGGTTCACTAGGGGTTAATTAAACGGGTAGGCTTTTTAGTGGAATAAGTGGGTTAAAACCTAGGTGCCTTTATCATCTCTGTATATCAAATCAAAAGTGTGGTCTCGACATGTATAATCGAAGCAAGTTCTAGAATAACAAATCAATGTTGACACACTCATAATCAATAAAGTGAGCACGAAAAGAATATGCTTTAAAAGGCTCAAAATCTCACAAAAATTTATGGTTTTTGATGTCAACCTTATAAATTTCAAACTTCAAAGTAATATTTAAATGTAGGAAAACAACCTAAAAATTTTTAATTACGGAAAATAGACTTATCATGCTTGATTCTCTAATATCTTAAAGTTTAAATTATCAATGCACAATTAACTATGACTTAATCCAACACATATCAATGAAAATCATAAATCAAAAGAAATTTCATTCTAATTAGTAAAATGAGAAAATTACATAAGAAAAAGACAAAATTCAGGGATTTGAGAATAATGCAAAAAGTTAGGAATTTTTCTGAATAAAATTCACCCCCCTCACACTTAAGATGTACATTGTCCTCAATGTACAAAGATAGATAATAGTTAGTAGGAAAATCATAAGAGAGGGAGAGAAGTGAAACTTCATGAATTATGGATGAGCTCCTTGGATGGATTCAAGGAAAAGAAATGGTAAGTTGGGCGTAGATGGAAGTAGAGGTGGATACTAGGGTCGTGGTGTGATGATTCCCAAGCAGCTTGGAAAACCTAAAACAAAGAAATCAAAATATAATAATATAAACTAAGCACAAGAGAGATAAAGAGAAGGAAAATAAAAGAGAAGAGAAAAGAAAACGAAAAATTAAGTGGCCTCAAATGTCCTTGGCTTGTCGAATAAATGAAGCGGCCGGCATGAACTTATGTAGATTGGTCTCACACGGGGAGATCGCCCCAGGATCTTTTCATTTTTTTGACATGGGGATGGTGGTGTTGGTCTTGCCTTTAGGCATTGAATGATGGTGGTAGGGGGTTAGGGTTTGAGTGGAGAAGATGAATAGTGAAGGGTTTATATAGAAATAGGGGTACACAGGCGTGGCATATTGTTTATAGCCCATGTTTCAGAATTTAGGATTTTGACATGCCTGGTTTTTACAGCCCACGCCTGTGTTCTGTGGGCGTGTTGTTCTACACGGCCGCGTCGCATGGTCGTGCCGAACTTCGTCCGCTTCTCCCACGCTTGTGTATAGGTTTCCACGCCCATGTTGATAAATCAGTGTCGACCACGGCCTAAGGACACGAGCGTGTCGCACACCCGTGTAGATATCCCAGTTTCAACCACAGTTTAGGGCCACAGGAGTGTCGTACGTCCATGGTGTTTTCTCAGTGTTGACCATGGTTGTATCGCACGACCGTGGCATTTTATCGCAGCCCGTGTTTTGGGATAAGTTTTGTCCTGTTTCCACACGGCCACGGCCACAGTCGTGTGCAAGGCCGTGTGGGTATGGAAACCTGCTCCTAAACATGAAAATAAATAAAACTAAAACTAATTAGTAGGGTTAGTGCTCGGGTTGCCTCTCGAGAAGCGCTCGTTTAAAGTCTTAAGCTAGACTTACCTCTCATTCGTATGGTCATGGTGGTTTACGGAGTCGAAACTCCTTTTTCTTGTTATCAATTCTATCAACATACAGTTTGACTCGAGTTATATTTACCTTAAAAGTGCCGAATTTAGAGTGAGTTACCTCGACCGTTCCGTAAGGAAAGACCTTGAGTACCGTAAGAGGAGTCGCTCCATTTGTATTTTGCTCTGAAGTGGCGATTCGAGGATCGGTTGCATCTAACAGTACCTGATCTCCAATTTTGAAGTGATTTGCTGTTCCTATAAGCTCGTCTGGGGGTTCTTTCGGTTTTTCTTCGTGTGTTCTTAGTTTCTCCTTGAAATGTGTATTCCACTCGTCTAGTTCATCGGTCTGAAGCCTTCGTTCCTCATGAATTATTTCTTTATTGGCCTGAGGTCTAGGATCTGGCTCAGTTGTGTAGTTTCGTGGCGTTTCCTGTAAAGAAGGTTGAACCAAATGGTTATTAATGGAATTTATGTTTTCACCTTGATTACTCGATGTCCTAGCCGAGTCAAGAGCCTGAAGAGTGATCGTTTCGTCACCTACACGAAGTGTGAGTTCACCTGTAACAACATCAATTTTAGTTTTGGCAGTTGCTAAAAAGGGTCTTCCTAAAATTAAAGGAACATTGTTGTCCTCATCCATGTCTAAAACAACGAAGTCTACTGGGAATATGAATTTGTCAATTTTCACTAGTACATCCTCGATTATACCTCTAGAAACTCTAATAGTTTTATCAGCCAATTGAATACTCATCCTAGTTTGCTTGGGTTTCCCTAGACCTAGCTGTTTAAAAATTTTATAAGGCATGACATTGATGCTTGCCCCTAAATCTGCTAAAGCATTATCAACAGATAAACTACCAATTAAGCAAGGAATCGTAAAACTCCCTGGATCTTTTAACTTTTGTGGTAGTCTATTTTGTACGATTGCTGAGCACACTACGTTTAGCTCCACATGCGATGCCTCGTCTAACTTCCGTTTGTTTGTCAAAAGTTTTTTTAAAAATTTCCTTGAACCTGGCATATGCGAAAGAGCTTCAAGAAACGGTAATTTAATGTGTAATTTCTTTAGAAGTTTAATAAATTTACCGAATTGTTCGTCTGTACGATCTTTCTTCGTCGCATTGGGATATGGCACATGAGGTTGGTATTCTACGATTACTGGTTTTGGTTTATCATGTCTTACCTCAACCTTATCTTTACTTACCTCAGCTTCCTGGCTTGGTTCTGATCTGTCTAACCCTTCACTTTCATGAGTAGTTATGACATGAATTTGCTCCTTTGGGTTAGTTTCAGTGTTGCTTGGTAAGCTTCCCTGTGGTCTTTCGGAGATCAGCTTAGCAAGTTGTCCTAATTGATTCTCGAGCCCTTGAATTGACGCTTGCTAATTTTTAAGTGCTATTTCGGTGTTTTGGAAACGGGTTTCTGACACCGCGATGAATTTCGTTAGCATCTCCTCAAGGTTCGGCTTCTTATCTTGCTGGTAGGGTTGCTGTTGAAAGCCTGGAGGGGGTTGTTGTCTTTGATTTCCTTGGCCACCCCACGAAAAGTTTGGGTGGTTCCTCCAACCTGGATTGTAATTGTTACTATAGGGATTATTTTGAAATCTAAAATTATTACCCATATAGTTCATCTGCTCGCTTTCTACGCCAGGGTTGTAGGGTGGGTATTTTGTATTGTTTGTCCCTCCTCCATTTGTATCGCACTGCGTCACTGGATGTACCTGCGAAGAACTATACAAACCATCAATTTTCTTATTAAGGAGTTCTACCTGGTTTGATAGCATGGTCACTGTGTCGAGGTTGAAAACACTGGCGACTTTTGTTGCCTTGTCCTTGTAACTTGCCACTGATAGTTATTCAGTGACATCTCCTCTATAAACTCATAAGTCGCCTCAGGAGTCTTGTTATTTAGGGTTTCACCGGCGGCTGAATCAATCAACTGCCTAGTTGAGGGGTTCAAATCGTTGTAAAAGGTTTGAACTTGTAACCATAGAGGTAACCCATGGTGTGGGCACCTTCTCAATAAATCATTGTATCTCTCCCATGCATCATAAAGTGTCTCTAAATCCATCTTCACAAAAGAAGAGATATCGTTCCTCACTTAGCCGTTTTAGCCGGCGGAAAATATTTTAACAAAAAATTTTTGGTCATTTGCTCCCATGTAGTGATTGATCCTCGTGGAAGAGAATTCAACCATTGTTTGGCTTTATTCCTTAAAGAAAAGGGAAATAACCGAAGGCGAATAGCATCAACAGAAACGCCATTAATTTTAAACGTATCGCATAATTCCAAAAAGTTTGCTAAGTGTGTGTTAGGATCCTCATCCTGCAAATCATCAAACTGAACAAACTGTTGTATCATCTGTATAGTGTTAGGTTTCAATTCGAAATTATTTGCAGCAATAGTAGGTCTAACAATACTTGATTCAATACCGGCTAAACTAGGCTTAGCATAATCATACATAGTACGAGGAGCATGATTTTCGGCCACCACCGGAGGAAGTGGATTATTCTGGGGATCAGCCATCTCTTCCGTATTGTTGGTATCGTCCTCTTGCTCTTCTTCTATGTATTATAGGCTCCACCTTATCTCTCTTCGGTTTCTGCAAACAGTTCCTCCTATATCACTATCAAAGAGTAATGGTCCTGACGGGTTCCTTCTAGTCATAAACTAGAATTACCTGCCAGAAGAAAATAAAAAAAAAATTAGCAAAGTAGAAATAAAATAAAAATTAATTGCAAAAATAAAAATGGCTAAAGTAATAAAAATCATGTGTTCCTAATATCTTAGTCCCCGACAATGGCGCCAAAAACTTGATCGTGTCCAAACTAACTATGACAACGAATAAGGCAAGCGCACCTATCGTTCGGTAGTATAGCTATGGCAAGACCGAAAATATCGTATCCTCAAGGACCAAGAGTACTAGTAGTTACTATCTTTTTTATTATCTAGCCTAAGTATTAAGAGAATCGATGTTTAATTAACTAGTTACTAAGGATGCTAAGACACAGAGACTAAATTGGGAAAACCAGTTGATTAAGACAATACCCGAGGAAGAATCCACCTAGACTTCACTTGTTACTTAACTCAACTGCATTTATTTATTCACTTGACTTCGATTCGTAGGATTCCCTAATTTATATTATTATCCCTTTCGAGACTAATAATGTCTAACCCTAGGTTGATTAATTGAAATCTCTTTCTAATTAAAACCCCTAGTGTTGCATTAACTCGATCTATGGACTCCCATATTAAGTTTGACCCTAATCCGGCAGATTTTCTTCATCCTATCTCTAGGGTTGCGATCAACTCCGCTTAACTATGCTAGATCTACTCTTAAACATGGACTTTTGCTCCACTGCCTAAGCACATCAATACTTGAATCAATATCCTAAAATATTAAAACAAGAATTAAGAACACATAATTGAGAACAAATCAAGTATTTATCATACAGTTCAGAAAACAATAACAAGATCCGTCTTAGGTTTCATCCCCCTCAGGTATTTGAGGGGTTTAGTTCATATTTAATAAAGAATACATCTCAGAAGAAAGTAAATAACAAAATATAAGAAAAATCCTAAAACCCCCTGAAGGAAATTGAAGGGAAGATCTTCCGTCTTGAGTGTGATTCCGGCTTCTGGGATGAATCAACTGGCTGTCTTCGAGTAATTTCCTGTGTTCAGCCCTCTCTGGCTTCGCCCCCTCGTCAAAAGCCCTGACAGAAGGCTTCTGTCCACTCCTTTAGGTTGCCCTCTATGGTGTTTATATAGGCTTTCGAGATGCCTTACTTGGCCCACAAGTATCCTAATCCGAATGAAACTCATCTTGGCCACGGCAGGGACACGCCATTGTGAAACACCCGTGTGAATCGAGCCCAAGGTCGTGTTCGTGTCTGCTAAAGTGGCACGGCCGTGTGGTGAACTCCAGGCCGTGTTGATTTCCTACTTTAGCCCATTTTCTCCGTTTTCGGCCCGTTTCTCATTTTTTTCATCCTCCGATGCTCTCCTAAGTATAAAACATGAAATTAAAGGATTAGGAGCATCAAATTCCACAATTCAAGGGATTAAATCATTCAAAAGTATGCTAAATGTGGGATTAAAATATGTATATATTACGGTTTATCACATGTAAACAATAAGCATCATACCATATGCAAAACAACCACAAACATTAGATATTGTGTAAGAACAATTCATATTTTCATAATCATGCTTACTCATCTCATTTCATACCACCTTTCGACCATATACATATATACATTGCTCACATTTACTTGCATGTATTCCCTGCACTCATCACCATAAGCCACATGAAATATATTTACTTAGACAAATTTCTCGATGAACCCTTCGGAATGATACTAAGTACCCGGTGGTTTCGCACACAGCCCACCAATAGTCAATAATAGGGTGGTATCGCACATAGCCCACCAACAAGAATAATTGCGGTGGTTTCGCACATAGCCCACCAAATGACAATATAAACGATGGTATCGCACATAGCCCATCGTGAATAAATAATAAGGTGGTATCGCACACAGCCCACCAAATAATGATTACGGATATTTTTCCGCACTTACATTTCTATTCCAAGGTTCATACGAGAATTACACACTATCTATTAATTTCAATCAATCTCACTCATAATTGATCTCATCCATACAATGCATCAATAAGTAATAACATATGTATTAAAGAGGTATCATTTACACATAAACTTACCTCGGTGCAAAATGTATTAATCGACGACTTAGTCCGTAACCTTGCCTTTTCCTCAGTCAAGGTTATTTCCGTGTTCTTCTTGATCTATAATAATAAAATTTATTCATTCAATCACTTTATAACTCATGATACATCAAAATTTCTACTTAGGCAAAAATGACCATTTTGCCCTTATACTTTAGCAAAATTACGATTTTTCCCCTAGGCTCGTAAATTGTTTTTCATCACATTTTCTCATTAAACAAGCCTAGCTGAACATTTATTTCTCTTACAACAACTCACAAAACCAATTATTTCATGCATTTATTACTCAATTGAAATCTTTACAAATAAGTCCCATTTGGTATTTTCATGGTAACACCTTTCACAAAAGTTGTTCCTTAACCCACTGACATTCATTTTCTTCCATAAAAACTCAGCAAACAACATGAACACTCTCATGGAAAGTCTCTAAGCTTTCAACCATTTAACAAAATAGTCCCCTCATTAGCTAGCTTAAGCTTGACGGGTTCCAAAAGTACAAAAATTATTAAGAAAGACCTCTAAAATCACTTATTTGCAAAAGAATAGCTTGGCTGAAAGTTTGAACTCCAAAAACCTCTAATTTCTCTTCAATTTTCGGTGGAAGAAGAAAGGTGAATAGTGAAAGATGATATCTCTTTTATTTATATTATTTTATTCCTTTCTGATCACCTAATTTCACCAAATTTTTTACCAAAATTAATGCCCTTGTCTCCCTTGTCTCTATGGCCTTCCAACACCCCATTATTGGCCTAATTTCACTTTAAGGACCTCCAATTTAATATTCTATGACTATTAGGCACCTATACCTTATATAATAGAACTTTCGTACTTTATGCGATTTAGTCTTTTTTCACAATTAAGCATGAAATCACCAAAATTAATGCACCAAAATATTCATACATCCTTATAACCATGCTATAACACATAAAATAATAATAAAATAATTTTCTTCAACCTCGGATTAGTGGTCCCGAAACCACTGTTCTAACTAGCCCCAAAATCGGGCTGTTACAGACAATGTTAGAGAGATAAAAAAATGTGAGCGAGCTCTATTCATCGAGATATGCATGTGTGGTGTGTTGGAGAGCACTAGCTATACGCTTCGCTTACGAGATATAATTGACTCTACGAGTCTATGTATGGTGTGATGGGAATTAGTGTATCCAATGAGTGGTGATAAAATCCACTTTACGTTTCATAATCTCAAGAGCCAAATTATCATACACCATGACTAAATGTGATTATATGTGCTTATATGTGATTGATATGTGTCGAAATATATATATGTCTAAACATTCATATAAATAATGTGTAAAAGAATGCATGGAATATGACTAAATATGTGAATTATGGCACTTAGTTAATGACATTTTGGGAATATGTTGTATGCTGTTTGGTTGATGCATGACGACTTGTTTGCACAGTGATTGTTCTAGGCATTCACTGAGCTTGTTAAAGCTCACCCACTCGATATTATCCTTCGCAGAGTAGTTTCGTTCCCAATGGAGTCGTGTGGTTGTCGAGGGATTGATCTAAGCCATTCTTTATCCATTATATTAGATGTTTTGCTTAATCTAGTTCTAGGGAATAAAAAGGCAATGTAGTAGACATTTATTTCAGATTATTAAGAAGTATTTGAGATTATTTGCATATTATGTATGTTTGGAAGCGTGAGGACTTGGATATGGTATTTGGACTACTGTTTTAGACAGTTTGATGCTTATATGACTAGGTAAATGAAACATGATGTTTAGGGATTAAGTTTGAATGATTTAAATGCTCTTAAATGTTGAATTTTTGTAACCTGAAGCAGAGGTATTGATATTAAGGCTTTTAAAACGATACCTCTATATTTTTGAAAGTGCAAGGAGTCAAAATACCAATTTGGTATCGATACCTTGGCCCGAGTATTGATACTCAAGATGTAATTATCGATACCTTTCGAAAGGTATCGATATTTTCCGATGTTTTGAAATTTGGTGAGAAATAGAATGCCAGTTTGGTATCGATTTTCCAGGTGGTATCGATACCACTTAAACGAAATATCGATACCATAGAGGCGATATCAATACCTACGTAACATTTTTTGGAAAACTTGATAAGTGATCCTAATGCATGATTATACCTATGTTATGCTATTTTATGAATTCTTGGTATGATTTATCAACAAAAAATGAATGTATGACTTATAATTAATGATAATGCTATGATATTATTAATCGAAAAAAAGAAAGATGCATGAGAAATAACATGTTGTTCTAGATGAACAAGTAGTGGGACTGTGGTGTGACATCTCGATATTCGGCTTGACGTCCAAGCCGGGTATGGGATGTTACAAAAGAAGTGGAGATCAGGTTTTTTTTTTTTTTTTTTTTTGCATGTTTTGCTTCAATGTCCTCTGGTTCCCTTTCTCAAGAACACCAACATCAAATCCACATAAATAGTACCTCATTAAACCAAAACTTCACAAGTCCATAATAATTTTAGTTGCAGGGAAATGTTGGAGGCAGCAACTATCAATAGAACCTGCAATTCATCCAGGATCAGGGTAGGGAAATTGAACTCCAAATCTACACCAAAACAGAGCCTTCCATCACCGTAACAGCTTTTCCTCGCAGAAGCACTCTCTGGTTCTGCTCATCTAAATGGATCTTCACTATTCCTCCTCTAGGTGATGCCTGCGCGAAGCAACCAACACAATCAATATCATAACAACAAGGTTTCATTGAATGGTTCAAAGGAAAAGTAAGGGAAGAATACCGCATGCGCAACAAAATCTAACTTTCCCAGCTTTTGGCTCCAATAGGGTGCCAAGGCACAATGTGCACTTCCGCAAACCGGATCCTGATAGACATGAGAAAGAGAGATTAGCATTCTACATAACGATCCAGCAATGTCGAGCCAAAGAGAATCATGTTCCAGGCAAAGCTATACATTGAGCACATATCTGCATGTATCTCAGTGTTTACTTATTTTTGCAAGTAATCATCTTCACTACTTTTTCCAGACATCAGACAAACTTGATAGTTAATGTCAAATGTTCATTCCAAGGACATAAATACGACACATTTCATCCTCAACAAAGGGCGTGGAGCATAAGTTAAGCAAAATCTGTCTGCTTAGATGAAATAAGAAATGTTGGATACTATGGCTCACCTCATTAATACCATACTTAGGACAGAAGAACCGACTAATAAAATCAAATTCAGAATCTGGAGGGGCAGCCCCTGAAACAATTAAGCCTCGTCCAGGACATTTCAGTATGTCATCGAACCGTGGCTCCATTTCAATAACAGATTTTCCAGATGGGAGCACAACCTAAAAGTATCCAAGTAAACAGAAAAAAAAAAAAACCCCTATCACTACACTATCATTAACAAACGTAAAAGTATCAAATGTGTCAACAAAAGCACACTATCCCTTTTTCAGTCACTTGGAGAACCAGTAACACCATATATGCATAAAGCTTGCTAATCATAATTGAAAGCAATAGGAGAACTCATGCTTTGCTTATGCAAATAAAATCCACATTTTTAATCGTACTTCTATTTTAAAATTAACTTTAATCTCTCTCAAAAAAGAATATTGATGTACTCAGAAGCACGTAGTGATTTTAACTAATAACCAGGCAAGGCTGATACTTAAACCAGAAATGTTAATGATCCTGATCAAGCATGAGAAAAGAGAAAATCAAGAAACAAAAAAAAAAATTACTAGTGTTATTGAGGAATTACAAAGATATCATCTGCGGTAGTCGTTCTCTTAACATCAATAAGTGGAGCATCGTTCAAGGCTTTCGATATAAGTGAAGCCTCAGCAGAATTGAAGTCGGTGACTGGAACTGTGGGAAAATTCAGTTCGATCAGAAAGCGGTCACTCACTCCGCTGTTCTGAACCTCGGAGACATTGGTTGGACAAACATCTGGAACCTTTTTAGCAGTTAGGATTCCAGATAATGTATCAAATTCAATAATGTTTGAATTTACCAAACCAGTTGTAAAGAGAGTATGAGCAGATGCTAAGGTTGCATGACCACATAGATTTACCTGCCAAAGAGGTAGACAATTAATGTGCAGGTCGCAATTGCTATATTACCACTTCACATTTGAGTCGAGCTTTAAGGTTCAATCAAGAATAATTGAGCATATCAAACATTCAATCTATTAGTGAAGGGTGTTGGAAATAAGAGAAGTGACCTCGGCAACAGGGGTAAACCATCTAAGACGAAACCTGGTGTTTGGAGAGGTGGAATTGGTGATCCGAGTCAAGTAACAAGTCTCGGAGATATTAAACTCAACAGCCACTGCTTGCATCCATTTCTCATCTCTTTCTTCCTCCAACAAACAAACCGCAGCTGGGTTTCCCTTAAAGGCGGAGTTGGTGAATGCGTCAACCTGTTCAAGAATCAAACATTCCAACCTGCTTATGACTTGACCCAACTCATTCTTTCGGGATAAGACTGAGTTGAGCAGTAGCACAGAAATAAACGAGCAAAGATAAGAGACAGAGATACTACCACATAGTATTTGATGGGTGTTTTGGCCATGTTGTTCAGACTAAGATTTGAGTTTGAGAAAACACAGTTTTCTCAAACTTTGGAGTTGAACGGAGATAAATGATGGTACCAAAGAAGTAAAAAGGTCAAAAGCCAAAGCCAATTTAAACAAGACCACCTCAAATTGCCATTCATTTTTTTAATCAATTTCCCCTTTAATTTTTTAATCAGTACAGTAGACTTTAGGTCAAGTTAAGCTATGTCCATAAAAAAATACTTATATCAAATTAAATATACTATTCCTGTTTTATAAATAAAATCTGCTAAAGCTCCCAAGTTCCATTTGAGAGGGTATTTCAAGCAAGGTTTTTAGAATTGAGAAAATGAGAAAAAAAGCCTTATTGTTAATTAATTATATAAAAATTTCATATCTTTTTTCTTCTTAAATCAAGTTTAGTTTATAGAACGAGTTCAACATGATTTTATGTACTTTTAAGAGTTGGATGTTATAATTGACATGGCCACATAGGCCTGGAATAAACAGTAAACATATAAATATAGTTTTTGATCCATCATATCATACAACAGCTTGGAATCATGTTCTTTAACTAAACCCTAAACCAGCAATCAACCTGTTCCGTTGACTGGGAAGAAATTATAAATTAAATCCAGGCACCTTAGCTTCACAAAGCTACAATACAGATGATGACTAAACGCAAATAAATTACTCCATCGAGCGCAGCATTGTGCACCAACTTATTTTATTTATGAACATGAATTTTTGGGTTGGGGGGGAGGGGGGGCAATTCCTGCCCCTAGAACTACCAAACGCCCTCCTTTGACATTTTCAGGAAATTGGACAAGGTGATATTAGGGAGCTCAACCACCCCTGTCTTCTTCTTCTTTATCCTCATCACCTTCAGTGACTCCGCACCCTTTGACTGTGTAACTGTTACCGAGACCACGTTGTAGAACTGTTCAACGAATGTTAGGGAAGAAATTATTACACTTTCACCGTGTAAGATATTCATCAATATTCAATATTAAATCCAACACTGGTTGCAGCAAGAATCAGAGAGCTATTTTCTGAACAAAAATTTCCATCAGTAACCAACTCGGCATTGCATTTAACGAAGCAAGCATGTTCAGAAAAAGGGAGAAGATCGAGGGGTTACCTCACAGACACCATGCAACAACAATCTATGGAAAGGATCTTGGACCTGTAAAGCAAGGACATCCCCATCTCCACGTTCCTGGATGAAGGTCCGTATGCAGTCCTGAAAAAAGAGAAAGGGTTTAGGTATTACCAAGTTGCCTAAGAGGAAGAATGGGAATATTTAACTTGACAGGTCTTATGTTGAACCATATTTCACTCTCGTACATTACCTGTTTACTTATCTAAATAGTTAATGACATAAAATTTTCAACCAGAAATCTGCTCTCAAGCCTTTTGAGCATATGAATTCCAACTCTCATGGAATACATCTGGAGTCTGGTATGCTACTAAACAAACTAATCGCATTAAGTCTACCTTAACCACTACTTATCCCTTCAATTATACTATTATAGCATAAATATTAAGCTGGGATCTATAGCATACTCATACCGACATTAACCCGGTATTCCTACCCTCCTTGCACTTGATTTTGAGAAAAGCAAACAACATAGCGAATAACTTGCAAACAAAATAGAAGAAAAAGCTCATGAGAAGAACCCATTAATGATAATCATTCTCAAAGAAGCAAAAGCAAAATCATGAACCTCATAGCTTGCAATAAGATCTGAAAGAAAGCTACGGCGAAGTGCTTCTCTTGTTCGGCAATCAACTCTTCGCCATGCAGTCAAGAAAGCTGCCTTATCAGCATCAGCATGAAATTTCTTCTTCACAGATGAATTATTTAAGGCGCCAATAATATTAGCCTAACATAAAGGAATATACAATAATGTGAGCATGTATCCACAATAGTTTTCCTATTCTGGAATTTGCTTAAGGTTATCATCTTCAATTACAAAATCAGACATAATATCTTCCTCCTTATACACTTACCGATAGTTTTCCTATTCTGAATTTGCTTAAGGTTATCTTCTTCAATTACAAAATCTTTTTATAACATTGAAAAAGTTTTGATGAACAAGGGAAGTAAAATGACCTCTTTATCCATATCTATAGTCCTAAATTTGTCCCATTCTCCCACATTCGTCATGCAAAATGCTGATGGTGGCACATCATCACCTGTGAATGAATTTGCAAATAGGGGCTGATTATATTCCTTTGAAATAAATCATTCAAAAGTATAATGGGACACCAAGCAACCAAGACCACAAGTATGCCACACAACAACAATGTTCTCATCCCTTCCACTATTATCATGTTAAAGTTGCACATTCTTAATACCTAAAGGCAAGTATAGAGCATCAATTAATACACATTGCCCATGGCTGATGTTACAAGGTTATTGTACTCATGAATGCAGCTACTAAAAAGTGCATACGGTGAACTGAGTGATATCCAGCAGGACATGTCATTACCCCATGGTGGTGGAGCAAAAAGGCCTCTTACTTCTTCCGCATTCAAGCGAGGAACAAGTTCCATCAACAATCTATCATTTAACCATCTTCTAGAACGTCGGTTTGTAACCTGAGGCAAATAAGCAAGCATTTCAGGGAATGAACAGCTTATTCGAGAAATATCCCAAACAAATACAGCAATGAAACCGTTAACTCAATAGAATTCATAAATGAACTAGTCCAAAAAAAGTCTTAAAGAGTTAAAATTTCAAAGACGCAAGAAATTTGCAAACAAAGAAAAAAGTTAAATCAATACAACACCTATCATCACTAAAATGGATCCTATAATCAGTAAGATCAGAGTGGAAATTGTTCTAAAAATGGACCCATTCGCAAGTGATAAAGAACGTTACTTTTCCAGTCAAGCTCTCGAGAAGCTCAATCTTCTTCTCAATCGAGAGCCCACGAGATTTTCCATTTTCTCCTGCCGAAAAAGTTAAAACAAACATCACTTAATTTTCCCAGAAGGGAAAGATTTGAATTTTTTCACAGAAATGGAGTAGTTTTATCCACATAATAACACACAATAACTAACGCTAAAAAGGTTAAAATCGATCTGGGTTCATTCCATCAACAGCACAAAAAAATGGAACAAAAAAAAAGAACACACAAATATTTTAAAAAAATTACCTTTACGAAGCTCAATCAAGGGAGATGATAAGAGAAGGTCGGTTTCTCTTTGAAGAACCCCAGGAGTGGCCATGACTGTTGATAGTTTGATCGGGGATTGAATGATTTTTGGAGATGACTAGATCTGTAATTGATGGGTGTTTCCGGGACGTTCTTTTCGGAAGGAATAAAAAAAATCGAATCCAAACGCAGCCTTATCCTTAAAAAGCCCTTTCAGACTACCTCCGAACACTGATCTAATGGAAACGTGAGGAAAGCTTGAATCCTAAAATCAGCTGCTTCGGCTATGCTTTGTGTACGAGATTTGCCCAATTTGGTGATGAAAAGCTTTGAAGGATGGGTTCAAAGTCCAATGTAGAATTTGATGTAGCTGGGAAATTGACAGAGTCCTGGGAAGACACGTATCAGTTTAGGCAATGGCACGTGTGAGAAGTGGAGGAAACCCCGAGGAAAAATGAAGATATGCCGTGTATGATTCTCTTTGATTCTTCTTTCTATAATTATAATTTTCCCTTGCCCTTAATTTCCTAATTTGTACTTCTTTTTGGTTAATATGTTCACTTTCGACATTTTATTTAGAGAAATCCCAACATGTTTTCTTTTTATCTATTGATAATATGAAAACACATTAGGCCCTTAATTATGTCTCAATCTCAAACAAGTTTAATATGAAACACATTAGGCCCTTAGTTATGTCCCAATCTTAAACAAGTTTAATTTAAATATTAAGTTTGAATATTTAATTCAAACATTCTTTTAATCTATAAATAATGACTTATTTCAATGATGAATATGGTATTTTATTTCAGATCATTTTTCAAATCTAGGATGTTACAATTGGAACAAAAGTGTATAAGTTAGAGGAAAAATCTATAATCCCCAGTGTGTACGCCATATCAAAGATTGACAATGTAATTGAAGGAAGGATTGCACCAAGCTCAAAAAGTACGTAGTTTCTGGTTGTAGATGTGGCATCATCTGAAGAGTTAGGATACATAATTAAAATGATCTTTTTTTTGTAAAATTGGAGGCTAAATAAATCATTATGCCAACTTTTAATTTGAATTTTTAAGTTTTCTTGAATTTTCGACTTCAATTATTTTGAGCAATTTTCTTTCAATTATTTGTTTGTTTGTTTTACAATGAGTAGCTAAATTTCATTTCTAGCTTAGTTTGGTGTTTGAATCGTGAGACTTTGAATTCGTACATTATTCTTTAATTTAGTATTGGTTAATTCTTCGATTTAGGAGATAAACTCAATCGTTTCACAATTTCATTTTAGCATCAAAATCGAGAAGGGCCCCTTGATTTGGTGTTGGACGACATACATTTAGTATCAGTAATTATAACACCCCAAACTCGGCCTAGACAAACGATCGAATCTTGTGAAATTAAATAAACTTGTTTTAAAATTCCAGATTTTGAACTAGAAAAGTGTGTTATCGAGAAATGTTAATTTTGACAAATTTCTTGCAATTTATCGAGAAAATACACATAGATCTTATTTATTTGATAGAAAACATTTAATTTGTTACTTAATTTCGCAGCGGAAGTTTCATAGTCATTCATTTGTAAAGCACAATTTCAAAATGTGGAAACGAATCATTTTGCAATTTAACAAAAACACAATCAGGTAGCAAGCCCATCAAAAGCTGAAAATAAAGTCCACAATACTTAAACAATCCAAAAAGTCCTGAGTTCAATTTAAAACAAAAATCGTTTCATTATTTTAATTAGAAAACTTGAATGTTGTAATATGTGTGTGAGTTTTTCCAAAACAATAACATACATTACTCAATTTATAAAAAAATGTCGCACTAATGACTTTATTTTTTTATTATTTTGGTAAAACTCGTTTTATTGGTTAAAATAATTTGCAGCGGAAAAAAAATGTACAACTTGTTTAACTTTGAAAAATCAAACGTCTAGTTTTTAAATATTAGAAATCATGCAGAATTTTCAATTAAAAATGACTAACTAAAGTCCAGCGAACTCAAAACCAAACTTGAAAGTCCGAAAATAAGTCTCAAAATCCAAAAGTCCAAACAAGTTTAATTTAATGATTATTTAATATAATTTTACGCAAGAAAACCAATCTGAGCTCCCAAATGCCGCCCAATTCTAAGTACGCAAGTTACTTGAGAATATGAGACAAAAGGGTAAGCTATGAAGCTCAGTGTATAACTCAAGCACAAGTGTAGATAATACAATAAACATATCGGAATATCGTAGAGAATTTCATCAAATTCAAATTAGCAAGTTGAGCATGCATGGTTATGTCAATGCAGTATTTCCAAAAAACATAATGCAACTTTTTTAGAAAATTTCCTACCCAACTCCGCTACACACCAATTAGAGTTCCCCAGAACTCTTCCATCCAAAACACATCAACAGATAATTGTGGACAAAGCCACTAGAAGTAATGCAGATAAACTGCCAGAATAGATATATGTGGTCAAGCCACTATATTTGCAGTCAAGTTACTAGAACAAATATGTGGTTAAACCACCAGATAGTGCAGATCATTAAACTGCCAGAACTTCCTCCTTTCCGTATCATTCCAACCCCATGCAATGTGACATGGCATGCAAATACATAGTCAAAATAGTAAGCATGTTAAACATGCAATCATATATTTAACAGAAATCAATAGGCATAGGATTTCATGCTTTGCACAACAAATATGTCAAATCTCGATGATAACAGGTCAATTTAGTCAGAATAGCCATAATGTTACATGCCATGAGAATCGGAACAAAACATAACTTATCACACAAGATAAAGCACACACAACAGAAACATCAGATTTCATTTATCGGACAATCATACATATCATTCATCGGAGTTTATGAAATCACTAACCTCAAACATGCAATCCAAAACTCAGCCCAAACTAAATTTACTCAAAATGGGCCCATATACCCGTGTGGCCCACACGGCCGCGTGGCTCACATGGTCTGGCACATGGCTTGACACACAGCTGTATGGCGTCGACTGGAAGATTCATTTTTCCACGATTTTTATGAGTTTTCGAGTTCGAGTCACACACTTGGTTAATTCGCGATGCCAACACAACAACAACGTTTTCAGAACCTAAAAACGACACCCAACTTAACGAATTAGCAAAAAAATACAAGAAATGACCCTTGCTTTCTAAAGCATTCTGCCCAAAAACCATAGGACATTCGATCCTTGTAAACTGAATTATCGTAAACTAGCCCCTAATCGACATTCGATTACTTACCCTAATGAGAGAACAGTTTCAAGAGCTCTCAATTTGCCGGAAGACTATTTGTTATTGAAACTTCACCTATACCAAGGATTTTAAATAATCAAAGTTGTGTCACATAAAATAGAAAATCATCACCCAAAAACTTGAAAAACTCCTTCATAAAAATATGAATATTAAAATAAAATCCTTACCATCCACCGTCAAAACTGGTCAAAAACAAAATATGGCACTAATACACGCTAAGTCAGATTGGAAACAAAAAAGCAGTAAAGTGATAGAAACGATGATAGTTAACAAAAAGAGAATTGCACCAAAATCACTACGGTAGAGGAAGAAAATCTGTATGAATCAAGGAAAATTGGGAAAAAGAATAGACAAAGAAAATTCAACAACCAAAGAAAACTGACGTGAAATAAAGAAAGGAAAAAAAAGAAAAGAAAAAAAAACATAATGGGGAAGTAATGGAGAAAGTGGGAACGACAAATAGGGAGGGATTTTTTTCTTAATTAAAATTTTTAAATATAAAACAATAATAATAAAAATAAAACTAAATCTTAACCTATCAAATTATCTGATATCTAAATCTGGTGGCTTAGAATTTGATTTCAACCCAACTTCTAAGCACTTAGGCGACACAAGAAGTGACAAAAAAATAATTTCACTTTGCACTCACAAGATTGAAACACGAGACCTCTAGATAAACTGAAGCCTTACCCTTGAACCAGCAGGCTCATTCTTGTAAAAAACTAACAAGAATAAAATATAACCTACATCTGACCAGTCAAGTGTAGGTAAACATTTTCACTTTTAAGCATATATCCTATTACACATATAATCACCTAACATTCAAGCATATATCACAATATTCAAAACATCTTTATAGATAAATTGTATAATGGTCAAATACTCATTTAGGCATACATCACATTACACATATATACATTTTAAGATAATTTGGCACTTGCTATGAAACATAAAAGTGAACTCTATCATCACTCATCGGATACATGGGTCTACAACACACCAAACATAGACTCATAGAGTCAAACACGTCCCAAAAGTGAAGCGTAAAGCTAAAACTGTAACACCCCTTACCCGTATTCAACACCAAAATAGGGGTCGAGGCATTACTAGACTTATACGTAAACAATCAATCCACATCAAAACCTGACTTTCTATTCCCAATTAAAACTTTTGATAGCACATCTTAAACAAGCCTACAAGGCCTAATTTATGGTTTAGGAATGGTTCGGAATCAAATCGAATTCCTTTGAAGCTTTCCGGAAGACCTTGGAAAATTCTCTCCAAATAGTCCACACGCCTGTGTCACATATCACATGGCCGTGTTCGACACCCGTGGTCGACACTGACTTGCATCACACGGCTTATCACACGCCCGTGTGTCTGGCCCGTGGTCGCCTCTAACTTGCATCACACGGCCAGTCACATGCCCGTGTCCTTCGACCGTGTGGCGAATTAAACTCCAAATTCAGGTGCAGACTTCACACGGCCTGGGCACACGCCCATGTCCCTGGTTGTGCCTTCCACACGGCTGAGACACACGGCCGTGTCTCTGCCCTTGTGTTTACTACTGAGTTTACTGACTTGTAAAACTAACATGTAGGGGACACATGGCCTAGCCACACACCCATGGGGCTGACCGTGTGTCACACACGGCCTAGACACACGCCCGTGTGGACAAGAACAAGGCTATTTGCCAAGCTCTTTTTATCACCCCAGCTCATACAAACATAGTCACATTCAAATATCAACCCATTCATACATGTTTTAACCAAGCAACCCCATCATGTACCACACACACACTCATGAATAACCTCGTCCTTTCATAGATTAGCATTAATGAGCCATCAACTATGACAATATACAAAAGAGTTCATCTCTAAAAGAGTCAATACACTTGGCCAAAACAACAAAACATTACATTAAGCCTAGCCCCTATACATGCCATACTCAAAACGCTAAGTCTAAATGTACCGAGATGAGTCGATAGTGTGGGTGATCTTCAGATTATCTTCGAACCCCGAACTAGCTCTTTGACTCTATAAAACAAGGGAAATGAAAGGGAGTAAGCTTTAAGCTTAGTAAGTTTACGTGTAAACAATAAACATCATAACATGTGCTAATCAATAAATAGCATTACATACTAAGCAAGAACAATCCACATTCCATAGCCATGCTTACTCATTTCATCTCTTACCATATTCCAACCATATAACAAACATAATGCTCACATTTAATAGCATACATTCCCTGCACTTATCACCACAAAGTCACATGAAACAAACACTTAAACAATTTCTCATTGAACTATTGAAATAATACCATACACTCGGTGGTTTCGCACATAGCCCACCATTAATCCATAATTAGGGTGGTATCGCACATAGCCCACCAACAAGAGTATTTATGGTGGTATCGCACATAGCCCACCAAATGATAATATGAACGATGGTATCGCACACAGCCCATCGTGAATGATTAGTAAGGTGGTGTCGCACTTAGCCCGCCATTAAGAATATTTACGGTGGTATCGCATATAGCCCACAATTAATCTATAATTAGACTAACACGGAAATTACTCAATATCTATTGAATTCAATCCATCTCAATCATAAATAATTTCATTCATACAATTCACCATTTAATAGCAACATGTATACTCAAAATGAATTGTTTACACATAAACTTACCTCGGTGCAATATGTGTTAATCAACGGCTTAATCCGTAACCTTGCCTTTTCCCCGGTCAAGGTTGTTTCCACGCTCTTCTTGATCTATAATAATGAAATTCACTCATTCCATCACTTTATAAATCATAATACATCAAAATCTCTACTTAGGCAAAAATGACCATTTTGCCCTTACACTATGGCAAAATTACGATCTTGCCCCTAGGCTCGTAAATCATCTTTCATCACATTTTATCATTAAACAAGCCTAACTAAACATTTATTCCTACTACAACAGCTCACAAAACCATTTATTTCATGCATTTATTACACATTTATAATCTTTACAACTAAGTCCCATTTAGGTGTTTTCATGGTAACACCTTTCACAAAAGTTGTTCCTTGACTCACTAACATTCATTTTCTTCCATAAAAACTCAGAAAACAACATGAACACTCTCATGGCAAGTCCCTAAACTTTCAACCATATAGCAAATTAGTCCCCTCATTAGCTAGCTTAAGCTTTGGGGACTCCAAAAGTACAAAAATTCTCAAGAAAGACCTCTAAAATCACTTACTTGTAAGGAGATAGCTTGGATGAAAGTTTTGAGCTCTAAATACTCTAATTCTCTTCAATTTTTAGTGGAGAAGAAGAATGAATAGTAAAAGATGATATTTCTTCTTTTTATCTTATTTTATTCATTCTTTCATCACCTAATTCCACCAAATTGACCAAAAATTTAATGCTCTTGTCTCCCTAGTCTATATGGCCAACCAACACACCCTTAATGGCCTAATTTAACTTTAAGGACCTCCAATTTAATATTCTATGACTATTAGACACATCTACCTTGCAAAATAGAACTTTCACACTTTATGCGATTTAGTCCTTTTTCACAATTAAGCATACAATTACTAAAATTAAAGCATCAAAATTGTCATATAACCTTATATTTATGCCATAATACATAAAATAATACCAAAATAATTTTCTTCAACCCCGGATTAGTGGTCCCGAAACCACTGCTCTGACTAGCCCCAAAATCGGGCTATTACAACTCTCTCCTCCTTTAGAGATTTTCGTCCTCGAAAATCTTATCGATAAAGAGATTTGGATATTATTCTCTCATGGCTTCTTCCGGTTCCCATGTAGCTTCTTCCACACCGTGTTTTTTCCATAACACCTTTACTAAAGCTATGCTCTTATTCCTCAACTGTTTAACTTCCCGAGCCAATATCCTAATTGGCTCATCTTCATAAGTCATATACGATCGTATCTCAATTTCCGTTGGAGGGATCACATGCGAAGGATCAGAACGATATCGCCACAACATTGATACATGAAACACATTATGTATTTTCTCTAACTCTACCGGCAAAGCCAACCGGTATGCCACTGGCTCAATCCTTTCGGTAATCTCATACGGCCCTATGAAGCGTGGATTCAATTTGCCCTTTCGACCAAATCTCAATATTTTCTTCCATGGGGATACTTTCAGAAATACTTTGTCGCCCACTTGAAACTCGATTTCTTTCCTTTTTAAATCCGCATACGACTTTTGTCGGTCCGAAGCAGCTTTCAAACTATCACGGATCACCTTCACTTTCTCCTCAGTCTCTTTAACTAGATCGACCCCATGAATTTGCTTCTCACTAAGCTCGGTCCAATACAAGGGAGTCCGAAACTTGTAACCATATAAAGCCTCGTACGGTGCCATCCGTATACTCGACTGGTAACTGTTGTTGTAGGAAAATTCGACCAAAGGTAGGTATCTTTCCCAACTACCTTCAAATTCTAACACACAGCATCGGAGCATATCCTTAAGAATTTGAATCACTCTTTTAGATTAGCCATCGGTTTGAGGATGGAACACGGTACTAAAATTCAGTCTCGTACCTAAGGCTTTCTGCAACTTCTTCCAAAATCTCGAAGTAAATCTCGGATCTCTATCCGAGATAATAGATCTAGGCACCCCATGCAATCTCACCACTTCAGTAATATACAACCCGGCCAACTTATCAAGTGAGTAATCCATACGTATCGGTATAAAGTGAGCCGACTTTGTTAATCTATCAATAATGACCCACACAGCATTTTTCTTTCTCGGAGTCATAGGCAACCCCGTTACGAAATCCATGGTGATTCGATCCCATTTCCACTCGGAAAAGATCACTGGTTAAAGTAATCCCGAGGGTACTTGGTGCTCGGCTTTCACTTGTTGACAAACTAAACATTTCGTAACAAACTCAGAGATGTCTCTTTTCATGCCCGGCCACCAATTCAATTTCTTCAAATCATTGTACATTTTTGTGCTACCCGGGTGTACTGACAAACGACCACTGTGTGCTTCATGTAAAATTTTTTGGATTAACTCGTCATCCTTTGGCACACAAATCCTATCATGAAACATCAAACAACCATCTGAACTAACCTAAAAATCAAAGTCATCTCCCGATTCGCACTAAGCTCTCTTAACTTGTATCTCACTATCATTCTTTTAAGCTTCACATATCTGCTGAATAAATAATGGTCTAGCCCTCAACTCGGCCAATATAGCGTCATCATCGGACAACGCTAAGCTCGTACTCATAGCTTTCAAAGCATATAGGGATTTTCTGCTCAAGGCATCTGCAACCACATTCGCTTTCCTCGGATGGTAATCGATTACTAACTCGTAATCCTTTAATAATTCATGCCACTGCCGTTGTCACAAATTCAAATCCTTTTAGTCCATTAAGTACTTCAAACTCTTGTGATCGGTGAAGATTCAGCACTTCTCACCATATAAATAATGACGCCAAATATTTAAAGCAAAGACAATTGCAGCCAACTCCAAATCATGAGTCGGATAATTCTTCTCATGCGGTTTTAATTGTCTCGAGGTGTAAGCTACTACCTTACCCTCTTGCATCAACACACAACCGAGACCATTTAATGATGCATCACTGTAGACTACGAACTCTTTCCCCGACTCAGGTTGTACCAAAACCGGCGCCTCAGTCAATAATGCTTTCAATATCTCGAAACTTTGTTGGCATTTCTCAGTTCATTCAAACTTAACTTCTTTTTGCAACAGTTTTGTCATCGGGGTAGCAATCATGGAAAACCGTTTGACAAATCGTCTGTAGTACCCCGTCAAACCCAAAAAGCTCCTAATCTCAGACGCATTCCTTGGCGATTTCCACTCCACAATAGCCGAGATTTTACTCGGGTCAACTCTTATACCGTCACCCGACACAATGTGTCTTAGAAATCTGACCTCTCGGAGCCAAAACTCGCTCTTGCTGAATTTAACATATAACTGCTTGTCTCTAAAAGTTTGTAAAACGATTCTCAAATGTTCTGCATGCTCACTCTCATCTCGAGAATAAATTAGTATGTCATCAATAAAAACAACCACAAATTTATCCAAATACGATCGGAAGACACGATTCATTAAATCCATGAAAATCGTAGGAGCATTCGTTAAACCAAATGGCATGACAAGAAATTCATAATGGCCATACCTCGTCTGAAATATAGTTTTCGGCACATCTTGCTCCTTAACCCTCAACTGGTAATAGCCAGACCTTAGGTCTATCTTGGAGAACACCGTAGCTAACTTCAATTGGTCAAATAAATCATCTATCCTTGGCAAAGGATACTTATTCTTCACTTTCACCTTGTTGAGTTTTCTGTAGTCTATGCACAATCTCATCGACCCATCCTTCTTCTTTACAAAAAGTACCGGAGCACCCCACGGTGAATAACTTGGTCTTGATATTCTTGAAAGCTTCAATTTTCTGTGTCTGCCTAAATTCGTTTGAAGTTTATGGCAGTTTGTGGTGGGAGTGGGTGTTGTTGGTGTTGAATCTTCGTGTTCCTTTTTATTTTTTTGTCAGTTCTATTTTGTTTTCGTTTTTTGGTTCCCGTTCGGTGGTGTTTATCGCGTATAGTTCTACTTTTTCTGAGTTTTTTTATTTTTGGCGTTGATTTGATGGCCTGACGAGCGATGTCTTATCAATCGAGTCTGCTGATGATGCTGCGTCAAAATTTCCACGGAACCTGGTAAAATCTTTCTTTTCGTTTGCTTTTGTTTCTTTTGTCCTTTGCGTTGACTTTTCTTTATTCTGAGCTAATTACATTTGTTTTCGGCTCTTGCATGAGTTTTCTTGGAATTTTGAGGATTTTGTGGGTCCCTCGGTGGCCATTGTTTTGATTCTTGCGTCGTTTTCTTACGTTACATGCATGGTTTTAGGTTTTTCTTAATTTTTTATTTTCTTTCATGTTACCATGCACGTATTGTAAATTCGCTATGGGGACTCCCCAAAATTGGTCTATGTGCACTCATCCTTTCACTGGCAACTTTTCCGTCTAACTTGTTTGTTTCTTGAGTTTTCAGTTACGGCGCAGTCGTCCTAGGCTTGGGGACAATGCTTGTGCTTTGCCTTCTTGTTTTTATTTTTATTTTTTGCTTTGTTTCATTAAGATAGTGTTTTCCTTATCCCGTATTCGTGTTATCAGTTTTTTTTTGTGATTCTTGTTACCTCGTTCGGTTGGTTTTTTGTCTCCTATTTTTTTTTTCATTTTGTACTTTTCGTCCCGTTTTGTTTTTGTGGGTCTGGTTCTGCTCCTGTTTTTCTCTGTAGGGTTTCCTGTTTTGGCGGTATGATGGAAGATTGATCGGAAAACGCTAAAGAAAATATGGAGGATGATATCAACCTGCTGATGGAAAGGTTAAAATTTTTAGATGAGGAATCAACCAAGGTATTTCGCTTAAAAGATGAAAATAACTCTCAAAGGTTCGAATCTTGGGCTGTCGGTAAAATAATGGCGGTGGAAAAGCCAAATAGGGAGGCGATGTACAGGGTCTTTTGATCGCTTTGGTTCACCAGAGAAGAGGTGAATTTTGTGGCCCTGAAGGAAGATGTGATTATCGTCAAGTTCGGCTGTGTGGAGGATAGGAGCAGAATTCTAAACCTAATGCCATGGCTCTTTGACAACTACCTTTTTTCGATGCTTCCATTTGTGAAAGGAAAAGCCATCGAGTCCTACGTTTTCTATAAGTCCCCTTTCTAGCTTAGAACTTTCAACATACCGCTGGAGCTTATGGATCGCCAAACAGCCTTGGAGATGGGGAAGGCCATAGGAGAATTAGTGGCAATCGATTGGAAGGATAGGGATGGTGGATGGACAGAGTTAATTAGGATAAAAGTTCTGATCGATATCTCAAAGCCTTTGAGACGAGTTGTAAAGCTGGTCGACAGAGATGGGATTGATATTACTTGTGCTGTAAAGTACGAAAGACTCCCAGACTTCTGTTTTCTATGTGGAGTGATTGGTCATAAGAAGGATGGATGCCAGGACAAGCATGGTTTGAGGGATGCTAATAAACTAAGCCCGCAATATGGTAATTGGCTAAGGGCTACGATAATAACCCCGAGTCAAGACAGGGGAAACTGGCAAAACGGAGTAGAGGTTTTATCAATGAAAGCCGCATCGTTTGAAGACAAAGAAGTTAGCAATTCGAAATCAAGGGAGGAGAGCGGGCAAATAGTCCAAAAGGGTAGAGACAGGAGAGGTGATGAGGAAATCATGTCTGCTTCTCCAGCTAAAAGAAGGTTTCACAGACACATGCAGGATGGTATGGGACGGCTTAAAAGCAAAAGAAAGAGGTCGAGGGGGTCAAATAGAGATAACATGGAGGAGAGCCCAGCTAAATTGGCTAAGAGAAGATTGATGGATTATATTTCACCTAGCAAGGCGGTGGCTGGCGATCAGCCCCGCCAGGAGCCATGAAGATTATGTGTTGGAATTATCGGGGGTTGGGGAACCCTGCGACAGTTCGCGAGTTGAAGCAACTTATTGTTGCTAATGTCCCCGATATCATCTTTTTGAGTGAGACTCAGATTAAAGCTAATAACATCTCTCGTGTTAGTTCTATTTGCAGGATGGATGGTTGTTTGGCAGTCAATGCGGAAGGAAAGAGTGGGGGTTTGGCTTTGATGTGGAGGGATGGGGCAAATGTGACGATTCAAAGCTACTCTAAGTTTCATATTGATTCGTTGGTTGACCTGGATGATGGGAAGAACCTTAGGTTCACGGGTTTCTATGGGCACTCTGATCCGGTTGTGAGAAACCAAGCATGGGATATGTTGAGAAGGATTAAAAGCACTGCTAGGGAGGGATGGATGGTGGGTGGAGATTTCAGTGCCATCCTTAACGCGGCTGAGAAGGAAGGTGGAAGGAGGAAACCCAAGGTTGCTATGGAAGAGTTTGGTGAGCTTCTGGAGGAGCTGGCCTTGGTCGATATTAAAACTAAGGTTGGATGGTTCACGTGGTGCAACAATAGGGAAGGGTCGGGTCTTATAAAGGAGAGGCTCAACAGATTTCTTGTGTCGGAAGATATTGTTGAAAACATGCCTTTCATTGATACTATGGTGGTTCGCCAGTCTAAGTCCGACCATGATGTTATCCTTATGAATACCGATGGGAACAAGCCGAGGGTGAGATGCGGTGATCCTAAACATTGGTTTAGGTACGATACGTGCTGGGTAAAGGAAAAGGAAGCTGAGGATATCATTAACACCGTTTGGTCCAAAAGGAATAGGAACCTTATGGATAAGATTGAGGACGTTCGAGAGAAGCTAGGACCTTGGCAATTTAATTGCTTTAAAAACATGCGGAGAAAGATCAATACCTTGGACAGGAAAATTTGTTCCTTAATGGATGGCCCATGCAACGTGAATACGTCGAGGCTCCTTAAGTCTGCAAGGGGAAAGTTGGGTCATCTTTACGATGTTGAGGAGAAATACTGGGCGCAAAGAGGTCGCACCCAGTGGCTTAGAGAAGGGGACCACAATACTCATTACTTCCACGTTCGAGCTACGATTCATAAGAAGAAAAATAGTATTGATAAACTTAAGGATTCTAAGGGGACGTGGCATGAAGATAGCTCGAGGATATGCAAAGTGGCTTGGAGTTACTTTAATGATCTTTTCAAGTGTTCTATCGATCCTAATGATGAATTTGACTTACACTTTGTTCATTGCTGTATCACGGATATTATGAATGAGAATCTCAGCAAAGAGTTTACGGACGCTGAGATTTTAACGGTGTTCAACTAGATTGATCCTAGGAAGGCTCCGGGCATCGACGGGCTGCCTGGAAGTTTTTTTAAAGATCATTAGCAGACAGTGGGAAAAAACGTCCTTAATTTTTGTCATGAAGTGTGTAACATCCCGGTTTAGGGCCTAGTCAGAATAGTGGTACGAGACCAAAAATCCAAGGGTTATGAATGAGTTTTTGAGGTTTATATTATGTATGCATGCTAGTGTGAAAGTTTCATGAAGCAATTTTGTGAAATTGTGGTTGAATTGCCCAAAAGGAGTAAATTGCAAAAGTTGCAAAATGTGTGTTTCTAGAAGCTATATGTGTGAAATAGCTTTAGATTATTAATTAGAGGTCTTTAAATAGTAATTTATCCAAATTCTAATTTTTGGACAAAAATAGGCATGGATGAGTTAAAATTTGAAGTTTATCAAAAAGGGCATTTTGGTCATTTAGTTATTAAGTGATTAAATAGGTGAAAAGATGACAAAAATTCACTCATCTTCTCCCCCAAGCTGCCAAAAATTTCAATAGCCATTGTTAGGGCTCTTTCAATTTTTCAAGCTTGCTAGTAAGTGCTCCTAAGCCCAGTTTTTGATATTCTTCGTATTTTTGAAGTCCTAGTAGCATGAGTAAGCTATTTTTAGCTTTTGGGTGAGCTATTATGGATGTTCAAAAATGTACATATGTATGACATACATGTATTTTGTTGTTTTATGGAAGATTATGAAAGCTTGATTTAGTAGAAACATCTTTTGTTAAGTGATTTTCCATGAAAATGCATGTAGGGACTAGTTTGTGAAAAACTTTAGTTTGGTCATACATATGTGGTTTAGTGAGAATTGATGACAGATTTAGTTGAATAAGTGGTTCGGCTAAGCATGAAAGACTAGAAAGTTGAATAAAAAACACTTTACGAGCCTTTGGGACTAAAGTGTAAATATGAGAAAGTTTAGGGGTAAAATAGTAATTTTGATAAAGTATGAGATGTGGGTCAATTTAGTCAATGTATGTATTGAATAAGCTGATTTATGCATTATAGATCAAGAAAGACGAAGCCCGGATCGAAACCGAGGCAAAAGCAAGGTGGTGGACTAAATTGCATATTTCTATACTTTTGAGTATTGAGGTAAGTCTATGCATAAACAATGCATTCATACTTACAATTTGTTGATGATAGCTAGTGTGTAGCTTGTTTGAGATTGATTGAGAACCTATGTGGTCCAAGTAGAATGAATGTAGTAGAATTGTGAATGGATGTTTAATTGAGTAAGTAGACATGTGAATGTGTAGTGATAATGCTAGATGGTAGACTAAGTGCGATACCATCCTAATGCATATTGACGATGAGCTGGCTATGTGCGATGCTATCGTGAGGTATATCGTTTAGTGGGCTAAGTGAGAAACCCTATGATTACCTTTGTGGTAGGCTAAGTGCGATATCACCTTATTAATCGATTGTGGTGTGCTAAGTGCAAAACCACCGAGACATTAGCTGTGTGGGTTTACTGTATGGATTAGCCATGTAATTGCATCATTGAGTAAAATAGCTGCGTGGATGTATAATTAAGTTAATTAGCTGTGTGGATGAATTATTGAGAAATAATGATGTGTTGTATATTGTGTAAATGTGACATTGAATGCAGGGGTGCATTTTGATGGTTATGAGTATGTGACTCATGATGTGTTGGAAATGTGGTAAGGGATAGAAAGAGTAAGCATAGTTGTGAATTACTTGTTGGTATAATGCTAATGGTTGCTTAGCTTATACTATGTTGCTTAATTGTTTATGTGTAAACTTACTAAGCTCAAAGCTTACTCTCTTTCTTTTCCCTTGTCTTATAGATTAAAAGCGTTGAATCGAGATACGAGGACCATCGAAGACAGTACCACATATCAAAGACACTTTGGTACATGAAACTTAATGTTTTGTATATGGCAAGTATAGGGGCTAGACAAGTTAGTGGATTTTGTTGTAAATGGCTAAGATGTGTTGGCATTTAGATGGATAGCTTATTTTGTATAATGCCATGGTTGTTGGCTATTACATTATATGAAAGAAAGATGTTGTTTTCTATGTGAGAATGCACTTCAATTTGAGTTGATTATGATGGTGTTAGATGAGTATATGTTGTCTATGCTAGAGGGGTGAAAAGAGCTTGGCACATAGCTTTGTTCTTGTCCATATGGACAGACACACGGGCGTGTGTCTAGGCCATGTGTGACACACGGTCAGCCCACGGGCGTGCGCTTTGGTCGTGCGTCCCCTGCAAGTTAGTATTATAAATCAGAATAGACCACGGACTAGCTGCACGGGCGTGTGTCTAAGGCGTGTGGGATTATCCAGTGTTGGCCACGGGCTAGCCACACGGGCGTCTGTCTAGACTCTAGGCCATGTTAAAGTAGTTAGTGTGCACCACGGGTGGTAAGCACGGGCATGTGCCTTGGCCGTGGGGCATTGGCGAGAATCGTCGGGTTTTTAGGCACCTGATGCAGGGACATGGGCGTGTATGTCTATGCACGGGCGTGTCTAATCTTGCACGGGCGTGTGAGACCTGTATAAAGAGAAATTTTTAAGATGGGGAAAAAGTTTCGATTTAGTCTCGAGAGCCCTCGTGTGTATGAGTGAGGCCTCGTAAGTCGAGAATGAGGTTGTTGAGATGACTTCAGAGAGTAGTTACGACGAGCCTAAGTGGCGATCAAGTGGTTTGAGTTCTGTAATGCCTCGGGCCGGCTCCAGATAGAACACAGGTAAGGGGTGTTACATTTAATGGTATCAGAGCTATGGTTTAGCCGTTTCTAGGACTACCATAGCGGGTGTAAGAGTCTAGCTATACATGCCATAAGTGTACAATGACAGTGTGGTTATTTCTGATGATTTAAATCTTGTTTTATATAGTATATGGATTTCGATCCATTGATCACGATGAAGCGACTAGTAATGCGCTGGCCTCTGCAAGGAACTGCACCTGTTGAGAGTGGACCCGAGGTTAGGGGTCAAGGGGAAGAGGCACGGGAAGCCTTTCTCTAGATGATGAGTAATTGGTACTCGGACTATGTTTGAGCGAACCCTAATGCTCAACCTCTGCCACCTTCTCCTCCTATACCTCAGCCAAATCCAGTGGCTCCTCAAGGTATGGATGTAGTGAGGATATCGAAGCCCTCGGTGGATAAGATTAGGAAGCACGAGGCCGAGGAGTTTAGAGCTAAGGTAGATGATGACCACGAGAGGCGAGTTCTGGTTGGAGAACTCGATGAGGGTGTTCGATGAACTCTCATGTACGCCTGAAGAGAGTTTGAAGTGTGCCGTATCCTTGCTGAGAGATTCGGCATACCATTGGTGGAAAACATTGACGCTAGCGGTCCCGAGAGAGCGGGTGACGTGGGACTTCTTTCTGAAAGAGTTCCGGAAGAAGTATATAAGCCAGAGGTTTACTGATCGAAAAAGGAAGGAATTCCTTGAGTTGAAACAAGGAAGAATGACAGTGGCGGAATATGAGCGTGAGTTTGTTAGGCTTAGCAAATACGCTCAAGAATGTGTATCGACTGAGACCATCTTGTGTAAGAGGTTCGAAGATGGGCTGAATGAGGACATCAAACTCCTAATGGGCATTTTGGAGTTGAAAGAATTTGTGGTATTAGTTGAGAGGGCAAGTAAGGCCGAAGAGCTGAGTTCAGAAAAGAGGGGGCTGTGAGTGAAGCCCGAGATGCTAGAAAGAGGCCGATGGGCAAGTCATACCAAGCCCAGTCAAAAAGATCCAAGGAAGTGAATCCTCGGGACGACAAAGACCAAAGTGGGTTATTCGCATCAAGACTTGGGCAATACTCGCTCGGGTTCGAGAGCCCAAGCTCCCTCGATGGAAAGTGTGGGCAATATAAAGAGTAAATCGGAGTGTCCAAGTTGTGGTAGGTATCACACCGGAGAGTGTTGGGGAAATATTCGAAAATGTTATAAGTATGGTTCCCCGACGACCACTTTATCCGTGAATCGTCTGAGAGGGATGAAAAGGAAGAGAGGCAAGAGCCGAGACCTAGTGATGTGTTTACGAGGGTAGACCACCAAGGAACCCGAGAGGCGGGAATAGTGGTAGAGGTGCACCCAGCCGATTCTGGCAGTGAGACCGAGAGGGTCAGCACTGCGAGGACGTATGCTATTCGCGGCCACAAGAAGCATCCTCCTCGATGTGATAACGGGTACTTTTTCTCTCTATGACACCTTCGTTATTGCTTTAATAGATCCAGGGTCTACTCATTCTTATATTTGCATGAGATTAGCATCTAGTTTGAGTATGACCGTTGAGTCTACGGACATAGTGGTTAAGGTGTCAAACCCGTTAGGAAAGCATGTGTTAGTGGACAGAGTGTGTAAGAATTGTCCTTTATTGATTGAGAATCATTATTTTCCGGCAAACCTTATGTTGTTTCCGTTTGATGAGTTTTATTTAATCCTAGGCATGAATTGGTTGACTACCCTTAGTGTCTTAGTGAACTGTGGTAGTAAGTTTATTGAATTGAAATGTGAGAGTGGAGATGTGGTTCGGGTTGAATCAGGAGGATCGGATAGTCTACCAGTGATGATTTCTTCCCTAGTGGTTGAGAAATGTTTGAGAAAATGATGTGAGTCCTATCTTTCTTTTGTGTTGAATACTCGAGAGGTTGGATTAGAGTTTGAAACAGTGCCAGTGGTATGTGAGTACCCAGATGTATTTTTGGAAGAGTTACCCAGATTACCTCCAGTGAGAGGGTTGAATTTGGAATTGAGTTGGTTCCGGGAACGGCACCTATTTCGATTGCTCCATACAGAATGGCACCAGTAGAGTTAAAAGAACTGAAGGTTCAGTTGCAAGAGTTGATGAGATAAGGGTTTTGCAAGACCGAGCTACTCGTAGTGGGGTGCTCCTGGTATTATTCGTGAAGAAGAAAGATGGGTCTATGAGGTTGTGTATAGACTATAGACAACCGAACAAGGTGACGGTGAAGAATAAGTATCCTTTACCAAGGATTGATGATCTCTTTGATCAACTAAAGGGAGCTACAATGTTCTCCAAGATAGACTTGAGGTCCAGTTATTATCACTGCAGTGAAAGAGCAAGATGTGTTGAAAAAACGCATTTCGGACAAGGTATGGACATTATGAGTTTTGGTTATGCCGTTTGGTTTGACGAATGCACCTGCGATTTTTATGGATATGATAAACCGTGTTTTCAGACCGTATGTGGACAAGTTTGTAGTTGTCTTCATTGACGACATATTGATCTATTCTCGGGATGAGAACGATCACGAAGAGCATTTGAGAATTATCTTGCAAACTTTAAGAGATAAGCAGTTGTATGCTAAGTTTAGCAAGAGTGAGTTTTGGCTCCGAGAGGTCAGATTCCTAGGACACATGGTGTCAGGTGATGGTGTCAGAGTTGACCCGAGTAAGATATCGGCTGTTGTGGATTGGAAACCGCCAAGGAACGGGTCAGAAATCAGAAGTTTCTTGGGATTAGCGGGATATTACAGACGTTTCGTAAAAGGGTTCTCTGTGATTGCCACCCCGATGATGAAACTATTGCATAAAGATGTCAAGTTTGAATGGACTGAGACATGTCAACAGAGCTTCGAGAGACTGAAGACAATGTTGACTGAGGCACCGGTTTTGGTTCAACCAGAATCGGGGAAGGAGTTCGTGGTTTACAGTGATGCGTCGTTTAATGGTCTCGGTTGCGTGTTGATGCAAGAGGGTAAGGTAGTCGCTTACGCCTCGAGGTAGCTAAAGCCGCACGAGAAGAATTATCTGACTCATGATTTAGAGTTGGTTACGATTGTTTTTGCGTTAAAGATTTGGCGACATTACTTGTATAGTAAGAAGTGTCGAATCTTTACGGATCACAAGAGTTTAAAGTATTTGATGGATCAGAGGGATCTGAATCTGAGACAGAGACGGTGGCTTGAGTTGTTGAAAGACTATGAGTTAGTCATTGATTACCACTCAGGAAAAGCGAATGTGGTTGCGGATGCCTTGAGTAGGAAATCCTTGTATGCTCTAAGAGCTATGAGAGCGAGTTTAGCATTGTCTGATGATGGTGCTATTTTGGCAGAGTTGAGAGCTAAGCCACTATTTATTCAACAAATATGTGAGGCTCAAAAAACTGACAGAGAGATGCAAGCTAAGATAGCTAAGTGCGGATCAGAAAGTGATTCTAATTTTTGAGTGGATTTGAATGGTTGTCTGATGTTTCGTGACAGAATTTGTGTTCCTAAAGATGAGGAGTTGATTCGAAAGGTTTTGCATGAGGCCCACAGTGGATGTTTGTCAGTACATCCGGGCAGTACGAAAATGTACAACGATGACAAAAATTCACTCATATTCTCCCCCAAGCTGCCAAAAATTTCAATAGCCATTGTTAGGGCTCTTTCAATTTTTCAAGCTTGCTAGTAAGTGCTCCTAAGCCCGGTTTTTGATATTCTTCGTATTTTTGAAGTCCTAGTAGCATGAGTAAGCTATTTTTAGCTTTTTGGTGAGATATTATGGATGTTCAAAAATTTACATATGTATGACATGCATGTATTTTGTTGTTTTATGGAAGATTATGAAAGCTTGATGTAGTAGAAACATCTTTTGTTAAGTGATTTTCCATGAAAATGCATGTAGGGACTAGTTTGTGAAAAACTTTAGTTTGGTCATACATATGTGGTTTAGTGAGAATTGATGATAGCTTTAGTTGAATAAGTGGTTCGGCTAAGCATGAAAGACTAGAAAGTTGAATAAAAAACACTTTACGAGCCTTTGGGACTAAAGTGTAAATATGAGAAAGTTTAGGGGCAAAATAGTAATTTTGCTAAAGTATGAGATGTGGGTCAATTTAGTCAATGTATGTATTGAATAAGCTGATTTATGCATTATAGATCAAGAAAGACGAAACCCGGATCGAAACTGAGGCAAAAGTAAGGTGGTGGACTAAATTGCATATTTCTATACTTTTGAGTATCGAGGTAAGTCTATGCATAAACAATGCATTCATACTTACAATTTGTTGATAATAGCTAGTGTGTAGCTTGTTCGAGATTGATTGAGAACCTATGTGGTCCAAGTAGAATGAATGTAGTAGAATTGTGAATGGATGTTTAATTGAGTAAGTAGACATGTGAATGTGTAGTGATAATGCTAGATGGTAGACTAAGTGCGATACCATCCTAATGCATAATGAGGATGAGCTGGCTATGTGCGATGCTATCGTGAGGTATATCGTTTAGTAGGCTAAGTGAGAAACCCCTATGATTACCTTTGTGGTAGGCTAAGTGCGATACCACCTTATTAATCCATTGTGGTGTGCTAAGCGCGAAACCACTGAGACATTAGCTGTGTGGGTTAACTGTGTGGATTAGCCATGTAATTGCATCATTGAGTAAAATAGTTGCGTGGATGTATAATTAAGTTAATTAGCTGTGTGGATAAATTATTGAGAAATAATGATGCGTTGTATATTGTGTAAATGTGACATTGAATGCAGGGGTGCATTTCGATGGTTACGAGTATGTGACTCATGATGTGTTGGAAATGTGGTAAGGGATAGAAAGAGTAAGCATAGTTGTGAATTACTTGTTGGTATAATGCTAATGGTTGCTTAGCTTATACTATGTTGCTTAATTGTTTATGTGTAAACTTACTAAGCTCAAAGCTTACTCTCTTTCTTTTCCCTTGTCTTATAGATTAAAAGCGTTGAATCGAGATACGAGGATCATTAAAAGACATCCCACATATCAGCACACTTTGGTACATGAAACTTAATGTTTTGTATATGGCATGAATAGGGGCTAGACAAGTTAGTGGATTTTGTTGTAAATGGCTAAGATGTGTTGTCCTTTAGATGGATAGCTTATTTTGTATGATGCCATGGTTGTTGGCTATTACATTATATGAAAGAAAGATGTTGTTTTCTATGTGAGAATGCACTTCAATTTGAGTTGATTATGATGGTGTTAGATGAGTATATGTTGTGTATGCTAGAAGGGTGAAAAGAGCTTGGCACATAGCTTTGTTCTTGTCCATGTGGATAGACATACGGGCGTGTGTCTAGGCCATGTGTGACACACGGTCAGCCCACGGGTGTGCGCTTTGGCCGTGCGTCCCCTGCATGTTAGTAATATAAATCATAATAGACCATGGACTAGCTGCACGGGCGTGTGTCTAGGGCGTGTGGGATTATCCAGTGTTGGCCACGGGCTAGCCACACGGGCGTGTGTCTAGACTCTAGGCCGTGTTAAAGTAGTCAGTGTGCACCACGGGTGGTAAGCACGGGCGTGTGCCTTAGCTGTGGGGCATTGGCAGAATGTTGGGTTTTTAGGCACGGTCTGGGGACATGGGCGTGTATGTCTATGCACGGGCGTGTCTAATCTTGCACGGGCGTGTGAGACCTGTATAAAGAGAAATTTTTAAGATGGGGAAAAAGTTCCGGTTTAGTCTCGAGAGCCCTCGTGTGTATGAGTGAGGCCTCGTAAGTTGAGAATGAGGTTGTTGAGATGACTTCAGAGAGTAGTTACGACGAGCCTAAGTGGCGATCAAGTGGTTTGAGTTCGGTAACGCCTCGGGCCCGTTTCCGGCATATTACCCGGGTAAGGGGTGTTACAAAGTGTTGCGGGATACTAAAAAAATTCACAACATCAATGAAACCCTTATCGTTTTGATTCCAAAGGTTAATAATCCATGCGAAATGTCTAACTTCCGTCCTATTAGTCTGTGCAGGGTCATTTAAAAAATCATCTCGAAGGTGCTGGCAAATCGTCTCAAAGAAACTCTTCCTATGTGTATCAGTCAGAATCAAAGCGCTTTCGTGCCTGGCCGTATGATTCATGACAATGTCCTGATTGCACACGAGCTCATTCATTACCTTCGTAGCTCCAATAATGGCCCGAATAAAGGATGCGCGGTCAAGCTCGACATGAGCAGGGCCTATGACCGGGTGGAGTGGCGTTTTCTCGAAAGAGTCATGTTAAAACTTGGTTTTTCGAGTGGTTGGGTCTATAAAATTATGAGTTGTGTCCGCACGGTTAAGTTTAAAGTCAAATGCAATTCGTATCTTACCGATGTCATCATTTCGGAGAGGGGCCTTCGCCAAGGGGATCCTTTATCTCCCTATCTTTTTCTCTTTTGTATGGATGCTCTATCCCGCATGCTTCTGGTTGCCCAAGATAATCATAAAATTAAAGGCATTCGGGCAAGCAAGGATGGGCCTAGAATAAACCACCTTTTTTTCGCTGATGATGCTCTTCTTTTTGTCAGAAACGATCAAAGGGAAGTGGAGGCGTGCATGCAGATCCGGAACAACTTCGCAAAGATGTCGGGTTAGAGTATCAATATGGACAAATCTATGGTCTGCTTCAGCCCTAAAACTCCCTCGGCTCAAAGAGCTGCAGCGAATGAACTCTTCCGGATGAAGATGGTGGACAACTTCGATAGCTACTTGGGGCTATCGATCCCGGTTGGCAAAAAAAAGTCCGACGCTTTTAAAAATATTGTGAACCGCACGGCCAGCAGGATCAACAGCTGGTCGAAACGCTTGTTATCTAGCACTGGGAAGGAGGTTTTTGTCAAGTCAGCCATCCAGGCGATTCCAACTTATGCCTTTTCTGTGTTTCTTGCCCCGAAAGGTGTGATCAAGGAAATTCAGTCCATGATTGGGCGCATTTGGTGGGGCGGCGGGGAGAAGAACAGGAGGTGGAGTATGCTGGCGTGGGACCGTTTGTGCTATCCCAAAGGTATGGGGGGTCTCGGCTTTAGGGATCTCCATATTTTTAATGTGGCTCTTTTGGGGCGGCAGGTTTGGCGGCTTTTGAACTATAAAGATACTTTATGCCATAAGGTGCTTAGTGCTAAGTATTTTCTGAACGGGGATATCTTCCATCCCAAGCTCATTGATAAACCGTTGTTCACATGGATGAGCATCTCCAAGGCGACTGGCACATTGAGCGAGGGCTTCGAGTGGAGCGTGGGAGATGGAAAGAATATTGATATCTGAAGGGACAACTGGGGGTTCGAGGGTCTGACGGGATCATCAATCCAGGTGGAGAAAGGGCTGGTGTCGGAGAATAATGTTTTCGAGCTGATCGATGTGAACAAAGAGGGGTGGAGAGAAGATAGGATCCTTGACTTATAAGGCGAGAGCTTGAAGGACCAAATCTGCAAAATCCCCATTTCTCATAATGGCCATGCAGACCATCGTATTTGGTTCCATAACCCCTATGGTTTCTTCTCTACCAAAACGGCCTATTCCTGGTTGATGCTGAAGGGGGTTGGTTTCGGCCCTCACCGTTTCTTTTGGAGAACGATATGGAAGCTGAAAACCCTCCCCAAGATTCGAATTTTTTGTTGGAAGGTGGGACATGAGATCCTGCCGACATACGACAAAATCGCTAGCATTAGGAGGGACTTCAATAGCTTTTTCCCGAGATGTGGGAACGACCGGGAGACCCTCATCCATGCTATGAAGGAGTGCCCCATGGCTAGGGTAGTGCTGGTACTTGGGGGGCTAAACAACAGATTGCTCGATGAGAAATTCATCCGGTGCATCGACTGGATTGAAGAGGCGATGTGTATACTGGATAAGAAGGCTATGGCTGACTTCATTACTGTTCTTTGGAATATTTAGAACAGCAGGAACAACAGATTCTTTCGGGGCATTGAGGAAGATACGAGAACCATTTGGGAAAGACCTTCATGCCTTAGCCACGATTTTCAGATTTTCAATATAGTGGAGAAACCTTTGCTGCCGATCTCAAGCGTGAACAACGGATGGAAGAAACCTGAGAATGGAGTAATAAAGGTTAATTTCGACGCTGCGTTTCAGGGAAATCAAGCCTGTTTTGGCTTAATCACGAGAGACAATGACGGCTTTGTGCTGGGGGGTCGCATAGGTAGGTTGACACGGTTTCGAATGCCGAATGGGCGGAGATTAAAGCTTTGGATGAGAGCATCAGATACGCGCATTTGAAAGGCTGGAGCAGAGTGGCTTTTGAGACAGACTGCACCAGTATTGTTAATCGGTTCAATAAAAGAAATGTTGATGTGACTGTTGTTGGTTCTTATATGCGGCACCTATATACGTTAGCTGATGCTTTCCTATTTTTCTCTTTTAGTTGGGTGCCTAGATCTGGTAATAAGGCTGCGGATTTGTTATGTAAGTTGGTTAAAGACAATCCTTGTATTGTGGATTTCAACATAGATTACCCGTTGGAAATTCATGACATTATTTTGAAAGATGCAATAAATTGAGTTGATCGTTTTGGGTCGTTTTTTATCAAAAAAAAAAAAGAATAACTTGGTCTTGCAAAACCCTTGTCTGTTAGCTCTTGCAACTGAACTTTCAATTCTTTCAACTCCAGTGGTGCCATCCTATACGGAGCAACCGAAATAGGTGCCATACCCGAAACTAATTCAATCCCAAACTTGACCTCTCTAACTGGAGGTAATTCGGGTAACTCTTTCGGAAATACATCTGAATACTCACATACCACCGGCACTGATTCAATCTTTACCTCTGTTTCTTGAACATTCAACACAAAGGCGAGATAGGACTCATATCCTTTCCTCAAGTATCTCCCAGCTACCATAGATGAAATTATCACAGGTAAACTATCTGACCTACCTGATTCAACCCGAATAACATCCCCATTTTCATATTTCAATTCAATAAATTTACTACCACAGTTCACTAAAACACTATGAGCAGTCAACCAATCCATACCAAGAATCAAATCAAATTCATCAAACGACAATAACATAAGATTTTCCGAAAAAAATGACCTCTAATTGTCAAAGGAAAATTCCTACACACCTTGTCAACTAGCACATGTTTGCCTAATGGGTTTGACACCTTTACTACAAATTCCGTAGACTCAACAAGCATACTCATACTAGATGCCAATCTCATGCAAATGTAAGAATGGGTAGACCCCAGATCAATCAAAGCAATAACAGAGGTATCATGAAGAGAAAAAATACCCGTTATTACATCTGGAGATGATGCCTCTTCGCGAGCTCAAATGGCATAAGTCCTTGCAGGTGCTCGACCCTCCGATCTCATAGCAGAATCTCGAGGCGCACCTCTACTACTAGTCCCTCCTCCCGGGTTCTTTTGTGATCTACCCCTTGAAGATACATTGCTTGATCTTATCTCTTGCTTCCTTTCCTTGTCATCCCTCTCAGGACAATTCTGGATGAAATGATCGGGTGAACCACACTTGTAACAGTTTCGGTTATTCCCCTAACACTCCCCAGTGTGTTGTCTTCCACAATTTTGACACTCCGGTTTGGACTTTGGATTGCCCACACTTGCCATCGAGGTGGCTTGAACTCTCGAGCCCGAGTATGTATTACCTCGATCTCCATGTGAATATCCAACTGATGCATTCGTCCGAGGGTTCATCTCCTTGGACTTCTTTGATTGAGCTTCGCATGACTTACTTATTGGCCTTTTTCTTGCATCTCAGGCCTCACTCATGGATTTCCTCTTTTCCTTATTCAGTTCCTCGGCCTTACATGCCCTGTCAACCAACACCACAAATTCTTTTAGCTCCAAAATTCCAACTAGAAGTCTGATATCCTCATTCAGCCCATCTTCAAACCTTTTGCACAAGATAGCTTCTGTAGACATACATTCTTGTGCATACTTGCTGAGCCTAACAAATTCGCGCTCATATTCTGCCACAGTCATTTTTCCTTGCTTCAAATCAAGGAATTCTTTCCGTTTCTGGTCCACAAACCTCTGACTTATATACTTCTTTTGGAATTCTTCCAAAAAGAAATCCCACGTCACCCTCTCTCTTGGAACCACCGAAGTTATCGTTTTCCACCAACGATAGGCCGAGTCCTTCAGCAATGACACGACGCATTTTAAGCTCTCCTCAGGTGTGTAGGAGAGTTCATCAAATACTCTCATTGAGTTCTCAAGCCAGAACTCCGCCCTCTCGGGGTCATCGTTTATGTTAGCTCTAAATTCCTCGGCCCCTTACTTTCGAATCTTATCTACCGGGGGTTTGGTCATCCTCACCAATTCTATAGCTTGAGGAGCCACAGTAACTGGCTGAGGTATTGGAGGGGTGGAGGATGTTGAGCATTAGGATTCGCTCGCACATACTCCGTGTACCAATTACTCATCATGTGAAGAAAGGCTTCCCGAGCCTCTTCACCTTGACCCATAGTCTCGGGTCTACTTTCTACAAGCGCGGTCCCTTGCGCTGGAGCCAGCGCGTTACTAGCAGCGTCATCAGCAGCTGCTCGGTTGGGATCCATTTACTATACAAAAACATAGTTAAATATAGTCAGAAGTCACCACACTATCATTGTATTCCATGGCATGTATAGCTAGACCTTTACACACGCTACGGTAGTCCGAGAACCGACTAAAACATAACTCTGATATAACTAAATGTAACACCCCTTACCCGTATTCAACGCCAGAATAGGGGTTGAGGCATTACTAGACTTATACGTAAACAATCAATCCACATCAAAACCTGACTTTCTATTCCCAATTAAAACTTTTGATAGCACATCTTGAACAAGCCTACAAGGCCTAATTTATGGTTTATGAATGGTACGAAATCAAATCAAATTCCTTTGAAGCTTTCTGGAAGACCTTGGAAAATTCTCTCCAAATAGTCCACACGCCCGTGTGGAGGGAGGGCACGCTCGTGTCACATATCACACGCCCGTGGTCGCCTCTAACTTGCATCACACGGCCAGTCACACGCCCGTGCCCTTCGACCGTGTGGTGAATTAAATTCCAAATTCAGGTGCAGACTTAACACGGCCTGGGCACACACCCATGTCCCTGGCCGTGCCTTCCACATGGCTGAGACACACGGCCGTATCTCTGCCCGTGTGTTTACTACTGAGCTTACTGACTTGTAAAACTAACATGCAGGGGACACACGGCCTAGCCATACACCCATGGGGCTGACCGTGTGTCACACACGCCCGTGTGGACAAGAACAAGGCTATTTGCCAAGCTCTTTTTATCACCCCAGCTTATACAAACATAGTCACATTCAAATATCAACCCATTCATACATGTTTTAACCAAGCAACCCCATCATGTACCACACACACACTCATGAATAACCTCGTCCTTTCATAGATTAGCATTAATGAGCCATCAACTATGGTAATATACAAAAGAGTTCATCTCTAAAAGAGTCAATACACTTGGACAAAACAACAAAACATTACATTAAGCCTAGCCCCTATACATGCCATACTCAAAATGCTAAGTCTAAATGTACCGAGATGAGTCAATAGTGTGGGTGATCTTTCGATTATCTTCGAATCCTGAACTAGTTCTTTGACTCTATAAAACAAGGGAAAAGAAAGGGAGTAAGCTTTAAGCTTAGTAAGTTTACGTGTAAACAATAAACATCATAACATGTGCTAATCAATAAATAGCATTACATACTAAGCAAGAACAATCCACATTCCATAGTCATGCTTACTCATTTAATCTCTTACCACATTCCAACCATATAACAAGCATAATGCTCACATTTAATAGCATACATTCCCTACACTTATCACCACAAAGTCACATGAAACAAACACTTAAACAATTTCTCAATGAACCATTGAAATAATACCATACACTCGGTGGTTTCGCACATAGCCCACCATTAATCCATAATTAGGGTGGTATCGCACATAGCCCACCAACAAGAGTATTTATGGTGGTATCGCACATAGCCCACCAAATGATAATATAAACGATGGTATCACACATAGCCCATCGTGAATGATTAGTAAGGTGGTGTCGCACTTAGCCCACCATTAAGAATATTTACGGTGGTATCACATATAGCCCACCATTAATCTATAATTAGACTAACACAGAAATTACTCAATATCTATTGAATTTAATCCATCTAAATCATAAATAATTTCATTCATACAATGCACCATTTAATAGCAACATGTATACTCAAAATGAATCGTTTACACATAAACTTACCTCGGTGCAATATGTGTTAATCAATGGCTTAATCCGTAACCTTGTCTTTTCCCCGGTCAAGGTTGTTTCCGCGCTCTTCTTGATCTATAATAATGAAATTCACTCATTCCATCACTTTATAATCATAATACATTAAAATCTCTACTTAGGCAAAAATGACCATTTTGCCCTTACGTTATGGCAAAATTACGATCTTGCCCCTAGGCTCGTAAATCATCTTTCATCACATTTTCTCATTAAACAAGCCTAGCTAAACATTTATTCCTCTTAAAACAGCTCACAAACCCATTTATTTCATGCATTTATTACACATTTACAATCTTTACAACTAAGCCCTATTTAGGTGTTTTCATGGTAACACCTTTCACAAAAGTTGTTCCTTGACTCACTAACATTCATTTTCGTCCATAAAAACTCAGCAAACAACATGAACACTCTCATGGAAAGTCCCTAAACTTTCAACCATATAGAAAATTAGTCCCCTCATTAGCTAGCTTAAGCTTTGGGGAGTCCAAAAGTACAAAAATTCTCAAGAAAGACCTCTAAAATCACTTACTTGTAAGGAGATAGCTTGGCTGAAAGTTTTGAGCTCTAAATCCTCTAATTCTCTTTAATTTTCAATGGAGAAGAAGCATGAATAGTAAAAGATGACATTTCTTCTTTTTATCTTATTTTATTCATTCTTTCATCACCTAATTCCACCAAATTGACCAAAAATTTAATGTTATTGTCTCCCTAGTCTATATGGCTGGCCAACACACCCTTAATGGCCTAATTGAACTTTAAGGACCTCCAATTTAATATTCTATGACTATTAGACACCTCTACCTTGCAAAATAGAACTTTCGCACTTTATGCGATTTAGTCCTTTTTCACAATTAAGTATACAATTGCTAAAATTAAAGCATCAAAATTTTCATATAACCATATATTTATGCCATAACACATAAAATAATACCAAAATAATTTTCTTCAACCCCGAATTAGTGGTCCCGAAACCACTGCTCCGACTAGCCCCAAAATCAGGCTGTTACAAAAACTCTCCTTATTTCCCCTCACATGTCCCGTTGAATGAAACTTAGCTCACATTCCCTTATCCATCCAACATGTACCATGGCCTCAATGACCAAAATCACTGTAAATATAGGTAAGTACTCACAATCCTATGACATGTCAACTATATCCAACGGTTTCAAGATCACAAGGCCAAAATATCTGAAATCAAACACATATCACTTACCGATTATCTGTGCACTATTACTGCATATTTTCATCTTTAGCAAAAAATTGTCACTAACATTTAACATATACATATCATGTACATTGTAACACCCCTAACTCTTATCTGTCACCAAAATAGGGTTTTTGAGCATTACCGAATAAACGTTACCTAAATCATTCATTTCAAAATATTTCAATAATCACAACATAATCCATCATTAAGCATGCACATCGTCTCTTATTCAAGCCCTCGAGGCCTTATAATCACTTTAGAAACAACTCGGGACTAAATCGGGAACATTTGAAAATTTTAGGAAAAAGTTAGAAAATTTCAACTACAGGGGTCACACAGGCGTGTGGCTAGGCCGTGTAACTTCCGAAATAGGGACACACGACCGTGTCCCAGCCAGTTTCTGTGCCCGTGTAACTCTCTGACTTGGGTTACATAGCCAAGCCACACACTCGTGTGCCAGGCCGTGTAACTCTCAAAATGGCCTCACATGCCCGTGTGTTTAACCGTGTGTCTCACACAGCCAAGTCACACTCCCGTGTGTCTGGCCGTATGGACCTAAAATGTACCTTAAAGAACAAGTTTACCATTTCCTACTTGCTTGGGCATTAAGCAACTCAAAAACCATTCGTTTAACCTATTCAAAGCATGATCAAACATGCTTAAAACATGCCAAAACAATCATCCTAGGTGCCTAACCAATGTACCCTCATTGTTACCACAAGTTATATCATCAAAACCTATCAACAATGCATCATTCAAATCAAAGTTTAAAACATACCAAAATCTGTAACAGTCCGAATTTGAACCTAATCAGAATGGTGGTTTCGGGACCACAAATTTGAGTCCGAAAATTTTTTAAATATTATTTTCACTGTTTATTATATGTGAATTACTATGTGTGAAAGTTTCGTATGAAAATTTGATTGTTTTTATGTGTAATTTAACAAAAAGGACTTAATCGCATAAGGTGCAAAAGTTGCAAACTATAGTGAAAAGTGATAATGTGAGAGTGGCTTTTAATATGAGGTATTAAAAGGGAAAATAGCCCATTATTAATGTTAGTGGATGGTTAAAGTCACCTTTGTCCTTATTTTATATGTTAATAATATTTAGTAACAAAGGGTATTTTGGTAAAGTAATTAAGTTATCATATTATGTTATAATAAAACAAAATAAAGGCCATTATATCCTTTATTTTCTTGGCTGAATGTGGAGGAAAGAACAAGGGTTTGGTTCCACTTGAATTTCGGCACTTATAATCTCAATTTCAAGGTTAGTTTGATTTCAGTTCTTGATAATTTTTACGTTTTTGAGATCGTTGCTTCGAATATTAGTTGACCCATGTTAGAATTTTTGAATTTGAGCATGTTTGATATTCGGCCATGGTTAGATGGTTGTGTTCTATAATGTTTGATGGAAAAATATTAAAAGTATGATAGAAATTAACATGTTTTGAATTGAAAATTTTGGTGAAATTGAGTATTTAGGGCTAAATTGTAAAAGTAGATTTTTTGAGGGGTTCAATTGTAAAATAAATGAAATGTATGCATTTGTATGGATTTATGGAAGATTCGACCCTAAAGAATTGAGTGCAAATTATGTGTATTTTGTGTTTTGTACAATAGGGACTAAATTATAAAAGTTGTAAATGTTAGGGGTAAAATGGTAATTTGCCTATTTATGTGTTTTGGGACTAAATTGAGATGAAATGTGCTTGAATGAGTTTATTTTAATATGTTAGATCAAGAACAAAGAAAAACGGACTTGGATCGGGGGAAGGCAAAAGTTATCGAATAGCCGGTCTTCGTTGTCCATCGATAGTCGAGGTAAGTCTTTAAGCAAATATATGTCGAAAATCATTTATGTAAACTAATAAATGTTGAAATTTAAAAATTATGGAGAATATACTTGAAATTGCCGAATGTTGGTTAGTAAAATATGTGAATTGATTTTTATTAATGTAATGTGGTTAAGTTTATTCGAAATTGATAAATGATAGTATTATGAGACATATGTGATATATGCGATTTTGGTATTAAGAAATGTGTATGAAATGGTTTAATTATATTGATACTCGGGCTTCGAGCCTAGCAAGCCTTGTGCCAGTGATTTATATTGGGCTTAATGCCTAGCAGGCTTTGTGCCGGTGATTTATATCGGGCTTAATGCCTAGCAGGCTTTGTGCCGGTGATTTATATCGGGCTTAATGCCTAGCAGGCCTTGTGCCGGTGAATTATATCGGGCTTATTGCCTAGCAGGTTAAATGCCGATGTTTAAATTTTAGACCTTGAGTCTAGCAGGCCTAGTGCCGGTGTGTGCAATTCGGGCTAATGCCTAGCAGGTTCTATACCGGTGAGCTAAAATTTCGAGCTTAGATTATGTAGTAATAAAGTCATGAAATTATACGATAATAACTTAGTTTGTTCTTAATTGTGTGAACTTAATCCAAATCTAATGTGCTTAGGTGGAGGAGGAATAGACCCTGCCTAAAAGAAGATCCAACATAATTAAGCGGAGTTGATCGCACGCCTAGAGATAGGGTGACGAGATTTTGCCGGATTAGGGTGAAACCTAATATGGGAATCCACGGATCGATTTACTCCTATTCTAGGGGGTTATTATAAGCGAATGAGAGTTCCACTAATTAACCTGGGGTTAGAAGTTATTCGCCTCGAGAGAGGGTTTAATATACGTTAGGGAGTCTCACGGATCAAACTAAGTAAATAAATCATATGGTTCAAGGTTAAATAACAAGTGAAGTCTAGGTGGATTTTTCCTAAGGGTATCGTTTGAGTCAACTGAGTTTTCCCAAAAGTTATTTCCCGAATTCATTCTTTTTGTCTTTGCATCTTAGCTTAGTAAGTAGATTAGTTTTAGTTTAAACAACCATCACTTTATATTAAGGCTTAAAAATAAAAAGGCGATGAGTATTGGTACTTTTAGTTCCTTTGGGTTCGATAATCTGGTCTTGCCTAAGCTATACTACTGTTCGATAGCTGCACTTGCCTTATTCGTTGTCAGAGTTAGTTTCCAGGTTCGATCATTCTTTTATAAATTTTTAAAACTCTGATTTACAGCGATCAGTTGGCAAGTCAGTAGCTTCACACGGTTATGGGGCACGGCCGTGCCACTTTGTCGGTGCCCGTGGGGGAGTGGTTGAGTCCGTGAGTTTGAAATTTAGTTACTCTGACTTGTACCGTCCTATCATGTTAGTTCCAAGATTCTTGAGGTACACACGGCCATGGCCACGGCCGTGTGCAGGGCCGTGTGGCCTGGAATTCTGCACCCCTTGTTAGTTTAAAGCTAGATATTATAAAAAAAAGATAAGATAGAATAAGAAAAAAAATAAAAAGTTAATGGGGTTAATGCCCGGGTTGCCTCTCGAGAAGCGCTCATTTATAGTCTTAAGCTAGACTCTCCTCTCGTTTCGGTTCTAGAAGAAGGTTCATGGAGCAGAAGCTCCTCTCTCATATCTCAAAAATCTGCACCATTATAAATTTTGAGTCGGTGACCATTAACCTTGAATGTGCCCTTAGTGGGGTGAGTTACCTCGATTGTGCCGTATGGAAAAATTTTTTTGATCATGAATGGGCCTGACCATCTTGATTTTAGCTTCCCAAGAAATAGTTTAAGCCTCGAGTTGTATAACAGGACCAAGTCCCCTACTTCAAATTGTTTAGACTTCTTTAGGTGAGCATCGTGGCGTTGCTTTGTTGCTTCCTTGTACAGCTTCGAGTTTTCGTAGGCCTCAGCTCTCCATTCATCTAACTCATTTATCTGCATCATTCTTTTCTTTCCTGCATTTTTGAGATCGTAATTCAAAAACTTTATGGCCCAAAAAGCTTTGTGTTCTAACTCGAATGGTAGATGACAGCTTTTTCCGTATACAAGTTTGTATGGGGATGTCCCTAGAGGTGTTTAAAATGTTGTTCTATAGGCCCATAGGGCGTCATCTACTTTCAATGCCCAATCTTTTCTATTTGATTCGACTGTTTTTTCTAGGATGCGCTTAAGTTCTCGGTTTGCTACTTCAACTTGCCCACTGGTTTGAGGGTGATATGGGGTAGCTATCCTGTGATGTACTCCATATTTCTTTAGAACTTTGTTGAATTGAGTATTACAGAAATGAGTGCCCCTATCACTGATGATACCTCTAAGTGTTCCAAATTGAGAGAACAGTTTCTTGAGAAACTTAACTACTACCCTAGCATTATTGGTAGGTAAAGCTTTCGCTTCTACCCATTTTGACATGTAATCAACTGCCACTAGGATGTATTTATTTCCAAATGAACTAGGAAATGGTCCCATAAAATCAATACCCCATACATCAAATATTTCACATGATAACATATATGTTTGAGGCATTTCATCATGTTTAGAAATATTACCTGTTATTTGGCATTTATCACACGAAGTAACATACCTGTTGGCATCTTTGAATAGAGTGGGCCAATAAAAACCTGATTCGAGTAATTTATGTGCTATCTTAATGCCACTGTAATGTCCTCCTGAAGGTCCTGAATGGCAATGTTCCAGGATTTTGCTTGCTTCTGCTTTCGTAACGCATCTTTGAATTACCTGATCTGCACATATGCGGAAAAGAAAGGGATCTTCCTAAAAATAGTTCTTTACATCAGCAAAGAATCGTTTCTTTTGATGATGTGTTAGTCTTTTTGGTAAGATGTTAGCAGCTAAATAATTCGCAATATTTGCAAACCATGGTACCTCAGAATGTGTTATAGAGAAGAGTTGTTCTTCGGGGAATGAGTCGTTTATCTAATTTTCATCGAGGTCTCTGATATGTGGATTCTCGAGTCTAGAGAGGTGATCTGCTGCAAGATTCTCAGCTCCCTTCTTATCTTGTATTTCCAAATCAAATTCCTGTAAGAGCAAAATCCATCGTATGAGGCGAGGTTTTGCATCATGTTTGGTTAAAAGATAACGAAGAGTCAATGGTCGGTAGTAAACGACAACTTTAGACAATATTAGATAACGCTAAATTTGTCAAAAGCAAAACTACAAACTAGCAATTCTTTCTCTGTGGTGGTGTAATTTTCTTGTGCGGGTGTTAGTGTTCTCTAGCATAATAAATTGGCTGAAAATGCTTGTCTCTTCGTTGTCCCAAAATCGCACCTCTCTGTGAAAAATCACTTGCATCACACATTAGTTTAAAGGGTAAATTCCAATTAGGTGCAATTATAATCGGAGCATTTATTAGTTTATCCTTAAGGACATTAAATGCATCTAAGCATTCCTGATTGAAATTGAAAGGAACATCTTTTTCTAGTAATTTTGTTAAAGGCTTAGCTATTTTAGAAAAATCTTTAATAAATCTTCTATAGAAACCTGCATGTCCTAAAAAGCTTCTAATGGCCTTAACTGAACTAGGGGGAGGTAATTTTTCTATGGTTTCGACCTTTGCTTTATCTACCTCGACTCCTTTACTAGAAATTTTATGTCCTAATATAATTCCCTCTTGTAGCATAAAGTGACATTTTTCCCAATTTAAGACAAGATTTGTCTCCTCACATCTCATTAGAACTCGTTTTAAGTTTTTAAGGCAAAGATGGAAAGAATTACCGAATACCGAGAAATTGTCCATAAATACCTCCATAATGTCCTTCACAAGTTCGTCAAAGATTGCCAACATGCAGCGCTGAAAAGTAGCAGGAGCATTACATAATCCAAAAGGCATTCTACGATAAGCAAACATACCGTATGGACATGTGAATGTTGTCTTCTCTTGATCTTCAAAGTATTGGGATTTGGAAATAGCCGGAGAGTCCATCTAGGAAGCAATAGTACATATGCCCGGATAGCCTTTCTAACATTTGATCAATGAAGGGCAAAGGAAAGTGATCTTTTCTAGTGGCGCTGCTCACTTCCCTGTAATCAATGCGCACTCTCCAACTCAGAATCGTTCTAGTGGGAATTAATTCATTCTTCTCGTTGGCTACCACCGTCATGCCTCCTTTCTTTGGAACAACCTGCACAGACTTACCCAATTGTTTGTCGAAATAGGATAAATTATTCCAAAGATCTAGAAGTTTAATTACCTCGGCTTTGACCACTTCTTTCATGTTGGGATTTAAGCGTCTCTGAGGCTACACACACGGCTTGTATTCTTCTTCCATTAAAATTTTGTGGGTGCAGAATGATGGGTTTATACCCTTGATGTCAGAAATTTTCCAAGCTATGCCCTTTTTATGTTCTCTTAGTACCTGTATCAACTCCTCTTTTTCCTTGGGTTCTAATTCTGAAGAGATAATTACTGGTAACGTAGAATTTTCCGCAAGGAAAGCATACTCTAAATGTTTTGGCAGTTGTTTTAATTCTAATTTGGGTGGTTCATCAATAGAGGGTCATTGTTTTAAATTTTCATCGACTTCAATGCTTTCTTTTTCCGTTTGTCTTGATGATGATATTTTTAAATTTAGCTCGTGGATTTCATCTTCTTCCCCCTCTTCTTGAGTGGGACACAGTTCCATCGTGTCATCATGTAGAATTTCCTGTAATGAGTTTTGAATGATATGATCAGTTGTATCAACAAAATAATAGGAATCATCTTGTTCTCTAGAATATTTCATGACATCATAAATTTGAAATATAATTTGCTCATCGCCTATTCTTAATGTGAGTTTACCATCCTTTACATCGATAACAGCCCTATCAGTAGCTAAAAAAGGATGCCCTAAAATTAAAGGGACATCAATGTCTTCATCCATGTCTAACACAAAAAAATCAACAGGGAAAATAAATTTATCAATTTTCACCAAGACATCTTCGATAACTCCTCTAGGATGTTTAATAGATTTATCAGCTAACTGAAAACTAATCCTAGTAGGTTTTGGTTCCCCAAGATCTAGTCATTTAAACATTTTATAAGGCATTAAATTAATACTGGCGCCTAAATCAGCTAATGCTTTTTTAATATTTAAGCTACCAATTAGACAAGGAATAGTAAAACTTCCTGGGTCTTTTAATTTGGTTGGTAACTTGTTTTGGAGGATGGCTAAACATTCTTCATTAAGTTCTACCGTTGAAACTTCTTCAAGCTTTCTTTTATTCGTCAGGAGTTCCTTTAAGAATTTTGCGTACGTCGGCATTTGTGAAATGGCTTCAACAAAAGGTAAGTTAATATGTATTTTTTTAAAAAGTTCAAGAAACTTACCGTATTGGGCATCTAATCATTCTTTCTTTAACTTTGCTGGATATGGGACTGGTGGTTTACTTTCTTTGTGTACAGGATTTACATCCTCAACTCCCTCATCTATTGCTTTGTTATCTTCGTGTGGTATTTTTTTCTTTGGTTCGACTAATTCCTTTCCACTTCTTAGTGTAACTACCTTTACCCATTCGGTTCTTTTAGAACAATTCTCTCATTCGTATTTCTTAAAACCATTTCAGTAAGTAATTCAACTGACTTAGTAAATTCCCCAACTTGGTTCTCGATTGCCTTAATTGATGTTTGTTGGTTATCAAGTGTTTCTTCGGCTTTTTGGAAACGTGTGTCGGTGGCTGCCATGAATTTTGCCAACATCTCTTCGAGGTTCGGCTTCTTCTCTTATGGATAAGGCTGATTTTGGAAATTTTGAGGAGGCTGTTGTCTTTGATTTCCTTGATTTCCTTGTTCACCCCATGAAAAATTTGGGTGGTTCCTCCAACCTGGATTATAAGAATTACTATAAGGATTATTATTTAATCTGAAATTATTACCTATATAGTTCATTTGTTCGCTCTCTGTGCCCGGTTGGTAGGGTGGGTACTTAGGATTCACCACAGTTCAACTTGTGCTGCACTGCATGACTGGATGTACCTGCGAAGAACACAAACTATCAAGCTTTTTATTCATCAACTCTACCTGATTTGATAGCATGGTTATTGCGTCGAGGTTGTAAACTCCGGCTGTTTTTGTTGGCCTTGTTCTTGTAACTTGCCACTGATAGTTATTCAGCGACATCTCTTCTATAAATTCGTAGGCTGCTTCAGGAGTGTAACACCCCAAACCCGGCCCAAATGCTATGACCAGATCTGGCATGCTACGGGGTTTATTATTAAAACTTTACTTTAATGGTTCTTGGAAAATCTCGGTTTCTTTACTTAGGCATTTGTAGAAAAAAAATAAGATATTAGCTGAAAACCTTTGTTTTTACGTTGAACATGTTTGGAAAACCCATTTTATTACTTTTTATGACTTAAGTCTTTGAACATAAATTTTAAAACTGTAAATATTAACAAATGTAAAGCGATAACCTAAGCCCTGGGGCCTTATTACATAAAGAATCCCAAGATTAAAACTTAAAGAAAATCGTAAGTAGTTCGTGAAGATAAACAAAATAAAACTTGATGGCCCTCGAGTCCGCCTCGGCTCCCATGTCCACGATCTACTGCTCATCTGAAAAGTCAGGGAAAAATAAAAGGGTGAGTCACCAAGACTCAGTGTGCAAATCCCGAAAACACATAAAAGGCTTGAGGCCCACAAACACATTACGGCCCTTGGCCCACACAATGGCAACAAAATATATGTATGCTACATGGCCCATCCCATCCTAGAGATCCATCCTCTACACACCAGCCCGTACCAGCCATCACACCTTGGGGATTTCTACAATCAACCCACCAACCGCTACACACCACATCGACAGACATGGTGCCTATTCCTAATAGTCAGGAATGAATTTAACGTGGCTTAGCCACCGATCACTGTTGTGACCTAACATTTTAATTCGTGGTTTAACCACCGATCACCAAGTGACCTATTATCATGCTCTTCCCCCTTAATCATATTAATCCCATCCCATGCGTACATTCATGCAAAATCAAACAATATACCTCTTAAGGATTTACAATCTAGCACATTCATCGATACACATAGAGAAGTTTCTATGATCACGTACCTGGCATCCATTGCCCACCCTTTTTGGGTAACACGACTATTCATACAGCCTATTTTTCTGACTTTTAACCCATAGCATATGTATATAAACAGGTTAAGTAGTGTGATAGAGATCTACACACCTGATTACGGTTAAGATGACACTTTCTATGTCGACGCTATCCGTAGCCGACACAACCGCTATTTGTCTACTATTCTGCTCCGAAGCCGGTCCACAACCCGGCGGCCAATCCCGAACCGCCGACACCGCTCGTTTCTTGAACTTTGGGGTTGGGACCACAGATCCAACCCCTTCCTTTGATTTGCTAACATTCGAGTCCATGAATGACCTTGGTCAGAAGGTACTATGATGATTGCTTAACAAAACATTAGGTTAAGACACGAATAACGAAAAGAAACCGATTGATCAACTTAAGGAGAATCGAAATCCTTACCTTGAAATCCCAAAAATAATATCGTTCGAATGCTACCGATTTCTGGCTTAGAAACCTAGGCGACTAGATCTCCTTCAAATCCCGGAATGGCGCCAAAGAGAAAAACACGAGATTAGGGAAAACGTCAAACTAAGGATGGCCCTAAACACCATCTAGCCATTCAGCTATGGTCTCAAAGACCGAAAAAGAAAGGAAAAATACTAGCACAAGTCGATACTCACCTCTACTGAAGATTTCGGCTACTTCTAAATGATTCCGGCTTTATGGAGAAATCGGCACAAGAGGAAAAGAATGGAAAAGAGTGTGAAGTGAGGGGTTTCGCCTCAGCAGAATCAAAAGGAAAGATTGCAGAGAATGGCCGAGGGTTTCGCACGTAAAGCTTTAAAAGAATGGGGTTCAAATGCCAGAATTGTAGAGATAGCCCCTCTATTTATAGACAATTTTGGCACTTACCTAACAAAAACCGAAGGTGCCCTTCCTGCTAACTAACAAATAGTCAAATAGTAGGGGAAATTTTGGCACCCTTATGGCATGTGGAAACCGATTTGTTCCCCCCTCCAAGAGATGGAAATTCGACCATCACTGCACTCAAAGCAGATAGCTCCTATCTTTTCTCCTCTATCTTAATCCATTCACTCCTCCGTAAGAGACCTAGATAACACCACTTCCCCTCTATTTTATCAAAGACCTTATCCCTATTATCCAAGTCACTAAGTCCCTCCAAATTTTAAGCCTCATTGCCGTCCCTCTTGCTCCCCCTTTAAGTGCCGAAAATGGCCCAAAGACATAGGCTCCTTACGGCCAAAACTTGGGCCTCTTCAACTGCTAATGGCGCCACCTTATAACTCCTTTGCAAATACCACTTGTTAATGAGCCACAAGTCCACTTTGTAATTTAAACCACAGATACTATCTTTAAAACCCTTTAGCATCCCATCAGAAAATTTAGTCAAGGCCTCGACCCTATCCTGAGCCCAATTTGGACCCCTAACACTTAAATTAACACATTAAACATATCCCCACACTAAACGCATAAGCCCATTAATTCAGGATGTCACAGTTCTACCCCCTTAAAGAAATTTCGGCCTCGAAATTACTTGATCAGAAAAGATGGGGGTATTGCTGCCGCATCGCTTCCTCTGGTTCCCAAGTAGCCTCTTCAGAACTGTGATTCCACCATAGAACATTGACCAACGGAACCGTCTTCCTACGTAATACCTTGACATCACGGTCCAAGATTTCCCCTGGCTCCTATTCAAAAGATAAATTGGGTCTTACTTCGATTTCTTCCACAGATACCACATGGGATGGATCCGAACGGTAACATCTTAACATAGAGACATGGAACACATTGTGAATCTGGCTTAGCTCAGAAGGTAACTCTAGCTAGTACGCTACTGGTCCCACTCGTTTCAACACACGATAAGGTCCGATAAATCTGGGACTTAATTTACCTTTCCGTCCGAACCTCAATACTTTCTTCCATGGCGACACCTTCAAGAACACCTTGTCACCCACTGCAAATTCTATGTCCTTACGCCTCAGGTCAACGTAGGACTTCTGTCGGTCTGATGCTTCCTTTAATCGAGCCCGAATTAACTCTACCTTCTCCTCTGTCTCGGTAACCAACTCCGGACCCAAAATTCGACGTTCCCTTAATTTCGTCCAACAGGTAGGTGTACGACACCTCCGCCCGTACAATGCTTCGTAGGGCGCCATCTAAATACTTGACTGGTAGCTATTATTGTACACAAACTCCGCTAACGGTATAAATTCTTCCCAACTACCCTTGAAATCAATGACACTTCCTCTCAACATGTCCTCCAAGATCTGAATCACCCGTTCCGACTGTCCATCGGTCTGAGGATGAAATGCTGTACTGAAATCCAACTTCGTACCTAATGCTTGATGCAACGCCTTCCAAAATCGTGAGGTGAACCTAGGGTCCCTGTCCGATATGATTGATACTGGTACCCCATGCAACCTCACTACCTCCGTTATGTATAGCTTAGCCAATTTCTGCAGAGAGTAATCGACCCGTACTGGTATGAAATGAGCAGACTTCGTCAAGCGATCCACAATCACCCAAACCGAATCTTTCTTAATAGGCGTGAGAGGTAGCCCACTAACAAAGTCCATTGTGATCCTTTCCCACTTCAATTGTGGAATCTTCACCGGCTGCAACAACCCTAATGGTAACTGATGTTCCGCTTTTACCTGCTGATAGGTCAAACACTTCCCCACAAATTCGGTCACCTCTCGCTTCAAACCCGACCACCAGAACTGATCTCATAGATCTTGATACATCTTACTTCCTCCAGGGTGCATAGCGTATGGACTACCATACGCTTCTTGCAAAATCTTATGCCTCAACTCAGGATCTTTCGGCATACACACTCTCCCTTGAAAACATAATAGCCCTTCCTCGTTCACACCAAATTCTGCTGAACCTTCACTTGATCCTACCGGAAACTTCTCCTTTAGCAACTCATCAGTTTGCTGTTTCTCCTTAACCTGACTGACCCAAGAGGGTTTCACTTGAAGTTCAGCTAATAAACTCCCATCATCATATAGACTAAGGTGAGCAAACATTGCTCTCAAGTAAGAGATTACTTTACGACTCAAGGCATCCACCACCACGTTAGCTTTACCCGGGTGGTACTCGATCGAGCAGTCATAGTCCTTTAGCAACTCGATCCACCTCCTTTGCCTTAGATTCAACTCCTTCTGGGTCAAAAGGTATTTCAGGCTCTTGTGATCGGTATAAATGACAGATTTCTCCCCGTATAGATAATGCCTCCAAATCTTCAAGGCAAAAACCACCGCCGCCAATTCCAAATCATGTGTGGGATAATTTGATTCATGCGGTCTTAGCTGCCAAGATGCATACGCAACAACCTTCCCATCTTGCATCAACACGCATCCTAGTCCCGTGTGTGAAGCATCACAGTAAATCACAAACTCCTTTCCAGCCTCCGGCTGAATCAATACCGGAGCCTCCGTCAAAATCCTTTTTAACTCCTCAAAACTCTTTTGCTGCTTACAAGACCAAACAAACGGAACTCCTTTCCGTAACAACTTAGTCAACGACGTCGCGATCAATGAAAATCCTTCCACAAACCTTCTGTAATACTCGGCTAACCCAAGAAAACTCCAAATTTTTGCTACCGGTTTAGGCGGCTTCCAATCCAACACCGCTTTAATCTTCCGAGGGTCAACCCTAATCCCCTCTACCAACACAACTTGACCTAGAAAAGTAACCTCCCTTAGCCAAAATTCGCACTTACTGAATTTGGCATACAACTACTTCTCCCTCAGAATCTACAGAACCACCCGCAGATGTGAATCATGCTCTTCTTCCGATCTTGAATAAACCAGGATATCATCTATGAATACCACGACAAACCGATCCAAGTAGGGTTGAAATACTCGGTTCATCATATCCATAAACACTGCCGATGTGTTAGTCAACCAAAATGGCATCACCATGAATTCGTAGTGTCCATAGCGAGTCCTAAAAGCCGTCTTATGAGTATCCGCCTCTTTGACCTTAAGCTGATGGTACCCTGACCTCAGATCTATCTTTGAAAAGACTGAGGCCCCCTTCAGCTGATCGAACAAGTCATCGATCCTTGGCAACGGGTATTTGTTCTTGATGGTCAACTTATTCAACTGACGATAGTCAATGCACATACGCATTGACCCATGCTTCTTCTTAACGAATAACACTGACGCTCTCCAAGGCGACACACTTGGTCGGATAAACCCTCTATCCAGTAACTTCTGAATCTGCGCTTTCAATTCCACCAACTCCTTTGGCGCCATCCTATACGGAGTAATAGATACTGGCGCTGTTCCCAGAAGAAGATCAATACCAAACTCCACTTCACGATCCGGGGGTAATCCCGAAAGCTCCTCTGGAAAAACATCAGGAAATTCTTTCACCGTCCTGAAATCTCCGACAGTTAGTTCCTTGGCTTCCAGAGCCCGAACAAATATTAGAATTGCCTCGCATCATTTCCTCACCATCCTTTCTACCTTTAAGGCAGACACCACATTTGACAAACAGTTCCCCCTTTCACCTATCACCAACACTTCACCACCATCGGGAGTTTTTAGCACCATACGCTTGGTTTGCATGTACCCAAGTTCGCTTGATACTTCACTAACCAATCCATTCTTAAGATAAATCGAACTCCCCAAACGGCAGTTCCATCAGATCAGCCCAAAAAGCTACCCCTTGAACTTCCAGGGGTACATCCTTATACAGTTTATTCACCACTATAGTTTGTCCTAGAGGGCTTATTACAGTCATCTCCCTAGAAGAAGTCTCATATCCTATGTTCAGAGTTCCCGCTATAGCACTAGCAACATAAGAGTGCGTCGAACCAATATCAATCAAGGCAGTGTAAGGCAAACCAAAAATTAGAAACGTATCGGTTATGACATCCGGTGCGTTAGCCTCCTCTCGACGTCTGGTAGCATAGACTAACCCCGGCTGTCTCGCCTCAGTGTTTCCTGTCCCTTGACCTAGTGCTCCACGGCCCCGACCGGAGCCGTTACCACCTCTGGCTAGACCACGACCTCTCTGTGGCTGTTGACCACCTCTTACTGGTTGTGCATTCCCTTAGCCCGTGGGCCCTTCACTGCCCCGTTGCTGCGGACAGTTTCTAACTTGATGGTCCATAGATCCACACCTAAAGCACTTCCCACTGCCTGCCCAACACTCACCTACATGGAATTTACCACATCGAGCACACTTCTGTGTTTGACTAGCAGCAGCAGGTCTCTCATCTCGTCTCGGCCCGTCTGACCTGGGCCTTTTCTGAGTACGCCCAGTTGCCCCTGATGATCCAAAATTTCTCTTACTTCCACTCATATCTCTATCCCGATTTAGTTTCTCTGTCCGCTTCACCTCCTCAGCTATCTTAGCTTTTTCCACAAGCACAGCAAATTCCCTCTCCCGCTGTGGAGCTATCAATACACGCAAATCATCCCTCAGACCATCCTCAAACCGAACACAATGTTCATGGTCTGTGGCTACCATTCCTTGAGCATAACGGCTAAGGCGTAAGAATTTCTTTTCATACGCAGCCATCGATCTACTTCCTTGCACCAAATTCAGAAATGCTCTACGCTGCGCATCCACATAACTTGTCCCAATATATTTACTCTGAAACGCCGTTTTGAAGGAATCCCAAGTGATACGATCAGCCACCGTACCATCCTTAACTGTAAGCCACCATTGATAAGCTTCGTCCCGCAGGAGAGATACAACCCCTTTCAACTTCTCCTCCTCCGTGAAATCCAAATCATCCATTATACGTTCAACTGCCTCCAACCAATACTCAGCTGTACTCGGGGCTATACCAGAAATTCCCTTAAACATCTCTTCCTCGTTGGCTCTAAGCCGCTCCGACACAGATTTACGGGCTCCTGTGCCCATGCCTACCCCAGTAACCCTCTCTAGAACCCTTAACATTGCCTGAGATACCACATCATCTCCGGCCGTCTGGTCCTGAAATTCCTCCTCCGTAGCTGGTGGTACCGGCATCTCGTTTCTAGATCCATGGCCAGACCCTACTGGTTCTGACACCGTCATCCTACCCCTACCACGACCACGCGGCGGACATCCACGACCTCTTGTACTCATTCTACCGATTCGCGTTTATCTGGTTAGAAATTGTATGAATTATTAATTTCTTCCACTAATTAACCATGAACAATCTTATGAACAGTAGTTTTAAGAGTAGTTCTTTCGAATTCAGCGATTATATCTACTTTTCGAGTCTCAAGTCTCAGATCTCCTAGTTCTAGGAACCTCATACATCAACCATCAGACATCAACATACAAGTAGCATCCATGAACTCACATTCATCACATAAGGATATTTTCGTCATTTCACTACCCAGGGGTACTTTCGTAATTTTATCCTACAGGGGTATTTTTGAAATAAGATTTTTTTTTAAAATAGGGTATCTTGGTGATTTTACGAAATAAGGGTATTTTGGTAATTTTTCATTTCGGGGGTATTTTGGTAATTTTCCAAACAAGGGGATTTTGGTCTTTTTTTTTCAAATCAGGGGTAATTTAGTATTTTTTTTACAAACCAGGGGTATTTTGGAAATTTTCAAAATTAGGGTCGCTGATCCCCTTCGGGTTTTAATTATAAATTTTGCCCCGTCAGCAAGTCCTCATGGCTAAGGTGAACAGTCACTACGCACCAGGTAGGATTCTAGCAAAGAGGAGGTGAGTCACTAGGACCGCTTAAGTACCAAGCTCTCCCAGAATCCAATCCAAGACATGCGTATGCCTGTTGCCACACCCTGACCCAGCGAGTTGTTCACGGGTTTGTTTGGTTGGATTAAATCTTATGAAATTGAAGAGTTGTTTACTCTAGGCATAAGGTCCATTATTGCCTAACACACTAGTCTACGTCCATCAAGCCCATCAACCCAACATGCATATCACATCAAGAGTTAGAATACTTACCTACATGGATCGGGTGCCGGTAGACTTGAAGGCCATATCTCAACCCAAACTTTTCTCAAACTCACATCATTTTCAAATCACTACTGACCCATTTCACAGCCCGAGTTTTGTAACCGAGCTCTGATACCAAAATGTAACACCCCAAACCCAGCCCAAACACTACGACCAGATCTGGCATGCTACGGGGTTTATTATTAAAACTTTACTTTAATGGTTCTTGGAAAATCTCAGTTTCTTTACTTAGGCATTTGTAGAAAAAAAAATAAGATATTAGCTGAAAACCTTTGTTTTTACGTTGAACATGTTTGGAAAACCCATTTTATTACTTTTTATGACCTAAGTCTTTGAACATAAATTTTAAAACTGTAAATATTAACAAATGTAAAGCGATAACCTAAGCCCTGGGGCCTTATTACATAAAGAATCCCAAAATTAAAACTTAAAGAAAACTGTAAATAGTTCGTGAAGATAAACAAAATAAAACTTGATGGCCTCTCGAGTCCGCCTCGGCTCCCATGTCCACGATCTACTCATCATCCAAAAGTCGTGAAAAGTAAAAGGGTGAGTCACCAAGACTCAGTGTGCAAATCCCGAAAACACATAAAAGGCTTGAGGCCCACAAACACATTATGGCCCTTGGCCCACATAATGGTAACAAAATATATGTATGCTACATGGCCCATCCCAGCCTAGAGATCCATCCTCTACACACCAGCCCGTACCAACCATCACACCTTGGGGATTTCTACAATCAACCCACCAACCGCTACACACCACATCGACAGACATGCTGCCTATTCCTAATAGTCAGGAATGAATTGAACGTGGCTTAGCCACCGATCACTATTGTGACCTAACATTTTAATTCTTGGTTTAACCACCGATCACCAAGTGACCTATTATCATGCTCTTCCCCCTTAATCATATTAATCCCATCCCATGCGTACATTCATGCAAAATCAAACAATATACCTCTTAAGGATTTACAATCTAGCACATTCATCGATACACATAGAGAAGTTTTTATGATCACGTACCTGGCATCCATTGCCCACCCTTTTTAGGTAACACGACTGTTCATACAGCCTATTTTTTCTGGCTTTTAGCCCATAGCATATGTATATAAACAGGTTAAGTAGTGTGATAGAGATCTACACACCTGATTACGGTTAAGATGACACTTTCTATGTCGACACTATCCGTAGCCGACACAACCGCTATTTGTCTACTATTCTGCTTCGAAGCCGATCCACAACCCGGCGGCCAATCCTGAATCGCCGACACCGCTCGTTTCTTGAACTTTGGGGCTGGGACCACAGATCTAACCCCTTCTTTTGATTTGCTGACATTCGAGTCCATGAATGACCTTGGTCAGAAGGTACTATGATGATTGCTTAACGAAACATTAGGTTAAGACACGAATAACGAAAAGAAATAGATTGATCAACTTAAGGAGAATCAAAATCCTTACCTTGAAATCTCGAAAATAATATGGTTCGAATGCTACCGATTTCTGGCTTAGAAACCTAGGCGACTAGATCTCCTTCAAATCCCGGAATGCCGCCAAAGAGAAAAACACGAGATTAGGGAAAACGTCAAACTAAGGATGGCCCTAAACACCATCTAGCCATTCAGCTATGGTCTCAAAGACCGAAAAAGAAAGGAAAAATACTAGCACAAGTCGATACTCACCTCTACTGAAGATTTCGGCTACTTCTAAATGATTCCGGCTTTATGGAGAAATCGGCACAAGAGGAAAAGAATGGAAAAGAGTGTGAAGTGAGGGGTTTCGGCTTCTGCAGGAATCAAAAGGAAAGATTGCAGAGAATGGCTGAGGGTTTCGGCACAGAAAAGCTTTAAAAGAATGGGGTTCAAATGCCAGAATTGTAGAGATAGCCCCTCTATTTATAGACAATTTTGGCACTTACCTAACAAAAACCGAAAGTGCCCTTCCTGCTAACTAACAAATAGTCAAATAGTAGGGGAAATTTTGGCACCCTTATGGCATGTGGAAACCGATTTGTTCCCCCCTCCAAGAGATGGAAATTCGACCATCACTGCACTCAGCAGATAGCTCCTATCTTTTCTCCTCTATCTTAATCCATTCACTCCTCCAGAAGAGACCTAGATAACACCACTTCCCCTCTATTTTATCAGCACCTTATCCCCATTATCCAAGTCACTAAGTCCCTCCAAATTTTAAGCCTCATTGCCGTCCCTCTTGCTCCCCCTTTAAGTGCCGAAAATGGCCCAAAGACATGGGCTCCTTACGGCCAAAACTTGGGCCTCTTCAACTGCTAATGGCGCCACCTTATAACTCCTTTGCAGCGCCACTTGTTAATGAGCCACAAGTCCACTTTGTAATTTAAACCACAGATACTATCTTTAAAACCCTTTAGTATCCCATCAGAAAATTTAGTCAAGGCCTCGACCCTATCCTGAGCCCAATTTGGACCCCTAACACTTAAATTAACACATTAAACATATCCCCACACTAAACGCATAAGCCCATTAATTCAGGATGTCACAAGGAGTTTTATTATTTAGAGTTCCACCGGCGGCTGAGTCGATTAGTTGCCTCGTTGAGGGGTTTACACTGTTATAGAAAGTTTGGACTTGGAGCCACAAGGGTAAACCATGGTGCGGACACCTTCTCAAGAGATCCTTATATCTCTCCCATGCATCGTATAATGTCTCTAAATCCATCTGCACAAAACAAGATATATCATTCCGTAATTTGGCCGTTTTGGCCGGTCGGAAATATTTTAATAAAAAATTTTCGGTCATTTGATCCCATGTGGTAATTGACCCTCGTGGTAACGAGTGTAACCACTGTTTGGCTTTATTCCTTAATGAAAAGGGAAATAACCAAAGCCTTATGGCATCATCAGAAATGCCATTTATTTTGAAGGTATCACCGAACTTTAAAAAATTAGCTATATGAGTATTTGGATCTTCGTCCTGCAAACCATCAAATTGAACAAACTGTTGAATCATTTGTATAGTGTTAGGCTTTAATTCAAAATTATTAGCAGCTATAGCAGGCCTAACAATACTAGATTCGACTGCTGTTAAATGAGGTTTAGCATTATCATACATAGTACGCGGAGCATTATTTTCTGCCACATCTTGTGGTGGTGGATTATTTTCGTCCATCCCTTCAGTAGGATTGGATCTGTCTTCTCGCTCTTCTTCTTGGTAATTTAGGGCTCGCCTAATTTCTCTACGATTTTTACGAGCGGTAGCTTCAATATCACTGTCGTATTCTAATGGTCCTCTCGGGTTCCTTCTAGTCATAAACTAGAGGTAACTGCTAGGAAAAAAAGAAAGAAAAATTTAGAAAAATTAAAATTAAAACTAAAAATAAAAATAAAAATAAATTACGGAAAATAAAAAAATAATGGCTAAAGTAATAAAAATAGAGTTTTCTTAATATTTTAGTTCCCCGGCAATGGCGCCAAAAACTTGATCGCTGTGAATCAGAGCTTTAAAATTTATAAAAGGAACGATCAAACCTGGAAACTAACTCTGACAACGATTAAAGGCAAGTGTACCTATCGAACAGTAGTATAGCTTAGGCAAGACCGGATTATCGAACCCAAAGGAACTAAAAGTATTAATACTAACTTTCTTTTATTATTTAACCTAAAATAAGTGAAGTTGCTTTTAATCTAAAATTAACGAACTACTAAGCTAAGGACACCAAAGACGAAAAAAGACTAAAATTGGGGAGATAACTTTTAGAAAAACTCAGTTGATTTAGATGATACCCTCAGGAAGAATCCACCTAGACTTCACTTGTTATCTATCACTGAACCATATGATTTTATTTACTTAGTTTGATCCGTAAGACTCCCTAACGTATATTAAACCCTCTCTCGAGGCGAATAATGTCTAACCCTAGGTTAATTAGTGGAACTCTCGTTCTCTTATAATAACCCCCTAGAATAGCAGTAAATCGATCTATGGACTCCCATATTAGGTTTCACCATAATCCGGCAAAATCTCGTCACCCTATCTCTAGGCGTGCGATTAACTCCGCTTAATTATGCTAGATCTACTGTTAGGCATGGTCTATTCCTCCTCCACCTAAGCACATTAAATTTGGATAAAGCTCACCTAATTAAGAACAAACTAAGTATTTATCATATAATTTAGAAAATAATAACAAGATTCATCATAGGTTTCATCCCCCACAGGTATTTGAAGGATTTAGTTCATAACTAAATAAGAAAACATCTCAAGAGAAAAGATAAAACAAAACATAAGAAATCCCTAAAACTCCCTGAAGGAATTGAAGGAGAGATCCGCTGTCTTGAGTAGAATCCCAACTTCTTGAGATGGATCAACTGGCTACCTTCGAGTGATTCCCACAACTCTGTCCTTTTCGGCTTGGCTCTTTAGCCTAGCTAACCGTCCTCTTTTTAGCTGACCCTTAGGGGGTTTATATAGGCTCTTGGAATACGTTTCTTTCTCCCTAAGTATCCAAATCTGAGTGAAATTGCTCTTTCCAAAGGATGGACACGGCCATGGCACACGCCCGCGTGTGGATCGTGGCCAGCCGTGCTCAGACTTCTTTAATGAGCCACGGCCGTGTGAATCGAGGGAAGACCGTGTTCTAGATGATCAGTGAGGCACGTCCGTGTGGGCTAAGGTCCAGGCCGTGTTGATTTCTTTTTTGGCCCATTTTGGTCCATTTTGAACTTGTTTCTCGTTCTTTTTATCCTTGGGTGCTTTCCTGGGTATAAGACATGAAAAGAAAGGATTAATAGCACCTTTTTACATAAATCAAGGGATAAATCATCCAAAAGCATACTAAATGTGAGATTAAAATATGTTACTATTTCGGTTTATCAGTATCGCTCCGATCCTTCACATGTGATTCCTCCGACGGAAATTGAGATAAGACCGGATATGTCTTATGATGAAGAGCCGATTAAGATCTTGGCTCGAGAAGTGAAAAAGTTGAGAAATAAGAGCATAACACTAGTGAAAGTGTTATGGCAGAAACACAGTGTGGAAGAGGCTACATGGGAAATGGAAGAAGCTATGAGAGAGTAACATCCAAACCTCTTTACTGGTAAGATTTTCGGGGGAAAAAATCTCTAAAGAGGGGAGAGTTGTAACATCCCGATTTAGGGCCTAGTCGGAATAGTGGTGCAAGACCACAAATCTGAGGTATATGAATGAGTTTTTGAGGTTTATGCTATAAATGCATGCTAGTGTGAAAGTTTCATGAAGCAATTTTGTGAAATCGCGGTTGAATTGTCCAAAAGGGATGAATTGCAAAAGTTGCAAAATGTGAGATTCTAGAAGCTATTTGTGTGAAATAGCTTTAGAATATTAATTAGAGGTCCTTAAATAGCAATTTTCCCAATTTCTAATTTTTGGACAAAATTAGGCATGGATGAGTTAAAATAGAAAGTTTATCAAAAATGGCATTTTGGTCATTTAACAATTAAGTGATTAAAATAGGAGAAAAGATGACAAAATTCATTCATCTTCTTCTCCAAGGCTGCCAAAAAATTGAGAGAGCCATTGTTAGGGTTCTTCAAAAATTTCAAGCTTGCTAGTAAGTGCATCTAGCCTCGTTTTTGATATTCTTTGTATTTTTGAAGTCCTTGTTGCATGAGTAAGCTATTTTTAGCTATTTGATGAGCTATGATGGATGTTCAAAAATGTGGCCATGTATGACATGCATGTATTTTGATGTTTTATGGAAGATTATGAAAGCTTGATGTAGTAGAAACATCTTTTGCTAAATGAGTTTCCATAGAAAATGCATGTAGGGACTAGCTTGTAAAAATCTTGAGTTTGGTCATACATGTGTGATGTAGTGAGATTTGATGATTGCTTCAGTTGAGTAAGTGATTCGGCTAAGCATGAAAGGCTAGAAAGTTGAATAAAAATCACTTTACGAGCCTTGGGGCAATAGTGTAATTATGAGAAAGATTTGGGGCAAAAGAGTAATTTTGCCAAAGTATGAGATGTGGGTCAATTTGGTCAATGTGTGTATTGAATAAGCTGATTTATTCATTATAGATCAAGAAAGACAAAGCCCGGATCGAAACCGAGGCAAGAGCAAAGTGGTGGACTAAATTGCACGTTTCTATACTTTTGAGTATCGAGGTAAGTCTTTCCATAAACAATGCATTCATACTTACAATTTGTTAATGCTAGATAGTGTATAGCATGGTTAAGAATGATTGAGAACCTATGTGGTTCAAGTGAAATGAATGGATGAATGATTAAGTAAGTAGATTTGTGAATGTGTTGTGATAATGCTAAATGGTGGGCTAAGTACGATACCATTCTAATGCATATTGACGATGCGCTGGCTATGTACGATGCTATCGTTAGGTATATTATCTAGTGGGCTATGTATGAAACCACTATGAATACCTTGTTGGTAGGCTAAGTGCGATACTACCTTATCAATTGATTGTGGTGGGCTTAGTGCGAAACCACCGAGAGATTTGTTGTGTGGATGTGATAGTGAGTAGCATAGCTGTGTGGATATATTATTGAGAAATAATGATGTGTTGTATATTGTGTAAATGTGATATTGAATGAAGGGGTGCATGTCAATGGTTATGAGTAAGTGACTCATGATGTGTTGGAAATGTGGTAAGGGATAGAAAGAGTAAGCATAGTTGTACATTATATGTTAGTATAATGCTAATTGTTGTTTAGCTTATACTATGTTGCTTAATTGTTTATGTGTAAACTTACTAAGCTCAAAGCTTACTCCCTTTCTTTCCCCTTGTCTTATAGAGAAAAAGTGTTGAATCGAGATACGAGGATCAATTGGAAGATCGCCCACACTGTCAGGACACTCTGGTACATGAGACTCAATGTTTTGTATATGGCATGTATAGGGGCTAGACAAGTTAGTGAATTTTGTTGTATATGGCTATGATGTATTGGCCAATAGATGGATAATCTATTTTGTATAATGCCATAGTTGTTGGCACTTTATTATATGAAAAGATGTAGTTATCTAAGTGAGATTATAAGATTTTGAGTTGATTATGGATGTGTTGAATGAGTGCATGATTGTGTATGCTAGGAGGGTGAAAAGAACTTGGCAAATAGCTTTGTTCTTGTCCATGTGGGTAGACACACGGCGTGTGTCTAGGCCATGTGTGACACACATCGACCCATGGGCGTGTGACTTGGCCGTGTGTCCCTGCATGTTAGTATTTTAAGTCGAGAATAGACCACGGACTAGTCACACGGGCGTGTGCCTAGAACGTGTGTGTTAATCAGTTGTTGGCCATGGGCTAGCCACACGGGCGTGTGTCTGACTCTAGGCCGTGTTAAGGTAGTCAGTGTGCACCACGGGTGGAAGACACGGGCGTGTGCCCTAACCGTGGGGCATTGGCAGAATGCTTGAGTTTTCATGCACGGGTAGTGACCATGGGCGTGTGTGACATCCACGGGCGTGCCAAATCTTACATGGGTGTGTGAGCCCTGTATAGATGGAAAAATTTTAAGATCGTAAGAGTTTTTGATATGGTCTCGAGAGCCCTCGTGTGTTTGAGAGAGGCCTCGTAAGTCGGGATTGAGGTTGTTGTGGTGGCCAAAGAGAGTGGTCATGTTGTGCCTAAGTGGCGATCTTGAGGTTTTTAATACGGTAACGCCTCGTGTCCGGTTCCAGCGTTAAATACGGGTAAGGGGTGTTACAAGCGATTCCGAAGGATGAGCCTAAATTGACCATTCTTTTCGCTTCCTTAGTCATAAACCAAACACCCCAAAAAGCTATAGATCTAGGAATTTTCCAGCAATTGAATGGAGTGGAAAAATATATACTGAAAGAACTTACAATTATATAGCAGGTTACTATCAGATCGAACAGTCAGTATGTATAAGCCTCGAGTTAAGGCCATTACAGAACGTTCGATTCCTTGAAAAACAAAATAAGATAATTATCTGTAAGCCAATGAATGAACTAAAAAACCTACAGAGACAGAACTTTAGTAGCACAATACCATATTTTTCCTCAATTCCTCTACCAAGCGCATCACTAAGTTCTGTTGAAAAGTCATACCTAATCGATGAAAAGACAGAGACCTCATAGGCAACAGTTGTGAAACGTAATTTTCACAATTCTTTCAAAAAAAATGTTGAATATAGAGTAAAATAGTTGTGTGGGCATACGGTTTCATCAACCACCAAGAATTACGACCTGCGAAAAGAGTTGCCGGTCATTAAAGCAGGACAGAAGGGTAAATTCAGGGAAAGAGACAATCGTAGACGAGTAGAATGACATGATGGGTGTTGGACTAACACAGATAGAAATAAATTACATGGAGTCCATCGGTGTAATTGACTAAGCTGACGGCCGTCTGGGCCACACAGGCTAGGCCAAGTTGGGCGTGTAGGCCCACACGGGCATGTGGGTTTTGGGCCAGGCTGTGTGGGCCACATGGGCGTGTGGGCCCACACGGGCAATCCACATGGGCATGTGAGCCCAAATTTCTGAAATTTTCCCTAGGGTCGCACGAGTCATTCTGATTTACTGTGGGCCTACCGTAGGGTTGGTAAGGGCTAACCAAACCCTAGATTATGTGATTTGATATTTTGATAGTATGCTCTGAGTAGGATACTTTTATGCATGTCTGACTATTCTGATATGTATATCTGATATTTGTACACAAGCATGATAAGCATGTTATATCTGTATCTGAATCTGTATTCTGTATCTGTTTTTGGGGTGGGATTGTATATATGGAGGAAGCATTCTGAAAGACGACCCTCGCTTATATTCTGGCAGCTTGGCTGCATATTATCTGATACGTGTCGTAATGACACAACACGGTATGTAGTGATGGGTGGGTGTTTTTAACCTCACATGGTGTGTTGGGATGGTCAGAGATGGTGTATAGAGGATGGGGGTAGGATTCTGCATATCTGATTCTGTTATCTGTTTCTGTAAAGGACTTAAGTCCGATCTGAATTTGAATGTAAATGTGATATCTGTATAAATTGTATGTCTATTTCTGTTGGGTTACACACTGAGTTTACAAAAACTTACATCTGTTTGTCTATTTTGTTCAGGTAATCCACAGACTTAGGCATATCAGTGCGGCGGAGACTCAGCGGTGACCACTCTATCGTAAACCATTTAAACTTAGTAATTTATGGCTTATTTAAAATTCTAGATTCATTTGAGAGTTTGTAATTCCTGGGACTCTCCGGACTGTTGGTTTTTATTTTGGTTTTGGATGCGGTTTTTGACTCTTTCATTGCGATACATGATGGAAAACACGGTTTTATGAAAATAAAAGTTTTTCTGAAAACACGAACTGGATTCCTAAAATATAATGGTTTTAAGACTTCCGCTGTAAATTATGTTTTGGTAAATAAATGAATTAAATAACACTTTCGAAAATGGTTATAAACGAATATGAGCTATGAATCTTGAATGATTTGATGAAACGACCCTATTTTCAAAATCCTACCTTGTGACAACTCCGGATTCAGCCATAACGTCTAGGCCGGGTTTGGGGTGTTACACTATAGTTCAACGGGCCATGAAATTTTACATTTAAATGTAAATTACTCTTTGAGTTGTATTTATGTATAATGATACATTTGTGTATATATGTAGAAGTATGGAAGCATGGATTGCTTTGGTTTGAGCCATTGTTTATATTGAATTATATGAGATGAATGTTTTAATTAGTATAGTTTGATAATGAATATTAATGCCTTGGTGTAATTATATGTTTCATATGTCTATAAATATGTTATATAGTTATGTTTGTGGTGTGTTTAGAGAATTAAATGGTTATATGAGTATTTTTCGAGTATTCAAGGTTGTTTCATTTGGTTTAACGGATAAATAAAGCTTTAAAGGGTATGTGATTACATGAAATGAACTATGATTTTTGAGTAATGATATGAATTATGATGAAATGTGTAATTGGAAGGAAAAGATGGTTTAGTATATATGTATGGATGGTGAATTGTGAAAGTGAAATGTTAAATATGTTTTATATCATGGTTTGATTAGAATTACATATACAATGTTATATCAACTAGCTTGTGAGGTGGTGTGTATAAGAACGGAAAGTTAGCTTATGACATAATGAATTTTTTTTGGTTGTTTAACTTAAAATGTTCGATAAGTTAAGTTTTCTTTATACGAGCTTGCTAAGCATTAGTTGCTTACATAGTTGTTTTTCTCTGTTTTGTATATCATTGGAAGCTCGATCGGTTGGAATCGCGTAGGAGCAGAATCATACTATCCATTCATCATATTTGTAGTTTCGGTTGTTTCGAATAATAATTATAAATGGCATGTACTAGGACATTTTATGTTATTTATCAATGTGATGTGGTTTAAGTTTATTTGCCTATATGCCTTGATGTTGGCTTATAAATGTAAATATGTAAGTATATGTTTTGGACACTTGTGAATGCCTTGAGATTTAGATAGCTTTTGGCTCATTAAAGTGGGAATGAAGTGGTTAAATGGTAGATATGTGACGTAAGATTAAGGTATGAATTTATGACCTTGGATTAGAATTGATTAGGATGTTAAATTGTAGTACCAATGAGGGTATATTGGATAGACATTTAGATTAAATGATATGAGTGTGTTTTGGCATGTAATAAGGCTTGAATGTTGATTTGATAACTTAGTTTGTTTTGATTTTGTGGCAAGCTCATATGTGTCTTAATGTCCTTAGCAGGTAAAATATAGTTAAATGGTATGCTTTGAAATGGTTATTTGATATATATATGAATTATTCTTAATGAATGAACTTGAAATATTGAATTGATTCAAGTTGATGTGTTGAATTGTGGTATCAATTGATGGCATATTCGTTAGCCACCTAAGTTGGTTGGTTTTGGTGTGTTTTTAGTATGTTTTAAAGTGTTTTGGTCATGTGAAAATGATTGGAATGTATGGTTTGTTATGCAAGAAAAGGTCAATGCTTTGGCTTGTTTAGGGTCATTATGAGAAGCACACGGGCTGTCACACGGCCGTGTGCCATACACGGCCACCCCACACGGCCATGTGTCATTATTGTTTTAGTTGCATGTTTCACACAGTTTGAGACACGGCCCGTAACACGGCCGTGTGTCACAAGTCAATATGTAACACAGTTTGGCACACGGCCTACGACACGGTCGTATGGCTCTATTTCGAATACCCACACGGGTGGACACACGAGATGGGACACGACCTTGTGTCTAGACTTTGAATGTTCACTCAGTTTGGGCTATGTCACACGGCCTGGCCACATGGCCACCGTGTGACCCTTGTTTTCAAGTTTTTCCAAAGTTTTCTGTTTTGTTTCAAATTGATCCCATAATGTTCTCAAACTATTTTAGGGCCTCGTAGACTCGATTTAAGGCCTATAAGTGTATTTTTTCCATGATTAGATTCAATGATTATATGTTAGCATTTAATTTGTATAATTGTTTCTGTTGTAAAGTCAAATGTTCTGTTTTGCTTGGTAATACTCTGTAACCCTAATCCGGTAAAGGAGACGGGTTAAGGGTGTTATATTGGGCCTCTCTTGTACTAGGCCCAATTGTATGTGCTTCTTGGAATTTAATCTAACACTTTATAATTTATTTCAAACCAGTACATTGTTTTTCTATTTCCCAAAATAAACATTTCAAATAAATTACTTTCCCAATTAAATAATTTTCTCAACCCAATTCTAATTCCGTTAAAATCATGATAACATTATCATAAAATAATCTATGAGAAAATAAATTTAATTTTTCTACATTCAATTGGATTCATTATGACCAATTAATTTAAATCCATTTTTGAACTTCAATTAATTAACTAATTAATTAATAATTCGAAAAATTATAAATTAATTCTCAGGTCATTTCCATAGTGAGAAAACCACATTCATTTTCGAATGTAACTCGTTTCTCTAAATTTATCATTTTTATCCATTTCTATTTATTTGATTTATCATGCAATTTATTTCTGGTTTCAATGAGCTAGCGAAGGGACCGATTGAACATATGCAATTGAGGCTCAAATGATTTATAATTAAGTTCTAACTTTTTACCAATTAATTATAAACTCATTTAGTCATAAAGTCATTCCACTATAGTATCGTGACTGAGCTCTCCCCAACAACATACCATTACAAAAGCAACTTGATAAATGCTCGTCCAATGATCCTTAATCTTTTTGTGATAATATTTGTTCTCCTAAGATGGTTCTATTTCATCTCATTGTAACAATTACATATTCCTTCATGAAAAATCAATTACTACCAAATAGTAATCAAGTCATTCATCAAAAAGATGAACGACCCGTGGCCACGTTTAATTTTCATCAACCATGTAATGCCAATGAGAGGATATCATTTACCCATGTTTCGGGCTATGAATTCCCCTATTTTTAATGACTCTACATATTACAGAAGTCGTACACCTAACGCACCAACTTTCAATTCCTTATCTATTTGAACTTAGGATTTTACTTACATCAAAGTGTACGAGTCATGCATATATAGTTCGTCATCCACTCAGGATTTAGGTATGCCACACTATGAACGTCATAAGTGATTAAACCCATAAACGAATTCAGGATCTATTCTTCTTGGGTTCAATCTTATGTACTGTCAGTCCAGTTAGTCACATTTATGTCTCTATCTTTTGAGAGTCTTCCGCTCCGATGTCCAAGACAAAGTATCTCCCCAATTGGACTTAATAGACAAAATATTAGTCTTTCAATCAGTTTGCTCATTTACGAATAGACTAAGGACATGTTTAGGTTCATCTACTAATATAAGTTGTATTTTCATATTACGATCTGACCACATAATACCGCTTAGTATCAGTTAAACATTAGACAACTAATTAGCAATATTTGCTTCCATTTTTCTTTGCGTGCAAAACCCATACGAAAACAATTATACAAAGTATATTAATGTAATCAATAAATTTGTTTTATTAACCAATCTATTCAAAAAATGTACAAGTGTACATTGACGAAAATACTACACTTAGGGCACCAGTTCCAACACCACAATGTTTGAAAGACTATTATACAAGGTTAACATGCATCAGCTCAAAGATGTAATGCGATGTTTCCATTAGGGGAGTCTAAAACATGTTGTACTATTTTCCTTTAACCAATGTTTTATCTCATTGGGTTTTTCTGGTAAAGGTTTTTAATGAGGAAACTTGCAATAAGAGATTGTGTGTTTCTTTTTCCTTTATTAGGTTTTTATCTCATAGTGTAACACCCCTCGCCCAACCCGATCACCGGTTCCGAGTTATAGGATGCTACATTCGTTACAGGAGCAACTATAATTAAAACATAGTAAAATATTCACATGCATATGTAATCTAATGCCAAACATATCCATTTATTGTTAAACAATTAAAATTGAGTCTTAATCGAGCTTAGGAAAGTTCTTTTGTTGACTCGAGCACGAAATAGGACCAAATTGCAAAGTTTCAAAACTTCAGGGCTGACTTAGTGACATCATCACTTCCACATTGTAACATTTCCAAACAGTTTTTCACGTCACAATGTCAGGCCGCTTGACATGGCAATGTCAGATACTATCGGCTGCCGTTGCGACGAGGAAGTACGACCGTCAGGACAATGACTCTGTTTTTGGTAAAAATGAATCATTTGGTACCTATTTCAATGATTCCACCATACCTAACATTACATGCATCAAACACCAATTTCAAAAGGTCCAAAACTTATCCAAAACCATTCCAAATAAGCTTAAACATTCAACTTAACTTTCTTACAAAATATTCAATTCAAATTCACCAATTAAATTTAGGCATTTTAATGTTATTCAAGCATACCAACTAAGTCATTCACTTTTCAACTTTAACTAAACCAAACCATTTTGAATCATGACATTACACTTTCATTACAATCACCTAAAACACATATACCAAGCAATGACATATACACCTTATGCCAAAATTTCAACTAACCATGTTAAGGTACATTTCACAAGCATATTTCACGATTCATGTGTTTAAAATACATTACCATCTCATTCACTAACCAAATCAAGTTACCACCACTAATTCATTTCATGCCATTCCATATGTGATAAACCGTAATATATACATATTTTAATCCCACATTTGGCAAACTTTTGGATGATTTATCCCTTGAATTATGGAATTTGATGCTCCTAATCCTTTAATTTCATGTTTTATACTTAGGAGAGCATCGAAGGATGAAAGGAACGAGAAATGGGCCAAAAACGGGCAAAATGGGCTTACCTTAGAGACTCACACAGCCTGGACTATCACCCACGGACGTGCGTTTCGAGTAACAACTGAGACACGGCCTAGAACATCGTACACGGCCAGATCACACGGCCGTGTGTGGAAAACAGGATTGACCACGGCCAAGAGAGTCGACCACGGGCGTGTCACACAGGCGTGTCTCTGCTATAGCCAAGATGAGTTTCATTCGGAATAGGATACTTGTGGGCCAAGAAAGACATTCCGAAGCCTGTATAAACACCCTAAGTATAACCTAAAAAGTGTCTTTGATCAGGGGCGAAGCCAGAGAGGGCTGAACTCAGGGAATTACTCTAAGAAAGCCAGTTGATCCATCTCAGAAGCCGAAATCACACTCAAGACGAAAGATCTTCCCTTCAATTTCCTTCAGGGGGTTTTAGGGTTTTTCTTATGTTTTGTTATTTACTCTCTTCTGAGATGTATTCTTTTATAATTATGAACTAAACCCATCAAATACCTGAGGGGGATGAAACCTAAGACGAATCTTGTTATTGTTTTCTGAACTGTATGATAAATACTTGATTTGTTCTTAATTATGTGTTCTTAATTCTTGTTTTAATATTTCAGGATATTGATTCAAGTATTGATGTGCTTAGGTAGTGGAGCAAAAGTCCCTGTTTAAGAGTAGATCTAGCATAGTTAAGCGGAGTTGATCGCAACCCTAGAGATAGGATGACGAAAATCTGCCGGATTAGGGTCAAACCTAATATGGGAGTCCATAGATCGAGTTAATGCAACACTAGGGGTTTTAATTAGAAAGAGATTTCAATTAATCAACCTAGGGTTAGACGTTAGTAGCCTCGAAAGAGGTATTAATATAAATTAGGGAATCCTACGGATCAAGTCAAGTGAATAAATCATCTGGTTCAGAGTTAAATAACAAGTGAAGTCTAGGTGGATTCTTCCTCGGGTATTGTCTTAATCAACTGGTTTTCCCAAAAGTATTTTCCCAATTCACTCTCTGTGTCTTAGCATCCTTAGTTTAGTAATTAGTTAATTAAACATCAATTTCCTTAAAACTTAGGCTAGAAAATAAAAAGATAGTAACTACTAGTACTCTTGGTCCTTGAGGATACGATATTTTCGGTCTTGCCATAGCTATACTACCGAACGATAGGTGCGCTTGCCTTATTCATTGTCATAGTTAGTTTCGAGCAGTGATCAAGTTTTTGGCGCTGTTGCCGGGGACTAAGATATTAGGAACGCTAAATTTTTATTACTTTAGCCATTTTTATATTTTTATTTTTAACTTTGCTAATTTTTCTCTTATTTGTTTCTGATAGGTATCTCTAGTTTATGACTAGTAGAAACCCGTCAGGACCCTTGATTTTTGACAGTGAAATAGAACATACCGCTCAAACCGAAGAGATGTCACTGAATAATTATCAGTGGCAAGTCATGAGGACAAAGCCTAATAAAGCAGCCGGTGCTTTCAACCTAGACGCGGTCACCATGTTATCTAACCAGGTAGAGCTTTTAAATAAAAAAAATTGATGGTTTGTATGGTTCTACACAGGTACACCCAATAATGCAATGTGACTCAAATCTAGGAGGGATGAGCAATACAGAATATCCACTTTACAACCCGAGCGCTGAAAACGAACAAGTTCACTATATGGGTAATAATCCTTGACCTCAAAATAATCCTTATAGTAACACTTACAATGCAGGATGGAGGAATCATTCCTATTTCTCATGGGGAGGTCAAGGAAATCAAGGAAATCAAAGACCACCACCCCCTCTGGGATTTTAGCAACCGCCTTACCGACAGGAAAAGAAACCAAACCTTGAGGAGATATTGGAAAAATTTATCTCGGTGTCAGAGACTCATTCCCAGAATACCGAAATGGCGTTAAAAACTCAACAAGAATCGATTCAAAGGATTGAGAATCAAATTGGACAATTAGTCAAGATAGTTTCCGAAAGGCAACCAGGTAACTTACATAGTAACGCCAACCCAAAAGAACATGTGAAGGCAGTTACACTAAGGAGTGGAAAGTGGTTGGTTGAAGCTGAAAAGAAGATGCCACGAGAAATTAATAAGGAAAAAGGTGAGGAAGTAAACGAGAATGTAATACTGGAACCTAAAGAGTATAACCCACTGATCCCATATCCAACAAAGTTGAAGAAAGACCACATGGACGCACAATTCGGTAAGTTTCTCGAACTCTTTAAACAATTACATATTAATGTACCTTTTGTTGAAGCTATTTCGCAGATGCCTACGTACGTAAAATTCTTAAAAGAGCTTTTAACAAATAAAAAGTGGTTTGAAGAGCTATCAACAGTGGAACTTAACGAGGAATGCTCAGCTATTCTCCAAAATAAGCTACCAACAAAATTGAAAGATCCAGGGAGTTTTACTATTCCTTGTTTAATTGGTAGTTTAAATGTTAATGTAACATCCTGAAATTCGGGATTTTATAATTTACTTTACATCATGTGTTAGACTAGTTAAGAATGTTAATTGTGTATGTTTAGGGGTTCTAAGAAGGCTCGGGGTTGAGTTGGGCCTTAGCAAAACTTTTTTGTTTAAGCACTTTAAGGAGAGAAGGTAAGTGGCATCAAGACTTAAGGAAATAAGTGTGCATTTTGCTAGCACAAGGAGCCTATTGGTAAAATTGGAAAGTGGCATGTGGAGTGTACTAATGGTCTGAGGTTCGAATCCCATCTATTGCAGAATTTTGGATTTATTTTTTGTGTTCCTATTCCAAGTGTCGGCCATGGCTCTAATTATGGTATGGGAGACTTTTTATTTTTGGAAAGGTGGCTAAGAAATAAGGGAAGGAGGAAAATAAGGGAAAAGGAAGGAAAGAATTAAAGGAAAGGAGTAAGAAGGGGATATGTTGGCCGACTTTGTGGAAGGTGTTTAGGAAAGAATATTTTTTGTCAACCATCATCTTTTGAGTGTTATGGGCACACAGTTTTGGGAGGGGGACTTGGTAGCCGAATTTCCTATAGGCATTTGGCAAATTTTGGTGCATGAAAGGCTTGTTTCTTTTTAGAAATTTTTGGTGTTTATTTTCCAATTCTTTCCCTTTGCTTGTCGAAATTCTAAAGCCATTTGTTCACCTCATTTTCTCTTGTTTTTGGCCAAAACACTCTAGCCATTGTTCTTCTTGTTCCCTTGTTGTGCCGTAACCCTCAATCCATCTTTGCTCAATCTTTTTCCTTTGTTGCCGAAACACATAATGACCAAAACACTCAATCCATTTTGGTTCATTTTCTTTTGGTGATAGCCGAACCTCTCTAATACTCATTTTTCCATCATTTATTTTCTTTATTTTTATCATTTCCTCAACCATTCTCCTTTTCTCTTAAAACTGACACTATTTTGTGGCCGAACCTTCTTTGTTTCTTTCTCTTCAATAGCCGAATCTTTATCATCATCTTTCTTCTCCATTTTGTGTGTTGGGCATTTCTTCTTTGGTTGAATTGGGTAAGTGGCTTCGTTCTTTTTCTTTCATTTTCTTTTCTTCCTAGCCGAATGTGTCCATCACTATTCGGTTGTTTCACTTTGTTCTAAACCGAAATATTATTCCCTTCCAAACTCTCAAATCTTGATCATTTTCTTCTTATAGTATTCTAGTGGGTTGGCTGAATATCACATCCTTGTTGATCCATCTCTAGTCTTAAGTCAATCGATGGAAGTCGGATCTACTATCGTTAAGGTAAGGAGTTTCTTTATGGATTATTTCGATCTCTCAATACTTGGTTATTCCATTAAAACGGAATGATGGATTTGACTAAACAATGTTTATAGGGGTTAAATCACTTGTTTTCTCTACACGTTGATTCTTCGGAAGTAGAGGTAAGCCGAATCCATCCCTAAACAACTACTTTCTCTCATAGTATTTTACTGACCGGGACCTTTCAATGGAGGCAAGTGGTAGCGATTTGAAAGGAAAAGTGATAGGAGAACACAAAAGGAGTGGATTTGCAATTCTTACTCCTAAGTTCAAACGTAGGGCGGTAACGGCAGTTCGGGATTTTCCACCGGGTTGTGGACCATCATCCGGTGAAAATAGACAAATTACGGTTGTTCACGATACTAAGGGTAAGCGTTTCATTAGATCGTCTGATTTAGATATTAGATTAATAAAATCTCGTTTAATGGTTAATCGAGTGTAATGGTGATTTAGGTGTCGACGATCAAGAAGGTTTAGTCCTTACCGTAATCAGGTGTGTAATCTCACACCGAAATCCCGTAGATTTGTGATTCGATGTCATGTTGGAAAATAGATCATTATTATTTACAAGGCTAGAAATCGTAATATGGCATAGATCGAGTAACTTGCTTAAATTACATTATTTCTAAAATCTATTAAAATCGGTATAAAATTTGTAAAATTACCAAAATGCCCCTAAGGGCCAATTTACCAAAATGCCCCTATGGGTCGATTTGCTAGAATGCCTTAGCGGGCCGAATTATTAAAATGCTTTATTGGGCTGGATCTCCAAAATTTTTCAATAGAATAATGGTTGTTATTTATATGTGAATACTTTATGTTATTATGTATGTTGCATTTTCTTTTACATTTTGCATGGGATGGGAAAATTGTATGAAGAGCAGTGTAGCCTGGTGGCATTGCCACAAAATTGTGTATTATTGAGCCTAAATTATGTTTTTAGTGGTTTGACCATAAAAATAAAATGCTATAGCAGTTTGACTGCAAATTTGGTGTGAGCGGCGGGGTGGGTTGACTTGATCCCCACAGGTGTGATTGGCTGGTCGGGGGTGTGATGGATGGATTGGTTGGGTTTCATGCATTTACTTCATACAAATATTGTTATGTAAATGGGCTTCGACCCAAGAACATGTTATATGGGCTTAGGCCCAAATTATTGCTATATGGATTCAGGCCCAATGGATGACGGTAAAGGGATTATGCACTGAATTCTAGTAACTCACCCCCTTTTTCTTAATCCTTGCAGGTAATGCTCAGTGATGTGGACTTGGGCCATGGATGACCCGGTGGAGGCCATACTTTAGAAATGGTGTTTTTGAACTTTAGCAAATTTTCATTTTCTGCTTTATTTCATTACTTTTATTATTTTGGGTTTAAAGTTGTAATAAGGCCTCTGGGATTTTTATTTCGGTTTTATGTTTGACATATTTAATTTTCCATGAATTGTTTTAAACGGGGATTTTCTAAAATCATAAACAACGGTTTTTCATCAAATTTATCAACAAACAGATTTCATAATAAATATGTACAAATAATTTAACTTAGATTTTTCCTGCAAATTATCAATAATATTTTCATAAGTCACGGTTTTAAAAGATCACTAGTTTGATTATTGATTCTTCAATTAACCTCTCGAGATTAGTAATATTTTTATCGAATATTTCTTTTAATCAAACTGGTTTTCTTAATTATAACCAAATAATATCTACTTAGGTACGAGTTTCAAAGTTCTCAATACATTTTATTCATGTGACATGTCAGATCCGATCGTAACGCATGGGCCGGGTTTGGGGTGTTACATTTTATGGTATCAGAGCCAAGTTGCAAAACTTGGCTGTGGTTTGGGTTCAAAAGTGTTTTCCAAAGCTGTTTAAAATTTTAAATTATAAATGCATGATCTAAAGGAAGTATGGCACCACGGGTATCCGGCACCAAGTCAAGTAAGTTTATGTTTTCATTTTTTTATTATTGTGGTATGACTGTAGAAATACTCTAGAACTTTTAGCTTTAGGAGCTGAAACTATAGAGATTGAGACCTTAGGATACGTTTTGCGAAAACGACTTTACTTCCTATACTTCATAAAACATTTGTTTAAAAAACATTGAATAGTATAATGATTCATAAGACTTTTAATCAGATTAAATTGATATAGCAAACATGAGCGCTAGATGATGTGGACGCGGTAGACGTGGCCGTGGTAGAGGCCAATGTGCTAGAGTTGTATCTGAGGCATCGGGACATATGCCGGATATGGACGCACCTGCGTCACCTGTGACTAAAGCTGGGTCACATGATCGAATAAGAGAGGACGATGCTCTGTCCCAAGCGATGTTGCGAGTTCTGAAAAGGGTCGCTGGGGTAAGAACTGGGTCGACAGCTCGTGGGTCGATATCGGAGTGACTTAAATTGAATGGGGCTGAAGTCTTTAGGGGTATTTCGGGCGTAGCCCCTAATGTAGCGGAGTACTGGCTTAAAGCGGTGGAGCGAATTATGGACGACCTGGATTGCACCGTTGAGCAGAAACTGAAAGGGGTTGTGTCATTGCTGAGAGACGAGGCGTATCAATGGTGGCTCACTGTTCGGGAAGGCACTCAGGCTGATCGTATTACATGGGAATTCTTTAAGACAGCATTCCAAGGAAAGTATGTTGGGGCTAGCTATGTGGATGCCTGAAGGAAGGAATTTCTGAATCTGGTCCAAGGAGGTAAATCTGTGGCAGCTTATGAGGTGGAATTTTTACGTCTGAGTCGGTATGCCCGGTGAATAGTGCCGACTGATTATGAGCGCTGTGTGTATTTTGAGAATGGGTTGCGTGATGAGTTGCGGGTACTGATAGCCCCACAGAAGGAGAGGAATTTTGCCACACTTGTGGAAAAAGCTAAAATAGCTGAGGAGGTTAAACACTCGGAACGGCAAAACCGAGACAAGGATATGGGCAGGAACAAGAGAGACTCTGGGTACTCAGGTTCTGCTAGAAGGTTTCATAAAAGGCCCAAGGATGATGAGCCAGCTCGAGTAAGAGTTCAAGCTAATACCAATCAGTTACAGCCTTGCGTGGATTGTGGGAAACTTCACTCGGGTGAATGCTGGAAGAGAACTGGGGGTTGTTTCAGATGTGGATCCAAGGACCATCGGTTTAGGGATTGCCCTCGAAAGCCTGATCAAACTTAGACAATTCATAACAGATTTGCGCAGCCAGCAGGAGGTGCTCAGCAGCTGCAGAGAGGCCGTGGGCCAGGTCGAGGTGGTAATGGTGTAGGACGAGGTCAGGGTGCACCGGTAGAGGTACCGATAACAGGGGTAATAAAGAGGCGAGACAGCCAGGGTTGGTCTATGCGGTCAGACGTCGAGAGGATGGCGATGCACCAGATGTCATAACCGGTACGTTCTTCATATCTGATGTACCTTTTATTACTTTGATAGATATTGGATCCACCCATTCATATGTTGCTTGTGCTGTGTCTGGAACTTTGAATATTAGATCTAAGATTGCTGCTAGAGAAACAACTGTAATTAGCCCTTTAGGACAGTCGGTGATAGTAAATAAGTTGTTTAGAGATGTGCCCTTAGAAGTTCAGTGGGAAGTATTTCTGGCGGATTTGATAGGATCGCTGCTCAAATGAGTTCGATCTTATTTTTGGCATGGATGGTTGGTTAAGCATCGTGCGAATTTGGACCGTCTTTGCAGCGTATGGTATTAAGAACTTCAGAGGATAAGGAAGTGATGATGATAGGTGAAAGAAGGAACCATCTGTCTAATGTGGAGAAGTTGGTGCGGAAGGGGTGTGGAGCGTTCTTAGCCTTTATCAGTGCTTTGGATGCCAAAGAGTTGTCGTTGAGAGTGTTAGAACGGTGAAAGAGTTTTCAGACGTCTCTCTCGAGGAGATTCCAGGATTGCCTCCAGATCGGGAAGTGGAATTTGGCATTTAGCTATTGCCAGGAATGGCTCCGGTGTCCATTGCCCCTTACAGAATGGCGCCGAAGGAGCTTGTGGAACTTAAGGCTCAAATTCAGGAGTTGATGGATCGTGGATTTATTCGACCAAGTGTGTCACCATGGGGAGCGTCGGTTTTATTTGTTAAGAAAAAGGATGGGTCGATGCGTATGTGCATCGATTATAGGCAATTGAATAAGTTAACGATCAAGAACAAGTATCCGTTACCGAGGATCGATGATCTGTTCGATCAGCTGCGAGGAGCTTCGGTTTTCTCAAAAATAGACTTGAGATCGGGATATCACTAGCTTAAGGTCAAGGAGGCGGATATTCACAAGACTGAGTTCTGAACTCGATATTGGCATTACGAGTTCTTGGTGATGCCGTTCGGGTTGACAAATGCACCAACTACATTTATGGACATGATGAATCGAGTCTTCCAACCCAATCTAGACCGGTTTGTGGTGGTATTCATAGATGACATCCTGGTGTACTCAAAGACTGAAGAAGAGCATCATTCGCATCTACAGATAGTATTGCAGATTTTGAAGGAGAAGCAGCTGTATGCCAAATTCATTAAGTGTGAATTTTGGTTGAAAGAGGTGACCTTTTTGGGGCATGTTGTGTCTGCCGAAAGAATTAGAGTTGATCCCCGGAAGGTCGAGGCTGTATTGGATTAGAAGCCACTGAAGTCAGTGGTAGAAATTCAGAGTTTTCTAGGTTTGGCTGGGTATTACAGGCGATTCGTTGAGGGGTTTTCGTTGATTGCTGCACCCCTAACTAAGCTGTTATGTAAGGGAGTACCGTTTGTGTGGTCAGATAAGTAGCAAGAGAGCTTTGAGAAATTGAAGAAGATTCTGACAGAAGCACCGGTATTGATTCAACCTGAGGCTGGTAAGGAGTTTATCATTTATTGTGATGCGTCACACACGGGCTTGGGTTGTGTGTTGATGCAAGGGGGAAAAGTGGTGGCTTATGCATCTCGTTAATTAAGGTCGCATGAGATAAATTATCCCACTCATGATTTGGTGTTAGCTGCAGTGGTGTTTGCTCTAAAGATTTGGAGACACTATCTGTACGGGGAGAAGTCGATTATCTATACGGATCATAAGAGTCTGAAGTACCTCATTACCCAGAAGGAGTCGAACTTAAGATAGCAGAGGTGGATAGAACTGTTGAAAGATTATGACTTCTCAATCAAGTATCATCCAGGAAAAGCTAACGTAGTGGCAGATGCGTTGAGTCGTAAGGTGATATCGAATTTGAGAGCAATGTTCGCTCATCTCAGCCTTTATGAAGATGGTAGTCTGTTAGCCAAACTTCAAGTGAAGCCGGCATGGGTAAGCCAGATTAAGGAAAAGCAGTTGTTAGATGAAAGGTTGGGTTTTTGACTTCAACAAGTGGAAGGTGGTGAGATAGGGGATTTTGGGTTGAATATTGATGGAGTATTGTGTTTCCGCGGAAGAGTTTGTATGCCCAGGGATTCGGAATTGAGGCAAATGATTCTGCGTGAGGCGCATAGTAGCCCATATGCTATGCACCCTGGGGGAAATAAGATGTACCGAGATCTCCTTGAGCAGTATTGGTGGCCAGGGTTAAAACGAGAGGTTACTGACTTCGTGAGTAAGTGCTTAACATGTCAGCAGGTGAAGGCGGAACATCAAATGCCGTCAGGGTTGCTACAACCGGTGAAAATTCCATTATGGAAATGGGAAAGGATAACGATGGACTTTGTTAGTGGGTTACCCTTAACGCCTACTTAGAAAGATTCAGTCTGGGTCATAGTGGATCGGTTAACGAAGACTGCTCATTTCCTACCTGTTCGTACGAATTATTCGTTCCAGAAGTTAGCCAAGTTGTATGTAGCAGAAGTCGTGAGGTTACATGGGGTACCAGTGTCTATCATATCCGACAGGGATCCTAGGTTTACATCACGGTTTTGGATGGCTCTGCATGAAGCTTTGGGAACAAGACTAAATTTCAGCACGGTATTTCATCCGCAGACTGATGGCCAGTCGAAAAGAGTAATCCAGATTCTAGAAGACATGCTAAGAGGCTGTGTGATCAATTTCAGGGGTAGTTGGGAAGATTTCCTACCATTGGCAGAGTTTGCATACAACAACAGCTATAAATCCAGTATCTAGATGGAACCCTACGAGGCGTTGTATGGTCGTAGGTGTCGTACTCCTACTTGCTGGACTGAGTTGCGGGAGCGATAGTTGTTGGGTCCAGAGTTGATCTCGGAGACAGAGGAAAAAGTTAAGGTAATTCGAGCACGGTTAAAAGAAGCTTCGGACAGACAGAAATCGTACGCGGATCTGAAGCGGAAGGAGATAGAGTTCTCTGTGGGTGATAAGGTCTTTTTGAAGGTCTCACCTTGGAAAAAGATCTTAAGATTTGGACGGAAGGGCAAGTTGAGCCTTAGGTTCATCGGACCATACCGTGTATTGAAGCGTGTTGGGCCAGTGGCTTATCAGCTTGAGTTACCTCCGGAGTTAAGTCAGATACATAGCGTATTCCATGTCTCGATGTTAAGGCATTATCGCTTGGATCCATCTCATATCGTACCAGTGGAGGAAGTTGAGATAAGACCTGACTTGTCTTTTGAAGAGGAGCCAGTACAGATTTTAGATCGGGATATTAAGGTGCTAATAAAGAAGTCGGCTCCGTTAGTCAAAGTTTTATGGCGTAATCACGGGTCAGAGGAAGCTACATGGGAGCCAGATGACATGATTCGGCAGCAATATCCTCATCTCTTTTAATTAGGTAAATTTCGAGGCCGAAATTTCTTTAAGGGGGTAGAATTATAACATCCTGAAATTCGGGATTTTATAATTTACTTTACATCATGCGTTAGACTAGTTAAGAATGTTAATTGTGTATGTTTAGGGGTTCTAAGAAGGCTCGGGGTTGAGTTGGGCCTTAGCAAAATTTTTGTGTTTAAGCACTTTAAGGAGAGAAGGTAAGTGGCATCAAGACTTAAGGAAATAAGTGTGGATTTTGCTAGCACAAGGAGTCTATTGGTAAAAGTGGAAAGTGGCCTGTGGAGTGTACTAATGGTCTGAGGTTTGAATCCCATCTATTGCAAAATTTTGGTTTTTTTTTTGTGTTCCTATTCCAAGTGTCGGCCATGGCTCTAATTATGGTATGGGAGACTTTTTATTTATGGAAAGGTGGCTAAGAAATAAGGGAAGGAGGAAAACAAGGGAAAATGAAGGAAATAATTAAAGGAAAGGAGCAAGAAGGGGGATATGTTGGCCGATTTTGTGGAAGGTGTTTAGGAAAGAATATTTTTGGTCAACCATCATCTTTTGAGTGTTATGGGCACACGGTTTTGGGAGGGGGACATGGTAGCCGAATTTCCTATAGGCATTTGGCAAATTTTGGTGCATGAAAGGCTTGTTTCTTTTTAGAAATTTTTGGTGTTTCTTTTCCAATTCTTTCCTTTGCTTGCCGAAATTCTAAAGCCATTTGTTCACCTCATTTTCTCTATTTTTGGCCAAACACTCTAGCCATTGTTCATCTTGTTCCCTTGTTGTGCCGTAACCCTCAATCCATCTTTGTTCAATCTTTTTCCTTTGTTGCTTGAAACACATAATGACCAAAACACTCAATCCATTTTGGTTCATTTTCTTTTGGTGATAGCCAAACCTCTCTAATACTCATTTGTCCATCATTTCTTTTCTTTATTTTTATCATTTCCTCAACCATTCTCCTTTTCTCTTAAAATCGACACTACTTTGTGGCCGAACCTTCTTTGTTTCTTTCTCTTCAATAGCCGAATCTTTATCATCATCTCTCTTCTCCATTTTGCGTGTTGGGCATTTCTTCTTTGGTTGAATCAGGTAAGTGGCTTCGTTCTTTTTCTTTCATTTTCTTTTCTTCTTAGCCGAATGTGTGTCCATCACTATTCGGTTGTTTCACTTTGTTCTAAACCGAAATATTATTCCCTTCCAAACTCTCAAATCTTGATCATTTTCTTCTTATAGTATTCTAGTGGGTTGGCCGAATATCACATCCTTGTCGATCCATCTCTAGTCTTAAGTCAATCGGTGGAAGTCAGATCTACTATCGTTAAGGTAAGGAGTTTCTTTATGGATTATTTCGATCTCTCAATACTTGGTTATTTTGTTAAAACAGAATGATAGATTTGACTAAACGATTGTTGTAGGGGTTAAATCACTCGTTTTCTCTACACGTTGGTTCTTCGGAAGTAGAGGTAAGTCGAATCCATCCCTAAACAACTACTTTCTCTCATAGTATTTAACTGACCGGGACCTTTCAATGGAGGCAAGTGGTAGCGATTTGAAAGGAAAAGCGATAGGAGAACACAAAAGGAGTGGATTTACAATTCCTACTCCTAAGTTCAAACGTAGGGCGGTATCGGTAGTTCGGGATTTTCCACCGGGTTGTGGACCATCATTCGGTGAAAATAGACAAATCGCGGTTGTTCACGATACTAAGGGTAAGCGTTTCATTAGATCGTCTGATTTAGATATTAGATTAATAAAATCTCGTTTAATGGTTAATCGAGTGTAATGGTGATTTAGGTGTCGATGATCAAGAAGTTTTAGTCCTTACCGTAATCATGTGTGTTATCTCACACCGAAATCCTGTAGATTTGTGATTCAATGTCATGTTGGAAAATAGATCGTTATTATTTACAAGGCTAGGAATCATAATATGGCATAGATCGAGTAACTTGCTTAAATTACATTATTTTTAAAATCTGTTAAAATCGATATAAAATTTGTAAAATTACCAAAATGCCCCTATGGGCCGATTTACCAAAATGCCTCTATGGGTCGATTTGCTAGAATGCCTTAGCGGGCCGAATTATTAAAATGCTTTATTGGGCTGGATCTCCAAAATTGTTCAATAGAATAATGGTTGTTATTTATATGTGAATACTTTATGTTATTATGTATGTTGCATTTTCTTTTACATTTTGCATGGGATGGGAAAAATTGCATGAAGAGCAGTGTAGCTTGGTGGCATTGCCACAAAATTGTGTATTATTGAGCCTAAATTATGTTTTCAGTGGTTTGACCACAAAAATAAAATGCTATAGCAGTTTGACTGCAAATTTGGTGTGAGCGGGGGTGGGTTGACTTGATCCCCACACAGTGTGATTGGCTGGTCGGGGGTGTGATGGATGGATGGGTTGGGTTGCATACATTTACTTCATGCAAATATTGTTATGTAAATGGGCTTCGGCCCAAGAACATGCTATATGGGCTTAGGCCCAAATTATTGCTATATGGATTCAGGCCCAGTGAATGACGGTAAAGGGATTATGCACTGAATTTTAGTAACTCACCCCCTTTTTCTTAATCCTTGCAGGTAATGCTCAGTGATGTGGACTTGGGCCATGGATGACCCGGTGGAGGCCATACTTTAGAAATGGTGTTTTCGAACTTTAGCATATTTTCATTTTCCGTTTTATTTCATTACTTTTATTATTTTGGGTTTAAAGTTGTAATAAGGCCTCTGGGATTTTTATTTCGGTTTTATGTTTGACATATTTAATTTTCCATGAATTGTTTTAAACGGGGATTTTCTAAAATCATAAACAACGGTTTTTCATCAAATTTATCAAAAAACGGATTTCATAATAAATATGTACAAATAATTTAACTTAGATTTTTCCTTCAAATTATCAATAATATTTTCATAAGTCGCGGTTTTAAAAGATCACTAGTTCGATTATTGATTCTTCAATTAACCTCTCGAGATTAGTAGTATTTTTATCGAATATTTCTTTTAATCAAACTGGTTTTCTTAATTATAACCAAATAATATCTACTTAGGTACGAGTTTCAAAGTTCTCAATACGTTTTATTCATGTGACATGTCAGATCGGGTCGTAACGCATGGGCCGGGTTTGGGGTGTTACAGTTAACCATGCTTTGGCTAATTTAGGGGCAAGTATTAATGTCATGCCCTATAATATGCTCCTCAAACAACCATTATGCAAATAACAGGTAAGTCTAGATCAAGACTTTAAACGAGCGCTTCTCGGGAGGCAACCCGAGCACTAACCCCATTAATTTTCATATTTTTGATTTTTAGCACCTAACTAAAAACTAACCAAATTTTTAGGCGCAGGTTTCCCTACCCACACGGCCTTGCACACGGGCGTGGCCGTGGCTGTGTAGAAATAGGACAAAACTTTTCCCAAAAACACGGGCTGCGATAAAATGCCACGGCCGTGCGATTCGGCCGTGGTCGAAACTGAGAAATCTACACGGGCGTGCGACACGCCCGTGGGACCTTTGAGTCCATTTATTTTTTCTTATTTTCATTTTTTATGTCTTTTCTTTTATATTTCTCATCTTTGATTTATATTATTATATTTTGATTTCTTTAATTTAGGTTCAAGGGGCTGTTAACGAACGACCACACCACCACCGGAGTATCCTCCCCATCTTCACCTCTCTCCAACTTTACCGTTTCTTTTCATTGACTCCATCCAAAATTCAGGAAGTTTCACTTCTCTCCCTATCTTATGATTTTATTACTATATTGCTATTATCTATCTTTGTACATTGAGGACAATGTACATCTTAAGTGTGGGGGGTTAACTACAGTATTATTTGAAAGTCCCTGAATTATGTCGTATTCTTAAGTAATTTTCTCATATTATTGTTAGAATGAAACTTCTATTAACTTATGATTATCATTGATATGTTTTGGATTAAGTCATAGTTAATTGTGCATTGATGATCTAAACTTTAAGATATTAGAGAATCAAGCATGATAAGTCTATTTTTCCGTAATTAAAATTTCTAGGTTGTTTTCCTAAATTTAAATATTACTTTGAAGTTTGAAATTTACAAGGTTGACATCAAAAACCCATAATTTTTGTGAGATCTTGAGCCTTTTAGAGCATATTCTTTTCTTGCTCACTTTATTAATTATGAGTGTGTCAACATTGATTTGTTATTCTAGAACTTGCTTCGATCATACATATTGAGACCACACCTATGATTTGATATACTGAGATGATAAAGGCACCTAGGTTTTAACCCACTTACTCCATAAAAAGCCTACCTTCATAATTAACCCCTAGTGAACCCCTAGAAATCCTAACAAACAGTTTCTTGACTCACCCATTAATATTAACCCAAAACCTACTTTGTATTTGTTATCACAATTTCTCTTGACTACCCCTATATCGAGATTTGATTTGATCGGTTACTTAACTATTTTCTTTATTTCAGTTGTTAAATTCTATCTTATTATTATTGTACTTGATTTGTTCTTAAAAAAAATGAAGTTTATTCATCATTACTTCTTTGTTATTTGAGCTTAAGCAGTTTAATTTTACATTTTGAGAAGAAGCTCGTGTTATTAGTGATGAACTCTTAATTGATGTAATTATTTAAGTTTTAGTTATTTTCCTAGTTAGGTAATTTATCAATCCAGTCTCGATACTAACCCTCTAATTCAGCCTTTATCCACACCTTTAACCCAAGCCCCGTTACAACCGTTTTAAAGACCTTTTGATTTGTGCATCATATCATTTTACAGTGGTGGAGATTTTATTTTTATGCAAGCCTATGGGATTAACTTTTCATGTTGACTCTTAAGTGCTTAATTTCTACCTTAAACACTTTGAGTGATTTGAGTGAACCTTTAGTGAGGATGTCATTTTTTGTCAATTTTAAATTAGAGGTAATTATTTAAGTAAGGGGAAACACCTATTTTTCGTACTATAAAAACTATGACTTTGATTGTTTGAATCTTTAGGAACCTTCTGGGTAAATTATTAATGTATGAATTACCTATGAATTATGATGAAACATTATTGATGAAGGTTATGAATTGAGGAAATTTGATTTTAATTGTTAGTTGAGAATTTTGCTTGAGGACAAGCAAAGGCTTAAGTGTGGGGGTATTTGATAAACAGTAATATATACATATTTTAATCCCACATTTGGCATACTTTTGGATGATTTATCCCTTGAATTATGGAATTTGATGCTCCTAATCCTTTAATTTCATGTTTTATACTTAGGAGAGCATCGGAGGATGAAAGGAACGAGAAACGGGCCAAAAAGGGCCAAAATGGGCTTACCTTAGAGACTCACACGGCCTGGACTATCACCCACGGCCGTGCGTTTCGAGTAACAACCGAGACATGGCCTAGAACATCGTACACGGCCAGATCACATGGCCGTGTATGGCAAACAGGATCGACCACGACCAAGGGAGTCGACCACGGGCGTGTCTCTGCTATAGCCAAGATGAGTTTCATTCGGAATGGGATACTTGTGGGCCAATAAAGACATTCTGAAGCCTACATAAACACCCTAAGTATAACCTAAAAAGTGTCTTTGATCAGGGGCGAAGCCAGATAGGGCTAAACTCAGGGAATTACTCCAAGAAAGCCCGTTGATCCATCTCAAAAGCCGGAATCACACTCAAGACGGAAGATCTTCCCTTCAATTTCCTTCAGCGGGTTTTAGGGTTTTTCTTATGTTTGTTATTTACTCTCTTCTGAGATGTATTCTTTTATAATTATGAACTATACCCATCAAATACCTGAGGGGGATGAAACCTAAGATGGATCTTGTTATTGTTTTCTGAACTGTATAATAAATACTTGATTTGTTCTTATTTATGTGTTCTTAATTCTTGTTTTAATATTTCAGGATATTGATTCAAGTATTGATGTGCTTAGGAAGTAGAGCAAAAGCCCCTGTTTAAGAGTAGATCTAGCATAGTTAAGCGGAGTTGACCGCAACCCTAGAGATAGGATGACAAAAATCTGCCGGATTAGGGTCAAACCTAATATGGGAGTCCATAGATCGAGTTAATGCAACAGTAGGGGTTTTAATTAGAAAGAGATTTCAATTAATCAACCTAGGGTTAGACGTTAGTAGCCTCGAAAGAGGTATTAATGTAAATTAGGGAATCCTACAGATCAAGTCAAGTGAATAAATCTTCTGGTTCAGATTAAATAACAAGTGAAGTCTAGGTGGATTCTTCCTTGGGTATTGTCTTAATCAACTAGTTTTCCCAAAAGTATTTTCCCAATTCACTCTCTGTGTCTTAGCATCCTTAGTTTAGTAATTAGTTAATTAAACATCAATTTCCTTAATACTTAAGCTAGATAATAAAAAGATAGTAACTACTAGTACTCTTGGTCCTTGAGGATACGATATTTCCGGTCTTGCCATAGCTATACTACCGAACGATAGGTGCGCTTGCCTTATCCGTTGTCATAGTTAGTTTCGAGCAGCGATCAATATGCCATTCATTTGCTATTTGAAACATCATATCATTAACATAGAAGTACTTATAAATCTAGCACATCTACCAACCTAACATCAATTCAAACATACTAGGAAAAGGTTAAAACAAACTTGCCACAAAGGTAGATATTCACATATCCAAAAATACATAAAGCTTTACACCTATTTACACGCCACAATCTAGATTGAAAATGTTCAAACTTCTATAGATTCAGTGATGGGATAGTGCGAGCTTCAACGCCGATTCGATTTTACTAGTTCCGTAAGGTGACAATCTGCAAGGGAAGGGAAAAAAAGCAGGGTCAACATATATGATGCTTAGTAAGTTCATAGGCATTAAATAAAAATTTACCTCATTATACAATTTAACACAACAAGCTACTTAGATTGGCAAAGTTTACCTAAACATAGCAAGTTACATATCAATAAGGTGAGTTCAACATATAACCATATCATATAGTAACTCAAACTTTTAAAATTTCAATTCAATACATTTTCCATAATCAACTCAATATTTAATCAATTGAATATCAAAATCATATAATTCAATTGCCATTTTTACCTTTCATTAACCTTTTTAGCCCGATGAACTCAAGTGAACAGGTTCACATACATGGGTAATTACACCACACCAGATTGCACATCTAAGCAGTAACTACACCACACCAGAGCATTGAAGTGTAAAGCCCACAAGAAAATATACATATAATCGTATAAGTATACATCCCTCCACCACACCAAGGTCTCCGTAGAGACATAAAGTACATGATGATCCATAACAAATGCTGAATGTCGATATAATCAATAATAATCTTTGTACAATCAATTATCTCGTACAAGTACATATCCCATACAGGCTGTAACACCCCAAACCCGGCCCATGCGGTATGACCAGATCTGGCATGTCACATGAAGAAAATGAGTAAAGAACTTGTGATTCTTACTAAAGATGTTATTATTAGGTTATAATTTAAGAAAAACAAATTTGATTAGAAATATTTGATAAAAATAGTACTAATCTTGAAAGGTTGATTGAAGAATCGATAATCAAACTAGTGATCTTTTAAAACCGTGACTTTTGAAAATATTGTTGATAATTCGAAAGAGAATTTTCGAGTTAAATTAATTGTACAAGTTTGTTATGAAATCCATTTGTTAATTAATTTTTTTGGAAAACCGTTATTTATGATTTTATAAAATCCCTATTTAAAAAAATTCAAGAAAGATATTAAGTACGTCTAAACATAAAGCAAAATAAAACATATTCCAGATGCCTTATTACAACTTTAAAACCCAAAATAGTAAAAGTAACGAAATAAAATAGAAAAGAAGTTTACTAATGTTCGAAAACATTATTTCCAAAGTATGGCCTCCACCGAGTCATCCATGGGCCCAAGTCCTCATTACTGAGCATTACCTGTAAAGATTAAGAAACAAAAGAGGGGGTGAGTTACAAGAACTCAGTGTATAATCCCCTTACCGTCATCCACTGGGTCTGGAAGGAAATAAAATAATTATTCTTTTGCATGCCAAGGTATTCGAACCCAAGCTCTCCCCTCAGCCAAATCACGCCACTTGCCACAAGCTCATCTTGTGTCTCCTTTCCCCTACAATTATTTATAAAGCCTACCTACTAAGCTCAACCCCCTTTAATTAAGAAAGAACAAATTTTTGCTAAAGCCCAGGTTTGAACCCAGGACTTCCCCAACACTTCTCAGGACCCTTAACCACTCAAGCAGTTATTTATTTGTGACCTTCCCTTGCACATCCAAATACTTATGTGCAGCCTTCACTGCTCCCCTACTCAAGGCCCATTCCTTCTAGGCCCAAATTTGGGGCGTTACAAAAGCTCAGTGTATAACTAAACCTAAACAGAGATCATACATAACACAATATACAAATTAGAGTTTCATAGAGAATTTTGTGACGCACAAGCAAACAGAACTGAGAATGCATGATTATGCCATTGCAGAAGTTTTAGAAAACCAAAATACAGATTTTTGTTTCCAGAAAACTTCCTACCCAACTCCACTACACACCAAAATAGAGTTTCCCAGAACTCGTCCAACCAAATCACAACAACAGATAATTGTGGACATTGCCACCAAAGTTGCTGTTAAAACTGCCAGATAAGAATATATATGGTCAAGCCACTATATTGCCGCCAAGCTGTCAGAACAGAAATATGGATAAACCACTAGATAAGGCAGATATAACACCCCAAACCCAGTCAATACGCTACGACCAAGTCTGGTATGCTAAAGGATAGTAAATTTAACAAAACTAATCAATTATAGTGATTTGGAAAACCTTGCGTTTCGTTTTCGAACTTTTAAAGAAAATTTAAAATAGTTGTTTAATTTGAACTGTATTACGGAGTCAGGTTTATTCGTCAAAGGTCGAGTTTAAGAAATTCCACAAAACTTTCCAGTTGAAAACAATGTTGCGGTTTTAAGTAAAGTCTCTGATTCAAATCGTTTTGAAAACTTATTGTTCAAGTTTTTAATCTTATATAAACTCCATTTTCAACAGTTTATTAAGCATGCGATATCAACATTAAATCAAAACCCAAATTAACGTTATAGTGGCCTTATTACAAGAAAAACCCAGAGTTAATAGTGATTTTTTTAAAATAAAGAAGACGAAATGACTAGAAATTACTACATGGCCACCTCGGGTCCATCTCGGCTCCAAATCCGCAATCTAGTGATTACCTACAAAATTTAAGCAGAGGGGTGAGTCACCGAGACTCAGTGTGTAAATCCCCATTAAAAAAAATCTAGGCCTTAAGCCCACAGATGCACATTGGGCCTTAGCCCATTCAATATAGCATATATCACATGTATGCAATGCAAATTTCCACCAACCTAGCTTTCCATCCTCTACACACCGAATCATCCAAACACCCGTGGCATTATGCCACTGTGGTTCTTGACCACCGTGGTCCCGGACCACTCGTGACAAAGTCACTAAAATATATAATCATGGGGCCAACCCACTATGGTCTCAAACCACCGTGACGATCTCTGATAAGTTTATGTATACGTGGGGCCAACCCACTGTGGTCTTAGACCACCGAGACAAGTCACTGATATATGTATACGTGGTTTTAAACCACTGTGGTTCTTAGACCACAGTGACAATAGTCACTGATTCACACTTCCCCTTTCATTCAATCCCAAGCCCATGCTCATTTTATCATACTAAGAATGACTGAAAACATACTCTCAATGTGTAACGGATAATTATTTCATGCATGCATATAATCGAAAGTTTCATCACAGCAGAACTTACCCGGTGTCTCCAACCTTACCCACGAGGGTATCCCGACTATTCAAACAGTCGTTTTGGCTTTCAGCCAACATAGTTAATAACACAAATAGCAAAGAAGCGTGTGAGTAATACACACTTGATAATGCGTAACACTAAACTCTCTATGTCGACGCTTTCACTAGCAGGGACAACAGCTATTTGCCTATCCCAGGCAGACATCGGCTCTCTACCACAACCTGGCAGATAGTCTCGAACCGCCGACACAGCACGCCTTTTAAACTTTGGAGCGGAGGCTATAGGTACACTCCCCTCCTCAGTTTGACCGTTTCTTGAATCCATGAAATATACTTGATCAGAGGTAGAGAAAATGTCGATTGACTATCAAAAGAATTGATTAAAGCTGACTACAACCAATAGGGATATAATAACCAAGAACCGAGAAGAAATGACTCCTACCTTGGTAAATGATGAAGCCCACAGCAACTGATTCAGCCTTGGATCAAAGATGAGTTGTAAGAGAACCAAAAGTTCGGCCTTGCATTATTGATGAAGAAAACCAAGATAGATTTGATCGAGAAGAATAGCCCTTCACACCTTAGGCTATACGAGCAGCATCAATTCGAGTTGACAAAGAACCAAAGGTTCGGTCAGTGAAGAAGAAGATAGAAGATTCGATTTTTCACAAAAGGGAGAAAAGAGGATCATTACCTTCAACCATCAAGTAACAAAAGGAAACCGCTTCACAAAGCCAAGGGAGCTATTCGGCTAAAGAGAGAAAAGGAAAACAAAAGGTGTCAATGGAGATGGTGCAAGGTTTTGGCTAAAGAAGAAGATGAGTTTGAGAGATGATTCAGCTAGAGAAGAAAATGGTAGAGAAGAAGGAGAATTTCAGTTTGGCAAAAGAGGAGATGATAGAAAGAAAAGAAGAGGAAAGAAGGGTAGTCACACAACTTTCGGCTAGAATCAACAAAGCAAAGGAGAACTATAAAAGAACTGACAGTTTCGACACAGATAAAATAGGAAAGCCAAAATGAGAGAAAAGGAGAACTCAAGGAGACTAGCAAAATCGGCACTCTTACCTGCTCTAATGACCGAATTTGCAAACAAAATGGAAATGAAACAAATGCCTACAGCCTCAAGAATTTCGGCACACCACCTAAGCTAGCACTAAATCGAATTCTCCCCCCTTTCAAGTTTCCCACATTCGGCCACCACTCCACCAACATCAAATCCCATGCTTTGCTCCTACTTTCACTCCCCTTCACCCATTTTGAAATAGTAGACCAAGTCTTCCTCCACAAATCCCTCCACACCTTCCATTCAAACACTTTGACTCATTCAACCAACCACCATGAAGAGTCCAGCCGAATGCCAACACTTAGCTCCCTAGACGCAAAAATAAAGCTTCAAAATGCTGTTAATGCGACTCGAGCACTTCCCCCCCTGCTGCTCCCTTGTGGCATCACACTCCTGCACCTTAAGTGGCGCCTTATTGCCACTCCACCACACTTCTTTTTGTGTCAACAAACACCAGAAATTACCCTTGAGACCTGCCTCAACCAGCTCTCCCCTAAAGAGCCTAAAAACAAAATTTTCACCAAGGCTCAAGCTTAACCTCGAGCCTTCTCGGGACCCCCAAACATACTAAATTAACAAACTGAGCATGCCAACACACAACAAACAAAATGAAGAACCCATAATTTCAGGATGTTACAGTTCTACCCCCTTAAAGAAATTTTGGCCTCGAAATTTACCTGGTCAAAAGAGGTGAGGGTATTGCTGACGCATCCCATCCTCTACCTCCCATTGGGCTTCCTCTGAACCGTGATTCTGCCACAAAAATTTAACCAATGGAACTGTCTTCTTTCTCAAAATTGTAACATCTCGGTCTAAGATCTGAATTGGTTCTTCCTCAAAAGATAAATCAGGTCTTACCTCAATTTCTTCCACCAGCACTATATGAGATGGATCCGAACGATAACACCTTAACATCGGGACATGAAATACATCATGTATTTGCCTTAATTCCGGAGGTAAATCAAGCTGATACGCCACTGGTCCTACACGTTTCAACACTCGATAAGGCTCGATGAACCTGGGGCTCAATTTACCTTTCCGTCCAAATCTTAGGACCTTTTTCCAAGGTGAAACTTTTAGAAAAACTTGATCACCCACAGCAAATTCTATATCCTTACGCTTCAGATCAGCATAAGATTTTTGCCTGTCAGAAGCTTCCTTCAACCAAGTCCGAATCAACTTAACCTTTTCCTCTGTCTCTGTGATTAATTCCGGACCCAACAACCGTCGCTCATTCAATTCTGTCCAGCAGGTAGGAGTACGACACTTATGACCATATAATACTTTATAGGGTGCCATCTGAATGCTGGATTGATAGCTATTGTTGTATGCAAATTTCGCCAATGGTAAGAAATCCTCCCAACTACCCCCAAATCGATAACACTATAACAACCCGATTTAGGGCCTAGTCAGAATAGTGGTGTGAGACCACGAATTCGAGGTAAATTTATGATTTTTTAAGGTTCATGTCATGTTTGCATGTTAGTGTGAAAGTTTCATGAAGCAATTTTGCTAAATTGAAGTTGAATGGTCAAAAAGGACCAAATTATAAAAGTTGTAAAATGTGAGTTTCTAGAAGCATTTTGTATGAAATAGCTCTAGAATAGCAATTATAAGTCCTTAAATAGCAATTTGCCCAAATCATAATTTTTGGACAAAATTGGACATGAGTTAGTAAATGGTGATATTTTTAAGAGAAGGGCATTTTGGTCATTTACCTATTAAATGATTAATAAAGGAAAAAAGATGACAAAAATCATTATCATCTTCTTCCTCATTGCCGAAATTTTCAAAGAAACCATAGCTAGGGTTTGCTCATCTTTCAAGCTTGCTAGTAAGTTCATCTTAGTCTCGATTTTAATATTCTTCGTGTTTTTTAAGTCCTCGTATTATGAATTAGCTATTTTTAGCTATAAAATGAGCTAAGATGCATGTTCAAAAATCTACCCATGAATGACATGCATGCTAAATGATGTTTTATGGAAGTTTATGAGAGTTTGATGTTAGATAAACATCTTTTTCTAAGTGAATTTCATGAAAAATGGGCATAGGGACTAGTTTGTAAAAGTTTGGAAATTAGTCATACTTATTAGAAATAACGAGAATTGATAGTGGCTATAGTAGAGAAAATAAATCAGCTGAGCATGTAGTCTAAGAAAGTTGAATGAAAATTATTTTACGAGCCTTGGGGCAAAAGTGCAAATATGAGAAAGTATAGGGGCAAGATAGTAATTTTTACAAAGTATGAGTTAAGAGTCAATTTAGTCAATGTGAGTTTTAAATGATCTATTTATGATTATAGATCAAGAAAAACGAAGGACGGATTGAAACCGAGGCAAGAACAAAGTAGAGGACTAAATTGCACATCTACATACATTTTGTATATTGAGGTAAGTTTGTATGATTTCTAAGTTTTATGATTTTTATCATTGAATTGCTTAGTATAATGTACACTATTTTCATGAATTATTTGATGTTATGTTCAACCAAAAAATCAGTGAGATTAAGTATGAGCAAGTCTCGATTGAAAATAAATTTCTCAGGATACTCGATCTACCACATTATGAGAGCCAGTGTAAGACCATGTTTGGAACATGGCATTGGCAAATCAAGCAAGTTATCATGTAAGCCCAAGGCAAGCTTGGCATTTAGCAAGTTATCATGTAAGTCCAAGGCAAGCTTGGCATTGAGTAAGTTATCATGTAAGTTCAAGGCAAGCTTGGCATTGAGCAAGTTATCATGTAAGTCCAAGACAAGCTTGGCATTGAGCAAGTTATCATGTAAGTCCAAGGCAAGCTTGGCATTGAGCAAGTTATCTTGTAAGTCCAAGGCAAGCTTGGCATTGAACAAGTTATCATGTAAGTCCAAGGCAAGCTTGGCATTGAACAAGTTATCAAGAGAAAGACTTCATATAAGTCCATTTCAAGACATGGCCTTGAAACCAAGATGAGATATTCCATGTAAGACCATATCTAGGATATGGCTTTGGCACCGTGTTACGTGGGAAGAGATTTAGTATCATCGGTTATTCGCAGAAATTCATCGGGCAAATGAGTAAAGTTAAAATGAGATAACAAGAAAACTAAGAAAGCAAAGTTAGCATCAAGATGAAAGTGAGCATTATTAGCGTTATGAATGATGAATGATAGATAATGATTATTATGTTAAAGTATGCTGATCAATGTGATCAAGTGATACAGGTACCTTGGTTACCTCTCAAGCATGAGATTTGTAAGTTTCATGAGATATGTATGAATCAAGTATGAGTAAGTAAGCTTTATAGCTGAAATCTATGATACCATTATTTATGTTAAATGGTTTATATCAAGCAAGAATGTACATTATATGCAAACTTACTAAGCTAAACGCTTACGCCTTTGATTCTTTCTTTCTATGTAGTCCCGCCAAGCTAACTTTTGGATCGTTGAAGTCGGAGCTCGTAGCACACTATCAATCGCCATTTTGGTATAGCAAAGTTGTTTTATTAAGTATGGCATGTATAGGAGGCACTTCATTTTGAGTATATGTTTTAAGAAGAGCCATAGTATAGGCTATCTTGTTCATTATTCTTTTTGTATATGGCTAGAGAAATTGGCCAAATCGACTAAGTATGTATGCTTTTTGATATCAATGAAAGATGTAGTAATTTGAGTAATTGAATTGAATATGAATGTGATCTTAGTTTCATGATGGTTATTGGCTTGGTAAATAGCCTCTAAGTGCCCACACAGTTGGACACACGGGCGTGTGTCTAGGACGTGCATAAACTGCACCTTAGTCTTATAAATAAGGATAGGCCACGGTCTAATCCCACGACTGTGTGTTAAGGCCGTGCATGACACACGGTTAGAACATGGGCGTGTGCCCGGTCGTGTGAAATAAGTCAGTATATCAAGATGTAGTACACGGTCTAAGTCCACGGGCGTGTCATGGCCATGTGGAAATCGGCAGAATAATGAGTTTTAAGGCACGATCTGAGGACATGGGCGTGTATGCCTATGCACGGGCGTGTCTTATATTAAACGGGCGTGTAACCCCTGTTTTAAAGAAAAGTTTTTCGATAAGGTTTCGAAAGTTTACCAGTACGAGTTTAAGGCCTCGTAGGCCCATGAAATGTACGAATTGTTTAAGAATGAGAAGTTTTAATTTCAGAACGAAATTTTATAGCCCGTAATGTCATGATTAAGTATGTTCAAGCATAGTAATGTCTCGTATCCGGTCTGATCCTCGAACTTGGGTATGGGGTGTTACATTTAGTGGTATCAGAGCTACGGTTTAGTCGGTTCTAGGACTAACGTAGCATGAGCACGAGTCTAGCTATACATGCCATACGTGAGAATGTTTTTATAATGATAGTGTGACGACTCCTGACGACTTAAATTATGTTTATACATTTAGTAAATGGATCCTGAAAGAGATATGGCAGATGACGTAGAAGTAATGCGCTGGCTCCCGCTGAAGGGACGGTGCCGAACGAGAATTAGAATAGACCCACTAAGGTGAGTCAAGAAGGAGGAGAAGGGGCTAGAGAAGCCTTCCTCCATATGATGAATACGTGGTATTCAGAGTTCGTTCGTACGAACCCAAATGTACAACCCCCTCCACCCCCACCTATTCCACAACCTATTCCAGTAGCCCCTCAAGTAGTAGAGGTGGCAAGAGGAGTTAAGCCTCCAGTTGATAGGATCAGGAAACATGGGGCAGAAGAATTTTGGGCTAGAAAAGATGAAGATCCAGAAAGAGCTGAGTTCTGGTTAGAAAATACCATCAGGGTATTTAATGAATTATCATGCACACCTGAGGAAAGCATGAAGTGTGTAGTCTCCCTTTTAAGAGATTCTGCCTATCAATGGTGGAACACCCTTGTATCAGTGGTACCAAGGGAGAAGATCACATGGGAATTCTTCCAAGAAGAGTTGAAGAAAAAGTATATCAGTCAAAGGTTTGTGGACCAGAAAAGGAAAGAATTCCTATAACTGAAGCAAGGCAAGATGTCAGTGACTGACTATAAGTGTGAGTTTGTAAGACTCAGGAAATACGCTCGAGAATGTGTGTCCACCAAAGCCATCATGAGTAAAAGATTTGAAGATGGGCTGAATGAGGACATCAAACTGTTTGTTGCTGTCCTAGAATTCAAGGAATTTGTGGTGCTAGTCGAAAGGGCTTGTAAAGCCGAAGAACTAGTAAAAGAGAAGAAGAAATCTGAAATGGAGTCTCGTGACTCTAGAAAGAGACAGTGGAATAAGTCATTCCAATCTTCATCCAAGAAGTCAAGAGATTTCCCTACCCGATCGGCTACTTCCATTGGGTTTTCAAAGAAAGACAAGAGCAAGCAATATTCAGGGAATAAAGCACAGACTACTTTAGTTGCCAGTGTTGAGAACATTAGATTCGACAGACCCGAATGCCCACAGTGTGGCAAACGTCATCTTGGAGAATGTCGAGCACATGAAAATGCATGCTTTAGATGTGGTTCTCAAGACCACTATATAAAAGATTGTCCAGAGATGATGAAAGAAGAAAGAACTCAGAACCCGAGATCCGGGGGTATGGTCTGAGGAAGACCGCAGAGTAACCCAGGAAGTGGGGCAAGGGGAAGAGGTAACCCTAGAGAGTAGGCTGCGAGACCCGAGGGTAGAGCACCTACAAGGACTTATACCATTCGCGCTCACGAAGAGGCATCTTCCCATGATGTTATTACGGGTACCTTTTCTCTTCATGATATCAAAGTTATTGCTTTAATAGATCCCGGATCCACACACTCTTACATTTGCATGAAATTAGTATCCGATTTGAGTATGCCTATAAACTCTACAGAATTTATGATTAAGGTGTCTAATCCTTTAGGCAAGAGTGTGTTAGTTGATGATGTATGTAAAGATTGTCAATTAATGATTAGAGGTCATTGTTTTAAAGCAAACCTTATGTTGTTACCATTTGATGAGTTTGACCTCACTCTCGGTATGGACTGGTTGACTGCCCATAATGTAATAGTTAATTGTGGGAAGAAATACATTGAGATGAGATGTGAGAATGAGGACACCCTTCACATAGAATCAGATGAACAGAGTAGGTTGCGGTTGTGATTTCCCATATGACGGCACGTAAAATACATGAGAAAAGGGTATGAGGCATATCCGGCCTTTGTGATGAATGATAAAGAAACCGGGTCAAAGATTGAGTCGATCTTTGATAGTATGTGAGTACTTGGATGTCTTTCCTAAAGAATTACCGGATCACCTCCAATCGTAGAAGTTGAGTTCAGCATTGAGCTAGCTCCCAAGATCTTGTACCAATATCTATTACTCCTTACAGTAATGGCTCCAACGGAGTTGAAAGAGTTGAAGACACAGCTGCAAGAGTTAACGCACAAAGGCTTTGCAAGGTCAAGTTGTTCTCCTGGGGTGCTCCAGTTTTATTTGTGAAAAGAAGGATGGCACTATGAGATTGTGCATAGATTACCGTCGACTTAATAAAGTGACATGAAAGAATAAGTACCCATTGCCAAGGATCGATGATTTGTGCTATCAATTGAAAGGAGCCACCGTGTTCTCTAAGATAGACTTGAGATCGGGGTATTACCAGATTAAGAGTAAAGGAATCGATGTATCTAAGATCGCTTTTCAACAAGGTATGGGCATTATGAATTTTTAGTCATGCTTTTTGGTTTGACCAATGCTCCTGCGGTATTCATGGACTTAATGAACCGCATCTTCAGAGCATACCTCGACAAGTTTGTAGTCATTTTTATTGACGACATACTGATTTATTCCCGAGATGAGAATGAGCATGTTGAGCACCTATGGACAGTTTTACAGATTCTTTGAGAAAATCAGTTGTGTGCCAAGTTCAGTAAAAGTGAGTTTTCGCTCAATGAAGTAGGATTTCTGGGTTATATTATCTCAGGAGAAGGGGTTCGAGTAGACCCAAGTAAGATCTCGGCCATTATGGACTGGAAACCACCGAAGAATGTCTTTGAGATTAGAAGTTTCCTAGGCTTAGCCGGTTATTACAGACAATTCGTCAAGGGGTTTTCTATGATTGCAACCCTGATGATGAAATTGTTACAGAAAAATGTGAAGTTTGAGTGGACAGAAAGATGCCGGCACAGTTTTGAGAAACTGAAAGCATTATTGACAGAAGCTCCAGTCTTTGTACAACCTGAGATGGGGAAAGAGTTCCTAGTTTACAGCGATGCATCCTTAAATGGATTAGGCTGTATGCTTATGCAAGAAGGCAAAGTGATTACTTATGCCTCAAGACAGTTGAAGCCTCATGAGAAGAATTATCCAACACACGATCTAGAGTTGGCAGCCATAGTCTTCGCATTGAAGATAAGGAGACATCATTTATATGGTGAGAGATGTCAGATATACACTGATCACAAAAGTTTGAAGTATTTGATGACGCAGAAAGAACTAAACTTGAGGCAAAGAAGATGGTTAGAGTTGATAAAAGACTATGAGTTAGTTATTGACTACCATCCTGGCAAGGCGAATGTGGTCACCGATGCTTTGAGCATGAAGTCCCTTTTTACATTAAGGACAATGAATTCACGGATAACTTTATCCGATGATGGTTCTATTCTAGCTGAGTTGAGAGCTAGACCAGTATTTCTCCAAGAGATCGTTGAGGCTCAGAAAGAAGATAGTGAATTGCAAGTCAAGAGAGTACAGTCCGAGTCAGATGTTGAATCTGACTTTCGGATTAATTCTGATGGATACATGTTGTTTAAAGATAGAGTTTGTGTACCGAGAAAAGAAGAGCTTATTCAGAGAATTTTACACGAGGCACATGATGGATGTTTATCTGTACATCCGGGTAGTACCAAGATGTATAATGACTTGAAGCAATAGTATTGGTGGCCGAGAATGAAGAAAGATATTTCAGAGTTTGTTTCCAAATGCTTGATTTGTCAACAAGTAAAGGCTGAACACCAAGTACCTTCGGGTTTGCTTCAACCCATTTTGGTTCCCGAGTGGAAATGGGACCGTGTTACTATGGATTTTGTAACGGGTTTACCTTTGTCACCAAGCAAGAAGGATGCTATATAGGTTGTAGTTGATAGACTCACTAAGTCAACCCATTTTATACCTGTACGAGTAGATTACTCACTCGACAAATTGGAAAACTTGTATGTTTCAGAAATAGTAAGACTTCACAGAGTCCCTTTGTCAATCATATCGGATAGAGATTCAAGGCTCACATCCAGATTTTGGAAAAAGTTACAAGAGGCCCTGGGTACAAAGTTGAACTTTAGTACGGCCTTTCATCCTCAAACTGACGACAGTCGGAGAGGGTAATTCAAGTGCTTGAGGATATGCTCAGATGTTGCATTCTAGAATTTCAAGGCAGTTAGGAAAAGTTCCTCCCATTGGCAGAATTTGCCTACAACAATAGTTTTCAGTCAAGTTTAAAGATGGCACCTTATGAGGCTCTATATGGTCGTAAGTGAAGAACGCCTTTATTTTGGACTGAACTCAAGGAAAACCAAATTCATGGGGTTGATTTGGTTAGAGAAGCTGAAGAGAAAGTGAAAAACCAAATTCATGGGGTTGATTTGGTTAGAGAAGCTGAAGAGAAAGTGAAAGTGATACGAGAATGTTTAAAAGCTGCCTCAGACAGACAGAAATCCTATTCGGATTTAAAGAGACAAGAGATAGAGTACCAAGTCGGGGATAAAGTTTTCTTGAAAGTATCACCATGGAGAAAAGTTCTCAGATTTGGCCGGAAAGGTAAGTTAAGCCCACGTTTCATCAGACCTTACGAGATTACTGAGAGAGTTGGGCCGGTAGCTTACCGTTTGACTTTGCCATCAGAATTAGAAAGGATACATGATGTGTTTCACGTGTCTATGTTGCGACACTACCGATCAGACCCTTCACATGTAATTGCCTTATCAGAGGTAGAAATTCATCCCGACATGACTTATGGTGAGGAACCCGTCAAGATTTTAGCTTGGGAAGTCAAGCAGCTAAGAAATAAAAGTATTGCCCTAGTGAAAGTATTGTGGCAAAGACATGGAATAGAAGAAGCCACATGGGAACCAGAAGAGAGTATGAGAAACCAGTATCCAAACCTCTTTGCTGGTAAGATTTTCGAGGACGAAAATCCCTAAGGGGGGAGAATTGTAACAGCTCGATTTAGGGCCTAGTCGGAATATTGGTGTGAGACCATGAATCCGAGGTGAATTTATGAGTTTTTAAGGTTCATGCCATGTTTGCATGTTAGTGTGAAAGTTTCATGAAGCAATTTTGCTAAATTGAAGTTGAATGGTAAAAAAGGACCAAATTGAAAAAGTTGTAAAATGTGAGTTTCTAGAAGCATTTTGTATGAAATAGCTCTAGAATAGCAATTATAAGTCCTTAAATAGCAATTTTCCCAAATCATAATTTTTGGACAAAATTGGACATGAGTTAGTAAATGGTGATATTTTTAAGAGAAGGGCATTTTGGTCATTTACCTATTAAATGATTAATAAAGGAAAAAAGATGACAAAAATCATTACCATCTTCTTCCTCATTGCCAAAATTTTCAAAGAAACCATAGCTAGGGTTTGCTCATCTTTCAAGCTTGCTAGTAAGTTCATCTTAGTCCCGATTTTAATATTCTTCGTGTTTTTGAAGTCCTCGTATTATGAATTAGCTATTTTTAGCTATAAAATGAGCTAAGATGCATGTTGAAAAATCTACCCATGAATGACATGCATGCTAAATGATGTTTTATGGAAGTTTATGAGAGTTTGATGTTAGATAAACATCTTTTTCTAAGTGAATTTCATGAAAAATGAGTATAGGGACTAGTTTGTAAAAGTTTTGAAATTAGTCATACCTATTAGAAACAATGAGAATTGATAGTGGCTATAGTAGAGAAAATAAATCAGCTAAGCATGTAGTCTAAGAAAGTTGAATGAAAATTATTTTACGAGCCTTGGGGCAAAAGTGCAAATATGAGAAAGTATAGGGGCAAGATAGTAATTTTGCCAAAGTATGAGTTAAGAGTCAATTTAGTCAATGTGAGTTTTAAATGATCTATTTATGATTATAGATCAAGAAAAATGAAGCCCAGATCGAAACCGAGGCAAGAACAAAGTAGAGGACTAAATTGCACATCTACATACATTTTGCATATTGAGGTAAGTTTGTATGATTTCTAAGTTTTATGATTTTTATCATTGAATTGCTTAGTATAATGTACACTATTTTCATGAATTATTTGATGTTATGTTCAACCAAGAAATCAGTGAGATTAGGTATGAGCAAGTCCCGATTAAAAATGAATTTCCCAGGATACTCAATCTACCACATTATGAGAGCCAGTGTAAGACCATGTTTAGAACATGGCATCGGCAAATCAAGCAAGTTATCATGTAAGTCCAAGGCAAGCTTGGCATTGAGCAAGTTATCATGTAAGTCCAAGGCAAGCTTGGCATTGAGCAAGTTATCATGTAAGTCCAAGGCAAGCTTGGCATTGAGCAAGTTATCATGTAAGTCCAAGGCAAGCTTGGCATTGAACAAGTTATCAAGAGAAAGACTTCATATAAGTCCATTTCAAGACATGGCCTTGAAACCAAGATGAGATATTCCATGTAAGACCATATCTAGGATATGGCTTTGGCATCATGTTACGTGGGAAGAGATTTAGTATCCTCGGTTATTCGCAGAAATTCATCGGGCAAACGAGTAAAGTTAAAATGAGATAATAAGAAAGCTAAGAAAGCAAAGCTAGCATCAAGATAAAAGTAAGCATTGTTAGCGTTATGAATGATGAATGATAGATAATGATTATTATGTCAAAGTATGCTGATCAATGTGATCAAGTGATACAGGTACCTCGGTTACCTCTCAAGCATGAGATTTGTAAGTTTCATGAGATATGTATGAATCAAGTATGAGTAAGTAAGCTTTGTAGCTGAAATCTATGATACCATTATTTATGTTACATGGTTTATATCAAACAAGAATGTACATTATATGCAAACTTACTAAGCTAAACGCTTACGCCTTTGATTCTTTCTTTCTATGTAGTCTAGCCAAGCTAACTTGTGGATCGTTGAAGTCGGAGCTCGTAGCACACTATCAATCTCCATTTTGGTATAGCAAAGTTGTTTTATTAAGTATGGCATGTATAGGAGGCACTTTATTTTGAGTATATGTTTTAAGAAGAGCCATAGTATAGGCTATCTTGTTCATTATTCTTTTTGTATATGGCTAGAGAAATTGGCCAAATCGACTAAGTATGTATGCTTTTTGATTTCAATGAAAGATGTAGTAATTTGAGTAATTGAATTGAGTATGAATGTGATCTTAGTTTCAGGGTGGTGATTGGCTTGGTAAATAGCCTCTAAGTGCCCACACGGTTGGACACACGGCGCAGTGTTCTGGCCGTATGTAAAGCACACCTTAGTCTTATAAATAAGGATAGGCCACGGACTAATCCCACGGCCATGTGTTAAGGCCGTGCATGACACACGGTTAGAACATGGGCGTGTGCCCGGTCGTGTGAAATAAGTCAGTATATCAAGATGTAGTACACGGTCTAAGTCCACTGGCGTGTCATGGCCGTGTGGAAATCGAAAGAAAACTGAGTTTTAGGGCACAGTCTGAGGACATGGGTGTGTATGCCTATGCACGGGCGTGTCTTCTATTACACGGGCATGTAACCCCTGTTTTTGAAACAAAAGTTTTTCGATAAGGTTTCGAAAGTTTACCAGTATGAGTTTAAGGCCTCGTAGGCCCATGAAATGTACGAATTGTTTAAGAATGAGAAGTTTTAATTTCGGAATGAAATTTTATAGCCCATAATGTCATGATTAAGTATGTTCAAGCATAGTAATGTCTCGTATCCGGTCTGAGCCTCGGACTCGGTTATGGGGTGTTACAAACACAGCCTCTCAACATGTCTTCCAAGATCTGAATTACCCTCTCGGGATCGACCCATCGATCATGGGATGAAACAATCTTTGAAATCAGATTTGTACCCAACGCTTGATGCAATGCCTTCCAGAACCGCAATGTGAACCTGGGGTCTCTGTCTGATATGATAGACACTGGTACCCCATGTAACCTCACAATCTCTGCCACATACAACTTGGCCAACTTTTGCAATGAGTAATCAACACGAACCGGTATGAAGTGAGCGGACTTTGTTAACCGATCGACAATTACCCACACTGAATCTTTCTTATTAGGCGTAAGAGGTAGCCACTAATAAAGTCCATCGTTATCCTCTCCCACTTCCAAAGTGGAATTTTCACTGGCTGCAGCAACCCCAACGACAACTGATGTTCCGCCTTCACCTGTTGACACGTCAAGCACTTACTCACAAAATCAGTAACTTCTTGCTTTAGACCTGGCCACCAAAACTGTTCGCGCAGATCCCGATACATTTTACTTCCACCAGGATGCATAGCGTATGGACTACTATGCGCTTCCTGCAGAATCTTCTACCTTAACTCGGGATCCTTTGGCATACAAACCTTTCCCCAAAAACACAATACCCCATCATTGTTCACACTAAAATCTTCTGTCTCACCACCTGCTACTGACTGAAGTTTTGAACTTAATGATTCATCTGCCAATTGTTTCTCTTTGACCCGACTGACCCAAGAAGGCTTCATTTGAAGTTCCGCTAGCAAACTTCCATCATCATACAAGCTGAGATGAGCAACCATCACCCTCAAGTCCGATACTACCTTACGGCTCAACGCATCCGCCACTACGTTAGCTTTACCCGTGTGGTACTCGATCGAGAAGTCATAATCCTTCAACAACTCGATCCACCTTCACTGCCTTAAATTCAACTCTTTCTGGGTAAGGAGATATTTCAGGCTCTTGTGGTCGGTGTAGATAATCGACTTCGCTCCATACAGGTAGTGTCTCCAAACCTTCAGAGCGAGCACTACCGCGGCTAACTCCAGATCATGCGTGGGATAGTTCACTTCATGTGGTCTCAATTGCCTAGACGCATATGCTACCACTTTCCCCTCTTGTATCAACACACATCCTAACCCTGTGTGCAACGCATCACAGTAAATGACAAACTCCTTTCCGGCCTCAGGCTGAATCAACACTGGTGCTTCAGTCAAAATCCTCTTCAACTTCTCAAAACTTTCCTGCTGCTTGTCTGACCAGACAAACGGTACCCCTTTTTGTAATAGTTTGGTTAACGGTGCAGCTATTAACGAGAACCCCTCAACAAACCTTCTGTAGTACCCAACCAGACTAAGAAAACTCCGAATTTCCACCACAGACTTAGGCGGTTTCCAGTCCAACACGGCTTCAATCTTCCAGGGATCAACCCTAATCCCCTCAGCAGACACGACAAGTCCCAGAAAAGTAACATCTCTCAACCAAAATTCACACTTACTGAATTTGGCGTACAGCTGCTTCTCTCTCAGAATCTGCAGAACCACTCGAAGATGCGAATCATGCTCTTCCTCCATCATTGAATATACCAAGATATCGTCTATAAACGCAGCTGGTGCATTCGTCAACCCAAACGGTATCACTAGGAACTCATAATGACCATAACGAGTTCAAAAGGCTGTCTTATAAATATCTACCTCCTTGACCTTAAGCTGATGATATCCTGACCTCAAGTCAATCTCTGAGAAAACCGAAGCGCCTTGCAGTTGATCAAACAAGTCGTCAATCCTCAGCAACGGGTACTTGTTCTTAATCGTCAACTTGTTCAGTTACCTATAGTCAATGCACATCCGCATCGACCCGTCCTTCTTCTTGACGAATAACACCAGTTTCCCATGGAGACACACTTGGTCGGATAAAACCTCGGTCCAACAGTTCCTAAATCTGAGCTTTTAGTTCCACCAGCTCCTTTGGTGCCATCCTATATGGAGCAATGGATACTGGAGCTGTTCACGGAAGAAGATCAATACCGAACTCTACCTCGCGATCCGGAGGTAACCCTGGAAGCTCTTCTGGAAAAAAATCGGAGAATTCCTTCACTGTTCTAACATCTTTTACAGACAATTCTTTAGCTTCCAACGCACTAACAAAAGATAAGAAAGCCTCACATCCTTTTCTCACCATCCTTTCAGCCTTAAGAGCAGACACTACATTGGACAGATAATTCATTCTTTCACCTATTACTAGCACCTCATCATCCTCGGAAGTTCTCAACACCATACGCTTAGCCGCGCAATCCAAGTTCGCTCGATACATTACTAACCAGTCCATGCCTAAGATCAAATCGAACTCGCCGAACGGTAGTTCCATCAAGTCAGCCGGAAAAACTATCCCTTGTACTTCTAAAGGCACATTCCTAAAGAGTTTGTTCACCACTACAGATTGTCCTAAAGGGCTAAGCACAGTCATCTCTCTAGAAGCAATCTCAGATTCTATGTTCAGTGTTCCAGACACAGTACTAGCAACATAGGAATGCGTAGACCCAATATCAATCAATGCTATAAAGGGTGAACCAAAAATAAGGAACGTACCGGTTATGACGTCCGGTGCATCCCCTTCCTCTCGACATCTAGCTGCATAAACCAACCCAGGTTGTCTCGCATCTATATTCCAAGCAGCTCTGCCCGGTGCTCCACACCCTCGGCCAAAACCATTTCCACCCCTAGCGGGACCACGACCCCTGTGTGGTTGCTGACCACCTCTTCCAGACAGAACATAACTCTGACCTACTGGTCGCGCTCTATTTAGCTCTTGCGGACAGTCCCTTACCCGATGATCTATTGATCCACACCTGTAACTTCCATTACTTCTTGCCCAGCACTCTCCTGAGTGAAACTTCCCACACGTAGCACACTGCTGAGGCCGCCCAACAACAACAGGCCTCGCAACTCAACTCGGCCCACCGAGCCTAGGCCTCTTTTGGAAACCCCCAGCAGATCCCGATGACCCAAAATTCCTTTTATTTCTAGCACTGTCCCTGTCCTGATTCTGCTTTTCAGACTGCTTCACCTCCTCGGCTATCTTAGCCTTCTCAACTAAAACAGCAAATTCTCTTTCCCGTTGTAGAGCTATCAGTACTCGCAACTCATCCTTCAGACCATCTTCAAATCAAACACAACGCTCATGATCTGTTGCAACGATACCTTGAGCATAATGACTTAGACGTAGGAATTTCGCCTTATATTCGACCACTAACTTACTCCCCTGAACCAAGTTTAGGAATGCCTTCCGCTGAGCATCCACATAGCTCGACCCAATATACTTTCCTTGAAATGCTGATTTAAAGAAGTCCCAGGTAATGCGGTCAGCTACCGTACCATCCCTTACCGTAATCCACCACTGATATGCCTCATCCCGTAGAAGAGACACCACTCCTTTCAATTTCTCTTTCGCGGTACAGTCAAGATAATCCATGATTCGTTACATTGCCTCCAGCCAATACTCCACTACGTTAGGAGCCACACCAGAAATGCCCCTAAACATCTCAGCCTCATTGGATCGGAGTCGCTCAGACACAGATTTTCGAGCTACTGACCCCGTGCTTGCTCCAACAACCCGTTCCAGAACTCACAGCATAGCTTGTGACACAGCATCGTCTCCACCAATTTGATCCTGAAATTCTGTTTCTGTAATTGGTGACGCCGGCACTTCACCTTCCGGCCCTTGACCAGATTCTGAAAGTTCAGCCCCAACACCTCGGCCTCTACCACGGCCTCGCATACCATGTCCACGTCCTCTAGCGCTCATGATTACTAATTCGACTTAATCTGATTAAGAGTTTTATGAATTAGTATTTCTTTCACTGTTTACTACCGAATAGTCTTATGAAAATAACATTAAAAGTAGTTCTCGCGAACACATATACATATACCTAAAGGTTTCAGTCTCTAAAGTTGATTTTCTTAGTATTAACAATCACAGCACAATACAATTTCTTTAAGCAAAACAATCAATAGCCAGAAGACTTACCGTGCGAATTTGGTACCGGAGACTCGGTGTGCCATACTTCCAGAAAGACATATATTTTTAAACCATTTTTCAAATCTATTTTTGGAAAACATTTTCGAACCCATTCCGCAGCTGAGTTTTGCGACCTAGGCTCTGATACCATAATTGTAACATCCCAAACCCGGTCAATACGCTACGACCAAGTCTGGTATGCTACAGGATAGTAAATTTAACAAAACTAATCAATTATCGTGATTTGGAAAACCTTGCATTTCGTTTTCAAACTTTTAAAGAAAATTTAAAATAGTTTTTTAATTTGAACTGTATTACGGAGTCAGGTTTATTCGTCAAAGGTCGAGTTTAAGAAATTCCACAAAACTTGCCAGTTGAAAACAATGTTGCAGTTTTAAGTAAAGTCCCTGATTCAAATCGTTTTGTAATCTTATTGTTCAAGTTTTTAATCTTATATAAACTCCATTTTTAACAGTTTATTAAGCATCCGATATCAACATTAAATAAAAACCCAAATTAACGTTATAGTGGCCTTATTACAACAAAAACCCAGAGTTAATAGTGATTTTTTTTAAAATAAAGAAGACGAAATGACTAGAAATTACTGCATGGCCACCTCGGGTCCACCTCGGCTCCAAATCTGCAATCTAGTGATTACCTGCAAAATTTAAGCAGAGGGGTGAGTCACCGAGACTCAGTGTGTAAATCCCCATTAAAAAAAATCTGGGCCTTAAGCCCACAGATGCACATTGGGCCTTAGCCCATTCAATATAGCATATATCACATGTATGCAATGCAGCCCAGCCCAACCTAACTTTCCATCCTCTACACACCTGAATCATCCAAACACCCGTGATATTATGCCACTGTGGTTCTTGACCACCATGGTCCCGGACCAGTCGTGACAAAGTCACTAAAATATATAATCGTGGGGCCAACCCACTGTGGTCTCAAACCACCGTGACGATCTCTGATAAGTTTATGTATACGTGGGGCCAACCCACTGTGGTGTTAGACCACCGAGACAAGTCACTGATATATGTATACGTGGTTTTAAACCACTGTGGTTCTTAGACCACCGTGATAATAGTCACCGATTCACACTTCCCCTTTCATTCAATCCCAAGCCTATGCTCATTTTATCATACTAAGAATGACTGAAAACATACTCTCAATGTGTAACAGATAATTATTTCATGCATGCATATAATCGAAAGTTTCATCACAGCAGAACTTACCCGGTGTCTCCAACCTTACCCACGAGGGTATCCCGACTATTCAAGCGATCGTTTGGCTTTCAACAACACGATTAATAACACAAATAGCAAAGAAGCGTGTGAGTAATACAGACCTGATAACGCGTAACACTAAACTCTCTACGTCGACGCTTTCACTAGCAGGGACAACAGCTATTTGCCTATCCCAGGCAGACGTCGGCTCTCTACCACAACCTGGCGGATAGTCTCGAATTGCCGACACAGTACGCCTTTTAAACTTTAGAGCGGAGGCTATGGGTACACTCTCCTCCTCAGCTTGATCGTTTCTTGAATCCATGAAATATACTTGATCAGAGGTAGAGAAAATGTCGATTGACTATCAAAAGAATTGATTAAAGCCGACTATAACCAGTAGGGATATAATAACCAAGAACTGAGAAGAAATGACTCCTGCCTTGGTAAATGATGAACCACACAGCAACCGGTTCGGCCTTGGATCAAAGATGAGTTGTAAGAGAACTAAAAGTTCGGCCTTGCGTTATTGATGAAGAAAACCAAGATAGATTTGATCGAGAAGAATAGCCCTTCACACCTTAGGCTATACGAGCAGCATCCATTCGAGTTGACAAAGAACCAAAGGTTCGGTTAGTGAAGAAGGAGATAGAAGATTCGGTTTTCCACAAAAGGGAGAAAAGAGGATCATTACCTTCAACCACCAAGTAACAGAATGAAACCGCTTCACAAAGCCAAGAGAGCTATTCGGCTAAAGAGAGAAAAGGAAAACAAAAGGTGTCAATGGAGATGGTGCAAGGTTTCGGCTAAAGAAGAAGATGAGTTTGAGAGATGATTCGGGTAGAGAAGAAAATGGTAGAGAAGAAGGAGAGTTTCGAATTGGCAAAAAGAGGAGATGATAGAAAGAAAAGAAGAGGAAAGAAGGGTAGTCACACAAATTTCGGCTAGAATCAACAAAGCAAAGGAGAACCATAAAAGAACTGACAGTTTCAACACAGATAAAATAGGAAAGCCAAAATGAGAGAAAAGGAGAACTCAAGGAGACTAGCAAAATCGACACTCTTACCTGCTCTAATGACCGAATATGCAAACAAAATGGAAATGAAACAAATGCCTACGGCCTCAAGAATTTCGGCACACCACCTAAGCTAGCACTAAACCGAATTCTCCCCCCTTTCAAGTTTCCCACATTTGGCCACCACTCCACCAACATCAAATCCCATGCTTTGCTCCTACTTTCACTCCCCTTTATCCATTTTGAAATAGTAGACCAAGTCTTCCTCCACAAATCCCTCCACACCTTCCATTCAAACACTTTGACTCATTCAACCAACCACCATGAAGAGTCCAGCCGAATGCCAACACTTAGCTCCCTAGGCGCAAAAATAAAGCTTCCGAATGCTGTTAATGCGACTCGAACACTTCCCCCTGCTGCTCCCTTGTGGCGTCACACTCCAGCACCTTAAGTGGCACCTTATTGCCACTCCACCACACTTCTTTTTGTGTCAACAAACACCAGAAATTACCTTGAGACCTGCCTCAACCAGCTCTCCCCTAAAGAGCCTAAAAACAAAATTTTCACCAAGGCTCAAGCTTAACCCCGAGCCTTCCCGGGACCCCCAAACATACTAGATTAACAAACTGAGCATGCCAACACACAACAAACATAAAATGCAGAACCCTTAATTTCAGGATGTTACAGCAGATCATTAATCTGCCAGAACTTCCTTCTTATAATATCATTCCAACCTCATGCATGTGATATGACACACAGAATAGAATCAAAACAATGGCATGCTTAACATGTAATCAAAAATGGTGATTTCAAAAATTTATCTCGTATTAAGAGATCAAATTAACAGAAATAGAATCGTGTCATAATATCACAAAACATGAGGGTTAGAATATAACATATTCCATTATCACACAACTGATCAAACAATCACAGAATACAAGTCAGAGTAGTTACTTTAGTTTCAAAATTGGTAAGCATATTAGTACTGCTCAATCGTCATTTAATCACGATTCAAAACATATATTAATCATAACTGATTAGCGTTTAAACATAAATAATTAATGCACAATTTTTACTTGTTAAAAACTCACACTACTTACGGTATCATACTTAACATATATCTTATTAACATGCGTACATAATTTATATTTTATGCTAACAGAATATCAAAAATTGTGATTTATGGCCTAATTTGTATCATACAGACCCTACAAGAAGCCCACATTTGACTCATACATTGAATACGGCTCTAGGGAAAAATTCCAATTTTTGGGCCCACACGGCCCACATGGCCAGCCTGTGTAGCCCACACGGCCCAATTTGCCAAGACTGTGTGACTTACATGGTCTGCCACACGATTGTGTGGCACCGACAGTCCCAATTTTTGGCTTTTTCCGTTCACTATTTTCTCGGGTTTTCGTTACACACCTAGTCGTTTTTCGATGCCGATTTAACAAATACAATTCTAACACCCTAAAACATCATCCAAAATAAATCAATGAACAATGATATACCAAATTCAAACACTAAATTTGGCCTTAACACTAAACATAATAGTCCATTCAAAGCATTCGATTGCTTACCACGCTTGCAACAGTATTTCCTAAAGCCCACTATACGCTGAATAAGTAAATGCTAAAATAATCCTCACCTACAAAAGGCCATTAACGATCAAAACAGAACTAAAGACGCACTAAAACCATCCATCTTACACAAAACCAGAAAAATAAATAACATACTACGGAAAAAATAAAAAGAAAGGAATGTGAATGACACTTACACAATGATGAACCTGCTAGCTCTCGTCCAAAACGCACAGCACAAGGGTTAGCAGAAAAATAGAGTCCTCATAATAAGAATTGGAAACAAAATAAAGAAGAGAGGGAATTTTTGCAAAGAATAAAATAAAGAAAAGAAGGAATATTTTGGGAAAAGAAAATGTCAGATTAATTTCAACAACACAGAAAACTAACGTGAAAAATAAAATCTGGGAAAAAGTGTGGACGGTTGCAGAAGAGGAATTTTGTAGGGAAAATAATTTTAATAATATTTTTTTTAAAGCTACCCATATCCCTACTAACTCCCACTAAATCTGATTAGTTATCCTTGTCAAATTTTCCCCAGAGTTTAAAAAAAAATAATTTCCACTTGCACACAAAAAGATTCGAACTCGAGACCCTTGGATAAGTTGAAGCCTTACCACTGAACTAGCAGTCTCATTGTAACATCCCAGTTTAGGGCCTAGTTGGAATAGTGGTGCGAGACCACAAATCTGAGGGTTATGAATGAGTTTTTGAGGTTTATGCCTTGTATGCATGCTAGTGTGAAAGTTTCATGAAGCAATTTTGTGAAATTATGGTTGAATTGTCCAAAAGGACTAAATTGAAAAAGTTACAAAATGTGTGTTTCTAGAAGCTATATGTGTGAAATGGCTTTAGATTATTAATTAGAGGTCCTTAAATAGCAATTTTTCCAATTTCTAATATTTGGACAAAATTGGGCATGGATGAGTTAAAATAGAAAGTTTATCGAAAAGGGCATTTTGGTCATTTAACAAATAAGTGATTAAAAAGGAGAAAAGATGACAAAATCATGCACATCTTCTTCCCCTTATTGTCGAAAATTTGAAGGAAGCCATAGCTAGGGTTCTTCAATTTTTCAAGCTTGCTAGTAAGTGCATCTAGCCTCGTTTTTTATATTCTTTGTATTTTTGAAGTCCCAGAAGCATGAGTAAGCTATTTTTAGCTATTTGGTGAGCTATGAAGGATGTTCAAAAATGTGGTCATGTATGACATGCATGTATTTTGTTGTTTTATGGAAGATTATGAAAGCTTGATGTAGTAGAAACATCTTTTGTTAAGTGATTTTCCATGAAAATGCATGTAGGGACTTGATTGTGAAAATCTTAAGTTTGGTCATGTGTATTTTAGTGAGAATTGATGATAGCTTTAGTTGAATAAGTGGTTTGGCTAAGCATGAAAGGCTAGAAAGTTGAATAAAAATCACTTTACGAGCCTTGGGGCTAAAGTGTAATTATGAGAAAGTTTAGGGGCAAAATAGTAATTTTTCTAAAGTATGAGATGTGGGTCAATTTAGTCAATGTATGTATTGAATAAGCTGATTTATTCATTATAGATCAAGAAAGACGAAGCCCGGATCAAAATCGAGGCAAAAGCAAGGTGGTGGACTAAATTGCAAGTCTCAATACTTTTGAGTATCGAGGTAAGTCTATGCATAAACAATGCATTCATACTTACAATTTGTTGATGATAGCTAGTGTGTAGCTTGTTAGAGATTGATTAAGAACCTATGTGGTCCAAGTAGAATGAATGTAGTAGAATTGTGAATGGATGTTTAATTGAGTAAGTAGACATGTGAATGTGTAGTGATAATGCTAGATGGTAGGCTAAGTGCGATACCATCCTAATGCATATTGACGATGAGCTAGCTATGTGCGATGCTATCGTTAGGTATATCGTTTAGTGGGCTAAGTGAGAAACCCCTATGATTATCTTTGTGGTAGGCTAAGTGCGATACCACCTTATTAAATGGTTGTGGTGTGCTAAGTGCGAAACCACCGAGACATTTGCTGTGTGGGTTAACTGTGTGGATTAGCCATGTGATTGCATTATTGAGTAAAATAGCTGTGTGGATGTATTATTAAGTTAATTAGCTATGTGGATGAATTATTGAGAAATAATGATGTGTTGTATATTGTGTAAATGTTACATTGAATGCAGGGGTGCATTTCGATGGTTATGAGTATGTGACTCATGATGTGTTGGAAGTGTGGTAAGGGTTAGAAAGAGTAAGCATAGTTGTTCGTTACCTTTGGTAGTATAATGCTAATTGTTTGTTTAGCATATACTATGATGCTTAATTGTTTATGTGTAAACTTACTAAGCTCAAAGCTTACTCCTTTTCTTTTCCCTTGTCTTATAGAGTAAAAGTGTTGAATCGAGATACGAGGATCAATTAGAAGATCGCCCACACTATCAGCACACTTTGGTACATGAGACTTAATGTTTTGTATATGGCATGTATAGGGGCTGGACAAGTTAGTGTATTTTGTTGTAAATGGGTAAGATGTGTTGGCCTTTAGATGGATAGCTTATTTGGTATAATGCCATGGTTGTTGGCTATTAGATTATATGAAAGAAAGATGTAGTTTTCTATGTGAGATTGCACTTCAATTTGAGTTGATGATTGTGTTAGATGAGTATATGTTGTGTATGCTAGAGGGGTGAAAAGAACTCGGCACATAGCTTTGTTCTTGTCCATGTGGATAGACACACGGGCGTGTGTCTAGGCCATGTGTGACACACGGCCAGCCCACGGGCGTGTGACTCAGCCGTGTGTCCCCTGCATGTTAGTATTTGAAGTCAGAATAGACCACGGACTAGTCACACGGGTGTGTGCCTAGGGCGTGTGGCATTAATCAGTGTTGGCCACGAGCTAGCCACACAGGCGTGTGTCTAGACTCTAGGCCGTGTTAAGGTAGTCAGTGTGCACCACGGGTGGTAAGCACGGGCGTGTGCCTTGGCCATGGGGCATTGGCAGAATGCTGGGGTTTTAGACACGGTTTGGGGACATGGGCGTGTGTGTCCTTGCACGGGCGTGTCTAATCTTGCACGGGCGTGTGAGACTTGTATAAAAGAGAAAATTTTTAAGATTAGAAAAAGTTCCGGTTTAGTCTCGAGAGCCCTCGTGTGTATGAGTGAGGCCTCGTAAGTCGAGAATGAGGTTATTGAGATGACTTTAGAGAGTAGTTACGACGAGCCTAAGTGGCGATCAAGTGGTTTGAGTTCGGTAACACCTCGGGCAGTTTCGGCGTAGAACCCGGGTAAGAGGTGTTACATTTAGTTGTATCAGAGCCAGGTTTAGTCGGTTCTAGGACTACCGTAGCGGGTGTAAGAGTCTAGCTATACATGCCATAAGTGTACAATGATAGTGTGGTGGTTTCTGATGATTTTAAATCTTGTTTTATATAGTATATGGATCCCGATCCATTGATTGCTGATGAAGCAGCTAGTAATGCGCCGGCTCCTGCGCAAAGAACTGCGCCCGTTGAGAGTGGACTCGAGGTCAGTGGTCAAGGGGAAGAGGCACGGGAAGCCTTTCTCCAGATGATGAGTAATTAGGACTCGGACTATGTTCTAGCGAACCCTAATGCTCAACCTCCTCCACCTCCTCCTATACCTCAGCCAAATCCAGTGGCTCCTCAAGGTATGGATGTAGTGAGGATATCGAAACCCCCGGTGGATAAGATTAGGAAACACGGGGCTGAGGAGTTTAGAGCTAAGGTAGATGATGACCCAGAGAGGGCGGAGTTCTAGTTGGAGAACTCGATGAGGGTGTTCGATGAACTCTCATGTACGCCTGAAGAGAGCTTGAAGTGTGTCGTATCTTTGCTGAGAGATTCGGCATACCATTGGAGGAAGATGTTGACGTTAGTGGTCCCGAGAGAGTGGGTGACGTGGGACTTCTTTCTGGAAGAGTTCCGGAAGAAGTATATAAGCCAGAGGTTTACTGATCGAAAAAGGAAGGAATTCTTTGAGTTGAAACAAGGAAGAATGATGAGCGTGAGTTTGTTAGGCTTAGCAAATACGCTCAAGAATGTGTATCGACTGAGACCATCTTGTGTAAGAGGTTCGAAGATGGGCTGAATGAGGACACCAAACTCCTAGTGGGCATTTTAGAGTTGAAAGAATTTATGGTATTAGTAGAGAGGGCAACTAAGGCCGAAGAGCTGAGTTCAGAAAAGAGGAGGGCTGTGAGTGAAGCCCGAGATGCTAGAAAGAGGCCGATGGGCAAGTTGTACCAAGCCCAATTGAAAAGATCCAAGGAAGTGAATCCTCGAACGACGGCACCAGTTGGTTATTCGCATCGAGACTTGGGAAATACTCGCTCGGGTTCGAGAGTCCAAGCCCCCTCGATGGAAAGTGTAGGCAATACAAAGAGTAAACCGGAGTGTCCAAGTTGTGGTAGATATCACACCGGAGAGTGTTGGGGAAATATTCGAAAATGTTATAAGTGTGGTTCCCCCGACCATTTTATCTGAAACTGCCCCGAGAGGGATGATAAGGAAGAGAGGCAAGAGCTAAGACCTAGTGATGTGTCTACGAGGGGTAGACCACGAAGGAACCCAAGAGGTGGGGCTAGTGGTAGAGGTGCACCAAGAGATTCTACTGTGAGACCAGAGGGTCGGGCACCTGCGAGGACGTATGCCATTCGCGCTCGCGAAGAGGCATCCTCCCCTAATGTGATAACGGGTACTTTTTCTCTCTATGGCACCTTTGTTATTGCTTTAATAGATCCAGGGTCTACTCACTCTTATATTTGCATGAGATTAGCATCTAGTTTGAGTATGACCGTTGAGTCTACGGACATAGTGGTTAAGGTGTCAAACCCGTTAGGAAAGCATGTGTTAGTGGACAAAGTGTGTAAGAATTGTCCTTTATTGATTGAGAATCATTTTTTTCCGGAAAACCTTATGTTGTTGCCGTTTGATGAGTTTGATTTAATCCTAAGCATGGATTGGTTGACTACCCATAGTGTCTTAGTGAACTGTGGTAGTAAGTTCAATGAATTGAAATGTGAGAGTGGAGATGTGGTTCGGGTTGAATCAGGTGGATCGGATAGTCTACCAGTGATGATTTCTTCCCTAGTGGCTGAGAAATGTTTGAGAAAAGGATGTGAGTCCTATCTTGCTTTTGTGTTGAATACTCGAGAGATTGGAGTAGAGTTTGAAACAGTGCCAGTGGTATGTGAGTACCCAGATGTATTTCCGGAAGAGTTACCCGGATTACCTCCAGTGAGAGAGGTCGAGCTTGGAATTAAGTTGGTTCCGGGAACGACACCTATTTCGATTGACCCGTACAGAATGGAACCTGTAGAGTTGAAAGAACTGAAGGTTCAGTTGCAAGATTTGACAAATAAGGGTTTTGCAAGACTGAGCTACTCGCCGTGGGGTGCTCCGGTATTATTCGTGAAGAAGCAAGATGGGTCTATGAGGCTGTGTATAGACTATAGACAACTGAACAAGGTGACGGTGAAGAATAAGTATCCTTTACCAAGGATTGATGATCTTTTGATCAAGCTGAAAGAGCTCTGATGTTCTCCAAGATAGACTTGAGGTCTGCGTTATTATCATTTCGAGTGAAAGAGCAAGATGTGTTGAAAATCGCATTTCGGACAAGGTATGGCCATTATGAGTTTTTGGTTATGCCGTTTGGTTTGACGAATGCACCTGCGATTTTTATGGATCTGATGAACCGTGTTTTTAGATCATATGTGGACAAGTTTGTAGTTGTCTTTATTGACGATATTTTGATCTATTCTCGAGATGAGAATGATCACGAAGAGCATTTGAGAATTGTCTTGCGAACTTTGAGAGATAAGCAGTTGTATGCTAAGTTTAGCAAGAGTGAGTTTTGGCTCCGAGAGGTCAGATTCCTAGGACACATGGTGTCAGGTGATGGCGTCAGAGTTGACCCGAGTAAGATATCGGCTGTTGTGGATTGGAAACCGCCGAGGAACGTGTCTGAAATCAGAAGTTTCTTGAGATTAGCAGGATATTACAGACGTTTTGTAAAGGGGTTCTCTGTGATTGCTACCCCATGAAGAAACTATTGCACAAAGATGTCAAGTTTGATTGGACTGAGACATGTCAACAGAGTTTTGAAAAATTGAAAACATTGTTGACTGAGGCACCGGTTTTGGTTCAACCAGAATCGGGGAAAGAGTTCGTGGTTTACAGTGATGCGTCGTTTAATGGTCTCGGTTGCGTGTTGATGCAAGAGGGTAAGGTAGTCGCTTACGCCTCGAGGCAGCTAAAACCGTATGAGATGAATTATCTGACTCATGATTTGGAGTTAGCTGCAATTGTTTTTACGTTAAAGATTTGGTGACATTACTTGTATGGTGAGAAGTGCCGAATCTTTAGGGATCACAAGAGTTTAAAGTATTTAATGGATCAGAAGGATCTGAATTTTTGACAGAGATGGTGGCTTGAGTTGTTGAAAGACTACGAGTTAGTCATTGACTACCACCCGGGAAAAGCGAATGTGGTTGCAGATGCCCTGAGTAAGAAAACCTTGTATGCTCTAAGAGTTATGAGCACGAGTTTAGCATTGTCTGACGATGGTGCTATTTTGGCAGAGTTGAGAGCTAAGCCGCTATTTGTTCAACAGATATGTGAGGCTCAGAAAAATGACAGTGAGATGCAAGCTAAGATAGCTAAGTGCAGATCAGAAAGTGATTCTGATTTTCAAGTGGATTTGAATGGTTGTCTGATGTATCGTGACAGAATTTGTGTTCCTAAAGATGAGGAGTTGATTCGAAAGGTTTTGCATGAGGCCCACAATGGATGTTTGTCAATACATCCAAGCAGTACGAAAATGTATAACGACCTGAAAAGGTTATATTGGTGGCCAGGTATGAAAAGAGATATTTCAGAGTTTGTGACAAAGTGTCTGATTTGCCAACAGGTGAAGGCTGAGCATCAAGTGCTTTCGGGATTGCTTCAGCCAGTAATGGTACCCGAATGGAAGTGTGTAACACCCCTTACCCGGGTTCTACGTCGGGAATCGGGCCCGAGGTGTTACCGTACTCAAACCACTTGATCACCACCTAGGCTCAATGCAATTACTCTCTATAACCTCATTCTGGACTTACGAGGCCTCACTCATACACACGAGGGCTCTCGAGAAAAATCTGAAACTTTTACGATCCTTAAAATTTTTCTCTTTTATACGAGTCTCACACGCCCGTGCAAGATAAGACACGCCGTGTATGAACATACACGCCCATGTCCCCAGCACGTGCCCAAAACTCGCGATGATTCGCCAATTTGCCCACGGCCAAGGCTCACCCATGCTTCCCAACCGTGCTGAATCCTGACTTCACACACACGGCCTCAAAGCCTAGTCACACGCCCGTGTGGCTAGCCCGTGGACTATCCTGATTTAAAATGTTAACGTCACGGGGGGCGCCGCGGCCACGGCCTGCACGCCCGTGGGCTGGCCAGGTGTCACACGCACGTGGTGTGAACACTGCGCCCGTGTGTCGACCACATGGTCAAGATCAAAGCTATGTGCCAAGCTCTTTTCACCCCTCTAGCATACACAACATATACTCATCTAACACCATCATAATCAACTCAAATTGAAGTGCATTCTCACATAGAAAACTACATCTTTCTTTCATATAATGTAATAGCCAACAACCATGGCATTATACAAAATAAGCTATCCATCTAAAGGCCAACACATCTTAGCCATTTACAACAAAATCCACTAACTTGTCTAGCCCCTATACATGCCATATACAAAACATTAAGATTCATGTACCAAAGTGTGCTGATATGTTGGCTATCTTCTGATGATCCTCGTATCTCGATTCAACGCTTTTAATCTATAAGACAAGGGAAAAGAAAGAGAGCAAGCTTTGAGCTTAGTAAGTTTACACATAAACAATTAAGCAACATAGTATAAGCTAAGCAACCATTAGTATTATAGCAACAAGTAATTCACAACTATGCTTACTCTTTCTATCCCTTACCACATTTCCAACACATCATGAGTCACATACTCATAACCATCGAAATGCACCCCTGCATTCAATGTCACATTTACACAATATACAACATATCATTATTTCTCGTAATACATCCACGCAGTTTATCCACATAACTTATCCACACAGTCTATCCACACAGCTAGTTCACATAACTAATCCACGCAGCTATTACACACAGCTAATACACACAGCCAATATCTCAGTGGTTTCGCACTTAGCACACCACAATTGATTAATAAGGTGGTATCGCACTTAGCCTACCACAAAGGTATTCATAGTGATTCAGCACATAGCTCACCAAATGATAGACCTCACGATAGCATCGCACATAGCTAGCTCATCGTCGATATGCATTAGGATGGTATCGCACTTAGCCACCATCTAGCATTATCACAACACATGCACGAGTATACTTACTTAATCATTTTCGATCATACATTCATTCCACATTTTCTACTACATTCATCCCACATAGGTTCTCAAACTTGCTACACACTAGCTAGCATTAACAAATTGTAAGTATGAATGCATTATTTATGCATAGACTTACCTCGATACTCAAAAGTATGGAAATATGCAATTTAGTCCACCACCTTGCTTTTGCCTCGGTTTCGATCTGGGCTTCGTCTTTCTTGATCTATAATGAATAAATCAGCTTATTCAATACATACATTGACTAAATTGACCCACATCTCATACTTTAGCAAAATTACTATTTTGCCCCTAAACTTTCTCATATTTACACTTTAGTCCCAAAGGCTCGTAAAGTGATTTTTATTCAACTTTCTAGTCTTTCATGCTTAGCCGAACCACTTATTCAACTAAAGCTATCATTAATTCTCACTAAACCACATATGTATGACCAAACTAAAGTTTTTCACAAACTAGTCCCTACATGCATTTTCATGGAAAATCACTTAGCAAAAGATGTTTCTACTACATCAAGCTTTCATATTCTTCCATAAAACAACAAAATACATGCATGTCATACATATGTACATTTTTGAACATCCATAATAGCTCACCAAAAGCTAAAAATAGCTTACTCATGCTCTTAGGGACTTCAAAAATACGAAGAATATCAAACCTAGGGTTTAAGAGCCCTTACTAGCAAGCTTGAAAAATTGAAAGAACCCTAACAATGGCTTCTCAAATTTTCGGCAGCTAAAGGGAAGAAGATGAATGAATTTGTCATCTTTTCACCTATTTTAATCACTTATTTGATAAATGACCAAAATGCCCTTTTGATAAACTTCAAATTTTGACTCATCCATGCCCATTTTTGTCCAAAAATTAGAATTTGGGTAAATTGCTATTTAAGGACCTCTAATTAATAATCTAAAGCTATTTCACACAAATAGCTTCTAGAAACACACATTTTGCAACTTTTGCAATTTAGTCCTTTAGGACAATTCAACCACAATTTCACAAAATTGCTTCATGAAACTTTCACACTAGCATGCATACATAATATAAACCTCAAAAACTCATTCATAACCCTCAGATTTGTGGTCTCGCACCACTATTCCGACTAGGCACTAAACTAGGATGTTACAACTCTCCCCCCTTTAGAGATTTTCGTCCCCGAAAATCTTACCAGAAAAGAGGTTTGGATGTTGCTCTCTCATAGCTTCTTTCGTTTCCCACGTAGCCTCTTCCACGCCATGTTTCTGCCATAACACTTTCACTAGTGCTATGCTCTTATTTCTCAACTGTTTCACTTCTCGAGCCAAGATCTTAATCGGCTTCTCTTCATAAGACATATCCGGTCTTATCTCAATTTTCGTCGAAGGAATCACATGTGAAGGATCGGAGCGTCTTTGTCGCAACATCGACACATGGAACACGTTATGAATCTTTTCCAACTCTACTGGCCAAAGCCAACCAGGTATGCTACAGTAGAACTCTATCTATAATCTCATAAGGCCCTATGAACCTTGGACTCAATTTCCCTTTTCGTCCAAATCTCATAATCTTTTTCCACGGTGATACTTTCAAAAATACTTTGTCACCCACTTTAAACTCAATTTCTTTTCTTTTCAAATCCGCATACGACTTCTGTCGGTCCGAAGCAGCTTTCAGACTATTACAGATTACTTTCACCTTCTCTTCGGTTTCTTTCACTAGATCGACCCCATGGATCTGCTTCTCACTAAGCTTGGTCCAATACAAAGGAGTCCGACACTTACGGCCATACAAAGCCTCATATGGTGCCATCGTATACTGATCGATAACTATTATTATAGGCGAATTCGACCAAAGGTAGATATCTCTCCCAACTACCTTCGAATTCTAACACACAGCATCGAAGCATATCTTCAAGAACTTGAATCACTCTTTCAGACTGACCATCGGATTATGGATGGAACGCAGTACTGAAATTCAATCTCGTACCTATGGCTTCTTGCAACTTCTTCCAAAATCTTGAAGTAAACCTCGGATCTCTATCTGATATAATAGACATAGGTACACCATGCAATCTCACTATCTCTGCCACGTACAACTCAGCTAACTTATCCAGTGAATAATCAACACTTACTGGAATAAAGTGAGCCGACTTCGTTAATCTATCCACAACAACCCACATAGCATCTCTCTTTCTTGGAGTCATCGGCAACCCCGTTACAAAATCCATGGTAACCCGATCCCATTTCCATTCGGGTACCATTACTGGCTGAAGCAATCTCGAAGGCACTTGATGCTCAGTTTTCACCTGTTGGAAAATCAGGCACTTAGTCACAAACTCTAAAATATCTCTTTTCATACCCGGCTACCAATACTACTTCCTCAAGTCGTTGTACATTTTTGTACTGCCCGGATGTACTGACAAACATCCACTGTGGGCCTCATACAAAACCTTTCGAATCAACTCCTCATCTTTAGGAACACAAATTCTGTCACGATACATCAAACAACCATTCAAATCCACCCTAAAATCAGAATCACTTTCTGATCCGCACTTAGCTATCTTAGCTTGCATCTCATTGTCATTTCTCTGAGCCTCACATATTTGTTGAACAAATAGTGGCCTAGCTCTCAACTCTGCCAAAATAGCACCATAATCAGACAACACTAAAATCGCTCTCATAAATCTTAGAGCATACAGGGATTTCCTACTCAAGGCATCCGCAACCACATTCGCTTTTCCCGGGTGGTAATCAATGACTAACTCATAGTCTTTCAACAACCCAAGCCACCGTCTCTGTCTCAGATTCAGATCCTTCTCATCTATCAAATACTTTAAACTCTTGTGATCCGTAAAGATTCGGCACTTTTCACCATACAAATAATGTCACCAAATCTTTAACGCAAACACAATCGCAGCCAACTCCAAATCATGAGTCAGATAATTCTTCTCGTGCGGTTTTAGCTACCTCGAGGCGTAAGCGACTACCTTACCCTCTTGCATCAACATGCAACCGAGACCATTAAATGATGCATCACTATAAACCACAAACTCCTTCTCCGATTCTGGTTGAACCAAAACCGGTGCCTCAGTCAACATTGTCTTCAGTCCCTCGAAGCTCTGTTGACATGTCTCAGTCCATTCAAACTTGGCATCTTTATGCAACAACTTCGTCATCGGAGTAGCAATCACGGAGAACCCCTTTACAAAACGTCTGTAATATCCCGCTAATCCCAAGAAACTTCTGATTTCTGACACGTTCCTCGGTAGTTTCTAATCCACAACAGCCGATATCTTACTCGGGTCAACTCTGACACCATCACCTGACACCATGTGTCATAGGAATCCGACCTCTCGGAGCCAAAACTCACTCTTGCTAAACTTAGCATACAACTGCTTATCTCTTAAAGTTTGCAAGACAATTCTCAAATGCTCTTCGTGATCGTTCTCATCCCGATAATAGATCAATATGTCGTCAATGAAGACAACAACAAACTTGTCCACATACGGTCTGAAAACACGGTTCATCAGATCTATAAAAATTGCAAGTGCATTCGTCAAACCAAACGGCATAACCAAAAACTCATAATGGCCATACCTTGTCCTAAATGCAGTTTTCAACACATCTTGCTCTTTCACTCTGAGATGATAATAATCAGACCTCAAGTCTATCTTGGAGAACACTGTAGCTCCCTTCAGTTGATCGAAGAGATCATCAATCCTTGGTAAAGGATACTTATTCTTCACCGTCACCTTGTTCATTTTCTATAGTCTATACACACTTCTCATAGACCCATCTTTCTTCTTCACGAATAATACCGAGCACCCCACGGCGAGTAGCTCGGTCTTGCAAAACCCTTATCTCACAACTCTTTGCAACCAGACCTTGATTCTTTCAACTCTACAGTGCCATTCTCATGCAGGGCAATCGAAATAGGTGCCGTTCTGGGAACCAAATCAATTCCAAACTCAACCTCTCTCACTTTGAGGTAATCCGGGTAACTCTTCCGGAAATACATCTGGGTACTCACATACCACTGGCACTGTTTCAAACTCCACTCCAACCTCTTGAGTATTCAACACAAATGCAAGATAGGACTCACATCCTTTCCTCAAACATTTTTCAGCCACTAGGGAAGAAATCATCACGGGTAAATTATCCGATCCACCTGATTCAACCCGAACCACATCTCCACTCTCACATTTCAGTTCAATAAACTTACTACCACAGTTCACTAAGACACTATGGGTAGTCAACCAATCCATGCCTAGGATTAAATCAAACTCATCAAATGGCAACAACATCAGGTTTGCCGAAAAACAACGATTCTCAATCAACAAAGGACAATTCTTACACACTTTGTCCACTAACACATGCTTTCCTAACGGGTTTGACACCTTAACCACAATGTCCGTAGACTCAACGGTCATACTCAAACTAGATGCTAATCTCATGCAAATATAAGAGTGAGTAGACCCTGGATCTATTAAAGCAATAACAAAGGTGTCAAAAAGAGAAAAAGTACCCGTTATCACATCAGGGGAGGATGCCACTTCGCGAGTGCGAACGGCATACGTCCTCGCAGGTGTCTGACCCTCTGGTCTCACAGCAGAGTCTCTGGGCGCACCTCTACCACTAGCCCCCCCTCTTGGGTTCCTTGGTGGTCTACCCCTCGTAGACACATCACTAGGTCTCACTTTTTGCTTCTCTTCCTTATCATCCCTCTCGGGACGATTCTGGATAAAGTGGTCGGGGAACCACATTTATAACATTTCATTCATTTCTTCAACACTCTCCGGTGTAATACCTACCACAACTAGGACACTCCGGTTTACTCTTTGTATTGCCCACACTTTCCTTCGAGGGGGCTTGGACTCTTGAACCCGAACAAGTATTGCCCAAGTCTCGATACGAATAACCCACCGGTGCTGTCGTCCGAGGATTCACTTCCTTGGATCTTTTCAAATGGGCTTGATACGACTTGCCCATCGGCCTCTTTCTCGCATCCTGGGCTTCACTCACAGCCCTTCTCTTTTCTGAACTTAATTCCTCGGCCTTACTTGCCCTCTCAACTAGTACCACAAATTCTTTTAACTCCAAAATGCCCACTAGGAGTTTGATATCCTCATTCAACCCATCTTCGAACCTCTTGCACAAGATGGTCTCTGTCGACACACATTCTTGAGCGTATTTGCTATGCCTAACAAACTCACGCTCGTATTCAGCTACTGTCATCCTTCCTTGCTTCAGCTCAAGAAATTCTTTCCTTTTTCAGTCAGTAAACCTCTGGCTTATATACTTCTTCCGAAACTCTTCCAGAAAGAAGTACCACGTCACCCGCTCTTTTGGGACCACTAACGTCAGCGTCTTCCACCAATGGTATGCTGAATCTCTCAGCAATGATACGGCACACTTCAAACTCTCCTCAGGTGTACATGAGAGCTCATCGAACACCCTCATCGAGTTCTCCAACCAGAACTCCGCCCTCTCTGGGTCATCATCTACCTTATCTCTAAACTCCTCAGCCCCGTGCTTCCTAATATTATCCACCGGGGGTTTCGATTTCCTCACTACATCCATACCTTGAGGAGCCACTCGATTTGGCTGAGGTATAGGAGGAGGTGGAGGAGGTTGAGCATTAGGGTTTGCTCGAACATAGTCCGAGTACCAATTACTCATCATCTGGAGAAAGGCTTCTCGTGCCTCTTCCCCTTGACCCCTAACCTCGGGTCCACTCTCAACGGGTGCGATTCCTTGCGCAGGAGCCGGTGCATTACTAGCTGCTTCATCAGCAGTCAATGGATCGAAATCCATATACTATATAAAACAAGATTTAAATCATTAGAAACCACCACACTATCATTGTACACTTATGGCATGTATAGCTAGACTCTTACACCCGCTACGGTAGTCCTAGAAACGGCTAAACCATAGCTCTGATACCACTAAATGTAACACCCCTTACCTAGGTTCTACGTAGGGAACCGGGCCTGAGGCGTTACCGTACTGAAACCACTTGATCGCCACCTAGGCTCAATGCAATTACTCTCTATAACCTCATTCTCGACTTACGAGGCCTCACTCATACACAAGAGGGCTCTCGAGAACAATCCGAAACTTTTACGATCCTTAAAATTTTTCTCTTTTATACAGGTCTCACACACCCGTGCAAGATAAGACACGCCCGTGTATAGACATAAACGCCCATATCCCCAGACCGTGCCTAAAAACTTAGTATTCTACCAATTTGCCCACGGCCAAGGCACGCCCGTGCTTCCCAACCGTGGTGAATCCTGACTTCACACACACGGCCTCAAAGCCTAGTCACACGCCCGTGTGGCTAGCCCGTGGACTATCTTGATATAAAATGTTAACGTGCAGGGGACGCACGGCCACAGGACACGCCCTTGGGTTGACCGTGTGTCACACATGGTCAAGACACATGCCCGTGTGTCTGACCACATGGTCAAGATCAAAGCTACGTGCCAAGCTCTTTTCACCCCTCTAGCATACACAACATATACTCATCTAACACCATCATAATCAACTCAAATTGAAGTGCATTCTCACATAAAAAACTACATCTTTCTTTCATATAATGTAATAGCCAACAACCATGGCATTATACAAAATAAGCTATCCATCTAAAGGCCAACACATCTTAGCCATTTACAACAAAATCCACTAACTTGTCTAGCCCCTATACATGCCATATACAAAACATTAAGTTTTATGTACCAAAGTGTGCTGATCTGTGGCCTATCTTCTGATGATCCTCGTATCACGATTCAACGCTTTTAATCTATAAGACAAGGGAAAAGAAAGAGAGTAAGCTTTGAGCTTAGTAAGTTTACACATAAACAATTAAGCAACATAGTATAAGCTAAGCAACCATTAGCATTATACCAACAAGTAATTCATAACTCTGCTTACTCTTTCTTTCCCTTACCACATTTCTAACACATCATGAGTCACATACTCATAACCATCGAAATGCACCCCTGCATTCAATGTCACATTTATACAATATACAACACATCATTATTTCTCGTAATACATCCACACAGTTTATCCACATAACTTATCCACACAGTCTATCCACACAACTAGTTCACATAACTAATCCACACAGCTATTACACACAGCTAATACACACAGCCAATATCTCAGTGGTTTCGCACTTAGCACACCACAATTGATGAATAAGGTGGTATCGCACTTAGCCTACGACAAAGGTATTCATAGTGATTCAGCACATAGCTCACCAAACGATATACCTCACAATAGCATCGCACATAGCTAGCTCATCGTCGATATGCATTAGGATGGTATCGCACTTAGCCACCATCTAGCATTATCACAACACATGCACGAGTATACTTACTTAATCATTTTTGATCATACATTCATTCCACATTTTCTACTTCATTCATCCCACATAGGTTCTCAAACATGCTACACACTAGCTAGCATTAACAAATTGTAAGTATGAATGCATTATTTATGCATAGACTTACCTCGATACTCAAAAGTATGGAAATATGCAATTTAGTCCACCACCTTGCTTTTACCTCGATTTTGATCCGAGCTTCGTCTTTCTTGATCTATAATGAATAAATCAGCTTATTCAATACATACATTGACTAAATTGACCCACATCTCATACTTTAGCAAAATTACTATTTTGCCCCTAAACTTTATCATATTTACACTTTAGTCCCAAAGGCTCGTAAAGTGATTTTTATTCAACTTTCTTGTCTTTCATGCTTAGCCGAAACACTTATTCAACTAAAACTATCATCAATTCTCACTAAACCACATATGTATGACCAAACTAAAGTTTTTCACAAACTAGTCCCTACATGTATTTTCATGGAAAATCACTTAGCAAAAGATGTTTCTACTACATCAAGCTTTCATATTCTTCCATAAAATAACAAAATACCTGCATGTCATACATATGTACATTTTTGAACATCAATAATAGCTCACCAAAAAGCTAAAAATAGCTTACTCATGCTACCGGGACTTCAAAAATATGAAGAATATCAAAACCGGGTTTAAGAGCACTTACTAGCAATCTTGAAAAATTGAAAGAACCCTAACAATGGCTTCTCAAATTTTCGGCAGCTAAAGGGGAAGAAGATGAATGAATTTGTCATCTTTTCACCTATTTTAATCACTTATTTGATAAATGACCAAAATGCCTTTTTTGATAAACTTCAAATTTTGACTCATCCATGCCCATTTTTGTCCAAAAATTAGAATTTGGGTAAATTGCTATTTAAGGACCTCTAATTAATAATCTAAAGCTATTTCACACAAATAGCTTCTAGAAACACTACATTTTGCAACTTTTGCAATTTAGTCCTTTAGGACAATTCAACAACAATTTCAAAAAATTGCTTCATGAAACCTTCACACTAGCATGCATACATAATATAAACCTCAAAAACTCATTCATAACCCTTGGATTTGTGGTCTCGCACCACTATTCTGACTAGGCCCTAAACTGGGATGTTACAAAGTGGGATCGGATTACCATGGATTTTGTAACGGGGTTACCGATGACTCCGAGAAAGAGAGATGCTGTGTGGGTTGTTGTAGATAGATTGATGAAGTCGGCTCACTTTATTCTAGTACGTGTTGATTATTCACTGGACAAGTTAGCTAAGTTGTATGTGGCAGAGATAGTGAGGTTACATGGTGTACCTGTGTCTATAATATCGGATAGAGATCCGAGGTTTACTTCGAGATTTTGGAAGAAGTTGCAAGAGGCCATGGGTACGAGATTAAATTTCAGCACTACGTTCCATCCGCAAACCGATGGTCAGTCTGAAAGAGTGATTCAAGTTCTTGAAGATATGCTTCGATGCTGTGTGTTAGATTTCGAAGGTAGTTGGGAGAGATATCTACCTTTGGTCGAATTCGCCTATAACAATAGCTTTCAGTCGAGTATACAGATGGCACCGTATGAGGCTTTGTATGGTCGTAAGTGTTAGACTCCTTTGTATTGGACCGAGCTTAGTGAGAAGCGGATCCATGGAGTTGATATGGTAAAAGAGACCAAAGAGAAAGTGGAAGTAATCTGTAATAGTCTGAAAGCTGCTTCGGATTGACAGAAGTCGTACACGGATTTGAAAAGAAAAGAAATTGAGTTTGAGGTGGGTGACAAAGTGTTTTTGAAAGTGTCCCCGTGGAAGAAGATTATGAGATTTAGACAAAAAGAGAAATTGAGTCCAAGATTTATAGGGCCGTATGAGATTACAGACAGAATTGGGCACATGGCGTCTTAGGTTGGCTTTGCTTAGGTAGAGTTGGAAAAGATTCATAATGTGTTCCATGTGTCGATGTTGTGACGGTATCGCTCCGATCCTTCACATGTGATTCCTTCGACGAAAATTGAGATAAGACCGGATATGTCTTATGAAGAGGAGCCGATTAAGATCTTGGCTCGGGAAGAGAAACAGTTGAGAAATAAGAGCATAGCACTAGTGAAAGTGTTATGGCAGAAACATGGTGTGGAAAAGGCTACGTGGGAAACGGAAGAAGCTATAGAGAGCAACACCCAAACCTCTTTACTGGTAAGATTTTTGGGGGCGAAAATCTCTAAAGGGGGAGAGTTGTAACATCCCGGTTTAGGGCCTAGTCAAAATAGTGGTGCGAGACCACAAATCTGAGGGTTATGAATGAGTTTTTAAGGTTTATGCCTTGTATGCATGCTAGTGTGAAAGTTTCATGAAGCAATTTTTCGAAATTGTGGTTGAATTGTCCAAAAGGACCAAATTGCAAAAGTTGTAAAATGTGTGTTTCTGGAAGCTATATGTGTGGAATAGCTTTAGATTATTAATTAGAGTTCCTTAAATAGCAATTTTTCCAATTTCTAATATTTGGACAAAATTGGGCATGGATGAGTTAAAATAGAAAGTTTATCAAAAACGACATTTTGGTCATTTAACAAATAAGTGATTAAAAAGGAGAAAAGATGACAAAATCATGCTCATCTTCTTCCCCTCATTGCCGAAAATTTGAAGGAAGCCATAGCTAGGGTTCTTCAATTTTTCAAGCTTGCTAGTAAGTGCATCTAGCCTCGTTTTTTATATTCATTGTATTTTTGAAGTCCCGGTAGCATGAGTAAGCTTTTGTTAGCTATTTGGTGAGCTATGAAGGATGTTCAAAAATGTGGTCATGCATGACATGCATGCATTTTGTTTTTTTATGGAAGATTATGAAAGCTTGATGTAGTAGAAACATCTTTTGTTAAGTGATTTTTCATGAAAATGCATGTAGGGACTTGATTGTGAAAATCTTAAGTTTGGTCATACATGTGTGTTTTAGTGAGAATTGATGATAGCTTTAGTTGAATAAGTGGTTCGTCTAAGCATGAAAGGCTAGAAAGTTGAATAAAAATCACTTTACGAGCCTTGGGGATAAAGTGTAATTATGAGAAAGTTTAGGGGTAAAATAGTAATTTTGCTAAAGTATGAGATGTGGGTCAATTTAGTCAATGTATGTATTGAATAAGCTGATTTATTCATTATAGGTCAAGAAAGATGAAGCCCGGATCAAAATCGAGGCAAAAGCAAAGTGGTGGACTAAATTGCAAGTCTCAATACTTTTGAGTATCGAGGTAAGTCTATGCATAAATAATGCATTCATACTTACAATTTGTTGATGATAGCTAGTGTGTAGCTTGTTCGAGATTGATTGAGAACCTATGTGGTCCAAGTAGAATGAATGTAGTAGAATTGTGAATGGATGTTTAATTGAGTAAGTAGACATGTGAATGTGTAGTGATAATGCTAGATGGTAGGCTAAGTGCGATACCATCCTAATGCATATTGACGATGAGCTACCTATGTGCGATGCTATCGTTAGGTATATCGTTTAGTGGGCTAAGTGAGAAACCCCTATGATTACCTTTGTGGTAGGCTAAGTGCGATACCACCTTATTAAATGATTTTGGTGTGCTAAGTGCGAAACCACCAAGACATTTGCTGTGTGGGTTAACTGTGTGGATTAGCCATGTGATTGCATTATTGAGTAAAATAGTTGTGTGGATGTATTATTAAGTTAATTAGCTGTGTGGATGAATTATTGAGAAATAATGATGTGTTGTATATTGTGTAAATGTGACATTGAATGCAGGGGCGCATTTCGATGGTTATGAGTATGTGACTCATGATGTGTTGGAAGTGTGGTAAGGGTTAGAAAGAGTAAGCATAGTTGTTCATTACCTTTGGTAGTATAATGCTAATTGTTGTTTAGCTTATACTATGATGCTTAATTGTTTATGTGTAAACTTACTAAGCTCAAAGCTTACTCCTTTTCTTTTCCCTTGTCTTATAGAGTAAAAGTGTTGAATCGAGATACGAGGATCAATTGGAAGATCGCCAACACTATCAGCACACTTTGGTACACGAGACTTAATGTTTTGTATATGGCATGTATAGGGGCTAGACAAGTTAGTGAATTTTGTTGTAAATGGCTAAGATGTGTTGGCTTTAGATGGATAGCTTATTTTGTATAATGCCATGGTTGTTGGCTATTACATTATATGAAAGAAAGATGTAGTTTTCTATGTGAGATTGCACTTCAATTTGAGTTGATTATGATTGTGTTAGATGAGTATATGTTGTGTATGCTAGAGGGGTGAAAAGAACTTGGCACATAGCTTTGTTCTTGTCCATGTGGATAGACACACGGGCGTGTGTCTAGGCCATGTGTGACACACGGCCAGCCTATAGGCATGTGACTCAGCCGTGTGTCCCCTGCATGTTAGTATTTGAAGTCAGAATAGACCACGGACTAGTCACACGGGCGTGTGCCTAGGGCGTGTGGGATTAATCAGTCTTGGCCATGAGCTAGCCACACGGGCGTGTGTCTAGACTCTAGGCCGTGTTAAGGTAGTCAGTGTGCACCACGGGTGGTAAGCACAGGCGTGTGCCTTGGCCGTGAGGCATTGGCAGAATGCTGGGGTTTTAGACACGGTTTGGGGACATGGGCGTGTGTGTCCATGCACGGGCGTGTCCAATCTTGCACGGGCATGTGAGACCTGTATAAAAGAGAAAATTTTTAAGATTGGAAAAAGTTTCAGTTTAGTCTCGAGAGCCCTCGTGTGTATGAGTGAGGCCTCGTAAGTCGAGAATGAGGTTGTTGAGATGACTTTAGAGAGTAGTTACGACGAGCCTAAGTGGCGATCAAGTGGTTTGAGTTCGGTAACACTTAGGGCCCGGTTCAGGCGTAGAACCCGGGTAAGGGGTGTTACACTCATTCTTTACATCACTTAAGCAAAAATAATATATAAGCTACAAGTAAAAAGATAGGGGTTTAGGAAAAAATTCAAGGAAAAGGATTAGAACCCGGAACCTCACACACACTACTCACATCTCTCAACCACTGAACCAGATTAATTCACTTGATAAAATTTTCACAATCTTAACTCAAAAATTAGGGTGTGACCAGTCTTGGTATCACAAACTCAATTTCTTCTAACCTGATTTTTGGGATGCGACATCATTGGTTTGCTTGGTTCCCAAATTGCATATGTGAGACATACTTGAATTGGAAAATAGAGTATTTTGGATATGGATAGTTGATATAGGATTGATTATGTCTAAATGATGAATGGTTGGTTGGTACTATATTAACTATCGATTTCACATTGTTCATGGACTTGAATTGGTACGAAATGACATGGAATAATTGTAACACCCCAAACCTGGCCTAGAAGTTATGACCGGATGTTGAGGAATTACATTAACTTGTTTAAAAGCCATTGCTCAGATCAAACTAAAAACGCGATTTGGAAACATGAAATTTTGACAAGACTCTTATAAGTGATTAGAAAAACCAAAGTTCGAAAACACTTATTTAAAAAGCCAAAATAAAAATTCAAAACCGTACATTTCGAAAGTACTAACGTTGGCAGATCATTTCCAGTATTAAGAAAAACATTCGTTAAATCCATGTGTTTTATTTATAGAAAATACTTAAGTGATTGCTTAATTTTGCAGCGGAAAAACTTCTAAAGTTTTAGTTTTGAAAACTGAAATATATTTTGTTAACTTGTGTGATTTTGCAATATCACATTCGCAAATATCAATACCAACAAATTAAACAGAAACCAAAACAAAACCCAAAAACAAATTACAGTCTCAAAAGTCCAAAATAAATAATTATGAAAATCCATATTTAAATTAACTGAGAAATTAAACCCAGCTCCCTCACGTCGTTTGGTCTTAAGTTCGAAGATTACCTGAACAGTTAGAGATAAAACAAAAGGGTGAGCTATAGAGCCCAGTGTATAACATAGCTAAAAAATAAAGCACACACAAATCACATCATACAAGTCAGAGTGCCATAGAGAAATTTCATCACAAACAAATGAATCAAAACTGAGAATGCATGATTACGTCAATGCGATGTTTTTTAGAAATTGTAATGCATATTTTCAGAAAACTTCCTACCCAACTCCACTACACACCAAAATAAAGTTCCCCAGAACTCTTCCAACCAAATCACAACAACAGAAAATTGTGGACATTGCCACTAGAAATTGCGGTTAAAACTGTTAGATCAAAATATATATGGTCAAGCCACTATATTGCAACAAAGCTGCCAGAACAGATATGAGTGGTCGAGCTACTACAATTACAGATAAATTGCCAAACATAAATATGGTTAAACCACCAGAATGCGTAGATCATTAAACTGCCAGAAACTTCCTCCTTTCAACATCATCCCAAACCCCGTGCAATGTGTCATGACACGCATATATAGAGATAGAATCATAAACATGTAGTACATACTGACATACAATAGTAGAAAATAGAAGGCATGGGAATCCATGCTTTGTAGAACAAATTTATCATATCTCATTGAAAACTGTAGCAACCCGATTTAGGGGCTAGTCGGAACATTAATCTCGGAATCACTAATTCAAGACTAGATAAAATTATTTTCATGTTATATTATATGTTATAACATGTTTCTAAGGATGCATGAAAATTTTGGTGCCTTAATTCTAGCGATTTCTAGCTAAATTGTAAAAAAGGACTAAATCGCATAAAGTGCAAAAGTTCTATTTTAATTGCTAGAAGTGCCAAATACCTATAGATTATAAATTGGGGGTACCAAATGTGCAATTTGGCCTTGTTTAAGTGTGTTGGCCGGCCATAATATGCAAAGGGGACAAGAGCATTTATTATGATTAAAATTTGGTGATATTAGTTGGAAAAATAAATAAAATAAGATGATATAAGCAAAATCTATCATCTTTTTTTTTTATTTCTTCTCTCCTTCAACCGAAAATATCATCCATGAGAGGGGTTTGAAAGCTTCAAATTTCAGCAAGCTTTTCTCCATTCAAGTAAGTGATTTTGATGCTTATTTTTGATGAAAATTGCATTTTTGGAGTCCCCAAAGCTTAAGCTAGCTAATGGGAGGACTAGTTTGCAATATGGTTGATAGTCTAGGGACTTACCATGATAGAGTTTATGTTTTTTGATGAGTTTTTATGGAATAAAATGAATGATAGGATGATGAGAAACAACTTTTGTGAAAGGTGTTGTCATGAAAACACCTATTTGGGACTAAAATGCAAAAGTTGTAATTTGTTCATTAAGGCATGAAATAGATGGAATTGTGGATAGTTGTAAGAGGATTAAATGTTCAGCTAGGCTTGTTTAATAAGAAATTGAGATGAAAATTTATTTACGAGCCTAGGGGCAAAATTGTAATTTTGCTAAAGTGTAGGGGCAAAATAGTCATTTTTGCCTAAAGTGTATATTATGGTGTAATCTGATTTATAAATGATTAAATCAGTAAATTTCATTGTTCTAGATCATAGAAAGTGAGTTTCGGACCTAGAACGGATGAAAAGAGAAATGTGGGCAAAAAGATCCCTTTTGGCCCTTTCGACATCGAGGTAAGTTCATGTGCAAATGTTGCAATTACGTATGAGTTAATTTTAATGTTCCAATGTTGTATGGAATGTATATTTACTCTATAAATGTATGAAATATTTTTAATGAGAGGTCAAAAGAATTGAATCTAAGAGTAATGGGAAATGTATATAGAATGATATGATGATTGTTAAGGCCTCGTATAAGACCATATTGGAATATGGCCTCGATGTAAGAATTCGTATAAAACCATGTCAGGGACATGGCATCGACATGTTAATACAAGTAAGACCCTATTGGGGTATAAATTCTATGTGACATTATGAGTATGAGACTCAAGAGAGTTATTTAATGACTTGAGTTATTCAACGTATATGTTGAAAGAAAGAAAGTATGTGGTTGTACCACGAAAAGCACAAGTGTGTGTTAGAATTGAATTGATATGGATTCAGTATATGATGAACCCTTAGTGGGTTATGTGTATTTAATACACCTTAGTTGCATGAGATAGATTTATTAATGTATTGTGTGAATGCAAACGACTATCATAGAAAGTTAAGTAAGAATAGAAGCGTGTAAGAATGTTCTCGGATGAATATTTGAAATAGAGGTATACATGTGGATTACTATCCATGAATGTAAAATGAAAGGTGGGCTAAGTACGAAACCACCGTAAGTATAAATGATTGGTGTGCTAAGTGCGAAATCACCATAAGTATAAATGATTGGTGGGCTGTGTGCAATACCACCCTATTAGAGATTCAATGGTGGGCTAAGTGCGAAACCACCGAGATATTAGTAGCATGAGCGGCTTATTGAAAATGCTTGATGTGTTGTTTTATATGATCATGTGGTGATCAGTGCAGGCATGTATGCTAATTGAACGAGCAATTGGCTTGTGACATGGTAAGAATGTGGTAAGAGATTCAATGAGTAAGTTTCAAGAATATTTGAGCAAGTAGCCATGAGTTTATGCGAGGCACTCTTCATGATACTTCGTAATTATGTATATTCAATGAATGTCAAAAATTTTTAGATTATGCATATGAACTTACTAAGCATTATTGCTTACTCTCTTATTTTTCTCATCTCTTATAGGTTATTTTAATTAGCTCGGGTTGGAGGCCACCGGAGATGTTTTCACACTATCGAGCAGACCCTTAGCATGAGGTATCAAATCCTTATGAGTCATGGCATGTATAGGGATTCTTTTAAAGTTGATTAAGTTCTAACCAATGTAGCCAAATTGTATTGGCCTAAGAGAATCTAGAGTTGGTTGTGTATGACCATAGATGATGGCTTAAGTTGGTTGTATTTGTATTGGGAGTAGTTCTCCCTAGTGTATGGTATAAAGACTTTATCTCTTTAATGATTAAATGTGCTAATTCATGTGTTTTAATGGATGATTTGAGAATGTTTTGAAGTAGTATATGAATGTATGCGAATGGGAGTGGTAAAAGGCTTGGTAAGATAGCCTCTAAGTGCCCACACAGATAGACACACGGGCGTGTGTCTAGGTCGTGTGTCTCCTGCACCTTAGTATCTTAAGTTAGATTAGACCACGGGGTCTGGTCACACGGCCGTTTGTTCAGGCCGTGTGATACACGGTGGCTGGCACATGGGCGTGTGCCAAGGCCGTCGCGAAGTCTGCACTTGACACTTAGAAATTCAATTGTCACACGGTGACGCACACCCAGGCGTGTACTGATCGTGTGGATAAGTCGAAATGCCAGGTTTGGCACACGTGCCGAGGCCATGGGCGTGTCCAGGCCGTGTGGATTTTGCCAGTATCCTCCACGGGTGAAAAACACGGGCATATTTTACGGGTGCACGGGCGTGTCCCAAGTCACACGAATGTGTGACCGCTGTTTCGAGAGAAAGTTTCCAGATGAGTTCCGAAAGTTTCGGGACGTAAGTCTGGGGCCTCGTAGGCCCATGAAATGTCTGATTTGACTAAGAAAGAGAAGTTTTTAATTTGAAATGAAATTTTATAGCCCGTAAGTACATGTTTAAGAAAGTTCAAGCATAGTAATGTCTTGTATCCGGTCTTAGCCTCGAACTCGGGTTTGGGGTGTTACATTTAGTTGTATCAGAGCATGGTTTAGTCGGTTCTCAGACTAACCTAGCACGAGTAAGAGTCTAGCTATACATGCCATATGTGGACCGTGATAGTGTGATGTCTCCCGGTTCTAACAAAATTGTTTTGTTAAGATAGTGATGATTCCCAACCAAGCTAATTTCAGTAAGTTTGTAAGATTTTCAAGCTTCATGAATATTTCATTGAATTGCTTGTGAAGTTGTTATATGCACATTATTTCCATGAAAATCTTTAATGATTTATTAAAAAAAGAAGTTACTAAGAGCATGTATATGAAAGTCCCGATTGAAAATGAATTACTTAGGATACTTAATCTGCCACATGAGACAAGAAAGTCCGTATAACACCATGTCAAGACATGGCATTGGCAATCAAGCAAGTTATCATGTAAGACCAAGACAAGTCTTGGCATTGAAGAGTTACTATGAGATGAAGACCCATATAAGCCCAAGCCAAGGCATGGCATTGGTGAGTCTCCAAGCAAAGTTATCATGTAAGTCCAAGACAAGTCTTGGCATTGAAAAGCTATAAAGAGATAGATATCCCATGTAAGTCCAAGCCAAGGCATGGCATTGGTGAGTAACAAGAAAGATTTCATGTAAGTCCAAGTCAAGGCTCGGCATTGACAAGTAAAGATACCAAGTAAGACCATTTCGAGACATGGCAATGGTAAGTTCCTAAGGGAACCCGCAAGCAAGATTTCGTGTATGTCCATGTCAAGACATGGCATCGATACCAAGTAAGAGATCCCATGTAAGACTATATCAAGGATATAGCATTGGCATCAAGATACATGTGAAATGAGATTTAGTATCCTCAGTCATTCATAGTAATTCATCGGGCAAAAGAGTAAAGCTTAAATGAGATAGCAAGAAAGTTAGTAGTAAAGTTGATATCATGTCATGCTAGTGAAGGCTGACTAACAAGTATAATTCATGTTATGAATGATGATGTTGAGATTGTGCTTGTTATAGTAAACTATACTAATTTATGTGATCAAGTGTTACAGGTACCTTGCTTGCCTTATAAACATGAGACTAGTAAGTACCATGACGCATGTGAGAAGCAGTAAGAGTAAGTAAGCATTTGAGATTTGTGATGTCATTGTTTATGATAAATATGTCCACATGGCTAAATCTCACATGTGACTATTAAAGCAGAGAAAGTATAATGTTTTGTCTTATGACCCTTTTATAAAGTCACAAATATTATAGTGTGAGAATAAAACTGAAAAGTTTGATTAAGTAGAATGCAGGAGATGAGTACGGTCGTTCAATAATAAAATGATGAATAAGACCATGGTTGGACTGATCGCTGTGAAGTCAGAGTTTTAAAATTTATAAAGAGAATCATCGAACTTGGAAACTAACTATGACAACGATTGAGGCAAGTGCACCTATCGAACAGTAGTATAGCTTAGGCAAGACCGGATTGTCGAACCCAAAGGAACTAAAAGTACTAATACTAACTTTCTTTCTATTATTTAGCCTAAGAATTAAGCGAATGGTTGTTTAATCTAAATTAATTAACTACTAAACTTAAAGACTCTAAGACAAAGAAGAATGAATTTGGGAGAATACTTGAGGAAAAACCAATTAATTAAGACGACACCCAAGGAAGACTCCACCTAGACTTCACTTGTTATCTAACTCTGAACCAGATGATTTATTCACTTGACTTGATCCGTAGGATTCCCTAATTTATATTAAACCCTCTCTCGAGGCGAATAACGTCTAACCCTAGGTTGATTAATTGAAATCTCTTTCTAATTAAAACCCCTAGAATTGCATTAACTCGATCTATGGACTCCCATATTAGGTTTCACCCCTAATCCAAAGCGCCTCGTCACCCCTATCTCTAGGCGCGCGATCAACTCCGCTTAACTATGCTAGATCTACTCTTAGGCGGGGACTTTTGCTCCTCCACCTAAGCACATCCAACTTGAATTAATATCCATGAAATATCAACACAAGAATTAAGAACACATAATTAAGAACAAATCAAATATTTATCATATAGTTCAGCAAACGATAACAAGATTCATCTAAGTTTCATCCCCCTCAGGTATCTAAGGGTTTAGTTCATAACAATAAAAGAAAACATCTCAAAAGAAAAGATAAAACAAAACATAAGAAATTTCTAAAACCCCCTAAAGGAATTGAAGAGGAGATCCTCCGTCTTGAGTATAACTCTAGCTTCTTGAGATGGAACAACTGGCTATCCCTGAGCGAATCCCCACAAATCTGCCTTCTCTGGCCTAGCAAGACGTCCCTAAATGGTAGCTTTAGGCTCCCGTCGAATCCCCCCTTTTAGGTCATACTTAGGGTGTATTTATAGGCTTTTGGAATACGTTTCTTTGCCCCTAAGTATCCAAATCCGATTGAAATTACTGTTTTTCGCGGCAGGGACACGGCCATGGCACATGCCCGTGTGAATCGTCTTTAGGCCGTGTTCCGACTTTATTAATGAGGCACGGTCGTGTATTTCGTGGCTTAGACCGTGTTCGAGATTATTGAGGAGGCACGGCCGTGTGGTCTTGGGCCCAGGCCGTGTTGATTTCGTGCTTTGGCCCATTTGGCTCGTTTTAAGCCCGTTTCTTGTTCTTTTCATCCTCTGGTGCTTCCCTGAGTATAAAACATGAAAATAAAGGATTAAGGGCACCTTTTTACATAAATCAAAGGATAAATCATCCAAAAGTATGCTAAATGTGGGATTAAAATATGTTACTTTTACGGTTTATCACATACCCCCACACTTAAGCTTTTGCTTGTCCTCAAGCAAAATTCTCAACTTACAATTAAAATGAACTTTCCATGATTCAATATTCCTATCAACAATGTCTCATCATAATTCATAGATAATTTATACATGGATAATTTAACTCAAAGAGTCCTAAAGATTCAAACAATCTAAGTCATAAATTTGTAGTACAAAACATAGGTGTTTCCCCTCATCTAAATAATTACCTCTGATTCAAAATCTACAAGGATTGACGTCCTCACTAAAGATTCACTCAAATCACTCGAAGTGTTTAAGGTTCAGAATTAAGCACTCGAATGTCAAACCTGAAAAGTTAATCCCATAGGCTTGCATGAAAATCAAATCTCGACCATTGTAATATGAGATAATGCACAAATCAAAAGGTCTTTGAAAGGGTTGTAACGGGGCTTGGGTTAAAGTTGTGGTTAAAGGCTGAATTAGAGGGTTAGAATCGAGATTGAATTAACAAATTACCTAACCAGAAACAACAAACTAAGTAAAAGTGATTACATCAATTTGAAAAAATACTAATACTATGAGCTTCTTCTTCAATATTTGGAATTCATATGTATAAGCTCTTTAATCACAAAACTAAAAATGAATAAAATCTTTTTGATTTTGATTGATTTTTTTTTATTTTGCGAACAAATCATAAATACATAACAAAGGATAAATTACTGAAATAAAAAACATAGTTAGGCTATTAATCAAATCAAATCTCGATATAAGGGTAGTCAAAAGGAATGGTGATAACAAAAACAAAGGGTTTTGGGTTAATATTAGTGGGTGAGTCAATAAAAAGGGTTGTTAGGTTTAAACGGGGTTCACTAGGGGTTAATTATGAAGGTAGGTTTTTAGTGGAGTAAGTGGGTTAAATCCTAGGTGCCTTTATCATTTTTGTATATCAAATCAAAGGTGTGGTCTCGACATGTATAATCGATGCAAGTTCTAGAATAACAAATCAATGTTGACACACTCATAATCGATAAAGCGAGCAAGAAGAAGGATATATGCTCTTATAAGGCTCAAAATCTCACAAAAATTATGGGTATTTTGATATCAACCTCGTAAATTTCAAACTTCAAAGTAATATTTAAGTTCAGGTAGACAACCTAGAAAATTTTTATTTTCTTGAAAAATAGACTTATCATGCTTGATTCTCTAGTATTCTTAGAATTCAATCATCAATCTTTGTAACACCCCAAACCCTACCCAAACATTACGACCAAATTTGGTATGTTCTGAGAGGAAAACATTTTGTAAAAATTCCTTTAGCCGCTTAAGTTTGGGTGAAAACATCTCATTTTATATCGTTTTGTTAAAACCATTCGGTGTGTGAAGAAATCGCACTTAGTTATATTTAAAGATCTATTAAGTCGAGGTTGTTACTGATATTGAATGTACCCAGATGGCACAATAAAACATTTTTATGTTTAAATTTAAGAAACCGTGTGTACCCATTTTAAAGTCATTAAGTAATTTAAACAAATTATCCAAAATATGTAAAGTAAGCAAAATAAAAATCTTAGGAGGCCTTATTACAACTTGAACAAATAAATCCAAAATAAAATAAAAATAATTCAAAGTTCGTTTAATCACATTCCCACTGCATGGCCACCTCGAGTCCATCCGGCTCCTCATCCGCGATCTACGAGTCACCTGAAAAAGTTAAAGGAGAAGGTGAGTCACCAAGACTCAATGTGTAACCCTTCCCCCAGTTTAGTGCAACATCAAACACAATTTATAACTAAGTTAACATGCACAAAATTTAACATGCACCCAACCTAGCCATCCAATGCTCCTTTCTCTACCCCGTGTGGTACCAAACCACTGGTGGTGCCAAACCACTGGTGTCCCAAGACACGATATGTAACATCCCAAAATTGGGCCTAGTAGGATTGGGCCTTGAGCTTTAGGAAAATTTGAGTATTATTTGTGTTGGCTCGGGTATGAATTTTGTGTGTTAGCATAGTCTTATGAAGGCTTGATTTTATTTAGGAAGCTAGAATAATTTTTAGTATGGATTATTTAATGAAGTGGATTAAGTGAGCTTGACACTTAAGTTAATTTAAGTGTTAAATTAAAGCACAAGAGGAGTAAGTGGCAAGATGGTTAAGGAGCTTGAAAGGTTGTTTGAGGTTAGAGGTTCGAGTAGCATGTTTAGCATTTTGAAGGTTTATTTTTGAATCCTAGCAATTATGGACGGTCAACCTTTGTTTATGATAGGTTGGACTCTTAATTTTGGTAAGTTGAATTTTGGTTTAAGGAAAGCTTGAAATTGGGGATAAGAACCTTAAGGTTATGGAAGGTTATCTTAAAGTTATGGTATTATGAGGGGACAAAAGGCATGGAATATGGAGGATGTTTTGGAAACTTTATTCAAGGCTTTAGTGCATGTATGTGGACGGCATGTATGGCTAGGGGGGGTGGCCGAATGTAATAGGTAGTTTGGGGGGGATATTGGGCAATTTTTGTCATTTGAACATCTTTTTGCATTTTTGTTTTCCCTCTCCAAAAACTCTTTCTTTGGCCGAATGTCACTGTGCATTTTGTGCAAATGTAGCTTTTGTTTTAGCTCTTATTTTGTTGAACCAAAAATGCTATTTCCTTTCTTTCATCTTTGCTTTTGAAACCAAAACTTCATTTTGGTATTTTTGCACTTTTCTTTTAGGCAAAATAGGTGTTGGCGAATCTCATCTCTCCCACATCTCTCTTTTCTTTTCTTTTTGACATTTGTTCATAATCACATTTTCTTTTACACTCTCTTGGCCGAATATTTCTCCATCTCAAATACCATTTCTTTTCATTTGTTCAAAGATAAAACATCTACTTCCATTCTATTTTTCTTTTCTTCACCATAGCCAAATCTTCTACTTCCTTTTAGTATTATTTTTGGCCGAATATTCAAGGGTAGACTCTCCTTGGTTTTCTTCTATCGATTTTGGATAAAAAGGGTAAGTGTTCATGGGCGTTTTTCTTTCTTTTCTTTCTCGTTTCTATGATGTTTTCTTGTGGAAAAGGCCGAACCTTTGGGCATTGTTTTGCAAGGTTCTAACCATTTTTAGGATTCGATTATTCTCTTAGGCTCATTGGGATTTGGAAGCAATCGATTTAAGCCATTCCTTTAGCAAATCGAAGTTGGTATGTCAAGTGGTAAGGATTCTATACTCTTAAAGTTGGTTGAGGAAGCCTAAGGTTATTTGGATTAAGATATGTTGTTGGCCGAATGGTTTTCATTAAAATATTGTGATATGGCCGATTGTAGGACAAAGTGATCTAGTGCGGTAGATCGGATCATCGGATTTTAGTATTGCTTTGGTGAAAGGTGTATCTTACACACTTTATAACTTGGTTTATATATGTATATATATGAGTGATAAATGACTATTCATGTTGTTAAAGCCGAACCAATGAGATATTGATATGATACTTTGATGGGTATGAGCAAGGATACGGGTAAGTCCGTTTGATATGATATTACTATATGTTGTATTGGTTATATGTTCATATCAAAATATATTGACATGATTTGTTTATCTATTGCATTAGTATGGGCAATATGAGAGGAGGGGGAAGATTGATATTTGTGTCTTGGGACACGGAGAGGTTTAGTACCTCCAAAGATTTGGTATCACATTCGTGTCTTCGACACCGAGAGGTTTGGCACCTCATAGCGACTTGTCCTCGTGGTTAATTCCACCGTGGGTTGGCCCCATTTTTGAGATATGGGATCGTCTGCGCGCGGTGATTTGGTATCACACGTGGGTTGGCCCCACAACTTGATGATTCGTGTCTTGGACACACGGTGGTTTAGCACCACCGGTGATTTGGTATCACATTCGTGTCTTCTGACACCGGAGGTTTGGCACCTCATAGCGACTTGTCCCCGTGGTTAATTCCACCGTGGGTTGGCCCCACTTTTGAGATATGGGATCGTCGCGCGGTGATTTGGTATAACACGTGGGTTGGCCCCACAGATGGATTATTCGTGACTACGGTCACCAAAGGATTTGGTATCACATTTGTGTCTTTGGACACCAGGTGGTTTGGCACCACCAGTGGTTTGGTACCACACGGGTAGAAAAGGAGTTATGGATGGCTAGGTTGGGTGCATTATATATATATGTTGCTTTGTTATAATTTGTGTAAGTATGTGGTATTTACCCGGGAGAGGGAATATGCACTGAGTCTTGGTGACTCACCTTCTCCCTTATATTTTCAGTGATTCGTGAGATCGCGGATATGGAGCCTGATGAACTCGAGGAGGCCATGCAATAAAGTTTGGTTTACATGAACTTCCATTTGGGTACTTTATTTTAATTTGGTTTTCATATTTTATGGATTTGTAATAAGGCTGTGTTTTAATTATGTTTTGGATTATTTTTATGTTTTGAATATATTTAAAATATGGCTTATAAATTACTTGGTTAATCTAATAATTGAGCTCAAAGTTTTCTAAACAAAAAACTCGCAATGGTTTTAAAAATCTTACCATCGGGTAATAGGAATAGTTCGATAGAAAAATTACAAGTTAAGTGTTTTCAACAAATTAAGTGATTTCCAAAATTCAGGTTTCTATACTCAATTGCAAACGGATTTTCAAAGTGATATTTCAAATTTTCTTAAAAAGATATAAATGTTTTCTATCCTATGATTTATCAACTAAGTTTTAAAGTTTTATGTAATTCAAAGTAAATCTCGATTTTAACTTATTTTCGACAAATAAAGAATAACAAAGAGTTTTTCACAAAATTTAATTGTTAAGTCGATTCTTTCAAAAATATATTCCTTAGTGACATACCAGTTCGGTCGTAGCGTATTGACCGGGTTTGGGGTGTTACAAATTGATATCGAGCCAAGTTCAAAAGCTCATTGTGGGCAGGAGGCCCAAAATGTTTTAAAGAATGGATTTTAAAATGTTTTGTTGAAAATTATATGGTTGGAAAGGCATGGCCTCGAGTCTCCGACATCAATCCGCTTCTCGTAAGTACATCAAACTGTTGATTTTGATGATATGATATGATGATGTTGGCATGATCAGTATAGTAGTAGGAACTACTCTAGAGACCCAAACTATAGGTTGAATGTACTCATGAAACAACTTCTTATTAAAATTATTCATAAAAGCGTGTTTTAAAGAAAGTGGAATAATGACTATTGCATAAAACTTTTAATCTGATAAGTCGAGATGTTAGACATGAGCACTCGAGATCGTGGACGTTGTGGATGTGGTAAAAGTCGAAGTGTTAGGGCTAGATTTTCGATCGAGGCATAATTTCAGTGAGGGAGGCGTTAGCATCGCTAGTGGTCGAGAGCGAATATCATGATCGGGTTCGGATTGATGAGCTGACTCATATAGTTAAAGAATCGGTGAAGCACTTGGAGTTGGGTCTATGGACAGTAAGAAGAACAGAGATCACGGTTCTCTAGGGTCACAATATCGTTACAGAAAAACATGTCAAGGCATGGTCGAACTTTTTGGCTTGCGATTATTGTGGAAGGTGTCATCCGGAGAATGTTGGAGGAAGATAGGAGTATGCTTGAGATGCGAGTCTAAGGAGCTTAAGGCTCGGGATTGTTTCCTCACTCTCAAGTCGGGTATGTTTTGGTTGGAAGTGATGGTTGATTATAGGAAAATTTTTGGTATAAGTGTAAGTGTTAGATAATGGTTTGCTATGGTGGATTAGTATGTTGGTTGTGTGAAAAAAAAATTTAAGATTTTGTTAAAAGTACATTGTGGTTTTATTAAGATCAGTCTTGTGCAAAGAACGTAGTGTGGCGAGATAGGATGTAAGATCATTAGTTAGTTGGAAATTTCGAGGACGAAATTTCTTTAAGGAGGGTAGATTTGTAACATCCCAAAATTGGGCCTAGTAGGATTGGGCCTTGAGCTTTAGGAAAATTTGAGTATTATTTGTGTTGGCTCGGGTATGAATTTTGTGAGTTAGCATAGTCTTATGAAGGCTTGATTTTATTTAGAAAGCTAGAATAATTTTTAGTATGGGTTATTTAATGAAGTGGATTAAGTGAGCTTGACACTTAAGTTAATTTAAGTGTTAAATTAAAGCACAAGAGGAGTAAGTGGCAAGATGGTTAAGGAGCTTGAAAGGTTGTTTGAGGTTAGAGGTTCGAGTAGCATGTTTAGCATTTTGAAGGTTTATTTTTGAATCCTAGCAATTATGGACGGTCAACCTTTGTTTATGATAGGTTGGACTCTTAATTTTGGTAAGTTGAATTTTGGTTTAAGGAAAGCTTGAAATTGGGGATAAGAATCTTAAGGTTATGGAAGGTTATCTTAAAGTTATGGTATTATGAGGGGACAAAAGGCATGGAATATAGAGGATGTTTTGGAAACTTTATTCAAGGCTTTAGTGCATGTATGTGGACGGCATGTATGGCTAGGGGGTGGCCGAATGTAATAGGTAGTTTGGGGGGAGGGGATATTGGCCAATTTTTGTCATTTGAACATCTTTTTGCATTTTTATTTTCCCTCTCCAAAAACTCTTTCTTTGGCCGAATGTCATTATGCATTTTGTGCAAATGTAGCTTTTGTTTTAGCTCTTATTTTGTTGAACCAAAATGCTATTTCCTTTCTTTCATCTTTGCTTTTGAAACCAAAACTTCATTTTGGTATTTTTGCACTTTTCTTTTAGGCAAAATAGGTGTTGGCCGAATCTCATCTCTCCCACATCTCTCTTTTCTTTTCTTTTTGACATTTGTTCATAATCACATTTTCTTTTACACTCTCTTGGCCGAATATTTCTCCATCTCAAATACCATTTCTTTTTCATTTGTTCAAAGATAAAACATCTACTTCCATTCTATTTTTCTTTTCTTCACCATAGCCGAATCTTCTACTTCCTTTTAGTATTATTTTTGGCCGAATATTCAAGGGTAGACTCTCCTTGGTTTTCTTCTATCGATTTTGGATAAAAAGGGTAAAGTGTTCATGGACGTTTTTCTTTCTTTTCTTTCTCATTTCTATGATGTTTTCTTGTGGACAAAGGCCGAACCTTTGGGCATTGTTTTGCAAGGTTCTAACCATTTTTTAGGATTCGATTATTCTCTTAGGCTCATTGGGATTTCGGAAGCAATCGATTTAAGCCATTCCTTTAGCAAATCGAAGTTGGTAAGTCAAGTGGTAAGGATTCTATACTCTTAAAGTTGGTTGAGGAAGCCTAAGGTTATTTGGATTAAGATATGTTGTTGGCCGAATGGTTTTCATTAAAATATTGTGATATGGCCGATTGTAGGACAAAGTGATCTAGTGCGGTAGATCGGATCATCGGATTTTAGTATTGCTTTGGTGAAAGGTGTGTATCTTACACACTTTATAACTTGGTTTATATATGTATATATATGAGTGATAAATGACTATTCATGTTGTTAAAGCCGAAACAATGAGATATTGATATGATACCTTGATGGGTATGAGCAAGGATACGGGTAAGTCCGTTTCGATATGATATTACTATATGTTGTATTGGTTATATGTTCATATCAAAATTTATTGACATGATTTGTTTATCTATTGCATTGGTATGGGCAATATGAGGGGAGGGGGAAGATTGATATTTGTGTCTTCGGACACCAGAGGTTTGGTACCTCCAGTGATTTGGTATCACATTCGTGTCTTGGACACGGAGAGGTTTGGCACCTCATAGCGACTTGTCCCTGTGGTTAATTCCACCGTGGGTTGGCCCCACTTTTGAGATATGGGATCGTCTGCGCGGTGATTTGGTATCACACGCGGGTTGGCCCCACAACTTGATGATTCGTGTCTTCTGGACACCAGGTGGTTTGGCACCACCGGTGATTTGGTATCACATTCGTGTCTTGGACACCGAGGTTTGGCACCTCATAGCGACTTGTCCACGTGGTTAATTCCACCGTGGGTTGGCCCCACTTTTGAGATATGGGATCATCGCCGGTGATTTGGTATCACACGTGGGTTGGCCCCACAGATGGATTATTCGTGACTACGGTCACCAAAGTGATTTGGTATCACATTTGTGTCTTTGGACACCGGTGGTTTGGCACCACCGGTGGTTTGGTACCACACGGGTAGAAAAGGAGTTATGGATGGCTAGGTTGGGTGCATTATATATATATGTTGCTTTGTTATAATTTGTGTAAGTATGTGGTATTTACCCGAGAGAGGGAATATGCATCTGAGTCTTAGTGACTCACCTTCTCCTTATATTTTCAGTGATTCGTGAGATCGCGGATATGGAGCCTGATGAACTCGAGGAGGCCATGCAATAAAGTTTGGTTTTACACGAACTTCCATTTGGGTACTTTATTTTAATTTGGTTTTCATATTTTATGGATTTGTAATAAGGCCTGTTTAATTATGTTTTGGATTATTTTTATGTTTTGAATATATTTAAAATATGGCTTATAAATTACTTGGTTAATCTAATAATTGAGCTCAAAGTTTTCTAAACTAAAAACTCGCAATGGTTTTAAAAATCTTACCATCGGGTAATATGAATAGTTCGATAGAAAAATTACAAGTTAAGTGTTTTCAACAAATTAAGTGATTTCCAAAATTGTGTTTCTATACTCAATTGCAAACGGATTTTCAAAGTGATATTTCAAATTTTCTTAAAAGATATAAATGTTTTCTATCCTATGATTTATCAACTAAGTTTTAAAGTTTTATGTAATTCAAAGTAAATCTCAGTTTTAACTTATTTTCGACAAATAAAGAATAACAAAGAGTTTTTCACAAAATTTAATTGTTAAGTCGATTCTTTCAAAAATATATTCCTTAGTGACATACCAGATTCGGGCGTGGCGTATTGACCGGGTTTGGGGTGTTACACGATATCCATCAAAGTCACGAATAGTAGTGATGGGGCCAACCCATCGTGTGATACCAAATCACTGGCATCAATCCCGTTGTATTATCGATGGGGCCAACCCACTGTGGTACCAAACCACTGGGACGAGATGCTATTAGGTGCCAAACCTCTGGTGACCGTAGTCACGAAATGTGGTACCAAACCACTGGTGTCCGTGAGACATGGATATCACTTCCCCCACTCGTTTAACCCACATCACCAATGATATGCATTTAACAAAAATCATGCCAACATGTTTATTTAACAACATATACCAAATATGTCATGCTTCCCAAAAGCATCATAAAGAAAACTCATAACAACAAGGACTTACCTGAATCCTTGCCTATACCATGATGGTATTAAATCCCATTCTACACCAAATCGCTTTAGCATATACAATGCCTTTAGCACATTTATTAGTTATAAAGTGTGTATGTACACACACATTACTAACGATAGCTCTAAATCCTTGAATAAACAATCGGCCACACAAGATATCCTTGCTCCTACACGTCCTTTGAATATTAGCCCCACACACTATGTGTTTCGCTTCCCTACAATCGGCAACCATCCATATTAATAGCCTTCTGCTTTTCCATCACTAAAAATGTAATCTATTAAAATAGATCCTTACCACCACTTACCAACCGATTGCCTAGTGCAAAAGACTTGGATTGATTTCTTGAAAATCCCTGAGTACCTAGATAAAATCGATTCCAACAAGAATAATTAACACCTTGCTCTCAAATATCAAAAATCGGCTCTTACTCTTTTAGAAGTCGACAAAGACCAAGAGAGGAGAAGAAATAGCCATTCGGCTATAAGCACTTACCTTCCCAAACCGATTGAAAGAAGATTCCCAAAGAGATCTATGCCACTTTTAACATTCGGCCAAAGTGCTTCTAGGTAGGAGAAGGGAATTTCGACACACCAAAGGAGTATATTCGGCTAGATGGAAAGAAAGAAATATGGGGTTTCGGTTTGAGAAGAGAAGAAAAGAAATAAGTGGGAGATGAGAGTGTAGGGGATTATGCCAAAGAAAAGAGAAGAGGATCAATGGTTTTGGTTTTGAGAGAATGAAAAGGAGAGAAAGAAAGAAAATCAAAGACGAAGGAGTGGAGAAATTCGGCTACTTGCAAATGGAGAAAAGAAAAACAACAAAATGAGGAGTATGTGCCTTAAGAGAATTTGGCACCCCCTTCACCTAGTCTCCTTGTCGTCCTCCTCTTCAACAAGGAGTTCAAAATTTCAACAACTCCCAAATCACTCTAGGCCAAGCATTTGAAATTATTCAAAGGAATTTGAATCACTCAAGTTCCTTCTTTTTCTCCTTGCCACCCTTTAAAAATATCCACATAAAATCCAATTAAATCCTTATTTATCTAAAAGAATTTGAATTGAGCACTCCTCTCTCTCTCTTGTCGTCAAAATAAAGAGCAGAAAAGGAGATTTCTGCGACTCGAACATAAACTCCCCTTGCTCCCCTTGTGGCGTCAATTCCAGCTCCTAAGTGGCCTCCCTTTTGCCACTTTTCCAAGGCCTTTTTAGTGACAAATTTCCCCTCATTTAACTTGTAACCCCTACTTACTAAGGCTCCCTATCTTTAAAGCTTACAAATAAAATTTTCTACTACTCAGGCCTGCTCTAGACTTACAACTAAGTCTTGAAACATCTCAAACAACGACACCACAACCCAAACACAAGCAAAACAATGCAATCTAAAATTAACCCCCAATTTAGGATGTTACAAATGCACAAGTATCAATGACTTAATCTAAAACATATCAATAAAAATCATAAATCATGGAAATTTCATCCTAATTAGTAATATGAGAAAATTACTTAAAAATAAGACATAATTCAGGATTTGCGAATAATGCAAAAAGTTTGGCACCTATTTTCAAGAATTTGAGAATAATGAAAAAAATTAGGCACCTTTTTAGGTTGTTCACCCCCCCACACTTAAAATGTACGTTGCCCTCAATGTACAAACTTATATATATAGACAATTAAGTAGGAATTCAAAAGATATGGAGAGAAGTGAAACTTTCTGAATTATGGATGAAGTCCTTGAATTGGAGGTGAAAGATAAGTTGGAGGGGCATTCTTGATGACGATCCTGCGCTAGATGAAGAAATTGGGTAGCTCATGGAGGATTAGCCAGGATATAATAATAATAATTAAAACTATACTAATTAAATAATTAAAGAAAAGCAAGCTAAAGTGAAGAAAAATAAAAATTGAAATAAAATTAAAAGAAAAGATGGATGGACCGTAGAGTCCTTATTGTTGGGTGTGATTTCTAAGGCTAGGGATATGGTGGTGGTCGTGGTGTGATTCCCTAGCAGCCTTTAGAACCTAAAATTAAGAAATTAAAGTAAAATAAGTTAAATTAAGCAGAAGAGAAGTAAAGACAAGAAAATTGAAGCAAAAGAGAAAAACGAAATAAAAACTAAATGGCCTCAAATATCCTTAGCTCGTTGAATGATTGAAGCGGCCGGCATGAACTTATATGGATCGGATTCCCTCAAGGAGACTATGCTTGTTTCCTTCCGCTTCTTCGGCATTTGGTGTAGCTCAAGGGTTTTGGGAATGTATTGGAGAAAAGGAGTAGGGGAAAGATGCAAATGGGTGGAAAAAAAATAGGGAGAGGGTTGAGAAAGAAAAGGAAAACTGAATGGGCTGAATGGGTGAGAAGAGGGAGGGGTGGGTGGTTTAAATAGAATTCTCAAATCAGGTGCAACCCCACGCCCGTGTATCGTGGGCGTGGCATCTCACACAGCCGCATCACACGGTTGTGGTGGGCATTGTTCGTTTCTCCCACGCCCATGCTTAGGTCGCCACGCCCGTTGGTGCTAAGTCAGTGTCGTCCACGGCTGCGTCGCACGGCCGTGGCGTTTTGTCGGTGTCCATAGGTTGGTGGTTGGAGTCCATGACTCAAAGATTTGGTTCTTTCTAACTTGTACCCTCTTTGCCGTGTTAGTACGGCGATTCTATACTTCCACACAGCCACGGCCACGGCCGTGTATAAGGCCGTGTGGCCTGGAAATCTGCACTTTTGGTTAGTTTAAAGCTAGGTGTTTAAGACTAAGAAAAGAAAAGAAAGATGATAACAAAATCAAAGGTAACTACAGTTAGTGCTCGGGTTGCCTCCCGAGAAGCGCTCGTTTAAAGTCTTAAGCTAGACTTACCTCTCGTTTGTATCGTCAGGGTGGTTTGAGGAGCTAAAAATCTTTCCTCATGCTATCGGTATTATCATGATAGAATTTAAGTCGTTATGCTTTTATATTGAAAGTGCCAAAGATAGGGTTACTTACCTCGACTGTTCCGTATGGAAAAACACTGATTACCCTAAACGATATTTCTTTGTTTGTGTTAGGGTCAGGGGGAGATGTTCGAGGGTCTATTTTTTCTATCAATACCTGATCTCCAATTTTGAACTTGTTTGATTCGTGGAGTGGTTCTGGTTCTGCTTCGTGTTTCCTAATTTCTCCTTGAAATGCATCTTCCACTCGTATAGATCATCGAATTGAATCCCTCGTTCCTCATGAGTTATTTCTTTGTTAACACTGGGTCTAGGATCGGGTTCAGTTGTATTCTTTTGTGGTACTTCCTGAAAAGAAGGGTTAACCGAATGGTTATCAATAGAGTTTGTTTTCTCACCTTGATTACTCGATGTTCTAGCTGAATCAAGAGTTTTGAGAGTGACTGTCTCGTTACCTACACGAAGTATGAGTTCTCCTGCATCAATATCATTTTAGTCCTGGCAGTTGCTAAAACTGGTTTTCCTAAGATTAAGGGGATCGAATTATCCTCATCCAAGTCTAAAACGACAAAGTCTACTGGGAATATGAATTTTTCAACTTTTACGAGTACATCTTCGATTATACCCCTAGGAATTCTAACAGTTTTATCAGCTAGTTAAATGCTCATCCTAGTTTGTTTGGGTTTCCCTAGACCTAGTTGTTTAAACAATTTATAAGGCATGACATTTATGCTTGCCCCTAGATCAGCTAACGCATTATCAACAGGTAGTCTACCAATTAAACATGGAATTCTAAAACTCCCTGGATCTTTTAATTTCTGTGGTAGTTTATTTTGCAAGATTGCTGAGCACATTGCATTTAGTTTCACGTATGATGCCTCGTCTATCCTTCGCTTGTTTGTCAAAAGTTCTTTTAAAAATTTTCTAGAATCTGGCATCTGTGAAAGAGCTTCAAGTAACGGTAAGTTAATATGTAATTTCTTTAAAAGTTTAAGAAACTTACCGAACTGCTCCTCTCGTGTCGCCTCTCCTTAATGCTTCAGGGTATGGTATGCGAGGTTGGTATTCTATGATTACCGATTTTGGCTTATTATTACTTACCTCAACCTTACCTTTTTTGACCTCATCCTCTTGCCTTGAATTGGGCTCGTCTAACCCTTCACTTTCTTGAGCTGTTATGGCTTGGATTTGCTCCTTTGGGTTAATCTCAGTGTTGCTTGGTAGACGCCCTTGCGGTCGTTCGGAAATTATCTTTGCGAGTTGTCCAACTGTGTTAGTAATTTGTCCAACTGTCTTAGTGAGTTCCCCGACTTGGCTCTCGATCCCTTTAATTGATGCCTATTGATTCTTAAGGCTGGTCTCAGTGTCTTGGAGACGGTTATCTGTAGCTGCCATGAATTTTGTCAGCATCTCTTCAAGGTTCGGCTTCTTCTTTTGGGGATAGGGCTGATTTTTGAAATTTTGAGGAGGTTGTTGTCTTTAATTTCCTCGATTTCCTTGTCCTTCCCATGAAAAATTTGGGTGGTTCCTCCAACTGGATTATAAGTATTACTATAAGAGTTATTATTAGATCTGAAATTGTTACCTATATAGTTCATCTGCTTAAGCTTCGTGCCCGAGCTGGTAGGGTGGGTACTCGTGATTCGCCACGCTTCCACTTGCGCCACACTTGCATCACTTTGGATGTACTGCGAAGAACACAAACTATCAAGCTTTTTATTCATCATCTCTACATGTGTTGATAGCATGGTTACTGAATCGATGTTGAAAACTCCGACTGATTTTGTTGGTTTTGTCCTTGTAACCTGCCACTGATAGTTATTCAGTGACATCTCTTCAATAAACTCGTAAGCTACTTCAGGAGTTCTGTTGTTCAGGGTTCCACCAGCGGCTGAATCAATTAGTTGCCTCGTTGAGGGGTTTACACCGTTCTAGAAAGTTTGGACTTGGAGCCACAAGGGTAAACCATGGTGCGGACACCTTCTCAAGAGATCCTTGTATCTCTCCCATGCGTCGTATAATGTCTCTAAATCCATCTGCACAAAAGAAGAGATATCATTCCGTAATTTGGCCGTTTTGACCGGAGAGAAATATTTTAATAAAAAAATTTTGGTCATTTGATCCCATGTGGTGATTGACCTCGTGGTAACGAAGTTTAACCACTCGCTTATTCCTTAATGAAAAGGAAATAACCAAGCCTTATGGCATCATTAGAAACGCCATTTATTTTGAAGGTATCACGTAACTCTAAAAAATTAGCTATATGAGTGTTTGGATCTTCGTCCTGCAAACCATCAAATTGAACAAATTGTTGAATCATTTGTATATTGTTAGGCTTTAATTCAAAATTATTAGCAGCTATAGCAAGCCTAACAATACTTGATTCGGCTCCTGTTAAATGAGGTTTAGCATAATCATACATAGTACGTGGAGCATTATTTTCTGCCACATCTTGGGGTGGTGGATTATTCTCGTCCATCCCTTCAGTAGGATTGGATTCGCCTTCTCGCTCTTTTTCTGTGTAATTTAGGGCTCGCCTAATATCTCTGCGATTCCTTCGAGCGCTAGCTTCAATATCACTGTCGTATGCTAGTGGTCCTCTTCGGGTTCCTTTTAGTCATAAACTAGAGGTACGTGGAAGGAAGAAGTAATAAAAGAAGAAAAATTAGAAAATAAAATAAGAAATAAAATTGAATTGTAAAAATAAAAATGGCTAAAGTAATAAAAATAGAGTGTTCTTAATATTTTAGTTCTTCACAAATACCAAAAACTTGATCATTTGTGAAGTCGTAGTTTTAAAATTTATAAAGAGAATGATCGAACACGAAACTAACTATGACAACGATTGAGGCAAGTGCACCTATCGAGCAAAGAGTATAGCTTAGGCAAGACCGGATTGTCGAACCCAAAGGAACTAAAAGTACTAATACTAACTTTCTTTCTATTATTTAGCCTAAGAATTAAGCTTAATGGTTGTTTAATCTAAATTAATTAGCTACTAAACTTAAAGACTCTAAGACAAAGAAGAATGAATTTGGGAGAATACTTGAGGAAAAACCAATTAATTAAGATGACACCCAGGAAGAATCCACCTAGACTTCACTTGTTATCTAACTCTGAACTGCATTTATTTATTCACTTGACTTGATCCGTAGGATTCCCTAATTTATATTAAACCCTCTCTCGAGGCTTAATAACATCTAACCCTAGGTTGATTAATTGAAATCTCTTTCTAATTAAAACCCCTAGAATTGCATTAACTCGATCTATGGACTCCCATATTAGGTTTCACCCTAATTCGGCAACGCCTCGTTACCCTATCTCTAGGCGCGCGATCAACTCCGCTTAACTATGCTAGATCTACTCTTAGGCAGGGACTTTTGCTCCTCCACCTAAGCACATCATCCGCGAAATATCAACACAAGAATTAAGAACACATAATTAAGAACAAATCAAATATTTATCATATAGTTCAGCAAACGATAACAAGATTCATCTAAGTTTCATCCCCCTCGGGTATCTAAGGGTTTAGTTCATAACAATAAAAGAAAACATCTCAGAAGAAAAGATAAAACAAAACATAAGAAATCCCTAAAACCCCCTGAAGGAATTGAAGAGGAGATCCTCCGTCTTGAGTATAATTTCGGCTTCTTGAGATGGAACAACTGGCTATCCCTGAGCGAATCCCCACAAATCTGCCTTCTCTGGCCTAGCAAGACGCCCTTAAACGGTAGCTTTAGGCTCCCGTCGACTCCCCCCTTTTAGGTCATACTTAGGGTGTATTTATAGGCTTTTGGAATGTGTTTATTTGCCCCTAGGTATCCAAATCTGATTGAAATTGCTCTTTTCCGCGACAGGGACATGGCCATGGCATACGCCCGTGTGAATCGTCTTTAGGCTGTGTTCAGACTTTATTAATGAGGCACGGCCGTGTATTTTGTGGCTTAGACCGTGTTCGAGATTATTGAGGAGGCACAGCCGTGTGGTCTTGGGCCCAGGCCGTGTTGATTTCGTGCTTTGGCCCATTTGGCTCGTTTTAAGCTCGTTTCTTGTTCTTTTCATCCTCCGATGTTTCCCTGAGTATAAAACATGAAAACAAAAGGATTAAGGGCACCTTTTTACATAAATCAAAGGATAAATCATCTAAAAGTATGCTAAATGTGGTCTTAAAATATGTTACTTTTACGGTTTATCATGGACCATGGCGGTATATGTGATCCCATATAAGACCATGTCCGAGGCATGGCATTGGCATCGATACATGACCCCGTATAGGACCATATTAGGGATATGGCTTCGGTATTGAATAAGTTAATCGGATAAGACCATATCTGGGATATGGCGTCGACATCGATATAAGATTTCGTGTAAGACCATATCTGGGATATGGCGTCGACATCGACATGAGTTTCCATGTAAGACCATATCTGGGATATGGCATTAGTGTTGATATGAGATTTCGTGTAAGACCATAGCGAGGCTATGGCATCGTGACGACATGTAAAGCAATAGCTGGGCTATGATGTTGTGATACGAGTAAGACCATAGTTGGACTATGGCAATCAAGTAAACGACGTACTCAAAACCCGTAAGACATTCTCTAAATTAATAAGAAATAGTAAGAGGAATTAGAACTTAATGTTGAGTACTTGAGTAGACATTAAGGTGGAACTTGAGTAAGTGAAGTCACTGTTTGAAATTATGGGTGGTAGAAACCATTGTAACATGAGTAAGTATGAAAACTTTCCTGAGGTGAATCGTGTGACTATGATGATATTTCATTGACAATGAGTAGTAAATCATATGTATGTAGTCACAAGAGTTAGGCTAAGGGACTTTGCAACCTCACTCCCTTACCACTGTTGAATTATGATGAGATGTTATGAGAGTTAAATTGAGTAAGTTTATATGTGATTAATGCAATATTTATGTTAGCATTTTGAGAATGCTTTGTATCACATTGATACTTGATACTCTACTATGTAGAGTAATTATTGTTGAACATGAGGTTGAAGTCCTAGAGGACTATAATGAAAAGGCTATCATTGAGATATGAAATAGAGAAGATTCTGTATAAGACCATATCCGGGATATGGCATCGATAATGAATATGAGAATCGTGTAAGACCATATTTAGAATATGGCATCGATACCTGAGGTGGAAGTCCATATAAGACCTTATCCGGAATATGGCATTGGCATTTAGAGGTGACTCCATATAAGACCACCTCGGGAATGTGGCATTGGTTTCGTACCTACATGAATGACGATGAATATGCGTCTTTGATTATCCCTAGTGATCAATGGGATAGATAGATGAGTCTAGAGGTAGAAATGAGAATGGTACTAAAGTCATGTGAAAGAGTGAAAACATGTATTTGTGAATGAATCACGAAGAGACGAATTACAATATATGACACGGAACGTGTTATATAAGGGCAAGTATGAGTAAGTTGGCTAGAAGCCTATGGTTTGTGCATGGTTAGTTAATGCCATGGATGGGATTATAATGATCTCCTTTAGTATTATGTACTAATACATGTTTCCCTTCAGGGATGATGTGGTCTTTCTTTTCATGAAATTGTGATTGTGTGAGAACGTTAACTGACGGAAAAAGTAGACTAAACGGTCATCGATTTAGTTAATTGAAATCGACATTCCTCTATCTCCTCGTAACCTTAATTGGGTACCTTGAGGAGGAATTTGGTGATGATTAGTGTATAAGAGGTGAAATCACAAGTTTCACGTTGTGTGATGGGTTTTCGGGTAAGCCGAATAGAGTTAACGAATTCGATCGAGATGTCCCTGCTATCATGAGATATGACGATAGTAAAGGTTCTAGATTAGCATAGCAAGAGAAACTCATATGAGAATGTGCTTAAAATAGGTTCTCAGCATGGAGAAAAGAGTAGATTAATGTATTGAGATATGATTCAAGTTCTGTGTATATTCACGCATGAATCAGTAAAGAGAATAAAAAAATTATGTGTGTACGTGAGTAGGGAGCATGATACAAAGATATGCTCATCGAAATGTTCAAACCGTGATGGTTGAGTTGAAAGCTATAGAAAGAACTGTTTATTTGAAAGTTCTAGTACTGAGATCAGTCTGAATCGAGAGAAAGAGTTGACAGGTTGATGATCCAGAGACAATCACTTTTGTGTCTATGTTGTGAGTTAGATATTATGTATTGATCCATGGGAAGATCGATGTGTATTTTCTGAATTTTAATTAGTGAGGGTATAATTATTGTGATACTACTTAGATAGTAGACATAGTACAGATGTCTGAATGAAAGATCCATGTTTAGTAATGTGAGTTAGTTACTCGGTTGACTCTAGTTGGTAATATCCTAGTTTCAGCGAGGTTAATGACTAGAGCGAGTTTCCTTTTCAGAAGTGAGATAGTAAATGGTATTTTAAATAAGCTCTAAACGAGTTTATTTAAGGTGATAAATTCAAGTTGGATAAGATTTCTGTTGTTGATGTTTCCTTGAGATAGAATTTGAATGATGATGAATCCAGAACTTATGCAGAAGTTAGTATGAGATTTAGTAGTAGCATATCTACTAAGGCAAGTAAGGAAATGCAGTTATGTGCATAAATGTTTTGACATAGAGTACATTTCACAATATGATCGAGTTATGGTCAAAAGTAGTTGACCACTAAAAGCTGAGTTTCCAAAGCACTCAAGACAAGACTACTACAGTTGGTAAATGCTTTAATAAGAGAGTGAGGTAAAACCTTATATATTTCAAATTTGATGTGACAAAATTTCCAAAAAAGGGAAAATGTCATTCAAATTGTAGTAAATCAACCAGTAAAGATTCGAATGATAATTTGGACATGTGTAGAGTTCCAAATTAGTAGATTACCGAGTATATGCCCAAAGGAAGAATAACCTAGGTCTTAAGTTACGTTTCGACCTTATGTATCACAGCGTAAGAGTTATTGGCAAGAGAAACTTGAGGATAAGGGGATTCACAATTTTGAAGAGTAGATGGAAACATTTTAACAATGTTGGTAGCAAATCCTCCTGATAAGATTTTCGGGGACGAAAATCCCTAAGGGGGGAGAATTGTAACAGCCCGATTTAGGGGCTAGTCGGAACAGTGATCTCGGAATCACTAATTCGAGGCTAGAGAAAATTATTTTCATATTATATTATATGTTATAACATGTTTCTAAGGATGCATGGAAATTTTGGTGCCTTAACTCCAGCGATTTCTAGCTAAATTGTAAAAAAGGACTAAATCGCATAAAGTGTGAAAGTTCTATTTTAATTGCTAGAAGTGCCAAATACCTATAGATTATAAATTGGGGGTACCAAATGTGCAATTTGGCCTTGTTTAAGTGTGTTGGCCGGCCATAATATGCAAAGGGGACAAGAGCATTTATTATGATTGAAATTTGGTGATATTAGTTGGAAAAATAAATAAAATAAAATGATATAAGCAAAAGCTATCATCTTTTTTTTATTTCTTCTCTCCTTCAACCAAAAATATCAGCCATGAGAGGGGTTTGAAAGCTTCAAATTTCAGCAAGCTTTGCTCCATTCAAGTAAGTGATTTTGATGCTTATTTTTATGAAAATTGCATTTTTGGAGTCCCCAAAGCTTAAGCTAGCTAATGGGAGGACTAGTTTGCAATATGGTTGATAGTATAGGGACTTACCATGATAGATTTTATGTTGTTTGATGAGTTTTTATGGAAGAAAATGAATGATAGGATGATGAGAAATAACTTTTGTGAAAGGTGTTGTCATGAAAACACTTATTTGGGACTAAAATGTAAAAGTTGTAATTTGTTCATTAAGGCATGAAATAGATGGAATTGTGGATAGTTGTAAGAGGATTAAATGTCCAGCTAGGCTTGCTTAATAAGAAAATGAGATGAAAATTTATTTACGAGCATAGGGGCAAAATTGTAATTTTCCCAAAGTGTAGGGGCAAAATAGTCATTTTTGCCTAAAGTGTATATTATGGTGTAATCTGATTTATAAATGATTAAATCAGTAAATTTCTTTGTTCTAGATCAAAGAAAACGAGTTTCGAACCTAGAACGGATGAAAAGAGAAATGTGGGCAAAAAGGTCCCTTTTGGCCCTTTCGACATCGAGGTAAGTTCATGTGCAAATGTTGCAATTACGTATGAGTTAATTTTAATGTTCCAATGTTGTATGGAATGTATATTTACTCTATGAATGTATGAAATATTTTTAATGAGAGGTCAAAAGAATTGAATCTAAGAGTAATGGGAAATGTATGTAGAATGATATGATGATAGTTAAGGCCTCGTATAAGACCATATTGGAATATGGCCTAGATGTAAGAATTCTTATAAGACCATGTCAGGGACATGGCATCGACATGTTAATACAAGTAAGACACAATTGGGGTATAAATTCTATGTGACATTATGAGTATGAAACTCAAGAGAGTTATTTAATGACTTGAGTGATTCAACGTATATGTTGAAAGAAAGAAAGTATGTGGTTGTACCACAAAAAGCACAAGTGTGTGTTAGAATTGAATTGATATGGATTCAGTATATGATGAACCCTTAGTGGGTTATGTGTATTTAATACACCTTAGTTGCATGAGATATATTTATTAATGTATTGTGTGAATGCAAACGAGTATCATAAAAAGTTAAGTAAGAATAGAAGCGTATGAGAATGTTCCCAGATGAATATTTGAAATAGAAATATACATATGGATTACTATCCATGAATGTAAAATGAAAGGTGGGCTAAGTGCGAAACCACCATAAGTATAAACGATTGGTGTGCTAAGTGCGAAATCACCATAAGTATAAATGATTGGTGGGCTGTGTGCGATACCACCCTATTAGAGATTCAATGGTGGGCTAAGTGCGAAACCACCGAGATATTAGTAGCATGAGCGGCTTATTGAAAATGCTTGATGTGTTGTTTAATATGATCATGTGGTGATCAGTGTAGGCATGTATGCTAATTGAACGAGCAATTGGCTTGTGACATGGTTAGAATGTGGTAAGAGATTGAATGAGTAAGTTTCAAGAATATTTGAGCAAGTAACCATGAGTTTATGAGAGGCACTCTTCATGATACTTCATAATTATGTATATTCAATGAATGTCAAAAATTGTCAGATTATGCATATGAACTTACTAAGCATTATTGCTTACTCCCTTATTTTTCTCATCTCTTATAGGTTATTTTAATTAGCTCGGGTTGGAGGCCGCCGGAGATGTTTTCACACTATCGAGCAGACCCTTAGCATGAGGTATCAAATCCTTATGAGTCATGGCATGTATAGGGATTCTTTTAAAGTTGATTAAGTTCTAACAAATGTAGTCAAATTGTATTGGCCTAAAAGAATCTAGAGTTGGTTGTGTATGACCATAGATGATGGCTTAAGTTGGTTTTATTTGTATTGGGAGTAGTTCTCCCTAGTGTATGGGATAAAGACTTTATCTCTTTAATGATTAAATGTGCTAATTCATGTGTTTTAATGGATGATTTGAGAATGTTTTGAAGTAGTATATGAATGTATGCGAATGGGAGTGGTAAAAGGCTTGGTAAGATAGCGTCTAAGTGCCCACACAAATAGACACATGGGCATGTGTCTAGGCCGTGTGTCTCCTGCACCTTAGTATCTTAAGTCAGATTAGACCACGGGCTGGTCATACGGCTACTGTTTGTTCAGCCGTGTGATACACACGGCTTTATGGGCGTGTGCCAAGGCCGTCACGTCTGTCCGCACTTGACACTTAGAAATTCAATTGTCACCGCGGTGGCGCTGCACACGCGTGTGTGCACGCACCGTGTGGATAAGTCGAAATGCCAAGGTTTGGCACACGGGCCGGGCCACGGGTGTGTCCAGTACGTGTGGATTTTGCCAAGATCCTCCACAGTGAAAAACACGGGCATGTTTTAGGGTGCATGGGCGTGTCCCAAGTCACACCTGACGTGTGACCCCTGTTTCGAGAGAAAGTTTCCAGATGAGTTCCGAAAGTTTCGAGACATAAGTCTGAGGCCTCGTAGGCCCATGAAATGTCTGATTTGACTAAGAAAGAGAAGTTTTTAATTCGGAACGAAATTTTATAGCCCGTAAGTACATGTTTAAGAAAGTTCAAGAATAGTAATGTCTCGTATCCGGTCTTAGCCTCGGACTCGGGTATGGGGTGTTACAAAAACACATCCGTTTTGCCATGAATTCACATGCAAGGTTATATAACAGATTCAGAAACATACACATTAACGTATTCTAACATCACATGCTCACATCCAAACATTGTAACACAAAGACTTACCATCAAAATTGACAGAACACGAAACTTACATGTATGAGTTACATACCTTAAACATAGTACATACAAAACATATTAACAGATACCATGATTTTAAGTCTTTTTTAAGTGGTATGGACCCTACAGAGGGTCTAATTAGGAATCACAGGTCAAATCGGGCATAAATGAAATTTTCAGAAAATGGGCCCACACGGCCCAATTGGCCAGCCCGTGTGACCCACACGGCCTCAAACACGCTGGTGTGGCCCACACGACCCAATTAGCCCAGACCGTGTGTCACACATGGTCGTGTGGCGTCGGTAGACCAATTCTCGGCTTTCTATCATTCATTATTTTTTGAGTTTTCCATTACACACCTTACTATTTTTCGATGCAAACACAACCACGAGAATTTCAGAACCTAAACAGAAACAACATCCCCACCAACAGATTCTACATTGCTGGTGGATTAATCGTCTCATGAACCTCATGGCAAGGTTTCTTACGATCAAAACTCCTTGAATAATGCACAACCAATCGCACCCCGTACAACAAACACAAACCCCAAAACAAAAGAAAAAGAAACAGATTTGAAGGAAAAGGAATGGATGTAAAACAAAAAGAAAGAAAGAATAGAACTAATGCAGAAACAAAAGTTGAAGACCAAAAGAAACGATAAAGATGGAGAGGGAAAAGAGACGTGAGACGTGCAGAGAGATTTTGGGGAATTTTTTAATCAAAAAATCAAATAAAATTAAAAATAAAATTTTAGAAGAATAAGTTCCACTTATCATATTGCAATTACCTTATCAACTGACCAGAGTTTAAATTTAACCCAAATACCAACCACATGCCGCCAAAAAATTCTCAAAAATTACTCACTTTTGTTTTTACTGAGATTCTAACACATGACTATAGGGTTAGCTAACACCTTACCACTAAACCAATAGGCTCATTCTGACACAATTGGGCGAAATTAATTTTTAAGCCACATATTCAAAGATAATGCAAGGAGAAGGATTCAAACTAAAAACCTCTTACACACAAGCACAATCACTTAACGACTAAAACAAATTAAATTACTTGACAGAATTTCACAATCTAAACTTAAAAACAAGACGTGACCACTCTTAGGTTTCACTAACCCAATATCTTCTAACCTAGATTTTGGGATGTGATAATAATGGTGTTTTGGGTTGTAGAAAAATGTATGAATGCATACATGTGTTGAATTGAAAGCATGAAAAGTATACCGATGTGTTTATTGCCAAAAATAGGGGCAACGTCGCAACCACTAGCCCCCGACATTGTGACATAGGATGATAGTAAGTGAGGTCACGATGTCATGATGCCTGAAGTAGCAACATGGGAACCATGATGTCGTGACATCGAATCGAGCTTTTGAAAATTTTATAATCTAGTCCTAATTCAGCTTTGGGTTAGCAAAATAGCTTCCGTAAGCTCGTATGAGACTTGGAAATGATTATGTAGCACAGTTTAAAAATCAATTATACTTAATTACACGTATAAATTGTTGTACGATGTATAATTGATTGTGGTTGCTCCAGCAACGAATGTAGCATCCTATAGTTTATACCCAATGGGCAAGGGGTGTTACAATCAAACTCCTAAGTGATTCAATTTTACCTTTCGGTCACCATTTTACCCAATTAGATTATCTAGTTTGCTTTATGTCTCGACCTCGCTAAACTAAATTGGGACAATCAAATTGGTTCGCAATAAGTTCTCCTCTTGGTCTCACCTATCTAAATGTTCACCTAGATGTGTCAATTCTAGGTTTTGAAGTCTATTCAATTTAGTCTCTAACCCAAAAACTAACTATACAACATTTCCATCAACCAACCATCCTAAGATTTTGTAACACCTCTCACCCGTATTCAACGCTGGTGATCGCTGTGAATCAGAGTTTTAAAATTTATAAAAAGAATGATCAAACTTGGAAACTAACTCTGACAACGATTGAGGCAAGTGCACCTATCGAACAGTAGTATAGCTTAGGCAAGACTGGATTATTGAACCCAAAGGAACTAAAAGTACTAATTCTAACTTTCTTTTTATTATCTAGCCTAAAAATAAAGAGAGATTGTTTATCTAATCTAAATTAATTAACTATTAAACTAAAGACTCTAAGACAAAGAAGAATGAATTTGGAAAATAACTTGGGAAAAACTCAGTTGATTTAGATGATACCCTAGGATGAATCCACCTAGACTTCACTTGTTATCTAACACTGAACCATACGATTTATTCACTTAGTTTGATCCATAAGACTCCCTAACGTATATTAAACCCTCTCTTGAGGCGAATAACGTCTAACCCTAGGTTAATTAGTGGAACTCTCATTCTCTTATAATAACCCCCTAGAATAGCAGTAAATCGATCTCTGGATTCCCATATTAGGTTTCACCCTAATCCAGAAAAATCTCGTCACCCTATCTCTAGGCGTACGATCAACTCCGCTTAATTATGTTTGATCTACTCTTAGGCAGGGTCTATTACTCCTCCACCTAAGCACATTAAATTTGGATTAAGCTCACATAATTAAGAACAAACTAAGTATTTGTCATATAATTCAGAAAACAATAACAAGATTCATCATAGGTTTCATTCCCTTTGGGTATCCGAAGGGTTTAGTTCATAACAATAAAGGAAAACATCTCGAGAGAAAAGATAAAACAAAACATAAGAAATCCCTAAAACCCCCTGAAGGAATTGAAGGAGAGATCCTCCGTCTTGAGTATAATTCTGGCTTCTTGAGATGGGTCAACTGGCTATCCCCGAGTGAATCACCACAAATCTGCCTTTTTTGGCCTGGCACAACGCCCCTAGACGATGCCTTTGGGCCCCCCTCTTCGGTCATACTTAGGGTGTATTTATAGGCTTTTGAGATACATTTCTTTCTCCCTAAGTATCCTTTCCCGTATTAAATTTCTCTTCTCCACGGCAGAGGCACGGCCATAGCACACGCCCGTGTGAATCGTGGCCAGGCCGTGTTTGGATTTCTTTAATGAGACATGGCCGTGTGAGTCAGGGTTAGATCGTGTTCTAGATGATTGACTTGGCACGGCCGTGTGGGTCCAAGTCTAGGCCGTGTCGATTTCCTCATTAGCCCGTTTTGGTCCGTTTTGAGCCCGTTTCTCGTCTTTTTTTCTTTGGGTGCTTTCTTGAGTATAAGACATGAAAAGAAAGGATTAAGAGCACCTTTTTATATAAAATAAGGGATAATTCATCCAAAAGCATACTAAATGTGGGCCTAGAATATGTTACTATTTCGGTTTATCAAATACCCCCACAGTTAAGCTTTTGCTTGTCCTCAAGCAAAATTCTCAACTTACAATTAAAACGAACTTCCTACAATTCATAATAGTCATTGATAGTGTCTCATCATAAATCAGGGATAATTTATACATAGATAATTCAACTCAAAGCATCCTAAAAATTCAAACACTATAAGCCTTATATTTTGTAGCACAAAACATAGGTGTTTCCCTTCATCTAAATAATTACCTCTGATTCAAAATTTAGGCACTCAAAAGTCAAACATGAAGAGTTAATCCCATAGGCTTGCATGAAAATCAAATCTCCACCACTGAAATATGAGATGAAACACAAATCAAAAGGTCTTTGTTAGGGTTGTAACGGGGCTAGGGTTAAGGTGTGGAATAAGGCTGAATTAGAGGGTTAGAATCGAGATTGAATTGACAAATTACCTAACTAAGAACTAACGAACCAATAATAATAATTACATCAATTGAAAACTCATAATACTAATAATGCGAGCTTCTTCTTCGATATTTGGAATTTAAGCGTATAAGCTCATTTAATCACAACTAATAATGAATAATTAATATACTTTTGATTTTTTTAGGACAAATCATAAATACATAACTGAAATAAAAAACATAGTTAGGCTATTAATCAAATCAAATCTCGATATAAGGGTAGTCAAAAGGAATGGTGATAACAAAAACAAAGGGTTTCAGGTTAATATTAGTGGGTGAGTCAATAAATAGGGTTGTTAGGATTACAAGGGGTTCACTAGGGGTTAATTTGTAAAGGTAGGCTTTTAATGGAGTAAGTGGGTTAGATCCTAGGTGCCTTTATCATCTCTGTGTATCAAATAAAAAAAATGTGGTCTCGACATGTATAATCGATGCAAGTTCTAGAATAACAAATCAGTGTTGAAATACTCATAATCAATAAAGTGAGCAAGAAAAAGAATTTATGCTCTATAAGGCTCAAAAACTCACAAAAATTATGGGTATTTTGAAGTCAACCTCGTAAATTTCAAACTTCAAAGTAATATTTAAACTTAGTTTGACAACCTAATTTTTTTTTTATTTCTGAAAAATAGACTTATCATGCTTGATTCTCTAGTATTCTTAGAATTTAATTATCAATGCACAATTATCAATGCCTTAATCTAAAACATATCAATAAAAATCAGAAATCATCAAAAATTTCATCCTAATGAGGAAATTACTTTCAAACAAGACTAAATTCAGGATTTTGAGAATAATGCAAAAAGTTTTTGGTATATCTAAGATTCACCCCCCCCACACTTAAGATGTACATTGCCCTCAATGTACAAAGTTAGATAATAACACAATAATACTAGAATCATAAGATATGGGGAGAAGTGAAACTTCCTGAATTATGGGTAGATTCTTTGAGTCGGAGGTGACAGATGACTTATGTAGCAGTGAGTTACTCCTAGTGATTTGTTCGTTATTTTTTAGTGTACCATTGAAACTGCAAAGTCATCAGTTAGATGTCTAGGGGTCGAAATTAAACCAGTGTTTGTTAGTAATACTCTAAGGTTAGATAGCTAATGATAATATGAATAAAATAAGGGTATGAAACATATACGGCAAAAGAGTTTAAATTAAGACAAATAAAAATTAGAACGAAAGAACTAAAAATAAAGAAAATAAAACAAAGGAAAATAAAAGGACTCAGAGGTCCTCATCATCAGCTGGATCCTGCGGTGGTGTTGGTGAAGAGATGTGGAAGTGATGACAAATCTGCTAGAGGGTGGCCTCGATACCGTCAAAACGTCGAGCTGTGTCAGTGAATTGTTGGGTACAGTATTGCTCGAACTGAGTAAGGCGTGCAGAAATGTCTGAAAGTGAAGCTGCTGCATGGGTGGGCCGCTGACTTTGGGCTGGGACTTTCTGTGGGACATCATCAGTAATGTCCTCGGGTTCCTCCTCATCAGTGGTTTGTACTAATCGGTATTGGAGGGGGTCAGTCCCACGACGGTGTTTAATCATCCTCATGTGTGACATCGTTTGGATGCCTTGAGGAACCATGTGGCCAATCAGTGTGAGGGATGAACTCTGGGCGTCGATATTGAGGAGGCCAAAGTATCGAGCCACCCTTGTGATGTACGGGCCCATCGATAGAATTCCCTTCCTATGTGGCTCCGTTTGGTCTTTGAATTGCACAGCGATGAAGTATGCCAGTCGAACGCGTGCCCTTCGGCATGCACGATAGGTAGTAGACATCGTGCTTATTCACCACACCCGCATCTCACGCCGACTGTGATAGTGTGAGCAAGAATGGCGTGGATATACCTTAAGGGTGGGCCAAGTCGCATGCTTTAAAGCGACCGGGTCGTAAATGCTGTGTTGGGCGTAAATTGCGCCAAAGAGCTTGAGGGGAGTGCGATGGAGTTGATGATCTAACTTTCGAGAGTGGATTTTCTTCTATGAATTCCTTCAGTATATAGTCCGAGTGTCGTGCCGAATTGCGATGCGCTTAGTCAACGTGTCGTACCTCCTAAGCGGAATTGCACTGTGCCCGGGTCATCGTACTGGGCCATCACTGTCTGTAAGGTAAAAGTAGTGTAGAACTCGAGGGTGAGTTCCAAATAAGTTGGCTCAATGATAGAGAAAAATTGCTCTCACGGCTCGGTCGATATGAGGGCTCGAATATCGATTGCTAATCGACTGCTCCACCGCTGCGTTCAGGTCCAATGCATCTACCTGGTTCCTAGAGGTCTTTCCTGAATGCCTTGTATCATTCTTCCTGAGCTTCTTGAGAGAATTGGAGGAAGCGGTGTCTTAATTCAGAAGATGCGCTGGCTGAGGATGATCCGGACCCCTTTCTTTTCTTAGTTGGTGCGGCCGTGGTTTATTTCCCTCGTAATGATGAAATTGTATCTGAGAATCAATAATATTCAAGTAACGGTTGTACCAAATTGTCATCTAGGCCCAAGATATTTAAATGCTAAACACAATTATTCACCTATGAGCAACCAATTCTAATTCTACATAGGAAGGTTTGTAAAAGATTTTAATCAACAGAGAATATGAAATCCATCTAACAACGATAAATAGCACAAATAACTAATCATCAAGATTATGAACATTCAACAAGTTCTAAAATGAGTTCTAAAAGTAAATAAATCATGTTTAATATTAAAAATTTAAACAAAACAAAATAATATGAAATATATCAAACTTTGAGTGCCGAAAATTGAGTAATGGGAAAACCAGAGGTGGTGGTGGTAGGTATCGGCAGGACACGGGTGGGGCACGGTGGTGCTGCGATTTTCTGGGTTTGCACGGCTGTGGCGTGGGCGTGTTTTTCCTGCAGCACGGTGGTGGTGCGGCGTGTTCACGGTTTTAGTGTGGTTTTCTTGAAAGAAAAGAAGGTTGAGGGTTTGATGGGACGGTGGAGGGTTTGAGTGTGGCCAGATTTGAGAGGGATGAAGCTTAAAATTTGGTTTAGGGTTGATTTGGGGGAAGGGTGACGGTTAAAGTTGCTTAAATAGGGATACGAGCACGGGCAGGAGCCACGCCCGTGTTTGATTTTTATGCGCCCTTGTTTTTTGCGATTTCAAATTTTAGGCGCGTTCAGGTGAATTTGCCACGGCCATGTTGCTTATGACACGCCCATGCTTGATAAGTCAGTAACCTCACACGGTTGGGTGGCACGGGCATGTTTCTCCCGTGCTTAACAAGTCAGTAACCTCACACAGTTAGTAGGCACGGCCGTGTTTAGTCCGTGCTTACTAAGTCAGTAACCTCGCACGGGTAGTCAGCACAGACGTGGGATATTATCGCAGCCCATGTTGAGGAAAAAGATTCTTCTTTGTTGAGCACGACCGCTGGCATGCCTATGGTTTATCCCCTGGCTTTCGCACGGCCACGGGCACGCCCGTGTGTAAGGCCGTGTGGTCTAAAACCTGCACTTTATTAGATTAATTAGTATGAAGTTAGATGCTAAACAATTAAAAGTATAATGTTAGGGAAGTTAGTGCTCGGGTTGCCTCCCGAGAAGTGCTTGTTTATAGTCTTAAGCTAAACTTTCCCTGTTTTCGATTCTAAAGGAAGGTTCCTGGAGCAGAAGCTCCTCTCTCATATCTCTAAAATCTGTACCATTATAAATTTTTAGTCGGTGACCATTTACCTTGAATGTGCCCTTAGTGGGGTGAGTTACCTCGATTGTTCCGCATGGAAAAATTGTTTTGATCATGAATGGGCCTGACTATCTTGATTTCAGCTTCCCAGGAAATAATTTAAGCCTTGAGATGTACAGTAGGACCAAGTCCCCTACTTCGAATTGTTTCGACTTCTTTAGACGAGCGTCGTGGCGTCGCTTAGTTGCCTCTTTGTATAGTTTCGAGTTCTCGTAGGCCTCAGCTCTCCATTCGTCTAGCTCGTTCATCTGCATCATTCTTTAATTTTCTGCATTGCTAAGATCAAAATTTAAAAACTTTATGGCCCAAAAAGCTTTGTGTTCTAACTCGAATGGTAGATGACAGCTTTTCCCATATACAAGTTTGTATGGGGATGTCCCTAGAGGGGTTTTAAATGCTGTTCTATAGGCCCATAAGGCATCATCTACTTTTAATGCCCAATCTTTTCTATTTGATGCAACTGTTTTTTCTAGAATGCGCTTAAGTTCTCGGTTTGCTACTTCAACTTGCCCACTGGTTTGAGGGTGATATGGGGTAGCTATCCTGTGGTGTACTCCATACTTTTTTAAGACTTTGTCAAATTGAGTATTACAGAAATGAGTGCCCCTATCACTAATGATAGCTCTAGGCGTTCCAAATCGAGAGAACAGTTTCTTGAGGAACTTAACTACTACTCTAGCATCATTAGTAGGTAGAGCTTCGGCTTCCACCCATTTCGACATGTAATCAACTACTACTAGGATGTATTTATTTCCGAATGAACTAGGGAATGGCCCCATAAAACCAATACCCCATACATCAAATATTTCACATGATAGCATATATGTTTGAGGCATTCCATCACGTTTAGAGATATTACCTGTTCTTCGACATTTATCACATGAAGCGACATACCTGCTAGCATCCTTGAATAGAGTGGGCCAATAAAAACCTGATTCGAATATCTTATGTGCTGTCTTAATGCCACTGTAGTGTCCTCTTGAAGGTCCTGAATGGCAATGTTCTATAATCTTACTTGCTTCTGTCCTTGAAACGCATCTTCGAATTACCTGATCTGCCCATATTCGAAAAAGAAAGGGATCTTCCCAAAAATAGATTTTTGCATCAGCAAAGAATCGCTTCTTTTGGTTATGTGTTAATTTTTTTGGCAAGATGTTAGTGGCTAAATAATTCGTAATATCCGCAAACCATGGTACCTCAGAATGAGTTATCGAAAAGAGTTGTTCTTCTGGGAATGAATCGTTTATCTCTCCTTCATTTAGCTCTTCGATATGGGGGTTTTCGATTCTAGAGAGGTGATTAGCTGCAAGGTTCTCAGCTCCTTTCTTATCCTGTATTTCCAAATCAAATTTTTGTAAAAGTAAAATCCATCTTATGAGTCGTGGTTTCACATCGAGTTTAGTTAATAGATAACGAAGAGTCGAGTGGTCGATGAAAACGATAACTTTAGATAATAATAAATCTTTGTCTAAATTTGTCAAAAGCAAAACTACAACTAGCGCTTCTTTCTCTGTGGTGGTGTAGTTTTCCTTTGCTGGTGTCAAAGTCCAGCTAGCATAATAGATTGGCTGAAAATGCTTGCCTCTTCATTGTCCCAAAACTGCACCTACTGCGAAATCACTTGCATCACACATTAGTTCAAAGGGTAGATTTCAATCAGGTGCAATTATAATCGGAGCATTTATTAGTTTATCCTTAAGGATATTGAATGCGTCTAAACATTCCTGATCAAAATTCAAAGGAACATCTTTTTCTAGTAATTTTGTTATAGGCTTAGCTATTTTAGAAAAATCCTTAATGAATCTTCTATAAAATCCTGCGTGTCCTAAAAAACTTCTAATGGCCTTAACTGAACTAGGATGAGGTAATTTTTCTATGGTTTCAATCTTTGCTTTATCTACCTCAATCCCTTTACTAGAAATTTTATGTCTTAATACAATTCCCTCTTGTACCATAAAGTGACATTTCTACCAATTTAAAACAAGATTTGTTTCCTCACATCTCATCAAGACTCGTTTTAAATTTTTAAGGCAAAGATGGAAAGAATTACCGTATACTGAAAAATCATCCATAAATACCTCAATAATATCTTCTACAAGTTCATCAAAGATTGCCAACATGCAACGTTGAAAGGTAGCAGGAGCATTACATAATCCAAAAGGCATTCTTCGATAAGCAAACGTACCGTATGGGCATGTGAACGTTGTCTTCTCTTGGTCTTTAGGTGCTATTAGGATTCGGAAATAACTGGAGAGTCCATCTAGGAAGCAATAGTACATATGTCCTGATAACCTTTCTAGCATTTGATCAATGAAGGGTAGAGGGAAGTGATCTTTTCTAGTGGCGTCATTCACTTCACCGTAATCTATGCAAACTCTCCAACTCGTGGTCATCTGGTAGGAATTAGTTCATTCTTTTCGTTAGCTACCACGGTCATGCCTCCTTTCTTTGGGACAACCTGCACAGGACTCACCCACTTGCTGTCAGAAATAGGATAAATTATTCTAGCATCTAGAAGTTTAATTACCTCGGCTTTCACGACTTCTTTTACGTTGGGATTTAATCATCTTTGTGGTTGCACGCATGGCTTGTACTCGTCTTCCATTAAAATTTTATGGGTGCAAAATGTTGGGCTTATTCCCTTAATGTCAGAGATTTTCCAAGCTATGGCTTTTTTATGTTCTCTTAGTACCTGTATCAACTCCTCTTTTTCTTGAGGTTCTAGCTCTGAAGAGATAACTACTGGTAACGTATAATTTTCCCCAAGGAATGCATATTCTAAAAGTTTTGGCAGTTACTTTAATTCTAATTTAGGTGGTTCATCAACAGAGGGTTTTTGTTTTAAATTGTCATCGAATTCAATGCTTTCTTTTTCCGTTTGTCTTGATGTCGATATTTTTGAATTTAGCTCATGGTCTTCATCTTCTTCCCCCTCTTCTTGAGTGTGACACAGTTCCATCGTGTCATTATGTAGAATTTCCTGTAATGAGTTTTGAATGATATGATCAGTGGTGTCAATAAAATAATAGGAATCATCTTGTTCTCTAGAATATCTCATGGCATCATAAATTTGAAAAATAATTTCCTCATCGCCTATCCTTAATGCAAGTTTACCATCACCTACATCGATAACAGCCCTGGCAGTAGCTAAAAAAGGGTGCCCTAGAATTAGAGGAGTCTCAATGTCCTCATCCATGTCGAGCACAACAAAATCAATGGGGAAAATAAATTTATTGATTTTTACCAAGACATCCTCGATAACTCCTCTAGGGTATTTAAGAGATCTATCAGCTAACTGAATACTCATCCTAGTGGGTTTTGGTTCCCCAAGATCTAGTTGTTTAAACATTTTATAAGGCATTAAATTAATACTGGCACCTAGATCAGCTAATGCTTTCTTAATATTTAAACTACCAATTAAACAAGGAATAGTAAAACTTCCTGGGTCTTTTAATTTGGTTGGTGGCTTGTTTTGGAGGATGGCTGAACATTCTTCATTAAGCTCCACCATGGATACTTCTTCAAGCTTCCTTTTATTCGTTAGGAGTTCCTTTAAGAATTTTTCAATGCGTCGGCATTCATGCAGTGAAATGGCTTCAACAAAAGGTAAGTTAATATGTATCTGTTTAAACAGTTCAAGAAACTTACCGTATTGGGCGTCTAATCGTTCTTTCTTTAGCTGCGCTGGATATGGGATTGGTGGTTTACTTTCTTTGCGTATTGGAGTTACATCCCCAACTCTCATATCCTTTGCTTTCTCATCTTCATGTAGTATTTTTTTCTTTGGTTCAACTAACTCCTTTCCACTTCTCGATTATAAATTTCTTTACTGCTCATTGCTTTAGAGAAAATCACTGATTGAATTTCAGAAACCATTTCAGTAAGTTGTTCAACTGACTTAGTGAGTTCTCCAACTTGTTTCTCTATCACTTTGATCGATGTTTGTTGGTCATTAAGTGTTGTCTCAGTCTTTCGGAAACGGGTCTCTAAGGAAGCTATTAATTTGTTCAGCATCTCTTCAAGATTCGGCTTCTTTTCCTGTGGATAGGGCTGATTTTGGAAATTTTGAGGAGGTTGTTGTCTTTGATTTCCTTGATTTCCTTGTCTTCCCCACAAAAAATTTGGGTGGTTCCTCCAACCTGGATTATAATCATTACTATATGGGTTATTATTATATCTGAAATTGTTACCTATATAGTTCATCTGTTCGCTCTCTGTGCCCGGTTGGTAGGGTGGGTACTCAAGATTCGCCACAGTTCCACTTGTGTCGCACTGCATGACTGGATGTACCTGCGAAGAACACAAACTATCAAGCTTTTTATTCATCAACTCTACCTGATTTGATAGCATGGTTACTGTGTCGAGGTTGTAAACTCCGGCTATTTTTGTTGGCCTTGTTCTTGTAACTTGCCACTGATAGTTATTCAGCGACATCTCTTCTATAAATTCATATGCTGCTTCAGGAGTTCTGTTATTTAGAGTTCCACCGGTGGCTGAGTCGATTAGTTGCCTCGTTGAGGGGTTTACACTGTTATAGAAAGTTTGGACTTGGAGCCACAAAGGTAAACCATGGTGTGGACACCTTCTCAAGAGATCCTTATATCTCTCCCATGCATCGTATAATGTCTCTAAATCCATCTGCACAAAAGAAGAGATATCATTACGTAATTTGGCCGTTTAGACCGGTGGGAAATATTTTAATAAAAAATTTTCGGTCATTTGTTCCCATGTAGTGATTGACCCTCGTGGTAACGAGTTTAACCACTGTTTAGCGTTATTCTTTAATGAAAAGAGAAATAACCGAAGTCGTATGGCATCATCAGAAACGCCATTTATTTTGAAGGTATCACAGAACTCTAAAAAATTAGCTATATGAGTGTTTGGATCTTCGTCCTGCAAACCTTCAAATTGAACAAACTGTTGAATATTTGTATAGTGTTAGGCTTTAATTCAAAATTATTAGCAGATATAGCAGGCCTAACAATACTAGATTCGGCTCCTGTTAAATGTGGTTTAGCATAATCAAACATAGTACGTGGAGCATTATTTTCTGCCACATCTTGTGGTGGAAGATTATTTTCGTCCATCCCTTTAGTAGGATTGGATCTGTCTTCTCGCTCTCCTTCTTGGTAATTTAGGGCTCGCCTAATTTCTCTGCGATTTCTTCGAGCGGTAGCTTCAATATCACTATCGTATTCTAAAGGTCCTCTCAGGTTCCTTCTAGTCATAAACTAGAGGTACCTGATAGGAAAAGAAAGAAAGAAAATTTAACAAATTTTAAATTAAAACTAAAAATAAAAATAAATTGCGAAAAATAAAAATAATGGCTAAAGTAATAAAAATAGAGCTTTCTTAATATTTTAGTTCCCAACAACGGCGCCAAAAACTTGATCACCGTGAATCGAGTTTTAAAATTTATAAAAAGAATGATCGAACACGAAACTAACTCGACAATGATTGAGGCAAGTGCACCTATCGAACAATGAGTATAGCTTAGGCAAGACCTGGATTATCGAACCCAAAGGAACTAAAAGTACTAATACTAACTTTCTTTTTATTATCTAGCCTAAAAATAAAGAGATATTGTTTATCTAATCTAAATTAATTAACTATTAAACTAAAGACTCTAAGACAAAGAAGAATGAATTTGTAAAATAACTTGGGAAAAACTCAGTTGATTTAGATGATACCCTAGGAAGAATCCTCTTAGACATCACTTGTTATCTAACACTGAACCATACGATTTATTCACTTAGTTTGATCTGTAAGACTCCCTAACATATATTAAACCCTCTCTCGAGGCGAATGACGTCTAACCCTAGGTTAATTAGTGGAACTCTCGCTCTCTTATAATAACCCCCTAGAATAGCAATAAATCGATCTATGGATTCCCATATTAGGTTTCACCCTAATTCGGCAAAATCTTGTCACCCTATCTCTAGGCGTGCGATCAACTCCGCTTAATTATATTGGATCTAATCTTAGGCAGGGTCTATTCCTCCTCCACCTAAGCACATTAAATTTGGATTAAGCTCACATAATTAAGAACAAACTAAGTATTTATCATATAATTCAGAAAACAATAACAAGATTCATCATAGGTTTCATTCCCTTCGGGTATCCGAAGGGTTTAGTTCATAACAATAAAGGAAAACATCTCAAGAGAAAAGATAAAACAAAACATAAGAAATCCCTAAAACCTCCTGAAGGAATTGAAGGAGAGATCCTCTTTCTTGAGTATAATTCTGGCTTCTTGAGATGGATCAACTGGCTATCCCCAAGTTAATCGCCACAAATCTGCCCTTTCTGGCCTGGCACGACGCCCCTAGACGATGGCTTTGGGCCCCCCCTCTTAGGTCGTACTTAGGGTGTATTTATAGGCTTTTGAAATATGTTTCTTTCTCCCTAAGTATCCTTTCCCGTATTAAATTGCTCTTCTCCACGGCAGAGGCACGGCCATGGCACACGCCCGTGTGAATCGTGGCCAGGCCGTGTTCGGATTTCTTTAATGAGACACGGCCGTGTGAGTCGGGGTTAGACCGTGTTCTAGATGATTAACTTGGCACGGCCGTGTGGGTCCAAGTCCAAGCATACATTACCGAACTTATCACACATTTAAACATACATTTCTCATAAAATTAGTCAATTCAAATACAATTCATTCACAACAAATCATTTTATCCCTTATACAAGCTTACGAGGCCCAAAACATACATTCGGGGTGGTTCGGGACTAAACCGATAACTCTAGAAATTTTTCATCACTTAGAAAATTTTTGGTATAAAACAGGGGACATACGCCCAAAGACACGCCCGTGTCACAGGCCGTGTGGACATTCGAAATGGAAGCACATGGCCGTGTCCCAGCCCGTGTCTGACCCCGTGTCCAAACTAGTGAGCACACTGACTTGGGTCACACGGCCAACCACACACCCGTGTGTCTAGCCCGTGTGCCCTTCGAAGTGGCCACACACGCCCGTGCCAGGCTGTGTGCTAGGCCATGCCAAACCTATAGGGTATACTAACTTAATTTTAATTTCAACACAGGGGACACACGGCCATGTACATGACCGTGTGTCACACACGGCTGAGACATACACCTGTGTCTCTACCCGTGTAGACAAAAATAGGCTATTTACCAAGCCAATTTGCCACCCAAACTTATGCACACCTACACCAAACTCAAATGGCACAAAATGTAACGCCCTGATTTTCCTTAAATTTCGGCTTTTGTAATTTTGGGACAAATGTCTGTCTACTTCAGCAGTTATGTGTTCTGGGAGTGTCTAAGAAGTCTTGGGTTCAAGCCTTGACTTGGGTAAAATTTGGTATTTTTATGAATAAAGCCCTATCTCTGGTTAGTAGGCTTATAAGTAAAAGTGTGTAAGTAATTAACAGAATGGGCCGACTGGTCTGGTGGTTAAGTGGAGTGTAGAGGTTGTTGGAGGTCTGGAGTTCGAACCCCTGTGTGAGCGAGGGAATTATTTTTACTCCTAGCTTCGGCTAGAGTTGTGCTAAGATGGGAGACTGAGTGGTGGTTTGTGAATAGAATTAGTGGGAGGGAATTTAGGAAAGGATCAGACTTTTTGAGCAGTTGTGTTTTGCAAAATTCCTCTGTGCCAAAAATACAGTGTCCTCCCCTCCCATAGCCGAATTTTTCCCTCTTCCTTTTTCGTTCCCCTCTTTTGTCGTTCTTTCTCTCTTCCTCGCTACCATCTTTTAATTTTGATCCTCTCTGTAGTCGCCTCTCTTCTGTGCAACACTCGTTTACGTCTTGATTCGGTAAAATGAGTAGCGTAGTTTTATTTTTGTTATTAACTTATACTGATGTGCGTCATTAATGCTGGATAGGGGAAGATTCAGAGACTCGTAATCACTGTTTGGATACTTAGGTTCAGGGAATTTCAGTGTCTTAATTGAAGGTAAGGTTTTGGAACATTTTTGGTTTAACATCTCTATATAGTTTCGTTTTAAACACTGATTTGGACGTTGGAATATCAATTCTTAGGTTCTGGAGTACTCAGTGGTCGTCTTAGCTTCAATCGAGATCAGGTGTGTACCCGAAAACACAGAAAATGAGGTTTCAGTGAAAGCCAAAAACCTCACTATCGACGCCACACGGGCGTGTGGTCGCCCGTGTGGTAGGCCGTGTGCAAGACTGTAAGTCACCACACGGCCGTGTGATTGACGAGCCAGGCCGTGCACGAGTGACACGACCGTGTGACGGCCGGGCAAGGCCGTGTGCGACACACGTGCTCGACCAATTGGGTCGTGTGGGCCACACGGGCATGTGGGCCCACACGGGCGTGTGGGATTCTGGGTCAGGCCGTGTGATCCACACGGCCAAGGCCAATTCGGGTCGTGTGGGTCACCCGGGCGTGTGGTCCTACACGGGCAGGCCACATGGGCGTGTGAGCCCATTTTTATGAGATGTTCTGAAAGGTTGCACGTGTCGCCCAAGTCGACTGTGAACCTAATAAAAGGGTCAGTAAGCAGTACTTAGACCCATAGTTATGTAATTTGATTATGTGAAATCTGCACTGAACATGTTACACTTAGCATGTATACTGATCTGAATGTATGGACTGTTATTTTCATATTAGCATGACATGTTATGTATGTTGCATTGCATCGGGGTGGGTTTGATTATACTTGGAGGAAGTATCTGAAAGGCTCTTAAGCCTGTCATCTAGCAGCTCAGCTGCAAATTTCTGATTATGTGCCGCTTTCGGTACAACATGGTGTGTAGGGATGGGTGGGTTGATTTTATCCCCACATGGTGTGTAGGGTTGGACAGAGTTGGTGTGTAGAGGCTGGTGAGTAGGATTCTACCTTTCTGTTCTGATCTACATATTATGTTTGAAATGGGCTAAGGCCCTAGAATATATCTGATTTTGTATCTGAGTGGACTAAGGTCCACACCGTTTCTGTAATGGGCTTAGACCCGAACTGTGAATGCATGACTATTTTCTGAATGATACTGTGTGCATGTTTTCTGTGGGGATTACACACTGAGTTTGCGAAAACTCACCCTTTTTGATTTAATCTATTCAGGTAATCCCTAGTAGTAGACGGACCGGTGCAGCTGAGGACTCAGCGGTGACCACGATTCTGGATATTTATTTATAGTTTAATTTTTTGAGTACATCTGGGTAGAATTTATGTAATATGGCCTTTATGGATTTTTATTTAAATTTGGGATTTTTATTTTTATAACTGCTAGCAGTAGGATAAGACGCAAGTTTCCAAATAAACAAATGTTTTATCAAAAGGCACACGAATTCGCAAATTGTTTTAAAAGCTTCCGCAACGTATAATATTTTGAAAATGGAAAATGAATGAACAAAAGACACGATTTTGACTGTAGCCTAAGATATAAAAAAATGGTTTTATTGTAATCACGTTTTCTAAAGCACTTTCATGTGACGTCGCCAGAGTCGACCATAACATCTAGGCCGGGTTTGGGGTGTTACACAAAACATAGCATATAATAGGCATTCAATCAACCTCACTCAATAATATTTCATACCATTTCCAACACCAACCAATACAAAACATAAATACCACAATATGTCATCCAAATTCATACCAAACTTTACTTTCATAATACATCAACAATGACCAATCTAAAATATGCATTAATGCCTTGATTCACTAGCATACCAATATTCATAACTTAACCATTTGACAACCACAATATCTACAATCAATAAACATCACAAAGCCAACATTAATGATCGTGCTCGAACTAACTATGACAACGAATAAGGCAAGCGCACCTATCGTTTGGTAGTATAGCTATGGCAAGACCGAAAATATCGTATCCTCAAGGACCAAGAGTACTAGTAGTTACTATCTTTTTATTATTTAGCCTAAATATTAAGGGAATTGATATTTATCTAACTAATTACTAACTATGGATGCTAAGACATAGAGAGTGAATTGGGAAAATACTTTTGGGAAAACCAGTTGATTAAGACAATATCCGAGGAAGAATCCACCTAGACTTCACTTGTTATTTAACTCTGAACCAGACGATTTATTCATTTGACTTGATCTGTAGGATTTCCTAATTTATATTAATACCTCTTTCGAGGCTATTAACATCTAACCCTAGGTTGATTAATTAAAATCTCTTTCTAATTAAAACCCCTAGTGTTGCATTAACTCGATCTATGGACTCCCATATTAGGTTTGACCCTAATCCGGAAGATTTTCGTCATCCTATCTCTAGGGTTGCAATCAACTCCGCTTAACTATGCTAGATCTACTCTTAAACAGGGACTTTTGCTCCACTGCCTAAGCACATCAATACTTGAATCAATATCCTAAAATATTAAAACAAGAATTAAGAACACATAATCAAGAACAAATCAAGTATTTATCATATAGTTCATAAAACAATAACAAGATCCGTCTTAGGTTTAATCCCCCTCAGGTATTTGAGGGGTTTAGTTCATAATTATAAAAGAATACATCTCAGAAGAAAGTAAATAACAAAACATAAGAAAAACCCTAAAACCCCCTGAAGGAAATTGAAGGGAAAATCTTTCGTCTTGAGCGTGAATCCGGCTTCTAAGATGGATCAACTGGATTTCTTGGAGTAATTCTCTAAGTTCAGCCCTTTCTGGCTTCGCCCCCGACCAAAGACACTTTTTAGGTTATACCTAGGGCGTTTATATAGGCTTCGGAATGTCTTTCTTGGCCCACAAGTATCCTATTCCGAATGAAACTCATCTTGGCTATAGCAGGGACACGCCCGTGTGACACGCCCGTGGTCGACTCTCTCGACCGTGGTCAATCCTGTTTGCCACACACGGCTGTGTACGATGTTCTAGGCCGTGTCTCTGTTGTTACTCGAAATGCACGGCCGTGGGCAATAGTCCAGGCCATGTGAGTCTCTAAGGTAAGCCCATTTTGCCTCGTTTTTGGCCCGTTTCTCGTTCTTTTCATCCTCCGATGCTTTCCTAAGTATAAAACATGAAATTAAAGGATTAGGAGCATCAAATTCTACAATTCAAAGGATAAATCATCCAAAAAGTATGCTAAATGTAGGATTAAAATATGTAAATATTACGGTTTATCAAATACCCCCACACTTAAGCATTTGCTTATCCTCAAGCAAAATTCTCCACTCACAATTAAAATAGAATTTCCTCAATTCATAACCTTCATCAAAAATGTTTCATCATAATTCATGGGTAATTCATACATTGATAATTTAACCAAAAGGTTCCTAAAGATTCAAACAATCAAAGTCATAGTTTTTATAGTACGAAAACATAGGTGTTTCCCCTTACCTAAATAATCACCTCTAATTCAAAATCGACAAAAATTAACATCCTCACTTAAAGGTTCACTCAAATCACTCAAGGTGTTTAAGGTTCAAAAATAAGCACTCAAGAGTCAAGCATGAAAAGTTAATTCCATAGGCTTGTATGAAAATCAAATCTTCACCACTGTAAAATGATATGATACACAAATCAAAAGGTCTTTTATGGGTTGTAACGGGGCTTGGGTTAAAGGTGTAGATAAAGGCTGAATTAGAGGGTTAGTATCGAGACTGAATTGATAAATTACCTAACTAGAAGAGTAACTAAAGCTTAAATAATTACATCAATTGAAAACTTAATACTAATAACATGAGCTTCTTCTCAAAATATAAAATTAACTGCTTAAGCTCTAATAACAAAGAAGTAATAATGAATAGATTCCTAAAATATTTTTTTTAAGAACAAATCAAGTACAATAATAATATAGAATTTAATAACTAAAATAAAGAAAGTAGTTAAGTAAGCAATCAAATCAAATCTCAATATAAGGGTAGTCAAGAGAAATGGTGATAACAAATACAAAGTGGGTTTTGGGTTAATATTAATGGGTAAGTCAAGAAGCGGTTTGTTAGGATTCAAAGGGGTTCACTAGGGGTTAATTATGAAGGTAGGCTTTTTATGGAGTAAGTGTGTTAAAACCTAGGTGCCTTTATCATCTTAGTATATCAAATCAAAGGTTTGGTCTTGACATGTATAATCGAAGCAAGTTCTAGAATAACAAATCAATGTTGACATACTCATAATCAATAAAGTGAGCACGAAAAGGAATGTATGCTCTAAAAGGCTCAAGATCTCACAAAACATTATGGGCTTTTGATGTCAACCTTGTAAATTTCAAACTTCAAGGTAATAATTAGATTCAGGTAGACAACCTAACAAATTTTTAATTCTGAAAATAAACTCATCATGCTTGATTCTCTATTCTCCTAGAGTTCAAATCATCACTGCACAATTAGCTATGACTTAATCCAAAACATATCAATGAAAATCATAAATCAAAGGAAATTTTATTCTAACAGTAATATGAGAAGATTACTTAAGAACAAGATATAATTCAGGGATTTTGAGAATAATGCAAAAAGTTAGGCACTTTTCACGATAAAATTTACCCCCACACACTTAAGATGTACATTGCCCTCAATGTACAAAGAAAGATAATAACTATGTAGTAATAGATCATAAGAGAGGGAGAGAGGTGGAACTTCCTGGATTTCGGATGGATTTCTTGAGTTGGGAGTGTGGAAACTTGATTCAGAGGTGAAAGATAAGTTGCAGGAGGCATTTCTGGTGGTGGTATGGTGGCTGCCAGCAATCACTGTGCTAGATGAAGAAATTGGGAAACTTGTGAAGAAATAGCCAGGAAATAATAAGAAAAATTCTAAATATACTAAATATGTATTTAAAGATAAGAAAAATAAAGAAAAGGAAAATAAATGAGAAGAGAAAAGACATAGGTAGAATAAATGGACTCAAATGTCCTTGGCCGTGTTCTAGGCCGTGTGGGAAGGAAGAGAAACATTTTCCCAACACGGGCTACGATATGATTCCGTGTGGGAAGGAAGAGAAAAAATTTCCCAACACGCTCGTGTTCTAGGCCGTGTGGGAAGGAAATCATGCGCTTATGAATTTAGTTAGTTCTTAGTTAGATGCTAAAAACAAAAATATTAATGTTGATGAGGTTAGTGCTCGGGTTGCCTCCCGAGAAGCGCTCGTTTAAAGTCTTAAGTAAGACTTACCCTATTTTCATTTCTATATGAAGGTTCACGGAGCTGAAGCTCCTCTTTCATATCCCTAAAATCTTCACCATTATAAATTTTCAGTCGCTGACCGTTTACCTCGAAAGTGCCATAAGTCGGATGAGTTACCTCAATTATGCCGTAGGGGAAAATAGTTTTGATTACGAATGGACCTGACCATCTTGATTTCAGCTTTCCAAGGAATAATTTGAGTCTTGAATTATAAAGTAACACGAGATCTCCAACTTCGAATTGTTTAGGTCGCGTTAGACGAGTATCATGGCGTCGCTTTGTTGCTTCTTTGTATAATCGTGAGCTCTCGTAGGCGTTTGCTCGCCACTCATCAAGCTCGTTCAACTACATCAATCTTTTCTCACCTTCAAGTTTAAGATTGTAGTTTAAGAATTTTATAGCCCAAAATGCTTTATGTTCGAGTTCAAATGGTAAATGATAGCTCTTCCCGTAAACAAGTTTGTATGGGGATGTTCCTATGGGAGTTTTAAAGGCAGTTCTATAGGCCCATAAAGCGTCGTCTACTTTTGATGCCCAATCTTTCCTGTTTGATTCTACAGTTTTCTCTAGGATACATTTAAGTTCTCTATTGGATACTTCGACTTGTCCACTGGTTTGAGGGTGATAAGGTGTAGCTATTTTTTGGTGTACTCCATATTTCTTTGAGATTTTCTCGAATTGGGTGTTACAAAAATGGTACCCCTATCACTAATAATTGCTCTAGGTGTTCCAAATCGAGAGAAAAGTTTCTTAAGAAATCACACTACCACTCTTGCATCATTGATGGGTAAAGCTTGAGCTTCCACCCATTTTGACATATAATCAACCGCTACGAGGATGTATTTATTCCCAAATGAGCTAGGGAATAGACCCATAAAATCGATACCCCATACATCAAATATTTCACATGATAGCATGTATGTTTGAGGCATTTCATCGCGTTCAGAGATATTACCTGTTCTCTGACATTTATCACATGAATTAACATACCTGTTGGCGTCCTTGAATAGAGTGGGCTAATAAAAACCTGATTCGAGTGTTTTATGTGCTATTTTCGTCCCACTATAATGTCCTCATGTGGGTCCTGAATGGCAATGTTCTAGGATTTTGCTAGCTTCTTCCTTTTCTGACACATCTCCGAATTACTTGATCTGCACATATACGAAAAAGAAAAGGGTCCTCCCAAAAATAGTTTTTCACATCAGTAAAGAATCGCTTCTTTTGCTGATGTGTCAACCCTTTTGGTAATATGTTAGTAGCTAAATAATTTGCAATACTTGCAAACCAATGTACCTCAGCGTTGGATATAGCCAAGAGTTGTTCTTCAGGAAACGAGTCATTAATCTCACTCTCATCAAGTTCTTTAAGACGTGGACTTTCAAGTCTAGAAAGATGGTCTGCTACCAAGTTTTTAGCTCATTTCTTATCCTGAATCTCCAAGTCAAATTCCTATAAAAGTAGAACCCATCTTATGAGTCTAGGTTTTGCATCAGATTTAGTTAAAAGATAACGAAGGGTTGAATGGTCAGTGTAAATGACGACTTTAGATAATATTAAATGTTGTCTAAATTTATCAAATGCAAAGACCACAGCTTGCAATTCTTTTTCTGTGGTGGTGTAATTCTCTTGCGCGGCTGTCAATGTCTTGCTAGCGTAATAGATTGGTTGGAAATGCTTGTCTCTTTGCTTACCTAAGACTGCACCTACTGCAAAATCACTCGCATCACACATTAGTTCAAAGGGTAAATTCCAATCAGGTGCAATAATAATTGGGGCATTTGTTAATTTAGTCTTTAGAGTATTAAATGCATCTAAACATTCCTGATCGAAATTGAAAGGTACATCTTTTTCTAGTAATTTCCTCAAAGGCTTAGCTATTTTAGAAAAATCCTTAATAAATCATCTATAGAAACCGGCATGTCCTAAAAAACTTCTAATAGCCTTAACTGAACTGGGAGGAGGTAATTTTTCTATGGTTTCAATTTTTGCTTTATCAACCTCAATCACTTTACTAGAAATTTTATGACCTAACACAATCCCTTCTCGAACCATGAAGTGACACTTTTCCCAATTAAGCAGAAGGTTTATTTCCTCACATCTTATTAAGACTCGTTTTAAATTTTTAAGGCAAAGGTGGAACGAATTACCGGATACTGAAAAGTCATCCATAAATACCTCCATGATATCTTCCACAAGTTCGTCAAAGATGGCTAGCATGCAACGCTTTGAAAAGTGGCGGGAGCGTTACATAATCCAAAAGGCATTCTTCGATAAAAACGCATCTTGTATGGACATGTGAATGTTGTCTTTTCTTGATCTTCGTGGAGCTATGGGGATTTGGAAGTAGCCAGAGCTCGCCTAGGAAGCGATGTACATATGTCCGATAATCTTTCTAGCATTTGATCAATGAAGGGTAAAGGAAAGTGGTCTTTTCTTGTGGCATCGTTCGCTTTCCTATAGTCGATGCAAACTTTCCAACTCGTGGATCGTTCTTGTTGGAACTAATTCATTCTTTTCATTAGCTATGATAGTCATGCCTCCTTTCTTTGCAACAACCTCGCACAGGACTTACCCAAGAACTATCGAAAATAGGATAAATAATTCCAAAGATCTAGAAGTTTAATTACCTCGGTTTGAAAACTTCCTTCATATTGGGATTTAATCGTCTTTGAGGTTGGACACATGGTTTATATTCATCTTCCATTAAGATTTTGTGGGTGCAAAACGATGGGCTTATCCCTTTTATGTCAGAGATTTTCCAGGCTATGGCTCTTTTATGCTTCTTTAACACCTGTAGTAACTCTTCTTTCTCATTGGGTTCTAGGTATGAAGAAATAATTACCAGTGAGTGTAGAATTACTCCCAAGGAATGCGTACTCTAAGTGTGTTGGTAATCGTTTCAATTCCAATTTGGGGGTTCTTCAATAGAGGGCCTTTGTTTAGATTCGTCGTTTATTTCAATACCTCATACTCTTTTTGTCTTAGGGGCTATTAGGATTTATTTCGATTTTTGTCTCCCCATCTCATTGGCATCATCATCCGCCTCCTCGCTTTGAACAAGACACAGCCCAACGTGTCATTATGTATTATTTCTGAAAAGAATCTGAATAAAATGATCAATAGAGTCAATAAAATAACAGAATCATCTTGCTCTTTAGAGTATCGTATAGCATCATAAATTTTAAAGATAACCTCCTCATCACCTACCCCAGCGCAAGCTTACCATTACCTACATCAATATTAGCCCTAGCCGTGGCTAAAAATGGCCGTCCTAAAATTAAAGGTCCTTCAACATCCTCATCCATGTCGAGCACAACAAAGTTAACAGGGAATATGAATTTATCAACTTTAACTAAAATGTCTTCAATAATTCCCCTAGGGTATTTAATAGATCTATCGGCTAGTTGGATACTCATCCTAGTGGGTTTCGGTTCCCCAAGACTGAGGTGCTTGAACATTTTATAAGGCATTAAATTAATACTGGCACCTAAGTCAGCTAATGCCTTCTCAATATTTAAACTACCAATTAAACAAGGAATAGTAAAACTTCCTGGATCTTTTAATTTGGTTGGCAACTTATTCTGGAGAATAGCTGAGCATTCCTCGTTAAGCTCCACAGTTGACAGTTCTTCAAGCTTCCTTTTATTCGTTAAGAGCTCCTTTAGAAATTTTGCGTATGTAGGCATCTGCGAAATAGCCTCAACAAAAGGTAAGTTAATATGTAATTGTTTAAAGAGTTCAAGAAACTTACCAAATTGTGCGTCCATGTGGTCTTTCTTCAACTGTGTTGGATATGGAATTGGTGGTTCTTTAAATGCTGGCGTTACATTCTCGTTTATTTCCTCTTCTTTTTCTTTAGCAATTTCTTTTGGCATCTTTCTTTCAGTTTCAACCAACTCCTTTCCACTCCTTAGTGTAACTGCTTTCACATGCTCTTTTGAATTGGGTGAATTACCTGGTTGCCTTTTGGAAACTAATTTGATTAGCTGTCCAAATTTATTCTCAATCCTTTGAAGTGATTCTTGTTGAGTTTTCAACGCCGTTTTGGTATTCTGGAAATGAGTTTCTGATGTTGAGATGAACTTTTCCAGCATCTCCTCAAGGTTCGGCTTCTTTTCCCGTGGGTAGGGCTATTGTTGAAAGCCTGGAGGGGGTTGTTGTCTCTGATTTCCTTGATTTCCTTGACCTCCCCATAAAAAATTGGGATGATTCCTCCAACCTGCATTGTACGTGTTACTATAAGGATTATTTTGAGGTCGAGGATTATTACCCAGATAGTGAAGTTGCTCGTTTTCAACGCTTGGGTTGTAAGGCTGGTACTCTGTATTGCTCATCCCTCCTCTATTTACATCGTACTGCATCACTGGATGTACTGCGTCGAGGTTGAAAACACTGGCAGGTTTTGTCAGCTTTTTCCTCATAACTTGCCACTGATAATTATTCAGTGACATCTCTTCAATGAATTCGTAAGCTGCTTCAGGTGTTTTGTTGTTCAGGGTTCCGCCGGCGGCTGAATCAATCAACTTCCTAGTCGAGGGGTTCACACCGTTATAGAAGGTTTGAACCTATAGCCATAATGGTAACCCATGATGAGGGCACCTTCTCAATAAATCCTTGTATCTCTCCCATGCATCCTAAAGTGTCTCTAAATCCATCTGCACAAAAGAAGAGATATCATTCCTCAACTTAGCCATTTTAGCCGGCGGAAAGTATTTTAACAAAAAATTTTCGGTCATTTGTTTCCCATGTAGTGGTTGATCCTCGTGGAAGAGAATTCAACCACTGTTTGGCTTTATTCCTTAAATAGAAGGGAAATAACCGAATGTGAATGGCATCATCAGAAACGCCATTAATTTTAAACGTATCGCATAATTCCAAAAAAGTTCGCTAAGTGTGTGTTAGGATCCTCATCCTGCAAACCATCAAACTGAACAAACTATTGTATCATCTGTATAGTGTTAGGTTTCAGTTCAAAATTATTTGCAGTGACAACAGGTCTAACAATACTTGATTCAGTTCCTGTTAAATTAGGTTTAGCATAATCATACATAGTTCGAGGAGGAGGATTTTCGGCAACCACATGAAGAAGTGGATTATTCTGGGGATCAACCATCTCTTCCATGTTATTAGTATAGTCCTCTTGCTCTTCTTGTGTGTATTGTAGGCTTCGCCTAATTTCTCTTTGGTTTCTGTGAACGGTTCCTTCTATATCACTATCGTAAAGTAGAGGTCCTGTCGGGTTTCTTCTAGTCATAAACTAGAATACTTGCCAGAAGCAAGGAAAAAGAAAAATTAGCAAAGTAGAAATAAAAATAAAAGTTAATTGCAAAAATAAAAATGGCTAAAGTAATAAAAATCAAGTGTTCCTAATATCTTAGTCCCCGGCAACAGCGCCAAAAACTTGATCGTTGCTAGAACTAACTATGACAACGAATAAGGCAAGCGCACCTATCGTTTGGTAGTATAGCTATGGCAAGACCGAAAATATCGTATCCTCAAGGACCAAGAGTACTAGTAGTTACTATCTTTTTATTATTTAGCCTACATATTAAGGGAATTGATATTTATCTAACTAATTACTAACTATGGATGCTAAGACACAGAGAGTGAATTGGGAAAATACTTTTGGGAAAACCAGTTGATTAAGACAATACCCGAGTAACAATTCACCTAGACTTCACTTGTTATTTAACTCTGAACCAGACGGTTTATTCACTTGACTTGATCCATAGGATTCCCTAATTTATATTAATACCTCTTTCGAGGCTACTAACGTCTAACCCTAGGTTGATTAATTGAAATCTCTTTCTAATTAAAACCCCTAGTGTTGCATTAACTCGATCTATGGACTCCCATATTAGGTTTGACCCTAATCGGCTGATTTTTCTCGCATCCTATCTCTAGGGTTGCGATCAACTCCGCTTAACTACGCTAGATCTACTCTTAAACAGGGACTTTTGCTCCACTGCCTAAGCACATCAATACTTGAATTAATATCCTGAAATATTAAAACAAGAATTAAGAACACATAATCAAGAACAAATCAAGTATTTATCATATAGTTCAGAAAACAATAACAAGATTCGTCTTAGGTTTAATCCCCCTCAGGTATTTGAGGGGTTTAGTTCATAATTATGAAAGAATACATCTCAGAAAAAAGTAAATAACAAAACATAAGAAAAACCCTAAAACCCCTTGAAGGAAATTGAAGGGAAGATCTTCCGTCTTGAGCGTGAATCCAGCTTCTGAGATGGATCAACTGGCTTTCTTGGAGTAATTCCCTGAGTTCAGCCCTCTCTGGCTTCGCCCCCAACCAAAGACACCTTTTAGGTTATACCTAGGGCGTTTATATAGGCTTCAAAATGTCTTTCTTGGTCCACAAGTATCCTATTCCGAATGAAACTCATCTTGGCTATAGCAAGGACACGCCCGTGTGACACGCCCGTGGTCGACTCTCTCGGTCGTGGTCGATCTTGTTTGCCACACACGGCCATGTAATCTGGCCGTGTACAATGTTCTAGGCCGTGTCTCGGGTGTTACTCGAAATGCATAGCCGTGGACGATAGTCCAGGCTGTGTGAGTCTCTAAGGTAAGCCCATTTTGCCCCAGTTTCGGCCCATTTGTCGTTCTTTTCATCCTCCGATGCTTTCTTAAGTATAAAACATGAAATTAAAGGATTAGGAGCATCAAATTCCACAATTCAAAGGATAAATCATCCAAAAAGTATGCTAAATGTGGGATTAAAATATGTGTATATTACGGTTTATCACTTAATCACATGGCATAAACCATAAACACACACACATATATATACACAACCAAACCAACCAAATTAAGCCAACTTCCATGGCTATATACAAATCAGAACATTTAACAGTTTACAGGCCAATTTAAATGGCAAAACTCATTACAAAAATACATATCAAAATGACCATAATCCTATACATGCCATATAACCAAAACATAAGCTCAAAAGTACCAAATTGATAGTTGGATAGTGTGACGAAGCCTCTGACGATCCCCGAATCTGAGCTAGCTTTGGAATCACTATAAACATGGTAAAATGCACAAAGTAAGCTTTATAGCTTAGTAAGCTCGTAAGAAAACTCAATTTAATCATAGATATACAATTCAACAAATTTAATATAACAATATATAGATCATTTAACTAACAAACCTTTCACATATTCAATCATAATCTTATATAAGAACTTCAAAACTTCTTCGTTTTAAGCTTAAACAGTTCATGTACATACCTGTACCACCTCGTATCAATCACATACTCAACCACATCTATCATTTACCCGTTGAACCATTCGGAATACTATTGGATACTCGGGGAACTCGCACCGAAGTGCCACATATATAGCCAATGCTATCTCAATCTCATATCACATATATGCTCACTCTCGAGCTATCAACGGGCCTGCTCACATAAGCTGTGGGTCAAGACGTTGCTACACGGTGCTGCTCACACAAGCTGTCAAGTAACCGTAACACATGCTGGTATACTCAGCCACCGGTAGGGCGTCAGACCAAAGACCGGATCACATAATCACAATAAGCCCTAATGTCATGTCATTCGTATCCTAATCTATTCCTAAGGTTCAACCGGGATTTCCAATGCCAAATCGTCGTCGAATCATTGTCGAACATGTCCGTAATCTTGTATTCATAGTTTATGCAATATCAAAGCATTTAAAATACATTTATAACGTAATTTATTACATACGAACTTACCTCGGACGTAAAAACAACGACACGAGTCGATTAATCCAAAACCTTGTTCTTCCCCCGATCTAAGTCCGTATTTCGTTGTTCTTGATCTATACGATATTAAATTTAACTTATTTAATTACCTCACTATTCAATTTAATCCAAAACACTTACTAAAACACATTTACACTTTTGCCCTAGTATTTCACAACTTTTACAATTTAGTCCTTATTTCATTAAAACACAAATTCATACAATTTAACCACAACCCAATGCTAGCCAAATTACCATTAGGTCCCTAACAGCCCATATTTTCCATTTATTTCACATTTTGACCACAATTTTTTAACATTTCTCAATTTAATCCCTAATTTGCATTTTCACTAAAAATCACTTAACAAAACTTTTATAACTATCATCAAACATTCATAATCTATCCTCAAACATCAAAACACACATTTATTCATCAATGACAACATCAAAAGTCTTTAACAGTTTTGCAAAACAGTCCCTGGGCTAGCTAGACCTAGTTGCAACGATCACAAAAACATAGAAATCATTAAAAACGGAACAAAAACGGAATTACAATTGACCTAGGAAGAACAAAATGCTTCAAGCCCTAAATTTGCTTTTCTTCTTGCTAAAAATCAGCTCGGAAGAAGATGGACACTATTTTATGACTTTGTTTTATTTATTTTTACTTAAATTACCAATTTACAAATATAACCTTAATGAATATTAGTTATTTCAATAAATGGCAAACCATTATCATCCATTAACTCACTAATGCGTTAATTACCACTTAAAGACCTTAAATTTAAGGTTCTATAGCTATTTAACACCTTTAGCTAATAGATTACAAGTTTTACACTTTACGCGATTTAGTCCTTTTTATCAAATTGACTAATCAAACGATGAAATTTCTATGCAAAACTTTCACACAATCACTCAATCATGCTATAGACATTAAAATAATAATAAAATAAATATTTTGACTTCAAATTTGTGATCCCAAAACCACTGTTCTGATTTGACTAAAAACGGGTTGTTACAACTCTCCCCCCTTAGGGATTTTTGTCCCCGGAAATCTTATTAGTGAATAGGTTAGGGTACTATTTTCTCATAGTTTCCTCGGGATCCCAAGTGGCTTCTTCAACACCATGCTGTTGCCAAAGTACTTTCACTAAAGCTATACTTTTATTTCTCAACTGTTTAACCTCTCGAGCTAAAATTCTGATCGATTTTTCGTTGTATGACATGTCGGGTTGAATTTCAATCTCTGTCGGAGAAATTATATGAGATGGATCTGATCTATATCATCGTAACATCGACACATGAAACAGATTACGGATTTTTTCTAATTCTAACGGTAATGCTAGCCGATATGCCACTGACCCTATCCTTTCAATGATCTCGTACGGCCCTATAAAATGCGAACTTAGTTTACCTTTATGACCAAATCGAAGTATTCTCTTCCACGGCGAAACTTTTAGAAATACTTTGTCGCCGATCTGAAATTCAATGTCTTTTCATTTTAAATCCGAGTACGATTTCTGTCAATCTGAAGTTGCTTTCAAACTGTCGCAAATTACTTTCACTTTTTCTTCAGTCTCTCGGATCAAATCAACCCTGTGAATCTTTTTCTCACCCGGCTCTGTCCAGTACAATGGAGTTTGGCATTTGCGACCATACAAAGCTTCGAACTGTGCCATTTTTATGCTCGATTGAAAACTGTTGTTATACGTAAATTCAACAAACGACAAATATTTCTCCCAGTTGCCTTCAAATTCTAAAACACAACAACAAAGCATATCTTCGAGAATTTGTATTACTCTCTCAGACTGACCATCAGTTTGCGGATGAAATGCTGTACTAAATTCATCCTCGTATCCAGAGCTTCTTGCAATTTCTTCCAAAATCGTGATGTAAACCTCGGATCTCTATCCAAAATAATCGAAACTGGCACACCGTGCAATCTAACGATTTCTGAAATGTATAATTCAACCAATTTATCAAGTGAATAGTCTGTACGTACCGAAATGAAATGTGTTGATTTTGTCAGTCAATCAACGACAACCCAAATAACATCTTTCTTCTTTGGAGACAAAGGTAATCCCGATACGAAATCCATCGTAACTCTATCCCATTTCCATTCTGGTATCATCACAGGCTGTAGTAATCCCGAAGGTACTTGATGTTCAACTTTAACTTGTTGACAAACTAAACATCTCGATACAAACTCTGAAATGTCTTGTTTCATACCAAACCACCAATACAATTGTTTCAAGTCATTGTACATTTTGGTACTGTAACGCCCCATACCCGAGTCCGAGACTAAGACTGGATACGAGACATTACCATGCTTGAACTCACTTAAACATGTACTTACGGGCTATAAAATTTTGTTCCGAATTAAAAACTTCTCTTTCTTAGTCAAATAAGACATTTCATGGGCCTACAAGGCCTCAGACTTATGTCCCGAAACTTTCGGAACTCATTTGGAAACTTTCTCTCCAAACAGGGGTCACACGTCTGTGTGACTTGGGACACGTCCGTGCACCCCTAAAACATGCCCGTGTCTTTCACCCGTGGTGGATACTAGCAAATTACACACGGCCCGGACACGCCCGTGGCCTTGGCCCGTGTGCCAAACCTTGGCATTCTAACTTATTCACACGGTCTATACACAAGCCCGTGTGCATTAGCCGTGTGATAATTCAATTACTAAGTGTAAAGTGCAGACTTCACACGCCCAGGGCACACGCCCATGTGCTAACCGTGTGGTACACACGGCCTAAACACACGGCCGTGTTATTAGCCCGTGGTCTATCATGACTTAAAACACTAATGTGCAGGGGACACACGGCTTAGACAAATGCCCGTGCATCCATTCGTGTGGGCACTTAGAGGCTATTTACCAAGCCAACTGCCACCCTGAAATCAAGACCAAACCCATGCTCAATTCAGCAACTCAAGTATTACATCTAACATGAACAAGGATGCATACTTCATTGATAGATTAAAACATACATACATAATCATCCATGACTCATCTCTTTGGCCATATACAAAAATAATACTAAGCTTGATAACCAACACTTTGGCTAATTTTAAAACATAACTTAAAATGAAATGCTTCCTATACATGCCATACTTAATATAAACACTTGGCTATACCAAAATATCGATTGATAGTGTGCTCCGAGCTCCGATGACGATGATCTACGAGATTAGCTAGGCGAGACTACATGGAAAGAAAGAATAAAGGACGTAAGCATTTAGCTTAGTAAGTTTGCATGTAATTCTCATAGCAATATATTTGTTTAACATTAACCATTCATCATAAACAATGGCATTATGAATCTCAAGTATTTTAGCTTACTTACTCTTACTGATTCTTACATATCTCATGGTACTTACTATTCTCATGCTCATACGGTAAACAATATACCTGTATCACTTGATCACATAGATCAGTATACTTTACTATGATGAGTATAATCTCAACTTCATCATTCATATCATGAATAATACTCTTAACTAGCATAACTTGATAATAACTTTACTTACTTAACTTTCTTACTATATCATTTGAGCTTTACTCTCTTGCCCGATGAATTTCTATGAATAACTGAGGATATTGAATCTCATCCCACATAACTCGATGCCAAAGCCATCTCCTCTATATGGTCTTACATGGGATCTCTCATCTTGGTATTGATGCCATGTCTTGACATGGACTTACTCAAAGTCTTCCTTGTGTGTTCCCTTGGGAACTTACCATTGCCATGTCTTGACATGGTCTTACTTGGTATCTTTACTCATGAACTGGTCAATGCCGAGCCTTGGCTTGGACTTACATGAAATCTTTCTTGTTACTCACCAATGCCATGCCTTGGCTTGGACTTACATGGAATCTCCACCTCATGATAGCTTTTCAATGCCAAGACTTGTCTTGGACTTACATGACATCTTTGCTTGGAGACTCACCAATGCCATGCCTTGGCTTGGGCTTACATGGGTCTTCATCTCATAATAACTCTTCAATGCCAAGACTTGTCTTGGACTTACATGATAACTTGCTTGATTGCCGATGTCATGCCTTGGCTTGGTCTTATACGGACTTTCTTATCTCGTGTGGTAGATCGAGTATCCTAAGTAATTCAACTTCAATCGGGACTTTCTCATGCTTAATCTCATTAATTTCTTTATTTAACATAGCAATAAGCATTTCTATGGTAATAATGTACATTATACTAAGCAATTCAATGATAATAATCATAAAGCTTAGAAATCATACAAACTTACCTCAATATACAAAATGTATGTAGATATGCAATTTAGTCCTCGACTTTGTTCTTGCCTCGGTTTCGATCCAGGCTTCATTTTTCTTGATCTATAATAATAATTAGATCATTTAATACTCACATTGACTAAATTCACTCTTAACTCATACTTTGGCAAAATTACTATTTTGCCCCTAAACTTTCTCTTATTTGCACTTTTGCCCCTAGGCTCGTAAAATGATTCTCATTTAACTTTCTTAAACATCATGCTTAGCTGATTCATTTTCTCTACTATAACAATCATCAATTCTCACTATTTCTAATAGGTATGACCAATTTCATAACTATTACAAATTAGTCCATACTATCATTTTTCATGAAATTCACTAAGGAAAAGATGTTTATCTAACATCAAACTCTCATAATTTCCATAAAATATCATTTTACATGCATGATACACATGGGTAGATTTTTGAACATGCTTCTTAGCTCATCTTATAGCTAAAAATAGCTAATTCATAATACGAGGACTCCAAAAATACGAAGAATATTAAAAACGGGGCTAGGATGACTTACTTGCAAGCTTCAAAAATTTGAAGAACCCTAGCTATGGAGTCTCCCAATTTTCGGCACAAGGAAGAAGATGAATGAAATTTTTATCATCTTTTTTCCTATTTTAATCATTTAATAGGTAAATGACCAAAATGCCCTTCTCTTTAAAAATTTACAATTTGCTAACTCATGTCCATTTTTGTCCAAAACTTATAATTTGGGAAAATTGCTATTTAAGGACTTCTAATTTATATTCTAAAGCTATTTCATACAAAAAGCTTCTAGAAACTCATATTTTGCAACTTTTGCAATTTAGTCCTATTTGATCATTCCATGTCAATTTCACAAAATTTCTACATGGAACTTTAATACTATCATGCAAACATGTCATAAACCTTAAGAACTCAATTTACTAACTCAGATTTGTGGTCTCGCACCACTATTCCGACTAGGCCCTTAATCGGAATGTTACAGGTACTCCCCGGGTGAACAGATAAACAACCACTGTGTGCTTCGTGCAAAATTTTCTGAATGAGTTAAAAATTCTTTGGTACAAAAATTCTACCTCGGAACATGAAACAATCATCGGACCCAATCTGATATTCTGAATCACTAGTCGACTCACATTGCCCTATTTTGGCTTGTAATTCATTATCATATTTCTAAGCTTCGCAAATTTGCTGAAGAAATACCGGTTTAGCTTTTAATTCTGCTATAATCGAACCATCATCAGATAATGTTAACCAAGTATTCAACACTCTTAAAGCAAACAAAGATTTTCTACTCAAAGCATCTGCGACTACATTTGCTTTCCCTAGATGATAATAAATTATTAACTCGTAATCTTTCAATAGCTCGAGCCATCTCCTTTGTCGTAAGTTCAGATCTTTCTAAGTCATTATATATTTCAAACTCTTGTGATCAGTAAAGATATGGCACTTTTCACCGTACAAATGATGTCACTAAATTTTCAATGCAAAAATAATAGCGGCCAACTCTAAATCATGCATCGGATAATTCTTTTCATGTGGCTTCAACTGTCTGGAGGCATAAGCTATAACTTTTCCTTCTTGCATCAAAATGCAACCCAAGCCATTTAATGACGCGTGCTATAAATCACGAATTCTGTACTCGACTCAGGTTGAACCAACACTGGTGCATCAGTTAACAATGCTTTCAACTGATCGAAACTCTGTTAACACTTTTTGGACCACTCAAATTTTACATCTTTCTGTAACAATCATCGAGAATCCTTTAACAAATCATCAATAGTAACCAGCTAATCCCAGAAAACATCTGACTTCAGATACATTTTTTGGTGGTTTCCAACCAACAACGGCTGAAATTTTGCTCAGATCAACTCTTACACCTTCCGCTGAAACAATATGTCCCAAAAATCTGACTTCTCGGAGCCAGAATTCACATTTGCTGAATTTAGCGAAGAGTTGCTTATCTTTCAAAGTTTGTAGCACAATTCTCAAATGCTCGGCATGCTCAGACTCATATCAAGAATAAATCAGAATGTCATCAATGAACACAACAACGAATCTGTCTAAATACGGTCTAAAATTCTGATACATCAAATCAATAAAAACTGCAAGAGTATTAGTCAATCCACAAGGCATAACAAGAAATTCATAATGTCTGTACCTCGTTCTGAATGTAGTTTTCGGCACATCTGAATCTTTCACTCGCAACTTATAATAGCCAGATCTCAAATCAATCTTCGAAAACACTGTTGCCCCTTTCAACTGATCAAACAAATCATCTATTCTCGGCAACGGATACTTATTCTTTATTGTAACCTTGTTGAGCTGTCGATAGTCAATACATATTCTCATTGGCCCGTCTTTCTTCTTTACGAACAATACTGGCACACCCCAGGGTGAAAAACTAGGTCGTGCAAAACCTCTATCTGTTAACTCTTGCAACTGAGATTTCAACTCTTTTAATTCTGTCAGAGCCATTCTGTACGGAGCTATAGATATATGTGAAGTTCCCGACACTAACTCAATAGCAAATTCAACCTCTCTGATCGGTGGTAACCCCAGTAATTCTTCTGGAAACACATCCGGAAACTCATAGACTATCGGCACTGATTCAATCTTTGATTCAAACACTTTTGTATCTAGCACATATGCAAGGTAAGCTTCGCAACCTTTCCTCACACATTTCTGAGCTGACATAGACGAAATCACTACAGGCAATTCACTCAATTCATCTGATTCAATTCGAAGAATTTCACTGTTCTGACATTTCAATTCAATAGTCTTTCGTCTATAATTTACAACGGCATCATGCAGAGTCAACCAATCCATACCCAGAATTACATCGAATTCATCAAATGGCAAAAGCATCAAATCAGCCGAAAAACAGTAACCGAGTCATTAAAGGACAGTTCTTGCAAACTTTATCAACTAGTACATACTTGCCTAAGGGGTTCGATACTTTAATTACAAACTCAGTAGACTCAACATGCAAATTCTTACTAAACACTAAATTCATGCAGATATACGAATGAGTCAATCTAGGATAAATCAAAGCAATCACATTAGTGTCGTAAAGAGAAAATGTACCAGTGATAACATCGGGTGACGACGCCTCTTCGCGAGCACAAATAGCGTAAGCTCTAGCAGGTGCTCTTGCTTCAAATCTCATAGTCAAATCCTTTGTTGCGCCTCTACTACTGGTCCCATTTCTAGCATTTCTAGGTGGCCTCCCTCTAGTGGTTGCGTTACTCGGTCTTACATTCTGAAACTCATCTTTCTCAGCTAATTCATGGCAAAATGATCTTGCGAACCACATTTGAAACAAGCCCGATTATTCATTCTACATTCACCAGGATGTCTTCTTCCACATCATTGACATTCAGGTCTATAGTTTCTCACACTGCCAACACTCAATACTGATGTAGCTTGAGCTTTAGGACTTGAGTATTGTTTTCCACGATCTCTGTTCGAATACCGATTGAAGCATTTGGACGAGTGAACGAATCTCTGGATTTCTTTGACAAAGATTGATAAGACTTATTCATCAGTCTTCTTCTCGAGTCTCTAGCCTCTGAATCCGCTTTTCTCTTTTCTTTGCTAAGCTCCTCGACTTTGCAAGCTCTATCAACCAAGACAACAAATTCTTTCAATTCTAGAATTCTGACTAGAAGTTTAATATCCTCGTTCAACCCATCAACGAACCGTTTGCACATGATTTCTTTAGTAGAAATATACTCCCGAGCATACTTACTTAATCTTACAAATTCCATTTCATACTCAGTCACTATCATACAGCCCTGTTTCAATTCTAGAAACTCTTTATGCTTTTGATCGAGAAACCACTGACTTATGTATTTCTTCCGAAACTCAGTCTGAAAGAATTCCAAGGTCACTCTTTCTCTCAGTACCACTGATACCAAAGTATTCCACCATTGATACGTTGTGTCCCTCAATAATGAAATGGCACATTTTAAACACTCAGCTGGCGTGCACGAAAGCTCATCAAATACCCAAATACTGTTTTCAAGACAAAATTTAGCTCTCACGGGATCTTCATCAACGGTAGCTCTGAACTCTTTGGCCCTGCATTTTCGGATCTTATCTATTGGCAGCTTATTCAATCTTAGAAGTTCCTCAGCTTGATGAGCAAGGGGGACACGTTGGGGATTAGGTGGGGGTGGAGGTTGTTGAGCAGCCGGAGTTGTCTGAACAAATTTCGTGAACCACTCATTCATCATTTGGAAAAAGACTTCTTTAGCCTCTCCTCCGCGACTACTCGATACATTTCTAGATTCAGACAGCGCTGTCCCTTAAGCAAGAGCTAGCGTATTACTCTCAACATCATCAGCTATAGCTTGATTGGGATCCATTTGCTATACGAAAACACAGTTTAAATTGTCAGCAGTCACTATCACAGGTTATATATGGCATGTATAGCTAGACCCTCACACACGCTATGTTAGTCCAAGAATCGACTAAACCGTAGCTCTGATACCAATAAACGTAACACCCTTCACCCGTATTTAAAACTGAAATAGGGTTACGGAGCATTACTAAACTTATCACACATTTAAACATACATTTCTCACACAATTAGTCAATTCAAATACAATTCATTCACAACCAATCATTTTATCCCTTATACGAGCCTACGAGGCCCAAAACATGCATTCGGGGTGGTTCGGGACTAAACTGATAACTCTAGAAACTTTTCATCACCTAGAACATTTTTGGTATAAAAAAGAGACACACGCCTGTGTGGCCCGGCCGTGTATCTCACACGGCCAAAGACACGCCCGTGTCACAGGCTGTGTGGACATTTGAAATGGAAGCACATGGCCATGTCCCAGCCCATGTCCGACCCCGTGTCCAAACTAGTGAGCATACTGACTTAGGTTAGCCTATGTGCCCTTCGAAGTGGCCACACACGCCCGTTTGCTAGGCCGTGTGCTAGGCCATGCCAAACCTGTAGGGTATACTGACTTATGCCACACGACCAAGTCACACGCCTGTGTGTGAGGGCGTGTGAAGCATAGTGACTTAATTTTAATTTCAACACAGGGGACACACGGCGGTGTACATGACCGTGTGTCACACACGGCTGAGACACATGCCCGTGTCTCTGCCTGTGTGGACAAAAATAGGCTATTTACCAAGCCAATTTGCCACCCAAACTTATGCACACCTACACCAAACTCAAATGGCACAAAACATAGCATATAATAGGTATTCAGTCAACCTCACTCAAGCATATTTCATACCATTTCCAACACCAACCAATACAAAACATAAATACCACAATATGCCATCCAAATTCATACCAAACTTTACTTTCATAATACATCAACAATGACCAATCTAAAATATGCATTAATGCCTAGATTCACTAGCATACCAATATTCATAACTTAACCATTTGACAACCACAATATCTACTATCAATAAACATTACAAAGCCAACCTTAATCACATGGCATAAACCATAAACACACATATATATATACACAACCAAACCAACAAAATTAAGCCAACTTCCATGGCTATATACCAACAAAAACATTTAACATTTACAAGCGAATTTAAATGGCAAAACTCATTACCAAAATACATATCAAAATGACCATAATCCTATACATGCCATATAACCAAAACATAAGCTCAAAAGTACCAAATTGATAGTTGGATAGTGTGACGAAGCCTCCTACGATCCCCGAATCTGAGCTAGCTTTGGAATCACTATAAAACATGGTAAAATACACAAAGTAAGCTTTATAGCTTAGTAAGCTCGTATGAAATAAACTCAATTTAATTATAGATATACAATTCAACAAATTTATTATAACAACATATAGATCATTTAACTAACAAACCTTTCACATATTCAATAATAATCTTATATAAGAACTTCACAACTTCTTCGTTTTAAGCTTATACAATTCATGTACATACCTGTACCACCTCGTATCAATCTCATACTCAACCACATCTATCATTTACACTTTGAACCATTCGAAATATTATCGGATACTCAGGGAAATAGCACCGAAGTGCCACTTTTATAGCCAATGCTATCTCAATCTCATATCACATATATGCTCACTCTCGAGCTATCAATGGGCCTGCTCACACAAACTGTGGGTCAAGACGTAGCTACACGGTCTTTGCTCACACACAAGCCGTCAAGTAACCGCAACACATCTGCCGGTATACTCACCACCGGTAGGGACGTCTGAGACCAAAGCACCTCGATCACATAATCACAATAAGCCCTAATGTCATGTCATTCGTATCCTAATCTATTCCTAAGGTTCAACCGAGATTTTGAATGTCGAATCGTCGTCGAATCATTGTCGAACATGTCTATAATCTCGTATTCGAGTTTATGCAATATCAAAGCATTTAAAATACATTTATAACGTAATTTATGATGTGTCTCTAACTAACTACGATCACAATAAAGGCAAGCGCACCTATCGAATAGTAGTATAGTTATGGTAAGACCGAAAATATCGTATCCACAATGACCAAGAGTACTAGTAATTACTATCTTTCTATTATCTAGCCTAAGAATTGGAGTGATTTCTTTTAAACTAAAATCAATTAAAAGCACGACAGAGAATGAATTGGGAAAATACTTTTTAGACAACTTTATGAGATAGGCAATACCCAAGGAAGAATCCACCTAGACTTCACTTATTACTTCTGATTCATATGATTTATTCACTTGACTTAATCCGTAGAAATCAATAAATTATGTTAATATCTCTTTCAAGACTAAAAACAACTGACTCTAGGTTGATTAATTGATATCTCTTTCTAAGTAAAACCCCTATTGTCACATTAACTCAATCTATGGATTCCCTTATTAGATTTGACTCTAATCCGACAGATTTTCGTCGCCCTATTTCTAGGGTTGCAATCAACTCCGCTTAATTGTGTTGATCTACTCTTAAACAGGGACTTTTGCTCCTCTGAATAAGCACATTCGACTTGAATTAATAACCTGAATTATCAAAACAAGAATAAAAACTCACAATTAAGAATAAGAACAAGTATTTATCTTATAAATCAAATAGTAATAAGATCCGTCTCAAGTTTCATCCCCTCAGGTATTTAAGGGACTTAGTTCATACTGATAGAGGGAAACATCTTAAAATAAGGAAAACAACAAAACATAAGAAAACCCAAAAACTTCAAGAGAAATTGATAGGAGATCTTCAGTCTTGATGGAGATCCTTCTTTCGAGCTACTCTCGATGGCTGTCTTCGAGTATTTTCTGCCTTCTACTCTGCGTGTCTTTTTAGGTCCTCCCCTAGGGTGTTTATATAGGCTTTGGAGCACCTTTCTTGGCCTACAAGTAACCTTTTCCGAATGAAATTAAACTTAGGTTCGCCAGGGACACGCCCGTGTGACACGCTCGTGTTCGATAGCTTAGGCCATGCTTGATTCTGCTCGCCACACACGGCCGTGTGATCTTCCCGTGTGCTATAGTCCAAGCCGTGTTGATTTTTAAGGTAGGCACATTTTGTCCCTTTTTGGCCTGTTTCTCGTTCTTTTTGACTCCTTAAGCTCTCCTGAGTATAAAACATGAAATTAAAGGATTAGGAGCATCGAATTCATCAAATCTAATTAAAATTCATCCAAAAGCAAGCCAAGCATGGGGTCAAAATATGTATAAATTATGGTTTATCAATTTATTACATACAAACTTACCTCGGACGTAAAAACGATGACACGAGTCAATTAATCCAAAACCTTGTTCTTCCCTCGATCTAAGTCTGTACTTTATTGTTCTTGATCTATACGATATCAAATTTAACTTATTTAATTACCTCACTATTCAATTTAATCCAAAACATTTATTAAAACATATTTACACTTTTGCCCCTTGTATTTCACAACTTTTAGAATTTAGTCCTTATTTCATTAAAACACAAATTCATACAATTTAACCACAACCCAATGCTAGCCGGATTACCATTAGGTCCCTAGCAGCCCACAAAGTTTCAACATTTCTCAATTTAATCCATAATTTGCATTTTCACTAAAAATCACTTAACAAAACTTTTATAACTATCATCAAACATTCATAATCTATCCTCAAACATCAAAAAACACATGTATTCATCAATCAAAACATCTAATATCTTTAATAGTTTTGAAAAATTGTCCCTGGGCTAGCTAGACCTAGTTGCAACGATCACAAAAACATAGAAATCATTAAAAACGGAACAAAAATGGACTTACAATTGACCTAGAAAGAACCGAATGCTTCAAGCCCTAAAATGTCTTTTCTTCTTGCTAAAAACCGGCTAGGAAGAAGATGGACACTATTTTATGACTTTGTTTTATTTATTTTTACTTCAATTACCAATTTACAAATATAACCTTAATGAATATTAGTTATTTCACTAAATGCCAAAAAATTATCATTCATTAACTCACTAATGGGTTAATTACCACTTAAGAACCTTAACTTTAAGGTTCTATAGCTATTTAACACATTTAGCTAATAGAACACAAGTTTCACACTTTACGCGATTTAGTCCTTTTTATCAAATTGACTAATCAAACGATAAAATTTCTAAACAAAAATTTCACACAATCACTCAATCATGTTGTAGACATTAAAATAATAATAAAATAAATATTTTAACTTCGAATTTGTGGTCCTAAAACCACTATTTCGATTTGACTAAAAACGGACTATTACAGATTTAGTGACTATCCATCATCAACATACAAATATCTGCCAAGTTCATGCTTAAATGAATCAAAAAAGAAAACATAAAAAGGCAAGGATGAGAATATGTTAGTGACTCTTGAGGGAGTCTTTGTTAAAGATGATAGAAACACTAGTGGTGGTGAAAGCATAGCTAAATTTGAGGTTTTTATAGTTTTGAAAGTTCTAAAAGATGAAATTTATTAGAAACTTTAAAGAGATCAAAATAAAAAGAGAAAGTTTTGTCTCTAATTTAAACATAAAAGTTACAGTGAAAATGAAGAACTACTAGCTACTAACTAACTAAGCTAAGAAATGAAAGGCAAAAAAACCAAAAAATGGTGAAAGGAATAAAAGGGAACTAAAACAATGATAAAGGTGGCTCTTTTATGTTTGGCATCAAGTGTGCCTTTAATAGACCCAAGTTACAACCTTAATATTTGACAAAAATGCCCTTGGAGTGCTTGGAACAACAGAAATGTGCAAGTGTACACAATCGCAACAAGTAATAAAGTGACAAGTAAATTTGAGTTATCGTACCCACAGGGACTGTGAAAAGAATTATTTATGAATGCAATATAAAAAACACTTTGGTTAAGAAAAAAATATGGATTTGAAGAGGTGATTAAAAACTAGGGTTTTAACTAAGTAAAATAAATAAAAATAAAATAAAGGTTCCAATGCACGATTTCAAAAGATAATTTTAATCAAGATGACATAATTGTGCTAGATTAATTACATTTCTTAACTTAGAATTATTAAACTCATGTTTATATTGTTATGAATAAATTCACGGTAACTCGGTAATTTGCTAACTTATGAACATACTCACCTACCAAAATCCATTCATCTCTTGACTATATCTCTTTGTCAATTCAACCGATTAAACAAATTTTAATAGGCAAATGTGTAACGACCCGAAATTGGGCCTAGTAGGATTGGGCCCATTGGGCCTTGAGCGTAGAAGCATTTTAAAAATTTTTGAGAATAAGAGAACGGCATTTTTCAAGTTGGACTTATTAGAAAGGTGATTTTAGAAAGTTACGGGGTTATATGAAGTTCCGGGTTCAAGTTGGGCTTTAGTAAAATTTTGTGTTTTAGCACTTTAAGGAGAGATAGTAAGTGGCATCAAGGCTTATGGAAATAAGAGAGCAATTTGCTTGCATAATGAGCATATGGTAAAGAGGCTATGGCGCCACATGAAGGACTTTAAGGGATGGGGTTCAAATCCCATCAAGTGCAAAATTATGACTATTTTTTTGTGTTCTTTCCCTAAGTGTCGGCCAAGCTTGTAAATAAGGCAAGTTGGACTTTTTAATTTTGGCAAGGTGGCTAAGGAAATATGGTAAGGAAGAGTGGATGGAAAGGAGTAAAAGAAAAGGGAAGGAATAAGGAACATGTTGGCATTTTTCGTGGGGGATGTTTTGGAAAGGTTTTATTTGGTCTATGTTCATCTTTTGGTAAAGATGATAATGGTTTGGGAAAGGGAGAGGGTAGCCAAATTTTGATGGGAGCATTTTGATAGTTTTGGTGTTGGTTAGGCCTAATTCCTTTTGGCATCCCTTGTGTTCATTCTTTCAACTTCCCCTCTCATTGCCGCAACTTCAAGACAATAGTGGGCATTTTCTCTTTTCTTTCTTGTCTTGCCGAAAACACCTAGCCTTTGTGACAAATTATTTTCACTCATCTTCTCTTGAAAACTGAAACTACCGATCCTTCTTTGTTGTCTGGCTACTAGTTCCAAACCGTGTTCTTCATTTCAGTTTATCCCTATTATTAAGGTAAAGGTTCTTTCTTCTTATTCATGTTGTTTGTTCTTTCTTCTCTTGACTTGGCTAAGCTGAAACTCTCATCCCTTGGCTAAGCCGAATCTAGCCACTTCTTGTTATTTTAAACTCCTATTATTCTCTTTTGATGAAGGCCGAATCAAGCCATCCTTGCTGCTACTTATCTTTCTCTTAGCCTTGGTTTCGAAAGTTGATTGGGACTCGTTGGAATAGCCAAGGTACAAGACCGAATTTTAGAATCTAGTAGGAAAGGATCGCGATTGTGGTAAGTGACTCTTGTGAGTGAGTACTTTTGGACTTTTGGAACTTTTAAGAAATCGAGGCTAACTTTTGACTGATTTTAATTTTAGGGGGCAACGAAGAGTGGTTCTTTAGGGAATCCTTATCAGGTGTGTAATCCCATACCTTTCCGAATACATGTTTGAAATGGTGTGTAATCTCACACTTCTCTGAAATTTTGCATGAAATATTCTGTGATTTGGTCGAAATACCGAAGAAAACCAAAAACCGGCATCCGTGATCACTTGGGCATGCGTATGTCCGTAGTGGTAACCATAGTTTGCAATGAAATAGTTTTTGGTCAGCAACAGTGACGTGATTTTGAAAAATCACGGAAACTAGGAGAAAAGGGATTAATAATTGAATAAGATATCAAATTAAATCTTACTATGTCTATTTTTATATGGAAGAAGCGGAGAAGGAAAACAAATTTTAAAGTCTGTGATATTTTAATTTTAGTGAGACTGGTTCTGAATGACTTCGTGGTTCCCTGATCTGTCTTGGAAAAATCGTATAAAATTGTAAAAAGTGAATTATGAGTTATAGTTTATATGTATAGTTTCCTTAGTGAGCCTATTTTCAATAAAAACAAGTGAGAGCAGTATATGAAAACCGTACAGTGAGATATTTGAAATTAAGGAAAGAGAGGTCAGAATCGTTGGACAGTGAAACAAGGGAAACTTTAAGGAATAAACTGTACTAAATGGCTAAGCCAAAAATTCTGGAAAAATTGTAGTAAGAATATATATGAGTCTAGTTTAAAGGAAAATTTATGGATTTAGATTTCGAGATTCCTAACTCGAGTTATAGCCAATTTAGTCAGTATGATGCAGATGGACAGTTTCAGTTTTTATGCCCCAAATTAGTAGTTAAGTCTGGGTTGCGAAATTACCATAATACCCTTAGAGGGTAAATTACCGAAATACCCCTGAATTGCGAGATTACCAAACTACCCTAAGTGGGTAAGATTACCGAATTATGAAAATGCCCTTATGGGCCGAATTATGAAAATGCCCCTATGGGCCGAATTACGGAAATGCCCCTAAAGGGCCGATTTGTTATACTGCCTTAACGGGCCGATTTGTTATATTGCCTTAATGGGCCGAATTGTTATATTGCCTTAATGGGCTGATTTGTTATATTGCCTTAACGGGCCGATTTGATATATAGCCATAATGGGCCGATCTGATATATTGCTAAATGGGCCGATCTGATATATGGCTTAATGGGCCGATTTGATATAATGCCCTAATGGGCCGATTTTGTAAAGTGTTAATGGGCCAAATTGTTTGTAATAAATCTCTGAGTTATTAATTATCCTGGTTATATTGTAAATATTATGATTTACGATGTATGTTGCATTTACATAAGTTGCATGGGATTGGGATATTGATGATCGGGGAAGTGAAATTTGGTGGCTCTGCCACATATTCTGGTGACTCTGTCACATTTTTCGTGGCTAAGCCACGTATATTCTGTTATTCTGGTGGCTTGTCCACAATTCGAATTTGATATAAATGGCTAAATGCCTATGATTGGTGTGTTACGGGTGGGTTGACAAAAGATCCCCACAGGTGTGATGGATGGTACGGGTGGTGTGTAACAGATGGATTATTAGGTTGGTTTGGGATTGCATTACATTCATACAATATAATTGATACATTATTATGTGAAAAGGGGCTTAGGCCCAAAATATTGCTAAATGGGTTCAGGCCCAGTGGATGACGGTAAGGGGATTATACACTGAGTTCTTGTAACTCACCCTCCCTTTTTCTTAACCCTTGTAGGTAATGCTCAGTGATGTGGACTTGGGCCATGGATGACTCGGTGGAAGCCATACTTCAGAAATGGTGTTTATTTTGAACTTTAGATTTCTATTTCCGTTCACTTTACTATTTTGGGTTTTTTTATGATGTAATAAGGCCTCTGGAGTATTTATTTTTGCTTTATGTTGACGTACTTTAATTTTGCTTGAATTGTTTTTAAATGGAAATTTTTCTAAAAACTTAAATAAAGGTTTTCCAAAATCGATTAACAAATTGATTTCATAATAAACTTTTATAAATATTTTAACACGGAAGTTTTCACTCGAACTATTAAATGATATTTTCAAAAGTCACGGTTTTAAAGTTCACTACCTTGATTGTTGACTCATCAATCAATCTTTCAAAAATACTTGTATTTTATCTACGTTTCCGCAACGTCTTCAAAATGCTTCTGCAACTCTATTTATAAACGTCACATTTTTGTAAATTGTTTATTTCAAATATGCTTCCGCAAACGAAAAGGTTTTTAAAGATAAATATGTTTTCAAGTAGACATCAATTGCTTAAGTGTTTTGGGTTTTAACAAAGAGGCTGTATTTCTCAAGCAATTTTTTACTTCCATGTGACACACCAGATTCGGGCCTAACTTCTAGGCCGGGTTTGGGGTGTTACAAAATGTGTTAATGCACATACATACTTATGAAATTAAAATAATCTCTTGTACATATCTCTATGCCAATTCAAACTATTAATTCAATCTCATAAGAACATAAAAGATTACGTGAGGTAACAGTGTATTTCTACCTTGAAACAGTTTAATCACAATAATCTTGCAAGTTATGCAAGGCTAATGTATCGCTAGATACCGTTGCTAATTTAACCCTCAGCTACCTTAGATGATTAAACATGCCCTGATTAAGTATTGTGTCAATTAATTACAATTTCAATCCGTTTAAATAAATAATTCATTAGTTACCTTACAATTGTAATGCAAGAATAACTTAGTCATGGATTTACTTAATCAAACATCTTACCGAGGCCTATAACAACACAAACACAATTTTAATAAATTAAGTAGACGAAATGCAATCAACCTAACATGAATTAAATTTAAGCCATATCAATTAAATTAAACATTTCAAAATCACAAATATTCATAGACATGTTCATCATAACAACAACAAAAATTAAAAGGATGGGGAACAAGAATCAAATCCTGTGTTTCTCCGTGGCTTGACTGGTTTGCTCCAATCTTCCTTCTCTACTTTTTCTTGTCGAACCAAGGCTACTACGAACACTTTAATGCTTCTCCAAATGGTGGATGAATGACTCTTGTTCAAGAGGTGAAATCGGCAAGAGAATAAAGAAAAATGGATGGGAAATGAAGAGAAAAAATTGAGAGAGAAGACAAGAGATGAGAAAGTTGAGGTGTGTTTCAAATAAGCAGCCAAGGGGGGTTTTTATAGGTTGATAAGGCTGCTAAAAATAGCCAAAATCAGCAGCCAAAGAGCCCTCCCATGGCCGGCCACACATGTGGCAAGTTTGAAGTTTTCAAACTCGCTATATTAAGGTAGGGGCAAATCTAGAAAGGCACAAATACTGGAGGGGTTTGTTTGCAATTTGAACAATTCTTCAAGGGACATTTTTCAAGCTAATTAATCAGCCAAACAAGCTGATTGGGTCAGCATGTGGGACGGTTTTGGGCTGCCTAGTAATCGGTCGGTTCAGTTTTTTCTCGGTTCAACTCAACTGGGCCACTTTTCATAATTAATTAATTAATAATAATTTATTTAACCCAAATTAAATTGGATATAAATTAAATTTATTATATTATGAATTAATACACATAATTTGGACCGTCTTAAGCTGAATAATTAATTCGCCTTGATGCTTCAAAATTGCTTCTCGGTTTTGCGCTTTTAGTAGTGTCTGCCGAGCCGTTTTTCGCCCTTTGTACAAATATGTCGAAAATAATCAAAATTAATCAACATTAATTATAAAATTAATTAAAATTCATTATGTTAATAATTTAAGTGCAAAATAATTACTTTATAATAATTATATATTTTTCGACAAGAATTTTACCGAACTTGCATGAATTTGGGTTAAAAAGGGCATGAAAAATTATGTATATTTTTGTGTTTCCACACCCCCAAAATTATTTCATTGCTCGTCTCGAGTAATGCACAAATTTGAAAAGAATTTCTCGGAAACACTTTTAAAAATTCCTTCAGAACAACATTCTTCCCAACAATCATGAATTTAGTAAACTTATGTTCAAGAACAAGAAATTTGATATTTATGCTACTTATGTATACATATCATTCAAATTAATCTCAATCATTCTTATGACAGCAAAAATTAGACTAAAATGCTTCCTAATAAAGACATGTTAATCCTTACCAATTTTATTTTATTCCCTTATTCAAGATTAAGCTGCAATCATTAAGTTTAACTTATGCCTTCATATGTTGAACATAGCAATTTCTCTCCACTAATATAGGTAGCATAGAAACTTGAATCAGTAGGTCTTTAACAAGGTTGTAACGTGGCTAGGCTAGGTGTAGGTAAAAGATAAATTTAGGCTAAAAACCCTAGACTCAGCTTCAATCAGACCTTCAGAATATTTACCTTCAATACACCAACTTACTTTATTTTCACATGCTCTTTTGTACATCTATCTTCTTTCAAGTACACATGCTCTCTCTTGTTTTTCTTTTTTTTTTACGAGCATTTTGTTGTATGTACTATAATTTTTTGAGAATTTGATACTTCTTTTCAACTCCCCCAAACTTATTTTCAAAGAATGTTCTGAATAGTACTGAGTCTAGTATTTGGGATAATTTAAAGATAATTAAAAGAGAAGTGATGGCTAATTATTGCAAGGGTTCAAATAAAATTAGGCCATATAGTCTCAAAGTTGGGTTTCAAAGGATAAAATTTCATCAAGGTTGGCTTGAAAGGCTCAAACGGTCCAAACAAAAGTTGCCTAAATCATTTTCAACGTTCCATGCTTCCTAGGATTTCGCCTCAAGAAACTACTATGTCAATTCTAGAGACTTAAACTTTCATGCATGCCTAACTTTCCTAAGGAACTAAAAATTTTATGGTACGATTTGCATGCTTTATTAAAAATACATTTATGTCATTATTAGGCTAACATAACAATTTATTAAAATAATCAAACTTTATTTATATTGAAGTTTTGCATACTTAACAAAATTTCAAATTATTGAACAAAATATATCCTAATCATAACTGAAAGAAAATTTTATTCTGAGTGGAAATAATTTCAATTTTTCGGTCCCCCTTACTTAAGATGAAAAATGTCCTCATTTTTAAAAGTGAATAGATACTATACACCAGGTAGGAGACTAGAAAAGAGGAGGTGAGTCAATTTGACTGCTTAAGTACCAAGCTCTCTCTAAATCCAATCCTAGACATGTATATATCTATTGCCACACTTTATACTTTGCGAATTGTTCATTTTTATTAATGATTTCCACCTCTTGTTTTATTATGTGAAAAATAAAAATTTCTAATTAAACTTAATCCTAAAGTAACCTAAGAACAGAAAAATAAATTCAAGATCCCCCATTTTATTTATTTGCAGATCCTTCCGAATTCGACTCATCTTTTGCTCCATCATCTTTGCATGAATCGCTTCGCTCCTTATTCGGTTATGGGCTCCATGGTTCAAATATCAAATCTGGAATCTCAGACACAAAAATAAACGGGTAATTGTATATTTTCGTACGAGCGCTTCTCATTGAGTCATCCCTTATTTTTTAATATCTCTAGTAAGCTTGTTGCTGCCACTGCATATGTTGCATTATGTCCATCAACTTTGATAGCTCATCTCGAAGATTTGGGCAAGGCGATTGAGTTCTGAACATTAAAGTTGCGACATCACGTTCGGCTTCTAGTTCCATTGGTTTTGCCATATCAGGGATTTCAGTTGATTGCATCGGTTCGATCTCTGTGGGATCTTCTTTTTCTTCCTCGGGATCCTCACTTTCTTCCACTCGTTATCAGAGAATGAGTCTCCAAATAGGCGATGTTGGAAGCTTGCGGCACTAGGTGATTTGGTATTTGGTGGGAATGGATTTTGAGTGATGAATGATGGAGAAGGTTGGTGGTATTTATAATGAGAGAAGTAGGAACTAAAGTAGAATTCTTAGAGCAATTTAATAATTAAATTATTCTAAGTTCTAATCCTATACAAAGTTAACGACATTTAATAATTAATATAAGCCATATTAAATTACTATTTGTTATTAATTTATTAAAGATAAAAACTGATTAAATAAAATATGATTAAATTTTAAACTAATCTTAATTCTACGCAAAGTTGATGATAATTAATATATATTATAATGGATATAATTATATATTAATGATTATCATCTTTTATTATTATTATTAAATTAAAAACATTTATTCTAGATGCCTTTTGAAAATATTTACAAAAAGAGGCATCTAATTTTTAATATTTACAAAAAGAGCAACCAAATTTTGAAAATAATTCAATTAAGTACCTAGACTTAAAGAAAATTTGAAATTGAGTTGCAATTTAAAACTTGGATCAAAATTGACCCTTTTATTTGAAAAACTAAAAATTTATTTTGTCATTTAGGCTATAATTTCTGGGAAGATTATGTTAAAATCAATTCTCAGGAAAGATTGGAGGGGTCACAAGTGGTCCCGCTTAAATTCCAATCTCCTAGACAGAATTTATTTAAACATAATAATCCCGAAAATATACCCTAAATCATTTATTTGAAAAGAAAAACAAGAAATATTAAACATCCAATAAAATGAACGAGATTTGATCCCGATCAATTTTATCCCCCTAGTAATGTTTCAAGCGTTGAGCATTGACTCAAAAATTACCTCCCTTACTTTGAAGTTCAAAAACTCCGTATGGATAAACTCGGTGAATCGTAAATGGGCTGGACCAATGTGATTTTAACTTACCTGGAAAGAACCTTAATCTGGAATTGAATAACAAGACTTGCTGACCTGTTTCAAATTCTCAAACTCGAATGTGCTTGTCATGTAACATCCTAAAATTTGGAATTTTATGTGTTGCATTGTTTTTGGTATTAAGCAAGTTAAATTATTAATTGTGTATGTTAAGGAGGTCCTGAGAAGGCTCGGGGTTCATTTGGACCTAGTAAAAATTTTTGGCTTTTAGCACTTTAAAGAGATGGAGTAAGTGACCTTAAAGCATATGGAAATAATTGAGTAAATAGCTAGCATAAATGAGCATTTGGTAAAGAGGCTATGGCGTCACTTGTAGTACCTTGAGGGAAGAGGTTCGAATCACTTTGTGTGCAAATTTTGACTTATATTTTTGCACCCTTTCCTTAAGTGTCGGCCAAGAGGCATTCATGGCAAGGTTGACTTCATTATTTTTGGTAAGGTGGCTAAAAGAAAAAGGCAAGGTTGAAGTTGGGGAAAGGAATCAAGAGAAATAGGTAAGTAAGGGGGACAAGGGGCTTATTTTGTGGATGGTGTTTTGGAAAGTTTGGGTGGCCAAACTCTTATCCTAGGGGGGATGAATGTGGACGGCTTGGAGATAGGATGATAGCAAATTTGGTACTTGATGTTTTGGTAAAAACAAAAGTGTTAGTTTTGGGTCAAAATACCAATACCATCAATTGTTTTTTTTCTCTCAAAACTCCCTCTCCTAGCCGAATTTGGTCAATTGCAATAGGTAAAATTTTGGTTGTTTTGGCCAATTCTTTATTGACAACTTTGGCATCATTTTTTCTTTGCTTCCCAAACTTCTTTTCTTCTCCTTGCCGAATCCATGCAACCTTGAAGAGGCATATTCCATTTCTTTTCTTTCCTCTTGCCGAATGCATACAAACTTGGAGACCATTTCTTTGTTCATTCATCATCCTTGAAAACCGAAACTAATCCATCATATTTTATAGTTCTTCTTTTCTTTTTGCAAAATCTTTCAAACATCACTTTCCCTCTAATACTTTTCACCATAGCCGAATATTGAGTCCTCTATTTCTCTATAGCTGAATATTCCATTCTTTCATTGATCTTTCTTTTTCATTCGGGTTGTCATTCACATTTCGAACAATCGGTAAGAACTCTTTCAATTCTTTTTATTTTCTTCTCTCTTTTGCCGAATCTATATTATGGCTTGGGAGGGTTCTCCCTTTCTTCTTCGTAGCGATATAGTGGAAGGCCAAACCATCATTCTTCCGAAGTTATCTCACAATCGCTAGGATTCAGTTCAAAAATCTCTAAGGTAAGAGTTCTTCACGAATTTCATGATCATCCTTTATTAGTTAAGATGATTATTATGGAAAGGAGTAATCGATTATATTATAGGGATTTATTCGTGGATCACTCGAATTTTGTGGTAAGTCAACCTTACTCCTAAGATCAATCGTTCATAATAACAAAATATTAGTTTGGACTAATATCTGTTTCCAATGGAGGCAAACAACATCGAATCAAAAGGGGTAGTGATTGGTGATCGAAAAAGGAGCGGATTTACGATCTCTACTTCTAAATTCAAATGAAGGGCTGTTTCGGCAATTCGAGACTTCCCACCGGGTTGCGGACCCTCATCTGGTGAGAATCAACTATTCGAGGTTGTTCGTAATTGTGAGGCATCAGCGATTCGGGACTTTCCACCGGGTTGTGGACCGTCAACCGAGGAAAACCAACAAATCGTAGTTGTTCGCGATCCTGAGGGTAAAATCTTAGATCGTTTGTTTTAGAGTAGATTTATTAAATAGTGAGCAATGTCTAATCGAGCGTTATAATATTTTAGGTGTCGACGATCAGGAAAGCGTATTGCTTACCGTAATCAGGTGTGTAATCTCACATCGTATTTCATGGGTTAGATATTTAAAACGTGTTAGTGGTAAATCGCTTGATTAAATCACATTTTGGTGAAACTAGGTAAAATGGCATAGTTATCACTATTTTGGTAAAGACTATGAAAGCGGTATTAAGGCTGTGAAAATTTCAAAAATACCCTTAAAGGGCCATTTGATATTTGCTATATGGGCCAGATTGAGATATTTGTTATATGGGCCAAATTGAAATAATTGCTATATGGGCCATTTGATATTTGCTATATGGGTCGATATGTTATAAATTGCTAAATGGGCCAAGATGATAATTTGCTTAATTGGCCAACTTGATAAATTGTTATAATGGGCCATAATGTTTGTAAGAAATATCTAAATAAATTGTTGTGAATGGCTATGCATTATTTACATGATTTGCATGGGATGGGATAATGATGAAGAGAAGTTCTGGTAGCTCTGCTACATAATTCTGGTGGCTCTGCCACAAATATGAAAAATGGCAATGCCATGTAAATTCTGTTAATCTGGTGGCTTGTCCACAAATTTGATATAATCGGCTTAATGCCTACGTTTGGTGTGTTGGCGGGGTGGGTGACTAAAGCTCTCCACACAGTGTCTTTGGTTGGTACGGTGGTGTGTAGCGGATGGAAAATTAGGTTTGGTTTAGGAATTTCATATCACATGCATATTATATATAATTTTTTTTGTAAATGGGCTTTGGCCCAAATAAATGCTTAATCGGATTTTGGCCCGGTGGACAATGGTAAGTGGGTTACACACTGAGTTCTAGTAACTCACCTGCTTTCCTTACCCTTTTCGTGTAACGATCGATGATGGTGACTTGGGCTATGGATGACTTGGTGGGGGCCATACTACGAATAATGGTTTATTTGAAACTCGGATTTCTTTTTAAGTACTTTTAATTTCTTGGTTAATTTAAGTTAAGTTTTAATAAGGCCTCTGGATAAATTTTTAATATTGTTTTATGTTTGATGGAGTTTTATAATTTACTTTAATTACTTCAAAGTGAGATTTTTTTTGTTCTAAAAACATAAATAGACGTTTTTCTCAATTGGATATGCAAAAATGGGTTTCGTAATAACTTTCATAAATATTTCTTTTAAAAACTCAGGAAATTTTCTCTTTAAAATGATCATCAATTTTATTATCATCTTTCAAACTCTTTTAAATCCTCTCGAAATATTAATTAAATTTTTAGTTTCAATTTATAATCTCTTACGTCTTAAATTGGTTGATTTATCAATCCACCTTAGTTTTCAATATACTTCATGTCAAAGTTTTGAAAATCTGATTTACTTAGATCTTTAAAAGTCTAGATGTATATTTATTTCAGGTGACATGTCAAATCTAGCCTTAACGCATAGACCGGGTTTGGGGTGTTACATGTCATGCAATTTCTTAAGTCTCTCCTTGAGTAATTTGGCATTCTCGTACGAGAACATTCAAAATTCTTCTAACTCGTTGAGTTGTAGCATCCGTTTCTCTTTAGCAAGCTTAAGATCCAAGTTGAGTTGTTGAAGAGCCCAATAAGCTTTGTGCTCTAACTCCAAGGGCAGATGACAGGCTTTCCCAAAGACCAACCTATAGGGTGACATCCCTAAAGGTGTCGTGTATGCTGTCCTGTAGGCCCATAAAGCATCATCCAGTCTTTTGGACCAATCTCGTCGGTTCGGGCAAACTACCTTCTCAAGTATGCCTTTGATTTCTTTATTTGCCAGTTTAGCTTGCCCATTCGTATGCGGATGGTAAGCTGTGGCAACCTTGTGCTTCACTCTGTGTTTGTCGAGTAACCATTTCAACCACTTGTTCAAAAAATGGGACCCTTCATCACTGATGATGGCTCTTGGGGTTCCAAACCTTGTGAACACATGCTTCTTCAAAAACTACATCACAACCTTAGCATCGTTTGTCGGATATGCCTCAGCCTCAACCCACTTAGACACATAGTCTACTGCTACCAATATGTACTTGTGACCAAAAGACGGAGGGAAAGGACCCAGAAAGTCAATACCCCAAACATCAAATAATTCTACCTCAATGATGTTTGTTCGAGGCATCTCATTTCTGTTGGTAACATTTCCAACGCTTTGACATCGATCACAACTCTTTACATAAGCATATGTGTCTTTAAATAGTGTTGGCCAAAAGAATCCGGCTTGCAATACCTTGGCCGCAGTACGTGTGCCTCCGAAGTGTCCCCCACTCAGAGCTGAGTGGTAATGGTATAGAATCTTATGTACTTCATCTTCTGCCACGCATCTCCTGACCATTTGATCTACACACTTTTAAAACAAATATGGCTCTTCCCAGAAATAGTACTTCACATCGTGAAGAAACTTTTTCTTTTGATGATACGTCTTATCAATCGGCATCAAACCACAAGCTAAATAGTTAGCAATATCTGCAAACCAATGGGTATTATGGACATGATTTACCTTCAGTATGTGTTCATCCTGAAATGTCTCCTAAATTGGTATAATAGGAGAATTTCCTTTTTGCGGCTCCAATCTGGACAAGTGGTCTGCTAATTGATTTTCTACTCCCTTTCGATCTTGAATTTCTAAATCGAACTCTTAAAGTAAAAGTACCCATCGGATCAGTCTTGGCTTAGCATCTTTCTTGGCAAGTAAATACTTAATTGCCGAGTGGTCCGTATAGGCAGTCACTTTGGTACCTACAAGATAAGATCGAAACTTGTCAAAGGCAAACACAATAGCAAGTAACTCTTTCTGTATTATCGTATAATTCAGTTGAGCTCCTGTCAGAGTTTGACTTGCGTAGTAGATGGGATGAAAAACTTTATTCCTTTGCTGGCCCGTGACAGCTCCTATCGCGAAGTCACTTGCGTCACATATCAATTCAAATGGAAAATCCAAGTCTGGTGTGATGATTATGGGTGCCAAAACTAACCGACTCTTCAAATCATAGAAAGCTCTTAAGCACTCCTCATCAAATTTGTACGTCGTGTCCTTCTCCAATAATTTGCATAAGGGTTTAGCAATTTTGGAGAAGTCCTTGATAAATCTTTGATAGAAACTGGCGTGGCCAAAAACACTCCTAACACCCTTCACAGATGTTAGAGGTGGGAGTTTCTCAATAACGTCTACCTTTGCTTTATCTACCTCGATTCCATGTCTTGTTATCTGATGCCCTAGAACAATACCTTCTTGTACCATGAAATGGCACTTTTTCCAATTGAGTACGAGGTTTGTTTCTTCACATCGCCTTAATATCTTGGCTAGATTGGCTAGGCAATCATTATATGTATCTCTAAATACTGAAAAATCATCCATAAAGACTTCCAAGTATTTTTCAACCATGTCAGTAAAAATAGACATCATACATCTTTGAAATGTAGCAGGTGCATTACATAAACCAAATGGTATGCGTCTAAATGCAAATGTACCATAGGGGCAAGTGAATGTTGTCTTGTGTTGATCTTCCAGTGCTACTGTAATCTGGTTATACCCCGATTATCCATCAAGAAATTAGTAACAGTCTCGCCCCGCGAGTCTATCCAACATCTGGTCCAAAAACGGCAAAGGAAAGTGATCTTTCCTAGTCGCCTTGTTCAGCTTCTAGTAATCGATGCAAATTCTCCATCCCGTAATAGTTCTAGTCGTTATCAACTTGTTATTCTCGTTCTCAACGACCGTAATACCTCCTTTATTTGGTACACACAAGATCGGACTTACCCATGAACTGTTTGAGATGAGGTAAATTATACCCGCACCTAACCACTTGATGATTTTTTTTTCACCACGTCCTCATGATGGGGTTCAGTCTTTGTTGTCCATTAGTCGTCCCTTTCTCGCCATCTTCCAAGATAATCTTGTGCATGCTTACAGATGGACTAATACCACGAATATTGGCTATGGTCTATCCGATAGCCTTCTTGAATTGTTTCAATACTAGGATGAGTTTCTCTTCTTGCTCAATAGTTAATTTTGTTGAAACAATCATAGGCAGAGTAGAAGCATTACCTAAATAAACATATTTTAAATGTGAAGGAAGTACCTTGAGTTCTAGTTTAGGTGGCTCATCGATTGACGCTTTTGGTTGGGCATAATCCCTATTCTCTAACTCCAAAGATTCAAAACAGGATTGTGGATTAAATCCCCTTTGATTAGCTTCTAGCAAAGTTAAGTATTCATCCTCCTCTTCATCATTTAGAGGGTCTAATGTCAAAATTTGTTCCAATGGGTCCTCAACATAGTTGAGTTCCTTTTCCAAGATTAAATCCTCTAAATTGGACACTGTAGAACAATCATCAATTGTGTTAGGAAATCGCATAGACTTAAAAACATTAAATGTTACCTAATCATCCTGAACACGCATAGTAAGCTCGCCCTTCTGCACATCAATAAGGGTCCTTCCGGTTGCTAGGAAAGGCCTTCCTAGGATTATTGGCACTTCTTTGTCTGCTTCAAAGTCTAGAACAACAAAGTCAGCAGGAAAAATAAATTTGTCTACACGTACCAGTACGTCCTCGATTTTTCCTTTTGGATGTGCTAAGGATCGATATGTTAATTGAAGTTTAACCATAGTATGTCTAACTTCACCTATCCCCAACTTTTTAAATATTGACATGGGCATCAGGTTGATACTCGCACCCAAGTCACATAGTGCCTTACCACAATATGTTGTTCCATTGTTGCAAGGTATGGTAAAACATCCAGGATCCTTCAACTTTGGGGGTAGTTTGTCTTAAAGATGCGCACTGCATTCCTTCGTCAGGGCTACCGTCTCAAATTCTCCAAGTCTTCATTTTTTTGACAGGATATCCTTCATGAATTTGACGTAGTTCGGCATTTGTTCAAGTGCTTCAACCAACGGGATGTTGATATGTAGTTGCTTGAGTACGTCTAGGAACTTCTTGAATTGAATCTCCTACTTCTGCTTTTGAAGTCTTTGAGGGTAGGGTGGTGGAGGTTTCTTTACTGGAACTGGTTGTTTTTGTCCTCTATGGCAATTCTACATCTAACGAAGTTATTAGTTGATCAGAATTAGTTGGTTCTGAAGTTACCTTGTCGGATTTTGCAGATTCTGGTTCAGGTGGAGCTGGAATTTCAGCTCTCAGTTGAACTTCCTCTGAGTTTTGAGCATCAGCTGGCTCATTTTCAACTTCGACAGTGTTGGGTTCTAATGTCTTTCCGCTCCACAATGTCAATGCTTTACAATGCTCCTTCCCTGGATTCCTCGGATTCTCCGTATCACTAGGTAAAGCTCCTTGTGGTCGGTTTCTGAGTTCAGTTACAAGCTGGCCCATTTAGTTTTCCAGGTTTTTCAATGTAGCTGCTTGGCTTTGGATTAAGGCATCATTCTTGGCTATGTATGCCTTCAACAAGTTTTCTAAGCCATTGGATGGTTCAGCTTGAGGTTGTTTGTAACACCCCAAACCCGGCCCACGAGCCTTGACCGGATCTGGTATGTCACTGAGAAAAACGTTTGAAAAAGATTTAACTTACGAGTGAAAACACGAAAATTTGTTGTCATTTGTAAAGCATTATATACTTAAAATGCCAAGTAAAATTTGGATGTTACATAATATCCGGATTTAAAAAATTTAATATATAGATATATTTTAAATTGTAAGTTGTTGAAAATAAAGTCATTTCCAAATAGTAATTTAATCGACAATCCAACTAAAACATATTAATAAACTTCAACTACTTAAAGTGGCCCTTATTACATCAAATAAATATCCAAAATACTCAAATATATGACGTGCATAAAATTAAATAAAACATCTTACGCATGGAACAAATAAAATTAACTTCGCATGGCCACATTTGTATCCTCTCCAACCCGGTCCAAGAATCACGTATCACCTGCGATGTTGATAATTATTTGGGTGAGTCACACGGACTCAGTGTGCAATTAGACCACTGAATTCCACCCACAAATTAAACCATATATCAACCCGCATAACAGCTTAACAAGGCAAAATTATTCTTATAATATCACATTTCGGGCTTGGCCCATATTCATACCACTTATCAGATAATACAGTAATTAACCACTTGTTTCCACATAATGGGCTTAGCCCATTTCCACACTGATCCATATTCACATATAGGGCTTGGCCCGTAATCCCATTAGATACACATATCCGATGTAATTATGAAAATGCACCCAACCCAAACCTAGGGTCCATCCTCTACACACCCCCGTATCCAGCCACCACACACCAGGGGATTACTAAATCACCCTTCAACCGCTACACACCAATTTCGGCAATTAATGCCGTCCACGATGTAGCTCGTAGCTAACATCAAACCACGATAAGGCACATAGCTACTCATCAACCACGATATGGCACTAAGCCGATATCAACCACGATGAGGCACAGAGCCACTCATCAATCCACGTGAACTTAATCACAAGTAATCCACAACGCGACCTCGATCCAACGCCAATCCACGATGTAGCTCATGGCTAACATCAAACCACGTACTCGAAGTACACCCTGTCCTTCTTTCACATTCATATCCCATCCCATGCACATGCAACGTACAATAGTGACATAATAAAATAGTGCATGTACATGTTATTCATGCATTCAATCATATTCACATTCATAACCACATTTCATCAGTTTTGGTATCGACTGATTATCGACATACCCCTTAAGGGCATCCATTTCATAATTGCCACTGCACTTATTAGCACATATATAACACATATACAACACATGCAAGTATCACATAAATCCCGAAAAATGGTAGGCTAACTACACACCTTATCACTTGAAGCACTACGCCGTCGATCCCGATGCTATCGCTAAACGAAACTACAGCTATCTGCCTATAGTTTTGCCCTGCTGCTGGCCCACACCCTGGTGGCCAATCCCGAACGGCAGAAACAGATCTCCTCTTAAACTTAGGAATAGGGACTATCCCTTTACCTTCTTGACTGATGTTCGGCTCCATCAACAATACTTAAATCAAAATCGATTAATACAAGATCTTAAACAAATAGAAACTATGTAACATCCTAGATTAGGGGTTATGCGTTCGTGCATAATTCATGAGTTAGTAGGTTTTGGCAGTGTTTGGAAGTGAATTAAGGGTTTTTAGAACTCTAGGATGAAGGTGAAAGCTTTGGGAAAATAATTGGATTTTAAGTTAAAAAGGGGGAGTTAGGCTAAGGTAGCCTTAAGAAAATTTGTGTTGGATTCATGACACAAAGAAATCAATTGGCAGGGTGGCAAGGGACGCTACCTTGGGGCTTGGAAGGTGGCGTTAAAGGGAGCCTTAAGGGGGAGAAGGTTCAAGCGACGTGGGAAGCAATGGCTTGTATTTTTGCGTCAAGAAGGGGAGCAAGGCCAGGGAAGCCTTAAGGGAAAAATTGTAGGTGTTTTTGGCATAAAGCAGGCCTTGGTAAAAGTGGCTGCAAGGCGCTACTTAAGGGCCTGGAAATGACGCCATAAGCTTGGTGCAGGTCTGGAGTTCGAGTCTTGTTGGCAGCAGGGAGGCGTGGTTTATTTTTGCTTTTGGCGTTAAGGGGGGGAGCTAGGTGAAGGAGGTCTTAAAAAGAGGAATTGTGGGGAGTTTATGACACAAGGGTTGGCCTGGTAAAGTGGCAGCAAGGCGCCACTTAAGGCTTGGGCAAGTGACGCCTCACGCAATGGGTAGAGGGCCCAGGTTAGAGTTGCAAAGGAAGCAAGAAGGAGAATTTTATTTTCGTACGGCAAGAAGGCGCTGGGCTAGGGAGACTTTAAAAGAAATCCTGAGTGATTCATGTCACAAAAAGCGCCTTGGCAAAGTGGCTTGGGACGCTACCTAAGGTGCTAGGAGAATTGCTCTAGTTGGTCTCATGTTCGAGTCTTGATGGCAGCATAAGGAGTGTTTTTTTTTTATTTTGGCGTCAAGTTGGAAGAAATTGGACGGCACATGGACTTTCAATTGGATGAGGATTGAATTTATTTCTCCTTTTAATTTTCGGCTAGATTAGATAAAGGTAGGATAAATGTTGATTTATTTTATTTATTTTTAATGGATGATAAGAAGATAATGGAGGCCTTATTTTATTTATTTTAGTTTAAATAGGTGATAAGAGATAATGTGATGATTTATTTTATTTTATTTGTTAAGGTGATAAAGAGTTAGAATAGGAGTTTAATTTGGGATTTGATAAGTGGGGATGTAGTAGCCGAATTCTTTATAAGGGGGAGTGATCATCTTTTGTTATTCTTTTTCTTCTTTAAATTCTTTGTACCGAAATTTAGTCTCTCCTTTCTCTTTAGTGCCGTCTTCTTTTGTGTTAAGTCACCTAGTTTCGGCCTTCACATTCTTTTGGTTAGTGACCGAAATTACAAAGAGCATTAAGGCCATTTGAGTTCATTCTTCTCCTATTTGCTAGCTTGGTCGAACCTATATCCCTCTCCCAAACTTCTTCTTTTAATTGGTGTTAGTCGAATATACCTTTCTCTTGTGATCGATTTTTCCATCAACATTTGAAGGGCTTAGCAAAATCATGTAAGTGCTTTTTCTTCTATTTGTATTTTACTTTTATTAATAGCCATAGTCGAATCTCAAAGGCGGCCTTATTCTTTTTCTTCTATCGCAAGTTTCAAAAGCCGAAAGTCAACATCCCTTTTATCCTGTCGACATTTAGAGCTAGTGGACGATTCGTGTGGTGGTGGTAAGTGTTCTCTCCTTTGATAATCGGTTTTGAGTTTTCTTCATAAGCGTGCCGAAATCAAGAGTTTAGGCTCTAATTTCCAAGGTTTGCCGAATGGCCCTATAATCATATTAAATGTGTTAAGACCGATTGTAGGGAAGGTACACCTAGCGCAAGAGATCTTTCGAGATTCTTATAGCCAACGTTTGTGGAAGCGATCTTTCGGGATTTAGTTAGTAAGGTAAGCAGTGTAAGTATTCGGCCAAAGGCCATTTTATTAGTTGTTAAGTGATGACCGATTGTGACTATGATGGTTTAGGGGCTAATCGACAGGAATAAGCAAAGCCTTCGGGATTCTGTAGGAGACCAAATCGGCATTTAGGGAGGAGGAAAAACCCGTTCATCGTGTTAGATTCAAGTAGTTCGGGATTTCACTAAATAGTAAGGTGTGTGATTAACCCACCGTTTTTGAATTATACGATATGTATGTGAAATGTGTATGTGTTATGAATGTGCTAACTAGTGCAAAGGAAATTGTGATAAGGATACCCTCAAGGGGTATGTCGATAATCCGGTAAGTACCAAACTCGATGATATGTGATTATTAATATGAATATGTGATAATATGCTTGATGAACATGCTCATGCATCATTACATTGTATCATTATTTTATGTGGCATGTGCATGGGTGGGATATGATATGAAAGAAGGCGGGTGTACTTGAGTGCGTGGTTTGATGTTAGCCTTGAGCTACATCGTGGATTGACGTTGACTGAGGTAATGTTGTGGATTAATTGCGATTTAGTTTGCGTGGCTTGATGAGTGGCTATGTGCCTCATCGTGGTTGATATCGGCTATGTGCCATATCGTGGTTGATGAGTACTATGTGTCCCATCGTGGTTTTGGTGTTAGCTATGGCTACATCATGGATTGGCGCTGACTGAGGTCGCGTTGTGGACTATTGTGCTTAATTGCACGTGGGCGGCGATGATTGCCTTTGGAGTGAAAAGGAGAGGGTGATTTGATAATCCCCTGGTGTGTGGTAGGCTGGATAAGGGGGTGTGTAGCGGATGGACCCTAGGTTTGGGTTGGGCTTCATAATTGCATGATTTCGTATGTGAACATATGTGGAAATGGGCCAAGCCCAATATGATATGTGGATTAATGTGGAAATGGGCAAAGCCCAGGTATATGAATGTGGATCGGTGTGGAAATGGGCTAAGCCCGGTATGTGGAAATTATGTGGTTAACTACCCTATTAGATGAATGTGATATGAATATGGGCCAAGCCAGAATGTGATAACATGTGAATTTGATAATTGATATCTGATATATGAGTTAATATGTGGTTAACATGTGGGTGGAATTCAGTGGACTAATTACACACTGAGTCTGTATGACTCACCCAATTTTTATTAAACATCGCAGGTGATCGTGATTTTTGGACCGGGTTGGAGTGGATACAAAGGTGGCCATGCAGAAAGATATTTTAATTAATTAAGTAGTTATATTTTCAGTATTTTGATTAAGTGTTTATTGTAATAAGGCCCATTAAAGTGATTGAACATTTTTATTATGTTTAAGCTAGACGACCATTAAATTATTATTGGAAAGTGCTTTTAATTTTGGCAACTTATTTTTTAAAAGCTTATAATAAAGTTTTAATTTGGATATTTTTATCAAGCTTATATTATTTAGAATTTTTAATTGGACATGGTTTTCAAATGACAAAATTTTTAATGTTTTTCCCAAAAGTGAAATCAGTCTTCAACGTTTTTCCGCAGTGGCATTTCAAATTCGCTCATAACGAATGGGCCGGGTTTGGGGTGTTACAAGTTTGGTATCAGAGCCCGGTTCAAAACTCGGCTTTGAGGTTTTGGGCCCGAAAATAGTTTTCAAAAAAAAATGGGCTTTTCAAAATATGGGCTTTTATTTGTGTTTATTCTAGCATGGCACTTTGTATCTCCTACCAAGTCCACCGGTAAGTACTTACGGCTATTGAAGTGGTTTGAATATGTGAACTATATGGGATTTTTGGGAACGTAGATTAGTAGATTAGGACTATTGGACCCTAGGACTAGTCTACTCAAACACAAGTGCATAAGACTTAAGGACCATTAAACAAACCTGTGACTAAGTCGCCGAGCTAGGGTGTGGCAACCATTGTGCGCATGTCTAGGAGTGGATTCAGTAAGAGCTTGGTATTTAAGTAGTCCTAGCGACTCACCTCCTCTTTACTCGAATCCTACAGTGCGTAGCTACGGTTCACCCTAACCAAGAGGACTTAGTCACCTACCAAAACCAATGATTAAAACCCGAAAGGGACTAGCCTTACTATTTACAAAAACTTAGTTTCTAAATCTCCAAATTACCCTTTCTGATTTGAAAACACTAAATTAGACTTTGGAAAAATATTTTTTCGAGTTATTCTGTTGGCAAAATTACCTAAATACCCCTAGTGGTGAAATTGCTAAAATGCCCCCGGATTGAATTTTTTTTTGAAATTTCCATACTACCACAACTTTTACTGAAATATTCCTACTTTGCAAAAATAATAAATCTCTATTTTACTGAAATTTGATTTAAAAAAATACTGAAAATGCCCTGACTTACAAAAATTACCAAATGACCCCGATTTACAAATTTCAACAACACCGCTGATTTGGAAAACAAATTTTCAAGATAACCTCGAGTTTTTGTAAATTTTGAAACATCGTTGATTTGTAAGGATTTTCAAATTTACCACAGTTTATTACCAAAATACCCTTATAGAACGAATGACGAAATTACCCACAGGTTGGGAAAGGACTGAAATGACCATAGAAGTGTAGTGAATGAATGTGTCTCTGTTTATGAATGTGAATGTAACCCTCTGAATTAGAGTAGTGAACTTGAACTGAACCTTTGTGTAATCGAAAGAACTACTTCTAAATACTTTACTTCATAAAATTGTTCGCGGTTAATAAGTGGAACAAAATTCTGATGCATAAAACTTTTTAATTAGATAAAATCACGACGTTAGAAATGACCTCTAGGAGACGTGGTCGAATGACAGTATCGAAACCAGTAGGGTCTGGCCATGGGTCAGAAAGTGACGTGCCGCCGTCGCCATCAGTGGGCGCGGAGGATCAAGATCTGACAGGAGGAGATGACGCCGTATCGCAAGCTATGCTACGTGTGCTACAGCAAGTAGCAAGAGTTGGAATGAGAAGTCGAGCTCGGAAGTCAGTTTCGGAGAGACTTAGGTCCAACGGAGCTGAAGTTTTTAGAGGAGTATCCGGAGTAGCTCCGAACGTAGCAGAGTATTGGTTGGAAGCAGTCGAAAGAATCATGGATGATCTAGACTATACTGCCGAGGAAAAGCTGAAAGGTGCTGTCTCGTTGCTCCGGGATGAAGCTTATCGATGGTGGCTCACTGTCAGACAAGGTGTCCCGGCAGGTCGAGTGGATTGGGAATATTTTAAGGTTAAGTTTGAAGGGAAGTATGTGGGAGCCAGTTACTTAGACTCGCAAAGGAAAGCGTTTCTAAACTTGGTTCAAGGAAGCAAGTCGAGCGTGAGTATGAAGCGAAATTTGTGCGGTTAAGTCGATGACGCCAAGGGGATCGTGGCTACTGATTACGAAAGGTGTCTGATTCAAAGATGGGTTACGTGATGAGTTGCGAATGTTGATCGCTCTGCAAAGAGAAAGGGACTTCGCCATTCTAGTGGAAAAAGCTCGGATCGCTGAAGAAGTTAAGAGGACTGTAAGAGAGAACCGAGAAAAGGATAAGAACCGGAACAAGAGGAGCGTTGGACCGTCAGAATCATCGGGAGATCTTCAGAAAAGACCAAGGATCGAGAATTTCATGCGTGCACTGTGCGCGGTTTACGAGAATCGAAATTGTTCCTGTGCTCGGTGTGGGAGAACTCACACAGGAGAATGTTGGTGTAACATCCCCAAACCCGGCCCATTCGCTACGACCGAATCTGGTTATGTCACTGGGAAAAGACGGTTGAAAATCTTAAAATAAAACATCGTAGTTTGCTGAATTTTGGAAAACATATCTTTGGAATAAAACTTTGCTATAAAACTCATTCATTTTTAAAACTTTAGTTTATAATATCCAATTTGAATAAATAGGTTGCAAACCATAAATCATTTTCACGTAGCAATTTAATTTAAATAAACCATAGTTAAAGTAATACCAAAAACATAAAATGGCCTTTATTACAACCCAACAATTCAAATAAAGTACTTATATCAAAATTTAGCATGGAATAATTGAACATCATCCTCGGCATGGGCCACCTTGTCCTCTCCGATCCCGGTCCCACTTTATGCACTACCTGAAATGGTTAATGAAAAGAGTGAGTCCACTGACTCAGTGCATAACCACAACACATATTTCCATCCGTATGGGCTTGGCCCATACCCACACAGCCATCGAAACAAATCATGCAAGAATGCATCTCAGCCCACCTACTATCCAACGTGTGACACCAACCTTAGCGGACTCCCTGCCTAAGGCCGTGGCTAATCCACCGATCACAACCGAGTGATCCCACATATGTTACCTCGGCAGACCTGCTGCACAAGGCCGTGGCTGAGCCACCGATCACATCGTGATCCATAAATCTTACCTCGGCATTCTCGCTGCCGAGGCCGTGGCTGAGCCACCGATCAACCAAAGTGATCCAAATATCGTTAATCTGTCTACGGTGATGCACATAGCAATCAACCGCCGAGATGGGCACCTAGCCAACACCTCCCTTGAGGTAGCACAAAGCTAACCCTCAAGCGCTAATGTAACTGAGCTATCATTAGACCACGTACATCCTGTGTACACTTCTTCCTTCTTCAATCCAATCCCATGCCCATGTGTCAATAAATCATGCAAGAATATCATATAGAATGAGTATTTATCACTTATCACTACCACATTGTACATATATAAATGTATATCAAGATTAACTTACCATCACCGATTATTCATCACTTATGCCATTATAAACGGCTATTACACATAATACACACATAAACATGTTAGCAAACCAAACCACGAAATAGTGCGATGATTACGCACCTAAATGATACCAAAACCGAAACGCTACTTCGCTTCGCGCACATGAGACTAACGGACTTACAAAAAGGTTCCCAACATGATGTGCTCTTCTTCCCTACAATCGGCCTTGGCATAAAACAATGAACACTTAGGCCATTCGGCCAAGACAAAAACTATAGCACAAAGAAAAGCGACACGCCCTTACCTTGCTAATCAACCTTTAAGGGTAAAATCGTAATTTTACCTACTAAGGGCATTTCCGTAATTTACCCACCAAGGGCATATCGGTAATTTCGTACCGGAATGGCCTTTCTAAAGGCCCGAAGTCGCCCGAGCGACCCAACTACCATTTCTGGTCGAAATGGACTATTGGGCCTAAAGCCCAATTTCACCATTCGGGCCCACTGCGCTCGTGTGGCCCACCTAACACAAATCTAGCCACGTATATAAGTTCCACCTAGTCTAGTTCACTATATACTACACAATCGCACAATTTACTCATAAGGGCCTCTTGGGCCCATTGGGCCCACTTCGGCCCATCACGGCTGGCGACCCCAACCCACAAGAATACTACGATGGCCTCAACTATCGCGTGAAGCCCCACACGTGCGCTCGCACGCTCGTGTAACTACTATTGCCGTGGCCGCACGCCCGGCATTTGCCGCTCTACAACTAGAGTAGAGAGTTACACACCGATAGGACTCGGTGTTAATCCGCGCTCCGACCACTCTTGTGCCCAAACGCATCCAAGATGTGTTTACTCTCCTCCTAGGATGCTCCTTATATAGCTAGCACTTCACCTTCCTTCTTTGTATCTTTCCGATGTGGGATCCCTTCGTCGATGAGAGTTTAAATTCAATGAAACTCTTCCCGTCTGCAGACATAAAATAAATACTCCCTTACTTCTCATGAGATTCGAACCTGTGCTCCCTTGCAACATAATCCACGCTGCTAGCCACTTGGCCACAAGCTCCTCTTGTGTCTTAAACCATGCGCAACTAAATATAAACTATAGCCAAATTCGAGGTCCAAGTAAAAAGAAAACCAAAATGCAAAAGCCAAGACTTGAACCTTGGACCTCCTTCCTTCCCTTGTGGCGTCACCCCTTGTCTCTTATGTGGCGTCACTTTGCCACTACACCACACACTCTACTTGTGTCATTTTTCCCCACATTTTATTCTTAAGGCCTACACGCCAACTTCCAGGTTTTTTTTCACCTAAAACCAAAATTTCCCCAAAGCTAATATTTGATCCCGGACTTCATAGAAGCCTTCTAACCTTCCAAAATCACTTATCCAATAGGTCCAACTTGCATTTAAGCCGGTCTCTTGTTCTCCAAAAATTTAAACGCTTACTCGCCTAAGGCCCATTGGGCTCAATTCTCCTAGGCCCAATTCCTTTTTACCCTAAAAATCTAAATTTTCCAAAGCCTTCCCTTCTCATCCCAACATTCTTAGAGCCTCTAAAACTCAACCAAGCACTCCCAAAACCTACTAACACTTGATTTATACCCCATATGCACACCCTAAACCAGGGTGTTACAATTCTACCCTCCTTAAAATAATTTCGTCCTCAAATTACTTGTCTAAACTAATAATCAATTCTCTCCACTACGCTATCGTTGCAAGACTCTGATCTCCAAGAGCTAACATACTTTACGAGCAACAAAACAAACAAATCACCAAAACTGCGCCTCTACCACGTCCACAAGAAGTACGACCACGCCCCTAGAACTCATATCTAGCGTCGCGATTTAACTGATTAAAAGTTTTATGCATTAGAAATTTTGTTCCACTGCTTAATCCACGAGCAAATTTTATGAACGTAAGTTTCGGAAGTCGTTCTTTCGAGCAATCAAAGTTTTAGATTCTAAAGTAATCCACTATTGCAATCATCCGATCACATCAATAACTCACAAGCAATAGTAAGGGGTACTTACCTGGTGGACTTCTGGTCGAGGTGCAGTGCCATGCCACCAACACGAAAACCTTTCATAAAAACCCATTTTGAAACGTTTTGGGCCCAAAACCCTCAAAGCCGAGTTTTTGAACCGGGCTCGATACTCAAATCGTAACATCCCCAAACCCGGCCCATTCGCTACGAATCGAATCTGGTTATGTCACTTTGGGAAAAAGACGGTTGAAAATCTTAAAATAAAACATCGTAGTTTGCTGAATTTTGGAAAACATATCTTTGGAATAAAACTTTGCTATAAAACTCATTCATTTTTAAAACTTTAGTTTATAATATCCAATTTGAATAAATAGGTTGCAAACCATAAATCATTTTCACGTAGCAATTTAATTTAAATAAACCATAGTTAAAGTAATACCAAAAACATAAAATGGCCTTTATTACAACCCAACAATTCAAATAAAGTACTTATATCAAAATTTAGCATGGAATAATTGAACATCATCCTCGGCATGGGCCACCTTGTCCTCTCGATCCGGTCCACTTTATGCACTACGAAATGGTTAATGAAAAGAGTGAGTCCACCGACTCGGTGCATAACCACAACACATATTTCCATCCGTATGGGCTTGGCCCATACCCACACAAACCATCGAAACAAATCATGCAAGAATGCATCTCACCCAACCTACTATCCAACCGTGACACCAACCTTAGCGGACTCCACGCCTAAGGCCGTGGCTAATCCACCGATCACAACCAAAGTGATCCCACATATGTTACCTCGCCGGACTGCTGCGCACAAGGCCGTGGTGAGCCACCGATCACATCGTGATCCATAAATCTTACCTCGGCATTCTCATTGCTCGAGGCCGTGGTGAGCCACCGATCAACCAAAGTGATCCAAATATCGTAATCGTCTACGGTGATGCACATAGCAATCAACCGCCGAGATGGGCACCTAGCCAACACCTCCTTGAGGTAGCACAAAGCTAACCCTCAAGCGCTAATGTAACTTTGAGCTATCATTAGACCACGTACATCCTGTGTACACTTCTTCCTTCTTCAATCCAATCCCATGCCCATGTGTCAATAAATCATGCAAGAATATCATATAGAATGAGTATTTATCACTTATCACTACCACATTGTACATATATAAATGTATATCAAGATTAACTTACCATCACGATTATTCATCACTTATGCCATTATAAACGGCTATTACACATAATACACACATAAACATGTTAGCAAACCAAACCACGAAATAGTGCGATGATTACGCACCTAAATGATACCAAAACCCAAACGCTTATACTGCACGCACTGCAGACTAACGGACTTACAAAAGTTTCCCGGTGACGAGCTCTTCTTCCCTACAATCGGCCTTGGCATAAAAACAATGAACACTTAGGCCATTCGGCCAAGACAAAAACTATAGCACAAAGAAAATCGACACGCCCTTACCTTGCTAATCAACCTTTAAGGGTAAAATCGTAATTTTACCTACTAAGGGCATTTCAGTAATTTACCCACTAAGGGCATATCGGTAATTTCGTGCACCGGAATGGCCTTTCTAAAGGCCCGAGTGTCGCCCGAGCGACCCAACTACCATTCTCGGTCGAAATGGACTATTGGGCCTAAAGCCCAATTTCGGCCCATTCGGGCCCACACGCTCGTGTGGCCCACCTAACACAAATCTAGCCACGTATATAAGTTCCACCTAGTCTAGTTCACTATATACTACACAATCGCACAATTTACTCATAAGGGCCTCACGGGCCCATTGGGCCCACTTCGCCCATCACGGCCCAAGCACCCCAACCCACAAGAATACTACGATGGCCTCAACTATCGCGTCGAAGCCCCACGTGCGCTTTCGCACGCTCGTGTAACTACTATTGCCGTGGCCAGGCACTTCGGCATTTGCCGCTCTACAACTAGAGTAGAGAGTTACACACACGATAGGACTCGGTGTTAATCCAGCGCTCGACCACTCTTGTGCCCAAACGCCCTCAAGATGTGTTTACTCTCCTCCTAGGATGCTCCTTATATAGCTAGCACTTCACCTTCCTTCTTTGTATCTTTCCGATGTGGGATCCCTTCACAAGTAGAGTTTAAATTCAATCGAAACTCTTCCCGTCCAGACCATAAAATAAATACTCCCTTACTTCTCATGAGATTCGAACCCGGCTCCTTGCAACATAATCCACGCCGCTAGCCACTTGGCCACAAGCTCCTCTTGTGTCTTAAACCATGCGCAACTAAATATAAACTATAGCCAAATTACGAGGTCCAAGTAAAAAGAAAACCAAAATGCAAAAGCCAAGACTTGAACCTTGGACCTCCTTCCTTCCCTTGTGGCGTCACCCTTTGTCTCTTATGTGGCGTCACTTTGCCACTACACCACACACTCTACTTGTGTCATTTTTCCCACATTTTATTCTTAAGGCCTACCCGCCAACTTCCGGGGTTTTTCACCTAAAACCAAAATTTCCCCAAAGCTAATATTTGATCCCGGACTTCATAGAAGCCTTCTAACCTTCCAAAATCACTTATCCAATAGGTCCAACTTGCATTTAAGCCGGTCTCTTGTTCTCCAAAAATTTAAACGCTACTACGCCTAAGGCCCATTGGGCTCAATTCTCCTAGGCCCAATTCCTTTTTACCCTAAAAATCTAAATTTTCCAAAGCCTTCCCTTCTCATCCCAACATTCTTAGAGCCTCTAAAACTCAACCAAGCACTCCCAAAAACCTACTAACACTTGATTTATACCCCATATGCACAGCCCCTAAACCAGGGTGTTACAGTTGGGGTAATAGTAAGGTATGTTTCCGATGTGTATCAAAGGCTCATTTAGTTAAGAATTGTCCTCAGGCAACGAAGGTTCGTGGAAATGGTTCGGGCCGAGGTCGTGGAACACCCGGCAGAGGAGCTGATGGTTCGGATGCGAGACAACCAAGGATGTGATAGCGGGTAAGTTCCTTGTTTTTGGAATACTATTTATTGCTTTGTTGTATTGCTAGTGAAGGGTATGGAACCTTGGATGTGAACTTAAAGACTGTGCCTAGAAGGCAAGATAGTTTTATTAAGATCAGAGTGCGCAGCATAAGCGTAGTGTGATGAGTAGGATTGTTCAGCCGTTAGTTAGTAAGTAATTTAAAGGACGAAATTATTTTTAAAGAGGGTAGAACTGTAACATCTTAGATTAGGGGTTATGCGTTCGTGCATAATTCATGAGTTAGTAGGTTTTGGCAGTGTTTGGAAGTGAATTATGGGTTTTTAGAACTCTAGGATGAAGGTGAAAGCCTTGGGAAAATAATTGGATTTTAAGTTAAAAAGGGCGAGTTAGGCTAAGGTAGCCTTAAGAAAATTTGTGTTGGATTCATGACACAAAGAAATCAATTGGCAGGGTGGCAAGGGACGCTACCTTGGGGCTTGGAAGGTGGTGTCAAAGGGAGCCTTAAGGGGGAGAAGGTTCAAGCGACGTGGGAAGCAATGGGCTTGTATTTTTGCGTCAAGAAGGGGAGCAAGGCAAGGGAAGCCTTAAGGGAAAAATTGTAGGCGTTTTTGGCATAAAGCAGGCCTTGGTAAAAGTGGCTGCAAGGCGCTACTTAAGGGCCTGGAAATGACGCCATAAGCTTGCGCAGTCCGGGTTCGAGTCTTGTTGGCGCGGGGGCGTGGTTTATTTTTGCTTTTGGCGTTAAGGGGGGGAGCTAGGTGAAGGAGGTCTTAAAAAGAGGAATTGTGGGGAGTTTATGACACAAGGGTTGACCTGGTAAAGTGGCAGCAAGGCGCCACTTAAGGCTTGGGCAAGTGACGCCTCACGCAATGGGTAGAGGGCCCAGGTTCGAGTTGCGAAGGAAGCAAGAAGGAGCATTTTATTTTCGTACGGCAAGAAGGCGCTGGGCTAGGGAGGCTTTAAAAGAAATCCTGAGTGATTAATGTCACAAAAAGCGCCTTGGCAAAGTGGCTTGGGACGCTACCTAAGGTGCTAGGAGAATTGCTCTAGTAGGTCTCATGTTCGAGTCTTGATGGCAGCATAAGGAGTGTTTTTTTTTATTTTGGCGTCAAGTTGGAAGAAATTGGACGGCACATGGACTTTCAATTGGATGAGGATTGAATTTATTTCTCCTTTTAATTTTCGGCTAGATTAGATAAAGGTAGGATAAATGTTGATTTATTTTATTTATTTTTAATGGATGATAAGAAGATAATGGAGGCCTTATTTTATTTATTTTAGTTTAAATAGGTGATAAGAGATAATGTGATAATTTATTTTATTTTATTTGTTAAGGTGATAAAGAGTTAGAATAGGAGTTTAATTTGGGATTTGATAAGTGGGGATGTAGTAGCCGAATTCTTTATAAGGGGAGTGATCATCTTTTGTTATTCTTTTTCTTCTTTAAATTCTTTGTACCGAAAATTTAGTCTCTCCTTTCTCTTTAGTGCCGTCTTCTCTTTGTGTTAAGTCACCTAGTTTCGGTCTTCACATTCTTTTGGTTAGTGACCAAAATTACAAAGAGCATTAAGGCCATTTGAGTTCATTCTTCTCCTATTTGCTAGCTTGGCTTGAACCTATATCCCTCTCCCAAACTTCTTCTTTTAATTGGTGTTAGCCAGAATATACCTTTCTCTTGTGACCGATTTTTCCATCAACATTTGAAGGGCTTAATAGAATCATGTAAGTGCTTTTTCTTCTATTTGTATTTTACTTTTATTAATAGCCATAGCCGAATCTCAAAGACGGCCTTATTCTTTTCTTCTATCGCAGTTTCAAAAGCGAAAGTCAACATCCCTTTTATCCTGTCGACATTTAGAGCTAGTGGACGATTCGTGTGGTGGTGGTAAGTGTTCTCTCCTTTGATAACCGGTTTGAGTTTTCTTCATAAGCGTCTTTGAAATCAAGAGTTTAGGCTCTAATTTCCAAGGTTGGCGAATGGCCCTATAACTGTTATTAAATGTGTTAAGACCGATTGTAGGGAAGGTACAGCCTAGTGCAAGAGATCTTTCGGGATTCTTATAGCCAACGTTTGTGGAAGCGATCTTTCGGGATTTAGTTAGTAAGGTAAGCGATTAGTAAGTATTCGGCCAAAGGCCATTTTATTAGTTGTTAAGTGATGACCGATTGTGACTATGATGGTTTAGGGGCTAATCGACATGAATAAGCAAAGCCTTCGGGATTTGGTAGGAGACCAAATCGGCATTTAGGGAGGAGGAAAAACCCCGTTCATCGTGTTAGATTCAAGTAGTTCGGTATTTCGCTAAATAGTAAGGTGTGTGATTAACCCACCGTTTTTGAATATACGATATGTATGTGAAATGTGTATGTGTTATGAATGTGCTAACTAGTGCGATGGAAATTGTGATAAGGATACCCTCAAGGGTATGTCGATAATCCGGTAAGTACCAAACCTAATGATATGTGATTATTAAAATGAATATGTGATAATATGCTTGATGAACATGCTCATGCATCATTACATTGTATCATTATTTTATGTGGCATGTGCATGGGTGGGATATGATATGAAAGAAGGTATGGGTGTACTTGAGTGCGTGGTTTGATGTTAGCCTTGAGCTACATCGTGGATTGGCGTTGGTGAGGTCACGTTGTGGATTAATTGCGATTTAGTTCGCGTGGCTTGATGAGTGGCTATGTGCCTCATCGTGGTTGATATCGACTATGTGCCATATCGTGGTTGATGAGTGACTATGTGTCCCATCGTGGTTTTGGTGTTAGCTTTGGCTACATTGTGGATTAGCGCTGATCGAGGTCGCGTTGTGGACTATTGTGCTTAATTGCACGTGGGCGGCGATGATTGCCTTTGGAGTGAAAAGGAGAGGGTGATTTGATAATCCTGGTGTGTGGTAGGTTTGGATAAGGGGGTGTGTAGCGGATGGACCCTAGGTTTGGGTTGGGCTTCATAATTGCATGATTTCGTATGTGAACATATGTGGAAATGGGCCAAGCCTAATATGATATGTGGATTAATGTGGAAATGGGCAAAGCCCGAGATATGAATGTGGATCGAGTGTGGAAATGGGCTAAGCCCGTATGTGGAAATTATGTGGTTAACTACCCTATTAGATGAATGTGATATGAATATGGGCCAAGCCTAGAATGTGATAACATGTGAATTTGATAATTGATATCTGATATATGAGTTAATATGTGGTTAACATGTGGGTGGAATTCAGTGGACTAATTACACACTTGAGTCCAGTATGACTCACCCAATTTTTATTAAACATCGCAGGTGATCGTGATTTTTGGACCGGGTTGGAGTGGATACAAAGGTGGCCATGCAGAAAGATATTTTAATTAATTAAGTAGTTATATTTTCAGTATTTTGATTAAGTGTTTATTGTAATAAGGCCCATTAAAGTGATTGAACATTTTTATTATGTTTAAGCTAGACGACCATTAAATTATTATTGGAAAGTGCTTTTAATTTTGACAACTTATATTTTAAAAACTTATAATAAAGTTTTAATTTGGATATTTTTATCAAGCTTATATTATTTAGAATTTTTAATTGGACATGGTTTTCAAATGACAAAATTTTTAATGTTTTTCCCAAAAGTGAAATCGAGTCTTCAACGTTTTTCATGATGGCATTTCAAATTCGGTTAAGTAGCAGATGGGCCGGGTTTGGGGTGTTACAAACTAAATCTTAACCATCTTACCAAAACGAATCGAGACCCGAGTCTCCTCCTTTGACCCTGTCGATTTGCCCCTAAATCATCAAAGTTAGAATCGGCTAACCTTAATACCAAATATGGCCTATGGCCGAATACCATGAACCACTTACCCTGCTTACCGAAATCCTCAATTACCACTTAACTATGAAGCTGTCGAAATCCCTGCTAACCAACTGTTAAAATCGACTTTAAGCAATAATTCATGAGAAAATAACCCTTGGCCGTATAGCACATATCACTTACCTTGAGTCATCGAATCATGCAAGACTCCTTTAATGCTCCCTTCCTTCGGCTACACACAAAAGAACACATCACTATGGCCTTAAAGGACATTCGGCCAACCTTAGACCAAAGGCCTAACTATTGCTTTTGGCATACTTATGAAGATGAGACAAAACTGATTCCCTAAAGAACGAAATACTTACCGCTATACAAGCATCCACAGAGAATCGGCTTCTAGATCCCAAAGAGAAGGATTTCGACACTCTAATGGTGAAGAAAGAAAAAACAAAAGTGGAGGGAGTTTAATGCTTAGAGAATTCGGCCACAAATAAACTAAATCAAGGTTTTGGCTTCAAGGCTTTGAACAAAGAAAAGAGAATAAGGTCCCTTTAAGGTTCGGCTATGGCTTCAAGTGATGATAAAATATTCGGCTAACACCAAAATAAAAGAAGAAGCTTGGGAAAGAGGTATAGATTCGGCCAAGAACAAATAGAGAAAGAAGAAGAGAAGAGTTTGAAGAATTTTGGCAATGGTGACAAGGGAGAATTCGGCTTCAAATGAAAAAGAAGAAAAGAGAGCACTTCTATGACTAACAAATTTCGGCAAGAAGGATGGACACTCTCACAACTAAAATTCGGCACTTATCCCCTCTACATGGCCGAATTTGCCATCCAAAAGAACCCCACATTCGGCCACTACCTCCTTCTTTATCATATCCCAAAATTTCCTCCTATATTCTCTCCCTGTTACTCTTTCAAAATAATTTGAACAAGTCCAACCTTTATCTCCCCTTCCTAGCCGAAATTTAAAAAGAAAATCAAGTCTTAATCCTCATCTTTTCAGAGTCCCATGCCGTCCAATACTCCTCCCTCTCTTGACGCAAAAATAAAGTGTAACACCCCAAACCCGGCCCATACGCCACGGCCGAATTTAGAATGCCACTGCGGAAAACGTTTGAAAAATATTTTGACTTAGAGTGAAAACATAAAAAAAAATTATTGTCTTTAATAAAACATTGTATATTTATAAATCCAAATAAAATCAAGTTGTTACAAATTCTTCGATTTGTAATTTTAACATATATCTTTAAGATATGAGTTGCTAAAAATATAACATATCCAAATAATAAAAATTGTCAATCCACTTTAAAACATAATAATAAACTTCAAAACCTTTTAAGTGGCCCTTATTACAATAACCAAATATTCGCAAATTCTGAAAATATGTATAATATATATATGAAATAAGGAAAATAACTTCTGCATGGGCCACCTCGTATCCACTCCAACTTGGTCCAAGCTTTATGCATCACCTGTAAGGTTTGAGAAAAATTGGGTGAGTCATACAGACTCAGTGCATAGTTATTACACACGTCCCTACATATGGGCTTGGCCCATATCCACACAGTCCACATGCAAAATTATGCAAAATGAAGCCCAACCCAACCTAGTTCCATCCATTACACCAACCTCGGCACACCTGCCGCCCAAGGCCGTGGCTAATCCACCGATCACCTAAGTGATCCCACATAACTTACCTCGGTAGACTTGCTGCTCAAGGCCGTGGCTAAGCCACCGATCACATAAGTGATCCCACATATCAATTAATCCACGGTGATGCACACAGCTATCAACCGCCGAGATGGGCACCTAGCCAACACCTCCCTTAATGGAGCACATAGCTAACATCAAGCGCCAATGTAGCACAAGGCTAACATCAGACCACGTACATAAAGTACACCCTTTCCTTCGATAGTCACATCCCAAGTCCCATGCATATATATATATGTGTATCATGGCAACATATCACTTGGACAATAATGCATCACATGCCATCACATTTCATATATTCATCAATGATCATTTAATATCGTAATTCACTGACCTGAGTATTCGATCACCCACCACGGTATTCACAAACTTAGCCCTTAATTCGGCTACCATTAACATCATATCACATATATATAAATATAACACATACACACAATCAAGAGACAGTCGATAACTATGCACCTGATAACAGTGAGAACTATACTTTCCCGCTCGTCGATACCTAAATATTTATCACTCTTGATTAGAACACTAACATTCATAAAACTATACAATTGATAAGTAATCTAAATCCTTACCCTCGGAATCCCGAACAACAACTATATGCGATTTCACTCCAATTGATGGTTCATAACCTGATGAAGAACCACGAACAAACAATGGCTCGAAGTACGTCACTTCAAATAATCGATTATCACCAGCAGAGGGTCCACATCCCGTGGAAAGTCTCGGACTCCCGACACCACGACCCGTTTGAAATTTGAGGGTATAATGTAACCACCCCTCTTCCAAACACTATTAATCGCTCTTTTCGAACCCATTCTTGATTGCCCCAAAATCTTAACACTTTGATTCAATTCCGATAATCGTCACTTGCCTATGGAGTTGTCAAAATCCTTGAATGATGAGATCCTTTACCACCCGTTCTTAGTATGTCTATGGTCGACTATCAATGAAGAAATGATCAACACTCCCTATACCACTACAAAGATAAAAGGGTTTGTTTGAAAGAGAAGAAATAATGATTTCGGTCAAAAGATCCTCTCAAGGAAATATACAATTTCGCAATGAAAGAAAAAATAAAAGAATTGAAAAGAGTGTTTTTACCGATTGATCAAGGTGTGAATAAGAAAAATGGTTGAGAAGTGAATATATATGAAGAGAAAGATTCGGCTAAGGAGATTGTCATCAACATTCGGCCATGGTGAAGAATTAGGAGAGAATAATGTTGAAAGTCTCTTGTGGAAAACAAAGAGGAAAAGAAGAATAGAAATGAGGAGTTTGGGTTTGGGTTCTCAAGAATAGAAGATGAATCAAGGAAGAACTTTGAGTCAAAGTGTGTTCGGCAATAAGGGAAAAAGAGAAGAAATGGTCTTTGATGGTTTTGTAGTTTCGGTCACAAAAAGAAGAGAAAGAAGGAATGGACTTGAGGGAAGAAAGAACAACTAAAAACCAAAATGGTCAAAACTCAAATGGCCAAAAGAAAAGAAAATGGTTACCTTTTGGCCAAAATACATTCGGCTAAGAGGAGAAAAAGATTAGAGAGAAACACAAAATAGCCAAAAGAAAGATGTGCTCATCTAGCACTTAATTCTACCAAAAACTAGCACCATACCATACCAAAAGCTAACCAAAAATTTTGGCCATCCCCCCTAGCCCCTAATACTGTCCAAGTTCATGAACTCCAAAGCCAAAGTTTTCCACACAAAACTTTCCATAGCAATAACCTTATATTATGCCTTGTGTTCCCTCATCATTCCTTAATCAAAAATAATTATTTTCCCCAAATTCAAGCTTACCTAAACTACTAACCATCTTGCCATAAAAATTAGTCCTCCTTATCCATAATGCCGTCCACATTCATGGACAAGTTGGTCATGCCAAACTTTCCAAAACCTCATCCCTTAATCCAAGCCTTATGTCCCCTTATCATACCATAACACATTGATTCCATACCTTAACTATCAACTTGCCTTTTTTTTTATTAGTCTACTATCCATAAATGATAAAGTCCAACCTTATCTTAATTATAGTTGACCAACACATGCCATACAATGCAAAAATAAAAGTCACCTTATTGTCATCCATGGGATTCGAACCTCTTCCCTCATACAATTACTCATGTGCCAACACCACTTTACTACTTGCTCACTAATGCTAACATTAAACACTTAAATTAACTTAAGCATCATAATCACTTGATCCACTTCACTAAATTCTCCATACTAAAAATTATTCTAAACCAATTAATTCCAAGCCTTCACAAGACTATATTAAGCACACAATAAAATCATACCTGAATTAACTCAAGCAACAATATGATAATCAATTTTTTCCTAAAGCCCCAAGGCCCAATCGGCCCAATCCTATTAAGCCCAATTTCAGGATGTTACATAAAGGCTCCCACTGCTTCCCACGTTGCTCGAACCAAGGCCCTTGCCCACTGCATATGGCGTCACTTACCAAGGCCCTAAGTGGCGCCTTCAAGCCACTTTACCAAGCCCAATCTCATGTCCAAAAGTTCTTACAAATTTTCTTAAGACCTCCTTAGCCTAGCTCCCATTTTAAACTTAAAATCTAATAATTTTCCAAAGCATTCTCTTTCATCCTAGAGTTTTAGGAACCCCTAAAACACATCCAAACATACACCAAGCCCACTAACACTTGCACTATGCACTAAATGCATAACCCCTAAATCCTGGATGTTACAGTTCTACCCTCCTTAAAAATAAATTCATCCTCGAAATTACTTGCTACCTAACTAACAGTCGTGCAATCCACTACGCTCTTGCTGCGCACTCTGATCTTAATAAAACTATCATACCTTCTAGGCACAGTCTCTAAGTTCACATCCAAGGTTTCAGGCACTTCACTAGCAACACAAGAATGAGCTAACTCTAAAACAAGCAAAGCAATTAAGGGTATTCCAGAAACAAGGAACGTACTCGATATTACATCTGGCACATCTTCCTCCTCGCAACGACTGACTGCCTAAACCAACCTTGGTTGTCTCGCCTCTGAACCTTCAGCACCTTTGCTTGGTGTTCCACGACCTCGGCCAGAACCATTTCCTCCATGGCTTGAACCACGACCCCTCGTCGCCTTAGGACAATTCCTAACCAAGTGAGCCTTAGACCCACACCGGAAACATTCCTTACTATTTCCCCAACACTCTCCAGCATGAGCTCTTCCACATCGAGCACATGGACGACTCCGATTCCCACCAACTGGTACAGGTGCACGTACAGAATTCTCAATCCTTGGTCTTTTCTGAAAATCTCTAGATGACATTGACGGTCCAAAACTCCTCTTATTCCAATTCCTATCCTTTTCTCGATTCTGTCTCTCAGTCCTCTTCACTTCTTCAGCTATTCGAGCTTTCTCCACTAGAATAGCAAAGTCCCTTTCTCTCTGCGGAGTAATCAACACTCGCAGCTAGTCTCACAATCCATCTTCGAATTGAACACACCTTTCGTAATCAGTAGCTACGATGCCCTTGGCGTACTGACTTAACCGCATAAATTCCGCTTCGTACTCTGCTACCGACTTACTTCCTTGAACCAAGTTTAGAAATGCTTTCCTCTGCGAGTCTAGGTAACTAGCTCCAACATACTTCCCTTCAAACTTAAGCTTAAAATACTCCCAATCCAATCGATCTGCCGGGACACCTTGCCTGATGGTGAGCCACCAACGATAAGCCTCGTCTCGGAGCAACGAGACAGCACCTTTCAGCTTTTCCTCAGTAGTACAGTCCAAATCGCCCATAATTCTTTCGATTGCCTCTAACCAATACTCGCTACATTTGGAGCCACCCGGACACTCCTCTAAAAACCTCAGCTCTGTTCGACCTAAGTCTTTCTGATACTGATTTTCGAGCTCCATTTCCCATACCAGCTCTTGCCACTCGTTCTAGCATTCGCAGCATAGGCCTGCGATACTGCGTCATCCCCTCCTGTCTGACCTTGATCCTCCGCGCCACCGCCGCGGCGGCGGCACGTCATTTTTGACCCATGGCGGACCCTATTGGTTCCGTCTGATCATTCGACCACGTCGTCTAGAACTCATGTCTAACGTCGCGACTTACTCGATTAAAAGTTTTATGCATTAGTATTTCGTTCCACGATTATCCGCGAACAATTTTATGTAAAGAAGATTCGGTAGTAGTTCTTTCGATCAATCAAAGTTTCACTCAAGTTCACTATTCTAACTCGAGAGTCACATTCACATTCATCAATAATATTCACACACTACTTTGGCATTTCTATCCGTTTCCTACCCAGGGGTAATCTCGTCAATTGTCCTATAGGGGTATTTTAGTAACAAATCAGGGTCAACTTGAAAATCAGTACAAATCAAAGGCATTCCAAAATTTTCAAAACTCGAGGTTATTTTGAAAATTTTCTCAAAACGAAGGTATTGCAAAAATTTGAATCGAGGTTATTGGGTAATTTTGTAAGTCGAGGTAATTCGATAAATTTTCCAAATCGAGTATCTGGATATTTACGTAAAGCAAGATTTAGTAAAAATCGAGGGTAGTACGATAAATTTATAAGCCGGGGGCATTTTAGTAATTTCTAACCCGGGGGTTTTGGGTAATTTGCAAATCGGAAATATTTGAAAAGGGTTTTCAAATTCTAATTTAATGTTTACAAATCAAAAGGGCAATTTGTGATTTTAAAACTAAGGTTTTATAAACCAAGATGGCTACTCCTTTTCGGGTTTTAATTATCGGTTTAGCCGGTGAACAAGTCCTCGTGGTTAGGGTGAACCGTAGCTACGCACCAGTAGGATTCAAGTAAAGAGGAGGTGAGTCACTAGGACTGCTTAAGTACCAAGCTCTTACTGAATCCACTCCTAGACATGCGCACAACTGTTGCCACACCCTAGCTCGGCGACTTACTCACAGGTTTGTTTAGTGGTTCTTAAGTCTTATGAATCTTGTGTTGGAGTAGACTAGTCATAGGGTTCAATAGCCCTAATCTACTAATCTACGTTCCCATAGATGCCCATCTGAGTTCACATATTCGAGATCACTTGATGAGTTAGAGGTACTTACAGTGGACTTGGTAGGAGATACAGTGCCATGCTAGAATAACCTGAAAATGTCCATAAAAATCTATATTTTTGAAAAGACCATCTTTGAAAAATGTTTTTGAGCCCCAAAACCCTCAAAGCCGAGTTTTGAACCGGGCTCTGATACCAAACTGTAACACCCCAAATCCGGCCTACGAGCCTTGACCGAATCTGGTATGTCACTGAGAAAAACGTTTAAAAAAGATTTAACTTACGAGTGAAAACACGAAAATTTGTTGTCATTTGTAAAACATTATATGCTTAAAATGCCAAGTAAAATTTGGATGTTACATAATATCCAGATTTAAAAACTTTAATATATAGATATATTTTAAATTGTAAGTTGTTGAAAATAAAGTCATTTCAAAATAGTAATTTAATCGGCAATCCAACTAAAACATATTAATAAACTTCAACTACTTAAAGTGGCCCTTATTACATCAAATAAATATCCAAAATATCGAAATATATGACGTGCATAAAATTAAATAAAATATCTTACGCATGGAACAAATAAAATTAACTTCGCACGCATGGCCACCTTTGTATCCTCTCCAACCCGGTCCAAGAATCACGTATCACTGCGATGTTGATAATTATTTGGGTGAGTCACACGGACTCGGTGTGCAATTAGACCACCGAATTCCACCCACAAATTAAACCATATATCAACCCGCATAACGATTAACAAGGCACTTATTCTTATAATATCACATTTCGGGCTTGGCCCATATTCATACCACTTATCGATAATACAATAATTAACCACTTGTTTCCACATAATGGGCTTAGCCCATTTCCACACTGATCCACATTCACATATAGGGCTTGGCCCGTAATCCCATTAGATACACATATCGATGTAATTATGCAAATGCACCCAACCCAAACCTAGGGTCCATCCTCTACACACCCCGTATCCACCACCACACACCGGGGGATTACTAAATCACCCTCCAACCGCTACACACCAATTTCGGCAATTAATACCGTCCACGATGTAGCTCGTAGCTAACATCAAACCACGATGAGGCACATAGCTACTCATCAACCACGATATGGCACTAAGCGATATCAACCACGATGAGGCACAGAGCCACTCATCAATCCACGTGAACTTAATCACATGTAATCCACAACGCGACCTCGATCGGCGCCAATCCACGATGTAGCTCATGGCTAACATCAAACCACGTACTCAAGTACACCCTGTCCTTCTTTCACATTCATATCCCATCCTATGCACATGCAACGTACAATAGTGACATAATAAAATAGTGCATGTACATGTTATTCATGCATTCAATCATATTCACATTCATAACCACATTTCATCGCTTTTGATGCGACTGATTATCGACATACCCCTTAAGGGCATCCATTTCATAATTGCCACTTTGCACTTATTAGCACATATATAACACATATACAACACATGCAAGTATCACATAAATCCCGGAATACGGTAGGCTAACTACACACCTTATCACTTGAAGCACTACGCTCTCGATCCCGATGCTATCTCTAAACGAAACTACAGCTATCTGCCTATAGTCCTGCCCTGCTGCTGGCCCACACCCTGGTGGCCAATCCCGAACGGCAGAAATAGATCTCTTCTTAAAATTAGGAATAGGGCTATCCCTTTACCTTCTTGACTGATGTTCGCCTCCATCAACAATACTAAAATCAAAACCGATTAATACAAGATCTTAAACGAATAGAAACTAAATCTTAACCATCTTACCAAAACGAATCGAGAAAGAAGAAGAGAAGAGTTTGAAGAATTTTGGCAATGGTGACAAGGGAGAATTCGGCTTCAAATGAAAAAGAAGAAAAGAGAGCACTCCTATGACTAACAAATTTCAGCAAGAAGGATGGACACTCTCACAACTAAAATTCGGCACTTATCCCCTCTACATGGCCGAATTTGCCATCCAAAAGAACCCCACATTCGGCCACTACCTCCTTCCTTATCATATCCCAAAATTTCCTCCTATATTCTCTCCCTGTTACTCTTTCAAAATAATTTGAACAAGTCCAACCTTTATCTCCCTTTCCTAGCCGAAATTTAAAAAGAAAATCAAGTCTTAATCCTCATCTTTTCAGAGTCCCATGCCGTCCAATACTCCTCCCTCTCTTGACGTAAAAATAAAGGCTCCCACTGCTTCCCACGTTGCTCGAACCAAGGCCCTTGCCCACTGCATATGGCGTCACTTACCAAGGCCCTAAGTGGCGCCTTCAAACCACTTTACCAAGCCCAATCTCATGTCCAAAAGTTCTTACAAATTTTCTTAAGACCGCCTTAGCCTAGCTCCCATTTTAAACTTAAAATCTAATAATTTTCCAAAGCATTCTCTTTCATCCTAGAGTTTTAGGAACCCCTAAAACACATCCAAACATACACCAAGCCCACTAACACTTGCACTATGCACTAAATGCATAACCCCTAAATCCTGGATGTTACATTGTTTCTGAACTTGTTGGGTAAAAATAGGTGGTTGGGTCGCTCTAGGTTGGGCGTATGTGTTACTGGGTCCAGCCCCTTAATTACTTCAGGAAAAATTCAGGTGGTTTTGCCATGATGGATTATAGAAATTGGATTGCAGTCCTTGCCTTCCTTGATTTTGGTTCTGGTTACCCATGTAATACACGGATTCTGGGTTTGATGGACATTCTTCGAACAAATGTCCTTCCCCACAATACACACAGGCTACATTTTCAACTTGACTTGGTGGCTGAGATGCAAAACTATTAAACCTATTAGCGGTAAAATTTTTAATCATTGATGATATTGATGATACCTGAGATGCGAGTGAAGTGAGAGCATCCACTTCATGTATTCCAGCGACTCATCTTCTTGACACTGCTCGATTGGTCGGCCATTGATAATTGTTGCTGGCAATCCTCTCAATGATTTCATAAGCTTCGTTATAAGACTTATAAAGGAGAGTACCATTAGCAGAAGCGTCCACTACCATCCTCGTGTGTGCATTGAGACCATTATAAAACGTATCAAGTTAGATACAATGTGGGATTCCGTGATGAGGACACTTCTGTAATAATTCTTTATACCTTTCCCATGCCTCATACAAGGACTCATCATCCATTTGTTGGAAAGCAGTGATCTCATTCCTCAACTTAGCATTCTTGCTAGGTGGGAAATACTTCATCAGGAATCTTTCTGCTAACTTTTGCCATGTGGAAATTGAATTTGGTGGCAATGAGTTCAACCAGGCTCGAGCTCTGTCCCTTAGCGAATATGGGAATAGCTTCAATCGTAATGCATCTTTGATCGTGTCCAAACTAACTATGACAACGAATAAGGCAAGCGCACCTATCGTTCGGTAGTATAGCTATGGCAAGACCAGAAATATTGTATCCTCAAGGACCAAGAGTACTAGTAGTTACTATCTTTTTATTATCTAGCCTAAGTATTAAGGGAATTGATGTTTATCTAACTAATTACTAAACTAAGGATGCTAAGACAAAGAGAGTGAGTTTGGAAAATACTTTTGGGAAAACCAATTGATTAAGACAATACCCGAGGAAGAATCCACCTAGACTTCACTTGTTATTTAACTCTGAACCAGACGACTTATTCACTTGACTTTATCCGTAGGATTCCCTAATTTATATTAATACCTCTTTCGAGGCTACTAACATCTAACCCTAGGTTGATTAATTGAAATATCTTTCTAATTAAAACCCTTAGTGTTGCATTAACTCGATCTATGGACTCCCATATTAGGTTTGACCCTAATCCGGTAGATTTTTGTCATCCTATCTCTAGGGTTGCGATCAACTCCGCTTAACTATGCTAGATCTACTCTTAAACAGGGACTTTTGCTCCACTGCCTAAGCACATCAATACTTGAATCAATATCCTAAAATATTAAAATAGGAATTAAGAACACATAGTTAAGAACAAATCAAGTATTTATCATATAGTTCAGAAAACAATAACAAGATCCATCTTAGGTTTCATCCCCATCAGGTATTTGAGGGGTTTAGTTCATGATTAATAAAGAATACATCTCAGAAGAAAATAAATAACAAAACATAAGAAAAACCCTAAAACCCCCTGAAGGAAATTAAAGGGAAGATCTTCCGTCTTGAGTGTGATTTCGGCTTCTGAGATGAATCAACTGGCTTTCTTGGAGTAATTCCCCGTGTTCAGCCCTCTCTGGCTTCGCCTCCGACCAAAGAACCCTTTTTAGGTTATACTTAGGGTGTTTATATAGGTTTTGGAATGTCTTTCTTTGCCCACAAGTATCCTATTCCGAATGAAACTCATCTTGGCTATAGTAGGGGCACGCCCGTGTGACAAGCCCGTGGTCGACTCTCTTGGACGTGGTCGATCCTGTTAACCACACACGACCGTGTGATCTGGCCGTGTATGATGTTCTAGGCTGTGTCTCGGTTCTTACTCAAAACGCACGGCCGTAGGTGATAGACCAGGTCGTGTGAGTCTCTAAGGTAAGCCCATTTTGCCCCTTTTTTGGCCCGTTTCTCGTTCCTTTTGACTCCCTAATCTCTCCTGAGTATAAAACATGAAATTAAGAGATTAGAAGCATCGAATTCCACAATTCAAGGGATAAATCATCCAAAAAGTATGCTAAATGTTGGATTAAAATATGTATATATTACGGTTTATCAAATACCCCCACACTTAAGCATTTGCTTGTCCTCAAGCAAAATCCTCAACTCACAATTAAAATAGAATTTCATCAATTCATAACCTTCATCAATAATGTTTCATCATAGTTCATAGGTAATTCATACATTGATAATTTAACCAGAAGGTTCCTAAAGATTCAAACAATCAAAGTCATAGTTTTTATAGTACGAAAAATAGGTGTTTCCCTTTACCTAAATAATTACCTCTGATTCAAGATCGACAAGTATCGACATCCTCACTAAGGGTTCACTAAAATCACTAAAGGTGTTTAAGGTTCAAAAATAAGCACTCAAGAGTCAAACATGAAAAGTTAATCCCATAGGCTTGCATGAAAATCAAATCTCCACCACTGTAAAATGATATGATACACAAATCAAAAGGTCTTTTATGGGTTGTAACGGGGCTTGGGTTAAAGGTGTGGATAAAGGCTGAATTAGAGGGTTAGTATCGAGACTAAATTGATAAATTACCTAACTAGAAAAATAACTAAAGCTTGAATAATTACATCAATTAAGAATTAATAACACGAGCTTCTTCTCAGAATGTAAAATTAACTGCTTAAGCTCCAATAACAAAGAAGTAATAATGAATAGATTCCCAGAATTTTTTTTAAGAACATATCATAAAATAATAATAAGATAGAATTTAACAACTGAAGTAAAGAAAATAGTTAAGTAACCGATCAAATCAAATCTCGATATAGGGGTAATCAAGAGAAATGGTGATACAAATACAAAGTGGGTTTTGGATTAATATTAATGGGTGAGTCAAGAAATGGTTTGTTAGTCTCAAAGGGGTTCACTAGGGGTTAATTATGAAGGTAGGCTTTTTATGTAGTAAGTGGGTTAAAACCTAGGTGCCTTTATCATCTCAGTATATCAAATCAAAAATATGGTCTCGACACGTATAATCGAAGCAAGTTCTAGAATAGCAAATCAATGTTAACACACTCATAACCAACAATAACGTGGGCAAGAAAAATCATATGCTCTAAAAGGCTCAAAATTTCACAAAAATTATGGTTTTTGATGTCAACCTTGTAAATTTAAAACTTCAAGGTAATAATTAGATTCAGGTAAACAACCTAACAAATTTTAAATTCTAAAAATAAACTCATCATGCTTGATTCTCTAGTCTCCTAAAGTTTAAATCATCACTGTACAATTAACTATGACTTAATCCAAAACATATCAATGAAAATCATGAATCAAAGGAAATTTCATTCTAACAGTAATATGAGAACATTTACTTAAGAACAAGATATAATTCAGGGATTTGAGAATAATGCAAAATGTTAGGCACTTTTCAAGATAAAATTCACCCCCAACACTTAAGATGTACATTGTCCTCAATGTAAAAAGATAGATAATGATTAGTAAGGAAGTAATAAGAGAGGGAGAGACGTGAAACTTTTTGATTATGGATGAAATCCTTGGGGGATGATCAATGATGAACAGGATGACTAGGTATAGGTGATGTGTTCGTTCCTTGAGTGGCACATTGAACCTTTTTACACTGCGAAGTCATCAGTTAAAATTTAGGGATTATTAGTTAATGAATGTTGTTATAGATACTCAGAGTTAGACAGCCAGCGATAAAGGAAATTCAACTATACTAATGAAAGTTTTAAAACAAGAAAGGTAAAAAGTTTAATTATAAAAGAAAATAAACTAAAATAAAAAGAAAAAATAAAAATAAAAATAAAAATAAAAATAACAATAAAAATAAAGAAAATAAAATGACTCAAAAGTCCTCGTCATCTGATGGGTCGCGAGGGGGGGCGGCGATGAAATGTGAAGGTGCTGACATATCTGGTAGAGGGTGGCATCGATGTGATCGAAACACTGGAAGCATTGCTGCTCGAATAGTGTTAGGCACTCAGATATGTCTGGACTAGAAGCTGCCGCATGAACTGGTCGGCGGGGGAGGTATGGTGCCGAAGGTGGCTCCTCGTGCTGTGGAGGGACATCATCAGTAATGTCCTCTGGGTCAATGGTAGCTTGTGATAGCCTATACTGGGGAGGATCGAACCCACGGTGTCATCCTCATGTGGATCATCGTCTGGATGCCCTGTGGGGGCATCTGTCCTATCAGTGTGAGTGAGGAGGACCGAGCAGCGGTGTTGAGGAGCCCAAAATACCAAGCCAGACGTGTAATGTAAGGACCCATGGAGATGACCCCTCTCCTATGCTGCTCCGTCTAATGTTGAATGGCGCGAGCTATGAAGTAGGCTAAGTCGAAGACGTGCCCATTCGCCATGCACCATAGGAAGTAGGCGTCGTGAGTGTTGACGACACCGGTGCTCTCTCGCCTACCTGTCAATGTATGAGGTAAGATGGCGTGTAAGTACCTCAGAGATGGGGCGAGAGGTTTTTCCTTGGAGCGACTATGGTCATAGGAGGCCGAAGCGGGGGCTATGTTATTCCAACATCTAGAAGGGGTGATGGATGTGGCGATAGAGTTTCTCGAGATCATTGTCTGCCATGAATTCGTCAGTGTAGAGCCCTAAGGCGACCCCAAACTGTGGGACACTCAGCTCACTTACAATGCCTCCGAGACAGAATTGGACTGTGCCGGGGTCATCGTGGTTCGTCATCACCGTCTGGAGGTGGAATGTGGAACAGAGCTCCAAAGTGAGCTCTAGGTATGTGGGCTCAATGATCTCGAAGAATTGCCTCCATGGGTCGGTAGTCAGAAGGGCCCGGACGTCGTCGGCTAGTTGGACCTGCTCCAAGGCGATCCAATCAATGCGCCTCCTTATGTCGAGGGGTCGCGCGCGAAGTATCTGAAAAAGGTCCTCCTGTGATCCCGGAGGAAACTGTAAGAATGGGTGTCGTACTTCGGCAGATGTGCGTATCGATGATGAACTAGGTCCCTTTCAATTTTTCGAAGCAGGGACTGCGGTTTTCTTGCCTCAGGAAGACGACATTATGTTCCTGTAGAATAGAATGAAAAACATCATCCCATAATGACAGTACCTATGAGTCCAAAATTGTAATCTTATGATATTAACAATGACAATTTTTCCTAACTATTGTCTTAATACTAAGGGTTCAAGGCATTCAAAAATCATAGTTTAACTATCCATAATGCTTAAGTGATCATTAGTACTGAGAATAATTAACAAGAATGAATGCTAGAGAAGAAAACAAATAATTTAAGGGAATAAATCTAAGATCTAAAAAACAAGCATGGAATATATAGGATTAAACAGTAAAGTAGAGAGTGGAGGGTGTAGAATGGACCGACGGAGGTGTGGAGATGGCGCACGATCGTTGAGGGATGATGCACGGGCATGTACTGCGGTTAGGTGATGGAACACGATTGCGTCGTCCTTTTACGGGCGTGTATAGCATTTACACGGGCGTGGTCTGGTGTGCATGGAGAGGGGGAAGGGAAAATAGAGAAGGGAATGAGGAAAAAGGGAGAGGAGTCAGGATGAGGGGGTGTTGATGGTGGTCGCCGGACTTAGTAGGGGAAGAAGGGAAAACGGCTAGGGTTTGGGGAGAATAATTTGGGGAAAAAGGTGATGAATAGTGAGGGGTTTATGTAGAAATAAGGGCACACGGGCGTGTCACACGCCCGTCTGGATCATTTTTAGCCCGTGTGTTTCGAATGTTTAAGGGTTTGGCGCGCCTGTTTTGTGTCCCATGTCCATGTGTTGTGGGCGTGTTGTCCCATACGGCCGTGTCGCACGGTCGTGCCGAGCTTCGTTCGCTTCTCCCACACCCGTGTTTTAGGTCCTACGCCCGTGTTGATTTAGTCAGTGTCGACAACGCCCTATAGGCATGGGCGTGTCTCACGCCCTATAGGCATGGGCGTGTCTCACGCCCATGTGGTTCTTTCAGTTTCAACCACGACTTCTGGGCTCGGGCGTGTCTCACGCCCGTGTCGTTTACTTAGTATCGACCACGGCTGCATCGTACGGCCGTGGCCCTTTAATTGCAGCCCGTGTCGGTTACTCAGTTTTGGCCACGGCCTCATTGTACGGCTGTGGTGTTTTATCGTAGCCTGTGTTGGGAAATTTTTTTCTCTTTCTTGGCCCACACGGTCTCCGCCACGCATTTGTCTCCTCTCGTGGTGTGCACACGGCCACGGCCACGCCCGTGTTCTAGGCCATGTGGGAAGGAAATCCTGCGGTTATGAAATTAGTTAGTTCTTAATTAGATGCTAAAAACAAAAATACGAATGTAAATGTGGTTAGTGCTCGGGTTGCCTCCCGAGAAGCGCTCGTTTAACGTCTTAAGCTAGACTTACCCTGTTTTCATTTCTATATGAAGGTTCACAGAGCTGAATCTCCTCTCTCATATCCCTAAAATCTTCACCATTATAAACTTTCAATCGCTGACCGTTTACCTTGAAAGTGCCATAAGTCGGATGAGTTACCTCGATTGTGCCGTAGGGGAAAATAGTTTTGATTACGAATGGACCTGACCATCTTGATTTCAGCTTTCCAGGGAATAATTTGAGTCTTGAATTATAAACTAACACGAGATCTCCAACTTCGAATTGTTTAGGTCGCTTTAGACGAGCATCATGGCGTCGCTTTGTTGCTTCTTTGTATAATCGTGAGCTCTTATAGGCGTTCGCTCGCCACTCATCCAACTCGTTTAACTGCATCAATCTTTTCTCGCATGCAACTTTAAGATCGTAGTTTAAGAATTTTATAGCCCAAAATGCTTTATGTTCAAGTTCAAATGGTAAATGACAGCTCTTCCCGTAAACAAGTTTGCATGGCAATGTTCCTATGAGAGTTTTAAAGGTAGTTCTATAGGCCCATAAAGCGTCGTCTACTTTTGATGCCCAATCTTTCCTGTTTGATTCTACAGTTTTCTCTAGGATACGTTTAAGTTCTCTATTGGATACTTCGACTTGTCCACTGGTTTGAGGGTGATAAGGGGTAGCTGTCTTGTGGTGTACTCCATATTTCTTTAAAATTTTCTCGAATTAGGTGTTACAAAAATGAGTACCCCTATCACTAATAATTGATCTAGGTGTTCCAAATTGAGAGAAAAGTTTCTTAAGAAATCGCACTACCACTCTTGCGTCATTGGTGGGTAAAGCTTGAGCTTCCACCCATTTTGACATGTAATCAACCGCTACGAGGATGTATTTATTCCCAAATGAGCTAGAGAATGGACCCATAAAATCGATACCCCATACATCAAATATTTCACATGATGGCATATATGTTTGAGGCATTTCATCGCGTTTAGAGATATTACCTATTCTCTGACATTTATCACATGAATTAACATACCTGTTAGCGTCCTTGAACAGAGTGGGCCAATAAAAACCTGATTCGAGTGTTTTATGTGCTATTTTTGTCCCACTGTAATGTCCTCCTGTTGGTCCCGAATGGCAATGTTCTAAGATTTTGCTTGCTTCTTCCCTCGTGACACATCTCCGAATTGCTTGATCTGCACATATACGAAAAAGAAAAGGGTCCTCCAAAAAATAGTTTTTCACATTAGTAAAGAATCGCTTCTTTTGCTGATGTGTCAATCCTTTTGGTAAGACGTTAGTAGCTAAATAATTTGCGATATCTGCAAACCAAGGTACCTCGGTGTCGGATATAACCAAGAGTTGTTCTTCAGGAAAGGAGTCATTAATCTCACTCTCATCAAGTTCTTTAAGATGTGGATTTTCAAGTCTAGAAAGATGGTCTGCTACCAGGTTTTCAGCTCCTTTCTTATCCTGAATTTCCAAATCAAATACCTGTAAAAGTAGAATCCATCGTATGAGTCTAGGTTTTGCATCAGATTTAGTTAAAAGATAACGAAGGGCTGAATGGTCAGTGAAAATGATGACTTTAGATAATATTAAATATTGTCTAAACTTATCAAATACAAAAGCCACAGCTAGCAATTCTTTTTCTGTGGTGGTGTAATTCTCTTGTGCGGCCATCAGTGTCTTGCTAGCGTAATAGATCAGTTGAAAATGCTTGTCTCTTTGCTGACCTAAAACTGTACCTACTGCAAAATCACTCGCATCACACATTAGTTCAAAGGGTAAATTCCAATAAGGTGCAATAATAATTAGGGCATTTGTTAATTTAGTTTTTAGAGTATTAAACGCATCTAAACATTCCTGATCAAAATTGAAAGGTACCTCTTTTTCTAGTAATTTCGTCAAAGGCTTAGCTATTTTAGAAAAATCCTTAATAAATCTTCTATAGAAACTGGCATGTCCTAAAAAACTTCTAATAGCCTTAACTGAACTGGGAGGAGGTAATTTTTCTATGGTTTCAATTTTTGCTTTATCGACCTCAATCCTTTTACTAGAAATTTTATGACCTAACACAATCCCTTCTCGAACCATGAAGTGTCACTTTTCCCAATTAAGCACAAGGTTCATTTCCTCACATCTCATTAAAACTCATTTTAAATTTTTAAGGCAAAGGTGGAACAAATTACCGAATACCGAAAAGTCGTCCATAAATACCTCCATGATATCTTCCACAAGTTCGTCAAAGATGGCTAGCATGCAGCGCTGAAAAGTAGCAAGAGTGTTACATAATCCAAAAGGCATTCTTCAATAAGCAAACGTACCGTATGGACATGTGAATGTTGTCTTTTCTTGATCTTCAGGAGTTATGGGGATTTGGAAGTAGCCAGAGAGTCCGTCTAGGAAGCAGTAGTTCATATGCCCAGATAATCTTTCTAGCATCTGATCAATGAAGGGTAAAGGAAAGTGGTCTTTTCTTGTGGCATCGTTCAGTTTCCTATAGTCGATGCAAACTCTCCAACCTGTGACTCTTCTTGTTGGAATTAATTCATTCTTTTCGTTAGCTATGACAGTCATGCCTCCTTTCTTTGGAACAACCTGCACAGGACTTACCCAAGAACTATTAGAAATAGGATAAATAATTCCAGCATCTAGAAGTTTAATTACCTCGATTTTGACAACTTCCTTCATATTGGGATTTAATCGTCTTTGAGGTTGCACACATGGTTTATATTCATCTTCCATTAAGATTTTGTGGGTGCAAAATGATGGGCTTATCCCTTTTATGTCAGAGATTTTCCAGGCTATGGCTCTTTTATGCTCCTTTAACACTTGTAGTAACTCTTCTTTCTCATTGGGTTCTAGGTATGAAGAAATAATTACCGGTAGTGTAGAATTGCTCCCAAGGAATGCGTACTCTAAGTGTGTTGGTAACTGTTTCAATTCCAATTTGGGGGGTTCTTCAATAGAGGGCCTTTGTTTAGATTCATCGTTTATTTCAATGCCCTCATACTCTTTTTGTCTTAGGGGGCTATTAGGATTTATTTTGATTTTTGTCTCCCCCATCTCATTGGCATCATCATCTGCCTCCTCGCCTTGAACAAGACACAGTTCCAACGTGTCTTTATGTATTATTTCCTGAAAAGAATCCTGAATAAAATGATCAATAGAGTCAATAAAATAACAGGAATCATCTTGCTCTTTAGAGTATCGCATAGCATCATAAATTTTAAAGATAACCTCCTCATCACCTACCCTGAGTGCAAGCTTACCATTACCTACATCAATATTAGCCCTAGCCGTGGCTAAAAATGGCCATCCTAAAATTAAAGGTACTTCAACATCCTCATCCATGTCGAGCACAACAAAGTCAACAAGGAATATGAATTTATCAACTTTAACTAAAACGTTTTCAATAATTCCCCTAGGGTATTTAATAGATCTATTGGCTAGTTGGATACTCATCCTAGTGGGTTTCGGTTCCCCAAGACCGAGGTGCATGAACATTTTATAAGGCATTAAATTAATACTGGCACCTAAGTCAGCTAATGCCTTCTCAATATTTAAACTACCAATTAAACAAGGAATAGTAAAACTTCCTGGATCTTTTAATTTGGTTGGCAACTTATTCTGGAGAATAGCTGAGCATTCCTCGTTAAGCTCCACGGTTGACAGTTCTTCAAGCTTCCTTTTATTTATTAAGAGCTCCTTTAGAAATTTTGCGTATGTAGGCATCTGTGAAATAGCCTCAGCAAAAGGTAAGTTAATATGTAATTATTTAAAGAGTTCAAGAAACTTACCAAATTGTGCGTCCATGCGGTCTTTCTTCATCTGTGCTGGATATGGAATTGGTGGTTCTTTAAATGCCGGCGTTACATTCTTGTTTACTTCCTCTTCTTTTTCTTTAGCAATTTCTTTTGGCATCTTTCTTTCAGTTTCAACCAACTCCTTTCCACTCCTTAGCGTAACTGCTTTCACATGCTCTTTTGACTTAGGTGAATTACCTGGTTGCTTTTCAGAGACTAACTTGATCAGCTGTCCAAATTGATTCTCAATCCTTTGAAGTGATTCTTGTTGAGTTTTCAACGTCGTTTCGATATTCTGGAAATGAGTTTCTGATGTCGAGATGAACTTTTCCAGATCTCTTCAAGGTTCGGCTTCTTTTCCCATGGGTAGGGCTGTTGTTGAAAGCCTGGAGGGGGTTGTTGTCTCTGATTTCCTTGATTTCCTTGACCTCCCCATGAAAAATTGGGATGATTCCTCCAACCTGCATTGTACGTGTTACTATAAGGATTATTTTGAGGTCGAGGATTATTACCCATATAGTGAATTTGCTCGTTTTCAACGCTCGGGTTGTAAGGCTGGTACTCTGTATTGCTCATCCCTCCTCCATTTACATCGTTCTGCATCACTGGATGTACCTACGGGGAACCATACAAACCATCAATTTTCTTATTTAAAAGTTCTACCTGATTTGATAGCATGGTTACTGCGTCGAGGTTGAAAACACTGGCGGCTTTTGTCGGCTTTGTTCTCATAACTTGCCACTGATAATTATTCAGTGACATCTCTTCAATGAATTCATAAGCAGCCTCAGGTGTTTTATTGTTTAGTGTACCGCAAGCGGTTGCATCAATCAACTGCCTAGTCGAGGGGTTCACACCGTTGTAAAAGGTTTAAACCTGTAGCCATAATGGTAACCCATGGTGAGGGCACCTTCTCAGTAGATCCTTGTATCTCTCCCATGCATCGTAAAGTGTTTCTAAATCCATCTACACAAAAGAAGAGATATCATTCCTCAACTTAGCCGTTTTAGCCAGCGAAAAATATTTTAACAAAAAATTTTCGGTCATTTGCTCCCATGTAGTGATTGATCCTCGTGGTAACGAGTTCAACCACTGTTTAGCTTTGTTCCTTAATGAAAAGGGAAACAACTGAAGATGAATGGCATCATCAAAAACGCCATTTAATTTGAAAGTCTCGTAAAACTCTAGAAAATTTGTCAAATGATTGTTTGGATCCTCATCCTGCAAACCATCAAACTGAACAAACTACTGAATCATTTGTATTGTGTTAGGTTTCAGTTCAAAATTATTTGCAGCGACAGGAGGTCTAACAATACTTGATTCAGTTCCTGTTAAATTAGGTTTAGCATAATCATACATAGTGCGATGAGGAGGATTTTCGGCAACCACAGGAGGAAGTGGATTATTTTGGGGATCAGCCATCTCTTCAGTGTTATTAGTATCGTCCTCTTGCTCTTCTTGTATGTATTGTATCTCTCTTCGGTTTCTGCGAACGGTTCCTTCTATATCACTATCAAAGAGTAATGGTCCTAACGGGCTCCTTCTAGTCATAAACTAGAATTACCTGCCAGAAGCAAATAAAAGAAAAATTAGCAAAGTTAAAATAAAATAAAATAAAAATTAATTGCAAAAATAAAAATGGCTAAAGTAATAAAAATCAAGTGTTCCTACTATCTTAGTCCCCGGCAACGGCGCCAAAAACTTGATCGTGTCAAAACTAACTATGACAACGAATAAGGCAAGCGCACCTATCATTCGGTAGTATAGCCATGGCAAGACCGAAAATATTGTATCATCAAGGACCAAGAGTACTAGTATTTACTATCTTTTTATTATCTAGCATAAGTATTAAGGGAATTGATGTTTATCTAACTAATTACTAAACTAAGGATGCTAAGACAAAGAGAGTGAGTTGGGAAAATACTTTTGGGAAAACCAATTGATTAAGATAATACCCGAGGAAGAATCCACCTAGACTTCACTTGTTATTTAACTCTGAACCAGACGATTTATTCACTTGACTTGATTTGTAGGATTCACTAATTTATATTAATACCTCTTTCGAGGCTACTAACGTCTAACCCTAGGTTGATTAATTGAAATCTCTTTCTAATTAAAACCCCTAGTGTTGCATTAACTCAATCTATGGACTCCCATATTAGGTTTGACCCTAATCCGGAAGATTTTCATCATCCTATCTCTAGGGTTGCGGTCAACTCCGCTTAACTATGATAGATCTACTCTTAAACAGGGACTTTTGCTCCACTGCTTAAGCACATCAATACTTGAATCAATATCCTGAAATATTAAAACAAGAATTAAGAACACATAATTAAGAACAAATCAAGTATTTATCATATAGTTCAGAAAACAATAACAAGATCCGTCTTAGGTTTCATCCCCCTTAGGTATTTGAGGGGTTTAGTTCATGATTAATAAAGAATACATCTCAGAAGAAAATAAATAACAAAACATAAGAAAAACCCTAAAACCCCTGAAGGAAATTGAAGGGAAGATCTTCTGTCTTGAGCGTGATTCCGGCTTCTGAGATGAATCAACTAGCTTTCTTGGAGTAATTCCCCGTGTTCAGCCCTCTCTTACTTCGCCTCCGACCAAAGACCCCTTTTTAAGGTTATACTTAGGGTGTTTATATAGGTTTCGGAATGTCTTTCTTGGCCCACAAGTATCCTATTCCGAATGAAACTCATCTTGGCTATAGTAGGGGCACGCCCGTGTGACAAGCCCGTGGTCGACTCTCTTGGCCGTGGTCGATCCTGTTTGCCAGACACGACCGTGTGATCTGGCCGTGTATGATGTTCTAGGCCGTGTCTCGGTTGTTACTCGAAATGCACGGCCGTGGGTGATAGTCCAGGCCGTGTAAGTCTCTAAGGTAAGCCTATTTTGCCCCTTTTTTGACCCGTTTCTCATTCCTTTTGACTCCCTAAGCTCTCCTGAGTATAAAACATGAAATTAAGAGATTAGGAGCATCGAATTCCACAATTCAAGGGATAAATCATCCAAAAAGTATGCTAAATGTGGGATTAAAATATGTATATATTACGGTTTATCAATCTTCGGGTACTCCGGCTATCTTGAAAGAATCGCTCACCTCTATAAACAGTCTTAAGTGCAGGTGAGGATCTTCAGTAGGCATTCCACTGAATTGGCCAACTATCTAAAGCATCTGGAACATGACTGGCTTCAGCTCGAATTGTTGTGCCTCAATTTTGGGTCTCCTAAAATGGCACGGCATCCAGTCTTAAAGCTCTATCCCTATCATCAGCAATAAGGATAGGATTTTGAGCAGGGTTTGCTCCGTTTCCTTGATTCAGATTTTCGAAATTCATCTCTTCGGTCCTTCTCTGATGTAACACCCATTACCCGTATTTAACGCCGGAACCGGATACGAGGCGTTACCGAACTCATCTCGCTTAAACTTACAACTTTGGGCTATAAAATTTAGTTCCAACTTAAACTTTTCCATTTACAATCATAACTTCCCTATTATGGGTCTACGAGACCCTATACTTATACTCGTGATGTTTCAGGACCAAACCGGAAACTTTCAAACACTTAGAAAATTTTGACATGAAACAGGGCCACATGCCCGTGTGAAGAACGGGACACGCCAGTGTGGCATTTCACATGCCCGTGTTCCATACCCGTGGTCGGCACTAACTTGCATCACACGGCCTATTATACACCCGTGTGTTTAGCCCCTGTCCCAAAACCTTGGCATTCTGTTTATGACGTCATCACCTCACTAAGGTCACACGGTCAAGGCACACGCCCGTGTCCTTAGACCGTGTGTCAAATTAAATTCCTAATTTTAGGTGCAGACTTCACACGGCCTGGGCGCACGCCCATGTCCATGGTCGTGCGTCCCACACGGCTGAGACACACGGTCGTGTCTCTGCCCGTGTGTTTACTACTGAGCATACTGACTTGTAAACCTAGCATGCAAGGGGACACACGGCCTCTCCACACGCCCATGGGGCTGACCGTATGTCACACACGGCCTAGACACACGCCCGTGTGTCTACCCGTGTGGACAATTATATGGCTATCTACCAAGCCATTTGCCACCCTATCAAGCAATCACACTTATGCCAAATCAATTCAATACATTTTAGAACCATATGGCACCTCCAAAAACTCAATTCAAAGCATTCACACAAGCATAAACTTCATCATTCCATCACCATTGCATAATAATAAACTTGTTTTGTATTGGCCCAAATCCAATGACCATTTACAAAATGACTTTGATAACATAATTAGCCAACACATTGGCTATCAAAATGACATAACAAAATATCCAAGTCCTATACATGCCATACTCAAAATAAATCTAACTTGTTATACCAAAGAGATGTCGATAGTGTGATTTCCGAACTCTGACGTCCCACGATTCTCAAATTATCTTGTCAATACTACAAGGAAAAAGGGAAAAGAGAGGGGTAAGCATAAAGCTTAGTAAGTTTGCATGAAAACAAATAGCAACAATAAGTTCATAATGACATCAATTCATGGCATTGGATAACCATACAAAGTCATAAGCATATGCCATAACTTACTCGTACTTGTTCTTATCTGGCATATACTATGCCATATATCGTAAACATTCCTCGTGAATTATTCACGGGTACCTGTATTCACTCAATCACATGAATTTAGTACTAATCTCATTTCTATTTCCAAGCTTATCTATTTATCCCACTAATTCACTAGGGATACTCAAAGACGCGTATTCATCGTCATTAACATAACACGAAACCAATGCCACATCCCAGATATGGTCTTATATGGGGTTACCTCTGAGTGCCGATGCCATATCCCGGATATGGTCTTATACGAAATCTCACTTCAAATATCAATGCCATATCCCGAATATGGTCTTATACGATTCTCATATTCAATACCGAAACCATATCCCAGATATGGTCTTATACGAAATCTCAATTCGATGCCGAGGCCATGTCCTCGACATGGGCTTACACGGGACCTTATTCATCTCATGTCTTGATGATAGCATTTTCGCATTTATTACAGTCCAATCGGGACTTCAACATCTCAACTTTTATCATCCTTCTCATTCAACACCAATACTCGATTTCATAGAATATCATGTAACATTATAATATCAAACATTCTCAAACATACTAGCATAAATGTTGAATTTATCACATACAAACTTATCACAATTTCAAAATAAGCTAGATCGTCGATCTAGTCCGATACTTTGTTCTTTCCCCGGTCGAGGTAAATTCTTGGTTCTTCCTGATCTATAATAGCAAATTAGCTCATTTAACAATCACATTAATTAATGCATTTCAATAACCATGCTTTGGCAAACTTACTTGTAACGCCCCGAATTTGGGCCTAGTAGAATTGGGCCTATTGGGCCTTGGGCATGGGAGCGTTTAAAATTTTTGAGAACAAGAAAACGGCACTAATGCAAGTTGGACCTATTAAGTGAGTGATTTTGGAAGGTTAGGAGGCTTCAATGAAGTCTTGGGTTCAAACTTGGGCTTTAGGAAAAAAATTTGTTTAGGTGAATAAAACCCTGGATGTAAGTGATTAGGCTTTAAAAATATTGTTGGGGAAATCATGACACAAGGAGATAGTTGGTAAGGTGACTAGCGGCGTGGATTAAGTTACAGGGGAGCTTGAGTTCGAAACCCCTTGCATGTGAAATGTGACTATTTTGCTAATTTGGGACGGTTTTGGAGGTTTGATAGAGGGATCCCACATCGAGAAGCTGGCTTTAAATTGAGCGATCTATGAGGAGAGTAAGCATACCTTGGTTGGCGTTTGGGCATAAGAGTGTTCGGAGCGCGGATTAACTCCAGATTCCTATCAGGTGTGTATTTCGGACTACTCTAGCTGTAGAGCGGAAAATGCCGAAATGCCGGTCACACGACGATGGTAGCCACACGAGCGTATGAGCGCACGTGTAGGAGCTTCGATGCGATAGTTGAGGCCATCATGAGTGTTCTTGTGGGTTTAGGCTGTTTGGGCCACGATGGGCCGAAAGGGGCCATGTGGGGCCAATGGGCCCGTGGGCCCAATCGGATAAGTTGTATGATTCTGTAGTAAATATTGGACTGGACTATGTGAATCTCATATATGTGGCTAGATTTAGGCTAAGTGGGCCACATGAGCGTGTGGGCCTATTTGGGCCGAGAATGGGCCCTAGGCCCATTCGCATCGTTATCTCTGTTTAGAATACCTTGGTTTACAAAATTACTGAAATACCCTTGGTTTACAACATTACTGAAATACCCTCGGTTTGCAAAATTACTAAAATACCCTCAGTTTGCAAAAATTACCAAAATACCCCCAATTTGTAAAAATTACCGAAATACCTTTGAATTGTAAAATTATCGAAATACCCCCGATTTGTAAAATTTTTGAAATAACATCAGATTGTGAAATTACCGAAATACCCCTGATTTGTAAAATTACGAAAATACCTTTGAATTGTAAAATTACTGAAATACCCTCGGATTGTGAAATTATCGAAATACCCCTGATTTGTAAAATTCTCGAAATACCCTCGATTTGTAAAATTACCGAAATACCCCTGATTTGTAAAATTACCGAAATACCCTTATAGGGTAAAATGACTATTTTGCCCTTATGGGTAAATAACTGACTTCGACTATGAGTTGACTAATTTGACTGTGGTTGTATGACTGATATGCTTTTATTACATGTCTAAATGTTTGTTACTGAGCATGCCCATTTTGCATACACGTGTAATGATTGAGCATGACATACACGACATATTGCATGGGGTTGGGACATTGATACGGAGGAAGTTCTGATAGGGTCGCACGGGTCGCATGACGACTGTGGATCCAGTATTGATCTATTAAGGTCAAACAGGTCGCTTGAGACGACTGTGGACCGACGGACGGCTTAAAGTCGCGTAATCTGATTTTGGCTCTATGCCAACCTAAATATGGCTCTGTGCCATCTTGATTACGGCTTTGTGCCAATCGTATTTACCCGTGGCTATATGCCTAACATATATATCGATGACTCTATGTCGATCATATTTACCCAAGGCTGTGTGTCGATTATATTACCATCGCTGATGGCTATGTGCCAAACACAATACAGTTACTGATGGCTTTGTGCCAATTATAATACCGCTACTGAAGGCTTAGAGCCGTATATATATACTAGCAGCTTTACTGCGATTTCGGTTAGGGCCACAACCGGTTCTAACATTTGTGTGCTGGCTGGGTGGGTCGATTTTATCCCCACGTAAGTGTAGGGTTGGTACGGGTGGTGTGTTGGCTGGATCGGGGTGAGATGCATATTCATACTGTTGCATACTTGTTTTGAGATCTGTCACTGTACTAGGCTTAGGCCCACTTGTTCTGTTATTGGTTTAGGCTAGGCCCAATTGATTCTGTATGGGCAGTGACCCATATGATATGGTAGTGGGCTATGGCCCGCGTATGCTCTGATCTGCATCTTTGTCGGTTATCTTTGTTAAAAGGGCTTGGGCCTGCATCGCTTAGGTTTCTGTTTACAGATACTTGTTGTTACTCTAGTAAGGGGATTACACACTGAGTTTTTGTAAACTCACCCCATTTTTAACTGTGCAGGTAATCCCCAGCCTTAGGCAGATCGGTGCTTCGAGGGACTCGGAGAAGGTGACACACTACTTATGTTTTCCGTTTTGATTACTTACATTCAAGTATTTTGATTTGGGTTGTAATAAGACCTCTTTAAGTTTCTGGATTTTAACTTTGGGTCTTTCTTTACTTTGAATTATATCCAGTAGAAGTAAATCACGATTTTCCAAAATGTTAACTGTTTTTAAAACAACACTACATTTTCGCAACAATTTTGAAGTGGTTTCGCGACTTAATCTTTTTCGTAAATCAATTACTTTCAAGATTAGCTTCCACAACTGGAAAGATGTTTTGGGAATAAATTAATTATCTTTCAATGTACAAGGGTTTTTCAACGAAAACATGGTTTTCGAAAAACACTTCAATGTGACACACCAGATTCGGGCCTAACTTCTAGGCCAGGTCTGGGGTGTTACATTTAGTGGTATCAGAGCCCGGATTGCAAAACTCGACTGTGGATTGGGTTTTAAAATTGAATTTTTGAAAGAATTGTTTCAAAGGATTTGAAAAGATTTGGGGTATTCAAAATGTTTTCTGAATGTTTTTCAGAAAGTGTGGTTGACCGAGTCTCCGGCGCCGAATCTGTAAGTTTCCTTGATACTGTTATCTGTTTAAAACTGAGACACTTGAATTTAGATTTTGTATTCTGTGTATGTTTAGAAATTTTTGGATGTGGCGTTGGATATAGAAATTGGTTGCGTGTGAGATATCTGTCTGCTTCAATGGTTAGGTGTTTTGAGCATGTGTAGGGAGTTCCAAGTTCTAGTTAAAATATGATAGGGATATTAGAATCAGAATGCGCAGCGGCAGCATAGTGGTGTAACATGTGTTGTGCGGCTATTATATAGTTGGAAATTTCGAGGACGAAATTTCTTTAAGGGGGTAGAATTGTAACGCCCCGAATTTGGGCCTAGTAGAATTGGGCCTATTGGGCCTTGGGCATGGAAGCGTTTAAAATTTTTGAGAACAAGAGAATGGCACTAATGAAAGTTTGACCTATTAGGTGAGTGATTTTGGAAGGTTAGGGGGCTTCTATGAAGTCTTGGGTTCAAACCTGGGCTTTAGGAAAAATTTTGGTTTAGGTGAATAAAACCCTGTATGTAAGTGAGTAGGCTTTAAGAATATTGTCGGGAAATCATGACACAAGGAGCTAGTTGGTAAGGTGGCTAGCGGCATGGATTAAGTTACAGGGGAGCCTGAGTTTGAAACCCTTTGCATGCGAAATGTGACTATTTTGCTAATTTGGGACGGTTTTAGAGGTTTCATGGAGGGATCCCACATCGGGAAGCTAGCATTGAGTAGGCGAGAAGTTGGCTTTAAATAGAGCGATCTATGAGAAGAGTAAGCATACATTGGTTGGCGTTTGGGCATAGGAGTGTTCGGAGCACGAATTAACTTCAGATTCTTATCAGGTGTGTATTTCGCACTACTCTAGCTGTAGAGCGGCAATTGCCGAAATGCCGGTCACACGACGATGGTAGCCACACGAGCGTGCGAGCGCACGTGTGGGAGCTTCGACGCGATAGTTGAGGCCATCATGAGTGTTCTTGTGGGTTTAGGTTGTTTGGGCCAAGATGGGCCGAAAGGGGCCATGTGGGGCCAATGGGCCAATGGGCCCAATCGGATAAGTTGTATGATTGTGTAGTAAATATTGGACTGGACTATGTGAATCTCATATCTGTGGCTAGATTTGGGCTAAATGGGCCACACGAGCGTGTAAGCCCATTTAGGTTGAGAATGGGCCCTAGGCCCATTCACATCGTTATCTCTGTTTAGAATACATTGGTTTACAAAATTACTGAAATACCCTTGGTTTACAACATTACTGAAATACCCTCGGTTTGCAAAATTACTGAAATACCCTCGATTTGCAAAAATTACCGAAATACCCCCAATTTGTAAAAATTACCGAAATACCTTTGAATTGTAAAATTATCGAAATACCCTTGATTTGTAAAATTTTCGAAATACCCTCAGATTGTGAAATTACAGAAATACCCCTGGTTTGTAAAATTATCGAAATACCTTTGAATTATAAAATTACCGAAATACCCTTGGATTGTGAAATTATCGAAATATCCCTGATTTGTAAAATTACCGAAATACCCTTATAGGGTAAAATTACTATTTTGCCCTTATGGGTAAATGACTGACTTAGACTATGAGTTGACTAATTTGACTGTGGTTGTATGACTGATATGCTTTTATTACATGTCTAAATGTTTGTTACTGAGCATGACCATTTTGCATACATGTGTAATGATTAAGCATGACATACACGACATATTACATGGGGTTGGGACATTGATACGAAGGAAGTTCTGATAGGGTCGCACGGGTCGCATGTCGACTGTGGATCCAATATTGATCTATTAAGGTCGCACGGGTCGCCTGAGACGACTATGGACCGACAGACGGCTTAAAGCCGCGTAATCTGATTTTGGCTCTGTGCCAACCTAAATATGGCTCTGTGCCATCATGATTATGGCTTTGTGCCAATCATATTTACCCGTGGCTATGTGCCTAACATATATATAGATGACTCTGTGTCGATCATATTTACCCAAGGCTGTATGCCGATTATATTACCATCGCTGATGGCTATGTGCCAAACACAATACAGTTACTGATGGCATTGTGCCAATTATAATACCGCTACTGAAGGCTTAGAGCCGTATATATATATGAGCAGCTTTGCTGCGATTTTGGTTAGGGCCGCAATCGGTTCTAACATTGGTTTGCTGGCTGGGTGGGTCGATTTTATCCCCACGTATGTGTAGGGTTGGTACGGGTGGTGTGTTGGCTGGATCGGGGTGGGATGCATCCTCATACTGTTGCATACTTATTTTGAGATCTGTCACTATACTGGGCTTATGCTAGGCCCAATTGATTCTGTATGGGCTGTGACCCAAATGATATGGTAGTGGGCTATGGCCAATGTATGCTCTGATCTGTACTGTACTGTTACTATTAAAAGGGCTTGGGCCCAGACTGTTTAGGTTTCTGTTTCTATATACTGACTGTTACTCTCGTAAGGGGATTACACACTGAGTTTTTGTAAACTCACCCCGTTTTTAAATGTGTAGGTAATCCCCAGCCTTAGGCGGATTGGTACTGCGAGGGACTCGGAGAAGGACACACACTACTTATGTTTTCCGTTTTGATTACTTACATTCAAGTATTTTGATTTGGGTTGTAATAAGGCCTCTTTAAGTTTTTGGATTTTAACTTTGGGTCTTTCTTTACTTTGAATTATATCCGGTAGAAGTAAATCACGGTTTTCCAAAATGTTAACTGTTTTTAAAACAACACTACGTTTTCGCAACATTTTCGAAGTGGTTTCGCGAGATTAGCTTCCGCAACTGGAAAGATGTTTTGGGAATAAATTAATAATCTTTCAATGTACAAGAGTTTTTCAACGAAAACATGGTTCTTGAAAAACACTTCAATGTGACACACCAGATTCGGGCCTAACTTCTAGGTCGGGTCTGGGGTGTTACATTACTATTTCGCCCTTAAACTTTTGCAAAATGACCATTTTACCCCTAGGCTCAGAAATCCATTCTAATAAAATTTCTACCTTTATCAAGCCTAGGTGAACATTTGTTTCTCTTATGGCTACTATCAAAACTCAACATTTCACACATTTACTACATACTTTACAACCTTTACAAAAAGGTCCTTTTAGGTGTTTTCATGGTAACACCTTTCACAAAAGTTGTTCATCTAACAACTAAGGCTCATTTTCTTTCATAAAAATGCAGAAAACAACTTAAAAGCTCTCATGGAAAAACTCTAAACTCTTCACCATCTTACAAAATAGTCCCCTCTATAGAAAGCTTAAGCTTTAGGGGTTCCAAAAGTATAATTTTTATCAAGAAAGGATCACTAGAACACTTACTTGTATGGAGGAAAGTGTGCTGAAATTTTTGAAGCTTTCAAACCCCTATTTGCTGCTAATTTTCGGTGGAAGAATGAAGGAGAAAAGATGATATATTTTCTTCCTTTATTTTAATATAAAACACCAATTTAGTCCACCTAATATCAACTACTTTGACCAATTTTGTCAATGTTTGTCTCCTATGGCCAACCAACTATTATTTAAGGGGCTAATTGCCCTTTAAATACCTCCATATATTATTCCATAGCTATTTGGCACCCTTAGCTTGTAAAATTGAACTTTCACACTTTATGCGATTTAGTCCTTTTTCACGATTAAACATGAAATCGCTAAAATTAAAGCACCAAAATTTTCATACACTTATATAATCATGCTCTAACTCATAAAATATCATGAAAATAATTTTATCTTACCTTGGATTAGTGGTTCCGAAACCACTGTTCCGACTAACCCTTAGATCGGGCTGTTACAATTCTCCCCCTTAAGGATTTTCATCCTCAAAAATCTTACCGGTAAAAAGGTTGGGATATTGGTTTCTCATGGTCTCTTTGGGTTCCCAAGTAGCCTCTTCTATCCCATGTCTCTGCCATAGTACTTTCACAAGGGCTATACTTTTGTTTCTTAGCTATTTGACCTCTCGTGCCAAAATCTTAACCGGCTCTTCGCCATAAGTCATGTCCGGTTGAATCTCTACTTCTGATAGCACAATCACATGGGAAGGTTCTGAATGGTATCTTCGTAACATGGACATGTGGAAGACATTGTGAATCCTTTCCAGCTCAGGTGGCAAGTCCAAACGGTAAGCTACCAGTCATATCCTCTCGGTAACTTCATAAGGTCCGATAAAGTGCGGACTCAATTTGCCTTTCCGGACAAATCTGAGGACTTTTCTCCATGGTGATACTTTCAAAAATACTTTATCACCTACTTGGAACTCAATCTCTTTCTGTTTTAAATCCGAATAAGACTTTTGTCTATCTGAGGCCGCTTTCAGACATTCACGTATCACCTTTACTTTCTCTTCGATTTCCCTGACAAAATCAACCCTGTGAATCTGATTCTCTTTGAGTTCTGTCTAATACAAGGGCGTTCGGCATTTACGTCCATCCAATGCTTCATAAGGTGCCATTTTCAAACTTGACTAAAAACTATTGTTGTAAGCGAATTCCTCCAACGGTAAGTATTTTTCCCAATTACCTTGGAATTCCAAAACACAACATCGAAGCATGTCTTCAAGTATCTCAGATCACTCTTTCCGATCGCCTGCAATCGATTTGTGGATGGAAAGTCAGATCAAACTCAATTTTGTGCCTAAAGCCTCTTGCAACTTTTTCCAAAATCGTGACGTGAATCTCGGATCTCAACCCGAAATGATCGACAACGGTACACCATGAAGTCTTACTATCTCTGACACATACAAATTTACCAACTTGTCAAGAGAATAATCGACTCGTACTGGTATGAAATGGGCTGACTTCGTAAGTCTATCGACTACAACCCATACAACATATCTCTTTTTCGATGTCAACGGTAAACCCGTCACGAAGTCCATAGTAATACGGTCCCATTTCCACTCGGGAACCATAATAGGCTGAAGTAGACCCGAAGGTACTTGATGTTCAGCCTTCACTTGTTGACAAATCAGACATCTCGATACAAACTCTGAAATGTCTTTCTTCATACTCGGCCACCAATACCATTTCTTCAAGTCGTTATACATTTTCGTACTACCTGGATGTACAAACAAACATCCACTATGTGCTTCATGCAGAATCTTCCGGATAAGTTCGCCATTTCTAGGTACACAAACCCTATCTCGAAACATCAAACATCCGTCAGGACTTACCCGAAAGTCTGACTCAACATTTGACTCACATAGAACTCTTTTGACTTGTAAGTTGCTGTCATCTTTCTGAGCTTCGCAAACCTCTTGGAGAAACAATGGTCTAGCCCTCAACTCGACTAGAATAGAACCATCATCTGACAAAGCCATCCGTGTGTTCATGGCTCTCAACGCAAACAAGGATTTTCTGCTCAAAGCATCGGCGACCACGTTAGTCTTTCCCGAATGGTAGTCAATAACTAACTCATAATCCTTGATCAGCTCTAACCATCTTCGTTGCCTCAAATTCAAATCCTTTTGAGTCATCAAATATTTTAGGCTTTTATGGTCGGTGAATATCTGACACCTTTCACCATATAAATGGTGTCTCCATATCTTTAATGCAAACACAATGGCAGCTAACTCTAAATCATGGGTCGGGTAATTCTTCTCGTGCAGCTTTAATTGTCTAGAAGCATATGCAATCACCTTGCCCTCTTGCATAAGTACACAACCCAATACATTCATGGATGGATCACTGTAAACCACAAATTTTCTTACGGGCTCAGGTTGCACCAAAACATGAGCCTCAGTCAACAATGCCTTTAGTTTCTCAAAACTCTATTGGCACTTTTCTGCCCAATCAAACTTCACATCTTTTTGCAATAATCTCGTCATCGGAGTAGCTATCATGGAAAACCCCTTGACAAAACGCCTATAATAGTCGGCTAGGCCCAGAAAACTTCTCACTTCAGTTACGTTCTTTTGCGGTTTCCATTCAACAATTGCCAAAATCTTACTCGGGTCGACTCTAATCCCCTCGAGATAATGTGCCCCAAAAATCCAACTTCCTTAAGCCAAAATTCACTTTTACTAAACTTGGCATACAATTGTTTATATCACAAAATTTGCAGAACCTTTTTCAAATGCTCGGCATGTTTGTTTTCATCTCGAGAGTAGATCAGTATATTATCAATGAAGATCACGACAAATTTATCCAAATATGGCCGAAAAATGTGATTCATCAAGTCCATGAAAACTGCAGGGGCATTTGTTAAACCAAAAGGCATAACCAAAAATTTGTAGTGGCCATACCTCATCCGAAATGCAGTTTTTGGAACATCTGAGTCCTTGACTCTCAACTGATAGTACCCAGACCTTAAGTCTATTTTGGAAAACACTGTGGCTCCTTCAATTGATCAAACAAATCATCAATTCTTGGCAACGGGTACTTGTTCTTCACAGTTACCTTATTAAGTTGTCGATAATCTATGCATAACCTCATAGAACCATCTTTCTTCTTCACAAATAATACGGGAGCACCCCATGGAGAAAAACTCGGTCTTGCAAAGCCTTTATCCATTAGTTCTTACAACTGTTCTTTCAATTCTCTCAGCTCAGTTGGAGCCATTCTATACGGAGCAATAGAAATGGGGGCAGTCCACGGAGCTAACTCAATCCCAAATTCAATCTCCCTAACCAGAGGAAACCCTGGCAATTCCTCCGGGAAAACATCCGGATATTCGCACACTATGGGTACCGACTCAATTTTCAATTCAGTCTCTTTAGCATTCATTACGAAAGCAAGGTAAGCTTCGTACCCCTTTCTTAAATACTTCTGAGTCAATAAGGATGATATCACTACTGGTGATCGGTCTTGTTTATCTGATTCAACACGAATAAGATCCCCACTTTCACATTTTAACTCAATAAACTTCTATCCACAGTTTACAATCACGTCATGAGTAACTCACCAATCCATCCCAAGGATGACATCGAACTCATCAAACGGTAATAACATGAGATTTGCAGGAAAACAATGACCCCTAATCATCAAAGGGCAACCTTTGCATATTCTATCAACTAATACACATTTGCCTAGGGGATTCGACACTCTTATAACAAATTCAGTAGACTCTATAGGCATGCTCATGCTAGAGACTAATTTCATGTAAATATACGAATGGGTAGATCCCGGGTCAATTAAAGCTATAACACAAGTATCATAAAGAGAAAATGTATTCGCGATCACGTCAGGGGAGGACGCCTCTTCGCGAGCACGAATGGCATATGTTCTCACCAGTGCTCTACCCTCCACTCTCGCAGTCTGCTCTCTAGATGAATCCTTTCCACTCATCTCATTTCCTAGGTTTCTCGATGGTCTTCCTCTAGCAGTATTTCCCAGTCTTGCATTCTGAGGTTTCTCTTTCTCACCCGCCTCAGGGCAATCTCTGATAAAGTGGTCTAGAGACCCACACTTGAAACAAGCCTTCTCGTTTGTTCGGCACTCACCAGAATGATGTCTGCCACACTGTGAACATTTCGGTCTACTCGGTCGGGCATTGCCAACACTAGCAACCAAAGTAGTCTAAGCCTTAGACCCCGAGAATTGTTTTCCCTTACTTTGGTTTGAAAACCCGGCCGAAGTGGCTGATCGAGTAGCAAAATCCCTTGATTTCTTAGATGAGGATTGGTAGGACTTACTCAGTTGTCTCTTTCTCGAGTCACGGGACTCAATCTCAGCTCTTCTTTTCTCTTTGGCCAACTCTTCAGCTTTACAAGTTCTATCTACTAACACCACAAATTCTTTTAGTTTGAGGACTCCAACATATAAACGGATATCTTCATTTAACCCGTCCTCGAACCTTTTGCACATGATAGCCTCAGTAGACACGCACTCCCAGGGATACTTACTAAGCCTTACGAATTCATGTTCGTATTCAGTCACCATCATTTGGCCCTGCTTTAGCTCTAAGAACTCTTTCCTCTTCTGGTCAATGAATCTTTGACTAACATATTTCTTCTGGAACTCCTCTTGGAAGAATTCCCAACTTATCCTCTCCCTTGGTACCACCGACACAAGGGTGTTCCACCACTGATAGGCTGAATCTCTCAAGAGAGATACTGCACACTTTATGCACTCTTCAGGCGTGCATGACAGCTCATCGAATACCCTGATGGTATTCTCAAGCCAGAATTCCACCCTCTCCGGATCATCATCCTTACTAGCCCAAAATTCCTCGGCTCCTTGTTTCTGGATTTTGTCGACCGTAGGCCTTTCTCTCCTTAATACCTCTACCACCAGAGGAGCCACAGGAGCGGGCTGAGGAATAGGTGGGGGTGGAGGGGGTTGAGCATTAGGATTTGCTCGAATGTACTCAGTGTACCAATTACTCATCATATGGAGAAAGGCTTCTCAAGCCTCTTCTCCCTAACCCAAGGTCTCGGGTCTACTATCTACTGGCACGGTTCTTTGAGCGGGAGCTAGCGCATTACTCACAGCAGCATCAGCTGCAGTCCGATCGGGATCCATTACTATATAAAAAATACAAGTCAAACTGTCAGGAGTCGTCACACTATCATTACACAAATACTCTTACGTATGGCATGTATAGCTAGACTCAAACTTATGCTACGTTAGTCTGAGAACCGACTAAATCGTAGCTCTGATACCACTAAATGTAACACCCCTTACCCGTATTCAACGCTGGAACTGGATACGAGGCGTTACCGAACTCATCTCGCTTAAACTTACAACTTTGGGCTATAAAATTTCGTTCCAACTTAAACTTTTCCATTTACAATCGTAACTTCCCTATTATGGGTCTACGAGACCCTATACTTATACTCGTGATGTTTCGAGACCAAACCAGAAACTTTTAAACATTTAGAAAATTTTGACATGAAATAGGGCCACACGCCCGTGTGAAGAATGGGACACGTCCGTGTGGCATTTCACATGCCCGTGTTCCATACCCGTGGTCGACACTGACTTGCATCACACGGCCTATCACACGCCCGTGTGTTTAGCCCCTGTCCCAAAACCTTGGCATTCTGTTTATGACGTCATCACCTCACTAAGGTCACACGGCCAAGGCACACGCCCGTGTCCTTAGACCGTGTGTCGAATTAAATTCCTAATTTTAGGTGCAGGCTTCACATGGCCTAGGCACACGCCCATGTCCATGGCCGTGCCTCCCACACGGCTGAGACACACGGTCGTGTCTCTGCCCGTGTGTTTATTACTAAGCATACTGACTTGTAAACCTAGCATACAAGGGGACACACGACCTCTCCACACGCCCATGGGGTTGACCGTGTGTCACACACGGCCTAGACACACGCCCGTGTGTCTACCCATGTGGACAATTTTATGGCTATCTGCCAAGCCATTTGCCACCCTATCAAGCAACCACACTTATGCCAAATCAATTCAATACATTTTAGAACCATATGGCACCTCCAAAAACTCAATTCAAAGCATTCACACAAGCATAAACTTCATAATTCCATCACCATTGCATAATAATAAACTTGTCATGTATTGGCCCAAATCTAATGACCATTTACAAAATGAATTTGATAACATAATTAGCCAACACATTGGCTATCAAAATGACATAACAAAATATCCAAGTCCTATACATGCCATACTCAAAATAAATCTAACTTGTTATACCAAAGAGATGTTGATAGTGTGATTTTCAAACTCCGAAGTCCCACGATTCTCAAATTATCTTGGAAATACTCAAGGAAAAAGGGAAAAGAGAGGGGTAAGCATAAAGCTTAGTAAGTTTGCATGAAAATAAATAGCAACAATAAGTTCATAATGACATCAATTCATGGCATTGGATAACCACACAAAGTCATAAGCGTATGCCATAACTTACTCGTACTTGTTCTTATCTAGCATATACTATGCCACATATCGTAAACATTCCTTATGAATTATTCACGGGTACCTGTATTCACTCAATCACATGACTTTAGTACTAATCTCATTTCTTTTTCCAAGCTTATCTATTTATCCCACTAATTCACTAGGGATACTCAAAGACGCGTATTCATCGTCATTAACATAACACGAAACCAATGCCACATCCCAGGTGTGGTCTTATATGGGGTCACCTTTGAGTGCCGATGCCATATCCCGGATATGGCCTTATACGAAATCTCACTTCAAATATCGATGCCATATCCTAGATATGGTCTTATACGATTCTCATATTCAATACCGAAGCCATATCCCAGATATGGTCTTATATGGAATCTCAATTCAGTGCCAAGGCCATGTCCCCGACATGGACTTGCACGGGACCTTATTCATCTCATGTCTCGATGATAGCATTTTCGCATTTATTACAGTCCAACCGGGACTTCAACATCTCAACTCTTATCATCCTTCTCATTCAACACCAATACTCAATTTCATAGAATATCATGTAACATTATAATATCAAACATTCTCAAACATACTAGCATAAATGTTGAATTTATCACATACAAACTTACCTCGATTTCAAAATAAGCTAGATCATCGATCTAGTCCGATACTTTGTTCTTTCCCCGGTCGAGGTAAATTCTTGGTTCTTCTTAATCTATAATAGCAAATTAGCTCATTTAATAATCACATTAATAAATGCATTTCAATAACCATACTTTGGCAAAATTACTGTTTGGCCCTTAGACTTTTACAAAATGACCATTTTACCCCTAGGCTCGAAAATTAATTCTAATCAAATTTCTACCTTTATCGAGCCTAGGTGAACATTTGTTTCTCTTATGGCTACTATCAAAACTCAACATTTCTCACATTTACTACATACTTTGCAACCTTTACAAAAAGGTCCTTTTAGGTGTTTTCATGGTAACACCTTTCACAAAAGTTGTTCATCTAACAACTAAGGCTCATTTTCTTCCGTAAAAATGCAGCAAACAACTTAAAAGCTCTCATGGCAAAACTCTAAACTCTTCACCACCTTACAAAATAGTCCCCTCTATAGAAAGCTTAAGCTTTAGGGGTTCCAAAAGTACATTTTTTATCAAGAAAGGATCACTAAAACACTTACTTGTATGGAGGAAAGTGTGCTAAAATTTTTGAAGCTTTCAAACCCCTATTTGCTGCTAATTTTTGGTGGAAGAATGAATGAGAAAAGATGATATCTTTTCTTCCTTTATTTTAATATAAAACATAAATTTAGTCCACCTAATATCAACTACTTTGACCAATTTTGTCAATGTTTGTCTCCTATGGCCGGCCAACTATTATTTAAGGGGCTAATTTCCCTTTAAAGACCTCTATATAATATTCCATAGCTATTTGGCACCCTTAGCTTGTGAAATTGAACTTTCGCACTTTATGCGATTTAGTCCTTTTTCGCGATTAAACATGAAATCGCTAAAATTAAAGCACCAAAATTTTCATACACTTATATAATCATGCTCTAACTCATAAAATATCATGAAAATAATTTTCTCTAACCTTGGATTAGTGGTTCCAAAACCATTGTTCTGACTAGCCCCTAGATCGGGCTGTTACATCTGACTTGCTTGTCTTCATCGCTGTCAAAAAGTTCTTTCAATCTCAGGGTCTACAGGGAGTAAATCGATAATTCGATCAATACTCATAAACACCTGAATTAATCACAGAAAAATTAATTAATTTAAAATTGAACAGAAAAATAAACCAAAATGCAAAACTAACAAATTCACAAATAATGACTTTTTAAAACAGTCCCTGGCAACGGCGCCAAAAACTTAGAACTATGGAAATGTGCAAGTGTACATAATCACAACAAGTAATAAAGTGACAAGTAAATGTTGAGTTATCATACCCACAGGGACTGTGAAAAGAATTATTTATGAATGCAAATTAAAAAAACACTTTGGTGAAGAAAAATATTTTGATTTGAAGAGGTGATTAAAAACTAGGGTTTTAACTAAGTAAAATAAATAAAAATAAAATAAAGGTTCCAATGCACGATTTCAAAAGATAATTTTAATCAAGATGACATAATTGTGCTAGATTAATTGCATTTCTTAACTTAGAATTATTAAACTCATGTTTATGTTTTACAAATAAATTCACGGCAACCCGGTAATTTGCTAACTTATGAACATACTCACCTACCAAAATCCATTCATCTCTTCACTATATCTCTATGTCAATTCAACCGATTAAACAAATTTTAATAGGCAAATGTGTTAATGCACATACATACTTATGAATTAAAATAATCTCTTGTACATATCTCTATGCCAATTCAAACAATTAATTCAATCTCATAAGCACATAAAAGATTACATGAGGTAACAGTGTATTTCTACCTTGAAACAGTTTAATCACAATAATCTTGCAAGTTATGCAAGGCTAATGTATCGCTAGATACCATTGCTAATTTAACCCTCAGTTACCTTAGATGATTAAACATGCACTGATTAAGTATTGTGTCAATTAATTACAATTTCAATCCGTTTAAATAATTAATTCATTAGTTACCTTACAATTGTAATGCAAGAATAACTTAGTCACGATTTTACTTAATCAAACATCTTACCGAGGCCTATAACAACACAAACACAATTTTAATAAATTAAGTAGACGAAATGCAATCAACCTAACACAAATTAAATTTAAGCCATATCAATTAAATTAAACATTTCAACATCACAAATATTCATAGAAATGTTCATCATAACAACAACAAAAATTAAAAGGATAGGGAACAAGAATCAAATCTGGTGTTTCTCCGTGGCTTGACTGGTTTGCTCCACTCTTCCTTCTCCATTTGTTCTTGTCAAACCGAGGCTGCTACGAACACTATAATGTTGCTCCAAATGGTGGATGAATGACTCTTTTTCAAGAGGTGAAATCGGAAAGAGAATAAAGAAAAATGGATGGGAAATGAAGAGAGAAAATTGAGAGAGAAGAGAAGAGATGAGAAAGTTGAGGTGTGTTTCAAATGAGCAGCCAAGGGGGGTTTTTATAGGTTGAGAGGGCTGCTAAATATATCCAAAATCAGTAGCCAAAGAGCCCTCCCATGGCCGGCCACACATGTGGCAAGTTTGAGGTTTTCAAACTTGTTATATTAAGGTAGGGGCAAATCTAGAAAGGCACAAATAGTGGATGGGTTTGTTTTCAATTTGAACAAGTCTTCAAGGGCCATTTTGCAAGCTAATTAATCATCCAAAAAAGTTGATTGGGTCAGCATGTGGGACGGTTTTGGGCTGCCCAGTAATCGATTGGTTCGGTTTTTTCTCGGCTCAGCTCAACTGGGCCACTTTTCATAATTAATTAATAATAATTTATTTAAACCAAATTAAATTGGATATAAATTAAAATTAATTATATTATGAATTAATAAACATAATTTGGACCGTCTTAAGCTGAATAATTAATTCGCCTTGATGCTTCAAAATTGTTTCTCAGTTTTGCGCTTCTAGCAGTGTCTGCCGAGCCGTTTTTCGCCCTTTGTGCAAATCTGTCGAAAATAATCAAAATTAATCAAAATTAATTATAAAATTAATTAAAAGTCATAATTTTAATAATTTAAGTACAAAATAATTATTTTGTAATAATTATATATTTTTTGAAAATAATTTTACCGAACTTGCATGAATTTGGGTTAAAAAGGGCATGAAAAAGTGTATATTTTTGTATTTCCAGTGCATGAGTTGACTTAAGTTGGTGTTGGACACAAAATTACCCCTACAGTATTTTTCACACCAATAGGGTTCATTGTCGCGACACCCAAGCTTTGGTGTTGCGACATCTTTAATAGTGGGCACAACCTTGGCTTGGAGGTTCTCGATGTCGCGACACAAACTAGCTGGTGTGATGACACCCTCAATAGTGGTCTTAGCTCCTTGAGTTCAACCATTAGCAGTGGAGTCACGACCTCAAAGGCTTCGAGCCCAGACATCGGGGCTTGGTGTCGCGACACAGCAAACCTAGTATCGTGACATCCTTGGCATATTGCTCCAAGTTGGTTTCTCGTTGAAGTTTTTCTCCCTTGAGGTGATGGAGAGCCAATGTCGCAACATCTAGGCATTAATGTTGCGACACCCACATCAGTTGCAGTTTTCCTCAGGGTTTGGTCATAGTTGTCTCCCTATACAAACTCAAATACACCATTAGACTCCTCATGGCATAATTTTGCCAATTTGGATCTCAAAAGGATTAGAATGAAGCAAAAATGGTCATTAATAATAGAAACTAAAAATTAACAGAAAGCATAGAAAGGACTTGGAAATTGCTTGAAAACAAACTCATCAATTGTTCGAGAGAGCCTAATTTGACGTATCAAATTATGGTAGATCATATACACAATTATGCAGTTCGTCACAAGTATCAGAATATTAAACAATTACATATTTAATTATTCTAATTGACAAGGCAAATATTCTAAGTTATTAAATATCGATCGAATATTTAACAAACCAGAACAATTTGACGTATCAAATTAAAACAGATCGCATACACAATTATGCAGTTCGTCACAAGTATTAGAATATTAAACAATTACATATTTAATTATTCTAATTGACAAGACAAATATTCTAAGTTATTAAATACTAGACGAATATTTAACAACCTGGAACAATTGTAATTCAAATAGAAGATCTGTAAATACTAAAATAAATAAATAAATATTAGAAACAAATTATATTTCACAAATTTATAAAATCAAACTTTAAAAATCATTTGACCAAATAAATGTTTAGAAATTCGTAGAGAAAATAAAATAAAATAAAATAAAGTGGCTATGCTTAGGTATGTTTTGGTTTTAACCTAATAATGTCTATTTATAATGAAAAAATAATATAATGGAGAAAATATAAATGTGCATTTAATTAGCATAATTTTTTTTAGGTTTCTTGGTAATTTTTGTGTCAAACTTTTAGTCCAATTTTGGACACCGTGCTAATGTTTTTTAGGCTCAAGTCGTGAAATAACTTCTGTTAAATGTTTCAATCCCCTTTTAATTGACATTATGGGCCCAAAACGGATTTTTGTACCTCAAGTTATGGTCAAAATACTGAAGTAGTACTGTGTTGAAAGTCCAATCCAAAAAATATACCAAAAATAAACTTTAAACTCTTTTTTCTTCAATTATTTACCTAAATAAATAATATATTTAAGAACTTAAATAGTATAATTCAATAGGAGAATTATCACAAATAATTAGAAAATTATGCACTTATCACCCAAACATGAAACTGACTAGACACAAAATGACCCAAAACGTTCAGAACCTGAAATGATCAAATCCGAAATCAACTTAATCTACCTAGTGTGTTTGATTCACGGAAAAGACTTACAATTTTTTTTTTTTTTTTACATTTTCATGTGTTTGTTTTATGAAAAACAGTTTGGTCAACAAAAAATGACTTATATATCAATAGAAAATAAGCACTTTTTTTTCTCTAAAAATTGACTTTCCCTATTGAAAAATATAGATCATTTTTCGAAAAAGAGTTCCTTTTTGAGGAATTTATTTTTGTATAAAATTAATCTAAATTACAACTAATATTATTATATTACTATTAAATTTTTAGTTTTATAAAAATGTTAAAATATGGATATCAAATATTATAATTTCGAACCTTATTAAACATATTTATAATTATATATCTTAAAGATTTCATAAATTTTAATATTTATAATAATTTTAAAATTTAAATAGTCTTAACATCTTTTTCAAATGTTTATATGAATGTAAGAACCCAATTTTGCCCGGGCCCATACACAATTCAAAAACAAAAAAATAATAATAAAAAAATAATAAATGTCCTTTAAAAAGTCCAGTTACAAAATTAATAGCCCAATTACAGATTCTAAAATACTGACCCAAACCAATAAACCCGAACCCAATTACCTATCCAGAGGCCCAATTCCTAAACTCGCACAGCCCAAACGATTACACAATAAACTAACCCAAACTAAACCTAGGCCCCAGACCCAGATATAAGTGGCCCAAAATGGCCCAATGCTTAGGCGAAATTGGCCCAATGCTTAGGCGAAATTGGCAGAAACCTAGGGTTTCTGGAGAACCCTTGCGCCGCAGCCCCTGTCTCGCGCCCACCTTCGATCGCGCCACCATCAACGCGCAGACAAGATCTCCGTTTCCCACCTGCACAAAGAAGGAAAGAAAACAGTGGCAAAAATGGCAGCAATGATGATTTCCTTTTTCCTTTTTATTTTCAAAGGCTATAAAAGCCTGATTATTTTGTAATACGAACACATATACACACATAGAGAAAAATATACAGACACACACAAAAAAAGATACAAAATACAGAAATAAAAGGAGGTGATTTCAAGCGATTTCTTTTCATTTTTAATTTTTTTTAATACTGTTGTTTTTTATTATTTTTCTTTTTTTGAGACGGCGGCAGATGGCGGCACATCACCGGAGACCTCACCGGAGCATTCACCGGAAATCAGAGAGGGCTGGGCTCTCTGAGGCTCTCTCTCTCTCTCTCTCTCTCTCTCTTTCTTTAGAACTGAAAAAATGATTTTTTTGAAGGAAATATGGCTTTTATAGCCTATTGAAACGGCGCCGTTTTGGACAGCCCCCTTAACACCTAAAACGACGTCGTTTTGGTGGTTGACCCGTGCCTCGACCCGACCCAGTCTCAGGATCCGCGTGTTTTTGATCCCCTCCGCTTTTCTACTGTTTTATAATTAAATTTATTTTATTCCCAATTTTACCCAATAATTTTTCCTCTGTTTCAATTTGGTCCGCATTCGAACGACACCGTTTCTGAGGGTGGGGTTATTTTTTGTTTTGGTCCCTCTACGCTGCGCGCGCGTTACAATCCGATCCTTCCCTTTTATCTATTTCCGATTTTGCCCCAAATTTTATTTTTAAGATTAATTTAGTCCTTTTTTTTCTTATTTTATTTAATTTTTGTTGTCATTATTTCATTATTGTTATTTATTTTTAATATCATTATTATCATTGTATTTATTATTATTACTTTTAAAAATTATTAATGTTATTATTTTATTTTTATTCCATTGTTATTATTATTATTTTTCATTATTATTAATATTACTTTTTTTCTGCTATTACTATTATTTATTATTATTAATTTTAATATCATTATTATTTTATTATTAATGCTATTTTTATTTTTAACATTACTTTTGTTATTATTTTCACTATTTATATTATTATTACTATTATTATTACTAATTTAGTATTATTATTTTACTATTATAATTATTTTGATATTACTATTACTATTACTTTATTTATAACTAACTCTATTATTATTATTATTTTATTATTAACATTATTACTACTATTTTCGTTATTATTGTTATTTTTATTATTACTATTTTTTTTCGTTTTTTAATATATTTTATTATTGTTGTTGCATTTTTGTTACTATTCTCTTTTATTTTATCTCAGTTGACTATCTTGCTTTTGCTTTACTGAATTTTATTTCTACATTTATTGTTATTATATTTTATCATCATCATGTCGTTACACCAGCTATCATTGTAAATCGATTTACCTTTTATTTTAAATTCATTTTCCATTTTATTATAATTACTGCATTTTATCCGATTTTCAAAATAAGAAAACATTTCGCATTCTAAGGTTCGAAAGAAATCGTACCCTAACTTACTGGGTTTCGATTTTCCTCTTCGAGTCCAAAGAATCTATTACTTTTCTTTTAAAAGTTAAATAAAAAACTTATTCTCGAGATTTTGTTATTTCGGAATAAGGATTTCAGAAAACAAGGCAATGTTTCGTGTTTGGAAGTTCGAGAAATTGTGCCCTAACGTGCTGGGTTTCAGTTTTTCATTCGCCCAAATAACTAAATATCCTTTTAATGAATTTTGTAAATCATGAGAAGATTTTGATTACGAGGGTTTAAAACATCATGTCCTAACGTGCTAGATATGATGTTTGTATGCTTTCGGAACAAAAGAATCTCCAATTCCAACTCAAATTGTTTAAGTTTTTAAAGAAATTATGTTTTTAAATCTCTTCGAATTTTCGACATGAGGACATGAGATTATCAATTCGGTACCAAATTTTGGGTGTTACGAGGGTGCTAATCCTTCCTCGTACGTAACCGACTCCCGAACCCATTTTTTTGTATTTCGTGGACCAGAATCAATGTTTTGAAATAAAACGTTTTATAAGGTGATTCAGTCACACCTAAGTAAAAAGGATTGGCGGCGACTCTCATTTTCGTTTTTAAAGTCGATCCTCGTTTTTAAAATTAACTTTAAAAATGGTTTCGACAATGAATATTTTAATAATAAATAATTTATAAATATTTAGTAATAAATTTTATAGTATAATATTTGAATATTTGAATAATATAAATATGAGTATTTTTTTTTAAATTATGGTTAGCTTAATTTATCTTTTCTAACTCCAATGTGCCACAATCCCCTCTCACATATGTAATATATGTAAGGTCAAATTAAGTTTTAATTAAGGAATTTTTTATTATTAAAATTATATAAGATATTAATTATTATAAAATATGATCTTATTATAAAATAAATTTCGGCCGCGGCAACGAAATACTTCTATATGTGCAACTATCCACTCTCGCATATGTAATATATGTAAGATCAAATTAAGTTTTAATTAAGAATTTTTTATTATTAACATTATATACGATATTATTTATTATAAAACATGAGCTTATTATAAAATAAATTCCGATTACCACAATGAAATACTTCTATATGTGCTGCTATCTACTCTCACTATGTAATATATGTAAAATTAAATTAAGTTTTAATTAGAAATTTTTTATTATTAAATTTATATAAGATATTAATTATTATAAAATATGACCTTAATATGAAATAAATTTTGATTGCCGCAATGAAATATTTTGTAACACCCTGAATAATTTATTTCTGTTTCTCTAAATACCAGACACAAATGTGTATTTGTTTCAGTGGTTAAGTGTTCTAGGTGTGTGTGAGGTTCAAGTCCCACCTTTAGCAAATTTTGGTTATTTTTAGATCCAAGCCTTACCCTTGTTGGGTGGGCTTATATAAAATTGTATGTTAATCCATATTAGAATGAGCCTGCTGGTTCGAGTGGTAAGGGAGTTGGTGTGTTAAAGAACCTGTGTTTGAATCCTTGCGCCAGCGTGAGTTTTATATTTGCTCAGTTTTGTGATAGAGTTTTGGTGGAGTTCGAATTCTGAGTCGGTTGAGTGGTTAGAGGATGTAGTGGGATAGTGCCAAATTAAAATTAAATCTTTTGTTTTTTATTTTGTTTTTTCTCTCTCTCCAAAGTTTTTGACGTTCTTTTTCTGTGGCTGGCAAAATTCTTTCTTTTTCCTTGCTTCTGAAATCCTGTCGAAATCCTGTCAAACAATCTCAATTTTTCATTTCTTCAGTGTTTTCGCGTGGTTTGGTAAGTGTAAGGGGTGTTTTTAGTGTGGGTTAGGGAAATTGTTTTGAACTGATCAAATCAATGCTTTTCTTTTCTTTCTGTTAGTTGATGTTGAGTTCTGGCAGCAGTGAACCGGGAAAAAAGGGGTTCTCCTCGTGCGGAATCTTAGTTGAATCGTTCGGGACGTTGGGGTAAGTGTTGAACGCTTGAATTGGACTATTTTTGGTTTCGTGGTTTTGCTTTAATTGTGAATTATGACTAATTTTGGGAGTTTGGTTTGTCGATTTTAGGTTCTGGCGGCCTCGGGTGTGTTCTCGGATCAAAACTGAAACAGGTGTGTACTTGAAAAGAAGAAAATCGAGCTTCGGCGAAAGCCGAAAAACCTTACTGTCGACGCCACAAGGGCATGTGCCTGGCCGTATGGTTGGTCGTGTGCGAGACACAGCCATGTGTTTGACGAGGGCATGGCCGTGCGCAAGACACTGCCATGTGACGATGTGGGTGTGGCCGTGTGGGCCACACGGGCTAGGACAAGTTGGGTGTGTGGGCCCACACGGGCATGCCACACAGGCGTGTGGGTTTTGGGCCAAGCCGTGTGAACAACACAGGCAAGCCACACGGGCATGTGGGCCCAAAATTCTAAAATTTTCCCTAGGGTTGCACGGGTCGTTCCAATCAACTGTGGGCCTACTGTAGGGTCGGTAAGGGCTAACCAAACCCTAAAATTATGTGATCTATTAGTCTGATATTTTGTTCTGAATATGATACTGCTATGCATGTCTGATTAGTCTGATGTATATATATATATATATCTGATATCTGTATATGAGCATGTGAGCATGATAACTCTGATTATATATATCTGATTGGGGTGGGATTTGTATATGTGGAGGAAGTGTTCTGTATGGCAATCATCACCTATATTCTTGCAGCTTGGTTGCACATTATCTAACATGTGTCGTAATGGAACGATATGGTCTATAGGGATGGGTGGGTGTTTTTAACCCCACATGGTGTGATGGGATGGTCGGAGTTGGTGTGTAGAGGATGGGGGTTGGATTCTGTATTTCTGATTTGCATATCTATTCTGTTAGCTGAATCTGTAAAGGACTTAGGTCCAAACCTGAATCTGAATCTGTATCTGACTGTGTATGAGTTCACTCTATGTATTGCATGTCTATTTCTATTGGGTTACACACTGAGTTTACGAAAACTCACGTCTGTTTGTCTATTCTGTTCAGGTAATCCACAGACTTAGACGAGTCAGTGTGACAGAGGCTCAGCGGTGACCACTTGATCGAGAATTATTTTACTTAGTAAATTATGTTTTTTCTATTATAATTCTGGTTTCATTTGATAGTTTGTAATTTTTGAGACTCTCCAAACTGTTGGTTTTTTTTTTATTTTGGTTTTGGATGCGGTTTTTGACTATTTCATTGGGATGCATGATGGAAAATATGGTTTTATGAAAACAAAAGTTTTTCTGAAAACACGAAATGGATTTCTAAAATATAATGGTTTTAAGACTTCCGCTGTAAATTATGTTTTGATAAATAAATGAATCAAATAACACTTTCGAAAATGGTTATAAACGAGTATGAACTATGAATCTTTAATGAGTTGACGAAACGACCCCATTTTTAAAACCCTACCTTGTGACAACTCCGGATTCAGCCATAACGTCTAGGCCGGGTTTGGAGTGTTACATTTAGTTGTATTAGAGTCAGGTTGCAAAACTCGAGCTGTGAAATTTTGGGTTCCAAAATTGTGTTTCAAAAAGAATAGATTTTTAAAACAAATTGGCTAATTTGAGAAAGTATGTGGTACACCGAGTTTTCGGTGCTGATCTTGTAAGTATTTCTGAACTTTAGATAGAATATTCTAAAAACACTATAGATAGTACTTTCTGAAACTGTACTGAAATAGTTAGAGACTGAAACCTCTAAACTCATTTCTGAACTTCTGATAAATTACGCATAACATATCTGCTAATAAACACTGGAACTGATGCATAAAACTTTATAATGTAGATAAAATTTGAAATATACAATGAGCGCTCGTGGAACTTGCAGACGTGCTATTCGTAGTAATGGTAGAAACTGTAAGGGGTTCGAGCTGAGTCTTCTTCTCTGGGCAGTATGCCAAATTTGGACACAAGTGAGACACCGATTTTGCCTGCTACTGAGACTGGGTCTTAAATTCGTTCGGCTGGGGACGATGCACTGTCCCAGGCCATGTTGAGAGTATTGGAGAGGGTCGCTAGACCCTATTCTGAATCTGTGGGCTATGGGTAGATAACTGAACGACTCCGGTCCAATGGTGCCGAGTTATTTAGGGGTGCCACTAGAGTCACCCCTACTGTGGCCGAGTATTGGTTGGAGGCCACCGAGAGGATCATGAACGACATAGACTATACTCCTAAGCAGAAACTTAAGGGTGCAGTCTCTTTGCTTCGCGACAAGGCATATCAGTGGTGGTTATCGGTTGAGGAGGGTACTCAGTCGGATCGTCTGAACTGGGACTTCTTTAAGACTGCATTTTAGGGGAAATATATGGGTGCAAGCTACGTTGATGCTCGTAGGCGTGAGTTCATGAATCTCACACAAGGTGATAGATTAGTGGCTGAGTATGAGGCTGAGTTTCTGAGGTTGAGCCGCTACGCTCGAGGCATAGTGACATCTGAGTATGAAAAGTGTGTCTGTTTTGAGGACGGTTTAAGAGACAGTTTGAGGATTCTGATTACTCCATAGAGGGAGAGAGAGTTCGCAGTTCTGGTAGATAAGGCGAAGGTCGCTGAAGAGGTTAAGCGCGTGGAGCGCTAGAATAGGGACCAAAAAAGAGGCAAGAATAAGAGGGAGTCAGAGCCCTCTAGTTCTGTTTAGAGGCCTAAGAACTAGCCAGACCTGATGCACCGATTAGAGTGGGGGTTCCTGTTGCTCCTACAGGGATTTATCCATGTGGAGATTACGATAGACGCCATCTAGGCGAGTGTTGGAGGAGGTTAGGGGCTTGTTTGAGATGTGGGTCCTTAGAGCATCGTATTAGACAGTGTCCACAGCAGGCTGATCAGATGCAAGCTTCGGGACCGAGTTCTGTAGACACCCTCCTTAGAGGCGCTCAAAGAATGACTTTAGGGTCGTGGACCGACTAGGGGTGGTAATGGAATGGGCCGAGGGCAGAGAGCACCGGGCAGAGGTGCTAGTTAGACTGAGGCGAGGCAGCCTGTGCTGGTGTATGCTGCACGATGCTGAGAGGATAGAGACGCTCCTGATGTTGTTATCGGTAAATTCCTTATTTTTGATGTACCTTATACTGCTCTGATAGACATAGGTTCTACGCATTCCTATGTAGATGTTTCTGAAAACCTGGGGATTTATGGTGAGAGAACTTCTAGTGAGGATACTGTATTGAGTCCGTTGGAGCAGTCTGTTCAGGTCAATAAACTTTTTAGGGATGTTTCGTTAGTGGTGCAAAGGGCCGTAAATCTGGCAAATCTGATGGAGCTTCCATTTCGGGAGTTCGACTTAATTTTGGGTATGAACTGGTTGGTTAAGCACCGAGTTAGCTTAGATTGCACGACTAAGAGGGTTAATCTGAGGACCGAGGATGATAAGGAGGTGGTTGTGATCGGTGAGCGTCGAAATTATTTGTCCAATGTGATCTCCGCTCTTGTAGCTGAGAAACTGGTTCGAAAAGGGTGTGAGGCGTATTTGGCTTACATCAGTGTTTCTATTTCTGGGGACTCTTCTATCGGGGATATCTAAATGGTGGGGGATTTTCCAGATGTCTTTTCTAAGGAGTTACCAAGTTTACCTCTGAATCGGGAAGTTTAGTTCGGCATTCAGCTTCAACCGGATACAGCTCCGGTGTCTATCGCTTCATACCGTATGGCACCGAAAGAGCTTGTAGAGCTTAAGGCTCAACTTCAAGAACTTCTGCATTGTGGTTTCATCTGCCCTAGTATGTCTCCATGGGGGGCACCAGTTCTGTTTGTGAAGAAAAAAGATGGCACAATGAGTATGTGTATCGATTATCGGCAGTTGAATAAACTGACTGTGAAGAATAAGTATCCACTTCTGAGGATCAATGATTTGTTTGATCAGTTTCGAGGGCCTTTAGTGTTTTCTAAGATAGATCTTCATTCTGGGTATCATTAGCTGAGAGTTAAAGAGGTTGATGTTCATAAGACTGCATTTAGGACTCGTTATGGACATTACGAGTTCCTAGTTATGCCTTTTGGTCTAGCGAATGCTCCGGCTACATTCATGGATCTGATGAATCGAGTCTTTCAGCCATATCTAGATTAGTTCATCATGGTCTTCACCGATGATATTTTGGTTTACTCTAAGACTGAGGATGAGCATGATGAGCATCTTAGAGTAGTGCTTCAGATACTCCAAGAGAAGCAGCTCTACGCTAAGTTGAGCAAGTGTGAGTTTTGGTTGCGTGAAGTAGCTTTTCTGGGTCACGTGGTTTCTACTTAGGGGATCCGAGTTGATCCTAGAAAGATTGAGGCCGTGCTTGATTGGAAGCAGCCCAAGAAGGTATCTAAAATCCACAGTTTTCTGGGTCTTGCGGGTTATTATCGGCAGTTTGTCGAGGGGTTCTCTCTGATTGCAGCTTCTTTGACTAAGCTTCTACGTAAGGGTGTTCCTTTTGTTTGGACTGATGTGCAGCAATCGAGCTTCAAGAAGCTCAAGTCTGTTCTGACTCAAGCTCCTGTGCTGATACAGTCTGAATCTGGTAAAGAATTTGTGGTCTACAGTGATACGTCTTATGTTGGTTTGGGTTGTGTTCTGATGCAAGATTGTAAGGTTGTGGCTTATGCATCCCGCCAGCTTAAGATACACGAGGGGAATTACCCGACACATGATCTCGAGTTAGCTGTCGTGTTTTTTGCGTTAAAGATTTGGAGGCACTATTTGTATGGCGAGAGGTGTATTGTCTACACTGATCACAAGAGCCTCAAGTACCTCCTTACTCAGAAGGAATTGAACCTTAGACAGCATCGGTGGATTGAGCTGCTCAAAGATTATGACTGCACGATAGAGTATAATCCTGGTAAGGCCAATGTGGTGGCCGATACTCTCAGTCGTAGAGCGATGACTGATCTGAGAGCTATGTTTGCTCGTCTTAGTCTGTTTGATGATGGGGGTTTGTTAGCCGAGTTGCAAGTTAAGCTGACTTGGATTAATCAGATTCAGGATAAGCAGTTAGGGGATTAGTCTTTGGGTTTGCGGTTTCGTCAGATTAAGAGTAGCAGTATTTCAGATTTTGGGCTGAATAATGACGGAGTTCTGTGTTTTCGAGGTTGGATTTGTGTGCCGAATGATTCTGATCTGAGGCAATCGATTCTGAGGGAGGCGCATAGTAGCCCTTATGCTATGCATTCTGGTGGTAATAAAATGTATCACGATCTTCGTGAGCTATACTGGTGGCCGGGTTTAAAACATGAGGTTACGGATTTTGTTGCTCGATGTCTGACGTGCCAGTAGGTTAAGGCTGAGCACCAGTTGCCTTCGGGTTTGCTACAACCCGTTAATATTCCCTTATGGAAATGGGAACAAGTGACGATGGACTTTGTTAGTGGGTTACCCTTGACACCCACTAAGAAGGATTTTGTTTGGGTCATTGTGGATCGATTGACCAAGTCCGTTCATTTTATTCTGGTTTAGACAGACTACTCACTGTAAAAGTTAGCGAAGCTCTAAATCTTCGAGATTGTAAGACTGCATGGGGTTCCTGTTTCGATAATTTCTAATAGAGATCCTCGCTTCACTTCTCGGTTCTGGAAGAAATTGCATGAGGCTCTGGGTTCGAGATTGGACTTTAGTATTGCGTTTCATCCTCAGATCAATGGTCAGTCTGAGAGGGTGATTCAGATACTAGAGGATATGCTTCGGATTTGTACAATTGATTTCCGAGGTAGTTGGGAGGATTATCTACCGCTGGCTGAGTTCGCCTACAATAACAGTTTTTAGTCTAGCATTCAGATGGCACCTTACGAGGCTTTGTATGGTCGTAAGTGCCGTACTCTGCTATGTTGGACTGAGTTGGGTGAGCGTCAGGTTTTGGGTCCTGAGTTGGTTTCTAAGACCGAAGATAATGTTAGACTGATTCGAAATCGTCTGAAGGCGGCTTCTGATAGATAGAAGTCTTATGCAGATCTGAAGAGGAGAGATATTGAGTACTCTGTGGGTGACTTCGTTTTACTTAAGGTTTCTCCATGGAAGAAAGTTCTGAGATTCAGTCGTAAGGGCAAGTTGAGCCCTATATTTATTGGGCCGTATCGAATTCTAAAGCCTGTGAGACCAGTTGCTTATCAGTTAGAGTTACCTCTAGAGTTGGACCGTATCCATTATGTTTTTCATATCTCGATGTTGAGGCGGTATCAGTCTGATCCATCTCACGTGGTTTCTGTTGAGGAGATCGAGATTAGACCGGATTTGACTTTTGAGGAGGAGTCAGTTCAGATTTTGGATTGTGATATTAAGGTTTTGAGGAGGAAGTCCATCCCATTAGTAAAGGTTTTGTGGCAGAATCATGGCACTGAGGAAGCCACGTGGGAACCTGAGGACTTTATGCGTCAGCAGTATCCTCATCTGTTTTGATCAGGTAAATTTCGAGGTCAAAATTTCTTGTAAGGGGTAAAGTTGTAATGCCTTGAATAATTTATTTCTATTTCTGTAAATGTCTGACACAAATGTGTATCTGTTTCAGTGGTTAAATGTTCTGGGTGTGTATGAGGTTCAAGTCCCACCTTTAGCAAATTTTGGTAATTTTTAGATCCAAGACTTACCCTTGTTTGGTGGGCTTATATAAAATTGTCGCTACTCCATATCAGAATGATTCTGCTGGTTCGAGTGGTAAGGGATTTGATGTGTTGGAGGTCCTATGTTTGAAACCCTGCACGAGCGTGGGTATTATTTTTGCTCAATTTTGTGATAGAGTTTCGGTGGAGTTGGAATTCTGAGTCAGTTGAGTGGTTAGAGGATGTAGTGGGATAGTGCCAAATTAAAATTAAATCTTTTATTTTTTATTTTGTTTTTTTCTCTCTTCAAAGTTTTTGATGTTCTTTTTCTGTGGCTGGCAAAATTCTTTCTTTTTCCTTGCTTCTGAAATCCTGTCGAAATCCTGTCAAACAATCTCGATTTTTCAGTTCTTCACTGTTTTTGCGCGGTTTGGTAAGTGTAAGGGGTGTTTTTAGTGTGGGTTAGGGAAATTGTTTTAAACTGTTCAAATCAATGTTTTTTTTTCTTTCTGTTAGTTGATGTTGAGTTTTTGCAGCAGTGAACCAGGAAGAAAGGGGCTCTCCTCGTGTGGAATCTTAGTCGAATCGTTCGGGACGTTGGGTAAGTGTTGAACGCTTGAATTGGACTATTATTGGTTTCGTGGTTTTGGTTTAATTGTGAATTATGACTAATTTTGGAAGTTTGGTTTGTCGATTTTAGATTCTGGCAGTCTCGGGTGTGTTCTCGCATCAAAACTGAAACAGGTGTGTACCCGAAATGCAGAAAATCGAGCTTCGACAAAAGCCAAAAAACCTTACTGTCGACGCCACATGGGCGTGTGCTTGGTCGTGTGGTTGGCCGTGTGCGAGACACGATCGTGTGTTTGACGAGGGCATGGTCGTGCACAAGACACGACCGTGTAACGATGTGGCTGTGGCTGAGTGGGCCACACGGGCATATGGGCCTAAAATTCTGAAATTTTCCATAGGGTCGCACAGGTCATTCTGGTTGACTGTGGGCCTACCGTAAGGTCGGTAAAGACTAACCAAACCCTAAAACTATGTGATCTATTGGTCTGATATTTTGTTTTGAATATGTACTGCTATGCATGTTTGATTAGTCTGATGTATATATATATCTGATATCTGTATATGAGCATGTGAGCATGATAACTCTGATTATATATATCTGATTGGGGTGGGATTTGTATATGTGGAGGAAGTATTCTGTCTGGCGATCATCGCCTTTTTTTTGGCAGCTTGGCTGCACATTATCTGACATGTGTCGTAATGGCACGATATGGTGTGTAGGGATGGGTGGGTGTTTTTAACCCCATATGGTGTGAATGGTCGGAGTTGGTGTGTAGAGGATAGGGTAGGATTTTGTATTTCTGATATGCATATATGTTCTGTTCTCTGAGTCTGTAAAGGACTTAGGTCCGAATCTGAATCTGAATCTGAATCTGTATCTGACTGCGTATGAGTTTACTGTATGTATTGCATGTCTATTTCTGTTGGGTTACACACTGAGTTTACGAAAAGTCAAGTCTGTTTGTCTATTTTTTTCAAGTAATCCACAGACTTAGATGGGTCTGTATGACGGAGGCTCAGCGGTGACCCCTTAATCGAGAATTATTTTACTTAGTAAATTACGATTTTTTTCTATTTATACTTCTGGTTTTATTTGAGAGTTTGTAATTTGAGGGACTCTCCGGGCTGTTGGTTTTTTTTATTTTGGTTTTGGATGCGGTTTTTGACCCTTTCATTGCGATGCATGATGTTAAACACGGTTTTATGAAAACAAAGGTTTTCCTAAAAACACGAACTAGATTTCTAAATTATAACGGTTCTAAGACTTCTGCTGTAAATTATGTTTTGGTAAATAAATGAATCAAATAACACTTTCGAAAATGGTTATAAATGAGTATGAACTATGAATCTTGAATGAGTTGACGAAATGACCCTTGTAACACCCCAAACCCGACCTAGACGTTATGGCCGAATCTGGAGATGTCACGAAGAATGGGTTTGAAAACGAAGTCAATACGATAAAACCATTTCTGTTTTTCAATTCTTATTTGCTTGTGTCTAATATCAAAATGTTATCTAATTAATTAATTTGCCTTAACACGTGTTTTGTAGGGGAAGCTTACGAAAACCATTCTATTTTAAAAAATTAAGTTCGCATTTTCAGAAAACCTTTATTTGGTAAAGTCGTCATTTTCATAACACATTTTACCAAAGCAATCAAACAACCAAAAATCAACAGTTAAAAACCAAACAGTCCAGACAGTCCCAGAATTTACAAACTCCTAAATAAATCCAAAATATTTAAGTAAACCATAAATACAAAGTTTAAAAAGTTTTACAGATGAATGGTCACCGCTGAGTCTCTGCCACACCGATCCGCCTAAGTCTATGGATTACCTGAACAGATCAGACAAACAGAGGTGAGTTTACATAAACTTAGTGTGTAACCTAACAAAAATAGACATGCAACATGCAGAAAACTCACATACAATCAAATATAGATTTGGGCTCATGTCCATTTCAGATACAGATAATAGAGTCAGATATACAGATCAGATAATCAGAATCCTACCCCCATCCTCTACACACCAACTCCGACCATTCCATCACATCAGGTGGGGTTAAAAACACCCACGCAACCCTACACACCATATCGTGCCATTACGACACATATCAGATAATGTCCAGCCATGCTGCCAGAATATAGGTGATGTTCGCCATATAGAACACTTCCTGCACATACACAAATCCCACCCCAAAAAAGATACAGAAAACAAATATAGAAATAGCAGATTAAACATGCTCAACATGCTTATATACATATAACAGAATAATCAGACATGCATAGCATTATCATACTCAGAACAGAATATTAGTCTATCAGATCTACAGTTTTAGGATTTGGTTAGCACTTACCGACCCTACGGTAGGCCTAAGTCGATCGGAATGACCCGTGTAACCGTAGGAAAAATTTTAGAAATATGGGTCCACATACCCGTGTGGGCCCACACGCCCGTGTGGCCCACACGCTCAGATTGGCCTTGCTCGTGTGACCCACACGGACTGGCCCAAAACCCACACGCCCAACTTGGCCTAGCCCATGCGGCTCACACGGCTACACTCCAGCCACTACATGGCCGTGTCTTGAGCACGGCCATGCCTTCGTCGACCATACAGTCGTGTCTCGCACACGGCCAACCACACGAGTGACCACAGGCCCGTGTGGCGTCGACAGAATAGTTTTTGGCTTTTGTCGAAACTTGTTTTTTTTTCGTTTTGGGTACACACCTGTTAGGGTTATGAGGCAAAAGTACTCTCGAGCCCTACGGAACCTAAAAACAGAATACCCACAATGAATTTAGCCATCAATTAACAAACCCCTCAAATCTAAACCGAATAATGCGAACTCACTTACCGTCTACACCAAAGCCAAACGTTCGAAACGCACAAAAACAAGGATTAGAGGCAGAGTCAAAGAATGGAAGAAAAGAATTAAATCCTCCGTTAGAGAGTAAAGGAGACAAAATAAAATTAGGAATTTTTCTTTGTTTTGGAAGATGAATAACGTAAGAAGGAAACAAGGAAATTTGGGAAAATCATTAAAAATAAAATAAAATTAGATATGATAGCGTATCCCCAGATTTTCTCAATCACAACTACCCACTACTCAGAATTCTAATACAACTAAAACACAAACACAAAACTGAGCAAAAAATAATACCCATGCTCGTGCAGGGATTCGAACACAGGACCTCCGTCACACTAACCCCCTTACCACTCGAACCAGTAGACTCATTTTGATATCGATTAATAAACAATTTTAGAAAAGCCTATTCAACAAGTGTAAGGCTAGGATTATAAAAAACATAACAAAATTGGCAAAGATGACACTTGAACCCAAGACCTCTCACACACACCCATAACACTTAACCATTGAAGCAGATATACCTTTGTGTCGGATATATACACAAACAGGGATAAATTAATTAGGGCGTTACAACTCTAACCCCTAAAAGCAATTTCGACATCGAAATTTACCTAATCAAAATAGATGAGGATACTACTTACACATTGAGTCCTCAGGTTCCCATGTGGCTTCCTCAGTGCCATGATTCTGCCACAGAACCTTCACTAATGGTATGGACTTCCTCCCCAGAACCTTAACATCTCAATCTAGAATCTGAATCGGCTCTTCCTCAAAATTCAAGTTTGATCTAACCTCGATCTCCTCAACAGAGACTACGTGAGATGGATCAGACCGATACCGCCTTAACATCGAAACGTGAAATACATCGTGTGTAACATCTCGATTTAGGGCCTAGTCAGAACAGTGGTGCGAGACCACAAATCCAAAGTAGTAAAATGAGTTTTGAGGTTTAAGATATGTTTGCATGATAGTATGAAAGTTTCATGTAGAAATTTTATGAAATTGTCATTGAATGGTCCATTAGGACTGAATTGCAAAAGTTGCAAAATTTGAGATTCTAGAAGCTTTTAGTATGAAATAGCTTTGGAATATTAATTAGAAGTCCTTAAATAGCAATTTTCCAAAATTATAATTTTTGGACAAAAATGGACATGAGTTAGAAATTTTGAAAGTTTAGTGAGAAGGGCATTTTGGTTATTTATCAATTAAATAATTAAAAAGGGAAAAAGATGACAAAAATCTTATTCATCTTCTTCCCCTTGTGCCGAAAATTTGAGAGACTCCATAGCAAGGGTTCTTCAATTTTTTGAAGCTTGCTAGTAAGTGCATCCTAGCCCCGTTTTTAATATTCTTCGTATTTTTGGAGTCCTCGTATTATGAATTAGCTATTTATAGCTATAAGTTGAGCTAGAATTCATGTTCATAAATCTACCCATGTATGACATGCTTGTAAAATGATGTTTTATGAAAGATTATGAGAGTTTGATGTTAGATAAACATCTTTTCCTAAATGAATTTCATGAAAAATGCTAGTAAGGACTAGTTTGTAAAAGTTGTGAAATTTGTCATACATGATAGAAATAGTGAGAATTGATTGTTGCTATAGTTAAGAGAATGAATCAGCTAAGCATGAAGTTCACAAAAGTTGAATAAAAATCACTTTACGAGCCTTGGGGTAAAAGTGTAATTATGAGGAAGTTTAGGGGCAAAATGGTAATTTTGCCAAGTATGAGTTAAGAGTCAATATCGTCAATGTGTGTATTAAATGAGCTAAATTATTATTATAGATCAAGAAAAATGAAGCCCGGACCGAAACTGAGGCAAGAACAAAGTCGAGGACTAAATTGCATTTCTACATACATTTTGTACATTGAGGTAAGTTTCTATGATTTCTAAGCTCTATGATTAATATCATTGAATTGCTTAGTATGATGTAGAATATATCTTAATTCCATGAGATTTTTGATGCTATGCTAAACAAAGAAATCAATGAGATTAAGTATGAAAAAGTCCCGATTGAAGTTGAATTACTTAGGATACTCGATCTATCACATGAGACAAGGAAGTTCGTATAAGACCAAGCCAAGGCATGGCATCGGCAATCAAGAAAGTTATCATGTAAGACCAAGACAAGTCTTGGCATTGAAGAGTTATTATGAGATGAAGACCCATATAAGCCCAAGCCAAGGCATGGCATTGGTGAGTCTCCATGTAAAGATGGCATGTAAGTCCAAGACAAGTCTTGGCATTGAAAAGCTATCATGAGATAGAGATCCCATGTAAGTCCAAGCCAAGGCATGGCATTGGTGAGTAACAAGGAAGATTTCATGTAAGTCCAAGCCAAGGCTCGGCATTAACCCGTTCATGAGTAAAGATACCAAGTAAGACCATGTCAAGACATGGCAATGGTAAGTTCCCAATGGAACACACAAGGAAGACTCCGTGTAAGTCCATGTCAAGACATGGCATCGATACAAGTTGAGAGATCCCATGTAAGACAATATCTAGGGTATGGCTTTGGCATCGAGATATTTGTGAGATGAGATTCAGTATCCTCGGTTGTTCATAGTAATTCATCAGGCAAAAGAGTAAAGAATAAATGAGAAAGCAAGAAAGTTAAGCAAGTAAAGTTATCATCAAAGTATGCTAGTCATAGTGAACTAAGAGTATTATTCATGTTATGAATGATAAAGTTAAGATTATGCTTACCTTAACAAAGTATGCTAATCTATATGATTAAGTGATACAGGTACCTTGTTTACCTTACAAACACGAGACTAGTAAGTACCATGATAAGTGTAAGAATCATTAAGAGTAAGAAAGCTCAAGCATGTGAACTTAGCAATGCCTTTGCTTATGATGACTAGGTATGTTAAGTATATATATTTATATACGTTGTTATATGCATTACATGCAAACTTACTAAGCAAAATGCTTACGTCTTTAATTCTTTCTTTCCATGTAGTCCCGCCAAGCTAATCTCGTGGGTCATTGTCATCGGAGCTCGGAGCACACTATCAATCGCTATTTTGGTATAGCCAAGTTGTTTATATTAAGTATGGCATGTATAGGAAGCATTTCATTTTGAGTTATGTTTTAGAATTAACCAAAGTGTTGGCTATCAAGCTTAGTATTATTTTTGTATATGGCCAAAGAGATGGGTCATGAATGATTAAGTATGTATGTTTTTATCTATCAATGAAGTATGCATCCTTATTCATGTTAGATGTAATACTTGAGTTATTGAATTGAGTATTGGATTGATCTTGATCTCAGGGTGGCAAATGGCTTGGAAAATAGCCTCTAGGTGCCCACACGGATAGACACACGGGCGTGTGTCTAGGTCGTGTGTCCCCTACACATTAGTATTTTAAGTCAGAATAGACCACGGGCTAATCACACGGTCATTTGTTTAGGCTGTGTGTGACACACGGTTAAGTCACATGGGCGTGTGCCCTGGCCGTGTGAAGTCTGCACCATGCACTTGTAATTGAATTACCACACGGCTGAAGTACGCGGGCGTGTGTATGGACTGTGTGGATAAGTCAGAATGCCAAAGTTTAGCACACGGGCCAAAGCCACGGGCGTGTCCCAAGTCACATGGGCGTGTGACCCCTGTTTCGAGGAAAAGTTCCCGATTGAGTTCCCAAAGTTTTCGGATAGGTGTTTAAGGCCTCGTAGGCCCATGAAACGTATGTTTTGATTAAGAAAGAGAAGTTTCTGTTTTGAAACAATATTTTACAGCCCGTAAGTACATGTTTCCTTAAGTTCAAGTATGGTAATGTCTCGTATCCAGTCTCAGTCTCGAACTTGGGTATAGGGTGTTACATTTAATGGTATCAGAGCTACGATTTAGTCGGTTCTAGGACTAACGTAGCACGAGCACGAGTCTAGCTATACATGCCATACGTAAGAATGTTTTTATAATGATAGTGTGACGACTCCTGACAACTTAAATTATGTTTATACATATAGTAAATGGATCCCTAAAGAGCTGTAGCGGATGACGTAGAAAGTAACGCGCCGGCTCCCGCTGAAGGGACGGTGCCTAACGAAAATGAGAATAGACCCACTACAGTGAGTTAGAGAAGAGGAGAAGAGGCTAGAGAAGCCTTCCTCCATATGATGAACACGTGGTATACGGAGTTCGTTCGTACGAACCCGAATGCTCAAACCCCTCCACCCCCGCCTATTCCTCAACCTATCCTAGTAGCCCCTCAAGTAGTAGAGGTGGTAAGAGGAGAGAAGCCTCCGGTTGATAGGATCAAGAAACATGGGGCAGAAGAATTTCGGGCTAAAAAGGATGATGATCCGGAAAAGCCCGAGTTCTGGTTAGAGAATACCATCAGGGTATTCAATGAATTGTCATGCACGTCTGAGGAATGCATGAAGTGTGTAGTCTCTCTTTTAAGAGATTCTGCTTACCAATGGTGGAACAACTTAGTGTCAGTGGTACCACGAGAAAAGATCACGTGGAAGTTCTTTCAAGAAGAGTTCAAAAAGAAGTATATCAGTCAAAGATTTGTCGATCAGAAGAGAAAAGAATTTCTAGAACTGAAGCAAGGTAAGATGTCCGTAACTGATTATGAGCGTGAGTTTGTACGACTCAGTAAATACACTCGAGAGTGTGTATCCACCGAGGCCATCATGAGCAAGAGATTTGAAGATGAACTAAATGAGGATATTAAGTTGTTTGTTGCTGTCCTAGAATTAAAAGAATATGTTGTGTTAGTGGAGCGGGCTTGTAAAGCCGAAGAGCTAGTAAAAGAGAAGAGAAAATCTGAAATGGAGTCTCGTGACTCGAGAAAGAGATAGTGGAATAAGTCATTCCAACCCTCTTCCAAGAAGTCAAGAGATTTCTCCACCCGATCAGCTTCATCCACAGGGTTTTTAAGTAGAAACAAGGGTAAACAGTATTCGAGAAATAAGGCATAGACTACTTCAGTCGCTAGTGTGGGGAACATTCGATTTGATAGACCAGAATGCCCACAGTGCGGTAGACGTCATCATGGTGAGTGCCGAGCGCATAAAAATGCTTATTTCAGATGTGGTTCCCAAGACCACTTTATAAATGATTTCCTTGAGACGATGAAGGAAGAGAGAGCACAGAACCCGAGATCTGGGAGTATGGTCAGAGGAAGACCGCAGAAGAACCCGGGTAGTGGAGCAAGTGGTAGAGGTAACCCTAAAGAGCAGGTTGTGAGACCCGAGGGTAGGGCACCTGCAAGGACGTATGCCATTCGCGCTCGCGAAGAGGCATCTTCTCCTGATGTTATTACGGGCACCTTTTCTCTTCATGATATTAAAATTATTGATTTAATAGATCCCGGATCCACACACTCTTACATTTGCATGAAACTAGTATCCAGTATAAGTATGCCTATAGAGTCTACAGAATTTGTGATTAAAGTGTCTAATCCATTAGGCTAAAGTGTGCTGGTCGATAAAGTATGTAATGATTGCCCATTGATGATTAGAGGTCATTATTTTAAAGTAAACCTTATGTTGTTACCATTTGATGAGTTTGACATCATTCTTGGTATGGATCGTTGACCACTCATGATGTAATAGTAAATTGTGGGAAGAAATATATTGGGATGAGATGTGAGAATGGGGACACTCTCCATGTAGAATCGCATTTAACAAGGTAGATCACCGGTAATGATTTCTCATATGACGGCACGTAAAAATACATAAGAAAAGGGTATGAGGCATATTTGGCCTTTGTGATGAATGATAGAGAAACAGAGTTAATGATTGAGTCGATGCATCGATAGTATGTGAGTACTTGGATGTTTTTCCCGAGGAATTACCAGGACTACCACCAGTTAGAGAGGTTGAGTTCAGCATTGAGCTAGCTCCTGGTACTGTACCAATATCTATTACTCCTTACAGAATGGCTCCAACGGAGTTGAGAGAGTTGAAGTCACAGTTGCAAGACTTGACAGATAAAGGTTTTGCAAGATCAAGTTGTTCTTCATGGGGTGCTCCAGTTTTATTTGTGAAAAAGAAAGATGGCACCATGAGATTGTGAATAGATTACCGTCAGCTTAATAAAGTGACAGTAAAGAAAAAGTACCCATTGCCAACGATCGATGATTTGTTTGATCAATTGAAGGGGGCCACTGTGTTCTCTAAGATAGACTTGAGATTTGGGTATTACCAGTTGAGAGTAAAGGATTCAGATGTATCCAAGATCGCTTTTCGAACGAGGTATGGGCATTATGAATTATTAGTCATGCCCTTTGGTTTGACCAATGCTCTTGCGGTATTCATGGACTTAATGAACCGCATCTTTAGGCCATACCTCGACAAGTTTGTAGTCGTTTTTATTGATGACATATTGATTTATTCCCAAGATGAGAATGAGCATGCTGAGCATCTACGAATGGTCTTGCAGACTCTACGAGAAAATCAGCTTTATGCCAAGTTCAGTAAAAGTGAATTTTGGCTCAAGGAAGTAGGATTTCTGGGACATATTGTCTCGGGAGATAGAGTCCGAGTAGATCCAAGTAAGATTTCAGCCATAATGGACTAGAATCCACCGAGGAATGTCTCAGAGATTAGAAGTTTTCTAGGCCTAGCTGGCTATTATAGACGATTCGTCAAGGGGTTTTCCATGATTGCAACTCCGATGACGAAATTGTTACAAAAAAATGTGAAGTTTGAGTGGACAGAAAGATGCCAACAAAGTTTCGAGAAAATAAAGGCATTATTGACAGAAGCTCCGATTTTAGTACAACCCGAGACAGGGAAAGAGTTCGTGATATACAGCGATGCATCCTTAAACGAATTAGGCTGTGTACTTATGCAAGAAGGCAAAGTGATTGCTTATGCCTCAAGACAGCTAAAGCCCCATAAGAAGAATTATCCGACGCACGATTTAGAGTTGGCTGCCATAGTCTTCGCATTGAAGATTTGGAGACACCATTTATATGGTGAAAGATGTCAGATTTTCACCGATCACAAAAGTTTGAAGTACTTGATGATGCAGAAAGAGTTGAACTTAAGGCAACGGAGACGGTTAGAGTTGATAAAAGACTATGAATTGGTCATTGACTACCATTCCGGAAAGGCGAATGTGGTCGCTGATGCTTTGAGTAGAAAGTCCCTATTTTCATTAAGGGCAATGAATTTGCGGATGACTTTATCCGACGATAGTTCTATTCTAGCTGAGTTCAGAGCTAGACCAATGTTTCTCCAAGAGATCATTGAAGCTCAAAAAGAAGATAGTGAATTGCAAGTCAAGAGAGCTCAGTGCGAGACAGATGTTGAGTCCGATTTCCAGATTAGTCCCAATGGAAGTTTGATGTTCAAAGATAGAACTTGTGTACCGAGAAAGGAGGAGCTTATTCAGAAAATTTTGCATGAGGCACATAACGGATGTTTATCTGTACATCCGGGTAGTACCAAGATGTATAATAACTTGAAGCAACTGTATTGGTGGCGAAGAATGAAGAAAGATAATTTAGAGTTTGTTTCCAAATGCATGATTTGTCAGCAAGTAAAGGCTGAACACCAAGTCCCTTCGGGTTTGCTTCAACCCATTTCGATTCTCGAGTGGAAATGGGACCGTATCACCATGGATTTTGTAACGGGTTTACCGTTGTCACCAAGCAAGAAAGATGCTGTATGGGTTGTGGTTGACAGACTTACAAAGTTGGCCCATTTCATACCTGTACGAGTGGATTACTCACTTGACAAGTTGGCAAACTTGCATGTTTCAGAAATAGTAAGGCTACATGGAGTTCCTTTATCAATCATATCGGATATAGATCCGAGATTCACCTCCAGATTTTGGAAGAAGTTACAAGAGGCCTTGGGTACAAAATTGAGTTTTAGTACAGGTTTTCATCCTCAAACTGACGGTCAGTCAGAGAGGTTAATACAAGTACTCGAAGATATGCTCCGGTGTTGTATTCTTGAATTCCAAGGCAGTTGGGAAAAGTTTCTCCCATTAGTAGAGTTTGCCTACAATAATAGTTTTCAGTAGAGCTTGAAGATGGTGTCCTATGAGGCTTTATATGGGCGCAAGTGTCGAACGCCTTTATATTGGACTGAACTCAAGGAAAACCAGATTCACGGGGTTGATTTGGTTAGAGAAACTGAACAGAAGGTGAAAGTAATTCGAGAAAGTTTAAAGGTCGTCGTCGATGGACAAAAATCCTACTCGAATTTAAAAAGAAAAGAGATAGAGTATCAGATCGGGGATAAAGTTTTCTTGAAAGTGTCACCATGGAGAAAGGTTCTCAGATTTGGCCGTAAAGGCAAGTTGAGTCCACGTTTTATCGAACCATACGAGATTACTGAGAGAGTTGGGTCGGTAGATTACTGAGAGAGTTGGGCCGGTAGCTTATCGATTGGCTTTGCCATCAGAATTAGAAAAGATACATGATGTGTTTCACGTGTCCATGTTGCGACACTACCGATCAGACCCTTCACATATAATTGCCCCGTCAGAGATAGAGATTCATCCCGACATGACTTATGGTGAAGAACCAGTTAAGATTTTAGCTCGGGAAGTCAAACAGCTAAGAAATAAAAGTATTTCCCTAGTGAAAGTGCTGTGGCAAATACATGGGATAGAGGAAGCTACGTGAGAACCAGAAGAGAGCATGAGAAACCAGTACCCAAACCTATTTGCTGGTAAGATTTTCGAGGACGAAAAATCCTAAGAGGGGGAGAATTGTAACATCCCGATTTAGGGCCTAGTCGGAACAGTGGTGCGGGACCACAAATCCGAAGTAGTAAAATGAGTTTTGAGGTTTAAGATATGTTTGCATGATAGTATGAAAGTTTCATGTAGAAATTTTATGAAATTGTCATTGAATGGTCCATTAGGACTAAATTGCAAAAGTTGCAAAATTTGAGATTCTAGAAGCTTTTAGTATGAAATAGCTTTGGAATATTAATTAGAAGTCCTTAAATAGCAATTTGCCCAAATTATAATTTTTGGACAAAAATAGAGATGAGCTAGAAATTTTGAAAGTTTAGTAAGAAAGGCATTTTGGTCATTTATCAATTAAATGATTAAAAAGGGAAAAAGATGACAAAAATCTTATTCATCTTCTTCCCCTTGTGCCGAAAATTTGAGAGGCTCCATAGCTAGGGTTCTTCAATTTTTTGAAGCTTGCTAGTAAGTGCATCCTAGCCCCGTTTTTAATATTCTTAATATTTTTGGAGTCCTCGTATTATGAATTAGCTATTTATAGCTATAAGTTGAGCTAGAATTCATGTTCATAAATCTACCCATGTATGACATGCTTGTAAAATGATGTTTTATGAAAGATTATGAGAGTTTGATGTTAGATAAATATCTTTTCCTAAATGAATTTCATGAAAAATGCTAGTAAGGACTAGTTTGTAAAAGTTGTGAAATTTGTCATACATGATAGAAATAGTGAGAATTGATTGTTGCTATAGTTAAGAGAATGAATCAGCTAAGCATGAAGTTCACAAAAGTTGAATAAAAATCACTTTACGAGCCTTGGGGAAAAAGTGTAATTATGAGGAAGTTTAAGGGCAAAATGGTAATTTTGCCGAAGTATGAGTTAAGAGTCAATTTAGTCAATGTGTGTATTAAATGAGCTAAATTATTATTATAAATCAAGAAAAACGAAGCCCGGATCGAAACCGAGGCAAGAACAAAGTCGAGGACTAAATTACATTTTTACATACATTTTGTACATTGAGGTAAGTTTGTATGATTTCTAAGCTTTATGATTAATATCATTGAATTGCTTAGTATGATGTAGAATATATCTTAATTCCATGAGATTTTTTATGCTATGCTAAACAAAGAAATCAATGAGATTAAGTATGAGAAAGTCTCGATTGAAGTTGAATTACTTAGGATACTCGATCTATCACATGAGACAAGGAAGTTCGTATAAGACCAAGCCAAGGCATGGCATCGGCAATCAAGCAAGTTATCATGTAAGACCAAGACAAGTCTTGGTATTGAAGAGTTATTATGAGATGAAGACCCATATAAGCCCAAGCCAAGGCATGGCATTGGTGAGTCTCCCTGTAAAGATGTCATGTAAGTCCAAGACAAGTCTTGGCATAGAAAAGCTATCATGAGATAGAGATCCCATGTAAGTCCAAGCCAAGGCATGGCATTGGTGAGTAACACGGAAGATTTCATGTAAGTCCAAGCCAAGGCTCGGCATTAACCCGTTCATGAGTAAAGATACCAAGTAAGACCATGTCAAGACATGGCAACGGTAAGTTCCCAATGGAACACACAAGGAAGACTCTGTGTAAGTCCATGTCAAGACATGGCATCGATACAAGTTGAGAGATCCCATGTAAGACAATATCTAGGGTATGGCTTTGGCATCGAGATATTTGTGAGATGAGATTCAGTATCCTCGGTTGTTCATAGTAATTCATCGGGCAAATGAGTAAAGAATAAATGAGAAAGCAAGAAACTTAAGCAAGTAAAGCTATCATCAAAGTATGCTAGTCACAGTGAACTAAGAGTATTATTCATGTTATGAATGATGAAGTTAAGATTATGCTTACCTTAACAAAGTATGCTAATCTATATGATTAAGTGATATAGGTACCTTGTTTACTTTACAAACACGAGACTAGTAAGTACCATGATAAGTGTAAGAATCATTAAGAGTAAGTAAGCTCAAGCATGTGAACTTAGCAATGCCTTTGCTTATGATGACTGAGTATGTTATGTATATATATTTATATATGTTGTTATATGTATTACATGCAAACTTACTAAGCGAAATGCTTACGTCTTTAATTCTTTCTTTCTATGTAGTCCCGCAAAGCTAATCTCGTGGATCATCGTCATCGGAACTTGGAGCACACTATCAATCGCTATTTTGGTATAGCCAAGTTGTTTATATTAAGTATGGCATGTATAGGAAGCATTTCATTTTGAGTTATGTTTTAGAATTAGCCAAAGTGTTGGCTATCAAGCTTAGTATTATTTTTGTATATGGCCAAAGAGATGGGTCATGAATGATTGAGTATGTATGTTTTTATCTATCAATGAAGTATGCATCATTGTTCATGTTAGATGTAATACTTGAGTTATTGAATTGAGTATTGGATTGATCTTGATCTCAGGGTGGCAATTGGCTTGGAAAATAGCCTCTAGGTGCCCACACGGATAGACACACGGGCGTGTGTCTAGGTTGTGTGTCCCCTGCAGATTAGTGTTTTAGGTCAGAATAGACCACGGGCTAATCACACGGCCGTTTGTTTAGGCCGTGTGTGACACACGGTTAAGTCATATGGGCTTGTGCCCTGGCCGTGTGAAGTCTGCACCTTGCACTTGTAATTGAATTACCACACGGCTGAAGTACACAGGCGTGTGTATGGACCGTGTGGATAAGTCAGAATGCCAAAGTTTAGCACACGGGCCAAAGCCACGGGCGTGTCAAGGCCGTGTCAAATTAGTCAGTGTCGACCACGGGTGGAAGACACGGGCATGTCTTAGGGGTACACGGGCGTGTCCCAAGTCACATGGGCGTGTGACCCCTGTTTTGAGGAAAAGTTCCCGATTGAGTTCCGAAAGTTTCCGGGTAGGTGTTTAAGGCCTCGTAGGCCCATGAAACGTATGTTTTGATTAAGAAAGAGAAGTTTCTGTTTTGAAACAAAATTTTACAGCCCGTAAGTACATGTTTCCTTAAGTTCAAGTATGGTAATGTCTCGTATCCAGTCTCAGTCTCGGACTTGGGTATGGGGTGTTACATCGTGGATACGGTCCAACTCTGGAGGTAGCTCCAACTGATAAGCGACCGGTCCCACACGCTTTAGAATCCGATACGGCCCAATGAACCTAGGGCTTAACTTTCCCGTACGACCGAACTTCAGAACTTTCTTCCACGGAGAAACTTAAGAAAGACGAAGTCTCCCACAGAGTACTCAATATCACGCCTCTTCATATCTGCATAAGATTTCTGCCTATCAAAAGCTGCCTTTAGACGATCCCGAATCAGTCTAACTTTATCTTCGGTCTCAGAAACCGACTCAGGATGCAAAACCCAACGCTCACCCAACTCAGTCCAACATAGCGGGGTACGACACTTACGACCATACAAAGCCTCATAAGGTGCCATCTGGATGTTAGACTGGAAACTGTTATTGTAGGCGAACTCAGCTAGCGGAAGATTATCCTTCCAACTACCTCGAAAATCAATCACGCAACTCCGAAGCATATCCTCCAGTATCTGAATCACCCTCTAAGACTGACCATCGGTCTAAGGATGGAACGCGTACTGAAGTCCAATCTTGAACCCAGAGCCTCGTGTAATTTCTTCTAGAACTGATAAGTGAAGCGAGGATCTCTATCAGAAATTATCGAAACAGGAACCTCGTGCATTCTTACAATCTCAGAAATGTACAGCTTCGCTAACTTCTGCAGAGAATAGTTCTCCCGAACTGGAGCAGACTTGGTCAACCGATCCACGATGACCCAAATAGAATCCTTCTTAGTGGCTGTCGAGGGCAACCCACTAAGAAAGTCCATCGTCACTCGTTCCCATTTCCACAAGGGAATCTCAACGAGTTGGACCAAACCCGAAGGCAACTGGTGCTCAGCCTTAACTTGCTGGCACGTCAGACAACGAGCAACGAAATTCGTAACCTCACGCTTCAAACCCGACCACCAATACAACTCACGAAGGTCGCGATACGTTTTATTACCACCGGGATGCATAGCACAAGGGCTACTATGCGCCTACCTCAGAATCGACTGCCTCAAATCAGAATCATTCAGCACACAGATCTAACCTCGAAAACCTAGAACCCCATCGCTATTCAGCCCAAAGTCTGAAGTACTGCCACCCTCAATCTGACGAAACCGCAAACCCAGAGACTTATCCCCTAACAGTTTATCTCAAATCCGATCAATCCAAGTTGGCTTAACTTGCAACTCGGCTAACAGACTCCCATCATCAAACAAACTTAGACGAGCAAACATCGCCCTCAAATCAGTCATCACTCTACGAATGAAAGCATCGGCCACCACATTGGCCTTGCCAGGATGATACTCTATCGTGCAGTCATAATCTTTGAGCAACTCAATCCAAAGGCCCTGCCTAAGATTCAACTCCTTCTGAGTAAGAAGGTACTTGAGGCTCTTGTGATCAGTGTAGATAATACACCTCTAACCATACAGACAGTGCCTCCAGATTTTCAACGCAAAAACTGTAGCAGCTAACTAGAGATCATGTGTCGGATAATTCCCTTCATGTGTCTTAAGCTGACGGGACCCATAAGCTACAACTTTTCCATATTGCGTCAATACATATCCCAAACCGACGTGTGACGCATCACTGTACACCACAAACTCTTTTTCAGATTCAGGCTGTATCAGAACAGAAGCTTAAGTCAGAACATACTTGAGCTTGTCGAAGCTCGCTTGTTGCGCATCAGTCCAAACAAAAGGAACACCCTTACGCAGAAGCTTAGTCAAATGAGTTGCAATTAGAGAGAAGCCCTCGACAAACCGCCAATAATAACCCGCCAAACCCAAAAAACTACGGATTTTAGATACATTCTTTGGTTGTTTCCAGTCAAGCACAGCCTCAATCTTTCTAGGATCAACTCGGATCCCCTCAGCAGAAACCACGTGACCCAGAAAAGTTACCTCACGCACCCAGAACTCACATTTGCTCAACTTAGCATAGAGCTATTTTTCACGGAGTATCTGAAGCACTACTCTAAAATACTCATCATGCTCATCCTTAGTCTTAGAGTAAACCAGAATATCGTCGATGAAGACTACGACGAACTAATCTAGATATGGATGAAAGACTTGGTTCATCAGATCCATGAATGCAGCCGGAGCATCCGTCAGACCAAAAGGCATAACTAGGAACTCGACGAGTCCTAAACACAGTCTTATGAACATCCACTTCCTTAACTCTCAACTAGTGATACCTAGAAGGAAGATCAATCTTTAAAAACACTAAAGCCCCTCGGAACTGATCAAACAGATCATCAATCCTCGAAAGTGGATATTTATTCTTCACCGTTAGTTGATTTAGTTGTCGATAATCAATGCATATTCTCATGGTGCCATCCTTTTTCTTCACAAACAGAACCAGTGCTCCCCATTGAGACATACTAGGGCAGATGAAACCACGATCCAGTAGCTCTTGAAGTTGAGCCTTAAGCTCTGTAAGCTCCTTCGGTGCCATTTGATAGGGAGCGATGGACACCGGAGTTGTACCCGGTAGAAGCTCAATTCCAAACTCAACTTTTCGATTAGCTTCAGGAAAGACATCCAAAAAATCCCTTACTGTTCTGATATCCCTAACAGAAAAGTCTCCAGAAGCAGAAACACTGACGTAAGCCAAATATGCCTCACACCCTTTTCGAACCAATTTATCAGCCATAAGCGCGGAGATCACATTGGACAGATAATCTCGGCGTTCACCTATCACAACCACTTCTTTATCATCCTCAGTATTCAGAACAACCCTCTTAGATGCGCAGTCCAAGCTAACACGGTGCTCAACCAACCAGTCCATACCCAGAATTAAGTCGAACTCCCCTAATAGAAGATCCATCAGATTTTTCTAAAAGATAGCCCCTTGCACCTCTGACAGAACATCCCTATAAAGTTTACTAACCCGAAAAGACTGCCCCAACAGAATCAATATAGAGATCTTGCTAGAAGTGCTATCGACATAAATTCCCAAGTTTTCAGATACAGAACTAGCTACATAGGAGTGTGTAGAACCTATGTCCATCAAAGTAGTATAAGGTACATCAAAAATTAAGAACGTACCGGTGATAACATCTGGAGCATCTCTATCCTCTCGGCGTCGAATAGCATAAACAAAAGTAGGCTGCCTCGCCTCAGTCTGACTTTCACCTCTACCCAGTGCTCTCTACCCACGACCCATACCATTACCACCCCTAACCAGTCCACGGCCCCTAGGTGGCTTCTGAACTACCCTCTGAGGCTGTGCAAAACTCGGTCCCGAAGCTTGCATCTGATCTACCCGCTGTGGACACTCTCGAATCTGATGCTCCAAGGACTCACACCTCAGACAAGCCCCAATCTCCTCTAACACTTGCCCAGATGGCGCCTACCACAATCTCTACAAGGCTAAATCCCAGTAGGAGCAACAGGAGCCCCCACTCTAACCGGCCCATCAGATCTGGCCTTTTTCTTTGGCCTCTAAACAAAACTAGAGGGCTCCGAATCCCTCTTACTCTTACCCCTCTCTCAATCTCTATTCTGGCGCTCCACGCGCTTAACATCCTCAGCGATCTTCGCCTTCTCAACCAGAACCGCGAACTCTCGCTCCCTCTGTGAAGCAATCAGTACCCTTAAGTTATCCCTTAAGCCATCCTCAAACCGGACGCACCTCTCATACTCAGACGCCACCATGCCTCGAGCGTAGTGGCTCAGCCTCAGAAACTCGGCCACAGATCTATCACCTTGCGTGAGATTCATGAACTCACGCCTACGAGCATCTACATAGCTTGCACCCACATACTTACTCTGAAAGGTGGTCTTAAAGAAATCCCAGTTCAGACGATCAGGCTGAGTACCCTGCTCAATCGTTAACCACCATTGATATGCCTCGTTGCGAAGTAAGGAGACTGCACCCTTAAGTTTCTGCTCAGGAGTACAGTCTAAATCATTCATAATCTTCTCAGTGGCCTCTAACCAATACTCAGCCACTATAGGGGCAACTCTAGTGACACCCCTAAATAGCTCAGCTCCATTAGACCGGAGTCATTCAGTTACCGACCCACGGCCCCCAGATCTAGAATGAGGTACAACGACCCTCTCCAATATCCTCAGCATGGCTTAGGATAGTGCATCGTCCCCAGCCGAGCAACTTTGAGACCCAGTCTCAGTAGTAGGCGAAACCAACGTCTCACTCATATCTAAATTTGGCATACTGCCCAGAGAGGAAGACTCAGCTCGAGCCCCCTCCGGCCTCTACCATAGCCACGAATACCACGTCAGCGAGTTTCACGAGCGCTCATTGTATAATTCAAATTTTATCTACATTATAAAGTTTTATGCATCAGTTCCAGTATTTATTAACAGATATTTTATACATAAATTATCAGAAGTTTAGAGTTGGTTTCAGAAGTTTTAGTCTCTAACTATCTCAGTACAGTTTCAGAAAGTACTAACTACAATGTTTTCAGAACAATTCTATCTAAGTACAGAGATACTTACAAGATCGGCGTTGGAGACTCGGTGTACCACATACTTTCTCAATTTATTCAAATAATTTAAAAACCAAATCTTTTTGAAACACAATTTTGGAACCCAAAATCTCACAGCTCGAGTTTTGTAACCTGGCTCTAATACCACTAAATGTAACACCCCAAACCCGTCCTAGACGTTATGGCCGAATCCGGAGATTTCATAAAGAATGGGTTTGAAAACGAAGTCAATACGATAAAACCATTTCAGTTTTTCAATTCTTATTTGCTTGTATCTAATATCAAAACGTTATCTAATTAATTAATTTGCCTTAACATGTGTTTTCCACGGGAAGCTTATGAAAACCATTCTATTTCAAAAAATTCAGTTCGCATTTTCAGAAAACCTTTATTTGCGTAAAATCATTGTTTTCATAACACATTTTACCAAAGCAATCAAACAACCAAAAATCAATAATTAAAAACCAAACAGTCCAGACAGTTCCAGAATTTACAAACTCCCAAATAAATCCAAAATATTTAAATAAACCATAAACGCAAAGTTTAAATAGTTTTACGGATGAGTGGTCACTGCTGAGTCTCCGCCGCACCGATCCGCTTAAGTTTGTGCATTACCTGAACAGATCAAACAAACAGAGGTGACTTTACGTAAACTTAGTGTGTAACCCAACAGAAATAGACATGCAACATGCAGAAAACTCACATACAATCAGATACAGATTCGGGCTCACGCCCATTTCAGATACATATAACAAAGTCAGATATACGGATCAGATAATCAGAATCCTACCCCCATCCTCTACACACCAACTCTGACCATCCCATCACACCATGTGGGGTTATCATCACCCACCCAACCTTACACACCATATCGTGTCATTATGACACATATCAGATAATGTGCAGCCATGCTGCCAGAATATAGGCGATGTTCGCCATACAAAACACTTCCTCCACATACACAAATCCCACCCCAAAGCAGATACAAAAAACATATACAGAAATAGGAGATTAAACATGCTCAACATGCTTATATACATATAACTGAATAATCAGACATGCATAGCGTTATCATACTCAGAACAGAATATCAGACGTACAATTTTAGGGTTTGGTTAGCCCTTACCGACCCTACGGTAGGCCTACAATCGATCGAAACGACTCGTACGACCCTAGGAAAAATTTCAAAAATATGGGCCCACACGCCCGTGTGGCCCACACGATTATATTGGCCTTGCTTGTGTGGCCCACACAGTCTGGCCCAAAACCCACACGCCCATGTGGCATGCTCGTGTGGGCCAACATGCCCAACTTGGCCTAGCCCGTGTAGTTCACATGGCCACACTCCAGCCACCACACGGTCGTGTCTCGCACACAGCCAACCACACGGGTGACCACACACCCGTGTGGCATCAACAAAATAGTTTTTCAGCTTTTGTCGAAACTCGTTTTCTACGTTTCGGGTACACACCTGTTACGGTTATGATGCAACAGTACTCCCGAGCCCTCCAGAACCTAAAAATAGAATACTCACAACGAATTTAGCCATCGATTAACAAACCCCTCAAATCTAAACCAAATAATACGAACTCACTTACCGTCTACACCAAAACAAAACGTTCGAAATGCACAAAAACAAGGATTAGAGGCAAAGTCAAAGAATGGAAGAAAATAATTAAATCCTCCGTCAGAGAGTAAAGGAGACAAAATAAAATTGGGGATTTTTCTTTGTTTTGGAAGATGAATAACGTCAGAAGGAAACAAGGAAATTTGGGAAAATCATTAAAAATAAAATAAAATCAAATATGATAGCATATCCCCAGATTTTTTCAATCCCAACTACCCACTACTCAAAATTCTAATACAACTAAAACTTAAACACAAAACTGAGCAAAAAATAATACCTACGCTCGTGTAGGGATTTGAACACAGGACCTCCATCACACTAACCCCCTTACCACTCGAACCAGCAGGCGCATTCTGATATGGATTAACAAACAATTTAATAAAAGCCCATTCAACAAGTGTAAGGCTAGGATTAGAAAAAAATAACAAAATTGGCAAAGATGAGACTTGAACCCAAGACCTCTCACACACACCCAAAACACTTAACCACTGAAGCAGATACATATTTGTGTCAGATATATACAGAAACAAGGATAAATTAATCAAGGAATTCCAACCCTATTTTCAAAACCCTACCTTGTGACAACTCTGAATTCGGCCATAATGTCTAGGCCTGGTTTGGGGTGTTACATACTTCTACAATATTTTATAACAAATATAATTTATGGATTGTTTGTTTCACTAACAATAACTTTAAAAAATAATTTAAAAAGATACCAAACAGAAAATATTTTCTGCAAAATAACTTGTTTTAAAAATAATTTTCCGTAATAGTAACCATATACATGATTTGGCAGTGCAAAATGAAAGTGGATGTAAATGAAAATTGTGATGTATTTAGCCAACAATGTTCCTTTTGTTTACGGATTATTCAACTAGCTCATGTTTTGTTTTTGAAGTGGTTGGAATTTGCCTTTGTTCTTTCAATCCTTTGAAGCTCAATGACTTAATGTTATGCTGCCAACAGCTCCACCATCTTACTACAATTGCATGAAAAAGGCTTGGAAATTTTGTAAGCATTTGGAACATTCCGTTTCAAGTAGTGCTTAATTAATCACATACTTAAAGCTATCAACATTTTGACACCTAACAATGTTGTTACACTCAATGAATGAAAAACATATATGGATTATAATAATACAAAGTTGAGAACCTAACTCTTCCATAATATCAACAAACCATTCGTTGTTCACTTTATCATCCCTGTTATTATTATTTTCAATTTTCTTAGTTGCCTCACAATAAACAAAGCAAGAAGTTTATGAATGAACATAGTATAAATTGAAATAGCAACAATTGTGAGATATATACCAAAATCCCCTCCTTTTTTGGTGCATAGTTTCCAACACAAAAGATAAACGAAAAAGGTCAATATTCAAATATTGTTTCTCAGCTCCATGTTAGTGAACAACACATCTGGAATGGTTTCATTAGTCCCATCCCCATTTCTATCTTCTGACACATCAGATGTAGGAAATGAGAATAGCAATGGAACAGAGAGTAGTCAAGGAGATGGAAATGGGACCGAGAATGGAGCAGGAGAACGGGAAAATAGTCATAGGCATAGGCATAAGGAGATGACACCCGGACAAAGTTACTATTGCTGATGGATGCAGATAGTGGAGAGAGATTGTGTTTGTGATATCGTAGCACACTTGCCCCTCTTCCTTTCATGCCATCTCCATCACTACAATGTCCTTATTGGTGAAGCCTACAAGGTCACCATCACATGTGGAGGGCGATTAAGACCATGATTTATCACCACCCTTATTTCCACCTCATTTATCTTTTTTTTTATGTAATCGAAGATATCGAGTTTGATACAAACATAGGTTGTTATTATTATTATTTTTTTAATTTTCATATATCATTCATGCTTATGTCTTTGAAAAAGAATGTCAAACAGTTTGGGTTCGATTGTCAGCATCTTGAACTCCATTGTTCCAAAACTACAACCTCCATTCTATTAAAGAAATGGTAAAATGTCACTATAACTGGTTAGATACATTGATGGAACTGTCAAGTCATTTTACAATTAATAGAGTAAAAATAAATAATGAAAAGAATTTTTTTTCTACCAACATATGAAAGGCACCTGAAAATATTTTAAAACAATATATTAGAATTGTTAAATATAAATGCAGGTGTTAAGCCATTTTATAATTTGGGCATTAATCCTACATAAAAAAAAAAAAAGCGCCTTAGTTCAATAAGTAGGTGTACTACACATTCTATCAAACATGTTTGTTTTGGAAGGAGGGTAATGGTACTAGAGAAACTCTAGATTGCCAGATAGATAAGGTGTACCAATTGTGACGAAAGAGATTAGGTGGAGAATAAACCTATCCAAGGGTCGGGTAGCCCGCCCGGGCCTATACGCACACCTGACTTGAGTCGGGTTTGGATAAGGATTTTTGCACTTTGGGTTATCCCATCCCAAATTCAATTTAAATATTGTAAGAGCACTTTTAAATTAAAACTCAATTATAAAAATATATAAAATAGCGACTAAAATTTATACTTTTAACATTTTATTAATTTTTTCATAGTAAAATACACTTTTTGGATGAGCTAGTTCGACCCTAAAAAATTAGTCTAGACTTGAAAAATATTTTGAAACCGGGTCTTGACCGGCCCGACTCGACCAATGGACACATCTAATGAGAACAATGTCACACCAAACATTTCTTTAAACATATATAATCAGTTATCTGTGATCATTTCAGTCGAGCACCTCACAAAAAGATTTACTTATAAGCGAGATTGGGTGAAGAAAAATGTCACACCAAGCACTTCTTTAAACATGCATAATATCATTTCGAAAGTAATACCTCACCAAATCAATCACTTTAAATAAAGAAGGATATGCTTATGGAAAGACTCATTCAACTAAAGATTTAATATACTTCCTATGTGAGACACCACAAGATGACACTATAGTTCACTCACAAACTTCATTTAAAGTCTCTTTGAACTTTTCTACTCATATACCGAAACTCTCCCAAACATCTTCACCACTTTCTAGCACTCCAACCTCCTGCACCATATCTACTACCAGCACATTCTTTCTGATATTTAAGATTATTTCTCGAATCTTATTAGTCTTGTACTCAAGGGTTTCAAAAATGGTCTCTTTCATATTCCAACTCAATGAAACAATGTCATGGATAAGCCTTCAAACACATTATACTAATTGGACATCTCCAGGAAAATACAACTGCATGATTCTTTTGATAAACTCGTCTACATATTTTAGAACCAGATATTACATTGATGTACACTCAAAGAGTCAATCCCCAATTTATGAATAATAGAGTAGCCAAAAGGAAAGATTCAAAAAAAAATCATTCTAGAAAGGAGCAACACATGATGCAAAAGCTTTCACCAAAGGCTATATAGTTTCATGGGATTGGATGCCCCCAAAGTTACCATCATAATCCGCAGGAGAATATTGTGTATATCAATTTACAAAGACACTGATAAAATGGTGATTGATTGAGTAAAAGCTTATTTCTGGGCGTAGCTTTGATTCTCAATGTATAGAAAGAACAAGAATAAGTGGTAGGGCAGTCAATTTCATGTTGCACCATATTCATTCCATAAATCTGCTTTAAAATAATATCCACCGCCGAAAAACAATATTGGACCACTCCCCAACTTTTTATGTTGGAGGAAACCTCCATTTCTCTTTTTCTTTGTTTCTAAAGAATCTATCATCCAAGTTGAATATGTGTGTATGTATTTTAATGTCAAAGCTCAACCAGTTGTCAAATTTCTTTTTCACAAGGTCAGCGCTTGGAAGCTATATGTTGGATTAAGTACTAATATTCTACGCAACATATATTCAATTCCAACAAATAATTATGCTTGATTATATGACAATGAGAATTTTTAAATTGTAGAACAAATATTATTCTTAATGCATGAATTTATCCCTCGGTAGCATTTTATGTATGTTTTTCAATTTTGAAATGATCTTTTCATACATGGAGCAAAGAAATTCTTTTCCTCACTAAAAAAAAAAAAAGAAAATAAAGAGGGTTGGAAGGAACTTTGATTCTCATAAAACACACACGCACACTCGTAATTTAGTTATCTAACAAGTTAGAAAATTGTAAGGAAAAAAGAAAAGATTAGAAACAAATTAGATCTCACAAATTTATAAAATCAAACTTTGAAAATCATTTGACAAAAAAAAAGGCTTAGAAATTCATGGAGAAAATAAAATAAAATAAAATAAAGTGGATATGCTTAGGTATGTTTTTGTTTTAACCTAATAATGTCTATTTATAATGCAAAAATAATATAATGGAGAGAATACAAAAGTGCCTTTAATTAGCAGAATTTTTTTAGGTTTCTTGGTAATTTTTGTGTCGAACTTTTAGTCTAATTTTGGACACCGTGCTAATGTTTTTAGGCTCAAATCATGAAATAACTTCTGTTAGATCTTTTAATTCCCTTTGAATCGATATTATGGGACCAAAACAGATTTCTGCACCTCAAGTTATGGTCAAAATATTGAAGAAGTACTGTCTGGAAAGTCTAATCCAAAAAACTTGCCAAAAATAAACTTTAAACTCTTTTTTCTTCAATTATTTACCTAAATAAATAATATATTTAAGAACATAAATAATATAATTCAATTGGAGAATTATCACAAATAATTAGAAAATTACGCACTTATCAACCAAACATGAAATTGACAAGACCTAAAATGACCCAAAAAATTCAGAACCAGAAATGATCCAATCCGAAATCAACTTAATCTACCTAGTGTGTTTGAATCACGAAAAAAGACTTACAAAAAATGTTTTTTTTTTAACATTTTCATGTGTTTGTTTCATGAAAAATGGTTTGGTCAACCAAAAATGACTTACATATTAATAAAAAATAAGCCTTTTTTTTCTAAAAATTGACTTCTTCTACTGAAAGGTGCAAGTAATTTTTTCAGAAAAGAGTTCTGTTATGAGAATTTAATTTTTATATAAAAATTAATTTAAATTACAACTAATGTTATTATATTACTAATAAAATTTTTATTTTATAAAAATGTAAAAATATCGATATCAAACATTATAAATTTGAATATTATTAAACATATTTATAATTATATATTTTTAATGATATAATAAATTTTAATATTTATAATAAATTTTAAATTTTAAATAGTCTTAACATTTTTTTAAAATATCTATATGCATATTTTAATAATATAAATAAGCATATTAGTTTAAATTATGGTTAGCTTAATTTATCTTTTCTAACTCCAATGTGCTACTATCCAGTCTCACATATGTAACATATGAAGGTCAAATTAAGTTTTAATTAAGAATTTTTTATTATTAAGAATATATAATATACTATTTATTATAAAATATGATCTTATTATGACATAAATTCCGGTTGCCGTAATGAAATACTTTTATATGTGCTACTATCCACTCTCACATATGTAATATATGTAAGGTCAAATTAAGTTTTAATTAAGATTTTTTTTATTAAGATTATATAAGATAATAATTATTATAAAATATGATCATATAATAAAATAAATTTCAGTTGCGGCAATGAATTACTTCTATATGTGCTACTATCAACTCTCACATATGTAATATATGTAAGGTCAAATTAAGCTTTAATTAATATTTTTTTGTATTAAGTTTATATAAGATATTAATTATTATAAAATATGTTCTTATTATAAAATAAATTTCGATCGCCGTAATGAAATACTTCTATAATATTTTATAACAAATATAATTTATGGTTTGTTTGTTTCACTAACAATAACTTTAAAAAATATTTTTTTAACAATACCAAACAGAAAATATTTTTTGCAAAATAATTTTTTTTTTCAAAATCATTTTTCGTAATAGTGAACAAATACATGATTTGATAGTGCAAATTGAAAGTGGGTGTAAATGAAAATTGTGATGTATTTAGCCAACAATGTTCCTTTTATTTACGGTTTATTTGACTAGTTCATGTTTTGTTTTCGAAGTGGTTGGAATTTGCATTTGTTCTTTCAATCCTTTGAAGCTCAATGACTTAATGTTATGCTACCAGCAGCTCCACCATCTTACTGCAATTGCATGAAAAACGCCTGGAAATTTCTTAATAATTTGGAACATTTCATTTCAAGTAGTGCTCGTTTAATCATATATTTAAAAGTATCAACAATTTGGCACCTAACAACGTTGTCACACTCAATGAATGAAAAATATAAATGGATAATAATACAAAGTTGAGAACCTAACTCTTCCATCATATCAACAAACCATCCCTCATTCACTTCGTTGCCTCACAATAAACAAAGCAAGAAGGTTATGAATGAACATAGTATAAATTAAAATAGCAACAATTGTGGGATATATACCAAAATCCCCTCCATTTTCGGTGCAGAGTTTCCAACACAAAAGATAAATGAAAAAGGTCGGAATTCCAATATTGTTTCTTAGCTCCATGTTCTTGGTGGTAGTAGCCTTGCCTATTAAGCTACCTATAATGCCACGGGTGCGAGCAAATCTGCCTCGGCTCGCCCCGCTTTGCACTTCCCAACTGATATTAGTGAACTATGCATGTGGAACGGTGCAATTAGTCCCATCCCCATTTCTATCTTCTAACACACCAGATGTAGGAAATGAGAATGGCAATGGAATAGAGAGTAGTCAAGCAGATGGAAATGGGACAGAGAATAGAACAGGAGAAGGGGAAAACAAGCATAGGCCTAGGCATAAGCGTAGGCATAGGCATGAGGAGATGACACCCGAACAAAGTTACTGTTGTCGATGGATGCAGATAGTGGAGAGAGATTGTGTTTGTGGTATCCTAGCACACTTGCCCCTCTTCCTTTCCTGGCATCTCCATCACTACACTATCGTTGTTGGTGAAGCCTGTAAGGTCACCTTCACATGTGGAGGGCGACTAAGACCATGATTTATCACCACCCTTATTTCCACCTCATTATGCTTTCTTCTATGTAATCGAAGATATCGAGTTTGATACAAACATATGTTGATATTATTATTTTTTTAATTTTCATATATCATTCATGCTTATGTCTTTGAAAAAGAACATCAAATAGTTTAGGTTCGATTGTCAGCATCCTGAACTCCTTTGTTCCCAAACAACAACCTCCGTTTTGTTAAAGAAATGGTTAAATGTCACTATAACTTGTTAGATACATCGTGGAAGTATCAAGACAATTTACTATTAATGGAGTACAAACACAAAATGAAAAGATATTCTTTTTGCCAACATATGAAAGGCACCTTAAAACATTTTAAAACAATATATTACAATTGTTAAATATAAATGCAAGTGTTAAGCCATTTTATAATTTGTGTTTTAATCCTACATAAAAGAAAGTGTTTTAGTTCAAAAAACAGGTGTACTACACATTCTATAAAACTTGTTTGTTTTGGAAAGAGTGTAATGGTACTAAAGCAACTCTAGATTGCCAGATAGATAAAGTGTACCAATTGTGACGGAAGAGATTAGTTGGAGAATAGTCTTGTCCAAAGGCCAGGTAGCCTACCCAGTCCTATAAGCTCACCTCGACTTGGGTCGAGTTTGGATAAGGATTTTTTCACTTTGAGCTATCCCAGCTCAAATTCAATTTAAAATTTGAAAGAGTACTTTTAAATTAAAATTTCATTATAAAAATATATAAAATAGCGACTAAAATTTATGCTTTTAATATTTTATTAATTTTTAATAGTAAAATAGACTTTTTGGACGGGCTAGTCCGGCCCAAAATGAGTTTAGGCTTGAAAAATATTTTGAAATCAGGACTTTACCAACCCGAACCGACCCATGGATACTTTTAGTGAGAAAAATGTCACACCAAACACATCTTTAAACATATATAATAAGTTATATGTGATCATTTCGATCGGAGCACCTCACAAAAATATTTACTTATAAGCGAGATTGGGTGAAGAAAAACACCACACCAAACACTTCTTTAAACATATATAATAAGTTATATGTGATCATTTCGATCGGAGCACCTCACAAAAAGATTTACTTATAAGCGAGATTGGGTGAAGAAAAACGCTACACGAATCACTTCTTTAAACATGCATAATATTATTTCGAAAGTAATACCGCACCAAATCAATCACTTTAAATAAAAAAGGATATGCTTATGGAAAGACTCGTTCAATTGAAGATTTTCATATAATTATTATGTGAGCCACCACTAGATGACACTATAGTTCACTCACAGACTTCTTTTAAAGTCTCTTTGAGCTTTTCTACTCATATACTACCGAAACCCTCCCAAACATCTTCACCACTTTCTAACACTCCAACTTTTTGCACCAAATTTTCTACCAACACATTCTTTCTGATATTTAAGATTATTGCCAGAATCTTATTAGCCTTGTACTCAAGGGTTTCAAAAATGGTCTCTTTCATATTTCAACTCAATGAAACAATGTCATGGATAAGCCCTCAAACACATTATACTAATTGGACATCTCCAGGAAAATACAACTGCATGATTCTTTTGATAAACTCGTCTACATATTTCAGAACCATAAATTACATTGACGTACACTCAAAGAGTCAATCCCCAATTTATGAATAATAGAGTAGCAAAAAGGAAAGATTCAAAAAAAATCATTCTAGAAAGGAGCAATAGATGATGCAAAAGCTTTCACCAAAGGCTATATAGTTTCATGGGATTGGATAGCCCCAAAGTTACCATCATAATCTGCAGGAGAATGTTGTGTATATCAATTTACAAAGACACTAATAAAATGGTGATTGATTGAGTAAAAGTTTATTCTTGGGTGTAGCTTTGATTCTTAATGTACACAAACCACAAGAATAAGCGGTAAGGCAATCGGTTTCATGTTGCTCCATATTCATTTTGTATGTATGCTTTAATATATCCACAGCCAAAAAACAATATTGGACCACTCCCCAACTTTTTATGTTGGAGGAAACCTCCATTTCTCTTTTTCTTTGGTGCTAAAGAATCTATCATCAAAGTTGAATATGCATGTATGTATTTTAATGTCAAAGCTCAACCAGTTGTCAAGTTTCTTTTTTCACAAAGTCAGCCTTGGAAGCTATATGTTATTGGATTAAGTACTAATATTCTAAGCAACATATATTCAAATCCAACACATAATTACGCTTGATTATATGACAATGAGATTTTTGAACTTGTAGAACAAATATTGTTCTTAATGCATGATTTTATCCCTCGGTAGCATTTTATGCAAGGTTTTCAACTTGGAAACGATCATTTCATACTTGGAACAAGGAAATTCTTTTCTTCACTTAAAAAAAAAAAGAAACAGAAAATAAAGAGGGTTGGAAAGGACTTTGATTCTCATAAAAGACACACACTCATAGTTTAGTTATCTAACAAGTTATAAAATTGTAAGGAAAAAAGGAAAGATTAGAAAAAAAATAGATCTCACAAATTTTTAAAATCAAACTTTAAAAATCATTTGACCAAAAAAAAGTTTAGAAATTCATAGAGAAAATAAAAAAAAATAAAAAACTAAAGTGGCTATGTTTATGTATGTTTTGGTTTTAACCCAATAATATGTATTTATAATGCAAAAATAATATAAAAGTGCCTTTAATTAGAAGATTATTTTTTAGGTTTCTTGGTAATTTTTGTGTCAAACTTTTAGTCTAATTTTTGACACCGTGCTAATGTTTTTTAGACTCAAGTCGTGAAATAACTTCTATTAGATCTTTCAATTCCCTTTGAATTGATATCATGGCCCAAAACGAATTCATGTACCTCAAGTTATGGTCAAAATACTGAAGTAGTACTGTGTTGAAAGTCCAACCAAAAAAACTTGCCAAAAATAAACTTTAAACTCTTTTTTTAAATTATTTACCTAAATAAATAATATATTTAAGAACTTAAATGGTATAATTCAATAGGAGAATTATCACAAATAATTAGAAAGTTACGCACTTATCACCCAAACATGAAACTAATTGGACCCAAAATAACCCAAAAAATTCAAAACCTGAAATGATCCAATATGAAATCAACTTAATCTATCTAGTGTGTTTGATTCACGAAAAAAAAACTTACAAAAAATATTTTCTTTACATTTTCATATGTTTGTTTCGTGAAAAATAGTTTGGTCAACCAAAAATGGCTTACATATCAATAGAAAATAAGCCCTTTTTTTTCTAAAAATTGACTTGCCCTATTGAAAATTATAGGTCATTTTTCAAAAAAGAGTTCCTTTTTTAGTAATTTGATTTTTATATATAAAATAATTTAAATTACAGCTAATATTATTATATTACTAATAAATTTTTAATTTTATAAAAATGTTAAAAATGGATATCAAATATTATAATTTTGAACATTCTTAAACATATTTATAATTATATATTTTAATGATATAATAAATTTTAATATTTATAATAATTTTAAATTTTAAACAGTCTTAACATTTTCTTAAAATATTTATATGAATATTTTAATAATAAATCATTTATAAATATTTAGTATTCAATTTTATAGTATAATATATGAATATTTTACTATTATAAATATGAGTATTTGTTTAATTTATGGTTAGCTTAATTTATCTTTTCTAACTCTAATGCGCTAATATTCACTCCCACATATGTAATATATGAAGGTCAAATTAAGTTTTAATTAAGAGTTTTTTATTATTAAGATTATATAATATATTATTTATTATAAAATATGATCTTATTATAACATAAATTTCGGTTGCCGCAATGAAATACTTCTATATGTGCTACTATCTACTCTAACATATGTAATGTATGTAAGGTCAAATTAAGTTTTTATTAAGATTTTTTATTATTAATATTATATAAGATAATAATTATTATAAAATATGATCTTATTATAAAATAAATTTCGGTTGCCGCAATGAAATACTTCTATATGTGCTACTATCCACTCTCACATATGTAATATATGTAAGGTCAAATTAAGGTTTAATTAATATTTTTTACTATTAAATTTATATAAGATATTAATTATTATAAAATATGATCTTATTATAAAATAAATTTCGATTGCTGCAATGAAATACTTCTATAATATTTTATAACAAATATAATTTATGGTTTGTTTGTTTGTTTCACTAACAACAACTTTAAAAACTATTTTTTAATAAAATACCAAATAGAAAATATTTTTACAAAATAACTCTTTTTAAAAAATCATTTTCCGTAATAGTGAACAAATACATGATTTGGCAGTGCAAATTGAAAGTGGATGTAAATGAAAATTGTGATGTATTTAGCCAACAATGTTTCTTTTGTTTACTATTTATTCAACTAGTTCATGTTTTGTTTTCGAAGTGGTTGGAATTTGCCTTTGTTGAAGCTCAATGACTTAATGTTATTCTGCCAGCAACTCCACCATCTTACTGCAATTGTCATGAAAAATGCTTGAAAATTTCGTAAGCATTTGGAACATTTCGTTTCAAGTAGTGCTCGATTAATCACATTTTTAAAAGTATCAACAATATGGCACCTAAAAACGTTGCCACACTCAATGAATGAAAAATATAATGGATAATAATACAAAGTTGATAACCTAACTCTTCCATAATATCAACAAACCATCCCTCATTCACTTCGTCACTCCTGTTATTATTATTTTTAATATTCTTAGTTGCCTGACAATAACCAAAGCAAGAAGTTTATGAATGAACAAAGTATAAATTGAAATAGCAACAATTGTGGGATATATACCAAAATCCCCTCCTTTTTCGGTGCATAGTGACCAACACAAAAGATAAATGAAAAAGGTCGGTATTCCAATATTGTTTCTCAGCTCCATGTTCTTGGTGGTAGTAGCCTTGCCTATTAAGCTGCCTATAATGCCGCAGGTGCGAGCAAATCCGCCTCGGCTTGTCCCGCTTTGCACTTCCCAACTGATGTTAGTGAACTACGCATGTGGAACGGTGCCATTAGTACCATCCCCATTTCTATCTTCTAACACACCAGATGTAGGAAATGAGAATGGCAATGGAACAGGGAGTAGTCAAGGAGATGGAAATGGGACCGAGAATGGAGCAGGAGAAGGGGAAAACAAGCATAGGCATAGGCATAGGCATAGCCATAAGCATAGGCATAGGCGTAGGCATAAGCATAGGCATAGGCATAAGGAGATGACACCCGAACAAAATTACTGTTGTCGATGGATGCAGATACTAGAGAGAGATTGTGTTTGTGATATTCTAGCACACTTGCCCCTCTTCCTTTCTTGGCATCTCCATCACTACACTATCCTTGTTGGTGAAGCCTGCAATGTCACCTACACATGTGGAGGGCGACTAAGACCATGATTTATCACCACCCTTATTTCCACCTCATTTTGTTTTATTCTATGTAATCGAAGATATCGAGTTTGATGCAAACATATGTTGCTATTTTTATGTTTTTTTTTAATTTTCATATATCATTCATGCTTTTGTCTTTGAAAAAGAACATCAAACAGCTTGGGTTCGATTGTCAGCATCTTGAACTCCTTTGTTCCCAAACTACAACCACAATTCTATTATAAAAATGGTCAAATGTCACTATAACTAGTGTTAGATACATTGGTGGAAGTGTCAAGTCAATTTACTATTAATGGAGTACAAGCACAAAATGAAAAGAAATTTTTTTTTTGCCAACATATGAAAGGCACCTTAAAACATTTTAAAATAATATATTATAATTTTTAAATATAAATGCATGTGTTAAGCCATTTTGTAATTTGGGTTTTAATCCTACATAAAAAAAGTGCCTTAGTTCAATAAGCAGGTGTACTACACATTGTATCTAACTTGTTTGTTTTGGAAAGAGGGTAATGGTACTAGAGCAAATCTAGATTGCCAGATAGATTAGGTGTACCAATTGTGACGGAAGAGATTAGATGGAGAATAGACATGTCCAAGGGCCTGCTAGCCCGCCCAGCGCTATAAGCTCACCTCAACTTGGGTCGGGTTTGGATAAGGATTTTTGCACTTTGGGATGTCCTAGCCCAAATTCAATTTAAATATTGAAAAAGTAATTTTAAATTAAAATTAAATTATAAAAATATATAAAATAGCGACTAAAATTTATACTTTTAACATTTTATTAATTTTTTTAATAGTAAAATAGACTTTTTGGACAGGCTAGTCCGGCTCAAAAATGAATCTGGGATTGAATTTTTTTAAAATCGGGTCTTGACAGGCCCGACCCGACTCATGGATACTTCTAGTCAGAAAAATGTCACACCAAACACTTCTTTAAACATATATAATCAGTTATATGTGATCATTTTGATTGGAGCACCTCACAAAAAGATTTCCTTATAAGCGAGATTGAGTGAAGAAAAATGTCACACCAAGCACTTCATTAAACATGCATAATATCATTCCGAAAGTAATACCACACCAAATCAATCATTTTAAATAAATAATGATATGCTTATGGAACGACTCGTTCAACTGAAGATTTTCATATACTTGTTATTGTAATAGGCCCAATTTGCCCGGGCCCATACAATAAAAACAAAAAATAAAATAAAAATGTCCAGTCTTTTTTACAGTCCATTTTACAAAATTAAACAGCCCAAACTACCCATTACCCGTGGCCCAACTAAACTCACTAGCCCAATAACTAGAACCCGAATACACCATTGACCCAATACCCAAGGACCTAGACCCAGCAGACCCAAACCAGTGCATCCCAAGAAGGCCCAAACACTAAGCAGAATCAGTAGTGGCCTAGGGTTTCTGAAACCCTAGGCGCCGCAATGGCAGGAGCCCAATCGTCACAAGCGCTGCAGTCACCAGGCCCGGTTAAGCCGCAAGTCGCGCCGCAGCTTGCACGAACCCTCATCACCGCCGGATTTTTCGACCTACAAAAGGAAAGAACGACAGCAAAATATGGCAACCGCAACCAAAAATATTTGCATTCCTTGTCTATTTTTGTTTTTGAGGCTATAAAAAGCCCTTTGATAAACTTGTAAAGGGGAATACGCAGAGAAAAAAAAAGTGAAAAAAAAATACTTTGAAAGAGAATACAATTTTTTTTAAAAACGGAGGTGATTCCTTATTTTTCGATTCGTTTTGTTTTTTGATTTATGTATGTTAAAACAGTTTCAAAATGATTTTCATCTGACTTTTTTTACTTTTATAACGATAAGGAAACAACGCCGTTTTTGCTTAATCTAATAAGCACAAAACGACGTCGTTCAAGGCCAGAGGGTCCGTGCGTTGACCCAAGAACCCGGGTAGGATCCGCGTAATTTTTATAAATGGGCAATTTGCCATTTCAGTCCCTTTGTAATTTTATTTGTTTCAATTTCATCCAATTCAACATTTTCTTTATTTTTAAATTAGCCTTGAAGGTCTGTTTACATTCCAATTTAGTCCCTCGGGCTGCATTAAAAGGCTAAATTTATTACGACGTCGTTTTGAAATTTGGCATAATTGCCATTTTAACCCCTGTGATTTAACGCGCGTTTTAATTTAGTTCTTTTACATATGTTTTAATTGCTATTTTAACCCCTGTTTCTTTGTTTTATTTATCCTTTTACTTTATAATTAATTATTTCCTTATATTTATTAATTTATTAATAGTACGAAATCCATATATATATATATTTTATATGTGTTATCTTTATGTATATTTAATTATTATTTTATATTATTTGATTTAATATAATTTATATATTATTTTATAATTTATATATTATTTATTATGTTATATTTTAATTTATATATTATATAGTATTATATTATATTATATATTATTTTTTAAAATTGTTGTTTGTATAAAGTTTATTATATTATATAATCTATTTTATTATTTATTACATATAATTTTTATGATTAGTATATTATTTATTATATATATATATATATTTAATTTTTATATTATATAGTATTATGTTGTATTATGTATATTACTTCTAATTTTTCTTATTTATAAAGTATAATATTATATTATATAAAATATTTAATTTATGTTGTATTTATTATATATGTAATTTTATGATTAATATATTATATATGTTTTTATAAAAAATATTATATACTATTTATTAATTTTTTTATTATATATAGTTATTTATACATGTATTAAATTATTAAATTATATATATTTATTATAAGTATTTTTTTCTTTTAATTTTTGTTATTATATATATATACATATATTAAATCATTTTAAAAATCATCACATTCTTTTTTATTCAATGTTCAAATATGTTATTCCTTTTTTCATTTAATTTTGTTATTTCGTGAAAATTTTAATTATTGCTATTTACTTTATATTACATGTTTATTTATTTATATTCTTTAGATCGTTTATTATTGTTTAGCATAGTTCATTACATATTTATGTTATATTATTCTTTTATTATTCATTGTTAGTATAATTTGTAATTATGTAGAATTGCTATTAAATATGTAGGTTGTATACTCAAACCATTGTTTTATAAAAATCCTTTTTTTGATGCATTTTTAATAATTTAAAAAAAAATACGGTGATATATGATATTTGGGGACTTCGAGAAGAATTGTGCCCTAACTCACTGGGTTTCGATTTTTCTCATGGAACTTAAGGTATTAAATATCCCTTCTCTTTTAAAACCGAAACTTACAAATTTCGAATCGAAAACTCGTTCTTGGGAATTCAAAACGTTGTGTCCTAACTTACTGGATATGATGTCTTGTATCTCGAGGTAGAAATTTTCTAAAATAAAGACGTGCCTAGTTTCGAAGTCGCGAGATGCTATATCCTAACTTACTGGGTATAGTGTTTTATTTCTTTGAGATAGGTAAGTCTAGGTTTTCTCTTTTCTAATAAAAGGATCATTTTCTGAAATTTTTAAAATTTTCAACATCAGGACATGATTTTATCGATTAGGTACCAATCTTGGGCGTTATGAGGGTGCTAACCCTTCCTCATACGTAACAAACACCCGAACTCATTTTTCTTGATTTTCGTGGACCAAAATCAGTTTTTTAAAATAAAATGTTTTTTTTAAGGTGATCCAATCACACCTAAATAAAAAGGGATTGGTGGTGTAACATCCCGAAATTGGGCCTAGTAGGATTGGGCCCAATGGGCCTTGAGTGTAGAAGCGTTTTAAAATTTTGAGAACAAGAGAACGGCATTATTTCAAGTTGGACTTATTAAGAAGGTAATTTTGGAAAGTTACGAGGTTTCTATGAAGTTCCGGGTTTAAGTTGGGCCTTAGTAAAATTTTGAGTTTAAGCCTATTAAGGAGAGATAGTAAGTGGCATCAAGGCTTATGGAAATAAAAGAGTAAATTGCTAGCATAAATGAGCAATTGGTAAAAGGGTTATGGCACCACATGTATTACCTTGAGGGAAGAGGTTCGAATCACTTTGTGTGCAAATTTTGACTTATATTTTTGCACCCTTTCCTTAAGTGTCGGCCAAGAGGCATTCATGGCAAGGTTGACTTCATTATTTTGGTAAGGTGGCTAAAATAAAAAGGCAAGGTTGAAGTTGGGGAAAGGAATCAAGAGAAATAGGAAAGTAGGGGGAACAAGTGGCCTTTTCAAGGGAAATGTTATGGAAGGTATGGTTGGCTAATTTTGACCATTTTGATCATGAATGTGGACGAGTTTGGGTGTAAGAGGGTAGCCGAATTTTTTTAGTGTGTTGGTGGAAACTTTGGTGCTTGGTTGGTCAAAATTCCTTCTTGCATTTTTATGCCATTTCTCTCAAATTTCTTCTCATCTTTGCCAAAACTTCAAGCCATTAGTGAGCATTTCTTTTCTTCAATTCTTTCTTGTTGCCGTAGGTACCAAACCATTGAGACCAAACTATTTTCATTCATCTTCTCTTGAAAACCGAAATTTGATAAGCACCCCTTCTCAACCTTTCTTTTCTTTTCACGAAATTCTCCAACTCTACTATCTTTTTCCTCTAATCTATACCCTCATAACTTAAACTATTCTTGTTCATTTTCTTCCATAGCCGAAAGTCACAATTCACAATCACTCCTTCATAATTTCTTTCTCGTTTGAGGTGACATTCTTTCTTCGATTAAATCGGTAAGTGAATTCTTTTCTATGATCATATTATTTTCTCTTTAGCCGAATAAGTATTTATCACTATTCGGTTGTAAATCGTGATTGTAACCAAAAATGGTGTTATCCTTCACTTCTTCATGTCTTAATTACTTTCTTTTCATAGTGCTTTAAGTGGGAGACCGTGTATTGTTCTAGTCGAAGTCAAACGGTGGAATTTGGATCCAATATCGATAAGGTAAGGGGGTTCATTTTTGGATTTTTCGTTATATCTCTATTTGGTTATGTTGCAAATCGGATTGAAGTTTCGACTAATCGACTATATGTTTTAGGGACAAATCACTCGATATATATCTACCTTCGAATATAGTGGTAAGTGATTCAAGTGTAAGTGATACGAAATCTTTTGGAAATCCGAGGCTAACTTTTGGTTGGTATTGTTCTAGGTCATCGACGAGTGGTTTGTTAGGAAATCAAAATCAGGTCTGTAATCCCGTACCTTCCGAATACATGTTTGATATGGTGTGTAATCTCACATCTCTATGAAAGTTTGTAGGATATGTTCTGTGGTTTGGTCAAAATACCGAATAAAACTGAAAACCGGCATCCGTGATCACTCGGGCGTGCGTATGATCATAATGGTAATCGTATTTCGTAATAAAACAGTTTCGGTCAGAAATAGTGACGTGTATTTGAAAAATTACGAAAAATAGGAGAAAAGGAATTACTAAGAGAATAAGATATCATATTAAATCTTACTGTGTCTATTTTGATAAGCAAGAAACGGAGAAGGAAAAAGAATTCTATATTTTGAGATATCCTAATCTTACTGAGACTGGTTCTGAATGACTTCGTGGTTCCCTGATCTGTCTTGGAAAAATCATATAAAATTTTAAAAAGTGAATTAAGGGTTATAATTCATATGTATGGATTAATTAGTGATCCTATTTTCATTAGAAACAAGTGGGAGCAGTATATGAAAATCGTATAGTGAGATATTTGAAATTAAGGTAAGAGAGGTCAGAATCGTTGGACAGTGAAACAAGGGAAATTTTAAGGAATAAAATGTACTAAATGGCTAAGTAAAAAATTCTGGAAAAATTATAGTAAGAAGATATATGAGTCTAGTCCCAAGGAAAATTTACGGAGTTAGATTTCGAGATTCCTAACTCAAGTTATAGTCAATTTAGTTAGTACGACGCAGATGGACAGTTTCGATTTTTATGCTCCACATTAGTAGTTAAGACTAGGTTGCGAAATTTCCAAAATACCCTTAGGTTGCGAGATTACCGAATTACCCTTAGTGGGTAAATTATCAAAATTACAAAAATGCCCCTATGGGTCGAAATTATGAAAATGCCCCTAAAGGGCCGAATTACGAAATTGTTATATGGGCCAATCTGATATTTTGATAAATGGGCCAATCTGATATTTTGATAAATGGGCCGATCTAATATTTTGCTATATGGGCCAATCTGATATTTAGCTAAATGGGCCAAATCTGATATTTTGCTTAATGGGCCTTTTGATTAATTGTTGTAATGGGCCATAATTTTGTAATAAATGTCTGAATAAATTGTTGTGAATGGCTATGCATTATATACATGATTTGCATGGGATGGGATAATGATGAAGAGAAGTTCTGGCAGCTCTGCTACATAAATCTGGTGGCTTTGCCACAAATCTGAAAAATGGCAATGCCGTGTAAATTCTGTTAATCGGTGGCTTGTCCACAAATCGATATAAATGGCTTAATGCCTACGTTTGGTGTCTTTGGCGGGGTGGGTGACTAAAGCTCCCCATAGGTGTCTTTGGTCGAGTGATGCGGGTGGTGTGTAGCGGATGGAAAACTAGGTTTTGTTTGGGAATTGCATATCATATGCATATTATATTTGATACATTATTGTTGTTGTAAATGGGCTTAGGCCCAAAATATTGCTAATTGGGTTCCGGCCCAATGAATAATCTGTAAGGGGATTTCACATCGAGTTCTTGTAACTCACCCCTTTCTCTTAACCCTTGTAGGTAATGCTTGATGATATGGACTTGGGCTATGGATGACTCGTGGGAGGCCATACTTCGGAAATGGTTTATTTGGACTTTAGACTTCTTTCTCGTTTATTTTATTACTTTACTATTTTGGGTTAAATGTTGTAATAAGGACTCTGGACTATTTTTATTTTTGCTTTTTGGTTGGGATGTTTTTATTATTTTTCTTAAATTGTTTAAAAAGGGGAATTTTCTAAAAACTTAAAAAATGGTTTCCAAAATCGATTAACAAATGGATTTCAAAATAAACTTTTACAAATATTTTTAACACGGATATTTTCTCTCAAACTATTAACGATATTTTCAAAAGACTTGGATTCTCTTTCGAATTTTCAACGTCGTTTTTAAAAGTCACAGTTTTGTAAGATCATTAGTTCAAATTTATCGATTTATCAATCAAATCTTTGAGGTTAGTAGTATTTTATCAAATCAAACTTGTTTTCTTAATTTTTTTTAACAAAGTAATATTTTAGTACGAACAAAAAGGGTTTAACATGTTTTGCTCGTGTGACATACCAAATCCGCTCATAACGCATGGGCCGGGTTTGGGGTGTTACATTTTATGGTATCAGAGCCTAGTTCCAAAACTCGGCGTGGTTTGGGTTCAAAAGCGCTTTTCCAAAGTCGTTTAGAATTTTGATTTATAAATATATGTTCTAAAGGAAGTATGGCACCACAGTATCCCAGGCACCAAGTCAAGTAAGTATTTGTTTTCATTTTATGATTATTGTGTTATTATCTTGGTATGCGAAAATTTTCACGAAATAGAATACTCTAGAACTCAAGTAGCTTTAGGAGTTGAAACTATAGAGATTGAGACTCTAGGATGCGAATTTGACACTCGAAAACAACTTTTCTACTTATACTCCATAAAACATCGTTTAATAAACATCGAATAGTATACTGATTCATAAAACTCGTAATCAAGATTAAATCAACTTAGTGAACATGAACGCTAGAAGATGTGGATGCGATAGACGTGGACGTGCTAGAGGCCGATATGCTAGGACTAGATCTTCAGCATCGGGGCGTGTGCCCGAAAGGGAGGAGTTGGCATCACCAGTGGCTGAGACGGGATCTCATGATCGAGCTGGGGTTAATGAGCTGACTCAGATAGTTAAAGAGGTATTGGAAGAGGTTAAAGGAATCGGTGAAGCGCTTCGAGTTGGGTCTGTGAGCTGTAAGAAGAAATTAGATCGTGGTTCTTTTGGGTCGCAGTCTCGTTCCGTGAAGCATGTCAAGGCACGACCAAACTTTCTGGCTTGTGATTATTGTGGAAGGCGTCATCCGGGAGAATGCCGGAGGAGGTTAGGAGCATGCTTGAGATGCGGGTCTTAGGAGCATAAGGCTCGGGATTGTTTCATCACCATCAAGTCAGGTATGTTTTTGTTGGACGTGATGATTGAATGTAGAAAATTCTTAGTATAAATGGTAGATAACTGCTTGCTTCTGTGGCTAGATGTTTGGTTGTGTGAAAAAGGATTCAAGATTTTGTTAAAGGTACATTGTGGTTATTAAGATCAGTGCGCTTGTGTGAAAGCATAGTGGTGTGATTTGAGCGGTGCGTTTAGTAGTTGGATGGAAATTTCGAGGACGAAATTTCTTTAAGGAGGGTAGAATTATAACATCCCGAAATTGGGCCTAGTAGGATTGGGCCCAATGGGCCTTGAGTGTAGAAGCGTTTTAAAATTTTGAGAACAAGAGAACGGCATTATTTCAAGTTGGACTTATTAAGAAGGTAATTTTGTTACGAGGTTTCTATGAAGTTCCGGGTTCAAGTTGGGCCTTAGTAAAATTTTGTGTTTAAGCCTATTAAGGAGAGATAGTAAGTGGCATCAAGGCTTATGGAAATAAAAGAGTAAATTGCTAGCATAAATGAGCAATTGGTAAAAGGGTTATGGCGCCACATGTAGTACCTTGAGGGAAGAGGTTCGAATCACTTTGTGTGCAAATTTTGACTTATATTTTTGCACCCTTTCCTTAAGTGTCGGCCAAGAGGCATTCATGGCAAGGTTGACTTCATTATTTTGGTAAGGTGGCTAAAAGAAAAAGGCAAGGTTGAAGTTGGGGAAAGGAATCAAGAGAAATAGGAAAGTAGGGGGAACAAGTGGCCTTTTTCAAGGGAAATGTTATGGAAGGTATGGTTGGCTAATTTTGACCATTTTGATCATGAATGTAGACGGTTTTGGGTGTAAGAGGGGTAGCCGAATTTTTGTTAGTGTTTTGGTAGAAACTTTGGTGCTTGGTTGGTCAAAATTCCTTCTTGCATTTTTATGTCATTTCTCTCAAATTTCTTCTCATCTTTGCCGAAACTTCAAGCCATTAGTGAGCATTTCTTTTCTTCAATTCTTTCTTGTTGCCGTAGGTACCAAACCATTGAGACCAAACTATTTTCATTCATCTTCTCTTGAAAACTGAAATTTGATAAGCACCCCTTCTCAACCTTTCTTTTCTTTTCACGAAATTCTCCAACTCTACTATCTTTTTCCTCTAATCTATACCCTCATAACCGAAACTATTCTTGTTCATTTTCTTCCATAGCCGAAACTCACAATTCACAATCACTCCTTCATAATTTCTTTCTCGTTTGAGGTGACATTCTTTCTTCGATTAAATCGGTAAGTGAATTCGTTTCTATGATCATATTCTTTTCTCTTTAGCCGAATAAGTATTTATCACTATTCGGTTGTAAATCGTGATCGTAACCGAAAATGGTGTTATCCTTCACTTCTTCATGTCTTAATCACTCTCTTTTCGTAGTGCTTTAAGTGGGAGACCGTGTATTATTCAAGCCGAAGTCAAACGGTGGAATTTGGATCCAATATCGATAAGGTAAGGGGGTTCATTTTTGGATTTTTCGTTATATCTCTATTTGGCTATGTTGCAAATCGGATTGAAGTTTCGACTAATCAACTATATGTTTTAGGGACAAATCACTCGATATATTTCTACCTTCGGATATAGTGGTAAGTGATTCAAGTGTAAGTGATACGAAATCTTTTGGGAATCCGAGGCTAACTTTTGGTTGGTATTGTTCTAGGTCATCGACGAGTGGTTTGTTAGGAAATCAAAATCAGGTGTGTAATCCCGTACCTTCCGAATACATGTTTGATATGGTGTGTAATCTCACATCTCTATGAAAGTTTGTATGATATGTTCTGTGATTTAGTCAAAATACCGAAGAAAACCGAAAATCGGCATCCGTGATCACTCGGGCGTGCGTATGATCGTAATGGTAATCGTATTTCGTAATAAAATAGTTTCGGTCAGAAACAGTGACGTGTATTTGAAAAATCACGAAAAATAAGAGAAAAGGAATTACGAAGAGAATAAGATATCAGATTAAATCTTACTGTGTCTATTTTGATAAGCAAGAAACGGAGAAGGAAAAAGAATTCTATATTTTGAGATATCCTAATTTTAGTGAGACTGGTTCTGAATGACTTCGTGGTTCCCTGATCTGTCTTGGAAAAATCATATAAAATTTTACAAAGTGAATTAAGGGTTATAATTCATATGTATGGATTCATTGGTGAGCTTATTTTTATTAGAAACAAGTGGGAGCAGTATATGAAAATTGTATAGTGAGATATTTGAAATTAAGGTAAGAGAGGTCAGAATCGTTGGATAGTGAAACAAGGGAAACTTTAAGGAATAAAATGTACTAAATGGCTATGTCAAAAATTCTGGAAAAATTATAGTAAGAAGATATATGAGTCTAGTCCCAAGGAAAATTTACGGAGTTAGATTTCGAGATTCCTAACTCAAGTTATAGTCAATTTAGTTAGTACGAAGCAGATGGACAGTTTCGATTTTTATGCTCCACATTAGTAGTTAAGTCTAGGTTGCGAAATTTCCAAAATACCCTTAGGTTGCGAGATTACCGAATTACCCTTAGTGGGTAAATTATCAAAATTACGAAAATACCCCTATGGGTTGAAATTACGAAAATGCCCCTAAAGGGCCGAATTACGAAATTGTTATATGGGCCAATCTGATATTTTGATAAATGGGCCATTCTGATATTTTGATAAATGGGTCGATCTGATATTTTGCTATATGGGCCAATCTGATATTTAGCTAAATGGGCCAAATCTGATATTTTACTTAATGGGCCTTTTGATTAATTGTTGTAATGGGCCATAATTTTGTAATAAATATCTAAATAAATTGTTGTGAATGGCTATGCATTATATACATGATTTGATTGGGATGGGATAATGATGAAGAGAAGTTCTGGTAGCTCTGCTACATAAATCTGGTGGCTCTGCCACAAATCTGAAAAATGGCAATACCATGTAAATTTCATTAATCGGTGGCTTGTCCACAAATCGATATAAATGGCTTAATGCCTACGTTTGGTGTGTTGGCGGGGTGGGTGACTAAAGCTCCCCACGGGTGTCTTTGGTCGGTACGGGTGGTGTGTAGCGGATGGAAAACTAGGTTTGGTTTGGGAATTGCATATCATATGCATATTATATTTGATACATTATTGTTGTTGTAAATGGGCTTAGGCCCAAAATATTTCTAATTGGGTTCCGGCCCAATGAATAACGGTAAGAGGATTTCACACTGAGTTCTTGTAACTCACCCCCTTTCTCTTAACCCTTGTAGGTAATGCTTGATGATATGGACTTGGGCTATGGATGACTCGAGGAGGCCATACTTGAAATGGTTTATTTGGACTTTAGACTTCTTTCTCGTTTATTTTATTGTTTTACTATTTTGGGTTAAATGTTGTAATAAGGCCTCTGGACTATTTTTATTTTTACTTTTTTGTTGGGATGTTTTTATTATTTTTCTTAAATTGTTTAAAAAGGGGAATTTTCTAAAAACTTAAACAATGGTTTCCAAAATCGATTAACAAATGGATTTCAAAATAAACTTTTACAAATATTTTTAACACGGATATTTTCTCTCGAACTATTAACGATATTTTCAAAAGACTTGGATTCTCTTTCGAATTTTCAATGTCGTTTTCAAAAGTCACGGTTTTGTAAGATCATTAGTTCAAATTTATCGATTTATCAATCAAATCTTTTAGGTTAGTAGTATTTTATCAAATCAAACTTGTTTTCTTGATTTTTTTAACAAAGCAATATTTTAGTACGAACAAAAAGGGTTTAACATGTTTTGCTCGTGTGACATACCAAATCCGCTCATAACGCATGGGCCGGGTTTGGGGTGTTACAGGTGGCGACTCCGATTTTCGTTTTTTTAAAGTCGATTCCCCGTTTTTAAAATCAACTTTAAAAATGGTTTCGACAGTTATGTAAGCCACCACTAGATGACACTATAGTTCACTCACAGACTTCATTTAAAGTATCTTTGAACTTTTCTACTTATATACTACTGAAACTCTCCCAAACATCTTCACCACTTTCTAAAACTCCAACCTCCTGTACCAAATCTTCTACCAACACATTCTTTCCGATATTTAAGATTATTGCCCGAATCTTATTAGCCTTGTAGTCAAGGGTTTCAAAATGGTCTCTTTCATATTCCAACTCAATGAAATAACGTCATGGATAAACCTTCAAATAGATTATACTAATTGGACTTCTCTAGGAAAATACAACTGCATGATTCTTTTGATAAACTCGTCTACATATTTCAGAACCAGAGATTACATAGATGTACACTCAAAGAGTCAAGCCCCACTTTATGAATAATAGAGCAGCCAAAAGGAAAGATTCATAAAAATCATTCTAGAAAGGAGCAACACATGATGCAAAAGCTTTCACCAAAGGCTATATAGTTTCATGGGATTGGATACCCCTAGAGTTACAATCATAATCCGTAGGAGAATATTGTGTATATCAATTTACAGAGACACTGATAAAATGGTGATATTATTGAGTAAAAGTTTATTCCTGGGCGTAGCTTTGATTCTCAATGTACAGAAAGCACAAGAATAAGTGGTAGGGCAGTCGGTTTCATGTTGCTCCATATTTATTCCATATGTCTGCTTTATAATAATATCCACCGCCGAAAAACAATATTGGACCACCCCTCAACTTTTTATGTTGGAGGAAACCTCCATTTCCCTTTTTCTTTAGTGCTAAAGAATCTATCATCAAAGTTGAATATGCATGTATGTATTTTAATGGCAAAGCTCAACTAATTGTCAATTTTCTTTTTTCACAGGGTCAACACTTGGAAGCTATATGTTATTGGATTAAGTACTAATATTCTACGTGATATATATTCAAATTGAACACATAATTACACTTGGTTATATGACAATGAGATTTTTGAACTTGTAGAACAAATACTATTCTTAATGCATGAATTTATCCCTCGGTAGTGTTTTATGTAAGGTTTTCAATTTGGAAATGATTGGAACAAGGAAATTCTTTTCCTCACTACAAAAAAGAAAAAAATAGAAATAGAAAATAAAGAGGGTTGGAAGGAACTTTGATTCTCATAGTAATCTAACAAGTTAGAAAATTGTAAGGAAAAAAGAAAAGAAAAGTTGTTTGTAAATTTTGCAGAACCTTTTAAGCTTTGTAATCTGAAAGGGAATGTTGATTTCTTTGTTTTGTAGGACCGAGAGCACCTGTTTTTTTAACGCCCATTGAGATATCAAAGCTATATTGATGGTGTGAATAGTAGTGGACCAACAACCTGTTATTTGTAAAAGCACGAAAAAGCAAGGGTCAAGTCTTAGACTATCCCTTTTGTTTAATGTACTGTATTTAGAATCACCTAATAAAAAATGGTTTTTGAGTAAAATAATCAAAGATAAAAGTCACTGCATTTCTGAATAATGATTTACAATTTTATGGCTGACACTCGCCATTTAATTATATCTACTACTTATATATACATCAACTTTTTGTTAGACTTATATTTATACGTAAATTATAAAAAGTATTCATAGTTAGTGGCGAATATCAGTATCAAACCATTACTTATGTTGTTATGTATATATATATTTTTTATTTCTAACAAATGCGGCTGTCAGTATTCTCTGTAACAATCATTTTTGTAATAATTTATTATAATAATTAAGTTTATTGTAAAATTGATTTTTATTTTTTTAATAATTTTTCTATTTCATAAAAATATAAAGTATATTTTTATTAATTTAATTATTTATAACAGTCTCTTATATTAAATTTTAGTAAAATTAATTCTATTCTTAAATGGAATAAAATAATAAATTTTAATTAAGATATTATTTCAATAAAATATTTAAATTTTATAGAAAAATACATTAATTATATTTTTTAAATAAAAATAATCTTTGATAAATGAATTTACATTTTAAAATTTTATTAAAGATGCAATATAATCTCACTAATTAATAATATTATTAATATATATATATATATATATATATATATATAGTTCTTTTAATTTTAAAATTTTAAAAATTCAAATACAATCAACACTCCCTATAAGCTGATTGAGTCCTAGCTCAATACAAATGCAGGAGGACATGGATTCGAGTATGCTGAAGCACATTATCCTCCAATTTATGGTTGGGGAGGAATTATGAATAGTTTTAGGCATTGTCTTAAAAAGAGAAAATATGATCAAAACTCAGAAACCGATCATTAGGATCGAATTCGATTAAGCAACAAGTAAAAAAAAATAACGGAATAAATTGAGAAATTGAACACACAAATTTAACGTGGAAAAACCCCTCGAAAGAGGATAAAAAACCACGGGCAAAGATAATTTTACTATAATGGCAAAAGAACGAAGAGTACAAAAGATGGAGATAAAAATTAAACCGCAAAAACCCGAAAACAAAGAACCCTCAAAACGTAAACACAAAATTCTCTAAATGTGTTATGAGTTCTAATCTCTAATGGGTGTATTTTCTAAGGTTGTAAAAGAGCCTATTTATAGGCTAAATTCATAGGTCAAATAATAATAAAATAATCTAAAGTAATCAGTGTTTGATTGAAACAAATAAATAGAGTTTAACTAGAAGATTATTTCTCAAAATTGACTAAAATAGGAGTCATACTTAACAAATCTTCACCTTGACTCATATTTCCACAACGCCATCTTTGCCAAAGCCCGCCACGAGCCTATCTTGAACTATGCAGGGAATTAACTGAGTCAAATCTATGCTTAGAAACTGGAAGACTTCTGGCCTTCGACTTGTACACTGCCAAATCAAAACTAACCCGGGTTTGATTTTCACGAATAAAGTGCCCTAACTTTTCAAAACCTGCATCCAAAAGAGAACCTCTCTTCAACGAAACGGTCATACATTTTTCCCTCCTATGACCAAGTTGCCTCCGCTTCAAACGAGTTGGCTTCGACTCTGTAACAGACGAGGGACGTCTGATTTCACCGTCACTGTAGAACCTTTCAGAATATAAAGACTGCTGTTCTTTTACCTTTTAACAAAACGGAAGATCCACGAGATACTTTAATGTCGTTGAACTCGATGTTGATTCTGCATCCTTTCAAGTCTAAAATATTCAAGGAGATGAGATTATTTCGTAAATCAGATACATACCTGACATTTGAGAGTGTCCTAATCGTCCCATCGTGTATCCTAATTTTAACAGTACCAATACCAATTACCTTACTAGATGAATTATTTCCCATGCGCACAACTCTACCTTCAACCGAACTGTATGTGGGGAACCATTCTCTATTGGGACACATGTGGAAAGAACATCCCGAATCTAGGATCCACTCGAACGTGAGCTTGGAATTATCGCTCGTTGACACTAACAATAAATCATCACTGTTTTCATCGGCCAAATTAGCACCAGCTACATCTTCCTTGTTACTCTCAGCAACTCTTTTATTTCGCAGTTTATAACAATCTGCTTTGACGTGACTTAACTTTTTACAATAGCTACACCTTTTGTCTCGTTTCTTTGATGTTACCAAAACGGAAGCTTGCTTATCTGCCTTGCTATCCAAACCAAACTCATTGTCGAGTTTGTCTCTACTCAACAAATGACCCTTCATATCTTCGAATGAGAGTTTGTCTCTGCCATAAATCAGGGTCTCCCTGAAAGACTTGTATGAAGGGGGTAAAGAGCATAATAATAGCATAGTCTGATCTTCATCGTCAATATGAACCTCAAAATTCTTTAAATCATTTAAAAAAGTAATGAATTGACTGATGTGATCTCTAAGAAGCTCACATTCGTTCATGCGAAACGTAAATAGACGTTGTTTTAACACTAAACGGTTAGCTAGAGACTTAGTCGCATAAAGAGTTTCTAACATTTTCCACAAGGCGGATGAGGTTTTCTCCATCAATACCTCCTGCAATACCGTATTCGCGAGGCACAATTGGATTGCAGACAAGGCTTTTTCATCAAGCTCTTCCCATTCTGTTTGATTTAAATTTTTAGGCTTTTTCTCGGTAACAACCTTTTTCAAGCCGGTTTAAACTAGAATTGCCATCATCCGAACTTGCCACAGATTGAAATTTGTCTCACCATCGAACTTCTTAATTTCAAGCCTTGTTGCTGCCATATCTGAATGGGCTGATCTATGAAAATTAAACTAGCTTTGATACCACTTGTTAGGATCGACCCGATTAAGCAACAAGTTAAAAATTAGCGGAATAAATTGAGAAATTGAACACACAAATTTAACGTGGAAAAACCCCTCGAAAGAGGATAAAAAACCACGGGCAAAGATAATTTTACTATAATGACAAAAGAACGAAGAGTACAAAAGATGGAGATAAAAACTAAACCCCAAAAACCCGAAAACAAAGAACCCTCAAAACGTAAATACAAAATTCTCTAAATGTGTTATGAGTTCTAATCTCTAATGGGTGTATTTTCTAAGGTTGTAAAAGAGCCTATTTATAGGCTAAATTCATAGGTCAAATAATAATAAAATAATCTAAAGTAATAAGTGTTTGATTGAAACAAATAAACAGAGTTTAACTAGAAGATTATTTCTCAAATTTGACTGAAATATGAGTCATACTTAACACCGACTTTTTATATTTTATTTTTACCTTCTATAACAACATCCATACAAAGTACTAAGTACACTCTTTACTAAATTAATTTTGTATAACAACATATTCTCTCAAATTTTAGTAAAATTAATTTTATTCCTAAGTGAAATAAAAATAATAAATTTTAGTTAAGATATTATTTCAATAAAATGTTCAAATTTTATATTAAAATATATTAAAAATATTTTATTAAATAAAAACAATCTTTAATAAATGAAATTACAATTGTAGATTTTATTAAAGATACTATCTAAATCTCATTAATTAATATTATTAGTATATTATAGTTATTTAATTTGAAAATCTTAAAAAAATTCAAACATGATCTAAATCTCAAATGTTGTTATAGGTGTCTAACAACTACCCTTTTTAAACATTTAAAATTTTAGCAAACAAATGGGATTGCTATAAAGAAGATTGACTATTTTAAATCTCAAATATTGTTATAGGTGCTTTGAATATTGTTATAGATGTATAATAGTACATAGAAATCAAATTATTATAAAAAAAAAAAAAGTTAACTGTAATAATCTTGAATCTCAAATTTCAATGAGTTGAAACGAAGAATGCCTTAGAGACTATCATTAGTTGAAGTAGGAGGAGAAGTAATAGTGTTAGAGAAGAGCCATAAATTTCACATCAGCTATGTACTAGAGTCCGTAAATACTCACAATAATTTTAATTTATAAGACATTTATACGAACAAAATTGTGAGACGCAATGAATCGAAATAACCAATATGTTATAAGTTAGTAAGTACCATAACACATGGCAAGCACCAACTAGCTAACCTAGCCATGGGTGCATGCATGAGCCAGCAGGCGTGTGCTTCCAACAGCGCCAACCTCCCCCACTAAAACTCATAAGCAAGTCAAACCGAGCCAGCACCTGGATTTCTAAGGTGCATTCCAACTGTACGGGCACTAATCAAGTACATGAATTTCAGTTTCAATGATTTGTTTTTGTTAAAATAAATGTTTTTACTGATCTACCACTTGCATTGCCAAATGTAAAATCAAACCTGCAGTTTCGGATATAACAAGTCATCTCTCTATATGTATCAGAAAAAGAAAATTGGTATCTAAACTGATAAGACACCAAAAAGATAAAACCAAAAATGCTTTCATATCATTAAATGACAGAGGCCATGAAATCTAAGTATCTACTTCTTTTTCACCAAAAGTGACTTCCATTAAGTAGCATATCTTCATTATTTTAAGTTTATTAACATTGCGATCTATGGCTTTTCTAGTTATTCCTGGGTCAGATATGATTTTACAGCATTATACCACAAGGAACTCAATGGCAGGACTAGTACTGAGCAGTGCTCCTGAGCTGATATTACATAGAAATTGTGCTACTATCTCTGTACTTGGATCAGCTACAAGCTCTTCCCACGCCTCATCAGCTCCTTTTCCACGCCTGAGGAACACTTCGGTGGCGTCGAGCCTGTGTATCGTCCAATTCTTCTTGTTCCTCAGCCGCTGAATCTTCTCCAATTGACGACAAGCTAATCTGCAAGTGTTTCTTTTGATTTCTTGGATTGCTTCTTGCAGCAGTTTAGCACGTTGTCTTTTGTCTAAAAACGGTTCGGCTCGGAAGTACCGGTCAAATTCGGGGACTCCGATAGCTTTCCTAATCCCCTTTGAATAATTTGCATTGTAATCAAAGAAGCTTCTTGCCTCATCAACCATCCCATTTTCAACCATCTTATCTACTCTCTCTGATACATACTGATGTAACACTGGCATTGCCACATCTACCCAAAGGAAACAACATTCGTATTTCGACCGGAATCTAGACCGTTCGTCATCGACCAAAGCCTCAATGTATGAATTCGAGCCGCCGGCTATGATCGGAAGCTGGCTGCGGGACACGATCGAAGCTGTGGCACGCGAAGCCATGTCCACGAAATTCGTCACTGTAAAATCTATGTTGGGACTTATTACACCTAACAAATGGTGCGGAATCCCACACCGTTCTTCCTCACTGATCTTGTTGGTAACTATGTCAAGCCCTTCGTGGACTTGTATCTTATCCGAATTTATAATTTCTGCTGGGAATCGGGTTGCGAGATCAATGGAGAGCCTCGATTTTCCTGTCCCGGTTGCTCCCATTAGGATCACAACCTTTTCTTTATGTCTCCTAGGACTAAAGAAGTCCGATTTCAGCACCCCAGAACTTATGTCCAGTAAAGACACCATTTCTTTGCACATTGACATTGAAACTGTCATCATCATTAACCTGTAAAGAAAAAAACAGCAACCTTTTAAGTAAAACTAATCTTTTCATTACAATTTACATTAATCATTGTTGCCTTGGGAAATCATACCTTTCTAGTCCAAAGAATGATCAAGCAAAGATTTGTGCTCGGTATGAGAGAATTATAGAGCTCGGAAACCCACGGACAGTTCGAAATTTGATTGACTGTGTAAAGAAAAACAATCCAAAAGAGTGAAGAAAGAAAGTAGGCTAAGAGAATGATAATTTTTATCTTGCAAGTTCAAACAAGTGCACGACTCGCAAAAATTTATAGGCAATGGCAAGGGGGTCAACTTGCACTCTTTTTTTTTTTGTGATTGTGTTCGTGATTTGATCATTTGGCCAAGTATACAGAGTTAATAGGGGCGAAAATTTTAAATTTAAACCCATTTATATGACGTAACTTATAACAATAGTTCACAATAATACCAAAGTGAAAAAGTCTTATCGAAGCATGTGATATACAAATTGGTCTAAACCTATGCTTGTAGTTTATACGATTGATTGTTTTTATACTCGTTGGTTTTCAACATTTGAAAAATCTATTGAATGAATTATGAAAGTTTTTGCATATAGGATGTTTCTAACATTTGACCCAAGTAGGTGAAAAAATGGTTTTGGTCTTTTTATTATGTTCAAATTTGAGATTTAGTATTGAATGTTGAGTTAATTGTGTCAAAAGTAGTACAAGAATCTATTACGTAGTTTTGAGACCTCTTCCTATGTCAATAGGACCTTATCAAAAAAGTAATTCACTATAAATCAATAGTATAAAATGTGATTTAAGCTCAACTCATTGACCTATTTTACAACCTCACTCCTATCCTTATATCTAAATTCACTTTCCTATTAAATCTTTCTCCCTTCAATCTAATTAAAAGCAGTTTGTTTACCAACAATATGTACCTATAACAAGTTCCTCTAGTGAATAAATTAATGCTCTCTCAACGTGTACATAAATCAATAACCAAGTCAGGTAATGTTAGACTTGTGATTCTCTAACTAATATGATCAAATATTACCACTAAAAGTTTGATAAGGCATGAAATAAAAAGAGATCATCATTACTTTTAACTTTTTTCAAAAATGATATCTTTTTAAATAAGATAAATAAATCATACTACGAATCCTTTTAAAATATTTACGCTTCACCGAATCTTATCATCAAACATAATATTAATAGTTGTTTTTCAATATCCTAAAAGAGATATATAAGAAAATAATTAATATAAACAGGTCAAAACATGACAACAAATAAGGCTAATTGCACGATCTTTAGTTGTAAAGTGAGTTGTAACTGGAACACTAACAATGTTATTAGTTTGTCTAAATAATTAATACTACTAAATATATTGATTAAAATGTTTGGTATGAATTTTTTCTTTAAAATACCATTTACAATAAAAAAAAATTTCAAATCAGCATAATAAGTTGAAAAAAGTATTTTTCAAGAAAAAAAAATCTATATCAACATAATTGATGGAGGTAATTACTTGAACTTAACTAATGATATTATAAATGCAAAGAAATCAAATTGTGACAAATTATAGAGATTGACTGTCAAATTTGAGTATAAAAAGGGACCAAAACCATAATTTTAGCCAAACAAGTATAAAGATGGGTTACCCAACCTTAAATAGGAAAGTGGTCCGTCATGCCTAATTCCAAGTCTTACTTTGTGCCTTAACTATATCATGTAGGGTTTTAATTAAATTAATTTAGCCTTTGAAGCTCCGAAATTCTTTAAATTAGGTCCAATGTTATCTTTCTCAAAAATTTTGCGTAACCCATTAAGTTTCTTGATATTTTAGTGATAACAATAAATAATATAGTACATAATAAGTTGGGATTATACGAGTCTAATCATTTGAATTCATCATTGATTCTTTAATTAATAAATCTTATATTTGTAATTAATTTATTATTGTCATCTAGCAATGAGTCATAATCCACAATTGTTAAGAAAATATAAATGAGATTTGACCAACTAATTAGCACTTGATTTCTTACTATAATCATTATCTACTCATCACTTAATGTCCATTAACCTTGAGCATGTGATAATATATCAACTTAATACTAATAAGCATTGGATATAGTGGTAAGGTAAATTATATTTTTAAAGAAAAAAAGAATTTAAATTTAAATTTTGAATACGACATTGTTGAAAGAGATAGTTACAAACTCCGAGAATGGCAAAACAAGTATGAAAGATTCTAAAAATCATATATTTAGTGGGCTTAACTGAGTTGGGATGAGTTGATATCACCCTCCAACCAAGTCCCAACTCAATTGAGCGATTACTGAAAACCTTTCATTTTATAAAATAAATAAACATTATTTTGCACTTAAGGGAATTTAAATTCAAAATATCATAATTTTTAACATCTTTATCATCTCAATAAAAAATTAACTTATCCTTAAATTAATTTTTTTATATAAATTTATTTGTTGTATATATTTTTCACTCATATGTGATATAATTTAATTTAACTTATCCACGTTAAGCATAAGAATAAAAAGACTGCCCTTTGAATAAGCTTTTAAATTATTCCGAAACGTCTTCACTTTAATTAAAATTTCTTGGTCTTATTCCTTTGAGACTAGTTGAAATATTCTCTTATATAGTAAAGGTGATGAATATTATATTGATAAAGTTATGCATCTTCATATGTTTAATATTACATCCAAAAGAACCCCATTGAAGCAATTCATGATTAGGGAGAAATTATTTTATGGACATTTCTCATCATATCATTTACGGTCCTTTTCTAATTATTTAATGATATTTTAGTAATATTTTTCATGTCATTGACATGTAATTTTGGTAATTTTTTACCATGAACCCTGAATCCAGAATCTCAAACCCGAACCCTGAACTTTGAACCCTAAGTGATTTGAGTTCGGGGTTTAAGGTTCATGGTTTAAGTTTGAGGTTTGAAGTTTAGTGTTTGGATTTAAGTTTAAGTTTGGGATTTAGGGTTAGTGTTCAAGGTTCGGGGTTCAAGTTTCAAGATTTAAGGTTCAAGGTAAAAATTACCAAAATTATGTGTCAATGACATGAAAAAAATTTGTTGAAATATCATTAAATAATTGAAAAGGGACCATGATGGTGTGGTGGGAAGTGTCCATAAAATTATTTCTCAACATGGTCCCTTTCCAATTATTTAATGACATTTCAACAATTTTTCCATGTCATTGGCACATAATTTTTGTATTTTTTACCATGAACCCTGAATCCAGAATCTCGAACCCGAACCCTGAATTTTAAACCTTAAGTGATTTGAGTTTGGGGTTTAGGGTTCATAGTTTGAGGTTTGATGTTTAGGGTTTGGATTTAAGTTTAGATTTGGGATTTAGGGTTAGTGTTCAAGGTTCGGGGTTCAAGATTCAAGATTTAAGGTTCAAGGTAAAAATTACCAAAATTATGTGTCAATGACATGAAAAATATTTGCTGAAATATCATTAAATAATTGAAAAGGGACCATGATGGTGTGGTGGGAAGTGTCCATGTAACGCCCCAAAATTCTTATTTTCGTTTCTGTTAGAATGTGACACAATAGTGTATCTACTTTAGTGGTTCTGTGTTCTGGGTATGTGTGAGAGGTCCTAAGTTCAAGCCCTATCTCTGGCAAATTTTGGTATTTTTTTGACTTAAGCCTTATACTTGCGCAGTGGGCTTATATTAAATTATTTACAAAACCATACCAGAATAGGTCTGCTGTTCTAGTGGTTAAGTTGAGTGTTGGTTTGCTGAAGGTCTTGTGTTCGAATCCCTACGTGAGCGTGGGAGTTTATTTTTGTTCGTTTGACCAAGAGAGTTTCGGTCAAACAGAAATTCTGTGGAAGTTATCAGGAGTGGAGTGGTGGAGAGAGTTAAGGGATTTTGGAATACCTGATTAGTTTTGTTTTCCTCTCCCTCCCAGAAAAGAAATTAACGTCTTTGTTCCTTCTTTTCCCTTCTTTTCTTTTTTCCCTTTCAACAATCAATCCTTTCTTTTTGCCGTGGCAATTTCATGGTGCCTCGTTTTTGGTCGTCGTGCATTTTGATAAGTGAGGTTTTGGTTTGGTTGAGGTATATTCGAACGGTGGAGTTTATTCTTAATGGCTTTTTCGAGAGAATAGCAATTCATTAAGATCGTTATGTGCAGGAATTAATGGGGAACCATCCGTTAGAGCTCCGACGGTTTAGAACGTGTTAGCAGTAGTAGTCATTGGCGGTAAGTGAATTTCGTATTGTTTCCTTTGTATCGAATTCGTTAGAAAATCCGCTAAATCATTGATGGGTACTCTATTTTAGGCTTTTGGAAGGCTCGAGATTGTTTTTACAGTGAATCAAAACCAGGTGTGTACCCAAAATGCAGAAAAATAAGTTTCGGTGAAAGCCGAAAAACCCCACTGTCGATGCTACACGGGCGTGTGGTCACCCGTGTGGTGGGCCGTGAGTGACAACATGGCCGTGTAATCGATGAATGACAAGCTGTGTGCAAGACACGACCATGTGATGGCTGGAGTGGGGCCGTGTGGGCCATACGGGCTAAACTGAACTTGGCGTGTGGGCCATACGGGCTTGTGGGCCCATACGGGTACGCCACACGGATGTGTGATATCTGGGCTAGGCTTGTGATCTACACGGGTGTCTAGGCCCACACGGGCAAGCCACATGGGCGTGTGGGCCCATTTAGCTAAAATGTTTCTTAGGGTTGCACGGGTCGCCCAAGTCCACTGTGATCCTACTGTAGGGTCAGTAAGCACTACTTAGACCCTAAGTCATGTGATCTGAATATTTAATGTACTTACTGAGCATATTAAATTTATGTATTTTCACTGATCTGTATATATGACTGATAACTGAATTTTAGCATGTAAGCATGTATTTCTTGTATCTGCATAGAGCATATTTAGTTGCATCTGCATTGGGGTGGGATGATTGATTATTGGAGGAAGTGTACTGAAAGGCTTTCATGCCTATTATCTGGCAGCTCAGCTGTAATATTACTGATATGTGCCGTATTCAGTACGACTTGGTGTGTAAGGTTGGGTGGGTGTTTTACACCCCACATGGTGTGTAGGGGTGGTCGGAGATGGTGTGTAGCGGCTGGTGGGTAGGATACTGATTTCTGTTACTGTATGAAAACTATATCTGAATGGGCTAAAGCTTAAACTGTATCTGAATTTGTAATGGTCTTAGGCCCTAGACTGTATTTGACTGATAATTGTTGTTTGACTGTTTGCATGACTTCTGTGGGGATTACACACTGAGTTTACGTAAACTCACCCATATCTGCCTTATCCGTACAGGTAATCCCCAGACTTAGACGGATTGGTGCGGCAGAGGACTCAACGGTGACCACATGTCGAGTGAACGGATTTAATTTCATTTATGGTTTTATTTCTTATTTGCTTTTTGGGGAGTTTTTGATGTAATTTGAGACTTTTTGACTGCTTGCCTTTGTTTTGGATTTTAACTGTTTTCATGAACTTTAGAACTGCAACGAAAACTCAATTTTTTTAAATACAACGTTTTTCCTAAACGCGAATGGTTTTCTTTAAATATCGCGGTTTTAAAAGCTTCCGCTACAGAACTTGTTTTTAAACAAACCAAATTAACAAGAAAATGATTTTAAGATTGACGAGAGATAAATAGAAAATAATAAATGAAAACGATTTTAACTTGATAAATTCAATTTTCAAATCCCATTCCATGTGACATCACCAAATACGGCCATAACGTCTAGGTCGGGTTTGGGGTGTTACATTTAGTGGTATTAGAGCCAGATTACAAAATTTGGCTGTGAATTTTGGGTTTTAAAACTTGGTTTTTAAAGAACTGATTTTTAAATGGTTTGAAATGATTTGACTGAGAATATGGTACACCGAGTCTCCGGCGCCGATCTTGTAAGTATTCTGATAAACTGTTATGGTATTATAGATAGTCTGTTCTGAAAACACTCTAGTTAGTGTATACTGAAACTGATAGAGACTGTACTTGCAAAAAAAAAATCTGAATTTATGATACTGCTTACATAAAACATCTGTTAATAAATACTGAAACTGTAACTGATTCATAAAATTCATAATACAGATAAATTTGAATAGATATGAGTGCACGAGTATCCGTGGACGTGGTACTAGAGGCCGAGGTAGAGGCCGTATGGGGGGCTCAAGCTAAGTCCTCTTCTCTAGGCAGCATGCTGAATCTAGATACTAGTGAGACACCGGTGTCACCTGCTACTGAGATTGGGTCTTATGATCACATGGTTGGGGACGACGCATTGTCCCATGCTATGTTAAGGATACTGGAGAGGGTTGCTAGGCCCAACACTGGATCTGGGGGTCGAGGGTCAGTTACGGAACGACTCTGATCCAATGGAGCTGAACTTTTTAGGGGTGTCACTGGAGTCGCCCCTAATGTGGCCGAGTATGAGGCTGAGATTCTGAGACTAAACCGCTATGCGCGAGGTATGGTGGCGTCTGAATATGAGAGATGTGTCCATTTTGAGGATGGCCTAAGGGATAATCTGTAACATCCGGGATTTAGGGGTTATGCGGTTAGTGCATAATTTAAGTGATAGTGGGCCTAGTGTGTGTTTGCATGTGTTTTAAGGGTTTTGAGAACCCTAGGATTTAGGGGAGTGCCTTAGAAAAATATTAGATTTTAAGGTTAGTAGGGGAGTCAAGTTAAGGAGGCCTTAAGGAAATTTGTGAGGGAATTTGGACATGAGGTTGGGCTTGGTAAAGTGGCATGGAGGCGCCACTTAGGGCCTTAGTAGGTGACGCCTCAAGCAAGTGGAGAAGAGCTCAGGTTCGAGTCATGTTGGCAGCAGGGGAGTATGGCTTTATTTTGCATTTTGGCGTCAAGAAAGGGGGAAGGTGTTGGACGGCATATGGGACTTTAAAAGATGAGGATAAAAACTTGTTTTCTTATTTTAAAATTCGGCTAAGGTAGGTGGATGAAGGTTGGACTCATTCAAACTTTTTGAATGAGTGTTGAAGAGAGAAAATAGGAGAAAATCGTGGGATAAGGGTGAGGTGAAAGCAATGGCCGAATATAGGACTCTAGGGGTAGCATTTTCGGTTTGAATATGGTGGTAGTGTGTGTCGAAATTTAGCCTTAGTGTGTGTGCCGAATTTTATTCTTTCTCCTCTTTTTCATGCCATTTTCTTTATGTGAAGAAGCCACCTAGTTTCGGTAAGGCCATTTGTATTTTATTCTTTTTCTCCCTGTTTGCTAGCTTGGCCGAATCTATCACCTTTCCCAAACTTCTTCTTTTAATTTGTGTTAGCCGAATATCTCATCTCCATTTGGGAGCTCTCATTCTCTTCTCTTTACCTTCACTGTGTTCATTCGAATCATCATCTTCCCCAAGACCAATCTTTATTCTTATTATTGACAAAAGCCGAAACCTCTCTACTATTGATCACCATTGCCGAATCTTTCAGCCTCTCGCTCTCTCTTTTATTTCGCAAATCTTTGAGGCCGAATCTTCTAAAGTGGTGCCATTGACTACTTTCTTGTAGTCCCTTCAAGCAAGCGTTAGTGGTAAGTAACGTGTAAAGGTAAGCATTTTCTATCCTAGCAATTGGTTTGGGCTCTCTTTCTATTAGTGTGTCGAAATCAGGTAGTTAGGCCTTGGTTTAAGGATGGCCGAATGTGTATTAAGCCATGATCTTATGTTTTGTTTGTAGCCATTGTGAAGGAGGTCTTTCGGGATCTGAAGAGATCAAGGTAAGTGATATGTGGTATTCAACCAAGGGCCTTTTTCTTAGATTATTGCTAATAGCCGATTCTAACAGTGGTTAAGTAGGGATCTCGACAACTTCAGGAGCAAGTGACAGTTTCGGGATTTGGATAAGCAAGGTAGGTGGTTTGTGATATTCGGCTATAGGCCATATTTGGTATTAATATTAGCCGATTTCTGACTGAGATTTGTTTAGGGGCAAATCGACAGGAATAAGCAAAGCCTTCGGGATTCAAGTACATTTCGGTAAGGGTACTTAGTAAGTATAGATTCGATATATTTGGATTAAGATGTTATCGATTAACCATTTGGTTCTGATTAAGTATTGTTGATGGAGGTGAATACCAGTCAAGGAGAGAAAGAGGTAGTCCCTATCCCTAAGTTTAAGAGAAGATCAGTCTCTGCTGTACGGGATTGGCCACCGAGGTGTGGGCCAGCAGCAGGGCAGGACTATAGGCAGATAGCGGTAGTTTCGCTTAGTGATAGCATTGGTATTGAGAGCGTAACGCTTCAAGTTATCAGGTGTGTGGTTAACCCACAATTTCCCGGTTGTATGTTATATTTGCATGTGTTGTGTATATGTTGATTAATGCAGTGGCAATAATGAGATGGTTACCCTAAAATAGGGTATAACGATAACCAGGTCTGTGTTAATTATTGATGAGATTGTGAATATGCCTATGAAAGTATGATTGTATGTCGAAATAACCTGTACATGCATTATTCATTATGACACTACCGTATGTTGCATGTGCATGGGGTGGGATTGATATATGTGAAAGAAGGACAGGGTGTACATTTATGTACATGGTTTAGTGAGAGCTACGAGCCTCACGTGGACTGATGAGAGGCTCTGTGCCTCATCGTGGTTGGTATCGGCTTTGTGCCATATCGTGGTTGGTGACGACTATGTGCCCCATCGTGGTTTGATGTTAGCTACGAGCTACATCGTGGATTGACGCCGATCGAGGTCGCGTTGTGGATTATTTGCGCTTTGGTTCGCGTGGGGGCATTAATTAATGCCAAACCGGGCGTGTAGAGGTTGGAGGGTGATTTAGTAATCCCACGTGTGTGGTGGCCGGATACAGGGGTGTGTAGAGGATGGACCCTAGGCTGGGGTGGGTGCACTTTACATAAACATGTGTGGTGTGTGGTGGCTGGATACGGGGGTGTGTAGAGGATGGACCCTAGGCTGGGGTGGGTGCACTTTGCATAAACATGTGTGGTGTGTGGATTGGTGTGGTTATGGGCCAAGCCCAATATGTGGAATTATGTGGATAAGTTGCCTTATTATCCGATATGTGGTTTGATGTGGTTGTGGGCTAAGCCCACGCGTGGGTGGAAATCAGGGACTAATTACACACTGAGTCCTGCTCGACTCACCCAAATTTTTACCAAACATCGCAGGTGATACATGATGCTTGGACCGGGTTAGAGTGGATACGAGGTGGCCATGCAGAAGCTAATTTTTATTTATTTCATGAGGAAGATGTTTTATTTAATTTTATGCACTTTATATTTTAAGTATTTTTGAATAATTATTTTATGTAATAAGAGCTATTTAAAGTAATTGAAGTTTATTATTATGTTTTAGTTGGATTGACGATTAAATTACTAGTTGGAAATGATTTTATTTTTAGCAACTTACATTTTAAAATATATATTAAAGTTTTAATTCCGGATATTTTGTAACAACCAAATTTTACCTAGAAATCTAAATATATACAATGTCTTACAACCGACAACCAATTTTTATGTTTCCACCACTACGTCAAATACTTTTCAAACGTTTTCTTTAGTGGCAGTCCAAATTCGGCTGTGGTGTTTGGGCCGGGTTTGGGGTGTTACATAATCTGAGGGTACTGATAGCTCCGCAGAGAGAGCGGGAGTTCTCCGTTCTGGTAGAGAAGGCAAAGATTGCTGAGGAGGTTAAACGCGTGGAGCGCCAGAACAGAGACCGTGAGAGAGGAAGAACAAGAGGGATTTCGAGCCCTCGAGTTCGGTGCAGAGGCCTAAGAAAAAGGCCAGGAATGATGGGTCGATTAGAGCTGAGCCCCCTATTGCTCTTACTGGATTGCAGCCGTATGGAGATTGTGGTAGACGTCATCAGGGTGAGTGTTGGAGGAGAACTGGGGCGTGTTTGAGGTGTGGTTCATTAGAGCACCGCATTCTGGAGTGTCCGCTGCGGGCCGATCAGGTGCAAGCTCTGGGTTCTGGTACTGCATAGCCACCGAGGGGCCGTGGTCAGGCTAGAGGTGGTAACAGTATGGGTTGTAGACAAAGAGCACCAGGAAGAGGTGCTAGACAGACTGAGGTGAGGCAGTCTGCTCTTGTTTATGCTGCTCGTCGCCGAGAGGACAGATATGCTCCAGACGTCATTACCGGTACGTTTTTAATTTATGAAATACCTTACTTTGCTTTGATAGACATAGGTTCCACACATTCTTATGTAGCTAGCACTATGTTTGAAAAATTGGGGATTTTGGTTGAGAATACTTCTAGTGAGGTGATTGTACTGAGTCCACTAGGGCAATCGGTTCGGATTAGCAAACTGTATAGAGATGTTCCGCTAGAGGTTCAAGTGTCGGTATTTCTGGCTAATCTGATGGAGCTTCCGTTTGGAGAGTTTGACCTGATTCTAGGTATGGACTAGTTGGTCAAGCACCGTGTCAGTCTGGACTGTGTGACTAAGAGGGTCATCTTGAGAACTGAGGGGGGATAATGAGGTAGTTATGATTGGAGAACGTCGGAATTATTTGGCTAATGTGATCTCTGCGCTGATGGCTGAGAAGCTAGTTCGTAAGGGATGTGAGGCGTTCTTGGCCTATATTAGCGTTTCCGTTTCTGGGGACTCTACTGTAAGGGACATTAGAATTGTAAGAGATTTTTCAGACGTCTTTCCTGAGGAGCTACCAGGCTTACCTTTGAATCAGGAAGTAGAATTTGGTATTGAGCTTCTTCCTGGTATAGCTCCGGTGTTTATCGTCCTCTATCAAATGGCATCGAAGGAGCTTATAGAGCTTAAAGCTCAACTTCAGGAGTTATTAGATCGTGGCTTCATCCGTCCAAGTGTGTCTCCGTGGGGAGCACCAGTTCTGTTCATTGAGAAAAAAAGATAGGACCATGAGGATGTGCATAGACTATCGACAACTTAACAAGTTGACCATTAAGAATAGGTATCCGCTTTCGAGGATCGACGACTTATTTAATCAGTTCTGAAGGGCTTCTGTGTTCTCTAAGATCGATCTCCATTCAGGGTATCACCAGTTAAGGGTTAAGGAGGTAGATGTGCATAAGACGGTATTTAAGACTCGTTATGGACATTACGAGTTCCTAGTCATGTCTTTCGGGTTGACGAATGCACCGGCCGTATTCATGGATCTGATGAACCGAGTGTTTCAGCCCTATCTGGATCAGTTTGTTGTGGTATTCATCGACGACATATTGGTTTATTCTAAGACTGAGGATGAGCATGACGAACACCTTAGAGTGGTTCTTCAGACTTTGAGGGAAAAGAAGCTCTATGCTAAATTTAGCAAGTGCGAATTTTAGTTACGAGAGGTAACATTTCTGGGATACGAGGTTTCTGCTGAGGGGATCCGTGTCGATCCTCGAAAGATTGAGGCTGTGTTGGATTGGAAACAGCCCAAGAATGTGTCTGAAATTTGCAGTTTTCTGGGTCTGGCAGGTTATTATCGACGATTTGTGAAAGGTTTCTCACTGATTACAGCGCCCTTGACTACGCTTCTGCGTAAGGGGGTCCCTTTCATCTGGATTGATGCACAGTAAGAGAGCTTTGAGAAGCTCAAGTCTGTTTTGACTCAGGCTCCTGTTCTGATATAGCCTGAATTTTGAAAGGAGTTTGTGGTGTATAGTGATGCATTGTATGTGGGTTTGGGTTGTGTTCTGATGCAGGATGGTAAAGTTTTGGCATATGCGTCTCGTCAGCTCAAGACGCATGAGGCAAACTATCCGACGAATGATTTGGAATTGGCTGCCGTAGTCTTTGCTTTGAAAATATGGGGGCACTATCTGTACGGTGATAGGTGTATTATCTATACTGATCACAAAAGCCTCAGGTACCTCCTGAATCAGAAGGAGTTGAATCTTAGGCAGCATAGATGGATTAAGGTGCTTAAGGACTATGACTGTACTATTGAGTACCATCATAGCAAGGCCAATGTAGTGGCCGATGCGTTGAGCCGTAGGGTGATGACTAATCTAAGAGCGATGTTCGCTCGACTTAGTTTATTCGACGACGAAAGTTTGTTGGCTGAGCTGTAGGTTAAACCGACTTGGATAGAACAGATTTGGGTTAGGCAGTTAGAGGATGAATCGTTGGGTCTTCGGTTCCGTCAGGTTAAGAGTGGGAGTACTATAGACTTTAGGCTAAATAATGATGGGGTACTATATTTCCGTAGTCGAATTTGTGTACCGAAGGATACTGATTTGAGGCAGCCTATTCTGAGAGAGGCGCATAGTAGCCCTTATGCTATGCATCCCGGTGGGAATAAGATGTACCGAGATCTTCAAGAACTGTACTAGTGGCCTGGGTTAAAATGAGAGGTTACTGATTTTGTGGTACGATGTCTGACGTGCTAGCAAGTTAAGGCTGAGCATCAGTTACCTTCGGGTTTGCTGCAGCCAGTTAAGATTCCACTATAGAAGTGGGAGCGAGTAACGATGGACTTCGTTAGTGGGTTGCCTTTAACACCCACAGAGAAGGATTCTGTTTGGGTCATCGTGGATCGATTGACCAAGTCTGCGCACTTCGTTCCGGTTAGGACTGACTTTTCTCTTCAAGAGTTGGCGAAGCTCTACATTTCTGGGATAGTGAGACTGCATGGGGTACCTGTCTCAATCATTTCTGATAGGGATTCTTGCTTCACGTCTCGGTTCTGGTAAAAGTCACATGAGGCTCTGGGTTTGAGATTGGACTTCAGTACTGCGTTCCATCCTCAGACCGATGGTCAATCTGAGAAGGTGATTCAGATACTGGAGGATATGTTGAGGAGTTGTGTTATCGATTTTTGAGGCAGTTGGGAGGATTATCTGCCGTTAGCCAAGTTCGCCTACAATAACAGTTTCCAGTTGAGTATTCAGATGGCACCTTACGAGGCTCTGTATGGTCGTAAGTGTCATACTCCTTTATGTTGGACTGAGTTAGGCGAACGTCGAGTTTTGGGTCCTGAGTTGGTTTCTGAGACTGAGGATAAGGTTCGACTGATTCGGGATTGTCTGAATGCTGCTTCTGACAGAAAAAAGTCTTATGCTGATCTGAAGAGCGTGAGATTGAGTATTCTGTGGGGGACTTCGTGTTTCTTAAGGTCTCTCCATGGAAGAAGGTTCTGAGGTTCGGTCGCAAGGGCAAGTTGAGCCCTAGGTTTATTGGGCCTTACCGAATTCTGAAGCGAGTGGGACAGGTCGCTTATCAGTTGGAGTTACCTCCAGAGCTAAACCGTATTCATGACTTATTTCACGTCTCGATGTTGAGGCGTTACCGCTCTGATCCTACTCATATTGTCCCTGTTGAGGAGATTGAGGTTAGGCCAGATTTGACCTTCGAGGAGGAGCCGGTTCAGATTCTGGATCGTGATGTAAAGGTTCTTCGAAAGAAGTTTATCCCATTAGTGAAGGTACTGTGACGGAATCATAGCATTGAGGAGGCCACGTGGGAGCTTGAGGTCTGTTCTAATCAGGTAAATTTCGAGGCCGAAATTTTCTTTTAGGGGGTAGAGTTGTAACGCCTGAAAATTTTTATTTTTTTCTATTAGAATGTGACACAATTGTGTATCTGATTCAGTGGTTATGTGTTCTGGGTATATGTGAGAGGTCCCAAGATCAAGCCCTATCTCTGGCAAATTTTTCTATTTTTCTGACTTAAGCCTTATACTTGCGTAGTGGGCTTATATTAAATAATTTGCAAAACCATACCAGAATGGGCCTGCTGGTCTAGTGGTTAAGTTGAGTGTTGGTTTGTTGAAGGTCTTGTATTCGAATCCCTGCGCGAGCATGGGAGTTTATTTTTGTTCGTTTGACTGAGAGAGTTTCGGTCAAACAGAAATTCTGTGGAAGTTATCAGGAGTGGGGTGGTAGAGAGAATTAAGGGATTTTGGAATACCTGATTAGTTTTGTTTTCCTCTCCCTCCCAGAAAAGAAATTAACGTCTTTGTTCCTCTGTGCTTCTTTTCCCTTCTTTTCTTTTTTTCTTTCAACATTCAATCCTTTCTTTTTGGCGTGGTGCCTCTTTCGTGGTCGTCGTGCGTTTTGGTAAGTGAGGTTTCGGTTTGGTTGAGGTATATTCGAATGGTGGAGTTTACTCTTAATGGGGTTTTTCGAGAGAATAGTAATTCATTAAGAGCGTTATGTGCAGTAATTAACGGGAAACCATCTGTTAGAACTCTGACGGTTTAGAACGTGTTAGCAGTGGTAGTCGTTGGCGGTAAGTGAATTTCGTATTGTTTCTTTTGTATCAAATTCATTAAAAAATCTGCCAAATCATTGATGGGCACTCTAATTTAGGCTTTTGGAAGGCTCGAGATTGTTTTTACAGCGAATCGAAGCCAGGTGTGTACTCGAAACGCAGAAAAATGAGTTTCGGCGAAAGCCAAAAAACCCCACTGTCGACGCCATACGGGCGTGTGGTCGCCCATGTGGTAGGCCATGTGCGACAACACGGCCGTGTGATCAACGAAGGCCAGGTCGTGCACAAGACACGGCTATGTGATGGGCGGAGTATGGCCGTGTGGGCCACTCGGGCTAAACCGAACTGGACATGTAGGCCATACGGGCGTGTGGGCCACACGGGCGTGTGATTTCTGGGCCAGGCCGTGTGATCCACACGGGTAAGGCCAATCTGAACGTGTGGGCCCACACGAGCAAGCCACATGGGCGTGTGGGCCCATTTAGCTAAAATGTTTTCTAGGGTTGCACGGGTCGCCCAAGTCGACTATGAACCTACTGTAGGTTCGGTAAGCTTTACTTAGACCCTAAGTCATATGATCTGAATATATAATGTACGTATTGAGCATATTAAATTTATGCATGTTCATTGATCTGTATGTATGACTGATAACTGAATTTTAGCATGTAAGCATGTATTTCTGTATATCTGCATAGATCATGTTTAGTTGCATCTACATTGGGGTGGGATGATTGATTTTTGGAGAAAGTATACTGAAAGGTTTTCATGCCTATTATCTGGCAGCTCAGCTGCAATATTACTGATATGTGCCGCATTCGGTACGACTTGGTGTGTAGGGTTGGGTGGGTGTTTTAAACCCCACATGGTGTGTAGGGATGGTCGGAGATGGTGTGTAGAGGCTGGTGGGTAGGATACTGATTTCTGTTACTGTATGCAAACTATATCATAATGGGCTAAGGCTTAAACTGTATCTGAATCTTTAATGGGCTTAGGCCCCAGACTTCATTTGACTGATAACTGTTGTTTGATTGTTTGCATGACTTCTGAGGGGATTACACACTGAGTTTACGTAAACTCACCCCTTTCTATCTTATTTGTACAGATAATCCTCAGACTTAGACGGATCGGTGCGGCGGAGGACTCAACGGTGACCACATGTCGAGTGAACGGATTTAATTTCATTTATGGTTTTATTTCCTATTTGCTTTATGGGGAATTTTTTTATGCAATTTGGGACATTTGGACTGCTTGCTTTTGTTTTGGATTTTAACTGTTTTCATGAACTTTAGAACTGCAACGAAAACTCGGTTTTATTAAATACAACGTTTTTCCTAAACGCGAACGGTTTTCTTTAAATATCACGGTTTTAAAAGCTTCCTCTACAGAACTATTTTTTAAACGAACCAAATTAACGAGAAAATGATTTTGAGATTGACAAGAGATAAATAGAAGATAATAAACGGAAACAGTTTTAACTTGAGAAATTCAATTTTCAAATCCCATTCCATGTGACATCGCCAGATACGGTCATAACGTCTAGGCCGGGTTTGGGGTGTTACAGTCCATAAAATAATTTCTCATTATGGTCCATTTCCAATTATTTAATGATATTTCAACAATTTTTCATGTCATTGGCACATAATTTTTGTATTTTTTTACCATGAACCCTGAATTCAGAATCTTAAACCCGAACCCTGAACCTTGAACCCTAAATGATTTTTGTTTAGGATTTAGGGTTTATGGTTCGAGTTTAAGGTTTGGGGTTTAAGGTTTAGTGTTTGGATTTATGTTTAGGTTTGGGGTTTAGGGTCAGTGTTTAAGGTTTATGGATTAAGGTTCGGGGTTCAAGATTCAGTATTTAAGGTTCAAGGTGAAAATTACCAAAATTATGCGTCAATGACATGGAAAAATTGTTGAAATGTCATTAAATAATTTGAAAGAGACCATGATGATGTGGTGGGAAGGGTCCATAAAATAATTTCTCATGATTAAGACAACAAATAAGGAAAATCAAAGCATAATTATCACCACATTGGTTGTACAAAAAAAAGTGTTTGGTTTTTAGAATGTAAGATCATTTTGTTATAATAAAATTAGAATAATATAATATAACTTCATTTGGTGTGTCACGTTACCCTATATGATTTATTTGGTTGGAATATAAAATTTTGTTGTTTGATATTTTTTCCTAAATTATTTGATTAATAGAAGGTAAAAGTATTTAAAAGCACATTTTATTAAATTATTATTAATCATAAAAATAATGAAAAAATTATTAAACTATATTGAAAGTGAAAGTTAATTATAGAATCATATAAAAAAATTAAATAATAATATATAAAAAATATTGAAAATTTCAACCAAAATATAATTATTAATAATAAAATTTCACTTATTAAAACAATTTAAAAGGAGAATAGTTTGATCCAATAATAATGATCTCCCAATTTTGATTTTTTGATTTTTTTTTTGTTTTTATAATTGAAGTAGGGAAATGAAATTATTTAAGATGAAACTTAAATTCTTATATTTATAATATAATATTCTTGTCATTGAAGTAAGATGTTGTTAGCTCCCAATTTCAACCTATTACAACTCCTTTAAAAAGCATATATAAATAATTATCAAATAATTATAGAAAACTTTAAAACATAAAGAATATCTTATTTAATAACATATATTCCATAACCAATCCGATTGATTTTAACAAAAATACACCGACGGATATATCCTTAGTCAAAGAAACATTAGTTTTATTGATATTCCCTCCCAAGTTTATTTAATTGCTTTGTGTGGTCTCTAGATCTTAAATTTTAAGGTATATATATTGTATTTAAATTATAAAAGTTGGGCCCTCCAATAACATGGAAAGGCATACATATATTACTGTTTAGCGAAGAAGAAATGGCAAAAGGTATTTCTATATGTGTTTATAGTACTAACAAATTGCAGAAGAATATGGTTTTAATTATTCTTTTTTTGAAATTAATTTTCTCATGCATTTGCAATGTATATGGTGACAATTTTAGGTGCTTTTCCACGCCTGCTATCTTAGAAGATATAATTAAAAAGTTCCAAAAAAACTATTTACATGATCATTAACCTTTGCAATTTGTAAGGATGCAAAACATAAATAAATAAAATGGCTATTACTTACAATTTGTCAACCGGGAAGGTTTTCTTGGAGAAGGAGAAGATCCATTGGCCTTCGTGCTTCAAGATATATATAGAGGAGGGTACTTATGTAGTAGTGCCATGTCGCCGACAATACGGATGGTAGGCTTGCCTGCGTGATTAGCTAGGTGGCAAGTTTGTTTCATGTCAGTTGTCGTCATGCATAATATTGTGTGGTTCTACTCTGGCATTCTCCTTGCCGAGATTGTACGAGGTTGTTACACCTTAGTGGTTCCTTAGTGGTCCCCACGAAGGGCTTATAGTGGGTTTGCTTGTAGTGGGTTGCCTTTCAGCTAGTCCAAGTGAGTTTCGTGGATGGCTAGTCAAGGATTATTGGAAGGAGGGCCATCATGAAGGGTGTGAAATAGGAGGCCACCGGTAGGTTGTGCCTACCAAGGATGCCTACTTGGGCTCTTGCCAGGCTGTCCTTCATTTTTACCATGTGTCATTATTAGAGGAAGGGTATACCAGAAACACAAATGTATTGATGTTTGTTGATAATATATATATATATATATATATATAAAGAAAATACAGGTGTAAAACTTTTTTCTCATTATATGTTCCATTGATAAACTAATGAGCTTTTAATCCAAATTTAGGTTTTTCTTATTTATTACTAGTATGTGTATGTGTGTCACGGGTCAAGATCAAAGCTCGTGACCATTGTGCACAAAGCATCCCAAGGAGGTCAACAAATTAAATGAGGCTCATTTGACCTGCTTGAACTGGCTCAACTCATGGAACATATGGAAAAGCCCATTTATTTAAAGTCTTGGTGGCCAATGAAACACTCTAGTACAACTAGAGTTACCAGGGTAATTAATGTAAATCCTAAAGGATAAAGATGTATAGAGTTTAAATCTCTTAGAACTCTCATATTGTAGATAGGTACAAATCTTGATTGTCGATGTAACTCAATCTTTACCGTTAAATTTGGGGGGGGGGGAGTTTAACTCTAAATAGAGGACTTCCCCCTCATTTGTTATCACTCAATTGTAATCCTTCAAAGTAATAAAGATACTTTGAGAGCATTTACTCAAACACTTGGCGTTCTTTTTCTTTCTTATGGCTTTTTTGTTCTTTCGTTGCTTTTTTTATCTTTTAGTTGCTTCTGCTTTATTTTCGGTTCCTTGGAGAATTTCTTACGAGAATTCTCACTTTATGAGAGTTAGGCTGATTTAGGCGGATTTGAACCCAATAAATTGCCTAAGGCCACATGGATTGCAAGACTAAAATTCTAGCCCTATGACAGTTGGTATCCGAGATAAGGTTTCGAAGGCACCAATCGAGATGACGAAAGGAGTAGAAGATCAGATTGAGCCTATGGGAGCCCATTGGAAGGGTAGGAAACCTAGTCGATCGAGGGATATGCTGTCGACTTTGGAAAGTTGAGTGATCAATCTCAAGGAGTCCATGGGGGATATGAGGGAGACACTTAGGGTAGTTAACGGACGTATTAATGAGCTAGATTCGATAAAAGAGTAGCTCAGGGAATTTGTGTTCGATTCTCTCAATTTCCATGTAGAAATGATGCAAGGGATGCTTAGTTCTACTGCAGATAAGCTGACAGTGAAGGATGACGCTCTCAATGCCACGGTGACGACCTTGAAGGAACAGGTTGAGGAGCTCAAGGGGGAGCTCACTATATATATAGCTTGTTTGAGTAATGTGATGTTGGCTTTAGGACCGAAGCAATGCAAGATGGATGTTCCTAAACTAAAAGAGTTAAAGGGGATGAGTTTCGCGAAAGACGTGGACAAATTTCTCCGGGGAGTGGAGCAATACTTCTGTGTAATACCCCTCACCCGACCCGATCACTGGGTTCAAGCTGTGGGATGCTACATTTGTTGTCGGAGCAAATATAGTCAATTAGGCAGCATTTAATTATTCACACATGTAATTAAGTATTAAGCACATTCAAATTATGATGTACAACCATTTTTGGGTCTTATACGAGTGATAAACCGTAATATATACATATTTTAATCCCACATTTAGCATACTTTTGGATGATTTAATCCCTTGAATTATGGAATTTGATGCTCCTAATCCTTTAATTTCATGTTTTATACTTAGGAGAGCATCGGAGGATGAAAAGAACGAGAAACGGGCCGAAAACAGAGAAAATAGGCCAAAGTAAGAAATTCACACGGCCTAGAGTTCACCACACGGCCGTGCCACCTAGCAGTCCCGAACACGGCCTGGGCTCGATTCACACGAGCGTTCCACACGGGCGTGCCCCTGCCTTGACCTGTTTTAATTCCATTCGGATTAGGGTACTTGTGGGCCAAGAAAGGCATTCCAAAAGCCTATATAAACACCCTAGAGAGTGACCTAAAAGGGGGGCAAAGCCAGAGAGGGCTGAACACAGGAAATCACTCGAAGACAACCAGTTGAGTCATCCTAGAAGCCGAAATCACACTCAAGACAGAAGATCTTCCCTTCAATTTCCTTCAGGGGGTTTTAGGGTTTTTCTTATGTTTTGTTATTTACTTTCTTCTGAGAAGTATTCTTTGTTAAACATGGACTAAACCCCTCAAATACCTAAGGGGGATGAAACCTAAGACGGATCTTGTTATTGTTTTCTGAACTGTATGATAAATACTTGATTTGTTCTTAATTATGTGTTCTTAATTCTTGTTTTAATATTTCAGGATATTGATTCAAGTATTGATGTTCTTAGGCAGTGGAGCAAAAGTCCCTGTTTAAGAGTAGATCTAGCATTGTTAAGCGGAGTTGATCGCAACCCTAGGGATAGGATGACGAAAATCTACCGGATTAGGGTCAAACCTAATATGGGAGTCCATAGATCGAGTTAATGCAACACTAGGGGTTTTAATTAGAAAGAGATTTCAATTAATCAACCTAGGGTTAGACGTTATTAGTCTCGAAAGGGATAATAATATAAATTAGGGAATCCTACGATCAAGTCAAGTGAATAAATCGTCTGCAGTTCGTGAGTTAAGTAACAAGTGAAGTCTTGGTGGATTCTTCCTCGGGTATTGTCTTAATCAACTGGTTTTCCCAAAAGTATTTTCCCAATTCACTCTCTGTGTCTTAGCATCCTTAGTTTAGTAATTAGTTAATTAAACATCAATTCTCTTAATACTTAGGCTAGATAATAAAAAAGATAGTAACTACTAGTACTCTTGGTCCTTGAGGATACGATATTTCCGGTCTTGCCATAGCTATACTACCGAACGATAGGTGCGCTTGCCTTATTCGTTGTCATAGTTAGTTTGGACACGACCAACGAGCTTGTGAAAGCTCTTTTGTTAACTCAAGCATGCAGTAGGACCAAATTGAAATGTTTTAGAAATCTGGGACCGACATTGCGACTTCGTAATTTTCATGTCGTAATTTCACCAACATATATGTCATGTTGCAACTTTAGGCATAACGACATTGCGATATCACTTACTGTCGGCTGACGTTGTGACATGGGAAATTGGACGTCGAGACGTGACCCCTGTTTTGGTCAAAATGTGCATTTGGTACCTAATTCAAGCCTCCAACTAAAATTTTATATGATTCAATTAGCCTTTCACATATATAACTATTGCATCATGCTAAACTAAATCATTTCAAACATATGAGCATATAAAGCAACCATTTAACATTAAACAATTCAAACATTCATTATTTAAGCACATCCAATTCTTACTTTAACTATCCAATTTATAAACATTTCATTTATCAACTTATCCTTATTTGATTTTGCATTTTGAAGACCATTCAAACCAATGATCTTAACATGAACTATCCCAAAACATGCACTAGTCTAAATTAACCTACTTAACATTCACATTTACCATTTCTAATTAATCCATGAACTTAACTATTTCATGCTTTTAATAGGTTATGCACATTGTAAAACATTCATATTTAATCATCACCTCATTTATCATATAACCGACAACTCAAAATGACCATTTGTACAATCGTTTCCCTACATACATTGCACAAAATTTGGACTCAAAATAAATATAATTCTACCGTCTTTTAATCGTGTGAGCTTTAAGTTGATCTAGATTGCCAGGTTCCACAAGGAAATGATCTATTAGGGAAGGAAAACAATGAGTGTAAGCATATAAAATGCTAGTAAATTCTAACGGAAAGTACTTTGCTTACCTTGAACGTATCTAAGCAATTAACTACCACAATATTGGCATAGTTTGGCTAGAACAAGGCATTTTTATTAGTAGCAAGACAACTTAAATGTTCATACTATCAAAACAAAATACAAAAACATGTCAACTTATACCATATTCACATAACTCTTATTAATATCATATTCCCTATCAATTTGTAAATTCATATAAATCATACATTACTCATTTTCATGCCACATTTCATTATCAATCTATAAAATTGCATTATTTACAAATCATTCATTTCAATGCCATAACCAATTTAGTCATCCAAACATTTCATTTTATTTTCAAGTTTTGATTTTTGAGTGTCTTGTTTTTCCCGATGGAACCCTAGTAAAACGAAATCGAATACACAGGTAAACTACACCACACTAGGTTGCTCATCCGAGCAGAAACTACACAACACCAGGGCACCAAAGTGCAAAGCTTGTAGGCAATCATAACACCTTACACAATGATCCGCAACAAATGTTGGATCATGATATAATCTATGACCATCTCCATACAAACACATATCTCGTACAAGCGCACAAAAGACCCTATTGGCATGCCAATCGTCCCTAACCTTTTCTTGAGTTCACATGGGTGTCAATTGTACGTATCTACATTTTCCATTCCTATAAACTATCACATATTTCAATCCCATATTTGGTAATCATTCCATTTCAAATTTACACCCTGTATTATTTCATATTAATCAATTATCACTATACATTTCAATTCGGTCATTTTATAGTCATATATGCCCAATTTCAATAGTATTTCAATTATTACCTAAACACACACATATATCTGAAATAACACAAGTACACATACACAAAACAAGATAAAATAGTAAGTTCCATAAGAATTTACCTGTTAAAAATGTGAAATAAGTGGATGCTTCAGGGACTAATCCGTAATTTTTACTTTTCCCCTATTTGCTCCACTTCGATCCAAATCTTGATCTATGGAATTATTTCATATACAAAATCAATACGAAAAAATTTTGATACAATACCAAGAAATGCATGATTTCATATAGACTCATTTCTCTATTCCCCTAATATTTCACATTTTATTCAATTTAGTCCCTAAACTTGAGATAAGCATAACTTTCAATTCCTAGCTTCGGATTAAAATCTGACTTCACATACTTTCATTAGGAACCTTATACTTTCTATTTCTAACACCATTTCATGACAGATTTTACATTTATTCAATTTGGTCTGTAATGTTCAAACTTAACAATTAAGCTATGCTAACGTTACAATTTAGTCCATTTTTTTATAATCTAAGCTTAAAATCTATCAATTTAAAGCATGATTCTTCAAGACATCAACAATGGAAACTTCCTAAAACTTTAACAGTTTTACAAATTGGTACATGGGTTAGCTAAATCAAGCTCTCATCACCTCAAATCTATAAAAAATTTTATAAGAAAATGATTTAATTTTGCTTACCTAGTTATGGTCGAATGTACCAACGAAAAAGGTTGAAACTTGATATTTTTTGGCTATGGTGGACAGCACAAATGAAAGAGATGACAAGTATCCCACTAACTTTTTCCTATTTATAGTATAATTAGCCTTTAATTAGTTTAATTTAATTAAGATTTAACCTTAATATTTCTTTATTAATTAAGCTGATGAAACCTAACATCATCATCCACTATCTCCCTTTTAATAATGGTATAATAACCACTTTTCCCCTTTGATTAATTGTTATTTAAGTCCTCAAACCTTTTAACAATTAAAACTTTATAGCGATTGAACTTTATAATTTAGTCATTATACCTTAATTAACTATTAATTCAGCAAAATTATTGGACCAAACTTTAATATATTTTAGTATTATCTCGATAAATATTTATTTTTAATATTTACAAACTTGATTTATAGAAACGAGTTCCAAAACTGCATTTTCTGGTACCACTGAAAATCAGGTCGTTATAATTCTCCCCCTAAAAAAATTTCGTCCTCAAAATTTACCTAAGAAAAGATGAGCGTATTGAGATTTCATAGTTTCATTCGACTTCCAAGTAGCCTCTTTTGCACCATGATAGTGCCGGAACACTTTCACTAATGACACACATTTATTCCTAAATTTTTTTGTTTCCCGAGCTAAGATTTTAATAGGTTCCTCACCATAACCCAAATTAGACTGTAGGTCGATTTTGCCGAGAATTATGACATGAGAGGGATCGAATATATATCTTCTCAACATAGACACATGAAAAGCATTATAAAGTTTTTCCAATTCCGGAGGTAGAGCTAATCGGTATGCTATAGGTCCAACTTTTTCGAGAACTTCACAGTCTAATAAACCTCGGACTTAGTTTCCCTTTTTCTATCGAAACGCAGAACTTTCTTCTAGGGCGAGACTTTCAAGAAAGCTCTTTCACCAGCCTCAAGCTCAATATCTTTTCTGTTTGAATCAGCATAAGATTTTTATCTGTCTAACGCAACCTTTAAGCAATCCCAAATAACCCTGACTTTTTTTCCATTTCTCGCACTAAGTTAATTCCTATCAGTTTTTTCTCACTCAACTCTACCCAACACAGAGGAGTTCTGCATTTATAGCCATATAAAGTCTCTTAAGGTGCCATTTCGATCTTGATTGATAGCTATTGTTGTATGCAAATTCTGCAAGAGGTAGGAATGTCATACCCCAGTCTAGAAATAAATACTGGCTATATTTGAATCAAAGTTCCTGGGTTACTTTATTTCTTTTTATTATTATCTTATTTTCCTTATGGCAATTATTTAGTATTAATTTGTAAATGTTTAGGTTCAAGAGGGTCTTACAGTAATTATGAAATACTTATGTAGTTGGTTAGGGAATATTTGGAGTGGAACTAAATGGTTGAGATGTAACTACACAGTTTCTTAATGGAAAACATAATGATGAGGGTATAATATTTTATAATGTTTATTAGGTTCTAAAGAGCAGGGCAAAATGAAGGGAATAATCGGGGGACTCTTTCATTCTCTCAAGGGGGATTCACTATCTTTCTTCCATTTCTTCTTTGTTTTGTTTTGCAAGCAATAGAAAACGGAATAAAGGAACAATATGCATATGGGTAGAAATGAACGTTTTAGCTTGAATAATGGAGATTTTGGCAAGCTGTTATTAACAAAGGAGAATGAATGAGTGACAAGGAGAAACTAGATAGGGGCAGGTAGCATCAGCTTCTAGGTTTTTTGTTTGTGAGTTCCTGAACTCAAATCTTCAATGTTTGTCTTGCATGCTTTGTGTTGTGATATTCAGGTTGTGTGTTATGCTGATGAGGAAGTGTTACCTTGTCATGGGAAATTTACCACAATCGCGGATGTATGTTATGAGATAAGGTGCATGTTGGTTGTGAACTCAAGTGATAGTATTGATGAATTGTTTAATGAGTACAACATTATGGTGTATGATGATTTCTAAATTGTTTACCAGTTACTTTGCATGTCTGTTGTTTTGGTGAGATTTATGTTGTAATGTTGATACATGTTATGTGTTTTGTGCAAATGTATGATCGTTTGTAAGCATAAGCTTTTTGTATTGATAAGTTGTTACGAGGTAAAGTGTTATGGATTATGTTATATTGATGAATTATTGATATGTGTTATTTGGTGAAAATGAATGATATGCGGAGTATGGAGGGATATAATAATGGATGAAAGAATAAGATGTCATGTTGTGCACCTTGTGCCACATGTTATTTATCTTTGCGGAGGTTCAGTTGGACTATACGGGGATATATGTGCACAAGTATATGATAACCCTACGAGGGTTCTTCTTAAGTATGAGACTCTACGGAGTCTAAGGCTCTAAGCCTCATGTTTTTATGCAAGTCCCGTGGACATGGGCATACGCATGTTATGAAGGTTCGTTGGATGTGTCCTCAAGTTTCCATGCTAAGGCTATACGCTGGACCCACCGTATAAAAATCCACGGGACCATCTTATCATTGAATTCACACATTTGAATCTGCATGGAATGATTTCTTGTGTCTTAGCCCACCAAGTACGAATTCAACATTTATGAATTTGTATCTATGAATCTTTCAAGCAAGAGTTCACGAATCTAAGTCCGCCAAGAATGAGTTCACGTATAAGAATCCACACACATGGATCCACAGGTGTGAGCCCGTGTAAGCGTGTCCACTAATTAGAGACCTGTAGGTAGGAACCTGCATTTATGATCCGCAAGTATGAAATCAATACATATGCACAAGTGGAATCATCCTAAAAGATATACTAATGCACGATTGATGAAAATAAAGATCCGTGTCAATGTATAAAATGTGCCAATTTGCAAGTTGTGTTACGGCGAATGATGTTAAGAGTGCACCATGATGACACAAAATCTGCCCTCGTACAAGTGTCGTAAAACATAAGACTAAACCATTAAAGTCATACCATATTATAATAATATCAAGATTAGGTATGTTATTTTAATAACTCACGAGGTCCATTCGGACTTACCTAGCTTCTTATGATGCCACTATGGTAAAATGGACTATACGATATGCTAGAGAGGGACTAAACCAGAATCTTTCGAGTCAGCATGAGCTATTCTTCAAAGTTGTAGCATGCATATAATGGAGAAACTAGTGGGCTAAGCCTTAGGATCAGGGATTAGTGTAACTGGAACTCAAGAATAGTGTATTAAATTCAAAGTGGGTCGAAGGTTATATAAATAATAATAAATAAATATATTTTCGTAACCAACATTGAATTATGTATTAATGATTTTAGCAAGAACTTAGTGGGAATTGTAGCATTTCTGTTTGACTCATTGACTTGTCTAACATTTGGGATGTTAATCACAACGTCGTTCTAAACTTTTGAAATCTTTGAAGTTTGGTCCTCATTCAATCTCAAGTCAACCTTAAAGCTTACATAAGCTCAAATATCACTCAGGAAATGTTTTAATTTCTTTTCAAATGATTAAATTAATGGAATTTAATGGTTTTTTTTTTGTCTAAAATGGATCGATTAAAGTCTATAACTATTTTGTATTTTGGCTGTAGCATCCTGTAGATCTGACCCAGCAATCGGGTCAGGAAAGGGGTGTTACAAGGAACTTTTCCCAACTTCCCTCGAAATCAATCATGCAACAACATAAAATGTATTCAAGCACTTGAATTACACTCTCCAAATGCCGTCAATATATGGATGAAAAGTTGTATTGAAATTCAATGTAGTTTCCAAAGCTTCATGTAATTTACTCCAAAATATGGTGGTAAAACTAGGGTCCCGATCCGAAATGATAGGTAATAACACACCATGCAATCTCACAATCTCCCAAATATAAAATTTGGCAAGTTTCTCAAGAGGATGATCTATTTGCACCGAAATGAAATGGGCGAACTTTGTCAATCTTTCAACTATCACCCAAATGGAGTCTTTCTTTTCCAGCGACAATGATAATCTTGTCAAAAAATCCATAATTACTCGCTCCTATTTCCATTCAAGAATCAATATAGGCTGTAATAATCCCAACGAAACTTGATGCTCTCCTTAACCTACTGACATATCAAACACTTAGTACGAATTCAGTTATTTCCATATTCATGCATGGCCACCAGTATAACCGTCTCAAATCATTATACATTTTTTTGACACCAGGATGCCTTATATAGATATTGTTGTGAGCTTCATGTAGGATATCTCACTTCAACTCCAAATCATTCGGCACACATAATTTATTACAAAAGTATAAACTCTCGTCATCACTTATGTTGAATTCACTGGTTTGCCCACTTTCAACAAGTTTCCACTTCACTTCCAATTCACTATCACCGTTTTGTAATTTCTAAATTCTTTAAGAAATATAAGTTTAGTTCTCAATTCAGCCAAAATAGAGCTGTCACACTCCAAATTCAGTTGTGCATTCATCGCTTTCAAAGAGGATAGGGATTTTCGACTCAGAACATTAGCCATAACATTGGTTTTTCTGAATGATATTCTATGATCAAATCATATTCTTTAAGCAATTCATGCAATCTTCGGTGCCTCAAATTCAACTCTTTCTACATCAACAAATATTTTAGACTTTTATGATCGGTAAAGATATGACGTTTTTCATCGTAAAGGCAATGCCTCCAGATCTATAAGGTGAACACCACAATTGCGAGTTCCAAACTATGGGTGGGATAATTCTTTTCAGTTTAAGTTGCAAGGAGGCATTAGTAATTACTTTCCCTTCTTACATCAACACACACCCTAAGCCACTGAGGGATGCATCGTTAAACACAACAAAATCCTTTCTTGACTTTAGTTGGGTTAAAATCAGGGCTTCAGTCTACATATCCTTTAATATAACACCCCAAACCCAATCAATTTGGTTCAACTTGAATCTGGTAAGCTACATTAGCCACCGAAGTGACTATCCATTAACTCCCTACCTAACCTCTAACACACCATGTATATGTAACACCCCAAACCCGGCCCATGCGTTAAGACCGGATCTGACATGTCACATGAGAAAAACATGTTAAATCCTTTTGAGAAAACGAGTTGATTTGAAATATTTGATAAAGTACTACTAACCTCGAAGGTTGTTTGATAAATCAATAATTTGAACTAGAAATCTTTATAAATTGTGACTTTTGAAAATATCGTTGATAGTTCGAGTAAAACTTTCCGAGTTAAAATATTTGTAAAAGTTTGTTATGAAATCCATTTTTTAATCTATTTTGGAAAACCTTTATTTAAGGTTTTAGAAAAATACCCATTTAAAATCATTCAAGCAAAACAGTAAGTACGACAAACATAAAACAAAAATAAAATATTCCAGAGGCCTTATTACAACATAAAAACCCAAAATAGTAAGAGTAGTAAAATAAGTGGAAATACAAATCTAAAGTTCAATAACATCATTACTGAAGTATGGCCTCCATCGAGTCATCCATGGCCCAAATCCACATCACTGAGCATTACCTACAAGGGTTAAGAAAAAGGGGGAGTGAGTTACAAGAACTCAGTGTGAAATCCCCTTACCGTCATCCACTGGGCCTAAACCCATATAGAAATATCATGGGCCTAAGCGCTTTTACATAACAATCTTAAAATGAAGCAAATGTATGAATGTATGCAACCCAACCCATCCTAGATATCCATCCGCTACACACCACCCGTACCATCCCATCACACCTGTGGGGATCAAGTCAACCCACCCCGCCAAACACACCAATCGCAGGCAAGTTGCCATTTTTATAATAATTTGATTGTGGCCAAGCCACCGGAATCATAATGAAACATATTAACACACATTTTTGTGGCAAAGCCACCGGGCTACACTTCTCTTCAACATTTTTCCCATCCCTTGCGAAAAATTATGCAATGCCACATATATTATAAAACATAATAATTTCAAATATAAACAACAATCATTAATCCAGAGATTTTATACGATAAGTCGGCCCATTATCACACTTTGTAGTTCGGCCCATTAGGGCAATCTATCAAATCGGCCCATAGGGGCATTTTCGTAATTTGGCCCATAAGGGTATTTTCGTAACTCGACACTTTTAAGGATCTTTAAGCAATAAGGCCCATTAAGGCATTCTAGCAAATCGGCCCTTTAGGGGCATTTTCGTGATTCGGCTCATAGGGGCATTTTCGTAATTCGGAACTTAGGGTCATAAAAATTGAAACTGTCCATCTGCGTCATATTGACTAAATTGACTATAACTCGAGTTAGGAAACCCAAAATTTAGTTCTGTAAATTTTCCATGAAACTAGACTCATATATCTTCTTACTACAATTTTTCCAGAATTTTTAGCTTATCCATTTAGTACATTTTATTCATTAAAGATTCCCTTGTTTCACTGACCAATGGTTCTGACCTCTCTTAACCTAAATTCAAATATCTCACTGTAAAATTTTTATATGTTGCTCCCACTTGTTTCTATTGAAAATAGGCTCACTAAGGAATCTATGCATATAACTTATAACTCATGATTCACTTTTTACAATTTTAAATGATTTTTCCAAGACAGAATAGGGAACCACGAAGTTAATCCGACCAGTCTCACTAAAATTAAAATATCACAAAATATAAAATTCCTCTTCCTTCTCTGTTTCTTTCATATAAAAATAGACACAGTAAGCTTTATTTCTATATCCTATTCACTTTCTAATTCCCTTTTTCCTATTTTTCGTGATTTTTCAAAATCACATCACTACTGCTGACCAAACTGTTTCATTACAAAATATGGTTACCACTTCGAATATACGCACGCCCGAGTGGTCACGGATGCCGGTTTCCGATTTTTCTTCGGTATTTCGACCGAATCACAGAACATTTTATGCAAACTTTCAGAGAGGTATGGGATTACACACCATTTCAAATAGGTATTCGGAAGGGTACGGGATTACACACCTGATTTGGATTTCCATAACACGATACTCTCCGCGACACCTAAAGGTACAATCGGTCAACAATTAGTCCAAAGCCCAATTTACAACTTCAACCAAGTATTGCGATTGATTAACAATCTATATCACTTACCAACAATTCGAGTCTCTTATTACGAGGGATAGGTGATCGATTGGCCCTCTGATAAAGTACTTCGAGATTCTACTTACCAACCCTCTTCCGAAAGCCAAAGGCTAGAAAGATGACAAGAGTGTAAGCTAACACTCTACCGATTCGGTCAAGGAAGAGATTGTCCAACATGATAGGAAAAGAAAAAGTGAAGAGATAGGGTGATAATAGGTTCGGCTATGGAGAGAATCGAACAAGAAAATGTGATCACAAGGTAATGTCGATTTAAGAAAAGAGAAAAGGCTGATGAAATGGTCAAAAGAAAAAGAATGGATAGAGAGAAGAGTGCTAGATTGTTCGACTATCAAAGGGGAGATGAGCAAAAAGTGAGTGTTTTGGCCAAACAAAAGAAAAATATGCACACTTTGGTTTTAGAGTTTTCGACATAAGAGGGAGGGAATTGGAAAAGAAAAAGACACCAAAATGCTAAGAAGAAATAACCTCTCATGCACCAAAAATTTGCCAATTGCCTAAAGAAAATTCGGCTATCCTTTTCCCCCCTACAAACCGTGTATTACCTTTTCCCAAAAGGAAGAATGTTGACCCAAAATTCTTTCCAAAACATCTTCCACACTTTAGGCCAACACGTCCCCCCTCCCTTATCCCTTTCTTTGATTTCCTTCCTTCTTTTTCCCTTATCTTCCTCCTTACCATATTCCTTAGTCATCTTTCCCAAATTAAAAAGTCTTCCTTTCCTTATTAAAGCCTTGACTGACACTTACCTTATAGTACAAAAATTTAATCCAAAATATTTGCACTAGATGGGATTCGAACCTTAAACCATTAGTACACTCCACACGCTACTTTCCACCTTTACCAATAGACTCCTTGTGCTAGCAAAATGCACACTTATTTCCTTAAGCATTGATGCCACTTAGCTTCTCTCCTTAAAGTGCTTAAAATTTTTTTTTCTAAGGCCCAATTTGAACCCAGAACTTCCTAGAAGCCTCGTAACTTTCCAAAATCACCTTCTTAATAAGTCCAACTTGAAATAATGTCGTTCTTTTGTTATCAAAAATTTTAAACACTTCTACGCCCAAGGCTGATTGGGCCCAATTCTACTAGGCCCAAATTCGGGTCGTTACAATTCTACCCTCCTTAAAGAAATTTCGTCCTCGAAATTTCCAACCAACTACTAAACGCACCGCTCAAATCACACCACTATGCTTTCGCTGTGCACTCTGATCTTAAAAACACTAATGTAATTTTAACATAATCTTGAATCCTCTTTCACACAACCAAACATCTAACCATAGAAGCAAACAATTATCTACCACTTATACCTAAAATTTTCTACATGAAATCATCACGCCCAACCAAAACATACCTGGCTTGATGGTGATGAAACAATCCCGAGCCTTATGCTCCTTAGACCCGCATCTCAAGCATGCTCCTGACCTCTTCCAGCATTCTCCCAGATGACGACTTCTGCAATAATCGCAAGCCGGAAAGTTTGGACGTTCCTTAACACGCTTTATGGAATGAGACTGCGACCCAAAAGAACCACGATCTCTTTTCTTCTTACAGTCCATACACCCAACTCGAAGTGCCAGAGCCTTTAACCTCCTCCAATACGTCCTTAACTATCTGAGTCAGGTCAACAACCCAAGCTCGATCATGAGATCCCGTCTCAGCCACTGGAGATGCCAAAGCCTCCCTTTCGAGCACATGCCTCGGTACCGAAGATCCAGCCCTAGCACCTCGGCCTCTATCACGGTCGCGTCTACCACGTCCACGTCCTCTAGCGCTCATGTTCACTAATTCGATTTAATCTGATTAATAGTCTTATGAATCAATATGCTATTTCAATGTTTATTAAACAATATTTTATGGAGTATAGTAAGTAAAGTTATTTTCGTAGTACGTATCCTATAGTCTCAATCTCTATAGTTTCAGCTCCTAAAACTAAAAGTTCTAGAGTATTTCTACAGTCACACCACAATATTCATAAATGAAAACATAAACTTACTTGACTTGGTGCCGGATGCCCGTGGTGCCATACTTCCCTTAAAACATGCATTTATAAATCGAATTTCAAGTAGTTTCGAAAACATTTTTAAACCCAAACCACAGTCGAGTTTTGCAACTTGGCTCTGATACCATAAAATGTACCACCCCAAACCCGGCCCATGCGTTAAGACCGGATCTGACATGTCACATGAGAAAAATATGTTAAATCCTTTTGACAAAACGAATTGATTTGAAATATTTGATAAAGTACTACTAACCTCGAAGGTTGTTTGATAAATCAATAATTTGAACTAGAAATCTTTATAAATCGTGACTTTTGAAAATATCGTTGATAGTTCGAGTAAAACTTTCCGAGTTAAAATATTTGTAAAAGTTTGTTATGAAATCCATTTGTTAATCTATTTTGGAAAACCTTTATTTAAGTTTTTAGAAAAATACCCATTTAAAATCATTCAAGCAAAATAATAAGTACGACAAACATAAAGCAAAAATAAAATATTCCAGAGGCCTTATTACAACATAAAAACCAAAAATAGTAAGAGTAGTAAAATAAGCGGAAATACAAATCTAAAGTTCAATAACACCATTACTGAATTATGGCCTCCATCGAGTCATCCATGGCCCAAATCCACATCACTGAGCATTACCTACAAGGGTTAAGAAAAAGGGGGAGTGAGTTACAATAACTCAGTGTGAAATCCCCTTACCGTCATCCACTGGGCCTGAACCCGTATAGCAATATCATGGGCCTAAGCCCTTTTACATAACAATCTTAAAATGAAGCAAATGTATGAATGTATGCAACCCAACCCATCCTAGATATCATCCGCTACACACCACGCGTACCATCCCATCACACCTGTGGGGATCAAGTCAACCCACCCCGCCAAACACACCAATCGCAGGCAAGTTGCCATTTATATAATAATTTGATTGTGGCCAAGCCACCAGAATCATAATGAGACATATTAACACACATTTTTGTGGCAAAGCCACCGGGCTACACTTCTCTTCAACATTTTTCCCATCCCTTGCGAAAAATTATGCAATGCCACATATATTATAAAACATAATAATTTCAAATATAAACAACAATCATTAATACAGATATTTGATACGATAAGTCGGCCCATTATCACACTTTGTAGTTCGACCCATTAGGGCAATCTATCAAATCGGCCTATAAGGGCATTTTCGTAATTCGGCCCATAAGGGTATTTTCGTAACTCGACACTTTTAAGGATCTTTAAGCAATACGGCCCATTAAGGCATTCTAGCAAATCGGCCCTTTAGGGGCATTTCCGTGATTCGGCTCATAGGGGCATTTTCGTAATTCGGAACTTAGGGGCATAAAAATTGAAACTGTTCATCTGCATCATATTGACTAAATTGACTATAAATCGAGTTAGGAAACTCGAAATTTAGTTCCCTAAATTTTCATTGAAACTAGACTCATATATCTTCTTACTACAATTTTTCCAGAATTTTTAGCTTAGCCATTTAGTACAGTTTATTCATTAAAGATTCCCTTGTTTCACTGACCAACGGTTCTGACCTCTCTTACCCTAAATTCAAATATCTCGCTGTACGGTTTTCATATGTTGCTCCCACTTATTTCTATTGAAAATAGGCTCACTAAGGAATCTATACATATAACTTACAACTCATAATTCACTTTGTAAAATTTTAAACGATTTTTCCAAGACAGAATAGGGAACCACGAAGTCAATCAGAACCAGTCTCACTAAAATTAAAATATCACAGAATATAAAATTCCTCTTCCTCCTCTGTTTCTTTCATATAAAAATAGACATAGTAAGCTTTATTTCTATATCTTATCAACTTTCTAATTCCCTTTTTCCTATTTTTTGTGATTTTTCAAAATCATGTCACTACTGCTGACCAAACTGTTTCATTGCAAAATATGGTTACCACTACGAATATACGCACGCCCGAGTGGTCACGAATGCCGGTTTCCGATTTTTTTTCGGTATTTCGACCGAACCACAGAAAATTTCATGCAAAATTTTAGAGAGGTATGAGATTACACACCATTTCAAACAGGTATTCGGAAGGGTACGGGATTACACACCTGATTTGGATTTCCGTAACACGATACTCTCCGCGACACCTAAAGGTACAATCGATCAACAATTAGTCCAAAGCCCAATTTACAACTTCAACCAAGTATTGCGATTGATTAATAATCTATATCACTTACCAACAATCCGAGTCTCTTATTACGAGGGATAGGTGATCGATTGGCCCTCTGATAAAGTACTTCGAGATTCTACTTACCAACCCTCTTCCGAAAGCCAAAGGCTAGAAAGATGACAATAGTGTAAGCTAACACTCTACCGATTCAGTCAAGGAAGAGATTGTCCAACATGATAGGAAAAGAAAAAGTGAAGAGATAGGGTGATAATAGGTTCGGCTATGGAGAGAATCGAACAAGAAAATGTGATCACAAGGTAATGTCGATTTAAGAAAAGAGAAAAGGTTGATGAAATGGTCAAAAAAAAAGAATGGATGGAGAGAAGAGTGCTAGATTGTTCGACTATCAAAGGGGAGATGAGCAAAAGGTGAGTGTTTCGGCCAAACAAAAGAAAAAGATGCACACTTTGGTTTTAGAGTTTTCGGCATAAGAGGGAAGGAATTGGAAAAGAAAAAGACACCAAAATGCTAAGAAGGAATAACCTCTCATGCACCAAAAATTTGCCAATTGCCAAAAGAAAATCCGGCTATCCCTTTCCCCCTACAAACCGTGTATTACCTTTGCCCAAAAGGAAGAATGTTGACCCAAAATTCTTTCCAAAACATCTTCCACACTTTAGGCCATCATGTCCCCCCTCCCTTATCCCTTTCTTTGATTTCCTTCCTTCTTTTTCCCTTATCTTCCTCCTTACCATATTCCTTAGTCATCTTTCCCAAATTAAAAAGTCTTCCTTTCCTTATTAAAGCCTTGACCGACACTTACCTTATAGTACAAAAAATTAATCCAAAATATTTGCACTAGATGGGATTCGAACCTTAAACTATTAGTACACTCCACACGCCACTTTCCACCTTTACCAATAGACTCCTTGTGCTAGCAAAATGCACACTTATTTCCTTAAGCATTGATGCCACTTACCTTCTCTCCTTAAAGTGCTTAAACATAAAAATTTTGCTAAGGCCCAATTTGAACCCGGAACCTCCTAGAAGCCTCGTAACTTTCCAAAATCACCTTCTTAATAAGTCCAACTTGAAATAATGTCGTTCTTTTGTTATCAAAAATTTTAAACACTCCTACGCCCAAGGCCGATTGGGCCCAATTCTACTAGGCCCAAATTCGGGTCGTTACAATTCTACCCTCCTTAAAGAAATTTTGTCCTCGAAATTTCCAACCAACTACTAAACGCACCGCTCAAATTACACCACTATGCTTTCGCTGTGCACTCTGATCTTAATAACACCAATGTAATTTTAATATAATCTTGAATCCTCTTTCACACAACCAAACATCTAACCACAGAAGCAAAAAGTTATCAACCACTTATACCTAAAATTTTCTACATTCAATCATCACACCCAACCAAAACATACCTGGCTTGATGGTGATGAAACAATCCCGAGCCTTATGCTCCTTAGACCCGCATCTCAAGCATGCTCCTGACCTCCTCCAGCGTTCTCCCGGATGACTTCTTCTGCAATAATCGCAAGCCGGAAGATTTGGACGTGCCTTAACACGCTTTACGGAATGAGACTGCGACCCAAAAGAACCGCGATCTCTTTTCTTCTTACAGTCCATACACCCAACTCGAAGTGCTTCACTGATTCCTTTAACCTCCTCCAATACCTCCTTAACTATCTGAGTCAAGTCAACAACCCAAGCTCGATCATGAGATCCCGTCTCAGCCACTGGTGATGCCAGAGCCTCCCTTTCGAGCACATGCCTCGGTACCGAAGATCTAGCCCTAGCACCTCGGCCTCTATCACGGTCGTGTCTACCACGTCCACGTCCTCTAGCGCTCATGTTCACTAATTCGATTTAATCTGATTAATAGTCTTATGAATCAATATGCTATTTCAGTGTTTATTAAACAATATTTTATGGAGTATAGTAAGTAAAGTTGTTTTCGTAGTACGTATCCTATAGTCTCAATCTCTATAGTTTCAGCTCCTTAAACTAAAAGTTCTACAGTATTTCTACAGTCACACCACAATATTCATAAATGAAAACATAAACTTACTTGACTTGGTGCCGGATGCCCGTGGTGCCATACTTCTCTTAAAACATGCATTTATAAATTGAATTTCAAGTAGTTTCAAAAACATTTTTGAACCCAAACCACAGCCGAGTTTTGCAACTTGGCTCTGATACCATAAAATGTAACACCCCAAACTCGGCCCATGCGTTAAGACCGGATCTAACATGTCACATGAGAAAAATATGTTAAATCCTTTTGACAAAACGAATTGATTTGAAATATTTGATAAAGTACTACTAACCTCGAAGGTTGTTTGATAAATCAATAATTTGAACTAGAAATCTTTATAAATCGTGACTTTTGAAAATATCGTTGATAGTTCGAGTAAAACTTTTCGAGTTAAAATATTTGTAAAAGTTTGTTATGAAATCCATTTGTTAATCTATTTTGGAAAACCTTTATTTAAGTTTTTAGAAAAATACCCATTTAAAATCATTCAAGCAAAATAGTAAGTACGACAAACATAAAGCAAAAATAAAATATTCCAGAGGCCTTATTACAACATAAAAACCCAAAATAGTAAGAGTAGTAAAATAAGCGGAAATACAAATCTAAAGTTCAATAACATCATTACTGAAGTATGGCCTCCATCGATTCATCCATGGCCCAAATCCATATCACTGAGCATTACCTACAAGGGTTATGAAAAAGGGGGAGTGAGTTACAAGAACTCAGTGTGAAATCCCCTTACCGTCATCCACTGGGCCTGAACCCATATAGCAATATCATGGGCCTATGCCCTTTTACATAACAATCTTAGAATGAAGCAAATGTATGAATGTATGCAACCCAACCCATCCTAGATATCCATCCGCTACACACCACCCGTACCATCCCATCACACCTGTGGGGATCAAGTCAACCCACCCCGCCAAACACACCAATCGCAGGTAAGTTGCCATTTATATAATAATTTGATTGTGGCCAAGCCACCGGAATCATAATGAGACATATTAACACACATTTTTGTTGTAAAGCCACCTGGCTACACTTGTCTTCAACATTTTTCCCATCCCTTGCGAAAAATTATGCAATGCCACATATATTATAAAACATAATAATTTCAAATATAAACAACAATCATTAATACAGAGATTTGATACGATAAGTCGGCCCATTATCACACTTTGTAGTTCGGCCCATTAGGGCAATCTATCAAATCGACCCATAGGGGCATTTTCGTAATTCGGCCCATAAGGGTATTTTCGTAACTCGACACTTTTAAGGATCTTTAAGCAATACGGCCCATTAAGGCATTCTAGCAAATCGGCCCTTTAGGGGCATTTCCGTGATTCGGCTCATAGGGGCATTTTCGTAATTCGAAACTTAGGGGCATAAAAATTTAAACTGTCCATCTGCGTCATATTGACTAAATTGACTATAACTCGAGTTAGGAAACTCGAAATTTAGTTCCCTAAATTTTCCTTGAAACTAGACTCATATATCTTCTTACTACAATTTTTACAGAATTTTTTGCTTAGCCATTTAGTACAGTTTATTCATTAAAAATTCCCTTGTTTCACTGACCAACGGTTCTGACCTCTCTTACCCTAAATTCAAATATCTCGCAGTACGGTTTTCATATGTTGCTCCCACTTGTTTCTATTGAAAATAGGATCACTAATGAATCTATAAATATAACTTACAACTCATAATTCACTTTGTAAAATTTTAAACGATTTTTCCAAAATAGAACAGGGAACCACGAAGTCAATCAGAACTAGTCTCACTAAAATTTAAATATCACAGAATATAAAATTTCTCTTCCTCCTATGTTTCTTTCATATAAAAATAGACATAGTAAGCTTTATTTCTATATCTTATCCACTTTCTAATTCCCTTTGTCCTATTTTTTGTGATTTTTCAAAATCACGTCACTGCTGCTGACCAAACTGTTTCATTGCAAAATATGGTTACTGTAACATCCTAAATTTACGGGCCTATACATTTAGTGTAGGGATAGGTTTACCATGTTAATTTAATTGATAGGGGTCTAAATTTGGGCTTAGAATTAGGCAAAAAGGCCCAGATTAAAGTGGCATCATTAACAGTTAAAAAGGAGCAAGTTTTGGGTCGCAAGGAGCCCATGTTTTAGGCCAAATTCGGCAATTTAAATGAAGAGAGGGTGACGCCACACACAAGGAATTAGGGGCCCAAGTATTAAGTTTAATGAGGCCCAAATATTTTAATTTAAGTGAGTTAAATTTTGCATTAGGGATTAGTAGAGGTGGACGGCTACAAGGCTATAAAATAGGAGAATTTATGTGGATTTTTAAGTGATAATATCATAGATAAAAAGGAGAAAAGTTAGGAGCTTATCTTCAAGGGAAGTGTTGGCCAAAAATCCACCACCTAGAGGAGTGTAAAATTTGGCTACTGCATGGCAAGGAGGGTGCCGAATTTCTCCTCTCTTTTAGCTTGAATTTTAAGGGTGTTTTGGTTTTTAGCAGAGGGTGCCAAAATATCTATAAATAGGGGCTAGCTCCTTGATTCTCGACACTTTGAAAACCCTAAATTTCTCTCCCATTGTGCCGAAATTCCCTATCCTCTCCCTCTCCAATTTCTTTTCTCCAATTTCTTTAAAAGCCGAAACTCTTCTCCACTTTTTCCTTCTTGTGCCGATTTCTCTAGGAAGCCGAAGCATCCATAGTATTTTCTTCTATTCATCCTATTTGAGAATTAGTTCTATACTTCCGGCATTTAAATCTTCCATGGGCATTACCGAATCCTCTCTCTAGTGCTAGCCGAATCTCCTATGCTAAGGTAAGTGTTGATTTTTGATTAGTTCTCATGATCTATTCCCGGTTTTTGAAAGGCAAAAGCCAAAAGCTAATAGTTTAATGGTTTTATGATGGGCGGCAATTCGGGATTTGAAGGAAGCTTAGTCGACTAGACCTAAAAGCCAAAAATCATAAGTCTCCAATTTCGGGATTTCAAGGTAAGAGGATTTGTTTATTTATATATATAAAATCGGGTAGAATACTAACCATGGCCGAATATAGGAGAGGCCTATTTTTGCAATTATTCCGGCTTTTAAGCAAGGCTATAGATTGAGGATAATAGATCCAGATAGCAAGGAATTCGACTAAGAATATTGGATTTCGTGATATCAGGTGTGTACTTCTCCACACCATCTAGATCTGTTTGATTAATATATGAAAATAGGTATTACATGTTTTGTTAAATGCCGAAACCCCGGCATATTGACGGGAACCCAAAGAGGGTAAAACAAATCACCAGGTTAGTAAATGATCTGATTAAATATTATAAGTATACTGATTTTATGTGATTGCATGGGTTGTGTTTGATGAAAGGAGGAAGTTATATGTTGTAGCGATTTTTACCGTGATCTGTTGTAGCGGTTCATTACCGTGATCTGTTGTAGCGGCTTCTGCCGTGATCTGTTGTAGTGGCTATGGCCATGATCTTATGATGAGCAGCACGACTGCCATCAAGGCGTGTAGCGGTGTGGGTTGATTGTAGAAATCCCCAATGGTGTGAATGGCTGGTACGGGGGCGTGTAGCGGATGGACACCTAGGATATGGGTTGGGCTTTGCATATTATTTTTGTTACTTATATTTTGATTATTCTGTTTTATGGGGCTAAAAGCCCAAATCTAATGGTGCGTGAGGGTTGCACACTGATTCTCGCGACTCACCCTTTAATTTTAACCATCTCAGGTGACACTTAGGGCATCGTGATCGGGTCGAGAGAGAGAGCAAGGTGGCCATGCGACAGAGCTTTGAGAATTCAGCAAAAAGACTTAGTCTAATATTTGATTTTCATTTAATTAATAGGTTCAAATTTCATTGTAATAAGGCCATGGGCCACTAGACTACCATTTATGTTTTGGGATTTTGTTGGGCTTTTATTACTGGGTTTTAAGTTTTACGTTTTCAATTAAGTTAAGACCTGCATGAAATTTCGGTTTTTATGTAAAATCAACCAAGATAATTGGTTACTTAATATTTTATACTTTAATGAATTATTAAGCTTTCGAAATAAAGGTGTAAACCTAGTAATTGTTTTCCAAAATGCGACATGTTATGTAAAATCTCTTAAGTGACATACCAGATCCGGTCGTAGCGTTTGGGCCGGGTTTGGGGTGTTACAGTTACCACTACGAATATACGCACGCCCGAGTGGTCACGGATGCTGGTTTTCGGTTTTTCATCGGTATTTCGACCGAACCACAGAACATTTCATGCAAACTTTTAGAGAGGTATGAGATTACACACCATTTCAAACAGGTATTCGGAAGGGTACGGGATTACACACCTGATTTGGATTTTTGTAACACGATACTCTCCGCGACACCTAAAGGTAAAATCGGTCAACAATTAGTCCAAAGCCCAATTTACAACTTCAACCAAGTATTGCGATTGATTAACAATCTATATCACTTACCAACAATCCGAGTCTCTTATTACGAGGGATAGGTGATCGATTGGCCCTCTGATAAAGTACTTCGATATTTTACTTACCAACCCTCTTCCGAAAGCCAAAGGCTAGAAAGATGGCAAGAGTGTAAGCTAACACTCTACCGATTCGGTCAAGGAAGAGATTGTCTAACGCGATAGGAAAAGAAAAAGTGAAGAGATAGGGTGATAATAGGTTCGGCTATGGAGAGAATCGAACAAGAAAATGTGATCACAAGGTAATGTCGATTTAAGAAAAGAGAAAAGGTTGATGAAATGGTCAAAAGAAAAAGAATGGATGGAGAGAAGAGTGCTAGATTGTTCGACTATCAAAGGGGAGATGAGCAAAAGGTGAGTGTTTCAGCCAAACAAAAGAAAAAGATGCACACTTTGGTTTTAGAGTTTTCGGCATAAGAGGGAAGGAATTGGAAAAGAAAAAGACACCAAAATGCTAAGAAGAAATAACCTCTCATGCACCAAAAATTTGCCAATTGCCTAAAGAAAATTCGGCTATCCCTTTCCCTCCTACAAACCGTGTATTACCTTTGCCCAAAAGGAAGAATGTTGACCCAAAATTCTTTCCAAAACATCTTCCACACTTTAGGCCATCATGTCCCCCCTCCCTTATCCCTTTCATTTATTTCCTTCCTTCTTTTTCCATTATCTTCCTCCTTACCATATTCCTTAGTCATCTTTCCTAAATTAAAAAGTCTTCCTTTCCTTATTAAAGCCTTGACCGACACTTACCTTATAGTACAAAAATTTAATCCAAAATATTTGCACTAGATGGGATTCGAACCGTAAACCATTAGTACACTCCACACGCCACTTTCCACCTTTACCAATAGACTCCTTGTGCTAGCAAAATGCACACTTATTTCCTTAAGCATTGATGCCACTTACCTTCTCTCCTTAAAGTACTTAAACATAAAAATTTTGCTAAGGCCCAATTTGAACCCGGAACTTCCTAGAAGCCTCGTAACTTTCCAAAATCACCTTCTTAATAAGTCCAACTTGAAATAATTCCGTTCTTTTGTTATAAAAAATTTTAAACACTCCTACGCCCAAGGCCGGTTGGGCCCAATTCTACTAGGCCCAAATTTGGGTCGTTACAATTCTACCCTCCTTAAAGAAATTTCGTCCTCGAAATTTCCAACCAACTACTAAACGCACCGCTCAAATCACACCACTATGCTTTCGATGTGCACTCTGATCTTAATAACACTAATGTAATTTTAACATAATCTTGAATCCTCTTTCACACAACCAAACATCTAACCACAGAAGCAAACAGTTATCTACCACTTATACCTAAAATTTTTTACATGAAATCATCACGCCCAACCAAAACATACCTGGCTTGATAGTGATGAAACAATCCCGAGCCTTATGCTCCTTAGACCCGCATCTCAAGCATGCTCCTGACCTCCTTCAGCATTCTCCCGGATGACGTCTTCTGCAATAATCGCAAGCCGGAAAGTTTGGACGTGCCTTAACACGCTTTATGGAATGAGACTGTGACCCAAAAGAACCGCGATCTCTTTTCTTCTTACAGTCCATACACCCAACTCGAAGTGCTTCACTGATTCCTTTAACCTCCTCCAATACCTCCTTAACTATCTGAGTCAGGTCAACAACCCAAGCTCGATCATGAGATCCCGTCTCAGCCACTGGTGATGCCAGCGCCTCCTTTTGAGCACATGCCTCGGTACCAAAGATCCAGCCCTAGCACCTCGGCCTCTATCACGGTCGCGTCTACCACGTCCACGTCCTCTAGCGCTCATGTTCACTAATTCGATTTAATCTGATTAATAGTCTTATGAATCAATATGCTATTTCAGTGTTTATTAAACAATATTTTATGGAGTATAGTAAGTAAAGTTGTTTTCGGTAGTACGTATCCTATAGTCTCAATCTCTATAGTTTCACTCCTAAAACTAAAAGTTCTAGAGTATTTCTACAGTCACACCACAATATTCATAAATGAAAACATAAACTTACTTGACTTGGTGCCGGATGCCCGTGGTGTCATACTTCCCTTAAAACATGCATTTATAAATCGAATTTCAAGTAGTTTCGAAAATATTTTTGAACCCAAACCACAGTCGAGTTTTGCAACTTGGCTCTGATACCATAAAATGTAACACCCCAAACCCGGCCCATGCGTTAAGACCGGATCTGACATGTCACATGAGAAAAATATGTTAAATCCTTTTGACAAAATGAATTGATTTGAAATATTTGATAAAGTACTACTAACCTCGAAGGTTGTTTGATAAATCAATAATTTGAACTAGAAATCTTTATAAATCGTGACTTTTGAAAATATCGTTGATAGTTCGAGTAAAACTTTCCGAGTTAAAATATTTGTAAAAGTTTGTTATGAAATCCATTTGTTAATCTATTTTGGAAAACCTTTATTTAAGTTTTTAGAAAAATACCCATTTAAAATCATTCAAGCAAAATAGTAAGTACGACAAACATAAAGCAAAAATAAAATATTCCAGAGGCCTTATTACAACATAAAAACCCAAAATAGTAAGAGTAGTAAAATAAGCGGAAATACAAATCTAAAGTTCAATAACATCATTACTAAAGTATGGCCTCCATCGACTCATCCATGGCCCAAATCCACATCACTGAGCATTACCTACAAGGGTTACGAAAAAGGGGGAGTGAGTTACAAGAACTCAGTATGAAATCCCCTTACCGTCATCCACTGGGCCTGAACCCATATAGCAATATCATGGGCCTAAGCCCTTTTACATAACAATCTTAAAATGAAGCAAATGTATGAATGTATGCAACCCAACCCATCCTAGATATCCATCCGCTACACACCACCCGTATCATCCCATCACACTTGTGGGGATCAAGTTAACCCACCCCGCCAAACACACCAATCGCAGGCAAGTTACCATTTATATAATAATTTGATTGTGGCCAAGCCACCGGAATCATAATGAGACATATTAACACACATTTTTGTGGCAAAGCCACCGGGCTACACTTCTCTTCAACATTTTTCCCATCCCTTGCGAAAAATTATGCAATGCCACATATATTATAAAACATAATAATTTCAAATATAAACAACAATCATTAATACAGAGATTTGATACGATAAGTCGGCCCATTATCACACTTTGTAGTTCGGCCCATTAGGGCAATATATCAAATCGGCCCATAGGGGCATTTTCGTAATTCGGCCCATAAGGGTATTTTCGTAACTCGACACTTTTAAGGATCTTTAAGCAATACGGCCCATTAAGGCTTTCTAGCAAATCGGCCATTTAGGGGCATTTCCGTGATTCCGCTCATAGGGGCATTTTCGTAATTCGGAACTTAGGTGCAAAAAAATTGAAACTGTCCATCTGCGTCATATTGACTAAATTGACTATAACTCGAGTTAGGAAACTCGAAATTTAGTTCCCTAAATTTTCCTTGAAACTAGACTCATATATCTTCTTACTACAATTTTTCCAGAATTTTTAGCTTAGCCATTTAGTACAGTTTATTCATTAAAGATTCCTTTGTTTCACTGACCAACGGTTCTGACCTCTCTTACCCTAAATTCAAATATCTCGCAGTACGGTTTTCATTTGTTGCTCCCACTTGTTTCTATTGAAAATAGCCTCACTAAGGAATCTATACATATAACTTACAACTCATAATTAACTTTGTAAAATTTTAAACAATTTTTCCAAGACAGAATAGGGAACCACGAAGTCAATCAGAACTAGTCTCACTAAAATTAAAATATCACAGAATATAAAATTCCTCTTCCTCCTCTGTTTCTTTCATATAAAAATAGACATAGTAAGCTTTATTTCTATATCTTATCCACCTTCTAATTCCCTTTGTCCTATTTTTCGAGATTTTTCAAAATCACGTCACTGCTGCTGACCAAACTATTTCATTGCAAAATATGGTTACCACTACAAATATACGCACGCCCGAGTGGTCACGGATGCCGGTTTCCAGTTTTTCTTCGGTATTTCGACCGAACCACAGATCATTTCATGCAAACTTTCAGAGAGGTATGAGATTACACACCATTTCAAATAGGTATTCGGAAGGGTACGAGATTACACACCTGATTTGGATTTCCGTAACACGATACTCTCCGTGACACCTAAAGGTACAATCGGTCAACAATTAGTCCAAAGCCCAATTTACAACTTCAACCAAGTATTGAGATTGATTAACAATCTATATCACTTACCAACAATCCGAGTCCCTTATTACGGGGGATAGGTGATCGATTGGCCCTCTGATAAAGTACTTCGAGATTCTACTTACCATGTAACACCCCAAACCCCGCCCATTCGTTACGACCGAATTTGAAATGCCACTGCGGAAAAACGTTTGAAGACTGATTTCACTTTTGGGAAAAACATTAAAAAAAATTTCATTTGAAAACCATGTCCAATTAAAAATTCTAAATAATATAAGCTTGATAAAAATATCCAAATTAAAACTTTATTATAAGCTTTTAAAATATAAGTTGCCAAAATTAAAAGCACTTCCCAATAATAATTTAATGGTCGTCTAGCTTAAACATAATAAAAATGTTCAATCACTTTAATGGGCCTTATTACAATAAACACTTAATCAAAATACTGAAAATATAACTACTTAATTAATTAAAATATCTTTCTGCATGGAAATCGCATACGCATGGCCACCTTTGTATCCACTCCAACCCGGTCCAAAAATCACGATCACCGCGATGTTTAATAAAAATTGGGTGAGTCATACTGACTCATTGTGTAATTAGTCCACCGAATTCCACCCACATGTTAACCACATATTAACTCATATATCAGATATCAATTATCAAATTCACGTGTTATCACATTCTGGGCTTGGCCCATATTCATATCACATTCATCTAATAGGGTAGTTAACCACATAATTTCCACATACTAGGCTTAGCCCATTTCCACACTGATCCACATTCATATACTGGGCTTTGCCCATTTCCACAGTAATCCACATATCATATTGGGCTTGGCCCATTTCCACACATGTTCACATACGAAATCATGCAATTATGAAGCCCAACCCAAACCTAGGGTCCATCCGCTACACACCCCCTTATCCACCCTACCACACACCGGGGATTATCAAATCACCCTCTCCTTTTCACTCCAAAGGCAATCATCGCCGCCCACGTGCAATTAAGCACAATAGTCCACAACGCGACCTCGATCGGTAGCCAATCCACGAGGTAGCCGTAGCTAACACCAAAACCACGATGGGACACATAGTCACTCATCAACCACGATATAGCCCATAGCTTATATCAACCACGATGAGGCACAGAGCTACTCATCAAGCCACGCGAACTAAATCACAATTAATCCACAACGTGACCTCGACCAACGTCAATCCACGATGTAGCTCAAGGCTAACATCAAACCACATACTCGAACACCACCCGCACCTTCTTTCATATCATATCCCACCCATGCACATGCCACATAAAATAATGATACAATGTAATGATGCATGAGCATGTTCATCAAGCATATTATCACATATTCATATTAATAATCACATATCATCGTGTTTGGTACTTACCGGATTATCGACATACCCTTTGAGGGTATCCTTATAACAATTTCTACTGCACTAGTTAGCACATTCATAACACATACACATTTCACATACATATCATATACCCGAAAAACGGTGGGTTAATCACACACTGATCACTTGAAGTTCTAGGCTCTCGATCCCGATGCTATCACTAAGAGATACTACGGCTATCCGCCTATAATTCTCTCCCGCGCCGCCCACACCCTGGGCCAATCTCGAATCGCCGAGACAGATCTCTTCTTAAACTTCGGGATAGGGACCTTCCCTTTCCTTCTTGAATGGTATTCGCCTCCATCAACACACTTAATCGTAACAATCGATTTAATCATCAATATACGAATTCTTAACCAAATATCCACAACTTATCATACTTACCGAAGGGTCTTGAAATCCCGGAAGCTCCTTGTAATCCCCGCCGATTTGGCCCTAAACATCATGGTCAAGATCGGCTAATATTAATAACCCAAATGGCTCTGTTGCCGAATACTACTATGACCTTACCTAGCTTTTCCAAGTCCCAAAATATCTGCTTACCTTAACTAATCGAATCCACGAAACTCCTTTGATGCTTCCTTAACGTTGGCTACACAAAGAAACACTTATAAGGACACTATGAACATTCGCCATGACTAAAACCAAAGCCTCACTCACTTGATTTCACACACAATAAAAAGAGACAAACCGAATACTTAAATACTTACCACCCTAAGTTGCTTGAAGAGAGACCAAAAGTAAATAGTCGACAACACCTACCTTGGGGATTCGCTTTTGAGAATAACAATGGTGTTTCAAAGACCTTATTAATGAAGAGGAAAAGAATAGAGAATGAACACCTTTGAGCTTCTGGCTTTTAAAAGTAAAAGAAGAAGAAGCATAGGAGAATTCGACAATCACCAATGTATTTCGGCTTTTTGAACACCTATATTGAAGATGGGAAAGCTTATATGGTTCTGGCTAAGAACAAATAAAGAAAGAAGAAAAAGAAAGAACTCTCTTGACTTAAAATTTCGGCAATGGAGATTAAAAGATGAACAACAATTTTCTATAGAACTGTGATGAAAAAGAAAGGTTTTGAAAGAGGAAATTTAGCACACACTAGCACCATATTTAAACCGAAAATACAAGCTCCTAGAGTCCTATATTCGACCACCATATCCCCTCATATCATATCCCTTATTAATCTCCTACTTTATCTCTTATCTACTTATTTAACTAAATAAAAATAAAATAGCTATTATCTACTACTTATCCAGCCAAAATTCAAGATAATACAAGGTTTATCTCATCCATTTGAAGTCCCAAAGCCGTCCAACTCTTCTCCCTTGCCTTGTCGTCACATGCAAAATAAAACACCAAAATACTGCTTCCCACGCGACTCGAACTCCCGACCTGCTGGAACCCCTTTGACGCAGGCTACATATAACGCCCCAACCCACTTTGCTGCTGGCTCCTTTGTGACATAAACTCCCCACAATTTCTTTTTAAAACCTCCTTCACCTAGCTCCCCCCCTTAACGCCAAAAGCAAAAATAAACCACGCCTCCCGCTAACAAGACTCGAACTCTGCACTGCACTGCTTATGGCGTCATTTCCAGTTCCTTAAGTAGCGCCTTGCGCCACTTTTACCAAGGCCTGCTTTATGCCAAAAACGCCTACAATTTTTCCCTTAAGGCTTCCCTGGCCTTGCTCCCCTTCTTGACGCAAAAATACAAGCCCATTGCTTCCCACGTCGCTCGAACCTTCTCCCCCTTAAGGCTCCCTTTGACACCACCTTCCAAGCCCCAAGGTAGCGTCCCTTGCCACCCTGCCAATTGATTTCTTTGTGTCATGAATCCAACACAAATTTTCTTAAGGCTACCTTAGCCTAACTACCCCTTTTTAACTTAAAATCCAATTATTTTCCCAAAGCTTTCACCTTCATCCTAGAGTTCTAAAAACCCTTAATTCACTTCCAAACACTGCCAAAACCTACTAACTCATGAATTATGCACGAACGCATAACCCCTAATCTAGGATGTTACATACCAACCCTCTTCCGAAAGCCAAAGGCTAGAAAGATGACAAGAGTGTAAGCTAACACTCTACCGATTCGGTCAAGGAAGAGATTGTCCAACACGATAGGAAAAGAAAAAGTGAAGAGATAGGATGATAATAGGTTCGGCTATGGAGAGAATTGAATAAGAAAATGTGATCACAAGGTAATGTCGATTTAAAAAAAGAGAAAAGGTTGATGAAATGGTCAAAAGAAAAAGAATGGATGGAGAGAAGAGTGCTAGATTGTTCGACTATCAAAGGGGAGATGAGCAAAAGGTGAGTGTTTCGGCCAAACAAAAGAAAAAGATGCACACTTTGGTTTTAGAGTTTTCGGCATAAGAGGGAAGGAATTGGAAAAGAAAAAGACACCAAAATGCTAAGAAGAAATAACCTCTCATGCACCAAAAATTTGCCAATTGCCTAAAGAAAATTCGGCTATCCCTTTCCCCCCTACAAACCGTGTATTACCTTTGCCCAAAAGGAAGAATGTTGACCTAAAATTCTTTCCAAAACATCTTCCACACTTTAGGCCATCATGTCCCCCCTCCCTTATCCCTTTCTTTGATTTCCTTCCTTCTTTTTCCCTTATCTTCCTCCTTACCATATTCCTTAGTCATCTTTCCCAAATTAAAAAGTCTTCCTTTCCTTATTAAAGCCTTGACCGACACTTACCTTATAGTACAAAAATTTAATCCAAAATATTTGCACTAGATGGGATTCGAACCTTAAACCCTTAGTACACTCCACACACCACTTTCCACCTTTACCAATAGACTCCTTGTGCTAGCAAAATGCACACTTATTTCCTTAAGCATTGATGCCACTTACCTTCTCTCCTTAAAGTGCTTAAACATAAAAATTTTGCTAAGGCCCAATTTGAACTCGGAACTTCCTAGAAGCCTCGTAACTTTCCAAAATCACCTTCTTAATAAGTCTAACTTGAAATAATGCCGTTCTTTTGTTCTAAAAAATTTTAAACACTCCTACGCCTAAGGCCCATTGGGCCCAATTCTACTAGGCCCAAATTCGGGTCGTTACAGTATATACAACAAATCATGTGCTAAATTATAACACAACAGTGGAAATAAATAGTACATAGAATGTAAAACATTCGAGCTTACAAAAATAAACAAAGGAAGGACTCACATGTCACCTAAATGGTAAAACTTAAGGGTTTGCATGAAAGAAATAAATAGGGAATTTTAGGATACGCATACTCAACATAAATACAAGTACATAGAAGTTAATATTAAGGTTCACACGACTACATAGGTTCACATAACATGGAACCACATGAGTTCGTATAACAACATAAAACATGAGTTCACACAATAACACAGGTTCAAAAAATATTAGAGGATTGCATACTATCTAAGTTTGCACAAACTTCATGAGTTCGCATACAAAACAAGCATCTCAACAAAAGGAGGCGTTCATGCAAGGGTGCTCATACTTTTTATAGGGTTCACTAAAGAGTAATATTATCACTTCTAAGGGTTCGCATGCATGTTGGGGGTCGCTAACATTCAGGGGTTGCATGAAATGGTAATTTGCAATCCAAATGACTCACAATTAGTACTAAGACATAATTTGGAAAAATTAAAATAATACAACATGGCCTGCATGCAAGGAGGAATAATGAACATTATATTTTATTCATACTGAAAAGAAGAAATCAACAGAAAAGGTTTAATTCAAGCTTTCGCAAAAATAAAATTAAAAATAAGGAAATTCTTTTCATAGCAGTAGCAACTATAATAAAACTAAACCCATACAAATAAACCCATCGTCTTTTTCTCGAGTTCGCAGATACTTGTTCAGGAATTAGCCTGGCCAAGGTCATCTACCTCGGCACTGTTATCCGCGACCTACTTATCTGTAAAGTAAGAGGGGAGTGGGTGAGTTCATTGAGAAATCAGTGAATATACAGGAATCATCAAAGCATGCCTTGAGAAATATAGTTTTTAAAATAGAAGCTTAGCTCAAAAACTGTTTTGCAAGCTGGGCTCTCCGTAAGGGTGCGAGATCTAGTTCACAATTATCTGCTTGTCAAAAATATATATAAGTTTGAAAATAGATTCGTATGTACTTTACTGAAAATAATACTTAAAATCTTGGCTTATTCTTAAAAGGAAAACTTAAAACATAAACATGTACTTGTGCTTGTGCTTGTTCTTATTCTTATACTTGTACTGTTAATAACAGTTTCATAAAAACTTGTTCATAATCACTTGCACTTGTCTCTTTTTGGATAAGCGGATCTCCTTATAGCGCCTCACTTGTGACTCAAAGAGTCATTAACATGTCCCATAAGTGTAGCGATAAGCTAAACAGTCTCCTGTACGCCAACATGTCCCTGTGAATGGAGTATAGCTCGACATTCCCTTATACCTCCACATGTCTCAGGGCCTTAACGCCCAAATCAAAAACTTGCAGATGAGTACTCACAATCCTATGGCATGCCATTATATCCAACATATAAGCTCACCTAAAAGCACTTGTTCATATAGAGCTTGCACAAAAGCTTGTAAAAACAATTTATAAAACCTTACTTTAAAAACATATCTTGAAACCTAGGCTCACATAAGAGCACGCATAAAACATAACTTGAAAATAGAGTTTCAAAACCAGAAAATAGAGTTTTATAAAAAAATTTTACTCTTGGAACTTAGTTTAAAAACCCAAAGTTCTTAGAAAACATAACAATTCGCACACAATAACGAACCCTAAACACTCACCAAAAAGCTGAGAATTTTAAACAAGTGTTTTTTTTTTTTTTGCCTTTATCCTTACATGTAGATGGTCCGGTTGGTTTGCAACATACATAGATGAAAATACACAAACTACTATACAAACAGAACATACACAAATATACAAGTGAACCTAGCTTTCTGGACAATCAACCCTAACAGGATAGAGACTTACCTTGGTTTCTACGAACTTGGTTCTAAACAGAGACTTGACAACAGAATGATCAATGTGAGAATTTTCATGGAATATGGGTTGTATTTATAGGCACTAAGTGTCATAGTATTCTTATGATACCCTACTTGACTTAGGAAACCCTAGTCGATTTAGAAGAAGGTTATGTGCATGAAAAGTATCCTAAGTACACAATATCTTAATTTCCTAACTTAATTCTAACTCTTTGTTAATTATTATTATTTATTTATGCATATTGGATACTCGAAAAAAATGATGTGTTTTACCAATGAGTCGAGACATGAAGGGTAGAACCAAGGTGTTGTCCATAATCCAGCTAGTTGAGAATGTTCATTGTGCGAAAAACATCGACTTGGTAGATCGAAATGCTAAGGAGACCCCCTTGGAAATGCTAGAGGGGTAGCTATAACACCCTAAAAATCGGGTTAGAAGAAACTGGTTTTTGACACCAAGAGTGGTCATCCCGTGGTTATGAGTTTAGATCCTGGAAATTTTTGACAAGTAAATTGGTTTGGTTCAGTGGTTAAGTGTTCTGGTTATGTATGTGAGGTTTTGGATTCGAATCCTATCTCTTGAAATTTTGCCATTTTTAAGTAAAACCCTATCTTTGGACATGTGAGTTATAAGTTAATTTCGATCAATTGATGACAGAATGAGCCTGCTGATTCAATGGTTAAGCTTTTGTGTACTCTTTGGTCTGGTGTTCGAATCCCTATGAGAGAAATAGGGAAACATTTTATTTTTGAATTGCTTTGTGTGGTAGTTTAAATTTTGTTGGTTAAATAAACTTCCCAGAAATCTCCTGGGTATTTCCACAGTCACTTTTTCCATTTCTTTTCCACCCTTTATTCTCTATTTCTTTACTTTTTCTAAGTTGTGATTCTTCTCTTCAAGTTATCTTTCTTTTTGCTATGTACGCCAAATTGATTCTATACGGGATCTGACTTCTCCTTCTAGTTAATTCACTTGCCGGTAAGTTTGATTTAAAGTTTTGGTGTCGAAAGTTCTTCGACATAACTGTGATTTTAGAATGTTATTTTTTAGCAATTTAACTACGAATTAATCATTTTGTTGGGCAATTACTTGTCGTTTAGGGATGGAAACTCATCCTTGTTTCTCCTGCATCGAGTCCGTATCAAGTGGGTGATGAAACCCCTATTTTTCTACGCTTTCAATCGTCGAAAAATGGGACTGCCGATGCCACACGGCCAGGGACATGGGCGTGTGGCCAAGCTTTGTGAGCCACACGAGCAAGGACATAAGCGTGTGTCCAGGCCGTGTAACTCACTATTTGAGCTTTTAAACCACATGGCCAGGGACATGAGTGTGTGCCCAGGCCGCGTAACTCACTGTTTATGATTTAGAACCACATAGGCAGATGACATGGGCATGTGCCCAAGCCGTGTGAGCCACACGGGCAAGGACATGGGATTGTGTCCAAGTCGTGTGGCATATGAATAGGATCTGAATTTTATTTTTGAAGCCGTGAGTGTTGCCTAACACGATCATTGACCTCCACAATGTATTTATTATATAAATTTGATCGTAAGAGGACTACCTGTACGTATATCTATTATGTTTGAATCTAAGTGAGTAGGATCTGTCAGAAAGTAATGCACTATTGTCTATGTGTGCAAATTATCCAGGTACAATCTGTATTCTGTTAAGTTTGTTGGTACGCCTCTGTGCTACTCTGTTGATGAGGAATATACGATATCTAAGCATGTTAGATTGATTGTTACTGATTCTAATTTATAACCGTGCATGTGTCTTCATGGCAAATCTGATATGGTATGTTGAGGTTTGACAAGTCTGTTTTATAAAACATGGACTCCCATATTTACTGATTCTGTTATTGAGAGATAGCATGACTTACATGCTCATTACTTTGATTCTGCATAAGCATGCCATGACATATTGCATGGGACTTAGGTTGATGTAAGGGAATAAGTTTCTGGCAGTTTAATGATCTGCATTATCTAGTGGTTTATCCACACTTCTGTTCCTGCAGTTCGACTGTACTATACCACATGTATTCGATCTGGCAATTTTAACTGCAAAATACTGGTGGCACTGTCCATAGTTATCTGTTGGTGTGATCTGGCTGGATGAGTTCTAGGGAACTCTATTTTGGTGTGTAGCAGAGTTGGGTAAAATGTTTTTGATAAATTTGCATTCTGATCTATTTGAAAAATTCTGCATCTGCATAAACATACGTGCTCCGTTTTGCTCTATTCCATTCTGTTCTGTTCAGCATTGCTCTACTCTATTCCATTTTGTTATGTTCTACTCTATTCGGTTTTGTTCTATTTGAATTGCGTTGTTTTGCTTCATTTTGTTCTACTTTGTTTTATGGTACTACCTCCATTGAAATCTCTATGATACTTTAGATCTGTTCTGTACTGGTTATACAACTGTTATCAAATGCTTGTGTTGCTACGATTTATATATTACGCTCTGTTTATTTGTGTTTAAGTTTGGTTATATGCAGTGCTTGGTGACTCACCCTTTTATCTTACTTTTATCTGTCAGGAAAACATTTGATTTAGGATCAGACAGCGTGCAGGAGCTCGGATTGTTTTGCACTGAGATAACTACAATTTAATCCTTTGGATTTGCAATCTATTTTGGACTTGTCTTATTTTTTTGTTTTTATAATCTCACCAGTATCTACCAAGTCTAAAACAAAACTACAAAATCGTCTAAATCGACTAAAATGAATTTTTGGTTTTCAAAGTTAAAACTCTGAAAAGAAGCATGTTTATACTACATTGGTGTAACTCGTCCAAATTCAGCTTAAACTTCTAGGGTAGGTTTGGGGTGTTTCACTTGCCCAGTCCGATTGTCGGACCCAATCTAAAGGATAATATAACTGTACAACTTGCACTTTTACTACATCACCCTTGTTACTACTTTACAACCAATTTTACACCATTTTCATGGCATTACTTCAACCATTCCACATTCAAAATGTGGCCATATACACACTTATATACATAACATGTAAACATCCAAAATCAAGTATCACATGTGCTCAAGTTCATGAGCAATCAAAATGACACATATGCAATATGACTCCTGTATACATGCCACATAACCAAGTTCGGAACGATTAAAAAATCTACCTAGTCAGAAGCTAGATAGTTTGGACTCCAAGTTGATTCGATCGACATGTTCCGCAAAATGTCAACTACAGAAACAAAAAACAAAACAAAGTAAGCATTTTGTATGCTTAGTAAGTTCATAGGTTTTAAAACAATAATTCACCTCAAAACACAATTACCAAAATGAAATAGCTAAATGCATAACTTTCTTGTCATCACATTTTGCAATAGTAAGGTGAGTTCACGATAACCAAATGATATAACGATTCAACCTATACATATCAATCCAATTCGATACCAATAAATCAAAATCTTCAATTACGCTTCATTTACAATAACCTAGAATCATAAGAAAATTTCCAATTTCAATTCATATCATCATTCAGTCATTTCTCTTTTCGTTATCAGTTTAGCCCGATGAACCATAATAAACAGATATGGATACACAGGTGACTACACCACACCAGTTAGCTCTTCAGAACAATAACTACACCACACCAACTCACTGAAGTGTGAGGCTTGTAGGCTTGTATATCATATATCAATACATCCCTCCACCACACCAAGGTCTCCATAGCGACAATCAGTAACAGTGGTCTCCGTAAAGACAAACTCGGTAATCTGCAACAAATATTCGGTTCCGATACAATTAGTGAATTCATGTACATCGATATCATCTTTTATACATACCATGTACAGTGCTTGAATAGCACTATTGGCATGCCAATTGTATCCTATCATATCATACGTTCATCCAAGCACATTTAGCACAATAGTTCATTTCTTTACAATTCAGTCATTTCCTCACCTTTTGTACCAATTTGTAAATAATTTAAAGTACATTCAAATACCATAAATTCACAATTCAACAAAAACATTACCTATATGTATATAACTATACCATATGAACTTACCAGGTACAATCAGTGATAATTGAAGTGTCAGGGACTAATATGCAATTTTCTTTTTTCCTCGATTATCTACCAGTTGATTCAACTCTTAATCTATTCATTAATTCATTTCAATTTATCAGTTTCAGTGACTTATACTATCTCAGTCCATGTATATGAAATATTAATTTCACTTTTCAAAAAATTCTCCAAAGTTTCGTGTTTTATTCAATTTAGTCCCTAAGACAGAAAAAATGATATCTTTCATATTTAAGCCATGTTTTGAAATCCAATTTCAAGCATATCATTCTACATCCCTCTAATATCTATAATTATCAAAATTTTATGCTAATTTTGAATTATTTCAATTTTGTCCTTATACTCAAAACTAGAATTTAAACTTTAAAATTTAATCCCTTTTCATTTCTAAGCTTAAAAGCCAATATTTAAACACCAAAAGCTTTAATTTTCATCAATGGTAACTGTTATAAACTTTAATAGTTTTACGAATTAATACTCAGGTTGGCTAAATCGAGCTACAACGATCTCAAAAACATAAAATTTGCGAAAAACAAATTTTAGAATCACTTACATGCAAGGTCCGAATGCTAGGGAATTTTTGAAACTCTCAAATTTTCCTCCGATAGTGATATTTGATGGAGAATATGAGAATGAAACTCATTCTCTTTCTTTCCACTTTTGTTTCTTTTAATTAATGCCTTAATTTCATTAATTTATCTTTAATTTTAAACAAAACAATTGTTAAAATCATGCATCTATCGTCCATACTAATATATTATGGCCTAACTGACATTTAAATCCTTGATCAATTTCTATTTAAGCCTTTAACTAATAAAAATCAATATTGATTAACTTTTATGATTTTTATGATTTAATCCTTGTACCTTAATTACTAACCATTCAACAAAATTATCGAACCAAAAGTCAATATAACACTATAATAGACTTGTAAATAATAATAAATAATATTTATTGACTCGATCATCGAAAAATGGGGTTCCGAAACCACCATTTTTGGTAGCATTAAAAAATGGGTTGTTATAATTACAAAAATATGAAGCTTGCTAAGTTATTAATGGGGCTACCACCTATGAGAGAGGTGGGTTATGCATCAACTTTGGGAAAAAAGTAGTTATGCAAATTGGGTAGGTGAAACGAGTAAATGCGACAAGTGAGGTACATCTCAAACACTTATCTAGTGTTTTACATTATGACTTACTATTGGCTTGGTGAAGACACAAGGCCCCTTTCCAAGTTCTGAAGCGAGTAAGCCGAAGGGCTTACAAACCGAAGTTAGCGGCAATACTCCAGGTTAACCTAGTGTTTAATGTGAGTGTGCCAAAATCTTTTTGTGCGAATTAAGGGGATCCCGATTAGGGAAATTCACAATGGGAGCAAGTAAGAACAGTGGCCTCTTACGATCGAGATGTAAAAAAGAGAGAAACAGTTTGAGTTAGGAGACGACAGAGACATAACCTGAGGCAAATGTTCCGAGGAGTGGAACGACCCAATAGAGAGACTAGTTGGGAATCAACCAAGGTATTAAGACTGTTTCGAGATAATCCAAATCAATGTTGTTCCAAGGACACAGTAAGGGTGTCACAAGAATGGGTGGGTAAATAAAAGCTAGTAACCATTGCACACAGAACATCCCATGGAGGTCAACATATTAAATAGGGCTCATTTGACCCATTTGAACTGGCCCGAGTCATGGAACATATGGAGAAGCCCATCTACTTAAAGCCTTGGTGGCCCAGTGAAACACTCCAAGAAAACTAGAGTTACCAAGGTAATTAATATAAATCCTAAAGGATAAAGATGTATAGAGTTTAAATCCCTTAGGACTCTCATATTTTAGATAGGCACAAATCCTAATCGTCGATGTAACTCAATCTAAATCGTTGTATTTGAGGGAGCTCAACTATAAATAGAGGTCTTCCCCCTCATTTGTAATCACTTAGTTGTAATCCTTCAAAGTAATAGAGATACTTTTAGAGAATTTACTCAAACACTTTGTAACAGCCCGATTTAGGGGCTAGTCAGAACAGTGATCTCGGGATCACTAATCCGAGGTTAGATAAAATTATTTTCATGTTATTTTATGTGTTATAACATGTTTATAAATATGCATGAAAATTTTAGTGCCTTAATTTTAGTGATTTCATGCCTAATCGCGAAAAAAGACTAAATCGCAAAAACTGTGAAATTTCTATTTTAATTGCTAGAGGTGCCAAATAGCTATAGAATATTTATTGGAGGTCCCAAATATGCAATTTGGTCTTGTTTTAAGTGAGTTGGCCGGCCATAGTATGCATAGGGGACAAGAGCATTTATTTTGGTCAATAGTTGGTGATATTAGTTGATAAAATGAATAAAATAAGATGAAATAAGCCAAGGCTATCATCTTTTCATTTTCTTTTCTTCTCCAACCAAAAATATCAACCAAGGGAGGGCTTTGAAAGCTTGAAAATTTCAGCAACTCATTTCCTCTTCAAGTAAGTGATTTTGATGGTATAAGTTGATTATTTTTGTACTTTTAGAGTCCCCAAAGCTTAAGCTAACTAATGAGGGGACTAATTTGCAATATGGTTGAAAGTATAGGGACTTTTCATGAGAGAGTTTATGTTGGTTTCTAAGTTTTTATGGAAGAAAATGAATGTTGGGAAGATGAGAAACAACTTTTGTGAAAGGTGTTGTTATGAAAACACCTAATTAAAACTAAGATGCAAATGTTGTAGTTTGTTCATTAATGCATGAAATAGTTAGAATTGTGGATAGTTGTAAGAGGATTAAATGTTCAGCTAGGCTTGCTTGATAAGAAAATATGATGAAAAGTGATTTACGAGCCTAGGGGCAAAATCATAATTTTGCCAAAGTATAAGGGCGAAATAGTCATTTTTGCCTAAGTATAGATTATGATGTATTATAATTTATAAGTGATTAAATGTGTAAATTCCATTGTTCTAGATCAAAGAAAACGAGATTTAGACCTAAAATAGGAGAAAAAAGAAATGTGGGCAAATAGATCCCTTTCGACCCTCTCGATATTGAGGTAAGTTCGTGTGGATATGTTGCATTTACGTGTGGAATATTTATTATTCAAATGTTGTATGGAATGTATATTTACTCTATGAATGTATTAAATATGTTTTAAGAGATATCAAGGGAATTGATTCTAAGAATAGAGAGATTGCAAAGGTCATGATACAATGACAATTAAGGTCCCGTATAAGACCATATTCGAAATATGGCCTCGGTGTGAGATATTGAATAAGACCATGTCAGGGACATGGCATCAATATGATATTTCATGTAAGACCCTATCGGGGGCATGAGGTCAATGTGAGATTATATGTATGTGACTCAAAAGTGTTATTTAACAACTTGAGTGATTCAACAGGTATGTTGAAAACGAGAAAGTATGTGGTTGTACCACGAGAGGTACAAGTATGTGTTAGAACTAGATTGAGGTGAATTCAGTATATGATGAACCCATAGTGGGTTATGTGTAAATAATGTATCCAAATGGCATATGTTGTAATTATAAGTGCATTGCGTGAAAGCAAAGGATTATTGTAGAAATCTAAGTAAGAATGATAGTGTGTGAGGATGTTCCCGGATGAACATTTGAAATAAGAAAATGCATGTGGATAAATATCTGTGGATGTATAATAATGGTGGGCTATGTGCGATACCATCGAGTTTAGTATCAAATGGTGGGCTATGTGCGATGCCACCCTATTAAAGATAAATGGTGGGCTAAGTGCGAAACCACCGAGAGTTTGGTAGTACCATGAATGGTTTATTGTAAAATGTTTGATGTGTTGCTTTATGTGATCATGTGGTGACAAGTGCAGAGATGTATGCTAAATAACATGAGCATTTGGCTTGTGGTATAGTGAGAATGTGGTAAGAGATGGAATGAGTAAGCTTTAAGAATGATTGAGTAGGTAACCATGAGTTTAAGAGTCAAACTCATTATAATACCTTGTGATTGATTATAATCAATGAATATCAATAATTGATTATTATTATTGCATATGAACTTACTAAGCATTATTGCTTACTCCTTTTCTTTTTCCATCTCTTATAGGTTAGCTTAACTAGTTCGGGTTGGAGATCGCCGGAGATGTTTTCACACTATCGAGCAGACACTTGGTATGAGGTTTCAAGTCCTTATGAGTTATGTCATGTATAGGGATCTTATTTTAAGTCGATCAAGTCATAGTTATGTGCCAAATGTGTTGGCCTAAAAGAGTTTATGTTTCAGTTGTGTATAGCCATGGATGATGGCCCATGTTGGTTGTAATTGTACTAGAAATAGTTCTCCCTCGTATATGGGATGAAGACTTCATTTTCATGAATCAAATGTGTTAATTCAAGAGTTATAATTGATGATTTGTGAAGTTCGTGTGATGGTGCATGTATGTGTGCAAGTGAGGATGACTAAATGGCTTGAAAAATAGCCTTGAATTAGTCCACACGGGTAGACACACGGGCATGTGTCTAGGCCGTGTAAGACACACGGTCAGCCCCATGGGTGTGTGACTTGGCTGTGTGTCCCCTTGCATGCTAGGTTTGCAAGTCAGTATGCTCCACGGACTAGGGACACGGGCGTGTGCCCAGGCCGTGTGAAGTATACACATTAATTGTGGAATTTAATTTGACACACGTGCTAAGGACACGGGCGTGTGCCTTGGCCATGTGACCTTAGTGAGATGATGACATCATAGTCAGGATCGATCACGGGTGGAAGACACGGGCATGTCTTAGGGGCACACGGGCGTGTCCCTAGACCAACACAGGCATGTGGCCCCTGTTTTGTTGAAAAGTTTCTCGAGTTCGTAAAAGTTTCTGGAATAGTTCTGATACCTCTCGGAGGTATGTTTAGGGCCCCTTAGGCCGAGTATGTACAAGTGATGGGTTTAAACGAAATTTTATAACCTTTTTTGAGACGTTTAAGCAAGATTAGTTAGGTAATGCCTCAAACCTGATTCTGGTTGAATACGGGTAAGGGGTGTTACATATATTGGTATCAGAGCTATGGTTTAGTCAGTTCTCAGACCAACCTAGCATGAGTAAGAGTCTAGCTATACATGCCATATGTGGACCGTGATAGTGTGATATCTCACGGCTCTAACGAAATTATTTTGTTAAGACAGAGATGATTCCCAACCGAGCTAATTCCAATAACGTTGTAAGGGATAATGAGGTAATTGAAATGTGCTTATGCATTGATGAATTTCGAAGAGGTATGAATAGAAGTTTATGACATGTGGGTGATAAAGTATGAAATGAGAGTTATAAAGTGATAAACTTATCTATATTGGTTTGATATGCATATGGTGTTATATACTCAACCTACAGGGTTAAGAGCATATAGTGAGTAAATTATCCAGAGAACGGGATATATGTGTATGTACAACTATTTGAAAGATGTATGATAAGTATGTCCACATAGTTGAATCTCATGTGCGACTGTTAAAATAGAGGATGTATAATGTTTTGTTTTATGACTCTATTATGAAGCCACACATATTATAGTGTGGGAGTCAAACTAAGAAGTTTGATTAAGTAGAATGCAGGGGATGAGTACGGTCATTCAATGATAAATTGATGAATAAAACCATGGTTGGACCATGGCAATACATGTAATTCCAAATAAGACCATGTCTGGGACATGGCATTGGCAACGATACATGATCTCGTGTAAGACCATATCTAGGATATGGCGTCAGCATCGAATAGTGATTCCAGTGATCGGTATTTAAGACAGGCAGCACAGCTGTCAATATGGTGTGTAGCGGTTGGAGGGTTGATTGTAGAAATCCCCAAGGTGTGATGGTTGGTACGGGTTGGTGTGTAGAGGATGGATTTCTAGGCTGGGATGGGCCATGATGCATATATAGTTACCCTTGTATACGGGCCAAGGCCATAATGTGTTTGTGGGCCAAGCCTTTGATGTGTTTTCGGGAATTACACACTGAGTCTTGGTGACTCACCCTATTATTTTTCCCTAACTTTGCAGATGAGCAGTAGATCGTGGACATGGGAGCAAAGGCGGACTCGGGGGGCCATAAAGTTTTTATTCCTATAGATTATTTCGGTTTTTCCTTAAGTTTTTAGTTTTGGAAACATTTATGTAATAAGGCCCCATAGTTTATACTCACTACTTAGTTTTTAATATTTGCAACTTATGGAACTTTGTCTAAGGTTTAATTATTATAAATAATAATACAAGGTTTTCTTTTCAAAAGTCACCTGTTTATTCGAATTTTGCCTAATAACTTATGATTTACTAAAACCAACATAGCAAAAGTTTTCAACGTACAACCCGTAGCATACCAGATCTGGTCGAAACTTATGGGCCGGGTTTGGGGTGTTACATTTTGGTATCAGAGCCCAGTTCAAAACTCGGGCTGTGGGTTATGGGTCTAGTACTATTTTAAAGTTGATAAGAATTTGGAAAAGTTTGGGTTGAGAAATGGCCTTCGAGTCTACCGGCACCCGATCCACGCAGGTAAGTATTCTAAACTTTTAGATGTAATATGTATGTGGGCTTGATGGGCTTGATGGACGTAGACAAGTATGTTAGGCATTGATGGACTATAGGCTTAGTTAAAACAACTCTTTAAATTCATAAGACTTAATCTATCCAAATAAACCCGTGAACGAGTCGATGGGTTAGGGTGTGGCAACAGGCATACGCATGTCTAGGATTGGATTCAGGGAGAGCTTGGTATTTAAGCAGTCCTAGTGACTCACCTTCTCTTCGCCGGAATCCTACCTGGTGCATAGTGACTGTTCACCTTAGTCATGAGGACTTGTTGACGGGCCAAAATTTATAACTAAAAACCCGAAAGGGACCAGCCACTCTATTTTGTAAAACTACTAAATTACCCCTGATTTATAAATAACCAAAATATCCTTGATTTGTAAAATTACCGAAATACCCCCAGATTGCATAATTATTGAAATACCCCTGGATTACAAAATTACCGAAATACCCTTATTTCACAAAATCACCAAGAAACCCTATTTTGGAAAATTACAAAAATACCCCTGTAGGATAAATTACGAAAATAGCCCTGGGTAGTGAAATGACTAAAATACCCTATGTGTTGAATGTGGGTTCATGGATGTCATCTGTATGTTGATGGTTGATGTGTGTGGTTCCTAGAACTAGGAGACAAACTTAAGACTGAAACTTGTAGATGTAATTCAGAATTCGAAAGAACTACTCTTAAACTACCGTTCATAAGACTGTTCGTGGTTAATCAGTGGAAGAAAATTATTAATTCATAAAATTTCTAATCAGATAAACGTCAATCGGAAGAATGAGTACAAGGGGACGAGGACGCTCCAGATGCGAATACCGGTGCGTACTCTATCATATTATCCTAAGTGTTTCTTTTGGCTTTAGAATTAGAGTTCACAGCAGCATAATGGTGAGACTTGGGTAGTACGATTAATAGTTAATTAGAAATTTCGAGGACGAAATTTCTTTAAGGGGGTTGTCGATGTAACATCCTGAATTTTTGGGCCTATGCATTTAATGGGTGAATATGTGTAATGAGTTAATTTGAGCATTAGGGGTCCAAATTGGGCTCGAGATTGGGTGAAGCCTTAGTTAAATTTTTGTTTGGGCACTATAGGGTTTAAAAGGTGGTATCTCGAGTTTAAAATATCAAAATGGGCTTGTGGCCCAAAGGTCGATGGCGCCACTTAGGGAGCAAGGAGGTGACGCCACACAAGGGAGTAAGGGGCCCAAATTTAAGTTACATGGAGCCCAACTCTTTTAATTTAAGTTAGATAAATTTCGGCATTAAGGTTAGGTAGAGTGGACGGCAACAAGGCTCAATAATAGGAGGATTTATGTGAATGGGATAGTGTAGATAATATAGTTGATAATATGGAAGGAAAAAAAAGGAGAAAAGATAGGAGCTATCTACAAGGCTAGGAGTTGGCCGAAATTCCATCACCTAGAGAAGTGAAGAAATCGGTTTCTTTTTGGCAAAGGGGGTGCCGAATTTTCCCTTTTTATTTGATTAATTTTTAGTTATCAGGAAGGGCACTTTCGGTTTTTCATAGGTGAGTGCCGAAATTTCTATAAATAGGGAGGGTTCTCTTCTTTATTTTTCGGCATTTAGGGTTTCCACCTTTTCTTTCTCTTCTTTCTTCTAAAAGCCGAAAACTCCATTATTCTCTTCTTTCTTCTAAAAAGACGAAAGCTGAAAACTCTATTATTATTTTCTCTTCTTTCAACTAAAAGCTGAAACTAGTTAGATTTCTTCCTATCATCTTCTCTTCTGATCTTCTCAAAAAGCCGGAATCTCTAAGGGGTAGTCGAATTCTCTGCGTTAAGGTGAGTGCCGATTTTCCTATCTCTTCAATCTCTCTTTAAGTTTTTAAGAGACAAGGCCGAATGGCCACTTGGTTGTTAAGGCTGCCGAATGAGGCTAATATTTCCTCTCTTCTGCGTTTGGGCGGTATTTCGGGATTTGAAGGAAACCTGAACATCTAGATTTAAAAGCCGAAAATCGTTAGTCTCCAATTTCGGGATTTTAAGGTAAGGTGATTTTCCCTAGATTTTCACTAGATTCGTTCATCGCATGCGAGATCTTAACTTTATGATGTGGATTAACGATCATATGTTGAGATAGCAGTTCTGACAAGGACTTTTGATGGAATCGAATATGGATCAGGCAAAGGAGAGGATTGGGTCTTTAAACCCAATCCCTAAGTTTAAGAAACGAGCTATGTCAGCAGTACGAGATTGGCCACCAGGTTGTGGACCGACTTCTGAACAATACCTTAGGCAAGTAGCAGTTGTATCGACTTCTGATAGTGTCAACATAGACAGTGTCGTTCTAACGGTAATCAGGTGTGTATATCTCTAACACACTAATTAATCTGTACTAAATATATGTTATGGGCTAAAAGCCTGAAAAAGGTTGTATAGTAATCTGTACTAAATATATGTTATGGGCTAAAAAGCCAAAAAAGGTCAGATAGACAAATGGATTACCCAAAAGGGTAGGCAAAGGATGCAGTGCGTAATCATAGAAACTTCTCTATGTGTATCGATGTATGTGATAGATCGTGAACTTTTAGGTAGTATATTGTTTTGATTCTGCATGTATGTATGCATGGGATGGGATTGATATGATGAAGGGGGAAGAAGGTCGCATAGCGATCGGTGGCTTTGCCACATAGGTCACATAGTGATCGGTCTTTATGATGACAAAAGTCGGTGTCGAAATGCTACGATGTATTATTAAGGTCGCATATGCGATCGGTGGCTTTGCCACATAGGTCACATAGTGATCGGTCTTTATGATGACGCGCTTCATTTGTCGAAATACTACAATGTATTATTAAGGTCGCATGGCGATCGGTGGCTTTGCCACATAGGTCACACAATGATCGGTCTTTAAGACAGGCAGCACAGCTGTCGATATGGTGTGTAGCGGTTGGAGGGTTGATTGTAGAAATCCCTAATGTGTGATGGTTGGTACAGGTTGGTGTGCAGAGGATGGATTTCTAGGCTGGGATGGGCCATGATGCATATATAGTTACCCTTGTATACGGGCCAAGGCCATAATGTGTTTGTGGGCCAAGCCTTTGATGTGTTTTTGGGAATTACACACTGAGTCTTGGTGACTCACCCTATTATTTTTCCCTAAATTTTGCAGATGAGCAGTAGATCGTGGACATGGGAGCAAAGGCGGACTCGAGGGGCCATAAAGTTTTTATTCCTATAGATTATTTCGGTTTTTCCTTAAGTTTTTAATTTTGGAAACATTTATGTAATAAGGCCCCATAGTTTATACTCACTACTTAGTTTTTAATATTTGCAACTTATGGAACTTTGTCTAAGGTTTAATTATTATAAATAATAATACAAGGTTTTCTTTTCAAAAGTCACCTGTTTATTCGAATTTTGCCTAATAACTTATGATTTACTAAAACCAACTTAGCAAAAGTTTTCAACGTACAACCCGTAGCATACCAGATCTGGCCGAAACATATGGGCCGGGTTTGGGGTGTTACATTGTGGTATCAGAGCCCAGTTCAAAACTCGGGCTGTGGGTTATGGGTCTAGTACTGTTTTAAAGTTGATAAGAATTTCGAAAAGTTTGGGTTGAGAAATGGCCTTCGAGTCTACCGGCACCCGATCCATGCAGGTAAGTATTCTAAACTTTTGGATGTGATATGTATGTGGGCTTGATGGGCTTGATGGACGTAGACAAGTATGTTAGGCATTGATGGACTATAGGCTTAGTTAAAACAACTCTTTAAATTCATAAGACTTAATCTATCCAAACAAACCCGTGAACGAGTCGATGGGTTAGGTGTGGCAACAGGCATACGCATGTCTAGGATTGGATTCAGGGGGAGCATGGTATTTAAGCAGTCCTAGTGACTCACCTCCTCTTCGCTGGAATCCTACCTGGTGCATAGTGACTGTTCACCTTAGTCATGAGGACTTGTTGACGGGCCAAAATTTATAACTAAAAACCCGAAAGGGACCAGCCACTCTATTTTGTAAAACTACTAAATTACCCCTGATTTATAAATAACCAAAATATCCTTGATTTGTAAAATTACCGAAATACCCCCAGATTGCATAATTATCGAAATACCCCCGGATTACAAAATTTCCAAAATACCCTTATTTCGTAAAATCACCAAGAAACCCTATTTTGGAAAATTACAAAAATACCCCTGTAGGATAAATTACAAAAATACCCCTGGATAGTGAAATGACTAAAATACCCTATGTGTTGAATGTGGGTTCATGGATGTCAATCTCAGATGTTGATGGTTGATGTGTGTGGTTCCTAGAACTAGGAGACAAACTTAAGACTGAAACTTGTAGATGTAATTTCGAATTCGAAAGAACTACTCTTAAACTACCGTTCATAAGACTGTTCGTGGTTAATCAGTGGAAGAAAACTATTAATTCATAAAATTTCTAATCAGATAAACGTCAATCGGAAGAATGAGTACAAGGGGACGAGGACGCTCCAGATGCGAATACCGGTGCGTACTCTATCATATTATCCTAAGAGTTTCTTTTGGCTTTAGAATTAGAGTTCGCAGCGGAAGCATAATGGTGAGACTTGGGTAGTACGATTAATAGTTAATTAGAAATTTCGAGGACGAAATTTCTTTAAGGGGGGTTGTCGATGTAACATCCTGAATTTTTGGGCCTATGCATTTAATGGGTGAATATGTGTAATGAGTTAATTTGAGCATTAGGGGTCCAAATTGGGCTCAGGATTGGGCTGAAGCCTTAGTTAAATTTTTGTTTGGGCACTATAGGGTTTAAAAGGTGGTATCTGAGTTTAAAATATCAAAATGGGCTTGTGGCCCAGTGGTCAGTGGCGCCACTTAGGGAGCAAGGAGGTGACGCCACACAAGGGAGTAAGGGGCCCAAATTTAAGTTACATGGAGCCCAACTCTTTTAATTTAAGTTAGCTAAATTTCAGCATTAGGGTTAGCTAGAGTGGACGGCAACAAGGCTCAAAAATAGGAGGATTTATGTGAATGGGATAATGTAGATAATATAGTTGATAATATGGAAGGAAAAAAAGGAGAAAAGATAGGAGCTATCTACAAGGCTAGAGTTGGCCAAATTCCATCACCTAGAGAAGTGAAGAAATCGGTTTCTTTTTGGCAAAGGGGTGCCGAATTTTCCCTTTTATTTGATTAATTTTTAGTTATCAGGAAAGGGCACTTTCGATTTTTCATAGGTGAGTGCCGAAATTTCTATAAATAGGGAAGGTTCTCTTCTTTATTTTTCGGCATTTAGGGTTTCCACCTTTTCTTTCTCTTCTTTCTTCTAAAAGCCGAAAACTCCATTATTCTCTTCTTTCTTCTAAAAAGACGAAAGCTGAAAACTCTATTATTATTTTCTCTTCTTTCAACTAAAAGCCGAAACTAGTTAGATTTCTTCCTATCATCTTCTCTTCTGATCTTCTCAAAAAGCCGGAATCTCTAAGGGGTAGTCGAATTCTCTGCGTTAAAGTGAGTGCTGATTTTCCTATCTCTTCAATCACTCTTTCAGTTTTTAAGAGACAAGGCCGAATGGCCACTTGGTTGTTAAGGCTGCCGAATGAAGCTAATATTTCCTCTCTTCTGCGTTTGGGCGGCATTTCAGGATTTGAAGGAAACTCGATCATCTAGATTTAAAAGCCGAAAATCGTTAGTCTCCAATTTCTGGATTTTAAGGTAAGGTGATTTTCCCTAGATTTTCACTAGATTCGTTCATCGCATGCGAGATCTTAACTTTATGATGTGGATTAACGATCATATGTTGTGATAGCAGTTCTGACAAGGACTTTTGATGGAATCGAATATAGATCAGGCAAAGGAGAGGATTGGGTCTGTAAACCCAATCCCTAAGTTTAAGAAACGAGCTATGTCAGCAGTACGGGATTGGCCACCAGGTTGTGGACCGACTTCTGAACAATACCTTAGGCAAGTAGCAGTTGTATCGACTTCTGATAGTGTCGACATAGAGAGTGTCGTTCTAACGGTAATCAGGTGTGTAGATCTCTAACACACTAATTAATCTGTACTAAATATATGTTATGGGCTAAAAGCCGGAAAAAGGCTGTATAGTAATCTGTACTAAATATATGTTATGGGCTAAAAGCCGAAAAAAGGCTGTATAGACAGTCGGATTACCCAAAAAGGGTAGGCAAGGGATGCCAGGTACGTAATCATAGAAACTTCTCTATGTGTATCGATGTATGTGATAGACTGTGAACTTTTAGGTAGTATATTGTTTTGATTCTGCATGTATGTATGCATGGGATGGGATTGATATGATGAAGGGGAAGAAGGTCGCATAGCGATCGGTGGCTTTGCCACATAGGTCACATAGTGATATGTCTTTATGAAAGGCAGCTCAGCTGTCAAAGTGCTACGATGTATTATTAAGGTCGCATGGCGATCGGTGGCTTTGCCACATAGGTCACATAGTGATCGGTCTTTATGACAGGAAGCTCAGCTGTCGAAATGCTACGATGTTTTATTAAGGTCGCATGGCGATCGGTGGCTTTGCCACATAGGTCACACAGGTGATCGGTCTTTAAGACAAAGTAAAGACACCAAGTTGTTGATATGGTGTGTAGCGGTTGGAGGGTTGATTGTAGAAATCCCCAAGGTGTGATGGTTGGTACGGGTTGGTGTGTAGAGGATGGATTTCTAGGCTGGGATGGGCCATGATGCATATATAGTTACCCTTGTATACGGGCCAAGGCCATAATGTGTTTGTGGGCCAAGCCTTTGATGTGTTTTCGAATTACACACCGAGTCTTGGTGACTCACCCTATTAATTTTCCCTAACTGCGGATGAGCAGAGATCGTGGACATGGGAGCAAAGGCGGACTCGGGGGCCATAAAGTTTTTATTCCTATAGATTATTTCGATTTTTCCTTAAGTTTTTAGTTTTGGAAATATTTATGTAATAAGGCCCCATAGTTTATACTCACTACTTAGTTTTTAATATTTGCAACTTATGGAACTTTGTCTAAGGTTTAATTATTATAAATAATAATACAAGGTTTTCTTTTCAAAAGTCACCTGTTTATTCGAATTTTGCCTAATAACTTATGATTTACTAAAACCAACATAGCAAAAGTTTTCAACGTACAACCCGTAGCATACCAGATCTGGTCGAAACTTATGGGCCGGGTTTGGGGTGTTACATTTTGGTATCAGAGCCCAGTTCAAAACTCGGGCTGTGGGTTATGGGTCTAGTACTGTTTTAAAGTTGATAAGAATTTGGAAAAGTTTGGGTTGAGAAATGGCCATCGAGTCTACCGGCACCCGATCCACGTAGGTAAGTATTCTAAACTTTTGGATGTGATATGTATGTCGGCTTGACGGGCTTGATGGACGTAGACTAGTATGTTAGGCATTGATGGACTATAGGCTTAGTTAAAACAACTCTTTAAATTCATAAGACTTAATCTATCCAAACAAACCCGTGAACGAGTCGATGGGTTAGGGTGTGGCAACAGGCATACACATGTCTAGGATTGGATTCAGGGAGAGCTTGGTCTTTAAGCAGTCCTAGTGACTCACCTCCTCTTCGCTGGAATCCTACCTGGTGCGTAGTGACTGTTCACCTTAGTCATGAGGACTTGTTGACGGGCCAAAATTTATAACTAACAACCCGAAAGGGACCAGCCACTCTATTTTGTAAAACTACTAAATTACCCCTGATTTATAATTAACCAAAATATCCTTGATTTGTAAAATTACCGAAATACCCCCAGATTGCAAAATTACCGAAATACCCCCAGATTACAAAATTACCAAAATACCCTTATTTTGCAAAATCACCAAGAAACCCTATTTTAGAAAATTACGAAAATACCCCTGTAGGATAAATTACGAAAATACCCCTGGGTAGTGAAATGACTAAAATACCCTATGTGTTGAATGTGGGTTCATGGATGTCGTCTGTATGTTGATGGTTGATGTGTGTGGTTCCTAGAACTAGGAGACAAACTTAAGACTGAAACTTGTAGATGTAATTCCGAATTCGAAAGAACTACTCTTAAACTATCGTTCATAAGACTGTTCGTGGTTAATCAGTGGAAGAAAACTATTAATTCATAAAATTTCTAATCCGATAAACGTCAATCGGAAGAATGAGTACAAGGGGACGAAGACGCTCCAGATGCGAATACCGGTGCGTACTCTATCATATTATCCTAAGTGTTTCTTTTGGCTTTAGAATTAGAGTTCGCAGCGGAAGCATAATGGTAAGACTTGGGTAGTACGATTAATAGTTAATTGGAAATTTCGAGGACGAAATTTCTTTAAGGGGGGTTGTCGATGTAACATCCTGAATTTTTGAGCCTATGCAGTTAATGGGTGAATATGTGTAATGAGTTAATTTGAGCATTAGGGGTCCAAATTGGGCTCAGGATTGGGCTGAAGCCTTAGTTAAATTTTTGTTTGGGCACTATAGGGTTTAAAAGGTGGTATCTGAGTTTAAAATATCAAAATGGGCTTGTGGCCCAGTGGTCAGTGGCGCCACTTAGGGAGCAAGGAGGTGACGCCACACAAGGGAGTAAGGGGCCCAAATTTAAGTTACATGGAGCCCAACTCTTTTAATTTAAGTTAGATAAATTTCGGCATTAAGGTTAGGTAGAGTGGACGGCAACAAGGCTCAATAATAGGAGGATTTATGTGAATGGGATAATGTAGATAATATAGTTGATAATATGGAAGGAAAAAAAAGGAGAAAAGATAGGAGCTATCTACAAGGCTAGGAGTTGGCCAAATTTCATCACCTAGAGAAGTGAAGAAATCGGTTTCTTTATAGCAAAGGGGTGCGAATTTTCCCTTTTATTTGATTAATTTTTAGTTATCGGGAAGGGCACTTTCGGTTTTTCATAGGTGAGTGCCGAAATTTCTATAAATAGGGAGGCTTCTCTTCTTTATTTTTTGGCATTTAGGGTTTCCACCTTTTCTTTCTCTTCTTTATTCTAAAAGTCGAAAACTCCATTATTCTATTCTTTCTTCTAAATAGCCGAAAGCTGAAAACTCTATTATTATTTTCTCTTATTTCAACTAAAAGCCGAAACTAGTTAGATTTCTTCCTATCATCTTCTCTTCTGATCTTCTCAAAAAGCCGGAATCTCTAAGGGGTAGTCGAATTCTCTGCGTTAAGGTGAGTGCCGATTTTCCTATCTCTTCAATCCCTCTTTCAGTTTTTAAGAGACAAGGCTGAATGGCCACTTGGTTGTTAAGGCTGCCTAATGAAGCTAATATTTCCTCTCTTCTGCGTTTGGGCGGCATTTCGGGATTTGAAGGAAACCTGATCATCTAGATTTAAAAGCCGAAAATTGTTAGTCTCCAATTTCGGGATTTTAAGGTAAGGTGATTTTCCCTAGATTTTCACTAGATTCATTCATCGCATGCGAGATCTTAACTTTATGATGTGGATTAACGATCATATGTTGTGATAGCAGTTCTGACAAGGACTTTTGATGGAATCGAATATGGATCAGGCAAAGGAGAGGATTGGGTCTGTAAACCCAATCCCTAAGTTCAAGAAACGAGCATGTCAAGAAGACGGGATTGGCCACCAGGTTGTGGACCGGCTTCTAAACAACACCTTAGGCAAGTAGCAGTTGTATCAACTTCTGATAGTGTCGACATAGAGAGTGTCGTTCTAATGGTAATCAGGTGTGTAGATCTCTAACACACTAATTAATCTGTACTAAATATATGTTATGGGCTAAAATCCAGAAAAAGGCTGTATAGTAATCTGTACTAAATATATGTTATGGGCTAAAAGCTGAAAAAAGGCTGTATAGTAATCTGTACTAAATATATGTTATGGGATAAAAGCCGGAAAAAGGCTGTATAGACAGTCGGATTACCCAAAAAGGGTAGGCAAGGGATGCCAGGTACGTAATCATTGAAACTTCTCTATGTGTATCGATGTATGTGATAGACTGTGAACTTTTAGGTAGTATATTGTTTTGATTCTGCATGTATGTATGCATGGGATGGGATTGATATGATGAAGGGGAAGAAGGTCGCATAGCGATCGGTGGCTTTGCCACATAGGTCACATAGTGATCGGTCTTTATGATGACATCAATTTCACCGTCGAAATGCTACGATGTATTATTAAGGTCGCATGGAGATCGGTGGCTTTGCCACATAGGTCACATATTGATCGGTCTTTATGACAGGAAGCTCAGCTGTCGAAATGCTACGATATATTATTAAGGTCGCATGGCGATCGGTGGCTTTGCCACATACGTCACACAGTGATCGGTCTTTAAGACAGTAGCACAAATTGTCGATATGGTGTGTAGCGGTTGGAGGGTTGATTGTAGAAATCCCAAGGTGTGATGGTTGGTACGGGTTGGTGTGTAGAGGATGGATTTCTAGGCCGGGATGGGCCATGATGCATATATAGTTACCCTTGTATACGGGCCAAGGCCATAATGTGTTTGTGGGCCAAGCCTTTGATGTGTTTTCGGATTTACACACCGAGTCTTGGTGACTCACCCTATTATTTTTCCCTAACTTTGCAGATGAGCAAGAGATCGTGGACATGGGAGCAAAGGCGGACTCGAGGGCCATCAAGTTTTTATTCCTATAGATTATTTCGGTTTTTCCTTAAGTTTTTAATTTTGGAAACATTTATGTAATAAGGCCCCATAGTTTATACTCACTACTTAGTTTTTAATATTTGCAACTTATGGAACTTTGTCTAAGGTTTAATTATTATAAATAATAATACAAGGTTTTCTTTTCAAAAGTCACTTGTTTATTCGAATTTTGCCTAATAAAACCGACTTAGCAAAAGTTTTCAACGTACAACCCGTAGCATACCAGATTTGGTCGAAACTTAAGGTCCGGGTTTGGGGTGTTACATTTTGGTATCAGAGCCCAGTTCAAAACTCGGGCTATGGGTTATGGGTCTAGTACTATTTTAAAGATGATAAGAATTTGGAAAAGTTTGGGTTGAGAAATGGCCTTCGAGTCTACCGGCACCCGATCCACGCAGGTAAGTATTCTAAACTTTTGGATATGATATGTATGTGGGCTTGATGGGCTTGATGGACGTAGACTAGTATGTTAGGCATTGATGGACTATAGGCTTAGTTAAAACAACTCTTTAAATTCATAAGACTTAATCTATCCAAACAAACCCGTGAACGAGTCGATGGGTTAGGGTGTGGCAACAGGCATACGCATGTCTAGAATTGGATTCAAGGAGAGCTTGGTATTTAAGCAGTCCTAGTGACTCACCTCCTCTTCACTGGAATCCTACTCAGTGCGTAGTATTTGCTTCACCTTAGTCATGAGGACTTGTTGACGAGCCAAAATTTATAACTAAAAACCCGAAAGGGACCAGCCACTCTATTTTGTAAAACTACTAAATTACCCCTGATTTATAAATAACCAAAATATACTTGATTTGTAAAATTACCGAAATACCCCCAGATTGCAAAATTACCGAAATACCCCCGGATTGCAAAAATACCAAAATACCCTTATTTTGCAAAATCACCAAGAAACCCTATTTTGGAAAATTACAAAAATACCCCTGTAGGATAAATTACAAAAATACCCCTGGGTAGTGAAATGACTAAAATACCCTATGTGTTGAATGTGGGTTCATGGATGTCATCTGTATGTTGATGGTTGATGTGTGTGGTTCCTAGAACTAGGAGACAAACTTAAGACTGAAACTTGTAGATGTAATTCCGAATTCGAAAGAACTACTCTTAAACTACCGTTCATAAGACTGTTCGTGGTTAATCAATGGAAGAAAACTATTAATTCATAAAATTTCTAATCAGATAAACGTCAATCGAAAGAATGAGTAAAAGGGGACGAGGACGCTCCAGATGCGAATACCGGTACGTACTCTATCATAATATCCTAAGTGTTTCTTTTGGCTTTAGAATTAGAGTTCGCAGCGGAAGCATAATGGTGAGACTTGGGTAGTACGATTGATAGTTAATTGGAAATTTCGAGGACGAAATTTCTTTAAGGGGGTTGTCGATGTAACATCCTGAATTTTTGGGCCTATGCATTTAATGGGTGAATATGTGTAATGAGTTAATTTGAGCATTAGGGTTCCAAATTGGACTCAAGATTGGGCTGAAGCCTTAGTTAAATTTTTGTTTGGGCACTATAGGGTTTAAAAGGTGGTATCTGAGTTTAAAATATCAAAATGGGCTTGTGGCCCAGTGGTCATTGGCGCCACTTAGGGAGCAAGGAGGTGACGCCACATAAGGGAGTAAGGGGCCCAAATTTAAGTTACATGGAGCCCAACTCTTTTAATTTAAGTTAGCTAAATTTCGGCATTAGGGTTAGGTAGAGTGGACGGCAACAAGGCTTAAAAATAGGAGGATTTATGTGAATGGGATAATGTAGATAATATAGTTGATAATATGGAAAGAAAAAAAGGAGAAAAGATAGGAGCTATCTACAAGGCTAGGAGTTGGCTGAAATTCCATCACCTAGAGAAGTGAAAAAATCGGTTTCTTTATGGAAAAGGGGGTGCCGAATTTTCCCTTTTTATTTGATTAATTTTTAGTTATCAGGAAGGGAACTTTATGTTTTTCATAGGTGAGTGCTGAAATTTCTATAAATAGGGAGGGTTCTCTTCTTTATTTTTCGGTAATTAGGGTTTCCACCTTTTCTTTCTCTTCTTTCTTCTAAAAGTCGAAATGTAACACCCTGAAAATTTGAGTAATTTATTTTCTATGTGTGCTTTGAGTAATTATTCTAGAAAGTAAAATTTTCTGATTTATTTTCGTGGTTAGTATAGTCCTGAAGAAGGGTTTAAAATTTTTTTTTTAGAAGGAATAATATTAATTTTGAGAATTTATGGAAATAGACTAAGTGGCATTGACACATAAATTAATTTAAGTGTCAATGTGTAGCATAAGATGAGTAGTTGGACAAGTGGTGATGGCGCATGAGCTAGTACATGGGGGTGAAGGTTCGAATCCCCTAAATAGCATCTAGGTGAATTTTATTTTTGATTTTTCTGCCCATGTATAGCAAGTGTCGGCCAGAGCATATATATGGAAGGTGTTGACTTGTTATTTTTGGTTAGTATATCAAAGGAATAAGGAAAATTTGAACTTAAGGAAGGGTATCAAAAGAATAAGGAAAATGTGAAGATATGAGGCATGAATCAAGGAGTTGTTTAAGGAAACAATATCTTGGCCTAAAGACCAAGCATATGGACGGCATTATGGCTAGGGGGGGGAGCCGAATGTTGGTGATAGTTTGGCTAGGAATTTTAGTCTTTGGTTTTGGTCATTTTGTTTAGTTTGTGCAAGTTTTGAAAATTCTCTCAAACTCTCTTTTCCTTGGCCGAAATTGTGCACTTGGTAAGCCTAGTTTCTTTTGTCAAATTGGTCATTTTTGTTTTACACTTTGGTGTCAATTTTGTGCCTTTCTCCTTGTGCCGATTTTACCAATACCTAAAGAGACCATTCTTTTCTTTTCTTCTCCCCATTGCCGATTATACATTGCTCTCAAAACTTATCTTTTTCTTTCTTTTCTTTTCCATTCTATTTGGAAACCAAACATCATCACCATCTCTCTATTTGATTTCTTTCAATCGAAATTCTCTCCACCTACACTTTCATGGCGAATGTTAAAGTGCCTATAACCGATTTTATTTTCTCTTTTCTTTGTTTCTTCATAGCCGAATTCTTCTTAGATCCATATTATTCTCAAATCCTATCTTTTCGACGTGGAAATAGGTAAGAATCCTTTTCGTTTCGATTAGTTAATAGTGGTTATGGCGAATATTGATGATGGTTTGAAAGCTTTATTAGATCAAAATAAACGTTCCTTCTTTTAACGTTTATTTTGTTATACTTTAGTGCGATAACGGAAGTTTGGAATCAAGAAGTCGTGGGTGACAAAACGTTGGAATCAATTTTGTGGTAAGGAAATCATATCTTTAAAACCTTAGGATTATTTTGATATCATTGGATTAACGATCCTTGTCCTTGAAGACATTCAAAATAGGGAAGAAAAGGGCGGTGTTTAGCCTTCTCTAAGAAGGGAGGTTCTGTTATTCCCTCTAAGTACAAGCAAAGGACTATTTCAAAGAATCCGGGATTTCCACCGGGTTGTGGACGTTCAACCGAGGAAAATCAACTGCTCAAGTCGTTCGTACTCGAACCATTATTTGTTCGTGGATTCGATTCGATTAGCGAACCATCGATCGGAGAAAAATCGCAAGTAGAAGTCTTACGAAAATCCGAGGGTAAATCTCTAGATCGCTATAGTTAGATCGGTTTTATTATAGATTATAGTGTTTTAATTAACACAATACGATATAGGTGTTGAAGAGCGGGAAAGTTTAGTTCTCTCCATAACCAGGTGTGTAACTTCACACTCATTTTCGGGTTGGACATCATGTTGTAAGTTACGTGATAAATTCGTAAAATAGTAAAAACGGAAAATACGTAGCAACTCATATTTTTGAGTAAATGCATGAAAACGGTTAAAACCGAGAAAATGAAATCCGATAATACTCTAGTTTGATAAATGGGCCGATAATACTCTAGTTCGATAAAATGGGCCGATAATACTCTAGTTCGATAAAATGGGCGATAATACTCTAGTTCGATAAAATGGGCGATAATACTCTAGTTCGATAAAATGGGCGATAAAACTCTAGTTCGATAAAATGGGCCGATAATACTCTAGTTCGATTAAATGGGCGAAAATACTGCTTTTGATAAATTGGGCTAAAATGGGCCAAAGTCACTAAACTACTAAATGGGCTAGTTGATAAATTGTTTAATTGAGCCTAATGAAGGGTTAATTGATAAGCCCACCGATGATATGGATTAATGAAAATCATTATATGATTGTATTTGTTATATACGCATGATTGCATGGGGTGGGTTATATGAAGAGAAGAATGGCCAGTTGCCACAAATTTGGCTCATTGCCTCTAGTTCGGTGGCTCACCTTACAATATGGCTCAATGCCTCTAGTTCGGTGGCTCGCCACAAATTCGCTAAATGCCTCTAGTTCGGTGACAATGTCACAATCTAGTTCGGTGAGTGCACTACAAAATTATTTAAGGGCTTTAAGCCCATGATTGGTGTGTTTGGCGGGGTGGGTTGACTTGATCCCCACAGTGTGTTGGTTGGTACGGGGTGTGTTAGCGGATGGATACTAGGTTGGTTTGGGAAATTCATATTTCATGCATTCTTCTCTTTAAATTATGTTACTTTACGATGTATGGTTGAAATCACATTAATGGGCTCAAGCCCAACATGATATCTTGACGATTTGACCTAAAAATGGTGGTAAGTGAGTTGCACACTGAGTTCTTTGTAACTCACCCAAATTTTATTAACCATTTCGTAATGGAAATTGACGTGGACTTGGGCCTGAGATGACTTGGTGGAGGCCATACTACAAACTTGGGTTTTAATAAACTATGACTTTATTTAAGTTTTTATTTTAATTGCTATTATTGGGTTGATGTAATAAGGCCTCTTATTATGTTTTATGGTTTTATTGTGTGGATGATTTAAATTTTATTTCTAAACTCTTAATATGGTTTTATCTCAATATGTTAAGTTTTCTTAAGAACATTGGTTTTATAACAAAAAGTTTTGTAGCACTATTTTATCTTAACCCTATGAAAATAAACGAATGTATGATTGGTGTGACAAACCAAATCTTGTCTAAACGCATAGACCGGGTTTGGGGTGTTACATTTAGTGGTATCGAGCCCAGCCAAAACTCGGCCGTGGTTTGGGTTCAATAAAGAAATTTGTTTGAAAATAATTTCTAGAGTTTTGAGTAAAGGTAGTATGGCACCATGAGCATCCCGCGCCAAGTCAAGTAAGTATCTCAGATATCTGTATGTTTATTATCATTGTGATATGATTATAAGAAACACTCTAGAACTTCTAGTTTTAGGTGTTAAAACCGTAGAGATTGAGACAATAGGATATTGATGCGAAAACACTCTATCTCTTTCATATCATAAGACATCGTTAATAAACAATTGAAATATTATTCGATTCATAAAACTCTTAATCGATTAAATCGAATTATTCGCCATGAGCACTAGAGAGGACGTGGTCGTGGACGCGCGAGGCGTGGCCGTGGTAGAGGACGAGGTGTTAGGGGCGCAATCGATGTGCCAAAGTTATATGTCGGAAATGGATGCACTGCGTCACTCGAGAGTGAGACGGGATCGCACGACCATATGGAAGAGGATAATGCTTTGACACGAGCAATGCTGCGAGTACTTGAAAGGGTCGCTGATCCGTAATCGACCAACCGCTCGTGGGTCGATATCGAGCGATCAAATCCAAAGGAGCCGAGGTTTTCGTGAGGTGTCTCTCGTGTAGCTCCCAATGTCGCTGAATATTGGCTTGAGGCGAAGAGAGCGAATTATGGACGATCTTGAGTGCACTTTGTGGAACAAAAGTTAAGAGGAGCGGTATCTTTGTTGAGAGACGGCTTACCAATGGTGGCTTACTATCCGAGATGGCACCGATGCTTTAATTAATCGGGAATTTTCAAGGCTTCCTTTCAAGGGAAATATGTGGGAACAAGCTATGTGGATGCCCGGGGAAGGAATTCTTGAACTGGTGCAAGGAAATAAGACGGTGGCGCATATGAGGCCGAGTTCTTACGTTTGAGTCGCTATGCTCGAACGATAGTGGCAACGGACCATGAGCGTTGTGTGCGCTTTCGAGGACGGTTTGAAAGACGAGTTGCGGGTTTTGATAGCCCCACAACAAGTTAGAACTTTTGCCGCTCTTGTGGAGAAGGCCAAGATAGCCAAGAGGCTAAGAACTCGAACGCCAAAATCGGGAGCAAATTCGAGGCAAGAAAGATCTCAAGCATTCGGGTTCTTCGAGAAGATTCCCGAAGAGGCCCGAATGAGGAACCAGCTCAAGGAAGAGCACCGTGAGTCATTAATCGTAGTCGGGATTGTGCCGAATGTGGGAAAAGACATTCCGGAGAATGTTGGAGGAAAACGGGTGCTTGCTATAAATGTGGATCGACGGAGCATCAATATAGGAGTTGCCCTCGACGTATGGATACAACTCAAGAAGTTCGTACTCTTGATGCACCACCGGCAAGAGGAGTTCAAAGAACCACCGAGAGGTCGGGGACCAGTCGTGGTGGTAATGGGGCCGGACGTGGTCAAGGTGCGCGGTCGAGGCAATGGTCCTAGAGGCAACGCGGATGCAAGACCGCCAGATTGGTGTATGCGGTCGACGTCGTGAGGATGGCAATGCACTGATGTGATAACTGATACGTTCTTCATTTCGATGTACCCGTTATTGCCTTGATAGTGGTTCTACTCATTCGTACATTGCTAGCACCATAATCGAAACTTGAAATTAGACTCAAATTTCCGATAAAGAGATGAGGGTGATTAGTCCCTTAGGTCGACTCGGTGGTGGTTAATAAACTGTTTGGAGACGTGCCCTTAGTTATTCAAGGAGAAACATTCTTGGCAAATTTGATGGAATTGCCTTTTGGCGAATTCGATATCATTCGGCATGGATTGGTTGGTTAAGCACCGGCGCAATTGACCGTCTTTGAAAAGCGGATGTTGATAAGAATCATGGGAGGATAAGGAGATAGTTATGATAGGCGAGCGGAGAAATTTCTTGACAAACGTGATTTCTGCGTTAAAGGCGGAGAAGTTGGTACGAAAAGGATATGGAGCATTTTTAGCATTTATTAGTGCTTTAGATGCCAAAGAGTCACGATGGAAGATGTGAGAACGGTGAAGGAATTTTCGGATGTTTTTCCTGAAGAACTTCCCAGTGTACCTCCGGATCGGGAAGTGGAATTTGGTATTGAGCTTTTGCCCGGAATCGCTTCCAAAGTGTCCATTGCTCCTTATAGAATGGCACCGAAGGAGTTGTCGGAGCTTAAAGCCCAAATTCAAGAACTGCTAGATCGGGGTTTTATTCGACCGAGTGTGTCTCCGTGGGAGCACCGGTTTTGTTTGTTAAGAAGAAGGATGGATCAATGCGTATGTGTATCGATTATAGGCAATTGAATAAGCCGACGATCAAGAATCGGTACCTCTGCCGAGGATTGACGACTGCTTTGATCAATTGAAGGGAGCTTCGCTTTCTCCAAGATTGATTTAAGGTCGGGTTACCACCACCTTAAGGTGAAAGAAGCGGATATTCACAAGACAAATGTTCGAACCCGCTACGGACACTATGAGTTTTTAGTGATGCCGTTTGGGTTGACCAATGCACCACCGCATTTATGGATATGATGAACCGGGTCTTTCAACCATTCTTAGATCGGTTTTGTGGTGGTATTCATAGATGACATTCTGTTTATTCGAGGAGCGAAGAAGAACATGACTCGCATTTACGGATTGTATTGCAAGTGCTTCGAGATAATCATTGTATGCCAAATTCAAGTAAATGTGAATTTTGGTTAAGAGAAGTGACTTTCTTGGGTCATGTGGTATCACCAAGGAATAAGGGTGGATCCTCGGAAGATTGAGGCGGTATTGGATTGGAAACCACCAAGTCGGTAGGTGAGAGATTCGGAGTTTCTTGGGTTTGGCTGGATATTATAGACGCTTTGTTGAGGGGTTCTCATTGATTGCTGCACCTCTAACTAAGCTTTTGCGGAAGGGAGTGTTGTTTATATGGACTGATAAGCAGCAAGAAAGTTTCGAGCGATCAAGAAGGTTTTAACTAAGCGCCGTATTGATTCAACTCCGAGGTCGGGAAGGAGTTTACAGCTTTATTGTGATGCGTCACATACGGGTTTAGGCTGCGTATTGATGCAAAGTGGGAAAGTTGTAGCTTACGCTTCTCGACAATTGAGACCGCACGAAGTGAACTACCCTACTCATGATTTGGAGTTAGCAAGCGTGGTGTTTGCCTTAAAGATTTGGAGGCATTACCTCTATGGTGAAAAGTCTATCATCTATACGGATCACAAGAGTCTTAAGTATCTTCTTACTCGTAAGGAGTTAAACTTGAGACAACGAAGATGGGTGGAGTCATTAAAGGATTATGATTTCTCTATTGAGTATCATCCTGGAAAGGCTAATGTAGTGGCGGACGCATTAAGTCGTAAGGTGGTATCTCGATTTGAGAGCTATGTTTGCCCATTTGAGTTTGTATGAGGATGGTAGTTTGATAGCGGAATTTCAAGTGAAGCCTATGTGGTTGGAACAAATTAAGGAAAAACAGATTTTAGATGAGAAGTTGAGACTTTTATTTCAAAGAAGTGGAAAATGGTGAAATTGAGGATTTTGGAATAAATTCGTAAGGTGTATTGTGTTTTTCGTGAAAGGGTCCAGTATGCCTAAGGATTCAGATCCGAGGCAAATGATTTTGAGGGAGGCGCATAGTAGCCCTTATGCTATGCACCTGGAGAAATAAGATGTATCGGGATCTTCGTGAAATGATTTGGTGGCACAGGTTGAAACGTGAGATTTCGAATTTGTGGGAAAATGCTTAACTTGTCGCAAGTGAAGGCGGAGCATCAATTGCCGTCGTGTCTTTTGCAACCGCTTAAGATTCCTCTTTGGAAATGGGAGCGGATAACAATGGATTTTGTTAGTGGGTTACCTTTAACACCTACTAAGAAAAATTCTGCTTGGGTAATTGTTGATCGTCTGACGAAGACCGCTCATTTTCTACCAAAGGCGTTTGGACTACTCGTTGCGAAGTTGGCGGTAGCCGTATGTATCCGAAATCGTGAGGTTGCATGGGGTACCAGATCGATTATATCGGATCGGGATCCTAGGTTTACATCTCGATTTTGGAAAGCTTTGCATGAAGCCTTGGGTACAAAGCTTAATTTTAGTACGGCTTTTCATCCTCGATCGATGGTCACGGAGAGAGTGATTCGGATTCTGGAAGACATGTTAAGGGGATGTGTAATCGACTTCAAAGGTAGTTGGGAGGATTTTCTACCAAGAAGCGGAATTTGCGTACAACAACAGCTACCATCTAGCATTCAGATGGCACCCTACGAGGCATTGTATGGTCGTAGGTGTCGTTCTCCTATTTGGCCGGATCGAGTTGGGTGATCGGCGCTTGTTAGGACTCGAGATGATTTCTCAAACGGAAGAAAAAGTGAAAGTTATTCGGGCACGCAGTTAAAGGAAGCTTCGGATAGACGAAGTCGATGCGGATCTGAAGCGTAAGGATATCGAGTATGCCGTAGGAGATCGAGTTTTCTGAAGGTCTCACCTTGGAAGAAGATATTCGATTCGGGAAGAAGGGCAAGTTGAGTCCTAGATACATTGGACCATATCGTGTGGTGAAACGAGTTGGTCCAAAGGGCCTATCGATTGAGTTACCTCCGAATTGAGCCAAATTCATAATGTTTTCCACGTGTCCATGTTGAGGCGCTATAGATCGGATCCTTCGCACATAGTACCGTAGAAGAAGTGGAGTTGAATTTGGATTTGTCTTTTGAGGAGGAACCAGTGGAAATCTTAGACCGAGACGTGAAGGTGCTAAGAAAGAAGACTGTGCCGTTGGTCAAAGTGTTGTGGCGTAACCACGGAGTGGAGGAAGCTACGTGGGAGCTCGAGGATGCAATTCGGCAACAATACCCTCACCTTTTTCACCGAGTAAATTTCGAGGACGAAATTTTCTTTTAGGGGTAGAGTTGTAACACCACAAAATTTGAGTAATTTATTTTCTATGTGTGCTTTGAGTAATTATTCTAGAAAGTAAAATTTTCTGATTTATTTTCGTGGTTAGTATAGTCCTGAAGAAGGGTTTAAAATTTTTTTTTAGAAGGAATAATATTAATTTTGAGAATTTATGGAAATAGACTAAGTGGCATTGACACATAAATTAATTTAAGTGTCAATGTGTAGCATAAGATGAGTAGTTGGACAAGTGGTGATGGCGCATGAGCTAGTACATGGGGTGAAGGTTCGAATCCCTAAATAGCATCTAGGTGAATTTTATTTTTGATTTTTCCGCCCATGTATAGCAAGTGTCGGCCAAGAGCATATATGGAAGGTGTTGACTTGTTATTTTTGGTTAGTATATCAAAGGAATAAGGAAAATTTGAACTTAAGGAAGGGTATCAAAAGAATAAGGAAAATGTGAAGATATGAGGCATGAATCAAGGAGTTGTTTAAGGAAACAATATCTTGGCCTAAAGACCAAGCATATGGACGGCATTATGGCTAGGGGGGGGAGCCGAATGTTGGTGATAGTTTGGCTAGGAATTTTAGTCTTTGGTTTTGGTCATTTTGTTTAGTTTGTGCAAGTTTTGAAAATTCTCTCAAACTCTCTTTTCCTTGGCCGAAATTGTGCACTTGGTAAGCCTAGTTTCTTTTGTCAAATTGGTCATTTTTGTTTTACACTTTGGTGTCAATTTTGTGCCTTTCTCCTTGTGCCGATTTTACCAATACCTAAAGAGACCATTCTTTTCTTTTCTTCTCCCCATTGCCGATTATACATTGCTCTCAAAACTTATCTTTTCTTTCTTTTCTTTTCCATTCTATTTGGAAACCAAACATCATCACCATCTCTCTCTATTTGATTTCTTTCAATCGAAATTCTCTCCACCTACACTTTCATGGCCGAATGTTAAAGTGCCTATAACCGATTTTATTTTCTCTTTTCTTTGTTTCTTCATAGCCGAATTCTTCTTAGATCCATATTATTCTCAAATCCTATCTTTTAACGTGGAAATAGGTAAGAATCCTTTTCGCTTCGATTAGTTAATAGTGGTTATGGCGAATATTGATGATGGTTTGAAAGCTTTATTAGATCAAAATAAACGTTCCTTCTTTTAACGTTTATTTTGTTATACTTTAGTGCGATAACGGAAGTTTGGAATCAAGAAGTCGTGGGTGACAAAACGTTGGAATCAATTTTGTGGTAAGGAAATCATATCTTTAAAACCTTAGGATTATTTTGATATCATTGGATTAACGATCCTTGTCCTTGAAGACATTCAAAATAGGGAAGAAAAGGGCGGTGTTTAGCCTTCGGAAGAAGGGAGGTTCTGTTATTCCCTCTAAGTACAAGCAAAGGACTATTTCAAAGAATCCGGATTTCCCACCGGGTTGTGGACGCGTTCAACCGAGGAAAATCAACTGCTCGAAGTCGTTCGTACTCCCAACCATTATTTGTTCGTGGATTCGATTCGATTAGCGAACCATCGATCGGAGAAAAATCGCAAGTAGAAGTCTTACGAAAATCCGAGGGTAAATCTCTAGATCGCTATAGTTAGATCGGTTTTATTATAGATTATAGTGTTTTAATTAACACAATACGTATAGGTGTTGAAGAGCGGGAAAGTTTAGTTCTCTCCATAACCAGTGTGTAACTTCACACTCATTTTCGGGTTGGACATCATGTTGTAAGTTCTGTGATAAATTCGTAAAATAGTAAAAACGGAAAAATACGTAGCAACTCATATTTTTGAGTAAATGCATGAAAACGGTTAAAACCGAGAAAATGAAATCCGATAATACTCTAGTTTGATAAATGGGCCGATAATACTCTAGTTCGATAAAATGGGCGATAATACTCTAGTTCGATAAAATGGGCGATAATACTCTAGTTCGATAAAATGGGCCGATAATACTCTAGTTCGATAAAATGGGCGATAAAACTCTAGTTCGATAAAATGGGCGATAATACTCTAGTTCGATTAAATGGGCGAAAATACTGCTTCGATAAATTGGGCTAAAATGGGCCAAAGTCACTAAACTACTAAATGGGCTAGTTGATAAATTGTTTAATTGAGCCTAATGAAGGGTTAATTGATAAGCCCACCGATGATATGGATTAATGAAAATCATTATATGATTGTATTTGTTATATACGCATGATTGCATGGGGTGGGTTATATGAAGAGAAGAATGGCCATTGCCACAAATTTGGCTCATTGCCTCTAGTTCGGTGGCTCTGCACAATATGGCTCAATGCCTCTAGTTCGGTGGCTCTGCCACAAATTCGACTAAATGCCTCTAGTTCGGTGACAATGTCACAATCTAGTTCGGTAGTGCACTACAAAATTATTTAAGGGCTTTAAGCCCATGATTGGTGTGTTTGGCGGGGTGGGTTGACTTGATCCCCACAGTGTGTTGGTTGGTACGGGGTGTTAGCGGATGGATACTAGGTTGGTTTGGGAAATTCATATTTCATGCATTCTTCTCTTTAAATTATGTTACTTTACGATGTATGGTTGAAATCTGTTAATGGGCTCAAGCCCGAAAGATGATATCTTGACGATTTGACCTAAAAATGGTGGTAAGTGAGTTGCACACCGAGTTCTTTGTAACTCACCCAAATTTTATTAACCATTTCGTAATGGAAATTGACGTGGACTTGGGCCGGAGATGACTTGGTGGAGGCCATACTACAAACTTGGGTTTTTAATAAACTATGACTTTATTTAAGTTTTTATTTTAATTGCTATTATTGGGTTGATGTAATAAGGCCTCTTATTATGTTTTATGGTTTTATTGTGTGGATGATTTAAATTTTATTTCTAAACTCTTAATATGGTTTTATCTCAATATGTTAAGTTTTCTTAAGAACATTGGTTTTATAACAAAAAGTTTTGTAGCACTATTTTATCTTAACCCTATGAAAATAAACGAATGTATGATTGGTGTGACAAACCAAATCTTGTCTAAACGCATAGACCGGGTTTGGGGTGTTACACGAAAACTTCATTATTCTATTCTTTCTTCTAAAAAGCCAAAAGCTAAAAACTCCATTATTCTTTTCTCTTCTTTCAACTAAAAGCCGAAACTACTTAGATTTCTTCCTATCATCTTCTCTTCTGATCTTCTCAAAAAGCCAGAATCTCTAAGGGGTAGTCGAATTCTCTGCGTTAAGATGAGTGCTGATTTTCCTATCTCTTCAATCTCTCTTTCAGTTTTTAAGAGACAAGGCCGAATGGCCACTTGGTTGTTAAGGCTGCCGAATGAAGCTAATACTTCCTCTCTTCTGCGTTTGGGCGGCATTCTGGGATTTGAAGAAAACCTGATCATCTAGATTTAAAAGCCGGAAATCGCTAGTTTCCAATTTTGGGATTTTAAGGTAAGGTGATTTTCCTAGATTTTCACTAGATTCGTTCATCGCATGTGAGATCTTAACTTTATGATGTGGATTAACGATCATATGTTGTGATAGTAGTTCTGACAAGGACTTTTGATGGAATCGAATATGGATCAGGCGAAGGAGAGGATTGGGTCCAGTAAACCCAATCCCTAAGTTTAAGAAACGAGTTGTGTCAAGATGACGGGATAGGCCACCAGGTTGTGGAGCGGCATCCGAACAACACCTTAGGCAAGTAGCGATTGTATCGACTTACGATAGTGTCGACATAGAGAGTGTCGTTCTAACGGTAATCAGGTGTGTAGATCTCTAACACACTAATTAATCTGTACTAAATATATGTTATAGGCTAAAAGCCGGAAAAAGGCTGTATAGTAATCAGTACTAAATATATGTTATGGGCTAAAAGTCGAAAAAAAGGCTGTATAGACAGTCGGATTACCCAAAAGGGTAGGCAAGGGATGCAGTGCGTAATCATAGAAACTTCTCTATGTGTATCGATGTATGTGATAGACTGTGAACTTTTAGGTAGTATATTGTTTTGATTCTGCATGTATGTATGCATGGGATGGGATTGATATGATGAAGGGGAAGAAGGTCGCATAGCGATCGGTGGCTTTGCCACATAGGTCACATAGTGATCGGTGTTTAGGACAGGCAGCTCAGCTGTCGAAATGCTACGATGTATTATTAAGGTCGCATGGCGATCGGTGGCTTTGCCACATAGGTCACATAGTGATCGGTCTTTATGACAGGCAGCTCAGCTGTCGAAATGCTACGATGTATTATTAAGGTCGCATGGCGATCGGTGGCTTTGCCACATAGGTCACACAGTGATCGGTCTTTAAGACAGGCAGCACAGCTATCGATATGGTGTGTAGCGGTTGGAGGGTTGATTGTAGAAATCCCCAAGGTGTGATGGTTGGTACGGGTTGGTGTGTAGAGGATGGATTTCTAGGCTGGGATGGGCCATGATGCATATATAGTTACCCTTGTATACGGGCCAAGGCCATAATGTGTTTGTGGGCCAAGCCTTTGATGTGTTTTCGGGATTTACACACTGAGTCTTGGTGACTCACCCTATTATTTTTCCCTAACTTTGCAGATGAGCAGTAGATCGTGGACATGGGAGCAAAGGCGGACTCGAGGGGCCATCAAGTTTTTATTCCTATAGATTATTTCAGTTTTTCCTTAAGTTTTTAATTTTGGAAACATTTATGTAATAAGGCCCCATAGTTTATACTCACTACTTAGTTTTTAATATTTGCAACTTATGGAACTTTGTCTAAGGTTTAATTATTATAAATAATAATACAAGGTTTTCTTTTCAAAAGTCACTTGTTTATTCGAATTTTGCCTAATAAAACCGACTTAGCAAAAGTTTTCAACGTACAACCCGTAGCATACCAGATTTGGTCGAAACTTAAGGTCCGGGTTTGGGGTGTTACATTTTGGTATCAGAGCCCAGTTCAAAACTCAGGCTATGGGTTATGGGTCTAGTACTGTTTTAAAGATGATAAGAATTTGGAAAAGTTTGGGTTGAGAAATGGCCTTCGAGTCTACCGGCACCCGATCCACGCAGGTAAGTATTCTAAACTTTTGGATATGATATGTATGTGGGCTTGATGGGCTTGATGGACGTAGACTAGTATGATAGGCATTGATGGACTATAGGCTTAGTTAAAACAACTCTTTAAATTCATAAGACTTAATCTATCCAAACAAACCCGTGAACGAGTCGATGGGTTAGGGTGTGGCAACAGGCATACGCATGTCTAGAATTGGATTCAAGGAGAGCTTGGTATTTAAGCAGTCCTAGTGACTCACCTCCTCTTCACTGGAATCCTACCTGGTGCGTAGTGACTGTTCACCTTAGTCATGAGGACTTGTTGACGAGCCAAAATTTATAACTAAAAACCCGAAAGGGACCAGCCACTCTATTTTGTAAAACTACTAAATTACCCCTGATTTATAAATAACCAAAATATACTTGATTTGTAAAATTATCGAAATACCCCCAGATTGCAAAATTACCGAAATACCCCCGGATTGCAAAAATACCAAAATACCCTTATTTTGCAAAATCACCAAGAAACCCTATTTTGGAAAATTACAAAAATACCCCTGTAGGATAAATTACAAAAATACCCCTGGGTAGTGAAATGACTAAAATACCCTATGTGTTGAATGTGGGTTCATGGATGTCATCTGTATGTTGATGGTTGATGTGTGTGGTTCCTAGAACTAGGAGACAAACTTAAGACTGAAACTTGTAGATGTAATTCCGAATTCGAAAGAACTACTCTTAAACTACCGTTCATAAGACTGTTCGTGGTTAATCAATAGAAGAAAACTATTAATTCATAAAATTTCTAATCAGATAAACGTCAATCGAAAGAATGAGTACAAGGGGACGAGGACGCTCCAGATGCGAATACCGGTACGTACTCTATCATAATATCCTAAGTGTTTCTTTTGGCTTTAGAATTAGAGTTCGCAGCGGAAGCATAATGGTGAGACTTGGGTAGTATGATTGATAGTTAATTGGAAATTTCGAGGACGAAATTTCTTTAAGGGGGTTGTCGATGTAACATCCTGAATTTTTGGGCCTATGCATTTAATGGGTGAATATGTGTAATGAGTTAATTTGAGCATTAGGGTTCCAAATTGGACTCAAGATTGGGCTGAAGCCTTAGTTAAATTTTTGTTTGGGCACTATAGGGTTTAAAAGGTGGTATCTGAGTTTAAAATATCAAAATGGGCTTGTGGCCGGTGGTCATTGGCGCCACTTAGGAGCAAGGAGGTGACGCCACATAAGGGAGTAAGGGGGCCCAAATTTAAGTTACATGGAGCCCAACTCTTTTAATTTAAGTTAGCTAAATTTCTGCATTAGGGTTAGGTAGAGTGGACGGCAACAAGGCTTAAAAATAGGAGGATTTATGTGAATGGGATAATGTAGATAATATAGTTGATAATATGGAAGGAAAAAAGGAGAAAAGATAGGAGCTATCTACAAGGCTAGAGTTGGTGAAATTCCATCACCTAGAGAAGTGAAAAAATCGGTTTCTTTATGGAAAAGGGGGTGCCGAATTTTCCCTTTTTATTTGATTAATTTTTAGTTATCAGGAAGGGAACTTTATGTTTTTCATAGGTGAGTGCTGAAATTTCTATAAATAGGGAGGGTTCTCTTCTTTATTTTTCGGTAATTAGGGTTTCCACCTTTTCTTTCTCTTCTTTCTTCTAAAAGTCGAAAACTCCATTATTCTATTCTTTCTTCTAAAAAGCCAAAAGCTAAAAACTCCATTATTCTTTTCTCTTCTTTCAACTAAAAGCCGAAACTACTTAGATTTCTTCCTATCATCTTCTCTTCTGATCTTCTCAAAAAGCCAGAATCTCTAAGGGGTAGTCGAATTCTCTGCGTTAAGATGAGTGCTGATTTTCCTATCTCTTCAATCTCTCTTTCAGTTTTTAAGAGACAAGGCCGAATGGCCACTTGGTTGTTAAGGCTGCCGAATGAAGCTAATACTTCCTCTCTTCTGCGTTTGGGCGGCATTCTGGGATTTGAAGAAAACCTGATCATCTAGATTTAAAAGCCGGAAATCGCTAGTTTCCAATTTTGGGATTTTAAGGTAAGGTGATTTTCCCTAGATTTTCACTAGATTCGTTCATCGCATGTGAGATCTTAACTTTATGATGTGGATTAACGATCATATGTTGTGATAGTAGTTCTGACAAGGACTTTTGATGGAATCGAATATGGATCAGGTGAAGGAGAGGATTGGGTCTGTAAACCCAATCCCTAAGTTTAAGAAACGAGTTGTGTCAGCAGTACGGGATAGGCCACTAGGTTGTGGAGCGGCATCTGAACAACACCTTAGGCAAGTAGCAGTTGTATCGACTTCTGATAGTGTCGACATAGAGAGTGTCGTTCTAACGGTAATCAGGTGTGTAGATCTCTAACACACTAATTAATCTGTACTAAATATATGTTATAGGCTAAAAGCCTAAAAAGGCCGTAGTAATCAGTACTAAATATATGTTATGGGCTAAAAGTCGAAAAAAGGTTTGTATAGACAGTCGGATTACCCAAAAGGGTAGGCAAGGGATGCAGTGCGTAATCATAGAAACTTCTCTATGTGTATCGATGTATGTGATAGATCGTGAACTTTTAGGTAGTATATTGTTTTGATTACTGCATGTATGTATGCATGGGATGGGATTGATATGATGAAGGGGAAGAAGGTCGCATAGCGATCGGTGGCTTTGCCACATAGGTCACATAGTGATCGGTGTTTAGGACAGAAGCGACTCAATTTTGTCCGAAATGCTACGATGTATTATTAAGGTCGCATGGCGATCGGTGGCTTTGCCACATAGGTCACACATGATGATCGGTCTTTAAGACAGCGAGACACAAATTGTCGATATGGTGTGTAGCGGTTGGAGGGTTGATTGTAGAAATCCCCAAGGTGTGATGGTTGGTACGGGTTGGTGTGTAGAGGATGGATTTCTAGGCTGGGATGGGCCATGATGCATATATAGTTACCCTTGTATACGGGCCAAGGCCATAATGTGTTTGTGGGCCAAGCCTTTGATGTGTTTTCAGGATTTACACACCGAGTCTTGGTGACTCACCCTATTATTTTTCCCTAACTGCGGATGAGCGTTAGATCGTGGACATGGGAGCAAAGGCGGACTCGAGGGGCCATCAAGTTTTTATTCCTATAGATTATTTCAGTTTTTCCTTAAGTTTTTAATTTTGGAAACATTTATGTAATAAGGCCCCATAGTTTATACTCACTACTTAGTTTTTAATATTTGCAACTTATGGAACTTTGTCTAAGGTTTAATTATTATAAATAATAATACAAGGTTTTCTTTTCAAAAGTCACCTGTTTATTCGAATTTTACCTAATAACATATGATTTACTAAAACCAACTTAGCCAAAGTTTTCAACGTACAAACCGTAGCATACCAGATCTGGTCGAAACTTATGGGCCGGGTTTGGGGTGTTACAGTCGAAACCATTTTTATGTTTTTTGAAAAACGGGATCGACTTTAAAAAGAAAATGGAGTCGCCACCAACCCTTTTTGTTTAGGTGGGATTGGATCACTTTGTAAAAAACAATTTTGGTCTACGAAATAGAAAAAAAAATAGGTTCGGGAGTCGATTACACACGAGGAAGGATTAGCACCCTCATATGCCCAAAACTGGTACCAAATTGATTAACTAATGTTCTTATGTTGAAAATCTAAAAATTTTAAAATGTAATCTTTTTTTGGAAAAGGCTGATCAATTTGAATTGAATCTCAAGATTCACTCGTTCTAAGGAAATAAGACATCACATCCAATACGTTAGGATATGACATATTTATGCCTCAATACCGAGAATATCTTTGATTTTCAAAACGAGCAATTAAAAGGTTATTTAGTTATTTGGTCAAACGGAAAAATGCAACCCAGCACGTTAGGGCACAATTTCCCGAGTTTCCAAACACTAAATATTGCCTTATTTTTAAAACTTTTAAATAAGCGATTTTAAAATCGACTCAAAATATATTAATTTGACTTGAAATAAAATGGAATAATTAATTTTGGATCAATAAGTTGAAAATTACAATGCGACTATTGCGAATGAAAGGTGAAATTATAGACATAGGACAATATACATGGATAGTGAACTCTATTAATGAATGAAAATAGTATAAAAATAGAAAAAAAACAAATTAACATGTACAAAGTAACAATAAGCTCATATCCAAACATTAACGATCAAAATAATGAAAACTAAAAAATATAACTAAAGAAACAAACCAAAATAAAAAACTATAACAAGCTTTCAAACATAGATAAAAAATAGCAACACCAAATACTAATTGACAATATGAGATAATAATATATGAAAGGGTTTTAAATCAACAAAAATATATAATAAAAATACATTTTTTAGAAATAAATTATATACATAATAGATTTAAAAGAAAATATATACATAAAATAATATGAAATCAATAGTATATATATAGAATAGAATAATAACAAAAATAGAACCTAATAGTAAATTAATAAATGAACAAACACTATATGCAATAGTTTGAAAATAGTAAAATAATAATAATAACAGAGAATACAACAATAAAAATAATAAAATATGTAAATGAACAAATAATATTAGTAAAAATAAATAAATAAGGTAGTAAATATTAAAATAATGAGTATAATAGTAAAATAATAGTAGTAATACTTGATTAATAATAATAGTAATAATAATAATATCAATAATAATGAGAATTAAAAATAATAACAATAATAATGAAATTAATAATAAAATAACAAAAATCACAAAAGGAATTTAAAAAAGGACGAAATTGAATTTAAAATAAAATTTTGGGGCAAATTTAAAAATAAATAAAAGGAAAAGGACCTTATTGAACGCGCGAATAACAAGGGGGTTAAAAGGGAAATATTCCCTGCCCTCCAAAACGCAGCGTTTTGCGTAGGACCTAATTAAAAATGAAACAAAACTTAAGGGCGAAATTAAAATAAAAGAAAACTTAATTGCAAAAATAATAAAAAGCGGAAGGATTGATTTGGCAATAAGACCATTAAAGAAAAACGCGCGGATCCTCCCCGGGTCGGGTCAGTTGTGCACGGATCAGGGACTAAACGACGCCGTTCTGGGCGTTTGAAGCTTGCCCCAAAACGACGCCGTATGGGGGGGCATTAAAAGTCAAATTTTTCACAAAAAATTTCATTTCTCCCCACTTTTAAAAAAAAAACCTGAGCTCTCTCTCAAGCCCTCTGATTTCCGACCACAGGTCCGGTCATCGGTCGGCTAGTCGCCGCCGTTTCAGAAAGTAAGCTTTTTTTTCTATTTTTTATATTGTATTTATATATATGAATAGCTTAAAAAAAAGAAATACAAAGATCTTTACATCGGTTTACACAGTTTCGGAAAAAAGAAAAAATAAAAAAGAACTCAACCTTTCTTTTGTATTGATTTTTGATTTCGTATGCGTAAAATCTAGAGTCTGTAGGTAAAAAAAAAAGAACCCCTATACAAATGTGTAACATCCTAAAATTTGAGTTTTGTATGAGTTACATTAAATTGGTGATTAAGCTTGTTAGATTATTAATTTTCGTTTGTCAAGGAGGTCCTGGGAAGGCTTGGGATCTAATTGGAATTAGTGAAAATTTTTAGCTTTGGTACTTTAAAGAGAGGGAGTCAGTGGATTTATAACATATGGAAATTTTTGAGTAAGAATCTAAGCATAATTGAGCAATTAGTAAAGAGGATATGCGCCACATGTATTGTCTTGAGGGGAGAGGTTCGAATCCCTTGGTATGCATTTCTGTGACTTAAATTTTTGCACTCTCCTATTAAGTGTCGGCCAAGCTTTATTTTTGGTATGTTGGACTTTTAATTTTTATGGTAAGGGGCTAAATGGATTAAGGAAACATTGAAGTTGAGGAAAGGAATCAATAGGATAAGGCAAGTAAGGGAACAAATGGCTTAATTTGTGGAATGTGTTATGGATAGAAAAGTTGGCAAAGGTTGACTCTCTTGGCCATGAACTTGGTCGGTTTTTGGGGCTAGAGGGGTTGGCCGAATATTAATATGGATTAGGAGCTAGTTGGTCAAATTTCTTTAGCAATTTTGTGCACTATTTTCTTTTTCTCCAAAACTTCTCTCCCTAGCTGATTTTGTCATAAGCAATAGGTAAAGCTTTTGTTTTCTTTTGGCCATTTCATTTTTTGACCATTTTGGTACCATCCTTTTTCTCCCTAAACTCTCTCCTTTTTGTGCCAAAATCGTACAACCTTGAGGGACATATTTTTTCAATACCTTTCTTCCTTGGCCGAATGAACACAAATCTCAAAACTTCTTCTTTGTTCATTCTCCATCCTTGAAAACCGAAACATAAACATCTTATCTTCTTTACTACTTATAAAAAAAAATTCTTAAACATCTCTCTCCCTAATTCTTCACCATGGCTGAATGTCAATGATCATCTCCTTAGCCAAATCTTTCTCTTCATATATATATATATTTTCTTCGCAACCATTCTTTCTACTCACATTTTGATCGGTCGGTAAGAACCCTCTTCAATTCTTTATTTTCTTTTCCTTTTTGCCGAATCTACATATTGGCTTGGGAGGGTCTTTTTGACCGAAAATATCATCAACTATCCCTCTCTTAGACAAATCTTTTTCGTCTTTATAGTGAAAGAGAGAAAGGTCGAATTACCATTTCCTCGAAGTTATCTCGTAATCGCTAGAATTCGGACCAAAAACCTTCAAGGTGAGAGTTCTTCACGGTTCTCACGATCATCCTTTATTTGTAAAGATAATTAACAGTATGAAAAGGAATAACCGATTCTTATATATAGGGATTTATTCGTGGATTACTCGGAACTTGTGGTAAGCCTACCTATATCACTTTGTTAAGTCCATACTTTAATAGATTATTGATTTATTAAAGATCTAACGAATGGAGGCTCGTAGTAATGTATTGAAAGGGAAACCTAGTGGTGATCTAAAAAGGAGTGGATTGACGATCCCAACTCCTAGGTTCAAGCATAGGGCTGTTTCGGCAATTCGAGACTTTCCACCGGGTTGTGGACCCTTCTCTGGTGAAAATCAATTATTCGAGGTTGATCGCAGTTCTGAGCCATTAGCTGTTCGGGGTTTTCCAACGGGTTGTGGACCATCAACCGGGGAAAATCAATAAATCGTAGTTATTCGCAATTCCGAGGGTAAATCTTAGATCGTTTCTTTAGAGTAGCTTTATTAGATCGCGTTTATTTTTCTAATCGAGCGTTAAAAATATTCTAGGTGTTGACGATCAAGAAAGTGTAGTGCTCATCGTAATCAGGTGTGTAATCTCAGACCATATCTCGTGGGTTGGATAACTATATCGTATTAATCGTTGGATTAAATCACAAGTTAGTGAAATCGGATAAAATAGTATATTTATCACTTAAATGGTAAAAACTATGAAATCGATATTAAGACCGTGAAAATTATGAAATTTGCCCTTAATGGGTTAAATCGATAAAAGTGACTGAGTGGGCCTTATGTGAATATGTGATAAATGGGCCAAATGTGATATGTGATAAATGGGCCAAATGTGATATGTGATAAATGGGTCATATGTGATATTTGATAAATGGGCCATATGTGATATTTGAAAAATGGGCCATATGTGATATTTGAAAAATGGGCCATATGTGATATTTGATAAATGGACCATAAGTTATATTTGATAAATGTGCCATATGTGATCTTTGATAAATGGGCCAAGTGTGATATGAAATTATATAGGCCAAAATGTGTAATGGGCCAGATTGCAATAATTTTTATAATAGGCCTTATATTAGAATAATTATATGAATGGATTGTTATGCATATTATATACATGATTGCATGGGTTAGGATATTTGACGAAGAGAAGTTCTGGTAGCTTTGCTACAAAATTCTGGTGGCTTGTCCACAAATTGATATATGTCTTAATGCCAAGTTTGATATATGGCTTAATGCCCAGTTTGATATATGGCTTAATGCCCAGTTTGGTGTGTTGGCGGGGTGGGTGACTAAAGCTCCCCACAGGTGTGTTGGTTGGTACGGGTGGTGTGTAGCGGATGGAAAACTAGGTTTGGTTGGGAAATTGCATAACACATGCATGTTATATATATGATATAATGCTATGATTGTAATGGGCTTTGGCCCAATAAATGCTTAATTGAATTTTGGCCCAGTGAAAGTGGTAAGTGAATTACACACTGAGTTCTAAGTAACTCACCCCTATTTTCCTTACTCTCCTCAGGTAATGATCAGTGATGGAGACTTGGGCCGGGGACGACTCAGTGGAGGCCATACTACGAATAATGGGTTATTTACATTCCGGATTTCTTTTTAAGTACTTTTTATTATTTTTACTATTTAAGTTAAGCTGTAATAAGGCCTCTGGTTAATTTTTTTTTATGGATGTTTTACTTGTGGATGGATTTTATAATACGCTTTAAATACTTAAGTGGGGTTTTCTTTTCTAAAAATAGAAATAAATGTTTTTCTTAAAATAAACATGCATAAAGGGTTTTCATTCTTAAATATTTTAACTCGCAAAATTGCCTGTTAAAAACGTTCTTCAAAATTTGTTTTCAAGATTATTTTCGAACTCTATTAAATTTTCTCGAAATATTATTTTAATTTCTTTTAAGTTTCAATTTAGAAATTCTTACGTCTCAAATTGTTTGATTTATCAGTCAACCTTAATTTTCATTAAACTTCACGTCAAGATGTTTTGAAAATCTGATTTCTTAAAATCTTTAAAAAGACTAGATGTATATTCCTTTCCGTGTGACATGTCAAATTTGGTCTTAATGCATAGACCGGGTTTGGGGTGTTACATTTTATGGTATCAGAGCCCGGTTCAAAACTCGACTGTGATTTGGGTTCAAAAACATTTATGGTTCAAAACTATTTTGAATTATAGAACTTATGTTTTTAAAGGTAGTATGGCACCACGAGTAACCGGCACCAAGTCAAGTAAGTGTATGCAAATTTAATTATTATTATTATTATTGTGACATGACTATAGGAACACTCTAGAACTTTTAGTTTTAGGTGTTGCAACTATAGAGATTGAGACTATAGGATGCGTTTACGAAAACCACTCTACTTCTTATATATCATAAAACATCGTTAATAAACACTGAATTAGTATACTGATTCATAAAACTTGTAATCAGATTAAACCGAAATAGTTAAAATGAGTGCTAGAGGACGTGGACATGGTAGACGTGGCCGTGGTAGAGGCCGAGGTGCTAGGGTTGCGTCTGAAGCGTCGGGACATATACCAGAAATGGACGCACCTGCATCACCCGAGACTGAGACTAGATCACATGACTATACGAGAGAGGACATTGCCTTGACCCAAGCAATGCTGCGAGTCTTGGAAAGGGTTGCTGGAGCTAGAACTGGGCTAGCAGCTCGTGCATCAATTTCGAAACGACTTAGATCGAGTGGTGCCGAGGTTTTTAGGGGTATCTCGGGAGTAGCCCCAAATGTAGCGGAGTATTGCCTCGAGGCTGTGGAGTGGATCATGGATGATTTGGAGTGCACCACCGAGCAGAAACTGAGAGGAGCTATGTCCTTGTTGAGGGACGAGGCTTATCAATGGTGGCTTACTGTTCGAGAAGGCACTCAGGCTGAACATGTTACTTGGGATTTCATCAAAACTGCATTCCAAGGAAAGTATGTCGGGGCAAGTTATGTGGATGCCCGGAGGAAGGAATTCCTGAATCTGGTCCAAGGAAAGAAGACGGTGGCAGCTTACGAGGCAAAATTTCTACGCTTGAGCCGTTATGCTCGAACAATAGTGCCAACTAACCATGAGCGCTGTGTACGTTTTGAGGATGGGCTGAATGATGAGTTACGGGTACTGATAGCCCCACAACAACAAAGGACTTTTGCCAAGCTTGTGGAGAAAGCCAAAATAGTTGAAGAGGCTAAGAACTCCGAGCGTTAGAACAGAGATAGAGGTAGAGGCAAGAGGGACTTTAAGTACTCGGGTCCTGCTAAAAGGTTTCAGAAGAGGCCCAGGAATGATGAGCCAACTCCAACTAGAGCACCTGCTGCTACCAATCAGATTCAACCATGTGTTGACTGTGGAAGACGACACCCTGGTGAATGCTAGAAGAGAACCGGTGGTTACTTCAAATGTGGTTCTAAGGACCACCAGTTTAAAGATTGTCCTCGATGGACCGCTCTGAATCAGGAAGCTCGTAACTATGATACATAGCCAGCTAGAGGCGCCCAACAGCCACCGAGAGGCCGTGGGCCAGGTCGAGGTGGTAATGGCGGTGGACGAGGTCAAGAAGCACCGGGTAGAGGAAATGGCTTCAGAGGTAACGCGGAGGCGAGACAGCCAGGGTTAGTGTATGCGGTCAGACGCCGAGAGGATGGTGATGCACCTGATGTGATAACTGGTATGTTCTTCATATCTGATGTACCTATTATTGCTTTGATAGATATCGGATCTACCCATTCGTATGTTGCTAGTGATATATCTGGAAATCTGAACATTAGATCTGAGATTACTGATAGGAAGATGGCGATAATTAGTCCTTTAGGGCGATGCAGCGATAGTGGATAAATTGTTTAGAGACGCGTGCCCTTAGAAATTCAAAGAGAAATATTTTTGGCGGATTTGATGGAATTTCCTTTCGGAGAGTTCGACCTTATTTTGGGCATGGACTAGTTGGTGAAGCACCGTGCGTACTTGGATTGTGCTGCAAAGCGGATGTCGATAAGGACTTTAGAAGATAAGGAAGTTGTGATGATAGGCGAAAGGAGAAATTATTTAGCAAATGTGGTATCTGCTTTAAAGGCAGAAAAGTTGGTGCGAAAAGGGTGTGGAGCATTCCTAGCCTTCATTAGTGCTTTGGATACCAAGGAATTATCGGTGGAAGGTGTTAGAACGGTGAAAGAATTTCCAGATGTCTTTCCCGAGGAACTTCCGGGTTTACCTCCAGACCGGGAAGTAGAGTTTGGCATTGAGCTTTTGCCCGGAACGGCTCCGGTATCCATTGCTCCTTATAGGATGGCACCGAAGGAGTTAGCGGAGCTTAAGGCTCAAATTCAAGAGTTATTGGATCGGGGATTCATTCGACCGAGTGTGTCACCATGGGGAGCACCGGTCTTGTTCGTCAAGAAGAAGGATGGGTCGATGCGTATGTGCATCGATTATAGGCAGTTGAATAATTTGACGATCAAGAATAGGTATCCATTGCCGAGAATCGATGACCTGTTTGATCAGTTGAGAAGAGCTTCAGTTTTTTCCAAGATAGATTTGAGATCGGGTTATCATCAATTTATGGTTAAGGAGGCGGATATTCATAAGACAGCATTTCGAACTCGTTATGGACATTATGAGTTCTTGGTGATGCCGTTTGGATTGACCAATGCACCAGCTGCATTTATGGACATGATGTACTGAGTCTTTCAACCCTACCTAGACCGGTTCATGGTGGTGTTCATAGATGATATCTTAGTATATTCGAGGAATGAAGAAGAGCATGACTCACATTTGCGGATAGTATTGCAATTACTGCGAGAAAAGCAACTTTATGCCAAATTCAGTAAGTGTGAATTTTGGCTGAAGGAAGTGACTTTCTTGGGACATGTTGTGTCGGCCGAAGGAATCGAGTTGATCCTTGGAAGGTAGAGGTCGTGTTGGATTGGAAACCACCAAGTCGATGGGTGAGATTCGAGTTTCCTAGGTTTGGCTGGTTATTATAGACGTTTTGTTGGGGTTTTCGTTGATTGCTACACACCTAACTAAATCAAGTTGCACAAGGGAGTACCGCTTTGTGTGGTCGATCAGCAGCAAAGAGAGTTTTGAGAAATTGAAGAAGATTTTGACTAAGCGCCCGTATTGATTCAACTTTGAAATTGGAAAAGAGTTTATTGTTTACTGCGATGCGTCACACACGGGCTTGGGATGTGTGTTGATGCATGTTGGTAAAGTGGTGGCTTATGCATCTCGTAAGTTAAGGCCGCATGAAGTCAATTATCCTACTCATGATTTGGAGTTGGCTGCGGTGGTTTTTGCCTTGAAGATTTGGAGGCACTACCTGTACGGTGAGAAGTCGATCATTTATACGGATCATAAAAGTCTGAAGTACCTCCTTACCCAGAAGGAGTTGAACTTAAGATAGCAGAGATGGATAGAGCTGTTGAAGGATTATGACTTCTCAATCGAGTATCATCCTGGAAAGGCTAACGTGGTAGCAGACGCGTTGAGTCGTAAGGTGATATCGGAGTTAAGAGCAATGTTTGCTCATCTTAGTTTGTATGAAGATGGCAGTTTGCTAGCGGAACTTCAGGCGAAGCCTATGTGGTTAAAACAGATCAAGGAGAAGCAGTTATCAGATGAAAAGTTGGGTCCCTTAATTCAACGAGTTGAAAGTGGTGTAATAGGGGATTTTGGATTGAATAAAGATGGAGTACTGTGTTTTCGCGAAAGAATTTGTATGCCCAAGGATTCGGATTTGAGACTAATAATTCTGCGAGAGGCGCATAGTAGCCCCTATGCTATGCACCCCGAGGGAAATAAGATGTATCGAGACCTTCGTGATCAGTATTGGTGGCCAGGGTTGAAACGGGAAGTTACGGATTTTGTGAGTAAGTGCTTGACTTGTCAACAAGTGAAGGCAGAACATCAATTACCGTCGGGATTGCTACAACCAGTGAAGATTCCATTATAGAAATGGGAGCGGATAACGATGGACTTTGTTAGTGGGTTACCCTTATCGCCTACTAAGAAAGATTCTGTCTGGGTTATAGTGGATCGATTGACGAAGACTGCCCATTTTCTACCTGTTCGTACGAATTTTTCACTACAGAAGTTTGCCAAGTTGTATGTAGCGGAGATCGTGAGGTTACATGGGGTACCAGTGTCTATTATTTTGGACAGGGACCCTAGGTTTACATCGCGGTTTTGGAAAGCTTTACATGAAGCTTTGGGAACAAAGTTAAATTTTAGCACGGTTTTTCATCCTCAGTCAGATGGTCAGTCGGAAAGAGTAATTCAGATTTTGGAAGACATGTTAAGGGGTTGTGTGATTGATTTCAAAGGTAGTTGGGAGGATTTTCTACCGTTGGCAGAGTTTGCATATAACAACAGTTATCAATCTAGTATCCAAATGGCACCTTATGAAGCATTATATGGTCGTAGGTGTCATACCCCTACCTGTTGGACTGAATTGGGGGAACGGCAGTTATTGGGTCCTGAATTGATATCAGAGACGGAAGAAAAAGTAAAGGTGATTCGAGCACGGTTAAAGGAAGCTTCGGATAGACAAAAGTCGTATGCGGATCTAAAGCGTAAGGATATTGAGTTTAAGGTGGGAGATCAGGTTTTTCTTAAGGTCTCACCGTGGAAGAAGATCTTCAGATTTGGAAAGAAAGGCAAGTTGAGCCCTAGGTTCATTGGACCGTGTCGCGTGTCGGCGTGTAGAACCGTGGCTTATCGACCTTGATTACCTCCGAGTTGAGTCGATTCATAATGTTTTCCATAACTCTATGTTGAGGTGTTATCGATCGGATCCGTCTCACATAGTACAGATAGAGGAAGTTGAGTTAAGGCCTGACTTGTCGTTCGAGGAAGAGCCAATGAAAATTTTAGATCGAGATGTAAAGGTGCTAAGAAAGAAGTCGAGATCGTTGGTTAAGATTCTATGGCGTAATCACGAGCGAGGAAGCTACATGGGAGCCCGAGGAGACAATCCGGCAGAAAAATATCCTCACCTCTTTTAACTGGTAAATTTCGAGGACGAAATTTTCTTTAAGGGGGATAGAATTGTAACATCCTAAAATTTGAGTTTTGTATGAGTTACATTAAATTGGTGATGAAGCTTGTTAGATTATTAATTTTCGTTTGTCAAGGAGGTCCTGAGAAGGCTTGGGATCTAATTGGAATTAGTGAAAATTTTTAGCTTTGGTACTTTAAAGAGAGGGAGTCAGTGGATTTATAACATATGGAAATTTTTGAGTAAGAATCTAAGCATAATTGAGCAATTAGTAAAGAGAATATGCGCCACATGTATTGTCTTGAGGGGAGAGGTTCGAATCCCTTGGTATGCATTTTTGTGACTTAAATTTTTGCACTCTCCTATTAAGTGTCGACCAAGCTTTATTTTTGGTATGTTGGACTTTTAATTTTTATGGTAAGGGGCTAAATGGATTAAGGAAACATTGAAGTTGAGGAAAGGAATCAATAGGATAAGGCAACAAATGGCTTAATTTGTGGAATGTGTTATGGATAGAAAAGTTGGAAAAGGTTGACTCTCTTGGCCATGAACTTGGTCGGTTTTTGGGGCTAGAGGGGTTGGCCGAATATTGATAGGGATTAGGAGCTAGTTGGTCAAATTTCTTTAGCAATTTTGTGCACTATTTTCTTTTTCTCCAAAACTTCTCTCCCTAGCCGATTTTGTCATAAGCAATAGGTAAAGCTTTTGTTTTCTTTTGGCCATTTCATTTTTTTTTGACCATTTTGGTACCATCCTTTTTCTCCCTAAACTCTCTCCTTTTTGTGCCAAAATCGTACAACCTTGAGGGACATATTTTTTTCAATACATTTCTTCCTTGGCCGAATGAACACCAATCTCAAAACTTCTTCTTTGTTCATTTTCCGTCCTTGAAAACCGAAACATAAACATCTAATCTTCTTTACTACTTATAAAAAAAATTTTCTTAAACATCTCTCTCCCTAATTCTTCACCATGGCCGAATGTCAATGATCATCTCCTTAGCCGAATCTTTCTCTTCATATATATATATATATATATATATATTTTCTTCGCAACCATTCTTTCTACTCACGTTTTGATCGATCGGTAAGAACCCTCTTCAATTCTTTATTTTCTTTTCCTTTTTGCCGAATCTACATATTGGCTTGGGAGGGTCTTTTTGACCGAAAATATCATCAACTATCCCTCTCTTAGACAAATCTTTTTCGTCTTTATAGTGAAATAGAGAAAGGCCGAATTACCATTTCCTCGAAGTTATCTCGTAATCGCTAGAATTCGAACCAAAAACCTTCAAGGTGAGAGTTCTTCACGGTTTTCACGATCATCCTTTATTTATTAAGATAATTAACAAATGATGAAAAGGAATAATGATTCTTATATATAGGTATTTATTCGTGGATTACTCTAACTTGTGGTAAGCCTACCTATATCACTTTGTTAAGTCCATACTTTAATAGATTATTGATTTATTAAAGATCTAACGAATGGAGGCTCGTAGTAATGTATTGAAAGGGAAACCTAGTGGTGATCTAAAAAGGAGTGGATTGACGATCCCAACTCCTAGATTCAAGCGTAGGGCTGTTTCGGCAATTCAAGACTTTCCACCGGGTTGTGGACCCTTCTCTGGTGAAAATCAATTATTCGAGGTTATTCACGATTACTCGAGCCATTAGTCGTTCGGGTTTTCCAACGGGTTGTGGACCATCAACCGGGGAAAATCGACAAATCGTAGTTATTCGCAATTCCGAGGGTAAATCTTAGATCTTTTCTTTAGAGTAGCTTTATTAGATAGCGTTTATTTTTCTAATCGAGCGTTAAAAATATTCTAGGTGTTGACGATCAAGAAAGTGTAGTGCTCTCCGTAATCAGGTGTGTAATCTCACACCATATCTCGTGGGTTGGATAACTATATCGTATTAATCGTTGGATTAAATCACAAGTTAGTGAAATTGGATAAAATAGTATATTTATCACTTAAATGGTAAAAACTATGAAATCGGTATTAAGACCGTACGAAATTTGCCCTTAATGGGTTAAATCGATAAAAGTGACTGAGTGGGCCTTATGTGAATATGTGATAAATGGACCAAATGTGATATGTGATAAATGGGCCAAATGTGATATGTGATAAATGGGCCATATGTGATATTTGATAAATGGGCCATATGTGATATGTGAAAAATGGGCCATATGTGATATTTGAAAAATGGGCCATATGTGATATTTGATAAATGGACCATAAGTTATATTTGATAAATGTGCTATATGTGATATTTGATAAATGGGCCAAGTGTGATATGAAATTATATAGGCCAAAATGTGTAATGGGCCAGATTGCAATAATTTTTATAATAGGCCTTATATTAGAATAATTATATGAATGGATAGTTATGCATATTATATACATGATTGCATGGGTTGGGATATTTGATGAAGAGAAGTTCTGGTAGCTTTGCTACAAAATTCTGGTGGCTTGTCCACAAATTGATATATGGCTTAATGCCCAGTTTGGTGTGTTGGCGGGGTGGGTGACTAAAGCTCCCCACAGGTGTGTTGGTTGGTACGGGTGGTGTGTAGCGGATGGAAAACTAGGTTTGGTTGGGAAATTGCATAACACATGCATGTTATATATATGATATAATGCTATGATTGTAATGGGCTTTGGCCCAATAAATGCTTAATTGAATTTTGGCCCATGAACGTGGTAAGTGAATTACACACCGAGTTCTAAGTAACTCACCCCCGCTTTTCCTTACTCTCCTCGGTAATGATCGGTGATGGAGACTTGGGCGGGGGCGACTCGATGGAGGCCATACTACGAATAATGGGTTATTTACATTCTGAATTTCTTTTTAAGTTCTTTTTATTATTTTTACTATTTAAGTTAAGCTGTAATAAGGCCTCTGGTTAAGTTTTTTTTATGGATGTTTTACTTGTGGATGGATTTTATAATACGCTTTAAATACTTAAGTGGGGTTTTCTTTTCTAAAAATAGAAATAAATGTTTTTCTTAAAATAAACATGCATAAAGGGTTTTCATTCTTAAATATTTTAACTCGCAAAATTGCCTGTTAATAACGTTCTTCAAAATTTGTTTTCAAGATTATTTTCGAACTCTATTAAATTTTCTCGAAATATTATTTTAATTTCTTTTAAGTTTCAATTTATAAATTCTTACGTCTCAAATTGTTTGATTTATCAATCAACCTTAATTTTCATTAAACTTCACGTCAAGATGTTTTGAAAATCTGATTTCTTAAAATCTTTAAAAAGACTAGATGTATATTCCTTTCCGTGTGACATGTCAAATTTGGTCTTAACGCATAGACCGGGTTTGGGGTGTTACAAAATGATTCTCTTCCGATTTTATAGCCAGGAAAATAAAAATAAAAAATATAATGTCTTTTTTCATTTGTCTCCTGTATTTTGTTGTTGTTTTGTCTTCTTTTGCAGGTACGGAGGCCAGCCTGGTACACGGACGTGGCGAGGGTGGAGGTCGTGTGGCTGAAGCTTGCGGCGCAAAGGTTCTGCCCTAGGGTTTCTCTTTGTTGAACCTCTTGGGCCGTTCAGGTTTGTTTATTGGGCCATTAGTACTTGGGTTTAGTAGTGGGTCATTTTAATTTAATTTGGGCCCGTATTTTGTAATTTGGACTGTTAAAAGACTTTCAATTTTGGATTTTTATTGCATTATATTTTTTGGTTTTTGGTTATAAAACGGGCCCGGGCGAAATGGGCCTATTACAAGGGCGAAATAGTTATTTTTGATGTATTATAATTTATAAGTGATTAAATGAGTAAATTCCATTGTTCTAGATCAAAGAAAATGAGATTCAGACCTAAAACGGGAGAAAAGAGAAATGTGGGCAAATAGATACCTTTCGATCCTCTTGATATTGAGGTAAGTTCGTGTGTATATGTTGCATTTACATGCAGAATATTTATTATTCCAATGTTGTATGGAATGTATATTTACTCTATGAATGTATTAAATATGTTTTGACGAGATATCAAGGGAATTGATTCTAAGAATAGAGAGATTGCAAAGGTCATGATACGATGACAATTAAGGTCCCGTATAAGACCATATTCGAAATATGGCCTCGGTGTGAGATATTGAATAAGACCATGTTAGGGACATGGCATCAATATGATATTTCATGTAAGACCCTATCGGGGGCATGAGGTCAATGTGAGATTATATGTTTGAGACTCAAAAGTGTTATTTAACAATTTGAGTGATTCAACAAGTATGTTGAAAACGAGAAAGTATGTGGTTGTACCACGAGATGTACAGGTATGTGTTAGAACTAGATTGAGGTGAATTCAGTATATGATGAACCCATAGTGGGTTATGTGTAAATGATGAATCCAAATGGCATATGTTGTAATTATAAGTGCATTGTGTGAAAGCAAAGGATTATTGTAGAAATCTAAGTAAGAATGATAGTGTGTGAGGATGTTCCCGGATGAACATTTGAAATAGGGAAATGCATGTGGATAAATATCCGTGGATGTAAAATAATGGTGGGCTATGTGCGATACCACCTTATTAATTGTTACCGATGGGCTGTGTGCGATACCATCGAGTTTAGTATCAAATGGTGGGCTATGTGCGATGCCACCCTATTAAAGATAAATGGTGGGCTAAGTGCGAAACCACCAAGAGTTTGGTAGTACCATGAATGGTTTATTGTAAAATGTTTGATGTGTTGCTTTATGTGATCATGTGGTGACAAGTGCAGAGATGTATGCTAAATAACATGAGCATTTGGCTTGTGGTATGGTGAGAATGTGGTAAGAGACAGAATGAGTAAGCTTTCAGAATGATTGAGTAGGTAACCATGAGTTTAAGAGTAAAACTCATTATAATACCTTGTGATTGATTATAATCAATGAATATCAATAATTGATTATTATTATTGCATATGAACTTACTAAGCATTGATAAACCGTAAAAGTAACATATTTTAATCCCACAGTTAGCATACTTTTGGATGATTTATCCCTTGATTTATGTAAAAAGCTGCTCTTAATCCTTTCTTTTCATGTTTTATACTCAGGAAAGCACCGGAGGATGGAGAGAACAAGAAACGGGCTCAAAACGAACCAAATTGGGCCAAAGTGAAAATTGACACGGCCTGGACTTGAGCCAATACGACCGTGTCTCCTTGATAGATTAGAACACGGCCTGATCATGATTTACACGGGCGTGACCTCATTAAAGTCTGAACATGGCCTAAAGACAATTCACACGGGCGTGTGCCATGGCTGTGTCCCTGTCGTAGAGAAGAGCAATTTCACTCAGAAAAGGATACTTAGGGGCAAAGAAACCTATTTCAAAAGCCTATATAAACACCCTAAGTATAACCTAGAAGGGGGCGTGAGAGCTAGGCCAAGGAGCCGAGCCGAAAAGGTCGATTTGTGGGAAACACTCGAAGATAGCCGCTGATCCATCTCAAGAAGCCGAATTCTACTCAAGACGGCGGATCTCTCCTTCTATTCCTTCAGGGGGTTTTAGGGATTTCTTATGTTTTGTTTTATCTTTTCCTCTGAGATGTTTTCTTTTATCGTTATGAACTAAACCCTTCATACACTGAAGGGGATGAAACTTAGATGAATCTTGTTATCGTTTGTTTGAACTATATGATAAATACTTGATTTGTTCTTAATTATGTGTTCTTAATTCTTGTGTTGATATTTTTGGGATATTGATTCAAGTTTGATGTGCTTTGGTGGAGGAGCAAAAGTCCCTGCTTAAGAGTAGTTCTAGCATAATTAAGCGGAGTTGATCGCGCGCCTAGAGATAGGGTGACGAGATTTTGCCGGATTAGGGTGAAACCTAATATGGGAGTCCATAGATCGAGTTAATACAATTCTAGGGGTTTAATTAGAAAGAGATTTCAATTAATCAACCTAGGGTTAGACGTTATTCGCTTCGAGAGAGGGTTTAATATACATTAGGGAGCCTTACGGATCAAGTCAAGTGAATAAATCGTCCGTTCAGTTGAGTTAGATAACAAGTGAAGTCTAGGTGGATTCTTCCTAAGGGTATCGTCTTAATCAACTGAGTTTTTCCAACAGTATTTCCCCAATTCATTCTTTTTGTCTTTGCGTCTTTAGCTTAGTAGTTAGTTAAATTTAGATTAAATAACAACTTCACTTATTTTAGGCTAGATAATAAAAAGAAAGCTAGTATTATTACTTTTGGTTCCTTTGGGTTCGACAATCCGATCTTGCCTAAGCTATACTACTGTTCGATAGGTGCACTTGCCTCAATCGTTGTTATAGTTAGTTCCAGGCTCGATCATTATAAATTTAAAACTCTGAAATCAGCGGTCAAGCATTATTGCTTACTCCTTTTTCTTTTTCCATCTCTTATAGGTTAGATTAACTAGTTCGGGTTGGAGATCGCCGGAGATGTTTTCACACTATCGAGCAGACACTTGGTATGAGGTTTCAAGTCCTTATGAGTTATGGCATGTATAGGGATCTTATTTTAAGTCAATCAAGTCATAGTTGTGTGCCAAATGTGTTGGCCTAAAAGAGTTTATGTTTCAGTTGTGTATAGCTGTAACACCCCAAACCCGGCCCAAACACTACGACCGAATTTGGTGTGCTACAGAGAAAACATTTCTTTGAAAACTCCTTTAAACCGGTTTAACTTTTTGATAAAAAATAGTGTCTTGTTTAAAACAGTTGAGGTGTATAAAACCCATACTTAGGTTTATTTAAAAATATTTATTAAGTCAAGTTATTATATATTTTAAATGTACCTGATGGCACAATAAAACATTTTGCGTACAACTTGAGAAAACATGTGTACTTATTTTAATTTCATTAAATAATTTAAACAAATCATTCAAACATGCAACATAGTAAAATAATTCTAGGAGGCCTTATTACAACTTGATTAAAATAAAACCAACAATCGAATAAAATAAACAAGAATTCAAAGTCCATTAAATTCAGATTCCACTGCATGGCCACCTCGAGTCCATCCGGCTCCTCATCCGCAATCTACGAGTCACCTGAAAAATGTTAAAGGAGAAGGTGAGTCACCAAGACTCAATGTGTAACCCTTCCCCGATTTAGTGCAACAACATACACAATTTATAACAAATTAACATGCACTAAATCATGCACCCAACCTAGCCATCCAAACGCCTTTCTCTACCCCGTGTGGTACCAAACCACTGGTGGTGCCAAACCACTGGTGACGTATAGTCACAAAATCCGTCATATTGTGGTGCCAAACCACTGGTGACTCGAAGTCACAAATCCAATGATGGGGCAAACCCATCGTGTGATACCAAATCACTGGCGTCGATCCCATAATGTCAACTGTGGGGCCAACCCACTGTGGTGCTAAGCCACCGGACAAGACGCTATGAGGTGCCAAACCTCCGGAGGTGCCAAACCTCCGTGATCAGTAGTCACAATGTGGTACCAAACCACCGGTGTCCGTCGACACGAATATCGCCCCTCCACTCATATATCCCACATCACCCATCATATATATAATGTAATTCATGCCAACATGTATTTAAATCGCATATACCAAATATGCCATGCTTTCCAAAAGCATCAAATAGTAAACTCATACGGACAGGGTCTTACCTGAATCATCGCTTATATTGTTATGGTATTAAATCCAAAGCTACATAAACCAGATTTAGCATACACAAACATTTAGCACAGTTAATTAATCATAAAGTGTGTATGTACACACCTGATTCTAGTGATAACTCTAAATCCCCAAAGAGGCAATCGGCCACCCTAGCTTTTCTGTCCCTAAATGCCTTTGTATGCTAGCTACCACACACCAAATATTTTTGCTTCCCTAAATCGGCAATTACATGTTAGTAGCCTTCGGTTTTCGGTTACTAAAAGAATAATCTATTAAAAATAGATCCTTACCACCACTTACCAATCGGTTTGACAAAGAATGGAAGATCAGATTTACTGCTTTGAGATCCCGGAGTTCCTCACCAACCAATTGGAGAAAAAGATAGAGGGGAGCTCCTTTGCTTGAGATTCGGCCAACACTGATCAAAAGGAAGAAAAGAATTCGGCTAAAATAGAGAAAAATAATGGTTAAAAGGGAGATAGAGTTTCGGCAAAGAAGAGAGTAGAGGAGATTTTTGGTGTTGAAGCAAAACAAATAGGAGAGAAAGTGTTGGTGAAGATTTCGGCTTGAGAGAATGAGAAGGAGAGAGTAGAAGATGAGCAGAGGAATTTCGGCTATTTGCAAGAATGAAGAAAAGAGAAACAAGATGATAGGTATGTGCCTTAAAAAGAATTCGGCACCTCCCCCCCTATGCTTGCCGTCCACTCTTCCATGAAGAGTTCAAATTTCAGCAATCACCTAAAATTCCTCTTGGCCACTAGTTTAAAATTATTCAAAATAATTTGAATACTCAAATGCCTATATTTTCTCTTTGCCACTTAATAAAAATTAATCAAATAAAATCTAACAAAAATCCAAATATTATCTTCATTATCCTTTTTATTATCTCTTATCACCTCTTCAATTAAATAATAAAAATAAAAGAAACCATGTGCTCATCAATTTCTTCCAGCCGAATTTAAAAAAACAAATTCAGCTTGATCCTTATCCCAATTTGAAGATCCCATGTGCAGGCCAATTCCTTCTCTCCCTTTTCACGCCAGCATTGAAAAATAAAAACCCCAATTGCAGCTCCCTTGGTTCGAACCTAGAACCTCACTGCCGCAGCCCTCTCTTCCAATGCCCCAGGCCACTCTTCCCAATTGACTTTCATGTCATAAAACCCCATCATTTAATTTTAAAGCCTTCCTACTTAAGCCCATCACCGCATATATAAAAATAAAACGCAAAACGCTGCTCCAGCCATTCGAACCTGCGCCCATCTTCACCTCCAACTCCTAAGTGGCTCACGGTAGCCACTTAGCCAATTAATTCTTTGTGTCATGCTTCTCCCTAAATTTTACTTAAACCCTAACTCACCTAGCTCCCTTCTTTAAAACACTTAGAAAGAAATTTTTAGTTCTAAGTCGCCTAGCTCAAGTTATTTCTAGACCCTAAAACATGCCAAATGATCCTAGTATTTAATTCTTCAAGCGCACACATGGGAAATTAATTAAATTTTAGACAACCCCTAATTCAGGATGTTACAATTCTACCCCCCTTAAAATAATTTTGTCCTCGAAATTACTTACTATCGTCCAATCGTGCATCCTTAACTCATCACACTACGCTACTGTTGCGCACTCTGATCTTAAAGAACTATCATACTTTCTGGACACATTCTCTAAGTTCATAATCCAAGTTCCATACACTTTACTAGAAACATAAGAACGAACAAATGCAACCACAACCAAGACAATTGAGGGTATTTCGGAAATAAGAAACTTACCCGTTGTCATATCTGGCACATCTTCCTCCTCGTGACGGCCAAATGCATAAACCAACCTTGGTTGCCTCGCCTCTGCACCTTCAGCACCTCGGCCATGCCCGTTACCATTATCATTACCTCTAGCTGCACCTCGACCCCTCTGTGGTTGCTGGCCATCCCTCCTGAATTGACCACGTCCTTGATCCTCAGCTTGAGTCCTAGCCAACTTCCGCGGACAATCCCTTACCCGGTGCTCCATTGATCCACACTCAAAGCACCCTCTACTTCCAGCCAAACATTCTCCCGAGTGGGATTTCCCGCATCTAGCACACTGAGGTGGCCACTGAGCAGGCTTTGTGGCTCTTTCTGGTTCCCCAAATCTAGCCCTCTTCTCCATATTACTGCCCGAGCCAGGCGATCCAAAGCCTCTCTTCTGTTTATTCTTTTCGTGATTCTGTCTTACGGACTCCTTGATCCCTTCGGCTACCTTAGCCTCTTCCACTAGGACAGAAAACTCACGCTCCTGCTGTGGAGCAATCAACAACCTCAAATCATCTCTCAGACCATCCTCGAATTGGAAACACCGCTCATGTTCAGTAGCCACGATGCCTCTAGCATATCGACTCAGCCTTAAGAATTCTGCTTCATACTCCGACACAGACTTATTTCCTTGTACCAACCCCGAAAAGCTTTCCTCTGGCATCGCATCGCAGCCGGGTACCCACATACTTCTTCTGATAAGCAATTTTGAAGTACTCCCAAGTAAGATCATCTGCCGTAGCACCATCCCGAACCGTGAGCCACCATTGATATGACTCATCCTTTAGAAGCGACACCGCTCCTTTCAGCTTCTCCTCATTTGTCAGATCGAGGTCGTCCATGATTCTCTCATTCGATTCTAACCAATATTCCGCCGCACTGGGTGCCACTCCCGACACACCCCGGAATACCTCAGCTCCGTTGGATCGGAGTCGCTCGGGAACAGATTTTCGAGCTCCCATTCCTCCACTAGCCCCAGCCACTATCTCAAGGACTCGCAACAACACGACTTGCGATCTCGCCTCACCACCATTCTCGATCCTCGCTCCTCGCTCCAAAAGTTGGAGGTGGTGGTGGCGGTGGTACCTCATTCTCCGACCCTTGACTCGACCTAACGGGTTCTGACACGGTCATCCCGCCCCTACCAAGGCCCACGACGGCCACGTCCTCTAGAGCTCATTCTAACTATCGCGCTTTAACTGATTAAGAGATTTTTATGGATTAGTACTTTGTTTCACTTGGTTATTCGCGAAGAAATTTTATGAGGAGAGTTTAATAGTGATTCTTTCGATCAATCAAAGTTTTAAGTCTTCTATCCTAGTTCACACGTAAAAACACATCCATTCCCTAATACCTTTCATACCTATTCACTCTTCTAGGGCATTTCTGTCCGCTTTCTATCCTGTGTATTTTCGTCATTTTCCTACTGAGGGTATTTTCGTAATAAATCAGAGGAATTTTGAAACTTTAATAAATCAAGACATTTTGAAATTTCCCCAAGATGGAGGGTATTTTCAAAAATTTCAGTAAATTAAAGGTATAGCGAATTTTTGGAAACCAGGTATTTTTGGTAATTTTGTCAATCAGGGGTAATTTTCTAAATTTCCAAAGTCGTATTGTTTTGAAATACAGAATTTTGGATACTTTTGCAAAGTATTTTATTAAAATCGGGTAATCTGAAATTTTAGAAACCAAGGGCATTTTCGTAAATTTGCCACTAGGGCATTTTGGTAATTTTGATAAGCCAAGAATATTTTAAAAATTTTTCCAAAAATAATTTTTCCTACTATTTAAAAGGAGTATTGCAATGATTTTTAAAATTAGGGTTTCATAAAACATGGCTAATCCCTTTCGGGTTTTATTTAGTATGTTTAGCCTATGACCGAGTCCTCTTGGTTAGGGTGAACCAAGCTACGCACTGGTAGGAATCCCGCGAAGAGGAGGTGAGTCACGAGGACTGCTTAAATACCAAGCTCTTCCGGATCCAATCCTAGACATGCGCACCAGGGTTACCACACCCTAACTCGGCGACTTGGTCGTAGGTTTGTTTAATTAGGCTTTTAGAGTCTTATGTCTTTTGCTGGGGTAAACTAGTCCTAGGGTCTAAACACTTATCATACTATCTACGTTCCATACCTACCCTTCTACAGATAATAATTCATAAAGAAGTCAGAAGTACTTACCTGGGCGGATTGGCGCCGGAGACTCGCTGCCATGCTGTCTAAAACAAAAACCATTTTCACAAGGCCTACCAAAATATTTTGGGCCTTGGGCCCCCACAGCCGAGCTTTGAACCTGGCTCTAATACCAATTTTGTAACACCCCAAACCCGGCCCAAACACTACGACCGAATTTGGTGTGCTACAGAGAAAACATTTCTTTGAAAACTCCTTTAAACCGGTTTAACTTTTTGATAAAAATAGTGTCTTGTTTAAAATAATTGAGGTGTATAAAACCCATACTTAGGTTTATTTAAAAATATTTATTAAGTCAAGTTATTATATATTTTAAATGTACCCGATGGCACAATAAAAAACATTTTATGTATAACTTGAGAAAACATGTGTACTTATTTTAATTTCATTAAATAATTTAAACAAATCATTCAAACATGTAACATAGTAAAATAATTCTAGGAGGCCTTATTACAACTTGATTAAAATAAAACCAACAATCGAATAAAATAAACAAGAATTCAAAGTCCATTAAATTCAGATTCCACTGCATGGCCACCTCGAGTCCATCCGGCTCCTCATCCGTAATCTACGAGTCACCTGAAAAATGTTAAAGGAGAAGGTGAGTCACCAAGACTCAATGTGTAACCCTTCCCCGATTTAGTGCAACAACATACACAATTTATAACAAATTAACATGCACTAAATCATGCACCCAACCTAGCCATCCAAACGCCTTTCTCTACCCCGTGTGGTACCAAACCACTGGTGGTGCCAAACCACTGGTGACGTATAGTCACAAAATCCGTCATATTGTGGTGCCAAACCACTGGTGACTCGAAGTCACAAATCCAATGATGGGGCCAACCCATCGTGTGATACCAAATCACTGGCGTCGATCCCATAATGTCAACTGTGGGGCCAACCCACTGTGGTGCTAAGCCACTCGGACAAGACGCTATGAGGTGCCAAACCTCTGAGGTGGTGCCAAACCTCTGGTGATCAGTAGTCACAATGTGGTACCAAACCACCGGTGTCCGCTCGACACGAATATCGATTCCCCCACTCATATATCCCACATCACCCATCATATATATAATGTAAATTCATGCCAACATGTATTTAAATCGCATATACCAAATATGCCATGCTTTCCAAAAGCATCAAATAGTAAACTCATACGGACAGGGTCTTACCTGAATCATCGCTTATATCGTTATGGTATTAAATCCAAAGCTACATAAACCAGATTTAGCATACACAAACATTTAGCACAGTTAATTAATCATAAAGTGTGTATGTACACACCTGATTCTAGTGATAACTCTAAATCCCCAAAGAGGCAATCGGCCACCCTAGCTTTTCTGTCCCTAAATGCCTTTGAATGCTAGCTACCACACACCAAATATTTCTGCTTCCCTAAATCGGCAATCACATGTTAGTAGCTTTCGACTTTCGGTTACTAAAAGAATAATCTATTAAAAATAGATCCTTACCGCCACTTACCAATCGGTTTGACAAAGAATGGAAGATCAGATTTACTGCTTTGAGATCCCGAAGTTCCTCACCAACTGATTGGAGAAAAAGATAGAGGGGAGCTCCTTTGCTTGAGATTCGGCCAACACTGATCAAAAGGAAGAAAAGAATTCGGCTAAAATAGAGAAAAATAATGGTTAAAAGGGAGATAGAGTTTCGGCAAATAAGAGAGTAGAGGAGATTTTTGGTGTTGAAGCAAAACAAATAGGAGAGAAAGTGTTGATGAAGATTTCGGCTTGAGAGAATGAGAAGGAGAGAGTAGAAGATGAGCAGAGGAATTTCGGCTATGTGCAAGAATGAAGAAAAGAGAAACAAGATGATAGGTATGTGCCTTAAAAAGAATTTGGCACCTCCCCCCCTATGCTTGCCGTCCACTCTTCCATGAAGAGTTCAAATTTCGGCAATCACCTAAAATTCCTCTTGGCCACTAGTTTAAAATTATTCAAAATAATTTGAATACTCAAATGCCTATATTTTCTCTTTGCCACTTAATAAAAATTAATCAAATAAAATCTAACAAAAATCCAAATAATATCTTCATTATCCTTTTTATTATCTCTTATCACCTCTTCAATTAAATAATAAAAATAAAAGAAACCATGTGCTCATCAATTTCTTCCAGCTGAATTTAAAAAACAAATTCAGCTTGATCCTTATCCCAATTTGAAGATCCCATGTGCAGGCCAATTCCTTCTCTCCCTTTTCACGCCAGCATTGAAAAATAAAAACCCCAATTGCAGCTCCTTGGTTCGAACCTAGAACCTCACTTTGCCGCAGCCCCTCTCTTCCAACGCCCAGTGCCACTCTTCCCAATTGACTTTCATGTCATAAAACCCCATCATTTAATTTTAAAGCCTTCCTACTTAAGCCCATCACCGCATATATAAAAATAAAACGCAAAACGCCGCTTCTCCGACCATTCGAACTGCGCCCATCTTCACCTCCAACTCCTAAGTGGCTCACGGTAGCCACTTAGCCAATTAATTCTTTGTGTCATGCTTCTCCTAAATTTTACTTAACCCCTAACTCACCTAGCTCCTTCTTTAAAACACTTAGAAAGAAATTTTTAGTTCTAAGTCGGGCCTAGCTCTGGTTATTTCTAGACCCTAAAACATGCCAAATGATCCTAGTATTTAATTCTTCAAGCGCACACATGGGAAATTAATTAAATTTTAGACAACCCCTAATTCAGGATGTTACAATAGCCATGGATGATGGCCCATGTTGGTTGTAATTGTACTAGAAATAGTTCTCCCTCGTATATGGGATGAAGACTTCATTTTCATGAATCAAATGTGTTAATCCAAGAGTTATAATTGATGATTTGTGAAGTTTGTGTGATGGTGCATGTATGTGTGCAAGTGAGGATGACTAAATGGCTTGGAAAATAGCCTTGAATTGGTCCACACGGGTAGACACACGGGCGTGTGCCTTGGCCGTGTGACCTTAGTGAGATGATGATGTCATAGTCAGGATCGACCACGGGTGGAAGACACGGGCATGTCTTAGGGGCACACGGGCGTGTCCCTAGACCAACACGGGCGTGTGGCCTCTGTTTTGTTGAAAAGTTTCTCAAGTTCGTAAAAGTTCCTGGAATAGTTCTGATACCTCTCGGAGGTATGTTTAGGGCCCCTTAGGTCGAGTATGTGCAAGTGGTGGGTTTAAACGAAATTTTATAATCTTTTTTGAGACGTTTAAGCAAGATTAGTTAGGTAATGCCTCAAACCCAATTCCGGTTGAATACAGGTAAGGGGTGTTACACACTTGGCATGCTTTTGCCTTCTTGTGGCTTTTCTGTTCTTTCGTTACTCTTTTGTCTATAAGTTGCTTCTACTTTATTTTCGGTGCCTAGGAGAATTTCTATCGAGAATTTTTACTTTGCGAAAGTTAGGCTAATTAGGCATATTTGAACCCAAGAAATTGTCTAAGGCCACATGGATTGCAAGACTAAAATTTTAGTCCCGTAACATTTGTGTGGTGTGGGTATGTTCCTATTGTAGGTGCGTGAGTACTAACCCTTTAATTGTACATTACCAAAAAAAGATTCATGCTTAAATAGAAGATTTTGTTATAAAATAAATAAACAAAAAGTAAAGAACAAAGAGAATAAAAAAGAAAAAAAGAGAGCGTATTTTATTGATCAATTGGAATATTTACAATGTTTCTCCAAAGTCTATATTTATAAACATAAGAAGTATAAATAAAATAGAACTCTACTTTCTAATTACTTTTAGAATTTAAAGTACATCAAAACTTATCTTAATCTTGATGGAAATCCACTTAATAATAAGATATTCATAAAACTCCCCCTTGGATGTCCATTTGTATATAATGTGTCTCGTTAAAACCTTATAAAGATTAAAACCTCGTAAGTAAAAGAATTTCTAGTGAAGGAAAAAGAGTACACATATCTATAATACGCATAATATGTTGCCTCATTAAAAACCTTACCAGGAAAACCCAATGGGCAAAACCTCGATTAAGGGAAAAAGAGTACAACGCGTATTTACTTCCCATTATGAAAACATCACATAATATCTCATATTCTACGTATTTAATCTTGAATACTATCTTTTCAAATGACCATTTCAAAGTATTTGCTAAACATTAAATCAACATTATTTTGAAAGTCATGAGGAAAAATTTAGGGAAATATATTTTGATCTCTTTAGGAGTTTCAGCAATAATCATAGCAAACTTTAATCATGATTCTTCCATAAAAACACAAATAGGTATTTTGGATCATTTTTATAATCCTCTTTTAACTACTATTCACCCAATCAGATTTACCATATATGTTGAAATTATTTCAATTCATATAAATGAACAATTTCTCAATAATTTCAATATGCTTCTGGCATTCTAAATCCTTCAAGGATTTTAATATAAACTTTACTATATAGTGATTCATAAAAGGTTGTAACAACAACCATTAGAAGCAAGTTAAATATTTTATGATCTGTCAGTTTAATAATATATCTAAAGGTTATGGTATCAACCACAAAAGAATATTATATCTTTTCATAATCAATGTCAGTACTTAGAAAAAACTTCATATTTTATTTTATTTTTGCAAAACTACTTCATTTGTACCTTCACTGGCTTTATACCTTTAGATATTTGGACTATTGGTCTAAAAATTTCACGAATTTAATTATACTTGAGTTGTGTCTTTCTATTTAGAATAATCTATTCCATATCTATATTTCTCAATAGATTTATTCAAGATCCTCCTTTTATTTCATTTTTTCAACAATTATATTGCATGCAAAACCATTGTCGACCAGTTTTATTATTCGGTTTCACATTTTCATGAATTGACATAACTTATCGAGATTTCTTTATTTTCATTACTTTAATCTTCAGTTTCAGGTATCTGAATCTCTTTTGGAGTTTTACTTATTAGTTATGTCTTGGGTCTCTTCTGGAGTACCCGCCTCCACTATATGACCATCTAGAAGAATTTTCATCTTTGGAACTGATCAATCTATTATTTATTCTAACTGATTGTCATACTAGGACTTTGTTTCAAATTAAAATATTAGATGGTATATAACACTTGGTTATTCTCATTAAGTTTGTAAATACATATGACAGTTAACTTGTAATGAGTTATCCTTGTTGAACTTCTGGTTCAAATTACTCTCCTCCTAACTCATTACAAGTTATTATTTCTCTCCCCATAATGTCGAGAAAACTATCAAATCAAAATAGTAATCACAAACCATGTCATAATTGAATCTCTAATACATTCAAAACATCTAATAATACAAAGAGACTTGTAATTAATATATATTCCCAACTTTCTTTAAGGATTCACTCATCTTTATGTGTTGTGGTTGAGCAATTGAAACATATACGCACATACAAAAATTCAAAAATGATAAATATTTAGCTCTTGATCAAAAACCAATTGTAATGGGGAGTATTTATAACTTACTGGTTTGGTGCATACAACACGTAAATCAACATAATCTCATGTTAAAAGAGGAAGTCTAGTTCTCATAAGTAATTGTTTAGACATTAATCAAAGGCTTTCATTCAATAATTTCTCTAAACCACTATGCGCATAAGTAAAAACAATTTACAAAAGTTTTTCAATCTCAATCAATAAAAGACTGAGATATAAACTCACTAGTATTAGCAAGATGAATTGTCTTAATTGCATGATCTGAAAGTAATTATTTAAACAAGCAACCTTGCAAACAATAGGTTGCAAGTTGATAGCACATACGTGATTATTTTGTAGATGCATCTACCAATATCATATAATATCAAAACATTCCACATGGTGGATGAATGGGCCTATACTCATTTCAGAAATGCAAGACATTAAATCTCAACTTTAGCTAGTGAATTTTTAACAATCAATTTTCATTGAGAACAAGCAACAAATGAGAATTCTTTAAATTAAAGAATCTCCTTGTTCTTTAATGAATGTCCATATGAATTCTTAATTAATTTTTGCATCATATATGATCCAGGATGGTCTAACTGGTCACACCAAGTAGTAAATGCATTTGTATCAGTAAACTTCTAGTTTACTTTAACATGCATTTCAATTGTACTAAATTGTAACAAAATGATAATTTTACTATAATTCTTTTCACTTTGTATCCACATATAAGTACTATTGTGACATTTACTACTGGAAATGTCTAAATCAATGTGAAGTCTATAATGCCACTAAGTCAATAAATATAATTTCCAAACAATTATATGCAATACTCGCTTCAGGGAATATGTCAAAATCTTCAAATGTAGGGCATTATGTCTAGTGGTATGATTCTCGCTTTGGATGCGAGAAGTCCCGAGTTCAATTCAAAATACTTTTAAAACCCTTTTAACAAGAGTTTTGCATAATCAGTTAACTACCAAGAATAATTGCTTAGGTCATGTATAGAAACAAGCATATATTAAATATATCAATAAACGTCACATCTCAAATATAAAAATATGACATAATGAAAACTAACAATTTTTTTCATAACCATCACCATATAAACATGCATGAAATTTAATTCAAAATCCAAATATTCATTTACAATTGCTCATGTCATTTCTCTAAATAATTAATAAATAGAATAATATAAAACGTATGAACTACTACCTTTAATAATTCTTTAAACTAAATCAAATTTGAATAACCATAAAATTCATTGGTTTTTTAATATAAATTTGCATACTAGATATGTTTTAATCAAATATATTATTTAATTATAAAACCTACTATAGCGACATAAATAAATCAGTAAATGTTCATTTTCATAAACAAATGAGATGCTAAATATTCATTTTCATGAACAAATGAGATACTTAAAGAAATATGTAACACATGTAATCAAAACTAAAAAAGAAGATCATCTCAAAATATTTAAATCATATATCAAGTTTATTTAATATTTAAAGACATACATTTTTTTTGTTCTATGTTGAGTCTTGACGATAAGAACTAAGCAAATTAAACTTCAGCAGTAGACTTTGAATCCAATCAAAATCTATTAATAGCAAACTTTGAGAGTGGATCTTATTTTCCAAGTGTACAATAGATACATAATCAATGACTCTTCATAAACAAATTGTCTCTCTTCTTAAAAATTTCTTGGAAATTCTTGTTATTTTCTTGCTTTCTTCATTTTTCCACTTCTGGTGGTGAGAAAATTTATTACGACCACCCCCAGGACTATTATTATAGTCCAATTTACTACGTCCACGTCAAAGATTATGTCTTTTGAATTTATTATGTTGTTACATTCTCTTTAGGGAATGGTTAGGTTTCGTGGTTAAAAATTTTTGTTCAATCATAAGTAAGAAAAAATTCATGATATTGCTACCGTAGGAGCACATTTGAATCATGAAAAGATGAATAAGCTCTCTCTTGCAAGGTTCTCATTAGTAATATTTTTCCACGTAATTTTAATTGAGAACTTATTCCGAATACCGTAGAGTTATACTCACAATTTTTTAAAAATTGCAACTTCAGGTGAATCCAACCATAACGAGTTTTAGATAGATTTACCATATTCTATTGCTTATAAGTATACCTTTCACAGTCAAATATTTTGCTTTCAACCCCTTAACGAGGATGATGACAAAAGAAGATCACAAAGATAGTCACGATCTATTCAATTTATAACAAGAGTAATAAATATAAATCAATAACCCAATCCTCTTTTGATTCATATGAAATATAATCTTTTATTCATTCACAATCCCAATATGGTATCCATTATTTTAACATCCTAAAATTTAGAATTTTATGTGTTGCATTATTTCTTGCGTTAGGCTAGTTAAAAATATTAATTGTGTATGTTTAAGGGGTCCTAAGAAGGCTCGAGGCTGAATTGGGCTTTAGTAAAATTTTTGTGTTTAAACACTTTAAGGAGAGAGGGTAAATGGCATCAATGCTTATGGAAATAAGTGAGTAAATTGCTAGCACAAATGAGCATATGGTAAAGAGGATGTGGCATCACATGAAGGGCTTTAAGGGAGGAGGTTCGAATCCCACTTGATGCAAATTTTGACTATTTTTTTGTGTTATTCATCCATAGTGTCGGTCATAGATATATTTAAGGCAAGGAAGACTTTTTAATTTTGGAAAGGTGGCTAAGGAAATAAGGTAAGGATGAGTGTAATATCAGGGATTTAGGGGTCCGGAATTTTATCTCGTGTTTATGTGCCTTTGTGTGTTGCATGACTATCTGAGTATGTTTGGGGGCTTCGGGTAACCTTGGGGTTACGTAGGAACCTTAGTGAAAATTTTGGGTTTTAAGCTTTTAGTGGAGAGCTAGGGGAGCTAGGCCTTAAGGGATTTAATATGGTGTTTGATGACACAACAAGTGAAGTGGTGGAGTGGCAAGGTGACACCTAGGAGCAAGGGGGTTGACGCTGCAATGAGGGAGTTCAAGGGGGGAAGAGGTTCGAGCAACTTGGACAGCATTTTGGGGATTCATTTTGGCGTCTAGAGGGGAGGTGTTGGAGATTGGCTGGGACACTAGAGTGTAGGAGGTTTGATAGATTCAAACACCTTGAATGAGTGGTGGAGAGTAAAGCAGGAAGTTTGAATCATTCAAACTCATTTGAATGAGAGGATGTGAGTAAAATTAGGAGAGAAAGAGGGGATGAGGTGAGAGGCTTGAGAGTTGGCCGATTATGGGATTCTAAGGGGGTGGTAATTTCGGTCATGTTAGAGGGGGGTAGGTGCCGAATTTGTTTAGTGGCTGGAGTATTCATCTTTTGCGTTTTCTCCCTTCTCTAGTCTTGCCGAAAGTGTCAACAAGGGTAACTCAATTTCTGTCTTCTTCTTTTCCTATAGTCTAAAGCCGAAGGTAGGTGTGACCATTTGGGCATTTCGTTTACCATCTTTTCCCCTCTTGTCGAATTCTTAACATTCAATTTCTTCTTTTCCCGTTAGTTTATTCCTTCACTCCCTAAAAAGCCGAAATTCACCCTCACCTTCACCATAGCCGAAACTTCTTAAACCTCAACCCTCTCTTCCTCTTTTCATCGATTATATCACTTTCAAAAGCCGAACCATACTTCTCAAAAACCTTAAACTTTCATCTCACTTTCCAAAAGCTGAATAACCTATCTTTGCACAAGAACCTTGGCCGAATCTCTCATTTATCTTTACCTTTCTCTCTTGTCGATCTATTCTTTTTTTTCCTTTCTATCCCGTGTATTCGTTCAACCTCATTTCTTAGCCGAATCTGTCAGAGCCGAATATCTAAGGGTGGTAAGGATCTCTTCTCTGTTGAGCTTTCTTTCTTCTTTCTCCTTGGTTTGCCGAAACCAAGAATCTAACCTTGTTCTTCTGTGTGGACGAAACCATTAAGGGTTGGGTTCGGGTCTTTTGTAGCCAGCGTTAAGGGAGGAGGATCTTTCGGGATTTGATTGAGCAAGGTAGGGAGGCTATAATGTTCGGCCGAAGGCCACATCTTTTGTTCATATGCAGTAAAGCCGAATCTAACATGGCTTATGTAGGGTGTTCGACAACCTTTAGATTCAAGCGAATAGTTTTGGGATTCTGTTGACTTTGGTAAGATGCCCTTTCAATCAAGTGTTCTTTAAGTTCCATTGTTATTTGGATTCAAGGTTTAACCAAGTTTTCTGACAAGATCTCATCTGATGGAATCGAGTACCAGTCAGATTAAGGGAGGGGTTGGAGACGACGTCCCTACCCCTAAGTTTAAGAAGCGGTCTGTTTCAGTAGTTCGGGATTGGCCATCGGGGTGTGGGCCAGCGTCGGAAAGAGACAAACAAATCGCTGTAGTCTCTTCGAGTGAGGACGCTAGGGAGATTGATAGTCTAGTTCTTCAGGTTTTCAGGTGTGTAGTTATCGCACTATTTCTTAATGGCTTTAATAAATATATGTGTGTTTGTGTGGTAGCAGAAATAGTGGCTGTGGTGGTGCTGTTACCTAATTTGGGTAATCTGGTAACCAGGTTAGTATACTACTTATGTTGAGGTTGTGGTTAACAAATGTGGATACATGTAAGCATGTTTTATATGCATATCTGGTATGTTCATATGTTATATTGCCATTTCAACATAATATGCTGCATGTGCATGGGGTTCGGGATATGTTAATTAAGGGGAAGTGTGTGCATTTATGTACGTGGGTGACTTTGTCACAATTAATGACGGCCTCGAGCCTCATTGTGGATTGGTGATGACCATGAGTCTCATCGTGGATATCTGTGATTTAATCACGTAGATCAGTGGCTAGACCACTAAGTGGACTTTGAGCGGTGTGTCTGTCGGCATAGACCGCCAAAGAGGTGTGTAGCGGATGGAGGGTTGATTTAGTAATCCCCATGTGTGTGTTGGATGGATGTACGGGTGGTGCGTAGCGGATGGATATTAGGTTGGGTGGGCTTGCATGTTGCATTTCTATTTTGCTCATGGTATGCTGGATGATGTGGTTGTGGGTTAAGCCCAATAGTGGAAATTGTGTCGTTTAATTACACGCTGAGTCGGTTTGACTCACCCTATTATTTCCCAAAAACAATGCAGGTGACACATGATTCGTTGGGTCGGGTTGGAAGGGATTCGAGGTGGCCATGCGTATGTTTTTCGTACATTTAATTTCAAAAATCGCTGGTTTTACTTTGGTTATTTCGTTTTTGTAATAAGGCCACTCCAACTATTCGGGATTTATGGTTTTGAGTTGGATTTGTTATTTAATAACTTTTAAAATGTGACATTGAAACGTTTTTACCACGGAGACATAAAATGAATCGGATTTTATACAACTTAGGCATTTTTATTCTGCAAACTACTATTTTTAACGACAACTCCTTAAACGAAGGGTTTACTTCTAAAGTTAAAGTCTGATTTCACTAATTAAACTAGAACTTGTTTCACCACTTTCCCGTAACATTCTGGATTCAGCCGTGGTGTTTTGGGCCGAGTTTGGGGTGTTACAATTTGGTATCAGAGCCCAAGTTTTAAACTCGGCCTTTAGGTTTTGAGGCCCACAACGTTTTCAAACTTTGTATTTAGAAGTAGTTAAAAGAAATTTTTCAAATGGAATGGATCAGTGAAGGCATGGCACTCGAATCTTCTGGCCCAGGTCTCCCAGGTAAGTCTACTGACTATTAAATGAATTGGATGGAAGTGGTTGTGTGATGCATTGCTATGGATGTTAGAATTAGGATATTCTCTTTAGGGACAAAGACCTTTAGGGGTGTATGAACTTTACGGAAGAACAACTTGAGATATTATGTCATAAAACTATTTCCTTTAATCAATAAGTGGAAAGAAAGCTAATGCATAAAACTTCTTAACACAGATTAAGACGCGACATTAGACATGAGTAGTAGGGGACGTGGTCGTAATACGCGTAGGCGTGGTAGAGGCAAGATGACTGTATCGGAACCAGTTGGGTCTAGTCAGGGATCAGAGAACGAGGCACCGCCATCGGCCGCGAGAGCAGAGTTTTAGGATCAAACGGGTGGTGATGATGCAGTATCCCAGGCAATGCTGCGAGTTCTGAAGAGAGTTGCGGGAGCAGGCATGGGTAATGGGGCTCGAAAATTGGTTCCTCAGCGACTCCGGGCAAATGGAGCTGAAATATTTAGAGGAGTCTCTGGGGTAGCTCCAAATGTGGCTGAGTACTGGTTAGAGGCGGTCGAAAGAATCATGGATGACTTGGATTGAACAGCTGAGGAGAAGCTGAAGGGCACAGTTTCTCTATTTCGGGATGAAGCCTACCAGTGGTGGCTTACCGTCAAGGAGGGTACACCAGCAGATCAAGTAGATTGGGATTTCTTTAAGATGAAATTCCAAGGGAAGTATGTTGGGGCCAGTTATGTAGATGCCCAAAGGAAGGCTTTTCTGAATTTATGCAAGGGGGAAAATCGGTAGCTGAGTATGAGGCGAAATTTTTGCGACTAAGCCGGTACGCCCGAGGGGTTGTTGCAACCGATTACTGACGCCAGTGAGATTTAAGGATGGGTCATGCGAATGAGTCATGCGGGTGTTGATAGCTCCTCAATGGAAAGGGACATTGCTACTTTGGTGGAAAAGGCTAAGATAGCTGAGGAGGTTAAGCGTACCGAGAGGCAGAATAGAGACAGGGACAGAGGTAGGAATAAGAGAAGGTATGGATCGTCAGGATTGTCGGGAGGACTTCAAAAAAAGCCTAGGGTTAATGGACCTATTCGTGATACTACGCCGGGTACTGGAGGGCAATTTTGTCAGTGTGCTCAGTTTGGGCGGTCACATGCAAGGGAGTGCTGGGGAAGAAGTAAGGAGTGTTTCAGATGTGGGTCGAAGGATCACTTGATTAAGAATTGTCCGCAAGACATGACCAGGGCTCGGACGGTAGGTCAAGGGTACGTGCAGCCAGGTAGGGGTGGTCAGTAGATGCCGAGAGGTCATGGTCCGAACCGATGAGGGAATGGTTGTGGCCGGGGTCGTGGGATACCAGGTAGAGGTACTGGGAGTGCAGATGCAAGATAGCCCGGGTTGGTTTATGTAGCCAGACGTCGTGAGGAGGGGGATGCACCAGACGTTATAACGGGTACGTTCCTTATTTCTGGGTTACCCTTTACTGCTTTAATTGATGTTGGATCGACACACTCATATATTGCTAGCATGGTGTCTGGAACCTTGAATGTGAGTCCTGAAATTGCCTCTAGGAAGATGACAGTACTTAGTCCTTTAGGTCAACCGGTAGTAGTAGATAAACTTTTTAGAGACGTGCCTTTAGAAGTTCAGGGCGTTGTTCTGGCCGACTTGATGGAGCCGCTGTTCGAGAATTTGACTTGATCCTAGGTATGGACTGGCTAGTAAGGTATCGTGCGAATTTAGACTGTGCTGCTAAACGCATGACGTTGAAGACTCTCGAAGACAATGAAGTTTTGGTGATAGGTGAGAGGGGGGACTACTTGTCCAATGTAGTGTCTGCTCTTAAGGCAGAGAGAATGGTAAAGAAGGGGTGCATGGCTTTCTTGATGTTTGTTAGTGCTTTGGATGCAAAGGAAACAGCTGTGGGCGAGGTTAGAACCGTGAAGGAATTTGTAGATGTTTTTCCTGAAGAACTGCCAGGGTTGCCTCTGGATCGCGAGGTGGAGTTTGGAATTGAGCTTCTGCCAGGTACGGCTCCGGTGTCTATCGCTCTTTACAGGATGGCACCAAAGGAGTTGGTTGAACTAAAAGCCCAAATCCAAGAGTTGCTAGATCGCGGGTTTATTCGACCCAGTGTGTCTCCATGGGGAGCATCGATCTTATTTGTGAAGAACAAGGACGGATCTATGCGTATGTGCATAGATTATCGCCAGTTGAATAAACTGACGATCAAGAACAAGTACCCACTGCCAAGGATAGACGACTTGTTTGATCGGCTCAAAGGGGCTGCGGTCTTTTTGAAGATAGATTTGAGGTCGGGATATCACCAGCTTAAGGTGAAGGAAGTAGATATTTAAAAGACAGCTTTTCGGACTCGATACGGGCACTATGAATTCCTGGTAATGTCGTTCGGGTTACAAACGCACTAGCTACGTTCATGGACATGATGAACCGGGTTTTTCAACCCTATTTGGACCAGTTCGTCGTGGTGTTTATAGACGACATTCTGGTATATTCCAAGTCAGAGGAGGAGCATGATGCGCATCTTCGGGTAGTGCTGCAGGTTCTAAGGGAAAAGAAACTGTATGCCAAATTTAGTAAGTGCGAGTTTTGGTTGAGAGAAGTTACCTTTCTCGGGGATGTGGCATCGGCGGAAGGGATAAGGGTGGATCCTCGGAAGATTGAGGCGGTACTGGATTGGAAACCACCTAGGACGGTGGCAGAGATTTGTAGTTTCTTGGGGTTAGCAGGTTATTACAGAAGATTTGTTGAAGGGTTTTCCTCTATAGCGGCACCGTTGACTAAGTTATTGAGGAAGGAGGTACCTTTTGTGTGGACAGACAAGCAGCAGGAGAGTTTTGAGAAGCTAAAAGGGGTTTTGACCGAGGCTCCGGTTTTGATTCAGCCTGTAGTAGGGAAGGATTTTGTGGTGTATTGTGATGCTTCTCATACGAGGTTGGGTTGTGTTCTGATGCAGGAAGGGAAGGTTGTTGCCTATGCATCTCGGTAGCTAAGACCACATGAGGTTAACTATCCCACTCATGATCTGGAGTTGGCTGCAGTGGTTTTCGCTCTAAAGGTGTGGAGACATTATCTCAGTATGGAGAGAAGTCTCATTATCTATACAGCCACAAGAGTTTAAAGTATCTATTGACTCGTATGAGTTGAACTTGAGACAAATGAAGATGGGTGGAGTCGTTGAAGGATTACGATGCTCGATTGAATATCACCTGTAAAGCGAATGTGGTGGCGGATGCATTAAGCGGAAGGTAGTATCGATTTGAGAGCAATGTTCGCTCACCTTAGCCTGTATGACGACGGAAGTTTATTGGCGGAGCTGCAGGTGAAGCCGACATGGTTAAGTTAGGTAAAAGAGAAACAGTTGGTGGATGATGTACTGAGTGCTCGACTTCTGCTAGTTCAGAATAGGGAAATAGAGGATTACAGTTTGAACGATGATGGGGTTTTGTGTTTTCGGGGGAAAGTCTGCATGCCAAAAGATTTAGAGTTAAGGCAGAAGATTCTTCGGGAATCGCATAGTAGCCCTTACACTATGCATCCTGGAGGGAGTAAGTTGTATAGGGATCTACGAGATCAGTTTTGGTGGCCTGGATTGAAGCGGGAAGTTACGGAATTTGTGGGGAAGTGCTTGATGTGTCAGCAGGTCAAAGCTGAACACCAGGTGCCTTCGGGATTGCTACAACCTATGAAGATTCCATAATGGAAGTGGGAGAGAATCACGATTGATTTTGTTAGTGGGCTTCCTCTTACACCTACTAAGAAGGACTCGGTATGGGTGATCGTGGATCGATTGTCAAAGTCCGCGCATTTTTTGCCAGTGCGGGTCGACTATTCTCTGCAGAGGTTGGCGAAGCTGTATGTGGCGGAAATTGTGAGACTACACGGTGCCGCACAATAATATCTGATAGGGACCCTAGATTTACGTCGCGGTTTTAGAGGGCATTGCATCAAGCTTTGGGCACCAGGTTGGACTTTAGCACGGCATTTCATCCGCAGACGGATGGCTAGTCTGAAAGGGTAATTCAGGTATTGGAGGATATGTTGAGGGGGTGTGTTATCGATTTCAGAGGTAGCTGGGAAGAATTTTTGCCTTTAGCAGAGTTCGCGTACAACAACAGTTATCAAGTAAGTATTCGGATGGCGCCATATGAAGCGTTGTATGGGCGGAAGTGTCGCACTCCTACGTATTGGACAGAGTTAGGGGAACGTCATGTCTTAGGTCCGGAGTTGGTGGCAAAATCAAAAGAAAAGGTTAAGGTAATTCGAACTCGGTTGAAGGAGGCATCGGACAGAGAGAAATCGTATGCGGATCTTAAGCGAAAAGAGATAGAATTTGCAGTAGGTGATCGGGTTTTCCTGAAAGTTTTACCGTGGAAAAAGGTGATGAGATTCGGACGTAAGGGTAAGCTGAGTCCCAGGTTTATAGGGCCTTATCGGGTTGTGAAGCGTGTGGGACCAGTAGCGTACCAGTTGGAATTACCTCCCGAGTTGAAGCAGATGCATGATGTGTTTCATGTCTCGATGCTAAGACGTTATCGATCAGATCCATCTCACGTGATGCCAGTTGAGGAAGTAGAGCTAAGACCAGACTTGTCCTATGAGGAGGAGCCAATTCAGATTTTGGAACGAGATGTGAAGGTACTACGGAGGAAATCTGTTCCTCTAGTCAAGGTGTTGTGGCAAACCATGGTTCAGAGGAAGCTTCGTGGGAGCCGGAGGAGGCAATGCGTCAACAATACCCTCATCTTTTTTGACCAGGTAATTTCGAGGCCGAAATTTCTTTAAGGGGGTAGAACTGTAATATCCCGGATTTAGGGGTCCAGAATTTTATGTCGTGTTTATGTGCCTTTGTGTGTCGCATGACTATCTGAGTATGTTTGGGGGCTTCGGGCAACCTTAGGGTAACGTAGGAACCTTAGTGAAAATTTTGGGTTTTAAGCTTTTAGGGGAGAGCTAGGGGAGCTAGGCCTTAAGGGATTTAATATGGTGTTTGATGACACAACAAGTGAAGTGGTGGAGTGGCAAGGTGACGCCTAGGAGCAAGGGGTTGACGCTGCAATGAAGGAGTTCAAGGGGGGAAGAGGTTCGAGCAACTTGGACAGCATTTTGGGGATTCATTTTGCCGTCTGGAGGGGATGTGTTGGAGATCGGCTGGGACACTAGAGTGTAGGAGGTTTGATAGAGTCAAACACCTTAAATGAGTGGTGGAGAGTAAAGCAGGAAGTTTGAATCATTCAAACTCATTTGAATGAGAGGATGTGAGTAAAATTAGGAGAGAAAGAGGGGATGAGGTGAGAGGCTTGAGAGTTGGCTGATTATGGGATTCTAAGGTGGTGGTAATTTCGGTCATGTTAGAGGGGGTAGGTGCCGAATTTGTTTTGTGGTCGAGTATTCATCTTTTGCGCTTTTCTCCTTCTCTAGTCTTGCCGAAAGTGTCAACAAGGGTAACTCAATTTCTGTCTTCTTCTTTTCCTATAGTCTAAAGCCGAAGGTAGGTGTGACCATTTGGGCATTTCGTTTACCATCTTTTCCCCTCTTGCCGAATTCTTAACATTCAATTTCTTCTCTTCCCGTTAGTTTATTCCTTCACTCCCTAACAAGCTGAAATTCACCCCCACCTTCACCATAGCCGAAACTTCTTAAACCTCAACCCTCTCTTCCTCTTTTCATCGATTATATCACTTTCAAAAGCCGAACCATACTTCTCAAAAACCTTAAACTTTCATCTCACTTTCCAAAAGCCGAATAACCTATCTTTGCACAAGAACCTTGGCCGAATCTCTCATTTATCTTTACCTTTCTCTCTTGTCGATCTATTCTTGTTTTCTTTTCTATCTCGTGTATTCGTTCAACCTCATTTCTTAGCTAAATCTGTCAGAGCCGAATATCTAAGGGTGGTAAGGATCTCTTCTCTGTTGAGCTTTCTTTCTTCTTTCTCCTTGGTTTGCCAAAACCAAGAATCTAACCTTGTTCTTCTGTGTGGACGAAACCATGAAGGGTTGGGTTCGGGTCTTTTGTAGCCAGCGTTAAGGGAGGAGGATCTTTTGGGATTCGATTGAGCAAGGTAGGGAGGCTATAATGTTTGGCCAAAGGCCACATCTTTTGTTCATATGTAGTAAAGCCGAATCTAACATGGCTTATGTAGGGTGTTCGACAACCTTTAGATTCAAGCGAATAGTTTTGGGATTCTGTTGACTTTGGTAAGATGCCCTTTCAATCAAGTGTTCTTTAAGTTCCATTGTTATTTGGATTCAAGGTTTAACCGAGTTTTCTGACAAGATCTCATCTGATGGAATCGAGTACCAGTCAGATTAAGGGAGGGGTTGGACACGACGTCCCTACCCCTAAGTTTAAGAAGCGGTCTGTTTCAGCAGTTCGGGATTGGCCACCGGGGTGTGGGCCAGCGTCGAAAAGAGACAAACAAATCACTGTAGTCTCTTCGAGTGAGGATGCTAGGGAGATTGATAGTCTAGTTCTTCAGGTTTTCAGGTGTGTAGTTATCGCATCTTTCGCTTCTTAATGGCTTTAATAAATATATGTGTGTTTGTGTGGTAGCCAAATAGTGGTCGTGGGTGGTGCTCATACCTAATTTGGGTAACTGCAACTGTGTTAGTATACTACTTATGTTGAGGTTGTGGTTAACAAATGTGGATACATGTAAGCATGTTTTATATGCATATCTGGTATGTTCATATGTTATATTGCCATTTCAACATAATATGCTGCATGTGCATGGGGTTCGGGATATGTTAATTAAGGGGAAGTGTGTGCATTTATGTACATGGGTGACTTTGTCACGATTAATGACGGCCTCGAGCCTCATTGTGGATTGATGATGACCATGAGTCTCATCGTGGATATCTGTGATTTAATCACGTGGATCAGTGGCTAGACCACTAAGTGGACTTTGAGCGGTGTGTCCGTCGGCATAGAACCGCCAAAGAGGTGTGTAGCGGATGGAGGGTCGATTTAGTAATCCCTAGGTGTGTGTTGGATGGATGTACGGGTGGTGCGTAGCGGACGGATATTAGGTTGGGTGGGCTTGCATGTTGCATTTATATTTTGCTCATGGTATGCTGGATGATGTGGTTGTGGGTTAAGCCCAATAGTGGAAACTGTGTCGTTTAATTACACACTGAGTCGGTTTGACTCACCCTATTATTTCCCAAAAACAATGCAGGTGACACATGATTCGTTGGGCCGGGTTGGAAGGGATTCGCGGTGGCCATGCGTATGTTTTTCGTACATTTAATTTTAAATCACGCTGGTTTTACTTTGGTTATTTCGTTTTTGTAATAAGGCCACTCCAACTATTCGGGATTTATGGTTTTGAGTTGGATTTGTTATTTAATAACTTTTAAAATGTGACATTGAAATGTTTTTACCACGGAGACATAAAATGAATCGGATTTTATACAACTTGGGCATTTTTATTCGGCAAACTACTATTTTTAACGACAACTCCTTAAACGAAGGGTTTACTTCTAAAGTTAAAGTCTGATTTCACTAATTAAACTAGAACTTGTTTCACCACTTTCTCGTAACATTCTGGATTCGGCCGTGGTGTTTTGGGCCGAGTTTGGGGTGTTACAATGAGGGTAAGGAAAGAAATGAAAGAAAATGAGCAAGAAGGGGGATATGTTGGCCAGTTTTGGGGAGAATATTTTGGAAAGTTTTTATGTCCAATTTTTGATCCTTTTGGTATGGTATACACGGTTTGGGAAGGGTCTTGGGAGTAGCCGAATTTCCTTTAGTCTTTTGGTAGAATTTTGGTGCTTGTTAGGGCTAATTTCTTTTAGTATTCTTTTGTGCTCTTTTCTTCAACTTCTTCTCTCATTGCCGAAACTTCAAGCCAATAGTGGGTATTTTTCTTTTGTTTTTTTTCTTCTTTGTCTTGCCGAAATCACCTATCCATTGTGACCAAATTATTTTCACTCATTTTCCCTTTGAAAACCGAAACTAGTTAAGCACTCCTTCTCCATCTTTCTTTTCTTTTTCACAAAATTCTTTAACCCTTCTTTCTTCTTCTCTAATCCATACTTTCATAGCCGAAATTTCTTGTTCATTTTCTCCATAACCGAACCTTGATTATCTTCTCTTCCTCATCATACAAGTTGGATTTTTTCTTTCTTGATTAAACAGGGTAAGTGTTTTATTCAAATCCTTTCAAAATTGTTCTCCTTAGCCGAATGAATATTCCTCATCATTTGGTTATTTCGTATTGTTTCTAAACCGAAATGGTGTTTTCCCACACTCTCTCATATTGTGATAATCTTCTATTTGTAGTACTTTAGTGGATTGGCTGAATATCACATCTTAGCCGAATCACTTCTAGTCTTGTGCCCAATCGATCTGTAACACCCCAAACCCTGCCTAAACGCTACGACCGAATCTGGTATGTCACAGGGTTGAGTGAAAACGATTTCCTATCTACTCTGGGAAAAATCATAATATATATATATTTTAAAACCTTTTGATTAAGCGATGTCTCGAAAACCAAGATTTGTTAGCTTGGGAAAAATTTCACAATTTTAATTAAGCAATCATTTATTAGACGAGGTGCGATTTTGAAAAAACGTTACTTAGTGAACTCAGATTTATAAAACCTCATTTAAATTTTCGTGACTAAAATTTTCCATAGTGTCGTGCATAAATACTAAATAAAACCAAATATAAATTTAAAAGGCCTTATTACATCAAAAATTACCCAAATTTAAAGAAAAACTTTAAGCAATAAAAGTTCATAAAATATAACGTCTTTTATGGCCTCCACGAGTCCACCTCGGCTCCAATATCCACAATCTACTGACACTAAAAAGTTTAGGAAAGGGTGAGTCACGTAGACTCAAAGTGTGTAAAACCATTAAACACTTAAACCGGCCCACGGCCCATAATCTCGTATTAAGCTCATACATGATATCATACAAGTTCATGAATGCATTAAGCCCGATCCAACCTAGTATTTCCATCCTCTACATGCCATCTCGTACCAACCATCACACCGTGGGGATTTCTACAATCAACCCTCCATCCGCTACACGCCGCCCTTGATAAATCATATCACGTAAAAATGTGCCAGAGCCACCGATCACTATGTGACCTTAAAATCAACTGTGGCATAGCCACCGATCACTATGTAACCTCATAAACAGATGTGGCAACGCCACCGATCACTATGTGACCTTAAAATAATGTGGCAGAGCCACCGATCACTATGTGACCTTATCACTTCCCCTTTATCAACATTCCCATATCCCATGCACAACATTTATATCGAAACAAAGGTATCATGCCAATAACAAGGCAAAATATCATCACATACAACCAACTCATATCAGGTAATTACAGATACGTACCTGGCACTTCCTGCCTTAACCACAAAGGTATTTCGACTATATTCACAGCCTTTTCCAGCTTTTTCAGCCCATACAATTAATAATACAATTAAGTAAAGTGTGTTAAGGTTTACACACCGTAACACGCAAAACAATACTCTACGTCGACACTATCGATAGCGTAAACAATCGCTATCCGCCACGACTGCTTCAAACCGGGTCCACACCGGTGGCCAATCTCGATCTAGCGATACGGCACGCTTCTTAAACTTAGGGGTCTGGGTTCACGAGTCCAACCCCCCTTTTGCCTGATCGGTATTGGATTCCATCAAAAGATCTCGTTAGATGATACTATAATGAAATATGGTTTGTTAAACCACAATATAGGGTTAAGGTAACGAATACGATAACGAACCTAAACAAAATCTAAAGAGAACACCCTTACCTTGAAATCTCGAAAAGAGAGATATAGGGTTCAGAGATTAATGGTTTCCGGTTTAGAGATCCCAATGATTTGACTTTCTTCGATTCCTGAAATAGGCGGCCCAAAGAACACAAGAAAATAAGAAGAAACATAAGTCCAAACAATGGCCTCACCAAGCCAACTAGCCATTCGGCTTTGGCTTCCAAAAACCGAAAGAGAAGATAAAGATATAGAAGAAATCGCCACTTACCTTAACACAGGAGATTCAGTTATCACCTAAGACAATTCGACACTAGCATGGCAGAAGAGAAGATTCGGCAATAACAGGGAAGAAGATGAAAGAGCCGAAAAATAAAAGAACTACCATTGGAACACTTAGGAGTTTTCGATTTTAGAAGTGACCAAAAGAAAAGATGAAAAAGAGAAGGCTATGAAGATTCGGTTTGTAGAAGAAATCAGAGAAGAGAACTTTGGATAAGGGACATTCGGCTATAGCATAGAAATGGAGATGAAGAAGAGAATGAAAGTAAATGGTAGTTTCGGCTTACACATAGAAAAGGGTTCAAGAATGAGTAAAATAAAAACCTCAAATGCCGAAATGGGAAGGAAATTCTCACTTGACTACTAAACACTTTCAAACAAATTCGCACCTACTAACCTCAAAACCGAAATGCACTATTTTGAGAACAAAAAGCCTATGCTTCCCAAGTTGAAATTCGCATACCCTTAGCAAGACAAAATCGATTTCCCTCTACTATGAGTTTTAAATTCGCCAACACCAAGCTCACAATGCTCATCCCTTTCTTTTCTCCTCAAATTCCTCCCGATCACCCATTTGAAAAATTTTGAACACTTCAAGCTCCCTTTTTCCTCTCTCGCCATTCATTCAAATTATTTGACTCACCCACTCCCTATCCCAAGTGTCCCAGTCAGACTGCCTCTTCTCTCCTCGACGCCAAAAAGAACTCCCAAAATGAGCTCCTTGTGACTTGAACTCGCTCCCTCTCCTATTCTCTGTGGCGCCACTTACCAAAGATCTTAAGTGGCGCCTCCTTGCCACTCTGCACTCCTTTTCTTGTGTCAACCAACCACCAACATCATCCTTTAGGTCCTATTCCAGCTAACTTCTCCACTAAAGTACCTAAAAAGAAAATTTTTGCCAGGACTCCGGCTTTTCCCTGGGCCTTTCCTAGACTCCCATACACCCTAAAACAGCACATTAAACAAGGCATACATACAAAACACATCAAATGCATAGCCCCAAAATCAGGATGTTACAGTTCTACCCCCTTAAGAAAATTTCAACCTCAAAATTACCTGGTCAAAAGAGATGAGGGTATTGCTGTCGCATCGCTTCTTCTGGTTCCCATGTAGCTTCCTCCGAACCGTGATTACGCCATAAAATCTTAACTAACGGAGCTGTCTTCCTGTGTAACACTTTGACATCACGATCCAAAATCTGAACTGGTTCCTCTTCAAAGGATAGATCAGGCCTTACTTCGATTTCTTCTACTGACACCACGTGAGATGGATCCGAACGATAGCGTCTTAGCATCGAAACGTGAAACACATCATGAATCTGACTTAACTTTGCAGGTAACTCGAGTTGATAAGCTACTGGTCCCACACGCTTCAATACACGATACGGCCCAATGAACCTGGGGCTTAGCTTACCCTTCTGTCCCAACCTTAACAATTTCTTCCACGGTGAAACCTTTAAGAACACCTGGTCACACACTTCAAATTCTATATCCTTGCGCTTTAGATCAGCATAGGATTTCTACCTGTCCGACGCTTCCTTTAAACGAGTCCGAATTAACTTAACCTTATCTTCCATTTCTGAGACCAATTCTGGACCCAACAACTGACGTTCGCCCAATTCTATCCAACACGTAGGGGTACGACACTTCCGACCATATAACGCCTCATAAGGTGCCATCTGAATACTCGCTTGGTAGCTATTGTTATACGTAAATTTCGCTAACGATAGAAATTCTTCCCAACTACCTCTGAAGTCTAAGACACAGCCCCTCAACATGTCTTCTAAGATCTGAATTACCCTCTCTGATTGTCCATCAGACTGTGGATGAAACGCTGTACTGAAATCTAACTTTGTCCCCAAAGCCTGATGCAATGCCTTCCAAAACCTTGACGTGAATCTCGGGTCCCTATCTGAGATGATAGACACTGGTACTCCATGCAACCTTACGATCCCTGCTACATACAATTTAGACAATTTCTGAAGGGAGTATTCGATGCAAACCGGTATGAAATGGGCAGACTTCGTCAATCGGTCTACAATTACCCATAATGAATCCTTTTTAGTAGGCGTAAGGGGCAGCCCACTAACGAATTCCATCGTGATCCTCTCCCACTTCTCATCAAGGAATCTTTAACTACCAGAAACAAACCTGAAGGCAACTGATGTTCGGCTTTTACCTGCTGACATGTCAGACACTTGTTTACAAATTCAGTTATTTGACGCTTCAGACCCGGCCACAAAAACTATTCTCGTAATTCCCTATACATCTTACTTGCGCCAGGATGCATAGCATATGGGCTACTATGTGCTTCCTGAAGTATCAACTGTCTTAATCCCACATCCTTCGGCATGCAAAATTTCTTGCGAAAACACAAAGCCCCATCACTGGTCAGACTGAAATCCTCTACCCCATCATTCTGTACTTGAAGTAGTGGAGCACTCTTGGCATCATCCAACAGTTGCTTCTCTTTAATCTGACTAATCCAGGAAGGTTTCACTTGCAGTTCAGCTAACAGACTTCCATAATCATATAAGCTGAGATGAGCAAACATTGCTCTCAAATCCGAGATCACCCTACGACTTAATGCATCTGCTACCATGTTAGCTTTACCCGGATGATACTCAATCGAGCAATCGTAATCCTTCAATAGCTCGATCCACTGCCGCTGCCTCAAATTCAATTTCTTCTGGGTGAGAAGATACCTTAGACTCTTATGATCTGTATAAATAACGGACTTCTCACCATACAGATAATGCCTCCAACTTTTCAAAGCGAACACTACCGCCGCCAATTCCAAATCATGCGTGGGATAGTTTAACTCATGAAGTCTTAACTGCCGAGACGCATACGCGACCACCTTTCCGTCTTGCATTAACACACATCCCAAACCCGTGTGCTATTCATCACAATAAACCACAAACTCCTTCCCAGCCTCTGGTTGAATCAACACCGGAGCCTCCGTCAAAATCTTCTTCAGCTTTTCAAAACTCTCCTGTTGCTTATCAGACCAAATAAACAGAACCTCCTTTCGTAGCAACTTGGTCAAGGGTGCCGCAATCAAAGAAAACCCTTCAACGAACCTTCTATAATACCCAGCCAGACCAAGAAAACTTCTGATCTCTGCCACAGTCTTAGGTGGCTTCCAATCCAAAACAGCTTCAATTTTTCGAGGATCAACTCTAATCCCCTCTTCCGACACAACATGGCCCAGAAAAGTAACTTCGCTCAGCCAAAATTTGCACTTACTGAATTTGGCGAACAATTGCTTCTCCCTCAAGATTTGCAAAACCACTCGAAGATGTGAATCATGTTCCTCATCTGACCTTGAATAAACCAAAATATCGTCTATAAACACTACGACAAACCGGTCCAGATAGGGTTGGAAAACCCGGTTCATCATATCCATAAATGCTGCTGGTGCATTGGTTAGCCCAAATGGCATCACCAAAAATTTGTAATGTCCATAGCGAGTACGAAACGCCGTCTTATGGATATCCGTTTCCTTAACCTTGAGTTGATGATACCCTGACCTCAAATTTATCTTTGAAAAGACTGAAGCCCCCTTCAACTGGTCGAATAAGTCATCAATCCGCGGCAACGGGTATTTGTTCTTGATTTTCAATTTGTTCAGCTGGCGATAATCAATGCACATACGCATTGATCCATCCTTCTTCTTAACGAATAACACCGGCGCTCCCCATGGTGATACACTCGGTCGGATAAAACCTCGATCTAAAAGTTCCTAAATCTGAGCTTTTAGTTCTACTAGTTCCTTCGGTGCCATTCTATAAGGAGCGATAGATATAGGCGCTGTCCCCAGAAGAAGATCAATCCTGAATTCCACCTCGCGATCCGGGGGTAATCCTGAAAGCTCCTTTAGAAAAACATCGGAAAACTCCTTCACTGTCCTCACATCCCCCACAGACAATTCCTTACCCTCCAAAGCGCAAATCAAGGCTATGAATGCCTCGCATCCTTTCCTCATCATTCTTTCAGCCTTCAAAGCGGACACCACGTTGGACAAATAGTTCCTCCTTTCTCCTATTACCACCACCTCCTCGTCTTCAGGCGTGACGGACCACCATGCGCTTAGCAAAGACAAATTGTGAGTTTGCTCGATACTTTATCAACCAGTCCATCCCTAGGATCAAATCAAACTCTACGAACGGCAGTTCCATCAGATCAGCCGAAAAAACAACCCCTTGAACTTCTAAAGGTACCTCACTATAAAGTCCTGCTTTCACCACTCACCGATCGTCCTAACGCTAATTCATCATCTCCCTAGAAGCAATCTCGAGTCTATACTTAAAGTGTCGGATACCATACTAGCAACATATGAATGCGCGACCCAATGTCAATCAATGCGAGAAAAAGCGGTCCAAAGATTAAGAACGTACCGGTTATGACGTCCGGTGCATCACCCTTCTCTCTGCGCCTAGCTGCATAGACCAGCCCTGGCTGTCTCGCTTCAGTGTTCCTTGCACCTCTACCTGGCGTTCCACGACCCCGACCAAAACCATTACCTCCTCTGGCCGGACCACGACCCCTCTGTGGTTGCTGACCTCCTCTACCCTGCTGAGTATAACCCTGATTCCCTGGCCTCGAACCGTCTCGCTCCTGTGGACAGTCTCTAATCTGGTGATCAGCCGATCCACACCTGTAACATCTTCTGTTACTTGACCAACACTCTCCAAAATAGAATTTACCACACCGAGCACACCTCTGAGGCTGTCTATCAACAACAGGTCTAACAACCCAACTTGGCCCATCCGTCCTAGGTCTCTTTTGAAAATGCCCAGCTAACCCTGACGATCCAAAATTCCTTTTATTACCACCTCTATCTTTATCTCGATTCTGCCTTTCTGACCGTTTCACTTCCTCGGCTATCTTAGCCTTTTCCACTAAAACAGCGAATTCCCTTTCTCGCTGTGGAGCTATCAATACCCGCAGATCATCAATCAGACCATCTTCAAATCGGACACAACGCTCATGGTCTGTGGCCACCATCCCTCTGGCATAACGACTAAGGCGTAAAAATTCTGCCTCATACTCAGCCACCGATTTTCTACCCTGAACCAGATTCAAAAATGCCCTACGCTGCGCATCCACATAACTCGACCCGATGTACTTACTCTGGAATGCCGTTTTGAAGAAATCCCAGGTAAGGCGGTCAGACACTGTACCATCCCTTACCGTCAGCCACCATTGATATGCTTCATCTCGAAGAAGAGATACAACCCCTTTCAACTTCTCCTCCTCTGTGAAGTCGAGATCATCCATTATACGCTCAACCGCCTCCAACCAATACTCAGCTGCATTGGGAGCAACACCCGATATACCCCTAAACATTTCTGCTCTATTTGCACGAAGTCGCTCTGGCACAGATTTTCGAGCTCCTGTACCCATACCTGCCCCAGCAACTCTCTCCAAAACCCGTAGCACTGCCTGAGACACCACATCATCTCTACATGTTTGGTCCTGAAAGTCTGCTTCCGCAACCGGTGGTACTGGTATCTCGTTTCCTGACCGATGACCCGATCCTACTAGTTCTGACACAGCCATCCTGCCCCTACCACGACCACGCGCATTACGTCCGCGTCCCCTAGTGCTCATGACTAACGTTTGCGACTTAATCTGATTAGAAGTTTTATGAGTTAGTATTTCTTTCACTGTTTTCCACCGAGTAGTTTTATGGATAATAATCTTAAGAAATAGTTTTCGCAAGACACATCAAACAGTTTCAGTCTCAAAAGTTCGGGTATCCTAAAGCTAACAAACATACTCATTCATGCTATCAATCATTTCAGGCATACATCACCAAATAGTTAGAATCACTTACCTGGGTGGATCGGGAGCCGATGGACTCGAATGCCATATTTCGCTAAAAAAAATAGTTTTCTCCAATTCTCATTGATTTTATAAAATACCGTTAGACTCATTTCACAGCCTGAGTATTTGCAACCTAGGCTCTGATACCAAATTGTAACACCCCAAACCTGGCCTAAACGCTACGACCGAATCTGGTATGTCATAGGGTTGAGTGAAAACGATTTCCTATCTACTCTAGGAAAAATCAAAATATATATTTTTTTAAAAACCTTTTGATTAAGCGATGTCTCGAAAACCAAGATTTGTTAGCTTGGGAAAAATTTCACAATTTTAATTAAGCAATCATTTATTAGACGAGGTGCGATTTTGAAAAAAACGTTACTTGGTGAACTCGCATTTATAAAACCTCATTTAAATTTTCGTGACTAAAATTTTCCATAGTGTCAGGCATAAATACTAAATAAAACCAAATATAAATTTAAAAGGCCTTATTACATCAAAAATTACCCAAATTTAAAGAAAAACTTTAAGCAGTAAAAGTTCATAAAATATAACGTCTTTTATGGCCTCCACGAGTCCACCTCGGCTCTAATATCCACGATCTACTCGACACCAAAAGTTTAGGGAAAGGGTGAGTCATAGAGACTCAGTGTGTAAAACCATTAAACACTTAAACCGGCCCACGGCCCACAATCTTGTATTAAGCTCATACATGATATCATACAAGTTCATGAATGCATTAAGCCCGGCCCAACCTAGTATTTCCGTCCTCTACACGCCATCTCGTACCAACCATCACACCGTGGGGATTTCTACAATCAACCCTCCATCCGCTACACGCCGTCTTGACAGTCATACTGTCAGAAAATGTGGCAGAGCCACCGATCACTATGTGACCTTAAAATCAACTGTGGTATAGCCACCGATCACTACGTGACCTCATAAACAGATGTGGCAGCGCCACCGATCACTATGTGACCTTAAAATAATGTGGCAGAGCCACCGATCACTATGTGACCTTATCACTTCCACTTTATCAACATTCCCATATCCCATGCACAACATTTATATCGAAACAAAGGTATCATGCCAATAACAAGGCAAAATATCATCACATACAACCAACTCATATCAGGTAATTACAGATATGTACCTGGTACTTCCTGCCTTAACCACAAAGGTATTTCGACTGTATTCACAGCCTTTTCCGACTTTTCAGCCCATACAATTAATAATACAATTAAGTAAAGTGTGTTCGGGTTTACACACCTAGTAACACGCAAAATAATACTCTCTACGTCGACACTATCGATAGCAAAAACAACTGCTATCTGCCTACGACTCTGTTTTGAAACCGGTCCACACCCTAGTGGCCAATCTCGGACTGCTGATACGGCACGCTTCTTAAACTTAGGGGCTGGGTTCACGGGTCCAACCTCCTCCTTTGCCTGATCGGTATTGGATTCCATTAAAAGATCTTGTCAGATGATATTATAATGAAATATGGTTTGTTAAACCACAATATAGGGTTAAGGTAACGAATACGATAACGAACCTAAACAAAATTTAAAGAGAACACCCTTACCTTGAAATCCCAAAAAGAGAGATATAGGGTTCAGAGATTAATGGTTTCCGATTTAGAGATCCCGATGATTTGACTTTCTTCGATTCCTGAAATAGGCAGCCCAAAGAACACAAGAAAATAAGAAGAAACATAAGTCCAAACGACGGCCTCACCAAGTCAACTAGCCATTCGGCTTTGGCTCCCAAAAACTGAAAGAGAAGATAAAGATATAGAAGAAATCGCCACTTACCTTAACACAGGAGATTTAGTTATCACCTAAGAGAATTCGACACTAGCATGGCAGAAGAGAAGATTCGGCAATAACAGGGAAGAAGATAAAAGAGCCAAAAAATAAAAGAACTACCATTGGAACACTTAGGAGTTTTCGATTTTAGAAGTGACCAAAAGAAAAGATGAAAAAGAGAAGGCTATGAAGATTCGGTTTGTAGAAGAAATCAGAGAAGAGAACTTTGGATAAGGGACATTCGGCTATAGCATAGAAATGGAGATGAAGAAGAGAATGAAAGTAAATGGTAGTTTCGGCTTACACAAAGAAAAGGGTTCAAGAAGGAGTAAAATAAAAACCTCAAATGCCGAAATGGGAAGGAAATTCTCACTTGACTACTAAACAATTTCAAATAAATTCGGCACCTACTAACCTCAAAACCGAAAATGCACTATTTTGAGAACAAAAAGCCTATGCTTCCCAAGTTGAAATTCGGCATACCCTTAGCAAGACAAAACCGATTTCCCCCCTCTACTATGAGTTTAAAATTCGGCCAACACCAAGCTCACAATGCTCATCCCTTTCTTTTCTCCTCAAATTCCTCCTGATCACCCATTTGAAATATTTTGAACACTTCAAGCTCCCCTTTTTCCTCTCTTCCATTCATTCAAATTATTTGACTCACCCACTCCCTATCCCAAGTGTCCCAGTCGAATTCTGCCTCTACTCTCCCTGACGCCAAAAAGAACTCCCAAAATGAGCTCCTTGTGACTTGAACCTGCTCCCTCTCCTATTCTCTGTGGCGTCACTTACTAGCATCTTAAGTGGCGCCTCCTTGCCACTCTGCCACTCCTTTTCTTGTGTCAACCAACCACCAACATCATCCCTTAGGTCTTATTCCAGCTAACTTCCCCACTAAAGTACCTAAAAAGAAAATTTTTGCCAGGACTCCGGCTTTTCCCTTGGCCTTTCCTAGACTCCCATACACCCTAAAACAACACATTAAACAAGGCATACACACAAAACACATCAAATGCATAGCCCTAAAATTAGGATGTTACACGATCGAAGTGGATCTATTATTGTCAAGGTAAGAGATTTCTTCAAGGTTCAATATCTCAATACTTGGTTATTCCGCTTAAACGGATTGATGATTATGTATTCACGTTTATCCTAGGGACTATATCAATCGTTGATCTTTCAGAAATAGAGGTAAGCCAAATCTTATCCCTAAACGATTACTTTCGTTCATAGTAATAGTTTTCTAACTGAGATCTTTTCAATGGAGGCAAACGATACCGAATCGAAAGGAAAAGTGATTGGAGAACTTAAAAGGAGTGGATTTGCGATTCCTACTCCTAAGTTCAAATGAAGGGCGGTATCGGCGATTCGAGATTTTCCACCGGGTTGTGGACCATCATCCAGTGAGAATCGACAAATCGTGGTCGTTCACGATTTAGAGAGTAAGTATTTTGGATCAATTATTTAGATTTAGATTAATAAAATCTCGTTCATTAGATTAATCGAGTATTATGTTGTCATAGGTGCCGACGATCAAGAGAGTTTAATACTTACCGTGTCGTGTGTGTAATCTCACCAAATCTCAGAAAATCTGTGTTTTAGCATCATATTAGAAATATCGATCATTGTTGCTTAAAAACTCAAAATCGGTAAAATGGTATGAATCGAGTAATTTGCCTAAACATCGTAAATACTGAGATTTGTCAAATTAGGGATTATTTCTAAAATTATGAAAATGCCCCTGTGAGCCGAATCACGGAAATGCCCCTAAAGGGCCGATTTGCTAGAATGCCTTAATGGGCCGTATTGCTTAAAAATCCTTAAAAGTGCCGAGTTACGAAAATACCCTTATGGGCCGAATTATGAAAATGCCCCTATGGGCCGATTTGATAGATTATCTTAATGGGCTGAACTACAAAGTGTGATAATGGGCCGATTTATCGTATCAAATCTCTGGATTAATGATTGTTGTTTATATTTGAAATTATTATGTTTTATAATATATGTTGCATTGCATAATTTTCGCAAGGGATAGGAAAAATGTTGAAGAAAAGTGTAACCCGGTGGCTTTGCCACAAAAATGTTTGTTAATATGTTTCACTATGATTCCGATGGCTTGGCCACAATCAAATTATAATATAAATGGAAACTTGCCTGCGATTGGTGTGTTTGGTGGGGTGGGTTGACTTGATCCCCACAGGTGTGATGGGATGGTACGGGTGGTGTGTAGCGGATGGATATCTAGGATGGGTTGGGTTGCATACATTCATACATTTACTTCATTTTAAGATTTTTATGTAAAAGGGCTTAGGCCCATGATATTGCTATATGGGTTCAGGCCTAGTGGATGACGGTAAGGGGTTTTCACACTGAGTTCTTGTAACTCACTTCCCATTTTTCTTAACCTTTGTAGGTAATGCTCAGTGATGTGGATTTGGGTCATGGATGACTCGGTGGAGGCCATACTTCAGCAATGGTGTTATTGAACTTTAGATTTCTATTTCCACTTATTTTACTACTCTTACTATTTTGGGTTTTTATGTTGTAATAAGGCCTCTGGAATATTTTATTTTTTTGCTTTATGTTTGTCGTACTTACTATTTTGCTTGAATGATTTTAGATGGGAATTTTTCTAAAACTTAAATAAAGGTTTTCCAAAATAGATTAACAAATGGATTTCATAACAAACTTTTACAAATATTTTAGCTCAGAAAGTTTTTCTAGAACTATCAACGATATTTTCAAAAGTTACGATTTATAAAGATTTTTTTTTACTTCAAATTATTGATTTATCAAACAACCTTTGAGGTTAGTTGTATTTTATCAAATATTTCAAATCAACTCATTTTCTCAATTATAACTAAACAATATCTATATTAGTACGAATAAAGAGGATTTAACATGTTTTTCTCATGTGACATGTCAGATTCGGTCTTAATGCATAGGCTGGGTTTGGGGTGTTACATTTTATGGTATCAGAGCTCGATTACAAAACTTGGCTGTGGTTTGGGTTCAAACACGTTTTCAAAGCCGTTTAAATTTTAAATTATACATGTATTTTCTAAAGGAAGTATGGCACCACAGGTATCCGGCACCAAGTCAAGTAAGTATATGTTATCCTTTTATAATTATGATTATTGTGATATGACCGTAGAAATACTCTAGAACTTTTTATTTTTAGAAGCTGAAACTATAGAGATTGAGACTATAGGACGCGTTTTGCGAAAACGACTTTACTTCCTATACTTCATAAAATATTTTTTAATAAACACTGAAATAGTATAACTGATTCATAAGACTCTTAATCAGATTAAATTCAACTAGCAAATATAAGCGCTAGAGGACGTGGACGCGGTAGACGTGGCCGTGGTAGAGGCCGAGGTGCTAGAGTTGTGTCTGAGGCATCGGGGCATATGCCAGAAATAGACGCACCTGCGTCACCTGTGACTGAAGCTGGGTCACACGGTCGTACGAGAGAGGACGACGCTCTGTCCCAAGCAATGTTGCGAATTTGGAAAGGGTTGTTGGGGCAAGAATTGGGTCAGCAGCTCGTGGGTCAATATCGGAGCGACTTAGATCGAATGGAGCTGAAGTTTTTAGGGGTATCTCGGGTGTAGCCCCAAATGTAGCGGAGTACTGGCTTGAGGCAGTAGAGCGAATCATGGACGATTTGGATTGCACCGCCGAGCAGAAACTAAAAGGAGTGGTGTCTTTGCTGAGAGATGAGGTGTATCAGTGGTGGCTCACTGTCCGGGAAGGCACTCAGGCCGATCATATTACCCAGGAATTCTATAAAATCGCATTTCAAGGAAAATATGTCGGGGCTAGCTATATGGATGCCCGAAGGAAGGAGTTCTTGAATCTGGTTCAAGGAGGTAAATCTGTGGCAGCATATGAGGCGAAATTTCTGCGTCTGAGTCGGTATGCCCGGGGAATAGTGCCGACTGATTACGAACGCTGTGTGCGTTTTGAGGACGGGTTGCGTAATGAGTTGTGGGTACTGATAGCCTCACAGAAGGAGAGGAATTTTGCCACACTGGTGGAGAAAGCAAAGATAGCTGAAAAAGCTAAACACTCGGAGCAGCAGAACCGAGACAAGGATAGGGGCAAGAGTAAGAGAGGCTCTAGGTACTCAGTTCCTGCTAGAGGTTTTCAAAAGAGGCCTAGGAATGAGGAGCCAGCTCGAACGAGAATACAAGCTGCTACCAATCAGCTATAGCCCTATGCGAATTGTGGGAAACTCCACTTGGGTGAATGCTGGAAGAGAACCGGTGGTTGTTTCAAATATGGTTCCAAGGACCATCGACTTAGAGATTGCCTTCGACTGCCTGCTCAGACTTAGGTTATTCGTAACAATGATACGCAGCCAGCTAGAGACGCTCAACAGCCGCCGAGAGGCCGTGGGCCAGGTCGAGGTGGTAATGGCGTAGGACGAGGTCAGGGTGCCCCGGGTAGAGGTACTGGTAATAGGGGTAATGCGGAGGCGAGATAGCCAGGGTTGGTCTATACGGTCAGACGTCGAGAGGATGGCGGTGCACCTGATGTAATAATCGGTACGTTCTTTATATCTGATGTACCTGTTACTGCTTTGATAGATATTGGATCCACCCATTCGTATGTTGCTTGTGCTGTATCTGGAAATCTGAATATTAGATCTGAGATTGCTGCTAGAGAAAAAACTGTAATTAGCCCTTTAGGACAGTCGGTGATAGTAAATAAGTTATTTAGGGATGTACCCTTAGAAGTTCAGGGGAAATATTTCTGGTGGATTTGATGGAACTGCCATTCGGCGAGTTCGACCTTATTTTGGGCATGGACTGGTTGGTTAAACACCGTACGAACTTAGATTTTGCTGCAAAACAGATAGTGCTAAGAACTTCGGAGGATAAGGAAGTGATGATGATAGGTGAAAGAAAAAACTATCTGTCTAATGTGGTATCTGCTTTAAAGGCAGAAAAGTTGGTGCGAAAGGAGTGTAGAGCGTTCTTAGCCTTTATCAGTGATTTGGATGCCAAAGAGTTGACGATAGAAAGTGTCAGAACGGTGAAAGAGTTTTCAGACGTCTTTCCCGAGGACCTTCCAGGATTGCCTCCAGATCAGGAGGTAGAGTTTGGCATTGAGTTGTTTCTAGGAACGGCTCCGGTGTCCATTGCTCCTTATAGAATGGCGCCGAAGGAGTTAGCGGAGCTTAAAGCTCAAATTCAGGAGTTGTTGGATCGCGGATTCATTCGACCAAGTGTGCCACTGTGGAAAGCGCCAGTCTTGTTCGTTAAGAAGAACGATAGGTCGATGCGTATGTACATCGATTACAGATAGCTGAATAAATTAACGATCAAGAACAAGTATCCGTTATCAAGAATCGATGATCTGTTCGATCAGCTATGAGGAGCTTCAGTTTTATCGAAGATAGACTTGAGATTGGGTTATCACCAGCTTAAGGTCAAGGAGGTGGATATTCATAAGACCGCGTTTCGAACTTGTTATAGGCGTTACGAGTTCTTGGTGATGCCGTTCGGGTTGACAAATACACCAGCTGCATTTATGGACATGATGAATCGATTTTTCCAACCCTATCTAGACCGATTTGTGGTGGTGTTCATAGATGACATCTTGGTGTACTCGAAAAACGAAGAAGAGCACGAGTCGCATTTGCGGATAGTATTGCAGATATTACAGAGAAGTTAATCGTATGCCAAATTCAGTAAGTGTGAATTTTGGCTGAAGGAGGTGACCTTCTTGGGGCATGTTGTGTCTGCCGAAGGAATTAGAGTTGATCCCCAGAAAGTCGAGGCTGTATTGGATTGGAAGCCACCGAAGTCAGTGGCTAAAATTTGGAGTTTTCTAGGCTTGGCTGGGTATTACAGGCGATTCGTTGAAGGGTTTTCGTTGATTGCTGCGCCCCTAACTAAGCTATTGCGTAAGGGAGTACTGTTTGTGTGGTCAAATAAGCAACAAGAGAGCTTTGAGAAATTGAAGAAGATACTGGTAGAAGCGCCAGTATTGATTCAACCTGAGGCTAGTAAGGAGTTTACTATTTATTGTAATGCGTCACACACGGGCTTGGGATGTGTGCTGATGCAAGGGAGAAAAGTGGTGGCTTATGCATCTCACCAATTAAGACCGCATGAGGTTAACTGTCCCACTCATGATTTGGAGTTAGCTGCAGTGGTGTTTGCTCTGAAAATTTGGAGACATTATCTGTACGGAGAGAAGTCGACTATTTATACGGATCATAAGAGTCTGAAGTACCTCCTTACCCAGAAGGAGTTGAACTTAAGACAACGGAGGTGGATTGAACTATTGAAGGATTATGACCTCTCAATCGAGTATCATCCCGGAAAGGCTAACATAGTGGCAGATGCGTTGAGTCGAAAGGTGATACCGGATTTGAGAGCGATGTTCGCTCATTTCAGTCTTTATGAAGATGGTAGCCTGTTAGCCGAACTTCAGGTGAAGCCCGCATAGGTAAGTCAGATTAAGGAGAAGAAGTTAATAGATGAGAGGTTGGGTTCCTTACTTCGGCAAATGGAAGGTGGTGAGATAGGGGATTTTGGATTGAATAGTGACGGAGTATTGTGTTTCCGTGGAAGAGTTTGTATGCCCAAGGATTCGAAATTGAGGCAAATGATTTTGCGTGAGGCGCATAGTAGTCCATATGCTATGCACCCCGGGGGAAATAAGATGTTCCGAGACCTCCGTGAGAAGTATTGGTGGCCAGGGTTGAAATGGGAGGTTACTGATTTCATGAGTAAGTTCTTAACATGTCAGCAAGTGAAGGCGGAACATCAATTGCCGTCAGGGTTGCTTCAACCGGTGAAAATTCCATTATGGAAATGGGAAAGGATAACGATGGACTTTGTTAGTGGATTAACCTTAACGCCTACTAAGAAAGGTTCAGTATGGGTTATAGTAGATCGGTTAACGAAGACTGCTCATTTCCTACATGTTCGCATAGATTATTCATTGCAGAAGTTGGCCAAGTTGTATGTAGCAGAGATCGTGAGGTTACATGGGGTACCAGTGTCTATTATATCGGACAGGGACCCTAGGTTTATATCACGGTTTTGGAAGGCTTTACATGAAGCTTTGGGTACAAGGTTAAATTTCAGCACGGCGTTTCATCCGCAATCAGATGGTCAGTCGAAGAGAGTGATCCAGATTCTAGAAGATATGTTAAGAGGTTGTGTGATCGATTTCAGGGGTAGTTGGGAAGATTTCCTACCGTTGGCAGAGTTTGCTTACAACAACAGCTACCAATCCAATATCCAGATGGCACCCTACGAGGCGTCGTATGGTCGTAGGTGTCGTACTCCTACTTGTTGGACTGAGCTGGGGGAGCGACAGTTGTTGGGTCCTGATTTGATTTCGGAGACGGAGGAAAAAGTTAAGGTAATTCGAGCACGGTTAAAAGAAGCTTCGAACAGACAGAAATCATACGCGGACCTGAAGCGTAAGGATATAGAATTCACGGTGGGTGATCAGGTCTTTCTGAAGGTCTCACCTTGGAAAAAGATCTTTAGATTTGGACGGAAGGGCAAGTTGAGCCCTAGGTTCATCGGACCTTACCGGGTACTGAAGCGTGTTGGACCGGTGGCTTATCAACTTGAGTTACCTCCGGAGTTAAGTCAGATACATAGTGTATTCCATGTATCGATGTTAAGGCGTTATCGTTCGGATCCATCTCACGTTGTACCGGTGGAGGAAGTTGAATTGAGACCTGACTTGTCTTTTGAAGAGGAGCCAGTACAGATTTTAGACCGGGACGTTAAGGTGCTGAGAAGGAAGTTAGTACTGTTAGTCAAAGTTCTATGGCGTAATCACGGATCAGAGGAGGCTACGTGGGATCCGGAGGACGCGATTCGGCAACAATATCCTCATCTCTTTTAATCAGGTAAATTTCGAGGCCGAAATTTCTTTAAGGGGGTAGAATTGTAACATCCTAAAATTTAGAATTTTATGTGTTGCATTATTTCTTGCGTTAGGCTAGTTAAAAATATTAATTGTGTATGTTTAAGGGGTCCTAAGAAGGCTCGGGGCTGAATTGGGCTTTAGTAAATTTTTTTTGTTTAAGCACTTTAAGGAGAGAGGGTAAATGGCATCAATGCTTATGGAAATAAGTGAGTAAATTGTTAGCATAAATGAACATATGGTAAAGAGGATGTGGCGTCACATGAAAGGCTTTAAGGGAGGAGGTTCGAATCCCACTTGATGCAAATTTTGACTATTTTTTTGTGTTATTCATCCATAGTGTCGGTCATAGATGTATTTAAGGCAAGGAAGACTTTTTAATTTTGGAAAGGTGGCTAAGGAAATAAGGTAAGGATGAGGGTAAGGAAAGAAATGAAAGAAAAGGAGCAAGAAGGGGGATATGTTGGCCGGTTTTGGGGAGAATGTTTTGGAAAGTTTTTATGGTCAATTTTTGATCCTTTTGGTGTGGTATACACAGTTTGGGAAGGGTCTTGGGAGTAGCCGAATTTCCTTTAGTCTTTTGGTAGAATTTTGGGGCTTGTTAGGCCTAATTTCTTTTAGTATTCTTTTGTGCTCTTTTCTTCAACTTCTTCTCTCATTACCGAAACTTCAAGCCAATAGTGGGTATTTTTCTTTTGTTTTTTTTTCTTCTTTGTCTTGCCGAAATCACCTAGCCATTGTGACCAAATTATTTTCACTCATCTTACCTTTGAAAACCGAAACTAGTTAAGCACTCCTTCTCCATCTTTCTTTTCTTTTTCACAAAATTCTTCAACCCTTCTTTCTTCTTCTCTAATCCATACTTTCATAGCCGAAATTTCTAGTTCATTTTCTCCATAACCGAACCTTGATTATCTTCTCTTGCTCATCATACAAGTTGGATTTTTTCTTTCTTGATTAAACCGGGTAAGTGTTTTATTTAAATCCTTTCAAAATTGTTCTCCTTAGCCGAATGAATATTCCTCATCATTTGGTTATTTCGTATTGTTTCTAAACCAAAATGGTGTTTTCCCACACTCTCTCATATTGTGATAATCTTCTATTTGTAGTACTTTAGTGGATTGGCCGAATATCACATCTTAGCCGAATCACTTCTAGTCTTGTGCCCAATCGATCGAAGTGGATCTATTATTGTCAAGGTAAGAGATTTCTTCAAGGTTCAATATCTCAATACTTGGTTATTCCGCTTAAACGGATTGATGATTATGTATACACGTTTATCCTAGGGACTGTATCAATCGTTGATCTTTCGGAAATAGAGGTAAGCCGAATCTTATCCCTAAACGATTACTTTTGTTCATAGTAATAGTTTTCTAACCGAGATCTTTTCAATGGAGGCAAACGATACCGAATCGAAAAGAAAAGAGATTGGAGAACTTAAAAGGAGTGGATTTACGATTCCTTCTCCTAAGTTCAAACGAAGGGCGGTATCGGCGATTCGAGATTTTTCACCGGGTTGTGGACCATCATCCGGTGAGAATCGACAAATCATGGTCGTTCATGATTTAGAGAGTAAGTATTTTAGATCGATGATTTAGATTTAGATTAATAAAAATCTCGTTCATTAGATTAATCGAGTATTATGTTGTCATAGGTGCCGACGATCAAGAGAGTTTAATACTTACCATAATCAGGTGTGTAATCTCATCGAAATCCCGTAAATCTGTGTTTTAGCATCATATTAGAAATATCGATCATTGTTGCTTAAAAACTCAAAATCAGTAAAATGGTATGAATCGAGTAATTTGCCTAAACACCGTAAATACTGAGATTTGTCAAATTAGGGATTATTTCTAAAATTATGAAAATGCCCCTGTGAGCCGAATCACGGAAATGCCCCTAAAGGGCCGATTTGCTAGAATGCCTTAATGGGCCGTATTGCTTAAAAATCCTTAAAAGTGCCGAGTTACGAAAATACCCTTATGGGCCAAATTACAAAAATGCCCCTATGGGCCGATTTGATAGATTGCCTTAATGGGCCGAACTACAAAGTGTGATAATGGGCCGATTTATCGTATCAAATCTCTGGATTAATGATTGTTGTTTATATTTGAAATTATTATGTTTTATAATATATGTTTCATTACATAATTTTCGCAAGGGATGGGAAAAATGTTGAAGAGAAGTGTAACCCGGTGGCTTTGCCACAAAAATGTTTGTTAATATGTTTCACTATGATTCCGGTGGCTTGGCCACAATCAAATTATAATATAAATGGAAACTTGCTGCGATTGGTGTGTTTGGCGGGGTGGGTTGACTTGATCCCCACAGTGTGATGGGATGGTACGGTGGTGTGTGTAGCGGATGAATATCTAGGATGGGTTGGGTTGCATACATTCATACAGCTTACTTCATTTTAAGATTTTTATGTAAAGGGCTTAGGCCCATGATATTGCTATATGGGTTCGTGCCTAGTGGATGACTGTAAGGGGTTTTCACACTCGAGTTCTTGTAACTCACTCCCTTTTCTTAACCCTTGTAGGTAATGCTCGATGATGTGGATTTGGGCCATGGATGACTCGGTGGAGGCCATACTTGATAATGGTGTTATTGAACTTTAGATTTCTATTTTCGCTTATTTTACTACTCTTACTATTTTGGGTTTTTATGTTGTAATAAGGCCTCTGGAATATTTATTTTTTTGCTTTATGTTTGTCGTTACTTACTATTTTGCTTGAATGATTTTAAATGGGAATTTTTCTAAAACTTAAATAAAGGTTTTCCAAAATAGATTAACAAATGGATTTCATAACAAACTTTTATAAATATTTTAGCTCGAAAAGTTTTTCTCGAACTATCAACGATATTTTCAAAAGTTACGATTTATAAAGATTTTTTTTTAGTTCAAATTATCGATTTATCAAACAACCTTCGAGGTTAGTAGTATTTTATCAAATATTTCAAATCAACTCATTTTCTTAATTATAACTAAACAATATCTATATTAGTACGAATAAAGAGGATTTAACATGTTTTTCTCATGTGACATGTCAGATCCGGTCTTAACGCATGGGCCGGGTTTGGGGTGTTACATTTATAATGAATATCTTTTAAAACTAATGCATTAACCATCACAAATTTTGTGCTTTTTAGATATTGATATATTAGCTAGTTCGGAGCTTTCAACTAATTTTGTACTATCAAATATTAGAATAATATTTGTTTGTTTCAGTAACAAATAAGATAAATGTTTTCTATCTGTAATGGTAGAATTCATTACTACATTATCATATTCTTCCTCAAAGAATATTAACAGAAACAAAATATTTGGGCATACGCCACATATGCGGCCAATAATTTTTCATATCACCTTGATAATATAGGTTATCTTTACCCTTTGAAGAGTTATCTTGAGAACTCTCATTGTTCTCTTATTTAATACTATGTTCCACTTTTAGTGGTTCATGATTATATCTTTTATTTTATATATGTTTGCATTCACTTCGGGGAATACAACAAATCTGGTAGGACAGACTTCTAAACGCCTCCATTGATTCTTTATTTCATAATCACCATCACAAAACATGCATGGATTTTGAGTCAAAATCTACCTATTCATGTTGTCATGATTAGTCTCCAATTATAATAAACATGATATAATAAGTAAATCAAAGTAAAATATACCTGAGATTCTTTAACATCATTGTTATCACGAGTACTACTACAAGTAGTAAAACAACTTTGTTTTTGTAATAACATTTATAATCTAATAGTAAAAAAATCATTTAATAAACAAAATCAAAATTTTCATGTGTAACACCCCAAACCCGGCCTAAAAGTTTAGACCGGATTCCAGATGTCACATTGATCACTGAAGTGATCGTAGGTGAATTTTTACAAAACAAGTTAACATGTTGAATCGTACCATTTAATCGTTTCAAATCTGGTCAGAAATATTTCAGTTAAAATATATGTTTATATAAACGGAATAAAAACGTATAAAACTTAAAATAGAATTTATACTACGGCTTTATAACATCTTATATTCCAGAAATAGTTTAACCACATATAACTGGTAATATAAACCGGTACTCCTTTATTTTCCACCGAGACTGTCTGAGACCTCCGCATACTGAGTCCAACGTCAGAGTCCAGAAAGGGTACCTGAAAAGAAACGCTAAGAGGGGGTGAGCTACTCGAGCTCAGTGTGAGTTCAAAACTAACTACTACAGAATCAGAAACAAAAAACCTGTAGCAGTTCAGAAGCGGAACATACTTACAGAATTAGATGGTAACTTCGAGATAGAAGTCTCAATCAGATAATCACAGTTCACAAAAGAGTCACCAGTTCTATTCAGTTAGTCAGATACAATCGGAGTTACAATGTACGTAGAACCACAAAAGTGCTTTTTAGTCAAACAGAACAATCAGATATTATAGCGCATAGAACAGTCAAATAGATGCTTATGAATGCAATTGAGTTATAAAACCCACCCAACTAGCCAACACACCACTCTGTCCCCCATCACTCCACATGAGAGCTGTTTGAGCTCATCCAACCAATCACACCACATAGGACCTCGTAAGGCCCATCCATCCCTACACTCCAATAATGTCCACGACCCTCAGGGTACTGGGACTGCCCACGACCCTCTGGGTATTAGGGGCTATCAGTAAGGTATACCGTGCCATGCGGTAAATCGCGGTACAGAAATGCAGTATGAATTGCCCGATCAAATACTGATGATACGCAGCAAAGCTGATGTATAAGCGGTACAGTGTAATGCGGTAAACCACTATACCGATAAATTCCATGACCCTCAGGGTATTGGGACTGCCCACGACCCTCTGGGTATTAGGGGCTAACAACCAGCAAATCAACTACCAGTTCATTTTAGTTTCAGTCTTCCTTCTCTTCACAATCCCACCCAAAAACATTATATGCATATGTATGTGTGCAAACAGATGAACAGAATCAGAGTACAAGATTACAGACAGTCATTCGCATCCAGTCAGTCAGATTCAGATAGAAGTATACTCAATTACCCAGATTCAGATTCAATGGCTATGTAACCTCACAGAACAGTGATACCTAGTCAGACAATTGAACAGAAGCATATTACACACACACACACTCCGTCAGGCGGGTTCAGAAACAAACATGTAATGCAACCAATCACGAATCTCACCTAAACCGAAGTCGGAACAGAATCATAATTACCCTTACTAAAGCTTAGCCAATGGTTGAAACACACGGAGTCACAAATACGCTTAAATTGACCTAGAACCAAAATCTGGCGAGATAGGGCCACACGCCTGTGTACTCCGGCCGTGTGGGGGTCCAAACGCCCGTGTGAAGGGTAGCACACGACCGTGTGACAGAAGCACATTGTGGTCCAGGGACATGGCCGTGTGAACAGGCCATGTAACTCCCTGCCCAATTTCGCTAAAGTCAAGTGCAGAGAAGACACGGCCGTGTGAGGGTCTTACACGCTCGTGTGCCACCAAACACGGCCGTGTGTTCTGAAACACACACCCGTGTGGGATCCCTAATTCCCAAATTAGTTACACAGCCGTGTGGCCAGGCTGTATGGTACCAAATCTCTGAAACCCTATTTCCCAAACCCACACGCCCGTGTGCCTAGGGGTCACGGCCGTGTGAGAATCGACAAAATCCCCAAATCAGCCACACGGCCGTGTGGCTAGGCCGTGTGGCACCCAATTTGGTCTGAAAACCCTAACACCCAATTTCACACGGCCGTGTGGGTCGACACACGCCCGTGTGGCTGTCGGCGTGGTCATGAAACCACCCTAAGCCAGACCTAAAACCACCATTTCAGCCACCAGATCTGTCCCCAACCTTTGCCCTATCAACATATATCAAAAAGTGACAATTTCCCATCACTTCCATCGAATAAAAACCCAAAACCAACGGTTTAGCCTACAGTCAAGAAAAGCCAAACATAAACTTTGCAGAAAAAATAAATAAAACAGTGTAGTAACAGTTTGAATGCCACACTTGATTCGACGATGGAGAAGCGAGAATCCTCGAAGTATGCGCAGCGAAACCGTTTTCCAAAAGAACGAAAGAAAAATCAAAGCAAAAAGCAAAAAGGAAAGAAAACCAGGAAAAAGAACGTCCAACCAAAAGAAAATAAGAATAAAAAATAAAAATAACATTGAATATTTAAAAATATTAAATTAAAACAAAACAAAATAAATTGCCTCTCCAAAATGCACACACCAAGATTCGAACGCTGGTCCTCAAGGTATACTAGCACTCACTCAACCACCAGACCAGCAAGCTCATTCTAACAGTTAAACACGAGAATAAACACAAAAGCACACCCTTCTCTGTGACCCTAACCACCAAACCTCAAAACTTTCAGGCCCAAAATCTGGGGTGTGACATCGTGTACGGTGCTTGAAAGTTATCCGATACACAGTATTCCAAATTTCAATACCACATATATGTTATAAAATCTTATAATGCTCTAATAAAATATTTATAATTCAATTTAAAAGATCTAATACAATAATTTCAAGCATATTTAATAACAATAATTTAATAACAAAATATTTTAATCATCCAAATATCATACATAGTATAATTTAATAAAAGAATATTAGTTTAAAAGAAACCTTAAAGTAATAATATTTTTTATAAAATAATTTTACCAAAAATCAATCAACAAAAGAGAAAAACACACCACGTAAGGATTATATAAATTTCTTTGCATAAAAGAGCATAAAAAAAATTAGAGATTTATGTGTACCTGAGTTTAAAGGCTCTAATGATTACTCATAGTGTGTAGGCCTCAATTAAAACAACAGCAACTCTAGGAGGTAATCGACAATAGCAAATTTTGGGATTTTTTTTACTTATGAAGAAAAACAATTAAAAGTGAATCGTGTTGATAACGTGTTATAAAATAAATAGACAGAAAGTAAATAACAAAGAGAATGGGAGAGCAAAGAGAGAGCATATTTTATTGATCAATCGGAATATTTGCAATGCTTCTCCAAAATCTATATTTATAGATATAAGAAGTATAAATAAAATAGAACCCTACTTTCTAATGACTATTAGAATTTAAAGTATATCAAAACTTATCTTGATATTGATGGCCATCCACTTAATAATAAGATATTCATAACATATTTGTAATTTTTATAATTAAATAAAAATGATATTGCATAATAATTACTTATTTAATTTTAAAAATGTACAAATATTAATATTTTTATATTATTTTAATTATAAAAAATAGATTTTTATGAATTATTTAAAAGTACAGTCTTAAATTAATGCTTGAATGTAGGTTCATCACTTTAGATATATCATTTAATAATATAACAATTAAAAATTTTCCTCACCAATAAGAATACTAAATCGCCAAATAAATAAATGTACAAATTAACTTTTTCGATAATTTTTACTTTTTTTTATAGTTTATATTCGAGATTTATAATTGTCATTTTCAACAATATTCTCTCCAAAATTCAAATCTGACAAATTAACTCATGCATTTAAAAATAAAACAAAAAAGAACACTGAAAATATATTTGTACACATTAAAATAATTAATAACAATTTCTTTGCAAAAAATAATAACAAAATTAATTTTCTAATAATTTTCTTGACCAATCAAATAATAATCTTAATTTGACCCAGTATAAACATGCAGTCAAATAATTACAAATACATTTTATTTAAAAATAAAATGAAAATAACTAAACAATAAAATAGTTCCTACAAATCGGATCATTGAAAAACAACTTAAAACATAAAAGCTTAAAAAAGTTATTTAAAACTATTTTATATTTTAATATCTTAATTAAATGCATTTAAAAACATAACATGCAAGATCGCAAAAGACAAATATATAAATATGTTATGAATATTTTATTATTAAATAGATGTCTAATCAAATTAAAGATAAGTTTAATTTATTTTAAGACTCTAATATTAATTAGAAATATAGTTTAATTTTATTTATACTTCTTAAATTTATAAATATAAATTTTAGAGAAACATCCTAACCAACCCATTATCAATAAAAATACATTTTCTTTTATTCTCTCATATTTATCTTGTTATATACAATTTTTATTATTTATTTCATAACATGATATCAACTATACTCAAAAATAATTTTCACATATTCCATACCTTTATTTTATTTTATAACCTGTTGATTTTGGTTTCTCTTTCACGCATCCGTTTTGGTAAGAAGGAAATTTTTTTCTAAAAAACTCCATGAAAGATCGAACCTGCTACCCTACAATTCTAACACCAACCACTTGCCGCGAAGAAAGTTTTATAAAGATCAATTGCGTATGGATTCAAACATGCGCCTTTGGGGGCAAGCTTATGTATGGTTTAAATTACGTTTTGATCACTAAACTTTAATTTGTTACGAAATGGTCACTAATATTACCATTTTGTAATATTTTGGTCATGATAATGTTACCCGTCGTTAGAAGTGTCACGAAAAACGCACGTAGCGCGTTAAACTTCAATGTGGCAACCAAGTCATCGCTACATGATTAAACCCATTTTTCTTAAAAAAATCAACCTTTTTATCTTTCTTTCTTTTTTACTTTATTTCTTTTAAATTTATTTTTCTTCTTTTTTTTTCTTATTATTTCCTTTCTTTTTCTTTTCATTCATTCTTTTCTCCCTTAGAAAACCCTAGTCGTGGCCATCGTCACTGCCTCCTTGCTCCGACGATGACCACCATCCAAGCTCTCCTTAGCCTCTTCTTCTCACTCTTTCAATTTTTCTTGCCTGAAAATGACTCAAACTTTTTCAAAAACTCTTTTTTGAAACCAAGCGGCTTCTTCTTTGTTTTGATATTTGCATTTTCTCTTTGGGAATTTGAAACAAGTTTTTTTATGTTGTGCTTGTAGTTTGGCTCATTTTGAATGGTTTTTTTTTTCTTTGCTTGATTCTTGAATAGGTAGGTATTTGCGATTGATATGTAATACCCCTCGCTCGACCCGATCGTCGGGTCTGACCTACAAGATGTTACATTCATTTTCGAAGCAACTACATTCAATTTATAGTAAAATATTCATACGCACATGTAATTCAATGCTAATCATACTCATTTCATGTTAACAAATCAAATCTGAGCCTTAATCAAGCTTACGAAAGCTCTTTTATTAACTCTAGCATGAAATAGGACCAAATTGCAAAGTTTTATAAGTTCAAGATCGACGTGTAACACCCCTTGCCCGGTCTAGTCGCCGGAACTAAGCTATAGGATGTTACCACACTAAACTCATATAACATTCACATACTTTTAACATAAATGGTGGACCATGTCATGGACTAATAGGTGGTGGATTGCTTCAGCGGATAGATCAACTACGCATTGAATTTCATATGGCTAAATTGCATATTATTCCGTAGATACAACTATTGCAAAAAGTGAGGCGGACATCTAATTTAGGATATCTCTTGCGGATACCCAAAAATGGCAGACTATTACGTGGATACCCTACACTACGAGGGAACTTAAAATGTGGATCATAACAAAACTAAACTTCACTTTTATTATCATACATCATGAGAACTCAAAATAATCACCTTAAAATTTTAACAAGTTTGTTTACAATTAACCAAACGATTATATACATGCCACTTAGACCGACTCAAATAAATTAAGAGTCTACCACAACTTCTGGCAGATAGTATGAACTTCTTATTGATCCAATCAACGCACTCTGAACATCCAAAATCTACAAGGTAAAAGCAATCTAAGTGTAAGTATTTAGAATAATTAGTATGTTCATACGAATTCGTTAGTTTACTTGCCTCACATAATAATTATATGATAATTTAATACGTAAAAATAGCTTACCTATCAGCCAACACAATTTTCCAACAAGATAAGTGCATATACTTCATCATATACAATAGATCGGGTATGTAGCATGTGACGATAAAACTCTTCATGCCAATTTCATTCTCATACCTTTCCTTTCTCCTTATTTTCTATCTTGCCAATTTCACATTTCACATGTTTTATATTTCCCAATGAACATCGTAAAAGAATTCAAACTACAGGTATGCTTCAAATTAGAGGCTCGTTCGAGCTAATCCTTTATCAACACAATGAGAACCTAATCAGGGTTATATATACATGTAATGTTACCAATCCAAGATAAACCCTTAAAACGGAATCAGATTACTAGTCCGATCTAAATCTATGCCACATGTATCTTCGAGTCCACAACAAATGCTAGATCTCGAAATCATCAAGAAATAACATGTAACCTTGTGTTTGAGTCTTTTACTAAGTTCATCGGGACGCTATCATTTTGTAATTTCACTCACATTCCCTCATAACATAACTCAGTATTTCTCCTCTATATATTTAGACGTCAAATCTACTTACCAAATTTTCACTTGTACAATTTAAGAATAAAAGGAAAGAAGGTTATATAATGTTCATATTATATGAACATACCTGGCAAAATGGTAACACACCATAATAGAGTCTACTTAACAAGTTTTCCTTTTATGCGCTCTTCTCTTGGCGGATTCAAGTATGGATTTATAACATAATTCTAATTCAGTTTTATATCAACCAACTCATTCATTAGCTTATAAAACATATAAGTCAGTTTAATTCTATTACTCAAAATTCCCTTAAGCCTAACACATTATACAATTGAGCCCTTTTACAACAAAGTTTATAGAAATCTCAATTTGGTTTCAAAATGCCTATGTAACACCCCCACCTAACCCGTTCATCGGATCTGAGTACAGGCATCACAACAAAACTAGGTTACCGTTTATACTAAAATCTCACTAAGTTAAAAATGAATAAATTGTATTCCCTATTCACAATTTAAACTTCAATTAGAGACAAAATTTTTAAATAAAGTTCGCTATCATTACTCCACCCTAAGGTAACTATATATTTACAATATATTTGCCCTCTTACGGAATTCCTAAAGGTGCCCCTTTCCTATGTGTATGACTCCAATCTAATCATTATTTCCTTGATTCCACATGATTTGGCTTGGTCCCATCCTCGAGTCCTTCAATTTTGCATTTCCTACAAAATACATGCCACTCTTAGATGAGTTTAGATGAACTTAGTGAGTTTCTTCATTACACAAAACGTATCCCACCTTGTCAGGGTTCTATTAAATAATAAATACAATAAACTCTCTGTTCACTGGGAACATTTCTATTAAGTCATTGTAGAGGACTTTTCCCTATTTCTGATCCTATCCACTGGCGGATAGTTCGTTAAGCGATTTCCTTCCGGTTATTTTCCCAGCCATCGATCAACCTCGATGGTTCTATTGAGTTTCTCTCTATATCTATGGACTCTACCCTTTCCTTTACTTAATTTCTTCCTTCCACTTGTCCCCAATTCAGGTATCTTCTTCCCACTATTATGCCCTATTAATGTGGCCTTTTGGCCTATCTTTTCAAATACTCTTGGTGAGTATTCTCAACCTCTTTTATCCATGGCAGACCCTTTCTTTATCTTAATACCATATATTTTGCTCATCTGCCATCTTTTGGAATAACCAACAAGATCCCATACCACCCTGATGAACTAAATCTTACTTAGTTCAAATAGTGGTCGGATTACTTCTTGGAAATCTACTTCAGTTGCATGTCCTTACCATTAAGTGTAACACGCCTTTTTGCTACTGCCCACTATGGCCTTCAGTATTCAAATGAATGTCGTTGTATGGCCATATGAGTTCACAATTCCTCTTTCATTTTGCATCCCCACATACTTAGCCCTATCAGCCAATGTATTCTCATTGGTTTCCCCTTAAAAGGGATAGTCTTGACAGACATTTTTGTCATCCCGTGTATCCTTCTTTGTCAATGGGTTCTAACCATCCCTCTTTTCCTTATGAACTAACTGGCTTATATATGACAAGTCACTAACCTTTAAGGTTATACCAACTTTCGTTCGCCTCTATACTAAGCACCGTTAGTGCTTTAACTCCCGTGACTATTCCTGTTGGGTTACCTCCCATATGTTTTACTGGCTTTTACAACTGATATTCTAGTAGTCCTTTCCCTCTTTATATTTCCTCTTTTATTGGCAGATTCCTTCGATCCGCTGCTTAACTATTACAAATCCAAACTTCCATTTTCCTTCCAATTATTTTTCCTTGTTTGCAGCTTGTCTCACGATTTTTGTTCTGACTTTCCACCCGTGTTTACTGTCTCGGCAGACTCTCTCTCTAAGCTGTCATAGTCGAGCTATGAAGTTGCACGATACACCCCATGTTTAATGTCTTGTTGGACTCCATTAGTTGCCATAGTGTCCTAGCGAACTATCCTATGTTTAATGTCCCATCAGACCATCATATGTTTAATGTCTCGTCAAACTATCCCGTGTTTAATGTCCCGTCAGGCTATCTATAATGTCGTAGTGTCTTTTAGCTAGGGTCTTATACGATATAACCCTGTGTTTCCTATCCCAACGGACTATCAAAGGATGCCATAGCGTCTTTCAATCATGGTTTTACTCATTTACATCATGACCCCATAGCATCTTTTACCTATGGTCTTACTCATCCTTATCAAGACACCATAGCATCTCTCAGCTATGGTCTTACTCATTTTCGGCATATAGCCTCCGATCGGACCCATGACCTAGCCATGATCTTTACTCTTCTCATATCATTCCATCCAATCCTTCATTTCACCATCCTATACATTGATGCTCGAACACCGTACTGTCCCTTCTGCAAGGCCCGAAGCTTCACTCATCATAGATGCACATAGCAACAACGTATGGCAATATCCTCTCATTTTCTCTACCTAACTTCGCCTAAACCCAACAATGTTTCCCTTACATGCATTACATGCATTTCATGGATGCAATACCATAGAATCATAGCTAATTCATGCTCACTGAACTACAATGACGAATACTCATAAACTCCTGCAACCTTACAGCATACTTAGCATTTAACAGGTTGAGTGTAGAAACTCACTTGATGCTTCTTTGTCTCACCAGCTTATCTTTTCCAAACGCCAGAGCTTCCATTCTCCTAACAATTAAGCAAGATAATGATAACTCTTGAAAAGATTTATATTTAAGGCCTCTAAATAGAATTAGTTGGTTGTAATTAAGTGAATGCATTTGCATTTTTAGGATATTTTTAGAACATTGCATAACAAAGCTTGGATTGTGATATAATGGTCATTATTTGTTACTTTTATCACTTGGGGAGGAAAGGTGTGGTTTTGTGTAAATACAGGTGTAGGAAGAGCAAGAAGATGAACAGGGAAAATAAGGAAAGTGAAAGACTGTCGTGGAAATTGGTAGTTGATTGCCAACAGAATTGCCATGGGCACACCATGTTTTTAAAATAAATGTTGTAAGAGTGTTAACAAGTAAGTGAGTTAATCTAATGGTTAAGAGTTTAATTAGTTTCGTAAAGGTCCTATGTTCAATTCCCCATAATCTCGTGCTTTTTTATTTAATTTTTGGCTCATAAAACCCATAGTCAGCACCCCATTTCCATCCACCCCAAAGTTTCCATATAAGAAAAGATTATTTCCTCCTTTAGCTAGTCAACCTTCCTCCCTTAGCCCCCTTTTCACTCCACATGTTTCCCATGATCCACCTTTCATGCCTTTGTCCCACAAAACTACCATTTTCTCCCTTTTACCAAGCTTGAACCGTCCATCCCACCAAAGGAGGCTAACATTCTCATTTTCTCTCATTTTGGTGTCTCCTCCTCTCTTGATCGATTCCTCTATTGCTCCTCCATTGCTCCTCATTTCTCTTCCATTTTCTTCGTCTTTGAGCCGCCATTGCACCTCCTTTTCTCCACTTATATTCCACCTTCCACCACCATTAGTTAACTACACCAGCGCCGCAAGACCACCTCACCACCACTGTACCACCACAGTGATCAATTTTCCTTCTCTTTTTCTCTCTACTTCTCAACCAAGTGATTTTTTATCCATATTTACATATATTATTTATTTTGAAAGCCTTCCTGGAATTTTATTCTTTCCAAACCAAAAATTTCATCCTATCATCCATCTTTCTCAATTTCATTAGATCAGATTGATTCAACTCATTTCTGGACAGAACAAGCGTAAGTAAGGTGTTACTAGTCAATTTTATCACGTTTCTTCCATCCTTTTTCCTTCATTCAACGAATGTATATATACACATATAAGTTATTGACATCTTTTTTTTGGATCTAATCTCCTGTACAACGTTTTATTGATGAAAGGCCAAAAACAACCACTTTGGATCGCTAGAAATTTTGGAAGTGAATTATATCTTCGACATAAGTATTATAACATAAGTATGGGATGAATTGGGATAATCATCATTTGTTTTCCATTCTTATTATTAAGGGATGATTATAATAGTGATTATTAGATATTTTTTGTGTCAATATTAACAAATCATAATATTCGCATGATTGAAGGACCAGTTGCTATCAACTCAGGATCACCCTTGCTTTTGAAGTGAATCACGACATCGAAATTAATCGAAATAGCAGAAGCGTGGGTTTGGAAATCTAGATTAAATAGTTTCTTATTAAAGGAATAATTAGCATAACATTCTAATGATGGGTCATCGTTATATACATAGATCTGTGATTGTTTTAGTTAGATCCAAGTGTGGGTGTTCGAAGGAGTCTAGTGTTGAGTTGGATCTTTTACGTCAGGTGTGAGTCTAATCTAAAATAAAAATAGATATACGTTAATTCTAGTAATTAAATAAATGTTATTATTTATATTGTGTTTTATGCGAATGCTTAAAGTATTCTAAAAAAATGGAGATTAAACCCATCGATGTGTATTATACCAAGTAACTGACCCAAACCAACTAGCTTATGAAAAGTATGTTGTGTGATTATGATTTTCACTGTTTGAAAAGTATGTTATTCTCATTCTCATGTTATGTGGTATTATTGCATAATTGATTTTATATGACAAATAAATTGTGATATTTCGATATCTTGAAACAATATGTGAAACGCATGTTAAACATGCCCTACGTGATATAATATATAGAGAAATTCGATTTGCATGTTTCAACATGCCCGATGTGACAACTAATATCTTAAAATAAAAAATATGTATATATATATGTTCATTGTGGCCATATCACATGCATGGCGTGGGACTTTGTAAGGAGGAAGAATTGGTGGCTTCGTCCACAACCTATATGGCAGCTTATCTGCAAAATTGGTGGTTTATCCACAACCTACATGGTAGCTTGTCTGCGAATATTCGTGGCTTCATCCACAACCTACATGGCAGATTGTCTGCGAATTTGGTGGTTTATCCACAACCTACATGGTAGCTTGTTTGCAAATATTGGTGGCTTTGACCACATATATTGGAGTGATTAGATGAATGAGTTCTGGGGAACTCTTTTTGGAGTGTAGCGGATTGTACTGTCATGATCATGTGCATAAAATTGATTATGTTGTATGATAAGTATGTACTTATTGTTATTTAACTTGTTATAAGACTCACACTTGGCTTTCAAAGTTCACTCCTTTAGTTTCATAACTTTTCAGGTGATTCACGAACTTAGTGATTGGATTTAGCATTCGGAGGATCTTCTCGGATGAAACTTTAATAAATGGATTATAAACTATTTGGGATGTTATTTTGGACTTTGGATATTGGATTTTTTATTGGGTTGTTCCTTTACATTATAACTCTAAATTGCCATGCATGCATGCTTGATGGATTTACAAGTATTTTGAATTATTGAGTTTATTTTAAATTATTTATGATTTTTACTTGATTTTAAACAAACTTTGTGATTTTTCTAAGTATTTTCAAAAGTTTGCTGCGAAATATTTTTACCAAAATGATTTTTAAGAAATAATTAAAAATATTACGAATTCTTAGTTTTATGATTTAAGATGAGATTTCGATATAATAATTGTAATAGCCCATTATTGCCTGAGCTTGAATAAATAAACAAAAAAATAAATTAACCCAAAGTCAAAAATTTTACAGTCCTTTACAGCCAATTTTACCAGTAGCCCAAACCTAAACCCAGTAGCCCAAAATTAAATACCCGTGGCCCGATTACACCCTCAGACCCAAACTTAGCCTAACCCAACCGACCTACGGGGCCCAAAAGGTCCAAAACTAAATCAGAAACCAAGGGTTTCTGAAACCCTAGGTTTCCAGTCGCGCCCCAACACCCAGCACAGGCCCCTCGTCCAGCCTTCATCATCACCGGACTTTTCGCCATTCACTTGCAAAACAAGGAAGGAAAACGACAGAAAAATAGCAAGAATGGAAGACTATGTCTTCATATTTACTTTCTATTTATTTTCCGGGGCTATAAAAGCCCCGATATAATATGTAAAAGAGGGATACAAACGAATATACAAAGGCATATACACAAAGAATACAATACAAATTTTTTTTTTTACAGAGGTGATTTCTGATTTATTTTTTTTCGCTTAAGTATTTTTTAATTCGTGCGAATGTTTTTTTTACATACAAATATCATCTACAAACAAAGAGAATGAGTTCATATATAAAAAAAAACGACGTTTCTCACCTTTGGGCTGCCATGGGCGACGGCGCGTGAAGCGCGTGTGAGGTCTGCCAGAGGTCGAACGACCTATGAAGGCAGAGCATCTCTCTGGCTTCTCTGCTTTTTTTTTAAAAAAAAAAACCTAACTGAAATGGTTTTTTTTGCTGAGTTTTTGGTTTATAAAGGCTACTGGAACGACATCGTTTCGGTGTGGTCAATTAATGACCAAAACGGCGTCGTTTTAAGGTTGAAGATCCGCGCGTTGACCCGACCCGGGGAGGATCCGCACGTTCTTATTTAAGGGTCTAATTTCTCTATAGGCCCTTCCGTATTTTAGCAATTTTATAATTATGTCCGAATAGTATTTTTTCATTATTTTCAATTTGGCTCTGAATCAGTATCTTTGTTTCAATTTTAGTCCTTAGGGTTATTTTAAGGCAGATGATGGAACGGCGCCGTTTAGGAGATAGGGCATAATTGCCCTATTAGTCCCTATAGTTTGGCACGCGTTCCAACCTCATCCTTTTTGCAATTTTTCCTTAGTTTTTTTATTTACTTTAATTTAATCCCTGTTTCTTTGTTTATTCTTAAACCCTTTTTTTATTTTTTATTTTATTTTATTTTTAAATTATTTTAACATTAAATTAAAATATTTCATACTATTAAAAATTCTATATTTTTTAATATTTGTATATTAAATTATTAATAGTATAAAGTTGTAACACCCCAAACCCGGCCCATAAGTTTCGACCAGATCTGGTATGCTACGGTTTTAAGGTTAAAAACTTTACTTGGAATGATTCTGAAAATCTTAGTAGTTTTTGTAGGTAATCTTTAAATAGGTGGCACTGGTAGAAAATCTAAAAAATTTTTTTTCCAAACAAGTGTTATTTTAAATAATGTGTGAAAATCCCATTTTTATTTCTTTTAATCATAAGTCTTTCATCATGAATGAAAAAAACATAAACGTTGACAAGTATCAACTTATAACCTAAGCGATGGAGGCCTTATTACATAAATGTTTCCAAAATTAAAAACTTAAGGAAAAACTGAAATAATCTATAGGAATAAAAACTTGATGGCCCCTCGAGTCCGCCTTTGCTCCCATGTCCACGATCTACTGCTCATCTACAAAGTTAGGGAAAAACAATAGGGTGAGTCACCAAGACTCAATGTGTAAATCCCGAAAACACATCAAAGGCTTGGCCCATAAACACATTATGGCCTTGGCCCGTATACAAGGGTAACTATATATGCATCATGGCCCATCCCAGCCTAGAAATCCATCCTCTACACACCAACCCGTACCAACCATCACACCTTGGGGATTTCTACAATCAACCCTCCAACCGCTTACGCACCATATCGACAAATTGTCTTTGCTGTCTTAAAGACCGATCATCAGTGTGACCTATGTGGCAAAGCCACCGATCGCCATGCGACCTTAATAATACATCGTAGCTGTAACACCCCAAACCCGGCCCATGCGTTTCGACCAGATCTGGTATGCTACTAGTTGTACATTAAAAACTTTTGTCTTGTTGGTTTTGGAAGTCGTAAATTAAATAGACATTATTTAAGTAAATAAGCGGCATTTTAAAAATAAAACCTTGTATTAAGTATAATGAAACCTTTGACATAATCTCATAAGTTGCAGAACATTAAAACTACTTAGTTGGATAAAACTATGGGGCCTTATTACATTGATAATTCCAAAGTAAAAATAAAATAATTCATAGAAACAAAGCTTGATGGCCCCTCGAGTCCGTCTCGGCTCCCATGTCCACGATCTGCTGCTCATCTAGAAGAGTAGAGAAAAGGAAAGCGTGAGTCACCAAGACTCAGTGTATAAATCTCAAAACACACAACGACCTGAGCCCACAAACACATTATGGGCCCTGGCCCATGCATAAAGGTATCAATCATAATCACATGATAAACAATAAATAATGAAAAACCCAACCCATCCTAGGTTTCCATCCTCTACACACCATCCCGTACCAACCATCACACCTTGGGGATTTCTATAATCAACCCTCCATCCGCTACACACCAAAACGACAGTCGTACTGCCTATTCCTCTTAATTAGGAATCATTTAACGTGGCATCACCACCGATCACTATGTGACCTTTCATTTAAATTATGTGGGATTTCTACCACCGATCACCAAGTGACCTATCATGCACTTCCCTTCAATATCATCATTCCCACCCCATGCATACATACATAAAGAAAACATCATACTGCAGACTTATATACTTTTCGATACACGTAGGAGTTCTATGTTTACGTACTGGCATCTTTGCCTAACCCTTTTAGGGTTCCATTCGATTGTCCTATACAGCTTCATTCCGGCTTTTTAGCCCATAACATATATAAATAAACATACATACAAGTTTATTAGTAGTGTGTTAGAGATCTACACACCGATTAATGTCGATACCCTTGCTACAACTTTGCTCAAAAAGTTGAAAAGATGCGAAACTAGGGCCTCTCATATATTCGGCCATGGTTAGTGTTGTACCCAATTTTATATATTTTAATAACAAATCTTCTTACCTAAAAATCCCAAAACTGGAGACTTATGATTTTCGGCTTTTAGATCTAGTCGACTAAGCTTCCTTCAAATCCTGAATTGCCGCCCATCATAAAACCATTAAACTATTAGCTTTTGGCTTTTGCCTTTCAAAAACCGGGAATAGATCATGAGAACTAATCAAAAATCAACACTTACCTTAGCATAGGAGATTCAGCTAGCACTAGAGAGAGGATTCGGCAATGCCCATGGAAGATTTAAATGCCGGAAGTATAGAACTAATTCTCAAATAGGATGAATAGAATAAAAGACTATGGATGCTTCGGCTTCCTAGAGAAATCGGCACTAGAAGGAAAAAGTGGAGAAGAGTTTCGGCTTTTAAAGAAATTGGAGAAAATAAATTGAAGAGGGAGAGGCTAGGGAATTTCGGCACAATGGGAGAGAAATTTAGGGTTTTTAGTGTCAGAATCAAGGAGCTAGCCCCCCTATTTATAGATATTTTGGCACCTACTGCTAAAAACAGAAAACGCCCTTAAAATTCAAGCTAAAAGAGAGGAGAAATTCGGCACCCTCCTTGCCATGCAGTAGCTGAATTTTACACTCCTCTAGGTGGTGGATTTTCGGCCAACACTTCCCTTGAAGATAAGCTCCTAACTTTTCTCCTTTTTATCTATGATGTTATCACTTAAAAATCCACATAAATTCTCCTATTTTATAGCCTTGTAGCCGTCCACCTCTACTAATCCCTAATGCCAAATTTAACTTACTTAAATTAAAATATTTAGGCCTCATTAAACTTAATACTTGGGCCCCTAATTCCTTTTGTGTGGCGTCACCCACTCTTCATTTAAAGTGCCGAATTTGGCCTAAAACATGGGCTCCTTGCGACCCAAAACTTGTTCCTTTTTAACTGTTAATGATGTCACTTTAATCTGGGCCTTTTTGCTTAATTCTAAGCCCAAATTTAGACCCCTATCAATTAAATTAACATAGTAAACCTATCCCTACACTAAATGTATAGGCCCGTAAATTTAGGATGTTACAGTTCTACCCCCTTAAAGAAATTTCGTCCTCGAAATTTCCAACTAACTATTAATCGTACTACCCAAGTCTCACCACTATGCTTTCGCTGTGCACTCCGATTCTAAAGCCAAAAGAAACATTTAGTATACTATGGTAGAGTACGCACCAGTGTTAGCATCTAGAGCGTCCTCGTCCCCTTGTACTCATTTTACCGATTCGTGTTTATCTGTTTAGAAATTTTATGAATTATTAGTTTTCTTCCGCTGATTAACCACGAATAGTTTTATGAACAATAGTTTAAGAGTAGTTCTTTCGAATTCGCATTCACAATACAGTCTTAAGTTTGTAACCTCTAACTAAAATAAAACACATACATCATACAAATAACATCCAAGCGCTTACATTCTTCACGTAAAGGTGTTTTCGTTGATTCACTACCCAGGGGTATTTTCGTAATTTTATCCTACAGGGATATTTTCGTAACTTTTCATAATAAAGTTCCTTGGCGATTTTTTGAAAGAAGGGTATTTTGGTAATTTTTACAATCCAGGGGTATATTGGTAATTTTACAATCCGGGGGTATTTCGGTAATTTACAAACCAGGAATATTTTGATTTTTTTTTCAAAACAGGGGCACTTTGGAAAATCTAGTTACTCTTGTAAACATAGGGTTTTTGGGTAAATTTTTCATAGCGGTGAACATTTTCAAATCAAGTGTATCTTTTTGGAAATGTACAAAACTTAGGGGTTTTTGTTTGCCAAAATAGGGTGGTTGGTCCCTTTCGGGTTTTAATTATGGGTTCAGCCCATGAACAAGTCCTTATAGCTAGGGTGAATAGTCACTACGCACCAGGTAAGGTTCCAGCGAAGAGGAGGTGAGTCACTTGGACTGCTTAAATACCAAGCTCTTCCTGATCTATTCCTAGACATGCATATGCCTCAAGGCCACACCTTAGTCTTGCGACTGCTTACTGTGTTTTGTTTAGTGAAATTAAGTCTTATGGATTTGAAGAGTTGTTTGTCTAAGCCTAGAGTCCATCAAGTTCTAACCTAGATAGTCTACGTTCCATAAGGCCTATTAAGCCCACATTTATATCACAATCAGGAGTTCAGAATACTTACCTAGGTGGATTGGGTGCCGGTAGACTCAAAGGCCATATCTTCATCCAAAACATTTTTTTTAACTTTTTAAAACAGTACTAGTCCCATTTCACAGCCCAAGTTTTGAACCTAGGCTCTGATACCAAAATGTAACACCCCAAACTCGGTCCATGCATTTCGACCAGATCTGGTATGCTACTAGTTGTACATTAAAAACTTTTGTCTTGTTGGTTTTGGAAGTCGTAAATTAAATAGACATTATTTAAGTAAATAAGCAGCATTTTAAAAATAAAACCTTGTATTAAGTATAATGAAACCTTTGACATAATCTCATAAGTTGCAGAACATTAAAACTACTTAGTTGGATAAAACTATGGGGCCTTATTACATTGATAATTCCAAAGTAAAAATAAAATAATTTATAGAAACAAAGCTTGATGGCCCATCGAGTCCGTCTCGGCTCCCATGTCCACGATCTACTGCTCATCTGGAAGAGTAGAGAAAGGAAAGCGTGAGTCACCAAGACTCGGTGTATAAATCTCAAAACACACAACGACTGAGCCCACAAACACATTATGGGCCCCGCCCATGCATAAAGGTATCAATCATAATCACATGATAAACAATAAATAATGAAAAACCCAACCCATCCTAGGTTTCCATCCTCTACACACCATCCCGTACCAACCATCACACCTTGGGGATTTCTACAATCAACCTTCCATCCGCTACATACCAAAACGACAGCCGTACTACCTATTCCTATTAATTAGGAATCATTTAACGTGGCATCGCCACCGATCACTATGTGACCTTTCATTTAAATTATGTGGGATTTCTACCACCGATCACCAAGTGACCTATCATGCACTTCCCCTTCAATATCATCATTCCCACCCCATGCATACATACATAAAGAAAACATCATACAGACTTATATACTTTTCAATACACATAGGGAGTTTTATGTTTACGTACCTGGCATCTTTGCCTAACCCTTTTAGGGTTCCATTCGACTGTCTACACAACCTCATTCCAGCTTTTTAGCCCATAACATATATAAATAAACATACATACAGGTTTATTAGTAGTGTGTTAGAGATCTACACACCTGATTAATGTCGATACCCTTGCTACAACTTTGCTCAAAATGTCGAAAAGATGCGAAACTAGGCCTCTCCTATATTCGGCCATGGTTAGTGTTGTACCCAATTTTATATATTTGAATAACAAATCTTCTTACCTTAAAATCCCGAAATTGGAGACTTATGATTTTCGGCTTTTAGATCTAGTCGACTAAGCTTCCTTCAAATCCCGAATTACCACCCATCATAAAACCATTAAACTATTAGCTTTTGGCTTTTTCCTTTCAAAAACCGGGAATAGATTATGAGAACTAATCAAAAATCAACACTTACCTTAGCATAGGAGATTCAGCTAGCACTAGAGAGAGGATTCGGCAATGCCCATGGAAGATTTAAATGCCGGAAGTATAGAACTAATTCTCAAATAGGATGAATAGAAGAAAAGACTATGGATGCTTCGGCTTCCTAGAGAAATCAGCACAAGAAGGAAAAAGTGGAGAAGAGTTTCGGCTTTTAAAGAAATTGGAGAAAAGAAATTGGAGAGGGAGAGGTTAGGGAATTTCGGCACAATGGGAGAGAAATTTAGGGTTTTCAGGGTCAGAATCAAGGAGCTAGCCCCCCCTATTTATAGATATTTTGGCACCTACTGCTAAAAATCGAAAACACCCTTAAAATTCAAGCTAAAAGAGAGGAGAAATTTGGCACGCTCCTTGCCATGCAGTAGCCGAATTTTACACTCCTCTAGGTGGTGGATTTTCGGCCAACACTTCCCTTGAAGATAAGCTCCTAACTTTTCTCCTTTTTATCTATGGTATTATAACTTAAAAATCCACATAAATTCTCCTATTTTATAGCCTTGTAGCCGTCCACCACTACTAATCCCTAATGCCAAATTTAACTCACTTAAATTAAAATATTTGGGCCTCATTAAACTTAATACTTGGGCCCCTAATTCCTTGTGTGTGGCGTCACCCTCTCTTCATTTAAAGTGCCGAATTTGGCCTAAAACAAGGGCTCATTATGACCCAAAACTTGTTCCTTTTTAATCATAATGATGCCACTTTAATCTGGGCTTTTTGCCTAATTCTAAGCCCAAATTTAGACCCCTATCAATTAAATTAACATAGTAAACCTATCCCTACACTAAATGTATAGGCCCGTAAATTTAGGATGTTACAGTAGCATTTCGACAGCTGAGCTGCCTGTCATAAAGACCGATCACTATGTGACCTATGTGGCAAAGCCACCGATCGCTATGCGACCTTCTTCCCCTTCATCATATCAATCCCATCCCATGCATACATACATGCAGAAACAAAACAATATACTACCTAAAAGTTCACAGTCTATCACATACATCGATACACATAGAGAAGTTTCTATGATTATGTACCTGGCATCCCTTGCCTACCCTTTTGGGTAATCCGACTGTCTATACAGCCTTTTTTCGGCTTTTAGCCCATAACATATATTTAGTACATATTACTATACAGCCTTTTTCCGGCTTTTAGCCCATAACATATATTTAGTACAGATTACTATACAGCCTTTTTCTAGCTTTTAGCCCATAACATTTATTTAGTACAGATTACTATACAACCATTTTCTGGCTTTTAGCCCATAACATATATTTAGTACAGATTACTATATAGCCTTTTTCCGGCTTTTAGCCCATAACATATATTTAGTACAGATTACTAGTGTGTTAGAGATCTACACACATGATTACTGTTAGAACGAGACCCTCTAAGTCGACGCTATCCGTAGCCAACACCACCGCTATCTGCCTTGAAATCCCGAAAAGTGATATGAGATTCAGGAACTAGTGTTTCCGGCTTTTAGATCTAAGAGATCTTACTAGAAAAGATTCGGCTACTCCTAGAGGATTTCAGCTTTTTGCGAAAAATCAGGAAGAGAAGATGATTCGAAGAAATCTATAGAGATTCAGCTTTTAGAAGAAAGAAGAGAATAATGGAGTTTTCGGCTTTTAGAAGAAAGAAGAGAAAGGAATAATGGAGTTTTCAGCTTTCGGCTTTTAGAAGAAAGAAGAGAATAATGGAGTTTTCGACTTTTAGAAGAAAGAAGAGAATAATGGAGTTTTTGGCTTTTAGGAGAAAGAAGAGAAAAGAATAATGGGGTTTTCGGCTTTTAGAAGAAAGAAGAGAAAGAAAAGGTGGAAGCCCTAAATGCCAAAAAATAAAGAAGAGAACCCTCCCTATTTATAGAAATTTCGGCACTTACCTATGAAAAACCGAAAGTTCCCTTCCTGATAACTAAAAATTAATCAAATAAAAAGGGAAAATTTGGCACCCCCTTTTCCATAAAGAAACCAATTTCTTCACTTCTCTAGGTGATGGAATTTCGGCCAACTCCTAGCCTTGTAGATAGCTCCTATCTTTTCTCCATTTTTTTTCCTTCCATATTATCAACTATATTATCTACATTATCCCATTCACATAAATCCTCCTAATTTTGAGCCTTGTTGCCGTCCACTCTACCTAACCCTAATGCTGAAATTTAGCTAACTTAAATTAAAAGAGTTGGGCTCCATGTAACTTAAATTTGGGCCCCTTACTCCCTTGTGTGGCGTCACCTCCTTGCTCCCTAAGCGGCGCCACTGACCACTGGGCCACAAGCCCATTTTGATATTTTAAACTCAGATACCACCTTTTAAACCCTATAGTGCCCAAACAAAAATTTAACTAAGGCTTGGTTTCAATCTTGAGCCCAATTTGGACCCCTAATGCTCAAATTAACTCATTACACATATTCACCCATTAAATGCATAGGCCCAAAAATTCAGGATGTTACATTTCTACCCCCCTTAAAGAAATTTTGTCCTCGAAATTTCCAACTAACTATTAATCATACTACCCAAGTCTCACCACTATGCTTTCGCTGCGAACTCTAATTCTAAAGCCAAAAGAAACACTTAGGATAATATGATAGAGTACGCACCGGTATTCGCATCTGGAGCGTCCTCGTCCCCTTGTACTCATTCTTCCGATTGACGTTTATCTGATTAAAAATTTTATGAATCATTAATTTCTTCCACTGATTATCCACGAACAGTCTTATGAATAGTAGTTTTAAGAGTAGTTCTTTCGAATTCGCAACTATAACTACAATCAAGTCTCAAGCTCACATCTCCTAGTTCTAGGAAGCACACACATAAAATCATCAACCACCACATACAAGTAGCATTCACGAACTTACGTTCATCACCTAAGGGTATTTTCGTCATTTCACTACCCAGGGGTATTTTCGTAATTTATCCTACAGGGGTATTTTCGTAATTTTCCAAAATAGGGTTTCTTGGTGATTTTGCAAAATAAGGGTATTTTGATAATTTTGCAAGCCGGGGGTATTTCGGTAATTTTACAAATCAAGGATATTTTGGTTATTTATAAATCAGGGGTAATTTAGTAGTTTTACAAAATAGAGTGGCTGGTCCCTTTTGGGTTTTAGTTATAAATTTTGGCCCGTCAACAAGTCCTCATGACTAAGGTGAACAGTCACTATGCACCAGGTAGGATTCTAGCGAAAAGGAGGTGAGTCACTAGGACTGCTTAAATACCAAGCTCTCCTTGAATCCAATCCTAGACATGCGTTTGCCTGTTGCCACACCCTAATATCGCGACTTGTTCACAGGTTTGTTTGGTTGGATTAAATCTTATGAATTTAGAGAGTTGTTTAAACTAAGCCTAAAGTCCATCAATGTCTAATATACTAGCCTACGTCTATCAAGCCCATCAAGCCCAACATACATATCACATCCAAAAGTTTAGAATGCTTACCTGCGTGGATCGGTGCTGGTGAGACTCAAGGCCATATCTTCATCCAAACATTTTTCTCAAATTCACAACAAGTTTTCAAATCGCTACTAGACCCATTTCACAGCCTGAGTTTTGAACTAGGCTCTGATACCAAAATGTAACACCCCAAACCCGGCCCATAAGTTTCGACCAGATCTGGTATGCTACGGTTTTAAGGTTAAAAACTTTACTTGGAATGATTCTAAAAAACTTAGTCGTTTTTGTAGATAATCTTTAAATAGGTGGCACTAGTAGAAAATCTTTGAAAATTTTTTTTCCAAACAAGTGTTATTTTAAATAATGTGTGAAAATCCCATTTTTATTTCTTTTAATCATAAGTCTTTGATCATGAATGAAAAAAACATAAACGTTGACAAGTATCAACTTATAACCTAAGCGATGGAGGCCTTATTACATAAATATTTCCAAAATTAAAAACTTAACGAAAAACCGAAATAATCTATAGGAATAAAAACTTGATGGCCCCTCGAGTCCGCCTTTGCTCCCATGTCCATGATCTACTCTCATCCGCAAAGTTAGGGAAAAATAATAGGGTGAGTCACCAAGACTCGGTGTGTAAATCCCGAAACACATCAAAGGCTTGGCCCATAAACACATTATGGCCTTGGCCCGTATACAAGGGTAACTATATATGCATCATGGCCCATCCCAGCCTAGAAATCCATCCTCTACACACCAACCCGTACCAACCATCACACATTGGGAATTTCTACAATCAACCCTCCAACCACAAGACACCATATCGGCGATACCGTGTGTCGCTGTCTTAAAGACCGATCATCATGTGACCTATGTGGCAAAGCCACCGATCGCCATGCGACCTTAATAATACATCGTAGCATTTCGACAGTTGAGCTGCCTGTCATAAAGACCGATCACTATGTGACCTATGTGGCAAAGCCACCGATCGCTATGCGACCTTCTTCCCCTTCATCATATCAATCACATCCCATGTATACATACATGCAGAATAAAAACAATATACTACCTAAAAGTTCACAGTCTATCACATACATCGATACACATAGAGAAGTTTCTATGATTACGTACCTGGCATCCCTTGCCTACCCTTTTTGGGTAATCCGACTGTCTATACAGCCTTTTTCCGGCTTTTAGCCCATAACATATATTTAGTACATATTACTATACAGCCTTTTTCCGGCTTTTAGCCCATAACATATATTTAGTACAGATTACTAGTGTGTTAGAGATCTACACACTGATTCTTTATTAGAACGAGACCCTCTAAGTCGACGCTATCCGTAGCCAACACCACCGCTATCTGCCTTGAAATCCCAAAAAGTGATATGAGATTTAGGAACTAGTGTTTCCGGCTTTTAGATCTAAGAGATCTTACTAGAGAAGATTCGGCTACTCCTAGAGGATTCTGGCTTTTTGCGAAAAATCAGGAAGAGAAGATGATTCGAACAAATCTATAGAGATTCGGCTTTTAGAAGAAAGAAGAGAATAATGGAGTTTTCGGCTTTTAGAAGAAAGAAGAGAAAGGAATAATGGATTTTTCAGCTTTCGGCTTTTAGAAGAAAGAAGATAATAATGGAGTTTTCGGCTTTTAGAAGAAAGAAGAGAATAATGGAGTTTTCGGCTTTTAGGAGAAAGAAGAGAAAAGAATAATGGGGTTTTCGGCTTTTAGAATAAAGAAGAGAAAGAAAAGGTGGAAACCCTAAATGCCGAAAAATAAAGAAGAGAACCCTCCCTATTTATAGAAATTTCGGCACTAACCTATGAAAAACCGAAAGTGCCCTTCCTGATAACTAAAAATTAATCAAATAAAAAGGGAAAATTCGGCACCCCCTTTTCCATAAAGAAACTGACTTCTTCACTTCTCTAGGTGATGGAATTTCGGCCAACTCCTAGCCTTGTAGATAGCTCCTATCTTTTCTCCCTTTTTTTCCCTTCCATATTATCAACTATATTATCTACATTATCCCATTCACATAAATCCTCCTATTTTTGAGCCTTGTTGCCGTCCACTCTACCTAACCCTAATGCCGAAATTTAGCTAACTTAAATTAAAAGAGTTGGGCTCCATGTAACTTAAATTTGGGCCCTTACTCCCTTGTGTGGCGTCACCTCCTTGCTCCCTAAGTGGCGCCATCGACCACCGGGCCACAAGCCCATTTTGATATTTTAAACTCGTATACCACCTTTTAAACCCTATAGTGCTCAAACAAAAATTTAACTAAGGCTTCACCCAATCCACGAGCCCAATTTGGACCCCTAATGCTCAAATTAACTAATTACACATATTCACCCATTAAATGCATAGGCCCAAAAATTCAGGATGTTACAAAAGTTTTTATGTATCGTTTATTTTAAATATGTACTATTTATACATATTAAATTATTACTATTTATTATTTATTCTAGGTTATTTTATTTAGTTTAATATTATTTATATATATTACATATTATCTTGTAATTCGTATATTAATTATTATATTATACATTTTTAAAAAAGCTTGTATATTATTTGTTATTATATTATATGCATAATTTAAATTATTTTATCCTTTATATTATATAAAATTTTTGTATATTGTATAACGTATATTATTTATATTGTTTATGAGGTTTTTATGAATATTGTATTATAAATATATTTTTATTTAAAGTTATATATGTTATTTACTTAAAACTGTTTTATCACGTATTATTATTCATATTTATATATATTAAATTATATTTATTATAAATATCTCTATATTTTTCGTATACTCTAAGTTTTTATATTATTCATTTAAAATATATTGTTTATACATATTAATCATTTTAGAAATTGTCACATTATTTTTAAATCATTCGATATTCTTAAATACATCATTCATTTTTTTTATATATATTCGATCTTGTTTGTAGGGTTTTATATTTATTTCTTAATTTTTTTTTTATCTTTCATATAGATTTTTTTTATTGTTACTGCTTATTTTTATATCTTGTATTTGTTTATTTATGCTATTTATTTGCTTAATATTGTTTTAGCATAGTCCTTTTATTACGTGTATCATTTGCTATGTTATAATATTCTTTCGTTAATTGTCTATATTAGTATTATTTGTTAATATAATTTGTAGTTATAGAGAATTGCTATTTGGAATTGATATTTTGTAATATATATGCCATATCTTACTCCAAAATCATTTTTTTTAAAAACATATTTAATTGCATTGACGCATTTTATTCAAAGGTTTTTAAATATAGCGATACGTGATATTTGGGGACTTCGAGAAAGATTATACCCTAACTCACTGGGTTTTAATTTTCTCGTGGAACTTAAGGTATCAAGTATCCTTTTTAAACCCATAAACTTCAAAACAAAACTTATTATCGAAAATTCAAAATGTTATATCTTAACTTATTAGATATAATGTTTCGTATCCCGAGGTAAGAATTTTCTTCAAATAAAGGCAAACTTAGTTTCGAAGTTTTGAGATGTTGCATCCTAACTTATTGGGTGTGGCATTTTATTTCTTTGAGATAAGCAAGTCTTGGCTTTCTTTCGAATAAAGGATCGTAGTTTAAAATTTTCAAACTTTTGATATTTGGACATTAAATAATCAATTAGGTACCAATTTTTTGGGCGTTACGAGAATGCTAATCCTTCCTCGAACGTAACCGACTCCCGAACTCATTTTTCTGAATTTCGTAGACCAAAATCAATGTTTTGAAATAAAACGTTTTATAAGGTGATCTAATCACACCTAAGCAAAAAAGGGTTGGTGGCGACTCCCGTTTTCGTTTTTTTAGTCGATCCTCGTTTTTCATAAAAACTTAAAAATGGTTTCGACAGCTTGGCAACTCCGCTGGAGACATAAGAGAGTCAAGCCGTAAAATTGATTATTTTCTGTCCTTTGTCGGAAATTAGAAAATTTGATTTGAAAATTTAAAAATTTTGATTTGAACATATGATTATTATTTTCTTGCACCCATTCCATTGCATGACCGTTGTGGTCGCACCTTTAAGTGGGAGTGAGAAACTATGCCTTCGTGAGGTTTTCACCTCCGCATGGGCTAGTGGATCACTTTCGGGATACATCCGTACCTATGTCTTCGTGAGATTTTCATCTCCGTGCAGCCATAGGGAAATGTATTCCTCTGAACTGAACTCGGTCCATATGATCCTATAATGGGTGAGGATCGAGGAATCTGCTGGTTCGGGTACCTCAACTTTAGAGCTAAACCACATGTAGAAAACCTAAGGGCTTACCCTAGGTAGAACTATGTCAAACCCTAGTGGTCAGCCAGATAGGTCCCCTATTATGTTATTTATTTCTTTCGTGCTAATGTGTTCTCTTTTGTTTTGATTGCATTGCATTCACATCATAGAAAAGAGGTGTTGATTCAAATTCGATTGCTAAATAGAAGAGTTTGTCATGAGAAAATGGATTTCTTGATAAAGTGGATTACAATACGGTCGTCCGAATATGGTCCAAGTAAACACAACGAGAGAAGACTGATAGCCCGTGAAGGAATACAAGACTTTATTGCCCAAGGATTCAAGCTGACAAAGACTATTCCAGAATCACCACGTCTTGGCTTTCTTGAAGAGGCTAACAAGCATTGCGAGGATAAGTGAGTAATGAGTCGCGGCCCAGATCAAGAGCTAGTAGAGACATTTATTAGAAAGTTCGCGAGATTGGACCTTGATATCCGGATAAGAAGAAATGGATTATTGTCTTCGCTTGGAATATGAGGGAAATGCCGTATAAATATCCGTTTTATGTAAAGGAATTTATTTTCTAGAAAAGTTGTTCTAATGGAATTAAATTCAGAATCAATGCCTATCTTTCTTTTGCATTCATTTCATGCATTTGCATTACATCGCATCATATGCATTCAAATCCATAGAAGGACCCTAATTAGGTAAAATTATTTCAGCTAACTTGGGAATCGACAAAATTCTACTGAGCTAAGCATCATTATAGTACTCACGCGAGAACAAAAGCCATGGACCGAAGGTTGGAAAGAATAGAGCAAATGCAAATACAGATGCATGAGCAATTGACCAAAATTCAACAAGAAATGCGGGAACAAATGCTAGATTTCCAAAGGAATATGATGGGCCAGTTAACTCAGTTACTAGCCGGAGGATTTCAAAAAAGGAGTGGCCCAGTGGTCAACAGTGGGGATGAAGAAAAAAGACATCGTTGATTCCCCAAGTTTTTCCCCAATAAGTGTCCCGGCCCAACCAGACACGCATTCGCATGGGGTACCCGTCATTATCGGACCCCAATGTCAGACTGATACCTCGGCGCTGTTGAACTTCCCGATAGGCACAGGTTTTAACCCGAAAGATGATCGAGCCAAACCGGTTGTTCTGGCAGAAACAAGGGAAAAGGGAGAGTGGACTTTAAAGGCCCCGAAGAAGAAGGAAAAGGAAGCGAATGGTACGAGTAACAAGGGCCATTCAGAACCGATTACAGTAAGCCAGCCAAGGACGATAACTACCAACCATCAGGTCTCCCCAAGGTAAGAACCCAATCTAAGATCGAACTCAGAAAAACCCCAGTTCGCACCCATCCCAATCACGTATAGGGAGTTGTACCAAATTTTGTTTGACGCACATGTTGTATCCCCTTTTTATATAAAACCATTATGGCCCCCATACCCCAAATGGTACGACATAAATGCCTAATGTGAATACCATGGAGGAACCACAGGGCATTCGATCGAGAACTGCGCCGCTTTTAAAAAGATAATCGAAAGACTCATCAAATTGGGTGTCGTAAAATTCGATGAACCCTCTGGTGCAGAAAATTCGTTACCCAACCTTTCTATTAAAGGGGTAAACATTGTGAGTTCCACGATAGATAGGGGCAGGGGATCCAAAAATGCATCGAGCTCAGGGCCCTAGTGCAAGGCTTGATGGATAATAAATTGAGGAGATCAAAGACCCGATGGGAATGTTGGGGAATCTAAGCATTAACGACATATTCAAAGAGAGAACCGGGGAATAAAAGTTTCCAAGCCCTTACATACTTGGGAAGATTTTAAACAATGGAACTGTGGAAGGAATCCCTGTATTTTTAAGACTAATCAAGAGTAATATTCAAAACATGCTTGTTGCCTTAAGCCTAGAGACAATAAGAATCCTTTTGTGAAATAGGCTTATGTCCAGAATTTTTATTTCAATAAAATGCATCTTTTTAAGAAAATATTTTTTTTTCATTCTTTACATTTCATACTGTTCAATCTTTTGTTTTTTAGAATATTGTTTCATTCTTTATTCATGACCATACCATACAAATAATCATCCTTAGAATAATTTATTCTTTGGATTTTTTGCCTTCGTACCTAGGTACCCAGATATCAACGACATGAGCGACGTTGTTACTGATTCCCTTTTTGAATGAAATATGGGTCTAGGGGATCTCAGGACTTTGAAGATGACAGATATTGTAACATATCTTCTGATTTATTAAGAATGGTAGAACATGATGAAAAATAGATCCTACCTTACATAGGGTCAGTGGACATTGCGAGCCTAAGAAAGGGGTGAAGATCGAAGCCCAGCTCACCACAGAAATAAGACGAGACATCATTGAGTTATTTTTAAGAATTCAAAGATGATTTTGCACGATCATATCAAGACACGCCTGGGAAAGTCTTAAAAGAAGTTCATAAGGGTGTTTAAAGAACATGATATTGGTTCTACAATAGCCAGGCTAATCATAAGGTTCGGGTACTATTGGTCCACCATAAAAGGGAGATTGCTTCAGTTATGTCGTAAATGCCAAATGAAGGAAGACAAGACTCATGTGCCTCAGCTATTTCTTCACAGATTTTTTATATGTGGGGAATGGATATTGTGGGGCCGATCTCATCAAAAGCATCTAGCCAATACCAATTCATCTTCGTGGTTATCAATTACTCCACTAAGAGGGTGAAGGTTGCTTCATATGCCAAAATTACAAAGTCAGCAGTCATCAAATTCAAATTCAAAGTTAAGTTCATATGCAAATTCAAATTCAAAAAACAAAAAACAAAAAAAAAAGTGGCAATAAAGAATGCCAGAAAGAAACATGTTTGACATAATTGCATAAATTTACAGTCTGTTCAAAGATCAAACACCATATCAGTGCAGCAAAGGCAGCCAAAAAAAACATTCAAAATTTTTGAGAAATGACTGAGATTTGTAAAGGTTGGCATAAAGAAGTCGCCATTTACCCTCTTTGTTTCTTGAACGTTGGCTGGGACCTTCACCGAGGCAACATCTTTCCCATGAAGTAATTGTGGGAGGTTAAGATTCCTTTTCTCCAAGCTTTGATTGAATTGAATGAAGTAGAATTTCTCCAATAAGTTTGATTGAAAGTATTCATGGTCGAATATACCAAAAATGGATGGTACAAGCTTATGACAAAAGGTTTGCCCAAAAGAATTTCATGATGGAGACCTGGTATTAAGAAAGATTCTTCTCATACAAAAGAACTTCAAAGGAAAATAAATGCCAAAATTTGGAAAAACCTTATGTGGTGAAGAAGGCTTGTTCTGGAAGATCATTAACCTTGACCAAGATGTATGGCAAGGACATGCTCAGGCTGGTGAATTCAAATTTCATCTAAAAGGAGAGGCCAAGGTGAAAATCCGCAAAGGGCGCCTTGAGATTTTTTTTAAAAAAAATTTAAAAAAATAAATAATTTTTTTTTTAAAAAAAGGGGCGGCTCAAATTTTGATTGAAAGGGGGGCATACAGTAGTCTTGCTACGCTTGAATTAACAATGAGAAAATATTTACGTCTTGGGGCATCGACGAAGTACTCCGGATCCCCTAAACACATATTGAGCTTAAAATGGTTGTAACACCCCAAACCCGGCCCATGCGTTAAGACCGGATCTGACATGTCACATGGGAAAAACATGTTAAATCCTTTTGATAAAACGAGTTGATTTGAAATATTTGATAAAGTACTACTAACCTCGAAGGTTGTTTGATAAATCAATAATTTGAACTAGAAAATTTTATAAATCGTGACTTTTGAAAATATCGTTGATTGTTCGAGAAAAACTTTCCGAGTTAAAATATTTGTAAAAGTTTGTTATGAAATCCATTTGTTAATCTATTTTGGAAAACCTTTATTTAAGTTTTTAGAAAAATACCCATTTAAAATCATTCAAGCAAAATAGTAAGTACGACAAACATAAAGTAAAAATAAAATATTCCAGAGGCCTTATTACAACATAAAAACCCAAAATAGTAAGAGTAGTAAAATAAGCGGAAATAGAAATCTAAAGTTCAATAACACCATTACTGAAGTATGGCCTCCATCGAGTCATCCATGGCCCAAATCCACATCACTGAGCATTACCTACAAGGGTTAAGAAAAAGGGGGAGTGAGTTACAAGAACTCAGTGTATAATCCCCTTACTGTTATCCACTGGGCCTGAATCCATTTAGCATTATCTTGGGCTTAAGCCCATGTAACATACACTTGGACCGAAGCCCATTTACAAAACAGTTGATATTTATATATGTGCAATGTATGCAACCCAACCCATCCTAGTAATCCATCCGCTACACACCACCCGTACCATCCCATCACACCTGTGGGGATCAAGTCAACCCACCCTGCCAAACACACCAATCGCAGGCAAGATGCCATTTAATATATATATATTGTGGCCAAGCCACCGCTACAGTCAAATTGCTTTTCATAATTTTTGTGGCAAAGCCACCAGAGTCATAATTATGCGTGGCATAGCCACTATACAGATTTTGGCAGAGCCACCAGAATATCATATACGGTAATATAACCGGCACACAACCTTGGTAAAAATGATCGACATAGAGTCGTTAACTCATATGTTAGGCACATAGCCCCGGGTAAATACGTTTAGCACAAAGCCATAATCATGATGGCACAAAGCCATATTTAGGTTGGCACATAGCCATTATCAGAATTTGTGGAAGAGCCACCAGAATATCATATACGGTAATATAACCGACACACAGCCTTGGTAAAAATGATTGACACAGAGTCGTTAATTCATATGTTAGGCACATAGCCCCGGGTAAATACGTTTAGCACAAAGCCATAATCACGATGGCACAAAGCCATATTTAGGTTGGCATATAGCCATTATCAGAATTTGTGGCAGAGCCACCAGAATCAGAATGAAACATAATAACAAACATTTTTGTGGCAATGCCATCGGGCTACACTTCTCTTCAACATTTTTCCCATCTCATGCAAATTATGTAAATGAAACATACATAATAAAGCATACATAATAAAGCATAATATCCACAAATATAAACAACAATCATTGATTTAGAGATTTATTACGGTAAATCGGCCCATTATAACACTTTGCAATTTGGCCCATTAAGGCATTCTATCAAATCGGCCCATAGGGGCATTTTCGTAATTTCGACCCATAGGGGCATTTTCGTAATTCGGCCCATAAGGGCATTTTTGTAATTCGGTAATTTTACCCACTAAGGGTAGTTTGGTAATCTCGCAACCCAGGGGTATTTCGGTAATTTACCCTCTAAGGGTATTATGGTAATTTCGCAACCCAGACTTAACTACTAATTTGGGGCATAAAAATTGAAACTGTCCATCTGCATCATACTGACTAAATTGACTATAACTCGAGTTAGGAAGCTCAAAATTTAAATCCGTAAATTTTCCTTGAAACTAAACTCATATATCTTCTTACAAAGAATTTTCCAGAATTTTTCGCTTAACCATTTAGTACAGTTTATTCCTTAAAGTTTCCCTTGTTTCACTGACCAACAGTTCTGACCTCTCTTACCTGAAATTCAAATATTTACCTGTAAAATTTTCATATGTTGCTCCCACTTGTTTATATTGAAAATAGGCTCACTAAGGAATCTATACATATAAATTATAACTCGTAATTCACTTTGTAAAATTTTAAATGATTTTTCTAAGACAGATCAGGGAACCACGAAGTCAATCAGAGCCAGTCCCACTAAATTTAAAATATCACCGAATATAAAATTCCTCTTTCTACTCTGTTTCTTTCATATGAAAATAGACACAGTAAGATTTAATTTGATATCTTATTCGCTTTCTAATTCCCTTTCTCCTATTTTTCGTGATTTTTTAAAATCACATCACTGCTGCTGACCAAACTGTTTCATTGCAAAATATGGTTACTACTACGAACATACGCACGCCCGAGTGGTCACAGATGCCGGTTTTCGGTTTTCTTCGGTATTTCGATCGAATCATAGAACATATCATACAAACATTCAGAGATGTATGAGATTACACACCATTTCAAACATGTATTCGGAAGGGTACGGGATTACACACCTTATTCGGAATCCGTAACACGATACTCTCCGCGGCACCAACAATCCGAGTCTCTTATTATAAGGGATAGGTGTTCGATTGGCCCTCCGATAAAGTACTTCGAGACCCTATAAGTGATTAACACAAGAACAGATCTTAGCCACATCTTATTCGGCTTGAGTAAGAATCATCCAAACAATACACCCCCATTACCTATATTCGGCCCTACCTACTTACCAACCCTCTTTCGAAAGTCAAAGGCTAGAAAGATGACAAGAGTGTAAGCTAACACTCTACCGACTCAGCCCACACCAAGAGAACCAAGAAGATGGAAGTAGCAAGGAATAGATTTGGCCTTGGTCAAAAGAACAGGGTGAATAATCGGTTTTAGAAGAGGGAGTAAAAGAGAAACAAGAAGAAAATAAAAGAAGAGGAAGAACACTACCTTGCAACCACCGAAAACCCGAGAAGGCAAAGAAGCTTCGGTAACCAAAAAAACCAAGTTTCGGCTATGAGATGAAGTTGATGTTTCGGTTATGGGTTGAAGGAAAAAGAAGACTGAAGAAAGGGTTGAGAATAGAAATAAATATCACAAAGAAATTTGACAACACAAGTTGAGAGAAAATAACCCAAAAAGCTTGAAGTAAAAGACTTCAAAATGCACAAAAATGCCAACAACTTTCTAACACACTCACATACTAATGGCCGAATATGCTCCCTAAACACACCTCCCAAACCATGTATCATCTTTACCAAAAAATGAATGTTGACCCAAAATAATCTTTCCAAAACATCCTCCACATAATAGGCCAACATGTTCCCTTCTCTTACCTTTTTCCTTCATTTCTTTCCCTCTTTTTCCCTAGTCTTCCTCCTTACCATATGCCTTATCCATCTTTCCCAAATTAAAAAGTCTTTCTTACCTTATTAAAGCCTTGACCGACACTTTGGATGAATAGCACAAAAATAAATCCAAAATTTGCAAAAGATGAGATTTGAACCCCTTCCCTCCATGCTCTCCACTTGATGCCTTAACCTCCTTGCCATATGCTCTCTTATGCTAGCAAAATACACACTTATTACCTTAAGCCTTGATGCCACTTGCCTTTTCCCCTTAAGTGCTCAAATACAAAAATTTACCTATAGCCTAACTTGAACCCGTAACTTCCTAGAAACCTCGTAACTTTCCAAAATCACCTTCCTAATAAGTCCAACTTGAAATAATGCCGTTCTCTTGTTCTAAAAAATTTTAAACACTCCTACGCCCAAGGCCCATTGGGCCCAATCCTACTAGGCCCAATTTCGGGTCGTTACAATGGTCCTCAAGAAGTTTGAACAGAGAAGCTCAGGCTGCGATATTTGGGGCACCTAGTTTCCCATCTTACCCATTCTGAATTTGCTATCTTTAATTATTTTATTCGTTTCAAAATACACTACCAATAAATTTCTTTCTAGATTGCATTTGTTATCTTTGCTTAACTTATTTGTTCCGAGCTATGCTCCTAATTTCCTTCTTTTCCATTGTTATGATCTTTTTCAAGCATTTTGCATTGAAATAACGATTAGTGGACTAATAATACTTTATAAAAGGGGTTTCGCATATTACTCTAGAAACTTCTAAATAATACAATAACTTGAAACATGACTATTGTTTAAAACTCACCAGGTTTAAGGGATGAAAATATTGGTGGAGGAAGAGTCTAAACTGAGACTATCTCTCCGGATTTTTGTCAAAGAAAGGTGATTGAACAAAATGACAACATGTTGAAGATTATAGTCTTATCTTTCTGATGTAGCAAGGGAGCAGACTAAAAATTGCAGATCTTGTCTCCTCGAGATAACAGTGGGGCAGATAGAAGATGGCGAATCTTATCTTCCTGATGTAGCAAGGGAGTAGATTTTAGCCACTAGCCTTATCTTCCGGATGTAGCAAAGGAGCAGGCTGAAGATTATAGTCTTATCTTCCTGATGTGCAAGGGAGCAGACTAAAAATTGTAGATCTTGTCTCCTCGAGATAGCAATGGGGTAGATCGAAGATGGCGAATCTTATCTTCCTGATGTAGCAAGGGAGCATATTTTAGCCATTAGCCTTATCTTCCTGAGGTAGCAAGGGAGCAGGCTGAAGATTATAGTCTTATCTTCCTGATGTAGCAAGGGAGCAGACTAAAAATTGTAGATCTTGTCTGTAACACCCCAAACCCGGCCCAAACACTACAACCGGATCTAGTATGTCACTTGAGTGATTTAGCAAAACATGTCACATTTTGGAAAACGATCTCTAGGTTTAATCATTAATGCCGAAAACTTAATAATTTATTAAGTCATATAAGATATAAAGTTATAAATTGCCTTGATGAATTTTAATTAAAATCCAAAAAAAAAGAAACCTTGTACATGTCTTAGCTTAATTTTAATCATAAAAATAAAAATGTCTAATAATTAAACCCAACTTAAACCCAAAAACATAAATAATAGTCTAGTGGCCCAAGGCCTTATTACAACGAAATATAAAACCCACTTAAGACAAATTTCTTAAAAATAAATAAAATAAAGTCTTTTTGCGGAATCCTCAGTACTCTATCACATGGCCACCTTGCTCTCCTCTCCAGCCCGGTCCGATGCACTAAGTGCTACCTGAAATTGTTAAAATAATAGGGTGAGTCGCGAGACTTAGTGTGCAACTCACATGCACCATTAGATTTGGGCCTTAGCCCCACAGAACATATATCAGAATATATTATAACGAAATTATGCAAAGCCCAACCCAACTCCTAGGTTTCCAACCGCTACACACCACCCTTACCGCCAATCACACCATTGGGGATTTCTACAATCAACCCACACCACTACACACCATCGATGGCGCTCATGCTGCAGCTTAGTTTGCTCATCGTCAAATCGTGATGAGTCACCAGTGAAAATGGCATAAGCCACCGTAATGCATCACTTCCCTTTCATCAATCACCCAACCCCAAGCATATATAAAAATAGACATATAAAACATATCGTTTTTAACAGAAACATTCACTGAAGAATGGCAGAAATCACTAACCTGATATTTAGCCTTTACCCTTCTCGGGTTTCCAAACGTTATGCAGGGATTTCGGCATTTAACAGAGTATAACAGATTTATTACACATATACATATATATACAATCAATCTAATGGTGTGAAAAGTTACACACCTGTTATCGCGAAGTACTAAACTCTTAGTCGGTATGCTTGCTATCCGGATTTATAACTTGGCTCAACCAAAAGCCAGAAAATCACGAAAATTGACCTCCCCTATAATCGGCCAAAGGTTAGTAAATCCCGAATTTACACACTAAAATCAATAGATCTCCTTACTTTGAAATCCCGGAAGTGACACGATTCGGGTATTACTAAACTTATGACTTAGAGATCTACATGATTGACTCCTCTTCAGATCCTGGAATGCCGAAAATAAGAGAAAAATAAGAGATTAGTTCCTAAATAGCCATTCGGCTAGGGACTTTGAAAAGCCGAGAAAGATTTGGTTTTCTCAAATCAACACTTACCTAAAGTTTCCTTCAGATTTCGGCACAAGTAGACAGCCCAGACTAATTTCGGCACACACAAAAGACTAGATCTCACGATTTCGGCTTTTATGAAAAATCCCAAAAAAGATAACCTATTGCGTTTTCGGCTTTTTTTTTCTTTTAGAAGATCCAGGTGGTATGTTTCGGCTAACAAGGGAAAGTGAGAAGAGAGTAAAGAGAGGCTTGATGATTCGGCTAAGGTGTCTCAAAGAGATGAGAAAGAGAGGATTCGGCCAACTAAAGAAAAAGAAAAGGGAGGGAGAATATAGTAGAAATTTCGGCAGAGAAAAAAAAAAGATGGGAGCTTTAGCAGCAATTTTGGCACCCCCCTCTGCATATAGAAAACTGATTCCTTGTAACAACCCAAACCCGGCCCAAACATTACGACCGAATTTGATTTGTTACGGAGAAAAACCTTTTGAACACCATTTTAAAACCAATTTAAGTTTTGTTGAAAACCTCTCGTTTTTGGTTATCTTGCCGAAACTGTACTTAGATTTAATTTGGAGATTTAATTGAGTCCGGTTATTATACAAATTTCAAGTGTGCCCGATGGCACGATAAAACATTTTCGTGTTATTTTAAGAAAACATGTGATTTTAATGCAGTTTTAATAATATAGTTTAAACAAAGTATCCAACATATCAGAAACAACAAAAGTAAAGTTTATGGAGGCCTTATTACAACCAAAATAAAAATAACCCAATAATAAAATCGAATAGCTAAGTTTAAAGTTCAATTTGTTCAAGTCCACTGCATGGCCACCTCGAGTCCAACCGGCTCCTCAACCGCCATCTACGAGTCACCTGAAAAATGTTAAAGGAGAAGGTGAGTCACCAAGACTCAGTATGTAACCCTTCCCCCATATGTAAGCAATTTCATACACAGCATATAATCAATCATCATGTACTAAGTCATGCACCCGTCCTAGCCAACCAAACGCCTTTGTCTACCCCATGTGGTACCAAACCACTGGTGACCGTAGTCACAATGTGTTACCAAAACACTGGTGGTGCCAAACCACTGGTGACATATAGTCACGATGTGTTACCAAAACACTGGTGTCCGTAGACACAAATCGGGTGATGGGGCCAACCCATCGTGTGATACCAAATCACCGCGATTTATCCCATATCTCAAGTGGGGCCAACCCACGGTGGTGTTAACCACGGGGACGAGTCGCTATGGTGTACCAAACCTCCGGAGGTACCAAACCTCCGGTGACGTATAGTCACGATGTGTTACCAAAACACGGGTGCTCGTCGGCCGAAATATCACCGCCCCTCCACTCATCAATCCCACATCAACATTTATATCACATAATTTTATGCTACCATAAACTTAATCACATGTACAGGTTTTATCATCAGCAATAGGCAACGTGTACTAGACACACCATGCTTCCCAAAAGCATCTTAAAATATTTCATAGTCGACAAGGACTTACCTGGTTCCTTGCTTATACCATTCATGGTATTAATCCCGAATCTACACAGATCCGGTTAGCACACACAATAGTTTAGTACATTTAATTAATTATAAGTGTGTATGTACACACCTGATGTTGATGAGAAGTCTAAATCCCGAAAAGAGAAGTCGACCACTCTAGATCTCACTGTACCTATATTCGGCCAACTATGGGATTAGTACCATGGCCTATTCGGCCAAACCAAATTATTAGAAGGGGTTCCTTATGAACCCGAAATCTTACCTTTCCTCGTTTTGGCTACTAACCACAGCACTCGATACTTGAATCTGTTTTTCCAAAATAATCGGTCACATAGCAATGTCAATTGCCTTCGGCTTTATCACCTAAAAGAATAATCTATTAACAATAGGCCCTTACCACCACTTACCAAAGCCGAATGCTAGAGATTAGGAGTTGGGATTGAGTACTTCAAAATCCCGGGATACCTAATGGAATCGGTTCCAAAGAAGAGAAATAGTTAGCCATTACCAACACCAAATCTCGCTCTTCTTTTCACTCTGCAGTCGACAAAAATATAAGATTAAGAGAGGAAAGTTTCTACCCTTCTTACCTTCACCAAATCGACTACCAAAAGAAATCCCGAAGAGTTCTATACTACTTATGATATTCGGCCAAGAAGCTTCAATATGAAAGAATTTTCGGCACAAGAAAAAGTTGGTAGATTCTGGCTATTATGAAAGAAAAATAGTGGAGAGAAAGAAAGGTAGCAAGAGTTTCAAGCTAAAGGAGTTGGGAAAAGAAAAGAAAGGTTTTGAGGAAAGTGTTTTCTGGTTTTGGAGAGGGTGGAGAAAAGAAAATAGAAAATGGGAGACTTTTTGGGAGAATTCGGCTAATAGAGAAAAGAAACAAAAGAAAATTTGGCACTCCCTAGTACCCTTGCCGTCCACTCTCTTTGAACAAAGAGTTCAAAATTCGGCAAATACCCAAAACAATTTTGGGCCACTTGTTTGAAATTATTCAAATAATTTGAATAATAATCACATAATAATCCATTTAATATCCCCTTTTTTCCCTATTATCCTATTATCTTCATACTAATATTATCCTTGATTTTAAAAGAATTCAAAGAGAGAAAGTCTCTCCCCTTGTGCCGTCCACTTAAAGAGCAAAAAGAAGAGGATTTTGTGACTCGAACCAAGGCTCTCCCTTGCTCCTTGGTGGCGTCACATGCTAGCTCTTAAGTGGGCTTACTTTGCCACTTATTCTAGGCTCATCTTATGTCCAAATTATCCACATTTATTCTTATAACCCCACTTGTTAAGGCTCCCTACCTCAAAGCTTGAAAATAATATTTTCCCACTACTCGAGCTTACTAAAAATCCATAATTAAGCCTTAACATTCCATAAATAATATCACACGATTCACAACAAGAAAAATAATTAAATTCCAAATAACCCCATTTTTGGGATGTTACAGTTCTACCCCCTTAAAATAAATTTCGTCCTCGAAATTCCTTGATCAAAAGAGATGGGGGTATTGCTGCCGCATCACCTCCTCGGGCTCCCACGTAGCTTCTTCCACTCCGTGGTTCCGCCATATCACTTTCACTAAAGGCACTGCCTTCCTACGTAGAACCTTCACATCTCGGTCTACAATCTGAACCGGTTCCTCTTCAAATGATAAATCTGAATTCACCTCAATCTGCGCTCATCGGCACAACGTGCGAAGGATCTGACCGATACCGTCTCAGCATTGATACATGAAATACGTCATGAATCTGATTCAGTTCTGCCGGCAGCTCTAGCTGATAAGCTACCGGTCCTACTCGCTTTACAACTGTATATGGCCCGATGAACCTTGGGCTCAGCTTCCCTTTCCGTCCAAATCTCGACACCTTTTTCCAAGGCGACACTTTCAGAAAGACTTTGTCTCCCAAAGATACTCCATTTCCTTGCGCTTTGAGATCGGCATAAGACTTCGCCTATCTCGATGCTTCCTTGAGACGAGACCGAATCACCTTGACTTTGTCTTCGATCTCACACCAATCTCGGACCCAGAACTTGTCGCGTTCCCCAACTCCGTCCAACATGTAGGAGTACGGCACTTTCGTCCATATAGGGCCTCATATGGAGCCATTTGAATACTCGCTTGATAACTATTGTTATAAGCGAATTCTGCTAATGGTAGGTACTCTTCCCAACTACCACTAAAATCCAAGACACAACCTCTTAACATGTCTTCCAAAATCTGTATCACCCTTTCCGATTGTCCGTCAGATTGTGGATGGAAAGCCGTACTGAAATCTAACCGTGTACCCAAAGCTTGATGCAACGCTTTCTAAAACCTTGACGTGAATCGGGATCCCTATCCGAGATAATCGATCACGGGCACCCCATGCAACCTCACTATTTCACTCACATACACCCTAGCTAAGCTTCGGAGTGAGTAATCCATTCTCACCGGCATGAAGTGAGCTGATTTAGTCGGCGATCCACAAATTACCCAAACTGCATCCTTCTTGTTGGGCGTAAGGGGTAGCCCACTAACAAAATCCATGGTGATCCTCTCCCATTTCCATTGAGGATCTTTATCGGTTGAAGTAGTCCCGATGGTAACGATGTTCACCTTAACTTGCGGGCACGTCGGACACTTCCCTACGAGCTCAGTTATCTCACGCTTCAACCCCGGCCACCAGAACTGTTCCCGCAAGTCTCCATACATTTTGCTGCCCCCAGGATGCATAGCGTATGGGCTGCTATGTGCATCATGGAGAATTTTCTGCCTTAATTCTGTATCCCTTGGCATACAAGCTCGTCCTTGAAAACAAAGCACTCCATCACTAGACAGATCAGTACCCTTCCAAACCACCATCTTGAACTTGTACCCTCTTAGCGCTCAAGCCTTCATCCGCTAACTGCTTTTCCTTAATCTCCTCAATCCAAGTCGGCTTTACTTGGAGTTCCGCCAAAAGACTCCCATCATCATATAGACTCAACCGAGCGAACATTGCTCTTAAGTCCGTCACCACCTTCCGGCTCAATGCGTCGGCTACCACATTAGCCTTACCGGATGGTACTCGATCGAACGATCGTAGTCCTTTAATAGTTCAATCCACCGACGCCGTCTCAGATTCGCATCCTTCCGAGTCGTAAGATACCTCAAGCTTTTGTGATCCGTGTAGACTATCGATTTCTCCCCATACAAATAATGTCTCCATATCTTCGTGAGCAAAGACGATCGCCGCTAACTCTAAGTCGTGCGTTGGGTAGTTAACCTCATGCGGTCTTAATCGACGGGATGCATAGGCTACTACCTTCCCATCCTCGCATCAACACACATCCCAAACCAAAGGTGAGATGCATCACAATAGATCGTGAATAACTTCCCCGCTTGGTCGTACTAAAACCGAGAGCTTCCACAAAATTTTCCTTAGCTTATCAAAGCTTCCTTGCTGCTTCTCCGTCCATACAAATGGGACACCTTTCCTTAGTAACTTAGTTAACGGCGCTGCTATTAGAGAGAATCCTTCCACGAATCTCCGATAGTACCCTGCTAAACCCAGAAAACTTCGTATTTCAGCCACCGACCTAGGTGGTTTCCACTCCAATACTGCTTCAATCTTGCGAGGGTCTACTCTAATTCCTTCCGCCGAGACCACGTGCCCTAAGAAAGCTACTTCCCTCAGCCAAAATTCGCACTTACTGAATTTGGCATATAACTGCTTCTCCCTCAATACTTGCAGAACTATCCGTAAATGCTTGTCATGCTCCTCTTCTGTCTTTGAATAAACCAATATGTCGTCTATGAACACCACGACAAATTGGTCCAAGTACTGTTGAAATACCCTATTCATTAAGTCCATAAATGCCGCGGTGCATTGGTCAACCCGAATGGCATCACCAAGAACTCGAAATGCCCATACCGAGAGTTCGAATGCCGCCTTGTGAACATCAGCCTCCTTCACCCTTAATTGATGATAACTCGACCTAAGGTCAATCTTTGAGAATACCGACGCACCTTTCAGTTGGTCAAACAAATCATCGATCCGAGGCAACGGTACTTGTTCTTGATTGTTAGCTTGTTCGGTTAGCGTGTCGATGCACATCCGCATAGAACCATCCTTCTTCTTGACAAACAACACAGTGCTCCCCACGGAGATATACTTGGTCGAATAAACCCTCTATCCAAGAGCTCCTGAATTTGAGCCTTCACTCCACCAATTCTTTTGGTGCCATTCTGTATGGTGCTATAGACACGTGTGCCGTTCGGTAGCAAGTCTATACCGACCGACTTCTCGATCCGAGGCGCACCGGAAGTTCTTCTAGGAACACATCAGCAAATTCCTCAACCGTTCGGACCTTTTCAACTACTAACCCCTTAGCTTCCAAAGCACAGATTTGAACCAAATACGCCTCACAACCCTTCTTGACCATCTTTTCAGCCTTCAAGGCAGTCACTACATTGGATAGGTAATTCCTTCTATCTCCTATCATCACCACTTCATCACCTTCAGCCGTCTTAAGAACCATGCGCTTAGCCGCGCAATCCAAATCGCTTGATACTTAACCAGCCAGTCCATTCCAAGGATCAAATCGAACTCCCCAAACGGTAGTTCCATCAGATCAGCTACAAATACTACCCCTTGAAGTTCTAGGGTACGCCTCTATAAAGTTTGTCTACTATTACATAGTGACCTAAAGGGCTAACTACAGTCATCTCCTAGAAGCGGTTTGAGTTTAGGTCCATAGTTCCTACCACACTACTAGCAATGTACGAGTGCGTCCGAGCCCACATCAATCAATGCAACATAAGGAAAACCAAAAATTAGAACGCATCGGGTTATGACATCCGTGCGTCACCTTCCTCGCGACACCTCATTGCGTAAACTAAGCCAGCCGCCTAGCCTCCGTGTTGCCCGAACCTCGCCTTGAGTTCCACGACCTCGGTTAAAACCGTTGTTTCCTCTGCCATTACCACGACCCCTCTGTGGTCCCACATTTCTATTCTGAGTACGATTCTGCCCCTCCGGCTGATTCTTAGCTAGTTTCTGGGGACAATCTCTGACACGATGTTCCAAAGACCCACACTCAAAACATCCTTTATCACCGGTCCAACAACCTCCCCAATGGGTCTTTCCACAGCGGTTACACTGAGTCGGCCTCTGATTAGTAGTCGTGGGCCTTGCCGCCTGATTGGGCCCACTTGGCCTAGCCTTTTTCTGAGCACTACCGCTTGATCCAGCTGACCCAAATCCTCTCTTCTGGTTATTCCTACTATAGCTTTGCCTCACAGCCTCCTTGATCCCTTCGGCTACCTTAGCCTTCTCCACTAGGGATGAGAACTCACGAACCTGCTGTGGGGCAATCAGTAACCTTAAATCATCTCGGAGTCCATCCTCAAAGCGGACACAGCGCTCATGTTCAGTAGCCACGATGCCTCTCGCATACCTACTCAGCCTTAAAAATTCTGCCTCATATTCCGACACGGACTTAGTTCCTTGCACTAATCCCAGAAAAGCCTTTCTCTGCGCGTCAGTGTAGCTGGTACCCACATACTTCTTCTGATAGGTGGTTCTGAAATACTCCCAAGTCAAATCATCTGCTGTAGCCCCATCTCGAACCGTAAGCCACCACTGATACGCTTCATCCTTTAGAAGTGACACTGCCCCTTTCAGCTTTTCTTCCTCAGTCAGGTCAAGGTCATCCATGATTCTTTCAATTGACTCTAGCCAGTATTCTGCTGCACTGGGTGCCACTCCTGACACACCTCGGAATACCTCCGCTCCGTTAGATCGGAGTCGCTCGGGGACATATTTCCGAGCTCCCACATTTCCACCAGCCCCAGCCACCATCTCCAAGACTCGCAAAATAGCTTGCGATACCGCCTCACCACCGGTCTGATCCGGCTCCTCAGCTCTAAAAGTAGGAGGTGGTGGTGGCAGTGGTACCTCATTTTCAAGAACCTTGTCCGGACTGACGGGTTCAGATACCGTCATCCTACCCCTACCACGTCCACGGCGTCCACGTCCTCTAGAACTCATTCTATCTACCGCGCTTTTAATCTGATTAAGAAAAATTTTATGCGTTAGCATTTGTTTCACTTTATTACTCGCGAAGAAATTTTATGGATAAGGTTTAATCAGAGATTCTTTCGAGCAAACAATGTTTTAGTTTCCTATCCTAGTTCACACAAAGAAGTTCATGCATCCATTCCTTAATGCTTTCCATACCTATTCGCTCATCGGACATTTCGGCCCATTTCTATCCCAGGGGTATTTTCGTCTTTTTCCTACTGGGTATTTTTTGAAATTTTCCGAACCAAAATATTTTGGTCGACGATTTCCAAAGCTAAGTTGTTGAATATTTGTAAAATAGTTGAAATTTTTGGGCAAAACCATTGAATTAATATTTTATGGGTCGTGGCATTTTGGTAATTTTACTCCTAAGGGTATTTCGTAATTTTTCACAAGTCAAGTTTTTTGAGAAAAAACGTTGTAAAAGTAATGTTCTAGGATTTGAGAGAGTTATTGCACAAGTTTTGAAAACATTAGGGTTTGTTGTTTCATTCTATTTCAAAAAACAAGGCTAATTCCCTTTTCGGTTTTACTCATTGTGTTTAGCCTATGACCGAGCCCTCCCGGTCGGGGGAACCAAAGCTACGCACTGTGCACTGAGTCGAGTGAAGAGGAGGTGGGTCACGCGGACCGCTTAAATACCAAGCTCTCACCGAACCTTTCTAGACATGCGCACGCAGGTTACCACACCACCGAGCCCTCTGAGTTAGGGTGAACCGGCTACGCACTGCAGGATACTGCGCGAAGAGGAGGTGAGTCACGAGGACCGCTTAAATACCAAGCTCTTCCGATCCAATCCTAGACATGCGTCTGTGGGTTACCACACCCCAGCTCATTGACTAAGTCATAGGTTGGTTTAGTTCCTTAAGTCTTATGCTTCGTTTGTGTTTGAGTAATCTAACCTTAGGGTCCAAGTCCTATAAGTCTATCTACGTTCCATGCTTCCTACCCTTCTACAAAATATAGTTCACCAAGAGGTTTAGATATACTTACCTGGGCGGATTGGTGCCGGAGACTCGGGCCATGCTGTTCAAAAACAAAAATCATTCCATAAGGCCTACCAAAACATTTTTGGGCCTTGGGCCCCCACAAATGAGCTTTGAACTGGGCTCGATATTAATTTTGTAACAACCCAAACCCGCCCAAACATTACGACCGAATTTGATTTGTTACGGAGAAAAAACCTTTTGAACACCATTTTAAAACCAATTTAAGTTTTGTTGAAAACCTCTCATTTTTGGTTATCTTGCCAAAACTGCATACTTAGATTTAATTTGGAGATTTAATTGAGTCCTAAGTATTATACAAATTTCAAGTGTGCCCGATGGCACGATAAAACATTTTCGTGTTATTTTAAGAAAACATGTGATTTTAATGCGCTTTAATAATATAGTTTAAACAAAGTATCCAACATATCGAAACAACAAAAGTAAAGTTTATGGAGGCCTTATTACAACCAAAATAAAAATAACCCAATAATAAAATCGAATAGCTAAGTTTAAAGTTCAATTTGTTCAAGTCCACTTGCATGGCCACCTCGAGTCCAACCGGCTCTCAACCGCCATCTACGAGTCACCTGAAAAATGTTAAAGGAGAAGGTGAGTCACCAAGACTCGATGATGTAACCCTTCCCCCATATGTAAGCAATTTCATACACAGCATATAATCAATCATCATGTACTAAGTCATGCACTCGTCCTAGCCAACCAAACGCCTTTGTCTACCCCATGTGGTACCAAACCACTGGTGATCGTAGTCACAATGTGTTACCAAAACACTGGTGGTGCCAAACCACTGGTGACATATAGTCACGATGTGTTACCAAAACACTGGTGTCCGTAGACACAAATCGGGTGATGGGGCCAACCCATCGTGTGATACCAAATCACCGCGCGGGCGATCCCATATCTCAAGTGGGGCCAACCCACGGTGGTGTTAACCACAGGGACGAGTCGCTATGAGGTACCAAACCTCTGGAGGTACCAAACCTCTGGTGACGTATAGTCACAGTGTGTTACCAAAACACTGGTGCTCGTCAGCACGAAATATCACTGCCCCCTCCACTCATCAATCCCACATCAACATTTATATCACATAATTTTATGCTACCATAAACTTAATCACATGTACAGGTTTTATCATCAGCAATAGGCAACGTGTACTAGACACACCATGCTTCCCAAAAGCATCTTAAAATATTTCATAGTCGACAAGGACTTACCTGGTTCCTTGCTTATACCATTCATGGTATTAATCCCGAATCTACACAGATCCGGTTAGCACACACAACAGTTTAGTACATTTAATTAATTATAAGTGTGTATGTACACACCTGATGTTGATGAGAAGTCTAAATCCCGAAAAGAGAAGTCGACCACTCTAGATCTCACTGTACCTATATTCGGCCAACTATGGGATTAGTACCATGGCCTATTCGGCCAAACCAAATTATTAGAAGGGGTTCCTTATGAACCCGAAATCTTACCTTTCCTCGTTTTGGCTACTAACCACAGCACTCGATACTTGAATCTGTTTTTCCAAAATAATCGGTCACATAGCAATGTCAATTGCCTTCGGCTTTATCACCTAAAAGAATAATCTATTAACAATAGGCCCTTACCACCACTTACCAAAGCCGAATGCTAGAGATTAGGAGTTGGGATTGAGTACTTCAAAATCCCGGGATACCTAATGGAATCGGTTCCAAAGAAGAGAAATAGTTAGCCATTACCAACACCAAATCTCGGCTCTTCTTTTCACTCTGGTCGACAAAAATATAAGATTAAGAGAGAAAGTTTCTACCCTTCTTACCTTCACCAAATCAACTACCAAAAGAAATCCCGAAGAGTTCTATACTACTTATGATATTCGGCCAAGAAGCTTCAATATAGAAAGAATTTTCGGCACAAGAAAAAGTTGGTAGATTCGGCTATTATGAAAGAAAAATAGTGGAGAGAAAGAAAGGTAGCAAGAGTTTCGGCTAAAGGAGTTGGGAAAAGAAAAGAAAGGTTTTAAGGAAAGTGTTTTCGGTTTTGGAGAGGGTGGAGAAAAGAAAATAGAAAATGGGAGACTTTTTGGGAGAATTCGGCTAATAGAGAAAAGAAACAAAAGAAAATTTGGCACTCCCTAGTACCCCTTGCCGTCCACTCTCTTTGAACAAAGAGTTCAAAATTCGGCAAATACCCAAAACAATTCTGGGCCACTTGTTTGAAATTATTCAAATAATTTGAATAATAATCACATAATAATCCATTTAATATCCCCTTTTTTCCCTATTATCCTATTATCTTCATACTAATATTATCCTTGATTTTAAAAGAATTCAAAGAGAGAAAGTCTCTCCCCCTTGTGCCGTCCACTTAAAGAGCAAAAAGAAGAGGATTTTGTGACTCGAACCAAGGCTCTCCCTTGCTCCTTGGTGGCGTCACATGCTAGCTCTTAAGTGGGCTTACTTTGCCACTTATTCTAGGCTCATCTTATGTCCAAATTATCCCCATTTATTCTTATAACCCCCACTTGTTAAGGCTCCCTACCTCAAAGCTTGAAAATAATATTTTTCCCACTACTCGAGCTTACTAAAAATCCATAATTAAGCCTTAACATTCCATAAATAATATCACAGCAGTTCACAACAAGAAAAATAATTAAATTCCAAATAACCCCATTTTTGGGATGTTACATTCCTCCCCTTAACAGAGATTGATTTTCGGCCAACACTGCAACACCTGATAGCTCCTATCCCTTTTCCCTTATCTCAATCTGTTATCTCCTCAAAAATAGCCCCTAATTATCACCAACTCCTTCTCCCTTTATCTGCTTAATATCCACACAATAAAAATCCCTAAAATTTTGCCTTGTTGTCGTCCCCCCTTAGTCCCTTATGAGTGCCAAATTTGGCCCTATAACTTGGGCTCCAGGCAGCCAAAATTTGGGCCCTCCTCATGTACTAGTGACGCCAACTATAGCTCCCTTTCTTCGTGCTCACATCGATTTGGGCCACAAGCCCAATATGTCAATTAAACTACTAAAACTTTAATTCAAGCCCCTAGAGTGTCTAAACGGGATATTTAATCAAAGCCTCACCAAACTGAGCCCCATTTGCACATCCAACCCTTAAATTAATATTTTAAGCATACACTACACAAAATGCACAAGCCCATAAATTCGTGGATGTTACAGCTTTCTACCCCTCTTAAAATAAATTTCGGCCTCGAAATTTCCAACTAACTAGTAATCATACTACCTAAGTCTCACTACCATGCTTTCGCTGCGCACTCCAATACTTAACCCAAAATAAACACTTAGTATTATATGGTAGAGTACGCACCGGTATTCACATCTAGAGCGTCCTCGTCCCCTTGTACTCATGCTATCGGTCCGCGTTTATCTGATTAAAAATTTTATGAATTATTGGTTTTCTTCCACTGATTATCCACGAACAATCTTATGAAAAGTAATTTTAAGAGTGATTCTTTCGAATTCGAACCTATCTACAAGTTTCAGTCTCAAGTTTGTCTCCTAGTTCTAGGAGACACGTACATTCAATCATTTAATATCCACATACAAATAGCAACCACGAACTTACATTCATGACCTAAGGGTATTTTCGTTATTTCACTACCCAGGGGTATTTCCGTAATTTATCCTACAGGGATATTTTCATAATTTTTTAAAATAGGGTTCCTTGGTGATTTTGTGAAATTTGGAAATCCGGGGGTATATTGGTAATTGTACGAATCAGGGATATTTTGGTCACCTATAAATCAGGGGTAATTTAGTAATTTTACAAAATAGAATGGCTGGTCCCTTTCGGGTTTTAAATTATTAATTTTAGCCCGTCAACAAATCCTCGTGGCTAGGGTGAACAGTCCTTCTACGCACTGTAGGATTCCAAATGAAGAGGAGGTGAGTCACTAGGACTGCTTAAGTACCAAGCTCTTCCGGATCCAATCCTAGACATGCGCATACCTGTTGCCACACCCTAGTCTTGCGACTCGTTCACGGGTTTGTTTAGTGAAATTAAGTCTTATGAGATTGAAGGAGTTGTTTTAGCTAAGCCTAGAGTCCATCAAGTTCTAATCTAAATAGTCTACGTCCCATACAGCCCATCAAGCCCACACATATATATATATATCACACAAGGGTTCAGAATACTTACCTGGAGGACTTGGGCCAGAGAGCAGGTGCCATGCCGAGCTAACAAACCTGTTATCATTTAAAAACATTTATGTTTTAAAAGCCCATCTTTAGAAAATGTTTTGAGCCCATAAACCCCCAAAGTCGAGTTTTGAACCTGGCTCTGATACCAATCTGTAACACCCCAAACCCGGCCCAAACACTACAACCGAATCTGGTATGTCACTTGAGTGATTTAGCAAAACATGTCGCATTTTGGAAAACGATCTCTAGGTTTAATCATTAATACCGAAAACTTAATAATTTATTAAGTCATATAAGATATAAAGTTATAAATTGTGTAACATCCTGAATTTTTGGGCCTATGCATTTAATGGGTGAATATGTGTAATGAGTTAATTTGAGCATTAGGGGTCCAAATTGGGCTCAAGATTGGGCTGAAGCCTTAGTTAAATTTTTGTTTGGGCACTATAGGGTTTAAAAGGTGGTATCTGAGTTTAAAATATCAAAATGGGCTTGTGGCCCAGTGGTCAGTGGCGCCACTGAGGGAGCAAGGAGGTGACGCCACACAAGGGAGTAAGGGGCCCAAATTTAAGTTACATGGAGCCTAACTCTTTTAATTTAAGTTAGCTAAATTTTGGCATTAGGGTTAGGTAGAGTGGACGGCAACAAGGCTCAAAAATAGGAGGATTTATGTGAATGAGATAATGTAGATAATATAGTTGATAATATGGAAGAAAAAAAATGAGAAAAGATAGGAGCTATCTACAAGGCTAAGAGTTGGGCGAAATTCCATCACCTAGAGAAGTGAAGAAATCGGTTTCTTTATGGCAAAGGGGGTGCCAAATTTTCCCTTTTTATTTGTTTAATTTTTAGTTATCAGGAAGGGCACTTTTGGTTTTTCATAGGTAAGTGCCGAAATTTCTATAAATAGGGAGGGTTCTCTTCTTTATTTTTCGGCATTTAGGGTTTCCACCTTTTCTTTCTCTTCTTTCTTCTAAAAGCCGAAAACCCTATTATTCTTTTCTCTTCTTTCTTCTAAAAGCGGAAAACTCCATTGTTCTCTTCTTTCTTCTAAAAGCCGAAAGCTGAAAACTCCATTATTCCTTTCTCTTCTTTCTTCTAAAAGCCGAAAACTCCATTATTCTCTTCTCTTCTTTCTTCTAAAAAGTCAAAAGCCGAAAACTCCATTATTCTTTACTCTTCTTTCTTCTAAAAGCTGAATCTCTATAGATTTCTTTGAATTATCTTCTCTTCCTGATTTTTCGCAAAAAGTCGGAATCCTCTGGGAGTAGCCAAATCTTCTCTAGTAAGATCTCTTAGATCTAAAAGCCGAAAACACTAGTTCCTGAATCTCATATCACTTTTCGGGATTTCAAGGTAAATAGCGGTGGTGTTGGCTACGGATAGCGTCGACTTAGAGGGTCTCGTTTTAACAGTAATCAGGTGTGTAGATCTCTAACACACTAATTAATCTGTACTAAATATATGTTATGGGCTAAAAGCCAGAGAAAGGCTGTATAGTAATCTGTACTAAATATATGTTATGGGCTAAAAGCCGGAAAAAGGCTGTATAGACAGTCGGATTACCCAAAAAGGGTAGGCAAGGGATGCCAGGTATGTAATCATAGAAACTTCTCTATGTGTATCGATGTATGTGATAGACTGTGAACTTTTAGGTAGTATATTGTTTTGATTCTGCGTGTATGTATGCTTGGGATGGGATTGATATGATGAAGGGGAAGAAGGTCGCATAGCGATCGGTGGCTTTGCCACATAGGTCACATAGTGATTGGTCTTTATGACAGGCAGCTCAGCTGTCGAAATGCTACGATGTATTATTAAGGTCGCATGGTGATCGGTGGCTTTGCCACATAGGTCACATAGTGATCGGTCTTTATGACAGGCAGCTCAGCTGTCGAAATGCTACGATGTATTATTAAGGTCGCATGGTGATCGGTGGCTTTGCCACATAGGTTACACAGTGATCGGTCCTTAAGATAGGCAACACAGCTGTCGATATGGTATGTAGCGGTTGGAGGGTTGATTGTGTAAATCCCCAAGGTGTGATGGTTTGTACGGGTTGGTGTGTAGAGGATGGATTTCTAGGCTGGGATGGGTCATGATGCATAGTTAGTTACCCTTGTATGGGCCAAGGCCATAATGTGTTTGTGGGCCTAAAGCCTTTTATGTGTTTTCGGGATTTGCACACTGAGTCTTGGTGACTCACCCTATTATTTTTCCTAACTTTTCAGATGAGCAGTAGATCATGGACATGGGAGTCGAGGCAGACTCGAGGGGCCAACAAGTCTTTTATTTATTAAATTTCTATTTTATTTTAAGTTTCAATTTTGGGATTATTTGATGTAATAAGGCCTCCATAGCTTAGGTTATAAGTTGATATTTGTTAATGATTATGTTTTTTTTTATGATCAAAGACTTATGTTTAAAAGAAATAAAAATGGTATTTTCAAACCTTATTTAAATAACACCTATTTTGGAAAGATAAATTACAAAGATTTTCTACAAGTACCACCTATTTAACGAATATCCACAAAAACGAACTAAGTTTTACAAAGCCTTGCAACGTAAAAGTTTTTAACATTAAACCCGTAGCATACCAGATCCGGTCGTGACGTATGGGCCGGGTTTGGGGTGTTACATTTTAGTATCGAGCCCGTTCAAAACTCGGGCCATGAAATGGGTCTAATCTTGTTTTAAAGTTGATAAGAATTTGGAAAAGTTTGGGTTGAGAAATGGCCTTCGAGTCTACCGGCACCCGATCCACGCAGGTAAGTATTTTAAACTTTTGGATGTGATATGTATGTTGGCTTGACGGGCTTGATGGACGTAGACTAGTATGTTAGGCATTGATGGACTATAGGCTTAGTTAAAACAACTCTTTAAATTCATAAGACTTAATCTATCCAAACAAACCCGTGAACGAGTCGATGGGTTAGGGTGTGGCAACAGGCATACGCATGTCTAGGATTGGATTCAGGGAGAGCTTGGTACTTAAGCAGTCCTAGTGACTCACCTCCTCTTCGCTGGAATCCTACCTGGTGCGTAGTGACTGTTCACCTTAGTCATGAGGACTTGTTGACGGGCCAAAATTTATAACTAAAACCCAAAAGGGACCAGCCACTCTATTTTGTAAAACTACTAAATTACCCCTGATTTATAAATAACCAAAATATCCTTGATTTGTAAAATTACTGAAATACCTCCGGATTACAAAATTACCGAAATACCCCCGGATTACAAAATTACCGAAATACCCTTAATTTGCAAAATCACCAAGAAACCCTATTTTGGAAAATTATGAAAATACCCCTGTGGGATAAATTACAAAAATACCCCTAGGTAGTGAAACGACGAAAATACCATTAGGTGATGAATGTAAGTTCGTGGATGCTACTTGTATGTTGATGTTAAATGATTGAATGTATGTGCTTCCTAGAACTAGAAGATACAGACTCGAGACTGAATTGTAGATATAATTGTGAATTCAAAAGAACTACTCTTAAAACTACTATTCATAAGACATGTGCCCTAAACAAGTGGAACTATGTACTAATTTCATAAAGTTCCTAATTCGGATAATACGAGATACAACGATGAGCGCTAGAAGAAGTGCAAGGGGTCGCGGCCGAGGCCGTGGAAGTATTAGGACTGATGTGCTGACTCAGCTAGTTAGGGAGGTACTGAAGGAGGTTAAAGAAATTGGTGAAAAATTTCGGGTTGGGTGCGTGGACTCTAAGAAAAAAAGAGATCGTAGTTTTCTAGGGGTTGCGGTCTGCTCGTGAAGCATGTTAAGGTACGTCCAAACTTTCGGGTTTGCGAATATTGCGTAAAGGCGTCATCCGGGTGAATGTTGGAGGAAGTCAGAAACGTGTTTAAGATACGGGTCTGAGGAGCATAAGGCTCGGGATTGTTCAATCACCATTAAGTCGGGTATGTTTTGTGTGGATGCTATATTTTTGGGTATAGAAACTGTATGCGTGCAATGGTTATATATTATTAAATTAGAGTGCGCAGCGAAAGCATAGTGGTGAGACTTGGGTAGTACGATTAGTAGTTAGCTGGAAATTTCGAGGACGAAATTTCTCTAAGGGGGGTAGAACTGTAACATCCTGAATTTTTGGGCCTATGCATTTAATGGGTGAATATGTGTAATGAGTTAATTTGAGCATTAGGGGTCCAATTTGGGCTCACGATTGGGCTGAAGCCTTAGTTAAATTTTTGTTTGGGCACTATAGGGTTTAAAAGGTGGTATCTGAGTTTAAAATATCAAAATGGGCTTGTGGCCTAGTGGTCAGTGGCGCCACTTAGGGAGCAAGGAGGTGACGCCACACAGGGGAGTAAGGGGCCCAAATTTAAGTTACATGGAGCCCAACTCTTTTAATTTAAGTTAGCTAAATTTCGGCATTAGGGTTAGGTAGAGTGGACGGCAACAAGGCTCAAAAATACGAGGATTTATGTGAATGGGATAATGTAGATAATATAGTTGATAATATGGAAGAAAAAAAAGGAGAAAAGATAGGAGCCATCTACAAGGCTAAGAGTTGGCCGAAATTCCATCACCTAGAGAAGTGAAGAAATCGGTTTCTTTATGGCAAAGGGGGTGCCAAATTTTCCCTTTTTATTTGATTAATTTTTAGTTATCAGGAAGGGCACTTTCGGTTTTTCATAGGTAAGTGCCAAAATTTCTATAAATAGGGAGGGTTCTCTTCTTTATTTTTTGGCATTTAGGGTTTCCACCTTTTCTTTCTCTTCTTTCTTCTAAAAGCCGAAAACCCCATTATTCTTTTCTCTTCTTTCTTCTAAAAGTCGAAAACTCCAATATTCTCTTCTTTCTTCTAAAAGCCGAAAGCCGAAAACTCCATTATTCCTTTCTCTTATTTCTTCTAAAAGCCGAAAACTCCATTATTCTCTTCTTTCTTCTAAAAGCCAAATCTCTATAGATTTCTTCGAATCATCTTCCCTTCCTGATTTTTCGCAAAAAAGCCAGAATCCTCTGGGAGTAGCCGAATCTTCTCTAGTAAGATCTCTGAGATCTAAAAGCCGGAAACACTAGTTCCTGAATCTCATATCACTTTTCTGGATTTCAAGGCCGATAGCGGTGGTGTTGGCTACGGATAGCGTCGACTTAAAGGGTCTCGTTCTAACAGTAATCAGGTGTGTAGATCTCTAACACACTAATTAATCTGTACTAAATATATGTTATGGGCTAAAAGCCAGAGAAAGGTTGTATAGTAATCTGTACTAAATATATGTTATGGGCTAAAAGCCGGAAAAAGGCTATATAGACAGTCGGATTACCCAAAAAGGGTAGGCAAGGGATGCCAGGTACGTAATCATAGAAACTTCTCTATGTGTATCGATGTATGTGATAGACTGTGAACTTTTAGGTAGTATATTGTTTTGATTCTGCGTGTATGTATGCATGGGATGGGATTGATATGATGAAGGGGAAGAAGGTCGCATAGCGATCGGTGGCTTTGCCACATAGGTCACATAGTGATCGGTCTTTATGACAGGCAGCTCAGCTGTCGAAATGTTACGATGTATTATTAAGGTCGCATGGCGATCGGTGGCTTTGCCACATAGGTCACATAGTGATCGGTCTTTATGACAGGCAGCTCAACTGTCAAAATGCTACGATGTATTATTAAGGTCGCATGGCGATCGGTGGCTTTGTCACATAGGTCACACAGTGATCAGTCCTTAAAACAGGCAGCACAGCTGTCGATATGGTGTGTAGCAGTTTGAGGGTTTATTGTAGAAATCCCCAAGGTGTGATGGTCGGTACGGGTTGGTGTGTAGAGGATGGATTTCTAGGCTAGGATGGGTCATGATGCATAGTTAGTTACCCTTGTATGGGCCAAGGCCATAATGTGTTTGTGGGCCTAAAGCCTTTTATGTCTTTTCGGGATTTGCACACTGAGTCTTGGTGACTCACCCTATTATTTTTCCTAACTTTTCAGATGAGCAGTAGATCGTGGACATGGGAGCCGAGGTGGACTCGAGGGGCCAACAAGTCTTTTATTTATTAAATTTCCATTTTATTTTAAGTTTCAATTTTGGGATTATTTGATGTAATAAGGCCTCCATAGCTTAGGTTATAAGTTGATATTTGTTAATGTTTATGTTTTTTTTCTATGATCAAAGACTTATGTTTAAAAGAAATAAAAATGGGATTTTCAAACCTTATTTAAATAACACCTATTTTGGAAAGATAAATTACAAAGATTTTCTACAAGTACCACCTATTTAACGAATATCCACAAAAATGAACTAAGTTTTACAAAGCCTTGCAACGTAAAAGTTTTTAACATTAAACCCGTAGCATACCAGATCCGGTCGTGACGTATGGGTCGGGTTTGGGGTGTTACAAATTGCCTTGATGAATTTTAATTAAAATCGAAAAAAAAAAGAAACCTTGTACATGTCTTAGCTTAATTTTAATCATAAAAATAAAAATGTCTAATAATTAAACCCAACTTAAACCCAAAAACATAAATAATAGTCTAGTGGCCCAAGGCCTTATTACAACGAAATATAAAACCCACTTAAGACAAATTTCTTAAAAATAAATAAAATAAAGTCTTTTTGCGGAATCCTCAGTACTCTATCGCATGGCCACCTTGCTCTCCTCTCCAGCCCGGTCCGATGCACTAAGTGCTACCTGAAATTGTTAAAATAATAGGGTGAGTCGCGAGACTCAGTGTGCAACCCACATGCACCATTAGATTTGGGCCTTAGCCCCACAGAACATATATCAGAATATATTATAACAGAAATTATGCAAAGCCCAACCCAACTCCTAGGTTTCCAACCGCTACACACCACCCTTACCTGCCAATCACACCATTGGGGATTTCTACAATCAACCCACACCGCTACACACCATCGATGGCAATCATGCTGCAGTTAGCTGCTCATCGTCAAATAGTGACAGAGTCACCAGGCCTAAATGGCATAAGCCACCAGAACAGATCACTTCCCCTTTCATCAATCACCCAACCCCAAGCATATATAAAAATAGACATATAAAACATATCGTTTTTAACAGAAACATTCACTGAAGAATGGCAGAAATCACTAACCTGATATTTAGCCTTTACCCTTCTCGGGTTTCCAAACGTTATGCCGGGATTTCGGCATTTAATAGAGTATAGCAGATTTATTACACATATACATATATATATATACAATCAATCTCATGGTGTGAAAAGTTACACACCTGTTATTGCGAAGTACTAAACTCTTAGTCGGTATCCTTGCTATCCGGATTTATAACTTGGTTCAACCAAAAGCCAAAAAATCACGAAAATTGACCTCCCCTATAATCGGTCAAAGGTTAGTAAATCCCGAATTTACACACTAAAATCAATAGATCTCCTTACTTTGAAATCCCGAAAGTGACACGATTCGGGTATTACTGAACTTATGACTTAGAGATCTACACGATTGACTCCTCTTCAGATCCTGGAATGCCGAAAATAAGAGAAAAATAAGAGATTAGTTCCTAAATAGCCATTCAGCTAGGGACTTTGAAAAGCCGAGAAAGATTTGGTTTTCTCAAATCAACACTTACCTAAAGTTTCCTTTAGATTTTGGCACAAGTAGACACCCTAGACTGATTTCGGCACACACAGAAGACTAGATCTCACGATTTCGGCTTTTATGAAAAATCCCGAAAAAGATAACCTATTGCGTTTTCGGCTTTTTTTTTCTTTTAGAAGATCCAGGTGGTATGTTTCGGCTAACAAGGGAAAGTGAGAAGAGAGTAAAGAGAGGCTTGATGATTCAGCTAAGGTGTCTCAAAGAGATGAGAAAGAGAGGATTCGCCAATCAAGAAAAAGAAAAGAGAGGAGAATAGAGTAGAAATTTTGGCAGAAAAAAAAAGTTGGGAGCTTTAGCGACAATTTCCTGCACCCCCTCTGCATATAGAAAATCGATTCCTCCCTTAACAAAGATTTATTTTCGGCCAACACTGCAACACCGATAGCTCCTATCCCTTTCCCTTATCTCAATCATATATCTCCTCAAAAATAGCACCTAATTATCACTAACTCCTTCCCTTTTATCTCGCTTAATATCCACACAATAAAAATCCCTAAAATTTTGCCTTGTTTCCTTCCCACCTTAGTCCCTTATGAGTGCCGAATTTGGCCCTATAACTTGGGCTCTAGGCAGCCAAAATTTGGGCCCTCCTCAGGTACTAGTGATGCCAACTATAGCTCCCCATCTTGTGCTCACATTGTTGGGCCACAAGCCCAATATGTCAATTAAACTACTAAAACTTTAATTCAAGCCCCTAGAGTGTCTAAACGGGATATTTAATCAAAGGCTCAGCCCAAACCTGAGCCCCATTTGCACATCCAACCCTTAAATTAATATTTTAAGCATACACTACACAAAATGCACAAGCCCATAAATTCAGGATGTTACATTGTCTCCTCGAGATAGCAGTGGGGCAGATCAAAGATGGCGAATCTTATCATCTTGATGTAGCAAGGGAGCAGATTTTAGCCATTAGCGTTATCTTCCTGAGGTAGCAAGGGAGAAGGCTAAAGATTATAGTCTTATCTTCCTGATGTAGCAAGGGAGCAGACTAAAAATTGTAGATCTTGTCTCCTCGAGATAGCAGTGGGGCAGATCGAAGATGACGAATCTTATCTTCCTGATGTAGCAAGGGAGCAGATTTTAGCCATTAGCCTTATCTTCCTGAGGTAGCAAGGGAGCAGGCTGAAGATTATAGTCTTATCTTCCTGATGTAGCAAGTGAGCAGACTAAAAATTGTAGATCTTGTTTTCCTGAGTTTGCAGTGAAGCGGGTCGAAGATACTAATCCGGTATCCCTGAGTTTGCAGTAGAGCAGATTAAAAATAGCAGATCTGGCCTTCCTGAGATTGCAGTGAAGCAGATCGAAGATACTAATCTGGCATCCCCGAGTTTGCGATGGAGCGATTTAAAAATAGCGATCCGGCCTTCTCGAGATTGCGGTGAAGCGGTCGAAGATACTAATCTGGCATCCCTGAGTTTGTAGTAGAGCAGATTAAAAATAGTAGATCTGGCCTTCCTGAGATTGCAGTGAAGCAGATCGAAAATACTAATCTGGCATTCTTGAAGTTGCAGTGAAATAGATCGAAGACAACGAATCTTGCCTTCCTGAAGTTGCAGGAAGCAGATCAAGGACATCAGTCTTGTCTCCCTGAGTTTGTAGTGGAGCAGACTGAAAATAGCAGATCTGGCATTCCTGAAGTTACAGTGAAGTAGATCAAAGACATCAGCCTTGCCTCTCTGAGTTTGCAGTAGAGCAGGCTAAAAGACAGCAGATATCGCCTTCTTGAGATTGCAGTGAAGCGGATCGAAGATACTAGTCTGACCTCCCTGAAGTTGCAGTGGAGCAGATCGAAGATAGCTGATCTGGCAGATCGAAGACATCGGTCTTGCATCCCTAAGTTTATAGTGGAACAGACCAAAGATAGAAGATCTTGTTTTCCTGAAGTTGCAGTGAAGCAGATAAAAGATACTAGTTTGACATCCCTGAGTTCGCAGTGGAGCAGATTAAAGATAGTAAATCTTGTCTTCCTGAAGTTGCAGTGAAGCAGATTGAAGATATTAGCCTATCTCCCTGAAAACACAGCCATTTGACAAGACCGGGCAAAATGGGTCCTTTTATCGTCTTTGCACTATTCTCGTTACACGACAATGAGCAAAGAGGGGCAGCTGTAGTAGCCCATTATTGCCCGGGCTTGAATAAGTAAACAAAAAAATAAATTAAATTAAATTAACCCAAAGTCCAAAATTTTACAGTCCTTTATAGCCAATTTTACCAGTAGCCCAAACCTAAAGCCCAAAATAAAATACCCGTGGCTCGATTACACCCTCAGACCCAAACTTAGCCTAACCCAACCAACCTACGGGGCCCAAAAGGCCCAAAACTAAATCAGAAACCAAGGGTTTCTGAAACCCTAGGTTTCCAGTCGCGCTGCAACACCCAGCACAGGCCCTTCGTCCAGCCTTCATCATCGCCGGACTTTTCGCCATTCACCTGCAAAACAAGGAAGGAAAACGACAGAAAAACAGCAAGAATGGAAGACCATGTCTTCATATTTACTTTCTATTTATTTTTCGGGGCTATAAAAGCCCCGATATAATCTGTAAAAGAGGGATACAAACGAATATACAGAGGCATATACACAGAGAATACAATACAAATTTTTTTTTTTACAAAGGTGATTTCCGATTTTTTTTTGCTTAAATATTTTTTAATTCGTGCGAATGTTTTTTTTTTTTTTACATACAAATATCATCTACAAACAAAGAGAATGAGTTCATATATAAAAAAAAAACGAAGTTTCTCACCTTTGGGCCGCCATAGGCGACGGCGCGTGAAGCGCGTGTGAGGGCTGCCAGAGGTCGAACGACCTATGAAGGCAGAGCATCTCTCTGGCTTCTTTGCTTTTTTTTTAAAAAAAAAAACCCTAACTGAAATGATTTTTTTTTGCTGATTTTTTTGTTTATAAAGGCTACTGGAACAGCGTCATTTCGGTGTGGTCAATTAATGACCAAAACGGCGTCGTTTTAAGGTTGAAGATCCACGCGTTGACCCGACCCAGGGAGGATCCGCATGTTTTTATTTAAGGGTTTAATTGTTCTATAGGCCCTTCCGTATTTTAGCAATTTTATAATTATGTCCGAATAGTATTTTTTTCCTTATTTTCAATTTGGCTCTGAATCAGTATCTTTGTTTCAACTTAGTCCTTAGGCTTATTTTAAGGCAGATGATGGAACGACGCCGTTTAGGAGATAGGGCATAATTGCCCTATTAGTCCCTATAGTTTGGCACGCGTTCCAACCTCATCCTTTTGGCAATTTTTCCTTAGTTTTTTTATTTACTTTAATTTAATCCTTGTTTCTTTGTTTATTCTTAAACCCATTTTTATTTTTTATTTTATTTTATTTTTAAATTATTTTAACATTATATTAAACTATTTCATAATATTAAAAATTCTATATTTTTTAATATTTGTATATTAAATTATTAATAGTATAAAGTTTTTATGTATCGTTTATTTTAAATGCGTACTATTTATACATATTAAATTATTACTATTTATTATTTATACTAGGTTATTTTATTTAGTTTAATATTATTTATGTATAATTTAAATTATTTTATCCTTTATATTATATAAAAAAATTTATATTGTATAACGTATATTATTTATATTGTTTATGAGGTTTTTATGAATATTGTATTATAAATATATTTTTATTTAAAGTTATATATGTTATTTACTTAAAACTGTTTTATCACGTATTATTATTCATATTTATATATATTAAATTATATTTATTATAAATATCTCTATATTTTTCGTATACTCTAAGTTTTTATATTATTCATCTAAAATATACTGTTTATACATATTAATCATTTTAGAAATTGTCACATTTTTTTTAAATCATTCGATATTCTTAAATACATCATTCATTTTTTTTATATATTCGATCTTGTTTGTAGGGTTTTATATTTATTTCTTATTTTTTTTATCTTTCATATAGATTTTTTTTTTATTGTTACTGATTATTTTTATATCTTGTATTTGTTTATTTATGCTCTTTATTTGCTTAATATTGTTTTAGCATAGTCCTTTTATTACGTGTATCATTTGCTATGTTATAATATTCTTTCGTTAATTGTCTATATTAGTATTATTTGTTAATATAATTTGTAGTTATAGAGAATTGCTATTTGGAATTGATATTTTGTAATATATATGCCATATCTTACTCCAAAATCATTTTTTTTAAAACATATTTAATTGCGTTGACGCATTTTATTCAAAGGTTTTTAAATATAGCGATACATGATATTTGGGGACTTCGAGAAAGATTATACCCTAACTCACTGGGTTTTAATTTTCTCGTGGAACTTAAGGTATCAAGTATCCTTTTTAAACCCATAAACTTCAAAACAAAACTTATTATCGAAAATTCAAAATGTTATATCTTAACTTATTAGATATAATGTTTCGTATCTCGAGGTAAGAATTTTCTTCAAATAAAGGCAAACTTAGTTTCGAAGTTTTGAGATGTTGCATCCTAACTTATTGGGTGTGGCATTTTATTTCTTTGAGATAAGCAAGTCTTGGCTTTCTTTCGAATAAAAGGATCGTATTTTGAATTTTTCAAATTTTCGATATTTGGATATTAAATAATCAATTAGGTACCAATTTTTTGGGCATTACGAGAATGCTAATCCTTTCTCGAACGTAACCGACTCCCGAACTCGTTTTTCTGAATTTCGTAGGCCAAAATCATTGTTTTGAAATAAAACATTTTATAAGGTGATCCAATCACACCTAAGCAAAAAAGGGTTGGTGGCGACTCCCGTTTTCGTTTTTTTAGTCGATCCCCGTTTTTCATGAAAACTTAAAAATGGTTTCGACAATAATGATACTTTTAAAATACTTGAGTTTTAATAAGTGCTTTTCAAATACTAAATTACTCGGTATTTAAAATTTTGAGTTTCCATAAAAATAATTGAGACCTAGTCATTTTTAACAAAATTCAATGGTTTTAATGTGTCTTCTGAGATTCAACCATAACGTCTAGGCCGGGTTGGGGTGTTACACATTTTGTTGAATTCTATCAAGATATCAAGCGGAAGGTACACAATACAAAAATGAATAATAAGAATGATGTTGAATCAAATTTGACATGCTATATTGATGATCGTGACAAATCCAAACAATAAAGGAATGTTTACATTGTCTCTATGATGGTGATCATTTTAAATGCTAGCATGTTAATTTTTAGGATTTGTATAATCTATAATGAGGAAGTTGTTGCTATAATTTATTTGCTATCCATTACTAAAATTTAATTCTATGATTTGATTTTGATATTTATATGCAATATTATGGTCATATTCCTTATGATTGTATGTATTTTATTAAGACGAAATTTCTAGAAGTATGAGTTGCATTTTTTTTGTTTTTGTGAATTGTGGCACTCGTTACTTGATTATTGGATATCTTATTAGTAATAATTACTTTTGGCCATAGTAAAAAATTAATTCAAAGCTCTAGAAGGGTACATTGTTATTCGACTAAACAAAGCAATAATTGATATATTATGTTCTAGACAGTCTCAAGGAAATTATTATCTTTTAGAGGGATATATGTTGTAACATATATCATATTGAGACTATGGATGAGGAGACAACTAATTCTTATATGCTAAATCTATTTAATGGGTAAGAATTTTGCTGTAGAGAATTATCGTCTTTTCCTCTAGTTTGTACTATGCATATATTAGTATGGTTAAAGAACATGCATTGGTAAACCCGAAGTTTATATTAGTATAATTGAATCACATGTGACAGTAAACTTGTAACACCCCTCACCTGTATTCAACGCCGGAATAGGGTTTCAAAGTATTACCGAACTTACATTACAATTAATCATTCATTTCACATACATTTCTATATTTCAAATAAACATCATTCAAATTCATCCACATTGTCACTAGTACAAGCCTATAAAGCCCAAAACATACATTCAGGGTGGTTCGGGACTAAATCAATAACTCAAGAGATTTTTACGAGACTTAGAAAATTTTTCAAATTTCAGGGGTCATATGCTCGTGTGGCCCGGCCGTGTGTCTCACACGGCCAAAGACACACCCGTGTCATAGGCCGTGTGGACATTCAAAATGGGATCACATGGCTGTGTCCCAGCCCGTGTCCGACCCCATGTAACTCTCTGACTTGGGTCACATGGCCAGCACACACGCCTGTGTGGTTAGCTCGTATGCCCTAAAATGGCCACACACGCCCGTGTGCCAGGCCGTGTGCTAGGTCGTGCCAAACCTGTAGGGTATACTGACTTATACCACACAACCAAGTCACACGTCCGTGTGTTAGGCCGTGTGGAGCATACTGACTTGATTTTTAATTCAACACCAAGGGACACACGGCCGTGTAACCTAACCGTGTGTCATACACAGCTGAGAAACTCGCCCGTGTGGACAAAAATAGGCTATTTACCAAGCCAAACTTGCACTGTAACACCCTGAATTAGGGGTTATTTGTAATTTAAATATTTTCCCATGTGTGTGCTTGAAGAATTAAATTCTAGAAGTATTAAGCATGTTCTAGGGCCTAGAGCTAACCCCTTGAGCCAGTCGGACTTGGAACTAAAAATTTCTTTTTAAGTATCTTAAATGAGGAAGCTAGGAGATAGGGGTAAATTTGAAATTTGGGAGAAACATGTCACGAAATAAGGCAGTAGCAAAGTGGTAACCTAGCGCCCTTAAGAGTTGGAGGAGAGAATGGGCGCAGGTCGTAGTTTCGAGTGGCTGGAGCAGCGTTTTGCATTTTATTTTCTATATATGCGGTGATGGGCTTAAGTAGGAAGGCCTTATAATTAAATAAAGGAGGTTTGTGACACGAAAGTTAGGTTCGGTGAAGTGGCAAGGGGCGTGGCTTAAGGGCCTTGGTATGAGGTCTCGGGTTCGAGACATGAAGGAAGCAAGGAGTTTTATTTTTGGGCTTTAGGCGTTGAAGGAGTAAGGGCCAGGAAGAGGGCTTATATTTAAATGGTGGGGTAACGTGACATGAAAGTCAATTGGGAGAGTTGGAAAGGGGCGTTAAGAGAGGGCTGCAGTGGGGTCGCGGGTTCGATCCAAAGAAGCTGCAATTTGGTTTTATTTTTTTCTTCAAGGCTGGCGTGAAAAGGAGAATTGGCCTGCACATGGTTCTTTGTTTTTCGGCTGGAAAGAAATTGATGGGCACATGGGTATTTGGAAAATTAGGATAAGCTTAGTATTTGTTTTGATTTTTAATTCGGCTGGAGTGGGGGGATAGATATGAGTTGTTTTATTTTTTTTTATTTTTATTTTGAAAAGGTGATAAAAGATAGGATGAGGGGATAATTGATGTGTTTTTTTTTATTTTTGAATAGGTGTCAAGAGGAAATATAGGCACTTGGTTTATTCAAATTATTTTCAAATGGTTGGCTAGGAGTGTTTCAAGGAAATTGATGGAATTTTAAACTCCTTAGAATGGAGTGGACGGCAAGGCAATTGGGGGGAGGGATAATGCCGAATTTTCTTGGCCTTTTTCTTCATAATTTCGGCTAGTTCATCTTTTTGTTTTTCTTCTTTTTCTTCTCAAAACCCTTAGCCGAAACACCTATTCCACTCTTTCTTCATTCTCTTGTTCCACTCAAATCGAATCCTAAGCACCATAAATTGATTTTTCCTTCTTTTCTATAGCCGAATATACTCCTCTTTGGTGTGCCGAATCTCCCCTTGTGCATTGCCTAAATTACTCAAAAAATTCCAGCCTTCCATCTTGTGTTAGCCGATTCTCTTAGGGGTCACAAATTTTCTCTTGGAGTTCTTCAAGTAGCATAGTTTGGTGCCGAATATTGGTGTGACTTGTCGAATCCATCTTTAAGGGAGGCCATAACCAGTTGTAGGGAGCTTTCGGGATTTAAGGATTATTCGGCCAAGGCTAATAAAGGCTAACGGGATTTCGAATTATTTTGGTAAGTGATGGTAAGATTCGGCCTTGGACCATAGTTCGATTTTTGAGCACTAGTGATTCTTCGGGATCTCTAGTTTAGCCATTTGGTTAATAGATCTAAGAATTCATATGTTGACCGATTGTAGGAAGAAACAACGTCTCGGGATTTCGCTAGTATATTCGGGATTGCTAGTAAATAGGTGTGTAAGATCTCTATACACACTTTATTAATTTACATGCTGTTATTATTTGCCTTAGATCTTTTGGTTGTGGTTAGTTTGTGGCATAATCATGGATTTCGGGTAAGTCCCCTAACTTGTAATTTTTATATGTTTGCATGCCATCACATGATGTTTAATACTATGACATGATATATGAAATTTGATGTGTAAGCATGTGATGGTGGGATTGATGAGAGGAGGGGGATGAACTATGGACTGTCGTCAGTGGTTTTGACCACAAGATGGGTTGGCCCCATCAGGCTATTTGTGACCTATGGTCATCAGTGGTTTTGACCACAACGATTGATTATTTGCGACTAAGTCCCAGTGGTTTGGTACCACCAGTGGTTTTGACCACATTTGATATATTGTGACCTATGGTCATCAGTGGTTTTGACCACACGATGGGTTGGCCCCATCATTTAAATTGTGACTTTAAGTCATCAGTGGTTTTGACCACACGGGGTAGAAAAGGAGTATGGATGGCTAGTTGGGTTGCATGAGCATGTTTATTAATGAATTGTGTATGAGATATATTTTCCGGGTGGGGGATTTACACACTGAGTCTTGGTGACTCACCCCTTCCCTTAACATTTTGCAGATGAGTAGATCGCGGAGATGGAGCCGATGGACTCGAGGTGGCCATGCAAAGGGAAATTTTAATTAGATGAACTTGGATTTTGTTTTATTTTATTTAATGTTGGTTTTATTTTAATTAAGTTGTAATAAGGCCTCCTAGATATATTTTTATTATTCTATGTTTTGGATTAATTTGTTTAAACTATTTCTTAACATTAAATTAAGTACACATGTTTTCTAAAATTTAATCGCAAAATATTTTATCGTGCCATCGGGCACACTGAATCGAGTAATAATCGACTTAATGAATATTTTTTTAAAATAAACCTAAGCATGTTTTTTTTTATACACCTCAAGTGTTTTAAATCGAACACTATCTTTTATCAAAAAGTTAATTCGGCTTAAAGGGATTTTTAAAAATACTTTCTCTGTAGCACACCAAATTCGGTCGTAGTGTTTGGGCCGGGTTTGGGGTGTTACATGCACACACCTAAACCAACCCATTTGGCACCAAAACATAGCATATATAGGCATTCATCTAACTCAACCAAGCATAAATCATACCATTTCAATATCAACAACAACAAGTCTCACATGTACCACAATATGCTACTTCATTTTATACCAAATTCACATTCCCAATTCAACTAAATTGACACTTTCAAACATGAATCAATTTACCTAAACCCACAAGCATACTAATTCTCAATTCATCAACCAATTGACATCCACAATACCTATTATCAACAAGCATCACATATCCATCATTTAACACATAACCAAAGCCATATGCAACTATGTATACACAACCAAACCAACCAAATTAAGACAACTCTCATGGCTATATACAAAACCAAAATTTAGACATTTACAAGCCAATTCAAATGGCTAAATTCACTATCAACACATATACCAAAATAACCCAAAATCCCTATACATGCCATATACTCAAAATACTTAAATTCAAAAGTACCAAAGTGATAGTTGGATAGTGTGATGAAGTCTCCTACGATCCCCGAATCCGAGCTAGCTTGATTTCACTATAGAACACGAAAAAATAAACGATGTAAGCTATAAAGCTTAGTAAGCTCGTATGAAAATAATAAGCAAAACTCTCCATTAATTACCATTCAAAATATGCATATAACATACTACAAATATATATATATATAACCATAATGTTAACATATATTCAATCATCTATTTAACCATGAACTCAATTCTTTCATATGTTCAATGCATATTCAGTTTCCGTACATACCTGTATTGATACGTATCTATTTCTCACCATTTCATATCCTCGATATACCCGTTGAACCATTTGGAATAATACATGATACTCGAGAATCTAGCACCCTAAGTGCCAATATATATAGCCGAAGCTGTCTCAATAAAATCTTGCACCGAAGTGCCAAAACATAACCGAAGCTATCACAATACCATATCTCAAGAATGCTCACTCTCGAGCTATCAACGGGTCTGCTCACACAAGCTGACGATTATGACATAGCTACATGGTGCTGTACACACAAGATGAGGAGAATCTGCAACACATGCTGGATAACTCAGCCACCGATAGGACATACGGGCCAACACCCAAAACGATAATAACCCCTAATGATATGTCATTTGTATCATAATCTATTCCTAAGGTTCAACCGGGATTTCACACTTTCCGGATTATCGTCGAACATGTCCGAAGAATCATATTCACATTTTTTGCAATATCAAAGCATTTAAAATAAAATTATAACAAAGCTTATTACATACGAACTTACCTCGAATGTAAAAACGGCGAATTAAGTCGATTAATCCGAAACTTTATTCTTTCCCCGATCTAAATCCGTATTTCACCTTTCTTGATCTAAATATAATCAAAATTAACTTATTTAATAATCTCTCTATTCAATTTAGTCCAAATTACACATTAAAGAAAATTTATATTTTTTCCCCTAACATTTCAACATTTTTACAATTTAGTCCTTATTTCATAAAATCACAAATTCATGTAATTCAACCAAAACCCATGCTAGCCGTATTTCAATTAGGTCCCTAGCAGTCCATATTTTTCATTTATTTCACAATTTAACCACACAATTTACACATTTCACAATTTAATCCCTATTTGGACATTTTACTAAAAATCACTTAACAAATGTTGTTTATCTAACAACAAGCATGCATTTTCTACCATTAAACATCAAAATACATCAACATTCATCAATGGAAAAACCCTAAACCTTTAATAATTTTGCAAAATAGTCCCTGGGCTAGCTAGATTAAGCTGCAACGATCTCAAAAACATAGAAATCATTAAAAACGGGACAAAAATCATACCTTAATGAGCTATGCAAGCTTGACTGAATGAAAGCCCTAAGTATGGCTTTTTCTTTAGCTAAATTCGGCTAAAGGAAGAAGATGAGCATAAATTATGGTTTTTTTTATTTAATTTGCCTTAATTAACCAAATTACTTATTTAACCTTACTTTAAACATTAAAATTTACATAAGTGATGCCCATCTTTGTCCACTTACTTTAATAATGGTCTAATTACAACATAAGGACCTCTACTATTTAATTTCATAGCTATTTGACACCTTTAACTATTAGAACACAAGTTTTACACTTTACACGATTTAGTCTTTTTTATCAAATTTAGCATTCAAACGATAAAATTTCTTAACGAAATTTTCACACAATTACACTATCATCCTGAAGACATTAAAATAATAATAAAATAATTATTTCAAACTCGAACTTGTGGTCCCGAAACCACTGTTTCGATTTGACTAAAAAACGGGTTGTTACAAAACTAAAAGTTTACTAGTCCAAATATATTATTTAGTTAGCATGATCGATTAGACCATTTCGATCAATAATGTTGCAACAAGATGAGAATTTACATGGATATTTATTGAAGAACTTGAAGATTCTTCATTTATCAAGTGTTACTTCTTCTCTAAGAAGATTTATTAAACCTCATTAGCAAAAGTTGATATTAGATCTCTTGCATTTCTGGAAAAAAAATGGGTTCATTTATCCAAAAAGTGAAATGTTTTGATATTACTTTGGTAGATACATATACAAGATAATCACATGTTAGTTATCAACTCACAACCAATCATTTGTTAGATTACTTATTTAATGATTTGTTTTAAAACAAAACTTTCAGATCATGCAATTGACATAATTCTTGCTAATATTTTTGAGTTCATTTCTTAGGATTTCAATGATCATTTTATATTAAATTGCCGGCACGGGTAAATATCGCAAAGTATATTGCTTATACGTATAAAAATGATTTAGCAGAATTTACGAAGTAAATGCCTCAAATTAGTAGTTAAATCATATCTTTTGAGAAAAAATCTTTTCATATATATGTATAAGGATATGGTATTTTACATGAATCAAAACTTGTATGCATCATGCCAATAAGTTGTGATAAATACTCCCAATTAGAATTGACTTTTGGTTAAGAGCTAAATACAATCCATTTTAGAATTTTTGAACATGTGATATATTTTTAAATTGCTACACCACAATGCACAAACTGGGTATTCAAAGAATTTTAGGAATATATTAATTATGAATCTCCTTATATTATTAGATGTTTTAAACGAATAGGAAATTTAATTATGACATGAGTTTATTACTATTTTGATTTGACAGTTTTCTCAACATTAGGAGAAGAGAAATAATAGTTGGATGAAATTATTACTTGAATGAATTATCGTTATTTAGATCCTCGTAAAAAGTAATTTGAATTAGATGTTCAAAAGATAATTCACTTTATTGTAAGTTAACTATCAAATATATTTTTATTGACCTCATAGGAATAACTGTAACATCCTGAAATTCAGGAATTTATGTTTTGTGTTATATCATGTGATAGGCTAGTTTAAAATGTTAATGGTGTATGTTTAGGGGTCCTAAGAAGGCTCGAGGTTGAACTGGGCCTTAACAAAATTTTTATGTTTAAGCACCTCTAGGAGAGAAGGTAAGTGGCAGCAATGCTTATGGAAATAAGCAAGTAATTTGCTAGCACAAGTGGAGCAAATGGTGGAGTGGTGTGGCGTCAAGTGGAGAGCATGGAGGGAAGAGGTTCGAATCCCACCTAGTGCAAATTATTTTGACTAATTTTTGTGCTTCTTCCCAAAGTGTCGGCCATGGTGGTAATTATAGTAAGGGAGACTTTTTAATTATGGAAAGATGGCTAAAGAAATATGGTGTGGAGGAAAACAAGGGAAAATGAAGGAAAGAAATCAAAGAAAAGGGATAAGGAAGGGAACATGTTGGCCGAATGCTAGGAGTTACCTTGGGGAGGAATTTTTGGTCAACATTCATCTTTTGGTAAAGATGATACACGGTTTTGGAGAGGGGGAATTGGAGAGCCAAATTTTCTTAGAGTCATTTTAGAAGTTTGGTGCATGAGAGACATTTTCTTTGGTTTGAACATTTTGTGTTTCTTTTCTAATCTTTTTCTTTTGTCTTACCGAAACACTAAAGTCATTTTGGTACTTTCTTTTCCAATTTCTTTTTCCCTTGTTTTGGCCGAAACCTCCTAGTCTATTTGTTCATCATTCTCCCTTATTTTACTGTAACCCTCGATTCATTTGGTTCATCTTCTTTTGATTGTTAATCGAAACTATTTAGCATTCTTTTCTCTCCATCCTTTCTTTTCTTTTTTGACACTTCTTCAACCAATTCACTATTTATTTTCTTTCTTTTCTTTCGTATTGGGCACTCTCTTCTTGACCGAATCGGTAAGTGACCTTATTCTCCTCTTTTCACTTTCATTTTCTTTTCTTTCTAGCCGAATAAGTGTCTATCACCATTCGGTTGTGTATCTTGTTTCTAAACCGAAATGGTGTTTCCTCCTACTCCTTCACATCTTAATAATCCTCTTTTTCGTAGTGTGCTAAGTGGGTGGCCGAATATCATCCTAGCCGATTCAATTCTAGCCTTAAGTCAATCAGAGGAAATCGGATTCAATATCGTTAAGGTAAGGGGTTCTTTCTTGGATTTCTCATTATATCTCTACTCGACTATGTTACAATCGGATCGAAGTTTCGACTAATCAATTATGTTTTTAGGGACGAAATCACTTGATATTCTCTTTTAGCTAATTCTTCGAAAATAGTGGTAAGCCTACTCCTATCACTAAAACAACTACTTTCTCACATAGTAGTGTTCTAACCGAGATTTTTCCTATGGAGACAAGTGGTACCGATTTGAAAGGAAAAGCAATTGGAGAGCACAAAAGGAGTGGATTTGCTATTCCTACTCCTAATTTAAAGTGTAGAGCGGTTTTGGTGGTTCGAGATTTCCCACCGGGTTGTGGACCATCATCCGGTGAGAATAGACAAATCGTGGTCGTTCACGATACTAAGAGTAAGTAATTCATTAGATCATTTGATTTAGAGTTAGAATAATAAAATCTCGTTTGTTGGATTAATCGAGTGTAATGGTGATTTAGGTGCCGATGATCAAGAAGGTTTAGTCCTTACCGTAATCAGGTGTGTAATCTCACACCAAAATCCCGTAGATTTATGATTTGATATTACGTTGGAAATAAGATCATTATTATTATATGGTTAAAATTGTAATATGGCATAAACCGGGAAATTTGCTTAAATTACATTATTTCAATAAACTTGTCAAAATCGGTATTAAAATTGTTAAAATTACGATAATGCCCCTATGGGCCGATTTACGATAATGCCCCTATGGGCTGATTTACGAAAATACCCCTATGGGCCGAACTACGAAAATGTCCCTATGGGTCGAACTGCTAGAATGCTTTAGTGGAATGAATTACTAAGATCTATAGTTGGCCGATATATCGTAATAAATTTTTGGATTAATGATTGCTGTACATATATGTGGATATCATGTTTAATTATGTATGATGCATGTTACATATTGCATGGGTTGGGAAAAATAATGAAGAGAAGTGTAGCCTGGTGGAATTGCCACAAAAATGTTTATTATTATGTTTCATTATGATTTCGGTGGCTTGGCCACAAAGAAAATATTATAAATAGCAACTTGCCTGCGAATTGGTGTGAACGGCAGGGTGGGTTGACTTGATCCCCACAGGTGTGATTGGCTGGTCGGGGGTGTGATGGATGGATGGGTTGGGTTGCATACATTGCATATATATATTCTGTTATGTAAATGGGCTTAGGCCCAAGATGATGCTAAACGGGTTCAGGCCCAGTGGACAACGGTAAGGGGGATTATACACTGAGTTCTAGTAACTCACCCCTTTTTCCTTAACCTTTGCAGGTAATGCTCAGTGATGTGGATTTGGGCCATGGATGACTCGGTGGAGGCCATACTTCAGAAATGGTGTTTTTGAACTTTAGATTTCTATTTCCGTTTATTTTATTACTTTTACTATTTTGGGTTTTTATGTTGTAATAAGGCCTCTGGAATATTTTTATTTTTGCTTTATGTTTTGACGTACTTATTATATTGCTTGAATTGTTTTAAATGGGAATTTTTCTAAAAAGTTAAATAAAGGTTTTTTTTCCAAAATAGATTAACAAATGGATTTCATAACAAACTTTTACAAATATTTTAACTCGGAAATTTTCTTTCAAATTATCAACGATATTTTCAAAAGTCACGGTTTTATAAGACTACTCATTCAAATTATCGATTTATCAATCAACCTTCGAGATTAGTTGTATTTTATCAAATATTTCAAATCAAACTTGTTTTTCTTGATTATAACAAAATAATACCTATTTCAGTACGAATCAAAAGGATTTTACACGTTTTCTCATGTGACATGTCAGATCCGGTCATAACACATGGGCCGGGTTTGGGGTGTTACATTTTATGGTATCAGAGCCCGATTGCAAAACTTGGCTGTGGTTTGGGTTCAAAAGCATTTTCCAAAGCTGTTTAAAATTTTAAATTATAAATGCATGTTTTAAGGGAAGTATGGCACCACGGGCATCCAGCACCAAGTCAAGTAAGTTTATGTTTTCATTTTATAAATATTGTGGTATGACTGTAGAAATACTCTAGAACTTTTAGCTTTAGGAGCTGAAACTATAGAGATTGAGACTATAGGATACGTTTTGCGAGAACGACTTTACTTCTTATACTTCATAAAATATTGTTTAATAAACACTGAAATAGCATACTGATTCATAAGACTCTTAATCAGATTAAATCGGATTAGCAAATATGAGCGCTAGAGGACGTGGATGCGGTAGACGTGGCCATGGTAGAGGCCGAGGTGCTAGAGTTGTGTCTGAGGCATCGGGACATATGCCGAAAATGGACGCCCCTGCGTCACCAGTGACTGAAGCAGGGTCACATGATCGAATAAGAGAGGATGACGCTCTGTCCCAAGCGATGTATCGAGTTTTGGAAAGGGTTACTAGGGCAAGAACTGGGTCGGCAGCTCGTGGGCCGATATCAGAGCGACTCAGATCGAATGGGGCTGAAGTTTTTAGGGGTGTTTCGGGTGTAGCCCCAAGTGTAGCGGAATACTGGCTTGAGGCAGTGGAGTAGATTATGGACGACCTGGATTACACCGTCGAGCAGATTCTGAAGGGGTTGTGTCGTTGCTGAGAGACGAGGCGTATCAGTGGTGGCTCACTGTTCGGAAGGCACTCAGGCGGATCCTATTACCTGGGAATTCTTCAAGACAGCATTCCAGCGGAAATATGTCGGGGCTAGCTATGTGGATGCCCGAAGGAAGGAATTCCTGAATCTGGTCCAAGGAGGTAGATCTGTGGTAGCATTCAAGGCGAAATTTCTGCGTCTTAGTCGGTATGCCTGGGGAATAGTGTCGAGTGATTATGAACGCTATGTACGTTTTGAGGACGGGTTGCGTATGAATTACGGGTACTGATAGCCCCACAGAAGGAGAGGAATTTTGCTACTATTGTGGAAAAAGCTAAGATAGCTGAGGAGGTTAAACACTTGGAGCGGCAAAACCGAGACAAGGATAGGGGTAGGAACAAGAGAGACTCTGGGTACTCGGGTTCCGCTAGAGGTTTTCAAAAAAAGCCCAGGAATAAGGAGCCAGTTCGAGCAAGAGTACAAGCTGCTACTAATCAGTTACAGCCATATGTGGATTGTGGAAAACTTCAGTCGGGCGAATGCTGGAAGAGAATCGATGGTTGTTTCAGATATGGTTCCAAAGATCATCGGTTTAAGGATTGTCCTCGATAGCCTACTCATACTCAGGGGGTTCGTAACGATTTTGCGCAGCCAGCTAGAGGCGCTCAACAGCTGCCGAGAGGCCGTGGGCCAGGTCGAGGTGGTAATGGCGTAGGACGAGGTCAGGGTGCACCGGGTAGAGGTACCGATAATAGAGGTAACGCAGAGGCGAGACAGCCAGGTTTGGTTTATGCGGTCAGACGTCGAGAGGATGGCGATGCACTTAATGTCATAACCAGTACGTTTTTCATAGCTGATGTACCTGTTACTGCTTTGATAGATATTGGATCCACCCATTCGTATGTTGCTTGTGATGTGTCTGGAACCTTGAACATTAGATCTGAGATTATTGCTAGAGAAACAACTGTGATTAGCCCATTAGGACAGTCGGTGGTAGTAAGTAAGTTATTTAGGGATGTGCCCTTAGAAGTTCAGGGGGAAATATTTCTAGCGGATTTGATGGAACTGCCATTCGGTGAGTTCGACCTTATTTTGGGCATGGACTGGTTGGTGAAACACCGTGCGAACTTGGATTGTGCTGCAAAGTAGATGGTGCTAAGAACTTCGGAGGGTAAGGAAGTGATGATGATAGGTGGAAGAAGAAACTATCTGTCTAATGTGGTATCTGCTTTAAAGGCAGAAAAGTTGGTGCGAAAGGGGTGTGGAGCGTTCTTAGCCTTTATCAGTGCTTTGGATGCGAAAGAGTTGTCGATAGAAAGTGTTAGAACGGTGAAAGAGTTTTTGGACGTCTTTCCCGAGGAGCTTCCAGGATTGCCTCCGGATCGGGAGGTAGAGTTTGGCATTGAGCTGTTGCCAGGAATGGCTCTGGTGTCTATTGCTCCTTATAGAATGGCGCCGAAGGAGCTAGCAGAGCTTAAAGCTAAAATTCATGAATTATTAGATCGCGGATTCATTCGACCAAGTGTGTCACCGTGGGGAGCGCCGGTTTTGTTCGTTAAGAAGAAGGATGGGTCGATGCGTATGTGCATCGATTATAGATAATTGAATAAGTTAACGATCAAGAACAAGTATCCGTTACCGAGGATCGATTATTTGTTCGATCAGTTGCGAGGAGCTTCAGTTTTCTCGAAGATAGACTTGAGATCGGGATATTACCAGCTTAAGGTCAAGGAGGCAGATATTCATAAGACTGTATTTTGAACTCGTTATGGGCATTATGAGTTCTTGGTGATGCCGTTCGGGTTGATTAATGCACCAGCTGCATTTATGGACATGATGAACTGGGTCTTCCAACCCTATCTAGACCGGTTTGTGGTGGTGTTCATAGATGACATCTTGGTGTACTCAAAGACTGAAGAGGAGCATGATTCGTATCTACGAGTTGTATTGCAGATACTAAGGGAGAAATAACTGTATGCCAAATTCAGTAAGTGGAATTTTGGCTGAAGGAAGTGACCTTTTTGGGGCATGTTGTGTCTGCCGAAAGAATCAGAGTTGATCCCCGAAAGGTCGAAGCTGTGTTGGATTGGAAGCCACCGAAGTCAGTGGCAGAAATTCAGAGTTTTCTAGGTTTGGCTAGGTATTACAGGCGTTTCGTTGAGGGGTTTTCGTTGATTACTGTACCCCTAACTAAGCTGTTACATAAGGGAGTACCGTTTGTGTGGTCAGATAAGCAGCAAGAGAGTTTTGAGAAATTGAAGAAGATTCTGACAGAAGTGCCAGTATTGATTCAACCTGAGGCTGGTAAGGAGTTTATTGTTTATTGTGATGCGTCACACACGGGCTTGGGATGTGTGTTGATGCAAGGGGGAAAAGTGGTGGCTTATGCATCTCGTCAATTAAGGCCGCATGAGGTGAACTATCCCACTCATGATTTGGAGTTAGCTGCAGTGGTGTTTACTCTGAAGATTTGGAGACACTATCTGTACGGTGAGAAGTCGATTATCTATACGGGTCATAAGAGTCTGAAGTACCTCCTTACCTAGAAGGAGTTGAACTTAAGACAGCGGAGGTGGATAGAACTGTTGAAAGATTATGACTTCTCAATCGAGTATTATCCAGGAAAGGCTAACGTGGTGGCAGATGCCTTAAGTCATAAGGTGGTATCAGATTTGAGAGCGATGTTCGCTCATCTCAGCCTTTATGAAGATGGTAGCTTATTAGCCGAACTTCAGGTGAAGCCTGTATGGGTAAATCAAATTAAGGAAAAGCAGTTGTTAGATGAAGCGTTGGGTTTTCGACTTCTGCAAGTGGAAGGTGGTGAGATAGGGGATTTTGGATTGAATGGTGATGGAGTATTGTGTTTCCGTGGAAGAGTTTGTATGCCCAAGGATTCGGAATTGAGACAAATGATTCTGCGTGAGGCGCATAGTAGCCCATATGCTATGCACCTCGGGGGAAACAAAATGTACCGAGACCTTCGTGAGCAGTATTGGTGGTCAGGGTTGAAATGGGAGGTTACTGATTTCGTGAGTAAGTGCTTAACATGTCTGCAGGTGAAGGCGAAACATCAATTGCCGTCAGGGTTGCTACAACCGGTGAAAATCCCATTATGGAAATGGGAAAGGATAACGATGGACTTTGTTAGTGGGTTACCTTTAACGCCTACTAAGAAAGATTCCGTATGGGTGATAGTGGATCGGTTAATGAAGACTACTCATTTCTTACCTGTTCGTACGGATTATTCATTGCAGAAGTTGGCCAAGTTATATGTAGCAGAGATTGTGAGGTTGCATGGGGTACCAGTGTCTATCATATCGGACAGGGATCCTAGGTTTACATCACGGTTTTGGAAGGCTCTACATGAAGCTTTGCGTACAAGGTTGAATTTCAGTACGGCGTTTCATCTGCAGACTGATGGCCAGTCAGAGAGGGTTATCCAAATTCTAGAAGACATGTTAAGGGGCTGTGTGATCGACTTCAGAGGTAGTTGGGAAGATTTTCTACCGTTGGCAGAGTTTGCATACAACAACAGCTACCAATCCAGCATCCAGATGGCACCCTACGAGGCGTTGTATGGTCGTAGGTGTTGTACCTCTACTTGTTGGACTGAGCTGGGGGAGCGACAGTTGTTGGGTCCTGAGTTGATCTCGGAGACGGAGGAGAAAGTTAAGGTAATTCGGGCATGGTTAAAAGAAGCTTTGGATAAACAGAAATCGTACGCGGACCTAAAGCGTAAGGATATAGAATTCGCGGTGGGTGATCAGGTCTTTCTGAAGGTTTCACCTTGGAAAAAGATCTTTAGATTTGGATGGAAGGGCAAGTTAAGCCCTAGATTCATCGGACCATACCGTGTATTGAAGCGTGTTCGGCCAGTGGCTTATCAGCTGGAGTTACCTCCGGAGTTGAATCAGATACATAGCGTATTCCATGTCTCTATGTTAAGGCGTTATCGTTCGGATCCGTCTCACGTTGTACCAGTGGAGGAAGTTGAGTTAAGACCTGACTTGACTTTTGAAGAGGAGCCAGTACAAATTTTAGATCGGGATGTTAAGGTGCTAAGAAGGAAGTCAGTTCCATTAGTCAAAGTATTATGGCGTAATCACGGGACAGAGGAAGCTACATAGGAGCCAGAGGACACAATTCGGCAACAATATCCTCATCTCTTTTAACCAGGTAAATTTCAAGGCCGAAATTTATTTAAAGGGGTAGAATTGTAACATCCTGAAATTCGGGAAATTATGTTTTGTGTTATATCATGTGATAGGCTAGTTTAAAATGTTAATGGTGTATGTTTAAGGGTCCTAAGAAAGCTCAGGGTTGAACTGGGCCTTGACAAAATTTTTATGTTTCAGCACCTTTAGGAGAGAAGGTAAGTGGCAACAATGCTTATGGAAATAAGCGAGTAATTTGCTAGCACAAGTGGAGCACATGGTAGAGTGGTGTGGCGTCTAGTGGAGAGCATGGAGGGAAGAGGTTCGAATCCCACCTAGTGCAAATTATTTTGACTAATTTTTGTGCTTCTTCCCAAAGTGTCGGCCATGGTGGTAATTATGGTAAGGGAGACTTTTTAATTATGGAAAGATGGCTAAAGAAATATGGTATGGAGGAAAACAAGGGAAAATGAAGGAAAGAAATCAAAGAAAAGGGATAAGGAAGGGAACATGTTGGCCGAATGCTAGGAGTTGCCTTGGGGAGGAATTTTTGGTCAACATTCATCTTTTGGTAAAGATGATACACAGTTTTGGAGAGGGGGAATTGGAGAGCCAAATTTTCTTAGAGTCATTTTAGAAGTTTGGTGAATGAGAGGCATTTTCTTTGGTTTGAACATTTTGTGTTTCTTTTCTAATCTTTTTCTTTTGTCTTGTAGAAACACTAAAGTCATTTTAGTACTTTCTTTTCCCCTTGTTTTGGCCGAAACCTCCTAGTCCATTTGTTCATCATTCTCCCTTGTTTTGCCGTAACCCTCGATTCGTTTAGTTCATCTTCTTTTGATTGTTAACCGAAACTATTTAGCATTCTTTTCTCTCCATCCTTTCTTTTCTTTTTTGACACTTCTTCAACCATTTCACTATTTATTTTCTTTCTTTTCTTTCGTATTGGGCACTCTCTTCTTGACCGAATCGGTAAGTGACCTTATTCTCCTCTTTTCACTTTCATTTTCTTTTCTTTCTAGCCGAATAAGTGTCTATCACCATTCGGTTGTGTATCTTGTTTCTAAATCGAAATGGTGTTTCCTCCTACTCCTCCACATCTTAATCATTCTCTTTTTTATAGTGTTCTAAGTGGGTGGCCGAATATCATCCTAGCCGATTCAATTCTAGCCTTAAGTCAATCGGAGGAAATCGGATTCAATATCGTTAAGGTAAGGGGTTCTTTCTTGGATTTCTCATTATATCTCTACTCGACTATGTTACAATCGGATCGAAGTTTCGACTAATCAATTATGTTTTTAGGGACGAAATCACTTGATATTCTCTTTTAGCTAATTCTTTGAAAATAGTGGTAAGCCTACTCCTATCACTAAAACAACTATTTTTTCACATAGTAGTGTTCTAACCGAGATTTTTCCTATGGAGACAAGTGGTACCGATTTGAAAGGAAAAGCAATTGGAGAGCACAAAAGGATTGGATTTGCTATTCCTACTCCTAAGTTCAAGCGTAGAGCGATTTTGGCGGTTCGAGATTTCCCACCGGGTTGTGGACCATCATCCGGTGAGAATAGACAAATAATGGTCGTTCGCGATACTAAGAGTAAGCAATTCATTAGATCATTTGATTTAGAGTTAGAATAATAAAATCTCGTTCGTTGAATTAATCGAGTGTAATGGTGATTTAGGTGCCGACGATCAAGAAGGTTTAGTCCTTACCGTAATTAGGTGTGTAATCTCATACCGAAATCCCGTAGATTTATGATTCGATATTACGTTGGAAATAAGATCATTATTATTATATGGTTAAAATTGTAATATGGCATAAACCGGGAAATTTGCTTAAATTACATTATTTCAATAAACTTGTCAAAATCGGTATTAAAATTGTTAAAATTACGATAATGCCCCTATAGGCTGTAACATCCTAAAATTTATAATTTTATGTGTTGCATTATTTTTGGTGCTAAGCTAGTTAGATTATTAATTGTGTATGTTTAGGAGGTCCTGAGAAGGCTCGGGGTTTATTTGGACCTAGTAAAAATTTTTGGCATTTAGCACTTTAAGGAGATAGAGTAAGTGACCTTAAAGCTTATGGAAATAAATGAGTAAATAGCTAGCAAAATTGAGCATATGGTAAAGAGGTTATGGCGCCACATGAAGTACTTTGAGGGAAGAGGTTCAAATCCCATTGTGTACAAATTTTGACTATTATTTTTGCACTCTTTCCTTAAGTGTCGGCCAAGCATGTAAATAAGGCAAGGTGGACTTTTTATTTTTGGCAAGATGGCTAAGGAAAATAGGAAAGAATGAAGGTGAGGAAATAAATCAAGAGAAAGGGGAAAGTAGGGGGAACATATGGCCTTTTTCAAGGGAACTATTATGGAAAGTATGGTTGGCAAATTCTTGACCATTATGGTCATGTATGTGGACAGTTTTGTGTGTTAGGGGGGATAGCCGAATTTTCCTTGGTGTTTTGGTAAAGTTTTAGTGCTTGTTTTAGTCAAATTCCTTTAGCATCAAGTGTGCCATTTTCTCCAAACTACCATTCTCTTAGCCGAATTTTGTCTTTGGCAATTGGTAAAAGTTTTGGTATTGTTTTTGGCCAAAATTCCTATATGCAACTTTGGTGTCATTTTTCTTTTCTCTCCAAATTTCCTTCTTGCCGAATCTTCAAGCCATTGGTGAGCTTATTCTTTTCTTTTCTTTCTTTTTGTTGCCGAATGTACCCAAATCTTTGAGACCAAAATTTGTTCACTCATCACCTTTTGAAAACTGAAACTATTGGACACCATTTTCTCTTTTTCTTTTCTTTTAATCATCCTTTCAACCTTTCTTCCATTTCTTAAAAGCAAAACTTCATTTTGATCAAATCCTTCTCCTTTATTCATTCTCCCTATAACCGAATATCAAATTACATTTTCCTCTATAACCGAACTTTCATCTCTTCTCTATCTCTTCTTCTCATCCGTACTAACACTCAATCCTTGATCAATCGGTAAGTATTCTTCTCAACATTTTTATTTTCTTTATCTTAATACCGAATCTATGTTTTGGTTTGGGATGGTCATATTGACCAAGACCATCACTTTACTTCTCTCTCAAACGAGATCACTTCTTCTTCGTAGTGATATAGTTGAAGGCCGAAACTCTGATTCTTCCGAAGTCATCGTATAATCGTTGGGAATCGATCCTAAAATCTTTAAGGTAAGGAGTTCTTCGAGGATTCTATAAAATCGTTCTTTATTCTTTAAGATGATTATTGGATAATGATGATTAACCGATTACAATTATAGGGATTAAATCGCTCGATCTATCCAACCGTTGATCACTCAGAATTAGTGGTAAGCCGATCTTTACCCTTTGTCAATCCATATTTCATCGTAATATCGATCTATATAAGATCTAATCGAATGGAGGCTTGTGGTACCGATTCGAAAGGAAAGTCGAGTGGAGATCTCAAAAGGAGCGGAATAGCGATCCCTACTCCTAAATTCAAGCGAAGGGCGGTATCGGCAATTCGGGACTTTCCACCGGGTTGTGGACCCTCATCCGGTGAGAATCGACTATTCGAGGTCGTTCACAATTTTGAGGCATCAGCAATTCGGGATTTTCCACCGGGTTGTGAACCGTCAACAGGGGAAAACCGACAAATCATGGTCATTCACGATTCCAAGGGTAAGCACCGTAGATCGTTCATTTTAGTGTTGATTAATAAATCGCGTATGTCGACTAATCAAGCGTTATAATATTTTAGGTGTTGACGATCAAGAAAGCTTAGTGCTTACCATAATCAGGTGTGTAATCTCACACCGTTTTCCGTGGGTTAAAGATTAATATCATATTGGTAGTAAATCGCTTGACTAAAATTGTATTATGGTGAAACCGGGAAAATTGGCTTAGATCTCACTGTTTTGATAAAATTGACAAAATCGGTATTAACACCGTGAAATATTATGAAAATGCCCCTAATGGGCCGATTTGATAATTTGCTATATGGGCCGATTTGATAATTTATTATATGGGCCAATCTGATATTTTGTTATATGGGCCGATTTGATAAATTGCTATATTGGTCAATCGATATTTTTGTTATATGGGCCGATCGATATTTTGTTAAATGGGCGATCGATATTTTGCCATATGGGCCTAATTGATAATTTGTTATAATGGGCGTCTCGTTGATAATGAATATCCAAATAAATTACTGTTGTTATATTGTAAAAATCATGAATTGTTATGCATTATATACATGATTTTGCATGGGATGGGATAATATTGAAGAGAAGTTCTGGTGGCTCTGCCACATAATTTTGGTGGCTCTGCCACAAATCTGTATAGTGGAAATTCCACGTAAATTCTGTTATTCTGGTGGCTTGTCCACAATTATTTTTGTTATAAATGGCTTAATGCCTGCGATTGGTGTGTTGGCGGGGTGGGTTGACAAAAGATCCCCACAGGTGTGTTGGTTGGTACGGGTGGTGTGTAGCGGATGGATTACTAGGTTTGGTTTGGGAATTGCATTTCATACACATGTTATAATTGATACATTATTATCATTGTAAATGGGCTTAGGCCCAAATTATCGCTTAATGGAATTTTGGCCCAGTGGACAACGGTAAGTGGGTTATACACTGAGTTCTAGTAACTCACCCCGTTTTTCCTTATCCCTTTTCAGGTAATGATCAGTGATGGAGACTTGGGCCATGGATGACTCGGTGGAGGCCATACTACAAAAACGGTTTAATTTGGAATTTGGATTTCTTTTTAGTACTTTTAATTACTTTACTATTTTGAGTTAAGGTTGTAATAATGCCTCTGGATTAATTTATGTTTTGTTTATTGTTTGACGAAGTTATAATTTGCTCTAAGTACTTCAAATTGAGGCTTTTCTAAAAACTTAAATAAACGTTTTCTTAACATGGATATACAAAAAGGGTTTCATAATAAACTTTCATAAATATATTTTTAACTCAGAAATTTCTCAAATAATTTTCATCAACATTTTTCGAAAATTATTTCCAAATTCTTCTCGAACTATTAACGATATTTCCAAAGTCATGGTTTTTAAGATTTTATCTCAAATTTTTATCGATTTATCAATCAATATTTATTCAATAATACTTTATTAAAAAATTTTAAATGGGAGTTGTTTTAAATGATTTTAAATCTAAATCTTTTTATGTACAAATGAAAAAGGACTTAGTAGTATTTTTCACATGTAACATGTCAGATCTGGCCTTAACGCATGGGCCGGGTTTGGGGTGTTACATTTTATGGTATCAGAGCCCGGTTCAAAACTCAGCTGCAGTTTGGGTTCAAAAACATTTTTTTTCAAAGCTATTTTGAAATGTAAAATTTAGAACGTATGTTTTTAAGGAAGTATGGCACCACGGGTATCCGGCACCAAGTCAAGTAAGTGTATGTTATTATTGTATGATTATAATGATTATGATATGACTGTAGGAATACTCTAGAACTTCTAGTTTTAGGTATTGAAACTATAGAGATTGAGACTATAGGATGCGACTACGAAAACGACTTTACTTATTATGTTTCATAAAACATTGTTTAATAAACACCGAAATAGTATACTGATTCATAAGACTTTTAATCAGATTAAATCGAATTACCCAATATGAGCGCTAGAGGACGTGGACGCGGTAGACGTGGCCGTAGTAGAGGCCGAGGCGCTAGAGTTGCATCTGAAGCGTCGGGACATATGCTGGAAATGGACGCACCTGCGTCACCCGTGACTAAAACTGGATCACATGACCGTATGAGGGAGGACATTGCTCTGTCCCAAGCAATGTTGCGAGTCTTGGAAAGGGTTACTGGGGCTAGAACTGGGCCAGCAGCTCGTGGATCAATTTCGGAACGACTTGGATCAAATGGTGCTGAGGTTTTTAGGGGTATCTCGGGTGTAGCCCGAAATGTAGCAGAGTATTGGCTCGAGGCAGTGGAGCGGATCATGGATGATTTGGAGTGCACCACCGAGCAGAAACTGAGAGGAGCTGTGTCCTTGTTGAGAGACAAGGTGTATCAATGGTGGCTTACTGTTCGGGAAGGCATTCAAGCCGATCGTGTTATCTGGGATTTCTTCAAAACTGCATTTCAAGAAAAGTATGTCGGAGCTAGCTTTGTGGATGCCCGAAGGAAGGAATTCCTAAATCTGGTCCAAGGAGGTAAGATTGTGGCAGCTTACGAGGCGAAATTTCTGCGTATGAGTCGTTATGCCCGGGGTATAGTGCCAACTGACTACGAACGCTGTGTGCATTTTGAGGACGGGTTGAGTGATGAGTTGTGGGTACTGATAGCCCCACAACAAGAAAGGAATTTTGCCACACTTGTGGAGAAAACCAAGATAGCTGAAGAGGCTAAGCACTCGGAGCGGTAAAACTGAGAAAAAGATAGAGGCAAGAGCAAGAGGGACTTTAAGTACTCAGGTCCTGCTAGAGGGTTTCAGAAGAGGCCCAAGAATAATGAGCCAGCTTGAGCTAGAGTACCAGCTGCTACCAATCAGATACAGCCATGTGCTGACTGCGGAAAACGACACTCAGGTGAATGCTGGAAGAGAACCGGTGGTTGTTTCAAATGTGGCTCCAAGGACCATCAATTCAAAAATTGTCCTCGACAGACTGCTCAAACTCAGGATGCTCGTAACTATGATGCACAGCCAGCTAGAGGCGCTCAGCAGCCACCGAGAGGTTGTGGGCCAGGTCGAGGTGGTAATGGCGTAGGACGAGGTCAGGGTGCACCGGGTAGAGGTACTGGGTTTAGGGGTAACACGGAGGCGAGGCAGCCAGGGTTGGTTTATGCGGTCAGACGTCGAGAGGATGGTGATGCACCTGATGTGATAACCGGTACGTTCTTCATATCTGATGTACATGTTACTGCTTTGATAGATATCTGATCCACCCATTCTATGTTGCTAGTGCTGTGTCTGGAAATCTAAACATTAGATTTGAGATTACTGCTAGAGAGATGACGGTAATTAGTCATTTAGGACAGTCTATGATAGTGAATAGATTTTTTAGAGATGTGCCCTTAGAAATTCAAGGAGAAACATTTTTGACGGATTTGATGGAACTGCCTTTCGGTGAGTTCGACCTTATTTTGGGCATGGACTGGTTGGTGAAGCACCGTGCGAACTTGGATTGTGCTGCAAAGCGGATGACACTAAGAACTTCGGAAGATAAAGAAGTGGTGATGATAGGTGAAAGGAGAAACTATCTATCAAATGTGGTATCTGCTTTAAAGGCAGAAAAGTTAGTGCGAAAAGGGTGTGGAGCATTCCTAGCCTTCATTAGTGCGTTGGATGCCAAGGAATTATCGGTGGAAGGTGTTAGAACAGTGAAAGAGTTCTCAGAAGTCTTTCCCGAGGAACTTCCTGGATTGCCTTCGGATCGGGAGGTAGAGTTTGGCATTGAGTTATTGCCAGGGGTGGCTCCGGTGTCCATTGCTCCATATAGAATGGCACCGAAGGAGTTAGCGGAGCTTAAAGCTCAAATTTAGGAGTTGTTGGATCGAGGATTCATTCGACCGAGTGTGTCACCGTGGGGAGCATCGGTCTTGTTCGTCAAGAAGAATGATGGGTCGATGCATATGTGCATCGATTATAGACAGTTGAATAAATTGACGATCAAGAATAGGTATCCGTTGCTGAGAATCGATGACCTGTTCGATCAACTGCGAGGAGCTTTGGTTTTCTCGAAGATAGATTTGAGATCTGGTCATCATCAACTTAAAGTCAAGAAGGCGGATATCCATAAGACTGTGTTTCGAACTCGTTACAGACATTATGAGTTCTTGGTGATGCCGTTTGGGTTGACTAATGCACCAGCTGCATTTATGGACATGATGAACCGGGTCTTCCAACCCTACATAGATCGGTTTGTGGTGGTGTTCATAGATGACATCTTAGTATACTCGAAGAATGAAGAAGAGCATGATTCGCATCTGCGGGTGGTATTGCAGATATTGCGGGAAAAGTAACTTTATGCCAAATTCAGTAAGTATGAATTTTGGCTGAAGGAAGTGACCTTCTTGGGGCATGTTGTGTCGGCCAAAGGAATTAGAGTTGATCCCCAGAAAGTAGAGGCTGTGTTGGATTGGAAACCACCAAAGTCAGTGGCTAAAATTTAGAGTTTCCTAGGATTGGCTGGTTACTACAGGCGTTTCGTTGAGGGGTTTTCGTTGATTGCTTGCACCTCTAACTAAATCAAGTTGCAAAGGAGTACCATTTGTGTGGTCGATCGCAGAAGAGAGCTTTGAGAAATTGAAGAAGATTCTGACAGAAGCGCCAGTTTTGATTCAACCTGAGGCTGAAAAAGAGTTTATTGTTTACTGTGATGCGTCACACACGGGCTTGGGATGTGTGTTGATGCAAGGTGGAAAAGTGGTGGCTTATGCATCTCGTCAGTTAAGGCCGCACGAAGTGATTTATCCCACTCATGATTTGGAGTTGGCTGCAGTGGTGTTTACTTTGAAGATTTGGAGACACTACCTGTATGGTGAGAAGTCGATCATCTATACGGATCATAAGAGTCTAAAGTACCTCCTTACCCAAAAGGAGTTGAACTTAAGACAGTGGAGGTGGATAGAACTGTTGAAGGATTATGACTTCTCAATCGAGTATCATCCCGGAAAGGCTAACGTGGTGCCAGACGCATTGAGTTGTAAGGTGATATCGGATTTGAGAGCAATGTTCGCTCATCTCAGCTTGTATGAAGATGGTAGTCTGCTAGCCGAACTTCAGGTGAAGCCTGCGTAGGTAGGTCAGATTAAGGAAAAGCAGTTATCAGATGAAAAGTTGGGTTCCATACTTCAGCAAGTGGAAGGTGGTGTGATAGGGGATTTTGGATTGAATAATGATGGAGTATTGTGTTTCCGCGAAAGAATTTGTATGCCCAAAGATTTGGAATTGAGGCAAATGATTCTGCGTGAGACGCATAGTAGCCCTTATGCTATGCACACCGGGGGATATAAAATGTATCAAGACCTCCGTGAGCAGTATTGGTGGCCAGGATTGAAACGGGAGGTTACTGATCTTGTGAGTAGGTGCTTGACATGTCAGCAAATGAAGGCGGAACATCAATTGCCGTCGGGATTACTACAACCGGTGAAGATTCCATTATGGAAATTGGAACGGATAACGATGCACTTTGTTAGTGGGCTACCCTTATCGCCTACTAAGAAAGATTCCGTCTGGGTAGTAGTGGATCGATTGACGAAGACTGCTCATTTCCTACTGTTCGTGCACGATTACTCATTGCGTTGGGCCAAGTTGTGCGTGCGCGAGAGATCGTGAGGTTACATGGGGTACCAAAGTCTATCATTTCGGACAGGGACCCTAGGTTTACATCACGGTTTTGGAAAGCCTTACATGAAGCTTTGGGAACAAAGTTAAATTTCAGCACGGCATTTCATCCTCAGTCAGATGGTCAGTCGGAGAGAGTAATCCAGATTCTGGAAGACATGATAAGGGGCTGTGTGATAGACTTCAGGGGTAGTTGGGAGGATTTCCTACCGTTGTCAGAGTTTGCTTATAACAATAGCTATCAATCCAGCATCCAGATGGCACCCTACGAGGCATTGTATGGTCGTAGGTGTTGTACTCCTACTTGTTGGACCGAATTGGGGGATCGACAGTTATTGGGTCCTGAGCTGATATCAGAGACGGAGGAAAAAGTAAAGGTAATTCGGGCACGGTTAAAGGAAGCTTCGGATAGACAAAAATCGTATGCGGATCTGAAGCGTAAGAATATTGAGTTTGCAGTGGGAGATCAAGTCTTTCTAAAGGTCTCACCTTGGAAGAAGATCTTCAGATTTGGAAGGAAAGGCAAGTTGAGCCCTAGGTTCATCGGACCGTACCATGTTTTGAAGCGTGTTGGGCCAGTGGCTTATCAGCTTGAGTTACCTCCAGAGTTGAGTCAGATACATAGTGTATTTCATGTCTCAATGTTAAGGCGTTACCGATCGGATCCGTCCCATATAGTACCGGTAGAGGAAGTTGAGATAAGACCTGACTTGTTGTTCGAGGAGGAGTCAGTGCAAATTTTAGATCGGGATGTTAAGGTGCTTGGAAGGAAGTCGGTACCGTTAGTCAAGGTTTTATGGCGCAATCACGGATCGAAGAAAGCTACATGGGAGCTTGAGGACGCGATTCGGCAGTAATATCCTCACCTCTTTTAATCAGGTAAATTTTGAGGACGAAATTTTCTTTAAGGGGGTAGAATTGTAACATCCTAAAATTTTGAATTTTATGTGTTGCATTATTTTTGGTGCTAAGCTAGTTAGATTATTAATTGTGTATGTTTAGGAGGTCCTGAGAAGGCTCGGGGTTTATTTGGACCTAGTAAATTTTTTTGGCATTTAGCACTTTAAGGAGATAGAGTAAGTGACCTTAAAGCTTCTGGAAATAAATGAGTAAATATCTAGCAAAATTGAGCATATGGTAAAGAGGTTATGGCGCCACATGAAGTACTTTGAGGGAAGAGGTTCAAATCCCATTGTGTGCAAATTTTGACTATTATTTTTGCACTCTTTCCTTAAGTGTCAGCCAAGCATGTAAATAAGGCAAGGTGGACTTTTTATTTTTGGCAAGATGGCTAAGGAAAATAGGAAAGAATGAAGGTGAGGAAAGAAATCAAGAGAAAGGGGAAAGTAGGGGGAACATATGGCCTTTTTCAAGGGAAATGTTATGGAAAGTATGGTTGGCAAATTCTTGACCATTATGGTCATGTATGTGGACATTTTTGTGTGTTAGGGGGGGATAGCCGAATTTTCCTTGGTGTTTTGGTAAAGTTTTAGTGCTTGTTTTAGTCAAATTCCTTTAGCATCAAGTGTGCCATTTTCTCCAAACTACCATTCTCTTAGCCGAATTTTGTCTTTGGCAATTGGTAAAAGTTTTGGTATTGTTTTTGGCCAAAATTCCTATATGCAACTTTGGTGTCATTTTTCTTTTCTCTCCAAATTTCCTTCTTGCCGAATCTTCAAGCCATTGGTGAGCTTATTCTCTTCTTTTCTTTCTTTTTGTTGCCGAATGTACCCAAATCTTTGAGACCAAAATTTGTTCACTCATCACCTTTTGAAAACTGAAACTATTGGACACCATTTTCTCTTTTTCTTTTCTTTTAATCATCCTTTCAACCTTTCTTCCATTTCTTAAAAGAAAAACTTCATTTTGATCAAATCCTTCTCCTTTATTCATTCTCCCTATAACCGAATATCAAATTACATTTTCCTCTATAACCGAACTTTCATCTCTTCTCTATCTCTTCTTCTCATCCGTACTAACACTCAATCCTTGATCAATCGGTAAGTATTCTTCTCAACATTTTTATTTTCTTTCTCTTAATGCCGAATCTATGTTTTGGTTTGGGATGGTCATTTTGACCAAGACAATCACCTTACTTCTCTCTCAAACGAGATCACTTCTTCTTTGTAGTGATATAGTGGAAGGCCGAAACTCTGATTCTTCCGAAGTCATCGTATAATCGTTGGGAATCGGTCCTAAAATCTTTAAGGTAAGGAGTTCTTCGAGGATTCTATAAAATCGTTCTTTATTCGTTAAGATGATTATTGGATAGTGATGATTAACCGATTACAATTATAGGGATTAAATCGCTCAATCTATCCAACCGTTGATCACTCAGAATTAGTGGTAAGCCGATCTTTACCCTTTGTCAATTCATATTTCATCGTAATATCGATCTATATAAGATCTAATCGAATGGAGGCTTGTGGTACCGATTCGAAAGGAAAGTCGAGTGGAGATCTCAAAAGGAGCGGATTAGCGATCCCTACTCCTAAATTCAAGCGAAGGGCGGTATTGGCAATTCGGGACTTTCCACCGGGTTGTGGACCCTCATCCGGTGAGAATCGACTATTCGAGGTCGTTCACAATTTTGAGGCATCAGCGATTTGGGATTTTCCACCGGGTTGTAGACCGTCAACCGGGGAAAACCGACAAATCATGGTCATTCACGATTCCAAGGGTAAGCACCGTAAATCGTTCATTTTAGTGTTGATTAATAAATCGCGTATGTCGACTAATCAAGCGTTATAATATTTTAGGTGTCGACGATCAAGAAAGCTTAGTGCTTACCATAATCAGGTGTGTACTCTCACACCGTTTTCCGTGGGTTAAAGATTAATATCATATTGGTAGTAAATCGCTTGACTAAAATTGTATTATGGTGAAACCGGGAAAATTGGCTTAGATCTCACTGTTTTGATAAAATTGACAAAATCGGTATTAACACCGTGAAAGATTACGAAAATGCCCCTAATGGGCCGATTTGATAATTTGCTATATGGGCCGATTTGATAATTTGTTATATGGGCCAATCTGATATTTTGCTATATGGGCCGATTTGATAAATTGCTATATTGGTCGATCTGATATTTTGTTATATGTCCCGATCTGATATTTTGTTAAATGGGTCGATCTGATATTTTGCCATATGGGCCTAATTGATAATTTGTTATAATGGGCCGTACTGTTGATAATGAATATCCAAATAAATTATTTTTTTATATTGTAAAAATCATGAATTGTTATGCGTTATATGCATGATTTTGCATGGGATGGGATAATATTGAAGAGAAGTTCTGGTGGCTCTGCCACATAATTTTGGTGGCTCTGCCACAAATCTGTATAGTGGCAATGCCATGTAAATTCTGTTATTCTGGTGGCTTGTCCACAATTATTTTTTTTTATAAATGGCTTAATGCCTGCGATTGGTGTGTTGCCGGGGTGGGTTGACAAAAGATCCCCACATGTGTGTTGGTTGGTATGGGTGGTGTGTAGCGGATGGATTACTAGGTTATGTTTGGGAATTGCATTTCATACACATGTTATAATTGATACATTATTATCATTGTAAATGGGCTTAGGCCCAAATTATCGCTTAATGGGATTTTGGCCCAGTGGACAACAGTAAGTGGGTTATACACTGAGTTCTAGTAACTCACCCCGTTTTTCCTTATCCCTTTTTCAGGTAATGATCAGTGATGGAGACTTGGGTCATGGATGACTCGGTGGAGGCCATACTACAAAAACGGTTTAATTTGGAATTTGGATTTCTTTTTAGTACTTTTAATTACTTTACTATTTTGAGTTAAGGTTGTAATAAGGCCTCTGGATTAATTTATGTTTTGTTTATTGTTTGTCGAATTTATAATTTGCTCTAAGTACTTCAAATTGAGGCTTTTCTAAAAACTTAAATAAACGTTTTCTTAAAATGGATATACAAAAAGGGTTTCATAATAAACTTTCATAAATATATTTTTAACTCAGAAATTTCTCAAATAATTTTCATCAACATTTTTCGAAAACTATTTCCAAATTCTTCTCGAACTATTAACGATATTTCCAAATTCATGGTTTTTAAGATTTTATCTCAAATTTTTATCGATTTATCAATCAATATTTATTCAATAATACTTTATTAAAAAAATTTAAATGGGAGTTGTTTTAAATGATTTTAAATCTAAATCTTTTTATGTACAAATGAAAAAGGACTTAGTAGTATTTTTCTCATGTAACATGTCGATCCGCCTTAACGCATGGGGCGGGTTTGGGGTGTTCCATGGGGCGATTCTGATAATGCCCTATGGGCGATTTACGATAATGCCCCTATGGGCCGAATTACGAAAATGCCCCTATGGGTTGAACTGCTAGAATGCTTTAGTGGAACGAATTACAAAGATCTATAGTTGGCCGATATATCGTAATAAATTATTGGATTAATGATTGTTGTACATATATGTGGATATCATGTTTAATTATGTATGATGCATGTTACATATTGCATGGGTTGGGAAAAATGATGAAGAGAAGTGTAGCCTGGTGGCATTGCCACAAAAATGTTTATTATTATGTTTCATTATGATTTCGGTGGCTTGGCCACAAATAAAATATTATAAATGGCAACTTGCCTGGGAATTGGTGTGAACGGCGGGGTGGGTTGACTTGATCCCCACAGGTGTGATTGGCTGGTCGGGGGTGTGATGGATGGATGGGTTGGGTTGCATACATTGCATATATATATTCTGTTATGTAAATGGGCTTAGGCCCAAGATGATGCTAAACGGGTTCAGGCCCAGTGGACAACGGTAAGGGGGATTATACACTGAGTTCTAGTAACTCACCCCTTTTTCCTTAACCCTTGCAGGTAATGCTCAGTGATGTGGATTTGGGCCATGGATGACTCGGTGGAGGCCATACTACAAAAACGGTTTAATTTGGAATTTGGATTTCTTTTTAGTACTTTTAATTACTTTACTATTTTGAGTTAAGGTTGTAATAAGGCCTCTGGATTAATTTATGTTTTGTTTATTGTTTGTCGAATTTATAATTTGCTCTAAGTACTTCAAATTGAGGCTTTTCTAAAAACTTAAATAAACGTTTTCTTAAAATGGATATACAAAAAGGGTTTCATAATAAACTTTCATAAATATATTTTTAACTCAGAAATTTCTCAAATAATTTTCATCAACATTTTTCGAAAACTATTTCCAAATTCTTCTCGAACTATTAACGATATTTCCAAATTCATGGTTTTTAAGATTTTATCTCAAATTTTTATCGATTTATCAATCAATATTTATTCAATAATACTTTATTAAAAAAATTTAAATGGGAGTTGTTTTAAATGATTTTAAATCTAAATCTTTTTATGTACAAATGAAAAAGGACTTAGTAGTATTTTTCTCATGTAACATGTCAGATCTGGCCTTAACGCATGGGCCGGGTTTGGGGTGTTCCATGGGGCGATTTACGATAATGCCCCTATGGGCCGATTTACGATAATGCCCCTATGGGCCGAATTACGAAAATGCCCCTATGGGTTGAACTGCTAGAATGCTTTAGTGGAACGAATTACAAAGATCTATAGTTGGCCGATATATCGTAATAAATTATTGGATTAATGATTGTTGTACATATATGTGGATATCATGTTTAATTATGTATGATGCATGTTACATATTGCATGGGTTGGGAAAAATGATGAAGAGAAGTGTAGCCTGGTGGCATTGCCACAAAAATGTTTATTATTATGTTTCATTATGATTTCGGTGGCTTGGCCACAAATAAAATATTATAAATGGCAACTTGCAGGGATTGGTGTGAGCAGCGGGGTGGGTTGACTTGATCCCCACAGTGTGATTGGTACTGGTCGGGGTGTGATGGATGGATGGGTTGGGTTGCATACATTGCATATATATATTCTGTTATGTAAATGGGCTTAGGCCCAAGATGATGCTAAACGGGTTCAGCCCGGTGGACAACGGTAAGGGGATTATACACGAGAGTTCTAGTAACTCACCCCTTTTTCCTTAACCCTTGCGGGTAATGCTCAGTGATGTGGATTTGGGCCATGGATGACTCGGTGGAGGCCATACTTCAGAAATGGTGTTTTTGAACTTTAGATTTCTATTTCCGTTTATTTTATTACTTTTACTATTTTGGGTTTTTATGTTGTAATAAGGCCTCTGGAATATTTTTATTTTTGCTTTATGTTTTGACGTACTTATTATATTGCTTGAATTTTTTTAAATAGGGATTTTTCTAAAAAGTTAAATAAAGGTTTTTTTTCCAAAATAGATTAACAAATGGATTTCATAACAAACTTTTACAAATATTTTAACTCGGAAATTTTCTTTCGAATTATCAACGATATTTTCAAAAGTTACGGTTTTATAAGACTACTAGTTCAAATTATCGATTTATCAATCAACCTTCGAGATTAGTTGTATTTTATCAAATATTTCAAATCAAACTTGTTTTTCTTGATTATAACAAAATAATACCTATTTTAGTATGAATCAAAAGGATTTTACACGTTTTCTCATGTGACATGTCAGATCCGATCATAACGCATGGGCCGGGTTTGGGGTGTTACAATAACCAAGTTTTATATACCAACTAATGTGTTGGAAATCTCAGTAGGACAAGCTCTTAGAATAAATGAAAGTAATACATGCCTGAAGCATGGTAGGTTGATTGGTTCCAAAGATGAAAATTATCGTAAAAGAAATTAATAAATCAACATGGTCATATAGTGGAGGGAGGTGCTCCTAAAGAGACATAAAACATAACTAATTATTAAAACTTCAGAAGAGATTCAGGTACCGAATATGGAAATTATGAAAATAAAGAGATCTTGATAAGTTGTACCAATATAAGAAAATATAGAACTGTGAAAATAGAAAGTTGTCGACAACGATTTTGCATGAAATAATATTTTTGAGATAATGAAACAAAAGGAGGATCTTAAAAAAATATGTTGAGAAATATAAACATGAAAAGCTTGGCCAAAATAAAAAGACACAATTCAAGTAGTATTAAATTTGTAAAGTTTGTGGACCAGTAATCCAAAAATCTAAAGGTATAAAGCCAGTAAGGTACAAATTATGAAAAGATACAATATTCCTTTGCGGTGGATGCAATAACCTTTAGATATATTATTAACACTAGCAATTTATGAAATATTTGACATGTGTCTTATGATTTTTGTTACAATGTTTATGTGAATCACTATATAGTGAAAGTTTATATTAAAATCCTTAAACAATTTAGAATGTTGGAAGTTGTAACGCCCTGAATAATTTATTTTTGTTTCTGTAAATCTTGACATAAATATGTATATGTTTTAGTGGCTAAGTGTTTTGGGTGTGTGTTTGAGGTCTTGGTTTCAAGCCCCACTTTTGGCAAATTTTGTTATTTTTTATCCTAGCCTTATTCTTGCTGAGTAGGTTTTTGTTATATTGTTTGTAAACTCATATCAGAATGAGTCTGCTGGTTCGAGTGGTAAGGAGTTAGCTTGCTGAAGGTCTTGTGTTCGAATCCTCGTGCGAGTGTGGATGTTAATTTCTGTTTTGGTTATCTGAGAGAGTTTGGATGGGTTTGGAAGTCTGTGTAAGTGGATGAGATAGTGGGTGGTTGGTGTCGAAACCATTTTTTAAGTTTTTATGAAAAAACGGGGATCGACTTTTAAAAACAAAAACGGGAGTCACCACCGATCCTTTTTTTGCTTAGGTGTGATCAGATCACCTTATAAAACATGTTTTGTTTAAAACATTAATTTTGGCCTACGAAATTCGAGAAAACAAGTTCGGGAGTCGGTTACGCACGAGGAAGGGTTAGCACCCCCGTAACACCCAAAAATTGGTACCTAATTGATAAAATCATGTCCTAATGTTGAAAATTTTTAAATATGATCCTTTTATTTGAAAGATAGCTAAAACTCGCCTATCTCAAAGAAATAAAATGCCACACCCAATAAGTTAGGATGCGACATCTCAAGGCTTCGAAACTAAGCTTGCTTTTATTTTGTAGAAAATTCTTGCCTCGAGATACAAAACATTATATCTAATAAGTTAAGATATAACATTATGAATTTCCGAGAATAAATTTTAATTTGAAATTCATAGGTTTAAAAAAAGAGGATACTTGATACCTTAAGTTCCACGAGAAAAATTAAAACCCAGTGAGTTAGGGTATAATTTTTCTCGAAGTCCCCAAATATCATATATCGCTATATTTTAAAAATATTTGAATAAAATGCGTCAGTTCAAAATGTGTTTTTATAAAAAATGGTTTGAGTAACATAAATACCAAATAGCAATTCTCTATAATTACAAGTCATATTAACAATTAATACTAATATATACAATAATAAAAAAAAATAATGAACAATATAAATAATAAAACAACTATACTAAAGCAAACATGAAAATAATAAATGAATAAAAGAGCATGGATAATCAAATAAAAGATAGAAAGCAAATAAATAACGAAAGATAAAAAAAACTACTAAATAAATATGAAACTTTACATGCAAGATCTAATAAAAATAAAACATCAATATAACCTATGCCAAATAATAAATAAATACTATATATTAAAAAAATCATAAAAAAATAACATATCAAAATCTAAAATGGACATATATATATGCACGTAATAAAATAAATATATATTTTAAAACGATTAGTATATAAAAAAAACTTGAATATATAAAATGTAAGTATAAGGGGTGTAATATAACGATTTAATGCATATAAAAAATAATACGTATTTAAAATAAACAATACAAAAAAAAACTTTATATTATTAATAAATTAATTTGAGTAATATATTATACAAATTTTAAAGCTTAAAATAATACAGAATTTTTAAAAAAAAAAACAAAAACAGAAGCCTTAAGAGGCTCTCTTCCCTTCGGCCTAAGGCCAGAATCTGGCATGGGCTCCGGTGACGGGCCGTCGCACACGCCACCACACGCGCCTCCGTATACGGCGGCCGGAGGCCAGCAACTTCGTTTTTTTTAATGTGAATCGAAAGGTAATCTTCTTTATTATTTTTTTAAACAGTATTTGTATATATAAAAAATGCATAGATTGAAAAAAAAAATTAAACGTAATAGAATAATATGAAATCACCTCTGTTATTCGATTTTTAAATTTCTGTATTCTCTGTGTGTATTTTTCGTCCCCATTTTACAGATTATATCGGGGCTTTTATAGCCCCGAAAAATAAATTGAAAGTAAATACAAAGATATGGTCTTCCGTTTCTTGCTGTTTTCTGTCATTTTCTTTCCTTGTTTTGTAGGTGAATGGCAAAAATCACGGCGGTGGAGCGATAACCTGCGCGTTGATTGCGGCGTGCCCGAGGGTCTGGTGTTGGGGCTTGCGGCGCGAGGGTTTCCCAGAAACCCTAGGTCCCTATTTCTGTTTAGGCATTGGGCCCTTTTGGGCCGCATAAGTTTGGGTCTGGGGGTGTAATTGGGTTTTGGGTTATCTGTTTGGGCTTTGTAAAAAATAAAATCTGGACATTTTATTTTTTGTTTTTATTATTTTTGGTTTGTTTTCAAGCCCGGGCATAAATGGGCTACTACAGTTGGGATTGGGTTAGTAGGAGATTTTGCGTAGTTGGGATTGGGTTAGAGAGAGATTTTGCCTAAAATTGGGGGATTGAGGGATTTTATTTTATTTCAATTTTTAATTTTTAATTTTATTATTTTTCTCTCTCTTCCCAAATTCCCTCTGACGTTAGTTTCTCCAATTTTCTGATGTTGTTTTTTTCCATTCTTTTCATTTTCTGACATTTTTCCCTTCTTTGTAAATCTTTTCTTCGTTCTTCTTCGATTTTGTTCGTGAACCTGTTGTTCAGTCGTGCTACTGGAATTGTCGGGTTCTTTAATTAGCTTGGTAAGTAGAACTTCGTTTGTCCTTAACGTTTGGTTTTGAGATGTTAGCGATGTTAAATGGTAGCCATTAATCGGTGATTAATCGATGAAATTTGTGTTTAGGTGAAGGTTGTGAGGCGAAAAATTACACTTCAACGGCTTAATACGCATTAGCGGGGGTTTATCTTCGGCGGTGAGTTCTTGGGATTGTTCAATTTCTATCGTGAATTTATATTTTGGTTGCTAAATCGATGTTTGGGGTATTAGTTTTTAGGTTTAGAAGGGCTTGGGTTTGTTGTCACATCAAAATCGTACCAGGTGTGTACCTAAAACACGAGAAAACGAGGTTCGACGAAAGTCAAAAATTGGGTCTGTCAATACCACACAAGCGTATGGCCGGCTGTGTGGCTGGTCGTGTGTCGTGTGACTATTGAGGGTGTGGCCATGTGCGAGACACGGTCGTGTGATGGTGAATGTGTTACCGTGTGGGCCACACGGACTAGGCCGGATTGGGCGTGTGGGATTTGGGCCAAGCCATGTGGGCTACACGGGCAAGGCCAATTTGGGCATGTGGGCCCACATGCCAATTCTAAAATTTTTCCTAGGGTTGCACCAATTGACTGTGGGCCTACCGTAGGGTCGGTAAGGGCTAATCAAACCCTTTTTCATGTGATCTGATATTCTGATAGTCTGATCTGAGTAGGTAACTGATATGTATGTCTGACTGTACTGTTTAAGTATGTATGTTATCGGTATACGAGCATGTTAAACATGTTAAATCTGTTATTTCTGTATCAGTATCCTGTATCTGTGTTTGGCATGGGATTTGCATATACGAAGGAAGTGATCTGTACGGTAACCTTTCGCCTATATTCTAGCAGCTTGACTGCATATTATCTATTTGTGCTGCTTCGACACCATATGGTGTGTAGGGATGGATGGGTGCTTTTAACCCCATATGGTGTGATAGGATGGACGGAGATGGTGTGTAGAGGATAGGGGTAGGATTCTGTATATCTATCTGGATTATCTGATTCTGATATATGTATCTGCTAAGGACTTAGGTCCGTATTTGTATCTGTCCTGCATATAAGAATACTGTGTACATTTGCATGTCTATATCTGTTGGGTTACACATTGAGTTTATGAAAACTCACATCTGTTTGTCTGTTCTGTACAGGTAACCCTCAGATGTAGGCGATTCGGTGCGACGGAGGCTCAGCGGTGACCACTAGTTAAAACTGCCTATGAGATTTCGGTATTTTTAAAATTCTGGATTTATTTGAGAATTTGTAATTTTTGGGACTATCTGGACTGTATGGTTTTAACTATTGGTTTTGGTTTGATTGTTTCTATCCTCCGTTATTTGTCGAGACGATTTACGAAAACGACGGTTTTACGCAAAAGGTTTTCCTAAAAACACGAACTGGGTTTCTAAAATAAATGACTTTTAAAGATTTCCCCTGCAAATTATGTCTTGGTGAATGAATAAACTCACGAAGATTTCGATAATAAACAAGTAAATGAACATACTTTGTAAAATTTGTACACTTTATAACAAGTAACTTTATAAGGTTTTTGTCGAAATAAAAGCAATTTCAAAAACCTTATTTGTAACACTCCCGGATTCAGCCATAACGTCTAGGCCTTGGGGTGTTACATTTAGTGGTATCAGAGCCAGGTTACAAAACTCGGGCTGTAAATTTTGGGTTCAAAATTTGATTTGCAAAAGAAATGGTTTTCAAACAAGTTTATTCTTACGAGTAAAGTATATGGTACACCGAGTCTTCAGCTCCGATCCTGTAAGTACTTCTAAACTTAGAAATATTGTAGTTAGAAAACTTTGAGTTGACTGATACTATACCAATTTAGTTAGAAATTGAGACTTCTGAAATATTTCTGAAACTTCTGATAAATATCTGAAGCATAAAACATTTGCTAATAAATACTGAAACTGATGGATAAAATTTTAAAATGTAGATAAAATTCAAATTACGAATAGCGCACGAGGAACACATTGTCGAGGTTTTCGTGGGCGCAGCAGGCACTGTAGGAGGGCTCAAGCTGAATCTTCCTCTCTGGGTAGTATGCCGAATCGATATCTGAATGAGACACCGCTTCACTCACCATCGAGATCGCTCTGAAGCTATTCACCGGGACGACGACCGTCCTAAGCCATGTTAAGAGTTTTGGAGAGGGTCACTAGACTCCATTCTTGATCTGGGGGCCATGGGTCAGTACCTGAAAGGATCCGGTCCAATGGAGCTGAGCTGTTTAGGGGCGTCACCAGAGTCGCCGCTACTGTGGCCGAGTACTGGTTGGAGGCCACTTAGAGGATAATGAATGACATTGACTGCACTCCTGAGCAGAAACTGAAGGGTGTAATTTCTTTGCTTCGCGACAAAGCTTATCAGTGGTGGTTATCGGTTAAGAAGGGTACTCAACCAGATCGTCTGAATTGATACTACTTTAAGACTTCCTTCCAGGGAAAATATGTAGGCGTGATTTATGTTGATGCTCGTAGACGTGAGTTCATGAATCTCACGCAAGGTGATATGTCTGTGGTTGAGTATGAGGTTGAATTTCTGATATTGAGCCGTTACGCTCGAGGCATGGTGGCATCCGAGTATGAGAAATGTGTCTGTTTCAAGGACAGCATGAAGGATAGTCTGAGGGTATTGATTGCTCCGTAGAGGGAGCGAGAGTTTGCTATTTTGGCAGATAATGCGAAGATTGCCGAAGAGGTTAAGCGCGTGGAGCGCCAGAACAGAGACCGAGAGAGAGGCAAGAATAAGAAGGATTCGTAGCCCTCTAATTCTGTTTAGAGGCCTAATAAACGGGCCAGACCTAATGAGCCTGTTAGAGTGGGAGTCCCTATTGCTCCTGCTAGGATTCAGCCTTGTAGTGACTGTGGTAGGTGCCATACAGGCAAGTGTTGAAGGAGATTGGGGGCTTGTCTGCGATGTGGGTCATTAGAGCACCGGATTAGAAAGTGTCCAAATTGTGCTAATTTGATGCAATCTACGGGACCGAGTTTTGTTCAGCCTCAGAGGGTAGTACAGCAGCCACCTAAGGGCCGTGGACCGGCTAGGGGTGGTAATGGTATAGGCCAAGGACAGAGAGCACCGGGCAGAGGTGCTAATTAAACTGAGGCGAAGCAGCCTGTACTGATTTATGCTGCTCGATGCCGCGAGGATAGAGATGCCCCTGATGTGATCACGGATACATTTTTTATTTTTTATGCCCCATATACTGCTTTGATCGACATAGGTTCTACACACTCCTATATAACTAGTACTGTTTCCAAAAACTTAGGGATTATTGTTGAGTGTACTTCTAGTGAGATTACTGTACTGAGTTCGTTAGGGCAATCTGTTCGGGTAAATAGACTTTATAGGAATGTTCCGTTAGAAGTACAAGGGGTTGTGTTTCTGGCAAATTTGATGGAGCTACCGTTTGGGGAGTTCAACTTAATTTTGGGTATGGACTGATTAGTGGAGCACCGAGTTAGTTTGGACTGCGCGACCAAAAGGGTCGTTTTGAGAACTTAAGACGATAAGGAAATTGTTGTGATCGGTGAGCGTCGAGATTACCTGTCTAATGTGGTCTCTGCTCTAGTGGCCGAGAAATTGGTTTAAAAAGGGTGTGAGGCATATTTGGCCTACGTCAGTGTTTCAGTTTCTGGGGACTCTTCTGTTGGGGATATCAAAACAGTAAAGAAATTTCTGGATATTTTTCCCGAGAAGTTACCGGGTTTACCTTCAAACCAGGAAGTTGAGTTCGGCATTGAGTTTCTACCGGGTACAGCTCTGGTGTCCATCGCTCCATACCGCATGGCACCGAAAGAACTTACAGAGCTTAAGGCTCAACTTCAAGAGCTTCTGGATCGTGATTTCATCCGTCCTAGTGTGTATCTATGGGGGGACTGGTTCTGTTTGTAAAGAAAAAGGATGGTACCATGAGGATGTGCATCGACTATCGGCAACTGAATAAGTTAACAGTGAAGAATAAGTACCCACTTCCGAGGATCGATGACCTGTTTGATCAGTTCCAAGGGGCTTAGTATTCTCGAAAATAGTTCTCCATTCTGGGTATCATCAGCTTAGGGTTAAGGAAGCTGATATTCATAAGACGGGTTTTAGGTCTCGTTGTGGGCACTACGAGTTCTTAGTTATGCCCTTTGGTTTGACGAATGCTCCGATTACATTCATGGATCTGATGAACCGAGTTTTTTAGCTGTATCTAGATCAATTCGTCGTAGTCTTCATCAATGATATTCTGGTGTACTCTAAGACTAAGGATGAGCATGATGAGCATCTTAGAGCAGTGCTTCAAATACTCTGAGAGAAACAGCTCTACGCTAAGTTGAGTAAATGTGAATTCTGGTTACGAGAAGTAACATTTCTGGGGCACGTAGTTTCTACTAAAGGGATCCACGTTGATCCTAGGAAGATTGAGGCTGTGCTTGTTTGGAAACAACCTAAGAAAGTTTCTGAGATCTGCAGTTTTTTGGGTCTTGCAGGTTACTATCGGAGGTTTGTTGAGAGGTTCTCACTTATTGCAGCTCCTCTGACTAAGCTTCTATGCAAGAATGTTTCTCTTGTCTGAAATGATGTGCAACAATTGAGCTTCGAGAAGCTCAAGTCTGTTCTGACTCAGGCTCCTGTTCTGATACAGCCTGAATCTGGTAAGGAGTTTGTGGTGTATAGTGATGCATCGCACATCAGTTTGGGATGTGTACTGATGCAAGATGGTAAGGTTGTGGCTTATATGTCTCGACAGCTTAACTCACACGAGAAGAATTATCTGATGCATGATCTTGAGTTAGCTACCGTGGTGTTTGTGTTGAAGATCTAGAGGCACTATCTGTATGGTGTAAGGTGTATTATCTACACTGATTACAAGAGTCTCAAGTACCTCCTTACTCAAAAGGAGTTGAATCTTAGGCAGCATTGATGGATTGAGCTACTCAAGGATTATGACTGCACGATAGAATATCATCCTAGTAAGGCCAATGTGGTGGTCGATGCTCTCAGTCGTAGAATGATGGTTGATTTAAAGGCGATGTTCGCTCGTCTCAGTTTGTTTGATGATGGGGGTCTGTTAGCCGAGTTGCAAGTTAACCCGACTTAGATTGGGCAAATTTGAGAAAAGCAAATAGAGGATGAGTCTCTGGTTCTACAGTTTCGTCAGGTTGAGAGTGGCAGTAATTCTGATTTTGGACTGAATAAAGATAGAGTTTTGTGTTTCCAAGGACGGGTTTGTGTACCGAATGATTCTGATCTGAGACAGTCGATTATGAGGGAAGCGCATAGTAGCCCTTATGCTATGCATCTCGGTGGTAATAAGATATATTGGGATCTCCGTGAACTGTACTAGTGGCCGGGTTTGAAACGTGAGGTAACTGATTTCGTTTCTTATTGTCTGACGTGCCAGCAAGTTAAGGCTGAGCACCAGTTGCCTTCGGGTTTGCTCCAACCCGTTAAAATTCCCTTATGGGAATGAGAATGTGTGGTGATGGACTTCATTAGTACGTTGCCTTTAACACCCACTAAGAAGGATTCTGTATGGGTCATCGTGGATCGATTGACCAAGTCCGCCCATTTTATTTCGGTTCGGACGGACTACTTTCTGCAAAAGTTAGCGAAGCTCTACATTTCTGATATTGTAAGATTACACGGGGTTTCGGTTTCGATAATCTCTGATAGGGATCCTCGTTTCACTTCTCGATTTTGGAAGAAACTGCATGAAGCTCTGGGTTCGAGATTGAACTTCAGTACTACATTCCATCCTCAAACCAATGGTCAATCTGAGAGGGTGATTCAGATACTGGAGGATATGCTTTAGAGCTGTGTGATTAACTTCCGAGGTAGTTGGGAGGATTTTCTACCATTAGCTGAGTTCGCCTACAATAATAGTTTCTAGTCTAGCATCCAGATGGCACCTTACGAGGCTCTGTATGGTCTTAAGTGCCGTACTCTGCTATGTTGGACTGAATTGGGTGAACGACATTTTGGGTCTTGAATTGGTTTCTGAGACTGAAGTTAAGGTTAGACTGATTCGGGATCATCTGAAAGCGGCTTCTAATAGACAGAAGTCTTATGCATTTCTGAAAATGAGGGATATCGAGTACTTGTGGGTGATTTTGAACTCCTTAAGGTATCTCCGTGGAAGAAAGTTTCGCGGTTCGGTCGTAATGGCAAGTTAAGCCCTAGGTTCATTGGGCCGTATCGGATTCTGAAGTGTATGGGTCCAATTGCTTATAAGTAAGAGCTACCTACAGAGTTAGACCGTATCCATGATTTGTTTCACGTCTCGGTGTTGAGGCGGTATCGATCTGATCCATCTCACGTTGTCTCTGTTGAGGAGATCGAGGTTAGACCAAACTTAACATTTGAGGAGGAGCCGGTTCAGATTCTTGATTGAGATATTAAGGTTCTAATGAGGAAGTCCATACCATTGGTAAAGGTTCTGTGGCAGAATTATGGCACTAAGGAAGCCACCTGGGAACCTAATGACTCGATGCGTCAGCAGTATCCTCATCTATTCGGATTAGGTAAATTTCGAGGCCGAAATTTTTTTAGGGGGTAGAGTTGTAACTCCCTGAATAATTTATTTATGTTTCTGTAAGTCCTGACATAAATATGTATCTACTTCCGTGGCTAAGTGTTCTGGGTGTGTGTTTAAAGTCTTGGCTTTAAGCCCCACTTTTGACAAATTCTATTATTTTTTATCCTAGCCTTATTCTTGCTGAGTATGCTTTTTTTATATTGTTTATAAACTCATATCAGAATGAGTCTGCTGGTTCGAGTGGTAAGGAGTTAGCTTGCTGAAGGTCTTGTGTTCGAATCCTTGTATGAGCGTGGATGTTAATTTTTGTCTCGGTTGTCTGATAGAGTTTGGATGGGTTTGGAAGTCTGTGTAAGTGGATGAGAGAGTGGGTAGTTGGGATTGGGTTATTAGGAGATTTTGCCTAAAATTAGGGGATTGTGGGATTTTATTTGATTTCAATTTTTAATTTTATTATTTTTCTCTCCCTTCTCAAATTCCCTCTGACGTTAGTTTCTCCAATTTTTCCCCTTTTCTATAAATCTTTGCTTCATTCTTATTCGATTCTATTCGTGAACCCGTCGTTCAATCATGCTACTGGAATTGTCGGGTTCTTTAATTGGCTTGGTAAGTAGAACTTCGTTTGTCGTTAACGTTTGGTTTTGAGATGTTAGTGATGTTAAATGGTAACCATTAATTGGTGATTAATTGATGAAATTTGTGTTTCGGTGAAGGTTGTAAGGCAGAAAATTACACTTCGACGGCTTAATATGCGTTAGCGGGGGTTTATCGTCAGCGGTGAGTTCTTGGGCTTAATTTTTTATTTGTATCCCTTTTTTTTCTATAAATGGTAGCTAGTCGGATATCTACAAATTCTGGAATATTTGAATCTAAATTCACAAACTATATGAAAATTATTTGATTTTTAATATCGAAATCTGAATCTGAATTAAATATCATTATTTGTTGGATATCCAAATCCGCATTGGTTACATAAATATAAAACTTTACTTCCTGTAGGATTTAAACCCATGATCGTTAATAACTAAAGCTATGTCTTAACCATCAAAACTAGTCCTAAACTTTGGTTAAAATTTACCCAAACTAATAATTAATGTATAAGTATCAATAAAATAATATCTAAAATTAAATTGAATAATTAATAAAAAATTTAAATATCTTTAAATTTGTTATCAGAAAAATATATCTCAATTAACATCTTATTCTCTTATACCTCATGTAGCTTCTCTTAAATCTTATTGTTTTGTATTTGTAAATCTAATTGAACAGTAAGATAGAGTCATAAGAATTTCTATATTTACGATTATCCCTTTTATTATTTGATCAATTCAATTAGTTAATTTTTTAAAAAAATTAATTAATATTTATATAATTAAAATAAATATTTTTATAGGAATTTATTTTGTAATGTGACATAATTATATTTAGTACATATTATATTATATAAAATAGTATACTTACAAATGTGCATTCTTCTATTAATGATATGTAACCTAAACCTTGAATATTTAACTATAATATATTAATAATATTAATTAGTGAGATTTAGATTGTATCTTTAATAAAATTTACAAATATAAATCTATTTATTAAATGTTATTTTTATTTAATAATATATTATTAATATATTTTTATATAAAATTTAAACATTTTATTGAAATAATATCTTAACTGAGTTTTATTATTTTTATTTCAATTGGTAATAGTGATAAGTGATAAAAGTAACATATTTTAATCCCGTTCTTAATGCGTTTTTGGATGATTATTTATGCAAATTCGTGAATTTGATGCTTCTAATCCTTTTAATTCATGTTCCTATACTTAGGTGAGCATTTGGGAACAAAATGAGCAAAAAAGAGCGAAAACCGGACAAAAAAAGCATATTTCAGAAGCCACACGGGCTGGACACACGCCCGTGTGTCAGCCTGTGTCGATTTCACAATTCGCTTCCCAAACACACGGAAAAACGTAATTTTTAGGCTTTCTGAGCATTCTAAAGTCTATAAATACCAAATAGAAGAAGAGATAAGGGAGCCATCAGAGAATATTGAAGAAAACAACTCAAAGAACACCATTGGAGTCAACTCTGAAACATATTTCCATCAAGATCGAAGACCTCCTTTTAATTTCTTCTGAAGTTTTTATGAGTTTCTTTGTTTCTTGTGGTTTTTCTGACTTTGAGATGTTTTTATTCAGAATTATGAACTAATTCCCTAGATACCTAGGGAAGATTAAACCTATGATGAATTCTATTATTTGATTTCTATTTTACGCAATAAATACTTGATTCTTGTTCTCAGTTATGTGTGATAATTTCTTGTTTTAATATTTTCGGGATATTAATTCATGTTTAATGTGCTTGAGTCAGAGGAGCAAAAGTCCCTGTTTAAGAGTAGATCTAGCATAATTGAGTGGATTTGCATGCAATCCTAGAAATAGGACGACATAAATCTACCGGATTAGAGTCAAATCTAATAAGGGAATCCATAGATCGAGTTAATGCAATAATAGGAGTTTTAATTAGAAAGAAATTTCAATTAATCAACCTAGAGCAGTTGCTCTTACTCTCGAAAGAGATATTAACATAATTTAGGGATTTCTACGGATCAAGTTACCAAGTGAATAAATCATTCAATTCCGATTCATAATAATAGATGAAGTCTAGGTGAATTCTTTCATGGGTATTGTCTCTCTCATTGGTTATTATTCAATTATTTTCCCGATTTATTCTCTGTTGAGTTCTTAGTTAAATTAGTTTAGTAATTTTAGTTTAAACCCCATCACTCCAAATTATCGGCTAAATAATAGAAAAATGGTAATTACTAATACTTTTAGTCCTCGTGAATATGATATCTCTACTCACCATAGCTATACTATTTATTGATAGGTGCACTTGCCTTTGTCGTATTTTTAGTTTAGTCACATGAGACACATCAAATAGAATTAATTTTACTAAAATTTGAGACAATAGACTTTTATAAAGAACTAATTTAGTAAAAAGTTTACTTCATATTTTATGAATATTGCTATTATAGATGAAAAGATATTCTAGAGAGTAAAAATAAAACATAAAGTATTAGTTCTACAATAAACTTAGCTATCCTAATGAAATGTTGCTATAAAGAGCGAAAGTTGACTATATTTATATATTAATATGTGTTGATGATAGAATCATCACCACCAGTAGCAAACCACTTATTCAACATGTTATTACATCTTTTGCCAAGCAATTTTCACTTAAATATATAGGGATATTGCATTTTTTTTCCTTAGGTATTGAAGTTCATAGAGATTCTCAAGGACTATTCTTGATTCAATCAAAATATATTCAAGAGGTGCTCATGTAATGACTTGAAAATCAATGGTATTGGAAAGTGTAGTTTCAGAATCCCGTTTTTGTAAATCAGATTCGTAAATATTTTTATTAAATATTTACGGAGTTATATTAGAAGTGGATTAAATTTTAGTCAAGTAATTTTATCGAATTAGAGCTTAATTAGTGTACAGGGACTAAAACGGAACACTTGGAAGGGAAATTTTTGCATCATATGTTTTAGTATGGTGTTATAACTATCTCTTTTTCAAAAACAAACTAGATCATACACTTGATCAAGGAGCTTCATGCATCACTCTCTAATTCACCATTGATGTTGTGTAATAATATTAAGGTAACTTGTATTGCTAAAAATCTAGTGCATCACATCAAATGAAGTATTTGGATGTTGACCTTCACTTTGTTCGTGATTAAGTGTATCGCTGTTAGTTTGTGTCTCTCACATTCACTTAACTGACCAACTTGTTGATCCTCTCACCAAGATCTTATCAAAACCTGCCTTACAAAAAGTATTTCTCAAATTTAGTGTTGTTGCACTACACTTCACTTGAATTAATTAACAAGACAAGCAGCAATTGAATTAATTTATTACTAAGCCATATACTAAAATATATGATGTGAAAAAATTATTTACTGACACATTATTTTTTTTGCTGACATTTTATTACTCTTTTTTTTCTTTTTCTTTTTTTTGCTCGTTTTGAATAAGTCTTACTTTTCTTTTTTTACTCTCTAGCAAATGGCGTTTTAGCTTGGCTTTGGCTAACACATTTATACAAGATTCCACACTAATTTCTGCTCCATGTGGTACTCCCTTCGCATCAGCCATGCAAAAAGTCACCTCACTTTCTTTCTCAATGTCAATATCCCAACCGTTATATCATAATTTTCCTTCTTTTTTATAAACTAATGAATGCTAGAGACGTCATTCTTGACAAATTATGCAATTAATCATCTCTTAACTATTCATTACTTTCTTTTTGAGAAAGAGAGAGCTATCAACAATTTCCATCCCTTCTTTTTCAGCCATTGAAAAAGGTCAAAGTTTTGAGAATATGGGTTATAGAAAGCGTGTGTAACGTTTATTACAAAGAATCTTTGAGATCCGACTTTGCAACAAAAACAACAATATTATTAATGAAAAATGATTGTATGAAACTGTGATTTCAAGTCATCCTTATCATTTTTCAATAGGAGAATGATAAATAAGATTTTTTCTTCTGATATTTAGTTTTTTCTCCTGAAAAAATTCAAATCCAACTAAAAATGCTAAAAATCAGGAGGAAAATTTTGATTTATTATTCTCCTATTGAAAAGGGATAGGGATAACGTGGAATCACAGTTTCATACCATCCCTTCTCATCATTAATTGCTTGCCTCAAGTCAATGAGTTGTAAAGTTTTTTATAATTATTTGTCTTTTTTAACCATCTAAATCTATATAAATAAAAAAACACACCATTTGACTATTGGTTTTGTTGATTTAAATCATTGGATTTGACAATTAACAAAATATTTACAGAAAAAAGTATGGGTCGGTTAATCCAGTTGATTAAATACTAGTGTCAATATCAAAAAGCAATAGGGGAAAGAATTAATGGAGGTGAAAAACATTTCACCCTTGAAGAAGGATGAATGAATCGCTTAGAGAGAGAACAAAACTTGTATATATACCCTTCCTGTTGAGGTGAAAGGACTTATACATGAGATATATGGTATGCCACTGGTAAGCACTTTGCCGATGTTGTAAAGGTGGGAGGTGGGACGATATAACTTTATAAATTAATGATATGGCAATGTAAGATAACTTGATAACCAATGAATCTCCCTTCATAATAAAAGGGCCTTAAGCACTTCTAAAAGGGATAGCTCATGGCAAAAGTATGCCTAATAGTGCGATGTTGAAAGGTGACTCACAGAGATAAGCGAAAGTGGTATAACAAGTAGCAAACCCTTGACAATTTTATTTAGCAGTATATCTTAACCCTAGAATGAGATGCACTTGAATCTTTTATAAGTAATTTTCTCTTCTTGTTGGTAAACCAGTAGCTTGGTTATAAAGTAAAGAAAAGGCGTTAAAAAGATGCAGGCATAGATGTGAAAGGAAAAGATGGAAGTCTTTTATTTCTTGATTCGGAAGATCAATGCATCTTTTTATATATTTTTAATTTTTTCCAGTTTTATGTTTTTGGTTTCTTCTTTGCTTTTTGGGAATTCAATAATTCAATTTGTGCAAAAAGTCTTCCTTATCCGTACTTGTTTGCCAAAATCAAGTGATGGGTCGCTCTAACCTAATTTTTAATATTTGATTTCATCAGTTTAACAATAATTCTGTGCACGAACGTCGACCCACACCGTTGTCACAGGAAAAAGAAATTACCTATTCTTTGGATTAATTCCACAAGACATCCCCAAATTGTCACCCAAATTTTAAATTGATCCTTAAATTTCAAAAATATTCTAATTTAACTTTAAAGTATTAGTATCGTATCAATCAAGTCTTTCTATAAGTCTAACACCAGTTTGAGCATTAAATGTTATCTTAGATCAAATATAGAGCATAGTTAAAAGGTGTGTGATACATGCACAAATGGAGTGAAATTTTCATTCACCGAAGCTGCCAATCTTCAAGTTAGGGAAATTAGCTGACTTGCGATGACTTTCTGAATGGGATCTAGGCATTTTTGGGTTTAGATATCTCCATACTATTTGAATATCTATCTCTTAGCTTCGAAACGCACTTTGAATCACTCAATTTTGAGTTTGGGAGCTCAAGTTATGACTGTTTTAGTGAAGACTGCGCGAGCTGAATTTCTGGACGGGATTATTACGAAAATTACAAGTTTCAAGCTTTTAATTCGAGTTTAAATCGTATTGAGTTCGATTTTTAGGCTTATTTTTTATTATATATGATTCCAATATTGTATTTATTAGGTTTTATTATTTTATTATTTATTTATTTCAAATTTTGGATATTGTTTAAGTATTTTAAGTTGTGTAGGAGTTTTTTTTCTTAGTCAAAAAAGAAAGTTTAGTTTAAAACTACTTCTTATTTAGGTTAATTAGAGTTTAATTATTTCAACTCTGGGAGTTTGTTTCTTTGTGCAAGATTTTTTTAATTATGATTTTTAAAAGTAGTTTTTGTTCTCAATGTTCTTTATGGAGTCGGGGGAATTCATTCTTCACCCTTCAATTTGTCAAGAATTATTTCTTAGAGAGTTTATTAGAGTCATTAATTAAGTTTGTTGATATTTATATCTCAAAATGTTTAATTGGACACTTATTTCTATACATCATATCCATCTGTTTACTCGTTCCATCTTCCACTTTGTTTTTAATCTATTTTTTATTTATTTAAATATTATTTATATTTATTGTTTATTCTTTATTTTTTTTTCTTTTTTTTTCCTAAATCTATTTGGTTTCTTCTTTTCAGGTCATATCCAAATCTTTCTTTTTCGAGACGAACAACTTAAATTCGATCTTGATCCACTTCCTCCTCTCCATCCTCTATCAGTGTGGATCGAATTTTAAACATATATTTACCTACTGATTAATTGTTTGATTTTGACATGTAAAAATAGAAATAATGTGATTAAAATTTAGGAAAGCTATTCCTTTTTAACTTGTTAGACCTAAAATGTCCATTTAATAGATACAAATGTATTTAAAACTTAATACACATGTTTTAAATATAACTCACATCGAATTCAGAGTTAATATTTAATGTTCAAGCTAAAGCTTAACTAACATAAATATCTTATTAATATAATAATGATATTTTATCTACTCAACTAGAATGTTTTAAGTTTAAAACTTCTAATTATTTAGAATATGGAGCAGAGTTTGAGGATTTGTTTTGTAATTGACCCTTTATCTTTTATGCTTACTTGTATAGTACACTCCATCTTATCTCAACACCTGTTGAGCTATAGTATAGACACTTGTTCATGTTCCTCTCTAGCTTGAAAACAAGTCGATCAAGACAAATAGTACTATTTCAGAAATTGTATTTAAAAGAAAAAAAAAAAGTTGAAACTCGTGGATTGATGATATAAAGAAATGTCAGTCCAAAAAAACTAAAGTTGTATACTTTGGAGCACTAATTTTTTGGAGTCTCTCGCAGGTTTAGTGCTCTTCTTGAAACCCTACTTAATTAGCCACCGCTACTCTAACTAAAGCATGCCAACCATTAGTTGATTTGCTTATCTAAGTTTAAAGGTTAATTTAAAAGATAAGAGGGGTTAGATAAAGAAAAAAGATTTAGGTAAAAAAAATATACTTAAAATATGGATCAAATTTGAGTTTTAACATTTAATATTTTAACTCAAATTCGATTTAACTCGTTTTCTATTTTGTAATATTTATTTTTTACATAATATATAATTTATATTAAATAAAATTAAATATATAATACTATAATATAAATATTAAAAGATACAATGAGTTATCTATGTTTAAAATTTACTAAAAATATTAAATTAAATCAATATCAAAATTAAAAATAATATATTTTTTTAAAAAAATAATAAGAACAAATCTGAAATGGACTTAAATTAACTATTTAAAAATAATAACAAGCTTGAATAAAATTTAAAATCTATATGTTAAATAGAACCAAATTTTAAACAATGTTTATGTATTAATAATATTTAACCTAAACCCAACCCTCCACCATGAAAATCTCTAAGCATTAGTATTGGGTGGCTAAAACCTAAAATGATGAAAAATGACATGCAAGGGCGAAAATAGTGGGCTTGCACGAAATCCGATTTCTCTAAAATAGACAATTTTTTATTTAAGTCTTTTAAAATTTTATATTAGTAAAAATAAATTTGTACTTTGGCCCTTTAAAAATGATAAAAATTTGATTTAATCTTTTAAAAATTATAAAGATACAAACTATTAAAATAATATAATTATATTTTTACCATCTTAAAAATTATAATTTAATATTGACCTCTAAAAAATTTTCTGACCACCCAATAACATGCTGGGGAATCGATTTATTGACAACTAAAGGTTATAAGAAGGATAGAAATAAGGACCTAATCTTAAATAAATAACTACCAAGGACTTTTTAGGTTTGTGATTTTCTCTCTTTTCTCATGCAAAGTGGTACACATCTTGTCAACTTATATTATCGCGTTATCATTGAATCAACCGACATGACTTAGCTAATATTGAAGCAACTTTATTTTTTGGGGGTATAATTTACTTGTATATCTTTTGGTTTCTATGGTAACCAACCAATTAAAGCGATAAGAGTATGGATCCTACCGACGAAATTATAAAGGGAATTGCGACTCTAGAAGCAGCAAAAAGGTAGCCATTCAATCATTGAATGGGGAGAAATTTTCCATATAAAAACAATATGCTCCCATCAATTCATATATGAATGCTAGCTATGGCAGTCTAGGCTATTTATTTACTATTTTTTTTTCATATCAATTGATATCCCTTTTTTGTTTATGTAAGCAATTGTAGTCTTTATATGGGTGGTTGGCTAAGTGGCTGCTATAGATGTAATGTAATGATTGGAATGATATTGTCAAATGGATAAAATTAAAAAAATATATAACTGATTCAGTTTGATTTACGAATATAAAATTACTTTTAATAATAAAGTGTAATATTAGTTAACATATTATTTGATATGTTTCAGTTAGTTAAAATACAAGATTTTATTGTTTGATTGATGAAATCTAACATTACATATAAGTACATTTTACTAAACTATCTTTTATTATAATATTTGTTCCTTTTTTAAATATTATTTTACATACCTCGTCAAAAATTTCACCAGACCTTGTTAGGGGATTGTTTTCCTGAGTATTGTATCTCGACGTAAATAAAGGTCACGTTAAATTCAACCACTCCAACAAGATTGTTATCACTCATCATTAACATGTCTTGTGACTCATCATGTTAATTCACATCACTGATCTAATAAGAGATCTTTGCGACAACTGAAAGACAATTTATCAATTAGGAGAACTCATGATCTACACATGTCTCTCTTAAATACCTCCAAGGCCAGTGAAAAACAACAACTCTTCCCCCCTCTCTCTCCTCCTCTTTCAGTCACACCTATGGGTCTCGAGCCACTAAGTAAACCACCACTTCAATAAGCATATATAAGAGAAGAAGTTGAAACAATTTTAGATATTGTTAGGATTTGGGAACCGCCAGCCCAAATGACCGATAGGATCTGAATCTCTGACCTGGATAGACCCGACCCGGAAGAAGAATGTTCGCCTACAGGTATAGTCAGCTGATGACCTCGCAGGAAAGTTAGATGTTCGCAAAGATAGCTCGTGCGAGGAGCTCGCAAGGGGAGCTCACGTAAGCCTCGCAGGAATGAGGTCGCGAGAGGAGCGCTCGCATAAACCTCGCACCTGCCAGTCACGAGCGAGGATCCCTTCAAGGCTCGAGATCCCCTCCGCGAACACAGCTCGAGACCTTGTCCCTGTGAGGCCTACGTGAGCTCTCCTCTCGCGACCTTATTCCTGCGAGGCTTACGCGAGCTCCCCTTGTGAGCTCCTTGCGCGAGCTATCTTTGTGAACATCTAACATTCCCGCGATATCCTCAGCTGACTATACCTGTAGGCAAACATTCTTCTTCCGATTCAGAGATCCAGATCCTATCAGTCATTTAGGCTGGTGGTTCCCAAATTCTAACAATATAGTCCCCTCTTAGTGGGCCTAAGGGACGTTATAAAGTGGCGGGCCTTAGTTCCATTTTAGACGCAGCTTATTAGGCATACCGTGGGGCCATAGTGTATGACAGCTACCTTACCACGTGTAAATCCAGACATTGGGTGTGCACATCTGGCTGTTGAGATACGAATCATTTTTCTTTGCTCACATCTGGGTCATTGGTCCATTTTTGGTTATCCGAACGGTTTAAGGTGCCTCCCTTTAAAAAAGGGATAGTCGGGGTTTTAGGTTTCTTCATTGTTTGGCTTGTCTGCAAATTAGAACAAGGTAAATTTCACAATTTTTTCTTGCTTTTTAACTTTGATATATGTTTTCTTTCTTTCTTTTATCTGAAATATGGTGAGGGTGAGAGGAGCCTACAGTCAGATTGCTCGACTCATCCAATTCCAATCGTCGTGATTGAAAAGCCCTATGCCTGTACCACCACGCTAGAAGAGATGAAGCAGGCTCTGGCCATGCGGGGAATCTAGCTTCCCTATTTTGCTTACGAATTTTCCATTTCTTCGGGGTCGCATCGCATGTGTGAGACAACGAAAGATAGCTTCCTTCTTCTATTGCATGTGCTGGAGGCGGGCTTCCATCTCCCTCTGCATCCATTTTTTACAATCTTCTCAATGACTATCGCCTCGCTCCTGGCCAACTTTCTAGTTTTTCTTAGTGGCTTGCCATGGCATACTTTCTTGACAGCTGCCAGCGCGACGAGGTCCCTATGTTTTCTATCTTCCAACACTTGTATCAATTGAAAGGGACTGATGTAAGGGAGTCTGCGGGGTTTTACTATTTTTTCCCCTCGTCTAAAAGATCGAACAATTATAAAAAATCAGTGCAAGAATCCTCACTTGAAATGGGGGAAGTATATCTGAGTTCACAGCATACTAGGTGAAGACTTTAAGTTCCCAATTAGGTGGTCCTCCCCTAGCGAAGATTTGCACGCCTTTCAGAGGAGTCTCGCCATCGATGAGGCTATCTCACAATTTTAGAGGTTGCGTGTTGGTCGTGTATTGGCTCTGGAGGAGGTTCTAACTGCGAGGAATGTCTTCAGGTTTTGTCTAGATGATCTCAACCTAAATGGTTAGAGAGATGACGACAATCAGAAGGTCACACGGTCAGTTGGTGGGTGACCAGTGAGGAGTACTTGGCCTCACGACTCTTGTGACCAGTTATGAATGATATTGACAAGGCACTTGAAGGAGCCTAAGAACTTCTTCTACCATTACTGCGGGATGGTGCTCCGTCCCTTTGCCCTTCTGGAGTTCGAGTGACAGGAGAAGGTTAGAGGAGGTACTGACTTGTTAATTACTTCTACTGATCCTAGGGTTGTTGGTGGTGCAGGGGGCAACTAGGGCAACGAAGATAGTTCTAGCGATAGTGACTGCATCTCATGCGAGCTTAATGAAACCATGGATATCGATGCTTTAATAGGAAGCGATCACAAGAGGCGCAAGATTTCTACTGGGGCCATGCGCATCTATCCTTCCAGCGAGGAAGGAGAGAGTGGTATTCAACTGGAGCACCGCCGAAAGAGAAGTGCTGATTGTGGAGGCCCTGCTGCTGTAGTCACTCCTATTCATTTTTACCCTTTGGCGAACTTGCCAACCGTTTCCCAGGCGAACTCACCCATTACTATCAATGAGGACACCCCATTCCCCCTACTCGTGGGAACTCTTCGGTGGCTCCCACAATCGAAAGGGTCCTTGTTAAGGCTGTGGAGGACTTCATTTCTTCTCTGTGTTGCCTATTGTCTGAGGTTGGTACTCTTGGCTTGAGATATACGGAGGTCCGTGACAAGGAGCTCACTGATACTCAGGCTGAGCTAGAGAGGGTGCGCGAGCTGTACCACAAGGTGAGAGAAGAAAATGAGATAATAAATTAGCAACAGGGGGTCCTCACCGAGCGCCTTGCGATGATGGAGATGAAAGTGGAGAAATATGGAACTGAGCTCGCTGAAGAAAAAAACGTATAATTGCGGAGGCAGAGCCGAGGAGGGTCACTGCGAGGCACTCTACTGATCTGGAAAGGATTATTAGGGAGTGTTAGAAATAGGTGGATAGTACCCTCCAGAAGCAGGAGGAGGCCCTGACAGCATTCAAGCAACAGACATCCTAGAACATCCTAGGTTCCCTCTAAAAGTTCTAGGAGAACCTGCTTCTTCATACCCAGGTTGCCTGCGGCCTTTTTGATGTTCGCAAGGTGGACTTCGATGCACTCATGGAGGTGGATATGAGGAGCTTGGGCTTTGATGTCTTCAATCCTTCTAGGTCTGCCTGAGACTCTTTCACGGCTACTTGGAAGGGTGAGCTTTTCGTGGAGGAAGGGGAGGGCTTTGGTATTACGGACTTGGCTCCATCTGTTCTTAGTGATGCTGTAACTTTTGTTCTTTCTGCAGTAACTAGGGATGTTACCGATACTTCCCCGGCGGTTAAGGATGTTGCTCCTGTTGATCCGGATCAGGGTGAGAGGTGATGATGTATTTGAACAATGACCTTGTATTCCTCTCTTTTTTTCGAATAAATAAACATTTGTTTTGATTTCCTGTTGGTTTTCTTTTTCTTTTCTTTTTTTGCGAGCTATTTCATACTTGGGAAATTTTTAGAAATTCTTTCCTGTGAACTTTGGTTTTATAGTTAGACCTTTGCTCTCGTTTGATGTGATCCAACTCGAGAATGTTGAGTCGATTCACTTAAGTTCCCGATCGTCAACGAGGAGATTGTTCGTAATGTCAAAAAGGGTTGATTTCGGTTAAGATAAGTGAAAGTCTAGCAAAGGGGTTTGAAATGAAGTTATGTTTATAAGGATAAAATAGGCTCGGTTTAACAAAGAAATAAAGATAGGTGATATTCAAAAAATTGGGTGGAAATAGAAATCGAACTTAACTTCAAGAATGATTCAACACTATATAACAGTGTCACCCCAATTCTTATATTGTTAATGTGGTTGGATGGAAAGGTAGTTGGATAGGTGAACGCCACACCGGTGAAGGTGATAAGTTCAAATAACAAGTTCGATAGATGCCACTAGCAAAGCCATATAAGTCACACGAGACTCATACGAAATTTGAGAGGAGGATGCCTCACTCAAGAACACAATGTTCATATAATCAAAATGGCAAAAGTCCTTTACAAATGAAATTAACAAACTATTTATACTACTAGCTAAGATAGCCGAATGGAAAATTTTTCAAACTTAATAGCTAAGGAAATTTCGGCTAGAATATGCTAGAATTATCTAGAATTAATCCATTAAACTCTAAGGCTAAATTTGGCTGAATGGGAGCACCAATGGACAGCTTCTAGAATAGGCTAATCATCTTGCATGAATCTTGGAGGCTTAAGAAGTGCAAAGCACTAGTCTAGGTTCGGCCATGGAGCTTTATGAGCTCATTTAATTGCAACTCTTGGCTGAAAAGATATGAGCATTAAAAACGGTCTTGAACAGTCATTTGTAGTATGAACAACTGATTTTGAAGAGTCTCATTGGTGTGAAAAGGCTTAGTTGAATGGTCACCAATGTGAACACTTGGTGTGAACAGAATGATGCTACCTTGGGGAGATAATCGGTCAAGCTTGGGGAATTCATGGTGCAGTTGTTCCTTGGCTGAATAGGTGCTTGGGAAAGCCAATCAACTCAGCCGCCATTCATTGAAACAGGTCATGCATGAACCTCATCATTCTTGGAATTGAGTCGTACATGCACCTTGCTTTAATGCTCTCCAAATTCGGCTGAACCTACAAACATAATGAACCCATTTTTATCAAGCCAAATTCGGCTGGACATAATTAAAACACAACTTAGACACTTTAAATAAACACATAATTAAACTAGACAAATTTAATAAAGTCTTAAACAAGACATATTAAATTCGGCTATGACACATTAAAAGCATGTAATAATTTAAAACATAATTATGAGCTGTAACAAACTTAAACCGAGCTCAAACGAGCTGACTTAAGCTCATGTGTGCTGAACCGAGCTAAATAGAGCTCAAGGAGCTAAATTCAAGCTAAAATTAGCTTGCGTCAAGATGCATAAAATCATTGAATTGCTAGCCTGAGCTGGTTTCAAAGTCATTTCACACGGTCTCGTATATTCCTTGCTCGAATTGAAACAGTCATCGACCGTGCTCGCATCATCGTTAACTGTGCTGGGGGTCACGGTTCTTCGCCTACAAACCATGATTTTATAGCTGTGAGCTTTGCTCTCGCTAACTGTGTTGGAGGTTGCAGCTTTTCGCCTGCCAACCTTGATTTTACAGCTGAGAGCTTTCCTCTCGCTAACTGTGTTGGAGGTCGCGGCTCTTCGCCTGCAAACCTTGATTCTAGAGCTAGGAGCTTTCCTCTCACTCACTATGTTGGAGGTCGCGGCTCTTCACCTACGAACCTTTATTTTATAGCTGGGAGCTTTGCTCTCGCTAACTGTATTAGAGGTCGCGACTCTTCGCCTGCGAACCTTGATTTTACAGTTGGGAGCTTTGCTCTTACTAGCTGTGTTGAAGGTCGCGGCTCCTCACCTGCGAACCTTGATTTTACAGATGATAGTTGGAAAGGAATTTTATTCATATGATGGGTATTCATACATAGTATTTTTTGAGGTGTCGGACATTCCAAGTCAGCGGTATCATCGCACCTTCCATTCTTGCCAACTTATATGCTCCGTAGCCTATCTTCTTTATCACCTTGTACGATCCTTCCTAAATTGAGGCCATCTTTCCACGTTGGGAAGCGGGTAAGCTAGCTTCAATGTTTCTCAGCACAATGCTGCCTACATGAAACTACTTTCCTTTGACCTTGAAGTTATAGTAGCAAGCTACTTATTGGGCACGAGCTGCGTTTTTTATCTTAACCGTTTCTCTGAGTTCATCAACTAAGTCCAATTTGAGTCTTAGGGCTTCATGTTTAGCTTCTTCGCTGAAGTGTTGCATTCTGTGCGATCTTATATCTATCTCTGCGGGGATGACGGCTTCTGCACCGTAGACGAATAAAAAGGCCATTTCTCCCGTCGTATTGTGGGGCGTGGTTTGCAATGCCCACAGGATTCCTAGTAGCTCTTCCAACTAAGCCCCTTTTAGTTCGCCCACTTTCTTCTTTAGTGCGGTCAGAATTTTTTTGTTTATGGCCTCCACTTCACCATTGGTTTGCAGTGTTTTCACCGAGCTTTGAGCCAATGATATCTGGAGGTTTGTGCAAAATTTCATTAACTTCCCTTGGAATTGTGTGTCGTTGTCTGTGATAACGGTGCGAGATATTCCAAACCTGCAGACAATCGACTTCCATATGAACAACTCTACATGTTTCTCTATTATGGTTGCTACGGCCTCTACCTCGATCCACTTGGTAAAGTAGTCAACAACTACTATGATGAACTTTTTCTGCGTCGTGGTTATAGGTGTCGAAACCATTTTTAAGTTTTTATGAAAAACGGGAATCGACTTTAAAAAAACGAAAATGGAGTCGCCACTGATCTTTTTTACCTAGGTGTGATTGGATCACCTTGTAAAACGTTTTATTTCAAAACATTGATTTTGGTCTATGAAATACAAGAAAACGGGTTCGGGAGTCGGTTACATACGAGGAAGGGTTAGCGCCCTCGTAACGCCCAAAAAAAATTGGTACCTAATTGATTATTTAATGTCCAAATATCGAAAATTTGAAAAATTTAAAATACGATCCTTTTATTCGAAAGAAAGCCAAGACTTACTTATCTCAATAAAATACCATACCCAATAAGTTAGGATGCAACATCTCAAAACTTTGAAACTAAGTTTGACTTTTTTGTAGAAAATTCTTATCTCGAGACTCAAGACATCATATCCAATAAGTTAGGATACAACGTTTTGAATTCCCGAGAATGAATTTTGATTTGAAGTTTATAAGTTTAAATTTTAAAAGAAAAGGGATATTTAATATCTTAAGTTAAACGAGAAAAATCGAAACCCAGTGAGTTAGGGCACAATTCTTCTCGAAGTTCCCAAATATTACATATCACCATATTTTTTAACAAAACTTTGAATAAAATACGATAATTTTGCAAAATGTGTTTTTTATAAAAATGATGTGAATCCGATTTTGCATTGATACATTACAAAATATAAATATCAAATAGCAATTCATTATAATCACAAGTCATATTAATGATTAATACTAATATAGACAATTAACGAAAGAATAATGTAACATAGCAAATAATACATGAAATGACTATGCTAAAGCAATAATAAACAAATAAAAAAACACAAATAAATGAATACAAAATATAAAATAAGCAACAACAATTAAGATTCTATATGAAGCATAAAAATTCAAGAAATAAATATTAAATTCTACAAACAAGATCAAATAGAATAACAAATAAATGAATAATGTATTTAAACACTGAATAAATAATTTATCAAAGTAAAAAAATGATAATTTCTAAAACGATTAACATGTATAAATAATATATTTTAAATAAATAATATAAAGACTTAGAGTATAAAAATAATAATAATAAGTATACTTATAATAAATATAATTTAGTACATATATAAATGATAATATATGATAAAAATGATTAATAAATAGTATATAATAATTTTAAATAAAGATATCTAAAAATATAATATAAACAATATAAATAAAACATGTTATACAATATAAATAAATTTTATACAAAATAAGATTTTATATGATATAATATAGTACTATATAATATACAAGATTTTAAAAATATAATATAATAACTAATAAAAAAATAATATGTAATATATATAAATAATATTAAACTAAATAAAATATCCTAATATAAATAATAAATAGTAATAATTTAATATATATATAATATTAAATAATTAAAAATAAGAATGAAAATAAAAAAAGAATCAAAGGATTAAATCATAGGGAAAAAAATCAGGGTAAAAAATGTAAAAGGACCAGATTAGAACGCGCGTCACATCACAGGGACTTATTAGGCAATTATGCCTTATCTCCAAAACGACGTCGTTCTGATTTTGGCCTTTAAGTAGCCCGAGGACTCAATTGAAACAAAATATAAATTTAGGGCTAATTTAATAAAAAATAAAAATTCAAATTGGACTGAATTAAAAATACTAAAATAGCGGAAGGACCAAAGAGGCAATTAACCCTTTTAACAAAAACGCGCGGATCCTCCCCGGGTTTTCGGGTCAACGCGCGGATCCTCCCTGAACGACGTCGTTTTGTGCTTATTAACTTAAGCAAAAACGACACCGTTTCTTTTTGCTTATATAAGTTAAAATTCGGCCAAAAAAAACATCTTAACACCGTTTAAAAAAAAAACTTAAAAAAAATCCTCTCAAAATCCTCCCCTCCTCTGTCCGGAGTGGTCATCGGACTTCATGGGCCACGCACCGCACGCGCCACACGCGCCTCCGTAGATGGCGGCCGAAGGCTAAAAAAAATCAGTTTTTCAGCGCCATCAAGGGGTAAACTCGAACCTTTTTATTTTAGTATTATTATGTAAATAAAATGCTTTAATTAAAGAGAAAAATAAAAAAATAACACGAATATAAAAAAATCGGAAATCACCTCTGTTTATTGGGTTTTTCTCTGTTTATTTCAGTGTGTTTTTCATGTATCTTGTGTATATTCTTTTCGTATCCCCGTTTTACAGATTATTTGGGGTTTTATAGCCCCGAAAATAATGAAAAAAAATGAAATACAAAAATTATGTCTCTTTCGCCCTTTTTTGCTGCTCTTTCTTTCCTTTTTGCAGGTGAGAGGCGGAGATCTCGGCATCGGAGCGCGACTCGCGCGTTGATGGCGGCGTGACCGAGGGCTGGACGAGGCTTACTTGGCACTTGCGGTGCCTAGGGTTTTCCAGAAACCCTAGGTCTCTGATTTCGCTTAAGCATTGGGCCCTTTTGGGCCGTGTGTATTTTGGGTAGTAATGTTTTGGGTCACTAGGTTTAGTTTGGGTCTGGGTCTGAGTCTGTTTAGGTATGGGTCAGGTTAAGTTTGGGCCATGGGTGTAATTGGGTAATGGTTTTGTAATTGGACTGTAAAGGGACATTATTTTTTATTTTATTTTATTTTTGAATGGTATGGGCCCGGGCAAAATGGGCCGATTACAGCTGCCCCTCTTTGCTCATTGTCATGTAACGGCAATAGAGCAAAGACTATAAAAGGACCAATTTTGCCCGGTCTTGCCGAGTCTTGACTTCTTCAAGTAGTCTCTAACCCAACAGCAATCTCAGGGATATTGGAACTACAACTTTTAGAAGTATTGAACTATAAATCTGACGGCTTCAATCTGCTTCGCTGCAACTTCAGAAAGGCAATATCCGCTATCTTTAGTCTACTCCGCTGCAAATTCAGGGATGCCAGACGAGTATCTTCAATCTGCTTCCTACAACTTCAGGAAGATAAGATTTGCTATCTTCGGTCTGCTCCGCTGCAACTTCAGGGAGGCAGGCTAATATCTTCGATTTGCTTCCTGCAAACTCAGGAAGACAAGATCTGTTGTCTTTTATCTACTCCACTGCAAACTCAGGGAGACAAGACTGATGTTTTTGATCTGCTTCCTACAACTTCAGGAATGCCAAATCTGCTATTTTTCGATCTGCTCCACTGCAAAATCAGGGAGATAAGATCTGATGTCTTCGATCTGCTTCCTGCAACTTCAGGAATGCCAGATCTGCTATTTTCCGATCTGCTCCACTGCAAAATCAGGGAGATAAGATCTGATGTCTTCGATCTGCTTCACTGCAACTTCAAGAACACCAGATCTGCTATTTTTTAGTCTGCTCCACTGCAAACTCAGGGAGACCAGGCTAATGTCCTCGATCTATTTCACTGCAACTTCAGGAATGCCAGATCTGCTTTCTTCAGTTTGCTCCACTGCAACTTCAGGGAGTTCAAACTGATATCTTTGATCTTCTTCCTGCAACTTCAGGAAGGTAAGATCTGTTGTCTTTAGTCTGCTTCCTGCAACTTCAGGGAGACAAGACTAATGTCTTCGATCTGCTTCACTGCAACTTCAGGAATGCTAGATCTGCTGTCTTTTAGCTTGCTCTACTACAAACTCAGAGAGCTAAAGCTAACGTCTTCGATCTTCTTCCTGCAACTTCAGGAAGGTAAGATCTGTTGTCTTCAGTCTACTCCGCTGCAACTTCAGGGAGACAAGGCTGAAAGTGACCATTTACCCTACTACATCGTCTGGTGACCTGTAGAATGGGTATATGCTTATGCCGAATGATTAGGATGCCATGATCGAAATGAGTCAAATGCTCCTATTCAGACATGCTATGATATGTGAATGCAAAAATGATATGAGTATGATTCCTACTCGAGGTGTTATCACCTATTCATTCGTCAAGGTTTCATCTTCGTTTCCTTTGAAGCATCATTTTCTTGCTCAAATAATTTGCCCTATGGAAATTTTAGGGCCCATTCCTCTTGAACTTTGGGGACACAAGGTTTATAACACCTTCGAACCATCCCCCGGGAATCGCAACTTTTCTACATGCATCCTTATTGCAATTTAAGGATACAAGATTTGTTTCAACTTCAATTCATTCCACCACAATTTAGGGTTTTTGAATCTTTTTCCGTCAAATTGGTCTGTCATACCATTTTCCAAATAACCCAATGACATTGTTTACAACAACTCATTATTCTGTCTATTTACCAATTGGACAAAGGATTTAGAGAAATAGTCTTCATCAAGACTCTTATTTCTCAAATATTTCCAATCTATGTACATGAAAATTTTAAACAATTGTCCTATTTCGGTTTCTTGTTTTATCTAGAAATTTCCAAAGTAATATGTGGAACTTCTTTTGTGAAATTATTAGTTCATCAATCTTTATTTCAATGCAACATGCTTATGAATAATGGGTAACAAATAAATTGATTTCAAAGAGAGTTAAATGAATTATCAAAAATACAAAGAAAGTTAACTAGGAACATATCTTTGAGAATAAAAAGAATCTAAAGATAGTAAAATAAATAAGACAAAGATCAAGTGCCCTAGATATCGCAGATTGGGCTCCTATATACAAACTTCATGAAGACTGCTCTGAGCTTAACATGTGTTTAGAAGACCCAAAGTACTTTGTTGATGCCCCAATATGCCACATACTTCATTTCTTGTTGATTCAAGTATAGCAAGATCATTGCATGTCCATTCAAAATTTGAGCCGCCCTTTTCGGGTTTTCAACTCAAATCCCCTTTGGTCTCAAGGCGCCCTTTGCGGGGTTTCACCTTGGCCTCTCCTCTTTTTTTTTTAGAAGTCTTAAGGCGCCCTTTGCGGGTTTTCACCTTGGCCTCTTCTCCTTTTCAAGCAAAGTACTTTTTGACTGAGTCCGAGTTCACAGGATTGGGTAAGCTTTTCCCATCCATTTCAATCAAAATCAGTGCACCTCCAGAGAAAGCTTTCTTGACCACATATGGTCCTTCCCAATTCGGCATCCATTTTCCTCTGAAATCTTTTTGTATGAGAAGGATCTTTTTTAGTACAAGGTCCCCCTCGTGAAACTCTCTTGGGCGGACTTTTTTATCATAGGCTCGCATCATTCATTTTTGGTACATCTGACTATGACGAATAGCCCTTAGCCTCTTTTCTTCAATCAAGTTCAACTGATCATATCAAGCCTGGATCCATTCAGCTTCATCCAGCTTTATTTCTGACAAAACTCAGAGAGAAGGTATTTCCACTTCAATAGGTAGAACTGCCTCCATCCCGTAGACCAGTGAGAAAGGAGTTGCCCCAGTGGAGGTTCTGACGGACGTCCGATAAGCATGGAGTGTAAATGGTAATTTCTCGTGGCAATCCTTATACGTCTCAGTCATTTTTCCTACTATCTTCTTGATATTTTTATTGGCCGCTTCCACTGCCCCATTCATTTTTGGACGATACGGAGACGAGTTGTGGTGTTTGATCGCGAATTGACTACAAACTTCTGCTATCGTGCTATTGTTCAAGTTCAATGCGTTGTCTGATACGATCCTCCCAGGCATTCCATATTGACAAATGATCTCCTTCTTCAAGAACCGACTAACTGCTGACTTAGTGACTCTAGCATATGAAGTAGCCTCTACCCATTTCGTGAAGTAGTCAATGACCACGAAGATGAACCGATGCCCATTCAAAGCTTTCGGTGAGATTGGTCCAATAACATCCATGCCCCACATGAAAAAAGGCCATGGGGAAGTCATAACATGCAAAGGTGACGGGGGCACATGAATTTTGTCTCCATAAATCTGACATTTATGACATCTCTTGGCATAGTTGATACAATCTCCTTCCATGGTGGACCAAAAATATCCAAATTTCATTATCTGCCTGGCCATTGTGAATCCATTAGCGTGTGTTCCACAAACGCCCTCATAAACTTCTTCTAGGATTTTCCTAGCTTCAACAGCATCAACGCATCTCAATAGTACTTGATCCTTTCTCTTTTTGTACAAGATATCCCCATCTAAAACATAGTTAGATGCCAATCTTCTTAATGTCCTTTTATCATTCTCAGTTGCATGCTCCGGGTATTCACGATTTTTTACATATTGCAATATATGATGATACCAAGGGTGATCATCTTTTTCCTCCTCTTCCAGGTTATAACAATGAGCTGGAACTTCGAAAATACTCATCTGAATAGGTCTCATATCCTCTGGTCTGTTTACTTTGATCATAGAAGCCAGGGTTGCCAAAGCATCCGCCATCTAATTTTCATCACGTGGAAGATAATTAAAAGTAATTTCATCGAACTCCTCAATCAATCCCAGAACTATTTTTCGGTAATCACTTAGTTTGGGATCTCTTGTCTCCCATTCTCCTTTAAGCTGGTAGATTACTAAGGCAGAATCTCCATAAACTTCTAGCACTCTGATCTTACGCTCTACAGCTGCTCGAATTCCCATGATGCATGCTTCATACTCCACCATGTTGTTTGTGCAATCAAAATCCAATTTGCATGTGAATGGATAATGATCACCACTAGGGGATACCAAGATTGCCCCAATTCCATTTCCCACAGCATTAGATGCCCCATCAAAATTTAACTTCCACGGACATTCTTCAGTAATTGCCACATACATTAGCTCTTCATTGGGGAATTCAAAGCTCAAAGGTTCATAATCCTCTAAAGCTCTGCTAGCCAGGAATTCTGTTATTGCGCTCCCTTTTATAGCCTTTTGGTTCACATAGACTATATCAAATTCAAAAAGCAAAATCTGCCACCTTGCCATCCTTCCATTCAGAGCAGTTGACTCCATCATATACTTTAACGGATCAAGCTTCAAAATTAACCTGGTTGTATGATATAGCATATACTGCCTCAATCTTTGAGTTGTCCAAATCAAGGCGCAACATAATTTCTCAATTGACGAATATCTCATTTCACATTCGGTGAACTTTTTATTGAGATAGTATATCGCCCTTTCTCTTCTTCCCGACTCATCGTGTTGACCAAGCACACATCTCATGGAGTTATTGAACACCGCCAAGTCTGATATCAAAGGTCTATCTCGGATCAAAGTGGAGATAATCTTTGAGGGCATTTGACAGATATTGCTTGAATTTGTCAAAAGCTCTCTGGCATTCCTCGTCCCATACACCTTGGTTGTGTTTCTTGAGAAGACGAAATATGGGATCACATTTCTCGGTTAATTGTGAAATAAACCGAGCAATGTAATTTAATCTTCCAAGAAAACCTTGGAATTCCTTTTGAGTGCATGGTGGAGGCAGTTCTTGTATAGCTTTGACTTTATTTGAGTCAACTTCGATTCCTCTTTCATTGACTACGAAACCCAGTAATTTCCCTGATCGAGCTCCGAAAGTACACTTTGCCGGGTTGAGTTTCAATTGAAATTTTCTCAATCTCAAAAACAACTTCTTCAAAACTTCAATGTGTTCCTTTTCTGTTCGAGATTTGGTGATCATGTCATCAACATATACTTCAATCTCTTTATGCATCATGTCATGGAATAAAGTTACCATGGCTCTTTGATATGTCGCTCATTCATTCTTAAGTCCGAACAGCATTACTTTATAACACAAGGTACCCCACAATGTTATGAAGGTAGTTTTCTCCATATCCTCAGGGTGCATCTTGATCTGATTATATCCCGAAAAACCATCCATGAAAGAGAACAATGAGTATCTCGTCGTATTATCCACCAACGTGTCAATATGAGGCAAAAGGAAATTGTCCTTTGGGCTGGCTTTATTTAAGTCCCTATAATCTACACACATCCAGACCTTTCCATCTTTCTTAGGGACAGGAACAATGTTGGCAACCCACTCTGAATATTTAACCACTTGTAGAAAACCAGCATCAAACTGTTTCTTGACTTCCTCCTTTATTTTCAAAACCACATCAGGCCTCATCCTTCGTAGCTTTTGTTGAACTAGCTTGCACTCTTGTCTTATGGGAAGGCGATGCACTACAATATCAGTACTTAGCCCAGGCATATCTTGGTATGACCATGCAAAGACGTCTTTGAATTCCTGTAATAACTCAACAAGGTCTTGTTTCGTCTCTTTGGCTATGCACGTTCCAATTTTCACCGTCTTTCCTTCCTCTAAGGTTATGTTCTCTACCTCCTCTTCATGGGGTAAAATTTGTTTCTCCTCTTGCTTTACCATTCTCAACAAATCTGGAGATAAGTCACAATCTCTGTCACCTTCAAAATCCTGAGATTCCTCTAAACACATGTCTTACTCAAAATGGACCTCTGGATCTGTAGTATCTTTGCTCATATCATTGATATCTAAGGACCTGTGGTGGGCACCAAAGAATGTACAAAGAACAAATGAATTCGAGGACAACTATTCACATGATATGAATGAGAATAAAAAAATGTGGAATGAAATTAGAAGATCAAAAGAGAAAAGGAAAAAAAATGAAAGAATATTTGCTCGAGCTAATTATCAAAGATGTATTTTATTGAAACAATAATGTCTGAACATGAGCCTATTTCATAAATGAAATCTTATTGTTTCTAGGCTATAAAACAATAAGAGTGTTCTGGACATTACTCTGTGCAATCTCTAAATACTACAGGAAGTTCTTCTGCAGTCCAATTGTTCAAAACGCTTCCAGGTTCATAAGGGCGAATGCCCGACAAGTTTCTTTGTCCAGTTCCTTCCTCGTGTATGGCATTGATGTAAGGATTTTCATTTTCCGATAATCCTCTCTCCAGGTGGATTATCCCTCCTGATACAAAGGTCTGGGATATGTGAGGAAATATCATCAATTCCCACTCAACTTCTTCCCCATTCAGCCGTGCCCTTCTTCTCTCTTGCTTCTTCTCCATTTCCATTTTCTTTTGTCTAGCATCTAGCTTGAAACCCAAGCCAAAGCGGTCTCTTTTCTCTTTCATTGTTGGGACTTGAATCTCTCCTTGAAGATGTCTGCCCAATCCTCTTCCTAGTAGGGCTCCCTTCCCCACCATCATTTGTAAGCCCATTCTCGTGGTCTTAGATATCTTAGGCACCGGAACTTTATTCCCTTCCGAAATGAATGTCGCATTTACGAATTCCAAAGATCAAAAAGAACACTCAGTGGCCTCTTTATTTGCCTCTACATATGGTGCGTCATTGGTAACGGTTCCTATGATGTCCTCCTCTGCGTTTATAGTTACCAGCCGACCCTCTGTTACCAGTTTCAATTTTTGGTGCAGTGATGAGGGCACTGCCCCTGCCGAATGAATCCAGGGCCTTCCCAACAAGCAATTGTAAGAGGGCTTAATATCCATCACCAGAAAGTCCACCTCATATGTATTTGGCCCAATCAGCAACGGTATGTCAATCCTTCCCATGACTCTTCTCTCAGTGCCATCAAATGCTCTCACTATGTTCTGGCATGTCTTCATGTGAGAACTGTCTATCGGCAATCTTTTCAGTGTAGACAATGGTAAGACATTCAAATCCGATCCATTATCAATTAGCACGCTCGGTAGAGTATATCCCTTGCAACGAGTAGTGATGTGCAAAGCCTTAGTCGATCCCATACCCCCAGGTGGAATTTCATCATCACTGAAGGAAATAAAGTTGTCAGCACTTATGTTACTAACCGCATTTATCAAGTTTGTTGACGGATATATCCTTAGTAACATAGGTTTCATTCAACACTTTCATCAATGCCTCGCGATGCACTTCTGAACTTAAAAGCAATGCCAGCACTGATATGCGAGCCAGTTGTTTACGCAGTTGTTCTACCACACTGTATTCACTATGCTTCAAGAATTTTAGAAATTCTTTAGCCTCTTCTTCTTTCACTGGTTCGTTGATAAGAGCCTCAGGTCCTTTCTCTCGTTGAACTGCCACAGTCTTTGACTTCACTGGTTCTGTTCTGATGTTTCCTGAATCATAACGCCTTCTACTACGTGTGTAGGACCCTTCATTTTGGACCTCCTCGGAAGTGTCGGCTGAGCTTTTCACTCCTGGTATGGTCACGTTGCAGTCGTAATTCTAAGGTACCATTTTGTTATCCTTGTAAGGAAAGGAAACAGGCTTCTGGATTACTACTTTTGGTGCCACTTATGCTCCGCTCTCCGTACTTCTTGGTCGGGAGATAATGATCCTCGGAAAATTGACTTTTTGCTTTGTCAATTCTCCTTCAGTTGCATATACGTTTCCTCCCTCTGAGCCTTCCTCATAAAACTCCAATTCCTTATTATCCATAAGACTTTGCACCAAGACCCTAAACTCAACACATTCCTGGATCTTATGCCCCTCTTCTTTGTGAAACTCACAGTAGTCCCTTAGTCCTTCACATCCTTCCACCTGATCTAATTCTACCAATCTTCTTCTTATCATTTCTTTCCAAACCATTCTCAACGAGGTTTTCACCTCCGAGATATCCCCCTTTGTAACAGTCTGGTTTATACCCTAGTCGGAACAGTGGTTTTGGGACCACAAATCTGAGTCTGTATAACATTTTAATATTATATTATGTGCCGTAAATATGTGACTAAGCATGTGGTAAATTTCCGTAAGTTAATTTGTCTGTTTGTGTGCTTAATTTGGTAAAAGGATTTAAATGAATTAAAGCTGAAAGTTGCTTGTTATTTATTAAAGTACCCAAGTGTTGTGGCTTTGTGAAAATAGAGGCCTTATATGGCAAATAAGCCATCATTGAGATAGTGGATGATAGAATGTCTTAATAACCTTAATATTAATTTGTCTTATATGTATAATGGATGGGCAATTTAGTAATTAAATTAATAACATTATATTAATGAAACAAAAGATGAGTGTTCATCTTTTATTTTTCTTTAATTTGGTCGAATATTAGAGAAAGAATGAATGCTTTAGTTCTTTTTATTTTCGGGATTTCTAAGCTTGAATTCAAGGTATGTTTTCGGTCGGTTTTTGATAATTTTTACGTTTTCGCAATCGTTGCTTTGAGAGTTTCAAAACCCATGTATTAATTTTGATTATTGGTGATGTTTGTGTGATATGACATTGATGAAATGTTGAGCTTTTTGATGAGTTTAAGTGTTAAATGAAAGATATGTGTTAGATGAACATTTGTTGTTCATGAATTTTTGATGAATTTAGCTAATTAGGGCTAAATTGAGAAAATGAAATTTTGAAGGACTAATTTGTAAAATAAATGAAATGTATGGGCTCATATGAGCATGAGTGAAATTCGGCTAGGCAAGGGTAATATGGAATTTGATTTATTTTGTGATTTTGTGAATTAGGGACTAAAATGTCCAAATGTAAAAATGTGAGGGCTAATTTGCAAATAGCCCTAAATGTATGTTTTTGGGTTGAATTGTATGAATTAGTGAATAAAAGGGTTAATTTTGAAAATGTTTAGATCAAGAACCAAGGAAAACGGACATAGATCGCGGGAAAGCGAAAATGGCCGAGTAGCCGTTTTTCATTTCGATAAATCGAATCGAGGTAAGTCACTATGCAAATAAACGTGCTTGTGCGATATTACATGTGTTCATATGACCAATTTTAGTTATGGATGTTAATGAGAAGCTATGCAAATGAATTCAGAGATAAGTCCAATATAATGACTAAGTCCGAGAAATCTCGTACGAACCTAGGAATAGATAGGATTAGCTATGTCATGACATAGGTATCTGTTCTGCTTTATCATGTAAGACCACATCTGGGACGTTGGCATTGATTTCAGATTTCGTGTAAGACCACGTCTGGGACGTTGGCATCAATATTATCTTTATGTGTAAGACCTCGTCTGGGACGTAGGTATCTATATGAGCTTTACGTGTAAGACCATGTCTGGAACATCGGCATCGTATTGATTCGTGTAAGACCCTATCTGGGAAAGTGGCATCGTTATTCGATTACATGTAAGACCTCGTCTGGGACGTTGGCTTTGTACGACCATTCTGAGCTTTTTGAGTATCTTACTAGATTCCTCACGATTCAACGGGCAAGTTTGTGATATGAAATAGCCATGTAAATAGTGAATCCGATACAGGTATGTTGATTTATACACTAAGTGCGTATATAAGGTAAGTCCCTATGTAACCTTGCTATGGTGGTTGTGAACCTCTGAAATAGTTGTGTGCATAAGAGACTTTTGGAATTGATGAATGTGGCCAATAGTATGAATCAAAGTATATATGTGAAAAGATGTTATGTATATGAAATGTGCTTATTTTTCTACATGCTTATATATTTTTATATTAAGCTTATTTGTATATGACTTACTAAGCTTTTGGAAAGCTTACTCTGTGTGTGTGTTTTCTCTATTTATAAGTCGTCAAAGCTACTGAAGGCTCGGGACCGTCACGGATCGTCATCACACTACTAAACTTATTTTGGTACACTTTGAAAATGTATATGGCTAGATATGGCATGTATAAGCTAGTCCTTCTTTTGAGTTGTTATGTGGACTTAGCCATGTGATTTGGCTATTTATGTTTTGGTAATATGCTTATATGAATGTGATATGAGAAGTTTTTTTGGTATGTTTAGTTGATATATGAAGTGGTTAATATGGTAAGTTCATAGATGAATGGTGTTTGGGCATAATTGTGATTTGGTCATGCAAATTGGTATGTTTGGAATTGGTTTTGAAGATATTATTATGTAATTTCTTTAGTTGTCAAATATGAATGAAATGGGATAATATATGTTGTTTGTAGGTATGACCCTTGAGGGTGGCATTTTGGCCTCGTAAATGGCCTATATTGTCACACGGTCTGGGCACACGGGCGTGCCTAGAGACCGTGGGTAAATTGGTAGAATGTAGCCTAATAGCACACGGCCTCAACATTGGCGTGTCAACTGGCCGTGGTGTGAAGTCAGTAGCTAGCTTAAGAGCACACGGCCATGGCACACGGGCGTGCTTAGTGGCCGTGGTGGGTAGTCAGTATATAGACACGGATGGACACACGGGGGTGTCTAGAAGCCGTGGAGGGCACACGGCCTCCTCCCACGGGCGTGTCTCCCCTGAAAGTTAGAAAAGTTTTTAATTTTCATGAAATTTCATATGTGTTTCAGTTTAGTCCCAACTCGGTTTCTAAGCATGTTTAAGGTCTCGATGACCATATTGAGGGACACTATGCTTGAGAATAATGAATGAATGTATGAATTTCTGTACATGTTTTCCGATCTGTCCGGTAACGCCTTTAACCCTAGTCCATCGTCGGATACGGGTTAGGGGTGTTACATTTGGTTGGTATCAGAGCTACGGTTTAGTCGATTCTCGGACTAACGTAGCATGTCAGAGTCTAGCTATACATGCCATATGTCTGAAATGTGATAGTGTGATGAATCCTGATGTATTAAATGTGATTTCTATATAGTAATGGATCCAGAAAGAGCCGTAGCTGACGACGCAGAAAGCAATGCGCCTACTCCCGCGCAAGGGACAGCACCCTCTGATTTGAGACCGGCTACTAGCGGTCAAGGGAAAGAAGCTAAACAAGCTTTCTTCCAAATGATGAGTGAGTGGTTCACTCAACTCGTAAAGAATAACCCGACTGTTCCACAACCCTCGCCCCCGGTTATTCCCCCTCAAACCTTAGTCGTGCCTCCAGTGATAGGTATAAATCTGTTGAACAAGCCTCTGATTAACAAGATCCGTAAATATGGGGCCGAAGAATTCAGGGCTACTAATGATGATGATGCTGAAAAAGCTGAGTTCTGGTTAGAGAATACAATCCGAGTATTCGTCGAAATGTCTCTGACTCCGGAAGAATGCATAAAGTGTGTTGTATCTTTGCTTCGAGATGCAGCTTATCAATAGTGGAAAACCTTGATTTCTGTTGTTCCAAAAGAACGAGTTACATGGGACTTCTTTCAAAGCGAGTTTCGGAAGAAATATGTTAGTGAAAGATTCGTTGATCAGAAACGAAAGGAATTTTTGGAACTTAAATAGAGTCGAATGACTGTTTCTGAGTATGAACGAGAATTCGTGAGACTGAGTCAATATGCTCGTGAATGTGTATCATCTGAAGCAATAATGTACAAAAGGTTAGAGGATGGACTTAATAAAGACATTCGTTTACTAGTCAGAATTTTAGAAATAAAGGAGTTTGTTGTACTCGTTGACCGAGCGTGCAAAGCTGAGGCGCTTGGAAAAGATAAAAGAAAAGTCGAGTCAGAAGCCCGAGATGTGAGAAAGAGATTTCAGAGTAAATCATTTCAGACTGCTCCGAAAAGATTCAGAGATGATCAAAGTCATTCCAGAGATAATGTGGGACATTTGAACAGGAATCGAGCTAGATCGCAAATAAATTCCAAAACTCCAGCAACTTCAGTAGCAAGTGTTGGAAATGTCCGTTCTGAGAGACATGAGTGCAAGCATTGTGGAAAAAGACATCCGGGAAGTTGTAGATTAAATGATAGGGCTTGCTTTTGATGTGGATCACTTGATCATTTTATCCGTGATTGCCCTGAGATTGTTGAGCCAGAGACTGTTCCAAATCTGAAATCTGATAATGTACCTGTGAGAGGTAGATCTTCGAAGAATGTAAAGAAGTCAGTGGTAGTCAGAGGACTACGAGAGACAATGTTGTCAGATCTAAAGCTCGAGCACCTGCCAGAGCGTATGCTATCCGAACTCGAGAAGAAGCTTCGTCACCTGATGTTATAACTGGTACTTTTACTCTTTACGATACTTCCGTGATTGCATTAATAGACCCTGGTTCTACGCATTCGTACATATGCATAAATTTAGTATTCAGTAAGACTTTGCCTGTAGAGTCTACTGAGTTTACTATAAAAGTATCGAACCCCTTAGGTAAAAGTGTTCTGGTTAACAAAGTATGCAAGAACTGTCCGTTAATAATTCGAGATATCTGCTTTCTAGCGATCGATGCTTTTTCCATTTGATGAGTTTGATATTATTCTGGGTATGGACTGGTTGACATTGCATGATGCGGTTGTAAATTGTAAAAGAAAGACTGTTGATTTGAGATGTCTGAATAATGAAATTGTACGGGTTGAGTCTAATGATTTGAATGGATTGCCTGCGGTGATATCGGTTTTGAAAGCTCGTAGTTATATGAAAAAGGGTTATGAGGCATATTTTGCTTATGTGATTGATTCAAGATGTCTCAAACGAAAGTTGAATCGAAGCCTATTGTCCGTGAGTTTTCGATGTGTTCTCGACGAGTTACAGGTTGCCTCCGATTCGTGAAGTTGAATTCGGTATTGAGTTATTACACAGTACTACGCCTATTTCGATAGCTCCGTATAGAATGGCACCAACAGAATTGAAAGAGTTAAAGTCACAGTTGCAAGAGTTGACTGATAGAGGGTTTGCTAGACCAATTTTTTCGCCTTGGGGTGCTCCTATTCTATTTGTGAAAAAGAAAGATGGCACGATGAGAATGTGTATCGACTCTCGTCAGTTGAATAAAGTGACGATAAAGAATAAATATCCGTTGCCCAGAATTGAAGATCTGTTTGATCAGTTAAAAGGAGCTACTGTATTTTCTAAGATTGATCTGAGATCAGGATACTATCAGTTGAGAGTGAAAGATTCAGACATTCCGAAAACCGCTTTCAGAACGAGGTACGGGCATTACGAGTTTTTAGTTATGCCATTTGGACTAACCAATGCACCTGCTATTTTTATGGATCGATGAATGAATTTTCGACCGCATCTAGATCAATTTGTTGTAGTATTTATTGACGACATTTTGATTTACTCACGGGATGAGACTGAGCATGCTGAACATTTGAGAATCGTATTACAAACTCTGCGAGAAAAGAAATTGTATGCAAAATTCAGCAAATGTGAATTCTGGTTACACGAGGTTAGTTTTTTGGGACATATTGTGTCAGCATCTGGGATACGAGTTGATCCGAACAAGATTTTTACTATTCTGGATTAGAAACATCCGAAGAACGTGTCCGAAGTCAGAAGTTTTCTGGGGCTTGCTGGTTACTACCGCAGATTTGTAAAAGACTTTTCGAAGATAGCTACTCCGTTGACAAAATTACTTCAGAAAGATGTTAGATTTGAATGGTCAGATAAATGTCAAAGAAGTTTTGATCGGTTGAAAGCTCATAATGTAAGCTCCGGTGTTAGTACAAATTAATCGGGCAAAGAATTTGTTATATACAGTGATGCTTCGTTAAAGGGTTTGGGATGTGTTCTGATGCAGGAAGGCAAAGTTGTAGCTTATGCCTCGAGACAATTAAAGCCTCATGAGAAGAATTATCTGACACATGATCTTGAATTAGCTGCGGTTGTGTTTGCACTTAAGATTTGGCGCCATTATCTGTACGGTGAGAAATGTCATGTATTTTCAGATCATAAAAGTCTTAAATATTTGATGACCCAGAAAGATTTGAACCTGCGCCAAAGAAGATGGTTGGAGCTGTTAAAAGATTATGAGCTTGTGATAGATTACCATCCGGGTAAAGCAAATGTTGTTGCAGATGCATTGAGTAGAAAATCATTGTTTGCATTACGTGTTTTGAATGCTCAGTTGGAATTGTTTGATGATTGTTCTTTGATAGCTGAATTAAAAGCAAAACCGTTGTTCTTACAACAGGTATGTGATGCTCAGAAAATTGATAACGAATTGTTAGCAAAACGAGCTCAGTGTGAAGTGAATTCCGAATCTGAATTTCAAGTTGTTGATGATTTTTTGAGATTCCGAGGTCGTACTTGTGTTCCGAGAAATCCGGAGTTGATTCAGCTGATTTTGAGTAAAGCATGTAACAGTTATCTATCTGTTCATCCGGGAAGTACTAAAATGTATCATGATTTGAAGCAACACTACTGGTGGTCTGGTATGAAAAGAGATATTTCTGACTTTGTATCGAAATGTTTAGTCTGTCAGCAAGTAAAAGTCGAACATCAAGTTCTGTCTGGGTTGCTACAGCCGATTTTTATTCCTGAGTGGAAATAGGATAGAGTAACAATGGACTTTGTTTCTGGTTTACCTCAGACTCCAAGAAAGAAAGATGTAATTTGGGTCATAGTTGACCGACTGACAAAATCTGCCCATTTTATTTCGATAAGATCTGACTTTTCACTTGATAAGTTAGCAGAGCTTTATATCTCTGAAATTGTGAGATTGCACGGGGTGCCACTATCTATTGTGTTGGATAGAGATCCGAGATTCACATCACAATTTTGGAAGAAATTGCAAGAAGCTTTGGGCACGAAATTACACTTCAGTACAGCTTTTCATCCGCAAGCAGATGGTCAATCCGAGCGGATCATTCAAATTCTCGAAGATATGCTAAGATGCTGTGTACTTGAGTTTGTTGGTACGTGGGAACAGTATCTACCTTTGATTGAATTTGATTATAATAATAGTTTTCAGTCAAGCATCAAAATGGCACCTTATGAAGCTTTGTACGGGCGTAAATGTCGTACACCTTTGTATTGGACTGAATTTAGTGAAAATAAGCTACACGGGGTTGATTTGATAAAAGATTCAGAACAGAAAGTGAAACTGATTCGAGATTGTTTAAAAGCAGCATCTAATCGTCAGAAGTCTTATGCAGACTTGAAACGAAAAGATATAGAATTTGAAATCAGCGACAAAGTATTTTTGAAAGTGTCTCCATGGAAGAAAGTGCTTCGATTCAGACGTAAAGGAAAATTAAGTTTGAGATTCATCAGACCGTATGAGATCATCGAACGGGTTGGGCCTGTTGCATATAGATTGAAGTTGCCCTCTAAGCTAGAAAAGATACACAATGTATTTCATGTTTCAATGCTTCGTAGATATCGGTTTGATCCGTCACATGTAATTGCTCCATCTGAAATTGAAATCCGATCCGATATGACTTACGAGGAGGAATCGATCCGTATATTAACTCGTGAAGTAAAAGAGCTGAGAAATAAGAAAATTTCGTTAGTAAAAGTACTGTGGAATCGAAATGGAATCGAAGAGGCTACGTGGGAGCCTGAAGATTCAATGAGACAACAATATCTGAATCTGTTTAACGGTAAGATTTTCGGGGACGAAAATCCCTAAGGGGGAGAATTGTAACAGTCCGGTTTATACCCTAGTCGGAACAGTGGTTTTGGGACCACAAATCTGAGTCTGTATAATATTTTAATATTATATTTTGTGCCGTAAATATGTGACTAAGCATGTGGTAAATTTTCGTAAGTTAATTTGTCTGTTTGTGTGTTTAATTTGGTAAAAGGATTGAAATGAATTAAAGCTGAAAGTTGCTTGTTATTTATTAAAGTACCCAAGTGTTGTGGCTTTGTGAAAATAGAGGCCTTATATTGCAAATAAGCCATCATTGAGATAGTGGATGATAGAATGTCTTAATAACCTTAATATTAATTTGTCTTATATGTATAATGGATGGGCAATTTAGTAATTGAAATAATAACATTATATTAATGAAACAAAATATGAGTGTTCGTCTTTTATTTTTCTTTACTTTGGCCGAATATTAGAGAAAGAAGGAAGGCTTTAGTTCTTTTGATTTTCGGCACTTCTAAGCTTGAATTCAAGGTATGTTTTCGGTTGGTTTTCGATAATTTTTTACGTTTTTGCAATCGCTGCTTTGAGAGTTTCAAAACCCATGTATTAATTTTAATTATTGGTGATGTTTGTGTGATATGCCATTGATGAAATGTTGAGCTTTTTGATGAGTTTAAGTGTTAAATGAAAGATATGTGTTAGATGAACATTTGTTGTTCATGAATTTTTGATGAATTTAGCTAATTAGGGCTAAATCGAGAAAATGAAATTTTGAAGGACTAATTTGGGAAATAAATGAAATGTATGGGCTCATATGAGCATGAGTGAAATTCAGCTAGGCATGGGTAATATGGAATTTGATGTATTTTGTGATTTTGTGAATTAGGGACTAAAATGTCAAAATGTAAAAATGTGAGGGCTAATTTGCAAATAGCCCTAAATGTATGTTTTTGGGTTGAATTGTATGAATTAGTGAATAAAGGGGTTAATTTTGAAAATGTTTAGATCAAGAACCAAGGAAAACGGACATAGATCGCGGAAAAGCGAAAGTAACCGAGTAGCTGTTTTCATTTCGATAAACCAAATCCGAGGTAAGTCACTATGCAAATAAACGTACTTGTACGATATTACATGTGTTCATATGACCAATATTAGTTATGGATGTTAATGAGAAGCTATGCAACTGAATTCAGAGATAAGTCCAATATAATGACTAAGTCCGAGAAGTCCCGTACAAACCTAGGAATAGATAGGATTAGCTATGTCATGACATAGGTATCTGTTCTACTTTATCGTGTAAGACCACGTCTGGGACGTTGGCATCGATATTATCTTTATGTGTAAGACCTCGTCTGGGAAGTAGGTATCTATATGAGCTTTACGTGTAAGACCATGTCTGGGACATCGGCATCGTATTGATTCGTGTAAGACCCTATCTGGGACAGTGGCATCGTTATTCGATTACATGTAAGACCTCGCTGCGGGACGTTGGCTTTGTACGACCATTCTCGAGCTTTACGAGTATCTTACTAGATTCCTCACGGTTCAACGGGCAAGTTTGTGATACGAAATAGCCATGTAAATAGTGAATCCGATATGTGCACGTTGATTTATACACTAAGTGTGTATATAAGGTAAGTCCCTATGTAACCTTGCTATGGTGGTTGTGAACCTTTGAAATAGTTGTGTGCATAAGAGACTTTTGGAATTGATGAATGTGGCCAATAGTATGAATCAAAGTATATATGTGAAAAGATGTTATGTATATGAAATGTGCTTATTTTTCTACATGCTTATATATTTTTATATTAAGCTTATTTGTATATGACTTACTAAGCTTTTGGAAAGCTTACTCTATGTGTGTGTTTTCTCTGTTTATAAGTAGTCAAAGCTACTGAAGGCTCGGGACCGTCACGGATCGTCATCACACTACTAAACTTATTTTGGTACACTTTGAAAATGTATATGGCTAGATATGGCATGTATAGGCTAGTCCTTGTTTTGAGTTGTTATGTGGACTTAGCCATGTGATTTGGCTATTTATGTTTTGGTAATATGCTTATATAAATGTGATATGAGAAGTTGTTTTGGTATGTTTAGTTGATATATGAAGTGGTTAATATGGTAAGTTCATAGATGAATGGTGCTTGGGCATAATTGTGATTTGGTCATGCAAATTGGTATGTTTGGAATTGGTTTTGAAGATATTATTGTGTAATTTATTTAGTTTTCAAATATGAATGAAATGGGATAATATATGTTGTTTGTAGGTATGACCCTTGAGGGTGGCATTTTGGCCTTGTAAATGGCCTATATTGTCACACGGTCTAGGCACACTGGCGTGCCTAGAGACCGTGGATAAATTGGCAGAATGTAGCCTAATAGCACACGACCTCGACATGGGCGTGTCAACTGGCCGTGGTGTGAAGTCAGTAGCTAGCTTAAGAGCACACGGCCATGGCACATGGGTGTGCTTAGTGGCCGTGGTGGGTAGTCAGTATATAGACACGGATGGACACACGGGGGTGTCTAGAAGCCGTGGAGGGAGGGCACGCCTCCTCCTCGCGGCGTGTCTCCCCTGAAAGTTAGAAAAGTTTTTAATTTTCATGAAATTTCATATGTGTTTCAGTTTAGTCCCAACTCGGTTTCTAAGCATGTTTAAGGTCTCGATGACCATATTGAGGGACACTATGCTTGAGAATGATGAATGAATGTATGAATTTCTGTATATGTTTTCCGATCTCTCCGGTAACGCCTTTAACCCTAGTCCGTCGTTGGATACTGGTTAGGGGTGTTACACCCTTGATCTTTCTCACGAGCTTTTCACCGATCGCATTTATCCTCTTATCCCCGTTGTTGGGTAATGGGTTCTCCACATTAGGTGTATCATCGAACTTCACGATCCCCATTTTGATGTGCCTCACTACTACCTTTTTGAAGGCAGTGTAGTTTTCTATTGAATGCTCCGATATTCTCGCATGGTAATCACAGTGAGCGTTTGAGTCATACCATTTAGGATATGGGGGCTGCAACGGTTTTAGATAAAACGAGGACACCACATGCACATCAAATAAACTTTGATATAGCTCCTTATACGTCATTGGGATTGGCGTAAATTAGAGCTTTTCAGAATTTTGTCTTGCGCCTGATTCTTGTCTGGTCGACCCTTGTTGCCTAGCCGTAACTACCTTTGGCTGGCTAACAGTGATTGCCTTCGAGTACCCTTGGTTGTATGTACTCGTATTATTCACCACATTGTCCTTTTTCCTAGGAGTAGACTTCTTAGTGGTTTCCCCCGCTTCAATCTTACCACCCCTTATGGCATTTTATATCATTTCTCTTGCCATCAGTATATCCGTGAAGCTCTTGGTAGTACTTCCTATCATGTGGGTGATGAATGGAGCCTTCAAGGTGTTGATAAAAAGCATTGTAGTCTCCTTTTCTAAGAGCGGTGGCTGAACTTGCATAGTAACCTCCCTCCATCTTTGTGCATACTGCCTGAAACTTTCATTTGGTTTCTTCTCCATGTTCTGTAGCATGATTCTGTCAGGTGTCATGTCTGTGACATGATTGTATTGCTTCATGAAGGCTTGGGCCAGATCTCTCCAGGAGCTAATCCTAGCACGGCTGAGTTGATTGTACCACCTGGATGTTGCCCCCACTAAACTTTCTTGGAAACAATGAATCAAAAGTTGATCATTGTTCACGTGAGCTGATCATCCGCTCTACGTAACATAGTGATGTGGGCTTCAGGGCAGCTAGTCCCATTGTACTTCTCAAATTCTGGCATCTTAAATTTATGAGGAAGCACCAAATCGGGAACAAAACTCAAGTCTTTTGCGTCAATACCATGGTGATGATCGGCATTTTCCAAAGCCTTGAACTTTTCCTTCAACCATCTACAATCCTCCTCTAACCGCCTCGAGGATTCAATTCTTGTCCCTTCCTCTCTCGCTATATCCAAATCGTGGATAATCGGATTAGCGAGTGTTATCTCCTAGGTTAGATCCTGAGCCAACTTGGAAGTTCATGGGCGGTCTAGTATCAGCTTGCCCCTGTTGAGGCCTAATCGTGACAGATGCCCTTTGGGGATACTCTTCAGGCTGTGTTTGTGCATGTGGCGGGGTAAAACCCGGGGGAATGCCTTCACTATCTTCTCCAAAGAATAGCCATTGGACCTTTTCCTTTGTCCATCGCCTGCTCAAAGATCTCGGGCCATTTGAGCCATCATGTTCCTTTGAGCTTCCAACATTTGGTCTCTCATTTCTTGTTAGAGCTTTGCCAATTGCTCTTGCATCTGGTCTTGCATGTCTCTTTGGAACTGTTCAAGTCTTTGATTCATTTTCTTTGTCTTGGCACGTGTACCGTAATGGTGTTCAGCTTCCAGGTTTTCCTCCTCTCTCTCTCTCTCTCTGTTATAATTTGAACTAATTAGGCTCTCTCTATGGACTTAAATGCATATGATGAGATGTAATGCAAATGCATGAATGCAATGAGGCATCGATTCAGATTCAACTTCATTTTAGAAAACTTTATTAGAAAATAAAATCCTTTACATAAAATAGACTACAAATATGCTTTCGCCCTAAGGCCTAAAATTTTGATTTTCCCAAACAACAAGGCTAACTCTTAACCACGATCTGACTGTAGCTCATACTTCGTGCTCAATGTATCAGCCTGTACTTCCAAAGTCTGTAGGTGATCAGCTACCTCTCGAATCTGGACTATTGCTTCACCCATGAGATAATCCCGATTTCTAACTTGGTCATGGGAATGGTGGAGCTCTTCCTTCCAATGCCCTTCCCTTGCTTCAAGATGCTCGATCCGGAGTTCACAATTCTGCAATGCCGATTCTAATCTTTCAATCTTGCCCTTCATTTCCTCAATCTTGTTCAGACTCAACTTCAGCTTGTTTACAGAATTACGGCTTCGATAGTGGTGAAGAGATCGTCCCAGTTCAGTCACTTTAGCCTTTAATCCACTCTTTTCCTTTTGGCTTTCTGCTAACCTCTTTTCTAGGGCCTCGTTTTGCATCTGCATCTCTAAGAACTTCCTCTCCCAATGGTCAGCTTTGGCCTTTTCCTCTTGAACCTCCTGTTGCCACTGTTCTGAAGTCTTCCCCAATCCAGCATTTTTCATCGATAGACGCAGCTTTTTATACTCTGTCTTTAGGCATTCCAAGTCTTCCTCGACCCTTTTCTTCCCTTTTCTTAACTTATCGGCCTCCAGTTTCTGAACATCCCCGTCTAACCTCAGATACATTTTCTCTTCTTCCAACCTCTCTATTCTCTTTCCAAGCTCTGAACTCTTCTTTTCGAAGTCTTGTTTCATAATCTCCAATTCTGATGGGACTACTCGCAAGTACTCTTCGATCGATCGAGCGCCTTCTAGACTTGGCATAGGGATATTATCATTGACTCTTCTACTCCACCATCCACTATACTCTGGGGTCGTCATTGGGCTTACGTCCACTCTCTTCATGTGACGGGTTTGATTCCAAGTATTAGAAATCTCCTTAACCCTTTTCTTGTAGCTATCTCCTTTATACGAAAGCTCGCTCTAAGCTAATCCATGTGTAGCCGGTACAAACTGCCTTGATCTGTATTGTCTCAGTACGAGCAAGGGTACATATCCAATAGCTCCCCGAATTCCAAGTAGAGGGACCCAATCAAAATTCCTTGCCGAGTCTGACATCGATCGGGAACCATCCAGAGAGCTCTCCACTCAACGTCTTCGTCTTGAAGATTTCGTAGAAGCGCTATCCAATTTTCTTCTGATATGTCATCTCTCCTCGGGGTAGCCACTATCTCCTTTAATGGGGAATAATTTTCCGAGAAGACCCGATAAGAAACCTTATCCACCTTCCACAAATGACTGTGGAACCAAGCCAACAACATCTGCGCACATCCTATGAATCTGCCTTCTCCAGCTCTCCTACATGTATTCAACGATCGAAATGTCTCAGCCAAGATTGCAAGAATAGGTGTGACTTGTTTATCAAGTCGATAAAAAATATCTGAGACTGCTTCATCCACATATCCCAATGCCCTAGGGAAAATCACTAACCCGTATATACTCAAAGCAAAAACATTTATCCTCTTTTTCATATCAGGATGTACTAAAATCAAATCTTTCAAAACTTTCCAAGGGATGCACTTACACTCACCTTTTTGCTTGATTCTAGCTGTGACCCACTGTTCGCTCATCTTCGTAATACCCATCAACTTTCTCAGAAAGGTTGGAACACTAGCAGCCCTTGAGTAAGCTTTGTCAACTTGAATCTTGGGACAATGAAATAGAACTGTATACTCTTCCATCGTGGATACCAAATCAACCCTTCCGAAAGTAAAGCAACTATACGCAGGATTCCAATATTGGGTGATAGCTCGAAATAGATGTCCATCTACCTGAATGTCCAACAAGTACGGCAAGTCCCCATAGCTGCTGTAAAACAACTGCTTGGTCTCGTCGCTCCACTGATCCCATATTTCTCTTAATTCCTGGAGATTGTTCTGCGTCACACTGATGCGAGTGTAGTCCCATAATTCTGATGTGTACCCTTCAGCTAGACTATCCCCTTTCTCCAATTGCGTTTGCTCTGACCACCTACGGACGGCTGCATTGTCCTCCACTTTATCAAGGAATTCGTTCTCCATAACCAGCTTTCTAATTTAGTAACTGACCGTGAATCGATACCTCTTAAAATATGAAATGAAATGCAACAAAATAAAACACAACCAGTTAGTAACACAAAGTAAAACATAAAGCAAATAATCAATCATATATCTGGGTGATTGCTAAGGTTTGATATAGTTCTACCTAGGGTAAGTCCTTAGGTTTTCTACATGTGGTTTAGCTCTAAAGTTGAGGTACCTGAACCAGTAGATTCCTCGATCCTCACCCATTATAGGCTCATATGGATCGAGTTCAGTTCAGGGGAATACATTTCCCTATGGCTGCACGGAGATGAAAATCTCACGAAGACATAGGTACGGATGTATCCCGAAAGCGATTCACTATCCTGCACAGAGGTGAAAACCTCACGAAGGAGTAGCTTCTCACTCCCACTTAAAAGGGTATGACCACAACAGTCATGCAATGCAATGCTGAGATTTTATAAAATTAGAACCACATGCAATAAAAAGGATCATAGTTTATCAAATCAGATTTTTAATTTTAGACAAAAGGACAAGAAATAATCAATTTTACGGCTTGACTCTCTTATTGTCCCCAGCGGAGTCGCCAAGCTGTCGAAACCATTTTTAAGTTTTTATAAAAAACGGGAATCGACTTTAAAAAAACGAAAATGGAGTCGCCACCGATCTTTTTTACCTAGGTGTGATTGGATCACCTTATAAAACGTTTTACTTCAAAACATTGATTTTAGTCTATGAAATACAAGAAAACGGGTTCGGGAGTCAGTTACGTACGAGGAAGGGTTAGCGCCCTCGTAACGCCCCAAAAAAATTGGTACCTAATTGATTATTTAATGTCCAAATATCGAAAATTTGAAAAATTTAAAATACGATCCTTTTATTTGTAACACCCCAAACCCGGCCCAAACACCACGACCGGATCTGGTATGTCACTAAGAAAATTTTGGAAGAACATGTCGTATTTTCAGAAAAATATTTTTTCTAAAGTTTATCTTCTTATTCGAGAGAAATTTAATAGTTGATAGTTTAAATAAAATATGCCTTTATAAATTAAAAACCCAAATTTAAATAGATACATTAGTTCAATAAGAATTTAAATAACTAAAAGTAATTAAAGCCCAAAATAAAACAAAACATAAACTAGTGGCCCATAGCCTTATTACAACGAGATTTAAAATCCATTAATTAAAAATATAAAGTATTAACTTGAGACTTTTTTTGGATCCAGTTGGTCTTTTGCATGGCCACCTTGCGTTCCTCTCGGCCGGGTCCAAGCACTAGGTATCACCTCGAAAGGTTAATTAATAGGGTGAGTCGCGAGACTCGATGTGCAACCCTCATGCACCACTAGATTTTGGCCTTAGGCCCATAAAACATTAATAATTCCATTTATAAAAAAAAAAATAATATGCAAGGCCCAACCCATTTGCCTAGGTTTCCATCCGCTACTGCGCCCGTGCCAGACCATTCACACCATTGGGGATTTCTACAATCGACCCACACCGCTACACGCCAAGATGGCGGTCATGCTTTGCTCATCAACATATTATGGCCGAAGCCCTTATAATGAATCACGGCATTAGCCGCTACAACATATAACAAATCACGGTATAAACCGCTACATATAACGTATAACTTCCTCCTTTCATCAACCCAACCCATGCGGTCATAAAATCAATACGCTTTTATCATATAAAGTCAAACATTCATCGACTGTGATTTGCTTCACCTTTTCGGTTTCCAACATTAAACCGAGATATCGGTATTTATCACAACATATAAACTTATGAGCATACATTAATAATCAGATCTAGATGGTGGGGAAGTATTACACACCTGATATCGCGAAATCCAATATTCTTAGTTGATGTCCTTGCTATCTGAATCTATTATCCTCAATGTAAAGCCTTGCTCAAAAGCCGGAAAAATACACAAAGATTTAGCCCCTTCAACAATCGGCCAAGGTTAATAAATCCCAAATTACACGTTAAAACTAATAGATCCCTTACCTTGAAATCCCGAAAGTAACACGATTCTATAACTTAGAGATCTATGTGATTGACTCCACTAAAGTTCCCTTCAGATTTCGGCACAAGTAGGCACCAAAGAAGTAATTCGGTAATCACAGGAGATGAGATCTAGGGATTTCGGCTTTTAGGAAAATCCCGGAAAAAGTATGAACAAGAGAAGGCTGATGTGTCTTTGGCTTTTAAAATACTTGAGTGAGGAGTTTCGGTTTCTAACAGAAAAAGAGAAGAAGAAAAGAAAACAAGGAAGAGACTTGAAGATTTTGGCTAGGAAGAAAAAGAATGGAAAGAGTTTCGGCTTTTGAATCAAAGTGAAGATGAGGGAATAGGCTTAGAGATTTTGGCTTTTGCAGAGAATGAAGAAGAAGATGGAACTTTAGGAGTTTTCGGCTTTTACTCAGAGAAGAAGAGAAAAGAATGAGAGAAAAACCCAAATGCTGAAATTGAAGAGATATTCCCCCTATTTATAGAAATTTCGACACTTACCTAACCTTGCAGATAAATCCTATCTTTTCTCCTTTATCTTAATCTACTAGCTCATCTAAAAGAGACTTAATTATCTCTAACTCCTCCCTCCTTTATCAGCATATTATACATATATTTTAATCATTAAAATCCCTAAATTTTAGCCTTTATCTGCTTATTATCCACATAAAATAAATTCCTAAATAATAGCCTTTATCTGCTTATTATCCACATATTTTAAACATTAAAACCCCTAAATTTTAGCCTGTTGCCATCCACTCCACCTAATCCTAATGCCCAAAATTTAGCTAACTTAAATTAAAAGAATTAGGCTCCATGAAACTTAAATTTGGGCCCCTTACTCCCTTGTGTGGCGTCACCTCCTAAGATTGGGCCACAAGCCCACTTTGGTATTTTAAACATAGATACTACCTTTTAAACCCTATAATGCCCAAACAGATAATTTTAATCAAGGCCCCTACCTAAGCCTGAGCCCAATTTGGACCCCTAACACTTAAATTAACACATTAAACATATCCACCCATTAAACGTATAGGCCCAAAAATTCAGGATGTTACATTATTCGAAAGAAAGCCAAGACTTACTTATCTCAATAAAATATCACACCCAATAAGTTAGGATGCAACATCTCAAAACTTTGAAACTAAGTTTGCCTTTTTTGTAGAAAATTCTTATCTTGAGACTCAAGACATCATATCCAATAAGTTAGGATACAACGTTTTGAATTCCCGAGAATGAATTTTGATTTGAAGTTTATAAGTTTCAATTTTAAAAGAAAAGGGATATTTAATATCTTAAGTTCAACGAAAAAAATCGAAACCTAGTGAGTTAGGGCACAATTCTTCTCGAAGTTCCCAAATATTACATATCACCATATTTTTTAACAAAACTTTGAATAAAATACGATAATTTTACAAAATGTGTTTTTTATAAAAATGATGTGAATCCGATTTTGCATTGATACATTACAAAATATAAATATCAAATAGCAATTCATTATAATCACAAGTCATATTAATGATTAATACTAATATAGACAATTAACGAAAGAATAATGTAACATAACAAATAATACATGAAATGACTATGCTAAAGCAATAATAAACAAATAAAAAAACACAAATAAATGAATACAAGATATAAAATAAGCAACAACAATTAAGATTCTATATGAAGCATAAAAATTCAAGAAATAAATATTAAATTCTACAAACAAGATCAAATAGAATAACAAATAAATGAATAATATATTTAAACACTTTGAATAAATACTTTATCAAAGTAAAAAATGATAATTTCTAAAACGATTAACATGTATAAATAATATATTTTAAATAAATCATATAAAGACTTAGAGTATAAAAATAATAATAATAAGTATACTTATAATAAATATAAATTAGTACATATATAAATGATAATATATGATAAAAATGATTAATAAATAGTATATAATAATTTTAAATAAAGATATCTAAAAATATAATATAAACAATATAAATAAAATTTATACAAAATAAGATTTTATATGATATAATATAGTACTATATAATATACAAGATTTTAAAAATATAATATAATAACTAATAAAAAATAATATGTAATATATATAAATAATATTAAACTAAATAAAATATCCTAATATAAATAATAAATAGTAATAATTTAATATATATAATATTAAATAATTAAAAATAAGAATGAAAATAAAAAAAGAATCAAAGGATTAAATCAGAGGAAAAAAAATCAGGGTAAAAAATGTAAAAGGACCAGATTAGAACGCGCGTCACATCACAGGGACTTATTAGGCAATTATGCCTTATCTCCAAAACGACGTCGTTCTGATTTTGGCCTTTAAGTAGCCCGAGGACTCAATTGAAACAAAATATAAATTTAGGGCTAATTTAATAAAAAATAAAAATTCAAATTGGACTGAATTAAAAATACTAAAATAGCGGAAGGACCAAAGAGGCAATTAACCCTTTTAACAAAAACGCGCGGATCCTCCCCGGGTGTTCAGGTCAACGCGCGGATCCTCCCTGAACGACTTCGTTTTGTGCTTATTAACTTAAGCAAAAATGGTGCCATTTCTTCTTGCTTATATAAGTTAAAATTCGGCAAAAAAAAAAAACATCTTAACACCGTTTTAGAAAAAACTTAAAAAAATCCTCTCAAAATCCTCCCCTCCTCCGTCCGGAGTGGTCATCGGACTTCATGGGCCACGCGCCGCACGCGCCTCTGTAGATGGCGGTCGAAGGCTAAAAAAACCTCAGTTTTTCAGCGCCATCAAGGGGTAAACTCGAACCTTTTTATTTTAGTATTATTTTGTAAAAAAATGCTTGAATCAAAGAGAAAAATAAAAAAATAACACAAATATAAAAAAAATCAGAAATCACCTCTGTTTATTGGGTTTTTCTCTGTTTATTTCAGTGTGTTTTTCATGTATCTTGTGTATATTCTTTCCGTATCCCCGTTTTACAGATTATTTGGGGTTTTATAGCCCCGAAAATAATGAAAAAAAAAAGGAAATACAAAAATTATGTCTCTTTCGCCCTTTTTTGCTGCTCTTTCTTTCTTTTTGCAGGTGAGAGGCAGAGATTTCGGCATCGGAGCGCGACTCACGCATTGATGGCGGCGTGACCGATGGGTGGACGAGGCTTGCTTGGCACTTGCGGTGCCTAGGGTTTTCCAGAAACCCTAGGTCTCTGATTTCGCTTAAGCATTGGGCTCTTTTGGGCCGCGTGTATTTTGGGTAGTAATGTTTTGGGTCACTAGGTTTAGTTTGGGTCTAGGTCTGAGTCTGTTTAGGTATGGGTCAGGTTAAGTTTGGGCCATGGGTGTAATTGGGTAATGGTTTTGTAAATGGACTGTAAAGGGACATTATTTTTTATTTTATTTTTTTTTGAATGGTATGGGCCCAGGCAAAATGGGCCGATTACAATAGGGAATGGTTCGAGGATGTCGACCCCTCACGTTGCAAAAGGCCAAGCCCCTGTCATGATTGGAGCGGTTCTACTAGTTGTCGTTGTATCCTCGCGTTCCTTTGGCAGAGATCACATTTGCGAACCATGTGTCGAGCATCTTCGTAAATAGTAAGCCAATAGTATCCCTGTCCAAGTATTTTCTGCACTAGTAATCTACCCCCTAGGTAATTGCCACAAATGCCCTCATGGATTTCTCTCATGATATACTCAGTTTCCGTGAGAGAGATGCACTGCAGTAGTTGGTATGAAAACCCTCTTCTATATAGCACACCCTCCGGGAGAGTGTATCGTGCTATCTTGTGTTGTTGTTTTGCAAGCTCTTTTCAGTCTTGGCTTTCCTCTTTACCTTGCAGCGTGTGGATTATAGGGGTCATCCATGTTTCTTCTTGAGTTGTAGAGAGCACTTGGGGAATGTTTTAGCTCAGCACTTCCTTATGTTCGAGTAGGATTTCTCCTCTATGTTCAATGGTGATAGAGGATGCTAACTTTGATAGGGCATCTGCGCGTGTGTTGTCGTTCCTTGGGAGCTGCCTGACTTAGCTTTGTCAAATCCCACCAGCAATTGGATTACTATTGTATGATATCGTTTTAGTGTTGCTTTTTTATCCTTATACTCGCCATGTATTCACTTTACCACGAGCTGGGAGTTGATGTGTATGATCAAGTTCCTAGCGTCCAACTCGATGGTGTTGTTCGATGTTTGAAATCCAAATGAAAGCCCATATTGCCATTTGTTGCCCTCTGGGTCTATCACGAGTGCGTCTGCCCCGAATCCTGCTCTGGCTGCGAAGCCATCGACATAGACCATCCAATCTTTCGGTTTATCTATTGTGCGCACAATTCCTGAAGGTGTGTTCATTATTGGTATTTTTCAACAATGAAAAGTAACTTTAGTAAAACATGCAAAATGAGTATTGTTTCATCGCAAAGTATGAGAATCGTTAGAGTGGTACTTTTCATCATATAATGTGCCATCATTAAATTGCTACTTTTTGTTAGTGTTCGCATATTACATTATCTCTGTGGGGTATTTCACTATTCAATGTTTCAATTTGCAATCTATGTTACCTGTCGTGTCTTCACTTCCTTCGAACGAGCATTCTACCATGAAATTTGCCAACATCTGCCCTTTTATCGCTACCTCAGGGTAAAATCTATCCCAAATTCTACAAGTTCGATGTTCTATTTTGGTATCCTCCCCAGGGTGTCTGTCTTGGAGAGTATTTTCTTCATTGGCTGGTTAGTGTCTACGATGATTAGGTGGGCCTGGAAGTATGGTCATAGCTTGCGAGCTGCAATGATTAGAGCATAGATGCATTTTTTCTATTTTTGTGTACCTAAGCTCGCCATGCTAAAGGACCTTGCTGACATAGTACACTGGAAATTGAAGGGTACCTTCGGACTTGACTAAGACGGCTGCAATTGTTTCCTCTAAGGCTGCTAAGTACAGGTGTAATGTTTCTCCCATTTGATGAGACTTTAGCAGTGGGGGGAATTAAGGTACTACTTTGGTTGTTCAAAGGCGGTTTGGCATTCTTCGGTCCACGAGAAGGGCTTCCTCAAAGCTCTGAAAAATGGCAAGCATTTGTCTGCCATTCTAGAGATAAACCTGTTCAGCGCTACCACCCTACTCGTAAAGTGCTGGATTTCTTTTATAGTTCGCAGGAGGGCATCTCTGCGATGGCTTGGATTTTTTCTAGGTTCACCTCTATTCCTCTCTCCAAGATCATGAAACCCAAGAACTTGCCAGCTCACACACCGAAGGCGTACTTCTCAGGGTTAAGCTTCATGTTGTGGGCCCTCAACGTTGTGAACGCGTCAGTGAGGTTTCGCACATGTTTCTCCATGGATTCACTTTTTACAAACATGTCATTTACGTACACCTCCAGACTGTGACCTATCTGCTCTTTGAATATCTTGTTTACCAACCTTTGGTAAGTTGCACCCGCATTTTTGAGTCCAAATGGCATGACCCAATAATAGAATAGACCTTCTTCAATAATGAAAGTTGTCTTTTCCTAGTCGCCACGATCTAGTAGGATCTGATTGTAGCCTGAAAAGGCGTCCATAAAGCTCATAAACTTGTGTCAAGCGAAGGTGTCCATTAGGCGATCTATCGATGGTAGGGGGAAGCTATCCTTGGGGCATGCCTTGTTTAGGTTGGTGAAGTCAATGCACATCTCCCACTTGCTTGTCACCATCTTTACCATCCCTACGTTTGAGATCCAGTCCAGGTACTCCACTTCCCTGATGAATCTAGCGACCAAGAACTTGGCGACTTCCTGTCTCACTGCCTCTATTATGTGTGGTGCAAATTTTCTCTTTTTCTATTTCACGGGCTTCGCTTCTAGGAGTACATTCAATCTGTACACTATTACCAGCAGATCCACGCCTGGCATATCCGTTACAGACCATGCGAAGACGTGCGAGTTCCTCCTCAAGCACTCGACCAGTAACATCTTCTCTTCCCCACTTAGCACCGACGAGATCTTAACTGTATTTTTTGTTATTATCGCAAAATAGCTGCAAGGTCTCGGTGTGCTCTACTGTCTTCGGTTTCTTATCTTGCTCTTCCCTTACATCCAGATCATCCAAGTCGATAGCTCGGCCTGGCAAACTCTGCTTCTCGGTCAGAGGCTGCTTTGCCTACCTGACAGATCATATATGACATTGTCTTGCTATGTGCTGGTTGGATCGCAAGAAGCCGAAGTTGGTACTTATCGAGAACTTAATCCTCATACAATAGGTTACCATCACTATCTCGGCCATTCACATGATTATTTTACCAAAGATGGCATTATATGGCATTGGATGGTAGTCCACATAGAATTTGACACATTCCGTGGTCGTATGTTCATCGTCACCTAGAGTGACCGGCAACGTGATGGAGCCTCTTACTTCAACAAGGTTGTTGGTAAAGCCGTATAAAGGGTTGGCTACGGATCAGAACTGCTCTTTTAAGCCCATTTTCTTATATGCTCCCCAAGATAGGACTTCCACTACACTATCGCTATTGACAAGTATCCTCTTAACTTTGAAGCCTGCGACCTCAGTCGAAACTACTATTAGGTCGTTCCCTTCTTCATCGCGAATTAGCTCATCATCGTCATTTCTGAACTCCACATCCATTTTTCTTGGTGTCGCGGTCTCTTCGATGTACTGAGTGACATCACACCCCTCATGTGTGCTCGCCTCTTTGTGCTTGACTGCATCCACTCGTCACTTGTGCCTACTATCACATGAATAGTGCCTCGCACCCTTTGCTTTCCCTTAGGATCTGGTCCTTGCTAGCTTTGGCCTTGCTGTTGGCCTCCTCGATTTATGAACTCTACAAGTTCACCATTCCAGGTTGATTCTTTTAAGGCATCCTTTAGCGTGAAACAGTCCTTGGTCTTATGTTCTATGTTATCATGGAAGGCGCATCAGTCCCTAAAATTTATTCTTCTACCGGGACTTCGCATCGAGGGGTTCGGGAAAGATGCCTAGGCTCTTTACTTGGTTAAGGATGTAAGCTCGCGTGGCATTTAATGAGGTGTAAGCCTTGAACCTGCCCTGAGGGGGTAACACCTCGCATGCTCTTACTGGTGCCTCTACGGGTTTCTAAATGCATCGCCTTGAGCCGGGATCCTGTGTGACCTATCGGTTCTAACCCGCAGGGACTAGTTGTTGGGAGATTGTCTAGTGTGCTGCCCTTCTCTATTCCTAGGTTGTCTATCCTCCCTTTGAAAGCTGACACGTGACGCCCTCTTAATTTCCTCTGCCTCTGTGAACTTATGAGTCCGTTCGTATAGGTCGACTAGGCTCTGTGGCCTGTTGTCCATGAATAAGTACTGTACGTGGTCTTTCTGCACTCCCATGATAACGGTGTCTATTTCCCACTAATCTTTCAAGTTTTTTGTATTAAGTGTAGCCGCGTGAAACCTCTTTATGCAGTCTTGAAAGGACTCACCTTCTTGCTGTTTTATCGACATCATCCTCATGGGCGTGTTCATGATTGCTCGGTGGGCCTTAAATCTTCCCAAGAACATTTGCCCTAGTTGTGAGAAGTTCCGAACTGAGCCTTGTGGAAGGGAGAGATACCAGTCCTTGGTGCTTGCTCTCAACTTCGTATAGAAGGCCTTGCATTTGGCTACGTCTGATGCTCCAACACGTTCATACAGTTATTATACTGCATTAGATGGGCTTGTGGATCCCTTCGTCCCTCAAACATATCTTTAGATAACTTGAAGTCGCAAGGCAAGATCATCATATGATCTCGGGAGCTAGCAGGTTGTTAGAACAGAACAATCAATCCATGTCTTGTGACTCAAGGTGCAAGGCCCGTATGTCGCGATGAAGCTCATCCATCTCGTTCATCCACTTATTGACCTGGGTGCTCGGGGCTTCATCTTGGGTGGCATTTCCCTGAGATCCTGAGTTATCAACATGTGCCTTTCTATGCAGTTCATCATTCTGTCTTAGCAACTCCTGTTGAAAGGCTTGTTGTTCTACAAACCTCGCTTCTTTTGCCGCCATCTATTCCCTCGTGAACTTCATCTGTTCCTAGAGGGCTAGGAGCTGCGACGGGGGTGGTTCTTGGTTGAGGGAAGATGGCATTCCCTGGCCCGAGGAGAAATTAAGGTCCAGGGAAAGAGAAGGCCCCTGATAAACTACATTGTCAAGGTTTTCGGGTCTATCAGTGAACCAGGAGGCAAACAAGTCTGTCCCTTCATGTCGGGGGTCAAAGCTCGATGCTCCTATCTGACTGAGGGAGAGGACAAAGGGAAAAGTCTCGTTAGGGTGAGTCATTTTTTATGCTTTAAGTTGAAGAGAACTGAATCAAACTGGAGAGAACCAACCGGTCGGAAGTAGTCCACCCTCACCACACCAATTGTTAAGTAATGTTTTCTCATGTATCATTAAGAGAAACACAGGGGGTATTTATACAAGTTCCTACTGCTACTATTGTAGCTCACAATAGGGCCCACTATTTTGTCTCAACCTTTGGGCTAATGGTATTGACATTCCCTGTCCCAAGTGTTGACATTCTTTTAGCGTTCATTTGCTTATTAGACGCCTTCCTGTGGAGCACGCGGTCCTTTCTAATCCTGGGACTGACTCCCCCAGCAAACATTGCACCTACCAGTCACGAGCGCGGATCCCTTGCAGGGCTCACGATCCCCTCCGTGAACACAGGTCACGACCTCATTACTGCGAGGCTTATGCGAGCTCCCCTTGCGGACTCCTCGCGCGAGCTATCTTTGCGAACATCTAACCTTCTCGTGAGGTCATTGGCTGACTATACCTGTAGGCGAACATTCTTCTTCCGGGTCGGGTTGTAACATCCTAAAATTTGGAATTTTATGTGTTGCATTGTTTTTGGTGTTAAGCTAGTTAAATTATTAATTGTGTATGTTTAGGAGGTCCTGAGAAGACTCGGGGTTCATTTGGACCTAGTGAAAATTTTTGGCATTTAGTACTTTAAGGAGATGGAGTAAGTGACCTTAAAGCATATGGAAATAATTGAGTAAATAGCTAGCATAAATGAGCTATTGGTAAGAAGGTTAAGGCGCCACATGTAGTACCTTGAGGGGAGAGGTTAGAATCCCTTTGTGTGCAATTTTTGACTTATATTTTTGCACTCTTTCCTTAAGTGTCGGCCAAGAGGTATTTATGGCAAGTTTGACTTCTTTATTTTTGGTAAGGTGGCTAAGGAATTAAGGAAAGGTTGAGGTTGGGGAAAGGAATCAAAAGGAAAAGGCAAGTAAGGGGAACAAGTGGCTTATTTCATGGAGAATGCTATGAAAAGTATGGTTGGCAAAATTTTGACCCTTATGGCAATGCATGTGGACGGTTTTGGGGGTAGATAGGTGGCTGAAATTTTATTTTGGCTTTTGGTAGGGTCTTGGTATTGTTTCGGGTCAAAAATCTCATTTGCAACTTTAGTGTCATCTTCTCCCAATTTGCTATTCTCTTTGCCGAAATCTTCTAGCACAATAGTGCATTTTTCTTCTCTTTGGATTGGTCACATATTCACCTTTTGTCCATCTTCCTTGATAGCCGAAACTTCAAGTTAATTATTAGCAAATTCTTCTTCTTTCTTCTTGATTGTAGAATGCACCAAAACCATTGAGACAAAATTGTTCACTCTTTATTCCTTGGAAGAACCAAAACCCCAAAAATACACATTTTTCATCTTTCTATTCCTTTTTACAAAAGTTTACAAACCTTTCTTTTTCTTCTTAAAATCTATACCTCCATAGCCGAATATCATTGTTCATTTCCTTCATAACCGAAACCTTTTCATCATTCTTTCTTTCTTTCTCATTCGAACTATCACTTATTCCTTAATCCATCGGTAAGTGTTATTTCCAATATTTTATTTTATTTCTCTTAATGCCGAAATATTATTTTGGTTTGGATGGTCATTTTGACCGAGATCACCACCTTTTTTCTTTCATTTGAAATCTTTTTCTTCCTCGTAGAGATATAGTGGAAGGCCGAAACTTGGATTTTTTCCGAAGTCATCATATCATTGCTAGAAGTCGGTTCTAAAATCTTTTAGGTAAGTGTTATTCAAGGATTCTATAAATCATTCTTTATTCGATAATATGGTGATGATTAACCGATATTATTCATAGGGGTTAAATTACTCAATCTACCAAATCATTGGTCACTCGGAAATTAGTGGTAAGTCGATCTTCACCATTTCGATAATCCATATTTTATTGTAATACCGATTGTGTAAGATCTAACCGAATGGAGACTTGTGGTACCGATTCGAATGGGAAGTCGAGTGGAGATCTAAAAAGGAGCGGATTAACGATCCTTACTCCTAAATTCAAGCGAAGGGCTGTATCGACGATTCGAGATTTTCCATCGGGTTGTGGACCCTCATCCGATGAGAATCGACTATTCGAGGTCATTCGCAATTCTGAGGCATCAGCGATTCGGGATTTTCCACTGGGTTGTGGACCGTCAACCGGGGAGAACTGAAAAATCGTAGTTGTTCACGATCCCGAGGGTAAATTTTAGATCGTTTGTTTTAAAGTAGATTTATTAAATCGCGTACGTTGACTAATCGAGTGTTATAAAATTTTAAGTGTCGACGATCGAGAGAGCGTAGTGCTTACCGTAATCAAGTGTGTAATCTCAGACCGTTTTCCGTGGGTTGGAGATTAATGTTATATTGATAGTAAACCGTTTAATTAAAATCGTATTAAGGTGAAACCGGGAAAATTGGCTTAGTTCTCATATGATAAAATTGATAAAATCGATAAAATTGTTATGTGGGCCAAAACGATATATTTTTCTATGTGGGCCAAAACGATATATTTTGTTATGTGGGCCAAAACGATATATTTTGCTATGTGGGCCAAATCGATATATTTTCTATATGGGCCGATCTGAAAATTTGCGAAATAGGCCATGATGATATTCTACTTAATGGGCCAATTTGATAAATTGTTATAATGGGCCATAATTTTTGTAATAAATATCCGAATAAACTATTGTAATTTATTATGCATTATATACATGAATTGCATGGGATGGGATAATGATGAAGAGAACTTTTGGTAGCTCTGCTACATAATTTTGGTGGCTTGGCCACAAATCTGAATGGTGGCAATGCCACGTAAATTCTGTTATTTTGGTGGCTTGTCCACAATTATATTTGATATAAATGGCTTAATGCCTGCGATTGGTGTGTTGGCGGGGTGGGTTGACTGATGATCACCCACAGGTGTGTTGGTTGGTACGGGTGGTGTGTAACGGATGGAATACTATGCTTGGTTTGGGAATTGCATTACATATTCATGTTATATTCATTACATTATTATTATTGTAAATGGGCTTAGGCCCAAATATTTGCTTAATGGATTTTGGCCCAGTGGACAACGGTAAGTGGGTTACACATTGAGTTCTAGTAACTCACCCCCGTTTTCCTTATCCCTTTCAGGTAATGATCAATGATGGAGACTTGGGTCGTGGATATCTTGGTGGAGGCCATACTTAAAAAACGGTTAAATTTGGAATTTGGATTTCTTTTAATATTTTTAATTACTTTGCTATTTTGAATTAAGGTTGTAATAAGGCATCTGGATTAATTTTTGTTTTGTTTATTGTTGGAAGAATTCATAAACTGCTTTAAGTATTTCAAATTTGGGATTATATTTTTCTAAAAACTTAAATAAACGTTTTATTCAAAAATGAGTATATAAAAAGGATTTCATAATAATTTCATATTTTTAACTCGGAAAATTACTCTTAAGATTTTCATCAATTCTTTTCGAAAAATATTTTTAGTTTCTTTTAAAATTTTCTCGAACTGTTAACGATATTTTCAAAATTTCGATTTATAATATCTTACATCTCAAATTGTCGATTTATCAATCAAATCTTTTACTCAATAAATACTTCGTCAAAATTTTGAAATCTGTTTTACTTAAGGAATCAAAGTATATTCATTTTGTGTGACATGTCAAATCTGGCCTTAACGCATAGGCCGGGTTTGGGGTGTTACAAATGTTATAAATAAAATAAAATAAAATAAAACTGTCATAAAGATATCCTCAAAATCTTATATTACCTAATAAAGATGTGATAGGGAGATTATTATTTATATTACTAAATCTTAATATAGTTGGGAATATAAAATTACTAACTCTATAATTTTTTAAATCTAAATAAGAAAATATAAATTTGTAATCTTACATTACCATAGTAAATGTAGAGTTTTATACACCAAACTTCTAATCAAATAACTTAATTATAGATTGAATTAAGAATTTTCAACCAAATGGCCTAATAAAATAAGTTGTTTATATATTAAATTGTAGATATTATAATTAGTTTGCATTTTCATGCGATGTATGAATTGATAAGGTATATAATTTAAATTTTAAATTAATTATAATGTGAAAGTATGTAGCATAAAATATTATTATAGTTTTTTTTAGTAAATAAAACAGAACAAGCGAAACATAAGGAAATTCTAGTTCAATGCGGACATATTAGAATATGTTGGAAAGTTTTTAATTTTTGAAAACTTTAAGGCATATTCTCGATTGGTAAAGGTGGAGAGTTGAATTATAAAATTATGGTTTTATATTTATAAAATTATGGTTTTATATTCTACTCCATGTGACCTTTACAATGGTATATCATATGTTCAAAATGGTTGAGAGATGAATGAGAAATTGATGCTCAAAGTAAGCTACTTGTGAATATTTGTTGAGGAAAAGAAAGCTTAGATCCCACATTGGTTAAATACCAAGTGTGAGATGTGTGAAAGGCTATTGAATTATTAAGTTTGAAACCTTGCCTCGCGCGTAGGGGGTGCAGATCCAAACCCATCAGGGTTGGGGTGCACTCGCACAACATGGCGACGCGAAATGTCAGGCTCAAAATGGGCTTGTGGATATTTTAGCCCAACACAAAAATTCACCCTACAATATAGGGTCAAAAAGCCAAAATAAATGATTTTTAACCCTTACAAAAAGAAAATGAATTCTTGAACCCCTTTTACGCTCATGTCACGTTAAGGTACTGCAGAAGAAAAAACTACAAAATCTGATCCAATTTATCGTAATCGATTAGTTAACATGTTGGTTAACTGTATTCTGAAACACAGAAAAAAAATCATTGGTTTATCAAATTATCTATCGAGCCTTGAAAAAGATTCAACAAAAAGACAGAAATAAATCCACTATTTGTTCTCAGCAAATATACAGAATCTGTTTTAAAAGGACATATATCTTGATTTTATTTGATTCCAATCAATTTGATTTGATTTTATTCAAATTGATTTAAATACTCCTTTAATGTAGATTTTGTATCTTTATTCATGGAAATTTTCAAAATTCCACCATATTGAATGCCTATAAAAGCCTAAAAAATTCTGTAGACACAACCACAACGAATTTATTCCACTCTCAAAATTATTTTCTTTTTCCTCTCCAAATTTTCAAACATTTCGGTGATAGAAGAAGATAAGGTTTGTTCGTTGATCACTGCAGAGGTACCATTGTCGCGATCATTTTGTTGTTGTATCCTGGGAGACAGATGACCAACGTTTCTCCAAGTACCGTAGGAGTGGCCGAATCTATCTTAAGGAAACTGTGAAAACAAGCCTCGACATCTTGTAAAACTTGATTCCCTTATTCGATTTCTCATTTTTAAATATCTGGTTTGTAGTAGCCCATTTATGCCCGGGCCCAAACAAACAAAAACAAAATAAAAATAAAATAAAAAAATCAATGTCCAGTTTTATTTTTACAGTTCGTTTACAAAACTAAACAGATGACCCAGTGGCCCAATCCATTACAGTAGCCCAATTACAAGCCACTACCCAAAACAGACTACCCAGACCCAAACCTATGCGGCCCAAAAGGGCCCAATACCCAAACTGTTCCAAGAGACCTAGGGTTTCTGGAAAACCCTCGTGCCGCAAGCACCCAGCACAACTCCTTCCTCGCGGCGCAATCAGCGCACGCATAGCGCTCCACCGCCGAGTTTCTCGCCATTCACCTGCAAAACAAGGAAAGAAAAGGGACAGTAGAAGCAAAATAGGGTCCTATGTTTATTTCCCAATTTATTTTTGGGTTATAAAAAACCCATTGTAATCTGTAAAAGGGACGATTTTTTTACACAATATACATATACAGACGAATATACAAAAAAAATACAGAAATAAAGAAACAAAAAATCTTCGAAAAACAGAGGTGATTTTCGCCAATATTATTCTATTTAGTTTTTTTTTTTCAAATATATAAAGTAAAGGGGTTTACCTTTCGATTCGCATTTAAAAAGCGAAGTTTGTGGCCTCCGACCGCCGTTTACGATGGCGCGTGCGGTGGCGTGTGCGACGGTCTGTCACCGAAGCCAGGGCCGGAGACTGAGAGACGGAGAGAGCTTTTTGAAGCTCTACTTGTTTTTTTTTTTTGAGATAGCTTTAAAATGTTTTTTTATACTGATTTTTGGTTTATATAGACCAGTGGAACGGCGTCGTTTTGGTGTGGTCAATTAATGACCAAAACGGCGTCGTTTTAAGGTTGAAGATCAGCGCGTTGACCCGACCCGGGGAGGATCCGCGCGTTTTTATTAAAAGGTCTAATTGCTCTATAGGCCCTTTCGCATTATTTCAATTTTATAATTATGTCTGATTCGTTTTTTCTTTATTTTTAAATTGGCCCAGAACTATGGCCTTTGTTTCAATTTGGTCCTTTTACATTTTATTTTTATTTCTATTTAATCCTTGTTTCTTTGTTTATTTTTTAAAAAAAAAAACCTTTCTTTTATTTTTTATTTTATTTTTAAATTATTTTAACATTATATTAAATTATTTCATTTTATTTTATTAAAAATTTAATATTTTAATAATGTATATTAATTTATTAATAATATAAAGTTTTTATGTATGGTTTATTTTAAATACGTATTATTTTTATATGTATTAATTTATTACTATTTATTATTTATATTAAGTTATTTTATTAAGTTCAATATTATTCATATATTATATATTATTTTAAAATGCGCATGTTAGTTATTATATTACACTTTTTATTTTGTATATTATATATTATTATATTATATCATATATTACTTTTAAAATTTTATTTTGTATAAAATTTATTTATATTGTATAACATATATTGTTTATATTGTTTATATTAAATATGTATTTTTATGATTATTATATTATAAATATATTTTTATTTAAAGTTATATATGTTATTTACTTAAAACCTGTTTTTATCACGTATTATTATTTATATTTATATATATTAAATTATTGAATTATATATTTATTATAAGTATCCCTATATTTTTTTATATTCTAAGTTTTTATATTATTCATTTAAAATATATTGTTTGTACATATTAATCATTTTAGAAATTGTCATATTTTTATTTTTAATAATTATTCGATGTCCTTAAATATATCATTCATTTTTATATATTCTATCTTGTTTGTAGAGTTTCATATTTATTTCTTAATTTTTATCTTTCATATAGATTTTTAAAATTATTACTGCTTATTTTATATCTTGTATTTGTTTATTTATGTTCTTTATTTGCTTAATATTGTTTTAGCATGGTCCTTTTATTACGTGTATCATTTGCTATGTTACGATATTCTTTCGATAATTGTCTATATTAGTATTATTTGTTAATATGATTTGTAATTATGGAGAATTGCTATTTGGAATTGATGTTTTGTAATATATATATGCCATATCTTACTCCAAAACCATTTTTTGTATAAAAACACATTTAGCTGCATTGACGCATTTTATTCAAAGGTTCTTAAATATAGCGATACATGATATTTGGGGACTTCGAGAAAAATTATACCCTAACTCACTGGGTTTTAATTTTCTCGCGGAACTTAAGGTATCAAGTATCCTTTTTAAAAAAAACTCATAAACTTCAAAACAAAACTTATTATCGAAAATTCAAAATGTTATATCTTAACTTATTAGATATAATATTTCGTATCTCGAGGTAAATATTTTCTGTAAATAAAGGCAAGCTTAATTTCGAAGTCTTGAGATTTTACATCCTAACTTATTGGGTGTGACATTTTATTTCTTTGAGATAAGTGAGTTTAGCTTTCTTTCAAATAAATGGATCGTATTTTAAGTTTTTTTAAATTTTCAACATTAGGACATGATTTTATCAATTAGGTACCAATTTTTGGGCGTTACGAGGGTGCTAACCCTTCCTCGTACGTAATCGACTCCTGAACCTGTTTTCTTGAATTTCGTAGGCCAAAATTAATGTTTTAAACAAAACATGTTTTATAAGGTGATCTGATCACACCTAAGCAAAAAAAGATCGGTGGCGACTCCCATTTTCGTTTTTGTAAGTCGATCCCCGTTTTTTCAAAATTAAAAATGGTTTTGACATGGTTTATTTAATTGTTTTTCCAAATTTGATGTTTTAAATAGATATAAATATTTATTTAATTTGTTTTGTTTTTAGATCTGACGTTTTCTTTTTTACATAAAAATAAATATTTTTTTATATTATTTGTTCAGATCTTGCATTTAATATAGATATTTATATTTAACTTTTTTGTTCACTAACATGTTTTGTTCAACAGAATCCACCATAAACATCTCCCTAACCAAAACCAGGGTTCCTCCAATAGATGAAAACGCAATAGCTCTGGATCTACAATTTTCTTCAAATGATCTGCCACTATATTCTGCGCCTGAGGAATATGTCTGACACGAACCTCCCAAGGTCGAATAAGCATGTTATGTATTAGTCTAAGTTTCGTCAGCCTACTAACCGCAGCACCACCAGCAAGAATAATCTCAATCAACAAGGTGTTGTTACACTCAAACTTCAACTTCCGAAATCCTTTGTCCCATGTTAAACGAAGCCCTTCAAGCACTGCACTTGCTTCCACTTGAAACATTGTACCTTCTCCAATCGTCATTGAGAAACCACATTGCCACACCCCATTAAAGTCTCTAATAGCGCCTCCAACAGAGGCACATGCCCTTAAAGAGAGCACAGCACCATTAGTATTAAATTTAACACAACCCTCCTCAAGATGCGACCAAGTTGTACTTATTGCCCAAGGATGAGAATAAGAAAATTAGGAGTAAAAATAAAAATATTATTATAGTTTTAAAAAAAATTATATTTATTATTTTGATATAAAATAGAACTAACCATTTGTAATGATTTAGTAATATTTTAAGAGTATTAATTGGATATAAAAATAAATGTTTTTGTTAAGAGTATTAATTTGATATAAAAATAAATGTTTTTGTTATCATTAATAATTTAAAGTTAACTGTGGAGAATATGTATATTTATTAAAATAATTAAATATTACACTTTACAGAAATTTAAAAATCATGGACAGTATTATTCATTTAAAGTTAAATGTGTGTGTAGCACCCCCAACCCGTATCCGCCGCCGGAATAGGGTTACGAGGCATTACCAAGGAGTACAGAACACTTACAGATAATTTGAAATCATTATTGTTCAAATACCGAGACTAATTATAAACGTTCCTTTAACGGACCTTCGGGGTCCAAATCATGCATTAAGATCGGGTCGAAACTAAACCGGATCCTCAGGAAAATTTTTCGCGACTTTTAAAATTTTTCTCGCATATAAGGGTCACACGCCTGCAGTGATCGGGGACACACAAATGGACCATACGCCCATGGGGTAGACTGTTTGTCACACACTACCTAGACACACGCCCGTGTGTACTGCAGTGTGTGGACGAAAAATTAGGCTATTTTCCAAGCCATATTTCTCACTCACTTGATCCTTTATCTTTACACACATTTTAATACAGTTAAGAACCAATTTAAGATATTCAACCAAGCCTTATACTTGTTATCATTTGTTAGTTGTACACTTCATATAAATAACAAGAAACGTATATAGGCTCAATTCTTATTAAATTCCTCTTATATCTATACTTTTTCACATTATGTATTCATATCACATATAATAATCATACCTCTATATTTCATATACATTTTCATAACAATTTGTCTTGGTTTCTAACTACTTCATATTTGAGTTCTACTGTAACATCCTGAATTTTTGAGCCTATGCGTTAAATGGGTGGATATGTTTAATGTGTTAATTTAAGTGTTAGGGGTCCAAATTGGGCTCAGGCTTAGGTAGAGGTCTTGATTAAAATTATCTGTTTGGGCATTATAGGGTTTAAAATGTAGTATCTATGTTTAAAATATGTGGATAATAAGCAGATAAAGGCTATTATTTAGGAATTTATTTTATGTAGATAATAAGCAGATAAAGGCTAAAATTTAGGGATTTTAATGATTAAAATATGTGGATAATATGCTGATAAAGGAGGGAGGAGTTAGAGATAATTAAGTCTCTTTTAGATGAGCTAGTAGATTAAGATAAAGGAGAAAAGATAGGACTTATCTGCAAGGTTAGGTAAGTGCCGAAATTTCTATAAATAGGGGGAATATCTCTTCAATTTCGGCATTTGGGTTTTCTCTCATTCTTTTCTCTTCTTCTCTGAGTAAAAGCCAAAACTCCTAAAGTTCCATCTTCTTCTTCATTCTCTATAAAAGCCGAAATTTTTAAGCCTATTCCCTCATCTTCACTTTGATTCAAAAGCCGAAACTCTTTCCATTCTTTTTCTTCCTAGCCGAAATCTTCAAGTCTCTTCCTTGTTTTCTTTTCTTCTTCTCTTTTCTGTCGAAACCAAAACTCCTCACTCAAGTATTTTAAAAGCCAAAGACACATCAGCCTTCTCTTGTTCATACTTTTTCCGAGATTTTCCTAAAAGCTGAAATCCCTAGATCTCATCTCCTGTGATTGCCGAATTACTTCTGTGGTGCCTACTTGTGTCAAAATCTGAAGGGAACTTTAGTGGAGTCAATCGCATAGATCTCTAAGTTATAGAATCGTGTTACTTTCGGGATTTCAAGGTAAGGGATCTATTAGTTTTAACGTATAATTTGGGATTTATTAACCTTGGCCGATTGTTGAAGGGGCTAAATCTTTGTGTGTTTTTCCGGCTTTTGAGCAAGGCTTTACATTGAGGATAATAGATCCGGATAGCAAGGACATCGACTAAGAATATTGGATTTCGCGATAACAGGTGTGTAATACTTCCCCACCATCTAGATCTGATTGTTAATGTATGCTCATAAGTTTATATGTTGTGATAAATACCGATATCTCTCGGTTTAATGTTGGAAACCCAAAAGGGTGAAGCAAATCACCAGTGTCGAGTGCATGTTTGACTTTATATGATAAAAGCATATTGATTTTATGACCGCATGGGTTGGGTTGATGAAAGGAGGAAGTTATACGTTATATGTGTAGCGGTTTATCTTTGTGATCTCGTATATGTTGTAACGGCTAATGCCGTGATTCATTATAAGGGCTTCGGCCATAATATGTTGATGAGCGACATGATCGCCATCTTGGCGTGTAGCGGTGTGGTCGATTGTAGAAATCCCCAATGGTGTGAATGGTGGTACGGGGCGTGTAGCGGATGGAAACCTAGGCAAATGGGTTGGGCCTTGAATATTATTTGTTATTTTTTTATAAATGGAATTATTAATCTGCTTTTATGGGCCTAAGGCCAAAATCTAGTGGTGCATGAGGGTTGCACACCGAGTCTCGCGACTCACCCTATTAATTAACCTTTCAGTGATACCTAGAGCTTGGACCGGGCCGAGAGGAACGCAAGGTGGCCATGCAAAAGACCAACTGGATCCAAAAAAAGTCTCAAGTTAATACTTTATATTTTTAATTAATGGATTTTAAATCTCGTTGTAATAAGGCTAAGGGCCACTAGTTTATGTTTTGTTTTATTTTGGGCTTTAATTACTTTTAGTTATTTAAATTCTTATTGAACTAATGTATCTATTTAAATTTGGGTTTTTAATTTATAAAGGCATATTTTATTTAAACTATCAACTATTAAATTTCTCTCGAATAAGAAGATAAACTTTAGAAAAATATTTTTCTAAAAATACGACATGTTCTTCCAAAATTTTCTTAGTGACATACCAGATCCTATTCGTGGTGTTTGGGCCAGTTTGGGGTGTTACAAATTGGTATCGAGCCCGGTTCAAAACTCGGCTCTGGGGTTTTTGGCTCAAAACGTTTTCTAAAGTTGGGTTTTCAAACATGCATATTTATACAGTCCATTAGCTCGAGATGGCACTGCGTCTCCTACCAAGTCCGCTGTAAGTATTCTCAACCATTGTGTGATATAATATATGTGAGCTTGATGGGCTTTATGGGACATAGTTTAGTTAGATTAGAACTTGATGGACTTTAGGCCTAGTGAAACAACTCTTAAAATCTCATAAGACTTAACTTCACTAAACAAACCTCAGAAACGAGTCGCAAGACTAAGGTGTGGCAACAGAGCATATGCATGTCTAGGAATAGATCCTAAGAGCTTGGTATTTAAGCGGTCCAAGTGACTCACCTCCTCTTCGCTAGAATCTTACAGTGCGTGGTATTTGTTCACCGTAGCTATAAGGACTTGTTCATGGGCTGAACCCATAATTAAAACCCGAAAGGGACCAACCACCCTATTTTGGCAAACAAAAACCCCTAAGTTTTGTACATTTCCAAAAAGATACACTTGATTTGAAAATGTTCACAGCTATGAAAAATTTACCCAAAAACCCTATGTTTACAAGAGTAACTAGATTTTCCAAAGTGCCCCTGTTTTGGAAAAAAAAACCCAAGATACCCATGATTTGCAAATATACCTCGATTTACATAGTCAACGAAATTTTTCCGTAAAAAAAAAACAACACAACACATGACAACAAACAGAAATCCACAACCACCTGAAACTACTATTTTCTTTTGAAATCAAATCCTTCAAGATACCCCTGTTTGTTTTAAAAATAAAAAAAAAAATTATTTTGAAAATATTCCTGATTTGTAAAAATTACTAAATCGCCCCTAATGTGTAAAATGACCAAAGTACCCTTGATTGCAAAATTACCAAAATACCCTTATTTCACGAAATCAACAAGGAACTATATTTTGAAAATTACGAAAATACCCATGTAGGATAAAATTACGAAAAATACCCATGGGTAGTGGAATAACGAAAATACCCCTATGTGTTGAATATGGGTGCGTGGATGTTGTCTGTATGTTGATGGTTGAATGTATGTAGTTCTTAGAACTAGGAAAGGTAAACTTGAGACTGAATTGTGAATTCGAAAGAACTACTCTTAAAACTACTAATCATAAGACTGTTCGTGGATAATCAGTGGAAGAAAACCAATAATTCATAAAAATTTTAATCAGATAAACGCGAACCGATAGCATGAGTACAAGGGGACGAGGACGCTTTAGATGCGAATCAAAAGTGCGTGCCCTACCATAGTATACTAAGTGTTTATTTTGACTTTAGAATTAGAGTGCGCAAATGTAAAGCATAGTGGTGAGACTTGGGTAGTACGATTAATAGTTAGTTGGAAATTTCGAGGACTAAATTTCTTTAAGAGAAGTAGAACTGTAACATCCTGAATTTTTGGGCCTATGCGTTTAATGGGTGGATATGTTTAATGTGTTAATTTAAGTGTTAGGGGTCCAAATTGGGCTCAGGCTTAGGTAGAGGCCTTGATTAAAATTATCTGTTTGGGCATTATAAGGTTTAAAAGGTAGTATCTATGTTTAAAATATGTGGATAATAAGCAGATAAAGGCTATTATTTAGGAATTTATTTTATGTAGATAATAAGCAGATAAAGGCTAAAATTTAGGGATTTTAATGATTAAAATATGTGGATAATATGCTGATAAAAGAGGAGGAGTTAGAGATAATTAAGTCTCTTTTAGATGAGCTAGTAGATTAAGATAAAGGAGAAAAGATATGACTTATCTCAAGGTTAGGTAAGTGCCAAATTTCTATAAATAGGGGAATATCTCTTCAATTTCTGCATTTGGGTTTTCTCTCATTCTTTTCTCTTCTTCTCTGAGTAAAAGCCGAAAACTCCTAAAGTTCCATCTTCTTCTTCATTCTCTCTGCAAAAAGCCAAATTTCTAAGCCTATTCCCTCATCTTCACTTTGATTCAAAAGCCGAAAACTCTTTCCATTCTTTTTCTTCCTAGCCAAATCTTCAAGTCTCTTCCTTGTTTTCTTTTCTTCTTCTCTTTTCTGTCGAAAACCAAACTCCTCACTCAAGTATTTTAAAAGCCAAAGACACATCAGCCTTCTCTTGTTCATACTTTTTCCGAGATTTTCCTAAAAGCCGAAATCCCTAGATCTCATCTCCTGTGGTTGCCGAATTACTTCTGTGGTGCCTACTTGTGCCGAAATCTGAAGGGAACTTTAGTGGAGTCAATCGCATAGATCTCTAAGTTATAGAATCGTGTTACTTTCAGGATTTCAAGGTAAGGGATCTATTAGTTTTAACGTATAATTTAGGATTTATTAACCTTGGCTGATTATTGAAGGGGCTAAATCTTTGTGTGTTTTTCCGGCTTTTGAGCAAGGCTTTACATTGAGGATAATAAATCCGGATAGCAAGGACATCGACTAAGAATATTGGATTTCGCGATAACAGGTGTGTAATACTTCCCCACCATCTAGATCTGATTGTTAATGTATGCTCATAAGTTTATATGTTGTGATAAATACCGATATCTCGGTTTAATGTTGGAAACCCAAAAAGGGTGAAGCAAATCACCAGGTCAGTGAATGTTTGACTTTATATGATAAAAGCATATTGATTTTATGACTGCATGGGTTGGGTTGATGAAAGGAGGAATGTAACACCCCAAACCCGGCCCATACGCCACGGCCGAATTTAGAATGCCACTGCGGAAAACGTTTGAAAAATATTTTGACTTAGAGTGAAAACATAAAAATTTATTGTCTTTAATAAAACATTGTATATTTATAAATCCAAATAAAATCAAGTTGTTACAAATTCTTCGATTTGTAATTTTAACATATATCTTTAAGATATGAGTTGCTAAAAATATAACATATCCAAATAATAAAAATTGTCAATCCACTTTAAAACATAATAATAAACTTCAAAACCTTTTAAGTGGCCCTTATTACAATAACCAAATATTCGCAAATTCTGAAAATATGTATAATATATATAAAATAAGGAAAATAACTTCTGCATGGGCCACCTCGTATCCACTCCAACCCGGTCCAAGCTTTATGCATCACCTGTAAGGTTTGAGAAAAATTGGGTGAGTCACACAGCACTCGGTGCATAGTTATTACACATGTTCCCACATATGGGCTTGGCCCATATCCACACAAATCCACATAAAAATTATGCAATTATGAAGCCCAACCCAACCTAGTGTCCATCCGTTACACCTACCTTAGCGGACCCCCGCCCAAGGCCGTGGCTAATCCACCGATCAAATAATGATCCTCATATCTTACCTTGACGGACTTGTCGCCAAGGCCGTGGCTAAGCCACCGATCACATAATGATCCACATATCTGTATCCACAAGGTGACTCGAGGTCATCCTCAATCTACTGGTGATGCACACGGCTATCATCCGCGAGATGGGCACCTAGCCAACACCTCCCTTGATGAAGCACATAGCCACCATCAAGCGCCAATGTAGCACAAGGCTAACATCGACTACGTACATAATGTACACCCTTTCCTTCGATAGTCACATCCCAAGTCCCATGTATCATGCCACAATATCATTAAAATAAGCATATATCACATGCCATCACATTTTCATACATAGATCATATGTAAATTAAAATCATAAAATACTGACCTTGTCAATTGATTACCCAACATAGGCATCCACCCTTTTTAGCCATTAATTCGGCTACCATGCACATCATATACATATTTATATATTAAAACACATACACACAACAAAAGAACGAGTCACGATTACTACGCACCTTTTTGGCACAGTCGGCTAAAACCCGAGATCACACATTTGCACCTAAAAGTCTGCCGAAATCCCTAAATGGAACCATATTAGTTTCGGCCTCTACACCAAAAAGCATTAGAAAGTGGCCTTTGCCCTCAAGAAAACGACATAGAAAAGAGAAAGGAAATACGGCCATGTACACTTACCTATCTTCCAAAACTGATTGAAGAAAACCAAATGAAGATCTACCCTTATTGATATTCGGCTAAGACAATACAAAAAGAGTATGGGAAGTTTCGGCAATATGGTTGATTTGTAACAACAAAAAGGATTCGGCTAGAGTGGAGAAAGAGAAAGGAAAAAGGAAGAGAAAGAAATAAATTGAAATGAGAGAGAGATGTTTTCGGTTTTGAGCAAAAGTGGAAGAAAGAAAAAGAGAAATGGGGAGAAGGAAGTTTATTTAAAGAAAATAAAAGAAAAGTGGGTTTTGAACAAGTATGACAAGAATAGAAAAGAAGTTGTGAACAAAAGAGATTCGGCCAAGCACTATGATGATTTCGGTTTTTGTTACACTTTGATGCACTAGGGAGAAATTTGCAAAAACTAAAAAGGATTTTCTGTTATGACACCGAACAAATATCGAAGGCCAAAACTAATACCAAAAACTCACCTTATGTCCAAGACACATTCGGCTATAGGGAGTGTTTGTGGAGAGAAAAGAAATTGGTGTTCAAATGCTTAGGAAAATGGCCAACTAGCTACTAACCTACCAAAGCCTCCATCAAAAATCGGTCAAGCCCTCCCCTAGACCAAAATGCCGTCCACATACATGAACTAAAGGCCATAATAGAGTTTCCAAAACACTCTCCAACATTCAAGCCTTTTGTCCCCCCATCCTTCCTTAATTCTTAAGATTCTTATCCCCAATTTCAAGCTTTCCTTTGTGCAAATGTAGCTTTTGTTTTAGCTCTTATTTTGTTGAACCAAAAATGCTATTTCCTTTCTTTCATCTTTGCTTTTGAAACCAAAACTTCATTTTGGTATTTTTGCACTTTTCTTTTAGGCAAAATAAGTGTTGGCCGAATCTCATCTCTCCCACATCTCTCTTTTCTTTTCTTTTTGACATTTGTTCATAATCACATTTTCTTTTACACTCTCTTGGCCGAATATTTCTCCATCTTAAGTAGTTTGGGGGGGGATATTGGCCAATTTTTGTCATTTGAACATCTTTTTGCATTTTTGTTTTCCCTCTCCAAAAACTCTTTCTTTGGCCGAATGTCATTGTGCATTTTTTGCAAATGTAGCTTTTGTTTTAGCTCTTATTTTGTTGAACCAAAAATGCTATTTCCTTTCTTTCATCTTTTCTTTTGAAACCAAAACTTCATTTTGGTATTTTTGCACTTTTCTTTTAGGCAAAATAGGTGTTGGCCGAATCTCATCTCTCACACATCTCTCTTTTCTTTTCTTTTTGACATTTGTTCATAATCACATTTTCTTTTACACTCTCTTGGCCGAATATTTCTCCATCTCAAATACCATTTCTTTTTCATTTGTTCAAAGATAAAACATCTACTTCCATTCTATTTTTCTTTTCTTCACCATAGCCGAATCTTCTACTTCCTTTTAGTATTATTTTTGGCCGAATATTCAAGGGTAGACTCTCCTTGGTTTTCTTCTATCGATTTTGGATAAAAAGGGGTAAGTGTTCATGGACGTTTTTCTTTCTTTTCTTTCTCGTTTCTATGATGTTTTCTTGTGGACAAAGGCCGAACCTTTGGGCATTATTTTGCAAGGTTCTAACCATTTTTTTTAGGATTCGATTATTCTCTTAGGCTCATTGAGATTTCGGAAGCAATCGATTTAAGCCATTCCTTTAGCAAATCGAAGTTGGTAAGTCAAGTGGTAAGGATTCTATACTCTTAAAGTTGGTTGAGGAAGCCTAAGGTTATTTGGATTAAGATATGTTGTTGGCCGAATGGTTTTCATTAAAATATTGTGATATGGCCGATTGTAGGACAAAGTGATCTAGTGCGGTAGATCGGATCATCGGATTTTAGTATTGCTTTGGTGAAAGGTGTGTATCTTACACACTTTATAACTTGGTTTATATATGTATATATATGAGTGATAAATGACTATTCATGTTGTTAAAGCCAAAACAATGAGATATTGATATGATACCTTGATGGGTATGAGCAAGGATACGGGTAAGTCCGCTTTTGATATGATATTACTATATGTTGTATTGGTTATATGTTCATATCAAAATATATTGACATGATTTGTTTATCTATTGCATTGGTATGGGCAATATGAGAGGAGGGGGAAGATTGATATTTGTGTCTTCGGACACCAGAGGTTTGGTACCTCCAAAGGTGATTTGGTATCACATTCGTGTCTTCTGACACCGGAGGTTTGGTACCTCATAGCGACTCGTCCTCGTGGTTAATACCACCGTGGGTTGGCCCCGATTTTGAGATATGGGATCGTCGCCGGTGATTTGGTATCACACGCGGTTGGCCCCACAACTTGATGATTCGTGTCTTCGGACACCGCTGGTTTGGCACCTCATAGCGACTCGCGTCCACGTGGTTAATACCAACGCGGGTTGGCCCCACTTTTTAGATATGGGATCGTCCGCGCTGATTTGGTATCACACGTGGGTTGGCCCCACAGATGGATTATTTGTGACGTTGGTCACCAAAGTGATTTGGTATCACATTTATATCGTGACTTCTGGTCACCAGTGGTTTGGCACCACCAAAGGGGTTTGGTACCACACGGGGTAGAAAAGGAGTTATGGATGGCTAGGTTGGGTGCATTATACATATATGTTGCTTTGTTATAATTTGTGTAAGTATGTGGTATTTACCCGGGAGAGGGAATATGCACTGAGTCTTGGTGACTCACCTTCTCCCTTATATTTTCAGGTGATTCGTGAGATCGCGGATATGGAGCCGGATGGACTCGAGGAGGCCATGCAATAAAGTTTGGTTTTACTTGAACTTCCATTTGGGTACTTTATTTTAATTTGGTTTTCATATTTTATGGATTTGTAATAAGGCTTGTTTAATTATGTTTTGGATTATTTTTATGTTTTGAATATATTTAAAATATGGCTTATAAATTACTTGGTTAATCTAATAATTGAGCTCAAAGTTTTCTAAACTAAAAACTCGCAATGGTTTTAAAAATCTTACCATCGGGTAATATGAATAGTTCGATAGAAAAATTACAAGTTAAGTGTTTTCAACAAATTAAGTGATTTCCAAAATTCAGGTTTCTATACTCAATTGCAAACGGATTTTCAAAGTGATATTTCAAATTTTCTTAAAAAGATATAAATGTTTTCTATCCTATGATTTATCAACTAAGTTTTAAAGTTTTATGTAATTCAAAGTAAATCTCAGTTTTAACTTATTTTCGACAAATAAAGAATTTCAAAGAGTTTTTCACAAAATTTAATTGTTAATTCGATTCTTTCAAAAATATTTTCCTTAGTGACATACCAGATTCGGTCGTGGCGTATTGACCGGGTTTGGGGTGTTACAAGGAAGTTATACGTTTTATGTGTAGCGGTTTATACCGTGATCTGTTATATGCTGTAGCGGCTAATGCCGTGATCTGTTATAAGGGCTTCGACCATAATATGTTGATGAGCAGCATGACTGCCATCTTGGCGTGTAGCGGTGTGGGTCGATTATAGAAATCCCCAATGGTGTGAATGGCTGGTACGGGGGCATGGAAACCTAGGCAAATGGGTTGGGCCTTGCATATTATTTGTTATTTTTTTTATAAATGGAATTATTAATCTATTTTATGGGCCTAAGGCCAAAATCTAGTGGTGCATGAGGGTTGCACACTGAGTCTCGCGACTCACCTGATACCTAGTGCTTCGGACCGGGCTGGAGAGGAACGCAAGGTGGCCATGCAAAAGACCAACTGGATCCAGCAAAAAGTCTCAAGTTAATACTTTATATTTTTAATTAATGGATTTTAAATCTCGTTGTAATAAGGCTATGGGCCACTAGTTTATGTTTTGTTTTATTTTGGGCTTTAATTACTTTTAGTTATTTAAATTCTTATTGAACTAATGTATCTATTTAAATTTGAGTTTTTAATTTATAAAGGCATATTTTATTTAAACTATCAACTATTAAATTTCTCTCGAATAAGAAGATAAACTTTAGAAAATATATTTTTCAAAAAATACGACATGTTCTTCCAAAATTTTCTTTGTGACATACCAGATCCGGTCGTGGTGTTTGGGCCGGGTTTGGGGTGTTACATCTACTCATCAAAGCATTTGAACATCATCTTTACACAAATTGTACACTTGAGGTGTACAGTTCTATAATTATGAATAAACACATTTATGACACATATTCCATGTTTTTATATATCACAGTCTCATATTTTCATGTATCAAGTACCATCATTTCCTCGTATTTCAGACAAATACGTGTAACAATTCATAAACATGCAACTCACTAACTCTTCCTTCCAATCACAATTTAAATTGAAAAATCACTTATTGAGTCCAATTTCAATGTTCACTAATGTAACACCCCAAACCCGGCCCAAACATTACGACCGAATTTGGTTTGCTACCGAGAAAACAATTTGAGAACCATTTTAAAACTGATTTAAGTTCTGTCGAAAATCTTTCAACTTCAAGTCTCTTGTTAAAAACCATACTTAGTGTTGTTTAAAAATATTTATTAAGTCGAGTTGTTTATAGTTTTCAAATGTACCCGATGGTACTTTTAAAACATTTTTCGTTTGATTTGGAAAAACATGTGAACTCATTTTTAACATAATTAAATAGTTTAAACAAATATTCGAAGCATGTAACAATAATAAAACAATTCTAGGAGGCCTTATTACAACTCAATTAAAACAAAACCAACCATAAAAATAAGATTAAACGAAATCCAAGTTCATTTATTAAAATGTCCATCGCATGGCCACCTCGAGTCCATCCTAGGCTCCATCTCCGCGATCTACTCATCCGCAAAATGTTAAGGGAAAGGGGTGAGTCACCAAGACTCAAAGTGTGTAATCCCCACCCGGTAAGATAACTCATACACAAGTCATTAATAAACATGCACATGCAACCCAACCTAACCATCCATACTCCTTTTCTACCCCGTGTGGTCAAAACCACTGGTGGTCAAAACCACTGATGACTTAGAGTCACAAATCAGATGATGGGGCCAACCCATCGTGTGGTCAAAACCACTGATGACCATAGGTCACAATATATCAAATGTGGTCAAAACCACTGGTGGTACCAAACCACTGGGACTTAGTCGCAATTTATCAATCGGTGTGGTCAAAACCACTGATGACCATAGGTCACAAATAATCTGATGGGGCCAACCCATCTTGTGGTCAAAACCACTGACGACAGTCCATAATTCATCCCCCTCCTCTCATCAATCCCACCATCACATGCTTACATATCAATATCACATATCATGCATTTTAAATCATCATGTGATGGCATGCAAACATATATCAATAGATCACGTCTGTGGGACTTACCCTAATCCATGTTTAAGCCCACAAGCATATCATAGACCACTACCAAAATTTATACACAAGGCAATAATATGGCAAATTTATTAATAAAGTGTGTAAAGAGTTTACACACCTTTGCTATCGTAATTCCTAGATCCCAAGATCCGATTTACGTCGCTAGATCCTGATCCTACATTCGCCAAATGTCAAGTGTTAATACCAAAGGCCTATTAGGCCAAACCAATTATTTAAAAGGGTTCTCCTTTTTGAACCCGAATCCTTACCTACTCGCTTTTAAGTACTAGCCTTCTGCTTGCACCCTATAATCGGCAACCATTAGTAGCCCCTAATAGCCTTCGGCTTAAATAAATACCATATAATTACTAGAGTAGCTCTTACCATTACTTACCAAAACCGAACACTAGGGATTAGAGGCTTGGGTCGATTGTTTAAAATTCTGAGTACCTTTCCCAAGTCGATTGACCACCAAAAATCAAAGAGATTTATCCACTTAATATTCGGCCAATACCATAACATAGAGGAGGGAATTTCGCAACCAAAGGTGTGGTTTTGGCTATTGGAAAAAGAAGAATAAAATTAAAAAAAGTGGGAGAAGATGCTGAAATTTTATTAATAATAAAGAGAGGAAATTCGGCACAAAAGTGGTGAATTATTCGGCCAATGGTGGAAGAAAGAAAAAGGAGAATTAGTAGGAGAATTCAAAGGTGATTTTTGGCCAAGTAGAATAGAAAAAAAAAAAATGGAAAATTTGAACAATTCCCTAGGGGATTTCGCAAAGCAGAGGGAAAAGAAAATAGTTGTTTGGAAATTTTGCTCTATTTGTTGACAAAAACAAACCCCAAAGAGTCCTAATGTCGCCTAATTCTCTTCTCTTTGCTGATAATTAAACTATTAATTATCACCTAAGATAATAGCACTTATCTTCTATCCTATCTTAAACAATTTAAACAAAATTAAACCACTAATACAATCCCCTTCCAAATTAATATATGAGCCAAAATAATAAAAAATACCCTTAATCTTATCACTTGAATACTCAAAATAATAATCAAATAATAATCCCATTTAATCCTATTTGTTTATCACCTCTTCAAGAATAAAATAAACCAATGTTTATCCCCCCACTCCAGTAGAGTATAGACAAAATAATAAGCTTAATTTTATCACTTGAAGAGTCCAAATAGCACCCAACCCCCTCCCACTCACGCCAAAGCAGAAACTAAAACAAAATAAAAACCCATTTGCGAGCTGTCGGGTTCAAAACCAAGACCCCACCGCAGCCTCCCACTTAAGCGCCTGCACCAACTCTCCCAATTTGACTTCCATGTCAATTAACCACCACATTAACTTTTAAAGCCTTCTTACCAAAGCCCAAAGATCGCATAAAAATAAATCCCCAAGCGCCTCTGCTGCGCACTCGAACCCTCATGCTCAAGACGCCATTTGCCCAAGCCTTAAGTGGCGTCGTTAAGCCACCCTACCAATGCCAATCCTTGTGTCCAAACATGCCAAAAATTATTCTTAAGGCCTCTTTGGCCCACTCCCCCCCTTTTAGACACTTAAAGAAAAAAAAAATTTTTAATACTGTGTCAAGCCTAGCTCGGGTTATTTTTAGACCCTTAAACATGTCAAATAAAATTATAAATTTTATTTCTTGAAGCCCTAATGGAATTTATTTAAATTACAAATAACCCCTAATTCAGGGTGTTACAATTCTACCCCCCTTAAAAATAATTTCGTCCTCGAAATTACTTACTATCGCTCAATCGTGCATCCTTAACTCGCCACCACGTTATCACTGCGCACTCGATCTTAAAGAACTATCATACTTTCTACACATTCCCTACGCTCATAATCCAGTGTTCCATACTCTTCACCGGCAATCATAAGAATGAACTAACGTAACCATAACCAAGACAATTGAGGGTATTCCGGAAATAAGAAACTTACCCGTTGTTATGTCTGGCACATCCTCCTCCTCGCGACGGCCAACTGCATAAACCAGCCTTGGTTGCCTCGCCTCTGCACCTTTAGCACCTCGACCACGCCTGTTACCATTATCATTACCTCTAGCCGCACCTCGACCCTCTCGTGGTGGTCCTTCATTTCTAACCCGAGCACGGTTCGACCCTCCGGTTGATTCCTAGCTAACTTCCGAGGACAATCCCTTACACGGTGATCGCATTTATCCACACTCAAAGCACCCTCGATTACCACTCCAACACTCACCCTTGTGAGGCTTGCCACACCGAGCACATTGTGGCGGCCATTGGGTATTGGCGTGCGCAGCCTAGCGCTTTGATCCGACCCATCAAACTTCGTCCTCTTCTGTTCATTACCCAAGAACCTTGAAGGTTCCGAGCTTCTCTTATTCCAATTCCGTTCTTGGTTCCGCTTAATGGACTGTCTTACTCCTCAAAGAACTTTAGACTTCTCCACAAGAACAAAGAAACTCGTTCTCGTTGTGGAGCTATCATCATCCTCGGCTCATCTCTCACCCATCCTCGACCTAACACAGCGTTCATGCTCTGGTACCCATAATACCACGAGCATACCTACTCAACCAAGGAATTCGGCCTCATACTCCGCCACTCGTCTTATTGCCTTGGACCAGTTCAAGAAAGCCTTTCACAGTGTGCATCTACGTAGCTAGTACCCACATACTTCTTCCGATAGGTGGTTCTCAAATACTCCCAAGTCAAATCATCTGCTGTAGCCCCATCTCGAACCGTAAGCCACCACGTCGCGCTCATCCTTTAGAAGCGACATCGCCTCTTTCAGCCTTTTCTTCTCGGTCCAAAGTAAGATCATCCATGATCCTTTCAGCTTGACTCTAGCCATGATTCTCACTGCACTAGGTGCCACTCGACGACACACTCTCGGAATACCTCCGCTCCGTTAGATCGGAGTCGCTCGGAACAGATTTCGAGCTCCCACATTTCCACCACCTCGGCCACCATCTCCAAGACTCGCAACACGCTTGCGATACCGCCGCCACCGGCCCGATCCGGCTCCTCGCCTCTAAAAGTAGGAGGTGGTGGTGGCGATGGTACCTCATTTTCGTAACCTTGTCCCGACTGACGGGTTCGTGACACCGTCATCCTACCCCTACCACGCCCACGGCGTCCACGTCCTCTAGAACTCATTCTATCTACCGCGCTTTTAATCTGATTAAGAAAAATTTTATGCGTTAGCATTTGTTTCACTTTATTACTCGCGAAGAAATTTTATGGATAAGGTTTAATCAGAGATTCTTTCGAACAAACAATGTTCCAGCTCTTCTTTCCTAGTTCACACAAAGAAGTTCATGCATCCATTCCTTAATACTTTCCATACCTATTCGCTCACCTGACATTTTTGCCCATTTCTATCCTGTGGGTATTTTCATTTTTTCCTACTGTGGTTTTTTTTTTTTTTTTTCGTAACTGTAATATTTTGCTGATGATTTCCAAAGCTAAGTTGTTGAATATTTGTAAAATAGTTAAAATTTTTGGGCAAAACCATTGAATTAATATTTTATGGGTCGTGGGCATTTTGGTAATTTTACTCCTAAGGGTATTTACGTAATTTTTCACAAGTCAAGTTTTTCGAGAAAAACGTTGTAAAAATAATGTTCTAGGATTTGAGAGAGTTATTGCACAAGTTTTGAAAACATTAGGGTTTGTTGTTTCATTCTATTTCAAAAACAAGGCTAATTCCCTTTTCGGGTTTAATCATTGTGTTTAGCCTATGACCGAGCCCTCCTGGTCGTGGTGAACTGGCTACGCACTGTAGGATAGGATACTGCGAAGAGGAGGAGGTGAGTCACGAGGATCGCTTAAATACCAGCTCTTCCGATCCAATCCTAGACATGCGTCATGGGGTTACCACACCCTAGCTCATTGACTAAGTCATAGATTGGTTTAGTTCCTTAAGTCTTATGCTTCGTTTATGTTTGAGTAATCTAACCTTAGGGTCCAAGTCCTACAAGTCTATCTACGTTCCATGCTTCCTACCCTTCTACAGAATATAATTCACCAAGAGGTTTAGATATACTTACAGGCGGATAGGTGCCTGAGACTCGGGCCATGCTTTGTTCAAAACCAAAAATCATTCTATAAGGCCTACCAAAACATTTTTTGGGCCTTGGGCCCCCACAGCCGAGCTTTGAACCTGGCTCTGATACCATTTTGTAACACCCCAAACCCGGCCCAAACATTACGACCGAATTTGGTTTGCTACCGAGAAAACAATTTGAGAACCATTTTAAAACTGATTTAAGTTCTGTCGAAAATCTTTCAACTTCAAGTCTCTTGTTAAAAACCATACTTAGTGTTGTTTAAAAATATTTATTAAGTCGAGTTGTTTATAGTTTTCAAATGTACCCGATGGTACTTTAAAACATTTTTCGCTTGATTTGGAAAAACATGTGAACTCATTATTAACATAATTAAATAGTTTAAACAAATATTCGAAGCATGTAACAATAATAAAACAATTCTAGGAGGCCTTATTACAACTCAATTAAAACAAAACCAACCATAAAAATAAGATTAAACGAAATCCAAGTTCATTTATTAAAATGTCCATCAGATGGCCACCTCGAGTCCATCCTACTCCATCTCCGCGATCTACTCATCCGCAAAATGTTAAGGGAAAGGGGTGAGTCACCAAGACTCAAGTGTGTAATCCCCACCCGGTAAGATAACTCATACACAAGTCATTAATAAACATGCACATGCAACCCAACCTAACCATCCATACTCCTTTTCTACCCCGTGTGGTCAAAACCACCGGTGGTCAAAACCACCGATGACTTAGAGTCACAAATCGGATGATGGGGCCAACCCATCGTGTGGTCAAAACCACCGATGACCATAGGTCACAATATATCAAATGTGGTCAAAACCATCGGTGGTACCAAACCACCGGGACTTAGTCGCAATTTATCAATCGGTGTGGTCAAAACCACCGATGACCATAGGTCACAAATAATCTGATGGGGCCAACCCATCTTGTGGTCAAAACCACCGACGACATCCATAATTCATCCCCCTCCTCTCATCAATCCCACCATCACATGCTTACATATCAATATCACATATCATGCATTTTAAATCATCATGTGATGGCATGCAAACATATATCAATAGATCACGTACAGGGGACTTACCCGGAATCCATGTTTAAGCCCACAAGCATATCATAGACCACTACCAAAATTTATACACAAGGCAATAATATGGCAAATTTATTAATAAAGTGTGTAAAGAGTTTACACACCTTTTGCTATCGTAATTCCTAGATCCCGAAGATCCGATTTACGTCGCTAGATCCTGATCCTACATTCGCCAAATGTCAGTGTTAATACCAAAGGCCTATTAGGCCAAACCAATTATTTAAAAGGGTTCTCCTTTTTGAACCCGAATCCTTACCTACTCGCTTTTAAGTACTAGCCTTCTGTTTGCACCCTATAATCGGCAACCATTAGTAGCCCCTTAATAGCCTTCGGCTTAAATAAATACCATATAATTACTAGAGTAGCTCTTACCATTACTTACCAAACCGAACACTAGGGATTAGAGGCTTGGGTCGATTGTTTAAAATTCCGAGTACCTTTCCCAAGTCGATTGACCACCAAAAATCAAGAGATTTATCCACTTAATATTCGGCCAGTACCATAACATAGAGGAGGGAATTTCGGCAACCAAAGGTGTGGTTTTGGCTATTGGAAAAAGAAGAATAAAATAAAAAAAAAAGTGGGAGAAGATGCTGAAATTTTATTAATAACAACAGAGGAAATTCGCAAAAAAGTGGTGAATTATTCGGCCAATGGTGGAAGAAAGAAAAAGGAGAATTAGTAGGAGAATTCAAAGGTGATTTTTGGCCAAGTAGAATAGAAAAAAAAAAGCTGGAAAATTTGAACAATTCCTAGGGGATTTCGGCGATGCAGAGAGGGAAAAGAAAATAGTTGCTGGAAATTTTGCTCTATTTGTTTGTACAAAAACATTTCCCAAAAGAGTCCTAATGTCGCCCAATTCTCTTCTCTTTGCTGATAATTAAACTATTAATTATCACCTAAGATAATAGCACTTATCTTCTATCCTATCTTAAACAATTTAAACAAAATTAAACCACTAATACAATCCCCTTCCAAATTAATATATGAGCCAAAATAATAAAAAATACCCTTAATCTTATCACTTGAATACTCAAAATAATAATCAAATAATAATCCCATTTAATCCTATTTGTTTATCACCTCTTCAAGAATAAAATAAACCAATGTTTATCCCCCCACTCCAGCCAGTATAGACAAAATAATAAGCTTAATTTTATCACTTGAAGAGTCCAAATAGCACCAACCCCCTCCCACTCACGCCAAAGAAAGAAACTAAAACAAAATAAAAACCCATTTGCGCTTCTTTGGGTTCAAACCAAGACCCCACCGCAGCCTCCCACTTAAGCGCCTGACCAACTCTCCCAATTTGACTTCCATGTCAATTAACCACCACATTAACTTTTAAAGCCTTCTTACCAAAGCCCAAAGATCGCATAAAAATAAATCCCCAAAGCGCCTCTGCTGCAGCTCGAACCCTCATGCTCAAGACGCCATTTGCCCAAGCCTTAAGTGGCGTCATTAAGCCACCCTACCAATGCCAATCCTTGTGTCCAAACATGCCAAAAATTATTCTTAAGGCCTCTTTGGCCCACTCCCTTTTAGACACTTAAAGAAAAAAAAAAATTTTTAATACTCAGTGTCAAGCCTAGCTCAAGTTATTTTTAGACCCTTAAACATGTCAAATAAAATTATAAATTTTATTTCTTGAAGCCCTAATGGAATTTATTTAAATTACAAATAACCCCTAATTCAGGGTGTTACAACTAAAATTTATCATATAAATTTGGATGTACGTATCCGCCAATAGATTCCATGTACAGATATCATCTCAAATTTCCACATACATTTACTTTCTACATTATGAACTCAAATAACATATACAAGATATACCAATGTATTTCAAGTACGTTTTCATAATATTCCCAAACAATAACAAAACATTTACTAAAGTTCCCTGCCATTCACAACCACTGTTATAATACTTCACATAGTTGAGCTCAACATTAACAACTACTCAATCTCTTTCATTTGGTTCACTCCTCTTGTATTACTTATTATCAAATTAGGAAATGTCTTACGAATTTGAGTACGTCGTTGCTCAGTGCCACGTTTCACAACTCAGTATGGTTTTCCTCATTGAAATACCATACCTACATTTCACAACTCGGTATGGGAAATGCCATACCTACGTTTCTTAACTCAGTATGGTTGATACCGTACCTACGTTTCACAACTTAGTATGGATGATACCATGCCTACGTTTCACAACTCAGTATGGTTAATACCATACCTACGTTTCACAACTCAGTATGGTTAATACCATACCTACGTTTCACACTTTGCCATGGATCAACCATGGTCTTATCCGTCAATTCATCACATGTCACGATACGAACGTACTCAATCCTGCATTGTTTTCCTAATTTGAATTACCACCTTTATTCTTTCATTTTATCATAATTTTCACAATCCCACAGCAAATTCATATTTAATAACACATTATATCATTCAATCATTCATTTATCGATTATAATCGGGCATGTGATCAATTTATAAACAATTCATTCATATATTTTTCCTCTTCCTCCTCTCCATCCACATCCTTAGTATAAAAAACACACTTGTAAGTAACATTATCTATAATTTTCATTATTTACTTATATGGATATTCAAGCTGTCCATCCGTGTCACAGTCGCTAAATTATTTTTATATTGAGATATAGAACTCCAAATTAAGATCTACTAATTTTTCGTGAAACTAGGCTCAAATATCTCCTTACCATAAATTTTTCAGAATTTTTTGTTTAGCCAATAAGTACAGTTTATTCTTTAAAGTCACCCCTGTTCTGCTGTCTGACAGTTCCGACCCTTCTTCGCTAAAAATTAATTATTCCCTTGTACAGGATTTGGATGATGTTCCCATTTGTTTCTATTGAAAATAGACTCATTCAGGATTTTAAAAATATAAATTTAAGTCCCTAATTAGTTTCCTCCATTTTTTTATGATTTTCCAAATTCAGAACAGGGGAACCAGAAATCATTCTGACCTTATCTCACAAAATTTATTATATCTCATGATTCAAAATTCCATTACTTACACCGTTTCTTCTATAAGAAACTAGACTCAATAAGATTTAATTTAATATTTTATTCATCCTCTAATTCGATTTCTCCAATTTTTGGTGATTTTTCAAAGTTACACTACTGCTACTGTCCAAAACTGTTTTAGTGCAAAATGTTGATTTTCATTTTGCCCCAAATTTCACAGTTCATACAATTCAGTCCTTGCTCAATTAACCCCTCAATTGAGCTAATTTTTCTCAATTAATACTTTATTCTATCATTTTAAACTACTTCATAACCCTTGAAAATTAAAAATTTAGCACTAGACCTTAATTCCAAGCTCTTTCACTATTAGGTCCTAAAGTCAATTTCCATCAATTTTACTTGATAAAATCATCATATATCAAAATTAAAGCTTCAATTCTATGTTTACTCATCATATGCTTCCAGCACTCATCCATAGAAACTTTAAAAATTAGCCATGGAATCAAAAACTAATGACATAGTAAGTTGGACCCAATTGTAAAAGTCTAAAAACTTAGAAATTTCAAGGAGAAAGCAAGAATTAAACTTACATGAAGCTAGAGTATGAAAACCAGCTTGAACCCTCTTCCATGGCTGTTTTTCAGCTGATGAATATGAAGAAAAATGATGAGAATTCTAGATATTCCAATTTGGTCCCATTTTTATTTAACTAATTTTGGCAATTTTACAATTTTGCCCTTATTTCACCCATTTCCTGATATTTTTCTCAGCTATTGCTGCCCAAAATATCTCCTTTGGGCTTATTTGCACTTTAGGTCCTTCCTCATTTGACAATTGAGCTATTTAATCCTTCTAGCAACTTTTACACCTTTTTCAATTTAGCCCTTTTTATTTAATTAACCACCCGAACGTCAAAATTTTCTAACGAAATTTTAATACTACCTTATTGACACTCCGTAAATATTCATAAAAATATTTATGGCTCGGTTTATAACACCAAGATCTCGATACCTCTTTTCTCAATTTCTTGACCAAATAAATCTTTATAAAACACAATTTATCATTTCAAAAATCTTTTAAAAGCTACATTTGGCTCGTAAATATTAAATAATATAACCTACGAATTTATTTGTCGGATTTGGTGGTCTTGAGCCACTATTTCCGACATCGCTGAAATTTGGGCTATTACAGTGTGTATAGATATTTTTAGGAAAAACATTCTTTTTATAATAGTTTAAAGCATTTAATTCTTAAAAATATAGTTTAATGCATTTAGGGTTTAAAATTGCCTAAATTAAAATTAATTGAATGTAGAATGATATTTTTTATTTTAAAATAATTCTATTTTAAAATATTAAGATTCAATAAAACTTTTTTATTATTAATATTTAATAATTTGTTTAGTATATTTAAATTTCATAACTTATTTTCATACACTTTTAATTAAAATATTATAACATATTGTATTAAACTATTAGTTTTAAAATTATTGTAAAAATTAGATGAAATTAATTTCTTTTAAAAATAGTAATAATTAATAAAATTAAAATTTGAGATATGTAAAATACAGGGAACTAAGAGTGTAAATTAAAAAAGCAGATAAACCTATTAATAAATTGATTTGGGCAGGGGGACTTATTATGAAATCTTTACAAAAAAAAAAATCACATTTGAAATAAAAACTAAATTGAACAAAAGAAAAACTATCTACATTGTGTATCAACACTACTATCTACATTCAATTTATATTGATTTGTATAATTATTTTATGAAAATTATTGCAATCTTGAACTAAAACAAAAACTCTTACGCAATATAATTTATGTTTTAATGATTTAATATGTAATTTTTTACTATATCTCTTAATTTTAGGGAATAATCATTATCTAATTTTATGCATTTTGACAAGAACTATTTGTTTATGCTCAATTCTTTCTTAAAATTAATTTAAATTAAGTTTGATTTTTTTTAAAAAAATCTATTGTATGTTTACTATTAGTCATTTTACCATGCCATGATTCTTTTAAAAGTATTATATTTGTTGGTGATAAATTTGATTAAGCAACAAACAAGTAAAATAATGAAGAAATTGAAAAGATCGAATACAAATATTTTACGTGAAAAACCTTTCAAAGAGGGAAAAAAAATGTAACATCCTAGATTAGGGGTTATGCGTTCGTGTGTAATTCATGAGATAGTGGGCTCAGTGGGTGTGTTGGATGTGTTCTGAGGAGTTCTAGGAACCCTAAGGTGCATGGAAATATATGGAAATGTAAGGCAATGTATGGAAATGTAAGGAAATGTAAGGAAATGCTTTGGAAACGTTAAGTTTAAAAGAGGAAAGTGAACATTTTTGGAAACTAGGGGATGTAAGGAAATGATGTGGAAATGATTCAAAAGAGGAAAGTAAACATTTCTGGAAACTTGGAAATGTAAGGAAATGTCAAGTTTAAAGAGCCAAACGAAAATTTTTGGAAACTTGGAAATGTAAAGAAATGTCAAGTTTTAAGGCTTAAAAGAGAAAACTAAGGCAAGGTGGCCTTAAGAAAAATAATATGAGGAATTTGACACACAAACAGGCTTGGAAAAGTGGCCTGGAGATGCCACTTAGGGCCTCTGGAAATGGCGCCATATGCAAGAGGAATGGGCTAAGTTCGAGTCACATGGGAAGCAAATAAAAGAAATTTTATTTTGCTTCCAGAAGAAGTGAGGTGGACGGCACATGGCTATAAATTAGGAGCTTTTATTCTTTTATTTTTAAGAGATAAAGGGTGGATAAATAAGGGATAAATAATGGATTTATTTTAGATTATTTTCAAGAGATAAATGTGGATATTATTTCTTTTATTTTGATAGATAAGGAAGAGATAAAAGAGGATTATTATTAGTATTATTTTTATTAAGAGATAAGAGATAATTATTGGATTAAGTTTTATTAAAGTGATAAATCAAGGGATAAAGCTATCAAAATAGAAGAGTGGTGGCCAAGTAAAGGACTCTAGCTAGTAATTTTGGCTATAAAAGGAAGAGTAAGGCTATTCTTCATTCATTCTTTTCTTTTCAAGAAAACCTCTGTAAATTCTCTAAAGTTTCTCCTCTTCTCTCTCACCGAATTTTCTCTGCCATTATTCTCTTTTTCTCTTTTCTTTTCTTCTTCTATTACAAACACAATCAAAAGCCAGAAGATACCAATAGCCCTAGTCGATTTCTCACTAAGCCTCAAGAGCCGAAATTGTTATCCACATCAAAGCCATAGCCAAATCTTTGCTAAGGGTTCAAGCAAGAGTTCCATCAAATTCTTCAGGTAAGATTAGGTTAGATTCTCATTCTATTTCTTTTAAGGTCATGTCGAAATTAAGATTCTAATACCCTTAATATCTCATTGTCAAGAGATCTTTCGGGATTTACTAAGTGTCGACTACAAGGAAGGAGAAGTTCTTTTCCCGAAGGTACACCATAAGCCGCGTGTTCCCTAGTTATTCGGTGAATTTCGGGATTTAAGAATCTAAGGTAAGTCATATTTAACATACGGCTAAGGGTTATTTGTTGTGAATAAATGTTAGAAATTGATCTAACATGTAGTTATAGGGATTTCGACTGGAGGATACAAGGATTTTGGGATTTGAGAATTTCAAGGTAAGTTTTAAGAATACTAATCCTACTAGGATTTGGATTTATGGTCGAATGGCTTTTTATTAAATTAGTAAGTGATTAATCAAATGTAGGAATTTGAGATCTAAGGCAGTAGATCAGATTTCGGGATTTCAAGGAATTCGTTAAGCAAATCAAGTGTGTACCCTACCCTAAGTTTTGATAGGTTCATGGCTATGTTTAAATTAAATGTATTATTAAGAATGTGTGTACTCATACTAACCTTCGATATATCATATGGCAATTATTTTAATATATGAATATGCATAAGAATGTGAATGTGGCTAAGTACCACAAATGTGGTAAAAGTACCCAGGTACGTTTCCTACTTCTGATAGGATTATGAATATGATATATTTTGAACATATGAATAGTAACATGAATGAGAATTAAGTATGTTATGCATGATATAAAATTTATGGGGCATTCGGGATCTATGTGAAAGGGGAAGAAGGTGTTGACTTCGGTCTCACCAACGGAATATGGTGACTACGGTCACAAAATTTGAATATGGTAACTTCGGTTACATTATCTGAATTTGGTAACTTCGGTTACATTATTTGAATATGGTGTCTAATGACACAAATTATATAGGCGATGTGCACGTCATCGCAGCGATCCAGCTTCGATGGTGTGTAGCGGATGGAGGGTTGACTTAGTAGTCCCCACGGTGTGACCGAATGTGTACGGGTGGTGTGTAGCGGATGGTTGATTAGGTTTGGGTTTGGGAATGCATCATTAATTGTATTCTATGATTTGAATGTGTATCATTTGCATGCCTGATTCTATTATGACTTAGTGTTGTGTACACATTGAGTCTGTTGACTCACCCCGTTTGGGGGAATATTTTTCAAGTGATGAGCGATAATGGACCTGGGTGGCAGGAGCTTAAAGGTGGCCATGCATAGCAAGAAATTTATGATTTGGACTTTCAATTTATTTTAAGTATTTTAAGTTTTACTTTGGGATCATTGATATAATAAGGCCATTGTGGTTTACTTTATTTTTCTTTTATTTATTATGTTTATGGATTTTTATCAATTAAAGTTTAAGTAAATTCCTCTTTAAAATTAACTCTAAATGTTTTGTCACCTTAAATAAATGGGTTTTAACATAAGATAAATTTGTTTTCAACTCAAGCCCAACCCAAACAATATTTTTTTAAAAATCATACAAGTTTTTCCTAAGTAACAAAAGAATTTTGAACCGGTTTACTTGAGGAACATACCAAATCTGGTCAAAGCTCGTGGGCCGGTTTTGGGGTGTTTCAAAAAATCACGAGCAAAGATAATTTCACTATAACGATAAAAAAAAGTACAAAGATGGATATAAAACTAAACCCCAAAACCTGAAAATAAGAACCCTCAAAACATAAACACAAAATTCTCTGAAAGCTTGTAAAAGTTAATACATAAATGTGTAATTAGTTATTTATTCTACGGTAGAAAAGTGTCTATTTGTACGCTAAATTCATAGGTTAAATAATATTAAAATAACCTACACTAATCAGAGTTTCAGTGGGAAACTAAAAACAGGGTTTAACTAGGAGAAGAAAAGCGAAAAAATGCGAGGCATAGCTCCACAAATCTCCACCTTGACTTGTATTTCCACAACGCCTTATTTGCCAAAGCCCTCCACGAGCTTATCTCAAACTATGCAGGAGATTAACTGAGTCAAAGTTGTGCTTAGAACTTTGAAGCTGGAAGACTTCTAGTCTTTGACTTGTGCACTGCCAAATCAAAACTGACCCCGGTCTGATTTCCACGAACACAGTGCCCTATCTTTTCAAAACCTGCACCCAAAAGAAAACCTCTATTATACGAAATGGTCATATTGTTTTCCCTTCTATGACCAAGTTGCCTCTGCTTCAAACTAGTCGACTTCAACTCCTTAATAGACGAGGGGCGTCCTGTTTCACCAGTCACCGGTGATCCTTCCAAAATATAAAGGCTGCCAATCCTTCTACCTTTCATCAAAACGAGAGCCCCATGAGATACATTAATGCCTCTTGACTCGATGTTAATTCTACAACCTTTCGAGTCTAAAATTTCCCAAGGAGATGAGATTTCTCTGTAAATCAGGTACATACCTGACATCTGACAGTATCCTGATTGTCCTGTCGTGCATCCTGATCTGAACAATACCAATATTGATTACCTTGCTAGGTGAATCATTCCCCATGTGCACAACTCCACCTTCAACTGAATTGTATGTGGAGAACCAATCCCTGTTGGGACACATGTGGAAAGAACACCCCGAATCCAGTATCCACTCAGACATAAGCTCGGAGCTTTTACTTGTTGCACCAACAAGAAATCATCACCCTTGTCATTGGTCGAATTAGCACCAGCTAAATCTTCCCTGTTGCTCTCAGCAGCCCTTTTATTTTGCAGTTTGTAACAATCTACCTTGACGTGACCTAACTTCTTACAATAGCAACATCTCTTATCTCGCTTCCTTGATGCTACCAAAACTAAGGCTTGCCTATCTGACTTGTAATCCGAACCAAACTCATTGTCAAGTTTGCTTTTGCTCAACAAATGACCCTTCACATTCTCAAATGAGATATTATCTCTGTCATAAATCAGGGTCTCCCTAAAAGACTTGTATGAATGGGGTAAATAGCACGATAATAGCATAGCCTGATCTTCATCGTCACTTTGAACATCAATATTTTTTAAATCATTCAAAAGAGTAGTAAATTGAATGATGTGACCTTTAAGGTGCTCACTTTCATCCATGCATGACGTGTATAGACGTTGTTTCAATACTAATCGGTTAGCTGAGACTTTGTCGCATAGAGGGTTTCTAACCTTTTCCATAAAGTGAATGTCATTTTCTCCATCAGAACCTCCTGCAACACATTATTTGTTAGACATAATTGAATCATGGATGGAGCTTTTTTTTTTATCTAACCTATCACATTCTAATGGAGCTTTTTTTTTTATCTAACCTATCACATTCTAAGTTATTCATGTCTGCAAGCTTCTTCTCTGTAAGGATCTTTTCAAGATCGCTCTAAATCAGAATTGCCATCATCCGAACTTGCCACATATTAAAATTTGTGATGCCATCGAACTTATTAATATCAAACCTTGTTGCTGCCTTATTTGAACAGGTTGAATACAGAAATCGAACTAGCTCTGATACTAGTTTGTTGGGGATAAACCCGATTAAGCAACGAACAAGTAAAATAACGAAAAAATTGTAAAGATTGAGTACAAATATTTTACGTGGAAAAACCCCTTAAAGGGGGAAAAACCACGAGCAAAGATAATTTCACAATAACGACAAAAAACGAAGAGTACAAAGATGGAGATAAAACTAAATCCCGAAACCCGAAAATAAGAACCCTTAAAATATAAGCACAAAATTCTCTGAAAACTTGTAAAAGCTAATACCTAAATATGTAATGGGTTATTTATTCTATAGTAGAAAAGTGTCTATTTTTAGCCTATTTCGTAGGTCAAATAATATTAAAATAACCTACACTAATCAGAGTTTAAGTGAGAAACTAAAAACAGCTCCACAATATCATTAACAATGAATTATTTTTATATAATAATTTATTAGTCAACTATTAAAGATTTATTTATTATTATGTATTTTGAAAATAATTGTTTATCGTAAGATTTTTTTTTTTAACCAATTCTTTAAAATTAAGATGTTAACCTCGTTTCTTATGCAAACATAAATTACCTTTACTTTTAACAAATAAGTATTAAGAAATAAATAAAAATCATTTAATGTTGAGTTGAATATAAATACACATAGCAAGTTATTAAAGTGTCAAATCGTTGCATATAAATTGTGTTTAAATATATAGGGGATAGATCCACTTACATCAGTCTAAAATTAAAATAATTTTATATTTTTTTATTTTTTATTATAATTAATATTTTAATAATCTAACTTTTAAATTTATCAATATAATTGTACTTGTCATGATGTAAATCTAATATCTTTATCATATCAATTTAAAATACTATATATATATATATATGTGTGTTAATATTTATTGCATGGTTGAATTTCTTTCTTTTACCTAAGACAATTAGTTAGAAATTTTTAATTTATATAAAATTTGACACGCATGATCAATATAAATGAAATATAAAATATGATGGTTGGATATTAAATGTACAAAAATATATTAAGGGTAAACTACCAAAATAGTCACTTTTGTTTGCCTTAGGTTACATTTTAGTTACTGATGTTTGAAACGTTACATTTTAATCATTTACGTTATCGTGTTGTAACATTTTAGTCACTGAGCCGTTAATTGTCGTTAATGGTGTAACGGTAAGCTGACGTGGCACATTAAATCATCATTTCAAACGAAAATTTTAGGTTAAATTCTACAGTCCCTATATTTTTTCATTTTGAGCAATTTTTTTTCTTTTATGTTCTTTTAACTTTTTTTTTCATTCTCTTCCGTCTCTCCCTTTGTTTTCCTCCCTTTTTCATTTCTTTTGACGTAGTTTTTCTATATTTTCCATTTGTTAAAACTAGTCTACAAGCTCGCCTCACTTGAAAAAATTAAATTGTTCAAAAAATAAAAGTATAGAGACTAGTTTTGACAAATGAAAAATTGCGTTAAAATAAATGGAGAAGGGAGGAAAACAGAGGGAGAAGCAGAAGAGAATGAAAAAAGAAGAAATTTAAAAGAACATAAAAGGAAAATTAAATTGCTCAAAACGAAAAAATATAGGGACCGATTGTATAAATTGACCTAAAATTTTTGTTTGAAACGATGATTTAACTGTCACGACAGCTTACCATTACACCGTTAATGACAATTAACGGCTCTGTGACTAAAATATTACAACGCGATAAGTGACTAAAACATAACATTTCAAACATAAGTGATTAAAATGTACTTCCAAACCATTCCTCCTTTTGACATCCTGTAACAGCCCGTTTTTCAATGGTGTCAGAAACAGTGGTTTCGAGGCCACCAAATCCGACGAGTAAGTTCGTAAATATTATTATTTAATATTTACGAGTCAAATGTGGTTTTTAAAAAGGTTTTTGATTTGATAATTTATGTTATATAAGTGATTTATTAAGTTCAAGTGGTTTTAGAAAATAAGGTATCGGGACCTTGTTTTTATAAACTGAGCCGTAAATATTTTTATAAATATTTACAAATTTTCATTAAGGTGGTATTAAAGTTTCGTTAAGAAATTTTAACGTTTCGATGGTTAATTAATTAAAAATGATCAAATTAAAAAAAAAGTACATTCCCGGGACTCCGTTCCCGTAAATCAGACTCGTAAATATTTATTAAATAAATATTTATTAAAAATATTTACGAAGCTAGTTGTGTAGTTAATTAGGTTTCGGTTAAGTGAATTTGCTTGAATTAAAAGTAATTAGGTATAAGGACTAAATTGCTTATAGGGTGAAAGTTGAATTATAGATTAAAGAAAAATTAAAGGGACTAAAGAAGCAATTATGCCATTGACATTAAATGAGGCGCCATAAGGATGAAAATATTTATAAAATTTAAAGTTAAAATATATATAATATTATAATAATAAATCTTAATCTTAAGTATATATATTATATTATATTATATTATATTATAATAATAAAATAAATAGAAATAGAAATAGAGAAAGATAAAACGAAACAGAGAAGGAAAGAAAGAAAAATGAAAGAAAAGAAGAAAAAAAGGAATTAGGGTTTCAAGGGTTCAAAACTCAATTGGTTAGTTAATTTAGTCCATTTTTTTGTAATTTTTATGTTTTTAGAATCCCACTATTAAATACTACCCAACCCATGTCAAAATTTTAGAAATTATTGAGTTTTTAAATGTTGTTTATGTTGAATAATTTGAGTATTAGGGATTAAATTGATAGATTTTTAAGTTAGAAATGAAAAAGGATTGAATTGTAGAATAAATTGTAAATTTTGAGTAATAGGGACTAAATTGTGAAAATTTCAAAATTTAGGGATTTATGTGAAAATAGGGAGTTGAATTTAGTCTAAAGTGGAATTTGCATGAAAATAAAGAATTAAATGTGAAGAATAAAAGTCAGTCTTGGTTTAGGGACTAAATTGGAATTTAGACAAATGTTGAGTAAAAAGTTGAAATATTCAATATGAAATTTAAATTGTATTGTATTGATAAATTTTAATTGTTTTAATTTTGTAGCTAACGTCGTACCGGAATCCTCGACTAAAAAGGGGAAAGATAAAGTCGACATCGAATAGCTCAGAATTCCTGGTTTGTATTTCTATAATCCGAACTTAGTTATTAATTGTTGTATTTTGATTTAATGTTTATGGTAAGTGTTGAGGTGAGTAATTGATATTTTGATAATTGATTGAATGATTTGAATTGGTAGATAAATATATGTATTGAATGGATTGATTTTTGAATTGAAATAATTATATGTGTAATTAAGTGACTATATGAAAAATTGATATTGGATATTGATTATTGTTGAATTGTGAAATTTAAACCCTATTAACTGTATCGAGCTGAGTCGGATATAGATGGCATGCCATAAGATTGGAAGAGTTCAGGGATTTCTTCGACTTCGAGTCGATGAGACACTGGATGTCAATTTACTACTTCGGATTAATTCGATGAGGCACTGGGTGCCAATTTACTTCGGTTTAGCCGATGAGACACTGGGTGTCAAATTATTATTTCGAATTATCCGATGAGGTACTGGGTACCAAACTGGTGTGTTTTGGTTGGATCCGTGTATCCGTCTGAGTTCAAGTAGTGTTAATAGGGGCAAATGAATAATCAAGTTTATAATTGATATTGAAATGGCATGCTATAAGAAATGGAAGTGAAATAGTGAATTGAAAATAGAATGTGAAATATGTTGCAAACATATGGAATGGATAATGCAATTATATAATGAAATGTGAAATAAATTGTGAAAAGCTATTTATATAGCAAATGATGAGAATTGAGTATGGTATAAAATGATGTATTTATGATTTGAGTATTGAATGGTTAATGCTATTGTATAAATAAATGTGAATTTTAAATATTCAATTGTGCTTAATATTTAATTGTGTCTATTATATTATTTTGTCTTTAAATATTCGGATTATAGAAATACCACTGAGTTTATACTGAGCGTATGGTTTTGTTTCCCATGCGTAGGTTAGGTACTTAACTTTTGATCGTCGATTCAGCATCCAACAACGATCCAGAACTCAAATGTGGTGATGTTTATCCTTTGTGTCGGCATATACCTAGGGTGTCTAAATAATAGTTATTTTGTGGTTTGATTGTAAATAAGGTTATAAGTTTAATTTTGGTTGGTTTTATACATAAATATGTGTTTGTTTTTGAAGCCATATTATAGCATGGTAAATTAAACTATATCTAGATAGGTACATGTGAATTTAATTCTATGTTTAAGTGCTCATGAACTAGCCAAATTGATTTGGATTTGGTATGTTTGTAATTTGGATTAAAATGATGTTTTCATGACTTGTTTTGATGATATGAAATGTTTGAAATTTATGTTTGTTTGATCTATAAACTTCGATAATGCTTCGCAACCTGGTTTCGGCGAGGGATACGGGTTGGGGGAAAACAAAGGGTTTTTTTTTTTTGAGATTTTAACAATGATATAATTTTTGTTTTAATCCTTAAAATATGATCAGAATTTAAATTTATGTATGTAGAGTAAATAGGAAAGGAAGGCCTTAGGGCATTCCAACAGGACATATTATAATATATGATAAACAACAATTTATACATATTTTGACCCCATGCTTGGCTTATTTTTGGATGAATTTTCATGTTTTACACTCAGGAGAGCTTAGGGAGTCGAAAAGAACGATAAACAGGCCAAAAAGGGACAAAATGGGCCTACCTCAGAAATCAACACGGCCTGGACTACCTCACACGGGCAGACCACACGGCCGTGTGTGACGAGCAGAATCGAACACGGCCTGGACTATAGCACACGGGAAGATTACACGGCCGTGTGTGACAAGTAGAATCGAGCACGGCCTAAGTTGTAGATCACACGGCCGTGTGTGGCGAGCAGAATCAAGCACGGCCTAAGTTATCGAACACGGGCGTGTCACACGGGCGTTTCCCTGCCGAACCTAAGTCTAATTTCATTCGAAAAAGGTTACTTGTAGGCCAAGAAAGTTGCTCCAAAGCCTATATAAACACCCTAGGGGAGGACCTAAAAAGACACACAGGGGAGAAAGCAGAAAAGACTCGAAGACAGCCATCGGGAGCAGCTTGGAAGAAGGATCCCCATCAAGACTAAAGATCTCCTATCAATTTCTCTTAAAGTTTTTGGGTTTTCTTATGTTTTGTAGTTTTCCTTATTTTAAGATGTTTCCCTCTATCAGTATGAACTAAATCCCTTAAATACCCGAGGGGATGAAACCTAAGACGGATCTTATTACTATTTGATTTATAAGATAAATACTTGTTCTTATTCTTAATTGTGAGTTCTTATTCTTGCTTTAATAATTCAGGTTATTGATTCAAGTCGAATGTGCTTATTCAGAGAAGTAAAAGTCCCTGTTTAAGAGTAGATCAACACAATTAAGCAGAGTTGAATGCAATCCTAGACAAGGACGACGTAAATCTATCGGATTAGAGTCAAATCTAATAAGGGAATCCATAGATCGAGTTAATGCGACAATAGGGGTTTTAATTAGAAAGAAATTTCAATTAATCAACCTAGAGTCAGTTGTTCTTAGTCTCGAAAGAGATATTAACATAATTTACATATTTCTACGGATTAAGTCAAGTGAATAAATCATATGAATCAAAAGTAATAAGTGAAGTCTAGGTGGATTCTTTCTTGGGTATTGTCTCTTTCATAAAGTTGTCTAAAAGTATTTTCCCAATTCATTCTCTGTCGTGCTTTTAATTAGTTTTAGTTTAAAAGAAATCACTCCAATTTTTAGGCTAGATAATAGGAAGATAGTAATTACTAGTACTCTTGGTCCTTGTGGATACGATATTTCCGGTCTTACCATAACTATACTATTAAACGATAGGTGCGCTTGCCTTTATTGTGATCATAGTTAGTTAGAGACACATCAAGTTTTTGGCGCTGTTGCCGGGGACTAAGATATTAGGAACACTAAATTTTTATTACTTTAGCCATTATTATTTTTTATTACAATTTATTTTATTTTATTTACTAACTTTTATTTTATTTGCTTCTGACAGGTATTTTTAGTTTATGACTAGAAGGAACCCGTCAGGATCATTACTTTTTTATAGTGATATAGAAGGTACCGCTCGCAGAAATTGTAGGGAGATAAGGCGAAGTCTACAATACATAGAGGAAGAGCAAGAGGACGATACTAATACTATCGAGGAGATGGCTGATAATAATCCGCTACCTCCTGTGGTCGCTGCAGATCCAGTAAATCAGAATCCTGCTCCTCGAACTATGTATGATTATGCTAATAAGCCTACTTTAACAGGAACTGAATCAAGTATTATTAGACCTATTGTTGCTGCAAATAATTTTGAACTGAAACCTAACACTATTCAGATGACTCAGCAGTTTGTTCAGTTTGATGGTTTGCAGGGTGAGGATCCAAACAATCACTTGGCAAATTTTCTGGAATTTTGTGACACTTTCAAGATTAATGGCGTTTCTGACGATGTCATTTGCCTTCGGTTGTTTCCCTTCTCGTTGAGGAACAAAGCTAAACAGTGGTTGAACTCGTTACCACGAGGATCAATCACTACATGGGAACAAATGACCAAAAAAATTTTACTTAAATATTTTTCGCCGGCTAAAACAGCTAAGTTGAGGAATGGTATCTCTTCTTTTGTGCAGATGGATTTAGAAACACTTTACGATGCATGGGAGAGATACAAGGATTTACTGGGAAGATGCCCTTACCATGGGTCACCATTATGGCTACAGGTTCAAACCTTTTACAATGGTGTGAACCCCTCAACTCGGCAATTGATTGATGCAGCTGTCGGAGGTACACTAAACAATAAAACACCTGAGGCTACTTATGAGTTTATAGAGGAGATGTCACTAAATAACTATTAGTGGCAAGTTATGAGGACGAAGCCAACAAAGGCAGACAGTGTTTTCAACCTCGACGCAGTCACCATGCTATCAAACCAGGTAGAGCTTTTAAATAAAAAGATTGATGGTTTGTGTGGTTCTTCGCAGGTACATCCAGTGATGCAGTGTGTTACAAATGGAGGAGGGACGAACAATACAGAATATCCATCCTACAACCCTGGCATAAAAAGCGAATAGATGAACTATATGGGTAATAATTCTAGACCTCAGAATAACCCTTATAGTAACACTTACAATCCAGGTTGGAGGAACCACCCAAACTTCTCATGGGGTGGTCAAGGAAATCAGAGATAACAACCCCCTCCAGGCTTTCAACAACAACCCTACCCATAGGAGAAGAAGTCGAACCTTGAGGAGATGCTTACTAAATTCATCTCGGTGTCAGAAACGTGCTTCCAGAACACCGAGACCGCACTTAAAAACCAACAGGCATCGATTCAAGGGCTCGAAAATCAAATAGGTTAGCTTGCCAAGCTAATCTCTGAACGACCACAAGGCAGCCTGCCAAGCAACACTGAAACTAACCCAAAGGAGCAACTTCATGCCATTACTGCTCACGATAGTGAAGGGTTAGACGAACTAAAACCAAGGCAAGAAAACGTGGTAGATAAAGGTAAGGTTAAGGTAAGCCATAGTAAACCAAAACTGGTAAGTACAGAGTACAAACCTCGTGTGCCATATCCCAATGCGACAAAGAAAGACCGCATAGATGAACAATTCGGTAAATTCCTTAAACTTCTAAAGAAATTACATATTAACTTACCGTTTATTGAAGCTCTTTCGCAGATGCCTAATTCAGTAAAATTCTTAAAAGAGCTTTTGGCAAATAAACGGAAGTTAGACGATGCGGCCCATGTGGAGCTAAATGCGGTTTGCTCAGCAATTTTACAGAATAAACTACCCCGCAAATTAAAAGATTCAGGAAGTTTTACGATTCCTTGTTTAATTGGTGGTTTATCTGTTAATAATGCTTTAGCTGATTTAGGGGCAAGTATCAATGTTATGCCTTATAAAATGTTTAAACAGCTAGGTCTTGGGAAACCCAAAAAAACTAGGATGAGCATTCAATTGGCTGATAAAACCATTAGAATGCCTAGGGGTATAATTGAAGATGTGCTAGTCAAAATCGATAAATTCATATTCCCAGTAGACTTTGTTGTTTTAGACATGGATGAGGATAGTGACGTTCCTTTAATTTTAGGACAACCCTTTTTAGCAACTGCTAGGACCATTATTGATGTCGGTACAGGAGAATTAATACTTCGTGTAGGTGATGACATGATTAAACTCCAAGCACGTGATTCTGTCAGAATATATAGTAATCAAGATGATACAAGTCCTGATAATGTAGGTGAACTTACTGTTCAATCTATCTTGTAGGAAATTCCTCGGAAAAAGATAACAAAGCCATGGCCCAGCTCTCATATTGAGAACAGAACTGTTCATGAGGAACGAAGGCTCCAGATCGAGGAATTAGATGAATGGCGAACACAGTCTAAGGAGAAATTGAAAGTACACGATGAACCAAAGCAGAGCCATGACGAGCCTAGGAATAAAACGAGTCAAATTAAGGTTGGAGACCGAGTTCTAATGGATAATGCAGATCCTCGTGTTGCCACTTCTGAACCTAATGGAACAACCCCTTTCACGGTACTTAATATCTTCCCATACAGTACAGTCGAGGTAACTCATTCCAAATTTGGCACCTTCAAGGTAAATAGTACTCGTCTAAAACCTTATTTTTAGAAAATTGATAGCAGGAATGAGGAGTCTCAACTCCTCGAACCACCATGACGATGCGAATGAAAGGTAAGTCTAGCTTAGGACTTTAAACAAACGCTTCTCGGGAGGCAACCCGAGCACTAATCCCATTAAATTTCATATTTTCGACTTTTTAGCACCTAACTAAAACTAACCAAATTAATAGGCACAGGTTCCCCTACCACACGGCCTTGCACACGGGCGTGGCCGTGGCCGTGTGGACACCACGAGTAGGCACAAGGGCGTGGCAGAGACCGAGCGGGCCAAGGACGAAATTTTTTCCTCAAAACACGAACTGCGATAAAATGCCACGGCTGTGTGATGCGGCCGTGGTTGAAACTGACTAACGAACACAGGCTACGATAAAATGCCACGGCCGTGCGATGCGGCCATGGTCGATACTGAGTAAGTCACACGGGCGTGCGAGACGCCCGTGCCCAGAAGCCGTGGTTGAAACTGAATGAGTCACACGGGCGTGCGACACGCCCGTGCCTATGGACCGTGGTCGACACTGACTAATTAACACGGGCGTGTGAACCTCTACACGGGCGTAGGAGAAGCGAAAGAAGCATCACACGGCCGTGCGATTCGGCCGTGTGGCCTAACACGCCCAGGGATCACGGGCGTGGGCCACGACTCAGACGTGCCCTAATTCAAAATTTACGAAACACACGGGCTAAAAACGGGGCACACGGGCGTGGCCCTTGACCGTGTGTCCCAATCCCTATTTAAACCCCGTCTCCTATTCACTTTCTCCCCCAAAAATTTCCCCCTCCTAAACCCTAGCCGCCGCACCCCTTTCCGGCCACCGCCCTCCTCCTCCACTTTCCTCCTTTCTCTTTTCTTCCCCAACCTAAAACTCTCCCTCCCTTTTCCTTTTTCTCCTTTTCTCTTTTTCTTTCCCCGACGCACCAGCCCCCGTAGTACACGCCCGTGCGCATCCACCACGCCCGTGCCACCCCTTCATCACCCCCATCGGTTCACCTTTCTCCACCATTGCTACTCATTTCTTTCATTTTTATTTATTTATTTATTTGATCTTATTCTTTGTTCTTATTATTATTTTCATTATTATTACAACTTAAATTTCTATTTCAAATTCCTTAGTTCTTTTGATGGTTTAGTTTGATTTTATTCCATTACTAAGTTTAAGCATTCTTTTGATACTACTTCTTAGTGTTTTTAGCATTACTTGATAATCTAATTAATTATTATAGGATTAAACTATTTAGAACTAGTAGGATAGTACATTTTTTGCTGGGAATGATGTTTGATTTATTAACAATCTTTGGCATTTTTAGGTACGTAATGACTCTCCCACGTGGGAAAAAGACCGCCGTCCCCGCTTCGAAAAAGTGGAAGGGTTTCGGTGCGACCTCCTCGAGTGCCTCTGCCGAAGTACGCCACCCATTCTTACAGTTTCCCCGGGACCCCAGGAGGAGCTTTTCTAGATACTTCGTGTATGACCCCTCAGCGTAGGGAGATGCATTGATTGGGCCGCCTTGGAGCAGGTCCAACTAGCCGACGCAGTTCGGGCCCTTTTGACTACCGACCCGTGGGGACACTTTTTCGAGATTGTCGAGCCGACATATCTCGAGCTTACTTTGGAGCTCTGTTCCACATTCCACCTTTAGATGGTGATGTCAAATTTCGACGACCAAGGCACAGTCCAGTTCCGCCTTGGAGGCCTCGTACGAGAGATGAGTATCCCAGAGTTTGGGGTCGCCTTGGGACTTTATACCGAGGAATTCATGGAGGAGGATGACTTCGAGGACCTCCATCGCCACATTCACTACTCTCCTTCGTCTTGTTGGAGAGACTTAGTCCTCGCCTCGGCCACCTATGACCCCAGTCACTCCAAGGCGTCAGCTCTCGCACCATCCTTGAGGTACTTACACGCCATCTTGGCTCATACTTTGACGGGTAGGCGAGAGAGCACCGGCGTCGTCAACACCCACGACGCCTACTTTTTATAGTGCATGGCACATGGGCACGTCTTTGATTTAGCTTACTTCATCGCCCTCGCCATTCAGCATCAGATGGAGCGACATAGGAGAGGAGTCATCTCCATGGGCCCTTATGTGACGCGCCTGGCTCGATATTTTGGCCTCCTCAACACCGCAGCTCAGTCTTCTTCGCTCACCCTTATCGGGCAGATGCCCCCACAAGGCATCTCGATGATGCTCCATATGAGGTTGATTGAGCACCGTCGAGGGTTTGATCCTCCTCAGTACCGGTTATCGTGAGCCACCGAAAGGGGGGCGACCCGGAGGACATTATCGATGATGTCCTCCACAAAGATGAGGAGCCACCTTTTGTGCCACCCGCCACACCGACCAGTTCATGCGGCTGCTTCACTGATGACATCTCTAAGCGCCTCACTCGTTTCGAGCAATACTGTACTCAATAATTTAACGACAACGCTCGACGATTCGACGGCATCGAGGCGACTCTACACCAGATTTGTCAGCACTTCCACATATCGCCGCCACCCCCACCTCGCGATCCATCTACTGATGAGGACCTTTGAGTCCATTTATTTTTTCTTTTTCTTTTATTTTAATTTTTGAACTCTTTATCTTTATCTTTCTTGTCTTAAATTTTTATTAGTATACTTTGATTTCTTTATATCTCTAGCTGTCTATCATCGAGTAACCATAACAACGTCCATTAATAAAACTCCCTAAAACTTTACTGATAATTATGCAGTTTCAAAAGGTTCAAGGTGCTATTAAGGAATGAACAAACTACCGGAGTATTCTCCCCCACCTTCACTACTGCCTAGTTCATCATGCTTATCATTGGCTCTATTTCTACTATTTTCACTCCCTAAGGATTTCATCCATAATTCAGGAAGTTTCACTTCTCTCCCTATCTTTTTATTTCCTTACTATATTGTCAATTATCTATCTTTGTACATTGAGGACAATGTACATCTTAAGTGTGGGGAAGTTATTTAATTATATCATTATCAGAAAATCCCTGAATTATGTCTTGTTCTTAATTAATTTTCTCATATTACTATTAGAATGAAATTTCTATTGACTTATGATTTTTATTGATATGTTTTGGATTAAGTCTCAGGTAATTGTACAGTGATGGTTTAAACTTTAAGACATTAGAGAATCAAGCATGATAAGTCTATTTTCAGAATTAAAAAAAATGTTAGGTTGTTTCCCTAAATTTAAATATTATTTTGAAGTTTGAAATTTGAAAGGTTGACATCAAAAACCATAATTTTTGTGAGATTTTGAGCCTTTTAGAGCATACTCTTTTCTTGCTCACTTTATTGTTGGTTATGAGTGTGTCAATATTGATTTGTTATTCTAGAACTTGCTTCGATTATGCATGTCGAGACCACATCCTTGATTTGATACACTAAGATGATAAAGGCACCTAGGTTTTAACCCACTTACCCCAAAAAGCCTACCTTCATAATTAACCCCTAGTGAACCCCTTTTGATCCTAATAAACCATTTCTTGATTTACCCTTAATATTAACTCAAAACTCACTCTTTTTGATTCATTAAGAATTTTCCCTATTGTATTAACCCTTTTTTGTCGAGATTTGATTTGATAAGTTGCCTAACTATGTTCTATACTTTAGTTGTCAAATTCTTTCTTATTGTTCTTATTCTTAAAAAAAATAGTTGGAAATCTTTTCATTATTAGTTGAGCTTAAACGGTCAATTTCACATGTTGAGAAGAAGCTCGGATTATTAGTGATAAGTTTTAAATTGATGTAATTATTCAGTATTAGTCCATTTTTTTCTAGTTAGGTAAATTGTTAATTCAATCTCGATTTTAACTCTCTAATTCAGCCTTTATCCACACCTCTAAACCAAGCCCCATTACAACCCTTTTAAAGACCTTTTGATTTGTGTATCATCTCATTTTATAGTGGTGGAGATTTGATTTTCATGCAAGCCTATGGTAATAACTTTTCATGGTTGACTTTTGAGTGCTTAATTTTTGAACCTTAAACACTTTGAGTGATTTGAGTGAATCTTTAGTGAGGATGTCGTATCTTGTCAGTTTTGAATCAAAGGTGATTATTTAGGTAAGGAGAAACACCTATGTTTTCGTGCTATAAAAATTGTGACTTGGTTTGTTTGAATCTTTAAAACTCTTTTGGTTAAATTATCAATGTATAAATTATCTGTGAATTATGGTGAGACATTATTGATGAGAATTATGAATTAAGGAAGTTTAATTTTAATTGTGAGTTGAGGATTTTGCTTGAGGACAAGCAAAGGCTTAAGTGTGGGGATATTTGATAAACCATAATTTATACATATTTTGACCCCATGCTTGGCTTATTTTTGGATGAATTTTCATTAGATTTGATGAGTTCGATGCTCCTAATCCTTGAATTTTGTGTTTTACACTCAGGAGAGCTTAGGGAGTCGAAAAGAACGATAAACAGGCTAAAAAGGGACAAAATGGGCCTACCTCAGAAATCAACATGGCCTAGACTACCTCACACGGGCAGACCACACGGCCGTGTGTTACGAGCAGAATCAAACACGGCCTGGACTATAGCACACAGGAAGATCACACGGTCGTGTGTGGCAAGCAGAATCGAGCACGGCCTAAGTTGTAGATTACACGGCCGTGTGTGGCGAGCAGAATCAAGCACGGCCTAAGTTATCGAACACGGGCGTGTCACACGGGTGTGTCCCTGCCGAATCTAAGTCTAATTTCATTCGGAAAAGGTTACTTGTCGGCCAAGAAAGGTGCTCCAAAGCCTATATAAACACCCTATGGAGGACCTAAAAAGACACACAGGGGGGAAAACAGAAAAGACTCGAAGACAGCCATCGGGAGCAGCTTGGAAGAAGGATCCCCATCAAGACTAAAGATCTCCTATCAATTTCTCTTGAAGTTTTTGAGTTTTCTTATGTTTTGTAGTGTTCCTTATTTTAAGATGTTTCCCTCTATCAGTATGAACTAAATCCCTTAAATACCCGAGGGGATGAAACCTAAGACGGATCTTATTACTATTTGATTTATAAGATAAATACTTGTTCTTATTCTTAATTGTGAGTTCTTATTCTTGCTTTAATAATTTAGGTTATTGATTCAAGTCGAATGTGCTTATTCAGAGAAGCAAAAGTCCCTGTTCAAGAGTAGATCAACACAATTAAGCGGAGTTGAATGCAATCCTAGACATAGGACAACGTAAATCTGCCGGATTAGAGTCAAATCTAATAAGGGAATCCATAGATCGAGTTAATGCAATAATAGGGGTTTTAATTAGAAAGAAATTTCAATTAATCAACCTAGAGTCAGTTATTCTTAGTCTCAAAAGAGATATTAACATAATTTACGGATTTCTACGGATTAAGTCAAGTGAATAAATCGTATGAATCAAAAGTAATAAGTGAAGTCTAGGTGGATTCTTTCTTGGGTATTGTCTCTTTCATAAAGTTGTCTAAAAGTATTTTCCCAATTCATTCTCTGTCGTGCTTTTAATTAGTTTTAGTTTAAAAGAAATCACTCCAATTTTTAGGCTAGATAATAAGAAGATAGTAATTACTAGTACTCTTGGTCCTTGTGGATACGATATTTCCGGTCTTACCATAACTATACTATAAAAGATAGGTGCGCTTGCCTTTATTGTGATCATAGTTAGTTAGAGACACATCAATTTAAAATTTGCAACTACAATCTTTTTACTTTTTTTATTTTATATAATAATAGTCAAATTTCAATTTTGATCTTTATACTATACTCAAAATTAAGATTTAATCTTTACATTTAATTTTTAACATAATTTGGTATCTCAAAGGACAGATGTTATGCTTCTCTCTTTCTCTCTCTCCCCATTATAAGAGGATGATCTAATTTCAATTTTGATCCCTTAACTTTTTTTTATTATAAACCAATGGTCAAATTTTAGTTTTAGTCCTTATACAACGCTCAAATTTAAGATTTTATCTCTATATTTGATTTTTTTGACATAATTTGATTTTTTTTAAGAATTATTTATATAATTTGCATAGTAATTGTATACAGATAAATATATTTTATCATTTCATTCATTATTTTATTTTTGAATTATCTATAATATATAAAAAAAGGTACGAGTTTAGAGAAACTTTTGAACCGACGAGAATACCATTTATTTTCTATCATATTACTAAATTGACATTTAAAATATTTTATAATTTAATTTAAAATTATTAGTTATAAGTTGTGACAAAAAATAATTTTAATACCAAATTTTTTAATTTATTTAATTTAATTCCAAATTGATTTTCATACAATATTAAATATATAAAATAATATTTTAATTGAGAAATGTTTTTGAAGGGTATTTGAATTGACAAATATTCGGTATAATTAAAATTTTAATTTCAGTTAATTACTTAAATCATACAATCTAGTTGGAGGTATTGTTTTAGAATAGGATAGTAATTCAAAGGATTATAGGACATCAAATATCATAATGTATATTCGATCGATGGTAATCAAACAAGATGATTTCAAATCACGAATGAGAAAAAAAAATAGCCGCAATAATAATAATAATAAATTCATGATTATATGTTAAAGCTAAATACCAAGATCTATATCAACTATCCCTATGTTATTAGGGCACATACAATGATTAAAAACATGACCATTTCGAGGCAATTAAGGGGGGTGCATTGCATCTGGCACTGCAGATGGATGCCATGCCAACATTCAAGAAGTGGGAAATGTGAACTATTTTTGTTTTTCTTTCAGTTTAGTAGAAGACAGAAACTAGTGGTGGTCGACATACTTACGGGGGGCTATCCTGAGCATCTATGATGCTAACTTTGGAAACCTAAATTTTCATTACAGGACCTTGGGGTCTAAGTAATCATCTCACCCAACTATATCTCAACTTCTCCCATGCTTGGGCCTTACTAGGCCGCATAGGTTAGGCAGGCCGAATTCTGGGTCTAAGCACCAAAATGAAGCCCATGAATAGTTGGATTTCTGGTCAAATGGATTTTTCATTTCATCTTAAATTTGAAATTTAGTTATTGTAGTTTTATTTTTAAGAATTTAGTTTCTTTACTTTTTAAATTTTAAAATTTAAGTCCAACTATTAAATTTTCAGATTTTTTGCAACGTCATCTTTTAAATTATATTACTATCAAGTGATTTTTATTTTTAATTTCAAATCTAACCGTGTTAATAAATAGACTTGAATTTTGAAATTTAAAAAGTAGAAAGACTAAATTCTTATAAATAAAAGTACAATGATTAAATTCTAAATTTTTGAAGAATACAAAAAATTATGACATATTTTAACCTTTTCATTTTTAATGTTTATATAAGGGTTCTTCGATACTTGAATTTATTCTCACGCAAGTCAAACATTGCCAATTCAGATATCTGTTGCAGATTTGAAATGGATGCAAATTAAACTCTATCAAATCGGATTCCGATTGAATCTACTGGTTAAAGTCATGTTTTAACTATCAATACTTACCTTAAACATTAATTATTGTTTACATAAATTAAGAAATAATATATAAAAACATAATAAAAACATTTTCAAAAAATAATTATAGTAATTAATTATAAAATTATATATAATAATTTTTATTAAAAATATATCTTTTAACATTTTTTTAAATCATGTTGACTTCTCTTAAATCATATTCTTTTGTATCGTATAAACTTAATATAACAATGAGATAAGATTATCAAAATATTTAAATTTGTATTTATCCATTCATGATTTTTAAATTTTTGATGTGATTAATGGAGATTAGACCTGTGGTGGTCTTTTTTTTATTAAAAAAAACTAAATTAGTTAACTTATTTTTTTTAAAAATAAAATAAATATTTATGTAATTCAAAAATATATTATAATATGAATTTATTTCACATAATTATATTTAGTAGATATTATATTATAAAAAATATACATAACATTTAACTCTATATAATATATCAATTATTATATATAATTAAATTACGAATGTGTAATAATTATTATACAATTATAATATTATAATGTACATTCCTTTATTAATGATATGTAACCTAATCATTAAATGTGAAACTAATTTTGTGGTAGATTATAATATATACAATTCACATTATATAATTAAGGTAAATTATTAATTTTATGTATCTTTATACACAATTATGTTAATGTAATGTATATTTTCACATTAATTATAATATACATAATTAGCATTATATAATTAGGGTTGATTATTAATGATATGTAATCTTATATACAATTATGATATTATAATGAACATTTTTATATTAATGATATGTAACCTTAAACAATTAGCCTTATATGATTAGGGGTAAGTAATTAAGTTATTTGGGATTGTTATCTAACTTTTAATTTGTTTGGAATTTTTGTGTTTAAGTTGTGAGGTTTAAATTGCTGTGAAATTGTTATGTTGGATTTGTTTGGATTATTATTTAACTATTTTTATTAATTGGCATTTATTTATTATTAATTATGAATAAAAAATTATTTAGAATTAATTTTTTGTTTGATTTTATATTATTTCACGAATTCAAATTCGAGTTTTTGTGGATTTGGATATCCGACGTATGATTGAAAATGTTAAATTTAAAATTCTTGTAAATTTTAATATTTAGTGAATAATAATATTTAATTCATATTCGGACAATAATACGTGAATAATTAATGGATTCAAATTTTTAGATAAATTTATAAATTCTCAAAAAAAAAAAAGAAAAGAAAAGAAGATATTGGATCCATTGCAATTCCTAATAGGGATGGTAAAAAAAAAAAAAAAAAAAAAAATCTGAGTTTGTGGGTTTAGATTATCATTATTTTGAAAATGGAAGGTAAATATATTTTACAAAATTCTGAAGTGGGGTCGGGGCAAAATTCACTTTTTCCCAGCCTTTCATTTGAATAATGTAAGAAATATATATGTACTAAAATATGTATATAGGAAATTTAGGTTTAATTCAGTAAATGAAATAGAGCATGAATAAAAAATGTATTTGGTGGGAATAAGATAGAGATGTAATAAGTATTATCTTCCTTAAAATAAAAGTGGTTTTTTAGTTTGATTGGTTGGTTAGAATGTAATAGATAAGAATTAGTATTATGGATCAAATTATATATGTATTAAATATTCATAAGGGATAACACACAATATTCGATTCCATCGTTGAGTCTGAACTACAGGATGTCATATTCGTTGTCAAAGCAATTACAATCACAATATCTATCAATTCAATACTTTATATTCACTAACATGTTCATTACATCATCATATTATAATATATATAATTTGGTCCAGGGCTTATCCGAGCTTATGAAAGCTTTTTTGATAACTCATGGCCATTGGAGGACTAAAAAGAAAAATTTACAAATTGTTTTTGGCTAGAGTCATCACTCCTATGGTGTGGTGTCGCAACCTTGAAGACAGTATGTAGACGTTGCGACATCAAACAGAGGACGTCAAAACTTTTCCCTTTTGGAAGGATCAAAATCGAATTTTAAAGTTTAGGAGGTGAAATTGTAATTTTATCATTAGATTAATTGAAATTTTTATAATTAAAAAAAAAAAACTAAGAATATGTTTGGATGAATTTTAATGTTGTTGATATTTTCCAAATGTTAACAATTCTAATTGCTTTGTTTAGATAGGTAATTTGTTTAAGAAAAATTAAGTTATTAAAATTTTATAAATTATAAAAGAAGAATAACTGATATAAAAATATTCAACATCCCTATCATTATTTTTGTAAAAACTATTATAAATGGTTTTAATAAAATAAATTAAAAATATATATATATATCAAAATTAAATAAAAATGAATTTTGAAGTTTAAGCTTTTATTTAATAATGGGAATTTAGCTAATGAAATTCGTTATTGAGATTACAAATGATTTAAAAAAAATAGAAATAAAAAAAGGGAATTTAGCTAATGAAATTCTTTATTGAAATTATTGGAAACTCTCTCATATATTCACCCTTAACAATTATATTTACTTTTAAAATTTTGAAAATCCTCGCTCAAATACACTTAAATGAATAATTTTATATCTTAAGATCAAAGCTTTTGCCTGCACTGTAGCCCCACACCGACTTCTACTTACAGATTTGTACTCAATAAGTGAGGCTCTCCAGCTTCAAGAAAGAACGGTAAAGTTTGTTGTTTATCTCATTCGCATGTGAGCTTCAAGCGACAGTGGTGCACATTCTTCGCGAAGGAGATCCGACTACATTGCTCACCAAAGCCTTACTATGGGAACCAAGCCAACTCTCCCATGGCAACTGCTATGGAAGGATATTTATTTGTTTCTGGTTTACTGGTGTGATTCTTCTTTAAGAAAAAGAAAAAATAGCATGTGAGGTTGGTAGAATCATTCATTTCACTCGGCAATTTTATTATTTCTGCCTGCAAAAACTCTTCCTTATTGTACCTTGTACAACTAGTCCTGGTAGAATAAGCAGAAGAGAATGTTGTTCCCATAGCAGCATTTGGGCCAACCCATAAGATAATATTGGATTGGAGTATGACCCACCATTAAGCTGACATGGGCTTTTGCAAACAAAACAGCACGAATTTATGGTGGAAAATCAATATGTAACGTAGGCGGCATGTCTACATTTCATTCGGTTCACGCAGTTAAATAGTGGGTGAAAGAAAATGGAGATGGAGACTGAAGATTTTTCATCGTAGAGAGCCCAAGCTCAACTATATGATTTGACTGCTGTCCACTTCTTCGGCTTCTATTCACAAATCACAAGCGTTGTCCTTTTCTCCTTCGCACGCGTTGCACCGCACGATACCGACAAAACCCCCCAACAACCTCCCACTAGACTGATTAGGAAATGTTGTTGGGGAACGCAATAGCCGGAGCTCGTACAATCATGGCGTCGTCATCCAACCACATCGTCTTCGAACCTGATGACATCCCTTTCGGCTCCTTTGAGTGGTTCGTCTTTGCGGGAGTTTCCTGCTTGCTTGTGCTCTTCGCCGGCATAATGTCCGGCCTTACCTTGGGCTTGATGTCTCTGGGCCTCGTTGACCTCGAAATTCTTCAGAGAAGCGGCACTATCACCGAGAAGAAGCAAGCTGGTAAATTACTAAATTCCCATTTCGATTTTCCTCTTTTCTTTTTCTAGTCAATGGTAACAGTACAATTAGTAACAGTTCCAAGTAATTAAATATGCTGAGTTTACTGTTTCAATTTATAGAATTCTGATATCATACACTAGAGAAAAAAACCCTGTTTTTTTTTTTTTTTTTTCCTGCTTTTGTCCCCTATGATTATCATTTATTTACATAATTATATGTCTGCAGCTGTTATCTTACCAGTTCTTAAAAAGCAGCATCAGCTTCTTGTAACTCTGCTTCTCTGTAACGCTTGTGCCATGGAGGTGAACATTTACATGTTGTTATTAAAATTATTAACGGTTTTAATGACCATATATATATATATATTTGTATTTAAGAAGCTATTGCATTTCCTTGAATTTTCCTTATACTCTTGATTTGTGTTTTTGCAGGCTCTTCCTATAACGCTTGATAAAATTTTTCACCCCTTTGTTGCAGTGTTGCTGTCTGTTACTTTTGTTCTGGCTTTTGGAGAGGTCTTATAAATTGTGTTTTTTGTTGTCTCAATCTCAGCTATTTAAGCCTTTCGAAATGTAATCCCTTTTTTGGATCAGATTATTCCACAAGCAATATGTTCAAGATATGGACTCTCTGTTGGTGCAAATTTTGTGTGGCTCGTGCGTATTCTGATGATAATTTGTTATCCCATTGCTTACCCTATTGGAAAGGTAGTGTCCTGTTGAAATTCCTGGGTTAAAAATTGTGAATACACTAGCACTATTTAGACAAACGGGTAGTTTCCTTTTGTGTTTGTAGCTTGTACTACGTATATCACATAGCAAGCTTTTGTTTTTGGTTATTTTCAAGGCATGTAGTTCAATAAGAGTCAAAGTATTAGTGGGTCTTTTAGGAGGTTTTGCATTGAGCAAAGAAACAACTTCTGATGTATTCAGTAATGCTCAATGTGCCTTGGCACCTTGGGTATATGATGACCAAGTCTTGATACTTTTTGACTCCATTCAGACAATCGTACAATTTGGAAATTGTAATAACCTTAGATATATGATATTTCTTGAGAGCTGTGGTTTTCTTGGATATTAACTTCTGTTAGAGGTTTTATACCACAAACTTCTGAAATGCGCTTTTCTAATTGTACTCCTACATTCATTGGTATGGCTTCAGGTTCTGGATGCTGTGCTTGGCCATAGTGATGCTTTGTTTAGACGGGCTCAGTTAAAAGCCCTAGTCTCCATCCACAGCCAAGAGGTAACTGCTTAAACCAGACTAGATAATATTGCTTAACCAAGTTAAGTATTTGGTGGCTTGTCATTTCTGTCCTTAATAGGCTGGCAAAGGTGGTGAACTAACACATGATGAGACAACCATCATTAGTGGTGCACTGGATTTAACTGAAAAGGTAAATGCTATTATTGGAATAGTATTTCATGAGTAAAAATCACCTGTCTCTTTACATCTCTATCTCTGACAGATACTTCCAGTATTAAGATGTTTCATTTTCTGGAAGATGAATATTTGTATTTGACAATACACAATGAAAAATTGTACTCAAATCTGGACCATATCCACACAAAAGCAGTTTTATAAACATACAAACGCTCTCATTAAACTTAATTAGTTCTAATAGTCAAATGGTAAGATATGTTGTTTGAGTATTATATAGATTCGAAGCATACACCTCATGATCTTATATTTGGACAGTGGACTGCTGCCTTTAATGTTTTGGAAACACCCCAGAACTATGGCTCTGGTTCTTTTTTTTTTGTATTTGAATTGAAGATATAGTTTCCAGAATGCTTAGGTTTTAATCTGCTAGGTTGTGATAATCTTCTAAGGGATGTAAAGCTGCTTCCTCTCTCTCTCTCTCTCTCTCTCTCCTTTTTTGAAGTGCTTGGCCTTTTTGACGTCTATTAGTTTTATTTCCAATTTTCCACTTTTAGATAGCTCTAAAGCTGATATTGCAACTGTCTTTTGTAAAATGGTTGCAATCATGATGTTTCTTGGACATGCAGACTGCAGAGGAGGCTATGACACCCATTGAATCAACATTTTCCTTGGATGTTAATTTGAAATTGGATTGGTGAGTTTCAGCTGGATGGGGTTCTTCTTTCTGTAATCACATCATTTTTCTTCTTCATCTTGCCATTGAAACAAATTAGAGGGGATACAAATCCTATTGTTTTGTTATTCTGGGAAAAAAAATTGAGAAACCTTCTAACTGCGATTTTGAGGAAAGGGTTGAATTTAATTTGTATTTTATAGTGGTCAGATACAAACTATGCTTTTCAGAAGTTTAATGAGAGCTTACATGGAAACGAATTTTCAGATGAGTGATGGATTTTGTGATAGGTGGAGAAATTTTCTTGTTCATCTAGAATTTGGAATATCACACTTATAGGCATAGCTTAAGAGCCTTCCTGATGTGGAGCATGACACTGTACTACTTGAACATGATTGACCTTAAAAGGATCATCCATGTTCTTTAGGTTAGGTTATAAATAGATTTTATCTGTCTTTGTTGCAGGGAATCAATTGGCAGAATTCTTGCACGAGGTCATAGTCGTATCCCTGTCTATGCTGGGAATCCAAAAAATATCATCGGTTTGTTACTGGTGTGTTCAGTTACCCATTGGCTTTCCAATTGTTTTCTTTATGTTGAAAGTTTCTTATTAATGGTTGCCACTTCAACATGAAGCTATGTTTTCTGTCCAGAAATTCATATGAATTTTCCTTTGTTATGAGGTTTAGGTGAAAAGTCTTCTCACGGTACGACCAGAGACCGAGACTCCAGTCAGTGCTGTTTCCATCAGGAGAATGCCTAGGTCTAGACTTGTACTCCCTTTTTTAATGTTTCTCTCCGTATGTGAAGTATGAATTCTCGTTCACGAATATCTCAGGGTCCCAGCACATATGCCTTTGTATGATATCCTCAATGAATTTCAAAAGGGCAGCAGTCATATGGCAGCTGTAGTGAAGGTTAAAGGAAAGACTGAAGACCCTCAATTTTTTGTTGATGGACAGAAATTTGACGAGCACAAAGTTACCAATGGAAATTCTCAACTAACCACCCCTTTGCTGACCAAATATGACACTAAACCAGATAGTGTTGTTGTTGATGTTGAGAAACCTTCAAGGCCTACCACTTTCAAGACAACTCCTGTAGCTATTGGTGTCACAGCCAATAGCTTGCATCAGTTTTCAGAGGATACTGAAGACGGTGAAGTCATTGGTATCATTACCCTCGAAGATGTTTTTGAAGAACTTCTCCAAGTATGCTGTTTCAGTTGCTTTCATCTGTCTGTCACTTTCTGTAACATTCTTGGCTAAGCCATGCTCCATAGTTCTAGATATAATAACATGCCAACTAAATTCTTTTTTTGACCCCTATTATCTTCTAACTTCATTTTATTAAAGGTTGGTGGTTTGCAACTAATTTTTTGAAAATGTGTTTTATCATGGAATTTTCATATAGTTTCTCTTTAAATAAATTAGACAAACTGGATAGATGGTACTTACTAAACCCTTTCTATATTGTAGGAGGAAATTGTTGATGAGACCGATGTATATATTGATGTACATAAAAGGTACAATGCTGTTTGGGTTTCATATTTTTTTTGTTTTCACTTAACACTCTTCAGTTTGGCTAATTGCTTCATTGAATGTTGAAAATAATCTTTTTCCCCATTTTTTTCAAGGATACGAGTGGTTGCTGCTGCCGCTGCTTCATCTGTAGCACGTGCTCCATCCAATCGTAGATTGATTGGTCAAAAGCCTTCAGTAAGATGTTTACTTCTTAATATCATGTTTCTCTTGCCTGCATTGTTAGACCATTAGCGGAGTAACCATGATTAAAAATAGGGCATAGAAAGGAAACTTTTGGGCATCCTCCATCTATTCTATCTCCTAAACCTTTTCAGATTTCACCAAACCTCTTTATTGGAAGTGCATGTTTACACATAGGTCTCACCGACAAGAAATTGATTGACACAATACTTTGTCCTATCAAAGACATTGCCAGATATAAGCTTTCTGGACTTTAAAGACATACAGAATGTTCACTAGTATCATGACCCACTCTCTGCTTACAGCTATGAGCTGATATCTGATGTCTGATGGAAAACTTCGTTTAATCATCAGTTTACTTTTTCATACCCTTCAGGGTGTCCAAAGCAAGCAAGGGCAAATGACAAGGAAACCAATGGATGACGATTCACAAACAGGGAGATCTCTGGCTAACCCAGGGGAACGTCTTCCCAGCAGTATCGAACGATCTTAACCACGCAAAGCAGAGAATCAAATTTGTGCATTTTACTCTCCTTGTCATCTATTGTAAATTCTCAAATTAGGTTGGGTATATTGCAGCTTGTGCATGTAGTTCAAAGTGAGAAAACTAGGGTTGTTTACTGTAAAAATAAAAATCAGGGCAAATTTTGTTAATGGTAGTTAAAGTTCCACTAGCAAACCAGCTATGTTAGGCATGAATCTTATATATGGTAGGTAACAATGGTGCTTTCTTAGGATAATTTTACTTTTAAATGTCTTGATGAAAAAAATTACGAACACAGTTTTTTGGTTAGAGCATTTTGCTCAGTGTCAAACTCATCCTTTTCATGTTTAGAGCATCTTGATGATGTAAAAATGCTACTAATGTATCATCTGCTATGGTGGCATATGAATGTATCGTGCACTGCATGATTTTTTATATAAATTTGGGATTTCTGCAACTGCAAATTAACATAGGAAAAGTTAACTTATCAGCTTTTTCATCTATAAATCATATAAAATTCAAGCATCATTAATCAATCAAACAAAATACCATCTTCATTTGATTTCTCATTGTCAACCTCCTAAAATACTAGAAAAAGAAAAAGAAAAGAAAAAATTCTCCACTTCCCAATTGAAAGTGTGATTTCTGTTTCTAAACTATACATTTACTTTGAAGCCTCTGAATCTTGCAGAGCCTATTTGAATTAGATTATAGATTGAACTGGAGTGGATCCAAGCCTTGAACTCTAAATCCGAAAACTAATCGTGCCAGCACAGGAGCAACACAGTACATCTCCATACAATATAAAGCCTTGCCCTCTGCTCTCTAATTTGCTTTGAACACCTTTGCCATGAACGACCCTTCATACTCCTCGTCGAGAACGAGCTTTCTCCCATTACAACCCGAAAACTGAATTTTCAAAAAAAAAGGAGAGGAAGATGAACCTGAAACCTGAAGTTGTTTTGAGGCTGTGGAAAAATTTGAAGCCATTTTATAGGAAGAAAGCAGTTGAAGATATGAGTGAAGCAAACATGTGGTGGGTAAGTAACATTGGCCCCCTGCTTGAGTCATTGGCCTTTGTCCCACTCTTTCAAATAAGGATACAATGTACTAAGCATTGCTGTTTAAAGTGTGTCGGCTTTGCCAAACTATCCTGAAAAGGACTTTGTCTTGGGTGTATCTCTCGACTCCGAAAATGCAATATAATAATCATAACACGAGAAAATATGATACAATAATCACAATTAATACACGATTAACATGATAACTTTAATATACATGTTTAGGGTTTTTATAATGATATTTATTTTGCTGTTTATGTGTTTGTAGATTGATACAAGCAAATTTGCTGAGCATAATATGGTGTACTTTGTTATGTATATATCAATAATTATTGAATAAAATACTGAAATACATACATGAGAAAGAGATGGAAATATAGCTTAATTTTAAAAAGGAAAACCCCTTGTCCGTAGACAGGATAAGGATTTCATAGTTATTATTTAAATTTTGGGGGACAAAAAATCAGAAGCGAATAGAATATACTGCATCAATCATTGTAAGGTTATTAAATAATGTTTTCTTGATCCAACATGAACTGATAACAACAGCTTTAAAGACTATTCAAATGTTATATGAGAGGGGTTTGAGACTATTTGTAATCCACAAAATTGCTGATAAAATCAGCATAATTGAAGGCTAATGCATGCACCATGCTATTTATTATACAATTTTTAATAATTAAACAATAAGCATTATTGTATTTGGTAGAGTTGAGGCAGGCATTGGTTGCAAGCAAGTTAAGAACTTTGAATATGAACGTAAAATAAGTATGTAAGATATCATATTTTTTGAAATTGCAATAATTACATAAATTAATTGTTATAAAATAAATAGACAGAAAGTAAATAATAATAAAAATGGGAGAGTAAAAGAAATAGTGTTTTTTTTTTTTTATCAATCGGAATATCTATAAAACTTCTCCAAACTCTCTATTATAAGCATAATAAGTATAAATGAAGTAGAGATCTACTTCTAATGACTATTAGAATTTAAAGTACATCAAAACTTATCTTGATCTTGAAGGACATCCACTTAATAAGATATTCATAACACTCCTCCTTTGATGTCCATTTGTAGATAATGTATATCATTAAAACCGTAATAAGATAAAAACCTTGTGGGAAAAAAAATTCTTAGTGAAAGAAAAAGAGTACACATATCTATAATATGTATAATATGCTGTCTCATTAAAAAACTTACCAGAAAAAACCCAATGGAACAAAACCTTAGTTAAGGGAAAAAGAGTACGGCGCGTATTTACTCTCTCTCATGAAAACATCACATATTTTCTCATATTCTACGTATTCAATCTTGAATACTAATTTTTCAAATGACTATTTGAATATATTTGCTAAGCATTTATGTCACCATTCTTTTGGAAATCATGAGTGGGGGAAAATTTTGGGGAAATATATTTTGATTTCTTCAGGAGTTTCAACAATAATCATAGTAAACTTTAATCATGTTTCTTCTATAAAAATACAAATAGATATTTTGGATCATTTTATAATCCTCCTTCAACTACTATTCACTCAGTCAAATTTACCACGTATGTTCAAATTATTTCAATTCATATAAATGAATAATTTCCCGAGAATTTCAATATGCTTCTGGCATTCTAAATCCTTCAAGGATTTTAATATAAACTTTACTATATAGTGATTCATAAAAGGTTGTAACAACAACCATTAAATGCAAGTTAAATCTTTTATGAACTGATAGTTTAATAATATATCTAAAGGTTATTGCATCCAACACAAAAGAATATTATATCTTTTTATAATCAATGCTAGGATTTAGCGAAAAACTTCATATTTTTATTCTGTTTTTGCAAAACTACTTCATTTGTACCCTCATTGGCTTTATACCTTTAGATATTTAGACTACTGGTCCAAAAACTCCACAAATTTAATTGTACTTGAGTTGTGTCTTTCTATTTTGACTAATTTATTCCATATCTATATTTCTCAATAGAATTATTCAAGGTCCTCCTTTTATTTCATTATTTCAACAATAATATTGCATGCAAAATCATTATCGACAACTTTTATTATTGGTTCCACTTTTTCTCAAATTGACATAATTTATCAAGATATCTTATTTTCACTATTTTAATCTCCAGTTTCAAGTATCTGAATTTCTTCTAGAATTTTACTTATTAGTTATGTCTTGGGTTTCTTAGTACTCACCTCCACTATATGACCATCTAGATTTATTATTTTCTTTTATGAGAATTTTCATACTTGGAACTTGTTGAGTTATCACTATTGAACTTCTGGTTCAAATTACTCTCACCCTAACTCATTACAAGTTATTATTAATCTCCCCTAATGTCGAGAAAACTATCGAACCAAAATAGTAATCACAAATCATGTCATAATTGAATCTCCAATACATTTAAAACATCTAATAATACAAGGAGACTTGTAATTAATATATATTCTCAACTTTTTTTTAGGATTCACTCATCTTTATGTATTGTGGTGGAGCAATTGGAACATATATGCACATACAAAAATTCAAAGATGAGAAATATTTAGCTCTTGACTAAAAACCAATTGTAATGGAGAGTATTTATAACTTATTGACTTGATGTGTATAACACATAAATCAACATAATCTCATGTTGAAATAGAAAGTTTAGTTCTCATAAGTAATGGTTTAAATATTAATAAGATGCGTTCAATCAATAATTTCTCTAAACCATTATGCGCATAAATAACAAACTTTTACAAAAGTTTTTCAAACTCAATCAATAAAAGATTGAGATATAAACTCATCAATATTAGCAAGATGAATTGTCTTAATTGCATGATCTGAAATTAATTATTTAAACAAGCAATCTTGCAAACGATACGTTGCAAGTTGATAACACATATGTGATTATTTTGTAGATGCATCTACCAAGAATAATATAATATCAAAATCATCCACATGGTGGATGAATGAGCCCATATTAATTTCATAAATGTAAGACATTAAATCTCAACTTTAGCTAGTAAGTTTTTAAGAATCAATTTTCATTGAGAATAAGCAACAAATGAGAATTCTTTAAATTAAACAATCTTTTGATTCATTATTGAATGTCTATATGAATTCTCAATTAATTTTCGCATTATATATTATCCAAGAGGGTCTATCTGGTCATGGCAAGTAGTAAATGCATTTTTATCAGTAAACTTCTGGTTTACTTTAACATGTATTTCAATTGTACTAATAATGTCAATATAAATTGTGACAAATTGATAATTTTACTATCATTCCTTTTACTTTGTATCTACAAATAAGTACTATTATAACATTTACTACTGGAAATGTCTAAATCAATGTGAAGTTTATAATGCTACTCAACAAAATAAATATAATTTTCAAACAATTATATGCAATATTCACTTCAGGGAATATGCCAAAATCTTCAAATACAAAAAATAAAATAAGTATAAAAGTATTTTCCAGGTGTACAATAGGTACATAACCAATGATTTTTCATACATAAGTTTCTCTCTTACAAGTTCTCATCAGTAATATTTGTCCACGTAATTTTAATTGAGAACTTATTTTGAATATTGTAGAGTTATACTCATAGTTTTTTTTTTTTAAAAAACTTGCAACTTCAGGTGCATCCAACCATAACAAGATTTAGATGGAATTATCATATTCTATTGCTCATAAGTAGATTTTTTACAGTCAAATATTTTGCTTTCAACCTCTTAATGGGGATGATGACAAAAGATCACAAAAATAGTCACAATCAATTCAATTCAATAATAAGAGTAATTAATAACTCAATCCTCCATTGATTCATATGAAACATAATCTTTTCTTCATTCACAATCTCAATATGAGATTCATTATAAATATCTTTTAAAACCAATGGATTAATCATCACAAGATATTAACATATTAGCTCTTCTGGAGCTTTTGACTAATTTTGTACTACCAAATATTGGAATAATATTGGTTTATATTTTCTTTTGTGTTCACTTCGGGGAATGTAATAGATTTACTAGGACGAACTTATAAACGTCCCAAAAAATTCTTTATTTCATAATCACCATCGCAAACATACATGGATTTTAAATTAAAATCTATCTATTCATGTTGTCATGATTAGTCTCCAATTATAATAAACGTAATATAATAAATAAAACATAGTAAAATATACTTGAGATTCTTTAATATCATTATTATCACCCTGATTATTATCACTAGCACTATTACAAGTAGTAAAACAACTTTATTTTTGTAATAACATTTATAATCTAATAGTAAAAAAATAATTTAATAAATAAAATCAAAATTTTCGTGTACGATGCTTGAAAGTTATCCGATACACATTGTACCAAATTTCAATACCACATATATGTTATAAAATCTTATGATGCTCTAATCAAATATTTATAAATTCAATTTAAAAGATATAATACAATAATTTCAAGTGTATTTAATAACAATAATTAAATCATAAAAAAATTTAATCATCCAAATATCATACATACTATAATTTAATAAAAGAATCTTAGCTTAAAAGAAACCTTAAAATAATAATATTTTTTTATAAAATAATTTTATCAAAAATCAATCAGCAAAGGAGAAAAACATTTCACGTAAGGATTACATAAATTTCTTTACATAATGATTACTCATAATGCGCAGGCATCAATTAAAGACTAAAATAGCAGTAGCTCTAGAAGGCAATCGACAACAGCTTAAGTAGCAAATTTGAGTGACCGGCTATTACATTGGTTGTTGCTTGAAAAGGGTAAGGCATGGTGAAAGGGGAAAAAAAAGAAGAAAATTAATAGTTAAGGACCCTTGCTCAAGTGGCCAGTGGCTAATGATAAGTCTCTACGTGATTTGAGGATATTTTTATGTGTGTGATCTTGTTAAATAAAACTTACGGAGAAAAACAATTAATAAAGAATCGTGCTGATAATATGTTATAAAATAAATAGATAGAGAGTAACGAACAAAGAAAATGAAAGAGTAAAAGAAATAGCGTATTTTTTTTTATCAATCGGAATATCTACAAAGCTTCTCCAAAGTCTCTATTTATAGGCATAAAAAGTATAAATGAAGTAGATATCTACTTCTAATGACTATTAGAATTTAAAATACATCAAAACTTATCTTAATCTTGATGGACATCCACTTAATAAGATATTCATAACATTAACCACTTAATTGAAATTATTAAAAAAACAAGATATCATTTATAATTTCAATACATCCAAGAAATTTAAATGTAAATTGTATATAGTGGTGAAAGAAAAAAAGAATTAAAAGTTAAAAAAAAATATAAAATATCTAAAAATTAATGAACTCAAAAATCATAACACTATAATTTTAGTTCACTTAAATCTAAAACCAACTAAATCAATCAAGTTTCAATTAACGGTTAAATATTTTAAAATTTCAGTTAGTTCGATAACCGATCATTCAAGCACTTCTTAGTTTTTTGTTTCCTAATGTGCATGGTAAATTTGTATTTAAGTTTTCAATTAACACCTATCTTGATTTCGAATCTTGGACAACCTTAACCTCTATCTTTTTAAAAAAGTGATGAGATTTAATTTGAAAGTGAGATTAATCTTTCAATGAGAAGAAGATGAGTCAATCGTAAATTGGGTGAAAAAAATTGTGATCCAAAATATATTTCCATGTTTAGCTTTTAAGAAATGAATAGCATAATAGAGGTGATCAATGTGCCAACTATAATGAACTCTTGCAACTCTCGGGTAAAACAAAAATCAAGTAGGTAGAAATTTGAAATTCAACTTGGATTGTAGTAGTAGTAGTATAGCATGTAAAAGCTGATGAATGGGGCCAAACCATAATAAAAACTCTTTGCACATCGTGGGGGTAAGGCCAACCGATATAAAGTCCAGTCAACCCGACATGCCGGCCACCCATCATTGCCGGCCGTTTCAAAGCAAGTTTTACATACACCTCATGTTTCATAAATTGCTGTCCTACTTATCCTCAAGGGAGGGCAATAAGGCTTTGACTACTCATTCATTCCCAGCAACTTCACAACCCCCTCTTATGTGACCACTTTGGTGAACATATAGGGTCCGGTTCTGCCATTTTCTTTTCTGGCTAGTGGGCATGACCAACGCCACGTTTGCTCTTCGAAAACGAGAGATGATTTTTTGGGGGGGGGGGGGGGGGGGTCAGGTCCACGTGAGGAGCTGTCCTATTGTTGGTGCTAAAGATCTGGAGAGGATAAACAAAAAAGGGGTTTTCTTTTTATAAGCTTATCCGATTCAAAGGAGAAAGGCAGAAAAATAAAAATCAGGTGACAATTTTTATTTATTATTTTTGGTTTTTGGGTGGATATAATTTGTGACAGATATGCAAGTATGGTATGATTAAAGTCCCAAGCTATGGCAGCAATGGTGGTGATGATTAGGAAATATATGGACACGTGAGAAAGCAAAAGAAAAGTGGGGTTTTAATGTATGAGAATGTTGCTGTAAAATTCAATGAAAAAAATCCTAGTTGTCGGGTAGATTTTACTGCAGTGTTGATGGAGATTCATGGGAGCAGTACTTGTGCGGGAAAGAGTGTCAGGTGCATTCCAAATGTTTTTAATTGGTATCATACAAATTCCGCTTAATTAGCAATATTTGCTTGGAAATACGTCAATGCGTTTTTTTAATCATTTGTTTATAGTTTTGTTCCTGCTCACATTTGTTCTTAAATCAACTTATTTTCCCAAATATTGAAAAAATCACTAATTATTTTTTAAAAATAGCATTTTTCTTCAAATTTACCCAAACAAAATTAGTTCAGACTGAGTACCGGTAAATTATGCAAATTGTTGTAGTTAAGAAATAAAGAAATACTAATAATAATTAGATTATTAAAATATTAATCGAATAAAAAATTAAATGTGGTGTAGGTAGATTCCTTTTCATAATAAAACTTCTGATTAAATTTGGTATCACAAGTCAAGTAACACTAACTTAATTAGTAAAAATACGAAAAAACTAAAATTATTGATTTTTTAAAATATAAAAATAATTATATCATTTAGACATTTTATAAAAATAAATTAAATTTATTCAATACTCTTAAACTAACTACTTAAAAAAAATCATTTTCTCAATTGAAATTATTCATTTGTTTTTGTGGAAAACTAAATTGCCCATTATTATATATGAATTTTATTTTTTAAATTTAAATTTATATATAGTATATTATATTTTCACATTTGTGATAAATTCTAGTAGTTAATTATGTGCTTTTCACAATTTTTTTTTTTTGGAGATGGACCTGCTTAAGGGCTAGATTACTTGCACAAATTTAAAGGTGCACTCGAAATATGAGAGTGCTTGAGCAAAAGTATAAGGTCCAAAAAATAAGTTTGGACAAAAAGATTTGACTCACATAAAATGAGTTGAGTCTGGGATCCATCATTAAAGACTTGAGTCTAACTTGTTTTTTTTACTTTATAATATATATACTTTTTATATAGTATGAAATTTATATAAAAAATTAAATATATAATATTATAATGTAAACATTGAAAGATATTTTAAGTTATCTAAGTTTAAGATTTAATAAAAAATTCACAAAAAATAATATTTTTTAAAAAATAAGGGTAGATCTAAAAAGAGATTGAGTTAGCTATTTCTAAACATGGGTAGGTTTGGGCTAAACTTGAAACCAATATTTTAAGTCTAACTGGACTTGAACAAACATAAAATGTGCTAATATCACAATATAGACCCGACTCAATGCAACCCATAAACACTTCTATTTCGATATTAAAACTTTGTTAGTTCATATATTGATATATATGTATATTATCACCTGTTTATATATAAATATGCATACATATGAAATAACTATAAATTTAAAGATAATAACTATTTGAGATAACATTTATACCTTCTATTTATGTATATTATAGATATATGTGCATATTATCACTTGTTGGAAGCATCCATGGGGTTTCTAGGGTCCTCAATGTTTGTTTCTTTGGCAAGTGTTGTTAAAAATTTCATGAAATTTTTTATATTAAAAGTCAGATTACATTTTGCTCTCTTTATTTAATAAAATAAGTAAATTAGTTTTTGTACGTTGGATTAAAGAGTGAATTGATCATTTCTATTAAAAGTTCTATCCATTTATACCGTTAAAAATTGACGTAGCTAACGGACTAACCATATCATGTTGACGTACGAGAATCGATTTTTAACAATAGAAATAAATGAAATTTTTAATAGAATAATTAATTTACTCTTTGATCTAATATGACTAATTTACCTATTTTTTAAATAAAAGAGACAAAATACTATTTAACTCTTAATATAAAAGTTTTACCGCTTGGTGTGGAATGATAAATTACTCACTAACCTTGAGAGGAGAAATGATTGTATGAAACAGTGACGTCATGTCATCTGTATCCCTTTCCAATAGTTTTATGCCACATCAGTATTTTCATCCTGAATTTCAGGATTTTAATTTGAATTTGATTTTTTTCAAGATGAAAATCAGGATTTTAATTTGGATTTGATTTTTTTCAGGATAAAAATCCTGAAATTCAGGATGACAATACTAATGTGGCATAAAATTATTGGAAAGGGATACAGATGACATGACGTCACTGTTTCATACAATCCTTTCCCCCTTGAGAGTGGTAGAAAGCGTCTCAGGATATTGCTTTCCTGCAATGAGCACTTTTACTAAGTTAAAAGAGGTAAACTAGAAGAGTTTTTGCATTTGGAGGTTAGGAATTGGCTGTTTGTTAATCTCACGCAGCCTACATATTTGGCGACGGATGGCCTAAAACACCCCAAACCCGGCCCACGAGCTTTGACCAGATTTGGTATGTTCCTCAAGTAAACCGGTTCAAAATTCTTTTGTTCTTAGGAAAACTTGTGTGATTTTAAGAAAAATATTGTTTGGGTTTAGTTTAAAAGAAATTTTAATTAAATTTTAATAGATAAAATTCATAATCATAATAAATAAAAATAAGTGTAAAGTAATTCAACTATGGCCTTATGGCCTTATTACATCAAATAATTCCCAAAATAATTCAAAGTACTAAAATAAATTCAAGAGTCCTCAAAAATATAAACTTCATGTTGAGCACGGCCACCACAAGTTCTCTGAGTCCTTCATCACTGTTCATCACTTGAAGAATGTTCCCCAACGAGGTGAGTCAAACAGACTCAATGTGTACACGACACTAAATCATAATAGAATCAGGCATATCACATATTACACATTCAAAACATAGAATACAGGTTATGATGCATTCCCAAACCCAAACCTAGTTGTCCATCCGCTACACACCCCCGTACCTGCCAGTCACACCGTGGGGACTACTAAGTCAACCCTCCATCCGCTACACACCATCGAAGCGATCGCATTTGCGATCGGCGTGCTCATCGCCCATATAAAATTTGTGGCATAGCCACTGGATAATTGTGTCATGAGACACCACATTCGAATAATGTAACCGGTTACCACATTCGAGATAATGTGACCGAAGTCACCACATTTAGATAGTGAGACCGTAGTCATCACATTCACTTCCCCTTTTCATATATCCCGAATGACCCATATTATTCATATCATGCATATCATACTTAAATTCACATTCTTATAAATTTTCACATGTTATAAATAACATATTTCATAATCCTAGTGGAAGTAGGAAACGTGCTGAGTACTTTGTACCATATTATGGTACCTTAGCCACATTCTTATAAACATGCATATTTTACATATTACCATCAATCTTATTAAAAGTTAGTGTGGGGTACACACCGATTAAACAAAATTTCCTTGAGATCCCGAAAAGCTTGATCTAATGCTTGGATTCTTAATCCCTACATTTGATTAATCACCTACTACTTTAATAAAAAGCCATTCGGCCATAAATCCAAATCCTAGTAGGATTAGTATACTTAAACTTACCTTGTGGATTTTAAATCCCGAAACTCACCGAATAACTAGGGAACACGTGGCCTATGGTGTACCTTCAGAAAAGAACTTCTCCTTCCTTGTAGTCGACACTTAGTAAATCCCAAAGATCTCTTCAAAGTTTCGGCAACAAGATATTAATGGGGTTAGTCCTAGATTTCTAGCAAATCTTAAGAAAAAGGATGAAACCGAATGAGATCTTACCCTTACTTGAAGAAATCGATTGCACCTTCACTTCAACCTTCAGAGATTCGGCTATGGCTAGATGATGATCTCACAACTTTCGGCTTTTGGAGGATTATAAAGAAAAGAGAAGGAAGAATAAAGATGGAGGATTCGGCTAGAACACAAGGTATTTCGGCTTGGAAAAATAAAAGAAAGAAAAGAAGAGAAGAGAGCACTAAGAATTCGGCGGAGAAAGGAGGAAGCACAAATTGATGAGTAGCCCTCCTTCCTTCCTTTTATAGCCGAAATTATCATCTAAGGAGTCCCTTACTTGGCCACCACTCCTCTATTTTAATAGCTTTATCTCTTTAATTATCACTTAAAATAAAAGATAATTCAAAGCAACTATCCTTACTTAGCCGAAATTATTAAACTCAAAGTCCCTTACTTGGCCATCACTTCTCCCTTATTTTCCTCTTTATCTCTTTATTCAAATTAAAAGAATTTAATCCAACAATTATCTCTTGAAAATAATGATAAATAAATCCCTTATTTATCCACTATTTATAAAATAATAAAAGCTCCTAATTTATAGCCATGTGCCGTCCACCTCTCTGCTCCTTGTAGCAAAATAAAATTTCTTTTATTTTCTTCCCATGTGACTCGAACTTAGGCCCATTCCTCTTGCATACGGCGCCATTTCCATAGGCCCTAAGTGGCATCTTCTGACCACTTTTCCAAGCCTGTTTGTGTGTCAAATTTCACAAACTTTTTCTTTTAAGGCCACCTTGCCTTAATTTCCCTTTTAAACCTTAAAACTCGTCATTTCTAGGTCATTTCTAAGTTTCCAAAAATTTTCGATCGGCTCTGTAAACTTGACATTTCCTTACATTTCCATGACATTTCCTTACAAGACATTTCCTTACATTTCCAAGACATTTCCTTACATTTCCATGACATTTCCTTACAAGACATTTCCTTACATTTCCAAGGTTCTAAAATGTTCACTTTCCTCTTTTAAACTTAACATTTCCATACATTTCCAGTGTTTCCAAAAGTGTTCAAAATATATTCATAACACATAAGATATGTCATTTCGTACAATTAAACCAAAAATGCATAGGCCCTTTTCGGGATGTTACGTTCTACCCTCCTTAAAAATAATTTCGTCCTCAAAATTACTTATTAACGAATAATCGTACATCTTAACTCACTTTCTACGCTTATGCTTTGCGCACTCGATCTTAATAGAACCATCATACTTTCTAGGCACAATCTCTAAGTTCACGTCCCCTAGAACTCATTTCTAACGTCGCGATTTAATCTGATTAAAAGTTTTATGCATCGAAATTACATTCCACTCGATTATTCGTGAACAGTTTTTATGAAAAGAGATGTTGAAGTAGTTCTTTCGATCAACCAAAGTTTCTAGTTCAAGTTCACTACTCTAACTCGTGGAGTCACATTCACATTCATAAGCGAGAGACGCATTCATTTTTCCATGAAGTCGCATTCATTCACAACATCATTCACTACACTTTTATGGCCATTCCATCCATTTCCCTACCTGTGGGTAATTTCGTCATTTTCCTACAGGGGTATTTTGATAATAAATCGGGTCAATTCGAAAATATTTTTCAAAATTAGAGGTATTTCAGAATTTACAAAATCTCTGGGTTATTTTGTTTTCCAAATCAGAGGTGTTGCAAAAATTTCAGAAATCGAGGTTATTTCGGTAATTTTAGAAGTTAGGGGCAGTTCCGTAAATTTTCCAAATCAGGGTATCTTGTTATTTGTAAAATGTAAGTTTTGATATCTTTGTAAAGTAGAAATATTTTAACAAAAGTCGAGGGTATTTTTGAAAATCTTAAAAACTAAGGGTATTTTAGTAATTTACAATACAGGGGCATTTTTGTAATTTTGTAAATCGGAGATATTTTGGAAAAAATTTCACAATAATCTTTTACTACAATTAAAAGGGTAATTTAGGGATTTTAAAACTAGGAATTTTATAAAACTGCATGGCTAGTCCCTTTCGGGTTTTAATGATTGGTTTAGCAGTGAATAAAGTCCTCTTGGTTAGGGTGAGCAGTTACTACGCACCAGGTAGGATTCGAGTAAAGAGGAGGTGAGTCACTAGGACTACTTAAATACCAAGCTCTTACTGAATCCACTCCTGAGACATGCGCTGTGAGTTGCCACACCCTAGCTCGGCGACTTACTTCACAGGTTTGTTTAATAGTCCTTAAGTCTTATGCATGTGTTTGAGTAAACTAGTCCTAGGGTTCAAGTTTCTATCATGCTATTCTACGTTCCATTCCTCTTCTACCCTTCCATAATTCATAACATAAACCACATAATCACACAAATGGTTAGGGTACTTACAGTGGATGCGGGTCGGAGACTTAGGTGCCATGCCAGAAAACCTGCTCATTTTCAAAAATACTTTCATAAAACTCATTTGGGCTTGATTTGAAAACGTTTTGGGCCTTAGCCCACAGGCCGAGAGTTTAAAACTAGGCTCTGATACCAAACTGAAACACCCCAAACCCGGCCCACGAGCTTTGACCAGATTTGGTATGTTCCTCAAGTAAACCGGTTCAAAATTCTTTTGTTCTTAGGAAAACTTGTGTGATTTTAAGAAAAATATTGTTTGGGTTTAGTTTAAAAGAAATTTTAATTAAATTTTAATAGATAAAATTCATAATCATAATAAATAAAAATAAGTGTAAAGTAATTCAACTATGGCCTTATGGCCTTATTACATCAAATAATTCCCAAAATAATTCAAAGTACTAAAATAAATTCAAGAGTCCTCAAAAATATAAACTTCATGTTGAGCATGGCCACCACAAGTTCTGCCGTCCCGGTCCATCACTGTTCATCACTTGAAGAATGTTCCCCAACGGGGTGAGTCAAACAGACTTAATGTGTACACGACACTAAATCATAATAGAATCAGGCATATAACATATTACACATTCAAAACATAGAATACAGGTTATGATGCATTCCCAAACCCAAACCTAGTTGTCCATCCGCTACACACCCCCGTACCTGCCAGTCAAACCGTGGGGACTACTAAGTCAACCCTCCATCCGCTACACACCATCGAAGCGATCATTTGCGATCGACGTGCTCATCGCCCATATAAAATTTGTGGCATAGCCACCAGATAATTGTGTCATGAGACACCACATTCGAGATAATGTAATCGAAGTTACCACATTCGGATAATGTGACCAAGTCACCACATTCGAGATAGTGAGACCGTAGTCATCACATTCACTTCCCCTTTTCATATATCCCGAATGACCCATATTATTCATATCATGCATATCATACTTAAATTCACATTCTTATAAATTTTCACATGTTATAAATAACATATTTCATAATCCTAGTGGAAGTAGGAAACGTGCTGAGAGTACTTTGTACCATATTATGGTACCTTAGCCACATTCTTATAAACATGCATATTTTACATATTACCATCAATCTTATTAAAAGTTAGTGTGGGGTACACACCGATTAAACAAAATTTCCTTGAGATCCTCGAAAGCTTGATCCAATGCTTGGATCCTTAATCCCTACATTTGATTAATCACCTACTACTTTAATAAAAAGCCATTCGCCATAAATCCAAATCCTAGTAGGATTAGTATACTTAAACTTACCTTGTGGATTTTAAATCCCGAAACTCACCGAATAACTAGGGAACACGTGGCCTATGGTGTACCTTCGGAAAAAGAACTTCTTTCCTTGTAGTCGACACTTAGTAAATCCCAAAAGATCTCTTCAAAGTTTCGGCAACAAGATATTAATGGGGTTAGTCCTAGATTTCGCAAATCTTAAGAAAAAGGATGAAACCGAATGAGATCTTACCCTTACTTGAAGAAATCGATTGCACCTTCACTTCAACCTTCGAGAGATTCGGCTATGGCTAGATGATGATCTCACAACTTTCGCTTTTGGAGGATTAGAAAGAAAAGAGAAGGAAGAATAAAGATGGAGGATTCTTGGCTAGAACACAAGGTATTTCGGCTTGGCAAAAATAAAAGAAAGAAAAGAAGAGAAGAGAGCACTAAGAATTCGGCAGAGAAAGGAGGAAGCACAAATTGATGAGTAGCCCTCCTTCCTTCCTTTTATAGCCGAAATTATCATCTAAGGAGTCCCTTACTTGGCCACCACTCCTCTATTTTAATAGCTTTATCTCTTTAATTATCACTTAAAATAAAAGATAATTCAAAGAACTATCCTTACTTAGCCGAAATTATTAAACTCAAAGTCCCTTACTTGGCCATCACTTCTCCCTTATTTTCCTCTTTATCTCTTTATTCAAATTAAAAGAATTTAATCCAACAATTATCTCTTGAAAATAATGATAAATAAATCCCTTATTTATCCACTATTTATAAAATAATAAAAGCTCCTAATTTATAGCCATGTGCCGTCTACCTCTCTGCTCCTTGTAGCAAAATAAAATTTCTTTTATTTTCTTCCCATGTGACTCGAACTTAGGCCCATTCCTCTTGCATATGGCGCCATTTCCATAGGCCCTAAGTGGCATCTTCAGACCACTTTTCCAAGCCTGTTTGTGTGTCAAATTTCACAAACTTTTTCTTTTAAGGCCACCTTGCCTTAATTTCCCCTTTTAAACCTTAAAACTCGTCATTTCTAAGTCATTTCTAAGTCTCCAAAAATTTTCGATCGGCTCTGTAAACTTGACATTTCCTTACATTTCCATGACATTTCCTTACAAGACATTTCCTTACATTTCCAAGACATTTCCTTACATTTCCATGACATTTCCTTACAAGACATTTCCTTACATTTCCAAGGTTCTAAAAATGTTCACTTTCCTCTTTTAAACTTAACATTTCCATACATTTCCAGGTTTCCAAAAGTGTTCAAAATATATTCATAACACATAAGATATGTCATTTCGTACAATTAAACCAAAAATGCATAGGCCCTTTTCAGGATGTTACATGGCCACACTTGGGATACATTGTTTGCCTCGATTTGTTGGTTAAAAGTCGATACCAATGGTGCTCGCAAGGAACCGTCGTCTATTGCCTATGCTGGAGGAGCCATTAGAGATAGCAGTGATACTTGGCTTGACGGGTTTGTAAATAAAGAATAAAATGTAATTTAACTATTAATACAGATACTTTTATCATCTTATAGGGTAATAAATTTGCTGATGCGTTGACTGGGTGGGGAACTAATTTGGACATTGGTACCGTGCATTTGAGAGAACCTCCTGAAGCTGTTCCAATACTTTTACAATGAGATACCGTTCATCATGCTTAACCTAGGCTGATTTCATTCTAAAGCTTTTTGTCCTTTTCCTTTCCAATAAAAAAAAATACTAAAGATATTAAGGCATTTTTTACCTATATAATACAAATAAAAAATTAAATACTTAAATAGCATACTAATACTATTATTTACCAAAATGGTATATTTGTAATAGTATCAAGAGGTAGAGGAAGAGAGATGGGCGTTATCTATTTTTTTACAATAATTAAAATATCATTACAAAATGATATGTTTTTTCTTTAAAATATTTTTTAAAGATAAAAGGGAGAGAGATGAGCGGCACTAATATTAAAAAAATAAAAATACGGTTTATTATATGGTTTAATAAAATAATAAATATAATTAAAAAAAGTACTAATAAAAAATTATGTTGGTGCTGGTAATTAATGGCATCGAGACTTGGTGCACAGGGTGGAGGGCTATGGAAGGATGTCCATGGGCGGCACCACCAGTTGAAGTGACCACTCAGTCACGGGCCCTAAGTCCAAATCAAATGTGTTTTTTTTTTCTTTTTAGTTTATGCATGCATATATATATATATATATATGAGTTGCATGGATCACCTTTTGTTGTTGTATTGAAAGAAGTAAAAAAAAAAAATATTTTATTTGGTAGAACTGTGAAGAAGGAAAAAGAAGGTTTGTATGTAAATTTTATTTTTTTTTATTTTTAATTTGTTTATTTTATAAATGGTTGTGTTGATTTTTTTGGGTTTTTATTTATTTTTTATTTTGTAGAAAAGGTGTGTTTGAAAGAAAGACATGTATGTTTCTAATTTTTTTCTTAATATTTGTTTTTTATTTTTTAATTTAAATGTAAATTAGTTTAAATTTTGTTGATAGTTTATTTTGTAGAGAGGGTGTTTTCAAGAAAGGGAATAGGTATAAAGACATTAATTTTGTTGATAGTGTTTTTTTTTAAATGTAAATAACAATAGTTTGTTTTGTTGATAGTTTTTATTTTACCATTAACTTTTTGTTTTTTGTACTTAATACATGGTCTCATTGTGTTGAAATTTTGGAAAGTTTTATTTTGTTATTTTTAAAGACGATTACTATGTCCAAGAATGTGACTTTTCAAATATTTATTTGTTGGATTTGTTATCCCAAAAATATAAAAAAAAAATTAATAACTCAAATGGTATGCTCAAAAGATTATTTATCAAAATGGTACGTTTGTACAAATGAATTACCAAAATAGATCGTTTGCTACAAAAATAAATACCGAAATGAGTTGTTTGCTTGAAATTTTTACGGTGATCCGTTTTGATATTTAATTTTTTATTATTGTGGTAAAAGAACTATATTTTACAAATGTTGAATATATGTTACGTAATAAAAAAATTGTTATTTGGATAAAAAAATGAGATGGTTTTGAAAAAGTAGACAATCGACTTACATTTGTGTATCCCAAATTACATTGTTATTGAATTGTTTATAAGTGTAAAATATTAGTAATTCTTTAAAAGATATCAAAACGGTACAAAACTCATTTTCGATATTTGTTAAGGCGATGATTAAATTTTTTGCGTGAAACTGCAGATATCGAAATGTCTTTTTTTATCACAGAAACGAATCACACATCAAATACAATTGATAAATGCATGAGGCCCAACAAAATTTTGAATCTCCCACATATACGACCTTTGGATAAATGCGGCTCATAACCGCCAATTGCAGCCTTCTGTCGACCTCCAACACTTCCCAATATACAATGTTGGCTTAGACACAGCGACTTTGTAGTCAACCGACACATTCATGCTATACCATTTAATGGCAAAAACACACTCTTCCTTGGTTGCGAATTTTTGGCCTACGAACAACTCCTTACGTTCAGAATCTACGGCCAACCAATGAGCAGGTAGTATATCAGGGTACATCAAGAACTCAAATGCATGTGCCGCACCGGGATCTATACTCGACATGTGTGCCCCAGGATCATTGTGTATCACAATGCCTTGATTCGGGTTCCCAACTGAAGACACATTAACATTTCCATCGTCATTCGTGCCTTCGTTATTGATATCATCCGAGACCTCGTCTAGATCAGGATCACTATAATCTTTAACATCGTGATTAGAAGAACCATTATTATCATATACATCATCACCATCCGCATCGGTCTCAATCACCACCGAATGTATTTGTAAACGGGGACCCAGGTTAAGGTTCTCAGATGCAGGTGGAGCATTAAGATCAATGTCGATACTGCGTACAGTCAATCGCCTATCAATGTACGCTATGGGAACCACCGTACACAGATCTTGAACTCATCGTTCTTCATCTAATGGAGTAGAATCTTCAGCTGGTTGCACATCAACTAACTCAGCAAACAACTGAATCGGATCAGTTTGGTGACTCCAATACCGGCAATAAAGTGCGACCATTGTCTCATCGTCTTCAAGTTCCATCTAGTGAATTTTATGGGATCTGTCGAAATTGAAAATTTGTAGAATAGTCTCGAGATCCTCCTCCCACAACGTTTAATCATTTTTGCACTAATCATTTCTTTCATATCATCAACCGAGACATTTTTATTAAATCTCATTACTATTTGTTGGCGACATTCAAATATACATCCAACTGTTGTTGTCAAAATTACTCCATCGAAATAAACACATACGAATAATTGATTATCCATCTTCAATAATAAATCTGTAAAAATAATTAAGTTTATAAATATTTTATTTCAAAAAAAAATATACTTAAAAAAAATCATATATATACTAACCTTGAATTCTTCTTTGTTTTCTCTCCTTCTACAACCAAATTTGTTTCCCTTCTACTCTTATCCTTTAAAAACGTTAAGAAAGCACTGCTTTAAAATAGGCTCAGATCCATTGCCACTTCTCTTTCACCCTCCACTCCCACCAATGTCAACTCTCTCTTACCTTCCACAACTTGACCATATTTTTGCACTAGAAAATATTGGTGCCGCTCATCTCTCACCCTCCACCCTTAAAAAATATTTTTTTTTTAAAAAACACATCATTTTGTAGTGATGTTTTAATGATTTTGTCAAGAAAAAATTGGGTGTCACCCATCTCTCTCCCTCCACCCCTTGGTACTGTTTCAAACATTCTATTTTCGTAAATAATGGTATTGGCATATCATTTAAGTATTTAATTTTTTTTTGTATTATGTAGGTAAAAAAGCAGATATTTAAATATTAAATAAAATATTTTAAAAAAATTAATCTAAAATAATGTGAAAAGCGAAATATAACTCTAAAATAGATTTAAGAATTAAAATATTTAAAAACAAATCAGAACAATGAATTTTTTTTTTAAAAAGAGATTAAATATTATAAAAAACTTTTAAACAATAAAATTTTAAAGTTACAAACATGGTCTTTTTTTTTTACCTATTTAATATAAAAAAAATCTAAAATAGGTTTCCCCTCAAATTTTTTACAACAATGGTATGCCCAAGCTAGAGGAGGGTGGTGGATATGCGGCACCACCTCCTTTTCTGACACATGCCAGTCAATGTTTAACAAAAAAAATAATATTATATAGGTGAAGGCTAGTTGATAGGCAGCACCACTCATGGTATATTCAACCAAGTTAAATACGGGTCTAGCACATATATACGTATATTTAGTGGTGCATATGGCATAGGTGGTACTAGTCGTGCCCATGCCATAGGCGGCATTAGTAGTGCCCTTCCCATAGGCGACACCAGTGATGCATTTCATATAGGAGACACCAGTTGGCCTATTTAACGGATCCTCCGTGCTAAAATTTGAAGTAAATCTTGAAGATTCAAGAGTAGCAGAAGATTTTTTTTTTTTGTAGAAGAAGAGTAAACAGAGAAGAAGAAAGTTCACAAAAGGTTAGTAGATATAAAATTAATTTTTTTTACAGTAATTTTTTTGCTATTCGAAATTGTATTGAGAATTTTTATTTCTTTTTTAATAGATTCTATATTGAAGATGGATAATCAATTTTTCGTATGCGTTTATTTCGATGGAGTAATTTTGACAACAGTTGGATGTATATTTGAATATTGCCAACAAATAGTTACGAGATTTAATAAAAATGTCTCGGTTGATGATATGAAGAAAATGATTAGTGCAAAAATTGTTAGACGTTGTAGGAGAAGGATTTCGAAACGTTTCTACAAGTTTGCAGTTTCGAAAAATCCCATCAAATTCACCGAGATGGAACTTGTAGACTATGAAGACATAGAGACAATGGTCACTCTTTATTGTGGGAATTGGAGCGACCAAAATGCTCCTATTCAATTATTTGCTAAGTTAGCTGATGTGAGGCCAGCTGAAAATCCCATTTCATTAGGTGAAGAACATGGAGGTCAAGAGCCGTGTATGGTGGTTCTGATATCGTACGTTGGTAGTCAATCGATTGTACGTGGGATCAACATCGATCTTAATACTGCACCCGAGACTGATGTGATTGGTGATGATGGATACGATAGTAGTAATCCTTCTGATCACGAGGTCGATAGTGATAGTGATCCCGATATGGAAAAGGTCCTAGATGATATTGACGATGAAGGCACAAATGATGATGGAAATGTTAATGCGTCTTCAGTCGAGAACCATATTCAACGTATTGTGATACACAATAATCCTAGGGCACACATGTCGCTCATAGACCTCGATGCGGCTCATGCAGTCGAGTTCCCAGAGTACCCTGATATACTACCTGCTCACCAGTTGGCTGTAGATTTCGAACCTGATGAGTTATTCGTGGGCCAGAAATTCAAAAGCAAGGAAGAGTGCGTATTTGTCATTAAGCGGTATACAAAGTCGTTGTGTCTAAACCGACATTATATATTAGAGAGTGTTGGAGGTCGACGGAAGGCTGCAATTGGCGGGTACGAGCCATATGTGAGAGATAAGAAAATTTGTTGGGCCTCACACATGCACTTCAACACGTATGACAGAAGATTATCGAAAACTTGATTCCAAAACTATCTGAACATACATCATGCTAATGGTGAAGGACATGCCGACCATTAAAGTTTCAGTACTGATTGTCGAAATGTAAACATGATTTTAATATCAAGTATTATACCGGAAAGCATGGATAGCTAAACAGATGGCAATAGAGCAGTTGTACGGAGATTGGGATACGTCGTACAATGAGCTACAAGGATAGATAGCCGTTATGTAGGAGTATGTGCCAGGGACTGTAATTGAGTTGGAGACATGACCTTATTACGGTCCGGATGACCAACTATAACCAGGAAGAAGAACTTTCCACTGGATGTTCTGGATGTTTAATCCATGCGTGCGAGAATTTCCCTACTGTAAGTCATTTGTGTAGGTAGATGGAGATCCTACTTATTATAGTTGCACAAGACAGGAACAAGAACGTGATCCCGATAACGTTTGCCATTGTGGACAAGGAGAACATGGAATCATGGGAATTCTTCCTCACGAACCTACGAAGGTATGTTGTTAGTGATGATAATATTTGTATCATCTCCGATAGAGGAAAGGTAATAATTGCTGTCATTAGGCGTTTTGGTGTACCATGAAAATCTGTTTACTGCATCTAGCACATCGCGAGTAACTTCCACCTAGAGTATAAGAATACAGACTGACGGAGACAAATTGTGAAAATGGGTAATAGATGATCTTAATTCGAGACTGTAACTTATCTTTTCTTGATATATATACAGTGTACGAGCTAGAGTCACATTTTCTGCCAAATGATGACTAGACTTGAGAGTGACATGAAAGGTGAACCGAACACACCTTTCCGACAGTGATTAGGTGTCATGGACCCGTGGCAATAGGCTCAAAGTTTTAACGACGGGTTTTGATATGGCTATATGACCTCCAACCTAGTAGAAGCGGTTAACTCCGTGTTGAGGAAAACACTACATCTTCCGATTTCATTTGTATTCTCGACTATGTTCTACAGGTTGGCTACATTGATGCCAAAAATGGGGCAACAACAAGTCAACCAGATAGAGGCGGGACACGTGTTTGTCGAAGATGTCAGGGATGCAATGGTTATGAACCATCGGAGGGCGATGTAGGTAAATGTAGAAATATATTCATGACATTTTGAAACATTTCAAGTTACAGAGACCATCGATCGTCGACTCGGTGTATCACCTAGGTCCTACGGAGTTGATCTCCGAAACAGATGGTGCGATTGCAGGAGGTTCTAGACATGTCATTATCCCTGTGCGTATGTCATGGCAGCCTATGCTCACACCTCGCTCAATGTTGAATAGTTTATCGATGAGGTGTACACTCTCAAGCGCACGTTACGTATCTAAGAGAACGAGTTTCCCGTCTTGCCTGACCTGTCTACATAGGAGGTGCCTCTGACAAGCTTGTCCTAGACAAAGAGTTGTGTAGGAATTCGAAAGGTCATCCCCAATCAACCAGAATCCATAATGAAATTGACCTTAGGGAGAAAATTGACAGGAAGTTTTGTGGCGCATGCAGATTAGCTGGGCATAATCGAAGTAAATGCCCGCAGTGAACTTACCATATTAGATAATCGTCGCGATCGAGTAGGAATTGAGCTAATGTACTCTAATGTATCTAATTTATATTACAAAGTTTGTTCCAATGAATCTAATTTAAATGAAAATGTTTGTTTTAAGTTTGTTTCAATGAATCTAATTTAAATTACAAAGTTGGTTCAAAGTTTGGTGCAATGAATCTAATTTCTGCATGTATGTTTTGCATGTATGTAAGTCGATAGTTTATATGTTCCAAGTTTGTTCCAACACATGTCATTTAAAATTAAAAAGTTTGTATTTTTGCATTTATATTTTACTACAATTAAATAAATACAAACTTGACTATTGAAATTACAAAAACCCCTAAAATTGATGGTTTGATGGTGTGGTCCTAGGGGTAAATTTTTGTGGTGGTCAGCGTTCACGTTGTGGGTGCTTGTGGCGATCAACGTTCTTTTTACCCAAACCTGGGGGTGTGCTAAACATAGTAGAAAAATTGTATACCCTAAACGTTTGCCCGAAAAGAGTGGAGTACTGCGGTGGTAATGGGCTGAAGATATCAAACGTCATTGTTGATCTCGGATCAGGTATATCAGAACTGGATCCGGGAAATTCTGAATGATATCTGTGGTCTGAAAAGCCTAGGAAATAGTTATCGACCCCCAAGCCCAGATGATAACTATCCTCAGACTGTGTATAAGACCACTTGGGGTCGGGCGTTGGCTCGAGTTTGAGCGAAGGCTCTGGCTTGGGTGAATGAGACGTATGTGGAAGAGGATGGGCAGATTGCCTAAGTCGGCGTATGTGTGGGAGGACTACAATCGATTGCCCACCAAATAAATACGGTTTCCCCATATCGAAGTACCACTATATGTACTTTAACGATGGCTACAAATCGAAAGAAAGATCTATCTGAGGTCTCCAACCCATCCGGTTGTCCCACACTGCAATATATTATTGATGCACTACTGCCCAATTATTTCCATATTTTCCTTTCTTGTTAATCTCGTGGGTCTTCCCCAATTGCATTGGCGGTGCCAGGATATATTGTATGCAACTGAGCTGTCAGAGTACTCGATCCCCGTTATGCCACTCTACTGTCTAGAAATTGATAATGGGTGTGTTAATGCATCACATGTGTGAATTGGTGTAGGCAAACGAGAGAATAACAGCCGCAATTTCTGGGAAGGAATAGGGCATCCAAATGAACTACACAATTAACAATATGATTAAATTCTAACACGGTTTGAGTAAGATATATAAAGTAATTACATGTCACGAATATTGGAATAGCTTACCCCTTTCCCGACATGTTTTCAATCATCAGACGGTATATCAAAACCGTGTATGACCTCCCGATACCAGGATTGGTACTTGAAGTGTCTCTAACTAACTATGATCACAATAAAGGCAAGCGCACCTATCGAACAGTAGTATAGTTATGGTAAGACCGGAAATATTGTATCTACAAGGACCAAGAGTACTAGTAATTACTATCTTTCTATTATCTAGCCTAAGAATTGGAGTGATTTCTTTTTAAACTAAAACTAAGTAATTAAAATACTACAAAGAATGAATTAGGAAAATACTTTTAGACAAATTATGTGATGGAGGCAATACCTAAGGAAGAATCCACCTAGACTTCACTTATTACTTTTGATTCATACGATTTATTCACTTGACTTATTCCGTAGAAATCCCTGATTTATGTTAATATCTCTTTCAAGACTAAAAACAACTGACTCTAGGTTGATTAATTGAAATCTCTTTCTAATTAAAACCCCTATTGTCGCATTAACTCGATCTATGGATTCCCTTATTAGATTTGACTCTAATCCGGCAGATTTTCGTCACCCTATTTTTAGGGTTGCAATCAACTCTGCTTAATTGTGTTGATCTACTCTTAAACAGGGACTTTTGCTCCACTGAATAAGCACATTTGACTTGGATTAATAACCTAAATTATCAAAACAAGAATAAGAACTCACAATTAATAATAAGAAAAAGTATTTATCTTATAAATAAAATAATAATAAGATCTGTCATAGGTTTCATCCCCTTAGGTATTTAAGGGATTTAGTTCATACTGATAAAGGGAAACATATCAAAATAAGGAAAACAACAAAACATAGGAAAACCCAAAAACTTCTAAAGAACTTGATGGGAGATCTTCAGTCTTGATGGAGATCCTTCCTCCGAGCTGCTTCCGATGGCTGCCTTCGAGTATTTCCTTGTTCTATTCAGTGTCCCCCTTTAGGTCACCCCCTAGGGTGTTTATATAGGCTTTGGGACGTCTTTCTTTGCCCACAAGTAACCTTTTTCGGATAGAATTAATCTTTGATACGGCAGGGACACGCCCGTGTGACACGCCAGTGTACGATAGTCTTGGGTCGTGCTCGCTTCTGCTCACCACACACGGTCGTGGGGTCTGCCCGTGTACGTTGATCCAGGCCGTGTTTGATTCTGCTCGTAACACACGGCCGTGTTTGATAGCTCAGGCTGTGTTGGTTTCTAAGGTAGGCCCATTTTGTCCCTTTTTGGCCCGTTTCTCGTTCTTTTCGACTCCCTAAGCTCTCCTGTATGTAAAACATGAAATTAAGAGATTAGGAGCATCGAATTCATCAAATCTAATGAAAATTCATCCAAAAATAAGCCAAGCATGGGGTTAAAATATGTGTAAATTATGGTTTATCAAATATCCCCTCACTTAAGCATTTGCTTGTCCTCAAATAAAATCCTCAACTCACAATTAAAACTAACTTCCTCGACTCATAATTCTCAACAATAATGTCTCAACATAATTCACAGATAATTTATACATTGATAATTTAACTAGAAGAGTCCTAGGGATTCAAACAATCTAAGTCATAGATTTTTATAGCATGAAAACATAAGTGTTTCCCCTTACCTAAATAATTACCTTTGATTTAAAACCGACAAGTATTGACATCCTCACTAAAGATTCACTCAAATCACTCAAAGTGTTCAAGGTTCAAATTAAGCACTCAAAAGTCAAACATGAAAAGTTAATCCCATAGGCTTGCATGAAAATCAAATCTCCACCACTATAAAATGAGATGATACACAAATCAAAAGGTCTTTTAAAGGGTTGTAATGGGGCTTGGGTTAAAGGTGTGGATAAAGGCTGAATTAGAGGGTTAGAATCGAGATTGAATTGATAATTTACCTAACTAGAAAAATAAACTAATACTGAATAATTACAATAATTGAAAATTTATCAATAATAACACGAGCTTCTTCTAAAAATGTAAAATTAACTGCTTAAGCTCAAATAACCAAGAACTAGTAATGAATAAATTTCTGACTTTTTTTTTAATAATAAGAACAAGTACATGATATAAGATAAATTTAACCACTGAAATAAAGAATGTAGTTAGGCAACTGATCAAATCAGATCTCGATAAAAGGGGAGTCAAGAAAAATAGGGATAACAAATCAAATAACTGGGTTTCGGGTTAATATTAGTGGTATATCAAGAACTGGTTGATTAGGCTTCAAAGGGGTTCACTAGGGGTTAATTATAAAGGTAGGCTTTTTATGGAGTAAGTGGGTTAAATCCTAGGTGCCTTAATCATCTCAGTATATCAAATCAAAGGTGTGGTCTCGACATGTATAATCGAAGGAAGTTCTAGAATAACAAATCAATATTGACACACTCATAATCAATAAAGTGAGCACGAAAAGAATATGCTCTAAAAGGCTCAAAATCTCACAAAATTGTGGTTTTTGATGTCAACCTTGCAAATTTCAAACTTCAAAGTAATATTTAAATTTAGAAAAACAACCTAAAAAATTTTAATTTTATTCTGAAAATAGACTTATCATGCTTGATTCTCTAATGTCTTAAATTTTAAACCGTCAATGCACAATTACCTATGACTTAATCTAAAACATATCAATGAAAATCATAAATCAATAGAAGTTTCATTCTAATAGTAATATGAGAAAATTACTTAAGAACAAGGCATAATTCAGAGATTTTCTGGTAATGAAATCAATAACCTCCCCAAACTTAAGATGTACATTGTCCTCAATGTACAAAGATATATAATGACAATATAATAAGAAAATCATAAGAGAGGGAGATAAGTGAAACTTCCTGAATTTTGGATGAAATCCATGGAATAGTTGACGCGGAATTGTAGATATAACAAAGTGAAGTGCATAATTCTGAGTAACTATTAAGAAAATAAACACAACTGTGGAAGAAGGTTACGGGGTTACTCGATTAGGAAAAATTATAAAACTAAAATAAAGTTCAAAATACAAAAGATAAGTCTTTTGGAATTATAATACGAAACATAAAGGGAAATAGACTAGAAATAAAAATAAAAGGAAAATAAAAGATAGAAATAAAGAATAAAGATAAAAATGAAATAATTGGACTCAAAGGTCCTCATCGTCGGATGCGTCGCGAGGTGGGGATGGCGGCGATATGTGGAAATGCTGATAAATCTGGTGAAGGGTCGCCTCGATGCCGTCGAATCATCGAGCGTTGTCGTTAAACTGATGAGTACAATATTGCTCGAACTGAGGCGCTCAGAAATGTCAGTCAGTGAAGCTACCGCATGAGCTGGTCGGCGTAGCGGTGGTGGCGCAGACGGTGGCTCCTCGTGCTGTGGGGGGACATCATCAGTAATGTCCTCTGGATCATCCTGCTCGGTGGGTTGCGAGAGACGGTACTGAGGAGGATCAAACCCACGGTGGCACTCAATCATCCTCATGTGAAGCATCGCCCGGATGCCCTGTGGGGACATCTGTCCTATAAGTGTGAGTGAAGAGGACTGAGCGGCGGTGTTGAGGAGCCCAAAATATCAAGTCAGGCGCGTGATGTAGGGACCCATGGAGATGACTCCTCTCCTATGCCGCTCCGTCTGATGCTGAATGGCGCGGGCGATGAAGTAAGCTAGGTCGAAGACGCGCCTGTGCGCCATGCACCATAGAAAGTAGGCGTCGTGAGTGTTGACAACACCGGTGCTCTCTCGTCTATCCGTCAAAGTATGAGCTAGGATAGCGTGTAAGTATCTCAATGATAGGGCGAGAGTTAACGCCTTGGAGCGACTGGGGTCATAGTTAGCCAAGGCAGGGGCTAGTTCCCTCCAGCAGGAAGAAGGTGATTAGTGGATGTGGCAGAGGAGGTCCTCGAAGTCGTCGTCCTCCATAAACTCGTCAGTGTAAAGTCCTAAAGTGACCCCGAACTCTGGGACACTCAGCTCGCGAACAAGGCCTCCAAGACGGAATTGGATTGTGCCGGGGTCATCAAAATTCGTCATGACCGTCTGGAAGTGGAATGTGGAACAGAGCTCCAAAGTGAGCTCTAGGTATATTGGCTCGATGATCTCGAAGAAATTCCCCCACGGTTTGGTAGTCAGGAGGGCCCAGACGGCGTCGGCTAGTTGGACCTGCTCCAAGGCGCCCCAATTAATGCACCTCCCCACGCCGAGGGGTCACGCGCGAAATGCCTGAAAGAGGTCCTCTTGGGATCCCGGAGGAAATTGTAGGTAAGGGTGGCGCACTTCGGCGGAGGTGCTCGAGGAAGTCGCACCGAGTCCCTTCCGCTTTTTTGAAGCGGGGACAGCAGTCTTTTTCCCTCGTGGTGGAGTCATTACGTACCTGAAAAAGCCAAAGATTTTCAATGAATAAAGTATCATTGCCAGCCAAAAACATACTATCCTAGTATTCCTAAATAAACCTATAATAGTGAGATCAGATTATCAATTGATTCTAACATTAGTACTAGTTAACAAGATTAAGAATTAGTATCAAACTAATATATTCAAACTAACTAACTATCAAAAGAACTAAGGTAATAGAAAGAATGAAGATAATAATATGAACAATGAATAATATCAAATAAATAATTAAAGATGAAAGAAATAAGTAACAATGGTGTAGAAAGGTGAACCAATGGAGGTGTTGAAGTGATGGCTCGGTCGTGGCGGTGGGCACGGGCGTGGTGGATCGTGCACGAGCGTGGTCTGCGGGCTGGTGCACGTGGAGAAGAAAAGGGGAAAGAGGAAAAAGGGAAGGGAAAATGAGGAAAAGGGGAGAAAGGGGACGGAAAGGCGGATGGGAGGTTGACGGTGGTGGCCGGAATGAGAAAGTGAGTAGAGATAGTAGAGAGTGGCTAGGGTTTTTGGGAGGGGGATTTGGGGGGGGAAGATGAACAGAGGGTTGGTTTAAATAGAAATTGGGGCACACGGCCGTGTGCTCTGTGTTTAGCCCGTGTGTTTCGTAAATTTTAAATTAGGGTGCGTCTGAGATGTGGCCCATGCCCGTGTGCCTTGGGCGTGTTAAGTCACACGACCGAATCGCACGACCGTGTGATGGTTTGTTCGTTTCTCCCACGCCCATTTAGAGGTTTCCACACCCGTGTTAACTCATCAGTGTCGACCACGGCCTACAGGCACGAGCGTGTCGCATGCCCGTGTCACTTACTCAGTTTTAACCACGGCTTCTGGGCACGGGCGTGTCGCACGCCCGTGTCTTTTACTCAGTATAGCCCACGACTTTAAAGCACGCCCGTGTAAGTTTATCAGAGTCCCGTGTTAACTCATCAGTACGACCATGGCCGCATCACACGGCCGTGGCACTTTTATCGTAGCCCGTGTTTTTGAGTCAGTTTCGACCACGGCCTCATCGCACAGCCATGGTGTTTTATCGTAGCCCGTGTTGGGGAAAAAAATTTCTTCCTTGGCCCGCACGGTCTCTGCCACGCCGATGTCTCTTCCCGTGGTGTCCACACGGCCACGGCCATGCCCGTGTGCTAGGCCGTATGGGTAGGAAATCCTCTGCCTATTAAATTGGTTAGTTCTTAGTTGGATGCTAAAAATCAAAATTATGGACGTTAGTGAAGTTAGTGCTCGGGTTGCCTCCCGAGAAGTGCTTGTTTAAAGTCTTAAGCTAGACTTACCCTGTTTTCGTTTCTATATGAAGGTTCACGGAGCTGAAGCTCCTCTCTCATATCCCTAAAATCTTCACCATTATATATTTTAAGTCGTTGACCGTTTACCTTGAATGTGCCATAAGTCGGATGAGTTACCTCAATTGTGCCATAGGGAAAAATGGTTTTGACTACGAATGGATCTGACCATCTTGGTTTCAGCTTTCCAGGAAACAATTTGAGCTTTGAATTGTATAGTAGAACAAGATCTCCCACTTCGAATTGCTTCGGTTGCTTCAAACGAGCATCGTGGCGTCGCTTTGTTGCCTCTTTATATAAACGTGAGTTCTCGTAGGCATTAGCTCGCCACTCATCTAACTCGTTCAACTGCATAATTCTTTTCTCACCTACAAGTTTAAGATTGTAATTTAAGAATTTTATAGCCCAAAATGCTTTGTGCTCTAATTCAAATGGTAGATGACAACTCTTTCCGTAGACAAGTCTGTATGGGGATGTTCCTATGGGAGTTTTAAAAGTAGTTCTATAGGCCCATAAAGCATCGTCTACTTTTAATGCCCAATCTTTCCTGTTTGATTCTACTATTTTCTCTAGAATACGCTTAAGTTCTAGATTTGCTACTTCCACTTGTCCACTGGTTTGAGGGTGATAAGGAGTAGCTGTTCTGTGGTGTACTCCATATTTCTTTAAGACTTTATCAAATTGAGTATTACAAAAATGAGTACCCCTATCACTAATAATTGCTCTAGGTGTTCCAAATCGAGAGAAGAGTTTCTTAAGAAATCTCACTACCACTCTAGCATCATTAGTAGGTAAAGCTTGAGCTTCCACCCATTTTGACATATAATCAACTGCTACTAAGATGTATTTATTCCCAAATGAGCTAGGGAATGGACCTATAAAATTAATACCCTATACATCAAATATTTTACATGATAGCATATATGTTTGAGGCATTTCATCGCATTTAGAGATATTACCTGTTCTCTGACATCTATCACACAAAGCAACATACCTGTTAGCGTCCTTGAACAGAGTGGGCCAATAAAAACCTGATTCGAGCGTTTTATGTGCTGTCCTAATCCCACTATAATTTCCTCCTGATGGTCTTGAATGGCAATGTTCTAGTATTTTGCTTGCTTCTGCCTTTGTAACACATCTCTGAATTACTTGATCTGCACATATACGAAAAAGAAAAGGGTCCTCCCAAAAATAGTTTTTTGCATCAGCAAAGAATCGCTTCTTTTGATGATGTGTTAACCCTTTTGGCAGGATGTTAGGAGCTAAATAATTCGCAATATCTGCAAACCAAGGTACCTCGGAGTCGGAAATAGCAAAGAGTTGTTCTTCAGGAAACGAGTCATTTATCTCACTTTCATCGAGTTCTTTGATATGTGGATTTTCAAGCTTAGAAAGATGGTCTGCCGCGAGATTTTTAGCTTCTTTCTTATCCTGAATTTCCAAATCAAATTCCTGTAAGAGTAAAATCCATCTTATGAGTCGAGGTTTTGCATCAGATTTAGTTAAAAGATAATGAAGAGCTGAATGGTCAGTGTAAATGACAACTTTAGATAATATCAAATACTGTCTAAATTTATCAAATGAAAAAACCACAGCTAGCAAAGTGTCACGGCCATGCGATGCGGTCGTGGTCGATACTGATGAGTTAACACGGGACTCTGATAAAATTACACGGGTGTGCTTTAAAGCCGTGGGCAATACTGAGTAAAAGACACGGGCGTATGACACGCCCATGCCCAGAAGCCGTGGTTAAAACTGAGTAAGTGGCAGGGGCATGCGACACGTCCGTGCCTATAGGCCGTGGTTGACACTGATGAGTTAACACGGGCATGGGAACCTCTAAACTGGCGTGGGAGAAACGAACGAACCATCACACGACCGTGTGATTCGACCGTGTGACTTAACACGCCCAAAGCACACGGGCGTGGGCCACGTCTCAGACGCGCCCTAATTTAAAATTTACGAAACACACGGGCTAAACACAGAGCACACGGTCGTGTGCCCTGACCGTGTGCCCCAATTTCTATTTAAACCAACCCTCTGTTCATCTTCCATTAAAATTTTGTGGGTGCAAAACGATGGGCTCATCCCTTTAATGTTAGAAATTTTCCATGCTATAGCTCTTTTATGCTCCTTTAGTACCTGTATTAACTCGTCTTTCTCATTGGGTTCCAATTCTGAAGAAATAATTACCGGTAGTGTAGAATTATCTCCGAGGAATGCATACTCTAAGTGATTTGGTAACTGTTTCAATTCCAATTTGGGGGGCTCTTTAATAGAGGGTTTTTGTTTTAGTTCGTCGTTTATTTCAATGCCCTCATACTTCTTTTGTCTTGGGGAAGAAATTTTTACCCCCCCATCTCATTGGTATCGTCATCGGCCTCCTCTCCTTGGGTAAGACACAGTTCCAACATGTCTTTATGTATGATTTCCTGAAAAGAATCTTAAATAAAATGATCAATAGCATCGATAAAATAATAGGAATCATTTTGCTCTCTAGAGTATCGCATAGCATCATAAATTTTAAAAATGACTTCCTCATCACCTACCCTGAGCACAAGTTTACCATCACCTACATCGATAACAACCCTAGCAGTAGCTAAAAATGGGCGTCCTAAAATTAAGGGTACCTCAACGTCCTCATCCATGTCAAGCACAGCAAAATCAACAGGGAATATAAATTTATCAACTTTTACCAAAACATCTCCAATAATTCCCCTAGGATATTTAATAGATCTATCAGCTAATTGGATACTCATCCTAGTGGGATTTGGTTCCCCAAGACCAAGCTGCTTGAACATTTTATAAGGTATTAAATTAATACTGGCACCTAAATCAGCTAATGATTTCTCAATATTTAAACTACCAATTAAACAGGGAATAGTGAAACTTCCTGGATCTTTCAATTTGGTTGGTAGCTTATTTTGGAGAATAGCTGAACATTCCTCGTTAAGTTGCATGGTTAATAGCTCTTCAAACTTCCTTTTATTTGTTAAAAGCTCTTTTAAGAATTTTGCATACGTAGGCATCTGCGAAATAGCTTCAACAAAAGGTAAGTTAATATGTAATTGTTTAAAAAGTTTAAGAAATTTACCGAATTGTGCGTCCATGTAGTCTTTTTTCAACTTTGTCGGATATGGGATCAGTGGTTTATACTCTTTAAGTACCGGTGTTACATTCTCGTTTACTTCCTCACCCTTTTCCTTATCAGTTTCTTGTGGCATCTTCTTTTCAGCTTCAACCAACTCCTTCCCACTTCTTAGCGTAACTGCTTTCACATGTTCTTTTGGTTTAGATTTGGTGTTACTAGGTAAACTACCTGGTTGCCTTTCGGAAACTAACTTAACCAGTTGTCCAATTTGATTCTCGAGCCCTTGAATCGATGCTTGTTGATTTTTTAATGCCGTTGCGGTATTCTAAAAACGAGTCTCTGACATCGAAATAAACTTTGCTAGCATATCTTCAAGGCTCAGCTTTTTCTCCTGTTAGTAGGTTTGTTGGAAGCCTGGAAGGGGTTGTTGTCTCTGATTTCTTGACCACCCCATGAAGAATTGGGATGGTTCCTCCAACCTGGATTATAAGTGTTACTATAGGGATTAATCTGAAGTCTAGAATTATTACCCATATAGTTCATCTGTTCATTTTCTATGCCAGGGTTGTAGGATGGATATTCTGTATTGCCCATTCCTTCTCTATTTGTATCGCAATGCACCACTGAATGTACCTGCAAAGAGCCACACAAACCATCAATCTTTTTATTTAACAATTCTACCTGGTTTGATAGCATGGTCACTGCGTCGAGGTTGAAAACATCGCGACTTTTGTTGGCTTTGTCTCATAACTTGCCACCGATAGTTATTCAAAGGCCATCTCCTCTATAAACTCATAAACCGCTTGTGGGTCTTGTTATTTAGGGTTCCACCGCAATTTGAATCAATCAATCGCTTAGTTGAGGGGTTCACACCGTTGTAAAAGGTTTGAACTCAGAGCACAAAGGTAACCCATGGTGAGGGCACCTTCTTAGTAAATCCTTGTATCTCTCTCATGCATCGTAAAGGGTCTCTAAATCCATCTCGCACAAAAGAAGAGATATCATTCCTCAACTTAGCCGCTTTTAGCCGATGTGTAAAAATATTTAAGTAAAAATTTTTCGGTCATTTGGTCCCATGTAGTGATTGATCCTTATGGCAACGAGTTCAACCACTATTTAGATTTGTTTCTCAAAGAGAAGGGAAACAACCGAAGGCGAATCATCAGAAACGCCATTAATTTTGAAAGTGTCTCAGAATTCCAGAAAATTTGCCAAGTGACTGTTTGGATCCTCATCCTGCAAACCATCAAACTGAACAAATTGCTGAATCATCTGTATAGTGTTAGGTTTCAGTTCAAAATTATTTACAGCAATAGCAGGTCTAACAATACTTGATTCGATTCATGTTAAATTAGGTTTAGCATAATCATACATAGTACGAGGAGCAAGATTTTGATTCACCGAATTTACGGCAACCACAGGAGGTAGCAGATTATTATCAGCCATCTCTTCAGTAGTATTAGTTTCGTCTTCTTGCTCTTCTTCTATGTATTGTAGACTTCGCCTTATTTCTCTTCGGTTTCTACGAGCTGTACCTTCTATATCACTGTCAAAAAGTAATGGTCCTGACGGGTTCCTTATAAACTAAAAGTTCCTGCCAGAAGCAAAGAAAAAAATTAGTGAATAGAAAAATAAAATAAATTGCAAATAAAAGTAAATAAAATGGCTAAAGTAATAAAAAGTTAGCGTTCCTAATATCTTAGTCCCCGGCAACGACGCCAAAAACTTGATGTGTCTCTAACTAACTACGATCACAATAAAGGCAAGCGCACCTATTGAACAGTAGTATAGTTATGGTAAGACCGGAAATATCGTATCCACAAGGACCAAGAGTACTAGTAATTACTATCTTTCTATTATCTAGCCTAAGAATTGGAGTGATTTCTTTTTAAACTAAAACTAAGTAATTAAAATACGACAAAGAATGAATTAGGAAAATACTTTTAGACAACTTATGTGATGGAGGCAATACCTAAGGAAGAATCCACCTAGACTTCACTTATTACTTTTGATTCATACGATTTATTCACTTGACTTATTCTGTAGAAATCGCTGATTTATGTTAATATCTCTTTCAAGACTAAAAACATCTGACTCTAGGTTGATTAATTGAAATCTCTTTCTAATTAAAACCCCTATTGTCGCATTAACTCGATCTATGGATTCCCTTATTAGATTTGACTCTAAACCGGTAGATTTTCGTCGCCCTATTTCTAGGGTTGCAATTAACTCCGCTTAATTGTGTTGATCTACTCTTAAACAGGGACTTTTGCTCCACTGAATAAGCACATTCGACTTGGATCAATAACCTGAATTATCAAAACAAGAATAAGAACTCACAATTAAGAATAAGAACAAGTATTTATCTTATAAATCAAATAATAATAAGAGCTGTCATAGGTTTCATCCCCTTAGGTATTTAAGAGATTTAGTTCATACTGATAGAGGGAAACATCTCAAAATAAGGAAAACAACAAAACATAGGAAAACCCAAAAACTTCTAAAGAACTTGATGAGAGATCTTCAATCTTGATGGAGATCCTTCCTCCGAGCTGCTTCTGATGGCTGTCTTCGAGTATTTCCTGTGTTCTATTCAGCGTCCCCCTTTAGGTCACCCCTAGGGTGTTTATATAGGTTTTGGAACGTCTTTCTTTGCCCACAAGTAACCTTTTCCGTATAGAATTAATCTTTGATACGGCAGGGACACGCCCGTGTGACACGCCCGTGTACGATAGTCTTGGGCCGTGCTCGCTTCTGCTCGCCACACACGGCCGTGGGGTCTGCCCGTGTACATTGATCCAGGCCGTGTTTGATTCTGCTCGTAACACACGGGCATGTTTGATAGCCCAGGCCGTGTGGGTTTCTAAGGTAGGCCCATTTTGTCCCTTTTTGGCCCGTTTCTCGTTTTTTTCGACTCCCTAAGCTCTCATGTATGTAAAACATGAAATTAGGAGATTAGGAGCATCGAATTCATCAAATCTAATGAGAATTCATCCAAAAATAAGCCAAGCATGGGGTTAAAATATGTGTAAATTATGGTTTATCAGTACTCCATCTACGAAAACAAATAACTTGTTAGAATAATATCATTAGAAAAAAATGTCAAATAATTGCTATAACGGGTAAAATTTTGTCACCTATTCACGAGTGAAAATACATATGCTTGGTGACTAACTGATGCCAAGAGTGGCATCTGGTAAAGAGCTCAAGACTGCAGCAATATGAGGCATCTGCCTATGTTCACAGTAAAAGGCTTTGTCGTCCGAAAAAGCTCACAATACAACATAGCTAGTACTGCAAAACCCTAACTATATGAACATACATTATACAAATCAGTTAACTGGGGTAAGCGCATCAAATGGACCTTGTTGTTTTTGCATCCAGCATGAGTACACCCTCTATAATGTGCATAATATACGCTCGAGCGGCGCACATCACCTCCCGCTCAGTGGCATTAATCGGTAAATGTTCAAAAGTGGCCTTCAGCCATGAAAACCTCAAACCCGTAAATTTTGACTCAACATCACCGGGCGAGACTTCGAGTAGGTTATAATAAAGGGCAACCGACTCAGAGATCATTTTTACGCCTATTACCGCACTCCCGTCGATTGGGAGCCCGAGTTGCAGTGCAACATCCTCTAGAGTGATGGTGCACTCCCCACACGATAAATGAAAAGTGTGGGTCTTCGGGGGCCACCGCTCAGCCAAAGCAGATATTAAGTCGTATCGCAAATCAAACGTTCGGATCAATGCCGCTAATTCAAATTCAGCTGACTGCAAGTATGACATTAGTCGTTCATCCGGGGGATATCTTAAACCATTCACATGACCCCTTAATACGTAGTACGGGCTCTGACACTATTAAATTATAGAAATAGTTAATACAACCTAATTTAATTCCGTAAATGATGTGGAACTTTTTATAAGGGAACTCATGAGTAACAAATAACAATTTTATTACCATCTCATTAACCATGTTTGATATGTGATCATTATCGTTAATCAAAGAACCCATTTGGTTATCTGCAATTTTAAAACAAAGAGTTCAATTAGTTTGTTGCAAAAACACATTTCGATATTTAATTTGTATTTAGACATTTTTATCCCACTAATAGAAAAAATATAATTAAAATATAAAAATGTGACACCCTAACACGGAATTGCGAATAGCACATTTTGATAATTAATTTCTAAGGTGGTCCATTTTAAATAATTATCAAAATACTTAAATTTAATACAATAATTATTACAATAAATACAATACAAAAATTTCATAACAAAAATACTAAACAGTTTTGCCCACATCACATTTTTTGCTATACTATTGCAGTATATAATAAACTTATTTATATTGGTTCAATAATTAACAAAATAAAAATATCTCATAAATTCTAACTCAATGGTCTCATCTTTTACTTACATAAAAAACAAAAAAAAAAAATTAAATAATAGAAACTATCAAAACAAAATAAACCTAATTGGACTATATGTTGTTACGTGCATCTAATAATAAACCAAAAAAAAAATGTTCATATAAAAAATATAACAGAAACATCTCATCAATTCCAACTCAATGGTCTCATCTTTTACCTACATAAAAAAATTTTATGTTAAAACAACATAAATTATCTCAACATAATAAACCTAATGGGACTAATGTTGTTATTTGAATCTAATAAAAAAACATAAAAAATATAAGAATTAAAAAATCAAACATAAACATGCCTACACAGTTTCTAAAATAAATCAAACAACCTTCCTTTCTTACCGAAATAATACCTTACAAAAAAAAATCAAAATATGAATTATAACATTTCTAAAATAAATAAAAAAAACAACAGAAAAATAACATTTATAACTTATAGAAAAACCCTAAACTAAACAAATAATGTATAAATACTAAAAAATACCTATTTTATTTTTTTTAAACCATCTACAAAAATCCTTTAATTCTTTTTTTTAACCCTAAATAGATTTCACAAACCTTTTTTTTTCAAAACCCCAAACTAACCCTAAACTAAGAATCCAAATGTTTTTCCTTTTATCCTTTGCTTTTCCTTTCCTTCTCTTCTTCTTTCTTCTCTACTATTCTTTTTTTTCCCTTCTCCTTCTATTCCTTATACTTCTACTCTTCTCTCCTATTTTTTTCCTGTTCATTCTCTTCTTCTTTTCTATTCTGTTTTTTTTTTTTTTTTCACATTGGGGAACCATTATAAAGTCCCCAAAACCCATTTTCACGAGACCCTTAAGGGTCTCGTCCCATCTCGCAGACGCAGTAGAGCAGGGGGCTCATTCCATCCCATTGCAGCAAATCGATGCTGCCTATCAGGTAGGAACAATCACTACCGGTGCCACCTGTCAGGTAAGCTTGACCAGCTTTCTCAGGTTGTGTGTTGGGTTATAGAAGTTGTATTTTTATTTTTGGTGCCGCCTACCAGCTACCCTCCCCTTAAAAAATTATTATTATTTTTTAATAACAGAAAGCTTACACTATTAGAAAAAGGGTGGTGGTGCCGCCTATCCACCACCCTCCTCCAATTTGGGCATACTATTGCCGTAAATAATTTAGGGTAAACCTATTTTAGATATTTTTTTTATATTAAATAGGTAAAAAAAACCTACAAACATATTTTTAGAGATAATATTTTTAAACCAAAAAATATTATTAAGAAGTTCAAATTAAATAATGTTTTAAAAATAATATAAAATACTATCGCAAAAGCAAAATAAAAATAGAAAACATATTAAATAAATTTAAAAATTTAAAAATAGTTCTCAGCATCATATTTTTAGAACACATTAAAATACTTAAATATTAAAATTAAAATTAAAATATTTGTTTATGTCTTTAAATTAAATGTAAAGTAATAACCTATTAATAGAGTGTTCATCTACCTCAAGAATAACTGAAGTTCAAAAAAAATTTTATCCTAAAAAATGTCTTTAAACCACTAAAAATATTGTTACAAATTTTAAAACAAAACAAAATAATTAACACATACAATCATAAAACCTAAGTAACAATGGTCTGAATTCTGAAACAGTTTTAAGTAACAACAATGAAATTCCAAAGAGGAAATTAATAGGCTTCACAGTGGTAAAACTACTACTTTTTACAAACTCGAGCAGCGATTATCATTACACATGAGGTCTCACAGTGGTACACATTATTATGGGCCACGCCTACCACTTTCATCCTATTTACATTGTTTCTAGTTTCCATTTTCCCTCCACCTCCTATATTTTCACGTATCCACTCCCAATGCTTTCTTGATGTCACCCTGCAACAGCAACCAAAGCAGCACAACACGAAATTAATGTCTCGCACACATGCACCGCAGTTGAGCATTTGACTCGGTTGGTGCATGGTCACCTTCGGGTTCAATTCCCCCTCCTCAAAAATTTAAAAAGAAACAAGGATAATATGGCACCAGTAGGGTGTAGGGAATACCTCTATGGCCAGTGGTGTGGTGGTTGGGCTATAGCGAGAGAGGACGTTACCATCCTTATCAACTAAAAACTTAGTGAAGTTCCACTTTATCCTAGATCCCAAGAAACCAGATTTCTTTGCTTTTAAGAACTTGAAGACAGGTTCTGTATTCGGCCCGTTGCAACGAACCTATATATATAAAATTTTTAGCAGCAAACTGTAACCAGTTAGAATGCAAAGTCCCCCTGGCATTGAAGATGCAATGAATGCAAACCAAATGCAGCTAGTTTATGTACATAGAAAACAAACAGTCAGCAAATGAGCTGAGCTCCATTCCAGTCAACAACAATCACAAACATTCATAAGGAACATCAACATGTACAAAAAGTCTCAAATAAGTTCATATATTATTCATGAAGAAGCAGAGTTCTATCAATAGTTCCACCTATTTCTATCTTCTTATGGTAGCAGTCCCGACAGAGTTGTTAAATTAATCCAAAAAAGGCAAAATCCAATCAACAACTACAATCACAATTAACCCAATCAATGATCATATTCAATGAAAAAACATCTTGCGCTACTTCTAAGAAAAGAGATCCATTATCCAATGCTAAATATAACCCATTACCTTTTTGAAAATAGGATATTCAGCCTTGTATCTTGTGCAAGCAAACTCTTCTGCCTCTTGGCTGGTACCTGGTTCTTGCTTCAAAAACTGATTGCAAGGAAATGCCAAGATCTCCAACCCTTCAATCAGAAAATAAAAAAAAAACATCAAGTCCTAACATATCTAGGGAAGAAAACTGAAAGCAAAACTATAATTCGACCATTTGCTTCATATGATCAAATTGGCTAAACTGATAATTGAAAAGGTACTTGTTTACAGAGCTATGAGAAAAAGAACAAAGCCACTAGGGAAAAGAAAAAATAAATGTAGAGTAATAATAAAAGCCTCTATAGGGATGCTTGAATTTAAGAAAGGTCTTCCACAAGTACTAAACTAATAACAGAGTTCTGAATCATTGATCTACCGTCAAAGTTTCCATCATTGTGAATTAAATGTCATCTGGCTCCACAGGTCTGCATATGTAATTTCAGTTTAAAGTCCATTTTCAAAGCAAATTTTTCCTCAAAAAGAAAACCCTAATCCCATTCCCTTTCTTCTTCCACAGTCCTGTTCCAGCTGCTAGTTCCTATTACAAACTACCCTCTACGATTTAAACCAAACTAGACCTCCACAATTGGGATTTTTAAGTAGATTTTGGCATAAAAATTAATTTGTTTCCTTATGTAATTTGTACCCTTTCTTAAAGGGTTAAAATAAAGTTACATTCGACATAATTTGAAGCGGCAACTTTTTACAATAACGTCAAATTTTAGCTAAGGTTTGAGCTTTCGAGTGTTAAGAAAAGACGAAGAGTTAGCTTTGAACTGGCTATGCAGACTGTGCAGTCATGGTTGCTGATTTCATATGCTTTAAGCAACTAAAAAAAATGAAATACACAGCTAAGCAAAGAGAAACCAACCTTTGTCCTTGTATTTGTTGTAAAGCTCAGTCAACTGGGTGTAATTTGAATCCGTAAACCCACTGTTTAAAATCATAAAGGTAAACAATTTAGAATCGGGAAAGAAAACAAAGACGACGAGTTCAAAGAAGGGAAGATATGAAAGGTAGAAAAGGACCATTTAGAAGCAACATTAACCACAAGGAGAACCTTTCCTTTGTACATGCTAAGGTCCACGTCCTGGCCTTTGCTATTCTGCAACACACACAACAGAACAAAAGCATAAAACCCAATCAAAAGAAAGAGGAATTATCAAAGAAATGTAAAGGGTAGAGAAGAACCTTGACAGTGAATTCATGGATTGATTTCTGAGGAACTGATTCAGAAGCACCCATCACGGTTTGAGATGGAAAGAAAAAGGTTTTTGAAGCTTTTGGATAATTAAATAAAGGGAAGGAGGAGGAGGGGTAGTAAAGGTGGTTTCTGGCAGTGATAAGGATAGCTATTTTTGGTAGTGATGACAAAATAAAAATGGTTGAGTTTGACAAGTAAAGTTAATTGTGGATTTTTGCAGGCATTAGTTGTAATTATTGAGGTTGATGATGATGCAAATTGAATTTTGGGGAAGTTGTGTTTACATTCATATAATCACGCAGAGTTTTCTTTGCCAAAGTCAAATTTAAAATCAATCACCAAATAATTTAAAGCATTTACAAGATATGAAGTATTATTGTTGGCTCACTACAATCATTTAAAAACGCGTTTAAGCATCTAAAAAGTTTTAAAACTTGGTATTAATAGGACTGATAGTACGTAAATAAATGTTGAAAAACTGGAGTGCCGACCTTTTATGAAGCAGCCAACCAGAAAGCAAATCCTCATTTAATGATATTTAAAACCCACAACCCCACGCCAGCTCTTGCGGTTGGATTATTCATTTTTTTGTTTCCCCCAAATATTAACCTTTCCGTTAAATTTTTAGATATATATAACGGTGTAAATGAATACATGTTTGTAAATCGTTTATATAACGTTTGTTTATGTTCGTTTATTAAGCTAAATAAGTGAGCATGAACAAAATTTTTATGTTCGTTTAATAAACGAACGAGCACAAACATAGGTGTGTTCGGTTCGTTTATGTTCACGAATAAACTCGTTTAAAAGCTCATTTATTGGCTGTTTGTGTCTTACTTCTCATAACTTCCTTATAGAACTTCATCATCTTGATTTGATCATTGTGAACATCTTTCAGATTCAAAGGGCCGAAAATGTACTTCTTCCTATAGAAACCGAATGAATATCAATTTAATTTACCATGATGAATAACATCACGTTCGTACTGCTATGGTCTACCAAGTAACAAGTGGGCCGCATGCATGGGAACGACATCACACCAAACTTCATCAATGTAAGTCCCAAGTTTAAAAGTGATCAAGCATTGTTTTACCACACGGACTTCTGAACCTTCGTTAAGCCATTGAAGATGGTATGGTGTAAGGTGTTTGCTACATGGCAAAACAAGTGAACCCACAAGGTAGCTGCTCACAACGTTAGCACAACTTCTACTATCAATGATAAATGAGCAAAGTTTACATTTAATCAAACACATCGAATGGAATATATTACTCCTTTGAAGATCATGATCATCCTTCAATTGGATGTTGAGGGTGCGCCTCACAACTAGACAACGGGAATGAGTTAGTGGTTCCACCAACTTTTATTCACCATAAAAATCACCTCCATCATCGACATCATCAATTAATTCGGGCATATATGTATTTGTTTTATCTGAATCAGAGGTATACTCACTATCTTCTTTTATCAACAAAAGTCTCGTGTTGGCACAATCACGACTATAGTGCCCACGCCTTTTGCACTTAAAACATTCAATTTCACAAGCTTTTTGTTGTTTTGGTGAAGAAGTAGTAAAAGTGGGCTGCTTAGAAGATGTAGAAGAAGGTTTTGTAGGAGCCTCACTTTTTCACTCATAAGGTTTAGTCTCATCATGTTTTGGCAGCAATTTATTAGTAGCATAAGGAGGTTTCGAATTCTTGAAAGTAGAATTAAAACTCGTACCTCTATAATATTGTGATGCACCAAATGGACGAGATTGACGTTGTTGAAATTGTTGCTCAATATCAATGGCCTTCTGTACTGCATCCTCAAGATCAATGTAGGTTTGAAGGTTAAGAGCATCAACTATCGAAACGTTCAAGCCATCTACAAATCGTACCATGGTAGTCTAGTCATCTTCTCGTACATTTTTTCTTTGCATAACCATCTCTATCTCCTTAAAGTATTCATCAACAGATCGATTACCTTGAACAAGGCGTTGAAGTTGTCACTTAATATCCATATAACAGTGAGGTGGGATAAAGCTTTTTCTCATGATTTGTGTCAACTGGTCCCATGAATCAACATCTCGTTCACAATTCCTTTAGTGGTTCAAGACAAGTTGAGTCCACCAACTCAATGCATAATTTGAAAATGTCAATGTAGCCAATGGAACTTTCTCCTTCTCCGAACATTTATAACAACGAAACATGATCTCAATTTTAGCCTTCCAATCACAATATGCATCTGGATTATTCTTCCCTCAGAATGGTGGAATGTTGAACTTTGGTTTAGCTACAAAAGGCTGGCCTCGATTAGGAATACCCAAAGTTTCATTAATGTGACGATATCATCGTCTACCAGTATTAGAACGAATACAAAGTTGTTCATTGTCCCTATCATCACCACTACCACGAGCACGAGACCATCAAGTTCGAAGAAGTCTCCAAACGAGCAACAGCTTGAGTTAGCATTTGAAATTGATTGGTAAGCTGATTGGAAAGTTGATTAATGTTCTCTTGTAGTTTTGTTCGACACTTAGTCAAATTGGCTTGTAGTTCCGCTTGACACTTAGTCAAATTGGCCTCAAATGTATCACGTACCTCGTTCAATTGTTGATGTTGAAATTTTACCATCCCCACAATATTCTCAAATGTAACATCTTATTCTTTGTCATCGGATGGTATCTCATCATGGTTTTTATGGTTACGAGTGTCACGAGTCATTGTGAAAGCCTGGAAAAACACAACACTCAAAATAAAAATTAAGCAAACCTCACCTTTATGCACTCAGAAATAAAACTAAATTCTCAATGAGTTAAGAATTAATCTTGTGAGTCTTTTAAAAAGTGTCTATATCAATCAATTAGAATGTATTAGAATCAACTAACAAAGCAAACCTAATAGCACTATGAGTCCAAAATTGGCTAGACACCAAAGAATTGTGTTGCACGGAGGAAGGAACGTGCAACATGCTTTAACCTACTAACACAAGAAATAATAAAGTGTTAGAATGCGTAAAGGAAAAATAAAAAGCAAAAACAAACGAAAACCTAAGGCTAAGAGTCAATTAAAATCCTTGAAACCCGAAAAATTGCGAAGCAACTTGATAAATTTGGTTCGAGGTGTTCTCGATTTCCAAAAATCATGAAATTTAAACTGGAGCCTCCTCAAATATTGTATATTTGATCTGGAAATTTTCGGTACAAAATTCAACCCACAAAATATTTTTAATTTTTTTTATTTTTTTCGTATTTTTCTAATTTTTCACTTTTTCGATCACTTTTTTTTTGTGGGAAATATTTTTTAATATTCTAAAATAGTTCCAAGAAATAGTATGTAAAATTTTAGATCATTTGAAAAACGTTTACCCACTAAAATTTTTTTTCCTAAAAATTGTCTGGGTAAAAAAAATTGTTTTGAAGCTGTTTGCTGGAAATCTATTTTATAAGAACACCTAAAATGTCCAAATCTGATACCAAATGATACGGATGACGTGGATGAATGCGAAAGCGGATCGTAAAGTTTGTTCAAGTCGCGGATTTTACTTAATGCTTTAGACGTTCGAGAAGAAATTTAAAATTTGAAACAACCTGAAACACAATCAAATCCAAGTTAGATAAAAAATAATTAAAATAACTAAGATAAATAAAATAAAACAATAACTCAAAGAATAGAACAATAAAGAAGATAGATGGAAAAGATAGCACGTGGCGTGTAGAAGTCCTAAGAAGTCTTGGAAACAAGAAGAATTCACAACTCCCTTCAAGCGGCTCTAATTTCCCCTCTAAGAAAGAAAACTTGACAAGAAAAAGTTTGAAGATGATCCCCACAATTTGAAAATATTTTAAAAACTTTTCTAAAAGAAACTCAAGAGAAATTCTTAAAAAAAGAAATTTCAAAGAGAATTTATTAACTCAAAAGAGAAGTTGAATAATAATGAATTGCATGATTTGTGTACAATGCAAAGGCCTATATATAGGTTAGCTAAATAAATCTAAATAAAACTCTCAAGTATACTAGAATTCTAATTTAATCTAAACAAGAAGTAGTTTTAAATTAAACTTTCTTGTTGACATAAAACTCCTAAATAACTTAAAATACTTAATAATTATCAAAAATTCGAAATAAAATAATAAGAGCTGATAAATACAATATTGAGATCATATATAATAAAAATTAAGCCTAAAACTTGAATCCAGTATGAAACGTCTAGGCTTGTGGGATCGATTGGGATCCTTGAAGTGAAGTGCCTAAACTTGTTAACATTTTCCACATGGGTTTGTCATAATAGATTGAAAGTTTAGGCCCACGCACAAAATTAGTCCATTTTAATTCATCATTGTTCCAAAATCCATTGTCTTGAAGCTTCAACTTTTTTTCTCGAACCGTGAGGAAAACTAAGTCCATCTCTATTATGGTCTTTGAATTGGACTGAGTTGCTCGTATCAGCCGAAGGGGTCACATTAATCACCTAAATGATCATGTCTTTTTTCAAATATATTGTCAATTCTAAACTTGTTTTATAATAGTGAATATCTCATATTACTCAATTAAAAACTAAAATTTACTCAGCAGCGGAAAATAAATAAATTAACAACATTCTAAAATCATTATTAATGAATAATGTTAAGTATGAACCATTCCATCTATATAAATTCCTATTAATAACATGCATCCTAATTAATGTAATCGAAAGTATTTGACCCATATCATGGTTTTTAATAAAATAAAATGATAATCGTAATAATAATTCATTGGTGAGAACAAGCCAAGACCTTCCGTATGTCGAGTCCGTGTCTTAGTCTGTTGGGTTATCTGAAAAGAAGGAAAATAAGGGGAGTGAGCTATGAAAGTTCAGAGTGAGTCCCTTTACAATAAACCAATTCAAAATTTGAATCTGTACAGTAATATCTAACAATTTCACGTATCAAACAATTCAATACAATGATAAACAGTGTCGCATATCACTCAATTCAATACGGTAAAACGGGTTTGCTACTCAAACAAGCAACCATTAACAATCAATCATAATCAGTTCAGTCGATTCGTTATGCACTTTTCATGAATGTGCACAATATGTCATGCAATGATCAATCCGTTTACCAGTCAATAGTCCTACCCCCAACCACTAGCTTTCCAAATAGAGGTTCCCTAGAACTCCCTCCTCCAATCACACTGGGTTGTGGACTTAACACCATCAATAATTTGCAGTTTTCATTGCCATTGGCTGTGGACACATAGCAAATGGACGCAATTGGAATCTGCTTTTGCTGTGGGTACACAGCGCTCAAATGGAATGCAGATAAAACCATCCAGTGGCCGTGGAAACACAACATACTCACATATGAAAGCTATCAGAGGATTGTGCTTGCATGGTAAAACAGACACAGTGGATGCACAGCACACAATTAAATGCAGATATATTGTCATATACTTCCTCCTTACCATATTCCCCCCCCCCCATGCATATGCAATGCAATCAATATTTATTACATTCACTCATATAATCATTAATTCTTTTAACATTCTATTTCATTGCATAATAACGACAGTCACGATTAAATCCATCAATTAATAATTCAATCAAATAAGCATACGAGACGTTCATTCAGCATTTATAACATTGATAATCATAAAAACATTCATGGATCAAGCAATCAATAAAAAAATAAGTAAGATCATAAATTCATTCATTCATATATTCAATCATTCTAATCATAGTCAAGGACCTAATTGCATAATCTAGTTCTCTAGATGTCATTAAAAACCTAATTAGGGACTGATTTGAGTAAAATAATAAAGGTTATATAAAACTATAATTTTTTTTTTGAAGAAGAGTGGCAAAACTATAAAATCTAGAAAACCAGTTGTAAAATCTGGAATAACAATGGAAAAACTATAAAATCCAGAAAAAATAGTGGCAAAACTATAAAATCTAGAATAATAGTGGCAAAACTATAAAATCTAGAAAACTAGTGGCAAAACTGTAAAAATCTGGAAAACAATGGCAGAACTGTAAAATCTGTAAAACAGTGGTATACGGTCGTGTGGGCCTAAACCTAGACACAGTTTTGACTCAATTTTTCATAAAAGAACACACACTTGACTTTCTTGAGGTCTCGAGTGATTACCCTTCATTCAAGCTCGATCCAATCACCTACAAGGGTCGATCTTGATAAAAACTCAACGATCTACTGACTCGGAATTCAACAATTTTGGGAAGAACAATTGATGAGGACTTGATTGAATTTTCAAAAGCTTTAGGAGTATTTTCAGTAAAACGTAAGGATTTTAAAAGAGTTTTTTGACAGAGAATAATGAAAGAAAATTAGGATATATATATATAGAGAGAGAGAGTTTAAGGTTTTAATCTGACAAAATAACAAATGGTGAATTATAAATAATAATTAGAAATACAAAAGATAAATTCTATTAGGATTTGAAAAATGAGTAATTTGAATTCTAGTTAGGATTTTAAAAGGATTAATTTGAAATAAATTAAGATAAGTAGTTAAAAAGATAATAGAATTTTAATTTTATTTAAATTATCTTTTATAAAAACAAAATTTAAGATTTGAAAAGGATTATCTTGAAATTCAAAAAAGGATAAGAAGTTAAAAAGGTGATGGAGTTCTTATCCTAATTTGAATTTTAAGGAAAGATAAGATATTAAATCTAGTTAGGATTGGATTGGGGTGAATTTCTAAAATTTACAAACATTTGGGGCATTACTATAATTTTTTTGAAGTTTGGGGGTGTGACTATAATTTTTCAAAGTTGATCGAAATTAAAGGAAAGCAAAATGTGCTTGGGAATGCCAACACCTTACCACTCGACCAAAGCCCATTTCTTGTATATTTTTGCACTTAACTATACCTATTGCTTCTTGTTGGAGGCTTGCTGTATTTTCAAAATAAAAAAAGAAAATAAAAGAAAATAAATGAAAGGACAGGGATTTGATCCTACGCTACTTAAGGGATATACTTGCTACTTAACCATCAAGCCCAAAGCTTATATCTCAGTTATTTTAGTCACTTAATTATATATATTCATTTCTACTTCAACTTACATATATATAATTTTATTACCTTACATATTTTTCCTAATTTTTCTTTAACTTATTTAACCTATATATTTTTTAATGTTATTGTATTTTAATACTCATAGTAAAGACTTACTATTAATATTTTAATTCACTTTTACCCTTTTTCCAATTAGGTCCTAACCTAATTAAAACACACTATTTTCAAATTAGACCTCCTAATCAGATTTCATTTTACAATAACATCTAATTATTCTACCCTTCTAAATTTCGGGGTCTTACAAGTTATGTAAATACAAAAGATTTTATTATATCGTGTTGCGGAATACGATACCATTTGAAAGAATGGAGTCAAGCACAAGTACCAGAGACAGATCGTGAACTCTTTAATTTGAGACATTCAATTCTTCAAAATATGGTTGAGAGGACATTTGTTATTCTAAAAAAAAAAAGATTTCTCATATTAACAACATCGTTTCAGTACAGCATTAAAAACGTTGGATCGTACTAGCACATTACTTACTTTATAATTTCATCCGAAAGTGGAATTGAGATGATCCATACTTTGAAAAGTACATAGAAGAAGAAGATCTTGATAATATTAATGATATAGATTCAAGTTCATATGGTGAAGAACTTGATCAATGACCAACAAATAAGGAGTATTTGTTAAATGCTAAAGATGGAATAACCCAACAAATATAAAACACTAGAACAATTAGATAAAATTGCATATCGACTACCTTATTTTTTTGTTATTTTTATTAGCAATCGTATTATCGACTACTTTATAAGAATAACATATTACATGTGATGATGTGATTTTAATTTTTGTTTTTCTTACTAATAAATTTTGATGTTAATTAATATTTTTTAAAAAATATATAAATTATATAACTGTGTAATTATAATTTGTACCACCAAACATGCCATAGGGAATTACAATGTAATTATACTCTATCAGTCAAACAAAAAATTACAATTATTTGTTGTTACAAGATAATGTAATTACTATAATTATACTTTTATCCAATTATTTTGTATTGTCAAAACAGATCCTACGTAAATTTTACATTATAAATTATCCTATAAATGATAAAAATGTAATTTAGTTTGAGAAAAAGCACCCACTGCTTATTAATATTTCACTTTGACCAATATTGTAGTGGTGTGTAAAATCTAGTAACTAAGAAAACATGATATCATAGAAATAACTTGTTGAAGTATTCAGGGTTAGACCTAAACATTTGTAGCAAGTTCTTCGAGCTATCTCTTGCATTGGTAGAAAGAAAGAAATAGTGTAAACTTTTTGATATTTTATTTTTTAAATTTTTATTGAAAAATAAATTTTTTTAAATAATTTCCTATTTCAAATTTTTCTTTGAATTTTTTAATCTATTTTTTTTTAAATTTTCTACAATTAGGATTGTTATATCCCTTTGACAATTGGACACACTAGAAGTATCATTGACATTGTAACCCCCTAATTCGGCCTAGACATTACAGTCGAATTTAGAAGATTACATTGACCACCGAAATGACCTAGTAGAACTATCGGAGTTTATAAAACAGTCGTTTAAAACATTTGCTTATTTTTGAAGAAAAACTTAAGGTGTTATCTTCTTTTCATTAAAGGATAAAATTATCAAAAAATAATGGATTTTAAAGTTCATTTAGAAAAAGTTGATTTCCAATTTATTTACTTTTCAAAATCTCATTTACGTAATATTGCAATGGAAAAGTGATATTCAAAATAGTTTTAATGAAGAAAAACTAGAATTTTATGCATAATTAATTCAAAATTCATGTTTGAATAGCCTAAGATCAATTTAAACGTCATGCATGCTAAATAAACCCAAAAACTAAGTCTCATGCCATAGCTTAAATAAAATAATACAGTTCCAAATAAAAAATTATAATATTAAGTCTAAAATATTTTTAATGAAAATATTAATCCGAGCCGAGACTTTTCGAATGTCAAGTCTGCATCCTAACCGTGTGGGTTATCTATAAATAAGGAAATTAATGGGGGTGAGCTTAAGAAGTTCACTGTGAGTCCAATCACAAGAAAATCAGTGTAAAATAATAGACAAAGCATATGAAATAACAATTCTTAGAATAATCATAATCGAGTAGAAAATCAGAGTATCGATTTTTCAGATCAACACATTAGTATAATAGTTTAGAATTCACAGTTTTTGTATGCACATGCTTATGCATGACAATGCAATTTTAGTTTATAAGAAAAGATCCTACCCAACTTTGCTACACACCACATTAAGAATTCCCCATAACTCATTCATCCATACACACCAAGTTGTGGATAAGCCACCACTGATTTGCAGATAAACTGTCACTTTGTTGTAAAATTTGTGGGTAAACCACCAGTATTTTCAGATAAAAACATTTGCAGATAAACTGTCACTTGGTTTGTGGACGAGCCACCACTAGTTTTCAAATTAATAAACTGAAAATCTTCCTCCGTACATATCGTCCCACCCCATGCAATGCAACATGATATGTGATAAACCGAAATAGTAACATATTTTAATCCCACATTTAGTATGCTTTTGGATGAATTATCCCTTGATTTATGTAAAAAGGTGCTCTTAATCCTTTCTTTTCATGTCTTATACTCAGGAAAGCACCCAAGGATAAAAAGAACGAGAAACGGGCTCAAAACGGACCAAAACGGGCCAAAGAGGAAATCGACACGGCCGGACTTGGACCCACACGGCCGCGCCAAGTCAATCATCTAGAACACGGTCTAACCCGACTCACACCACGTGTCTCATTAAAGAAATCCGAACACCGCCGGCCACGATTCACGGGGCGCGCGCGCCATGGCCGTGCCTCTATCGTGGAGAAGAGCAATTTCATTCGGGAAAGGATACTTAAGGAGAAAGAAATGTATTTCAAAAGCCTATAAATACACCCTAAGTATGACCTAAGAGGGGGAGCCCAAAAGCCATCGTCTAGGGGCGTCGTGCTAGGCCGAAGGCGATTTGTGGGGATTCACTTAGGGATAGCCAATTGATCCATCTCAAGAAGCCAGGATTATACTCAAGACGTAGGATCTCCCCTTCAATTCCTTCAGGGGGTTTTAGGGATTTCTTATGTTTTGTTTTATCTTTTCTCTTGAGATGTTTTCCTTTATTGTTATGAACTAAACCCTTTAGATACCCTGAAGGGGATGAAACCTATGATGAATCTTGTTATTATTTTCTAAATTATATGATAAATACTTAGTTTGTTCTTAATTATGTGAGCTTAATCCAAATTTAATGTGCTTAGGTGGAGGAGGAATAGACCACGCCTAAGAGTAGATCCAACATAATTAGCGGAGTTGATCGCACGCCTAGAGATAGGGTGACGAGATTTTGCCTGGATTAGGGTGAAACCTAATATGGGAATCCATAGATCGATTTACTGCTATTCTAGGGGGTTATTATAAGAGAACAAGAGTTCCACTAATTAACCTAGGGTTAGACGTTATTCGCCTCGAGAGAGGGTTTAATATATGTTAGGGAGTCTTACGGATCAAACTAAGTGAATAAATCGTATGGTTCAGTGTTAGATAACAAGTGAAGTCTAGGTGGATTCTTCCTAGGGTATCATCTAAATCATCTGAGTTTTTCCTAAGTTATTTTCTAAATTCATTCTTCTTTGTCTTAGAGTCTTTAGTTTAGTAGTTAATTAATTTAGATTAGATAAACAATCTCTCTTTATTTTTAGGCTAGATTAATAAAAAGAAAGTTAGTATTAGTACTTTTAGTTCCTTTGGGTTCGATAATCCGGTCTTGCCTAAGCTATACTACTGTTCGATAGGTGCACTTGCCTCAATCGTTGTCGAGTTAGTTTCGTGTTCGATCATTCTTTTATAAATTTTAAAGCTACGATTCACAAATGATCAAGTTTTTGGCGCCGTTGTCGGGAACTAAAAATTAAGAAAGCTCTATTTTTATTACTTTAGCCATTATTTTTATTTTTCGCAATTTATTTTTATTTTTAGTTTTAATTTTAAATTTGCTAAATTTTCTTTCTTTCTTTTCCTAGCAGGTACCTCTAGTTTATGACTAGAAGGAACCCGAGAGGACATTTAGTATACGATAGTGATATTGATGCTACCGTTCGCAGGAATCGCAGAGAAATTAGGCGAGCCCTAAATTACACGGAAGAAGAGCGAGAAGACAGATCCAATCCTACTGAAGGGATGGACGAAAATAACCCTCCACCACAAGATATGGGTGAAAATAATGCTCCTCGTACTATGTTTGATTATACTAAACCTCATTTAACAGGAGCCGAATCAAGTATTGTTAGGCTTGCTATAGCTGCTAATAATTTTGATTTAAAGCCTAACACTATACAAATGATTCAACAGTTTGTTCAATTTGATGGTTTGCGGATCGAAGATCCAAATACTCATATAGCTAACTTTTTAGAGTTACGTGATACCTTCAAAATAAATGGCGTTTCGATGATGCCATACGACTTGATTATTTCCCTTTTCATTAAGAAATAAAGCTAAATATGGTTAAACTTCGCTACCACGAGGTCAATCACTACATGGGATCAAATGACCAAAATTTTTTATTAAAATATTTCCCACAGCCAAAACGCCAAAATTACGGAATGATATCTCTTCTTTTGTGCAGATGGATTTAGAGACATTATACGATGCATGGGAGAGATATAAGGATCTCTTGAGAAGGTGTCCGCACCATGGTTTACCCTTGTGGCTCCAAGTCCAGACTTTCTATAACGGTGTAAACCCCTCAACGAGGCAACTAATAGATTCAAACACGGTGGAACCCTCAACAATAAAACTCCCAAGCGTACCCACGAGTTTATTGAAGAGATGTCACCAATAACTATCGGTGGCGGGTTACAAGGACCAAACCAATAATATCGGCCAGAGTTTTCAACATAGATGCTGTAACCATGCTATCAACACAGGTAGAGATGATGAATAAAAAACTTGATAGTTTGTGTTCTTCACAGGCACATCCAATGAATGCAAAGATGCGACACAAGTGGAACTGTGGCGAATCCTCGAGTACCCACCCTACCAACCGGCACAGAAAAGCGAATGCAGATGAACTATATAGGTAACAATTTCGGATCTAATAATAACCCATATAGTAATAATTATAATCCGAGTTGGAGGAACCACCCAAATTTTTCGTGGGGAGGACAAGGAAATCAAGGAAATCAAATACACAACCTCATCAAAATTTCCAAAATCAGCCCTATCCACAGGAAAAGAAGCCGAATCTTGAAGAGACGTTGAGCAAATTCATAGCATCCACAGAAGCCCGTCTCCAAAAAACTGAGGTAACACTCGACACCCAACAAACATCGATCAAAATGATCGAGAACTAAGTTGGAGGACTTACAAAGGCAATCGGAAATTACCCGATCGATCGGACAAATTGCGGCTTATTATCCGAACGACCGCAAGGGCGTCTATCGAGTAATACTGAAATTAATCCAAAGGAGCAAATCCAAGCCATAACAGCTCAAGAAAGTGAAAAAGTAGACGAACCCAGTCCAACACAAGGAAATGAGGTAGAAAAAGGTAAAGTTGAGGTAACACAAGACAAGCCAAAACCGATAATCAAGGAGTACCAACCTCGCATACCATATCCCGAAGCGTTAACGAGAGACGATACAGAGGAATAGTTCGGTAAGTTTCTTAGAATTTTAAAGAAATTACATATTAACTTATCGCTACTTGAAGCTCTTTCACAGATGCCAGATTCGAGGAAAATTTTAAAACATCTCTTGACGAATAAGCACAAATTAGACGAAGATCCACATGTGGAATTAAACGCAGTGTGCTCAGCAATGTTACAGAATAGACTACCACAAAAGCTAAAAGATCCAGGGAGTTTTACAATTCCATGTTTAATTGGTAGACTAACTGTTGACAATGCGTTAGCTGATTTAGGGCAAGCATTAATGTCATGCATTATAAATTATTTAAACAACTAGGTCTAGGGAAACCCAAGATAACTAGGATGAGCATTCAATTAGCTGATAAAACTGTTAGAATTCCTAGGGGTATTATCGAAGATGTTCTTGTAAAAATTGATAGATTTGTTTTCCCAGTAGATTTTGTTGTCTTAGACATGGATGAGGATAATTTGATTCCTCTAATTTTAGGAAGACCCTTTTTAGCGACTGCCAGGACTAAAATTGATGTTGATGCAGGAGAACTCATACTTTGTGTAGGTAATGAGACGGTCGCCCTCAAGGCTCTCGACTCGGCTAGAACATCGAGTAATCAAGGTGAGAACATAAATTCTACTGATAACCATTCGGTTAACCCTTATTTTCAGGAAGCACCACCAAAGAATACAACTGAACCCGATCCTAAACCCCATGCCGACAAAGAAATAACTCATGAGGAACGAGAGATTCAGATCGATGATCTAAATGAGTGGAAGACACACTTCAAGGAGAAATCAGGGATACACGACGAAGAACCGGAACCACACAAGATAAAACCGAAGGAGCCCCCCAAAGAGCTAATAGGAACAACAAACCACTTCAAAATAGGGGACCAGGTACTGTTAGATCAAGCAGATCCTCGAATATCTCTTCCGGACCCTAACACAAACAAAGAAATACCTTTTAGGGTAACCATTGTTTTCCCATACGGAACAGTCGAGGTAAGTAATCCTATTTTTGGTACTTTTACTATAAACACATTTCGACTTAAATCTTTTCACGAGGATACAAATGATGGCATGAGGAAGGACTTCCAACTCCTCAAACCACCCTGACAATGCAAATGAGAGGAGAGTCTAGCTTAAGACTATAAACTAGTGCTTCTCGGGAGGCAACCCGAGCACTAACACAATTTATTTTATATCTTGCTTTAAATTTATTTTTCTTTTTCTTCTTTTCTTTACACCTAGTTATAAACTAACTAGAAGTGCAGATTTCTAAGTCACACGGCCTTGCACACGGCCGTGGCCGTGGACGTGTGGACCATAAGAATCCTCAGATCGACATAGCGCAGGTCGTGCGAATCAGTTCCAACCACTTTTCGACGTCACGGATCTAACCACTACACCACGGGCACCAACAAAGGGGCACGACCGTGCCCCATTATCGTGTGAAGCTACTGACTTTCCAACCACGGGCATAACACGCCCGTGACCGTAACCGTGCCAACATACTGACTTGTCGAACACAGGCTAGACATGAGCGTGGGGTAACCAACACGCTTAGGAACACGGCCGTGCGAATCGGCTGTGTGAATCGACACACCCTCAGTCCACGGGCGTGGGAAACTGCCAGACTTGAAATCCTATTTAAACTCCATGCCCCTCTCCTTTCTCTTCTCACCCACTCTCCTTCTTTCTTCTCTCTTTCTTTCTTTCTTTTCCCTCTTTTTCCCTTTTTCCTAATAAATCCTTAGACTCTTGAGCTACAACAAAATCATATCCATGGAAAAGAAGCGTAAAAGGCCAATCTCCTCAAAAGAGAACGATTCACATGAGTTCATGTCGGCAGCTTCATCCAAACAACAAGCCAAGGGTCTTTGAGACCATTTAATTTCTATTTTTCTTTTCTCTTTCCTTTCATTCTCCTTCCCTTTGACTATCTTATGCTTCATCTAGTTTATTTTGTTTTAGTTTCTTTTTTTTTAGGTTCTTAAGGCTGCTTGGGAATCACGCCACTTCCACCATCACCAACACCTCTGTCACCTTCAAAGTCACACCCACCTCTCGAACCATCTACCAATAAGGATTCTCAAGCCCCTTTATCTTTTAAACTTAGTTTATTTTCCTTCTTAGTCTCCTTCTCTTTATCTTTCTTGTCTTTAATTATATTATTAGTATATTATTAAGGTTTCTTTAGATTTCTTGGCTAATTCTTCACGAGTTCCCCAATTTTTTCATCTAGCACAGGATCGTCATCCAGAATGACCCCTCCAACATATCGTTCATCCAACTCAAGGAATTCATCCATAATTCAAGGAGTTTCACTTATCCCCATATCTTCTGATCTGAACATTACATTTATATTATCTATCTTTGTACATTGAGGGCAATGTACATCTTAAGTGTGGGGGGGTGAATCTTAGACGTAGTACCAAACTTTTTTCATTATTCTCAAAATCCCTGAATTTAGTCTTGTTTCTAAGTAATTTACTCATACTACTAATTAGGATGAAATTTCCGATGATTTATGATTTTTATTGATATGTTTTAGATTAAGTCATTGATAATTGTGCATTGATAATTAAATTCTAAGAATACTAGAGAATCAAGCATAATAAGTCTATTTTTCTGAAATAAAAATTTTCTAGGTCGTCTACCTGAATTTAAATATTACCTTGAAATTTGATATTTACAAGGTTGATGTCAAAAATACCCATAATTTTTGTGAGTTTTTGAGCCTTATAGAGCATAAATTCTTTTTCTTGCTCACTTTATTGATTATGAGTATGTCAACACTGATTTGTTATTCTAGAACTTGCATCGATTATACATGTCGAGACCACACTTTTGATTTGATATACAGAGATGATAAAGGCACCTAGGTTTTAACCCACTAACTCCATTAAAAGCCTAACTTCACAAATTAACCCCTAGTGAACCCCTTTTAATCCTAACAACCCTATTTATTGACTCACCCACTAATATTAACCCAAAACCCTTTGTAATTGTTATCACAATTCTTTCTAATTACCCCTATATCGAGATTTGATCTGATTAGTTGCCTAATTATGAATTTTAGTAATTTATCCTTTATTATGTATTTATTATGTACTTAAAAAAATGACAAAGTATATTCATTATTAGTTATGTGATTAAACGAGCTTATACATTTATTTAAATCCCAAATATCGAAGAAGAAGCTCGTATTATTAGTATTATTAGTTTTCAATTGATGTAATTATTATTAGTTCATTAGTTCTTAGTTAGGTAATTTGTCAATTCAATCTCGATTCTAACCCTCTAAATTCAGCCTTATTCCACACCTTAACCCTAGCCCCGTTACAACCCTAATAAAGACCTTTTGATTTGTGTTTCATTTCATATTTCAGTGGTGGAGATTTGATTTTCATGCAAGCCTATGGGATTAACTCTCCATGTTTGACTTCTGAGTGCCTAAATTTTGAACCTTAAACACTTTGAGTGATTTGAGTGAATCTTTAGTGAGGATGTCAATCCTTGACAATTTCAATCGAGGTAATTATTTAGATGAAGGAAACACCTATGTTTTGTGCTACAAAATATAAGGCTTATAGTCTTTGAATTTTTAGGACACTTTGAGTTGAATTATCCATGTATAAATTATCCCTGAATTATGATGAGACACTATCAATGACTATTATGAATTATAGGAAGTTTGTTTTAATTGTAAGTTGAGAATTTTGCTTGAGGACAAGCAAAACTTAAGTGTGGGGGTATTTGATAAACCGAAATAGTAACATATTTTAATCCCACATTTAGTATGCTTTTGGATGAATTATCCCTTGATTTATGTAAAAAGGTGCTCTTAATCCTTTCTTTTCATGTATTATACTCAGGAAAGCACCCAAGGATAAAAAAAACAAGAAACGGGCTCAAAACGGACCAAAACGGGCCAAAGAGGAAATCGACACGGCCTGGACTTGGACCCACACGGCCGTGACAAGTCAATCATCTAGAACACAGTCTAACCCCGACTCACACGACCGTGTCTCATTAAAGAAATCCGAACACGGCCTGGCCACGATTCACACGGGCGTGCGCCATGGTCGTGCCTCTGCCGTGGAGAAGAGTAATTTCATTCGGGAAAGGATACTTAGGGAGAAAGAAACGTATTTCAAAAGCCTATAAATACACCCTAAGTATGACCTAAGAGGGGGAGCCCAAAAGCCATCGTCTAGGGGCGTCGTGCTAGGCCAGAGAAAGTAGATTTGTGGGGATTCACTCAGGGATAGCCAGTTGATCCATCTCAAGAAGCCAGAATTATACTCAAGACGGAGGATCTCCCCTTCAATTCCTTCAGGGGGTTTTAGGGATTTCTTATGTTTTGTTTTATCTTTTCTCTTGAGATGTTTTCCTTTATTGTTATGAACTAAACCCTTCAGATACCTGAAGGGGATGAAACCTATGATGAATCTTGTTATTATTTTCTAAATTATATGATAAATACTTAGTTTGTTCTTAATTATGTGAGCTTAATCCAAATTTAATGTGCTTAGGTGGAGGAGGAATAGACCCTGCCTAAGAGTAGATCCAACATAATTAAGCAAAGTTGATCGCACGCCTAGAGATAGGGTGACGAGATTTTGCCAGATTAGGGTAAAACCTAATATGGGAATCCATAGATCGATTTACTGCTATTCTAGGGGGTTATTATAAGAGAACGAGAGTTCCACTAATTAACCTAGGGTTAGACGTTATTCGCCTCGAGAGAGGGTTTAATATACGTTAGGGAGTCTTACAGATCAAACTAAGTGAATAAATCGTATGGTTCAGTGTTAGATAACAAGTGAAGTCTAGGTGGATTATTCCTAGGGTATCATCTAAATCAACTAAGTTTTTCCCAAGTTATTTTCTAAATTCATTCTTCTTTGTCTTAGAGTCTTTAGTTTACTAGTTAATTAATTTAGATTAGATAAACAATCTCTCTTTATTTTTAGGCTAGATTAATAAAAAGAAAGTTAGTATTAGTACTTTTAGTTCCTTTGAGTTCGATAATCCGATCTTGCCTAAGCTATACTACTGTTCGATAGGTGCACTTTCCTCAATCGTTGTCAGAGTTAGTTTCCAGGTTCGATCATTCTTTTTATAAATTTTAAAGCTCTGATTCACAGCGATTAATATGCTTTGTAACATAATAATACAAAAACAGTAGACATGCTTAACATGTATTCAGTTCAACAGTAGAAAGAGACATGCTTAACATGTACTCAATAGGGTGGTAACAGTATTAACACTCACAGTTTATCAGTATCCCAGTGATAATAAGCATGTAGCCTTTACCACTCATACAATATAACAATAGCAATTTAGTCATTAAAGCACATATTCCAGAATAAACACAATATCACAGACTTAATTGAGAGAATAAAAATTCTAAAAACAATTCAAGGGATATACAATGACTAAACTAAACATATCATTAATTTATGGGCAAAACTATAAAACAATAGTCACACACTCATGTGGTCAGGCCGTGTGAAGGTCTCGTGACCGTATGGAAAGGTTACACCGTCATGTAGCTAGACCGTGTAACAGCTTGATTTCATGTGGAAAATGATAGATTACCCTACAGGAGAGACACAACCATGTGGAAAGCTGTGTAACAGGCTGAGGCTGTATGGTTCACAAAGTCCCTAATTTCTACAAGTGTACATGGTTGTGTGGTGGCCGTGTGGTCCACCTATATGGTTAACACACCCGCGTGATAGATCGTGTGGCCCTAAACCTACACATGATCATCACCGATTCACTTAGAAAAGACACACACCTTTCACCACAGGTCTGTGTGACGTTTCTCACGCTCGATTTTTGGTCCGATTCACCTAGATCCAGTATTTCAAATGATATTTACACACAAATTAACAATTGGTGTCAAGATTTCGACAAGATAGTCAAAAAATTTGTCAAGAACTGCAAAATATTGATTAATCAAACCTAAATATTAACATTGGATATTCATACAGTAGGATTACAAAATCTAATTATTGAAACGAAGTGTACTTACCAATTCTTGGCAAATGTAACGGGTGTTATTGATGACAATTCTAAATAACGATAAAAGTTGAACGAACGGGGGAAGTCAATTTGATACGAGGAAGAAAAATAATTAACAGCACAAAGAAGAAAATAAGGTGCAATAATGAGAGAAAAGAAGAGGAAAAAGAAAAGATGTAACACCCCAAGCCTGACCTGTCCTTCGGATTCGGGTCCGAGGCGTCACAACGGATCTATACTTAAACTTACTAAATTAACCTTTATAATACTAAATTAACTTTTATAAACAGTCTAAGGCTCCGTTTGTTTCAACGTAAAAGTTTTTACGGAAAATATTTTCAGCCTTTTTTGATGTTTGTTTCATGTAAAATAGGATGACCAACGTAAAATGTTTTCCCGTCAACGTAAAATTACCTCCTTATTTTTGTAAAATGTCTTACCAATTTTTTTTTCGTAAGACATTTTTCGACTAATAAGACTCTGTTCACTGTAACACCCCTATACTCGACCTAAACATCGGGTCAAAGCACTGGGATGTTACATTTTCTACTACATTCTTCACTTATCAAATATTTTCTTTTAAACTTTCATAACTTTTCAATTTAGCCCTTTTTGTCATAAAAGTTCAATATTCACTAATTAATCATATTAAATCAATTTTCTTTCTTATTACACTTTAATCACACAATTTATCTCAATATCTTGTTTCACATATCAAATTTCTATATATTTCACTTGTAGTAGCCCATTATTGCCCGGGCCCATGCAAATAAAACCAACCAGAATAAAAACACAAAAATAAAGAATGATAAAACCCAATGTCCAAATACAGTCCCATTACAGCCAATGACCCAAACACTAAAACAAGCCCAATACTAACCCATTACCCGTATCCCAATTACACCTAATCAGAAACTAAGGGATTCTGAAACCCTAGGTTTCCCTCACGCCGCAAGCAGCCCCGACAGCAGCCTTTCCTCGCGCCGCAATCAGCGCACGAACAGCACTTCACCGCCGTGCTTTTCGCCATTGACCTGCACAAAAAGGAAAGAACACAACAAAATGGAAAGAAAATGGCAACAAGATTTTGTATTTATTTTTCGATTCCATTTTTGGGTTATAAATAACCCCAAAGAAATCTGTAAACAGGATACACAGGCAAATACATTGAAATAAAAATACAAAAAAACCCAATAACAAAGGTGATTTCATAATATTCAGTTTCGATTTTTTTTTATTTTTTTTCGATTCATGTATTTTTTTTACATACAAAATACTATTAAAATAAAAAGCACAAGTATAAATTTTAATTCGCACGGAAAAAGTGAGATTTTTGGCCTCCGGCCGCCGTATCTGTAACACCCCAAACCCGGCCTATGCGGTATGACCGGATCTGACATGTCACATGAAGAAAACGAGTAAAGAACTTATGCTTCTTACTAAAGATTAGAATTTAGTTTAAGAAAACAAATTTGGATAAGAAATATTTAATAGAAATACTACAATTCTTGAAAGGTTAATTCAAGAGTCGATAATTGAATTAGTGATCTTTTAAATCCGTAATTTTTTGAAAATAATATTGATATTTCGAAGGAAAGTCCAAGTTAAATTATTCGAACATATTTGTTATGAAATCCGTTTGTTGATAAATTTTATGAAAAACCGTTGTTTATGATTTTCAGAAAAATCCCCGTTTAAATCAAACCATGATAGAAAATAAATAGTCAAACATAAAATCCAAATTTAAAATCCCAGAGGCCTTATTACAACTTTAACCTAATATAGTAAAAGTAACGAAAATAAACGAAAAAGGAATTTACTAAGTTCGAAAACACCATTTCTAAAGTATGGCCTCCATCGAGTCATCCTTGGCCCAAGTCCACATCACTGAGCATTACCTGCAAGGATTAAGAAAAAGGGGGTGAGTTACTAGAACTCAGTGCATAATCCCCTTACCGTCATCCACTAGGCTTAAACCCGCATAGCATAATCTTGGGCCTAGGCCCATATAGCATGTTCTTGGGCCGAAGCCCATTTACATAACAATATTTGTATGAAGTAAATGTATGCAACCCAACCCATCCATCCATCACACCCCCGACCAGCCAATTACACCTGTGGGGATCAAGTCAACCCACCCCGCCGCTCACACCAAATTTGCAGTCAAACTGCTATAGCATTTTATTTTTTTTGGGGTCAAACCACTGAAAACATAATTTAGACTCAATAATACACAATTTGTGGCAATGCCACCAGGCTACACTGCTCTTCATACAATTTTCCCATCCCATGCAAAATGTAAAAGAAAATGCAACATACATAATTAACATAAAGTATTCACATATAAATAATAACCATTATTCTACTGAACAATTTTGGAGATCCAGCCCAATAAAACATTTTAATAATTCGGCCCGCTAAGGAATTCTAGTAAATCGGCCCATAGGGGCATTTTGGTAAATCGGCCCATAGGGGCATTTTGGTAATTTTACAAATTTTATACCGATTTTAACTGATTTTAGAAATAATGTAATTTAAGCAAGTTACTCGATCTATGCCATATTACGATTTTTAGCCTTATAATAATAACGATCTATTATCCCACATGTTATCGAATCATGAATCTGCGGGATTTCGGTGTGAGATTACACACCTAATTACGGTAAGGATTAAACCTTCTTGATTGTCGGCACCTTTAGTATCGTGAACGACCACGATTTGTCTATTCTCACCGGATGATGGTCCACAACCTGGTGGAAAATCCCGAACTGCCGATACCGCCCTACGTTTGAACTTAGGAGTAGGAATTGCAAATCCACTCCTTTTGTGTTCTCCTATCGCTTTTCCTTTCAAATCGCTACCACTCTACTTCCGAAGAACCCACGTGTAGAGAAAATGAGTGATTTAATCCCTTATCGATGATGAATCTGATTTCTACCGATTGACTTATGGCTACGGATGAGATAAGGATATTAGATTCGGCTTTCCCACTTTAATACTACGAAAAAGAGATGATCACGCTTTGAGTGAGTAGAAGAAAGTGGTGTTTTCAGTTAAAAGAACCATCCCAAGTCAAGGGCACATATTCGGCATGAAAAAAAAAATTGAAAAGAAGAGGATTACTTACCGATTCGGTCAAGAAGATAGTGCCCAACATGAAAGAAAAAGAAATAGAGAGGAAGTAGGATGTTAATAGATTCGGCTATGGAGAGAAATGAATAAGAAAATTCGGTCACAAGGTAATGTTGATTTAAGAAGTGAAAGGAAGGTTGAAGAAATAATAATAAAAAGAAAAGAGAAGATGGAAAAGAGGTGTTAAGAGGTTTCGGCCAACACCAAAAGAGAAATGAACCAAAAGATATGAGTATTTCGGCAATCAAAGAAGAATGAACAAGGATGGATTAAGGGTTATGGCACAACAAGGGAACAAGGTGAACAATGACTAGGTATTTCGGCCAAAACAAGGAAAAGAATTGGGAAAAGAAAACACCAATATGCTAAAAAGAAAATAGGCCTTTCTTGAACCAAAACTAGCAAAATGACTCTAGGATTTTCTGGCTATCAAGTTCCCCCTCCCAAAACCGTAGTATTACTTTTGCCAAAAGGATGAGTGTTGACCAAAATTCTATTCCAAGCACCTTCCAAATATTCGCCAACATATCCCCTTCTTTCTCCATTCCTTTTTACTTCTTTCCTTACCCTCCTCCTTACCTTATTTTCTTATTCATCTTTCCATCAATGAAAAGTCTCCCTTACCAAATTTAGAACCATGGCCGACACTTGTAATAGGGACACAAAAATAAATCCAAATTTTTTTGCACTAGATGGGATTCGAACCTAAGCTCTCCCCTCTCCCATTTCACGCTACAACCACCTTGCCAATGCTCCATTTGTGTTAGCAAAATTACATACTTATTTCCTTAAGTCATGATGCCACTTACCTTCTCTCCTTAAAGTGTTTAAACACAAAAATTTTGCTAAGGCCCAACTCAACCCCAAGCCTTCTTAGGACCCCTAAACATACACAATTAACACTATTGACTAGCCTATCGCATGGTATAATGTAAAACATAAATTCCCGAATTTTAGGATGTTACAATTCTACCCTCTTAAAGAAATTTCGGCCTCGAAATTTACCTGATTAGAAGAGATGAGGATATTGCTGCCGAATCGTGTCCTCTGGCTCCCATGTAGCTTCTTCTGACCCGTGATTTCGCCATAATACTTTGACCAACTGAATCGACTTCTTTCTCAAAGACCTTAATATCCCGATCTAAAATCAGACCGGCTCTTCTTCAAAAGACAAGTCAGGTCCTATCTCAACTTCTTCCACTGGCACAACATGAGACGGATCCGAATGATAACGCCTTAACATCGAGACATGGAATACATTATGTATCTGACTTAACTCCGGAGGTAACTCCAGCTGATAAGCCACTGGCCCAACACGCTTCAGTACACGGTATGGTCCGATGAACCTGGGGCTCAACTTGCCCTTCCGTCTAAATCTTAAGATCTTTTTCCAAGGTGAGACCTTCAAAAAGACCTGATCACCCACAGAGAACTCTATCTCCTTCCGCTTTAGATCCGCTGCGACGATTTCGCGTGCGTCAGAAGCTTCTTTTAACCGTGCTCCGAATTACTCGAACTTTTCCCTCCGTCTCCGAGATCAACTCTGGACCCAATAACTGCCGCTCCCCAACTCGGTCCAAAGAAGTAGGAGTACGACACCTACGACCATACAACGCCTCATAGGGTTCCATCTGGATGCTGGATTGATAGCTGTTGTTGTATGCAAACTCTGCCAACGGTAGAAAATTTTCCCAGCTACCCCTGAAGTCGATCACACACTCTCTTAACATGTCTTCTAGAATCTGGATTACTCTCTCGATCGACCATCGATCACATGGATGAAACGCCGTGCTAAAATTTAGCCTTGTACCCAAAGCTTCATGTAGAGCCTTCTAGAACCGTGATGTAAACCTAGGATCCCTATCCGATATAATTGACACTGGTACCCCATGCAACCTCACGACTTCTGCTATATACAACTTGGCCAACTTCTGCAACGTATAATCCATACGATCAAGTAGGAAATGGGCAGTCTTCGTTAATCGATCCACTACGAGAACTCAATCTTTCATCTGACAACTGCTTTTCCTTAATCTGATTTACCCATGTAGGCTTCACTTGAAGTTCGGCTAACAGACTACCATCTTCATAAAGGCTGAGATGAGCGAACATCGCTCTCAAATCTGATATCACCTTACCACTCAACGCATCTGCCACTACGTTAGCTTTACCTGGGTGATACTCGATTGAGAAGTCATAATCCTTCAACAATTCTATCCACCTCCGCTGTCTTAAGTTCAACTCCTTTTCGGTAAGGAGGTACTTCAGACTCTTATGATTCGTGTAGATAATCGACTTCTCCCCGTACAGATAATGTCTCCAAATCTTCAGAGCAAACACTACTGCAGCTAACTCCAAATCATGAGTGGGATAGTTCACCTCATGCGGCCTTAATTGACGAGATGCATATGCCACCACTTTTCCCCCTTGTATCAACACACATCCTAATCCCATGTGTGACGCATCACAATACACAATGAACTCTTTACCAGCCTCAGGTTGAATCAATATCGGCGCTTCTATCAGAATCTTCTTCAATTTCTCAAAGCTCTCTTGTTGCTTATCTAACCACACAAACGGTACTCTCTTACGCAACAACTTAGTTAGAGGTGCAGCAATCAACGAAAACCCCTCAACGAAACGCCTATAATACCCAGCCAAACCTAGAAAACTCTGAATTTCTGCCACTGACTTTGGTGGCTTCCAATCCAATACAGCTTTGACCTTCTGGGGATCAACTCTAATTCCTTCGGCAGACACAACATGCCCCAAAAAGGTCACCTCCTTCAGCCAGAATTCACACTTACTGAATTTGGCATATAATTGCTTCTCCCTCAATATCTGCAATACGACCCGTAAATGTGAATCATGCTCCTCTTCAGTCTTTGAGTACACCAAGATGTCATCTATGAACACCACCACAAACCGGTCTAGATAGGGTTGGAAGACTCGGTTCATCATGTCCATAAATGCAGCTGGTGCATTAGTCAACCCGAACGGCATCACTAAGAACTCGTAATGCCCATAACGAGTTCGAAACATAGTCTTATGAATATCCACCTCCTTGAATTTTAACTGGTGATATCCCGATCTCAAGTCTATCTTCGAGAAAACCAAAGCTCCTCACAGCTGATCGAACAGATCATCGATCCTCGGTAATGGATACTTGTTCTTGATCGTCAACTTATTCAATTGCCTATAATCGATGCACATACGCATTGATCCATCCTTTTTCTTAACGAATAAAACCGGCACTCCTCATGGTGACACACTTGGTCGAATAAATCCACGATCCATCAACTCCTAAATTTGAGCCTTAAGTTCCACGAGCTCCTTCGGCGCCATTCTGTAAGAAGCAATGAACACCGGAGCTGTTCCTGGCAATAGCTCAATACCAAATTCCACTTCCCGATCCGGAGGCAATCCTGGAAGCTCCTCGGGAAAGATGTCTAAAAACTCTTTCACCGTTCTAACACTCTCAACCGAAAACTCTTTGGCATCTAAAGCACTGATAAAGGCTAAGAACGCTCCACACCCCTTTCGCACCAACTTCCCTGCCTTTAAAACAGATACCACATTAGACAGATAGTTTCTTCTTTCACCTATCATTGTTACTTCCTTATCCTCTGAAGTTCTTAATACCATCTGCTTTGCAGTACAGTCCAAATTTGCATGATGCTTAACCAGCCAGTCCATGCCCAAAATAAGATCGAACTCCCCGAATGGTAGTTCCATCAAATCCGCTAGAAATACTTCCCCATGAACTTCTAAGGGCACATCCCTAAACAACTTATTTACTACTACTGACTGTCCTAACGGGCTAATCACAGTTGTTTCTCTAGCAATAATCTCATATCTAATATTCAGAGTTCCAGACACAACACATGCAACATACGAATGGGTGGATCCAATGTCTATCAAAGCGGTAAAAGGTACATCAAATATGAAGAACGTACCGGTTATGACATCCGATGCATCGCCATCCTCTCGATGCCTGACCGTATAGACCAAACCTGGCTGTCTTGCCTCCGTGTTACCCCTGTTACCGGTACCTCTACCCGGTGCACCTTGACCTCGTCCTACACCATTACCACCTCGACCTGGCCCACGACCTCTCGGCGGCTGCTGAGCACCTCCTGCTGGCTGTGCAAATCTGTTATGAACTGCCTGAGTTTGATCAGGCTTTCGAGGGCAATCCCTAAACTGATGGTCCTTGGATCCACATATGAAACAACCACCAATTCTCTTCCAGCATTCTCCCGAGTGAAGTTTCCCACAATCCGCACAAGGCTATAACTGATTAGTAGTAGCTTAAACTCTCACTCGAGCTGGCTCCTCATTCCTGGGCTTTTTCGAAAACCCTCTAGCAGGACCTGAGTACCCAGAGTCTCTCTTATTCCTGCCCCTATCCTTGTCTCAGTTTTGCCGTTCCAAGTGCTTAACCTCCTCAGCTATTTTAGCTTTTTCCACAAGTGTGGCAAAATTCCTCTCCTTCTGTGGGGCTATCAATACCCGTAACTCATCACGCAATCCATCCTCAAAGCGCACACAGTGCTCATGATCAGTTGGCACTATACCCCGAGCATACCGACTCAGACGCAGAAATTCTGCCTCGTAAGCTGCCACAGATTTACCTCCTTAGATCAAATTTAAAAATTCCTTCCTTCGGGCATCCACATAGCTAGCCCCAACATACTTTCCTTGAAATGCTATCTTAAAGAATTCCCACGTAATACGATCAGCCTGAGTGCCTTCCCGAACAGTGAGCCACCCCTGATACGCCTCGTCTCTCAGTAATGACACAACCCCCTTCAGTTTTTGCTCGGCGGTGCAATCCAGGTCGTCCATAATCCGCTCCACCACTTCAACCCAAGACTCACGCTACATTAGGGGCTACACCCAAAATACCCCTAAAGACTTCACCCCATTCAATGAAGTCGCCCGATATCGACCCATGAGTCGCCGACCAGCTTCTTGCCCCAAAGAACCCTTTTTAGAACTCGCAACATCGCTTGGGACAGAGCGTTGTCCTCTCTCATTCGATCATGTGACCCAACTTCAGTCACAGGTGATGCAGGTGTGTCCATTTCCGGCATATGTCCCGATGCCTCAGATACAACTCTAGCACCTCGGCCTCTACCACGGCCACGTCTACCGCGTCCACGTCCTCTAGCGCTCATGTTTACTAAATCGATTTAATCTGATTACAAGTCTTATGAATCAGTATATTATTCAATATTTATTAAACAATGTTTTATGAAGTATAGGAAGTAAAGTCGTTTTCGCAAAACGTATCCTAAGGTCACAATCTCTATAGTTTCAGCTCCTAAAGCTAAAAGTTCTAGAGTATTTCTACAGTCATACCACAATATTCATAAAATGAAAACATAAACTTACTTGACTTGGTGCCGGATACCCGTGGTGCCATACTTCCTTTAGATCATACATTTATAATTTAAAATTTTAAACAGCTTTGGAAATCGCTTTTGAACCCAAACCACAGCCGAGTTTTGCAACCGGGCTCTGATACCATAAAATGTAACACCCTAAACCCGGCCTATGCGGTATGACCAGATCTGATATGTCACATGAAGAAAACGAGTAAAGAACTTATGCTTCTTACTAAAGATTAGAATTTAGTTTAAGAAAACAAATTTGGATCAGAAATATTTAATAGAAATACTACAATTGTTGAAAGGTTAATTGAAGAGTCGATAATTGAATTGGTGATCTTTTAAATCCGTAATTTTTTGAAAATAATATTGATATTTCGAACGAAAGTCCAAGTTAAATTATTCGAACATATTTGTTATGAAATCTGTTTGTTGATAAATTTTATGAAAAACCGTTTTTTATGATTTTCAGAAAAATCCCCGTTTAAATCAAACCATGATAGAAAATAAATAGTCAAACATAAAATCCAAATTTAAAATCCCAGAGGCCTTATTAAACCTTTAACCTAATATAGTAAAAGTAACGAAAATAAACGAAAAATGAATTTACTAAGTTCGAAAACACCATTTCTAAAGTATGGCCTCCACCGAGTCATCCATGGCCCAAGTCCACATCACTGAGCATTACCTGCAAGGATTAAGAAAAAGGGGGTGAGTTACTAGAACTCAGTGCATAATCCCCTTACCGTCATCCACTAGGCTTAAACCCGCATAGCATAATCTTGGGCCTAGGCCCATATAGCATGTTCTTGGGCGGCCCATTTACATAACAATATTTGTATGAAGTAAATGTATGCAACCCAACCCATCCATCCATCACACCCCACTGTACCAATCACACCTGTGGATCAAGTCAACCCACCCCGCCACACACACCAAATTTGCAGTCAAACTGCTATAGCATTTTATTTTTTTTGTGGTCAAACCACTGAAAACATAATTTAGGCTCAATAATACACAATTTGTGGCAATGCCACCAGGCTACACTGCTCTTCATACAATTTTCCCATCCCATGCAAAATGTAAAAGAAAATGCAACATACATAATTAACATAAAGTATTCACATATAAATAACAACCATTATTCTACTAAACAATTCTGGAGATCCAGCCCAATAAAGCATTTTAATAATTCGGCCCGCTAAGGCATTCTAGCAAATCGGCCCATAGGGGCATTTTGGTAAATCGGCCCATAGGGGCATTTTGGTAAATCAGCCCATAGGGGCATTTTGGTAATTTTACAAATTTTATACCGATTTTAACAGATTTTAGAAATAAAGTAATTTAAGCAAGTTACTCGATCTATGCCATATTACGATTTTTAGCCTTATAATAATAACGATCTATTATCCCACATGTTATCGAATCATGAATCTGCGGGATTTCAGTGTGAGATTACACACCTGATTACGGTAAGGATTAAACCTTCTTGATCGTCGGCACCCTTAGTATTATGAACGACCACGATCTGTCTATTCTCACCGGATGATGGTCCACAACCCGGTGGAAAATCCTGAACTGCCGATACCGCCCTACGTTTGAACTTAGGAGTAGGAATTGCAAATCCACTCCTTTTGTGTTCTCCTATCGCTTTTCCTTTCAAATCGCTACCACTCTAATTCCGAAGAACCCACGTGTAGAGAAAATGAGTGATTTAATCCTTATCAATGATGAATCCGATTTCTACCGATTGACTTATGGCTACGGATGAGATAAGGATATTAGATTCGGCTTTCCCACTTTAATACTATGAAAAAGAGATGATCACGCTTTGAGTGAGTAGAAGAAAGTGATGCTTTCAGTTAAAAGAACCATCCCAAGTCAAGGGCACATATTCGGCATGAAGAAAAGAAATTGAAAAGAAGAGGATTACTTACCGATTCGGTCAAGAAGATAGTGCCCAACATGAAAGAAAAAGAAATAGAGAGGAAGTAGGATGTTAATAGATTCGGCTATGGAGAGAAATGAATAAGAAAATTCAGTCACAAGGTAATGTTGATTTAAGAAGTGAAAGGAAGGTTGAAGAAATAATAATAAAAAGAAAAGAGAAGATGGAAAAGAGGTGTTAAGAGGTTTCGGCCAACACCAAAAGAGAAATGAACCAAAAGATGTGAGTATTTCGGCAATCAAAGAAGAATGAACAAGGATGGATTAAGGGTTACAGCACAACAAGGGAACAAGGTGAACAATGACTAAGTATTTCGGCCAAAACAAGGAAAAGAATTGGGAAAAGAAAACACCAATATGCTAAAAAGAAAATAGGCCTTTCTTGAACCAAAACTAGCAAAATGACTCTAGGAATTTCGGCTATCAAGTTCCCCCCTCCCAAAACCGTGTATTACTTTTGCCAAAAGGATGAGTGTTGACCAAAATTCTATTCCAAGCACCTTCCAAATATTCGGCCAACATATCCCCCTTCTTTCTCCTTTCCTTTTTACTTCTTTCCTTACCCTCCTCCTTACCTTATTTTCTTATTCATCTTTCCATCAATAAAAAGTCTCCCTCACCAAATTTAGAACCATACACAAAAATAAATCCAAAATTTTTTGCACTAGATGGGATTCGAACCTAAGCTCTCCCCTCTGCCATTTCACGCCACAACCACCTTGCCAATGCTCCATTTGTGTTAGCAAAATTACATACTTATTTCCTTAAGTCATGATGCCACTTACATTCTCTCCTTAAAGTGTTTAAACACAAAAATTTTGCTAAGGCCCAACTCAACCCCAAGCCTTCTTAGGACTCCTAAACATACACAATTAACACTATTGACTAGCCTATCGCATGGTATAATGTAAAACATAAATTCCTGAATTTTAGGATGTTACAATCTCAAGCGCGTCGGCGATGGCCGCGCGGGGCAAGCGATGTCCTGAGGTCCGACGATCGGAACCCAAACGAAAGGAGGAAGGGTTTGAGAGAAATTTGAAGGTTTTTTTTAAGGGGGTTCAAATGAATTTTTGGTGTTAAAATTAACTTATATAGCAGTATAAAAACGACGCCGTTTTTGCTTAAGCCAATAAGCATTAAAACGACGTCGTTTAAGAAAGTCAGACCCGCGCGTTGACCCGATACCCGAGGAAGATCCACGTGTTTTTATAAAATGGGCAATTTGCCTCTTTGGTCCTTCCGCAATTTCATTTAGTTCAATTTAATATTTTGTTTATTTTTAATTCAGCCCTAAATGTTTGCTTATGTTTTAATTTGGTCCTACGGATTACTTAAAGACTGATTTCAAAACGGCGCCGTTTAAGAGATAGGGCATAATTGCCCAATAAGTCCTTATATGTTGGCACGTGTTTCGATATCATCCATTTTTTTTAATTTTACTTCTGATTTTTATTTATTTTCTGATTTGATCCTTGTTTATTTAATCTTTTTTTATTTTTGTCCTTATATTTTAAATTATTTCGTTATTATATATGTATTAAATTATTATTTATTATTTTATTAAGTTCAACATTATTTATACAATATATAAAATTTACACCTTAGTTATTATTATTTTTTATTATACATTATTATATAATATTATATATAACATTTATATTGTTTTATCCTTAGTATTGTATAAAATTTTTGTATATTGTATAACATATATTATTTATATTGATTATATTAAATATGTGGTTTCTTTTTTATGATTATTGTATTATATATAAATTTTTTTTTATTTTTAAAGTTGTATACACTATTTACTTATAACTGTTTTTATTATATATTATCATTTTTATTTATATATATACTAAATTATTAAATTATATTTATTATAAGTACCCCTATGTTTTTTATATACTCTAAGTTTTTATATTATTCATTAAAAATATATTGTTTATACATATTAATTGTTTTAAAAATTATCATATTTTTATTTTGTTTTGTTATAATATTTATTCAGTGTTTAAATATATTATAAATTTATTTACTTCTCATATTTGATCTTGTTTGTAGAATTTAATATCCATTTCTTGAATTTTTATGTTTCATATAGATTTTTAATTGTTGTTGCTTATTTTATATCTTGTATTCGTTTATTTATGTTCTTTTTTTTTTTGCTTATTATTGCTTTAGCATAGTCATTTCAGTTCATGTATTATTTGCTATGTTACCTTATTCTTTCGTTAATTATCTATATTAGTATTAATCATTAATATGACTTGAGGTTATAATGAATTGCTATTTGATATTTATATTTTGTAATGTATCAATGCAAAATCAGATTCATATCATTTTTATAAAAAACACATTTTGCAAAAATTGTCGTATTTTATTCAAAGTTTTTTTAAAAGATACGGTGATATGTAATATTTGGGGATTTCGAGAAGAATTGTGGCCTAACTCACTGGGTTTCGATTTTTCTCGTTGAACTTAAGATATTAAGTATCCTTTTTCTTTTAAAATTGAAACCTATAAACTTCAAATCAAAACTTATTCTCGGGAATTCAAAATGTTGTATCCTAACTTATTGGATATGATGTTTTGTGTCTCGAAGTAAGGATTTTCTACAAATAAAGGCGAGCCTAATTTCGAAGTCATGAGATGTTACATCCTAACTTATTGGGTATAGCATTTTATTTCTTTGAGATAGGTAAGTCTTGGCTTTCTTTCAAATAAAAGGATCGTATTTTAAATTTTTAAAATTTCGACATTAAGACATGAGATTGTCAATTAGGTACCAAATTTTGGGCGTTACGAGGGTGCTAACCCTTCCTCGTACGTAACTGACTCCCGAACCCATTTTCTTGTATTTCATGGACCAAAATCAATGTTTTGAAATAAAACGTTTTATAAGGTGATCCAATCACACCTAAGTAAAAAGGGATTGGTGGCGACTCCCGTTTTTGTTTTTTAAAGTCGACCCCCGTTTTTATGAAAACTTAAAAATGGTTTCGACATCACTTATATTATTTCATCCACATATTATCTCAAATTTAACAATTTATTCCTTGTCATTATAAAATTTCCATATTTTTCCACAATTTCACTTTTACAATACTTTATGCATATTTCATCATCTCATAACACATTCATTAAAGTTTTATCATATTTTCCTTATTCACATAATAAATTGTTTCGCGCTTAAACTTTAGTACAATTTTCAATTTAATCCCTACTTCCATGTAATTTATTTTTCATCATATAAGCACTTTAATCAAATAATTCATTATAATAACTTATATCACATAACAAATTTTCATGCATATCACTTCTCTTGTTTCAATTATAAATTTCACAAAGTCTACAATTTAATCCTTAATATCATGAAGATTCATTATTTATTATAATTTCACATTAACATCAATTTGTAATCAATTTACTCCTTCATTTAAACTCTTTATCATACATTTCAAATGTATGTTTATTTCATTGAAAACAACTTTTATGAAATATTTTTAGAAAATCTATCAAACAACAGAAAATATTTTACACAGATTAATCCAAACACCAGAATATATTTATAACACCCCTAACCCGTATCCGTCGCTAGAATAGGGTTTCAGGGTTTGAAATCACTTTAGAAATGATTTGAGACTAAATCGGGAACATTTGAAAATTTTAGGAAAAAGTTAGAAAAATTTTAATCATAGGTTCACACGCCAGTGGTCGTGCCGTGTGACTCACACGCCAAGTCACACGCCCGCAGTGTCCGTCAGTCGCGTGGGGCATTCGGTAGGGACACACGGCGTGTCCCAACCCGTGTCTGTGCCCGTGTAACTCTCTGAATTGGGTCACACGGCCAAGCCACACGCCCGTGTGCCAGGCCATGTACCCTTTGAAATGGCCTCACACGCCCATGTGCTAGCCGTGTGTCTCACACGGCCAAGTCACACGCTCGTGTGTCTGGCCGTGTGGACCTAAAATGTGCCTTAAACAACAAATTTACCATTTTCAGCAAGCTTGGACATTAAACAACTCAAAAACCATTCATTTAACCTATTCAAAATACGATCAAACACATTCAAGACATGCTAAAACAATCACCCTAGGTGCCTAACCAATGTACCCTCATTGGTACCACATTTATATCATCAAAACATCAACCAAATTAAAATTATAAACATGTCAAAATTCATCAATTTGGCCTAACTCAAAACTACCTAAAACATTAACTTAAATTCATATGCACATATCTAGATTTGGTTCAATTTACCATGCCATAATATGGCTTCAAACACAAACACATGTTTATATGTATATATCAAACCAACATTACATTTATAATCCATCCACAAAATAACTATCATTTAGACGTCCTAGGTACATGCCGACATAAAAGATAAACATCACCACATTTGAGTTCGGGATCGTTGTTGGATGCTGAGTCGGTGATCAAAAGAGAAGTACCTAATCTGCGCACGGAAAAACAAAACCGTACACTGAATAAAACTCAGTAATATTTTTATAATCCGAATATTTAAAGACAAGATAAGATAATATGCACAATTGAATTTTAAGCACATATTAATGTCCAGTATCATAACTATCATATGCTATTATATTTCATTTGTTAAACAATGTCCCGATTCACACAATTGCTATATAAATAGTTATTCACATATCAAACCACATTTATTTGTACAATGGCATTAGCCATTCAATACTAAACTCATGAATACATCATTTCATACCATACTCAATTCTCATCACTTGCTATATAATAGCTTTTCACAATTTGATCCACATATCATTTAAATAATAACATTATCCATTCCATATCCAATTCATGAGTACTTAACCCATGTATCTCATTTTCATGTTTCAAATCAATATCCCATTCTCAGTTCACATACAATATCATCCAATATCAATCATAGTACCGTTTTATTTAATTACCCCTATTAACATGTAACATCCTGAAATTGGGCCTAGTAGGATTGGGCCTTGAGCTTTAGAAAAAAAAATTTGAGTATTATTTTTGTGTTGGCTCGGGTAGGAATTTTGTGTTAGCATAGTCTTGTGAAGGCTTGATTTTATTTAGGAAGTTAGAATAATTTTTTTTAGTAAGGTTTATTTAATGAAGTGGATTAAGTGAGCTTAGCACTTAAGTTAATTTAAGTGTTAATTAAAGCACAAGAGGAGTAGGTGGCAAGTTGGTTAAGGAGCTTGAAAGGTGGCTTAAGGTTAGAGGTTCGAGTATCATGGAAAGCATTTTTGAAGACTTTATTTTGTGTTCTAGCATTGATGGACGGTCAACCTTATTTATGATAGGTTGGACTCTCAAATTTTGGTAAGTTGAATATTGGTTTAAGGAAAGCATGAAATTGGGGATAAGAATCTTAAGGTTATGGTATGATAAGGGGACAAAAGGCATGGAATATGGAGAATGTTTGGAAAGTATTCCTAGGCCTTTAGAGCATGAATGTAGACGGCATGTAACGCTAGGGGGGTGGCCGAATTTTGATAGGTAGCTTGGGGGAATAGTTGGCCAACTTTTCTTTTGTGCATCTTTTGCATTTTGTTTTTCCTCTCCAAAAACTCCCACCTTTGGCCGAATGTCTATGGTACTTTTGGTGCAAAATTGATTTTGGTTTTAGCATCATTTTGTTTGAAACAAATACCACTTTCTTTCTTTTATTTGTCCTTTTTGAACCAAAACTACATTTTGTCAATTTGTGTACTTTTCTTTTTGGCAAATAAGGAGTTGGCCGAATCTCTCAACCCCATTTTCTCTCTTATTCTTTTTCTTCCTTTTGGCCGAATCTCTCTCTCTTCTCCAAACTCATTTTTCTTTCTTCCATTGTTGCTAAAAATCGAATTCTCTCTCTCTTTTTCTTCTCTTCTACTTTCGTATTTCATATCCTTTTAGACTCAAATCAATTGTTTTCTTCTCTCATAAGCAAATAGCCGAATCTTCTACTTCCTTTTAGTTTTAGTTTGGCCGAATATTCAAGGGTAGACTCTCTTTGGTTTCTTCAATCGATTTTGGTTAATAAGTAAGTATTCTTGGCTGATTTTCCTATTATTTCTTTTCTCCTCTCTATGTTATTTTCTTGTGGACAAGGGCCGAACCTATGGGAATTTGTTGCAAGGTTTTAACCATTTTAGGAATCGATTTCTTTTAGGCTCCTTGGGACGTTGGAAGCAATCAATCTAAGCCTCGTATCTTTATCGATCGTTTTGGGTAAGCCTTTAGGTAAGATTGGTATTTCGAAGGATAACTCTTTGGGATTTTGATGTTGGCCGAATGGCCTTTGTTCATAATATTGTGATATGGCCGATTGTAGGACAAAGTGATCTAGTGCGGTAGATCGGATCATCGGATTTTAGTATTGCTTTGGGGAAAGGTGTGTATCTTACACACTTTATAACTTGGTTTATATATGTATATTTGTGTGTTATATAACTAATCATATTATGAAAGTGGGTAAATCGATGAGATCTGGATATGATACCATGATGGTATGAATGAGGATTCGGGTAAGTCCGTTTCAATATGTTGTTAATACATGTGGATTGAAATCATGATCTACGATTTATGATATATTCGTTATGAGATACACATCAAATTTTATTGACATGATTTGTTTATCTCATTTGCATTGGTATGGGCAATATGAGAGGAGGGGGAAGATTGATATCGTGTCTTCGGACACCAGTGGTTTGGCACCACCAGTGATTTGGTATCACATTCGTGTCTTCGGACACCGAGGTTTGGCACCTCATAGCGACTCGTCCCTTGTGGTTAATACCACCGTGGGTTGGCCCCACTTTTGAGATATGGGATCGTGCGCGGTGATTTGGTATCACACGTGGGTTGGCCCCACAACTTGATGATTCGTGTCCTCGGACACCAAATGGTTTGGCACCACCGGTGATTTGGTATCACATTCGTGTCTTCGGACACCGGAGGTTTGGCACCTCATAGCGACTCGTCCCGTGGATTAACTCCACCGTGGGTTGGCCCCACTTTTGAGATATGGGATCGTGCGCGCGGTGATTTGGTATCACACGTGGGTTGGCCCTCACGGATGGATTATTCGTGACTACGGTCACCAAAGTGATTTGGTATCACATTTGTGTCTTTGGACACCGGTGGTTTTGGCACCACCAAAGGGTTTGGTACCACACGGGGTAGAAAAGGAGTTATGGATGGCTAGGTTGGGTGCATTATACATATATGTTACCTTGTTATAATTTGTGTAAGTATGTGGTATTTACCCGAGAGGGAATATGCACTGAGTCTTGGTGACTCACCTTCTCCCTTATATTTTCAGTGATTCGTGAGATCGCGGATGTGGAGCCTGGATGAACTCGAGGAGGCCATGCAATAAAATTTGGTTTTACATGAACTTCCATTTGAGTACTTTATTTTAAATTTGGTTTTCATATTTTATGGATTTGTAATAAGGCCTGTTTAATTATGTTTTGGATTATTTTTATGTTTTGAATATATTTAAAATATGGCTTATAAATTACTTGGTTAATCTAAAAATTGAGCTCAAAGTTTTCTAAACTAAAAACTCGCAATGGTTTTAAAAATCTTACCATCGGGTAATATGAATAGTTCGATAGAAAACATTACAAGTTAAGTGTTTTCAACAAATTAAGTGATTTCCAAAATTCAAGTTTCTATACTCAATTGCAAACGGATTTTCAAAGTGATATTTCAAATTATCTTAACCAGGTATAAATGTTTTCTATCCTATGATTCATCAACTAAGTTTTTAAGTTTTATGTAATTCAAAGTAAATCTCAGTTTTAATTTATTTTCGACAAATAAAGAATTTCAAAGAGTTTTTCACAAAATTTAATTGTTAATTCGATTCTTTCAAAAATATTTTCCTTAGTGACATACCAGATTCAGTCGTGGCGTATTGACCGGGTTTGGGGTGTTACATAACACGACTCAGACTCGGATGGATACACGGATCCAACCAACACACCAGTTTAGCACCCAGTGCCTCATCGAATAATCCGAAGTAATATGCGCCCAACGCTATATAAATTTGACACCCAGTGTCTCATCGGTTAAACTAAAATAAATTGGCACCCAGTGCCTCATCGACTCGAAGTCGAAGAAATCCCTGAACTCTTCCTATCCTATGGCATGTCATCTATATCCGACTCAGCCCGATACAGTTAGTAGGGTTTAATTTCACGTTTCATATATAACTAATATCCAATACTAATTTTTCATATAATCACATATATACACATGAATTAAATTCAATCTATAATAATCAATCACATTAACACATATATTCATTTCAATTCAATAATCAATACATTCAATATGTATCTACCAATTCAATCCATTTCAATCAATTATCAAAATGTCAATTACTCACTTCAACACTTACCATATGCATTAAATTGAATTATAACAATTAACAACTAAGTTCGGATTATAGAAATACAAACCGTGAATTCCGAGCTATTCTATGTCGATTTTATGTTTCCCCTTTTTAGTCGAGGATTCCGGTACGACATTAGCTACGGAATTAAAAAAATTAAAATTCATCAATACAATAAAATTTCAATTTCATATTGAATATTGAATTTCAATTTTTACTCAATATTTGCCTAAATTTCAATTTAGTCCCTAAACCGAGACTAATTTTTATTCTTCACATTTAATTTTATATTTTCATACAAATTCCACTTTAAACTAAATTTAACTCCCTATTTTCACTTAAACCCCTAAATTTCAAAATTTTCATAATTTAGTCCCTAATACTCAAATTTTACAATTTGTTCTACAATTTAATCCTTTTCCATGTCTAACTTAAAAATCTATCAATTTAATCCCTAATAATAAAATTATTCAACATTGACAACACTTAAAACTTAATAATTGCTAAAATTTCAACATGGGTCGGGTAAGCCTAGGTACCGGGATTCCAAAAACATAAAAATTACAAGAAAAAGAGACTAAATTGACTAACCAATTGAACTTTGAACCTTAGAAGCCCTTAGGTTGTCGTCAGTCTCTTTCTCCCTTTCTTTCTTTTTCTTTCTTAATTTTGTATGGCTTTCTTTCTTTTCTTTTCTTTTTATTCTTTCTTTTTATTATACTTATTTTGTTTTATTATACTTTAATTTATTATTATAATATAATGCATTTACTTAATTATTAAGATAACATATTTTAACATATTTTTATAACATAGGTATAATTACTACATTTGCCCTTTAATTTATTTTTAATCTATAATTCAACTTTCACCTTATACACAATTTAGTCCTTATACCTAATTACTTTTAATTCAAGTAAATTCGCTTAACCGAAACCTAATTAACTACACAACTAGCTTCGTAAATATTTATTAAAAATATTTACGAGTCTGATTTACGGGAATGGAGTATCGGGAATGCACTTTCCAACACCCATGACTATAGGGCCGTTACAATATTAGCTTTTTCAAAAAAGTAAGTTATTTTTCAGAAATCATTTTTCGGAAGCCATTTTCAATGAAACAAACGAAGACTAAAATTAAATCTATCTAATAAAGAAATTAATAATAATTCTCACAACTAAGGCCTTAAGCCACTAAATGCTTAGGTCCACACAGTTTCAATTTCTAATCAGGCTATTTATTTACAAGTAATTTCTTAAAACTTAGCTAAGGCCTACTATAACACCCCTTACCCGTAATCAACTCCGGAACTTGGCACGAGGCATTACCGGACTTATCTTGTTTGAACATACAACTTTGGGCTTAAAAAATTCATTTCCAACTTAAAACTTCTTATTCATATGCATAACGTCCTTATTATGGGCCTACAAGGCCTTAAACATACATTCTGAAGGTTTCGGGATTAAACCGAAACTTTTACACTCTTAAAAAATTTTTGACATGAAACAGGGCCACACGCCCGTGTGAAGAGTGGGACACGCACGTGTGGTAATTCAACACCCGTGTTCCACAACCGTGGTCGACACTGACTTGCATCACACGGCCTATCACACGCCCGTGTGTTTTGCCCGTGTCCCTCACACGGCCTCGACACGCCCGTGTCTTAGCCCGTGTGCCAAAACCATGGCATTCTGTTTATGACGTCATCACCTCACTATGGTCACACGACCAAGGCACACGCCCGTGTCCTTAGACCGTGTGTCGAATTAAATTCTAAATTTTAGGTGCAGACTTCACCCGGCCTGGGCACACGCCCATGTCCATGGCCGTGCCTCCCACACGGCTGAGACACACGGCCGTGTCTTTGCCCGTGTGTTTACTACTGATCATACTGACCTGTAAACCTAGCATGCAAGGGGACACACGGCCTCTCCACATGCCCATAGGGCTGATCGTGTGTCATACATGGCCTAGACACACGCCCGTGTGTCTACCCGTGTGGACAATTATATGAGTATCTACCAAGCCATTTGTCACCCTACCAAGCAACCACACTTACACCAATTCAGATCAACACATATTATGACCATATGGTACCTCCAAGAACTCAAAATCAAGACATCCACTCAAGCATACACTTCATGAAATTCATCATCATTGAATATATATATACTTGCCAAGTGTTGGCCCAATTTCAAATGATCACTTACAAAATGAATTTAGCAACATTCATAGTCAAGACTTTGGCTAATAAAGGTGTCATAACAAAAGAGACTAAACCTTATACTTGCCATACTCAAAATGAATCTAGGTTAGCTATACCGAAGAGTAGTCAATAGTGTGATTTTCGTACTCCGACGTTCCACGAAATCTCGAGCTAACTTGGCAATGTTGTTCTTATCTAGTATATACCATGCCACATATCGTAAACATTCCTCGTGAATTATTCACGGGTACCTGTATTCACTCAATCACATGAATTTAGTACTAATCTCATTTCTATTTCCAAGCTTATCTATTTATCCCACAAAATCACTAGGGATACTCAAAGACGCATATTCATCGTCATTAACATAAACACGAAGCCAATGCCACATCCCAGATGTGGTCTTATATGGGGTCACCTCTGAGTGCCGACGCCACATCCCAGATATGGTCTTATACGGAATCTCACTTCAAGTATCGATGCCATATCCGGGATATGGTCTTATACGATTCTCATATTTAATACCAAAGCCATATCCCGAATATGGTCTTATACAGAATCTCAATTCAGTACCGAGGCCATGTCCCCGACATGGTCTTACACGGGACCTTATTCACCTCCTATCTCGATGATAGTATCTCTCATTATTATAGTCCAACCAGGACTTCAAAATCACAATTTCCATCATTGTTCTCATTCAACACTTTTACTCAATTTCATAGAAATATATGCACCATTATAATATCAACATTCTCAAATATACTTGCATGATGTTAGATTTATCTCATACAAACTTGCCTCGGTTTCAAAATAGGCCACTTGCCAATTTAATCCGATACTTTACCTTTTCCTCGGTCGAGGTTAATTCTTGGTTCTTCTTGATCTATAATAGAAAATTAGCTCATTTAACAATCACATTAATAAATACATTTCAATAACCATGCTTTGGCAAAATTACTATTTTGCCCTTAGACTTTTGCAAAATGACCATTTTACCCCTAGGCTCGGAAATCAATTCTAATCAAATTTCTACCTTTATCGAGCCTAGGTGAACATTTATTTCTCTTATGGCTACCATCAAAACTCAACATTTCACACATTTACTACATATTTTACAACATTTACAAAAAGGTCCTTTTAGGTGTTTTCATGGTAACACCTTTCACAAAAGTTGTTTATCTAACAACTAAGACTCATTTTCTTCCATGAAAATGCAGCAAACTACTTAAAAGCTCTCATGGAAAAACTCTAAACTCTTCACTATCTTACAAAATAGTCCCCTCTTTAGAAAGCTTAAGCTTTAGGGGTTCCAAAAGTACAATTTTTATCAAGAAAGGATCAATAGAACATTTACTTGTAAGGAGGAGAGTGTGCTGAAATTTTTGAAGCTTTCAAACCCCTATTTGCTGCTAATTTTCGATGGAAGAATGAAGGAGAAAAGATGATATCTTTTCTTTCTTTTATTTTAAAATAAAACAATCAATTTAGTCACTAAACCTTTACCAACTTTGACCAATTTTTACTCCCTTGTCCCCTATGGCCGGCCAACTATGATTTAAGGGGCTAATTGCCCTTTAAAAAGACCTCCAATTAATATTCTATGGCTATTTAACACCTTTAGCCTATAAAATAGAACTTTCGCACTTTTTGCGATTTAGTCTTTTTTCGCGATTAAGTATGAAATCGCTAAAATTAAAGCACCAAAATTTTCATGCACTTATATAATCATGCTCTAACTCATAAAATAACATGAAAATAATTTTCTCTGACCTTGGATTAGTTTTTTCGAAACCACTATTCTGACTAGCCCCTAAATCGGGCTGTTACACCTACCTATCCAAAAAAAATCCAAATCCTGGAAATGTTATTTGACTTTATTGAAATAGTCCCTGAGGCAGAGCCTCTAATAATACCCCTCTCCTATATGCATGACTTGATCCATCGACGATCTTTGGTCTCCACTCCATCTAGCTTGGTCCCTCATCTAAGACCTCGAACATCCTCACAAGTCCTGCAAACATCAGCACACTATTGTTGTAACACCCCAAACCCAGCCTAGAAGTTAGGCCTGAATCTGGTGTGTCACATGGAAGTAAAAACTTGCTTGAGAAATACAGCCTCTTTGTTAAAAACCCAAAACACTTAAGCAATTCATGTCTAATTGAAAACGTAATTATCTTTAAAAACCTTTTCGTTTATGGAAGCATATTTGAAATAAACAATTTACTAAAATGTGACGTTTAGAAATAGAGTTGCGAAGCATTTTGAAAACGTTATGAAACGTAGATAAAATGCAAGTATTTTTGAGAGGTTGTTTGATAATTCGATAATCGAACTAGTAATCTTTTAAAACCGTGACTTTTGAAAATATCATTGATAATTTGAGAGAAAATTTCCAATGTTAAAAATATTTGTAAAAGTTTGTTATGAAATCCATATGTTAATCAATTTTGGAAAACCTTTATTTAAGTTTTAGAAAATTCTCGTTTTAAACAATTTAAGCAAAATAATAAGTATATCAACCATAAAGCAAATAATAAAACACTCCAGAGACCTTATTACAACATAAAAACCCAAAATAGTAAAGTGAACGGAATTAAAAATCTAAAGTTCAAAATAAAACACCGTTTCTGAAGTATGGCATCCACCGAGTCATCCATGGGCCCAAGTCCTCGTCACTGAGCATTACCTGCAAGGGTTAAGAAAAAGGGGGGTGAGTTACAAGAACTCAGTGTGAAATCCCCTTACCGTCATCCACTGGGCCTGAACCCGCTTAGAAATATCTTGGGCCTAAGCCCATTTAAGATAATCTTGGGCCGAAGCCCAATTAAGATAATCTTGGGCCGAAGCCCAATTACAAAAAAGTATATATATATGAATGCAAAGTATGCAACCCAACCCATCCATCCAATCTCTCCCCCGTACCAGCCAGTCTCTCCTGTGGGGATCAAGTCAACCCACTTCGCCAGTCTCTCCAATTTGCCCGTACCAGCCAGTCTCTCCTGTGGGGATCAAGTCAACCCACCCCGCCAGTCTCTCCAATTTGCAGTCAAGCTGCCATTTATACTATTTGTGGCTGAGCCACCAGAATCATATACGGTAATATAATCGGCACACAGCCTTAATCACAATGGCACAAAGACATATTTAAATTGGCACATAGCCATTATCAAAATTTGTGGTAGAGCCACCAGAATCATATACGGTAATATAATCGGCACACAACCCTAATCACAATGGCACAAGCCATATTTAAATTGGCACAAAGCCATTATCAGAATTTGTGGCAGAGCCACCGGTCTTCACTTCTCTTCATTCAAGTTTCCCATCCCATGCAATATATGAAGATGCAATATACATAGTAACATATAATATCCACATATAAATACAACCATTACTCTATAGAATATTTTTAATGAATCAGCCCATTAAAGCATTTTGTAATAAATCGGCCCACTAAAGCATTTTAACAATTCGACCCGTAGGGGCATTTTGGTAATTCGGTCCATAAGGACATTTCGGTAAATCGGTAATTTTACCCACTAAGGGTAATTTGGTAATCTCGCAATCCAAGGGTATTTCGGTAATTTACCCTCTAAGGGTATTATGGTAATTTTGCAACCCAGACTTAACTACTAATTTGGGGCATAAAAATTTGAAACTGTCCATCTACGTCATACTGACTAAATTGACTATAACTCGAGTTAGAAAACTCGAAATTTAAATCCGTAAATTTTCCTTGAAACTAGACTCATATACCTTCTTACTACAATTTTTCCAGAATTTTTGGCTTAGCCATTTAGTACAGTTTATTCCTTAAAGTTTCCCTTGTTTCACTGTCCAACGATTCTGACCTCTCTTACCTTAATTTCAAATATCTCACTGTACGGTTTTCATATACTGCTCCCACTTGTTTCTATTGAAAATAGGATCACTAAGGAATCCATACATATAACTTATAACTCATAATTCACTTTGTAAAATTTTAACCAATTTTTCCAAGACAGAATAGAGAACCGCGAATTCGATCAGAACCAGTCTCACTAAAATTAAAATATCACAGACTTTAAAATTCCTTTTCCTTCTCCGTTTCTTCCATATCAAAATAGACAAAGTAAGCTTTAATTCAATATCTTTTTCGCTTTCTAATTCCATTTATCCTATTTTTCGTGATTTTTCCAAAATCACATCACTGCTGCTGACCAAATTGTTTCTTTGCAAAATATGGTTACTACTATTAACATACGCACTCCCGAGTGGTCTCGGATGCCGGTTTTCGATTTTCTTCGGTATTTTGACCGAATCATAGAAAATTTCATACAAACATCCAGAGAGGTATGAGATTACACACCATTTCAAACATATATTCGGAGGGGTACATGATTACACACCTTGATTACAAGTTGTGCTTTCTACCGTTTCAACACCACGAATGTGATCTCCCTCAGTGCACCAAAAATCGATCCTACCCTTTGGCTACTGAAATCCCATCCTAACAATATTTGGTGAGCGAAAGATTCGTTAGCAATTATCCCACCTTTGATCAAAACAAATCTTATAACAACATTCTTACCCCACTTGCTTGACAAGTCGACGATAACGATTTGGTTAATACAAATCACTTGTGCTCCTTCACCTTGTTGAAAGCCCTAAATCCAACGATGGCCATATCACAGAAAAGAATGTAACTCAAACCCAACGAGAGAGAAAGAAGAACACTCGATTATTAAGGAAAAACTCAGATGAAACAAAGTTATCGACAAAGAGAGATCTACTACTTACCGATTGTTAATTTCCTTGTAGCGCCACTCACTTAAATCACTACGAAAAGAGGATGATTTGATCACAAGGTAATGTCGAATTAAGAATAGAGAAAATGTTGATGAAAAGGTCAAAAGAAAAGAATGGATGGAGAGAAGAGTGCTAGATTGTTTCAGCTATCTAAGGGGAGATGAACAAAAAGGTGAGTGATTCGGCCAAACAAAGAAGAAAGATGTACACTCAAAGCTTGAAGATTCGGCAAGAAGGAGAAGGAAATTTGGAGAGAAAAGAAAAATGACACCAAAGTTGCATATAGGAATTTTGGCCAAAAACAATACCAAAACTTTTACCAATTGCCAAAGACAAAATTCGGCTAAGAGAATGGTAGTTTGGAGAAAATGGCACACTTGATGCTAAAGGAATTTGACTAAAACAAGCACTAAAACTTTACCAAAACACCAAGGAAAATTCGGCTATCCCCCCCTAACACACAAAACCGTCTACATACATGACCATAATGGTCAAGAATTTGCCAACCATACTTTCCATAACATTTCCCTTGAAAAAGGCCACATGTTCCCCTTACTTTCCCCTTTCTCTTGATTTCTTCCCTCACCTTCATCCTTTCCTATTTTCCTTAGCCATCTTGACAAAAATAAAAAGTCCACCTTGCCTTATTTACATGCTTGGCCGAAACTTAAGGAAAGAGTGCAAAAATAATAGTCAAAATTTGCACACGATGGGATTTGAACCTCTTCCCTCCAAGTACTTCATGTGGCGCCATAACCTTCTTACCAGTTGTTCAATTATGCAAGCAAATTGAATACTTATTTTCATAAGTATTGATGCCACTTACTATCTCTCCTTAAAGTGCTAAAACACAAAATTCTTCCTATAACTTAACTTGAACTCGAAACTTCCTAGAAACCTCGTAACTCTCCAAAATCACCTTCCTAATAAGTCCAACTTGAAATAATGCCGTTCTCAAATTCCCATGAATTTTAAAACGCTTCTACGCTCAAGGTCCAATGGGCCCAATCCTACTAGGCCCAATTTTGGGTCGTTACAATTGTAAGTTCAAATGAACTTAGTGAGTTCCTTTATCACATCATAATTAAACCCTAATGCATGAAGGTAATCAATGTAAAATAAAATAAAAATAAATTCAACTCCCTGACTTCTTAAGGCGGGTATTTCTTTACCAGAGTGGTGGACTCCACCCGATCCTTCGAGCTAAGTGGCTCGCCTTGAGACCTAACTTTGTTGGAACTCTCCATTTGACCGAAATCCAGACACCTCGCCACATCTCTGAGTCTTGTCTTTATTTCTTGTCTTTCCTTCTTCCTTTCTTACACCCCACATGCAGAGTGTTCACCAACCTTTACTTTACTTGGCTATACATCTATTTTCTCACTATGGTATCCCTTTTTGCCTTTCCGCCCAAGGGTCCGTAGGACATACCTTTCTTGGCGGGCTTCCATAGTCGAGTCATCCTTTGGCGGACTCCCTCTTACCCTCCTACTAGTTCCGAAAGTCTTGTTGACATGGCTGTATCGTGTTGTCTGTCAGCATAACTAGCCACTCTGGCGAACCCGTTCACATTTATTTCCTTACTTAGGAACTCGTCGGTCTCATACATGAAGGTCAATTTGACTTGTTGGACCTACAGGCTAACATCCATATAGCTATACGAGCTTGCTATCTTATTCTTTGTTTCCTCCTAATGAGGCTATCTTTGTGACGGTATACCCGTAATAGACTTTCCTCACAGAGAAATAGTCTTGATAGACATACTGTCCCTTGGCCAATATCCTTATCTTGGGAGTGGGTGTAACACCCCAAACCCGGCCCATGAGCCCTGACCGGATCTGGTATGTCACAGAGTAAAAAAAATGGTTTGAAATATTTCGATTAATAGGTGAAAATCTAAAAATTTGTTGAGGTTATAAAACGGTGTCCATTAAAAACTCAGATGGGTTGATTTTCTAACCATGGTTGAGTTGAAACCTTTTTCCTTTTAAAAAAACATTTGATCATATAATTTTTTTTAGAAAACATCAGTGTTATTGCTAACTTGGTGAATTTAGTTTTTCTACCCGAGGGTAACACTTTTGAAAACTCGTAAAAGTACTTAGTTTGAAAACGTCACTTTTAACTGATTCATTTAACAATTTATAAAATCATTAGTAATATAGTAGAAGTAAAGTAAAAACAACTGCTTGAACATCCAAAATAATAACTAGCGGCCTTATTACAACCCAAACCTAAAATTTAGTAAATAATAAACTTTAATTGTGCTAAATAAAATTTCAAATCCAATGAACAAGCACGACCGCCTCGAGTCCTCTCCGACTCCATCTCCGCGATCTACTCATCTGCAAAATGATATGGGAAGGGGTGAGTCACCAAGACTCAGTGTATAAATCCCCAACCCGGAAGTGCAAACTCATATACAGAATATTAGTAAGACATGCAAAACATGCAACCCAAAACTAGCCATCCATACTCCTTTAACTACCCCGTGTGGTCAAAACCACTGGTGGTCAAAACCACTGGTGACCGGAGTCACAAATCAAGTGATGGGGCCAACCCATCGTGTGGTCAAAACCACTGATGACCATAGGTCACAATTATCAATATGTGGTCAAAACCACTCGTGGTACCAAACCACCGGGACTTAGTCACGATTTATATCAACGATGTGGTCAAAACCCACCGGTGACCGAAGTCACAATTAAACCGATGGGGCCAACCCATCTTGTGGTCAAAACCACTCGGTGATAGTCCATAGAGAATACTCCCCTCCTCTCTTTAATCCTTACCAACATGCTCATATCATGCTTAACATATTATCACAAATCATGCATATAAGTCATGGCATAATATCTTACCCATCGTGTCATTCACATAACATAATTATAGTCATAAGCAACTTACCCGAGATCCATGCTCATGCCCACAAGACAAATCACTATCACAATGATTAATTGTAACATAATAAGCACTGCCAACTAATAAAGTGTGTAAGAGTTTTACACACCTGCTTAACCGAATATCTAAGGAGAAATCCCGAAACGTATGCCTTTACTCCTCCTTCAATCGGTCACTATGGTTAGTATCCCAAAAGCCTTATTCGGCTAAACCAACAAATCCTGAAGGATACGTTGTACTCGAATTAACACTCACCTTGGTTGCCGATTTGGTCTCCTACCAAATCCCGGAACTGCACTTATTCCTGAAATCGTTGTGATCCCTATATGACACATATTAGTTTTGGCTTAAAGCATAAATCCTTGACAAATGGCCCTTGGCCGAAACTACCTATTACTTACCAAAACGAATCGAAATACCTGAAAGCCACTCATTGCCTTTGAAGTTGTCGAAATCCTGCTAAAACATTGTTAGAATCGGTTTCAACTTAAACCTATGATGGTGGCCCTTTGGCCGAATAGTACATATGCCTTACCTTGAAGAATCAATCCCGAAAGACTTCTTCAATGCACCTTAGCGTCGGCTACACACAAAAGATACACTATTAAGACCCCACACATATTCGGCCAACCTTACCAAGGCCTATTCCCAAGCTTTCGGCATAACAATAGAAAAGTAGAGGAACCGAATACCAAATAGGGGCACTTACCACTCTTGGCTTACCACAACGATTACTTCCCTAATCACCCTCTACAGAGAATCGGTTGGAGCAACTTGTGATCGAAGGCACTCTAACGGTGATGAGAAAGAGAGTAGAGAATGGCTATAAGGTTCGGCTACCACCTTATTTGAAAGAGATATAAAGTCAAGGTTTCAAAAGAGAGATAAGAAGAATTTCGGCAAGACACCAAATAGTTTGAAAAAAAATGAATTCTCTTTACTAAAAATCGGCATACACTCCTTAATCACCTTCCAAAGCCGAAAATACTATTCTAAAGAGTCCTATAATTAGCCATTGCTCCCTAATGTGATAAATCTTATCTTTTAATTATCACCCATTTGAAATAAAATAAAACAATATTTATCTTCTATCCTATCTCTTAGCCACCTCTTCAAATAAATAAAAAATAAAATAATAATTATCCCACTCTTCCAGCCGAATTCAAAAACAAAACATTAAACTTATCCTCATCCATTTGAGAGTCCATGTGCAGACCATCAGCTCACTCCCATCAAGCCAGCATGGAAAAAAAAAACACCCATTTGCTGTCCACGCTACTCGAACATAGGACCTCTTTGGACAAGCTTACAGTGCGCCTGTGCCACTCGCCAAGGCGTTTCTTTGTGATATAAATTCGTCACAATTTATTTTAAGAGCTCCTTTGTTAGCTCCCCCTTGTCTTAACGCCAGGTACAAAAATAAAACATACTTTGCGCTTCCATCATGACTCGAACTTGAGTCCTCCCTCCTGCTTGGGGCGGCATTCACCAAGGCCCTAAGTGGCGGCCCCAAGCCTCTTTACCACTCGGACTTTCATGTCCACCAACCTTGCCATTTATTTTTAAGGCCTTCCTAGCCCAATTTCACTTGTTAACGCGAAAAGGAAAAATAAAACACTCCCATGCCATCACCCAGCCTCGAACCTCCCTGCTCAAGGCGTCATTTGCCCAAGCCTTAAGTGGCGTCCTTAAGCCACTTTACCAAGCCCATTTTCATATCCAAAAACTCCCAAATTTTTCCTTAAGGCCTCCTTCACCCAGCTCCCCCTTTTATACTTAAAATCCAACATTTTCCCAAAGCTTTCCCCTTCATCCTTGGGTTCTAAAAACTCCTAAAACATCACCAAACACACTTAAAGCCTACTAATACTTGAGTTATGCTCCAAACGCATAACCCCTAATTTAGGATGTTACAGTTCTACCCTCCTTAAAAATAATTTCGTCCTCAAAATTGCTTGGCTAAATGCACTCCTACTCGCCACACTACGCTTATGTCATGCACTCTAATCTTAATAAAACCATCATACTTCCTAGGCACAATCTCTAAATTCACATCCAGGGTTTCAGGCACTTCACTAGCAATGCAAGAAAACTCTACAATAATCAAAGCAATTAAGGGTATTCTAGAAATAAGGAACGTACCGGTTGTCACCTCTGGCACATCTTCCTCCTCGCGACGGCCAACTGCATAGACCAACCTTGGTTGCCTCGCCTCTGCACCTTCAGCACCTCGGCCACGCCCGTTACCATTACCATTACCATTACCCCTAGCTGCACCTCGTCCCCTCTGAGGTTGCTGGCCATCCCTCCTGAATTGACCACGTCCTTGACCCTCAGCTTGAGTCCTAGCTAGCTTCCTCGGACAATCCCTTACCCGGTGCTCCATTGATCCACACTCAAAGCACCCTTGATTACCATTCCAACACTTCCCCGAGTGGGATTTCCCGCATCTACCACACTGAGGTGGCCACTGAGCAGGCTTTGCGGCTCTTTCTGATTCCCCAAATCTAGCCCTCTTCTGTGAACTCCAGCGGACCCTGAAAGCCCAAAATTCCTTTTATCCCTACTTCTGTCCTGATTCCGCCTCTCAATTCGCTTCACTGCTTTAGCTACCTTAGCCTTTTCCACGAGAACGGCAAATTCCCTTTCACACTGAGGTGCGATTAACACCCGTAGCTCATCCCTCAGCCCGTCCTCGAACTTAACGTAGCGCTCATGTTCTATGGCCACCAAACCCCGAGCATACCTACTTAACCTCAAGAATTCAGCTTCATATTCAGGCACCGACTTATTCCCTTGCACCAAATTTAAGAACGCCCTACGCTGCTCATCAATATAACCAGCCCCCACATACTACCTCTGGTATGCTGCCTTAAAATAATCCCAGGTGATATCGCCGATCGCTGCACCCTCTCTGACCGTGAGCCACCATTGGTACGACTCATCCCGGAGGAGAGACACTATCCCCTTTAACTTCTCCTCAGCCGAGAAATCCAAGTCATCCATTATTTGTTCCGTTGCCTCCAACCAATACTCAGCCGTGTTGGGAGACACTCCAGAAACTCCTCTAAACACTTCTGCTCCGTTAGCCCGGAGTCGTTCAACCACGAATTTTCGGGCTCCTGCACCCGCGCCTGCCTCGGTAACTCGTTCCAACACTCGTAGTACAGCTTGGGATACTACATCGTTACCACCTGTCTGGTCCTAAAACTCAGTTTCCGTCGCTGGCAGATCCGGCATCACATTACCAGACCCATGACCAGACCCTGCTGGCTCCGACAAGGTCATCCTACCCCTACCACGGCCACGCGGCGGACATCCACGACCTCTTGTACTCATTCTTCTCGTTCGCGTTTATCTGATTAAGAATTTTATGCATTATTAATACTGTTCACTGTTTACCCACGAGCAATTTTATGAGAAATAGTTTTTGAAGTGATTCTTTCGGAGTCGAATCTACCTATAGTTCCAGTTTCAGGCTTATCTCCTAGTTCTAAGTACATCCATCACACAAACAACATTCGCAGACCATATCCAACGTGTAGGGGCATTTTCGTCATTTCACTACCCGGGGGTATTTTCGTAATTTTAACCTACAGGGGTATTTTTTTTTTGTAATTTTGCAATTCGAAAATTTTTCGAAAAATTTTTGTAACAAGAGTTCTCACAAATTAAAAAGTAATTTTAAGAATTTTAAAACTAGAGTTTTTACAAAAATCTGGCTAGTTCCCTTTCGGGTTTTAGTTATTGGGTTTAGCCTATGAATAAGTCCTCATGGTTAGGGTGAACCGAAGCTACGCACTGGTAGGATTCCTGGAAGAAGAGGAGGTGAGTCACTAGGATTGCTTAAGTACCGTGCTCTTCCAGATCCAATCCTAGACATGCGCACAGGGGTTACCACACCCTAACTCGGCGACTTAGTCATAGGTATGTTTAATTAGGCATTTAATGTCTTATGTGATTGTTGGGGTAAACTAGTCCTAGGGTTCAGATACTTATCATACTATCTACGTTCCATTTCTACCCCTCTACGATAATAATTCACACATGAGTTAGAAGTACTTACAGGACGGATTGGTGCCGAGACTCGATGCCATCTTTGTTCAAAACAAAACCATTTTCATAATACTCCATAGAGGCCTACCAAAACCTTTTGGGCCCTGGGCCCCCACAGCCGAGTTTTGAACTGGGCTCTGATACCAATTTTGTAACACCCCAAACCCGGCCAATGAGCCCTGACCGGATCTGGTATGTCACAGAGTAAAAAAAATGGTTTGAAATATTTCGATTAATCGGTGAAAATCAAAAATTTGTTGAGGTTATAAAGCGGTGTCCATTAAAAACTCGGATGGGATGATTTTCTAACCATGGTTGAGTTGAAACCTTTTTCCTTTTAAAAAACATTTGATCATATAATTTTTTAGAAAACATCGGTGTTATTGATAACTTGGTGAATTTAGTTTTTCTACCCGAGGGTAACACTTTTGAAAACTCATAAAAGTACTTAGTTTGAAAACGTCACTTTTAACTGATTCATTTAACAATTTATAAAATCATTAGTAATATAGTAGAAGTAAAGTAAAAACAACTGCTTGAACATCCAAAATAATAACTAGCGGCCTTATTACAACCCAAACCTAAAATTTAGTAAATAATAAACTTTAACTGTGCTAAATAAAATTTCAAATCCAATGAACAAGCATGGCCGCCTCGAGTCCTCTCCGGCTCCATCTCCGCGATCTACTCATCTGCAAAATGATATGGGAAGGGGTGAGTCACCAAGACTCAGTGTATAAATCTCCAACCCGGAAGTGCAAACTCATACACAGAATATTAGTAAGACATGCAAAACATGCAACCCAAAACTAGCCATCCATACTCCTTTAACTACCCCGTGTGGTCAAAACCACTGGTGGTCAAAACCACTAGTGACCGGAGTCACAAATCAAGTGATGGGGCCAACCCATCGTGTGGTCAAAACCACTGATGACCATAGGTTACAATTATCAATATGTGGTCAAAACCACTGGTGGTACCAAACCACTGGGACTTAGTCACGATTTATATCAACAGTGTGGTCAAAACCACCGGTGACCGAAGTCACAATTAAACCGATGGGGCCAACCCATCTTGTGGTAAAACCACGGTGACAGTCCATAGAGAATACTCCCCTCCTCTCTTTAATCCCAAGTACCAACATGCTCATATCATGCTTAACATATTATCACAAATCATGCATATAAGTCATGGCATAATATCTTACCCATCGTGTCATTCACATAACATAATTATAGTCATAAGCAACTTACCCGGGATTCATGCTCATGACCACAAGACAAATCACTATCACAATGATTAATTGTAACATAATAAGCACTGCCAACTAATAAAGTGTGTAAGAGTTTTACACACCTGCTTAACCGAAGATCTAAGGAGAAATCCCGAAACGTATGCCTTTTCTCCTCCTTCAATCGGTCACTATGGTTAGTATCCCAAAAGCCTTATTCGGCTAAACCAACAAATCCCGAAGGATACGTTGTACTCGAATTAACACTCACCTTGGTTGCCGATTTGGTCTCCTACCAAATCCCGGAACTGCACTTATTCCTGAAATCGTTGTGATCCCTATATGACACATATTAGTTTCGGCTTAAAGCATAAATCCTTGACAAATGGCCCTTGGTCGAAACTACCTATTACTTACCAAAACGAATCGAAATCCCGGAAAGCCACTCATTGCCTTTGAAGTTGTCGAAATCCTGCTAAAACATTGTTAGAATCGGTTTCAACTTAAACCTATGATGGTGGCCCCTTGGCCGAATAGTACATATGCCTTACCTTGAAGAATCAATCCCGAAAGACTTCTTCAATGCACCTTAGCGTCGGCTACACACAAAAGATACACTATTAAGACCCCACACATATTCGCCAACCTTACCAAGGCCTATTCCCAAGCTTTCGGCATAACAATAGAAAAGTAGAGGAACCGAATACCAAATAGGGGCACTTACCACTCTTGGCTTACCACAACGATTACTTCCCGAAATCACCCTCTACAGAGAATCGGTTGGAGCAACTTGTGATCGAAGGCACTCTAACGGTGATGAGAAAGAGAGTAGAGAATGGCTATAAGGTTCGGCTACCACCTTATTTGAAAGAGATATAAAGTCAAGGTTTCAAAAGAGAGATAAGAAGAATTTCGGCAAGACACCAAATAGTTTGAAAAAAAATGAATTCTCTTTACTAAAAATCGGCATACACTCCTTAATCACCTTCCAAAGCCAAAAATACTATTCTAAAGAGTCCTATAATCGGCCATTGCTCCCTAATGTGATAAATCTTATCTTTTAATTATCACCCATTTGAAATAAAATAAAACAATATTTATCTTCTATCCTATCTCTTAGCCACCTCTTCAAATAAATAAAAAATAAAATAATAATTATCCCACTCTTCCAGCCGAATTCAAAAACAAAACATCAAACTTATCCTCATCCATTTGAGAGTCCATGTGCAGACCATCAGCTCACTCCCATCACGCCAGCATGGAAAAAATAAAACACCCATTTGCTGTCCACGCTACTCGAACATAGGACCTGCTGGACAAGCTTACAGGTAACGCCCCAGGCCACTCTGCCAAGGCGTTTCTTTGTGATATAAATTCGTCACAATTTATTTTAAGAGCTCCTTTGTTAGCTCCCCATTGTCTTAACGCCAGGTACAAAAATAAAACATACTTTGCGCTTCCATCATGACTCAAACTTGAGTCCTCCCTCCTGCTTGGGGCGGCATTCACCAAGGCCCTAAGTGGCGGCCCCAAGCCTCTTTACCACTCCGACTTTCATGTCCACCAACCTTGCCATTTATTTTTAAGGCCTTCCTAGCCCAATTTCACTTGTTGACGCGAAAAGGAAAAATAAAACACTCCCATGCCATCACCCAGCCTCGAACCTCCCTGCTCAAGGCGTCATTTGCCCAAGCCTTAAGTGGCGTCCTTAAGCCACTTTACCAAGCCCCTTTTCATATCCAAAAACTCCCAAATTTTTCTTTAAGGCCTCCTTCACCCAGCTCCCCCTTTTATACTTAAAATCCAACATTTTCCCAAAGCTTTCCCCTTCATCCTTGGGTTCTAAAAACTCCTAAAACATCACCAAACACACTTAAAGCCTACTAATACTTGAGTTATGCTCCAAACGCATAACCCCTAATCTAGGATGTTACAGTGGGACTCCCATTCCTTCCTTGAGATTTACTTCTCAAGTACAACCTTATTGAGCTCTTCTTTATGGCTCTTCATTTTGGATCCTTACTTGTGATCCTCTGATATCTCATTTCTTATATTTCCATAATTGAGCCAACTCTTGTACGACCTATTTGTCTCTAGTTCTTATTGGGTCTTTGCCCGTGCCTTGTTGGTTTTCATCACTATCCATATTGCATTCAACATTTTGGCAGATACCTTATGATCCACTTGCCATAATTATGCTTTCCTTAAACTCTTCTTCCACCTACGTGGTTTTCCCATACTTGGTGCCCAAGCTTGTACTCTTCACTTGAGGTTCTGGCATACTTCTCTCATTTATTCTCTGACTAACTCTATGGGATGTCGTATTTGAACTATGGTCTTACACACTTCTCATCTTTTTCTCACGTCTTAGCGGACTTACTCATGTTTACTGTCCCGACAGACTTACTCTTTGTGGATGTCATGGAGTCTTTCATCCATGGTCTTACACTGCTTCGCCATCCTAGCTTACTACCTTATGATGCCATGGAGTCTTTCATCCTTGATCTTACTCATCATACTTGGCTGCCATTGTAACGACCCAAAATTGGGCCTAGTAGGATTGGGCCCATTGGGCCTTGAGCGTAGAAGCGTTTTAAAAATTTTTGAGAATAAGAGAATGGCATTATTTCAAGTTGGACTTATTAGGAAGGTGATTTTGGAAAGTTACGGGGTTCTATGAAGGCTCGGGGTTGAATTGGGCCCTAGTAAAAATTTGGTGTTTAAGCCTATTTAAGAGAAATAGTAAGTGGCATCAATACTTATGAAAATAAGTATTTAATTTGCTAGCATAATTAAGCATATGGCAAAGAGGTTATGGCATTAAGTGAAGAGTATGGAGGGAAGAGGTTCGAATCCCCTTGATGCAAAATTTTGACTATTATTTTTGTATTCTTTCTCTAAGTGTCTGCCAAGCATGTAAATAAGGCAATATGGACTTTTTATTTTTGGCAAGATGGCTAAGGAAAATAGGAAAGGATGAAGGTGAGGAAAGAAATCAAGAGAAAGGGGAAAGTAAGGGGAGCATGTGGCCTTTTTCAAAGGAAGTGTTATGGAAAGTGTGGTTGGCCAATTTTTGACCATTATGGTCATGAATGTGGACGGTTTTGTGGAAAAAGGGAGGTAGCCGAATTTTACATGGTGTTTTGGTAAAACTATAGTGTTTGTTTTGGTCAAAAATACCTTTGGCTTCAATAGTGTCATTTTCTCCAAATTGCTACTCTTTGTGAGTTTTAGTTTTTCTTTCTTTCTTCTTTACCGAAACCTCCTAGCACATTTGTGCAACATGTTCATCTCCCTTTGATAGCCGAATCACCTAGCATCCATCCAACCTTCCATCCTTTTCTTGTAACCATTCCTCTAATCTTTTCTCTTCTCTAAATCGACACCACCATAAAATCACATTTTCTTGTTTGATTATCCTCCATAGCCGAATATCAATATTCATTTTCTTCTATAACCGAACCTTCATCTCTTTTCTATCTTTTCTTCTCATCCGTATTTACACTCAATCCTTGATTAATCGGTAAGTGTTCATCTCAACATTTCTTATTTTTTTTCTCTTAATACCGAATCTATGTTTTGGTTTGGGATGGTCATTTTGACTGAGACCATCACCTTATTCTCTCTCAAACGAGATTATTTTCCTTCTTCGTAGTGATATAGTGGAAGGCCGAAACTTTGAATCTTCCGAAGTTATCGTACAATCATTAGGAATCGGTCCTAAAAATCTTCAAGGTAAAGGAGCACAAGTGATTTGTATTAACCAAATCATTATCGTTGACTCGTCAAGCAAGTGGGGTAAGAACGTTGTTATAAGATTTGTTTTGGCCAAAGGTGGGATAATTACTAACGACTCTTTCGCTCACCAAATATTGTTAGGACGGGATTTCAGTAACCAAAGGGTAGTATCGATTTTTGGTGCACTAAGGGAGATCACATTCGTGGTAAGTGGAGTTAGCCTAGTAAAGTGTTTTTGGTTACGATTATCAAAGTAGAGACTAACCTTCTATCAATTATCATTATAGGTGTTGAAACGGTAGAAAGCACAACCTGTAATCAAGGTGTGTAATTTCGTACCCTTCCGAATATATGCTTGAAATGGTGTGTAATCTCATACCTCTCTAAAAGTTTGCATGATATGTTCTGTGATTCGGTCGAAATACCGAAGGAAAATTGGAAACCGGCATCCGTGACCACTCGGGCGTGCGTATATTCGTTGTGGTAACCATAGTTTGCAATGAAATAGTTTTTGGTCAGCAACAGTGACGTGATTTTGAAAAATCACGGAAAATAGGAGGAAAGGTTTTAATAAGTGAATAAGATATATAATTAAAGATTGCTGTGTCTATTTTTATATGGAAGAAGCAAAGAAGGAAAAGGAATTTTAAAGTCTGTGATATCTTAATTTTAGTGAGACTGGATTTGATGGACTTCGTGGTTCCCTGTTCTGTATTGGAAAATTTGGTTAAAATTGTACAAAGTGAATTATGAGTTATAAGTTATGTGTATGGATTCCTTAGAGAACCTATTTTCAATAGAAACAAGTGGGAGCAGTATATGAAAACGGTACAGTGAGATATTTGAAATTAAGTTAAGAGAGGTCAGAATCATTGGACAGTGAAACAAGGGAAACTTTAAGGAATAAACTGTACTAAACGGCTAAGCCAAAAAATCTGGAAAAATAGTAGTAAGAAGATATATGAGTCTAGTTTCAAGGACAATTTATGGATTTAGATTTTGAGATTCCTAACTCGAGTTATAGTCAATTTAGTCAGTACGACGCAGATGGACAGTTTCAATTTTTATGCCCCACATTAGTAGTTAAGTCTAGGTTGCGGAATTACCATAATACCCTTAGAGGGTAAATTACCGAAATATCCTTGGATTGTGAGATTACCAAATTACCCTTAGTGGGTAAGATTACCGAATTATGAAAATGCCCCTAATGGGCCGATCTGATGTATTGTTAATGGGCCGATTTGTTATACTGCCTTAACGGGCCGATTTGTTATATTGCCTTAATGGGCTGAATCGTTATATTGCCTTAATGGGCTGATTTGCCTTAACGGGCCGATTTGATATATAGCCATAATGGGCCGATTTGATATATTGCTTAATGGGCCGATCTGATATATTGCTAAATGGGCCGATCTGATATATGGCTTATTGGGCCGATTTGATATAATGCCCTAATGGGCCGATTTTGTAAAGTGTTAATGGGCCAAATTGTTTGTAATAAGTCTATGAGTTATTAATTACGTGGTTATAATGTAAATATTATGATTTACGATTTATGTTGCATTTACATAAGTTGCATGGGATTGGGATATTGATGATCGGGGAAGTGAAATTTGGTGGCTCAGCCACAAATATTATAAAATGGCATCTTGCCTGCGAATTATTATAAATGGCTTAATGCCTGCGATTGGTGTGTTGGCGGGGTGGGTTGACAAAAGATCCCCACAGGTGTGTTGGTTGGTACGGGTGGTATGTAGCGGATGGATTATTAGGATGGTTTGGGTTTGCATACATTCATACATTTGCTTCATTTTAAGATTGTTTTGTAAATGGGCTTCGGTCCAAGTGTACGTTAAATGGGTTTAAGCCCAAAATATTGCTAATGGGTTCAGCCCAGTGGATGACTGTAGGGGATTATACACCAGTTCTTGTAACTCACCCCCTTTTTCTTAACCCTTGTAGGTAATGCTCGTGTGACGAGGACTTGGGGCCATGGATGACTCGGTGGAGGCCATACTTGAAAATGGTGTTTATTTTGAACTTTAGATTTCTATTTCCGTTCACTTTACTATTTTGGTTTTTATAATGTAATAAGGCCTCTGGAGTATTTATTTTTGCTTTATGTTGACGTACTTTAATTTTGCTTGAATTGTTTTTTTTTAAAATGGGAATTTTTCTAAAAACTTAAATAAAGATTTTCCAAAATTGATTAACAAAAGGATTTCATAACAAACTTTTACAAATAATTTTAACTCGGATTTTCTTTCAAATTATCAACGACATTTTCAAAAGTCACGGTTTTAAAAGATTACTAGTTCGATTATCGATTTATCAAACAACCTCTCAAAAATACTTGTATTTTATCTACGTTTCTGCAACGTTTTCAAAATGCTTCTGCAACTCTATTTATAAACGTCACATTTTCGTAAATTGTTTATTTCAAATATGCTTCCGCAAACGAAAAGGTTTTTAAAGATAATTACATTTTCAAGTAGACATCAATTGCTTAAGTGTTTTGGGTTTTAACAAAGAGGTTGTATTTCTCAAGCAAGTTTTTACTTCCATGTGACACACCAGATTTGAGCCTAACTTCTAGGCCAGGTTTGGGGTGTTACATTTTATGGTATCAGAGCCTAGGTTGCAAAACTCAGCTGTGGTTTGGGTTCAAAAACGTTTTCCAAAGCTGTTTGAATTTTAAATTATAAATGCATGTTTTAAAGGAAGTATGGCACCACGGGTATCCGGCACCAAGTCAAGTAAGTATGTGTTTTTAATTTATGATTATTGTGTTAGTACTGTGGTAAGAAAATTCCCCAAAATAGAATACTCTAGAACTTTTAGTTTTAGGAGCTGGAATTATAGAGATTGAGACTATAGGATACGTTTTGTGAAAACGACTTTACTTCCTATACACCATAAAACATTGTTTAATAAACACTGAAATAGCATAATGATTCATAAAACTCTTAATCTGATTAAATCGATTTAGTGAATATGAGCGTTAAAGGACGTAGACGCGATAGATGTGGATGTCGTAGAGGCCGAGGTGCTAAGGCTAGATCTTCAGCATCGGGGCATGTTTCTGAAAGGGAGGCGCTGGCATCGTTAGTGGTTGAGACAGGATCTCATGATCGAGCTGGGGTTGATGAGCTAACTCACATAGTTAAGGAAGTATTGGAGAAGGTTAAAGGAATTGGTGAAGCGCTTCGAGTTGGGTCTGTGAGCTGTAAGAAGAAAAGAGATCGCGGTTTTTTTGGGTCGCAGTCTCGTTCTGTAAAGCGTGTTAAGGCACGATTAAAATTTCCGGCTTGTGATTTTTACAGAAGGTGTCATCCGGGAGAATGCTGGAGGAGGTCAGGAGCATGCTTGAGATGCGGGTCTAAGGACCATAAGGCTCGGGATTGTTTCATCACCATCAAGTTAGGTATGTTTTGGTTGGACGTGATGATTGAATGTAGAAAATTTTAGGTATAAGTGGTAGATAACTGCTTGCTTCTGTGGTTAGATGTTTAGTTGTGTGAAAAAGGATTCAAGATTATGTTAAAAGTACATTAGTGTTATTAAGATCAGTCTGCGCAAATGAAAGCATAGTGGTGTGATTTGAGCGATGCGTTTAGTAGTTGGTTGGAAATTTCGAGGACGAAATTTCTTTAAGGAGGGTAGAATTGTAACGACCCGAAATTGGGCCTAGTAGGATTGGGCCCATTGGGCCTTGAGCGTAGAAGCGTTTTAAAATTTTTTGAGAATAAGAGAACGGCATTATTTCAAGTTGGACTTATTAGGAAGGTGATTTTGGAAAGTTACGGAGTTCTATGAAGGCTCGGGGTTGAATTGGGCCCTAGTAAAAATTTGGTGTTTAAGCCTATTTAGGAGAAATAGTAAGTGGCATCAATACTTATGAAAATAAGTATTCAATTTGCTAGCATAATTGAGCATATGGCAAAGAGGTTATGGCATTAAGTGAAGAGTATGGAGGGAAGAGGTTCGAATCCCCTTGATGCAAAATTTTGACTATTATTTTTGTATTCTTTCCCTAAGTGTCGCCAAGCATGTAAATAAGGCAAGGTGGACTTTTATTTTTGGCAAGATGGCTAAGGAAAATAGGAAAGGATTAAGGTGAGGAAAGAAATCAAGAGAAAGGGGAAAGTAAGGGGAACATGTGGCCTTTTCAAGGGGAAGTGTTATGGAAAGTGTGGTTGGCCAATTTTTGACCATTATGGTCATGAATGTGGACGGTTTTGTGGAAAAAGGAGGTAGCCGAATTTTACTTGGTGTTTTGGTAAAACTATAGTGTTTGTTTTGGTCAAAAATACCTTTGGCTTCAATAGTGTCATTTTCTCCAAATTGCTACTCTTTGTGAGTTTTAGTTTTTCTTCTTTCTTTCTTCTTTGCCGAAACCTCCTAGCACATTTGTGCAACATGTTCATCTCCCTTTGATAGCCGAATCACCTAGCATTCATCCAACCTTCCATCCTTTTCTTTTAACCATTCCTCTAATCTTTTCTCTTCTCTAAATCGACACCACCATAAAATCACATTTTCCTGTTTGATTATCCTCCATAGCCGAATATCAATATTCATTTTCTTCTATAACATAAGCTTCATCTCTTTTCTATCTTTTCTTCTCATTCGTATTTACACTCAATCCTTGATTAATCGGTAAGTGTTCATCTCAACATTTCTTATTTTTTTTCTCTTAATACCGAATCTATGTTTTGGTTTGGGATGGTCATTTTGACTGAGACCATCACCTTATTCTCTCTCAAACGAGATTATTTTCCTTCTTCATAGTGATATAGTGGAAGGCCGAAACTTTGAATCTTCCGAAGTTATCGTACAATCGTTGGGAATCGGTCCTAAAAATCTTCAAGGTAAATGAGCACAAGTGATTTGTATTAACCAAATCATTATCGTCGACTCGTCAAGCAAGTGGGGTAAGAACGTTGTTATAAGATTTGTTTTGGCCAAAGGTGGGATAATTACTAACGACTCTTTCGCTCACCAAATATTGTTGGACGGGATTTCAGTAACCAAAGGGTAGTATCGATTTTTGGTGCACTAAGAGAGATCACATTCATGGTAAGTGGAGTTAGCCTAGTAAAGTGTTTTTGGTTACGATTATCAAAGTAGAGACTAACCTTCTATCAATTATCATTATAGGTGTTGAAAAGGTAGAAAGCACAACCCGTAATCAAGGTGTGTAATTCCGTACCCTTCCGAATATATGCTTGAAATGGTGTGTAATCTCATACCTCTCTGAAAGTTTGCATGATATGTTCTGTGATTCGGTCGAAATACCGAAGGAAAACCGGAAACCGGCATCCGTGACCACTCGGGCGTGCGTATATTCGTTGTGGTAACCATAGTTTGCAATGAAACAGTTTTTGGTCAGCAACAGTGACGTGATTTTGAAAAATCACGGAAAATAGGAGAAAAGGGATTAATAAGTGAATAGGATATTGAATTAAAGCTTACTGTGTCTATTTTTATATGGAAGAAGTGGAGAAGGAAAATGAATTTTAAAGTCTGTGATATCTTAATTTTAGTGAGACTGGTTCTGATAGACTTCGTGGTTCCCTGTTCTGTCTTGGAAAAATTGGTTAAAATTGTACAAAGTGAATTATGAGTTATAAGTTATATGTATGGATTCCTTATAGAACCTATTTTCAATAGAAACAAGTGGGATCAGTATATGAAAACCGTACAGTAAGATATTTGAAATTAAGGTAAGAGAGGTCAGAATAGTTGGACAGTGAAACAAGAGAAACTTTAAGGAATAAACTGTACTAAACGGATAAGCCAAAAATTCTGGAAAAATAGTAGTAAGAAGATATATGAGTCTAGTTTCATGGAAAATTTACGGATTTAGATTTCGAGATTCCTAACTCGAGTTATAGTCAATTTAGTCAGTACGACGCAGATGAACAGTTTCGATTTTTATGCCCCACATTAGTAGTTAAGTCTAGGTTACGGAATTACCATAATACCCTTAGAGGGTAAATTACCGAAATATCCATGGATTGCGAGATTACCAAATTACCCTTAGTGGGTAAGATTACCGAATTATGAAAATGTCCCTAATGGGCCGATCTGACGTATTGTTAATGGGCCAATTTGTTATACTGCCTTAACGGGCCGATTTGTTATATTGCCTCAATGGGCCGAATTGTTATATTACCTTAATGGGATGATTTGTTATATTGCCTTAACGGGCCGATTTGATATATAGCCATAATGGGCCGATTTGATATATTGCTTAATGGGCCGATCTGATATATTGCTTAATGGGCCGATCTGATATATGGCTTAATGGGCCGATTTAATATAATGCCCTAATGGACCGATTTTGTAAAGTGTTAATAGGGCCAAATTGTTTGTAATAAATCTATGAGTTATTAATTATCGTGGTTATAATGTAAATATTATGATTTACGATTTATGTTGCATTTACATAAGTTGCATGGGATTGGGATATTGATGATCGGGGAAGTGAAATTTGGTGGCTCAGCCACAAATATTATGAAATGGCATCTTGCCCGCGAATTAAATGGCATCTTGCCTACGAATTAAATGGAATCTTGCCTGCAAATTAAATGGCATCTTGCCTGTGAATTATTATAAATGGCTTAATGCCTGCGATTGGTGTGTTGGCGGGGTGGGTTGACAAAAGATCCCCACAGGTGTGTTGGTTGGTACGGGTGGTGTGTAACGGATGGATTATTAGGATGGTTTGGGTTTGCATACATTCATACTTTGCTTCATTTTAAGATTGTTTTGTAAATGGGCTTCGGTCCAAGTGTACGTTAAATGGGCTTAAGCCCAAAATATTACTAATGGGTTCAGGCCCAGTGGATGACGGTAAGGGGATTATACACTGAGTTCTTGTAACTCACCCCCCTTTTTTCTTAACACTTGTAGGTAATGCTCCGTGACGAGGACTTGGGGCCATGGATGACTCGGTGGAGGCCATACTTTAGAAATGGTGTTTATTTTGAACTTTAGATTTCTATTTCCGTTCACTTTACTATTTTGGTTTTTATGATGTAATAAGGCCTCTGGAGTATTTATTTTTGCTTTATGTTGACGTACTTTAATTTTGCTTGAATTGTTTTTTTTTTAAATGGGAATTTTTCAAAAAACTTAAATAAAGATTTTCCAAAATTGATTAACAAAAGGATTTCATAACAAACTTTTACAAATAATTTTAATTCGGATTTTCTTTCAAATTATCAACAACATTTTCAAAAGTCATGGTTTTAAAAGATTACTAGTTTGATTATCGATTTATCAAACAACCTCTCAAAAATACTTGTATTTTATCTACGTTTCCGCAACGTTTTCAAAATGCTTCTGCAACTCTATTTATAAACGTCACATTTTCATAAATTGTTTATTTCAAATATGCTTCCGCAAACGAAAAGGTTTTTAAAGATAATTACGTTTTCAAGTAGACATCAATTGCTTAAGTGTTTTGGGTTTTAACAAAGAGGCTGTATTTCTCAAGCAAGTTTTTACTTCCATGTGACACACCAGATTTGGGCCTAACTTCTAGGTCGGGTTTGGGGTGTTACAGCCATAGCATCTTTCATTTATGGTCTTACACTATATACCTTATATCATTTACCTTGCTACCATGGCATCTTTCACCCATGGTCTTATGCTACATACCATATATGTAACAACCCGTTTTCAGTGAAATCAGAATAGTGGTTTCGGGACCACAAATCTGAGTTAAAAAGAAAATTTATTTTAATGTCATTGCATGGTCTGCATTATGACAGGAAAGATGTATTAAAATTTTGATAAGGAAATTTTACCGATTATGTGTTTAATTAGTGAAAGGACCAAATTGCATAAAATGCAAAAGTTGAGTTCTATTAGCTAAAAGGATCAAATAGCTATGGAATTCAAAATAAGAGGTCCTTATATGGTAATTAGACCATTAAAGAAAAGTTAGTAGATATTTTTGATGAATCATCGATGGAAAATTAGAAAAAGAAAAGGATGAAATTTGAAAGTTGAAAAATTAAAGATGATAAATAAAATAAATATCAAATAACATCATTATATATCATCTTCTTCCCCAAAATTTGCATGGAAACCCTAGGAGAAAGGAAGGAAACTAATCAAGCTTAATTAGGTATGAATTCTTGTCCCGTTTTTAGTAATTTTTATATTTTTGAGATCGATATAGGTTAATCTATATATTTTGGGATTAAATTAAAAAGTTATCAAAGTATCAAAGTTTTTCCATGGATGAATATACTTAAATTTTGAAATTTATGGTAGAAAATGAAAGGTTGTTAATAGATAAACAACTTTTACAAAGAGAATTTTGATGAAATTATGATTTAGGGACTAAATTGTAAATATGTAAAAGTTATGGAAATTTTTTATTTTTATGAAATATATTTGCTGTAAATGTTATATGTAAAAATCGATTAGGCTTGGAATAAGGATTAAATTGCATGAATTTTATTTTTCGAGCCTAGGGACGAAATTGGAATTTATGAAAAGTATAGGGGCAAAATGGTAATTTTTCCTAGGGTGTAAATTGAATCCAATTGAATATGAATTTTATTAAATTGATGGTTAAATTCATTTATATAGATCCAGATAACTCAAATTTGAAGTTAGATCGAGGAAAAAAAATGTGCCGGATTAGTAGACTTTTGAATATGAATAAGTGTTGAGGTAAGTTCGTGTAACTTAATTGTGTGTATTAATATGTTTGAATTGAATGTTATATTTGTGTGAATTTCATAAATGTTTAATGAATGAAATTAATCACATGCCCGAAATTGCTCGATAAATAACGATTTCTGTTTGAATAATGAAATGCGATGGATACAATAATTTCCCGTACTGATTATAGTCCTGCATATGTTGCGGACATTATAGATCGGACGAGCATCCTGTTAAAAGCCTTCTCGACCATTCCTGTTATATATAGTTCCTGCGAGCATCCTGATCGGTAGTGATTTTGCATGTGTTGCACACTACCGCAGCTCTTTGTGAGCGTCCTGTTACATGATTCGATCGTTTGTGATCCAGAATTTATTGCGGACACAAACGCAGCTCTTCGTGAGCGTTATGATATAGGATCTTATGAGCTTTCTGACATGGCTTGCTTGAACTCCCTGTTATGCTATCCGATGCTCCCTGATAATAACTCTTCGAAGTTACCTGTTAAGCTCTATGAGCTCCCTGATTAAAACTCTTATGAGTTTCCTGTTTAGCCCGGATAAGCATCCTGTTACATGGCTCATCTGAGCACCCTGATATATGTGGCTCGAGAATGTGCTCCCTGATTATGTGCCCTAATGGGTACCCCTGAACATGATTTGACAGATTACTGATTTGTATACCTCGTGTATACTACCTAAGTATCCATCGATATTTCAATAATTCAATGGATAAAACTCCTGACATAAGAGAAATGATAATATGAAGGAAATTATATCTTAAATGCTTCTGAATACCTCAAATTTTGAAACATGATGAGCTCATTTATGATTATTTAGTGTACATGTGAAATATGTGACTAACTTGTTTGATTGAGTGTATGTGATTAGGTAAACTTGTCAATTTGTTGGGAATCATGTTTTTGTTATGCTTATATAAAATGAATATGATTGGTAAGTTTAATTCTTGTTATACGAACTTACTAAGCATTGAATGCTTACTAGGTTTTATTTCCTCTGTTTTATAGTGCTCAGAAGCTCACAAAGGTTGGAGATTGGTCGGAGCATCATCACACTATCCTCTAGCTTGTTTTGGTATAAATAGAAAACTTACTTAGTATAATGGCATGTATAGGCTATTAGTGACAAAAGAGGGCATGTAAATGGTTGTTTGTAATCTAGCCATTGGAATGGCTAGATTGGTATAATTTGGTATGTTTTTATAAGGCCATAACATGATTGATGTGTTTTGAAATGGTTAAATAGTAGATTAAACATAAACCAAATGGTGAATGAATTTGAGTTAGTATAATTGATTAAATATGTAAATTAAACATAAATGGAATTGAGGTAAGTTAAACATTTAAACATATATGTTATTAAGCTATACATAATACTTGTATTTGGCTTGGTTTATATGCATCAAATTAGTTTGGAAATGAATTGAGATGTTGTTGTAGGTGCAAAGTAAAATGGGTGAGAAATAAGGCTTGGAAAATGGCCCTATTTTGTCCACACGGGTAGACAAACGGGCGTGTTTCTTGATCGTGTGTGACACACGGCCTGGCACATGGGCATGTGATTTGGCCGTGTGTCCCTTGCATATTAAAATTTAGAAACATAATGCTCAAAATTGGGTACACGGGCAGAGACACGGGCGTGTGTCTCAGTTGTGTGAGATACACGACCGAGAACACGGGCATGTCCCTTGGCCGTGTGAAACCTGCACCTAATTTGTGAAAATTAAATTTAACCACACGGCCTAGCACACGGGCGTGTGGCAGGCCGTGTGGCATAAGTCAGAGAGTTACACGGGTAAGGACACTGGTTGGGACACGGCCGTGTACCTCACATCGAATGCCCACACGATTTGAGACAAGGGCATGTCATCTGGAAGTGTGAGCCACACGGCCTACTCACACGGGCGTGTGACCCCTGTACATGAGAAAAAATTTTAGATTGTCGAAACCATTTTTAAGTTTGAAAAACGGGTCGACTTTTTTTTAAAAAAAACGAAAATGGGAGTCGCCACCAATCCCTTTTTGCTTAGGTGTGATCAGATCACCTTATAAAACGTTTTATTTCAAAACATTAATTTTGGCCTACGAAATTCAAGAAAACGGGTTCGAGGGTCGATTACGTGCGAGGAAGGATTAGCACCCTCGTAACGCCCAAAATTGGTACCGGATTGATTAGTTATTGTCCTAATGTCGAAAATTCGAAAAGATTTGAAAACATGATTTCTTTAAAAACTTGAACAATTTGAGTTAGAACTTGAGATTCCTTTGTTCCGAAAGAATACAAACATCACATCCAGCATGTTAGGACATGATGTTTTAAACCCTCGTAACCAACATCATCTCATGATTTACAAAATTCATTAAAAGGATATTTAGTTATTTAGTCAAACGAAAAATTGAAACCCAGCACGTTAGGGCACTATTTCCCGAATTTCTAAACACAAAACATTGCCTTATTTAAGACAAACTTTTTGATAAATAGTTGCAATTAGAAATGAAATACATTTTCTAAAACAATGATTTGAGTGAAATGTGGCATTAGAACATTACCAAACATAAATTTCAAAGAGCATTTTACTAAGTAAAAATAATAACATAACAAATAATGCAAGCAATATAACAATTATACCAAGGTAAATAAAGATTACAAATTTATTCTTAAAAATATGAATGATCAAATGAAAGATAGAAAGTAAACAATAAAAAATCTATTTAAAAAAGAAATTAAGGAATAACCATGAAAATTTTACACAAGATAACAATAAGAGGAATAATGTATATAAAAAAAATACTATAATAATAAAAAAACAATATGGCAAATTCTAAAAAATAATATATATATTCAAGAGAAAACAAAGTAAGATATATTTTTAAAGAAATAAATATACATAACTTTAAATAAAAATATATTTAAAATACAATAATCTAATACATATATGCATAAAAACTACATATTTAAAAATAAAAATATAAACAATATATGTTATACAATATACAAAATTTTATACAATATTAAGGATAAAACAATTTAAATGTTATATATAATATAATATAATAATATATAATATACAAAATTTAAAAAGTATATAATATACTAGCTAATGTGCAAATTTTAAAATGATATGTAATATATAAATAATATTGAACTTAATAAAATAACCAAATATAAATAAAAAATAGTAATAATTTAATACATATATGATACTAAAATAATTAAAAAATAAGAATAAAAAAATGAAAATGAAAAGAATTAAAAATCAAAGAAACCAGGATCAAATCAGAATAAAAAAAATGAAGTAAGATTGTAAAAAGGATGATGTTGGAGCGCACGCCAAACTATAGGGACTTATTGGGAAATTATGCCCTATCTCCTAAACGACGTTGTTCCATCACCTGCCTTTAAAATGGCCTTGGGGACCAAATTGAAACAGAGGCCATAATCCTGGGCCAAATCGGAAATAAAGAAAAAATACGAATTTGGACATAATTATAAAATTGTAATAATGCGGAAGGACCAAAGAGGCAAATTGCCCTTTTTATAAAAACACGCGGATCCTCCCCGGGTCGGGTCAACGCGCGGGTCATAGTCTTTAAACGACGTCGTTTTAATTCTTATTGACTTAAGCAAATACGGCGTCGTTTCTATACTGCTATATAAATCATTTTACTAAAAAAAAATCATTCGAATATGGTATTTTAAAAAAAAAATCAGAAATCCTCTCAAGTCCTCCCTTCCTCCGTCCGGAGTCCGGTCATCGGACCTATGGCCCATCGCCACACGCGCCACCGTGGACACCGCCATTCGCGGCAGCCGGAGGTCAGAAACTCCAATTTTTCAACATAAATCGAAAGGTAAACTCTTCTAATTTGTATATGATCGAAAATAAAACGAAAAAGGGAAAAAAAGATAAAAAGCTAAAAGAATAATATTGTCGAAAATCACCTCTGTTTTCCGAAGATTTTTTTTTGTTCTTTTATTTCTGTATTCTTTTTTGTGTAAAAAAAATGTAGTCTCCTCTTTTACCAATTACAGTAGGTTTTTATAGCCCAAAATAATTAAAATACAGATTCTGTTTTGCCATATTTACTGCTTTTGCTGGGTTTTTCTTTCCTTTTGCAGGTTAATAGCGCAGATCTCGGCGGTGATGAAGGCTGGTGGCTAGGCTGCGGCGCGAAGAAGGGCCCGTGTTGAGTGCTTGCGGCGCAGTGGAAACCTAGGGTTTCCTGCGGCTGAAAACTTGTTTGGGCCACTGGGTTTAGGTTTAGTATTGGGCCACTGGTGTAATCGGGTCATGGTTTATTTGCAAATTGGTTTTGTTTGATATTGGGCCACGAGTGGCATTTGGGCCAATTGGGTTTGGGGTGTGATTTAGTTAGTAGTGGGCTACGGGTAATATTTGTAAATTCGGGCCTGTAAATTGGCTGTAAAGGGACTTTATTAAAACTGGACATTTGGTTTATTTTGGTTTTATTTTTGGTTTTTTTTATTTATATGGGCCCGGGCTAAATTGGGCTATTACAGCTGCCCCTCTTTGCTCATTATCGTGTAACGAGAATAGAGCAAAGACGATAAAAGGACCAATTTTGCCCGGTCTTGTCAAACAGCTATATCTTCAGGGGCATAGGCTAATATCTTCGATCTGCTTCACTGCAACTTCAGGAAGACCAAATCTGCTATTTTTTATCTGCTCCACTGCAAACTCAGGGAGACAAAACTGGTGTCTTTGATCTGCTTCACTGCAACCCCAGGAAGGCATGATCTGCTATCCTTTAGTCTGTTCCTCTACAAACTCAGGGATGCCAGACTAGTATCTTCGATCCGCTTTGCTGCAAACTCAGGAAGTCAAGGTCTGCTATCTTTAGTCCGCTCCACTGCAAACTCAGGGATGCCAGACTAGTATCTTTGATCTGCTTCACTGCAATCTCAGGAAGACAAGACCTGCTATCTTCAATCTGCTCTACTGCAAACTCAGGGAGGCCAGGTTGATATATTCGATCTTCTTCCTGCAACTTCAGGAAGACAAGATCTGCTATCTTTAGTTTGCTCCACTGCAAACTCAGGGATGGCAAACTGATGTTTTCGATCTGATTCGCTGCAATCTCAGGAATGCCAGATCTGCTATTTTAATCTGCTCCACTGCAAACTCAGGGAGACAAGACTGATGTCTTTGATCTACTTCACTGTAACTTCAGGAATGCCAGATCTGCTATCTTCAGCCTGCTCCGCTGCAAACTCAGGGAGGCAAGGCTGACGTCTTTGATCTTCTTCCTGCAACTCAGGAAAGTAAGATCTGCTGCAACTTCAGGGAGGCAAGGCTAAAAGTGTCAATTTACCCTACTACATTGTCCTATAGAGGACATAACCTGTAGAATGGGTATATGCTTATGCCTAATAATTAGAATGCCCTGATCGAAATGAGTCAAATGCTCCTATTTAGACATGCTATGACATATGAATGCAAAAATGTTATGAGAATGATTCCTATTTCAGGTGTCATCACTCATATATTCGTCAAGGTTTCATCTTCGTTCCTCTTGAAGTATCATATTCTGCTCAAATAATTTGCCCCATGGAAATTTTAGAGCCCACTCCATTTGAACCTTGGGGACGCAAGGCTTATACCGCCTTCAAACCATCCCTCCAAGATTATAGGATTTAATCCATTCCTATTGTAACTCAGGATCTGTTTTAACTTCAATCCATTCCACCGTAATTTAGGGTTTTTGAATCTTTTCCCGTCAACTTGGTCTGTCATACCAATCCCCGAATGTTATGACCCAATAAGAATGCTTGTAAAATGATCCTCTCTTAGGATTATTGCTTCTTCTTATTTTTTTGTCGCAATAACTCATTATTTTGTCCAATCACCATTTAGACAAAGAATTTAAAGAAATAGTCTCAATCTAGACTTTCTCAAGTACCTTCAATCCTTACACATGGAAATTTTTAAACAATTGTCCTGTTTGAGTGCGTGGTGGAGGCAATTCTTGTATAGCTTTAACCTTATCTGATTCGACCTCGATTCCTCTCTCACTGACTACAAAGCCCAGTAATTTCCCTGACCGAGCTCCAAAAGTACACTTTGCCGGGTTGAGCTTTAATTGAAATTTTCTCAATCTCAAGAACAACTTTTTCAAAACTTCAATGTGTTCTTTTCTGTTCGAGATTTGGCGATCATGTCATCAACATATACTTCAATCTCTTTTTGCATCATGTCATGGAATAAGGTTACCATGGCCCTTTGATATGTTGCTCCTACATTCTTTAGCCCGTATGGCATCACCTTATAACAAAAGGTACCCCAAAATGTTATGAAAGTAGTTTTCTCCATATCCTCAGGATGCATCTTTATCTGATTGTATCCCGAAAAACCATCCATGAAAGAAAACAGTGAGTATCCTGCCGTATTATCCACCAACGTGTCAATATGAGGCAATGGGAAATTGTCCTTTGGGCTGGCTTTATTTAAGCCCCTATAGTCTACACACATCCGAACCTTTCCATCCTTTTTAGGGACAGGAACAATATTGGCAACCCACTCTGAGTATTTTACCACTTGTAGAAAACCAGCATCAAACTGTTTCTTGACTTCCTCTTTTATTTTTAACCACATCAGGCCTCATCCTTCATAGCTTTTGCTGAACTGGCTTGCACTCTTCTCTTATGGGAAGGCGATGTACTACAATATCAATACTTAACCCAGGCATATCTTGGTATGACCATGCAAAGACGTCTTTGAATTCCTGCAGTAACTCAACGAGGTCTTACTTTGTCTCTTCGGCTATGCGCATTCCTATTTTCACCATTTTCCCTTCCTCTAAGATTACATTCTCCACCACCTCTTTATGGGGTAAAATTTGTTTCTCTTCTTGCTTTACCATTCTTAACAAATCTGGAGACAAGTCACAATATCTGTCACCTTCAAAATCCTGAGATTCCCCTAAACACATGTCTTGCTCAAAAAAGACCTCTGAATCTGTAGTATCGTTGCTCATGTCATTGATATCTATGGACCTGTGGTAGGCACAAAAGAATGTACAAAGAACAAATGAATTCAAGAACAACTATTTACATGGTATGAATGAGAATAACAAAAGAGGAAAAAAATTTGGATGGAAATTAAAAGATCAAAAGAATATAAAAAATGAAAGAATATTCGCTCGAATTGATAATCAAAGATGTATTTTATTGAAACAATGATGTCTGAACATTAGCCTATTTCACAAATAAAATCTTATTGCTTCTAGGCTTTAAAAACAACAAGTGTGTTCTGAACATTACTTTGTGTAATCTCTAAACACTACAGGAAGTTCCTCTGCAGTCCAATTGTCCAAAACACTTCCAGGTTTATAAGGACGAATGCCCAACAAGTTTCCTTGCTCAGTTCCTTCCTCGTGTATGGCATTGATGTGAAGATTTTCATTTTCCAACAATCCTCTCTCAGGGTGAATTATCCCTCCTGATACAAAAGTCTGGGATATGTGAGGGAATGTCATCAATTCCCACTTGACTTCTTCCCCATTCAACCGTGCCCTTCTTCTCTCTTGCTTCTTCTCTATTTCCTTCTTCCTTTGTCTAGCATCTGGCCTGAAACCCAAGCCAAAACGGTCTCTTTTCTCTTTCAAAGATCGGAACTTGAATCCTCCTTGGAGATATCTCGCGATCCTTTTCCCCCAGTAAGGCTTCTTTCCCCACCATCATTTGCAAGCCCATTCTCGTGGTCCTGGATATCCTAGGCACCGGAACCTCATTCCCTTCCAAGATCGAAAGGAACACTCAATGGCCTCCTCATTTGCCTCTACGTATGGCGCATCGTTGGTAACAGTTGCTATGAAGTCCTCCTCTGCATTTATAGTAACCAGCCGACCTTCTATTACTAGTTTCAATTTTTGGTGCAGATATGAGGGCACTGCCCCTGCCGAATGAATCCAGGGCCTTCCCAACAAGCAATTATAGGAGGGCTTGATGTCCATTACCAAAAAATATACTTCATAAATGTTTGGTCCAATCAACAAAGGTATGTCGATTCTTCCCATTACCCTTCTCTCAGTGCCATCAAATGCTCTCACTATGTTCTGGCATGTTTTCATGTGAGAACTGTCTATAGGCAATCTATTCAGTGTAGATAATGGTAAGACATTCAAAGCCGATCCATTATCTATTAACACACTCGGCAGAGTGTATCCCTTGCAACGAGTAGTGATGTGTAGAGCTTTGGTCGATCCCATACCCCCAGGTGGAATTTTATCATCACTGAAGTAAATGAAGTTATCGGCACTTATATTACTAACCATATGGTCAAGTTTGTTGATAGATATATCTTTAGTAACATAGGTTTCATTCAACACTTTCATCAATGCCTCGCGATGTACTTCTGAGCTTAAAAGTAATGCTAGCACCGATATGCGAGCCAATTATTTGTGCAGTTGTTATACCACACTGTATTCACTGTGCTTCAAGAATTTCAGAAATTCCTTAGCTTCTTCTTCTTTTACTGGTTCATTGATAAGTGCCTCAGGTCCTTTCTCTCGTTTAAATGCCAAGGTCTTTGACTTTACTAGTTCTATTCTGACGTTTACTGAATCGTAACGCCTTCCACTACATGTGTACGATCCTCCATTTTGGTCCTCCTTGGAATCGCTAGCTAGGATTTCCCCTCCTGGTATTGTCAAATTACAGTCGTAATTCCAAGGTACCATTTTGTTATCCTTATAAAGAAAGGAAACAGGTTTCTGGATTACAACTTTTGGCACCATTTGTGCTCCGCCTTTCGTGTTTCTTAGTCGGGAGATGATGATCCTCAGATAATTTACTTTTTGGTTTGTCAACTCCCCTTCTGTCGCGCATATGTTTCCTCCCTCTGAGCCTTCTTCATAAAATTCCAATTCCTTATTATCCATAAGGCTTTGCACCAAGACCCTGAACTCAACACATTCCTGGATCTCGTGCCCTTCTGCTTTGTGGAACTCACAGTAGTCCCTTACTCCTTCACATCCTTCCACAAAATCTGATAATATCAATCCTCTTCTTACCATTTCTCTCTAGACCATTCTCAACGGGGTTTTTACCTCCGTAATATCCTCCTTGATCCTTCTCACGATATTTTCACCAATCGCATTTATCCCCTTATCTCCATGGTTAGGTAATAGGTTCTTCGCACTAGGTGTATCATCAAACTTCACAATCCCCATCTTGATGAGTCTCTCGACTACCTTTTTGAAGGCAGTGCAGTTTTCTATTGAATACCTCGGTATTCCTGCATGGTAGTCACATTGAGCGTTTGAATCATACCATTTGGGATATGGGGGCTGTAATGGTTTTAGATAAAATGGGGACACCACGTGTGTGTCAAATAAACTTTGATATAGCTCCTTATACGTCATTGGGATTGGCGTAAATTGGAGCTTTTCAGAGTTTTACCTTGTGCCCAATTCCTGTCTTACTGACCCTTGTTGCCCAGCAGTAATTACTTTTGGTTGGCTAACAGTAATTGCCTTCGAGTACCCTTTGTTGTATGTACTCGTACTATTCACCTCATTCTCTTTTTTTCTTGGAGCAGACCTTTTAGTGGTTTCCCCTGCTTCAATCTTGCCACCCCTTATGGCATTTTTAATCATTTCTCCCGCCATCACTATATCCGCAAATCTCTTGGTGGTACTTCCTATCATGTGAGTAATGAATGGGGCCTTCAAGGTATTGATAAAAAGCATTGTAGTTTCCTTTTCTAGGAGTGGTGGCTGAACTTGCATGGTAACCTCCCTCCATCTTTACGCATACTGCCTGAAGCTTTCATTTGACTTCTTTTCCATGTTTTGCAAGGTGATCCTGTCAGACGTCATGTCTGTGACATGATTGTATTGCTTCATAAAAGCTTGGGCTAGGTCCCTCCAGGAGCTAATCCTAGCACGGCTCAGTTGATTGTACCACCTGGACGCTACCCCCACCAGACTATCTTAGAAACAATGAATCAAGAGTTGGTCATTATTAACACAGTCGATCATCCGTCTACAAAGCATGGTAATGTGGGCTTCAGTGCAGCTAGTCCCATTGTACTTCTCGAATTCTGGCATTTTGAACTTATGAGGAAGCACCAAATCTGGAACCAAGCTCAAATCTTTAGCATCAATTCCATGGTTATTATCAGCATTCTCCAAGGCCTTGAACTTCTCTTCCAACCATCTACAACGATCCTCTAACTGCCTTGAGGATTCAATTCTTGTCCCTTCCCTTTCTGCTATATCTAAATCAGGGATAACAGGATTAGCAGGGTTATCTCCTGGGTTAGATCCTGTGCCCACTTGGAAGTTCATGGGCACTCCAAAGATGTCGCTTGCCCTTGTTGAGGCCTAATCGTGATGGATGGCCTTGGGGATACTCCTCAGGTCGTGTTTGTGCATGCAGTGGGGTAAAACCCGGAGGAAAGTCCTCATTATCTTCTCTAGTATTAATCATGGGACCTTTTCCTTTGTCCATCGCCCCGTTCAGTAGCTGAGCCATTTGAGCCATCATGTTTCTTTGGGCTTCCAGCATTTGGTCTCTCATCTCTTGTTGGAGCTTTGCCAATTACTCTTGCATCTGGTCTTGCATGTCTCTTTGGAACTGTTCAAGTCTTTGATCCATGTTTTTTGTCTTGGCGCATGTACCGTAACGGTGTTTAGTTTCTAGATTAAATTTTCCTTCTCTCTCACTCTCTTCTGTAAAAACTTCAACTAATTAGGGTGTTTCTATGGATTTAAATGCATATGATGCGATGTAATGCAAATGCATGAATGCAAAAAGGCATCGATTCAGATTCAGTTTCATTTAGAAAACTTTATTAGAAAACAAAATCCTTTACATAAAACAGACTGTAGCTCTTGACTTTCCTAAAAAATAAGGCTAGCTCTTGACCACGATCGGACTGTAGCTCATACTTCATGCTCAACGTATCAGCCTGTACTGCCAAAGTCTGTAAATGATGTAACATCCCGGTTTAGGGCCTAGTCAGAATAGTGGTGTGAGACCACAAATTCGAGGGTTATAAATGAGTTGTTGAGGTTTATGCCTTGTATGCATGCTAGTGTGAAAGTTTCATGAAGCAATTTTGTGAAATTATGGTTGAATTGTCCAAAAGGACTAAATTGCAAAAGTTGCAAAATGTATATTTCTAGAAGCTATATGTGTGAAATAGCTTTAGATTATTAATTAGAGGTCCTTAAATAGCAATTTATCCAAATTCTAACTTTTGGACAAAATTGGGCATGGATGAGTTAAAACTTGAAGTTTATCAAAAAAGGGCATTTTGGTCATTTAGTTATTAAATGATTAAATAGGTGAAAAGATGAAAAAATTCACTCATCTTCTCCCCAAGTCATCGAAAATTCCAATAGCCATTGTTAGGGCTCTTTCAATTTTTCAAGCTTGCTAGTAAGTGCTCCTAAGCCCTGGTTTTGATATTCTTCGTATTTTTGAAGTCCTAGTAGCATGAGTAAGCTATTTTTAGCTATTTGGTGAGCTATTATGGATGTTCAATATGTACATATGTATGACATGCATGTATTTTGATGTTTTATGGAAGAATATGAAAGCTTGATGTAGTAGAAACATCTTTTGCTAAGTGATTTTCCATGAAAATGCATGTAGGGACTAGTTTGTGAAAAACTTTAGTTTGGTCATACATGTGTGATTTAGTGAGAATTGATGAATGCTTTAGTTGAGTAAGTGGTTCGGCTAAGCATGAAAGGATAGAAAGTTGAATAAAAATCACTTTATGAGCCTTGGGGCTAAAGTGTAAATATGAGAAAGTTTAAGGGAAAAATAGTAATTTTGCTAAAGTATGAAATGTGGGTTAATTTAGTCAATGTGTGTATTGAATAAGCTGATTTATTCATTATAGATCAAGAAAGATGAAGCCCGGATCGTAACCGAGGCAAAAGTAAGGTGGTGGACTAAATTGTATATTTCTATACTTTTGAGTATCGAGGTAAGTCTATGCATAAATAATACATTCATACTTACAATTTGTTAATGCTGGCTAGTGTGTAGCATGTTTGAGAACCTATGTGGGATGAATATAGTAGAAATTGTGAATGAATGTATGATCGAGAATGATTGAGGACCTATGTGGTTTAAGTAGAATGATTAAGTAAGTAGACTTGTGCATGTGTTGTGATAATGCTAGATGGTGGGCTAAGTGCAATACCATCCTAATGCATATTGACGATGAGCTAGATATGTGCGATGCTATCGTGAGGTATATCGTCTAGTGGGCTATGTGCTGAACCACTATGAATACCTTTGTGGTAGGCTAAGTGCGATACCACCTTATTAATCAATTGTGGTGTGCTAAGTGCGAAACCACCGAGATATTGGCTGTGTGGATTAACTGTGTGTATTAGCTGTGTGGATTAGTTATGTGAACTAGCTGTGTGGATAAGCTGTGTGGATAAGTTATGTGAATTAACTGTGTGGATGTATTACGAGAAATAATGAGGTGTTGTATGTTATGTAAATGTGATATTTAATGCAGGGGTGCATTTCAATGGTTATGAGTATGTGACTCATGATGAGTTGGAAATGTGGTAAGGGATAGAAAGAGTAAGCACAATGGTATATTATATGTTAGTATAATGCTATTTGTGGGTTAGTTTATACTATGATGCTTAATTGTTTATGTGCAAACTTACTAAGCTCAAAGCTTACTCTCTTTCTTTTCCCTTGTCTTATAGATTAAAAGCGTTGAATCGAGATACGAGGATCATCGGAAGATGTACCCACATATCGAAGACACTTTGGTTCATGAAACTTAATGTTTTGTATATGGCATGTATAGGGGCTAGACAAGTTAGTGAATTTTGTTGTAAATGGCTAAGAAGTGTTGGCCTTTAGATGGATAGCTTATTTTTTATAATGCCATGGTTGTTGGCTATTACATTATATGAAAGAAAGTTATAGTTGTCTATGTGAGATTTCAATTCAATTTGAGTTAATTATGGATGTGTTGTATGAGTGCATGTTGTGTAAGATATAAGGGTGAGGAGAGCTTAGCAAATAGCTTTGTTCTTGGCCATGTGGATAGACACACGGACGTGTGTCTAGGCCATGTGTGACACACGGTCAGCCCACAGGCGTGTGCTTTGGCCGTGCGTCCCCTGCATGTTAGTATTTTAAATCAGAATAGACCACGGACTAGCCACACGGGCATGTGTCTAGGGCGTGTGGGATTAACCAGTGTTGGCCACGGGCTAGCCACACGGGCGCGTGTCTAGACTCTAGGCCGTGTTAAGGTAGTCAGTGTGCACCACGGGTGGTAAGCACGAGCGTGTGCCCTGGCCGTGGGGCATTGGCAGAATGCTGGGGTTTTAGGCACGGTTGGGGGACATGGGCGTGTGTGTCCATGCACGGGCGTGTCTAATCTTGCACGGGCGTGTGAGACCTGTATAAAAGAGAAAAATTTTAAGATTGGAAAAAGTTTTGGTTTAGTCTTGAAAGCCCTCGTGTGTATGAGTGAGGCCTCATAAGTCGAGAAAGAGGTTGTTGAGATGACTTCAGAGAGTAGTTACGACGAGCCTAAGTGGCGATCAAGTGGTTTGAGTTCGGTAACGCCTCGGGCCCGATTCCAGCGTAGAACCCGAGCAAGGGGTGTTATATTTAGTGGTATCAGAGCTATGGTTTAGCCGTTTCTAGGACTATCGTAGCGGGTGTAAGAGTCTAGCTATACTTGCCATAAGTGTACAATGATAGTGTGGTGGTTTCTGATGATTTTAAATCTTGTTTTATATAGTATATGGATTCCGATCCATCGACTGCTGATGAAGCAGCTAGTAATGTGCCGGCTCCTGCGCAAGGAACAGTGCCTGTTCAAAGTGGACCCGAGGTTAGGGGTCAAGGGGAAGAGGCACGAGAAGCATTTCTCCAGATGATGAGCAATTGGTACTCGAATTATGTTCGAGCGAACCCTAATGCTCAACCTGCCCCACCTCCTCCTCCTATACCTCAGCCAAATCCAGTGGCTCCTCAAGGTATGGATGTAGTGAGGATATCGAAACCCCCGGTGGATAAGATTAGGAAACACAGGGCTGAGGAGTTTAGAGCTAAGGTAGATGATGACCTAGAGAGGGCGGAGTTCTGGTTGGAGAACTCGATGAGGGTGTTCGATGAACTCTCATGTACGCCTGAAGAGAGTTTGAAGTGTGTCGTATCCTTGCTGAGAGATTCGGCATACCATTGGTGGAAGACATTGACGCTAGTGGTCCCGAGAGAGCGGGTGACGTGGGACTTCTTTCTGGAAGAGTTCCGGAAGAAGTATATAAGCCAGAGGTTTACTGATCAAAAAAGGAAGGAATTCCTTGAGTTGAAACAAGGAAGAATGCCAGTGGCGGAATATGAGTGTGAGTTTGTTAGCCTTAGCAAATATGCTCAAGAATGTGTATCGTCTGAGACCATCTTGTGTAAGAGGTTCGAAGATGGGCTGAATGAGGACATCAAACTCCTAGTAGGCATTTTGGAGTTGAAAGAATTTGTAGTATTAGTTGAGAGGGCGAGTAAGGCCGAAGAGCTGAGTTCAGAAAAGAGGAGGGCTGTGAGTGAAGCCTGAGATGCTAGAAAGAGGCCGATGGGCAAGTCATACCAAGCCCAGTCGAAAAGATCCAATGAAGTGAATCCTCGGACGACAAAGACACCGATGTGGGTTATTCGCATCGAGACTTGGGCAATACTCGCTTGGGTTCGAGTCTAAGCTCCTCGATGGAAAGTGTGGGCAATACGAAGAGTAAACTAGAGTGTCCAAGTTGTGGTAGATATCACACCGGAGAGTGTTGGGGAAATAGTCAAAAATGTTATAAGTGTGGTTCCCCTGACCACTTTATCCGAAACTGCCCCGAGAGGGATAATAAGGAAGAGAAACAATAGATGAGACCTAGTGATGTGTCTGCAAGGGGTAGACCACCAAGAAACCCTTGAGGTGGGAATAGTGGTAGGGGTGCGTCCAGAGACTCTGCTACGAGACTAGAGGGTCGAGCACCTGCGAGGATGTATGCTATTCACGCTCGCGAAGAATCATCCTCCCCTGATGTGATAACGGGTACTTTTTCTCTCTATGACACCTTCATTATTGCTTTAATAGATCCAGGGTCTACTCATTCTTATATTTGCATGAGATTAGCATCTAGTTTGAGTATGACCGTTGAGTCTACGGACTTAGTGGTTAAGGTGTCAAACCCGTTAGGAAAGCATGTGTTAGTGGACAGAGTGTGTAAGAATTGCCCTTTATTGATTGAGAATCATTATTTTCCGGCAAACCTTATGTTGTTGCCGTTTGATGAGTTTGATTTAATCCTAGGCATGGATTGGTTGACTACCCATAATGTCTTAGTGAACTATGGTAGTAAGTTTATTAATTGAAATGTGAGAGTGGAGATGTGGTTCGGGTTGAATCAGGTGGATCGGATAGTCTACCAGTGATGATTTCTTCCCTAGTGGCTGAGAAATGTTTGAGAAAAGGATGTGAGTCCTATCTTGCTTTTGTGTTGAATACTCAAGAGATTGGAGTAGAGTTTGAAACAGTGCTAGTGGTATGTGAGTATCCAGATGTATTTCTAGAAGAGTTACCCGGATTACCTCTAGTGAGAGAGGTCGAGTTTGGAATTGAGTTGGTTCCGGGAACGGCACCTATTTCAATTGCTCCATATAGAATGGCACATGTAGAGTTGAAAGAACTGAAGGTTCAGTTGCAAGAGTTGACAGATTTGCAAGACCGAGCTACTCGTCGTGGGGTGCTCCGGTATTATTCGTGAAGAAGAAAGATGGGTCTATGAGGTTGTGTATAGACTATAGACAACTGAACAAGGTGACGATGAAGAATAAGTATCCTTTACCAAAGATTGATGGTCTTTTTGATCAACTAAAGGGAGCTACAGTGTTCTCCAAGATAGACTTGAGGTCTGGTTATTATCAGCTCAGAGTGAAAGAGCAAGATGTGTTGAAAACTGCATTTCGGACAAGGTATGGCCATTATGAGTTTTTGGTTATGCCGTTTGGTTTGACGAATGCACCTGTGATTTTTATGGATCTGATGAACCGTGTTTTCAGACCGTATGTGGACAAGTTTGTAGTTGTCTTCATTGACGACATATTGATCTATTCTCGGGATGAGAACGATCATGAAAAGTATTTGAGAATTGTCTTGCAAACTTTGAGAGATAAGCAGTTGTATGCTAAGTTTAGCAAGAGTGAGTTTTGGCTCCGAGAGGTCGAATTCCTAGGACACATGGTGTCAGGTGATGGTGTTAGAGTTGACCCGAGTAAGATATCGGCTGTTGTGGATTGGAAACCACCGAGGAACGTGTCTGAAATCAGAAGTTTCTTAGGATTAGTAGGATATTACAGACGTTTTGTAAAGGGGTTCTCTGTGATTGCTACCCCGATGACGAAACTATTGCATAAAGATGTCAAGTTTGAATGGACTGAGACATGTCAACAGAGCTTCGAGAGACTGAAAACAATGTTGACTGAGGCACCGGTTTTGGTTCAACCAGAACCGGGGAAAGAATTCGTGATTTATAGTGATGCGTCGTTTAATGGTCTCAGTTGCATGTTGATGCAAGAGGGTAAGGTAGTCGCTTACGCCTCGAGGCAGCTAAAACCGCACGAGAAGAATTATTCGACTCATGATTTGGAGTTAGCAGCGATTGTTTTTGCGTTAAAGATTTGGCGACATTACTTATATGGTGAGAAGTGTCGAATCTTTACGGATCACAAGAGTTTAAAGTATTTGATGGATCAGAAGGATCTGAATCTGAGACAGAGATGGTGGCTTGAGTTGTTGAAAGACTATGAGTTAGTCATTGACTACCACCCGGGAAAAGCAAATGTGGTTGCGGATGCCCTGAGTAGGAAATCCTTGTATGCTCTAAGAGTTATGAGCACGAGTTTAGCATTGTCTGACGATGGTGCTATTTTGGCAGAGTTGAGAGCTAAGCCACTATTTGTTCAACAAATATGTAAGGCTCAGAAAAATGACAGTGAGATACAAGCTAAGATAGCTAAGTGCGGATTAGAAAGTGATTCTGATTTTTGAGTGGATTTGAATGGTTGTCTGATGTATCGTGATAGAATTTGTGTTCCTAAAGATGAGGAGTTGATTCGAAAGGTTTTGCATGAGGCCCACAGTGGATGTTTGTCAAGACATCCAGCAAGATGAAAAATGTACAACGACTTGAGGAAGTTGTATTGGTGGACGGGTATGAAAAGAGATATTTCAGAGTTTGTGACCAAGTGTTTAATTTGTCAACAAGTGAAAGCTGAGCATCAAGTGCCTTCGGGATTGCTTTAGCCAGTAATGGTACCCGAATGGAAGTGGGATCGGATTACCATGGATTTTGTAATGGGGTTGCCGATGACTCCGAGAAAGAGAGATATTGTGTGGGTTGTTGTAGATAGATTGACGAAGTCGGCTCACTTTATTCCAATACGTGTTGATTATTCACTGGATAAGTTAGCTGAGTTGTATGTGGCAGAGATAGTGAGATTGCATGGTGTAACTGTGTCTATTATATCGGATAGAGATCCGAGGTTTACTTCGAGATTTTAGAAGAAGTTGCAAGAGGCCATTGATACGAGATTGAATTTTAGCACTGCGTTCCATCCGCAAACCGATGGTCAGTCTGAAATAGTGATTCAAGTTCTTGAAGATATGCTTCGATGCTGTGTGTTAGAACTCGAAGGTAGTTGGGAGAGATATCTACCTTTGGTCAAATTTGCCTACAACAATAGTTATCAGTCGAGTATACAGATGGCACCGTATGAGGCTTTGTATGGTCGTAAGTGTCGGACTCCTTTGTATTGGACTGAGCTTAGTGAGAAGCGGATCCATGGGGTCGATCTAGTGAAAGAAACTGAAGAGAAGGTGAAAGTAATCCGTAATAGTCTGAGAGCTGCTTCGGACCAACAGAAGTCGTACGCGGATTTGAAAAGAAAAGAAATTGAGTTTGAAGTGGGCGACGAAGTGTTTTTGAAAGTGTCCCCATGGAAGAAGGTTATGAGATTTGGACGAAAAGGGAAATTGAGTCCAAGGTTTATAGGGCCGTATGAGATCATAGACAGAATTGGGCTTGTAACGTACTGGTTGGCTTTACCGGTAGAGTTGGAAAAGATTCCTAATGTGTTCCATGTGTCGATGTTGCGACGGTATCACTTCGATCCTTCACATGTGATTCCTTCGACGGAAATTGAGATAAGATCGGATATGTCTTATGAAGAAGAGTCGATTAAGATCTTAGCTCGAGAAGTGAAACAGTTGAGAAATAAGAGCATAGCACTAGTGAAAGTGTTATGGCAGAAACATGGTGTGGAAGAGGCTACGTGGGAAACGGAAGAAGCTATGAGAGAGCAACATCCAAACCTCTTTACTGGTAATATTTTCGGGGACGAAAATATCTAAAGGGGGGGAGAGTTGTAACATCCCGGTTTAGGGCCTAGTCGGAATAGTGGTGCGAGACCACAAATCTGAGGGTTATAAATGAGTTATTGAGGTTTATGCCTTCTATGCATGCTAGTGTGAAAGTTTCATGAAGCAATTTTGTGAAATTGTGGTTGAATTGTCCAAAAGGACTAAATTGCAAAAGTTGCAAAATGTATGTTTCTAGAAGCTATATGTGTGAAAAAGCTTTAGATTATTAATTAGAGGTCCTTAAATAGCAATTTATCCAAATTCTAACTTTTGGACAAAATTGGGCATGGATGAGTTAAAATTTGAAGTTTATCAAAAAAGGGCATTTTGGTCATTTAGTTATTAAATGATTAAATAGGTGAAAAGATGACAAAAATTCACTCATCTTCTCCCCAAGTCAAAATTCAAATAGCCATTGTTAGGGCTCTTTCAATTTTCAAGCTTGCTAGTAAGTGCTCCTAAGCCCTGTTTTTGATATTCTTCATATTTTTGAAGTCCTAGTAGCATGAGTAAGCTATTTTTAGCTATTTGGTGAGCTATTATGGATGTTCAAAAATGTACAGATGTATGACATACATGTATTTTGATGTTTTATGGAAGAATATGAAAGCTTGATGTAGTAGAAACATCTTTTGCTAAGTGATTTTCCATGAAAATGCATATAGGGACTAGTTTGTGAAAAACTTTAGTTTGGTCATACATGTGTGATTTAGTGAGAATTGATGAATGCTTTAGTTGAGTAAGTGGTTCGGCTAAGCATGAAAGGATAGAAAGTTGAATAAAAATCACTTTACGAGCCTTGGGGCTAAAGTGTAAATATGAGAAAGTTTAGGGGCAAAATAGTAATTTTGCTAAAGTATGAAATGTGGGTCAATTTAGTCAATGTGTGTATTGAATAAGCTGATTTATTCATTATAGATCAAGAAAGATGAAGCCCGGATCGTAACCGAGGCAAAAGCAAGGTGGTGGACTAAATTACACATTTCTATACTTTTGAGTATCGAGGTAAGTCTATGCATAAATAATGCATTCATACTTACAATTTGTTAATGCTGGCTAGTGTGTAGCATGTTTGAGAACCTATGTGGGATGAATGTAGTAGAAATTGTGAATGAATGTATGATCGAGAATGATTGAGGACCTATGTGGTTTAAGTAGAATGATTAAGTAAGTAGACTTGTGCATGTGTTGTGATAATGCTAGATGGTGGACTAAGTGCGATACCATCCTAATGCATATTGACGATGAGCTAGCTATGTGCAATGCTATCGTGAGGTATATCATCTAGTGGGCTATGTGTTGAACCACTATGAATACCTTTGTGGTAGGCTAAGTGCGATACCACCTTATTAATCAATTATGGTGTGCTAAGCGCGAATCCACCGAGATATTGGATGTGTGGATTAACTGTGTGTATTAGCTGTGTGTAATAGTGATCGCTGTAAATCAGAGTTTTAAAATTTATAAAAGAATGATCGAACCTGGAAACTAACTCTGACAACGATTAAAGGAAAGTGCACCTATCGAACAGTAGTATAGCTTAGGCAAGACCGGATTATCAAACCCAAAGGAACTAAAAGTACTAATACTAACTTTCTTTTTATTATTTAGCCTAAAATAAGTGAAGTTGTTTATTAACCTAAATTAATTAACTACTAACTAAAGACTCTAAGACAAAGAAGAATGAATTTGGAAAATAACTTGGGAAGAACTCAGTTGATTTAAACGATACCCTAGGAAGAATCCACCTAGACTTCACTTGTTATCTATCACTGAACCATATGATTTTATTTACTTAGTTTGATCCGTAAGACTCCCTAACGTATATTAAACCCTCTCTCGAGGCGAATAACGCCTAACCCTAGGTTAATTAGTGGAACTCTCGTTCTCTTATAATAACCCCTAGAATAGCGATGAAATCGATCTATGGATTCCCATATTAGGTTTCACCCTAATCCGGCAAAATCTCGTCACCCTATCTCTAGGCGTGCGATCAACTCCGCTTAATTATGTTGGATCTACTCTTAGGCAGGGTCTATTCCTCCTCCACCTAAGCACATTAAATTTGGATTAAGCTCACATAATTAAGAACAAACTAAGCATTTATCATATAATTCAAATAATCAAATAACAAGATTCATCATAGGTTTCATCCCCTTCGGGTATCCGAAGGGTTTAGTTCATAAAAATAAAGAAAAACATCTCAAGAGAAAAGATAAAACAAAACATAAGAAATCCCTAAAACCCCCTGAAGGAATTGAAGAGGAGATCCTCCGTCTTGAGTATAATTCTGGCTTCTTGAGATGGATCAACTAGCTATCCCTGAGTGAATCCCCACAAATCTTGTAACATCCTAAATTTACGGGCCTATACATTTAGTGTAGGGATAGGTTTACTATGTTAATTTAATTGATAGGGTCTAAATTTGGGCTTAGAATTAGGCAAAAGGCCCAGATTAAAGTGGCATCATTAATGATTAAAAGGAACAAGTTTTGGGTCGCAAGGAGCCCATGTTTTAGGCCAAATTCGGCACTTTAAATGAAGAGAGGGTGACGCCACACACAAGGAATTAAGGGCCCAAGTATTAAGTTTAATGAGGCCCAAATATTTTAATTTAAGTGAGTTAAATTTGGCATTAGGGATTAGTAGAGGTGGACGGCTACAAGGCTATAAAATAGGAGAATTTATGTGGATTTTAAAGTGATAATATCATAGATAAAAAGGAGAAAAGTTAGGAGCTTATCTTCAAGGAAGTGTTGGCCGAAAATCCACCACCTAGAGGAGTGTAAAATTCGACTCTTCGCATGGCAAGGAGGGTGCCGAATTTCTCCTCTCTTTAGCTTGAATTTTAAGGGCATTTTCGGTTTTTAGCAGAGGTGCCAAAATATCTATAAATAGGGGCTAGCTCCTTGATTCGACACTCTAAAACCCTAAATTTCTCTCCTATTATGCCAAAATTCCCTAGCCTCTCCCTCTCCAATTTCTTTAAAAGCCGAAACTCTTCTCCACTTTTTCCTTCTTGTGCCGATTTCTCTAGGAAGCCGAAGCATCCATAGTCTTTTCTTCTATTCATCCTATTTGAGAATTAGTTCTATACTTCTGGCATTTAAATCTTCCATGGGCATTGCCGAATCCTCTCTCTAGTGCTAGCCGAATCTCCTATGCTAAGGTAAGTGTTGATTTTTGATTAATTCTCATGATCCATTCCCGATTTTTGAAAGGCAAAAGCCAAAAGCTAATAGTTTAATGGTTTTATGATGGGCGGCAATTCAAGATTTGAAGGAAGCTTAGTCGACTAGATCTAAAAGCCGAAAATCATAATTCTCCAATTTCGGGATTTTAAGGTAAGAAGATTTGTTATTCAAATATATAAAATTGGGTAGAACACTAACCATGGCCGAATATAGGAGAGGCCCTAGTTTCGCATCTTTTAGACTTTTGAGCAAAGTTGTAGTAAGGGTATCGACATTAATCAGTGTGTAGATCTCTAACACACTACTAATAAACTCAGTATGTATGTTTATTTATATATGTTATGGGCTAAAAAGCCGGAATGAGGTTGTGTAGATAATCGAATGGAACCCTAAAAGGGTTAGACAAATATGCTGAATGCGTAAACATAGAACTCCCTATGTGTATCGAAAAGTATATAAGTCTGTATGATGTTTTCTTTATGTATGTATGCATGGGGTGGGAATGATGATATTGAAGGGGAAGTGCATGATAGGTCACTTGGTGATCGGTGGTAGAAATCCCACATAATTTAAATGAAAGGTCACATAGTGATCGGTGGCGATGCCACGTTAAATGATTCCTAATTAATAGGAATAGGCGATGCACTGTCGTTTTGGTGTGTAGCGAATGGAGGGTTGATTGTAGAAATCCCCAGGTGTGATGGTTAGTGCGGGATGGTGTGTAGAGGATGGAAACCTAGGATGGGCTGGGTTTTCATTATTTATTATTTATCATGTGATTATGATTGATACCTTTATGCATGGGCCAGGCCCATAATGTGTTTGTGGGCTCAGTCGTTGTGTGTTTTGAGATTTATACACTGATGAGTCTTGGTGACTCACGCTTTCCTTTTCTCTACTCTTCCGGATGAGCGTTAGATCGTGGAAATGGGAGCCGAGACGGACTCGAGGGCCATCAAGCTTTGTTTCTATAAATTATTTTTTTGGGATTTCTTTAAGTATTATTTTATTTTTACTTTGGAATTATCAATGTAATAAGGCCCCATAGTTTTATCCAACTAAGTAGTTTTAATGTTCTGCAACTTATGAGATTATGTCAAAGGTTTAATTATACTTAATACAAGGTTTTATTTTTAAAATGCTGCTTATTTACTTAAATAATGTCTATTTAATTTACGACTTCCAAAACCAACAAGACAAAAGTTTTTAATGTACAACTAGTAGCATATCAGATCTGGTCGAAACGCATGGGCCGGGTTTGGGGTGTTACATTTTGGTATCAGAGCCCAGTTCAAAACTCGGGCTGTGAAATGGGTCTAATCTTTGTTTTTAAAAAGTTGAAAAAATGTTTTGGATGAAGATATGGCCTTGAGTCTCACCGGCACCCAATCCACCTGTAAGTATTCGAACTCCCGATTGTGATATAAATGTGAGCCTAATGGGCCTTATGGGACGTAGACTATCTAGGTTAGAACTTGATGGACTCTAGGCTTAGACAAACAACTCTTCAAATCCATAAGACTTAATTTCACTAAACAAAACCTTTAAACGAGTCGCAAGACTAAGGTGTGGCAACAAGCATATGCATGTCTAGGAATAGATCCTAAGAGCTTGGTATTTAAGCGATCCAAGTGACTCACCTCCTCTTCATTGGAATCTTACAGTGCGTAGTACTGCTCACCCTAGCTATAAGGACTTGTTCATGGGCCAACCCATAATTCAAACCCGAAAGGGACCAACCACCCTATTTTGGCAAACAAAACCCCTAAGTTTTGTACATTTCCAAAAGATACACTTGATTTGAAAATGTTCACAGCTATGAAAAATTTACCCAAAACCCTATGTTTACAAGAGTAACTAGATTTTCCAAAGTGCCCTATTTTGAAAAAAAAAAAAATTCTGGTTTATAAATTACCAAATACCCCGGATTGTAAAATTACCAATATACCCCCGGATTGTAAAAATTACCAAAATACCCTTCTTTCACAAAATCACCAAGGAACTTTATTATGAAGAGTTACGAAAATATCCCTGTAGGATAAAATTACGAAAATACCCCTGGGTAGTGAATCAACGAAAACACCTTTACGTGAAGAATGTAAGTGCTTGGATGTTATTTGTATGATGTATGTGTTTTATTTTAGTTAGAGGTCACAAACTTGAGATCAGTATTGTGAATGCGAATTCGAAAGAACTACTCTTAAACTATTGTTCATAAAGCTGCTCGTAGTTAATCAATAAAGAAAACTAATAATTCATAAAATTTCTAAATAGATAAACGCGAATCGGTAAAATGAGTACAATGGGTCGAGGACGTCCGCCACGTGGTCGTGGTAGGGGTAGAATGACCGTGTCAGAACCAGTGGGATCTTGCCATGGATCCGTAACGAGATGTCGTGCGCGGAGGAGGAATTTCAGACTGTGTCGGAGATGACGTGGTATCTCGTGCAATGTTAAGGGTTTTAGAGAGGGTTGTTGGGGTAGGTATGGGCACGGGAGCCGGAAATCTGTCTTGAGCGGCTTAGGGCCAATGGGGCGAGAATGTTTAGGGAATTTCTAGGTAGCCCCAAGTTCACCGAGTATTGGTTGGAGGCGGTAGAACGAATAATGGATGATTTGGATTTCACGGAGGAGGAGAAGTTGAAAGGGGTTGTATCCTCCCGAGGATGAAGCCTATCAATGGTGGCTTACGGTGAAGGATGGTACGATGGTGGCGATCGTATCACTTGGGATTTCTTTAAAACAGCGTTTCAGAATAAGTACATTAGATCGAGTTATGTGGATGCGCAACGCAGGGCATTTTTGAATCTGGTGCAGGAGAGTAGGTCAGTGGCTGCGTATGAAGCTTAATTCTTACGCCTTAGCCGTTATGCTCGTGGGATGGTAGCCACGGAGCATGAACGTTGTGTTAGGTTCAAAGATGGTGCGAGGATGATTTGCGTGTTTTAATAGCCCCACAAATGGGAGGGAATTTGTTTGCCCTAGTAGAAAAGGCTAAGATAGCCGAGGAAGTAAAGCGGACCGAAAAACTGAATCGAGATAGAGATATGGGTGGAAAGAAGAGGAATTTTGGATCGTCAGAGGCATCTAGGCAAGCTCAGAAAAGACCCAGGTCGGACGGGCCGAGACGGGATGAGAGACCTGCTGCTGCTAGTCAGACACAGAAGTGTGCTCGATGTGGTAAATTCCATGAAGGTGAGTGTTGGGCGGGCAGTGGGAAGTGCTTTAGGTGTGGATCTACGGACCACCAAGTTAGAAACTGTCCGCAGCAACGGGGTAGTGAAGGGTCCACAGGTCAAGAGAATGCACCGCCGGGTAGAGGAGGTCAACAACCACCAAGGGGCCGTGCTCAAGGCAATGGTGGCAATGGCACAGGACATGGTCGTGGAGATGCAGGTTATACTGAGGCGAGGCGGCCAGCCTTGGTCTATGCAGCACGTCGCCAAGGGGACGAGGATGCTCTAGATGCTAACACTGGTGCGTACTCTACCATAGTATACTAAGTGTTTCTTTTGGCTTTAGAATCGGAGTGCGCAAGTAAAAAGCATAGTGGTGTGACTTGGGTAGTACGATTAATAGTTAGTTGGAAATTTCGAGGATGAAATTTCTTTAAGGTGGTAGAACTGCGTAACATCCTAAATTTACGGCCTATACATTTAGTGTAGGGATAGGTTTACTATGTTAATTTAATTGATAGGGGTCTAAATTTTGGCTTAGAATTAGGCAAAAGGCCCGATTAAAGTGGCATCATTAACGATTAAAAAGGAACAAGTTTTGGGTCAAGAGAGCCCATGTTTTAGGCCAAATTCGGCACTTTAAATGAAGAGAGGGTGACGCTACACACAAGGAATTAGGGGCCCAAGTATTAAGTTTAATGAGGCCCAAATATTTTAATTTAAGTGAGTTAAATTTGGCATTAGGGATTAGCAGAGGTGGACGGCTACAAGGCTATAAAATAGGAGAATTTATGTGGATTTTTAAGTGATAATATCATAGATAAAAAGAGAAAAGTTAGGAGCTTATCTTCAAGGGAAGTGTTGGCGAAAATCCACCACCTAGAGGAGTGTAAAATTCGCTCTTCGCATGGCAAGGAGGGTGCCGAATTTCTCATCTCTTTTAGATTGAATTTTAAGGGCGTTTTCAGTTTTTAGCAGTAGGTGCCAAAATATCTAAAAATAGGGGGGCTAGCTCCTTGATTCTGACACTAAAAACCCTAAATTTCTCTCCCATTGTGCCGAAATTCCCTAGCCTCTCCCTCTCCAATTTCTTTAAAAGTCGAAACTCTTCTCCACTTTTTCCTTCTTGTGCCGATTTCTCTAGGAAGCCGGAGCATCCATAGTCTTTTCTTCTATTCATCCTATTTGAGAATTAGTTCTATACTTCCGGCATTTAAATCTTCCATGGGCATTGCCAAATCCTCTCTCCAGTGCTAGCCGAATCTCCTATGCTAAGGTAAGTGTTGATTTTTGATTAATTCTCATGATCTATTCCCGGTTTTTCAAAGGCAAAAGCCAAAAGCTAATAGTTTAATGGTTTTATGATGGGCGGTAATTCGGGATTTGAAGGAAGCTTAGTCGACTAGATCTAAAAGCCGAAAATCATAAGTCTCCAATTTCGGGATTTTAAGGTAAGAAGATTTGTTATTCAAATATATAAAATTGGGTAGAACACTAACCATGGCCGAATATAGGAGAGGCCCTAGTTTCGCATCTTTTTGACTTTTTGAGCAAAGTTGTAGCAAGGGTATCGACATTAATCAGTGTGTAGATCTCTAACACACTACTAATAAACTCGTATGTATGTTTATTTATATATGTTATGGGCTAAAAAGCTGGAATGAGGTTGTGTAGACAGTCGAATGGAACCCTAAAAGGGTTAGACAAATATGCCAGGTACGTAAACATAGAACTCCCTATGTGTATCAAAAAGTATATAAGTCTGTATGATGTTTTCTTTATGTATGTATGCATGGGGTGGGAATGATGATATTGAAGGGGAAGTGCATGATAGGTCACTTGGTGATCGGTGGTAGAAATCCCACATAATTTAAATGAAAGGTCACATAGTGATCGGTGGCGATGCCACGTTAAATGATTCCTAATTAATAGGAATAGGCAGTACGGCTGTCGTTTTGGTGTGTAGCGAATGGAGGGTTGATTGTAGAAATCCCCAAGGTGTGATGGTTAGTACGGGATGGTGTGTAGAGGATGGAAACCTAGGATGGGCTGGGTTTTTCATTATTTATTATTTATCATGTGATTATGATTGATACCTTTATGCATGGGCCAGGCCCATAATGTGTTTAATGGGCTCAGTCGTTGTGTGTTTTGAGATTTATACACCGAGTCTTGGTGACTCACGCTTTCCTTTTCTCTACTCTTCCGGATGAGCAAGAGATCGTGGAAATGGGAGCCGAGACGGACTCGAGGGCCATCAAGCTTTGTTTCTATAAATTATTTTTTTGGGGATTTCTTTAAGTATTATTTTATTTTTACTTTGGAATTATCAATGTAATAAGGCCCCATAGTTTTATCCAACTAAGTAGTTTTAATGTTCTCGCAACTTATGAGATTATGTCAAAGGTTTAATTATACTTAATACAAGGTTTTATTTTTAAAATGCCGCTTATTTACTTAAATAATGTCTATTTAATTTACGACTTCCAAAACCAACAAGACAAAAGTTTTTAATGTACAACTAGTAGCATACCAGATCTGGTCGAAATGTATGGTCCGGGTTTGGGGTGTTACAAATCTGCCTTTTCTGGCCTAGCACGACGCCCCTAGACGATAGCTTTGGGCTCCCTCTTTCAGGTCATACTTAGGGTGTAATTATAAGCTTTTGAAATAGGTTTCTTTCTCCCTAAGTATCCCTTCCCGAATGAAATTGCTCTTTTCCATGACAAAGGGACGGCCATGGCGCGTGCCCGTGTAAATCGTGGACAGGCCGTGTTCGGACTTCTTTAATGAAGCACGGCCGTGTGAATCGAGGGAAGACCGTGTTCTAGATGATCAGTGAGGCACGGCCGTGTTATCTTTGGTCCAGGCCGTGTCGGTTTCATGCTTTGGCCCATTTGTCCCGTTTTAAGCCCGTTTTGCGTTCTTTTCATCCCCTGGTGCTTTCCTGAGTATATATCATGAAAAGAAAGGATTAAGAGCACCAAATTACATAAAATAAGGGATAATTCATCCAAAAGCGTACTAAATGTGGGCCTAAAATATGTTACTATTTCGGTTTATCAAATACCCCCACACTTAAGCTTTTGCTTGTCCTCATGCAAAATTCTCAACTTACAATTAAAACGAACTTCCTATAATTCATAATATTCATTGATAGTGTTTCATCATAATTCAGAGATAATTTATACATGGATAATTCAACTCAAAGCGTCCTAAAAATTCAAACAGTATAAGTCATAGATTTTGTAGCACGAAAATATCGGTGTCTCCCTTTATCTAAATAATTACCTTTAATTTGAATTCGACAAGGATTGACATCCTCACAAAAGATTCACTCAAATCACTCAAAGTGTTTAAGGTTCAAAATTTAGGCACTCAAAAGTCAAACATGAAGAGTTAATCCCATAGGCTTGCATGAAAATCAAATCTCCACCACTGAAATATGAGATGAAACACAAATCAAAAGGTCTTTGTTAGGGTTGTAACGGGGCTAGGGTTAAGGTGCGGAAAAAGGCTGAATTAGAGGGTTAGAATCGAGTTTGAATTGACAAATTACCTAACTAAGAACTAATGAACTAATAATAATAATTACATCAATTGAAAACTAATAATACTAACACTACGAGCTTCTTCTTCGATATTTGGAATTTAAATAAATGTATAAGCTCGTTTAATCACATAACTAATAATGAATATATTTCGTTTTTTTAAGAACAACTAAATACATAATAAAGGATAAACTACTAAAATTCATAATTAGGCAACTAATCAAATCAAATATCGATATAAGGGTAGTTAAAAGAATGGTGATAACAAAAACAAAGAGGTTCTGGGTTAATATTAGTGGGTGAGTCAATAAATGGGTTGTTATGATTAAACGGGGTTCACTAGGGGTTAATTATGAAGGTGGGTTTTTAGTGGAGTAAATGGGTTAAATCCTAGGTGCCTTTATCATCTCTGTATATCAAATCAAAAAAAGGAGGTCTCGACATGTATAATCGATGCAAGTTCTAGAATAACAGATCAATGTTGACATACTCATAATCAATAAAGTGAGCAAGAAAAAGAATTTATGCTCTATAAGGCTCAAAAACTCACAAAAATTATGGGTATTTTGATGTCAACCTCGTAAAATTCAAACTTCAAAGTAATATTTAAACTTAGTTCGACAACCTAGAAAATTTTCTAAATTCCTGAAAAATAGACTTATCATGCTTGATTCTCTAGTATTCTTCAAATTTAATTATCAATGCACAATTATCAATGACTTAATCTAAAACATATCAATAAAAATCATAAATCACCAGAAATTTCATCCTAATTAGTAATATGAGGAAATTACTTAAAAATAAGACTAAATTCAGGGATTTGAGTTAGGTATCTTTTTGGTTGTTCACCCCCCACACTTAAGATGTACATTGCCCTCAATGTACAAAGATAAATAATGATAATTAGTGATCAATCAAAAGATAAGAGGGAAAGTGTTACTTCCTGGTTTTACGGATGAGATCCTTGGAGGATGTGGAAAGTGTGTGGCATCAGGTGACTTTTTGTATTTCTCCTAGTTGTGCGTTTGTGTACGTGGAGTGTGTATTTTATTCTGCAAAGTCGCTAGTTAACGATGATGTAATAGATATGTGGTTAGGGATGCTTGAATAGTTAGATAGCCAATTGTTAAAGTTTGCAATAATAAAAGTTCGAACAACACAAAATAAAGAAAATATAATGTAAGATAACAAATTAAAAAGACTCAGAGGTCCTCATCATTGGTTGGATCTGGTGGTGGTGTTGATGTTGAAATGTGGAGGTGCTGGCATATTTGTTACAGAGTTGCCTCTAGTCCATCAAAGCGTCGAGTGTTTTCAGCGAAATATAGCTCAAACTGGTCGAGTCGTGCAGAGATGTCTGCTAATGATGTTGCTGCTCGGTATGGATGCTGGCTTGGATTTGGGGAAAAGAGGGGTTAAAACTAATTTTAGGGTTAGGTTTTGGGGGGGAAAGACGGTTAGATTTTATATATAGGGGAGGTGGCACGGTCCATCGCCACGCCCGTGTTCATTTGAAAATGCCCGTGCTTTTCACGATTTCCAAAATTTGGGCGCGTTTAAGGGTTCTTGGCACGGCCGTGGGTAAATTAGCACGTCCGTGTTTTAATAGTCAGTATGTTGGCATGGTGAGATCGCACGGGCGTGTATTACCCGTGTTCGATAAGTCAGTAGCTTCACACGGTTAGGAGGCACGGGCGTGATCCGTGTCGTAGCCCGTGTTGTCGAAAGAAATTTTTCCCTGTTTGTGCACGGCTCCTGGCACGCCCGTGTTTTGGCCCTTATCTTGCACACGGCCATTGACACGCCCGTGTTAAAGGCCGTGTTTCAAAACCTGCGTTTCTATTGGACTAATTTTAGTGTGGTGTTAGAAAAAATGAAAATAAAATGTTAGTAGGTTAGTGCTCGGGTTGCCTCCCGAGAAGCGCTTGTTTATAGTCTTAAGCTAGACTTTCCTGCTTTCGGTTCTAAAAGAAGGCTCATGGAGCATAAGCTCCTCTCTCATATCTCTAAAATCTGCACCATTATAAATTTTAAGTCGGTGACCATTTACCTTGAATGTGCCTTTAGTGGGATGAGTTACCTCGATGGTGCCATATGGAAAAATTGTTTTGATCATAAATGGGCCTGACCATCTTGATTTTAACTTTCCTAAATAGTTTAAGCCTTGTGTTGTATAGTAGGACCAGGTCTCCTACTTTGAATTGTTTTGATCTCTTGAGACGAGCATCGTGGCGTCGCTTTGTTGCTTCCTTGTGCAGCTTTGAGTTCTCATAGGCTTCCGTTCTCCACTCGCCCACTTTCGCTCATCTGCATCATTCTTCTCTTTCTTGCAATTTTGAGGTCAGAATTCAAAAATTTTATTGCCCAAAAAGCTTTGTGTTCTAATTCGAATGGTAGATGACAGCTTTTCCCGTATACAAGTTTGTATGGGGATGTCCCTAGAGGTGTTTTAAATGTCGTTCTATAGGCCCATAAAGCATCATCTACTTTAATCGCCCAATCTTTTCTACTTGATTCAACTGCTTTTTCTAGAATACGCTTAAGTTCTCGGTTGTCTTTGCCTCAACTTGCCCACTTGGTTTGAGGATGATATGGGGTGGTCAGTCTGTGGTATACTCCATATTTTTAGGACTTTTGCAAATTGAGTATTACAGAAATGAGTACCCCTATCACTAATGATGGCTCTCGGTGTGCCAAATCGGGAAAACAGTTTCTTGAGAAACTTGACTACTACCCTAGCATCATTGGTAGGTAAAGCTTCCGCTTCTACCCATTTGACATGTAGTCAACTGCCACTAGGATGTACTTGTTTCCAAACGAACTAGGGAATGGTCCCATGAAATCAATACCCCATATATCAAATATTTCACATGATAACATATATGTTTGAGGCATTTCATCACGTTTAGAAATATTACCTATTCTTTGGCATCTATAACACGAGGTAACATACCTGTTGGCATCTTTAGATAGAGTGGGCCAATAAAAACCTGATTCGAGTATTTTGTGTGTTGTCTTAATACCACTGTAGTGTCCTCCTGATGGTCCTGAATGGCAATGCTCCAAGATTTTGCTCGCTTTTGTCTTTGTAACACATCTTATAATTATCTGATCTGCACATATGCGAAAAAGAAAGGGATCTTCCCAAAAATAATTTTTCACATCAGCAAAGAATCGCTTCTTTTGGTGATGTGTTAATTTCCTTGGTAAGACGTTAGCTGCTAAATAATTCGCAATATTTGCAAACCATGGTACCTTAGAATGTGTTATAGAAAAGAGTTGTTCTTCGGGAAACGAATCATTTATTTCACTTTCATCGAGTTCTTTGGTGTGTGGATTTTCAAGTCTAGAAAGGTGATCCGCTGCAAGATTATCGGCTCCCTTCTTATCTTGTATTTCTAAGTCGAATTCCTGTAAGAGTAAAATCCATCGTATGAGTCCGGTTTTGCATCGGGTTTGTTTAAAAGATAACGAAGAGAGTCAATGGTCGGAGTGTAATGACAACTTTAGACAATATTAGATATCTGTCTAAATTTATCAAAAGCAAAAACTACGGCTAGCAATTCTTTCTCTGTGGTGGTATAGTTTTCTTGTGCGGGTGTTAGTGTTCTGCCAGCGTAGTAAATTGGCTGAAAATGCTTGCCTCTTCGTTGTCCCAAAACTGCACCTACTGCGAAGTCACTTGCATCACACATTAGTTCAAAGGGTAGATTCCAATCAGGTGCAATTATAATTGGAGCATTTATTAGTTTATCCTTAAGGATATTGAATGCATCTAAACATTCCTGATCAAAATTGAAAGGAACATCTTTTTCTAGTAATTTTGTTAAAGGCTTAGCTATTTTAGAAAAATCCTTAATGAATCTTCTATAAAATCCTGCATGTCCTAAAAAGCTTCTAATGGCCTTAACTGAACTGGGAGGAGGTAATTTTTCTATGGTTTCAATCTTTGCTTTATCTACCTCGATCCCTTTACTAGAAATTTTATGTCCTAATACTATTCCCTCTTGTACCATGAAGTGACATTTTTTCCCAATTTAAAACAAGGTTTGTTTCCTCTCATCTCATTAGGACTCGTTTTAAATTCTTAAGGCAAAGATGGAAAGAATTATCGTAAACTGAGAAATCATCCATAAATACCTCCATGATATCTTCCACGAGTTCATCAAAGATTGCTAGCATGCAACGCTGAAAAGTAGCAGGAGCATTACATAATCCAAAAGGCATTCTACGATAAGCAAACGTCTGAGTATGGGCATGTGAACGTTGTCTTCTCTTGATCTTCGTGTGCTATTGGGATTTGGAAATAGCCGGAGAGTCCATCTAGGAAGCAATAGTACATGTGTCCCGATAACCTTTCTATCATTTGATCAATAAAGGGTAGGGAAAGTGATCTTTTCTAGTGGCGTCATTCAGTTTCTGTAATCTATGCAAACTTTCCAACTTTGTGACTCATCCCGGTAGGAATTAGTTCATTCTTTTCGTTAGCTACCACGGTCATGCCTCCTTTCTTTGGGACAACTCCGCACAGACTCACCCACTTGCTGTCGTAAATAGGATAAATTATTCCAAAGCATCTAGAAGTTTAATTACCTCGGTTTTCACGACTTCTTTTACGTTGGGATTTAGTCGTCTTTGTGGTTGCACACATGGCTTGTACTCATCTTCCATTAAAATTTTGTGGGTACAAAATGTTGGGCTTATTCCCTAATGTCGAGATTTTCCAAGCTATGTCTTTTTATGCTCTCTCAACTGTATCAACTCTTCTTTTTTCCTTGGGTTCTAATTAAAGAGATAATTACTGCAACATAGAATTTTCCCCAAGGAATGCATACTCTAGGTGCTTTGGCAGTTGTTTTAATTCTAAATTGGGTGGTTCATCAACAGAGGGTTTTTGTTTGAAATCGTCATCAAATTTGATGCTTTCTTTTTCCGTTTGTTTTGATGATAATTTTAGCTCGGAAGCTTCATCTTCTTCCCCCTCTTCTTGAGTGAGACACAGCTCCATCGTGTCATCATGCAGGATTTCCTGTAATGAGTTTTGAATGAGATGGTCATTGGTATCAACAAAATAACATGAATCATCTTGTTCTCTAGAATATTTCATGGCATCATAAATTTGAAAACTAATTTCCTCATCGCCTATCCTTAATGCAAGTTTACCATCACCTACATCAATAACAGCCCTAGCAGTAGCTAAAAAAGGGCGCCCTAGAATTAAGGGGACCTCAATGTCTTCATCCATGTCAAGCACAACAAAATCAACGGGAAAAATAAATTTATCAATTTTTACCAAGACGTCTTCGATAACTCCCCTAGGATATTTAATAGATCTATCAGCTAACTGAATACTCATCCTAGTGGGTTTTGGTTCCCCGAGATCTAGTCGTTTAAACATCTTATAAGGCATTAAATTAATTCTGGCACCTAGATCAGCTAATGCTTTCTTAACATTTAAACTGCCAATTAAACAAGGAATAGTAAAACTTCCTGTGTCTTTTAATTTGGTTGGTAGCTTGTTTTGGAGGATGGCCGAACATTCTTCATTAAGCTCCACCATTGATATTTCTTCAAGCTTCCTTTTATTTGTTAGGAGTTCTTTCAAGAATCTCGCGTACGTCGGCATATGTGAAATGGCTTCAACAAAAGGTAGGTTAATATGTATTTGTTTAAAAAGTTCGAGAAACTTACCATATTGGGAGTCTAATCGTTCTTTCTTCAACCTTGCTGGATATGGGATCGGTGGTTTACTTTCTTTATGTACTGGAATTACATCCTCAATTTTCATATCCTTTGTTTTGTCATCTACGGGTGGCATTCTTTTCTCTGGTTCGACTAGCTCCTTTCCACTTCTTAGTGTAACTGCCTTTACCTGTTCTGTTTCTATAGAGAAAACCGCTGATCGAATTTTAGAAACCATCTCAGTAAGTTATTCAATTGACTTAATAAATTCCCCAACTTGACTCACGATCGTTTTGATCGTTGTTTGTTGATTATCTAATGTTGTCTCAGTCTTTTGGAAGCGGGCCTCTGCCGATGCTATGAATTTGTTCGTCTCTTCAAGACTCCGCTTCTTTTCCGTGGATAGGGCTGATTTTGGAAATTTTTAGGAGGTTGTTGTCTTTGATTTCCTTGATTTCCTTGTCCTCCCACTAAAAATTTGGGTGGTTCCTCCAACCGGATTATAATTATTACTATATGGGTTATTATTAGATCTGAAATTGTTACCTATATAGTTCATCTGTCGCTCTCTGTGCCTGGTTGGTAGGGTGGGTACTCAGGATTCGCCACAGTTCCACTTGTGTCGCACTGCATGACTGGATGTACCTGTGAAGAACACAAACTATCAAGATTCTTATTCATCAATTCTACCTGATTTGATAGCATGGTTATTACGTCGAGGTTGTAAACTCCGGCTTTTTTTGTTGGCCTTGTTCTTGTAACTTGCCACTGATAGTTATTCAGCAACATCTCTTCAATAAACTCGTAGGCTGCCTCAGGAGTTCTATTATTCAAGGTTCCACCAGCGGCTGAATCAATTAGTTGTCTCGTTGAGGGGTTTACACTGTTATAGAAAGTCTGGACTTGGAGCCACAAAGGTAAACCATGGTGCGGACACCTTCTCAAGAGATCCTTATATCTCTCCCATGCATCGTATAATGCCTCTAAATCAATCTGCACAAAAGAAGAGATATCATTACGTAATTTGGTCGTTTTGGCCGGTGGAAAATATTTTAATAAAAAAATTTTGGTCATTTGTTCCCATGTAGTGATTGACCCTCGTGGTAACGAGTTTAACCAACGCTTAGCTTTATTCTTTAATGAAAAGGGAAATAACCAAGTCGTATGGCATCATCAAAACGCCATTTATTTTGAAGGTATCACGTAACTCTAAAAATTAGCTATATGAGCGTTTGGATCTTCGATCCCGTAAACCATCAAATTGAACAAATCTGTTGAATCATTTGTATAGTGTTAGGCTTTAATTCAAAATTATTAGCGACTATGGCGTGCCTAACAATACTAGATTCGGCTCTCGTTAAATGCGATTTAGCATAATCAAACATAGTACGAGGAGCATTATTTTCTCCCACATCTTGTGGTGGAATATTATTTTCGCCCATCCTTTCAAAGAGGATTGGATCTGTCTTTTCGCTCTCTCCTTGGTAATTTAGGGCTCGCCCAATTTCTCTGCGATTTCTTCAAGCAGTAGAGGCTTCAATATCACCATGTCAGATTTCTAAAGGTCCTCTCGGGTTCCTTCTAGTCATAAACTAGAGGTACCTGCGAGGAAAAGAAAGAAAGAAAGTTTAGCAAATTTAAAATTAAAACTAAAAATAAATTGCGAAAAATAAAAATAATGGCTAAAGTAATAAAAATAGAGTTTTCTTAATATTTTAGTTCCCAAAGAATCGCGCCAAAAACTTGATCGCTGTAAATCAGAGTTTTAAAATTTATAAAAGAATGATCGAACCTGGAAACTAACTCTGACAACGATTAAAGGCAAGTGCACCTATCGAATAGTAGTATAGCCTAGGCAAGACCAGATTATCGAACCCAAAGGAACTAAAAGTACTAATACTAACTTTCTTTTTATTATTTAGCCTAAAATAAGTGAAGTTGTTTATTAACCTAAATTAATTAACTACTAACTAAAGACTCTAAGACAAAGAAGAATGAATTTGGAAAATAACTTGGGAAAAAACTCAGTTGATTTTAACGATACCCTAGAAAGAATCCACTTAGACTTCACTTGTTATCTATCACTGAACCATATGATTTTATTTAATTAGTTTGATCCGTAAGACTCCCTAACGTATATTAAACCCTCTCTCGAGGCGAATAACGTCTAACCCTAGGTTAATTAGTGGAACTCTCGTTCTCTTATAATAACCCCCTAGAATAGTAGTAAATCGATCTATGGATTCCCATATTAGGTTTCACCCTAATCCGGCAAAATCTCGTCACCCTATCTCTAGGCGTGTGATCAACTCCGTTTAATTATGTTGGATCTACTCTTAGGCAGGGTCTATTCCTCCTCCACCTAAGCACATTAAATTTTGATTAAGCTCACATAATTAAGAACAAACTAAGCATTTATCATATAAATCAAATAATCAAATAACAAGATTCATCATAGGTTTCATCCCCTTCGGGTATCCAAAGGGTTTAGTTCATAACAATAAAGGAAAACATATCAAGAGAAAAGATAAAACAAAACATAAGAAATCCCTAAAACCCCCTGAAGAAATTGAAGAGGAGATCCTCCGTCTTGAGTATAATTCTGGCTTCTTGAGATGGATCAACTAGCTATCCCTGAGTGAATCCCCACAAATCTGCCTTCTCGGCCTAGCACGACGCCCCTAGACGATAGCTTTGGGCTCCCTCTTTCAGGTCATACTTAGGGTGTAATTATAGGCTTTTGAAATACGTTTCTTTCTCCCTAAGTATCCTTTCCCGAATGAAATTGCTCTTTTCCACGGCAGAGGCACGGCCATGGCGCACGCCCGTGTAAATCATGGACAGGCCGTGTTCAGACTTCTTTAATGAAGCACGGCCGTGTGAATCGAGGGAAGACCGTGTTCTAGATGATCAGTGAGGCACGTCCGTGTTATCTTTGGTCCAGGCCGTGTCGATTTCATGCTTTGGCCTATTTGTCCCGTTTTAAGCCCGTTTTGCGTTCTTTCCATCCCCTGGTGCTTTCCTGAGTATATATCATGAAAAGAAAGGATTAAGAGCACCAAATTACATAAAATAATGGATAATTCATCCAAAAGCATACTAAATGTGTGCCTAAAATATGTTACTATTTCGGTTTATCAAATAGCTGTGTGGATTAGTTACGTGAACTAGCTGTGTGGATAAGCTGTGTGGATAAGTTATGTGAACTAACTGTGTGGATGTATTACAAGAAATAATGAGGTGTTGTATGTTATGTAAATGTGATATTTAATGCAGGGGTGCATTTCAATGGTTATGAGTATGTGACTCATGATGAGTTGGAAATGTAGTAAGGGATAGAAAGAGTAAGCACAATGGTATATTATATGTTAGTATAATGCTATTTGTGGGTTAGTTTATACTATGATGCTTAATTGTTTATGTGCAAACTTACTAAGCTCAAAGCTTACTCCTTTCTTTTCCCTTGTCTTATAGATTAAAAGCGTTGAATCGAGATACGAGGATCATCGAAGACACGACCCATATATCAAAGACACTTTGGTACATGAAACTTAATGTTTTGTATATGGCATGTATAGGGGCTAGACAAGTTAGTGAATTTTGTTGTAAATGGCTAAGAAGTGTTGGCCTTTAGATGGATAGCTTATTTTGTATAATGCCATGGTTGTTGGCTATTACATTATATGAAAGAAAGTTATAGTTGTCTATGTGAGATTGCAATTCAATTTGAGTTGATTATGGATGTGTTGTATGAGTGCATGTTGTGCAAGATATAAGGGTGAGGAGAGCTTAGCAAATAGCTTTGTTCTTGGCCATGTGGATAGACACGCGGACGTGTGTCTAGGCTATGTGTGACACACGGTCAGCCCACGGCCGTGTGCTTTGGCCGTGCGTCCCCTGCATGTTAGTATTTTAAATCAGAATAGACCACGGACTAGCCACACGGGCGTGTGTCTAGGGCGTGTGGGATTAACCAGTGTTGGCCACGGGCTAGCCACACGGGCGTGTGTCTAAACTCTAGGCCGTGTTAAGGTGCGCCACGGGTGGTAAGCACGGGCGTGTGCCTTGGCCGTGGGGTATTGGCAGAATGCTGGGGTTTTAGGCACGGTTGGGGGACATGGGCGTGTGTGTCCATGCACGGGCGTGTGAGACCTATATAAAAGAGAAAAATTTTAAGATTGGAAAAAGTTCCGGTTTAGTCTCGAGAGCCCTCGTGTGTATGAGTGAAGCCTCATAAGTCGAGAAAGAGGTTGTTGAGATGACTTTAGAGAGTAGTTACAACGAGCCTAAGTGGCGATCAAGTGGTTTGAGTTCAGTAACACCTCGGGCTCGATTCCGGCGTAGAACCCGGGAAAGGGGTGTTACAAATGATCAGCTACCTCTCGAATCTGAGCTATGGCTTCACCCATGAGATAATCCCTATTTCTAACTTGATCATGAGAATGGTGAAGCTCTTCCTTCCAACGCCCTTCTCTTGCTTCAAGAAGCTCGATCCGGAGTTCACAGTTTTGCAATGCCAATTCTAACTCTTCGATCTTACCCTTCATTTCCTCAATCTTGTTCAGACTTGACTTTAGCTCGATCGCAGAATTACGACTTCAATGGTGATGAAGAGACCGTCCATGTTCAGCCACTCTAGCTTTTAATTCTCCTTTTTCATTTCGACTTTCTTCCAAACTCTTCTCTAAGGCCTCGTTTCGCGCTTGTATTTCTTGAAACTTCCTCTCCCAATGGTCAGCTTTGGTCTTTTCCTCTTGAATCTCCTGTTTCCACTGTTCTGAAGTCTTCCCCAATCCAGCATTTTTCATTGATAGACGTAGCTTCTTATATTCCATCTTTAAACTATCCAGATCTTCCTCGACCCTTTTCTTCCATTTTCTTAATTTTTCGGTCTCTAGTTTCTGAACATCCACATCTAATCTTAGGTGCATTTTTTCCTCCTCCAATTTCTCTATCCCTTTTCCGAGCTCTACACTCTTCCTTTCGAAATCTTGCTTTATAATCTCTAAATCTAATGGGACCGCTCGTAAGTACTCCTCCATTGATCGAGCACCCTCCAAACTTGGCCCAGGGATGTTATCATTGATCCTTTTGCGCAACCACCCCTTGTATTCCAGGGTTGCCATCGGACCTGTAGTCAAAATTTTCATACAGCAAGTCTGCTTCCAAGCCTCAGAAATCTCTCGAATCTTCTTCTTATAATTATCCCCCTTATATGATAATTCACTTTGAGCTAACCTATGTGTTGCCGGTATGAACTACCTTGCTTTGTATTTCCTTAGTACGAGCAACGGTGCATATCCAACAGCTCCTCAGATTCCAGGCAGAGGTACCCAATCAAAATTTCCACACCGATAGAGGACCTCGCCGGGAACCATCCAAGGGGCTCTCCACTCAACATCTTCCTCTCGGAGGTTTTGATGAATTTCCATTCACCTTTCCTCTGATATATCGTCCCTCCTCGGTGTAGCTGTGGCCTCCTTTAAAGGGGAATAACTTTCAAAAAACACCCGGTAAGGAACCTTGTCAACCCTCCAAAAATGACTGTGGAACCAAACCAACAATAACTGTGTGCATCCAATGAATCTACCTTCACCAGCCCTCCGACATGCACTCAAGGATCTGAACGTCTCAGCTAGAATTGTAGGTACAAGTGTGACCTGTTTTCCAAGTCGATCAAAAAGATCTAAGACTGCTTCATCCACATATCCCAATGCCCTAGGGAAGATCACTAATCCATATTTACTCAAAGCGAATACATCGACTCTCTTTTTCATATCAGGATGTACTAGAATCAAATCCTTCAAAACTTTCCATGGGATGCACTTACTATCACCTTTTTGCTTGATTCTGGCTGTGACCCACTGTTCACTCATCCCCGTAATATTCATCAATTTCCTCCAAAAGGTCGGAACACTAGCAGCCCTTGAGTAAGCTTTATCAACTTGAATCTTGGGACAACGCAATAGAACTGTATACTCTTCCACCGTAGGTACCAAATCAACCCTTCCGAAAGTAAAGCAACTGTACGCAGAGTTCCAATATTGGGTGATGGCCCGAAACAAATGTTCATCTACCTTAATGTCCAACAAGTACGGCAAATCCCCATAGCTGCAGTAAAACAACTGCTTGGTCTCGTCACTCCACCGGTCCCATATTTCTTTTAATTCCTGGAGATTATTTTGCGTCACACTGATGCGAGTGTAATCCCATAATTCTGATGTGTACCCTTTGGCTAGGCTATCCCCTTTCTCTAATTGCGTTTGCTATGACCACATACGGACAGCTGCATTGTCTTCCACTTTATCAAGAAATTCGTTCTCCATAACCAGCTTTCTAACTTAGTAACTGACCGTGAATCGATACCCTTTAAAATATGAAATGACATGCACCAAAATAAAGCACAACAAGTTAGTACCATGATATAAAATATAAAGCAAATAAAATCAACAAACATCTATCTGGGTAACCACTAAGGTTTAGCACAGTTCTACTTAGGGTGAGTCCTTACGTTTTCTACGTGTGGTTTAGCTCTAAAGTTGAGGTACCTGAACCAGCAGATTCCTCGATCCTTACCCATTATAGACTCATAAGGACCGAGTTCAGTTCAGGGGAATACATTTCCCTATGGCTGCACGGAGATGAAAATCTCACGAAGACATAGGTACGGATGTATCCCGAAAATGATTCACTATCCTACACGGAGGTGAAAACCTCACGAAGGAGTAGCTTCTCACTCCCACTTAAAAGGGTGTGACCACAACGGTCATGCAATGCAATGCTTTTCAATATTAAAACAACATGCAATAAAAAGAATCATAATTTTTCAAATCAGATTTTCAAATTTAGACGAAAGGACAAGAAATAATCAATTTTACGGCTTGACTCTCTTATGGTATCCCCAGTGGAGTCGCCAAGCTGTCGAAACCATTTTTAAGTTTGAAAAACGGGGTCGACTTTTTTTTAAAAAAATGAAAATGGGAGTCGCCACCAATCCATTTTTGCTTAGGTGTGATCGGATCACCTTATAAAACGTTTTATTTCAAAACATTGATTTTTGCCTACGAAATTCAAGAAAACGGGTTTGGGGGTCGGTTACGTGCGAGGAAGGATTAGCACCCTCGTAACGCCCAAAATTGGTACCGGATTGATTAGTTATTGTCCTAATGTCGAAAATTTGAAAAGATTTGAAAACATGATTTCTTTAAAAACTTGAACAATTTGAGTTAGAAATTGAGATTCCTTTGTTCCGAAAGAATACAAACATCACATCCAGCACGTTAGGACATGATGTTTTAAACCCTCGTAACCAACATCATCTCATGATTTACAAAATTCATTAAAAGGATATTTAGTTATTTAGTCAAACGGAAAATTGAAACCCAGCACGTTAGGGCACTATTTCCCGAATTTCTAAACACAAAACATTGCCTTATTTAAGAAAAATATTTTGATAAATAGTTGCAATTAAAAATGAAATACATTTTCTAAAACAATGATTTGAATGAAATGTGGCATTAGAACATTACCAAACATAAATTTCAAAGAGCATTTTACTAAGTAAAAATAATAACATAACAAATAATGCAAGCAATATAACAATTATACCAAGGTAAATAAAGATTACAAATTTATTCTTAAAAATATGAATGATCAAATGAAAGATAGAAAGTAAACAATAAAAAATCTATTTAAAAAAAAATTAAGGAATAACCATGAAAATTTTACACAAGATAACAATAAGGGGAATAATGTATATAAAAAAAATACTATAATAATAATAAAACAATATGGCAAATTCTAAAAAATAATATATATATTCAAGAGAAAACAAAGTAAGATATATTTTTAAAGAAATAAATATACATAACTTTAAATAAAAATATATTTAAAATACAATAATCTAATACATATATGCATAAAAACTACATATTTAAAAATAAATAATATAAACAATATATGTTATACAATATACAAAATTTTATACAATATTAAGGATAAAACAATTTAAATGTTATATATAATATAATATAATAATATATAATATAATAGCTAATGTGCAAATTTTAAAATGATATGTAATATATGAATAATATTGAACTTAATAAAATAACCTAATATAAATAAAAAATAGTAATAATTTAATACATATATGATACTAAAATAATTAAAAATAAGAATAAAAAATGAAAATGAAAAGAATTAAAAATCAAAGAAACCAGGATCAAATCAGAATAAAAAAAATGAAGTAAGATTGTAAAAAGGATGATGTTGGAGCGCACGTCAAACTATAGGGACTTATTGGGCAATTATGCCCTATCTCCTAAACGGCGTCGTTCCATCACCTGCCTTTAAAATGGCCTTGAGGACCAAATTGAAACAGAGGCCATAATCCTGGGCCAAATCGGAAATAAAGAAAAAATACGAATTTGGACATAATTATAAAATTGTAATAATGCGGAAGGACCAAAGAGGCAAATTGCCCTTTTTATAAAAATACGCGAATCCTCCTCGGGTCGGGTCAACACGCGGGTCATAGTCTTTAAACGACGTCATTTTAATGCTTATTGACCTAAGCAAAAACGGCGTCGTTTCTATACTGCTATATAAATCATTTTACTAAAAAAAATCATTTGAATCTGGTATTTTAAAAAAAAATCAGAAATCCCCTCAAGTCCTCCCTTCCTCCGTCCGGAGTCCGGTCATCGGACCTATGGGCCATCGCCACAAGCGCCACCATGGACGCCGCCATTCGCGGCGGCCGGAGGTTAGAAACTCCAGTTTTTCAACATAAATCGAAAGGTAAACTCTTCTACTTTGTATATGATCGAAAATAAAATGAAAAATGGAAAAAAAGATAAAAAGCTAAAAGAATAATATTGTTGAAAATCACCTCTGTTTTCCGAAGATTTTTTTTTTGTTCTTTTATTTATGTATTCTTTTTTGTGTAAAAAAAAACGTAGTCTCCTCTTTTACCGATTACAGTAGGTTTTTATAGCCCAAAATAATTAAAATACAGATTCTGTTTTGCCATATTTGCTGCTTTTGCTGGGTTTTTCTTTCCTTTTGCAGGTTAATAGCGCAGATCTCGACGGTGATGAAGGTCAGGTGGCTGAGTCTGCGCGCCAAAGAAGGGCCCCTGCCGAGTGCTTATGTGCGTTGGAAACCTAGGGTTTCCTGCAAAAAACTTGTTTGGGCCACTGGGTTTAGGTTTAGTATTGGGCCACTGGTGTAATCGGGTCATGGTTTATTTGCAAATTGGTTTTGTTTGATATTGGGCCACGAGTGGCATTTGGGCCAATTGGGTTTGGGGTGTGTTTTAGTTAGTAGTGGGCTACGGGTAATATTTGTAAATTCGGGCCTGTAAATTGGCTGTAAAGGGACTTTATTAAAACTGGACATTTGGTTTATTTTGTTTTTATTTTTGGTTTGTTTTATTTACATGGGCCCGGGCTAAATTGGGCTATTACATAGATTTCGCGAAAAAAATTCTGTGATCCCGGTTTAGTCCTGACTAGATTCTAATATATATTTTGGGCCTCGAGGACCCATATAAGGGACATTATGATTGATTATGATTGATTTTCAAAAATGAATAGTAAATGACATGAATTAACTGTAATTGAACTGTAAACTCCGGTAATACTCTATAACCCTGTTCCAGCGACGGATATGGGTTAGGGGTGTTACAATATATCCATACTGTCATAGCCTATTTCATCTATGGTCTTACGACATATAGGCAGTAGCTTACAACAAAAAATAACCATGAGTTATACTCCACATTATTAACTTAAACCCATTTTTTAGAAACATGCAGAACTCTTAAAATAGTTCTAATGTCCATAATTTTACGCTATGTACACAAAAGGGTTAAGAACCTTACCCCCTTTGTAACAGCCCAGTTTAGACCCTAGTCGGAACAGTGGTTTTGGGACAACAAATCCGAGGTCAAAAAAAATATTTTTAATATTATTTTTCGTGTTTATAATATGTGAATGAGCATGTGTGAAAATTCTGTGTGAAAATTTTATCGTTTGTGTGTCGAATTATGAAAAAGGACTTAATCGCATAAAATGAAAAAACTGTGTGCTGATTGTTAAAGTGCTTAATTGATGTTGTCTTTATAATTTGGAGGTTCTATGATGCAATTAGTCCAATAATAATGGTAGTGGACGGCAATGGACTATATTAACCTTATAATATATGTTTTATGTATTATTTAGTAAAGGTTAAAAAGGTAAAATAATAATAATAAGGTTAATATATGTTATAATATATCAAATTAAAAGCCATGTCCATCTTTTCTTTGTGCCAAAATTAAAAGAGAAAGAAAATAAGAAATTTAGCTAGGTATTCGGCCCTTGTTCAAGCAAATTGAGGTATGTTTCGGTTTCGGTCTTTGCTAATTTTTACGTTTTTGAGATCGTTGCTATGAAATGTACTAAGCCCATGCTTTAATTTTTTATTTTGATGAATATTTGGTGTTAAGCTATTGATGAACTCATGTGATTTTTGTTGTTAGATGATAGATTATGGAAGATATGTTTTGAATTAACATGTTTTGTATTGAAATTTTTGGTGAATTTGAGTAATTAGGGTTAAATTGTAAAAATAATATTTTGAGGGTCTAAAATGTGAAATAAATGAAATGTGTGGACTTGTATGGACATAGGGAGAATTCGGCTAGGCATGGGTGGAATGAAATTTTGTATATTTGATGATTTTATGAAATAGGGACTAAAGTTTCGAAATGTGAAAATGTGAGGGCTATTTTGTAAAATGCCTTAAATATGTGTGTTTGGACTAAATTGAATGAATTGGTGAGTAAATGAGCTAAATTTTAATATGTATAGACCAAGAAATGAGAGATTCGGATCGAGATCGAGGCAAAGACAAAGTACTCGATTGATCGGCCAGTTTTGGTATTTCGATGTCCGAGGTAAGTTCGGATATAATACGTGTTCTTAAATTATGTTTAAATGCTATGAAATGAATAGTTATGTGATTTTGGATTAGTAATGCTATGTGTGGAATCGAGTTAGGTGGCACTAAGTGTGCGTATTTGGAAATGAGACCGAAATGGTTAGCACTGTGTGTGCGAAATAATAGAAGCTTCGACTTTTTAATTGGCACTGTGTGTGCGATACCGATTTAAGTTCGGTTTTATATTATGGCACTAAGTGTGTGAAGTTAATCAAGCTTCGGCTATGAATTGGGGCACTAAGTGTGCGATTGAACTGAAGAGATAGTGAACATTGAATAAATTATGGTATCGAGCATTGAATAGCAAGAACATTTGTTAACTAAGTGTTGGCAAAGGTATGATTCGAACCTATGTGGTTGATGATAATGGTTATGGTTATATGCATGTATGTATGAGTATATGGTTGAGGATGATAATGTGTTAGTTGTGAATCTATCTAAGTGATGAATTATTTATGTATTGATATTGTATTCTTGAGTAATATGTATTATATTACGAACTTACTAAGCTTTAGAGCTTACTGTGTGATGTGTTTCTCTGTTTTACAGTGTTAGTAAAGCTAGATCAGATTTGGGGATCGTCAGCGACTCAATCACACTATCGGCTAACTATTTTGGTACTTTGGAAATTGTATATATTTGATATATGGCATGTATAAGCTAGTGACTATGGGATGTTTGAACCTTGCCCTGTGATATGGCTTGGAAGTTAATGATATAAGTTCTTTATATGTAGGCTATGAAAATGATGAATGTGGTATGAAGTAGTGAGGATGGAAATGGTATATTTCATGCTTGAATTGGTTGATGAGAATTGTGGTTTTAATGTGAACTTATAGTATGAATTATATGATGCTTGATTTATATGTTTGAAGATGTGAATTTGATACTTTGGATGGACTTATTAGAGATGATATTGAGTATGGAACTAGATGATATAGATGACGATTATTTGGTGCATATATTGGTATGATTTGATTGCCAATTGAGGTATAAATGTATGAGATTTGAAGCTTGTAGGTGATTTCAAAGTGTGGATGGCAATTTGGCCTTGAAAATGGCCTATAATTGCCTACACGGTTGAGCACACGGGCGTGTGGCTCGATCGTGTCTTTCAAGTTTGCAAAATTGAAACAAGTCAGGCTCGACCACGGGCTGGACACACGGGCGTGTGACTGGCCGTGTGGTGTAAGTCAGTGTCGACTACGGGTGAGACACACGGGCGTGTCTCAGGCCGTGTGGACAAGTCAGTAGGTATGCCCTGTTTTGCCACGGGTTGGACACATGGGTGTGTCCGAGGCCGTGTGAGGAACACAGCCTACCCGTACGGGCGTGTGACCTCTGTAACTTAGAAAAAAATGTTTGAATTTCAAAAATTTTTGTATGTGTTCGGTTTAGTCCCGACCCCTTTCGAACACATGTTTAAGGTCTCATTGATCTATTTAAGGGACTATATGAATGTGAATTGTTACGTTTGGTTGTGATTAGATATGAAATGTTTGGAAAAGTTTAGTAATGTCTCTTAACCCTAATCCGGTGACGGTCACGGGTTAGAGGTGTTACATTTTATTGGTATCAGAGCTACGGTTTAGCCGATTCTCGGACTAACATAGCGTGTGTGAGTCTAGCTATACATGCCATATATATAATTGCGATAGTGTGATGAATCCTGACAATTAAAAATGTGTTTTTATATAGCGAATGGATCCCGATCGAGCAGTTGCTGATGATGTAGAGAGTAATGCACCTGCTCTCGCTCAAGGGACGGTGTCGGCCACATCTAGGCCGAATGATAGTAGCCAAGAGGGAGAGGCTAAGCAAGCCTTTTTCTGAATGATGAGTGAGTGGTTTTCGGAGTTCGTTCGAAAAAATTTAGCTGCTCCACAACCTCCACCCCCACAAGTGCCTGTTGTGCCACAAGTAACAGATCCGATCTGATTGAATAAGCCTCCTGTAGATAAAATCCGAAAGTATGGGGCCGAAGAGTTTAGGGCCACAGTTGATGATGATGCCGAACGAGCTTAGTTTTGGCTCGAGAATACCATTCGAGTGTTTGGCGATATGTCATTGACTTCTGATGAATGTATTAAATGTGTTGTTTCCTTGTTGAGAGATACGGCATATAACTGGTGGAATACATTGATATCTGTGGTTCCGAGAGAGAGAATCACTTGGGATTTCTTTCAAGCTGAATTACGAAAGAAGTATATCAGTCAATGATTCATAGATCAGAAACGTAAAGAGTTTCTAGAGCTGAAACAAGATCGTATGTCAGTTACAGAGTATGAACGGGAGTTTGTGAGACTGAGTCAATACACGCGGGAATGTGTTTCGACCGAAGCTACTATGTGTAAACGTTTTGTTGAAGGGCTGAATGAAGACATTAAATTGTTAGTTGGGATACTTGACTTGAATGAATTTTTTGTGTTAGTTGAAAGAGCCTGCAAAGCCGAGGAGGTTAACAAAGAAAAGAAGAAAGCAGATTCTGAGGCTAGAGATGAAAGAAAAAGATCGATGAGCAAGTCGTATCAAACTCCATCAAAGAGATTCAAAGATGCAAGCAATCATTCAAATACTTCGTTTGGACATTCGGGTAGAGATTGAGTGAGACAAAGTGTTGGTCCAAGAACTCAAGCTCCCATTGAATCAAGTGTTGGTAGTGTTAAAAGCAACAAGCCTGAGTCTAGACAGTGTGGAAGACGACACATTGGAGAATGCTGGGGCAAGTACAATAATAGAACTTGCTACAAATGTGGATCACGAGACCATTTCATTCGAGATTGCCCAGAGTTAACTGAGAAAGACAATGTTCAGAATGCGAGACCGAGCAATACGACGGCTAGGGGTAGACCACCCAGAAATACCAAAAATGTGAGTGAAAGTCAAAGAGGGACTACAGATACAGTTGTGAGATCCGAGAAGAAAGCACCTGCCCGAGCCTATGCTATACGCGCACGAGAAGAAGCGTCATCTCTAGACGTCATTACTGGTACTTTTACTCTATTTGATACTGATGTGATTACATTGATAGATCCAGGATCTACTCATTCCTATGTGTGTGTGAATTTAGTATCAAGTAAGACTCTACCTGTTGAGTCTCATCGAATTGGTGATTAGAGTATCGAACCCCTTAGCCAGGTGTGTCTCAGTTGATAAAGTGTGCAAGAACTGTCTGTTGATGTTTCGGAATATTTTCTTTCCGGCTAATTTGATGTTGCTACCATTTGATGAATTTGATATTATTCTAGGTGTGGATTGGCTCACTCTGCATAATACTATTGTGAATTGTAAAAGAAAGAGTATTGATTTGAGAATTCAGAATGGTGAGATGGTTCGAATTGAATCTAGTGAGTTGAATGGACTATCGGCTGTTATATCATCTATGAAAGCTTTGAACTATGTGAAAAAGGGTTGCGAAGCTTATCTTGCATATGTGATTGATACAAAAGTGTCCGAAAAGAAAGTTGAATCTGTACCTGTGGTTTGTGAATTCCTAGATGTGTTTCCTGAAGAACTACCGGGATTACCTCCGATACGGGAAGTTGAATTTGGTATTGATCTAGTACCGGGGACGACTCCTATCTCAATAGCTTCGTATAGAATGGCACCAACAGAACTGAAAGAGTTAAAGTCTCAGTTGCAAGAGTTCACAGATAGAGAATTTACACAACCGAGTTTCTCGCCCTGGGGTGCTCCTGTGTTGTTTGTGAAAAGGAAAGATGGCACTATGAGGATGTGTATTGATTACCGACAATTGAACAAAGTGACGATAAAGAATAAGTATCCTCTGCCACGTATTGATGATTTGATTGATCAGCTGAAAGGAGCTACAATGTTTTCTAAAATAGATTTGAGATCGGGCTATTATTAGTTGAGAGTTAAAGAATCAGACGTATCGAAGACTGCTTTCAGAACGAGGTACGGATATTATGTATTCTTAGTTATGCCTTTTGGACTAACGAATGCTCCTGCAGTGTTTATGGATTTGATGAACCGGATATTCAGACCGTATTTGGATCGTTTTGTTGTGGTGTTTATTGATGATATTTTGATTTACTCATGTGATGAGACACAACATGCCGAACATTTGAGAATTGTGTTACAAACTCTGCGTGAGAAGCAATTGTATGCAAAGTTTAGCAAATGTGAGTTTTGTCTGCGTGAGGTTGGTTTTCTGGGACATAGTGTCATCTACGGGAATACGAGTTGATCCGAGCAAGATTTTTGCAATTTTAGAATGGAAGCCTCCGAGAAATGTGTCTGAAGTCCGTATTTTTCTGGGACTAGCAGGATATTATAGGCGGTTTGTGAAAGGCTTCTCAATGATTGCGACTCCGTTAACAAAATTGTTACAGAAAGATGTTAAATTCGAGTGGTCAGAAAAGTGCCAGCAGAGTTTTGAATAGCTTGAAAGCATCATAATGTAGCACCAGTGTTAGTTCAACCTGAATCGGGTAAAGAGTTTATAGTTTACAGTGATGCATCGTTGAATGGTTTGGGCTGTGTGCTGATGCAAGAAGGCAAAGTCATCGCTTACGCTTCGAGGCAGTTAAAGCCGCATGAAAAGAACTACCCGATGCATGATCTTGAATTAGCTGCGATTGTATTTGCATTGAAGATTTGGCGTCACTACCTATTTGGTGAGAAATGGCATATACATACTGATCATAAGAGCTTGAAATATCTGATGACTTAGAAAGAATAGAATTTGCGACAGAGAAGATGGTTAGAATTATTGAGAGACTATGAGCTTGTGATTGATTATCATCCGGGAAAAGCTAATGTTGTTGCTGATGCTTTGAGTCGAAAGTCTATGTATGCTTTGCGAGCAACGAGTACTTAGATAGATCTATGTGATGATGGTTCGATTTTGGCTGAGATGAAAGTTAGGCCGATGTTTATACGTCAGATTTGTGATGCCCAGAAAAGTGATGATGAGATGATAGCAAAACGAACTCAATGTGATTTGAATTCTGATTCAGAATTTTGAGTTGATAATGGTGATTGTTTGAGATTCAGAGATTGGATTTGTGTTCCAAGGAATTCAGAGTTGATTCAGATAATTTAAAATGAAGCTCACAATAGTCGTTTGGCTATTCACCCCGGGAGTACAAAAATGTATAACGATCTAAAACAATTCTATTGGTGGCATGGTATGAAACGGGATATCTTAGAGTTTGTTTCGAGATACTTGGTTTGTCAGCAAGTTAAAGTTGAACATCAGGTTCCATCCGGTTTGTTACAACCGATTATGATTCCTGAGTGGAAATGGGAGAGAATCACGATGGACTTTGTGTCGGGATTGCCTTTATCTCCAAGAAAGAAATATGCGGTCTGGGTGATAGTTGATAGATTGATGAAGTCAGCTCATTTTGTTCCGGTGAGAATAGATTATTCACTCAAAAAATTAGTAGAATTGTACATTTCTGAAATCGTGAGATTGCATGGAGTGCCACTATCTATTGTGTCTGACAGGGATCCGAGATTTACCTCGCGATTTTGGAAGAAATTGCAAGAAGCTTTAGGCACGAAGCTGTATTTTAGTACTGCATTTCATCCGCAAACGGATGGACAGTCTGAACGGATCATTCAGATTCTCAAAGATATGTTAAGATGTTGCATTCTTGAATTTGAAAGTACGTGGGAAAAACATTTTCCGTTGATTGAATTTGCATACAATAATAGTTTTCAATCTAGCATCAAAATGGCACCATATGAGGCTCTTTACGGTCGAAAATGTTGAACCCCATTGTATTGGACTGAGCTGAGTGAGAATAAGATTCACGGGGTTGATTTGATAAAAGAGACTGAACAGAAAGTAAAAGTGATTCGTGATAGTTTGAAAGCGCGTCCATCGATCGCCGTAAGTCTTATGCAGACTTGAAACGAAAAGATATCGAATTTGAGGTTGGCGACAAAGTGTTTTTGAAAGTGTCTCCGTGGAAGAAAATACTTTGATTTGGCCGAAAAGGCAAGCTGAGTCCGAGGTTCATCGGGCCGTATAAGATATTCGAAAGGATTGGGCCAGTTGTTTATAAGTTGTTGTTGCCACCTGAATTGGAAAAGATTCATAATGTATTTCATGTATCGATGCTTCGACGATACAGATCTGATCCATCGCATGTAATTGTTCCTACTGAAGTTGAGATTCAGTCAGATTTGTCGTATAATGAAGAACCGATCCGAATTTTGGCACAAGAGATTAAAGAGTTGAGAAACAAGAAAATTTATTTAGTGAAAGTGTTGTGGCACAAACACGGAGTTGAAGAGGCTACGTGGGAGCCTAAAGATTTTATGAGAGATCAATATCTGAATCTATTCACTGGTAAGATTTTCGGGGACGAAAATCCCTAAGAGGGGAGAGTTGTAACAGCCCGGTTTAAACCCTAGTCGAAATAGTGGTTTCGGGACCACAAATCTGAGGTCAGAAAAAAAAATATTTTTCACATTATTTTTCGTCTTTATAATATGTGAATGAGCATGTGTGAAAATTCTGTGTGAAAATTTTATCGTTTGTGTGTCGAAATTATGAAAAAGGACTTAATCGCATAAAATGCAAAAGCTGTGTGCTGATTGTTAAAGTGCTTAATTGATGTTGTCTTTATAATTTGGAGGTTCTATGATGCAATTAGTCCAATAATAATGGTAGTGGACGGCAATGGACTATATTAACCTTATAATATATGATTTATGTATTATTTAATAAAGGTTAAAAAGGTAAAATAATAATAATAAGGTTAATATATGTTATAATATATCAAATTAAAAGCCATGCCCATCTTTTCTTTGTGCCGAAATTAAAAGAGAAAGAAAATAAGAAATTTAGCTAGGTATTCGGCCCTTGTTCAAGCAAATTGAGGTATGTTTCGGTTTCAGTTTTTGATAATTTTTACATTTTTGAGATCGTTGCTATGAAATGTACTAAGCCCATGCTTTAATTTTTGATTTTGATGAATATTTCGTGTTAAGCTATTGATGAACTCATGTGATTTTTGTTGTTAGATGATAGATTATGGAAGATATGTTTTGAATTAACATGTTTTGTATTGGAATTTTTGGTGAATTTGAGTAATTAGGGTTAAATTGTAAAAATAATATTTTGAGGGACTAAAATGTGAAATAAATGAAGTGTGTGGACTTGTATGGACATAGGGAGAATTCGGCTAGGAATGGGTGGAATGAAATTTTGTATATTTGATGATTTTATGAAATAGGGACTAAAGTGTCGAAATGTGAAAATGTGAAGGCTATTTTGTAAAATGCCCTAAATATGTGTGTTTGGACTAAATTGAATGAATTGGTGAGTAAATGAGCTAAATTTGAATATGTATAGACCAAGAAATGAGAGATTCGGATCGAGATCGAGGCAAAGACAGAGTACTCGATTGATCGGCCAGTTTTGGTATTTTGACGTCTGAGGTAAGTTCGGATATAATACGTGTTCTTAAATTATGTTTAAATGCTATGAAATGAATAGTTATGTGATTTTGTATTAGTAATTCTATGTGTGGAATCGAGTTAGGTGGCACTAAGTGTGCGTATTTGGAAATGAGACCGAAATGGTTAGCACTGTGTGTGCGAAATAATAGAAGCTTCGACTTTTTAATTGGCACTGTGTGTGCGATACCGATTTAAGTTGGGTTTTATATTATGGCACTAAGTGTGCAATGTTAATCAAGCTTCGGCTATGAATTAGGGCACTAAGTGTGCGATTGAACTAAAGAGATAGTGAATATTGAATAAATTATGGTATCGAGCATTGAATAGCAAGAACATTTGTTAACTAAGTGTTGGCAAAGGTATGATTCGAACCTATGTGGTTGATGATAATGGTTATGGTTATATGCATGTATGTATGAGTATATGGTTGAGGATGATAATGTGTTAGTTGTGAATCTATCTAAGTGATGAATTATTTATGTATTGATATTGTATTCTTGAGTAATATGTATTATATTATGAACTTACTAAGCTTTAGAGCTTACTGTGTGATGTGTTTCTCTGTTTTACAGTGTCAGTAAAGCTAGCTTGGATTTAGGGATCGTTAGCGACTCAATCACACTATCGGCTAACTATTTTGGTACTTTGGAAATTGTATATATTTGATATATGGCATGTATAAGCTAGTGATTATGGGATGTTTGAACCTTGCCATGTGATATGGCTTGGAAGTTAATGATATAAGTTCTTTATATGTAGGCTATGAAAATGATGAATATGGTATGAAGTAGTGAGGATGGAAATGGTATATTTCATGCTTGAATTGGTTGATGAGAATTGTGGTTTAAATGTGAACTTATAGTATGAATTATATGATGCTTGATTTATATGTTTGAAGATGTGAATTTGATACTTTGGATGGACTTATTAGAGATGATATTGAGTATGGAACTAGATGATATAGATGATGATTATTTGGTGCATATATTGGTATGATTTGATTGCCAATTGAGGTATAAATGTATGAGATTTGAAGCTTGTAGGTGATTTCAAAGTGTGGATGGCAATTTGGCCTTGAAAATGGCCTATAATTGCCCACACGGTTGAGCACACGGGCGGGTGGCTCGACCGTGTCTTTCGAGTTTGCAAAATTGAAACAAGTCAGGCTCGACCACAGGCTGGACACACGGGTGTGTGACTGGCCGTGTGGTGCAAGTCAGTGTCGACCACGGGTGAGGCACACGGGCGTGTCTCAGGCCGTGTGGACAAGTCAATAGGTATGCCCTGTTTTGCCACGGCTTGGACACATGGGTGTGTCCGAAGTCGTGTGAGGCACACGGCCTACCCAGACGGGCGTGTGACCTCTGTAACTTAGAAAAAAATGTTTGAATTTCAAAAATTTTTGTATGTGTTCGGTTTAGTCCCGACCCCTTTCTAACACGTGTTTAAGGTCTCATTGATTTATTTAAGGGACTATATGAATGTGAATCGTTATGTTTGGTTGTGATTAGATATGAAATTTTCGGAAAAGTTTAGTAATGTCTCTTAACCCTAATCCGGCGACGGTTACGGGTTAGGGGTGTTACACCCTTGCTGGTTTCCCTATTTTTCCATCTCCATCCTCATTAAGTCTGCTCCATGCAGAATATTCCATGGTTACATTTCCTCGAGCTACCGAAGATGATGAAGAATGAGAGAAATGAAACTAAGTCGGGAAGGAAATCATCCTTGGGAGCCATCTCCAAGCTATTTATAACCCTTCCTGCGTTTCTTCCAACGTTAGAAGAACCATGCATTCTCAATCATTATGTCTCCCACTAAAGAAACAACGGGTTCCATCCTAACCGAACAAGGTTTGGTTCCCAACTATATCCAATTTAGTTTCCAGCTTTCTTGTTTCTTCTAATATAGCCCGTCAACTTGTGGTCTCTTTCAATTTAGTCTCTTAATTATTCTAAATTTCGGGTCACTAGAAATCCGAGTGTTACAAAAGAAAAAGAAGATAGAGAGCAAATTCTATTAGGGTTTGAAAAGGGGCAATATAAAAATCTAATTAGGAAAAGAAGAGAAAAATATGGTGAAATTCTAATTTTATTGGAATTTTGAGAAAGGGGCAAGATATGAATTCTAATTAAGAAAGAATTGGTTAAATACCTAGGGTTTGCAAACCTTAAGGGCGACACATGCAAATTTCCCCTAGCCTTGTTGAGAATGGAAAAATAAAAGGGAAAGAGGGGGCTTAAACTTAGGATCTCTAGGAATGAGGACTAACATTTAATCATTAAGCCTATTGCTCATTTCTTGCTTAATTTAGACTCTGAACTGTACATATATTTCAGGATGTTACGACCGAAATTAAATAAAAATGAAAGAGGAAAAAAGGGCTCGAACCTAGGACCTCTAAGATGGATGTACTTATCTCTTAACCATTGAGCCTATAGATTATTTCTTGTTTAATCTTATTTCTTATCTGTATATATTTCAGGGGTGTGACAACTAGATTGCTGAAAACAATAAATATATATTTTGGAGAGGAAAAGGCTCAAACTTGTGTCTCTAAGGTGGATCCTCCAACTCTTAACCATCAAGCTTAATATTCATTTCTTATTTAATCTAGATTCTTAATCGTATATATATTTCGGGATGTGACTTTTCCCTAGGTTGTCGAAAATAATAAAATGGGATGAAGGGAGCTCGAACTAGGGTCTCTAAGAAAGACTATCTAACATTTAGCCATTAAGCCTATAACTCATTTCTTGCTTATTTTAAACACTTAATCGTATATATTTTGGGGTCGAAATCACAAAATTAAAATGGGAAGGAGGGGCTAAAAATACAAATTTGAGAAGAAGAGAAAAGTAAAAATAAAAGGCTGATCACAAAATAAGAATGTGTTTTATACCCAAATTAGGATCAAGGGGCTGCAATTAGGGTTAAAATTAGGGGTTTGCTGAAAAATTAGAAATAATGAAAGGGGAGGGACCACTCTTGGTTTTCACGAATCCGATTCTACTAACTTGGTTTTTGGGGTGTGACAGACTCAACATTGACTTCCTCTAAGATAGCATCCTGATAGGCCTCCTGACCTCAGTATCTCTGAGTATGACCACCCATTCTCGCTCAATAGAGTCATCCACCCAGAATTAAGTGTGAATATTATCCTAATGTGAACACACTTCCAAGACAATAAAAAGTCTATTTAGGCTTAATTACCTCGTATTGATAGAATCTCATTATATGTGCGCATGATTATCCATTTCACATTTAACGGGGCTAAACATATATCCCGACATGTTATATCAACAGAAAATAGGATCCCTCCTATAAATACTCTGAAGAATAATGAACAGGGGATCAAACTTTAGCACTCTAAAGTTATTTTGAGCATTTGTCTTCTTGATTAGCCTATTCTCTTATCCTTGTTCTGGCTCTCGGCCTCCTCAAGTGAACCGACCTTCATAGCACCGCCTTGTCCTCCTCCTTGGTTGTACCCCGTATCAATAATGACTAAATTGATAGGATGTGTAAAGTTGAGGGTCAAATTGGTTGAATTTTTTAGAATTAGGACCAAATCGATAAAATCAATAAACATTGGAGGGTTAAATTATTATTATGCCAAGTAAATTATAACACCAAAATATCACATGTCCATAACATTTGTGACTAAATTGAAAATTTTTGAAGTTGATTGACTAAAATAGCAACATATTAGTAATTGAATGACTATTGTTGTAATTACCTTAATATAGATGATTTTTTACATATAAAAACACGTTTAACATAAACTACATATGAATCAGATTGTGGGTCAAATTTCAGTTTTACCGACCAAAGCCAAAATTCACTTCTATAACTATATTGTAGGTACGGACACCGTCCAATGTCCTGTTTATGTCAATATTATTTTATAAGGTTAATATAGCTTTGATAATTAGGTAAACTTTGCTATTTATAATTTTATTTGGTCGTTCAACCTAAATTTTTATTAAATTTTGATGATTTTATTTTTAAAATTATACCATGCCATCATTTAATTTTTTTTTATTTTTTTTGTAAAAAGAACTTTTCAGGGAGCAACTTGATTCCACTCAAAATTAGCAATTTAGTTCCTCACAGTTTCAAAAGTAAGTAACTACAGACAATTAATCACAATGTTAATTTTTTTCCGTCAATTTATTTTACTTTAGATTGGTATAATAACCTCTTATGTTTACAAATTGTCATTTTGATTCTTCTTCTAAAAAAAATAACAAATTTAGTCCCATTGGATATAAAAAAATTTAAAATCAAGACCAAATTGATAAAATGTGTAAATGTTGAGGGTTAAATTATTAATTTTTTAAAAATTAATACAAAATTGTAGAATGTATAAACATTGAAATCTATTATACCAATCAAAAAGTAGTATAAATTAATGAAAAAAGTGAACATCAAATTTATTAATTTTTTAAAAATTTATACAAAATTTTAGAACGTATAAACATTGAAAGCCATTATATCAATCAAAAAGTAGTATAAATTAATAAAAAAAAAGTGAATATCATTAAACTTTTGAATTTGAAAGGGATTAAATTACTCCATTCTTTTGCTCAACATCGAAATTGAGAGGGACTTGAGAGATTTTTTGCCCTTTTTTTTAATTTTTAAATAATGATGTGACATAATTTTAGAGTTTCATATAATCAAACTTTTACATTTGCTAAGTTTAGAAACTAAAATAGATCTAGATGTCAAATTCATGTACCAAAGTGGACCAGATTGCAAAGTTCAGGGACTAAAAGTCATATTAACCCTTTCGTGTGTTGATTTAAAATATTTTTTCTCCGATCTAACCTACACTAACAGTTGAAAACTTCGGACGGCGGCCAACAGCCAATGTATGAAAGTCAATACAATTTAAGCGCGTGGCAAAGCTTGCCACCGCCATTATATACTAGTTCATTGCCTATTTGACTTCTTAACAAATTCAACTTTCTCGCCTCTCGCCAAAGCCCACCATTATTAACCACCAAACACGAGTCTGCAACAGCCAAAGAAAACCCAACAATGGCGACCTTGCCAACTCCATGCTCCATAAAATTTCAGCCTAATGACAACCCTTTTCCCACATTGAAACATCATCAACCTCACAACATTCCCATCATCTCATCAACGCTGAAAACATCAACCAAAAGTCTCCATCGGTTCATCAGCAGCACCGACAATTACAACACTGTTGTTGATTCTTCAAGGCGGGGACAGTTTTTGGGTTACCAAACATTGACGACAAAAGGTGGGCATTCAAGTGAGTTGAAAACCAAGCAACATGATGAAGTTTCGTTAGAGAGAGAAGCTGAGATTGTTATATTCAAGCTGAGGGCAGTTGTGGAGAAACTTAGAGATATGGAAGTGGAGAAGACTAATAGAAGGTTGAAGGGAACAATGTCAGATGAAGAGAGATTGTTGGTGGAGAATACGAGTAGAGAAATCGCGGACAAGTTTTTGAAGAGACCAGTTGAGTATTTAAAAGCAAGTCATGGAGATTTTGAGACCAAGTTGAAGGACTTGAATTTGTTGATTCGTATGCTTGAAAATTCATGCAGCACCGGCTGCCAACATTAGAGCTTTTTAATTTCTTTTCTTTTTTCATCATAGTTTTGATTCGTTTGGATCATGAACAAATGATTCAGTTCATTAATTCTTTTTATGCAAAAAAAAAAAAATTTACTCTTGAAACTACAAATGCTATATCCAGTTACAAGTTTCATAGGTTCTTCCAAAACAAAATCAAACTAATATGTCGAAGCAGATGAGAAAAAGCTGGATGGCTTTGTTTTCTTTTTACTCCTTTTAATCTTAAACTATAGTTACCATTGTAAGTTAATGGCTAAATCCAGCAGAGTTTCGACTTGGCGTATGGTTCGTTTCCTCTCGTGTTCCTTCAATTTTACTGCAACAGATTCTGGATCAAGCCCATCTGGGGTTTGTGCTTCGTTTTGTTCGGATCGAACCTCTTGTAGCAAAGCATCAACCTCTCTTATGAAATCTACTCGTAGAAGAACATCATCAGCTTCGGCTGGTAGTGACAATGGGCCGTGATGCTGATACAAAAGTCAGGTACAATAAATTAAGGTGTTCATTTCAAATATTAACATTCATGAGCATGTCACTGCATGGATGGTTGAGAATGCAATCGTAATTTAGAAGGATAAGATTTTCTCCGGTGAGCTCTTTTCCGGTTTCTAAATCTACAGGCAACAAGGACTTTGCCTTGAAGCCACTGATTCCACATCCATGTGTAAATGTGGAGGTTCATGATTCGAATAAATAAATAATAGCTTACCTTATCAATGTCAAAACCAGCTGGTACAAGGATGCTAAACGGATCCTCCCGTGGGAAAGTCTCAACCATGCGTTTTTTGCATTCCTTCAACCATCCTTCATTGTCAAACCCATCATGCATATTCAAAAGATCATTGAGCAGCCTCATAGCAGGACTTGCCTCCCGTTTCAATATCTCGGTCTAAAATATGAAGTAAAACATAGAACTTTTTCACTCATTTCGCAGTTAGAGTTGAAATACAGCAAGAGCTTAATAGAGGCAATGGAGATGAAACAAACAAAATATTCCCTTATTATGTGAGATATGATCATTTATACCATTTTGACAGCAAGAAACCAAATACTCCAGCAAAATAGAGCACTTCAGGAAAAAAGAGGAAAAAAAAACAGCTTTTACCATTTTCTTTACCTTTTACTGATCAAATTCATACTCGATAAAACATTGAACAAATTCATACTAGATAAAACAAACCAAAAACGATCGTATCCATGAAATAAAATGACTTTTCAATGTGGTGGCAGTCTGGCAGATATTAAAAGGTTCTAGGTTGGAGTTATAAGGTTAATGAAGCACTGATAAAGATTAATTGATGCATCAAGAAGCTTTGGATATTTCTGAAGATGATTGATAACAAAGGCATTTACCAGAAAATGAGATATGGATTCAAGATTGTAAGTAATAAAAATCAAACCTCTGGTATGATACATGTTTATTTGCAATAAAATACAAGTAGGACAGTTTTCAGAACTGCCATTGCAAGTGTTAACATCTGTAATATACCCGTTAACAGAATTTAATTCTGATTGGTAATCAAAATATTTAGTGCAGCGCATACCTCAACTCGTCTGTAGAGAAGATCAAGACTCCTAATGGCGTCCTTTTCATCCTGGAAAAAGTTGTAGGTATTAAATTTATACACTAAAGAGAGTGAAACAGAACTTAAAGTCGGTACATGGACTACATAACACTTTGTGCATCGAATATATTTTTGAAACCCCCTTCTTATTAGGCATTGTTATGTCAAACACATCATGCACAAGGCTGATTCAAACCAATTGCAGGAGTTCCCGGAAATTACATTGAAATAACAATACAAGCTAAGGTTCAAAGGATGTTCGCTAGAAGAGTTTGATTCATGGAATAAGTAAACGCATGCACAGATAAAAAGCAATAGTCCAGGTCTAATGCTACAGCGCTCAAACTCAGTAACTGCCAAGTTCTGGGCTGTGTGAAGAAACAGGTTAAAATCAATGGTTATCACAAACGAGGTACATGGTCAATTTTTGAAAGAAAAAATCATTTACTCATGTGCAATTAAGTTTGGGTGTTTAGTTTCCATGTACCTAATCAACAAGCATGCCATGCTTGGTACGGAAAAGATGAACTTCATGATTGTAGGATCTTATAACTGTTACCATTGTTGTGTTTTTCTATGTCTCGAGGTGATTTTCCATGGCTGTCAAAAACACCCAAATTTTCTGATTTACACATCAAATTTTCTCAAAGGTTCAGAATACGGTTCAAGTTTTTCATGCATTCAGTACATTTTTGCATGGACATTTCAAACCTCAAAAAGGAAGGCTGCAAAAGAGAGAAGAATAAGCAAAATTGAGTGCTGCCAAAATGGAAACGTACTAAAAGCCCACTTACATCCCGTCGAGCAAGATCAAGGCGATTCCATATGACCATTAGCACAAGTTCAGTAAGTTCACCTCTCTCTGCAGCCTCCTCGATTTTCTGCATTAGAGTAAAGTAATCAAAGGGCATGACCAACAGAAAGTTATGTCAATAAAAATGAAGTTTCTTTTTATGTTCAGAGGCAGAAAGGCAACCTTGCCCTGGCGATTATAATCTGGTCAAATTAGACTATTCTAAGAGTTTCCAAAGATAATGTTCCTATTTCTGTTAAGGGACTGTCCCGGTTTGGGCGTAAGATAGCATGAGATAACTTTACTTATATCAGAAAACCTCAGATGTATTTCTTAACCAAAAACATTTGCCAATTCCTGATGAATCTCAGTTGAAACAATTGGACTTCCGATTTTGGACAATGATGGAAAAAAAATTCCAACTCTATGGTATTATTGTTATCATTGTTGACACTTTACTAGCAGAATAAGAATTCAATCAGAACATTTCTATTATCTTAAAACCTTAGAAAAAAAATTTCAACTTGTTTTAATGAACTGGCTTTTGGGTCTGCAAACATATATATATAAATATTTTACCTCTTCCACCTCTTCTTCAGCCCTAATGAAGCTTGAAACTAATTTCCTGGCTCTTACAACATCTTCCTGCGGGTACCCCTTCAAACGCATACCTATTTCACGATACTCTTCAACCTTTCTTTCCTCTTCTTCCTCTTCTTCTCGACGTCTTCTATGCAACTCCTTCGTTTTTTCCCGTTGTCTGGCTTGCCATTCCTGACCAAGAGGTTTATCAATGCCAGTTTCTTATTCATTATAAACAATTCAATTGAACTGCACTGATGAATGATCCACACAATTTACGCAGACAAGGACGTTTGTACATCTATTGTATGTTGACAACTGCTCTATCACCAAATGTATCAAATTAGAAACACACATATATGCCAATATTTTGATGTCTTTATACATTCATTTCGTAAAGAACGACACTTTTAAATCTCAGGTTTACAAGTAAGCAACCAATGAATCAATTTTCAGCTACAATTACACTTGAATGGTTAAGTTAGCAGGAATTCGATTCATAAGCTGCACTCTGCCAAGAAAAACGTGTGGCTATACACAACCATGATTTAAGTAAGTTAATTCAGAAGTGACCCAGAAATAGCTAATCCTGAACACCCATTTATTAATATTAACCAGAGTAAGAACAAATAATAGAAGTGAAAAAAAAAAATGGGGGTAAACCAAATAAGCAAAAAAGAACAACACACATCATCGTAATACTCCTTTGGCATCCCTTCCAGAAGTTGTTCTTCTTGGTTCATGCACCTCCTCAAAACTGTGTTAAATCCCCACCGAGAAAACAAATGATAAATAACGAATTTGAAGCAAATAAAAAAACCTGGTTGAGAAAAAGTGAAGATATAGGAAGTAACCTGTTTTAGAAGGGGAAGTCGTCTTGAAACGGGAGAGGCGCATATTGCAAGGTGGAAGCAAGGGTTGTAAGGGAAGTGAGCAGGTTAGAAGGAAGAGCTTCGCCTCCATTTTCTGGCTTCCGATAAATATGAAATATCAGAGTGAAAGTAGAGCACTCTGGAGTTTTGGAGTTCGTAGGATCTTTATTTACAAAGTTGGACTGAATGTCTTCATTCTAGGAGTTGAACATTTTCTAGGATAATTTACCGATATATACTGAAAAAAAAAAATACGAAAATGGGTCAAATTTTGTATTATTTATGGAAAAGGGTCATTTCTCCCAAAAACGCGTCTACGTCAGCGCGTTTTGGGGATGCAGCAGGAAAGCGCTCCCCCAAGGGAGCGCTTTGTGCCACATCAGCACAAAACGCGCTGACGAGGACGCGCTTTGCTGATGTGGCACAAAGCGCTCCCCCAAGGGTACGCTTTCCTGCTGCAATGGTCAAATTTTTTACCGTTGGGCCTCCAACGGTCAAAAAAAAAACCTATATAAACCCCCATCCTTTTATTTTTTTCACAACAAAGTCCTTATTCATTTTTTCTCTCAAATTCTTCTCAAATTTCTCTTAAATTCCTTAAACCTCTAAAATTTCACAATAGTTCTTTAATATTTACCAAAAAGCCCTTTTTTAAATTTTTTGAAATATATTTTTTTGATAAATTTTAAAATATCCGATCGTATTTCCAATGGCCGGGAAATTAATTCGTCTCGACAATAAACACATCTCCGTCGATCAAATGCAAATGGTAAGTTTTAATTTTAATTTTTCAATACTATTTAATATTTTTTAGGTTTATGGAATTTTAATTAATTTTTATTTTATAATTTTTTAAATAGTCTGTAGATCGGGTGTTGCAATGCTATATTCGCAATATACCTGGTCCGCCATCGCCGCTTATCGAGAATTATCTGCGGGAAGCGGGGTTTTGCACACGTACACGATAGGCCTGGGGTGCAAGTTGGGCCGAAGTTAATCGCTGCGTTGATAGATAGGTGGAGACTCGAGACGCACACTTTCCATCTTCCATGCGAGAGTGTACTATCACTCGAAGACGTGCGCTTGCAATTGGGATTGCCGGTGGATGGGTCCGTAGTCACCGGTCCGCAACTTTTAGCGATTGGACCGTCGTATGCTACGAGCTTAGGGGTGCCATTCCGGATAACATTCATGGAGGTCGGATCAAGATGGGCTACAGTTACGAGACACAATCCGGAGCCGAATAATGGTTCGACCGAAAATAGAAAGAATACGGTATGCTCGGGCATACATTCTTGAGATGATTGGAGGCTACCCGATGCCGACACTGTCTCAAACCTCAGACACTGAGATGGTCGCTAAAACTCGTTGATTTTAGAGCAAATGCCGGTGAAATGAGTTGAGGTCTACCGTGCTATCAAAATTGTATCGGAGATGTGCGGGCGACGCACGCGAGTAAAGCGAAAATCGAGGTTACCTATCACTACTGCAGTCATGGCACGGTTTGATTTCCATTTTTACGTCCTCGAGTCGACCACCCATATACATTCCCACTCATAACGAGGTAAATTTAATATTATATTTTACAATTATTACGTAGATTTAAAGTATAATTGTATGCTAAAAATTTATTTAATTAGGTGGAACCATTCAGCGAGTTATATTGGAAAACCTACCGAGCTTGAAGATATACGACTTCTATTAGAGCAACGGTCGGAATCACAAGTAAGTATTAAATAAAATATATTTTCGTAATAAAATTGTCGTTTCGAATTTTGTATTTAGTATTTAGTATTATGTATATAACTAATATTTTGGTCATGTTAATATAGTTTCAATGGACACCATACGAGGATCCGGCAATTCGAGCAGTAATTCCGGAGGAGTTCTTGCAAAATCCGAACATTTGGCATGTGAAGGTCCCATTGATCAACTATGCCACCGTAGAGATGCACCAATCGAGATCGGGTTCTGCGACAATTTGATTCCGCAACCGATTCTCGTGCCACCGAGGTGCTCGATGATGAGCACAAAGTCGACGACACGCTTGCGATTTACTGCGGATTGGCCAAGATTTTGGTCGTATATATACATATGTGGGAGAACCAAGATGATTATATACCTATTCGGGACCGATCGCTGCTTCTCGAGTTAGCGTGCGTGCGGAATACATGTCATGGTTTAGGATCCATGGTAAGCCGTATTTGTTGTCGGAAGAGGAGAGGAGACGCGGCTTCGTGAACAAAGGGAACGACGGAGCCCTTTAAATCCAAGGAGAAGGGGTGATGAGATCGACCATCAACGGCGCCCACACACATCCATCGGGACCAACACTTCACCCGACGACATCGACATCACGACCTTTGGCCTTTATGTCGGTGCGTACCCTAGCCCTTATATGTATCCTAACCCATATATGTTTCCTTTTCCCGGGCCCCATCGCAGTTGGAATGCATGGCCCGGTTCGAGTCCGTTCTCGACTACTCTGATTGGCCACCCGATCTTGAGGCCGCCGCGCATGAGGATCACACGAGGCGCCGTCGAGAGAGCTCTTCTTTTTACCGGTCCTCCTTCGCCAGTATGGGATTCGAGACACCCCCATGGTTTATGCAAACACCTCCGCGATCGTTATTTTATCAAGGTGGGTCATCCTCCCAACACCCACAACTGCACTCCATCGCCAGAGGCACTGAATCCCCTTTGAGGTTCCACGACCCCGCTGGAAGCTAGAAGAAGGAGGAATCCAATGTGTGTAACCACCGACCACCCCATGTGGCACTCGATTCCACCGGTACCAACATTGATTCCGACCGCCTTTTTTTATTTTTTAATTGTAATATAATTTTTTTTAATAAAATAAAAGTTGTTTTTTTATTTGTAATTTAATTTTAATATCTTTAATAAAATAGAAGTTGTTTATTTTTTTATTGTAATTTAATTTTAATATCTTTAATTAAATAAAAGTTGTTTTTATTGTAATTTAATTTTAATATCTTTAATAAAATAAAAGTTGTTTATTTTTTATTATAATTTAATTTTAATATCTTTAATAAAATAAAAGTTGTTTTTTTATTTTTTTAATTTAATTTTAATATCTTTAATAAAATAGAAGTTGTTTATTTTTTTATTGTAATTTAATTTTAATATCTTTAATTAAATAAAAGTTATTTTTTTATTTTTTATTAATTTAGTTTTAATATCTTTAATAAAATAAAAGTTTTTTATTTTTTTATTGTAATTTAATTTTAATATCTTTAATAAAAATAAAAGTCCAAGATTTGTTTTTTTGTAATTTAATTTTTATTTTTTTGCAAATTAGTCCTTCTACAAAAGTTCACCGTTTTCATCAGGAAATAAATAGAATTTACATAGCCACCAAGAGACAAAAAAGCTAAGAAGACTGTCAACTATTCCGATTTGGACACGAGCGAGATGTATGGCCTAGGTTCATACACCATCCGCACAACCTACGTTGGTTGGCCGTTTCTCGGATATCCATATTGTTGCGTATTCTAGTCGAGCAAGGTCGACCTTTTGGTTTACGCCTCAGTTGTCTATCCGGCAACAGCTTATACGGTGCAAGCGATACAGACGCCACTTACGCTCATCCGGGATCAGGTGGGAATACGTGTCTCCACACGTTGTACATGTTTTCTATTTTATACACTTCGTCGACATAGCTCATGGGATCAAGACGGAGATTCTGACAAGCCGCAAGTACATGAGCGTATGGGTAACGAATTGCATCAAATACCCCACAGTCGCAGGTCCTATTTCTCAAGTGTACACGATATTGACCGCCAACAATACCTTGGTTCGATCTCACAAAACTCACACACGAAACCATAGGTTGTCACGATCGTGACACACTGTGTGCATGGTGTTAGCCCGTGCCTTCCCATTGTTAATTTCTCGCAAGACCTTCGCGCACCATACATGGCCTCCTTGTATTTGGCCTTTATAACTCGCTGCTCACTTCGGAAATAGTGCCGCTAAACGAAAATATGCCTCTAGCACAACCGATGTTATCGGCAAATGGCGTGTTCCTTTGAGAACAGAATTTATGCATTCGGCCAGGTTTGAGGTCATATGACCATATCGTGAGGCCGCCGTATGCTTGTGTCCACTGCTCGAAGGAATATTGCATAGGTAGTTTGCGCCTTCTTCGTTAACTGAGCGCAAATTCGCCAACATCTCGTGAAAACGGTCCTTATTGATCTCGTACCCTGCCAATATAAGTTGATAGCGAATATTACATACCACTCTTCAATTAAGAATAAATTGAATATTACAAACAAAATTATATTAATAGATATTACATACCCATGTTGGTCACTTGCCGTTTTGACTTGTAGATCGATGTTGCCCGTGGTAGTTGGACGCAACATGCCTTAGACAATATCGATGGTGTGTGCGATGCCACATGCTTCCTGTCGATCTATTGCGGCTAGTATTCCAGGGCCCGATCCGATATAATGCATATATCGGGTTGAGCGCGAACATGCTTCCTTAACCTAGATAGGATGAAATCCCGGTCATCACCGACTCCCGGTGTTATTGCAAATGCAATTGGAAGGATTCTCCCACTCGTCGTCTGCGCCACAATGGCTAGCAATAGCCGACGCGATATATCGCCATACATAAAGGTACCGCCAATTTGTACCAATGGCTTGCGAGATATAAATGCATCTCGGCATTGCTTAAATGTCCGAAAAAGACGCTTGAACACTGCGCATCCTCGGAGCAATCGATCGTTATAGCACGCCGCCCCGCTTTCGAGGTCCGATATCTTTGCTCGGGACATATCTCTCCAAAGAAATGACACCACTACCACACTTCATTATATGAAGCGTCCCACCGACCATGCAACTTTTCTAACGCTTTCTGCTTGGCTATCCAAGTCTTCCGGTAAGAGGGCGTGTACCCCAATTGGCTACGGATATTGCCAATTAAGGCTGGCACTGTAGTCTTGGGATCGGCCTTCACCGTCGATATTATTAAGTCAGCCAACATCTCTCGAATCCATCTTCGGATGATCTTGTGAAACACACACAACGGCGTACGTTAAATAATGCAACATTATGTAATATTAGTATTATTCAAAAACTTTGAACACATAGTGATACTGTACCGGCAAGACATGTATGTGGACCTTTGTATTTTTTGATCTCCCACAAGCCTGTCATTTTCCTCAACGAGGCAATGATTTTCCATGAACATGTACCGCCTTGCACCGCACACTTTCGCCTCGCACTTATCGAGCTTAGATTTAACCATGTTGTAGTTAACCCCGCTCTTGATGTCGTATTGTTTCAATGCACCAAGAAAAGCATCCTTGTTGGAAAACTCTTTACCAACTTCTAATTCGCCTAATCCAACGATTTAACTTGTACGGTCCACGTGTCCTGTGTGGTAGTTCAGAAACTCTAATGCATCATCTTGAGATAGATCGACATTATGCATGTGGGCTGGAGGAGCACGCTGAATAGCGGATCTTCTTCTTCTTCATCCGAACTGCCCTCAACATCTTCAGTACGGTTGGAACAGCTCGCTTGTAAAATAATGCAACTTCTGCACCATCGGGGCCGGGCTCTCGAGGTGGATCCACATCGGACTCATCATCCCACCCACCATAATCTGTAACGAACGAGGGCCCCTTGCCAGTGGATGTCGTAGGGAGTACATTATCCCTCCTTAAACATCTTTCGTAACGTTCCCAATCATATGTGGATTGCCAACCACTAGAAGTTGATGACGTTCCCCAATACGTATTTCTATCATCGAACGTCGAAGGAAGGATATGCATGTCCCATCCACCAACCGAGTGTCGTGCAGGGGTTGTGTTTTCCATACTACCACCAAACACGGGCACTTTTATAGTCTGCCTCTCACTAACAAAGTGTCGGCTTGGGGTCGTGTATTCCCCTCAAACAACAGTAGATGTTGAGGTCGAAGGAAGATCACTTGGCGATGAAAATTGTACATATACCTCAAGATAGGGTGATCCACTAGCAAGATGAGTCTCCACTATTGCCTCAAAGCTCCGAGGACCTTTGATGTCGAATGATTCATATCTCACCGGATCAACCAAAGCTCAAAATCTATACTTAATAGACTGAACTTTCATTGGCGTTGTTCAAGAAGATTTACGCCTAATTCTTTTACGAAGTTCTAGCAAATCTATGTTCCGATTAAAACCCGATCACTACAGTGTTCTCCGATAAAAAAAACACCACCATTTTCGGTGTCACAAACCTCACCATCGTAGTAAATAACAAAGATTAATACGTTCACTCATTTTCGCTTTCTATTTTTCTTTTGCCTCAATTTCATTTATGCAACCCGAGAATGAAATTTGACTGATTTATAGTCTAAGGATTGCCAGAGACTCATCAGTAGCAAAAGAGCGTCCACGTGGGAGCTCTTTTGAGACTCTTCTTTGACAAAGTGCATCCTGCTTGAAGTGTTTTCGGTACTATTTGTTCGAAACGTCTTCTCAAAATTATTTTGCCGATATACAATCACAAGAAAATTCAAATAATTTTTATTTTGCTAATATATTTTCCCTAAACCCTAAACATATTTTTACTAAACCCTAATCAACCCTATAATCTAGTCCATTAATTTTCCCTAAAAACCCTAAACACAACGACCTAAAAATCCTAAACCCTAGCCCTAAAACCCTAAAACCTCATACCCTAACACTAAAAATAGGCGAAAAGGCGCTGGGGAAGGGGGCAAAGCGCGCCCTTGGGAGCGCTTTGTGCCACATCGCCAAAGCGCGTCCTCGCCAACGCAACGCGCTTTGTGCCGATGATGTCACAAAGCGCTCCCCAAGGGCGCTTTCTCTTGCATCCCCAAAACGCTACCGACATGGACGCGCTTTTTGGGAAATGGCCCTTTTCCGTAAATAATGCAAAATTTGGCCCATTTTTGTAAAATTTTTTTCGGTATATATTAGTAAATTACCCCATTTTCTATCCCAATATTTTTTGTTTAGGTAAAGGTCCCCGTATTATGTTTTTTTTCTTTCCTTTTTCAGATTTTCCCTTATTTCTAGTTTTAACTTTTTATGAAATATGGATAAAAGTACCATATCATTACTCTATTAAAAGTTAGATTATATTTTATTTTTCTGTATTAAAAAAATGGTGCCTCTCTCAACTCAAAAAATGGGTAAATTGAGTCATGATTTTTTATGTTAAAAATTTTATTAATTATTACAGTTAAAAACGGGCATGACTGACGAAATAATCAAACTGTTATGGAGTACATGTATACCTCATTCTAGCTTACAAAGATCAATTTTTAAATCATGAGATCAATATTTTTTTAAACATGTGATGATGTAATGTAGTTTGGTATTTTTGTATAATTGGACAAATATTATCAAATATATATTTTAAAACTTATAAAAAAATTCACCAATTGTAAAAAAAAGGTCGAAGTAATAAATGTTATTCGGTCACATATTTAAAAAAAAAAACAAATCATGATAAAATTAGTACAAGAACTTTATATAGAAAGAAAATTTTGTATTTTTCTATTGTTCTTTCATTTTAGACATATACATGTCTTTTTTTTTTTTGAAAAATTATCGGAGTAGGATGATTTTTTAAAATTTTAATGGATTAGACCGAAAAAATGAAAACGCGTTTAGCTAGACGTGTTTCCAACGGATTGGCCGGAAAACGCTTCCAACTGGATGCGCTTTCATGCCACGTCCTCTAAAAACGCTTCCAAGTGGAAGAGTTTTCCGTAACGGCTCCCCCACCCCCAACGGTTATTTCAAAGTTGTTTAACCCCCCTTCCTCGACGTCTTTTTTTTCTCCCTATACAACCCCGTAATTCTTATTCTTTGTCAATTCAATCTCAACTCAACTCAACTCTCTCTCTCACATTCTCAATTCTCTCTCAAATCTCTTTTAATTTTCTCTCAATTCCCTCTTGATTCTCACTCATTTTTTATTCATCTCTCAACTTTTTTTTTATTAAGGTCTTTTTAAATTAATTTTCTATTACAATATTTTTCGTATTTATTGAAATTAGTAATGACAAAATCTCTAATTTGTTTGGATGGCAAGCACATTTCAGTCGATCAATTGCAAATGGTAAGAACGTTTTTTATTATAGTTAATCTAATTTAATTTAAATATTTTGTTATTATACTAAAATTTAATATTTTGTATGTTTTTTATATATAGTTGGAAGATCGGATTTTGGAGATGTATATTCATAATCTACCCGCTCCTCCATCATCTTTAATCGAACCATACTTGAAAGATGTAAGATTTTTGCACGTGGACCGTATGGGTAGGGGTGTAAATTGAACCCCACTCTTGTAAGGGTGTTGGTGGAAAGATGGAGATCCGAGACACACACATTCCATCTTCCATGTGGCGAGTGTACTATCACACTCGAGGACGTGCAGTTATAGCTCGGGTCATCGATGGATGGGTCGGTAGTGACTGGGTCTGTTGTCACAGTCGATTGGAGAGATGTATGCGAGCAACTTTTAGGGAAGGCTCCAAACACAATTTATGGAGTCCGGATAGATATGAATTGGTTGAAAATAAATTTTGGTGGGCTTGACACAGAATCAAATGAAGTTGAAAGAGAACAACACACTCGGGCGTACATCTTTATGATCATCGAGGGTTTCTTAATGCCCGATAAATCACAAAATTTTGTCCACTTAAGGTGACTGTTAAAACTCGTGAACTTTAGTGAAGCGGACGAACTTAGTTGGGGGTCATCCGTGTTGGTGACGTTGTACCGGGAGATGTGTCGAGCGACACAACCACAGAAAATTAAAATTGGTGGTTGCATGCTACTGCTACAATCATGGGTGTGGTATCGACTGTCACTTTTACGTCTTCGAGTGGACTACCATTATACATTCCCGCTCATAATAAGGTAAAATTCATTAGAAAATATATTTACCATAATAAAATTATTTAAAATTTAAATTGTTGTGTTAACATATTATTTCAATAGGTGAAACCATGGGCCAAGTTATGTGGGACTGCCGGAGGAGCTTCAAGATATATGGCTTCTGTTAGATCAACGATCGAAAGCGAAGGTATGTATTTTTAAAATCTCAATTATAAAATATTAACGTAGTTGATTTAAAAATTAATAGTAAATGTATAATTAAAATTATTATTTTAATATAGTTTGAATAAATGCCATACTCCGATCCGAGAATTCAAGCATGCATCCCATCCAATTTCTTGGTGAATCCCAACATTTGGCACGTGAATGTGTCATTGGTAGTGTACGCTACGGCGAAGATGCACGAGTCAGATAGAGTTCTGCGGTAGTTCGGGTTTAGGCAAATGATTTTGCTGGTACCCCAAGATATCGAAGATTTGTACCATATCGACTTGCGGGGAAGAACCGATGAAAATTGACCTACATTTCATGCGGAATATATCAACATTTGGAACCATATGTACGACTTTTTACCTAATCGCAAACCCATTATTGCTCAGGAATTAGCTTGCGATTCAAAGTACATGTCATGGTTTAGACACCATATAAAGTCATATCTACTAGCGGAAGAGGTGAGGGGTAGGCAACGTCATACAAGGAGGCCACGACGGGTGCCTAGGAATCCAAGGTCTGGGGTAGTTGCCGAGGCAGGTCATTATCTACACCAACACAAGATCAGGGACCAATGCTCACACCACCCCCCGGTCAGTATGGCTCAACTTATTATGGTGCTTTCACTAACTCCGTCATTTTTACACAAGCACCACATCTTGCACCACATTTGTCTGTTTCTACATCGTCTCCAGCGTATTACATGTAACACCCCTATACCGGATCGACCCAAGAACCTGATATAGGAATATTACATTTGGTGCCAAAGTGATTTTGGCTAATCACTATTATATTTGAACATTAAAAATAAATTTAGATAATTTATATTTTAGTCCTTACTACTTGAAACACACTTGATCTTCCTAAGTACATGCCATTCTATTCCAAAATTTTGAAACATACCCTCTTGGCACTTGGAGATGTGATGAGATAGATGCCCACAATCTCAATAACAACTTTTTAAAATCATTTTACCTAATCTGCGCACGGAAAATAAAACCGTATGCTGAGTAAAAACTCAGTGGTATTTCTATAATCCGAATATTTAAAAACAATATAATATAATATAATAGGAAAAATTAAATTATAAGGACATATTTATGTCTAGTATCATAACTATCATTTTTCATTTATTAAACAATATCCTAATTCACACAATTATTATATAAATGGTCATTCACATATCAAACCATATTTATTCGTATAATGACATTAGTCATACAATACTCAATTATCACATAAATCACAATTTCTCATACATTTATTTATAACTTATTCAATCTTTATCATTTGCTATCCCAGATAGCTTTTCTTCATTTTAATTTATATATCTTCTTACTATATCAATATTCATTTCATGCATTTCATCAATAACCATTTCATAAAATCATTATTTCATATATTTCATTTCTATTTCTCAATTCAATAACTTATTTTATTTCATATCTAAAACCTTACAACATTAGTCTTTCAATAATTATTTAAACCAACATTTTTCAATAAAAATAATTATAATTAATTCATATGATTATATTCAATTAACTCATACACTATTTCATTATTTCCAATTCATTCTATTTTCACTTCTTATTTCGATATTTTAACAAATTCATGAACATTAAGTTCATGCTTCAAATCTCATGTCTCAATTCAATTCACAATTCAACTCATAATTTCTTTATCATATTTTTAATAGTACGATCAATCAAATTTATTTAATTTTCTCATTTCAGTTATTCACCCTATTAGCAAACCCGGACCTTGGCGGATACACGGATTCCAACCAAACACACCAGTACGACACATTGTGCCTAAAACGGTACACAGTACCCGATCAATATATCAGAAGCAGTATACGACACATAAAGTGCCTGAAACGACACACGTGGTGCCTAATACAACACATAAAGTGCCTGATCGGTAAAGCCGATAAATTCCTGTACTCTTCTAATCCTATGGCATGCCAACTATATCCGACTCAGCCCGACTAGTTAATAAGGTATTCAAATCATTTTTCTATTTCAAATTCACTTTCAATTCAATCACAATTCAATTCAAATTCACTTTCCACTTTCTAATCAATATACAATTCAATACCAATACATATTTCAGATATTCACATATAATCATACTTCGATTCAATTCAAACCACTTTTCAACCAATACACAATTCACATATTCACACATATTCATAATTTAATTCACTTTTATTCAATTCATATTTTTAATTCATTTTCCAATAAAATTCAAATCACTAATTACTTTATAATATCTTTATACAACAAAATTAAAGCTCTAAACCCACTTGATATTAATAATTTTCTTCCAATGTATTAATTTATTCATGCAATTTGGTCATTTTTAACATTTTTACAAAAATTACCCCTAAAGTTTTACTTTTTTTTCAATTTAGTCCCTGAGCCTAAAACATGCAAATTAGCCATTTTTAATGTAAAACCATACTAGCTGAATATTCATATATTTTCCTCCTCCTCCTCTCCATTCCACATCCTTAATGTATATATATAATTCCACTATTTACTTATATGTTCATATCAAGTTGTCCACTTGAGTCATAGTCACTAAATTATTTATATCTTGAGCTACAGAATTCTAAATTAAGATCCGCTTGATGTTTTAGAAACTAAACTCAAATATATTTCTACCATAAAATTTTCAGAATTTATAGTTTATCCAATAAGTAAAGTAAAATATTCAAATTTGTCCTTGTTCTGCTGTTTGACAGCTTTGGCCTTTCTTCACTAAAAATTAATTATCTCTTAGTACGGAATTTGGATGATGTTTCCGTTTGTTTTTATTGAAAATAGACTCATTAATAATTTAAAAATATAAATTTAAGCCCTTAATTATTTTTTTAATTTTTTTTATGATTTTTCAAAGTCAGAACAGAGGAACCCGAAATAATTCTAACCTTTTCTCATAAAATTTATTATAACTCATAATTTACAAATCCATTGCTTACACCTTTTCTTCTATAAGAAACTAGACTCAATAAAATTAAATTTCATATTTTATTCAACCTCTAATTAGATTTATACAATTTTTAGTGATTTTTCAAAGTTAGACTATTGCTACTGTCTAAAACTGGTTTAGTGCAAAATGTTGATTACCAAGTTTATAACACCCTTATTTCCTTTCTCTACAATATTTCCCATCATTTTCTCTTATTTCCCTTCACTAATATATCAAGAACATAGAACTTTATATAAGAAAACTCTACTTTAACATCATTTTCATGCTTTTGATATTACCTTATATAAGAAAACTCTACTTAAAATATATTGAAATATTAAAGTTCTTACCTAGTCCTATTGATTTCAATCTTTAACTTGATTTTCTCTCTCCTCCAGCTTCCATTTCTTGAATCTAACTTGATATTCTAGCTCTCCATTGTCTTCTTATTATTTTACTCTCTTGGTAGCTATGGAAATTCTTTTGATTTCTAGGTGAAAATGATGATTTTTTTGTGAAAGGACTAAATTGTAAAGAAAGCAAAACTTTCTTTCTTCCTCTCTTCTTCTAACGTGGGTCGCATGGAAAGATGAAGAGAATTCTTCATCTTTCCTTCCTTATATACTAAATAAATAATAATAAAATAATAATAAATATCTTATTAATATTAATAAAATAATATTTATCTAATTAATTAATTTAAAATATCATCAACATAATCATTATATTCTAGAATTCTCTCTCTTACTAATTGACCATTTTTCCCTTTATGATCTTTTAAAATTCCATCATTGAGTCATCACTTAATTTGGTAAAATTGTGATTTAGTCCCTCATAATTCTTCACCTATTCAATTTAGTCCTAATTCATCCATTTTCCTTAGTTTCTAGATCATTCCACTCATAAAATATTTGCACTATTGGTCCTTCAACTTTTTCATATTTACACTTTAAACCCCTCAATTTTTGATTATTTACTCTTGGGCAACAAAACTTTTCTCACTTTTGCGATTTAATCCTTTCTTGAATTAATATGTCATAATATACTTCCCAATGTTGACATAACTCAAAATTTCCCCTTTTTTTTTCACTTTATTTATTTATTTTGCTATATCAAGATACTATCTTATTTTCTTACTGTAGAAAATTTCGGGGTATTACATTACATACCGATGCCATTAATGTTTTAGACGATGACGATTCTGACGACAACGTATAGATCGACTATGTTTGGGGCACCGATCGGAAGTCTGATTATTTTGCTATTGGTGTATGAGACACAATATGGTTATACGCCTACGCCGATGGTGTTCCAAACACCTCCAGGATCATTATTCTACCAAGGCGAACCATCTTTTCAACCACCTGTTCGTAGAACAGAGGATACACGATGGAAACCAAAAAACAATCTACAATCAATCGCGGATGAAGGCAAATAAGATGAGAGGCCGAGAACAATGTGTACTCAAGGGTAGAGCTGATGATGAAGACGAGGAGGTTGGTATACAGCTTGGACAAAGAAGAAATCTGGCTCGCAATCGACGACCACCCCGTTGTGGCACACATTTTGTTCGACGATATAAATGATTTTTTTTGTACTTCTCATGTAAAGCTTAATTTTTAGCTAAATTATAGTCGATAAGATTGTACCGATATTGGATATGAAATGTTTTTAAATAAATATTATTTTTTAATCAAAATTGGTATTCGTTGTCATTTTATATTGTTAAACCAAGTTTAATTTGGTTTGCACGGGAAAATGGAACAAAGTTGTATATTGTATTATTCTCTATAGTATAATAAAAACTTATATTTACAAATTATAAAAAATTTGAGTATGAATGAAAAAAATCAACAAATAGATTTCGGTTAAAAAATTAATTTGTAAGACCCCTAACCCGTATCCGTCGCCGGAATAGGGTTACAAAGCATTAGCGGAGTTACATTTCAAAACTATCAAAAAATTAAAACATGTAATTCAAAACATCAATCATATAAAAATCAATCAATAACATACATATTATCCCTTATACGAGCCCTCGAGGCCCTAAAAACACATTAGAAACGAATCGGGACTAAATAAAAAACATACAGAATTTTTAGGACTAAATCGGGACTAATAAATTTTCAAACTGTAGGGGTCACACGGTCGTGTGACTCACACGGTTGAGACACATGCCCGTGTCTCAGGCCGTGTGGACATTCGAATTAAGGACACACAGCCGTGTCCCAGCTCGTGTCTGTGCCCGTGTAACTCTTTGACTTGGGTCACACGGCCAAGCCACACCCCCATGTGCCAGGTCGTGTAACTCTCGAAATGCAACCTTTAAAAAAAACCTACAGGGGACACACGACCGTGTCACATGGCCGCGTGTCACACACGGCTAAGACACACGCCCGTGTCTTAGGCTGTGTGGACAAGAAATAGGTCATTTTCAAGCCATTTCTTTCACCCAAAACATGCACCCACCTATAACACTTTTGCGCATATAATCAAGCATTCAAGATGCATAAAAAACATGCATAATCAAGCTAGAACAACATTGTATATGTTCATACAACCAATATGCCCAAAGGGCATCTCAATCACAACAACCAACATGTACTTTATAGTTGTATAATATAGACACAAAACAACTAACTTGTAACCAACTTCATACCAACATTTACCTCTATATTCACATATCAAATCCACACTCAAATTATCCAATTGGTCATTTAATATCCATAAACTAAACATTAGCCACATATTTCAACTATAACCCATATACCAAATAACAACATTAAAACATATCAAAGAACAACTCAAAGCATACACTTTTAACTACCATACCAACTTCCTTCATTTAATCACCATAAAACTCCAAAATGACAACCATTACAAGGCCAAATATATACATGCCAACATAACACCATTTCATCACCCAAAATACCATAAATACAAGTCAAAACAAATGGCTATATCATCAAACAAATACACCTATACATGTGCATATTTAAACAATTATCACTTAACTTGTTTTCATGCCAAAACATAACATAATTGATACATAACAACCATACCATTTTGGCCATTTAAAGATATATTAACACATACCAATTTTGGTCATTTCAAAACATACACCAAGTTGACCATATTAACCACAACCAACAAGATATCAATAGTACCTTAAGTACCTAAAATCCAAGGCAACATTTCATGCCATAATCATCGACCAAAATGACATATATATACCAAACTCATCAATTAATATTCAACTGATCATTAACCATAAGTCCACCTATACATGTCATTATAACCTTAACCAAGACATCAAAATCTACTGATATAATCGTTGGATAGTGTGATAGATCTCTGACGAACTTCCAACCCGATCGAGCTTCCGATAATCTGAAAAGTAATGGAAAAACAACTATGTAAGCAATGAATTCTTAGTAAGCTCGTATAAACTTAAGTCATATCAATCTATTTCAATTATGGAATTTATACATATCAAGAATAACTCTATACCAATACCACAAGATTCATGAAACCATATTCAACAACACACAAAGTGAATAAATCCACAGCATCACATATATATCATCCCTAGCATTGTAGGATTTTATAAAACTTTAAACCCTTTCTAATTTTTCTTACTTTCATTTGCATTTCATTACTTTCCATTACATTTACTTTCTTTAGCTTAAATAACAACATCAATTCAACTCATCATTTCCTTTTTAATCATTTTACACTTCAAGTATGAACTTACTATACCATTACCTTTCCACACCTGTTTCATATGCATAACACACAAGACATAAACATATCATCAACCAGAGCCACAAGCTAGTGCATTTAAACATAGCTCTTTTGGAATTAACCACATGATAAACCATTTCATAAGAAATTACATAATTTAAACCTTACCACTCTTTCATGAACACAAGAATATTTCTATTTGGACACTTACCATTTCAATGCATAACTTATAAGTAAGCATAATACAATCCAACCAATAGCTTGGCACATGCCTAAGCATCAAACAACAGCACATGTTAGCATACTTGAACATATTTCATATGAGTTCAACATGGACAACCATTATACTTGAATATGATTCGATTGGATATAACATCCTTCATAACATAACATGCTTTCCATATATCTCATCATTTCAATGTATTTCATATATACATGTATTTGCTCATATTGAACATTTATCGTTTCATTTCTAATTCATGCCCGTTGAACCGTTTAGAGTACCATTGGATACCCGAGATAGCCCACACAAAGTGTGCTAACTCATATAACTATAGTTCGTCAAATCCTATACATATATGCTCACACGAGCTGTGAATCAGTATGCTCACATGAGCTGTGAAAATGGGCCTGCTCACACAAGCTGTGGGTTGGAACGTAGCTACACGATACTACTCACACGAGTTGTGGAGTATCTGTAACACATGCTGAACCTCAACCATCGATAGGACGTTCAAGACCAACACCCGAATCATGTAAACCCTAATGACATGTCATTTGTATCCTACGAATTCCTAAGGTTCAAACGGGGCTCGGTAGTTGTTGAAACATCGTTGGATTTCCATCGTTTCATTACTAGATAATTTGCATACTAACATATATATATTGATTTAATCACAATATCACATATTAACATTAAATTTAATCAAAATTATACAGAATACAGTTCATACGAACTTACCTGGCTAACTTGCAGAAATACTAAAGTTTAGGGGCATTTTGGTAATTTTCTATTCTCCTTGATTTTTCCACTCGAACTTGATCTAAATTAATAATTTCATTCAATTTATTAATTTAGACATTAAAACAATGTATTTCATGCAATTTGGTCATTTTGACATTTTTGCAAAATTGCCCCTAAAGTTTTACTTTTATTCAATTTACTCCCTGAGCCTAAAACATGCAAATTAACCATTTTTACCCAAAATTGAGCCTAACCGAATACTCATGGCATCCAACACAGCACATTATTGCAACAATTGCACATCGAATCCTTGTACTTTTACTATGTTAACAATTTAGTCCATAATCGAAAAATTCATCAAAAATCACTTAAAAAAATACTTTTAAATACCAAATAATATTTCAAATTCATCCTTTAACATAAAAATCACTAGATTCATCAATGGCAACATTCCCAATCTTTAACAGTTTCAAAATCAAAGTTACGGGCTAGCTGGACCTAGTTGCAACGATTTCAAAAACATAAAAATTATTGAAACGGGGCTAAAACGGACTTACATGCATCATCACAAGGTAAGGCAAAGCTTTAAGGTCTTCCATGGAGTTTTTCTCCATTCAAAATCGGTGAAGAAGACATTAAGATGATGATAAAACATTTTGGTTTTATTTTATTTTAATATAATTATCAAATTACCATATTAACCTTAGTTAATAATTAAATAAAACATCAAATTCATGTCCATTATTTTCTACTAACACCTTGAATGGTCTAATTACCATTTAAGTCCCTTTTTGTTTATTCAATTAACCATTTAATTACTCAAATCAAATAGTAATCAAATTTTACATCTTTTACGATTTACTTCTTTTTAATTAATTAACTATCGAAATGTTAAAATTTTTCAACGAAACCTTAATACCACCTTAATTACACTCCTTAAATATTTATAAAAATATTTACGGCTCGATTTATAGAAATGAGGTCCCAATACCTCATTTTCTAAAACCACTTGACTTTAGGGTCTTACCACTTGAACTTAATAAATCGCTTATATAACAAAAATTACTATATGAAAAACCTTTTTAAAACCATGTTTGACTCGTAAGTATTAAATAATAATCGAGGTTATCGACAAATGGCGTGTTCCCTTCAATACAAAATTGATGCATTCTGCTAGGTTTGTCGTCATGTGCCTATATCATAGACCCCCGTCAGACGATTGTGTCTACTGATCGAAGGGTATGTTAAAGAAGTACCTCGTGCCAATATTGTTAATAGCCTATAAGTTTTCCAACATTTCATAGAAACAGTGTTTGACGAGCTCGAACCCTATCGAGGAAAGTGAATAGTTTGTCCATTAATCCCAACATTTGCTGACCGATTAAATATCAGACAATTGAAATAGTGGCAAATACATACCCATGTTAATCACTTGTGCACGTTGAGCTTCAGATTCGTGTTGTCTGTGGTAGTTCGCCGCAACATGTCTTAAACAATTCCTATGGTGTTTGTGATCACAAAGGCTTCCCTATCGTTCAATTGCAGCCAATGTTCCAGGTCCCCTGTCGGAGATGATGCATATATCATGTTGGGGGACAACATGCCTTTTCAACCTAGACAGAAAGAAATCTCAATTGTCCACATTCTTCGGTGGCGTTATTGCAAAGGCAATTGGCAGAATTTTCCGATTGCCATCTTGTGCCACAACCAACAACAACCGATGCGTATATCTCCTGTACATAAAGGTGTCATCGATTTGTACCAATGGCTTACAGTATTGGAATGTTTGTTGACATTGCTTGAAAGTCTAGAAGAAACGATAGAACACTTGGCATCCATGGACCAACCGGTTGTTGTAGTACGCAAGCATTATTTCCAAATCAGTTACGCAACCTAAAATGTACTGCTCTAGTATTTGACACCACTACCACAAATCATTGTATGACGCGTCCCACCCATTATGTATATTTTCCAATGTCTTTTGCTTTTCGATCCACACCTTTCGGTACGACGACGTGTAATCCTACTTGCTATAGATATTTGCAATTAAAATCGGCATAACAATCTTGAGACTCGCTTTCACCATAGGTAGTATTATGTTCGCGACCATCTCCAAATCCAATTTTGAATGATCCTATAAAATACATGCAACAACACGAGTACGTTAAAATTAAGAATTCAATACCCTAAATATAAGACAGTCTTGACGCGGTACCCTCGACAACACACGTATGTAGAATGGTATATTTCTTTATGGTCCACAATCCTGTCCTTTTCTTAACAGAATCCATGATTTTCCATGCACATTTCTTGTCTCGCATTGCGCATTTTGCCTCGAATTTATCAAATCGGGATTTAACAACATGAAATTTTACCTCAAATTTATTGTCCTCTTCATTCTCAAATCCACCAGCATTTTCAGGGTTGGATGTACCCTCGCCGATGGAGGTCGTAGGGAGTACATCATTCCTTTTTTTGTATAGTTGTCGAAACAACCAAAATCACCTGTTGATTTCCAACCACTGGCACTTGATGTCATACCCCTGTAAGTGTTCCTAGAGTTGAACATCGACTAATCAAAGTTCAAATCAAAACCACTAATTGAGTGTCGTGTCATGGTTTAGTATTCTGGGTTACCACCAAACCTCTACTGCTAGACGTTCTTCCTATCGCGGTTGAAATATATGGTTGAAACCAATGAGTGTCTTCCCATTGATGATTCCAGGATATCATAATGGGAACTTTCTAACAAAGTAGTGAACCCACCATACAACTGTGTCGTTGGACTCTCAACTTTTTATTTCGCTCTAGCCTCTCGAACTAGAACATATGTCGACCTCTGACTACCTTCATTTGTGTTTGCAAACTTCGCATATAACTTGAGTATTGGTGATCTACTAGCAATATGCATCTGCACCATCACCTCCATCCCCCTTACACTTCTGATATTGAAAGCGTCATATTTAACAGGGTCAACCGAAGCACAAAATCTATATTTCAATGACGATACTCTCATCTGGTTGGATCTGATGATTTTTCACCTAATTCTTGCACGCAGCTTCAACAATTGTATGTTACGGTCAAAAGCCAACCGCGTTGTGTTCTCCGATGAAAAAACGATCCATTGCCAGTGTCACGGACTTCACTGTCGTAATAAACAACAACATTAACTTGTCCACTCATTTTCAACGAAACAACTTGTTTCACATGTTCAAAATAAAAACATTAAGCAGAAAAATAAAGTTGTAATTATATATGGACAACAAAAATCGAGCTTTACTTGATGCAATTACGTGTTTACTCCAAATTATGCCTTATGAAATGCCTTGCGAACTTCCTCCTCTTGCGATTCTTCTTGCAATTTTGTTTGCTCGAAATTGTCTTATGACACTCAATGCTGAAAGCCATCCTTTTATAGAGCCGGGGTGAGTGGATTTAATTTAGGAAATTTTCCTAGGATATCTCACGAGTGAGTGGGAAGTTTGCATGCGTTGAATTTGGTAGAGGGAAAACGCTCCATGTAGGGCATGTTTTCAATGACATGTCAGAAATATTCATTGAAAATGAGCCCAACTGGACGCGCTTTCAATGCATTTTTTTGACATTGCACTGAAAACACGCCCTACGTGGAGTGTTTTCCCACTAACAAATTCAACTCCTAAAAATTTTCTACTCACCCATCAGATATCCCCTGCTAATATTTTTTGAAAAATTCTAATTGAACTCAACTTGCCGTATAAACTACGGGTGATCAAAATTTAATTCCATTGAAAAATCGAAAAAAATACAAACGAAGACTTAATCAAATTAAGTAGTTCGAGTTTCAGTTTTGAATCGAATTAAATTTTACAATTCGAATCATTCGAATATACGATTGGTGTAAATATGATTGTTGTAAATATCCTTTTGGAACCTGTCATTTTTGAAAATTACACCAAATTGTGCTCTAAATAATTTCAAAATAAGATTAAATTTATATCTCAAAAAATTATAAAAAGTTTCTAAAGAATATATAAAAAATTTAAAAAGTATAAAAAACTCTAAACTCTTAACCCATAAACCCTAACACACTTAACCTTACAAAATCCTAACCCTAACCTTAACCTTAAGCCCTTAACAAAAATCTAAACCCTAACCCTAAAACAATAAGATAACCCAATGCTTCCAGTTGGAAGCGTTTTCAGCGTATGTAGCAAAAAGCGCGTCAAGCTGGAAGTGTTTTCCTGCCAATCCACTGAAAACGCATCCAACTGGGTGCGTTTTCATTTTTTGACCTAATCCGATAAATTTTGAAAAAACCGACCTAATCCGGTATTTTAAAAAAGATCAATATTTTTAGGAATTTTACCCTATTTACGGACTCACCAGCTCAGGTTAACTTTTGAAAGGAGCCAGAAACACTATTCTTTTAGTAAATTATTTCACATACTGTTAGCAAATGAATAACACATAGCCCTTTAGGGATAGTGAATTAATAAAAAAATAATTCACTTTAAAAAAAAATGAGACATTATATTTAAGTACTTATTATGTGAAACTAAACTTTTTCAAGGTTTAAGTAGGCTCATTTTACCACCATAGATTTTTGTGAGATCTAATGTTTTGAAAGACTGATAGAATGACCGATCTCTGCATGCATAATGAATCAAGAGAAATTCATTACATAAATTACTACCATTTGGTGAGACTTGATGCTTAGAATTGGAGCTCAACAATCCATATCTTCACAGCATCATAACTACTTAGCGTCACTCAAGACATGCATTTGGTAAGGAAACATTTTTTTCATCCATTAAAATTTGCCGATACACAAAAATCAAAAAGCAAGTATGTCTACATTAATGCAAAAAGGAATAAATCCTCGATAACTTGTCACAATCTTTGAAGCCAAATATCTAAATCATTAAAAGCACACTGAATTTGTCAACAAAAGCTGCTTTTTCAGCCTCCACGAGCTTCTCTTCTAGTGGCATCATGAAGCAATTCAATGTCGACTCCGTCTGGAGGTAGTTGAACATATCTCACAACAGAGCCTCTGATGAAACAGTTCCTTACCGAAAGCTGTAACCAGACAAAAAGATTTATCAATTCAGCTGGACAATATTGAGACGAGGAAAACAGAGATGGGTTTGTCTAGACTAAGACGGCCAACATACAAGAAAACCTAACCAAGACACATTTTATGGGTACAGGGCAATAGGATATCACATGTAGCAGGTGATACTTTCAGGATAAGTTCAACTACAAGATATTTCATGGCTTGGCACTGGAAGGATGAGGTCGAACTGTAGACTGTTCATGGGCCGGGCTACCCATCCAAGCCCAAAAGCCTACCCAAAATTTGGAAAGATTTGAGCAAAAATATTAGGCCCAAAAATGGGCTTGGGCAAAAAAATTAAGCCCGTTTAAAATATGGGCCAGGCTTGAGCTTGAACATTCAAGGCCCAAGCCCGGCCTGACCCAACCCATTTTAATTTTATAATACTTTATATTATGTTATTTTTATATATTATATAATTTAGAACACATTAAAAAAAATAAACCTATACTAAATATATAATACTACTCTAATGTAAACATTAAAATAATATTAAGATGACTATAAAAAATTTTAATAAATAAAAAATATATAAAATTATTAAATATTAAAATAAAAATATTTTAAAAAATAAAAAATAATATGGGCGAGCATAAAATGGGCTTGGGTTAGCCTTTTGCAAATATGGGCAAGTTTGGGCAAAATTTTAGGCCCAAATTTCGGGTCAAGCCAAGCTTGGACAAGCATTAAGTATGTTAATATCATGCTTAGACCCAACTCGAACCAGACTTGACCCGGCCCATGAGCACCTCTAGGTCGAAGTAAAAGAAAAATGGATGAAAATCAACAACAGGAAAACCAATAGCGGATCAGAAGAAGAGAGAAGGAACCAACTTTATGTTAAGAAATACTATTCAGCAGCAATAAAGTATCTCAAAGCTATAGCAGTCTCTGAATCAAAAAGTTCACATATATATATGTATAAGAAAACTGGGATTTGGATGCATATCACTTGAATTCCATGCAATCAATACTCAACATGAAATGACTTGACATAGTCATAAGGCAAAAGAAAAACATGAAATTCAAAAAGAGGCAAAACCTAAAACAGAAAATGATTTGCAGATTGACATCAAATTTGATACAGTCCAACATCACTGCATTTGTGGCACACTTTAATGAGGTGAAAGGGGATGGGTGGCTGGGAAGAGCATCAACCCATCCTTTATATCACCAAACAAGTTGAATTGCCTTCTCTTTTTCTCTTTTCCCAGAGATTAGCAAGTTAGATTGCATTGCTACTCTTATTTTAAGCAGCTTAAAGCCGTATTGCGATTTTTGAATACACTATCCTGCCTAAATCTTCTTGACAACATCAATTATTATACCGGTTTTACACTGAGCTATCCAATGCCAAACGTTAACATGAAATTCTTTCAGGTGGAGCATAATACGGTCATCCAGCATCAATAATCCTACTTGGCAAATGCAAGACCATGTATCACCATGCTAACATTGACAAGGCATATTCTGTGCTACGAAACACAATATTCCCGAATCCAATTTTCCAACTGTTGCTCTATATAACCATTGGAGCAAAATAGGAATTATATCTTGAAACTTACTGTGAGATTACATTTAACCCAAAGTTTCACATTTGTCTTTACCCTTTTTGGCTTTGTTTCGAACACCTTCAACATGCTACAATGGAAAAGCTCATGAGCAAAGCCTCTATCAAATGTCCTAACAGATTGATAAGTGACTCCCATCTTGGGACACACCCTACCTTAGCTAGCTAATCCAAGAACGACGAATTTAACTTGATATTTTAGGATTAAAGGGTTTTGTTCTTCTCGATAAACAAGATCATCTAAACGTTGAATTTCAAAAACTCCCATTACAGTAAACTACTTGAAATTTTCATCTACAGATAAACCCTAGAAGTAAACTTTCCCTGACAACAGGGCAGAGAAATACCGTTAATGCAAAGCAGAATAGAAAAAAAGAACAATTGCTGATAACAGAAGAACAGAAATCTTTTTTAGGCTCATCGTTTCTATACTATTGGAGGATTAAAACAACGTGAACTACTAACTAGTTAACAGAGAATTCATGAAGCAGCTACATTGGAACGAATTAAAGTGGTAGACATTCAGTATAAAATCAGATACAAAACAAAATTCAAATAAACAATCAGAAAGGGAAGGCAGGACAAGAAACCGAATAAACCCTGAATTCAGCTTCAATCATGCCCACTGTTTGCCATCTCCCCCCCCCCCCAAAAAAAAAGAAGAAGACGAAGAAGAAAAAGGCAGATTGGGGCGAAAGAAAAGTAGGAACGTAGAATACCCAAATCATTTCTTCCAAGTAACGACTAAAATGAAAAGAAAGGAAAAAGAAACCCTAACTTTTGTTAGACAAGCTAAGTAATTCGTTCATAAATACCCATGAAAAAAAAGAAAAGGAAAGGAAAGGGGGAATACCATGTGAGGATACTTGTCTTGATCGACAACCCTAGTATTCTCGAGCTTGATATTGAGGTATTGATCAACGGAGTGAAGGGTTCCTCTGATAGCCAAATCGTTCTTCAGCTCCACCGTCACTTCTCTTCCCACCAAGTCTTTGAAATACGAAAAGAACAACTGCACCAATCATAATAAAAAAAGAAATAAAAAATCAAAAGGACGCCCATTGGAGAACGAATAGAAGAACATAGTTACGAACTCAATTGAATGAGAACAAACATATGTCATATGAAGGTTTGGGAGTCCCCAAAAAGAAGAATACCATGATTTTGATTCCTCTGCGTAGAAGGAGAGGGACGGGTTTCTGGGTTTTGCTTAGATGCGATGAAAAAGAAAATTTGATGGAGCGGAGAGCCGACTATTCAATTACTTATTTTAGTAGCAATTGAGTTTCGTTGGTTAGCCAGTAATGGCCGCTTCCTCGAGCTCTCATTTTGGGCCTTGAAGCACTGCATCAGCTATCCATAAAGCATGGACTGTGGCCTTATAATTTTACTCTTGGGTTCCAAACTCAGCTCAAATCCTCATCTAAATATATTGCTAGCTGGTCAAGAAAAAAAACACCTTTCATATATTGCATAAAAGATACAATTTTGTCATTGTAGCTGGTTTCCTTTAATTAAACAAGTATAGTTCTAGACTTAGCTTACAATTTAGCTGTTGTTCTTTCTTTGGGGTAATCTCCCCTTCTCCCATCCTTTCTCCCTAACTTAAATCTCTCTGTTCCTTTGTGAGTATATCCTGTAAGAGCCAACTTTAAGGCTGAAACTGTACTTCTTGCATGAAAAGTTCGATAAAAACAAGGATTTTTAAAAAAAAATAAGAATTACTAAATGAAATTAATATAACTATATATAATGACCCTCTTAAGCATTTTACCAAATTCTTCTCCAAACATTTGGACCAAGTTCATAGGGGTAAGCATCCAATTGAATCAAGTCGAGTTGAGTAAAATTTTTTTGAATTTATGAATCTTATTTTATATTTTTGAAATTGTCAGGGACTCTGAGGGTATTTTCATTAATTTGTTATTTAAGTTATTCGAATTATCGAGTTGTGAAATTTAATTCGACTCGAACTCAAAAAAAAATAAATTACTTATTCGAGTTGATTAACTTAAAATTCGAAAAAAATCAAATTCGAATTATGAAATATTATTATGAGGAGGATTAAAACTGAACTTACCTCGAAGCCTTCAATGGACTAAATATGATGATAAAAACATGGAAGGAAGAGAGAAGCAGGAAAGGTGTTTTGTTTTGTTTCACAGAGATAATATATGTCCAAATCCTCTGTTCACGGATTAACTTCCGGCATATAAGACATCCTCCTCATAATATATTAGCCATGAAGTGTTTTAATAAACAACTGTTGTCGGAGTTGAAACTTGAGGTTAAAAAAAATTGACCCTTCATTTAATTTTCACTTTAATTCAACTACAAGAAATCTACATCCTACCAACCTTTTTATCATCACGTGTCCTGCCAGTATAAGGAAATCAAGACTATTGTTTGCTTTTGCCAAAGATTTTGTCACAGCTCCCCCCATTTCCATGGCTCTTCTGTATATTCTTCATTCCCTTTTAAAACTAGCTTTCCTTTGTTCCTTTTGGCCTACTGTTAGCCCCTTGAGTTTGAATTATCCGGCGGTGTTCAACTTCGGTGACTCGAATTCCGACACGGGTGGATTAGTTGCCGGAAAAGCTTTTCCCATGACACAATTTAATGGGGAAACTTACTTCCATGAACCCTCTGGCAGATTCTGTGATGGTCGCTTGATCATTGATTTTCTAAGTACCTCCATTTCCTTCCATTGCATTCATATGATCCACATGAAGTTTCTGATTTTATTTTTTATTTTTTGGCAGTGGAGGCAATGGAGCTTCCTTACATGAACCCATATTTGGAATCTGTTGGCTCTCCTAATTTTCGAACAGGGTGCAATTTTGCTACAGGAGGATCTACCATTCGTCCTGCAAATGCGGCTTCAACAAACCCTTTTTCCTTTAATCTTCAGTTATCTCAATTCTTCAGGTTCAAGAATCGAGCTCTTACATTGCTTTCTAAAGGTATCTCTGTTCATATCAGTGGACAAGCTTCTATGTTTTTTTGGGACAAGTTGAAAATGGTTCTTGTTTTTTTTCAGACAAGGAGCTTCAGAATTATCTCCCTGCGGAAGATGATTTCAACAAGGCCCTTTACATGTTTGATATCGGCCAGAACGATCTCGACGGCGTATTCTATTTTCCGGCATCGGATGAACAAGTTGTTGCTTTCATTTCAAAGCTTATGTCAGAACTCAACTATGGAATGAAGGTTCTGTTCTCTCTAGCCCTGTCTTAAACCAACACTGAAAGTATTATACTAGTTCTAGTTCAGATGAATAACTATGATGCTTTGTATTTTTCTTTTTTCAGAGATTATATGATGCAGGTGCAAGGAATTTCTGGGTTCATAACACAGGTCCCCTCGGATGCTTGCCGAGAATCATCGCTACGTTCGGGAGAAAACCGTCAAACTTGGACGAACACGGCTGCGTTGCTTCACACAACCGAGCGGCTACCGTTTTCAACAAGAAACTCCACGATATGTGCCTACAGTTCTTAGCACAATCGCCTGAAGCTAACATCACTTATGTCGACATTTACTCGATAAAGCTGAACCTCATCTCAAACTATTCTCTATACGGTATGCAAGCCATTAATCATTTTTTTTTTCTTTCAATGTTTTACTCCAATCGATTCGGATTTGCTTTCAGGATTCCAGCAACCATTAGCAGCATGTTGTGGTTACGGTGGGCCGCCATTGAATTTCGACACTAGGATTGCTTGTGGTGTTACCAAGGATCTGAATGGGAGCATTGTGACAGCAAATCCATGTAATAATACAGCTGAGTATATAAACTGGGATGGGACTCATTACACTGAAGCTGCAAATAGATTTGTTGCAAATGAAATACTAACAGGAAACTACTCTGATTCACCTCATTTGAGGAATTCACCATTGCTTACCTGACCAAATCAAATGTTGTTTGTATTCGATTTGTACTTTTTTATTGATTATGATCACAGTTTTCATATGACAATGGGAAGAATATAGATGAAATAATGGGCAAAATATGTTTAAAGAAAGACAATTTGTTCTGCAGAAAACCAAAAGGGTTCATGGAAACTGTTATAGTTTGATCGGTACTGAATCTGTGTATAATGAAAATTGGAACCATCAATTTTGATCTAAACCAAAAAATTCGATTTCATCAAGGGACAAATATCAATTTTATACATAAAATTTTGATTTTTAATTTAATTGTACGGATAAGTACATTTATTTTCGTATTGAATTAATATAATTATTTGTGTATGTAATATCTTTGATAATGTTATCTACGATTTTTGAAAATTAAATCTAATCAAAATTTTAATAAAAAATCAAAATTCACTTACAATATTGTAGATTATATCAAGGTTAATGTATAATTTTGATATTTATTCCTCAAAAAGTAACCAACAATTCAAACCTTTCTGAAATGATTCGAACAATTAACCCAAAAATGACTTCAAACTAAAGTGACCAAAACCTGAAATTATTCAAACATGTAATGGTTTGATCCAAAAAGACTTATCAATTATAGTTTGATCAATATTGAATTAAAATAGAAATTAAACCTATCAATTTTAATCCGAACCCAAACATCTGACTTGATCAATATAAATTCAAACTGATCAACTGGATTTGATCATTAAAAGTCAACAACATCAACCCCTTCAACTTAAACCCAAATTGACCCAAACCCTAAAACTGCTCAATTCTAAATTTAATCTTAATTTAAAACTACTTTTAACCCAAAATTAACACTAAACCAAAATAATCTAAAACTTTTAAACCTCGAATTAAACCAATCCAAATTCATCGTACAATTGACAAGTCTAACAAAAATTAGTTGATCCCAAAATTGTTGCTGAAAACATCCCTTCATCAACTGGAAAGGTGCTTGAAACCTGGTTATGCTGAATGGGGGATAAGTGTGCCACTGCCATTAAAGAGTCCTTAAAATCACAATTAAAGCCAAACAAATAGGAGATAAATGCAGTTTAAACACATAGGCTGCCTAGGCAAAGGATCATTAAAGATCATATGTCCCCTCAAACACCATTGCATTCACCCTAAAACATATCATTTTCAGAGTTGCTAGCAACCCAAAATCATAAATTTTGGAAATGCGGTGATGGGTAGAACAAACAATTGACCTCTGCAATAATTAGCTTGAATGTCCATTTTGCAGAGAATAAGTTAGCATCTCAAAAAATGACAAAAGAACACCATGCATGGCACTGCTCCCAGTTTTGCTCGACGGTGATTAAAAACGAAATGTCACCAACATGCAATCTTTTTTTCTTTGATTTTATAAATACGAAAACCATTGATCGATATGGCAATTCTTTCTCATATTAAATTAAATGAAAGGTGAAAATAGGGAGAAATTGGGGCAATTGACCCATAAATACCAAAAAATAAAAAAATTTACGGAAAAGGGCCGGAATTGGGAAAAATTACGGAAAGGGCGAATCCCCAAAAACGCGCCCACGTAAGCGCGTTTTGGGAAGAGACACAAGCGCGCCTCGCCGAAGCGTTTTTGTCCACGTCATCCAAAAACGCTCCCACGTGGACGCGCGCTTGGCGGCGACGTGGACAAAAACGCTTCGGCAGGCGCTTTTGGTCCCAACGGTCAAATTTTTTTGACCGTTGGCTCCCCCAACGGTCAGAAAAAAAAACTATAAACCCCCCCACCCTTTATTCTTCACATTTCAATCCTTTCTCAATATTCTCTCAATTTTCTCTCAATTTTCTCTCAATTTTCTCTCAATTTTCTCTCAAGGTCCTTGAAATTAACGCTCAAATTTCAAAATAGTCCTTTACTATTTACGAAAAAGCCCTTAATTTTTTTTTAAGATATTTTTATCGGAAAATTTTAAAGCCGATTACAATGGCCGGGGAATTACTTCGCCTAGGCGAGAAGCACATTGCCGTCGAGCAAATAAAAATGGTAAGTTTTAATTTTAATTTTGAAATATTATTTAATTTTTTATCCAATTATGTAATTTTAATTAATTTTGAATTTTATGATTTTTAAACATCAGTAGATCGGGTGTTGGAATGTTATATTCGCAACATGCATGATCCCCCATCGCCGTTGATCGAGAATTACCTGCGTGAAGCGGGTTTTTGGCATGTGGCCACGATAGGCCGAGGGTTCAAGTTGGAGCCGCCTTTGATCAGCGCGTTGATTGAGAGGTGGAGACCGGAGACGCACACTTTCCATTTGCCATGCGGAGAGTGTACCATCACCTTAGAAGATGTGCGATTCTGATTGGGATTACCGGTGGGCGGGGCGTAGTCACCGGTCCGTAACATCTCTCGATTGGATGGCCGTATGCTCACGAGCTTACGGGTGCCATTCGGATAGAATTCGAGGAGCTCGGATCGATATGGCGTGGTTACGAGACACATTCCCGCAGCCGAACGAGGATTCGATCAAGTAGAAAGAATACGGTATGCTCGAGCATACATTCTTCAAATAATTGGAGGCTATCGATGCCGGACCTCTCTAGAAACCTCGTCCACCGAGATGGCTCCTCAAACTTGTTGACTTCGGGCGTAGGTGAATTGAGTTGGGGTCCGCCGTGCTATCGAGGTTATACCGAGAGATGTGCGAAGCGGCGCATTTGCGAGAGTAAACAAAAAATCGGAGGTTGCCTATCACTCTGCAAGCAGTCATGGGCATGGTTTCGATTTCCATTTTTACGCCCTCGACTCGACCGACCATATTCATTCCCACCGATAACGAGGTAAATTTAATATTATATTTTACAATTATGTCGTATATTTATAGTATAATTGTATGCTAAAAGTTTATTTAATTAGGTGGAACCATCCGTGAATCATGTTGGAATACCAAATCGCTTGAGGATATACGGCTCTGTTGGACCAAAGGTCGAATCGAAGTAAGTTTGAAATTTGTTATTATAATTTAGAATTTCGTATGTAGTGTCTAATATGAGGTATATGTCTAAAATTTTCGTAATGTGAATATAGTTTGAATGGACACCGCATCTGACGACCCGTAAATTCGTGCGATAATTCGGAGGAGTTCCTCCAAAATCCGAACGGTTGGCACGTAAAGGTCCCATTGATCACCTACTCGACCGTGGAGATGCACCAGCGGATCGGGTTATGCGGCAATTTGGATTTCGACAATGATTCCCAGTACCACCGGAGGTGCTCGATGATGAGCACAAAGTAGACTTACGGCAAACACATACGAATTGGGCAAGATTTTGGTCGAACATATCGAGGCGTGGGAGAACCGATATGACTATATACCCGACCGAGAACCGATAGTCGTTCGGAGTTAGCATGCGTCTTGGAGTACATGCCATGGTTTAGGATCCATGGCAAGCCATATCTATTGTCGGAAGAAGAGAGCGGCGACAACCGAGAGCGAAGGAACGTCGAGGCCCTTTACACTCAAGGAGAAGGGGTGATGAGGCGGGGCAATCATCACCGCCGACACGATCCACCGGGCCCAAAGAACAACGCCTACACATCCACCGGCCCATCAGTTCAACCGACAACAACACCGGGCCCATCACAAAGATCTACCGTTCATGCCAAAGCGTACCCTTCCCCTTATATGTATCCTCCTAACCCATATATGTTTCGATTTCCTATTCCTAGCCCAGTTGGAGTGCATGGCGGGTTCGAGCCCACATCGACTACTTCCGCCGGCCATCCGATGGTGAGGCCGACGTCGCATGTGGGTTCGTTGGAGGCGGCATCGGGAAGCACTTCTTTCTGCCAGCTCCGCTGTTCGGGATCACGATCACCCCGCCGTGGTTTATGCAAACACCTCCGGCGTCAATATTTTATCGAGTGGGTCACCATCGCAACATCCGAGAACTGGACCCACTGCCGAGAAATCGATTCCCGCCCGAGGTTCCACAACCCCGCGGAAGCGAAGAAGAAGGAGGAATCCAGTAGCGTAACCGTCGACCGCCCTCGTGTGGCACCGGGTTCCCACCAAAGATCATCACTAGAATTTTTAATTAAGTTTTTTTTTGTAATTAATGTTTAATATATTTAGTAAAATTTGAGTTTAACTTGTTGCCTTGTCATTTAATTTTTATATTTGTTTTACTTATTTTAATAAAATTTGAGTTCAAATTGTTGCCTTGTAATTTAATTTTTTAATTTGTTTTACTTATTTTAATAAAATTTGACAAAATAGAATTGTTTTTTTGTAATTAATGTTTAATATATTTAATAAAATTTGAGTTTAACTTGTTGCCTTGTCATTTAATTTTTATATTTGTTTTACTTATTTTAATAAAATTTGAGTTCAAATTGTTGCCTTGTAATTTAATTTTTTTAATTTGTTTTACTTATTTTAATAAAATTTGACAAAATAGAATTGTTTTTTTTGTAATTAATGTTTAATATATTTAATAAAATTTGAGTTTAACTTGTTGCCTTGTCATTTAATTTTTATATTTGTTTTACTTATTTTAATAAAATTTGAGTTCAAATTGTTGCCTTGTAATTTAATTTTTTTAATTTGTTTTACTTATTTTAATAAAATTTGACAAAATAGAATTGATTTTTTTTTGTAATTAATTTTTAATATATTTAATAAAATAAAAGTTATTGTACAAAAGTTAACCGTTTTCCTCCAAAAAAATAGATATTACATAGCTTCCATGAGACAAAACACCTAAGAACACGGTCAACTATTCCGACTTGGACACGAGCGAGATGTATGCCCCGGGTTCCTACACCATCCGCACAACCGACTTTGGTTGCTTGTTTCTCGGATATCCATATTGTTGCGTATTCTAGACGAGCAAGGTCGACCTTTTGGTTTGCGCCTCAATTGTCTATCCGGTAATAGCTTATACGGTGCAAGCGATACCAAGGGCCACTTACGTTCATCTGGGACTGGTGGGAATACGTGTCTCCACACGTTGTACATGTTTTGTAATTTATACACTTCGTCGACATATCTCATTGGATCAAGACGGAGATTCTGACAAGCCGCAAGTACATGGGCGCATGGGTAACGGTGCATCAAATTTCCACGATCGCGAGTCCTATTTGTCAAGTGTACACGATAATGGCCGCCAACAATACCTTGGTTCGGTCTGTCAAACTCGTGACACGAAACCATAGGTTGTCGCGATCGTGACACACCGCGTGTGCATGGTGTTCGCCCGTGCCTTCCCACGGTTGATTTCTTGCAAGACCTTCGGCTCCATACATGGCCTCCTTCCATCTCGCCTCTATAAATCGCGCTCTCTTCGGAAATAGTGCCGCTTAACCGAAAATATGTCTCGCGCACGATCGATGTAATGGGCGGATGACGGGTTCCTTTCGAATGCGAGTTTATGCATTCGGCAAGGTTTGTGGTCATATGCCCATATCGTAGGCCGCCGTCATATGCTTGTGTCCATCTGCTCCAAAGGAATGTTGCACGTGTATCTTGCGCCTTCTGCGTTATCTCGAGCGCAAATCGCGAAGATCTCACAGAAACGGTCTTTATTGATCTCATACCACGCCAATATACGTTGATAGCTAATATTACATACCACTCTTCAATTGCAAATAAATTGAATTTTTCAAAAGAAATTGTATTAATAGATATTTCATACCCATATCGATCACTTGTTGTCTCGTCTTTTAGATCGATGTTGCGTAGTAGTTGGATGCGACATGCCTCGAGCAATATCGATGGTGTGTGCGATGCCATACGCTTCCTGGCGTTCTATTGCCGCAAGTATTCCAGGGCCCGATCGATATAACGCATATGTCGGGTTCGGGCAAACATGCCTCCTTAACCTACTTAGGAAGAAGTCCCAATCATCACCGACTCTCCGGTGTTATTGCGAATGCAATCGGAAGGATTCTCCCACATCCGTCTTGTGCTACAAATGCAGCAATAGCTGATGGGTATATCTACCATACATAAAGGTACCGTCAATTTGTACCAATGGCTTACGATATTTAAAGGCATCTCGGCATTGCTTAAATGTCCGCAATGCACGCTTGAACAACGCGCATCCACGGAGCGCACGATCGTTGTAGTACGCAGTTTCCGTTTCAAAGATGCTCATCTTTGCGGGACATATCTATCCAAAGACTGACACCACCGCCACACTTCATTATATGAAGTGTCCCACCCACCGTGTAACTTTTCTAACGCCTTACAGCTTGGCTATCCAAGCCTTTACGTAAGAGGGCGTGTACCCCAATTGGCTACGAATCACGCCAATTAAGGTCGGCACCGTAGTATTTGGATCGGCCTTCAACATCGGGATTATCATGTCGCCCAACATCTACGAATCCATCCTCGGATGATCTTGTGTTACACACACAACGAAATCGTTAAACAATGCAATATTACATATTATTACTTGTTATTCAAATCACTTTGAACACATAGTGATCTTGCATCAGCAAAGACATGTATGTCGACCTTTGTACTTTTAATCTCCCACAACCTGTCTTTTTCTTCTTCAACGACGCCATGATTTTCCATTGACATGTGCCATCTTGCATCGCACACTTCGCCTCGAACTTATCGAGCTTCGATTTAACCACCGTGTAGTTAACCCCGTTCTTAATCTTTGTCTCGTTTCAATGCAACAAGAAAATTATTCTTGTTCGCAAGTCAGTTACCAACTTCTAATTAAATCGGAATCAAACGATGTATCCATGCACGTCCACGCGTCCGGTGTGTTAGTTCAGAAACTCCAATGCATCATCATGAGATAGATCGACATTATGCATGTGGGTTTGGAGGCGATGCATACTGAATAGCGGATCTTCTTCTTCTTCGTCGAACCGCCCTCAACGCCTTTGGTACAATTGGAGCGGGCTCGGTTGAGAAAATAATCCAACTTCGCACCGTCGGGCCCTCGCTTCTCGAGGTGGATCCACATCGGATTCATCGTCCACCCCTCCATAACTCCGCAACAAACGAGGGCCTCGCCGGTGGATGTCGTCGGGAGTTCATCATCCCTCCTTAAACATCTTTCGTCTGATTCCAATCGTATGTGGATTGCCAACCACTAGAACTTGCCGACGCCCCCAATGACGTATTTCTATCATCGGACGTCGATCGACGGATATGCATGTCCCATCCACCAACCGAGTGTCGTGCGGGGTTATGTTTTCCATACTACGACCGCACACGGGCATACGTGTTTGGCCTCCCACTTACAGAGTGTCGGCTTGGGGTCGTGTATTCCCCTCGAGCAGCGTACATGTCAAGGTCGCAGCAAGATCACTTAGAGATGAAAATTCTACATATACCTCCATATAGGGTGATCCATCGGCAATATGAGTCTCCACCATTGCCTCAAAGCCCCGAGCACCTTTGATGTCGAACGACTCATATCTCACCGGATCAACCGAAGCGCAAAACCTATACTTAATACACTTTGAACTTTCATTGGCGTTGTTCCAAATATTTTACGCCTAATTCTTTTGCAAGTTCAACCAAATCGATGTTCTGATTAAAACTCGATCGCATTGTGTGTTCTCCGATAAGAAAACAACGCCATTTTCGTTGTCACGAACTTCACCGTCGTAGTAAATAACAAAGATTAATATCGTTCACTCATTTTCAATTTTTTCCTTTGCCTCAATTTCCTTTCGCCAACCGAGAATGAATTTTCACCGATTTATAGCCTAATTTTGCGGAGGCTCTCAGTAGCAAAGCGCGTCCACGTGGGAGCGTTTTCATTACGCATCTTCGACGATGCGCGCCTGCCGAAGCGTTTTTGGCCGCTTATTTATTGAACGTCCTCAAAATTATTTCTCCGTGACTCATCAGTAGCAAAAACGCGTCCACGCCGAGCGCTTTCGAAACGCATCTTGTTTTTGGCGGTGTTTGTTCGTAAACGTCCTCAAAATTATTTCTCCGTGACTCATCAGTAGCAAAAACGCGTCCCACGGCGGCGTTTTCCGAACGCATCTTTGTTTTTGGCGGTGTTTGTTGAAACGTCTCCTCAAAATTATTTTGCCGGAGACTATTGGGCCAAAAACTTCAACACGGGTAGTAAGGACCAAAAACGCGCCCTGCTGGAAGTTTTTTTGTCCACGTCAGCAAGGCGCGTCCACGTGGGAGCGTTTTTGGATGATGTGGACAAAAACGCTTCCAAAGAGGCGCGCTTTTGTCCCCTTCCCAAAAACGCGCTTATGTGGCCGCGTTTTTGGGGAATTCGGCCCTTTTCCGTAATTTTTCCCAATTCCGGCCCTTTTCCGTAAATTTTTTTATTTTTTGGTATTTATGGGTCAATTGCCCGAGAAATTGAGGAGCATTTATTTTTTGTTAATGCAATTTGAGGATCTTTATTTTACTTTCTCCTCTCTTTAATTGGCATGCATGTTAAGGGTAGGTAAGCCATCGGTTTTGATTGAAATATATATATCTTACTTTTCTTGCTTTGCTGACAAAGCCTTCCGCACTAAATTTGCTTTGCAGTTTCATACTTAAGCTAATACTAGAGATTTGATGGAGAAATTTTATTATATCATTCTAAAATTAGTCAAAAAATCTTTCAGATTTTTCAAAATCTTGTTTCATATAATGTGCATAATTTCACTATAAATTTTTTTTTTAAAAAAAAATCCACACTTTCAACAACCCACCTGTTAGTATCTGAGCTTTGTTAAATAATAAAGCATCGGGATGTAAAAAAAAAAAAAAAAAAATTAAACATTGGCGGTAACTAGTTTGTAGTTTTCCTTTTGTTTTCAATAAGGTGAATGAGCTTTTATCTCTAACCCAAAAAGAAGTCCAAACTTCAAAATATCTATTTTATTTAATTTTAACATTTTTATTTTTTTAACTTATTAAAATTCAACAACCTAATTAATCATGAAATTTGATAGTCCTTAATTATGTGATTAGAGGTTTCATCTTCACTCATGAAAATATAACACATTTCATTTCATGGCTAACCGTTTAGCTTTTTAGAGAGCACTTGTGGTGAGCAAATTAGTCATTGTTGTCCGCGATAGATACTTTGATTACAACAAAAAATTCAACAGCCTAACTTTTTTCTAAACTATTACATATCTAAACTAAATATCCACAAATATTAGCATTTTGAAATGATGAATTTTTAAGATACTAGCATTTTAAATATCTCTAAAATTTTAAAATTCTTCATCCAAACATACCCAAAGACCTTAACGAGATAATTCATCTAATTAAGGTATACAAGTAATTAAGGGATGTTATACTCAAACTAAATAGACTCATATCCAAAAACAAGCTCAAGAAAGGCCTAGAGAAGCTCTGATTTCAGTTAAGTGTGTTCAAACGATATGTTCAATTATTATCTAACCAAATTATCAGTTGTTAGCTCAGAAGGGTCAACTCGAGATCGCCGATAGGGAGGTTAAATTGGCCTTTGAGAAATTGTGGTGGAAGTAATGAAAAATATGCAACAAAGAACACAAGGATCTATAGTGGTTCGGCCCTAATTGCCTATTCCACTACCTTAGCTTACCTCAATTAAGGATTTCCCCAAATTCACTAATTTGGAAACTTTTGAGGACAAGGTTTAACCTTACAATCTCTCTTAAGATTTATGCCCCAAAATCTTAAGATACAACTCTCTTTAAGGTTTCTACCCAAACCTTAAGGATTAACCCTCTCTCAAAGAGAAACAAATAAGCAATCAAAGAAATAATCCTTTCAAGATCAGGATGTTTGCTAATGAAGCACAAATGCAAAGAAGAACACTTGAGCTAAATGAATACAATAAAAGCTCACAAGTGTTTACAAGAAAATGTATGAAAGAATTAAGTTCTAGGTTGTTTTGATTGATCTTTAAACTTTTCACATTGCTTTTGTTCTTGCTAAACCTTTGGAAGATGGTATTTATACTCTCTAATTGATTTCCAACCATTGTAGTTGTTGTAGAAGTGAATGTAGCCGTTGGGGATGAAATACCAAGTTATTAACTTCACCTGCAGCAACGAGTATCGATACCTACTAAAAGAGTATCGATATTTTTTGTAATTAATGTTGATTTCAGTAACCGTTGGAGTAGGAATATCGATACCTTAGGAAATATATCAATACCTTAAAAAAAATATCGATACTGGATTGATACCTACCAGGATTTGAAAATGGCAGAATGTCAATTTGGTATCGATTATCAAAAGGGTATCGATATCTTGTAAAATATCGATACTTAGACAAAAAGTATCGATACTTTTTGTCATGGAGCAATTCTAACTAGTTTGAAAATAGTTAAAACATATTTGAAAATGTTTGACTCAATTGAAACCATTTCAACTTGATTTCATGAAATTGCTCAACTTTACTTTTATTCAAAAAGCACTTTAATTTGTTATATCAAAACATATTATCCAATAAGGCTTAGTTTAACAATCTCCCCCTTTTTGATATAACAAAACATTTTGTAAATTTGTTTTTAAATAGATTGCTCCCCCTTAATAAAAGTCATTTTCAATTTAAGCTCCCCCTATATAAAAATCATTTTTAATTTAAGGCATAAAGATTTGGAGCATAACAATTTGAAATAAGCTAAAATTTGACATTCATTTTACTTTGAAAAAGTGGTCAGTAATCTTGCATATAAGCAATCAATCAACCATAAAAGTTACCTTTCTTTTCTCCCTCTTTTTGTAATATTAAAAAAATAATCAAGTAAAACTTAAGAGGAAAAGAGTGTGGTTAGTCCAAAGATAGATATTAAAGATAAGTAACAAATGAACTACCATACCAAATAACATTAAGGTGCAATCACATAGAATCTGCATTTGTTCACCTTGAAGCAATGCACGTTACCTACAAACATAGAATTAAGTTTTTGATACCCAATATATTTTGGGTCCATAAGCATTAGTTTCCAAAATTCTAGTCCCTTTTGGTATCCACTTTGAAAGAGCTTCCTTGTCTTTAATAGCACTAAGTCTTTTAGGGATCCATACACTTTTAACAAGTTTTCCCTTGTAAAATCTTGAGGGACCTCTATGTTCATAGAAAGTAAAACTGTTTTTAACAAATTTTTGTTTTGAATTTTCTCCTTTTTCAAAAACTTTGTTAGAGTGAGCTTTTTCACTCTTAAGCAACTCAAGTTACTTTTGATGATCCTCATGAACTTTTGAAAGTAAATTATGCAAGTCTAAATTTTTCTTTTCAAAGTCATTAAAAATTTCTTGCATTTTGTTTACTTTCTCTTCAAGTTCATGATTGGTTTTGGAAAGTAAGTCAGTTTCATCTCTCAATTTTGAAACATTTTTCTTGTGTTTTGACATCACGACTTCAAATTCCAAACCCAATTTATCATAAGCATCTTGCAGCTCATTAAAATAATAATTTAAAGTAGATGAGTTAGAAGTTACCTTAGGATTATTGATGGCCATAAGACATAAGTTGGCTACTTCATCATCGGATGAATCTTTATCACTCCAACCAACAATATAGGCCTTTTGTTTGCTAGACCCCTTCTTTTTAAGTTGAGGACAATCATATTTGATGTGTCTCAGTTTCTTGCACTCATAGCAAATAATGGGATCTTTCTCCTTGATAGATTCAAGCTTGAGTCCTTCCTTATTTTAAGATTCTCTTCCTTTGTTGGACCTCATGAATCTCTTAAATCTTCTAGTAAACATTTCCATCTCTTTGTCTTCATCCACCTCTTCACTTGATTCACTATCGTCATTAGTGGTGGATTTTAGAGCTTTACCAACATTCTTCTTCATAATTCTTTCTTCTTCAATCTCTTTTTTAAGCATCATCTCATGTGTAAGCAAAGAATCGATGATCTCATCAATAGTGTATCAGCTCGATTTTGGGCCTAGTCGGAACACTGGTTTCGGGACCACAAATCTGACGTAGAAAAGTTTGTTTTTATTATATTTTTATGGTCTACAATTTCACGGAATGATTTTGTGCAAATTTCATTCAAAAATTTTGATGTTTGGGCACTCAATCTAGTCAAAAGGACTAAATTGTAAAAAGTGCAAAAATTAAGTTCTACATGCTAGAGGTGTCTAATTGCTATGAGATTTTAAATTAGAGGCCCTTAGATGGTAATTAGACCATTTTAATTTAAGTTGGACAAAAATAGACATGAGGTAAGAGAATTTTAGTGTTTTGAGAAAAGGGCATTTTGGTCATTTGGTAAATAAAAGAATAGAAAGGGAGAATAAAGCCAGAATTTGCTCATCTTTCTTCAACCTTGGCCAAAACTTGGAAGAACACCATAGCTAGGGTTTTTTCATCTTTCAAGCTCGATTGTAAGTCCGTTCTAGCCCCGTTTTTAATGATTTTCATGTTTTTGAGATCCTTGTAACTTGATCTATCTATTTCTACCATTAATTTAAGGAATAATCAAGGTCTAGGGTTTGAACCATGTTGTATATTTGTGTATTTTGATGTCTAATGGTGGATTATGCATGTTTGATGTGTGATAAACAACTTTTGCTAGGTGGTTTTTGATGAAAATGTCAAAAGGACCTATTTGTAAAGAGATTATAAAATGTGTGTAAAAGTGTGATTAAATGAAAAATGTGGACTTATATAAGTATAAAAGAGGATCGGCTAGGCTTGGAAATCGAAGAAATTGAATAGATTTCATTTTTCGAGCCTAGGGGAAAAATGTAAATATGTTAAAGTTTAAGGGTAAAAATGTAATTTTGCCATAATGTGATTTTTGGACTGAATTGAATGATGTGATTAATAAATAAGTTAAATTTGCTATTATAGATCAAGAGAAATGAGGTTCGGACCTAGATCGGGGGAAAAATAAAGTATTTGACGATTAGGTCCCATTCCTATTATTTTTGTATCGAGGTAAGTTCGTATGTAAATAATGCATTGTTTTATTTATGTTTCTAAATGCTTTAATAGTGTATGAGTTATGATCGACTCCTTGAACGTAATCGACAAAGTTCAACAAGCGAGAAAATCCCGGTTGAACCTTAAGAATAGTTAGGATACAAATGTCATGACATTAGGGTTATTGAGATTTCGTGTAAGATCATATCTAGGATATGGCATCGATATGAGACTTCGTGTAAGACCATAGCTGGGCTATTGGCATCGATATGATATCCCATGTCAGACCATATCTGGGATTTAGCATTGGTATGGTACTGTGAATGTGAGATGTCCCGAGTACTTTAGTATTCCAAGTGGTTCAACGGGTAGTTCGACAGAAATGTTAAAGTTGTAAAAGACTTTGGTATGTTTCACTTGGGTACAGGTATGTACATAAGACTCATGCTTAATGAGCTCGATATGTGATGAACCCTCGGTAAGTTTGTGATTGAGTAAGTTTGACTATGAGATTATAATGACATTTATGTTAATTTACATCATGTTAATTATGTGTTAAATGTGTGTTATAATGCCTATTATTTGCATAGGAACTTACTAAGCTTTAAAGCTTACTCCCCTTTCTTTTCCCTTGTCTTATAGTGTCACCAAGCTAGCTCGGGGATCGGAGACTGTCAGAGATTCACTCACACTATCAACATATCATTTTGGGTACCAATGAATTTAACATTTTGAGTTATGGCATGTATAGGGACTTGGTTATTTTGTTATGTGTCAAAATTGATTTGGCCAAATGTGTTGGCTTATGATGGTTGATAATTCATTTTGTAAATGGCCATTGAAATTGGCTAATATTGGTTTAGGTATATATGTACAATTGATGATGCCTTTCATGGATGTGGAAGTTTGCATGGTATGAGTTGTTAAGCATGTGATGTTTATATGTGATAAATGGTGGCATGTGATGGAAGTGTTAATGTCTTGGTTGTGGTTGATTGGTTGTATGTATATGCTTGGATTAGTGTTATGTTTTGTGACACACGGCTCGCCCTATGGGCGTGTGTTCCGGCCTGTGTCCCCTGTACCTAAATTTTTGCAAAATAGAATGCTCAGTATCGAGCACACGGGCAGAGACACGGGCATGTGTCTCAACCGTATGGACGGTAAGGCCTCGAACACGGGCGTGTGCCCTGGCCCTGTGAAGGCTGCACCTATTTTATGAAAAATTATGAAAATTTAATCGATCACACCGCCTAAGCACACGGGCGTGTGACTTGGCCGTGTGACCTCAATTTGATGATGATGTCATAAACAAAAAGCTCCCTAATTTGTACACGGCCTGAAGCACGGGCGTGTCCCGAACCCACACGGACGTGTGACCCCTTTTACATGAAAAATTTTCTAAGTTTCCCAAAAGTTTCCAAAGTCCTCAGTTTAGTCCCGAACCACTTCCGATGCATGTTTTGGGCCTCGTAGGCTCGTGATAGGGATGATATGAATGTATGTGAAAGGTTTAAAGTTGGATGGAAATTTATGTCTCAGTTTTATATGTTTGCTTGTGTTTATGTCCGGTAATGCCTCATACCCTGTTTCGGCATTGAATATGGGTAAAGGGTGTTACAAATGGAGAGTGAGTTGAGATTTTTTTTATTCTTCTATTACCATCACTTTAGCTTCCCAAGACGTTGGGAGACTATTCAACATCTTTTTAACCATCTCCTTGTTGGGATAAGTCATCCCAAGGGCTTTGAGACCATTGATGATGTGGGTGAAGTGATCAAAAATCTCATTGTTTCCTTCTTTCAGTTTTGCCTTAAATAACTCATAATCAATGGTGAGAAGACTTATCTTTGACTCCTTAACTCTACTTATCCCTTCATGGGTGACTTCAAGCTTGTCCTATATTTCTTTTGCATTATTACACAAGGAGACTCTATTGTACTTATTTGGACCAAGAGCACAAAATAGAGTGTGCATAACATTTGCATATAATATCACATTCTTGATATCATTATCATTCCATTCACTCTCTTCATTTGGGACAAAAACTCCTTCGACCCTCTTTATTGGAATGGATGGCCCATTAGTAATTATCCTCCAAACTTCATAGTCATTAGCTTGGATGAATAGCTTCATTCTTGTTCTCCAATATGAGTAGTTGGTGCCATTGAATAAATAAGGCCTTATGGTGGAATGCCCTTCACCCAATATGGTAGAATTTTGCTCCAATTCCATGAGGCAAATTTCTTGACTTGTGGCTTCCATCTTGGATATCTTGAGGATCTTCTCTACTGGTGGTAAAACTATCTCTAGAGATCTAACTCTTATACCAATTGTTAGCTCGAAAGGATCAACTCAAGATCGTTGATAGGGAGGTTGAATTGGCCTTTTAGAAATTATGGTGAAAGCAATGAAAAATATGCAACAAAGAACACAATGATTTATAGTGGTTCGGCCCCAATTGCCTACTGCACTACCTTAGCTTACCATAGCTAAGAATTTCCCCAAATTCACTAATTTGGCAACCTTTGAGGACAAGGTTTAACCTTACAATCTCTCTTAAGATTTATGCCCCCAAATCTTAAGTTACAACTCCCTTAAGGTTTCTACCCAAACCTTAAGGATTAACCCTCTTTTAAAGAGAAACAAATAAGCAAGCAAAGAAATAATCCTTGCAAGATCAAGATGTTTGTCAATGAAGCACAAATACAAAGAAGAAAACTTGAGCTAAATAAATACAATTAAAGCTCACAAGTGTTTACAAGAAAAGGTATGAAAGAATTAAGCTTTAGGTTGTTTTGATTGATCTTTAAGCTTTTCACATTACTCTTGTTCTTGCTAAACCTTTGGAAGATTATATTTATACCCTCTAATTGATTTCCAACCGTTGCGGTTGTTGTAGAAGTAAATGTAGCCATTGTGGATGAAATACCAGGTCATTAACTTCACCTGTAACACCCCAAAATTCTTATTTTTTCTTTTGTGAAAATATGACACAACTGTGTATCTGCTTCAGTGGTTAAGTGTTCTGGGTGTGTGTGAGAGGTCACAAGTTCAAGCCTTAGCTTTGGCAAATTTTGGTATTTTTCTGATGCAAATTTTGGCAAATTATTTGTAAAACTATATAAGAATGATCCTGCTGGTTCAAGTGGTAAGGGAGTTGTTGTGTTGGAGGTCCTGCGCTTGAATCCCTGTGCGAGCGTGGGAGTTTATTTTTGCTCGTTTGGCTGAGAGAATTTCGAGTGAATAGAATCTCTGGGGTGGTTATCTGTAGTGGGTAAGTGGAGAGAATTTAGGGATTTAGTATCATATCCCATATCTTTTTTGTTTGTGTTTTCAAAATAATTTTTTTCTTTTTCCAAAAATTCCCAAGGTTTTGACATTTTCTTTTCCTCTTGCTTTCTGCCGTTTTCCCCCTTTATTCAATTTCTTTTAGTTTCTTTTTCATTTTTTGGTGCGTTCGGCTTTGGATTTCGTATTTGGTGGTAGGTTTTTGATCAAGATAAGAGAGGGTTTCCGTATAGTGCCATTCTAAGTTGAGATGTTGATTTCGTTAGTCTAATTTCTGAGTTTTGGCAATAACAAATCGCGAGGGACGAGGCTATTATCTTGCAGAATCGTAATCGAAAAGTTTAGAGTGTTGGGCTAAGTAATGGCTTTTATGCATTGAACTATTGTTAGCTTCATGGTTTAGATTAACAGTGTATTACGTCTGATTCTGAGCGTTGATATACTAATTTTTAGGTTCTAGAGTGTTCGTAGTTGCAGTAGCATCGAAATCGTGCCAGGTGTGTACCCGAAATGCAGAAATCGAGTTTTCGGTAAAAGCCGAAAATGGCTACTGTCGACGCCATAGGGTTGTGTGGTAGGCCGTGTGGTAGGCTATGTGCGACAACATGGCCATGTGACTGACGAAGGCCAGGTCGTGTGCAAGACACAGACGTGTGATGGCCAGGGTGTGGCCGTGTGGGCCCACACGGACACGCCACACGGGCGTGTGATATCTGGGCTAGGCCGTGTGATCAACACGGCCAAGGCCAATCTGGGTGTGTGGGCCACACGGGCAAGCCACATAGGCGTGTGGGCCCATTTAGCATAAATGTTTTCTAGGGTTGCACGGGTCGCCCAAGTCGACTGTGAACCCACTGTAGGGTCTGTAAGCGCTACTTAGACCTTAAATCGCGTGATCTGATATATAATGTATATATTGAGCATGTTAAATTATGCATTTTTACTGATCTTTATGTATGACTGATAACTGCATTTTAGCATGTAAGCATGTATCTCTGTATGTTTGCATTGAGCATGTTTAGTTGCATTTGTATTAGGGTGGGATGATGGATTATTGGAGGAAGTGTACTGAAAGGCTTTCATGCCTATTATCTGGCAGCTCAGCTGCAATATTACTGATATGTGCCGTATTCGGTACAACTTGGTGTGTAGGGCTGGGTGGGTGTTTTAAACCCCACATGGTGTGTAGGGATGGTCGGAGATGGTGTGTAGAGGATGATGGGTAGGAAACTGATTTCTATTATTGAATGCATACTGTATCTGAGGCGGGCTAAGGCCTAATTTATATCTGAACTGTGTCTGATTCTGTAATGGGCTTAGACCCCAGACTGTATGTGACTGATAACTGTTGTTTGACTGTATGCATGTTATTTGTGGGGATTACACACTGAGTTTACGTAAACTCACCTCTTTCTGTTTTATCTGTACAGGTAATCCCCAGGCTTAGACGGATCGGTGCGGCGAAGTACTCAACGGTGACCATATGACTATTGAACTGATTTAATTCCACTTAAGGTTTTTAATTTCTATTATTTTTGGGGTATTTTTGATGTAATTTGGGACTTTTGGACTGTTTACCTCTATTTTGGTTTTTAACTGTTCCCATGAACTTTTAAACTGCAAAACTCAATGAAAACTCGGTTTCATTTAAAAGAACATTTTTTTTAAAACGCGAACGGTTTTCTTTATATATCACGATTTTAAAAGCTTCTACTACAGAATATGTTTTTAAACGAATCAAATTAACGAGAAAATAATTTTGAATTTGACGAGAGATAAATAGAAGCTAATAAACAGAAATGATTTTAACTTGATAGATTCGATTTCAAATCCTATTCCATGTGACATCGCTAGATTCGACCATAAGGTCTAGGCCGGGTTTGGGGTGTTACATTTAGTGGTATCAGAGCCAGGTTACAAAACTCGACTGTGGATTTTAGGTTTTAAAACTTGGTTTTTTTAAGAACTGATTTTCAAATGATTTAAAATGATTTGACTGAGAATGTGGTACACCGAGTCTCAGGCGCCGGTTCTGTAAGTATTTTGATAAAATATTATAATATTGTAGATAGTTTGTTCTGAAAACACTCTAGTTAGTGTATAATGAAATTGTAGTGAAACTGAAACTGATAGAGACTGTGCTTGTGAAAAACAAATTTTTAAATTATGATACTGTTTTACATAAAACATATGTTAATAAATACTAAAATTGTAACTTATTCATAAAATTCATAATACAGATAAATCTGAATAGACATGAGGACATGTGGTATCCGTGGATATGGTACTAGAGGCCGAGATAGAGGCCGTAAGGGGGTTCGAGCTGAATCTTCTTCTCTGGGCAGCATACTAAACCTAGATACGAGTGAGACGCCGGTGTCACCTGTTTCGAAGACTGGGTCTCAAGATCACATGGCTGGGGATGACACATTGTCCCAAGCTATGTTAAGGATACTGGAGAGGGTCGCTGGGCCCAATACTGGATCTAAGGGCCGAGGGTCGGTTACAAAACGACTCTGGTCCAATGGAGCTAAACTTTTTAGGGGTGTCACTTGAGTCGCCCCTAATATGGCTGAGTACTGGATGGAGGCGACTGAGAGGATAATGGATGATTTAGACTGTACCCCTGAGCAAAAATTGAATGGTGCAGTCTCGTTGCTTCGCGATGAGGCCTATCAGTGGTGGCTGACTATTAAGGAGGGCACTCAGCCTGATCGTCTGTATTAGGAGTTCTTTAAGTCTGCCTTCTAAGGGAAATATGTGAGAGCAAGTTACGTCGATGCTTGTAAATGTGAGTTTCTGAATCTCACTCAGGGAGATCGATTTGTAGCCGAGTATGAGGCCGAATTCCTAAGGCTGAGCCGCTATGCTCGAGGCATGGTGGCGGATGAGTATGAGAGATGTGTCCGTTTTGAAGACAGCTTTAAGGATAATCTGAGGGTACTGATACCTCCGTAGAGGGAGCGAGAGTTCTCCATTCTGGTAGAGAAGGCGAAGATGGCCGAAGAGGTTAAGTGCATTGAGCGCCAAAACAGAGATCGTGAGAGGGGTAAGAATAGAAGGGACTCAGAGCCCTCGAGTTCGATACAGAGGCCTAAGAAAAAGGCCAGGACTGATGGGCCGATTAAAGCTGGGCCCCCTATTGCTCCTACTGGATTGCAGCTGTGTGGAGACTGTGGTAGACGCCATCAGGGCGAGTGTTGGAGGAGGATTGGGGCGTGTATGAGGTGTGGGTCGTTAGAGCACTGCATTCGAGAGTGTCTGCTGAGGGCCGATCAGGTGCAAGCTTCGGAGGGTAGTTCAGCAGCCACCGTGGGGTCGTGGTCAGGCTAGGGGTGGTAACGGTATGGGCCGTGGACAAAGAACACCAGGCAGAGGTACTGGACAGACTGAGGCGAGGCAGCCTGCTCTTGTTTATGCTGCTCGTCACCGAGAGGATAGAGATGCTGCAGACGTCATTACTGGTATATTCTTTATTTATGAAGTACCTTACTTTGCTTTGATAGACATAGGTTCCACACATTCCTATGTAGCTAGCACTCTGTCTGAAAACTTGGGGATTTTAGTTGAGAGTACTTCTAGTGAGGTGACTGTATTGAGTCCATTGGGGCAATCGGTTTGGGTTAGCAAACTGTATAGAGATGTTCCGCTAGAGGTTTAAGGGTCAGTATTTCTGGCTAATCTGATGGAGCTTCCGTTTGGGGAGTTTGACCTGATTTTGGGTATGGACTGGTTGGTCATGCACCGTGTCAATCTGGACTGTGCGACTAAGAGGGTCGTCTTGAGAAATGAGGAGGATAATGAGGTAGTCATGGTTGGAGAACGTCAGAATTATTTGGCTAATGTGATCTCTGCACTAGTGGCTGAGAAACTGGTTCGTAAGGGATGTGAGGCGTTCTTGGCCTATATTAGTGTTTCTGTTTCTAAGGATTCTACTGTAAAGGACATCAGAACTGTAAGAGTTTTTTTGGACGTCTTTCTTGAGGAGCTACTGGGTTTACCTCCGAATCAGGAAGTGGAATTTGGGATTGAGCTTCTTCCTGGCACAGCTCCGGTGTCTATCGCCCCCTATCAAATGGCACCGAAGGAGCTTACAGAGCTTAAGGCTCAACTACAGAAACTTTTAGACCGTGGTTTTATCCGTCCTAGTGTGTCTTCGTGGGGAGCATCGGTTTTGTTTGTTAAGAAGAAGGATGGGACCATGAGGATGTGCATTGACTATCGACAGTTGAACAAACTGACCATTAAGAACAAGTATCCACTTCCGAGGATCGACGACTTATTTGATCAGTTCCGAGGGGCTTCTGTATTCTCTAAGATTGATCTCCGATCAGGGTATCATCAGTTGAGGGTTAAGGATGTGGATATTTATAAGATTGCTTTTAGGAATCGTTATGGGCATTACGAGTTCCTAGTTATGCCTTTCGGGTTAACGAATGCACCGGTCGTATTCATGGATCTGATGAACCGAGTGTTTCAACCCTGTCTTGACCAGTTCGTCGTGATTTTCATTGATGACATTTTGGTATACTCTAAGACTGAAGATGAGCATGATGAGCATCTTAGAGTTGTGCTTTAGATTCTGTGTGAAAAGCAACTGTATGCTAAATTCAGCAAGTGTGAATTCTGGCTGAGTGAAGTAACCTTTCTGGGACACGTAGTGTCTACTGAGGGGATCCAAGTCGATCCTAGGAAAATTGAGGCTGTATTGGATTGGAAACAGCTTAAGAACGTGTCTGAGATCCGTAATTTTCTGAGTCTGGCAGGTTATTATCGGCGGTTTGTGGAAGGTTTCTCACTGATTGCAGCGCCCTTAACTAAGCTGCTACGTAAGGGTGTTCTGTTTGTCTGGACTGATGTGCAGCAAGAGAGCTTCGAGAAGCTCAAGACTATTCTGACTCAGGCTTCTATTCTGATACAGACTGAATCTGAGAAGGAGTTTGTGGTATACAGTGATGCGTCACATATCAGTTTGGGATGTGTTCTGATGCAGGAAGGTAAGGTTATGGCATATGCATCTCATCAGCTCAAGACGCATGAGGTAAACTATCCGACGCATGATTTGGAATTGGCCGCCGTAGTCTTTGCTTTGAAAATCTAGAGGCACTATCTGTACGGTGAAAGGTGTATTATCTACACTGATCACAAAAGCCTCAAGTACCTCCTGACTCAGAAGGAGTTGAATCTTAGGCAGCGTAGATGGATTGAGTTGCTTAAGGACTATAACTATACTATTGAGTACCATCCTGGCAAGGCCAATGTCGTGGCCGATATGTTGAGCTGTAGGGCGATGACTGATCTAAGGGCGATGTTTGCTCGACTTAGTTTGTTTGACAACGAAAGTTTTTTGGCTGAGCTGCAGGTTAAACCGACTTGGATAGAACAGATTCGGGATAGGCAGTTAGAGGATGAATCATTGGGTCTTTGGTTCCGTCAGATTGAGAGTGGCAGCACTACAAACTTTAGGCTGAATAATGTGGGGTACTCTGCTTCCGTGGTCAGATTTGTGTACCGAATGATACTGATCTGAGGTAGTCTATTCTGAGAGAAACATATAGTAGCCCTTATGCTATGCATACCGGTGGCAATAAGATGTACCAAGATCTTCGGAAACTGTATTGGTGGCCGGGATTGAAACGGGAGGTTACTGATTTTGTGGCACGATGTCTGACATACCAGCAGGTTAAGGCTGAGCATCAGTTACCTTCGGGTTTGCTACAGCCGGTTAAGATTCCGCTATGGAAGTGGGAGCGAGTAACGATGGACTTCGTTAGTGGGTTGCCTCTAACACCCATTAAGAAGGATTCTGTTTGGGTCATCGTAGATCGATTGACCAAGTCTATGCACTTCATCCTGGTTAGGACCGACTATTCTCTTTAGAAATTAGCGAAGCTCTACATTTCTAAGAAAGTGAGACTGCATGGGGTTTCAGTGTCGATTATTTCTGACAGAGGTCCTCGCTTCACGTCTCGGTTCTAGAAAAAGTTACATGAGGCTCTGGGTTTGAGATTGGACTTCAGTACTGTGTTCCATCCTCAGACCGATGGTTAATCTGAGAGGGTGATTCAGATACTGGAGGATATGTTGAAGAGTTTTGTTATCGATTTTCGAGGCAGTTGGGAGGATTATCTGCCGTTAGCCGAGTTCGCCTACAATAATAGTTTCCAGTTGAGATTCAGATGGCACCTTACGAGGCTCTGTATGGTCGTAAGTATCGTACTCCTTTGTGTTGGACTGAGTTGGGTGAACGGTGAGTTTTGGGTCTAGAGTTGGTTTTTGAGACTGAGGATAAGGTTCGATTGATTCAGGATCGTCTGAAGGCTACTTCTGATAGACAGAAGTCTTATGCTGATCTGAAGAGACGTGGGATTGAGTATTCTGTGGGGGACTTCGTGTTTCTCAAAGTCTCTCTATGGAAGAAGGTTCTGAGGTTCGGTCGCAAGGGCAAGTTAAGCCCTAGGTTTATTGGGCCTTACCGAATTCTAAAGCGAGTGGGAACGGTCGCTTATTAGTTGGAGTTACCTCCAGAGCTAGACCGTATTCATGACGTATTCCACGTCTCGATGTTGAGGCGTTACCGCTCTGATCCTACTCATATTGTCCCTATTAAGGAGATTGAGGTTAGGCTAGATTTGTCCTTCGAGGAGGAACCAATTCAGATTCTGGATCGCGATGTAAAGGTTCTTCGGAAGAAGTCTATCCCTTTAGTGAAGGTGCTGTGGCGGAATCATAGCACTGATAAGGCCACGTGGGAGCCTGAGGATGCGATGCGTCAGTAGTATCCTCATCTGTTCTGACCAGGAAAATTTCGAGGTTGAAATTTCTTTTAGGGGGTTAGAGTTGTAACGCCCCAAAATTCTTATTTTTGCTATTGTGAAAATATAACACAACTGTGTATATGCTTCAATGGTTAATTGTTATGGGTGTGTGTGAGAGGTCTCAAGTTCAAGCCTTAGCTTTGGACAATTTTGGTATTTTTCTGATGTAACCCTTACACTTACTCAGTGGGCTTACATTTAATTATTTGTAAAAATATATAAGAATGAGCCTGCTGGTTCAAGCGGTAAGGGAGTTGTTGTGTTGGAGGTCCTATGCTCGAATCCCTGCGCGAGCGTGGGAGTTTATTTTTGCTCGTTTGGCTGAGAAAATTTCGAGTGAACATAATCTCTGGTGTGGTTATCTTTAGTGGGTAAGTGGAGAGAATTTAGGGATTTAGTATCATATCCCATATCTTTTTTGTTTGTGTTTTCAAAATATTTTTTTCTTTTTTCGAAAATTCCCAAGGTTTTGACGTTTTCTTTTCCTCTTGCTTTCTGCTGTTTTCCCCTTTTATTCAATTTCTTTTAGTTTCTTCTTCGATTTTTGGTGCGTTCGGCTTTGGATTTCGTATTTGGTGATAGGTTTTCGATCGAGTTAAGAAAAGGTTTCCGTATAGTGCCATTCTAAGTTGAGATGTTGATTTCGTTAGTCTAATTTCTGAGTTTTGGCAGCAACAAATCGCGAGGGACGAGGCTCTTATCTTGCAGAATCGTAATCGAAAAGTTCGGAGTGTTGGGGTAAGTAAAGGCTTTTGTGCATTGAACTATTGTCCGCTTCATGGTTTAGATTAACCGTGTATTACGTCTGATTCTGAGCGTTAGTATACTGATTTTTAGGTTCTAGAGTGTTCGCAGTTGCAATAGCATCGAAATCGTACTAGGTGTGTACCCGAAACGTAGAAATCGAGTTTTTAGCAAAAGCCAAAAATGGCCACTGTCGACGCCACACGGCCGTGTGGTAGGCCGTGTGCGACAACACGGCTGTGTGACTGACAAAGGCCAGGCCGTGCGCAAGATACGACCGTGTGATGGTCGGGGTGTGGCCGTGTGGACCACACGGGCTAAGCCGAACTGGGCGTGTGGGCCCACACGGACAAGGCCATTCTGGGTGTGTGGGCCACACGGGCAAGAAATATAGACGTGTGGGCCCATTTAGCATAAATGTTTTCTAGGGTTGTACGGGTGGCCCAAGTCGACTGTGAACCTACTGTAGGGTCGGTAAGCGCTACTTAGACCCTAAATCGCGTGATCTGATATATAATGTATGTATTGAGCATGTTAAGTTATGCATGTTTACTGATCTGTATGTATGACTGATAACTGCCTTTTAGCATGTAAGCATGTATCTCTGTATGTCTACATTGAGCATGTTTAGTTGCATTTGCATTGGGGTGGGATGATGGATTATTGGAGGAAATGTACTGAAAGGCTTTCATGCCTATTATCTGGCAGCTCAGCTGCAATATTACTGATATGTGCCACATTCGGTACAACTTGGTGTGTAGGGCTGGGTGGGTGTTGTAAACCCCACATGGTGTGTAGGGATGGTCGGAGATGGTGTGTAGAGGATAGTGGGTAGATATCTTGATTTACGATCTTCAATGCATCTCAGATTCGAGGCGCTAAGGCCTAATTTATATCTGAACTGTATCTGATTTTGTAATGAGACTGTATGTGACTGATAACTGTTGTTTGACTGTATGCATGTTATTTGTGGGGATTACACACTGAGTTTACGTAAACTCACCTATTTCTGTTTTATCTGTACAGGTAATCCCCAGACTTAGACGGATCGGTGCGGCGGAGGACTCAACGGTGACCACTTGACTATTGAACTGATTTAATTCCACTTAAAGTTTTTAATTTCTATTATTTTTGGGGTATTTTTTGATGTAATTTAGGACTTTTGGACTGCTTACCTCTATTTTGGTTTTTAACTGTTCCCATGAACTTTTAAACTGCAAAATTTAACGAAAACTCGGTTTCATTTAAAAGAATGTTTTTTTAAAACGCGAACAATTTTCTTTAAATATCACGGTTTTAAAAGCTTCCGCTACAGAATATGTTTTTAAACGAATCAAATTAACGAGAAAATAATTTTGAATTTGATGAGAGATAAATAGAAGCTAATAAACGGAAACGGTTTTAACTTGATAGATTCGATTTCAAATCCTATTCCTTGTGACATCGCCAGATTCGGCCATAACGTCTAGGCCGGGTTTGGGGTGTTACATCACCTGCAGAAATGAGTATCGATACCTACTAAAAGGGTATCAATATTTTTTTTTTGTAATTAATGCTGATTTCAGTGATCGTTGGAGCAGGAATATCAATACCTTAGGAAATATATCGATACCTTAAGAAAAGTATCGATACTGGATCGATACCTATCAGGGTTTGAAAATGACAAAATGTCAATTTGGTATCGATTATCAAAGGAGTATCGATATCTTATAAAATATCGATTTTTAGATAAAAAATATCGATACTTTTTGTCCTGGAGCAATTTTTACTAGATTGATAATAATTAAAACATATTTGTAAATGTTTGACTCAATTGAAACATTTCAACTTGATTTCATGAAATTGCTCAACTTTACTTTTATTCAAAAACTTTTTAATTTATTATATGAAACATATTATCCAATAATGCTTTGTTTAACATCATTAATTGAATTAATCAAAATTTTAAAACTCTTAATTGCTAACTAAACCAATTTTTTTTTCGAAACTCGTTAACTGAGATAAATTAATATTTGGTCAGTTAACCTAATTATCCAAAATTTATACATATTTTTTCTTTTGGTTTATACAACTTTAAAATATGACAAAAAAAATACAATGGCGATGTTCTTTTTAAAGCCCTAGAGCCTATTTTTTCATAAAATAGCACCACATGACACATCAAGTAATGTTCTCCTAATTATAGAAGAAACTTATACACAATTCAAAAATCATGCATACAGTATCGTTATAAGACTTTATTGGAGAGATTATAATTGTTGTAGAATTTATAAATTGTAGATTGTAAATTAGCTTGTTTTTCCTATTTTGTACATTTTGTATAGTATAAATACTCATCTAACTTGTTGGAATAATTAAGCTAAAAAAATTAAACTTCATCTCCTTTATTTCTTCTTATAATTTTTATGGTATCAGAGTCTAATGGTAAGTCCAAGTGCCACCAGATCTCTTATTACTTTTAGTTCAACAACAATATTATTTTCCTTTATTTTTAGTTCAAAGAAGTTTAAAAGAAGACAAAATCAACAAATAACAAAATGACAACACTAAATTTAAAACATTACATACAAAATGAGAGTAAGTTTTAGACTTTTAGTGCTTTTGTTAATTGTTTTATTTTAATTTTATTTTTGATAATAATTTTCTTTGACACATTATATCAATAGCTATAGGTCCATTTGCTTTATATATATCGGTCTTATATATATATTATTAATTTCAGTTAATTATTCATTTTGAACATAATTAATTGATAACTGAACTTTCACAAAACCTTTAATCGACTCCTAATTGAACTAATTTTGGTGATCGACTGATTAACTAAATTAATTTGGTTTGAACTAAAGTATGCACACTCGTAACTCTAGCATGCACCTTGTACATACGAGCTCAAACTCTTTAAAGCCTTAGAGCATATTTGTTAATAAAATAGCAACACATGACACATTAAGTAATGCTCTCCTAATAATGGAAGAAGCTTTTATACAACTCACAAATCATGCAAACAATGATGTTATAAGACTTGATTGAAGGTTTGATTAGAGAGATTATAACTTTTTTAGAATATGTAAATTGTAGATTGAAAATTAGCTCTTTCTTTTCCTATATTGTACATTTCATATAGTATAAATACCCTTTTAGCTTGTATGAATAATTAAGCTAAAAAAAATTAGAGTTCATCTCTTTTATTTCTTTTATTTTTTTTATAATTTTTATGGTATTAGAGCCTAATGGTAAGTCCAAGTCTCACCAGTTCTTTTCTTGCTTTATTCTTCTTTATTCGCAACACTCAATCATTTCCAAGCCTCATTCTCTCACCAATCTTTCCATTAAAAGCATTAACTATTGATCAGTTAGTTACTGAAGTCTTGTCACTAAAAAAGTAATGTGTGTAGTCATACGCATCATTGCCAACTTCTATCATTGCCAACTTCTAGGAATAATATTTTTAGACACAATTTTTCCAAATGTCTTGATCAATCTGTTCAACTTTAGTGGTACACTCTATTTGTCATTCTGACTTTTTTTTTTGGTATTTTTGGTTCTCAATTTTTCATTCAACATGCCTGAGGTTTCAAGTTCTATCAAACCCTTTTTTTCTCCCATATTTGGTTCTCTTGCTACACTCAACCCTCTTTATAACAACCATCCTTTATAACAACATCTTTATAACAACCATCCTTTATAACAACATTTTATTATAACAACAAAGTTTATTGTAGAACCCATTTTTTATATTTTATTTCACCCTCTATGATAGCTTTTCATCTATATTAACAACCATAAAATATGAAGTACACTCTTCATTAAAATAGTCCCCTATAATAACTTTTTGTCTCAAAATTTAGTAAAATTAATTATATTCCTAAGTAAAATAATTTTTATAAATATTAGTAAAGATATTATCATAATAGAACATTTAAATTTTACATAAAATCTAATAATCATATCTTATTAAATAAAAATAATCTTTATTAAATAAAAATAATATTATAGTTTTTAATTTGAAATTTTAAAAAATAAAATAAAATATAATCTAAATCTGAAATGTTATTATACGTGTATAACAACCACCTTTCTATGACATCTAAAATTTTGGCAAGTAAATGAGCCTATTATAAGAAGAGTTAACTGCATTACTACTATTAAACTACAAGATAGTGATGATTATATTTCTTAGGCTACATCTGTTGAATTATGGTTTATAGGACAAGGATATAAATACCATTTAAAGAATGATACTGATAAAGTTGATGAGAAAAATAAGGATACATAGATAAAAATTCATGCACAATTATGTAGTCTATTGTGGTATTTCCTTAAACCAAAATTACTTACTTTATTTCAATCCTGCAAAACTTGTGACAAAGTTTGGACTAAGACTAAAACACTATATACAAATGATATTTTAATGTATTTACAAAGTTGTGTTAAATCTTGTCCATTTACAACAAAGTTAACATGATATGATTAGTTATTTGGGTCAAGTTGAAATTTTGCAAGATGAATTGATCTTACACCCTGATCTGTCGTAATTTGATATGTCAAATTAGGCTCCCCATTACACTTAATGAGCTTGTTTCCGAGCAATTTAGGTGTTTTGGTTATGTTTTTACTTAATTTCTATTATTAGCTTTAATAAGTGAATTAATGCGCACCTAATGGTTGGTTGAGTGTTGTAGGGAGTCATCAAAGGCCTGAACATCAGCGAAAACATCACATAAAAGGGAGGTATCGCGATATCGAAGCCTGGAAGTCGTGATACCTTTGAAAGTGCTGAATTGAAGAGGATCGAGGCTTTTCCTAGTGGTATCGTGATACCAACCTCCCAAGGACTCCTCATTTCAAGACTGGAGCTGATATCGCTATACTTGGCCCTAGGTATCGTGATATCACTATCAAAGGGAGACAAAAATTAACTAGAAGGGTATTCCTTGTCCAACATGCCCCCTAATAAAAAATACACGCTCAAGGGCAAATTGATCAACCAAATGGGTCCGATATCTGCTAAAAAAGGCCAAAACATTGGCTGGAGAGAGGGAGACACTTAGACACTTGACTTAGCTTCGTCTTCTTAGTTTTCTCTTCATATTTTAGGGTTTAGTTTTCTCTTCTCTTCTCCATAGGTTAGGGTTTAATTTTCCTGCACATTTTCTTATCTTTCTTGGTTCCATAGTTAGTAGGTAAGTTAGTTCTTACTGTAGCTAGGTTTATTTACTTAGTTAATCCTTCAAGCTCTTTTGTATTTACATTGTAATCCTAGTTTAATGCCAATAAGTTTTCTTTAATTTTTTCTTTTAAAAATCACTCATTTAATGTTCTTGTTTACTTCTCTTGCTGTCATTGTTGTTATATCCAAGCTTTTGCAAGAAAGCTTGAGTTTTTATTGATTTGTTTAGGGTTTAAGTTAATGTTATTTTCATTTGATTTCTTGTTGATTATGGGTTCCAATATTAGTATGAGTAGCTAAATATTTTAGGGTTGGTTGATGGAAATATTGGATAATTGATTTTTGGGTTCGAGGACTAAATTGCAAAACTAGACTAAATCGAATAGACTTAAAAACTTAGGGATTAACGCCCCTTAGGGAAAATCAAGATAAGTGAGACCGAGAGAAGATGTTATTGGGAACCAATTCGATAAGTCCCGGGTTAGTCGATGAGGTCTAGAGATGAATCAGACTAATTTGTCTAATTTGGTAAAGTTGAGGACGAGAGGTAAAATGGAGCCAATTTAGGAATAATAGCAATTTAGATTCCTAATTCGAAAGTCAACCAACCACATGGAAATCAACCAACCGCTCTCTATTATCGTATTTATTAGTATTTGATAGTTGATTAGCTTGTTTTCTTTACAATTTAGTAATTTGCAACTTTTAGTTAGTTAGTTTGTTAATATAATCCAACTATTGAATGGTGTGTCGTACTATAGTATCTAGGGAGTAATTGTTTAAACTCTTTAATTGCATGTTTGTAGCTAGAATCCATTTAATCGCTGGCTCTTTTAGGTCTGATCCTTGGAATACTTTAGTGTTCCGTTGACACTACAAATATTACAACTGACCTGTCACACTTGCAGACATTGTACTTAGTATTTGATTGATTGTTGTTTTAGTGCTGATTTCTCACCCCATTTGCGAGGATGGAGATAGGTGGTCACACCCCTCTTAGAAAAGAAGTTATTGATCAAGAACAACAAAGAGACAAAATTTTTAAGTTTTTGGCTAGTCCAATCGTTCCTACTTTTGAGTATGGGTTCATGCGCCAATTTCACATATCTGCTAACAAGGTTGAGACCAAATCTTTTGCATTAGTAATACAAAAACCTAATTAGCAATGGGATAATCAAAAAGGGAAAGACAAAGGACCCAAATCTCATTGTACTTATTAGGAGGTCACAAATGACACTTGTGAGGCATGGATGAAGTCCTCATGATACTCAATGTAATCAATTCTGTCATAATAAAAAGGAATGGCTAGACACAGGGACACCATCTCATTAAAACAATTCGTACCATACTCATCCATCATAAAGTATTGTAACTACATGTTGTAATCAATTGTATGCCTTCTTTTGTATTGTAAAACCAAAGTCCCCTTCTATTTTCTTCCTGGGTTATCCATCTTACCCACTCTCTAGTTGCAACTTTGGTTATACTTGTTTTGTACACAATCATACATCAAGAAATAATAAACTCCATCTCAAATCCATTAAGTATATCTTCTTAGGGTACTCTCACCATCAAAAGAGGTATAAATGATATGATCCAACTAACAAATATTTCATTTCAGCATGTGTAACATTATTTAAGACATCTCCTTAATTGTCCTCTCAACCACTTGATCAAAGCAATGTTGTTGTCTTGAAAATATTCGACTGATGTGCAAGCATACACAAACTATTTGTGCAAATCAAATATTGCAAAATTAATACTTAGAAAAATTATCATCTCCACAAGGACTATTTGTGCAAATCAAGTATTGCAAAATTAATACTTAGCAAATTGATCAGTGATGAAAATAAATCAAATGTGATTACTTTTCTAACTTATGCTAAAACTATCCTAAATATGCGTAACATTAAAACAAACACAGAAGAAATAAGTATGCAAGTTTTTAAGAGTAATCACAGTAGCATGCGTGTGTTAGAATAATTTTCCTTCTTAGCTTAGAATTATTTAAACAATATTAAGAGATGTTACAGAGATTCCGTGGCATATTGATAATTTACTAACCCTGGTTTTATGAGTGCTCGGCTTCTCTCGAAAACCTAAGCTTAACCTTTTAGTTTGCATATTCCTATGTCTAGTCCGACTTCAGGATTACCTTTCCAGACATCGTTTAATGAATCACACTTATTAAAATATTAATTTTTCTAGCATATGTCTATGTTAATTAACTTAGTGTTTTAATAAGCAAGAATTAGATTATGTGAGGTAACAATAATATTTCTATACTGAAACAGTTTGATCACATTAATCCTAGGTTATTCAAGGTAATAAAGTTCTTTCGATATCATTACTATTTTGACCTAATTTCATCATGAAAAGATCAAACATGCACTATTCAGATATTGTGTCAATTAATTACAATTTGATTCTGATTTAATAATTAATTCAATTGCATCCCTACATTTGTAATGCACAAATAACATGTTTATGATTTTATCTGAATGAATAAATAGATCAAATGCACAGAACACCTATTAACAAAATTAAATAATCTAAAATACGAAATTTAAATCATTCTAACACCAACAAAATTAAGCAACCATGATTATATTAAAAGCAGAAAACTTAGTTGCAATCATGTTTCTTGAATTGAACAAAAATAAATGATAAGAAATGCTTACCCGTTTCCAGTGGTTTTTCGAGGCACAACTCACTTGCTCATCCTTTGTTCTTCACTTCTTGCCGTGACTACCAAGCTTAAAGCTCCTAATAGGACCAGATGGGGCTACTCTCAAAGCCTTACAAACACTCTTGAAGAAATGGAAAATGGGAAATGGAAAACGGGAAATGGAAAAAGAGAGAAAAGAGAGAAGAGAAGTGAGTGAGGGATGAATGAAATGAGTGAACGGATAGGGGTATTTATAGTTGTGAGGAGCCCCTTGAGTTTACTAAAAATAGCATGTCAATCCCCCCTTTTTATTTCATGCATGGCTGGCCCCTTGAGTTGAGGAAAGGAGGTGGATGACTTTACTAAATTTAGCTAGTCAAAGCTTGATTCATTGGAAGGAGTTGAACGATCACATGGGAAAGTTTTTGTGGCTGATTTGTGTTTTTTTAAAAATTTTGGGGTGTCTAATTTAATTATTCTATGGACAGTTGGGCTTCCATAGCCGAATTGAGCTATTTTCCTCCCTTAGTGGACGGTTTGAGCTTTAAATTAAGCAGCAGGCTTATCCACTTCAGTGATTCAATTACAAGCTAGGTCAAATTGAATTTGAAAGTCCAATAAATAATTTTAGAATGTCCCATGCTGATCAGCCATCAACCCACATTCGCGTGGCCTTTACTGCAGGAAGTACTATAGCATCAAACATCGAACATGTGTGCTTCAAGACTAATTTTTCTCCTATTGCACCAAACTGCGTCAAATAGGAAAAAAGTATGTCAAATTAGCTTGTAAATAAGTAAGATTACAAATTTATCTTTAATTTTTTCCTACTTTACAAGTTCATAATGAAACTACAAAATTTGCTATTAAAATACTCAGAATTTGCATGAATTATTACTTAGAAGGTGTTATAAATGTGTAATAGCCCGTTTTTCAACGGTGTCAAAAATAGTGGTTTCAGGACCACAATTTCGATGAGTAAGTCAGTATATATTATTATTTTTTATTTACGAGTCAAGTATATTGAAATAGTGAAATTTGATCTGATAATTTTTATTAATTGGATAATTAGTTAAGTACAAGTGGTTCGGTCCTAAAGTCAAGTGGTTTTGGAAAATGAGGTATCAAGACCTTCTTTCTGTATTTGAGGCCGTAAATATTTTTATTAAAAATTTACGGAGTCATAGTATAGGTTAATTTAATTTTGGTCTGAAAATTTTAGTGATTGGATGGTTAACTAAAGTACAAGGACTAAATCATAAAAATGGTAAAAGTTAATCGCTATAGATTTTAAATAGCTAAGGGGTCAAAATGGTGAATAGACCATTTCCAAAAGTCCAAGCGGTGGTGGATGTCATTAAATCCCCTTAAATTTTGGGTTAATTGATATTAGGCCTTAATTAATTAAGGTTTAATTAAAATAAAACTTGATTAATTAATTGAATGATCAATTGAGCATTTAGACTATTTATATAAGTCTAAACGGTGGTGGATGCCAATTGTATCCCACCAATTTTGCTAATCATGTTTAAATTTTAATTAGTAATAGATTAATTAAAGTTTAATTTAAAAGATCTTAATATTTACAATCTTACCAAGCTATATAAGTTAATTAAAGCAAAAAAAGAAGAAGAAAGATGACATGTTATCATCATCTTCTTCAACTTTCTCTTCCATAGTCTAATGTGAGAAACAAAAACAAGGGTTTGGGTTTCAATCTTTAACTCATCGATTGGTGAGCCAATTCTAGTCTGTTTCTTGTAATTTTTATGTTTTTTGAGATCGTTGCGACTAGGTCTAGCTAACCCGTATCTCCATGTTCAAAACTATTAAAGATTTTTAAAGTTTTTGTTGATGTTAATTGAAGTTTTTGAATGTTTATGGTAGAGCTTGAAGCTTTGATGAAAAATAGAACTATTTAGTAAAGTGATTTTTGTTAGTTTTGAACATAAGGACTAAATTGTAAATATCTTAAAATTGGCATGTGATTTTTTTTTAATTTTTGATAATAGGAGGCTGTAATTGGATATATTTGAAGTTGTTTTAAAATTTGGGGAAGTTATGATAAGTTTGATTTTAAGGACTAAATTTAATAAAACATAAAATTTGAGGAAATAATCAAAAGATAAAATTGAGCTTACATATATTTATAACAGGTTGTTATATGATATTTGAGTGATTAAATTAAAATAAATTTATATTATATATCAAGATTTGAATAAGATGGTTGATAGTCGAGGAAAAAGGAAATTTATAGACTAGTCCCTATCACTTTTGCTTTTGATGTTAGCCCTGGTAAGTTCATACAGTTTAACAAAATAGCTAATTCTACTATGTTATATTTTGATTTAGTAGTGGTGATTTTTGGTGACTATGAATTGTGGTACAATGTGAGATAAATCCTGATGAAATTAGTAAAAGTCTCATATATGAGGTTATAGATTGTTGTCGGCAGGTTTTGAGCTCCAACATGAGTCACGCACTCGATAATACAAGTATATTAAGCCTTGGCTAGGCTATTTGTTGTGTAGGTTCAACCCTAACGGGTGACCAAGCACTATTATTGTTTCGTGTGGGTTCAACCCTAACGGGTGACCAGGCACTATTATCCGATTCGTGTAGGTTTAACCTTAACAGGTGACCAAGCACTATGATTCATTATTCGTGTAGGTTTAACCCAAATGAGTAACCAGACACTATTACTTTCACCTGTTTACGGATTTCTTTTATAAAGTTTCATCGGGTAATATTGTGAATGAAAATGTGATGATATGCCATTGAATGTTGGCAAAGTAATGTATATGATTTGAAAATGAGATATAATTTGGTTTGAAAGGAAAAATGTGAACAAATGATATTATAGATGTGTTTGAGCTCAAAACATTATATGTTAATGGTGTTTTTTGAATTCTTGATAGGTATATTTGTATTACATAATGATTTTGCATGTGATAAGAAATTGAGGCAAGTAAATGTTTATATTGTATGAGCTTACTAATTACTTTAAATACGTACTCATGTTACTATTTTTCTGTAGATTTTGGATGTCTGGAACGTGTTGATCAGATCAGCGAGAAGCACACACCTACTGTCTCTCGATTCGGTAGACTTTTGATGTTTGAACTTGGTTACTTGTGGCATGTACATAGGATGTTTTGGCTTGTTAAGTGAAGGTATATGTTTTGGTATGTTACATTTGGTTTGATGTCAAATTTGCTACTTTGAAGGTTGAAGGAAATGGAAAAGTTTTGAATGGTATTATGCATGTGAAATAGATTGTGATATGAAATGGTTAATAGCTTTGGTATGAATTGTATTTGATTTGAGTTTAATGTTTTGTTGGTGCCATTAGGGCATATTAGCTGTATATTTAAATGATCACGTGAATTGATGTTTTGGGGCTTGAAATGTGTATGTTCTAGAGTAGGTTTGAATGGTACAAAATGACATTATAGGTTACTTTGCTTGGATGATATGTAACTTGCAGCAAAAAGTTCATTTTTGCTGCACACGGGCTACCACACGGCCGTGTGTCACACATGGGTGGTTGAAACGTGTTAAACCAATCTTTATTTGATAAAAGATTTTGATATAACAAATTGAAGTGTTTTTGAATATAAGTTAAAATTGACAAAATGATTTTTAAATTTGAAGTCTAAGAAATAAAACTTTGAATATTTACATTAAACTCTTAGAAAATTTTTAAATAATTTTAAAATCAAGTGAAAATGATTTTAACCAAGTGAAAATGATTTCAATCAAGTTAAAATCATTTTAACATATCAAAATAATTTTCAAACGAGTCAGAATTGCTCCAGGCCAAAAAGTATCGATACCATTTGGCCAAGTATTTATATTTTTGGAACTATCGATACCTTTTGAAAAATCGAGACCAAACATGCATTCTATTTCAGAAGCCCTAAAAATTATCGATACCATTTTTTAGTATTGATACTTTCTGAAAAATAATCAACATCTTTCTTAAAAACAATGCCAAAATAACATCTGGTTTCTTATAAACCCTACAAAGTATCGATCCGGTATCGATACCTATTTCAAAAAGTATCAATAAAATATGTTTTGGTATCGATTAATAAATCCCAATGGTCATTGAATCAACATTTATTAAAAAAATTATTGATACCCTTTTATTTGGTATCGATACTCACAGTTGCAGGTGAATTAAATGCTCTGGTTTTACATCCCCAATGGCCATATTCACTATACATACAACCTCAACAGTTGGAAATCTATTATGGGGTATAAATACCATCTTCCAAAGACCTACAACAACAAGAAAAACACTTTCAAGCAAAAATCATCAATCAAACAACCTTAGAGCTTAATACTTTCACATTCTTCTTACATATATTTGTGAGTTTTATCTCTATTCTCTTTCTCAAGTGTATTTTATTGTATTTGAGATTCATTTTGCAAACAACTTAATCTTGTAAGGATTGTTTCTTTGTTTACTTATTTGTATCTCTTTGAGAGGGTTTGTAACTTAAGATTTGGGGTAGAAATCTCAAGGAGTTGTAAGGTTAAACGTTGTCCTCAAAGGTTGAACAAATTAGTGAATTTGGGAAAATCCTTAGTGGTGGAAAGTTAAGTAGTGGAGTAGACAATTGGGGCTGAACTACTCTAAATTCTTTGTGTCATTGTTTCATTTTTGTCTTTGCTTTCACCAAAATTTTTAAAGGCCAATTCACCCCTCTCTTGGCATTTTCGGTTTGTTCCATTGGGCTGAGAATTGGTATCAGAGTTAGAAATCTAGAGATGATTTTACCACCAAGAGAGAAGATCCTCAAGATATCCAAGATGGAAGCCACAAGTCAAGAAATTTGTTTCATGGCATTGGAGCAAAATTCCACCATATTGGGCGAAGGACATTCCACCATGAGGCCTCATTTATTCAATGGAACCAACTACTCATATTGGAGAACAAGAATGAAGCTATTCATCCAAGCTAACGACTATGAAGTTTGGAGGATAATTATTAATGGGCCATCCATTCTAATAAAGAGGGTCACAGGTGTTATTGTCCCAAAGTAAGAGAGTGAATAGGATGATAATGATATCAATAAGGTGCAATTAAATGCAAAAGCTATGCACATTTTATTTTGTGCTATTGGTTCAAATGAGTACAATAGTCTCTTTGTGTGATAATGCAAAAGAAATATGGGACAAGATTGAAGTCACCCATGAAGGGACAAGTAGAGTCAAGGAGTCCAAGATAAGTCTTCTCACCTTTGATTATGAATTATTTAAGGCAAAACTGGAAGAAGGAATCAATGAGATGTCCAATCGCTTTACCCACATCATCAATTGTCTCAAAGCCCTTAGAAGACCTTTCCCAAAAAGGACAAGGTGAAGAAGATGTTGAATAGTCTCCCGACGTCTTGGAAAGCTAAAGTGACAACAATAGAAGAATCAAAGGATCTCAACTCACTCTCCATTGATGAGTTCATCGGTTCCTTGTTGACATATGAAATGAAGATAAACCACAATGCACAAGAAATCAAAGAAGCTCCAAAGAAAGTGGGAGTTGCCTTCAAATCAACAACTTGTGAGAAGGATGAAGACTCTAGTAATTATGATGATGATGAAGAGATGACAATGTTTTTAAGAAGATTCATGAGGTTCATGAGGTTAAACAAAGGAAGACAATTCCAAAAGAAGGAAGGACTCAAAATTGAATCAACCAAGGAGAAAGATCTCATCATTTGTTATGAGTGCAAGAAATCAAGACATATCAAGTTTGATTGTTCTCAATGGAAGAAGAAGGGGTCTAGCAAACAAAAACACAAGGCCAATGTTGCTACTTCGAGTGATGAGGACTCATCCGATGAAGAAACTCAAGAAGTATCCAACTTGAGTCTCATGGCCATCGATGATTCTAAGGTAACTTCTAATTCATCTATTTCAAATTCTTATTATTTTGATGAGTTGCAAGATGCCTTTGATGAATTGATTTTGTAATTTGAAGTCATGAATTCAAAACATAAGAAAAAAATTTCAAATTTGAAAACTGAAAATGACTTGCTTTCTAAAACCAATCATGAACTTGAAGAGAAAGTGAACAAAATGCAAGAAATAATTAATGAGTTTGAGAAAAAGAATTTAGACTTGCATAATTTACTTTCTAAAGTTCATGATGATCATGAAAAGCAACTTGAGTTGCTTAAGAGTGAAAAAACTCACTCTAACAAAGTTTTAGAAAAATGAGAAAATTTAAAACAAAACTTTGTTAAAAATAGCTTTAATTTCTATAAACATAGAGGTCCCCAAAACTTTTAAAAGACAAAAATCATTAAAACTATATGGGTCCCTAAAGGACTCATAACTTCACAAGATAAGAAGTTAATTTCAAAATGGATACCTAAAGGGGCTAAAATTATAAGAACTAATGCTTATGGACCCAAAAGAATTTGGGTACCAAAAATCAAACTTTAATTCTATGTTTGTAGAAAAATGAGAATTGCTTTGAGGTGGTGTAACAACCCGATTTAGGGCCTAGTCGGAATAGTGGTGCGAGACCACGAATCCAAGGTGAATTTATGAGTTTTTAAGGTTCATGCCATGTTTGCATGTTAGTGTGAAAGTTTCATGAAGCAATTTTGCTAAATTGAGGTTGAATGGTCCAAAAAGGACTAAATTGCAAAAGTTGCAAATTATGAGTTTCTAGAAGCATTTTGTATGAAATAGCTCTAGAATAGCAATTATGAGTCCTTAAATAGCAATTTTCCCAAATTATAATTTTTGGACAAAATTGGACATGAGTTAGTAAATGGTGATATTTTTAAGAGAGGGGCATTTTGGTCATTTACCTATTAAATGATTAATAAAGGAAAAAGATGACAAAAATCATTATCATCTTCTTCCTCATTGTCGAAATTTTCAAAGAAACTATAGCTAGGGTTTGCTCATCTTTCAAGCTTGCTAGTAAGTTCATCTTAGTCCTGCTTTTAATATTCTTCGTGTTTTTGAAGTTCTCGTATTATGAATTAGCTATTTTTAGCTATAAAATGAGCTAAGATGCATGTTCAAAAATCTACCCATGTATGACATGCTTGTTAAATGATGTTTCATGGAAGATTATGAGAGTTTGATGTTAGATAAACATCTTTTCCTTAATGAATTTCATGAAAAATGAATATAGGGACTAGTTTGTAAAAGTTTTGAGATTCCTCATACATAGTAGAAATAGTGAAAATTGATGGTTGTAATAGTAGAGAAAATGAATCAGCTAAGCATGAAGTTTAAGAAAGTTGAATGAAATTCATTTTACGAGCCTTGGGGCAAAAGTGCAAATATGAGAAAGTTTAGGGGCAAAATAATAATTTTTCCAAAGTATGATTTAAGAGTCAATTTAGTCAATGTGAGTATTAAATGATCTATTTATGACTATAGATCAAGAAAAACGAAACCCGGATCGAAACTGAGGCAAGAACAAGGTCGAGGACTAAATTGCATACCTAGCTACATTTTGTATATTGAGGTAAGTTTGTATGATTTCTAAGCTTTATGATTTATATCATTGAATTGCATAGTATAATATATAATGTTATTATGAAAATGTTTAATATTATGTTAAACAAAGGAATTAATGAAACCAAGCATGAGAAAGCCTCGATTGAAGTTGAATAGCTTAGGATTCTCGATCTACCACATGAAACAAGAAAGTTCGTATAAGACCAAGCCGAGGCATGGCATCGGCAAGCAAGCAAGATATCATGTAAGTCCAAGGCAAGCTTGGCATTGAATAAGTTATCATGTAAGTCCAAGGCAAGCTTGGCATTGAGTAAGATATCATGTAAGTCCAAGGCAAGCTTGGCATTGAGTAAGTTATCATGTAAGTCCAAGGCAAGCTTGGCATTGAACAAGTTATCATGTAAGTCCAAGGAAAGCTTGGCATTGAACAAGTTATCATGTAAGACCAAGGCAAGCTTGGCATTGAAAAGTTATCAAGAGAAAGAGATCCCATATAAGTCCAAGTTAAGGCATGGCATTGGTGAGAACAAGAAAGACTTCGTATAAGTCCATGTTAAGTCATGGCCTCGAAATTTAGATGAGATTTAGTATCCTCGGTTATTCATATAAATTCATCGGGCAAACGAGTTAAGCTCCAAAGAGATAACAAGAAAACTAAGTAAGTAAAGTTATTATCAAGTGAAAACGAGTATTATTCATGTTATGAATGATAAATTAGAGATTATGATTATTGTGTAAATGAATGCTGATCAATGTGATCAAGTGATACGGTACCTTGTTTACCTCACAAGTATGAGACTAGTAAGTATCATGAGATATGTAAGAATCAAGTATGAGCAAGTAAGCTTTATAGCTGAAATTATGATACCATTGTTTATGTCAAATGGGTTAATTTAAGCAAGTATGTTGTTATGTGCATTATATGCAAACTTACTAAGCTAAATGCTTACGTCTTTTATTCTTTCTTTCCATGTAGTTTCGCCAAGCTAATCTCGTGGATCGTTGTCATCGGAGCTCGGAGCACACTATCAATCGCTATTTTGGTATAGCCAAGTTGTTTACATTAAGTGTGGCATGTATAGGAAACATTTCATTTTGAGTATATGTCTTAGAAAGGGGCAAAAGTATGGGCTGTCAAGTTTATTATTCTTTTGTAAATGGCTAAGTGATTGGCCAAGTTTGACTAAGTATGTATGTTATTAATATCAATGAAGCATGTTATATTGTTCATGAAAGATGTAATAATTGAGTTGCTGAATTGAGCTTGAGTTTGGTCTTAATTTCAGGATGGCAATTGGCTTGGTAAATAGCCTCTAAGTGCCCACATGGTTAGACACACGGGCGTGTGTCTAGGCCGTGCATAAACTGCACCTTAGTCTTATAAGTAAGAATAGGCCACGGACTAATCCCACGGCCGTGTGTTAAGGCCGTGCATGACACACGGTTAGAACATGGGCGTGTGCCCGGTCGTGTGAAATAAGTCAGTATATCAAGATGTAGTACACGGTCTAAGTCCACGGGCGTGCCATGGCCGTGTGAAATTTGGCAGTAAGCTCGAGTTTTAAGCACGGTTGGGAGACATGGGCGTGTCTCAGGGTTACACGGGCGTGTCCCAACTCACATGGGCGTGTGACCCCTGTTTCAATGAAAATTTTTCGATTGAGTTACGAAAGTTTACGGACATGAGTTTAAGGCCTCGTAGGCCCATGAAAAGTACAAGTTGATTAAGAAAGAGAAGTTATTATTTCAGAACAAAATTTTATAGCCCGTGAGTACATGATTAAGCAAGTTCAAGCATAGTAATGTCTCGTATCCGGTCTAAGCCTCGGACTCGAGTATGGGGTGTTAAAGGTGGATTATTCAAGGAAAAACTTATGGTACCTCGATAGTGGATGCTCAAGACACATGACCGATGACAAGAGTCTTTTTATCAATTTGAAGCCAAAAAGTGGAAGAGAAGTTACATTTGGTGACAACTATACAAAACAAATTGAAGGAATAGGCTTTATTGGTACAAACTTTTCAATTATTATTGAAAATGTCTTATATGTCAACGGTCTTAAGCATAATCTTTTTAGTCAACTATGTGATAAAGGTTTCAATGTCATATTTGAGTCTAAAGGTTGTAAAGTTATTGACATTGCTTCTAATAAGATTGTGCTTATAGGACATAGGATAGAAATTATATATATGGTGCATTTAGATTATATGCATAACTCTAACTTATGCCTTGTTGCTAAAAATAAAAATAGCTCTTTTTTATGGCATAGAAAATTAGGACATGCTAGCATGAACATATTGCATAAATTAGTTAAAAATGACTTAGTAAGAGTGTAACATCCCGAATTAGGGCCTAGTCGGAACAGTGGTTTCGGGACGACAAATCCGACGTAAGAAAATTTATTTTTATTATATTTTTATGGTCTACAATTTCACGGAACGATTTCGTGAAAATTTCGTTCGAAAATTTTGACGTTTGGCCACTCATTTTAGTCAAAAGGACTAAATTATAAAAAGTGCAAAACTTGAGTTCTAGAAGTTAGAGGTGTCAAATTGCTATGAAATTTTAAAGTAGAGGTTCTTAAATGGTAATTAGCCCATTGGTTAAATTTTTGGACAAAAATGGATATTGTATATGTTAGATAAGATATTTTTTTGTAAGGGCATTTTGGTCTTTTTGTAAATTAAATGAATTAAAAACAAAATTAAAATGCCAAATTTGTCCATCTTCTCCATATGGACGAAATTTACCAAGAGAAGACATGGCTAGGGTTTACTCAACTTTCCAAGCTCATGGTAAGTCCGTTCTAGCCCCGTTTTTCAAGTTATTTACGGTTTTGGAGTCCCGACAGTTCGATTTAGCTTATGCTACCAATAATTCATGCTAGGGTTCATCTTTGGAAAATTACCCATAGGTTAAAAGTGTTTATTTTTATGTTTTATGGTAGAATATGAAGCTCGAAATTATGTTAAACAACTTTTACTAAGCGATTTTAAGTGAAAACGAGTAAAACGACATAATCGGTAAAAATACCTAATGTTCAAAAGTGTATGTTAGAGTAAGAATTTGATGTTGCCATAGAAGGAAAAAATGATCAGCATGTTATAAAACATAAGAATAAGGGCTGAAGTTTAATTTTCGAGTATTGGGGCAAAAGTGTAAATATGTAAAAGTTTAGGGGCAAAATTGTAATTTTGCAAAAGTTGAGTTAAGGACTATTTTGAATAGTAAATTAATTAAATAAGTGAAATATGTTGTTATAGGTCAAGGAAAACGAGGTTTGGAACTAGAACAAGAAATTGACGAATAAGTCATTTTCACCAATTTTGCTTTCGAGGTAAGTTTGTATGTAAATAATACACTATTTTTATTTATGTTTTAATATTTTGGTTATATTATATGAGATATAGTTGAATATGGAGTAATTACTTGATGCAAATTATGAATTGTGATTGATTATGGATGAATTGGAAAAATGTTGAAAAGTGAGAATTCCCGGTTGAACCTTCGGAATAGAAAAGATACGAATGAGGTAGCTAGGTCACATGTGTGGTACTAAGTGTAGGCCACTATGTGTACAAGAGAGCTACGATATGGTTTTAGGTCACGTGTGTAGTACTAAGTGCAGGCTACTACGTGTACCAGACGGATAGGTCGCATGTGTAGTACTAAGTGCAGACTACTATGCGTACCCGATAGTTTCGATCACATGTGTGGTACTAAGTGCAGGCCACTATGTGTAAGCGATGGTTTTGGTCACATGTGTAGTACTAAGTGCAGGCTACTATGTGTACCATATACCTTCGGCTACAAGGGTGGTACTATGTGCAGCCACGTGTATACATTATTATTCAGATGAGTTCAACGGGAAATTGACTAAGTGAAAATACATGTGATTATGTAACGACTAAGTGTAATCGAATACGACTAAGTGATGGATAAGTGCAGGTATAAGTGTGAAAATTTATGAACAATGTGCTCGATATTTGAGCGAACTTTCGGTAAGATGAAATGGAGTAAGTGAAATTATGAAAGAGTAAATTTAGAAATAAAACAGTTTTGGACAGCAGCAGTATAGTAACTTTGAAAAATCACCAAAAATGGCAGAAATGGAATTAGTAGTTTAGTGAGATATGAAATTAAATATTATTGAGTCTATTTTCATATGAAAGAAACAAAGAAAGCAATGAAATTCTGTATTTTGAGATATTTAGATTTTTGTGAGACTGGTTCAGAGTGATTTTGAGATCCCCTGTTCTGACTTGGAAAAATCATTAAAAATTGTAAAAAAATAATTTTGGGACATAATTTATATGTTTAGATTCCTTAATGAGTCTATTTTTATAAAAAAACAAACTAGAACATCATTTGAATTCTGTACAAACAGATAATTAACTTTTAGCGAAGAATGGCTGGAACTGTCGGACAGTAGAACAGGGGAGAATTTGAAGAATAAACTATACTAATTTACTAAACAAAAAATTATTAAAATTTTATGGTAACAAGATACATGAGTCTAGTTTCAGGTAAAATTTACGGATCTTAATTTGGAGTTTCTTAGCTCTAGATAAAAATATTTTAGTGACTGTGACTCGAATAGACAGCTTGCTCCGAACTTGAATAAATAGTGAATTTGAATGTAGATATGATTGTGTTATTTTGTAAACATGTTAAATCCATTTCTTATTATTTACATACTTACTTACTAAGCTTTGTAGCTTACTTCCCTTCGTTTCCCATATCTTATAGGGTTGTATGCTAACTCGAGTTGGAGATCGCAGGAGATGTAATCACACTATCAAGCTATCATCGTGGGGTAAAAGTGAATACAAACCTCTTAAGTTTATGGCATGTATAGGGACTTAGTCATTTGTATATGTCATAATTGGTTTGGCCTAAAGTGTTGGAATTTAATATTTAGCAGTTCATTTTGTATAATTTGGATGAAATTTTATGACTCAGTTTAATACGTCTACAAGTGTATGTGTTTTGGTAATGCCTCGTACCCTATTCTGGCGTTGAATACGGGTAAGGGGTGTTACAAAGAGGATTACCTAGAATTGATTTTGATGTGGATAAAATTTTTGATGCATGTGTTAAGGGTAAATATAAAAGAGTTTCTTTTAAACCTATTAATGATGTATCAACTAGTAGAGTTCTTCAACTAATTCACATAGACTTGTTTGGTCCAATTAGGACAACTAGCTTGGGTGTAAAATAATATGCTTTTGTGCTTGTTGATGACTATTCTAGATTTACTTGGTTTTTTTCTTAAGTACTAAAGATGAGGCTTTAGAAAAATTCATCATATTTTCAAAAAATAAGTCAAAATGAAAAAGGTTACTCTATCACTAGTGTTAGAAGTGACCATGAAACCGAATTTCAAAATCTTGGTTTTGAAAATTTTTGCAACTCAAATGGAATTAGCCATAATTTTTCTGCACCTAGAACCCCTCAACAAAATGGAGTTTTTGAGAGGAAAAATAGAATTTTAGAAGAAATGACTAGAACCATGCTTTGTGAAAATAACTTCCCAAAATATTTTTGGGCAGAAGCCACAAACACCGCTTATTATATTATTAAGAGAGTGATTATTAGGCCTATTTTAAAGAAAACTTCATATGAAATTTTTATTAAAAATCCTAACATTAGCTATTTTCATCCTTTTGGATGCAAATGTTTTGTTTTAAATAATGACAAAGATAATCTTGGTAAATTTGATGCAAAGAGTGATGAAGGAATTTTTGTTGGTTATTCTTTAAATTCTAAAGCTTATCGAGTTTTTAACAAAAGAACTTTAGTAGCAGAAGAGTCTACATATTATTTTTGATGACTCTAATCTTCCTCCTAGAAAGGATTCTTGTGTTGATGATGATAATGCAGATTTTTTTTTAACAATGATAAAGAGGATCAATCATCAAATGATAAAATTCAAGAACAAACACAAGATGGTTTAGAAGAACTTTCAATTGAGGAAAGGGAAAGTCATTCATTGTAACACCCCAAACCCGGCCCATGCGGTATGACCGGATCTGGCATGTCACATGAAGAAAACGTGTAAAGAACTTGTGATTTTTACTAAAGTTGTCGTTATTTGTTTATAGTTAAGAAAACAAGTTTTATTATAAAAACTACTAATCTCGAGAGGTTGATTGATGAATCGAAAATTGAACTAGTGAACTTTAAAATCGTGACTTTTGAAAAAAAAAACGTTGATAAAATCCGAAGGAAAATCCAATTAAATTATTTATACTTATTTGTTATGAAATCCGTTTGTTGTTAATCAATTTTGGAAAACCGTTATTTATGATCTCAGAAAAATCCCGTTTAAAACAATTCAAGAAAATAATAAGTACGTCAAAACATAAAGCAAATTAAAACATATCCCAGAGGCGTTATTACAACTTTAAACCTAAAATAGTAAAAGTAATGAAATAAAGCAGAAAGAAGTTTACTAATGTTCGAAAACATTATTTTCAAAGTATGGCCTCCACCGAGTCATCCAAGGGCCCAAGTCCTTATCACTGAGCATTACCTGCAAGGATTAAGAAAGAAAGGGGGGGTGAGTTACAAGAACTCAATGCATAATCCCCTTACCGTCATCCACTGGGCCCGAACCCGCATAGCAACATCTTGGGCCTAAGCCCATTTACATAACAGTAATCAAATGAAATGAATGCAACCCAACCCATCCATCCATCACACCCTCGACCAGCCAATCACACCTATGGGGATCAAGTCAACCCACCCAGCCGCTCACACCAAATTTGCAGTCAAGCTGCTATAATATATTATTATTGTGGCCATGCCACCGAAATCATAAGTAAGCACAATAGTCAACGAATTGTGGCTATGCCACCGGCCTACACTACTCTCCATACAATTTTTCCCAACCCATGCAATATGTAAAGATGCAACATAATAAAAATTATATCCACATATATAACAACCATTAATCTAGTGAAAAATTTCGGTGAATCGGCCCATTAAAGCACTTTGGTAATTCGGCCCACTAAGTTATTCTAGCACATCGGCCCATCGAGGGCATTTTGGTAAATCGGCCCATAAGGGCATTTTCGTAAAAATGGCCCATTAAAGCTTTTTAGTAATTCGGCCCATAAGGACATTTTTGAAATTTAGCAAATTAATATCGATTTCGACAGATCTTTAGAAATAATGTTGTTTAAGCAAGTTATTCGATTCATGCCATATTACGGTTATTAGATTTGTAAGCAACAACGATCTATTTTTCGAACATGATGGTGAATCACAGATTTACAGGATTTCGGTGTGAGATTACACACCTGATTACGGTAAGGACTAAACCTTCTTGATCGTCGGCACCCTTAGTATCGTGAACGACTACGATTTGCCTACTATCACAAGAAGATGGTCCACAACCTGATGGAAAATCCCGAACTGCCGATACCGCCCTACGTTTGAACTTGGGAGCAGAGATTGCAAGTCCACTCCCTTTTTGCCCTCCTATCAATTTTCCCTTAGAATGGCTACCACTTGCCTCTATTGGAAGAGTCTCGGTCAGAATAATATTACAATGAGAGAAAGTAGTTGTCTAAGGAGAGGGTTTTGGCTTACCACTACTTCCAAAAGATCAAAGAGTAGAGGGGAACGAGTTGTTTAGTCCCTTAACGATGATGAACCCGATTCTACCGATTCGACTTATGGCTACGGATGAGTCAGCAAAGATATGAGATTCGACACCCCACTAGAATGCCGATTCGGCCAAGGAAGAAAATGCCCCACACGAAAAAGAGAGAGAAAATAAGATGCTTAAGAGATTCGGCTATTTGGAGAGGAAAGAACAAGGGAGATTTGGTCTCCAAGTATGTCGTCTAACGAAAAGAGAAAAAGAAAGCTATGGCAAAGATGAGAAGAAGAAAAGAAAATGCTCCCTAATAGTCACGGTTTTAGGCAAGGAAAAGAGGTACCAAATGGTAAAAAGAAAAGACCTTCAAATGAAACCAAAAACTCCTCAAAAAGTCTAACAAAAATTCGACACAACCACCCCTTACCAAAACCGATTACACCCTCCACCAAAAAAAGTCTTAGTTGACCAAAATTCCTTCCCCAAGCAACTCCTAAAATTCAGCCAACATATCCCCCTTTATCTCTTTCCTTTATTTATTTCCTTATTTTCTCCTTGATCTCCTCCTTACTCTTCTCCTTAGTGTTCTTTCCATCATTAGAAAGTCTTCTTTACCTTCTTTAGAGTCTTGGCCGACACTTACCATTCTCCACCTGATTAGCACAAAAAAAAATATATTTGCAATAGGTGAGATTCGAACTCCACCCCTTAAGCCCCTTCATGTGACGCCTCACCACTTTGCTACTAGCTCTTCTTGTGCTAGCAAAAATACACACTTATTTCCTTAAGTCTTGACGTCACTTGCCTTCTCCCCCTTAAGTGCATAAACACAAAAATTCTACCAAGGCCCAACTCAACCCCAAGCCTTCTTAGGGTCCTTAAACATACACAACTTACACTCTTAGCTAGCCTAACGCATGGTATAATGCAAAACATAAAATCTCGAATTTCAGGATGTTACAATTCTACCCCCTTAAAGAAATTTCGGCCTCGAAATTTACCTGATTGAAAGAGATGAGGGTATTGTTGCCGGATCGTGTCCTCAGGCTCCCATGGAGCTTCCTCTGACCCGTGATTACGCCATAATACTTTGACTAACGGGGACCGACTTCCTTCTCAAAGACCTTAATATCCCGATCTAAAATGCGACGGCTCTTCTTCAAAAGACAAGTCGGTCTTATCTCAACTTCCTCCACTAGCACTACATGAGACGGATCCGAACGATAACGCCTTAACATCGAGACATGGAATACGCTATGTATCTGACTTAACTCCGTAGGTAACTCAAGCTGATAAGCCACTGGCCCAACACGCTTCAATACACGGTAAGGTCCGATAAATCTAGGGCTCAACTTGCCCTTCCGTCCAAATCTTAAGATCTTTTTCCAAGGTGAGACCTTGAGAAAGACCTGATCACCCACAGAGAACTCTATCTCCTTCCGCTTCAGATCCGCGTATGATTTCTGTCTGTCCGAAGCTTCTTTTAACTAAGCCCGAATTACCTTTACTTTTTTTTCGTCTCCGAGATTAACTCTGGACCCAATAATCGCTCACTCTCCCACTCGATCCGGTGGGTAGAGTACGACACCTATGACCATACAACGCCTCGTAGGTGCCATCCGGATGCCGGATTGATAACTATTATTGTATGCAAACTCGCCAATGGTAGAAAATCTTCCCAACTACCCACAAAGTCGATCACACACGACCCCTTAACATGTCTTCTAGAATGCGATTACTCTCTCCGATGACCATCGATCATGATGAAACGCCGTCTTTGAAATTTAGTTTTGTACCCAAAGTTTCATGTAAAGCCTTCCAGAACCGTGATGTAAAACTAGGATCCCTGTCTGATATGATAAACATCGGTACCCCATGCAACCTCACGATCTCTGCTACATACAACTTGGCCAACTTCTGCAATGAATAATCCGTACGAACAGGTAGGAAATGAGCAGTCTTCGTTAACCGATCCACTATCACCCATACTGAATCTTTCTTAGTAGGCGTTAAGGGTAACCCACAAACAAAATCCATCGTTATCCTTTCCCATTTCCATAGTGGGATTTTCACCGGTTGTAGCAACCCTGAAGGCAGTTGATGTTCCGCCTTCACTTGCTGACATGTCAAACACTTGCTCATGAAGTTAGTAACCTCCCGCTTCAAACCCGGCCACCAATACTGCTCACGGAGGTCTCAGTACATCTTTTTTCCCCCAGGGTGCATAGCATACGGGCTACTATGCGCCTCCCGCAGAATCATATGTAAATCCCTCGGCATACAAACTCTTCCGCAGAAACACAATACTCCATAACTATTTAATCCAAAGTCCCCTATCTCACCACTTTCCACTTACTGAAGTCGAGAACCCAACACTTCATCCGACAACTGCTTTTCCTTAATCTGACCTACCCATGCAGGCTTCACTTGAAGTTTAGCTAACAGACTACCATCTTCATAAAGGCTGAGATGAGCAAACATCGCTCTCAAATCCGATATCACCTTACGATTCAACGCATCTGCCACTACGTTAGCTTTACCTGGGTGATACTCAATTGAGCAGTCATAATCTTTCAACAATTCTATCCACCTCCGTTGTCTTAAATTCAACTCCTTCTGGGTAAGGAGGTACTTCAGACTCTTATGGTCCGTGTAGATAATCGACTTCTCCCCGTACAGATAGTGTCTCCAAATCTTCAGAGCAAACACTACTGCAGCTAACTCCAAATCATGTGTGGGATAGTTCACCTCATGCGGTCTTAATTAACGAGATGCATAAGCCACCACTTTCCCCTCTTGTATCAACACACATCCCAAGCCCGTGTGTGATGCATCACAATAAACAATAAACTCTTTCTGCCTCAGTCAATCAATCTTCGGCGCTTACGCCGAATCTTCTTCAATTTCTCAAAGCTCTCTTGCTGCTTATCTGACCACACAAACGGTACTCCCTTACGCAACAACTTAGTTAGAGGTGCAGAAATCAACGAAAACCCCTCAACGAACCGCCTATAATACCCAGCCAAACCTAGAAAACTCGAATTTACGCCATCGACTTCTCGTGGCTTTCACCCAAAGATCTGACCTTGATCTTCCTGGGGATCAACTCTAATTCCCTCGGCAGACACAACATGCCCCAAAAAGGTCACTTCCCTCAGCCAAAATTCACACTTACTGAATTTGGCATACAGTTGCTTCTCCCTTAATATCTGCAATATAACCCGTAAATGCGAATCATGCTCCTCTTCAGTCTTTGAGTACACCAAGATGTCATCTACGAACACCACCACAAACCGGTCTAGATAGGGTTGGGAGACTCTGTTCATCATGTCCATAAATGCAGCTGGTGCATTTGTCAACCCAAACGGCATCACCAAGAACTCGTAATGCCCATAATGAGTTCGAAACAGAGTTTTATGAATATCTGCCTCCTTGACCTTTAGCTGGTGATACCCCGATCTCAAATCTATCTTCGAGAAGACCGAAGCTCCTCGCAGCTGATCGAACAGGTCATCGATCCTCGGTAACGGGTACTTGTTCTTGATCGTCAACTTATTCAATTGTCTATAATCGATGCACATACGCATCGACCCATCCTTTTTCTTAACGAACAAAACCGGCGCTCCCCACGGTGATACACTTGGTCGAATAAACCCACGATCCATCAGCTCCTGGATCTAAGCTTTAAGTTCCACTAGCTCCTTCGGCGCCATTCTGTAAGGAGCAATGGACACCGGAGCCGTTCCTGGCAACAACTCAATACCAAATTCCACTTCCCGATCCGGAGGCAATCCTGGAAGCTCCTCGGGATAGACGTCTGGAAACTCTTTCACCGTTCTAACACTCTCTACCGACAACTCTTTGGTATCCAAAGCACTGATAAAGGCTAAGAACGCTTCACACCCCTTTCGTACCAACCTTTCCGCCTTTAAAGCAGATACCACATTAGATAAATAATTTCTTCTTTCACCTATCATCATCACTTCCTTATCCTCTGAAGTTCTTAGTACCATCCGCTTTGCAGCACAGTCCAAGTTCGCATGATGCTTAACCAGCCAGTCCATGCCCAATATAAGGTCGAACTCCCCGAACGGCAGTTCCATCAAATCCGCCAGAAATTCTACTCCCTAAACTTCTAAGGGCACATCCCTAAACAACTTAGTTACTACCACCGACTGTCCTAAAGGACTAATCACAGTTGTTTCTCTAGCAGTAATCTTAGATCTAATATTCAAAGTTCTAGGCACAGCACATGAAACATACGCATGGGTGGATCCAACGTCTATTAGAGCGGAAAAAGGTACATCAGATATGAAAAACGTACCGGTTATGACGTCTGGTGCATCGCCCTCCTCTCGACGTCCGACCGCATAGACCAAGCCCGGGCCGTCTCGCCTCGTGTTACCTCACATTCGATACCTCTACCCGGTGCACCACGACCGGTCCTACACCATTACCACCTCAACACGGCCCCACGGCCTCTCGGCGGGCTGGCGGCGCCCCTGCGCTCACGCAAATCTATTCTACGAACTATCTAAGTGCGAGCGGACTCTCGAGGCAATCCCTAAACCGATGGTCTTTGGATCCACATCTCAAACAACCTCCGCTTCTCTTCCAACATTCACCCGAGTGAAGTTTTCCACAATCCACACAAGGTCAGAATCGATTGGTAGTAGTAGCTGGAGCACTCACTCGAACTGGTCCCTCATTCCTAGGCCTTTTCTGAAATCCTCTAGTAGGACCTGAATACCCAGAGCCTCTCTTGTTCCTGCCTCATCCTTGTCTCAATTTTGTCGTTTCGAGTGTTTAACTTCCTCAGCTATCTTAGCTTTTTCCACCAGTGTAGCAAAATTCCTCTCCTTCTGTGGGGCTATCATCACCCGTAACTCATCACGGAATCCGTCCTCAAAATGCACACAGCATTCATAATCAGTCGGCACTATACCCCGGGCATACCGACTCAGACGCAAGAACTCCGCCTCGTATACTGCCACAGATCTACTTCCTTGAACCAGATTCAGGAATTCCTTTCTTCGGGCATCCACATAGCTAGCCCCGACATATTTCCCCTAGAATGCTGTCTTAAAGAAATCCCAGGTAATACGATCAGCCTGGGTGCCTTCCCGAACAGTGAGCCACCACTGATACGCCTCGTCTCTCAGCAATGGCACAACCCCTTTTAGTTTTTGCTCAGCTGTATAATCCAGATCATCCATAATTTGTTCCACCGCCTCAAGCCAGTACTCCGCTGCACTTAGGGCTACACCTAAAATACCCCTAAAAACTTCGGCCCCATTCGATCTAAGTCGCTCAGATATCAACCCACGAGTGCCCGACCCGCCTCTAGCCCAAAGAACCCTTTCTAGAACTCGCAACATCGCTTGGGACAGAGTGTCGTCCTCTCTCATTTGATCATGTGACCCAGCTTCAGTCACCGGTGACGCAAGTGCGTCCATTTCTGGCATATGTCCAGATGCCTCAGATACAACTCTAGCACCTCGGCCTCTACCACGTCCACGTCTACCGCATCCACGTCCTCTAGCGCTCATGTTTGCTAAGTCAATTTAATTTGATTACGAGTCTTATGAATCAGTATGCTATTCAATGTTTATTAAACAATGTTTTATGGAGTATAGGAAGTAAAGTTGTTTTCGCAAAACGTATCCTAAAGTCTCAATCTCTATAGTTTCAGCTCCTAAGCTAAAAGTGACTCTAAGTATAGGAGTGGAATAGTGCAGAAGTGACTCAACTCGTCAACTCTCTCTCTCGTTAAGGGTAAGACCACTACCATACTCTTAGAGTAGGCCGAATATTCCTATGGTTGGTAAGTCAGCAATTGTGGATTAAAGGCCACATATTTGATCACTGTTTTGATTAATAAGATCTGTTTGGATTCAGATATTCGGCATAGGCGTGTGATCAATCCTGATTGGTGGTTTTAAGAGATTAAGGTCAGTTGTCAAACAAGGTTGGGCACTCATGGATCTTGGAACGACTCCGTAAGAAGGTGTGTAATCACACCATCGTCTCTGTGAGTCGGCAAAAGCCAAAAAGCCGAAACTTCGGCATTTGAGGCCTCACGAGTGTGTGATCACTCATGTGGTAAAACCAAGCCCACAACCGAAGGTAGTAGACTAAAGAGGCCATTGCGAGTGTTCTTCTGCGATTGGGTCGTGTTGGGCCTCGTTGGATCGAAATGGGCCGTGTGGGCCTAATGGGCTCGTGGACCCCACACGGGTAAAATTTACGAAAAGTAGTAGAAACTGTTTTAGGGATACGTAGATCACATAACTGTGATAGGATTTGGGCCACACGAGCGTGTGGGCCCATCTGGGCTAAATATTGGGCTTTGAGCCTGTTTACACTTTTTCGGCAAAATGAAATATCTGTGTCACTCGAGGCAACTATAGGCCTTAGGAAAGTTCGTAAAATGATTGAAATACCCTTAATGAGTAAAATGACTGAAATACCCTTAATGAGTAAAATGACTAAATTACCCTTAATGAGTAAAATGACTGAAATACCTCTAGTAAGCAAAACGACCGAAATACCATTGTAGGGTAGAATTACCAAAATACCCCTGAGGGGTGAAATTACCGTTTTACCTTTAACCGATGAAATGACCATTATACCCATTGTGGTAGTTTTATTGATGTATATATGATACCTATATGATTGGTTGTGAATATGACATACTGCATACACGTAATATTTATGACACGACATTCTGCATTGGGGTTGGGATTCTAATTTGGAGGAAGTACTGTACTAGTGGCTCTACCACATTTTTACTGTTCTAGTGGCTTCGCCACGTATCCTGATCTTAGTAGCTGGGCCACGTTTACTTTTTTGTTAGCGACTTTCTTTGCATCGCGTTAGCAAATGATCTTTGCGATATTGGTGTGTTGGCTGGGTGGGTCGACTTAGTCCCCATATGGTGTGTTGGTTGGTACGGGTGGTGTGTTGGCTGGATTTGGTTGGGTTGCATCTCTGTTCTGTACTGTTATTATTGTGGGCTTAGACCCACACTGCTCTCAGATAGAGCTAAAGCCCGCATCGATCTACTCTCAGTATAGGGCTTAGGCCCAGTCTGTTTCTGCTTGCACCGATTGATGTTTGACAGATAGGGGATTACACACTAAGTTTTCGCAAACTCACCCTTTCTTTTAACTGTACAGGTAATCCCCAGCCTTAATCGATTTGGAATCGTGAGGGACCCGGAGGTGGCCACGTGAACACTATTTTTCCGCTTGAGTTTTAAATATTTTTAATTTATGTTTGGGTTTGATTATGTAATAAGGCCATTTGAGGTTTAACTTTTTTTTGGTTTTAACTTCTTATTTCTACCTGCTAGATTAGGAAAAATGGGTTTTTCAAAATAATAACTTTTTCCAAAGAAAATCACGCATTTCAAACTTTAAGGTTTACAAATTTAAAAACTTCCGCGGTTTTTAATTCAGATTAATAAACTTGTAATAAATGATATGACCAATAAGTGGTTAACAAGTTTTGATTTTACAACCCCAACGTTTTCAATAGCAAATAGTTTTAAAAGGATTTAAACCTTTAGTCAGGAATTTTCATCGACATGACTAGTTTTTTTCAAATCAACACTTTGATGTGACACGTCAGATCCGGTCGTAACGTCTAGGCCGGGTTTGGGGTGTTACAGAGATTATGTTTAGTGTATGCTTGTGTGCTAGATATCAATCTTGTCCTAAGGAATCATATTTACAAACCCTTAAAAGAATCCTTAGATACCTTAGAGACACTTCAAATTTAGGTCTTTGGTATTCTAGAGACTCATCTGTTAGCTTGAATGCTTTCTCGGATGCAGATTTTAAACGTTGTAAATTAGATAGGAAAAGCACCTCTGGTACTTGTCAATTTCTAGGCAACATGCTAATTTTAAGGTTTTCAAAGAAACAAAATAATGTTGCATTGTCCACCATCGAAGCGAAATATATTTCTGCTAGTAGTTGTTGTGCTCAAGTTTTATGGATGAAACAACAACTTAAGGACTATGGAGTTGATGTAGATACCGTTCCTATCATGTGTGACAATATTAGTGCTATTTGTCTCACTAAAAATTCCATCCAACATTCTAGAACTAAACACATTGAAATAGACATCATTTAATTAGAGATCATGTCCAAAAAGGTGAAATCTTTCTAGAATATGTAGACACCTTAAATCAATTAGCTGATATTTTTACAAAACCTTTAGATAAGGAAAGATTTTGGACACTTAAGAGAGAACTAGGTTTGAGCACCTTGCCTTGACTTTGTGTTAATTTTTTTATATGCAAAAAGCTTGATAAGTATGATATTCATGGCTCTTAAATGCAAAAAGACAGGGGGAGTTTTATATGAGAAGTTGATCTATTTTAACCTTATTTATCTAGCTTAAATTGATTTTATGTTCTTTTTACACTCATTGAATTATAAATTATATATGCTTGTATATTGTACTTTTATGCATATGATACAAATAGGGATGCCTTTAGAGTCATTTTAGGACCCTTAGAACTTCTACAACCTCAAAACTCTTGATTTTACACTTTTCACTGCACTTGGAAAATAGAATCACAAATTGGTATCGATATCGTTTTAAAAATATCAATACTTTTATAAAAATATTGATACTCGTGAAAAAATATCGATACCACAGACTATATTTAGGTACCTGCACCAGTTTTTTAACACATTCAAAACCTAAAACTTTTCCCCCACCGAAATCCTCTCAAATCCTCTCCAATTTTTTCTTTAAACTCTTCATTTTTTCGACAAGTCTTGGTCTTTTAACATCTTCAAACATCATTTCCTCAAGTTTTGTTCAACATTGCTTGAAGATTTTGCTTATTTCAACACTTTTGAGGTAAAAACCTAACAGTTCAATTTGTTAATTTTATAAAATGTAGGTTGAAATAGTCCTTATTGATGGATTATTGAGTTTTTTTTGGACTCCAAATATCGTTTTTTTTTTGCATGAGATCATCTATTCTTAATGGTTTTCTTAACCTTTTTACCCAAAACTCTTGCCCACCAAGTGTTTGTTAAAATTCCCTAAAGAGTTTTCCATTGAGTTTTAGTGCTTATAAGTTTCTTTTTAGCTAGTATGGCCCTTAAGAAAAGACCTAGAATCGGTACATCATCCTTTCATACATCTAGAGAGTTGGAGTCGTCCTTTAGCGAATATTTTCAAAACTCAAACTCCTTATCTCGTTTTAACTCACATTTTTCTTCCAAAAGGGTTTAAGAGTCTAGGAAATGGGATTTAGCCATGTTAGAGGCTGTTAATTTTGTTTATCTCCCTATTTTACAAAATTGGGGTTGGATGGAATTTTTAAATATTTTTCAACGACTTACCTTAATCTTGTTTGTGCTTTCTTTTCAAATGCCAAACTCGAACATGATGAGTTTAGCAATATCGTTTTAGCCATCACCTCATTTTTAATGAATGCCCCTATACGCCTTACTATCGAAGAGTTTGACGATTATCTTCATTTGCCTCCTAGAGGTAACTCTGATGAAAAAGGTAATTTTAATCCCGCACTTTTTATTCAGTCCGGATCGGCATCCAAACTAAATCTTCATGATCGTGTCCTCCATTTAATTCTCACTTGGAACCTTAGACCTATAAAAAAGCATGCCAAGCTTCGAAACACCGATTATTGGTGGCTCGATTGCTTTAAATCTGACAGGCATCTCAACCTTGCCCTAATAATGTTCAATGACAATACTAAATACCTTTGGAAGGGGGTTGAATACAAATGTCACTCTTCCTTATGGCACGTATTTTTCATACCTTTTTAGGCAATTAGGTATTAGTACTCATGGAGACACCCCCGTTACCTTAAATCAACCAATTAGTTATGGGACCCTTCATCATGCGGGATATCATTTCGATGCCAACACCAATACGTGGTTTAAGAGCGATCATCCGGCAGATAATGAAGATGACGAAATCGACACTACTTTTGAAGATATTCTGGCACCCGAGCCTACTCCTCTACCGGCTTCCTCTTCACATGCTGCTCAACCTTTTCCCAAGGTTAATAGCGTCATACTCGATGTTATCCATTCTTTGATCAAGGATGTTCAAGGTCTTCAAGAAGAGGTTCGATCTCATAAGGCAGACATGAACTCTAGGCTATCTACTTTAGAGTCTCAAATGGTGTCTCTCCTTGCACGTTTTCCTTCGACGCCTACTTTCTCCACTCCTCATGATGATTAGAGTAGCTCTAGGACATACATTTCATTTTCATAACATTTGCTCCTTCATTTCTATGTTTATGTCTATGTCTTTATTTTTATTGCACTTTATTACTTTCTTTGTATTTTGAGATACAATATTTTTTTTCAGTTCATTGCTCATTCACCAAAATTTTTTCTTTCACAAAAATTTTTAAAGGCCAATTCACCCCTTTGGCATTTTCATTGTCCCATAGAGCTAACAACACGGTCGTGTGTTCAACACGTTCAGGTTGGGTTTTAGTTCATACGCCCACAGTGAGTTACACGGCTTGATGAGATGGCTGTGTGACCCTTAATTTCACGACAACAGTTTGTTACACGATTTGGGAACACGGTTGTGTGGTGCAGCCCCACATGGTCGTGTGACCTCTGTTTTACCTTTTTACCTATCTTTTTGTAAAAGATTCAAAATGGTCCTAATTTGGTTCCGAGACGGTTTAAGAGTTTGTGTAATCTTGATTAAGACTCAGTTTTTGTTTGTATTTCATGTTAAACATAAGACTTGACTTGTATTTATTGATTTATTGAATGTTATTGATGAATATGTATGAGATTATTCTGTTTACAGTTGTAATATCCTATACCTCGAGTCTGGCAACCGGACTGGGTAAGGGGTGTTACAAAATGTCTATATAATATTGAGTTATCACACCCCGGACTTAATTCATTGGTCATCCCGAGTAATGCTAACTGTAACATCCTGAAATTCAGAATTTTATGTCCGTGCATTATATCATGCTGTAGGCTAGTTAAGAATGTTAATTGTGTATGTTTAGGGGTCCTAAGAAGGCTTGGGGTTGAGTTAGGCCTTAGCAAATTTTTTTGTGTTTAAACACTTTAAGGAGAGAAGGTAAGTGGCATCATGACTTAAGGAAATAAGTATGTAATTTTGCTAACACAAGTGGAGCTTTGGCAAGGTGGTTGTGGCGTGAAATGACAGAGGGGAGAGCTTGGGTTCGAATCCCATCTAGTGCAAAAATTTTGGATTTATTTTTGTGTCCCTATTACAAGTGTCGGCCATGGTTCTAATTTGGTAAGGGAAACTTTTTATTGATGGAAAGATGAATAAGAAAATAAGGTAAGGAGGAGGGTAGGGAAAGAAGTAAAAAGGAAGGGAGAAAGAAGGGGGATATGTTGGCCGAAAATTTGGAAGGTGCTTGGAATAGAATGTTGGTCAACACTCATCCTTTTGGCAAAAGTAATACACGGTTTTGGGAGGGGGAACTTGATAGCCGAAATTCCTAGAGTCATTTTGCTAGTTTTGGTTCAAGAAAGGCCTATTTTCTTTTTAGCATATTGGTGTTTTCTTTTCCCAATTCTTTTCCTTGTTTTGGCCAAAATACCTAGTCATTGTTCACCTTGTTTCCTTGTTGTGCCGTAACCCTTAATCCATCCTTGTTCATTCTTCTTTGATTGCCGAAATACTCACATCTTTTGGTTCATTTCTATTTTGGTGTTGGCCGAAACCTCTTAACACCTCTTTTCCATCTTCTCTTTTCTTTTTTTTATTATTTCTTCAACCTCCCTTTCACTTCTTAAATCAACATTACCTTGTGACCGAATTTTCTTATTCATTTCTCTCCATAGCCGAATCTATTAACATCCTACTTCCTCTCTATTTCTTTTTCTTTCGTGTTGGGCACTATCTTCTTGACCGAATCGGTAAGTAATCCTCTTCTTTTCAGTTTCTTTTCTTCATGCCGAATATGTGCCCTTGACTTGGTATGGTTTTTTTTTAACTGAAAGCATCACTTTCTTCTACTCACCAAAGCGTGATCATCTCTTTTTGTAGTATTAAAGTGGGAAGGCCGAATCTAATATCCTTATCTCATCCGTAGCCATAAGTCAATCGGTAGAAATCGGATTCATCATCGATAAGGTAAAGAGTTTCGTTATGGTTTATTTCGATATCTTTCATTGCTCGATTATTCCGTTAAAATGGGCCGATGGATTTGACTAATCGAATATTATAGGGAACGAAATCGCTCGTTTTTATCTACTCATTGATCCTTCAGAAGTAGTGGTAAGCTGAAACCTCTCTTTAGATAAATACGTTCGTTCATCATAGTATTTTTCTAACCGAGACTTTTTCAATGGAGGCAAGTGGTAACGATTTGAAAGGAAAAGCGATAGTAGGAGAAAAAAGGAGAGGATTTGTAATTCCTACTCCTAAGTTCAAGCGAAGGACGGTATCGGCGGTTCGAGATTTTCCACCGGGTTGTGGACCATCATCCGGTGAGAATAGACAAATCGTGGTCGTTCACGATACTAAGGGTAAGCGTTTCTATAGATCGTTTGATTTAGATTTAGATTAATAAAATCTCGTTTGTTGGATTAATCGAGAGTAATGGTGATTTAGATGCCGACGATCAAGAAGGTTTAATTCTTACCGTAATCAGGTGTATAATCTCACACCGAAATCCCGCAGATTCATGATTCGATAACATGTTGGATAATAGATCGTTATTATTATAAGGCTAAAAATCGTAATATGGCATAAATCTAGAAATTTGCTTAAACTACATTATTTCTATAGATTTGTCAAAATTGGTATTAAAATGGTTAATTTATGAAAATGCCCATATGGGCCGAATTACGATAATGCCCCTATGGGCAAGAATTATGAAAATGCCTCTATGGGCCGATTTGCTAGAATGCCTTAGTGGGCCGAATTACAAAGTTCTATAATGGACTGATTCACCGTAATAAATATTGGATCAATGGTCGATTATATATGTGGATATTATTCTATGTATGTTGCATTTTACATATTGCATGGGATGGGAAAATTGTATGGAGAGCAGTGTAGCCTAGTGGCATTGGCACAATATGTTCATTATTATGCTTACTTATGATTTCGGTGGCATGGCCACAATAAAAATATATGATAGCAGCTTGACTGCAAATTTTGGTGTGAGCTGTGGGGTGGGTTGACTTGATCCCCACAGGTGTGATTGGTTGGTCGGGGGTGTGATGGATGGATGGGTTGGGCTGCATACATGTCATTTTAAATACTATTATGTAAATGGGCTTAGGCCCAAGTTATTTCTATATGGATTCAGGCCAGTGGATGACAGTAAGGGGATTATGCACTGAGTTCTAGTAACTCACCCCCCTTTTCTTAATCCTTGCAGGTAATGCTCAGTGATGTGGACTTGGGGCATGAATGACTCGGTGGAGGCCATACTTTAGAAATGGTGTTTTCGAACTTAGTAAATTCCTTTTTCATTTATTTTCGTTACTTTTACTATATTAGGTTAAAGTTGTAATAAGGCCTCTGGGATTTTAAATTTGGATTTTATGTTTGACTATTTATTTTCTATCATGGTTTGATTTAAACGGATTTTTCTGAAAATCATAAACAACGGTTTTTTTCATAAAATTTATCAACAAACGGATTTCATAACAAATATGTTCGAATAATTTAACTTGGACTTTCCTTCAAAATATCAATATTATTTTCAAAAAATTACGGATTTAAAAGATCACTAATTCAATTATCGATTCTTCAATTAACCTTTCAAGAATTGTAGTATTTCTATCAAATATTTCTGATCCAAATTTGTTTTCTTAAACTAAATTCTAATCTTTAGTAAGAAGCACAAGTTCTTTACTCGTTTTCTTCATGTGACATGTCAGATCCGGTCATACCGCATAGGCCGGGTTTGGGGTGTTACACTAACTTTCATTAGAAATCAAAGAGTCACTTTTTGCAAAATCTCTTCAAACGAAATCAATCCTTCCTATAGTCAAGGGTTTAGCAAAATTATGCTCAAAAATAGAAAATTTGAAAACATGCAACTTGAGTACATATAAGACAATTATTTTTAAATATTAATATGCTAACAAAAATATGTATTAAATACCTTCCCTTAACAAATGTGCGCTAAGTTTTTTCTAATCAAATTTTATTTCCCTTGATTAAACTAAGTAACAGTCCTAAAGTTTTATGCCTTTATATATTGAATGCAATAATTCATCTCCATTAATGTAGTCGACATAGAAATCTAAATCAATAGGTTTTTGATATGGTTGTAACATAGCTTGGGTCAAGGTAGGAAAATACATATATTTTTTTAGGCTAAAACCTTAGACTCAGCTTACCTCAGACCTTCCAAATACAATTATCCTCAAGAAGACCAACTCTTTTGAGTTTGAGTACACATGCTCTTTGTACATCTTTTTTCAACAACTGGATTTTTTTAAGCAACCACTGTTACTTTCTTGAGCATACAACTCAATATTTTGAGCATTCCAGTACTTTTCTCTAACTCCCCCAAAATTAATCACAAAAATATTCTAGATGCACTAAGTCTAAGATTTGGGACAAGTAGAGATAAATTTAAAAGAAGAGATGACTTATTAATGTAAGGTTTAGAAGAAAATCAAGTCATATAGCTCAAAGTAGGATTTTAAGGGATAAATATTATTAGGGTTGGTTTGGAAGACTCAAACAATCCAAAAAAATTGCCTAAATAATTTTTAAATTACTATACCTCATAAGATTTCTCCTCAAGGAAATTAATAACTCAGTTCTAAAGGCTTAAACATTCATACATGCTTATATTTTTCTAGGGAATTAAATTTTCATGGATTGTTTTATACACAATTACTAAGTTCAGTATTTTTGTCATAATTAAACTAATATAAAAATAATTGAAATAATAGAATTTTATACATACTAAAGCTAACATACTTAAACAAAAATAATTTTTTTAGCAATATTTTGCTTAAACATAACTTGATGGAAAAAAATAATTTTGGCAAAAAATCCCCAAATTTTTTTATTTTCGACCCCCCACTAAAGAGAAAAAAATGTCATCATTGTTTAAAACATAAAATAGTAGGGATTGGATGTTATACAGTTTCGAGTGCTGGTCTTGGATGTTCTACCGATGGCTTAGGTCTTGCATTTGTTGTGGATTCTCCACAGCTCGTGCAGCTTAACATCCCGAACCACAGCTCATGTGAGCAAGCCCACTTCACAGCTCGTGTGAGCATTACAGATATGATTACGGTTATAAATACAGGCACACTTTGTGTGAGAATGGTTCACGTGTATCCGACGTTGTTTCATTTGATTCAACAGGTAATAAAGACTTAAAAGAGTGAATAATTATATGAAATGAAATGCTACATGATCATGAAAGTTGAAATGGAAGATGTTGGTATAATGCTTGGATTTGGATGAGTTATGCGAATTGGTAATGTGATGAATGAAAATGTATTTGACATGTCACTATTATGTGTTTTATGTCATGATAAGATTATATGTTACTTTGTTGAGCTCACTAACTTGTGGTATTTGTGATGTGTATAGGATTAAATAAACTCAAGAGTATGATAATGAAATTATGCAACAAACATATACAATTGAGTCTATTAGGTAAGTTTATGTTTATGATTATACAAGCTTGCTAAGCACTAGTTGCTTATTTAATTGTTTTATTTGTTTTGTAGATCATCGGAAAACTCGATTGGTTGGAATCTTGTCAGAGAACATACACACTATTCGTCCATCATTTTGGTAGTTTTTAGTTATTTTGTTAATGGTTATTAATGGCATGTAATAGGAGCTTTTAAACTATTTTGTCAATGTGATGTGGTTTGAACTTACTTGTATTTATGGTTTGAGTTTGAGTTGTAAATGTCCAAGATATGTGTGTTTTGGTCACTTTATTTATGCCTCTTGAAAGTAGATGGCTTATGGCTTAGTGGAATGTGAATGAAAGGATTATTTAGTACGTTTGCTACATGTTTGAGGTGTGAACTTGTAGCATTGTAATTGAATTGATTTGGTGTTTGAATTGTGGTGCCAAGTGATGGCATATTGGTTAGGCACATAGGTTGAATGATTTTGACATGTTTTAGGCTTGTTTAAATATGTTTTTAAAGTGTGGAAATGGTTGATTTTGATTTGACTTGGTACCTAAGTTTTGGATGAAAATTTGCCTTGTTTTGGTAGATTTTTAAGGTACAAACGGCCTGGGACACAACTGTCACACAGTCGTGTGCCACACACGGCCTTGTGCTTTATAAATTTTAGGTGTAGAATTTTTCACATGGTCAAAGTAAGTTACACAGTCTAAGCACACAGGCGTAGCCACACGGCCGTGTCCTTGACTACACAGTCAGGGCTCTATCACACGGTTGTGTGACCCCTGTTTCCAAAATTTTACATATTTTTCACATTTTTTTCTATTTTAATCCAAATTAGTCTCTGGTTGTTTTCAAACTATTTTTAGGGTCCTTTAAACTCAATTTAAGGTCTATAAGTGTATGTCATCCATGTTTAACAAATGATTTAATTATTTATATTTAAATTAATATTTGAGAAGTTTTAAGTTGTTAATTGTTTCATTATTTGTTGTAGTACTCTGTAACCCTAATCCGACGACAAAGACGGGTTAGGGGTGTTACAATTTTGCTATTTCTTTTTCTTTTAAAATTTTGGTGCAATTGCCCTTTAGTCCCCTCCCTTCTTCACCTATTATCTTTCATTAAAATCCACTTTTATAATCCAATCAAGTATGATTAATTTCATGCTCAATTAATCTCTGTTTTAGTTCGGTTATCATTTCGATCGAGAATCTTGAGAAATGAACCCGCACTAAAACCTTACAACATGGTATTCATTATCTCTCTAGAATATGGGATATTTACAACCATCCCTTAAAGTTAATTCAATTTTGAAATAAAAAAAGTACGCATTGGGTTGGAGTTGTTTGGCATACAGTAGGGAAAACAAGTCGGTCACCTGCCGCATTCGAGTTCTCGATAACAAATTGCCATGTCCAGGTAGGAAAAAGCCAGTTGGATACTATCAAGGGAGATAGTAATAGAATTTAAACGGCCCACACGGTTGAGGTTGTTAATTTGAGTTGGGCTCTTCTAGATCACAAGGCTACCGAGATCTTAAATTGTGGATGCGTGTTATGCGATTAGATAGTCGATACAGGTTGGTTTGCAGGGTGTTCCAGAATCAACTACACAAGGAAGAGTTGGCAGTTAAGGCATCCTTGATCACTATATCCAGCTTACCGTTTGGAAGTTAAAATTCACTTTCAAGGACCGATTCGATTCTAGAATATACTGAGTCTAAGGCTAAAAAAATTCGCCTATTTGATTATCTAATTTAATTTCGGTTATTTAATTTTATTTTTCTATAATTCAACTATTATTTTATTCTATTTATTTCTACATTTTTAACCCTAATCAAATAAAACCCTCTTCGTTTTATTTTCAACACAGCACGTTATAAGTCGTGGGCATAATAGTTGCCATGACTTTAGAATCTGGTCACGTAAAAAATGATATTAAGCTTCCCAGTCCTTGCGGTATCGACCCTACTTCTCTATACTAATGTTTATTTTAGTTTAGTTAGAGCGTAGGGAATTTATATTTGTTGGCCTCGATAACCATCATTGTGTGTACTCCCGAGATGATAACTTTAATGATTCAAATGGAACTTCCTGATTGAATCCCTTTGAATTAGCTTCTGACAAAGCCAAACATTCCTCGTCTTCATCACCACTTGGAAAATCTGTTAGTAGAATATATTCTAACGGATCATCTAAAGAATTGAGTTCTAATTCTATAGAAGCCAACGATTTTATATTGAAAATAGTATAGCAGTCTTCAAGTACATCTGAGGATTTAGTAGCATTGAAGTCATTAAAAGTCACCTTGTCATCCAAAATTTTCTTAACTTGAGTATCTTGTTGTTGCTTTTGGAATTGTTAATGATATAGAGGTGGTGGGTTTTGATATTGTCTTGTCTGTTTTGTTGTGGTAAGACTACATCCTAGCTCTCAGGTGCGGAGTTCTTAGTTGTAGGAATAGGCTTGTGTACTGTAGGAATTCCAACATCTAGTTAAATTTCCTCCTTATTCTGAGTAACAATGAGTTTACCTCTGGCTTCAACAACTTTGGGTTCCAACATTTTTTCACTCCTCAAGGTGACAACTTGCAATGCTCTTTGCTCGTGCTTCTCAAATTTTCAATGTCGTTCGATAAAGCTCATTGGGTCAACTTCTAAGCTTGTTGGCTAACTTCCTACTTGGTTTCCTAAATTCTTCAACGTCGCTACTTGACTTTGGATAAGTGCATCAATCTTCACTATGTACGCCTTCAGCAGATTCTCAAGATTACTTGAGGATTCAGTTAGTGGGGATTGTTGCACTTGTTGAGAATATTTCCGTGGATAATTTGGTCGAGATGGCATTGAAGAGTTGCTAGTGCCCGCCTATTGATTACTCCATGGAAATTATCGATGATACTGCGATGAAGAGTAATAATAATTCAAATGCGGACCTAGGCCACTCCTATTCTGATTTTGGTTACCCATGTAGTAGATGGATTTTGGGTTTGATGGGAAATTTTTGAACATATGGCCATCTCCACAATAGACACATGAAATGTTTTAAAATTGGCTCAGTTGCTGACCTGTCATGTTAGCATTTATACCATTAGTAGTAATGTTCTTAAGCATGGAAGACTTAAAGATACCTGAGCTGCCCAGGAAGTAAGTGCATCCACTTCATGTACTCCTTTAACTCTTCTTCTTGTGGCTATTCGATTGATTGGTCACTAATAATTTTTGTTCAAAATTCTTTCAATAATTTCTTAAGCTTCATTGTATGATTTAAAAAGAAGGGCTCCATTTGCTGAAGCATCCACCACCATTCTAGTATGAGCATTAAGACTAATATAGAAACTCTTCATTTGAACGCAATAAGGAATACCATGGTAAGGGCACTTTTGTAATAACTCATTGAACCGCTCTCATGCCTCATATACAGATTCTTCATCAATTTGCTAAAATTAGGTGATTACATTTAAGAGCTTGGAATTCAAAGAGGGAGGAAAGTATAGTTACAGAACCGGACGGTAGGGAGTTCAACCACGCTCGTGCTCTATCTCTTAAGGAGTATGGAAGTAATTTCAGTCACAAGGAGTCCTTGATCACCCTGATTAATTCGAATGAGTCACTTACTTCCATGAATAGCCGAAGATAAATATGTGGATCTTTAGAAGGCATCCCACTAAATTGGCCCACAATTTGCAACATTTGGAATATGATTGGCTTTATTTTGAATTTCGGTGCCTCAATTTTGGGTTTCACAATACCCAGGTCGAGCTCGTTGAAATAAGAAATAGCACATTGTCGAATGATACAGTTTCTATAATTGGAAACAATGATCAAATTTGAGCATTATAGGCAAATACTCCTTCTTTAACATGTTGTGAGGATTCATTATCACCTGAATAATAACGAAAATGATTCAAGTAAAATAATAAAAAAAATTGAACCAATTTCCAAGATAATTAATTTCACATATAATTGACTAAAATAATAGTCCCCGGCAGCAGTGCCAAAAAGTTGTCTCGAAAATATTCGATTAATGTGCAAGTTTACACAATCGTTGACAAATAATAAAGTAGTAAGTAAGAGTTATCCTCTCCACAAGGACTATTTATGCAAATCAAGTATTGCAAAATTAATACTGAGCAAATTTATCGGTGCTGAAAATAAATCAAATATGATGAATTTTCTAACTTATACTAAAACTATCCTAAGTATGCATAAAATTAAAACAAACATAGAAGAAATAAGTATCCAAGTTTTTAAGAGTAATCACAATAGCATATGTGTGTTAGAATAATTTTCCTTCGTAACTTGGAATTATTTAAACAATGTTAAGAGATGTTACGGAGATTCTGTGGCATATTGATAATTTACTAACCCTGGTTTGACGAGTGCTCGGCTTTTCTCGAAGACCTAAACTTAACCTTTTAGTCTGCATATTTCTATGTCTAGTCCAACTTCAAGGTTACCTTTCCAGACATCGTTTAAGGAATCACACTTATTAAAGTATTAAGTTTTTTTAGCATAAGTACGTCAATTAAGTTAGTGTTTTAATAAGCATGAGTCAGATTATGTGAGGTAATAGTAATATTTCTACATTGAAACAGTTTGATCACATTAATATTAGGGTTATACAAGGTAATAAAGTTCTTTTGATATTATTACTATTTTGACCTAATTTCATCATAAAAAAATCAAACATGCACCATTCAGATATTGTGTCAAACATGTACCAAAAGATCCCGCCACTACGACTTCCCCAAATGAAAAAGAGAATTAAAATTTTCTTTCTGTATTTTTAATTTTTCCTTTATTTAATGAAAGTTTTAAATCCTTTTCTGGTATTCATGATTGCTTACTGTAACACCCCTAACCCATATCTATCGCCAAAACAGGGTTACGGAGCATTACCATAGTTTTCAAATCAAATGAACATAAATTTCAAACTTTTCAAAACATATCAATAAACAAATTAAAACCGATTCAAAACATACATATTTTCCCTTAAATGAACCCTCGGGGCCCTAAATACACGTTAGAAACAAATCGAGACTAAATCGTAAACTTATAGAATTTTTCTAAAAAAGATAAAAATTTTCAAACTGTAGGGTCACATGGCTATATGGCCAGGCCGTGTGGACATTAGAAGTTGGGACACACGGCTGTGTCCCAGCCCGTGTCCGTGCCCATGTAACTCACTAACTTGGGTCACACGGCCAAGCCAGACCCTCGTGTTCCAGGCCGTGTACCCCTCGAAATAACCCCACACGCCCGTGTGCCAGGTCGTGTGCTAGGCTGTGTAATAGCCTAACTTGAAACCCTTCAAAAGCTACAGGGGACACACGACTGTGTCACCTGGACATGTGTCAAACACGGCTGAGACACACGCCCGTGTCTCTGCCCGTGTGGACGAAAATAGGCCATTTTACAAGCCATTTTTCTCACCCAAACTAGCATGTACCTATAACCAAAATGCACAAACCTTAATAAGACACCAAAATCAAGCATAAACAAGTCATATACATATGGTATAACATCATACAACCAATATGCCCTTAGGCACCTCAATGACAATATATAAACATGTTTAACCATGTATTCAATTTGGCCAAAATGACTAACTAACTTTCAACTAAACTTGCATCAATTCAAACCATTGAATTAACTTACCATAGCCTATCAAATGGTACAAAATATGCCATTCATTCACTAACATCAATAGACATATATATATATACATTTCATAACAAGATACTAAACCACAACAAGTTACAAGGCTTATACAATATGCATATTCATCTATCATAATTCAAACATATTAAGCCAAACATCGACCATAATAAGATTAATATTTGCATGCCATAAACTAAGCTCATATCAACATCAAAATGCTAAATCACAAGCCAAACCAAATGACTCTTCCAACATCCAAAACACATTGCCAACATTAGCCAAAATACCTATACATGCCATTATAACCAAAATTAAACATCTGCAAGTACCGAAAGAGCCGATAGATAGTGTGATAGATCTCCGACGACTTTCCAACCCAAACGAGCTTCCGATTAACTACAAAACACAGAAAAATAACCACAAAGTAAGCATATCATGCTTAGTAAGTTTGTAACACATACAGTCTAACTTTGCCAATACAATATACAATCATAAAGCATGTATAACCCAATCCAACATGAGAATAACTAACTCAAAAACTTATATATGTACATTCATACTCTTAATTTTCACAAGGTACACATTACCTACCTTTCATCAAACTAACTTAATTTACATTGAAAGCTCTTACCAAAGCTCACACGAGGTAATAATACAATGGTTGACACATCTCTTTTTGTAATTCGATAACCGAAGTTATCCCTTTTTATAGTTTGGCAGTCGAATCTATCCCTTTTCATAATTTGATGGTCGTCACCATCCCTTTTCATTGTTCGATGGTCGTCACCGTCCCTTTTCATAATTTGATAGCCGAAGCTATCCCTTTTCATAGATCGATAGCCAAAGCCATCCCTTTTCATAGTTCGATGGTCGTCACCATCCCTTTTCATTGTTGATGGTCGTCACCATCCCTTTTCATAATCGATAGCTGATAGTACTAGAAAGAACATATGTATTCTCCCTACTTATTGGTTAATTTGTACCCATTTAGTTATCTTTAGCACATATTTTAGCATTTTTAGTTTAGTAGATTGCATTTTATAACTCAGTGGATCTCAGCCTATTTATCCTTAATTTTGTCATGTTTTGGTACTGATGTCGCTGCATGAGTGTTTTAGATTGCGCCCAGAATTGTCGCTGCATCTGAAAACTGTCCAGATAACAACAAAGAAGTGTGAGCTGTCCAGTCTGGTACAACTAACTTGTATGTACAGAGGCAACATGAGTTTGATGAAAGGACACTTGTGCTATTTAGATAAATATCAATATATTTACGTGAAAAAAGGGGGAGAGAGAATCTTTCTCTTATTCAACCTATCTTTTGAAGCTTTTCGGCGATGGCGGCTTAAACCTCCTATGGGTGAACCGACGTGAAAGAGATGTAGGTTAGCTCTTGATGATGAGGCCTGAGTGTGACACAAGAGGGAGTTGAGAGATCAAGTCGAGATTTTCTAGGAATAGTACTCTCCACTTGTTTCTTTTATATTTCTTTTCTAAACGATGGTAATTACTTTCTATTTCATGTTTGTACGGAAGTATACATGATTTCTGGGTTAAATGTTATTTTATTCAATCTTGCTTCTACTGTTTACTCTTTGGGTTTGAATGTTTTTAGCATGGAAATGTTATTGCGGTAACTGACACTGGAAAGTGCAGCGACAGTTCAAGCTAACAAGCATGACAATGGAAGTTGCTTGAGGATTAGAGGAATTTAATCCACTTGTTCTTAATAGTGTTCCATTTTCATCATCAGAAGGTGTGGTTAATGTGCATGTTTAAGTCTTAGATTAAATATAGAAGTTAAGCTTGGTAAGATATTTATTGCAATTTAACGCATTGACAATTACCTATCCTTTTTTACCTTGTGAGCACTTAGCATTCTGTTGAATATTCACGTTTGGGATCCCAGTTTATCATTATCGTATTTTATCTTATTATTTTCAAGCTATTGCTTCGACAACTACGCCCACAATTTATCTCATTTCTACCTATTTATTGCACTGACATTGATAGACAACAGACAACCATCCTCGTGGGATCGATATCTGACAGACTCATATCTGTCTACTATACTTGTATTGACAGTGTACACTTGCACATTATTGCTGTGACGTTGAACAACCGATCAAGCTTTGGCGCCGTTACCAGGGATGGCCTTTGTTTGATGTTTATTTTTGTTTATTTTTATTTCATAATATTTAGGTATTACTAACTCATTTTCTTTTTGCTATTATTTTCACATTTTATTTTTGGTTTTGTATGACCCGAAGCAATTTGAAGTTTATTGCTGATTTTGATCCATAAATTTAAAGAATCGTTCGGAGGAGACTCCAAGAACAAAAGAATATGGCTTTACCAAGAAACAAAGCAGTCATAGCCCCGATGCAGAACCAAAATGCTAATGACCCACCGTTCCAGCAAGATGCTCAAATACAAAATAGGCCTATACAAAATTTTGTAGTACCTGTCTTGGATGACTTACAACCGAGAGTTGTTAGGCCAGCAATTCAAGCTGGGAATTTTGAACTCAAGCCAGTAATGTTCCAAACCTTGAATTCTAATGGCAATATGCTGGACTGCCACATGAAGATGTACGAGAACATCTAAAATCATTTTTATTGATTTGTGCCTCCTTAAGTCAACAAGGCATTCCTGATGATGCTTTGAAGATGCAGTTATTTCCTTATTCCTTGTAGGGAAGAGCTCGTACTTGGTTCCTTAGGTTACTTGCAGGATTAATTAGTTCTTGGAATGCACTAGCAACACAGTTTGTTTTGTGATTTAACCCACCGACAATGGATGCTCGTTTCTGAAATGATATTACAGCGTATCATCAACTAGATGATGAAAATCTTCACACCACATAGGAACGTTATAAATCTTTGCTTCGATGTTGTCCCATGAACGACATTCAACAGGAAACACAAATTGAGATTTTCTATAATGGGATGAATTCACACACGAGGAATCTTGTCGACGCATCAGCTAATAGTCCTTTGCTGGATTGTACTTATAATGATGCTATTAGAATTCTTGAGAGAATTGCTCAGAACGATTATCCATATCCCATCCCTAGAGCTGCATAAGCAAAAGATACTCCAAGAGTTATTGAATTGGACGCAATATCTGCACTTAGTGCTCAAGTTTATTCTCTTGCAAATATGATAAAAAATATGCAAAGGACTAGTGACGTTGCACCTATACAAGTCGCTCAACAAGTTGATATTCCGACCTTTTGTTGTGAGATTTGCAGTGACAACCACAGCTATGAAGATTGTCCATAACATGCAGAAAATGCCTTTTATGTCAATAACATCCGCAACAATTCTTATGGTGCCTCTCATAATAATTCTGCACGAAATCAATAGTCTTGGGGAACTCAAAATGCTGGACAAAATGCTGCTCCATTTCGATATGGGAATTATCTACTCAGGGTAGTTATAATCCAAGGCTAGGGAATTACAATCAACAAAAGTAGAACTACAATCAGCACCCTCCGATGCATCCACAACAAGGCCAGATGAATCTTGATCATTGCTCAAACTAACTATGACAACAAATAAGGCAAGCGCACCTATCGTTCGGTAGTATAGCTATGGCAAGACCGGAAATATCGTATCCTCAAGGACCAAGAGTACTAGTAGTTACTATCTTTTTATTATCTAGCCTAAGTATTAAGGGAACTGATGTTTATCTAACTAATTACTAGACTAAGGATGCTAAGACAAAGAGAGTGAATTGGGAAAATACTTTTGGGAAAAACCAGTTGATTAAAACAATACCCGAGGAAGAATCCACCTAGACTTCACTTGTTATTTAACTCAAACTGCATTTATTTATTCACTTGACTTGATCCGTAGGATTCCCTAATTTATATTAATACCTCTTTCAAGGCTACTAACGTCTAACCCTAGGTTGATTAATTTAAATCCCTTTCTAATTAAAACCCCTAGTGTTGCATTAACTCGATCTATGGACTCTCATATTAGGTTTGACCCTAATCCGGTAGATTTTCGTCATCCTATCTCTAGGGTTGCGATCAACTCCGCTTAACTATGCTAGATCTACTCTTAAACAGGGACTTTTGCTCCATCATGTAAGCACATTAATACTTGAATCAATATCCTAAAATATTAAAACAAGAATTAAGAACACATAATTAAGAACAAATCAAGTATTTATCATATAGTTCAGAAAACAATAACAAGATCCGTCTTAGGGTTCATCCCCTCGTGTATTTGAGGGGTTTAGTTCATGAATAATAAAGAATACATCTCAGAAGAAAGTAAATAACAAAACATAAGAAAAACCCTAAAACCCCCTGAAGGAAATTGAAGGGAAGATCTTCCATCTTGAGCGTGATTTCGGCTTCTGATATGGATCAACTGGCTTTCTTGGAGTAATCCCCCTGTGTTCAGCCCTCTCTGGCTTCACTCTCCGTCAAAAGCCCTGACAGAAGGCTTCTGTCGAACTCCCCCTTTAGGGTTGCCCTCTAGGGTGTTTATATAGGCTTTCGGGATGCCTTACTTGGCCCACAAGTATCCTAATCTGAATGAAACTCATCTTGGCCACGGCAGGGACACGCCCGTGTGAAACGCCCATGTGAATCGAGCCCAAGGCCGCGTTTGAGTCTGCTAAAGTGGCACGGCCGTGTGGTGAACTCCAGGCCGTGTTGATTTCCTACTTTGGCCCATTTTCTCCATTTTTGGCCCATTTCTCGTTCTTTTCATCCTCCGATGCTCTCCTAAGTATAAAACATGAAATTAAAGGATTAGGAGCATCAAATTCCACAATTCAAGGGATTAAATCATCCAAAAGTATGCTAAATGTGGGATTAAAATATGTATATATTACGGCTTATCAAATCCACACCAGAATCAGACGCCGCCACAACCCTCTTCAATGCCGAATCCGCATGGTCAAGAACATTGACGTCAATAGTACATACGTGCTTCTTCTTTTGACTCATTAGCAGCTCTTGAAGCTTTAATACGGGAACATATGACTCGCATAGAAGCTATTGTGCAAGGGAATTCATCTTCTATTCAGGCGTTGGAGGTACAATTAGGACAACTTGCTTCGAATCTAAATACTCAACCACCGGGCACATTACCTAGTGACACGAAAAATCCCAATCTGAGAGGGAAAGAACACTGTAAGGCTATCACTCTTAGGAGTGGTAAACAAATTGGTGAGCCGACTACAAACTCTGTTGTAGCACCTCAAGATACTGGTGAAGTGATCCATGGTAAGAAGGTTGAATCTGAAGAGCCTGTTGATGTACCAAACAAAAAAGTTCCACAAACTATCACTCATATGCCTCATGTCTGACCCTCAAAACTGTTGACGCAATCAAGGGTGTCAGCGTAATCAGATGTATCTATACCTTTACCTTTCCCACAAAGATTTAGGGAGAATGACCATGACAAGTAGTACCAATAGTTCCTAAACACACTGAAGTAACTTCAGGTCAATATTCCTTTAGTAGACGCTCTTGTGCAAATTCTGAATTATGAGAAATTTATGAAGGAGCTCTTTTCTAAGAAAAAGAAACTCGGTGATATGGAAACTATTGCACTCACACAGGGCTGTAGTGTTGTTTTGAAAAATAAGTTGCCCCCCAAAATCAAAGATCCTGGGAGCTTTACTATCCCATGTTCCATTGGCAACCATTATTTGGACAAGGCCTTATGCGACTTAAGAGCTAGCATCAACTTAATGCCACTATCTACTGTCAGAAAGTTGGGAATTGGTCAAATGAAACCTACTGCAGTGACATTGAAACTAGCTGATCGATCATTGGCTCAACCTGAAGGGCAAATTTAAGATGTCTTAGTTCACGTGGATAAATTCATTTTTTTGGCTTATTTTATCATACTTGACTGCGAGGCAGACAAGGAGGTTCCCATAATCTTGGGATGACCATTTTTAGCCATCGGACGAACTCTTATTGATGTTTACAAAGGTGAACTGACCATGCGACTTAATGATGAGCATGTTACCTTCAATGTTTTCGAATCTATTCCATGCAAGGAAAAAGAAGAATGCCATACTGTCGATGCGCTAGATGATCTAATTACGGAAGAATTTAATGACCAAATCACAATACTTTCTGAGGAGTTTGCAGTGACATCGGATGATGGATTCTTAGATGATTGTGACAGTATGGTTGAAGCTAATAATATTGAACTCAGGCATGGATGGCATATCGAATCTTTAGATTTAGCCAACAGAACAGCTCCAATTTTCAAGCCATCTATTGACAAAGCTCCTACTATAAATTTGAAACCACTGCTTACTCATCTTAAATACGTCTTTCTTGGTGATAACAATACTCTTCCAGTTATTGTCTTCGCAACACTAGATGCAACTAAAGAAGAGAAATTGGTCCATATTCTTAAGCAACAAAAATAAGCTATGCTTGGAGTATTATCGATATTCGAGGCATTAGTCCATATTTTTGCATGCATAAGATCAAGTTGGAAGATGAAGGCAAGCAATAGATTAAGCAACAAAGAAGGTTAAACAATAAGATGAATGAAGTTGTTAAGAAAGAAATTATAAAATGGCTTAATGCTGGAATTATTTACCCTATTTCTGATAGCAATTGGGTAAGTCCAGTGCAATGCGTTTCTAAGAAGAGTGGCATCACTATGGTTAGCAACGACAAAAACAAATTAATTCCTACATGCATTCCTACGGGATGGCGAGTCTGTATGGATTATCACAAACTTAATGCTGCCACAAGGAAGGACCACTTCCCACTTCCTTTCATTGACCAAATGTTGGATAGACTTGCTGGAAAAGCTTATTACTGTTTATTAGACGGCTATTCTAGATACAATCAAATCGTGATTGCACCGGAGGATCAAGAGAAAACAACTTTCACCTGTCCTTTTGGTACTTTTTCTTTTCGCCGAATGCCTTTTAGTCTTTGCAACACACCAGCCACATTTAATAGGTGCATTATGGCAATATTCTCAGATATGATTGAAGATTCTTTAGAGGTTTTTATGGATGATTTCTCAGTCTTTGGGAATGATTTTGATCATTGCGCTGACAATTTGGATAAAGTATTGCAGCGAGGTGAAGACATACATATTGTTTTAAATTGGGAAAAATGTCATTTCATGGAAACTGAAGGTATTGTGTTAGGCCATCATATCTCTCATCAAGGCATTGAAGTAGACAAAGATAAAGTGGAAATCATTGAGAAATTACCTTCACCAACAAATGTGAAAGGTATTCGCAGTTTTCTTGGGCATGCGGGGTTTTAACGAAGATTTATTAGAGATTTCTCAAAAATTGTAAAACCCTTATGCTCATTGCTGGAATAGAATAAAAAATTATTCTTTAACGATGCATGTCTAGATGCATTCATTCAATTGAAGACACAGCTAGTAAATGCACCCATTTTCGTTGCACCCGATTGGTCTCAAACTTTTGAAGTTATGTGTGATGCAAGCGACTTTGCTGTGGGTGCTGTTCTAGGATAGGCTAAGGAAAAAATATTTCACACCATCTATTATTCTAGCAAAACTCTTACAGAGGCTCAAATCAACTATACCACTACAGAGAAATAATTGTTGGTTGTAGTCTTTGCTTTTGATAAGTTTTGTTCTTATCTTATTGGTGCAAAGGTTACCATATTTACTGATCACTCGGCATTGAGATATCTTTTGTGAAGAAGGATGCAAAACCAAGATTGATACGCTGGATCTTACTGTTGCAAGAATTCGACATTGAGATAAAAGACCGCAATGGTTCAGAAAATCAAGTTGTAGACCATCTGGCTCGATTGGAAGTTGGCAGTGAAGATGGAAACATAGTTCAAATTGTCGATGCATTCCCAGATGAGAAGTTATTTGTTGTAGATGCAACCCCTTGTTATGCGGATTTGGTTAATTATCTAGTGTGTGGAAAACTCCCATTGGGTGTCACAGGCCATAAAAAAAAAGATTTCTTTGTGAAGTAGTGAAATATCATTGGAACGAGCCGTATTTATTCAAGGTATGCAATGACAACATTATTCGGTGTTGTGTTCCGGAAGAGGGGATGCTTTCAATCCTGAAGCACTGTCATGATGCTCCTTATGGAGGTCATTTCGGGCATGCGAACTGCTGCTAAGGTTCTCCAACCAGGATTCTATTGGCCTTTATTATTAAAAGACGCCCACAATTTTGTGAATCAATGCGATAGATGTCAGCGCACGAGTTCTATATCCGGATGCAATGAAATGTTACAGCAGCCAATTATGGAGGTTGAATTATTTGATGTTTGGGGTATGGATTTTATGGGACCATTTCCAAGTTCATTTGGAAATCCTTATATATTAGTAGCTGTTGACTACATCTCGAAGTGGGTTGAAGCTATTGCAATCCCAAAGGATGATGCAAAGACAGTGCTTAAATTTTTTCACAAGTATATACTCACCCGCTTTGGCACACCAAAGGCATTGATTAGTGATCAGGGTACACACTTTCATTGTAACCAAGTTGCAGTCGCACTGAAAAGATATGGAGTCAAACATAGAATGACTACTACTTATCATTTGTAAACTAATGGGCAAGCCGAAGTGTCAAATCGACAAATTAAAACCATACTTGAGAAGGTTTTGAACTCTTCGAGGAAAGATTGGTCTTCCAGACTGGATGACGCTTTATGGGCATTGCGGACAGCATACAAAAATCCATTAGAGATGTCGTTGTATCAATTGATTTTTGGGAAAGCATGTCACTTGCCCGTTGAACTGGAACACAAAGCAATGTGAGCAATTAAGCAAGTGAACATGGACTATGATGTTGCTAGAAAGATAAGGTTATTGGATATCACTGAACTAGAGGAGATTAGGCGAAATGCCTATGAAAATGCTGCAATTTACAAGGAAAAGACCAAACGATGGCATGATAGAATTATTCTGCAACGACAATTTATCACGGGCCAACAAGTTTTACTATTCAATTCTAAACTGAAATTGCACCCGAGTAAATTGCGCTCATGTTGGTCTGGACCTTTCGAAGTTGTTGAAGTATTTCCTAATGGTGCAGTCACAATTAGATATTTACATGATGGACACCAATTCAAAGTAAATGGTCAATGATTGAAACATTATATTGGGAATATTGATCAAAAGAAGGCAGAGACCATTAAATTAGTCGAAAAATTTTAAATTTAATTTGAATTTATCATTATGTTGTTTTATTTTATTGTTTTTGTTCAAGTTTATTTTATATTTTATATTTTATTTTTACATAATAATTAGGTACCATTGTCGATGCACTTGGTCTTTATTCCTGCCATATTTATCCCCCTTCAGAAAATCACATCTTTCCATCTTCTTCTTTCACTCACTATAAACCCCTCTTCACTATGCTGACTATGAAACACCCAAGTAGCAATTTTTATTCACTTTTCCTTTCTCAAGTTAGTACCTTTACACCTTTAAACCATTTTCACTCCACAAACCAAGCAAACTATGGCAAGAACGAGAGGATCAATCAAGAAAGCCACCAAGCCTGTTGAAGAACACTCATCCTTTGCAACTGCAGTTCGTGAGTTGGAATCCTCCATGCCAACGGAGAAAAAGGAGCCAGTGATCTTTTTAACGAAAGTGGCCAAAGACCGATTTCAAAACAACATCTTAAAGAAAAATTTCCACCCAGAACAGGGCATTCTCCTTTCGCAACAGCAAGACTTGGGAAAACAAGTTTCCAGAACCATCTCTTAGTTGAAGTGGGAAACTTTTTGCACGCATCCTGGAAGCTATTCTCCTTCATTAGTCTGTGAGTTTTACACTAACCTTTATGACCATGAGTTGGAGTTTATCTTTGTTCGAGAAGATTTAATCCCATAGGATGCTACAAAAATCAATGAGCTGTACAACATTAAGGTGGATGTCGATGAACACTCCAAGTTTATTAAGGATATCACAAATGACAAAAAGGGACCTGCTGGTGAAAGATTTATGTGTCGAAGGAGCATTATGGACAGGTTCACATCAAAGGAATTATACGATGCACCGCCGCTTCCTGACACTACAAAGCAAAATTTGGTTTCATTTTGTTAACTGCAGGCTACTACCCTCCACTCACAGCACCACAGTCAACTTGGATAGAATGTGCCTGATACATTCAATTGTCAAGGGTAGAAAGATTGATGTCAACGCAATACTCCACCAGGAAATTACTGACTGTGCCGCAAGGAAAAATGGAATTTTGGTTTTCTTGTCATTGGCCATGCTACTGTGCCAGCAGAAAGGGATCGTGCCCCATGATGATGAAGAGATCTTGGAAAATAAGGTCCCGATCAATTAAGCATCTATTGAAATAATGACACATAGCAAAGATACGCCGACAATGAAGGAGGTAGAGACCAGCAAGACAAGAAAGGGCAAAACTAAGGCAGAGACAAGGGGAACGAACCTGACTGCAGAAACATCGTTGTTGCACAAAATGAAGGACATCGAGAAGTTGGCCAATTCCATCAACAATAAGCAGATCAGGCTTGTTGCTACAATAGAGGATATGGACAGATCACAAAATTTGTTCTACACTTATACCAAGGCCTATAACAACTCTATTGTAGCCACATTACGTCAGTTAAGCCCGACCCCACTCCCAGAATTTCTAATGTTCCCACCGATTATCTGAGAGCATGAACCCTCCTCTGAGGAAGATGACCTAGGGGACCGAGAAAGATCGATGGAATCCCCTCCCATTGTGCACATCTCTGATGTTGAGAAAGAAGAAGACTCAAGGTACGTTGAGGAGTGCATGCGAAGGATTGATAGCCTGGTCGAGGGTGACTTCATTACTGGTCAAGAAGCACCTACTATTGAGGAGGAAGTTGTTGTGGAAGAAGAGGACGTCCTTGTTGAAGTTGTGAATGAGAAGGCCGAGGAAGAAAATATTGAGATAGAAGCTGCTGAGAACATTGTCAATACATCCGAGTTTGTGGATGTAACTACTGATAATCTGGAGCGAGATGAAGCTAGACCGGTGGAAGCTGCAGAGGTAACCAGTGAGGAGCACCACAACTCATTTGCAATAGCAGTCTATACCAGACCACTCAAGGTGACCCAACCTACACAAGAAGCAGCCAATAATGACGGGGCAAAGCCAGAACCTAAGAAGTGATCTAAGGACCGTGCAAAGCCCAAAGAAAAGAAGAGAAAGTGCTCCAAAGACAAAAAGTGCAAGAAGGGGAAGAAATAGATGAGGAAGAAGAAACATCGTGCAGCCACATTAATGGCCGAGGAAAACTGAGTTAGTTTATTTTAAGTTTTAGTTGTAGTATTCATGCATTGCATGTAGCTGTAATTTTCATTTTGTTAGTAAACATTGTCGTTGCATTTTTATTGTCATCGCATTTTAATCTTAGTGCATTGGGTACAATGCAAACTTTAAGTTTGGGGGAATGCATATGGTGTTTGGAAATACACCCACATTTCAATTTTTTTATATTAATGAAACATGCAAGGTTTATTTGTGGTTAATGCAAATGTGTTAAAAATTTTTGTTACATTCGATGCTTAATTCTTGAATCATGTGAACTATCAATGAATGAATTGGATAAATTTGACTGAATTTTGTATCTTCAATTCTTTGATGAATGATTTAGGTTGCATTAGTAATGGATGACTAGTAGCATTCCTTGAATCTTGAACGGATCTGCCTTTTACAACTGCTCATATGTATATATAGTTATGAATAAGAGACACTCCAAAGTAGGTGTATGGTGAAATGTTAAAAATGGAACACTCCAATGCAAGCATTAGAAAAATGAATCCGGCCAAAGGTTGTCGCTGTATGAGTGTGTGTCGGTGCAATTACATATTCCCTGGGGGTTTGTTGCACCCCATCGTTACTTCTTAGGAACAAGGGTACAATAATTCAACGATATCCCTTATTCAAAAAAAAAAGAGACATATATTGTACAATAAATGTTGTATTGGTATATAGAATTTAAGATTTAAAGCATGATACTAGTTTTAATGAAGTTGCAATCTTATTCATTCATACTTATATATTGTCGATGAAATATTCTGTCATCTGAATGTGACTTATTCATTGGGATTTTAGGTGATTCAAGTTGCTAGAATGATCATTTGTCTTAATGAATTCTTGTGTAGCCTTGCTAGTTTCTGTTTTACTTGAGGACAAGTAAAAACTCAAGCTTGGGGGTGTGATAGTACTAGAAAGAACATATGTTTTCTCCCTACTTATTGGTTAATTTGTACCCATTTAGTTATTTTTAGCAAATATTTTAGCATTTTCAGTTCAGTAAATTGCATTTTATAACTCAGTGGATCTTAGCCTATTTATCCTTAATTTTGTCATGTTTTGGTACTGATGTCGTTGCATGAGTGTTTTCAGATTGTGCCCAGAATTATCGCCACACGTGACAGCTGCCCTGATAACAACAACGAAGTGTAAGCTGTCCAGTCTGGTACAACTAACTTCTACATAAAGAGGCAGCATGAGTTTGATGAAAGCACACCTGCGCTATTTAGATAAATATCAATATATTTACGTGAAAAAAGGTGGAAGAGAGGATCTTTATCTTCTTCAACTTATCTTTTGAAGCTTTTTAGTGATAGCAGCTTAAACCTCCTACGAGTGAACCGACGTGAAAGGGATGCAGGTTAGCTCCTGAGGAGGAGCCCTGAGTGCGATACAATAGGGAATTGAGAGATCAAGTCGAGATTTTCTAGGAATAGTACTCTCCACTTGTTTCTTTTATATTTCTTTTCTAAATGATGGTAATTACTTTCTATTTCATATTTGTACGAAAGTATACATGATTTTTAGGTTAAATGTTATTTTATTCAATCTTGCTTCTACTGTTTACTCTTTAGGTTTGAATGTTTTAAGCATGAAAGTGTTATTGCGGTCACTGACACTGGAAAGTGCAACGACAGTTCAAGCTAACAAGCATGACAACGAAAGTTGTTTGAGGATTAGAGGAATTTAATCTAGTTGTTCTTAATAGTATTCCATTGCAATCATCAGAAGGTGTGGTTAATGTGCATGTTTAAGTCTTAGATTAAATATAAAAGTTAAGTTTGGTAAGATATTCATTGCAATTTAATGCATCGACAATTACCTATCCTTTTTTACCTTGTAAGCACTTAGCATTCTGTTGAATATTCATGTTGGGGATCCCAGTTTATCATTATCATATTTTATTTTATTATTTTCAAGTTATTGCTTCGACAACTACACCAACAATTTATCTCATTTCTACCTATTTCTTGCACTGACATTGATAGACAAAAGACAACCATCCTCGTGGGATCGATATCTGACAGAATCATATCTGTCTACTATACTTGCATCGACAGTGTACGCTTGTACATTATTGCTGTGACGTTAAACAGCCGATTAATACCCGAAGCTATCCCTTTTCATATTCGATAGCCGAAGCTATCCCTTTTCATTTGTCGATGATTCACGTTACGTTGTTGGAATTTTCCGTGAACACTCAATTTAGTATTATCCAATAATAGCATTCAATTCATAAAATAAAAATGAAACTTAAACGTATGAACTTACCTCGACGATAAACGTAGAAAATGAAGTCGACTAATCCAAAGCTTTTTCTTTGTCTTGATCTAGAGCCATACGTGGTTTATCTTGATCTAAATGAATAAATTCAGCTTAATTCAATAATCATTCTATTCAATTTAACCCAAATTCACATTTTATCAAAATTACAATTTTGCCCCTAATGTTTTAATTTCTTTACAATTTAGTCCTTAGGCTCGAAAAAAATAAAATTCACGCAATTTCACCCCTGCCCAAGCCTAGCCAAATTTCATTCAAGCTCATAGCAGCCCACACATTACATTATTTCTCAAATTACACCCTGAATATTTCTCATTTTTCAATTTAATCCCTAATTAACAAATTCATAAAAAATCACTTGACAAAAGTTGTTTATCTGTCAACAACTAATCATTTTCTTTCATAAAACATCAAAAACAACATGATATCATTCATGGAAAAACCCTAACCTTTTAATTTTTTTGCAAATTAGTCCCTGGGCTAGATAGATTAAGCTATAATGACTCCAAAAACATAAAAATCATTAAAAACAGAATCAAAAATCACTTACATGCAAGGGAGAAAGATGGCTGAATGTTTCAAGCTATTCCCATGGTGTTTTTAGGTTACAAAATCGGTGGGGGTGAGAACAGGAAGATGATACTTTGCTTTTGCTTATTTTAATTTACTTTATTTATTAAATTACACTTTAAACCTTTATTATTTATCATTAAATTCACTTAATCATGCACATAAATGTCCACTCACAATTAAAATGGCTTAATTGCCACATAAGGACTCTTACACATTAATTCTATAGCTATTTAATACCTTTAGCCTATAGAACTCAAGTTTCACACCTTTTTCGATTTAGTCCTTTTTATCAAATTAAACATGCAAACAAAAACATTTCTTAACAAAATTTTTATACGACACTACTAACATGTTGTAGACCTTAAAATATTAATAAAATAGATATTTTAACATCGGATTTGTGGTCCCAAAACCACTATTCTGATTTCACTGAAAACGAGTTGTTACAACTCTTCCCCTAAGAAATTTTCGTCCTCGAAAATCTTACTAGAAAATAGATTAGGATAGTGCTTTCTCATAGCTTCCTCGGATTCCCAAGTGGCTTCTTCTATCTCGTGTCGTTGCCAAAGAACCTTTACTAAAGATATGTTTTTGTTTCTTAATTTTTTAACCTCTCGTGCCAAAATTCTGATCGATTCCTCGCTGTACGAGATATCAGGCTCCACTGGTGATATAACATGTGAAGGGTCTGATTGATATCGTCGTAACATGGATGCATGAAACACATTATGATTCTTTTCCAACTCTATCGGTAAAGCTATCCGATACGTCACTGGCCCTATTCTTTCAATGATCTCATACGGCCTAATAAAACGATGATTAAGCTTCCCTTTGCAACCGAAACGAAGAATTCTCTTCCAATGTGATACTTTCAGAAATACTATGTCGTTGACTTGAAATTCAATATCTTTACGTTTCAAATCTGCATACGATTTTTGTCGATCTGAAGCTGCTTTTAAACTGTCACGGATTACTTTTACTTTTTCTTCGGTCTCTCGAATTAAATCTACCCCATGAATCTTTTTCTCATTGAGCTCAGTCCAATACAAATGAGTTTGGCATTTACAACCATACAAGGCTTCGTATTGTGTCATCTTTATACTTGACTGATAACTGTTATTGTACGCGACCTCAACCAACGGCAAATATTTGTCCCAGTTCCCTTCGAACTCTAATACACAACAACGAAGCATATCTTCTAGTATCTGAATTACTCTCTCAGGCTGACCATCTGTCTGGGGATGAAATGCAATACTGAAATGTAACTGCGCACCAAGAGCTTCCTGCAACTTGCTCCAAAACCATGATGTAAATCGCGGATCTCTATCTGAAATAGTAGAAACTAGCACCCCATACAATCTAACAACTTTAGCAACGTATAACTCAGCTAGTCTCTCAAGGGAGTAATCTGTGCGTACCGGAATAAAATGTTCAGACTTCGTCAAATGATCAACGATAACCCAAATAGCATCTTTCTTCCTTAGAGATAGGGGTAAACCCGATACAAAGTCCATAGTAACTTGATCCCATTTCCACTCCGGTATCATTATTGGCTGCAGTAATCCCGAAGGTACCTGATGTTTAGCTTTTACTTGCTGACATACTAAACATCTAGATACAAAGTTAGAAATCTCGCGTTTCATTCCCGGCCACAAGTACATCTGTTTCAAATCACTATACATCTTATTTTTTCCCAAATGAATAGACAAACTACCATTATGAGCTTCGTGTAAAATTCTCAGAATGAGTTCTGGATTCTTCGGTACACAAATTCTACCTCTGAACAACAAACAATCATCGTGTCTTATCTGAAATTCTAAACCGAAAGTCGACTCACTCTGTGCTCGTTTAGCTAGCAACTTTTCATCACACTTTTAAGCTTCACAGATCTGCTGTAAAAACATCGGTCTAGCTTTCAACTCAACTAAGACCGAGCCATCATCAGATAATGTTAGTCACATATTCATCGCTCGCAGAAAAAACAAGGACTTTCTACTCAAAGCCTCAGCAACTAGGTTTGCTTTCCCCGGATGATAATCAATGATCAACTCATAATCTTTTAACAGTTCGAGCCATCTGTGCTATCTCAGATTCAAATCTTCCTGTGACATTAGATACTTCAAACTCTTTTGATCGGTAAATATATGACATTTTTCACTGAACAAATGGTGTCGCCAAATTTTCAATGCAAACACAATAGCTTCCAACTCTAGGTCATGTGTCGGATAATTCTTTTTGTATGGCTTTAACTATTTGGAAGCATAAGCTATTACTTTGCCTTCCTGCATCAAAAGACAACCTAAACCATTTAAAGATGCATAGCTGAAAATTACAAATTATTTACCTGATTCACGCTAAACCAGAACTGGTGCCTCGGTCAACAGTTCTTTCAACTGATTGAAACTTTACTGACACTTCTCGAACCATTCAAACTTTACATATTTCTGTAATAGTCGTATCATCGGTGTAGCTATCATTGAAAACCCTTTTACGAATCTTTTGTAATAACCAGCTAATCCAAAGAAACTTCTAACTTCGTATACATTTCTCGGTGGTTTCCAGTCAACAATTGTCGAAATTTGGATCAACACTGATGCCTTCAGCCAATACTATATGTCCCAGAAAACCAACTTCTCGGAGCCAAAACTCATATTTGCTAAATTTAGCAAACAGTTGTTTATCTCACAGGCTTTGCAACACAATTCTCAAGTGCTCGGCATGCTCAGGCTCGTCTCGTGAATATATCAGAATGTCGTCAATAAATACCACAACAAATCTATCTAAATACAGTCTAAAAATTATGTTCATCAAGTTCATAAATTGTAACACCCCAAACCCGACCCAAACGCTACGACCAGATCTGGCATGCTACGGGGTTTATTATTATAACTTAACTTTAATGGTTCTTGGAAAATATCAGTTTCTTTACTTAGGCATTTGATAAAAATAAGATATTCGTTGAAAACCCTAGTATTTTTTTTTTACTTTGAACGTGTTTGAAAAACCCATTTTATTACTTTTTAAGACTTAAGTCCTTGAACATAAATTTTAAACGGTAACCATTAATAAATAAAAACAATAACCTAAGCCATGGGGCCTTATTACATAAATAATCCCAAACTTAAAACTTAAAGAAAACCGAAAATAGTTTATGAAAATAAATAAAGTAAAACTTGATGGCCCTCGAGTCCGCCTCGGCTCCCATGTCCACGATCTACTAACTCATCCGAAAGAGTAGAGAAAAAAAAGGGTGAGTCACCAAGACTCGGTGTATAAATCCCAAACACACAACGACACTGAGGCCCACAAACACATTATGGGCCTTGGCCCATACGTTATGGCAACAATCATACATACATATTAAATGATGAATGGTAACTGGCCCAACCCATCCTAAAAGTCCATCCTCTACACACCAACCCGTACCAGCCAACACACCTCTGGGATTTCTACAATCAACCCACCAACCGCTACACACCATATCGATAGCCGTACTGCCTATTCCTATTAATCAGGAATCATTTAAGTGTGACTTTGCCACCGATCACTATGTGACCTAACATTTGAATTTGTGGTTTAACCACCGATCACCGAGTGACCTATCATGCTCTTCCCCTTCATTATCATAATCCCACCCCATGCATACACACATGAAAAATTGAAAACATCATACCATCTCTAAGAAAACAGGCTTTCATATATATATTTATCGATACACATAGAGATTTCTATGATTACGTACCTGGCATCCTTTATAGACCCTTTTTCAGGTTTTATTCGACTATCTACACAGCCTATTTCCAGCTTTTTAGCCCAATATATATATAATACAGTTAACTAGTGTGTCAGAGATCTACACACCTGTTTACTGATAAAATGATACTTTCTATGTCGATGCTATCCGTAGCTGACACAACCGCTATTTGCCTAAGGTGTTGCTCAGAAGTCGGTCCATAACCCGGTGATCAATCCCGAACTGCTGACACCGCTCATTTCTTAAACTTAGGGATTGGTTTGACAGATCCAATCCCCTCCTTCGCCTGATCGATATTTGATTCCATCAAAAAGGCCTTATTAATCATAACATATGGTTAAGATTGTGATTTCGATATCGAATCTAACGAGAACCTAAAGAGAATCCCTTACCTTGAAATTCCCGAAAAGTGATATGAGATTCAGGGGCTAGCGTTTTCGGCTTTTGGATCTAAGAGATCTACTTCAATTCCCGAATGTCGCCCAACAAGAGAATACATAAAACCATTAAACCATTAATCAAACGTCAACCTTACCAATCTCAATAGCCTTTCGGCTTAACTTCCAAAAACCGAAAGAGAATAGTAAAGAGAAAAGATCAAAGACTTACCCTATCACAGGAGATTCGGCTACTCCTAGAAGATTTTGGCTTTTGAGAAGATCCGAAGAAAAGATGATAGGAAGAAGTCTATGTAGATTTGGCTTTAGTGAAGAATTCGGCAAAAGGGAATAAGAAGTATTCGGCTATGGATATGGGAATAGAGTTTAGAGTTTCGGCTTTTGAAAGAAAAGAAATTACAGAGAATGGCTGAGAGTTTCGGCACAGAGAATGAAGAAAAGAATAGTGTTCAAAATGCCAAAATTGAAGAGATACCTCCCCTATTTGTAGAGAATTTCGGCACTTTCCTATCAAAAATCGAAAGTGCCCCTCTTTTAATCGGAACTAAGCTATTTGATCAAGGGAAATTTTGGCACCCCTTGATCATAGAAAAACCGATTTCTCCTCCCCCTCCCAGAGTCAAAATTTCGGCCACCACCTAGCCTTGCAGATAACTCCTTGATTCTCTCCTTATCGTCATCTGACTACTCATCCACAAAGCCATGGATGACACTACCTCTTCCTTCCTTTATCAAAGACATTATCCACCTTATTATCACATTAAATAAATTCCTAAATTTAAGCATCATTGCCGAACTCCACTACTGCTCTTGTAAATGCCAAAAATAACAAAAATAAAAGGTACCATGCGACTCGAACCTTGGACCCTCAATTGACGCCAACTCCCACCCTCTAAGTGGCGCCATTTTGCCACAGGCCACAAGCCCATTCATGTCCTAGTTTACAAATATTATCTTTTAAACCTTATTCTAACAGGCTCTCCACTAGAGCGCCCAAACAGAAAATTTTAACTAAGGCCTCGGCCCAACCTTGAGCCCAATCTGAACCCCTTAAACCTTTTAATTAACACATTGAACGTAACACACATCAAATGCAAAGGCCTATTAATTCAGGATGTTACAGTTCTACCCCCTTAAAGAAATTTCGTCCTCGAAATTACCTGATCAGAATAGATGAGGGTATTGTTGCCGCATCGTCCCCTCCGGTTCTCAAGTAGCCTCCTCAGAGCTGTGATTCCGCCATAGAACCTTAACCAACGGAACCGTCTTCCTTCGCAACACTTTCACATCACGATTCAGAATTTCCACTGGTTCCTCTTCAAAGGATAAATCGGGTCTTACTTCGATTTCTTCCACAGACACTACATGGGATGGATCCGAACGGTAACGTCTTAACATAGAGACGTGGAAAACATTGTGAATCTGACTTAGCTCCGTAGGTAGTTCTAGCTCATAAGCTACTGGTCCCACTCGTTTCAACACTCGATATGGTCCGATAAACCTGGGACTTAATTTACCTTTTCGACCAAACCTTAATACTTTCTTCCATGGCGACACCTTCAAGAAAACCTTGTCACCCACTGCAAATTCTATGTCCTTACGCTTCAGATCAGCATAGGACTTCTATCTGTCTGACGTTTCCTTTAATCGAGCCCGAATTAACTCAACCTTCTCCTCTGTCTTGGTCACCAACTTCGGACCCAAAACCCGACGTTCCCCTAACTTCGTCCAATAGGTAGGTGTACGACACCTCTGCCCGTACAATGCTTCATAAGGCGCCATCTGAATACTTGACTGGTAGCTATTGTTGTAAGCAAACTCCGCTAATGGTATAAATTCCTCCCAACTACCCTTGAAATCAATGACACATCCTCTCAACATGTCTTCCAAGATCTGGATTACCCGCTCAGACTGTCCATCGGTCTGAGGATGAAATGCCATACTGAAATCCAACTTCGTACCCAACGCTTGATGCAACGCCTTCCAAAATCATGATGTGAACCTAGGGTCCCTGTCTGATATGATCGATACTGGCACTCCATGCAACCTTACTACCTCCGCTATGTATAGCTTAGCCAACTTTTGCAATGAGTAATCGACACGTACGGGTATGAAGTGAGCAGACTTCGTCAAGCGATCCACAATTACCCAAACCGCGTCTTTTTTAGTAGGCGTGAGGGGTAGCCCACTAACAAAGTCCATTGTGATCCTTTCCCACTTCCATTGTGGAATCTTCACCGGCTGCAACAACCCTGATGGTAACTGATGTTCTGCCTTTACCTGCTAACAGGTCAAACACTTTCCCACAAACTCGGTCACCTCCCGTTTTAGACCCGGCCACCAAAACTGATCTCGTAAATCTCGATACATCTTACTCCCTCCAGGGTACATAGCATATGGACTACCATGCGCTTCTTGCAAAATTTTGTGCCTCAATTCAGGATCCTTCGGCATGCACATTCTCTCTTGAAAACATAATAGCCCTTCCTCATTAATACAAAATTCTGTCGATCCATCACTTGACCCTACCGGAAACTTCTCCTTTAGCAACTCATCAGTCTGCTGCTTCTCCTTAACCTGATTGACCTATGAGGGTTTCACTTGAAGTTCAGCTAATAGACTTCCATTATCATATAAGCTAAGGTGAGAAAACATTGCTCTCAAGTCAGAGATTACCTTACGACTTAGAGCATCTGCCACCACGTTAGCCTTACCCGGATGGTACTCGATCGAGCAGTCATAATCCTTTAACAACTCGATCCACCCCATTTGCCTTAAATTTAGCTACTTCTGAGTCAGAAGGTACCTTAAACTCTTATGATCGGTGTATATGACAGATTTCTCCCCGTACAGATAATGCCTCCAAATTTTTAAGGTAAACACCACTGCCGCCAACTCCAAATCATGGGTAGGGTAATTCGCTTCGTGCGGTCTTAACTGCCGGGATGCGTACGCCACAACATTGCCTTCTTGCATCAACACACATCCTAATCCCGTGTCTGAAGCATCACAATAAATCACAAATTCCTTCCCAGCCTCCGGCTGAATCAATACCGGAGCCTCCGTCAAATTCCTGTTTAACTTCTCGAAACTCTCTTGTTGCTTGTCAGACCAAAAAAACGGAACTCCTTTCCGTAACAACTTAGTTAACGATGCCGCGATCAATGAAAATCCTACCACAAACCTTCTGTGTCTGACCAATAGCAGCAGGTCTCTCTTCCCGCCTCGGCACGTCTGACTTAGGCCTTTTCTGAGTACGCCCAGCTACCCCTGACGATCCAAAATTCCTCTTACTTCCACCCCTATCTCTATCCCAATTTAGTTTCTCTGTCCGCTTCACCTCCTCAGCTATCTTAGCTTTTTCCACAAGCACAGTAAATTCCCTCTCCCGCTGTGGAGCTATCAACACACGCAAATCATCCCTCAGACCATCTTCAAATCGAACACAACGTTCATGGTCTGTGGCCACCATTCCTCGAGCATAACGGCTAAGGCGTAAGAATTTCGCTTCGTACGCAGCCACCGACCTACTTCCTTGCACCAAATTCAGAAATGCTCTACACTGCGTATCCACATAACTAGTCCCAATATATTTACTCTGAAACGCCGTTTTGAAGGAATCCCAAGTGATACGGTCAGCCACCGTACCATTCTTAATCATAAGCCACCATTGATAAGCTTCGTCCCGTAGGAGAGATACAACCCCTTTCAACTTCTCCTCCTCCATGAAATCCAAATCATCCATTATGCGCTCAACCGCCTCCAACCAATACTCAGCTGAACTTGGGGCCATACCAAAAATTCCCCTAAACACTTCCGCCCCATTGGCTCTAAGTCGCTCCGGCACAGATTTCCAGGCTCCTGTGCCCATGCCTGCCCCAGCAACCCCTTCTAGAACCCTTAACATTGCCTGAGACACCGCATCATCTCCGGCCGTCTGGTCTTGAAATTCCTCCTCCACAGCTGGTGGTACCGGCATCTCGTTTCCAGATCCATGGCCAGACCCTACTGGTTCTGACACCGTCATCCTACCCCTACCACGACCACGCGGCGGACGTCCTCGACCCCTTATACTCATTCTACCGATTCGCGTTTATCTGATTAGAAATTTTATGAATTATTAGTTTTCTTCAACTGATTAACCACGAACAGTCTTATGAATAGTAGTTTTAAGAGTAGTTCTTTCGAATTCGCAATTATATCTACAATTCAGTCTCGAGTCCGCATCTTCTAGTTCTAGGAAGCACATACATTCAATCATTTAACATCAACATACAAGTAGCATCCACGAACTTACATTCATCACCTAAGGGTATTTTCGCTGTTTCACTACCCGGGGTATTTTCGTAATTTATCCTACAGGGGTATTTTTCGTAATTTCTCGAAATAGGGTTCCTTTGTGATTTTGTGAAAGAAGGGTATTTTGGTAATTTTGTGATCCAAGGGTATTTCAGTAATTTTACAATTCGGGGGTATTTTGGTAATTTTACAAATCAGGGATATTTTGGTCATTTATAAATTAAAGGGTAATTTAGTAGTTTTACAAAATAGAGTGGCTGGTCCCTTTCGGGTTTTAGTTATAAATTTTGGCCCGTCAACAAGTCCTCATGACTAAGGTGAACAGTCCCTACGCACCAGGTAGGATTCTAGCGAAAAGGAGGTGAGTCACTAGGACTGCTTAAATACCAAGCTCTCCCTGAATCCAATCCTAGACATGCGTATGCCTGTTGCCACACCCTAATCTCGCGACTTGTTCACAGGTTTATTTGGTTGGATTAAATCTTATGAATTTAGAGAGTTGTTTAATCTAAGCCTAAAGTCCATCAATGTCTAATATACTAGCCTACGTCCATCAAGCCCATCAAGCCCAACATACATATCACATCCAAAGGTTTAGAATGCTTACCTGCATGGATCGGGTGCCGGTAGACTCGAAGGCCATATCTTCATCCCAAACGTTTCTCAAATTCACATCATTGTCAAATCACCTACTAGACCCATTCACAGCCCTAGTTTTGAACCGGGCTCTGATACCAAAATGTAACACCCCAAACCCGGCCCAAATACTACGACCAGATCTGGCATGCTACGGGGTTTATTATTATAACTTAACTTTAATGGTTCTTGGAAAATCTCAGTTTCTTTACTTAGGCATTTGATAAAAATAAGATATTCGTTGAAAACCCTAGTATTTTTTTTTACGTTGAACGTGTTTGAAAAACCCATTTTATTACTTTTTAAGACTTAAGTCCTTGAACATAAATTTTAAACGGTAACCATTAATAAATAAAAACAATAACCTAAGCCATGGGGCCTTATTACATAAATAATCCCAAACTTAAAACTTAAAGAAAACTGAAAATAGTCTATGAAAATAAATAAAGTAAAACTTGATGGCCCCTCGAGTCTGCCTCGGCTCCCATGTCCACGATCTACTGCTCATCTAAAAGAGTAGAGAAAAATAAAAGGGTGAGCCACCAAGACTCAGTGTATAAATCCCGAAACACACAACGACCTGAGGCCCACAAACACATTATGGGCCTTGGCCCATACATTATGGCAACAATCATACATACATATTAAATGATGAATGGTAACTGGCCCAACCCATCCTAAAAGTCCATCCTCTACACACCAACCCGTACCAGCCAACACACCTCGGGGATTTCTATAATCAACCCGCCAACCGCTACACACCATATCGACAGCCGTACTACCTATTCCTATTAATCAGGAATTATTTAAGTGTGGCTTTGCCACCGATCACTATGTGACCTAACATTTGAATTCGTGGTTTAACCACCGATCACCGAGTGACCTATCATGCTCTTCCCCTTCATTATCATAATCCCACCCCATGCATACACACATGAAAAATTGAAAACATCATACCATCTCTAAGAAAATAGGCTTTCATATATATATCGATACACATAGAGATTTCTATGATTACGTACCTGGCATCATTTACAGACCCTTTTTCGGGTTTTATTCGACTGTCTACACAGCCTATTTCCGGCTTTTTAGCCCAATATATATATAATACAGTTAACTAGTGTGTTAGAGATCTACACACTTGTTTACCGATAAAATGATACTTTCTATGTCGATGCTATCCGTAGCCGACACAACCGCTATTTACCTAAGGTGTTGCTCAGAAGCCGGTCCACAACCCAGTGGCCAATCCCGAACTGCTGACACCGCTTATTTCTTAAACTTAGGGATTGGTTTGACAGATACAATCCCCTCCTTCGCCTGATCGATATTTGATTCCATCAAAAAGGCCTTATTAATCATAACATATGGTTAAGATTGTGATTTCGATATCGAATCTAACGAGAACCTAAAGAGAATCCCTTACCTTGAAATTCCCGAAAAGTGATATGAGATTCAGGGGCTAGCATTTTCGGCTTTTGGATCTAAGAGATCTACTCCAATTCCCGAATGTTACCCAACAAGAGAATACATAAAACCATTAAACCATTAATCAAATGTCAACCTTACCAATCTCAATAGCCTTTCGGCTTAACTTCCAAAAACCGAAAGAGAATAGTAAAGAGAAAAAGATTAGCACTTACCCTATCACAGGATATTCAGCTACTCCTAGAAGATTTCAGCTTTTGAGAAGATTCGAAGAAAAGATGATAGGAAGAAGTCTATGTAGATTCGACTTTAGTGAAGAATTCGACAAAAGGGAATAAGAAGTATTCGGCTATGGAGATGGGAATAGAGTTCAGAGTTTCGGCTTTTGAAAGAAAAGAAATTGCAGAGAATGGTTGAGAGTTTCGGCACAGAGAATGAAGAAAAGAATAGGGTTCAAAATGCCAAAATTGAAGAGATACCTCCCCTATTTATAGAGAATTTCGGCACTTTCCTATCAAAAACCGAAAGTGCCCCTCTTTTAATCGAAACTAAGCTATTTGATCAAGGGAAATTTCGGCACCCCTTGATCATAGAAAAACTGATTTCTCCTCCCCCTCCCAGAGTCAAAATTTCGGCCACCACCTAGCCTTGCAGATAACTCCTTGATTCTCTCCTTATCCTCATCTGACTACTCATCCACAGTGCCATGGATGACACTACCTCTTCCTTCTTTTATCAGCACATTATCCACCTTATTATCACATTAAATAAATTCCTAAATTTAAGCATCATTACCGAACTCCACTACTGCTATTGTAAATGCCGAAAATAACAAAAATAAAAGGTACCATGCGACTCGAACCTTGGACCCTCAATTGACGCCAACTCCCAGCCCTCTAAGTGGCGCCATTTTGCCACTGGGCCACAAGCCCATTCATGTCCTAGTTTACAGATATTATCTTTTAAACCTTATTCTAACAGGCTCTCCACTAGAGCGCCCAAATAGAAAATTTTAACTAAGGCCTCGGCCCAACCTTGAGCCCAATCTGAACCCCTTAAACCTTTTAATTATCACATTGAACGTAACACACATCAAATACAAAGGCCCATTAATTCAGGATGTTACATAAATACTGCAGGTACATTAGTTAAACCAAACGGCATCACAAGAAATTCAAAGAAATTCATAGTGTCTTTACCTGGTTCTGAATATGTAACTAAGTCGTCATCACAAGAAATACTGAAGATGTAACTAAGTCGTCTTAGTAGCCTCCAAAAACCCTCGTAGTTTAGGAGTAGGATTTAGATTTAGCTTTCTTTTATTTTCTTAAACGTTTTGTTATTTTCTCTTAGAACCAATTTCGATCCAAGATTTCTTTTATTCAATCAAAGTTATTCATTTTATTTTTCTATGCAAGCGATGAGATTCGTTATTCCACTCTTAATCGATACAAATCAGGATTATTCTATATTTCTTTTCTCTTTTAGTTTATTCGGGTTATTCACATGTTTATATCAATTGAGTTGGAGATTATGAATACCATGAGTAACTAATTCCCTTAGGGGAGATTAATAATTGGATGGGGGAGTAGTTAACGGAGTATTAATGGTTTCCTACAGAATTAGCTGGTATAAATTACGCATTCTTAAGAAGTAATCAAAGGTTAAACGAAGTCGAGAGATAAGTTTGTCGAATAAATCGTAATTTATCCTGATTGAAAAAGTGATGTCAGGAGATAAGCGAGTATCAATAAATTAATTAATTAGTTAGAGGCCGAGAGGTAATAATTGGTTAGTTAATAACTAATTCACCCTAAAACCTGATTTCGAAGTTAATTATAGCCCCTAAAATGACTTAATCTTCTTAATTGGTTTAATTGGTTTAGTTGTTTGTTTATTTTATTGTTTATTTATTTTAGTTATTTAGGTCTAAATATTTGTCACTTTTATGATTTATCGTAATATAGAATTTAATTATTACTATTTAGACCTATTATAGTAAAGAGGTTTTCAATAGATTTAATTCATCCTCCCTTAGGTACAATCCTCGGAATATTTTCATGTGTTTCGTTGTAACACAATACTATATTACAATTTCACTCTATACTTGCGGATACCGCTGCTTTATTTCTTATATTTTGGTGTGATATTTTCCATTCAAAGTTTGCACATTTGGCAATAGTCACTTGCGATTGAAAGATTTCGTGATTGGCTATACTAAGCCTAGCATACATACAGCTTCCATGTAATAGCCATTTTTCATCTAAATCGAAACAATGGTTTTGGGACCACAAATCCGAGGTCAGAAGAGCATTATTCTAATATTATTTTATGGTCTATCGTATGATAAAAATATCGTATAAAAATTTCGTTAAGAAATTTTACCGTTTACATGTCTAATCTGATAAAAAGGACTAAATTGCATAAAGTGTAAAAATTGAATTCTAATAGCTAAAGGTATTAAATAGCTATGGAATTTAAATTGGAGGTCCTTATATAGTAAATAGATCATTTAGAGTAGTTAGTGGATAAGAATGATTATTCATCATTGGAAATTTAATAAATTATTAAGGTTAATTTTGGAAAAAAAAAAGAAATGATAAATGATGATAAATAAATAAAATAATCTAATATCATCATCTTTTACCAAATAAAAGAAAAAATAAAGATGGAAACCCTAGCCATGGAAGCTTGAAGTTAGCAAGCTTATTTTTACTCATTTAGGTATGTATTTTTGTCCTGTTTTTAATAATTTTGGGCCTCGAGGGCTCACACAAGGGACAATGTATTTGTTTTTTATTGGTTTCCGATATGAATGTTATTTTATATGAAATATCTACTTATTTGATCTGTAAACTCTGGTAATGCACTGTAACCCTGTTCTAGCGACGGATACAGGTTAGGGGTGTTATATTTATTAGTATCAGATCTACTAATGTGTGCTCGTAATCGTGAATTTGATTACAAGACGTTTAGTTGACTGATCGTCTAATTTTGTATCGTTTTGAAATAGACTTTAAGCTGAAAATGGGATTAATGGTTATTGATCCGATGGAAAGGATGGAAATGGTGTTGGATGGTTAACTTGCACGAAATGGACACTTAGAAATGAACCAACAATATGAAATATCGTGACCCAATTTCTATAAAGTGAAATAACAAACAAGTCTTTTAAGAAGAAGAAGTAAACTATGACCCGCTATTTAGAAAAATAGGAACCAACAGCATGTTAGAACGCCACACTTCAGAACAAAGAAGGAAAGGAAGTGATAAGTTCAAAAGAAAAAGGTTTGACGCCACAAGGAGTACCTTGATAAGTCTAAGTAAGTTCTTTCAAGAACAATGAGATAGAATTCTCACAATAACTCAAAAATATTCATTCAACATTCATTCAACATAGTCTTTTTAACATTGTCCTTTTACAAGCTATTTATAGGCACTAATATGACTATTCACATTCTACATTTATACCAGCTATTAACAAAATATTAAAATTCGGTTATAACTCTTGATGGGCAGCCAAAGAGTCATGTCTTTTCACTTGATTCATGCATAGCTGAAAAGTCATGCCTCTTCACTTGATGAAGGCTTAATAGTCCTTTAAATATGTTGCTTGATGTCCCTTCATTTTCCCCTTAACCAAATGCCTTAATGCTTGTGTATTAATCTCTTTAATTGACACCATAACTAGCTTTGAGTGCATGAAACCGATCAGACTTGAAGAGTCACTCTTGGTCCATTTGAACAGCCACCAGAATGAACTTTGAGTGCTTCAATATCCACCAAAATGTTCCCTTTATGCACCAGCAATTAAGTGACCAAATGCACACTCTTTTATGCCAAAACTGAACAACCATTTGAATGTGACAACATTTGATCCTTTTTGGAAAATGAATAGCCCTATTGTAGCTTTAAAATATGTGACCAGCCTTTTGGACTTTCCTACAACAAACTATTGAACACACTGTCGAAACCATTTTTTTAACCGGGTTTTAAAAAAATGGGGATCGACTTTAAAAGAAAATGGAATGGAGTCGCCATCGATCTTTTATTCAACGTGTGATCGGATCACCTTAAGATGGATTATTTTAATAAAACATTTGGATTTATTAAAACAATAATTTTTGGTCTACGAAATATAAGAAAATAGGTTTGTGAGTCGGTTACGTGCGAGGAAGGATTAGCACCCTCACAACACCCAAAATTGGTACCAAATTGATTAGCTAGTGTCCTTGTGTTGAAAACTTGAAAATGTTTAAGATGTGATACTTTTTAAAGAATGTTAATTAATTTTGAATTCAATCTCAAGATTCACTCGTTCCGAAGGAATAAAAACATCACATCCAGCACGTTAGGATATGACACGTTTATACCCCGACACCGAGATCATCTTTGATTTTCAAAATATGCGATTAAAAGGATATTTGGTTATTTGGTCAAACAGAAAACCGAAACCCAACACGATAGGGCACGATTTCTAAAATTTCCAAACACACAAATATTGCCTTATTATGAAGAATTTTCAAATACACAATTTTAAAATTGGCTCAAAATGCATTTTATTAGCCTATTTGGAATGACAATAGAACTACTAATATCAATCAAGATGATAAAGTTTGAATCACAATGCGATAGTGTAAATAAACAAGATTACAGACATTGAATAATATACATGGATAAAATATTATACTAATGAATAATCATAATATGAAATTTAAAGGGAATGAATTTGGGTACATACAAGGGCAAGCCAATTAATACAAATAACAGATAGCAAGTTTTAAAACAAGATAAGCCAATGATATATATAAAATAATATGTATCAATCCAAATAATATACATGTAATAAAAAAAACTCGATACAAAATAATGTACATATATAAATAATAATGACATGTGAAAGTGTTTGGAATAAATATAATTTAAAATAAGATCATTAAAAGAACAATTATATATTTATATATAGATTTAAAATAAAATATATATACATATATATTTAAGAGAAAATACATAAAATAATATGAAACTAATAATATATACATAAAATGAGATAATTTTAATATAAATTATGTATGTATATATATAAAATAATAGTATGTGAGAGTATTTAAGTTAAAAGTTATGCAAATTACTAAAACAAAGAAATAGGAAATTTTGAAATCAAATATTTATATGATAAATAAATAAGATATATATACTAAACGAAGTTTAAAGAAACTTAAAACATTGTAAAATCAATAAAATGATTCAAAGTAATTTATTAACACAGCTTTTAAAAATGGATAATGAGTAAATTAAAAAAAGAAAAAGTTGCAAAGATTATAAACAAAAGTTAAGAAAGTACTTACTCGGAATAAAAATAAAATCAAAGGGCTACTTTATAAATAAATAAAATCATTTAAACGCATGCAATGATTAAACTGAAACGCACACAAATTAGTAGGGGTTAAAAGTGCAATTGAACTAAACCCTTGTACTCATCATTTAAGCGTGGATCAAATTGAAGTAGCGCACAAATTACAGAGGTTAAATTAAAATTAAAGAAAATATACGCGGTATCTAATTAAAATACGGCACAGAAAAGAGGGACTAGAGGCGCAATTATCCCATCACCGCAAAAACGCGCGGATCCTATGGGTATTGGATCGGGTCGGGTCGGGGCAGCCTTATACGACGTCGTTTTGAGGCCATTTAATCAGACTTCAAACGACGTCATTTCACACGATTTAAATAGGTAAATAAACCCTAAAAACTAATCAAAAATCGAGCCCCCTCTCCTTTTAGAATTGAAACCCTAGCCTCCCTTTGTATCTTTCTCACCAAAACCCAAACTCGTAACTGAAGAGGGTTCGATTTCCCAAATGTGTGTGATTTCGATGAGGAGAAGGAGCTCCGACGACCCGGCCCAAAACAGGTACTTTCCTGCCCCTTTTCTATTTCTCACACGCAAAGAAAAAAAAACACCGAAGCTAACAGAACTGGGTAAAGTAATCGGAATAGAAAAACACCTTTTTTGTTTCTGGTTATCTATTGCTCTGTATATTTTTATACCCGTCAAAAAAAATATTACAATGGATTCCTCGGTTTTTAAAGGCCGAAAATCGGAAAAAGAATAATAATCAAAAGAAAAAATACAATATTTTGCTTTTTCTCTACTTTGCTTTGTTGTTTTTCGCGTCTTTTTCGCAGTCACGAAGGCCGTATGCTTGCTTTGGCGAGTGCGAGGCGACGTGGAGGGTGCGTAGGCCGACGACACCGATGCGTTGGAGGCGATGCGGAGGTGTGCTGGTGAAGGCTCGCGCGCGTGGCGTGCGCAGTGACGCGTGGAGGCACGTCGCGCGCGTGGCCGGAAGCACGCGTGTGCTGCCGAAGCCTCTGGAATTCTCTAGGGTTTCTGTCTTGCTGAAACTATTTGGGCCGTTCGGGCCGGTTTTAGATTAGGCTTAGTGTTTTGGGCTAGCTTGTAACTGGGTTAGGGTTTAGTACAATTGGGTAGGCTGATTTGGGCCTTAAAAATGTAATGCACACGGACTTTAACTTTGGTTGTTTATTCTATTTTGTTTATTGCTATTTTTTTTATTTAATTTCTGACGGGCCCGGGCGAAATGGGCCTTCTACAGCTTCCCCTCTTTTCTCATTGTCGTTGATCGCTGTGAAGTCAGAGTTTTAAAATTATAAAGATAATGATCGAACCTGGAAACTAACTATGACAACGATTGAGGCAAGTGCTCCTATCAAATAGTAGTATAGCGTAGGCAAGACCGGATTGTCGAACCCAAAGGAACTAAAAATACTAATACTAACTTTCTTTATATTATTTAGCCTAAGAATTAAGCGAATGGTTGTTTAATTTAAATTAATTAACTACTAGACTAAAGACTCTAAGATAAAGAAGAATGAATTTGGGAGAATACTTGAGAAAAAACCAATTGATTAAGATGACACCCAAGGAAGAATCCACCTAGACTTCACTTGTTAGCTAACTCTGAACCAGACGATGTATTCACTTGACTTGATCCGTAGGATTCCCTAATTTATATTAAACCCTCTCTCGAGGCAAATAACGTCTAACCCTAGGTTTATTAATTGAAATCCCTTTCTAATTAAAACCCCTAGAATTGCATTAACTCAATCTATGGACTCCCATATTAAGCTTCACCCTAATCCGGCAATGCCTCGTCACCCTATCTCTAGGCGCGCGATCAACTCCACTTAACTATGCTAGATCTACTCTTAGGCAGGGACTTTTGCTCCTCCACCTAAGCACATCAAACTTGAATTAATATCCGCGAAATATCAACACAAGAATTAAGAACACATAATTAAGAACAAATCAAATATTTATCATATAGTTCAGTAAACGATAACAAGATTCATCTAAGTTTCATCCCCCTCAGGTATCTGAGGGTTTAGTTCATAACAATAAAGGGAAACATCTTATAAGAAAAGATAAAACAAAACATAAGAAATCCCTAAAACCCCCTGAAGGAATTGAAGAGGAGATCCTCCGTCTTGAGTATAATTCCGGCTTTTAGAGATGGATCAACTGGCTATCCCCGAGCGAATTCCCACAAATTTGCCTTCTCTGGCCTAGCAAGACGCCCCTAAACGGTAGCTTTAGGCTCCCGTCAACTCCCTCCTTTTAGGTCATACTTAGGGTGTATTTATAGGCTTTTGGAATGTGTTTCTTTGCCCCTAAGTATCCAAATCCGATTGAAATTGCTCTTTTCCGCGGCAGGGACACTGCTATGGCACACGCCCGTGTGAATTGTCTTTAGGCCGTGTTCAATCTTCATTTATGAGGCACAGCCGATTATTTCATGGCTTAGACCGTGTTCGAGATTATTGAGGAGGCACGGCCGTGTGGTCTTGGGCCCAGTCCGTATTAATTTCGTGCTTTGGCCCATTTGGCTCGTTTTAAGCCCGTTTCTTATTCTTTTCATCCTCCGGTGCTTTCCCTGAGTATAAAACATGAAAAGAAAGGATTAAGGACACCTTTTTACATAAATCAAGGGATAAATCATCCAAAAGTATGCTAAATGTGGGATTAAAATATGTTACTTTTATGGTTCATCACATACCCCCAAACTTAAGCTTTTGCTTGTCCTCAAGCAAAATTCTCAACTTACAATTAAAACGAACTTTCCATGATTCAATATTCCTATCAACAATGTCTCATCATAATTCATAGATAATTTATACATGGATAATTTAACTCAAAGAGTCCTAAAGATTCAAACAATCTAAGTCATACATTTGTAGCACAAAGCATAGGTGCTTCCCCTCATCTAAATAATTACCTCTGATTCAAAATCTACAAGGGTTGACGTCCTCACTAAAGATTCACTCAAATCACTCGAAGTGTTTAAGGTTCAGAATTAAGCACTCAAATGTCAAACCTGAAAAGTTAATCCCATAGGCTTGCATGAAAATCAAATCTCCACCACTGTAATATGAGATGATGCATAAATCAAAAGGTCTTTGAAAGGGTTGTAACGGGCCTTGGGTTAAAGGTGTGGTTAAAGGCTGAATTAGAGGGTTAGAATCAAAATTGACCTAAAAAATTTATTAACCAGAAACAATAAACTAAATAAAAGTAATTACATCAACTGAAGGCTAATAATACTAATAATACGAGCTTCTTCTTCAATATTTGGAATTCAAACGTATAAGCTCATTTAATCACAAAACTAATAATGAATAATGAATATACTTTTTTTTTAAGAACAAATCATAAATACATAACAAAGGATAAATTACTGAAATAAAAACATAGTTAGGCTATTAATCAAATCAAATCTCGATATAAAGGTAGTCAAAAGGAATGGTGATAACAAAAACAAAGGGTTTCTGGGTTAAAATTAGTGGGTGAGTTAATAAAAAGGGTTATTAGGTTTAAACGAGGTTTACTAGGGGTTAATTATGAAGGTAGGCTTTTTATGGAGTAAGTGGGTTAAATCCTAGGTGCCTTTATCATTTCTGTATAGCAAATCAAAGATGTGGTCTCAGCATGTATAATCGATGCAAGTTCTAGAATAACAAATCAATGTTGACACACTCATAATCAAAAAGTGAGCATGAAAAAGGATATATGCTCTTATAAGGCTCAAAATCTCACAAAAATTATGGGTATTTTGATGTCAACCTCGTAAATTTCAAACTTCAAAGTAACATTCAAATTCAGGTAGACAACCTAGAAAATTTTTAATTTCTGAAAAATAGACTTATCATGCTTGATTCTCTAGAATTCTTAGAATTTAATTATCAATGCACAATTATCAATGACTTAATTTAAAACACATCAATAAAGATCATGAATCATAGGAATTCAATTCTAATGATAATATGAGAAACTTACTTTAAGAAACAAGACATAATTCAGGATTTGAGAATAATGCAAAAAGTTTGGCACCTAATTTCAGGAATTTGAGAATAATGAAACAAAAATTAGGCACCTTTTTAGGTTGCTCACCCCCCCACACTTAAGATGTACATTGCCCTCAATGTACAAGGATATAATAACACAATCATAATAAAATTATAAGATATAGGGAGAAGTGAAACTTCCTGAATTTTGGATGGATTCCTTGAGTCAGAGGTGGCAGATGACTTATGTAGCAGTGAGTTACTCCTAGTGATTTGTTCGTTATTTTTTAGTGTACCATTGAAACTGCGAAGTCATCAGTTAGATGTCTAGGGGGCGGAATTAAACAAGTGTTTGTTAGTAATACTCTAAGTTTAGATAGCCAATGATAATATGAATAAAATAAGGGTATGAAACATAGAAGGCAAAAGAGTTTAAATTAAGACAAATAAAAATTAGAACGAAAGAACTAAAAATAAAGAAAAGAAAACTAAAAATAAGGAAAATAAAAGGACTCAGAGGTCCTCATCATCAGCTGGGTCCTACGGTGGTGTTGGTGAAGAGATGTGGAAGTGATGACAAATCTGCTGGAGGGTGGCCTCGATACCGTCAAAACGTCGAGCTGTGTCAGTGAATTGCTGAGTACAGTATTGCTCGAACTGAGTAAGGCGTGCAAAAATGTCCGAAAGTGAAGCTGCCGTATGGGTGGGCTGCTGGCTCGGGGGTGGTGGCTCCTGTGGTGGTGGGACATCATCAGTAATGTCCTCGGGCTCCTCCTCGTCAGTGGGGAGGGCTAATCGGTATTGAGGGGGATCGGTTCCATGTCGACGCTGGATCATCCTCATATGTAGCATCGTCTGGATGCCCTGTGGGGCTATCTGCCCTATCATTGTGAGTGAGGAGGTTTGTGCGTCGGTGTTTAGGAGCCCGAAATACCGAGCTAAGCGTGTGATGTATGGACCCATGGATATAATCCCTCGTCGATGCTGCTCCGTCTGATGTTGAATAGCTCGGGCTATAAAATATGCTAGGTCGACAACTTGTCCGTTTGACATGCACCATAGGTAGTAGGCGTCATGAGTATTGACGACGCTGGTGCTCTCCTGTCGACCTGTCAAAGTATGAGCCAAAATAGCGTGTACGTACCTCAAAGACGGTGCCAGGGCCGTCGGTTTTGAGCGACTTGGGTCATAATCGAAAGAGTGGGTAGCTACCTTGTGCCAACATTGGGTGGGGCTGAAATGTATATGGCGATGCAACTCCGAAAGGTCATTCTCTGCTACGAAGTCGTCTGTATAAAGTCCTAAAGCGACTCTCCGAATCGCGCACGCTCAAATTGTCGTATAGTGCCACCGAGACAGAATTGTATTGTGCCAGGATCATCGTAACAGCTCATCACTGTTTGAAGTTGAAATTTTGAGTAGAGCTCCAAAGTGAGATCTTGGTATGTGTGCTCGACAATGTTGAAGAATAGCTCCCACGGATCAGTGGTTAGGAGAGCTCGTATGTCACTGCCAAGATGGACCTGCTCTAAAGCGGCCCAGTCAATACATCTGCCTGTTCCGAGGGGTCGCGCGTGAAGTAATTTATATCGGTCCTCTTGGATCCCTGGAGGAAATTGGAGGAACGAATGGCGGACTTCGGCAGATGCGCTTGCGGCTGATGATCCGGGTCCTTTTCACTTTTTCGAGCTTGGTGCTGTTGTTCTCTTTCCTCGGGACGATGACATTTTACCTGAGAGTATGAGTTATTCAAGTAATATTTCTATCACATATATTTTGGTCAATGATCACAATAGACTAAGACTTATAATAAGATTTTGCAATCATAGTATGAGTAAGCATAATAAACGATTCTTATTTAACTAGAGTAATCGGGATAGTATTTCAAAATGATAAAATCCTAAGGATTTAATCATTACTAATTCACAATAGTAATAAATATAAACTAAACTAAATGAAATTCTTTATGAAAAATTAGTTAAAAGAAAGAAAAGAAAAAAATGGAAAAGATATAGTGAGTTTGTGACCAGTAGTGGAGTTTACGGCGTGGACAAGCGGAACACGGGTGTGTAACAGAGGAGCACGGGCGTGTGCTGTAACAATTTCTGGGTACCACGGTGGTGGAGCGAATGTGGACTCTGCTAACACGGGTGTGGCTTCGTATTTTTGTGTTTATGAGAAAGGGAGAGGGTTGAGGAGGTGGTGGGAGGCAATGGGGATGAGTTTTGTGAGTGGTGGCCGGAGTGGGGGTAAGGATTTTGGGAGAAATCGATTTAGGGTTATGACATTTGTGGAAGATGAGTGTCATGTTCTATATATAGGGGGTCGGACACGAGTAGGGGACACGCCCGTGCTCGATTTTTTCAGCCCGTGCTTTTCGTAATTTTCAAATTTTGGGCGCGATCGGGGTGCTTGGCCACGGCTGTGGTTAAAGTGACACGCTCGTGTTCTTCTTTACACGATTGTTCAGAACGGGCGTGTTGGGCCCGTGTTCGACAAGTCAGTATAGTCCACGGTTGCTCAGCACGGGCATGTCTAGCCCGTGTTTGGCAAGTCAGTATACTCCACGGTTGCTCAGCACGGGCGTGGGGCTATTGTCATAGCTCGTGTTGGGGATAAAAATTGCCTTTGTCGAGCACAGCTATAAGTACGCCCGTGTCTCATCCCATGGCTTCCACACGGCCACGGGCACGCCCGTGTGTAAGGCCGTGTGGTCTAAAACCTGCGCTTTATTGGATTAGTTAATATGGGATTTAAATGCTAAAAATTTAAGAATCTAATGTTAGTGAGGTTAGTGCTCGGGTTGCCTCCTGAGAAGCGCTCGTTTAAAGTCTTAAGCTAGACTTATCCTGCTTTCATTTCTAGAAGAAAGTTCACAGAGCTGAAGCTCCTCTCTCATATCCGTGAAATCCTCACCATTATAGATTTTGAGTCGGTGACCATTTACCTTGAATGTGCCTTGAGTGGGATGAGTTACCTCTATTGTGCCATAGGGAAAGATTGTTTTAATCATGAATGGGCCTGACCATCTTGATTTCAGTTTCCCATGAATCAATTTAAGCCTTGAGTTGTATAGTAGGACCAAGTCCCCTACTTCGAATTGTTTCGATTTCTTTAGACGAGCATCATGGCGTCGCTTTGTTGCCTCCTTGTATAGTTTCGAGTTCTCGTAGGCATCAGCTCTCCATTCGTTTAACTCGTTCATATGCATCATTCTTTTCTTTCCTGCAGTTTTAAGATTGTAATTTAAAAATTTTATAGCCCAAAAAGCTTTGTGTTCTAAGCCCAAAAAGCTTTGTGTTCTAACTCGAATGGTAGATGACAGCTTTTCCCATAGACAAGTTTGTATGGGGATGTTCCTAAAGGGGTTTTAAAGGCTGTTCTATAGGACCATAAAGCGTCATCTACTTTTATTGCCCAATCTTTTCTGTTTGATTCAACCGTTTTTTCTAGGATGCGTTTAAGTTCTCGGTTTTCTACTTCAACTTGCCCACTGGTTTGAGGGTGATATGGGTAGCTATCCTATGGTGTACTCCATATTTTTTTAAGACTTTGTCAAATTGAGTATTACAGAAATGAGTGCCCCTATCACTAATGATAGCTCTAGGTGTTCCAAATCGAGAGAACAGTTTCTTGAGAAACTTAACTACTACTCTAGCATCATTGGTAGGTAAAGCTTCAGCTTCCACCCATTTTGACATGTAATCAATTGCCACTAGGATGTATTTATTTCCAAATGAACTAGGGAATGGACCCATAAAATCAATACCCCATACATCAAATATTTCACATGATAGCATATATGTTTGAGGCATTTCATCATGTTTAGAAGCATTACCTGTTCTTTGGCATTTATCACACGAAGCGACATACCTGTTGGCATCTTTAAATAGAGTGGGCCAATAAAAACCTGATTTGAGTATTTTATGTGCTGTTTTAATGCCACTGTAGTGTCCTCTTGAAGGTCCTGAATGGCAATGTTCCAGGATTTTGCTTGCTTCCGCCCTTGTAACGCATCTCCGAATTACTTGATCTGCACATATGCGGAAAAGAAAAGGATCTTCCCAAAAATAGTTTTTCGCATCAGCAAGGAATCGTTTCTTTTGATGATGTGTTAGCCTTTTAGGTAAGATGTTAGCTGCTAAATAATTCGCAATATCTGTAAACCATGGTACCTCAAAGTTGGTTATAGAAAAGAGTTGTTCTTTAGGGAACTAGTCGTTTATCTCTCTTTCGTCGAGCTCTTCAATATGTGGGTTTTCAAGCCTGGAGAGGTGATCTGCTGCAAGGTTTTCAGCTCCCTTTTTATCCTGTATTTCCAAATCAAATTCCTGTAAAAGTAAAATCCATCTTATGAGTCGAGGTTTTGCATCAGGTTTAGTTAAAAGATAACGAAGAGCGGAGTGATCAGTGTAAACGACAACTTTAGATAATACTAAATATTGTTTGAATTTATCAAATGCAAAGACCACAGCTAGTAATTCTTTTTCAGTGGTGGTATAATTTTCTTGCACGGCTGTTAATGTCTTGCACGATAAGCAAATGTACCGTATGGGCATGTGAGTGTTGTTTTCTCTTGATCTTCAGGTGCTATTGGGATTTGGAAATAACCGGAAAGTCCATCTAGGAAGCAATAGTACATATGCCCAGATAACCTTTCTAACATTTGATCAATGAAGGGCAGAGGGAAGTGATCTTTTCTAGTGGCGTCGTTCAGCTTCCTATAATCAATACAGACTCTCCAACCTGTGACTGTTCTGGTGGGAATTAGTTCATTCTTTTCGTTGGCTACCACCATCATGCCTCCTTTCTTTGGAACAACTCGCACAGACTTACCCAATTGTCGTCGAAATAGGATAAATTATTCCAAAGATCTAGAAGTTTAATTACCTCGGCTTTCACAACTTCTTTTACGTTGGGATTCAATCGTCTTTGAGGTTGTACACATGGCTTGTATTCCTCTTCCATTAAAATTTTGTGGGTGCAAAACGATGGGCTTATCCCCTTAATGTTAGAGATTTTCCAAGCTATGGCTCTTTTATATTCTCTTAATACCTGTGTCAGCTCCTCTTTTTCCTTGGGTTCTAATTCTGAAGAGATAATTACCGGTAGCGTAGAATTGTCCCCGAGGAATGCATACTCTAGGTGCTTCGGTAATTGTTTTAATTCTAATTTGGGCGGCTCATCAATGGAGGGTTTTTGTTTTGGTTCGTCATTGACTTTAATGCTCTCTTCTTTCGTTTGTCTAGATGAAGATGTATTCAAATTCAGCTCGTCAACTTCATCTTCTTCCCCCTCTTCTTGAGTCGAGCACGCTTCCATCGTGTCATCATGTATAATTTCCTGTAATGAGTTTTGAATGATATGATCAAGTGGTATCAACAAAATAACAGAATAATCTTGTTCTCTAGAATATCGCATGGCGTCATAAATTTGAAAAATAATTTCCTCCTCGCCTATCCTTAATGCAAGTTTTCCATCACCTACATCGATAGCAAATTCTAGCAAGAGCTAGCTAAAAAGGATGCCCTAAAATTAAGGGAACCTCAATGTCCTCATCCATGTCAAGCACAACAAAATCAACAGGGAAAATAAATTTATCAATTTTTACTAAGACATCTTCGATAACTCCTCTAGGATATTTAATAGATCTTCACTAATCGAATACACATCCTAGTGGGTTTTGGTTCCACTGAGATCTAGTTGTTTAAACATTTTATAAGGCATTAAATTAATATCGCACCTAGATCAGCTAATGCTTTCTTAATATTTAAACTACCAATTAAACATGGGATAGTAAAACTTCCTGGGTCTTTTAATTTGGTTGGTAACTTATTTTGAAGGATGGCTGAACATTCTTCATTAAGCTCCACTGTTGATATTTCTTCGAGCTTCCTTTTATTCGTCAGGAGTTCTTTTAAGAATTTTGCGTACGTCGGCATCTGTGAAATGGCCTCAACAAAGAGTAAGTTAATATGTATTTGTTTAAAGAGTTCAAGAAATTTACCGTATTGGGCATCTAATCGGTCTTTCTTTAACTTTGCTGGGTATGGGATTGGTGGTTTACTTTCTTTGCGCACTGGAGTTACATCCTCAACTCCCTCATCCTTTGCTTTGTCATCTTCATGTGGTATTTTCTTCTTTGGTTCGACTAACTCCCTTCCACTTCTCAGTGTAACTGCCTTTGCTATTTTGTTCCTTTAGAAAAAATCTCTGATCGAATTTCAGAAACCATCTTAGTAAGTTGTCCAACTATGTTAGTAAGTTGTCCAACTGTCTTAGTGAGTTCCCCGACTTGGCTCTTGATCCCTTTAATTGATGCCTGTTGATTCTTAAGGGTGGTCTCAGTGTCTTGGAGACGGTTATCTGTAGCTGCCATGAATTTTGTCAGCATCTCTTTAAGGTTCGGCTTCTTCTCCTGTGGATAGGGCTGATTTTGGTAGGGTAGGTACTCAAGATTCGCCACATTTCCACTTGTGTCGCACTGCATCACTAGATGTACCTGCGAAGAACACAAACTATCAAGCTTTTTATTCATCATCTCTACCTGTGTTGATAGCATGGTTACTGCATCGATGTTGAAAACTCCGGCTGATTTTGTTGGTTTTGTCCTTGTAACCTGCCACTGATAGTTATTCAGTGACATCTCTTCAATAAACTCGTAGGCTTCTTCAGGAGTTCTGTTTTTCAGGGTTCCACCGGCGACTAAATCAATTAGTTACCTCGTTGAGGGGTTTACACCATTATAGAAAGTTTGGACTTGGAGCCACAAGGGTAAACCATGGTGCGGACACCTTTTCAAGAGATCCTTGTATCTCTCCCATGCATCGTATAATGTCTCTAAATCCATCTGCACAAAAGAAGAGATATCATTCCGTAATTTGGTCATTTTGGTCGGCAAGAAATATTTTAATAAAAAAATTTCGGTCATTTGATCCCATGTGGTGATTGACCCTCGTGGTAACGAGTTTAACCACAGTTTGGCTTTATTCCTTAATGAAATGGGAAATAACCGAAGCCTTATGGCATCATCAGAAACGCCATTTATTTTGAAGGTATCACAGAACTCTAAAAAATTAGCTATATGAGTGTTTGGATCTTCGTCCTGCAAACCATCAAATTGAACAAATTGTTGAATCATTTGTATAGTGTTAGGCTTTAATTCAAAATTATTACCAGCTATAGCAGGCCTAACAATACTAGATTCGGCTCCTGTTAAATGAGCTTTAGCATAATCATACATAGTACGTGGAGCATTATTTTCTGCCACATCTTGTGGTGGTGGATTATTTTCATCCATCCCTTCAAGTAGGATTGGATCTACCTTCTGCTCTTTTTCTCATGTAATTTAGGGCTCGCCTAATTTCTCTGCGATTCTCATGGCGGTAGCTTCAATATCACTGTCGTATACTAGTGGTCCTCTCGGGTTCCTTCTAGTCATAAACTAGAGGTACCTGGAAGGAAGAAGAAATAAAATAAGAAAAATTAGCAAATAAAATAAGAAATAAAATTAAATTGCAAAAAATAAAAAATGGCTAAAGTAATAAAAATAGAGTGTTCTTAATATTTTAGTTCCCCGGCAACGACGCAAAAAACTTAATCGTTGTGAAGTCAGAGTTTTAAATTTATAAAGATAATTATTGAACCTGGAAACTAACTATGACAACGATTGAGGAAAGTGCACCTATCGAATAGTAGTATAGCTTAGGCAAGACTGGATTGTCGAACCCAAAGGAACTAAAAGTACTAATACTAACTTTCTTTCTATTATTTAGCCTAAGAATTAAGCGAATGGTTGTTTAATCTAAATTAATTAACTACTAGACTAAAGACTCTAAGACAAAGAAGAATGAATTTGGGAGAATACTTGAGGAAAAACCAATTGATTAAGACGACACCCAAGGAAGAATCCACCTAGACTTCACTTGTTATCTAACTCTGAACCAGACGATGTATTCACTTGACTTGATCCTTAGGATTCCTTAATTTATATTAAACCCTCTCTTGAGGCGAATAACGTCTAACCCTAGGTTGATTAATTGAAATCTCTTTCTAATTAAAACCCCTAGAATTGCATTAACTCGATCTATGGACTCCCATATTAGGTTTCACCCTAATTCGGCAAAATCTCGTCACCCTATCTCTAGGCGCGCGATCAACTCCGCTTAATTATGCTAGATCTACTCTTAAGCAGGGACTTTTGCTCCACCACCTAAGCACATTCAACTTGAATTAATATCCGCGAAATATCAACACAAGAATTAAGAACACATAATTAAGAACAAATCAAATATTTATCATATAGTTCAGTAAACGATAACAAGATTCATTTAAGTTTCATCCCCCTCAGGTATCTAAGGGTTTAGTTCATAACAATAAAGGGAAACATCTCAGAAGAAAAGATAAAACAAAACATAAGAAATCTCTAAAACCCCCTGAAGGAATTGAAGAGGAGATCCTCCGTCTTGAGTATAATTTCGGCTTCTAGAGATGGATCAACTGGCTATCCCCGAGCGAATTCCCACAAATCTGCCTTCTCTGGCCTAGCAAGACGGCCCTAAACGGTAGCTTTAGGCTTCCGTCGACTCCCCCCTTTTAGGTCATACTTAGGGTGTATTTATAGGCTTTTGGAATGTGTTTCTTTGCCCCTAAGTATCCAAATTCGATTGAAATTGCTCTTTTCCGCGGCAGGGACACGGCCATGGCACACGCCCGTGTGAATCGTCTTTAGGTCGTGTTCAGTCTTCATTAATGAGGCAGGGCCATGTATTTCGTGGCTTAGACTGTGTTCAAGATTATTGAGGAGGCACGGCCGTGTGGTCTTGGGCCCAGGCCGTGTTGATTTCGTGCTTTGGCCTATTTGGCTCCTTTTAAGCCCGTTTCTTGTTCTTTTCATCCTTCGGTGCTTTCCCTGAGTATAAAACATGAAAAGAAAGGATTAAGGGCACCTTTTTACATAAATCAAGGGATAAATCATCCAAAAGTATGCTAAATGTGGGATTAAAATATGTTACTTTTATGGTTCATCAGTCGTGTAACGAGAATAGAGCAAAGACTTCAAAAAGGGCCAATTTTGCCCGGTCTTGCCAAATCTTGACCTCTTTCAGTGCTTCTTTTCTTCGAGTAGCTTCATTCCATCCCACTGCATCTTTAAGGGCATGAAAACTAACGCTTCGATCCAATTCGATGTAATTTTCGGGAGAAGAGATTTGTAGCTTCAATCTGCTCCGTCGGAACTTCATGGTGATAAGAATTCAGAGAGAAGAGATTCGTAACCTCAATCTTCTCTACTGAAACTTCAAGGAAATAAGGATTGATCCTCATTGTAAACTTAGGGAGGAGGGATTTGTAGCTTCAACCTACTCCACTGGAACTTCAAGGAGATAGAAATTCAAAGAGAAGAGATTCGTAATCTCAATCTTCTCTTCTGAAACTTTAAAGAAATACGGATTGGTCCTCATTGTAAACTCAGGGAGGAGGGATCTGTAGCTTCAACCTACTCCACTGGAACTTCGAGGAGATAGAAATTCAGAGAGAAGAGATTTGTAACCTCAATCTTCTCTGCTAAAACCTCAAAGAAGTAAGGATTGATTCTCATTGTAAACTCAGGGAGGAGGGATTCGTAGCTTCAACCTACTCCATTGGAACTTCGAGGAGATAGAAATTCAGAGAGAAGAGATTCATAATCTCAATCTTCTCTACTGAAACTTCAAAGAAATACGAATTGGTCCTCATTGTAAACTCAGGGAGGAGGGATTTGTAGCCTCAACCTACTCCACTGGAACTTTGAGGAGATAGAAATTCAGAGAGAAGAGATTCGTAACCTCAATCTTCTCTGTAAAAACTTCAAAGAAATACGGATTGGTCCTCATTGTAAACTCAGGGAGGAGGGATTCGTAGCTTCAACCTACTCCACTGGAACTTCGAGGAGATAGAAATTCAGGTGTTCGATATGTTTCACTACTGCTCCGTGGGATAAGATCTGCAATCTTTAACTGATCTGCTCCACTAATGTTTAGTGAGAAGGACTGGTCATGCTTGATCTGCTCCACTGCTTCCTCGAGGGAACAAAATCTAAAATCTTTAGTCTACTTCCTTGCTATCTTAGGAAGATAAGACTACAATCTTCGATCTGCTTCACTGCAAACTCAGGAAGACTAGATCTGCTATCTTCAATCTGCTCCACTGCAAACTCAGGGATGCCCGACTGGTATTTTCGATCTGCTTCACTGCAAACTTAGGAAGACAAGATTTGTGAATTCACCGATGTTGCGACCCCGTCCTCTGGGGGACTTATCCTGTAAAATTGGTTTTATGTGTTTATGCTTATGCAAAATGGTTAGGATGCAATGATCAGAATGAATCCAATGCTCCTAACTAAATGTATTATGGATGACATTTGCATGAATGCAGAATGTCATGAGAATGGTCTTTTTACAATGATTAGGATGCAATGATCAGAATGAATCAAATGCTCCTAACTAAATGATATTATGAATGACATTTGCATAAATGCAGAATGTCATGAGAATGATCCTTTGTTAAAAGTATAAGGATCAGGATGCAATGATCGGAATAAATCAAATGCTCCTAACTAAATGTGTCTTGCATGAATGTAGAATTTCATGAGAATGATCCATTTTTAAAAGTTTAAGGTGTCATCGCTCATTCTTTATTAAGGCCTTATCACTGATGTATTATGCTGCCATCTTGTTCGGTTGGTATTCTCGATAGAAAACCCGAGAAAACGATTATATCTTGCTCAACGGATTTTCCCCATTGTAACTTCAGGGTTCATCTCATTGTGACTTAGGGGTATAAGATCTGAACCCATCCCACTGCGACTCTAAAATGTAGGATTTGTTTCTTATTCAATCCATCCCATTGCTATTCAAGGCTACATGACTTGTATCATTTTCCATCCATACCACCGCCACTCAGGGGTAGAGGACTGTAACTTGTTCAATCAACTGATCGCTCCCCAGGTGACCTTACCACATGTGTATGCATGATATTTGCATGGATGCAGAATATCATTTTTTTTCTTACGAATGATTCCCATTTTACGCTTGGGTTAACATTACCCATTTTTCGTCAAGATCGTATCACTGACGCAATATCTTGTCACTTTGTTCAACCACCATCTTTGACAAAAATCTGGAGAGAAAATCTCAGTTTAGACTCTTCCTTAAACTTGGTGAGTTTTAAACAATAGTCCCGTTTCAAATTCTTGTATTATTCAGAAGCTTCCAGAGTAATATGTGAAACCCCTTTTATGAAAGTGTTATTAGTCCACTAATGGTTATTTCAATGCAAAATGCTTGAAAAAGATCATAACAATGGACAGGAAGGAAATTAATTAGGAGCATAGCTCGAAACAAATAAGTTAATTCAAGATAGCAAATACAATCAAAGGAAATTTATTGTGAACATTTTTTGAAAAGAATAATATAATCGCAAATAACAAATTTAAAAATGGGTAAAATGGAAGCTAGGTGCCCCAGATATCGCAGCCTGAGCTTCTCTGTTAAAACTTCTTGAGGACCATTTTAACCTCAATATGTTCTTAGGGGATCTGGAGTACTTTGTTGATGCCCCAAGACGTAGCATACTTCTTCATTGTTAATTCAGGCATAGCAAGACTGCTGTATGCCCCACTTTTGATCAAAATTTGAGCCGCCCTTTTCGGGTTTTCAACTCAAATCCCCTTTGGTATCAAGGCGCCCTTTGCGGGTTTTCGCCTTGGCCTCTCCTTTTCTTTCTTCTTTTTGATCGAATTTTTTCTTTTTTGATTTTGATTTGATTTTTTTTTTCGGTCTCAAAGTGCCCCTTTGCGGGTTTTCACCTTGGCCTCTCCTTTTAGATAGAACCTGAACTCACCAGCTTGAGCATGTCCCTGCCATCCATCTTGGTCAAAGTTAATGACCTTCCAGAACAAGCCTTCTTCGGCACATAAGGTTTTTCCAAATTTGGCATTTACCTTCCTCTGAGGTCCTTTTGTATACGAAGGATCCTTCTTAATGCCAGGTCCCCATCATGAAGTTCTCTTGGGTGAACCTCTTTGTCATAAGCTCGTATCATCCATTTTGAATGCTTTCAATCAAGCTTACTGGAGACATTCTGCTTCATTCAATTCTTAATTCAATCAAATCTTGGAGAAAAGGAATTTTAACTTCCAACAATTGTTTCCTTTTCATAAACCAATGAGAAAGATGTTGCCCCGGTGAAGCTCCTGACCAACGTTCAAGAAACATAGAGGGTAAATGGAAACTTCTCTATGCCAACCTTTACAAGTCTCAGTCATTTTTCAAAAATTTTTGAATGGTTTTTTGGTTGCCTTTGCTGCACTGATATGGTGTCTGATCTTTGAACAGACTGTAAATCTTTGACATTGTGCAATTATGTTTCTTTCTGACATTCTTTATTGCCACTTTTTTTGAATTTGAATTTGAATTCGAATTTGGATTTGGATTTAGATTTGGATTTGAATTTGGATTCGGATTTGAATATGAATTTGATGACTGTTGACTTTGCAACTTTGGCATATGAAGCGACCTTCACCCTCTTAGTGAAGTAATTGACAACCACAAAGATGAATTGGTGTCCGCTAGATGCTTTTGACAAGATTGGCCTTATAATATCTATGCCCCACATATAGAAAAAAAGGAGGAGACACATAAGTCATGTCTTCCTCAATTTGGCATTTGATGCAATTTCCCTTTCTGGGTAGACCAGTAGCCCGAACCTCTTGCTTAGCCTGGCCATTGTAGAACCATTAACATGTGTTCTTTAAACACCAATCTTAACAGCATACCCATGTTTCAATAGCCTGGCGTGCCTTGATATGATCGTGCGAAAACATCTTAGAATTCTTGAAAATAGCTCAATGATGTCTCACCTTATTTTTGTGGTGAGTTAGGCTTCAATCTTTATCCTTTTCCTAAGCTCACAACGTCCACTGACCTCTTGCTAGGTAGAGTCTATTTTCATCTTGTTCTATCATCCTTAACAAATCAAAAGATAGGCTACAATCTCTATCATCTTTAAAGTCCTTAGATCCCCTAGACCCATATCTCATTTAAAAAGGGATTCAGTAACAACGTCGCTCACGTCGTTGATATCTGGGTACTTAGGCACGAAGGCAAAGAATCTAAAGAATAAATAATTCTAAAGATGATTATTTTTATAGTATGGTCATGAATAAAGAATGTATAATATGAAATGGAAAGAATGAAAAAATATTTGCTTAAAAAGATGCATTTTATTGAAATAAAAACTCTGGACACAAGCCTATTTCACAAAAGAAATCTTATTGCTTCTAGGCTTAAAGCAACAAGTGCGTTTTGTACATTACTCTAGGTAAGCTCTAAATACTACAGGAATTTTTTCCGCAGTCAGATTGTCCAAAACGCTCCCAGGTTCATATTTCTGCATTTGGCGTGTCATCTAACTTCACAATACCCATGCTGATGAACTTTTCCACCAATTTCTTGAAAGTAAGGCAATTTTCTATCGAATGCCCTGTGATCCCCGTGTGGTACTCACACTGGGCATTTGGGTCATACCATTTTGGGTATGGAGGTTGCATCGATTTTGGGTAGTGGGGGGACACAACGTGCGCATCAAATAAACTTTGGTACAACTCCTTATACGTCATTGGGATCGGCATAAATTGGAGTTTTTTAGTGTTTCGCCTTGTGCCAGATTCTTTTCTTGATGAACCTTGATACCCAGTAGTCACTGTTTTTGGCTGATTTGAGTACCCCATGCTTACGTTGTTCACTTCACTTTCTTTCTTCCTTGTGGCCATACTCTTGTTACTTTCTCCTGCCTCGATCTTTCCACTTTTTATGGCATTCTCGATCATTTCTCCGGTCATTACAATGTCCGAGAAGCTCTTTGTGGCACTTCCTAGCATATGCGTGATAAATGGGGCCTTGAGTGTATTAATAAAGAGCATTGTGGTCTCTTTCTCCAGAAGTGGTGGCTGAACTTGGATGGCAACCTCCCTCCATCGTTAGGCATACTACCTGAAGCTCTCGTTTGTCCTCTTCTCCATGTTCTGGAGTGTAATCCTGCCGGGTGCTATGTCTGTCACGTGGCTGTACTATTTTATGAAAGCTTGAGCCAAGTCTTTCCATGCACCAATTTGGGAATGACTCAACTGGTTATACCACTTGGCTGCTGCTCCCACCAAGCTATCTTGGAAGCAATGGATCAACAGTTGGTCATTATTAATGTACCCCGTCATTCTTCTACAAAACATAGTGATGTGAGCCTCGGGGCAACTTGTCCCGTTATATTTCTCAAATTCAGGCATTTTGAATTTGTATGGTGATCGTTGTATTTCAGAGTTTTAAATTTATAATGATCGATCCTGGAACTAACTATAACAACGATTGAGGCAAGTGCACCTATCGAACAGTAGTATAGCTTAGGTAAGACCGGATTGTCAAACCCAAAGGAACTAAAAGTACTAATACTAACTTTCTTTCTATTATTTAGCCTAAAATAAGTGAAGTTGTTTATTAATCTAAATTAACTAATTACTAAGCTAAAGACGCAAAGACAAAAAGAATGAATTGGGGAAATACTTGGGGAAAACTCAGTTGATTAAGACGATACCCTTAGGAAGAATCCACCTAGACTTCACTTGTTATCTAACACTGAACCAGATGATTTATTCACTTGACTTGATCCGTAGGACTCCTTAATTTATATTAAACCCTCTCTCGAGGCGAATAACGTCTAACCCTAGGTTGATTAATTGAAATATCTTTCTAATTAAAACCCCTAGAATAGCAGTAAATCGATCTATGGACTCCCATATTAGGTTTCACCCTAATCCGGCAAAATCTCGTCACCCTATATCTAGGCGCGCGATCAACTCCGCTTAATTATGCTAGATCTACTCTTAAGCAGGGACTTTTGCCCCACCACCTAAGCACATTCAACTTGAATTAATATCCGCGAAATATCAACACAAGAATTAAGCACACATAATCAAGAACAAATCAAGTATTTATCATATAGTTCGAAAACAATAACAAGATTCATCTAGGTTTCATCCCCTTCTGTGTATCTCAAGGGTTTAGTTCATAATAATAAAGAAAAACATCTCAGAAGAAAAGATAAAACAAAACATAAGAAATCCCTAAAACTCCCTGAAGGAATTGAAGGAGAGATCCTTCGTCTTGAGTAGAATTCAGGCTTCTAGAGATGGATCAACTGGCTATCCCTTGAGAGTTTCCCACAAATCTGACCTTTTCAGCTCGGCTCCTTGGCCTAGCTAACCGCCCCCTTCTAGGTTATACTTAGGGTTTTTATATAGGCTTTTGAAATAGGTTTCTTTGCCCCTAAGTATCCTTTTCCGAGTGAAATTACTTTCCTCCACGGCAGGGGCACAGCCATGGCACACGCCCGTGTGAATCGTGGCCAGGCCGTGTTGGACTCTGTTAGTGAGGCACGGCCGTGTAAATCGACTTCAGGCTGTGTTCTAGTATATTTGAGGAGGCACGGCCGTGTGGGCTTTAGTCCAGGCCATGTCGATTTCTTCTTTGGCCCATTTTGGTTCGTTTTGAGCCTGTTTCTCGTTCTTTTTATTCTTGGGTGCTTTCCTGAGTATAAGACATGAAAAGAAAGGATTAAGAGCACCTTTTTACATAAATCAAGGGATAAACCATCCAAAAGTATGCTAAATATGGGATTAAAATATGTTACTATTTCGGTTTATCAAATACCCCCACACTTAAGCTTTTGCTTGTCCTCAAGCAAAATTCTCAACTTACAATTAAAACGAACTTTCTATAATTCCTAATTCCTATCAACAATGTTTCATCATAATTCATAGATAATTTATACATGGATAATTCAATTCAAAGAGTCCTAAGGATTCAAACAATCTAAGTCATAGATTTGTAGCTCAAAAATATAGGCGTCTCCCCTTATCTAAATAATTACCTTTAATTCAAAACCGACAAGGATTGACATCCTCACTAGAGATTCACTCAAATCACTCAAAGTGTTTAAGGTTCAGGAAAAAGCGCTCAAAGGTCGAACATGAAAAGTTAATCCCATAGGCTTGCCTGAAAATCAAATCTCCACCACTATAATATGAGATGATGCACAAATCAAAAGGTCTTCGTCAGGGTTGTAACGGGGCTAGGGTTAAGGTGTGGATAGAGGCTGAATTAGAAGGTTAAAATCGAGATTGAATTGATAAAATACCTAACTAGAAACAATAAACTGAATAATTACATAACGGATTGAAACTTTAAACTAATAATACGAGCTTCTTCTTTAATATTTGGAATTCAAACGTATAAGCTCACTTAATCACAAAACTAATAATGAATAACAACTATACTTTGATTTTTTTTTTAAGAACGAATCATAAATACATAACAAAGGATAAATTACTGAAATAAAAACATAGTTAGCCTATTAATCAAATCAAATCTCGATATAAGGGTAGTCAAAAGGAATGGGGATAACAAAAACAAAGGGTTTCTGGGTTAATATTAGTGGTTATGTCAATAAAAAGGGTTGTTAGGATTAAAAGGGGTTCACTAGGGGTTAATTGTGAAGGTAGGCTTTTAATGGAGTTAGTGGGTTAAAACCTAGGTGCCTTAATCATCTCTGTATATCAAATCATGGGTGTGGTCTCGATATGTATAAACATGGCAAGTTCTAGAATAACAAATCAATGTTGACATACTCATAATCAATAAAGTGAGCATGAAAAAGAATATATGCTCTATAAGGCTCACAATATCACAAAAATTATGGGTATTTTGATGTCAACCTCGTAAATTTCAAACTTCAAAGTAATATTCAAATTCAGGTAGACAACCTAGAAAATTTTAATTTCTGAAAAATAGACTTATCATTCTTGATTCTCTAGTATTCTTAGAATTTAATTATCAATGCACAATTATCAATGACTTAATCTAAAACATATCAATAAAAATCATAAATCATTAGAAATTTCATCCTAATTAGTAATATGAGGAAATTACTTAAAAACAAGACTAAATTCAGGATTTTGAGAATAATGTAAAAAGTTAGGCACGTCTAAGATTCACCCCCCACACTTAATATGTACATTGCCATCAATGTACAAAGATAGATAAGATAAATATAATGTTCAGATCAGAAGATATGGGGATAAGTGGAACTCCCTAAATTATGGATGAAATCCTTGAGTTGGATGAACGATATGTTGGAGGGGTCGTTCTGGATGACGATCCTGCGCTAGATGAAGAAATTGGGTAGCTCATGGAGAATTAGCTAGGATATACTAATAATAATTAAAACTATACTAATTAAATACTTAAAGAAAAGCAAGCTAAAGTGAAGAAAAATAAAAAAATAAAATAAAGTTAAAAGAAAAGATAAATGGACCGTAATGTCCTTATTGTTGGGTGTGATTTCTAAGGCTGTGGATATGGTGGTGGTCGTGGTGTGATTCCCTAGCAGCCTTTAGAACCTAAAATTAAGAAACTAAGATAAAATAAACTAAATTAAGCATAAGAGTGTTAAAGATAAGGAAAATAAAGGAGAAGATAAAAATAAAAGAACTGATAATTGGTCTCAAAGACCCTTGGCTTGGCGAGTGATTGAAGCGGCCGGCATAAACTTATATAAATTGGTCTCCCTTGAGGAGACTTTGCTTGGCTTCTTCCGCTTCTTTGGCATTGTTTTGGCGTAGCTCAAGGGTATAGAGAAAAGGAGTAGGAAAAAAATGAAAAGTTGAAAGTTAATAGGAGAAGAGAGAAGGGAGGGGGGTTTAAATAGATTTTCAAACCTGGTACAATCCCACGCCCGTGTTCCTTAGGCGTGTCGATTCACACAGCCGCCTCGCACGGCCGTGTGTCTAGGTGTGTTGGTTCACCCACGCCCGTTTTACAGATTGCCATGCCCGTTGGTGATAAGTCAGTGTCGTCCACGGTCGCGTTGCACGGTCGTGGCATTCTGTCGGTGCCCGTGGGGCAGTGGTTAGAGTCCGTGACTTCGAAGATTTGATTCTCTCTGACTCGTACCACCTCTGCCATGTCAGTACGGCAATCCGGGGCATCCACACGGCCACGACCACGGCCGTGTGCTAGGCCGTGTGGCCTAGAAATCTGTACTTTTTTTTAGTTTAAAGCTAGATACTATAAAGAAAGGATAAAATAGAATAAATAAGAAAAAATAAAAATGTAAAAGATAATGGGGTTAGTGCTCGGGTTGCCTCCCGAGAAGCGCTGCTTAAAGTCTTTAGCTAGACTCTCCTCTCGTTTGCATTGTCAGGGTGGTTTGAGGAGTTGGAAGTCCTTCCTCATGCTATCAGTTTTATCCTCGTGAAAAAGTTTAAGTCGAGATGCGTTTATAGTAAAAGTACTAAAAATAGGATTACTTACCTCGATTGTTCCGTATGGGAAAACACTTTGATTTACCCTAAAAGGTATTTCTTTGTTTGTGTTAGGGTCCTGAGGAGAGATATTCGAGGATCTGCCTTATCTAACAATGCACTGGTCTCCTATTTTGAATTGGTTTGTTGTTCCTATGAGCTCTTCTGGGGGCTCCTTCGGTTTTACCTTGTGTGGTTCCGGTTCTTCGCCGTGTATCCCTAATTTTTCCTTGAAGCGTGTCTTCCACTCGTCTAGATCATCGATCTAAATCCTTCGATCTTCATGAACTACTTCCTTGTTGGCATGGGGTTTAGGATCGGGTTCAGTTGTATTCTTTTGTGGTGCTACCTGAAAATAAGGGTTAACCGAATGGTTATCAGTAGAATTTACGCTCTCACCTTGATTACTCGATGTTCTGGCCGAGTCGAGAGCCTTGAGGGTGACCGTCTCATTACCTACACGAAGTATGAGTTCTCCTGCGTCAACATCAATTTTAGTCCTGGCAGTTGCTAAAAAGGGTCTTCCTAAAATTAAGGGAATCGAATTATCCTTATCCAAGTCTAAGACAACAAAATCTACTGGGAAAACGAATTTGTCAATTTTTACAAGAACATCTTCGATAATACCCTTAGGAATTCTAACAGTTTTATCAGCTAATTGAATGCTCATCCTAGTTTTTTTGGGTTTCCCTAGACCTAATTGTTTAAACAATTTATAAGGCATGACATTTATGCTTACCCCTAAATCATCTAACGCATTATCAACAGTTAGTCTACCAATTAAACATGGAATTGTAAAACTCCCTGGATCTTTTAGCTTTTGTGGTAGTCTATTCTGTAACATTGATGAGCATACTGCGTTTAATTCTACATGTGGATCCTCGTCTAACTTGCGTTTGTTCGTCAAGAGATGTTTTAAAAATTTCCTCGAATCTGGCATCTGTGAAAGAGCTTCAAGTAGCGGTAAGTTAATATGTAATTTCTTTAAAAGTTTAAGAAACTTACCGAACTGTTCCTCTGTGTCGTCTCTCGTTAACGCTTTGGAATATGGTATGCGAGGTTGGTACTCCTTGACTACCGGTTTTGGCTTGTCTTGTGTTTCCTCAACTTTACCTTTTTCTACCTCGTTTCCTTGTATTGGACTGGGTTCGTCTAATCCTTCACTTTCTTGAGCTGTTATGTCTTTGATTTGCTCCTTTGGATTAATCTCAGTGTTGCTTGGTAGACGCCCTTGCGATCGTTCAGACATCAACTTCGCGAGTTGTCCAACTGACTTAGGAACTTCCTCAACTGACTTAGTGACTTCCCTAACTTGGCTCTCGATCCCTTTGATCGATGCATGTTGGGTCTTAAGGGTGGTTTCAGTGTCTTGGAGACGGTTTTCTATGGATGCCATGAATCTTGTCAGCATCTCTTCAAGGTTCGGCTTCTTCTCCTGTGGATAGGGCTGATTTTGGAAATTTTGAGGAGGTTGTTGTCTTTGATTTCCTTGATTTCCTTGACCTCCCCACGAAGAATTTGGGTGGTTCCTCCAACCTGGGTTATAATTATTACTATATGGGTTATTATTAGATCTGAAATTGTTACCTATATAGTTCATCTGTTCGCTCTCTGTGCCCAGTTGGTAGGGTGGGTACTCAGGATTCGCCATGATTCCACTTACGTTGCACTGCATTACTGGATGTACCTGCGAAGAACACAAACTATCAAGCTTTTTATTCATCATCTCTACCTGTGTTGATAGCATGGTTACTGCATCTATGTTTAAAACTCTGGCTGATTTTGTTGGTTTGGTCCTTGTAACCTGCCACTGATAGTTATTCAGTGACATCTCTTCAATAAACTTGTAGGCTGCTTCAGGAGTTCTATTGTTCAGGGTTCCACCGGCGGGTAAATCAATTAGTTGCCTCGTTGAGGGGTTTACATCGTTATAGAAAGTTTGGACTTGGAGCCACAAGGGTAAACCATGGTTCGGACACCTCCTCAAGAGATCCTTATATCTCTCCCATGTGTCATATAATGTCTCTAAATCCATCTGCATAAAAGAAGAGATATCATTCTGTAATTTGGCCGTTTTGGCCGGTGGGAAATATTTTAATAAAAAATTTTCGGTCATTTGATCCCATGTAGTGATTGACTCTCGTGGTAACGAGTTTAACCACTGTTTGGCTTTATTTCTTAATGAAAAGGAAAATAACCAAAGACGTATGGCATCATCAGAAACGCCATTTATTTTGAAGGTATCACAGAACTCTAAAAAATTAGCTATATGAGTGTTTGGATCTTCGTCCTGCAAACCATCAAATTGAACAAATTGTTGAATCATTTGTACAGTGTTAGGCTTTAATTCAAAATTATTAGCAGCTATAGCAGGCCTAACAATACTTGATTCTGCTCCTGTTAAATGAGGTTTAGCATAATCATACATAGTACGCGGAGCATTATTTTCTGCCACATCTTGTGGTGGTGGATTATTTTCGTCCATCCCTTCAGTAGGATTGGATCTGTCTTCTCGATCTTCTTCTGTGTAATTTAGGGCTCGCCTAATTTCTCTGCGATTTCTATGAGCGGTAGCTTCAATATCACTGTCGTATACTAGTGGTCCTCTCGGGTTCCTTCTATTCATAAACTAGAGGTACCTGCTAGGAAAAGAAAGAAAGAAAATTTAGCAAAGTTAAAATTTAAACTTAAAAAAATAAAAGTAAATTGAAGAAAATAAAAAATAATGGCTAAAGTAATAAAAATAGAGCTTTCTTAATATTTTAGTTCCCCGGCAACGGTGCCAAAAACTTGATCGATGTATTTTAGAGTTTTAAATTTATAATGATCGGTCCTGGAACTAACTATAACAACGATTGAGGCAAGTGCACCTATCGAACAGTAGTATAGCTTAGGCAAGACCGGATTGTCGAACCCAAATGAACTAAAAGTACTAATACTAACTTTCTTTCTATTATTTAGCCTAAAATAAGTGAAGTTGTTTATTAATCTAAATTAACTAATTACTAAGCTAAAGACGCAAAGACAAAAAGAATGAATTGGGGAAATACTTGGGAAAAACTCAGTTGATTAAGACGATACCCTTAGGAAGAATCCACCTAGACTTCACTTGTTATCTAACACTGAACTTGACGATTTATTCACTTGACTTGATCCGTAGGACTCCCTAATTTATATTAAACCCTCTCTCGAGGCGAATAACGTCTAACCCTAGGTTGATTAATTGAAATCTCTTTCTAATTAAAACCCCTAAAATAGCAGTAAATCGATCTATGGACTCCCATATTAGGTTTCACCCTAATCCGGCAAAATCTCGTCACCCTATCTCTAGGCGCGCGATCAACTCCGCTTAATTATGCTAGATCTACTCTTAAGCAGGGACTTTTGCTCCACCACCTAAGCACATTCAACTTGAATTAATATCCGTGGAATATCAACACAAGAATTAAGCACACATAATCAAGAACAAATCAAGTATTTATCATATAGTTCAGAAAACAATAACAAGATTCATCTAGGTTTCATCCCCCTTCAGGTATCTGAAGGGTTTAGTTCATAATAATAAAGAAAAACATCTCAGAAGAAAAGATAAAACAAAACATAAGAAATCCCTAAAACTCGCTGAAGGAATTGAAGGAGAGATCCTCCGTCTTGAGTAGAATTCCGGCTTCTAGAGATGGATCAACTGGCTATCCCTTGAGAGTTTCCCATAAATCTGACCTTTTCGGCTCAGCTCTTTGGCTTAGCTAACCGCCCCCTTCTAGGTTATACTTAGGGTCTTTATATAGGCTTTTGAAATAGGTTTATTTGCCCCTAAGTATCCTTTTCCGAGTGAAATTACTTTCCTCCACGGCAGGGACACGGCCATGGCACACGCCCGTGTGAATCGTGGCCAGGCCGTGTTGGACTTCGTTAGTGAGGCACGGCCGTGTAGATCGACTTCAGGCCATGTTCTAGTATATTTGAGGAGGCACGGCCGTGTGGGCTTTAGTCCAGGCCGTGTCGATTTCTTCTTTGGCCCATTTTGGTCCGTTTTGAGCCCGTTTCTCGTTCTTTTTATTCTTGGGTGCTTTCCTGAGTATAAGACATGAAAAGAAAGGATTAAGAGCACCTTTTTACATAAATCAAGGGATAAATCATCCAAAAGTATGCTAAATGTAGGATTAAAATATGTTACTATTTCGGTTTATCATATGGGAGCACCAAATCTGGGACCAAGCTTAAATCCTTGGCATCGATTCCATAACAGCTATCGGCGCTTTCTATCGCTTTAAACTTTTCCTCCAACCATTTTCATCTATCTTCTAGCTGCTTTGGCAATTCTACTTCTGTCCTCTCTCCTTCAGCTATTTCATCCAAATCAGGGACATTAGTATTGATTGGATTATCTCCTGAACCTGAGCCAGTTTGGAGGTTTACTGAAGCACCAGCTTGGAATTCTTGAGGCCTGATCGTGACAGATGGCCTTTGTACAGTTACTTCAGGTCGTGTTTGCACATGTGGTGGAGTAAAACCAGGGGGACCTTGAAGATACTCAGTATTCTCCTCAACATTTACGATGGGGTTCTTTCCTTTATCCATAAGCCCCTTCAACAGCTGTGTCATCTGAGTCATCATATTTCCCTGAGATTCCATCATTTTGTCCATCATATCCTGCTGGATCTTAGCGAGCTGCTCCTGCATTTGTGCCTGCATTTGTTCTTGCATTTCTTTCTGCATTTGTTCCAACTTTTCTAGTCTTTTATCCATTGCTTGAGTTTTCTTTCTTGTGTCGTAGGGATGTGAATCTGGTAAGGTTTTGTCGGTTTCCAGGTTATTGAAATAATTTTTAATAAATTAGAGCATTTCTACAAATTTTAATGCATATAACGCGATGTAATGCAAATGCATGAAATGCAATGCAAATGCATGGAATGAATGCAAAAAAAAAGAGACGTTGATTCTGAATTCAATTCTATTAGAAGAACTTTTCTAGAAAACAAATATCTTTACATAAAGCAGATTACACACGCGGCATTGCCCAAATGAAAACACCGATCTTGTTATCTTGCTAATTTTCCAAAAGATGTCTCTATTATTTCCTCTTGCTTGATCCGGGTCGCTACCAATTGCTCAATTATCTCTACTATGCTCGTTAGCTCCTTTAATAAATTCGAGACATGACGACTCTTGCATAGTCTTCATCAATTTGAATCCTTCGGGCAAGGTTCTGCATTCTTTCGCGAACTATCAACCTTCTTCCGTTGTGTTTATTTAGACCATGTCTAGACGACCGTGTTATAATCCACTTTATCAAGAAATTCGTTTCCTTATGACAAACTCTTCTATTTAGTAATCGAATATTAATCAACACTTCCTTTCTAAGATGATGCGATGGAATGCAATGAAAATAAAAGAAACACGTTAGCACAAGAGAAATAAACAATAGAATAAAGTACCTAATAGTGTGACCACTAGGGTTTGGCGTGGCTCTACCTAGGGTTAGCTCTTAGGGTTGCTATATGCGGCTTGGTTCTAAAGAATGGGTACCTGAACCAACAGATTCCTCAATCCTCACCCATTATAGGCTCATATGGATCGAGTTCGGTTCAGGGGAATACATTTCCCTATGGCCATGCGGAGATGAAAATCTCACGAAGACATAGGTACGGATGTATCCCGAAAGCGATTCACTATCCTGGACGGAGGTGAAAACCTCACGAAGGAGTAGCTTCTCACTCCCACTTAAAAGGGTGTGACCCGAAGGTCATGCAATATGATGCAGAAGTATTCTACAAGACTCGAACCATAGCAATCAAATGAGATGATGCAAGTAAAAGCAATAAAAGGATTGTAATTTTTCAAATCAAATTTTCAATTTTCGACAAAAGGACAGAAATTAATCAATTTTATAGCTTGACTCTCTTTAAGATTTCCCCAGCGGAGTCGCCAAGCTGTCGAAACCATTTTTTTAATCGGGTTTAAAAAACGGGGATCGACTTTAAAAGAAAATGAAATGGAGTCGCCACCGATATTTTATTCAACGTGTGATCGGATCACCTTAAGATGGATTATTTTAATAAAATATTTGGATTTATTAAAACAATAATTTTTTGTCTACGAAATATAAGAAAACAGGTTCGGGAGTCGGTTAGGTGCGAGGAAGGATTAGCACCCTCGCAACGCCCAAAATTGGTACCAAATTGATTAGCTAGTGTCCTTGTGTTGAAAACTTGAAAATGTTTAAGATGTGATACTTTTTAAAGAATGTTAAATAATTTTGAATTGAATCTCAAGATTCACTCGTTCCAAAAGAATAAAAACATCACATCCAGCACGTTAGGATATGACACGTTTATACCCCGACACCGTGATCATCTTTGATTTTCAAAATATGCGATTAAAAGGATATTTGGTTATTTGGTCAAACAGAAAACCGAAACCCAGCACGATAGGGCACGATTTCTCGAATTTCCAAACACACAAATATTGTCTTATTTTGAAGAATTTTCAAATACACAATTTTAAAATTGGTTCAAAATGCATTTTATTAGCCTATTTGGAATGAAAATGGAACTACTAATATCAATCAAGATGATAAAGTTTGAATCACAATGCGATAATGTAAATAAACAAAATTACAGACATTGAATAATATACATGGATAAAATATTATACTAATGAATGATCATAATATGAAATTTAAAGGGAATGAATTTGGGTACATACAAGGGCAAGCCAATTAATACAAATAACATCTAGCAAGTTTTAAAACAAGGTAAGCCAATGATATATATAAAATAATATGTGTCAATCCAAATAATATACATGTAATAAAAAAAAACTCGATATAAAATAATGTACATATATAAATAATAATGACATGTGAAAGTGTTTGGAATAAATATAATTTAAAATAAGATCATTAAAAGAACATTTTATATATTTATATATAGATTTAAAATAATATATATATATATATACATATATATTTAAGAGAAAATACATAAAATAATATGAAACTAATAATATATACATAAAATGAGATAATTTTAATATAAATTATGTATGTATATATATAAAATAATAGTATGTGAGAGTATTTAAGTTAAAAGTTATGCAAATTATTAAAACAAAGAAATAGGAAATTTTGAAATCAAGTATTTATATGATAAATAAATAAGATATATATACTAATAGAAGTTTAAAGAAACTTAAAACGTTGTAAAATCAATAAAATGATTCAATGTAATTTATTAACACAGCTTTTAAAAATGGATAATGAGTAAATTAAAAAAAGAAAAAGTTGCAAAGATTATAAACAAAAAATAAGAAAGTACTCACTCAGAATAAAAATAAAATCAAAGGGCTACTTTATAAATAAATAAAATCATTTAAACACATGCAAGGATTAAACTGAAATGCGCACGAATTAGTAGGGGTTAAAAGTGAAATTGAACTAAACCCTTGTACACATCATTTAAGCGTGGATCAAATTGAAGTAGCGCACAAATTACAGAGTTTAAATTAAAAGCAAAGAAAATATATGCAGGATCTAATTAAAATACGGCGCAGAAAAGAGGGACTAGACACGCAATTATCCCATCACCGCAAAAACGCGCGGGTCCTATGGGTACTGGATCGGGTCGGGTCGGGGCAGCCTTATGCGACGTCGTTTTGAGGCCATTTAATCAGACTTCAAACGACGTCGTTTCACATGATTTAAATAGGTAAATAAACCCTAAAAACGATCGTAAAATCAAGCCCCTCTCCTTTTGGAATTGAAACCCTAGCCTCCCTTTGTATCTTTCTCACCAAACCCAAACTCGTAACTGTAAGAGGGTTCGATTTTCCTGTGGGTGCGATTTCGACGAGGAGACGGAGTCCGATGACACCGCCCAAAACAGTACTTTCCCGCCCTTGTCTGCTTTCTCACACGCAAAGAAAAAAAAACACCGGCTAACAGAATCGGGTAAAGAAATTGGAATAGAAAAACACCTTTTTGTTTTTGGTTATCTATTGCTCAGATATTTTTGTATCCGTAAAAAATATTACAATGGATTCTCGGTTTTTAAAGGCCAAATTCGAAAAAGAATAATAATCAAAAGAAAAATACAATATTTTGCTTTTTCTCCGCTTTGTTGTTGTTTTTTTGCGCTCTTTTCGCAGTAATGCGAAGGCCGTATGCTTGCCGGAGGAGGTATGAGGCGACGTGGAGGGTGCGGAGGCCGTCGACGCTGATGCGCTGGAGGCGGTATGGAGGTGTTCTGGTGAAGGCTCGCGCGCGGCGTGCGGCAGTGGTGGCCTGCGTGGAGGCACGCGCGCGCCACCAAAGCCTCTAGAATTCTCTAGGTTTTCGTCTTGTTTGAACTGCTTGGGTCGTTCGGCCGGGTTTGATTAGGCTTAGTGTTTTAGGCTAGCTTGTAAATGGGTTAGGGTTTAGTACAATTGGGTAGGTTGATTTGGGCCTTAAAAATGTAATGGACATGGACTTTAACTTTGGTTGTTTATTCTATTTTGTTTATTGCTATTTTTTTATTTAATTTCTGACGGGCCCAGGCGAAATGGGCCTTCTACACACACAATTAATTTATTTAATAAAAATTAAACACACTATAACTTATGCATTAAAAAGTAACAGCCAAATTAAATAACATACTTATATAAACAAACTCAAACATATTTAACAACTAAGATGCTTAAGTGCATGGTTTAATATGCAAATTAAATGAACAGATGAGTTACTTAATGCATGACTTAATTTAATGATGCAAACTTTAACTAACATGAGATTTACATAAAGCATGTCATAATTTATGATGCAAACTTAACTAACATGAGAGTTACATAATGCATGACTTTATTTAATGCAAAACACATAATGCATGTCATAATTAAAAGATGCAAACACTTAATGATCAAGACATAATTAAAAACTGTAGAATTAATTAAACTAAACTAACAGCCACATGCAAAACATTGCTTGGACTTGGGACGTTATTTTGGGTCCAATAAGGGTTGGGCATCTCATGTTCAGCCCAAACTTGCTGAATCAGGCCCATCATTGCCTCTTTAAACTTATTTGATCTAGCACATGTTATAAACCCGATGAGAATTTCAATTGAGTTCTCTCTTGAAATGGGCAGCTTGGAGTTTGGTCCACTTAATGAACTCAAATGCACTTCAATCGTTCCCGTGCATGTATCATCCCATCCCTCTTCAAAACGATTTGTCCTCAAATCGGGCCATTTGCTTGAAAAAAATCTTTGTTGATCACAGTTCCTTGAATTATATCTTTCTTCCATTGAGTTGAGCACAACTCTTTCCGGAACCTGAAAATCAAAAACATTTTCATAAACAAAATCAGAATGAAGGATTTCTTTCAATCCATAAATTACACGATCTTGGATCAATTCAAAGATGTTGCAATTCGTATAAACATAATGTGTAACACCTCAAACCTAGCCTAGTCGTTACGGCCGAATCGGGCGATGTCACATTGAAGTGTTTTTCGTAAAGTGAGATATCGATGAAAACCCCCATTCCTATACAACCATTTGTGTTGTTTTATGACGATTCAAAGACGTGTTACTCATTTTCAAAACGTGAGTCGTTATCAAAAGTTATTCACTTTTAAACATCATTAGTTTTGTCAAAACGTCATTCATTACGGAAGCTTTTGCGTAAGTTGCATATTTGTGGTCTTTTTGCAAAAACATTTGTCTTTTTGAAAACTCGTGTCTTATCCTACTACTAGCAGTTATCAATCAAAATAAAAATCCCAAATTAAAGTAAAAACCCATAAAGGCCATTTACAGTAAAACCTTTCCCAGATAAAATCAAAAACATAAATAAAAATAAGAAACTGTAAGAGTCCAGAACCGTGGTCACCGCCGAGTCCTCCGCTGTACTGATCCGTCTAATACTGGGGATTACCTGAATAGATTAAATAGAAAAGGGTGAGTTTTCGCAAACTCAGTGTGTAATCCCCACAGAAAACATGCACACAGCATAATATCATAAAACAGTCATGCATTTACAGTTCAGATCTGAGCCTATTACAGAAACGGTGTGGACCTTAGCCCACTCAGATACAGAATTAGATATATTCTAGGGCCTTAGCCCATTTTAGACATAATATGCAGGATCAGAATAGAATAGCAGAGTCCTACCCACCAGCCTTTACACACCAACTCCGTCCAACCCTACACACCATGTGGGGATAAAATCAACCCACCCATCCCTACACACCATGTCAGACTCGAATGCACATAACTGTAAATTTGCACTGAGCCGCGATATCGAGCTTAAGAGCCTTTCGGACACTTCCTCCAGTAAATCATCAACCCACCCCGATGCAATGCAACATACATAAAATGTCATGCTATTATGCAAATACAGTTTATACACTCAGATATCAGAATTCATGCTCAGTACAGAAATTAGAAAGTCAGGTCACATAATTAGGGGTCTAAGTAACGCTTATCGACCCTACAATAGGTCCACAGTCGACTAGGGTGACCTCTACAACCTTACAGAACTTTTCAAAAAAATAGGCTCACACGTCCATGGGCCTGCCCGTGTGGGCCCACACGCTCGTGTGGCCCACACAGCCCAAATTGGCCTTAGCTGTGTGGATCACACGGCCTGGCCCAGAATCCCACACACCCGTGTGGCCCAAACGGCCCATTTCGTCGAGTCCATGTGTCGCACATGGCCGCATTTGGCCATCACACGGCCGTGTCACCTACGCACGGCCTGGCTCGTTGATCACACGGACGTGTTGTGACTTACAGTCTTGCAAACGGCCTACCACACGGGCGACCACACGCCCATGTGACGTCGACAGTGAGGTTTTTGGCTTTCGTTGAAACCTCGTTTTCTACGCTTCTGGGGTACACACCTGGTTCGTTTTCGCTGATTATACACTCCCAAGATCACCCGTACCTATAAGCAAATAACAATCACTCCGTTAATCCCTTAAACAATTGAATTAAACCAACCCCAAAACTAGATGCTCATCCAACGAGCATCCAAAACCCACCTTCGACAGAATAACCACGTTTCTCCAAGGTTCTAAGTCTCCAGCAAACGATTCCGAGCGTTCGAACCTTCTCCTGATCGACAACAACAATACTCATCAACCAGCAAACTAATAAAAATTAATGAGAGCGACAACTTGCTGAACCAAAGCTTACCGTACACTCGCGATCAAGCAGGAAACAACACGAAATCGAGTTGGAAAGAAAGAGGTGAGAAAGAAAAAGAATTCGACAGCCAAAGAACGGGGAAAAATAAAGGGAGGAGGGGGAAACGTTAGAAGGGAAAGGGAGAAAAACAATAGAATTGAGAGAAAGAGAGAGAGAGTCGAATCTTGCCAATTGAACCAACTAATCAGATTCTGATAACTCCCCCATCCCACACTCCTTACTTCTCTCCTTCAACCACTCCACTGTCAGCATTTAACTAAAACTAAAACTCCTACACGACACTAGCAGCAAAAATAATTCCCTCGCTCACACAGGGATTCGATCTCCAGAACTCCAACAACCTTTACACTCCACTTAACCACCAGACCAGCAGGCCCATTCTAATATTATTTTCCCAATAACAACTTAAAAGCCTACTGATCAAGGTCAAGTCTTTAATTAGAAAAATACCAAAATTTACCCAAGACCTGGCTTGAACTTGGGACCTCTCACACACCCCCAGAACACTTAACCACTGAAGCATATACACAGTTGAGTCACAAAATTAAAAAAGCCGAAATTAAAGAAAAATCAGGGCGTTACATAATGAATATCAAGCTTTCCTTCCAAATGTTGTAAACTCAAGTTAACTCCGGGATCAAAAACAAAGTTTTGTCTTACCATTTTAGTTTGACTCGAAAGTTTCATGGCTGGCAACATATAGGAAACATGAAGCAATTGAAAGTTATAATCATGCAAAAAATGCTCTAATCCTTTCAACCATAATATAAAACAATAATCTCCGGGATCAAAGATTTGATTTTGACTTTGTCAGTCATCAAAACTCACATATTTTGTTTTCAAAAATAATGATAAAACATGGAGCAAATGGAAGTGGCCAGCACATTTATACAAAATAAAATTATGATGCTCACCTTCTCTCAACAATAACTTAGGAAAACATGCTCTGGGTTTAAACACATGGTTTTGATCACTTATTTTCGAATACAATAAAAACTTTTCTTTCAACAACAATTCACACATGTTAAACAAACAAGATTTAGGCATAGGTATGTTCAAACAATCAAAACTCTAAAAATTCCTTCGAACAGGCAGAGATATCCACAAAATTTTCTCACATTGATTTCAAGAATTCACATAACAATCTAAATCAAACAGATTAAGCTTTTTACATGAAAATTCTTTATCACACACGACAATCAAATTTTGTTGACATATAGTTGGAACAAAGATATCAATGTCCAAATCATCTTGCAATTTAATGTTATTTGAATCAACATAAAACAAATCATGAGAGAAACATTTTAAAACACTATTCGGGACAAAATCAACAACTTCATTCAACGAAAAACAACAAAATAGGTTATTGTAAAGAGTTCTTTTGAGATAAAAAACATTGGCAGATTTGTCAATGAAATTCAAAAAGAACACCAATTTGATTGAATCTCAAGAGGTTCCTTACCTTGCTTACCTTTGAAGATTTGAAGAATATTTTTACTCTCCAACTTACCTTTTTCGATCAATTGGAATCGTCTCTCATCGGTAAGGTAATGAAGTTGGAACTCGTCCATGGGTGGAATTTTATAAACTTGAAATGAAGAGAAATCAAAAGGCAAACACAAATATGGGTTAGCAAAAATAGTCCTCACCTTTGTTTGAATACTCTTTTCTTTTTCACTCGTTTCTTTTTCAATCTCATTTTCAAACTTTCTTTTATTTCTTCAATCTCAACGAAACACTCATATTTCATGTTTTCTTTTCTTTCGCTCTCCATTTTTTCTCAAACTCTTTTAGTTTTCGCTCATTTTCTCTCATTATCAACTCTTGTTTTTCTTTTCTCACAATTTCCTTTCGTCTCATACTTTCTTTACAAGATGGGGTTGAAATGAAAGAATCAAAATGAGTAGACTTTCTTTGGTCACAAGTGGAATGTTTTACACATGAAACACGATCTCCTCTTCATGATTGAAACTCCATGGATGAGTACTTTGGTGCACTTGAAGAAATACTTGTACCTTCTCGTTTGTTACCTCAAAAGGCTTCAAACTCATGGTTTGCTTTACTTCGACTCGAAATCCTCGATGAATAGGAATCACGACATGGATCTCTTCTCAAGAAATCATAGGACGATTGACTCCTTGACGATCTTGCTTATATACGATCTAATTTTTTTTTGTATTTGCTAAGTTTCAGATCGCATTATCCTTCTCATTTCTTTCAACAATTTTTGCAATTCCAACTCGGAAAGTTCTTGGGACATAATTTCAGCAAAGGATTAGAAAACAAAAGAAAATTAACTAGAATATGAACCTCACCAAATTCAAAATCCTCAAAAATCCTCTCAGAAGAAAAGAAATTCACTCCATTCGTGTTTCACTCAATTTTGGCTTTTTCTCGCTCTTTTAATCTCACCACTCGTTCCTTTTTCCTCTCAAGTTCTTCTCAAAGTTCTGTATCGAACTAGTTAGGACTTGAACAAGGAACACTTGCAACAGTCAGTTAGCAACAAATGATTGATATGAGTTAGGATCGGTTCAAAAAAATAGAAAGGGAAAAGGTAACTGTAATACCCCCTACCAGTATTCGTCACCGGAATAGGGTACGAGGCATTACCAAAATTTATCGAATTAATTTTTTGTTATTACGAGTTAAATACTATTCATTTACCGAAACATGTCATGTATCCTTTAGACGGGTCTCCGAAGCCCAAAACATACATCGGAACCAAACCGAGATTAAATCGAAAACATAAAAAAAAATTCGCAAAATCCCAAAGTTTTTTTTTTCATGAACTCAATATAACCCCTTTATAAATATCTAACCTTCCCTGCAATTTTAAACCGAGACCAATCCAAAACAACCAATCCATTTCACCATATTTTTAAGATAGATTCAAGCATACCCATAAGATAACCTCATCACATACCAAAACCAAGATTGGTTATCACATACCAAAACCAAGATTTGTTAGCCATACCAATGGCTAACCTTACATTCATTTCACATTAACATTTACTTTGTTAGCTTATACATGCCATTGATTCCCAAAATAAAGTTTCTTTATATACTGAAATCTTGAGGTTGATAGTGTGATGTGTCTCCGACCGAATCCGACCTCCGAGCTCTTAACACTACAAAATAGGGAAAAAGGAAACAGGGTAAGCACTTTGTGCTTAGTAAGCTCATGTAACAAGAATTATACTTACCTAATATTTTCAATACAATGCAATAAACATTCAAACATCCATTCAATGCATTATTACCCTAACATGCACAAACTCAACATTCAAGTTAGTCCAATAATTTCCATGTATCAATAATATATACCATGATTGATGAGCTCATCAATACCATGATTTCCATTTCCTTGTTATTTTTCCATATTTATCCCGTTGAATTTCTCGAAATTTTGATGGATTTTCAGGGGTACACTTTAGTGTACAAATCCGGTTCCGTCAACTCATATTCATGTGTGCACATTTCCATTTCAGAGAGCACACTCCCTCGAACCTCATCCTTAAAGCGGGATTACCAGTCCAGGCTAAATCCCCTGTAGTATAAACTCATAGAGTATTGTCGGGATTACCAGTCTAGGCTAAATCCCCTACAACGACAATTACTCTAATGAGCTTGGATCTGAATTACCAGTCCAAGCTAAATTCAAACCCTAATTCGGATTACCCGTCCGGGCTAAATCCATTTTCCACATATTCTTCGGGAGGGCTATATCATGAGAGGATCACACGTCCGGGCTAGATCCTGTTTACCATCAATTCCTTTTCAGAGATCCATCAAATTTTCCTTTCATTCAACCGGGATTTATTTTCCATTTTCATCAAGAATATCAATACTTCATCAATTATCATACAATAAACATCCAAATCATATTCACATCAATAAAAATATATTTCAAGCATTTAAGAATATAATTCAAGTTACACGAACTTACCTCGATACTTGTTCGTATACAAAAATCTACAACTCCCGAACTTTTTTCTTTTCCTCGATCTATCTTCGTATTTGAATTTTCTGGATCTAAATAAATAAATTTAATCATCAATTTAATACATTTCATGTTCATATGTAGCATTCTCTATAATTCTATTATTATTCATAGTTCATTCAGAGCTGTCTCCTTGAGTTATACTCATTAAATTATTTTTATCTTGAGCTTCAGAACTCCAATTTAAGATCCGATTGATTTTTTTCCGAAACTAGATTCACATATCTTCTTACCACAAAATTTTTAAAATTTATGGTATAGCCAATAAGTACATTTAATTCTTTAAAGTAATCCCTGTTCTGCTGTCTGACAGTTTCGACCCTTCTTCACTAAAAATTTATTTTCTCCTAGTACAGAATTCGGATGATGTTTCCGTTTGTTTCTATTGAAAATAGACTCATTAAAAATTTTAAAAATATAAATTTAATACCCTAATTATTTTTCTCCAATTTTTTATAATTTTCCAAATTCATAACAGGGGAATCCGAATTCATTCTGACCTTGTCTCACAAAATTTATTATATCTCATGATTTACAATTCCATTGCTTACACCGTTTCTTCTATGAGAAACTAGACTCAATAAGCTTTAATTACATGTTGTTTTTCATCCTCTAATTCTATTTCCACAATTTATGGTGATTTTTCAAAGTTAGCCTACTGGTGCTGTCCAAAACTGTTTTAGTGCAAGATGTTGATTACCATTTTCCCCTAAGCTTTCAATAAATGATAATTTCGTCCCTGCTCAATTAACCTCTCAATTGAGCTGATTTTTCTCAATTAACACTTTATTCTATCACTTTAAACTACTTTATAACCTTTGGAAATCAGAATTTTAGCACTAGACTTTAATTACAAACTTTTTCACAATTAGGTCCTATAAATCAATTTCTATTGAAATTACCTAATAAAATCATCTCATAAACAAATTAAAGCTTAAATTTCATGCTATTTCATCATAAACTTACAGCACTCAACCATGGTGACTTTCAATTTCATCCATGAAATCAAAAACTAATGAATTTAGTAATAGGACCTAGTTGTAAAAGTCTTAAAAACACAAAAATTACAAGAAAAAGGCAAGGATTAACTCACTTGGTGCAAAAATTATGAAATACCAGTTTGAATAAACCCTTAGGACATTTTTGGCTGATGATAATGAATAAAATATGAAGAGAATTCTAGATATTCCAATTTGGTCCGATTTTTATTTTAGTAAATTTTGTTATTTTCCCATTTTGCTCTTATTTCACCAATTCTCCATATTTTTCTCAACTTATGCCGCCCAAAATATCTCCTTTTGGACTTATTTACAATTTATGTCCCTTCTCATTTAACAATTGAGCTATTTAATCCTTCTAGCAACTTTTACACTCTTTTCAATTTAGTCCTTTTCACTTAATTAACTACCCAAACGTAAAAAATTTTTAACGAAATTTTAATACCATATTATTAACATTTCATAAATATTTATAAAAATATTTTCGACTCAGTTTTATGAGATCGAGGTCTCGATACCTTGTTTTTACCCAATTTTCTTCAATAATTTTTTTAAAATTTTTCTATTGATATTTTCATACGATTTTCCTATCATGTCAATATTCATGCAAAAATATTAAAATAAATTTCTCTTTAAATCGGATTTGTGGTTACAAAACTACTGTTCTGATAACCCTGAATTTAGGCCATTACAACTCTCCCCCCTTAAGGATTTTCGTCCTCGAAAATCTTACCAGTAAAGAGGTTCGAGTATTGTTTCCTCATTGCCTCCTCCGGTTCCCATGTCGCTTCCTCAATCCCGTGCTTTTTCCATAATACTTTCACCAAATTTATCTTTTTATTTCTAAGCTCCTTTGTTTCCCGTGCCAATATCTTGACCGGTTCTTCACTGTAAGTCATATCTGGCTGAATCTCCACTTCTGTCGGAGAAATAACATGTGAAGGATTTGATTGATACCGTCGTAGCATAGACACATGAAAAACATTATGAATTCTATCGAGTTCCGGTGGTAATTCCAATCGATAAGCGACTGGCCCAATTCTTTCTATGATTTCATATGGCCCGATAAATATTGGACTCAATTTACCCTTTTGACCGAACCGGAGAACTTTCTTCCAAGGAGACACTTTTAGGAATACCTTATCACCCACCTGAAATTAAATCTCTTTTCATTTAAGAGCGGCATATGACTTCTGACGATCGGAAGCTGTTTTTAGACTATCCCAAATCACCTTTAGTTTTTCTTCTGTTTCCCGGATCAAATCAACCCCATGTATCTTGTTTTCACTGAGCTCTGTCCAATATAACGATGTTCTACATTTTCTACCATACAAAGCTTCATACGGAGTCATTTTAATACTGAACTGATAACTATTATTATAAGCAAATTCAATCAAAGGTAGATACCTCTCCCAATTATCTTCAAACTCTAGTATCCAACATCGGAGCATATCTTCCAATACCTGAATTACACGCTCAGATTGACCATCTGTTTGAGGATGAAATGCAGTGCTGAAATACAACTGAGTACCCAAGGCTTCTTGCAATTTGTCCCAGAAACGAGACGTAAATCGGGGATCTCTATTAGAGATAATAGAGATTGGCACTCCATGTAGCCTGACAATCTCAGATATATACAGTTTAGCCAATTTATCTAGAGAATAATCCATACGTACCGGGATAAAATGTGCTAATTTTGTTAATCGATCAACGATCACCCAAATGGCATCTTTCTTCTTCGGTGACAATGGTAATCCCGACACAAAATCCATAGTGATTCTTTCTCATTTCCATTCCGATATAGTGATTGGCCGAAGTAACCCCGAAGGTACCTGATGTTCAGCTTTAACCTGTTGACATACTAAACACTTTGATACAAACTCAGAGATATCACGTTTCATACCCGGCCACCAGTACATCTTTTTTAGATCATTATACATTTTATTACTTCTCGGATGTACAAACATAGTACCGCTGTGAGCCTCGTGTAGAATCTTTTGTATGAGCTCGGTATCCTTCGGTACACAAACTCTGCCTCTGAATAATAAACAACCATCAGAACCAATCTGAAACTCTAAATCAATACCTGACTCACACTATGCCCGTTTAACCTGTAACTTGTCATCATTCTTCTGAGCTTCACATATTTGCTGTAGAAATGTCGGTTTAGCTTTTAATTCAGCTATGATTGAACCATCATCAGTTAGTGACAACTGGGTATTCATAGCTCGTAAAGCAAACAGAGATTTTTGGCTCAAAGCATCAGCTACAACATTAGCCTTACTCGGATGGTAATCAATAACTAAATCATAGTCCTTTATTAGTTCAAGCCACCTGCGCTGTCTCAAATTCAAATCTTTCTGTGTCATCAAATATTTCAGGCTTTTATGATCAGTATAAATATGATATTTCTCACCATACAAGTAATGCCGCCATATCTTCAATGCAAATACAATAGCAGCTAATTCAAGATCATGTACCAGGTAATTTCTTTCATGTGGCTTAAGTTGTCTTGAAGCATAGGCTATTACTTTACCTTCTTGCATCAAGACACAACCTAAAATATTTAATGATGCATCACTATAAACAATAAATTCTTTACCCGGTTCAGGTTGTACCAACACAGGTGCTTTCATCAACAAATCTTTCAATCAGTCGAAACTCTGCTGGCATTCATCAGTCCACTCGAATTTAACATCTTTCTACAATAAACAGGTCATCAGATAAGCTATCATAGAGAACCCCTGTACAAATCTCTGATAATAACCAGCTAAACCCAAGAAACTTTTAACTTCAAATACATTCTTCGGTGGACTCCAATTAATAATAGCTGAAATTTTATTCGGGTCTACCCTGATGCCTTCGGCGGATACAATATGTCCAAGGAAACCCACTTCTCGGAGCCAAAATTCACATTTACTGAATTTAGCATAAAGCTTCTTTTCACGCAGAATTTGCAACACTATTCTCAAATGTTCTGCATGCTCATTTTCATCTCGAGAATATACTAAAATATCATCAATGAAAACTACTACAAACCTGTCTAAATACGGTCTGAATATCCGATTCATAAGGTCCATAAATACTGCAGGTGCATTAGTCAGCCCAAACGGCATAACCAGAAACTCATAATGCCCATACCTGGTTCTGAAAGCTGTCTTTGGCACATCTGGCTCTTTTACTCGTAGCTGGTAATAACCCGATCGGAGATCAATCTTCGAGAATACTGTGGCACCTTTCAGCTGATCAAATAAATCATCAATCCAGGGCAACGGGTACTTATTCTTTATAGTTACCTTATTGAGCTGTCGATAGTCGATACACAATCTCAAAGACCCGTCTTTCTTTTTCACAAACAGAACTGGAGCACCCCAAGGTGAATGACTCGGACAAACAAAACCCCTGTCAACAAGTTCCTGTAACTGTGTCTTTAACTCCTTTAATTCTGTAGGAGCCATCCGATATGGAGCTATGGAAATCGGAGTAGTTCCCGGAACCAAATCTATAGAGAATTCCACTTCTCTTTCTGGTGGCAACCCTGGTAATTCCTCTGGAAACACATCAGAAAATTCACATACCACTAGCACTGCCTAAATCTTCGACTCAGATACCTTGGTGTCTAATACATAAGTAAGAAAAGCATCATACCCCTTTTTGACATACCTCTTAGCAGTAATAACTGAAATCACATCAGATAATCCCTCTGTCTGATCAGATTTAACTCGGAGCAACTCACCATTCTGACATTTTAACAAAATATATTTCTGTCTACAATTTACTACTGCATCATGCTGAGTTAGCCAATCCATACCCAATATCACATCAAACTCATCAAAAGGAAGTAACATCAAGTCAGCCGAGAAATAATAACCTCTTACCATCAGTGGACAGTTTTTACAAATTTTATCCACTAACACAGACTGGCCCAGGGGATTCGAGACTTTAACCACAAATTCAGTAGGTTCAACAGATAAATTTTTAACAAATGCAAGTTTAACACATATATTTGAATGCGTAGAACCAGGATCAATCAATGCAGTAATATCAATATCAAGTAAACAAAATGTACCAGTAATAACATCGGGTGCTGAGGCATCTTCTCTGGCACGGACGGCATATGTCCTAGTAGGTGCTCGTGCTTCAGACCTGCCTGCAGTATTTTTCGTAGCTCATCGGCTACCACTGAAATTACCGGATGGTCGAGGTGGTCTGCCCCTCGAAACTGGATTACTCAGCTTCGATATCTGTTCAACTTCTTTTTCACCCCTTTCTGGACAATCTCTAAGGAAATGGTCGAAAGAACCACATCGATAACAAGCCCCGCTCTTTAATCGGCATTCACCAAAATGGGTTTTATTACAATACTGGCATCTCGGCTTAGGACTGCGGACACTACCCATAATAGTCACAGACGAAGTGGGAGATCTCAGGTTAGTGCGTTGGAAGCCCCGTTCCTTTTCAGAATATCCTGTTACTGAAGTAGGACGATCATAATACCTCTTTAATTTATTTGAAACTGAAGATGATTGAGATTTCCCCATCGATCTTTTACTGAAAACCCGAGCTTCTCTTTCAGCTTGTTTCTTTTCTTTGCTCAGTTCCTCTGCTTTATAAGCTCGCTTTGCAAGGGTAGCAAACTCTCGGATTTCAAGAATTTCAATCAATAGCTTGATATCTTCATTCAACCCTTCTTCAAATCGTTTACACATTTTGGCTTCTGATTGTACCCATTCCCGAGCATATTTACTCAACCGAACAAATTCTCTTTCATACTTAGATACCGATCTGTTGCCATGTTTCAGCTCAAGAAATTATTTTCTTTTCTGATCAAGGAATCTCTGGTTGATATATTTCTTTTTAAATTCGTTCTAAAAGAACTCCCAGGTAATCTCTTCTTTTGGAACCACCGAAGCTTTAGTGTTCCACCAATGATAAGTTGTGTCTTTTAGCAGTGAGACAGCACATTTCAGACATTCTTTTGGTGTGCATGATAATTCCTCCAAAACCTGAGTAGTATTTTCTAACCAAAACTCAGCCCGTTCGGGATCATTATCAACTGCAGCTCTAAATTCTTCTGCCCCATATTTTCTAATTTTATCAACTGGAGCTTTCCCTTTTCTGATAGATTCGGTACCTGTACCTTGTGGAATCTCGAAAACCGGTGAAGGAGGAGGAGGAGGGGGAGCTTGAGTTTGCTGCACTACAGGGTTAGTTCTTATATACTGAATAAACCATTCATTCATCATTTGATAGAAGGACATTTTAGCCTCTTCACTTTGGTCCCGTGTCTCGTACCTTCTACTACTAGTAGCTTCAACTTCTCTTTGTTCTGGAGCCGAAGCATGACTCCCGGCTTCCTCGGGTTGAGCTCGGTCGGCAGACATTTACTATAAGAAAATCACATTTCAAATGGTAAGGAGATATCACACTATCAATAATAATTTAAACGGCATGTATAGCTAATCCCATATTTGCTACGTTGGTTCGAGAACCGACTAAATCGTAGCTCTGATACCAACAAATGTAATACCCCCTACCCGTATTCGTCGTTGGAATAGGGTACGAGGCATTACCGAAATTTACCGAACTAATTATCTGTTATTACAAGTTAAATACTATTGATTTACCGAAACATGTCATGTCGTCCTTTAGATGGGTCTCCGAAGCCCAAAACATACATCGGAACCAAACCGGGATTAAATCGAAACCACGAGAATTTTTTGCAAAACCCCAAAGTTTTTTTTTTTCATGAACTAAATATAACCCCTTTATAAATATCTAACCTTCCCTGCAATTTTAAACCGAGACCAATCCAAAACAACCAATCCATTTCATCATATTTTCAAGATAGTTTCAAGCATATCCATAAGATAACCTCATCACATACCAAAACCAAGATTTGTTAGCCATACCAATGGCTAACCTTACATTCATTTCACATTAACATTTACTTTGTTAGCTTATGCATGCCATTGATTCCCAAAATAAAGTTTCTTTATATACCGAAATCTTGAGGTTGATAGTGTGATGTGTCTCCAACCGAATCCGACCTCCGAGCTCTTAACACTATAAAACAGGGAAAAAGGAAATAGGGTAAGCACTTTGTGCTTAGTAAGCTCATGTAACAAGAATTATACTTACCTAATATTTTCAATACAATGCAATAAATATTCATACATCCATCCAAAGCATTATTACCCTAACATGCACAAACTCAACATTCAAGTTAGTCCAATAATTTCCATGTATCAATAATATATACCATGATTGATGAGCTCATCAATACCATGATTTCCATTTCCTTGTTATTTTTCCATATTTATCCCGTTGAATTTCTCGAAATTTCGACGGATTTTCAGGGGTACACTCTAGTGTAAAAATTCGGGTCCGTCAATTCATATTCATGTGCGCACATTTCCATTTGAGAGAGAGCACACTCCCGCGAATCTCATCCTTACAATGGATTACCAAATTCAGGCTAAATGCCCTCGTAATATAAACTCATAGAGTATTGCTCGGGATTACCAATCCAAAGCTAAATCCTCGCAACGACAATTACTCTAATGAGCTTGGATCTGAATTACCAGTCCAGGCTAAATTCAGACCCTAATTCGGATTACCCGTTCGGGCTAAATCCATTTTCCACATATTCTTCGGGAGGGCTATATCATGATAGGATCACCCGTCCGGGCTAGATCCTTTTTACCATCAATTCCTTTTCAGAGATCTATCGAATTTTCTTTTCATTCCACCGGGATTAATTTTTCATTTTCATCAATAATATCAATACTTCATCAATTATCATACAATAAACATCCAAATCATATTCACATCAATAAAAATATATTTCAAGCATTTAAGAATATAATTCAAGTTACACGAACTTACCTCGATACTTGTTCGTATACAAAAATCTACTAATCCCAAACTTTTTCTTTTCCTCAATCTATCTTCGTATTTGAATATTCTGGATCTAAATAAATAAATTTAATCATCAATTTAATACATTTCATGTTCATATGTAGCATTCTCTATAATTCTATTATTATTTATAGTTCATTCAGAGCTGTCTCCTTGAGTCATAGTCATTAAATTATTTTTATCTTGAGCTTCGAAACTCCAATTTAAGATCCGCTTGATTTTTCCAAAACTAAACTCACATATATTCTTACCAAAAAATTTTCAGAATTAATGGTATAGCCAATAAATACATTTAATTCTTTACAATCATCCATGTTCTGCTGTCTGACAGTTTCGACCCTTCTTCACTAAAAATTTATTTTCTCCTAGTACAGAATTTAGATGATGTTTCCGTTTGTTTCTCTTGAAAATAGACTCATTAATAATTTTAAACATATAAATTTAAGTCCCTAATTATTTTTCTCCAATTTTTTATGATTTTCCAAAGGCAAAACAGGGGAATCTGAATTCATTCTGACCTGTTCTCACAAAATTTATTATATCTCATGATTTACAATTCCATTGCTTACACTGTTTCTTCTATGAGAAACTAGACTCAATAAGCTTTAATTCCATATTGTTTTTCATCCTCTAATTCGATTTCCATAATTTATGGTGATTTTTCAAAGTTAGCCTACTGGTGCTGTCCAAAACTGTTTTAGTGCAAGATGTTGATTACCATTTTTCCCCTAAGCTTTCAATAAATGATAATTTCATCCCTGCTCAATTAACTTCTCAATTGAGCTTATTTTTCTCAATTAACACTTTATTCTATCACTTTAAACTACTTTAAAACCTTTGGAAATCAGAATTTTAGCACTAGACTTTAATTCCAAACTTTTTCACAATTAGGTCCAACAAATCAATTTCTATTGAAATTACCTAATAAAATCATCTCATAAACAAATTAAAGCTTAAATTTCATGTTATTTCATCATAAACTTACAGCACCCAACCATGGTGACTTTCAATTTCATCCATGAAATCAAAAACTAATGAATTTAGTAATAGGACCTAGTTGTAAAAGTCTTAAAAACACAAAAATTACAAGAAAAAGGCAAGGATTAACTCACTTGGTGCAAAAATTATGAAATAACAGCTTGAATAAACCCTTAAGACATTTTTTGCTGATGATAATGAAGAAAATATGAAGAAAATTCTAGATATTCCAATTTGGTCCAATTTTTATTTTAGTAAATTTTGTTATTTTCCCATTTTGCGTTTATTTCACCAATTCTACTGATTTTTCTCAGCTTATGCCGCCCAAAATATCTCCTTTTGGACTTATTTACAATTTATATCCCACCTCATTTAACAATTGAGCTATTTAATCCTTCTAGCAACTTTTATACCCTTTTCAATTTAGTCCTTTTCACTCAATTAACTACCCAAACGTTAAAATTTTCTAACAAAATTTTAATACCATATTATTAACATTTCATAAATATTTATAAAAATATTTTTGACTCAGTTTTATGAGATCGAGGTCTCGATACCTTGTCTTTACCCAATTTTCTTCAATAATTTTTTTAAATTTTTCTATTGATATTTTCATACGATTTTCCTATCATATCAATATACATGCAAAAATATTAAAATAAATTTCTCTTTAAATCGGATTTGTGGTTAAGAAACCACTATTTCGATAAACCTGAATTTAGGCCATTACAGTAACAATGCAACAAGGTTTTTTTAATCAAAAGATTTCAGTAGTGTGACAACTTGTCGGAAAATATAAGATATACTCCAGGATATAATTTTTTTTTTACCACAATTTTTTTTCAACTTCAAATTGTTGGTGTTTTTTTTTTAAATTTTTTTTTCACTTCGATTTTTTTTTGATATCTCGAAACTTCTAATACGATACCTAGATTAGATTTCCGTAGCTTTGATACCAAATAATACGTGCTCGTAATCGTGAATTTGATTACAAGATGTTGAGTTGCCCGATCGTCTAATGTTGTATCGTTTTTTGATAAACCGTAATAGTAACATATTTTAATCCCCCATTTAGCATGCTTTTGGATGAATTATCCCTTATTTTATGTAATTTGGTGCTCTTAATCCTTTATTTTCATGTTTTATACTCCTGGAAGCACCGGAGGATGAAAAGAACAAAAATCGGGCTTAAAACGGGCCAATTGGGCCTGATCACGAAATTGGCACCGCCTGGACCCAAGACCACACGGCCGTGCCTCATTAATAGAGTCCAACATGGCCTGGCCACGATTCACATGGGCGTGTGCCATGGCCGTGCCCCTGCCGTGGCAAAGAAAAGTTTCGTTCGGATTGGGATACTTAGGGGCAAAGAAACACATTCCAAAAGCCTATATATACACCCTAAGTATGACCTAAAAGGGGGAGCTCAAGGCTATCGTCTAGGGGCGTCTTGCTAGGCCAGAGAAGGCAGATTTGTGGGGATTCACTCGAGGATAGCCAGTTGATTCATCTCTAGAAGCCAGAATTATACTCAAGACGGAGGGACTCTCCTTCAATTCCTTCAGGGAGTTTTAGGGATTTTTTATGTTTTGTTTTATCTTTTCTTCTGAGATGTTTTCTTTTATTGTTATGAACTAAACCCTCAGATACCTGAGGGGGATGAAACTTAGATGAATCTTGTTATCATTTACTGAACTATATGATAAATATTTGACTTGTTCTTAATTATGTGTTCTTAATTCTTGTGTTGATATTTCCGAGATATTGATCCAAGTTTGATGTGCTTAGGTGGAGGAGCAAAAGTCCCTGCCTAAGAGTAGATCTAGCATAGTTAAGCGGAGTTGATGTGCCTAGAGATAGGGTGACGAGACTTTGCTAGATTAGGGTGAAACCTAATATGGGATTCCATAGATCGAGTTAATGCAATTCTAGGGGTTTTAATTAGAAAGAGATTTCAATTAATCAACCTAGGGTTAGACGTTATTCGCTTCGAGAGAGGGTTTAATATACATTAGGGAATCTTACGGATCAAGTCAAATGAATAAATCGTCAGTTCGAGTTAGATAACAAGTGAAGTCTAGGTGGATTCTTCCTTGGGTGTCATCTTAATCAATTGGTTTTTCCTCAAGTTATTTTCCCCAAATTCATTCTTCTTTGTCTTAGAGTCTTTAGTTTAGTAGTTAATTAATTTAGATTAAACAACAAATTCCCTTTATTTTAGGCTAGATAATAAAAAGAGAGTTAGTATTAGTACTTTTAGTTCCTTTGGGTTCGACATTCCGGTCTTGCCACTAAACTATACTACTGTTCGATAGGTGCGCTTGCCTCAAATCGTTGTCATAGTTAGTTTCCAAGTTCGATCATTCATTTTATAAATTTTAAGACTTTGACATCGCTAAAACAACGATCAAGTTTTTGGCGCCGTTGCTGGGGAACTAAAATATTAAGAAAGCTTAATTTTTATTACTTTAAACATTTTTTTATTTTTTACAATTTAATTTAATTTTTTTATTTTAATTTTAACTTAGCTAATTTTTCTTCTGTTATTGTTTCCTCCTTTCAGGTACCTCTAGTTTATGACTAGAAGGAACCCGACAGGACCCCTACTTTACGACAGTGATATTGAAAGAACAGTTCGCAGAAATCGTAGAGAGATAAGGCGAAGCTTAAACTACACAGAAAAAGAGCAAGAAGGCGAAACCAATTCTACTGAAGGGATGGCTGAGAATCATCTGCCACCTCCAGAGATGGCCGAAAACAATGCTCCACGTACTATGTATGATTATGCTAAACCTAGTTTAACAGGAACTGAATCTAGTATTGTTAGGCCTAGTATTGCTGCAAATAATTTTGAACTGAAACCTCACACTATACAGATGATACAACAGTTTGTTCAGTTTGATGGTTTGCAAGATGAAGATCCTAACACAGACTTAGCAAATTTTCTAGAATTCTGTGATACCTTCAAGATAAATGGCGTTTCTGATGATGCCATCCGTCTTCGATTATTTCCCTTTTCTTTGAGGAATAAAGCCAAACAGTGGTCACATTCTCTTCCACGAGGGTCAATCACTATATGGGATCAGATGACCGAAAAATTTTTACTAAAATATTTTCCACCGGCCAAAACGGCCAAATTGAGGAATGATATCTCTTCTTTTGTGCAGATGGATTTAGAGACACTTTACGACGTATGGGAGAGATACAAAGATTTGCTAAGAAGGTGCCCACACCACGGATTACCTTTGTGGCTACAGGTCCAAACTTTTTACAATGGTGTGAACCCTTCAACAAGGCAACTAATCGATTCAATTTACATGGAACCCTAAACAACAAAACTCCTGAAGTGGCCTACGAGTTTATAGAAAAGATGTCACTAAATAACTATCAGTGGCAAGTTATAAGGACAAGGCCAGCCAAAGCAGCCGGAGTTTTCAACATCGATGCAGTGACCGCGCTTTCAAACCAGGTAGAATTACTACATAAAAAATTTGATGGTTTATATGGTTCTTCGCAGGCACATCCAGTTATGCAGTACGACGCAAGTGAAGGAGTGGTGAATCTTGAGTACCCACCCTACGGACAGGGCGTGGAGAGCAAACAAATGAACTATATGGGTAACAATTTTCGATCTAACAATAACCCTTATAGTAATACTTATAATCCAGGTTGGAAGAACCACCCCAATTTCTCATGGGGCGGTCAAAGAAATCAAAGGCAACAACCATCCAAAAACTTCCAACAACAGCCCTACCCACAGGAAAAGAAGCCAAACCTTGAAGAGATGCTGACAAACTTCATAGCAGCCTCAGAAATACGTTCCCAAAATACAGAAACACGTTTCCAAAAGATAGAAGCAACTTGAGGGATTGACGCGAGAGTTCAAGGACCAAATCAGGCAACTCACTAAGTTAATCTCTGAAACACGATTAGAAAGCTTACCAAGGGAAACAGAGCAGGTACAGGCAGTGACACTAAGAAGTGGAAGGGAGTTAATCGAAACAAAGAAAGAGGTACCACATGAAACCGAGAAGGTAAAGATAACACCAACCCGTGAGGAAATCAAACCAATAAATCCATACTCAGCAAAGCTAAAAAAAGACCGCTTAGATGCACAATATGGTAAATTTCTTGAACTTTTCAAACAGCTGCATATTAACTTACCTTTTGTTGAAGCTATTTCGCAGATGCCAACATATGCAAAATTTTTAAAGGAGCTTCTACCAAATAAAAGGAAGTTTGAGGAAATTTCAACAGTAGAACTTAATGAAAAATGCTCAGCCATCATCTAAAACAAGCTGCCAACCAAATTGAAAGATCCAAGAAGTTTCACTATTCCTTGCTTAAGTGGTAGTTTGAGCATAGAAAAAGCATTAGTTGATTTAGGTGCCAGTATTAATCTAATGCCTTATAAAATGTTTAAGCAACTTGGTTTCGGGGAACCAAAACCCACTAGGATGAGTATTCAGTTAGCTGACAGATCTGTTAAGTATCCTAGGGGAATTATTGAAGATGTTTTGGTAAAAGTAGATAAATTTATATTCCCTATTGATTTTGTTGTGCTCGACATGAATGAGGACGTAGAGGTACCTTTAATTTTGGGACGACCCTTTTTAGCTACTGCTAGGGCTATCATTAATGTTGGTGATGGTAAACTTGCACTAAGGGTCGAAGATGAGGAAATTGTTTTCCAAATTCATGATGCCATGCGATATTCTAGAGAACAAGATGATTCTTGTTACTTTGTTGATGCCACTGATCACATTTTTCAAGAATCTTTGCAGGAAATCATGCACAGTGACACGATGGAACTGTGTCTTTCACAAGGTGAGGGGAAAGATGACGATACCGAGGAAGAGAATCCCAATGCATCATCTTCTAGACAGCTGAAAATAGAGGACATCAAGATTAATGACGAATTAAAACAGAAACCCTCTATTGATGAGCCACCCAAGCTAGAACTAAAACAATTACCAAAGGATTTAGAATATGCATTCCTGGGGGATAATTCTACGCTACCAGTGATCATCTCTTCGGAACTAGGACCCAAGGAGAAAGAAGAGTTGCTAAGGGTGCTAAAGAAGCACAAAAGAGCCATAGCGTGGAAAATGTCAGACATTAAAGGAATAAGCCCATCATTTTGCACCCATAAAATTTTAATGGAAGATGAGTATAAACCATGTGTGCAACCTCAGAGACGGTTAAACCCCAATATGAAAGAAGTTGTCAAAGCCGAGGTAATTAAACTTCTAGATGCAGGAATAATTTATCCTATTTCTGACAGCACTTGGGTAAGTCATGTGCAGGTAGTTCCGAAGAAAGGAGGAATGACTGTGGTAACCAACGAAAACAATGAATTGATTCCCACTAGAACAATCCACAGTCGAGAGAGTCTCAGATAGACTATAGGAAGTCAAATGACGCCACCGTAAAAGATCACTTCCCTCTACCCTTTATAGATTAGATGTTAGAAAGATTGTCTGGGCATATGTACTACTGCTTCTTGGACGGACTATCTGGCTACTTCCAAATCCCAATAGCTCCTGAAGATCAAGAGAAGACAACATTTACATGCCCATATGGTACGTTTGCTTATCGTAGAATGCGTTTTGGATTATGTAATGCTCCTGCTACTTTTCAGCGCTGCATGTTGGCCATCTTTAATGAACCTGTGGAATACATTATGGAGGTATTTATGGACGACTTCTCGGTATTCGGTAATTCCTTCCACCTTTGCCTTAAAAATTTAGAACGAGTTCTAATAAGATGTGAGGAAACGAATCTTGTCTTGAATTGGGAAAAATGTCACGTTATGGTTAGAGAAGGGATTGTGTTAGGACATAAGATTTCTAGTAAAGGGATTGAGGTAGATAAAGCAAAGATTGAAACCATAGAAAAATTACCTCCCCCTAGTTCAGTTAAGGCTATTAGAAGCTTTTTAGGACATGCTGGATTCTATAGAAGATTCATTAAATATTTCTCTAAAATAGCTAAGCCTTTAACAAAATTACTAGAAAAAGATGTTCCTTTCAATTTCGATCAGGAATGTTTAGATGCATTTAATATCCTCAAAGATAAACTAATAAATGCTTCGATTATAATTGCACCTGATTGGAATTTACCCTTTGAACTAATGTGTGATGCAAGTGATTTTGCAGTGGGTGCAGTTTTGGGACAACGAAGAGACAAGCATTTTCACCAATCTATTATGCTAGCGTAACATTGACACTGCACAAGAAAACTACACCACCACAGAGAGAGAATTGCTAGTCAGTAGTTTTTGCTTTTGACAAATTTAGGCGTGATTTAATATTATCTAAAGTTGTTGTTTACACTCGACCATTCAAATTCTTCGTTATCTTTTAACTAAAGTCGATGCAAAACCTCGACTCATACGATGGATCTTACTCTTACAGAATTTGATTTGGAAATACAAGATAAAAAAGGAGCTGAAAATCTTGCAAAGCAGATCACCTCTCTAGGCTTGAGAACCCACATATCGAGGAGCTCGACGAAAGTGAGATAAATGATTCGTTTCCCGAGGAACAACTCTTTTCTATAACCAACTCTGAGGTACCATGGTTTGCAGATATTGCGAATTATTTAGTTGCTAACATCTTACCAAAAGATTAACACATCATCAAAAGAAGCGATTCTTTCATCGATGCGAAAAACTATTTTTGGGAAGACCCCTTTATTTTCCGTATATGTGCAGATCAAGTAATTCAGAGATGCGTTACAAAGGCGGAAGTGAGTAAAATCCTAGATCATTGCCATTCAGGACCTTCAGGGGGACATTACAGCGAGATTAAGATAGCACACAAAGCGCTCGAATCAGGATTTTACTGGCCAACTCTTTTCAAAGATGCCAACAGGTATGTCGCTTCGTGTGGTAAATGCCAGAGAACAGGTAATATCTCTAAATGCGATGAAATGCCTCAGACATATATATTATCATGTGAGATATTTTATGTATGGGGTATTGATTTTATGGGTCTGTTCTCGCTTCATTCGAAACAAATACATCTTAGTAGCAGATTACATGTCAAAATGGGTGGAAGCCCAAGCTTTACCTACTAACGATGCTAGAGCTGTAGTAAAGTTTCTTAAGAAACTTTTCTCTCGTTTTGGAACACCCAGAGCAATCATCAGCGATAGGGGCACTCACTTTTGCAATACTCAATTTGAAAAAGTCTTAAGAAAATATGGAGTACACCACAGAATAGCTACCCCTTATCATCCTCAAACCAGTGGGCAAGTGGAAGTGGCAAATCGAGAGCTCAAGCTAATCCTAGAAAAAACAGTTGAATAAATAGGAAAGATTGGGCAATAAAAGTAGATGATGCTTTATGGGTCTACAGAATAGCATTTAAAACCCCTTTAGGGACATCCCCGTACAAACTTGTTTACGGAAAGAGTTGTCATCTACCATTTGAGTTAGAACACAAAGCCTCATCACTATAAAATTCTTGAATTACGATCTTAAAACTGCAGGTAGGAGAGGGTTAATCAGGTTAAATGAATTGGATGAATGGCGAGCTGAGGCCTATGAGAATTCACGACTATATAAGGAGGCAACAAAACGACGCCATGATGCTCGTTTAAAACAATCAAAGCAATTCGAAGTAGGAGACTTAGTCCTGCTGTATAATTCAAGGCTCAAACTATTTCCTGGAAAGCTGAAATCAAGGTGGTCAGGCCCATTCGTGATAAAATCTATTTTTCCTTACGGCGCAGTCGAGGTAACCCATCCAACTCAAGGAACATTCAAGGTAAATGGCCATCGACTGAAACTTTATAAGGGTGAAGATTTCAAGGAATCGAGAGAGGAGCTTCAGCTCCGTGAACCTTCTTTCAGGAATGAAAACAGGGTGAGTCTAGCTTAAGACTTTAAACGAGCGCTCCTCGGGAGGCAACCCGAGCACTAACTTCACTAACCCCATTAATTTTTCACATTTTAATTTTATTTTTCTTTTTAACACCTAAATCAAACTAACTGATTCAGTAAAGTGCAGGTTTTCTACCACAGGGCCATACACACGGGCATGCCCATGACCGTATGGTCAACATGGGATGAAAAATGGGCGTGCAGGTAGACGTGTGAGAAAACAAAGAGAAAATTCCCCAACACGGGTTGCGATAAAAAGACCACGATCGTGCGATGCGACCGTGGTCTATCCTGAGTAACTAAGCACGGGCATGAGCCACGCTCGTGCCTACAAACCGTGTGAAACACTGACTATATGCACACGGGCATGGCGACCTAAAGCACGGGCGTAGGAGAAGCGAACATAATAGCACACGCCCAGGGAACACGGGCGTGGGCAACATCGCAAACACGTCCAAATTTGAAAATCGGGAAAAACACGAGCTGAATAACAGACACACGGGCGTGGCCTCTGCCTGTGTCACCTTTCTTATTTAAAGAAACACACCCTGCTTTCCCAAATTTCTTCCCAAACCCCAACCCTAGCCGCTTCTCCTCCAAAAGAGACTACCCCTAATCCGGCCACCATCAACAAGAATCACCCCCATTCGACTCCCATAACCCCCTCACCTCTCTTCCTTTCAAAAACTCATACAAAAACGAAGACACGCCCATGTTAACAGGAGTCCACACCCACCACACCGCCGTGTTACCTGTGATTTTTAACAAAGACACGACCGCACCACCACTGTTACACGCCCGTGCTCCGCCTGGCCCACATCACCACGCTCAACCCACTATCGGTCACCTTTCACTATTTCATTCCCATCTATTTACTTATTATATGATTAAAATTTCATTTTGTTTAGTCTCTCTTTACTATTATTTTTACTTATTATTAAACTAATCTTTAGAATTGTAGAACTAATCTAATTACTACCTTCAATATGTTAGTCATTGTTTAGGTAGATAATTAGAACTAGATAGAACTAATCATCATCGAAATGGTTGCTCATGGTTGAAATGTTCTTATTTAGCCTTTGAATATTTCGGGTATTGATCAAACTACTTGTTTTATTTTGGTAGAAAATTACTTGAATATAAACTATTTACAGGTACAATGTTGTCGTCACGAGGAAAGTGAACCGCAGCCACCACTTCTAAAAAATGAAAGGGACCCGGCTCATCCTCTGCTAGCGCAACTAACGGCGCGCCACCGCTCTCCAGCTTTTCTCCGGGGGTCCAAGAGGACCGTTATAAATTACTACGCCACGCCCCTCAAGACATGAGGCGGATGCATCGACCGGGCCGCTTTAAGAGTAGGTCCATCTTGACGGTGACATACGGGCTCTCTTAACCACCGATCCGTGGAGCAATTCTTCAACACTGTCGAGCCCACATACCTAGAGCTCACTTTAGAGCTCTACTCAACATTTCAACTTCAAACAGTGATGAGCCATTACGATGATCCAGGCACGATACAATTCCATCTCGGCGGCACTATACGACAGCTGAATGTGCCGCAGTTCAGAGCTGCTTTAGGACTTTATACGGACGACTTCGTAGAAGAGAATGACCTTTCAGAGTTACATCGCCATATACATTTCAACCCCACCCAATGCTGGCACAAGATAGCTACCAACTACCACAATTATTACCCCAGTCGCTCAAAAGCGACGGCCTTGGCTCCGTCTCTGAGGTACGTACACGCTATTTTGGCTCATACTTTGACAGGTCGACGAGAGAGCACCGGCGCCATCAATACTCATGACGCCTACTATCTACAGTGCATGTCGAACGGACATGTTGTCGACCTAGCATATTTTATAGCCCGAGCTATTCAACATCAGACGGAGCAGCATTGACGAGGGATCATATCTATGGGTCCCTACATCACACGCTTGGCTCAGCACTACGGACTCCTCAACATCGACGCACAAACCTCCTCACTCACACTGATAGGGCAGATGGCCCCACAGGGCATCCAGACGATGCTACATATGAGGATGATTCAGCATCGGCGTGGGACCGACCCTCTCCAATACCGGCTTGCAATGTACATCTTAAGTGTAGGGGGATAACTATAGTATTATTTGAAAATCCCTGAATTATGCTTTTTCTTAAAGTAAGTTTCTCATATTATGATTAGAATGAAATTCCCTGTGATTCATGATTTTTATTGATATATTTTAGAATAAGTCATTGATAATTGTGCATTGATAATTAAAATCTAAGATACTAGAGAATCAAGCATGATAAGTCTATTTTTCAGAAATTAAAATTTTTTCTAGGTTGTCTACCTGAATTTGAATATTGCTTTGAAATTTGAAATTTACGAGGTTGACATCAAAATACCCATAATTTTTGTGAGATATTGAGCCTTATAGAGCATCAATTCTTTTTCTTGCTCACTTTATTGATTATGAGTGTGTCAACATTGACTTGTTATTCTAGAACTTACATTGATTATACATGTCAAGACCACACTTTTTGATTTGATATACAGAGATGATAAAGGTACTTAGGTTTTAACCCACTTACTCCACTAAAAAACCTACCTTCATAATTAACCCCTAGTGAACCCCGTTGAATCCTAACAAACCTTTTTATTGACTTACCCGCTAATATTAACCCAAAACCCTTTTTATTTGTTATCACTATCCTTTTTAACTACCCTTATGTCGAGATTTGATTTGATCAGTTGCCTAACTATGATCTTTATTTCAGTAATTTATTCCTTATTATGACTTGTTCTTAAAAAAAATTGAAGTATATTCATTATTAGATTTGTAATGAGCTTATACGTTTGAATTCCAAATATTGAAGAAGAAGCTCGTAGTATTAGTATTATTAATTTTCAATTGATTACTTTTATTTAGTTCATTGTTTCGGTTAGGTAATTTGTCACCCAATCTCGATTCTAACCTCTAATTTAGCCTTTATCCACACCTTTAACCCAAGCCCCATTACAACCCTGTTAAAGACCATTTTATTTGTGTATCATTTCATATCATAGTGGTGGAGATTTGATTTTTCATGCAAGCCTATGGGATTAACTTTTCATGTTTGACTTTTGAGTGCTTAATTCTGAACCTTAAACACTTTGAGTGATTTGAGTGAATCTTTAGTGAGGATGTCAATCCCTATCGATTTTGAATCAGAGGTAATTATTTAGATGAAGGGAAACACCTATGTTTTGTGCTACAATTGGATGACTTAGACTGTTTGAATCTTTAGAACCCTTTGAGTTGAATTATCCATGTATGAATTATCCTTGAATTATAATGAAACATTATTAATGACTATTATGATTTAAGGGAAGTTTGTTTTAATTATGAGTTGAGAATTTTACTTGAGGACAAGCAAAAGCTTAAGTGTGGGGGTATTTGATAAACCGTAAAAGTAACATATTTTAATCCCACATTTAGCATGCTTTTGGATGAATTATCCCTTATTTTATGTAATTTGGTGCTCTTAATCCTTTATTTTCATGTTTTATACTCAGGGAAGCACCGGAGGATGAAAAGAACGGAAAACGGGCTTAAAACGGGCCAATTGGGCCAGATCACGAAATCGGCACCGCCTGGACCCAAGACCACACGGTCGTGCCTCATTAATAGAGTCCAACACGGCCTGGCCACGATTCACACGGGCGTGTGCCATGGCCGTGCCCCTGCCGTGGCAAAGAAAAGTTTCTTTTAGATTGGGATACTTAGGGGCAAAGAAACACATTCCAAAAGCCTATATATACACCCTAAGTATGACCTAAAAGGGGGAGCCCAAGGCTATCGTCTAGGGGCATCTTGCTAGGCCAGAGAAGGCAGATTTGTGGGAATTCACTCGAGGATAGCCAGTTGATTCATCTCTAGAAGCCAGAATTATACTCAAGACGGAGGGACTCTCCTTCAATTCCTTCAGGGAGTTTTAGGGATTTCTTATGTTTTGTTTTACTTTTCTTCTGAGATGTTTTCTTTTATTGTTATGAACTAAACCCTCAGATACCTGAGGATGATGAAACTTAGATGAATCTTGTTATCGTTTACTGAACTATATGATAAATATTTGACTTGTTCTTAATTATGTGTTCTTAATTCTTGTGTTGATATTTCTGGGATATTGATCCAAGTTTGATGTGCTTAGGTGGAGGAGCAAAAGTCCCTGCCTAAGAGTAGATCTAGCATAGTTAAGTGGAGTTGATGGCGCGCCTAGAGATAGGGTGACGAGATTTTGCCGGATTAGGGTGAAACCTAATATGGGATTCCATAGATCGAGTTAATGCAATTCTAGGGGTTTTAATTAGAAAGAGATTTCAATTAATCAACCTAGGGTTAGACGTTATTTGCTTCGAGAGAGGGTTTAATATACATTAGGGAATCTTACGATCAAGTCAAATGAATAAATCGTGCTGTTCGAGTTAGATAACAAGTGAAGTCTAGGTGGAATCTTCCTTGGGTGTCGTCTTAATCAATTGGTTTTTCCTCAAGTTATTTTCCCCAAATTCATTCTTCTTTGTCTTAGAGTCTTTAGTTTAGTAGTTAATTAATTTAGATTAAACAACAAATTCCCTTTATTTTAGGCTAGATAATAAAAAGAGAGTTAGTATTAGTACTTTTAGCTCCTTTGGGTTCGACATTCCGGTCTTGCCACTAAACTATACTACTGTTCGATAGGTGCGCTTGCCTCAAATCGTTGTCATAGTTAGTTTCCAGGTTCGATCATTCTTTTTATAAATTTTAAGACTTTGACATCGTGAAAACAACGATCATTTTGAAATAGACTTTAAGGTGAAAATGGAATTAATGGTTATTGATCCAATGGAAAGGATGGAAATGGTGTTGGATGGTTAACTTGCACGAAATGGACACTTAGAAATGAACCAACAATATGAAATATCGTGACTCAATTTCTATAAAGTGAAATAACAAACAAGTCTTTTAATAAGAAGAAGTAAACTGTGACCCGCTATTTAGAAAAATAGGAACCAGTAGTATGTTAGAACGCCACACTTCAGAACAAAGAAAGAAAGTAAGTGATCAGTTCAAAAGAAAAAGGTTTGACGCCACAAGGAGTACCTTGATAAGTCTAAGTAAGTTCTTTCAAGAACAATGAGATAGAATTCTCACAATAACTCAAGAATATTCATTCAACATTCATTCAACATAGTCTTTTTAACATTGTCCTTTTACAAGTTATTTATAGGCACTAATATGACTATTCAAATTCGACATTCATACTAGCTATTAACAAAATATTAAAATTCGGTTATAACTCTTGATGGGCAGCCAAAGAGTCATGTATTTTCACTTGATTCATGCATAGCTGAAAAGTCATGCCTCTTCACTGGATGAAGGCTTAATGGTCCTTTAAATGTGTTGCTTGATGTCCCTTCATTTTCCCCTTAACCAAATGCCTTAATGCTTGTGTATTAATCTCTTTAATTGGCACCATAACTAGCTTTAAGTGCATGAAACCGATCAGACTTGAAAAGTCACTCTTGGTCCATTTGAACAGCCACCATAATGAGCTTTGAGTGTTTCAATGTCCACCAAAAACCTTCCCTTTATGCACCAGTAATTAAGTGACCAAATGCACACTCTTTTATGCCAAAACTGAACAGCCATTTGAATGTGACAGCATTTGATTCTTCTTGGCAAATGAACAACCCTATTGTAGCTTTAAAATATGTGACCGGCCTTTTGGACTTTCCAACAACAAACTATTGAACACACAATTAATTTATTTAAGAAAAATTAAACACACTATAACTTATGCATTAAAAAGTAACAGCCAAATTAAATAACATACTTATATAAACAAACTCAAACATATTTAACAACTAAGATGCTTAAATGCATGGTTTAAGATGCAAACTAAATGAATAGATGAGTTACTTAATGCATGACTTAATTGAATGATGCAAACTTTAACTAACATAAGAGTTACATAAAGCATGTCATAATTTATGATGAAAACTTAACTAACATGAGAGTTACATAATGCATGACTTTGTTTAATGCAAAACACATAATGCATGTCATAATTAAAAGATGCAAACACTTAATATCAAGACATAATTAAAAATTGTAGAATTAATTAAACTAAACTAACAGCCACATGCAAAACATTGCATGGACTTGGGACGTTATTTTGGGTCCAATAAGGGTTGGACATCTCATGTTTAGCCCAAACTTGCTGAATCAGGCCCATCATCACCTCTTTAAACTTCTTTGATCTAGAACATGTTATAAACCCGATGAGAATTTCAATTGAATTCTCTCTTGAAACGGGCAGCTTGGAGTTTGGTCCACTTAATGAACTCGAAGGCACTTCAATCGTTCCCGTGCATGTATCAACTATGGTTTAGTTGATTCTCGAACTAACGTAGCATATACGAGTCTAGCTATACATGCCATTATATAATCTGTGATAGTGTGATATCTTCTGACCGTTTTAAAACATGTTTTTTTATAGCAATGTCATCCAACTGAGCTGATTCTGATGAAGCAGAAAGTAACGCTCAAGCCTCTGTTCAAGGAGCAACTTCAAGTGATACGAGGCCCGTATTTGAGGGTCGAGGAGGAGAGGCTAAAGAAGCCTTCTTTCAGATGATGAATGAATGGTTTACTGAGTTTGTACGAACTAACCCAGTTGCTCAACAACCTCCACCCCCTCCTGTTCCTCAATCAGTTCCTGATATTCCTCAAAGTATAGAACTTATTAGAGCTGGTAAGCCACCTGTTGATAAAATCCGTAAGTACGGTGTTGAAGAATTCCAAGCTACAGCTAAGGATGATCCCGAGAGAGCTGAGTTCTGGTTAGAAAATACTATCAGAGTTCTTGATGAATTATCTTGTTCACCGGCTGAATGTCTTAAATGTGTGGTATCTTTATTGAAAGATTCAGCTTATCAGTGGTGGAATACGTTGATTTTTGTTGTGCTGAGAGATCGGGTCACTTAGGAATTTTTCCAAACCGAGTTCCGAAAGAAATATACCAGTCAGAGGTTTCTCGACCAGAAATGTAAAGAATTCTTGGAGCTTAAACAGGGTCATATGACAGTGTCTGAATATGAACGAGAATTTGTTCGATTGAGCAAATATGCTAAAGAATGTATTCCGACTGAGACTGCAATGTGTAAGCGGTTCAAATATGGCTTATATGAAGATATAAAATTATTAGTCGGGATGCTTGAGTTGAAAGAATTTGTTGTATTGGTTGATCGGACATGTAAATCTAAAGAGTTGAGCTAAGAGAAAAGACAAGCTGAGATTGAAGCCAGAGCTTCAAGTAAGAGATTGACGGGAAAGTCATACCAGTCAACATCAAAGAAATTGAAGAAATATCATGACCATTCTACTACTTCTGTGGGATACCTCGGTAGAGATAGAGGTACCCGACGCTCAGCCCCTAAATCTCGGACTACATCCAGAAGCGAAAAGTAGTAGTCTTTGAAACACTGCACTAAATGCAAGCATTATAACAAGCTACATTTTGGTGAGTGTCGAATGAAGAGTGAAGCTTGTTTTAGATGTGGTTCCTTTGATCACTATCTTAGGGATTGCCCAGAGAAATCTGAAAATGATACTATTTAAACCTTGAGGCAGAGCAACACAGTTGCAAGAGGTAGACCACCTCGTAATCCTAAAAATGTGAGTGGTAGTCATGATGTGACAAAAGACTCTACTGTAAGATCTGAAGCACGAGCACCAGCCAAGGCTTATGCTGTTCGAGCGTGCGAAGATGCTTCTTCGCCAGATGTTATTACATGTACTTTCTCTCTTATTAATACTGATGTAATTGCTTTAATTGATCCTAGTTTGACTCATTCATATATTTGTACGAAATTAGTGTCTAGTAAAAATTTACCTATTGAGTCCACTGAATTCGCGGTTAAAGTATCGAACCCTCTTGGCCAATATGTGTTGGTTGATAAAATTTTCAAGAACTATCTGTTAATGATACGGGGTTACTATTTTTCGACTGATTTGATGCTTTTATCGTTCGATAAATTTGATGTGATTTTGGGCATGAATTGGATAACTTTGCAAGATGCTGTGGTAAACTGTAAACAAAAGCATATCATATTAAACTATCAAAACGGTGAGATGCTTCATACTGAATCAAATAAATTGAATGGGTTGCCTATTGTGATATATAACAGCCAGATTTTAGCTAAATCGGAATAGTGGTTTCGGAACAAAAAATCCGATGTAGAAAAATTATTTTTGATATTATTTTATGTGTTTACAGCATGATAGCATGTATGTGTGAAAATTTCGTAAGCTAATTTTATTGTTTGAATAGTCAATTTGAGAAAAAGGACTAAATCGCGTAAAATGCAAAAGTGTTGTTCTATTAGCTAAAGGTGTCTAATAGCTATAGAAATTTAAAGTTAAGGTCCTTATGTGGTAATTAGACCATTATTATGATAGTGGATGATAATGGCATGGCATTTGGTGTAATTAATAAATGTCATGAGGGTTAATTTTGTAAATTGTTAATAAAGGTTAATTAAAACATAACAAAATGAATTTTTGTCCATATTTTCTCCCTTTGGACGAATATTGAAGAAGAAAAGAATCCATTGATGAAAATTTAGGGTTCGGCACATACATAGCTTGATTAAGGTACGGTTTAAGCTCGATTTTTCATAATTTTTATGTTTTTGAGATCGTTGCTTTGTATTCTAGCTAGCTCGTACCTTAATTTTCGAAACTATTAAAGAATTTTCATGTTGCCATTGTTGAATACTTGAGTATCTAAAGGTTTGATGATAGATTTTCATGTTTTGTAAAGTGATTTTTGACAAAAATGTCAAATAGGGATTAAATTGTAAAATATACAAATTGAGGGGTTGAAATGCGAAATAAATGAAATTTTTGGGCTGCTAGGGACCTATATGAAATTAGGCTAGGCTTGGGTTTAATGAAATTTCATGAATTTTGTGTATTTTGTGAAATAGGGACTAAATTGTAAAAATGTGGAACTTTATGGGCTAAAGTGTAAAAATGCCCAAATATGTGTTTGTGGACTGAATTGAATGATTTGATGAATAAATAAGTTAATTTTGAATGTATATAGATCAAGAACGAAAGAAATCGGATTTAGATTGGGGAAAATCAAAGGTTATCGAATAGTCGGTCCAGTCCGTTTATCCCTAATACAAGGTAAGTTCATATGAAAATAAATGTCTTTAAATTGAATTATATATGTTTAATTTTCATTGAACTGCTATGAATGTTGAATGATCAAATACGAGCAAGAATTGACAAGGTTACAATATCCGAAAGTCCCGTATGAACGTCAGGAATAGTATAGGATACTAATGTCATGACATTAGGATTATCGAGATGTGATTATGTGTAAGACCATGTCTGGGACATTGGCATCATTATTTGATTTCGTGTAAGACCACAGCTGGGCTATCGGCATCGATATGTGATAACATGTAAGACCATATCTGGGATATGACATTATACGAGCTATATGTGATTTTCGAGTATCCTTAACAATTCTAAAAGGTTCAACGGGCAAAGTCAAGTCGAGAAAGAATGTGTGAATGAGTTAAGTGACTCAGGTACGTATGAGATTCATACAAGTATTGGAAGGGAAGTATTTGATAAATTCACTTATGATATTGAATATGTATACATTGGGAAAGGTTTGTGAGCTTATATGTGTTTACTCATAATTTGCCTATTGATGGAAATGATGCTGATCCATGTGGTAATTTTATTTGTATATGGCTTACTAAGCTTTTAAAGCTTACTTTGTGTGTTCTTTCCCTGTTTTATAGATAATCGAAGCTAGCTCGGACTCGGGGATCATCAGGAACATCGTCACACTATCGATCAACTTGTTGGTACTTTTGGTGCTTTGTAAATATGGTATATGGCAAATATAGGCTAGTGATATGATGATATGTTTTGGTTGTGACAATGGCCATGAGATTTGGCTTGTAAATGGTTATATTTGAATTTGGAAATTGATCTATAAGGTGTGATTGAAGTTGTTAGTTTGATTAGTTAAGTGCTTGTGAATTGATGTTTAATGATATAAGTATTTGAATAGGTAAATGATATGGAATTGAGTATTGAAATAGTTGAAATGAATATGGTATGATTTGTGTACTTGGTCGATGGTTTTGGGATGCCTATTATATGATGAAATGGTACCATTTTGGTTGTTTATGTGAGCATGAGAAAGGGTGGCAAATTGGCCTTGCAAATGGCCTATTTTTGTCCACACGGGTAGAGACACGGGTGTGTGTCTCAGCAGTGTGTGACACACGGTCATGCTACACGGCCGTGTGTCCCCTAGTGTTGAAATTGAATTGAAGTCAGTATGCTCCACACGGCCTCACACACGGGAGTGTGACCGGCCGTGTGGCACAACTCAGTATACCCCCTAAATGGCACACGGCCTAGCACACGGGCGTGTGACTTTTCCGTGTTGCATAAGTCAATATACCCTACAGGATTGGCACAGCCTAGCACAGGGCCTGGCACACGGACGTTGTGGCCACTTCGAAGGGCACACGGGCTAGACACATGGGCGTGTGGTCGGCCGTGTGACCCAAGCCAGTATGTATGCACTGTTTTCACATAGCCTGAGACACGGGCGTGTGACCCTTATATGTTTGAAATTTTTCTAAGTTTCCAAAATTTTTATAAGTTATCGGTTTAGTCCCGAACCACTTCTAAAGCATGTTTAAGGCCTCGTAGGCCCTTATAAGGGACAATGTGAATATGATTGAATGGTGTTTGAGAATGAATGCTTAAATGTATAAGTTATGTTTGATAAATAATGTGTATAGATCGGTAATACCTCGTAACCCTATTCTGATAGTGAATACGGGTAAAGGGTGTTACATGATATCAGTTATGTTAGCACAGAAATATGTGAGAGAAGGTTATAATGCTTATCTTGCTTATGTATTGGATACTAAAGTGTCTGAGTCAAAGCTTAAATCAGTGCCAATGGTTTGCAAGTATTCTGATGTGTTTCCAGAGGAGTTACCTGGATTACCGCCGGCTAGAGAAGTTGAATTTGCTATAGATCTTGTACCGAGAACAACACTGATATCGATAGCACCAATTGAATGGCTCCTACAGAGTTAAAGGAGTTGAAAGCACAGTTGCAAGAACTGACTGATAGGGGTTTTGCTCGACCTAGTTTTTCACCTTGGGGTGCACCGGTTCTGTTTGTTAAGAAAAATGACGGATCAATGAGATTATGTATTGACTACCGTCAGCTCAACAATTTTACAATCAATAATAAATATCCCCTGCCTCACATTGATGATTTGTTTGATCAGTTGAAATGTGCCACAGTGTTTTCGAAGATTGATCTTCATTCTGGCTATTATCAGTTACGAGTGAAATATTCAGATGTGCTAAAGACAACATTCAGAACCAGGTACGGACATTATGAATTTCTTGTGATGCCGTTTGGCTTAACTAACGCACCTTCAGTGTTTATGGATTTGATGAATAGAATTTTTAGACCGTATTTGGATAGATTTGTTGTGGTATTTATTGATGATATTCTGATATATTCTCGAGATGAGACTGAACATGTTGAACATCTGAGAATTTTTCTGCAAACTTTGCGAGATAAACAATTATTTGCTAAATTTAGCAAATGTGAATTTTAGCTTCGGAAAGTTGGTTTTCTGGGACACATAGTATCGGCTGAAGGTATTAGAGTTGATCCAAATAAAATTTCAGCTATTGTTAACTAGAAAGCTCCGAGAAATGTATCTAAAGTCAAAAGTTTTCTGGGATTAACTAGTTAGTACCGGAGATTTGTAAAAGGGTTTTCGACGATAGCCACACTGATGACACAGCTATTATAGAAAGATGTGAAATTTAAATGGTCTGATAAATGTCAGCAAAGTTTTGACCAGTTAAAAGCTCTGTTGACCGAAGCACCAGTTCTGCTTCAGCCTAAATCGGGTAAGGAATTTGTGATTTTTAGTGATGCATCATTGAACGATTTAGGCTGTGTTTTGATGCAAGAAGGTAAAGTAGTAGCTATTGCTTCCAGACAGTTAAAGCCACATGAAAAAAACTACCCGACACATGACTTAGAATTAACAGCTATTGTCTTTGCGTTAAAAATTTGGCGACACTATTTGTTCAGTGAAAAATGTCATATATTTACCGATCATAAGAGCTTAAAGTGTCTGATGTCGTAGAAAGATTTGAATCTGAGACAACGTAGATGGCTTAAACTGTTAAAGATTATGAGTTGGTTATTGATTACCATCCGGGAAAAGCAAATGTAGTTGCGGATGCTCTGAGTAGAAAGTCTTTGTTTGCCTTACGAGCGATGAATACCCGATTGTCATTGCCTGATGATGGCTCAATTTTAGCTGAGTTAAAAGGTAAACTGATGTTTCTTCAGCAAATCTGTGAAGCTCAGAAATGTGATAATGAGTTGCAAGCTAAACGGGTACAATGTGAGTCGACTTCTGATACAGAATTTCAGATAGGATCTGATGATTGTTTGTTATTCAGAGGTAAAATTTGTGTACCGAAGAATCTAGAGCTTATACAGAAAATTTTGCATGAAGCACATAATGGTAGTATGTCTGTTCCTCTAGGAAGTAATAAAATGTACATTGATTTAAAACAGATGTACTGGTGGCCAAGAATGAAACGTGATATTTTAGATTTTGTATCTAAGTGTTTGATATGTCAGCAAGTTAAAGCTAAACATCAGGTACCTTTGGGACTGTTACAACTAGTGATGATACCGGAGTGGAAATGGGATAGAGTTACTATGGATTTTGTATCGGGTTACCCCTGTCTCCAAAAAAGAAAGATGCCATTTGGGTTATCGTTGATCATTTGACAAAGTTTGCACATTGTATTCCGGTACGTACAGATTTCTCACTTGACAGATTGGCTAAGTTATATATTTCAGATATTGTATGATTGCATGGAGTGTCAGCTTCTATTATTTCAGATAGAGATCCACGGTTTACATCACGATTTTGGAAAAAGTTACAGGAAGCTCTGGGTATACAATTACATTATAGTAACGCATTTCACCCTCAGACGGATGGTTAGTCCGAACGTGTGATTCAGACTCTTGAAGATATGCTTCGGTGTTGTGTTTTAGAGTTCGAAGGCAATTGGGAGAAATATTTGTCGTTAGTCGAATTCGCATATAATAATAGTTATTAGTCAAGCATAAAGATGACACCGTATGAGGCTCTGTATGGTCGCAAATGCCGAACTCCATTGTATTGGATTGAGCTCAGTGAGAAAAAGATACACGGGGTTGATTTGGTTCGCAAAACTAAAGAAAAAGTGAAAGTGATCCCAGATAGCTTAAAAGCAGCTTCTGATCGTCAGAAATCTTATGTGGATCTTAAACGTAAAGAAATAGAGTTTCAAGTTGGTGACAAAGTATTTTTGAAAGTTTTGCCCTGGAAGAAAGTTCTCCGATTCGATCGTAAAGGAAAACTGAATCCACGATTTATCGGACCGTATGAGATTACGGAGAGAATCGGACCTATTGCATATCGATTAACTTTACCGTCAGAACTAGAAAAGATTCACAATGTATTTCACGTGTCTATGTTACGACGGTATCGATCTGACCCTTCACATGTTATTTCTCCAACGGGTGTCGAGATTCAGCCTGACATGACATGCAGTGAAGAACCGATCAAAATTTTAGCACAGGAGGTGAAAGAATTGAGAAATAAAAAAATAGCTTTAGTAAAAGTTCTCTGGGAATGACACGGAATAGAGGAAGCTACCTGGGAACCCTAGGAAACTATGAGAAATCAATATTCGAACCTCTTTACTGGTAAGATTTTCGAGAACGAAAATTCCTTTAGGGGGAGAGTTGTAATAGCCCATTTTCAGTGAAATCGAAACAGTGGTTTTGGGACCACAAATCCTAGGTCGGAAGAAAATTTATTTTAATATTATTTTATGGTCTATAGTATGATATAAATATCGTATAAAAATCTCGTTAAGAAATTTTACCTTTTACATGTCTAATCTGATAAAAAGTACTAAATTGCATAAAGTGCAAAAATTAAATTCTAATAGTTAAAGGTATTAAATAGCTATGGAATTTTAAATTGGAGGTCCTTATATAGTAAATAGACCATTTAGAGTAGTTAGTGGATAAGAATGATTATTCATCATTCGAAATTTAATAAATTATTAAGGTTAATTTTGGAGAAAAGAAATGATAAATGATGATAAATAAATAAAATAATCTAATATCATCATCTTTTACCAAATAAAAGAAAAAAAAAAGATGGAAACCCTAGCCATGGAAGCTTGAAGTTGGCAAATCTTATTTTTACTCATTTAGGTATGTATTTTTGTCCCGTTTTTATTAGTTTTTATGTTTTCGATATCGTAATAGCTTAATCTAACTATCTCGGGGATTAATTTGCAAAACCGTTAAAGTATTAGGATTTTTCCATGGATGAGTATGCTTGAATTTTGAATTTTTATGATAGAAAATGAAAGGTTGTTGTTAGATAAACAACTTTTGTAAAAAAAAAATTTGATGAAATTATCAATTAAGGACTAAATTGAAAAGATGATAAATTTGTGGTAAAATTCTGAATTTTGTGAAATACATGGGTTGCTATTAATATGTATAAAATTGGCTAGGCTTGAATAATAATTAAATTGTATGAATTTTATTTTTCGAGCCTAGGGACTAAATTCTAATAAATTAAAAGTATAGGGGCAAAATAGTAATTTTGCCAAAAAATTGTGTTGGACTGAATTGAATATGAATTATATTGAATTAAGTCAAATTCATTCATATAGATCTGGATAGACCTAGTATGGAGTTAGATCGAGACAAAGAAAAAGTAACGGATTAGTAGCCTTCGTATCTACATACACTTGTATCTCATTAACAACATACATTAAGCCAATCCACTCCTTTATTCAATCATGATCAGACTCATCCAAACGGTATTTGCGTTCAATACTACATGCACACACAAGACATTAATATTTCGCCACAAGTTGATTTACCATTGGTAAAACACTAATTCATCATATTCAGTATATTAGTGACACAAGATACATCCATTTAAGATCTGAGTCCGAGAACTCACTTGAAAGTTGACACCAAATCCATCCACCATGCTTCTCCCTTGCTACACGAGCCTTCAGCTTACAAATATAACCACCATTTCAAAATTCCAGTGAAGATAATTTATCATCATATGAAGCATATTTTGCTTGCATGCAAAGGCTATTTAAATAATTAATAGAACAGGTTCGATGGATAACTAAAATTCTTAACCTTCTTTTCTTTTCTTAAATTCGTTAACAAAGAAAGGTTAAAAAGCTTACGAAACTTCCAATTTCTAAACCTCAAACCTTCATTTCATCCTCCATGCACCAACGCTCCCCAAGCTTTCTCTCTTCTATGGCAAACAAGAGGAAAGATGAAGAAAGAACAAAAAAATGAAAGAGTAATCCTGGAGATTAACACCTCTCCAATATATATAGTCCTCTCACATATCCTTCATCAATACCAAATCAACGGCCACTTAGAATAATATTAATTATTCTGTCTCCCACTTAGAACTATCCAATTCTTCTCCCACTTAGAACTATCCAATTCTTAAGTAACCGAACTAAAGTTGAAATTCATCTTTTTCTCGACCAACTTGCCAAAATGCTTATTTACAAAAAGGACCCGCCAGAATAGAAAACTTTTCAATTTAATCCGTAAATCTCCCGAATCATTTAAGACTTAACAAATCCGGGTATGACATAAATAATTGAATACAAAGTTTAAATTAAATTATATACTCATTGTAGTTTAACTCTGTTCGAATAATTAAATAAGTTTATATATAATTTCTAATATAGTAAAATTGTCATGATTTAACGGAATTAGAATTGGGTTATGTAAATTAGTTAACTTATTAATTATTTTTGAATAGATATTTAATTGTTTGATTGATTAAATATTTGAGTTTGGTTTTTTATTTAAATTAAGAGAGTTAAGCTTGAAAAGTTGGACCAAAATCCCAATGAACCCAGATCAACCATAGATGTTGTTGCTTAGGGACCTCTATCCTTTGGTGTGCTATAGTTCGGTGCCTTCTAGGAGCCCTACTCAAATGTAAACTCTTCTATTTAATTAATTAAGAATGTAACACCTCTAACCCGTATCTAACACCGAAACAGGGTTACAGAGCATTACCAAACAAATGGAACAGTAAACCATTCAATTCATACATCAATGCAAGCATAAACTAATTTCATTCAATACATTCATAATGTCCCTTAATCGAGCCATCGAGGCCTTAAAAAATACAATAAAAACAATCCGGGACTAAATTGGAAACATTTGGAAGGTTTAAGAAAATTTTGAAAAATTTGGACTGCAGGGGTCACACGCTTGTGTCTCAGGCCGTGTGACTTTTGAAATAGGGACACACGGCCATGCCCCAACTCTTTGACTTGGGTCACGTGGCCAAGCCACACGCCCGTGTGCCAGGCCGTGTAACCTTCGAAATGGCCTCACACGCCCGTGTGTCAAGCCGTGTGTTAAGCCGTGTAACTTTCTAAAAGAAACCATTAAACCTAGAGGGGACACACGGCAGTGTCATCACACACCCGTGTGTCAGGCCGTGTGGACACAAATTTGCCCAAATTCAAGCCATTCTCAATACCAAATCATGCAATCACTTAAAGACCTCTTGTACATATCATCAATGGATCAAAACCTGACCAAAACCTACAATGACCAATTCAAAAGTCTAAGATAATTCAACCAATATGCCATACAAGGCACCTCAATTTCAAACATTCAAACATACCTACTCAATGTGACATTAATCAAGACATAAACATACCAAATCAATCTATTAAGTGTCTAACCAATATACCCTCATTGGTACCACAAGTATATACAATTGTACATCAAAATGAAAGCTCAAACACAACTTACAAATTCATCAAATCCACACTTAACCAATGTATCTATCATAGATACTTCAAATACACATATAAATAACACATACCATTTTTAATTGCATTGTCACATCTACTTCATTCACATATGTCTTATAGTTAACAATATGAACATAAGTCATACTTAACATTACACACATCCAAACCATTTATAAAAACTACACTCCTAATAAATGCCATATAAACCGAAAAGAACATTCCAAAAACTATCGAAATTAAGTTGGATAGTGTGAATTGAGTGCCAATCTGATCGTCCAACCTTCCAAGTATCTACAAAAACAAAGATTAATACAAGTAAGCTTTAAAAAGCTTAGTAAGTTCGACGTACTAAAACGATAAATCTTATCGAAGTAAATCAAACAATTCAAACAACAAGAATTTAACCACGAAAGTTTCCTATCATCCAAAATCTCAACCGATAAATAACATATGTTCAATTTAATACTCAAATGAATAGAAAATTCATCAAATTCTTTAAACAAATTACCTTACCGAGCTTTCAATTTGAATAACGACTTACGGATAATCCCTCCAAAACACACCAGATGCTCACACGAGCCAAACCAACCGAAACACACCAATGCTCAAAAGAGCTAGTCCCTCCGAAACACACCAACAGGAAAGTATAACACGAGAGTTCGCGACCAATTTTGAACCTCAATTTACTCGGGTAAAATAAACATACATCACTCCAAGGTAATCTCTACTCCAAACCCCCATAACACACCAAATCACAACTGTACTATATCTCGCGTTCAATCCAAACAGAGCATCAAATTTCAAAAGTATATCTCAAATAATCATTCATTATCAATAATTAATATATATATATGTTGTACCATGTTATTCTACTCAAAAATTTGTAAAGATATTAAATTCTAAACCGTACGAACTTACCTGCACTTAATTGTAGTAGTTGCAGAAGTTCAGGGACTATTCTACTATTTTTCCTTTTCCACGAGTATCTATCGAATCTTGATCTAAAATGTAAAATTCCTCAATTATCAGCTTACATTTCACATTTCAATCTATTTTACAATTAATACCCTTTTATTTTTCAAATTTACACAATTACCCTAAACCTTTACAATTTTTGCATTTTAATCCCTTAACCTGAAATTCATCAAATTAACCATTTTTATCAAGTCAGTATTCTATCCAAATATACTAGGCCCTTAAATAGTCCCTACTGAATATTAAATTCACTATCAAACCCTAAAATTTTGATATTTTCATAATTTAATCCTAATATCAAAATCTAACAAAAATCACTTTACAAAATCATCAAACAACACAATCAAAATTCCAAATACATGGTATTTATCAAAAACATTCCATATTCATCAATGGTAACTTCCAAAATTTTTAACAAAATAAAAAACGAAGGTACGGGCTAGGTGGACCTAGTTGCAACGATCTCAAAAACATAAAAATTACAAGAAACGGAGAAGAAATTCACTCACATGCAAAACAATTTGCTTGGCCAATTCTCCTATCTTGAGAAACTATGAATTTTGGCTATGGAAAGTAAAAAATGAAGAAGAAACCTATTTCTTTTACTTAATTTTGTTTTAATTTCATTTAAATTACAAGTTTGCCATTATAATCACCTTATTTTATCATTTTTCCTTTATTTAACCGTCCAACTAAAATAGTTAGGGCTAATTTACCATTTAAGTCCTTCTTCAATTAACTTTCAAACTATGTAATCAACTAAATACAATAATTACCAAGTTTTGCACCGTTTACAAATTAGTCATTTTTTTTAATTAACTATCCAAACGTTAATATTTCTGAACGAAATTTTAATACGACTCTAATCACTCTATAAATAATCTAAAAATAAATTTTACGAGTCAATACGATGGAAATTTGTGGTCCCGAACCACTGTTCCGTCACCACTAAAAATTGTTGTTACAACTCTCCCCCTTTAAGAAATTTCGTCCTCGAAATTGTTACCTGAAAATAGATTCGGATACTGTAGTTTCATTGATTCCTCAGTTTCCCAGGTAGCTTCTTCTATACCATGACGATGCCACAAGACTTTTACTAACAGTACTCGTTTATTCTTCAATTCTTGGTTCCCGAGCTAAAATTCTCACTTGTTCCTCTAAATACGTCAAATATGGCTGTAGCTCAATCTCACTATGAGGAATCACATGCAAAGTATCAGATTTGTATCGTCTCAGCATCGAAACGTGGATCACATTATGGATTTTCTCGAGTTTAGAGGGCAAGGCTAATCTATAAGCTACAGGGTCGATTCTTCCAACAATTTCATATGGTCCGATAAAGCTCAGACTCAGCTTGCCTTTCCTTCCGAAACGTAACACTTTCTTCCACGGAGAGACTTTTAGGAATACTCGATCGCCAACAGCAAATTCTATATCTTTTCTTTTCAGATTCGCATACGATTTCTGACGATCAGGCGTAGCTTTCAAACTATTTCGAATAACTCAAACTTTGTCTTCAGTTTCTCGGATCAAATCAATTCCCACCATTTTGGATTCACTCAATTCATACCAATACAATGGTGTTTTACACCTTTTTCCGTAAAGAGCTTCAAACGGTGCCATTTTTATATTGGATTGATAATTGTTATTATAAGCAAATTTAGCTAAAGGTAGGTACTTTTCCCAATTACCTTCAAACTCAAGTATACAACATCTCAACATATCTTCCAAAACCTAAATCAATCGTTCTGATTGCTCGTCAGTCTGAGGATGAAACGATGTGCTGAAATTAAGCTTAATGCCCAAAGCCTTGTGAAGTTTACTCTAAAATCTCGATGTAAATCTCAAATCACGATCTGAAATAATAGATGTTGAACTCTGTGTAATCTCACAATCTCAAATATATATATATAAGTCTGCTAATCTCTCAAGTGAGAAATATGTTCTGACTGGAATAAAATATGTCGATTTATTCAATCTGTCAACAATCACCCAGATCAACTCTTTCTTTTTCGGAGTTATTGGTAAACCAGATACGAAATCCATTGTGACTCGTTCCCACTTCCAATCAGAAATCATAACAGGTTTTAGTAAACCCGACGGTACCTGATGCTCTGCTTTTACCTGCTGACAAATCAAACATTTAGCTACAAATTCACAAATTTCTCGTTTCATACATGGCCACTAGTACATCTGTTTCAAGTCATAATACATCTTCGTACTACCAGGATGAATAGAGTATGTGCTACAGTAAGCTTCAGACAGAATATCACGTTTTAAATCTAGATCATTCGGAATGCAAATTCTATCACGATAACGTAATGTACCACTACCATCAACACTGTACTCAGTACTCATTTTATTTGAACCAATTGTCGTTTCATCATCAACCTCAAATATTCGTTTTGTAATTCTCGATTTCATTATAGAAACAGGGGTTTAGTTCACAACTCTTCCAGTACAGAACCATCTTCAATTAAAGCTAAATGAGCATTCAACGCTCGAAGTACAAACAATGACGACTTTCGACTAAGTGCATCCGCAACTACATTAGCCTTTCCTGGATGATAATCAATAACCAGATCGTAATCTTTCAGTAGCTCTAACCATCATCTCTGTCTCAAATTCAGTTCTTTCTGAGTCATCAAATATTTTAAACTTTTGTGATCTATGAACACGTGACATTTCTCGACGTATAAATAATGTCTCCAAATTTTCAAAGCAAATACAATCGCAGCCAGTTCGAGATCATGAGTAGAATAATTCTTTTCATGTGGTTTTAACTGTCGAGAAGCATAAGCTACTAGTTTCCTTGCTTGCATAAGAACATAACCCAAACTGTTGAGAGACGCATCACTATAAACAACATACTCTACCTTAGATTCAGGCTGAGTCAACACTGGAGCTTCCGTCAACATGTTTTTCAGTTGATCAAAACTCTGCTGGCACTTATCGGACCAAACAAACTCGATATTTTTCTGTAGTAATCTAGTAATCGATGAAGCTATAATAGAGAAGTTTTTAACAAAACGATGGTAGTAACATGCTAAACCCAGAAAACTTCACACTTCAAAAACATTCTTCGGTGTTTTTCAATTCATCACAGTCGAAACTTTACTTGGATCAATTCGAATCCCGTCATCTAATATGATGTGACCCAAAAATCCAACCTCTTGAAGCCAGAATTCATATTTACTGAAATTTTCATACAACTATTTTTCTCTAAAATTTTGTAATATGATTCTCAAATATTGAGCATGTTCGGATTTTTTCTAGGAATAGATCAATATATCGTCAATAAACATAACAACAAATCTATCCAAATGTGGTTGAAAAACATGATTCATTAAATCCATAAAAGCAATAGGAGCATTAGTCAAACCAGATGGCATTACCAGAAACTCATAATGACTGTAACGAGTTCTAAAAGCAGTCTTTGACACACCGCAATCTTTAACCTTCAATTGATAATACCCGGATTTGATATCTATCTTCGAGAACATTGTGGCACCTTTCAAATGATCAAACAAATCGTCGATACGTGGCAAAGGGTATTTATTTTTTATAGTGACTTTATTCAACTACCTGTAGTCTATACACAATCTCAAAGAACCGTCTTTCTTTTTCACAAACAACATAGGTGCACCCCAGAGAGACACACTCGGTCAAATAAACCATCTGTCTAACAATTTTTGCAACGGTGCTTTCAACTCTTTTAATTCAGCTGGTGTCATACGATATGGTGATATCGATATCGCTGCAATTCCAGGAACCAAATCAATCACAAACTCAACTTCATGATCGGGAGGCAATCCCGGCAACCCTTCAGGAAATACATCAGTAAACTCACTAACTACCGGTAACTGATTTAGCTTCGATTCTGAATCTCTGGTATCAAGAATGTATGCTAAAAACGCTTCATTACCTTTACGTATCAATCTCTGTGCAGAAATAGCTGAAATAATTCTAACAACATCTTTCGGACTCTCAGACTCAACTGAAATCATCTCTCATGTCTGACATTTCAAATCAATTCGTTTCTGTCTATAGTTTACTACAACATCATGCAACGATAGCCAATCCATACCAAGAATAACATCAAATTCCCGAAAGGGTAGCAGCATCAAATCAGTAGGGAATTCACATCCTCTAACTTTCAGTGGACATTTACGACAAACTAAGTTAACTATCACACTCTGACCTAGTGGATTAGTAACGTGAATATCATATTCAGTGGATTCAACAAGTAATTTCTTTTCCGTTACTAATGCAATGTAAATATAAGAATGAGTTGACCCAGGGTCAATCAATGCATACACAGTAATATCAAAGAGATAGAATATACCAGCAATCACATCAGGAGTAGCAGCTTCCTCTCTTGCTCGAATAGCATACGTGCGAGCAGGTGCTCTAGCCTCTGACTGGACAATGGTGTCTTTTGCCCATGTACGAGCAGTCCCAACAACACTATTCTGACCCATACGCCTACTTTTCTGAGATGTAGACATTTGCTTTTCATTCTATTCTTCATTTTCTTTTAACTGTTTAGGACAATTCTAGAGAAAATGATCAGTCGACCCACACCTATAACAAGCTACCGATTTAGCTCTACACTCGTCCGAATGGTATTTTCGACAATGTCTACAACTGGACTTCGAAGAATTTCGTACACTTCCCACACTATCAACTGGTTTAGTAGGAACTTTGAAATCATGCTGAATCGATTTGTTTTTGTTCGAATGCTCAGACACTGAGGTAGCTCGACTAAAATATTCTTTAGTCTTCTTTGCCGGTGATGCAGGTAATGACTTAGAAGAACCTCTCTTTTGTAACTCTCGAATCCTTCTATCCCGTTGTATCTTACGGTTGTACACTTCTTCCATTTTCTGTGCACGATCAGATAAAACAACAAATTCTCAAATTTCATTACCTCCGATCATCATTCAGGCCATCTTCAAACCGAATACACATTTAGGCACAATCTCTCGGGCATATTTACTGAGACACTACCGATTTATTTCCCTAACGTAACTCAAGAAATTCTCTCTTTTTCTTGTCTAAATACCGTTTCCCGACATACTTCTTTTTAAACTCAATCTGAAAGAAATCTAAGGAAATTTTCTCCATCGGTACCACATCTACTAACGTAGTCCACCAACTGTACGCTTCCTCTTTTCATAATGAAACGGCACATCTAATAAAATCATCAGGAAGGCAAGCCATTTTTTCAAAAATTCGCAAGATGTTCTGAAGTCATTACTCATCTTTCACCGGATCATCCTCTAATCTACCCCAAAATTCTTCAGCACCACATTTTTTGAGCTTCTCAATCGAAATATGTTGATTAGGCTCAATCACAGAAGGAGGTAGAGGTGCAACCAGAGGTATAACAGGTGGTATAACAGAGGGTGGGGGTCATTGAGCCGGATTATTCATTTGCATAAACTCGTTGAACCACTGGTTCATAAACCCAAAAAACATGTTTTTAAGTTCATGCTCTTGAACCGGAGGAATCGGAATATTACTACTCGTCCCATTATCAGAGGTTGGCACATTATTATTAACCTCATCACTGTCAGCACGATTAGATCCGTCTGACATCTTTACAATCTATAAGAAAAACAAAGGTTTAATCGGATCCAACACGTTACACTATCGTAGATTTATATGGCATGTAATTCTAAACATTTCACACGCTACGTTCAGTCTGAGAATCGACTAAATCGTAGCTCTGATACCACTATATGTAACACCCCTAACCTGTATCTGACACCAGAATAGAGTTACAAAGCATTACCGAACAAACAAAACAGTAAACCATTCAATTCATACATCAATGTAAACATAATCTAATTTCATTCAAATAAATTCATAATGTCCCTTAATCGAGCCCTTAAGGCCCTAAAAAATACTATAGAAACAATCTGGGACTAAATCGGAAACATTTGGAAAGTTTAAGAAAAAGTTAAAAATTTAGACTGCAGGGGTCACACAGTCGTGTGAGTCACACGGCTGAGACACACGCCCATGTCTCAGGCTGTATGACTTTCGAAATAGGGACACACGGCCGTGTCCCTACCCATGTCTATGCCCGGGTAACTCTCTATCTTGGATCACACGGCCAAGCCATGCGCCCATGTGCCAGGCCGTGTACTAGGCCGTGTAATTTTCGAAAAGAAACCATTAAACCTACAGGGGACACACAGCCGTGTCGCATGGCTATGTGTCACACACGGCTGAGTCACACGCCCGTGTCTTAGGCCGTATGGACACAAATTTTCACAAATTCAAGCCATTCTCAATACCAAATCATGCAATCACTTAAAGACCTCTTATACATATCATCAATGTATCAAAACCTGACCAAAACCTACATAAAATGACCAATTCAAAAGTCTAAGATCATTCAACCAATATCTCATACAAGGCACCTCAATTTTAAACATTCAAACATACCTACTCAATGTGACATTAATCAAGCCAAAAACATACCAAATCAACCTATTAAATGTCTAACCAATGTACCCTCATTGGTACCACAAGTATAAACAATTGTACATCAAAATCAAAGCTCAAACACAACTTATCAATTCATCAAATCCACACTTAACCAATGTACCTATCATAGATACTTCAAATACACATATCAATAACACATACCATTTTTATTTGCATTGTGACATCTACTTCATTCACATATGTCTTATAGTTAACAATATGAACATAAGTCATACTTAACATTACACACATCCAAACCACTTATAAAAATATACACTCCTAATACATGTTATATAAACCGAAAAGAACGTTCCAAAAACTACCAAAATTAAGCTGGATAGTGAGACTTGAGTGCCGATCCGATCGTCCAACCTTCCGAGTATCTACAAAAACAAAGATTAACATAAGTAAGCTTTAAGAAGCTTAATAAGTTCAACGTACTAAAATGGTAAACCTTACCAAAGTAAATAAAACAATTCAATACATTAAATTTAATACTCAAATGAATACCAAATTCATCAAATTCATTAAACAAATTACCTTACCGAGATTTCAATTCGGAGAACGACTTACGAATAAGAGTACATCGTCAGTCCAACCAAAACACACCAGATGCTCACATGAGCCAATCCCTCCAAAACACACCAGATGCTCACACGAACCAAACCAATCGAAACACACAAATGCTCAAAAGAGATAGTCCCTCCGAAAAATACCAAATAAAGAGTATAACACTAGAGTTCGCAACAAATGTTGAACCTCGGTTTACTCGGGTAATATAAATATACATCACTCTAAAACCATCTTTACACCAAACCCCTATAACACACCAAATCACGACTGTACTCTATCATGCGTTTAATCCAAACAGATCATCGAATTTCAAAAGTGTATCTCAAATAATCATTCATTATCAATAATTAATATATATATTGTACCATGTTATTCTACTCAACAATTTGTAAAGATATTAAATTTTAAACTGTACGAACTTATCTGGACTAGTTGCAGAAGTTCAGGGACTATTCCGCTATTTTTCCTTTTCCACGAGTATCTACGAAATCTTGATCTAAAATGTAAAATTTCTCAATTATCAGCTTACATTTCACATTTCAATCCATTTTACAATTAATACCCTTTTATTTTTAAAATTTACACAATTACCCCAAACCTTTACAATTTTTTTTCAATTTAGTCCCTTAACCCGAAATTCATCAAATTAACCATTTTTCTCAAGTCAATATTCTATCCAAATATACTAGGCCTTAAAAATTCCCTAATAAATATTAAATTCACTATCAAACCCTAAAATTTTGACATTTTCACAATTTAATCCTAAAATCAAAATCTAACAAAAATCACTTTACAAAATCATCAAACAATACAATCAAAATTCCAAATACATGGTATTCATCAAAAACATTCAATATTCATCAATGGCAACTTCTAAAATTTTTAACAGAATAAAAAATAAAGGTACGGGCTAGGTGGACCTAGTTGCAACGATCTCAAAAACATAAAAATTACTAGAAACGGAGAAGAAATTCACTCACATACAAAACAATTTGCTTGGCCAATTCTCCTATCTTGAAAAACTATGAATTTCGGCTATGGAAAGTAAAAAATGAAGAAGAAACCTATTTCTTTTACTTAATTTTGTTTTAATTTCATTTAAATTACAAGTTTGTCATTATAATCACCTTATTTTATCATTTTTCCTTTGTTTAACCGTCCAACTAAATTAGTTAGGGCTAATTTACCATTTAAGTCCTTCTTCAATTAACTTTCAAACTATGTAATCAACTAAATACAATAATTACCAAGTTTTGCACCTTTTACAAATTAGTCATTTTTCTTTAATTAACTATTCAAACGTTAATATTTCCGAACCAAATTTTAATACGACTCTAATGACTCTATAAATAATCTAAAAATAATATGTACGAGTCAATACGACGGAAATTTGTGGTCCCAAACCACTGTTTCGTCACCACTAAAAATCAGGCCGTTACAAAGAATTTTGAATAAGAATTGACCTCTTGCACTTTTTTTTCTTTATAAATTCCTTATGCTACTCAAAATTTACATGGTGGAAAATGTGAAGGAAAACTCTGTAGAAATTTAGTGAAATTGTATTTGAGTAAATTTTCTTATACTCAAATAAATTCTATTTTTTCTTGAATTAGGAGCAATTATAATTGTAATAATCCAACCATTATAATTCTAATCTAGAAATTGAAATTTTGATTTCAGGTTTACGTATAGGTTTGTGCAAGGCTTTGTCAAGGGATTCTCGATCTTTGTCCTATGTTCGATTATGTGAATTAAAGTCCACACATTAAACAATTGTGAATACGAAAAATAAGGGAGAAAAACAATTGGTTGGCAGCTTGAAAACATCATACTTCGGTTCAAATTTATCACAATCTCCAAGCACTTTCCCAAAGACTAGGGGTGAGCAAAACTCGATTCGACTCGAAAAAATCGAAAAAAAAATTCGAATTTCGAGTTAAACGAATCGAGTTATTCGAGTCAAGTCGATTTTTTTTTTGAATTTCGAGTTCGAATCGAGTTGAGTTTTCGAATTCGAATAACTCGAATAATTCAAATAATTCGAATATCAAACTATAATATTTTACATTTTTACCCCAAACTCCCAAACCTTTTTACTTTTCCCTCAAAACTTTTACTCCTTCCCACTTTCCCCCCAAAACTTTTGCTCCCCTCCCATCCCAACCCCCCAATCTACCCAAAATCCATTTCCCACCAAAATTTTACTCTCCCATTTACTTTTTCTCAAAATTTTACTCCCAAAACCCTCAAAACTTTTTATTTTCCCCCAAAATTTTTACTCCCTCCCACTTTTCCCCTAAAACTTTTACTCCCTTCCCATCTCACCTCCCATCTACCTCAAACCCATCTCTCCTCCAATTTTTTTTAATATTTTCCCTTCAAAATTTTACCCCCTATTTACTTTCCCTCAAACTTTTATTCTCCAAAACTTTTTATTTTTCCCCTAAACTTTTACTTCTCGCACTTTACTCTCAAATAAAAAATCAAAATTATCCAAAAAAAATCACTAAACATAAATAGTAATAATTTTAATTTATATCTACTATTTATATTATTAAATTAAATTTCACATTTTATATTATTTATATTATTGAATTGTTTAGTCATATTGAATATTTATATTAAAATTGAATTATTAATTATGCCATAAAATATTTGTGTTAAAATTTTATGTTGGTATCAATTTCACATTTTATCTTTAAAATAACTTTCATTAAAAAACCCACATTTTTACATTTAATATATTTTTTTAATTCCAAAATACATAGTGACAAGAATCTGGAGATAATTGAAACAACTAAGCAAGCAAAGAAGCTAACCCGTATATAAAAGATTAATAAATAAATTATTTGGTGATGAAAGTTAATAAAAAATTTAGTTAAGGTGGACAAATTTTATTACGATGGGTGACAATAGTTACAAGGACCCAAAATTATTTTTTAAAATTTAACTCGAACAAATATATTCGATTCGATTCGAATTCCATCTCACTCGACTCGATTCGAGAAAATTTCAAATCAAATTAGGATGATAAAATATGATTCGTCAACTCGATTAATTCGAAATTTTTTTATTCGATTCGATTCGATTCGATCAAACACTCACCCCTACCAAAACCTCTTTGCAATTTGGACAATTTCCCAAAGCTCGATACACAAGTACTAATTAATTTCTATAAATGTCAGGACAAAAATCTGTTTTAATTTTTTAGAAAAGAAAATAAGTGTGTAAGGCATGAGTTGCTAACGTCCCTCTCAGTAGGGCATCACATTAGCCAATCATTGGTTAATCCATAGATGTAGGCAAATGTTTTTTTTTTTTTTTTTCTTAGTGCTTTTGCACATCACTCCTCAACCCAACTTTCCACAAAAAAGGCATCGAGAAGGTATATGCGAAGTTTTGTTTTCTTCTGTTTTTTTCAATTTGGTTCAATCCATTTTCTCAACTTTTGGATTGTTGACAGATTTTGATTTTCAATTGAATCAGTTCGGTTGAATTACTTTAAAGAAAAATGATTTAAAATTCAATTTTATTAATGGCATAGAATCTCATGCAATGATATTTTATAAGCATCAATTGTACGATTGGGGGAGAAAAACATGCCAAGTTTTCATTGATTAAAGTTTACAAGTGGGATATCTAGAAACAAAACTCTGATTATATTATATTTATATAAATAGAGTTGAGAGAGGTGGCCTTGAACCAAACACCAATACACATGCAGGTTCTATCATATGCCTTAATTTGTGAAACCAATATTATTGAAGAAATTAAGATTATAAACAAAACCAAAGGCTGTCTGGTCTGGAATCCAATAGTAACATTGACACTTAACAATAGTAAAACTCAACATTTAAGGAAGTTTCGATGTCCATTCATCTTAAGTAACTTGGCATATTCACCTTTTTCAAAGGACAAAATTTTTTCACTGATTTTTTTTTTTTTCACAAGTTCATAATTTTCAAAACCCAGATACTGAATCCGATTCCCTTTATATTTCTCATCACCACCAAAGTCATCAAACTTTTGCTTCCTTTTTTCTCCCTTTCATCATGAAGAACAGCTATGAATGTATTGGTTTGTCAAAAAAAAAGAGAGAGAGAGAGAGAGAAATGATTTGCACTTTGTAAGCTGTGCTTTCTGGTTTAGATTCTGGTTTACGGGGATAGGAAAAAGGAAGGGAATTTGATCCTGGAATCTTGATCTATGGCATCAGTTTGAAAAATATGACAAAAGTGATCCCTTTTTAACATGAGGCATTATTAATTAAGAATCATAACCTAAACTTGCCGTCTAAATTCTTCAATTTTAGCACATTAAGCCTAGCTTTGTTTTGCACATGATACACGGCAATTGATATAATATTATACGCTACCTGGTTTTAAAATAATATGATAATTCTTTCCCACTTTCCTAAGTGGATTTATTAAGCTTTCGGCTAAGTATAAAACTGGTGTGTTTGCTCAGCTATCTTAAACAAGCATCTCCTGCCATTCCATCACCAAAAAAACCCTAGTAAAAAGACTTGTCCATTTCGTATCATATCAATGGAAAAGAATCAAAGCAGTTGCCCCAAAGTTGTGTTTGAGAAGATCTTTAGGTCAATCACTTTGGGTCCTGCTTTCACTACAATTCGTCGCATCTCCAACCGCCAACAAACACCATCTTCAACAGCTCGGAATTCACCACAGCCACCCAAACCTTCGAGTAAACAAGGATCGGAAGTTCCCATCAAGTTCGACTATACCACCGCCCCACCAACCGAGAAACCAAAACCAGTTGTTTCAGCTGGTAATGCTCATCAGCTGGGAGGAAGTAAGTTGAAGCCTAGTGTAGCAAAGGGTAATGGGAAAAGCCAAGTCCAAAACCACGATGATATATTTGCTAAATTTATCGATGAAACAAGGCGGAAGATCACGTCACCGGAGCCGGAAAACGGTGAGATTTCCCAGAAAGTGGGTGGACATGGTAGTGGTCGAAAGGATCATCACTTCTCGGATTACATAAAGCAGACTAAAAGGAAGATCAAGAGCACCTTAAGCAGCAAGGATAGAAGTGAGTCTTTCTTCAAGTGATTCAAATTTGAGATGAACAAGGTGGAGATTCTATCCTATATATGTACCAAACTGAAAAGGTATGATAAATAAACATTGATTATATTGTTTTGTGTGTGCCTGAATTCAGTTGATTCATGTGTGTAACAATGGTCTCTTTCTATGATTCTATCTCATTGTTATTGTTGTATGTATGTTTCTCACTCAATATATACATCCCCATCGACTTTTCTATTCTACTTATCATTGGTTTAATAATTATGCTTTGTTTATGATCTTGTACTCGTATGGAAAACATGGGGGATCAAATGAAGATAAATTTGTATAGAAGCTCCTCGTATTATGCATTTTTAGCAGATTTAATCCTTCTACTATAATTTCATCGTTTTTAATCCATCAATTTTCCGAAATGTATATTTATATCTTTTGGAACATGAATTTGGAAATATGTATTTCTATTCCATATATTATGAATAAATTAATTGAAATTTAATATAAAAACATGAATTTATCAAATCCAACAATATTTTTAGAATTTCAAATTCATTACTAAATAATCATTTATGAATTTGAAAAACTATCATGGATATTACATTTTTAAATAGTTTATTTGAAACTCTGACATTCAAGTTCGCAAAACTTACCTTTAATAATTTTAGATGTTCACCACACCATAACATTTTTTGTACAACTGGACAACAATCCACATGATTGAAAATATACATGAGAAACTAAAAACGGTACTAAAAGAAATGCATTAAGACATAGATGTCCAATACAATGTTAAATGCAAGATGAAGAGTAACAGAATGGGCCAAAGGGTATATACAGAACAACATTCTTGGATTTGTGTGGCAGGCATTTATTATCTTGTCCAAATCTCTAACCCTGGACTGCATCGTTCAGGCCTCAACCCTTCTTTTAAACCACAGCCTCTACCAACCATTTGAGAAGCCTCTGAATCATGAATCATGATGTTAGAGTTTTCGAAGTTTCAATACCAACGTGGCTGTGGAATTCACTACTATAATTAAAAGCAATATATTTAAATTCAAACCTAACTCTACCAATAAAAAGAAAATAGAAAAAGATGTTTAAATTATTTTTATGAAATTATTAAAATATCTGAATAAATAAATAATCATGAATTCTAAAACAGCATAATTATATAAAAGTTGAAAACCTAACACCAATTTTTTCAACAATAGTCCCAAGATCATAAATCATATACGGAAGCAATAAAATGATAAACATCTAACCTCTAACCATAGCGCTTGATTAATGTAAAATCTGTTAGTACAAAAACTCCGGTGAAGAAAATCTCGAACACCCGAACGAAATTAAACAGAAAAAGAAGAAATAGGATAAGGCTCCAAGGCATGTATCAAGCCACTATCTTTAAGGTTATATTTGCCCCCACCTATCTTCAGTGTGCAAATGAGTTTCAAGCAAATTAACCTCGAAGATACAATGAAGCCAATGACTATTTGCGTTTTGCACTGACGAGAATACTCCACTAAGCACTAAGCAATGTATAAAAAAGAAACTCAATTTCTACAAAGAACTTCTACAGTAACTCTTTATAGAACAATCTAATAATATTAGAAATGAGGAAGGATAGGAAGAACTTTTTGAACTTGTTGATGTAATTTCCAAATAAAATTTCATTCCTATTTATTGTAATTTTCATGTCTCTTCGTAAAGACATCTTTCAATAGGTGTCTTTTATGATTAAATAAAAATAATAATTATTCATTTAATTTTATAACTATTTGAATAGTTATAATTATTTTTCGAAAATCAAATTATATAACTTTTGACCAATGACCAAAACATTTATCTTTTGATTAATTATACCTATTTATTTATAGTTATTGGAATACTATAAATATTCGAAAATGTTCGAATCTTTATGCTTAAAAACCATGTAATAAATCATAAACACCGTAAATAAAGAATTATGTATATTGAAAAACTCTGGTAAAATTTTTATTTCATCAGACTCTCTCACTCTTTACTAAACGTAGTTAATCCAAACATATAAAATTATTTAATTTTGTATAATAAAATAAACTCATCTTCAAAATGTATACATGTATGGGTGTGTGAAATAGAAGCTAATTTAATTTTGAATCCAAAGAGACCGAAGCAAAAGTGGGTAATGTGATGTGATAGAATTGAGGTTTCATACATAGGCAGACAGTTGAAGTCCAATTGACGTGCTATTTTCATGGAAGGTACAAACTCATAATGTACTGTTAACTCACATTGGCAATATTACATATGCATGGTAGGCATTAGACAACTATCTTTATCAAAGCCAAGCACTTGCCTTTTTGTTTCCTTCCATTAAAGGGGTGGGCCTTTCTTTTATTTGTTAAAAGGTCCTTTGTCCCACGCCCATATTCTTTTTTATGGAAATTCCTATCTGCCAATTTTAATTTATTTCCCTTTACACTCATCTTTCTTTTGTTTATTTTTGTCATATTGCTCATCCAATATCGGTGGCGGATCACGGCGTTGAGATTTTTTGAGGGGTTTAACTAAAATTTTTAGAATTTTTTTACTATTTTTCAATTTTAATAGAAACATGATGGAATACACTAGAAAGTATTTATCATATGTCGTATTATTATTAATTTCAAATCATATGTTGGTATGTTTACTGCCAAATTTAATTTATTCCCTTTGGCCTTGTGTTTCAAACTTTTTTTCCTCTCTTTTTCACGTACTTTTGTTTAGTTTTATCATATTGTTCATCCAACTCTCTGGATCTTAATGTTAAGATTTTTTGAGGGGGTTTAACTAAATTTTTTTTAAAATTTTGGGGAATTTAATGAGAATTTTTTTTTAAATCTAATTAAAACTTTCAAAATTTTTGAAAGTCTGATGAAAATTGACAAAAAAACTAATTAAAATTTTGAAAAACTTAATGAAAACTTTCAAAAATAATTGATGATCTATCGAAATTTTTCAAAAAATTTGGGTGGCCCAAGTCCCCCTCATCCCTCAAGACGGTCTGCCTCTGCTCTTACAAACCAGCTTGGGGTTTCAGATGATGATGAGAAGAAGAAGCAGCTTTGGATTTAAACCTTGCAATCAAGCGAGTGCGTTGGTTTTGGATTAGTTGAATCGAGTCAGATCGAGATTTAAAGTTTTTAGGTTATTTCAAATAGGTTTTTTTTATGAAAAAAAATAGATAAATTATATCAAATCAATTGCATAAAAGCATTATTCGCTTTATATTCTTGTAGAACCTCTAAGATTTTTTTAGAAGCCTCATAAAAAACTTGTAGACTTGACTTCCACTTCAAACTAAGTTTAGCCAATCAATCCGCAACTAAGTTGTGTTCTCTAGGCACATGTCGGAGCCTTCATTGCCATTCAGCTCTCATAACTCGTTGAGCCTTTCTAAGCACAATGATACCTAAATTCTTCAATCCAAAATCATTCAAGGCCTGAATTACCTCAAGATTATCAGTCTGAATTATGACCGTACCCTATATTTTAAATTTAATTCATTTCGTGTTTAGGTCAATTTCAAATTTGAATCATTTAAGATTATAAATGTTTCATATTTAGCGATTCTAATTACATTTAATACATGAATATTTTGAATTAAATCATTTTAAATTTAATTTATTTGTACTTTTTACTCATATTTTTGTTTCATAAAGTTCATTTTTTTTATTTCAAAATAAAATAAAATTTATTATAAAATGAATAATTATCATAAATACTTTTTGAAATAAAATATAACAATTTAAATTAATTAGCCTATAATATATAAGACGTTTTTGAATTGACAAAAAAATAGTTATTATTCAGCTAATTTTAAAATTATTATAAATATCTTAATGATAATAATATTTTAATCTAAAATTTTAATATTTTTATTTTTAGTAATATATATTTAATCTGAAATTTTTATATTCTTATTGTTAATAACATTATCCAATCTAAATTTTGATATTTTTATTTTTATTTTATGATGAGATATGAAATATATCATAATTTTTTTTTTTAGATTTTGCATTGTATTTTGATAATTTTTTATCACTTATTAATTTTAATTATGAAGAAAATGGTAATATATATTTTTAGTAAGTTTATTTTATTTACAATTTGATGTTGAAAACATGTGATATAGGTTCAGATTGCATATTTTATGAGGATAAAAATGATAATTTCAAGTTTTTTTTAATATTAAAAAAGAAGAAGAAATAAAATTTTGTTTATAAAATTAGAAGATTAAAAAACAAAAGAATGCGGCATGTAGCATGTGAGTTTGAAGAGGAAGAGGAGGAGGAGGGAAACCCGTGAATGTCTGAACAAAAAGCTAATAACAATAAATACGGAAATTATAAGAATTAAGAGAGAATTTATTTAATAAACAAATATGAGTAGGGATTTGTGAAATAGTTTTCATTTTTTAAAAAGAAAGGTAAGGTGATTATAAGCAAAGAAGTAAATAAGAAGACATTTCCAATGATTTGTTAATAAATGATGAGCCTTGCAATATATATAAACCTTCTGCTTCCACCTCGTTACTGCCAAAACAAAAATCTTCCTTTTCTACACTCCACTCGCGTTTTGTAATATTAATTTTGTTTATAAGTCGTTATCTGTCAAACCTAATCCAAACTATGATGCACACATGCACGCACGCTTTTGCTCTCTTTCACCTAATTTTCTATTTAAAGAATAGTTCATCAATTTGGAAAAATATTATAATTTGAATTTCACTTTTTCTTTTAATTTGGTACTCATGGTTTTTTTCTCCCATTTGGTATTAATCTTACATAATAAAACTTTTTTAGTTTGGGTTTTTAGAACATGCACAATTCCTGATTCCTCAAGCACTTCAATTGCTATTTGATCAGAGGCTCTTGAAGTTGCTTTTTGATAGAATTACTATGAATGAGAGGCAGATCAATGACCTCAAAGCATGCAACAATCAGCTATTGGCCATTAAGTTGAATATCTTGACAGGTTCAGTGATCACTTTGCAATCATTGAATAAAAAGGGGGAGTAATGAGTGAATATGATGGGGTTTTTTTGTGCAATAATAACCACAAACTTAGATTTCTACTTCTTGTCATTTTGGTATGATGATTCTTCTGCTCACTCAATCCAATAATCTTCTACTCTTACCCTTACGTGTTTTACTTAATGTTTACGTTAAAGAATATTGTTTTACTTAGGGGGAGAATATGTAACTGTGATGATTTTATTTTTCCTTATATATGTTTTATTCAAAATTTGCTAATGGGGGAGATTGCTAACACATTTGGAGGCAAGGATAATTTTTGTGGCTACTTCTGTGGTTAAAACTAGGGGTGACCAAAATCCGATTCGATTCGAAAAACTCGATAAAAAATTCAAATTTTGAATTAAATAGTTCGAGTTATTTGAGTTAATCAAGTTATTCGGATCAACTCGAATAAAAAATTAAGTTTTTCAGTTTAACTCGAATAAAAAATTACACAATTCGAGTTATCTGAAAATCCGAATAAGAAAAGACAAAACTACGTCGTTTTGATAAATATTTACCCATTAAGTTAAAAGGCAAAATCATTATATTGTTCATGTAGTTAAATAATCTTGTACTTTTTCTACTAGTTAAATAATCGGTCCATCTAAACGCAACATTAAGTATAAATAATAGGATTCGTTAACTCGACTCGATTTGACTCGAAATTTTTTGACTCGATTCGATTCGATCCAAAAAAAAATTCAAATTGAGTTCGATTGCTAAAATAGGATTTATTAATTCAACTAACTCAAAAATTTTTTATTCAATTCGACTCAACTCGATCGAATACTCACCCCTAGTTAAAACAATGGCCATAACTTCAGCCATTGTTTCATTGCTTTACTTGTCTATTTTAAGAGTTGACAAATTTTAGACTAAAAACATTGTTCTATCTGTTTTGAATATATTTGGACAAATTAAAGCCCAAAACATGAAGACCAGTTGAATTGAAATTGAAGACTTGAAGATTGATTTCTTGAAAATTAAGACTAGTTACTTGTGGAACAAGTTAAGTCACTTTTTATGATTGAAAACTTTGGATTACACCGTGACTCTTATGGAATTATTATCCTATATTGATTTTTAGCTTTACTTTATAGCAAAGTGATTAGTCTATGACTCTTATATAAGCAAAACTTAAGTAGTATATAAACTTTTGTCTAGGTTAAAGTAATCGAGAGAAACCAAGAGATTAAGAGAGCACAAATTTGTTCAAGTGAGGAACGTTTTATGTGTGCATTGTTTCTGTAAGCAATCAAAAGAGTCTCTTGAGTTGCAAAACTAAGCTTTTGAGGGGGGAACTTAATAGGAGAGTGATCTAGTATTTGTACAACAGTGAGGTCACTAAATCAGTGAGAGTTAGCACAATATTAAGACTTAAATCATTGGTTCTACTATGAGAAAGATAGTGGATTATTGCTCTAGGTAAAGCTCCGCAGAAATAGATTGAGGTCGAACTGCATAAACAATCTCGGTGTTCTTTTTTTTGTGTTGGTAAAATAAGTTGATGGGGTAGGGGGACCCCCTCTTTATATAGTATATTGGAAATGGAAAAAATTGAAAAAAAAATAAAGTGTGTGGAAGGGGGTTTTCCCGATTTTTTTTAGTATCATTTCATTTTTTTCTCGGTTTTCTTTTTTATCATCTCTTAGCTTTTTTCTTAACCTGATTTTTTTTAGTATCATATCATTTTTTCCCAATTTTCTTTTTTTATTATTATTGATTTTCTTTTTAATCATCTCTTAGCTTTTTTCTTAACTCGGTTTTTCCAACTGTGAATACCCGTTAAAATATTTTTCACCTATTAAATTATTTTTTCACATATTAAAACAATTTTAACTTGATAGTGATAGTGAAAAAAAAGTTTTTCACTGACGGTCAGAATTGTTATTCCGTATATTTTGATAGTGAAAATGATTTTTTTAGCTTAACAACGACCCTTTTTTTAGTGAATTGGAAATTTTTTTCATAGTTATTGTAATTCTAGTTACATGATAATGATACTAACTATCGGTGGAATAATAACATGACACAATGGCGGTCATGGGCTCCCCATATTTTCTTCTTTTTTTCTCAGTGTTTTTTAATTGTTTTTTTTTTCACTCTACCCTACTCCATCAGCTCTTTCACGCTATATCACGCGCTTTCAACATCCCTGCTGCCACATCAGCTCAAAACGCTTCTATCATCATGCGTTTTCTTCCTTCCAATTTTTTTTTGTGTTGTGTGTTGGAAATTTCGGGAGAAAGTTTTATTTGTATTAGTGTGTAAGGGAGAAATTGTGATAGTTTTAAGGTATGTTTAAGTTCACAGTGATGCGGTGGTGCTTGGAGACCCACACATTTCGTTTTTCGTGTGGGGAGTGCACCATTACCCTTGAAGATGTGGCATTGCAACTAGGGCTCCCAGTTGGCGGTGGTTATGCGATCACGAGTTCAAGTTTTAGGCCACTAGAAGAGGATGATTTATAAACCTTATGCATAAGTTTGAGATCATAATCATAGGGAAAAGTTAAGGGGCTTTCTAGTATAATCAACTTATTCTTTTTCCTCATCTCCACCAAAGGTAGTATCCTTAACCTCCTTGTGTCTGAAACTTGTGCCAAAGTTGGGGGCAAAAGGACTTTCAGGGGGGAGTGACTGTGATGGTGGAGGAAAAGTTGAAACTCGAGTCGAGGTGGTAGCGATTGTAGTTATTAACGAGTTTTTTAGTCACAATAATTGCTGCCACCCCAAGTCGAGTTTCAATTTTTCTCCAGCGCCACAGCCATTCCCCCCCTGAAAGTCTTCTTGCTCCCGACTTTGTCACAGGTTTCGGACACAGAGAGGTTAATGATACTACCTTTGGTGGAGGTGGAGAAAAAAGAATAAGTTGATTATACTAGAAAGCCCCTTAGCTTTTCCTTATGATTATGATCTCAAATTTATGTATGCGGTTTATAAAGCATCCTATTCTGGTGGCATGAAACTTAAACCCGTGACCGCATAATCATCGTCAACTGAGAGCTCGAGTTATAGCTGAACTCGTGACAGCATAACCACTGTCAACTGGAAGCCCTAATTATACTTGAACACGTGACCATATAACCACTGTCAAACAGGAGCTCGAGTTGCAATGCCACATCTTCTAAGGTGATGGTGCATTCCCTAGATGGCAAACGAATTGCGTGGGCCTCCGAGCGACACCGCATCGCTATGAACTCAAACATACCTTAAACCGGTTACAATTTCTTCCTTACACACCAACACAAATACTAATTTTGAACACCAAACACAAAAAAAAAAAGAATAAATTTTTTTTTCTGTTTTCTCTCGTTCTGAACACCGATATTTTTTTTCCACTACTAACAACCACAAGTCTTTATTCATTTTCTTTTTCTCTTCAACAGAAAAGATAATTCAAACAAAAAATCAAAAACTTCAACATATAAAGATTTTGCACCGGGGATGGGATATATATAATTTGGGTGGTGCCGCCTGACAAATCAGTGACATCCATTAATTATTTTTTCACTTTCATTAATTCGTTTTTCAAAAATAAAAATTTCCAATGCTGCCTAACAGACTGACAAGACCCATTAAAAAAATATTTCTTTCATTTTTTTTCCTACTATGAATACTTATATTTTTCACGGTTATTTTGAAAAATAAATACAGGTGTTGCCTGACACAATGGCGACACTAAAAATAATTATGTTATTTTAAAAGGTGATGATAGACTAATGATTCCGATGGAACGATGGCATTGAATTACACGATTCAAAATAGGTCATTTTCTTAAATAATTTTTTATTAAGGTCATTTTATTAATTAATTAATTTTTAAAGTTATTTTACTAAAAAGCCAATTGTGTGAAAAAGTAGTATTAAATAGTGAAAGGTGCAGTCATAATTTCATGTGCATTTCCTTTATGAGGGTAAGTCAATATTAGGCCATCAGTTTTTAAGTCTTAAAAATTATAATTGGGAAATTAATTGATGAAGCAATGCATCACTTTCTTGATATTATCAGCAATCACATGTAGTTATTTTAATGCAAATTAGTTGGTTGATGTTACCGCAATTTTATTTTTTCAAGCTTAAAGTCAAAACCTTTTTACAACTATCTTTGGCCCTTACCAAAAGCTGGCCCCTTAAGAAGAGACCTTTGTTTAAGGGTATGGACCTTGGAATATTTGCGCTCTGCTTGGCTATTGGTATTTTTTTGTGCAATTTTATTTGTCATTTTCTTAACCTCAATTCATATCGGTTCAACTGCAGGTTTAAATTTGAATAAATAAATATTCAGCTAAAAAAAATGAGTTTAAGACCAAAGTAATTCGTTTAAAATATAGGTTCGGTTTACACTGATAATATATTCTATGTAAATAATAGTGTATTATATCATATTATAAATATTAAAAATATGTTAAGCATTTTATGTTTAGAAATTTAATGAAATAATATCCGCATAACATAATGGTAGTAAAAGGTATATATATACAGCATTGCTAAATATTAAATAAACATAAATATATTTTAAATATATATAAAAAAATAATATGAATAGACCTAGACAGAGTTGGATTAACTGTTTACAAATATAAGTTAATTTTGACAAAATTTAAAATCTATATTTTAGGTTCTATCGATTTTAAGTAACTGTGTATAATATCTATACTATTAATAAAATCTCTGACTGAGTTGGTGTCACGAGTCAACGGCCATCAACTCGGTTAAAAGTTTCCAAAAATACCCTTCTATAGTTAAAATAATTCATATTATTTGAGGGTATTTTAGTCTTTTTATTCTAACAAAAACTAATAAAAATATACATATGTGAGATTTGAACACACACCAATTCAGTGGCGAATCCAGGGGGGGCTGGCATGGGCCCCGGCCCCCCTAAAAGGTAAAATTTCCATTTAAGCCCTTCAAATTTTTTAAAAATTTTAAATTAGTAAAGGTAAAATTACACTTTGCCCCCCCTAAAATTATAAAAATTCGATTTAATCCTTTACAAATGAGAAAGATATAAACTATAAAAAATTAAAATTTCATCCGCCCCCCTAAAAAATTGCCCTGGCTTCGCCCCTGCACCAATTGCATTAATAAAACCTTAAATTTACCACTCAACCAAAGTTTTATTTTAATATGTTTTTATACATTTTTGTTTTAATAAGCACAATTTATTATCTCCATAAGTTGTATATATTAATATCTAACTATATTTATTATTATTTTAGCTATTGACTTAGTTGGTGTCACCCTCAACCGGGTCACCAACTTAGTTAGGGAAATTGTAGAAATGTCCTTCTGTAATTAAAATAAGTTATGTTACTCAAGAGTAATTTGATCTTTTTATTTAATAAAATCAATAAAAATACACATTGTGGGATTTGAACTCGATTCAATTGGATTAGTAAAACTTTTACTTTACCACTCAACTAAAGTTTTATTTTAATTTTTTTTATATTTTAATTTTATTATGCACACTTTATTATTTCTAGCCATTGTATATTTATCTATACTGTTATTTAAGCTTAGTTGGTGTCACCCTCAACCAGGTCTCAAACTCGATTAGGAAATGCCCTTCCATAATTAAAATAAGTTATATTACTTGAGGGTATTTTAGTCTTTTTATTAAAAACAATAAAAAATACATATGGTGGGGTTTGAACCCGAAACAATTCCACTAATAAAATTTTAATTTACCACTTAGCTAAAACATTATTCCAACATAATTTTTTTTTTTACATTTTAATTTTATTATGCACACTTTATTACTTTCATTAATTGTATTATATATACTTACTATTATTTAAGCTTCTGACTGGGTTGGTGTCATCCTCAATAGGGTCACCAACTTGGTTAGGGAAATTACGGAACGGAAATGCCTTTCTGTAATTAAAATAAGTTAAATTACCTGAGAATACATTAGTCATTTTATTTAAAAAAATACATCTTGTGGAATTTGAACGCGAACCAATCGCATTAGTAAAACCTTTAATTTACTACTCATCTAAAGCTTTATTTAAATAATTTTATACATTTTAATTTTATTATGTACACTTTATTACTCAAGATTGATGACAATACAATGATAAATAATTTAATCTAATTTTTTTTAATTTTTAATATCATTCGATTTTCATATGTTATTACTAATCAGTTTCAAGTCATACGTTTCATTATTTATTGTATGTTATTTTCAAACACACATTTGTGTTCTATATTTGTGGTTTCCACACGTATACACGTGTGATAAGATTTTCAATATTAATAATGTTGTTAATTGAGTTGGTGTCACAAGTAAACTCAACACTAACTAACAATGGTTGACAAAACCATGATAAATAATTGTAGTACATTTAATGATGTTTATCTAATATATTTATGTGTTTAGATTTCGTTATAATCGTAACTCAATCTAAATTTTTTATTTGAATGCCATATATATATATATTATAATTAAGTAATTTCAAAATGTTAAATACATATTTATATTCTAAAATGGGATGAAATCCAAATCCACCAAAAGGACATGTATTGGTAGTTCAAAATTGAGAATCATGAGAAATGGTAATTGTAAAGGCATGCATGAAAATGTCAAATATACCCACAAAAAGTGACATCCTTTTTAAATGAGCAAAATGCCTATGGCTCCCTTTTTATACCCACAAAACCTAACCTAACTTGCACGCTTTTCCAAAAAAATACAAATTAGGTAAAAGAAAGAAGAAACTCTTCAATACCTTTTTCATTAAATGCAATCACAAGAAAGTTTATTTTCATTACCGTCTTCTTAGTTAAATCCCAAACGAAATATTTCATTCATAGACTTTCGAATCTTGTTTGATTTTTTTTTTTAATTGTATAGAGATTAAATTAATTATTTAATAGTAAAATGACTAATTTAATATGATCTCTATAATAAAAAGATACGCTATGTATATTCATTGTTTAAGCATGCTATCATTTCATGTCATTTTGTTAGAGGTATAAGTGGACTTCTTCCTAAATATTTGAATAATTTCGGATTTTAGAGTTGTTATTGTTGGAAGAACTTTATTCGAGTACCCTCCCTTGGCCCCGCAAATTGCTTTTTAGCCCCTCCTTAAAATTAAAAGATTCAATTCAAGTTTTTAAACCTTTGATTAAATGAAAAAAATCATAATTTTAGCCCTTTTGAAAAACTAATAATTCAATTTTAGTGTTTTCAATACAAGATTTTAGCTGCGCCCCTCTCCCAATTTTATAATCTTATCTCAACCCCTAAACAGAATTTTTATTTGGTCCTTGAGTCTCAAATGATAATTGTTATTTCATGCTTATGCTTATTCAATTGAGTGATTAGAGCTCTTTTGTATTAGGGCTCCAATTAGACTCGATTTTGAATTTAGTGAAGAAGTAAATTAAATAGCATTAAAAAAGAAAAGAGTCTAAAAAAGGTAAAGAAAGGAGAATTAGTTATACCCATCTTTCAAGCAAATTAATTGGGTTTCTATCTATAAACTACAAAAATTAAAATGATGAAAAAGAATATGTTCCTTCTTCTTTTAAAATTCAAAATGGGGATTATAGGAAAGCCATGTGGCACCTTAGCTTTTCTTATTGCCATGATGGTGGGAGGAAATCTCATTTGCTCATACATTGAATGGCCCATACCAATACATGTGTCTTAGTTGTCCAGATGATTCTCTAATCTCCCACACCTCCATAAAGTAAAACCCCAAACCACTTCCAAAGTGTGACTGCAAGAGGATGGTCCTTCCCTTTTTCTTTTTATTTTTTAATGAATATCCATTCATTTTTATTTTATTGGAATTTTAAAATAAAATATTATTACTTTTTTTAAGGCACCTTTTGGATTCCACTAAAATTTCCTTGGTGTATAGTTGAGTGAATAATTTTTGTGTTTGGACATTTACACAACGGTGATTACACCTTTATTTTTCAATTGGAGGTAACAAGTCCCTCTTTAATATTACTAATCTTTTTCTTCTTCCATTTTTATCTTTATCATTAAAAATGGTTTATAATTAATTTAAATATTATTTTTTAAATAATGAATCGGGTCATTTCAACTAAACAGATTGAATCCAAATCAAGCCTAAATTTTTTTAAAAACCAAATCTGATCCAATTTAATAAATGAACACCTCTACTCATTATTAAACTGCATTCAAATTTAAATATATGTTCAACTTTTTTTTTTTTTTTGGTGATAAGAAAAAGAAGAAAATATAATCAATTAAACTAAAAGAAAGGAATTTTGTGTAAACAACTGCAGCCTTTTCTCCCTATTAAAAGTTATTTTGTCATTCAATTTCTTCTTTAAAAATGTATTCAAGTGCCAAATTCCTTACATTGTTTAGGAGATGGTAAATACGCTTGATTAGCATCGAGCTACAGGGCTTTGAATTCAAACTTGGATAACTTCAATAACCTCTAAACTGTCCGTTTGTATCGACACTTTATTATATTACTTTCCTTATATAAGTGACAAACCGTCTAAAATACTTAAAATCTAAATGTTCAACCATTACTTTTAATTTTTTTAATATAGTGCACAATATTACCATTACTTTCACCGCTACTTTTTTATTTATTTTTTATTTCACTTAAATAACTTCATTGTTTTATGATTTATCCAAAAGGAATATAAATATCTGCTGAATAAGCAGTTTAAAAGAAAAAAAAGATTGTAGTTTTAAAATTACAAGATAACATTTCCTAGGGATTGAAAATGGAATCTTCTCTCATTCTTTTTCTTTTATGGTCTAGAATGTTAGCTAAGGGTAAATATAAATTCTAACATAATTGATATTAAATACAAAATTGGTTAAGGCTGAGTAAGATACTTTTCTTGCAGACATGAAAACAGACTCATGTTTGATTTTTCATCATCAATGACATAACAATAATGAAGAAAGTATGTGTGTAGGATTTGATGTAGACTGATGTGAATACTAATTAATAATACTTAGAAGAGTTCTAATTGCAAACAAATTTCGAAATAAAGGATATATGTTTGAAGTGGTTGCAATTGACTTTTCAATAGTGACAATTACTTTGGAAGATGATGCCATTGTGTCCATCCAATATTACTTGGCACCACCTTTTGAAAGGACTTTGAGCATGGACCTCTCATGTTCACCTTCCCTTGACTTTACTCTTGAAAAAGGTAATTGGGGGAATTCAGTCCCTTTGTGGGTGGGAAATTGGAACCCACTTTTTGTGTGTGTGTGTGTGTGTGTTAGCTTCATTAGAGATTGCAATTTTGTATCGCTCCATTTATCCCTCGATTTATGAAGATTGTGGACCATGTTCCACCATAATATCTTTTATAAGGCTAGTGTTAATGTCCTTTGGTGCATGGTTTGAGTTCATGCAGAGAAGGAAAAATGTTTTAAAGACCAAAAAAATAAGAAAATAAAAGTGAATAGAATATTTAGATATAATAAAATTTTGGAATAGATTTATTTACGGTTGGATTATTCAACTCGGTTTTAAAATTTGAACTTAATATTTGAGATATTAATTAAATTGATTTTTATAGAGATGAAGAGTGCCTACATGTCTTTGGTATCACACTGTGATGAATTGAACTCTGATTTTAGATTTTGAATTTCACAAAATTTAGTACGCATAAGTAAAATTAGTTTGAGCTCAAATCTAAATATATGATTTCTTTTTAAAAAACGTAACTCGATTCAAGAACAAATTTAAGTGTAAAAGAGTAACTTGTTTATGCTAAAAACAATTGCATATGTCTTTGATATCGCTTTCTTGAATGAATTGAACTCCGACTCTAAATTGTAAGGTTGGGAAAGGTAAAGGTAGGTGGGCACAAGAGCGAGATAAAGCACAATTGTTTTACTTGCCATCCTCAGCTTGTCTTTGCATCTTGCCTGAAAATTTAACCACATCTTTTTTCTTTTTTTTTTATTCTCTTATGGTCCTAACATAAATTGAGAATAGTATAAAGCTATAAAGTCCTTTAAAGGACAAATTAGCTAATGAAGAAGGCATAAAAGAAAAGAAAAAGATGGTTCGCTCATCTTTTTATCACCACCCTTTTATTCATTCTCTTACAAAGAGTAAAGTGACATAAGTTCAACTTTTAAAGCAAGACAGCTTCTTGGTCACACTAATATGTTTTTTTTTTATTTTAATTAATTAAAAATAAAATGAAAGAATTATAAGAAATTAAGGCTTAGTCGTACAAACAACAAAAGCTTGAAATTTTTTTTTCAAGCATATATTTTATCCATTTAAAAAAAAAAATGGGTTATAGTTGAAGTTGTGATATTGAACACTATCAAGTGTCCATTATTAGAGTACCGGAATAACATGATGGTTTTGTAATAAATTGAGATAGGTTCCATGACAAGACATCTTTTTCAACTTCAAATTACACGTATCTGTCCAATGGGTGTATTTTCATTACATTCCCAATTTCTATATACATATTTATGAAAATCTAAATAACGATAGAAAAGAATCAAACTAAGCCTGTAAGATTTCATTCCCTAATTATTCTACATTCAACAACAATTGGTCAATCGTGTAAAGAATTGTAGTTAAAAAAGGATTTGATTCTGAATTTTGTGTTGGTTTAATGGCAAAGATTTTCACCGTTCCAAATGTGATATTGGTTCAGTCGTGTTATTGTTAGAGATTTTCCATCTTTTTATTTTAATATTATATTGGAAAGATGGATGCAAAGATTTATTCTAAAAGTAAGTATTCAATGCTAAAATAAACAAATGAAAACCAACCAATCATGAAAGCGAATATAAATGGCATGATATTTTAAACTTTTAATAATTATTATGACAATTAAAAAAAACAACAACAACAAAGAAGACCTAATTAAGGTTGAATCAAGCAGCATAATCCATGTCATCCAACAAAAATAACTTGGAAACAATGAAGGAAACTTCTTATAACTTTTGATTTATTAGATTTGGGAATAAGACAGCTCAACTTATTTTTTTTATTAGCTGCAAAGCTTTGTAATTTTCTAGTCAAAGTATTACAAAAATCCCTTGTGATTGCATTCTAGTTTTTCTTTTTTGAGAAAATGGATAAATTAATTTCTATATTTTGATCAATGAGGAAAATAGTTTATCTGTTAAAATTGTATCATTAAATATTTATTTTGGTGTTTAACCCTTATTCTTTACACATTTATGTAATTTGATCTCTGCTCTTTTTATTGGAAGAAAAGTAAAAAAAAAAATTAAACTAATAAGGCTAAAGGGTCAACAAGGACTTAACAATTTTTTCTAAAAAATAAAATCAATTAAGCCCTTATAAAAATTTTAAAATTATAAATTTTTATTAAAAAATAAAAATACCAACCCAATAAAAAAGTAGGGATCAAATTGAATAAGTATGTAAAGTTTGAAGACTAAATTTATTATTATACTTTATATATAAACATCAAAATTAAATGGAGGGGCTATTTTTCTTAATTATCTAATATTCAGCGATTAATTTACTTTTTTTTTTTCAATAAAAGGTTAAAATACAATAAAGATATAGTAAAAAAAAAAAAAAAAAGAAAACAGTAGCGGGTGGTAAAAGAGAGTGTGTGGTTTGTGAATGGGGGAGGCATTGTCCGTAAATGTGTTGGTTAGTTTGGTTCGGTGGCGCACAACAATGGCTGGAGAGCAGGCGCGGAGGGGGTCCTTACCGACCCTTCCCTTGATGGGTCCCGGCGCACCTTACATTCTCTGGTGTATTAAATATGTGCCAACAACGGAGGGTTCCTTGCTAAGTGAACCCCACCACCCTCCTTATAACCAACTCTCTCCCTCTCTAAAATGATGAGAACGTGGAGTGTTGGACCCACACAACATTGCCCACCTTTTGTTTGTCGTCAATGTCCATCATTTTTGTTAGCCCACCCCCTTTGGTTCGCCAACTTGCTTCGGTTGGTTGGTTCCTCCTCTATTCACTAACAAATATGAAAAAACTAATAATTAATTTCAAATGTCATATAACACAAACATATAAGAACATGACATGACATGTCATCATCATCTTCTTCTTCACTACTTGCATGCTTTATATTCCCACGTGTTTAATTATAATTGGATTGATTGCAATGTGAGTAAAATGAATAAAAAAAGAAATGATTTATTTTTGATTTTGCAGACAATTAATATACACATCTTTAATTTGGGTTGAAGTAAATAATGGGATGCTATAGGAGTAGAGGCCAAGTAAGATAAAGGTGATTGATTTATTAATGTTTTAAGATGTTAATTAATGATTTAGGTGTAAAGGCATGGATGCTGTTTCCTTACTTGTCAAACAAGTAGCACCATTAAATTATATTTCAAACATATATGGTAAATAATCACACGAGAGTTGAAGTCTCCAATATTTTTGGAGGATGAAATTTGAATTATAGAAGTTGTAGTAATTTTATCATTGTAGAAGATGAAAGGGGCCGGGGATTCACATATCAAGATTGTAAATGGTGGATCGCGTTTCTTAATTGTACCAATACGTTATATTTGGTTTTTAAAGGGAGTAAAGCGGTGAATTTAGCATTTTTGGACCCCTAGTTTGGTTTTTTAGGAAATTCAAATCTCAAATTAATTTCTTCATGCGCTGCACTACATTTCAACAGACTTTAATGTTGGAATATTACTTCAACTTGAAACTTCCATTCTTTCTTACCAAAAATATTAATAAAGGAATTAGGTATCCGAATCAATTTGTCAAACATAGGACACGAATATTTCTTTCTAGACCCTGAGAAAAATTAAATTACATTTACTATGCACTTTGAAATCAATAATTACCCTTTTCTTCTTGGAATGTGGTTTCTTTTCGTAAATAAAATATTTGATAGTTGTCGATTGAGTCTTAGCTCGATTGATAATGCAGATTCGAGAGCGTTAGAGCGGATTATTCTTCTATTTATGGGTTGAGGTGAATATAATCAAAATGTACAATGAAATTCTAATAATTAATGCACGGGCTTTCCAATAAAAAAGAATAATTAATGTGATGGATGCCCTACCAATGCCATTATTACCTTTTTTTTTTTTTTTTATGTTTGGTTAAGTTTGACTTAAACCATAAGCCACCCTCATCAAAATTGAGATGGATCTAGTTTTAATTAAACATTTGATAATAAAGATGTAAATTAGGGAATGAAGCAAAGAAATGATTTTTATTTGCGTTTGTAAAGTGATGTGAAATGTTGCATGGGCATGTGCTCATGTACTTGTTTTTGTTTCAGGTGGTTGCGTTGGACTTGGGAAAATAATCAAATATAGAAAAAGATATTTGATTTTTTTTTTTTTTTAAAGTCTAAAAAAAGCATAGTCAAAACTCTCAACCTCTCATCTCCTACTGTATTTGTTTATTTATTTAAAAAAAATAAAAATAAAAATAGAGTATGGTGTTCACCAAAAGTAAATGTAATACTGGTTAAGGTGATATCTTTGAATTTAGTCATAGAAGATGGTAATTACTCAGCAACATTAATTATCTAATATTATTCATTCACGGGGTGGAAGGGTAATTTCACAATGACTACAAGGGTTTTGGAATTTCCATTCCTTCCACTTGGTTAAGCCACGTCACCACCCCCAGAGGCTGCCATGTCACCACCTTCTGGGTGGGCACCCACACGTACGGACAAGTCACTCCCTAAAAGCTCCTCTAAATATATAACCCTCTGCCCCTTCTCTACCACCAATGCAATAATAAAAAATACAAAACAAAAACCCATATTGTAGCTTCCACCATCTTGCTTTCAAAGCCTTGTTTTCATTCTCTCAACAATATCAACTGAAATATCGGCCGACAGGTATTTCTCTCAATACCCAATACTTCGGAGCATCCGGAAAGCCCAGAAAAAAAGTTGTTTCCGGCTTCCTCCTATTTGGTCAAATTAGTAAAGGGAAAGGGTGGACGGTAGAGATGCCAATGGCGGCGGGGGCAGCGACGCCTAGGGAAAGGGTTCAAGCTATGGGGCCAGCAGCGGTGGTACCGATGATGCAAGCTGTGCCGGCTGTTGCTGATGTTTTGGCCAAGGACACGATCATTTCTTGGTTCCGAGGGGAATTCGCGGCGGCCAATGCCATCATCGATGCTCTTTGCGGTCATTTGGCGCAGCTTCAAGGAGGGGGCGGTGAAGGATCCGAGTACGAGGCGGTGTTCGCGGCGATGCACAGGAGGCGGTTGAATTGGATTCCGGTGTTGCAGATGCAGAAGTACCACTCCATTGCTGATGTGACGGCGGAGCTGAAAAAAGTGACTGCCATGAAGACCGGAGGAGGAGATGGAATTGGCAAGGAGGAAGTGGAAGGTGTTGCTGGCGGAGGAGGAGAAGACGGCGGTTGTTTGGATGATGAGAAAGAGGAAGAGAAAGTCGCCGAGGAAGTGGTGGAAAATGAAGCAAATGGGGAAGTTGGTGGCGAGGAAGAAGAAGATTCCCCTGACAGTGACATTACTGATTCAGGTAACCTCACGACTAAAAGAAAAAAGTGATTTTCTATTATAAAGTTTGATTGTTTTTCAATTATATATATATATATTTACATTGATTACGATTTGTTCCTCTGTTGAACTCATTTCTGTTTGATCCTCTGGATCTTGCCTATTTTCTGGGTGTTTCCTTGTTAGAATTTTCAACGGAAAATCGGGCCAAGTTACTGGGATTCCTACGACACTCACTGTGCTTGAAAAAAACAAAACTCTGGCCTTGGTTCTGTTTTCTTCCATTATTGCCAATCGATCAGTTTGGTTACTTGAATTCTTCAAATTTGCTTTCTTTCTTCTTTTTTCTTTTTTTATCAATCAACCAAAAAGACAAGACAAAAATGTCGCCTTTTTTTGTCTGTTCTAATGGCAGAGAGGCGTAAGGCATTTGAATCTCAATTTTTACGGTGTTTGGTCAAGCGAGAAATTACATCTCTTTATACCCTTCTTTTTTTTCTTTTCTCTTTCGTGTAAAAAGGCGCAATCATTTTCCTTCATTTTCTATGTAACCAAACAAAATGATGTATATTTCCAGGTTTGATCAGATATTCAACGTTTCCAGTGCCTTTTCAAAATTTTCTCTGACTTTGAATTCAACGTGGGGATTAGATCATGATGCCTTCATTAAAAAAGTAAAAATTTCCTCCCTTTTTCTATAAGATTCTTCAAACTCACGGTTTCCTGGTAAAAAAAACAAAAGAGATGTCGTACTTTTCACGAGATCAAAATTTCCCCTTTTTTTAATTAAAAAGATGATCTTTTATTAATATGTTTTGCATTAAAAAATGTTTTTAATGATGAAAGAGTACTAGTCCAGTAGTCATATACGGTAGGCATGTTCCCGAGGTTTAAGCGAGGAGTTTGAGGATTTCGAGGCCAAATCCTTAGAAAAAAACAGAGAAAGGGTTCGGCTGATTCAGTTTTACAGTTAATTTGAGTTCTCCGCCCGGGGATGGTTCCCATGATTTTAATGGTTAGGCGGCTTCTCATCGCAACCGTCTAATCCTCCAACTTTTGCATCATCATGATATCACGTGGACCGTGCTGTTTGCTTGGGGTTAGTTGTAGGAGGGGATTCACCTGACTTTCTCAACTAAACTTGCTCGACTCGAGCTGAGTCGACTCGGTTGACTGAGTTTGCTTTTCCCTGGTCATGTCTGCCTTTTGAGCGAGCGATCCAATGATGATCGAATTGAATTCCACGACAGGAAAAAAGGGAAAAAAAGAAAGAAGAGGAGTAAATTTGGTAGTGTTTGGAAAGCAGGTTATGGTATCCGACATGAGGACAAGCTGCAGTTTATTCTGTCCTTATATTGTACCTTTTTGTTCCAACTTTGAAATTAGTGTTCTAAAGGCCAATTTAATTAAAAGATAACACAGCTAAGTCCTACCTTAGAACTAATATTCTTTTTTTAATAACAATTCAATAAAAATAATGCAGGGTCACAGGAAATTCAACATGTTGAGGAAAGCATCGACATTTGTTCTAACCATGAAGAATGTGATGCACGCCCTTCTCAAATCAAGCTGACGAAAGGTTTTTCTGCCAAGGAACATGTAAAGGGCCACATGGTGAGTTCTTTTTTTTTTTTTTACTGATTCACTGATACCTGTAATAAGATATCTCGTTTTTTATTTATTTACCGATACCCGTAATGCAGGTGAATGTGGTGAAAGGATTGAAGTTGTATGAGGACGTATTCACTGAGTCGGAGCTGGCTAAGCTGAGTGACTTGATGAGTGAACTTCGATCTTCCGGCCAGAATGGGGAATTGTCAGGTGCCATCCCACTTTAAAGCCTTGCCGAATTGAGCCTGTTTTAGAAATATTATGATGAAGATTTGAAATAGTTATCCCTTCTGTTGTAGCTTTGTTTGAAACAGGTATAGTTAGATTCATGTTTCTGCTTGATGAATTCAATGATTACCATAACTTATACTGGCTGTAGCCAAGTACTTCAAAAGAGGCCAATTTAGTTTTAGGGGTTTAGATTTGAAATTCATTGGGGTGCGTTACGTGTTTATACAATGGTTGGTTGCCTTTTTCCTCTTGTTTCATGTTTTAACAGGTTACCATCTTAAAGAATTTGTAGTGTGGATTGTTCATTTCATTAATCCGCAATTGCTTGTTTCAAGTGATATTCGACGAGAGACGTTTTGTCCGAGTCTCTGTTTAATCAACTTCCTACTGATTCTTCTGCTTTTCTGGATGACTAAGGTGAGACTTTTATTTTATTCAACAAACAAATTAAAGGAAACAAGCGAGAGCTGATTCAGTTCGGTGTTCCGATTTTCGGACACATAAAGGAGGAGCCGACAAGTAACAACCAAACAAGTAAGGCCCACCGCTGTGATACAGTGGTTCTGTAATTTGTTCTTGATCCCTTGTGAATAATGTCAAGTACCTTTAATCAGCCCTTTCTTTCTAATGTTTTACAGTCAACATCGAACCGATTCCTGGTCTGCTTCAAGATGTCATAGAGCACTTGATTCAATGGCAACTTATACCTGTATATAAGAAACCAAATGGCTGCATCATTAACTTCTTTGATGAGGTATACTTTTTTCACCTTTCTCGGCTATATGTTCTGCGTACAATATCACCTAGGATAGAAGTTGTAGTTATGTTCCTTTAATGCAGGATGAATATTCACAACCTTTTCTTAAACCACCACATTTGGAGCAACCTATCTCCACTCTTCTCCTATCTGAATCGACAATGGCCTTCGGTCGAACTCTTACAAGTGATAGTGAAGGGAACTATAGAGGGCCACTCCAACTTTCATTGAAAGAAGGGTATCTCAAGAGTATATTCATTTGATTTGTCCTTCAGATTGGGCTGTCTCCCTCTTATATTGTATTTTACTGTTGTTCTACAGGTCTCTTTTAGTTATGAGGGGAAATAGTTCTGACATGGCAAGGCATGTGATGTGCCCGTCTCCAAACAAGAGGGTCAGCATTACCTTCTTCCGAGTCCGGCCCGATATTAATCAAGGTCAGTCACCGCCAACTACTCCCCAGTCTGGTGCCATGACTCTATGGCAACCAGGAGTACCAGGTCCATATGCAATGTCAAATGGAGTTCTTAGTGGCTACGAGGCACTGGATACAATGCCAAAATGGGGAGTCCTTCGTGCTCCTGTTGTCATGCTAGCGCCTGTGCGCCCAGTGGTAGTGAGCCCCAGAAAACTTCCTCGTGGAGGTACAGGGGTCTTCTTGCCCTGGACTATGGGATCAAAAAAACACACCAAGCACCTTCCACCGCGAGCCCAGAAAGGAAGAATGCTCGCATTACCTTCTGCTGTCGAAACACATGTATCAGAGTCTACTTCTGAACCAAGCAACAATCTCAAAGGGAAATCAGAGTAAGTTAAAGCTTGAGGCAACAGCCCTCGGGCCAAAGCAAGATGAATCGTCATACTTCTCGCTCTGAAAGAGCATTTACTTACTGTACAAATGCGGCTCAAGTGCCGTAATGTTTGTTTTTCCCCCCTTTTTTTTTTTCTTCCCTCTGCAAGTTTAGATTCTAGCCATTATTACAATACCTGTTGAACATCATGGTAGGGCTTTAGAGGTAGTTTGAGCTTTAAGTTTGAGTGTGAATTAGCTCTACTGACGACCTCCGGGATTTTGTATCAAGTTATCCAAGTTATTTATATTTTAATCTTCTTTTATAGACAGATGGTATTAGTTTACTTTTTGGTTATGTAATTCATATCTTAACCATCTATAAAACTGATATTTGTGTTCTTTCTTACCAAAGCCAGGCTTCAACATAGCATCCTCAAACCTGGAACTGGAAATGTTGTTTCCCCACCTCATGTAGCCCTGCATAAATTACGAACAGGCAACCAGAGTATTTCATGAATGGTTATGGAAATAAATGAAAATCATATCAATTATGAACATTTATTTCTTCAATTTCATTTCAATCAAGTGTTAAAAGCTACACAATCATAGAAGATAATTTGCGTTTCAAATGAAAAAGGAAAATGAATCCTCCGCATTATAAAACACTTGCAGGGGACAAACAGTAGAATGCTTTATATGCAGATGAAATGAATTCTATGGGTAACAAATATCAACAATTTTCATCAAGCTTTAACCGGTTCGTCATCAATCTTCAATATCCCAGCTCAAATCCTCATCTTCTTCTGCAGTACTAAGTCGCTTTCTCAAATCAGCTCTATTCGAAATTGAGTTACCACCATGAGTCGCTTTCATATCATCAATGCTACTGAGATCCTCGATTTCATCCCACCCAGGATCCTCCTCACCAGGCATTGAAGGGCGGCTTGACAAACCATTGTCATTACTAGATTTCTTACGATCATCTTGCTCTTCGGAAGCTACTTTCTCTACTGATTTCGACACTGAATCTTCCTTGGATACCCCGTCATCCTTCTCTGAATTAACTTTCTCCGTCACCACATTGCCAAAACTTGATTTTTCATCAGCATTTCCCTTCTTTTCTGCATCATCACTCTCCACTCTCAGTTCCTCAACAGGATTCTTTTCCTTATCCTTCTCAACTTTCTCAACTTGCTCCTTATTCACTGGAAAATCACCATTAGATTCCAAATTCACAGCTTTTCCTTCCACAATTTCATCATCTTTCTTCAAAATGGGGTTCGACCCGACATTTTTAACATCCACCTCTTCATCATCATCGTCATCAACATCCCAACTCAACTCCTCATCCTCATCGTCCCTTGAAATTGCTCTCTTAACAAGCTTAACCCTCATATCCTCTGCTAGCTGAAGCTTATAAACCCTATAAAAATACCTACACCAAAATGTCTCATGATCAACCCCATCTGAAACACCAACAACCCTTTTATAAATACTCTCTATTTCCCCATTCTCTTCCATAAATCTCTCAACGTCTCCCTTCTTATCTTCCAAATTGAACCCTAATTTCCACTTCTTATAATCCTCCAAATCCTCTGGCTCTTCACCGTAAGTACTAATATCTCCTCGAATTGCCCTTAATTGAGCATCGAATCGGCTGTACCCTCTCGAGTTCAAACCACGTTGAGTACTGAAACTTCTGCTATTGCTTTCGGAGGAAGGTGAATCAGATTCGTTACTGGCGGCTAGGATTACATCCCTGCCTTGATTGATGATCTGAACCGTTCCTTTTAAAACTGTGCTCCCTAACTCGTCAATTGCGTGCCCAACGTTGCCTAACGAGCCTTGCGCTACCTCGATTTCATTTTTCAGGCCCGTCCCGAATTCCTGGAGATCGCGACGGTAGACTTCGATTACGGATTCCGATCTGCTCGCAATCGTTTTGACCAGATCGCCGAAGCTCCAGCCGGTAGGGTTGGAATCGGACTGCTTAGGAGGGGAATCGGGAGCAGAGTCTTGGTCTTTCAGGGAATTGGATTCAGATTCGGGATCAGGAGGGTACGGATCGTCCGCGAAAATTGATTTGAAGAAATCCATTAAGAAAAGTTAGGGTTTATCTCAGGATGGGGTTAAGAGTTGATTAGGAATTTGGGGGTCTTTTTCGGCAAGATGTGAAATCAAACAGAAATTGAAAATTATAAATTTGAGGGAAGAAAGGCATAATTCTGATTATAGTCCTTCAACTATGTTAACATTTGAGATTTAATTTTTTATTTGCCATAATTCAATCCTATACTTTTATAATGTTACTATTACTTTAATTATAAAACAATATGAATTTTCTTTAATTAATTCATCATGCAAATTTCTCTGCGCATTAAATGTATTTTTTTTTTTTGGAGATGACAAGATATAACTTAGGATTGGCTAAATTACTCGTATATGTTAAAAAAAAAAAAAAAAAAAAAAAGAGAGTTTATTGACTTTTCTTAAAAATTTAGGGAGTAGGTCGTTTTTAATAAATAAATATATTTTCTTAATTTTTTTATTTTTAATTCATCTTTGTAATTAATAACTTCTTTTATTTATAAAATCAAATCATAATTATGTAATTGTATAAATATATATATATATATATTACATATATCATTATGTTGAAAATATTTGAAATTAATAACTCCTTTGTATATCATATAAACATCAACTATTTTTTTTTATATATATTTTTTTATATATAATATTTATATGTCAAATATTTATTTTCTCCATGGTGGATATGGTGATTTCTATTATTATAAAATGAAATAATTATTTCAAATATAATTATTATTTTTATATGTAAAATATTTCAAATACCATTGTTTTTCCATCTACATTGTGGGTATGATATTTCAAATATATTTGTATGTGTAATATTTCAATTTATCATTTCAAATGTCATTATGTTTACATGTGAAATATTTTAAATACACATACAAAAATATATATAATACTAAAATTTACTACACTCATGATATGGATTGAAAAATAAATATTACACATATAAAATTTATATTTACTAAAAATAATGATATTTATAATAATTATTTGATTTTATAAATAAAAAGAGTTATTAATTAAAAAGATGAATTAAAAATAAAAAATTTGAAAACAAATATATTTATTAATTAAAAATAAAAAAAACTTAAAATAAAATTTACAAATGTGTTTAGAAGAGGAATTAAACTTGGGTTTTAAGGATAAAATCATTATTATTTAACTATTTAACCAAGGGAGCTACTATGTTAAAAATATTAATTAAAAATAGGCTTAATATAAGATTTGGTACTTGAATTTGGCATGTTTTCCTAATTCAGTACCTAAACTTTTTTTAGTGCAATTTGGTAGTTAAACTTGCCAACCGTTACACAAAATACTCCAAAGCACTAACGGTGTTAACTTTTTTATGAAGTGGCACACATAGCCAATGTATGGTTGACATATGGCATATGAAGCCATCACAATTTCAGACGTGGAAAATACATAAAAATTTTAAATTTTAATTTCTTGATTAAAAATTAATCTCTTTTTTTTTGAGAAATTCTTTACTAAAACTTAATCGAATTTCTTTCCAAAGTTAAACCCTAAACTATACAAAAACTATATCATTCATCTTCTTCAGATTTCTTTACAATCAAAGAAAGCAATCAATATCAAGTAAGATTAGTATTTTATCTTGAGTGGGCCTATTGATTTTTTTTATTTGAAAATATCTTTTTTCTTTTTATAAACCCTTTTTCTAATTTTTATTTATGAGTTTTTTTTATTAACCATTGAAGGAATAAATTGTGTTTTGTTGTTGAAATATCAGGTTTTCAATATTTGAAACCCGAAATATGTTGTTATTTTAAACTGCGTTTTGTATTTGGGTTAGATTTTTTATAGGTGTTAAAAGTAACATGTTTTAATCTCATTCTTAATGCGTTTTTGGCTGATTATTCGATGTTAATAGTGAATTTTATGCTCCTAATAATTTAAATTCATGTTTTTATACTTAGGAGAGCTTTTGGGAGCAAAATGAGTGAAAAACGAAAAATCGGAGCAAGTTACATGAGCCACACGGGCTGCCACACGACCATGTGGTAAGCCTGTCGATTTCGCGAATTGTACTCCGTACAGTGGAAAAAACACGATTTCTAGGGTTTTTCAGGCATTCTGAGACCTATATATGACAAAAACAAGAAGATAGGAAAGAACCGTCATAGAATATTCAAGAAAACAACTCGAAAAATACCATTGAAGTGGATTCTGAAGCAAATTTCCATCAAGATTGAAGATTCCCTTTTGATTCCTTTGGAGATTATCATGAGTTTCTTTATTTCTTTCGGATATACTGTCTTTGGGATGTTTTTATTTGTAAGCATGAACTAATTTTCTAAATACCTAGGGGAGATAAACCCTATGATGAATTCTATCGTTTGATTTATATTTTACGCAATAAATACTTAGATCTTGTTCTAAATTATGAGTGCTTAGTTCTTGGTTTGATATTTCTAGACTATTGATCAATGTTTGATGTGCTTAAATCAGTGGAGGAATAGACATTGCTTAAGAGTAGATCTAGCGTAATTGAGTGAGTTGCATGCAATCCTAGAAACAGGACGACATAAATCTACCAGATTAGAGTCAAATCTAATAGGGGAATCCATAGATTGAGTTAATGCGATAATAGGAGTTTTAATTAGAAATAAATTTCAATTAATCAACCTAGAGTCAGTTGCTCCTATTCTTGAAGAAAGATATTAGCATAATTTAGGGATTTCTATGAATCAAGATACTAAGTGAAGAAATTGCATAATTTAGATTGATAATGACAGATGAAATCTAGGTGAATTCTTTCTTGGGTATTGTTTTGCTTATTGGTTGTTTACTCGATTATTTTCCTAATTTGTTCTTTGTCGTGTTTGTAGTTAATTAATTTAGTTAATTTTAGTTATCAGTCAATCACTCGAATTTATCAATTAGATAATAGAAAGATGATAATTACTAGTACTTTTAGTCTTCGTGGAAACGATATTTTTGCTCACCGTAACTATACTATTAATTGATAGGTGCACTTGTCTTAGTCAGATTTTTAGTTACTTTTGTGGACATCATTTTTTTGTTTTTTTTTGCTTTAAGGAATTTGATAATTGATTAAGAATTCTTTTTGGATTTTCTTTGAAAAAGGTTCAAAATAAGTATCTAACTTGGGAAATCAAGTTGAGAGATTTCGAATTTGAGTTCATGTTGTGATAGGTTTTCCTTGATATGGTTCAGAGTTATAATATGATTTGAAACTCATTTTGATTTTGAGTAATTAATTTTTTTAAATTTTTTGGATAGCACATCTTTAAGGAACTTGCTTTTCTAAGAGTGAACTAAGTGAATTGAGATTATTGACTATGATTGTAGACAGGTTAGGGAACAAAGTTTTTTTTTTAATTTTTTTTTCTAATTTTTATTTTTATTTTGTTAATTTGCTATTCAAATATCAGGTTTTCAAATTTTTTTGGTACACTAAAAGAGAAAGCCAAAAAAGGTTAGGCTCCATGCAGCCTATCACAGGAGGTCCCGGTGCCATCCAAGCAAAGGATATGCTTCAACATTTTAGCCTTCTTCGCTTTGCATCTCTTGGGCCTTCTAGGCATTTTTCTTAGGATAGGTGGATCAATTGATCCCATGTTTGTTTTTGTCCATAATTTTTCACTTGGTAGAGGAGGCAATACACATTTATATAGTTTTTTTTATATATAAATCTTTACTATATCCAGCAAAGACATAATTTGCAATATCTTTTTGCTTCTACAATATGGAAGCAATGAAATGAGGGCATGGGATACCAGTGAGATCCCAAGACCTACAAGTGCATTTCTATTTAACAAGGTCAACCACATAAACATCATCTCCACAGATCACTTTAAATCCTTCAAATCCATTCCATCTTACATGACAAAAATCAATAAGTTCTTTGTTTCTCTCTAATTTCCCACATATCATAGGACAAAAAATATTATCCCATTTACCATATTTAGCCAGATTATTCACTATCCTACCATTACATACTGCCTCACTTTCTCAAATAATGAAATAATGGCCATAAATTTAGCCCCTACTATGGTTGAATTAAAGGCTTCAACAAAGTTTTTTTTTCCACCGCATCAAAGTGAAATCTAGTTTGGATGAATGCTCGACAACAATGTTTCATTTTAGAAATTCGAAGATTTACCATGGCTTCATGCTTGATTGCACCTACCTTCTGTATATTGTTTCATATTCGGCCTCAGTTGTTGATTTACAACAAGCCCAGAATGCATATTGTAAGCCACCACCAGTGTATGAAAATTAAAGAAAAGATTTTAACACCCCATACCCGGCCTAGACGTTACGGTCAAATCATGGAGATTACATTGTACAAGCAAAGGAAAAAAATGTTTAGTTTTGATGAAAACCAATTGTTGGGCCTAAATTTTGCCCGTGCCCAGTATCAATAGCCCAAATTAAACCAAAATCAAAAAAATAATAAAAGGTCTGTTAAAATAGTCCAAAGTACAGTAGCCCAAATCAGCAGGCCCAAGTGGCCCGATTCTTTCAGACATCAATAGAAAACCCTAGGGGTTTTCAGAAGGACTAGTGCCGCAACCACCCCGCACCAGCAGCCTCCACGCACGCCGCATCGTGCGCGCGTTCGCCACGCCCACGGGAAGTCCCCTCTTCCACTACGCACCTGTAAAATAGGGGAAATCATCTGTAAAAAGAGGCTATAAAAGCTGAATAATTCAATGTAAAAAGAACGATTTTTGTTTTAAAAATAGGAGAGCAAAGAAACGCAGATTGTCAAAAGGAAATCAACTAAAGGTTTTTTTTTTTGCATTTTTTTCCCTTCTTTTTCTTTTTTTTTTCCTGTTTTCGACATTTTTTTATATTTTTATTTTTTTTCTACTGTATATATATTAGAAACAAAGTATAAAAAAAAAAAAAAAGAAAACCTACCTTTTTGCGAATTCACGGTGGCCGGCGACAGCGTCGGCGGTGGCGGTGGCATCGAGGCGGTCCGGCGACCGGATCTGGGCCTGAACTCAGAATGGGGGAGAGCATTTTAGTTTTTTTTTCCTTCTCCCCTTGCTGAAATGAAAGAAATGAGATTTTTATAATAAAAAAAATCAGCTTTTATATCTTTATTATAATACGGCGCCGTTTTGCTTGAGGGGGTCAAAGGCCAAAGCGGCGTCGTTTTTTGGGCTTTGACCATGACCCGACCCGCACAGGGGGAAGGATCCGCGTGTTTTTGAGGGAGGGGCTAATTGCGCATTTAGCCCCTCCGTTTTTTTTAGTTTCACAATCAAGTTTTTATTCTTTTAATTTTTCCCCTGAATCTTGTTCGCCACTTCAATTTGGTCATCGTTCGAACGCTCCGTTTCAGAGGGTAGGATTAATTGCTATTTTGGTCCCTCTATGTCGCGCGCGTGTTACGATTTAGTCTTTTTATCTTCTTTTATTTTAAAATTTACCCCAAAACTTCTGTTTTCAATCCAATTTAGTCCCTTTTTTACTATTTTTGCTATTTTACCATTAAATTAATTATTTTAAATATTTTTTTTATTACCACAATTTTTTTATACGTATATTATTATTATAACCATGTTTTTTTTTATGTTTACCATTATTATATATAGTATTGTTTACTTTAATTTTTTTATTGTACATTATTATTATATCTATATTTTTTTATTATCAACATACCTTTATTTATTCTTATTACTACTGTTTTTATTAATACCATTATTCTAATATTATTACTATTATTTTCTTATTAGTATTTTTTATGTTCGCTTATTGCTATTATTCTATTACTTTATTTATAATTAACTTTAATATTATTATTTGATTGTTAGTGTTTTTTTATTAGTAATACTATTATATTTTTTTAGCCTATTATTATTATTCTTATTCTTATTTGTTTATTGGTATATTTCATTGTTATTATTATCATTGCCTTTTCATTACTATTTTCTTTTATTTCATTTTGTTTGCTTATTTTACTTTTTATCGTATTTTATTTCTACCTTTATTATTGTTATTCATCTTCGATCACCGTAATGTTGTTATATAAACTAGCATAGCAACTCGTTTTACATTTTATTTTAAATCATATCATATTTTGTTCGATCCATTACAGCTTTCGTTTCAAAATAAGCAAACCCTTCGTGTTCTAAGGTTCGAAAGGAGTCGTACCCTAACTTACTGGGTTTCGATTTCTCTTTTCGAGTCTAAAGAACCTATTACTTTCTTTTTAAAAGTTGAATAAAATTTATCTTCGAGAATTCAAAATCGTCGTGTCCTAACTCACTGGATGGGACGTTTTGTTATCTCGAGATAAGGATTTCAAAAAACAAAGGTAATATTCCGTGTTTGGTATTTTGGGAAATCGAGCCCTAACTTACTGGGTTTCGATTTTTCATTAGACCCCAAATAACCGAGTATCCTTCTTAAATTTAAACACATTAATTTTGGAAAGTCAAAGGACAAGCTCAATTTCGGGGATTTGAAATGTCGTACCCTAACTTACTGGGCGTGACATTTTACTTCCTCGAGATAAGAAGGTCTGATTGCTTATATTTTATTCAAGTTTTTTTCTTTAAAATAAAAAGAATCGTATTTTAAAATCTTTCAAATTTTCGATATTAGGGCATTAATTAATCAATTAGGTACCAATATGGGCGTCACGAGGGTGCTAATCCTTCCTCGTGCGTAACCGACTCTCGAACCTGTTTTCTTAAAATTCGTAGACCAAAATGTTTTATAAGGTGGCCCAATCACACTTCAAAAAAGATTGGTGGCGACTCCGTTTTTCTTTTTTAAGTCGGCCCATTTTTCCAAACAAAAAAATGGTTTCGACAGCTTGGCGACTCCGCTGGGGAACTATAAGAGAGTCAAGTAGTAAAATTGGTTGATTAATGTCCTTTTATCAAAATTAAAATTTGATTTTGATACCTTCATTGCATGAGTTTGTGTCGTCATATGTTTATTACGATTTAAGTGTCTAGGATACATTTGCATCATATTGCATGACCGTAGTGGTCACACCTTCTAAGTGAGAGTGAGAAGCTACTCCTTCGTGAGGTTTTCACCTCCGTGCAGGATAGTGAATCGCTTTCGGGATACATCCGTACCTATGTCTTCATGAGATTTTCATCTCCGTGCAGCCATAGGGAAATGTATTCCCCTGAACTGAACTCGGTCCGTATGAGCCTATAATGGGTGAGGATTGAGGAATCTGCTGGTTCAGGTACCCTTTTTCCCTTAGAACCAAACCACATATAGTGAACCTTAGGAGCCCACTTTAGGTAGAACCATGTTGAACCCTAGCAGTCACCTGGATAGGTGTTTGATTTTTACCATTTGTATATGATACTAACGCTTTTTGTTTTTTTATAACTACATTGCATTTCATCATCATAGAAAGGAGGTGTTGATTCATATTCGATTGCTAAATAGAAGAGTTTGTCATAAGAAAATGGATTTCTTGATAAAGTGGGTTATAATACGTTTGTCCAAATATAGTCCAAGTGAACATAACGAGAAAAGATTGATAGTACATGACTTTGCCTCGTTACCCGGGGATTCAAGCAAATGAGGATTATTCGAGAGTCATCACGTCTCAATTTTCTTAAAGAAGCTTATGAGCATTGCGGAGGATAAGTGAGTGAAGAGTCACGGCCTGGACCAAGCGACAAGGAGCTAGATGAGGCATCTATTGAGAAATTTTAAGGGACACAACCATAACATCCGGATATAAAGAAAAGAATTGGTGTCTTCACCTGGACTATGAGGACAAAACCGCATATGTAATCCGTTTTATGTAAAGAGATTCATTTTTTAGAAAAGTTCTTCTAATGGAATTGAGTTCGGAATCAACGCCTCTCTTTCTTTTTGTATTCATTCATTTGCATTGCATTTCATGCATTTACATTACATCACATCATATGCATCAATTATCATAAAAGAACCCTATTAACTAGAGATCGTGTTATAGCTACCCTGGAACATCGCTACTATACTCGAAGAAAAACACAAGTCATGGATCAAAGGTTAGAGCAGATGCAGAAGGAGATGCAAGACCAACTGCAAACTCAGATGCAGGAACAGTTGGCCAAGATCCAACAGGATATGAGGGATCAAATGCTGGAATCTCAGAGAAGCATGATGAGCCAGTTGACACATTTGTTGACTGGAGGGCATGATAAAGGAAAGGGCCCTATGGTCGATACCAAAGATGATAATGAAAATTCTGCTTATCCTCCAAGCTTGGCCCCGAACAATTCCCAAGAACAACCACCAAGAGTGTCCGCCAATATCAGACCTCAGTATCAATCTGGTACCTTAGTACTGGTAAACTTCCCGACAGGCTCGAGCTCCAACCCTGGAGATAAACCAATGGTCCCTGACTTTGATGATGCAGCAGAGGGAGAAAAAGCAAAGGCGGAGCTCTCAAAGGAGTTTGAGGATCGGTACAAATGGTTGTAGGAGAAGTTTAGAGCATTGGAAAGCGTTGATTACCAATTCGAGGTAGATGCTAAGAAGTTGAGTTTGGTCCCTGATCTGGTACTCCCACCAAAGTTCAAGATGCCAGAATTCGAAAAATATAACGGGACCAGCTGCCCTGAGGCCCATATTACGATGTTCTGTCACAGAATGACGGGATATATCAGCAACAACCAGTTGTTGATTCATTGTTGCCAGGATAGTCTGACTGGAGCCGCGGCTAAATGGTACAATCAGTTAAGTCGTACTCAAGTTAAATCGTGGAAGGATTTAGCACATGCCTTCATGAAGCATTATGGTCATGTGACTGACATAGCGCCTGACAGGATCACATTACAAAACATGGAGAAAAAGTTGGGCGAAGGTTTCAGGAAATATGCCCAGAGGTGGAGGGAAGTCGCTATACAAGTCCAACCGCCACTACTAGAAAAAGAAACCACCATGCTTTTCATTAATGCTTTGAAAGCACCTTTTATTAATCACATGCTGGGAAGTGCAACTAAGAGTTTCACGGACATAGTGATGTCTGGGGAAATGATAGAGAATGCAATAAGGTGCGGAAAAATAGAAGTTAGGGAAAGTACCAGGAGGTCAGCCCCGAAGAAGAGAGAAAGCGAGGTTGGCAATGTGAGCGGGGTTTATGCAAAACCGATCACGATAAATCAACCGAGAACGGTAGCCACGGGCCAGCAAACCTCACCAAGGCAGGAGCCCAACATGAGGCAGAATCCTGAGAAATTCCAGTTTACTCCCATACCAATGACGTATAGGGAGTTGTATAAAAATCTGTTCGATACACACATTGTAGCCCCTTTTTACTTGAAACCGTTGCAACCCCCATATCCTAAGTGGTATGACACAAACGCTCAGTGTGAATACCATGCAGGAATCGCGGGACACTCGATAAAAAACTGCACCTCATTCAAAAGGTTAGTCGAAAAGCTTATTGAAGCGGGTATTGTGAAATTCGACGGCGCACCTGGTGTGGGAAATCCGTTACCCAGTCATACGGATAAAGGGGTAAACGCGATAGTCGAGAACATGGAGAAGAGAATCAAACGAAATGTTACTGAAGTAAGAACCCCATTAAGGGAGGTTTGGAAGGAAATACAGAAAAGAGGGTTAGTTCTGCAGGAGTTGGAGAGCAAATCCCGAGATGCGAGGAACTACTGTGAGTTCCATAATAAGGAAACCATGAGATCCAACGATGTAGCGAATTCAGGGCCCTAGTGCAAGGACTAATGGATAACAAGGAACTGGAGTTCTTTGATTCTACTAAAGGAGAGGACGTGCGCACCATAGGAGGAAAGTATGTCGAAAAGGGCGCTGAGGTCAAATGGGGATCAATGACTTTTGCTCATATATGCAATACATTCGTGTCAGGAGGAGTTATCCATCTAGGACCAGAGAATATGAATGAAGAAACGGCTGAAGACATGATGAAAACTGTGAGCATCAACGCCGTATTTGAAGAGGGATCGAAGGAAGGAAACTTAGCGGGCATACGCCCCTATGATCCTGAAAGTGTTCTGGACAACTGGACTGCGGAGGAAATTCTTGTAGTTTTTAGAGCTAACACAGAGTAATGTTCAAAACACACTTATTGTTTTAAGCCTAGAAACAATAAGAATCTTTTGTGAAATAGGCTCATGTTCAAACATCTTTATTTTCAATAAAAAATGCATTTTTATGTTTCATATCGGGAAAATATTTTTTTTATTCTCTCATTTCATTCATAATCGTGCCATATAAATAAGCCACTCTTAGATTCATTCTTTGGATATTCTTTCATGCCTACAATAGGTCCCTAGATATCGAGACATGAGCAACACTGTTACGGACTCCCTTTTGAGTGAAATATGAGTCCAAAAGGATCTGAGGATTTTGAAGATGTCAGAGATTGTAACTTATCTTTTGATTTGTTAAGGATGGCAGAACAAAATAAAATAGACTCTACCGAACAAAGAGTCAGTGGACAGGGCGAGTCTAGGAAAGGAGTAAAGATCGAAGCCTTGCCCACCACAGAAACAAAGCGAGACGTCATTGAGTTATTCCAAGAATTTAAAGATGTCTACGCATGGTCGCATCAAGATATGCCTAGGCGTAAGGATGCTGTAGAGTGTTCGAAAAGGCACATACTAATAGTTTTTCGATAGTCAGGCCGATTATAAGGTTCGGGTACTGCTGGTCTACCATGAAGGGAAGGTTGCATCATTTATGCCGTAAATGCCAAATTGAAGAAGACAAGACTTATGTGCTTCCTCTATTTTTTCCTATACGTGGGGCATAGATGTTACGGGGATGATCTAGTCAAAAACATCTAGTCGACACCAATTCATCTTTGTGATTGTCAATTACTTCACTAAGAGGGTGAAGATAGCTTCATATGCCAAAGTTACAAAGTCAACAGTCATTGGATTCAAATTTAAAATCCGAATTCGTATTAAAAAAAAAAAGAAGAAGAAGAAGAAGAAGATTCCGAAAGGCGATTGAGACTTGTAAAGATTGGCATAGACTAGTTACCATTTACCCTCTATACTTCTTGAATGTTGGCCAGGACCCCCACTAGGCCAACACCTTTCTCATTCGTTTATGGGATGGAGGCAGTCTTGCCCATCGAAGTTGAAATTCCTTCTCTCCGGATTTTGTCAGAGCTGAAGTTGGATGAAGCGGAATGGGTTCAATCTCGGTATGATTAACTGAATCTGATCGAGGTTAGGAGCCATTTGTCATGGTCAAATGTACCAGAAGCGAAGGGTGCAGGCTTACAACAAAAAATCCACCCTAGAGTGTTCCATGAAGGAGACTTGGTATTGAAAAAGATCCTCCCTATGCAAAAGGACTTCAGAGGAAAGTGGATGCCTAATTGGGAATGACCTTATGTTGAAAAGAAGGCCTTTTCTAGAGGAGCATTGATATTAGCCGAGATGGACGGTAAGAGTCAACCGAATCAAGTTAATGCGGACTCAGTCAAGAAACACTTCACTTAAGAAGGAAATAGGCCAAGGCGAAAACCCGCAAAGGGCGCTTTGAGGCTTTCCGCGAAAAAAAAACTGAGAGGCCAAGGTGAAAACCCGCAAAGGGCGCTTTGAGACCAAAGGGGCTTTGAGTCAAAAACCCGAAAAGGGTGGCTCAAATTGTGATCAAATCGTGATGGGGCATACAGTAGTCTTGCTACGCTTGAATTAACAATGAGGAAGTATGTTTCGTCTTGGGCATCGACAAAGTACTCCGGATCCCTTAAACACATATTGAGCTTAAAATGGTCCTCAAGAAGTTTGAACAGAGAAGCTCAGGCTGCGATATCTGGGGCACCTAGTTTCCATCTTACCTTGCCATCTTTAATCGTTTTATTTTACACTACCAATAAATTTCCTTCTTGATTGCATTTGCTATCTTTGCTTAAATTGTTTGTTTCGAGCTATACTCCTAATTAATTTTTTTTCCTCCTTGTTCATTGTTATGACCTCTTTCAAGCATTTTGCATTGAAGTAACGGTTAATGAACTAATAATGCTTTCACAAAAGAAGTTTTGCATATTACTCTGAAAGTCTCTAAATAATACAAGAATCCGAAACAGGACAATTATTTAGAACTCACCAGGCTTAAAGGGCTCGGAACGCTCGAGATAAGAATCTAAACAGTAACGACATCTTTAGATTCTCTGTTGGAAGTATCGGCTGAACAAGAGGACATACGTCAAGGATATCACCTTAATAAACGGCGAGCAGTTACAGCTCAAATGTTAAAGAATAGATCATTCTCATGACATTTTGGCATTCATTCATATAACATAATGCATATGGTTAGGAGCATTTTTCATGACATCCTAATCATTTGGCATAAGCATAGACCCCATGAAATCAATTCTACAGGTAGGTTCCCCAGAGGACAATGTAGCAAAATTGATTGGAGTTACAGAAGATAACAGATTTTATCTCCACTGAGCAGGAGTGAAGCAGATTGAAGATAGCAAGTTTTATCTCCATGTATCGGTAATGGAGCAGACTGAAGGTTACAGCCTTATCTCCACTGAGCAGGAGTGGAGCAGGTTGAAAAAGTAGATCTTAACTCCACTGAGCAGGAGTGGAGCAGATCAAAAATTACAGATCTTATCTCTACTAAGCAGGAGTAGAGCAGATCGAAGACGATGAGCCTTAATCCCCTAAGCAGTAGGGTTACAGGCTGAAGGTTACAGCCTTATCTCCACTGAGCAGGAGTGGAGCAGGTTGAAAAAGTAGATCTTATCTCCACTGAGCAGGAGTGGAGCAGATCGAAAATTACAGATCTTATCTCTACTGAGCAGGAGTAGAGCAGATCGAAGACGATGAGCCTTAATCCCCTAAGCAGTAGGGTAATAGGCTGAAGGTTACAGCCTTATCTCCACTGAGCAGGAGTGGAGCAGGCTGAAAAAGTAGATCTTATCTCCACTGAGCAGGAGTTGAGGAGATCGAAAATTATAGATCTTATCTCTACTGAGCAGGAGTAGAGCAGATCGAAGATGATGAGCCTTAATCCCCTAAGCAGTAGGGTAACAGGCTGAAGATAGTAGATCTTATCTCCACTGAGCAGGAGTGGAGCAGATCGAAGATGATGAGCCTTAATCCCCTAAGCAGTAGGGTAACAGGCAGAAAATTACAGATCTTATCTCCACTGAGCAGGAGTGGAGCAGATCGAAGACGATGAGCCTTAATCCCCTAAGCAGTAGGGTAACAGGCTGAAAATTACAGATCTTATCTTCACTGAGCAGGAATGGAGCAGATCAAAGATAGCAAGTCTTATCTCCATGTATCGGCAATGGAGCAGACTGAAGAGTGCAGATCTTATCCCTACTGAGCAGGAGTGGGGCAGATCGAAAATGGCGGATCTTATCTCCACTGAGCAGGAGTGGAGCAGATTGAAAATTACAAGTCTTATCTCCATGTATCGGCAATGGAGCAGACTGAAGATTATAGCCTTATCTCCACTAAGCAGGAGTGGAGTAGGTTAAAGATAGCAGATCTTATCTCTACTGAGCAGGAGTAGAGCAGATCGAACACAACAAGTCTTATCTCCATGTATTGGCAATGGAGCAGACTGAAGATAGTAGATCTTATCTCCACTGAGCAGAAGTGGAGCAGATCGAAGACAGCAAGTCTTATCTTCATGTATCGGCAATGGAGTAGATTTAAGCCACAAGTCTCATCCCCTAAGCAGTAGGATAACAGACTGAAGATAGCAGATCTTATCTCCACTGAGCAGGAGTGGAGCAGATCGAAGACAGGAAGTCTTATCTCCATGTATTGGCAATGGAGCAGACTGAAATAGCAGACAACAAGTCTTGTCTCCATGTATCAGCAATGGAGCAGACTAATGATAGCAGATCTTATCTCCACTGAGCAGTAGTGGAGCAGGTTGAAGACAATGAGCCTTAATTCCCTAAGCAGTAGGGTAATAGGCCGAAAATTGTAGATCATATCTCCCTAAGCAGTAGGGGAGCAGATCGAAACAAAAATCCTATACCCCTGAAGATGAAGTGGATGGAATGAAGCTACTAACATTCAGCTAGACCGGGCAAAATTCACCCTTTTAAAGTCTTTGCTCTATTCTCGTTACACGACAACGAGCAAAGAGGGGCAGCTGTTGGGCCTAAATTTTGCCCGAGCCCAGTACCAATAGCCCAAATTAAACCAAAATCAAAAAAATAATAAAAGGTCTGTTAAAATAGTCCAAAGAACAGTAGCCCAAATCAGCAGGCCCAAGTGGCCCAATTCTTTCAGACATCAACAGAAAACCCTAGGGGTTTTCAGAAGGACTAGCGCCGCAACCACCCCGCACCAGCAGCCTCCACGCACGCCGCATCGTGCACGCATCTGCCACGCCCACGTGAAGTCCCCTATTCCACCACGCACCTGTAAAATAGGGGAAATCATCTGTAAAAAGAGGCTATAAAAGCTGAATAATTCAATGTAAAAAGGATGATTTTTGTTTTAAAAATAGGAGAGCAAAGAAACGAAGATTGTCAAAAGGAAATCAACTAAAGGTTTTTTTTTGCATTTTTTTCCCTTCTTTTTCTGTTTTTTTCCTGTTTTCGACATTTTTTTTTATATTTTTATTTTTTTCTATTGTATATATATTAGAAACATAGTATAAAAATAAAAAAAGAAAACCATCCTTTTTGCGAATTCCGGCCACCGTGTGCGGTGGCTGGTGGCAGCGTCGGCGGTGGCATCGCGGTGGTCCGGCGACCGGATCTGGGCCTAAACTCGGAATGGGGGAGAGCATTTTAGTTTTTTTTTTCCTTCTCCCCCTGCTAAAATGAAAGAAATGGGATTTTTGTAATAAAAAAAATAGCTTTTATACTGTTATAATACGATGCTGTTTTGCTTGAGGGGGTCAAAGGCCAAAGCGGCGTCGTTTTGGGCCTCTGACCCGCGACCCGACCCGCACAGGGGGAAGGATCCGCGTGTTTTTTTAGGAAGGGGCTAATTGCGCATTTAGCCCCTCCGTTTTTTTTTAGTTTCACAATCAAGTTTTTATTCTTTTAATTTTTCCCCTGAATCTTGTTCGCCACTTCAATTTGGTCCTCGTTCGAACGCTCCTTTTCAGAGGGTAGGATTAATTGCTATTTTGGTCCCTCTATGTCGCGCGCGTGTTACGATTTAGTCTTTTTATCTTCTTTTATTTTAAAATTACCCCAAAACTTCTGTTTTCAATCCATAGTCCCTTTTTTACTATTTTTGCTATTTTACCATTAAATTAATTATTTTAAATATTTTTTTATTACCACAATTTTTTTATACGTATATTATTATTATAACCATGTTTTTTTTTATGTTTACCATTATTATATATAGTATTGTTTACTTTAATTTTTTTATTGTACATTATTATTATTATATCTATATTTTTTTTGATTATCAACATACCTTTATTTATTCTTATTACTACTGTTTTTATTAATACCATTATTCTAATATTATTACTATTATTTTCTTATTAGTATTTTTTATGTTCGCTTATTGCTATTATTCTATTACTTTATTTATAATTAACTTTAATATTATTATTATTATTTGATTGTTAGTGTTTTTTTTATTAGTAATACTATTATATTTTTTTAGCCTATTATTATTATTCTTATTATTATTTGTTTATTGGTATATTTCATAGTTATTATTATCATTGCCTTTTCGTTACTATTTTCTTTTATTTCATTTTGTTTGCTTATTTTACTTTTTATCGTATTTTATTTCTACCTTTATTATTGTTATTCATCTTCGATCACCGTAATGTTGTTATATAGACTAGCATAGCAACTCGTTTTACATTTTATTTTAAATCATATCATATTTTATTCGATCCGTTACAGCTTTCGTTTCAAAATAAGCAAACCCTTCGTGTTCTAAGGTCCGAAAGGAGTCGTACCCTAACTTACTGGGTTTCGATTTCTCTTTTCGAGTCTAAAGAACCTATTACTTTCTTTTTAAAAGTTGAATAAAAATTTATCTTCGAGAATTCAAAATCGTCGTGTCCTAACTCACTAGATGGGACGTTTTGTTATCTCGAGATAAGGATTTCAAAAAACAAAGGCAATATTCCGTGTTTGGTATTTTGGGAAATCGAGCCCTAACTTACTGGGTTCCGATTTTTCATTAGACCCCAAATAACCGAGTATCCTTCTTAGATTTAAACACATTAATTTTGAAAAGTCAAAGGACAAGCTCAATTTCGAGGATTTGAAATGTCGTACCCTAACTTACTGGGCGTGACATTTTACTTCCTCGAGATAAGAAGGTCTGATTGCTCATATTTTATTCAAGTTTTTTTCTTTAAAATAAAAAGAATCGTATTTTAAAATCTTTCAAATTTTCGATATTAGGACATTAATTAATCAATTAGGTACCAATTATGGGCGTCACGAGGGTGCTAATCCTTCCTCGTGCGTAATCGACTCCCGAACCTGTTTTCTTAAAATTCGTAGACCAAAATGTTTTATAAGGTGGCCCAATCACACTTCAAAAAAGATTGGTGGCGACTCCGTTTTTCTTTTTTAAGTCGGCCCATTTTTCCAAACAAAAAAATGGTTTCGACATCAATTTTAACGAAAATAAAATTCAATTAGATTAACTCTTTGAAAAACATTGTAATTTTTTGAAATCATAACTTAATTGTATTACTAAAATCAAAACCAATTTACTTGAAACATTTTCGTGCTAAAACTTTTTTAGAGAATTCCAATTAGTCTTGTAGTGGAAAACCTTCTAGCGTATCGTTTCTAAAATTACGGTTCATTTTTAGTTATCATAAGTTGAACGCCCTTAAACGATAAAAGTTTTTGCGTGATAAATACCAAAATAGTCCTAACGAACTAAACAAAAATTAAAATATCCAAAAACATATAAAAACCCAAGAAAGTCCAAAATGCCCATAATAAACAAATAAAAAGTCCATAATTCAACCAAAATGTCCATAATAGCCAATATTCAGCCATAGTTGGGGCGACTCTAATGACGCCCCTAAATAATTCAGCTCCATTAAACCAAAGCCGTTCAGTTACTGACCCTCGGCTCCCAGGTCCAGATCCAATATGGGTCCCAGCGACCCTCTCCAAAACTCTCAACATTGCTTGGGACAGTGCGCCGTCCCCGGCAGTCTGAGCCGCAGACTCAGTCTCAATAGTTGGAGTTCCTACAGTCTCACTCGTATCCAACTGGGGCATACTGCCCATTGAAGAAGGCTCAACTCGAGCCCCCGATATGACCACTGCACCCACGGGTACCACGTCCACGAGAACCATGGGTACTCATTGTCTTTTCTACAATTTTCAAAATTTTATGAATCAGTTTAAGTTTTTAAACCTTAATCTTAAAGTTTTATCGAAATACTTATCAGTGTATAGAGAGTGTTTTACTACTCTACAGTCTCTAAAGGTTATTTCTTATACTAAAGTATCACATGTAAAGTATCTCTAAAGCATAACTAAAGTTTAGAGTTCTTACTTGGATCAGCGCCGGAGTTTCGGTTTCACTTATCCAAAAATTCAAGGATTATTTCAATAAGATTCCAGTTTAAAACAAAGATTTATTTCTCAAAATATTTTGGACCAAAAAATACACAATCGAGTTTTACAACCTGGCTATGATACCACAAAATGTAACACCCCATACCCGACATAGACGTTACGATCGGATGATGAAGGTTACATCATACAGGCAAAGGAAACAAATGTTTAGTTTTGATGAAAACAAATTTTAACAGAAAGAAAATTCAATTAGATTAACTCTTTGAAAAACATTGTAATTTTTCAAAATCACAACTTAATTGTATTACTAAAATCAAAACCAATTTACTTGAGACATTTCCGTGCTAAAACTTTTTAGAGAATTCTAATTAGTCTTGCAATGGAAAACCTTATAGCTTGTCGTTTGTAAAACCACGGTTCATTTTTAGTTATCATAAGTTGAACGCCCTTAAACGATAAAAGCTTTTGCGTGATAAATACCAAAATAATCCTAACGAACTAAACAAAAATTAAAATATCCAAAAACAAATAAAAACCCAAGAAAGTCCAAAATGTTCATAATAAACAAATAAAAAGTCCATAATACTTAAACCAAAAATGTGAAATTCGAGTTCCAGAGTCATCGTCCAATCCTAAGTCGAAGGATCACTTGAAACAATGCAGCAAAAACGTGAGCTTAAAGCCCAATGTGTGATTTGGCCCACAGTTTCAATATAATTAAATATAATCATCAGATTGTCTTATAGCATATCAGAACTCAAATCGAAATATAACTTACCAAATCATAACAAATCGTAACTTATCATATCATATCATTTCGTAACATATCATATCATATCATATCATGTCGTAGCATATCATATCATATCATGTCCTACCCCCATCCGCTACACACCATCTCCGTCCAGCCAATCACACCATATTAGACTACAAGAGTCCATCCATCCAATCACACTAATATGTGGTTATGTGCCACTCATATAGTTGCAATTGAGCTTCCATACATAAATTTACGGACTAGCCGTTATAATTGCAATATAATTGCCATATAGCACTTCCTCCATCATATCATATCCTACCCCAAAACACATGCATAACATAATCATATATCATACTTACATATATCATATATCATATGGCATGCATACACACATACTTTCATATAAATCATAACATAACATATGATTTTAATTGTAACATATCCTATTTAACATACCTCATAAGCTTATCCATATATTATTGCACACTAAAACTTACGTTTTTCCGACCCCTAAACGAAGCCTACAGACCCAAATATCGAGTGCTTCAATTGTCCCCAAATTGGGCCCAAAAATTGTCCAAAAAGACCCACATGACCCAAAAAGCTAGCCCGTGTGGTCCACACGGGCTGAAAAACACACACGACCGTCTGGTGCACACGTTCTACCATACGGCCTGGCACACGGTCGTGTGGCACTGGGCAATTTCGAAAATGTCCCCTGTTTTACGATTTTATCGAGTTTCGTTTGAGTTTTTGGGTCATTTTCACACACCTGGTTATTGAGTTGATTAACCACGCGTCTGGAAAACACGAAACCTACATTCATTCATCAAATCGTACTATTTAATCACAAGAATATCCATCTAAGAACATATCCTTAAAAAAAATTTCAGTCCCTAAAAATACAATTCACTTACTTCTCCGAAATAGCGTCCAAAATTGAGCCTACTCTGTCGGAGGGTTTTGATTTACAACCCTTTCGCCTACTAAAACCACAAATATACTAATCACATTCCCGAACATGAATAATAAACAAGCAATTATCACTTTACCAAAAATAAACTAAGAACAAGACAACCATAAAAAAAAATCAAATAGTACTTACCCTTTGAAAGAATTACTATGCGAGAGATATGACCACACAAACACCCAACAGAGTTTAATGAATAGCAACCAAGAATCCACAAAGAAGAACCCAAAGAAAAGAGGAGCAAGGAAGGAAGAAAATAAAATAAAATAGCAACAATAGGGAAACAAAGCAGAACGTGGGAACAAAAAGGGTTTTAGGACGGTTACTTTTGGCAACAAATTAGGGATATTTAAAAATTAAGTCAAAAAATAAAAATAAAGAAATACTATATTATATTTTCTAACAACTTATCCCCCCAACATCCTATAATAATCCAACCACCAGACTTATAATTCAAAATCCAAAAATTTAGGGCGTTACAAAGATACTAACCTTTTGCATATCACTTATTATGGTGAATCCATCACCATCACCCAAATGCAGAATTGATCATAAATTTTCAAAGAACCACCCTATGTTTCCCTATTCTCTATATATCTCAACAAAATCCCATGCAATACGGTATATTTGATCATTCCCATCTCTTCCCATAGTTGATAAAATTTCACCTTTATAAGACCCTTTCAAGAAACATCCATTTAAACATATAACAGGCCTACAAATTTGCTTAAACCCATTTTTTAAGGCTGGAAAGAAAACATACATTCTCTTTAAATTTGGGGTTGTGATTAATAGTAGGTCGCTTAACCATTAGCTCTATATTGGCAGTTGGATCTGTCTTTTTTAGAGCAAAAGCGTAATCATACAAGTGCCTAAACTCAAACTTCACTCTACCTTTAATTTGTTATAAGGCCTATGCCCTAGCTCTACCACATACACTTATTTACAAGTCCACCTTCAACTCCTCTTTTGCCAGCCTTTTGCATCTGAACTAGCTTTATTTGAGGTAACACTTTCAACTTACTAAGAAAATGCCTTCCAACAAACTTGTAGTTGGCTCGACTATTTTGAAATGTCATAGAACATTTGAGCTCATTCACAAAGGTCTTAATCTTGAAAAATCCATCAGTACTATCCTTAGCAGAATATATAAGAAAGGGACAACCAACAGGTTTACACTTAGCTCTTGTCTTAAACTTCTCATTCCTAATGTACTTAATATCAAATCTCTTAGCTATAGCATAAGCTGCTAAAGCATTCTTGAATTGAGTATTATTAGTAAAACTCATTCCAAGCTGATATCTAGATATTGTGGCCAATGTATCAAATAAGACATTTCTCCATTTCTTACAAGCTAACTCACCATCTAAATTAGTTTCATAACTATCCAAATCAGAAGACCCCAAATACTCAATGTCATCTCCACTAGACCTATCAGAATATGCTTCTACATAATTTAGGCCATGTTTAGTTCAATGTAATGGCTATACCATTACAATTCTATTCAATGGGCCCACCACAAACAACTATTTGGTTGAGTGGAATACCCTATTACGGGTGTATTCCATTACAGCCTTATGTAAGGAATAGGAAGCATTTCTATTCCCTCTCCCCCTACTGAATGGCTTATTCGTTGTTTAGAAAATCAATTTTACCCTCCCTAATTTCTCACCTAAAAAATGCTTAGACTCAGCTCGACCGATAGCCACTCCATTCCTTCCTTCAACTCCGGCCAGTAGCACTCCTCTCACTCATCTCCTTCAGCTAAACATTTTCCTCTCTTCCTGTGTTCCTTTCGTTTTCCTTTCTACAAATTTTTCTTACTCTAAAATTTTTCTACTCTTTTTTTTATCCATTTAAGTAGATTTTGCTTCCTCCACCTTCATCGGAGCCTCCTTCAGGTAAATCTTTTCACTTTTCCATTGTTCCTTTTGTTTTCCTATCTGTCAATTTAAGTAAAGTCTGTTATGGGTTTTTCCCCTAAATTGATAACTTACTTGAATGGCCAGTCATGGCTAAGAACAACAGTTAAGAGATTAAAAAGCTTCATTTTTATGTCTCTAACTTCTTGAACAAAATGGGTTCAAACTCTTCTTTGTGGGATTTTAATATATGTTTGACTGAAAGATATGTTGGTTCATGTTTTTGGACAGCTTGTTCTTATCAATATATATTTTTTTTTTTTATGTTAACTTTCAAGAAAAATCAATTATTTGGTTTTTCCTACTTCATGTCTCATTTTTATTTGAGAAGAGTCAACGAAATCGAAAATACCCTGTAAAATGTATTTTAAAATTATTCTTAACCATTATTAAATGTCTGGTTTTTTTGCTATAATCTATGATGTTAGGGCCTTCAGTAATTTTATATTTGTCTATTTCAGATTGGTAGTTTTAGGTGTGGTTAGGATATTAATTATTTTCTCAACTTTTTATTATGGAATAAAAAAGGATGACAATCATTTGTGTTTTGATTTATTATGGATATTAATTTGGGACAATGGACAGATGAAGAATTCTCCATCTAATTGGGCAGAGAGGTGGTGAATAGGAAGAAGTTGTTGTTGAGGTCAATGCAGTCATTTCTTTTGAATCAAACTTATTTTTGAATATAAATCCAAAGGTACAGGCTTTGCTAAAAGATGTCATGGATGAAGTAATGAAATAAAACATGTTCATAACTGCTCACTCTCCACAGGCCCAATGTATACTGTAACAACGTTTTTGTTTTTGTTGTTTCTTGTTGTTGAATACTATATGACCACATTTACCTACTGGAAATTTCAATGTAGCATTATTCCTATGCATAGACATCCACATGGGTTTGAATATTTTTTACTTTTGCGATTTTTTGTTCTAATATGCTTTTGTGATTAAACTTAAGTTTAATCCATGGCAGAGCCTCGCTTTTTGAGCTTTGAGTGCTTTTATGTTTTGTTAATTCATTAATTAATTGCGTAGGTTGGCAATTGCATGACTTTGTTAATTCACTGCTTTGTTTCTGTTATTTTTTTCTTGCTTTAATGGCTGGCTAAGAGACCTGAGAGAGAGATGGAAGTTTCAAGAGATTGAATTCTAGCTTTTTTGGAAGTAAAAAATATGGGGTTTCAGTTTCAATTTATTCTCCTATTGGTGACCATATGTATAACTTTGAGTGCTATGCCAATTGATGGATCATCATGTACTAATGATGTCTATATCTATTTCCTTCTAAGCTGATCTTATATTTTTATAGCAAGCTAATTTTTATCCATGCTTTTGTTTGCCTTCTTTTTTTTTTCTTTTATTGAAACTTTCATGAAATTTGTACTCAAAATCCATTTTAAAGATCTGGGTTGTTTAAGCTAGTTTTAGTGATCAAGAACTAGGATGATGAATGATAATGTACTTTGAGCTTGTTGTGAAATTGGCACAGTTGAAGTATTTGATGGAATCTGCATTTCATGATCACTGAGAAAATCCATCTGATATTTAAAATTCTCTATATAAATTCATACTGTTCTTCATCACTTTCAGACTTAGGTCGCTCAACTTCTAGATGCTTCATCAACTTGACTATCTTTTTCTCATATATCTGAGTGGTATCAACTACTACTTTCTGGTATGTTTGTATTTCCAGCTAATTTTGCTACTAACAATCAAAAGAACAACATAAATGCTCTTGTTTTCTGGACGATAAAGAACACCATAAATATATTTTTTGGTATGTATCAAGCAATACATTTTTTGCCTATTGAAGGAAATTGGATTAAGTTTTAGGGTTTAGGGTCACATGCATAAGAATATTACAAGATAAAATGAGCAAGCATATTATGAAAAAAATATTAATGCATGCAGAACAAACTTTACTTAATTTAAATATAAGCATCAGTTCCATATATATATATATATATCCATTAAAGTACAATATAGAATAATTTATCAAGTCATAAACATATTAAGGAAGAAAACCAACTAATATATACTTATTCGAAAATATATGCATCACATTTTGTTTTTTAGATTAATTTATACTATGATTTGAAGATATGTAACACTTCAATATCTTGCAGTAATGGCTCGTCTTCCTTTAATAGTACAAAGTGAGAGGTGTAAAAGAATTAGTCTTGCTGTGACAATATGGTTGCAAATGTGTACAGTTGCGTGTTGGTTCTTGGTTACATTGGGTGTCGTCCATAACCTACATACTTATAGACCAAGGATTAGATCATATATTTTAGATTTTTATACAAAGCGAAATTATGTGAAAAGACTTGTATATGCTAGTGACAAGACCTGTATTGAACAAGTTAGGATGAATATAATTAATTTTTTTAAACTATGTGAGATGTTACAAACTTTAGGAGGATTGAATTCGTTAAGGAACATGCTTGTTGAAGAGCAAGTGGCAATGTTTTTACATATAATTTCTCATCACCTTAAAAACCAAGTTATCAAGCATCACTTTAATAGTTCCAGGGAAACCGTTAACAGATCATTTCACAATGTTTTAAATGTTGTCATACGCTTACAAAATTTGCTATTTAGAAAGGTAGAGCCAATTATAGCTAATTCTACAAACCTAATATGGAAATGGTTCAAGGTAATGGAGTGAGTTTCATATATAGCTCGTAGATAATTTAGTTGATTTAGGGTTTAAATATAGTATCCTAATATGAGGTTTTATGCATGTGATGTAGAATTGTCTAAGTGCTTTAGATGGAACTCACATCAAGATTAGGGTTCTAATAGTTGATAAAACTATATAGCGAATGCAAAAAGGTGACATAACAACAAATATGTTAGGTGTTTGTACACCTGATATGCATTTTTTTATGTTCTTCCTTGTTGGGAAGGTTTTGTTGTTGATGGATGGGTTCTTCGATATGCCATTAGTAGGAGACAAGGACTAAAAGTTCCTCATGGTAAAGTGCAGAATTGGAGAAATTTGAATTATTTTTTAAGATCATACTTTTTTGGGGAAATTAACCATGATAAATAGTTTTTTCCTCTTTTTTATAGGTTGTTATTATCTAATTGATGTTGGTTACACAAACTGTGAGGGATTTCTTACGCCTTTTAGAGGACAAATATATCATTTGAATGAGTGACATCAGGGTTACCAGCCAAGTACTCCAGAAGAATTTTTCAATATGAAACATGCTTCAGCACGCAATGTTATTGAAAGATGCTTTGGGTTATTAAAACTTAGATGGGGAATACTTAGGAGTCCATTGTTCTATCTTGTGAGGGTGCACAATGGAATAATTATTGCATGTTGTTTACTCCATAATTTTATTCGAACTTATATGAGTCTTGATCCTATTGAAACGGAGTTGGGAGAAGGATTGCCTAGTAATGTGATAGAAGATGATGAACCGAATATCGTAAATATTCATCCATCGAATGCGTGGGCTACTTGGAGGATGGAATTAGCCAATCAAATGTTCTATGAATGGCAATCATCTAGAAATTAGTTAGGTTTAGGGTAAAAATAGTAGAAGGTTAATTTGTTTATGTTATTCCATGTATCTGGTTTATGAAAATTTGGTGGTGTTTGTATTATCTTTATGTATTGTACTAGACTTGTTGAATTACAACTTTAATTTATTTTCTTTTGATTCGTCATATGTTATAATTTTATAAAGTCTCGACCTTTTGACTCATAATATCGAACCTAATTTTAATTTACATTTTTTCTTAAGATAGTTATGTCAAGTTTTTCACAATAAAGTGTTTCTTCTCAAAATTCTCAAGGAACCAAAAGGAATGGGATCCAAAAGAAGATGTTGCGTTGGTTGCATGTATGGTCGATTTGCACAATGTTGGAACCTTTAACATAGATACAAGATTCAAGGCTGGTTATTTAATTGAGCTGGAAAGAATGTTAGAAAAAGTTTTACCCCATGAAAGCTAAACCTAATCTTAAATCGAGGATTAGGACATTGAAAAGGGATTGGGCAATTGTTTATGACATGCTCAGTGGAAAAGACAATAGCGGCTTTGGTTGGGACGAGCATAAACAGCTTGTTGTTGCTGAAGATGCTGTGTGGAGCTTATATATAAGTGTAAGAATTATTTAAAGTCTTTATTATCTTGTTTTGACCAAACTTATATCTAATATAGATTCCTCCTTTTTTTATAGAGTCATAAAAAAGTCGGTCAATTCAGACATCGTAGTTTCCCTTATTATGACCAAGTTACTGCCATCTACGCAAAAGATCGAGCCACTAGGAAAGATGCTCAAATAAACGTTGATATTATTGAAGAAATAGATGCCGAGGATGTAGCTACTGCAAATACTCATGAAGAAATAAATGATTTGCATGGATGCGAAGCTGATGTTTCTTTGGATGAGATGGATCTCTCAGCTACACAACTGCAACCATCTAGAAACCAAGATGATTCCACATTTTCAAAGAAGAAAAAAAAGATTTCTGATGCAAGTAAACATATTTCTTCTACTTCATTTACTGATGCTGCCACGTTATTGGCGAAAAACATACGGACCGTTGGCCTTGAAATTAATAGGAGCATTGCCTCCAAAGTGCTAATTCAACAAAAGAAAAAAATGGTCATTCAAGAAAGTGCTCTAAAATTATATCCAACCTTATGTGAAGTAAAAAGATTAACTGAGGATGAGTGCTACCGTGTGTTGAGCAAAGTTCCAAACCATCCAACGCAAATGCTCATTTTCTTTAGTCTACCTTCTACTGTGTGATTGGAATGGGTGAGAATATTTCTTTCTAGCCATTAAAAATCATGATTGTGTTGGTGATGTTTTGGTAACCTTTTGTATATGTAATATTTGGGGTGGCATAATGACATGATATAATGCCATTACAATGTTGTAACTTTTTTATTTTGTAAAATTTAACATATAGATTATGGCATATAAGCTAACTTTTTGTTAATATATGAACATTATATTTGGATGTAAAATATAATTCTCAAGCTATTTATTACTTCTAATATTTTACTTTTTATTTTAGAAGATAATTAAATTATTTGTTTCACTAATGATATTTTAGAACATTAAATATATATTGCAGTTTAAAAATAATAAAGTAGGTTATATATTATTTTTTATATATTATATATTATAATTTTTTAAATTCATATTTTAATAATAATTATATTAAGAATATTATTAAATTATATATTATTTTATTAAATTGTATTTAATAATAATTATGTTAAAATATGATTAAATTATTTATTTTTATTTTTATTTTTATTAAAATATATTTAATAATAATCTTATTAAAATTTAATAACAATAACAATAATCATCTACCTAAAAAAAAAATTCTGCTAAGGGTACTTTGGTCATTTAAACATTTTTTCTTATGCTATTGCAACATCTATTCTATTCAACCAAATACAAGAATGCTATTATAGCTCTATTCCATTCCATTCAACCAAACAATTGAATTACTGATTACAGCTCTATTCCATTACAACTCTATTAAATTATAGTACTATTCCATTATAGTGAACCAAACGTACCGTTACTTTCCTACCATTTTTTTTCTTCCTCTCAACTTCACTAATGAGGTCTTCAAAATTTAGTTTAGGTTGAAGGTCATCTACCAGTTCTCTATTTTTTTTCCTTTAAAGGCTTTTATATTTTCCCTAATCCCTTTTATCTCTCCATCCTTATCATCAGGCCCACCCTCTAACTCCTTTGTACCACAGGAGGCCTCCTTTTCATCATTCTTCTAAACTTTGGGACTCAATTATATTATCTTTATTAACCCTTATATCACTAATATGATTAGACCCACCAACCCCACTTGTCACTTTACTGCTCCTTTGCCTTTGGCTTAAATCACCAATCTCAATTTCTATACTATGCAATAAAGGCTCAGAGTCTACATCAATTGGTGTACTAATCAAATCTATGTTTTACTATGCAAAAACAATCATTTACAAGCCTACACTTAATACTAAAAAATTGCAGACAACAATAACATGAGTTCCATAAAATGATAACAATAAATGCAGTACATGTGTATATTAAATTTCAAATAAAAAAGGGTAAATTACACTAACAGTCACCCAACTTTTGGAGTACCTGACAAAACAGTCACCTAAGTTTCATTTCAGTCACTCAACTTTCGAAAAGTTACAAAATAGTCATTTTTGCCGTTTTTCGTCACAGGCGTCACGACAAAGTGACATGGCAGGTGACGGCACCGTTGGTGTCAAAAAACCGTCCAGCTGGCCAAATACTCTCACTTGAACAGCCCTACCAATAGCATTTTAGGGTTAGAGAAAAAAAAGGAGAAGAAGAAGAAGAAGAAGGAAAATAGGAAAAATGGAGATTCCTGAAGTGATTCCGGTGTGCTATTGTGGAAACCCAGCCAAGTTAACCAGCTATGTCGAATGTGGCACCAGAAACGCCATCTGATTGGTGGGGAAAGTCTCTGGCAGTTCTTAACCTCAGTTTCTTCCAACAAGTTATATTAGCAGTGAAGTCCAATGGTCTAAACCAGGATATGATCAACAAAATTTTGATGAATTACACCCATGATTCTCTTCAAGGATTGACTGTCGAGGACCCTCACTTGGTAAAGGGAAGCATTTTCGATTTGGAGTCGCAAAGAAACAAATGGTGGTCGTTGAAGCCATGGTTAACTTCATCGCCAACTTAATCAAGGAAGAGCCCGGTTCCCATGGCATTTCTCTCCGCCATCAAAATCGCAATAGCCTTATCCGCATCCACTTCTTGCAAATATGATTTGAAGAGGCGGATCGATGCTGCAACTAGACCAAGCAATTTTGAAGACATCCTAATACCAATTAATTCACACGAGAAAGCAGTCATACAAACCATGTATGATACAGAGTCAATCCTAAGGATCTTCTCTATCTTTTTGAACTTGGATGAGGATGAGGAAGATCCTTTGAGAGATGAAAATGATATGGCATATGATTTTGTGACCCAAGGTCTCCCAAACAAAGTTTAATCCTCAAAGTATCCAAGTTACTAGACACTTACCTTCTTTGAAGTTGCACTAGACACAAACTTGTCGCCACTCGAAATTTATAGCACTCACGAAACTACTTCCACCATGCTCGCGTAGTTAGCGATGGATTATCTGAGCCGTCGATGTTTTCCTCAAGGTGAGGCTCTCACATGAAAGCATTAAGTAGTTCCATAGCTAAGTTATCTTTAGGCATATCATAAATTTCATTTGCAGTGCTCTTAAAACCATTTTTGCTCCCTTTACAGTTCATCCAAACATGAAGGACACCGAACGCTACGGACTATGCAAAACCATAGATTGTCGAAACTATCTCAAAGCTTTGTAGCCATGCGACACGAGCGAAAGGTTACTTGGTCTTTGTCCAAATCGATTTCCTTTTTTTTCCCCCAAATCCCCTTAATCTTAATCTATTTCTAACCCTAAAATATTAAGCATAACCCTTCAATTTTTTTCCCTAAACCCGCCCCAAACCAAGCACCCATCAGCTGCTTCGCCAACGTGGCAAGTTAACTTGCCACATCAGCTGGTTAACTTGCCATGTTAGCAATTCCGTTAACACTCTAACGGTAACTGTTAATCAGTGACTGTTTTGTAATTTTTTTATAACGTTGGTGACTGTTTTGTAACTTTTTGAAAGTTGAGTGACTGAAATGAAACTTAGGTGACTGTTTTGTCAGGTACCCCAAAGTTGGGTGACTATTGGTGTAATTTACCCTAAAAAAAAAACATTGTTCCCTGACCGTTTATAATCACAGTCAATAATCTCAATTTACTTAGTTCACTCCCCCAAAAAAGGGGTGTTGTCAAATAAATTTAAAAAATATTAATTATTCAAAATAAAAATGAATTCCAAATCATATTATAACTCGAAACCATATCAAGGAAAACCTATCAGAGCATGAACTCAAATTCGAAATCTCTCAACTTGATTTCCCAAGTTAGATACTTATTTTGAACTATCAATCAGTTTTGAATACTCATAAAATAATTTTCAAGGAAAATTCAAAAAGAACTCTTAATCGATTATCAAATTCCTTAAAAGCAAATAATAATAAAAAAAACTTAACCCAAATACAAAACACAGTTTAAAATAACATATTTCGAGTTTCAAATATTAAAAACCTGATATTTCAATAGCAAAACACAATTTATCTCTTCAATGGTTAACAACAAAAATCATAAATAAAAATTAGAAAAAGGGTTTATAAAAAGAAAAAGAGACTTTCAAATAAAAAAATTAGTATACCCACTCAAGATAAAATACAAATCTTACTTGATATTGATTTCTTTCTTTGATTGCAAAGAAATTTGAAGAAGATGAATGATTTAGTTGTTGTATGGTTTAGGGTTTAGCTTTTGAAAGAAAACATGATTAATTTTTTGTAAAGAATTTCCTAAGAAGGAGATTAATTTTTAATTAAGAAATTAAAATTTAAAATTGTTATATATTTTCCACGTTTGAATTTGTGATGGTTTCATAAGCCATGTGTAAGCCATACATTGGATATGTGTGCCACCTCATAACAAAATTAACACCGTTAGTATTTTGGATAATTTGTGTAACAGTTGGCAAGTTTAAGTATAAAATTGCACAAAAAAAAGTTTAGGTACTGAATTAGGAAAACATGTCAAGTCCAAGTACCAAATCTTATATTAAACCTTAAAATATAAAAAACTTAAAACGAAATAAAAAATATATAAATGTGAGTGAAAGAGGAATCAAACCCGAGACTCAAGGATAAACCCACAAACATTTAACCATCTAACAAAAAAATAATTATATTAAAAAAATCAGAAAATGTGGCTTAAAAGGGAAAACTCGTCCAGCTGGGCGTTGGACGCGCTTTCATAAACTCTCTTTAAAAATGACCTATTTCCTTAAATTTTAAAAAAACTTGACCTATTTGGCCAATTAACTTTTTTTTTGTGGCATATATGACTAATTTAACCTTAAAATTACTGTAATGTTTTTTGAATTATTATTTAATTAGATAAAAAATTAAATAATATAACCCAAAGTGTAAATTAAAAATAGTTATCTTAATTATATTTTATTTAGAAAAATTATTTCAATTTACAGAAATTTTAATAAGGTAAAATCATGAGTTTCCAAATAATTATATGAGCTAAGAATATTTTTTTTTTAATTTAAGCAAGGTACTTGGGCCGACCCATCTAACCCAATAAAACTAGGGTGGCAGGGCAGACGCTGGCCATGGGGCATGGGACTCGAATTCCTAATAAATAATTATTTAATTAAAATTTCCTGTATGTATAGATAGGGAAGCATTATTATAATTTGAAATGATTGGATAAACTCTTCAAATTTTGTTTTAGACATCTTTTCATCACTTTAATTTATTTATTTTTGACAACAACCTTAAGGTTTAATATTTCAAGTCCCCCATTTTATCTTTATTTCTTACATAGAAGTCCCCATTTTATCTTCTAAAAGAAATTGCCTAACATCAAACATAGGGATATCAATAATTTCCGGATCATATTTGTTCCTAAAACAAGACTTAACTATACAATAAATCACTTTATTCACTCCACGGAAGACATGTTGAAATTTGACAGTCCAATTGCGCTTTCATTCCTCCTTTATTTTTCGACCTAAGGTTGTTGATGATGACCTTAATGAATCATCTGTTAACATATCCGCTACACTTTTATTGTCAGATTCAATTATCACATTAGAATTCCGCTCCCTCAACTCAAATGATTTTTCAACACCCCCTCAATAAGTAAAAATTTATAGTAACGGGAGGGAAACCATGATTAGACCCATTAAAGAGGTTATTCAAGTAGAAGGGACAGGAAAAGGATTCTTAATATCCATGGTAAAGGAAAGGAACCAAAAAGAAAAAACCAAGTCTCAATCGGCTTTATTCCAAAGCATTGTTGAGTGCTGCTTACATGGATTGTAGAAGGAATTACATGTTTGTATAATCCATGCCAATTCACCATGCCTGATTCTTATTGGTGTTTTCCCTGTTTCACATATTCATTCACTTCAAGCAAAGTAGAATTCCACTTCCAGGAATCCCGTAATGTTTTTTATTCTTCCTTGCTGTTTTTGCTTTAATAAAACAAATTTATCTTTGGGATTAAGAGAGTAATATATATATATATGTATATGTATATGTATATGTATATGTATGTGATTCCAATGGAAATTACATTCTTCCTTTTTGTTACCCCCAATCCCAAGTATAGAATCATTTAGACAAGGTTAAAGAGCAAGACAACAACAATTGGCTCCGCATACAAGCTCTGTCTCACTTCCCATTTTTCATTTTCCACCATTAATGAGTTCTCTCTGTTTTGTTACTTAAAAAAGCCATGCAGAAAAAGGGAAAGGATTTGCAGAGAGTTGGGATTTGCCAGGGAATCTTCAATTTCATCATCAACAGCCTTGTTGGTTTTAGCCTGAAACGCGTCACGTTGGGGCATCCTATGCCCCGTGGTTCAACCAATGAAGCTCAAGAACCACTCATAAGCCAAGCCAAGCTCGATGAAAACCCAAGGATAGACGATTCGGGTTCTGCAGTTCGGATTCACTTCAAACAAACAGAAGAAGAAGAGCTGGAGGATTGGAATTGGACTCATGTTGACAAGCTTGGCTCATCAGTCCATGTAGCAGATAAAGATGACGGTGATGATGAAGCAATGGAGAAAAGGAATAAGGAGATTCCAGGGCTAAATGGCGTTTCGCTTGACACTGATGAATCTCAACAAGTCCATGGGAAAACAGGCCGAAGGGTCATCATTCCTATAACAGAGAGTGAAGGTACAAAATCAGCAAAAGCATTACAATCTGATGCCAGAAAACCGATGCTTACAGGTCTGGGGTTCAACATTAATGAAATCTCTGAAACGTTTATTCAGAATACCAAGGAAAGACTGAGCAGAAACATCAGCTTGATGGAGCCAGAAGAATCTTAGTGCATGAGGATGGGTTTTATTGTTTCATGGTTCAACCTGCTGGGATTTGTAATGGAGTTGATTTTCTGTACTCGTTGTCGTCAACAAATTTAGAATAAGAGTTCCTTTATGAACTTAATATACATGTAATGCATCTATTTTGCTACAGATTGAAATGCATTGTTGATAAATGTGCTAGTTTTTCTTCTTTTCTTACCTTTTTTCGCCATTGTTGCTCTTTTCAAAAAGCAAACTCGCCTGTTTGGCCCATGATGTTGGCCTATGATGAACCCGAAGTGTTTAATCTCCTCTTCAGCTTTTGAACAGCCATCCATTTCTCAAGTTTTTTTGCCTATGGATACCCTCCTTGCCTCCACTTATCAACATCCACCACCATAACTCCAGTGTTGAAATAACATAGCTTTCTTCCATTAAAAGTAGTAAGTAGATAAACTCTTGACCGACCAGAACAAATCGGTGAAATACTAGGTAAAATTCGCATGATGGTGTTCGGGCGGCGCCAACACTCTTCCTTCTAAATCAACCTTAAGTTTGACAATGTCATCCACCACAAGAAGGTCGGAATCAAAGTATAAGACACGCTCAACATCATTGATCAAACATTAATTTTTCACTTGATCTCCCATTGCCATCATTGATAGCATCTTGAAAAGATGTATGCTTTGAAATTTCCGAATCATTAACTTCTTGCATAGTTACCATCTCCTTTTCAACTAAGTGCAATGCCTCAAATAGTTTTTCTTTGACAATTTGAGTACACTTAGGAGTCAATGAACCTTTGTCAAAAAGGTTGTAACCGATATGATTCAACTCACTGAGGCGCAATAAACAACTAGATTTTTCTTCATGTGCTGATGAGGCTCTAAAATCACTTGCCAACAACGACTTTGCTTTTTTTGTCCATCTCCTAAGTATATATTTTTCGGGTATCTCTTTAATGTTATTCATAAGAAAAACCCGTAAAGTATGACGACAAAGTAATCCAAGACTTTTAAACATATTACAACTACATGAGACAGTGCTATTCGGAACATCAAACTCCACACAGTAAATTCTTTCACGTCCATCTTCAGTCATATGATATAAAGAAATATTTTCGATATTACTAAATTCAACACAATTCAAGCCTATGCAATCCATCAACTCCTCTTCAAACCTTTTAAACATAGCAAGAGTGTAAACATTGGATGCATGCTTCAAAATCCCACGTCCATTAACTTTGTTTGGTGCTCCATTTTTACATTGAAAATCTTGATTTAACTCTATCTGGCGAAATTCTTTTGCCTTTTCCTCATAATGTTGTATAACTTGAATAAGAGATAAAGAGCAATTCATAATCTGATGTAATATGCTATTCATACTCTCGCTTCTTTGAGTGGATCTAATTCAAGCCGAAAAAATATCTATGCTAAAGGCAGGGCACCATTTTACGCGAAGCTCATATAGTCTCTTAAGCCAAGCATGATCTTGAAGTTCAAAATTTTCAATCATGGTAGCCCAACTTGATTCAAACTCTGTTTCACTTTCACATCCATAAAAGCATTTATTAAATTGTGCTTTGAACTCGGCATTGACAAAACGACTAGCAAGATGTTGTTTAGCATTATTTGAAATATGCCACATGCATAATCTATGAGAAGATTCAGGAGGACAATCTCTCTTTGCTTTCATCATCGCTTGATCTTGATCAGTAAAAATACTTTTCGGTTGTCGGTGGCCCATGGCTTCTAAAAATGTTTCAAATAGCCAAGTAAATGACTCAGTGGTTTCATTCGATAAAAAAACACAACCGAACAAAACAGTATTCCAGTGATTGTTGATTCCGACAAATGGAGCACAAACCAAATTATACTTATTGGTTCTATACGTGGTATCAAACACAAGAACATCTCCAAAACAATCGTAATCCAATTTTGATCTTCCATCTCTCCAAAAAAAATTAGCTAGTCGATTATTCTGGTCCACTTGCATTGAATAGAAAAACATAGGGTCTTCAGCTTGCTTATGTTTGAAAAAATTGATAATGCTCTGTGCATCCCCTGCTTCAATCAGTTTCTCTCTTTCAATTCACAAGAAATTATGACAATCTCGTTTGGTAAATGTAATATTTTTAAACCCAATCTCCTTCCTGAGAAACGAATATGAACTTGTTTGTTTAATTCCTGCAGCAACCATTGAACGAATAACATCTCCATGTCCTTCCAAAATTTTTCTTCCTGATCTTAAATTAATTCTTTCTTCTGAAGTTGCTAAGTGGTGATTATGATAATCATTAAAGTAAGAAACAACCCAAACACCTTTTTCTATTGTAAAACGAATTTTAGCTTGACAACCTATCCTTGTCTCTAGACAATTAAATTTTTTCACTTTGCCAATATCTTCGTGTTCATGATACCCAGATTTCGAGCATAAAAATTCACGTTGTCTTATAGGTTCAGTCATACTTCGTCTCTTATTTCCTCTTCGAATACTAAACCCCTTACTCAAAGCAAACTGATTATAAAGATTATAAGCCTCTTCTTCGGAATGCACTTTCAGTCCCACTTTTATTTCTTCAACAGAATTATCTTGTTTCCCGACAAGATGAACTATTTCATCTTGATTTGTCTCCATAAATGAAAATTATAAATTAACAAAACTTGAGAATAAATTTTAATATATAATAAAAAATCATGATAATACAAGAAATCGTTAAAAAACTTAAAAGAACAATTCAAATCTAATAAAAACACGGCTCAAAAATCATATAATTTTTTTTAGTACGCTAAGTCATTATTATTAAAAATTACAATTATTTCAAAGAATCTAAATAGAACTATATTTCAAACAAATGAAAATCAAGTGGAAATACTTATCATCCCAAACTAAATCACCCAACCAGCCTTGAATAGCCTAACATGTTGATCCAATTGAGCATAATGCTAGAATTCACTAATTTTATCTAAAACTATTTAATTATATTGTATTACATGAAAAGCTATCTAAAGATTAGATCTTTGTTTTCTGCTCAAGAATAGTTTAAACTATTCATTTAATTATTAGGAACTAGCATTGACTTTCTTGCTTTCCTATCTATTTTAGCATAATAGAAAAAAAAAAAAAACTCACCTGTAAATTAAATTGTAGCAGCCACGCCGAAAAACCAAAGCAAATCAACAAAGAAAGCGTGCGATTCTTTGGAAAAAATAGCAAAGACGAGCGGCGGGGAAGAGATGTGAAGCGAGTAATTGAAGAAGAATAATAGCAAAGCAGGCGAGACGTTAATGATGAGGCGAGAAATGTGAAGCAGAGTAATTGAAGCAGAATAATAGCAGAATAATAGCAGGCAGAGACGTTAACAGCAGGGCAGAGACGTTAGCACTAAGGCAGAGAGGTGAAGATAGAATTGTTATTAGGGTTGAATAATTTTTAATTGGGATTTTAGGGATTTGTGATTAAAAAATCTAATTAAATGAGGTGTAAATGAGACATGTCATTAAATGATTAAAAATCTAATCAAATGAGATGTAAATGACATGTAAAAATTAGCTGATATGTCATTAATTGATTGGGAAGGGATATGGATGACGTGGTATAACTGTTTCATCTAATCCTTTCCCATATATATAAAATATTAGTTTAAAATATCTGACAATAAAATTTAGGAAAATGGGTTTCGATTGGTAAATTTTTTAAAAAATTGGTAATTTAATCCCTCTTGATTTTAAAAGTGACAATTGTACATAATTTTGATTGGTATAATAATAAATTTAATCCTTAATATTTTATATATTCTGTGTAAAGTTGATAGAACGTATCATTACAAGCTAACTTTATTAAATCAAGACCAAATTTATAGAATACGTAAACTTTGAGAGATAAATTTGTTATTATGCTAATAAATTTAGAATTTGATACACTAGTACTGATAATGTACTTTTTTATCCCATAAGCAGCCTTTAAAATTGTCATGTATCTCTTTTTTCTTAAATATTTATTTTTAATATTTTACTATACCCCTATAAGACACTTGTCAACTCCTGACTCTGCTGGTAGGGTCTAAAAACTCCATTAGTAGTGTACCAAACATTTTCCCATAAAAATATGTATAATTGACAAAAAATATTAACATTGTGATTAATTATCTTTAGTTGTCCACTTTCAAAACTGACATAGATTAAATTGCTCTAATTTTTTAGATGGACCAATTTACTCAATACAAAAATTGATAGGGACCAAAGAGATCTTTTTACCTAAAATTTATATAATATTTGCTCTAGCATGATATAATAAAAAAAAATTAGAAAAATATTATTCTATTTTGATGAAAAAATATAAAAAAATTAAAAATTGTGGCATATCAAGTCGGGCCAGGTTAGAGTCAAGTTTATCAGTGTTGGGCACAGCCTTCATCCACATCCTCCATCATTGCAGCATTGAATTGAGAATTGGTTGTGGATCTGTTGACATAGCCTTCCACCTATTACAAAATGCAAGACCTTAACCTCACCTATATATCCTCAATCATGTTTACCCTTAAGGGCAACCTCAAACGCATCAAACTCATTCTAGGCAACAACCTAAAAACATCGATTCTCACCTTTTTCGACTTTATACTGTAATTTTTTACCCATCTTGAACATGACCATAATTAATGTTGAAAAAAAGGAAAAAGGTTGAATTTGCAAAAGTTTTCTTCTTAATTTTCCCTCCTTAATTTGTTTTATTTATAAGATTATTATTCTATTTATGAAATTATTATTTTAATAAATAAATTTCATTTTAGAAAATGAGAAAATAGATATTATTTTTTTATAAATATTTTTATAATTTTGTATGTATTTTTATAAAAAATATTAAATTTATTATTATGTCAATAAAAAAATTACTTTAATGATTTAATAGAATAATAATTAAAATATTAAATTTTTTAAAATAAAAAATTTAAAACTTTAACACACTAATGGCTATTTTTATAGTTTATCCTAAAAATGAGGCTTTTTTACGTGTATATTATAAAAAAAAAATTAATACAAAAATGGTATGTTTAAGGTTTTTTTTTTAAATATTTTTTTTTAAAAAAAATATTATTTTATTAGTGGTGCTATTTACATAGGCGGCACCACTTTTATACACCTTATATATGGTCAAAATATGGGTCAAATTTTGACCTGTGACCGGCTCGCCTCAATCGACGCCACTGGATCAAGGCACCGTCCACGCCTCACGATAAGCGGCAACTGGTGCGATCACCAGTCCTTTCCATCGCACCTAGACACTGTATTTTTGCAATGATTAGTCCCTTCCAAGGGGAAAAAAGGATGGGGGACCTTATAAGCATGGTCCCCCTTGTAGAAGAAAGGTCGGCAGTGAGAAAAAAAAGGAGGGAAAGAAAGAAGAGGAAGAAGAAGAAAGAAAGGAAAAGAAGAAGAAAGAAAGAAAGAAAGATAAAAGTATGTATTATTTTAGTAATTAATTTTTTTTAATTTAAAGGGATTATTTATTTTTTATGTTGTTTTTTTTTTTGTTATTAATTATTATAATTTGTTTGTGTTTAGTTTAGTGTTTTGTGATTTTTTATGAATGTAATTTTTTTTTGTTTTTTTTTTAAATTATTTTAAAGTTATTTTGTTAATAATTTATGATTAGGTTATAAATTATTTGTGTTTAGTTTAGTGTTTTGTGATTTTTTATGAATGTAATTTTTTTTGTATTTTTTAAATTATTTTAAAGTCCTTTTGTTAGTAATTTATGGTTAGGTTATAAATTATTTGTGTGTGTTTAGGTTAATGTTTATTATGGTTTTTTATGAATGTAAAATTTTTTGTTTTGTTTTTAATTATTTGAAAGTTATTTTGTTAGTAATTTATGATTAGGTTATAAATTGTTTGTGTTTAGTTCAGTGTTTATTGTGATTTTTTATGAATGTAATTTTCTTTGTTTTTTTAATTATTTTAAAGTTATTTTGTTAGTAATTTATGATTAGGTTATAAATTATTTGTGTTTAGTTTAGTGTTTATTGTGACTTGTTATAAATGTAAATTTTTTTATGTTTTTTAAATTATTTTAAAGTTATTTTGTTAGTAATTTATGATTAGGTTATAAATTATTTGTTTAGTTTAATGTGTATTGCGATTTGTTATAATGTAATTTCATTTGTTTTTGATTTATTTGACAATTTTTATTGATTTATTGAAATGTTGATTAAATTTGTTTTTATATAATTTTATAGGTTGTTTGAAAGAAACTAAACAGGTATGTTTCTATTTTATTTTTTGTTGATCCATATGTTTTTTTTATGTTTAAATAGTTTATGTTTATTTTAATTATATTATTATTATAAACTAACATAATTTTTTTATGTAGGTAAAATATGAGAAATTATGAGATATTTTTTATTATGTCTTTTGCTACTCACGTATTTATTGTGTTTTTTGTTTTTTGCAACAAACTAAATGAATTCTTTTTTTTTTAATTGCAAATTTGCAACAAATAGGTTCTTTGATTAATAATGATGATCACATATCAAGTACTATTAATGAAATAGTGTTACTCACGTCATTTACAGAATTAAATTATATTATATTAACTATTTTGCTAATTTAATAATGTCAGGGCCCGTACCGCGCATTGAAGGGTTGTGTTAATAGTGTAGGCTATCTGCCAGATGAACGCCTAATGCCATACTTGGAGTTAGCCGGATTCGGATCAGCGACATTGATCCGGACATTTGATCTGCGATACGACTTAATATTCACTTTGGTCAAGCGATGGCGTCTAGAGACCCACACATTTCATTTGCGTGTGGGGAGTGCACCATCACTCTACAGGATGTTACATTGCAGCTCGGGCTCCCCATCGACAGGAATGCAGCCACGGGCGTAAGTTCGATCTCTAGGTCGGCCGCCCTTTGCTATAACTTACTTGGACGCTCGCCCAATGAGGGAAAATTTACGGGTTTGAGGTTTTCATGGCTAAAGGTCAATTTTGAGCATTTACCGAGTACTGCTAGTGAATGGGAGGTGATGCACACTGTTCGAGCTTACATTATGCACATTATAGGGGTGTACTCATGCCGGATGCAAACGGCAACAAGGTCCACTTGATGTACTTGCCCCTATTATCTGATTTGCATAACATTTGTTCATACAGTTGGGGGTCCGTAGTGTTAGCTATGTTGTATCACGAAATTTGTCGGACGATAAATCCTTCTGCGGTGGACATAGGCGGATGCCTCATATTGCTGCAGTCTTGGGCGCTTTACCGGATGCCATTCTTGGTATCGATTGGTCATCAATCATATGTATTTCCACTCGTGAATATGTGATGAATTTATACTTATTATAACTTGTCTCCACCAGTCTGCATTCTTATAATCTCAGTGGAAGTTAGCCGCGATGTACCGAATGCAGTAAACGGATTTCCATGGCACACCGGAATGCCTAATGGCATCAATTAATCATTTCCCTCTATTGGAGATGATGCAAATATTATTGTTACTAATAACATACCTCCGCAGGTTCATAAGGAAGAATTCCCATGATTCCATGTTCTCCTTATTTACGATGGCAAACGCTATCAGGGGCACGTTATTGTTCCCGTCTTGAGCAACCGCAAGAAGTAGGATCTGTGTATATTTTCCGTATATCCAGATCCCATCTACTTGCACAAATGGCTTACAGTGGGGAAATGCGCGCACGCATGGATCAAAAGTCCAGAACATCCATTGAAAAATTCTTTTTCCCGGTTGTAGTTGGTCATCCGAACCGTAATAAGGTCGTGTCTGCAACTCAATGACAGTCCCCGACACGTACTCCTGCATAGTAGCTATCCATCTATATAGCTCATTGTACGACCCATCGAAATCTCCATACAATTGCTCAATTGCCATCTGTTTAGCTATCCATGCCTTCCGGTATGATAAGGATACTGGAATTGTGCCTGCATTTCGACAATCAGTACCGAAACTTTAATGGTCGGCATGTCCTTCAACACTGGCATGATGCACGTACAGATAGTTTTGGAATCAAGTTTTTGATGATCTTCTGTCATATGTGTTGAAGTGCATGTGCGAGGCCCAACAAATTTTCGTATCTCCCACATTTGCGACTTCTAGATAAATACGACTCGTACCCGCCAATTGCAGCCTATCGCCGATCTCCAACACTTCTTAATATATAATGTTGGTTTAGACACAGTGACTTTGTAGTCCACTTATATATTCATGCTATACCGCTTAATGGAAAATACGTACTCTTCCTTACTTTCGAATCTTTGGCCCATGAACAACTCCTTAGGATCGAAATCTACGACCAGCAGGTGAGCAGGTAATATTTCAGGGTACTCTGGGAACTCGACTGCGTGCGCCGTATTGGGGTCTATGAGCGACATGTGTGCCCCAGGATTATTGTGTATCACAATACGTCGAATCTGGTTCTCGACTAAAGACGTGTTAACGTTTCCATCGTCATTCACGCCTTCATCGTCAATATTGATAAACCGTAATATATACATATTTTAATCCCACAATTAGCATACTTTTGGATGATTTAATCCACTGAATTGTGGAAATTGATGCTCCTAATCTTTTAATTTCATGTTTTATACTTAGGAGAGCATCGGAGGATGAAAAGAACGAGAAACGGGCCGAAAATGGAGAAAATGGGCCAAAGTAATAAATTCACATGGCTTGGAGTTCACCACACAGCCGTGCCACCTTAGCAGGACCGAACACGGCCTGGGCTCGACTCACACGGCCGTGCCCCTGCCTTGACCTGTTTTAATTCCATTCGGATTAGGGTACTTGTGGGCCAAGAAAGGCATCCCGAAAGCTAAACACCCTAGAGGGCAACCTAAAAGGGGAGTTCGACAGAAGCCTTCTGTCAGGGCTTTTGACGGTGGGCGAAGCCAGAGAGGGCTGAACACAGGGAATTACTCGAAGACAGCCAGTTGATTCATCCCAGAAGCCGGAATCACACTCAAGACGGAAGATCTTTCCTTCGATTTCCTTCAGAGGGTTTTAGGGTTTTTCTTATGTTTTGTTATTTACTTTCTTCTGAGATGTATTCTTTATTAAACATGAACTAAACCCCTCAAATACCTGAGGGGGATGAAACCTAAGACGGATCTTGTTATTGTTTTCTTAAACTGTATGATAAATACTTGATTTGTTCTTAATTATGTGTTCTTAATTCTTGTTTTAATATTTCAGGATATTGATTCAAGTATTGATGTGCTTAGCGATGGAGCAAAAGTCCTGTTAAGAGTAGATCTAGCATAGTTAAGCGGAGTTGATCGCAACCCTAGAGATAGGATGACAAAAATCTGCCGGATTAGGGTCAAACCTAATATGGGAGTCCATAGATCGATTTAATGCAACACTAGGGGTTTTAATTAGAAAGAGATTTCAATTAATCAACCTAGGGTTAGACATTAGTAGCCTCGAAAGAGGTATTAATATAAATTAGGGAATCCTACGGATCAAGTCAAGTGAATAAATCGTCTGGTTCAGGGTTAAATAACAAGTGAAGTCTAGGTGGATTTTTCCTCGGGTATTGTCTTAATCAACTGGTTTTCCCAAAAGTATTTTCCCAATTCATTCTCTGTGTCTTAGCATCCTTAGTTAAGTAATTAGTTAATTAAACATCGATTCCCTTAATACTTAGGCTAGATAATAAAAAGATAGTAACTACTAGTACTCTTAGTCCTTGAGGATACGATATTTCTGGTCTTGCCATAGCTATACTACCGAACGATAGGTGCGCTTGCCTTATTCATTGTCATAGTTAGTTTGGACACGATCAAGTTTTTTGGCGCCGTTGCCGGGGACTAAGATATTAGGAACACTTGATTTTTATTACTTTAGCCATTCTATTTATTTGCAATTTATTTTTATTTTTTATTTTATTTTAACTTTGCTAATTTTTCTTTTTCCTTGCTTCTGGCAGGTATTCTAGTTTATGAATAGAAGAAACCCGTCAGGACCTCTACTTTACGATAGTGATATAGAAAGAACCGTTCGCAGAAACCGAAGAGAAATTAGGCGAAGCCTACAGTACATACAAGAAGAGCAAGAGAACGATACCAACACTACCGAAGAGATGGCTGATAATAATCCACTACCTCCTCTAGTTGCCGCAAACTCGGTTAATCAAAATCCTGTTCCTCGAACTATGTATGATTATGCTAAAACTAATTTAACAGAACCGAATCAAGTATTGTTAGACTGCTTTATCATTTGCAAAAATTTTTTTGAACTGAAACCTAACACTATACAGATGATTCAACAATTTGTTCAGTTTGATAGTTTGCAGGATGAGGATCCTAATACACACTTAGGCCACGTTTGGTTCGCTGTAATGGAATAGAGCTGTAATTGAATAGAGGTGTAATGGAATAGAGGTGTAATGGAATAGAGTTGTAATAAGTAATTCAACCGCTTTGGTTGAATGGAATGGAATAAGCCAGTTGTAATAGAATTCTTGTGTTTGGTTGAATGGAATGATGTTGTAATAGCATAAGGAAAAGAACTAAAATGACCGAATACCCTTAGCGAAATTTTTTTAGGTAGATGATTATTGTTATTGTTATTAAATTTTAATAAGATTATTATTGAAAATAATTTAATAAAAATAATAAATAATTTAATCATATTTTAACATAATTATTATTAAATATAATTTAATAAAAAATAATTTAATAACATTCTTAATATATTTATTATATGAATTAAAAATCCAAATATATAATACTATAAAAATATATATAATCTATTTTATTATTTTTAAATTGTAATGCATATTTAATGTGCTAAAATATCATTATTGAAACAAATAATTTAATTATTCTACAATAAAAAATATTAGAAGTAATAAATAACTTGAGAATTTATATTTTTGCATAAACATAATATTCATATAGTAACAAAAGTTTACATGAAACATATATAAGTAAGTTAATTTTAACTTATGCTATGCATCTTTAAAGGCTAATTTTAATCAAAATAGATGAACTCCTGATCCTTGCTATGTATTAGTTAATTAATTTATGTGATTAAAGTACATGTCTTGCATGCTTTATATTATAGTATAGTATACATTTCTATTGCAATCCCTATAGTTTTTATATCTTGCTTTGTGCACCTTATCTAAGGATTGAAACATATGATTGACATGTTGATTTTTAGAAATAATTAGAAGAAATAGATTAATATAATACCAAGCTAAAACATACCGTCCCAAATATTACAAACACAAAAAGTTACCAAAATATCATCAATACAACTATGATTTTTAATGCTCAGCAAGAAATCTTCTGACCCATTCCAATCGTACAGAAGAAGGTAAACTAAAGAAAATGAGCATTTGCGTTGGATGATCTGGAATTTTTGTCAATGCTCGAAAACGTTCATCCACAGTTAAACCTTCTATTTCACATAATGTTGGATATAAATTTATAGCTTTTTCTTGGATGGTCTGAAATTCTTCTGACTTTTGTTGAATTACCGCATCGGAGGCAATACTCTTACTGATTTGTTCGCCAACAGCCCGCATGTTTTCCGCCAATAAAGTGGCAGCATCATGAAATGAATAAGAAACATGATCACTCGAATCAGAATTCCTTTTTTTCTTCTTTGAAGATGTAGAACCCCCTTGGTTTCTAGCTGGTTGCGATTCTGTAGCTGAAACATCCATATCATCCAAAGAGATATTAGCTTCACAATCATAGAATTCGTTTCTTTCTTCATGAATATTTGTAGCAGCTACATCCTCAACATTTATTTCTTTAATGATATCAATAATTGTTGAGCATCTTTCCCAGTGGCTCGATCTTTTGCGTAAATGGCAGTAAGTTGGTCGTAATAAGGGAAACTACGATGTTTAAATTGACCAGCTTCTTTATGACTCTATAAAAAAGAGGAATTCATATTAGTTATAAGTTTGGTGAAAATAAGATAATAAAGACTTGAAATAATTCTTACATTTATATATGAGTTCCACACCGCATCTTCAGCAACAACGAGCTGCCTATGCTCATCCCAACCAAAACCGCTATTGTTTTTTCCATTAAGCATGTCATAAACGATTGACCAATCCCTTTTCAGTAGTCTAATCCTCGATTCAATATTAGGTTTAGCCTTCAACATTGAATTGGGTAAAACTTTTTCTAACATTCTTTCCAACTCATTTAAATAACCAGCTTTAAATCCCGTATCAGCATTAAAGGTACCAACATTGTGCAAGTCCAGCATACAAGAAACCAACGCAAAGATCTTCTTCTTCTGAACCCATTTCCTTTTGGTTCCTCGAGAACTTTGGGAAGAAATATTTGATTATGAAAAACCTGACATAATTATCTTAAGAAAAAAAAACAAATTAACATTTGACAACATTAAGACATAATAGGTAGCTAGATTTGCAGCATTTAAATAAGTATGTAAATACTTCAACTTGTAGCACTAAAATAATTCAATTTACAACATTTAAACACTTCATTTTGCATCACTTTAACATCTCAATTAACAACATTTATACACCTCAATCACAAAGAATAAATCATCTTCAATTTACACCATTTAAACACGTCAACTTACAACACTTTAACACCCCAATTAACAACATTTATACAACTCAAATACAGCCATAAACATCTAAATTTCCAAGAACTAAATGAGTTCAATTTGCGATACTTAAAACAATTCAATTTGCGGCGATCTTACACTTCAATTCACGATATTTAAATACTTCAATTTGCAAAGACTTTTACACTTCAATTTACAGCATTTAAACACTTCATTTTGCATCACTTTAACAACTCAATTAACAACATTTATACACCTCAATCACAAAGAATAAATCATCTTCAATTTACACCATTTAAACACCTCAACTTACAACACCTTAAAATCCCAATTAACATAGTATTGAAAACAAGGAACACAAGGAGCATCAACAACATATTGAAAACATAGTATAGGGACATGGGATATGACTCAAAAGATTTAAAACTCCCAACATCATAGCTGTGAGAGATAAACAATGACAATAGATGCATGATCACCAAGATGCGGGAATGTACTAAAACCAAATCATAAACCATAAAGGCAAACCTTGAGGTTTTAATGACCCAAAATGGAAAGAATATCGAGACGCAGACAAAGAGCCGTGAGGTGGCAAATAATCCAAAGCACACACTTGCTCCAAGCTCTCTCTCGAATACTTGAAAACTTTAGCCGCTTCCAAAAACACATCACTTACATCATGTAGGGCAAGGATAATTGAACCAATGCGGAAAAAGTCACAACAAGGCAAACTATAATCATCTTCCAACTTAGATATCCACAAGATAATTTAATTTATCAAACTAACTCATACAAACAAAACTTTATAACTCTCAATGGCTATGTAAAACCCGATTTTACAATTATTTCCAATTTTCAACCCGATTTCTTCTCCACAATTAATGGAATAGAAAAGACATTTAAATGTTTATTACAAGATCGATATCTGGATGTAAAACCCAACATTTATGGTAACAAAGTAACATCATTAGTATTTCAACCTACTTAAATATCCAATTTAAAGATTTTCAAAAATTATTGAGACATGTGTTGGTTTTAAGCTGCTTAACATTCTTTCTACGAATATTATTATGTGATACTTAAAAATTTAATGAAATTATTTCAAAATTATGAATGAAGTCAAAGTCCGTGTTAAGCCTTCCACATTGACCACATTCTTTATTCCAGACGTGTATTAATACTATTCTACTCTCATAAAATGAAAATCTTCCAACTTTTTTTTCTAAAGATAGAAACTGTAAATATTTTTGTTTTTGTATAATGTGTCGGTGACCGGATACCCATATCTTTTTTGTTCTGTAGTAAACTGAAAATCCGGTTCGATAATTATCCAAGATCTATCCATGGTTGCAATCATAATGATTTGGTTTTGTCTGCTAAATCCAACAACTCCCCATTTGCTTTATGTTACGACATAAATAAAACATAAAAACATAGTTTGAATTTATGAAGAGAAATTGGTGCTCCCACGAAGTCCCCCACAGGTTGAGCCTTTCGCCTATTTCACTCTCCTTCAACTAGACCACAAGTCATCAATCATCAAATCACTGCAACTAAAACTAATTTAGATCTACAAATTGTTTTCATTTTCTCATACCACTTTCATCCTTGTAATAATAATTTACTGGTAACTATAAGCTATCAAGTCCATCACAATTCATCCAATTCCACCAACTGCAGCTATATCTCAAATCCTTTGTGCCCAACCAGGCTAAATTACTAAGAAATTGGGAAAAAAATTGCCACTAAATTTACATTAAAATGCACCAGCACATGAACTAAAACGAGAGAAAGAGAGAGATCATCAGCGTACCATTTTTGTCCCTTCAAATTTTGAAGTTAACTCCCAACTTCCGGTTATTTAAAAGAAATCTGCAAAAAAAAGAAGAAGGTTAATTTCAACTGTAAACTAACAAAAAATTAATAGTAACAAAATCCAGGAACTTCATATATTGCCTTTTATAAAAGAAGATGATAAGAAAAAAAATGAAAAAAAAACATTTGCAGATCGGAGCAATCGAAATCAAATCCAAGTGATGAATAGCGTTTTAAATAAATTTAAAGAACAAACTTGAGGGGGAACGAATCAAATTACGGCAAATAATTAAATATAATTAAACTAATAGTAATTTATTACACTTAATAAACTTACAAGGAGAAGCGTGACAGAGGGTCATGATGGAGATGCAAAGAAGCCGGGTCACGAACTGAGATGTAGAGGGTCACCGATTTGGGGAAACTGGGGAGAAAATAAAGGGAATCGGGTAGGAAGAAATGGTTTGGGAAAAATAAAATGGAAAAAAAAAGATTTGGTGAAATTTTGGGATTTCGGGGAGGGGATGGGGAACCGATTTTAGGAAAAAGATTGGGAAAAAAAAGAAGAGATTTGAGGTGAAATTTTGGGATTTCGTGGGTGGGAGGAGGGGGAATCGATTTTAGGAAACGGTAAGACGAGTATGATGAAGGCAAAAGCAAAGTTCAAGTTAAGATGATGAAGGAAGATGATGTGCGAGCGAAGCAAAAAAATGTTTACCCGACCTTGGATGAAGAGGAGGAATGCACCGAGTCCACTGCGTGAAATGGTCGCCGATTGAGAGTGTTTTTGAGGTGAAATTTTGGTAAGGGTAAAAAAGGGTTCTTCAAGCAACGATTAGCTAAACGGTGAAGAAGGAAGGGAATAGAAATCCCCAAAAATCGCTGCTTAAGCGCGGCATGGAATACACCTGTAATAGGTATTCCATTGAAGCAAACGTCTGTTTCTGTGGGCCTATAGAATAAGCATGTAATAGGCATGTAATGGAATAGCCATTACATTGAACCAAACATGCCGTTAGCAAACTTTTTGGAATTATGTGATACGTTTAAAATTAATGGCGCTTCTGATGATGCCATTCGCCTTCGGTTATTTCCCTTTTTCTTTAAGGAATAAAGCCAAACAGTGGTTGAATTCTCTTCCACGAGGATCAATCACTACATGAGAGCAAATGACCGAAAAATTTTTGTTAAAATATTTTCCGCTGGCTAAAACGGCTAAGTTGAGGAATGATATCTCTTCTTTTGTACAGATGGATTTAGAAACACTTTACGATGCATGGGAGAGATACAATGATCTACTGAGAAGGTGCCCTCACCATGGGTTACCATTATGGCTACAGGTTCAAACCTTTTACAACGGTGTGAACCCCTCGACTAGGCAGTTGATTGATGCATCCGCCGACGGTACACTAAACAATAAAACACCTGAGGCTGCTTATGAATTCATTGAAGAGATGTCACTGAATAATTATCAGTGGCAAGTTATGAGAACAAAGCCAACAAAAGCTGCCAGTGTTTTTAACCTCGACGCATTAACCATGCTATCAAATCAGGTAGAACTTTTAAGTAAGAAAATTGATGGTTTGTATGGTTCTTCGCAGGTACATCCAGTGATGCAGTGCGATACAAATGGAGGAGGGTCGAACAATACAGAATACCCACCCTACAACCCTGGCATAGAAAATGAACAGATGAACTATATGGGTAACAATTCTATACCTCAAAATAACCCTTATAGTAACACTTATAATCCAGGGTGGAGGAACCATCCAACTTTCTCATGGGGAGGTCAAGGAAATCAAAGAAAACAACCCCATCCAGGCTTTCAACAGCAACCCTACCCACAAGAGAAAAAGTTGAACCTTGAGGAGATATTAACAAAATTCATTGCGGTGTCAGAAACCCGTTTCCAAAACACCGAAACATCACTCAAAAACCAGCAAGCGTCGATTCAAGGGCTCGAGAACCAAATAGGTCAGCTTGCTAAGATGATCTCAGAACGACCACATGGAAGCCTACCAAGCAACACTGAAACTAACCCAAATGAGCAACTTCATGCCATAACTGCTCACAAAAGTGAAGGGTTAGACGAACCAACCTCGAGGTAAGAGATCGTGGTGGATGAAGGTAAGGTTGAGGTAAGCCATGATAAACCAAAACCGGTAATTACAGAGTACCAACCTCGTATGCCATACCTCAATGCGACAAAGAAAGACCGCACAGATGAACAATTCGGTAAATTTCTTAAACTTCTAAAGAAATTACATATTAACTTATCGTTTCTTGAAGCTCTTTCGCAGATGCCCAATTCAAGGAAATTTTTAAAAGAGCTTTTGACAAATAAACGGATGTTAGACGATACGTCGCATGTGGAGCTAAACGCAGTGTGCTCAGCAATTCTACAAAATAAACTACCACGAAAGTTAAAAGATCCAGGGAGTTTTACAATTCCATACTTAATTGGTAGTTTAGATATTAATAATGCTTTGGCTGATTTAGGGGCGAGTATTAATGTTATGCCCTATAAAATGTTTAAACAGCTAGGTCTAGGGAAACCCAAATAAACTAGGATGAGTATTCAACTCGCAGATAAAACTATTAGAGTTCCTAGGGGTATAATCGAAGATGTACTAGTGAAAATTGATAAATTCATATTCCCAGTAGACTTTGTTGTTTTAGACATGGATGAGGACAATAATGTTACTTTAATATTAGGACGGCTTTTTTTAGCAACTGCTAGGACCATTATCGATGTTGATACAGGGGAAGTAACACTTCGTGTAGGTGATGACATGATTAAACTCAAAGCACATGATTCTGACAGAATATCTAACGATCAAGAGAATACAAGTCCTGTTAATATAAATAAACTTAACGTTCAACCTTCTTTACAGGAAATCTCTCAGGAAAAGATAACAGAGCCAGAATCCCATGTTCATACTGAGAATACAACTGTTCATGAGGAACGAAGGTTACAAATCGATGAACTAGATAAATGGCGGACACACGTCAAGGAAAAACCGAAAAAACACGAAGAACCAAAGCAAAACCATGTCAAACTTAAAGATGAGACATACCAATTTCAGATCGGGGATCAGGTACTGTTAGATACAACCGACCCTCGAATAGCCACTTCAGAGCTTAATACAAATGGTGCGACTCCTTTTATGGTACTTAAGGTCTTTCCATACGGAACGGTCGAGGTAACTCATTCTAATTTCGACACTTTTAAGGTAAATATTACCCGACTCAAACCATATGTTGATAGAATTGATAATAAGAAAAAGGAGTTTCGACTCCTCAAACCACCATGGTTATGCGAATGATAGGTAAGTCTAGCTCAAGACTTTAAAAGAGCGCTTCTCGGGAGGCAACCCGAGAACTAACCCCATTAATTTTTATATTTTCGATTTTTAGCACCTAACTAAAAACTAACTAAATTTTTAGGCGCAGGTTTCCTAACCCACATGGCCTTGCACACGGGTGTGGCCGTGGCCGTGTGGAAACAGGACAAAACTTATCCCAAAACACGGGTCATGATAAAATGCCACTACGTGGTGGTCGAATCGAAAATCTACACTGGCGTGACACACACCCGTGGGACCTTTTGAGTCCATTTTTTTTCTTTTTCTCTTATTTTCAATTTTAATTTATTTTCTTTTATCTTTCTCGTCTTTAATTTATATTATTATATTTTGATTTCTTTAATTTAGGTTCAATGGGCTGTTAACGAACGACCACACCACCACCGGAGTATCCTCCCCGCCTTCACCTCTCTCCAACTTTTTCGTTTCTTTTCATTGACTCCATCCAAAATTCAGGAAGTTTCACTCCTCTCCCTATCTTATGATTTTCTTAATATAGTGTCATTACTTATCTTTGTACATTGAGGACAATGTACATCTTAAGTGTGGGGGGGTTAACTAGAGTATTATTTGAAAATCCCTGAATTATGACTTGTCTTTAAGTCTTTAAGTAATTTTCTCATATTACTATTAGAATGAAACTTCTATTGATTTATGATTATCATTGATATGTTTCGGATTAAGTCATAGGTAATTGTGCATTGATCCTTTATACTTTAAAATACTAGAGAATCAAGCATGATAAGTCTATTTTCAGAACTAAAAATTTTCTAGGTTGTTTCCCTAAATTTAAATATTACTTTGAAGTTTGAAATTTGCAAGGTTGACATCAAAAACCATAATTTTTGTGAGATTTTGAGCCTTTAGAGCATACATTTTTCGTGCTCACTTTATTGATTATGAGTGTGTCAACATTGATTTGTTATTCTAGAACTTGCTTCGATTATACATGTCGAGACCACACTTTTGATTTGATATACAAAGATGATAAAGGCACCTAGGTTTTAACCTACTTATTCCACTAAAAAGCCTACCCATTTAATTAACCCTTAGTGAACTCCTTTGAATACTAACAAACCATTTCTTGACTCACCCATTAATATTAACCCAAAACCCACTTTGTATTTGTTATCACCATTTCTCTTGACTACCCCTATATCGAGATTTGATTTGATCGGTTACTTAACTATTTCATTTATTTCAGTTGTTAAATCCTATCTTATTATTATTGTATGAGATTTGTTCTTAAAAAAAACGAAGTATATTCATTATTAGTTCTATGTTATTTGAGCTTAAGCTGTTAATTTCATTATCTTTAGAAGAAGCTCATGTTATTAGTATTAAGTTTTCAATTGATGTAATTATTCAGTATTAGTCCAATTTTCTAGTTAGGTAATGTATCAATTCAATCTCGATACTAACCCTCTAATTCAGCCTTTATCCACACCTTTAACCCAAGCCCCCTTACAACCCTGTTAAAGACCTTTTGATTTGTGTGTCATCTCATTTTATAGCGGTGGAGATTTGGTTTTCAGGCAAGCCTATGAGATTAACTTTTCATGTTTGACTTTTTGAGTGCTTAATTTAAACCTTAAACACTTTGAGTGATTTGAATGAATCTTTAGTGAGGATGTCAATCCTTGTCAGGTTTTGAATCAAAGGTAACTATTTAGATAAGGGGAAATATCTATGTTTTCGTGCTACAAAAAAATTTATGACTTAGATTGTTTGAACTTTAGGACTCTTTGAGTTAAATTATCAATGTATGAATTATCTATGAATTATGATGAAACATTTTTTTGATGAGAATTATGAATTTAAGGAAGTTAATTTTAATTGTGAGTTGAGAATTTTGCTTGAGGACAAGCAAATGCTTAAGTGTGGGGGTATTTGATAAACCGTAATATATAAATATTTTAATCCCATATTTAGCATACTTTTGGATGATTTAATCCCTTGAATTGTGGAAATTGATGCTCCTAATCCTTTAATTTCATGTTTTATACTTAGGAGAGCATCGGAGGATGAAAAGAACGAGAAACGGGCCGAAAACGGAAAAAATGGGTCTAAGTAAGAAATTCACAGGGCCTGGAGTTCACCACACGGTCGTGCCACCTTAGTAGGACCGAACACGGCCTGGGCTCGACTCACATGGGCGTTCCACACGGGCGTGCCCCTGCCTTGACCTGTTTTAATTCCATCTGGATTAGGGTACTTGTGGGCCAAGAAAGGCATCCCGAAAGCCTATATAAACACCCTAGAGGGCAACCTAAAAGGGGAGTTTGACAGAAGCTTTCTGTCAGGGCTTTTGACGGGGGGCGAAGCCAGAGAGGGCTGAACACAGGGAATTACTCGAAGACAGCCAGTTGATTCATCCCAGAAGTCGGAATCACACTCAAGACGGAAGATCTTCCCTTCGATTTCCTTCAGGGGGTTTTAGGGTTTTTCTTATGTTTTGTTATTTACTTTCTTCTGAGATGTATTCTTTATTAAACATGAACTAAACCCCTCAAATACCTGAGGGGGATAAAACCTAAGACGGATCTTGTTATTGTTTCCTGAACTGTATGATAAATACTTGATTTGTTCTTAATTATGTGTTCTTAATTCTTGTTTTAATATTTCAGGATATTGATTCAAGTATTGATGTGCTTAGCGATGAGAGCAAAAGTCCTGTTTAAGAGTAGATCTAGCATAGTTAAGCGGAGTTGATCGCAACCCTAGAGATAGGATGACGAAAATCTACCGGATTAGGGTCAAACCTAATATGGGAGTCCATAGATCGAGTTAATGCAACACTAGGGGTTTTAATTAGAAAGAGATTTCAATTAATCAACCTAGGGTTAGACGTTAGTAGCCTCGAAAGATGTATTAATATAAATTAGGGAATCCTACGGATCAAGTCAAGTGAATAAATCGTCTGGTTCAGAGTTAAATAACAAGTGAAGTCTAGGTGGATTCTTCCTCGGGTATTGTCTTAATCAACTGGTTTTCCCAAAAGTATTTTCCCAATTCATTCTCTGTGTCTTAGCATCCTTAGTTAAGTAATTAGTTAATTAAACATCGATTCCCTTAATATTTAGGCTAGATAATAAAAAAGATAGTAACTACTAGTACTCTTGGTCCTTGAGGATACGATATTTCCGGTCTTGCCATAGCTATACTACCGAATGATAGGTGCGCTTGCCTTATTCGTTGTCATAGTTAGTTTGGACACGATCAAATATCATCCGGGACCTCGTCCACATTGGGATCACTATCACTATCAACATCGTTATCAGAAGGATCACTACTATCGTGTACATCATCACCAACCACATCAGTCTCAGGTGCAGCAATAAGATCGATGTCGATCCCGCGTACAGTCGATTGACTATCAACGTACGATATCGGAACCACCATACACGGCTCTTGAGCTCCATGTTCTTCACCTAATGGAGTGGGATCTTCAGTTGGCTCCAAACCAGCAGCAAATAACTGAATCGGTGTATTTTGATCGCTCCGATTCCCACAATAAAGAGCGACCATTGTCTTCACGTCTTCATTGTCTACAAGTTCCATTTCGGTGAATTTTATGGGATCTGTCGAAACTGAAAACTTGAAGAAAAATTTCGATATCCTTCTCCCACAACGTATTACAATTTTTGCACTAATCCTTTCCTTCATATCATCAAACGAGACATTTTTATTAAATCTCATTGCTATTTGTTGGTGACATTCAAATATACATCCCATGGTGTTTTTCAAAATTACTCCATCGAAATAAACACATGCGAAAAACTGATTATCCATCTTCAATACTAAATCTATTAAAAAAACAAATAAAAATTCTCAAAACAATTTCGAACAGCAAAAAAAATACTTACATAAAAAATTTAATGAATAAAAAGAGACTAAAATTATAACAATATGCAAAATTTTTCATTCATAAGCTCAGACTTTTTCAGTTCTCATTTCGTACATGTACAACCATATTTACTCATTTTTTTTCACATTCTCTATTTTATAACATTTAACCACTTAAACTTATTTTTACGTTTTCTTCCATCTCCGATTCTGTATCTTCCTCTAGGAAATCTTTTATATTAAATTCTAAATTCTCTTTAAATTCATCTTCTACAATCCAATTTGGAAATTCCTCAGGATCTTCTTCCTCTTCAATTTTTATAACGGGTATTGAATTTATAAATTCTCTTGGTAATTTCCTAACAACTAATTTATCCATCCATGGCATGTCAAAAACATTTTGCTTCCCAGTCAACTTTCGCGAACCTATATTTTGTCTCGCTATTTTCGTTGCTCCATAAAAGATTATAAATTTCACGAAGTATATAACTATCTTCCAATAGGTTCGTGGTACCAATGTCTTCCAAAGTTGGTCTAAAATGATTTGATGCTCTCGTTCTATTAATGTCCCTCTAAGGGTCAAATAGTGCACTCTATTCTTTCTAATCAGTTCATGACCCTTACATAACACTTCTTGCATTTTTTGATTTATGGTAATAAGGTGTTAAACGATGTCTTCTTCTGGTTTCATTCTGTAATCTTGCAATTCTCTCATTATCTTATCAACTTTCTCTCTTTTTGTGCTGAAGTTATTATCTCATCAGGTAATATCATATTTATTACCATTTCTACCAATATCTATGACAAAAAATAAATTTTTCTCGATTTTTAGTTTTTATCTATTTTCCTTTGGTGTCATCACTAACTAATAATTAATTTATAATAATTACTAACAAAATAACTTTCAAATAAATTAAAAAATATTAAAGATTACATTCATAAAATAAACTCTAAACAAACAATTAACCTAATCACAAAACTTACTAACAAAATTAATAAAAATTTATATTTATAACCTAACAAATCACAATAAACATTAAACTAAACAAATAATTTATAATAGTAACTAACAAAATAACTTTAAAATAAATTAAAAACATAAAAATAACCATAAACAAACTACACAATACTAACAAAATAATTTATCCTCATCATAATTCATTCTATTTTTAAAAAATAAAAATACTTTATCCTTCTTTTTTCTTTCTTTCTTCTTCCTTCTCTTCTGCTATTTTTTTAACCCTCGTTCTCTTCTTTACCGGGATCGCTGGTGCCTCCTATCATATAGGCACCATCCCATTGTACTAGTATTGTATTTGTACACGAGTTGGGCTGCCTATATAAATGGCACTACTAATAAAATAATATTTATTTAAAAATTAAAAAGTAAATTTTATTAAAAAAATGATGGTGCTACCTATAAGAAAGGCACCACCTCTAAACATACCATTTTGATATTTAATCATACTGACATACTATTTTGGTATTAAAATTTTTTTATAATATTCACGTGAAAAAGCCTAAAAATCACGATGAAAACCCAGTTCGATACAGATTGAAGTAATCAGACCAAAAGGCCTACGATAAATCCAAAATAGATTTTCAAAGAAATAAAAGCCTAATCCAAAAATTTTAGAAAGAAACCCACAACGTAGATAAAGGCAAATAGATAAATGCCAGAGGAAAAAATCTACTAGTAGCACCTGCCTTGCTTCCAAGTTCGCAACCCAGGGCCTTACTTTGGCTGCAGCCACACCGTTCCACCCTTCTCCGGCCACCAGAAACCGACAACGCTCGTCTCCTTCGAAAGCTCTGAGTAGGTTACTCTTCCTTTCCTGGCAATTTTTGCTTCACTGTTTGTTAATTCTTCGGATATTGGAGTAAGATCTTTACTGAAAGTGGGAAAACAAATAGATATTGCAGTAAGAGAATTAATGAATTGTGAAATGTGGGTGATTATCTAATTTTCAGAATCTTTAATTCGAGAAAAGTATCTTCTTTAGCTTCTACTTCTTCTTGGGTCTACTTTACCTTTATCTTTGATATTGGAGTCTGGGTACTGAAATGCGCCTAATTGCCATTTTAGCGTTTTAGCGCCTGAGCATCACCTTATTCTAGCTCTGAAAGTACAGATTTTGTTTAATTTTTTTCTAGTAAAAATGCTTCCTTTTTAGAGTTCTCATTATATAAGGTCATTTTCTTCTAAACATCTAAAAGACCTTTTCCAGAAATGATTGCTTCTTACAAACTTTAATTCATTTGGTCTGCGGTTTTTTTGTAGAATATTTCATATCCTGAGAACCGTGAGATTATGAAGATCAGAAGCTGTGTTGGCATTACAAAACCAAGTCTTCTGCTTGTACATTCTGAGTTACCCGCACTTACCTTCCATAAAACCAAGTTAACATGGACATCAACCCTTAGATTCCCAAGTAACTATGAGAGGACTTCTGGATCGGTTACTAGGTTTCATTGCAGTGTTGCTGGTAGAACCGGTGCTTCTACATCTGTGAGTTCATCTTCATCGAAGTCAAATACTGTTCATTTGAGCCGGAAACAAGTCAAACCCTCATCCTTGTATAGTCGTCCTAGTTTGTCAAACATGAAGAAAGAGAGGATAGCAAATCGCGCTAAGGTTTATGAGTTTTTGAGGGTACTTGGTATTATTCCTGATGAGCTAGATGGGTTAGAACTTCCTGTAACGGTTGAGGTTATGCGGGAACGGATCGATTTTCTTCATAAGTTGGGGCTTACTATTGAAGACATCAACAATTATCCACTGGTCCTCGGTTGTAGTGTGAAAAAGAACATGATTCCTGTGCTTGATTATTTGGGGAAATTGGGTGTTAGAAAATCCACTTTCACTGAGTTTTTGAGAAGATATCCACAAGTTCTCCATGCAAGTGTTGTGGTTGACCTTGCCCCAGTTGTAAAGTATCTTCAAGGGTTGGATATTAAGCCTAATGATATTCCTCGGGTCCTTGAGAAATATCCAGAAGTACTGGGATTCAAGCTTGAGGGGACAATGAGCACATCAGTGGCTTATTTAGTCGGCATTGGAGTGTCAAGAAGGGAAGTTGGAGGGGTCTTAACCAAATACCCTGAGATTCTTGGGATGCGAGTGGGCCGCATGATAAAGCCATTTGTGGATTATCTTGAAGGTTTGGGTATTCCTAGGTTAGCTATAGCTAGATTGATAGAGAAGCGACCTCACATCCTTGGGTTTGGATTGGAGGAGAGGGTCAAACCAAATGTTGCATCCCTTCTAGAGTTCAATGTCAGAAAAGCATCTCTTCCATCTATAGTAGCACAATATCCTGAAATTATAGGAATTGATCTAAAGCCGAAGCTTCTTGGTCAAAGGAGTTTGATTCAATCAATTATTGATTTGGAACCTGAGGATTTTGGGACCGTTGTGGAGAAAATGCCTCAGATTGTGAGCCTTAGCAACACTTCTATGGTGAAACATGCAGATTTCCTAAAGGGTTGTGGATTTTCCTTGCAACAAGTGAGGTCCATGGTTGTGGAATGTCCCCAGATCCTTGCTTTGAATCTTGACATCATGAAACTTAGCTTTGATTACTTTCAAATGGAGATGCAGAGGCCTCTTGATGATTTGGTTGCTTTCCCAGCATTCTTTACTTATGGTCTTGAATCTACTATAAAGCCTAGAGACAAGATTGTAGCAAAGAAAGGTTTTAAATGTTCTCTTTCATGGCTTCTTAACTGCTCTGATGAGAAGTTTAAGGAGCGGTTGAACTATGACACAATTGAGATGGAGGAAATGGAGACAATGCCTTCATTTGACATGAATTCACTGATGGAACCGAGGAGTGATGAGTCTGATTCTGACTATGAGGAGGATAGTGACGACGAGTATGCATAAATCCATTAGAAAATGCTTGGCATTTTTCAAATCAGATGATTTTATGTGGGGAGCACGATCCAAATTTAGAAAGGTAAACTTCTCTGTTAAGTTGAAACGCATTGATGAACCATCTTTGCAATTCTTAAATGAACATCACAGACCGTCTTAATCAAGTTGCCTCATATTTTACGTAGCCATACATAACATGTATCATGGTTTCTGTAGGTCCCAGTATTTGTATTAGGAGAATGTGACAATTTCCATTCCATTTATTTAATCACATAAACATTCGTGTACATTCTGCTAGTCTAAGAACGTTGTTGCTGACTTTCCCCAATTCCTCATCAAGGTTGAATCTCATAAATCCTTGGCAGCGAATAATATCTCTAGATGTTGGCTGTATTATGGTGTGCACCACTGCCATAGTTGCATTTTCTCCTCCCTCTTCTATCTTTCTTATAATGTGTTCCTTTTATTCCGAGTGTTAAGTTTATCATTAGCTTTATATGTGCATTACTACCACTTACAAGAATCCACCATCATTTTTCAGCCATACCCTTACTGGAGACTGATGTTCCGTCTGCTGTAATGCATCGCTCATCCGGGCATCAGAGTTTTGCATTTGATTTTTAGTAGATCTAGATACCTATAAGTGGAGGCTATAAGTAGGCACCATAGTTTCAATGCATGATGTTTCAATTCTCCAATATGTTCCCAATTATTTTCATTTTAAGTTGTGATTTTTACCACAGAAGGAAATCAAGGTTTTTGTATTTTAGAGGTCAACTTCAGCAGTCAAATACGAAACATCTTGCAAGTTGTAGCTACTGGCTTAAATTATATTAAAACCATTTTTAGCAGAAATGATGTTCATTTCATCCTTTTCTTCTGATGCTTTTCATGAATCCTTTACAAGGAATGCTTGGTAAAAGGTAATTCTTTATTCGATGAATTAACTGGGTTTAACAAGTTGTCCACCATTAATACCTCGGTGTAGGTTCGGGATAACCAGTGGCCGGTTAATAATTGAGTCCATGAAACTCATTGCAGACTATTAGTTTTGGCTCATGGTAAAAGGTCTTCCCTATTTGTCTGATGCTGAGTAGAGAACTAGCTGCCCTAAAACGACATATAATGTTCTCCTATGAAGTTTATTCAAATACAATAGCTAAAAACACACCATGATAATTTCAGGGATTCATCGATTTACATGACAGATAAAACATGTGTAGAAATTCAGAAACTTCAATCGTTAGATTCTCCAAAAGGACTTTTGAGTGTGCACATATACATCCTGGGAAACAACTAGATTCCAAGAATATCGATTAATCGATGTCGGTTTGTAATTACATTTCTCAAGTGATATTCATCCATGTCTTGCCTCATTAATCATGTATATAATCTTCATCCTGGTTGCGAGTTGCTGCAGTGTCTCACATCCATCATGAGTATAATAGCACCATTGATCCAAAGGTCACAGTGCACGTAGTTCCTACTCTGTTTTCTGTAGCCATCCAAGCTGAAGGAAGCAGCACATATACATTCAATAAGCAAAATGCTCAGAGAAAGAAACAACAGTGATAGCAGTAAATAAAGGAGATGATGAAAGGGTAAAGTAAGTACCTTCCAGGCATACATGGCAAAGAAGGCTACGATGTCTGCAGACCAGACAACTGCAAAAGACTTCCAAAAGAAAGGGATTATAACATTGAGCAAAGGGATGATGAGGAAAAGATAATTAAGAGCTTCTTTTTCGTTCTTCGAACAGTCTCGAGCTCGAAGCGAAGGGATTGCTGCAAAGAAATAGGCATTAGTAAGTTAACTCTGTTGCTTGTAGAACATGCAATAACTGCAATTTGACACCTTTGAACCAGCAATAGTGTTTGATAAAAGGTTCAAGACCCAGATAAGGTATTAACTCACTGAACATCCAAATGGACCACATCCCCATCAATCTCCAAATATCAGGTTCATTAGATGGAAATATGAGATTGAAAGACAAAGCTCCACCTAACAGCAATGAGACATAGCCTTGAACTTCGAAAACAGTATACAAGGTAGTTCCAGGCACAGCAGGGTTTTTAGTAGCAGTAGAAGCCCTTGGTGCAAAGGTTGCAGCAGTTTTCTGAACCACCTGTTGTCATATCACAAATAAAAAACATCCTCAAAATCAGTCCAAAACTTTAAAAAACCAGACAATAAAGCATCTAAAAGAAAAAAAATTGAACCTTTTTGAGGTCCTTGTCAAGGGGTGTAGTGGAAGTAGCACTGGAGATGCTTTTGCTTTCTTTTCTGGGTTCAGATTCTAAATTTTCTTCTTTGGGTTCTTCCTCAACTGTTCCTGTCTGAGCATCGACTTCATTTGTCGCATTAACATGTATTTGCAAGGCTTTTCTGCAACTGAGAAACTTGGGGTAGTTGTATTTTAAGTTGAAAGAAGGTGGTAAAGGGAGCTTTGAAACGCCATAGTTGCAGGGAGGCGTTGACATCAACGAGTACATGTTGAATGTTCAACACCCTCTCAATGTATTCTCATTGGAATCCAGAAATTCTTCAAGTTGGAACCCAAAAATAAAAATAAAAAATAAAATGGGAGTATGGGATTGGGAGGGAAAGAGATAAGGAACACGAGGCTGATCTTTGCTGTTAAAACCGTTTCGATTCTCAACCTTTTAAACGACCCAGTTCCCTCTCGGTCTACCCAAACCCGGACCGACCCTAGTTCATTTCCTGTTTAACCCGCAACACTATCTTATACCATAATAGCCTCATATCAATAGCAATTCCTCAGCTTTTGGTAAAAATCCTATCCAGTCCCTCTCAATTTTAATATTGAGCAAATTGATCCCTCTCTTAAAAAATTGGAGCATCTTAGTCTCTTTCAGTTTTGAAGGTGAGTGACAATTGATCACAGCAATTAATGTTTTCCATCTATTGTACATAATTTTAATTGATATCATAACAAATTAAGCTTTCAATGTTTACATATTCTGTCAATTTGATCTAGAAAAATTATTTGAAAAAAATGGATACAATCTTATAAAATCTAAAAATTCAAAAAGAAATATATAAAAGAAATTTAGCTTGATTAAACAAAATGTGTAAACTTCAAGGACTAAATTCGTTATTATACTAATCAAAATTATATAAAATTTGTAAGAAATTGTCCTTAAATGTTTACTTTTGGAATTGAGAGGGATTAAATTGCTCCATTTTTTTTTTTGAGACTTTTTGTCCCAACACATTACATAATAATTGCAAGAAGTTATAATTAGTATGTTAGCTATCTAATTTTGCTGGACTGCAGTTCTAGTATTCCATAAGTTAGCAGACTCATATTTGTTCGACTTTGTTGCTTTAGATTTTGCTGAAACATATATATTTCTTATTGGCAAAATCATCTTATGGAAAAGAAAACATATCTCAATCTCATTTTCATTCTACTATAACTTTTATTTGCCTCAAATGTAACATCCATTTTCGCTTGATCTTGAAAAAGAATCCAGAAATGTACTCCACTGAAGAATGAAAGAACTGCTTCATTTTCTTGTTTCTCTATGCATTAATGGCTGCTTGAATTTGTTCCAGGGTTTTCCCCTTTGTTTCAGGAACCACTGTGATTACAAACACTATAGCCAGTGCATTGATTGCAGCATAAATGATGAAGGTACCTGAAAAAGCCACCAGTTGCAGATATTATTCACAATTATCTTTCTGGATTGAATCAATTACTGCTTTTACTATAAGGAATTTAAAGATAAAAAGGGGGAAATAATTTTTTATTCTATTTACCATAGGAGCTCCAACTCATGAGGAAGTTGAATGTGTATGACACTGCCCATGCACCAAACCAGTTCACAAGTGTTGCTAAGCTTCCTGCTATTCCTTTAATATTTATCAGAAATATCTGCGACCAAATCCAGATATGTGTCGGACATGAATATATACAAATACTTAACTCGGGTAGATTTTATTACCTCAGACATTACAACCCAAGGAACTGCACCCATTCCAGCTGAAAAAGATCCTATGTACATCTGATCAAGAAGAAAACGGTAAGCCATACTCTGCCATTGAACAAATTGAATGGATATATGGTTCAATAAAAGTTTTTGACATTTACCAATATGCCTGCTACAGCAAGAATGGGAACTGAACTTGGTGCCAAATTATGGTCCTGGTTGGCAAAGATTATAAATATATATTATACTAGAAATTGACAAGGACAAAGGGGAGTGTATAGTTTAGAAGATAGTTTAAAATTTTAACCTTAAGATAGAATGAAGTCCCAGATAGTATACAGGCAAGGACCAATCCTGTTGAAGAAACCTGTAATGAAATTTGATCCATGAAAAGGACTTGGCTCAGCAATTTAAGGACTTAGGTTACTATGAAATGTTCTAAATATTTGCTTACCAGTAATAGAGGCTTTCTACCAGCTTTATCAATCACAGTTGTGTTAAGTGCTGTAATTGGAACCTAGATAAATATGATTGTTTGTTACATCAATTTGTTGGAAAAATTATTTGTATGTCAAGGAAAAGGTGGAGATGAAACCTGAATAATAGCGTATGTTATCGTAGCTATACTCGGAGAAACACCTGAGACATTTGAATTACGATGTTAGATGGTAGAGGACTGTTTTATTTGATGCACTGAGAGTGTATAATTTTATTACCTGCTGACTCGAAAATATTGCTGAGATAAAAGCAGATTCCATTCCCCGAATTGTTGAAACACCATTAAACCAACTCCTATCTGATAAAACAGCAATGAAATAATACATTGATTAAGGCACAATGTTGAAAACCTGTGATGGCTAATGTTTAAAGTTGGTATTGTTACAATGACTGATCGTAAGTATCTTCGTTGAAACAAATCGAGCATCTTGGCTTTCGGGAGCCGTTCGAGAGTCTCTATGTAGTCCTGTCAAGCAAGAAAATAAAGTTTGTTTTCTTAAACATTTTCACTATAATTGCTCCAACTCTTTGTTAATGTTGGTTAAGATGATAAGAGTTCAGATTAAGAACCCGAATCTCGGCTGCCTCCTCCGATATATCCGCACCCTTTCCACGAAGATCTTGTAGTGCAGCTTCAAATTCTTTTTCATGTCCTATCTTTGCCTGCATTGCCGTTTAATGTCACTAACTCACTATAATTCAAGGTAAAAATGGGATTTTCATCCTCTTTTCAGTGCTTATCATACCAGCCACCTAGGAGACTCTGGAATGAAAAATAGTCCAAATAGCAGAATTGCACAAGGAATGAGTCCTGCAATAACACCACGTATGAGTTCGACTTGTGTCATCTAGCATTACTAACACGCACGCATGGTTTTCCCGAAGAATGTTTGGTATCACTGTAGTTCGAATAGATGGATAAAGCAGTTTTACCAGTTAGTGCTAAAGTCCTCCAAGTTAGAACCGTCCCTATCATGAATGCAACCGACACGGCACAGCAGATCATAAGCTATAGAAATAAGAAATAATCAGACAATCTTTGTCATGCATTTGTATTGGACATTCAGACAATGGATAAGATGTATTAAGATAATGTTACCTGGTTTGCAGTTGTTAGCGCTCCTCGAAGATTCTTTGGTGCGATTTCGGCTATAAACACGGGGACCTTGTCAAGAAAGTAATCATGGTCATTTAATGAAGAATGTTTTAGGAGGGAAATGTAGATGAGATTCAGAAACTCACAACATATGAAAAGACTCCCATTCCATATCCTGTTGCCAATCTTCCAATGTCCAAAGACAAAGCCCCCTTTTTTGTTTTTACCGGAGAAATCGGAAAAAAGGTAATCAATATATTTCTGCATAATTGGTTAATTCGCAGCTTAAGCAAATGATAAATTCAGGGGGTGAAGCAGTTTCAGAAAGTACAGCCTTAGCAAAGTAAATAGCAAGCCACCCTGCAACACAGAAGCCAGTAGCTGTTCTCATTGCCTGCACATATTTAGCTATGAACATGATACTACATCAACAAAATCTATGCCAAAGAACAAAAAAATTTCTAAAACTTACCCCTTTCCGACCGATAAAATCAGCAATCGGTCCACTCGTGATTGCACCAATCATTGCACCGAAAGTCAGTATAGAACCAAACACTGAATACTGCCGATTCAAAGATCAAATGCATCAGTTTTTAAGTTGCCTCTGTTAGCGATTGCAATACATATATATATATATATATATATATACACCTCTGCTAGAGTAAGTGAAAGATCTTTCGTGATGGCAGTCTGAGTCGGCGACGAATAGCCTGCCTGAAAATGATTTCAACATTTTATTACAAGTAACATTACAAGCAAAGCTAGTTTTCCGGTGTAGAGAGCGGTGAGGGAGGGTTACACAGGATCCAAAGGCAAAGGAACCGCAGACCGCAACAAATGTGCTGAGGTAAACCATCCATAGACTAGCTTTGCCGCTTGTCTCTTCATCAGTGTATCCATTTTCTTCATCACCTATATTCTTCCCTTCTTCCAATAGAGGTATGGTTACATCTCCATGCACATTGCCACTGTCTTCGATGGCCATTGTCTCTTTCTCTAACTTAGATACCTGGATTTTGATACAAATGGAGAAGAGAATAAGGTTGAAGCAATATCTTCAAGATGAAGAAGATGAGGAAATTCCCTCATGGCAGTACCTTTTTATAATGAAAGCTCGCAAATTCCAGGTCACCTTTCTTTCTTGTACGTATGAAGCTACATAAATGGATGATGCAAAATGAATGAAAGCAGTGCAACAACTCTGTTTAGTATCCTCCATTAGACAATTTGAACTCTGTTTCTTTGTGGCTCACGTGGTTTGCTAGTTGTTTCGTTGGAATATTATTCCTTATTACACAATTTGGTTTAGTGGATGGAATATTAAAGCTGGTTGGGATAAAATGATGCTATGTAAGTATAAAATTATATTATTAATCCTTTAACTAAATAGGTGATCTTTTATTTATATTATTAAGTTTAAATTTATTATATTTAATAATAATAATTTTTTTATAAATATATTATGATAAAAACTATTATTGTTATTCTTGCAAATAAAGAAATGTCTTCTTATTGTGTCAAGTTGCTTTCATATGGAAATTTGTTAAGTTTTATTAAATTTAATTAAAAAAAAATCCTAAATGTTAGGTTTTTTAAATTTATAAAATTTATAATTAATTTTATTTGCTTATATAAAAGTTACAATTAATTTTATGAAAAATCAAGTAATTTCTAAATACTATTTTAAATCTTGTTAGGCCTTCAAAATTTATGAAAATTCTTATTAAGCCCCTCAATTGTTTGAATTTTTTTAGTTAAACCCTCAATTTTCTTGAAAATTCTTATTAAGCCATCTCAAAGTTTTAAAAATTTTAATAAACCCTAATTTAACACCAACATCCGCCACTGGTTTGATTAAATATGTATGAAAGATATTTACAGGCAACATAGTTGTTATCCTCTAACAAAAGCAGAATCATTTACAATCAAACTTATGTCTTGTACATTTTCTTGGATCAAATCTAGGCAACAAATTGGCTGCTGTTATCTCGGAACTGAGGATGAAAAAGTTGAAGGGAAAAGGCACATGCTTCATGAGATTCTCTTACCCCTTCAGTCCCTGCTATATGCAGAAAGTGGAGATGGGTCGTTATTATCAAAGAATCAGACACAACACAATATAATTAATAAATGGAGCTTAGGGTTACAGCAGTTGGGAAATGGTTTCTTTCCTTCTATCAAAACTCTTGTGTTCCAAGTCCAAGATCAATGGACCATGCTTGACGACAAGCACTTTCTTAAAATAACAACAACATGAACTAAAAATAAGACAATTTGAGCCGTTTCTCTCCACATGCATTGTGTTTTGTTTCATGGATGCACATAAAGACGTACCCATATTATTATAACGGGAAATAAACACATGGTAGGGCTGACAACTAACTCTGTTTAATGCAATGCAGATTAAACCAGTTTGTTTCAAGAGTTGTTTGAAGCCACTAACAAATATCACAAGAAACAAAAACAAGAGTGTTCAGTAGCAACAAACAGATCTTGCAAGCTGCAAAGCCTCACGGACCAATTTCTTTAAGAAAATATTGTGTCCTGAATTTAAAAAAAAAAAATTTATGACATGAACAGAACACGTAGATGCATACGTAGAATATTTTTATTTGAAAATAAAAGTTTTTTTTAGTACAAATCAATAAGATCAGATAAAACAAACTACAAAGGGAGAATGAACAGTTTAGGTTGCAGGGCGCATTGCTAATTGCCCTTCTACAATCTCAGAGGCAGTAATGGAATAATCCCCCAAGTTTTGCTCCACAGGACACTGCAAATTAGGGAAGTAACAATATCAGATTTTGTAATAATAAGCGTGCAAATTCTAAAAAGAAAGAAAAAAAAAACAAGAGGAATAGTCTGTCCGACAACTGTGTGACCATCCCAACCAGACAAGATAAGCTGAGAACGATCCTCTTCTGTGTAGGTGAACCAGCAAGGCATAACCGCACCAAATTCGTGGTTCATCAACCAGACTTGAAATCCTGTCTCCTTTGAACTTAAGGACACAAATGTACGAGCCTATAGAACAGATCCTGTTCAAGTAAGATCGTGGCCTATAAGTGCTTCGCTTTGGCCTAAATACTACTCGGTTTTAACATTTCTGTTGAAAATTGGCCTACCATGCTTGCTGTAATATTTCCGGATGAAGTACGTGCTAGCAATTGTGCATGCTGCAGCACGCATGCTTGCTGTAACAGCAAGGTTGTTTAGTTACTTTGTTAAGTTACTTTTAGTTCAAAATGAACTAAGTTGATCTTATTTTAATATTTTTTAACTGCTGATTATTAGAATAATGATAAGAAAGGTAATTGTTCTTTCATTCATACCAAAAACCAGGTGCTACAGTGTTTATTATATACAAGGGATATAACAGATTTGTAAAGGACAAAGGACAAAGGACGATGAATTTGTTACGCTGGTGAGTTTGGAATCTGCTGAGGATTGGATGAGGTGAGCTGTTCATTCTGTTTATTCATTTCTCCTAATATTCCTCTTGCATTTCCCAGTTGAAAATCTTTGAGAGCTACAACATTTAACCTATCTCGAAGCTTGGAAAAAGTTTCAGCAGTCAAAGGTTTTGTTAAGATATCAGCTACTTGATCATGTCCAGGGACATAATTCACTTGCAACCTGCCATCCAAGACCTTGTCTCGAACAAAATGGATATCAAGCTCAACATGTTTGACTCGAGCATGTAACACTTTGGATTGGCTGCGAGAGACACTTGTCTTTGGAATTGTCGCACCAAACTACTGGAGCTCGTTGTAGAGGCATGCCAATTTCATCGAGTAAGGATTCAAACCATGTGATTTCTGCAGTGGCATTTGCTAAGCTCCTATATTCAGCTTCTGATGTGGATCGAGAGACCACTCCTTGCTTTTTAGAAGACCATCCAATCAGGTTGTCACCAAGATAAACACAAAAGCCGGATGTAGACTTACAATCCTCAAGGGAACTAGCCCATCGATCGTCGAAACTCATTAAATTAACTGTCCGAAGGTTGAAACAAGAATCCATAGTCTAGAGTGCCTCGAATGTACCTCAAAATTCTTTTAACAAAGAAATCCAATGAACATCGAAGGCAAATGCATATATTGACTTACCTTATTAACAAAGAAAGGTAATGTCCGGCTTTGTCATCAGAGATACTGGAGACCTTCAACAATCTTCCTATATTTAGTTCCATCATGTAGGGGAGAACCAACACCGGGGGATAGAGTTGGTGAGCTTACCATAGGTGTAGAAATTGGTTTTGCATTTCCCATATCTGCTTTATCCAATAATTCTCGGGCATACTTTTCTTTGAGAAATATGCATGTTGTCACCATGCTTAGTGACTTCCACCCAAGAAAATAGCTAAGGGTCCCAAATCTTTCAGAGAAAATTGACTATGTAGAGAGTGGACAAATCGCTTCAATTTCGATATTAGATTCTCCAAAGATGATGATATCATCAACGTAGACAAGAAGAAACACATTTCCCCAGAAGAAGTCTTCTTGAAGAACAATGAGGAATCAGCTCTAGAAGACTTAAACTGTAGTTGTTGAATTAAAAAACTGTGAAATTTTTGAAACCAGGCTCGAGGGGCCTGTTTCAAGCCATAAAGAGCTTTGTTCAGTTTGCAAACTAACAAATTACCATGATCATCAACTACCTCAAAACCTGGTGGTTGTTTCATAAAAACTTTATCAGTCAAATCACCGTTTAAGAAAGCGTTATTGACGTCCACCTGCCAAATTTTCCACTTGTTTGACACGACTAAAGCAAACAATGTTCTTATCATGTTAGCCTTAACAACGTGTAGTGAAGGTTCCGTGATAATCCAAGCCAAAGATTCAGGAGAAGCCTTGAGCGACAAGTCGACTTTGTTTCTAGCAAAACTCCCATCGAGGTTCTTTTAGTCTTAAACAACCATTTACATCCAACAAGAGAGCAATCAGGGGGTAAAGGCACCAAATCCCAAGTGTTATTTTGGATCAACGCTTGTAATTCATCATGAACAGCCTCTTTCCATGAGGGAATTTCCATAGCTTCCTGAATAGTGGTTGGTTTGACAGAACTGACAGGGACAGTATAAACTTTTGGTTTGAAAATACCAGCCTTGCTCCTAGTGACCATGTGATGAGTGTTGCTCGAGGAACCGTGAGGAATAGGATCGGATGGCATGTTCTGAGTATCAAGTATAGATGGAATTGAAGATTGATCATTCTCACCAAGATCATTTGAGTTTGTAGATGCCGGTGGTTGAGAACTCTTAGTATGTGTAGCAACCGAAGGAGTCAAGGTAGAATCAGAAGTATGTTGTCGAGAGAGAGAGAGAATGAGTACCAAGAGGAGGCATTGTGATAACTGGTAGAGTAGACAAGGATTCTGAAGCATTTGAGTTAGGAATACGAGGAGCAGAAGAAAGTTTGGCATAAGGGAAACTACCTTCATCAAACTGAACATGCCTGGAAATGTAGATACGACCAGTCTTGTCAACACATTTATACCTTCTGTAATTTGCAGCATAACCCAAGAATGTGCATAGAGACGAACGAAACTGTAGTTTGTGCTTGTTGTAAGGTCTAAGCAGTGGGTAACAAAGGCAACCAAAAACTTTAAGAAAATTGTAATCTGGTTGTTTATTGAGTAATTTCTCCATAGGAGATAATCCTTCAAGTGAATTAGTAGGCATTAGATTCATAATATAAACTGCAGATGTAAAAGCATCGACCCAATAGGAGAGATGCAACGATGCTTGTGCTAGTAAAACAAGACCAGTTTCCACTATCTGGCGATGACGACGTTCAACTACGCCATTTTGTTCAGATGTGTGAGGGCATGAGAAATGATGCTGTATGCCAAATTTCTTTAGAGGAATATCAAAACTACAAAATTCCCCTCCTCCATCACTTTGAAGTTGTTTGATTTTAGTTCCAAGTTGTAACTCAACATGTTGCTTAAAATTTAGAAAGGCCTATAAGGCATCTGACTTAGATTTAAGAAAATAAATCCAAGTATATCGAGAAAAGGCATCCACAAACGAAATATAGTATTGATAACTAGCAGAAAAATAAGGGGCAGGCCCCCTAAGATCAGTGAAAACCAGTTCAAGTGGTGTAGAGTAAACAGTTGAAGCAGACTTAAAGGGTAATTTATGACTTTTCCCAAGTGCACAGGCATTACATAAGGACGGAACTGTGGAACGAGGAATTCTGATACTACAAGCACGTAAGACATGATGCAACACCTCAGTAGAGGGATGACCAATGCGTTGATGCCATCTAGTAATCGTACTATTTTGAGTCCCTGAATCTACAGCAGTCGGTCTGGAGACACTGATGGAAGGAGCCGATTTATTAGAAGCAGTAAAAGCAAACTCGGTAGGAGATTCAGCCAACAACTGATACAACCCATTAGATTCAATGCCGTGGAGCAAAACCCTGTGAGTCGCCAGATCCTTCACATAGCAACACGAAGGATGAACTTCAAAGAAGACCTGATTATCTTTTGCAAAATTAGAAACAGACAAAAGACTTTTTTTAATGTCAGGAACAAAGAGCAGGTTGCTAATGAATAAGTTGTGAGAACCCGAAGAAATAGAGGAGTCACCAACATGAGAAATAGAAGCAGAACTACCATTTCCCACAAAAAACTTTACCTTGACCGATGTAGGTGTTGCATTTGTTGAGCTTGACTGGATCACTAGTCATGTGAGCAGTAGCACCACTATCGGGGTACCAAAGTGGATCAGAGACAACATTAGATGTGGCTGTGGTGGATGCGATAGAAGCTTGCAGAGCAGTTGGAGTTCCTCCATTCGAGATACCAGATGGATGGAAAGTGGGCTGGTAAACAGAAGAGGACACAAACGGAGTGCCAGGTGGAGGAGACACAGGAACAGAATGGTTTGTATGACAGAAATGAGCAGAAAAATTCCCTGTGCCTGCATGAGTTGTAGATCCAAGAGAAGGAGAGACCGAACCATTAGTTGCCTCATCGTCAAAAGTAGAATCATATCTGTAAAAACACCTGCGAGCAACGTGACCCATCTTGCCACAAATCTGACATTGTGGACGTGACATCCCCCCAAAGCGAGCACGACCACGACCACGAGAAAAATCGGGAGCCCGAGTGGAGCGAAATGACTGTGGTGGTGGGTGACTGCTATAAGTAGGAAGAGGCGGGGTAGAGCGGTTAGTCATGGCTAAATTTGCAGAAATTTGAACTTGTGAAAGATGAGCTTGTTGGCGAAGCTTCACATCGATTCAAAGAAGTCAGTAGTAATAGCTTGTAAATCGAAGGGAACCTGACTTGTAGTGATGATGGAGACAATGTGATCAAACTCTGGTGGAAGACCATTAACAATGGCCGACTGTTGCTCCTCCAAAGAGACATGTTGATTACAACTGGCTAAAGAGTCACAGAAATGTTTAATACCGCTAGATAAGCAGACATGGAAAGCTCATTCTTTTTGAAGTTGTGAAGGAGAGAGCGATAACGCATGGCCTTGGTAGCAGATTGTGTACCAAAGATTCGAGTCAGTGTTTGCCAGAGTTCAAAGGCAGACGAGGAACTCCCAATTAACTAATTGTGTAAAGAGGCACTAACAAATGGAAAGAAGCCAAGCGAAAGAGCGAGAATCCTGCTTTGCTCATATTGGATAAATGTTGGGTTCTCCACGAAAAACACCATCATCGCTGGTCAACATTCGAGGAGGGATAGTAATCGAGCCATCAATGTAAGATTGAAGCCGATGGGTCTTGATTACAAGAAGCACATGTTGCTTCCAGGCAAGAAAGTTACTGTCATCGACAAGAACAAAGAACCTTTTGAGAAGCGACGCGACGAGATTAAAGAAATTTGCAAGAGCACTCACAGAGTCTGCAGAATTAGAATCCACGAGCCAAAAAAAAAATCACTCCGATACCATATTAGAATAATGATGAGAAAGGTAATTGTTCTTTCATTCATACCAAAAACCAAGTGCTACAGTGTTTATTATATACAAGGGATATAACAGATTTGTAAAGGACAAAGGACAAAGGATGATGAATTTGTTACGCTGTGAGTGGAATCTGCTGAGGATTGGATGAGGTGAGCTGTTCATTCTGTTTATTCATTTCTCCTAATACTGATTGACATAATCAGCTTGTGTGCAAGTTAAGTTTTTATAGTCCCAATGCTGATTAGTGGGGTTAGTTAAATATTTGGTGATGTATTTTACTATAAATGTATTGTTTTCATAATGAATGAGCAAGCATATTAGTTGCTAAAACAGATTGCTTCCTTGCTGCACGTTTGTGAGCAAGTAAATTTTTCTTGCATCTTGCTTCATTGTCTTGTTCTGTTCTCTGTTTTCTTCCTCTGCTCCTGCCAAAAACCCCAACAATTTCCTTTCCAATGTGTTGTTTTGTCTTCCACAATACAATTCATACATTCTTCTTTAAGGAAGAATTCATAGAACTAAGTTACAGATAAAACTATGATATTTATGAAATGACGAGTATAATGACTTATTTGGCCTTTAAACTTTATAAAAAAAGTTATTTTAACTTTCTATTTAATTTTTTTTATTTTTTTAGTTATTAAATTTATGCTTTTTTTATCAAATTACCTTAAAATGAATGGAAAAATAAAAAAAAAACACAAGTTCAAAAGTTAAAAAGAGAAAAATTAAATAAAGGGCTAAAATAATTTTTTTATAATTAAAGGACAAAAAAGTATTTAATTTAATTTATAAAAACATATAAACATAAATTAGGTTTACATAACCCAAGTAGAGATTTTCAAAATCTTAGTACCCTCATTACCATTCACCTATGCCTATACCCATAAATTTTTATTTGTATGTGGTGTGAATTTTAAGGTTAGTATAAAAACATATATAACGAATAAAAATGTATTTGGATTTGATCTATAATATATATGCTAAAAGTGAAATACATATATTATGAATAAATTGATTTTAATTTAATATAATATATATTTAAAAAATATAAAAAAAAATTGAATTTGTTAAATTCAAAAATAGTTTAAGAATTTCAAAATTCACTGCTAAATAAACATCTAATAAATCTATCAATTTACACTATTTTTAAAATCCAACTTCAAATTCTGAAAAATTAAATTTAGAAAATATTTGGTCGACAGAAATAGAAGACATGAATAAATTAGATTGATAGAATGCTTTTCAGATTATGTGGAGGGAGTCAGCTTATGGGTAGACATAATGTTGCAGTTGTAGGTAAGAGCTTTTTCCAGTGCTAATCCTTGATTGTTTGAAATAAAAGCCTTAAAAGGTATTTGATAGAACAAAAGACAAAGGGAGAAGGAACAGTTGATGTTAAGTTATGCAGATTTAAATCGTAACATTATTTGAGGATTTTGCTTAGATTTCTACTGAAGCTTGAAAAATGGCAGGAATAATCCCCCAAAAGGAGAAAGCAAAAAGGTTAGTCTGTCAGACAACTGCGTGACCTTCCCAACCGCACAAGACGTGCTGAGAACGATCCTCTGCGGTCGAAGTGAAACCAGCAAGGATATCACCAGACCAGTAATCACGCTCAGATCACACAGTCGTGGTTCATCAACCAGACTTGGAATCCTGTCTCCTTTGAACTTAAGGACACAGAGGTACGAGCCTATAGAACAGATCCTGTTCAAGTAAGGTCGTGCTCTTTGAAGCCTTGGTTCTATTTTAAATACCATCCGGCTTTGATATTTCTTCCTCAATGTGGGATATCTGTTCGGCTTCTGACAAAAACAATCCGTGCTTTGTCTCTTCCGTAATTTCTCGCCGCCATCCATTCAACAAAGTTGGATATATCTATTCAGCCCTAAATACAATATAGTTTACATATATATCATCCCAGCTATTACATTAACTTGAGTTACTGGAGTCTATTCATGGCTCATTAGCCAGTTTCATGCTTTCTTCATAGTTTTCTCTTTAGAAAATGCTTGTTTATCGACTAAGCTAATAAAATAATTTACTTGGACCAAATAGAAATAAATTTCAAGGAATCTGCAGCAGAGGATGTAGTTGTTAGCAATGTGCAGGTCTTCACTCAACTGATGGGAAGTGAATACAGTCGATGATGATGGTAATTTGCTGTGGTTTGGTTATTGGAAGGTAGAATGATAATCTCTGTTTTATGTATTATTCTCTTTTTAAAATATGAAATTTAATTCAATAATATAAACAATAGACATAATTTCGGAAAAGAAAATTTGGAGTTTGGACAAGTAAAAGTTTTGGAGAGAAAGTAAAAAGACAAAAGTTTGGAGGGTTTGGGGGAAAGTAAATTTTTTTAGGAGAAGTAAAAGTTTTGGAAAGAAAATAAAAGGAAAAGAAATTTGAGAGTTTGGGGGAAAGTAAAAGGGTTTGAGGGGGTGGGGGATTGGGAAGGGAAGTAAAATGGTTTGGTATTTGGTTTAATCGAGTTATTCAAATTCAAAAATTCAACTCGATTCAAACTTGAAATTTGAAAAAAAAATTCGAGTTGATTCAATTAACTCGATTTCGATTCGAATAATTCAAAATTCAAACTTTTTTTATTTTTTTGAGTCGAATCAAATTTTGCTCACCCCTAATGAAAATAATATTGATATTTGAGTATAGGCCATCTATGAGGCTTGCAACTAATGTGTCACGAAACTAACTAAAAAATTGACTAAGGCAAGTGCACCTATCAATTAATAGTATAGTTACAGTGCGCAAAGATATTGTTCACACGGAGACTAAAAGCACTAGTAATTATTGTCTTTCTATTGTTTAACCGAATACTTCGAGTGATCAGTAAAAAACTAAATTTAAGTAATTTAATTAACTAACAAACACAACAAAGAAAAAATTAGGAAAATAATCGATAATGTGGTCTCGACATGTATAACCGAAGCAAGCTCTAGAATAACAAATCAATGTGACATACTCACAACCAAAAATAAAATGAGCACAAAAGAAATATATGCTCCATAGGCTCAAAAGCTCACAAAAAATTATGGTTTTGATGTTAAATTTATGAATTTAAAATTTCAAGATAATGCTTTAGTTCAGGGAGACAGTCTAAAATAATAGTTTTTGAAAAACAACTTATCATACTTGACTCTCTCGTGTCTTAAAGTGTAAATAAAAAAATGCACAAAAATCCACAAATTAATCCAAACAAAATAAAAAATTTATGAATTTAAAATTTCAAGATAATGATTTAGTTCAGGGAGACAGTCTAAAATAGTAGTTTTTGAAAAACAGCTTATCATACTTGACTCTCTCGTGTCTTAAAGTGTAAATAAAAAAATGCACAAAAATCCACAAATTAATCCCAAACAGAATAAAAAATTTATGAATTTAAAATTTCAAGATAATGCTTCAGTTCAGGGTGACAGCCTAAAATAGTAGTTCTTGAAAAACAACTTATCATACTTGACTCTCTTGTGTCTTAAAGTGTAAATAGAAAAATGCACAAAAATCCACAAATTAATCCCAAACAGAATCAATAGAAACTCCAAATTAAAAAATGTTAGGTTTGAAAAAATTACTTAAACACAAACAACAATTCAGAGAATATATCGCTTAAACATATAAAATCCTCCCCAGACTTAAGATGTACATTGCCCTCAATATACAAACAAATATAAACAATATAAGCAAAATATCAAAAGAGAGGAAGAGAACTGAAATTGCCTTGAATTTGGATGATTTCGCTAAAATAGTAAAATCTGGAAATGTAAGAGATCCTAAATTAAGTGCATGGTTCCAAGCACACTAATAAGAAAATAGAAAAAAATAAAATAAAAGAAGACAAAGAGATAACAGAACAAATAGAAAAATAGTTGAAAAGCATAACAATAAAGTGCATAATAAAATAAAATAAAATAAAACAAAACATATAAATCGGGAAAATAAAATAAAAGAAATAAAAAAATAAAGTAGATGAACTGAAAGGGGAAACAATGGGTAGGTTTTGGGGTAGAAAGGAACAAAAATAAAAACTCTAACTTTAAAAAAGGGTACACGACTATGTGCCAGGCCATATGAGCTACAGGGACGGGTGGTCAGACTGTGTATCTTTCTGAGGCTATGTGGCCTATTAGAAAAGTTTCTCTAGTATTCACACAGTCTGTGACACGCCCGTGTGGTACACATGGCCGGGTTGCCAGGTCGTGTGTAATCACCTAGACCGTGTGTTGTTGTTGTTCGCTTCTCCCACAGTCGTGTGGGTCACACGACTGTGTCGTCAGGCCGTGCGACTTCACTCAGATCGTGTGTGTCACAATTTTTAAAAAAAATTGGCTCCAATATTCACACGGTCCACGACACACCCGTGTAGTAACATACTATTTTTCAGTGATATAGAAAACAGTGGTTTCGGGACCATATCTCCAACGTGTCAATTCATAAATATTAATTATTTAATATTACGAGGTCATTAGTGCCGTATTAAAATTTGGTTAGGAAATTTTATCGTTTGGATAGTTAATTAAGTAAAAAGGACTAAATCATAAAAAGTAGAAAAGTAAATTAAAATTAGTTAAGGTTATCAAATAGCTATAGAAAAGTAAATTAAAGGATTAGGATGGTAATTAAACCATTTATTTTCATAGTGGACAGTAATTGATGAAATTTGAATGAAATAATAAAGGGTATAATAGTAATTTAATTAATAAGTAAATTTATAACAAAATCAAATAGGAAAAACAACTCCATCTTCTTCATTTTTTTTCTTTCAAAAGTCGAAAACCCTAGAAACTTTGGAGGAAGCTTTGATTGAGCTTTAGTGCTTTGATTTTGTGAGTAAATCCCGCTCGTTTTTAGTAATTTTTATGTTTTTGAGCTCGTATTAGCTTGGTTTAGCTAACCCGAGGACTAATTTGTAAAACTGTTAAATATTTTGGATTATGCCATTGTTGAATTTGAGTTATTCTTGAAGCTTTATGGAAGAATATTGTAACACCCCTAACCCGTATCCGTCACCAAAACAGGGTTACGGAGCATTACCGATGATTACAGAACATTTTCACATTATTCGAGTAAAATACTATTCATTTCCCGAGAACAATCATGACGTCCCTTGATTGGACCCTCGAGGCCCAAAACGAACATTAGAACCAAAACGGGACTAAATCGGGATTACTAAGAATTTTTCTCAAGTATAGGGCTCACGCGCCCGTGTGGTCTAGGGACACGCTCGTGCGACCCTTAGACATGCCCATGCTACAGGCCGTGTCTTACCCCGTGTCACTCTCTGACTTGTGTACACGACCATGCCACACGCCCGTGTGCTAGGCCGTGTCTCTCACACGGCTGAGACACACGCCCGTGTCTCTGCCCGTGTGCTCAATTCAGAGCATTTTGTTTCTAAATTTCAAGATGCAGGGGACACACGGCCAATTCACATGCCCATATGCCAGGCCGTATGTCACACATGGTCTAGACACACACCCGTGTGTCTACCCGTGTGGACAAAACAAAGTCATTTCCTAGCTTCATTTGTCAGCCAAATTTAACCATTTACCTGCACTAAAATATACCAACCAATTTAAACATTATAGCTAAGGTTATTTCATCTCTTAATATAGTATATTTTTACCTACCTTCATAGCTATGTTTTTACCATTGTCTAACATGACAATAATCATAACTTGATTATTCATACTTTATATAATTATAGATTATAATTATACTAAAACATAACCATATCTAGCCATTACAATAGCTAGTCATTATCAAATATTTACAAGCCATTCCTTGATCAATTTAACTTATACATGCCATTATAACCACATTTGTTTTACCTTATATACCAAATTGAATTGATGGATAGTGTGAGTGATCTCCGTTGAGCTTTCAATCCAACGAGCTTCCGATTTACTATAAGACAGGGAAAAATAAAACGGAGTAAACATATAATGCTTAGTAAGTCCATATAACTTAGTAATAAACTTATCACCCATTCATCATCAAAATAAATACATAGGGTATAATCAAACCATTTAGTCTCACAAGCCCTATCACACATTCTCATCACCCTTGTTAATCACATATTTCATATAAACTTCAAGAAACACATATATGAACCCATCAATATTTGGATTCTCATGCACATATGTTTTTCCACATTATGTGTTCATATAACATGTATGCAATTTTCTTCATGTATTTCAGGTATACTTTATATTAATTCATCCCAAGTTCCAGTATATTTCTTGTCAGAACCTTACTCAATAATCAATTGAAGTATTGATAATCACTTGGGTAGTACACTTAAAGTGTACAAATTTATTCTCATAGATGAACATATTCATCAAACCATTTCATGTTCATGTATAAACATTTCATACTTCCACATATCATGTCTCAATCTATAACCATTTATCTGAAATCCCTATTTTCTTATGTTAGAACTTTGCCCGTTGAATTTATTTGAATTATCGATGGCTACTAATGTAGTACACTTAGAGTGTACAAAATCATAATCCGTCAATTCATATCCAGTAGTACCTTTTAGGTACACTCTCGAGCCACATATTATACAACAGAATTACCAGTCCAGGCTAAATTCTGTCTGTAACGCATATACTCTAAAGGCTTTATCGGATTACTAGTCCAGGCTAAATCCTTTATATAACAAAGAATTCCCTATAGAGTCCGATCTAGATTACCAGTCCAGGCTAAATCCAGTCAATTAGGATTACCAGTCCAGACTAAATCCTAATTGAAACATATGCTCGAGAGGCTCACTTAGGATTACCCGCCCGAGCTAAATCCTTTCCATAATGAGATCAATGGATTACTCGTCTGAGCTAAATCATTTCTGCAACATATGCATGACCTCATTTCATACGGGAAATCACCACTATCCATCGATATTCATTATTCAACCGGGACTTACCATTTATGGAATATTATCATTTATTGGGCATTATTGAACATCTTTAATTTCATAAAATTTATATATATGATTTTTATATCATCACATACATATATACCATCGCATTCATACAATTTAATTCAAGCATAATAACATACATAGTTAAGTTACACGAACTTACCTTGATAATTGTTCGTGTACATAAAATCTATTAATCCAACATTTTCTCCTTTCCTTGTTCTAACTCCATATTCGGTCTACTCGGATCTATACGATTAAATTTAACATCAATTTAATGTAATTCATACTCAATTTATTCCAATTTACAACTTAGGCAAAATTAACATTTTCCCCCTAAACTTTTGATAAATGATGATTTCGTCCCTAGAATTGGAAAACGAAATTCATGCAATTTACTCCTTGTTTCGAGCCTAATTGAATTTTTCATGTAATATTTACAGCCCATATATTTCATAAAAATCAGAATTTTTTCATAGATTTCAGATTTTTACAATTTAGTCCCTAAATCAAGTTTTCATCAAAATTCACTTTGTAAAAGTTGTTTATCTATCAAAAACCTTTCATTTTCTACCATAAATTTCAAATTTCCAGCATAATCATCCATGATAAAAATTCCATACTTTGATATATTTTCAATTTAACCCCCAAAATAGATAAATTAAGCTATCCCGATCTCAAAAATATGAAAATTACTAAAAACGGGGCTTGAATACTTACCTAATTTGGCTAAGAAAGTTTTCTCTTTCTTCCATCTCCATAACTAGTGTTTCCATGCTTTTTATTTTGGGGAAGATGATATGATATTATTTTATTCCTTTAATTTAACTTACCATCCATTAACTTTTCAAGTTTCCAATTTCATCCTTTTCTTTTTCTAATTTTCCATGGACGATTCATCCAAAAATATCTACTAACTTAATTTAATGGTCTAATTACCATATAAGGACCTCCAATTTTAAGTTTTATAGCTATTTAATCCCTTTAACTATTAGAACTCAACTTTTGCACTTTGTGCAATTTGGTCCTTTATCAAATTAGACATGTAATCAGTAAAATTTCTTTACGAAATTTTCACAAGACATTATTGTCGTACTATAGATCATAAAATATTATTAAATAATTTTCATCTCCAGACTCGGATCTGTGATCCCGAAATTACTATTCTGATTTTTACCGAAAATGGGCTGTTACACCTCTCCCCCCTTAAAATTTTTTGTCCTCGAATATTATAGCAATAAATAGGTAGTTTTCTCTATATCATATCATTGTCAGAAAACTTTTATCAAAGCTACCTTTTATTTCTTAGTTCTTTCTCTTCACGTGCTATGATTCTAATCAATTCTTCACTATAACTTATGTCAAGCTGAATTTCAATATCCATCAGAGGAATAAATGATAATGTATCTGATTAATACCATCATATTATAATTACAATAAAACTTTATGAATTCAGTCAAACTCTGGCGGTAACACTATCCGATAAGTAACACTTCCAACTCTTTCAACAAATTTCATGTAATTCAATAGATCAAGGACTTAATTTACCTTTACAGTCAAACCGAAAAACTTTCTTCCATGGCAAATTTTTTCAGAAACACTTTGTCGCCAACTTGAAACTCTATTTCTTTTCATTTAAAATTCACATAAAATTTCTGACAATCAGATGCTGCTTTAAACCTATCTCAGATCTCATCCATATTTTCTTTTGTTTTACGGATCATATCAACTCCACATATCTTTTCTTACTAAGCTCAATCCAAGCCGTTTCAATACTTAACTGAAAATTGTTATGATTTGCAATTTACTAACAGCAATTATTTCTTTTCATTTACCTTTGAATTCTAAGATACAACACCAAAGTATATTTTCAAAAATCTGAATAACACATTCAGACTAATCATCAATTTGGAAGCGAAATGCGATATCAAAAATTTGTAACCATGTACCCAGAACTTCTTATAATTTGCTTCAAAATCAAGTAATGAACCATAAACCGTGGAGCTCTATCAAACATTTAGGAGACTGATACTCCATATATCCTGATAATCTCGAAAACATATATCTCATTCAATCAATCAAATGAGCAATCCATTTATACTGGAATAATACGTATAAACTTCATCTAACACCCACGTAACATCTTTCCTTTTCTGAAACAAGAGTAATTCCGATATAAAATTTATAATAACTTTACCTCATTTCCGTTCTAGTGTCGTCTCTGGCTGTAACAGTCCTGAAGATATCAGTACCTGTTGTTCGGTTTTAACTTACTGACATATCCAACATTTAAGTATAATTTTAGAAACATCACATTTCATTCTGATTTACCAATACATTCTTTTCAATTTATCATGCTTCCCGGATGACAGATATATTACCAATGTGAGTTCCATATAAAATTTTCTGTACAAGCTCTGAATTCTTCAGTACACAGACTCTATTTCGAAATAAGAGACAGTCATCAGATCCCATCTGATATCCTGAATTAGAATTTGTTTTACTCTATACCCATTTAACTTATAACTCTTTTTCACTTTTCTGGGCTTCACCAATCTATTGTAGAAACATCGGTTTAGCTTTTCTCAACTAAAATTAATCTTTCATCAGATAATAGCAATCGGATATTTATTGCTCATAAAACAAACAGAGATTTTCTATTCAAAATATCATCAACTATATTTACTTTTCCCGAATGATACTCAATTTCCAAATCAGAGTCTTTCAACAATTCAAGCCATATTTGCTGTATCAGATTCAAATCTTTCTGTACCAAAAGGTATTTTAAAGTTTTATGATCAGTAATTCTTAGTACCAACACAATAATTGCCAATTCCAAATCATATATCGAGTAATTCCTTCCTGTGATTTTAACTGTTTGAAAGTATAGGCCATTACTTTGCCTTCCCTCATCAAAATACAATCTAATCCATTCAATGATTTATCACTGTAATAATGAATTTCTTACCTGATTCAGGCTGAACTAAAACTGATGCTTCAATTAACAGAGCTTCCAACTAATCAAAAATTTGCTACCATTTATCGATCCATTCCAATCTTACATCTTTCTACCATAACCATGTCATTGATGTAGCTATTTCAATAATTAACATCAAGGCTTTGAATTATTCCGAAGTCACAATCATCAGATTAATTTTAAACCATGGTGCTATAATAAATCCGATGCTTCAATAATATAGATAAAACAATACCTCAACTTCAATACTGTTTCCCAAATAGAAGAGGAAAATCGGAAGTAATCCCAATAACAACCAGTGTCATAATAAAATTTCTATAATCTGAAATCCATATCACTTGTCTTCCATGATCAAATCAGGATTTATAGCAGTAATACATGTAATTACCTTCAGTCAATAAATATTCTTTACAGTCAACCCATAACAATGACAAGAAATCCGAGATAATGAAATCCAAGTTGCGAAGCTATACTAAATTTCCGAGAAGATAACCCATATTGAATAATAAAGAAATTGATGACATCTCAGAGAAAATCCAGAAGAGTAATCTTGCACATTCATACTATAAACAGTCATATTAAAGACAGTGTAGCTTGCACATTTGCCATTCAGAACTTCAATCAACAAAAATAGAAGATAGTATCATACCAATTTTATCACCAAGTCTTTTATCAAACATGCTAAATTAAAAGACCAGAGAAAGATAGAGCAATACCGCTCATGAATCAACCAGGCTTACAATAATTTCTGTCTATTACCATGTTTAGCCAACCTTTCCATATAATGATTATAGCATCCGAACATAAACAGTTATATATATATATACCTTTGAGAATAACAGTACATATAGAATATTCATATAAAATACCAAGAAGAGATTGCTTTAATATACTCGATTATAACAGCTGTATTCAAATATTTTTGCAATTTCACCACTAATCCACTGACATATATAGTCATCAATAATTTCAAATCATTCAGTTCACTCAAGGAACTAATTCGAAAGAACTTTTCAATTAACCCATTCTGTAAATACCATATCTGAATAAATCAATTTCCCATGAATAACTTCTTCCTTTAACAGTGGCACTGTGTATCCAAATAGTTTTCAAAAAAATCCGATATTTCTTTTCAGAACCCATCTTTAATTACTAACCCATTCTCAGTTCTGACTGATTTATTTATCATTCAGCCACTGAACTCTTTAGTTCCACACTTTTGAACTAAATCAATATAAATATTATGAATTTCATTACATATAACTGTACTAATAAGGGGGTGGAGATCGTAAAGCCTCACAATTTAACTTTCATATATATATATACTCATATAACATAATATTTATCATTCTCATGTACTATAAAACATTTATCCGTACCTTTTCCAATTCTGTTTCATCATAAATAACATTTTTTTCTCAAATACTTGAGTATCCCTTTCGGAATTATCAGAATTAGCTCGATTGGAAAGCATCTCTGTCTATTTGTAAAAAAAAATTCTTATCAGAGTCGGGAGATATCACACTATCACAGGTTATATAATGGCATGTACTTCTAGACTTCACATATGCTACGTTCAGTCCGAGAATCGACTAAACCGTAGCTCTGATACCAATAAATTTAACACCCTTAACCCGTATCCGTCACTGAAACAGGGTTACGGAGTATTATCGATGATTACAGAACATTTTCACATTATTCGAGTAAAATATTATTCATTTTCGGAGAACAATCATGACGCCCCTAAAACAAACGTTAGAACCAAAACGGGACTAAACTGGGATTACTAAGAATTTTTCACAAGTACAGGGCTCACACGCCCGTGTGGTCTAGGGACATGCGCGTGTGACTCTTAGACATGCCCATGCTACAGGCCGTGTCTTACCCTGTGTAACTCTTTGACTTGTGCACACGGCCATGCCACACGCCCGTGTGCTAGGCCGTGTCTCTCATACGGCTGAGAAACACACCAGTGTCTCTGCCTGTGTGCTCAATTCAGAGCATTCTGTTTCCAAATTTCAAGATGCAGGGGACACACGACCAATTCACATGCCCATATGCCAGGCCATATGTCACACACGGTCTAGACACACGCTCATGTGGACAAAACAAAGCCATTTCCTAGCTTCATTTGTCACCCAAATTTAACCATTTACCTGCACTAAAACATACCAACCAATTCAAACATTATAGCTAAGGTTATTTCATCTCTTAATATAATATATTTTTACCTACCTTCATAGCTATGTTTTTACCATTGTCTAACATGACTATGATCATAACTTGATTTTTCATACTTTATATAATTATAGGTTATAATTATACTAAAACATAACCATATCTAGCCATTACAATAGCTAGTCATTATCAAATATTTACAAGCCATTCCTTGATCAATTTAACCTATACATGCCATTATAACCAAATTTGTTTTACCTTATATACCAAATTGAATTGATGGATAGTGTGAGTGATCTCCGTTGAGCTTTCAATCCAATGAGCTTCCGATTTACTATAAGATAGGGAAAAATAAAACAGAGTAAACATATAATGCTTAGTAAGTCCGTATAACTTAGTAATAAACTTACCACCCATTCATCATCAAAATAAATACATATGGTATAATCAAACCATTTAATCTCACAAGCCCTATCACACATTCTCATCACCCTTGTTAATCACATATTTCATATAAACTTCAAGAAACATATATATGAACCCATCAATATTTGGATTCTCATGCACATATGTTTTTCCACATTATGTGTTCATATAACATGTATGCAATTTTCTTCATGTATTTCAGGTATACTTTATATTAATTCATCCCAAGTTCCAGTATATTTCTTGTCAGAACCTTACTCAATAATCAATTGAAGTATTGATAATCACTTGGGTAGTACACTTAAAGTGTACAAATCTATTCTCATAGATGAACATATTCATCAAACCATTTCATGTTCATGTATAAACATTTCATACTTCCACATATCATGTCTCAATCTATAACCATTTATCTGAAATCCCTATTTTCTCATGTTAGAACTTTGCCCGTTGAATTTATTTGAATTATCGATGGCTACTAATGTAGTACACTTAGAGTGTACAAAATCATAATCCGTCAATTTATATCCAGTAGTACCTTTTAGGTACACTATCGAGCCACATATTATACAAACGCGAATTACTCCCAGGATAAATTCATGCATGAACGCATATACTCTAAGGGCTTTGTCGGATTACCAGTCCAGGCTAAATCCTTTATATGACAAAGAATTCCCTATAGATTCCGATTTGGATTACTAATCCAGGCTAAATCCAGTCATTTAGGATTACCAGTCCAAGCTAAATCCTAATTGAAACATATGCTCGAGAGGCTCACTTACGATTACCCGTCCGGGCTAAATCCTTTCCATAATGAGATCAATGGATTACTCGTCTGAGCCAAATCCTTTCTGCAACACATACATGACCTCATTTTATACGGGAAATCTCCACTATCCATCGATATTCATTATTCAACCAGGACTTACCATTTATGGGATATTATCATTTATTGGGCTTTATTGAACATCTTTAATTTGATAATATATATATGATTTTTATATCATCACATACATATATACCATCGCATTCATACAATTTAATTCAAGCATAATAACATACATAGTTAAGTTACACGAACTTACCTCGATAATTGTTCGTGTACATAAAATCTATTAATCCAACATTTTCTCCTTTCCTCGTTCTAACTCCATATTCGGTCTACCCGGATCTATACGAGTAAATTTAACATCAATTTAATGTAATTCATACTCAATTTATTCCAATTTACAACTTAGGCAGAATTACCATTTTTCCCCTAAACTTTTGTTAAATGACGATTTCATCCCTAGACTCGGAAAATGAAATTCATGCAATTTACTCCTTGTTTCGAGCCTAATCGAATTTTTCATATAATTTTTACAGCCCATATATTTCATAAAAATCAGATTTTTTTTCATGGATTTCACATTTTTACAATTTAGTCCCTAAATCAAGTTTTCATCAAAATTCACTTTGTAAAAGTTGTTTATCTATCAACAACCTTTCATTTTCTACCATAAATTTCTAATTTCCAACATAATCATCCATGGTATAAATTCCATACTTTGATATATTTTCAATTTAACCCCCAAAATAAATAAATTAAGCAATCCCGATCTCAAAAGTATGAAAATTACTAAAAACGGGGCTTGAATACTTACCTAATTTGGCCAAGAAAGCTTTCTCTTTCTTCCATCTCCATAACTAGGGTTTCCATGCTTTTTATTTTAGGGAAGATGATATGATATTATTTTATTCCTTTAATTTAACTTATCATCCATTAACTTTTCAAGTTTCCAATTTCATCCTTTTCTTTTTCTAATTTTCCATATATGATTCATCCAAAAATATCTATTAACTTTATTTAATGGTCTAATTACCATATAAGGATCTCCACTTTTAAATTCTATAGCTATTTAATCCCTTTAACTATTAGAACTCAACTTTTGCACTTTGTGCAATTTGGTCTTTTATCAAATTAGACATGTAATCGGTAAAATTTCTTTACGAAATTTTCACACGAAATTATTTTCGTACTATAGATCATAAAATATTATTAAATAATTTTCCTCTTCGAACTCAGATCTGTGGTCCCGAAACCACTGTTCTGATTTTTACCGAAAATGGGCTGTTACAAATATTGAGTTTGGTTGTTAGTTAGGACTATTTTCTAAAGTAGTTTTTTTATTATTTTAATGTTAAGGATTAAATTGTTAAAATGGTAAAAATTCCAAGGACTTTTTATGAATTAACTAGAAATATAGATTGTAATGAGGTCCTATAAGATTTAGCTAGGCTGGGTTTTAAATAAAATTGGTTAAAAATTCCATGTTTGGGGCCTATGGACTAAATTACATAAATGTAAAATGTTGGGGGTAATTTTGTAAAAAATGCCTAAAAGGACTTAATTGCATAAAATAATTTAATTTTTCTGTTAGGATTAGTTAATTTAATGGAATTATTATTCTAGATCAAAAACGAGTTGATAATCGTGGAAAAGAGAAAGTTGCAGAATAGTCCCTGTACTTTTGACATCGCTGTAGTTTAGTCTGGTAAGTTCGTTCAGTTTAATTGTAAAAACATTTTAAATGCTTGTTATATAGACTTAGTTATTGAATGTTGATTAATGAATTAATGCTTATACATGGAAATATAATTAATGAGTTATTATCGCTTGATCACTGATGATGTAACACCCCAAACCCGGCCTAGACGTTATGGTCGAATCTGGAGATGTCACATGATAGTGCTATAGAAATCGCAACGACGTTAAGACCATTTCTCCGTTTGTACCACTTTCATTATCTTATGCTAACTTTAAAAACGTGTCATTTGTTTTCAATCATTATCCATTTTCAAAATGGTATACTTTGCGGAAGCTTTTAAAATAGTTTGCGAATTTGTGGGTATTTTGATAAAATGTTTGTTTGTATTGAAAACTCGAGTTTTTCTACTAATAGCAGTAAAACCATAAACGTTGCAAATCCCCAATTTAAACAAAATGCGTAATGGCCATAATTACAATAAAATTTCCCAAATAAAAATTAAAACCATGATAAGTATAAACCATAAATCTATCGATAGGCAGTAGCAGTGGTTACTGTCGAGTCCTCCGCTGCACCGATCCGTCTAACGCTGGGGATTACCTGGACATATTAAACAAAACAGGGTGAGTTTCGCAACTCAGTGTGTAATCCCCACAGATATCAAACGTACAGAGTAATCACTAGAAATCAGAATCACAGACTGGGCCGGAGCCCATTACCGAAACAGTTTAGGCCTTAGCCCACTCGGATGCAGAATCAGATATATAATAGGGCCTTAGCCCAATCAGATACAGAATGCAGATCAGAATATTAGAATCCTACCCACCAACCTCTACACACCATCTCCGACCAACCCTACACACCATGTGGGGATATAATCAACCCACCCATCCCTACACACCATACTGTACCAAAATACGACACATAAACAGAATAATGCAGCTGAGTTGCCAGATAACAGGCTTAAAGCCTTTCAGACACTTCCTCCGATATATCATCAACCCTCCCCGGTGCAATGCAACATACCAAATATGAAATGCAACATGCAAATAATCGATCATACATTCAGTTCAGTACAGATATCATGCTCAGTCAGACACCATATAATCAGATCACATAGATAGGGGTCTAAGTAATGCTTACCGACCCTTCAGTAGGCCCACAGTCGACTTGGGCGACCCGTACAACCTTAGAGATCATTTCAGAAAAATGGGCTCACACGCCCATGTGGCCTGCCCATGTTGGCCCATACGCCCGTGTGGCCCATACGGCCCAAATTGCCCTTGGCCATGTGGATCACACGACCTGGCCCAGAATTCTACACGCCCGTGTGGTTCACCCGTGTGGGCCCACACACTCGTGCAGCCCACACGGCCCAATAAGTTAAGCCCGTGTATCGCACACGGCCTTGCCCGACCATCACACGATCGTGTCACTTGCGCATGGCCTGGCTCGTAGATCACACAACCGTGTTGTGGCTCACAACCTTGCACACGGCCTACCACACGGCCGTGTGGCGTCGACAGAATCATTTTTCAGCTTTCGCTAATTCTCGTTTTCTGTGTTTTCAGGTACACACCTGTATCGTTTTCGACGCGCAAGCACTCTCGAGCATTCAGGAACCTAATATCGAGACATCCCTCATCAATTTAACAGATTTATTAGCAAATTTGGATAACGAGATCGAGCAGAGACTCGACTTACCGCCGACAAAGGTCCTTCGTAAACCCAGCTAACACCCACGATACAAAAATCACTGCTCAGAACCTCACCTAACGCCTTCAATAGCAGAAGAACACGTTACTACATAGATTAATAAAGTTCAACGACGGAGATTACAAAGGAAACTTACCAAACCCGTGCCTAAATTTTGTACCAGAGACCGCTGAAAAGAAAGAAAGAAAATTGAGATGGAGAGAACGATGTAGCAGAAAAATTTCAATAGAGGAACGAAAAAAGAAGAGCAGATTTTGGTAAATGGGGGAAAAAGTATGGGGCTAACGTCAGAAACAACACAAGAGAGAGGGAGAGCCGAAATTTGCACAGGAAATAATCAGGAAAGAAAAATTCCCATGATTCCCACTAACTACAACTCATTGATTTTCTCTCCACTAAACCCACTACTCAGTATTCTAGACAAACTCAAACTCTAGCCGAATATTGCGGCAAAAAAAACTAACCCTTGCCAACACAAAGAATCAAACACAGGACACTCAGCAAACTAACACTCCACTTAACCATCAGACCAGCAGGCCCATTCTGTTATGTTTTACAAACAATCAAATATAAGCCTATCGAATCCAGTGAGAGCTTTATTCATAAAAAAAAGCCAAAATTTACCCAAGTTGTGACTTGAACACACACCCAGAACACATAACCACTAAAGCAGACAGACATTGTGTGTCAATTAATTTCCGAAACACATACAGATATTTTTGTGCTCCAAAATCACATAAGCCAGAATTAAAGAAATTCGGGGCGTTACAGATGAAATGCCCTGAGCTGGATGAATGTAGGATAGAGAATGATTAGCATGCCAATAGGTTATTTGCGCGCGGTACGAGATTGGTATGAGATGTGATGATGATTTCTAAATATCCTCTGTTCACTGAATATACTGAGGTCATCCATTTGTTGCGGACTATCGAGTTATATTACAGTGTTTATCTGGTGAGTTACACGGGTGGGCACATGGGCGTGTGGGGTAGTCACACGAGCGTGTGGGATAACCACACGACCATGTCTAGAGCCATACAGTCTGGGCTTTGTCATACGGCCGTGTGGCCCCTATTTTGATTTTTTTATATTTTTTCCGAAATCTCTTGTTTTGTTTCGAATTGGTCCTTGATTGTTCCAAAACTATTTTAAGGCCATGTAGGCTCGATTTAAGGCCTATAGATGTATGATTTATTCTAATCTTAATTATTTATGAATTCTGATAATTAATATGATAAACTTGATGATACCTATTATTGATTCTTATGAATTGTACGTTAATATGCTGTAACCCTAATCTAACGACGGGTACGGGTTATGGGTGTTACATTTAGTGGTATCAGAGCCACAATTTAGTCAGTTCTTGGACTGAACGTAGCGTAAAGGAGGTCTAGAAATTATATGCCATATAAACCTGTGCTAGAGTGATATTAATTCATCTGATCTAATCTCTATTTTCTTATAGATTTTAAAGATGTCCTCTGATTTTGATCGTGATGAAACTAATGAAGTTAACAGTAACATTTTGACTACTGATTTTGGAGCTAGCCATAGTATACTGATTCCACAAATGTTTAAAAACGAGGTTAAAAATATGTTCTTCGGTTTGATGGGTTAGTAGGTCACTAAATTTATGAGAAATAATCTTGTGGCTTAGCAACCTCCACCACCAACAGTACCCCCTGTTGTACCTTCTGTGATACCTCCACGCCCTCCGATAGCTGAAACGAGTCGACGGGTCCCAATTGACAAAGTTAGAAAATATGGTGCTGAGAAATTTCAGGGCAAGACTGAATATGATCTGGCTAAAGCTGAGTATTGGCTAGAGAATATTCATTGAGTTTTTGGTGAGATGGCCTGTTCTTTTGATGATTATCTCAGATGTGTTGTAACATTATTGAAAGACGAAGCTTACAGTTGGTGGTCAACGTTAACAGCGGTAGTACCGAGAGATAAAATCAGTTGGGAATTCTTCAAAATAGAATTTAAAAAGAAATATGTCAGCAAAAGATACCTGGAATGGAAAAAGAAAGAATTCCTGGAATTAAAATAGGGAAACAAATCAGTAGCTGAGTACGAGAGAAAATTTGTACATCTTAGTAAGTATGCTCGAGAAATTGTGTCGAATGAGGAAGAAATGTGTATCCGTTTTGAAGACGAGTTAAATGATGAAATCAAGATGATGATCGACGGGACTGAGATACGATAATTTATAGTTCTATCTGATCGAGCTCAAAAGATGGAATAAATTTATAATTATAAGAGGTAGAGAGAAAAGAAGGCTATGGAATTCAGCAAAGTAAACTTTCCTAAGTCATTTTCTACACCACCTCTGAAGAAAGCAAAAGAAAATGATAACCGTATCACTACGTCATCCGAGTTTCCGAACATAAATAAACTGAGAAAACATGATTCCAAGTTCCAGAATAAACCTGTCGATAGTGTGGTCAGTGGCTGTAATGCTTCGAGACCGGTGTGCGAACAATGTGGTAAACCACATACTAGTACTCACTATATACTGTGTAGGGACAAAGTGGGTGCTTGTTTTAGGTGCGGGTCAACTGATCATTTTGTATGATATTGTCCGAAAATGGCGGGAAAGGCTGATGACTGGAATGAAAAACCTGTGACCACGCCACAGAAGAGCAAATGTCCTGGTTAGAGTAGCAATTCAGGGGTGAACCGTAGTGGCACTAAAGGTATAACAACCAGATTTGAAATTAGAGCACCTGCACAGACTTATGCAATTCGAGCCAGAGAAGAGGCTGCCACACCTGATGTCATTACTGGTATATTTTGTCTTTTTGAAGTTACTGTATATGCTTTAATTGACCCTGAGTCGACACATTCGTATTTTTGCACTTCTTTGGTTACGGATAAAAATTTACCTGTTGAGCCAACAAAATTTGATGTTCAAGTTACAAATCCACTAGGTCAAAGTGCAATAGTTAATTTAATATGTCGTAAGTGTCCACTAAGAGTTCAGGGCTGTGAATTTCTCGCTGATTTAAAGTTGCTACCCTTTTATGAATTTGATATAATTCTAGGAATGGACTGGTTGACTGTAACACCCCTTACCCGTATTCGACGCCGGAACCGGGAACGAGGCGTTACCTAACTTAACTTGCTTAAACATACAACGTCGGGCCATAAAATTTCGTTCCAACTTAAAAATTTTGCATTCATATTCATAACATCCTTATTATGGGACTACGAGTCCCTAAACATACAATCGGGATGGTGCGGAACCAAACTGGAAACTTTTACACACTTAGAATATTTTTGCTTAGAACAGGGCCACACGCCCGTGTGAAATGGGACACGCTCGTGTGGGCAGGCCGTGTGGTTACACACACCCATGTCCCTAGCCCGTGTGGGATTTATTTTTCATTCGAACCTACAGGGGTTTTCACACGGCCGGACAGACGCCCGTGTCTTTGGCCCGTGTCTTTCACACGGCCTAGACCCGCCCGTGTCCTCACCCGTGTGTGAAAACCTGAGTATTCTGTTTATGACGTCAGCAACCTTATAAGGGGCACACGGCCTAGGCACACACCCGTGTGTCTAGCCCGTGGTTGACACTGACTTGCAACGCTAACATGCAGAGGACACATGGCCCAGTCACACACTCATGGGATTGACCGTGTGTCACACACGGCCTAGACACATGCCCGTGTGCCTACCCGTGTGGACAAGAATAAGGCTATTTGCCAAGCTCTTTTTATCACCCTAACTCATACAACATAAACCTCATTCAACCATTAATCAAACAACCCAATCATGCAACATACACCTTCATGAATAACCTCATCTTTTTATATATTAATAATAATGAGCCGTCAACTATGGCTATTTACAAAAAGTTCATCTTTAAAAGAGCCAACATACTTGGCCAAAACCACAAAATATTTCACTAAGTCTAGCCCCTATACATGCCATACTCAAAACGCTAAGTTTATATATATCGAGATGAGCTGATAGTGTGGGTGATCTTCCGATTATCTTCGTATCCCGAGCTAGCTCTTTGACACTATAAAACAAGGGAAAAGAAAGGGAGTAAGCTTTAAGCTTAGTAAGTTTACATGTAAACAATAAGCATCATAACATATACTAATCTATCAATAACATTACATACTAAGCAAGAACGATTCACATTTCCATATCATGCTTACTCATTCCATCTCTTATCACATTCCAACCATATAACAAATATAATGCTCACATTTACTTGCACACATCCCCTGCACTCATCACCACAAAGCCACATGAAACATTTACTTAAATAATTTCTCGATGAACCATTCAGAACAATACTAAACACTCGGTGGTTTTGCACACAACTCACCATTAATCTATAATAGGGTGGTATCGCACATAGCCCACCAATAAGAATATTTACGGTGGTATCACACATAGCCCACCAAATGATAATATAAACGATTGTATCGCACACACCCTATCGTGATTAAGTAATAAGGTGGTATCGCACATAGCCCACCAAAAGATTATTACGGTGGTATCGTACACAGTCCACCAAAAGATTAATACGGATATTTTTCAGCACTTACATATCTATTCCGAGGTTCATACGGGAATTACTCACCATCTATCAATTTCAATCAATCTCAATCATAAATGATCTTATTCATACAATGCACCAATAAGTAACAACATATGTATTAGATATGTATCATTTACACATAAACTTACCTCGGTACAAAATATGTTAGTTGACGACTTAGTCCCTAACCTTGCCTTTTCTTCGGTCAAGGTTGTTTCCGCGCTCTTCTTGATCTATAATAATAAAATTCACTCATTTAATCACTTTATAATTCATGATACATCAAAATTTCTACTAAGGCAAAAATGGCCATTTTGCCCTTATATTTTGGCAAAATTACGATTTTACCCCTAGGCTCGTAAATCATTTTTCATCATATTTTCTCATTAAACAAGCCTAGTTGAACATTTATTTCTCTTACAAAAACTCACAAAACCAATTATTTCATGCATTTATTACTAATTTACAACCTTTACAACTAGGTCCTCTTTAGGTGTTTTCATAATAACACCTTTCACAAAAGTTATTCCTTAACCCACTAACATTCATTTTCTTCCATAAAAACTCAGCAAAAAACTTAAACACTCTCATGGCAAGTCCCTAAACATTCAACCATTTTGCAAATTAGTCCCCTCATTAGCTAGCTTAAGCTTTGGGGATTCCAAAAGTACAAAAATTATCAAGAAAGACCCCTAAAATCACTTGCTTGCAAGGGAATAGCTTGGCTGAAATTTTGGACTCCAAAATCTCCTATTTTCTCTTCAATTTTTGGTGGAGAAGAAGTGTGAATAGTGAAAGATGATATCTTCTTTCTTTGCCTTATTTTATTCATTTTTTATCACCTAATTTCACCAAAATTTCACCAAAATTTAATGCCATTGTCTCCTTAGTCTATATGGCCGGCCACACCCTCTTAATGGCCTAATTGCACTTTAAGGACCTCCAATTTAATATTCTATAGCTATTAGACACCTCTACCTTGTATATTAGAACTTTCGCACTTTATGCGATTTAGTCCTCTTTCACAATTAAGCATACAATTGCTAAAATTAAAACACCAAAATTTCCATACTTCCTTATAGTCATGCTATAACATATAAAAAAAAATATCAAAAATAATTTCCTCCAACCTCGGATTAGTGGTCCCAAAACCACTGTTCCGACTAGCCCCAAAATCGGGCTGTTACAACTCTCCCCCCTTCAGAGATTTTCGTCCCCGAAAATCTTACCGGTAAAGAGGTTTGGGTATTGTTCCCTCATGGCTTCTTCCGGTTCCCACGTAGCCTCTTCCACATCGTGCTTTTGCCATAACACTTTCACTAAAGCTATGCTCTTATTCCTTAACTGTTTAACCTCTCGAGCCAATATCTTAATTGGTTCCTCTTCATAAGTCATGTCCGGTCGTATTTCAATTTCTATTGGAGGGATCACATGTGAAGGATCGGAACGATATCACCGCAACATTAAAACATGAAACACATTGTGTATTCTCTCTAACTCTGCCGGCCACGCCAACCGGTATGCTACTGGCCCAATCCTCTCAATAACCTCATACGGTCCTATGAATCGTGGACTCAATTTACCCTTTCGACCGAATCTCAATATTTTCTTCCACGGGGATACTTTCAGGAATAATTTATCACCCACTTGAAACTCGATTTCTTTCCTTTTTAAATCCGCGTATGACTTTTGTCGATCCGAAGCAGCTTTCAGACTATCACGGATCACTTTCACTTTCTCCTCGGTCTCTTTAACTAGATCAACCCCGTGAATTTGTTTCTCACTAAGCTCGGTCCAATACAAGGGAGTCCGGTATTTACGACCATATAAAGCTTCATACGGTGCCATCCGTACACTCGACTGGTAACTGTTGTCATAGGCAAACTCAACCAAAGGTAGATATTTTTCCCAACTACCTTCGAACTCTAACACACAGCATCGGAGCATATCCTCAAGAACTTGAATCACTCTTTCGGATTAGCCATCAGTTTGAGGATGGAACGCAGTACTAAAATTCAATCTTGTACCCAAGGCTTCTTGCAACTTCTTCCAAAACCTCGAGGTAAATCTCGGATCTCTATCCGAGATAATAGATATAGGCACTCCTTGTAATCTCACCACCTCGACAATATATAGCTCGGCTAACTTATCAAGTGAATAATCCACACGCACCGGTATAAAGTGAGCCGACTTCGTTAATCTATCAACAATAACCCACACAACATCTTTCTTTTTCGGAGTCATAGGTAACCCCGTTACGAAATCCATCGTGATTCGATCCCACTTCCACTCGGGAACCATCACCGGCTGAAGTAATCCCGAGGGCACTTGTTGCTCAACTTTCACTTGTTGACAAACTAAATATTTCGTAACAAACTCGGAGATGTCTCTTTTCATACCCAGCCACCAATACAACTTCTTCAAATCATTGTACATTTTCGTACTGCCCGGATGTATTGAATAGAAACCACTGTGTGCTTCATGTAAAATTTTCCGGATCAACTCATCATCCTTAGGTACACAAGTTCTGTCATGAAACATAAAACAACCATCTGAACTAACTCAAAAATCAGAGTCATTTCTCGATTTGCACTGAGCTCTCTTAGCTTGCATCTCACTATCATTTTTTTAAGCTTCACATATCTGCTGAATAAATAACGGTCTAGCCCTCAACTTGGCCAATTGAGCACCATCATCAGACAACGTTAAACTCGTACTCATAGCTCTCAAGGCATATAGGTATTTTCTGCTCAAGGCATCCGCAACCACATTCGCTTTCCTTGGATGGTAATCGATTACTAACTCATAATCCTTCAATAATTCGAGCCACGTCGTTGTCGCAAATTCAAATCTTTTTGGTCCATCAAGTACTTCAAACTCTTGTGATCGGTGAAGATTCGACACTTCTCACCATATAAATAATGACGCCAAATCTTCAAAGCAAAGACGATCGCAGCCAACTCCAAATCATGAGTCGGATAATTTTTCTAATGCGGTTTTAGCTGTCTCGAGGCGTAAGCTACTACCTTACCCTCTTGCATCAACACACAGTCGAGACCATTTAATGACGCATCGCTGTAGACCACAAACTCTTTCCCCGACTCAGGTTGTACTAAAACTGACGCCTCAGTCAACAATGTTTTCAATCTCTCGAAACTTTGTTGGCATTTCTCAGTCCATTCAAATTTAACATCCTTATATAACAATTTCGTCATCGGGGTAGCAATCATGGAGAACCCCTTTACGAAACGTCTATAGTACCCCGCTAAACCCAAAAAGCTTCTAATCTCTGACACATTCCTTAGAGGTTTCCACTCCACAATAGCCGAGATCTTACTCGGATGAACTCTTATGCCATCACCCGACACAATGTGTCCTAAGAATCTGACCTCTCGGAGCCAAAACTCACTCTTGCTGAATTTAGCATACAACTGCTTGTCTCTTAAAGTCTGCAAAACAATTCTCAGATGCTTTGCATGCTCCCCCTCATCTCGGGAATAAATTAATATGTCGTCGATAAAAACAACTACAAATTTATCCAAATACGGTCTGAAGATACGGTTCATTAAATCCATAAAAATCGTAGGAGCATTCGTTAGGCCAAATGGCATGACAAGAAACTCATAATGGCCATACCTTGTTCGAAATGCAGTTTTCGGCACATCCTGTTCCTAAACCCTCAATTGGTAATAGCCAGACCTTAGGTCTATCTTAGATAACACCGTAGCTCCTTTCAGTTGGTCAAATAAATCATCTATCCTTGGTAAAGGATACTTATTCTTCACTGTCACCTTGTTGAGTTGTCTGTAGTCTATGCACAATCTCATCGACCCATCTTTCTTCTTCACAAAAAGTACCAGAGCACCCCACGGTGAATAGCTCGATCTTGTAAAATCCTTGTCCGTTAACTCTTGCAACTGAATCTTCAACTCTTTTAATTCCAATGGTGCCATCCTATACGGAGCAACCAAAATAGGTGCCGTACTCGGAACTAACTCTATCCCAAACTTGACCTCTCTAACTAGAGGCAATCCGGGTAACTCTTTTAGAAACACATCTGGATACTCGCATACTACCGGCACTGATTCAATCTTTACCTCTGACTCTTGAGTATTCATCACAAAGGAGAGATAGGACTCATACCCCTTTCTCAAGTATTTCTCAGCTACCATAGATGAAATCATTACAGGCAAATTATCCGATTTACCTGATTCAACCCGAATGACATCTCTATTTACACATATCAATTCAATAAACTTACTACCACAGTTTACTAAAACATTATAAGCAGTAAAGCAATCCATACCAAGAATCAAATCAAATTCATCAAATGACAACAACATGAGATTTGCTGGAAAATAATGACCTCTAATTGTCAAAGGACAATTCCTACACACCTTGTCAACTAGCACATGTTTGCCTAGCGGGTTTGACACTTTTACTACAAATTTTGTAGACTCAACAATCATACGCATGCTAGATGTCAATTTCATGCAAATGTAAGAATGGGTAGACCCCGGATCAATCAAAGCAACAACAGAGATATCATGAAGAGAAAAAGTACCCGTTATCACATCTGGAGATGATGCCTCTTCACGAGCGCGAATGGCATAAGTCCTTGCAGATGCTCGACCCCCCGACCTCACAGCAGAGTCTCTAGGCGCACCTCTACTACTAGTCCCACCTCCCGAGTTCTTTTGTGATCTACCCCTCAAAGATACATTGCTTGGTCTTACTTATTGCTTTCATTCCTTCTCATCCCTCTCTGGACAATTCCGGATGAAATGGTCAGGTGAACCACACTTGTAACAATTATGATTATTCCCCCAACACTCCCCAATGTGTTGTCTACCACAATTTCGACACTCTGCTTTATTAGACTTTGGATTTACCACGCTTGCCATCGAGGTGGCTTGAACTCTCGAGCCCGAGTATTTAATACCTCGATCTCAGTGTGAATATGCAACTGATGCAGTCGTCCGAGGGTTCACTTCCTTAGACCTCTTTGATTGAGTTTGGTACGATTTACTCATTGGCCTCTTTCTTGCATCTCGGGCCTCACTCATGGCTTTTCTCTTTTCCTTATTTAGTTCCTCCACCTTGCATGCCCTATCAACCAACTCCACAAATTCTTTCAATTCCAAGATCCCAACTAGAATTCTGATATCCTCATTCAGCCCATCTTCAAACCTTTTACACAAGATAGCTTATGTGGACACACACTCTTGTGCATACTTGCTGAGTCTAGCAAACTCGCACTCATATTCTGCCACAGTCATTCTGCCTTGCTTCAGTTCAAGTAATTCTTTCCGTTTCTGATCCACAAATCTCTGACTTATATACTTCTTTTGGAACTCTTCCAAAAAGAAGTCCCACGTCACTCTCTCCCTTGGAACCACTGACGTCAATGTTTTCCACCAACGATATGCCGAGTCCTTCAGTAATGACACAGTACATTTCAAGCTCTCCTCAGGTGTGCAAGAGAGTTCATCAAATACCCTCATTGAGTTCTCAAGCCCGAATTCCACGTTCTCGGGGTCATCGTCTATGTTAGCTCTATATTCTTCGGCCCCTTTCTTTCGAATCTTATCTACCGGGGGTTTGGTCATTCTCACCAAATCTATACCTTGCGGAGCCACGGGGATTGGCTGAGGTATAGGAGGGGGTGGAAGAGGTTGAGCATTAGGGTTCGCTCGTACATACTCCGTATACCAATTACTCATCATTTGGAGAAAGGCTTCCCAGGTCTCTTCTCCTTGACCCATAGTCTCGGGACTACTCTCTACAGGCGCGGTCCCTTGCGCGGGAGCTGGCGCGTTACTAGCAGCGTCATCAGTAGCTACTCGATCGGGATCCATTTACTATATAAAAACAAAGTTTAGAATTATCAGAAGTCACCACACTATCAATGTACATTCATGGCATGTATAGCTAGACTCTTACACACGCTACGGTAGTCTGAGAATCGACTAAACCATAGCTCTGATACCACTAAATGTAACACCCATTACCCGTATTCGACGCCGAAATCGGGTACGAGGCGTTACCTAACTTAACTTGCTTAAACATACAACGTCGGGCCATAAAATTTTGTTCCAACTTAAAACTTTTGCATTCATATTCATAACATCCTTATTATGGGACTACGAGTCCCTAAACATACAATCGGGATGGTGCGGAACCAAACCGAAAAATTTTACACGCTTAGAATATTTTTTCTTAAAACAGGGCCACACGCCCGTGTGAAATGGGACACGCCCGTGTGGGCAGGCCGTGTGGTCACACACGCCCATGTCCCTAGCCCATGTGGGATTTATTTTTCATTCGAACCTACAGGGGTTTTCACACGGCCGGACACACGCCCGTGTCTTTGGCCCGTGTCTTTCACACGGCCTAGACACGCCCGTGTCCTCACCCGTGTGTGAAAACTTGAGTATTTTGTTTATGACGTCAGCAACCTCATAAGGGGCACACGGCCTAGGCACACGCCCGTGTGTCTAGCCCGTGGTCGACACTGACTTGCAACGCTAACATGCAGGGGACACACGACCCAGTCACACACCCATGGGACTGACCGTGTGTCACACACAGCCTAGACACACGCCCGTGTGCCTACCCGTGTGGACAAGAATAAGGCTATTTGCAAAGCTCTTTTTATCACCCTAACTCATACAACATAAACCTCATTCAACCATTAATCAAACAACCCAATCATGCAACATACACCTTCATGAATAATCTCATCTTTTTATATATTAATAATAGTGAGCCATCAACTATGGCTATTTAAAAAAAGTTCATCTTTAAACGAGCCAACACACTTGGCCAAAACCACAAAACATTTCACTAAGTCTAGCCCCTATACATGCCATACTCAAAACACTAAGTCTATATATACCGAGATGAGCTGATAGTATGGGTGATCTTCCGATTATCTTCGTATCCCGAGCTAGCTCTTTGACACTATAAAACAAGAGAAAAGAAAGGGAGTAAGCTTTAAGCTTAGTAAGTTTACATGTAAACAATAAGCATCATAACATATACTAATCTATCAATAACATTATATACTAAGCAAGAACGATTCACATTTCCATATCATGCTTACTGATTCCATTTCTTATCACATTCCAACCATATAACAAATATAATGCTCACATTTACTTGCACACATCCCCTGCACTCATCACCACAAAGCCACATGAAACATTTACTTAAATAATTTCTCGATGAACCATTCGGAACAATACTAAACACTCGGTGGTTTCGCACACAACCCACCATTAATCTATAATAGGGTGGTATCGCACATAACCCACCAATAAGAATATTTACGGTGATATCACACATAGCCCACCAAATGATAATATAAACGATGGTATCGCACACAGCCCATCGTGATTAAGGAATAAGGTGGTATCGCACACAGCCCACCAAAAGATTATTACGGTGGTATTGCACACAGCCCACCAAAAGATTATTACGGATATTTTTTCGCACTTACATATCTATTCCGATGTTCATACGGGAAGTACTCACCATCTATCAATTTCAATCAATCTCAATCATCAATGATCTTATTCATACAATGCACCAATAAGTAACAACATATGTATTAGAGATGTATCGTTTACACATAAACTTACCTCGGTGCAAAATATGTTAGTCGACGACTTAGTCCGTAACTTTGCCTTTTCCTCGGTCAAGGTTGTTTCTGCGCTCTTCTTGATCTATAATAATAAAATTCACTCATTTAATCACTTTATAATTCATGATGCATCAAAATTTCTACTAAGGCAAAAATGACCATTTTGCCCTTATATTTTGGCAAAATTACAATTTTGCCCCTAGGCTCGTAAATCGTTTTCATCATATTTTCTCATTAAACAAGCCTAACTGAACATTTATTTATCTTACAACAACTCACAAAACCAATTATTTCATGCATTTATTACTAATTTACAACCTTTACAACTAGATCCTCTTTAGGTGTTTTCATAATAACACCTTTCACAAAAGTTATTCCTTAACTCACTAGCATTCATTTTCTTCCATAAAAAACCAGCAAACAACATAAACACTCTCATGGCAAGTCCCTAAACTTTCAACCATTTTGCAAATTAGTCCCCTCATTAGCTAGCTTAAGCTTTGGGGATTCCAAAAGTACAAAAATTATCAAGAAACACCCCTAAAATCACTTACTTGCAAGGGAATAGCTTGGCTGAAAGTTTGGACTCCAAAAACTCCTATTTTCTCTTCAATTTTTGGTGGAGAAGAAGTGTGAATAGTGAAAGATGACATCTTCTTTCTTTGCCTTATTTTATTTATTTTTTTATCACCTAATTTCACCAAATTTTCACCAAAATTTAAAGCCCTTGTCTCCTTAGTCTATATGGTCGGCCACACCCACTTAATGGCCTAATTGTACTTTAAGGACCTCCAATTTAATATTCTATATGTAACACCCCTAACCCGTATTTGTTGCCGGATTAGGTTTAAAGGCGTTACCGGACAGATCGGAAACATTTTCAGAAGTTCATACATTCATCCATCAATCTCAAACATAATGTCCCTTAATACGGTCAACGAGACCCAAAACATGCTTATAAACTGGGTCGGGACTACACCGGAACACATACAAAATTTCACAGAAATTTAAAACTTTTCTAAGTTTCAGGGGTTACACGCCCGTGTAGGCAAGCCGTGTGCCTCCCACGGCTGCTAGACACCCCCGTGTGTCCTCCCCGTGGTCGAATCTGACCTCACATCCACGGCTACCAAGCACGCCCGTGTGCCTTGGCCGTGGTCGAAACTGTCTTTACACCCACGGCCACCCAGCACCTCGTGTGCTAAGGCCGTGTATTCTTAGGCCATATACTGACTTTCTCACACGGCTACTAGACACGCCCGTGTGTCTTGGCCGTGTGCTATTAGACTAGCTACTGACTTAGCCCGACGGTCACTAGGCACGCCCGTGTGCCACAACCGTGTGACATTATAGGCCATTTGCAAAGCCAAAATGTCACCCAATGGGTCATACCTACAAGTAAAATCATCAAGACATCTCATGCCTATTTGACAACCAAAATCATACCAAAATAACCATCCAAATTTCAAGGCTAAAACTCATCTCATCACAAGTATAATTCATTCCTTTGCTTAATCAAAACTTGACCATTTCATGCATCAACTAGCCAAGCCAAAAACATACTTCATATATCACATACATTCAAGCAAATTCTCAACCCATAGCTAGCCAAATCACATGGCTAAGTTCCTATAACAAACTCATATCAAATACTAGCCTATACATGCCATATCTAGCTATATACATTTCCAAAATGTACCAAAATGAGTTTAGTAGTGTGATGATGATCCTTGACGGTCCCGAGCCTTCAGTAGCTTTGACGACCTATAAAACAGAGAAAAACACAAACAAAGTAAGCTTTCCAAAAGCTTAGTAAGTCATAATACAAGTAAACTCAACATGTAGAGCATATAAGCATGTAGAAACATTGATACAATTCATATACATAGCAATTTCTCACATATATACTTTGATCCATACTCTTGGCTACATATGCCCCATTCATAACCATTCTTGCATCTCATTCACATTCTCATATTCAAACATACTTTTCTTCAAATCAAAGTCATATAGGTACTTACCTTTTATACACACTTAGTGTACATACCAAATGTACCTGAAACGAATATACATTCACAAAATCGTTTATAGCTCGGATTTGCCCGTTGAACCGTTCGAAATCTACTAGGTTAATCAGAAACTCGTAATGATCGTACAATGCCAACGTCCCGCATTTGCGGTCTTACATGTACTCAAATATCGATGCCATCGTCCCGCATGGGTCTTATACTGAATCAATACGATGCCGATGTCCCGCACATGGTCTTACACGTAAAGCTCATATCGACGCCAACGTCCCAGACGTGGTCTTACACGAAAAGCTCATATCGATGCCAACGTCCCAGACGTGGTCTTACACGAAAAGATAATATCAATGCCAACGTCCCAGACGTGGTCTTACACGAATGTCAAATCAACGCCAACGCCTCTGGGCGTGGTCTTATATGATAAAAATGAGCGTATACCTATGGATTCCTAGGTTCGTACGGGACTTCTCGGTCATTGTCGCTAAGTCGATCTTATCTCAAAAATCATTTGCATTACAACACATAAGCATTCAATATCGACAATAGGCATATGAATATGCTCAACTCAATACAATTACATTTATTTGCAATATGACTTACCTCGGATTCGATTTATCGGAAATGGAAACGGCTACTCGGTTACTTTCGCCTTCTCGCTGTCTAAGTCTATTTTCCTCGGTTCTTGATCTAAACATATTCAGAATTAATCCTTTTATTCACTAATTCATTCAATTCAGTCCAAGGACACACATTTAGGGCTATTTGCAATTTAACCCTCACATTTGCACAATTTATCAATTTAGTCCATTTTTCTCAAAACATCAATTTCACAAAATCATTATATACACATGCTTAGCCGAATATTCATACATATCATACAAGCCCCTATTTTACATCAAATTTACAATTTAGTCCTTCAAGTTACCATTTTCTCAATTTAGCCTTAATTAGCTAATTTCATCAAAATTTCAAGAACAAAGTATGTTCATCTAGCTCAAATCTTCCGTTTAACACCATAAATCATCACAAAGCTCAACATAACATCAATGGCATTTCTCATGAACAACATCAATTCATCAAATTGAGAGATGGGCTTGATAGTAAACTAAGCAACAATCTCAAAAACATAAAAATCATCAAAAATCATACTCAACACATACCTTAATTTTGCTTAATGAGTACCGAATGCCCTAGCTTCTTCTTTCTTTTTCTTTTGTTTGATTTTCAGCACCTCCCAAAGATGATAACATTCATCTTTTCACTTGTTTATTTTATTACAAACATATTATTATGCATTTTACTATTCTATCCATTCATTAAACTTATAAGACAAATAACAATAAGGTTATTTTGTCATTTAATTACCCACTATCTTATAATTGGCTAAATTGCCGCATAAGGCTTCCTTATTTAAAAAGCCACAACAAATAGGTGCTTTGACATATAACATGCAATTCCACATTCAATGCAATTCAATCCTTTTGTCAAATTAAACACACAGACAGGCAAATTAACTTACGGAAATTTAATACATTCTTAATCACTTATCAACGGTACATAAAATAATATTAAAATATTATACAGACTCGAATTTGTGGTCCCAAAACCACTGTTCTGACTAGGGTATAAACCGGACTGTTACACTATAGCTATTAGACACCTCTACCTTGTATATTAGAACTTTCGCACTTTATGCGATTTAGTCCTCTTTCACAATTAAGCATACAATTGCTAAAATTAAAAAACCAAAATTTCCATACTTCCTTATAGTCATGCTATAACCTATAAAAAATATCAAAAATAATTTCCTCCAACCTCGGATTAGTGGTCCCGAAACCACTGTTCTGACTAGCCCCAAAATTGGGCTGTTACATTGACATTAAATAATGTTGTGCTCAACTATAAACTGAAACGGGTTGATTTGAGATGTTCGGCGGGCGAACTAATTACAGTTGAGTCTAAAAAAGCAAACAATGTTACAAGAGTTGTTTCAGCTATTTCTGCGCAAAAAATGATTCGTAAGGGTTGTGAGGCATTTCTGGCTTATATACTAGATACTTGAGATTTTGGGTCAAAGCTGGATCAGGTACCTATTATTAATGAATTTACAGATGTATTTCCTGAAGAGTTATTAGGATTTCCACCAAACGTGAAGTTGAATTTGTTATCGATCTGATACCCGAGACTGCACCGATATCCATTCCACCATATAGAATGACACTGATCGAGTTGAAAGAACTTAAAACACAATTGCAAGAATTGTTAGACAGAGGTTTTATCCGACCGAGTGTATCTCCATGGGGTGCACTAGTGTTGTTTGTGAAAAAGAAAGATGGTTCGTTGAGATTACGCATCAATTACATGTAGCTGAATAAAGTGACGAAAAAGAATAAATATCCTTTTTATTGTATTGATGAGTTGTTTGATCAGTTGAAATGTGCAACTGTGTTTTCTAAGATAGATCTCTGATCAGGATATTACCAGATGCGAGTAAAAGACTGTGATGTGCTGAAGACTGCTTTCCAAACTATGAATTTTTGGTAATGTCTTTCAGATTAACTAATGCTCCGGCTGCTTTCATGGATCTGATAAATCAGGTTTTTTAGCCTCAGTTGGATAGATTTATGGTTGTATTTATTGATGGTATAATGATCTACTCTAAAACAGAATCCGAGCATGCTCGACATTTGAAAACTGTATTACAGATTCTGCGCAAGAAATAGTTGTATGCAAAATTCAGCAAATGTGATTTCTGGCTTCAAAAGGTTGGATTTCTTAGACACGTGGTTTCTGTAGATGGGATACGTGTTGATCCGAGCAAGATTTCTATCATTGTTAATTGGAAAGCTCCAAAAAATATTTCAAAGGTACGAAGTTTTCTGGGATTAGTAAGTTATTATCGTTGCTTTGTTAAAAACTTCTCTATAATAGCTTCACCGATGACTAAGTTGCTACAGAAGAATGTTGGTTTTGTTTGGTCAGATGAGTGACAGCGGAGTTTTGATCAGTTAAAAAGAATACTGACAGAAGCTCCAATACTGACACAACCTAAATCTGGGAAAGAATTTATTGTATACAGTGATGCGTCACTTAGCGGACTAGGTTATGTATTAATGCAAGCCGGGAAAGTAATAACTTATGCTTCTCTTCAGTTAAAGCCACATGAGCGGAACTACCCGACTCACAACTTAGAGTTAGCTGTTATTGGTTTTTCTCTGAAGATTTGGCGTCACTACCTTTATGGTGAAAAATGTCACATATTTACAGATCATAAAAGTTTGAAATACTTGATGACTTAAAAGGAGTTGAATTTTAGACAGCGACAGTGGCTAGAGCTATTAAAAGATTATGATATTGCGATTGACTATCATCTCGAGAAAGCTAATGTTGTTGCAGATGCATTAAGTCAGAAGCTGTTATTTTTCTTGAGAGCATTGAATACGTATTTGACACTAGAGGGTGATGGTTCTGTTTTAGCTAAATTGAGGGCTAGACCTTTATTTCTTCAACGGATTCAGGAGTTATAGGATGACGACCCGAAGTTATTAGCTAAACGAGAGCAAATCTAGAATGACTCGACTACGGGATGTACTGTAGATGCCGATGGTATGATGTATTTCCATAGCAGGTTGTGTTTTCAAAATAATCCAGAGCTAAAACAGATATTTTATCAGAAGCTCACACGCCAGTGTGTATAGACCACGTAACTCTCTGATTTGGATCACACAACCGTGTCGTAGGCCGTGTGCCAGCCCGTGTAACATTTGAATTACCCTCACACGGTCGTGTCACAGGCCATGTGTCTGCTCGTGTGAAAATGGCACCTATACTATTTTTTTAAACACGCTCCGAAAAAAGACCCATTTGAGCTGCCCGTGTGCTTCACACGGCCATGTGACAGCCTATGTCCCAGGCCGTGTGATCCAAAAAATGTCCTACTTCAAGCTCAAACTTCACTCAATTGCATAGGTACCTAAACCAACACATAACATGTTATCACAAGGCTTCAAACACATACAAGAACATCCAAAACATGCTAATTCAATCCATTTAAGACCTAACCAATGGGTCAATAATGACACTTCATCTCAATTATCCAACATTTCACTACTTTAGTTTCATCACATTAGTCTCAACATACTCATATTCAACTTACCTTCAATTTACTTATATTATACCTAATTCAAGTCACACTTACACTTTCATGATTGTTCGCTTATACTATAACATGAAATTAAACATACATACCAGATTTAAACTATCATATCACAACATCAAAATGCACCATCAAACACAATACATGTACTTATGAACATTACAAAACATAATCAGATTTCCTATTACATGCCATATAAGCCAAGATAGATTCAAGGGTTACCAATAATTCCCCGAATAGTGTGATTTCTTCGTGCTAATCCGGTCTCCCGATACACAAAATGTATCTACAATTAAACAAGACAAACACATGAGTAAGCTTTTCTAAAGCTTAGTAAGTTCGTTGATTGAACAATAAAGCTTACTATATTACGTATAATAATTCAATTAATAAAATTTATAAACAATGTTTCCGACAATGATAAACCATAATAGTAACATATTTTAATCCCACATTTAGCATGCTTTTGGATGGTTTATCCCTTGAATTATGGAATTTGGTGCTCTTAATCCTTTAATTTCATGTTTTATACTCAGGAGAGCATAAGAGGATGAAAAGAACGAGAAACAGGCTTAAAACGGGCCAAATGGGCCAAAGTGAGAAATCAACACAGCCTGGGGTTTCACCATACGACCGTGCCTCCTTAGCAGGCTCGACCATGGCCTACAACTCGACTTACACGGGCGTGTGCCATGGGCGTGTCCCTGCCATGGAAAAGAAGAATTTTATTCGGATTAGGGTACTTAGAGGCAAAGAAACACATTCCAAAAGCCTATATAAACACCCTAAAGGCCAACCTTTAGGGGGGTCCAGCTAGGCTAAGGAGCCAAGCCGGAAAGGTCAGAATCGTGGATTTACTCGACGAAAGCCAGTTGATTCATCTCAAGAAGCTGGAGTCATACTCAAGACGGAAGATCTTCTCTTCAATTCCTTCAGGGGGTTTCAGGGTTTTTCTTATGTTTTGTTTTATCTTTTCTTCTGAGATGTATATTTTTATTATTATGAACTAAACCCTCAGATACCTGAGGGGGATGAAACCTAAGACGGATCTTGTTATTGTTTTCTGAATTATATGATAAATACTTGATTTGTTCTTAATTATGTGTCCTTAATTCTTGTTTTGATATTTCAGGATATTGATTCAAGTATTGATGTGCTTAGGTAGAGGAAGAATAGACCCCGCCTAAGAGTAGATCTAGCATAGTTAGCGGGAGTTGCTCGCGCGCCTAGAGATATAGGTGACGAAAATCTCATTTGATTAGGGTCAAACCTAATATGGGAGTCCATAGATCGAGTTAATGCAATTCTAGGGGTTTTAATTAGAAAGAGATTTCAATTAATCAACCTAGGGTTAGACGTTAGTAGCCTCGAGAGAGGTATTAATATACATTAGGGAATCCTACGGATCAAGTCAAGTGAATAAATCGTCTGTTCGTGAGTTAGATAACAAGTGAAGTCTAGGTGGATTCTTCCTTGGGTATTGTCTTAATCAATTGGTTTTTCCCACAAGTATTTCCCCAATTCATTCTCTTTGTCTTAGCGTCTTTAGCTTAGTAGTTAGTTAATTTTAGATTAAACAATAATTCACTTCAATTCTTAGGCTAAATAATAGAAAGAAAGTTAGTATTAGTACTTTTGGTTCCTTTGGGTTCGATATTCCGATCTTGCTACTAAACTATACTACTGTTCGATAGGTGCGCTTGCCTCAATCGTTGTCACAGTTAGTTTCTAGGCTAGATCATTCATTATATAAATTTTAAAACCCTGACAACAAAGTCCTTAACAAAGTTCCTCGCGATAAGGTTCTTAATAGAGTTCCTATCAATCACAGCTCACAATAGGTGAGTAATGTTCAAAACACTAGTACAAATTAATTTCCATATTTCAATAACATTCAGAGATCATTAAAACATATCCCAATGAATGATAAATGGATACGAGTACACGGTTAACCATCCAGCACACCAGAAGTTCGTATAAGCCAAACCAACCAACACAAATCAATATATGAATAATTCACTATCTCATATTCCATATACAGGCATTAGTTCATCAACCAAACATTCATCGGCTCAAAATATCTCGTTAGTGCTCAATGTTATAACGATCCATTACTTCATTACTCATATACTTAACATCATTATAATGTTCAATCCAAAACAATTTAATTAATTCAATATACATTTAAATGCATTAGAATTAAACCGAATAAACTTACAAGACTGATTTGCAGTAACAATCCAAAGTAGCTCAATTCAGTTCTCAATATTAATTTTCGAAAAGCATACATGTCCACAAGGAAATCAATTCAAGATACCAAGTACAAAACATGCCATTCGAAGTCTTTAAACAAGTAATTAATCCAATAATTATGACCTGATGAACGGCTGACAGATACGAGTACATAAGTAGTCCAACCGAAACATACCAAACGTTCACAAGAGCTAATCCAACCAATAATACACCTTGACACTAAGCGCCTAGCCCGTAGGCCAACATCCCTCCAAAACACACTTCGGCACTAAGTGCCAGCCCGAAGGCTTTACATCCTCCCTCGGTAACACGCCAGAAAAAGGGAGTAATACACAATGGCTCGCAACAAATTCTGAACCTCGGTATACTCAATAAATATATATAATTCATGTAACATCTCCTCCTCTTCAATCCCCATATAACACACCATGTAATCAGTCGTACTTTATCCCGCGTTCTTCCGGCCCAAACATAGTAATTTCACATCATTAATATAACAATTAATATCCATTATTCCATAGCATATCATTGTAAAATTCATATAGATATTAAATTACAAGTTGGACGAACTTACTAGACTAAACTGCAGCAACGACCAAGTACAGGGGCTAATTGGCAATTTTCCTTTTTCCTCAGTTTTCCGCTCGTTTAGGATCTAAAATAATAATACCATTCAATTCACTAATTCTAACATAAAAACTAAATCATTTTATGCAATTAAGTCTTTTTTGACATTTTTATAAAATTTCCCCCAACATTTTACTTTTATACAATTTAGTCCCTAAGCCCAAAACATGCAATTTAACCATTTTTATTCAGTTTCAAGTTTAGCCAAATTGTTTGGAACCCTATTAAAGCCCATATTTTATATTATTTCACATTAAGTCCTTGTACTTTTACTAATTTCACATTTTAGTCTTTAAACATTAAAATTACCAAAAATTACTTTACAAAATAGTCCTATCTAGCAACCAAGCTTAATATTCTACCATAAAATTTCAAGAACATCTCAAATTCATCAATGATACAATCTATTACATTTGAAAGTTTTACAAATTAATCCCTGGGTTAGCTAGATTAAGCTAATACAAGCTCAAAAACATAAAAATTACTAAAAACGGGCCAAGTTTACCTCCTAAATTGAAGACCCCTAGTTGGTGAAGGTGTCTTCCTTCTTCCCCCATGGCTATACAGGTTTTGAAAAGAAAGAAATAAGAGGATAATAGCTTTAATTTAACATTATTTTAATTTTAACCTTTTATTTTCTTAATTTACAAATTTAACCTTTACAATATACCTATAAAAGTCCATATTTGTCCATCAATTGAAAATATGGTATAATTACCTTCTAAGGAGGGTTTAATTGCACAATTGATCCTTCAATTAAATTAAATTCCAACTAAATAAACTTAATTACAATTTAAGCCTAAACTAATTAGGACTAAAAGAGCAAATAACCCAAAAGCTAATAGATTAATCATATCCACCACCGCTTGGAATTTTTGACCGTGGTCTAATTACCATTTTGGTCCCTTTTGTATTTTAAATCTATAGCGATCAACTTTTACCTCTTTTATAATTTAGTCCTTTTTCCTAAATTAAGCAATCAATCGTCAAAATTACTGGACCAAACTTCAATTCACCTATAATACGACTCTATAAATATTTTATAAAAATATTTAGGAATTTAAAATATGGAAACGAGGTCCTAATACCTCGTTTTCAAAAACCATTTGACTTTTGAACAAAACCACTTATACTAGCTTTTAATTCAATTGTTTAAAATCATCAAATCAAAATTCAATATAAAAATCATTATCGACTTGTATAATTTAAATACTAATTATACGAACTTACTCGTCAGGTTTGTGGTCCCGAAACCATTGTTTCTAACACCACTGAAAAAGGGGTTGTTACAAGAATTAATTAATTGAATGAAATTATTATTCTAGATCAAGAACGAGTTGATAATTGTAGAAAATAGAAAGTTGCAGAATAGTCTCTATACTTTTGACATCGATGTAGTTTAGTCTAGTAAGTTCATTCGGATTAATTGTAAAAACAATTTAAATGCTTGTTATATAGACTTAGTTATTGAATGTTGATTAATGAATTAATGCAATAGAATTAGTGAGTTATTATCGCTTGATCACTGATGAAATGTCCTGAGCTAGATGAACGTAGGATAGAGTACGATTAGCATGCCAATAGGTTATTTGCGCCTGGTACGAGATTGGTATGAGATGTGACGATTATTTCTGTATATCCTCTGTTCACTGAGTATACTAAGGTCCTGCATTTGTTGCGGATTATTGAGTTATATTACAGTGTTTATCTGGTGAGTTACACGGGTGGACACACGGGTGGGCACACGGGCGTGTGGGGTAGTCACACGGCAGTGTGACCCGTGTTTTGAATTTTTTTTATTTTTGTCCCAAATCTCTTGTTTTGTTTCTAATTGGTCTCTGATTGTTCCAAAACTATTTTTAAGGCCACGTAGGCTCGATTTAAAGCCCATAGATGTATGATTTATTCTAATCTTAATTATTTATGAATTATGATAATTAATCTTATAAACTTGATGCTACCGGTTATTGATTCTTCTAAATTGTACGGTAATATGCCGTAACTCTAATCTGACGATGGATATAGGTTATAGGTGTTATATGTGTTGCCAAGATGTGTGGATTACCCCAGACCATGTGGTCCATTTTCTATATTTTCTCTTTTTTTTCAAGTAATAAAAATAAAAGTATTAGCATGCAACATAAAAAATGAAATAATAATAATAACTAAATAAATAAAAAAACTCGGGGTTTCCTCCCGGGAAGTGCTTATTTAGAGTCTAAGCTCGACTTCTCTTTTTAAGCTCATGGTTAATTCAGATTTTGGAGCCAGAGCTCCTTTCTCTTGTTATCAGTATCACCACCAAGATATAGTTTGAGTCGATGATCATTTACCTTGAATGTGTCGTAATCAGGGTGTGTTACCTCAAAGGTTTCGTATGGGGAGACGTTTTGTACCACAAATGGATTCGACCATCTTGACTTGAGCTCTTCAGGGAATATTCGTGGACCTAAATTGTCCAGTAGCGATTTGTCTCCAACTTTGAATTAGTTTATCCTCTTTAAATGCTCACTATAGTGTTGTTTTTTTACTCATTTGTACGTTCTTGGCCTTTATTCGTCATTCATTTAATTCATCGAGCTGTACCATTCTTTTTTCACTTGTCCTTTGACTTCTATCACCTTGAACAGGATACGGTTCTAACACGTCGTCATGAGTGGTTTCCTAAAAAGACTGTTGAGTCGCATGATTACTAACTTTAACAAAATAACGAGTATCATTTCGCTCACTAGAAACTCTCACAACATCAGGTTCTTGAAGAGTAACCTCTTCATCACCTACCTTCAGCACAAGTTCACCATAACCCACATCAATAACAGTTCTAGCAGTTGCTAAAAAGGGTCGACCTAAAATCATGGGTACCTCAATATCCTCATCCATGTCTAATAAAAAAATTAATAAGGAATATAAATTTATCGACTTTAACAAGTACATCCTCAGTAATACCCTTAGGATACTTCATTGACCTATAAGTTAATTGAATACTCATCCTAGTGGGTTTTGGTTCCTCGAGACCAAGTTGTTTGAACATTTTATAAGACATTAGATTTATATTAGCACCCAAATCAGCCAAAGTTTTTTTCTACATTTAATCTACCAATAAAATAAAGAATAGTAAAACTCTCGGGATCTTTAAGCTTGGTGGGTAGTTTGTTTGGAGAATGGTGGACCACTCCTCATTGAGCTCCACAGTGGACAGATCGTCTAACTTCCTTTTATTTGTTAATAGCTCTTTTAAAAATTTTGTATACTTTGGCATTTGCGAATGGACTTCAACAAAAGGTAAGTTTATATGCAATTTTTTCAAAAGTTCAAGAAATTTACCATATTGTTCATTGATGTGGTATCTCTTCAACGTTGTCAGATATGGAATTGGTGGTTTGTATTCTCTGACCACCGACTTATGTCATTTCTTGCATTCCTCAACCCCATCATTTTTCTCACAGCTTCAAGATTCAGCTTCTTTTTAGACTCGACTAACACCTTTCCACTTCATAAAGTGATTACGTGGACTTGCTATTTTGGGTTGGCTTCACTATTACTAGGTAAACCTCTTTGTTGACTCTTCGAAACCAATTTAAGAAGATGGTTAATTTTATTCTCGAGGCTCTGAATAGATGTCTGTTGATTCCTCAAAGTCGTTTCAGTGTCCTGGAATCTAGTTTCTGTCACTGAAATGAATTTCATTAACATCTCTTCCAGATTTGGCTTCTTTTCTTGCTGATAAGGTTGCTAAAAACCCGGAGGGGTTGTGACTTTTGATTTGCTTGACCATCCCAAGAGAAATTCGGATGATTCCTCCATCCTAGATTATAATTATTGTTATAGGGTTATTCTGAAGTCTAGAATTGTTACCCATAAAGTCGACTTGTTCATGCTCCATGTTAGAATCGAAGGGCAAACATTCCAAATTGGTCTCTACTCCAGTCGCATCATATTGCATTACCGAATTCATCTGCTTACCCATACTCAAACCATCAATTTTCTTACTCAAAACATTGGTTGCCTGAGTCGATTTTGTTCTCATGACTTGTAACACCCCAAACCCGGCCCATAAGTTTTAACCAGATCTGGTATGCTACGGGTTGTACATTGAAAACTTGTGCTAAGTTGGTTTTAGTAAATCATAAGTTATTGGGCAAAATTCGAATAAACAAGTGACTTTTGAAAAGAAAACATTGTATTATTATTATTTTGAATAATAAAACCTTTGACAAAGTTCCATAAGTTGCAAATATTAAAAACTAAGTAGTGAGTATAAACTATGGGGCCTTATTACATAAATGTTTCCAAAATTAAAAACTTAAGGAAAAAACGAAATAATCTATAGGAATAAAAACTTGATGGCCCTCGAGTCCGCCTTTGCTCCCATGTCCACGATCTACTGCTCATCCGCAAGTTAGGGAAAAATAATAGGGTGAGTCACCACCAAGACTCAATTAGTGTGTAAATCCCGAAAACACATCAAAGGCTTGGCCCACAAACACATTATGGCCTTGGCCCGTATACAAGGGTAACTATATATGCATCATGGCCCATCCCACCTAGAAATCCATCCTCTACACACCAACCCATACCAACCATCACACCTTGGGGATTTCTACAATCAACCCTCCAGCCGCTACACACCATATCGACAAATTGTGCTACTGTCTTAAAGACCGATCATCATGTGTGACCTATGTGGCAAAGCCACCGATCGCCATGCGACCTTAATAATACATCGTAGCATTTCGACAAATGAGTACTCATTATAAAGACCGATCACTATGTGACCTATGTGGCAGAGCCACCGATCGCTATGCGACCTTCTTCCCCATCATCATATCAATCCCATCCCATGCATACATACATGCAAAATCAAAACAATATACTACCTAAAAGTTCACAGTCTATCACATACATCGATACACATAAAGAAGTTTCTATGATTACGTACTGCATCCCTTGCCTACCCTTTTTGGTAATCCGACTGCCTATACAAACCTTTTAGGCTTTTTAGCCCATAACATATATTTAGTACAAATTACTATACAGCCTTTTTCCGGCTTTTAGCCCATAACATATATTTAGTACATATTACTATACAGCCTTTTTCCGGCTTTTAGTCCATAACATATATTTAGTACAGATTAATTAGTGTGTTAGAGATCTACACACCTGATTACCGTTAGAACGACACTCTCTATGTCGACACTATCAGAAGTCGATACAACTGCTACTTGCCTAAGGTGTTGTTCAGAAGCCGGTCCACAACCTGGTGGCCAATCCCGTACGGCTGACACAGCTCGTTTCTTAAACTTAGAGATTGGGTTTACAGACCCAATCCTCTCCTTTGCATGATCCATATTCGATTCCATCAAAAGTCCTTGTCAGAACTACTATCAATACATATGATCGTTAATCCAGATCATAAAGTTAAGATCTAGCATGCGATGAACGAATCTAGTGAAAATCTAGGGAAAATCACCTTACCTTAAAATCCCGAAATTGGAGACTAGCGATTTCCGGCTTTTAAATCTAGATGATCAGGTTTCTTTCAAATCCCGGAATGCCACCCAAACGCAAAAGAGAGGAAATATTAGCTTCATTCGGCAGCCTTAACAACCAAGTGGCCATTCGGCCTTGTCTCTTAAAAACCGAAAGAGATTGAAGAGATAGGAAAATCGGCACTCACCTTAACGTAGAAATTCGACTACCCCTTAGAGATTCCGCTTTTGAGAAGATCGAAAGAGAAGATGATTCAAGAAATCTATAGAGATTCGACTTTTAGAAGAAAGAAGAGAAAAGAATAATGGGGTTTTCGCTTTTAGAAGAAAGAAGAGAAAGAAAAGGTGGAAACCCTAAATGCCGAAAAAAAGAAGAGAACCCTCCTATTTATAGAAATTTCTGCACTCACCTATGAAAAATCGAAAGTGCCCTTCCCGATAACTAAAAATTAATCAAATAAAAGGAAAATTCGCACCCCTTTGCCATAAAGAAACCGATTTCTTCACTTCTCTAGGTGATGGAATTTCTGCCAACTCCTAGCCTTGTAGATAGCTCCTATCTTTTCTCCTTTTTTCCATATTATCAACTATATTATCTACATTATCCCATTCACATAAATCCTCCTATTTTTGAGCCTTGTTGTCATTCCACTCTATCTAACCCTAATGCCAAATTTAGCTAACTTAAATTAAAAGAGTTGGGCTCCATGTAACTTAAATTTGGGCCCTTTACTCCCTTGTGTGGCGTCACCTCCTTGCTCCCTAAGTGGCGCCATCGACCACTGGGCCACAAGCCCATTTTGATATTTTAAACTCGGATACCACCTTTTAAACCCTATAATGCCCAAACAAAAATTTAACTAAGGCTTCACTTCAATCTCGAGCCCAATTTGGACCCCTAATACTCAAATTAACTCATTACACATATTCACCCATTAAATGCATAGGCCCAAAAATTCAGGATGTTACGGTTCTACCCCTTTAGAGAAATTTCTCGTCCTCGAAATTTCCAACTAACTACTAATCGTACTACCCAAGTCTCACCACTATGCTTTCGCTGCGAACTCTAATTTAATATTATATAAACATTGCACGCATACAGTTTCTATACCCAAAAATATAGCATCCACTCAAAACATACCCGACTTAATGGTGATTGAACAATCCCGAGCCTTATGCTCCTCAGACCCGCATCTTAAACACGTTCCTGACTTCCTCCAACATTCACCCGGATGACACCTTCTGCAATATTCGCAAACCCGAAAGTTGGGACGTACCTTAACATGCTTCATAGAACGAGACTACAACCCTAGAAAACTACGATCTCTTTTTTCTTACAGTCCACGCACCCAACCCGAAATGTTTCACCGATTTTTTTAACCTCCTTCAGTACCTCCCTAACTAGTCGAAAGTCAAGACATCGGTCCCTAATACTTCCACGGCCTCGGCCGCGGCCTCTTCTTCCTCTCCTAGCGCTCATCGTCGATTCTCGTAGTATCTGAATTAGAAATTTTATGAACTATTAATTTCTTTCACTGATTAACCATGAACAATCTTATGGAAAGTAGTTTTAAGAGTGGTTCTTTCGATTCGAACCTATCTACGCTTTGATCTCAAGTTTATCTCCTAATTCTAGAAACCACATACATCAACCCGCATACATCAATCACACAAGTAGCATCCATGCACACACATTCATCGCATAAGGCTTTTTTTTTTCTGTCATTCCTCTACCGAGGGGTATTTCCGTAGTTTTTCCCTACAGGGTATTTTCCAAAATAAAGTGTCTTGGTGATTTTCTCAAAATAGGGTATCTTAGTGTTGTTGTTGTTTTCATTTTTTTAGCAGGGGTACTTTGGAAATTTTAATTTTTCAAATCGGGTCACATTTGTAAATCTAGGGGTTTTCGGGTAAATTTGCAAAACATGGGTATTTTATAAAATCACGGTTGTTTGGAAATTTTCACAAATCAAGTGTATTTTGGAAATTTTACAAAACTTGGGGGTATTTTGGTTGCGAAAAAGAAGAGAACCCTCCCTATTTATAGAAATTTTGGCACTCACCTATGAAAAACCGAAAGTGCCCTTCCTGATAACTAAAAATTAATCAAATAAAAAGGGAAAATTCGGCACCCCCTTTGCCATAAAGAAACCTATTTCTTCACTTCTCTAGGTGATGGAATTTCGGCCAACTCCTAGCCTTGTAGATAGCTCCTATATTTTCTCCTTTTTTTTCCATATTATCAACTATATTATCTACATTATCCCATTCACATAAATCCTCCTATTTTTGAGCCTTGTTGCCGTCCACTCTACCTAAACCTAATGCCGAAATTTAGCTAATTTAAATTAAAAGAGTTGGGCTCCATGTAACTTAAATTTGGGCCCCTTACTCCCTTGTGTGGCGTCACCTCCTTGCTCCCTAAGTGGCACCACTGACCACTGGGCCACAATCCCATTTTGATATTTTAAACTCAGATACCACCTTTTAAACCCTATAGTGCCCAAACAAAAATTTAACTAAGGCTTCAGCCCAATCCTGAGCCCAATTTGGACCCCTAATGCTCAAATTAACTCATTACACATATTCACCCATTAAATGCATAGGCCCAAAAATTTAGGATGTTACATGACTTGCCACTAATAGTTATTCAATGTCATCTCTTTAATAAATTCTTGGGCTTCCTCAAGTGTTTTATTATTCAATGTTCCACCAGCTATAGCATCAATTATCTGCCTAGTCGAGGGATTCAAATTGTTGTAAAAGGTTTAAACTTATAACAAAAAAGGTAAACCATGATGAGGGCACCTTCTTAGAAGATCCTTAAATCTCTCCTATACATCATATAGTGTCTTAAGCTCAATTTGGGTAAAAGAAGGGATATTATTCCTCAACTTGGCTATTTTGGCTAGTGGAAAATGCTTCAACAGAAAAAATTTAATCATCTGAGCCAAAGTTGTGATGGAACCCCATGAAAGTGAATTCAACCACTATTTTGTCTTGTTCCTCAAAGAGAATGGGAACAACCGTAAGCGTATGACATCATTAGTAATGCCATTAATCTTAAATATATAGCGGATCTCCAAAAAGTTATCCAAATGAGCATTCAGATCTTCATCTTGCAACCCATCAAACTGAACATATTGCTGCACCATCTGAATTGTGTTCGGCTTAATCTCAAAATTGTTTGCAGCAATAGTTAGTCTGACAATACTAGCTTCAGCCCCAATCAGAGTGGGCTTAGCATAGTCATACATAGTCCGAGGAGCAGGACGTACAGGAAGTTGCAGATTGACAAGATTATTATCCATCTCCATAGTAATGTCATTTTGCTCTTGATAGTCTACTAAAATCTGCTGTTGACCTTGCCTTGCTTCTCTAAATTCTCTCCGATTTCTACGAGTAGCCCTTTCAATTTCACTATAAAAAACTAATGGTTCCAATGGGTTACCTCTAGTCATAAACCAATGGAACCTATAGGAATCAAACAAAAGAAAAAATTAGAATTTAAAAATTAAATTAAAAACAAAAATATTAAAATAAAAATAAAAAATTAACAATTTAATAGAAATAAACTTTTCCTAATATTCTAGTCCTTGACAATGGCACCAAAAACTTGATGTGTCACGAAACTAACTAAAAATTCGACTAAGGCAAGTGCACCTATCAATTAATAGTATAGTTACGGTGAACAAAGATATCGTTCCCACGAAGACTAAAAGTAATAGTAATTATCGTCTTTCTATTATTTAACCGAATAGTTCGAGTGATCATTTAAAAACTAAAATTAACTAGTTTAATTAATTAATGAATACGACAAAGAACAAGTCAAGAAAATAATCGATTAACAATAAATAAGTGAAACAATACTCGGGAAAGAATTCACCTAGATTTCATTTGTCACTATCAATCTAAATGTAACACCCTAAAATTGGGCCTAGAAGTTTCGAGGGTAATTTAGGAAATTTAGCTGATATGTGCTTAAAATTTTGTAAGTTTGGTAATGGATATTGTTTTCGACAATGGCTATTAGGAAATTAAGTCAATTTCTGAAAATGGGTTTTAAATACTGTAACCCATAGGTTTGTGCAAGTGTACACAGTCATTATCAAGTAATAAGTAAGTATCAAGTTATCGTCTCCACAGGGATTGTAATTGTGTCAAATCACTTAATTGTAAAATTATATTAACAACTTGGTAAATAAAAACACAATATGATTGAGAAGTGATGATTAAAATTAAATATGTTAAACTAAATGCAATGATCCTTAATGCAAATTATCTTAAGTATGCAAACTATATGAATGAAATAGATTTTAGCAAAATTAAACACAATTTGCAACATTTATAACATAAATAAACTAGGAAAATTACTTTAATTAAACTCAATTTATTATCAACATGCTTAATAATATTCGGAAAAACATTCCATGGCAACTCGATCTTTCATGAGTTTGGAAAGCACATTAGGTCCTTTCGGAATCTTTTACTTAGTAAATACACATTTTACTGATCCTTATTTACTAAGGGCTTCTTAGTATTCGTGTGAGGTAACAGGGACATGTTAGGTTTGAAACAGTTTAATCACACAAATCTAAAAACTATGCAAATAACAGAGCTTGGTTAGATTTGTTATGCAACCTGCAATTTAATCGGGTTAGGATCTAAATTGAGAATGCACATTTCAATTATGTGTCCACTAACCGTCGTGCTGGTTAGGATCTCTCGATTAATTCTGTGCATTTCAATCACGTATGAACGAAATACAGACTTGATTTTAATTGAAAACATGATCGATTGAGGCACAAACATTATAAGCATGAATCAAATAAATATTATTTAATCAAAGCAATCATCCTAGCTTAAATAAAATTAAGCTAACATTGTTGTAAACAAGAACAAAGAAGACATAGCAAACATTTTTAGATTAAATTAAAGAAAAGAAAGATTAAACCCAAATCAAAGTGGCTGTCACCCAAGACTCTGACTGACTAGGCTCCTTCGCTCCTTTGCTTTGCTCCTTTTCTGATGGCTCTCCAAGGTGGCCGACCAAGGGCTCTTTAAAAGACTTAATTGCTAAAATCTCTATGAAGAGATGATTCTAGGCATGGGGAATGGAAAATGCTAAAGAGGATTGAGAGAATAGAGAGAATGATGATGGATGAGGGATGATGAATGAGGGAATGAAGGGGTCTTATTTATAGGCGAAGAGAGGTGGGTAGTTTGCTAAAAATAGCTGGGTTTAGTCTCTTCCAACTTCTTCCATGAGTGGCCGGCCACAATTAGTGGAATTTGAGCTAATTTTTGCTTGACTTTTAAGCAATTTAAATGCCATAATAACTCAAGACTGAGAATCGGTCCAATGTAAATCTTCGGGCAAATCTCTAATTTCTTCAACAATGCAAGGACCTTATGTAATTAAACCAAAAAGTGGTTTAAATTGACAGCCATGTGTAGCCGAATTTGGGTTGACTTGGTCTTCAATTTGGATGGTTTTTGTAATCCAACAAAGCTATCAGACCTGTCCAAAATAAATCAATAAGTTAAAGGACCAAGGAATAAAATTTATCCAATTTAAATAATTAATTACAACCCAAATTATTAATTAAATATTTAAAATGATTTATTAAATATAATTTTATATTTTATTATTTAATTTAATCATGCATGGCCCATTTTATGTCTTAAAAATATAATATGTTCAAATAAGTATAAAATAAGCCAATTTATGCATGAAAACTATATAATAAAGCATAAAATCACATTTTAATAATTTCTATGTCCTAATTTCATATTTTCACATATTTCATTAATTTATTAAACAATTACTTAGTTTTAACAACGAATTTAAGTAAAATGGTGATAAATTACATAGGAAAAATCCTATATATTTTTTAGTTTACAAATACCTTTAATTTTGAAAATAGGACTGATTTGTGAAAGAGCCAAAACTGAGAGTTTTGTGAAGTAATGTACCCAGAATTTTAAAATCAACTTAAAAACCCCCATTCCTCAAATTGTTTTCACGATAGAAACTCATTTCTTGTGTTCTTGTCGTCCCTTCATCTCCTTTTTCTCTTTCAATTGCTTTTGATCTCCAAACCCTAATCTCTTTTGATTTCCAACATCCCTTGAACTTTAAATCTCCATTAAAACCAAGAAAACACCCAAAAACCTCACTAATTTCATCATCTTCTTTAAGAGTGGGTTTTCCCAGATTTGCATAAAAGCTCATTTTTCCTCTATTGATGGTAACCATTCATCCTCCTATTGGTTTTAAATGATATCTAATCTCTAAAACTGGATTTTTAGCCATTAAAACGCATGTTTTAAATAAAAATCGAAAAGTTGGATGTTAATGGTGAATTTTGAGATTGTGAATTAAAATGTGGTTTCAAAGTATTTTTCAACTTGTTTTAACATGATTAGAAGGTTTCTAAAGTTAAATTGACGTTTCGTTAAGAATTTCTTGAGTTTTAATGAATTTTCGTCATAATGGCCAAAACTTGTCGAAAAATGTCGATACCTTAAAACGTGTAGTTTTGTGTAGTTTAAAGGTTGAGAAATAGTTGTAAATGAATATGTAGATGAACAAAATTCATTTTGTGTGAAAAGATTAAGTGTAGGCCAATATACTCGAATTTAAAGTTTTCTATGTCGAAGGTTTTGATTAATAGTAAATGTAGCTTAGGCTATTGTTTTTTATTGTTTAAGGTGAGTCGATGATTGATTGTTGATGGTGTGTTTGTGTGGTTTGTCTTGTTGAAGTGTCGAAGTCAATAGGACCTTCAACGAGTAGAAACAAAGGCAAAGGAAAGCTTGTCTAAGCTTTTGGCTTTCTGGCAAAAGCGTATTTCTGGTGAGTGTTTTGGAATAGCTGTTCATAAATGATTCATTATACAATTGGGAATTTATAGGTAGCCTAAACCCCTACTCTAAATTCCGAGAGTAAGTGTTCTTACACCTATGATAAAATGTGATATATGTATGCATGTGAAATTGTGAAATTATGAACATATATGAAATGCTATGACATGCTAAAAGCTTATGATGACTGATGTGAAAGTGAATATAAGGGTGTGTTGTTCATGCCATGTGACGGTAAATATGTAGGTATGTTATTCATGCCATGTGACAGTGATTATATTGTGCTACTAATATGAATATGCAGTGAATATGTGCAGAAAATCGGTAAGTAGATATGTGATAATAATGTGGATATTTTGGCCTTGTGATCTTATGAGACCGTTGGATATAGTTGGCATGCCATAGTATTGTGAGTACTCACCTTTGTGTTGTGATATATGGGGCGTTGAGGTTCGAGGACAGTTTTCGGAGAAATAAGGGAATGTGAGTTAAGCTCCATTCACCGAGATATGTGTGTTTGGTGAGTGTTAGCTATATGCTTCACTTATGGGACATGATCGATTCTATAAGTCATTTTGGTGTGTTGGAGATCCGTGTATCCGATGAGTAGTGATAGAGTCCACTTTATGTTTCATATCCTCAAGAGCCAAACTATCTTATAATGTGATTGAATGTGATTAAATATGGTTTATATGTGCTATAATATATGCTTAAATAATCATGTGGCTAAAGCGCTCAATGCATAATGGTATAAATAGAAGATGAATAAATGTGTGAAATATGATACTAGAGTTAAATATGTTATGAATATATTACATGTTTACTTAGTCGATGCATGGTGTCTTGTTTGCGTAGTGGTTGTTCTGAGCATTCACTGAGCTTGTTAAGCTCATCCACTCCTTTTTAACCATTGCAGATAAGTAGTGCCAGTGTAAGCGGTGTGATCTCGATGGGTGATCGAAGCCAGAGCTTTAGTTGCTATTAGTAGGTGTTCTTTAATTATTTGTGTTTTTGGGAATAAAAGGCAATGTGGTAGATTTTATGTCGGTTTTGCTATGAACTTTAGTTGATTGCATGCCTATTAAGCTTGATGATTTGTGGACTTAAAATATGATAATTGGGACTTCTATTTGGAACATTTTGGTGTTTATTTTATGAGGTAATTGATGCATGTCGTTTGGAACTATTTTGGTATGACTTATATGCTGATATATGTTGCGTTTTTAAGGTCTGAAATAGAGGTATCGATATTTGGGTTTTAAAAATGATACCTTTGAAATTTTCGAAGTGTAGGAAGTCAGTTTTGCTAGTTGGTACTGATATTTTATCATGAGTATTGATACTCAGGGTAAAATTATCGATACTTGTTCTATAGTACCGATATTTTCCGATAGATGAGTTTTTAGTACGAGAAATAGTAAGCTAGTTTGGTATCGATTTTCCAAGTGGTATCGATGCCACTTGAGAAAATTATCGATACTTCCTTCAATACCTACGTAACAATTTTGGGAAATTTTACTAAGTGGTCCTAATTCAAGTTTAGTACTTATTTTATGTTTATTTAATGTATGATTGACATGTTTTATCAATAAAAAGTAAATGTATGACTTACAATTCATGTGAATTCTATGTTAATTAAGGAAAAAAAATATGCATGCGTAATAACATGACGATTTGAGATGAACATGATGGGAGACGGTGGTGTAGCGTCCTAGTATTCAGGCTCGGCGACCGGGATGAGTATAGGTGTTGGAAAAACTAGTTTGGAAAATGCAGAGGAAAATAAATTTAGGGAAAAACCAGAGTTTTAATTTTTTTTCCAAAATAAGATCTTAGTTGTGATATCTAAAGTAATAAACACTTAATCAAAATTGTACCTTTTCGATTCGTTTAGGATGAGCGCTTTGATCGAGTAGTCTTCTCCGCTATCCTCAAGCTCACGTCTACCGAGTGTGGGCTTGCTTCGAATCAGAAAAATTTCATAAAAATTACCAGTGGGGTAATTTTGCAATTTCTCTAAACTTTTGGGTCAGGTTGTAAATCGGAAAAATATCTTTAGAAATTTTCTAGAATAATCTCTTCAGAGAATTTTCTTTCTACAACTTTCTCTTGAATTCAAGTGTGTGTAAATAATGACCCAATACTCTCTTTATATAGGGAGAGTTTAGAGAGTTCAATTATAATTAAACTTAATCACTTTAATATTAAATTAATATAATATTTATTAAGATAAATATTAAATTAAATTTAACTTTAAATCTTATTAAAATAATAGAATGTTTATCTACAAGATAAACATTAAATTAAATTTAATATTAAGATAATCACTTTAATATTAGATTAATAAAATACTATTAAGATAAGTATTAAATTAAATTTAATATTAAACTATCAAAATAATAATATTTTCTTGGAATAATTAATCTGAAACAAATTTCTCTGGTAGAATCTCAGTAGGAGTGTAACTCTTCCACTGCTCAACCATCGACAACCAACCGTCGCTGGCCACTGGTACGCCGCCGTCACAGCCATCGCCACTGCCATGTCCAGTGGTGCAGGTGCGACACCCTTACGGCACCCCGAGCTAATTCAATTCGGGTCAATGACGACCCGACCGATATGGTCTAGTCACCGATTGGAGCGTAGGCCTGGTTTCACATATCGAGCCCAGTTCAACCAGTTTTTGGGTCTTAGTCTCGGTTTTGGGCTCTCGTGCCCAATTTATGATCTCAGGTCCAATTTTCAAGTTCAATTACCCATTGAGCCAATTATCTAACTTGAAAATTAATTTTCCAAAAATGTCATATTAATTTTAATTAATTTGATTAATTTAATCTTACTTAATCAAAATTAATTTTTCCAAAAAATCACTTAGATTTTTCAAATTAATTTTTCAAGAAAATTCTTTAATCAAATTCTCTAGTTGAATAATTCTCTAGTTGAGCTAGCGGAGGGACCAATCAAACATATACAATTAGGCTCTAGTGATTGCAGTTATGTCCAGAAGCATCGTTTTGATAATTCGCAATTACTTAATCATGGAGTCAGTCCACAAAAAGTATCATGATTGAAAACTCCTTATTGTATACTCTTTATGAAAGCAATTTATCCAACTACTTTGTCCAATGAACTCGTCATGTGTGTTTTACCCTTATATGATATCCTTGATTCCTTTGAGTTAAATCCGTTCACTCAATACAATCCTATTTTATCTCATTGTCACTATTGTGTCTTCTTAATGACTAATATGATCACTGTCAATAAATGACTGGGATAAATTGTTCATTCGAGAACAAGCAACCCGTGGCCACGTTCCATATTTATCTATCCACACAATGCCAACGAAAGGATATCATTAACTTTTTAATTGATTTATGAATTCCACTGTTGCTAGTAAAGCCATGCCATACACAAATCATGTACCCAACATACCGGCTATGGGCTTGATTATCTTTAGAGCATAAGCTTCCACTTATATCAAAGCACATGAGTTACATACACATGGTCAATAACTAACTCAGGATTTAGGTAAATCACACCATGAATGTCACAAGTGAATTAATTCATAAACGAATTCAGAATTAATTCATCTTGGGTCCAGTCCAATATATCATCCTATCAATGAATACATCCATGTCTCTACTTGTGGAGTCAACTACTCCGATAGTCAAGACTAGCCATCTCCCCAATTGGAATTGTAGACGGCATAATAATCCTTCTTAGCATTTAAATCAAATGCTCACTTTGATTCTTTTACGGGATTACAGACTCATTTATATTATCTACTGAAGTAAGTTGTCTTTCTCGCAATGTAAATGTTCTTTACAATGCCACTTATCTTCAGTTTGAACTTTGGACAATCAATGAGCTAATATTTGCTTGTCACAATTTTGCTATGCATGCAAAATATGAAAAACAAAAAAAAATATATATATAAAAGACATAATAGTGAAATGTAAAATTAACTTTATTTATTTATTCATCGTTTAAATAAATAGAAAACAGTTACATATTTACTACAATATGGGCACATTTCCCAACAATCTCCCATTTTCCCTAGTGAAATAAATGTGTCATGTTTCAAATTCCAATATCCTTAACGTGTTTGTTAAAACTCCTAGTAACAAGTGTCTTAATAAACGGATCCACAAGGTTATTTTCAGAAGCTACTTTCATTACATCTACAATTTCTTCGATACTGCCTCTCTTATCAAGTGATACTTCCGATTAATGTGTTTCGTCCTCTTGTGACTTCTCATTTCCTTGGTATTTGCTATTGCAGCACTGTTATCACAATACGGTGTTATAGCTTTTTCCATACTAGGATAACTTCAAGTTTGGTTAAGAACTTTCGAAGCCATATTGCTTCTTTCATTGCCTCAGAAGCAGCCACATATTCAGCCTCCATAATAGAGTCAGTAGTGCAAGTTTGTTTTACACTTCTCCATACTATGGCTCCACGGCCTAGAACAAATACATTTCCCGACGTCGATTTCCTCGAATCTTTACAGGTTTGGAAGTCTAAGTCTGTGTATCCAACAGGAGTAAAGTCCTCCCCAGAATACACAAGCATATAATCTCTGGTTCTTTTAAGATACCTTAATATATGCTTTACAGCTTGTCAATGCCTGAGACCTGGATTTGTCTGATATCGACTAACCATTTCTATTGCAAAACAGATATCTGAACGTGTCCAAAGCATCGCATACATAAGGCGTCCTAGTATTCGGGCTAGGCGGCCAGGCCAAGTATAGGATGTTACACTAAATTACGCAATTTCTTTACTTAGCACCTTAATCCATAGAAATCCCTAAATTATATTAATATCTCTTTCGAGCATAAAAACAACTGACTCTAGGTTGATTAATTGAAATTTCTTTCTAATTAAAACCTCTACTATCGCATTTACTCGAGCTATGGATTCCCCTATTAGATTTGACTCTAATATGGTAGATTTATATCGTTCTATTTCTAGTATTGCATGCAACTCCACTCAATTACACAAGATCTACTCTTAAACAGGGTCTATTCAACCACAGATTTAAGCACATCAAATGTGGATTAATAATCTAAAAATATTAAACCAAGAATTAAACACACATAATTAAGAATAATAAACTAAGTATTTATTACGTAAAATTAAAATTAAAAGACAAAATCCATCATAAGGTTTATCTCCTTTAGGTGTTTAGAAAATTAGTTCATGCTTAAAAATAAAAACATCTAAGATACAATATAATCGAAAGAAATAAAGAAACTCATGACAACTTCTTAAGAAATCAACTGGGAATCTTCAATCTTGACAGAAATCTGCTTCAAAGTCGGCTTCATTGGTGTTTTCCGAATTGTTTTCTTGAATATTCTGTAACGACTCTCTTCTATCTTTTTTTTTTTGTCATATATGTCTTAAAATGCCTGAAAAACCTAAAAATTGCGATTTTTCGAAGTTTGGTGTGAAATCTCATAAAATTGACACGGCCTACCACAAACCTGTGTGGGTCACACGACCGTGTAGTCTGGCTGTGTGGAATTGGTTAGCTCGTGTGACACCTGTAGCTTGCTTTGACACTCTGGTTTTCTCTCCTTTTACTCTCAAGTACTCTATTAAGCATAAAAACAAGAATTTAAAAGGATTAGAAGCATAAAATTCAAAGTTAACATCGAATAATCATCCAAAAACGTGTTAAGAATGAAGTTAAAACATATTACTTTTAGCACTTATCAACAACTTACAAGATCTGAATTGGGCTGACTCTAGGCATCAACTTCTTATAAGTACAATTTGAAAAAGAAAAACATAAGGCTATTTGATACAACATACTGCAAAGCGAGAATGAGTAGTTGATGTTGCAGATATAATTTTCTTACGAGGCATTATTGTAGTTTTAAATAGTAACAATCTTATGATTGGGGTCTTGGTTAGATTTGTGGGTAAAGCATTGTCGAGGATGACTATTGACCTGAAAAAAGAAAAAAGAAAAACGGGAGTCTGTCCAGACAACTGCGTGACTTTCCCAGCCGTACAAGGCAAGCTGAGAATGAACCTCTGCGGTTGAAGTGAAACCAACGAGGGCATCACATTTATTATAACTTCTTGTTAATATTTTAATATATGAAATATAAATTTTAAATATTTTTAAGCAATAAATATTATTCTTTTATTACAAAATTTAATTTGAATATATAAGCTATATTTTAAATATTTAAATATAACCATTAAATATTTGTAATTAGATATTAACACATTTGTATTATTTTAAAAAATATTTTTTATTTTTAATTAATGATTTTAACACATTTGTAATTAAGCACTAAGAAAAAAGAAGAAGAGAAAGTACTATGTTATTAGAGGGGTGAAAAAGTAATTAAGCACTAAAAATGCTTTTAGAAGAGGAAAAGCTAAAAAAATTTAGCTTCTCCTTTTCAGAAATGTTTTCCAGAAGTACTTTTGAAAAGCCAAAAATTTCAACTAAAAGCAGCTTGTTTAGCACAGTTTTTCTTCCAAAAGTGCTTTTGGAGCCAAAAATACTTTTTTTAAGCACTACTAAATAAGCCCTAAATCTCATACCTCTTTTATAGGGCCACACCTTGTGATGATATGCATCGATGTTTCAAGCTCACCACCACATCTAAGACATATCGAGGAGGCCGCAATTCAAAAAAAATCATAATGATAAAAATGTAACTTTTTTTTCCGGTAAAATAAAATAGCATTAAGCGAAACTAATGAATAGGCTCATTCGCCCTTGTAAATCTAAAATAATCTACTTGAACTAAGTTCGACATGGAATGGGGTGAGACCTCAAAAACTTGGATTTCAGTGAATTTTGTTGCCATAACCTTTGTCATATGATCAGCGACAGCATTGTGAGTTCTTGGAACGTGGCGAAAACAAACCTTCCACCCTCGACACACCATTTGATGAATCCCGCGTAATTTCATTATCTAACTATCAGCTACACCTCCCTCTACAATCGTCTCTATCAAAAGAGCATTATCACCTTAAACTTCTAACTGACGAATCCCCTTCTCCCATGCTAAACGAAGCTCCTCCAAAATAGCTCTCGCTCCAATCTTAAAAATTGCTTTCTTACCCAGCAACCTTGAGAATCACCAGAGCCAATTAGCATCAGCATCTCTAAACACCCTCAATCCCAAGATAAGATCCATTTGGCGAAACTGCTCCATCTTCAAAATGTAACTTTTAAGTGAATATATTAAAATAATGATATGAATATTTTAAATTAAGAGCAATTTATGTTTTAACAAAACATAATAAAATTCATTTGATCTAGTATAATTTTAAATGAGAGGCATTTAGGGAAAGTAATGCGAAGTTGTAAATTTAATTAATTCTCAACTTAATCAAATTTAAAGAATATCAAGCAAACAATAATTATAAAAACAAATAAATAGAAGGGTATTCAATGGAACGGAGAATCAACTTTCTTAAGAGGCATTGTGGTTTTAAATTGTAAATTAGTTGAGTAATTAGTAGCTTAGATTTGTGTGTAAAGCATGACCGAGGATGATTAATGCTTTCACTCAACATTTTAAGCTTTTTGTTGCATATAGAAACGGTAGTTTTATTTGCTGTTAATCTGGTGAAAGTGTGCTCATCTAAGAATGGCAAAAGTAGAGTGAAGAGTCCGTCAGACAACTGCGTGACCTTCCCAGCCACACAAGGCAAGCTGAGAACGATCCTCTGCGGTCGAAGTGAAACCAACGAGGGCACCACAAGACCAATAATCACGCTCAGATCACACAGTCGTGTGTCATCAACCAGACTTGGAATCCCGTCTCCTTCGAACTTAAGGACACAGAAGTACGAGCCTATAGAACAGATCCTGTTCAAGTAAGGTCGTGCCCTGTTAAGCCTTGATTCTATTTTAAATACCACTGGACTTTGTCTTTCCTTTCCAACGTGGGATACTGATCAGCTTCTGAAATCCGTGCTTTGTCTCTTCCGTAATTTCTCGCCGCCATCCATTCAACAAAGTTGGATATATCTATTCAGCCCTAAATACAATATAGTTTACATATATATCATCCCAGCTATTACATTAACTTGAGTTACTGGAGTCTATTCATGGCTCATTAGCCTGTTTCATGCTTTCTTCATAGTTTTCTCTTTAGAAATGCTTGTCTATCGACTAAGCTAATAAAATAATTTAGTTGGAGCAAATAGAAATAAATTTCAAGGACTCTGCAGCAGAGGATGTAGTTGTTAGCAATGTGTAGGTCTTCACTGAACTGATGGGAAGTGAATACAGTCGATGATGATGGTAATTTGCTGTGTTGGTTTGGCGATAATTTCTGTTTTATGTATTAATCTAAAACTTAGTTGACAATCAATCAAACACCTTATCTGCCAGTCTTCAATTAAGATAATGCTTCGGGCTTTTTCTTTTACCTGCATTTTAGGAGTAGGAAAACAGGGGAAGCGTAATTGAGTTTTTGGATTTGCATTTGCAGTATTTGTGACTCATTCACTGATTTTAAATTGCGATCAAATATATATATATATATATATATTAGTCATCATGTGTTTCCATCATGATAAATATTATTTATTTATAATAATTAATGTTTACAAACTGTAATTTTAATTTTGCTTCAAACAACTCTGCAAAGGAACTAACAATCTCTGTTGAATAAGACTGCAAATTCAAATGGAAAAAGCAAAAAAAAAAAAAAAAAAAGTGAAGAGTCTGTCAGACAACTGCGTGACCTTCCCAGCCGCACAAGGCAAGCTGAGAACGATCCTCTGCGGTCGAAGTGAAACCAGCGAGGGCACCACAAGACCAATAATCACGCTCAGATCACACAGTCGTGGTTCATCAACCAGACTTGGAATCCTGTCTCCTTTGAACTTAAGGACACAGAGGTACGAGCCTATAGAACAGATCCTGTTCAAGTAAGGTCGTGCTCTTTGAAGCCTTGGTTCTATTTTAAATACCATCCGGCTTTGATATTTCTTCCTCAATGTGGGATATCTGTTCGGCTTCTGACAAAAACAATCAGTGTTTGTCCTACACGTGTCTTTCATGATCTCTGGCCGCCGCAAGGATTGGGATCCATTCAACATAATTAAATATATCTATTTAGGCCTGAATTGAATATTTTTGATTACTCATGGATCATTAGCCTTGTCTAATGCTTTCTTCACAGTCTATAGCCTTAAACTTGAATTCATTCTTTTAAACCATTATGTATCCGTGTGATTAAACTAATAAAAGAAAATATTTCAATTAACTGATAGGAAGTGAATGCGGCTGCTGTAGTCATTGGTGATGGTAATTTGCTGCGTTCTTGCACTATGGTTAGGGGATTGGAAGGTGGATTGATAAGTTGTGAAGAAATTGTGGTCCAGACCAGAGATCCCGGAGGCAGTACAAGTTGTTGAAGCTTATAACTCTCATGTTCTTGTCATAGGATCACATTATTAATGCCTTCGGTTTCGCCTTTACCATGTTCTTGCCTTTTGAATGTTGACTTTGATTTCTAGACAGAAAAAAATAACCCATAGGGAAAGATAAGGTGAGAGGGACGTGTGTGTATGTTGAGTCGTTGTATGTCCGAAAGAGTTCTTGGGACATTTATTGCCTTGGGTTAGAAGGGAAAGGAATATCAAATTATTGTTTTTGTCTTACTTCGCCATGAAATTTGTATTATGTAAGTAGCCTTCTTTTTCATCATTAAATGATTCATACTTAACAGTCCCACTAATATCTATTCTATGTATTAATCTTGTTATACAAATAGGGATAAATATATTTTTCTTAAAAGAAAATAAAGATAAATATATTAATTGTCAAGTATCATATAATATGAGGCCTCTCCTTAAATTGATAACCATTCAGAAGTAAACTCGTGGGGCAAGCACGTATTAAGTTAAATGTGGGTCTAAAAATAACAGCGGATCAAATATCTGCAAAATTTGGATTATTTGAATCCGCGAATGTACCTAAAAATTCGAATCCACAAATTATCCAACTTTTAATTTCCAAATCTGAATTCGAATTAAATATCATTATTTATCGAATATCCTAATCCGCATTCATTACAAAATATATAAAATTTTACTTCATATAAGATTTGAGCATTGACCATTAAAATTATAATCATCAAAGATAATCCTTAACTTTAGTTAAAATTTATACAAACTAATAAATAGTGTATAAATATTAATAAAACAATTTAAAAAATTAAATAGAATAATCATTAATAAAAATATAATTAATAATTAATAATAAATTTAAATTTAAATATGTTTTAAAAAATTATCAAAAATATATTTTTCATTTGACATCTTATTCTCTTAGGCTCCGTTTGTTTCACTAAAAATGACTTCCGAAAAATATTTTCTGCATTTTCCTGTGTTTATTTCATAGAAAACAGCTTGGTTAATAGAAAATATTTTTTTTTCCTGTAAAATGACTTATTCTTTTGAAAAGCATAAGTCATTTTCTAGAAAAGAGCTCTTTCATGACTGATTTATATAAAATTTAACTTAAGTCAAGCTTAATATTATTAATAAATTTTTATTTTTATTTTTAAAAATATTTTAAATTAATAAAATATTAATATAAATTATTATAACTTTCAATACTATTAAACATACATATTTAATTATCTATATCTAATCATATAATAAATTATTATTATTTTAATAAATTATTTAATATTTTAATTTCATTTTAAAAATAAATTTTAAAAATATTAATTTTAAATAATATTCTTCATATATTATTGAAAAATTATTCAATATTAATATTTTAATAATAAATATATATTACAATTATAAATATATTAATAATAAATGTTTTGTAGTATAAAGGTTAAAATATTCCATAAGTCTATTTACTCTTCAAAAATTTGGAATTTAGTCCCGGTACTTTCATTCTCAATAATTTAGTCCCTCTACTTTTCAAATTTGAAAACCAAGTTCAATTGTTAACATTTTTAAATTTTTTGTCAATTTTGTTGATGTCATTTTTTTAAATAAAACATACTCGGTATTCATGTAACTAAAAAATGACATTATAATGAACATAAATTTAACAAAATATTTTTAATAATGCTAATAACTGAACCTGAATTTTGATATCAAAAAAGTAGGACTAACCCAAAAATAAAAGCATATGGACTCAATTTCAAATTTACGAAGAATACAAGGACTTATGACATATTTTAACCTAGTATAAAAATATGAATATTTTAATTATATAAATATGAGTATTTGTTTAAATGATGCTTAGATTCATTTATCCCTTGCAACTCTAATGTGTCAATCTGTACTCTTATATATGTAATATATATAATTTAAATTAAGCAATATTTATTATTAAGTATGACATTGATTATTACAAAATATTTTCTTATTATAAAATAAATTCCGATTGTTAAAAGGAAATTCAACTACAATATTTTATAACAAATATATTTATGTTGTGTTTGTTTTACAAAGAACAATATAAAATATAAATTTATAGATATAAAATAAACTCAATTAAACAATGAAAAAAAAATCTCACATGTATGTTTGTTTCATTGAAAATAGACTTTATGAAATATTTTTAGGAAATCTGCCAAATAACAAAGAATTAAATTATGAATATAAAATAATTGTTATAACATTATGATATTATAATGTGCATTCTTCTATTAACGATATGCAATCTAAACCTTAAATATGTAACTAATTGTATATAGGCTAAGCTCCTCTATTGCATCAACTAGACTCACTCCTACAAAAAAAGAATTTTTTACCGATCAATCCTAATTTCAAATAAATCACTCTTCCTCATTTGTTTCCCTTTTCTTATCTACTTTATTAGCAAAGGGAACCCTCGATAAAACTTTTTCACCAATCCAGTAAATTTGACATATGGCAGTGTTATTTCCAATCGACGTGCCAAATAAAATTTGATATGTAAGCCTATATACAATTATGTTATTATAATATATATAACTAATATAACTTACTTATATAATACTAATTGTATATATTATAGTATACCATAAAATTAATTACATGTTTTGTAACACCCCTAACCCATATCCGTCGTCGAAACAGGGTTTCGGACCGTTACCGTAACATTCAGAACATTTATCGATTAATTCAGGCAAGTTACTATTCATTCACCGAGGTCATTCATAATGTCCCTTAAATGGACCCTCGAGGCCCAATACGAGCATTAGAATTAAGTCGGGACTAAATCGGGAACTCAGGAAACTTTTCGCGAAATTCCAAAATTTTCCAAGGTACAGGGCTCACACGCCCGTGTGGTCCAAGGGACACGCCCGTGTGACCCTGAGACACGCCCATGCTGCAGGCCGTGTTCAAAACTAGGTAGCTCTCTGACTTGTGCCACACGGCCATGCCACACGCCCGTGTGCTAGGCCGTGTGCTTAATTAATTCAATTCGAATTAGGTGCAGGTTTCACACGGCCAAGACACACGCCTGTGCCTGTGTCTCTGCCCGTGTGCTCAATTCTGAGCATTCTGTTTTCTCGAATTTAAGGTGTAGGGAACACACGGCCTAACCACATGCCCGTGATACCAGGCCGTGTGTCACACGCGCCCGTGTGTCTGCCCGTGTGGACAAAATAAAGCTATTCCTAGCTTCATTTCTCACCCCAATCTTTGTCATAATCCTACACCACATCTTACATTCATAACCCAACAAATGCAAGCATTTTATTAAAAGTTAAGTCTATCATTTAACATGATATATCATCACATACAATTACTAACCAAAAATCACTTGTTTTTATTTTTCATAAAAGTTTTAAAAAATAGTTATTTTTTTATAAGTTGATTTCATTTTAAGGTTTGATAGGCTATTTTCTAAATGTCATTTAAATATATAAAAAATCTTTATATTTAAAAGATGTTTTTATAAGAATTTAAAAAGAAAAAATGTTATTAAATCTCATGCAATTATATTCTTTTGTGATTATTGTTGAGATTTTAATTTTAAATTATAATTATAATTTAATAATCATGTTTAAAGTTATTTATTATTGAAAACAAGAAAATCATGTTTAAAACTTAATTTAAAAAATAATCCCAACACTCAAAAATTTCAATGTAATCTTTTATAATATATATTATATGATTTGTGAGTTGAGTGAAAAAAAAATCCTACATAAAATGAACTCTTTCCCCACTACTCGGATTACTTTATGTTTCTCCAAAACAAAAAATAATTAAGTAGTGCCTCAAAGTCTATTATTTTTAATTTTTTAAAATAATAAAAATGACCACTCAAGCACTCCCACACTTTTTTCTACTTTTTTTCCTTATCAATAACTACGTATCATTTTGTCAATTTACCAATAATTATAATTTTGAATTTTATTTTATAATGAAGACTGCTAATCTACCAATAAAATTAAAATAATATCGACATCCTCGTTAGGCCCACAATTCTTGAAAATTATTTTTACCTTTTTTAAGAAAATTAAAATTCCAATTAAACTCTTAATTTTTTTTATTTCATAAAATCTTTTAAAATTTTTAATTAAACCTATCAAAATTTTTAAAACTTCTCACTTTAAAAAAAAAATTCAAAGTTTCCTTTAAAAAAAATTCAAATTTTTAAAACTCCAGGTTTCCTTAAACTTATTTTCCGTTGTGTTTTTCGAACCCGATTTTCCAACAATTCCCTATAAGTAATATCTACCATTCCTTTCTGCTAGTACCGTTAGATTGCCTCTGACCTGGCTTTAGTTGACATGGCACTCAGTATATAATCATTCAACCTTCTTCTTGGGTTTTGCTACTCTGTAACACCACAATCGTTGGGTCTCAACTACAAGATATCACATTCATTGTTGAAGCAACTACAATCAATTACATACAATTTTCATCTTTAATCATTTAGTTACAAGTATTACAAGCTTAAAACACAATATATATCATTTCAGGTCATATACGAGCTTATGAAAACTCAATACCATCCTAGGGTCGAACTAGGACTAAACTGAAAAGTTTTCAAAGTATTTCAAGTGGGTGTCGCGAACTCTAAGGCTTGGTGTCACGATATTGAAAATAGTAGCCAAGCTTCCCAACCTGAGGATCAAATTGAAAAGTTTTCAAAATAAAACAATATCGACATCGCAACGAGATGGCCTGATCTCACAACATTCAATGAGTGAAGTCGCGACATCCAAGGCAGAATACTAATCCCCTATTTTCCAATGACAAAAACTCAACATATATAATAACCATTGGCCTCAAGGCTCCAATTAAGCTATTCCAACGTTCAAACTTACCTAAAACATAGTTACTAAAGCATCAATATCAATTCCATATATGATTATAAACAAACTCACATATTCATAACTTATACACAAACCATTTTTGACCATTTTTAACATTGAGTAAAACATCCCTAGGTACATGCCATTGACAAAATGGAAAAGACTATACAAACTTAGGTTGAATCGATGCTATCGTCTAGATGCTAACTTCACTTTCCCGGGGCTTTGAGAATACTTGTACCAACGCACGAAACAAACGAACCATAGCTGAGAAGACAGATACATATAACATAAGCATTAACAATATGTTTCAAGACAAATCATGCAAAAATGTGCTCAATATCTAACCAAATCATGTTCCAAAGTGTCAACCATTTTCCATCATCAATCTATATGTGTAAGCATACAAAGAATATGATACCATCCTCAGTAATACCCTTAGGATACTTAATTGACCTATCAGTTAATTGAATACTCATCCTAGTGGGTTTTGGTTCCTCGAGATCAAGTTGTTTGAATATTTTATAAGGCATTAGATTTATATTAGCACCCAAATCAGCCAAAGTTTTATAAGGCATTAGAATTTTTTTATAAAATATTCTTTATTTATTTATTTATAATAATTAATGTTTACAAACTGTAATTTTAATTTTGCTTCAAACAACTCTGCAAAGGAACTAACAATCTCTGTTGAATAAGACTGCAAATTCAAATGGAAAATGCAAAAAAAAAAAAAGTGGAGAGTCTGTCAGACAACTGCGTGACCTTCCCAGCCGCACAAGGCAAGCTGAGAACGATCCTCTGCGGTCGTAGTGAAACCAGCGAAAGGCACCACAAGACCAATAATCACGCTCAAATCACACAGTCGTAGTTCATCAACCAGACTTGGAATCCTGTCTCCTTTGAACTTAAGGACACAGAGGTACGAGCCTATAGAACAGATCCTGTTCAAGTAAGGTCGTGCCCTTTGAAGCCTTGGTTCTATTTTAAATACCATCCGGCTTTGATATTTCTTCCTCAATGTGGGATACTGATCAGCTTCTGATTTCATAATCTATGGTCGCCGCAATGATTGGGATCCATTCGACATTTTTTTTAGAGTTATAAACACAATTAAATATATCTATTAAGGCCTGAATAGAATATTTGTTTACCGTATCACCCAGCTGTTATAATAATTTTGATTACCCATGGATCATTAACCTCTCTAATGCTTTCTTCACAGTTTATAGCCTAACTTGAATTCGTTCTTTTAAATCATTATGTATCCATGTGATTAAACTAATGGGAAGTGAATGCAGATGCAGCAGTCAATGGTGGTGGTAATTTGCTGCGTTTGTACACTATATATTAGGTGATTGGAAGGTGGTTTCGTAAGTTCTGAAGAACGGTGGTCCAGACCAGAGATCCCAGAGGCAGTACAAGTTGTTGAAGTTTATAACACTCGCATGTTCTTAGAACACTTAGAATGCCATGTTCTTGTCATGGAATCGCTTCATTAATGCCTTCAGTTTTGCCTTTGCCTGAAGAACTATGTAACAACTAAGATTAATCCCAGGTTTGTATTGACAAACGAACTCCGTTTTCCTCTCCTGCAATCAGTTTCACTACGGCACTTATGGCTCCAGCTAATTATCAACCTATATATATTTTTGGCAAGTTTCAAAGCATTCTAGTGATTGCCATCTTCAATCCCAGAAGCAGTAGTTGGACATAACAACTATATATATCAGATTTTGTAATAAGCATGCAAATTTCAGAAAGGAAAAAAGAAAGAAAAAATAAGAGGGGTCTGTCAGACAACTGTGTGACCATCTCCAGCTAGACAAGGCAAGCTGAGGACGATCCTCTGCGGTTAAGGTAGACCAGAAAGGAATCACCTCACCATTAATCACGCTCTGATCACAGAGTCTCGATTCGTTAACCAGACTTGAAATCCTGTCTCCTTTGAACTTATGGATACAGAGGTACGGGCCTATAGAACAGATCCTGTTCAAGTAAGGTCGTAACCTTTCAAGCCTTGGTTCTATTTTAAATACCATCCGGCTTTGACATTTCTTTTTCAATGGGGGACATCTGTTCAGCTTCTGATAAAAACAATCAGTGTTTGTCCTACACGTGTCTTTCATAATCTCTGGCTGCCGCAAGGATTGGGATCCATTCAATATAATTAAATATATCTATTTAGGCCTGACTAATGACCTGAAAAAACATTTTTAGCTTTTTTGTTGTGTATATTTATATATATATATATATAAGAATAGATATGGTAGTTTTATTTGCTATTAATCTGGTGAAAGACTAAAGCTTGTAAAAGTGTGTTCATCTAAGAATGGCAGAGCATTGCAAATCCTAAACTCATATTTGGTAAGGTTCAAGCCATTCAACTCTCAGTAACTCTCTTTGCAGGGCATGCCTTCTAAAATACCCCGCTTCAAACAACACTGCAAAGGAACTAACAATCTCGTAATAAGACTGGCAATTTCAAATGGAATAAAAAGCAAAAAAAGAGTCTGTCAGACAACTGCGTGACCTTCCCAGCCGCACAAGGCGAACTGAGAACGATCCTCTGTGGTCGAGGTGAACCGGCAAGGGCTTCACCAGACTAGTAATCAAGCTCAGATCACACAGTCGTATTTCATCAACCGGACTTGGAATCCTGCCTCCTTTGAACATAAGGATACAGAGGTACGAGCCTATAGAACAGATCCTGTTCAAGTAAGGTCGTGCCTTTCCGTCCCTTGGTTCCATTTTAAATACCACTAAACTTTATCTTTCCTTTCATGTGGGATTTGGTTCCGCGTTTTATCCTACACGTGCCTTCCATATTGTCTGGCTGGCACAATGATTGGGATCCAATGAACATAATTTAATATATCTATTTAACCCTAAACAGAACATTGTTCATTATATCATCCACACTATTACAATATTTCTTAAAATGATTGCCTACAGATTAAAGTAATAAAAGAAACTATCTGAAGCAGATTATTCTTCAGGCAACCGATGGGAGGTGAATGCAGACGCAGCAGTCAATGATGATGGTAATTTGGTATGTTCTTCTACTATCGTTAGGTGATTGGAAGGTGGTATGATAATTTTGTGAAAGAAGTTGTGGCCCAAAGATCCCAAAGGCAGTACAAGTTGTTGAAGTTCATAACTCACAAACAACTAACCCAGAATGGTTCCTTATTACACTAGAATGCCATGTTCTCCTTGTCATGGGATATCACCATTAAAGAGTTAAGTTTGCCTTTTACCTGCAGAATTATGTAATATATATATTGCTGGATTAAACCAGGTTTTCCTAATTATCAACCCCTTTTCCAAGTTCGATATTGCATATTATGTAAATATAGAGGAAACCGTAGGGAGATTCATGTTTATAGAAAAAGATAAGGTGAGAGGTACATGTATGAATGCTGAGATTCAAAACAGAATTTAATTCGTTGTAGGCCCCCAAAGTGTTTTTGGGATATTTATTGCCTTGGGCTAGAAAGGATTATATATTGTTTTTGTCAATACATAGAGAAGAAAATCGTATTGTATGTAAGTAGATTTTTTTTCTTTATTAAATGATTGAGTATTTGATTGACCCACAAATTATAAATATCCATTTTATGAATTAATCTAAGACTTGGTTATCAATCAATCAAACACCTTATCTGCTACTCAACCAGCCATCAAGTTTGTTTGTGTAATCAAAGTTAAGAATCTTTTTCAAATGGAACCAAAGGTAATTGAGATATGGATTGCATTTTCAGTATTGTTACTCAATACAAGAACCAATCTATACTTTATTCAATCAAAGACGATTGCAACATAATTAATAGGTCAAATGATAGATTTGGTCCGTGTACTATGCTTAAATTTAAAATTTAATCTCTTGTTTTAATTTTATACAATTCAATTCCTCTATGTCTATATAATGTCATTAATAATTAATTCAAATAATTAATACCGTTAATCATTTCATAAAAAAAAAAAAACAACAACAACAACAACAACTACTTCAATTCATTGTTGATATGGTTTTTTGTGTTGGAGGGATGTTTTAAAAAACAATATACATGACCAAATTTTGTCAAATTTAACAAGAGGGGCTAAATCCAAAATTTGAGAATTGTAGAAGAACCAAAATATAATTTGACCTAATAAATACTTTTTTTTTTACACAACTTACTGCAATTATGAAATATCTTCATAAATTTTCAAATAACTTGTAACATTTTCTAATCTATTTCTTATAAAACAAGAAAGAGAATGGGAGGAGGTTGTTATGTAAAAAAAAAAAAAAAAAAGAGGGAAGGAAATGATGTATAGCCATTAATAAAAGGGGTGAAATGGGGGTTAAAAATGAGATGCAATGGAAAAGGGCATATAGGTAGCTAGATGAAAGAGAAGACACTTAGAATTAGAACAAGAGTTATGTAAACGTGCAAAAGCAAACAGCAAGAGTTGGTTGCTTGCCTGAGAAATGGAATGGCCACATGATGATGATTGATGCACCTGCACTTTGGGTTGTTGGGTTGGGTGCATTCCTTGCACACATCCCCATTTATAATTAAAGCCTGTCTTTAGGACCAACATTGATGCTAGGGGAGTCGGACAGTTGTGTTTGGTTTTCATTTTCACCATTGTCTGCAACACCCCATATTATAAGCTGATGAGAGTTTAAAGATATTGGGGACATTGATTTTTGAATATTATTGCCTGCAAATCTCACTAACTTCACTAAATGCTTCTTAGCTTCTTTGTTGTTGTACCACATTTATTTTCCTTTATGAATTTACCCTTTTTTCCCCTCAAGGGGCTAAATCTTCATTATGTTACTATTGTTAGCAAACATTTTTAAAGATTAGTCTTAAAGGAAAATAATATTGAGAGTAAGGTTTCCTATTTTGGCCACGACCAAATCATTGAAACTTCAATTTTGAACAATAGTATATATATTGAACTATGAAAAATTTGAGAAATGGTGGCTTTTAGAAAAGCTTCATTAAATGGTATACCACACTGCTATAATTAAAGTCGATAATCGTAGTAGAATGATCACAAGCAATAAGAAAAGAAAATTAAAAACACGCAAATTTTACGTGAAAATTTTTTTCGGGAAAAATTATGGACAGAGGAGGAGAAAATTCACTAATGTTGAAAATCGAATGATACAAGAAGAGTTTTGACTACATCTATTTAAGGGTTGAAAAACTCTATTTTAATCAAAGTCCAATAGTAGAAGCATAGTTCTATACGACCCTCGGCCTTTCGCCCCCATAGATCCTCTTATTTTGTCACTGTATTTATTTATTCAACAAGTGACGTGATCCGGGTCACACAAACTCTAAGACACACAAAAAGTGCATAGGGCATACCCAATCCCAAGGCAAATTTTAAAGGGTAAATTATATTGATAGTCACTCAATTGTTGATAAGTTTTTTTTTTGGTCACTCAATTATGAAAATTACAAAATAATCACCCAACTATTCGATTTTTTTTTAAAGTGCACACTCAATAGCTAACATGAAGATGATGCGTTAGCTTTTAAAACTGGCATAATAGCAACTTTAACCCTAAATATTTACACATTTTGTCTATCTAGTCTTGATTCTAAAAATTCAACCCTCAACATTTATACATTGTGTAATTTAGTCTTTTTGTCGTTCTGTTTTTCTTTGTGACCTTTTCACCTAAAAATCGAAAAAAAAAAATTAGCTAAGCTTGATAAAAGAATATACCAAAAATAGAAACACCCAAAAATTCAAGATAATAATTTTTATATTTTCTCATTCTTTTAAAATTAACCCTCAATATAACAAAGAAAAGCTAAAGTGGACAAAAAAAATCAAATTACATCATATATATATGTTGAGAGTTAAATTTTTTAGAATCAAAATTAAATTGGCACATGTATAAATATCAAGGGTTAAAGTTACTATTATACCAATTTTATAAAAAATTGAATAATTGAGTGATTATGACAAAAAAAGAAATTTGCTGATAATTGAGTGACTATTAGTGTAATTTCCCCAATTCTAATCAGTCAAAAATTTCACCCTCCAACTACAAGTTGTTGAATTCTTGTTTGAAACATCAAACTTTGAATGCATTAATCAGATAAATTGCGAGCAAAGTTGTATCTGTTCCAAGAGGCATTTACACTATGTTAGGAACCAAATTCACCTTATACTTTGTTTATATATATGCATATGAATCTTACAATTGGGTTTCTTGTTTCAAGAAAGTGTTTTGTGTTTTTGCAGCTGTGATCCATTCTATGGGCGATCCAGTTAGGACCCCAAACCAGACAGAAAACAGAAGTACAAATTGCAGTTGAGACAAGGGACTTTATTAGGAAATTACAGATTGAACTTTCATAATGTTTGGATCTCGAATTTATTGCATCCCCCAATTTCGAGTGTTATTCCTTTGGGACCAAGAAAATGTCGGTGTCATTTGCCATGTGCCTTGGGGACCAAGAATGTTAAATTTTTTCTTTCTTTTTTACTTCTCAATGTTTTGCAATGATTACAAAATGTAGCTAAATTTGTTTATATAATTTAATTGAATACTTTATAAGATAAAATAAACCAACACTTATTGATTGCAACATATGTACAATTATATTAATATGTGTGTGAACTAAATTAGAAATTTCTAACAAAAATTTATTGAATCATTACTTTTTTTAAATAAGAAATAAAGAAATTATGGATAAATTCAAGCAATCTTTTTGTAGACGTTTGCCATTCGATCCAAATGAGGGATCAAATTGATTATGAAAACATGAGTTTAATTAATCGATTTATTAGAGAATAAGAAAAACTATTATCTAGGCGTGTTAGGATCGACCCGATTAAGCAACAAGTAAAAAAAAAAATAGCGGAATAAATTGAGAAATTGAACACACAAATTTAACGTGGAAAAACCCATCCAAAGAGGATAAAAAACCACGGGCAAAGATAATTTTACTATAATGGCAAAAGAACGAAGACTAAAAAAGATGGAGATAAAAACTAAACCCCGAAAACCCGAAAATAAAGAACCCTCAAAACGTAAATACAAAATTCTCTAAATGTGTTATGAGTTCTAATCTCTAATGGATGTATTTTCTAAGGTTATAAAAGAGCCTATTTGTAGGCTAAATTCATAGGTCAAATAATAATAAAATAATCTAAACTAATTAGTGTTTGATTGAAACAAATAAACAGAGTTTAACTAGAAGATTATTTCTTAAATTTGACTGAAATAGGATTCATACTTAACAAATCTCCACCTTGACTCATATTTCCACAACGCCATCTTTGCCAAAGCCCGCCACGAGCCTATCTTGAACCATGCAGGGAATTAACTGAGTCGAATCTATGCTTAGAAACTGGAAGACTTCTAGCCTTCGACTTGTACACTGCCAAATCAAAACTAACCCGAGTTTGATTTTCACGAACACAGTGCCCTAACTTTTCAAAACCTGCATCCAAAAGAGAACCTCTCTTCAACGAAACGGTCATACCTTTTTCCCTCCTATGACCAAGTTGCCTCGGCTCCAAACGAGTTGACTTCGACTCTGTAACGGACGAGGGACGTCCGATTTCACCGGTCACTGTAGAACCTTTCAGAATATAAAGACTGCCAGTTCTTTTACCTTTTAACAAAACGAGAGCTCCATGAGATACTTTAATGCAGCTCGACTCGATGTTGATTCTGCATCCTTTCAAGTCTAAAATACTCATTGAGATGAGATTCTTTCGTAAATCAGGTACATACCTAACATCTGAGAGTGTCCTAATCGTCCCATCGTGTATCCTAATTTTAACAGTACCAATACCAATTATCTTACTAGATGAATCGTTTCCCATGCGCACAACTCCACATTCAACCGAACTGTATGTGCAGAACCATTCTCTATTGAGACACATGTGGAAAGAACATCCCGAATCTAGGATCCACTCGGACGTGAGCTTGGAGTTATCACTCGTTGACACTAACAAGAAATCATCACCGCTTTCATCGGCCAAATTAGGACCAGCTATATCTTCCTCGTTACTCTCAGCAGCTCTTTTATTTCGCAATTTATAACAATCTGCTTTGACGTGACCTAACTTTTTACAATAGCGACACCTTTTGTCTCGTTTCTTTGATGCTACCAAAACGGAAGCTTGCTTATCTGCCTTGCTATCCAAACCAAACTCATTGTCGTGTTTGTCTCTACTCAACAAATGACCCTTCACATATTTGAACGAGAGTTTGTCTCTGCCATAAATCAAGGTCTCCCTGAAAGACTTGTATGAAGGGGGTAAAGAGCACAATAATAGCATAGCCTAATCTTCATCGTTAATATGAACCTCAACATTCTTTAAATCATTTAAAAGAGTAATGAATTGACTGATGTGATCTCTAAGAAGCTCACCTTCGTTCATGCGAAACGTAAATAGACGTTGTTTCAACACTAAACGGTTAGCAAGAGACTTAGTCGCATAAAGAGTTTCTAACCTTCTCCACAAGGTGGATGAGGTTTTCTCCATCAATACCTCCTGCAATACCGTATTCGCGAGGCATAACTAGATTGCAGATAAGGCCTTTGCATCAAGCTCTTCTCATTCTGTTTGATTTAGATTCTCAGGCTTTTTCCCGGTAACAACCTTTTTCAAGCCGGTTTGAACTAGAATTTCCATCATCCGAACTTGCCACAGATTGAAATTTGTCTCACCATCGAACTTATCAATTTCAAACCTTGTTGCTGCCATATCTAAATGAGCTGATCTGTAAAAATTGAACTAGCTCTGATACCACTTGTTAGGATCGACCCGATTAAGCAACAAGTAAAAAAAATAGCGGAATAAATTGAGAAATTGAACACACAAATTTAACGTGGAAAAACCCCTCCAAAGAGGATAAAAAACCACGAGCAAAGATAATTTTACTATAATGACAAAAGAACGAAGAGTATAAAAGATGGAGATAAAAACTAAACCCCGAAAACAAAGAACCCTCAAAACGTAAACACAAAATTCTCTAAATGTGTTATGAGTTTTAATCTCTAATGGGTGTATTTTCTAATGTTGTAAAAGAGCTTATTTATAGGCTAAATTCATAGGTCAAATAATAATAAAATAATCTAAACAAATCAGTGTTTGATTGAAACAAATAAACAGAGTTTAACTAGAAGATTATTTCTCAAGTTTGACTGAAATAGGAATCATACTTAACAAGGCGAGTAAATAGATTGATCTTAAAACAATAACGATGAATTACTATTGCTATAAAACAAGCTCGTATTTTATCTTCGTTACCCTTTATTAATAATGATAAACAATTTGAAATAAACGAGTCAACTACTAGAACTATTGCTCTTAGAACCAGAAATAAATAGGTTTACCCCTTCAATTGATTCAAAATTATTAAACGTAGATTAATGCTTTAGTCAAAAAATCTTATAATCAAAATTGTCATATCGTAAGAATAAATAAATAGGTTTACACTTCTCTTCACTCATCTTGTTTTGACCTTATAAAAAATGTTTACCATATTAATTTTTGCTCTACCTTCCCTAAGTTCATTTTCGAAGGAATCCCGTTTCATTTAAACCATTCTGTTGAATTCATTTCAATCTCTTTATTGCCTGATTTCATTGGAAATCATATAAAGACAATATTTATTTGAGCGATGCAATATTTATATCTCTACAAGTGACCTTAAATATTGCACATGTTTCATTTATTTATGTTTGAATAATTATTTTAAATACAACTTAAAGATATGTGTCAGCATTTTAACTCACTTATGGAGTTAAAATTTCCTAGTACCACTATATAAATTAATTATTAATTTCTACATATTCTTTTAGATTAAAATTTTAAGTAATATGTTATTTGATAAAACGAAAAGTTTAGTAATAAATTTAAGTTACAAAATCTTTTTAGTAATTTAATTAAAATTAAATACAAAATATAATTTGACTAATGAATGTAATTTTAAATTATGAAAAAAGTTATTTCATGTTTTATCCTTAATTTTTAAATAGTTCACATTATTATAAATAAAGTCAAATTTTATGATTAGACTGTTTTATAACCCCTAAATTTTAAATTATAAAAAAAACTATTTCACATTTTCCCTTATTTTTTGAAATATTATTTTAAACAAAATCAAATTTTAAATGTAAAATCTTTAAAGAATAAGGTTGGGATTCACTTATACTAATATAAAACTAAAAGTTAAATTAGGTCATTAGTCCATGTATTATGCGCAAGTTATGTATTTAGTTCTTATACTTTAATTTGGTCATTTTAAATCCTTAAACTTTTCACATTTTAAAATTCTAGTCCTGACCAAATGGTAGCTATTAAATTCATTAAGTTAAATTTTATTATTTCCAAAATCAGATATTGCAAATGTATTATCGTATGTGTAATGTTATGTTAGTTTGCTACTTTCACATATTACTCAAAAAAGCTACTTAATGGATTTAACGATTGTCAATTTCACTAAAGATTAAAATTTCAAAATTTGAAAAGTATAGGACTAAAAATGCTTCTGTTGGGGATCGACCCGATTAAGCAACGGACAAGTAAAAATAACAGAAGAAATCGAGAAATTGAACACACAAATTTAACGTGAAAAAACCCCTCCAAAGAGGATAAAAAATCACGGGCAAATATAATTTTACTATAATGGAAAGAGAATGAAGAGTACAAAAGATGGAGATAAAAACTAAACCCCGAAACCCGAAAATAAAGAACCCTCAAAACGCAAACAAAAAATTCTCCAAAAGTGTTATGAGTTCTAATCTTTGATGAGTGTTTTTCTAAGGTTGTAAAAGAGTTTATTTATAGGCTAAATTTATAGATCAAATAAATTATGCTAATAAATACTAAATATATTATATTAATAAATACTAAATCTTCTAGAAAGAAAATATATTTTTGTTTAACTTGACTTGCAGACAATCTCTTAGTTTATTTGACAATAATTTAAATCACATAACTCTGACAGCTTCAATGGAGAATATGGACTAAATCTACAACTTTACACATTGTATAAGACTAATAACAAGATTTTAACCAAACAAATTTAATTGCTACTATTTCGGTTAGACTAAAATTCAAAAAGTACGACGACTAAAGTTGACCAATTCAAAAAGTAAAGGAACCTAAATTAACCAAATTAAAGTACAGGGACTAAATCCATAAGTCACATAAAATATAAGGACTAATAACATAATTTAACCAAAAGTAAAGAGGTGCACACGTTTTTCCGCCCTTGGATCGAGATTCAATGTAAGGGTAAGATTAAAACATTATTTTCACTTATCTTGCTGTCCACGTTTCTATTTGCCTTGTTCAAACCTTTCAGCTATCTTTGTCTCTAATAACAGTTATTTTTTATTATTTAAATCTACCAGTCAAAGAATTGACCTATTTGGTATCTTATTTATTGAAAATTTTGCAATCTAACATCCTATTTTTACATCTTCCTTCAATGGACTTCTATCATCCATGACAGTGAAGCTGTACTTGTATTTTGTTTATTATTTTTATTCAATACAAATGGAAGTATCACAAGTTCACAGCTCCTTTTTTGGGAATGAAAGAAAATATAATAATATAATAATATTTTTTGGATTACAATGAAATATAATAATATTTCTTAAGTGTTTAACAACATTCATCTAAAATTCAATAAATAAATTGTTGAGGGGATTCGTTTCTCTCATACAACTTTTTGAAGTGTTGCTCTCAAGAATGTCGATCCACTCCCTCAATAATAGAATATATTATTTTCCGAAAGATGATTTTGTCCTCCACTTTGTGGAGAGCCATGTACACTACACCCGAAGTGGCACCTCAACCGTACGTGGATCTACAACCACCCAACAAGAGGCGGCCCACTAAGAAGCGATGCCCGCGAAGATAATATTTTGAAGATTTCTCTTGAAAGAACTGATCCCTTCAACAAGAATTTCTCTTAATTGAAGTGAGGAGAAAAGAATTAATCAAAGAAATGATGATTTTGAAAGATAAAAAGGGAATTTTTTTAACGAAAAAGATTTATTTTTAGTTGGATATTTATCAAAGTAGACCTGTTCATGGACTAGGCCATTCGGCTTGGCTTGAAAAGTGGGAGGCTTTAGGTAAAGGTATAAGTTCGACAAATGGACTTGGAAAAAAATAAGGCCCATTTAGAAAATGAGTAAGGCTTTTTTGGCATGGGCCTATCCAGGCCTAGGCCGAATTTGTAAAAAAAAAATTACTATTTTCTTGCTGTTTTCTCACTGTTTTGCTGTTATTTCACTATTATGTTGCTATTAATTTGTTGTCATTGTTTGGATATTGTATAACTCTTATTTTATTGTTAAATTTGCTACTATTTTAGAGGTATTTGTTTGTTAAGTTGCACCTATATTAGTGTTATTTAAGTATAACAATTTTTTAATTTATTTTCAATTTGTTGAAAAAAGTTTATTTTAAAATTTTTAGTGTTTTTGATATATTATATTTTTTAAAAATTTATTATAAAAAAATAATACGGGCAGGTCAAGCCTAAATTTTAGTATTTTTATCCGAGCCTAGTTTGGATAAAATTTTAAACCATTTTTTCGGGTCGAATTGAGTCCGGGTCTATTAAACAGGCCTAAAAGTTTGTCAAGACCTGACCCGGCTCGACTCGTGGATAGATCTAGATCTGCATAATGAAAAAATAAATAAATATTCTTTTTGATAGAAATAAATATTAGTTAACAATTAAAGTAAAATCCGCTTTCATAAAAAAAAATAGTTAAAGTAAAATCCTAAATTGACCGAAAAAAAAAAGAAAAAAAGAAAAAGAGTAAAATCCTAAAGTGAGACCTCAGCCAGTCAGCTTCCAGGCTCGTGGCTCGTGGCTCATGGTTGTCCTTAATTGCATCTTCTCTCCTTACCTGGGGATGGTCACCGGTATGGTCACGTGATGTCTGCTTCGAACAACCGCCCTTATCTGCTGACATGTCTCCCTTACCTAGCTCCCCGTATTCCACGTAGGCTCGGACAACCGTTTATTACCGAACCTACCAACAATAAAGAAACAAAACCAGAACAGTAAATAATAAAACCAGACTAATTAAATAATAATGATTAATAAAAAAAGAGAGACATAGATACACTTACGCCCTTTTTTAGTTTGCCAGTTCCATTCATTAGTGTTAGAAGTAAGCCGTCAATGCTCTGCATCTTCTCTTTGAAGCCAAAATAATGAAAAAGTAAACCAGCCCCATCATCAAGAAGAGAAAACAGAGAAAGCAAGCAATAAAGGAAGGAAGATTCAGAAGCAAGAATCCCACCAAAAAAAAAATTAAGTCTTCTGTTCTTTCTTTCTCTTTGGTCTTTTGCTTCTTTTTCAAGCCAAATCTTTGTTTGCTTTTTATATATAATGTGTATATAATCTTTATATGCTGATTGTTTCGCCATTAAAAGCTTTCACGGTTTTGTCCCACGAGAAACTGGTAGTCTTCTCTCACGAAAATCCACCTTCTCCAACCCAAAAGCGTTCTCTTTTTGTTCTTATATAAACCCTTTTCTTTTTGTTTTTTGTTTTGTTTTTTTCTATCAATGGGTAAACAAGGAAGGAGAAGAATGGGTTCTTATGCTCTGTTTTTGATTGCTCTCTTTCTATGTAAATTCTTGGCTGTTGCAATTTTGGACCCACTTGATTTTTTAGCTTTACAGTCCATTAGGAAGTCTCTGCATGATTTGCCTGGCTCTAATTTTTTTGCTTCATGGGATTTTACCTCCGATCCTTGTAACTTCGCCGGAGTTTACTGTGATTCTGATAAAGTGATAGCTCTTAATCTGGGTGACCCACGTGCTGGTTCTCCGGGTTTAACTGGAAGAATAGACCCTGCCATTGGCAAACTATCTGCTCTTGCAGAGTTATCTATAGTTCCGGGTCGGATCTATGGTTCGTTGCCGCAGTCAATCTCACAGTTAAAGGACCTTCGGTTTTTAGCGATCAGCCGGAATTTTATCTCCGGGGATATTCCGGCGACTCTTGGCCAATTGAGAAGTCTTAAGACGCTTGATCTCAGCTACAATCAGCTCACCGGAGAAATCCCTCGCTCCATCGGAACCTTGCCGGAGCTCACCAATGTTATTCTCTGCCACAACCATCTCTCCGGTTCGGTCCCTCCGTTTCTCTCCCAAGTCCTAACCCGGGTGGACCTCAAACACAATGCACTCACCGGCTCGCTCGCTCCGGACTCCCTCCCTCCTTCGCTCCAGTCCCTCTCTCTCGCCTGGAACCAGTTGACTGGGCCGGTTGACAGGCTTCTATCCCGGCTCGACCAGTTAAACTACCTAGACTTGAGTTTGAACCAGTTCACCGGTCCCATCCCCAGCCAGCTGTTCTCATTCCCCATTACGAACCTCCAGTTGGAAAGAAACTTGTTCACCGGTTCAGTCCAACCAGCTGATCAAGTGACAATCTCGACCGTTGATCTAAGTCACAACAGGCTGTGGGGTCAGATATCACCAATGTTGTCAACCGTACAGAATCTTTACCTGAATAACAACCGTTTCACCGGTCAGGTCCCTGCCAGCTTCGTGGACCGGCTATTATCCGGCAGCATACAAATACTATATTTGCAGCATAACTATTTGACAGGGATCGAGATTAAACCGACGGCCGAGATCCCTGTAAGCAGTTCGCTGTGTCTACAGTATAATTGCATGGTGCCGCCCGTACAGACGCCGTGCCCATTGAAGGCCGGCAATGAGAAGACTAGGCCTACTGCCCAGTGCAACGAATGGAAAGGGTAGATTGGTAACTTTCACGAACTTGTGAGGGGCAGAAGAAAAGATTATACAAGAGAGAAAAAAAACTGGAAATTTTGGATTCATTTATTTATTATTGTGGCCTTTTGATACTTAAAAAAGTGTAATTGTCATATCCTGCCTTAATATGTTCTTTATGTAATAAGACATTATACTAAATTAATGCTCTCAATTATGAATTCTTGGGATGATTGTAAATAAAACTATGTTTCATTTCGTTACATATGATTCACACACGGACCAAATTATGATTAATAGACTCACACATTACAGACAATATTACTTTTGTGATTCGAATCCCCCGAATTGAGTTTGGTGAGTCTTTTTTGAACATAAATATTAGATATATATTTTTTGACAGATAAACACATAAATATTGTCTAAATTGCGTCACTATATAGATATGCATTTATAACCCCTTTTTTCTTTTTAATGAATATCACTTTCTACCAAACCCAAAAGTTTTCCATGCATCAACAACATAAGAAATTCATGGCTCACATCTTATCAAGTAGGGATCATTAGATACTAAATACAATAAAACTGTTGTGATATTTTGTCACTTTGGGTTTATTAAGGTTTAGGGTACATATTTTACAACATTTTCTAGGATTTTGATGTGAATATTATTGGTAAAACTCATCAGTTTTTAAGTGACAGATTAAGGTCAAAGTCGAGTTCAATCTTAAATAGAAAAACAACACTCTTCATTACATTATTTTCCTAATTACTAAATTCAAACTTGGACCTTTATTTTAAGCAGTATTAACCTCATTATCTTTAAATTCAGTATACTAATATTTTTTTACCCCAAAATAAAAATGAAAAAATGATCACCGTATGCTAATTCTATTGCTCTCTTTTTTTCCCTAGTAAGATCTAGAGCTTGAATTCGCTTCTTGTGTCAACCTAATCAAAGTGGTGGCCCTCATGTTCTTTATTCCCCCACAAATGATGTTGTTTCATGGTGTAATTATCCAACTCTTTGATTATGTTATTATCATCAATCTGCCTAAGTAGGGACCCCCTTTTATCATTTCTAACATGTTTCCCTCATCGTTTTAAGGTCCCCTAATGATTTTTTAAACCACACGAGAGAACTCATGAGAATATAAAAGGAATACTGCTGAAAATGATGGACAATGTTGCCTTGTAAACACAAAGAAATTGAGTACCCATTGCTACATTGTTGCTTTCAAACTAAATCAAGAAAAGGGCTAAATTAAGATAGCTAAGACAAACTATTTAAACGGGTATTGGGTAATTTTTAATAATGTGTTGCGTCCCTCTATTCAATGAGATAGACACAAATGAGTCATGTATGTGTGTGTGTATATATATATATATATATAGCCTATATTACAATTTATGAAAAGGGACTTAAACTTTAAATTTTAAAATGCTAACATATAACTTGTTCTTTTAGATTATCGACAATACATATTAATTGAAAATTTAGTTTTTAGTAACCCAACTCTTCGTTGAAAAGAGTGAGGGATGAGTTTAGAATTTAGATTATTTTTAGCCAAAGGAATTTAGATTATTATATATCCACTAAATGTTGATGAATGATGATGAACTGTTGTTAATATATATATATATATATATATATATGTATGATAGGGATTGTACCAAATAAGGAATGATGAGACATTACTTCCAAGGAACCAACATGTGCCTGTCTAATATGCAAGAGAATAAAGAAATGAAAAACTTTTTTACAATATTTAATGAAGACATATGGAATAAAATCAAGTTTATATTAATTAGACTATTGTCTGATAAATTCTTTCATCTCAAAGAAACGACTGTGAGCGTAGTTTAACAACAATTTTTTATTCTTTTGAAGAATTATAGATGATTTGGTTGGTGGGATAGAGCGTCCATGGTTAGGTTTCCTATATACGCATGGTACCCACCATATCAATTGGTATAAACCGTTTCACTCTTAAAATGCTACTAATTAATATATGTTTTGTTTCATATTTTGGACGTCCCAAAAACAATGGTGAATACAGAGTAGTAACAAGGAGAAATAAATTTGTGGTATAAATTCAATTCCCACTGATTTTTCCATTTTTAGTACGTTATCTGTTAGCCTTTGTGAAGTTCACCCTAAATCCTTGAGACTTCTATTTTAGTACTAATACATGGGTGTTACACTAGACGTTAAAACAGGTGAGAATAAGCCCAACTTAATGGGGCCCAGAGGCTGGAATCCATTGACATTAGTTGGCCAGTGGCCACTACAGTTTCTTTCACAAGGAAGGAGCATCAAATGTCTCTTCTCTCAGCTCAGGCCAAGGCTGACTCTGAGACACATGCACATCAAAGATATACCTCGAGAAAATTGAGTGGCAGACAGGCAGGCAAGCAAAGGTCCCTTACATCATGACACAACAAATACTAACAGCTAGCATTCAATGGATACACAGACAATATGGTTCCACCTTATACCTTTCTTTTCCCTCTCTCTCTTGGCCTCATTGGCTTCAGTTACCACTAAAGTTCCATCTTTTCAAACAATCCCATAAACCCACAAATTTATCATCATTGTCACACCAAGTCAATTCTGATTGAAACTATGTAATGGTGCATGTTCTGCATCCCAGAACAAGCTCCCCGCATTCAGAATCACTATATGTATGTATGTATGCGATCTTCATACGGGATCAAGGATGAAGCTCTTGACTAAACGTTGAGGGTTACATTGTTTATTTATTTACAACGAAAAATATATATGCATGGAAGTATGTTTATTTTGTTAAAACAATTTATCATTATTGGAGCTGATATATATTTAAACAACATAGATAGAATAGTATATATATGATTTACAACTTACAGATGTTACGGTTGGCCTTAACCCTTCAGTAGTAATATCTCCTTCGGATTCTTTTCTTGCTCATAGGGATTGGTGCTTCTCCACTACCAGGGAAGTCCCACTTAACCACATCTCCATCCCAAGAAGAGCTGACCAGCATCGGGTAGTATGGGTGCCAACTACAGTCTCTTACCGGTGATGTATGGTGCTTGAGTACTGCAACTTGGGCTCCGGTTACCTGTACCAACTGACCATGTTATCCTCGATAAAGAAAATTTGGTAATTTGGTTGCATAGCACAGAGGCCACACTGTTTTGGTGTTCATGCAATGGCTTCGAACATTAAGCCACAGTCTTTTAATTTACATTCATTTGCCGGCCTGGCATTATCAATTACTGCATGGCATCTCATAGAATGCATAATTACACTTTCTTGTTATAGTTCAAGATAATGCACCTCGTAACTACAGCTATTAAGCACAAAACTCAACAATTTTGAATCCAACAGGAAGTATCATCATAATTCATATACTAGTATCTACACAATGTAATGGTGTATGCAATAGTGGTGCTAAATGCAACCTATAGGAAAAGCAACAAGGAATTTGATTACTTACCACATCATAGATATAGACCTGAGAGTCATGAGATCCAGTGTAAATGTACTTCTGACCCGTGCTGCGATATAAGGTACAAGAAATTGAGATAACGATATAAATACTTCAAACCAGACCCTATAGTGAGAATGAGAAACACAAAATAGCTCACTAAACAAAAAGAAGAATTAAATACCACTTACTGTAAGTTGAATTGACAAAGTATTTAACAATATCAAAAAAAAAAAGTTGTTTTTTCATTCAAATGATCAATCTAAAGTTTTATCTAAAGAGCAGGAAACTATAGTAGCACTCACCTGTATTCTGGGGAAAAGTAACAGCGAATAAGAGTTCGCAAGACCGAGTGACCTTTATAAGTAGCAATGGATTGGTCAGATGGGTGCTTCAAATCTCTAGCCTGTGGCGGGTAGTCCATCCATCTGTAATCCCAGTCATAATTCCTAAACCCTAAATTGCTGCAATAACATAATAAAGAAGTCTTTAACTTAATCTGCTTTATTCTATTCAATATGGGATGATGTTAAAGTACCGACTTCCATAAACTCAATCCATTGTATTTGACTGGAAATTGCTTTAACCAAAATCAATCTGGTAAATTAAACTGAAAAACCAAACTGAGCATGGTTAAAACTGATGTTGAAATTCAAATTTAAAGTTCCATGAATCAGCACGAACATGACATAGATATGCAGAGAAATCTAAACCATGCTGCAGTTTCATTTTGAATAACGTAAAAGGTTGCAACTCCCAGGGGTAACATGAGATGCCATAAAATAATCATACCAAGAGGTATTGGAGGACATCTTTCTGGTATCCCAAAGCTTGATAGTCTGATCTTTACCATTTGATATAAAATAGCGACCATCTCCTCGACTGTCAATAAATGTCACACCTTCCAGGTGTCCCATCAAGACACCTGCTGGCTTATCTTTTGCAACAAAGCAACGCCTATCCCACACCTAAACAAACATTACTGCCAATTGCTTAATCAAAAGGGATAGTAAAGCAGATTTATGCTTCTCATGCTTTCAGTAACATCTTTTTGTGGCAAACATTTTCGGTAACATGTTGAGGTATATTCAAAGATACTTTCTAATGGTTTTTCCTTTGAAAGTGTTGGTGAATGGGAACTTACTAAAATATAGAAAGCAAGCAACAAATTCTTTGCAAATCAGCATAGCATTTTCAAACTATTCAGTGTCACCAAACAAAATTATGAACTAAAACTAAACAACTATGCATAATGTCAGTCAAGGATTAACAGAACCCTTCCGTATAAAAGATAATGGCCTCGGAAAAGGTATTATTCATCTGGTGAAAATTACAATAAAAAATATAATAAAAGTATTTCAGGAAAAAAAGGATAATAATAGAATGCCTATGCATAAGAGACCTGAGCTTACCTTGCAAAGATTATCATCACTTCCTGAATATATCAGATTACCACTTTCATCAGCAAAGGTTACAGTATTAACATCAGCCTGAAAGAAGAAACCCAGATCAATTCTAGAACCCCAGAAATTATAGAACCAAATAGGGAAATGGTCACCACATTACATGAAACCAATATTTGATCAAAAGCAATATGTGAGGATAAATCTTTTCAAGGAAACAAGAAATGATGCATACACGGAATGGGTGAAATTTTCAACCAAGCAGCCAATTTTCAAACTAAAAAGATTAGTCAACTGTGAAGAATTTTTGGATTGTATCCTGGTATTTATGGGCTTAGATGTCTGCATAGCATTTGAAGATTTATCTCTTAGCATTAAAACGCACTTTGAATAACTCGATTTCGAGAGCTCAAGTTATGACCGTTTTAATGAAAACTGCACAAGCAGAATTTCTGGACGCGATTATGACAGAAATTACGAGTTTTGGGCTTTTAATTCGAGTTTAAATCATATTGGGTTCGATTTTTAGGCTCAATTTTTATTATATATGAGCCCAATATTATGTTTATTAGGTTTTATTATTTTATTATTTATTTATTATGAATTTTGGATATTGTTTAAATATTTTAAGTTGTTTAAGAGTTTTTGTTTCTCAGTCAAATAAGAAAGATTAGTTTAAAATTACTTCTTATTTAGATTAATTAATGTTTCAGTATACTTTAGAGTTTTATTTGGACCTACTTAGCTAGCCTATATAAAGGCTTTTTTATTGTTCATTAAGGAGAGAATTTCAACTTTCTTTTTTGTGATTTTTAGAAGTAATTTTCTTCTCGATTGTTTTTAAGGGGTCGTGAGAATTCATTCTTCACGCTTCAATTTGTCAAGGAGTTTGTTGGGGTTTTGATATAGGTTTTTATTTCCTTTATGTCAATTAGGACTTTATAAACTCTAAGTTAGAATTCTATTTTATGTCAATTAGGACTCTTTCCTTTGTTAAGAGTCTATACAAGGCTGCCAATATGAAAGCAATTATTCTATAAAAAAGAAACATGATCTTCGGAGGGGGTTTAGTCAAGGACGAATCTGCCTCTTTGAGAAACCATAGGTCGGAGCAAGAATTTTTTCTCGTCTAGACCTGTGACTAGATCCTACGCCAAGGCGCATAACAACTTGGTATTGGAGCCTTCTGTCATAGGTGACGAAGAGACTTTCGCAGCCAAACTGGAGGCTTTCATGGCACAAATGGCTACAAGGCAACAAGCATTAGAGGAGAAGATGGCGGTGTTATCTCTTTTGGTCCAAAAGACGGCGAAAGGGTATTCAGAGAAAAATAGTGAGGAAGAAGACAACAGCGAAGGCAGAAAAAGGAATTTAGACTCGCAACAAGGTGGGTGCATGGTGCCACGATACTCTAAGATGGAATTTCCCACTTATTATGGTGTTGGAGATTCTTTAGGGTGGCTGAAAAGATGCAAAATTTTTTTTGGCAATCAACGGACTAATGAAGAAAACAAAATAGGCTTAACTTCATTCCATCTCTTAGGAGAGACACAATTGTTGTTTGATCAAATGGAAGAAGAGGGGGCAAATCTTACTTATGAGTAATAATCCCTTGGGAGAACTTGCCAACCTGAGACAAACTGGGATTGTAGAGGAATATCAACGCCGGATTGCTGATCTTAAACCTCAACAACAAGTAAACCTCTTTACAGCCAGGTTGGTAAAGGAACTCAGAGTTGATATTGAGATGCAACAACTGGAAAACCTTGGAGTCGCAATGAATATGCCTAGAACATTGGAACATAAATAAAATGTCTCTTCCAAACTGTCGTCTCGAGCCATCCTGAACTGGCCAACTTCTCAAAATATTGGCAGCAATTCAATCAATCCATCAACTAAGAGCATTGCAAAGGGAGGGGGACAAACAACGGAACCAACAGGGAACAACGACAAAATAGGTTCTTCTGCACCATTTATTAAGAGATTGAAACGGACAGAAATAGTGGAAAAAAGGGCTAAGGGGCTGTGTTATAATTGTGATGAGTCTTATTCCATGGGACACAAATGTAAAAGGTTATTTTGGATAGAAGTACCAGATGTTGAAGGCAAGCAAGATGAAGATGAGACAGATGATTTTGGATAAGTTCTAAAGCTTATTCTGAATTTGAGCTTGAGGACAAGCTCAACTCCGAGAAGGGAAGTAATGATATGGACGCTTTTATTGTAATAAGAGTTTTAGTTTTATTTATTTATTATATCAAGTTTTATTCCTTTGTTATCAACAGTCTATAAAAGACTGCCAATATGAAATAAATAGGTAAGCAATTATTCTATCAAAAAGAAAGGTTATCTTCAGAGGGGGTTTAGTCAAGGACGAATCTACCTCTTTGAGTAACCATAGGTCAGAGAAAAAATTCTGGACGTTTATACTTCTATCCATCATATCCATCAATTTATCGTGTTCCATCTTCCACTTTGCTTTAATCTATCTTTTCTTTATGTAGTTATTATTTTGAATATTTACTCTTTATTTTTAATTTTCTTATTTTAGTTATTTTATTTGTTTTTTTTTTCTAAATTTATTTGGCTTCTTCCTTTCAGGTCACATCAAATCTTTGTTTCTCGAGTCGAACAACTTGAATTCGATCATTTTTCCACTTCCTCCGCTTCAATTTCTTACCAAAGGTTACACAAATCAAATTACAATCCCAAAACAAAGCATACCATACGTGATGGATCTTTAAAACATACATTTGTTCCTAAGATAAAGTCCCTTTATTCTCCTAATCATGAAACATTCATGCACTTCAATTCTGATATAGATGAGACAAGAACTTTTCAAATATATAATAAAGGAAGGAGGTAAGACAAGCAGCTGTATGACTAAGATGCAACCTAATTGGGGCACAGGCAATTGATAGAAGAGCAAAATACTTGCATATCACTATTTGATTCTCAAGGAAGCCAAATGTTTCAACTTTGAGACATTTATTCTATCTAAACACATTTAAATTAGTTGATGACAAGGACTTCCATTATATGCATAACAGCAAGAGTAATCTTTAAAAACAGTAAGACATAATGACATAAAAGCGGTTGATTGATTAAACTGGTATATGTATTACTCTCCCGTAATTTAAGATACGGTTTCAGTCATAAATCAGTCCTTATAACACTGGTATAGATAAAATTCAACAAGATTCATGGAATAAAATACTCAATAAAAATGCTTATCAAATCAAGAATACACAGAAAATGAACCTACCATGTGTGCCGCAATTCGAAGGGAAAGCTTGTTTGCTTCAAGATCATAAACATATATCGAATCATCACTGCTTCCAGCAACAAGTTCTCGTCCATCGGTTGAAAATTTCACAGAGAATATTCCAAAAGAATACCCTCCATCAGCAGCAGAGAAGTCCAATCCTTCATGGACCTCCTGAAAAAACATAGAACTCCAAAAACGTGACCAAAAGCATTGCTGGAAAAAAAATGTTTCAAGGAATATACAAAAACATCTTCAAATCATAATATCTCATGTTGTTCAACCTCAAACGACAAAGTTACTTTAGTCAATCTCCCTTTTAAGATATACATGTATCTTATAGTTAATTACTCAAATTTAAAGACTAAAAAGAAGAGCATTTACCGTTATATTTGCAAGGGATTCCGTGGTAGCAGACCCAACATTAACAATATGGACTATGGGTGACATACTGGTATAAACCTGAAACAAGGAATAGATATTTGATTAAGATATCCGCAACAAACATGAAATTTGAGGCCATTGAGAAACAAACATTTGACTCATTGAGTGCCAACAATATTAATGTGTAATAAAATAAACAATGGCGAGATAGAAAATAAAAATCCACATGTACAAAAACATTCCTTTATTTGTAGTTTGAAGAAATTAGTCTAAGTTCATGTCCTTTAAGCCCAGATTCTGGTGATTTACTCAACTAACATTTCTCGCTTTTCATTTAAGTCTTTTTCCATCTTTTTTCCTTTAATTTTTAATCTTCCCCATTATATGTACTTCGTAGGTTGACTTAGGTGAGCAAATGAAAAAGGAGTAGTCTGGTTGCCACACACTACCAACCTAGTTATCAGTGCATAAAACCATTATATGAGAACTTGAACATTAAAGCAACAGATGAGAAGACAATGCAGGCATGAACAGGGGCACATACAGAGAAGCAGAAAAGTGATTTATTTGTGGATTATAAGCGCTGTGCTTGCAGTAGATTCATTCTTCTGCATAAGGTCATATAATTGTTCACTTATAGAATGCAAAAGAAAGGATCAGGAAACCAGAGAATAACGTTATTTTGTCATGTCATGCAGAGAGTGAGACCACGACAGCCTGTATGATACCATGAATCTTTGTAACAAAACCTAAAGTGATATCAGAATCCTCAAAAATTTAAGAATAGTGTGACACGAAGTGGGATGATTTTGAATCCCCTTACTGCACGAAGGAGGATGATTTTAATCCTTTTAATGCTTGAAATGTGTTATCTTATAAAAAAATATCCCTTCCATATTTTGCACTGACAGTCTCGCCATGTCAAATATAGTTGTTATAAAAAACATTCACGTTGACATGAAGGAAAACACTGAACACGTGTTAAAACTAGACCCAGGGGGAGGGGGTTCATTCCAGTAGTAAATTCCATTCACATCACAAAGTTTGTTTAAATTAAAAACATGATTGGATATCACTGAATCATCTCAGGGGGAGGGGGTTCATTCCAGCAGTAAATTCCATTCACATCACAAAGTTTGTTTAAATTAAAAACATGATTGGATATCACTGAATCATCTCATATATGCAAATATTAATTAACCATATCCAGTAAGAACTCACAAGATGGTGCTGATCAGGGGAAAGGGATGTGTCAGTAACAGTCCAACGCAAACTTTTGGCAAGAATGTTCTTCTGAACTTTCCAGCCTCTATCCACATTGTATATTCTAATATCGCTTCCCTGAATCCAAAATTCACAATCAAATCAAATCGAGCCAATTACTAGCTACAGTCCAATGAATTCAATGTCAATCCGATCAATGATCAGATATAAGACAAGCAACACTACCTGAAACCCAGCAACGAATAGAGAACCATCAGCTGAAAATTGAGAAACATAGGCTCGGCTGGTCATCTGGTCCACAAGCCAAGGACCATTTACCGGCAAATATCGGCTAATCATGTGACAACGATCTGCTGATGAGAATCCTCCTCTTCTTGAATAATTACCTTCTCGACCTGCCAACATTTTCACTGGGGAAACAGGTAATTTTTTCTTTCCTGGCATGAGTTGATGCAGTCGTTCATTAGGCACTGATTTAAGGTTTGTAAGCTGGGCAATCTCGTGGTCTACTTTACAGAATGGTTTGTCGGACCTGTTACTGCAACCAGCTTCATTGGTGACATTACCGCCTTCAAACAACTCAGATTCTATCTCCAGCCTACTCATGGCATACCCCATTTCAACAATGGCAACCCACAGGCTGTAACAAACACTTTCAATATAAAAGCACTACAGAAACTTTTGCATGTGCATACACACACATACATATATATACATATCTAGTAAACCTTCATATCAAAGGACATTTGTTCAGTTCTTAATATTTCAAACCTGAAAAGAAAAAGGAAAAACATATAGAAAAGCAAAAAGAGATTTGTAATTGACAAATCATGTTAAATGACCCGGTTTAAATCACATGCATACCAATAAAAAGAGTAGAAAAAGCCCAAAACTAAGACAAGTGCTAATTGACTCTAGTTAGGATCATAACTAAATATAACATCTTTGTGTCCTCTATCACCTTGAATTGAGTGATAAGCATAAGCTAGGAATTAAACCAAACCCAATTCGTTTATTAAAAAAAAAAAAAAAAAAACCCAATTCTAAATACAAAACAGAAGGCAAACTTTCATCTATACTGACTCAGAATTTGTCACAATTACGAGCACCAATTCAAATTGTCAGGAAAGAATAGAATACATGCAAAACAAAAAGAGCATCCAATGATTCGACCGTCAAACAAAGGAAAACCCAAAATTTCTTGAACATACAAGTAACAACTAAGAAGGCAGCTGCATGGTAACAGGAATGATTATTAAAAAAATAAAAATTAAAAGAAAACTTAAGACAAAGTGGATAAGAGTGAAGTGTGAAGTGTGAAGGCTTAGCTTTACCTAATGATTGTGTTACGGAGTGTTGAAGCCTTGGATTTTGCTGAGATTCAGTCAGACTGAGATTAACAGTTAGCTCGTAATGTTTATATTTTATTTGTTTTTTTATTGGGGGAAAATTACATATATTCTGAGTCACGAGTTAGGGTGGTTGATGATTTGAGCGGCCGCAATGTGCACACCTAATCCCTTTCCATCTTCACACGTGTTCATTTGTAATGGCCTTTTGTAATGTATTTATTTCTCTTAAAAGTTAAATCTGCATCTTGTATGTGGCTAAACAAGGCCTATACGCCAATTTTATTTTTTAAACGCAGAATTTAACTTTAATTAGGGAAATATGTTGTTTTTAAGAAAAAAATTAAAAGCGTATTCAATTTAGCGTATTTTCTGCACAGTTAGTAAGAAAGTGCGTTCAGTTAGACGCGCTTTACTTTTAAGTAATAATTTTTAATTTTTATTATTATTAGTGTCTCTAGTTAGTTGGTTAAATATTAGATGGTTTTGTTCTTAAGTTCCAAGTTCAATTCCTCTCCCACTTATATTTATATTTTTTATTTCATGTTGTTTTAAGTTTTTTTTTAATGAATATTTTTAACATGTTAGCTTCTTTAGTTGAATGGTTAAATAATAATGCTTTCATCATTGAGATCCAAGTTCAATTCTCCTTTTCTAAACATATTTGTAATTTTTATTTCATACCATTTCAAGTTTTTTTATTATTTTAATTCATCTTTTTAATTAATAACTCTTTTATTCATAAAATCAAATAATTATTACAAATTGATTATTTTAAGTAAATATAATTTTTATATGTGTAATATTTATTTTTCAATTCATATCATGAGTGTACTAAATATTTTTGTATGTGTATTTAAAATATTTCACATATAAAAATATTTTAAATATCATACTCACAATGTAGATGAAAAAAAAATGATATTTGAAATATTTTACATATAAAATAATAATTATATTTGAAATAATTATTTCATTTTATAATATTAGAAATCACCATACTCACAATATACGTGGAGAAAATAAATATTTAGCCTATAGGCCTTATTTAGCCTATAAATATTATATATAAAGGAAAATATATAAAAAAAATTAGTTGATATTTATATTATATATAAAGGAGTTATTAATTTCAAATATTTTTAACATAATGATATATGCAATATATATTTTTATTATATAATTACATATTTATTATTTGATTTTATGAATAAAAGAGTTATTAATTAAAAATATGAATTAAAATAAAAAAGTTGAAAACAATATATTTATTAATTAAAAAAAAACTTGAAACAATATGAAATAAAAATTACAAACGTGTTTAGAAAAGGGGAATTAAACCTGGGTTTCAAAGATGAAAACATTATTATTTAACCATTTAACTAAGAAAACTAATTTGTTAAAAACATTCATTAAAAAAAACTTAAAAGCAACATGAAAAAAAAATATAAATGTGAGTGGAAAAAGAATCAAACCTAGGACTTAAAGACAAAACCACCAATATTTAACCATCCAATCAAAGAAACTAATTATAATAAAAAAGTAAAAAAATTGCAACTTAAAGGAAAAACGCGCCCAGCTGGACGCGCTTTCACATACTTTCTCAAAAAACGATCTATTTCCCTAATTAAAGTTAAAATCAGCCTATAGGCCTAATTTAAAAAATAAAATTGCTTATATGCCTTATTTAGCCCTTGTATGTGGATGCCACATTTATCAAAAGAGAAAAAGGTAACTACTTAAATATTCACCCAAATTTTAACACGATCCTGTTTTGGTTATTCGGATATTTATTTATTAATTTAGTCACTTTCATCAGCTTAATTTTAGTTTTTTAGTCACTCCATTGTTAAAATGCTTTGTTCAACAGACGAAAATGTTGATGTGGCGTTCTTTTGAGTGGTATAATAATAATTTTAGTCCTTAACATTTTACACAATCTACCAATTTGGTTTTAATTCTAAAAAATTTAACAAATTTACCCCTCATTTTTACATAAAAATACAAAGAACTAACTAAGTTGCAAATTTTTTGTGGCATCATCACACCCTGAGGATGTTGGAGCTTAAGCAGGACCATGCGGGAAAACTGCTACGGATGGAGCTGTTAGCAAGGACACTTCCAACTCTTCCGTTGATGATGATGATGATGTTAGTCCCAACACCTCTCGTGACAAAAGGAAAGGGCTTGCAAGTTCATATACCTCCCGCAATAAGGGGAAAGGTTCTGCCATAGTATGGATTTTTTGAAAAAAAAATTCTTAGTTTGCTTGTAATTTCTCCCTTTTTTTACATCACTCCATTTTTAATTAAATATATAGAATTCTCTTCAATCTTTGTGTTTTTTCCTTTATCTTTTTATTTCATAATGCTTGCTGATGTCATGATTTCATATTAATTAGAAAATGATATCCGAAAGGCGTCTTCTGTTTCTGGATAGTCTTTCCTGTTGTGAAGTAGTGGGTGTATAACTCTTGTACTTGATTAATTTTAACCGTTAATAGAATAGATGATTTATGTCCAGGTGTCTAGTTGTCTTCATTTGTTTTCTTGGGAGGATCAACTTTTAGTAAATGGTTCGTCAGAAAACTGAAGCGTATTTCACAAGTCTTTTGAAAGGACATTAGGTAAATTCAGGAGCACTTAATTCAAGGCCTAACAATGGCGTTTGGGGAATTGGTACCAATGATGGTGCCTTACTTAGAATTTCTTTTTGGCCATGTATCACTCCTATATTGATGGTGTCGGGACATCACTTATTTCACTGAAACGCGCCATTTGGGTGAGGAGGTCTATAAAAACCCTTATCTTCTTCCTCATCATCTATTTATTTCTTTTGTTGTTATTTTGTTGCATTGTTGTCATTGTTCTTTTGCTCGAGTCCTCTTGATTTTGCACCGGTTCCTTTCTTGTTCGTTCAAGTTTATTCTCAGGGTAAGAGTATTTCTTTTCTTGTTTTTACTTTGTTGTTTGTAATGTTTTCTTCTGAAACTCAATCCAGTTTATCGTAAGTTCCTCGATCTCCGATGACTAAAAATTGTGGGGGTGAAGCGAGTTCTTGTGGAGGCGTTGGTTGTGGTAAGGTAGGGAATCATGCTCAAACGATGTGGGAAGTTGTTCCTAGCAGATGTCTCTGATGTACCACCACCTCCAATGAATCTACGGCGCTGGTGTTGGTTAGGGGACTACGCCACAAGATGGTCATGTACGAGATATCTTAAGTGGAGGGGAGAAACAATCTTAATAAAGCCTACAAAAATCCTTCGTGGTTCTTGTTCCCTTTGTATGCCTTAGAAGGGGGTTTTACCTTTCCATTGCACCCTTTTGTGAGGGAGGTGTTGAATTTTTATAAAATAATTCCTGGGCAGCTATCTGTAACCTTCTGGTGGTTGTTAACTAGTTTCATCGTCTTATGTCAAAAAAGAGGGATGAATTCGAAACTTCGAAACTTAAGGTTTTTTTAGAACCTGTATAAACTATTCAAGTGGAATCAAACTAAGCACGTCTTGTATGGGAAAACAAGCAACATAGGGATTAATTGTTGCAAGTATGTTACTGTTCAACTAAATTTTGGAGATGATTTTGGTTTCCCTATCGAATGGATTTTACCTTCTAGAGATATTTACAACTTCAAACCTTCTTTAGCCAATGATCTGAAGGCTCAAGAGCAATTCAAGATTATTAATTGGGAGGGCTTGCTTGTTGTTCCTCGGGACATCTCTCTTCAAAAGGTCTTCAAGTATTTTATTTTCTACACGAGAGTTTGTAGGTATATTGATGAAGATCTTGTGAAAGGGTTTGATCCAAGAGAGAATTGGAGACCTCGAGCTAAATCATTTCCCTTTAATAGTGATGCCCTGTAACAACCCAATTTAGGGGCTAGTTAGAACAGCGATTTAGAAACCACTAATCTGAGGCCAGAGATATTATTTTTAATATTATTTTATGTGTTATAGCATGGTTATATGAGTAAATGAAAATTTTGGTGAATTAATTTTAGTGATTACATGCTTAATTTTGAAAAAGGACTAAATCGCATAAAGTGCGAAAGTTTTGTTCTACAAGTTAAAAGTGTCCAATAGCTATAGAACCTTAAATTGGAGGTCCTTAATGTGCAATTAGGCCCTTACTAAAGTGTTGGCCGGCCATAGGGGACAAGAAAATGCAAATTGGTCAAAGTTGGTGGAAATTAGGTGACTTAATTTATGTAATAAAATAAAATAAAGAGAAAAGATATCATCTTTTCATCTTCTTCATACTACCACCAAAATTTTTAGCAAAGAGGGGCTTTGGAAAGCTTGAAAATTTTCAGCAACTTAAACCCTTGCAAGTAAGTGATTTTGATGGTCATTTTTGATAATTTTTGTACTTTTGGAACCCCTAAAGCTTAATCTAGCTAATGGGGGGACTATTTTGCAAAATGGTTGAGAGTCTAGGGTTTTACCATGTGGGTATTCATGTTTATTTCTGAAATTTTATGGAAGAAATGAATCTTGGTTGTTAAGTAAACAACTTTTGTTAAGTGATTTTCATGAAAACACCTAAAAATGGACCTTTTTGTAAAGGTTGTAAAATAGGTGGTAAATGTGTGAAATAATTGGAATTGTGAGTTTCTATAAGAGTAATTAAGGTTTGGCTAGACTTGGTTAATGAGGAAATTTGATGAAAATCGATTTACGAGCCTAGGGGCAAAATCATAATTTTGTGAAAGTCTAGGGGCAAAACGGTAATTTTGCCAAAGTAGGAATTTTGAAATTTCTTGATTAATGTGATGATTAAATGAGTGAGTTTTATCAATATAGGTCAAGAAAAATGGAGTTCGGACCTAGACCGGGGGAAAACCAAGCTAGTAGATTAACTCAATCTAGTCGCCCACTTTTTGTGTACCGAGGTAAGTTGTACGTAAATAACACAATGTTATTACATTTATGCTTTAAACAATTGATATTGCATAAAATTTTGATTATTTCTATGAATATGCATGACGAAAGTTGATGTGATATACTCCCGGTTGAACCTTAGGAATAAATTGGATATCCAAGCCATGACATTTGAGTGATATGTGCGCTAGTGTAAGACCATGTCTGGGACATGGCATCGGCCACATTATGGACAACCAGTGTAAGACCATGTCTGGGACATGGCATCGACGTTGATATGTGTGCTAGTGTAAGACCATGTCTGGGACATGGCATCGGCCACATTATGAGAGCCAGTGTAAGACCATGTTTGGAACATGGCGTCGACATTGAGATGAGAGCTAGTGTAAGACCATGTTTGGGACATGGCATCGGCCTCGAAATGTAAGCCAGTGTAAGACCATGTTTGGGACATGGCATCGGCATCGTACTCTTGTGTGAAGCTTATCGGATATCCCTTGGTATTCCAATGGGTTCAACGGGTAAATTAAAGATTGTGTCAAAAGTGAAAAAAGTTACAGCTATGTTGTAAGTGATACAAGTACCTACATGAAATTCATGAGAAATGAGCTCGAATTATGTTGTGTGATTAGTAAGGGTGGAAATGAGTAAGTTATGCCTTTAATCATTCGAGAATCATGTACAAGTTTATAATATGCTATGAATATGATAATGCTTGTTAATTGTTGTTAATTATTTACATGCGACTTACTAAGCTTTATGCTTACTCCCTTTCCTTTCCATTTTCTTATAGTGTTGCCCAGCTAGCTCGGGGATCAAAGGACGTCAGAGGCACGATCACACTATCAATCTGAACATTTGGTATAGTTAGATTTATCATTTTGAGTATGGCATGTATAGGGACTTAGTTTTTGTCAAGTGTCATATTGTTTTTGCCAAATGTGTTGGCTTGACTTGAAGATTTGATTCATTTTGTATAAGGCCATGGATGATGGCAATTTCCTATTATAGAAATATGAGAATGATGATGTTTTTCATGGGTGAGCAAATTGCATGATTGGATTGATAAGTATGTGATAAGTTTAGCATGTTAAAATAGTGTAGTAGCATTGATGTGTGTAAGTCTTGATGGTGGTTTGTGTTGGTACAAGTAAGGATGGCAAAAGGGCTTGGTAAATAGCCTTGCTTTTATCCACACGGGTAGATACATGGGCGTGTGTCTAGGCCGTGCGTGACACACAGTCTGCCCCATGGGCGTGTAAATCGGCCGTGTGTCCCCCTGATCCCTAAGTTGGCAAAACAGAATACCAGTAGTAACCACACGGGCTGAGACATGGCCGTGTGTCTCAACCGTGTGGAAGACACGGCCATAAGACGTGGGTATGTGCCTAGGCCGTGTGAAGTCTGCACTTGAATTTAGGAATTTAATTTACCACACGGCCTAAGAACACGGGCGTGTGCCTTGGCCGTGTGACCTTATTGAGTTGATGACGTCAGAAACAGAATGTCAAGGTTTTTACACGCGGGTGGAGACACGGGTGTGTCATGGCCGTGTGAGGGACACGGGCCATGGACACGAGCGTGTGCCAGGCCGTGTGAAAACCCTTGTAGGTTCGAATTTGAAAAATAAATCCACACGGCTAGGGATATGGGCGTGTATGACTACACGGTCTGTCCACACGGACGTGTCCCTTGCCACATGAGCGTGTGCCTCTGTTTTTAGTAAAATTTTCCAAAGTTTTCTAATGTGCCTGGTTTAGTGCCGAACCATTTCAAAAGTATGATTTGGGCCTCGTAGGCCCATATTAAGGACTTTAAGATGGAGATTGAAAAGTTTTAAATTTGAACGGAATTTCATAACCTAGAAATGTATGTTAGTATGCATTTGAGTTAGGTAATGCCTCGTACCCTGTTTCAGCGTCAAATACGGGTAAGAGGTGTTACATTCCCTATAACCCAAATGCTAACAGGGAGGGTTTCAAAGCTTCGGAACCACTTGGTGGCTATAGGAGCTCATCTTGACTTGAAATAGCCCGCAGCTAAATCAATAGCGATATATCCCTTGCCTCTCTTTCTCCCGAGTGAAGATCCTTACGGAACCATTTGAAATTGGACCAAGTAATTTCTGAAGGAGACTACCTACATTTTTCTTCTTGCTTACTTAGAGAGGAAAAGACGTAATAAGAGATCTTCTTATTTTTGGTTCTTGTTAAGTTACTGATTTATTTTGAACTTTTTTTGTTTTTGCAAGATCACTTATGGACAATGAAGCAGTTCAACGAAAGGTCGATGCCTTGGAAGAATATGTTAAAATGAGTAGTTGTGTCTCTTCTTTTTAAAGACATTACTGTTAAGGTTGGCCCTCCAAATGATGATGAGAATAACAACTTCATTCGTTCCTTTACAATTACTATTGGTTTGGCCATCCTTCCGTCTACTACAGATGCTTCACCTCCTCAGGCCACTGCTACTACTGCTGATAACCCCTTTATTATTGAGAGGTTATTCTATTCCTCATATTCTTACCATTGTGCTTCCACTTGCTATCTCTGATACTCTAAGTAATTTTATGAGGTTTGCTAGTTTAGTTAAGTTGTGTTTATGATGCTAACATTGACTGTTTGTATAGGGTCTATGAATCTGATGGTGATTTTGAAGTTGGCTCATGATTATGTGGCTCAAGGGAATTTAACCCTTCAGACAGATCAGAGTAAAGTTGAAGGTGCTACCAAATCCTCAAAGGATGAAAAGAGAAAGGTTGTTGTTAAAGCTAAAAGGCAGCCTTTACCTTGAAGGGGCAACTGAAGGACCTGGCCGATGAAGTTCAAGTTCTGAAAAATCAACTAAAGGAGAAGAAGAAGATAGAAATAGAAAGCTTTTGGTTAGGGGAAAGGGTTAGGGAATTGGAGGATAAACCAAGGAAAAGGATTCTTGTGCCATGGATGAAGCTTTTTTTGCTTTGGCTTAGAAGAAGGTGTTGGATTCCTTCCAGGACCAACTAGTACTGGCATTTTAGGTTGTTTATAGCCCATTCAAATTTTGTCGTGTGAACAAAACACCTTTTTTAAAGGAGGACTTCAAAGCGATGGATTTTGACCTGCACAATCCAGATCTTGAGGATGAGAATTAGCAAGAATTTCAAGATAGGCTTCCAGTTCCTTTTGTAACATCCCGGTTTAGGGCCTAGTCAGAATAGTGGTTCGAGACCACAAATCCGAGGGTCATGAATGAGTTTTTGAGGCTTATAATATGTATGCATGCTAGTGTGAAAGTTTCATGAAGCAATTTTGTGAAATTGTGGTTGAATTGTCCAAAAAGGACTAAATTGCAAAAGTTGCAAAATGTGTGTTTCTAGAAGCTATATGTGTGAAATAGCTTTAGATTATTAATTAGAGGTCCTTAAATAGAAATTTATCCAAATTCTAATTTTTGGACAAAAATGGGCATGGATGAGTCAAAATTTGAAGTTTATCAAAAAGGGCATTTTGGTTATTTATCAAATAAGTGATTAAATAGGTGAAAAGATGATAAAAATTCATTCATATTCTCCCCCAAGCTGTCGAAAATTAGAGAAGCCATTGTTAGGGCTCTTTCAATTTTTCAAGCTTGCTAGTAAGTGCTCTAAAGCCCGATTTTTGATGTTCTTCGTATTTTTGAAGTCCCGATAGCATGAGTAAGCTATTTATAGCTATTTGGTAAGCTATCATGGATGTTCAAAAATGTACATATGTATGACATGCATGTATTTTGATGTTTTATGGAAGAATATGAAGGCTTGATGTAGTAGAAACATCTTTTGCTAAGTGGTTTTCCATAAAAATGGATGTAGGGACTTAATTGTGAATATCTCAAGTTTGGTCATACATGGGTGATTTAGTGAGATTTGATGAATGCTTTAGTTGAGTAAGTGGTCCGGCTAAGCATGAAAGAGTAGAAAATTGAATAAAAATCACTTTACGAGCCTTTGGGACAAAAGTGTAAATATGAGAAAGTTTAGGGGCAAAATAGTAATTTTGCTAAAGTATGAGATGTGGGTCAATTTAGTCAATGTGTGTACTAAATAAGCTGATTTATTCATTATAGATCAAGAAAGACGAAGCCCGGATCGAAACCGAGGCAAAAGCAAGGTGGTGGACTAAATTGCACATTTCAATACTTTTGAGTATCAAGGTAAGTCTATGCATAAACAATGCCTTCATACTTACAATTTGTAAATGCTAGCTAGGGTGTAGCATGAATGAGAACGAATGAGAATGATTGGGAACCTATGTGGTTCGAGTAGAATGAATGTAATATAGATGTGAATGGATGAATAATTGGGTAAACAGACTTGTGCATGTGTTGTGATAATGCTAGATGGTAGGCTAAGTGCGATACCATCCTAATGCATATTGACGATGAGCTAGCTATGTGCGATGCTATCGTCAGGTATATCATCTAGTGAGCTATCTGCTGAATCACTACGAATACCATTGTGGTAGGCTAAGTGCGATACCACCTTATTAATCAAATGTGGTGTGCTAAGTGCGAAACCACCGAGATATTGACTGTGTGGATTGACTGTGTGGATTGACTGTGTGTATTAATTGTGTGGATGAGTAGTGTGGATTAGTTATGTGAACTAGCTGTGTGGATGAGCTGTGTGGATAAGTTATGTGGATTGACTGTGTTGTATATTACGTAAATGTGATATTGAATGCAGGGGTGCATTTCAATGGTTGTGAGTATGTGACTCATGATGTGTTGGAAATGTGGTAAGGGATAGAAAGAGTAAGCATAGTTGTGAATTACTTGTTGGTATAATGCTAATAGTTGCTTAGCTTATACTATGTTGCTTATGTGTAAACTTACTAAGCTCAAAGCTTACTCTCTTTCTTTTCCCTTGTCTTATAGATTAAAGCGTTGAATCGAGATACGAGGATCATCGTAAGATAGCCCACATATCAAAGACACACTTTGGTACATGAAACTTAATGTTTTGTATATGGCATGTATAGGGGCTAGTTAAGTTAGTAAATTTTGTTGTAAATGGCTAAGATGTGTTGGCCTATAGATGGATAGCTTATTTTATATAATGCCATGGTTGTTGGCTATTACATTATATGAAAGAAAGATGTAGTTTTCTATGTGAGAATGCACTTCAATTTGAGTTAATTATGATGGTGTTAGATGAGTATATGTTGTGTATGTTAGAAGGGTGAAAGGAACTTGACACTTAGTCTTGTTCTTGACCATGTGGGTAGACACACGGACGTGTGTCTAGACCATGTGACACACCGCAGTCACCACGGGCGTGTCTTTGTGGCCGCGTCGCCCTCTGCATGTTAATATTTGAAAATAGAATAGACCATGGACTAGTCACACGGGCGTGTGCCTAGAGCGTGTGGGATTCATCATTGTTGGCCATGGGCTAGCCACACGGGCGTGTGTCTAGACTCTAGGCAGTGCGAGGGAAGTCAGTGTTCACCACGGTTGGGGAGCACGGGCGTGCCATGGCCGTGGGGCATTTGGCAGAATGCTTGGGTTTTTAGGCACGGTCTAGGGACATGGGCGTGTGTACTCATGCACGGGCGTGTGAGACCTGTATAAAAGAGAAAAATTTTAAGGATCGTAAAAGTTCCGGATTAGTCTCGAGAGCCCTCGTGGGTATGAGTGAGGCCTCGTAAGTCGAGAATGAGGTTATATCGAGTAATAACGTTGAGCCTAAGTGGCGATTAAGTGGTTTGAGTTTGGTAATGCCTCGGGCCCGATTTCTGGCGTAGAACCCGGGTAAGGGGGTGTTACATTTAGTGGTATCAGAGCTATGGTTTAGTCGGTTCTAAGACTACCATAGCGGGTGTAAGAGTCTAGCTATACATGCCATAAGTGTACGATGATAGTGTGGTGGTTTCTGATGATTTTAAATCCTATTTTATATAGAATATGGATTACGATCCATTGATCACGATGAAGCGACTAGTAATGCGCCGCCTCTGCGCGAGAACCGTATCATCGGTGCAAAGTGGACCCGAGGCGAGGGGTCAAGGGGAAGAGGCACGAGAAGCCTTTCTCCATATGATGAGTGATTGGTACTCGGACTATGTTCGAGCGAACCCTAACGCTCAACCTCCTCCACCTCCTCCTATACCTCAGCCAAATCCTGTGGCTCCTCCAGGTATGGATGTAGTGAGGATATCGAAACCCCCGGTGGATAAGATTAGGAAACACGTGGCTGAGGAGTTTAGAGCTAAGGTAGATGATGACCCAGAGAGGGCGGAGTTCTGGTTGGAGAACTCGGTAAGGGTGTTCGATGAGCTCTCATGTACACCTGAGGAGAGTTTGAAGTGTGCCATATCGTTGCTAAGAGATTCGGCGTACCACTAGTGGAAGACGCTGAGGTTAATGGTCCCAAAAGAGCGGGTGACGTGGGACTTCTTTCTGGAAGAGTTCCGGAAGAAGTATATAAGCCAGAGGTTTACTGACCGAAAAGGAAAGAATTCCTTGGTGAAGCAAGGAAGGATGACAGAGTGTGGCAGTGCGAGCATGAGTTTATTAGGCTTAGCTAATACGCTCAAGAATGTGTGTCGACAGAGACCATCTTGTGCAAGAGGTTCGAAGATGGGCTGAATGAGGATATCAAACTCCTAGTTGGCATTTTGGAGTTGAAAGAATTCGTGATATTAGTTGAGAGGGCAAGTAAGGCTGAAGTGTTGAGTTCAGATAAGAGGAGGGTTGTGAGTGAAGCCCGAGATGCGAGAAAGAGACCGATGGGCAAGTCGTATCAAGCCCAGTCGAAAAGATCCAAGGAAGTGAATCCTCGGATGTCAGCCTTAGTGGGGTATTCGCATCGAGACTTGGACAATACTCGTTAGGGTTCGAGAGTCCGAGCTCCCTTGATGGAAAGTGTGGGCAATACAAAGAGTAAATCGGAGTGTCCTAGTTGTGGTAGGTATCACACCGGAGAGTGCTGGGGAAACAGTCGAAAATGTTACAAATGTGGTTCCCCTGACCACTTTATCCGTAACTGTCCCGAGAGGGATGATAAGGAAGAGAGGCAAGAAGTGAGACCTAGTGATGTGTCTACGAGGGGTAGACCACCAAGGAACCCAAGAGGTGGGGCTAGTGGTAGAGGTGCGTCCAGGGACTCTGCTGTGAGACCAGAGGGTCGGGCACCTGCGAGGACGTACGCCATTCGCACTCGCGAAGAGGCATCCTCCCCTGATATGATAACGGGTACTTTTTCTCTCTTTGACACCTCTGTTATTGCTTTAATAGATCCAGGGTCTACTCACTCTTATATTCGCATGAGATTAGCATCTAGTTTGAGTATGACCGTTGAGTCTACGAACATTGTGATTAAGGTGTCAAACCCGTTAGGAAAGCATGTGTTAGTGGACAAAGTATGTAAGAATTGTCCTTTGTTGATTGAGAATCATTGTTTTCCGGCAAACCTGATGTTGTTGCCATTTGATGAGTTCGATTTAATCCTAGGCATGGATTGGTTGACTACCCATAGTGTTTTAGTGAACTGTGGTAGTAAGTACATTGAACTGAAATGTGAGAGTGGAGATGTAGTTCGAATTGAATCGGGTGGATCGCATCTGACTCTACAGTGATGATTTCTTCCTTAGTGGCCAAAAAATGTTTAAGAAAAGGGTGTGAGTCCTATCTTGCATTTGTGATGAATACTCAAGAGGTTGGAGTAGGGTTTGAAACAAAGCCAGGTGGTATGTGAGTACCTGATGTGTTTCCTAAGAGTTACCCTGATTACCTCCAGTGAGAGAGGTCGAGTTTGGAATTGAGTTGGTTCCGGGAGCGGCACCTATTTTGATTGCCCTGTACAGAATGGCACCTATAGAGTTGAAAGAACTGAAGGTTCAATTACAAGATTTGACAGATAAGGGTTTTGCAAGACCGAGCTACTCACCGTGGGGTGCTCCGGTATTGTTTGTGAAGAAGAAAGATGGGTCTATGAGGTTGTGTATAGACTATAGATAACTGAACAAGGTGACAGTTAAGAATAAGTATCCTTTACCAAGGACTGATGATCTTTTCGATCAACTGAAGGGAGCTACAGTGTTCTCCAAGATAGACTTGAGGTCTGGTTATTATCAGCTCAGAGTGAAAGAGCAAGATGTGTTGAAAATTGGGTTTTGGACAAGGTATGGCCATTATGAGTTTTTGGTTATGCCGTTTGGGTTGACGAATGCACCTGCGATTTTATGGATTTGATGAACCGTATTTTCAGACCATATGTGGACAAGTTTGTGGTTGTCTTTATTGACGACATATTGATCTATTCTCGGGATGAAAACGATCATGAAGAGCACTTGAGAATTGTCTTGCAAACTTTGAGAGACAAGCAGTTGTATGCTAAGTTTAGCAAGAGTGAGTTTTGGCTCCGAGAGGTCGGATTCCTAGGACACATGGTGTCAGGTGATGGTGTCAGAGTTGACCCGAGTAAGATATCGGCTGTTATGGATTGGAAACCGCTGAGGAACGTGTCAGAAATTAGAAGTTTCTTGGGGTTAGAGGGATATTACAGATGTTTCGTAAAAGGGTTCTCTGTGATTGCTACCCCAATGACGAAGCTATTGCATAAAGATGTCAAGTTTGAATGGACTGAGACATGTCAACAGAGCTTCGAGAGACTGAAAACAATGTTGACTGAGGCACCAGTTTTGGTTCAACCAGAATCGGGGAAGGAGTTCATGGTATATAGTGATGCGTCATTTAATGGTCTCGGTTGCGTGTTGATGCAAGATGGTAAGGTAGTCGCTTACGCCTCGAGGCGCTTAAAACCACACGAGAAGAATTATCCGACTCACGATTTGGAGTTGGTCGCGATTGTGTTTATTAAAGATTTAGCGACATTATTTGTATGGCGAAAAGTGCCGAATCTTTACGGATCACAAGAGTTTAAAGTATTTGATGGATCAGAAGGATCTGAATCTGAGACAGAGACGGTGGCTTGAATTGTTGAAAGACTATGAGTTAGTCATTAATTACCACCCGAGAAAAGCGAATTTGGTTGCGGATGCCTTGAGTAGGAAATCCCTGTATACTCTAAGAGTTATGAGAGCGAGTTTAGCATTGTCTGATGATGGTGCTATTTTGGCAGAGTTGAGAGCTAAGCCACTATTTGTTCAACAAATATGTGAAGCTCAGAGAAATGACAGCGAGATGCAAGCTAAGATCGCTAAGTGCGGATCGGAAAGTGATTCTGATTTGCGAATGGATTTGAATGGTTGTCTGATGTACCGTGACAGAATTTGTGTTCCTAAAAATGAGGAGTTGATTCGAAAGGTTTTGTATGAGGCCCACAGTGGATGCTTGTCAGTACATCCGGGTAGTACAAAAATGTACAATGATTTGAGAAAGTTGTATTGGTGGCCGGGTATAAAAAGAGATATTTCAGAGTTTGTGACTAAGTGTCTGATTTGCCAACAAGTGAAAGCTGAGTATCAAGTGCCTTCGAGATTGCTTCAGCCAGTGATGGTTCCCGAATGGAAATGGGATCGGGTTACCATGGATTTTGTGACGAGGTTGCCGACGACTCCGAGAAAGAGAGATGCTGTGTGGGTTGTTGTGGATAGATTGACGAAGTCGGCTCACTTTATTCCAGTACATGTTGATTATTCACTGGATAAGTTAGCTGAGTTGTACGTGGCAGAGGTAGTGAGATTGCATGGTGTACCTGTGTCTATTATATCGGATAGAGATCCGAGGTTTACTTCGAGACTTTGGTACGAGATTGAATTTCAGTACTGCGTTCCATCCGCAATCCGATGGTCAGTCTGAAAGAGTGATTCAAGTTCTTGAGGATATGCTTCGATGCTGTGTGCTAGAATTCGAAGGTAGTTGGGAGAGATATCTACCTTTGGTCGAATTCGCCTATAACAATAGTTATCAGTCGAGTATACAGATGGCACCGTATGAGGCTTTGTATGGCCGTAAGTGTCGGACTCCTTTGTATTGGATCGAGCTTAGCGAGAAACGGATCCATGGGGTCGATCTAGTAAAAGAGACCGAAGAGAAAGTGAAAGTAATCCGTACTAGTCTGAAAGCTACTTCGGATCGACAGAAGTCGTATGCGGATTTGAAAAGAAAAGAAATAGAGTTTGAGGTAGGCGACAAAGCATTTTTGAAAGTATCACCGTGGAAGAAGATTATGAGATTTGGACAAAAAGGGAAATTGGGTCCAAGGTTCATAGGGCCGTATGAGATTACAGACATAATTGGGCCTGTAGCTTACCGGTTGGCTTTGCCAGTAGAGTTAGAAAAGATTCATAACGTGTTCCATGTGTCGATGTTGCGACGGTATCGCTCCGATCCTTCAAATGTGATTCCTTCAACGGAAATAGAGATAAGACCGGATATGTCTTATGAAGAGGAGTCGATTAAGATCTTGGCTCGAGAAGTGAAACAGTTGAGAAATAAGAGCATAGCACTAGTGAAAGTGTTATGGCAGAAATATGGCGTGGAAGAGGCTACGTGGGAAACGGAAGAAGATATGAGAGAGCAACATCCAAACCTCTTTACTGGTAAGATTTTTGGAGATGAAAATCTCTAAAGGGGGGAGAGTTGTAACATCCCAGTTTAGGGCCTAGTCGGAATAGTGGTTCAAGACCACAAATCCGAGGGTCATGAATGAGTTTTTGAGGCTTATAATATGTATGCATGCTAGTGTGAAAGTTTTATGAAGCAATTTTGTGAAATTGTGGTTGAATTGTCCAAAAAGGACTAAATTGCAAAAGTTGCAAAATGTGTGTTTCTAGAAGCTATATGTGTGAAATAGCTTTAGATTATTAATTACAGGTCCTTAAATAGCAATTTATCCAAATTCTAATTTTTGGACAAAAATGTGCATGGATGAGTCAAATTTTGAAGTTTATCAAAAAGGGTATTTTTGTCATTTATCAAATAAGTGATTAAATAGGTGAAAAGATGATAAAAATTCACTCATCTTTTCCCCCAAGCTACCGAAAATTAGAGAAGCCATTGTTAGGGCTCTTTCAATTTTTCAAGCTTGCTAGTAAGTGCTCTTAAGCCCGATTTTTTATGTTCTTCGTATTTTTGAAGTCCCGGTAGCATGAGTAAGCTATTTATAGCTATTTGGTGAGCTATCATGGATGTTCAAAAATGTACATATGTATGACATGCATGTATTTTGATGTTTTATGGAAGAATATGAAGGCTTGATGTAGTAGAAACATCTTTTGCTAAGTGGTTTTCCATGAAAATGTATATAGGGACTCAGTTGTGAAAACCTCAAGTTTGGTCATACATGGGTGATTTAGTGAGGTTTGATGAATTCTTTAGTTGGGTAAGTGGTTCGACTAAGCATGAAAGAGTAGAAAGTTGAATAAAAATCACTTTACGAGCCTTTGGGACAAAAGTGTAAATATGAGAAAGTTTAGGGGCAAAATAGTAATATTTCTAAAGTATGAGATGTGGGTCAATTTAGTCAATGTGTGTATTGAATAAGCTAATTTATTCATTATAGATCAAGAAAGACGAAGCCCGGATCGAAACTGAGACAAAAGCAAGGTGGTGGACTAAATTGCACATTTCAATACTTTTGAGTATCGAGGTAAGTCTATGCATAAACAATGCCTTCATACTTACAATTTGTAAATGCTAGCTAGGGTGTAGCATGAATGAGAACGAATGAGAATGATTGGGAACCTATGTGGTTCGAGTAGAATGAATGTAATATAGATGTGAATGGATGAATAATTGAGTAAATAGACTTGTGCATGTGTTGTGATAATGCTAGATGGTAGGCTAAGTGCGATACCATCCTAATGCATATTGACGATGAGCTAGCTATGTGCGATGCTATCGTGAGGTTTATCATCTAGTAAGCTATGTGCTGAATCACTACGAATACCATTGTGGTAGGCTAAGTGCGATACCACCTTATTAATCAAATGTGGTGTGCTAAGTGTGAAACCACCGAGATATTGACTGTGTGGATTGACTGTGTGTATTAATTGTGTGGATGAGTAGTGTGGATTAGTTATGTGAACTAGCTGTATGGATGAGCTGTGTGGATAAGTTATGTGGATTGACTGTGTTGTATATTACGTAAATGTGATATTGAATGCAGGGGTGCATTTCAATGGTTGTGAGTATGTGACTCATGATGTGTTGGAAATGTGGTAAGGGATAGAAAGAGTAAGCATAGTTGTGAATTTTTTGTTGGTATAATGCTAATAGTTGCTTAGCTTATACTATGTTGCTTATGTGTAAACTTACTAAGCTCAAAGCTTACTCTCTTTCTTTTCCTTGTCTTATAGATTAAAACGTTGAATCGAGATACGAGGATCATCGAAAGATAGCCCACATATCAAAGACACTTTGGTACATGAAACTTAATGTTTTGTATATGGCATGTATAGGGGCTAGTTAAGTTAGTAAACTTTGTTGTAAATGGCTAAGATGTGTTGGCCTATAGATGGATAGCTTATTTTGTATAATGCCATGGTTGTTGGCTATTACATTATATGAAAGAAAGATGTAGTTTTCTATGTGAGAATGCACTTCAATTTGAGTTAATTATGATGGTGTTAGATGAGTATATGTTGTGTATGTTAGAAGGGTGAAAGGAACTTGACACTTAGTCTTGTTCTTGACCATGTGGGTAGACACACGGACGTGTGTCTAGACCATGTGTGACACACGGTCAGCCCCACGGGCGTGTCTTTGTGCCGCGTGCGTCCTCTGCATGTTAATATTTGAAAATAGAATAGACCACAGACTAGTCACACGGGCGTGTGCCTAGAGCGTGTGGGATTCATCAGTGTTGGCCACGGGCTAGCCACACGGGCGTGTGTCTAGACTCTAGGCCGTGTGAGGGAAGTCAGTGTTCACCATAGTTAGGGAGCACGGGCGTGCCATGGCCGTGGGGCATTTGGCAGAATGCTTGGGTTTTTAGGCACATTCTGGGGACATGGGCGTGTGTACTCATGCACGGGCGTGTCTAATCTTGCACGGGCGTGTGAGACCTATATAAAAGAGAAAAATTTTAAGGATCGTAAAAGTTTCGGATTAGTCTCGAGAGCCCTCGTAGGTATGAGTGAGGCCTCGTAAGTCGAGAATGAGGTTATATCGAGTAATGACGTTGAGCCTAAGTGGCGATTAAGCGGTTTGAGTTCGGTAACGCCTCGGGCCTGGTTCCCGGCGTAGAACCCGGGTAAGGGGGTGTTACACCTTTGACTACTCCCAATAAGACCTCTATTGCAACAATAGTAGGTGGCACTTCTGCAGAAGGTGACCAACCTAATAATGAAGCGGATGATGGTGTCTTGGAAGGTTTTGATCCTCCTACTTCTTCAAAAAACAATATTGTTAATCCCTTTAGGGGGTAATACTTGTAATGTTGGGCCTGGGGCCTTTATTAATGTAGATGAGTAAATTTTGCAATAAAATTTTATTTTATTATTCCTTTACTTTACCTTGTTACTTTTGCTTATTATTCGCCATACTTTTTTAACCTTAAGCAAACTGAGTGAAATTGCAACCTTTCGTTACTTAAACTTTGCCTTGTTGGCTTAGCAAAACTTGTCAAACTATTAAATTTTAAAAAAGAATGTGCTGCGTCATTTTGATTTTTCACGTATCGGAATGTGTAGATTACTCGAAAGACCTTGCATTTGTTTCTTGTTGTTTATTGATGAAAACCTGTTATGATTATTTGTGCTAAGTATGATTCCTTGAATGACCATATCAATAGATTATGCTGTGGACTTTTGAAGTTGTACGATAGACATGGCTTGTTCGACTATTTTACATTGTGGATATGTTGTAGAAATCTATTGAAAATCATGCTTCAACACATGGGGAAGGCTTACGAAGGGGTTTGCTTTTACACATGAGGGAAGGCTTATGGAAGGTCCTACTCCCAATGCATGGGGGACGGTATCTATTGTAATTCTGTGTAGCAAATTAAACTAGTTTTTGCATTTGAGGAGCTTTGATAAACCGTAAAAGTAACATATTTTAAGCCCACATTTAGCATGCTTTTGGATGTATTATCCCTTGATTTATGTAAAAAGGTGCTCTTAATCCTTTCTTTTCATGTTATATACTTAGGAAAGCACCGGAAGATGAAAAGAACAAGAAACGGGCTTAGAACGGGCCAAATGGGCCAAAGCACGAAATCGACACGGCCTCGGCCCAAGACCACACGGCCGTTGATAAACCGTAAAAGTAACATATTTTAAGCCCACATTTAATATGCTTTTGGATGATTTAAGCCCCAATTTATGTAAAAAGGTGATCTTAATCCTTTCTTTTCATGTCTTATACTCAGGAAAGCACCCGATGATGAAAAGAACAAGAAACGGGCTTAAAACAGACCAAATTGGGCCAAGCCACGAAATCAGCACGGCCTGGACTTCAAGCCACACGGTCGTGCCACCATTCCTACTAGAACACGGCCTTACCACGACTTACACGGCCGTGCCTCATTCAAAAGTGTCGAACACGGCCTAAAGACGATTCACACGGGCGTGTGCCATGGCCGTGTCCCTACCGCGGGAAAGAGGAATTTTACTCGAATTTGGATGCTTGGAGGCAAAGAAACACATTCCTAAGTCTACTTAAACTCCCAAATAGGAATTGCACTCAAATTAGGATACTTGGAGGCCAAGTAACACATCTCAAAGCCTATATAAACACCCCAGGTAGCAACTTAGAGGGGGAGTTCGACAGAAACCCTATGTCGAGGGAGCCCAAAGCCATCGCCTAGGGCGTCGTGCTAGGCCGAAAAGGCGATTTGTGGGGATTCACTCGGGGATAGCCGCTTGATTCATCTCAAGCCGAGTTATACTCAAGACGGAGGATCTCCTCTTCAATTCCTTCAGGGGTTTTAGGGATTTCTTATGTTTTGTTTTATCTTTTCTCTTGAGATGTTTTCCTTTATTGTTATGAACTAAACCCTTCGGATACCCAAGGGGATGAAACCTATGATGAATCTTGTTATTTGATTATTTGAATTATATGATAAATACTTAGTTTGTTCTTAATTATGTGAGCTTAATCCAAATTTAATGTGCTTAGGTGGAGGAGGAATAGACCCTCGCTAAGAGTAGATCCAACATAATTAAGCGGAGTTGATCGCACGCCTAGAGATAGGGTGACGAGATTTTGCCGTTAGGTGAAACCTATTATGGGAGTCCACGGATCGATTTCATCGCTATTCTAGGGGTTATTATAAGAGGGCGAGAGTTCCACTAATTAACCTAGGGTTAGACGTTATTCGCCTCGAGAGAGGGTTTAATATACGTTAGGGAGTCTTACTTGATCAAACTAAGTAAATAAAATCATATGGTTCAGGTGTTAGATAACAAGTGAAGTCTAGGTGGATTCTTCCCGAGGGTATCGTCTAAATCAACCGAGTTTTTCCCAAGTTATTTTCCAAATTCATTCTTCTTTGTCTTAGAGTCTTTAGTTTAGTAGTTAATTAATTTAGATTAATAAACAACTTCACTTATTTTAGGCTAAATAATAAAAAGAAAGTTAGTATTAGTACTTTTAGTTCCTTTGGGTTCGATAATCCGGTCTTGCCTAAACTAAACTATTGTTCGATAGGTGCACTTGCCTCAATCGTTGTCGAGTTAGTTTCCGTGTTCGATCATTCTTTTATAAATTTTAAAACTCGATTTACAAATGATCAAGTTTTTGGCGCCATTCTTAGGAACTAAAATATTAAGAACACTCTATTTTTATTACTTTAGCCATTTTTTTTGCAATTTATTTTTATTTTTATTATTTTTTTTTACTTTGCTAATTTTTCCTCTATTTTGCTTTTGGCGGATAATTTTAGTTTATAGAGAAGATGGCACTAAATAACTATCGATGGCGAGTTATGAGGACAACACCAACGTAAGCGCCAGATGTCTTCAACCTCGACGCAATAACCGTGCTATCAAACCAGCTAGAGATGATGAATAAAAAGATTGATGGTCCATGTAATCTCTCGCAGTACATCCGCTTATGCAATATGACTCGAATCTAGGAGGCGTGGCGAATCCTGAGTACCCACCCTACAGATATGGCATGAAGAACGAACAAGTCCACTATATGTGTAACTATTCTAGACCTCAAAATAAATTTTATAGTGACACTTATAATACAGATTGGAGGAACCATCCCAATTTCTCGTGGGACGATCAAGGCAGCCAAAGAGAGGAACTTCCTCCAAATTTTCAACAACCTCCTCACCAACATGAAGATGAGTCGAACCTTGAAGAGACGCTGGCAAAATTCATAGCAAACACAGAAGCACGTCTCCAAAATATAGAAACGAAACAAGAAACATCGATTCAAGGGATCGAGGATCATTTAGGTCAGCCTGTTAAGCTAATCTTAGAATAACCACAAGAAAGCTTGCTAGGCAACACTGAAACTAACCCAAAAGAGCAAATTCAAGCTGTAACAACTCATGACAGTGAAAGATTAGTGGAATCTGACCCAAGTCAAGATCCTGTGGCAAGTGAAGGTAAGGTTGAGGTGAGCCATGAACTACCAAAATCGACAATTACAGAGTACCATCCTCGTGTACCATATCCCGAAGCAATGAAGAAGGACAACACAGAGGAACAGTTTGGTAAGTTTCTTAAACTTTTAAAGAAATTACATATTAACTTACCGCTTTCTCAAGCTCTTTTGCAGATACCCGATTATAGAAAATTTTTAAAAGAGCAGCGGTTGACAAACAAACGGAAGCTAGACGAGGAATCACATGTGGAGCTAAACGCAATGTGCTCGGTAATTCTACAAAATAAACTAGCAATGTAAATTAAAAGATCCAGGAGTTTTACAATTCCATGTTTAATTGGTAGTTTATCTATTGATAATGCTTTAGCTGATTTAGGGGCAAGCATCAATGTTATGCCTTATAAAATGTTTAAACAACTAGGTCTAGGGAAACCGAGACAAACCAGATGAGCATTCAATTAATCGATAAAACTATCGTAATTCTTAAGGGTATAATTGAAAATGTTCTAATCAAAATTGATAAATTCGTATTCCCAAAGAGACTTTGTCGTTTTAGACATGGATGAGGACAATTCGATCCCTTTAATTTTAGGAAGACCCTTTCTAGCAACTGCCAGACTAAAATTGATGTTGGTACAGGAGAACTCATTCTTCGTATAGGTGACGAATCAATCAGTTTACAAGCTCTTGACTTGGCGAACATCGACTGATGAAGGTGAGAAAGTAAAATCAGTTGATAATCAATCTGTTCAAATGTCACCGCAGGAACAACCACAGAACTACGAACTTGAGTCGAAACAGGAACCTTGTGTCAACAAATAAGAAGCACATGAGGAACGAAGCCTTGAGATCAACAAACTAAAAGAGGGGAAGACACACTTTAAAGAGGAGCCAAAACCGCACGAAGAAAAACCGAAAGAACCCCCAGACGAGCTGATAGGAACAACAAATCACTTCAAAATAGGGGATCAGGTATTGTTGAATAAGGAAGACCCTCAAATCGCCAATTCAGACCTCAAAACAACCGAAGAAATCACTTTTGAGGTACTTAATGTCTTCCTATATGGGCCAGTCGAGGTAAGCAATCCTAAATTCAGTACTTTTGAGGTAAACACTACTCGACTTAAATTTTATATCAAAAATCGAGTTGATCGCATGAGGAAGGATTTTCACCTCCTCAAACCACCTTGACCATACGAATGAGAGGTAAAGTCTAGCTTAAGACTATAAACGAGCGCTTCTCGGGAGGCAACCCGAGCACTAACCCTATTAATTTTTACATTTTTTATTTTACTTTTATTTTTCATTTTAGCACCTAACCATAAACTAACCAAGGTACAGATTTCCATGCTCACACGGCCTTGCACACGGCCGTGGCCGTGGCCGTGTGGAAGCCAGAAGGACAAACCACGGACGTGCTAGTAACCGTGCATGACAAAGAATGATTTCTTTTCCTAACACGGGCTACGATACAAAGCCACGCCCGTGCCGACTTCCCGTGTGAGGTTACTGACTTATTGAGCATGGGCGAGACATGGCTGTGCCCTACAACCGTACGAGGTTACTGACTTGACGAGCACGGGTTAAACACGCCCGTTCTAAAGGACCGTGAGAAGAATACACAGGCATACTACGAGACCCACGGCCGTGGGAAAACACCTAAACGCGCCCAAAATTTAAAATCACGAAAAACACGGACTGATTAAACTCGAACAAGGGCGTGGACCAATCACTATTTAAATATTTACTTTTATTTTTATTTTTATTTTTATTTTTATTTTTATTTTCATTTTTATTTTTATTTCCTTTCTTTTATTTTCTTTATTATTTTTTTCTTGTTATTCATTCTATTTAGATTTAGCTTAGGATACAAAAGAAATTAGGATGGTCGCTGCTTGAGGACTCAACCAGTCGAGAGACGCTTCCCACGCTCACCTCCAATCCTATCCGGTTTCTTTTCATTGGCTTCATCCAAAATTTAGGAAGTTTCCCTTCTCTCCCCATCTTACGATTTTATGATTATTTTGATATTGTCTACCTTTGTACATTGAGGACAATGTACATCTTAAGTGTGAGGGGTTAACTATAGTATTATTTGAAAATCCCTGAATTTAGTCTTGTTTGAAAGTAAATTACTCATATTACTAATTAGGATGAAATTTCTGATGATTTATGATTTTTATTGATATGTTTTAGATTAAGTCATTGATAATTGTGCATTGATAATTAAATTTGAAGAATACTAGAGAATCAAGCATGATAAGTCTATTTTTCAGAAATTAAAAATTTTCTAGGTTGTTGAACTGAGTTTAAATATTACTTTGAAGTTTGAAATTTACGAGGTTGACATCATAATACCCATAATTTTTGTGAGATTTTGAGCCTTATAGAGCATAAATTCTTTTTCTTGCTCACTTATTGATTATGAGTATGTCAACATTGATTTGTTATTCTAGAACTTGCATCGATTATACATGTCGAGACTACATTTTTTGATTTGATACACAGAGATGATAAAGGCACCTAGGATCTAACCCACTTACTCCATTTAAAAAGCCTACCTTCATAATTAACCCCTAGTGAACCCCGTTTAATCCTAACAACCCATTTATTGACTCACCCACTAATATTAACCCAAAACCCTTTTTATTTGTTATCACCATTCTTTCTAACTACCCCTATATCGAGATTTAATTTGATTAGTTGCCTAATTATGATTTTTATTTCAGTAACCTATCCTTTATAATGTTATTATTATGTAGTTATGATGTTCAAAAAAAAAAAAAAACGAAGTATATTCATTATTAGTTATGTGATTAAACGAGCTTATACATTTAAAATCCAAATATCGAAAAAGAAGCTCGTAGTGTTAGTATTATTAGTTTTCAATTGATGTATTTATTATTATTAGTTTATGAGTTCTTAGTTAGGTAATCTTTCAATTCAATCTCGATTCTAACCTTCTAATTCAGCCTTTTTCCACACCTTAACCCTAGCCCCGTTACAACCCTAACAAAGACCTTTTGATTTGTGTTTCATCTCATATTTCAGTGGTGGAGATTTGATTTTCATGCAAGCCTATGGGATTAACTCTTCATGTTTGACTTTTGAGTGCCTAAATTCTGAACCTTAAACACTTTGAGTGATTTGAGTGAATCTTTTGTGAGGATGTAAATCCTTGTCGATTTCAAATTAAAGGTAAATATCTAGATAAGGGGAGACGCCTAAGTTTTCGAGCTACAAAATCTATGACTTATACTGTTTGAATTTTTAGGACACTTTGAATTGAATTATCCATGTTTAAATTATCTCTGAATTATGATGAAACACTATCAACGACTATTATGAATTGAGGGAAGTTTGTTTTAATTATGAGTTGAGAATTTTGCTTGAGGACAAGCAAAAGCTTAAGTGTGGGGTTATTTGATAAACCGTAAAAGTAACATATTTTAAGCCCACATTTAATATGCTTTTGGATGATTTAAGCCCCAATTTATGTAAAAAGGTGCTCTTAATCCTTTCTTTTCATGTCTTATACTCGTGAAAGCACCCGATGACGAAAAGAACGAAAACGGGCTTAAAACGGACCAAATTGGGCCAAGCCACGAAATCGGCCGGGCTGGACTTCAAGCCACACTACTGTGCCACCATTCCTACTAGAACACGGCCTTACCACGACTTACACGGCCGTGCCTCATTCAATAGTGTCGAACACGGCCTGAAGACGATTCACACGGGCGTGTGCCATGGCCGTGTCCTGTCCCCGCCATGGAAAGAGGAATTTTACTCGGATTTGGATGCTTGGAGGCAAAGAAACACATTCCTAAGTCTACTTAAACTTCCAAATAGGAATTGCACTCAAATTAGGATACTTGGAGGCCAAGTAACACATCTCAAAGCCTATATAAACACCCCAGGTAGCAACTTAGAGGGGGAGTTCGACAGAAACCCTCTGTCGAGGGAGCCCAAAGCCATCGTCTAGGGGCGTCGTGCTAGGCCGAGAAGGCGGATTTGTGGGGATTCACTCGGGATAGCCGCTTGATTCATCTCAAGAAGCCAGAGTTATACTCAAGACGAAGGATCTCCTCTTCAATTCCTTTAGGGGGTTTTAGGGATTTCTTATGTTTTGTTTTATCTTTTCTCTTGAGATGTTTTCCTTTATTGTTATGAACTAAACCCTTCGGATACCCGAAGGGGATAAAACCTATGATGAATCTTGTTATTTGATTATTTGAATTATATGATAAATACTTAGTTTGTTCTTAATTATGTGAGCTTAATCCAAATTTAATGTGCTTAGGTGGAGGAGGAATAGACCCTGCCTAAGAGTAGATCCAACATAATTAAGCGGAGTTGATCGCACGCCTAGAGATAGGGTGACGAGATTTTGCCAGATTAGGGTAAAACCTAATATGGGAGTCCACAGATCGATTTACTGCTATTCTAGGGGGTTATTATAAGAGGACGAGAGTTCCACTAATTAACCTAGGGTTAGACGTTATTCGCCTCGAGAGAGGGTTTAATATACGTTAGGGAGTCTTACGGATCAAACTAAGTAAATAAAATCATATGGTTCAGTGTTAGATAACAAGTGAAGTCTAGGTGGATTCTTCCTGAGGGTATCGTCTAAATCAACTAAGTTTTTCCCAAGTTATTTTCCAAATTCATTCTTCTTTGTCTTAGAGTCTTTAGTTTAGTAGTTAATTAATTTAGATTAATAAACAACTTCACTTATTTTAGGCTAAATAATAAAAAGAAAGTTAGTATTAGTACTTTTAGTTCCTTTGGGTTCGATAATCCGGTCTTGCCTAAACTAAACTACTGTTCGATAGGTGCACTTGCCTCAATCGTTGTCAGAGTTAGTTTCCAGGTTCGATCATTCTTTTATAAATTTTAAAACTCTGATTTACAGCGATCAGCCGTGCCTCCTTTGTAATCTCGAACACGGTCTAGCCACGAGATACACGCCGCGCCTCATCAACGAAGTCCACACGGCTGCCACGACTTACACGGCGCGTGTGCGAGGCGTGCCTGCGTGGCAAAGAGCAATTTCAATCGGATTTGGATACTTAGGGGCAAAGAAACACATTCCAAAAGCCTATAAATACACCCTAAGTATGACCTGAAAAGGGGGCCCAAAGCTATCGTTTAAGGGCGTCTTGCTAGGCCAAAGAGGGCAGATTTGTGGGGATTCGCTCAGGGATAGCCAGTTGATCCATCTCAAGAAGCCAGAATTATACTCAAGATGGAGGATCTCCTCTTCAAATCCTTCAGGGGGTTTTAGGGATTTCTTATATTTTGTTTTATCTTTTCTTCTCGAGATGTTTTCTTTTATTGTTATGAACTAAACCCTCGGATACGAGGGGATGAAACTTAGATGAATCTTGTTATCGTTTGCTTTGAACTATATGATAAATATTTGATTTGTTCTTAATTATGTGTTCTTAATTCTTGTGTTGATATTTCGCGGATATCGATTCAAGTTTGATGTGCTTAGGTGGAGGAGCAAAGTCCCCGCCTAAGAGTAGATCTAGCATAGTTAAGCGGAGTTGATCGCGCGCTTGAGAGATAGGGTGACGAGGCGTTGCGATTAGGGTGAAACCTAATATGGGAGTCCATAGATCGAGTTAATGCAATTCTAGGGGTTTTAATTAGAAAGAGATTTCAATTAATCAACCTAGGGTTAGACGTTGTTCACCTCGAGAGAGGGTTTAATATAAATTAGGAAATCCTACGGATCAAGTCAAGTGAATACATCGTGCAGTTCGAGTTAGATAACAAGTGAAGTCTAGGTGGATTCTTCCTTGGGTGTCGTCTTAATTAATTGGTTTTTCCTCAAGTATTCTCCCAAATTCATTCTTCTTTGTCTTAGAGTCTTTAGTCTAGTAGTTAATTAATTTAGATTAAACAACCATTCGCTTAATTCTTAGGCTAAATAATAGAAAGAAAGTTAGATTAGTACTTTTAGTTCCTTTGGGTTCGATAATTCGGTCTTGCCTAAGCTATACTACTGTTCGATAGGTGCACTTGCCTCAATCGTTGTCAGAGTTAGTTTCTAGGTTCGATCATTCTCTTTATAAATTTTAAAACTCGACAGACATACGATTAAGTTTTTGGCGCCGTTGCCGGGGAACTAAAATATTAAGAAAGCTCTATTTTTATTACTTTAGCCATTATTTTCCGCAATTTACTTTTATTTTTATTTTTATTTTGTTTTTAACTTTGCTAAATTTTCTTTCTTTCTTTTCCTAGTAGGTACCTCTAGTTTATGACTAGAAGGAACCCGAGAGGACCTTTAGTATACGACAGTGATATTGAAGCTACCGTTCGTAGAAATCGCAGAGAAATTAGGCGAGCCCTAAATTACCAAGAAGAAGAACAATAAGATGAATCCAATCCTACTGAAGGGATGGATGAGAATAATCCACCACCACAAGATGTGGCAGAAAATAATGCTCCACGTACTATGTATGATTATGCTAAACCTCATTTAACAGGAGCTGAATCGAGTATTGTTAGGCCTGCTATAGCTGCTAATAATTTTGAATTAAAGCCTAACACTATACAAATGGTTCAACAATTTGTTCAATTTGATGGTTTGTAGGACGAAGACCCAAACACTCATATAGCTAATTTTTTAGAGTTCTGTGATACCTTCAAAATAAATGGCGTTTCTGATGATGCCATACGGCTTCGGTTATTTCCCTTTTCATTAAGGAATAAAGCCAAACAGTGGTTAAACTCGTTACCACGAGGGTCAATCACTACACGGGATCAAATGACCGAAATTTTTTATTAAAATATTTCCCACCGCCAAAAAACGGCTAAATTACGGAATGATATCTCTTCTTTTGTGCGAGATGGATTTAGAGACATTATACGACGCATGAGAGAGATACAAGGATCTCTTGAGAAGGTGTCCGCACCATGGTTTACCCTTGTGGCTCCAAGTCCAAACTTTCTATAACGGTGTAAACCCTCAACGAGTCAACTAATTGATTCAAATGACGGTGGAACCTGAACAACGTAACTCCTGAGAAGCGACCCTACGAGTTTATTTAAGAGATGTCACTGAATAACTATCAGTGGCAGGTTACAAGGACAAAACCAACAAAATCCGCCGGAGTTTTCAACCTCGACGTAGTAACCATGCTATCAACACAGGTAGAGATGATGAATAAAAAGCTTGATAGTTTGTGTTCTTCGTAGGTAGATCCAGTAATGCAGTGCGACGCAAGTGGAACTGTGGCGAATCCTGAGTACCCACCCTACCAACCGGGCACAAAAAGCGAACAGATGAACTATATAGGTAATAATTTCAGATCTAATAATAACTCTTATAGCAATACTTATAATCCAGGTTGGAGGAACCACCCAAATTTTTCATGGGGAGGTCAAGGAAATCAAGGAATTTAAAGACAACAACCTCCTCAAATTTTCCAAAATCAGCCCTATCCACAGGAGAAGAAGCCGAACCTTGAAGAGATGCTGACAAAATTCATGGCAGCTACAGATGACCGTCTCCAAGTCACTGAGACCACCCTTAAGAATCAACAGGCATCAATTAAAGGGATCGAGAGCCAGGTTGGGGAACTCACTAAGACAGTTGGACAACTTACTAACACAGTTGGACAACTCGCAAAGATAATTTCCGAACGACCACAAGGGCCTCTACCAAGCAACACTGAGATTAACCCAAAGGAGCAAATCCAAGCCATCACAGCTCATGATAGTATAGGGTTAGACGAACCCAGTCCAATACAAGAAAACGAGGTAGAAAAAGGTAAAGTTGAGGTAACACAAGAAAAGCCAAAACAGGTAATCAAAAAGTACCAACCTCGCATTCCTTATCCCGAAGCGATGAAGAGAGACGATATAGAGGAACAGTTCGGTAAGTTTCTTAAACTTTTAAAGAAATTACATATCAACTTACCTCTTCTTGAAGCTCTTTCACAGATGCCAGATTCGAGGAAATATTTAAAACATCTCTTGACGAACAAGCGTAAGTTAGACGAGGAGCCACATGAGGAATTAAACGCAGTATGCTCAGCAATGTTACAGAATAGACTACCGAGAAAGCTGAAAGATCCAGGGAGTTTTAAAATTCCATGTTAATTGGTAGACTAACTGTTGATAATGCGTTAGCTGATTTAGGGGAAAGCATAAATGTCATGCCTTATAAATTGTTTAAACAACTAGGTCTAGGGAAACCCAAACAAACTAGGATGAGCATTCAATTAGCTGATAAAACTGTTAGAATTCCTAGGGGTATTATCGAAGATGTTCTTGTAAAAATTGATAAATTCGTTTTCCCGAGATTTTGTTGTCTTAGACATGGATGAGGATAATTCGATTCCCTTAATTTTAGGAAGACCCTTTTTAGCAAATCATAGAACAAAAATTGATGTTGGTACAGATAACTCATACTTAGTGTAGGTAACGAATCAATCGGTTTACAAGCTCTTGACTCAGCCAGGACAACAATTGACGAAGGTGAGAAAGTAAATTTAGTTGATAACCAAGTTGTTCAACTTTCACCACAGGAAAACCACAAGGGTACAAACCTGAACCGAGTCATGAACCCCATGCCAACAAAGAAGAATTACATAAGGAACGAAGCCTTAGGGTCGAGGAACCAGAAGAGTGGAAAACACAATTCAAAGAAGAGCCTAACCACACGTAAAAAACCAAAGGAACCCCTGTAAGAGCTCATAGGAACAACAAACCACTTCAAAATAGGGGACCAGGTGCTGTTAGATAAAGTAGATCCTCGCATCATCACATCAGACATAAACACAAACAAAGAAATCCCTTTTAGGGTAATCAGTGTTTTCCCATACAGAACAGTCGAGGTAAGTAATCCTATTTTTGTTAATTTCAATATAAATGCATCTCGACTTAAACTCCATCATGATAATGAAAATGATAGCATGAGGAAGGACTTTCAACTCCTCAAACCACCCTAACGATACAAACGAGAGGTAAGTCTAGCTTAAGACTTTAAACGAGCGCTTCTCGGGAGGCAACCCGAGCACTAACTCTACTAATTAGTTTCATTTTATTTCTTTTCGTATTTAGGCGTAGGTTTCCACACCCACACGGCCTTGCACACGGCCGTGGCCGTGGCCGTGTGGACACCACGGGTAGGCACATGGGCGTGGACCGTATCTCTATTTAATTTTATTACTATTTTTATTTTTATTTTTATTTTTACTTTCTTTATTATTTTTCTTGTTCTCAATGGCATTTAGATTTAGCTTAGGATACAATAAAATCAGACCGGCTACTTTGAGGATTCAAGTTCAAACGGTTCGAGGCGCTTCCCCACGTTCACCTCCAATCCTATCCGGTTTCTTTTCATTGACTTTATTCAAAATTCAGGAAGTTTCACCTCTCTCCCTATCGTATGATTTTATTTTGATATTATCTATCCTTGTACATTGAGGGCAATGTACATCTTAAGTGTGGGGGGTGAACAACCTAAAAAGGTGCCTAACTTTTTTTTTCATTATTCTCAAATTCCTGAAATTAGGTGCCAAACTTTTTGCATTATTCTCAAATCCCTGAATTTAGTCTTGTTTTTAAGTAATTTTCTCATATTACTAATTAGGATGAAATTTCCATGATTTATGATTTTTATTGATATGTTTTAGATTAAGCCATTGATAATTGTGCATTGATGATTAAATTCTAAGAATACTAGAGAATCAAGCATGCTAAGTCTATTTTTTAGAAAATTAAAAATTTTTCTAGGTTGTCTACCTGAATTTGAATATTACTTTGAAGTTTGAAATTTACAAGGTTGACATCAAAATACCCATAATTTTTGTGAGATTTTGAGCCTTATAGAGCATAAATTCTTTTTCTTGATCACTTCATTGATTATGAGTGTGTCAACATTGATTTGTTATTCTAGAACTTGCATCGATTATACATATCGAGACCACACCTTTGATTTGATATACAGAGATGATGAAGGCACCTAGGATTTAACCCACTTACTCCACTAAAAACCTACCTTCATAATTAATCCCTAGTGAACCCCGTTTAATCCTAACAACCTTTTTATTGACTTACCCACTAATACTAACCCAAAACCCCGTTGTATTTGTTATCACAATCCTTTTTAACTACCTTTATATCGAGATTTGATTTGATTAATAGCCTAACTATGTTTTTTATTTTAGTAATTTATCCTTTGTTATGATAAAAAAAATCAATCAAAAGTTTATACATTATTAGTTTTGTGATTAAAGAGCTTATACGTTTGAATTCCAAATATTGAAGAAGAAGCTCGTAGTATTAGTATTTTTTCAAATTGATGTAATCACTTTTACTTAGTTCGTTGTTTCTGGTTAGTTAATTTGTCAATTCAATCTCGATTCTAACCCTCTAATTCAACCTTTAACCACACCTTTAACCCAAGCCCCATTACAACCCTGTTAAAGACGTTTTGATTTGTGTATCATCTCATTTTATAGTGGTGGAGATTTGATTTTCATGCAAGCCTATGGGATTAACTCTTCATGTTTGACGTTTGAGTGCTTAATTCTGAACCTTAAACACTTCGAGTGATTTGAGAGAATCTTTAGTAAGGATGTCAATTCTTGTCGGTTTTAAACCAGAGGTAATTATTTAGATTAGGGGAAACACCTATGTTTTGTGCTACAAATGTATGACTTAGACTGTTTGAATCTTTAGAACTCTTTGAGTTTAATTATCCATGTATAAATTATCCTTGAATTATGATGAAACACTATTGATAAATATTATGAATTATGGAAAGTTCGTTTTAATTCTAAATTGAGAATTTTGCTTGAGGACAAGCAAAAGCTTAAGTGTGGGGGTATTTGATAAACCGTAAAAGTAACATATTTTAAGCCTACATTTAGCATGCTTTTGGATGAATTATCCCTTGATTTACGTAAAAAGGTGCTCTTAATCCTTTCTTTTCATGTTATATACTCAGGAAAGCGCCGGAAGATGAAAAGAACAAGAAACGGGCTAGAACGGGCCAAATGGGCCAAAGCACAAAATCGACACGGCCTGGGCCCAAGACCACATGGCTGTGCCTCATTCATAATCTCGAACACGATCTAGACACGAGATACACGGCCGTGCCTCATCAACAAAGTCCACACGGCCTGGCCACGACTTACACGGGCGTGTGCCAGAGGCCGTGCTCCTGCCGTGGCAAAGAGCAATTTCAATCGAATTTGGATACTTAGGGGCAAAGAAACACATTCCAAAAGCCTATAAATACACCCTAAGTATGACCTAAAAGGGGGGCCCAAAGCTATTGTTTAGGGGCATCTTGCTAGGCTAGAGAGGGCAGATTTATGGGGGTTCGCTCAGGGATAGCCAGTTGATCCATCTCAAGAAGCCGGAATTATACTCAAGACGGAGGATCTCCTCTTCAATTCCTTCAGAGGGTTTTAGGGATTTCTTATGTTTTGTTTTATCTTTTCTTCTAAGATGTTTTCTTTTATTGTTATGAACTAAACCCTCAGATACCTGAGGGGGATGAAACTTAGATGAATCTTGTTATCGTTTATTTGAACTATATGATAAATATTTGATTTGTTCTTAATTATGTGTTCTTAATTCTTGTGTTGATATTTCATGCGGATATCGATTCAAGTTTGATGTGCTTAGGTGGAGGAGCAAAAGTCCCCGCCTAAGAGTAGATCTAGCATAGTTAAGCGGAGTTGATCGCGCGCTAGAGATAGGGTGACGAGGCGTTGCGGATTAGGGTGAAACCTAATATGGGAGTCCATAGATCGAGTTAATGCAATTCTAGGGTTTTAATTAGAAAGAGATTTCAATTAATCAACCTAGGGTTAGACGTTATTCGCCTCGAGAGAGGGTTTAATATAAATTAGGGAATCCTACGGATCAAGTCAAGTGAATACATCGTCTGGTTCAGAGTTAGATAACAAGTGAAGTCTAGGTGGATTCTTCCTTGGGTGTCGTCTTAATTAATTGGTTTTTCCTCAAGTATTCTCCCAAATTCATTCTTCTTTGTCTTAGAGTCTTTAGTCTAGTAGTTAATTAATTTAGATTAAACAACCATTTTCTTAATTCTTAGGCTAAATATGTAACACCCCTTACTCGAGACCGTTTCCAGAGTCGAGCACGAGGCATTACTAGACTTAACTACTAATTCGGGGCATATAAATTGAAACTGTCCATCTGCGTCATGTTGACTAAATTGACTATAACTCAAGTTACAAAACTCAAAATTTAGATCCGTAAATTTTTCTTGAAACTAGACTCATATGTATTCTTACTATAATTTTTCCAGAATTTTTCGCATAACCGATTAGTACATTTTATTCATTAAGGTTTTCCCTGTTTCACTAACCAACGGTTCTGACCTCTCTTAACCTAAATTCAAATATCTCATTGTACAATTTTCATATGTTGTTGGAATCTAAATATATAAATTATAACTCATAATTAATTATGTACAATTTTTAATGATTTTCTAAATTTAAAATAGAGGACTTCAAATACCATCTTGACCCTGTCTTACTAAAATTCAAATATCATAGAATATAAAACTCCTTTGCCTACTCTGTTTCTTTCATATAAAAATAGACACAATAAGATTTAATTATATATCTTATTCACTTTCTAATTCCATTTCTCCTATTTTTGGTGATATTTTAAAATCATGTCACTGCTGCTAACTAAAAACTGTTTCATTGCAAAATATGGTTAACTAGTTTATAACATCTTTACTCCCTTTCATTTAAACTCTAAATGTAACACCCCAAACCAGGTCTATGCGTTTAGACGAGATTCGGTTAGTCACACCAATCGAATATTCATTTAATTCTCTAGTGATTAAAGTAAAACATTACTACCAAAACCTTTTGGAAATAGAGGTTAACAAAAATTTAGTACGATAATTCAAAATTGATGATTTAAGAAATTACTCGTTTGAAAATCTTATTATTTAAAATATATTTGTCAAAACCTTTAAGTAATTTTAAAAGAACTTGAAAGAATTTAAAAGAGTAATTTAGGTGTTTCAAAATGTTATAAAACGCAATGTTTAAGAAAAATTTAAAAATTTAGCATAAGCCCATAATGAGAGTCTTAAACAAAATTAAATCCATCCACACATAAAAATCCATAAAAACATAATTAGAGGCCTTATTACATCATACCCAAAATAGTAAATAAAATGAATAACTTAAATAAAGTTCATAGTTTATAAAAACCCATGCTCGTAGTATGGCCTCCACCAAGTCATCCCCGCCCAAGTCCACATCAATTTCCATTACCAAATGGGTAATAAAACGGGGTGAGTTACAAAGAACTCAATGTGTAACCCACTTTACCACCGTTGTTGGACCGGACCATCAAGGCATTAATTTGGGCTTGAGCCCAATTACAAATTTCAACGATATAAATATGAAATAAATATATAAAATGCATGTAAAAATGAATTTCCCAAACCAAGCCTAATTTTCCATCCGCTACACACCCCGTACCAACCAAAGACACACTGTGGGGATCAAGTCAACCCACCCAAACACACACCAATCGTAGGCATTAAGCCTTTTAATAATATTGTAGTGCACTCCGAACTAGATTGTGACATAGTGCGTAAACAACCCAAACCCTACCAAACATTACGACCGAATCGAGTTATTACGAAGTAAAACCTTGTGAACACCATTTCGAAACCCATTTAAGTTTTATATTGAAAACTTCTCATTTGCGATTATCTTGTCTAAGCTACCCTTAGATTAATTTGGAATTTTAATTAAGTCCAATTGTTCTACCAGTTTCAAGTGTACCCGATGGCACGATTAAACTTTTTCGTGTTAACTTAAGAAAACATGTGATTTAATTCAATTTAATGATATAGTTTTAAGTAAATATCCAACAATAAAAAAAAAATAAAACGCAACTATAGTTTATGGAGGCCTTATTACAACCCAAAATAAAATTAAACAAATTTAAAGTTCTGTAAATTAAAATCCTTTGCATGGCCGCCTCGAGTCCCACCGGCTCCTCAACCGCCATCTACGAGTCACCCAAAAATGTTAAAGGAGAAGGTGAGTCACCAAGACTCGATATGTAACCCTTCCCCGGTTGATACAACATTTCATACACAACATATAACATTAATTAAGCAAAGTACCATGTACCCAACCTAGCCAACCAAACACCTTCGTCTACCCCACGTGGTACCAAACCACTTTGGTGACCGTAGTCACGATGTGTTACCAAAACACCGTGGTGCCAAACCACCGGTGACATATAGTCACAATGTGCTACCAAAGCACCGTGTCCGTAGACACAAATCGGGTGATGGGGCCAACCCATCGTGTGATACCAAATCACTGGCAGACGATCCCATATCTCAAGTGGGGCCAACCCACGGTGGTGTTAACCACAGGGACAAGTCGCTATGAGGTACCAAACCTCTGGAGGTACCAAACCTCTGGTGACCGTAGTCACAGTGTGCTACCAAAGCACTGGTGCTCGTCAGCACGATATCACTGCCCCCTCCTCTCATCAACCCATGTCAAGCAGTTAATAACAGAACATACATATATCACATGTATCAAATAATCCATGCTTCCCAAAAGCATATTATCAATCTCATACGAATAGAGACTTACCGGGATCCTTGCTTGTACCATTAAGGTACTAATGCCATATCTACGTAAAGCAGATTTACACATAACATACACTTAATACACGTTATTAACTATTATAAGTGTGTATGTACACACCTGTCACCAACGAGGAGTCTAATCCCGAAGATTAAAGAAATCGGCCTCCCAAGATCCACTTGTTCCTATATTCGGCCAAAACTATGGATTAGTCTTATGGCCTATTCGACCTAATTAACTTATTTGGGAGGGGTTCCTTGTGAACCCGAGATCTTACCTTAACACTCTTTGCTATTATCTACCGTACTTGATACTCGAATCTGCTCATCAGCCACCATTGATTAGCAAGTAAACCAATAACCTTCGGCTTTTAAACAAATCGCCAGAATAAGGAGATTGATCTTACCACCACTTACCGAAATTGAACACTAGAGATCAGGCTGTGAGTCGACTGTTTTACTTCCCTGAATACCTATAAGAAATCGGTTACTAACCGTTTTAGAAGCCATTGCCGAAATCGGCACCTCTCCTTGTAAAAGAAATCGACAGAAAGAGAGAAAAGGGAGGATGGACATTCGGCCAAGATCACTTACCACCTTATGAGCCGATTGAAGGAGAGTCTAGAGGAGATTACTCCTGCTTGCTATTCGGCCAAGTCTTGGAATATGAAGAGGGGAAATTCGGCTATGAAGAAATCGGCACTCCCAATGGTATATTCGGCGGAGAGAGTTAATAGGGGAGGGAGGAAGTTTCGCTAAAGAGCTTGAGAGAATGGTGAAAACGCAAGAGCAAAAGAGGGCTAGGGATTTCGACACTTAGCAAAAATTTGAAAAAAAAAAAAAACAAGGAGATCAACTCACGAATTTATAGCCACCAAGCACCCTTGCCGTCCACACTACTCCACCAAGGAGTTTGAAATTCGGCCATCACCTATTTTTGCTCCAAGCCACCCATTTAATTTAATTCAAATAATTTTGAATTAATCACCTAATAATCCCTTTAAATTTAAATAATATCCTTGATGCAATTATCATATCTCTTGTATTATCAAAAGGTTTAAGCAAATTAAAACTAATTAAAATGCTTAAATTATCCCTTAATAATTACACCTAAAAAGAGTTTGAAGGGAGAAAAACTCTCCCCCCCTTGTGCCGTCCAAATAAAAACAAAAGAGGAGGATTTTGTGACTCGAACACAAGCTCTCCCTTGCTCCTTGGTGGCGTCACATGTAGCTCTTAAGTGGGCTTCTTTTTGCCACTTTACCAAGGGCTTTTTAGTGTTAAATTACCCACACTTATTCTTATAACACCACTTACCAAGGCTCCCTTCTTTTAAAGTTAAAAACTAAAATTTCCTACCAAATCGAGCCAACACAAAGCCTTAAATTGACCATTATTATTCCATAAATAATGACTCAGCAGTTCATACATAAGAAGAATAAAATAGCCCCGTTTTTGGGATGTTACATAGTCACCGAACTAGAGGCATTAAGCCAAATTTGTGGCAGAGCCACCGAACTAGATTCATGGCCACAGGCCTTACTTCTCTTCATCATGTATCCCATCCCATGCAATTATGTATGAATAACAAACTTTAATCATAAATAATTTATCAAGTAACCCATAATACAAATGAGTTTTTAATTAAACTTTTCATTTGGGCCTATTAAACAAAATAGTATTTAGCCCGTAAAACAATCTAGCGAACTTTGGCCCATATTTCGAACTAGAAGGTTTTTGGCCCATTTTATCGATCTAGTAGTTTTTAGGCCCAATTTGTCGAACTAGCATTTTTTCGGCCAAATTTATCGATCTAGTAGTTTTTCGACCCAATTTAACAATCTAGCGATCTTTCTACCCAATTTAACAATCTAGCGATCTTCGCCCAATTTAACAATCTAGCAAAGATTTCGGCTCAATTTATCGATCTAGTAATTTTTCCGACTTTAACTGTTTTCATGCATTTACACAAAAGTGTTAATTATCACATAATTTTCGATTTTGCCATTTTTACGATTTATCATAATACTTACTTGCTTAGTATCTAACCCGCAAGATAAGTGTGAAGTTACACACCGGTTATAGTGAGAACTAGACTTTCCGCCGTCAACACCTATACGTATCACGATAATTAGAACACTATAATTTATTAATGAAACCGATCTAAAAATAACGATCTAAAATTTTACCTCGGGTTTTGAACTACTTCTACTTGCGGTTTCTCCCCGATTGATGGTTCGTTAACCGAATCAAATCCACGAACAAATAATGGTTCGAGAGTCGAACGACTTCAAACAATTGATTCTCCTCGGATGAACGTCCACAACCCGGTGGGAAATCCCGGATTGTTTGAAACAGATCCTTCGCTTAAACTTAGGGGAATAACGGAACCACCCTCTTCCGAACACTATTCACCGCCCTTTTCTTCCCTATTTTGATTGTCTTCAAAGACAAAAGATCGTTAGCACAAACTAATGTTATATCAAAATATGACTAAGGGTTTTAAGGGTGAGATTTCCTTACCACAAATATCCTTGTACCACAATAAGAGAATCGAGCAAATCGTTCTATGATACTCACGAACACTTGAGTTCCGGTCTTCCACTATCGCACTATTATCCACTATTGAAAGAAAGGATTGAGAATGATGTTTGTGAATGATGGAGGATTCGACTATGTATAACCAAAGAAAAGAGAAAATGGGTCGGCTATGGGCACACTAACATTCGGCCATGAGAGAATTAATGGAGAAAATTTTGATTGAAAAGAAATAAAAGAAAGAAATAAAAGATGGAAGAAAAAGATGATGATGAGGATTCGGTTTTCAAAGAGAAGGAAAAGAGAAAGAAAAAGATGTGATAAGAAGCAAGGTACATTCGGCAATGGGAAAAAGAGAAGGAAAAAGAATGGTCTTTTTGGTGTTAGCAATTTTGGCACTATGACAAAGCAAACAAAAGAGTACTAGTGTGATATGCAAAAATGACCAAATGGTCAAAAGATTAAGGTTTACCAAAAGCTCAATTTCGGCCAAGGGAGAAAGGTTGAGAAAGAATTACAAAACTTTGCACAAAAGTTGCTAGGAATGACCAAAACAACTCCTAATCCTAGCCAACTACTAGCATATTTGGCCAACCCCCCCTAGACCACATTGCCGTCCAAATTCATGGTCAAATGGCCATGAATTAGTTTCCAAAACAGTTTCCTTGATATATGCCCTATGTCTCCATATCTTTCCATATTTTCTTGATTCCCTACCATAAATTCACTCTTACCTTATTCCTTTGATATACTAACCAAAAATAACAAGGTCAACACTTACCATAAATAAGCTTGGCCGACACTTACCATAGAAGAGTAAAATAAAAGTTGTCAAAATGCCATCCAAGGGATTCGAACCACTCCCCCCATGCTATAACCCATGCGCCAACACCACCTTGCCATTACTCATCTATGTCACTTATTAACACTTAAATTAACTTAAGTGTCAATGCCACTTGCTCCACTTCAATAAATTTTCAAAACTAAAAATTATTCCATAACCGAATAATTCTATACTCTTCTTCAGGACTATCATAGGCACGAAAAGTAATAAGAAATTTTTTCCTTTATAAACTAATCACCAAAACATGCAATATATCAAGACTCAGATTTTTAGGGTGTTACACTAAACAGTAACCATACTTATATATATACCAAAAACAAATCAACCAAAACCACAACCAAACGTAATCATCAAGCCAAAAATATAAATTCCAAGATTAACAAGATGGACAAGCCATTTTCGCATGGCTTATACAAATATATACAACTTCAAAACCAGCAATATCAAAACTAGTCTATACATGCCACGTAACCAAATCTCCAAGCATTTATTTACCGAAGCGAAAATTGGATAGTGTGATGAGATCTCCTTCGATTTCCAACCCGAGCAAGTCTTCGAAACTCTATAAACATAGGAAAATTACACAAAGTAAGCTTTGAAAGCTTAGTAAGCCATAAGCAAATAATTCACTATAGAAACATATATAATTCAATTCAAATAGGCCAAAATTTAGTTAATCACATACTCATATACAATCAGTTTTCTCATATAATTCATGTTCCTCATTAAGTAACTTCACCTACCTTATTTTTCATTTAACAAATAAACCTCATACGTACCTGAATTATTTAACTCAAATACACAGTCAGCCACCAATTCATTCATGGAAATATCATAATCATGCATATATTCCATCTCATTATTTATATCTAATTCACTTACTCATAATTCACTTACTCATAATTTATATCACCATTCGTAGCTTCAATACTTACCAAAATTAGGTCTTTGAATTGAAAATTTACTCGTGCCCTTAATACTCGTTGACCGATTTCGCACACTTAGTGCTCGGTAATTCAATTCGCACGCTTAGTGCATAGTGACCGATTTCACACACTTAGTGCTCGGTATTTTAAATTCGCACACTTAGTGCATAATGACCGATTTCGCACACTTAGTGCTCGGTAATTTAAATTCGCATACTTAATGCTTAATGACCGATTTCGCACACTTAGTGCTCGGTAATTTAAATTCGCACACTTAGTGCCTTTCTCAATCCTGTTACACATTTATATATCCAATCTCATAAAAATTAAACCTCCACTATAAATATACGAATTAGCTTAAATCAATCTCAATAATCAACATCCCATTCAGGTGTACCAACGGTACATATACATATCTCACATTCGGCTATACTATGCACATATATATAGTTATCACAATCAGCTATATCAATAATATTTATACATACTTCCATTAAATTCACATATACCACTATAAGAAAAATCCAATTCAACTCAATTGCTTAAAAACTTACTTATTAGATCAAATACACATGATTAATTATTCCATCACATATGGTCGAATATACTAGTTTAATGCATTATCTTATATATAACCGAACATCCAAAGTTAATTAAATTATCACATGTACTCATATATTCGAATTTAATATAATATCACATATAACCACTTATATACAAATTCAATTCATCATCACATATACACATACCTTTGTGGCCGAACATATAAGGTTAATTAAATCAACTTACTTGTTCAATTTCCACATCCATATGAAGTCTTATAGACATAGACTTGAAAATAAATCACCGGTATTAAACCTGCTAGGCGTAAGCCTGAATCACACACCGGCACTAGGCCTGCTAGACCTAAGGTCCAAAATTTATTCACCAAAAATAAGCACAGCTAGGCACGGCCCCGATTTAAGTTCACCAGCTCAAAGCTTGCTAGGCCCAAGACCCGAAACATCACAAATACATAATCGATTTAAGGACATAAATCACATATACTAAGTCATAAGCTTTCATAAAAAAATTATACTATCTTTCATATATCTAAACTTACTCAAGTAGTTCCTTGAACATATCAAATACCATCCCTCACATTCGGCAATAGCAAATATAATTATAAACATTTCAATTCAGCATGAATAATTTACATTTAATTAAAATTAAGAACAACCATTTGCTTATAGACTTACCTCGGATATCGGTGAACGTAAAATTAACTATTCGGCTATTTTTGTCTTTCCCCGATTCAAATCCGACTTTCTCTTTTCTTGATCTAATTTGATATAAATTAAACTTATTTAATCAATATTCAATTAAATTCACTCAAAAACACATGAATAAGTAATTTGCACTTTTACCCCATACATTTTACATTTTTAGCTATTTAGTCCAAAATTCACAAAACACAAGTAAGCATAATTTGCCCTTGCTATGCTTATGCCGAATACTCATCTCATCCATATGAGTCCATAAAATTTATTTATTACACATTTTAACCCCTATATATATAAATTTCACAATTTAGTCTTATTTAAGCATTTCCACAAAATGGTCCGCAATGCATAGAACATAAAATTCACTCTATTTTCTTTCACTAAACAAGAGCCAAATATTTATTGGACTTATACAAGTCCTTGCACTATATTTATTTTAAAAATCTAGTCCCTCCATTTATCAATTTCCTCAATTAAGCCCTAATAAGCTAATTTCTTGAAAATTTATAGTACAAAACTTAAAAATCTATCACATATTTTCTATTTTCTAACATCAACACCAAATTTCCCTAAACTTTATCAATGGTCGAACACAATTTCTTTACAAATTTCAAAAATTAAAACATGGGCAAGATAAACAACTCAACAACCATATCAAATATGTAAAATTTATTCAAAACTAAACTCAAACATACCTTTAATTGAGCTTCAACTATGCCGAAATGCTCAACTCTTTTTCTTTTATTTTGCTATTTTCATTCGGCCAAGAACATGCTCTCTTTGCATGTTTTATTTTCTTATTAGTTTTATTACACACAATATTTTATTATACTATTAACATATATTAAATAATGTACCACTTTCACATAAAGAAATAATAAACAATTAAAGTTACTATTTCATGCATACCAACTGGCCACTAACTTTCTTTCATGGCCAAATTGCTACTTTAAGCCTCCCATTTATTAATCAATAACAATTAAGCACTATCTCATTTAACCATCAAATGTTCATTTTACGCGATTAAGCCTATTTTTCAAAATTAAGCACTAAAACATTCAAATTTTAATACGAAAATTTCACACACACTAATTCATACATAATAAGCATAGAAAATAATATTTAAATATATATATTTTTGACTCGGATTCGTGGTCCCGAAACCACCGTTCCGACTAAGGTCTAAATCGGGCTGTTACAAAATAATAGAAAGAAAGTTAGTATTAGTACTTTTAGTTCCTTTGGGTTCGATAATCCGATCTTGCCTAAGCTATACTACTGTTCGATAGGTGCACTTGCCTCAATCATTGTCAGAGTTAGTTTTCAGGTTTGATCATTCTCTTTATAAATTTTAAAACTCGACAGACATACGATCAAGCTTGAATACGAGCATTTTCATTATGTTTTAATTAAGTTTTCATAGTTTAGTCTAAATTTAATAAAAAAGTGTATCATGAGTCTTTTATTGACCTTAGGAGCCGAATAAAGTCTAAGGGTGAGCTAATATACTTAGTGAGTGTGCAAGAGACCATCAGAAGACGTACAAACTCAATACTGGTCGCTATGTTGCAACACAAAAAGTTTGATGTCACAACATAGGGAGCATAATACAAGAATTTCGAGACTACCTTCGGTGTCGCGACACAACCTAGAGATGTCGCGACACACCCTTGAAGCTACCTTGAATCTGAGCATATTGTTTTCGATGTCGCGACACATGCCTTAAGGTGTTTTGGTCTGCACAATCAAATATTTAACATGAGAGTGTCAACTGACCTAGGGTTGAGGACGACGACAACCCTAAATCTATAAATAGGCTCATTTAGCACTTGTCATGGACAACTTTCAGACTTGAGAATTTTCTTTGGAATTTCAATTTTCAATTTTTCCATTTTCTTAGGCTTTAGATTGCTTCTATTTTTCTATTTGCATTCGTCGAGAGATCTGATCTGTAGACTCAATCAACTCTTTGTGGATTCTATGCTTCACTTAATATATTTCAGGATTCTCTTAAACATTTTCTCTTGAATTCATTATTTATGTTTATCTTTAGCATCAAGTTTATTGTGTTCATGAGATCCATGAGGAACTAATCCTTTTATGGGGGATTAACGAGTGGAGGTGTGATTAACTGATTTCTATGTAGGGTTTCATTAGCGGATCAACAGTTTGAGAGAGGAAGAACTCAAACCCTAGGCTTGACGACCCTAGGAAGTAATTTAAGTGGGAATTAACCCAAAATTGGTATAGCCTATCTGTGAACACCTTAGCCCCAAACCAATTTGGACAGTAGGGTCGAGAGATAAGTAGTTCTTGCCGACTCATTAGTTTAGTGGAAGATCGAGAGATCCTGCTAGGTTAATGACTAGTTGATTGAATAGGAACTTGAAACATGAATTAGTTATGACCACCAAAGCGAGCTAATCACCCATAGTTAAATCAAGTCTCTTTATTATGCTATTCTCTTTATTATTACAAAAAAACTGCCAAAATATCTTTCTTTATGTTTATTCGTAATATAATTTATTTAAAGAGATAATTAGATCTAGTTGTGTTTAGGTTAGGATTAATTTAGTGCTAGCCTCCCTTGGGTATGTGATAAGCTATAAAAGTAACATGTTTTTAATCCCATTCTTGATGCATTTTTGGATAATTTATTATGTAAATTAGTGAATTTAATGCTCCTAATCCTTTAAATTCATGTTTTCTATACTTAGGTAAGCATAGGGGAGCAAAAGGAGCAAAAAATGGGCCAAAATCAGACAAAAAGAGCTGTTTTCAAGATCCACACGGCCTGGGCATTTCTACACGGGCTGGCCACACGCCCATGTGCCAGCTCGTGTCGATTTCGAACTCCGCTTCCCTTTTACACGGAGGATTCTAAAGTTTATAAATACATATTAAAAGAAGACCTAGGGAGGACGCAGAGAAGAACAAAGAAATTACTCGAAGAATACCATCGGAAGCAACTCAGAAGCGGATCTCCTTCAAGATTGAAGATCTCCATTTAATTTCTCTAGAAGTTTTATTGGGTTTCTTTATGTCTTGTTGTTATCTTAACTTTGAGATGTTTTCATTCCAGATTATGAACTAAATTCCCTAGATACCTAGGGGAGATGAAACATATGATGAATTTTATTATTTGATTTTTGAATTACATGATAAATACTTGATTCTTGTTCTCAATTATGTATGCTTATTTCATGTTTTAATATTTTTAGGATATTGATTCATGTTAAATGTGCTTATTTCAGTGGAGCAAAAGTCCCTATTTAAGAGTAGATCTAGCATAATTGAGTGGAGTTGCATGCAATCCTAGAAATAGGACGACATAAATCTACCGGATTAGAGTTAAATCTAATAGGGGAATCCGTAGATCGAGTTAATGCGACAATAGGGGTTTTAATTAGAAAGAGATTTCTATTAATCAACCTAGAGTCAGGTGTTCTTATTCTCGAAAGAGATATTAACATAATTTAGGGATTTCTACGGATCAAGACACAAGTGAAAAAATCGTTTAATTTAGATTCAGAATAATAAGTGAAGTCTAGGTGGATTCTTTCCTGGGTATTGTCTATCTCATTGGTTATATTCGTTTATTTTCCCAATTCATTCTCTGTTGCGTTCTTAGTAAATTAGTTTAGTTAATTTTAGATTAAAAACAATCATCCCATTTTATCGGCTAAATAATAGGAAAACAATAATTACTAGTACTTTTAGTCCTCGTGGATACAATATTCCCTACTCACCATAGCTATACTATTATTTGATAGGTGCGCTTGCCTTTGTCGTAATTTTAGTTAGTTTTGTGACCATCAGGTTTTTGGCGCCGTTGCCGGGGACTAAAATATTAGGAACACTCAATTTTTATTAATTTAGCCATTTTTATTGCATTTTATTTTTAGTTTAATTCTTATTTTCTAATTTTTTATTTGCTTCTGGTAGGTTCCTTTAGTTTATGACTAGAAGAAACCCGTCGGGACCACTATTATTTGACAGTGAGATTGAAAGTACAGCTTGCAGAAATCGTAGAGAAGCAAGGTAGAGTCGACAGAGTATAGTAGAAGAGCAAGAGGACGATATTATTATCACTGAAGAGATGGCTAATAATCAGAATAATCAGCTACCTCCTGTGGTTGCTGTGAATCCTGCAAATTCGAATCCTGCTCCTCGTACTATGTATGATTATACCAAACCCACTCTAACTGGGGCTGAATCGAGTATTGTAAGACCTGCCATTGCTGCGAATAATTTCGAACTGAAGCTGAACACTATTCAGATGATTCAACAATTTGTTCAGTTCGATGGTTTGCAAGGCGAAGATCCAAGTACTCATTTGGCTAACTTTCTGTAATTCTGTGATACTTTCAAGATAAATGGCGTTTCTAATGATGCCATTCACCTACGGTTGTTCCCCTTCTCATTGAGGAATAAAGCTAAACAGTGGTTGAACTCCTTACCACGAGATTCTATCATTACATGGGACCAAATGACCGAGAAATTTCTATTAAAGTACTTTCCACCGACTAAGACAGCTAAGCTGAGGAATGATATCTCTTCTTTTGTGCAGATTGACTTAGAGACTCTATATGATGCATGGGAGAAGTATAAGGATTTATTGAAAAGGTGCCCTCACCATGGGTTACCTCTATGGCTACAGGTTCAAATCTTCTACAACGGTTTGAACCCCTCAACTAGGCAATTGATCGATGCAGCCACCGGTGGTACTCTGAATAATATAACACCTGAAGCAGCTTATGAGTTTATTAAAGAGATGTCACTGAATAATTATCAATGGCAAGTCATGAGGACAAAGCCTAATAGGGCAGCCGGTGTTTTCAATATAGATGCAGCCACCATGTTATCAAATTAGGTAGAACAATTAAATAGAAAAATTGATGGTTTATGTGTTTCTACGCAGGTACATCCGATGATGCAATGCGATGCAAATGGAGGAGGAACGAACAATCCAGAATATTTACCCTACGGTCCTAGCACAGAGAATGAGCAAATCAATTATATGGGTAATAATTCTAGACCTCAAAACAATCCTTACAGTAACACTTATAATGAAAGTTAGAGGAACCATCCCAATTTCTCTTGGGGTGGTCAAGGAAACAAAAGACCATAACCCCCTCCAGGCTTCCAACCACTTTACTAACAAGAGAAAAAGCCGAACCTTGAGGAGATGTTAACGAAGTTTATTTTAGTGTCAGAAACTCGCTTCCAAAACATCGAAACAACACTTAAAAATAAACAAGCATCGATTTAAGGGCTTGAGAACCAAATCGGTCAACTTGCCAAGCTAATCTCAGAAAGGCCACAAGGTCGCTTGCCTAGTAATACCGAAACTAACCCAAGGGAGCAACTTTATGCAATCACTGTGTGAGATGAAGAAGGGTTAGTTGAATCTAAACCAGAATCGAGGCAAGAAAGTATGGTAAGTAAAGTTAATGTTAAGGTAAGCCAGAATGAGCAAAAATCGGTCAGTAAGGAATATAAACCTCGAGTTCCATATCCGAATGCAACAAAGAAATTAGACCACACTAATGAACAATTTGGTAAATTTTTTAAACTTTTGAAAAAGTTGCATATTAACTTACCGTTTATTGAAGCACTTTCGCAGATGCCAAATTCAGTTAAATTTTTAAAGGAGCTTTTGGCAAATAAACGGAAGTTAGATGATTCGTTGCACGTGGAGCTAAATGCAGTTTGCTCAGCTATCTTGTAAAATAAAATACCCAACAAATTGAAAGATCCAGGGAGTTTTACTATTCCATGTTTAATTGGTAGTTTAAATGTTAATAATGCTTTGGCTGATTTAGGGGCTAGTATTAATGTCATGCCCTATAAAATGTTTAAACAATTAGGTCTTTAGAAACTCAAACAAACTAGGATGAGTATTCAATTAGCAGATAGAACCATTAGATTTTCTAGGGGTATTATTGAAGACGTACTTGTAAAAATTGATAAATTCATATTCCCAGTTGATTTTGTTGTTTTAGACATGGATGAGGATAGTGACATACCTTTGATTCTAGGTCGGCCCTTTTTAGCAACTGCTAGAACTATTATTGATGTTGGTACAAGTGAATGAACACTTCGTGTAGGTGATGACACGATTACACTCCAAGCTCGTGATTCTGTTAAAACATCTAGTGATCGAGATGATTATATGAGTTCTTTTAATATGAGTAACATTGTGGCTCAAACTTCTTTGCACGATTACACTCCAATGACTCATGAAGAACGAATGCTACAGATCGATGAACTAAACGAATGGCGGTCACATGTCAAGGAGAAACCAAGAATACACGATACAAAACCAAAGCTACACCATAATGAGCATGTGGATGGAACACACCAAATTAAGGTTGGGGACAAGGTACTACTAGATAACACAGATCCACGTATCGCCACTTCAAAGCTTAACGCAAACGGAGCAACTCTTTTTACGGTACTAAATGTCTTCCCATAAGGTACAGTTGAGGTAAATCATTTTGAATTCGATACTTTTAAGGTAAATAGTACTCGACTCAAACCTTATTTTTATATTCGAATTGATAGCGTGAAAGAGGAGTTTCAACTCCGCGAACCACCGTGACCGTGCAAATTTGAGGTAAGTCGAGCTTAGACTTTAAATAAGCGCTTCTCGGGAGGCAATCTGAGTGTTAACACTTCTAATTTTCTTAATTTTATCTCATGATATTTTCAAAATTAATTAATTTTCAAAATATAAAAAATGTGTTTTTAACCCACACGGCTTGGACACACGGGCGTGTCCTTGGCCGTGTGGAATCTTAAGTCTTAATTTTAAAATTTTAAAGAAATCAACAGTGAGTTACACGGCATGGAGACACGGCCGTGTGACACACACAGCCTGGACACACGGGCGTGTCCTTGGCCGTGTGGATCCTGGGATTTAATTTTTTAAAAAATTGATAGAGACACGTCCTAAAATAGTCTACACGGGCGTGTGACACGACCGTGTGGACCACACAACCTAGACACACGGGCGTGTCCTAGGTCGTGTGAAACTTGGTGCTAATTTTTTCAATTTTAAATCAAGTCAGAGAGTTACACGGGCAAGGCACACGACCGTGTGTGAGACACGACCGAGACACACGGGTGTGTGGCCAGTCACACGGGCGTGGGAGAAGCGAAGGAGGTTGCACACAGCCATGCGACACAGCCGTGTGTGCCACATAGCTGGACACACGGGCGTGTCCAAGGTCGTGTGAAAACTAGGTTAAAAATTTTATCGCACACGGGCTAAATAGGGACCACACGGGCGTGTGACACGGTCGTGTGGCTCAACACGGGCCTCACACGACCGTGTCACCCTTTTAAAACCCTAATCCCCTTTTTTTTTGTCTTCTTCTTCATCCTCCCCTACCAACCCTAGCCGCCGCTACCATTTCTTTCTCCCTTTCCGATCGCCGTCGATAGCCTCTTTCCCACGACGCAACCCCCACTGTAACAGCCCAAAATAGGGCCTAGTCAGAATAGTGGTTTCGAGACCACAAACTCGAAGTAAAAATATTTAATTTATGATTGTTTTAGAGTCTATGATATGTTTGGGTGATGGTGTGCAAATTTTGTTAAGTAATTTTTATCGATAAAGTGCCCAATTTTATTATTGGGATTAAATTGCATTAATTGCAAAATATGAGTTCTAGAACAAAAGTACTTGTTTTAAATGGGGGTTTAAACTAGAGGTCTTTAAATGGCAAATAGACCATCATATTTTGTTATGGACAAAACTAGTCATGGAAGAGTGAAAATTGAAGGTTTAGTAAAAAGGGCATTTTTGTCATTTGGGTGTTTTAAGGCATAAAAGACAAAATTGAAACCCAAAAATCTGCTCATTCTCTTCTCCATGCTGTCGAAATTTTCAAGAAGCCATGGCTAGGGTTTCAAGCTTTTTCAAAGCTCAATTGTAAGTGCATTTGAGCCCCGTTTTTAATGTTCTTCGTATTTTTGAGATCCTAGAAGCTTAACCTTTCTATTTTTACCATTTATTTGCATGAAAAATGAAGTTTAAAAATTGACCCATGCTAGATATTTGTGCATTTTGATGTTTAATGGTAGAATAAGGGTGCACGAGGTTAGGAGAACGATTTTTGCTAAGTGATTTTCGTTGAAAATGGTTAAAACGAGTTAATTAGTAAAAGTTGTAAATGCTCCTAAAAGTGTGAAATAATAAGAATTTGAGGTTGCTTTGGAAGAGAAAAAGGTTCAGCTGACCTTGAATTTTATAGAAATTGAATAAAAATCATATTACGAGCCTAGGGGCAAAATCGTAATTATGAGAAGGTTTAGGGACAAAATTGTAAATTTGTCGTAGTATGATTTTTGTATTAAAATGAGTAATGTGAGTGATAATTAAGTGAAATGTGACATTTTAGATCAAAGAAATCGAGATTTGGACCAAGTACGGGGAAATGTCAATTAAAATGACCGATTCGCGTCGAGGTAAGTTCATATGGTTAGTCTATAGTGAACGATTATTAAATTTGAATTGAGATGATTTATTATTTTATATATGTTTGTTATCTAATCATGACTTTATCCAAGTACGAGATTGGATTGAAGGATCAATCGTGAGAAATGCAGGGTCAAGTACATTCGTACTATGACTCGTGATGAATTGACGGAAAAGACCATGGTTGGGACATGGCATTGGCCTCAAGTTGTATCAGTGTAAGACCATGTCTGGGACATGGCATCGACACCGAGATGAGTATGAGCTAGTGTAAGACCATGTCTGGGACATGGCATCGGCTCGAGACATGTGCTAGTGTAAGACCATGTCTGGGACATGGCATCGGAACGGACAGAGGAGAGTCAGTGTAAGACCATGTCTGGGACATGGCATCGGCTCGAGATGAGTGCCAGTGTAAGACCATGTCTGGGGCATGGCATCGACACCGATATGTGATCCCATGTAAGACCATATCTGGGATATGGCATTAGCGTCCTACTAGGTGTACGAGATATCCCAAACATCCCTAATATTACAAGTAGTTCAATGAGAAATTCAAGAAGTATGCTCAAGATAAGTAAGAATAGGATATGTGAGTATTATGACTAGGCATAGGTATGTATACGAGACTCATAAATAATGTGCTCGGATTATGATGAATTATTGATAAGGATGCAAATGAGTAAGATGTGTCTATGATCACTTGATTGTTATGTGCCAAGTTATAATATGCTTTGGTGTAAGTGTGTATAAATGAAAGTGAACACAAAGAATTAATGAATGAGTGAAATTGACATTAAAGCAGTTGTGGGCAGCAGCATTAGTATAACTTTGAAAAATCACAAAAAATGGTGGAAATTGAATTAAAGGCTGGATGTGATATGAAATTAAAGCTTAATGAGTCTAATTTTTTTATAAAAGAAACAGAGTAAGCAAAAAAGTGTGAATTATGAGATATTTGAATTTTAGTGAGACAGGGTCAGAATGAGTTTCGGAATCCCCTATTCCAACTTTAGAAAATCAGTAAAAATTGTACAAAAATAATTATGGAGTATAATTCATATGCTTGAAATCCTTAATAAGTCTATTTTCAAGTGAAATAAACATAAACATCATATGAATTTTATACAAGGATAAAATTGATTCGTAGTGAAGAAGTGTCAGAACTGTTGGACAGCGAAACATGGGTAAATTTAATGAATAAACTGTACTAATTGGATAGACCAAAAATTCTTAAATTTCTATGTTAAGAATTTATGTGAGTCTAGTTTCAGGGAAAATTAACGGTTCTTCATTCGGAGCTCTGTAGGTCAAGAAATAAATACTTTAGTGACAGTGACTCAAGTAGACAGATTAATGTGAACATGAGTAATAAGGTGTGAGCATGTGATATAATGATTATATCATCTTAAGAAATTATTGTGAGGATTTATCCATACAAGTTTATTAGTTTCTTATTATTTGCATATGAACTTACTAAGTGTTTATGCTTACTTCCCCTCTCTTTTCCCTTGCCTTGTAGTATCGCCAAGTTAGCTCGGGGATCAGTGGACGTCGGAGATTCGCTCACACTATCAATTGGAACACTTGGTATATCTAGATACATAAATTTTTGGGTTATGGCATGTATAGTAGGCTTGGTCGTTTTGTCATATATGTCACATTTCTTATGGCCTAAAATGTTGGCAGTTATTTAATAAATGTTCATTTTGATTAAGGCTATTTGGAGATGGCCAATATTGATGGTTGTTATACGCCTATGATGTGGTTATTCATGTATGTGGTAATTGCATAATTGAGATGTTGTGGATGTGGTTTACAAATTATTTCATGAATGATGATGTGTATGGGAATGTGTATGCAAAATTGGATATTCGGATGTCCAATTATAGCATGATACATGTTGATGAAATGGATACAAGGGAGTTTGTGTTTTAGAGTGGGGAACTGGCTTGGAAAATAGCCAACTTCCAGGCCACATGGGCAGAGACACGGTCATGTGTCTCAGCCATGTGACAGACACGGTCTAAGAGCACGGGCGTGTGCCAAGGCCGTGTGACCCTATTTTACTGATGACATCATAAACAGAGAGTTACACGGGTTAGGGACACGGGCGTATGACCCCTGTTTTGACAAAATTTTCTAAATTTTCCCAAAAGTTTCCAAAGTTCTCGGTTTAGTCCCGAACCATACTAAAGGATGTTTTGAGCTTTATAAGCCCATATAAGGGACAAAATGCTTGTGTTATAAAAATTTTAAATTTGACGAAATTTTATGACCCGATTTTACATGTTTAAGAAATTTTAAGTCCGGTAACGCCTCGTACCCTGTTCCGGCATTGGATATGGGTAAGGTGTGTTACATTTAGTGGTATCAGAGCAATGGTTTAGTCGGTTCTTGGACTAATGATAAACCGTAATTTATACATATTTTAATCCCACATTTAGCATGCTTTTTGGATGATTTATCCTTTGAATTGTGGAATTCGATGCTCCTAATCCTTTAATTTCATGTTTTATACTTAGGGAAGCATAGAAGGATGAAAAGAACGAGAAGCGGGCTAAAAACGGACCCAATGGGCCAAAGTAGGAAATCAACACGGCCTGGAGGTAGCCACACGGCCATGCCCCTTTAGTAGGCTCGACCACGACCTGGATTCGATTCACACGGGCGTGTTGCACGGGCGTGTCCCTGCCGTGACAAAGAGGAATTTCACTCGAAATAGGGTACTTAGAGGCAAAGAAAGACATTCCAAAAGCCTATATAAACACCCTAAAGGCCAACCTTGAAGGGGGCGTCCAGCTAGGCCAAGGAGCCAAGCCAGAGAGGTCAGGATTGTGGGATTTACTCGAAGAAAGCCAGTTGATTCATCTCAAGAAGCCGAAGTCATACTTAAGACGGAGGATCTCTCCTTCAATTCCTTCAGGGGGTTTTAGGGTTTTCTCATATTTTGTTTTATATTTTCTTCTGAGATGTATTCTTTTATGATTATGAACTAAACCCCTCAGATACCTGAGGAGGATGAAACCTAAGATGGATCTTGTTATTATTTTCTGAACTATATGATAAATACTTGATTTGTTCTTAACTATGTGTTCTTAATTCTTGTTTTGGTATTTCAGGATATTTGTAACACTCTTAAATCGGGGTCTCTGTATTTTGTGTGTTATTGCAGGTGATATTAGGTTGGTTGTGCTAGTTTAGCATGTTTTGGGGTCCAGGCATGACTTCGGGTTAGGCCTGAGTCATGGCTAATTTTTTTTTATTTTTTTTGGTACTTAGAGAGAGGAAGCTAAGAGAGTTAGGGGTTAAAAGAAATTTTCGGAGGGTTTAGACACAAATAGCTTGGTGGTAAAGTGGCAAAGGAGGCGCCACTAAGGTGCTAGGAAGGTGACGCCACATGCAGGGAATGAGAGCTTGGGTTCGAGCTGCAGAAAATCCTTTCTCGCTTATTCTTTTCACGCTGAAGCAAGGAAGAGGTGTACTCGGTAGGACTCTCTGAATGGATGAGGATTGAGTCAACAGATTTGAAATGGATGGAGAGGAGAAAATTGTGGAGCTTGACTCATTCAAACCGATTTGAATGAGTGGACGGGAGAGTCTTGAGGTGTTGGCCGAATTATGGACTGTGGGGGAGGAGGAGTAATCAGTTTGGGAAGCTAGGGGTGTGTCGAAACTCAATAGCCATTCTCTCCTTTTCTTTTTTCCGGTTCATTCATTGTTAGCCGAAACCTCATTACTTTGCCGAATCTTGGTTCTCTTTTCTTCTCCATCTCTTCCATCTTCAAAAGCCGAAAGCCTTGTTGTTTCTCTTTCGTTTTCATCAAGTATTTTGGCCGAATACCCTTAGTCTATTTTCTTCTCTTCGCACGTGTGCTAATCTCTTTGTAGTCTTAGAAAGCTATTCTTTCTTTTGGGTTATAGCCAATCTCTGGTAAGTATAACCTTTTTATTCTTCTTTCTCGATTGATTTGGTTAATGCCGAAATCCCACTTCTCTTTGCTATTTCTTCAATCGTTATAAATCGGGATCTTAACTCTTTTCTTGTTCTATCTTGGTGAAGTAGCCGAAATCCCTAAATAACACTAGGGTGTGCTGAACTTTGGTGATTGGTGGCCGAATCTGTCAGTAAGGTAAGGGGGTAAGTGTTTTACGGTTTCAACATCTCCTGTTGTGAGTAATATCGAAGGCTTTAACCCAATGATAGTGGTACTTGGCCGATTGTAGGGAGGAGTGCAACCTGATTCAGTGGATCTTCGGGATTTAATTGTCGATCTAGGTAAGGGTTCTAGTGTTTCGAATCTGTTTCCTATTCTTTCAAAAGCCGAAGGCTAATTATCTTTGTGCTAGTGCTTGGCCGATTGTAAAGGGAGGTTCATCACGTAACTTCGGGATTTGGTTGGAAACCAAATCGGCGTTAAGATAAGGTGCTACCTTTGTGCGACATATCCTTCGGGATTTTGTGATTAAGCCGAATGGCTTTAGTCTTAAAAGTATGGTGTTGGCCGATTGTAGGAAAGGTGAAGGCAAACGTTTCGGGATCTTCGGGTTCTATCGATTGGAAATAGATCATGGTTTCGGGATTTCGCTTAGATCTACAAGTAGTCAGGTGTGTAACGCTTACACACTTCATTAGTATTATATGTTCATTGTGTTTACTGTTAAAAGCCGAATAGCCATTTAAATCAGTGATTTTGCCTTGTGGGCATGAGCGTGGACTCCAGGTAAGTCCCCTGTTATACGGATCTCGATATATGTTATCATGTCACTGTATAATGCTATGCTATGGGTTATTTGCATCATAACATGATATTATGCCACGATTGATATGGACATAATGATGGGATTGATGAGAGGAGGGGGAAGGATGATTTGGATCGGCCACCACGTGGTTTTGACCACACGGCGGGGGTTGGCCCCGCTTTTGATACTATATTTGTGACTAAGTCCCGGTGGTTTTGACCACCAAAGTGGTTTTGACCACACGTATGATATTTGTGACTACGGTCACGATGGTTTTGACCACATATGGATATTGTAACTCATCCCAGTGGTTTGGTACCACAGTGGGTTGGCCCCACATGTTGATCACGGGATTGTCATCAGTGGTTTTGACCATACGATGGGTTGGCCCCATCACTTGATTTGTGACTACGGTCACCAGTGGTTTTGACCACACTTATGTATATATTTGTGACTTCGGTCACCAGTGGTTTTGACCACCAGTGGTTTTGACCACACGGGGTAGATACAGGAGATCGGATGGTTAGGTGGGTTGCATGATTTGCATGTTTTACTCATGATTTTTGTAAGTGCTATTCTATCGGGTTGGGGATTTATACACTGAGTCTCGGTGACTCACCCTTCCTTATATTTTGCGGATGAGGCATAGATCGCGGATTTAGAGCCGGGAGGACACGAGGTGGCCATGCAACTTATATTCGATTTCGTTTTATACTTTGATTTTGGGTATTATTTTCTATAATTTGGTTTTTAACTTGTAATAAGGCCGTTAAGTATTATTTTGGGTTATTAATTACTTGATGTTATATTAATTATTTCATGCATGTGATTAATAACTCGACATGCTTAAATAACCGGGATTAAATTGATGTTTTCAAAACTATACTCTATATCGGGATTTTCAAACGTTACCATCGGTTAACAATATTCACAAGATGAGAACAAAGGTAACTTAGATGATTTTCAAACTTAACTTTTCAAAAGCAAATGGTTTTAACTTTGCTATGCTCAACTTGCTCGGGATTTAATAGAATCGTATGGCTTTCCAAAACTAGAAGCAACAAACGGAATTTTTTTCAAGCATGAGTTTTTCCGGGTTCTAAAGCAACAAAAACGATTTCAGCATCACTTTACACGGGGTTTTCTAAACCTTAAAGCGATAAAAGAGTTTCAATAAAAATAAACCAGTAACTTGTTTTCTTCAAAATGTTTTCACTCCGTAGCATGCCAGATTCGGTCGTGGTGTGTTGACTGGGTTTGGGGTGTTACAATATTGATTCAAGTATTGATGTGCTTAGGTAGTGGAGGAATATTCCCTGTTTAATAGTAGATCTAGCATAGTTAAGCGGAGTTGATCGAAACCCTAGAGATAGGATGACAAAAATCTGCCGAATTAGGGTCAAACCTAATATGGGAGTCCATAGATCGAGTTAATGCAATCCTAGGGTTTTAATTAGAAAGAGATTTCAATTAATCAACCTAGGGTTGGACGTTAGTAGCCTCGAGAGAGGTATTAATATAAATTAGGGAATCCTACGGATCAAGTCAAGTGAATAAATCGTCTGGTTCAGAGTTAAATAACAAGTGAGGTCTAGGTGGATTCTCCCTTGGGTATCATCTTAATCAATTGGTTTTTCCCACAAGTATTTTCCCCAATTCATTCTCTATGTCTTAGCGTCTTTAGCTTAGTAGTTAGTTAATTTTAGAATAAACAACAAATCCCTTAATTTTTAGGCTAGATAATAAAAAGAAAGTCAGTATTAGTACTTTTGGTTCCTTTGGGTTCGACAATCCGGTCTTGCCACTAAGCTATACTACTGTTCGATAGGTGGACTTGCCTCAATCGTGGTGATAGTTAGTTTCTAGGCTAGATCATTCATTATATAAATATTAAGACTATTGACATCTACGATCAAGTTTTTGGCGCCATTGCCGGGGAACTAAAATATTAAGAACGGTCAATTTTTATTACTTTAGCCATTTTTATTTTTGCGATTTATTTTTATTTTGTTTTTAACTTTGCTAATTTTTTATCTTTTATTTGTTCCTTGCAGGTACCCCTAGTTTATGACTAGAAGGAACCCTACAGGACCCTTAATTTTTGACATTGAAATAGAACATACCGCTCGCAGAAACCGAAGAGATGTCATTGAATAATTATCAGTGGAAAGTCATGAGGACAAAGCCTAGTGAAGCAACTGGTGTTTTCAACCTTGACGTGGTCACCATGTTATCTAACTAGGTAGAGCTTTTGAATAAAAAAATTGATGGTTTGTACGGTTCTACGCAGGTACATCCGGTAATTCAGTATGATACAAATGGAGGAGGGGTGAATAACACAGAATATCTATCCTACAACCCTAGCACAGAGAACGAACAAGTCAACTATATGGGTAACTCTTCTAGACCTCAAAATAATCTTTATAGTAACACTTATAATGTAGGTTGGAGGTACCATCTCAATTTCTCGTAGGGTGGTCAAGGTAATCAAAGACCGCAACTTCCTCCAAGTTTTCAACAACCACCTTACCAGCAGGAAAAGAAGCCAAACCTTGAGGAGATGCTAACGAAATTTATCTCAGTGTCAGAAACACGCTTCTAAAACACTGAAACAGTGCTTAAAAATCAGCAAGCATCAATTCAAGGGATCGAGAATCAAATAGGTCAGCTTGCTAAGCTGATCTCAGAAAGACCACAAGGTATCTTGTCTAGCAACACTGAAACTAACCCAAGAAAGCAACCTCAAGCAATAACTGCTCACGATAGTGAAGGGTTAGATGAACCAAAATTGAAACAAGAGAATGTGGTAGAGGAAGGTAAGGTTGAGGTAAGCCATGATAAACCAAACCCGGTAATTAAAGAGTACCAACCTCTATACCATATCCCGATGTGATGAAGAAAGACAACACAGACGAACAATTCGGTAAATTTCTTAAACTTTTAAAGAAATTACATATTAACTTACCGTTTCTCGAAGCTCTTTCGCAGATGCCAGATTCAAGGAAATTTTTAAAAGAACTTTTGACAAACAAGCGGAAGCTAGACGAAGAGTCGCATGTGGAACTAAACGCAGTATGCTCAGCAATGTTGCAAAATAGACTACCACAGAAATTAAAAGATCCAGGGAGTTTTACAATTCCATGCTTAATTGGTAGTTTATCTGTTGGTAATGCTTTAGCGGATTTAGGGGCAAGTATAAATGTTATGCCTTATAAAATGTTTAAATAGCTAGGTCTAGGGAAACCCAAACAAACTAGGATGAGCATTCAATTAGCTGATAAAACTATTAGAATTCCTAAGGGTATAATTGAAGATGTACTTGTGAAAATTGATAAATTCATATTCCCAGTAGACTTTGTCGTTTTAGACATGGATGAGGACAACACGATCCCTTTAATTTTAGGAAGACCCTTTTTAGCAACTGCTAGAACTAAAATTGATGTTGGTACAGGTGAACTCATACTCCGTGTAGGTAACAAATCAATCAGTCTTCACGCTCTTGACTCGACAAGGACATCAAGTAATCAAGGTGAGAAAATTAATTTTATTAGTGACCATTCAGTTAAACCTTCTTTTTAGAAAGCACCACAGAACGACACAACTGAGCCAGATCCTAGACATCATGACAACAAAGAAGCAATTCATGAGGATCGAAGGCTTCATATTGATGAACTAGACGAGTGGAAGACACATTTCAAGGAGAAATCAGAATCACACGAAGCAAAACCAAGGGAACCCCCAGACGAGCTTATAGGAACGGAAAATCACTTCAAGATAGGAGATCAGGTATTGTTGAATAAGAGAGACCCTTAAATCGCCTTCTCAGACCTTAAAACAAATGAAGAAATCCCTTTTAAGGTACGCAATGTCTTTCCATACGGAACGGTCGAAGTAACTCACTCTAAATTCGTCACTTTTAAGGTAAACGCTACTCGACTCAAACTTTATCATGATAGTAGAAATAATAGCATGAGAGAGGATGTTCAACTCTTCAAACCACCCTAATTATGCGAATGAGAGGTGAGTCTAGCTTAAGACTTTAAACAAGCGCTTCTCGGGAGGCAACCCGAGCACTAACCCCCTTTATTTCCATAGCTTTGATTTTTAGTACCTAACTAAAGACTAACCAAAGTAAATAAAGCATAGGTTTCCGTGCCACACAGCCTTGCACACGGGCGTGGCCGTGGCCATGTGGGCATCACAGATTTACACACTGGCATGGCAGAGGTCGTAAGAGCCAAGGACGAAAAATCCCTAGATCACGGACGGCTATAAATTGCCACGGCCGTGCGATATGGCCATGGCTGACACTGAGGAAGTCACACGGGTATGAGACACGCCCGTGCTTTGAGGCCGTGGCCGACACTGAGAAAGAGACATGGGCGTGGAACCCTCTACACAGGCGTGGGAGAAACGAACGAGCCACCACACGGCCGTGTGATATGGCCGTGCGACGCAACACGGCCACAAAACACGGGCGTGGGGATGTACCAGACCTGAAATCTTTATTTAAAAACACCCCTCTCCCTTTCCCACCTACTCCCCATTCCCTTTCTTCCATACCCTTCCATCCTTCCCCTTTCCATTTCCTCTCATTCTCCTGTCCCAAACTCTCCATTTTCACCTTACCCATGTCGAAGAACCGGAAGGACCCTAGCACAGTCTCCCCATACGAGGCTGATCTACATAAGTTCATGCCGGCCGCTTCATCGACCCAACAAGCCAAAGACATTTGTGTCCAATTATTTTACCTATGTTTTTTCTCTTCTCCTTTATTTTCCTTCTCTTTGACTCTCTTATGCTTAATTTAATTTATTTTATTCTAGTTTTTGGTTTTAGGTTCTTCAGTCGCTTGGGAATCACCCCACCACGACCACAGCACCGCCACCACAGGAATGTCTTCCTCCAACTCCTTGAACTTCCCCGATTTTTTCTCCGACTCCATCCAAAATTCGGGAAGTTTCACTGCTTTCCCTATCTTGTGCTTTTCTTATTACAATTGTTATATTTGTACATTGAGGATAATGTACATCTTAAGTGTGGGGGGTGAATTTTATCGTGAAAAGTGCCTAACTTTTTTCATTATTCTCAAATCCCTGAATTATGTCTTGTTTTTAAGTAATTTTCTCATGTTACGATTAGAATGAAATTTCCTTTGATTTATGATTTTCTTTGATATGTTTTGAATTAAGTCATAGTTAATTATGCAGTGATGATTTAAACTTTAGGAGACTAGAGAATCAAGCATGATAAGTTTATTTTTTAGAATTAAAAATTTGTTAGGTTGTCTACCTGAATCTAATTATTACCTTGAAGTTTAAAATTTACAATGCTGATATCAAAAGCCCATAATTCTTGTGAGATCTTGAGCCTCGTAGAGCATACATTTTTCGTACTCACTTTATTGATTATGAGTGTGTCAACATTGATTTGTTATTCTAGAACTTGCTTCGATTATACATGTCGAGACCATACCTTTGATTTGATATACAAAGATGATAAAGGCACTTAGGTTTTAACCCACTTACTCCACTAAAAGCCTACCCTCACAATTAACCCCTAGTGAACCCCTTTGATCCTAACAACCCTTTTATTGACTCACCCATTAATATTAACCCAAAACCCACTTTGTATTTGTTATCACCATTTCTCTTGACTACCCCTATATCAAGATTTGATTTGATCGGTTACGTAACTATTTTCTTTATTTCAGTTATTAAATTCTATCTTATTATTATTGTACTTGATTTGTTTTAAAAAAAAACACAAAGTATATTCATTTTTACTTCTTTGTTGTTGGAGCTTAAGCAGTTAATTTCATTATCTTTAGAAGAAGTTTATGTTATTAGTATTAAGTTTTCAATTGATGTAATTATTCAGTATTAGTCCAACTTTCTAGTTAGGTAATTTTTCAATTCAATCTCGATTCTAACCCTCTAATTCAGCCTTTATCCACACCTTTAACCCGAGCCCCGTTACTACCCTTTTTAAAGACCTTTTGATTTGTGTATCATCTCATATTACAGTGGTGGAGATTTGATTTTCAGGCAAGCCTATGGGATTAAATTTTCATGTTTGACTTTTGAGTGCTTAAATTTTTGAACCTTAAACACTTCGAGTGATTTGAGTGAATCTTTAGTGAGGATGTCAATTTTTGTCGATTTTGAATTAAAGGTAATTATTTTGGTAAGGGGAAACACCTATTTTTCGTACTATAAAAACTATGACTTTGATTGTTTGAATCTTTAGGAGCCTTCTGGTTAAATTATCAATGTATGAATTACCTATGAATTATGATGAAACATTATTGATAAAGATTATGAATCGAGGAAATTCGATTTTAACTGTGAGTTGAAAATTTTGCTTGAGGACAAGCAAAAGCTTAAGTGTGGGGGTATTTGATAAACCGTAATTTATACATATTTTAATCCCATATTTAGCATGCTTTTTGGATGATTTATCCTTTGAATTATGGAATTCGATGCTCCTAATCCTTTAATTTCATGTTTTATACTTAGGGAAGCATAGGAGGATGAAAAGAACGAGAAACAGACTAAAAACGGACCAAATGGGCCAAAGTAGGAAATCAACACGGCCTGGAGGTAGCCACACGGCCATGCCCCATTAGCAAGCTCGACCATGACCTAGATTCGATTCACACGGGCGTGTTGCACTGGCGTGTCCCTACCGTGACAAAGAGGAATTTCACTCGGAATAGGGTACTTAGAGGCAAAGAAAGACATTCCAAAAGCCTATATAAACACCCTAAAGGCCAACCTTGAAGGGGGCGTCCAGCTAGGCCAAGGAGCCAAGCCAGAGAGGTCAGAATTGTGGGATTTACTCGAAGAAAGCCAGTTGATTCATCTCAAGAAGCCGAAGTCATACTCAAGACGGAGGATCTCTCATTCAATTCCTTCAGGGGTTTTAGGGTTTTCTTATGTTTTGTTTTATATTTTCTTCTGAGATGTATTCTTTTATGATTATTAACTAAACCCTTAAGACACCTGAGGGGGATGAAACCTAAGACAGATCTTGTTATTGTTTTCTGAACTATATGATAAATACTTGATTTGTTCTTAACTATGTGTTCTTAATTCTTGTTTTGGTATTTCAGGATATTGATTCAAGTATTGATGTGCTTAGGCAGTGGAGGAATATTCCCTGTTTAAGAGTAGATCTAGCATAGTTAAGCAGAGTTGATCGCAACCCTAGAGATAGGATGACGAAAATCTGCCGAATTAGGGTCAAACCTAATATGGGAGTCCATAGATCGAGTTAATGCAATCCTAGGGGTTTTAATTAGAAAGAGATTTCAATTAATCAACCTAGGGTTAGATGTTAGTAGCCTCGAGAGAGAGGTATTAATATAAATTAGGGAATCCTACGGATCAAGTCAAGTGAATAAATCGTCTGGTTCAGAGTTAAATAACAAGTGAAGTCTAGGTGGATTCTCCCTTGGGTATCGTCTTAATCAATTGGTTTTTCCCACAAGTATTTTCCCTAATTCATTCTCTGTGTCTTAGCATCTTTAGCTTAGTAGTTAGTTAATTTTAGAATAAACAACAAATCCCTTAATTTTTAGGCTAGATAATAAAAAGAAAGTCAGTATTAGTACTTTTGGTTCCTTTGGGTTCGATAATCCGGTCTTGCCACTAAGCTATACTACTGTTCGATAGGTGCACTTGCCTCAATCGTGGTGATAATTAGTTTCTAGGCTAGATCATTCATTATCTAAATATTAAGACTATCGACATCTACGATCAACTAACCTAGCATGAGTAAAAGTCTAGCTATACATGCCATATGTGGACCGTGATAGTGTGATATCTCCGGGCTCTAACGGAATTGTTTGTTGAGATAGAGGTGCTTTCCAACCGAGCTATTTTCGAAAATGCTGACATTGACACTGAGATATTTGAAAATATGTTTATGATAAGTTGAAATGTGGTAAGGTACGAATAAGAGTTCATAGTATGTATGTGAGGATGTATAAAATGAAATAACCATAATTTGAGAATTTTGGGTACAATGTTACTGTCCTGGTTGAATGTTGTATTTCGATAATTTATGGTGATTTTATGCAATAGATAAAATGTTATAAATGTTGAGAAGTTATGAAAAAAGAATTAAATGTGTGAACCAAGTAGAACGTTGGAAACGGGTACTTTCATTTAGAGACATGTGATGGATTGACGATAAAGACCATGGGTTGACCATGGCAGCATGTGAATATGTTATTATTGGTGGGCTGTGTGCGATACCACCGTATTTATTATTAATGGTGGGCTGTGTGCGATACCACCGTATTTATTATTATTGGTGGGCTGTGTGCGATATTGATCGTTGTGTTTATGCGATGTCAAAGTCTTAAAATTTATAATAAGAATGATCAAACCTGGAAACTAACTATGACAACGATTTGAGGCAAGCACACCTATCGAACAGTAGTATAGTTAAGGCAAGACCGGAATGTCGAACCCAAAGGAACTAAAAGTACTAATACTAACTTTCTTTTTATTATCTAGCCTAAAATAAAGGGAAATTGTTATTTAATCTAAATTAACTAATTATTAAACTAAAGACTCTAAGACAAAGAAGAATGAATTTGGGGAAAATACTTGTGGGAAAAACCAATTGATTAAGACGATACCCAAGGAAGAATCTACCTAGACTTCACTTGTTATCTAACTCTAAACCAGACGATTTATTCACTTGACTTGATCCGTAGGATTCCCTAATGTATATTAGACCCTCCCTCGAAGCGAATAACGTCTAACCCTAGGTTGATTAATTGAAATATCTTTCTAATTAAATCCCCTAGAATTGCATTAACTCGATCTATGGACTCCCATATTAGGTTTTACCCTAATCCGGCAAAATCTCGTCACCCTATCTCTAGGCGTGCGGTCAACTCCGCTTAACTATGCTAGATCTACTCTTAGGCAGGGACTTTTTCTCCTCCACCTAAGCACATCAAACTTGAATCAATATCCCGAAAATATCGCACATCAAACTTGAATCAATATCCCGAAAATATCAACACAAGAATTAAGAACACATAATTAAGAACAAGTCAAATATTTATCATATAGTTCAGCAAACGATAACAAGATTCATCTTAGGTTTCATCCCCCTCAAGTATCTGAGGGTTTAGTTCATAACAATAAAAGAAAACATCTCAGAAGAAAAGTTAAAACAAAACATAAGAAATCCCTAAAACCCCTTGAAGGAATTGAAGGAGAGATCCTCCGTCTTGAGTATGATTCCGGCTTCTTGAGATGGATCAACTGGCTATCTTCAAGTAAACCTCCACAAATCTGCCTCATTTGGCCTAGCAAGACGCCCCTTGACAACAGCCTTGGGCTCTCCTCCGACAGAGGGTTTCTATCGAACTCCCTTTTAAGATGCCCCCTAGGGTGTTTATATAGGCTTTGAGATGCCTTACTTGGTCTCCAAGTATCCTAATCTGAGTTAAATTCCTATTTAGGTGTTTAAATATGCTTTGGAATGTGTTTCTTTGCCACCAAGTATCCAAATCCGAGAAAAACCCCTCTTGGCCGCGGCAGGGCACGGCCATGGCACGCGCCCGTGTAAATCATGGCCAGGCCGTGTTGGGTCTATTGGTGAGGCACGACCGTGTGGTCTTGGGCCCAGGCCGTGTCGATTTTGTGATCTGGCCCATTTGGCCCGTTTTAAGCTCGTTTCTTATTCTTTTCATCCTCCGGTGCTTCCCTGGGTATAAAACATGAAAACAAAGGATTAAGAGCACCAAATAACATAAAATAAGGGATAATTCATCCAAAAGCAGGCTAAATGTGGGCTTAAAATATGTTACTATTTCAGTTTATCAAATACCCCCACACTTAAGCTTTTGCTTGTCCTCAAGCAAAATTCTCAACTCATAATTAAAACGAACTTCCCTCAATTCATAATATTCATCAATAATGTTTCATCATAATTCAAAGATAATTCATACATGGATGATTCAACTCAAAGAGTCCTAAAGATTCAAACAATCTAAGTCATACATTTGTGTAGCACAAAACCTAGGTGTTTCCCCTCATCTAAATAGTTACCTCTGATTTAAAATCGACAAGGATTGACATCCTCACTAAAGATTCACTCAAATCACTCGAGGTGTTTAAGGTTCAAGAAAAAGCACTCAAAAGTCAAACATGAAGAGTTAATCCCATAGGCTTGCATGAAAATCAAATCTCCACCACTATAATATGAGATGATACACAAATCAAAAGGTCTTTAATGGTTATGTAACTGGGCTTGGGTTAAAGGTGTGGATAGAGGCTGAATTAGAAGGTTAGAATCGAGATTGAATTGACAAATTACCTAACTAGAAACAATGAACTGAATATAAATAATTACATCAATTGAAAACTTGTAATAATAATACCACTACTAATACGAGCTTCTTTTTCAACAATTGGAATTTAGATGTATAAGCTCACTTGATCACAGAACTAATAATGAATATACTTTGATTTTTTTAAGAACAATTCACAAATACATAATAAATGATGAATTTACTATCGAAATAATTAGGCAGTCGATCAAATCAAATCTCGATATAAGGGTAGTCAAAAGGAATGGTGATAACGAAAACGAAGGGTTTTGGGTTAATATTAGCGGTTGAGTCAATAAAAAAGGTTGTTAGGATTAATCGGGGTTCACTAGGGGTTAATTGTGAAGGTAGGCTTTTAGTGGAGTAAGTGGGTTAAATCCTAGGTGCCTTCATCATCTCTGTATATCAAATCAACGGTGTGGTCTCGGCATGTATAATCGATGCAAGTTCTAGAATAACAAATCAATGTTGACACACTCATAATCAATAAAGTGAGCAAGAAAAAGAATATATGCTCTATAAGGCTCAACATCTCATAAAAAATTATGGGCTTTTTGATATCAACCTCGTAAATTTCAAAATTCAAAGTAATATTCAAATTCAGGTCGACAACCTAAAAAAAATTTTAATTTTGAAAAATAAACTTATCTTGCTTGACTCTCTAGTATCTTAAAGTTTAATCATCAATGCACAATTATCAATGACTTAATCTAAAACATATCAATAAAAATCATAAATCATAGGAAATTTCATTCTAATCATAATATGAGACACTTACTTAAAGAAACAAGATATAATTCAGGGATTTTCAAATAATACTATAGTTAACCCCCCACACTTAAGATGTACATTGCCCTCAATGTACAAAGATAAATAATAGCAAAGTAATAAAATCATAAGATAGGGAGAGAAGTGAAACTTCCTGAACTTTGGATGGAGTTAATGAAAAGAAACCGGATAAGATTGGCAGAGGTGAACGTGGGGGAGCGCCTTGAACCGTTTGAATTTGAATCCTCGAAGCAGCCGACCTGATTTTATTGTATCCTAAGCTAAATCTAAATGGCATGAAGAAAAAAGAAGAAAATAATAAAGAAAATAAAAATAAAAATAAAAGTAAATAATGGAAAATGAAAGAAGAAAGACAACTGAAAAAGAAAAAGGAAGAAGGGGGGTTTAAATAGAGATGCAGCCCGTGTTTTGGGAAAAATTTTGTCCTGTTGCCACACGTCTATGGCCACGCCCCTTTTACCTACCTATGGTACCCACACGGCCACGGCCACGGTCGTGTGCAAGGCCGTGTGAGTATGGAAAACCTGCGCCTAAACATGGAAATAAATACAACTAAACTAATTAGTAGGGTTAGTGCTCGGGTTGCCTCCCGAGAAGCGCTTGTTTAAAGTCTTAAGCTAGACTTACCTCTCATTCGCATAATCAGGGTGGTTTGAGGAGGTGAAAATATTTTCTCATGCGATCTATTCGGTTATTGATATAAAGTTTAAGTCGAGTAGTGTTTACCTTAAAGGTGCTTATTTTAGGACTAGTTACCTCGACTGTTCCATCTGGAAAGATTTTGAGTACCTGATCTCCTATTTTAAGCTGGGTTGTCCCATCATTAAGTTCGTCATGGAGTTGCCTCATTTTTGCTTTGTGTATTTCTTTGAAGTGTATCTTCCACTCGTCTAGTTCATCGATCCGAAGCTTTCATTCCTCATGAATTTCTTCTTTACTGACACGAGGTCTAGGATCTGGCATCTGCGAAAGAGCTTCAAGAAACGACAAGTTAATATGTAACGTCTTTGGAGGGTTAAGAAATTTACCGAATTGCTCCTCTGTGGGGTCTTTCTTTATTGCATTGGGGTATGGCACACGAGCTTGGTATCCTATAATCACCGGGTTTACCTCAACCTTACCTTCACTTACCACAGGCTCTTGCCTCGAGTCAGATTCCACTAACCTTTCACTGTCATAAGTCATTCACGGCTTGAATTTGCTCTTTTGGGTTAGTTTCAGTGTTGCTTGGCAAGCTTTCTTGTGGTTGTTCTGAGATCAGCTTAGCAAGCTGACCTAATTGATCCTTGAGCTCCTGTGTCGATTTTTAAAGTTGATGTTTAAAGGATGTCTCCGTATTCTGAAAACATGTTTCTGTGGCTACCATGAATTTTGTCAGCATCTCCTCGAGGTTTGGCTTCTTTTCCTGTGGGTAGGGCTGTTGTTGGAAGTCTGGAGGAAGTTGCGGTCTTTGACTACCTTGATCATCCCACGAGAAATTGGGATGGTACCTCTAACCTGCATTATAAGTGTTACTATAAAAATTGTTTTGAGGTCTAGAATAGTTACCCATATAGTTAACTTGCTCGCTCTCCATGCTCTGTCCATAGAGTGGGTACTCAGGATTCGCCACGCCTCCGCTTGTTTCGTACTGCATTGATTTGATAGCATGGTTACTGCGTCAATGTTGTAAACTCCGGCTGCTTTTGTTGGCCTTGTCCTCATACTTTGCCACTGATAATTATTCAGTGCCATCTCCTCTATAAACTAAAATTACCTGTCAAAAGAAAATAAAAGAAAAATTAGCAAAATAAAAATAAATTTTAATTGTAAAAATAAAATATGGCTAGAGTAATAAAAATTGAGCTTTCTTAATATTTTAGTTCCCCGGCAACGGCGCCAAAAACTTGATCTCTTGTGTTTATGCGATGTCAAAGTCTTAAAATTTATAATGACATAGATCGAACCTGGAAACTAACTATGACAACAATTTGAGGCAAGCACACCTATCGAACAGTAGTATAGTTAATGCAAGACCGGAATGTCGAACCCAAAGGAACTAAAAGTACTAATACTAACTTTCTTTTTATTGTCTAGCCTAAAATAAAGGGAAATTGTTGTTTAATCTAAATTAACTAATTATTAAACTAAAGACTCTAAGACAAAGAAGAATGAATTTGGGGAAAATACTTGTGGGAAAAACCAATTGATTAAGATGATACCCAAGGAAGAATCTACCTAGACTTCACTTGTTATCTAACTCTGAACCAGGCGATTTATTCACTTGACTTGATCCGTAGGATTCCCTAATGTATATTAGACCCTCTCTCGAAGCGAATAACGTCTAACCGTAGGTTGATTAATTGAAATCTCTTTCTAATTAAAACCCCTAGAATTGCATTAACTCGATCTATGGACTCCCATATTAGGTTTCACCTTAATCCGGCAAAATCTCGTCACCCTATCTTTAGGCGTGCGATCAACTCCGCTTAACTATGCTAGATCTACTCTTAGGCAGGGACTTTTTCTCCTCCACCTAAGCACATCAAAATTGAATCAATATCCCGAAAATATCAACACAAGAATTAAGAACACATAATTAAGAACAAGTCAAATATTTATCATATAGTTCAGCAAACGATAACAAGATTCATCTTAGGTTTCATCCCTCTCAGGTATCTGAGGGTTTAGTTCATAACAATAAAAGAAAACATCTCAAAAGAAAAGATAAAACAAAACATAAGAAATCCCTAAAACCCCCTGAAGGAATTGAAGGAGAGATCCTCCATCTTGAGTATGATTCCGGCTTCTTGAGATGGATCAACTGGCTATCTTCAAGTAAACCTCCACAAATCTGCCTCCTTTGGCCTAGCAAGACGCCCCTTGACAACAACCTTGGGCTCCTCCGACAGCAGGGTTTCTCTCGAACTCCCTTTAAGTTGCCCCTAGGGTGTTTATATAGGCTTTGAGATGCCTTACTTGGTCTCCAAGTATCCTAATCTGAGTTAAATTCCTATTTAGGTGTTTAAATATGCTTTGGAATGTGTTTTTTGCCACCAAGTATCCAAATCTGAGAAAAACTCCTCTTGGCCGCGGCATGGGCACGGCCATGGCACACACCCGTGTAAATCGTGGCCAGGCCGTGTTGGGTCTATGGGTGAGGCACGGCCGTGTGGTCTTGGGCCCAGGCCGTGTCGATTTCGTGATCTAGCCCATTTAGCTCGTTTTAAGCCCATTTCTTATTCTTTTCATCCTCCGGTGCTTCCCTGGGTATAAAACATGAAAACAAAGGATTAAGAGCACCAAATGACGTAAAATAAGGGATAATTCATCCAAAAGCATGCTAAATGTGGGCTTAAAATATGTTACTATTTCGATTTATCAGATACCACCATATTTATTATTACTGGTGGGCTGTGTGCGAAAGCACTATGTATTCGGTATTATTCCGAAGTGTTCATCGGGAAACTTTGACTAAGTGAAATTACGTGTGACTATGTGATGACAAGTGCAGGGTATAAGTGCATGTAAATATGAGCAATGTTTATGATATGTATTTGAAATGTGGTAAGATTTGAAATGAGTAAGTTTATATGTAAATGATACATCCTTTTTTACTTATGTTTTTACATATTAATGTATTATGTGAAATGTGAGTGAATATTATTGATATTTATTAAAATGATGGAAAGTGAGGAAATTCCTGGATGAACCTTCGAAAGAGACAAAGGATACGGATGAATACCGTGAATATGTGTGTTAAATTACCTAAAATAACTGGTGTGTTATGATGAAATTTTATGATAATTATGCTTGAAACATGGAAAAGTACAATGAAATAAGAGTTATAAAGTGTTAAGCACCCATGCTTGATTGTGTCAGTATGAGATTATATGTTTACTTAGTAGATAAAGTGAATGTGATGGGTAAACTTACTCAAGATTTATTGAATATATTTATAAGTGCGCTTGTTTGCCTAATATGATTAGAAAGTTTTTGAGACATGAGTATATAAGTTAAATTACTTGAAGCAAATCAGATAATCGTGATAAAATTTTGATGATAATATGTGTCAAAATTGCTGACTAAGTGAATGAATTCAAGATTAATAGAATGCATGAATAAGTACGTTCATTTGCATAAGGTGAGTAGAAGGTTATTATGAGATGAACATTCATGTCAATTTGCTTAAAGTAAATTGCATGAACGTAATAGTGTGTTAAAAGCTGATAAGTGTTAAGTTATGTACATGTGTATACGAGAATAGAGTTAGAGTCTTTACAACCTCACCCCCCTTACTAATGAGGTAAATCATAATAAATTTCATGAGATTCAAGTCGAATGTGTTCATAAGTGAGAGGTCAAAGAGTTGAAGGACAGGTTGATTGAAAACGTGATTGAAGTTAAAAAAAATGATTTGATAATTGATTAAAGTCACAGAAGGAATGCCGGGTTATTATGAAAATCATCTGGGTTTCACAATGTTACATTTAAGGAAAAAGTTAATATTGACTAATCGACTCGTTCGGGGTTCTTATCATATGAGAATGCTAGTTGATTTCAGTGATAGATGAAAGCAGTGTTAATCGCTGCACAGGCGTGATCGAGTATTACTCTATCTTTTCTGGTATTCTATTAAAATGAGTTGATAAAAAAGTGACAGTAAAGTTCATATGATGTTGAAATTCAGTTTCCACTATTGTTATTCTGTGAAATGTGTATATGAAGACTATGTTGCTTCTGTTATCGTTCAGTGCTTATAAGTATTGTTTTCATTCTGGAAATTTTTTGAGAATTGTCGAAGTCGGTATTATTTCTCTTATGAGCTATATTCTCAGACTTCTAGTACGGTATCGAATCTTGGATTTCCTTATCTTGGATTTCTTATCGACTTTATTTTGTGAATTGTGCAAGAGATATTCCTTTACTGGAAGTAATCATACTTTTGTGATTATGAAATCTAGTTTGATAGTGAACGTACAGTGTTACTGATCATTATGTCAGAGTCTTAAAAATTCATATAATGAATGATCTAGCCTAGAAACTAACTGTGACAACGATTGAGGCAAGCGCACCTATCGAACAGTAGTATAGTTTAATGGCAAGACCGGAATGTCGAACCCAAAGGAACCAAAAGGACTAATACTAACTTTCTTTCTATTATTTAGCCTAAGAATTGAAGTGAATTATTGTTTAATCTAAAATTAACTAATTACTAAGCTAAAGACGCTAAGACAAAGAGAATGAATTTGGGAAATACTTGTGGGAAAAACCAATTGATTAAGACAATACCCAAGGAAGAATCCACCTAGACTTCACTTGTTATCTAACTCTGAACTGCATTTATTTATTCACTTGACTTGATCCGTAGGATTCCCTAATGTATATTAATACCTCCTTCGAGGCTACTAACGTCTAACCCTAGGTTGATTAATTGAAATCTCTCTCTAATTAAAACCCCTAGAATTGCATTAACTCGATCTATGGACTCCCATATTAGGTTTGACCCTAATCCGGCAGATTTTCGTCATCCTATGTCTAGGGTTGCGATCAACTCCGCTTAACTATGCTAGATCTACTATTAGACAGGGACTTTTGCTCCACTGCCTAAGCACATCAATACTTGACTCAATACCCTGAAATATCAAAGAAAGAATTAAGAACACATAATTAAGAACAAATCAAGTATTTATCATATAGTTCAGAAAATAATAACAAGATCCGTCTTAGGTTTCATCCCCCTCAGATATCTGATACGACCGTGGCTCGGGCACCCTCTAAAGCTGCCGAGGATCCCTTGGAGCTACCAAAGGGGCTGATCACTCGTGCTCATGCTAAAAGGTTCAAGGAGGAAGTTACGACTCTCGTAGACAAAATATGGAGCAGCATCGTGGCTGGACAATTTAGGAACGATGAATCGAGCAAACCATGCAATTTCCTTCACGTTCAGCTAGCTCAAATTTAGCTCAAGGAGCTCGTCTTTAATTTATATTTTCATGTGTTAATATGCTTGAAATAAATAATTAAATAGCTGGACTTAATTAAATAAATTGTTAGTTATGTTTGTTATAGCCATTTAAGTTGAAATTAATTAAGTCATAATAACTATGTCTGAATTTAATCCATAATGTTTATAATGTTCTTTTAATACAAGTAATTAATTTGTCCAAGATTAAATGTTGTTTTAAGGTTGTCTAGTTATCGCGAAATTATGGTGTTTAAATGTCCTAGTGGTCACTGAATTTATGATGTCTAATTGCCCATTTTAATGTGATGAATTAATGATCTAATGGGCTGATTAATTTGCTACAGGTTTCAATACCTTGGACGGCATGAAGAGCAATTAATAGGCTGCTGCACTTTGATGATTTTGAGGGGCCATTCGGCCAACCACTTTTAGCTTCTCAAGAAGATCTTTGGAATGCCCAAGTCTGGCCGTCACGTTCCCCAAACACCTCTTAATTCATGCCCAAGTCTTGCCTAGCATGGGACGGCAAATTAAATGAAGTTGCTGCTACTTTTTCCAGGCCTCTATCGTGAACAACAACAGCATTAATAGGGCTGCTGATTGCTTTTCTCCATGCGCCCTTTCAGCACACCAAACCATATAATTAATGTGCCAAATTAATGCAAGTTTCCAGCTGAATTTAATTCAAGATGTTGGCCGAAGTTATTGAGTTGTTGGACAAAGCAAGGCACGGATTCAATGGACTCTTGGGCATGCGTGATCTTCATTTATGGTGCTACTGGAATTTTTCAAGAAAGGAACATCATTTATTGATCTGTTGTTGGGCGAATTTATTGGCTATTGGCTTTTAATTTATGTGCTCATTTCGTGGAAACAAAAGGACATGGGATTAATGGCTATTGTCTCATCGTGGAAATCAAAAGGGGCTGCTATTTGTGCTTTTCCAAGGAGTCCATTCGTGAGATGCATTGGCCAGCATTCAAGGCATGTTCGGTTAGCTCAATAGCCACCTCTAGAAGACGTCCCAAGAGCTCCCAAGTTCAGCCAAACCTTGCAAGGAGTTTAAGGGATTTTTCCAGAATTTTCTAACTCAATTATGGCCGAATTTTGCTTTGCTACTAAGTATATGTTTGACCATTCGGCTAGCCCATGAAATAGGCTATAAATACTTGTCATTTTCCAATGTAAAAACACTTTTGAACCTTAATGAATTGCTGCCAAATTTTTGTGAGAATTCTTCTCTCAAATTTTGTCAAAAGATTCATTGACTTATCTATCTAAATTAGTGGCGTCAATCGTTTCTTTGTTTAACCGAACTTATCACGTTCTTCGTGTGGCGTTAGAAACCCTTATACCGAGGTTCCTATCTCTTTAGATAGCGGGTCGAGGTCTCGTAATATCCTTTCGTAAGTCAACTTAAGTCATATAAGTCTCGGGTCAACCTTCATCCGAAGTTTGGTTCATTCTTGACTTCAAGTTCTCCATTGACTCTCTAATCCCGAACTTTACTGTTTTAATCAATCCCGAACCTTTCTAATCTGTTTACCCGATAATCCCAAACTTGTCCATATCTTTCATAACCAAACCTACTTAAACCGAAAGCCTTCCATCTATCGAGCCCATCTTTGTTTTTCTACCTTTTCTAAACCCAACTTTCTAAACCTTTTCGTAACCGAACGAAACCTTCTTGTTTAACGATCAGGCAACTACACGACTCAGAATAAATCACGAAATCGAGATCGTATCATCTGGTATCAGAGCTAATTAAACGAGAAGCTCGGACTTTCGAAGCAATCCCGAAATTTAGGTACATATTAAAAAAATTTGAAATAAAAAAAATAAATTACGAATTAAAAAAAAAGTATACGAAATTAAAAAGAAAAAAGAAGAAGGTAAGTGATAAACCGTAAAAGTAACATATTTTAATCCCACATTTAGCATACTTTTGGATGATTTATCCCTTGATTTATGTAAAAAAGGTGCTCTTAATCATTTCTTTTCATGTTTTATACGCAAGAAAGCACCGGAGGATGGAAAGAACGAGAAACGGGCTTAAAACAGACCAAATTGGGCCAAAGTGAAAATCAACACGGCCTCGACTTGAGCCAACACGGCCGTGTCTCCCTGATAGACTAGAACACGGCCTGATCACGATTTACACGGGCGTGTCCCCTTATTAAAAGTCCAAACACGGTCTAAAGACGATTCACACGGGCGTGTGACATGGCCGTGTCCCTGCCGCAGAGAAGAGCAATTTCACTCGGAAAAGGATACTTAGGGGCAAAGAAACTTATTTCAAAAGCCTATATAAACACCCTAAGTATAACCTAGAGAGGGGCGGTGAGCTAGGCCAAGGAGCCGAGCCGAAAAGGTTAGATTTGTGGGAAACACTCGAAGATAGCTAGTTGATCCATCTCAAGAAGTCGGAATTCTACTCAAGACGGCGGATCTCTCCTTCAATTCCTTCAGGGGGTTTTGAGGGATTTCTTATGTTTTGTTTTTTCTTTTTTTCTGAGATGTTTTCTTTTATTGTTATGAACTAAACCCTCAGATACCTGAGGGGGATGAAACTTAGATGAATCTTGTTATCGTTTGCTGAACTATATGATAAATATTTGACTTGTTCTTAATTATGTGTTCTTAATTCTTGTGTTGATATTTCCGGGATATTGATTAAAGTTTGATGTGCTTAGGTGGAGGAGCAAAAGTCTCTGCTTAAGATTAGATCTAGCATAATTAAGCGGAGTTGATCGCGCGCCTAGAGATAGGGTGACGAGATTTTGCCGGATTAGGGTGAAACCTAATATGGGAGTCCATAGATCGAGTTAATGTAATTCTAGGGGTTTTAATTAGAAAGAGATTTCAATTAATCAACCTGTGGTTAGACATTATTCGCCTGAGAGAGGGTTTAATATACATTAGGGAGTCTTACGGATCAAGTCAAGTGAATAAATCGTCTGGTTCAGAGTTAGATAACAAGTGAAGTCTAGGTGGATTCTTCCTAAGGGTATCGTCTTAATCAACTGAATTTTTCCAACAGTATTTCCCTAATTCATTCTTTTTGTCTTTGTGTCTTTAGCTTAGTAGTTAGTTAAATTTAGATTAAATAACAACTTCACTTATTCTAGGCTAGATAATAAAAAGAAAGTTAGTATTAGTACTTTTGGTTCCTTTGGGTTCGACAATCCGGTCTTGCCTAAGCTATACTACTGTTCGATAGGTGCGCTTGCCTAAAATCGTTGTCATAGTTAGTTTCCAGGTTCGATCATTCTTTTTATAAATTTTAAGACTTTGACATCGTGAAAACAACGATCAAGTTTTCGGCTCCGTTGCCGGGGAACTAAAATATTAGGAAAGCTCTATTTTTATTACTTTAGCCACTATTTTCCGCAGTTTACTTTTATTTTTATTCTTATTTTTATTTTTGTTTTGTTTTTAACTTTGCTAAATTTTTCTTTCTTTCTTTTCCTAGCAGGTACCTCTAGTTTATGACTAGAAGGAACCCGAGAGGACCACTAGTATACGACAGTGATATTGAAGCTACCGCTCACAGGAATCGCAGAGAAATTAGGCGAACCCTAAATTAGACAGAAAAAGAGCGAGAAGGCAAATCCAATCCTACTGAAGAGATGGACGAGAATAATCCACCACCACAAGATGTGGCAGAAAATAATGCTCCGCGTACTATGTATGATTATGCTAAACCTCATTTAACAGAGCGAAATCAAGTATTGTTAGGCCTACTATAGTCGCTAATAATTTTGAATTAAAGCCTAACACTATACAAATGATTCAACAATTTGTTCAATTTGATGGTTTACAGTGACGAAGACCCAAATACTCATATAGCTAATTTTTAGAGTTCTGTGATACCTTCAAAATAAATGGCGTTTCGATGATGTCATCCGCCTCTTGATTATTTCCCTTTTCATTAAGGAATAAAGCCAAATAGTGGTTAAACTCGTTACCACGAGGGTCAATCACTACATGTGATCAAATGACCGAAAATTTTTTATTAAAATATTTCCCACCGCCAAAACGCCAAATTACTTAATGATATCTCTTCTTTTGTGCGAGATGGATTTAGAGACATTATACGATGCATGGGAGAGATACAAGGATCTCTTGAGAAGGTGTTCGCACCATGGTTTACCCTTGTGGCTCCAAGTCCAAACTTTCTATAACGGTGTAAACTCCTCAACTAGGCAACTAATTGATTCACCACGGCAGTGGAACCCTGAACAACGTAACTCCCGGCGTACTTACGAGTTTATTGAAGAGATGTCACCAATAACTATCGCTGGCGGGTTACAAGACAAAACCAACAAAATCAACCGGAGTTTTCAACCTCGACGTAGTAACCATGCTATCAACACAGGTAGAGATGATGAATAAAAAGCTTGATATTTTGTGTTCTTCGCAGGTACATCTAGTAATGCAGTGCGACGCAAGTGGAACTGTGGCGAATCCTGAGTACCCACCCTACCAACCGGGCACAGAAAGTGAACAGATGAACTATATAGGTAATAATTTCAGATTAATAATAACTCTTATAGTAATACTTATAATCCAGGTTGGAGGAACCACCCAAATTTTTCATGGGGAGGACAAGGAAATCAAGGAATTCAAGGACAACTACCTACTCAAAATTTCCAAAATCAGCCCTATCCACAGGAAAAGAGGCCAAACCTTGAAGAGATGCTGACAAAATTCATGGCGACCACGGATATAACCGTCTCCAAGACACTGAAACCACCCTTAAGAATCAACAGGTATCAATTAAGGGGATCGAAAATCAAGTCGGGGAACTTACTAAGTCAGTTGGACAACTTACTAAGATGGTTTCTGAAATTCGATAAGAGATTTTTTCTAAAGGAACAGAACAGGTAAAAGCGGTTACAATCGAGAAGTGGAAAGGAGTTAGTCGAACCAAAGAAAAAATACCACATGAAGATGACAAAGCAAAGGATGAGGAGTTGAGGATGTAACTCCAAAGGCGCAAAGAAAGTAAACCACCAATCCCATACCCAACAAAGTTGAAGAAAGACCGATTAGATGCCCAATACGGTAAATTTTTTGAACTTTTTAAACAAATACATATTAACTTACCCTTTGTTGAAGCCATTTCACGATGCCGACGTCGTAAAATTCTTAAAAGAACTCCCGATTTAATAAAAGGAAGCTCAAGAAATATCAACGAAGGAGCTTAATGAAGAATGTTCACCATCTTCCAAAACAAGTTACTAACCAAATTAAAAGACCCAGGAAGTTTTACTATTCCCTGGTTAATTGGTAGTTTAAATATTAAGAAAGCATTAGCTAATCTAGGTGCCAATATTAATTTAATGCCTTATAAAATGTTTAAACAACTAGATCTGGGGGAACCAAAACCCACTAGGATGAGTATTCAGTTAGCTGATAGATCTATTAAATATCCTAGAGGAGTTATCGAAGACGTCTTGGTAAAAATTGATAATTTTATTTTCCCTGTTGATTTTGTTGTGCTTGAGATGGATGAGGACATTGAAGTTCCTTTAATTTTAGGGCACCCTTTTTTAGCTACTGCTAGGGCTGTTATCGATGTAGGTGACGGTAAACTTGCATTAAGAATAGGCGATGAGGAAATTATTTTTCAAATTTATGATGCCATGCGATATTCTAGAGAACAAGATGATTCCTGTATTTTGTTGATACCACTGATCATATCATTCAAAACTCATTACAGGAAATTATACATGATGACACGATGGAACTGTGCCTGACTCAAGAAGAGGGGGAAGAAGATGAAGTTGACGAGCTGAATTTGAATACATCTTCATCTAGACATACGAAAGAAGAGAGCATTAAAGTCAATGACGAACTAAAACAAAAACCCTCCATTGATGAGCCGCCCAAATTAGAATTAAAACATTTGACGAAACACTTAGATTATGCATTCCTCAGGGACAATTCTATGCTACCGGTAATTATCTCTTCAGAATTAGAACCCAAGGAAAAAGAGGAGCTGATACAGGTACTAAGAGAACATAAAAAAGCCATAGCTTGGAAAATCTCTGACATTAAGGGAATAAGCCCATCGTTTTGCACCCACAAAATTTTAATGGAAGAGGAATACAAGCCATGTGTGCAACCTCAAAGACGATTGAATCCCAACGTAAAAGAAGTTGTGAAAGCTGAGGTAATTAAACTTCTAGATGCTTTGGAATAATTTATCCTATTTCGATAAAGAATTGGGTAAGTCCTGTGCAGGTTATTCCAAAGAAAGGAGGCATGGCGGTGGTAGCCAACGAAAAGAATGAACTAATTCCCACCAGAACAGTCACAGGTTGGAGAGTTTGCATTGATTACAGGAAGCTCAACGACGCCACTAGAAAAGATCACTTTCCTTTACCCTTCATTGATCAAATGTTAGAGAGGTTATCTGGGCATATGTACTATTGCTTCCTAGATGGACTTTCCGGTTATTTCCAAATCCCAATAGCACCTGAAGATCAAGAGAAAACAACATTCACATGCCCATACAGTACGTTTGCTTATCGTAGAATGCCTTTTAGATTATGTAATGCTCCTACTACTTTTTAGCGTTGCATGTTGGCAATCTTCGACGAACTTGTAGAAGACATTATGGAGGTATTCATGGACGATTTTTCGGTATTCGGTAATTATTTCCATCTTTGCCTTAAAAATTTAAAACAAGTTCTAATGAGATGTGAAGAAACAAACCTTGTTTTAAATTGGGAAAAATGTCACTTTATGGTACAAGAGGGAATTGTATTGGGACATAAAATCTCTAGTAAAGGAATCGAGGTAGATAAAGCAAAAGTCAAAACCATAGAAAAATTACCTCCTCCTAGTTCAGTTAAGGCTATTAGAAGCTTTTTAGGACATGCAAGATTTTATAGAAGATTTATTAAGGATTTTTCTAAAATAGCTAAGCCTTTAACGAAATTGCTAGAAAAAGATGTACCTTTTAATTTCAATAAGGAATGTTTAGATGCATTTAATATCCTTAAAGAGAAGTTAATAAATTCCCCAATTATAATTGCCCCCATTGGAATCTTCCTTTTGAACTAATGTGTGATGCAAGTGATTTTGCCGTAGGTGCAGTTTTAGGACAGTGAAGAGACAAGCACTTCCAGCCAATCTATTACGCCAACAAGACATTAACAACCGCGCAAGAAAATTATACCACCATTGAAAAAGAATTACTAGCTGTGGTCTTTGCATTTGATAAATTTAGACAATATTTAGTATTATCTAAAGTTGTCGTTTACACTGACCACTCCGCTCTTCGTTATCTTTTAACTAAACCTGGATGCAAAACCTCGACTCAAAGGATGGATTTTATTTTACAGGAATTTGATTTGGAAATACAGGATAAAAGGAGAGCCGAAAGCCTTGCAAAGAGATCACCTCTCCGGGCTTGAGAACCCACATATCGAAGAGTTCGATTTAAAGAGAGATAAACGACTCGTTCCCTGAAGAACAACTCTTTTCTATAACCAACTTCGAGGTACCATGGTTTGCAAATATTGCGAATTATTTAGCGGCTAACATCTTACCTAAAAGGTTAACACATCATCAAAAGAAACGATTCTTTGCTGATGCGAAAAACTATTTTTGGGAAGATCCTTTTCTTTCCGCATATGCGCGATCAAGTGATTCTGGAGATGCGTTACAAGGGCGGAAGCAAGCAAAATCTGGAACATTGCCATTCAGGACCTTCAGGAGGACACTACGATGGCATTAAGACAAAGACATAAAATACTCGAATCGGGTTTTTATTGGCCCACTCTATTCAAAGATGCGAATGTATATGTCGCCGTGTGATAAATGCCAAAGAACAGTAATGCTTCTAAACGTGATGAAATGCCTCAAACATATATGCTATCATGTGAAATATTTGATGTATGGGGTATTGATTTTATGGGTCCATTCCTAGTTCATTTGGAAATAAATACATCCTAGTGGCGATCGATTACATGTCAAAATGGGTGGAAGTCTGAAGCTTTTCCTACCAATGATGCTAGAGTAGTAGTTAAGTTTCTCAAGAAACTGTTCTCTTGATTTGGAACACCTAGAGCTATCATTAGTGATAGGGGCACTCATTTCTGTAATACTCAATTTGACAAAGTCTTAAAAAATATGGAGTACACCACAGATAGCAACCCCATATCACCTCAAACCAAAGGCAAGTTGAAGTAGCAAACCGAGAACTTAAACGCATCCTAGAAAAAATGGTTGAATCAAACAGAAAAAGATTGGGCAATAAAAGTAGATGACGCTTTATGGGCCTATAGAACAACCTTTTAAAACCCCTTTAGAACATCCCCATACAAACTTGTCTACTGGAAAAGTCACATCTACCATTCGAGTTAGAACATAAAGCTTTTGGGCTATAAAATTTTTAAATTACGATCTTAAAGCTGCAGGAAAGAAAAGAATGATGCAGATGAACGAGCTAAACGAATGGAGAGCTGATGCCTACGAGAACTTGAAGCTATACAAGGAGGCAACAAAATGACGCCATGATACTCGTCTAAAGAAATCGAAACAATTTGAAGTAGGGGACTTGGTCCTGCTATACAACTCAAGGCTTTAATTGTTTCTGGAAATCAAAATCAAGATGGTCAGGCCCATTCATGATTAAAACAATCTTTCCTATGGCACAATAGAGGTAACTCATCCCACTCAAGGCACATTCAAGGTAAATGGTCACCGACTCAAAATCTATAACGGTGAAGATTTTAGGGATATGAGAGAGGAGCTTCAGCTCTGTGAACTTTCTTCTAGAAATGAAAACAGGGTAAGTCTAGCTTAAGACTTTAAACAAGCGCTTCTCGGGAGGCAACCCGAGCGCTAACCTCACTAACATTAGATTCTTAATTTTTAGCATTTAATCTCATACTAATTAATCCAATAAAGCGCAGGTTTAGACCACACGACCTTGCACACGGGCGTGCCCGTGGCTGTGTGGAAGCTAGGGGACAAACCACGGGCGTGCTAGTAGCCGTGCACGACAAAGAAGAAATTTTTTCCCAACACGGATTGCGATAATAGTCCACGCCCGTGCCGACTTTCTGTGGACTATACTGACTTACCAAACACGAGCAAGACATGCCCGTGCTGAGCAACTGTGGACTATACTGACTTGTCGAACACGGGCTAAACACGCCCGTTCTAAACAACCGTGTACAGAAGAACACGGGCATGGCACCTTGACCACGACCGTGGCCAAACACCCTGAACGCGCTCAAAATTCAAAATCACGAAAAACACGAGCTGATTAAAATCGAACACGGGCGTGGTCCCTGCCGATGTTCCCACCCCTATTTAAGGAACATAAACTCTCATCTTCCCCAAACCCCAACCCTAACTGATTCTCTCAACTCTCTCCCTCCCTAATCCGGCCACCACAAAGAAATCACCACCATTTTGACCCCCATAACTCCTCCACCTTCCCTCCTCTCAAATACCCATACAAAAACGCAGCCACGCCCGCGCCACCGCTGTGCGAATCCAGGAATTTCACAGTACACGACCGTGCACCACCGCCCACGACCGTGCGCCGCCGTTCACGTCGCCACACACCCCAAAACACTGCTGGTCACTCTTCACTATTTCATTTTCATCTATTCTAACTATTGTTTGATTAAAATTGCATGTTATTTAGTTCCTTTTTACTTTTAGTATTATGTAGAATAATTTCTTGAATTTTTAGAACTAATTTGATTGCTAATTAGTCAATTTTATAAATATAATGTCTCATGGTTGAAATGTTTAGCATTCAAATATTGCAGGGTACCGATCAAAATACTTGATATTATTTGGTAGACAATTATTTGAACATAACCTATTTTTAGGTACAATGTCATCGTCACGAGCAAAGCGATGCAGTGTTTGCCACTTCTAAGCGGAAGGACTGGCTCATCCTCCGCTAGCGCATCCTCCGAGGTGCGCCACCGGTTCCTCAATTTACTCAAGAGGCCCAAGAGGAACAATACAAGACACTACTGGGCGCGACCCTCTGCACCGGTAGGTGCATTGATTGGCCGCTTTAGAGCAGGTCGGTCTCGCAGATGATGTTCGAGCCCTACTTACAACCGATCCATGGGATAAATTTTTCACCATCATCGAGCCCACGTACTTGGAACTTACCTTAGAATTTTGCTCCACTTTTCAACTCGAGACGGTGATGGCACAATAGGATGATCCAGGTACGATATAATTCCGTTTAGGAGGCACCGTACGACGACTGAATGTGCCACACTTCGGGGCTGCACTCGAACTTTACACAGATGATTTCGTAGCAGAACATGACCTCTCCGAGCTACACCGCCACATCCACCGTACCCCCGTCAGCTATTGGTACGACTTAGCCCCCCACAAGGCCAACTACGACCCGAGTCGCTCCAAGGCGACGGCCCTGGTCCTGTCTCTGAGGTACGTGCATGCAATTTTGGCTCAGACTCTTACATGACGACGCGAGAGCACCGGCATCGTAAACACTCATGACGTCTACTATGTAACACCCCAAACCCGGCCTAGAAGTTAGGCCCTAATCTGGTGTGTCACATTGAAGGAAGTTGAAAAGCTAAGCAATTGTTTAGAAAAGTTTTATCGGATTTTTGAACTCCGAGTTCGTTGTTTGTTTGAGAAAAACGCGATTTGCTAAATGACCGTTTAAAAGTTGTTATTATTTTGAAAAACTGTTTTGTTATGAAAGTTGAACTTGCATCGTTGCGTAAACATGATATTTTAGAAAACGATTGCTAATGTTTTAAGAAAACCCCGTATTTATAAGTTTAATAGTTATAAATGAAAACTTAGAAAAAATAAACCAATGGCCTTATTACAAAATATTAACCCAAAATAAATAACTTAAAATAAGGTAAAAATCAAAATTACTAAATTTCACGAGTAGTATCTCCGATGTATAGCCACACCCCGAGTCCTCCACGGCTCCCAATCCTCTATCGCTGGGAATTACCTGAAACATTTAATAAAAAGAGGGGGTGAGTTTACGAAAACTCAGTGTGTACAACCCTCATCGGTAAGAACATGTATCACAACAATGGGGCGAAGCCCATTCTGATGCTGATGGCAATTGGGCCTTAGCCCAAAATAGCCTCGATTGAGCCTTAACCCATATCATATGTCACAGCAGATAATGTATGCAATGCGATGTAAACCCATCCCAATCTAATTTTTCCATCCGCTGCACACCACCCATTCCTGCCAAACACACCAGTGGGGACTTCTACAATCGACCCTCACCGCTACACACCAAGGGTAGCCCTGGCCAAGGTTCTGATCTCAAGGTTGCGACAAAGTCTGCTAATCACATACATTGGGCTTAAAGCCTCCGGTGGATCCATACCATACGACCATGCGATCCTCAATATTGACACAGATTCATCAATATATATATGTTAGGCACATAGCCACGGTAAATATGATTGGCACAAAGCCATAATAACAACACAAAGCCTTCGGTATTGGCACAAAGCCCATAATTACAGCGTGAAGCCCATATTAATGGCACACAGCCCTCGGTAACATTATCGGTGCAGCATGGCTGCTCGGTGGCTAAAAAGCATGTGGTGGATCCATACCATACGGCCATGCGATCCTGGATCCATACCATACGGCCATGCGATCCTCAAATCTTCCTCCGTACCATAATTCTCACCCATGCAATATGTCGTGTATGTCATGCTCAATCATTACACGCGTATGCAAAATGGACATGCTCAGTAACAATTATTTAAACATGTAATAAAAGCATATCACCATACAACCACGCATAAATTAGACAACTCATTGCACAAGTCGATCATTTACCTACAAGGGCAAATCAGTCATTTTACCCTATAAGGGTATTTCGATAATTCCACCCTACAGGGGTAGTTCGGTAATTCTACTCGTAACCAATCCATGTAAGCAACGCATCTCAAACATAATTAATCATACAATTAACACATACAACGCTAGTACTACCACGAGGGTACAACAATCATTTTGTCGTGTAGGGGTAAAACGGTAATTTCGTAAATCGGGGGTATTTCGGTAATTTCACAAACTAGGGGTATTTCGGTAATTTTACAAACCAGGGGTATTTCGACAATTTTACAAACCGAGAGTATTTTGGTAATTTCGCAAACCAGGAGTATTTCGGTAATTTTGCAAACTGGGGGTATTTCGGTAATTTTGCAAACCAGGGGTATTTTGGTAATTTTACAAATTGGGGGTATTTCGGCAATTTTGCAAACTGGGGGTATTTCGATAATTTTGTGAACCAGGGGTATTTTGGTAATTTTGCAAACCAGGGGTATTTCGGTAATTTCGCAAACTAGGGGTATTTCGATAATTTTACAAACCAGGGGTATTTCGACAATTTTGCAAACCGGGGGTATTTCGATAATTTTACAAACCAGGGGTATTTAAGTAATTTTGCACTTAATGGCCTTTCCGACGGCCTACTGTCGCATCGAGCGACACGGATACCTTTTCTTATCGAAGCGATGCAATTGGGCCTAGGGCCCATTCTCGGCCCAAATGGGCCCACACGCTCGTGTGGCCCATTTAGCCCAAATCTAGCCACAGATATTAGATTCACATAGTCTAGTCCAATTTCTACTACACAGTCATACAATTTATTCATATGGGCCCACGAGCCCATTGGGCCCACCTTGGCCCATCATGGCCCAAGCAGCCTCAACCTACAAGAATACTCATGGTGGCCTCGACTATTGCGTCGAAGCTCCCACACGTGTACTCGCACGCTCGTGTGGCTACCATTGCCATGTGATCGGCTTTTTGGCATTTTCCGCTCTACAGCTAGAGTAGAGAGAAGTACACACCTGATAGGAATCTGATGCTAATCCGCGCTCCGACCACTCCTGTGCCCAAACGCCCACCAAGGTATCTTAACCCTCCTCATAGACTGGCTCTATATATAGCTAGCTTCTCACCTTCCTTCTTTGTATCTTTCCGATGTGGGATCCCTCCGCTAGGAGAGTTTAAATCCAACTCAAACTCTTGCCGCCCCAACTTAGCAAAATAAATACTCCCTTGCTTTCCATGAGATCCGAACCCAAGCTCCCTTGTAGCATAATCCACACCGCTAACCACTTGGCCACAAACTCCTCTTGTGTCTAAAATCATGCGCAACTAAATATAACCCTATGGCAAAATTCTAGAATCCATTTAAAAAAAGAAACCAAAATGCAAGAGCCAAGACTTGAACCTTGGACCTCCTTCCTTCCTTGTGGCGTCACCCCCTTGTCTCTTATGTGGCGTCACTTTGCCACTACACCACACATTCCACTTGTGTCATTTTTTCCACATTTTATTCTTAAAGCCTACCTACTAACTCTCAGGGTTTTATTCACCTAAAACCAAAATTTCCCTAAAGCCAAAGTTTGAACCCGGGACTTCATAGAGGCCCCCTGACCTTCCAAAATCCCTCACCTACTAGATCCAACTTGCACTAAAGTCGTTCTCTTATTCCCAAAAATTTTAAACGCTCCTACGCCTAAGGCCCATTGGGCCCAATCCTACTAGGCCCAACTTTGGGATGTTACATACTACCTATGGTGCATGTCAAACGGGCACGTCTTCGACCTAGCCTACTTCATAGCCCGTGCCATCTAGCACCAGACGGAGCCACATAGGAGGGGAATCATATCGATGGGCCCATACATCACACGTTTAGCTCGGTACTTCGGCCTCCTCAACACTGACAACTAGACTTCCCCTCTCACACTGATTGGGCAGATGGTACCTCTAGGCATCCAAACTATGCTGCACATGAGGATGATCAAATATCGTCGTGGGACCGATCCCCCTCAATACCGATTAGCCCGCCCCACTGACGAGGAGGAGCCCTAGGACATTACTGATGATGTCCCACCACCACAGGAGCCACCACTCCCGAGCCAGCGGCCCACCCATGCAGCAGCTTCACTTTTAGAAATTTCTGCACGCCTTACTCGGGCCGAGCAATCAGTACTCGACAATTCACCGACACACTGACGTTTTGACGGTATCGAGGCCACCCTCCACAGAGATTTGTCATCACTTCCACATTTCTTCACCGACACCACCATGCAGGACCCAAATGTGATGATGAGGACCTCTGAGTCCTGTTATTTTCCTTATTTTTAGTTTTCATTTCTTTATTTTTAGTTCTTTCGTTCTAATTTTTATTTGTCTTAATTTAAACCCTTTTGCCTTCTATGTTTCATACCTTTATTTTATTCATGCTATCATTGGCTATCTAACCTTAGAGTATTACTAACAAACACTTGTTTAATTCCGCCCCCTAGACATCTAACTGATGACTTCACAGTTTCAATTGTTCACTCAAAAATAACGAACAAATCACTAGGAGTAACTCATTGCTACATAAGTCATCTGTCACCTCCGACTCAAGGAATCCATCCAAAATTCAGGAAGTTTCACTTCACTTCTCCTCTTCTCTTTTGGTTTAAAGTATTACATGCTTATTTATATATCTTTGTACATTGAGGGCAATGTACATCTTAAGTGTGGGGGGGTGAACAACCTAAAAAGGTGCCTAACTTTTTTCATTATTCTCAAATTCCTGAAATTAGGTGCCAAACTTTTTGCATTGTTCTCAAATCCCTGAATTATGCCTTGTCTTAAAAAAAATTTCTCATATTATCATTAGAATGAAATTCCTATGATTCATGATTTTTATTGACATGTCTTAGATTAAGTCATTGATAATTGTGCATTGATAATTAAATTCTAAGAATACTAGAGAATCAAGCATGATAAGTCTATTTTCCGGTATTAAATTTTTTTTTTAGGTTGTTAACCTGAATTTGAATATTACTTTGAAATTTGAAATTTACGAGGTTGATATCAAAATACCCATAATGTTTTGTGAGATTTTGAGCCTTATAAGAGCATATATCCTTTTTCATGCTCACTTTTTGATTATGAGTGTGTCAACATTGATTTGTTATTCTAGAACTTGCATCCATTATACATGTTGAGACCACATCTTTGATTTGATATACAGAAATGATAAAGGCACCTAGGATTTAACCCACTTACTCCAAAAAAAAAAAAAACCTACCTTCATAATTAACCCCTAGTGAACCCCTTTGATCCTAACAACCCTTTTTATTGACTCACCCACTAATATTAACCCAAAACCCTTTGTATTTGTTATCACCATCCTTTTTGACTACCCTTTTTGTCGAGACTTGATTTTGAGCAGTTGCCTAACTATGTTCTATATTTTAGTTGTTAAAGTACTTTCTTATTATTGTAAATATTTGATTATTTGTTCTTAAAAAAAAATCGAAGTATATTCAGTATTAGTATGATGGAAAGCGAGCTTGTACAGTTAACATCTATTTATTGAAGAAGAAGCTTGTATTATTAGTTTCAAAGTTTCAATTCATGTAATTATTTATTTTTCAGTTTGTTGTTTCTAGTTAGGTAATTTTTCAGGTCGATCTCGATTCTAACCCTCTAATTCAACCTTTATCCACACCTTAACCCAAGCCCCGTTACAACCCTTTCAAAGACCTTTTGATTTGTGCATCATCTCATATTACAGTGGTGGAGATTTGATTTTCATGCAAGCCTATGGGATTAACTTTTCAGGTTTGACATTTGAGTGCTTAATTTTGAACCTTAAACACTTCGAGTGATTTGAGTGAATCTTTTGTGAGGATGTAAATCCTTGTAGGTTTTGGATCAGAGGTAATTATTTAGATGAGAGGAAACACCTATGTTTTGTGCTACAAATGTATGACTTATATTGTTTGAATCTTTAGGACTCTTTGAGTTAAATTATCCATGTATAAATTATCTATGAATAAAGATGAGACATTGTTGATAGAAATATTGAATCATGGAAAGTTCGTTTTAATTGTAAGTGAGAATTTTGCTTGAGGACAAGCAAAAGCTTAAGTGTGGGGGTATGTGATAAACCGTAAAAGTAACATATTTTAATCCCACATTTAGCATACTTTTGGATGATTTATCCCTTGATTTATGTAAAAAGGTGCTCTTAATCCTTTCTTTTCATGTTTTATACTCAGGAAAGCACCAGAGGATGGAAAGAACGAGAAACTGGCTTAAAACGGACCAAATTGGGCCAAAGTGAAAATCAACACGGCCTCGACTTGAGCCAACACGGCCGTGTCTCCTTGATAGACTAGAACACGACCTGATCACGATTTACACGGGCGTGTCCCCTCATTAAAAGTCCGAACACGGTCTAAAGATGATTCACACGGGTGTGTGCCATGGCCATGTCCCTGCCGTAGAGAAGAGCAATTTCACTTAGAAAAGGATACTTAGGGGCAAAGAAACCTATTTCAAAAGCCTATATAAACACCCTAAGTATAACCTAGAGAGGGGCGGTGAGCTAGGCCAAGGAGCCTAGCCGAAAAGGTTAGATTTGTGGGAAACACTCAAAGATAGCCAGTTGATCCATCTCAAAAAGCCGAAATTCTACTCAAGACGGTGGATCTCTCCTTCAATTCCTTCAGGGGGTTTTGAGGGATTTCTTATGTTTTGTTTTATCTTTTCTTCTGAGATGTTTTCTTTTATTGTTATGAACTAAACCCTCAGATACCTGAGAGGGATGAAACTTAGATGAATCTTGTTATCGTTTGCTGAACTATATGATAAATATTTGATTTGTTCTTAAATCTGTGTTCTTAATTCTTGTGTTGATATTTCCGGGATATTGATTCAAGTTTGATGTGCTTAGGTGGAGGAGCAAAAGTCCCTGCTTAAGAGTAGATCTAGCATAATTAAGTAGAGTTGATCGCGCGCCTAGAGATAGGGTGACGAGATTTTTCCGGATTAGGGTGAAACCTAATATGGGAGTCCATAGATCGAGTTAATGCAATTCTAGGGGTTTTAATTAGAAAGAGATTTCAATTAATCAACCTAGGGTTAGACGTTATTCGCTTCGAGAGAGGGTTTAATATACATTAGGGAGTCTTACGGATCAAGTCAAGTGAATAAATCATCTGATTCAGAGTTAGATAACAAGTGAAGTCTAGGTGGATTCTTCCTAAGGGTATCGTCTTAATCAACTGAATTTTTCCAACAGTATTTCCCCAATTCATTCTTTTTGTCTTTGCGTCTTTAGCTTAGTTCTTCACTTATTTTAGGCTAGATAATAAAAAGAAAGTATTAGTACTTTTGGTTCCTTTGGGTTCGATAATCCGGTCTTGCCTAAGCTATACTACTGTTCGATAGGTGCGCTTGCCTCAAATCGTTGTCATAGTTAGTTTCCAGGTTCGATCATTCTTTTTATAAATTTTAAGACTTTGACATAGCGAAAACAATGATCAGTAAGTCCAGTTTCTTTCTCCGAATAATTTTCTCAATCCTCAGCCTATTCATTCCTATCACTTCCAACCCAACGCCACACTTCTTCAACTTTATTCTTTCTTTCAGCCATCCGAACCATAACACTTCGACCTCTGTTAACCCCCTTTTGAAGCCGACCTACTAATCTAGTAGAATTTGTCACCTCGAGTCTTATACGAAATCACGAGAGAAGAAACAAGTGGAAAAAGGCACGAGTGTTTACATTAGAGAAAAAGCCATATTCGAGTGAAACACGAGTGTGAGCGATTTTTCTTTGTGAGTGACTTGTGAGATTTTGTGGTAAGAAAATAAACATGAATCAAGAAGTGTTGTCAGAATCTGATTATCAATACTTGCTGAACAGAATGCGAAGAATCATGAACACCAAGTTTGACAAGTTACATAAGCGATTGGATCGAATCGAGGAACGAGACCAACAAGAATGCCTTTTTTCAAATCGAAGGTCAGAGTCGAGGTCGTTTTGAAGATACGCTTTCGAAGATCATTCAAGAAGAGATTTCGATTGAGATTATGGTTCATATAGAAGTTCAAGGCGGTGTGAGTCAAACCGCGAGTTTGAGGCTTTTCAAGGTTACCATCGCGAAGGTAAGATTTCTCCTTCACAAGCTTCAACCAATCTATCTACGGAGAAACCTTTGCGAAGAAGTGAACGTGGTTCATATACGTCGAAGAATTCATCCACGAAAGATCATTCTCGAAGTAGTTCAAATCACGATTCTTATTCGACAAGGAATTCAAGGCGAAGCCAAGCATATGTTGAGTTTAAAGCCAACTACGGTGATGAACACGAAAGCACGAGTTATTCGTCATACGATTCAAAGAAGTCCCGTACGAAGAGTCTTACACGGGGAATCGATCGTGATATCTATGGAAATATTTTTTCGATCCTTGAGTCAAATTTTTCTCTTTTTGATTCTTTCGAATCATCCTCTTGTTGTAATCAAGGCGGAAAAGAAAAATCAAATGAAAAAGAATACTAGAGAAAAGAAAATAAAAATGAGAGAGAAGAAAAAAGAATTCGAGACCATGAGAGAAAAATAAATTGAGATAGAAAAAGATGTTGAAAAAGAAACAAAAGAACAAGATGAGCAAGAAGAAGTGAGTGTTGGTTCAGCTAACTCATCAAAATTTTGTTCTTCTTCTGTTTCTACTTTTCAGGGTTTCGAAGGACCGAAAAATGTTCTTCAACTTCAATACCTCCCGGAAGAACGGCGTTTTCAAATGATCAACCAAGGTAAGGTTGAATCACACGAGCCGGAAGGTAAGGAAAGTAATTGTTTTGAAACGATTCATTCTCCACTAAATTTTCCTAATGATTGTGACTATGTGGATAGTATCGTCTATTACTGTTCTTTGATTAATTGTGATGATTTAAATGGAGGTAAGACGAGTTCAACCCATAATAATCATTGTGTTGCAAAGAATGAAAGTGGAGTAACGAATATTCGAAAAATGCAAGATTTGATTAGGTATGACGATGACTTTTCTTTTAATCCCAATTTGTTTGATTGTGGTTATTACGAAATTTGTTCATTGTCTAATACGGAATCTTTAAGTTTTTGTAAATTGGTTTTGAAACATGTCAAGAGTTTTGATTGCTCGATCTTGAGCTTGCACCATTCCTATTGGTTTAACATGATTTCTTTAAAGAAACCATTGTCCCATCTTAACTTAAATAGTCAAACCCATGCTTTTAAACCGAGAATTCGTTCTAATTTGCTTTGTGGAAAACTCAAGTATCATCAATTGTGTGTGAGAAAATTTTATTGTTTCGAAACTTGGTTTTTGAATAAGGTAATAAACTTTGCCAACTTCATGTTCAAATTTTATTCGTTCCTTAAACAAATTTTGTGGTTGTACTTAAAATTCACATTCCATTTGAAAAGTGTTGATTCGAACGTGAAGCTTCGACTACACTACATGCCCACGGAGAGAAGGTTTGTAATGTACGAACAAGGTAAGAATGATCTTTGTCCTTCTGCGCATAAAGGTAAGATTTCTGAAATTGTTGATATATTTCTGCTCTCTTCGGATAATGATAAAAATTTTGCTAGTAATTTGATTTTTGTAAAACATTTAGATCGTGATGTGCTAAGTAGTTCTTATCTGCTCGATGATGATCTATCTGTTTTGATGTTTGATAAAAAGATACTCGTTTTTTATAATTGGGATGATTTTGACTTGTGGAATCCATTCGAATCGTATGCATGTTTTGAAGCTTATCCCATCTTATTTCGAAAATTTTACAAGGCATTATTCCTTTCGTATGATAATGTATTTATGCCCGTTTACGTGCGATCTATTTGTCTTGTGTTGCTCATATTTGGATTGCAAGTTTGTTTGAAACCGATCCTGCTAATTCAAGGTTATCTTTTTCAGGTATCGCGATTATCATCCGTCCCATTTGATCGAGGAAAGTTGAGCAAGGAGAATTTTGTTCGTGGAAACCAACAGGTCGATTCGAGGACGAATCGTCTTGAAGAGGGGGGATGATATGACCGTGGCTCGGGCACCCTCTAAAGCTGCCGAGTATCCCTTGGAGGTACCAAAGGGGCCGATCACTCGTGCTTGTGCTAAAAGGTTCAAGGAGGAAGTTACGACTCTCGTAGACAAAATATGGAGCAGCGTCGTGGCTGGACAGTTAGGGAACGATGAATCGAGCAAACCATGCAATTTCCTTCATGTTCAGCTAGCTCAAATTTAGCTCAAGGAGCTCATCTTTAATTTATACTTGCCTGTGTTAATATGCTTGAAATAAGTAATTAAATAGCTGGACTTAATTAAATAAATTGTTAGTTATGTTAGTTATAGCCATTTAAGTTGAAATTAATTAAGTCATGATAACTATGTCTGAATTTAATCCATAATGTTTATAATGTTCTTTTAATACAAGTAATTAATTTGTCCAAGATTAAATGTTGTTTTAAGGTTGTCTAGTTACTACCGAATTTATGGTGTTTAAATTTCCTAGTGGCTGCCGAATTTATGATATCTAATTGCCCATTTTAATGTGATGAATTAATGATCTAATGGGCTGATTAATTTGCTGCAGGTTTCAATACCTTGGACGGCATGAAGAGCAATTAATAGGCTGCTGCACTTTGATGATTTTAAGGGGCCATTCGGCCAACAACTTTTAGCTTCTCAAGAAGATCTTTGGAATGCCCAAGTCTGGCCGTCACACTCCCCAAACACCTCTTAATTCATGCCCAAGTCTTGCCTAGCATGGGACGGCAAATTAAATGAAGTTGCTGCTACTTTTTCCAAGCCTCCACCGTGAACAACAACAGCATTAATAGGGCTGCTGATTGCTTTTCTCCATGCGCCCTTTCAGCACACCAAACCCTATAATTAATGTGCCAAATTAATGCAAGTTTCCAGCCGAATTTAATTCAAGATGTTGGCCGAATTTATTGAGTTGTTGGACAAAGCAAGGCACGGATTCAATGGACTTTTGGGCATGCGTGATCTTCATTTATGGTGTTGCTGGAATTTTTCAAGAAAGGAACATCATTTATTGATCTGTTGGTGGGTGAATTTATTGGCTGTTGGCTTTTAATTTATGTGCTCATTTCGTGGAAACAAAAGGACATGGGATTAATGGTTGTTGTCTCATCGCAGAAATCAAAAGGGGCTGCTATTTGTGTTTTTCCAAGGAGTCCATTCGTGAGATGCATTGGCCAGTATTCAAGCCATGTTCGGTTAGCTCAATAGCCACCTCTAGAAGACGTCCCAAGAGCTCCCAAGTTCAGCCGAACCTTGCAAGGAGTTTAAGGGATTTTTCCAGAATTTTCTAACTCAATTATGGCCGAATTTTGCTTAGCTACTAAGTATATGTTTGACCATTCGGCTAGCCCATGAAATAGGCTATAAATACTTGTCATTTTCCAATGTAAAAACACTTTTGAACCTTAATGAATTGCTGCCAACTTTTTGTAAGAATTCTTCTCTCAAATTTCGTCCAAAGATTCATTGACTTATCTATCTAAATTAGTGGCGTCAATCGTTTCTTTGTTTAACCGAACTTATCACGTTCTTCGTGTGGCATTCGAAACCCTTATACCGAGGTTTTTATCTCTTTAGATAGTGGGTCGAGGTCTCGTAATATCCTTTCGTAAGTCAACTTAAGTCATATAAGTCTCGGGTCAACCTTCATCCGAAGTTTGGTTCATTCTTGACTTCAAGTTCTCCATTGATTCTCTAATCCCAAACTTTACTATTTCAATCAATCCCGAACCTTTCTAATCTATTTACCCGATAATCCCGAACTTGTCCATTTCTTTCATAACCAAACCTACTTAAACCGAAAGCCTTCCATCTATCGAGCCCATCTTTGTTTTTCTACCTTTTCTAAACCCAAATTTCTAAACCTTTTCGTAATCGAACGAAACCTTCTTGTTTAACGATCGGGCAACTACACGACTCAGAATAAATCACGAAACCGAGATCGTATCAGTATCTGAGGGGTTTAGTTCATAATAATAAAAGAATACATCTCAAAATAAAAGATAAAACAAAACATAAGAAAACCCTAAAACCCCCTGAAGGAAATTAAGGAGAGATCCGCCGTCTTGAGTATGATTTCGGCTTCTTGAGATGAATCAGCTGGCTTTCTTTGAGTAAATCCCACGATTCTGACCTCTCTGGCTTGGCTCCTTGGCCTAGCTGGACGCCCCCTAAAGGTTGGCCTCTAGGGTGTTTATATAGGCTTTGGAATCTGTTTCTTTGCCTCTAAGTATCCTATTCCGAGTGAAATTCCTCTTTGTCACGGCAGGGACACACCCGTTTGGCACACCCGTGTTAATCAACTTATGGCCGTGTTCGAGCCTGCTTAAGGGGCACGGCCGTGTGCTTTGGGCCCAGGCCGTGTTGATTTCCTACTTTGGCCTATTTGGCCCGTTTTAAGCCCGTTTTCCGTTCTTTTCATCCTCCTATGCTCTCCTGAGTATAAAACATGAAATTAAAGGATTAAGAGCACCAAATTCCATAATTCAAGGGATAAATCATCCAAAAGCATGCTAAATGTGGAGATAAAATATGTTACTATTACAGTTTATCAAATACCCCCCACTTAAGCTTTTGCTTGTCCTCAAGCAAAATTCTCAACTTGCAATTAAAACGAACTTCCTCAATTCATAACCTTCATCAACATTGTTTCATCATAATTCATAGGTAATTCATACATTGATAATTTAACCAGAAGGTTCCTAAAGATTCAAACAATCAAAGTCATAGTTTTTATAGTACGAAAAATAGGTGTTTCCCCTTACCTAAATAATTACCTTTAATTCAAAATCGACAAAAATTGACATCCTCACTAAAGGTTCACTCAAATCACTCAAAGTGTTTAAGGTTCAAAATTAAGCACTCAGAAGTCGAACATGAAAAGTTAATCCCATAGGCTTGCATGAAAATCAAATCTCCACCACTGTGAAATGATATGATACACAAATCAAAAGGTCTTTAAAAAGGGTTGTAACAGGGCTTAGGTTAAAGGTGTGGATAAAGGCTAAATTAGAGGGTTAGAATCGAGACTGAATTGACAAATTACCTAACTAAAAAGTTGTACTTAATAATTACATCTCGGAAACTTAATACTAATAACATGAGCTTCTTCTAAAGATAATGAAATTACAGCTTGAGCTCAAATAACATAGAACTAATAATGAATATACTTCATTTTTTTTAAGAACAAATCATACAATAATAAAGAAATTAACAACTGAAATGGAAAGCATAGTTTAGCTAAGCAATCTGTTCAAATCAGACCTCGACTTAATGTGGGTCAAATTAATTAAAGGGATTTCAACAATAATGGTTTTTGGTTAATGTTGAGGGTGAGTCAATAAAAGGGGTGTTAGGATCAAATGGGTTCACTAGGGGTTAATTGTGAGGGTAGGCTTTTAGTGGAGTAAATGGGTTAAAACCTAGGTGCCTTTATCATCTCTGTATATCAAATCAAAGGTGTGGTCTCGACATGTATAATCGAAGCAAGTTCTAGAATAACAAATCAATGTTGACACACTCATAATCAATAAAGTGAGCAAGAAAAAGAATATGCTCTGAAAGGCTCAAAATCTCACAAAAATTATGGGCTTTTTGATATCAACCTTTTAAATTTCAAGCTTCAAGATAATTATTAGATTCAGGTAGACAACCTAACAAAATTTTTACTTCTGAAAAATAGACTTATCCTGCTTGATTTTCTAGTCTCCTAGAGTTTAAATCATCACTGCATAATTAACTATGACTTAATCCAAAACATATCAATGAAAATCATAAATCAAAGGAAGTTTCATTTTAATCATAATATGAGAAAATTATTTAAGAACAAGACATAATTCAAGGATTTGAGAATAATGCAAAAGGTTAGGCACTTTTAAGATTCACCCCTCCACACTTAAGATGTACATTGCCCTTAATGTACAAAGATAGATATCCACAATGTAGTAAGAAAATCATAAGGTAAGGAGGAGAATGGAACTTCCTGAATTTTGGGTGGAGTCAAAAGAAAGAAATGAGGGGAATTCGGGATGAGTTGGAGGAGGCGTTTCTGGTGGTATGGTGGTCGGCCACAATTGCTGCGCTAGATGAAGAAATTGGGCAGCTCGTGAAGAAAAAGCTAGGAAATAATAAGAACAATTCAAAATATACTAATTATATATTTAAAGAAAAGAAAGATAAGAGGAAGAAAAATAAAAAGTAAAATAAAATTAAAAAAAGAAGAATAATGGAATGAAAAGTCCTTATCGTTAGATGGTTGGCGAGGTGGGTGTGATTTCTAAGGCCGTGGTGTGTGATTCCCAAGCAGCCTAAAGAACCTAAAACCAAGAAACTAAAATAAATTAAATTAAATTGAGCATAAGAGAGTTAAAGAGAAGGAAAATAAAGGAGAAGAGAAAAGAAAAATAAAAAACTAAATGGCCTCAAATTTCCTCGGCTTGTCTAGTGAATGAAGTGGTCAGCATGAACTTATGTAGATCGATCTCCCACGGGGAGACTGTGCTAGGATCCTTCCACTTCTTCGACATAGGTAATGTTAAAACGAAGATTTTGGGGCAGGAGAATGAGAGAAAATGGAAAGGGGGGGGGGAGAGTGTAAAGGGTATAGATGAAAGGGAATGGGTGAGAAAGGGAACAAGGGGTGTTTTAAATAGAAGTTTCAAATCTGGTACATCCCCACGCCCGTGTACCATGGGCGTGTTGGGTCACATGGCCGTATCGCACGACTGTGTTGTGCTTTGTTCGTTTTTCCCACGCCCGTTTCATGGTCACCACGCCCATGTTTGATAAAACAGTGTCGACCACTTACGGTGTAGTCGAGCCCGTGTGACTTCCTCGATGTCGCCACGGCAGCGGCGCATCGCACGGCCGTGGCCATTTATAATCGTCTGTGATCTTGGGAATCTTTCGTCATTGGCTCGTACTACCTCTACCATGTCAGTACAGATGTCCGTAGTATCCACACGGCCACGGCCACGGCCGTGTACAAGGCCGTGTGGTATGAAAATCTGCACTTTGGTTAGTTAATAGTTAGATGCTAAAAAGGAGAAATAAAAGTAGAAATAAATGTAAAAATAAACGGAGTTAGAGCTCGGGTTGCCTCCCGAGAAGCGCTTGTTTAAAGTCTTAAGCTAGACTTGTCTCTCATTTGCACATTCATGGTGGTTTGAAGAGTTGAATATCCTCTCTCATGCTATCAGTTCTACTATCATGATATAACTTGAGTCGAGTAGCGTTTACTTTAAAAGTGCCGAAAATAGGATTACTTACCTCGACTGTTCCGTATGGAAAAACATTCAAGATCTTAAAAGGGATTTTTCGTTTGTATTAAGGTCCAAGGAGATATTCGAGGATCTGTTTTATCTAATAATACCTGATCTCCGATCTTAAATTTGTTTGTCCCATGGAATGGTGTTGGTTCTGCTGCGTGTATCCCTAATTTCTCTTTAAAATGTGTCTTCCATTCATCTAGTTCATCGATTTGAAGCCTTCGTTCCTCATGAGTTAATTCATTGGTTGCATGAGGTCTAGGATCTGGCTCCGTTGTGTAGTTCCGTGGTGCTTCCTGAAGAGAAGGTTTAACCGAATGATCATTAATAAAATTAATTTTCTCACCTTGATTACTTGATGTCCTAGTCGAGTCAAGTGCTTTAAGAGTGTCTGTCTCGTCACCTACACGAAGTATGAGTTCTCCTGTATAAATGTCAATTTTTGTTCTAGCAAGTGCTAAAAAGGGTCTTCCCAAAATTAAAGGGATCGTATTGTCCTCATCCATGTCTAAAATGACAAAGTCTACTGGGAATACAAATTTATCAATTTTTACGAGTACATCTTCAACTATACCCCTAGGAATTCTAATAGTTTTATCAGCTAATTGAATGCTCATCCTAGTTTGTTTTGGTTTCCCTAGACCTAGCTATTTAAACATTTTATAAGGCATGACATTTATACTTTCCCCTAGATCAGCTAAAGCATTATCAACCGATAAACTACCAATTAGACAAGGAATCGTAAAACTCCCTGGATCTTTTAATTTTCGTGGTAGTTTGTTTTGTAGAATCGCTGAGCACACTGCGTTCAGCTCCACATGCGATGCCTCGTCTAACCTCCGTTTGTTTGTCAAAAGCTCTTTTAAAAATTTCCTTGAATCTGGCATCTGAGAAAGAGCTTCAAGGAACGATAAGTTAATATGTAATTTCTTTAAAAGTTTAAGAAACTTACCGAACTATTCCTCTGTGTTATCTTTCTTCATTGCTTCGGGATATGGTATGCGAGGTTGGTACTCTTTGATTACCGGTTTTGATTTATCATGACTTACCTCGACCTTACCTTCCTCTACCACATTCTCTTGCCTTAATTTGGGCTCATCTAACCCTTTACTATCATGAGCGGTTATGGCTTGAAGTTGCTCCTTTGGGTTAGTTTCAGTGTTGCTTGGCAATCTACCTTGTGGTCGTTTTGACATGATCTTGGTAAGTTGTCCTAACTGATTCTTGATCTCTTGAATCAATGCTTGTTGATTTTTAAGTGTTGTTTCGGTGTTTTGGAAACGTGTTTCTGACACCGCTATGAATTTTGTCAGTATCTCCTCAAGGTTCGGCTTCTTTTCCTGTGGGTAGAGCTGCTGTTGGAAGTTTGGAGGGGGTTGCTGTCTCTGATTTTCTTGACCTCCCCATGAAAAATTGGGGTGGTTCCTCCAACCTGGATTATAATTGTTACTATAGGGGTTATTTTGAGATCTAAAATTATTACCCATATAGCTCATCTGCTCGCTTTCTACGCCAGGGTTGTAGGGTGGATGTTCCGTATTGTTCGACCCTCCATTCGTATCACACTGCATCACTGGATGTACCTGCGAAGAACTATACAAACCATCAATCTTTTTATTCAAGAGTTCTACCTGATTGGATAGCATGGTTACTGCGTCGAGGTTGAAAACTCCGGTTGTTTTTGTCGGCCTTGTCCTTGTGACTTGCCACTGATAGTTATTTAGTGACATCTCTTCTATAAACTCGTAGGCAGCCTCAGGTGTTTTGTTATTCAAGGTTCCGCCGGCGGCTGAATCTATCAACTGCCTGGTTGAGGGGTTCACACCATTATAAAAGGTTTGGACTTTTAGCCACAAGGGTAATCCATGGTGTGGGCACCTTCTCAATAGATCTTTATATCTCTCCCATGCATCATAAAGTGTCTCTAAATCCATCTGCACAAAAGAAGAGATATCATTCCTTAACTTAGCCGTTTTAGCCGGCGGAAAATATTTTAATAAAATTTTTTTGGTCATTTGCTCCCATGTAGTGATTGACCCTCGTGGAAGAGAATTCAACCACTCTTTGGCTTTATTCCTCAAAGAAAAGAGAAACAATCGAAGACGGATGGCATCATCAGAAACACCATTTATTTTGAAAGTATCGCAAAATTCTAGGAAATTCGACAAGTGATTGTTTGGATCTTCATCCTGCAAACCATCAAACTGAACAAATTGTTGTATCATTTGAATTGTGTTAGGTTTCAGTTCAAAATTATTTGCAGCAATAGTAGGTCTAACGATACTTGACTCAGTTCCTGTTAAATTAGGTTTAGCATAATCATACATAGTTTGAGGAGGAGGATTTTCGGCAACCACAGGAGGGAGTGGATTATTCTGGTGATCAGCCATCTCTTCCGTGTTATTAGTATCGTCCTCTTGCTCTTCTTCTATGTAATTTAGGCTTCGCCTTATTTCTCTATGATTTCTGCAAACAGTTCCTTCAATATCACTGTCGTAAATTAAGGGTCCTGTCGGGTTCCTTCTAGTCATAAACTAGAGGTACCTGCTAGGAACAAAATAAAAGAAGAAAAATTAGCAAAGTTAAAAATAAAATAAAAGTAATTTGCAAAAATAAAAAAAATGGCTAAAGTAATAAAAATTAAGCGTTCTTAATATTTTAGTTCCTCGGCAACGGCGCCAAAAACTTGATCGTTATGTCAGAGTCTTAAAAATTTATATAATGAATGATCTAGCCTAGAAACTAACTGTGACAATGATTAAGGCAAGCGCACCTATCGAACAGTAGTATAGTTCAGTGGCAAGACCGGAATGTCGAACCCAAAGGAACCAAAAGTACTAATACTAACTTTCTTTCTATTATTTAGCCTAAGAATTGAAGTGAATTATTGTTTAATCTAAAATTAACTAATTACTAAGCTAAAGACGCTAAGACAAAGAGAATGAGTTGGGGAAATACTTGTGGGAAAAACCAATTGATTAAGACAATACTCAAGGAAGAATCCACCTAGACTTCACTTGTTATCTAACTCTGAACTGCATTTATTTATTCACTTGACTTGATCCGTAGGATTCCCTAATGTATATTAATACCTCCGTCGAGGCTACTAACGTCTAACCCTAGGTTGATTAATTGAAATCTCTTTCTAATTAAAACCCCTAGAATTGCATTAACTCGATCTATAGACTCCCATATTAGGTTTGACCCTAATCCGACAGAGTTTCATCATCCTATGTCTAGGGTTGCGATCAACTCCGCTTAACTATGCTAGATCTACTCATAGACAGGGACTTTTGCTCCACTGCCTAAGCACATCAATACTTGACTCAATACCCTGAAATATCAAAGCAAGAGTTAAGAACACATAATTAAGAGCAAATCAAGTATTTATCATATAGTTCAGAAAACAATAACAAGATCTGTCTTAGGTTTCATCCCCCTCAGGTATCTGAGGGGTTTAGTTCATAATAATAAAAGAATACATCTCAGAATAAAAGATAAAACAAAACATAAAAAACCCTAAAACCCCCTGAAGGAATTGAAGGAGAGATCCGCCGTCTTGAGTATGATTTCGGCTTCTTGAGATGAATCAACTAGCTTTCTTCGAGTAAATCCCACGATTCTGACCTCTCTGGCTTGGCTCCTTGGCCTAGCTGGACGCCCCCTAAAGGTTGGCCTCTAGGGTGTTTATATAGGCTTTGGAATGTGTTTCTTTGCCTCTAAGTATCCTATTCAAAGTGAAATTTCTCTTTGTCACGGCAGGACACGCCTGTGTGTGTGCGCCCGCCCGTGAATCGACTTCAGCCGTGTTCGGGCTCAAGAGGGGCACGGCCCAGGTGTGCTTTGGGCCCAGTGCCGTGTTGATTTCCTACTTTGGCCTATTTGGCCCGTTTTAAGCCCGTTTTCCGTTCTTTTCATCCTCCTATGCTCTTCTGAGTATAAAACATGAAATTAAAGGATTAAGAGCATCAAATTCCATAATTCAAGGGATAAATCATCCAAAAGCATGCTAAATGTGGAGATAAAATATGTTACTATTACGGTTTATCAGTTACTGTTTTCAGATGTGTAAAGACTGTGCTTTTGCATTGGTTAAAATATTGTTTATCGGTGTGACTGAGATGTTAGCCTTGAAATGGCACTACGATTTTAATTGTCAGAGAGATGCAATTCCAATGTGGTTCAGTATTTTGAGAATTAACAGTAAAATGAATTTTATTAGATGTGATCCATCTTTAGATTTTGGGAAAGGAATCAACATTGATAAAAGAGTAAACAGTGAAGGATCGAGCCGGAATCCGTGCTATGGTTGTTATTTCTGAGTAATTTGATATATCTCAAAGAGTTAAAATGAGATTGTTATGTATCATTGAAACTGTATAGTTGATTTAAGGATCATTGATTCGTAACCGGAAAGAATTTCAATAGGATACATGTCTGAGTTATCATGGCAACCAGATGAAAATGGTTCCTTTAGAAGGGTACTGTGAAATAGCCAAGACCAATTCAATTATTCAGTCTGGATAGTTTATTGGTTTGAAGTGTATTTTGATACAAGAACGTGAAAATGGTAGCTTATGCTTGCACTCAGTTAATACTGCATGAAAAGAATCTTATGATGTGAATTAGAAATTGATTATTATTCAGAAATAATGATGGTTATTCCATGATTTTGTGAAACTTAGAATTTTGTCAGTAAATGGTAAGTTAGAAGTGTTCGATAGGAACTAACTTCTGATTCAGAACTCTAGGTCGAAAACTGACCATTTATTTGTTGTTTCGAGACAGAGTTTGTGTACCAAGAAATCAATTATAGATTATCAGAAATTGCATACAGAACCAAAAAGTAAGAGTATTGAAACTTAGATAAGTGACAGGTGCTTCTAAAAGTATCTTTGTGACAGAAATTTTTTTTAATTTATTTGGTAAGTAAAGAAAAGTGATTTACGGTTCATCGAAGAGTATAAGACTATTGATAGAATGAGGCCAGTTACATATCAGTGTGTATTTCGTCAGAACTTGAGAAAATTCAGTGATGCGGTTCTTATGTCCAGGATAAGAAAGTACAGTTCAGAATCTTAGTTTAAGAAGTGAGATGTTGAGGATGCCGAAGCTGTATGAGAATTTGACAGTGCTTTGCGAAATCAATCCTAAGTTTATCTTTTGGTAAAATTTTTGGGGATGAAAATCCCTAAGGGGGGAGAATTGTAATAGCTCAAAAAAGGGCCTAGTCGGAACTGTGGTTTCGAAACCACAAACTCGAAGTAAAAATATTTAATTTATGATTGTTTTAGACTCTATGATATGTTTGGGTGATGGTGTGCAAATTTTGTTAAGTAATTTTTATCGATAAAGTGCCCAATTTTATTATTGGGATTAAATTGCATTAATTGCAAAATATAAGTTCTAGAACAAAAGTACTTGTTTTAAATGGGGTTTAAACTAGAGGTCTTTAAATGGAAAATAGACCATCATATTTTGTTATGGACAAAACTAGTCATGGAAGGGTGAAAATTAAAGGTTTAGTAAAAAGGGCATTTTTGTCATTTGGGTGTTTTAAGGCATAAAAGACAAAATTGAAACCCAAAAATCTGCTCATTCTCTTCTCCATGCTGCCTAAATTTTCAAGAAGCCATGGCTAGGGTTTCAAGCTTTTTCAAAGCACAATTGTAAGTGCATTTGAGCCCCGTTTTTAATGTTCTTCATATTTTTTAGATCCTAGAAGCTTAACCTTTCTATTTTTACCATTTATTTGCGTGAAAAATGAAGTTTAAAAATTGACCCATGCTAGATATTTGTGCATTTTGATGTTTAATGGTAGAATAAGGGTGCACGAGGTTAGGAGAACGATTTTTGCTAAGCGATTTTCGTTGAAAATGGTTAAAACGAGTTAATTAGTAAAAGTTGTAAATGCTCCTAAAGGTGTGAAATAATAAGAATTTGAGGTTGCTTTGGAAGAAAAAAGGTTCGTCTGACCTTGAATTTTATAGAAATTGAATAAAAATCATATTACGAGCCTAGGGGAAAAATCGTAATTATGAGAAAGTTTAGGGGCAAACTTGTAAATTTGCCGTAGTATGATTTTTGTATTAAAATGAGTAATGTGAGTGATAATTAAGTGAAATGTGACATTTTAAATCAAAGAAATCAAGATTTGGACCAAGTACGAGGAAATGTCAATCAAAATGACCGATTCGCGTCGAGGTAAGTTCATATGGTTAGTCTATAGTGAACGATTATTAAATTTGAATTGAGATGATGTATTATTTTATATATGTTTGTTATCTAATCATGACTTTATGCAAGTACGAGATTGGATTGAAGGATCAATCGTGAGAAATGCAGGGTCAAGTACATTCGTACTACGACTCGTGACGAATTGACAGAAAAGACCATGGTTGGGACATGGCATTGGCTTCAAGTTGTGTCAGTGTAAGTCCATGTCTGGGGCATGGCATCGACACCGAGATGAGTATGAGCTAGTGTAAGACCATGTTTGGGACATGGCATTGGCTCAAGACATGTGCTAGTGTAAGACCATGTCTGGGACATGGCATCGGCACGGATAGAGAAGAGTCAGTGTAAGACAATGTCTGGGACATGGCATCGGCTCGAGATGAGTGCCAGTGTAAGACCATGTCTGGGGCATGGCATCGGCACCGATATGTGATCCCATGTAAGACCATATCTGGGATATGGCATTGGCGTCCTACTAGGTGTACGAGATATCCCAAACATCCCTAATATTACAAGTAGTTCAATGAGAAATTCAAGAAGTATGCTCAAGATAAGTAAGAATAGGATATGTGAGTATTATGACTAGGCATAGGTATGTATACGAGACTCATAAATAATGTGCTCAGATTATGATGCATTATTGATAAGGATGCAAACGAGTAAGATGTGTCTATGATCACTTGATTGTTATGTGCCAAGTTATAATATGCTTTGGTGTAAGTGTGTATAAATGAAAGTGAACACAAAGAATTAATGAATGAGTGAAATTGACATTAAAACAGTTGTGGGCAGCAGCATTAGTATAACTTTGAAAAATCACCAAAAATGGTGGAAATTGAATAAAAGTCTGGGTGAGATATGAAATTAAATCTTAATGAGTCTATTTTTTTTATAAAAGAAACAGAGTAAGCAAAGGAAGTGTGAATTATGAGATATTTGAATTTTAGTGAGACAGGGTCAGAATGAGTTTCAGAATCCCCTGTTCCAACTTTGGAAAATCAGTAAAAATTTAAAAAAAATAATTATGGAGTATAATTCATATGCTTGAAATCCTTAATAAGTATATTTTCAAGTGAAATAAACTTGAACATCATATGAATTTTATACAAGGAGAAAATTGATTCGTAGTAAGAAGTGCCAGAACTGTTGGATAGCGAAACATGGGTAAATTTAATGAATAAACTGTACTAATTGGCTAGACCAAAAATTCTAAAATTTCTATGGTAAGAATTTATGTGAGTCTAGTTTCAGGGAAAATTAACGGTTCTTCATTCGAAGCTCTGTATCTCGAGAAATAAATAATTTAGTGACAGTGACTCAAGTAGATAGATTAATGTGAACATTAGTAATAAGGTGTGAGCATGTGATATAATGATTATATCATCTTAAGAAATTATTGTGAGGATTTATCCACACAAGTTTATTAGTTTCTTATTATTTGCATATGAACTTACTAATCATTTATGCTTACTTCCCCTCTCTTTTCCCTTGCCTTGTAGTACCGCCAAGTTAGCTCGGGGATCGGTGGACGTCGGAGATTCGCTCACACTATCAATTGGAACACTTGGTATATTTAGATACATAAATTTTTGGGTTATGGCATGTATAGTAGGCTTGGTCATTTTGTCATATATGTCATATTTCTTATGGCCTAAAATGTTGGCCTTATTTAATAAATGTTCATTTTGATTAGGGCTATTTGGAGATGGCCAATATTGATGGTTTTTATATGCCTATGATGTGGTTATTCATGTATGTGGTAATTGCATAATATAGATGTTGTGGATGTGGTTTACAAATGATTTCATGAATGACGATGTGTATGGGAATGTTTATGCAAAATTGGATATTCGGATGTCCAATTATAGCATGATACATGTTGATGAAATGGATACAAGAGAGTTTGTGTTTTAGAGTGGGGACCTGGCTTGGAAAATAGCCAACTTCCAGGCCACATGGGCAGAGACACGGCCATGTGTCTCAGCCATGTGACAGACACGGTCTAAGAGCACGGGCGTGTGCCAAGACCGTGTGACCCTATTTTGATGATGACGTCATAAACAGAGAGTTACACGTGTTAGGGACATGGGCGTGTCCCAGACCACACGGGCGTGTGACCCCTGTTTTGAAATTTTTTTCTAAATTTTCCCAAAAGTTTCCAAAGTTCTCGGTTTAGTCCCGAACCATCCTAAAGGATGTTTTGAGCTTTATAAGCCCATATAAGGGACAAAATGCATGTGTTAGAAAATTTTTAAATTTGACGAAATTTTATGACCCGATTTTACATGTTCAAGAAATTTTAAGTCCAGTAACGCCTCATACCCTATTCCGGCGTTGGATACGGGTAAGGGGTGTTACACCTACCCCGTTGCTCGAATCCGCCTTTCCTCACCCCGTTTTCCTTCCTCTCATCTCCCTCGGCCTCCCTCATCTTCCATCGCCCTTCTCACCACCGTCCCCCACGACTTCGCACTCTCACCATACCTACACCCCCTCGACTCGCCCCACCACACGTCTGTCGCCGTCGCGCCTCCGAGCTCCGACCACTGTCCCGTCGGTTTCCTCTTTACCCTTTTCTTTATCTTATTTAATTTTTATTTAATTTTTATTTTTTATTTCTTATTTTATTTTATTTTCAGTTTATTACTTTATATTATTTTTCTGATTATTTAGTTTTCCCATTTTATTATTTTTATTATTATTCTTAATTGATAATATTGATTTCTATTTGGTACTGTTAGATTAGGTTGTTACAGTTAGATTAGGTTAGCTATTATTCTCATGCTTATTATTATTGGTTGTATTCTATATTATTTTTCTACTTGTTTATTGTTGCTATTTTTATGTTTATTTTTCTTGCTGGTCTTTGTCCTTCTCGTCAAGTTCATATTCTTTATGTTACTGTTTTCAATTATTATTTTAGTTGTTATTATGCTCCATCTTTAGTTTCTTATTTTGAAGTATTTGCTCACTGTCTTTATTAATATTAATTCATTGCATTTAGTATCCGACTATCCGACTTAGTTTATGTTTTGGTGATGCGTATTTTATTTTCTGATAGTGAATTATTTTATTTTAGGCACACCATGACCAACACTCGTAGCAAGTCTAAGGTTGCCGTCCCCGCTTCTAAAAAGCGGAAGACCCCTAGCGCGACCTCCTCTTCGAGCGCTTCCGCCGAGGCCCGCCACCCTTATCTCTGATTTTCTACGGGCCCCCAGGAGGATTTATTTCAGTTACTTCGATAGCACCCACTCGGCTTAGGCCAATGCATTGATTGGGCCGCTTTGGAGCGGGTCCACCTAGCTGATCACGTGCGTGCCTTTATTGCTACAACACTGTGGGACAGATTCTTCTCCATCATCGAGCCCACATACATGGAGCTGATGTTAGAGTTTTGCTCAACGTTTATTATACAGCAGGTCATGACGACTCATGACGAGCCAAACACCATTACTTTCAGACTTGGTGGTTTGGTGTGCCATATGAGTGTCCCCGAGTTTGACGCTGCTATGGGACTCTATGTGTAACACCCTAAAATTCAAGTATCGATTTATTGCATGTTTTGGTGTTTAGATTATGAAGGAAAATTTTCTTATTTCTTTTCGTGCCTATTATAGTCATGAAGAAGAGTATAGAATTATTCGGGTATGGAATATTTTTTTTTTAGTTTGAGAATTTATTGAAGTGGAGCAAGTGGCATTGGCACTTAAGTTAAATTAAGTGTTAAAAAGTAGCATAAGATGAGTAAATGGCAAGGTGCTGTTGGCGCATGAGATATTTCATGAGGGGAGTGGTTCGAATCCCTTGTATAACATTTAGACAACTTTTATTTTGCTCTTCTATGGTAAGTGTCGGCCAAGCTTATTTATGGTAAGTGTTGACCTTGTTATTTTTGGTTAGTATATCAAAGGAATAAGGTAAGAGTGAATTTATGGTAGGGAATCAAGAAAATATGGAAAGATATGGAGACATAGGGCAAGTATCAAGGAAAGTGTTTTGGAAACAAATTCATGGTCATTTGACCAATGAATTTGGACGGTAATATGGCTAGGGGGAAGGTTGGCCGAATTTTGCTAGTAGTTTGGTAAGGTTTAGGAGTTTGCTTTTGGTCATTTTAGTTTTTGTGCAAAAGTTTGCATTCCTCTTCTCAACTTTTCCCTTTGGCCGAAATTGATCTTTTAGTAAGCCTTGATTATTTTGACCATTTGGTCATTTTTGCTCATCACTTTAGTGTTCAATTTTGTGCCTTTCTCATAGTGCCGATTCTACCAACACCAAAAAGCCCTTCTTTACTTTTCTTCTCCCCATTGCCGAATATACATTGCTCCCAAAACTCATCTTTTTCTTTCTTTCTTTCTCTTTTCTCCTCTTTGAAAACCAAAACATCATCATCATCTCTTCTCTTATATTTTATTTCTTTTCACTCATACCTTCTCCATTAATTTTCTCATGGCCGAATGTTAGTGAGCCATAGCCGAACCATTTTCTCTTTTCTTTGGTTAATCATAGCCGAATCTTTCTCTATTCATAAACATCTTTCTCAATCGTCTCTTTTCAACCGTGGACAATAGGTAAGAATTCTTTTTAGTTCATGTTAGTTAATAGTTGTCATGGCCGAATCTTGATAGTGGTATAAAGGCCTTCTTAGATCGAAATGAACGTTCATTCTATTAACGTTTTTATTTGTTATACTTTAGTGCGATAGTGGAAGACCGGAACTCAAGTGTTCGTGAGTATCATAGAACGATTTGCTCGATTCTCTTATTTTGGAACAAGGATCTTTGTGGTAAGCAAATTTCACCCTTAAACCCTTAGTCATATTTCGATGTAATATTAGATTGGATTAACGATCTTTTGTCTTTGAAGACAATCAAAATAGGGAAGAAAAGGGCGGTGAATAGTGTTCGGAAGAGGGGTGGTTCCGTTATTCCCCTAAGTATAAACAAAGGATTTTTTGAAGAATCCGGATTTCCCACCGGGTTGTGGGCGTTCATCCGAGGAGAATCAATTGTTTGAAGTAGTTTGTACTCCCGAACCATTATTTGTTCGTGGATTTGATTCGGTTAACGAACCATCAATCGGGGAGAAACCGCAAGTAGAAGTAGTTCAAAAATTCGAGGGTAAAAGTTAGATCGTTAATTTCTAAGATTGATTTCGTTAATAAAATATAGTGATTCTAATTTATCGTGATACGTATAGGTGTTGACGAGCGGGAAAGTCTAGTTCTCTCTATAACCAGGTGTGTAACTTCACACTTATCTTTCGGGTTAGATACTAAACCGTAAGAAATTTGATAAATCGTAAAAATGGCCAAATCGGAAATGTTGTAGTAATTAGTACTTTTGTGTAAATTGGGCCATAAAACTGCTAGATCGATAAATTGGGCCATAAAACTGCTAGATCGATAAATTGGGCCATAAAACTGCTAGATCGATAGATTGGGCCATAAAACTGCTAGATCGATAGATTGGGCTATAAAACTGCTAGATCGATAAATTGGGCCATAAAACAGCTAGATCGATAGATTGGGCCATAAAACTGCTAGATCGATAGATTGGGCCATAAAACTGCTAGATCGATAGATTGGGCCATAAAACTGCTAGATCGATAAATTGGGCCATAAAACTGCTAGATCGATAAATTGGGCCATAAAAACTGCTAGATCGATAAAATGGGCCAAAAACCTTCTAGTTCGAAATATGGGTCGAAGTTTGCTGGATTACCTTACGGGCTAAATACTATTTTGTTTAATAGGCCCAAATGAAAAGTTTAATTAAAAACTCATTTGTATTATGGGTTACTTGATAAATTATTTATGATTAAAGTTTGTTATTCATACATAATTGCATGGGATGGGATACATGATGAAGAGAAGTAAGGCATGTGGCCATGAATCTAGTTCGGTGGCTCTGCCACAAAATTTGGCTTAATGCCTCTAGTTCGATGACTATGTCACAATCTAGTTCGGTAGTGCTCTACAATATTATTTAAAAGGCTAAATGCCTACGATTGGTGTGTTTGGCGGGGTGGGTTGACTTGATCCCCACAGTGTGTCTTTGGTTGGTACGGGGTGTGTAGCGGATGGAAAATTAGGCTTGGTTTGGGAAATTCATTTTTACATGCATTTTATATATTTATTTCATATTTATATCGTTGAAATTTTGTAATTGGGCTCAAGCCCAAATTAATGACTTGATGGTCTTGATAATAATGGTGGTAAGTGAGTTACACACTGAGTTCTTTGTAACTCACCCCATTTTATTATCCATCTCAGGTAATGGAAATTGATGTGGACTTGGGCCGGGGATGACTTGGTGGAGGCCATACTACGAGCTTGGGTTTTATAAACTATGAACTTTATTTAAGTTACTTATTTTAATTACTATTTTGGGTATGTTGTAATAAGGCCTCTAATTATATTTTTATGGATTTTTATGTGTGGATGGATTTAATTTTATTTTAAGACTCTTAATATGGGCTTATGTTAAATCTATAAAGTTTTCTTAAAAATATTGTGTTTTATAACAATTTTGGACACCTAAATTACTTTTCAATTTCTTTCAAATTCTTTTAGAACTACGTTAAGGTTTTGACTAATATATATATATAAGATTTCAAACAAGTATTTTTCTTAATTCATAATCATTGTAATTAGTTTTTATTAAACCTTATTTCTAAAGGTCTTGCATTACTGTTTTACTTAAATCATTAGAGAAATTTTGGATGTTCGTTTGGTGTGACAAACCAAATCTCGTCTTAACGCATAGACCTGGTTTGGGGTGTTACATTAAATGGTATCAGAGCCAAGTTTCAAAACTCGGCTGTGGTTTGGGTTCAACAAAGATATTTGTTTGAGAAACAACTCAAATTTCTAGACTTTTGATTTAAAGGTAGTATGGCACCATGAGCATCCCGCGCCAAGTCAAGTAAGTATCTCAGATATTGATTGTTTATTATCATTGTGATATGATCATAAGAAACACTCTAGAACTTCTAGTTTTAGGTGTTGAAAATCGTAGAGATTGAGACAATAGGATATGGTTGCGAAAAACAACTCTATCTCTTTCATATCATAAAACATCGTTAATAAACACCGAAATAGTATTCGATTCATAAAACTCATAACAGTTAAATTAGTCACTATGAGCACTAGAGGGCGTGGTCGTGGGCGCGTGAGACGTGGCCGTGGTAGAGGACGAGGTGTTAGAGGCGCAATCCCAAGCGCCGGATCATATGCCGGAAATGGATGCACTGCGTTACTCAAAAGTGAGACGGGATCACATGATCATATGGAAGAAGATAATGCGGTGACACGAGCAATGCTGCGAGTCCTTGAAAGGGTCATTTGAGCTAGAACCGAGCCAACACCTCGTGGGTCGATATCGAACGATTAAAATCAAGTGGTGCTGAGGTTTTCGAGAGGTGTCTCGGTGTAGCTCCAAATGTCGCTGAATATTGGCTTGAGGCGAAGGAGCGAATTATGGACGATCTTGAGTGCACTTTGGAACAAAAACTAAGGGAGCGGTGTCCTTGTTAAGGGACGAAGCATACCAATGGTGGCTTATCGTCCGAGAAGGCAATCGAAGTCGCATTAGTTAATTGGGAATTCTTTAAAGTTTCCTTCCAAGGGAAATATGTAGGAACGAGTTATGTTGATGCGGAAGGAAGGAATTCCCGAATCTGGTCCAAGGAATAAGACAAAGGGCGACATATGAAGTCGAGTTTTTGCGCTTGAGTCGCTATGCTCGAACAATAGTGGCAACGAATCATGAGCGTTATGTACGCTTTGAGGATGGCTTGAACGATGAATTGCGGGTTTTGATAGCCCCACAACAAGTTAGAACTTTTGCCACGCTTGTGGAAAAGGCCAAGATAGCCGAAGAGGCTAAGAACTCGGAACGTCAGAATCGGGAACGAGCTAGAGGCAAGAGAGATATGAAGTATTCGGGTTCTTCAAGAAGGTTTCTGAAGAGGCCTCGGAATGATGAACCAGCTCAAGGTAGAACACCTGTAACTGTGAATCAGAGTCGAGATTGTGCTGATTGTGGGAAAAGGCATTCTGGAGAATGCTAGAAGAAAATGGGTGCTTGCTATAAATGTGGGTCGATGGATCATCAATATAGGAATTGCCCTCATCAAATGGATACAACTCAGGAAGCTCGTAATACTGATGCACCACCGGCAAGAGGAATTCAAAGAACCACCGAGAGGTCGTGGACCAGTCGTGGTGGTAATAGGGCTAGACGTGGTCAATGTGCAGCGGGTCGAGGCAATGGTCCTAGAGGCAACACGGATGCAAGACACGGCGAGGATTGGTATATGCGGTTAGACGCCGTGAGGATGGCAATGCACACGATGTGATAAGCTGCACGTTCTTCATCTTTGATGTACACATTATTGCTTTGATAGATATTGGTTCTACCCATTCGTATGTTTCTAGCACCATATCTGAAACTTGAATTTAGACTCAAAATTCCGATAGTGAGATGAAGGTAATTAGTCCTTTAGGACATCGGTGATGGTAAATAAACTGCTTTGAGATGTGCCCTTAGAAATTCAAGGAGAAATATTTTTGGCGAATTTGATGGAATTGCCTTTCGGTGAGTTCGATATCATTTTGGGCATGGATTGGTTGGTTAAGCATCGGGCGAAATTGGATTGTGCTGAAAAGCGGATGTCAATAAAGACGGTGGAGGATAAAGAAATAGTTATGATAGGCGAACGAAGGAATTACTTGGCAAATGTGGTATCTGCGTTAAAAGCAGAAAAGTTGATGCGGAAGGGGTATGGAGCATTTCTAGCTTTTATTAGTGCTTTAGATGCCAAAGAGTTGTCAGTGGAAGATGTGAGAACAGTGAAGGAATTTCGGATGTATTTCTGAAGAACTTCCCAAGATACCTCCAGATCGGGAAGTGGAATTTGGTATTGAGCTCTTGCCGGAGCGGCTCCGGTGTCCATTGCTCCTTATAGAATGGCACCGAAGGAGTTGGCGAGCTTAAAGCTCAAATTCAAGAATTGTTGGATCGGGGTTTTATTCGACCGAGTGTGTCTCAGTGGGGAGCACCGGTTTTGTTTGTTAAGAAGAAAGATGGGTCAATGCGTATGTGTATTGACTACGTGCAATTAAATAAATTGACGATCAAGAATAGGTACCTCTCTGCCGAGAATTGATGACTTGTTTGATCAATTGAAGGGAGCTTCGCTTTCTCTAAAATTGATTTGAGATCGGGATATCACCAAATTTAAGGTGAAAGAAGCGGATATTCACAAGACGGCTTTCCCGACTCAAGTTATGGACATTATGAGTTTTGGTGATGCGTTTGGGTTGACCAATGCACCACCGCATTTATGGATATGATGAACCGGGTCTTTCAACCATATTTAGACCGGTTTGTGGTGGTATTCATAGATGACATTCTGGTATATTCAAGGAATGAAGAGGAGCATGACTCGCATTTGCGAATTGTATTGCGATTACTTGAAATAATCACCAGTATGCCAAATTTAGTAAATGTGAATTCGTTTAAGGAAGTGACTTTCTTGGGTCATGTGGTATCACCAGAAGGAATAAGGGTGGATCCTCGAAAGATTGAGGTCAGTATTGGATTGGAAACCACTAAAGTCGATGGTGAGATTCGGAGTTTCTTGGGTTTGGTGGTTACTATAGACGGTTTGTTGAGGGTTTTCGTTGATTGCTGCACCCTAACTAAGCTATTGCGAAAGGGAGTACCATATTTATGGACCGATAAACAACAAAGAAAGTTTCGAGAAATTGAAGAAGATTTTAGCAGCGCCAGATCGATTCAACTGAGGTGGAAAGGAGTTTATAGTTTCTTCGCGATCGTCACACACGGGCTTAGGATGTGTATTGATGCAAAGTGGGAAAGTGGTGGCTTATGCTTCTCGTCACCGAGACCGTGCACGTAAGTAAACTACCCTACTCATGACTTGGAGTTAGTCTGCAGTAGTGTTTGCTCTAAAGATTTGGAGGCATTACCTCTACGGGGAAAAGTCTATCATCTATACGGATCACAAGAGTCTTAAGTATCTTCTTACTCAGAAGGAATTAAACTTGAGACAACGAAGATGGGTGGAGCTATTAAAGGACTATGATTTCTCGGTCGAGTATCATCCCGGAAAAGCTAATGTGGTAGCGAGACGCGTTAAGTCGTAAGGTGGTATCTGATTTGAGAACAATGTTTGCCCATTTGAGTTTGTACGAGGATGGTAGTCTGATAGTGGAACTTCAGGTGAAGCCTCTGTGGTTAGAGCAAATCAAGGAAAAACAAATATCAGAAAGAAGTTGGGACTTTTAATTCAACAAGTTGAAAATGGTGGAATAGAGGATTTTAGCATAAATACGGAAGGTGTGTTATGTTTTCGTGGGAGAGTTTGTATGCCTAAGGACTCAGATCTGAGACAAATGATTCTACGGGAGGCGCATAGTAGCCCTTATGCTATGCATCCCGGAGGAAATAAGATGTATCGGGATCTTCGTGAACAATATTGGTGGTCAGGGTTGAAGCGTGAGATTTCTGAATTTGTGGGAAAATGTTTAACTTGTCAGCAAGTGAAGGCGAAGCATCAATTGCCGTCGATTATTACAACCGTAAAGATTCCTCTTTGGAAATGGGAGCGGATAACAATGGATTTTGTTAGTGGGTTACCTTTAACACCTACTAAGAAAAATTCCGTTTGGGTAATTGTTGATCGTTTGACGAAGACTGCTCATTTTCTACCAGTTCGTACGGATTACTCGTTACAGAAGTTGGCTAAGCTATACGTATCCAAAATCGTGAGGTTGCATGGGGTACCTGTGTCTATTATATCAGATAGGGATCCTAGGTTTACGTCACGGTTTTGGAAAGCTTTGTATGAAGCCTTGGGAACAAAGCTAAACTTCAGTACGGCTTTTCATCCTCAGTCAGATGGTCAATCGAAAAGAGTAATTCGAGATTCGAAGACATGTTAAGGGATGTGTAATCGACTTCAAAGGTAGTTGGGAGGATTTTCTACCGTTGGCGCAATTTGCTTACAACAATAGCTATCAGTCTAGCATTCAAATGGCACCCTACGAGCCATTATATGGTCGTAGGTGTCGTTCTCCTAGTTGTTGGACCGAATTGGATGAACGATGATGTTAGGTCCCGAGCTGATCTCTCAAACGGAAAAAAGTAAAAGCTATTCGAGCACGGTTAAAGGAAGCTTGGATAGACAAAAGTCGTATCTGCAGATCCAAGCGTAGAAGTATCGAGTATCTTTGTGGGGATCAAGTTTTCTTGAAGGTCTCACCTTGGAAGAAGATTTTCAGGTTTGGGAAGAAGGGCAAATTGAGTCCTAGATACATTGGACCATATCGTGTGGTGAAGCGTGTTGGTCCAGTGGCCTATCAGATCGAATTACCTCCGGAGTTGAGCCAAATTCATAATGTTTTTCATGTTTCCATGCTGAGGCGCTATAGATCGGATCCTTCGCACTTAGTTCCGGTAGGAGAAGTGGAGTTGAAGTCAGACTTGTCCTTTGAGGAAGAACCAGTGGAAATCTTAGACCGAGATGTTAAGGTGCTAAGAAAGAAAACTTTGCCGTTGGTCAAAGTTTTATGGCGTAATCACGGAGCGGAGGAAGCTACGTGGGAGCCTGAGGATGCAATTCGGCAACAATACCCTCACCTCTTTCAACTGTAAATTTCGAGGACGAAATTTTCTTTAAGAGAGTAGAGTTGTAACACCCTAAAATTCAAGTATCGATTTATTGCATGTTTTGGTGTTTAGATTATGAAGGAAAATTTTCTTATTTCTTTTCGTGCCTATTATAGTCATGAAGAAGAGTATAGAATTATTCGGGTATGGAATATTTTTTTTTAGTTTGAGAATTTATTTAAGTGGAGCAAGTGGCATTGACACTTAAGTTAAATTAAGTGTTAAAAAGTAGCATAAGATGAGTAAATGGCAAGGTGGTGTTGGCGCATGAGATATTGCATGAGGGGAGTGGTTCAATCCCTTGTATAACATTTAGACAACTTTTATTTTGCTCTTCTATGGTAAGTGTCGTCACAAGCTTATTTATGATAAGTGTTGACCTTGTTATTTTTGGTTAGTATATCAAAGGAATAAGGTAAGAGTGAATTTATGGTAGGAATCAAGAAAATATGGAAAGATATGGAGACATAGGGCAAGTATCAAGGAAAGTGTTTTGGAAACAAATTCATGGTCATTTGACCAATGAATTTGGACGGCAATATGGCTAGGGGAAGGTTGGCGAATTTTGCTAGTAGCTTGGTAAGGTTTAGGAGTTTGCTTTTGGTCATTTTAGTTTTTGTGCAAAATTTTGCATTCCTCTTCTCAACTTTTCCTTTGGCCAAATTGATCTTTTAGTAAGCCTTGATTATTTTGACCATTTGGTCATTTTGCTCATCACTTTAGTGTTCAATTTTGTGCCTTTCTCATAGTGCCGATTCTACCAACACCAAAAAGCCATTCTTTACTTTTCTTCTCCCCATTGCCGAATATACATTGCTCCCAAAACTCATCTTTTTCTTTCTTTCTTTCTCTTTCTCCTCTTTGAAAACCAAACATCATCATCATCTCTTCTCTTATATTTTATTTCTTTTCACTCATACCTTCTCCATTAATTTTCTCATGGCCGAATGTTAGTGAGCCATAGCCGAACCATTTTCTCTTTTCTTTGGTTAATCATAGCCGAATCTTTCTCTATTCATAAACATCTTTCTCAATCGTCTCTTTTCAACCGTGGACAATAGGTAAGAATTCTTTTTAGTTCATGTTAGTTAATAGTTGTCATGGCCGAATCTTGATAGTGGTATAAAGGCCTTCTTAGATCGAAATGAACGTTCATTCTATTAACGATTTTATTTGTTATACTTTAGTACGATAGTGGAAGACTGGAACTCAAGTGTTCGTGAGTATCATAGAACGATTTGCTCGATTCTCTTATTTTGGAACAAGGATCTTTGTGGTAAGCAAATTTCACCCTTAAACCCTTAGTCATATTTCGATGTAATATTAGATTGGATTAACGATCTTTTGTCTTTGAAGACAATCAAAATAGGGAAGAAAAGGGCGGTGAATAGTGTTCGGAAGAGGGGTGGTTCCGTTATTCCCCTAAGTATAAACAAAGGATCGCTTTCAACAATCCGGATTTCCACCGGGTTGTGGACGTTCATCCGAGGAGAATCAATTGTTTGAAGTAGTTCGTACTCCCGAACCATTATTTGTTCGTGGATTTGATTCGGTTAACGAACCATCAATCGGGGAGAAACCGCAAGTAGAAGTAGTTCAAAAATCCGAGGGTAAAAGTTAGATCGTTAATTTCTAAGATTGATTTCGTTAATAAAATACAGTGATTCTAATTTATCGTGATACGTATAGGTGTTGACGAGCGGGAAAGTCTAGTTCTCTCTATAACCAGGTGTGTAACTTCACACTTATCTTTCGGGTTAGATACTAAACCGTAAGAAATTTGATAAATCGTAAAAATGGCCAAATCGGAAATGTTGTAGTAATTAGTACTTTTGTGTAAATTGGGCCAAAAAACTGCTAGATCGATAAATTAGGCCATAAAACTGCTAGATCGATAAATTGGGCCATAAAACTGCTAGATCGATACATTGGGCCATAAAACTGCTAGATCGATAGATTGGGCCATAAAACTGCTAGATCGATAAATTGGGCCATAAAACTGCTAGATCGATAAATTGGGCCATAAAATCGCTAGATCGATAAATTGGGCCATAAAATCGCTAGATCGATAAATTGGGCCATAAAATCGCTAGATCGATAGATTGGGCCATAAAGCGCTAGATCGATAAATTGGGCCATAAAATCGCTAGATCGATAAATTGGGCCATAAAAAGCGCTAGATCGATAAAATGGGCCAAAAACCTTCTAGTTCAAATATGGGTCAAAGTTCATTTGGATTGCCTTACTGGGCTAAATACTATTTTGTTTAATAGGCCCAAATGAAAAGTTTAATTAAAAACTCATTTGTATTATGGGTTACTTGATAAATTATTTATGATTAAAGTTTGTTATTCATACATAATTGCATGGGATGGGATACATGATGAAGAGAAGTAAGGCTGTGGCCATGAATCTAGTTCGGTGGCTCTGCCACAAAATTTGGCTTAATGCCTCTAGTTCGGTGACTATGTCACAATCTAGTTCGATAGTGCACTACAATATTATTTAAAAGGCTAAATGCCTACGATTGGTGTGTTTGGCGGGGTGGGTTGACTTGATCCCCACAGGTGTCTTTGGTTGAGTGCGGGGTGTGTAGCGGATGGAAAATTAGGCTTGGTTTGGGAAATTCATTTTTACATGCATTTTATATATTTATTTCATATTTATATCGTTGAAATTTTGTAATTGGGCTCAAGCCCAAATTAATGCCTTGATGGTCTGCCCAATAATGGTGGTAAGTGAGTTACACACTCGAGTTCTTTGTAACTCACCCCGCTTTATTATCCATCTCGGTAATGGAAATTGATGTGGACTTGGCCGGGATGACTTGGTGGAGGCCATACTACGAGCTTGGGTTTTATAAACTATGAACTTTATTTAAGTTACTTATTTTAATTACTATTTTGGGTATGTTGTAATAAGGCCTCTAATTATATTTTTATGGATTTTTATGTGTGGATGGATTTAATTTTATTTTAAGACTCTTAATATGGGCTTATGTTATATCTATAAAGTTTTCTTAAAAATATTGTGTTTTATAACAATTTTGGACACCTAAATTACTTTTCAATTTCTTTCAAATTCTTTTAAAACTACGTTAAGGTTTTGACTAATATATATATATAAGATTTCAAACAAGTATTTTTCTTAATTCATAATCATTGTAATTAGTTTTTATTAAACCTTATTTATAAAGGTCTTGCATTACTGTTTTACTTAAATCATTAGAGAAATTTTGGATGTTCGTTCGGTGTGACAAACCAAATCTCGTCTTAACGCATAGACCTGGTTTGGGGTGTTACACTATGCCGAGGAGTTTATGAGTGCCGAGAACTTCCTCCGTCTACGTCGACACATCCACCACTCACCAGCTAGTTGTTGGACAGATCTTACAGCAAGTCAATCACTTTATGACGCGAGTCGCTCGAAGGTGACTTCTCTCTCTCCGGCTTTACGGTATCTTCATGCACTTTTAGCTCACACTTTGTGTAACAGCTCATTTTCAGTGAAATCGAAATAGTGGTTTCGGGACCACAAATCCGAGCCGAAAAGAAAATTTATTTTAATATTATTGCATGGTTTGCGTTATGATAGGAATGTTATATGAAAATTCTAATAAGAAAATTTTACCGATTATGTGCTTAATTATGGAAATGACCAAATTGCATAAAATGTAAAAGTTGAATTCTAGTAGCTAGAAGGATTAAATAGCTATGAAATTCAAAACTTGAGGTCCTTATATGGTAATTAGACCATTAAAGAAAAGTTAGTAGATATTTTTGGTGATTCATCCATGGAAAAATTAGAAAAGGCTAAGGACTAAATTGGAAACTAAAATAATTAAAAGATGATAATAGAAATATCATCTTATTTTATATCATCTTCCCCAAAAATTTGCATGGAAACCCTAGGAGAGAGAGAAGAAACTAATCAAGCTTAATTGGGTAAGTATTCAAGTTCCATTTTTAGTAATTTTTATATTTTTGAAATCGGGATAGTCTAATCTATCTATTTTGGGGATTAATTTGAAAAGTTATCAAAGTATAGAATTTTTTCCATGGATGAATATGCTGAAAATTTGAAATTTATGGTAGAAAATGAAAGGTTGTTGATAGATAAACAACTTTTACAAAGTGAATTTTGATGAAAATGTGATTTAGGGATTAAATTGTAAAGTTATGAAAATTGAAGAAATATTCTGAATTTTATGAAATAAATGTGCTATAAATGTTATATTAAAATTTTGGTTAGGCTTGGAATAAGAATTAAATTGCATGAATTTCATTTTCCGAGCCTAGGGACAAAATTTGAATTTATGAAAAGTTTAGGGGCAAAATGGTAATTTTGCCTAGGATGTCAAATGAATCCAATTGAATATGAAATGTGATAAATTGATGATTAAATTCATTTATATAGATTCGGACAACTCAAATTCGAAGTTAGATCGAGGAAAAGAAAAAAGTTTCGGATTAGTAGAATTTCTTGTACGAATGACTGTTAAGGTAAGTTCATGTAACTTACTTATAGATGTTATTATGTTTGAATTGAATGTTGTATTTGAATTGAATATGATATATGCTTGTGTGAATTATAAGATTGTTATAAATGCATGAAATATACATATGCCTGAAATAAGTCCTGAAAATGTTACATTCCGTTTGAATATTTAATTTCGATGGATATATGTGATTTTCCCACATTGAAAGTGATCCTGCATATGTTGCAAACAGGATTTAGCTCGGACGAGTAATCCTGATGTAGCCTTCTCGAGCATCCTGATCGGTAGTGATTTAGCATGTGTTGCACACTACCACAGCTCTTTGTGAGCGTCCTGGTATGCGATCGGTTGTGATCCTGCATATAATGCGGACACAAACGCATCTCTTCATGAGCGTCCTGTTAAGCTCACTTGAACTCTCTGCTACCTTATTTGGTGTTTCCTGATAGTATCTCTTCGGAGATATCTGATAAGCTCTATAAGCTTCCTGAGTAAAACTCTTATGAGTTTCCTGATTAGCCCGGATAAGTGTCCTGTTACATGACTCTTCTGAGTAACCTGATATGTAGCTTGAGAGTGTGCTTCCTGATTAAGTACCTTAATAGGTACCCTTGATTAAGAATTGACTGTTTACAGAATTGTACACCTTGAGTGTACTATTTGAATATCCATTGATATTTTAATAATTCAACGGATAAAACTCTCAACTTGAGAAAATGATGAGATAAATAGAAATATGTTCTGAGTGCTTCTGAATTATTTGATGAAGGATTATACGATGAGCTCATCTATGCTTATTTGATGTAAAAATGTATTATATGACTAACTTGCTTGATTGAGTATATGTGTTTAGGTAAACTTGCCAAATTGATGAAAAGCATGTTAATTGTATGCTTAAATATTAATAACTGTGATGGGTAAGTTTTAATTCATGTTATACGAACTTACTAAGCATTATATGCTTACTAGGTTTTATTTTTTCTCTATTTTATAGTGCACAAAAGCTCGCGGAGGTTGGAGATCGGTTGGAGCATCATCACACTATCCGCTAGCTTATTTTGGTATAAATAGTAAACTTATTTTGGTATAATGGCACGTATAGGTTAACTTGGCCAATGTTGACTTGTAAATGTTGTTTCTAATCTAGCCATTGGAATTGCTAGAAATGATTTGTTTTGGTGTATTTATAAGGTTATATCATGATAAGTATCTATATGACAAGTATATTAAGTATGTTTGATTAAGTTATGTTTAATATATAGATTAAACAAGGGTAAGATTGTAAACATGAATGCATATGATAATATATCATATTTGATGTTAGAATTGGCTTAGATTTAATGCTTAAATTGGCTGGTATATAATTGTAAGTGTTGGTGTAGGTTATTGGCAAATTTGGGTGAGAAATAAAGCTAGGAAATGGCTTTATTTTGTCCACATGGGTAGACACATGAGCGTGTGTCTTGACTGTGTGTGACACACAGCCTGGTACATGAGCGTGTGGTTCAGCTATGTGTCCCCTGCATCTTAAAATTGAGAAATAGAATGCTCATAACTGGGCACACGGGCAGAGACACGGGTGTGTGTCTCAGCCGTGTGTGCTACACGACCTAGAACACGGGCATGTGTCATGGCCATGTGAACCCTACACCTAATTTTTGAAAATTAAATTGATCACACGGCTTACTCACACGGGCATGTGGCTGGCTGTGTGGCACAAGTCAGAGAGTTACACGGGGTTTGACACGGTCTGCAGTATGGGCGTGTCCTATGATCACACGGGCGTGTCCCTTGATTACACGGGCGTGTGAACCCTATTTTTAGGAGAAAATTTTGAAATTTCACGAAAAAAATCTCTGAGATTTCGATTTAGTCCCGACTTGATTCCAACATTTATATTAGGCCTTGAGGGTCCATTCAAGGGACAATAAGACCACTTACAGAAATTGAATAGTAATTAACATGAATTATCTGTAATTGTTCTGTAAACTCCGGTAATACTCTATAACCCTATTCTGGTGACGGATACGGGTTAGGGGTGTTACACTTTGACCGGTAGGAGAGAGAGCACTGGACTCGTTAGTACTCATAATGCTTATTTTATATGGAGCATGGCTACCAGGCATATATTTGATTTGGCATACTTCATCGCCTTAGCCTTCTGCCAGCAAACTGACCGCCACAGGAAGGGCCTCGTCTGTTTAGGCCCTTATGTGAATCAACTTGCTCGACACTTCGGTTTCCTCGACACACCGGAGTAGTCCTCTACACTTACACTCGTCGGCCAGATGTCCCCACAGGGAATCTCGAGCATGATTCATATGAGGATGATCGAGCGGCGTCGTGGAGTGGATCCTCCTCAGTATATATTATTTCATTTTGATGCTCCGAATGAACCCAAGGACTTCACTGATGATGCTCCTCTCCATCATGAGGACCCACCTCAGCCTCCACCTTCAAGTTACCATCCTGTTTCTTCTGCTGCTACTTTAGCGGACCTTCGAGCGTTTCACTCGTTTCAAGCAACATTGCTTTCAAAGGTTCAAAAGTATTGACGCGACATTGCAGCAGATATGTCAGCATCTCCATATCTCTTATTCTGTTGTAACACCCCAAACTCGGCCTAGACGTTACGATCGGATCTGACGTGTCACATCAAAATGTCATTTGAAAACCGGCTAGTTTGATAAAATCTCATTACTAAAAATTGATTCTCTTTGAAACGTTAGGGTTGTAAAATCATAAACTCGTTATTCCCCTATAGGCCATATCATTTATTAATCAGGATAAAATATCGCGGAAGCTTGTTTCAAGTTGTCAACTTTAAGGTTTGAAAATCGTAATTTACTTTAGAAACCGTTATCAGTTTAAAATCCCCCATTTCCTAGTCTGGCAGATAGTAATCAAAAGAAAATACCAAATAAAAGTTAAAAATCCTAAATGGCCTCATTACATAATTATTAGCCCAATATATTGAAATTAAGTAAAATAACTAGGTTTAAGTTCAGAACATATCAAGCGTGTGGCCACCTCCGAGTCCCTCGCAGCTTCAAATCATCTAAGGCTGGGGATTACCTGCACAGTTAAGGAAAAAGGGTGAGTTACGAGAACTCAGTGTGTAATCCCCTATTACGATGCAGTGTGGGCCCACGCCTATTCAAGATCAGGATCGGTGCGGGCTTTAGCCCTATATAGAAACAGTGGGCCTAAGCCCAAAATCATAACAATGCGATGCAGATGCAACCCAACCCATCCGGCAACACACCTCCCGTACCAACCAACACACCACGTGGGGACCAAGTAGACCCACCCGGCCCGCCGCGCCAATAACGCAGCCTTAGTCGCTACAACAAACGAAGAAAGTCGCTAATAACAACGTAGAAAAGCTACTAATAACAGTATACGTGGCTGAGCCACTAAGATTGGAACACGTGGCGATGCCACTATAACTGTGAGAACGTGGCAGAGCCACTAGTACAGTACTTCCTCCTAATACAAGTCCCAACCCCAATGCAGAGTGTCATGGCATAAATAACTCATGTATGCAATATATTACAATCATAAACAGTCATACAAATATCACACATACATCACTTATACTACCACTAAGGGTATAACGGTCATTTGGTCGCTTAGGGGTAAAACGGTAATTTCACCCCTCGGGGGGTATTTCGGTAATTTTTGTTCTATAATGGCCTTTCCGAAGGCCTACGGTCGCCTCGAGTGACACATGTACCCTTTTTGGTCGAAACGGTGTAATTGGGCCCGAAGCCTAATTTTTAGTCCAAGTGGGCCCACCTGCTCGTGTGGCCCAATCGGCCCATTTTAGGTCGCGGTTATGCGAACCTCGCATCCAAATCCATTATCTGGCACTTACCGTGGATTTCATCCCTATGGGCCCATTTGCCCATTGGGCCCACATGGCCCCCTTCGGCCTAGCGAGAACCATTACGACCTAAGCCCATGAGAAAGTTCGTGGCAGTCCCAACTGTCTATCGCCAACGATTGTGGCTCGGTTTATCTCTACGAGCGCTCGTACACTCGAGTGATCTCAGATGCCAAAGTTTCGTCTTATCAGTTTTTCGGCTTTAGCCGATTCATAGTTCATTAGGGTGTGAATACACACCTTCATTCATCGCATTGACAGAACTAAAGTGGGTGTCCGATTACACACCTTGATTACGAAACGTGCCACGAATCCTCTAGCACCAATCCTACATTAAATAAGACTAACAGTTAGTCATCCAATCAGTAGAGTTATCCTTATTTTCCTCAACATAACCGAAACCACACTTATACATACCTTAATTGACCGAGTTTTACTAAGCCTTCTCCAAATATAAGCGAAGATCAAGAACCCCTGAATGGATTCTGCATTACAATACACCCTTGTTAAAAGAGATTGCATAAACATGTGGTTAAAATCCATCCTTGACAACTACAACACCCTCAGGAAAGATCAATCCCCAAACCAAACACAAAGCAAGAATGCTTACTTGATCAAAGACTAAGAGTAACGTATCGATTGCTTCAGGTCACTTGCCTCTTTTCACACTTCGAGAGAACCTAAATACCAATCAACATTAGCCTAAAGAGGGAAGGGAAGATTCAGAAAAAGAGAGAAAAGAATAGTACCAATCAACGAAAATTAACTAAAAGAAAGTCAATATTACTTACTCTCAAATTTGGCAAGAACAGGTTTCTTTGAGAAAAAGGAGTAGACACGTACGGCCCCAGAGATGAAAATATAATAGAAGGAAAGAAGAGGTTGAATTCGGCTTACTCAAACTTACAGAACAAGAGAAGAAACGTTGAGAACAATGGGGAAAGATAGGTTCGGCTATCCTGAAAAGAACAGAAAAGAAGAACGAGAGGAAAAGAGAAGGTTGAATTCAGCTAAAGGGAATTGAAAGGAGAAAAGGTGTTTCGGCAAGGAGGTCACAGCAATAGAGAATATTAGATGAAAAGTGGAAGAACGATAAAACCCAATTGGTAAAAATTTGCAGGAGATACCAAAAAGAATGAAACCCGAACTTTGCAGAGAGGATTTTCATTTTTTTCTTCTCACTCAACGTTGCCGAAATGCCCAAATGACACCCCCTAGCCGAAATTCCTCCCTTAGCCACACTCTTCCATTTGACCAAGACTCCTCTCCCCTCCAACTACCTCAAACAATCCACCAAAACCTCCTAGAATTGCTCCCAACCTTCCATTAAAAATCCTTGACCAAGTCTTCAACCTCCCTTGTAGAGTTTGATCCAAACTCTACTTCTTCCACCCCCAAGATATAAAATAAAAGTCCCTATTTGCTATTCATGGGATTCGAACCCCACTCCCCTTTGTTATCCCAATGACGCCACAGCCACTAAGTCCCATGCTCACTTTGTGTCACTTAAACGCCCATATTTATACTTAAGTCCAACTGCTAACAGCCCCTTCCTCTTAAGAGCCAAAACTAAAATTCTTCCACAGCTCAGACTCGAACCCAGGCCTCCTTAGAACCCCCAAATACACTCAAATAACTAGCCGTTCAAGCACATCATAAGATTTAAGCAAATTCAGCAAGAAATACAAACCCTACATTTTTGGGGCGTTACATCAGCGCTGATGACTCACGACACCGACGCGTCTGATGATGAGGACCATTTCCATTTGTTTTATTTTTATTTTTTATTTTATTTTTACCTTTATGTTTATTTTTATTTTATTAGACTTATTTTGTTTTTATCTTTTGACCTATATTTATTTTTATGGTTGTTTCTAATCTAGTATAATCCCTTAATCTTCTTCACTACTTGTGTTTATTTTCTTAGTAGTTTGCTCGGAATTATGCACTACATCTAGGTTTGTCTACAATTCTGTTTTTCACTATTCTGGGGATTTCATCCAATATTCAGGGCAGTTTCAGTTTTCTCCCTCTCTTATGATATTCTATTTATACTGTGATTATATATGTTTATACATTGAGGACAATGTACATCTTAAGTGTGGGGAGGTTATTTATAGAATTATTATAAAATCCCTGAATTATGTCTTGTGTTTAAGTAATTTTCTCATACTTCTATTAGAATCAATTTTTATCGATTTATGATTTTTATTGATGTGTTTTGGATTAAATTCATAGGTATTTGTGCATTGATTGTTTAAACTTTAAAACATGAGAGAATCAAGCATGATAAGTTTATTTTAATAACTAAAAATTTTTAGGTTGTTTCCCTGAATTGAGGTATTACCTTGAAGTTTGAGATTTGCAAGATTGACATCAAAAACCATAATTTTTTGTGAGATTTTGGGCCTTTAGAGCATACATTTTTTCTTGCTCATTTTATTATTGGTTATGAGTGCGTCAATATTGATTTGTTATTCTAGAACTTGTTTCGATTATGCATGTCGAGACCATACGTTTGATTTGATATACTGAGATGATAAAGGCACTTAGGTTTTGACCCACTTATCCCATAAAAAGCCTACCTTCATAGTTAACCCGTAGTGAACCCCGTTGAGCCTAACACACCGTTTCTTGATTTACCCATTCATGTTAACCCATAACTCACCCTTCTGGTTCGTTGAGAAATTTTCCCGTTTTATTGACTCCCTTTTTATCGAGATTTATTTGGTTAGCTGCCTAACTATGCTCTTTTGTTTCATTTGCTGAGTTATTTCTCATTGTTCTCAAAAAAAAAATTGATGAGAAAAAAATACATATATATTGATTATTATTTAGTTCTATGTTAATTGAGCTTGAACAGTAAAATCATATTTTGAGAAGAAGCTCGTGTTATTCTTGAATAGTTTTTGATTGATGTAATTGTTTTTAATTCAACATTTGTTTATTTTTCTAGTTTGGTAATTTATCAATTGGATCTCGATTTTTAACCATCTTTTTCAGCCTTTCTCCACGCCTTTAACCTAAGCCCCATTACAACCTTTTAAAGACCTTTTGATTTGTATATCATCTCATCTTATAGTGGTGGAGATTTGATTTCCATGCAAGCCTATGGTAATGACATTTCATGTTTGACTATTGAGTGCTTATTTTTGAACCTTAAACACTTTGAGTGATTTGAGTGAATCTTTAGTGAGGATGTTGATTCTTGTCGATTTTGAATTAAAGGTAATTACTTAAATAAAGGGAAATACCTATGTTTTCATACTTTAAAAATGTTCGACTTGGATTGTTTGAATCTTTAGTGCTCTTTTAGTTGAATTATAAATGTATGATTATTTGTGAATTATAAGTTGAGAAAGATTAATTTTAAATTTTGAGTTGAGGATTTTGCTTGAGGACAAGCAAACGCTTAAGTGTGGGGATATTTGATAAGCTATAAAAGTAACATGTTTTTAATCCCATTCTTGATGCGTTTTTGGATGATTTATTTTGTAAATTAGTGAATTTGATGCTCCTAATCCTTTAAATTCATGTTTCTATACTTAGGTGAGCATAGGAAAGAGAAAGGAACAAAAAATGGGCCAAAATTGGATAAAAAAAGCTATTTCCAGGATCCATACGGCCTGGGCATTTCCACGCGGGCTGGCCACACGCCCCAGCCCGTGTCGATTTCAAACTCCGCTTTCCTTTTACGCGGAAAAACCCAATTTTTAGGGTTTGGAAGCATTCTAAAGTTTATAAATACATATTAGAAGAAGACCTAGGGATGACGCAGAGAAGAACGAAGAAATTACTCAAAGAACACCATCGGAAGCAACTCAGAAGCGGATCTCTTTCAAGATTGAAGATCTCCATTTAATTTCTCTAGAAGTTTTATTGGGTTTCTTTATGTCTTATTGTTATCTTAACTTTGAGATGTTTTCATTCCAGATTATGAACTAAATTCCCTAGATACCTAGGGAAGATGAAACTTATGATGAATTTTATTATTTGATTTCTGAATTACATGATAAATACTTGATTCTTGTTCTCAATTATGTATGCTTATTTCATGTTTTAATATTTTCAGGATATTGATTCATGTTAAATGTGCTTATTTCAGTGGAGCAAAAGTCCCTGTTTAAGAGTAGATCTAGCATAATTGAGTGGAGTTGCATGCAATCCTAGAAATAGGATGACATAAATCTACTGGATTAGAGTCAAATCTAATAAAGGAATCCATAGATCGAGTTAATGCGACAATAGGGGTTTTAATTAGAAAGAGATTTCAATTAATCAACCTAGAGTCAGTTGTTCTTACTCTCGAAAGAGATATTAACATAATTTAGGGATTTCTACGGATCAAGACACAAGTAAATAAATCGTTTAATTCAGATTCAGAATAATAAGTGAAGTCTAGGTTGATTCTTTCCTGGGTATTGTCTATCTCATTGGTTATATTCGTTTATTTTTCCAATCCATTCTCTGTTGCGTTCTTAGTTAATTAGTTTAGTTAATTTTAGATTAAAAACAATCATCCCATTTTATCGGCTAAATAATAGGAAAACAATAATTACTAGTACTTTTAGTCCTCATGGATACGATATTCCCTACTCACCATAGTTATACTATTATTCGATAGGTGCGCTTGTCTTTGTCGTAATTTTAGTTAGTTTAGTGACCATCAGTATGATCCTCGGAGTACATGCTTACTTCGTCATAATTATATTACAACCTAACCCATATACTTGCGGAAACCACTTATTTCGTATCTTTTGTGCAGGATTCTTACTCTAGACGTTGGTACATCCAGAGGCGGTCAAGTTGTTGGCGTCATTGCTGAGGAGGCAACACTACTAAGTTGATTTTAATTTTTATGTGCTAATAGAATAATTAGAAAATTTATAAATTATAGATATGATTTTCAATACTTTGTATTTATTTATTTATTCATTTTACAGTACTAACATTTTTCTTTTCTTCAAGGAATTTCCATTATACACACTTGAATATAGGAAAGATTCCTGCAAGAAAAGATACCAAAACCAATCATGGATGAATTCGTTTACATGTGGTTCGATGATGAAATAAATTACGATGATGAAATTTATGAAGAAGGCATATATAAAGAATGGGAAATTCAGGAAAACCAGAGGCTATTGATGCTAGAATTAAGCCAACCCAGAGGTGAAGTCTTGACAGATTTACAAGATTGTGACAAGAGCACAAAGGTAAATATAATCTATCACCAGTTCAGGGTGAAAGCAAAGGCGAAGAGGAAAACTCAACAGTAAGAGTACTTGGGGAAAGTGAAATCTTGAGTAGCCAAGAAACCCTAAGTTGGGAGAATAATCAAAAGGAACCCAGTGAGTTCGAAGAAGAAACAATACTACAAAAGGGTATCCAACGTGAAATAGAGTCAATAGTGGAATTGAAAATTTATTCAAATACGAAATTTGCTCTATTGTCAACATCAGTTTCATCAAAATTAGAGGATAAACCATATCAAGGTTTAGATGACGAGGTAAGTGTCCTGACTCCATTTTGAACATTCTACGAGATGTTAAATTTTATGGAACCAATAGAGGAATCACGAAAGCTTTCAAACGTTGTTAAAAAATGAGAATTGTAAAAAATAAGACCTATTTGACACGTATAAATTTTGTAAACAATCATCTTTAATTAAGTACCTAAAAAATTTAGAGATACAAGCAGTTTCACAATATTAATCAAGCTAAGGACCATGTTTATTGATAGAGTTTCAAGTAACTTAGAAGTTACTTCTAATCAATTTACCCAACCGATAACTAAGAAACTAGAGTTACGAAATTTAGAAAGCACTCATGTCTTATCAGAACCTTATGATAAAATTGGCACTCGACTAATAAAAATAACGGATAAGGCTTAATTGGACAATGTAAGTATAAGATGTGGGATAAATATATGACTCTAGATTACGAGGTAAAATTTGAAATATCCATGGTACTGGAAGACTATTTTGTAAGTCTTACAAGGACTATTAATAAATTTCAGAAGAGGGAAATTAAAGGAGAAAGCGGAACATATCACGAGAGTGTTTCCCAAAAATAGAACTATAAGAGGTGCTTAGGATTACGAGGTTACAAAATATTTATACAGGTGGCTAACCACTTCGATCTATGAAAGGTATTCCCTATGATAAATGCAGGATGGAAGAACAAGTTCAAAGAGCGAGACAAACAAAGGAAGGTGGAATGACACGATGGATGCTGGACAAACACCAATAGAAACGAGATAGGAAGAGCATCCACGGGCACGCTAATTGAGTTGACGGATGAATCCGACAACAAAACTTGACATTCTTACTTGAATTTTAAACCTTATGTATATTATTGTATTTTTAATTAAATGATAGTTCAAATTTTAATTGTTATTAAAATTTTGAAACCGAGTGTAACACCCTCACCCGTATTCAACACCGGAATAGGGTTTCAGAGCATTACCGGACTTATAACACAATATTCAAACATTTCACATACATTTCTCAAATTTATAGCAAACATCATTTACTTCAATCAAATTGTCCCTAATGTGAGCCTACGAGGCTCTAAACATGCTTTAGGAATGGTTCGAGAATAAACCGATAACTTTGGAAATTCTTAGAACACTTAGAAAGTATTCTCAAATACAGGGGACACACGACCGTGTGACCCGGCCGTGTGTCTCACACGGTCAAAGACGCGCCCGTGTCACAGGCCGTGTTGACATTTGAAATGGAAGCACATGGCCATGTCCTAGCCCGTGGCTGACCCTGTGTAACTCTCTGACTTGGGTCACACGGCTAACACACACGCCCGTGTGGCTAGCCCGTGTGCCCTACAAATGGCCATACACGCCCGTGTGCCAGGCAGTGTGCTAGGCCGTGTCAAACCTGAAGGGTATACTGACTTATGCTACACGGCCAAGTCACACGCCCGTGTCTCTGCCCGTGTGGACAAAAATAGGTTATTTACCAAGCCAATTTGCCACCCAATCTTATGCACACCTACACCAAACTCAAATGGCACAAAACATAGCATATATGAGCATTTAAATCAACTGCAACCAAGCATAATCCATGTCATTTCACTACTGATAAACCAAAATAGTAACATATTTTAAACCCACATTTAGCATGCTTTTGGGTGATTTAAGCATTGAATTGTGTAATTTGGTGCTCTTAATCCTTTGTTTTCATGTTTTATACTCAGGAAAGCACCGGAGGATGAAAAGAATGAGAAACGGGCTTAAAACAGACCAAATAGGCCAAATTACGAAATCGACACGGCCTGGGCCCAAGCAACACGGCCGTGCCTCTCTAATCAGACCTAAACGCGGCCTGGCCATGACTCACACGGGCGTGTGCCAAGGGCGTGTCCCTGCCATGGAGAAGAGGAATTTCACTCGGATTTGGATACTTAGGGGTAAAGAAAGACATTCCAAAAACCTATATAAACACCCTAGAGGCCAACTTTCAGGGGGCGTCCAGCTAGGCCAAGGAGCTGAGCCGGAAAGATCAGTGAAATTACTTGAAGAAAGCCAGGTTGATTCATCTCAAGAAGCCGGAGTTATACTCAAGACGGAGGATCTCTCTTCAATTCCTTCAGGGGTTTTAGAGTTTTTCTTATGTTTTGTTTTATCTTTTCTTTTGAGATGTATTCTATTATCATTATGAACTAAACCCTCAAATACCCGAGGGGATGAAACCTAAGATGAATCTTGTTATCATTTCTTTGAACTATATGATAAATATTTGATTTGTTCTTAATTATGTGTTCTTAATTCTTGTGTTGATATTTTCGTGATATTAATTCAAGTTTGATGTGCTTAGGTGGAGGAGCAAAAGTCCCCGCCTAAGAGTAGATCTAGCATAATTAAGCGGAGTTGATCGCACGCCTAGAGATAGGGTGACGAGATTTTGCCAGATTAGGGTGAAACCTAATGTGGGATTCCATAGATCGAGTTAATGCAATTCTAGGGGTTTTAATTAGAAAGAGATTTCAATTAATCAACCTAGGGTTAGAAGTTAGACGCCTCGAGAGAGGGTTAATATACATTAGGAGTCTTACGGATCAAGTCAAATGAATAAATCGTGCAGTTCAGTTAGATAACAAGTGAAGTCTAGGTGGATTCTTCCTTGGGTATTGTTTTAATCAATTGGTTTTTCCCACAAGTATTTCCCTAATTTCATTCTTTTTGTCTCATCCTCTTTAGCTTATTAGTTAGTTAATTTTCTAGATTAAACTGATTCACTTCAATTTTAAGGCTAAATAATAAAAAGAAAGTTTTAGTACTTTCGGTTCCTTTGGGTTCGACAATCCGGTCTTGCCACTAAGCTATACTACTGTTCGATAGGTACACTTGCCTCAATCGTTGTCATAGTTAGTTTTTGGGATCCATCATTCTCATTATAAATTTTAAGACTGTGACACACCGATTAAGTTTTTGGCGCCGTTGCTGGGGAACTAAAATATTAAGAACACTAAATTTTTATTACTTTAGCCATTTTTATTTTCTGCAATTTTACTCTTATTTTGTTTTTTTATTTTTATCTTTCTAAATTTTAGTCTTTGCTCCTTGTAGGTACCTCTAGTTTATGACTAGAAGGAACCCGACAGGACCTTTAATTTACGATAGTGAGATCAAGCAACCGCTCATGAACCGGAGAGAAATTAGGCAAAGTCTACAATACACGTAAGAAGAGCAATAAAACATCATCAATACCACCAAAGAGATGGCTGAAAATAATCATACCTCCGAGAGATGGCCGAAAATCAGGCTCCTCGAACTATATATGATTTTGCTAAGCCTAGTTTAGTTGGTACTGAATCTAGTATTGTTAGACCTACTATTGCTGCAAATAATTTCGAATTGAAACCTAACACTATACAGATGATACAACAGTTCGTTCAGTTTGATGGTTTGCAGGATGAGGATCCTAACACACACTTAGCGAATTTTCTGGAATTCTGTGACACTTTTAAAATTAATGGCGTTTCTGATGATGCCATCCGACTTCGGTTATTTCCCTTTTCTTTGAGGAATAAAGCTAAACAGTGGTTGCATTCTCTTTCCCGAGGATCAATTACTACATGGGAACAAATGACCGAAAAATTTTTATTAAAATATTTTCCACCGGCCAAATTAAGGAATGATATCTCTTCTTTTGTGCAGATGGATTTAGAAACACTTTACGATGCATGGGAGAGATACAAAGATCTATTGAGAAGATGCCCACACCATGGATTACCCTTGTGGCTACTGAGTCCAAACTTTTTACAACGGTGTGAACCCCTCAACTAGGTAGTTGATCGATTCAAAGAAATGGTGGAACTTTGAATAATAAAACACACAAAGCGACTTTACGAATTTATAGAGGAGATGTCCTAAATAACTATCGTTGGAAAGTCACGAGGACAAAGCCCACGAAAGTCGCCAAGTTTTCAACCTCGACGCAGCGAACCATGCTATCAAATCGGTAGATGTGTTAACTAAAAATTTGATGGTTTGTGTAATTCCTTGCAGTACAACCCGTTATGCGTTGTAAAACAAGTGGAGGTGTGGCGAATCCTCGAGTACCCACCCTACGGACATGGCATAGAAGGCGAACAAATGAACTATGTAAGTAATAATTTGAGATATCAAAATAACCCTTATAGAAATACTTACAATCCAAGTTGGAAGAACCACCCCAATTTTTCATGGGGTGGTCAAGGAAATCAAAGACAACAACACCCTCTAAATTACCAACATGATGAGCGGTAGTGACACACAGAAAAGAAGTCAACCTTGAGGAGATCTTGACAAAATATATAATAAAGAATGAAACACGTTTCCAAAGTATAGAAACAATACTTGAAAAACAAGAAGCATCGACACAAGAGCTCAAAGATCAAATTGGGCAAATCACCAAGATCTTGACTTTAACGACTGAAGGTAGATTGCCAAGCAACACCGAAACTAACCCAAGGGAGCAGATTCAAGCCATATCAACTCATGATAATGTAGGGTTAGATGAGCCTCATTTAAGGCAAGAGAATGTGGTAGAAGAAGGTAAGTTTGAGGAAGGAAGTAAAAAGCAAAAACCGATAATTAAAGAGTACCAACCTCGTATACCATACCCCGAGGCGATGAAGAAAGACGACACAGAGGAACAGTTCGGTAAGTTTCTTAAACTTTTAAAGAAATTACTTATTAACTTACCATTACTTGAAGCTCTTTCGCAGATGCCAGATTCAAGGAAATTCTTAAAAAAGCTTTTGACAAACAAGCGAAAGCTAGACGAGGAATCGCATGTAAAACTCAACGCAAAGTGCTCAGCAATTCTCCAAAATAAATTACCAGAAAAATTAAAAGATCCAGGGAGTTTTACAATTCCATGCTTAATTGGTAGTTTATCTATTGATAATGTGTTAGCTGATTTAGGGGCAAGCATAAATGTCATGCCTTATAAAATGTTTAAACAACTAGGTCTAGGGAAACCCAAACAAACTAGGATGAGCATTCAATTAGCTGATAAAACTATTAGAATTCCTAGGGGTATAATCGAAGATGTGCTAGTAAAGATTGATAAATTCATATTCCCAGTAGACTTTGTTGTTTTAGACATGGATGAGGACAATAGTATCCCATTAATTCTAGGACGGCCCTTTTTAGCAACTGGCAGGACTAAAATTGATGTCGACGCAGGTGAACTCATACTCTGTGTAGGTGACGAGACAGTCACTCTTCAGGCTCTCGATTCGGTTAGAACATCGAGTAATCAAGGTGAGAAAATAAATTCTAATGATAACCATTCGGTTAACCCTTCTTTTCAGGAAGCACCACAAAAGAACACAACTAAACCCAATCCTATACCCCGTACCAACAAAGAAATAACTCATGAGGAACGAATGATTCAGATCGATGATCTAGACGAGTGGAAGACGCATTTCAAGGAAAAATTAGGGATACACGAAGCAGAACCAGAGCCAATCCACGAAGCAGACAAGCTTAAAATCGGAGATCAAGTATTGATAGATAAAACAGACCCTCGAATATCTCCTCCTGACCCTAACACAAACAAAGAAATCCTTTTTAGGGTAATCAGTGTTTTTCCATACGGAACAGTCGAGGTAAGTAGTCTTATTTTTGGTACTTTCAATATAAGCGCATCTCGATTTGAACTTTATCATGATAATGAAACTGATAGCATGAGTGTAACACCCCAAACCCGGTCAAAACGCTACGACCGAATCTGGCATGTCACAGGAAAGAAGAATTTTGAAAACTGAGTTAACGTCATGAGTTGGGAAAAATATTTGATTTTATAAAAACAGAATTTTATATTGAGTGATCAATTGAAAATAATTTTGAGTCTTAGTTTGAAAATTTTAGTTACTTTGCTACTAAAACCCGTTGGTTAATTAATCAATTGTAGAATCTCAAAATCCCATAATCATTAAGTTTTGGAAATCATCCATTTGAAGTACTTTATTAGGCATGCCTTAGTGATCAAAAACAAAATAAAAGAAAATTAACAAAAACAGATAAAACCAAATTAACGTTTTAATGGCCTTATTACATTACCAAATTCCAAATTAAAGTAGAATAAATCCGAAATAACTACTTAAGATAAAACCCAAAATACTATGCATGACCACCTTGAGTCCACCTCGGCTCCATATCCGCGGTCTAAGGATTACCTGCAAAATTTAACGGAGGGGGGGTGAGTCACCGAGACTCATTGTGTAAATCCCCGTCCAAAAGATTTTTGAGCTCTCACACAGATTCATATGCAAAGTATGTATGCCATGCAACCCAACCAACCTAATGTGCTCATCCACCGTAGATCCTGTGTCTACCCAATATTTATGGCACCTAGCCACTGGTGGTACCTAACCACTGGTGGTTCCAAACCACTGGTGACAAAAGTCACAAATTAATAATATGTGGGGCTAACCCACTTGTGGTACCAAACCACTGGTGACAATTCCTATTATCAATACGTGGGGCCAACCCACTGTGGTACCAAACCACTGGGACGAGTCACAAAAATAAGATATACGTGGTACCTAACCATTGGTGGTTCCAAACCACTGAGGCTTAGTCACAAGGGCCAACCCACTTGTGGTACCAAACCACTGGTGACAGTCTGAAAGAGATCATGTTTCCTCCCTCTTCTCATCATACCCCAATTTCATGTTCATGCTTTACAATATGGTATGATCATGCTAATAATGTACAACAGCATTCATTTCACTCATACATGCATCCATAAATAACAGCACATAATAGGACTTACCTGGAGTCCTCGCTTTTATCCACAAAGGTAACTTAGTGATCCATACCATCACTTCGGCTTTTGGCCAAACACAGATAACAACATAATTAACATATAAAGTGTGTAAGAGATACACACCTGATAATACATAACACAACGCTTTCTATGTCGACGCTATCGCTAATGAGACACAATCGCTATCGCCTACTACTCGCCTTGGCGCCCACAACCCGGTGGCCAATCTCGAATCACGACATCGCCGCTTTCTTCTTAAACTTAGGGGCTAGGTTTACGGGTCCAACCCCCTCCTTAGAATCGCTGGCATTCGAGTCCATGGAACAGATCTTGGTCAGAAGACCGAGTTAACACATAGAGTAAGATGTGAATAGATTAACACATTTAGCTGAATAGATCTCCTTACCTCGATCGACAAAAGTCGAAGCTTCAGGCTTGATTCACAAGTCAAACAAATCCCGAAAGTATCCAAAAGAATGCGACACCACCCCCACCTATATTCGACCAATAGTTTAAAGAATGGGATGACTGCCTTCGGCACTCAACGCAAGAAAGATGATTGAAACGAAAAGAAAACTCTTACCACAATCACTAGAGAAACCGATTGGGAGTGACGGAAGATTAGTAACGGCGATCCACTAATGCCGAAGTTGTTCTGCTATTGAAAAGGAAGAGATAAAGGATAAAGGTGCTATTCACCAAAAGATATTCGGCTAAAGTATTCGAAAGAAAAGAGAGAAGAGTAACAGAGTTTTCGGCAAAAAGATGTGGCTTCAGAAGGTTTCGGCTTTGATGTTATTGGCAAAGAAAATAAAACAAAGATGATAAGTGGAAGGCAAAGTAGGTTTCGGCCAAACACCAAAAGAAGAAAAGCAGAAGAAGAGACTTAGGAACGGGTAGAAGGGAAGATGAAAGAAATGTGCAATTGGTCTTCTTAGTTTCGGCTACAAGTCATAGAGGAAGAAAATGATAGTTGGCTAGACAATTTCAGCAAAAGAGAATAAGAACAAAAGGGAGAAACTAGAATAAAGAGCACACTCACAAATGCCGAAAAAAGAAACATCTACACCCCTACACACTACTTAATCCACATAAATTCAGCACCCACACCTCCTTGCCAAAAATGAATGCTTCACACCCCTCACACTCCTTACAATTTCGGCTAACACTTCCCCTCTCGCCTCAAACACCATGCCGTCCCTTCCATCTCTCCCTGATTCCCTCTCCTCCACTTATTCAAACCAATTTGAATAGTTCAAACTCCTAAAATTCCTCTCCACCATCCATTCAAAACGTTGACTCAATCAACACTCCCCTCTTTAAGTGCCCTTGCCGAATCCACCACTTGCCTCTCCATGCGCAAAATAACAACCCCAAAATGCTCTCCTTGTAGCTCGAACTTGATCCCTGCCAGCTCCCCTGAGGCGTCACCTACCTCAACCTTTAAGTGGCGCCTTCTTGCCACTTTACTAAGGCACCTCTTTATGTCATCCAACACAAACAATATCCCTTAAGGCCTAATTCAGCTAGCTTCCCCTAAAGGTGCTCAAAAACAAATTTTTCCCCAAGACTCCGACTTACCCCCAAATCATTCCTGGACCCTAAAGTACCCTAAACTAGCATGGTAACCATAGCATTCACACACACACATATAAAATGCAAAGGCCCCAATTCAGGATGTTACAGTTCTACCCCCTTAAAAATAATTTCGGCCTCGAAATTACCTGGTCAAAAGAGATGAGGGTATTGTTGTCGCATCGCTTCTTCTGATTCCCACGTGGCTTCCTCTGATCCATGGTTCCGCCACAACACTTTCACCAAAGGAACTGATTTCTTACGCAATACTTTGACATCACGATCCGAATCCGAATGGTTCCTCTTCAAAGATAGATCGTGCCTTACTTCAATCTCTTCTCTCGGGTACAACATGAGACGGATCTCGAACGGTAGCGTCTTAACATCGAAACGTGAAACACGTCATAGATCGACTTAACTCAAGGTAGCTCGAGCCGGTAGGCTACCGGTCCCACACGCTTCAACACGCGATAAGGCCCGATAAATCGGGGCTTAACTTGCCCTTCCGCCCAAATCTCAAAGACTTTTTCTTCCACGGTGACACATTTAAGAACACTTGGTCACCCACTCAAACTCTATGTCCTTACGCTTTAGATCCGCGTAGGACTTCTGTCTGTCCGAGGCTTCCTTCAGTCGAGCCCAAATTATCTTATCCTTATCTTCCGTTTCAGCAACCAACTCTGGACCCAACAATTGACGCTCACCCAACTCTGTTCAACACGTAGGTGTACGACACCTCCGACCATACAACGCCTCATACGATGCCATCTGAATACTAGATTGGTAGCTATTGTTATACGCGAATTCCGCCAACGGTAGAAATTCTTCCCAACTACCTCTGAAGTCTAAGACACATCCCCTCAACATATCCTCCAAGATCTGAATTACCTCTCTCGATCCGTCCATCGGATCGTGGATGAAACGTCAGACTAAAGTCCAACTTCGTACCCAATGCTTGATGCAATGCCTTCCAAAATCTTGACGTGAACCTAGGGTCCCTATCTGAGATGATAGACACTGGTACCCCGTGCAACCTTATGATCTCCGCTATATACAACTTAGCCAACTTTTGCAGAGAGTAATTGACCCGAACTGGTATGAAATGAGCAGACTTTGTCAAACGGTCAACTATTACCCAAATCGAATCCTTCTTAGTAGGCGTAAGGGGTAGCCCACTAACAAAATCCATCGTGATCCTTTCCCACTTCCACTGCAGAATCTTGACTGGTTGCAGCAACCCCGAAGGCAACTGATGTTCTCGCTTTACCTCATCGACACGTTAAACACTTACCCACAAATTCAGTTACTTCTCTCTTTAATCGCCACCAAAATCTGCTCCCGCAAATCCCAGTACATCTTACTACCTCCGGGATGCATAGCGTATGGGCTGCTATGTGCTTCCCAAGAATCTTCGCCTTAAATCCACATCTTTTGGCATGCAAACCTTTCCACGGAAACATAACACTCCATCACTGTTCAAACTGAAATCCTCCATTCCACCCTCTTGTACTTGTAGAAGTCGAGCGCTCCAAACATCGTCTGATAATTATTTCTCTTTAACCTGATTCACCCATGTCGGCTTCACTTGCAACTCTGCTATTAAACTTCCGTCATCATACAAACTAAGGTGGGCAAACATTGCTCTTAAGTCCGATATTACCTTACGGCTCAACGCGTCTGCCACCACGTTAGCTTTACCCGGGTGGTACTCAATCGAGCAGTCGTAATCCTTCAACAACTCGATCCACCTCCACTGTCTTAAATTCAACTCCTTCTGAGTAAGGAGATACTTCAAACTCTTGTGATCCGTGTAAACGATGGAATTCTCCCCATACAAGTAATGTCTCCAGATCTTCAGGGCGAAAACCACTGCAGCCAACTCCAGGTCATGCGTCGGATAATTTACCTCGTGAGGTCTCAGTTGTCGAGAAGCATACGCTACCACCTTCCCCTCTTGCATCAGCACACATCCTAACCCTGTATGCGACGCATCACAATAGACAGTGAACTCTTTCCCTGCCCTAGGCTGAATTAACACCGGAGCTTCTGTCAGAATCCTCTTTAACTTCTCAAAACTTTCTTGTTGCTTGTCAGACCACACAAACGGAACCCCTTTTCTTAACAACTTAGTTAACGGTGCTGCAATCAAAGAGAACCCTTCCACAAACCTTCTGTAATACCCAACTAGACCAAGAAAACTCCGAATCTCCGCCACAGACTTAGGTGGTTTCCAATCCAACACGGCTTCAATTTTCCGAGGGTCAACCCTAATCCCCTCAGCTGACACCACATGACCCAAAAAGGTAACTTCCCTTAGCCAGAACTCGCATTTACTAAACTTAGCGAACAACCGCTTCTCCCTCAGAGTTTGTAAAACCACTCGAAGATGTGAATCATGCTCCTCATCGGACTTCGAGTACACCAGGATATCGTCTATAAACACTACGATGAATCGGTCTAGATACGGTTGAAAAACCCAATTCATCATGTCCATAAACGCTGCTGGCGCATTGGTTAATCCAAATGGCATCACCAAGAATTCGTAGTGACCATAGTGAGTACGAAACGCCGTCTTATGAATATCCGCCTCCTTAACCTTAAGCTGGTGATATCCCGACCTCAAATCTATCTTGGAGAAGACTGATGCTCCCTTAAGTTGATCAAACAGATCGTCTATCCTCAGTAACGGATACTTATTTTTGATCGTTAACTTATTCAACTGACGGTAGTCAATACACATTCGCATTGACCCGTCCTTCTTCTTAACAAATAGCACCGGTGCTCCCCAAGGTGATACACTCAGTCGGATGAAACCCCGGTCTAAAAATTCCTGAATCTGCGCCTTTAGCTCCACTAACTCCTTCGGCGCCATCCTATATGGGGCAATAGACACTGGCGCTGTTCCCGGTAAAAGATCAATACCAAACTCCACCTCGCGATCCGGTGGCAAACCCGGAAGCTCTTATGGGAAAACATTAGAAAATTCCTTTACCGTTCGAACATCCCCCACAGCTGATTCCTTGACCTCCAAAGCACAAACATAAGCCACAAACGCCTTACACCCTTTTCTCACCATTTTCTCGGCCTTCAAAACGGATACCACATTGGATAGGTAATTCCTTCTCTCACCTATCACCACCACCTCTACACCCTCAATAGTTCTTAACACCATACGCTTGGCTGCACAGTCCAGATTTGCTTGGTACTTCACTAGCCAATCCATACCTAAGATCAAATCGAACTCCCCAAACGGCAGTTCCATCAGATCAGCCAGAAAAACTACCCCTTGAACTTCCAGAGGTACATCCTTATACAGTTTATTCACCACTACAGATTGTCCTAGAGGGCTAACTACAGTCATCTCCCTAGAAGAAGTCTCATAGTCTAAGTTCAGAGTTCCCGCTATAATACTAGAAACGTAAGAGTGCGTCGAACCAATATCAATCAAAGTAGTATAAGGCAAATCATAAATTAGAAACATACCGGTTATGACGTCCGGTGCATCGCCCTCCTCTCGGCGCCTAGCCGCATGACCAACCCAGGCTGTCTTGCATCTCATTCCCAAAGACCTCGCCGGTGCTCCACGGCCCCGTCCGAAACCATTACCTCCTCCGGCCGACCACGACCCTCTGCGCTTCTTGACCATCCCTTCTGAATTGTGCACGTCCTTGACCCTCAGACTGTGCCCTAGTTGGCCTCCGTGGGCAATCCTTTACCCGATGGTCCATTGACCCACATCCAAAACATCCTCTACCACCTGCCCAACACTCTCCCGAATGAAACTTTTCGCATCAAGCACATCGCGGTGGCCATCGAAAGCAAGAATAAAGCTTTGCGCCTTGACTCGCCCGCCTAATCTAGCCCTTTTCTCGAAAACCCACAGCAGACCTCGATGGCCCAAAACTCTTTTTATTCCTATTTCTCTCCCCGATTACGCTTCTGATCGCTTCACCTCCTCGGCTACCTTAGCCTTTTCCACAAGAACAGTAAATTCTCTCTCTCGCTGTGGAGTAATCAACACTAGCAACTCATCTCTCAGCCCGTCCTCAAACCGAACACAGCGCTCATGGTCCGTGGCCACAATACCCCGGGCATAACGGCTTAACCGTAAGAATTCTGCCTCGTACTCGGACACTGACTTACTCCTCTGAACCAGATTCAAAAATGCCTTACGCTGCGCAATCACATAACTTGACCCGACGTACTTCCTCTGAAATGCTATCTTGAAGAAATCCCAGGTGATATCATCAGCCATCGTGCCATCCCTGACCGTGAGCCACCACTGATAGGCTTCGTCTCGAAGAAGGGATACCACTCCTTTCAATTTCTCCTCCGCCGTGAAGTCAAGATCATCCATTATACGCTCAGTCGCTTCTAACCAGTATTCAGCTGCGTTAGGAGCTATTCCGGAAACACCCCTAAATACTTCTACTCCATTGGCTCAGAGTCACTCAGACATAGATTTCTGGGCCCCTGTACCCATGCCTGCTCCAGCAACTCTCTCCAAGACCCGTAGCATCGCCTAAGACACAGCGTCGTCTCCACCTGTTTGGTCCTGAAACTCTAGTTCCACAGCTGGCGGTGGCGGCACCTCATTTCCTGACCTATGACCAGACCCTACTGGTTCCGATACAGCAATCTTACCCCTACCACGACCACGTACATTACGTCCACGTCCTCGAGTGCTCATGACTAACGTTCACAATTTTGATCTGATTAAGAGTTTTATGAGTTAGCTTTCTTTCACTGTTTATTACCGAACAGTCTTATGAGTATATTATCAGAGTAGCTATTTTCGCGGTTGCATAAATTCCTACAAGCTTCAGTCTTTAAAGTAAATTTCCTAATACTAGCATTCCTATCACAAAACAATTAAATCATACAATCAATAATTAGAAAACTTACCGTTGCGGATTGGTGCCGGAGACTCAGGTGCCATACCTTCTGGAAACGTGTATTTTGTCAAAAAAAACATTTTTCAAACCATCTATTGAAAAATAATTTGGGCCTTATACTCACAGCCGAGCTTTTGAACTTGGCTCTGATACCACAATTGTAACACCCCAAACCCGGTCAAAACGCTATGACCGAATCTGGCATGTCACAGGAAAGAAGAATTTTGAAAACCAAGTTAACGTCATGAGTTGGGAAAAATATTTGATTTTATAAAAATAGAATTTTATATTGAGTGATCAATTGAAAATAATTTTGAGTCTTAGTTTGAAAATTTTAGTTACTTTGCTACTAAAACCCGTTGGTTAATTAATCAATTGAAGAATCTCAAAATCCCATAATCATTAAGTTTTGGAAATCATCCATTTGAAGTAGTTTATTAGGCATGCCTTAGTGACCAAAAACAAAATAAAAGAAAATTAACAAAAACAGATAAAACCAAATTAACGTTTTAATGGCCTTATTACATTACCAAATTCCAAATTAAAGTAGAATAAATCCAAATAACTACTTAAGATAAAACCCAAAATACTATGCATGGCCACCTTGAGTCCACCTCACTCCATATCCGCAGATCTAAGGATTACCTCGCAAAATTTAACTGGAGGGGGTGTGAGTCACCGAGACTCGATGTGTAAATCCCGTCCAAAAGATTTTTGAGCTCACACACGATTCATATGCAAAGTATGTATTCCATGCAACCCAACCAACCTAATGTGCTCATCCACCGTAGCTCTCACTGTCTCACCCAATATTTGTGGCACCTAGCCACTGGTGGTACCTAACCACTGGTGGTTCCAAACCACTGGTGGCAAAAGTCACAAATTAATAATATGTGGGGCCAACCCACTTGTGGTACAAAACCACTGGTGACAATCCCTATTATCAATACGTGGGGCCAACCCACTGTGGTACCAAACCACTGGGACGAGTCACAGAAATAAGATATACGTGGTACCTAACCACTGGTGGTTCCAAACCACTGAGATTTAGTCACAAATTAATAATATGTGAGGCCAACCCACTTGTGGTACCAAACCACTGGTGACAGTCTGAAAGAGATCATGTTTCCTCCCTCTTCTCATCATACCCCAATTTCATGTTCATGCTTAACAATATGGTATGATCATGCTAATAATGTACAACAAAGATTCATTTCACTCATACATGCATCCATAAATAATAAAGACATAATAGGACTTATCTCGAGTCCTCGCTTTTATCCACAAAGGTAACTTAGTGATCCATACCATCACTTGGCTTTTGGCCAAACACGTATAACAACATAATTAACATATAAAGTGTGTAAGAGTTACACACCGATAATACGTAACACAACGCTCTCTATGTCGACGCTTATCGCTAATGAGACACAATCGCTATCTCCTACTACTACTCGCCTTGGCCGCCCATAACCCGGTGGCCAATCTCGAATCTACGACATCGCTCTTCTTAAACTTAAGGGCTGGGTTTACGGGTCCAACCCCTCCTTAGAATCGCTGCATTCGAGTCCATGGAATGATCTTGGTCGAAAGACCGAGTTAACACATAGAGTAAGATGTGAATAGATTAACACGTTTAGTTGAATAGATCTCCTTACCTCGATCGACAAAGCCAAAGCTTGGTGCTTGATTCACAAGTCAAACGAATCCTCGAAAGTCTCCAAAAGAATGCGACACCACCCCACCTATATTCCGCCAAGAGTTTAAAGAATGGGATGATCGCCTTCGCACTCAACGCAAGAAAGATGATTGAAACGAAAAGAAAACTCTTACCACAATCACTAGAGAAACCGATTGGCAGTGAAGGAAGATTAGTAACGGCGATCCACTAATGCCGAAGTTGTTCTGCTCTTGAAAAGGAAGAGATAAAGGATAAAGGTGCTATTCACCAAAAGATATTCGGCTAAAGTATTCGAAAGAAAAGAGAGAAGAGTAACAGAGTTTTCAGCAAAAAGATGTGGCTTCAGAAGGTTTCGGCGTTGATGTTATTGGCAAAGCAAATAAAACAAAGATGATGAGTGGAAGGCAAAGTAGGTTTCGGCCAAACACCAAAAGAAGAAAAGCAGAAGAAGAGACTTAGGAACGGGTAGAAGGGAAGATGAAAGAAATGTGCAATTGGTCTTCTTAGTTTCGGCTACAAGTCATAGAGGAAGAAAATGATAGTTGGCTAGACAATTTCGGCAAAAGAGAATAAGAACAAAAGGGAGAAACTAGAATAAAGAGCACACTCACAAATGCCGAAAAAAGAAACATCTACACCCCTACACACTACTTAATCCACTTAAATTCGGCACCCACACCTCCTTGCCAAAACCGAATGCTTCACACCCCTTACACTCCTCACAATTTCGGCTAACACTTCCCCTTTCCCCTCAAACACCATGCCGTCCTTTCCATCTCTCCCTGATTCCCTCTCCTCCACTCATTCAAACCAATTTGAATAGTTCAAACTCCTAAAATTCCTCTCCACCATCCATTCAAAACGTTGACTCAATCAACACTCCCCTCTTTAAGTGCCCTTGTCGAATCCACCACTTGCCTCTCCATGCGCAAAATAACAACCCCAAAATGCTCTCCTTGCAGCTCGAACTTGATCCCTGCCAGCTCCCCTGAGGCGTCACCTACCTCAACCTTTAAGTGGCGACTCCTTGCCACTTCACTAAGGCACATCTTTGTGTCATCCAACACAAACAATATCCCTTAAGGCCTAATTCAGCTAGCTTCCCCTAAAGGTGCTCAAAAACAAATTTTTCCCCAAGACTCCGACTTACCCCCAAATCATTCCTGGACCCTAAAGTACCCTAAACTAGCATGGTAACCATAGCATTCACACACACACATATAAAATGCAAAGGCCCCAATTCAGGATGTTACAATGAGGAAGGACTTCCAACTCCTCAAACCACCCTGATAATGCCAATGAGAGGTAAGTCTAGCTTAAGACTATAAACGAGCGCTTCTCGGGAGGCAACCCGAGTACTAACTCCATTAATTTTTACACTTTTTTATTTTCACTTTTATTTTTCCTTTTTAGCATTTAATTTTAAACTAACCAGAGTGCAGATTTTCAGACCACACGGCCTTGCACACGGCGTGGCCGTGGCCGTGGCGTGTGGATACTACTGACTTCGCATCGACACATAGCGCAGGTAGTGCGAGCCAATGACGAAAGATTCCCGCATCACGGACGACTATAAATTGCCACGGGCCGTGTAATATGGTCGTGGTGGAACAATCGAGGAAGACACACGGGCTCCAACCAACTAGCCACAGCCGTGCGATACGGCCGTGGTCGACATTGTTTGATCCTACATGGGCGTGGTGACCACGAAACGGGCGTGGGAAAAACGAATGAAACACAACACGGTCGTGTGATACGGCCGTGTGACCCAACACGCCCATGGTACACCGGCGTGGGGACGTACCAGTTTTGAAAATTCTATTTAAAACACCCCTTGCCCCCTTTTCTAACCCACTCCCCATCCCTTTTTCCCTACTCACATTCACCCTCCCCTCCCAACCCCTCCATTCTTTCCTCTATTCCTCCATCTACAAAGCCCTTGAGCCACACCACATCCATATCGAAGAAACGGAAGGATCCACGCACAGTCTCCCTGTGGGAGACCAATCTACATAAGTTCATGTCGGCCGCTTCATATATTCGACAAGCCAAGGGTCTTTGAGACCATTCTATTTTTCTTTTTCCTTTCTCTTCTCCTTTTATTTTCCTTTTATTTATTTGTCTTATGTTTAATTTAGTTTATTTTATCTTAGTTTCTTGATTTTAGGTTCTAAAGGCTGCTAGGGAATCACCCCACCACGACCACTGCCAACACCACCGCGGCCTTAGAAATCACACCCCCTCGCGAACCATCCAACAATAAGGACCATTCGGTCCATTAATCTTTTATTTTAATTTTATTTCATTTTTTATTTTCCTTCACTTTATCTTACTTTTCTTTAAACATATAATTAGTATAAGTCAAATTATTCTTATTATCTCCTGGCTAATTCTTCACGAGCTTCCCAATTTCTTCATCTAGCACAGAAATTGTAGGCGGCTACCATACCACCGCCAGAGATGCCTCCTCCAACTTCTCTTTCACCTCCAAATCAAGTTTCCACACCTCCAACTCAAGGAACCCATCCAAATTTAGGAAGTTTCATCTCTCCCTATCTTTTATGAATTTCTATCTATCTTTGTACATTGAGGGCAATGTACATCTTAAGTGTGGGGGGTGAATCTTAAAAGTGCCAAACTTTTTGCATTATTCTCAAATCCTGAATTATGCCTTGTCTTAAGTAAGTTTCTCATATTATGATTAGAATGAAATTTCCTGTGATTTATGATTTTTATTGATATATTTTAGATTAGGTCATTGATAACTGTGCATTGATAATTTAAACTTTAAGATACTAAAGAATCAAGCAGGATAAGTCTATTTTTCAAAATTAAATTTTTTTTAGGTTGTCTACCTGAATTTGAATATTACTTTGAAGTTTGAAATTTTCTAGGTTGACATCAAAAAGCCATAATTTTTGTGAGATGTTGAGCCTTATAGAGCATATATTCTTTTTCTTGCTCACTTTATTGATTATGAGTGTGTCAACATTGATTTGTTATTCTAGAACTTGCATCGATTATACATGTCGAGACCACACCTTTGATTTGATATACTAAGATGATAAAGGCACCTAGGTTTTAACCCACTCACTCCACTAAAAAGCCTACCCACTTCATTAACCCCTAGTGAACCCCGTTGATCCTAACAACCCTTTTTATTGACTCACCCACTAATATTAACCCAAAACCCTTTGTTTTTGTTATCACCATTCCTTTTGACTACCCTTATATCGAGATTTGATTTGATCGATTGCCTATTAATTTCGATAGTAAATTCATCAATAATTATATATATTTGATTTGTTCTTACAAAAATATCGAAGTATATTCATTATTATTCTGTGATTAAGTGAGCTTATACGTTTAAATCCCAATGGTTGAAAAAGAAGCTCGTATTAGTAATAGTATTATTATTACAAGTTCTCAATTGATGTAATTATTTATTATCAGTTCATTGTTTCTGGTTAGGTAATTTGTCAGGTCAATCTCGATTCTAACCTTCTAATTCAGCCTATATCCACACCTTAACCCAAGCCCCATTACAACCCTGTTAAAGACCTTTTGATTTGTGTATTATCTCATATTATAGTGGTGGAGATTTGATTCTCATGCAAGCCTATGGGATTAACTTTTCATGTTCGACTTATGAGTGCTTAATTTTTGAACCTTAAACACCTCGAGTGATTTGAGAGAATCTTTAGTGAGGATGTCAGTCCTTGTCGATTTTGAATAAGAGGTAATCATTCAGATGAGGGGAAACACCTATGTTTTATGCCACAAATGCATGACTTAGATTGTTTGAATCTTTAGGACTCTTTGAGTTGAATTATCCATGTATAAATTATCTGTGAATTATGATGAAACATTATTGATGAATATTATGAATCAAGGAAGTTCGTTTTAATCATGAGTTGAGAATTTTGCTTGAGGACAAGCAAAAGCTTAAGTGTGGGGGTATTTGATAAACTAAAATAGTAACATATTTTAAACCCACATTTAGCATGCTTTTGGGTCATTTAAGCCTTGAATTGTGTAATTTGGTGCTCTTAATCCTTTTTTTTTCATGTTTTATACTCAGGAAAGCACCGGAGGATGAAAAGAATGAGAAACGGGCTTAAAACAGACCAAATAGGCCAAATTACGAAATCGACACGGCCTGGGCCCAAGCAACACGGCTGTGCCTCTCTAATCAGACCTGAACACGGCCTGGCCACGACTCACACGGGCGTGTGCCAAGGGCGTGCCCCTGCCGTGGAGAAGAGGAATTTCACTCGGATTTGGATACTTAAGGGTAAAGAAACACATTCCAAAAGCCTATATAAACACCCTAGAGGCCAACTTTCAGGCGGCGTCCAGCTAGGCCAAGGAGCTGAGCCAGAAAGATCGAACTCGAAATTACTTGAAGAAAGCCAGTTGATTCATCTCAAGAAGCCGGAGTTATACTCAAGACGGAGGATCTCTCCTCAATTCCTTCAGGGGTTTTAGAGTTTTTCTTATGTTTTGTTTTATCTTTTCTTTTGAGATGTATTCTATTATCATTATGAACTAAACCCTCAAATACCCGAGGGGATGAAACCTAAGATGAATTTTGTTATCGCTTCTTTAACTATATGATAAATATTTGATTTGTTCTTAATTATGTGTTCTTAATTCTTGTGTTGATATTTCCAGGATATTAATTCAAGTTTGATGTGCTTAGGTGGAGGAGCAAAAGTCCCTGCCTAAGAGTAGATCTAGCATAATTAAGCGGAGTTGATCGCACGCCTAGAGATAGGGTGACGAGATTTTGCCAGATTAGGGTGAAACCTAATATGGGATTCTATAGATCGAGTTAATGCAATTCTAGGGGTTTTAATTAGAAAGAGATTTCAATTAATCAACCTAGGGTTAGACGTTAGACGCCTCGAGAGAGGGGTTAATATACATTAGGGAGTCTTACGGATCAAGTCAAATGAATAAATCGTCTGGTTCAGAGTTAGATAACAAGTGAAGTCTAGGTGGATTCTTCCTTTGGTATTGTTTTAATCAATTGGTTTTTCCCACAAGTATTTCCCTAATTTTATTCTTTTTGTCTCATCGTCTTTAGCTTAGTAGTTAGTTAATTTTCTAGATTAAACCGATTCACTTCAATTTTAAGGCTAAATAATAAAAAGAAAGTTAGTATTAGTACTTTCTGCCTTTTTGGGTTCGACAATCCGGTCTTGCCACTAAGCTATACTATTGTTTGATAGGTACACTTGCCTCAATCGTTGTCATAGTTAGTTTTTAGGCCCGATCATTCTCATTATAAATTTTAAGACTGTGACACACCGATCAATTACCAACCAATACAAAACACAAATACCACAATGTACCATTAAATTTCATGCCATATTTCACTATATCAAATCATCAATATGGTCATTTTCTAAACATGCATTATTTAGCTAAATTTCACAAACATACTAAAATCAAATTATAACCATTTAGTACCCTTAAATACCAAATACCAACTAACATCACATATGCCATATACACATATATATACATGATTCAATCATACCAAAATAAGCCAACTTATATGGAAATATAATAAACCGAACTTAGAACATTTACAAGCCAACTCAAATGGCTACATTCATCATGAATTCATGAACCAAAATGACCAAAATCCCTATACATGCCATATACCAAAATACCAAAGTTAAAAAGTACCAAGTGATAGTAGGGTAGTGTGACGTAGTCTCCGATGATCCCCAAATCCGAGCTAGCTTGATTTCACTATAAAACACAGAAAATTAAACAAAGTAAGCTATAAAGCTTAATAAGCTCATATGCAATAAAATCAATATAATCATAAATACACAATTCAACAAATTGAATATATCATCAAGTACTCATATTAACTAACAAACCTTTCACTTATTCAATCATAAGATTATATGTGATCTTCACAATTCACTTCGACTTAAAGCTTATACGGTTCATGTACATACCTGTACTATTTCGTATCAATCTCATAATCAACCACGTCTTTTATTTACCCGTTGAACCATTCGGAATACTATCGGATACTCGGGAAACTCGCACTGAAGTGCCACATATATAGCCAATGCTATCTCAATCTCATATCACATATATGCTCGCTCTCGAGCTATCAACGGGCCTGCTCACACAAGCTGTGGGTCAAGATGTAGCTACACGGTGCTGCTCACACAAGCTGTCAAGTAACCTTAACACATGCCGATATACTCAGCCACCGGTAGGACGTACAGGACCAGCACCCGGATCACATAATCACAATAATCCCCTAATGACATGTCACTAGTATCATATCTATTCCTAAGGGTCAACCGGGATTTCTAATGCCGAATCATCGTCAAATCATTGTTGAACATGTCCGAAGTCTCATATTCACAGTTTATGCAATATCAAAGCATTTAAAATATATTTATAACGAAACTTATTACATACGAACTTACCTCGGATGTAAAAACTGCTAAACTGGTCGATTAGTCGAGAACTTATTTAATCTGAGTTTCGCTTTTCTTGATCTATATGTAATCAAAATTAACTTATTTAATCATCTCTCTACTCAATTTAGTCCAAAATTCACTTTAAGGCATTTTTACACAATTACCCCTAATGTTTCACATCTTTTTACAATTTAGTCCTTATTTCATAAAATCACAAATTCATGCAATTTAACTACAACCCATGCTAGACGAATTACAAATAGGTCCCTAGCAGCCCATGTTTTCCATTTTTTCAGATTTTAATCACAAAGTTTCCATATTTCACAATTTAACCCCTAATTTGCATTTTCACTAAAAATCACTTAACAAAACTTGTATAATTCACAACAAACATTCATAATCTATCATTAAACATCAAAATACTCATGTATTCATCAATGGCAACATCTAAAGTCTTTAACAGTTTTGCAAAATAGTCCCTGGGCTAGCTAGACCTAGCTGCAACGATCTCAAAAACATAGAAATCATAAAAAAATAGAACAAAAAGGGACTTACAGTTGAGCAATGAAATGACCGAACCCTAGATAGCTTCCATGGCTTATTATTTCTTTGTATTTTCGGTGATGACAAGAGAAAATGAAAGCTTTTTCTTTTGTTTAACTTATTTTATCTTAATTATTAACTAATTTACTATATTAACCTTTTAATAAAAACATTAAAATTCATTTATAGATGTCCATCTTTGTCCACTTACACTAATCATGGTTTAACTACAACATAAGGACCTTCACTTTAATATTATATAGCTATTAGGCACTTTTAACTAGTAGAACATAACTTTTGCACTTTTCGTGATTTAGTCCTTTTTATCAAATTAACTACTCAAACGATAAAATTTTTAAACGAAACTTTCACACAATCATTCAATCATGCTGTAAACATTAAAATAATAATAAAATAAATATTTTGACTTTGGATTTGTGGTCCCGAAACCACTGTTCTGATTTGACTAAAAACGAGCTGTTACACCGAGACACTTTGAAAATCGAAAACTTGGGCTAACATAGAGTCGGTGCTGCAACACAACACTCCCGTATCGCAACACTGTGTCCAGACATAGAACCTCTATGTCGCAAAATATAGGACAGTTTACCCAGGTTTTCAAAATTTTAGAGTGTGTTGTAATACCGAACCCCGATGTCGCGACATCAGCATCGTGCCAGGGGTGTCGTGACACAGAACCCCTGTGTCGCGACATCGCTGCAAATTTTTACAGGGTCGACCTGACCTGATTGCTCAACCTGTCAGCTTTTAACTTTATTTTACCCGATTTTTAACCTTCAAATCGCCCTTTTAAATTCTAAAACACTCTTTTAACCAAACCCTAAAGCTCTTTTAACTTCTAAACTCTCTCAAATCATCTCAAAATTCTTCAAAGGTAACTTTTTCTTCTCCTTCTTCCTTTCTCTTCTATTTTGTTGTAATATTTTCTCATTTTATTTGGTGCATGTGTGACTATAATCACTAACAAGGGAAGTCATCACAATCTTGGGGAAGGGAACAAGAAGATTTCTGTTCTATTGCTTTTGAAACACATTGATTGTTATTTTGTTAGTGTTCCTAGTAAAAATTATATTAAAAATGTCTCCTAAGAAATCAAGAAAGACTATGGCACAAGAAACACCGGTGGTGTCAGGCCCCTTAAAATTTCAAAACCCGAATACCGAAAAATATTTTCTCGATTTACAAGGAAAATATTTATTCAAGAAAGGGGGTTTGAGCCATCGATGGTTTTGTGTAATGAGATTTGGAAATTGGCCTGAAATCATCGATGGGAGCGATTTTGTGTCACTCCTAAAGAAAATGTGATTATCCCGGTAGTTCAAGAATTCTATGCCTTTTTTAGAGATTAAGAGATGAGAAGACCATATGATGAAATATGGGAAACTATTACGGTAAGAGGTAAGGAAGTACGGGTTACTCTTCGAGAAATATGTGAATTTTACAAAGTCCCATACTATGCAAAGGACTTCCTAGAAAACCCTGATTTAAATATATTTAGGAACATAAACATGGATAACGTTGTAAAATATTTAACTAAATGGAGAGGCGTATGGAACTGTAGACATGATACTGAGTTACCAACTAATTTTAATAAGGCAATTATGTTCCCAGAAGCTAAAATGTGGATGCAACTTATTTGTACTAGAATAGCACCTACAATGAATGTCTCTAATGTAAACATTTTTTGAGTTATTTTGTTGTATAGCATTTTGCAGAGAAAACATATATGTGTCGGGAGATGGATACATCGAAACATGAAATGATGCATTAGTAGCCAAAAGGCTGGGGTCTTCTTTTCTTACCTTGTGACAGCCTTATGCAAAAAGGCTAAAGTTCCAATGGAAGACAATGAGCTATTTATGAGGCCAACAAAGAGTTTGATCGGAGACTCAATAAACACTCAATATGTTGATCTTTAAAAAAAGCCAAATTACATATTGGAACCAAAGAAGAAAGCATAAGATAGACGTCCCTGCATAATTAAAGAAATTGACAACAAATACTCAGAAAGAAAGAGCAAGTGAGACTACAAAGCTAGATTTGATGATCCACTAGATGCAAGAATCAGGACCCGTCATCCAAGAGTTTGCATGACAAGACAATATCAAGGAACCAAACTTCCTACCAAACCTGGATACATTTGTGTCATTCAACATTAGATTCGGGGAACAAATGAGTGAAGAAGAAGGAAAAGAGGAGGATGAGGCTATGGAGCAAGACTTCCAAATGGAGGAGGATGATTACGAGGCGTCATTCCAACTACAGTATTCCATGCCAAAGGGGCCCATCATCTGTAGCCCGACCAAACATACATAACCATCAGGTGGTGGCAGTTCTCAAGGATACGTCTCTAAAAGGGAAAGGCACCTATGGAGAGGGGGCAATCGCCCCATTTCGAAGATTCAAATGATGATTGAATTGAATTTTTATTTTTAAACTGTAATTAATTTTGGATAATTTTTATTTTATAGTTTCAGGAGTAGAACTAATAGTAGATTTTATATATTTATTTTGTTTCTATTTCAAGTTTTCTATGTAGGAACCCCATATGAAAAAAACACAACATATTCGAACTCACAACGGACAAGGAAGGAAACACCTACCATTAGATAACAAGAACCATCATGATCAATCATGTAACTTCTTTCCTTATCTTTTCATGGCTACACATTGAGGACAATGTGTTATCTAAACTGTGTGGGGGGTAACATAATTTTTTTTTAATTTTTATTGTCAATCGTGTGCTTGAGCTTATAGAAATACAAGTGATTGGTAAGGAGCATGTATATAGGTTGATTGTATGTACTATAAATTTGGCATGATAGTAGATGGTTTAAATTTTTAATTATTAGAATATTAAGTTCTATATATTAAGTTCTATATATTACACTATAAATAGGCATTGAGCAATTGAATGGACAAAATGATATAGAGTATTGTGCGGAAGCATGTAAAAGAGTAAAATTATTGTACTAAAAAATCACACTAAGTTCAATTCCCAGGAAAGAGAGGTGGATCACAAGGATCGCTTAAGTACTAGGTCTTTCCTAGCCAGAATATCCCTCTATCGTAATTTAATAGCACAATAAATCACTACAATCACACTCACAAAATATGCATAATAATACAATAAAGAACACTGGAATTTTAACGAGGTTTAGCAAATTTTGCCTACGTCCTCGGGCACTACCAAACATATTCCACTCCAAAATACAAGTGAAGATTTACAAAGAGAGAGAACAATGCCTTAAGTAGAGAATGGAAAATGTGGGTTGATGAAAATGAGAAATGGTTAGGCCTATTTATAGTTGAGGTTCAGGGATCAACTTACAAAGTTACTATACAATTAGGGACCAAAATATTGCAATTATCTCATGCCAAATCTCAATCCCACTTTTGGTGCCTTAAATCTCAGATTTCTAGTGCCAACATTTTGATACCCATATCTTTGACTTTCCAAAGTATGGATGATTGCCAATAATCTCCACCTTGAAGATTTGATTAGGATAATCTTATCTTCACACAATTCTTTCTGTCTTTGTCAACAATACTTGATAGTGCCTTCTTCAACTGTTAAACTTGCAGGATATTGATCAAGTTCAAACAATGTTTGAACTTGGTTGTTGTTACCACCTTAGTCATCATATCTGTGGGATTATCTGCAGTCTTAATCTTCTGAAGATGAATTTTCCCCTCATCAATAATTTCCCGTAAAAAATGGAATCGTACGTCGATATGCTTTGTACGTGCATGATAGACTTGATTATTTGCTAAATTAATAGCACTTTGACTATCACAATACAGGTTAATATGCTCCTGAACCAATCCCAAGGTTTTAACCATACCTTGTAACCAAATAGCTTCCTTCTGACCTCTGTTACAACCATGTATTCGACTTCGTGGTTGACAATGCAATCAGAGATCGCAGTGTAGACTTCCAACTTATTGGTCCTCCAGCAAGTGTAAACACATAACCGGTGGTTGATCTTTGTTTGTCCAAATCACCGGCATAGTCAGAATCAACATACCCAATAACACCTTTACCAAGTGTAGTATCTTGCTTGAACAGTAATCCAACATCCATGGTCTTTTGAATATACCGTAGAATCCATTTCACAGCTTGCCAATGTCCTTTTCCAGGATTATGCATATACCTGCTCACTATACTAACTGCCTGTGAAATGTTGGGTCTTGTACACACCACTGCATACATCAAGCTACCTACTGCATTAGAATATGGAACTTGTAACATGTATTCTTGTTCCGTAGTCGTCGAAGGGGATAGTTGTGCAGAAAGCTTGAAATGAGAAGCCAACGGGGTACTTACAGGTTTTGTCTGCTCGTTCATGCCAAACTGCTGTAGTACCTTCTTCAAATATTGCTTCTGAGACAAGCTAACTCTACCACGAGCTCTATTTCTACATATTTCCATGCCAAGAATCTTCTTAGCTTCACCTAGATCTTTCATCTCAAACTCAAGGTTGAGTTGAGTCTTCAATCTCTCAATTTCAACTTTACTCTTAGATGCTATCAACATATCATCAACATATAAGAGCAAGTATATGAAAATTCCTTCTTGTAGCTTCTGAAAATTCACGCAATGATCAAATTTACTTCTTGTGTACGTTTTCCCTTTCATGAACTGATCAAATCGCTTGTACCACTGCCTCGGAGATTGTTTCAATCCATAAAGTGACTTTGTCAGTTTGCAAACCCAATTTTCTTTATCAGCAACCTTGAATCCATCTGGCTGAGTCATATAGATTTCCTCTTCCAAATCACCGTGTAAAAACGTGGTCTTTACATCGAGCTGAACTAGTTCAAGATCATATTGCGCAACCAAGGCTAGCAAAATCCAAATAGACGAATGCTTCACAACTGGAGAAAACACTTCATTGTAGTCTATTCCTTCTTTTTGAGCGTAACCCTTTGCTACCAATCTAGCCTTGTATCAAATTTCATTTTTACCAGGAAATCCTTCCTTCTTTGCATATACCCATTTGCATCCAATTGCCTTCTTTCCTTTGGGCAGTGTCACCAACTCCCAAGTCCTATTTTTTATGAAGAGACTGCATTTCTTCATTCATAGCTTGCTTCCACTTTACACCATCAGGGTTACTTCTTGCTTCTGTGTAAGTAGAAGAAACACCATCATCTGTAATTGGAAGTGCATAGGCCACCATATCATCAAAGCGAGCAGGCATACGAATCTCTCTTCTTGGCCTCCTATATGCAATTGAATCTTATTACTGTAGAAGTTCTTAGGTCGAAACTTCTTCATCATTTGTTCCTTCAATATTAGCTGGATCATCATTAACCTTTTCAAGCTCCACCTGCTGCAAAGTACTACTGGTTTTGTCATCCTTTTGTGAATCCTTGTTCTTCATCATGGTTGATTCATCAAAAGTCATATCTCTACTGAAAACAATCTTCCTTGTATCAGGACACCAGAGACGGTATCCTTTTACTCCACCAGTTATACCTACGAATAATGCTTTCTTTGCTCTTGGGTCTAACTTAGATTCTTTTACATGATAATATGCAGTGGAACCAAAAACATGTAAAGAATCATAATCGATGAGCGAGTTTACTACCCACATCTCCATAGGAGTTTTTCCATTTATTGCAAACCTGATGGCAAACCCGGTTAATTAGATGGCACGCATATATAATCGCCTCACCCAAAATTCCTTGCCCAATCCAAAGATTGGACAACATACATCAAACTTTCTCCAAAGATAGTCCGATTCATACGCTCGCCACCCCATTCTCACGTGGTGTATCCCGATGAAGTGTCACACAATGCCCTCATCTTGACATACTTGTAGAAATGGATCATTCTTGTACTCAGTACCATTGTCTAATCGAAGTCATTTGACCTTTCTGCCAGTCTGAGTCTCCACCATCTTCTTCCATTTCGAAATGCATCCAAAACTTCACTTTTTCTTTTCATTAGATACACCCATACTTTTCTTGAATAATCATCAACAAAAGTATCAAAATAGTGCATACCTCCCAAAGAAGCCACTTTGGTAGGTCCTCACACATCACTGTGAACGTAGTCCAGAATTCCTTTCATATTGTGAATTGCTGAATTAAATTTTACCTTCGTCTGCTTGCCCAGAATACAATGTTCACAGAATTCCAATTTGTAAGAATTTTCACTTTTCAACAAGCCTTGCTTTGCCAAATTCTGCAAAGCTTTTTCACCAGCATGTCCCAATCGCATATGCCATAACCTCGTAGCCTCTCGACCGCATCTTTCGCAGAAGCTGTTGATATTGATCCAATAACTGTACTTCCATTTAAATAGTACAGGTTATTCCTTCTTGTGCCTTTCATCACCGTCAATACACCAGCTACTACCTTTAGTAATCCATCTCTCAAAGTGATTGTGAGCCCTTTAGATTCTAGGACCCCTAATGAGATGAGATTTTTCTTCAAGCTAGGTACGTGAGCTTAACATCCACAAGACTTGGATTGAGCCGTCGTGATTCTTCAATTGGATTGTACCTACTCCCATTGTCTTACAAACGCTGTCATTGCCCATAAAAACAACTCCACCTTCTAATTCTTTAAGACTAGAAAACCAGTCCTTATTAGGACACATATGGTAAGTACATCCCGAATCCAAAATCCACTCATCTGTATGACATGCCATTGCCATGCCAACCAAGCTAAAGTCTTACTTCTCATCATGCTCCGCTACACATGCATCAGAAATAGCCTTGCCCTTTTGTAACTTAGGACAATTCTTTTTCCAATGCCCTTTCTCACGACAAAAAGCACATTCATATTTGGCAGGTCTCCCTCTGGACTTACTCCTTCTACCAGATTTTTTGCTGTACGAACGTCCTCTTATTGTTAAGACTTCTACAGTTGTATCTCTACGATCTCTTTTATCTTTCTTTCGAGTCTCAGATCTATACAACGCACTACAGACTGCATCAAATGTGATCGTATCCTTCCCATGAAGCAATGTGGTGGTAAGATGATCATATTCATCAGGAAGAGAATTCAACAACAATAATGCCTTGTCTTCATCTTCAAATTTCTCATCCAAATTTAGCAAGTCTGCTAAAATTTTATTGAATGAGTTCACATGGTCATTCATCGACATACCGGGTGCATACGTGAATCGATAAAGTTTCTTTTTCATATAAATCCTATTTTCAAGACTTTTCGCTAGAAACTTTTCTTCCAGTGTATCCCACAACTTCTTTGCTGATGTCTCCATCATGACAGAGTACTTCTGCTCTTTGGCCAAACATAGGTGGATTGTACCACACGCCTGTCTATTGATCTTGGCCTACTCCTTGTCATCCATCTTGTCAGGTTTTTCTTCAAGGACTATATCCAGCTCTTGCTGACATAAGACATCCAGGATCTCACATTGCCACATACCACAATTATTGGTACCATCAAATTTCTCTACTTCAAATTTTGCATTGGTCACAGTAGTCTTTGCTGATGACGATGCCTTTGCCATTTTTCTCCTCAATCCCAACTACTGTATACGTGAATAGTACCGTCAACATGAATAGTGTCATGGATGAACAATACCGTATACGTAAATAGTATCATAAATAATCGTATTCCCCAAGTACGAATCTAGCGCTGATACCAATTGTTGTGCGGAAGCGTGTAAAAGAGTAAAATTATTATACTAAAAAATCACACTAAGTTCAATTCCAAGGAAAGAGAGGTGGATCACAAGGATCGCTTAAGTACTAGGTCTTTCCTAGCCAGAATATCCCTCTATCATAATTTAATAGCACAATAAATCACTACAATCACACTCACAAAATATGCAAAATAATACAATAAAGAACACTAGAATTTTAACGAGGTTCAGCAAATTTTGCCTACGTCTTCGGGCACTACCAAATATATTTCACTCCAAAATACAAGTGAAGATTTACAAAGAGAGAGAACAATGCCTTAAGTAGAGAATGGAAAATGTGGGTTGATGAAAATGAGAAATGGTTAGGCCTATTTATAGTTGAGGTTCAGGGATCAACTTGCAAAGTTACTATACAATTAGGGACCAAAAAATTACAATTATCTCATGCCAAATCTCAATCCCACTTTTGGTGCCTTAAATCTCAGATTTCTAGTGCCAACATTTTGATACCCATATCTTTGACTTTCCAAAGTATGGATGATTGCCAATATAGAGAATACAGGGAAACGAGCATGCTAGTATGGATGATAGATTGTTGAATTTGTAATTGTTTGATTGATTAAATTTGTGAAGATTGAGATGCCTAGGGATGACCCAAGACATTGTTTGGTATACACCCAGAGCCAAAAAGCTAACCTTGTTTATTCATCCTTAGTACATATATTTGAGCCATAAAACACTTCTTGATGAATCTTCATACAAAACTCGAGCCAAAAACATTAATTTTGTAACACCCTACACCCAGTTCGGTTGTCAGACCCGAGTATCAGGATGCACATCAACCACCGTAACTTACGCATACACACATAACATTCAAACAAGGTCAAATTTTAATAACTTAATCAATTACAGAGGTGTTCACGACACAACATTTGAAAATAAACATTAGAAACAATTTAAAGACATGCTTAGAGACCATTTAGCAAATTTCCAAAGAAAATAATGTAAGTATCGATGCACAATATTAGGTATCGATATTTAGTAAAATAGGTATTGATACTAAAAAGAAAATTGATACCGTTCTACCATTTTGCTTTTCTAACTCATTTTTGAACCAAAAACATTTTATCGATACATAATCAAAGGTATCCATATTTTTACCCCGAGTATCGATACTCGTGAAAGGGTATCGATACCAAATTAAGCTATTGTTTTTCTGCACATACATTTTAACATCGAGGTATCAATATTTAAGACTCGAGTACCGATACCTCTGTACAAATCACCAAGAACACAGCAAAACAGAAGATGCACTCATGCTCAACTATTATTCCTTTTAACATGCATCATTAGACACATTACTAATAATCAAACATTCATAAATATAGTTACAAACAATACCAAAACTCCAAAGTCCAAAATCATAATAAACAAATAATATTAATGAATGAAATTCTAAACCCACATTGCTTTTATTCAAAATACCCAAAGTTTATAACAAGACCTACTTAAACTTATTGCCTTGCTAGGATCACTTCCTTGGCCGCACCGCTCACACCAAAAACACTACTTATCTGCAAAGATATAATGAGAAGTGTGTGAGCTTAAACAAACTCAGTGAATTCGAAATAACCACAAAGCATACACAACATCAAAGGTTAAACAAGAACATACTACAATACATTCATAACCATATTCTAATCAAGTCAAAATAACATATTCACGCTTCATTAAATCATAAAACAAGCATATACTCTCACATGCAATTATACTCAACTCATATATAAATAATTCATTTTACGATAATTCATCAAGACAAAACAACGTATTCATGCTTTAATAACTAACAAGTCTTGTAACTACCCATTTTTCAATGGTGCTAGAAACGGTGGTTTCAGGACCACAAATCTGACATTTCGGCTACTAAATATTAATTATTTAATATTTACGATATCATTAGTATTGTATTAAATTTTGGTTAAGAAATTTTATCGTTTGGATAATTAATTAAGTAAAAGGGACTAAAGTGTAAAAATGGAGAAAGTTGATTTCCAATTGTAGAAGTTACCAAATAGCTAAGGAAAGGTTAGTTAAGGGTCTTGGATGGTAAATATACCTTTTTTATAATTAGTGGACGGTTCTAAGGTTTGAAATTGCATGAAATTTGATTATAATGGTAAGGGCAATTTAGTAATTAGTTTATTACCATTATAAACAAATAGGAAATATGATGAAAATAAACCATCTTCAACCTAATATCTACCTTAGCCAAAACCCTGAAATAAAGAGGAGAAAACATTCATTCTATCTTTGTTCCTTCGATTGGGTAAGTAAATTTTGCCCATTTTTAGTGATTTTTATGTTTTTGATTTTGTATTAGCTTAATCTATTTAACCCGAGGACTAATTTGTAAAACTGTCAAACATTTTGGATTTTCCATTGATGAGTTAAGTTGTTTCTCGAAGCTTTTGAAAGATTTCTAAGCTTAGATGTTAAAATGGATTGTTTTGTAAAGTAGTTTTTGATAATTTTAATGTTTAGGGACTAAACTGCTAAAATGATGAAATTGCTTGTACTTCATATGAAATATTTGCAAATAGGCGGCTGTTGGAAAACCATGGAAGGTTGGATAAAATGGGTTCAAGAGAAAATAGGTAAATTGTATGCTTGGGGCTTAAGGATTAAATTGTATAAAGGTGAAACATTGAGGACAATTTTGTAAGTGTCAAAAGAGGACTAATGTAACACCCCCCACCCGTATTCAACACCAGAATAGGGTTAGGAAGTATTACCGGACTTATCATACAATTACACATGCATTTCTCAAACATTTTCACATTTCATGCAATCATCATTCAACATCAATCATAATGTCCCTATTATGAGCTTACGAGGCTTAAACATGCTTTGGAAGTGGTTCGGGACTAAACCGATAACATAGGAAACTTTTACAAAACTTATAAAAAAAATTTAAACTGCAGGGGTCACACGCCCGTGTGCCCCGACCGTGTCACTCACACGGCCAAGAGACACGCCCGTGTCTCAGGCCGTGTGGACATTCGAAATGGGATCACATGGCCGTGTCCCAGCCCGTGTCCGACCTCGTATAACTCTCTAACTTGGGTCACACGGCCAACACATACGCCCGTGTGGCTAGCCCATGTGCCAGGTCGTGTGCTAGGCCGTGCTAAACCTGTAGGGTATACTGACTTATTCCATACGGCCAAGTCACACGCCCGTGTGTGAGGCCGTGTGGAGCATACTGACTTGATTTCAATTTCAACACCAGGGGACACACGACCGTGTAACATAACCGTGTGTCACACACGGCTGAGACACACGCTCGTGTGGACAAAAATAGGTTATTTACCAAGCCAATTTGCCACCCAAATTTGTACACACCTACATCAAACCAATTGATACCAATACAAGGCATAAATAATCATTCAATCAACTTCAACCAAGCATCATTTATTCCATTTCAATACCAACAAATACAAGACTCATTTTACCACAATATGCAATGCAAATACATACCAAACTTTACCCTTTTCATTCATTAATATGGTCATTTTCAAACATACATCAATTTACCTAAACTCATAAGCATACTAGTTACCAATTCATCAAACACTTAATATTCACCATATCCATTTTCAACAAGTATCAAATACCATCATAACTAGCATTTTATAAGGCAATTACTAAACTCAAACAAAGCCATTTGCACACTTATATACATCATCAAATTCACCATCATAAGCCAACTCACATGGCTAAATATATATATATATAAACCAAACCTAATATTTACAAGCCAACACAAATGGCCAAAATACATATACCAAAAAGACCAAGTCCCTATACATGCCATATACTTAAAATACCAAAATTCATAAGTACCAAGTGATAGGTGGATAGTGCGAAGCGATCTCCGATGATTCCCAAATTCGAGTTAGCTTGATAACACTATAAAACACGGGAAAATAAACGATGTAAGCTATAAAGCTTAGTAAGCTCTATAAAATAAACTCGATATAATCATAAACACATAATTCAACAATTGATTATAAATACATGAATTCACATCAACTAACAAACCTTTCAATTACTCATTCACAAACTATATATTTGCTTCACCATTTCTTCGATTCAAAGATAATATGGTTTATGCACGTACCTGTACCATCTCGTACTAATCTCATTCTCAACCACATCATTCATTTACCCGTAGAACCATTCGGAATAGAAGTCGGATACTCAAGAATCTCGCACAATAAGTACCTATACCATGGCCCGAAGCCAAATCAAGGTAACTTATATCTGAAGTACTGATATCATGGACCGAAGCCAAATCAGCCGATATTCATGGCCTAAAGCCAAATCGGTATAACTCGCACCCAAAGTGCTAATATCATGGCCCGAAGCCAACTCAATGATTGTAATAGCCCGATTTTGGGGCTAATCAGAACAGTGGTTTCGGAACCACTAATCTGAGACTGGAGAAATTATTTTTAATATTATTTTATGAGTTATATCATGATTATATGAGTGCATGAAAATTTTGGTGAATTAATTGTAGCTATTGCATGCTTAATTTCGAAAAAGGACTAAATCGCATAAAGTGTGAAAGTTTTGATTTACAAGCTAAAGGTGTCAAATAGCTAGGGAACCTTAAATTGGTGGTCCTTAATGTGCATTTAGGCTTTTAGGGGAGTGTTGGCTGGCCATATGGACAAGAAAATACATGGTCAAGGATTAGGTGAATTGTTTGGTGACTTAATTGATTAATAATCATAAAATAAAGAAAAAAAAAAGAGATATCATCTTTTTCATTTCTCTTCTCCACTGAATTTTTCACTCAAGAAAGGGCCATGGAAGCTTGAAAATTTCAGCAACTTACAACCCTTGCAAGTAAGTGTTTTTTATGGTTATTTTTGATAATTTTTGTACTTTTGGAACCCTTGTAGCTTAAGCTAGCTAATGGGGGGACTATTTTGCAAAATGATTGAAAGTATATGGTTTTTCAATGAGAGCATTAGTGTTGTTTGCTGAATTTTTATGGAAGAAAATGAGTCTTGGTTGGTAAATAATCAACTTTTTTTAAGTGATTTTCATGAAAACACCTAAAAAGGGGCCTTTTTGTAAATGTTGTAAAATAGGTGGTAAATGTGTGAAATAATTGGGATTTTGAGTTGCTATAAAAGAGAATATGAAACGGCTAAGCTTGGGTGTGTGAAAAATGAACACATTTCATTTTACGAGCCTTGGGGCAAAATCATAATTTTGTGAAAATCTAGGGGCAAAACGGTAATTTTTCCAAAATAGGAATTTTTGGAGCGATTTGATTAATGAGGTTACTTAATAAGCTAAATATGTCATTATAGATCAAGAAGAACGTGGAATCAACCTTGACTGAGAAAAAGGCAAGGTTTCGGACTAAATTGCAAATTGACATATTTTGTATCGAGGTAAGTTTATATGTAAATGATACATCCTTTTTACTTATGTTTTTACATATTAATGCATTGTGTGAATGGTGAATGAATATTATTAAAATTCATTGAAATGATAGAAAGTGAGGAAATTCTCGGATGAACCTTCGGAATAGAAAAAGGATACGGATAAATATCTGTGAATAAGTGGTTATTGGTGGGCTATGTGCGATACCGCCGTATTTGTTATTATTGGTGGGTTTCGTGCAATACCACCGTATTTGTTATTAATGGTGGGTTGTGTACGATACCACCATATTCGTTATTATTGGTAGGCTGTGTGCGATACCACCGTGGACATGTGAATATTTGGTGGGCTGTGTGCGAAACCACCGTGTTAATTATTAATGGTGGGCTGTGTGCGAAACCACCATGTATCTGGTATTATTCCGAAGTGTTCATCGAGAAACTTTAACTAAGTGAAATTACGTGTGATTGTGTGATGACAAGTGCAGGGTATATATATATATATGCATGTAAATGTGAACGATGTTTATGATATGTATTTGGGATGTGGTAAGATTTGAAATGAGTAAGTACAACTACGAGGATCTGAATTGTTCTTGATTAGTATGTAATGTTCTTGATTGATAAGTATGTGGTATGATGTTCATTGTTTACATATAGACTTACTAAGCTTAAAGCTTACTCCCTTCTCTTTTCCCTTGTTTTATAGTGTTAAAAAGCCAGCTCGGGATACGGAGACCGTTAGAGGATCACCCACACTATCCGTATATTTTGGTATAGTTAGATTTAGCATTTTGAGTATGGCATGTATAGGGACTTAGTCTTTTATCGAACATCATATTATTTTGGGCTAAATGTGTTGTCTTATTTGAAGATGAATTCTTTTGTATAAGGCCATAGTTGATGGTTATTTCTTATTATTATATGAAATGATGATGTTTTTCATGAATGTGCAAGTTGCATGTTTGAATAAATGGTATAGTTATACATGAATAAATAGGTTGCTTGATGTGGCTTATGATGGTACAAGTAAGGGTGGCAGAAAGGGCTTGGTAAATAGCCTTGTTCTTGTCCACACGGGTAGACGTACGGGTGATAAACCGAAATAGTAACATATTTTAAACCCACATTTGGCATGCTTTTGTGTGATTTAAGCCTTGAATTGTGTAATTTGGTGCTCTTAATCCTTTGTTTTCATGTTTTACACTCAGGAAAGCAGCGGAGGATGAAAAGAATGAGAAACGGGCTTAAAACGGACCAAATGGGCCAAATCACGAAATTGACACGGCCTGGGCCTAAGCAACACGACCGTGCCTCCCTAATCAGACCTGAACACGGCCTGGCCACGATTCACACGGGTGTGTACCAAGGGCGTGTCCCTGCCGTGGAGAAAAGGAATTTCACTCAGATTTAGATACTTAGGGGTAAAGAAACACATTCCAAAAGCCTATATAAACACCCTAGAGCCCAAGGCTTTTGTCAGGGGCGTCCAGCTAGGCCAAGGAGCCGAGCCAGAAAGATCAGAATTGTGGAAATTACTTGAAGAAAGCCAGTTGATTCATCTCAAGAAGCCGGAGTTATACTCAAGACGGAGGATCTCTTTTCAATTCCTTAAGGGGGTTTTAGAGTTTTTCTATGTTTTGTTTTATCTTTTATTTTGAGATGTATTCTATTATCATTATGAACTAAACCCTCAAATACCTGAGGGGGATGAAACCTAAGATGAATCTTGTTATCGTTTGATGAACTATATGATAAATATTTGATTTGTTCTTAATTATGTGTTCTTAATTCCTGTGTTGATATTTCCAGGATATTAATTCAAGTTTGATGTGCTTAGGTGGAGGAGCAAAAGTCCCTGCCTAAGAGTAGATCTAGCATAATTAAGCGGAGTTGATCGCACGCCTAGAGATAGGGTGACGAGATTTTGCCGGATTAGGGTGAAACCTAATATGGAGTCCATAGATCGAGTTAATGCGATTCTAGGGGTTTTAATTAGAAAGAGATTTCAATTAATCAACCTAGGGTTAGACGTTAGTCGCCTCGAGAGAGGGGTTAATATACATTAGGGAATCTTACGGATCAAGTCAAATGAATAAATCGTCTGGTTCAGAGTTAGATAACAAGTGAAGTCTAGGTGGATTCTTCCTTGGGTATTGTTTTAATCAATTGGTTTTTCCCACAAGTGTTTCCCTAATTTCATTCTTTTTGTCTCATCGTCTTTATCTTAGTAGTTAGTTAATTTTCTAGATTAAACCGATTCACTTCAATTTTAAGGCTAAATAATAAAAAGAAAGTTAGTATTAGTACTTTCGGTTCCTTTGGGTTCGACAATCCGGTCTTGCCACTAAGCTATACTACTGTTTGATAGGTACACTTGCCTCAATCGTTGTCATAGTTAGTTTTTAGGCTCGATCATTCTCATTATAAATTTTAAGACTGTGATACACCGATCAAGTTTTTGGCGCGATTCTTGGGAATTGAAATATTAAGAACACTCAATTTTTATTACTTTAGCCATTTTTATTTTCTGCAATTTTACTCTTATTTTGTTTTCTATTTTTATCTTTCTAAATTTTAGTCTTTGCTCCTTGTAGGTACCTCTAGTTTATGACTAGAAGGAACCTGACAGGACCTTTAATTTACGATAGTGAGATCGAAGTAACCGCTCGCAGAAACCGGAGAGAAATTAGGCGAAGTCTACAATACACAGAAGAAAAGCAAGAAAACATCATCAATACCACCGAAGAGATGGCTAAAAATAATCTGCTACCTCTAGAGATGGCCAAAAATCAGGCTCCTCGAACTATGTATGATTATGCTAAGCCTAGTTTAGTTGGTACTGAATCTAGTATTGTTAGACATACTATTGTTGCAAATAATTTTGAACTGAAACCTAACACAATTCAGATGATACAGCAATTTGTTCAGTTTGATGGTTTGTAGGATGAGGATCCTAACACACACTTAGCGAATTTTTTGGAATTCTGTGACACTTTTAAAATTAATGGTGTTTCTGATGATGCCATCCGAATTCGGTTATTTCCCTTTTTTTTGAGGAATAAAGCTAAACAGTGGTTGCATTCTCTTCCCCGAGGATCAATTACTACATGGGAACAAATGTGATAAACCGTAAAAGTAACATATTTTAGGCCCACATTTAGCATACTTTTGGATGATTTATCCCTTGATTTATGTAAAAAGGTGCTCTTAATCATTTCTTTTCATGTTAAATACTCAGGAAAGCACCAGGGGATGAAAAGAACGCAAAACGGGCTTAAAACGGGACAAATGGGCCAAAGCATGAAATCGACACGGCCTGGACCAAAGATCACACGGCCGTGCCTCCTTAAAGATCTCGAACACGGCCTGGACCACGACTTACACGGCCGTGCCTCATCAACGAAGTCCATACGGCCTGACCACGATTCACACGGGCGTGTGCCATGGTCGTGCCCCTGCCGCGGCCAAGAGGAGTTTTACTCGGATTTGGATGCTTGGAGGCAAAGAAACACACTCCAAAGTCTAATTAAACCCCTAATTAGGAATTTCACTCAAATTAGGATACTTGGAGACCAAGTAACACATCTCAAAGCCTATATAAACACCCTAGGGGGCAACTTAAGAGGGGAGTTCGGCAGAAGCCTTCTGCCAGGGCTTTTGTCAGGGGCGGTGAGCTAGGCCAAGGAGCCAAGCCGAAAAGGTCAGAGTTGTGGGAATCACTCGAAGATAGCCAGTTGATCCATCTCAAGAAGTCGGGATTCTACTCAAGACGGCGGATCTCTCCTTCAATTCCTTCAGGGAGTTTTAGGGATTTCTTATGTTTTGTTTTATCTTTTCTCTTGAGATGTTTTCTTATTTAGTTATGAACTAAACCCTTCAGATACCTGAAGGGGATGAAACCTATGATGAATCTTGTTATTATTTTCTAAATTATATGATAAATACTTAGTTTGTTCTTAATTATGTGAGCTTTATCCAAATTTAATGTGCTTAGGTGGAGGAGGAATAGACCCTGACTAAGAGTAGATCTAGCATAATTAAGCGGAGTTGATCGCACGCCTAGAGATAGGGTGACGAGATTTTGCGGACTAGGTGAAACCTAATTTGGGAGTCCATAGATCGATTTCTTCGCTATTCCAAAGGGGTTATTATAAGAGAACGAGTTCCACTAATTAACCTAGGGTTAGATTTTATTCGCCTCGAGAGAGGGGTTTAATATACGTTAGGGAGTCTTACAGATCAAACTAAGTAAATAAAATCATATGGTTCAGTTGATAGATAACAAGTGAAGTCTAGGTGGATTCTTCCCGAGGCGCCGTTTAAATCAACCGAGTTTTTCTCAAAGTTATCTCCCAATTTTAGTCTTTTTCGTCTTTTGTGTCCTTAGCTTAGTAATTCGTTAAATTTAGATTAAAAGCAACTTCACGTATTTTAGGTTAAATAATAAAAAGAAAGTTAGTATTAGTACTTTTAGTTCCTTTGGGTTCGATAATCCGGTCTTGCCTAAGCTATACTACTGTTCGATAGGTACACTTTCCTTTAATAGTTGTCAGAGTTAGTTTCCAGGTTCAATCGTTCTTTTTATAAATTTTAAAGCTCTGATTCACAGCGATCAAGTTTTTGGCGCCGTTGCCGGGGAACTAAAATATTAAGAAAGCTCTATTTTTATTACTTTAGCCATTTTTTTCATTATTATTATTATTATTATTATTATTATTATTATTATTACTTTGCTAATTTTTCCTCCATTTGCTTTTGGCAGATAATTTTAGTTTTTAGAGAAGATGGCACTGAATAATTATCAGTGGCAAGCGATGAGAACAATTCCTACTAAAGCAGCCAGTGTCTTCAACCTCGACGTGGCCACCAGGTTATCTAACCAACTAGAGATGATGAATGAAAAGATGGATGGTTTGTATAGTCTCTCGCAGGTACACCCGTAAATGCAATATGACTCGAATCTAGGAGGCGTGGCGAATCCTCGAGTACCCACCCTACGGATATGGCATGGAAAACGAGCAAGCTCACTATACGGGTAACTATTCTAGACCACAAAATAATTTTTATAATGACACTTATAATGCAGGTTGGAGGTACCATCCCAATTTCTCATGGGATGATCAAAATAGCCAAGGATCTAACTTCCTCCAGATTTTCAACAACCACCTCACCAACAGAAAGATGAGTCGAACATTGAAGAGATGTTGACAAAATTCATGGCGACCCACGTAAACTCGTCTCCAAAACACCAAACAAAGACTCAAGATCACGAGGCATCAATCAAAGGGATCGAGAACCAAGTTGGGGAACTTACTAAGTCGGGTTGGACAACTTGCATGAAGCTAATCTCGTAACAACTACAAGAAAGCTTGCTAAGCAACACTGAAACTAACCCAAAAGAGCAAATTCAAACCATCACAACTCATGATAGTAAAGGTTTAGATGAACCCAACTCAATACAAGAACACGAGGAAGAAGAAGGTAAAGTAGAGGTAACACGAGAAAAGCCAAAACCGATAATCAAAGAGTACCAACCTCGCATACCTTACCCCAAGCATTAAAGAGAGATGATACAGAGGAACAGGTTCGGTAAGTTTCTTAAACTTTTAAAGAAATTACATATTAACTTACCTCTACTCAAGCTCTTTCGCAGATACTGACTCTAGAAAATTTTTAAGGAGTCATTAATGAAAAAGTGAAGGATAGACTAGGAATCACATGTGGAACTCAACGCAAAGTGCTCGGCAATTCTACAAAATAGACTACCACGTAAATTAAAAGATCCAGGAGTTTTACAATTCCATGCATAATTGGTAGTTTATCTATAGAAAATCGTTAGCCGATTTAGGGGCAAGCATAAATGTTATGCCTTATAAACTGTTTAAACAACTAGGTCTAGGGAAACCCAAACAAACTAGGATGAGCATCCAATTAATCGATAAAACTATCGAATTCCTAGGGGTATAATAGAAAATGTTCTAATCAAAATTGATAAATTCGTATTCCCAGTAGACTTTTTCGTTTTAGACATGGATGAGGACAATAATATTCCTTTAATTTTAGGAAGACCCTTTTTAACAATCGCGAGCTAAAATTGATATCTATGCAGTGAACTCATACTTGGGTAGGCGGCGAGATAGTCACTCTTCAAGCTCTTGATTCGGCGAACATCAAGTGATAAAGGTGAGAAAGTAAATTCGGTTGATAACCAACTTGTTCAACCTTCATTGCAGAAAACACCACAAAGCTACAAACCGGCCCAGATCATAGACCTTGTGCCAATAAAGAAGAACTATATGAGGAACGGCCTTAAGGTCGATTTAACTAGACAAGCGGAAAACACACTTTAAAGAGAAACTAGGAATACACGAAGTGAAACCAACAGAAACCCCAGACGAGCTGATAGGAACAATAAATCACTTCAAAATAGGGGATCGGGTATTATTGAATAAGGAAGACCCTCGAATCACCAATTCAGACCTCAAGACAAATGAAGAAATCACTTTTGAGGTACTTAATGTCTTCCTATACGGCACAGTCGAGGTAAGCAATCCTAAATTCAACACTTTTGAGGTAAACATTACTCAACTTAAACTTTATATCCACAACCGAATTGATCGCATGAGAAAGGATTTTCACCTCCTCAAACCACCTTGACCACACGAATGAGAGGTAAAGTCTAGCTTAAGACTATAAACGAGCGCTTCTCGGGAGGCAACCCGAGCACTAACCTCATTAATTTTTACATTTTTTTCTTCTTTTACTTTTATTTTCCCTTTTTAGCACCTAACTATAAACTAACCAAAGTGTAGATTTCCAGACCACACGGCCTTACACACAGCCGTGGCCGTGGCCGTGTGGCCACCACAGGAAGGTACAAGGGCGGGGGCAACCACCAGATCTATAATTCTTATTTAACCCCCTTCTTCCTTTTTCTTTTCCAGTTGTTTTTCTTTTTTTCATTTTCCATTATTTACTTTTATTTTTATTTTTATTTTTATTTTTATTTCTTTTAATTTTCTTTTATTTTCTTTATTATTTTCTTCTTATTATTCATTCCATTTAGATTTAGCTTAGGATACAATAAAATTAGGACGGCTGCTTCGAGGACTCTAACGGTTCGAGATGCTTTCCCATGTTCACCTCCAATCCTATCCGGTTTCTTTTCATTGACTTCATCCAAAATTCAGGAAGTTTCACTTCTCTCCTTATCTTATGATTTTATGAATATTTTGCTATTATCTATCTTTGTACATTGAGGGCAATGTACATCTTAAGTGTGGGGGGGTTAACTATAGTATTATTTGAAAATCCCTGAATTATGCCTTTTCTTAAAGTAAGTTTCTCATATTATGATTAGAATGAATTTTTTGATGATTTATGATTTTTATTGATATGTTTTAGAGTAAGTCATTGATAATTGTGCATTGATAATTAAATTCTAAGAATACTAGAGAATCAGGCATGATAAGTCTATTTTTCAAGAATTAAAAATTTTTAGGATGTCTACCTGAATTTAAATATTACTTTGAAGTTTGAAATTTACGAGGTTGACATCAAAACACCCATAATTTTTGTGAGATTTTGAGCCTTATAGAGCATAAATTCTTTTTCTTGCTCACTTTATTGATTATGAGTATGTCAACATTGATCTATTATTCTAGAACTTGCATCGATTATACATGTCGAGACCACACTTTTTGATTTGATATACAGAGATGATAAAGGCACCTAGGATTTAACCCACTTACTCCACTAAAAACCCACCTTCATAATTAACCCCTAGTGAACCCCTTTGATCCTAACAACCCTTTTTATTGACTCACCCACTAATATTAACCCAAAACCCTTTTGTATATTTGTTATCACCATTCCTTGACTCCCTTTTTGTCGAGATTTAATTTTGAGCAGTTGCCTAACTATGTTCTATATTTCAGTTGTTAAAGTTCTTTATTATTACTTGATTTGTTCTTAAAAAAAACGAAGTATATTCATTATTAGTTTTTATTAGTTATGTGATTAAGTGAGCTTATACGTTTGAATTCCAAATATTGAAGAAGCAGCTCGTATTATTAATTTCAAAGTTTCAATTCATGTAATTATTTATTTATCAGTTCATTTTTATAGTTAGGTAATTTGTCAATTCGGTCTCGATTCTAACCCTCTAATTCACCTTTATTCCACACCTTTAACCCAAGCCCCAAGTTAAACCCTTTCAAAGACCTTTTGATTTGTGTTTCATCTCATATTTTAGTGGTGGAGATTTGATTCTCATGCAAGCTTATGGGATTAACTCTTCATGTTTGACTTTTGAGTGCCTAATTTTGAACCTTAAACACTTTGAGTGATTTGAGTGAATCTTTAGTGAGGATGTCAATACTTGTCAGGTTTTAAATTAGAGGTAATTATTTAGATGAGGGGAAACACCTATGTTTTCATGCTACAAAATGTATGACTTGGATTGTTTGAATCTTTAGGACTCTTAGAGTTGAACTATCTATGTATGAATTATCTTTGAATTACGATGAAACATTATTGATGAATATTATGAATCAAGGAAGTTCGTTTTAATCATGAGTTGAGAATTTTGCTTGAGGACAAGCAAAAGCTTAAGTGTGGGGGTATTTGATAAACCGAAATAGTAACATATTTTAAACCCATATTTAGCATGCTTTTGGGTGATTTAAGCCTTGAATTGTGTAATTTGGTGCTCTTAATCCTTTGTTTTCATGTTTTACACTCGGGAAAGCACCAGAGGATGAAAAGAACGAGAAACGGGCTTAAAACAGACCAAATAGGCCAAATCATGAAATCGACACGGCCTAGGCCAAAGCAACACGGTCGTGCCTCCCTAATCAGACCTGAACACGGCCTGGCCACGATTCACACGGGCGTGTGCCAAGGGCGTGTCCCTGCCTTGGAGAAGAGGAATTTCACTCGGATTTGGATACTTAGGGGTAAAGAAACACATTCCAAAAGCCTATATAAACACCCTAGAGCCCAAGGCTTTTGTCAGGGGACGTCCAGCTAGGCCAAGGAGCCGAGCCAGAAAGATCAGAATTGTGGAAATTACTTGAAGAAAGCCAGTTGATTCATCTCAAGAAGCCGGAGTTATACTCAAGACGGAGGATCTCTCTTCAATTCCTTCAGGGGGTTTTAGAGTTTTTCTTATGTTTTGTTTTATCTTTTCTTTTGAGATGTATTCTATTATCATTATGAACTAAACCCTCAAATACCCGAGGGGATGAAACCTAAGATGAATCTTGTTATCGTTTGCTAAACTATATGATAAATATTTGATTTGTTCTTAATTATGTGTTCTTAATTCTGTGTTGATATTTCAGGATATTAATTCAAGTTTGATGTGCTTAGGTGGAGGAGCAAAGTCCCCGCTAAGAGTAGATCTAGCATAATTAAGCGGAGTTGATCGCACGCCTAGAGATAGGGTGACGAGATTTTGCCTGGATTAGGGTGAAACCTAATATGGGATTCCATAGATCGAGTTAATGCAATTCTAGGGGTTTTAATTAGAAAGAGATTTCAATTAATCAGCATAAGGTTAGACGTTAGTCGCCTCGAGAGAGGGGTTAATATACATTAGGGAGTCTTACGGATCAAGTCAAATGAATAAATCGTCTGGTTCAGAGTTAGATAACAAGTGAAGTCTAGGTGGATTTTTCCTTGGGTATTGTTTTAATCAATTGGTTTTTCCCACAAGTATTTCCCTAATTTCATTCTTTTTGTCTCATCGTCTTTAGCTTAGTAGTTAGTTAATTTTCTAGATTAAACCAATTCACTTCAATTTTAAGGCTAAATAATAAAAAGAAAGTTAGTATTAGTACTTTCGATTCCTTTGGGTTCGACAATCTAGTCTTGCCACTAAGCTATACTACTGTTCGATAGGTACACTTGCCTCAATCGTTATCATAGTTAGTTTTTAGGCTCGATCATTCTTATTATAAATTTTAAGACTGTGATACACCGATCAACGGGCGTGTGTCTAGGTCGTGTGTGACACACGGTCTTCCACATGGGCGTATGGTTTGGCCGTGTGTCCCCCTGCATCCTAAGTTGGCAAAACAGAATGCCCAGTGTAACCATACGGGCTGAGACACGGTCGTGTGTCTCAACCGTGTAGAAGACACGGCCATAGGACATGGGCATGTGCCCAGGCCGTGTGAAGTCTATACTTGATTTCAGGAATTTAATTCGCCACACGGCCTAAGGACACGGGCGTGTGTCTTGGCCGTGTGACCTTATTTGGTTGATGACGTCACAAACAGAATGTCCCCTATTTTTGACACGGCCTGAAACACGGGCATGTGATATGCCACACGGGCGTCTCCCCTCACCCACACGGGCGTGTGGACCTTTTTCATGGAAAATTTTCTAAGTTCTTCGAAAGCTTTTCTAAAGTTCTCGGTTTAGTCCCGAACCCCTCCTTATGTATGTTTTGGGCCTCGTAGGCTCATTTAAGGGGTGATATGAATGTTTGTGAAAAGTTTTAAATTTGAGTGGAAATTCATGTCTTGTTTTTTGTATGATTGCTTGCATATAAGTCCGGTAACGCCTCGTACCCTGTTTCGGCGACGAATCTGGGTAAAGGGTGTTACATTTAGTGGTATCAGAGCTATGATTTAGTCGGTTCTCAGACTGCCGTAGAATGTGTGAGAGTTTAGCTATACATTCCATAAATATATTATGATAGTGTGGTGACTCCTGACAATTTCAATCTGTGTCTTCATATAGTAAATGGATCCCGACCGAGCTACTGTTGATGATGCTGCAAGTAATGTACCAGCTCCCGCGCAAGGGACCACGCCAGTAGAAAGTAGACCCGAGACCTTGGTTCAAGGAGAGGAGGCTCGGGAAGCCTTTCTCCATATGATGAGTAATTGGTATATTGAATTTGTACTAGCAAATCCTAATGCTCAACCTCCTTCACCCCCTCCTATACCTCAGCCGGTCCCCGTAGCTTCTCAAGGTATCTACTTGGTAAGACTGACTAAACCCCCGGTCGATAAGATTAGAAAGTAAGGGGCCAAGGAATTTAGAGCTAACATAGATGATGACCCTGACAAAGCAGAGTTCTGGCTTGAGAATTCTATGCGGGTGTTTGATGAACTTTCTTGCACGCCCGAAGAATGCTTAAAATGTGATGTATCATTACTGAGGGACTCGGCATACCACTGGTGGAAAACACTGACATCTGTAGTTCCGAAGGAGAGAGTGACATGGGATTTCTTCTTAGAGGAGTTTCGAAAGAAATACATAAGTCAACAGTTCATCGATCATAAACGGAAGGAGTTCCTCGAATTGAAGCAAGGCAAAATGTCTATAGCAGAGTATGAACGTGAATTTGTCAGGCTCAGTAAGCATGCTCGAGAGTGTGTGTCTACCGAAACTATTATGTGTAAGAGGTTCGAAGAAGGGCTGAACGAGGATATTAGATTGTTAGTCGGGATCTTGGAATTGAAATAATTTGTGGTATTGATCGATAGAGCTTGCAAGGCTGAAGAGTTGAATAAAGAAAAGAGAAAAGCTATGATTGAGGCCCGAGATGCAAGGAAGAGGCCGATGAGTAAGTCGTTCCAAACCCAATCAAAGAGGTCCAAAGAAACGAACCCTCGGATGACTGCTTCAGCTAGGTACTCACACCGAGATCGTGGTAAAACATATTCGGGCTCTAGAGTTCAAGCCACCTCGATGGCGAGTGTGGGTAATGCGAAGTCTAATAAACCTGAGTGTTAGAATTATGATAGACAACATATTGGAGAGTGTTGAGGAAACAATCGAGCTTAATACAAGTGCGATTCAATAGACCACTTCATTCGAAATTGTCTTGAGATGGGTGAGAAAGACAGAAAACAAGAAGTGAGAGCGAGTAATGTACCTTCGAGGGGTAGACCACAGAAGAATCCGAGAAGTGGGGCTAGCAGTAGAGGTGCGCCTAGAGATTCTACTGTGAGATCAGAGGGTAGAGCGCCTGCAAGGACCTATGCCATTCGCGCTCGCGAAGAGGCATCATCCCCAGATGTGATTACGGGTACTTTTTCTCTTCATGATATTTCTGTTGTTGCTTTGATTGACCTGGGGTCTACTCATTCGTATGTTTGTATGAAATTGGTGTCTAGCATGAATATGATTATTGAGTCTACAGAATTTATGATAAATGTGCCAAACCCGTTAGGCAAGCATGTGATAGTTGACAAAGTGTGTAGAAACTGGCCCTTGATGATTAGAGGCCATTATTTTTCGGCTAACCTCATGCTACTACCGTTTGATGAATTTGACCTAATTCTTGGCATGGATTGGTTGACTATTCATAATGTGTTAGTAAACTGTGGTAGTAAGTTTATCGAACTGAGATATGTAAATGAAGATATTATTCGGGTTGAATTAGGTGAATCGGATAGCTTGCCTGTAGTGATTTCTTCTATGGCAGCTGAGAAATGTATGAAAAAAGGATATGAGTCCTATCTTGCATTTGTATTAAATACCCAAGAGTCGGAAGTAAAGATTGAATCAGTGCATGTGGTATACGAGTATCCGAATTTGTTTCCAGAAGAGTTACCTGGATTGCCTCCAGTTAGGGAGGTTGAGTTTGGTATTGAATTGGTACCTGGTACGGCACCTATTTTGGTTGCCCCGTATAGGATGGCACCGTTGGAGTTAAAAGATTTGAAGGCTCAGTTATAAGAGTTGACGGATAAAGGTTTCGCAAGACCGAGCTATTCTCCGTGGGGTGCTCCAGTACTTTTTGTGAAAAAGAAAGACGGGTCGATGAGGTTATGTATAGACTACAAACAGCTTAACAAGGTTACAGTTAAGAACAAGTATCCTTTTTCCAAGGATCGACGATTTGTTTGACCAACTAAAAGGAGCCACAGTGTTTTCTAAGATAGACCTGAGGTCCAGTTATTACCAGTTGAGGGTTAAGGAACAAGATATACTAAAAACTGCATTTCGGACAAGGTATGGCCATTACGAGTTCCTCATCATGCCCTTTGGCTTAACGAATGCTCTTGCCGTAATGAACCGTATTTTTCTATTGTACTTGGATAAGTTTGTAGTTGTTTTTATTGATGATATATTAATTATTCTCGGGATGAGAGTGAGCACGCGGAGCATTTAAGAATTGTTTTGCAGACTTTCAGAGACAAGCAGTTGTATGCCAAGTTTAGCAAAAGTGTGTTTTGGCTCCGAGAGGTTGGATTCTTAGGACACATCGTGTCAGGTGATGGAATTAGAGTTGATCCGAGTAAGATCTCAGCTATTGTTGAGTGGAAACTGCTGAGGAATGTGTTAGAGATTAGAAGCTTTTTGGGTTTAGCGGGTTATTACAGACGGTTCGTTAAAGGATTCTCCATGATTGCTACACCGATGACGAGGTTGCTACAGAACGATGTCAAGTTCGAATGGACAGAGAAGTGCCAACAAAGTTTTGAGAAACTGAAAACATTGTTGACTGAAGCCCCAGTTTTGGTACAACCTGAGTCGGGAAAGGAGTTTGTGATCTTTAGTGATGCGTCAATGAATGGTCTTGGTTGTGTGTTGATGCAAGAGGGCAAAGTAGTAGCTTATGCCTCGAGAAAGCTATAACCACATGATAAGAACTATCCAACTCACGATTTGGAATTGGCCGCCATCGTCTTTGCTTTGAAGATTTGGCGTCATTATTTGTATGGTGAGAAATGCTGAATTTTTACCGATCACAAAAGCTTGAAGTACCTGATGAACCAAAAGGACTTAAATTTGCGACAAATGAGGTGGCTCGAATTATTGAAAGATTATGAGCTAGAGATTGTTTATCATCCGGGGAAAGTGAATGTAGTCCCAGCTGCCTTGAGCAGGAAATCATTGTATACTTTGAGAGCTATAAGTACAAGTTTAGCTTTGTCAGACGACGGTTCGATTTTGGCCGAGTTAAGGGCTAGACCGTTGTTTCTTCAACAGATTCATGAAGTTCAAAAGAATGATAGTGGAATGCAAGCTAAGAGAGCTCAGTTTGAATCGGGAAGTAACTCTGATTTTTGGGTCGGTTCAAATGATTGTTTGATGTTTCGTGATAGAGTTTGTATACCTAAAGATGATGAGTTGATTCAAAAAATTTTATACAAGGCAGACAATGGTTGTTTGTCAGTACATCTGGGCAGTACAAAAATGTATAATAATTTGAAGAAGTTGTATTGGTGGCCGGGTATGAAAAGAGGCATCTCTGAGTTTGTGACAAAGTGTTTGATCTGTCAACAAGTGAAAGCCGAGCATCAGGTACCTTCAGGTTTACTTCAGCCAGTGATGGTTCCCGAGTGGAAATGGGACCGAATCACGATGGATTTTGTAACAGGTTTACCCATGACTCCGAAAAAGTAAGATGACGTGTGGGTTATCGTTGATAGACTAACGAAATCGGTCCACTTTATACCGGTACATATCGACTACTCACTTGATAAGTTGGCTGAGCTGTATATTACCGAAATTGTGAAATTACATGGGGTGCCTATGTCCATTATTTTGGATAGAGATCTGAGGTTTACTTTGAGGTTTTGGAAAAAGTTGCAAGAAGCCTTGGGCACGAAATTGAATTTTAGTACCGTGTTTCATCCGCAAACTAACTGATAAACCATAATTTATACATATTTTAACCCCATGCTTAGCTTATTTTTGGATGAGTTTTCATTAAAATTGATGAATTTGATGCTCCTAATCTCTTAATTTCATGTTTTACACTCAGAAGAGCTTAGGGAGTTGAAAAGAACGAGAAACGGGCCAAAAAGGGACAAAATGGGTCTATCTAAGAATTCAACACGGCCTGGGCCATTGGACACGGCCGTGTGTTGCGAGCAGGATCGAACACGACCTGGATCAACATACATGGGCAGACCACATGGCCGTGTGTGGTGAGCAGGAGCGAGCACGGTCTAAGGCTATCGTACACGGGCGTGTCACATGGGCGTGTCACACAGGCGTGTCCCTGTCATACCTAAGTGTAATTCTATCCGGAAAAGGTTACTTGTGGGCAAAGAAAGACGTCCAAAGCCTATATAAACACCCTAGGGGTGACCTAAAAGGGGACACTGAATAGAATGCAGAAAATACTCAAGACAAATTAGTCGGGCAAATTTCGAGGGAAGGGTCTCCATCAAGACTGAGGATCTCCCATCAAGTTCTTTAGAAGTTTTTGGGTTTTCTTATGTTTTGTAGTTTTCCTTATTTTGAGATGTTTCCTTCTATCAGTATGAACTAAATCCCTTAGATACCTAAGAGGATGAAACCTAAGACGGATCTTATTACTATTTGATTTATAAGATAAATACTTATTCTTATTCTTAATTGTGAGTTCTTATTCTTGTTTTGATAATTCAGGTTATTGATTCAAGTCGAATGTGCTTATTCAGTGGAGCAAAAGTCCATGTTTAAGAGTAGATCAACACAATTAAGCGGAATTGATTGCAACCCTAGACATAGGGCGACGAAAATCTACCGGATTAGAGTCAAATCTAATAAGGGAATCCATAGATCAAGTTAATGCAATAATAGGGGTTTTAATTAGAAAGAGATTTCAATTAATCAACCTAGAGTCAGTTGTTTTTAGTCTCGAGAGAGATGTTAACATAAATCAGGGGTTTCTACGGATTAAGTCAAGTGAATAAATCATATGAATCAAAAGTAATAAGTGAAGTCTAGGTGGATTCTTCCTTAGGTATTGCTTATCACATAAGTTGTCAAAAAGTATTTTCTCAATTCTTTCGTTGTCGTGTTTCTAATTAATTAAGTTTTAGTTTAAAAAGAAATCACTCATATATATAGGCTAAATAATAAAAATATAGTAATTACTAGTACTCTTGGTCCTTGACGATACGATATTACCGGTCTTACCATAACTATACTATTAAACGATAGGTGCGCTTGCCTTTATTGTTGTCATAGTTAGTTTTAGACAGCGCCATTGTTGGGGATCGAAGATATTAGGAATTGATCGTATGTCTGTCGAGTTTTAAAATTTGTAAAGAGAATGATCGAACCTGGAAACTAACTCTGACAACGATTGAGGCAAGTGCACCTATCGAACAGTAGAATAGCTTAGGCAAGACCGAATTATCAAACCCAAAGGAACTAAAAGTACTAATACTAACTTTCTTTCTATTATTTAGCCTAAGAATTAAGCGAATGGTTGTTTAATCTAAATTAATTAACTACTAGACTAAAGACTCTTAGACAAAGAAGAATGAATTTGGGAGAATACTTGAGGAAAAACCAATTAATTAATACAACACCCAAGGAAGAATCCACCTAGACTTCACTTGTTATCTAACTCTGAACCAGACGATGCATTCACTTGACTTGATCCGTAGGATTCCCTAATTTATATTAAACCCTCTCTCGAAGCGAATAACGTCTAACCCTAGGTTGATTAATTGAAATCTCTTTCTAATTAAAACCCCTAGAATTGCATTAACTCGATCTATGGACTCCCATATTAGGTTTCACCCTAATCCGACATTGCCTCGTCACCCTATCTCTAGGCGCGCGATCAACTCCGCTTAACTATGCTAGATCTACTCTTAGGCAGGGACTTTTTCTCCTCCACCTAAGCACATCAAACTTGAATCGATATCCGCAAAATATCAACACAAGAATTAAGAACACATAATTAAGAACAAATTAAATATTTATCATATAGTTCAGCAAACGATAACAAGATTCATCTAAGTTTCATCCCCCTCAGGTATCTGAGGGTTTAGTTTATAACAATAAAAGAAAACATCTCAGAAGAAAAGATAAAACAAAACATAAGAAATCCCTAAAACCCCCTGAAGGAATTGAAGAGGAGATCCTCCGTCTTGAGTATAATTCTGGCTTTTTGAGATGGATCAACTGGCTATCCCTGAGCGAATCCCCACAAATATGCCCTCTCTGGCCTAGCAAGACGCCCCTAAACGATAGCTTTGGGCTCCCCTTTCAGGTCATACTTAGGGTGTATTTATAGGATTTTGGAATGTGTTTCTTTGCCTCTAAGTAACCAAATCCGATTGAAATTGCTCTTTGCCACGGCAGGGGCACGGCCTCTGGCACACGCCCGTGTAAGTCGTAGCCAGGCCGTGTGGACCTCGTTGATGAGGCACGACCATGTATCTCGTGGCTAGACCGTGTTCGAGATTATTAAGGAGGCACGGCCGTGTGGTCTTGGGCCCAGGCCGTGTCGATTTTGTGCTTTGGCCCATTTGGCCCGTTTTAAGCCCGTTTCTTGTTCTTTTCATCCTCCGGTGCTTTCCTGAGTATATAACATGAAAAGAAAGGATTAAGAGCACCTTTTTACATAAATCAAGGGATAATTCATCCAAAAGCATGCTAAATGTGGGCTTAAAATATGTTACTTTTACGGTTTATCAAATACCCCCACACTTAACCTGTTGCTTGTCCTCAAGCAAAATTCTCAATTTAGAATTAAAACGAACTTTCCATAATTCATAATATTTATCAATAGTGTTTCATCATAATTCAAGGATAATTTATACATGGATGATTAAACTCAAAGAGTCCTAAAGATTCAAACAGACTAAGTCATACATTTGTAGCACAAAACATAGGTGTTTTCCCTCATCTAAATAATTACCTCTGGTTCAAAACCGACAAGAATTGACATCCTTACTAAAGATTCACTCAAATCACTCAAGGTGTTTAAGGTCTGAAATTAAGCACTCAAATGTCAAACATGAAAAGTTAATCCCATAGGCTTGCATGAAAATCAAATCTCCACCACTATTAAATGAGATGATACACAAATCAAAAGGTCTTTAACAGGGTTGTAATGGGGCTTGGGTTAAAGGTGTGGTTAAAGGCTAAATTAGAGGGTTAGAATCAAGATTAAATTGACAAATTACCTAACCAGAAACAACGAACTAAATAAAAGTGATTACATCAATTTGAAAAATACTAATACTACGAGCTTCTTCTTCAATATTTGGAATTCAAACGTATAAGCTTTTTAATCACAAAACTAATAATGAATAAACTTTTGATTGATTTTTTTTTAAGAACAAATCATAACAAAGGATAAATTACTGAAATAAAAATCATAGTTAGGTTATTAATCAAATCAAATCTCGATATAAGGGTAGTTAAAAAGGATGGTGATAACAAATACAAAGGGTTTTGGGTTAGTATTAGTGGGTAAATCAATAAAAAGGTTGTTAGGATTAAACGGGGTTCACTAGGGGTTAATTATGAAGGTAGGCTTTTAGTGGAGTAAGTGGGTTAAATCCTAAGTGCCTTTATCATTTCTGTATATCAAATCAAAGGTGTGGTCTCAACATGTATAATCGACGCAAGTTCTAGAATAACAAATCAATGTTGACACACTCATAATCAATGAAGTGAGCAAGAAAATAATTTATGCTCAATAAGGCTCAAAATCTCACAAAAATTATGGGTATTTTGATGTCAACCTCGTAAATTTCAAACTTCAAAGTGATATTCAAATTCAGGTAGACAACCTAGAAAATTTTTTATTTTCTTGAAAAATAGACTTATCATGCTTGATTCTCTAGTATTCTTAGAATTCAATCCTCAATGCACAATTATCAATGACTTAATCTAAAACATATCAATAAAAATCATAAATCATGGAAATTTCATCCTAATTAGTAATATGAGAAAATTACTTAAAAACAAGACTAAATTCGAGGATTTGAGAATAATGCAAAAGTTAGGCATCCTTAAGATTCACCCCCCCACACTTAAGATGTACATTGCCCTCAATGTACAAAGATAGATAATATCATTATAAAATCATAAGATATGGGAAGAAGTGAAACTTCCTGAATTTTTGGATGGCATCCTTGGTTTGAAGGTGAAAGATAGGTCAGAGGGGTCGGTCTGGATGACGATGCTGCACTAGATAAAGAAATTGGGTAGCTCATGGAGGATTAGCCAGGATAAAATACTAAAAATTAAAACTATACTAATTAAATAATTAAAGAAAAGCAAGCTAAAGTGAAGAAAAATAAAAATGAAACTAAAATTAAAAGAAAAGATAAATGGACCGTAGGGTCCTTATTGTTGGATGGTTCACGAGGTGGGTGTGACCTCTAAAAGTCATGGAGGTGTCTTTGGCGGTTGCGAAGTGGCGTGATTCCCAAGCGACCTTTTGAACTGACACTAAGAAACTAAAATAAAAGAAACTAAATTAAGCATAAGATAGTCAAAGAGAAGGAAAATAAAGGAAAAGAGTAAAGAAGAAGAAAAATTGAATGGTCTCAAAGACCCTTGGCTTGTCGAGTGATTGAAGCAGCCGGCATGAACTTTTATAGATCGGTCTCTATGAGGGAGACTGTGCTGGGATCCTTCCGTTTCTTCGACATGGCCAAAAGATTGAGAAGAATGCTATAAGAATGAAGAATGCTAAGAATGTATGGTGTAAGGGTGTAAGGGAGGAAGAAAGGTGAGAAAGAGGTGAGAAGAGGGAGGGGTGGGTGGTTTAAATAGAATTCTCAAATCAGGTACAACCCCACGCCCGTGTCTCATGGGCGTGTTGTTTCACACGACCACATCGCACGGCCATGGTGGGCTTCGTTCGTTTCTTCCACGCCTGTTTTTGGTAAGTCAGTGTCGTCCACGACCGCGTCGCACGGCCGTGGCATTTTGTCGGTGCCCGTGGGGGTGGTTGGAGTCCGTGACTCGAAGATTTGATTCTTTATGACTTGTACCTCTTCTGCTGTTGTCAGTACGGAGATTTTGTGCTTCCACACGGCCACGAACACGGCCAGTGTGTAAGTAGTGTGGCACTGAAATCTGCACTTTTGGTTAGTTTAAAGCTAGGTGTTTAAGACTAAGAGAAGAAAAGAAAATGAAAATAAAAGCAAAAGTAACTAGGGTTAGTGCTCGGGTTGCCTCCCGAGAAGCGCTCGTTTAAAGTCTTAAGCTAGACTTACCTCTCGTTTGTATCGTCAGGGTGGTTTGAGGAGTTGGAAGTCCTTCCTCATGCTATCAGTTTTATTATCATGATAGAGTTCAATTTGAGATGTGTTTATATTGAAAGTACCAAAAATAGGATTACTTACCTCGACTGTTCCGTATGGGGAAGCACTGATTACCCTAAAAGGGATTTCTTTGTTTGTGTTTATGTCTGATGTGATGATGCGAGGATCTACTTTATCTAACAGCACCTGGTCCCCTATTTTAAAGTGGTTTGTTGTTCCTATGAGCTCTTCTGGGGGCTCTTTTTGTTTTACTTCGTGTGGTTCCGGTTCTTCTTTGAATTGTGTTTTCCACTCTTCTGGTTCGTCGACCCTAAGGCTTCGTTCCTTATGTAATTCTTCTTTGTTGGCATGGGTCCATGACTCGGATCAGGTTTGTAACCTTGTGGTGTTTCCTGTGGTGAAAGTTGAACAACTTGGTTATCAACTGAATTTACTTTCTCACCTTCATCAATTGTTTTCTTGGCTGAGTCAAGAGCTTGTAAACTGATTGATTCGTTACCTACACGAAGTATGAGTTCTCCTGTACCAACATCAATTTTTGTTCTAGCAGTTGCTAAAAGGGGTCTTCCTAAAATTAAGGGAATCGAATTATCCTCATCCATGTCTAAGACAACAAAATCTACTGGGAAAATGAATTTATTAATTTTTACAAGAACATCTTCGATAATACCCCTAGGAATTCTAACAGTTTTATCAGCTAATTGAATGCTCATCCTAGTTTGTTTGGGTTTCCCTAGACCTAGTTGTTTAAACAATTTATAAGGCATGACATTTATGCTTGCCCCTAAATCAAACTAACGCATTATCAGCAGTTAGTCTACCAATTAAACATGGAATTGTAAAACTCCTGGATCTTTCCACTTTCCGGCGGTAGTCTATTCTGTAACATTGTTGAGCATACTGCGTTTAATTCCACATGTGGCTCCTCGTCTAACTTACGCTTGTTCGTCAAGAGATGTTTTAAAAATTTCCTCAAATCTGGCATCTGTGAAAGAGCTTCAAGAAGAGGTAAGTTGATATGTAGTTTCTTTAAAAGTTTAAAAAACTTACCGAACTGTTCTTCTGTATCGTCTCTCTTCATCACTTCGGGATAAGAAATGCGAGGTTGGTAATTTTTGATTACCTGTTTTGGCTTTTCTTGTGTTACCTCAACTTTACCTTTTTCTACCTCATTTTCTTGTATTGGACTGGGTTCGTCTAACCCTATACTATCATGAGCTGTGATGGCTTGGATTTGCTCCTTTGGGTTAATCTCATTGTTGCTTGGTAGACGCCCTTGCGGTCGTTCAGAAATTATCTTTGCAAGTTGTCCAACTGTGTTAGTAAGTTGTCCAACTGTCTTAGTGAGTTCCCCAACTTGGCTCTCGATCCCTTTAATTGATGCTGTTGGTTCTTAAGGGTGGTCTCGATGTGTCTTGGAGACGGTTATCTGTAGTTGCCATGAATTTTGTCAGCATCTCTTCAAGGTTCGGCTTCTTCTCCTGTGGATAGGGCTGATTTTGGAAATTTTGAGGAGGTTGTTGTCTTTGATTTCCTTGATTTCCTTGTCCTCCCCATGAAAAATTTGGGTGGTTCCTCTAACCTGGATTATAAGTATTACTATAAGGGTTATTATTAGATCTAAAACTGTTACCTATATAGTTCATCTGTTCGTTCTCTGTGCTCGGTTGGTAGGGTGGGTACTCAGGATTCACCACAGTTCCACTTGTGTTGCGCTGCATTACTGGATGTACCTGCGAAGAACACAAACTATCAAGCTTTTTATTCATCATCTCTACCTGTGTTGATAGCATGGTTACTGCATCGATGTTGAAAACTCCTGCTAATTTTGTTGGTTTTGTCCTTGTAACCTGCCACTGATAGTTATTCAGTGACATCTCCTCTATGAATTCGTAGGCTGCTTCAGAAGTTCGGTTGTTTAGGGTTCCACCGGCGGCTGAATCAATTAGTTGCCTCGTTGAGGGGTTTACACCGTTATAGAAAGTTTGGACTTGGAGCCACAAGGGTAAACCATGGTGTGGACACCTTCTCAAGAGATCCTTATATCTCTCCCATGCGTCATATAATGTCTCTAAATCCATCTGTACAAAAGAAGAGATATCATTCCGTAATTTAGCCATTTTGGCCGGTGGGAAATATTTTAATAAAAAAATTTCGGTCATTTGATCCCATGTAGTGATTGACCCTCGTGGTAACGAGTTTAACCACTGTTTGGCTTTATTCCTTAATGAAAAGGGAAATAACCGAAGTCGTATGGCATCATCAGAAACGCCATTTATTTTGAAGGTATCATAGAACTCTAAAAAATTAGCTATATGAGTGTTTGGGTCTTCGTCCTGCAAACCATCAAATTGAACAAATTGTTGAATCATTTGTATAGTGTTAGGCTTTAATTCAAAATTATTAGCAGCTATAGCAGGCCTAACAATACTCGATTCGGCTCCTGTTAAATGAGGTTTAGCATAATCATACATAGTACGTGGAGCATTATTTTCTGCCACATCTTGTGGTGGTGGATTATTCTCATCCATCCCTTGATGAGGATTGGATTCGTCTTGTTGTTCTTCTTCTTGGTAATTTAGGGCTCGCCTAATTTCTCTGTGATTTCTATGAATGGTAGCTTCAATATCAACATGTCGTATACTAAAGGTCCTCTCGGGTTCCTTCTAGTCATAAACTAGAGGTACCTGGAAGGAAGAAGTAATAAAAGAAGAAAAATTAGCAAATAAAATAAGAAATAAAATTAAATTGCAAAAAAATAAAATGGCTAAAGTAATAAACATAGAGCGTTCTTAATATTTTAGTTCCCCGACAACGGCGCCAAAAACTTGATCGTATGTCTGTCAAGTTTTAAAATTTATAAAGAGAATGATCGAACCTGGAAACTAACTCTGACAACGATTGAGGCAAGTGCACCTATCGAACAGTAGTATAGCTTAGGCAAGACCGGATTATCGAACCCAAAGGAACTAAAAGTACTAATACTAACTTTCTTTCTATTATTTAGCCTAAGAATTAAGCGAATGGTTGTTTAATCTAAATTAATTAACTACTAGACTAAAGACTCTAAGACAAAGAAGAATGAGTTTGGGAGAATACTTGAGGAAAAACCAATTAATTAAGACGACACCCAAGGAAGAATCCACCTAGACTTCACTTGTTATCTAACTCTGAACCAGACGATGTATTCACTTGACTTGATCTGTAGGATTCCCTAATTTATATTAAACCCTCTCTCGAGGCGAATAACGTATAGCCCTAGGTTGATTAATTGAAATCTCTTTCTAATTAAAACCCCTAGAATTGCATTAACTCGATCTATGGACTCCCATATTAGGTTTCACCCTAATCTGGCATTGCCTCGTCACCCTATCTCTAGGCGCGTGATTAACTCCGCTTAACTATGCTAGATCTACTCTTAGGCAGGGACTTTTGCTCCTCCACCTAAGCACATCAAACTTGAATTGATATCCGCAAAATATCAACACAAGAATTAAGAACACATAATTAAGAACAAATCAAATATTTATCATATAGTTCAGCAAACGATAACAAGATTTATCTAAGTTTCATCCCCCTCAGGTATCTGAGGGTTTAGTTCATAACAATAAAAGAAAACATCTCAGAAGAAAAGATAAAACAAAACATAAGAAATCCCTAAAACCCCCTGAAAAAATTGAAGAGGAGATCCTCCGTCTTGAGTATAATTCTGGATTCTTGAGATGGATCAACTAGCTATCCCTGAGTGAATCCCCACAAATCTGCCCTCTCTGGCCTAGCAAGATGCCCCTAAACGATAGCTTTGGGTTCCCCTTTCAGGTCATACTTAGGGTGTATTTATAGGCTTTTGGAATGTGTTTCTTTGCCCCTAAGTATCCAAATTCGATTGAAATTGCTCTTTGCCATGGCAGGGGCACGGCCTCTGGCACACGCCCGTGTAAGTCGTGGCCAGGCCGTGTGGACTTCATTGATGAGGCACGGCCATGTATCTCGTGGCTAGACCGTGTTCGAGATTATTGAGGAGGCACGGCCATGTGGTCTTGGGCCCAGGCCGTGTCGATTTCGTGCTTTGGCCCATTTGGCCCGTTTTAAGCCCGTTTCTTGTTCTTTTCATCCTCCGGTGCTTTCCTGAGTATATAACATGAAAAGAAAGGATTAAGAGCACCTTTTTACATAAATCAAGGGATAATTCATCCAAAAGCATGCTAAATGTGGGCTTAAAATATGTTACTTTTATGGTTTATCAGGAACACTAAATTTTTATTACTTTAGCCATTATTTTTATTTTATTGCAATTTAATTTCTTTTCTACTTTTCTAATTTTTCTTTCTTTGCTTACAGCGAGAACTTTTAGTTTATGACTAGAAGGAACTGTCGAGACCATTACTTTTTGACAGGTGATATAGAAGGTACACTTTCATGAAACCGAAGAGAAATAAGGTGAAGTCTACAATACATAGAAGAAGAGCAAGAAGACGAAACTAATACTACAGAAGAGATGGCTGATAATAATCCGCTACCTCCTGTGGTTGCCGCAAACCCAGTGAATCAAAATCTTGCTCCTCGTACTATGTATGATTATGCTAAACCTAATTTAACAGGAACCGAATCAAGTATTGTTAGACCTGCTATTGCTGCAAATAATTTTGAACTAAAACCTAACACTATACAGATGATTCAGCAATTTGTTTAGTTTGATGGTTTGCAGGATGAGGATCCAAACAATCACTTGGCAAATTTTCTAGAGTTGTGCGACACTTTCAAAATTAATGGCGTTTCTGATGATGCCATTCGCCTTCGGTTGTTTCCCTTCTCGTTGAGGAACAAAGCTAAACAGTGGTTGAACTCGTTACCACGAGGATCAATCACTAAATGGGACCAAATGACCGAAAAATTTTTACTTAAATATTTTCCGCCGGCTAAAATGGCTAAGTTGAGGAATGATATCTCTTCTTTTGTGCAGATGGATTTAGAGACACTTTACGATTCATGGGAGAGATACAAGGATTTACTAAGAAGGTGCCCTCACCATGGGTTACCTTTGTGGCTACAGGTTCAAACCTTTTACAACGGCGTGAACCCTTCAACTAGGCAGATGATTGATTCAGCCGCCGGTGGAGTCCTAAATAACAAGACCCCTGAAGCGGCGTATGAGTTTATAGAGGAGATGGCACTGAATAATTATCAGTGGCAAGTTATGAGGACAAAGCCAAAAAAAGCTGCCAGAGTTTTCAACCTCGACGCAGTGACCATGCTATCAAACCAGGTAGAACTGTTAAATAAAAAGATTGATGGTTTGTGTTGTTCTTTGCAGGTACATCCAGTAATGCAATGCGACACGAATGGAGGAGGAATGAGCAATACAGAATATCCATCCTACAATTCTGGCATGGGGAATGAGCAGCTGAATTATATGGGTAATAACTTTAAACCTCCAAATAATTCTTACAATAATATATATAATCCAGGATGGAGAAACTACCCAAATTTTTCATGGGATAATGAAAGGAATCAAAGACCGCAAATTCCTCCAGTTTCCCAACCATCCTACCAGCAAGAGAGAAAGTCAAAACTTGAAGATATGCTAGCAAAGTTTATTTCGGTGTCAGAGACTCGTTTTTAGAATACCGAAACAGCGTTGAAAAATCAGCAAGCGTCGATTCAAGGGCTTGAGAATCAAATTGGACAACTGGTTAAGTTAGTTTCTGAAAGACAATCAGGTAGTTTACCTACTAACACCGAACCCAAACCAAAAGAGCATGTGAAGGCAGTTACGCTAAGGAGTGGGAAGGAGTTGGTTGAAACTGAAAAGAAGATGCCATAAGAAACTGATAAGGCAAAAGGTGAGGAAGTAAACAAGAATATAACACCGGTACTTAAAGAGTATATACAACCGATCCCATATCTGGCAAAGTTGAAGAAAAACCGCATGGACGCACAATTCGGTAAATTTCTTGAACTTTTTAAACAATTACATATTAACTTACCTTTTGTTGAAGCTATTTCGCAGATGCCTACATACACAAAATTATTAAAAGAGATTTTAAAAAATAAAAGGAAGTTTGAAGAGCTATCAACCATAGAGCTTAACGAGGAATGTTCAGCTATTCTCCAAAATAAGCTACCAACCAAATTGAAAGATCCAGGAAGTTTCACTATTCCATATTTAATTGGTAGTTTAAATATTGAGAAAGCATTAGCTGATTTAGGTGCCAGTATTAATTTAATGCCTTATAAAATGTTCAAGCAGCTTGGTCTTGGGGAACCAAATCCCACTAGGATGAGTATCCAATTAGCTGATAGATCGATTAAATATCCTAGGGGAATTATTGAAGATGTTTTGGTAAAAGTTGATAAATTCATATTCCACGTTGATTTTGTTGTGCTTGACATGGATGAGGATGTTGAGGTACCTTTAATTTTAGGGCGCCCATTTTATCTATCGCCCGAGTATTTATTATTGATGTAGGTGATGGTAAACTTGTGCTCGTAATAGGTGACGAGGAAATTATTTTTAAAATTTATGATGCTATGCGATACTCTAGAGAGCAAGATGATTCCTGTTATTTTATCGATGCTATTGATCATTCTATTCAAGATTCTTTTCAGGAAATCATACATAAAGACACGGTGGAACTGTGTCTTGCCCAAGGAGAGGAGGCCGATGACGATACCAATGAGATGGGGGAGGTAAAAATTAAAGAAGTTGTTAAAGCTGAGGTAATTAAACTTCTAGATGCTGGAATTATTTATCCTATTTCTGACAGTACTTGGGTAAGCCATGTGCAGATTGTTCCAAAGAAAGGAGGCATGACTGTTATAGCCAATGAGAAGAACGAATTGATTCCAACAAGGACAGTCATAGGTTGGAGAGTTTGCATTGATTATAGGAAATTAAACGATGCCACGAGAAAATATCGCTTTCCCTTACCATTCATTGATCAGATATTAGAAAGATTATCTGGGCATATGTACTATTGCTTTTTGGACGGACTCTCTGGCTACTTCCAAATCCCAATAGCCCCTGAGGATCAAGAAAAGACAACATTCACATGTCCATACGGTACGTTTGCTTATCGTAGAATGCCTTTTGGATTATGTAATGCTCTCACTACTTTCAGTACCTGCATGCTAGCCATCTTTGACGAACTTGTGGAGGACATCATGGAGGTATTTATGGACGACTTTTTGGTATTTGGTAATTCTTTCCACCTTTGCCTTAAAAATTTAAAATGAGTTCTAATGAGATGTGAGGAAACGAACCTTGTGCTTAATTGGGAAAAGTGGCACTTTATGGTTCGAGAAGGGATTGTGTTAGGTCACAAAATTTCTAGTAAAGGGATTGAGGTTGATAAAGCAAAAATTGAAACCATAGAAAAATTACCTCCTCCTAGTTCAGTTAAGGCTATTAGAAGCTTTTTATGACACACTGGATTTTATAGAAGATTTATTAAGGATTTTTCTAAAATAGCTAAGCCCTTAACTAAATTACAAGAAAAAGATGTGCCTTTCAATTTTGATCAGGAATGTTTAGACACATTTAATACCCACAAAAATAAATTAATAAATGCTCCGATTATAATTGCATCTGATTGGAATTTACCCTTTGAACTAATGTGTGATGCGAGTGATTTTACAGTAGGTGCGATTTTGGGACAGCGAAGAGACAAGCATTTTCAGCCAATTTATTATGCTAGCAAAACATTGACGGCCGCGCAAGAAAATTACACCACCACAAAAAAAGAATTGCTAGTTGTGGTTTTTGCATTTGATAAATTTAGACAGTATTTGATATTATCTAAAGTTGTCGTTTACACTGACCATTCAGCTCTTCGTTATCTTTTAACTAAATCTGATGCAAAACCTCTACTCATAAGATGGATTTTACTCTTACAGGAATTTGATTTGAAAATTCAGGATAAGAAAGGAGCTGAAAATCTCGCGGTAGACCATCTTTCTAGACTTGAAAATCCACATATCAAGGAACTCAATGAAAGTGAGATAAATGACTCGTTTCCTGAAGAACAACTCTTTGCTATTTCCGACTCCGAGGTACCTTGGTTTGCAGATATTGCGAATTATTTAGCTGCTAACATCCTGCCAAAAGGGTTAACACATCATTAAAAGAAGCGATTCTTTGCTGATGCGAATAACTATTTTTAGGAGGACCCTTTTCTTTTTGGTATATGTGCAGATCAAGTAATTCGGAGATGTGTTACAAAGGAAGAAGCAAGCAAAATACTAGAACATTGCCATTCAGGACCATCAGGAGGACATTATAGTGGGATTAGGACAGCACATAAAACGCTCGAATTAGGTTTTTATTGGCCCACTCTGTTCATGGATGCTAACAGGTATGTTGCTTCGTGTGATAGATGTCAAAGAATAGGTAATATATCTAAACGCGATGAAATGCCCCAAACATATATGCTATCATGTGAAATATTTAATGTATGGGGTATTGATTTTATGGGTCCATTCCCTAGCTCATTTGGGAATAAATACATCTTAGTAGCAGTTGATTATATGTCAAAATGGGTGGAAGCTCAAGCTTTACCAGCTAATGATGCTAGAGTGGTAGTAAGATTTCTTAAGAAACTCTTCTCTCGATTTGGAACACCTAGAGCAATTATTAGTGATAGGGATACTCATTTTTGTAATACTCAATTTGATAAAGTCTTAAAGAAATATGGAGTACACCACAGAATAGCTACCCCTTATCACCCTCAAACCAGTGGACAAGTGGAAGTAGCAAATCGAGAGCTTAAGCGTATTCTAGAGAAAACAATAGAATCAAATAGGAAAGATTGGGCATTAAAAGTAGACGATGCTTTATGGGCCTATAGAATCGCTTTCAAAACTCCCATAGGAACATCCCCATACAGACTTGTCTACGGAAAGAGTTGTCATCTACCATTTGAATTAGAGCACAAAGCATTTTGGGCTACAAAATTCTTAAATTACGATCTTAAACTTGCAGGTGAGAAAAGATTGATGCAGTTGAACGATCTAGATGAGTGGCGAGCGAATGCTTATGAGAATTCACGTTTATACAAAGAAGCAACAAAGCGACGCCATGATGCTCATTTGAAGCAACCTAAGCAGTTTGAAGTTGGAGATCTTGTTCTACTATACAATTCAAAGCTCAAATTGTTCCCTGGAAAGCTGAAATCAAGATGGTCAGGTCCATTCGTAATCAAAACCATTTTTCCCTATGGCACAATCGAGGTAACTCATCCAACTCATGGCACATTCAAGGTAAACAGTCAATGCCTTAAACTATATAACGGTGAGGATTTTAGAGATATTAGATAGGAGCTTCAGCTCCGTGAACCTCTATAAAGAGCGGATACAAGGTAAGTCTAGCTTAAGACTTTAAACGAGCGCTTCTCGGGAGGCAACCCGAGCACTAACCCCTTTAATTTTCATATTTTCAATTTTTAGCACCTAACTAAAAACTAACCAGATTAATAAAGCACATGTTTCCCTACCACACGGCCTTGCACACGGGTGTGGCCGTGGCCGTGTGGACACCACGGGTAGGCACATCGGCGTGGCAGAGACTGTGCAGGCCAAGGATGGAAAATTTCCCCAAAACACGGGCTACGATAAAATGCCACGACCGTGCGATATAGCCGTGGTCAAAACTAACTCAAAAACACGGGTTGTGATAAAAAGCCACAGCCGTACGATACGGCCGTGGTCGATATTGAGAAAGTAACACGAGCAAGTAAGACGCCCGTGCCAAAAAGCCGTGGGTGAAACTGAGTAAGTCACACGAGCATGCGACACGCCCGTGCCTATAGGCTGTGGTCAACACTGACTAAATTAACACGGGCCTGCTAACCTCTACACGGGCGTGGGAGAAACGAACGAAACAGCACACGGCCGTGCGATCAGGCCGTGTGACCCAACACGCCTAGGGAACACGGGCGTGGGCCACGATTTAGACGCGCCCTAACTCAAAATTTTCGAATCACACGGCCTAAATAAAGGGCACACAGGCGTGGCCCCTGACCGTGTGCCCTAATCCCTATTTAAACCAACCCTCTGTTCATCTTCCCCCTAAATCCCCTCCCAAAAACCCTAGCCACTCTCTACTCTCTCTACTCACTTTCCCCATTCCGGTCACCACCGTCAACTTCCCCTCTGTCCTTTCCGTCCCCTTTTCTCCCCTCTTCCTCATTTTCCCATCCCTTTTCCTCTTTCCCCTCTCTTCTCCACGCGCACCAGCCTGCAGACCACGCCTGCGCACGATCCACCACGCCCGTGCCCACCACCACGACCGAGCCATAACTTCAACAACTCCATCGGTTCACCTTTCTGCACCATTGTTACTTATTTCTTTAATCTTTAATTACTTATTTGATATTATTCATTGTTCTTATGATTATATTCATTTTTGCTATTACCTTAGTTCTTTTGATAGTTAGTTAGTTTGAATATATTAGTTTGATACTAATGCTTACTCTTGTTAACTCATACTAATGTTAGAATCAATTGATAATCTGATCTCATTATTATAGGTTTATTTAGGAATACTAGGATAGTACGTTTTTGGCTGGCAATGATACTTTATTCATTGAAAATATTTGGCTTTTTTAGGTAAGTAACGACTCCACCACGAGGGAAAAAGACCGTCGTTCCCGCTTCGAAAAATCGGAAGGGAACCGGTGCGACTTTCTCAAGCGCCTCCGCCAAAGTGCGCCACCCTTACCTACATTTTCCTCCGGGATCCCAGGAGGACCTTTTTCAGACACTTCGCGCGCGACCACTCGACATGGGGAGGTGTTTTGATTGGACCGCCCTGGAGCAGGTCCAGCTAGCCGACGCGGTTCGGGCCCTATTATCCACAGACCCGTGGGGGCACTTTTTTGAGACCATCGAGCCTACATACCTAGAGCTCACTTTGGAGTTCTGTTCTACTTTCCACCTCCAGACAGTCATGACAAACTTTGACGACTCTGGCACAATCCAATTCCGTCTCGGAGGCCTCGTACGTAGCTGAGTGTCCCACATTTCGGAGCTGCTTTGGGACTTTACACCAATGAGTTCATGGAGGATGACAACTTCGAGGATCTCCATCGCCATATCCACCGCTCCCCTTCATCCTGTTGGAACGACTTGGTCAATGTCTCAGCGACATATGATCCCAGTCGCTCTAAGGCCTCCGCTCTCGCCCCATCATTGAGGTACTTACACGCCATCCTAGCTCATACTCTGACAAGTAGGCGAGAGAGCACCGGCGTCGTCAACACCCACGACGCCTACTTTTTGTGGTGCATGGCGAACGGGCACATTTTCGACTTAGCTTACTTCATCGCCCGCGCTATTCAGCATCAGACGGAGCGGCATCGGAGAGGAGTCATCTCTATGGGCCCATACATAACGCGCCTGGCTCGACATTTTGGGCTCCTCAACACCGCAGCTCAATCATCCTCGCTCACCCTTATCGGACAGATGTCCCCGCAGGGCATTCAGACAATGCTGCACATGAGGATGATTGAGCGCCGACGTGGGTTTGATCCTCCCCAGTACCGGCTCTTGCAACCCACTAAGCAGGACAACCCAGAGGACATTACTGATGATGTCCCCCCACAGCACGAGGAGCCACCATCTGCGCCACCACCGCCACGCTGACCAGCTCATGTGGCAACTTCACTGACTGACATTTCTGAGCGCCTCACTAGGTTCGGCGCAAGTTATGCGCAACAATTTAATGACAATACTCGACGATTCGACGGCATCGAGGCGATCTTTGCAACAGATTTGTCAGCACTTTCACATATCACTGCCACCTCCACCTCGCGACGCATCCGACAATGAGGACCTTTGAGTCCAATTATTTTATTTTCTATTTTTATTTTCCTATTATTTTTATTTCTATTTCTAGTCCATTTCCCTTTATATTTTGTATTATAATTCCAAAAGACTTATCTTTTATATTTTGAACTTTATTTTAGTTTTTATAATTATTCCTAATCGAGTAATCCCGTAACCTTCTTCCACAGTTGTGTTTATGTTCTTAATAGTTGCTCGAATTATGCACTTCACTTTGCTATATCTACAATTCAATCAACTACTCCATGGATTTCATCCAAAATTCGGGAAGTTTCACTTCTCTTCCTCTCTTATGATATTCTTTATTATATCATTATATATCTTTTTACATTGAGGAAAATGTACATCTTAAGTGTGGGAGGCTATTTAATTGATTATCGAAAATCCACTGAATTATGTCTTGTTCTTAAGTAATTTACTCATATTGCTATTAGAATGAAACTTGATTGATTTATGATTTTCATTGATATGTTTTGGATTAAGTCATAGGTAATTGTACATTGATGGTTTAAAATTTAAGACATTAGAGAATCAAGCATGATAAGTCTATTTTCCGTAATAAAAAAAACTGTTTTAGGTTGTTTCCCTAAATTTAAATATTACTTTGAAGTTTGAAATTTGCAAGGTTGACATCAAAAACCGTAATTTTTGTGAGATTTTGAGCCTCTTAGAGCATATATTTTTCTTGCTCACTTTATTGTTGGTTATGAGTGTGTCAACATTGAACTGTTATTCTAGAACTTGCTTCGATTATACATGTCGAGACCATATTTTTGAGTTGATATACTGAGATGATAAGGGCACCTAGGTTTTAACCCACTTATTCCACTAAAAAGCCTACCCTCGTAATTAACCCCTAGTGAACCCTTTTTAGCCTAATAAATCGTTTTCTTGACTCACCCATTAATATTAACCCAAAACCAAATTTTTACCTCTCCTACTTTGACTCCTTTTTTTTGTCGAGAATTGATTTGATCAGTTGCCTAACTATTTTTTTTTATTTCAGTTGTTAAATTCCATCTTATTATTGTATGTTCTTATTATTCTTAAAAAAAATTGGTTGGAAATCTATTCATTATCAGTTCTTTGTTATTTGAGCTTAAGTAGTTAATTTCACATTTTGAGAAGAAGCTCGTGTTATTAGTGATAAGTTTTCAATTGATGTAATTATTCAGTATTAGTCCAATTTTTATAGTTAGGTAATTTATCAATTCAATATCGATTCTAACCCTCTAATTTAGCCTTTATCCACACCTTTAACCCAAGACCCGTTACAACCCTTTTTAAAGACCTTTTGATTTGTGTATCATCTCATTTTATAGTGGTGGAGATTTGATTTTCATGCAAGCCTATAGGATTAACTTTTCATGTTTGGCTTTTGAGTGCTTAAATAGAACCTTAAACACTTTGAGTGATTTGAGTGAATCTTTAGTGAGGATGTCAATACTTGTCGGTTTTGAATCAAAGGTAATTATTTAGGTAAGGGGAAACACCTATGTTTTCATGCTATAAAAATCTATGACTTAAATTGTCTGAACCTCTAGGACTCTTTTAGTTAAATTATCAATGTATGAATTATCTGTGAATTATGATGAAACATTATTGATGAGAATTATGAATTGAGGAAGTTAGTTTTAATTGTGAGTTGAGGATTTTGCTTGAGGACAAGCAAACGCTTAAGTGTGGGGATATTTGATAAACCATAATTTATACATATTTTAACCCCATGCTTAGCTTATTTTTGGATGAGTTTTCATTAGAATTGATGAATTCGATGCTCCTAATCTCTTAATTTTATGTTTTACACTCAGGAGAGCTTAGGGAGTCAAAAGGAACGAGAAACGGGCCAAAAAGGGACAAAATGGGCCTATCTAAGAATTCAACACGGCCTGGGCCATTGGACACGGCCGTGTGTTGCGAGCAGGATCGAACACGGCCTGGATCAACGTACACGGGCAGACCACACGGCCGTGTGTGGTGAGCAGGAGCGAGCACAGTCTAAGGCTATCGTACACAGGCGTGTCACACGGGCATGTCCCTGCCGTACCTAAGTGTGATTCTATCCAGAAAAGGTTACTTGTGGGCAAAGAAAGACGTTCTAAAGTCTATATAAACACCCTAGGGGGTAACCTAAAAGGGGACGCTGAATAGAACGCAGAAAATACTCGAAGACAGCCGTCGGAAGTAGCTCGGAGGAAGGGTCTCCATCAAGACTGAGGATCTCCCATCAAGTTCTTTAGAAGTTTTTGGGTTTTCTTATGTTTTGTAGTTTTCCTTATTTTGAGATGTTTCCTTCTATCAGTATGAACTAAATCCCTTAGATAACTAAGGGGATGAAACCTAAGACGGATCTTATTACTATTTGATTTATAAGATAAATACTTGTTCTTATTCTTAATTGTGAGTTCTTATTCTTGTTTTGATAATTCAGGTTATTGATTCAAGTCGAATGTGCTTATTCATGGAGCAAAAGTCCTGTTTAAGAGTAGATCAACACAATTAAGCGGAATTGATTGCAACCCTAGACATAGGCGGCGAAAATCTACCTGATTAGAGTCAAATCTAATAAGGAATCCATAGATCGAGTTAATGCGATAATAGGGGTTTTAATTAGAAAGAGATTTCAATTAATCAACCTAGAGTCAGTTGTTTTTAGTCTCGAGAGAGATATTAACATAAATCAGGGGTTTCTACGGATTGAGTCAAGTGAATAAATCATATGAATCAAAAGTAATAAGTGAAGTCTAGGTGGATTCTTCCTTAGGTATTGCTTATCACATAAGTTGTCTAAAAGTATTTTCCCAATTCTTTCGTTGTCGTGTTTCTAATTAATTAAGTTTTAGTTTAAAAAGAAACCACTCCTATACTTAGGCTAAATAATAAAAAGATAGTAATTACTAGTACTCTTGGTCCTTGAGGATACGATATTACCGGTCTTACCATAACTATACTATTAAACGATAGGTGCGCTTGCCTTTATTGTTGTCATAGTTAGTTTTAGACACATCACTGACAGTCAATCCGAAAGAGTAATTCAAGTTCTTGAGGACATGCTCCGATGCTGTGTTTTAAAGTTCGAAGGTAGTCGGGAAAAATATCTACCTTTGGTTGAATTTGCCTACAACAATAGTTATCAGTCGAGTATACAAATGGCACCGTACGAAGCATTATATGGTCGTAAGTGTCGAACTCATTTGTATTGGACCGAGCTTAGTGAGAAGAAATTTCACGGGGTTAATTTAGTTAGAGAGATTGAAGAGAAAGTGAAAGTGATCCGTAATAGTCTGAAAGCTGCTTCAGACCGACAAAAGTCATATGCGGATTTAAAAAGGAAGGAAATTGAGTTTCAGGCGGGTGATAAAGTATTTTTGAAAGTATCCCCGTGGAAGAAAATATTGAGATTTGGTAGAAAGGGCAAATTGAGTCCACGTTTCATTAGGCCGTATAAGATTATTGAAAGAATTGGACCAGTAGCTTACCGGTTAGCTTTACCGACAGAATTGGAGAGAATACACAATGTGTTCCATGTATCGATGTTACGACGATATCGTTCCGATCCTTCACGTGTAATTTCTCCTACAGAAATTGAGATACGACCAGATATGACCTTTGATGAGGAACCAATTAAGATTTTGGCTCGAGAGGTTAAACAGTTGAGGAATAAAAGTATAACCTTAGTGAAAGTGTTGTGGCAAAAACATGGTGTAGAAGAGGCTATGTGGGAACTGGAAGAAGCCATGAGAAAGCAGTACCCAAACCTTTTTATCGGTAAGATTTTTGGGGACGAAAATCCCTAAAGGGGGAGAGTTGTAACAGCCCGATTTTGGGGCTAATCGAAATAGTGGTTTTGAAACCACTAATCCGAGACTGGTGAAATTATTTTTAGTATTTTTTTATGAGTTATATCATGATTATATGAGTGCATGAAAATTTTGGTGAATTAATTGTAGTTATTGCATGCTTAATTTCGAAAAAGGACTAAATCGCATAAAGTGCGAAAGTTTTGATTTACAAGCTAAAGGTGTCAAATAGCTAGGGAACCTTAAATTGGAGGTCCTTAATGTGAAATTAGGCCTTTAGAGGAGTGTTGCCCGGCCATAGGGACAAGAAAAGACTTGGTCAAAGATTAGGTGAATTGTTGGTGACTTAATTGATTAATAATCATAAAATAAAGAAAAAAAAAGAGATATCATCTTTTTCATTTCTCTTCTCCACCGAATTTTTCACTCAAGAAAAGGCCATGGAAGCTTGAAAATTTTAGCAACTTACAACCCTTGCAAGTAAGTGTTTTTGATGGTTATTTTTTATCATTTTTGTACTTTTGGAACCCTTGTAGCTTAAGCTAGCTAATGGGGGGACTATTTTGCAAAATGGTTGAAAGTCTAGGGTTTTTCCATGAGAGCATTAGTGTTTTTTGCTGAATTTTTATGGAAGAAAATGAGTCTTGGTTGGTAAATAAACAACTTTTGTTAAGTAATTATCATGAAAACACCTAAAAAGGGGCCTTTTTGTAAAGGTTGTAAAATAGGTGGTAAATGTGTGAAATAATTGGGATTTTGAGTTGCTATAAAATAGAATATGAAACGGCTAGGCTTGGGTGTGTGAAAAATGAACACATTTCATTTTACGAGCCTTGGGGCAAAATCGTAATTTTGTGAAAGTCTGGGGCAAAACGATAATTTTGCCAAAATAGGAATTTTTGGAGTGATTTGATTAATGAGGTTACTTAATCAGCTAAATATGTCATTATAGATCAAGAAGAACGTGGAATCAACCTTGACCAAGGAAAAGACAAGGTTTCGGACTAAATTGCAAATTGACATATTTTGTATCGAGGTAAGTTTATATGTAAATGATACATCCTTTTTACTTATGTTTTTACATATTAATGCATTGTGTGAATGGTGAATGAATATTATTAAAATTCATTGAAATGATAGAAAGTGAGGAAATTCTCGGATGAACCTTCGGAATAGAAAAAGGATACGGATAAATATCCGTGAATAAGTGGTTATTGGTGGGCTGTGTGCGATACCACCGTATTTTTTATTATTGGTGGGCTGTGTGCGATACCACCGTATTTGTTATTAATGGTGGGTTGTGTGCGATATCATCGTATTCGTTATTATTGGTGGGCTGTGTGCGATACCACCGTGGACATGTGAATATTTGGTGGGATGTGTGCGATACCACCGTGTTAATTATTAATGGTGGGCTGTGTGCGAAACCACCATGTATCTGGTATTATTCCAAAGTGTTCATCGAGAAACTTTAACTAAGTGAAATTACGTGTGATTGTGTGATGACAAGTGCAGGGTATATATATATGCATGTAAATGTGAACAATGTTTATGATATGTATTTGGGATGTGGTAAGATTTGAAATGAGTAAGTACAACTACGAGGATCTGAATTGTTCTTGATTAGTATGTAATGTTCTTGATTGATAAGTATGTGGTATGATGTTCATTGTTTACATATAGACTTACTAAGCTTAAAGCTTACTCCTTTCTCTTTTCCCTTGTTTTATAGTGTCAAAAAGCCAGCTCGGGATACGGAGACCGTTGGAGGATCACTCACACTATCCGCATATTTTGGTATAGTTAGATTTAGCATTTTGAGTATGGCATGTATAGGGACTTAGTATTTTATCGAACATCATATTATTTTGGGCCAAATGTGTTGGCTTATTTGAAGATGAATTCTTTTGTATAAGGCCATAGTTGATGGCTATTTCTTATTATTATATGAAATGATGATGTTTTTCATGAATGTACAAGTTGCATGGATGAATAAATGGTATAGTTATACATGAATAAATAGGTTGCTTGATGTGGCTTATGATGGTACAAGTAAGGGTGGCAGAAAGGGCTTGGTAAATAGCCTGGTTCTTATCCACACGGGTAGACGCACTAGCGTGTGTCTAGGTCGTGTGTGACACACGGTCTGCCACATGGGCATGTGGTTTGGCCATGTGTCCCAATGCATCCTAAGTTGGCAAAATAGAATGCCCAGTAGTAACCACACGGGCTGAGACACGGCCATGTGTCTCAACCGTGTGGAAGACACGGCCATAGGACATGGGCATGTGCCCAGGCCGTGTGAAGTCTATACTTGATTTCAGGAATTTAATTCGCCACACGGGCGTGTGTCTTGGCCGTGTGACCTTATTTGGTTGATGACGTCACAAACAGAATGTCCCCTATTTTTGACACGGCCTGAAACATAGGCATGTGATATGCCACACGGCGTGTCCCCTCACCCACACGGGCGTGTGGACCTTTTTCATGGAAAATTTTCTAAGTTCTCAGAAAGCTTTTCTAAAGTTCTCGATTTAGTCCCGAACCCCTCCTTATGTATGTTTTGGGCCTCGTAGGCTCGTTTAAGGGGTGATATGAATGTTTGTGAAAAGTTTTAAATTTGAGTTGAAATTCATGTCTCGTTTTTTGTATGATTGCTTGCATATAAGTCCGGTAACGCCTCGTACCCTATTCCGGCAATGAATACGGGTAAGGGGTGTTACAATGATATTCATGGCCCGAAGCCAACTCAATATAATCTCTAATGACATGTCATTTGTATCCTAATCTATTCCTAAGGTTCAACCAGGATTTCCAATGCCGAATCTTTGTCGAACATTTCCATAAAGTCTTATTCTTAATCAATTCAATAAATAATCATTCAAACACAATTTTAAATAATGCGTATTAACATACGAACTTACCTCGATTGCAAAAACGGTGAACTAAGTCGATTAGTCTGAAACCTTATTCTTTCCCCGGTCTAATTTTGTATTCCGCTTTTCTTGATCTATACGTAAACAAATTTAACCTATTTAATAAACATTCCATTCAATTTAGGCCAAAATCACCTTATGGCAAAATTACACTTTTGCCCCTACTATTTCAACATTTTTACAATTTAGTCTTTAGGCTCGTAAAATGAAATTCATTCAATTTTATCTCAACCCAAGCCTAGCCGAATATCTCTTGTTATCAAAATAGCCCATATTTTTCATTATTTCACACAATTACCACATAATTTCTCAAAGTCCACAATTTAACCCTTATTTGACAATTTCACTAAAAGTCACTTAACAAAAAGTGTTTAACACCTAACAAGGTTTCATTTTCTTCCATTAAAATTCACAATAAAAATCATGCTTTCATGGCAAAACCCTATCCTTTCAACCATTTTGCAATTTAGTCCCCTCATTAGTTAGCTTAAGCTACAACGATTCCAAAAACACAAAAATCGTTAAAACGTATCAAAAATGCACTTACATGCAAGGACTTTTCCTAAGAAAAATTTTCAAGCTTCCATGGCTTCCAATTGCTGTAATTTTTGGCTGGAAGATGAAACAATAGATGGCCACTTTGTTTTATTTTATTTTATTTACCTTTAATAGCCTTTTTATCATTTTACCCTTACCTAACTTTAAAAATTACTCAACTACCAAGCCATGCACATACACTAACTCAATTAGTGGTCTAATTACTCAATAAGGACTTCTAATTTAAAGTTCTATTGCTATTTAACACCTTTAGCTAATAGAACCCAACTTTCGCACTTTATGTGATTTGGTCCTTTTTATCAAATTAAGCATTCAAACGGTAAAATTTCTTAACGAAATTTTCACACCAACATTTTATCATGCTGTAAATATTAAAATAATAATAAAATAAATATTTTGACCTCGGATTTGTGGTCCCAAAACCACTGTTCTGATTTGACCAAAAACGGGCTGATACAACTAAATTGTACAGAATGATAAATTTGGTTTTTGATTTAGTTAATTAATGAAACTATTGTTTTAGATCACGAACGTGTGGAGGACCGAGGAAAAGACAAGGTAGCGGAGTAGTCCCTGTACTTTGGCTATTACTACGAATTATCCGGTAAGTTTGTATTTCTAATTTTATAATTAGTGGTTCTTTCCATAAAATAATAAATGATTAAATTGTATAATTTCTAAGTTTATTGGATCAAATTTAGAATGGATAAAACGAACAATTAAAGTGATTAGGTATTGGGCCGGGATGTGAAGTGATGAATTGATCACATTTCTGTTCTGATGTTTGGAGTAATCCGATGGTTGAGAATCCTACGTAAGTTATGGATTCTCGATAGCTTGTGTGAGCAACATCGAGATCTAATGAAACGACTAAATGTTCTGTGCTAATGAATGAACCGTGGCAATGGCTGAGGTCCTGCATACGTTGCAGATCCTCGTCAACTTGTGTGAGCAGCATTGCGGAACGGTCAATATATCTAGAATATGGTCGAATGAGCGAGACTCTATATTTCTGAAAATAAAGAGCTATGATATCTAATTAAACTGATTTAATGAAATGAATAGCTCTTATCTGTGGTGGATTGTGAACGATAAAGATTTATCTTAGTTGTTATTCAATTATGTTGTAAGATAACTTGTGGTAAGCCTTATTGTTATTTCTATGAACTTATTAAGCTTCATGTAAGCTTACCTTTGTTTGTTCTTTGTTTTGTAGATTTCATATTTTTACGGACGGAAGGTCGAATCAAGCTCGAAGAAGCACACTATTTCAAGGACTAATTTGGTAAATTTTGGGATATTTTGGTTATATGGCATGTGTAACACTCCTTGCCCGTGTTCAAGCCGGAACAGTGTTTAAGGCATGACCTAACTAATCTTGCATAAAATACTGGAGTAGGGTTATAAAATTTCGTTTAACCCCCATCGCTCGCACATACTCAGCCCAGGAGGCCTTAAAAATACTTACAAGAAGTGTCGGAGTCTTTCCAGGAACTTTCACGAATTCAGGAAAATTTTTGAACAAAACAGGGGCCACACGCCCGTGTAGGTCTTGGGACACGCCCGTGCTCTCTCAAGGCATGCCCGTGCCTTGTGCCCGTGGTCGAAACTGACTAAAATCACACGGCCATGGCACGCCCGTGGCCCTAGCCCGTGTGTAAAACCTCGGCATTCTGACTTAACCACACGGCCTATACACACGCCCGTGTATTATGGCCGTGGGGAATTTACAGTTTCATGAGCAAGGTGCAGACTTCACACGGCCTGGGTACACACCCATGGGCTAACCGTGCCTCCCACACGATTTAGACCCACGCCCGTGTGTCTAACTAAGTGGGCAATTAGTAGGCTATATACCAAGCCATTGCCACCTAAGGGTGCACACAAACATACCTCTACTCAAAACAATACCACTCCTAACCCTTTTGCAAGTCTAAGAACTCATCCAACATACACATTATTGAAATAAACACACAATTCATGAATTTCATCTTCATTAAACAAAAGAGTTTGCCAAGTATTTGTCTAACTCATAGGGCCATTTACAAAATGACTTACATAGCCAACACTTTAACTAACAATCACATCTTGACAAAATACTCAAGTCCTATACATGCCATACTCAAAACAAGTCTAAGATTGTTATACCAAAGTGCTGTCGATAGTGTGATTTTCGAAATCCTGCAGTCACGATCCTCGAGTTACCTTGGCAATACTACAAGGAAGAAGGGAAATGAGAAAGGGGTAAGCATAAAGCTTAGCAAGTTGCATGGAAATAAATAGCAATCATAATACTCATAAAAATAATCCATCCACGGTATTATCTAACCATACACAAATCAAGGCTTCTTGCCATGCTTACTTACAATTGCCCTTATTTAGCACATATCGTGCCACACATCGCAATCGTTTCTTCGTGACCCAGTCACCTGTATTCACTCATTCACATGACTTAAATATCATTCGCATCTCTACTTTTAAATTCATCTACTTATCCCACCACTCACAAGGGATAGTCAAAGACACGTGTTAACAGCCATTACTATAAACATAAAACCAATGCCACATCCCCGAGGTGGTCTTACATGGAGTCTTCTCTAGATACCAATGCCATATCCCGAACATGGTCTTATATGGAATTACCTCTAGGTGCCAATGCCATATCCCGGATATGGTCTTATATGGGATTACCTATAGGTGTAACGATGCCATATCCCGGATATGGTCTTATACGATTTCCATGTTCATCACCGAAGCCATATCCCGGATATGGTCTTATATGGGATCTCAACTTGGTGCCGAGGCCATGTCCCGGATATGGTCTTATACGGGACCTTATTTATTTCATATTTCAATGATAGCATTTCTATAATCAACATGGCCCAATTAGGACTCCAACATCTCATTCACATTAACTACTCAATTTAGTAATGCATTATGCTTTAATATAATGCCAAGCATTTCTCAACATGCTAATATGCATATTATTTAAGTCACATACAACTTACCTCATTTTCAAAATGAGTTAGTTCTTCGGTTCAGTCCACGACTTTATTCTTTCCCAGATCGAGGCGGATTCTCATCTCCTTTTACTCTATAATAGCAAATTAGCTCATTTTAATCACTATATTAATATACGCATTTCAATAATCATGCTTAAGCAAAATTACCATTTTGCCCCTAGACTTTGGCAAAATTACCATTTTGCCCCTAGGCTCGGAAATAAATTCTAATCACATTTCTACCTTCAACAAGCTTAGATAAACATTTGATGCTCTTAAAGCTATCATCAAAAATCAATATTTCACATACTTACTACAAAATTTGTAACCTTTTCATCAAGGTCCTTATTAGTGTTTTCATGCTAACACCTTTCACAAAAGTTGTTCATACAACAACTAAGACTCATTCTCTTCCATAAAAATGTAACAATAACTAAAATAGCTCTCATGGCAAAACCTTAAACCCTTTACCATATTGCACAATAGTCCTCTCATTTGAAAGCTTAAGCTTTAGGGGTTTCAAAAGTACAATTATTTTCAAGAAAAGTTCTCTAGAACACTTACTTGAATGGATGAGAGCTTGCTAAAATTTTGAGCATTCAAAACCCCTATTTGCTGTTAATTTTCGGTGGAAGATGAAAGGAGAAAAGATGATATCTTTTTCTCTCTTTATTTTATTAATATTAGTCAAATAAGTCACCAACTATCACCAACTTTGACCAACATTGTCAATCTTTGTCTCCTATGGCCGGCCATGCTAAATTTGGGGGTCTAATTTCCTTTTAAAGACCTCCAATTTACAATCTATGGCCATTTGACACTTTTAGCTTATAGAATGGAACTTTTTCACTTTATGCGATTTAGTCCTTTTTCGCGATTAAACACGAAATCGCTAAAATTAAAGCATCAAAATTTTCATGTACATATGCTATCATGTTCTAACTCATAATATATCATGAAAATAAATTTCTCAAATCTCGCATGAGTAATCCCGAGACCACTATTCCGACTAGCCCCTAAATCGGGTTGTTACAATTCTCCCCCCTTAAGGATTTTCGTCCTCGAAAATCTTACCGGTGAAGAGATTGGGGTATTGGTTTCTCATCATTTCCTCGAACTCCCATGTAGCCTCTTCTATACCGTGCCTTTTCCATAGGACTTTTACTATGGCTATGCTTTTGTTCCTTAACTGTTTGACTTCATGAGCCAAAATTCAAACCGGTTCCTCTCCATACGTTAAATCCGGTTGTATCTCTACCTCTGTCGGCTCTATAACATGTGAAGGGTCTGAACGGTATCGACGTAACATAGACACATGAAAGACGTCGTGGATCCTTTCCAGCTCAGGTGGCAAGGCTAACCGATAAGCTACCGGTCCTATCCTTTCGGTAACTTCGTAAGGTCCGATAAAGCGCGGACTCAATTTGCCCTTCCGGCCAAATCGAGGACTTTCCTCCAAGGTGATACTTTCAATAACACTTTATCACCGACTTTGAATTCTATTTCTTTCCTTTTTAAATCCGAATAGGACTTCTGTCTATCTGAGGCGACTTTCAAAATAATCACGTATCACTTTTACTTTATCTTCGATTTCCTTAACCAAGTCAACCCCGTATATCTGTTTCTCTCGAGTTCTTACCAATACAAGGCGTTCGACATCTACGCCCATACAATGCCTCATAAGGTGCCATCTTCAAACTTGATTGAAAGCTGTTGTTGTAGGCAAATTCCACCAATGGTAAGTATTTCTCCCAATTACCATGGAATTCTAAAACACAACACCGAAGCATGTCTTCTAGTATCTGAATTACCCTCTCTAACTGTCCATTAGTTTGTGGATGAAAAGCTGTATTGAAACTCAATTTCGTGCCTAATGCTTCTTGTAGCTTTTTCAAAAACCGTGACGTGAATCTCGGATCTCTATAATGATTGACAACGGTACACCATGAAGTCTTACTATCTCAAACATATACAAATCTGCCAATTTGTCGAGCGAATAGTCGACTCGCACTGGTATAAAGTGGGCTGACTTAGTGAGTCTGTAACACACCTTACCCGGGTTCTAAGCCGGAGCCGGGCCCGAGGCGTTACCGAACTCAAACCACTTGATCGCCACTTAGGCTTGTCATAACTACTCTCTGAAGTCATCTCAACAACCTCGTTCTTGACTTACGAGGCCTCACTCATACACACGGGGGCTCTCGAGGCTAAACCGAAACTTTTTCCATTCTTAATTTTTTTCTCTTTTATACTGATCTCGCACGCCCGTGCAAGATTAGACACGCCCATGCATGGACACACACGCCCATGTCCCCAAACCGTGCCTAAAAACCCCAGCATTCTGCCAATGCCCCACGGCCAAGGCACACGCCCGTGCTTACCACCCGTGGTGCACACTGACTACCTTAACACGGCCTAGAGTCTAGACACACGCCCGAGTGGCTAGCCCGTGGCCAACACTGATTAATCCCACACGCCCTAGGCACACGCCCGTGTGACTAGTCTGTGGTCTATTCTGATTTACAATACTAACATGCAGGGAATGCACGGCCAAAGCACACGCCCGTGGGCTGGCCGTGTGTCACACATGGCCTAGACACACGTCCGTGTGTCTATCCACATGGCCAAGAACAAAGCTATTTGCTAAGCTCTTCTCACCCTTATAGCTTACACAACATGCACTCATACAACACATCCATAATCAACTCAAATTGAAGTGCAATCTCACATAGAAAACTACATCTTTCTTTCATGTAATGTAATAGCCAACAACAATGGCATTATACAAAATGCACTATCCATCTAAATTCCAACACATCTTAGCCATTTACACCAAAAATTCACTAATTTGTCTAGCCCCTATACATGCCATATACAAAACATTGAGTCTAATGTACCAGAGTGTGCTGATAGTGTGAGCGATCTTCCAAATGATCCTCGTATCTCGATTCAACACCTTTACTCTATAAGACAAGGGAAAAGAAAGAGAGAAGCTTTGAGCTTAGTAAGTTTACACATAAACAATTAAGCAACATAGTATAAGCTAAGCAACAATTAGCATTATACTAACATAAGTAATTCATAACTATGCTTACTCTTTCTATCCCTTACCACATTTCCAACACATCATGAGTCACTTACTCATTACTATTGACATAAACCCCTGCATTCAACATCACATTTACACAATATACAACACATCATTATTCTCGATAATACATCCACACAGCTAATCCACACAGCTAGTCCACACAGCTAATCTACACAGCTAATCCATACAGCTAGTCCACACAGCTAATCCACACAGCTAATCTACTCACTATCACATCCACACAGTAAATCTCTCGGTGGTTCCGTACTAAGTCCACCCCATTCAATTAGTAAGGTAGTATCGCACTTAGCCTACCAATAATGTATTCATAGCGTTTTCGCACATAGCCCACTAAATAACATACCTAACGATAGCATCGCACATAGCCAGCTCATCGTCAATATGCATTAGGATGGTATCGCACTTAGCCCACCTTTTTGCATTATCACAACACATTCACAAATCTACTTACTTAATCATTCATCCATCCATTTCACTTGAACCACATAGGTTCTCAATCATTCTCAACCATGCTATACACTATCTAGCATTAACAATTTGTAAGTATGAATGCACTGTTTATGCATAGACTTACCTCGATACTCAAAAGTATTGAGACTTGCAATTTAGTCCACCACCTTGCTTTTGCCTCGGTTTCGATCCGGGCTTCATCTTTCTTTATCTATAATGAATAAATCAGCTTATTCAATACATACATTGACTAAATTGACCCACATCTCATACTTTAGCAAAATTACTATTTTGCCCCTAAACTTTCTCATATTTACACTTTAGCCCCAAAGGCTCGTAAAGTGATTTTTATTCAACTTTCTAGTCTTTCATGCTTAGTCAAACCACTTATTCAACTAAAGCTATCATCAATTCTCACTAAAACACACATGTATGACCAAACTTAAGATTTTCACAATCAAGTCCCTACATGCATTTTCATGGAAAATCACTTAACAAAAGATGTTTCTACTACATCAAGCTTTCATAATCTTCCATAAAACAACAAAATACATGCATGTCATACATGACCACATTTTTGAACATCCTTCATAGCTCATCAAATAGCTAAAATAGCTTACTCATGCTACCGAGACTTCAAAAATACATAGAATATCAAAAACGAGACTAGATGCACTTACTAGCAAGCTTGAAAAATTGAAGAACCCTAACTATGGCTTCCTTCAAATTTTCGGCAATGAGGGAAAGAAGATGAGCATGATATTGTCATCTTTTCTCCTTTTTTAATCACTTATTTGATAAATGACCAAAATGCCCTTTTTGATAAACTTTAAATTTTAACTCATCCATGCCCATTTTTGTCCAAAAACTAAAAATTGGGAAAATTGCTCATTAAGGACCTCTAATTAATAATCTAAAGCTATTTCACACATATAGCTTCTAGAAACACACATTTTGCAACTTTTGCAATTTAGTCCTTTTTGACTAGGGGTGAGCATTCGATCGAATCGAATCGAATCGAATAAAAAAATTTCGAGTTAATCGAGTTGATGAATCATATTTTATCATCCTAATTTGATTTGAAATTTTCTTGAATCGAGTCGAGTGAGATGGAATTCGAATCGAATCGAATCGGATCAAATATATTTGTTCGAGTTAAATTTAAAAAAATAATTTTGGGTCCTTGTAACCATTGTCACCCATCGTAATAAAATTTGTCCACCTTAACCAATTTTTTTATTAACTTTCATCACCAAATAATTTATTTATTAATCTTTTATATACGGGTTAGCTTCTTTGCTTGCTTAGTTGTTTCAATTATCTTCAAATTCTTGTCACTATGTATTTTGGAATTAAAAAATATATTAAATGTAAAAATGTGATTTTTTTAATAAAAGTTATTTTAAAGATAAAATGTGAAATGGATACCAATATAAAATTTTAACACGAATATTTTTTGGCATAATTAATAATTCAATTTTAATATAAATATTCAATATGACTAAACAATTCAATAATATAAATAATATAAAATGTGAAATTTAATTTAATAATATAAATAGTAGATATAAATAAAATTATTACTATTTATGTTTAGTGATTTTTTTTGGATAATTTTGATTTTCTATTTGAGAGTAAAGGGTGAGAAGTAAAAGTTTAGGGGAAAAATAAAAAGTTTTGGAGAATAAAAGTTTGACGGAAAGTAAATAGCGGGGAGTAAAATTTTGAAGGGAAAATATTAAAAAAAAATTGGAGGGGAGATGGGTTTGGAGTAGATGGGAGGTGAGATGGGAAAGGAGTAAAAGTTTTTGTAACATCCCAAAATTTGAGTATTATTTGTGTTGGCTCGGGTATGAATTTTTTTTGTGTTAGCATAGTCTTATGAAGGCTTGATTTTATTTAGGAAGTTAGATAATTTTTAGTATGGTTTATTTAATGAAGTGGATTAAGTGAGCTTGACACTTAAGTTAATTTAAGTGTTAATTAAAGCATAAGAGGAGTAAGTGGCAAGTTGGTTAAGGAGCTTGAAAGGTGGCTTGAGGTTAGAGGTTCGAGTATCATGGAAAGCATTTTTTGAAGACTTTAATTTGTGTTCTAGCATTGATGGACTGGTCAACCTATGTTTATGATAGGTTGGACCTTAAGTTTTTGGTAAGTTGAATTTTGGATTAAGGAAAGCATGAAATAGGGGATAAGAATCTTAAGGTTATGGAAGGTTGGGGAGACATAAGGCTTGGTTGTAGGAAAATGTTTTGGAAAGTAATCCTAGGCCTTTAGTGCATGTATGTGGACGGCATGGGTGTCTAGGGGTGGCCGAATGTTGTTAGGTAGCTTGGGGGATAGTTGGCCAATTTTTGTAATTTGAACATCTTTTTGCAATTGTTTTTTTTTCCTCTCCAAAAACTTTCCTCCTTGGCCGAATGTGTCTTGTGCATTTTGGTGCATTTTGCTTTTGATTTTAGCCTCATTTTGTTGAATCAAATCATACCATTTTCCTTTCTTTCATTTGCTCTTTTGAAACCGAAACTACAATCTATCTTTGTGCATTTTTGTGCACTTTCTTTTTAGGCAAAGAAGTGTTTGGCCGAATCTCTCCCACATCTCTCTCTTTTCTTTCTTTCAATATTATTCAAATCACATTTTCCTTTACACTCTCTTGGCGAATCATTCTTCATCTCAAATCCCATTTCTTTTCATTTACTCAAAGTTAAAACACCCATTTACATTTTATTTCTTCTTCTCTTTTTATAGCCGAAACTCTCATATTCTTTTGATTTATTTTTGGCCGAATATTCAAGGGTAGGACTTCATTTGATTTCTTCAATCGGTTTTGGTTATAAGTAAGTATCCTTGGCGATTCTCTTTCAATTCTTTTCTCTTTTCCAAGTTATTTTCTTGTGGTCAAAGGCCGAATCTTTGGGCATTGGTTTGCAAGGTTCTAATCATTCTTAGAAACCGATCTCTTTTAGGCTTCTCGGAAGTTGGAAGCAATCAATCTAAACCTCGTTTCTTTATCAATCGATTTGGGTAAGTTCAGGTAAGATTTGGTATTACAAGTGATAACTCTTTGGGATTTAGTAGTATGGCCGAATGGCCTTTGTTCATAATTTTAGTATTGGCCGATTGTAGGACAAGGTGTTCTAGTGTGGTAGATCGGATTCGGGAGTTAGTTCTTGCGTTGGTGAAAGGTGTGTATCTTACACACTTTATAACTTGGTTTATATATGTATATTTGTGTGTTATAACTAATCATATTATGAAAGTGGGTAAATCGATGAGATCTGGATATGATACCATGATGGTATGAATGAAGATTCGGGTAAGTCCGATTCAATATGTTGTTAATACATGTGGATTGAAATCATGATCTACGATTTATGATATATTTGTTATGAGATACATATCAAAGTTTATTGACATGATTTGTTTATCTATTGCATTGGTATGGGCAATATGAGAGGAGGGGGAAGATTGATGATTCGTGTCTTCGACACCGTGGTTTGGCACCACCAATGATTTGGTATCACATTCGTGTCTTGGACACGGAGGTTTGGCACCTCATAGCGACTTGTCCCCGTGGTTAATTCCACCGTGGGTTGGCCCCACTTTTGAGATATGGGATCGTCCGCGCCGTGATTTGGTATCACACGTGGGTTGGCCCCACAACTTGATGATTCGTGTCTTCGACACCGTGTGGTTTGGCACCACCGGTGATTTGGTATCACATTCGTGTCTTCGGACACCGGAGGGTTGGCACCTCATAGCGACTTGTCCACGTGGTTAATTCCACCGTGGGTTGGCCCCACTTTTGAGATATGGGATCGTCTCGCGGTGATTTGGTATCACACGTGGGTTGGCCCCACAGATGGATTATTCGTGACTATGGTCACCAAAGTGATTTGGTATCACATTTGTGTCTTTGGACACCGTTGGTTTGGCACCACCGGTGGTTTGGTACCACACGGGGTAGAAAAGGAGTTATGGATGGCTAGGTTGGGTGCATTATACATATATGTTGCTTTGTTATAATTTGTGTAAGTATGTGGTATTTACAGGAGAGGGAATATGCATCTGAGTCTTGGTGACTCACCTTCTCCTTATATTTTCAGGTGAATCGTGAGATCGCGGATTTGGAGCCGGATGAACTCGAGGAGGCCATGCAATAAAGTTTGGTTTTACATGAACTTCCATTTGGGTACTTTATTTTAATTTGGTTTTCATATTTTATGGATTTGTAATAAGGCTGTTTAATTATGGTTTTGGATTATTTATATGCTTTGAGATTTATTCTAAACATGTTTAAGCATGTCACTTGGTTAATCTAATAATTGAGCTCAAAGTTTTCTAAACTAAAAACTCGCAATGGTTTTAAAAATCTTACCATCGGGTAATATGAATAGTTCGATAGAAAAATTACAAGTTAAGTGTTTTCAACAAATTAAGTGATTTCCAAAATTCAAGTTTCTATACTCAATTGCAAACGGATTTTCAAAGTGATATTTCAAATTTTCTTAAAAGATATAAATGTTTTCTATCCTATGATTTATCAACTAAGTTTTAAAGTTTTATGTAATTCAAAGTAAATCTCGGTTTTAACTTATTTTCGACAAATAAAGAATTTCAAAGAGTTTTTCACAGAATTTAATTGTTAAGTCGATTCATTCAAAAATATTTTCCTTAGTGACATACCAGTTCGGTCGTGGCGTATTGACTGGGTTTGGGGTGTTACAAATTGGTATCGAGCCAAGTTCAAAAGCTGTTTGTGTGGGCCCAAGGCCCAAAATGTTTTAAAGAATGGATTTTAAAATGTTTTGATTATATGGTTGGAAAGGCATGGCCTCGAGTCTCCGACATCAATCCGCTACAGTAAGTACATCAAACCGTTGATTTTGATGATATGATATGATGATGTTGGCATGATCAGATAGTAGTAGGAACTACTTTAGAGACCCAAAACTATAGGTTGAATGTACTCATGAAACAACTTCTTAAAATTATTCATAAAAGCGTGTTTTAAGAAAGTGGAATAATGACTAATGCATAACGCTTTTTTAAATCGGATAAGTTGAGACTTTAGACATGAGTACTCGTGGTCGAGGTCGTATGATTCGTGGACGCGGTCGGGGTAGGATGGCTCGTGTGCGAGCCGGTGAGTCCTGGTCAAGGATCCGAAAATGAGGTACCACTACCCCCACCACCAGCGGTTGGAGTTGAGCAACGAGGATCAAACGGGGATGACGCAGCGTGTCTCGAGCGATGCTACAAGTTCTTGAGAGGGTAGTGGAATAGGTGGAGGTGCGGGATTCGAAAATCCATATCGAGCGACTTGAGCCAATGGAGTGAGGTATTTTGAGGTGTTTCAGCGTGGCTCCTAGTGCGGTTGAATATTGGCTAGAGGCGACGGAGCGAATCATGGATGATTTGGATCTCGAATCTTGAGAAAAAGTGAAAGGGATCGTGCTCGCTTCTTGAGATGAGTCATATCGGTGGTGGCTCACGATGCAGAATGGTGCTGCAGCGGAGGATCTCACTTGGGATTATTTCAAGCGTATGTCAGTGAAAATACGTTGGGTCTAATTACATTGATGTGCGGCGTAAGGCATTTACGAGTTTGATCCAAGGTAGTAAGTCCGTATCGAATATGAGGCGAAATTTTTAAGACCGAACCGGTATCTTTGGAGGTATTGTGGCATCGAACCACGAGCGATGTGTTCGATTCAAGATGGTTTGAGGGACGAGTGAGATTGTTGATTGCTCCACATCGGAGCGAGAGTTTGTTGCTTTGGTTGAAAAGGCTAACATAGCCGAAGGAATCAAGGAATCTGCAAGGCAAATTTACGACCGGAATAAGCATAAGAGAGGTTACGGATCATCGGGATCGGTCGGTAATTCTCAAAAGAGGGCTAGGCAAAGTGGGCCAAATCGATGCAGGAGGCTGCATATCGCTAATCAAGGACCAACCGCGGTGTAACCGATGTGGGAAATATCATTGGGGCGAATGTTGGACCGGAGGGAAAGGATGTTTCGAGTGTGGCTCATTTGGATCATCGTGTGAGAGGCCGTCCCACGTAAGCTAGTCGAGAATCGATCGGAGGGTCAAGGTCGTGTTCGGTTCGAGAAATGAGGACCGCCACCACGGAGAGTCGTGGTAATGGTAGAGGAGGTAATGGTTCGGTCGAGGCCGCGGAGCATCTGGCGCGGTGCTTGGCAACACCGAGGCAAGACGACTGGTTTGGTGTATGCGCGAGACGTCGAGAGGAGGCGACGCGACCCGGACGTCATAACCGATGCGTTCTTAATCTTTGGTGAACCATATCTTGCTTTGATAGATGTGGGTTCGACACATTCGTATGTTGCCGATAACATAGTAGAGGCTATGAATCTAGACTCGAGACTACTTCTAGGAAGATGACAAGATGCCAGCCCTCTAGGTCACTCTGTAGAAGTAAATAAGTCAGATAGAGATGTACCCTAGAACTCCAAGGGGTAGTGTTCGTAGTGATCCGATGGAATTGCCATTTGAGGAGTTAGATCGATACTTGGGATGGATGGTTGGCCAAGTACCGAGCAAGTTTGGATTGCGCTGCTAAGCGCATGGTTTTGAAGTCAGTTGAGGGCGAAGAGGTGGTCATGATAGGTAATAGAAGAGATTATCTATCCAACATGGTATCTGCGTTGAAAGCTGTGAAGTTGGTTAGGAAGGGCTGTGAGGCATTCGTGGTCCATGTGTGTGCGTTGGAGGCTAAGGAGTCTAATGTGGGGAATGTCCGCACGGTAAAAGAATATGTTGACGTATTTCCTGAAGAACTTCAGGGACTACCTCCGGACCGTGAAGTTAAATTTGGTATAGATCTGTTAACTGGAACGGCGCCAGTGTCTATAGCTCCGTATAGGATGGCACCGAAGGAATTGATGGAATTAAAGGCTCGGATTCAGGAGTTGTTGGATCGAGGTTTCATTCGACCAAGTGTTTCGCCTTGGGGAGCGCCGGTACTCTTCGTCAAGAAGAAGGATGGTACGATGCGGATGTGTATAGACTACACTTGATTGAATAAGTGACGATCAAAAACAAATATCCTTTGCCGAGGATAGATGACTTGTTTGATCAGCTTAAGAAAGCGATGAGTTTTCTCAAGATTGATTTAAGGTCCGGATATCATCGGCTAAAGGTGAAAGAGGCCGATATCCATAAGATGACTTTTACGCACTCGGTATGGGCACTACGAGTTTACGGTGATGCCATTTGGGTTGACTAACGCGTGGCATTCATGGACATGATGAATCGGGTATTCCAACGATTTTGGATCGGTTTGTTGTGGTATTTATAGACGATATTTTGGTATACTCAAAGTCATAGGAGGAGCATGATGCGCATTTGCGAGTAGTGTTGCGGTCGAGGAAAAGCACCAGACGCCAAATTTAGTAAGTGCGAGTTACGCTTAGGAGGTGACTTTCTTGGGTCACATAGTATCACCGAGGATTAGAGTGGATCCTCGAAAGATTGAGGCGATGTTGGATTGGAAGCCGCCTAAGTCGGTGGTGAGATTCGGAGTTTTCTAGGTCTGGCGGGGTATTACCGAAGATTTGTAGAAGGATTTTCTTTGATAGCAGCACCTATGACCAAGTTATTGAGGAAAGGAGTTCCATTTGTGTGGACCGAGAAGCAGCAAGAAAGTTTCAACAAGTTGAAGAAGATTCTGACCGAAGCTCCGGTTTTGATTCAACTTTGAGGCGGCAAGGAATTCACGGTTTACTGTGATGCATCACATACTGGTTTGGGATGTGTGCTGATGCAGGAAGGGAAGGTAGTGGCTTATGCATCTCGACAGTTGAGACCACATGAGGTCAATTATCCGACGCATGACTTGGAATTAGCTGCTGTGGTTTTTGCTTTGAAGATATGGAGACACTATTTGTACGGAGAGAAGTCGATAGTCTACACGGATCACAAGAGTCTTAAGTATCTTTTGACTCAGAAGGACTTGAACTTGAGGCAGCGTAGATGGATCGAGTTGTTGAAGGACTACGATTGTTCGATCGAATATCATCCCGGCAAGGCTAACGTGGTGGCAGACGCGTTGAGCCGTAAGGTTGTATCGGATTTAAGATCGATGTTTGCTCGACTTAGCTTATACGATGATGGGAGTCTTTTGGCAGAATTGCAAGTCAAGCCGACTTGGTTAGATCAGATCAAGGAGAAGCAGTTAGAGGATGATGGTTTAAATGATCGGAGGTTGCAGGTTCAGAACGGAGGTTTAGAGGAATATAGTTTGTCCAAATGATGGAGTATCGTGTGTTTTAAAGGGAGAGCTTGTATGCCGAAGGATGTTGAGTTGAGGCAAAGGATTCTTCGGGATGCACATAACAGCCCATATGCTATGCATCCTGGAGGAAGCAAGATGTATCGGGATTTAAGAGAGCAGTTTTGGTGGCCAGGTCTGAAGCGTGAGGTAACTGAGTTTGTGGGTAAATGTCTGACGTGTCAGCAGGTCAAGGCGGAGCATCGATTCACCGTCTGGGTTACTTCACCGGTGAGGATTCCACGATGGAAGTGGGAAAGGATCACTATGGACTTTGTCGATGGATTACCTCTTACGCCTAATAAGAAGGATTCGGTTTGGGTGATTGTGGATCGTCGACTAAGTCGACTCATTTCATTCCTGGTTAGGATGGATTATTCGCCTGTGAAGTTAGCTAAGTTGTATGTGGCGAGATAGTGAGGTTGCACGGTGTACCAAAGGTCGATCATCTCGCATGCAGAGATCCTAGATTTACGTCGAGGTTTTGGAGAGCGTTACATCGGGCTTTGGGTGCGCGGTTGGATTTTAGTACCGTATTTCATCCACGATCGGCGAGGCGATCGGAAAGAGTTATCTGATTTTAGAGGATATGTTGAGAGGTTGTGTATTGGACTTGAGGTAGCTGGGAAGAGTTTTTACCATTAGGCGAGTTCGCATACAACAATAGTTACCAAGCAAGCATTAAGATGGCACCATATGAGGCGTTGTATGGTAGGAGGTGTCGCACGCCTACATGTTAGACCGAGTTGGGTGAGCGTCGGATGTTAGGACCAGAGTTGGTTGCGTAGGCGAGGATAAGGTTAAGGCGATTCGAGCTCGTCAAGGAAGCTTCGGATAGGCAAAAGTCGTATGCCGATCTCAAGCGGAGGTATATAGAGTTTGCCGTGGGTGACAAAGTTTTTCCGAAGGTCTCGCCATGGAAGAAAGTGTTAAGATTTGGGAGAAAATGCAAGTTAAGTCCAAGGTTTATTGGGCGTTTAAGGTGTTGAGACGAGTGGGACCAGTAGCTTATCGACCTGAGTTGCCAGTGGAACTAAGTCGATTCACGATGTGTTCCATGTCTCCATGCTTAGACGCTATCATTCGATCCATCGCATGTTGTGGCGATGAGGAAATAGAGGTGAGTCCGGATCGACGGTAGAAGAAGAAGAACCGGTCAGGATCCTAGATCGAGATGTGAAAGTTTTGCGTAGGAAGACAGTTCCTTTAGTGAAGGTTTTATGGCGGAATCATGGCGTGGAGGAAGCTACGTGGGAACCGGAGGATGTAATGAGGCAAAGCCAGTATCCTCAACTCTTTTGATCGAGTAATTTCGAGGACGAAATTTTCTTAAGAGGGGTAGAATTGTAACATCCCAAAATTTGAGTATTATTTGTGTTGGCTCGGGTATGAATTTTTTTTTTGTTAGCATAGTCTTATGAAGGCTTGATTTTATTTAGGAAGTTCGATAATTTTTAGTATGGTTTATTTAATGAAGTGGATTAAGTGAGCTTGACACTTAAGTTAATTTAAGTGTTAATTAAAGCATAAGAGGAGTAAGTGGCAAGTTGGTTAAGGAGCTTGAAAGGTGGCTTGAGGTTAGAGGTTCGAGTATCATGGAAAGCATTTTTTGAAGACTTTATTTTGTGTTCTAGCATTGATGGACGGTCAACCTATGTTTATGATAGGTTGGACCTTAAGTTTTTGGTAAGTTGAATTTTGGATTAAGGAAAGCATGAAACAGGGGATAAGAATCTTAAGGTTATGGAAGGTTGGGGAGACATAAGGCTTGGTTGTAGGAAAATGTTTTGGAAAGTAATCCTAGGCCTTTAGTGCATGTATGTGGACGGCATGGGTGTCTAGGGGGGTGGCCGAATGTTGTTAGGTAGCTTGGGGGATAGTTGGCCAATTTTTGTCATTTGAACATCTTTTGCAATTGTTTTTTTCCTCTCCAAAAACTTTCCTCCTTGGCCGAATGTGTCTTGTGCATTTTGGTGCATTTTGCTTTTGATTTTAGCCTCATTTTGTTGAATCAAATCATACCATTTTCCTTTCTTTCATTTGCTCTTTTGAAACCGAAACTACAATCTATCTTTGTGCATTTTTGTGCACTTTCTTTTTAGCAAAGAAGTGTTTGGCGAATCTCTCCCACATCTCTCTCTTTTCTTTCTTTCAATATTATTCAAATCACATTTTCCTTTACACTCTCTTGGCGAATCATTCTTCATCTCAAATCCCATTTCTTTTCATTTACTCAAAGTTAAAACACCCATTTACATTTTATTTCTTCTTCTTTTTTATAGCCAGAAACTCTCATATTCTTTTGATTTATTTTTGGCCGAATATTCAAGGGTAGGACTTCATTTGATTTCTTCAATCGGTTTTGGTTATAAGTAAGTATCCTTGGCCGATTCTCTTTCAATTCTTTTCTCTTTTCCAAGTTATTTTCTTGTGGTCAAAGGCCGAATCTTTGGCCATTGGTTTGCAAGGTTCTAATCATTCTTAGAAACCGATCTCTTTTAGGCTTCTCGGGACGTTGGAAGCAATCAATCTAAACCTCGTTTCTTTATCAATCGATTTGGGTAAGTTCGGGTAAGATTTGGTATTACAAGTGATAACTCTTTGGGATTTAGTAGTATGGCCGAATGGCCTTTGTTCATAATTTTAGTATTGGCCGATTGTAGGACAAGGTGTTCTAGTGTGGTAGATCGGATTCGGGAGTTAGTTCTTGCGTTGGTGAAAGGTGTGTATCTTACACACTTTATAACTTGGTTTATATATGTATATTTGTGTGTTATAACTAATCATATTATGAAAGTGGGTAAATCGATGAGATCTGGATATGATACCATGATGGTATGAATGAAGATTCTGTAAGTCCGATTCAATATGTTGTTAATACATGTGGATTGAAATCATGATCTACGATTTATGATATATTTGTTATGAGATACATATCAAAGTTTATTGACATGATTTGTTTATCTATTGCATTGGTATGGGCAATATGAGAGGAGGAAGATTGATGATTCGTGTCTTCGGACACCGGTGGTTTGGCACCACCGGTGATTTGGTATCACATTCGTGTCTTCTGACACCGTGAGGTTTGGCACCTCATAGCGACTTGTCCCCGTGGTTAATTCCACCGGGGTTGGCCCCACTTTTGAGATATGGGATCGTCGCGGTGATTTGGTATCACACGTGGGTTGGCCCCACAACTTGATGATTCGTGTCTTCGGACACCGTGGTTTGGCACCACCAAAGTGATTTGGTATCACATTCGTGTCTTCGGACACCGAGGGTTGGCACCTCATAGCGACTTGTCCTCGTGGTTAATTCCACCGTGGGTTGGCCCCACTTTTGAGATATGGGATCGTCGCGGTGATTTGGTATCACACGTGGGTTGGCCCCACAGATGGATTATTCGTGACTACGGTCACCAAAGATTTTGGTATCACATTTGTGTCTTTGGACACCGGTGGTTTGGCACCACCAGGTGGTTTGGTACCACACGGGTAGAAAAGGAGTTATGGATGGCTAGGTTGGGTGCATTATACATATATGTTGCTTTGTTATAATTTGTGTAAGTATGTGGTATTTACCCTGGGAGAGGGAATATGCACTCGAGTCTTGGTGACTCACCTTCTCCCTTATATTTTCAGTGAATCGTGAGATCGCGGATTTGGAGCCGGATGAACTCGAGGAGGCCATGCAATAAAGTTTGGTTTTACATGAACTTCCATTTGGGTACTTTATTTTAATTTGGTTTTCATATTTTATGGATTTGTAATAAGGCCTGTTTAATTATGGTTTTGGATTATTTATATGCTTTGAGATTTATTCTAAACATGTTTAAGCATGTCACTTGGTTAATCTAATAATTGAGCTCAAAGTTTTCTAAACTAAAAACTCGCAATGGTTTTAAAAATCTTACCATCGGGTAATATGAATAGTTCGATAGAAAAATTACAAGTTAAGTGTTTTCAACAAATTAAGTGATTTCCAAAATTCAAGTTTCTATACTCAATTGCAAACGGATTTTCAAAGTGATATTTCAAATTTTCTTAAAAAGATATAAATGTTTTCTATCCTATGATTTATCAACTAAGTTTTAAAGTTTTATGTAATTCAAAGTAAATCTCAGTTTTAACTTATTTTCGACAAATAAAGAATTTCAAAGAGTTTTTCACAGAATTTAATTGTTAAGTCGATTCATTCAAAAATATTTTCCTTAGTGACATACCAGATTCGGCCGTGGCGTATTGACCGGGTTTGGGGTGTTACAGTTTTAGGGGAAAAGTGGGAGGGAGTAAAAATTTTGGGGGAAAATAAAAAGTTTTGAGGGTTTTGGGGAGTAAAATTTGAGAAAAAGTAAATGGGAGAGTAAAATTTTGGTGGAAAATGGATTTTGGGTAGATTGGGGGGTTGGGATGGGAGGGGAGTAAAAGTTTTGGGGGGAAAGTGGGAAGGAGTAAAAGTTTTGAGGGAAATGTAAAAAGGCTTGGGAGTTTGGGGTAAAAATGTAAAATATTATAGTTTGATATTCGAATTATTCGAATTATTCGAGTTATTCGAATTCAAAAACTCAACTCGATTCGAACTCGAAATTCGAAAAAAAAATTGAGTTGACTCGAATAACTCGATTAACTCGAATAACTCGATTCGTTTAACTCGAAATTTGAATTTTTTTTGATTTTTTTGAGTCAAATCGAGTTTCGCTCACCCCTATTTTTGACAATTCAACCGCAATTTTACAAAATTGCTTCATAAAACTTTCACACTAGCATGCATACAAGGCATAAACCTCAAAAACTCATTTATAACCCTCGGATTTGTGGTCTCGCACCACTATTCTGACTAGGCCCTAAACCGGGATGTTACAACTCTCCCCCCCTTTAGAGATTTTCGCCCCCAAAAATCTTACCAGTAAAGAGGTTTGGATGTTACTCTCTCATAGCTTCTTCCGTTTCCCACGTAGCCTCTTCCACACCATGTTTCTGCCATAACACTTTCACTAGTGCTATGCTCTTATTTCTCAACTGTTTCACTTCTCGAGCCAAGATCTTAATCGGCTCCTCTTCATAAGACATATCTGGTCTTATCTCAATTTCCGTCGAAGGAATCACATGTGAAGGATCGGAACGATACCGTCGCAACATCGACACATGGAACACATTATGAATCTTTTCCAACTCTACCGGCAAAGCCAACCGGTATGCTACAGGTCCAATCCTGTCTGTAATTTCATACGGCCCTATGAATCTTAGACTCAATTTCCCTTTTCATCCAAATCTCATAACCTTCTTCCACGGGGACACTTTCAAAAACACTTTTTCGCCCACTTTAAACTTAATTTATTTTCTTTTCAAATTCGCATACGACTTCTGTCGGTCCGAAGCAGCTCTCAGACTATTACGGATTACTTTCACCTTCTCTTCGGTTTCCTTCACTAAATCGACCTCATGGATCCGCTTCTCACTAAGCTCGATCCAATACAAAGGAGTCCGACACTTACGACCATACAAAGCCTCATATGGTGCCATCTGTATACTCGACTGATAACTATTGTTGTAGGCGAGTTCGACCAAAGGTAGATATCTCTCCCAACTACCTTCGAATTCTAACACACAGCATCGAAGCATATCTTCAAGAACTTGAATCACTCTTTCAGACTGACCATCAGTTTGCGGATGGAACGCAGTACTAAAATTCAATCTCGTACCCATGGCCTCTTGTAACTTCTTCCAAAATCTCGAAGTAAACCTCGGATCTCTATCTGATATAATAGACACAGGCACACCATGCAACCTCACTATCTCGCCACATACAACTCAAATTAACTTGTCCAAAGAATAATCAACACGTCTTTGGAATAAAGTGAGCGACTTCGCAATCTATCCACAACAACCCACACAAATCTCTCTTTCTCGGAGTCATCGGCAACCCCGTTACAAAATCCATGGTAATCTGATCCCACTTCCCGTTCGGGTACCATTACTGGCTGAAGCAATCCCGAAGGCACTTGATGCTCAGCCTTCACCTGTTGACAAATCAGACACTTTGTCACAAACTCTGAAATATCTCTGTTCATACCCGTCCACCAATACAACTTCATCAAGTCATTATACATTTTCGTACTGCCCGGATGTACTGACAAACATCCACTGTGGGCCTCATGCAAAACCTTTCGAATCAACTCCTCATCTTTAGGAACACAAATTCTGTCACGATACATCATACAACCATTCAAATCCACTCAAAAATCAGAATCACTTTCTGATCCGCACTTAGCTATCTTAGCTTGCATCTCATCACATTTCTCACGAGCCTCACATATTTGTTGAACAAATAGCGGCTTAGCTCTCAATTTTGCCAAAATAGCACCATCGTCAGACAATGCTAAACTCGTGCTCATAACTCTTAGAGCATACAAGGATTTCCTACTCAGGGCATCCGCAACCACATTCGCTTTTCCCGGGTGGTAGTCAATGACTAACTCATAGTATTTCAACAACTCAAGCCACCGTCTCTGTCGCAAATTCAGATCCTTCTGATCCATTAAATATTTCAAACTCTTGTGATCCGTAAAGATTCGGCACTTCTCACCATACAAGTAATGTCGCCAAATCTTTAACACGAAAATAATTGCAGCCAACTCTAAATCATGAGTCAGATAATTCTTCTCGTGCAGTTTTAGCTACCTCGAGGCGTAAGCGACTACCTTACCCTCTTGCATCAACACGCAACCGAGACCATTAAACGACGTATCACTATAAACCACGAACTCCTTCCCCGATTCTGGTTGAACCAAAACCGGTACCTAAGTCAACATTATTTCCAGTCTTTCGAAGCTTTGTTGACATGTCTCAGTCCATTCAAACTTGACATCTTTATGCAACAACTTCATCATCGGAGTAGCAATCACGGAGAACCCCTTTACGAAACGTCTGTAATATCCTGCTAATCCCAAGAAACTTCTGATTTCAGACACGTTCCTCAGTGGTTTCCAATCCACAACAGCCAATATCTTACTCGGGTCAACTCTGACACCATCACCTGACACCATGTGTCCTAGGAATCCAACCTCTCAGAGCCAAAACTCACTCTTGCTAAACTTAGCATACAACTGCTTATCTCTCAAAGTTTGCAAGACAATTCTCAAATGCTCTTCATGATCGTTCCCATCCCGAGAATAGATCAATATGTCGTCAATGAAGACAACTACAAACTTGTCCACATATGGTCTGAAAATACGGTTCATCAGATCCATAAAAATCGCAGGTGCATTCGTCAAACCAAACGGCATAACCAAAAACTCATAATGGCCATACCTTGTCCGAAATGTAGTTTTCAACACATCTTGCTCTTTCACTGCGAATGATAATAACTTGCACCTCAAGTCTATCTTGGAGAACACTGTAGCTCCTTCGGTTGATCAAAAGATCATCAATCCTTGGTAAAGGATACTTATTCTTCACCATCACCTTGTTCAGTTTGTCTATAGTCTATACACAACCTCATAGACCCATCTTTCTTCTTCACGAATAATACCGGAGCACCCTACGGCGAGTAGCTCACTCTTGCAAAACCCTTATCTCATCAACTCTTGCAACCGAACCTTGATTCTTTTAACTCTACAGTTCCATTCAATATGGAGCAATTGAAATAGGTGTCGTTCCCCTTTAACCAACTCAATTCCAAACTTGACCTCTCTCACTTTGGAGGTAATTCGGGTAACTCTTCCGGAAATACATCTAGATACCTTGACGTACTTACCAGCACTTTGTTTCAAACTCTACTCCAACCTCTCGAGTATTCAACACAAAAGCAAGATAGGACTCACATCCTTTTCTCAAACATTTCTCAGCCACTAGGGAAGAAATCATCACTGGTAGACTATCCGATCCACCTGATTCAACCCGAACCACATCTCCACTCTCACATTTCAATTCAATAGACTTACTACCACAGTTCACTAAGACACTATGGGTAGTCAACCAATCCATGCCTAGGATTAAATCAAACTCATCAAACGGCAACAACATAAGGTTTTCCGGAAAACAATGATTCTCAAACAATAAAGGATAATTCTTACACACTTTGTCCACTAACACATGCTTTCCTAACGGGTTTGACACCTTAACCACTACGTCCGTAGACTCAACGGTCATACTCAAACTAGATGCTAATCTCATGCAAATATAAGAATGAGTAGACCCTGGATCTATTAAAGTAATAACAAAGGTGTCATAGAGAGAAAATTTACCCGTTATCACATTCAGGGAGGATGCTTCTTCGCGAGCACGAATAGCATACGTCCTCGCAGGTGCCTGACCCTCTGGTCTCACAGCAGAATCTCTGGGCGCACCTCTACCACTATTCCCGCCTCTCGGGTTCCTTGGTGGTCTACCCCTTGCAGACACATTGCTAGGTCTCATCTCTTGCCTCTCTTCTTTATCATCCCTCTCAGGCGCTTTGGATAAAATGGTCGGGGAACCACACTTATAACGATTTATCGTTACCCCAACAATCTCGGTGTGATATCTACCACAACTTGGACACTCCAGTTTACTCTTCGGATTGCCCACACTTTCCGTCGAGGTAGCTTGGACTCTCGAACCTGAACGAGTATTGCCCAAGTCTCGATGCGAATAACCCATTGGTGCTATCGTCCGAGGATTCACTTCCTTGGATCTTTTCGATTGGGCTTGGTACGACTTGCCCATCGGCCTCTTTCTAGCATCTCGGGCTTCACTCATAGCCGTCCTCTTTTCTGAACTCAGCTCTTCGGCCTTACTTGCCCTTTCAACCAACACTACAAATTCTTTCAACTCCAAAATGCCCACTAGGAGTTTGATGTCCTCATTCAGCCCATCTTCGAACCTCTTACACAAGATGGTCTTAGTCGATACACATTCTTGAGCGTATTTGCTAAGCCTAACAAACTTACGCTCATACTCTGCTACTGACATCCTTCCTTGCTTCAACTCAAGGAATTCCTTCCTTGAAACAAGCTTTCTCATTAGCTCTACACTCACCAGAATGGTGCCTGCCACACTGAGGGCATTCAGGTCTATTTGGTTGAACGTTGCCCACACTAGCAACTGATGTAGTGTGCCCTTTCGATCCCGAGAGTCGCTTACCTTTATTTCGGGTTGAAAACCCCTCTGAAGTGACTGATCGAGTAGTGAAATCCCTCAATTTCTTAGATGAGGATTGGTGAGACTTGTTCAGTTGTCTCTTCCTCAAGTCTCGAGACTCGTACTCGGCTTTTCTCTTCTCTTTAGCCAACTCTTCGACTTTACAGGCCCTATTTACCAACACTACAAACTCCTTTAATTCGAGAACTCCTACGTAAAGGCGGATATCTTCATTCAATCCGTCTTTGAACCTCTTGCACATGATGGCCTCGGTAGACACACACTCTCTTGCATACTTGCTAAGCCTTACGAACTCCCATTCGTAGTCGGTCACTAACATACGGCCTTGCTTCAATTCCAAGAACTCTTTTCTCTTGTGGTCGATGAACCTCTGGCTGATATACTTCTTTCGGTATTCCTCTTGGAAGAATTCCCAACTAACTCTCTCCCTTGGTACCACCGACACCAGGGTGTTCCACCATTGGTAGGCTGAATCTCTTAGGAGAGACACGGCACACTTTAGGCACTCCTCCGGCGTACAGGATAACTCATCGAATACCCGAATGGTATTCTCAAGCCAGAATTCCGCTTTCTCTGGGTCATCATCCTTATTTGCCCGAAATTCCTCGGCTCCTTGCTTCCGGATCTTATCCACCGGAGGCCTTTCTCTTCTCACCACCTCAACTACTTGAGGGGCTACTGGAGCGGGTTGAGGAATTGGTGGGGGCGGAGGGGGTTGAGCGTTAGGATTTGCTCGGATATACTCAGTATACCAATTGCTCATCATATGGAGAAAGGTTTCTCGAGCCTCTTCCCCCTGACTCAAAGTCTCAGGTCTACTATTAGCTGGCACGGTCCCTTGATCGGGAGCCGGGGCATTACTCGCAGCGTCATCGGCTGCAGTTTGGTCTGGATCAGAATCCACCTACTACATAAAACACAAATTTATACGTCAGGAGCCATCACACTATCATTACTCAGACACTCTTACATATGGCATGTATAGCTAGACTCGTACTTACGCTACGTTAGTCCTAGAATCGACTAAATCGTAGCTTTGATCCCAATAAATGTAACACTCCTTGCCCGTGTTCAAGCTGGAACAGGGTTTAAGGCATGACCTAACTAATCTTGCATAAAATACTGGAATAGGGTTATAAAATTTTGTTTAACCCCCATCGCTCGCACATACTCGGCCCAGGAGGCCTTAAAAATACTTACAAGAAGTGTCGGAGTCTTTCCAGGAACTTTCACGAATTCAGGAAACTTTTTAAACAAAACAGGGGCCACACGCCCGTGTAGGTCTTGGGACACGCCCGTGCTCTCTCAAGGCATGCCCGTGCCTTGTGCCCGTGGTCGACACTAACTAAAATCACACGGCCATGGCACACCCGTGGCCCTAGCCCGTGTGTAAAACCTCAGCATTCTAACTTAACCACACGGCCTATACACACGCCCGTGTATTATGGCCGTGGGGAATTTACAGTTTCATGAGCAAGGTGCAGACTTCATACGGCCTGGGTACACGCCCATGGGCTAGCCGTGCCTCCCACACAATTTAGACCCACGCCCATGTGTCTAACTAAGTGGGCAATTAGTAGGCTATATACCAAGCCATTGCCACCTAATGGTGCACACAAACATACCTCTACTCAAAACAATACCACTCCTAACCCTTTTACAAGTCTAAGAACTCATCCAACATACACATTATTGAAATAAACACACAATTCATGAATTTCATCTTCATTAAACAAAAGAGTTTGCCAAGTATTTGTCTAACTCATAAGGCCATTTACAAAATGACTTACATAGCCAACACTTTAACTAACAATCACATCTTGACAAAATACTCAAGTCCTATACATGCCATACTCAAAACAAGTCTAAGATTATTATACCAAAGTGCTGTCGATAGTGTGATTTCTGAACTCCTGCAGTCACGATCCTCGAGTTACCTTGGCAATACTACAAGGAAGAAGGGCAATGAAAAAGGGGTAAGCATAAAGCTTAGTAAGTTGCATGGAAATAAATAACAATCATAATGCTCATAAAAATAATCCATCCACGGTATTATCTAGCCATACACAAATCAAGGCTTCTTGCCATGCTTACTTACAATTGCCCTTATTTAGCACATACCGTGCCACACATCGTAATCATTTCTTCGTGACCCAGTCACCTGTATTCACTCATTCACATGACTTAAATATCATTCGCATCTCTACTTCTAAATTCATCTACTTATCCCACCACTCACAAGGGATAGTCAAAGACACATGTTTACAGCCATTACTATAAACATAAAACCAATGCCACGTCCCCGAGGTGGTCTTACATGGAGTCTTCTCTAGATACCAATGCCATATCCCGGACATGGTCTTATATGGAATTACCTCTAGGTGCCAATTCCATATCCCGGATATGGTCTTATATGGGATTACCTCTAGGTGTAACGATGCCATATCCCGGATATGGTCTTATACAATTTCCATGTTCATCACCGAAGCCATATCCCGGATATGGCCTTATACGGGATCTCAACTTGGTGCCGAGGCCATGTCTCAGACATGGTCTTATACGGGACCTTATTTATTTCATATTTCAATGATAGCATTTCTATAATTAACATGGCCCAATTAGGATTCCAATATCTCATTCACATTAACTACTCAATTTAGTAATGCATTATGCTTTAATATAATGTCAAGCATTTCTCAACATGCTAATATGCATATTATTTAAGTCACATACAACTTACCTCGTTTTCAAAATGAGTTAGTTCTTCGGTTCAGTCCACGACTTTATTCTTTCCCCGATCGAGGCAGATTCTCGTCTCCTCTTGCTCTATAATAGCAAATTAGCTCATTTTAATCACTACATTAATATAAGCATTTCAATAATCATGCTTAAGCAAAATTACCATTTTGCCCCTAGACTTTAGTAAAATGACCATTTTGCCCCTAGGCTCGGAAATAAATTCTAATCACATTTCTACCTTCAACAAGCTTAGATAAACATTTGATGCTCTTAAAGCTATCATCAAAAATCAATATTTCACATACTTACTACAAAATTTGAAACCTTTTCATCAAGGTCCTTATTGGTGTTTTCATGCTAACACATTTCACAAAAGTTGTTCAAACAACAACTAAGACTCATTCTCTTCCATAAAAATGTAACAATAACTAAAATAGCTCTCATGGCAAAACCTTAAACCCTTTACCATATTGCACAATAGTCCCCTCATTTGAAAGCTTAAGCTTTAGGGGTTTCAAAAGTACAATTATTTTCAAGAAAAGTTCTCTAGAACACTTACTTGAATGGATGAGAGCTTGCTGAAATTTTGAGCATTCAAAACCCCTATTTGCTGCTAATTTTCGGTGGAAGATGAAAGGAGAAAATATGATATCTTTTTCTCTCCTTATTTTATTAATATTAGTCAAATAAGTCACCAACTATCACCAACTTTGACCAACATTATCCATCTTTGTCTCCTATGGCCGGCCATGCTAAATTTGGGGGTCTAATTTCCTTTTAAAGACCTCAAATTTACAATCTATGGCCATTTGGCACTTTTAGCTTATAGAATGGAACTTTCGCACTTTATGCGATTTAGTCCTTTTTCGCGATTAAACACGAAATCGCTAAAATTAAAGCATCAAAATTTTCATGTACATATGCTATCATGTTCTAACTCATAATATATCATGAAAATAAATTCCTCAAATCTCGGATGAGTGATCCCGAGACCACTATTCCGACTAGCCCCTAAATCGGGCTGTTACAGCATGTACAAGACCTTGAATAGTAATAGCTCTTGAATGTGTTTATGATCATTTTGGTAAAAATATGCTTTTGGGGCTTAAGTCTTGTTTGATGGATTTTCTCAAATGCTTTGATAATTTTGAGTCCTTGGTCACCTTCCGATACTTGGAATATATGTTTCTTATGGTATGTTTTGCATGGTTTGAAAATGATTATAAGTGGTATGTTTTGGTAACTAGTTGGAATAGGTTATCATGTGTGAAATGGTAAAATATTGACAAATTTTGATAATTTTTGTTTTGGTATAATGTGGTGCCTTTGAATGGCATATTAGTTAGTTGAAATAGGATCTTGAAATGACATTTTATGTGTGTTTAGGTGATGTTTAGGTCTGTTTAAAGTGTGCATAAATGGGTTGAAAATTTGTGCATGGAATGGTTTTGAGATGGTTTGATTTTTGGTAATTTTGGGTCCACACGGGTATGTGACTCAGCCGTGTGTCATCTGAGAGTTCCTTAGTATTCAATTCAGTGAGTTACACGGCCTAACACATGGCCTGGCACACAGGCGTGTGGGGCAACTCAAAGAGTTACACGGCTTGGCACACGGGCGTGTGACACGGCCTAGCACACGGGCGTGTGACACGGCCTAGCACACGTGTAACATCCCAAAAACGGGGCTATTTTATTCTTCTTATGTATGAACTGCTGAGTCATTATTTATGGAATAATAATGGTCAATTTAAGGCTTTGTGTTGGCTCGATTTGGTAGGAAATTTTAGTTTTTAACTTTTAAAAGAAGGGAGCCTTGGTAAGTGGTGTTATAAGAATAAGTGTGGGTAATTTAACACTAAAAAGCCCTTGGTTAAGTGGCAAAAAGAAGCCCACTTAAGAGCTACATGTGACGCCACCAAGGAGCAAGGGAGAGCTTGTGTTCGAGTCACAAAATCCTCCTCTTTTTGTTTTTATTTGGACGGCACAAGGGGGGAGAGTTTTTCTCCCTTCAAACTCTTTTATTAGGTGTAATTATTAAGGGATAATTTAAGCATTTTAATTAGTTTTAATTTGCTTAAACCTTTTGATAATACAAGAGATATGATAATTTCATAGGATAATCAAAGATATTATTTGATTAGAAGGGATTATTAAGTGATTAATTCAAATTATTTGAATTAATTGAAATGTGTGCCAAGAGTACTTGGAGAGGTTGCCGAAATTTTGAACTCCTTGAACAAGGAGGTGTGGGCGGCAAGGCTACTAGGGGATGCCAAATCCTATATAAACCCCATCTACCATCTTAAATTCTTTTAGAATTTTTTGTAGCCGAAATTCTCCCAACTAGTTGCCATCCAATTCTTTTCTTTCTTCAAAGTTAAGAACCACTTCCATCTCTTAGTCTCTAGCCGAATCTAATCCCTATTGGTGTGCTTGATTTCCTTAGTCTCTTCTCTCAATTTTATTTAGCCTTCATTAGTTGTTGTTTATTCTTTGATTATTCTCCCAAAAACCGATAAAAGAAAAACCCTCTCTTCTTTTGGAACCTTGGCCGAATCTTTTGAACAAGGAGGGGAAGCATTCTCTAATCGAATTTGGAGGGTAAGTATGTTAGGCGATGTCTAGGATTCTCTTTTCTCTTCTTGTCGACTTGGAGGTTGGTAAGTGACTATTTCGGCAATGATCATTAAGGCTACTAATCGCTTGATTAAAATATAGGGCCTTCTGATTCGGAAGCAAGCGGTGAACCCGTTGCTTTGGAGCAATCGATTTTGGGGTAAGGTGGTAAGATCTGCTTTCTTCATTCATGATATTCGATTAATCCGACGGCTACTAACTTAATGATTGCCGATTAGGGAAGCGAAAAACACTTGGTGGCTAGTACTCAAGGGTGTTAGGTAAGGCTTTCGGGTTAAGTATTAACCCTTTGAATATTTTGGATTTGGCCGAATAGGCCATAAGACTAACCCATGTTTTTGGCCGAATATAGGACGAGATAGATCTGTGGTGACCAACGTTTCTTCTTGGGATTTAAGACTATCGTAATAACAGTGTGTACATACACACCATTTAACTTATTAAATTATGCTAAGTAATGTGATTGCTAACTTGATGTATGTGGCAATGGCTTGAATACCATAACGGTATCACGGGTAACCGTGTAAGTACACATGCATATGATTGCTATTTTATGCTTTTGGAAAGCATGTTTGTGATAATACATATGATAAATCTATATGTGATCATTGACTATGTGGGTTGATGAGTGGAGGGCGGTGATAATGTGCCGACGGGCACGATGTTTTGGTAACACACCGTGACTATACGTCACCGGAGGTTTGGTACCTCGGAGGTTTGGTACCTCATAGCGACTTGTCCCCCGTGGTTAACACCACCGTGGGTTGGCCCCACTTGAGATATGGGATCGTCGCGGTGATTTGGTATCACACGATGGGTTGGCCCCATCACCCGATTTGTGTCTACGGACACCGGTGCTTTGGTAGCACATTGTGACTATATGTCACCAGTGGTTTGGCACCACCGGTGTTTTGGTAACACATCGTGACTACGGTCACCAGTGGTTTTGGTACCACGTGGGGTAGACGAAGGTGTTTGGTTGGCTAGGTTGGGTACATGGTACTTTGCTTAATTAAGCTGTTATATGTTGTGTATGAAATGTTGTATCAACCGGGGAAGGGTTACATCACTGAGTCTTGGTGACTCACCTTCTCCTTTAACATTTTTCAGTGACTCGTAGATGGCGGTTGAGGAGCGGGATGGGACTCGAGGCGGCCATGCAAAGGATTTTACTTTACTGAACTTTAAATTTGTTTAATTTCATTTTGGGTTGTAATAAGGCCTCCATAAACTATAGTTGCGTTTTATTTTTTTTTATTGTTGGATATTTACTTAAAACTATATCATTAAATCACATGTTTTCTTAAGTTAACACGAAAAAGTTTAATCGTGCCATCGGGTACACTTGAAACTGGTAGAACAATTGGACTTAATTAAAATTCCAAATTAATCTAAGGGTAGCTTAGACAAGATGACCGCAAACGAGAAGTTTTCAATATAAAACTTAAATGGGTTTCGAAATGGTGTTCACAAGGTTTTACTTCGTAATAACTCAGATTCGGTCGTAATGTTTGGGCCGGGTTTGGGTTGTTACAACACGGGCGTGTGACACGACCGTGTGACCTTACTCAGGAAGTTACACAGATGAGGACACGCCCGTGTGTCCCTTGTTTAAAAGGTACACGGCCGTGTAACCCCTGCTTTCCAATTTTTGCATTTTTTTCTTAAAACTTTTAATTTGTTTCAATTTAGTCCCAAATTACTTCCAGGCTATTTTTAGGGCCTCGAAGGCTCGATTTAGGGACAAAGTGCATGTGATTGGATGGATTATGATATGTTTAATTTGTTTGAATATTATGATGTTAAAATTTTCCTGTTGTACGGTAACACTCTGTAACCCTAATTTGGCGACGGAGATGGATTAGGGGTGTTACAAGTCTAGCTTATATAATCACGTGTATTTACACGCAACATTTTCATATATAAAACAATTAATGATAATTTTGCAATTGGGAAACATGAAACATAAAAGTGGGCTCTATCACCACAAATATGAGACACGAATCTCCATCACACCAATGACTCAAAGAGTCTAACATATCCCAAAAATGTAGCATAAAGCTAAACACTCTCCAATACACCAACATATCCCGGTGAATGGAGCTTAGCTCGACATTCCCTTATCCCTCCAATCTGTCTTGGGGCCTTAATGCCCGAATCATAAAACACAAGGGCGAGTACTCGTAATCCTATGGCATGCCAACTATATCCAACGGTTTCACGAGATCACAAGGCCAAAATATCCGCAAATACACACATTTAATTACTGTTCTTATCCACTTAATATCTGTTCATAAACATCAATTCACATGACAATTTGTACACAAAGCACACTTATCGGATTCACATTTAATTGCACTTTAACTGCCACAACTATGCTCATTGAGCCATCACATCTCCATTCACATATGAATGCATTAAAATCATATTATCATATACCACATACCAGCATTCACTTACTTTACCTGTCACGTCAACCTCACATTCCATAATTCGACAAACATTATGCATATTTTCATAACAAGTCAAAAAGTATAAGAAAGGCTTACACTCGGAACTTAGGATAAGGGTTTAGGCTATTCCTAAGCTCCCAATTAACGCTATCAATTACACATACCAACAGCGACTTCGAAACACTCATAGTTCACACTTTCACCTATTTGTCGAAAGCTTAAACTAGCTTTTCCTTGCCTTTCGTCTTCCTCGAAGAAGGTCCCAACAATTCTAAAGCTTCACAAATATTAACCGCATAATATTCACAATTAATTAGCAGCCATAACACACCTTAAACAAACAAAAACACAAGTCTAAGGCTACTTCTTCTTGGAACCAAAATTTTCGACTAGCATAGCCAAAATTCAAATATCTTAATCCACATTCATTCGCATCGCCTAAAACTGATTCTAAACTTCTAATTACTCATCTAAAAACAATTCTCAACCATTAAAACACCTAAAACTGCTTAGATTCATGGTTCCTGTATGGCCCTAAAAATAGGTCTAGTAGTTTCGGGTAAGTTTACCGGGTTCTGAGTGAAAAATTAGGAGTTAATCGGGGTTATTAGTAATTTTTCTCTTAGTTTAGTTAGCTTAATTTCATTTAAAAAAATTGGGAAATAATATTCCGAAAAATAAAAATATTTTTAGAAAAAATTAATTTTATAGTTTTAAATAATTTTTGGGTAAAATAAATATTTTGGGTCAAATTAGAATTGAAAAATCAATTAAATGGGGGGTTTAATTGAGAGAATTAAAAATATTAATTACATAGGACCATTTTTTAAAACAAGGGAATTGTGGGAGTGGCCTGATGGCAATTTCCCCAATTTTTGAAAATCAAGTGGGGGTTCTTTAGCTCAAAAACACTGCAACCCCCTCACTTCACACACAATTTTCACTTGATTTCTAAGGGTTTTCTCTCTTTTTTCTTTTTCTTTTTCGAAGCCCACATATCAAAGATTAGATCCCATCTTTTATTTTCTCCAAATTCTCTCAAAATTCTCCAGAAAAGATTTTCAAAGTTGGGAAAAAACTTATCCGAGTTCTTCAAAGATCTTGATCCAATCTTCAATATTGATGATTCTAGATCGATTGAAGGTAATTTCTCAACTCTAAATTCATTTTAAAGTTGGTTTTAATCATTATTTTCAATTTAAATCTATTAAAATGGTTTTTCAAATCTTGATCTCTTCTCTCTTGAACATGAAATTCATCAATGGTGAATTCATGGTTTTGAGTTGGAATCCAAGGTTAAATGGATATCTAAGCTCAAATCATGTTTATTAAGAGGTTTTTTTTATCAGAAAACAAAATATTAAACTTGTTTGATTGATCAATTTTGAAAAATCTGTTTTTAACTAAGAACATGAGTCGATTTTCTGAAAAATTATGAAACATTTTTTTTAATGAAATGGATACTTAGTTTTTGTGTTGATAGATTAGAAAAGATGTTTAGAAATGGTTTTTGGTGCAAAGAAGGTCATTTAGGGGCTAAAATTTGTGTTTTGGCTATACCATGAGTTTTCGGTAAGGTAGATTAGAGAGGCGTTTTAGATCCATGTAGTTCATGATTTTTTTTTATTTTCTTATTGTTAATGATAGCTTGTAACATTTATTTTATCTCTGTTTAAGCTCCACAACGAGGAGAGACCATTGTTAATCAGAACTGAGGACCAAACACAACTACTTGATACACTTTGGCTTGATATGCAAAGTGTGAATGTGGCTAGTTTTTAAAGGTAATTGGTAAACATGCCTATTTACATTCTAAATTGAGGTTTTGAATTGTGTTTCTAATGATTCAATTGTATCTCAAATGGTTTAGATTATTAAAATTGATGTTAATTTTATATAAGCATATTTGTAAATGATTTATGAAAATTGTGAATTGTGTGTTTAGTATGATTGATTTGGATTGTATTGAATAATAATTGGAGCATGGATTACTGTATATTAGAGCACCTGATGATGTTTTTATGATTGGTTTTAGATCCATGGGCAAAGACACTTATTGTGCTTATCTATGTTGGTACTAAAATTGCTAAGTGACATGATTTAAATTGAAATTTTTATATCATGAATTAAGTGGTTAAATATCAGTTTTTATGCCCTGTATGATTGGTTATATTGGCAACATTGCATGGTTGATCCACTGGATATAGATGGCATGCCATAGGATTAGTGAGTACTCACCACTATATGTGTTATTTGTAAGCATATAACTCTAGGAGTATTGATTTTGTTGGAGTGGATAAGGGAGTGTTGATCCTTTTTCTGCACTCAATTATTGGCAATTTCCAGACGATATAAGGGAGTGTGTGGCTACACCCCACTCAACCGGAGTATTGTATTCGATATTTGGGAGATCGGAGATCCGTTTATCCAATGCATGATCACATGTTTATATTTTGCCATGGATTTCATTTGCCAATATAAGTGTTTGTTTGTTAATTAAATTATGTTTCCATATGCCATAATAAATGTGATTTTTACTCATCGAATAACATATGGAATTATGATGTTATAATGTTACATTGTTGCTGGAAATTTCAGTCAATTGAATGCTATAATTGAGCATGAAAATATAATTGAAACTATGATTCATATACTCAAAATTTGATACATGATTTGCCTTGGTTTAAGTATGTTTTTGATGTGATTTACCTATTAAATTTATGGCCACTCACTGAGCTTTTTCAGTTCACACCCTCACAGCTTTGTGTAGAGTTTCTTTTTTTTTCGGCTTTGGGGAGTTGAGGAGCAAGGGCAAGGCTAGTCCAAGTTTAAGGCTATTTTGTAGTATAGATTAAGGACACTTCTTTAGAAAAATTAGAGGGCATTGTGGCACTCAATTAGAATAATGTGATATACTTGTAATTGACATTTGAGACTTTTATTTAAATTTTAATTTTGAGATGTTATACTTGTTTTTTAATGATTGATTTTATGGTTAAATGTTGTGTGCATTATGGTATGTTGCTAAGTGATATCATGGTGATTGAAGCATGAATTTTTCACTAATACATTTTAATTGTAGCTTGTCAAGGATTGGATAGCTTTGTGGCTAAGGTAAGTCCATTATATGATTTAATTATTGTTTGTTAAGAATGATTTTGCATGTTTAAATTATGAATACATGTTATTTATTAGTTGTAATTAGATTAATTAAAATTGTATATATATGATTAAAGTAATAAAACTTAGCTAACATAGCCTTAATTAGTAAATGGATTAAGGAAAAATGGTTAATTAAAATGAATTTTAGGGGTTTCCCAAAATTGATTAAAAGGAAGTTGGTAATCATTTAGAATTAAAATTGGGATCGTTTAGTTTTAAGTGGTAAAATGACTAAAATACCTTTAGAGTTAAATCCTTAAAAATAGTTTTAAAATGGTTCACAAACTGCTTCCACAATAAGATAAGATAGTCATTAGTTAGAATTGAGGTGTTACAAGGTTGGGGTGTGTTTTGGGGTGGTTTTGTGCTGGAGAGTCACTTTGGTGGCTAATGTGTCGCTTTAGACATGGGTCATTCTGTTCAGGTCGGGTTTGGGGTGTCACAGTTTCAAAAATTTCGACATCCATGGCCATTCTTAACAAAAACTCAACAAAACCTTCAAATCTTTTAATGAAACTTTAAAGAAAGTTTAAAAACCTTCTAATCACATAAAAGTTGAAAATTACATAGAATCAGTAGTTTCATTTATAAATATAGAATCTGCCATTAACAACCCTAATTTCGGCTAACATGGAAAATCTTGGATCTAATTTATTAAAAATTGATTTAAATGGCTAGACTACATTAAAAACTATTAAAAATACAAAACCTTACCCTGATTGAATAAAATGATGATTGATTGATTGATTGAAATTTGAGAAAACCCACTTGTTGTATGTAACACCCCAAACCCGGCTTAGACGTTATGGCCGAATCCGGAGGTGTCACAAAGAATGGTTTTGAAAACTGATTTTGTATCGATTAACCATTCAACTTTTATAACCCGTATTCATTCATAATTATTTTTGAAACCCTCATTTAATTAGTTTGTTTACCAAAACATGATTAACAGCAGAAGTCTTTAAACCGTTATATTTTTAAAAGGGCGGTTCATATTTTTATAAAACCTTTGTTTCGTAAAACTGTGATTTCAAACAAGCATTGCAATGAAAACGTCAAAACACATCCAAACCAAAATAAAACAAACAGTCCGGAGAGTCCCAAAAATTACAAACTCTCAAATGAAAACCAAAGTCATAAATAAAACCATAAATTGCCAAGTTTAAATAGTTTACAGTCGAGTGGTCACGGTTGAGTCTCCGTCGCACCGATCCACCTAAGTCAGCTGATTACCTGAACAGATCAGACAAACAGATGTGAGTTTTTGTAAACTCAGTGTGTAACCCAGCAGAATTAGACAGGCATAACAAACAGATATCACATACACTGTCAAATTCAATTTCAGAGTCGGACCATAGTCCTTTACGATTCTGATTCTGAATCTGATACACATTACGGATAATATACACTGGTCAAAATTTGCTGAATATAGGCGAAAAGTCGTCATACAGATCACTTCCTCCTCATATACAAATCCCACCCCCAAATGCAGATACAAAATACAGATACGGTATTACAGATATAAATTAACATGCTTACATGCTCACATACAGGTATCAGGTGTATATATAACAGACTAATCAGACAAGCATAACAGTATCATACTCAGAGCAGAACATCAGACTATCAGATCACATAGTTTAAGGGTTTGGTTAGCCCTTACCCACCCTATGGTAGGCCCACAGTCGATCGGAATGACCCGTGCGATCCTAGGGAGAATTTTAGAAAAATGGGCCCACATACCCGTGTGGGCCCACACGCCCAGATTAGCCTTGCCCGTGTGGCCCACACGCCCAACTTGGCCTAGCCCATGTGGCCCACACGGCCACACTCAAGCCACCACACGGCCGTGTCTTCTACATGGCCATGTCTTCATCGATCACACGGCCGTGTCTCGCTCACGGCCAGCCACACGGCCAGGCACACGCCCGTGTGGCGTCGATAGTGAGGTTCTTCGGCTATTGCCGAAGCTTGTTTTTTTGCATTTTGGGTACACACCTGGTTTGTTTAAGATGCTACAGCAACCCCGAGCCCTCCGAAACCTAAGAAACAGTAATCCATTGACCACTTAGCAATCAATTAACGAATCAACTCATAATCTCGAAATAAAACAAGAAACTTACCATCGACAAAAACAGATATCGGCACGATTTAAACCGTTAGAGCGAATCTCTTTCACCACCGCCATCTCCTACACAAGGATTCCGCAGGAATCAAATCTCCTAACTATGTCGAAAAAACACACTTACAGAAAGGGTATATCTAACAGTTTACCGAAAATTAAAATTGGAATAGCCCTCTTACCTATATCCCACGACAAGTTCCAAATTCGAGTATAACGCGAGGAACACAAAAAGAAAATTGCTCAGATTAACAAAGGGAAGAAGAGGGGAGAAAAACTCATGTCAAAATTTTCTTGAAAGAGAGAGAAAAATGAAATTTGAAAAAAAATAAAAATAAAAATAAAATAAAAAATAAAAACACAAATCCCTCATATCTCTCCCACTAACCCCTCAATCTCAACCACTACAGAATTTTAATTCCATCGAAACTCTATCATGAAACCGAGCAAAAATAATACCCACGCTCGTGTAGGGATTTGACCACAAGACCCCCAATACACCAACCCCTTACCACTCGAACCAGCAAGCTCATTCTGATATGAATTAATAGACAATTTAATATAAGCCCTTCCAACAAGAGTAAGGCTTGGATCAAAAATAACAAAATTTAGCAAAGGTGAGACTTGAACCCAAGACCTTTAACACACACCCAGAACACTTAGCCACTGAAGCAGATACACATTTATGTCAAATATTTACAAAAATAAAAATAAATTATTCAGGGCGTTACATTGTATATCAATGCAATTGATGGTATTTTTGGTGTTTTTCTTGTACTTAAAAGAGCTTTGATGTTAGAAGGATGATAGAAAATAAGGGTTTGAAGTGGTGAAGACCAAAGATTGAAGAATGGTGTTTAGGGATTTTTCACTCTAATGGACGACACAAAGAAAAGGGTGAAGGGGTGTTTCTCTTTTTTTTCCTTTCACGTTTAAAATAGGGTGAAAGGGGGAAATTATGGGCTGATTTTAAAACTTGGTATAATTTCTTTAAAGCTAATCCTGAATTAGACCCTTTTACAAAACAATCCCTTTTTAAAAATTTAAAGCCTATTCACACTATTTTCATAAATTAGTTTAAGTTTCTAAAGCCACAGACAAAGATATTTTCGGGTTACCACATTCTGAATTTTCGAATTCATTTCATACCATAATTCAAAAATTACCCTTAAAACTTCTAGACCCAATTTCGGATGTGACAAATTTGTATTTACCCTTTTTCTTTGGTCCTGAACTACACGACTATAGACGTCTGGCTAGATGTATTGAGGGTTAAGTAGATACATCAAAGAGGTTTTGTAAAAATAGAGTGAAATAGGAAGAAACAAGGTGATTTAGTAATTATAGGTTAACCAACATGTGCAAAACAAAAGAAAATTTTGAAAAGAAAATAAAAACGAGTAGAAATATTAGTTGAAAAGTAAAAGCATTTGTGAGCGAGATGTATCGAAAAAGAAAAAATATGACAAAGTCACAAAAGTAGAAAAACTCGTTCATTGGTGCACAAAAACTCATGAGCTAGTTGTAGTTGCTATATCATTCTGTGACTTCCTATGTGGAGAAATAAGGCAGTGAACGGGTAAAGGTCACTAAGAGGGAGAATAGGGAACAATACGATGTGCCAAACTATTTTCGTACTTGAAACTATTTTGATGCGTACTGTTCTTGAAATCTATACATGTCCTAAGCTTTAGAACGTTACAAGCCAAAAATCCCTAGGTGATCTAGGTACACTTATTCATGAATTAACATCATATTAGATAATTGCATTTATGGCCGTTTGTATTCGGCTAGGATAATCAAATTACATGTATAATTTATTGATGGATCTATACATTTGAAAACCTTAATGCATCTAAACTTTTTAATATACTGAACTTAGGTGTTTGATGTTAAAAGTGGTAAGTCAGTTATATCATGTTGAGATTATGTGTAGATACAAAATGCCTAGTTATGTACTCCAAATTGATGCTTACATTATACTTTCTCAGTGGTCGTCTTTTATGTTTGTTTTTTTTTTTATTTTCTTTTGCTTGAGGAAAAATAATGTCTTAAGTGTGGGGGAGTTTGATCTGTTGTAATTCGGTGTAGTGGATTAAACTAGTTTTCGCACTTGAGGAGCTTGAATACGAGTATTTTCATTATGTTTTAATGAAGTTTTAGTAGTTTAGTCTAAATTCAAAAAAAAATGTATTATGAGTCTTTTATTGACCTTAGGGGCCAAATGAGGCCTAAGGGTGAGCTAATATACTTAGTGAGTGTGTAGGAGACCATCAGAGGGCGTACAAACTCAATACCAGTCGCTATGTTGCAACACAGGAAGTTTGATGAAACATAGGGAGCAGAATACAAGAATTACGAGACTACCTTACGTGTCGCGACACAGCCTAGGGATGTCGCGACACACCTTTGAAGCTACCTTGAATCTGAGCATACTGCTTTCGATGTCGCGACACAGGCACTAGGGTGTCGCTACATCGGTTCTGTATGGGAGATATTTACAAGCCAGGGGTGTTTTGGTCTGCACAATCAAATATTTAACACGAGAGCGTCATTTGACCTAGGGTTGAGGACGACGACAACCTTAAATCTATAAATAAGCTCATTTAACGCTTGTTATGGACAGCTTTTAGACTTGAAATTTTCTTTGTAATTTCAGTTTTTAGTTTTTCCATTTTCTTAGGCTTTAGGTTATTTCTAGTTTTTCTATTTACGTTCATCGGGAGGTCTGATCTATAGACTCGATCAACTCTTTGTGGATTCTACGCTTCACTCAATATAATTCAAGATTCTCTTAAACATTTTCTCTTGAATTCATTCTTTATGTTTATATTTAGCATCAAGTTTATTGTGTTCATGAGATCCATAAGGAACTAATCCTTTTATGGGGGATTAGCGAGTGGAGGTGTGATTAACTGATTTCTATGAGGGTTTCCTTAGCGGATCAACTATTTAGGAGAGGAATAACTTAAACCCTAGGCTTTACGACAATAGATGCCACTCGATATGGTCCTTCCCATAAACCTAACATCTTGCCTTTGTTCTTTGTTGGTTGATTTGCATATGCATTCCTCATGGCTAGATCTCCTACTAGAAATTCTCGCCTATACACCTTGGAATTGTAATACTAGTCCACTTGTTGAGCCCTGATTGCTATGTGAAGGGTTGATTGATTTTTAGTTTCTTCCAAGAAATCCAAGTTCTCTAAAAGCATCATTTCATTGCTCTGGGAAGTGTAGTTCAATACACGATCGGTGTTGAGGTCAATTTTCACAAGTATCACTGCTTCAGTACTGAACATAAGGTTGAACGGAGTCTCCTTAATTCCAAAATGTGATGTTGTGCAGAAAGACCATAAGATTCCAAGAAGCTCCTTTAGCCATCCGTATTTGGCCCCATCTACTTTCTTCTTCAACCCTTGGAGAATGTTCTTGTTTGTAGCTTTAGCTTGACCATTTGTTTGCGATGTTTTAATTAAGCTGTGAGCTAGAGAAATACAGAGAAACCCACTAGAATCCTCGAATTTTCTCTAGAATTGGGTCCTATTTTCTGCAATTATCAATTTCAGGATCACATACTGATAAATAATGGCTTTCCATACAAAATTCCCCATTTATTGCTTAATGATGGTGGCTAAAGCTTTTGCTTCCATCCACTTGGTGAAGTAATCGATGGCCATATTAAATGTATTTCTTCTATGTTACAGTGGATGGGAATAGGCCAACTATATCTATTGCCTAAGTGTTGAAAAGACAATGGTTGGTGATGCTGTGAAGAGGTTTGCTGGTAGTCAGGGTATCAGTGAGAATTTCTGACAGGGTTGGCATTTGGCCACATACTGCATTGCATCCCTCTACATAATGGGCCAATAATACCATTGCATAGGATTCGCTACACGAGGGCCCTTCCATCCGGATGGTGTCCACAGGTTCCCTTGTGTACCTCTATCAGGACATATTCTATTTTGGATGGTCTCAATCTGAGTAGTGGCTATTGGAAACCTTTCTTGTGCATAACTCTATTAATCAACGTATAGCGAAAGGCTACCTATGTCATCTTTTGATACTCCTTCTAATCTTCAAGTACCTTGTCTCCTGATAAGAAATTCTGGATAGGGGTGATCCAAGTATCTTCTAAATCAATAGTAAGAACTTGCCTTATTGTCTCATAACTCAAATAATGTTTATGTTCCAACAATATTTTTTCCCATTTCTTTGACGTAGATGGTGGCTGCTAGCTTAAATAAGGCATCAACTCCAACATTTTCCATCCTGAGGGTTTTATTCGCTTGAACTTCAAGGAACCTTTTAGCAGGTTTATAGCTAGAGAGAAGTATTTGACCACTATTGGCTCATTGACCTTATATTCTCCCTGAATTTGTTTTGTGACTAGTTGGGAATTTGATCGAACTTGAAGACTTTGGATGTTTAGTTTCTAGGCCAACTCTAAGCTTGCTACAAGAGCTTGATATTCAGCGATGTTGTTGGAGGTAGGGAAGGAAAAAAGATAAACTGTATTGTCACTCTTCCTTCTCGAGGCTGATTAGCAAGACTTTAGCTCTGGACCCTTATTTTTCTGTGGAACCATTAACATGAAACACCCAAGGCTTTTCTTGCAATGGGAGGGGAGTTGTGAAAATACCTTCTTTGGGTGTCATTGTTGGAATGTTGGTGGGATTGTTTTCTTCAAAAGCTTCAAATGGTCTACAAAATGAACATTCAGCTAAAAATTTTGTTAGGGCCTGAGCTTTGACTGTTTTTTGTGGCAAATACTCCAACCCTAATTCACTTAATTTGACACTCCACTTGATCATCCTTTCCGAGATGTCAACATTCCCTAGGATATCTTTGAGTGGTTGGTTTGACAATACCATGATGGGGTGAGCTTGGAACAAAGGTGGAGCTTCCTTGTGGCTATAATCAAAGAAAAAAAGATATTTTCCACCCAGGAGTAATTTATTTCTCCATCTTACAGGACTTTGGTGATGTAATAGACCAAATGTTGCTGTCTTTTAACTTCCCCGACCTATATTGTTACAATTGCTTAATCAAAGGCGGCGAGGTAAAGATACAAGTCTCCAGGTAAGAGAGATGTTAGGAGCGGAGAGGTGCTCAAGTACTACTTCAATTGCTCGAAAGAAATATGACACTTTTCTATCAATTGAAAAGGACCTTTCAAATATTTGAAAAATGAAAGGCATTTATCAACCATCTTCAGAACGAATCTATTCAATGCCACTATTTATCTGGTTAGCCGTTGAATCTCTTTGGGCTTTTGAGGAGGGTTCATTTACAGGATGGCCTTGATTTTCTCCAAGTTGGCTGTAATCCTTCTACTGGATATCATGAAACCTAAGATTTTTCCAACGCTAGCTCCGAAAGTGCACTTGCTCAGGTTGAGCTTCATGATGTATCTATGTAACACTATGAACACCTCCCAAGTGCCATTTATATATTGCTCCATGGTAGCGCTCTTGACCAGCATATCGTCAATGCACATCTCCATACATCTCTATATCTTGTTCTGAAAGAGCTTATTCACTGACCATTGGTATGTAGCTCCCGCATTCTTGAGACTGAAAGACATCATCTTATAACAAAACTACCCATCTTCAGTGATGAAAGTCATCTTCTCTTTGTCCTCCTCTACCATAAATATCTAATTATAGCCTAAAAAGCATCCATTAAGCTCATATATTGATGGCTTGTAGAGGCATCTACCAACTGATCTATAGGTGGGAGTGGGAGGTTGTATTTTGGGCACGCCTTGTTTAGGTTGGTGAAGCCACACACATCTGCCACCTATTTTGGGACTTGGACACCATGACTACATTGGAAACCCAATCTGGGTAGGTGACCTTCCGGATGAAACCTATAGCTAGAAGCTTCTTCACCTCTTCTCTAATAATTGTGACCTTCTCATCGAAATTTTTTCTCTTATTCTGCTTCAATGGCTAAACATTAGGGTCCACCCTTAAGAAGTGTGTAAGAATTATTTACGGATTAATGCTTGGCATGTTTTTCATTTTCTAGGCAAAAACGTTCGTACATTCTATCAACAAAGACTCCAAGCTTTCCTTTTCTTCGAGAGAAAGATTAAGGCAATTTGAGTGACCTTTTTAGGATCATCTTGGTACAAATGGATGGGCTTTGATGCCTCTGCTAGTTGTACTTTGAGGAGTTGAGTTTTTGGCTTGGCTTCGAGGCCTTCCAATTTGATTCCTACTTTCTCAATTATATTAACTTTAGCAGCAGGGTGGGAATGCGACATGCAATAAGCCGGAGGGAGAGGCAAAGCTTTCTAATCTTTTCCAATGAGCTATAAGGAGACAATATAACACTCGCGGGCTGCCTTCTAGTCAGTCTTCATGTATCCCTCACCTATGGGAGTAGGAAACTTCGCCATTATGCAAAATGTACCCTCTTCCATCTTTGTCATCCTTATGCTTGGTTTCCCAAAAATGGCGCTATAAGTTGTCAAGTGGTCAAACACCAAAAAATCCACCATTTTTGTTATGGTGTGCACACCATCCCCTAGTACCACTGAAAGGAAAATGGATCCTTTAACCGTAATGGGCTAGTTGATAAAGTCGTATACTAGGCTTACAAGTTTAAACTACACATACTTAAGCCCCACCTGGTAAAATGCCTTGGCCATCAAAATATCCACGGAGTTGCCTGTATGAACCAAGATCCTTCTGACTTGGAAGGAAGTGATATTAGCCAAAACCACTGATAACTCTTGAAAAGAGTTATATTTCAAACCTCTAAGCTTGATTAAATGCCTGTACTTAAGATGATATATTTTCATTTTTAGGTTATTTTTAGAGCATTGCATAATAACACTTGGATTGTGCTTTAAATGTCATTTCATGTTACTTTTACTGTTAGGAAGAAGGGATTTGGTTTTTGTATGTAGCAAGTGTAGGAAGGATGAAGAAAAAGAGTAAGAGAATGAATGAAGTGAAATATTGCCACCGCAAAAGGTTGGATGGATTGCCAACACAAATGCCATGGCAATTCAAGGAAAATGATGACGCATCACTTAGTCCTCGTCACTCTTAACCAGCTGGATGTGTACCAGATAAATCCACCTGAAAGAGAGGGAGAAAAGTGTGTGCTGAGAGAGGGGACCTACCCTATAAAAGAAGAAAGAGAAAAAAAGAAAAAAAAAGAAGATATTAGAGGGGGATTAGTAGAGTAGTTTTCTCTCCAGCAAAAATTCGTGAGAAATTCCAGAGAAAAAGAGAGGGTAGCAGTTTAAGACGAGAGCAGAGACGCAAGGAAAGGGATGAGCATTCAACCTTGGGTTCTATACGATTCAGTAGTGTCGAGGTGAAAGCTGGAGTGGCGAAAGCTTCCTATAGTTCTACCTTCATTATGTTAATTAATTTCTATGATTTCTAAACTGTTAACGATGATGTTGAATGTTATTCTAATTTTGGATTTTAAATCCTAACCCATGAGCTAATTTCATTTGGGTTGGAATTACTAGATCTATCTTGATACATTTAACGATCATAGTAATATTTTGAGTAGATCTACTATTTTATTCATGTTTTAGGCTTATTTTGGTTTGTTTGCCACATTTTGGTATAGGTTGAATTGGAATATGAAAGGATTAATGGTAGTTTGTGTTTGGAAATACTTGAATTAGGTACCAAATGTGCATTTTGACAAAAACAGGGGCAACACTACGATGAGGAGTCTTTGCGTCGCAACCTTGTCTGACAATGAGTGGCGTCGTGACGTGGATTTACACGTCGTCGTAACCTGACTCACTGAATTAACAAAGTCATGATAAGGAAATTATGAAGTCACAACGTCGATTTGAGATTTTATAAAACTTTACATTTTGGTTCTAGTTTATACTCAAGTTAACAAAAGAGATTTCGTAAGCTTGTGTAAGATCCAGAAATAATTGTGTAACATGTTATGAATGTGTTTAATGCTTATTTACATGTTTGGATGAATGAATGGTGCACAATTTTTTTTAGTTGTTTCAACAATGAATGTAGCATCCTGTAGCTCAGACCCTGCGATCAGGTCGGGTAAAGGGTGTTACAAGCATAAAATTTTCCATTTAAACTTACTAAGCATTTGTATGCGTATTCTAGTTGTTTCTCCTACTTGTAGATCTTCATTTTTAGAAATCTCAAAGCTGAATCTTGCGGACGTCACACTATCATCAAATCGGTGGAAATATGTTCATTTTGGTTCCTAAGGTTGTGGCATGTATATAGGGTCATTGTATTTTGTAATGATCATCCTTAATTGTGATTGCTTATGTTATGTTTATGGATAAGGCTTTTTTGTTTGGTAAGTTTCATTTGTGGTCTATTATAAGCCTATTTTGATCATATCTATGCTTATTGAATCTTGGATTTTAAAGCTCACATGATGTAAATATGTTTGGACTTGGAAAGGTGGTAAGTTGATAGGTCTTGATTATGTAAATGACCATCCTTAGTGGTAAATGTCATCATGGTATTGAGATTATATTATGTTTGAATGCTAAACATGATTTATAGTTTAGTTTATACTTTTTTTTGTTCATGTTAAGGCCATATAAGTTCTTGATTCTCAAATTGCATTGGTAAAATGTATTTGAACTTGAAGTGGGGTAGCTTGGCATGGCTAGATTGATACATGGCTTGGATGAGCTTAAATGATGATCATGTGATGTATGTCATACTAAATACTTGGATTCAAATTTTCATATGCTTGAATTGGTATAGTTTGGTATGGTATGATGTTGTTGGATTGTGGAAAGATGTTATGAGATTATATAGGTGTTTAATTGGAAACATGTAAAGTGTACCAATGTGGTTTTTGTCAAAACAGTCCCCAACGTCGCGACATAGATGACAGTGAGTGATGCCGCGACGTCGAAAGTCCTGAATTCATGACATAATCACTGAATAATGAAGTCACGACGTGAGGTCATGATGTCACGATGTCAGTCTGCAAGTTTGAAATCTTTTCAATTAAGTCCTTATATGACCTCGGGTTAACAAAAGAGCTTTTGTAAGCTCGTAAAAAACCCTAATATGTTTGTATATAATATTAAAAATGTGGTTTATGCTAATGAACATGCTGGACTAATTGAATTGTTTTGAAGTTTATTGTAGTTTCTTTGACTACGAATGTAGAATCCTGATAACACTAAACTATATATGTAGTGGCCCATTTGTGCCCGGGCCCGTGTAAAGCAGAACAAAACCAAAAATAAAAAAATAACAAAATGTCCATATATAGTCCACTTACAACCAGAGCCCAAAATGGATTACAAAGCCCAACAGACTACCCAGCAACCCAATTACAGACCCATTAACCCAGACCCAATCAAGCCCAAAACTAGGATGGCCCAAATGGCCCAAAGAGCTTGCGGACGCAGGAAACCCTAGGTTTCCATTGCGCCGCAAGCACATCAGCGAGCAACCCTTCTTCGCATCAAAGCCCTTGGTCACAGCCTGTCCTCGAGCCGTAATCAGCGCGCAAATGGTGCTCTGACGCCGAGATCTTCTCATCCATCTGCACAAACAAGGAAAAACAACAGCAAATATGGACAAGATTTTTCTTCCTTTTTTATTTTTCATTTCGAGGGTTATAAAAACCCATCAAATCTGTAAACACGAAAACACGAAAAAATACACAGAGATACAGAGATATACACACAGAGAATACAATAAACAATTTTCTTTTTTACAGAGGTGATTTCCTTATTCTATTCGCATTATTTTTATTTTTCGCTTCGATTCACACCTATTTTTATATACGAAACAGTGCTAAACAAAGGAAAAGGTTTTTTTTACCTCTTAATCGGCATTTAAAAACAAAGTCGCTAGCCGCCGACCGCCGTATACGGTGGCGCGTATGAAGGCGCGCGTGACGGCCCCCTCATCGGAAGTCCTGGCTGAAGGCCAAAGGACAGAGAGTTTTCAAAAAACTCAACTTGTTTTTTTTCTTCTGAAATGATAAAATGATTTTTTTTTAACTTTGTAACTTATATAGCGATGATAAAACGGCGTCGTTTTTGCTTAAATTAATAAGCATAAAACGGCGTCGTTCAGGGCTGAGGATCCGCGCATTGACCCGAAGACCAGGGGAGGATCCGCGCGTTTTTGTTAAATGGTCTAATTGCCATTTTAGTCCTCCCGCATTTTTATTATTTTTAATTCCGTTTAATTTAATTTTTATTTTTTACTTTGGCCTTAAATGTTTGTTCACATTTTAATTTAGTCCCTTGGGCTATTTAAAGGCCGGTAATAGAACGACGCCGTTTTGGAAATGAGGCATAATTGCCCAATTGGTCCTTGCATTTTTGGCGCGCATTTCAATATCGTCTTTTTTGTATTTTAAATTTATTTTTTTAATTATTTTAATTTAATCCTTATCCATTTTTTTATTTTATTCTTTTATTTTTCATTTTGCTTTTTTTTATATAATGTATATATTAAATTATTATTATTTATTATTTATTATTTATATTTCTACTGTTATCCATATATTGTTTTTTATTAGTTATTATATCATATTTAATTTTTGTATATCATATTATTATATTATATTTTATATAGCATTTTAATTATTTTATCATATTAAAATATTATATTATTCTTATTATTTGTATAAAATTAGTATATATATATATATATATATTTATCATTTTATTTGTTTAATATTATTTTATTATATATTATTTGTAATTTATACATTAGTTATTATATTATATTTTTAAAATCTTATATATTATACAATATTATATTAATATCATATAAATTTTTATTTTTGTATAAAATTTATTTTTATTGTATAACATGTTTCATTTTTATTATTTATATTATATTTTTTAAATATCTTTATTTAAAATTATTATTTATTATTTATTATGTATTATCTTTTATATGTATTAAATTATATATTTTTATAATATTTTTATATACTTTATTTTTTATTGTTATACATATTAATTATTTTATAAAATTATCATTTTTTTTACTTTTTTTTATTTTGTTTTGTTATAATAATTATTTAATGTTTAAATATATCTTCCCCTTTTCGTTTAATTTTGTTATTTCATGAAAAATCTTAATTATTTCTATTTATTTTATCTCATGTTTTTTTATTTATATCCTTTCAATTGTTATCATTGCTTAACATAGATCTTTATATATTCATTCATGTTATATTCTTTTATTATTTATTGTTAGAATAATTTGTAGTTATGTAGAATCGTTATTAAATATGTATGTTGTAATGTGTTCATACAATGTCCTACTCAAACCAGTTTTATAAAAATACCTTTTGAATTAAAGCATTTTATTCAAATATTTTAAAAATACGGTGATATGTGATATTTGGGGACTTCGAGAAGAATTGTGCCCTAACTTACTGGGTTTCGATTTTTCTCATAGACCTTAAGGTATTAGATATCCCTTCTCTTTTAAAACTGAAACTTACAAATTTCAAAGCAAAAAAACTTACGCTTGGCAATTCAAAACGTTGTGTCCTAACTTACTGGATATGATGTTTTGTGTCTCGAGGTAGGAATTGTCTAAAATAAAGATGTGCCTAGTTTCGAAGTCATGAGATGCTATATCCTAACTTACTGGATATAGTATTTTATTTCTTTGAGATAGGCAAGTCTTGGTTTTTCTTCTAATAAAAGGATCTTATTTTAAAATTCTTCAAATTTGCAATATTAGGACATGATTTTATCGATTAGGTACCAATTTTTGGGCGCTATGAGGGTGCTAACCCTTCCTCATACGTAACTGATTCCCGAACCCATTTTCCTTGTTTTTCGTGGACCAAAATCAGTATTTTGAAATAAAACGATTTTCAAGGTGATCCAATCACACCTAAGCAAAAAGGGATTGGTGGCAACTCCCATTTTCATTTTTAAAAGTCGATCCTCGTTTTTTAAATCAACTTTAAAAAGGTTTCGACAGATTGGCGACTCCACTGGGGACATAAAATAAGAGAGTCAAGCCGTAAAATCGATAATTTCATGTCTTTTTTTTAAATTTTGATTTAAAAAACCATGATCCTTTTATTTCATGTGGTTCTAATTTTTAATATATATCTCTGCATTGCACTACATGACCGTTGTGGTCGCACCCTTAAGTGGGAGTGAGAAGCTATGCCTTCGTGAGGTTTTCACCTCCGCATGGGCTAGTGGATTACTTCCGGGATACATCTGTACCAATGTCTTCGTGAAGTTTTCACTTCCGCATGGCCATAGGGAAATGTATTCCCCTGAACCGAACTCGGTCCATATGAGCCTATAATGGGTGAGGATCGAGGAATCTGCTGGTTCAGGTACCTCAACTTTAGAACTAAACCACATATAGACAACTTAAGGGCTCACCCTAAGTAGAACTTACCAAGCCTTAGTGGTTACCCAGATAGGTGTTCGTTTATTTTATTTGCTTCATATTCTATTTCATGATACTGATTTATTGTGTTTCAAATTTTGTGCATATCATATTAAAGAAGTATCGATTCAAGTCAGTTTCTAAGTTAGAAAGCTGGTTATGGAGAACGAATTCCTTGATAAAGTGGAAGACAAGGCTGCCATCCGCACATGGTCAGAGCAAACGCAATTGGAGAAGGGGAACAGCTTAGTTGACGGGTACGTATCTGAATTATGGGATTTTACTCGTATTAGTATTACACAAAATAAGTTCCAAGAGTTGAAAGAGATATGGGCTCAATGAGATGATGAGGCTAAGCAGCTATATTATCGTAATTATGGAGATCTACCCTATTTACTCGACATCAAGGTAGATAAGCATTTTTTCCGGGCCATGACTCAGTTTTGGAACTCCGCCTATAGCTGTTTCACTTTCGGGAAAGTAGATTTGGTACCCACGGTGGAGGAATATACAACCTTGCTTCGATGTCCAAGGGTCCAAGTCGACAAAGCTTATTCTAAGGCAGCTAACATCCTAACTTTCGTGAAGAGGTTAATGAATATCACGGGGATGAGCAAACAGTGGGTCGCAGCCAGAATTCAGAAGAAAGGTGAGGGTAAATGCATTCCTTGGGTTAGCTTGAGGGACTTGATCTTAGCCCATCCTGACGCAAAGAAAAAGGTTGACGTCTTTGCCTTGTGTATCTATGGGTTGGTAGTCTTCCCAAAGGCTCTAAGACATGTAGATGAAGTAGTCACAGAGTTATTCGATCGACTTGACAAAGGGGTCACTCCAGTACCTGCGATCTTAGCCGAGACGTTCAGATCTTTAAACGCATGTCGAAGAGCAGGTGAAGGTAGATTCATTGGATATGTGCAGTTGCTATTAGCTTGGTTTCATAGTCATTTTTGGAAGGTGGAGAAAGTATCCTATCGGGTTTTTTCTAAGAACTATTCTCCGTTAAAAGAGATAGTAGCTACACCGAGGAGAGAAGACGTTTCTGAGGAAAGCTGGATGGCACTCCTTCAAAACCTTCAAGAAGAAGACATCGAATGGAGGGTTCTTTGGATGGTTCCTGATGAAATCCTTTATCGGTGTGGGAGTTTTGATTGGGTTCCTTTACTTAGAATTTGGGGAGCCGTTGGATATGCCTATTTGCTCATACTGAGGCAATATGGGTCAAGACAGTTCGTACCAATGACATATGGGCTGGCTCAGTGTGAGTTCTCCTACAGAGAGGAAAATTATAAGAAGAGGGTTAAAGAGATTTCTGCTGCTTGGAATCAGATTCGTAGGATGAAGAGATTATCCACGGGACCAATGACGACCCCAGAATACAGTGGATGGAGGATTAGAAGGATAAATGATAACATCCCCGAGCTTAATCCAGAAGGTGCCCAATCAAGAGATGAATGCTTGCAAGTGGTCCCATCAGAATTAGAAATTGTGAAGCAAGATTTCGAAAAGAAGAGTTCGGAGCTTGGAAAGAGGATAGAGAAGCTAAAAGAAGAAAAGATGTACTTGAGGCTAGATGTGGATGTTCAGAAATTAGAGGCTGAGAAATTAAGAAAGGAAAAGAGGAAGATAGAAGAAGATCGAGACAGTTTGAAGATAGAGTATAAGAAGATACGTCTGACGATAAAGAACACTGGATTGGGAAAGACTTCGAAACAATGGCAACAGGAGATTCAAGAGGAAAAGGCCAAAGCTGACTATTGGAAGAGGAAATTTCAAGAAATGCAAGCGTAAAATGAGGCCCTAGAGAAGATTTTGTCAGAAAGTCGAAGTGAAAAAGAAGAATTAAAGCTAGAGTGGCTGAACTGGGACGGTCTCTCCATCACCATCGAAGCCATAATTCCGCGATCGAGTTAAAGTCAAGCCTGAACAAGATCGAGGAAATGAAGGGTAAGATTAAAGAGTTAGAAGCAGCATTGCACAGTTGTGAACTTTGGATCGAGCTTCTTGAAACAAGATAAGGGCGTTGGAAGGAAGAGCTTCACCATTCCCATGACCAAGTTAGAAGTCGGGATTACCTTATGGGTGAAGCAATAGTTCAGATTCGAGAGGTAGCTGATCATCTACAGACTTTAGCATTACAAGCTAATACGTTGAGCATGAAGTATGAGCTACAGTCTGATCGTAATCAAGAGCTAGCTTCATTACTTGGGAAAATCAAAACTTTAGGACTTAGGGCGAAAGCATATTTGTAATCCGTTTTATGTAAAGGATTTTGTTTTCTAATAAAGTTTTCTAAAATGAAGTTGAATCAGAATCGATGCTTCTTTGCATTCATGCATTTGTATTATATCATATCGTATGCATTTAAGTCTATAGAGAGAGTCTAACTAGTTAAAATTATAACACAGAGAGAGAGAGAGAGAGAGAGAAAGGGAAGGAAAATTTGGAAGCTGAACATCCTTACGGTACACGTGCCAAATCAAAGAAAATGGATCAAAGACTTGAACAATTCCAGAGGGACATGCAAGACCAGATGCAAGAGCAAATAGCAAAACTCCAACAAGAGATGAGAGACCAAATGTTGGAGGCTCAGAGGAATATGATGGCCCAAATGGCCCAAATGTTGAACGGGGCAATGGACAAAGAAAAAGGTTCAATGGCTATCACTGGAGAAGAGAGCGAAGGCATTCCTCCAGGTTTTACCCCACCACATGCGCCAACACAGCCTGAAGAGTATCCCCAAAGGCCATCTGTCACGATTAGGCCTCAACAGGGCAAGCTGATCCCAGACCGTCCATGAACTTCTAAGTTGGCTCAGGATCCAACCCAGGAGATAACCCAGCAAATCCTGTTATCCCTGATTTGGATATAGCAGACAGAGAAGGGATAAGAACTGAATCCTCGAGGCAGTTAGAGGATCGCTGTAGATGGTTAGAGAAAAAATTCAAGGCTTTGGAAAATGTCGATCATCACCATGGCATTGACGCAAAGGATTTGAGTTTGGTTCCGGATTTGGTGCTTCCTCATAAATTTAAGATGCCAGAATTTGAGAAGTACAATGGGACTAGTTGCCCTGTAGCCCACATCACTATGTTCTGTAGACGCATTACTGGCTATGTGAACAATGACCAACTTTTGATTCATTGTTTCCAAGATAGTTTAGTGGGGGCAGCATCCAGATGGTACAATCAACTCAGCCGCGCTAATATTAGCTCCTGGAGAGACTTAGCCCAAGCATTCATGAAGCAGTACAATCATGTTACAGACATGACGCCTGATAGAATCATGTTGCAAAACATGGAAAAGAAATCGAATGAAAGCTTCAGGCAATACGCACAAAGATGGAGGGAAGTTGCCATGCAAGTCCAACCACCTCTCCTAGAGAAGGAAACCACAATGCTGTTTATCAACACTTTAAAGGCACCATTTATCACCCATATGATAGGAAGTACCACTAAAAGCTTCACGGATATAGTGATGGCAGGGGAAATGATAGAAAATGCCATAAGGGGTGGTAAGATTGAAGCAGGAGAAACCACTAGAAGATCTGCTCCTAGGAAAAAGGATAATGAGGTGAACAATACGAGTACATATAACAAAGGGTACTCAAAGGCAGTTACTGTTAGCCAGCCGAAAGTAGTTACTATTGGGCAACAAGGGTCGACAAGATAAGAATCAGGCCCAAGATAAAATTTTGAAAAGCTCCAATTTACGCCAATCCCAATGACGTATAAGGAGCTATATCAAAGTTTATTCGATGCACGCGTAGTGTCCCCATATTATCTACAGTCGTTACAACCCCCATATCCTAAATGGTATGACTCAAACGCCCAATGTGATTACCACGCGGGAATATCGGGGCATTCGATAGAAAAATGCACTGCCTTCAAAAAGGTAGTTGAGAGGCTCATCAAGATGGGGATTATCAAATTTGATGATACACCCAGTGCGGAGAACCCATTGCCTAATCATGGAGACAAGGGGATAAATGCGATTGGGGAAAATGTCGTGAGAAAGATTAAAGGGGATGTCTCGGAGGTAAAAACCCCATTGAAGATGGTGTGGAAGGAAATAATAAGAAGGGGACTGATAAAATCAAGTTCTGAGGAAGGAGGTGAAGAACCAAGGAACTACTGTGAGTTCCACGAAGTAGAGGGACATGGGATCCAGGAATGTATTGAGTTTAGGGTCATGATACAGAGCCTTATGGACAATAAGAAATTGGATTTTTATGAAGAAGGTTCAGAGGAAGGAAATGTATGTGCAACTGAAGGAGAGTTGACAAACCAAAAAGTCAATTATCCAAGGATCATCATTTCCCGACCGAGAAACACAGAAGGCGGAGCACAAATCGCGCCTAATGTTGTAATCCAGAAACATATGCCCTTTTCTTACAAGGATTGACAAGATGGTACCATGGAATTACAATTGTAACGTGACGACACCGGGAGTGGAAAACTCAGCTAGCACTTCCAAGGAGGTCCAAAGTGAGGGATTCTACACATGAAGTGGGAGGCGTTACGACTCGGTAAACATCAGAACAGAACTAGCAAGATCAAAGACTGTGGCAATTGAACCAGGGAAAGGACCTGGTGCCCTTATCAACGAACCTGTAAAAGAGAAAGAGGCTAAAGAATTTTAAAAATTCTTAAAGCACAGTGAATACAGTGTGATAGAGCAGCTGCACAAGCAACCGACTCGCATATTGGTGCTAGCCGTACTTTTAAGTTCGGAAGTACATCGTGAGGCATTGATGAAAGTGCTGAATGAGACTTACGTTACTAAGGATATATCTTTCAATAAACTTGACCGATAAGTTAGTAACATAAGTGCTGATAACTTTATTTCCTTCAGTGACGATGAAATTCCACCTCGAGTTATGGGATCGACCAAGGCCCTACACATAACTACTCATTGTAAGGGATATACTCTACCAAGTGTATTAATCGACAATGGATCAGCCTTGAATGTCTTACCGTTGTCAACACTGAAGAGGTTGCCGATAGACAGTTCTCACATGAAGACTTGTCAGAACATAGTGAGAGCGTTTGATGGCACCGAGAGAAGAGTGATGGGAAGAATTGATATACCGTTGCAGATTGTGCCAAACACATATGAAGTGGATTTTCTGGTGATGGATATCAAGCCCTCGTACAATTGCTTGCTGGAAAGGCCCTAGATTCATTCGGTAGGGGCAGTGCCCTCATCCCTTCATCAAAAACTGAAACTGGTGACGGATGGTCGACTGGTCACTATAAATGCGGAGGAAGACATCATAGCGACTGTTACCAATGACGCGCCTTATGTAGAGACAAATGAGGAGGTCATTGAGTGTTCTTTCCAATCTTTAGAGTTCATCAACGCAACATTTATCTTGGAGGGGAAAGAGGTTCCAGTACCTAAGATATCCAAGACTACGAAGATGGGCTTACAAATGATGGTCGGGAAGGGAGCCTTACCAGGAAAAGGATTGGGCAGACATCTCCAAGGGGAAGTTCGAGTGCCGATTCTGAAAGAGAATCGTTTTGGCATGGGTTTCAGGCCAGATGCCAAACAAAGGAAGAAGGAAATCGAGAAAAAGCAAGAAAGAAGGAGAGCACGGTTGAATGGGGAAGAACTCCAGTGGGAATCGATGACATTCCCCCACATATCCCAGACCTTTGTATCCGGAGGGATAATTCACCCTGAGAGAGGGTTATTGGAAAGTCCTCACATCAATGTCATACACGGGGAAGAAGTTGAACAAAGAAACCTGTTGGGCATTCGCCCTTATGAATCTGGAAGCGTTTTGAACAATTGGACTGCAGAGGAACTTCCTGTAGTTTTTAGAGATTATACAGAGTAATGTTCAGAACGCTCTTGTTGTTTTTTAGCCTAAGAACAATAAGATTTCTTTTGTGAAATAGGCTCATGTTCGGAAATTGTTGTTTTAATAAAATACATTTTTGATAATTAACTTGAGCAAATATTCTTTCATTTCATTCTTTTGACTTTCTAATTTCATTCCAAATTTTATATTTTTCATTCATATCATGTGAATAGTTGTCCTCGAATTCATTTGTTCTTTGTACATTCTTTGGTACCCATCACAGGTCCCTAGATATCAATGATGTGAGCAATGATAATACAGATCCAGAGGTCTACTTTGAGCAGGACATGTGTTTAGAGGAATCTCAGGATTTTGAAGGTGATCGAGATTGTGATTTATCTCCAGATCTGTTAAGAATGGTAAAGCAAGAGGAGAAACGAATTTTACCCCATGAAGAGGAGGTAGAGAACATAGCCTTGGAGGAAGGAAAGGTTGTGAAAATCGGAACACACATAGCCGAAGAAATGAGACAGGACCTTGTTGAGTTACTATGGGAATTCAAAGATGTCTTTGCATGGTCGTACCAAGATATGCCTGGGTTAAGTACCGACATTGTAGTACATCGCCTTCCCATAAGAGAGGAGTGCAAGCCAGTTCAGCAAAAGCTACGAAGGATGAGGCCTGATGTAGTGTTGAAAATAAAAGAAAAGGTCCGTAAATGCTTGATGCTTTGGTTTTCTACAAGTGGTCAAGTACTCGTAATGGGTTGCCAACATTGTTCCTGTCCCTAAGAAGGACAGAAAGGTCCGGATGTGTGTGGACTATAGGGACTTAAATAAAGCTAGCCCAAAGGACAATTTCCCTTTGTCGCATATCGACACATTGGTGGATAATATGGCAAGATAATCACTGTTTTCTTTCATGGACGGCTTTTCGGGATATAATCAGATCAAGATGCACCCTGAGGATAAGAGGAAAACTACCTTCATAACATTGTGGGGTACCTTCTGCTATAAGGTAATGCCATTCGGACTAAAGAATGATGGGGCAACATATCAAAGGGCCATGGTAACATTGTTCCATGACATGATGCACAAAGAGATTGAAGTATATGTTGATGATATGATTGCCAAATCTCGAACGGAAAAGGAACACATTGAGGTTTTGAAGAAATTGTTTTTAAGGTTGAGAAAATTTCAATTGAAGCTTAACCCGGCAAAGTGTACTTTCGGAGCTCGGTCAGGGAAATTATTAGGTTTTGTGGTCAGCGAGAGAGGAATCGAAGTTGACTCAAACAAGGTCAAAGCTATACAAGAATTGCCTCCACCGCGCACTCAGAAGGAAGTCCGAGGTTTTCTTGGAAGGTTAAATTACATTGCTCGGTTTATTTCACAATTAACTGAGAAATGTGATCCCATATTTCGTATTCTCAAGAAACACAACCAAGGTGTATGGGATGATGAATGCCAGAGAGCTTTTGACAAAGTCAAACAGTATCTGCCAAATGCACCAGTACTATCTCCGCCTAATCCAGATAGACCATTGATACTGTATTTGTCAGTATTCAATAACTCCATGGGATGTGTGCTTGGACAAACACGATGAGTCAGGAAGAAAAGAAAAGGCGATATACTATCTCAGTAAAAAGTTCACTGATTGTGAAATGAGATATTCGTCGATTGAGAAATTGTGTTGCGCCTTGATTTGGACAACTAAGAGGTTGAGGTAGTACATGCTATATCATACTACTTGGTTAATTTCGAAGCTTGATCCCTTAAAGTATATGATGGAGTCCACTGCTTTGAATGGAAGGATGGCAAGGTGGCAGATTTTGCTGTCTGAGTTCGATATAGTCTATGTAAACCAAAAGGCTATAAAAGGGAGCGCAATAGCAGAATTTTTGGCTAGCAGAGCTTTGGAGGATTATGAACCACTGAGTTTCGATTTCCCAAATGAAGAGTTAATGAATGTGGCGACTACTGAAGAATGTCTGTGGAAGTTAAATTTTGATGGGGCATCTAATGCTGTGGGAAATAGAATTGGGGCAACCTTAGTATCTCCTAGTGGTGATCATTATCCATTCACATGCAAATTGGATTTTGATTGCACAAACAACATGGCAGAGTATAAAGCATGCATCATGGGCATTCGAGCAGCTGTAGAGCGTAAGATCAGAGTGCTAGAAGTGTATGGAGATTCTGCCTTAGTAATCTACCAACTTAAAGGAGAATGGGAGATAAGAGATCCCAAGCTAAGTGATTATCGAAAAATAGTTCTGGGATTGATTGAGGAGTTCGATGAGATCACTTTTAATTATCTCCCACGAGATGAAAACCAGATGGCAGATGCTTTAGCAACCCTGGCTTCTATGATCAAAGTAAACAGACCAGAGGATATGAGACCTATTCAGATGAGTATCTTTGAAGTTCCAGCTCATTGTTATAATGTGGAAGAGGAGGAAAAAGATGATCACCCTTGGTATCAGGATATATTGCGGTACGTAAAAAATCATGAATACCCGGAGCATGCAACCGAGAATGAGAAAAGGACTTTAAGAATATTGGCCTCTGACTATGTTTTAGACGGGGATATCTTGTACAAAAAGAGAAAAGATCAAGTATTATTGAGATGCGTCGATACAGTTGAAGCTAGGAAAATCCTGGAAGAGGGTCATGAGGGTGTTTGTGGAACACACGCTAATGGATTCACAATGGCCAGACAGATAATGAGATTTGGATATTATTGGTCCACCATGGAAGGTGACTGTATCAACTATGCTAAGAGATGTCATAAATGCCAGATTTACGGAGATAAAATTCATGTGCCTCCGTCACCTTTGCACGTTATGATTTTCTCATGGCCATTTTCCATGTGGGACATGGATGTTATTGGACCAATCTCACTAAAAGCTTCGAATGGACATCGATTCATTTTCGTGGTAATTGACTACTTCACGAAATGGGTAGAGGCTGCTTCATATGCTAGCGTCACTAAGTCAGCAGTTAGTCAATTCTTGAAGAAGGAGATCATTTGTCGATATGGAATGCCCGAGAGGATCATATCAGACAATGCACTAAATTTAAACAACAGCACGATAGCAAAAATTTGTAGTCAATTCGAGATCAAGCACCACAACTCGTCTCCGTATCGTCCAAAAATGAATGGGGCAGTGGAAGCGGCCAACAAAAATATCAAGAAGATAGTAGGGAAGATGACTGAGACTTATAAGGATTGGCATGAGAAACTACCATTTGCACTCTATGCTTATCGAATGTCCGTCAGAACCTCTACTGGGGCAACGCCCTTCTCGTTAGTCTATGGAATGGAGGTTGTTCTACCCATTGAAGTGGAAATTCCTTCTCTTTGAGTTTTATCATAAATAAAGTTGGATGAAGTTTGAATGGATCCAGTTCTGTATGATCGGGCTGAATTTAATTGAAGAAAATAGGCTAAGGGCTATTTGTCATGGTCAGATGTACCAAAAACGAATGATGCAAGCCTATAATAAGAAAGTTTGCCCAAGAGAGTTTCATGAGGGGGACCTTGTACTGAAAAAGATTCTTCCCATACAAAAGGATTTCAGAGGAAAATTGATGCTGAATTGGGAAGGACCATATGTGGTGAAGAAGGCTTTCTCTGGAGGAGCACTGATCTTGACCGAAATGGATGGGAAAAGTTTACCCAACCCTGTGAACTCTGACTCAGTCAAAAAGTATTTTGCTTGAAAAGGAGAAGAAGCCAAAGTGAAAACCCGCAAAGGGCGCTTTGAGTTTCTAAAAAAAAAATAGAGAGGCCAAGGCGAAAACCCGCAAAGGGCGCCTTGAGACCAAAGGGGTTTTGAGTTGAAAACTGGAAAAGGGCGGCTCAAATTCTGAATGGACACGTAGTCATCTTGCTACACTTGAATCAACAATGAAATGAAGAATGTTGCATATCGGGGCATCAACAAAGTACTTTGGGTCTTCCAAACACATGATGAGCACAAGGCAGTCTTCATAAAGTTTGTATATAGAAGCTCAATCGGCGATATCTAGGGCATCTGATTTTTGTCCTATTCATTTTACTATCTTTGGATTCTTTTTCTTCTCAAAGATATGTTCCCAGTTAATTTTCTTTGTATTTTGGATAATTTATTCAATTTTAACTCTTTTTGAGATCAATTTATTTTTTACCCATTATTCATAAATATGTTGCATTGAAATAATGATTGACGAACTAATAATTTCACAAAAAGAAGTTCTACATATTACTTTGGAAATTTCTAGATAAGACAAGGAATCGAAACAGGACAATTGTTTAGAATTTCCATAGAGACTATTTCTCTGAATTCTTTGTTCAATTGATAATTGGACAAAATAATGAGTTGATGTGATGAAAGTAATTAATGACATCAGGTCATAACATTCAGGGAATAGTGTGACGAACTAAGAAACCCTGAATTGTGGTGGAATGGGTTGAATTCGAAACAAACCCTATACCCTGAAAATTGCAGATGGGTCGGATTGAAAAAGTTTCAATTCCCATTGTGGTAGGATGATACAGGCCTTGTGTTCTCAAGATCCAAGCGGAGTTGGCTCAGAAATTACATTGGGGCAAGCTTGTTGAGCAAAACATGATTGATGAACAAGAATGAAGAACAAATGAGTGATAACACCTAGAGTAGGAATCATACTCATAACATTTTTGCAGTATAGCAAATCTTATTAGGAGCATTTGATTCATTCCAATCATTGTCCTTTAAAAGGAATCATTTTCATGACATGTTACATTCAGGTCATTCATAACACATGTAGCTAGAAGCATTTGATTCATTCTGATCATAGCATCTTAGTCATGTGACATAAACATATGGAACCGAGTTTACAGGACATGTCCCTCAGTGGACGATGTAGCAATATCGGTGAATTTACAGATCTTATCTTCCTGAAGTTGCAGGAAGTAGATCAAAAGCACTTTTAGTCTTATCTCCCTGAAGTTGCAGTGTAGACTGAAGACAGAAGATCTTATCTTCCTAAAGTTACAGGAAGCAGATCAAAAGCACTTTTAGTCTTATCTCCCTGAAGTTGCAGTGGAGTAGACTGAAGACAGAAGATCTTATCTTCCTGAAGTTGCAGGAAGCATATCAAAAGCACTTTCAGCCTTATCTCCCAAAGTTGCAATGAGTAGATCAAGACAGAAGATCTTATCTTCCCGAAGTTGCAGAAGCAGATCAAAAGCACTTTCACCTTATCTCCCCGAAGTTGCAAAGTGGAGTAGATCAAGACAGAAGATTTTATCTTCCTGAAGTTGCGAAGCGCATCAAAAGCACTTTTAACCTTATCTCCTAAAGTTGCAAAGGAGTAGATCAAGACGTAAGATCTCATCTTCCCGAAGTTGCGTAGCGAGATCAAAGACACTTTCACCTTGTCTCCCCTGGTTGCAAAGTGAGTAGATCGAAGATAGAAGATCTCATCTTCCTAAAGTTGCAAGAAGCAGATCAAAGCAGAGCAGATTAAAAGAAAGTGGATACTGCCTTCCTAAAGTTGCAGGAAACAGATTGAAGCCATCAGACTTATTGAAATCAAGATGAAGTTCTAATACCATTGAAGTTGCAGTGGAGTTGGAAGCCATTTGAAGAAGTCAAAGCTTGGCAAAGACCGGGCAAAATGGGTCCTTTTATCGTCTTTGCTCTATTCTCATTACACGACAATGAGCAAAGAGGGGCAGCTGTAGTGGCCCATTTGTGCCGGGCCCATGTAAAGCAGAATAAAACCAAAAATAATAAAATAATAAAATGTCCATATATAGTCCACTTACAACCAGAGCCCAAAATGGATTACAAAGCCCAACAGACTACCCAGCAACCCAATTACAGACCCATTAACCCAGACCCAATCAAGCCCAAAACTAGGATGGCCCAAATGGCCCAAAGAGCTTGCGGACGTAGGAAACCCTAGGTTTTCATTGCGCCGCAAGCACATCAGTGAACAACCCTTCTTCACATCAAAGCCCTTGGTCACAGCCTGTCTTCGCGCCACAATCAGCGCGCAAATGGTGCTCTGACGCCGAGATCTTCTCATCCATCTGCACAAACAAAGAAAAACAACAGCAAATATGGACAAGATTTTTCTTCCTTTTTAATTTTTCATTTCAAGGGTTATAAAAAGCCATCAAATCTGTAAACACGAAGACACGAAAAAATACACAGAGATACAGAGATATACACACAGAGAATACAATAAACAATTTTCTTTTTTTACAGAGGTGATTTCCTTATTCTATTCGCATTATTTTTATTTTTCGCTTCGACACACCTATTTTTATATACGAAACAGTGCTAAACAAAAGAAAAGGTTTTTTTTTACCTCTTAATCGACATTTAAAAACGAAGTCGCTGGCCGCCGACCACCGTATACGGTGGCACGTACGGAGGTGCGCGCGACGGCCCCCCTCATCGGAAGTCCTGGCCGCAGGCCAAAGGACAGAGAGTTTTCAAAAAACTCAACTTGTTTTTTTTCTTCTGAAATGATAAAATGATTTTTTTTTAACTTTGTAACTTATATAGCGATGATAAAACGGCGTCGTTTTTTCTTAAATTAATAAGCATAAAACGGCGTCGTTCAGGACTGAGGATCCGCGCGTTGACCCGAAGACCTAGGGAGGATCCGCGCGTTTTTGTTAAATGGTCTAATTGTCATTTTAGTCCTCCCATATTTTTATTATTTTTAATTCCGTTTAATTTAATTTTTATTTTTTAATTTGGCGTTAAATGTTTGTTCACATTTTAATTTAGTCCCTTGGGCTATTTAAAGGTCGGTAATGTAATCGACGCTGCTTTTGGAAATGAGGCATAATTGCCCAATTGGTCCTTGCATTTTCGGCGCGCATTTCAATATCGTCTTTTTTTGTATTTTAAATTTATTTTTTTAATTATTTTAATTTAATCCTTATCCATTTTTTTATTTTATTCTTTTATTTTTCATTTTGCTTTTTTTATATAATGTATATATTAAATTATTATTATTTATTATTTATTATTTATATTTCTCACTGTTATCCATATATTTTTTTATTAGTTATTATATCATATTTAATTTTTGTATATCATATTATTATATTATATTTTATATAGCATTTTAATTATTTTATCATATTAAAATATTATATTATTCTTATTATTTGTATAAAATTAGTATATATATATATATATATTTTTTATCATTTTATTTGTTTAATATTATTTTATTATATATTATTTGTAATTTATACATTAGTTATTATATTATATTTTTAAAATCTTATATATTATACAATATTATATTAATATCATATAAAATTTTATTTTTGTATAAATTTTATTTTTATTGTATAACATGTTTCATTTATATTATTTATATTATATTTTTTAAATATCTTTATTTAAAATTATTATATATTATTTATTATGTATTATCTTTTATATGTATTAAATTATATATTTTTATAATATTTTTATATACTTTATTTTTTTAATGTTATACATATTAATTGTTTTATAAAATATCATTTTTTTTTACTTTTTTTATTTTTTTTGTTATAATAATTATTTAATGTTTAAATATATCTTCCCCTTTTCGTTTAATTTTGTTATTTCATGAAAAATCTTAATTATTGCTATTTATTTTATCTCATGTTTATTTATTTATATCCTTTAAATTTTTATCATTTCTTAACATAGATCTTTATATATTCATTCATGTTATATTCTTTTATTATTTATTGTTAGAATAATTTGTAGTTATGTAGAATTGTTATTAAATATGTATGTTGTAATGTGTTCATACAATGTCCTACTCAAACCATTTTTATAAAAATATCTTTTGAATTAAAGCATTTTATTCAAATATTTTAAAAATACGGTGATATGTGATATTTGGGGACTTCGAGAAGAATTGTGTCCTAACTTACTGGGTTTCGATTTTTCTCGTAGACCTTAAGGTATTAGATATCCCTTCTCTTTTAAAACTGAAACTTACAAATTTCAAATCAAAAAAACTTACTCTTGGGAATTCAAAACATTGTGTCCTAACTTACTGGATATGATGTTTTGTGTCTCGAGGTAGAAATTGTCTAAAATAAAGATGTGCCGAGTTTCGAAGTCATGAGATGCTATATCCTAACTTACTGGATATAGTATTTTATTTCTTTGAGATAGGCAAGTCTTGGTTTTTCTTCTAATAAATGGATCTTATTTTAAAATTCTTCAAATTTGCAATATTAGGACATGATTTTATCGATTAGGTACCAATTTTTGGGCGTTATGAGGGTGCTAACCCTTCCTCATACGTAACCGATTTCCGAACCCATTTTCCTTGTTTTTCGTGGACCAAAATCAGTATTTTGAAATAAAACGATTTTCAAGGTGATCCAATCACACCTAAGCAAAAAGGGATTGGTGGCGACTCCCATTTTCGTTTTTAAAAGTCGATCCCCATTTTTTAAATCAACTTTAAAAAAGTTTCGACAATATAGACATTTATATCACCTTCTAACTAGTAATTCATGCGAATTTTGAGTGTTTTGATAGCAAAAAATTTGTAGTTTTATTACAATTTTTTAAAGTAGGACAAAATTAAATATAAATTTTTAATCTTACTTATTTACATGCTAATTTGACATATTTTTACCAATTTGACGTAGTTTGGTGCAATAGAAGAAAAGTTAGTCTTGAAGCTCATTTATTCAATGCTCGATGTTGTAGCATTCCTGTAGCAGAGGCCATGCAGACGTGGGGTGATGGCGATTGGAATGGGGCATCCTAAATTCATCTGTTGGACACTCAAATTAATTTTGACCCAGTTCCCAATTGGATCACTAAAGTGGATAAGCTTGCTGCCAAATTTGAAGCCCAAACCGTTCATTAAGGGAGAAAAGAGCCCACTTTGGCTATAGGAAGTCCAACCATCCATAAAAATAATTAATTCAGGCATAATATCACAAACCAGCCACAAAAATTTTCTCATGTGACTGTTCAACTCCTTCCCACGAATCAAGCATAAGCTAGCTAAATTTAGCAAAGTCATCGACCTTCCTTAACACAAGGGGCGACCATGAATGAGAGAAAAAAGGGGGATTATCATGCTAAAAATAGAAAACTCAAGGGGCTTCTCACTAGTATAAATAGAGAGGCATTTGATCTCCATTTTAGTCATCCATCACTCACCATCTCTTCTTCCTTTTCTCTCTTCTTTCACTTCCCTTTTTCAATTCTTCAAAGAGTGTTTGCAAGGCTTTGAGAGCAGCCACATTCGAGCATATTAAAATATTTTTAAGCTTGGTAGTCATGACAAGAAAAGAAGAATGAAGGAGGAGCAAAGTGAGTTGTGCCTCGGAGAACCACCAGAACGGCTTAGCATTTCTTTTACTATTCAATCTTTTATTTTTGTTCAGTTCAAGAAACATGATTAGAACTGAGTTTTCTGCTTTTAATATAATCATGATTGCTTAATTTTGTGGTATTAGAATGATTTAAATTCTGTAGCTTAGATTATTTAATTTTGTTAAAGATGTTTTGTGCATTTGATCTGTTTACTTATGCAAGTAAAATCATGAATATGTTTCTCATGCATTATGAATAAAGGGAAACAACTTAATTAATTAATTAATTAATCTGACCAAGATTTTAATTAATTGACACAGTACTTGTATGATTTATGTTTAACCATTTAGGGATTAAATTAGTAATAATACCAAAAATATTATTACCTTACATAACCTTTGTTTGATGTTTGTTTATGCAATTATGAGTTCATTAAACATAGAAATATGCTAGATAAACTTAGTAATTAAATAAGTTTAACATTATAACCTAATTAAATAAGGCTAGTAAATCATCAACATGCCACGGAGTCTTCGTAACATCTTTTAACATTGTTTCAATAATTCTAAGTTAGGAAGGAAAATTATTCCAACACATACATGCTATTGTGATTAACTCCTAAAAACTTGAATACTTATTTTTTTTCTATGTTATTTTGATTTTCAGCATACTTAGGTTAGTTTTAGTATAATTAGAAATTCATCACACTTTAATTTACTTCATCACCAACCAATTTGATAAGTATTAATTTTGCAATTCTCGATTTGCATAAATAGTCCTTGTGGATACGATAACTCATACTTAACATTTTATTACTTGCAACGATTGTGTATACTTGCACACCAATTGAATTATTTCAAGACAAGTTTTTGGCGTCATTAGCCAAGGATTGTTATTTTAGTCAATTATTTTTGAAATTAATTATCTTGCAATTTGGTTCAATTTTCTTTTGTTTTTACTTTAATAGTTTTAGTTATTGTTCAAGTGATCATGGATCTTCTACAACATGTTCAAGGAGGAGCATTTTCTTATAATGCTCACAATTCGATCATTATTGTCGATGACAGAAATTGCATCATTCGATAATATGACATTCCTCTCTTCAACGAGCTAAATCCAGGTATTGTGAGACCTGAAATTGAGGCACCATAATTCGAACTAATGCCAGTAATGTTCTAAATGTTGCAAATAGTGGGTCAATTTAACGGGATGCCTACTGAAGCTCCATATCTTTATCTTCGCTTGCTCATAGAAGTAAGTGACTCGTTCAAATTGATTGGAGTTACAGAAGATGCCTTGAGACTGAAATATTCTCATACTCTTTGAAAGATAGAGCACGAGCATAGTTGAACTCTCTACCGTCCAGTTCCATAAGTACATGGCAGGAATTGGCCGAATGATTCTTGATGAAGTATTTCTCTCCTAGTAAAAATTCCAAACTTTGGCATAAGAACACCACATTCTAGTAATTCGATGAAAATACTTACACGAGGCATGGGAGCGATTCAAAGAGTTATTGGAAAGGTGTCTTCACCATGGTATTCCTTATTGCATTCAAACGGAGACTTTTTATATTGGTATTAGTGCTCATACTAGAATGATGGTGGATGTTTGAGAAAATGGAGCCCTTCTTTCTAAATCATCCAATGAATCTTATGAAATTATTGAAAGGATTTCTAACAACAATTATCAGTGGTCGACTAATCGAGTAGTCATGGGAAGAAGAGTGGTAGGAGTACAGGAAGCGGATGCACTTACATCTTTATCAGCTCAGGTATCTTCAATGTCCTCTGTGCTTAAGAACTTTACTACTAAAGATTTCAATGACAATATGACAGGACAATAGCCAAGTCAATTTGAGAACATTTCAAGTGTGTTCTGTGGGGATAACCATGTGTTCAAAAATTGCCTCTCAAATCCAGAGTCTATCTACTACATGGGGAATCAAAATCAGAATAGGAATGGCCAAGGTAAGCATTTAAACCTTTATAATTCTTCATGGTGTAACCATCCTAACTTTTCATGGAGTAATCAAGGCTCAGCTCCTAGCAACTCTTATATGCCATCCCGACCAAATAATCCGTTAGGATTTACTCAACAAGTTCAGAAACCTCCACAAGCCGAATCTTCCAATAGCTTGGAGAACTTGTTGAAGGCATATATGGAAAAGAATGATGCAACCTTGAGGATTCTTGAAAACCAAGTGGGACAACTAGCCAACGAGCTCAGAAGTCGACCCCAATGAGCTTTGTCGAACGACACTGAAAATCGAAGAAGGGTAGGTAAAGAACATTGCAAAGTTGTCTCCTTTAGGAGCGGAAAGACGCTGGAACCCAAAATTTTTTAGGCTAAAGACGAGTTTGTTGCTACTCAGAACAAAGAGGAAGATCAATCAAATGATGAAATTCCCACTTTATAGAAGTCAGATTTTGCTACTTCTAATGAGGTATTGTCACAAAAAGTTTTTCCTGATAGTTCAACTCCTGTGATAAATGTAGAGGCATTACCATAGAAAAGTTGTCTGGTTAAAGCTAAGCTTCCACCACCGCTATATCCTCAACGATTCTAGAAGCAGTAACATGATACTCAATTTAAGGAAATTTTGGATGACAAGGTGACTTGTAATGTCTTCAACTCTATTAAATCCCCAGATGTAGTCAAAGAATGCTCTATTGTTTCCAATATAGAATCAATGGCTTCTACAGAATTGGAACTTAAGTCTCTAGACGATCCATTAGAACCTATTCTACCAATCGATTCATCGAGTGGTGATGAAGACGAGGAACTTTTGGCTTTGTTAGAAGCTAATTCGAAAGGATTCACTCAGAAAGTCCCACTCGAATCATTAAAGTTATCATCTCGAGAGTACACACAACCGAAAGCATTGATTGAAGAGCTAGTTTAATTGGAACTGAAGATCTTGCCTTCTCATTTGAAATATGATTATTTAGGTTTATCTTCGACTTTACCTGTCATTATTTCAATTAATTTCACCAAGAATCAAGAAGAAATGTCACTTGTGGTTTTGGAAAGGCACAAGAAGGGCATCAGATGGATTATTTTAGATATTCGAGTCACAGGTTGGAGGATTTACATGAATTACAAGAAATTAAATGAGGCCACCAAGAAAGATCATTTTTTGTTTTCTTTCCCTAATCAGATGTTGGATAGATTTGCTAGGCAAGAGTATGATTACTTCCTAGATGAGTATGGTTGGTATGATAGATGACCCTTTGACACTGTCTCGGTCAATGACGTGTAACGCCCCAAATTTTCTTAAGTTTGGAATGTTAAATTATGTCAACTAATTTAATTTGTTTCAGTGGTTGGGTGTTGTGATTATGTGCGTGAGGTTTTGGGTTCGAGTCATTTCCTTCGAATTTTGTTAATTTTGACTCAATCCTTATCCCAGATTATTTGAATTAAATATTTTTTTCGTGCAAGTTATGTTAGAATGAGCCTGTTGGTTCAGTGGTAATGTGTCAGCTTACCCTTTGGTCCTGTGTTCAAATCTCAGTGTTTGCAAAAGGGGAATTATTTTTGTTTCTTGCCATGTGCTAAAGGTTGTGGTTAATTTGGATTCTATAAAATCTAATGTGTTAGGATTTGATTAAGATCTAATTATTTTCTTTTTATTTTCTTGATTTATCAGCTCCCTAATTTTTCTCCCAAATTCAACCGTCCAAACCCCTACTTCTTTCACTTTTTTTTTTCCTTTCTTTTGTTTTTCTCTATTTTCTTCTTCTTCTTTTCTTTCTTTTCTCTTGAGTTTTCTTTCTTTTTATTTTATGGTTGATTCTTGCTTACTTCCATTAAATCATCGTGGGGTTACTTTTTGACTCACTATTTTTGATCATAATCCAATAATAGTGTAAGTTTTGTCAATTATTTTTCTATTACTTTAGCTTCAATTCGTTCGTTGTGCAAGGTTGAGTTTTAGTATTAGTTCTTGTTCCACATTATATTAAGTGTTCCCATGATTTTGATTAGGCGAATGGTATGAGAATCAAAATCCTCCAGCTGAGTAGTCATCGTTTCGACGTTGTTCCTATGAAGTAAGTACTCGTGTATTCTTTTAGGGACTGTTTTTTTTTAGAAAAGTGGTAGAATTTGGGTTAATTCGTATTTGTTAATTGATTTGATTTGGTTTCGTATGTAGGATTTGGAGTGCGCTATTGTTGGTTTATCATAACTACTATCAGGTGTGTGAAACTAACCCGAAAACTCGATCGAAATTCAAAAAACCCAAAAACATGGGCTATTTTCGAAACTGTTCTACGTCACACGATCGTTTGACAGACTATGTGCACCACACGGCCGTATGGTTAGCCGTGTGCTAGGCCTTGTGGAGCACACGGTTGTGTGTGATTACATGGCCTGAACTGGTAGGCATGTGGACCATACAAGTTGCTTGTTGGGTCGTGTGGGCCCTTTTTGGCCAATTTGAAGGCTCGATTAGGGGCTGATTAAGGAACTCAAAAATTGAATTTGTGACTATTTTGTAGGCTTATAAAAGCATAAAATTCGGTATGTTACACATTAGTATGCTTAGAAAGCATGTTAAGTAGGATTAATTTTGTATAAGGAATATGATATGTTATGATCCGTAAAAATATGCTTAGGTATGCATGCCATACAATTCATGTGATATGTACGTATGTTAATATGATTATGCATGTGCATTTGTGTGGGTTTGATATGATGGACGAAGTGTATTCTAGTAGTTTTTACTACAAATTTTGGCGGTTAAACTGCAATATTTGTTTGGTAGTTTAGCTGCATATTTATGAGTGGCATACCACCACATACCGGTGTGATTGGATGGATGGACTCATGAGTCCTAATTGGTATGATTGGTTGGTCGGAGATGATGTGTAGCGTATGGGGGTAGGATTTGTTCTGATATGATATATGTTTGTCAAAAATATGAAATTATATTCTGATATTTGCATTTATGTATGATATAAGTAAAATTTTGTATGTGGGCCAAGTCACACACTGGGCTTCTAGCTCACTCATTTTTTTTGACACTTTTCAAGTGATCCTTAGACTTAGGATTTGGAAGTGATTCCGGATTTGTTTTTGTTTGTTATGGAATTTTTAGAATTTTAATTTGTTTTTAGGACATTAAATTTTGGTATTGGTTTTATTTTACAAAAAGGGAAAAAATAATATTTTAATTATTATTTCTATCAAAGACGACAAAATCAATGAAAACTAAGAATTTCAAACTTAAGAACTTTGAAATATTTTTTTCGCTGCAAACAATTTTGAAAATCAAGTTTTGCGTTACGATAACGAGAGGTTAAGGTAAAAGGATTTGATTTTAAATAGTTTATAAGTCGAGCTTCCTTCAAAATGGGTTCACACAAATTAATGGTATTTATGTTTAAGTAAATTTATTTTATTTACTCACGGTTTTTAAACTTGAGATTTCACAAAAATATATGTACAATACTTAATGTGTCAATGTAACATTCATAACCCGACCGTAACGTCTAGGCTGGGTTTGAGGTTTTATATTTCGATTCCAAATAAAACTGAGGGAGTTCTCTTAACTTTTCTCTATCATTATTTTATATTTTCAATTGTGGTTTATTTTATTTTTTCTATACTACTATTTTAGATTTCTAGTTCAATAAATTTTAAATTACAATTATGAATAAGAAATGTTGAAGTTTACCATTAATTTTGCTCCACGTAAAATAAGAAGTGTGGCAATGTGAATGTGCATGTCTAGAATTAGCTCTATCAAGGAAATGCTTGGTATTTAAGCAGTTAAATAAGACTCACCTCTCTTTCTTGGGAACTTACCTGGTACACAGTTCTCATTCACTTCTTTATTTTTACCCTTTTGATATTTACTTTTAAACAATGAGGACATTGTTTCTATTTAGTGGGGGGACCAAAAATAATTTTTTTTTTTGTTTTTGACGAAAATGAATTTTTTTTTCATCAAGTTATGTTATAGTAAAGTATTGCTAAAAATTTTAATGTTTTCTTAATTTTTTAGCTTTAATATGTATAAAATTCTATTATTTCAATTATTTTTATGCTAGCTTAATTATGATTAAAAAAAATGTTGAACTTAGTAATTATGTATAAGTCATACCATGAAATTTTTTAACTCCTTAGAAAAACTAAGCACACATGAAAGTTTAAGCCTTTAAAATTAACTTAGTAATTTCCTTGAGGTGAAATCCTAGGAGGCATGGTAATCTGGAAATGATTTAGGCAAATTTTTGTTTGGACCATTTAAGCCTTTCAAGCCAACACTAGTAATAATTATCCCTTGAAACCCTACTTTGAGCTATATGGCCTGATTTTCTTTTGAACCTTACATTAATAAGTCATCCCTTCCTTAATTTATCTCTATTTGTCCCAAATCTTAGACTCGGTTCATCTAGAATATTTTTTGTGATTAAGTTTGAGGGAGTTAGAGAGAAGTATTGGAATGCTCAAAATGCTGAGTCTATGCTCAAGAAAGCATCAGTGATTGCTTAAAAAAATTCAATTTTTGAAAAAAATAAAGATGTACATAAAGCATGTGTACTCAAACTCAAAAAAGTTGGTTTTCTTGGGGATAATTGCATTTGGAAAGTCCGAGGTAAGCTGAGTTTAAGATTTTAGCCTAAAAATTTTCTATCTTTTTCCTACCTTGACCAGAGCCACGTTACCACCATATTAAAGACCTATTGATTTAGATTTTTGTGCCGACTACATTAGTGGAGAGGAATTATTGAGTTCAACATATGAAGGCATAATTAAACTTTAGGATGGCTACTTAGTTTAATCGAGGAAAATAAATTTTGATTGGCAAGTACTAAGTACACATTTGTTAAGGGAAGACATTTAGTACATATTTTTGTTAGCATGTTAATATTTGAAAATAATTGAGTTATATATGTACTCAAGTTGCATGTTTACAATTTTTTTTTTTAGCATAATTTTGCTAAACACATTACTATGGGAAGGATTGATTTCGTTTGAAGGGATTTTTGCAAAAGTGACTTCTTGAGTTTTAATGTAAGTTAACATATATCATCACTCGGGACGAGCAATGAATTAAGTTTGGGGGGTGATAACTCTAAATTATATAGACATTTACAATACCTTCTTACTAGTAATTCATGCGAATTATAAGTGTTTTGATAGCAAATTTTTTTAGTTTTATTACATATTTATAAAGTAGGACAAAATTAAAGATAAATTTGTAATCTTACTTATTTACATGATAATTTGACATATTTTTGCCAACTTGACGCAGTTTGGTGCAATAGAAGAAAAGTTAGTCTTGAAGCTTACCTATTCGATGCTCGATGTTGTAGCATTCTTGCAGCAGAGGCCGTGCAGACGTGGGTTGATGGCTGATCAGCATGAGGCATCCTAAATTCATCTTTTGGATTCTCAAATTAATTTTGACCCAGCTCACAATTGGATCACTGAAGTGGACAGGCCTACTGCCAAATTTGAAGCCTAAACCGTCTACTAAGGGAGGAAAAAGCCCAATTTGGCTATGGGAAGTCCAACTTTCCATAAAAATAATTAATTTAGGCACCCAAGACTTGGTAAAATATAAAAAATCAGCCACAACAATTTTCTCACGTGACCATTCAACTCCTTCCCATGAATCAAGCATGAGCTAACTAAATTTAGCAAAGTCATCGACCTTCCTTCCTTAACACAAGGGGCTGGCCATGCATGAGAGAAAAAAGGGGGATTATCATGCTAAAAATAGAAAACTCAAGGGGCTCCTCACTATTAGAAATAGAGAGGAATTTAATCTCCATTTCATTCATCCCTCACTCACCATCTCTTCTCCATTTTCTCTCTTCTTTCACTTCCCTTTTTCCATTCTTCAAAGAGTGTTTGCAAGGGGCTCCTCACTATTAGAAATAGAGAGACATTTTATCTCCATTTTATTCATCCCTCACTCACCATATTTTCTTCCTTTTCTCTCTTCTTTCACTTCCCTTTTTCCATTCTTCAAAGTGTGTTTGCAAAGGGCTCCTCACTATTAGAAATAGAGAGGCATTTGATCTCCATTTCATTCATCCCTCATTTACCATCTTTTCTCCCTTTTCTCTCTTCTTTCACTTCCCTTTTTTTATTCTTCAAAGAGTGTTTGCAAGGCTTTGAGAGCAGCCATATTCGACTCATTAAAAGCTTTTTAAGCTTGGTAGTCACGACAAGAAAAGAAGAACGAAAGAGAAGCAAAATGAGTTGTGCCTCGGAGAACCACCAGAACGACTTAGCATTCTTTTACTCTTCAATCTTTTATTTTTGTTTAATTCAAGAAAAATGATTGCAACTAAGTTTTATACTTTTAATATAATCGTGATTGCTTAATTTGTTGGTGTTTGAATAATTTAAATTCTGTAGCTTAAATTATTTAATTTTGTTAAATATGTTTTGTGCATTTGATCTGTTTACTTATGCGAGTAAAATCATGAATATGTTTCTCATGCATTATGAATGAAGGGAAAAACTGAATTAATTAATTAATCCAACAAATATTTTAAGTAATTGACACAATAATTATATGATGTATGTTTAATCATTTAGGGATTAAATTAGTAATAATACCAAAAATATTATTACCTTACATAACATTTGTTTGATGTTTACTTATGCAATTATAAGTTTATTAAATATAGAAATATACTAGATAGACTTAGTAATTAAATAAGTATAACATTATAACCTAATTAAATAAGGTTAGTAAATTATAAACTTGCCACGGAGTCTCCGTAACATCTTTTAACATTATTTAAATAATTCTAAGTTAGGAAGGAAATTTATTCTAACACATGCATGATATTGTGATTAACTCTTAAAAACTTGAATACTTATTTTTTTTCTATGTTATTTTGATTTTAAGCATACTTAGGTTAGTTTTAGTATAATTTTAAATTCATCACACTTTAATTTACTTCATCACCAACCAATTTGCTAAGTATTAATTTTTCAATTCTTGATTTGCATAAATAGTCCTTGTGGAGACGATAACTCTTACTTACTACTTATTACTTGTCAATGATTGTGTATACTTGCACATCAACCAAATTATTTCAAGACACATCTTGTAACTAAGTTCCAACGATCTGGTCGAGCAAGGGGTGTTACATACCAATCTCATATACAAACTCATTTAATCACCAAATGAAGCATTCAATACCATGCCTTATGTTAACATGTATGCAACAATACCATTTAAGATTCAAACACATATTCATTTCAACAATCTGTTACTCAATCCTCATTTCAATCCAATATATATCACATGAATCATTTCATGATAATCGTGTCAATCCATATAATGTTACCATTATCAGTCTAATGACTTATCAAGTTAATATTCAATCACCAATTATACATATACTTCCATTTCAAATCATACAAATCATTTATATCATCATTCATTTCCGTATCGAATATATTGATTTGCTTATTACCATATCAGCCCTCCAAGCTCGCATAAACCGTTTCGCATGCCCTTTCACATGCATTCCATAATCGTATTTTGCATGTAACACTTGCAATATCAAATCATATCAAAACAAGGCACATACTGTTACAACATAGTGAGCATAAGAAACATAGGTATTCATATGTGTCAATATTATAAACATAACCAAATATCATCAAATTGTACCAATTCATATAAGATCATCACAATCTCACATACATTCACTAGGATACTAGTCCACGTCAACACGATTATAACCACTTACCTTTATAGCTTATGAAATTCGATTCATTTTCATTTCTCGATTTCAATATTCAATTTTAAAATTTAGTCCAATGAAACCCTAGTTAAAATGGACTTGGATACGCGAGTGAACTACACCACACCAAAATAGCTCATATAAGCAAAACTACACCAAACCAAAGCACTAAAGCCAAGCCCATATGCGAGCATATAAATATGCAAATACATCCCTCCACCACACCAAGGTCTTCGAAAAGACAATGAAGACTCGATGATTCGCAAAAAAATACTGGATCTCGAGTGGCATAACATGATCTCCACATCGCTAACAAACCCGTACAGAATGTGCAAATGAACCTATTGACATGCCAACTGTATCCTGGCCATTCTACTAAGTTACATAGGCATCGACTATTCATATATTATAGTCTCATTTCATTCCATCATCAATTCATATAACATATTATTTTCAATTTCATAAAAATATATACTCAACACCATTATTCCATACCATTTCTACCATCAATTCATAATATAAGACATTTATCAATTTATATCATGTTTATTTTTATTTTATTCATTTTAGTCCAATCCTGATATTCAATATCAACAATCACAAATCAAGTCATGAGACATTTAACCATCTCACCTCACTAGCTAGTATGCTCTAATCATGCATATATATAAATATATATATTGTACTCCAATCATAAAAGTACAAACCGAAATCGCAGTTACTCGTCTACGACTCTCTTTTCATTTCCCTCGTAATGGCCCGACGATGGCTCGATGTTGTTTTTCACTACAATCGATAATTCAATAAATAAAACTATATCAGATTTCATTCGATCCACATTCAAATACAAATCCATACATATTTTGCATTTTATTCAATTTAGTCCTTATACTCGGGATATGCATATCTTTCGATATTTAGCATCAGGTTAAAATCTGATTTCACATTCTTTAATTAAGGACCTTATACTTTCTATTCATAGCATAATTTCATGATAGGTTTTCAATTTATTCAATTTGGTCCCTAATGTTACAAAGTTAGCTAACAAGTCTATTTAGCTTTACAATTTAGTCCTTATCATGATCTAAACTTAATATCTATCAAATTCAAGCCTAATTAATCAATTTCTCAACAATGAAAACTTGCTAAAAACTTAAAAATAGAACAAATTGATACATGGGCTAGCTAAATCAAGCTCCCATGATCATAAATCTATAAAAATTATAAGAAAATAGCTTGGTTACCTTGGTAGTTTTTTCGTCCGAATGCTTAAGATCCAAAAATGGAGTTTTCTCTTATTTTCTATCTTTAGACACTAGAAAAAGATGATATTATCATCTTTCTTTCCATTAAAATGCTATATATACATAATTAACCTTTAGTTAATCATCATTAATTAGATTAATTATGTTTTATTATATTAGTTCATCTATTAATTTAAACTTAATGACATCCACCATCACCATCCACTATATACTATTTAACATTGGTCTATTTACCATTTTGGTCCTTTTGATAATTGCTATCTAGGTCCTCAAGTCTTTTCTTAATTAAAACTCAATAGTAGTTGGATTTTTACAATTTAGTCTCTAAGCTTTAATTGGCTACTTTTTTAGATAAATTACTTAACCGATCATTATTATAATTTTATATTAACCCCGTAAATATTCTTATTTTATATTTACGGAATCATCTTATAAAAATGGGGTTTTGAAACCGTATTTTTTGACACCATTGAAATTTGGGTCGTTACAGTCTCGCTTCTCTGTCCTAGAACCTATTTGACTAGTGAGGTTCTTGAACTAAGAATTACTTAAGGTACCCCTTTATTCTAAAATTTCACACATTTCTTAATCTGGTATCCTCGAGCATTTTGGTATTTGCAATGATGATTAGATTTGTTGCGATGCGCACTAGGCGGGAGATACGAGGCTACTTCCAGGATTCCCTAGTTTTCTACCTGATCAATATTTGGGTCAGGGAGTAGTTGAGTTAATGGTAGGTACAGAACTGGTTGTATGAGGCTCTAGGTCACTGATCTTGGCCTCCCTTATAACTACGAATAAGTCCCTAGCGGCCCGTGGAATAGACATTGGTTACCGATTGATTGCTTTTTTGGCTTGATTGTTTATAATGTCCATGTCCACGTCCACTTACCCCTGAACTGGTCATTGGCTAATGATAGCCTTGAAATCTCTTGGGAGGTGATCTTCACGGATGATTACTCTGGTGGGATGTCGGTGTGGAGGAATCAGTATGGACTTTTCCGACCTCATCTCCTTCCGAGAACTTGTGCACCATTTCATAGAGATGAGACAACTTGGTTGGAGTATTCCTAATGATGATGTACCTTAAGTGCTAATGAGAGGTCCCGATAATAAAATCCTGAATGGCTCATTCATTGGTGACTTCTTTCATGATCATGGTGGCAACATTGGATCTTTTAACATAATCATGGAAGAACTCATTTGCTCCTTTTCGAATGGTCATCAAGTATACCAGAGATTGTTGGAGCATCTTGTTGGCCAAAGAACGATTCATGAATTACTTAGCCAATTGATCAAAGGAATGCATAGATCCCCAAGGTAGCAATAGGTACCACTATCGGGCTGTCTACGAGAGGGTCTTAGAGAAGGCTCTACACTTTACTCTATTAGATGTTCCAATATATTCATGTGGTTGTTATATCGAGCCAAGTGGTTTTTTAGATCCCCCGATCCATTGTACAAGAACTTTAAAAATTTTAAAATTTGCAGATATGGTTTTTCAAAACTTCAGGTGCCAATGGTTCATTGGAGTAATTCTAGACAGATTCATCTGATCTTCCCCATTTTACTTTTTGCAACAACTCTACCTTGAAAGTCTTGAGTTGTTCTTCCACGAAGATGTTGTTGTTTGCCTAAGAGTATTGGGATGCTATCAAAAGGTCGACATTATGTATGCAGAGACCTTCTAAATTGCCATGTTCATTACCTCCTCAGAGCGCGAATTGAGATTCCTCCTCTTAATGCTCTATATTTTCCCGTCTTAGGACCTCTTGTGTAACTCTCAACTCCGTGATAAGCTACTTATTCTTAGCATTCCTTTGATCAAGTTTAAGCTACTGCTTCTTGAAGCAGAGTTCTTGCTAAGAGAACTATTCTTCCAAACATCATAGTTTCTCCTAAATCTCTTTGTCATGAGGCTGAAGACTTGATGCCTATTGGTGAGAACCCTGGTCTAATGGAATGTGAGTCACAGTTGGTGGAGGAGGTATGGCCGTGAAGTAAGTTACAGCTTCTTGTAAGCAGTGAGCTATATGGTTAAGAGGCTTAGGATGAGTCACACTAGGTTGTGATTGAAGCATTACAACAGTGAAGAGAGTCAATGTGACTAGAGGAGTAGTTCCTGTTGGTGCAGCTGGAATGGTAAGGTTGGTGGCTAGAAGATCTTTCAAAGCGTTTACTAGTTATTCTAAGGTGGGGAGAAGGACGTTTGCGTATTGCAAATGAGCTCCAACAAGAATGGAGGCAGAAAGAAAGGTCTGTGTATAGTTAAAGCTAGTAGAAATACCTAAGATAGGGGGGATGGAGGTGTTAAGTGAAGCGAAAGAGTTGACTTGGAAAATTGGGTTATTGGTTGGTTGGTTTGATCATCTAGGGTGCCACTTTAAGATTGAGAAGTCATGTTATCCACGCTCACTGCACCAATTTTTAATACAATGGTACAACAAGGGGGGAGTACAGAGGAGGTAGTGGTGGTTGCTATAGAAGCTGATTCACCCAGTCAGGGCGAAAAGCCAAAGGTAATGGAGAGTAAAGGTAGAGAAAGTGTCAAAGTCGAAAGTTGAAGGTATGCTGGCAGAGTGTAGGCTTAGTATTCTTGAAGATTTCATCGCTTTTTCATCAATCCTGGAGGTATTTATAGGAAAGGGTCCCGTGTAAGATGGTGTTAACGTGTTGGACTTTCCATTGAGCCATCATTATGGAGCGCCTGAGAAGAATGTCTCTGATGGGACGAGGATGTCTGTCACATGATAGATTTTGTCTTTCATTCTGACTTGATGGGATAAAAAAATTGAGCTCATGTGATGTTTGGTGACCAACAACTTTATGTTCCCAATGAAGAGTAGGCCCCTCATTGCTTAGATGGTCACTCTAGAAGGGTGAGTACACAGTGGTCTCTCAGCTTTCTGATGGCAGACTTACTGCTCAAGTGCCTTTTTTGCTAGCCACGTGTCTTTGATACGAATGGGGTATAACAATTGATGTAAGGCATAAAGATAAGTTTAGCCTTTAACGTTTACTCTTCTTTTTTCTTTTTTCTTTTTCCATTTTGGCCTTTATTTTTTTTTTCATTTTGGCTCTCAACCTTTAAAATTTAGTCAAATTGCTTGTTTTTAGGCAGAAAATCTGACTAAATTGTTAAAATTTTAATGACATTGACGTGGCAGCTCATGTGGCATTTTACGTATACTTCACTGCTAATAAAGATAATTTTTTATGAACCGTTTAGTCAATTTTCCATCCAAAAGCAAGCAATTTGACTAAAATTTAAAAATTAAAAGACCAAAGCTACCCCCTAAAAAAAGAATAAGAACTAAAATGACAAAATGAATAAAAAGGGCCTAAACTTTGCCATAAGTAATAGCCATGTAATATATAATAAATTATGAGACATTCATAATATGAGTAAAAAGAAAGTTATGTAATAAATATATTTGTAACATTAAAATAAAAAATCACTTTCAAAATAATATAATTTATTTCGAAAAGTAAGGCATTTTTATTTGAAAAAGTTGTTATATAACAGTAAGGTAAAACTCAAAAGAATTCACAAATAAATTTCAGCCACAAATTTTAATATTTCTTAATTTTCTTTTTTTAAAATATTTTTTTAAGATTTAATATCAAATTTTTAATATTTAATTAGGTTTTAATATTTATTGTTTAGAATTCAATCATATTTAAGGTTTAGGTTTTTTTTCCTTCTTTGTTTCTTTAATTTTTTGTTTTTATATATTTAGAGTTTTATAATTTTATAAAAATATTTAATTAATTTTAAAATTTATATTAAATATAAGTAAAAATAAATGATAAATATAAAATCCTACTATTAAATCGAAAAGAAATAAGGGCTTATATTTGGCAGTGAAATTGATTGAATTTTAGGGACTGTTAAAAAGGAAGTCTTTCCCTTTTTATTTTTATTTCAATTAAGATGATTGTGGGTTAATTCGAGTACAACTCAACTATACGGTACGGGTCGCGGCTGGGTTTGTTTCAGAAGCATCGTCTCCCGACCCGGTCCGGCTTATCCAAGCTATAGCAACGTTAAGGGTAAATGTAAAAGATTGGAGACACCTTGTCGTCCCGTTTTTTAACTCAGCCACCAAATCTGAATCGTTACCTCCCCACCTATTTGGCTATTTCCAATCTCAGGAATCGTCTTCTTCGCTAAAACCCTCCTTAAGCCCTAACTTTTTTTTTTTTGCCGAAATACCCCATGTCTCCCTTGGGATCCCAATGAAGCGCGTTCTAAAAATCTCAGACGCTGCAGCAGCCCAATCGGAGAAGCTGCTATTGAATCTCCACAGGCACCCTTCGAAACCCAAATCTTTAATCTCACTTTCGTGTGCTACTCCAAGATCCTCCCTTTACAGATTTTATGGAGACACTGTTGCCCCTGCCACCCATGCTCCCCTGCCCAATAAAGTCCCCGTTAATGTTATGAGCTTGTTCATTGAAAAGCTTTCTCTGGCAGACTCCCAACGCCGCCCCAAACAGGAATTGATGCAGAAAGTGTTTCAGCTCAGAATGGAATTGGTTAGCGGTGTTTATTCTTCAGGGGAAGTGGTCCAGATTTTGGAGGGGAGAGGTGATTGGTTACTTGGGTGTTATGAATATCAGGGTGGTGTGCCTGCGCGTACCAAAGAAACCGATGACCGTGCTTTTTCAGAGTTATTGAAAAATCTGGGTTCTTGGCCTAATTTGGCATTGGAGGTATGTTTTTCTAATTTTCTTCTTTTTTGTTTGAATTTAGGATGAATTATTTTCTGGGTTTTTGTTTTTGTGGGGGTGTTTGAAGCTCCATGGTAGACATTGGTATATGTTGGATATATGTTTTCATAGTAGACTGTTCCTTCAGGTATTTAATTGGAGGAGAAGAAAGATAGAACAAGGTTATCCCATGACGTCGGAAGAATATGCTAGTGGCATCACTATTGCTGGTAGGATTAAGAATGTAGATCTTGCTGTTGAGCTCTTTTCCGAGGCTGATAGTAAGCAGCTCAAGACAACGTCTACCTACAATGCGTTAATGAGTGCCTATATGTTCAATGGTCTCATTGACAAATGCCAATTAGTGTTTCGGAATCTGAAAAAAGAACCGTATTGTAGTCCTTCAATTGTAACTTATAACATTCTTATATCAGTCTTTGGTCGTTTGATGCTGATTGATCACATGGAGGCAGCATTTCAGGAGATTCAACATTTAAATCTCTCCCCTAATGTAAGTACCTATAACAATTTAATTGCTGCATATGTGACTGCTTGGATGTGGGATCGGATGGAAAGAACTTTCCATTTGATGAAGGCTGGACCAGTTAAGCCTGATATTGATACTCACTCGCTTATGCTTCGAGGATATGCACACTCAGGGAAATTGGATCAAATGGAAGAGACATACCAAATGTTAAAGCATCAGGTGGATGTCAAAACCCCATTGATTAGAGCCATGATATGTGCATATTGCAAGAGTTCAGTCGAGGATAGGACTAAAAAGGTTGAGGAACTGTTAAGGCTAATTCCAGAAGATGAATACAGGCCTTGGTTACATATATTGTTGATTAGACTTTATGCTCGGGAGAATAATTTAGAGAATATGGAGAAGTTGATTGGCGAGGCTTTTGAGCGCAAGACCTCTGTATTTACTGTTCCTGTAATGCGTTGCATTATCAGTACTTATTTCCATTACAATTCAGTGGACAAACTGGCAAGTTTTATAAAGCGCGCAGAATGTGCTGGATGGAGAATCTGCAGGTCTTTGTATCACTGCAAAATGGTCATGTATGGCTTACAGACGCGCTTGGAAGAAATGGAGAATGTCCTTAATGAGATGAGTAATGTCCGCATCAATCACACTAAAAAGACATTTCTCATATTGTACAAGGCATACTTAATGTGTGGTAAAAGACATAAGGTTGAGACTGTAGTGGGATTGATGTGCAAACGTGGCTATCGAATTCCGTTGGAAACATTTCTTTCATAATAAATCTTTTGTGAAGCAATGTACCGACAGAAGTTGCAGGAAACGTTTAGCCGATTAGCATTTCTGGTTCATCATGATCACAGCACTGAATAGAGATTTGAAATTACCCGTAGGTACACATCTTGTCTTGGTTTGACGTACTCCCCCAAGTGTTGGTGTTCTATGAAATGTTGTTACTAGGAAATGATACATCATGTACTTGACCCCCCCCCCCCCAAAAAAGCGTCACTTGAGCTCTTTCCTCCAATTTTTATTGTATGATTCAACAGCCATTATAGTTTTTTCTGGCATTGTGAAGTTATTCTTCATCTTAATAACAATCATCATTTGATCCTAGCCTAATATCTAAACTTTATGCTATTTTTGTCTTGATTATAGCAAGCACCAATAGTAGCTCCAAGAACATTGGGAGTTAGTTAGATCTGGTTGGCTATTTAAAGGATTGCACTTGTAATTGGTCAGCTTTACCACTACTTTAGGAGAAATATAAGTTCCTGGTGGAATCACCAGGTTCTAAGAATGACTTGAGAAGAAAGCTATAGGAGAGTATTACTTGAACTGGATCTGGACTCCTTAGTTGCTGTAAATATGTTAAAGGTGTCTCTCTCTGCTGTATGTTCCTCATTGCATATAACCTGTTTCATGCGGTAAATATCAGTATATCTTGCTGCTCTGCCAGTAGATCATGGTGGTTTTATCTCACCTGGTTGGACCAAGCAAGAAGTATGGTTTCTCGCTTCTGACTATAGAGTAATTGTTTATATGTCTAAACCTATCAGTGATAGATGGAACATCTGGGAGTGCCATGAATTATCGTGCAGCACATTATTAGGTTCCATAGGTTATTCCAATAATGAATTGTTTGTTAAATCCCAACAGATTATTTCTCTGACCTAGCAGTTTATTGCCTCCCATTACCAACCTATGCTACATTAACTTGGCTAGTGATATCTTATTCTTGAATTGAGAAGAAAGGGTGCAGGGGGGATCATGCATTTCCTTGAGCTATATCAATATACCTCTATGGGGAAACATAATTTCTGGACTTGCTAAATTCCTTCAACCAATGTAAGATGATTAACTTGCTAGGGATTAGTTGCAGTCTGAAAATCATTTCAATTCTATGTTCACCTAACATGATGTTACTTGACAATGCTTGTGAAGCACTAAACCCCGAGTATCATTTTCTTTTTTCTAGTTAGGACTAGAAACTTGAAAATCTGCATTTTGTCTGATTTCCTTCATGCTGAGTTGGATAATTGCTCAATCTTGAAAATTTTTTTAAAAATGTTTTTGGTCTGTTTATTCTTTATGGTATACTGCAATTGACTGGCTAACCATGTAATTGCAGAAAGTGCTACATTGCTTGATGGGCTGAGACTACCCATAAGATGATTGCGACAGGGAATGAATGAAACTCACTAGGACATTCAGGATCATATCATGTGTTTTTCTTGCTGCTTGCTAATGAACTTGACCATTTTCTATAGAATAGTAGTTAGAAAAAGACCAAAACTTCTTTACCTTAAAACTCAGGGACTGATAATGTGTTAGCAATTTGAGCCTAGGAGGAGAGCTTGTTGTCTATGAGAAAGGGAGCTGAATGTAGCATCTTTCTGATGTACATGTTGAATGGGATCATTGGGATGATCTTAGTTTGCTCGCTTAGTGTAGTCTTGTTCTCAGCCTGTGATATTATTTGCATCGTAAAGTTAAAATCGACCTTTAGGGGATGCTGGCCATCTGCCAGGAACTTTTACTTGACTAACAGGTTATAGTATATTCCCATAAAATACAGTGGCAGAGCAATTGAAGTGTTCTAAAATACAAATGCATTGGAAATTCAGAATTCTAGCTATGTTCTTACTCCATAAAGGGAAATGAGTGATTGGAAAAAAATGGTCTGAATCATTTCAATTAGAGATAACTTTAGTTTTGGATTGTATTGACAAATATTTTACATAAAAAAAATAGTTGCTTTTATATTGACTTCATGTAGTTTTTGGCTATTTCCTTGCCTGAATGATCCCTGGTTTTTGTTCCTTACAGAATCCGTCGATGATGCTTATGTCTGTGAGCTCTTTACTCAAATCATGCATATGCAAATCAAATTTCAATAAAAAATTTCAGGGATTCCTCAATATTTAAATTATTTTAGTTTTGGCTTCTTTTTTTAATAAAGCTTGCAATTTCAAAATCAACATTTAACTCGTTTTTCTTAAAAGAAATTCTTAAGCTAATATCCTTTCCTCAATGTTTGTGAAACGCAAAACCGATCAGGCCATCGGTTCTTGATTTGTCCAGATCAAATAAATTATTATAAAAAAAAAAGAGAGAGAGAGAAAATTGGTTTAACAGTTTATTTAATCGATTTTTTTAACTTGGTTCAATTAGTTGTATTGATTCGATTTCATCCTCCTGTTTAAATATCCTGACCTTGTTCTAAATATCCATGAATTTGTCATATCAATTTTTTAATCAAATGCCTTTCCATTTCAACTTTCTTCTTTTGGATTTTTTTTTCTCTTAAACTTATCTTTTATTTTCTTAGATCTAGAAAATGTGAGAAAGGAAATAGAATGATCAAATCTCTCTCTTTCTAAGTTTGAATAATAAAATTGTTGTTTTCCTAGTTGCTGTTAACAATCTTTTTGGTTTGTTTAATCTTTATGGAATTAACGGGCTACATATGTATTATTTCTATTTTAGTTGAAATGTATGAGTTCTCATTATCTTTCTCAAGTTACTCTTTCAAATGTTTTTTTCTTTTTTAACTTTCTTATCTTTGATTATTATCCCTTTTTGAGTTTGTGGTGAAAGAGAGGCTTTCTTAGCTTTGAATGAATTGAAGCAGCAAGCTGTTTTTGAATGAGCTCGATGAACTATTCTAAGTTTCATTGTAAGAGCAGTTGATTGGGGCGAAAACTTTGGTGAAAAGTTAGTGGTGATGTAGGTTAGTAAGGATTTGGTGGTCAGTAGTAGGGGTTGGTAAGGATATGAGTAGGTAGGGTAAGATCCACCATATGGGTTTCGCCTTCTTTTTCCTTAAACAAGAGCAGTCCTCTATCTAGGCTATTGTTGTATCTGCATTTTCCATCCTCCCACACTTGATGACATTCTCAAGAAGCTATTCTAATATCACTGTATCAACAAAATTCTTTGTGGCACTACCCACTTCTTCATCAGCTCACAGGGTGCTGACAAAGAAGACAAAACTTCTCCTGTTCTATTAGCAGTGGCTATACTCGTATTGTCAATCCCTCCATCTTTGTGCATATTGTTTAGAATTGTCAGTCAGTTTCTTCTGCATACTTTGTAGTGTGGGTCATGACTTATGCTAATATAGGAATGCCTTTGTTAGATCCTCTAATGATCAGAGTTTGTAGCTTTCCAATTGATTCTCAGGTCAATTTTTTAAGAAATAGTATAGGAATCTATCCTTTCAATCATCATGTCAACAAATGCAATGCATCATTTATTTACACAAAGGTGAAAAACCTGATGATAAACAAATTGAGAGCAAGTTTTAATGTTGAAAGAGAAGATGCAAAGACCAAAATTCGAAGGGAAATCGAAAATCAACATATTAATCGATATTTGGGTAGGGTTCTAACATCATCAAACAATGAATAAGATGATGCGTGTAGGCAATTTAATTCATAATTTACTTAGAAAGTCAAACCATTCTATATCTAAATTATTTTTATAATATACCATATCAACTACATGTCCCAAAAATTTAAATCTCTCTTTTTGGGTTTTCAATTTTAATTTGTTCCTCTTTCAGAGAGCATTGATTCATGTTATTTAAAGAATTTTTTTGTAACTACAGGAGTTAGGTGAGATGACAAAGGTCCTCTTTTACCTTAATTAGTGGTCGAGGGTTCGATCCTCGCCCTGAGTATGGAGCAGCTTTAAAACTCATGGTTGGCATCTATACCCTTAATGGGCCTATAGAATGTGGAAGATTAATTACTGGGCTTGCTCTAATAGATACCTTAAAAAAAAAAGAATTCTTTCGTGGATCAACGAACCATTTAACAATGAACTTTGATATCAATCTAAGTCCATTTTTTAAAAACTTGACCTTCTTCAAACCATCATAATTTCTTTTACATTCTTGGATCACTTTATATTGCTTTTTTTCTTTCACTCTAAAAGTCCTTTTCCTTTCAAAGACATATAATACTCCGAAAGTAGCAATCATTTGAAGATGAAGTTTTAATTTAGATAACTAGACTTGATGAAAACAGATATTTAAGGTATGTAATATAGGTGAATGTTAAAATTTAAGGAGAGGGTAATAAAGGACCAAAATAGAAGTTTTGAAGTTTGAAATCAACAATCATTTTCAATTTCATTCTTACGTGATTGTTTTCATCATCTCTCTCTCCTCAATAATGAGTTCAAACACATTTGCCTTTATCTCATTTCAAAAAGTTATTAAGCTTATAATTTGATATACAAATACTTTAATTAAGATATGTTTCATGCCAAAAACAATCCTTGACTAAGGTTTACTTCAACAAAAGAGATAGCAAGTGGAATAAATTTTATTCAAAAGAATGATAGAACAATATTTATATTCTTGTTGTAGACGATAATTTTACAAGTTTTCATTATAGACCTTAAAACATCTGGTAATCAAATTTGAACTTTCCTTCCAAGTAATTGATGGACTTCTCTATTTTCAAGACCAATAATAGATAATGCTTTCAAATTTAATAACAAATTATTGTATTTGTATTAATCCGGAATTGGAAAATGAATAAAAGTGAAAAGAATAGATAAGAAGTAGGAATGTAATGACAATGCATAATGTCAGTTCATCAAAATGACAAACAAGTAAGCAATGTTGAGACGAGAATGATCCATAAATATTTCTTAAAATTGATGACGAATATCGTTATTGTAACATCCCACATTCAACCCGGTCATTATTTTGTCGAAGCAACTCAGACTATCTCAATTCATTTCTACCACTTTAACTTGTAAACAACGTACAAATTCATATTAATCATCATTATTATCCATGTACATGCATTATTGATTTCAGATATCTTTAATGATTAACACTAGGGGTTACACGGAGTTAGATAAGAGTCTGAAATTTGAATTCAGACTCAAACTATCAAATATGTAGATTATATCTTGGGATATGAGGTCTATGTCTCAAGACATGTTTCCATTGATTTAAACCCCCAGCTTCAATGTTTTAATGTCTCAAGATTAGATAAGTCTCGAGACTATATCTTGGGACATGACTCCCTTGTTTTGGTTATTTATATTCGATGTTTGGATGTTTCGAGTCCTAGCAATATATGTCTCGAGACATGTTCAATGTGTCTTAAGATCCATACCTAGAAAAGTACGAAATGAACATTTTTATTCTTATGGTATTGAGACATGCCCTTACTATCTCGAGATACTACCGTAAAATGACCTAAAATGATTATTTTTAAGCTTACAACTTCTCATCTATTTCACACCTAACTTATACCAACTTTTTACCAATCACTTATACATCAAATTAACATGCTAGACATATTTATACACCTTACAAACATGGCCTTTAAAACCACCACAGGCTAACAAAGTTAATCATATAAGTTAACACTTATAATCAAGCATTTTAATCTACCAATGAAGCATTGAAATTAGTTTCCTAAACCACATAGGACTAAATACCAAAGCTTATATAAGACTAAACCTGTACATGCCATTAACTTAACATATATACAACAGATTCAAACATGATTTGGGCTGAGTTGAGTCATTGACCTTGGATGTTTTATAACTTCGATTTACTAAACCAAACGGAGACCTGCACACGGAAACAAACATAACCGTACACTAAATATTGATTACACAGTGGTACTAATATAATTCAAATTCAATTATATCACAATAGAAATCAAATTAATAAGCTAAGTAACATGAATATACAATTAATCAAAACCACTTCATTATCAATATCTATATAAACAAATATTCATATGAAACATTAAACATTAAACTCTCAGAGTATTCCATAGTCATTTACCATGTAACAATGATTGTATTAATGTAATGTTTACTTACACATATCGAAGTTCTGATACACCTTTAGGATATTTGCATCTATTTAATCATATCAAACCATATCTCATGTGATCATTATATTTCCATTTCAATAACACATATGCTTAGCATAAAATTTTATATTTTAATCACATTTAATTATCAATTATATTTCACATTCATTTTCTCATTTTCGCCCCTATTAATTGACTCAAATTTGAAGACAGATACACAGATCAATCCATCAATAGACTAGTATACGCACCAAAGTGTTAATTGGACATAAATGCACCTATCCTAGTAACCACACCAGAATGCGCTCGTACCCCACGGTATTTGAGCTAGTGATATATTCTCGACCACTAGAGTGTTGGAGAACTATCATAGTATAATACACACATAGCATTTAAGTTCCCACCTATCAAAAATGGACCTTATGGCATGCCTATTATACCCGTAACTCAATTTGACGTGGTTAATAGGGCATTATTCACTATTAGTAATTCATCAAAACACATTATAATCAAAATAACATACTATTATCATAATACGGTTTCATAATCACTAATATTTATATTTTTTTTATGTATCTCAACCATGTTTGACATCAATATTGTCGGATTGTATGACGAAATATATATTCAACAAGATAGCAATCAGAAATCGTAAAGTAAGCATATACACGTTCGTTAAACATATCTCAAACATATCGAATAATCCATTAAATACATACTTATTTAGCGTACTTCATACGTATAAAGGAGTTAAGGATATATACATACCTTTTTCAAACATGTTCACCTTTGATATCTTTTTAATTCTAATTACTTATTGAGCTAAGCATAGAAAAACATATATATTCATTAAAAATGAAACATGAGAGCACTGTTAGAATTAAGTGACCCGAATCCTTATTTAAATAAAATATAATGGTAAAATAAAATAAAAGAAGAATCCCTATAGAACTACACTTCTTTTATTTTATTTTAAATAAGGTTTTTTAAACCTTATTAAACTCCATCTATTGGATATTGATTAGAATAAGGAGTTTCAATCTTACTACACTCCTATTAGAATATGGCTTTACAAGCCTATAAATAGACATAGTCTATTCCTCTTGTAAATTGATTCGAATTCGACATAGTGAATTTTCTTCTCATCTGCCCGTGGTTTTTTCTCGAAAGGGTTTCCACGTAAAATCTGTGTGTTCTTTATTTTTGTTTCTCTTTTTTTTACGATATATTTGTCATTACCGACGTTATTTTTTCTACAAATTGGTATCAGAGCTTCCGGGTTTTTTTCATCTCGATCACGGTAATGGCATCTTTAAAGTATAAAATTCTGCTGTTGGATTGCAACACCAGATTTGCGTTGTGGCAAATAAAGATGCAGACAGTTCTTGCACAGATAGATTTAGATGAAGCCCTGCTAGGGGTAGATAAGATGCCTTCGACATTGACGGAGGAAGAGAAAAAGTGCAAGGATCGAAAGGCGTTAACACAGTTACATCTGCATTTGTCTAACGAAATTTTGCAAGATGTGATGAAGGAGAAGACCGCCGCATTATTATGGAAGAGGCTAGAACAAATATGTATGTCGAAAACTCTAACCAGCAAGTTGCATATGAAGCAACGTCTTTATGCTCATCGTTTGGAGGAAGGTGCGTCTGTGTACGAACACTTAACAGTGTTTAAAGAAATTCTCTCAAACTTGGAGGCCATGGAGCTTCAGTATGATAAGGAAGATCTAGGGTTGATTCTACTTTGTTCGTTACCCCCGTCTTATTCAACCTTCAGAGACACGATTTTATATAGCCGTGAGTCTCTCACAGTTGATGAGGTTTATGATTCTTTGACCTCGTATGATAAGATGAAGCATCTTGTGGTTAAACCCGACTCTCAGGGAGAGGGTCTCATTGTTCGTGGAAGACAAGATCAAAATGCTGATGATGATCGTGGAAGGACACAGGAACGGAATCCTCGCGGTAAATCTAAGGGTAGATCGAAGTCTTCAAACAGAGGTAAAACTTGTAACTTCTGCAATAAGAAAGGGCACATTAAATCTGAGTGCTATAAACTACAGAACAAGATTAAAAGGGAGGCTGCGAATCAAAAGGAAAAACAACCAAAAAATTCTGGTGAAGCTGATGTTGTAGAAGACTACAGCGATGGTGAACTTCTAGTCGCTTCTATCAACAATTCTAAAGTGAGCGAGGAGTAGATACTTGATTCAGGCTGCACCTTCCACATGAGTCCCAATCGGGATTGGTTTACAAATTACGAAACAGTGTCTGAAGGTGTTGTTTTGATGGGAAATAATGCTTTGTGTAAAATCGCAGGTGTTGGAACAATTAAAGTTAAGATGTTTGATGGAGTTGTTAGAACACTTAATGACGTACGGCATGTTCCAGAATTGAAGAGAAATTTAATTTCGTTGAGTACTCTTGATTCAAGAGGGTACAAATACACAGCTGAAAGTGGGATTTTGAATATTTCCAAAGGTTCCCTCGTTGTGATGAAAGGGTAAAGAAAGACTGCCAAGTTATATGTTTTGCAGGGTTCTACTGTTATTGGTGATGCAGTTGTCGCTTCCTCTTCCTTATCAGATGATGATATTACTAAACTTTGGCATATGCGCCTAGGGCATATAAGTGAGAATGGCATGGTAGAATTGAGCAAAAGAGGACTTCTTGATGGGCAAGGAATTTACAAACTGAAGTTCTGTGAGCACTGCGTTTTTGGGAAGCAAAAGAGAGTTCGATTCACCAGAGGAATCCATAACACGAAGGAAACGTTGGAGTATATTCATTCTGATCTGTGGGGGCCATCAAGAGTGCCTTCAAGAGGTGGAGCTAATTATATGCTAACTTTTATTGATGATTTTTCCGAAAAAGTTTGGGCATTCTTCCCGAAGCGTAAAAGCGATGTGTTTTCCGCATTTAAGTCTTGGAAAACTATGATTGAAAAATAGACGGAAAACAAATAAAACACCTCCGCATGCATAATGGCTTAGAGTTTTGTTTTGATGAGTTTAATAAACGCATGCAAGTCGGAAGGATCGTGAGACACTTGACGGTTTGTCATACTCCACAACAAAGCAAATACAGCGAAACGAATGAACAGAAACGATCATGGAGAAAGTTCGATGTATGTTGTCAAATGCCAACTTACCAAAGTCGTTTTGGGCGGCGACCTCTACGCATGTTTTTGATCAACCGATCTCCATCCATTGCCATTGAGAAAAAGACTTCACAAGAGGTATGGTCCGTAATCCCGCTAATTATTCGATTTAAAGATCTTTGGGTGTCTGCGTATGCTCATGTTGATAATGGAAAATTGGAACCGAGATCCATTAAATGTGTTTTTCTTGGTTATAAAGTGGTGTAAAAGGGTATAAGTTATGGTGTCCTAAAATAGAAAAGTTGTGATTAGCAGAGATGTTTTTATGAAATTGCTATGCTACCTAACTTATCTCTTAAAGACTCTTCCAATAAAGAAAATCAAAAGCGGTGGAGCATCGAGTTAATACAGTCGACAACTCAAGCCAACAAAAAATTGATAATAGAGTTGCTTCTTCACCACAATACTCTATCGCCAAAAATAGAACTAGAAGAGAAATTAAACCTCCAAAGAAGTATGCCGAAGCTGATCTAGTTGCTTATGCTTTAAATGTGGCCGAAGATATAGATGCAAACCAAGAGCCGTCTAATTATTATGAGGCGGTTAGCTGTGAAGACTCAAAAAATTGGATGTTTGTTATGCAAGAGGAGATGGAATCACTCCATAAAAACAGAACATGGGATCTTGTGAAACTTCCTAAAGGTAAAAAGGTTGTTCGCTGTAAATGGGTGCTTAAAAAGAAAGAAGGGACTCCAAGAATTGAAGAACCCAGATATAAAGCAAGGCTTGTTGCAAAAGGTTACAGTCAAATTCCAGGAGTGGACTTCACAGATGTGTTCTCCCTAGTTGTGAAGCATAGTTCGATTCGAGCTTTACTTGGTATTGTGGCCATGCATGATTTGGAGCTTGAGCAGTTAGATGTAAAAACCGCATTTTTGCATGGAGAACTTGAGGAAGATATTTACATGCAACAACCGTAGGGTTTTGAGTCTCGAGAAAAGAGGACTATGTTTGCTTGCTGAAAAAGTCCCTTTACGGTTTGAAACAAATCACCAAGACAAAGTGGTACAAGAGGTTTGATTCTTTTATGACTTCTCATGATTTTAAAAGAAGTAGTTTTGATGATTGTGTTTACTTTAAGAAAAACAGTGATGGTTCTTTTGTATATCTACTTCTTTATGTTGACGACATGTTGATAGCAAAGAAAAGATAAAGGAGAGATAAGAAAGGTCAAAGCCCAACTAAGTGAAGAATTTGAGATGAAAGATTTGGGACCAAAGAAAGAAGATACAGTATGGAGATTTTTAGAGATAGAAAAGCAAGTAAATTGTACCTAAGTCGGAGGGGGTATATTGAGAAATTTCTTTGCGATTCAATATGCAGAGTGCTAAGCTTCGTTAGTACTCCTTTAGCGCCATTTCGCACTTTCATCGGCTTTGTCTCCACAATCGATGATGAGATTGAGTACATGTCACATGTTCCATACTCTATTGCGATGGGGATCTCTCATGTATGCTATGGTTTGTTCACGCCCGATTTATCATATGCGATCGGTCAGCGTAGCGATACATGGCGAATCCGGTAAAGAACATTGGAAAGCATTCGATGGATTTCAAGATACTTACGAGGTACTACTGATGTTTGCTTACGCTTGAAGAACTAGAGATGGAGTCATTGGGTATGTTGATATCGATTTTGCTAGAGACCTTGATAGAAGAAGATCTCTCACCGGTTATGTCTTTACAATCGAGGTTGTGCAATCGGTTGAAAGCTACTTTGCAAACTACACCGCTTTGTCTACCACTGAAAGGCCCGAGTACATGGCGATTACCGAGGCTTGTAAAGAAGCTATTTGGTTGAAGGGACTCTTTAGTGAGCTCAATGAAGACCTTCAAATCAAAGACATGATTTTTTGCGACAATCAGTGCCATCTTCCTTACAAAAGATCAAATGTTTCATGAGAGAACAAAACACATTGATGTTCTGTATCATTTTGTTTGTGATATTATTGCTCGTGGTGATATTATTGTGAGCAAAATTAGTACTCATGAAAATCCTGCAGATATGATGACTAAGTCACTTCCTATAACCAAGTTTGAGCATTGCTTAGACTTGGTTGGTGTTCATTGTTGAAGTTAAACCCTTAAGGGGTTTTATGGAAGAGGTGGAGAACTTGTTCGTTGAGAGTTCATGATGAAAAACTTGTTTATTTAGAATTCGTGTCAAGGTGGAGATTGTTAGAATTAAGTGACTCGAATCCTTATTTAAATAAAATACAATGGTAAAATAAAATAAAAGAAGAATCCCTATAGAACTACACTTCTTTTATTTTATTTTAAATAAGGTTTTTTAAACCTTATTAAACTCCATCTATTGGATATTGATTAGAATAAGGAGTTTCAATCTTACTACACTCCTATTAGAATATGGCTTTACAAGCCTATAAATAGACATAGTCTATTCCTCTTGTAAATTGATTCGAATTCGACATAGTGAATTTTCTTCTCCTCTGCCCGTGGTTTTTTCCCGAAATGGTTTCCACGTAAAATTTGTGTGTTCTTTATTTTTGTTTCTCTTTTTTTTTTGCGATATATTTGTTATTACCGACGTTATTTTTTCTACAAGCACGAACTTAGATATATGAAGAAATTCAACACGATGTCAATTCTCAATTACAACTTACCACCCGTAATACAGAAGATTAAAATTTTGTTATTTACTCCCTACGCTTCATTTAATTCTATATATTACCTTCCAAGGAATAAGTATATATATATGTTTAATTCACACGTGCCTAACTATCAATTTATTATTATTATTTTTATAAGTAAGGAAGGCATACAACAACTTTAAGATATAATGTTTGTTACATGGAAGTCTCCCATTTTATCCTCTAAAAGAAGTTGCCTAACATCAAACATAGGGAAATCAATAATTTTCATATCATATTTATTCCTAGAATAAGGCTTAGCTATGCAATCAGCCACTTTATTCACTTCACGAAAGATATGTTGAATTTTCACAGTCCAATTGCGCCTACATTCCTCCTTTATTCTTTGAACTAAAGTTATTGACGATGATTACCTTATTGAAACATCTGTTAGCATAGCCACTACACTTTTATTGTCAGATTCAATTATCACCTTGGTGTATCCCTTCTACCAAGCTATTTCAAGACCGTGGAGGATCGCCCATAGCTCAGCAGTTATAGCAGAACCTCTCTCAATGAATCGACAAAATCCTACTAACCAATTACCATGTGAGTCACATAAAACGCCACCTACAGCTGACCAGTTTCCACTCTCTGCAGTAGCTCCATCAGAATTAATCTTTACCCAACCTTAGCAAGATGCATTCCATTTGGTGGCCGCAATAGTTCTGGATGAATCTTCTTTCGACCCTGTTGCTGTTGCATTGCTTATGTGAATGGCGAATGTTTCAGCTTGTCCTACTATCATTTCAGTACTACCATATTTTCCCTGAAATATTTCATGTACTTCCAAATAAACAAGCAAGTAACCGCAAAAAAAAAAAAAAAAAAATCCCATTTAACAACTCCAAGACCAAAATCTGACTGGTTCTTTAAATTTGATATCATCCAGTCTTCTAAATCTGCATCAAAAAAATTATTATAATCATTAGTAGCAATAGTTTTAGACCAAATACATTTCGCAATGTTGCAATCGCGCAACGTGTGGATGAGAGTTTCTTGGCAGTTCCCACATGGAATACAACTGCTATCATTCGTCAACCTCCTTCGGACTCTTTCATGATTAGTTAACAGTCTTTTCTTCAGCATCAACCATAAAAAATTCTTTATTCGAGGAGGCAGAATGTTCTTCCAAATTACTCTCCAAACATCGTTATGAGTATTGGGGTCAACTTGAATCTAACTTTTATAAGCCTCATTAACCGAGAACTTACCTGAATCATTATTCTTCCATAAGTAAACATCATCTCCCAAATCCTCCATTGGAGGAGGGCAAGCAGCTATATGCTCCAAAATCTCCTCATCAAAGCATTGAGTTAGTACACTCCATTTCCAACCACCATTTGGGTTTGTCATATCCGCAACTTTGGCCTCCATGGGAACAACCATTGATTGTCGTAAATATCTATGAAGAGATCCCAGTCTTGTATCCAGTTATCCATGAAAAAAATTAACAGACCATCCGTTACCTATACTCCAACAAATATTCGACTGAAAGGTTTCCCACACCATATTGATTGATCGCCAAGTATAAGAGTTATTAGTTCTACGTAAAGAAGGAGACAAACCTCAAGCATCATATATATATTTATGCTGCAAAATCTTAACCCATAACTTATCCGGCTTAGTAATAAGCTGAAAAGCCAATTTCATCAGAAAAGAATAGTTTATGAGTTCTCATTATTTTTAATTAATTGTTTCAATTTTTTCCTATTGAATTTCTCTCTTTTAAATTGATTTTTTTTATTTTTTTTCAAATTTAAATAATGTAAAAAATTGGCATGATAACAAATTGTTGTTATAGGTCTACCATTAGAGGTTATTTCAAGTTCTTATGCAGGTCTTTTTAAGTGAAATAGACTTTTGCTTTACGTTTTATTTTTAGGTTAACAATATAAATGGTCACCCAACTATGTTCTCATTTTTATTTGGTCACCCAATTTTAAAAATTTTCAATTTAGACACTAAACTTTGTGTTCGTTCCTATTTTAGTCACCCGCCGTTAAATTGATAATGGGAAACCTTTTTATAACTGATATAATAATACATTTAGTCCTCAATACTTACATATTCTATCAATTTGTTCCTAATTCTAAATAATTCAATAAATTTAACCTTTCACATTTACAAATTCTATCAATTTAAACCAAAGCTTTCAACTTTTAAAATAGAAGCATTCCACATTTATAAATTTGTAAAACCCAAAAAAGAAAAAAAAAAACTTCTCCAATTATGCAAATATAATATACTTGTAATATAAATATTTCGCATCACATAATACCATGTCCATTTCTCAATCACTCATCTTTTCAATAATATCTCTTATTATTGAAGAATTATGGTGAATGCATGTATGTGCATATTTTTGTCCATTAAAATTTTCTAATTTAAAACTATTCAAGAGAAAATATTAATAATAAGCATAAATTAATAAATCGTAAAAGGTAGATTATAATGTTTCACTACACAAAACATAAAATTAAAACGATCAAATTTTCTATTTCAATGCAATAAATCTTAATTTGAATATTGTGTGGATGTGAACTTGTTAAAAAATTTATTTATGTTTTTTGGATATTAAATTTGAGATAAAAAAACAAGTATAAATATTAAATTAAAGATTATTATTGAGTTTGATATTTCCACAAGCAAAATAAAAAACATAATCGTATATATATATATTTAATAAAATAAAATAAAAAGTAAAAAAGTAAATTAAACATGAGATTTTTTTTAAACCTCACTTAAATAAATTAAACTTTCACTATCCATATATGTGATAATAATCCTTGAATCAAAAGAATTTTTTTTTATTAGCATATTTGACAGAACTGGAGAATTTTTTTCTTCTTTTTTTTCTTTTGGGTTTTACAAGTTTATAAACGTTGAATGTCTCTATTTTAAAAGTTAAAAGCTTTGGTTAGGAAGTTTAAGGATCAAATTGATAGAATTTGTAAACGTGAAGGGTTAAATTTATTAAATTATTTAGAATTAGAATCGAATTGATAAAATAAGAACGATGAGTGACTAAAATAAGAACGAATACAAAATTTAGTACTTAAACTAATTTTTTTAAAGTTCAATGACCCAATACAAATATAGTTAGATGACCATTGTTGAGAGGTAAGGTTTACTACTAAAACTTGAAGATCTAAAGGAAAATGATGAGGAAATTACTAAAGAAATTTCTCTGTTTCTGTGAATGAATCTTAACCTCAATTTGTTCATTGTACATTTGATTATATAGCACTTGTGTTGACTGCTAGCTAACTGCTTGAGCTAACTGCTTGTGCTAACAACTTGAACAATACTAACAGCTTTAGCAACTAACTAATTGAACAAAATTACTGACTCTATCATGCACCCATCTTTCCAATTGGTAAGACCTGAAGAATTTGTCGAAACCGAGAAAACAAAGTTACTAAAAGCGGCTTAGTGAAGACATCAGCTACTTGATCACACGCAGGAACCTCACCAACTTGCAGAGAACCATCCGCGACTTTCTCACGGACAAAGAAAAGATCGAGCTCTACATGTTTGAACTTAGAATGTAAGACAGGATTGGCTGCAACGGCCACTGCACTAGAACTATCGCACCAAATATTTGGGGTATCATCTGACTTAACTTGTAGTTCTTTGAGCAACAACAGTAACCAAGTAACCTCACTTGTGGCTGCAGCAAGACTCCTATATTTTGCCTCATCCGTGGACCTAGACACCACCTGCTGCTTCTTGGAGTACCATGTTACAAGAGTTTGACCAAAATACACACAGTATCCGGATGTTAAACGCCGATCATCAAAATCCAATCCTCAGTTGGCATCGGCATACCCAACTAGCGACAACCGATCAGACGGATGAAAAACTATGCCAAAATCAAGAGTGCCACATAGATACCGCAAAATGCGTTTGAGCGCCACCATATGTACTGTGGTAGGGTTGTGCATGAACTGACAGACCCGGTTTACAGCATAGGCAATATCAGGCCTGGTCAACACAACATACTGGAGTGCACCCGCAAGACTTCTATATTCAGTAGGATCCGCCAAACATTCTCCATCATTTTTGGACATGGTAGATGAACTGACCATCAGAGTGTGAACACTTTTTGCCGTGATCATGGAACAACGATGAAGAATATCACGGATATACTTCTTTTGAAAAAGATGTAGACAACCGGAGGATCGAGTCACTTCTATCCCGAGGAAATAGTGAAGATCACCCATATCCTTAAGCGAGAACTCACTATTTAACAACTGAACAAACCAGTCGATAGAGGCTGACAAGTTGCCAGTGATTATAATATCATCTACATACACGAGTACATAAAGAGTGGAGCCAGACATTACCCGAACAAACAAAGATGCATCAAATTTGGAGGCAACGAATCCTACCGAGACGAGAAATTGTTTCAGCTTTTCAAACCAGGCACGAGGAGCCTGACGAAGACCATATAAAGCTTTCTTCAGACGACATATGAAAGGTTTGCCATCTGAATCATATTGTTCATATCTCGAAGGTTGATGCATGAAAACGGTTCATTTAAAAAGGCATTGTTCACATCAACTTGCCTTAGTGACTGATAAACCGTAAAAGTAACATATTCTAAGCTCATATTTAGTATGCTTTTGGATGATTTAAGCCCCAATTTATGTAAAAATGTGCTCTTAATCCTTTCTTTTCATGTCTTATACTCAGGAAAGCACCCGATGACGAAAAGAACGAGAAACGGGCTTAAAACGGGCCAAATTGGGCCAAGCCACGAAATCAGCACGGCCTGGACTTCAAGCCACACGGCCGTGCCACCATTCCTACTAAAACATGGCCTTATCACAACTTACACGGTCGTGCCTCATTCAACAGTGTCAAACACGGCCTGACCACGATTTACACGGGCGTGTTCCATGGCCGTGCCTCTGCCGTGGAGAAGAGCAATTTCATTCGGAAAGATACTTAGGGAGAAAGAAACGTGTTTCAAAAGCCTATAAATACACCCTAGGTACCAAATGAAAGGGCAAGCGAGCTAGGCCAAGAAGCCAAGCCGAAAAGGTCGATTTGTGGGAATCACTCAAGATAGCAAGTTGATCCATCTCAAGAAGCTGCAATTCTACTCAAGACGGAGGATCTCCTCTTCAATTCCTTCCGGGGTTTTAGGGATTTCTTATGTTTTGTTTTATCTTTTCTCTTGAGATGTTTTCCTTTATTGTTATGAACTAAACCTTCTGATACCCAAGAGATGAAACCTATGAGGAATCTTGTTATTTGATTTTTGAATTATATAATAATAACTTAGTTTGTTCTTAATTGTGTGAACTTAATCCAAATCTAATGTGCTTAGGTGGAGGAGGAATAGACCCCGCTAAGAGTAGATCCAACATAATTAAGGTAGAGTTGATCGCACGCCTATAGATAGGGTGACGAGATTTTGCCTGATTAGGTGAAACCTAATATGGGAGTCCACAAATCGATTTACTGCTACTCTAGGGGGTTATTATAAACGAACGAGAATTCCACTAATTAACCTAGGGTTAGATGTTATTCGCCTCGAGAGAGGGTTTAATATACGTTAGGGAGTCTCACGGATCAAACTAAGTAAATAAATCATATGATTCAAGGTTAATTAACAAGTGAAGTCTAGGTTGATTTTTCCTAAGGGTATCGTTTGAGTCAACTGAGTTTTCCCAAAAGTTATTTCCCGAATTCATTCTTTTTGTCTTTGCATCTTAGCTTAGTAAGTAGATTAGTTTTAGTTTAAACAATCATCACTTTATATTAAGGCTAAATAATAAAAAGACGGTGAGTATTAGTACTTTTAGTTCCTTTGGGTTCGATAATCCGGTCTTGCCTAAGCTATACTACTGTTCGATAGGTGCACTTGCCTCAATCGTTTTCAGAGTTAGTTTCCAGGTTCGATCATTCTTTTATAAATTTTTAAACTCTGATTTACAGCGATCAGTGACCATCCTTTGGAAACATCAATAGACAGAATAACACGAATAGTAGCAGGTTTGACTACTGGATTGATGGTTTTCTTGAAGTCACACCTAGGAACTTGGGAGCAGCCTTTCGTAACTAGCCGAGCCTTTCATCGGGCAATGGTACCATCAGGATTTTTTTTATCTTGAAGAGCCACTTACACCCGATTACCTTACAATTAGATGGTCGAGAAACAAGTTCCCATGTAGAGTTACGAACCAGGGCATCATATTCAGCCTGAGCCGCCTCACGCCACTCGGAAGTAGAAAGGGCTTCCTCAATTGAAGTCGGTTCCAATGCTTCAACTATCAATGCTTTGGGCTTAAAAATTCCAGTCTTCGACCGAGTCACCATTGGGAGATTATTAATTACAGGTATAGAACTTGTGTGATCATCAGATGAGAACTCATGAATGTCAGTAGAATGGATCCGACCATCGTCACTAGGTACATAAGAACCTTGTGGTACACGATCAGACCCAACCCCCGACTGAGCTGCGGTAGGAGTAGGAGTTTCAGGGCAGTCCACTGGTTGATAGGGTGATGAAGACGGTTGAACAGACAGGGGCTCTGGAGGCCGAGATGACATGTGCCGAAGTAGCGAAACGAACGTAGAGATAAACTGACCGTGACCCGTTGGTCTCTCTGCAGGAGCAGACTCAGTTGATAGAAATCGATTATCATCAAACACAACATGTCGGGAGATAATGATTTTGCCAGTCGGTAGAAGGCACTGGTACCCATTGTGTTGAGCACTATAACCCAAGAAGGTAGACGGTTGAGAGCGAAACTCCAACTTATGTGCCATAAACGGTCGTAAATAAGGAAAACAGCAACATCTAAATACCCTCAGATGATCATATGTGGGTTCACATCCATAGAAAGCCTTAAACGGAGTTTGTCCTTTTAGCACTGGAGTGGGAAGTCGATTGATAATATGGACCGCACAACAGAACGCATAGCCCCAGTACTCCATAGACAGATTTGCTTGAGCCAAAAGAGTGATGCCCATGTCAACAATGTGTCGATGCTTGCTCTCAGCCACTCCGTTCTGTTTGGAAGTATGTGGACACGTCAACCGATGAACAATCCCTTGTGAGGCTAGAACAGATGTGAAGGCTCGATATTCTTCACCCCAATCACTCTAAAATTGTTTAATAGTCTTCCCAAACTGAGTCTTAATAAGTTGTTGGAACTGAACAAAAAACTGCACAGCTTGAGATTTTTGACGAAGCAGATAGATCCACGTAAACCATGTGCAAACATCAATAAATGACACATAATACCAATTATTTGCATATGTAACAGATGCAGGACCCTAGAGATCAAATACAACCAAAGAAAATGGATCAGTATATTCTGTAGTGGAAACAGAAAATGGTAATTTATGGGACTTTTCTTTTTGACATGCAGTACATATAGCATCACAGCAGTAATTATTTGAAGTAATATGACATTTTTCTAACACAGCCTTAACAACACTAGTAGAGGGGTGACCCAAACGTTGATGCCATAACGAAAAAACATTACAATCTGAGGACTTATTCTGGGCAGCAGAGGAACCAGTAGCGGAAGTTTCAGCCGACTGAGTAGACATTACGGGCACCGGAAAATGATATAGTCCATCACAAATGTGGCCCGTCAGCAAAATTCTCCGGGTCATTGTGTCCTTAATAAGACAATAGGTTGGGTGAAATTCAAAAAACACATCATTATCATTTGCAAATTGAGATACCGATAAAATGTTCTTCCTGGTGCTTGGAACACATAAAACATTAGATAAATACAGCAATTTAGACTGAGTGGGTAAGAAACTATCACCGACTGACTCGATCGAGGCGGGAGTGCCATCACCCGTTAAGAGAGCAAAAGTACCTGAATACGGGGTAGTGTGATGCAGAGCTGACGGATCCCGGCACACATGATTACTAGCACCCGAGTCAGGATACCAGGATGTGGTGCCAACCGGCATAGGAATGTAGGAGTCTGTACCACCACCACGAGACTCAACTTGAGCAGTGTTGACATTAGAATCAGATGAATTGTAGTAATCGGATGGGTGAAGATCACCGAGTTGTGGTAGATCAATACACGGATCAGACCCGGAGTAAACGCGAGCACGTGGTTTAGTAGTCCACGGAACCTCCACATCATCATGCGGCCCTACACCAAGACACGAATCAAGTTGAACATTATTAGAGTTGGGCCTAGGGGGTAAATATCGAGCATTTGGCCGTGTAGGCCCATGAATATGCCCAAAATCATGCGGCCTAGCTTCATCATGGAAATAGAAAGGAAATGGCCCATTTGTAGCGTGCGGCCCGCGTGCAAAATGGCCCTCATATGGCCTACCAAAATTTAGACGTGAGAGTGGCCCACCATTTGGACGTTGACCGAGTCCATTAAATTGTTGACCACCAAAATTTGATTCAAAGCGTGGTCTTGTGTTTATCTGACCATTCATTTCATTTTGATAAAGACTGGGGCGCGACTCATAACAGGGAGCAGCAAAGGACCCGTCATGGACCGACGGCGAACCACCACCGGAGCAGCGTCGTCACGATGATAATGGTAATAGCACCGTTGAGCGATGTGGTCGTATCGTGCGCAGATCTGACACTGAAGTCGCGGTCGGAAGCCCCTCCCACGGCCACGCGAGTACGTCCGGCCACCACGAGTAGAGTGATCCGTCGACTGGGCTGGAGAGTTATCTACAAGATTGGTCGCAAGAACCACATCATTAACCGCCCGTTCTTGCCGGCGTTCACATTCAAGAAGGGCATCGACAATCCGTTGAAGAGGAAGGAGAGACGGAGAGAGCGACGCCGAGAAAACGACGGCATCAAACTCAGAGGGAAGGCCGGCGAGTAGTATCTCCGTCCGCTCAGCCTTGGAGACCGGCAATCCAGATGCATGCAAGAGGGAACATAAGCCTTTCATCTTCGCAACAAAGTCGGTGATCGAGAGGTTACCTTTGCATAACGAATGAAGCTCGTGCCGTAATCTTGATTGTTTCGCACCGGTGTCCGCCGCAAAGAGGGTGCTCGCCGTTGTCCAAACATCCAAAGCTGTTTGCACATCGATGAAAGAGGAGAGAAACGACAGGCTGATGGTGGACAACAACCATGAGGTGAGAAGGTTGTCTTGTTGATTGAAGGCCAATGCGGCCGGATTGGTCACAAGAGCTCCCTCCGGAGCTTGGATGAACCGCGGTGGTGCAACGATGGTCCCATCGAGGAAACCGGCCAAATCATAACCGGTGACAATGAGGCGCACCTGTTTCTGCCATTGAACAAAGGTATGGCCATCTAACTTGATCACATAATGGCGAGGAAAAGAATTGACAAGTCGGTCACCAGAGAAAAGAGACTCAGTAGGCTCGACGAAGGCGGAATCGGAAGAGTGCGTGGTGGTCATGGCCAAGACTACTAAGCGACTGATACCATGTTGAGAGGTAAGGTTTACTACTAAAACTTGAAGATCTAAAGGAAAATGATGAGGAAATTACTAAAGAAATTTCTCTGTTTCTGTGAATGAATCTTAACCTCAATTTGTTCATTGTACATTTGATTATATAGCACTTGTGTTGACTGCTAGCTAACTGCTTGTGCTAACAACTTGAACAATACTAACAGCTTTAGCAACTAACTTATTGAACAAAATTACTGACTCTATCAACCATTTGTATAATTTAGTGTTTATTTTTAATCAAACATTCCATCTCAAATTTCAACTTCCTCACAAGGTTTATAGTCTCTTCCTCAAGTTCAACATATACTTTTGATCACTCATTCTTACTTTATGCAGGTCTAGTTAAAAATGATTGAAAGATTTGTGATTTTGCCGTGGTAGGTCTTGGTGTGACTTAGCGATGACTTACATGTTAAACATGTAAGAGATAAGTGTTGAAGAAAGACATAGTGTAATCATTATCAAGTGAGATGTTGTCTTTTGGTAACATACCTAAAAAAATGATAGCATATAACAATACAATAAAATTGTAAAAACTAACTTAAAAAGTTAAATACATTAAATTTTCAATTTAACTTTGATGGTTATTATTATTTGAAAAAAATAAGTATTTAATTTTTTTTAAAAGAATTACTACAATTACAATTAACTGAGGTTAGAATAAACTATTATAAAGCATGATTGGATTATCTGGAGAAGACCCACACATAATTAGGCTTTAACTTGAGCATATTTAAAGATATTCACACAAGTTAGGAGTGAAACAGTGACTTAACCTTAAAAAAAAAAAAACATTTAAGAAAAAACAACCAAAATATTTTACTTCCCGCCTCATCTAAATGTTTCAACTTTCAATCCCACCAAAAACCAATAGTTTCCCGACCTTGGCGATCCAAGTGATTCAAACCCAACCAATCAAAACACAAATTTGTCACATACCTCCACGTTGGCAATCCTGGATACGAAAAGACAAACCACTTTGGCCATCTCCGTGAAACCCAAACATCCAATCAAAACGCACCTTCTCCCTTCTATATAATAAGATCCCTTTCGCCTCGTCTCCCACCAAAACCAATTTCAAAGATTACAAAAATTTCTCCTTTAAAAGGAAAAGAAATCCAAACAAATCTGCAAATCATGAGCTCCGCGGCAGCAACAACCACCAAAGGAGGCCGAGGCAAGGCAAAGGCTAAAGCCGTTTCCCGATCCAGCAAGGCCGGACTCCAATTCCCCGTCGGTCGAGTTGCACGTTTCCTCAAGAAAGGACGATACGCCGAGCGCGTCGGATCTGGATCCCCTGTCTATCTCTCTGCCGTTCTCGAGTATCTAGCTGCTGAGGTTTGTCTAATCGGAACTATCTTTTATCATATCGGAAATCTCTTAGATTTTTTTAATAAACGGAGTAACTGATCTGTTTGGGGTTTCTTTAATATTACAGGTTTTGGAATTGGCTGGAAACGCAGCAAGGGACAACAAGAAGAACAGAATCATTCCAAGGCACATTCAGTTGGCTGTGAGGAACGACGAAGAACTGAGCAAGCTGTTGGGAGGTGTGACGATTGCAAATGGTGGGGTTTTGCCAAACATTCATCAGAATCTGCTGCCAAAGAAGGCTTCGAAAGGGAAGGGCGAGATTGGTTCTGTTTCTCAAGAATTTTAGAGGATCTTGCAGTGCATTGGGGTGATTTTTATTTGGGATAGCATGTAATGAAACAGTTCGTTTTCTACATGTATAAATCTGTTAGTAAAGAAAGCGTAGAATTGAATCTTTTATTCTAACTTTTTAAGGTTTTCAATTTTATTTTTGTTAGTTCATGTTTAGAACCAAAATCTCCTTCAGTCAATTTATGCAAAAAAGTGCACATATATAATTAGAATGGTAAAGCAAGGGTACAGTGAAGTATAAAAACTGTCGTAGTAAAGGTATGAAGCGAAGGAGGTAGATGACATATGAGATTCAAGTACTTGGATATCGGAGGTACATCTTTTTACAAATTCTCCTTCCAGCAGGAGCTGGGTTCCCAGTGCGACTCCAACAGATCGTGTTCCGAGGCAAATGCTTTGATGAAGTTAACAATCGATTCTTGAGTCTGAATAACCCTTTGATGCTGAAATTTAATCTTGGCAAACCAAATAACCCATATCGCAGTAGACATGTTGCTCAGTTCTCGAATTGGGCAGATGAAATAAGTAATAAATCCACTCCATTAATCCACCATTTTCCATTTCCGCAGGCCAAGAAATTCGCAGTCCCTCCCACACTCCTTTGGCAAAGTGACAAGTCACTAACGTATACACCCGATTCCGAGAACAGCTGACAATGTAGGCACAGTGAACTCTCTATTCTCCCATTAAATAAATTGCCCGAAGTCGGAATGTAATTTCTTATCAATAGCCGGCATGAAATTTTTATTTTTGTAGGAATAGGGATAGCCCAAAGGAACTAGTATAATTTTGTAGAATTCCCATCATCTGTATTATTATACATAGGAGCTAAATTGCCACTAGTAAGTAGTTTGTAACCACTTCGGATAGTGTATTCACCCGTGTCATCCCCTCGCCATACCAACAAATCCTCTAGGCTCGATGCTGCTAAAGGAATACGCAGAATTCTTCTCGCTTTAGCATCAGAAAATAAACTACAGATTAAAGGTATACTCCATATTGCTTCATTGGGCATCATCAAATCATTAACAGTACCATACTTTCAACCTGACTTGATTGAACTGCACAACCACCCGGACCTAGTAACCAAAAATCATTCCACACCGAAATTGATTTACCATTTCCGACCCTTCAGCGAAGACCTGAAGCCAACAGCCCTTTTGGACTCCAAATCTTTTAAATAATTAATATAAATTATTTGCAATATTTTATTTTAAATATATAAATCATATTTTAGTTATATTAATTATTTTAAAAAATATTTTACACAAGAGTACAAAAATATATATCATAATATTTACAATTTAAAGTGATTTAAAGAATATTTTTGTTTTCCTTAAATCTGAATTAGAAAGAAATCAGTAAAGTATTATAAATTGGGTAGATGAAAAATTGAATAAAAGCATTTAAGTATTTTTACTTTCCAAACTCTATAAGCCAAAAGTCACAGCACCCATTTTCTAGCTTCTCATGTTGGGTTCATATTTGCTTGCAAATGCTATATGTTTGGGATTGCTTTTACTGCTCAAAAGCACTTTTATACCTCTAAACTCATTCCCCAACGAGCCCAAAGGGAAGTACAGGGGGGGTACTTGGCTATTGGGTTTTTCCAGGAAAATTAGGTACTGGGATGTTACTCGAGCAGAGCTTTGGGCATTGTTGGATGGTTTAGAAGTAGCTTGGCAAGCAGGGTACAAGAAAGTGGAAATCGAGTCTGATAGTTTGAAGGCCATTAAATCTGGTAAAATCTGTAGACTATGCAGGGGATTACTTTGCATTAGTAAGGCGAATCAACGAAATTTGCAAGAGACCATGGGAGGTTTGTATATCGCATGCTTACCAAGAAGCCAATAAAACTGCTGATATGATGGCCAGTCTAGGTTCAGCTGGGGATTTCAGATTTTCTATTTTTCTCTCCACCTCCTACTGCCTGGAATGCCTTCTAGGTTGATCTGTTTGGTGTTTCATTTGATAGACTAATTAGCTGTAAGGAATAGTTTTCTCGTTTTCTTATTCACCAATATATAATTTAAATTCATTATTTAAAAAAAAAAAAACATGTAATAAATACTTGAGAGCTACATGTAGTATAAAATTTAACAACCTAATTCATTTCAAAATAAGCCAGGCAATTGCGGTTTGAGTTTTAGCTCAATTGGTATAAGTATTGTTGTTAATGTAGAAGCACGTGGGTTTGAATGTGTTCAAGCGCATTATCCTCCTATTTATGAGTTGGGAATGAACTATGAATAATTTTAAGTATTATGTCAAAAAGAATAAATATAATAAAAAATGAGATTATTAAAAAAAAAAAATTGATTCTTCAACTATTTGGAAAGTAAGCAAACAATGATCATGTCAACAATTTTTATTGATAAACTATAGGGTAAAGCATAATTTTGTTAATAAGAGAAAATTTAATCTTTATACTATTTGAAAACAAATAAAATCAAAGATTACGTTAACAATTTTTGTTAATAAAAAGTGACGTGTCAAAGAAAAAAAATGCAACTGCAAAAAATGGCATCATATAAATCTACAATTGTTTAAATCTATAAAAAGTAACAAAAATATAAAATAAAAAATCATATAATATGCATAAAATTTCTAAAATATAAAATAAAAAAATTCCAATTTTTTTTTAAAATTATTAAAGTTCCGAAAAGGATTAAAATCGTATTTGTAAGCAAAAACGAGCAGCATTAGGAGCAGTGCTTAAGAGTAGTGTCAACTGCTTCAAGCACATTAGTGTAATACCTCTTACCCGGGATGAACCGATACGTTCCAAGTAAGACATGTCACATTTGGACACTAAAAGTAAGTTAACTTAATCATCAATTTCAAGACTTCACTTTAACATAAAAAAAACTCTTTTGAAGTTATTGAAGTCATTTCTAGGCTTACTTTAATGTTTGGTTGCGAACAAGGATCATTCAAGGCTTATTCGGATCAAAACAGGGTAAACAAGGTCAATGTCGCAACATTGATCTTCTGATGCTGCGACACCGAGAACAAATTACTCTTAAGGCTCCAATGTTACGACACTGAATGTTAGATGTCACCACACTGGAGACAGATTGCCCAAATCATATATGAAACATCTAAAATCAAGTTTAAACTATCACCAACCATTCCATAACACATCTAAACAATTTTAGGACTCATAATATGTCAAATTATCGTTCAAAAACCTCATATAGCACATGAGTATATCCATTTAAGAAAAAATCATCTCAAGGTGCAAAATTGATTTTGAGTTTAATTAACTATTTTAGAAAGTAAATGAATAAATATTTTTAACATGATCTCAATAATTAGCCATAGGATTACACATTTCCACTTACCATACTTTCATCATTAACACGTCATTCATTAATCTCTCAATTCCATCAATTGTAGACTCAAGTAAACAAGAAGGATAAACAGAATAAAATCATAAATACACGGGCACATAAGTGCTAAATAAGGAGCACTAGAGTAATAAATTTCACGAGCGTGTTGTGGTATTCCTAATGGCATGCCATCTATATCTCACAAGTTCAATACTTGTCTACAAGGGCTTTAACATTATTACAAATTCCATATCCATCACATGCACAATCAAGTTTCATACTTTGATATTCACACATAACTTTCTAACATTTATAATTTAATCATTTTCTTCTTCGCATATATTCGCATCAACATTAATCACATTCGTTGACTTATTAAGTTACAAGTACTCAAATTGATGACATTACAAGTTCATTAGTATATAAATTGCAAACCTAATTAAGTAAGAAAGAATTCTAAAGTACTTACAAATTTTAACCAACTATACTTTCTTCAAGCTTTGTCCACTTGTTTTCCTTTGTCTACACCTCTTCCATTTTCTTCCTTGTCTTTCTCTTTATTCCATATCAATATCATAAAACATAAAAAATCAATATACTTGTTTCACAATATTTTCATGTTCAAATAATTGTAATAAACATGATACTAAGTACTAAATCATGAAAATCTTATCTTAGAACCTTCGTTTTAGGGATCATCTAGATTTTCTCTCTCCCCAAGTATGAACATTTCACCACTAATAAAAAATCTAAGCTTGCTAGGTTGCGGGTAACTTGATTTAGCTAAGGTTTCTAAAGAAATTTGTTGGTTTTAAGCATGGAAGAGCCTTTAATGAAGATGGAGGACCAAATTGTAAAAGAATTTTTTTTTTCTCTTATTCCCTATAGTGGTGATGTGAAAGAGATGGAGAAAGATGATGAATCTTCTCCATCTTTCTTCTAAAATATCACCAATAAAATAATAGTAAAAATATAATAGAATAAAAAAATATTAATAAAATAATAATATTTTTATAACTTGTTCATAAAATAATCTATCCATCATCATTATCCACTAGATCTTGGTAAAACTGCTCTCCATATCCTCATATATTTCACCACTAATCCTTTATACTTTTAATTTCTCACTTTGATCCCAACACTTTATAAAACCTTAAAATTTAGTTTATATCCCGAATTAATATTTCTCAGTACATCAGTCTTTTGAATTTTCTCCAATCTCATATTACCTTCTCCGTGAATGCTTATAAATAACATTTTATTTATTCTGAAAAATTTCACTCGTAATTTACCAAAATAATACTTGTAGAAGCCCATTTTGCCCGGGCTGGAAATAAACCAAACAATAAAACATAGAAAAAATAAAATGTCCATTAAATAGTCCTTTTACAAAGTGGCCCAAGATCAAATAAACTACCCAGACCCGACCCAATTACATTACACCCTTAGCCCAACCTATGACCCAAACCTAATGGCCCAAAAATTTCTTGACTAAACCGAAACCCTAGGTTTCAGCTGCGCCCCGCAAGGGTCAGAAACCCAATCGTCACGCCGCAGGGTATGGAGCCTAATCGTCACAGCTGGAGTTGGACCGTCACACCTTCGTAGCGCCGCCAGTCGCGCCATGATCCGAGCCTGAGTCACCAGATTCTTGTCTTCAAACCTGCAAAGGAAAGAAACAAGCAACAGAAAGGAAACCAAATCGCAGGCACAAATATGGAAAGATACGAAAATATATCTTTTCCTTTTCTTTTATTTTGTTTTTGGGTATAAGACCCCTTTTGTAAAATCTGTAAAGACACACGCATGCAACACAAGAAAAAACAGAAATAAAAAAATACTCAAATACACGAAAGCACGAATTTGTACGAGGCTAGTGATTACAAAGTCTTGTCAGAATACTCAGAGAAATAAAAGACACCTATTTCACCGAGGTGATTTTCTTTTAAATATTTTATTTTATTATCTGTTTTATTTTTATTTTTTGTTGCGCATATGACTATGGTTGAAAGAGTAAAAAGGAAGGAACTTACCCTCTCGAAAACGCGGAAACCGTCGACCCAGACCTCCGGCCACCGGCCACCGGCCATGGACGCGCGTGTGCGAGTAGCCCGGACGAACGCAGACGAAAGGACGCAGCCTTTCTTCTTCTCTCTTCAGAGGATTCTAAGTGTTTTTTTTTTAAAACCTAAAACTAATGATTTTTGTTTCAGAAAAATGGCTTTTATAAACAAGAGCGAACGGCGCTGTTTTGACCACGTATGACCCGCGTGTCGACCCGGATCCGAACCAGGGTCCGCGTGTATTTTTGGAAAAGGGGAAAATTATCCTTTTGACCCCTCCACTATTTTATAAGATTTAATTTTGTCCTATTAACTAATTTATTTTTCAAAATTAACTCTCAAAACCCGCTTATATTTTAATTTAGCCCTTTTATCCTTTTTTAAAAATTGATATTAAATTATGTAATATATTAAATGTTAATTTATTAAATTATAAATTCTTATTTTTTTTCCTTGTTGTTTTTGTATATTATTTTAGTATTTACATACATATATTGTATATTATATATAATATTATAATCATTCCTAATGCGTTCATTTTTTTTATATATCTTTTTAACAGTATTATATTTTTGACACATTGTTTGTATTGTTGTTCCTTTTATTTATTTAAATTTGCATGAGATATTGTTCGTTTTTTTATATATTCCATCATATGTTTGCAATTGCTTTAGTATAAGATTATTTGTTGTATTTTATATTATTATTGCCTATCATAAAATATTAGCATGTTATAACTATTTTTTTGTGTTTGATAAGGTACTAATGCAATATTTCCACATGGTTATGGTTTAAAATAAAAAATACATTTTCACAAAATTAATATTTTATTTAAAGGCTTTTAAAATGAGGCAATGTTTTAGTATTTAGAAATTCGAGAAATAATGCCCAATCGTGCTGGGTGTTGATTTTCCGTTTGGCTAAATAACTAAATATCCTTTTAACAAGTTTTATAAATTATGAGATAATCTTAGTGACGAGGGTTTAAGAATATCATGTCCAATCGTGCTGGATGTAATATTTATAATCTTTCGGATAGAAGAACTCTCATATTTTAAAGCAAATTGATCAGAATTTTTAGAAATCATATTTTTTTAATACTTTTAAATTTCAAACATTTGGACACAATTTTATCGGTTAGGTACCAATTTTTGGGTGTTATGAGGGTGCTAACCCTTCCTCATACGTAACCGACTCCCGAACCTGATTTCTATTTTTCAAGGTGATCCAATCACACCTGAGTAAAAGGATTGGTGGCGACTCCCGTTTTTGCTTTTTAAAGTCGATCTCCATTTTTTTAACTGATTTTAAAATAGGTTTCGACAGCTTGGCGACTCCGCTGGGGACCAATAAGAGAGTCAAGCCGAAAAATCGATTAGTTATTGTCCAAATGTCAAAAATTTAAAAGTTTTGGAAAGTCATGATTTTGTTTTGCATGTGATTCTATAAGATGTTTCTGCATTGCACTACATGACCGTCGTGGTCGTACCTTTAAGTGGGAGCAAGAAACTATGCCTCTGTGAGGTTTTTACCTCCGCATGGGCTAGTGGATTACTTTCGGGATACATCCGTACTTATGTCTTCGTGAAGTTTTCACTTCCGCATGGCCATAAGGAAATGTATTCCCCTGAACTGAACTCGGTCCGTATGAACCTATAATGGGTGAGGATCGAGGAATCTGCTGCTTCAGGTACCTCAACTTTAGAACTAAACCGCATTCAGTAAACCCTAAGAACTTACCATAGGTAGAGCGATCCCAAATTTTAGTAGTTACCCAAATAAGTGTGTTTATTTCACTTGTTTTATGTTTTATTCTGCGATACTAACTCGTGGTGTTTCATTTTCTATGCATGTCATTTCATTTTTCTAGAGGTATCGATTCACGGTCGGTTCTAAGTTAGAAAGTCAAGTTATGGAGAACGGATTCCTTGATAAAGTGGGAGACAATGCAGCTGTTCGTGCTTGGTCGGAGCAAACACAATTAGAGAATGGGAATAGCTTAATTGACGGGTATGTATCTGAACTTTGGGATTTTACTCGTGTTAGTATTATGCAGAATGAGTTTAGGGAGTTGAAAGATATATGGACTCAATGGAGTGATGAGGCAAAACAGTTCTTTTATCGCGATTATGGTTATCTACCTTATTTGCTTGACATCAAGGTAGATAAGCATCTCTTTCGGGCTATGACTCAGTTTTGGAACTCTGGTTATAGTTGTTTCACTTTTGGGGAGATAGATTTAGTACCCACATTAGAGGAATATACGTCTTTGCTTCGCTGTTCGAGGTTCCAAGCCGATAGGGTTTATTTCAGGGCTGCCAATGTTACGACTTTTGTGAAAAGATTGATGGGAATCACAGGGATGAGTGAGCAGTGGGTTACAGCTAGGATCCAAGAAAAAGGTGAAGGCAAATGCATACCTTGGGTGAGTTTGAGGGACTTAATTCTGACACATCCAGATGAAAGGAAAAGGATTGACGTCTTTGCTTTATGTATTTATGGATTGGTTATCTTCCCCAAAGCGTTACGACATATTGATGAAGCAGTTATCGACTTATTCGATCGACTTAACAAAGGAGTCACACCCGTACCTACCATTTTAGCAGAGACATTCAGATCTTTGAGCGCGTGTCGGAAAGCTGGTGAGGGTAGATTCATTGGATGCGCACAGTTTTTAATGGTTTGGTTTCATAGCCATTTTTGGAAGGTTAACAGAGTTTCTTACCGAGTGTTCTTCAAAGGTTATTCCCCTTTGAAGGAGGCTGCAGCTACGACAAGGAGAGATGATCTATTAGAGGAAAGTTGGATGGAAATTCTTCAAAACCTCCGAGAGGAAGACGTTGAGTGGAAAGCCCCTTGGTTGGTTCCCAATGAGGTCCTTTATCAGTGTGGAAATTTTGATTGGGTACCTTTGCCTGGAGTTTGGGGAGCTGTAGGATATGCACCGTTGCTCGTACTACGGCAATACAAAGCAGGACAGTTCATACCAACAACACATAGGTTAGCTCAGAGCGAATTCTCATATAAGGGGAAAAATTATAAGACGAGGATTCGAGGGATTTCTGAGGCTTGGAAGCAGGCACGCTGTATGAAGATTTTGACTCGAGGACCGATGGCAATTCTGGAATATAAAGGGTGGTTGAGAAAAAGGATCAACGATAACATTCCTGAGCCAAGTATGGAGGGGTCTCAATCACTGAATGAGTGTTTAAAAGTCACCCCATCAGAGTTAGATATTATAGAGCAGGATTTTGAAAGGCAAAGTTTAGAGCTTGGAAAGAAAATAGAGAAGCAAGAAGAAGAGAAGATGTTTTTGAAGCTAGGTGTGGATGCTCAGAAATCAGAAGCCGAGAAAGCAAAAAAAAAGAAGAGAGCGATAGAGGAAGATTGAGATAGCCTAAAAACTGAATAAAAAAAGATGCGTCTATTAATGAAGAATGCCGGATTAGGGAAGACTTCGAAACAGTGGCGATAAGAGATCCAAGAGGAAAAAGCCAAAGCTGATTATTGGGAGAGAAAGTTTCAAGAGATGCAAGTGCAAAATGAGGCCAGTCAAAGTGAAAAGGAAGACTTAAAAGCTAGGGTGGCCGAACTTGGACGGTCTCTCTATTACCATCGAAGTCGTAATTCCGCGATCGAGTTAAAGGAGAGCCTGAATAAGATCGAGGAAATGAAGAGCAAGATCGAAGAGTTAGAGGCAGCACTGCATGGTTGTGAACTTCGGATCGAGTTGCTTGAAACAAGAGAAGGGCGTTGGAAGGAGGAGCTTTGCCATTCTCATGATCAAGTCAGAAATCGGGATTATCTCATGGGGGAGGCTATAGTGCAGATTCGAGAGGTAGCTGATCACCTACAGACTTTGGCAGCACAGGCTGACATATTGAGCATGAAGTATGAGCTACAGGCAAATCGTAACCAAGAGCTAGTTTCGTTACTAGGGAAAATTAAGACTTTAAGATTTAGGGCGAAAGCTTATTTGTAGTCCATTTTATGTAAAAGAATCTGTTTTCTAATAAAGTTTTCTAAAATAAAGTTGATCAGAATCAATACCTCTTTGCATTCATGCATTCGCATTACATAACATCATATGCATTCAAATCCATAGAGAGAGTCTAATTAGTTTAAATTATAGGAGAGAGAGAGAAAGAAAATCTGGAAGCTGAACACCCTTACGGTACACGAGCTAAGTCAAGAAAAATGGACCAAAGAATGGAGCAATTCCAGAGAGATATGCAATACCAGATGCAGGAACAGATGGCAAAGCTCCAACAAGAGATGAGGGACCAAATGTTGGAGGCCCAAAAGAGCATGATGGCTCAAATGGCCCAAATGATGAGTGGGATAGTGGACAAAGCAAAAGGCCCCATAGTCAATGCTGAAGATAATAAGGATTTTCCTAGAGGGTTTATTCCAACACATGTGCAAACACAATACGAAGAATATCCCGTATACCACTGTCACAATCAGCCCTCAAAGAAGGGGCGGTGACACCTGGAGTGCCTACAAATTTCCAAGTGGGCATGGGATCCAACCCAGGGGACAACCCCACTAATCCTGTTGTCCCTGATCTAGACACGATAGAGAGAGATGGGATCAGAGCTGAATCTGCAAAACAGTTGGAGGATCGCTGTAGGTGGTTGGAGGAAAAATTTAAGGCTTTGGAGAATGTTGACCATCATCACGGTATTGATGCCAAGGACTTGAGTCTGGTCCCAGATTTGGTGCTTCCTCACAAATTTAAGATGCCGAAATTTGAGAAGTACAATGGAACTACTTGCCCTGAAGCCCACGTCACGATGTTCTGTAGACGTATGACGGGCTATGTGAATAACGATCAACTTCTGATTCATTGTTTCCAGGATAGTTTGACCGGAGCAGCATCTAGGTGGTACAACCAACTTAGCCGCACTAATATTAGCTCCTGGAGGGACTTGGCCTAGGCCTTCATGAGGTAGTATAATCATGTTACAGATATGACGCCTGACCGAATCATGTTGCAAAACATGGAAAAGAGGTCAAACGAGAGTTTCAGGCAATACGCGCAGAGATGGAGGGAAATAGCCATGCAAGTCCAACCACCTCTCTTGGAGAAGGAGACTACTATGCTATTTATCAACACTCTAAAGGCGCCATTTATCACCCATATGATAGGAAGCACCACCAAGAGTTTCGCGGATATAGTTATGGCAGGAGAAATAATCGAAAATGCCATAAGGGGTGGCAAGATCGAAGCAGGAGAAACCACTAGGAGACCTGCTCCTAGAAAAAAAGAGAGTGAGGTAAACAATGTGAGTATGTACAACAAAGGGTACTCAAAAGCAGTTACTATTAATTAGCCGAAAGTAGTTACTGCCGGGCAACAAGGGTCGACAAGACAAGAACCAGGTCCCAAACAAAATACTGACAAAGTCTAATTTACGCCAATCCCAATGACGTATAAAGAATTGTATCATACTTTGTTAGAAGAACGTATGGTGTCTCCTTTTTATCTACAGCCATTACAACCCCCGTATCCTAAATGGTATGACTCAAACGCTCAATGTGATTACCATGCAGGAATAATGGGGCATTCAATAGAAAATTGTAATGCCTTTAAAAGGGTAGTTGAGAAGCTTCTTAAGTTGGGAGTTATTGAGTTGAACGATACACCCAGTGTTGAGAACCCATTGCCCAATCATGGGGTTAAGAGAGTAAATATGATTGGGGAAAATCTAATAAGAAGGACCAAGGAGGATATCTCGGAAGTAAAAACCCCGTTAAGAATAATTTGGAGGGAAATGGCGAGAAAAGGGCTAATAAAGTCAAGTCTCGAGGGAAGAAATAAATAATCAAGGAACTACTGTGAGTTTCATGAAACTGATGGACACGAAATCCAAGAATGTGCTAGGTTTCGGGCATTGGTACAGAGCTTTATGGATAATAGGGAGCTAGAGTTTTATGAAGAAGGCTCAGAGGGAAGACATGTACATGCAATCGAGGGAGAATTGACAAGGCAAAAAGTCAATTATCCGAAAATCATTATCTCCCGACCGAGGAACCCAGAAGGCGGAGCACAAATCGCGCCTAAAGTCATAATTCATAGACCTGTATCCTTTCCTTATAAGGACAACAAGATGGTACCATGGACTTACAATTGTAACGTAACGATACCGGGAATAGAAATCTCAGCTAATACTTTCAAAGAAGTTCAAAGAGAAGGATTCTATACCAGAAATGGGAAGCGATATGACTCGGTAAATGTCAGAACAGAACCAAAGAAAGGCAAAGGATGTGCCAATTGAGTCTGAGGAAGGACTAGATAACCTCATCAATGTACCTGTGAAGGAGGAAGAGGCTAAAGAATTTTTGAAATTCTTAAAGCACAGTCAATACAATGTGGTGGAGCAGTTACGCAAACAATCGACTCGTATTTCGGTGCTAGCCTTACTTTTAAGTTCAAGTTCATCGAGAAGCTTTGATGAAGGTGTTTGAACGAGACTTATGTTACTAAGGACATATCGGGCCAATAAGTCGGATCAATTAGTTAGCAACATAAGTGCTGACAACTTTATTTCCTTTAGTGATGATGAAATTCCACCAGGAGGTATGAGGTCAACTAAAGCCTTGCACATTACTACTCGTTGCAAGGGATACACTCTGCCAAGTGTATTAATTGACAATGGATCAGCCTTGAATGTCTTACATTGTCAACTCAAGAGGTTACTGATGGACAGTTCTCACATGAAGACATGCCAGAACATAGTGAGAGCATTTGACGGCACTGAAAGAAGGGTGATGGGGAGAATCGACATACAATTGTAGATTGGGCCAAATACATACGAGGTGGATTTTCTAGTGATGGATATAAAACCTTCATACAATTGCTTGCTGGGAAGGCCTTAGATTCATTCGGCAGGGGCAGTGCCCTCATCTCTTCATCAAAAACTGAAGCTGGTAATGGATGGTTGGCTAGTCACTATAAATGTAGAGGAAGACATTATAGCGACTGTTACTAATGACGCTCCATATATAGAGAAAAATGAGGAAGCCATTGAATGTTCTTTCAGGTCCTTAGAGTTTGTCAACGCAACTTTCATCTCGGAGGGAAGTGAAGTCCCAGTGCCCAGGATATCCAAGACAACGAGGATGGGCTTACAGATGACGGTGGGAAAAGGAGCCCTACCAGGGAAAGGATTGGGCAGATACCTTCAAGGGGAGATTCAAGTACCGATGTTGAAGGAAAAAAGAGATCGTTTTAGCTTGGGTTTCAAGCCGGATGTTAGACAAAGAAGGAAGGACATAGAGAAGAAGCAAGAGAGAAGAAGGGCACGCTTGAATGGAGAAGATGTCCAGTGGGAACCAATGATATTCCCTCATATATCCCAGACCTTTGTGTCAGGAGGGATAATTCACCCTAAGAGAGGGGTATTAGAAAGTCCTCACATCAATGCCATACATGAGGAAGGAATGGAGCAAAGAAACCTGATGGGCATTTGCCCTTATGAGCCTGGAAGCATTCTGAACAATTGGACTGCAGAGGAGCTCCCTGTAGTTTTTAGGAATTATACAGAGTAATATTCAGAACGCTTTGTTGTTTTTAGCCTAGAAACAATAAAGATATCTTTGTGAAATAGGCTTATGTTCGGAACTTATTATTTCAATAAAATATATTTCGGATAATTAACTTGAGTAAATATTCTTTCATTTCATTCTTTTAACATTCTAAATTGTATATTTTTCATTCATATCATGTGAATATTTGTCCTCAAATTCATTTGTTCTTTGTATATTCTTTCGTACCTATTACAGGTCCCTAGATATTAATGACATGAGCAACAATAATACGAATCCAGAAGTCCATTTTGAGCAAGACATGTGTTTCGAAGAATCTCAGGATTTTGAAGATGACCGAGAGTGTGACTTAACTCCAGATTTGTTAAGAATGGTAAAGCAAGAGGAGAAACAGATCTTGCCCTATGAAGAGGAAACATAGGATATAACCTTAGAAGAAGGAAAAGTTGTGAAAATTGGGACGCGCATAGCCAAGGAGACGAGACAGGATCTTATTGAGTTATTGCGAGAGTTCAAAGATGTCTTTGCGTGGTCATACCAAGATATGCCTGGGTTAAGTACTGATATTGTGGTACATCGCCTTCCCATCAGAGAAGAATGCAAACCAGTTCAGCAAAAGCTACGAAGGATGAGGCCTGATATAGTTTTGAAAATAAAAGAGGAAGTCCAGAAACAGTTTGATGCTGGTTTTCTACAATTGGTCAAGTACTCGGAATGGGTTGCCAATATTGTGCCTGTCCCTAAGAAGGACGGAAAGGTCCGGATGTGTGTAGATTACAGAGATCTAAATAAAGCTAGCCCAAAAGACAATTTCCCTTTGCTACATATCGACACGTTAGTGGACAATACGGCAGGATTTTCGTTGTTTTCCTTCATGGATGGTTTCTCAGGGTACAATCAGATCAAGATGCACCCCGATGATATGGATAAAACTACCTTCATAACACTATGGGGTACATTCTGCTATAAAGTAATGCCGTTTGGACTAAAGAATGCTGGGGCAACATATCAAAGGGCCATGGTTACCTTGTTCCACGACATGATGCACAAGGAGATTGAGGTGTATGTTGATGATATGATTGCCAAATCTCGATCAGAAAAAGAACACATTGAAGTCTTGAAGAAATTATTTTTGAGATTGAGGAAATTTCAATTGAAACTCAATCCGGCAAAGTGTACTTTCGGTGCTCGGTCAGGAAAGTTACTGGGTTTTATAGTCAGCAAGAAAGGAATTGAAGTTGACTCAAATAGAGTTAAAGCTATACAAGAATTGCCTCCACCGCGCACTCAGAAGGAAGTCCGAGGTTTTCTTGGAAGGATAAATTACATTGCTCGGTTCATTTCACAGTTAACGGAGAAATGTGATCCCATATTTCGTCTTCTCAAGAAACACAATCCAGGGGCATGGGACGATGAATGTCAGAGAGCTTTTGACAAAGTCAAAATGTATCTGTCAAATGCACCAGTATTATCCCCGCCTAATCCAGATAAACCATTGATACTATATTTGTCAGTATTCAATAACTCCATGGGATGTGTGCTAGGACAACACGATGAGACAGGAAGAAAAGAAAAGGCGATATACTATCTTAGCAAAAAGTTCACTAATTGTGAAATGAGGTATTCGTCAATCGAGAAATTGTGTTGCACTTTGATTTGGACAACTCGGAGATTGAGACAATATATGCTATATCATACAACTTGGTTGATTTCCAAGCTTGATCCGTTAAAGTACGTGATGGAGTCCACTGCTTTGAATGAAAGAATGGCTAGGTGGCAGATTTTGTTATCTGAATTCGATATAGTCTATGTGAACCAAAAGGCTATAAAAGGGAGCGCGATAGCAGAATTCTTGGCTAGTAGAGCTTTGGAGGATTATGAGCCCTTGAACTTTGATTTCCCAAATGAGGAACTGATGTATGTGGCCAATACTGAAGATTGTCGGTGGAAATTGAATTTTGATGGAGCATCGAATGCTATGGGAAATGGAATAGGGGCAGTCTTGGTATCCCCTGGTGGTGATTATTACCCATTCACGTGTAGATTGGATTTTGACTGCACAAATAACATGGCAGAATATGAAGCATGCATCATGGGACTTCGAGCAGCCTTAGAACGCAAGATCAGAGTGCTAGAAGTATACAGAGATTCTGCCTTGGTAATTTACCAGCTTAAAGGAGAGTGGGAGACAAGAGATCTCAAACTAATTGATTACCGGAAAATAGTTCTGGGATTGATTGAGGAATTTGATGACATTACCTTCAATTACCTTTCACATGACGAAAATCAGATGGCAGATGAATTGGCAACCTTGGCTTCTATGATCAAAGTAAACAGACCAGAAGATATGAGGCCTATTCAGATGAGCATGGTAAAAGTTCCAGCCCATTGTTATGACATAGAGGAAGAGGAAAGAGATGACCATCCTTGGTATCAGAATGTATTGCGATACGTGAAAAATCGCGAATACCTAGGGAATGCCACTGAGAATGAGAAAAGGACTTTAAGAAGAATAGCCTCTGACTATGTCTTAGATGGGGATATCTTGTACAAGAAGACAAAAGATCAAGTACTATTAAGATGTGTTGATGCTGTTGAAGCCAAACAAATTATTGAAGAAGTTCATGAGGGCGTTTGTGGAACACATGCAAATAGATTCACAATGGCCAGACAGATAATGAGATTTGGGTATTATTGGTCTACCATGGAAGGTGATTGTATTAATTATGCTAAGAGATGTCATAAATGCTAGATTTACAGAGATAAAATTCATGTGCCTCCGCCGCCTTTGCATGTTATGACTTCTCCATGGCCTTTTTCCATGTGGGGCATGGATGTTATTGGACCAATCTCACCAAAAGCTTTGAACGGGCATCGGTTCATATTTGTAGTGATCGACTACTTTACGAAATGGGTAGAAGCTGCTTCATATGCTAACGTTACTAAGTCAGCAGTTAGTCGATTCTTGAAGAAGGAGATTATTTGTCGATATGGAATGCCTGAGAGGACCATATCAGATAACGCGCTGAACTTGAACAACAGCTCGATAGCAGAAATTTGTAGCCAATTTGGGATCAAACACCATAACTCATCTCCGTATCGTCCGAAAATGAATGGGGCAGTGGAAGCGGCTAACAAAAACATCAAGAGGATAGTGGGGAAAATGACTGAGACTTACAAGGATTGGCATGAGAAACTACCGCTTGCACTCTATGCTTATCGGACGCTCGGTCGAAACCTCTCTGGGCAACGCCTTATTCATTGGTATATGGGATGGAGGTCGTTTCTACCCATTGAAGTGGAAATTCCTTCTCTTCAAATCACGAAAATAAAGTTGGATGAAGCCAATGGATTCAGTTCTCGATATGATCAGTTAAACTTGATCGAAGAAAAGAGACTAAGGGCTATCCGTCATGGTCAGATGTACCAAAAACGAATGATGCGAGCCTATAATAAGAAAGTTCACCCCAGAGAATTTCATGAGGGAGACCTTGTACTGAAAAAGATCCTTCCAATACAAAAAGAATTTCAGAGGAAAATGGATGCTAAATTGGGAAGGACCATATGTAGTGAAGAAGACTTTCTCTGGAGGAGCACTGATCTTGACCGAAATGGATGGGAAAATTTTACCCAATCCTATGAAATCGGATTCAGTGAAACAATACTTTGCTTGAAAAGGAGATGAGGCCAAAGTGAAAACCCGCAAAGGGCGCTTTGAGTTTCGCAAAAAAATAAAAAAAGGGAGAGGCCAAGGTGAAAACTCGCAAAGGGCACTTTGAGACCAAAGAGGTTTTGAGTTGAAAACCCGAAAAGGGCGACTCGAATTCTGAATGGGTGCGCAGTCATCTAGCTACACTTAAAACAACAATGAAGGGAAAATGTCGCATATTGGGGCATCACCAAAATACTTTGGGGTCTTCTAAACACATGTTGAACTCAAGACAGTCTTCATAAAGTTTGTATATGGAAGCTCAATCGGCGATATCTAGGGCACCAGATTCTTGTCCTATTCATTTTACTATCTTTGGATTCTTTTTCTTCTCAAAGATATGTTCCAGTTAATTTTTCTTTGTATTCTTTTTACAAATTTATTCAAATTTTAATCCTTCTTTTGAGATCATTTTATTTGTTACTCATAAAAGTGTTGCATTGAAATAATAATTGACTAACTAATAATTTCACAAAAAGAAGTTTTACGTATTACTTTGGAAATTTCTAGATAAGACAAGGAGCCAAAACAGGACAATTGTTTAGAATTTTTATGGAAATATTTGAGAAAGAAGAGTCTGGGATAAATTTCTCTGAATTCTTTGTCCAATTGATAAGTGGACGTGATATCATTAGATCATGACACTTGGGGTGGTGCGATGAACTAAGAAACCCTGAATCGTGGTGGAATGGGTTGATTTTGAAATAAACCCTATACCCTAAAATTTGCAGAATGATTAGATTGAAAGAGTTTTGATTCTCAATGTGGTTGGATGGAGGAAACCTTGTGTTCTCAGGATCCAAGCAAAGTTGACCTGGAAATTACAATATGGTCAGGGAAAATGTGATTAATAAGAAAAAATGAAGAATAAATGAGTGATAACACCTAGCGTAGGAATCATACTCACAACATTTTTTGTATCATAGCAAAATTCATTAGATGCATTTGGTTCATTTTGGTCATTGCATTCTAATCCTAGTCATTTTCATGACATGTTGCATTCATGTCACTCATAACACATGAAACCGAGTCTACAGGATATGTCCTTCAGCAGAAGGTGTAGCGATATCAGTGGAGTTCCAAATCTTATCTTCCTAAAGTTGCAGGAAGCGGATCAAAAGACACTTTTCAGTCTTATCTCTCTGAAGTTGCAGTAGAGCAGATTGAAGAAAGAAGATCTTATCTTCCTAAGGATGTAGGAAGCAGATCAAAGACGTTTTAGATTTTATCTCCATGAAGTTGCAGTGGAGCAAATCGAAAACAGAAGATCTTATCTTCCTGAAGTTGCGGGAAGCAGATCGAAGACATTTTAAGTCTTATCTCCCTGAAGTTGCAGTGGAGTAGACTAAAGACGTTTTAGATTTTATCTCCCTGAAGTTGCAGTGGAGCAAATCGAAAACAGAAGATCTTATCTTCCAGAAGTTGCAGGAAGCAGATCGAAGACATTTTAGTCTTATCTCCTCGGTTGCAAAGTGGAGTAGACTAAAGACCAAGATTTTATCTCCCGAAGTTGCGAGTGGAGCAAATCGACCACGTAGAAGATCTTATCTTCCTAAGGTTGTAGGAAGCGGATCGAAGAAGTTTTAGTCTTATCCCCGGTTACAAAGATGGAGTAGACTAAAAAGTAAGATTTTATCTCCACTGAAGTTGCAAAGTGAGCAAATCGACCACGTAAGATCTTATCTTCCTAAAATTATAGAAAGCATTGAAGACATTTTAGTCTTATCTCCCCAAGTTGCAAAGGAGTAGACTAAAGATGTAAGATTTTATCTCCCCTGAAGTTGCGATGGAGCAAATCGATCACAGAAGATCTTATCTTCCTAAGGATGTAGGAAGCAGATCGAAGACGTTTTAGATTTTATGTCCCTGAAGTTGCAGGGGAGCAAATCGAAGACAGAGGAGTTAAAAGCCATTCGAAGAAGATCAAGAAGTCCAGGCTCCACCAAAACCGGGCAAAATTGGCCATTTATAGTCTTTGCTCTATTCTTGTTTCGCAATAATGAGCAAAGAGGGGCAGCTGTAGAAGCCCATTTTGCCCGGGCTGGAAATAAACCAAACAATAAAACATAGAAAAAATAAAATGTCCATTAAACAGTCCTTTTACAAAGTGGCCCAAGATTAAATAAACTACCTGGACATCTGACCCAATTACATTACACCCTTAGCCCAACCTATGACCCAAACCTAATGGCCCAAAAATTTCTTGAAAACTGAAACCCTCGGTTTCCGATTCTGCGCCGCAAGGTCGTAAACCCAATCGCCACGCCGCAGGTATGGAGCCTAATCGTCACAAACCGAGTTGGACCGTCACACACCTTCGTAGCGCCGCCACGATCGCGCCATGATCCGAGCCTGAGTCACCAGATTCTTGTCTTCAAACCTGCAAAGGAAAGAAACAAGCAACAGAAAGGAAACCAAATCGCAGGCACAAATATGGAAAGATACGAAAATATATCTTTTCCTTTTCTTTTATTTTGTTTTTGGGTATAAAACCCCTTTTGTAAAATCTGTAAAGACACACGCATGCAACACAAGAAAAAACAGAAATAAAAAAATACTCAAATACACAAAAGCACGAATTTGTACGAGGCTAGTGATTACAAAGTCTTGTCAGAATACTCAGAGAAATAAAAGACACCTATTTCACCGAGGTGATTTTCTTTTAAATATTTTATTTTATTATCTGTTTTATTTTTATTTTTTGTTGCGCATATGACTATGGTTGAAAGAGTAAAAAGGAAGGAACTTACCCTCTGTAAAACGCGGAAACCGTCGACCCAGACCTCCGGCCACCGGCCACCGGCCATGGAGGCGCGTGTGCGAGTAGCCCGGACGAACGCAGACGAAAGGACGCAGCCTTTCTTCTTCTCTCTTCAGAGGATTCTAAGTGTTTTTTTTTTAAAACCTAAAACTAATGATTTTTGTTTCAGAAAAATGGCTTTTATAAACAAGAACGAATGGCGCCGTTTTGACCACGTATGACCCGCGTGTCGACCCGGATCCGAACCAGGGTCCGTGTGTATTTTTGGAAAAGGGGAAAATTATCCTTTTGACCCCTCCACTATTTTATAAGATTTAATTTTGTCCTATTAACTAATTTATTTTTCAAAATTAACTCTCAAAACCCGCTTATATTTTAATTTAGCCCTTTTATCCTTTTTTAAAAATTGATATTAAATTATGTAATATATTAAATGTTAATTTATTAAATTATAAATACTTATTTTTTTTCCTTATTGTTTTTGTATATTATTTTAGTATTTACATACATATATTGTATATTATATATAATATTATAATCATTTCTAATGCGTTCATTTTTTTATATATCTTTTTAACAGGATTATATTTTTGACACATTGTTTGTATTGTTGTTCCTTTTATTTATTTAAATTTGCATGAGATATTGTTCGTTTTTTTTATATATTCCATCATATGTTTGCAATTGCTTTAGTATAGGATTATTTGTTGCATTTTATATTATTATTGCCTATCATAAAATATTAGCATGTTATAACTATTTTTTTGTGTTTGATAAGGTACTAATGGAATATTGCCACATGGTTATGGTTTAAAATAAAAAATACATTTTCACAAAATTAATATTTTATTTAAAGGCTTTTAAAATGAGGCAATGTTTTGGTATTTAGAAATTCGGGAAATAATGCCCAATCGTGCTGGGTGTTGATTTTCCGTTTGGCTAAATAACTAAATATCCTTTTTGATTTTCCGTTTGGCTAAATAACTAAATATCCTTTTAACAAGTTTTATAAATTATGAGATAATCTTAGTGACGAGGGTTTAAGAATATCATGTCCAATCGTGCTGGATGTAATATTTATAATCTTTCGGATCGAAGAACTCTCATATTTTAAAGCAAATTGATCAGAATTTTTAGAAATCATATTTTTTTAATACTTTTAAATTTCAAACATTTGGACACAATTTTATCGGTTAGGTACCAATTTTTGGGCGTTATGAGGGTGCTAGCCCTTTCTCATACGTAACCAACTCCCGAACCTGATTTCTGTTTTTCAAGGTGATCCAATCACACCTGAGTAAAAGGATTGGTGGCAACTCCCGTTTTTACTTTTTAAAGTCGATCTCTATTTTTTTAACTCATTTTAAAATAGGTTTCGACAATACTATTACGGTCAAGGGATTATCGAGGGTGTTACAACTAGTCATCTAGAGTATTCGCGAGAATCAAAATCTAATGATTTTGTTGCCAAAATTAGCCAACTTAAACATGGCAAGTTTCTGAGTTGAGCAGTGCTAAGCACCAGTGGGCATTACTCCCTGGCATTGCTCAGAAATTACCTCAACAAATCTTATTTTAAATTATAAAAGAATTTCAAAAAAAAAAATTACATAGTAACAAAAAGAATTATAAATCTTTAAAAAAGTTATAAAAATACAAAAATTTCCCAAAAACTCAAAAACAATTTACAAAAAATTATAAAATAAAATATTTTTTTTCTAAATTTTTCTTTATATTTTATATTTTTAAAAGTCTATATTTTGAAAAATATTTTTTTTTTCAAAATTTCAAAAAAATTGAAATATTTAATCTTTTTCATGGTATATATATTTTTTAAATTTTAAAATTTCAACCAAAAGAGGATGTGAGCATATATTTTTACTAGTGTATTCATTTTTTTTTCCTTTTAAACAATTTTTACTAACGTAAATTGTTAATATGATATCTTTTTTGAACAATGCTTAGAACTACTTATAGTCCCTCTAAACTTTTAAAAAGAAAAATAATGCGTTTTAACGCACTCGAACTCACATCTTCCTACACTGGTAACAATATTTAAATATCTAAATTGTCAAAGGGAGACAGTCACCCTTAATCTAATAAATTATTAATGAAAATAGGTAACATTGTTTGCAATATTCTTAATTAGTATAGAAATTAAATTATCCCTTTTATTTTAATTTTGAGAGTAACTAAATTGCTTCTACCCAACAATGCATAAACCTCTGTTATTTAGTTCAAACTATATTCTTTTAAAATTTCATCCATATTTAATCGAAATAAAATAATTATTACAAATATCAATTTAGCCGCATAACATAATTCACATATACTTTTATTACGAGCTTCATGTATGTCAAAGTTCTTCATAATTAAATTAATTAATTTTATATTCCGTCAAACAAAATCCAAAATTATTTTTATCACTTCTTTACCCAAATGAAGAATAAACAATTAATTTAATAAACACAAACATTTTTTCTTTGCTTTTAACTTAGCATGCAAGATTCGGGATTATATAACCAAAAGAATTTTAAATTTCCTAAACAATTATTAAATTTGAGTTAATTTCGTTAAAAATAATTTGAAAACATAAAATAAATTTTTAAAATTTAGAAGGAGATTAAATTAATTATTCAATATTATAGTAATAAATCGGTTGACATTATCAAGAGATAAAAAAATTTATTTAATTGAATTTAATGTTTTGAATTTTAAAATTTCAATATTGAAAAAATAAATTTAGAATTTTTGGCAAGAAGATAAAAAAGTACAATTTGACAAAACTTTAATACATTATTTTAGTTTCTACCACTTTTTTACTTTCATCCTAATTTTTTTTTTACATGGATCAAGACTTAAAATAGATATCTTTTTCAATGACCCAAATGAAAGTGTAACATGATGCGGACATGATTTGATGTGTTCAGTCAGCCATCGTTAAAGATTTAACGCTTGAGTGACTAAAATAAAAACGCCCTAAAAGTTAGGTGACAAAATTACAAGGATTTTTTTGTGACTAAAATAAAAGTACCCTAAAAGTTGAGTGACTAACTGAACAATTTACTCAAAATTAAATAAAGTTTTGGTCAAAATGGTAAAGCTGAATGTTTGAAAATTATAATATCTTATATTAAAGTTTCACTATTTGTAGGTTTTTATTGATTTTATATAAATTAAAAATAAACTCTCAAAGAATAATTTTTTTAGTAATTTTCCAATCGAGTTGATGTTGGGTATGAATATTTAATTTTTTTGAATTAAACTTATTCCTCCTAATTTCAATTGAAACTTAACTACTATTTTTTTAAAAAATAAGACTGAATAATATTTCCAACCAATTTTCTTCAAATTATTTTTCAATAGCTCATTTGCTTTTATTTTTCACATAAAAGATGAAGTTTTGTTTTAGAAACATGAGAGAGAAATAACTCAAGGGTTGGACTACTCGTTCAAGTTCGAAAGTTCATTCAAATTTCAGGAGGTTTTGAATAAAAAATATTTACTTCGAAAAATGGGCTTAGGAAAAAAAGACCCATTTAAAATATAGGTTGGTTCGGGATTAAAACATTCAATACTTGAGCCCAACTCATTTTTAAGTTTATAATATAATATAATATAATGTTATTTATATATATTATGTAGGTTATAATACATAAATATTAAATCTATAGTAATATATAATACTATAATTAAAATATTAAAAGAAATTATTAAGTTGCATATATATATAATATTTCAATAAATAAAAATATATATGAAATTATTAGATATTAAATTAAAAACAACATAAATATATTAAAAATAAAAAACTGATATGGCCTAATAATAATAATTAGGACTCATAAAAAAATCGATAATTTACTCATGAGAAAAACCTTTACCACATTAGGCACTAATTTATTTATAAAGTTTAATTAGATGAGGTAATCATTCAAATTGAGAATAAAAGTTCGTTACTTTTTGTTTCCCTATAATTGGGGTCGTAGAGCTCTATCCATTTAATCTGTCGACTCAACTTTGAATTCAAATCATTTTTTTTTATTTCGCACCAAAAATTCGAAAATGGTTTTTTTGGAATGATTCGAAAAAAAAAGGATTTTTAGAATTCTTCATTGCTACGACATGCGTAAGCCTAAAACGAGCTTCAATTAACTATTTACAAATATTAGTAGACTTTAAAGGCGTAGCCGAAAAGGGTAGACAGGGCCCTGGGCTTCTTTTGTTTGAGAGATATAATAACCTTTTTAGTCCCTTTAAAATGTAATTATTTGATTTACTAAGTTTTAACTTTTTAATTATATGAAAAAATTACATATTTACCACTCTTAAAAATTAATAATTCAATTTCAACCATTTTAACATAAATAATTTTAGCTTTGGCCCCTCCATTTTTTTAGTCTCATTTCGGTCTCTCTAATACAAAATTCTTAGCTTCGCCCTTGGTGGGCTTAGGCCAAAATTTCGGTCCATGTTTTAGATAGAATCGAATTTGGATAAGTATAAAATATATTAATATCATACTTAAATTCAACTCGATTCATGAATACCACTAAGAGAGGGTACATTACAAAAAGTCTTTTTGATGGATTCTTTAACAATATTGTTTAAAAAAAATTATATAAGCCTTTAATTCTATTTTTCAGCTTTTAATATATTTTCTAAAATCTCACATAAAGATATATGCGTTTTTTTTTTCAAATATAAGTAGCCTTAACACCCGGCGTAATTTTTCAATAATTTATTTGATTATTAATATATTTTGATTTTTTTTTTAAATTATGAAAGTTAAACTTAGATAATAGTTTATGATTGACTAATTTTATTAAATCAATTTGTGGGTCAAGTCCGGGAGAATAATTTTAAATACATAATTTAAAGTGAAAATATAAATATATATATATAAAAGAAACGTTTTCTTAATTTGGATATATAATTAAACTGTAAACTTACAAAAGAAAGTATTTTATTTTTTTCTAAAAAGTTCAAAAAAAATTATGTATAGATTGAAAATATGACTATTAATAATATTATATTTTATTATTGAATAAAAAAATAATTATTTTGAATATATTATTTTAAATTAACAAAACTTTTGAGTGAGTAGCAGACAATTACTACTAAATCAACCTATGAGAAAACATATATATCAAGTCCATTAAATACATGGTTTAAATTTTATTTTATAAGAAATTATTTTAGTTTCTTAATGTTGTTTAAGTGAGCATTAGTAGGATAATAATCCTAAAACTATATAATAAAACAATTTGAAAACAAATGGAATATGAATTTAAATCTACTTGGAAGTAGATGCATGAACAATATCATTTCTATACTTGATTCATTTTAAAAATAAAAGTAATTATTTAAATATCTTTTGCTTTAAACATTTATCGTATTCTTGAAAAGTACAAGAATTGAAATATAATTACACCCTTTTTTCTCATCTTCTTCCCTACATTCTTGAAATTCTTGAAATTAAAGGCGAGTAAAGGGATTAAATTCTTGAAATTAAAAGTTGAAATACTAAATTTTAAAATTTTGAGAAGTAGAGGGATTGATATATAATTAGACCCTTCTTTTTTCTCACATTCTTTTTGTAACACCCATTGTCTGACCCAATCACCGGGTTTGAGCTACAGAATGCTTTACTCGTAGTCGGAGCAACAACGATCTAATATATACTCAATTTATATAGTTTTACATTTAAATATAAGCAAAACGTACATATGATATGATATACAATCAATTCTGGGTCTCACACGAGCTTACTAAAACTCTTATACTAACCCAAGCTTGAACTAGGACCAAATTGTGAAGTTTTAAAATTCAATACCTAAACTCTTATACAATCAAGTATCGATACCTTATTGCCAAAATGGTAAAAAACATCGTTTTAAAAGCTCATTCTATACCTAAACTTGTTGGATCTGGAGCCCTGAGTGTAGTATTTTCGTGTAAGTACACTTGTAATTTTTCAAACAAATTGGTTAATAAAATTATTCATGAGTTACACTAATATACTTTGTATGTAGCGTCATTCACAACAGTGGAATTCATAGACCGAGACATGGGTAAATGATATCCTCTTATTAGCATTACATGGTTGATGAAAAGTAAACGTCGCCACGAGTTGTTCGTCTTTGTGATGAATGACTTGCTTACTATTTGATAGTGATTAAATTTTCATGGAGGAAGATGTTGTAACAACCCATTTTCAGTGAAATCGGAACAGTGGTTTCGGGACCACAAATCCGAGCTAGAAAGAAAATTTATTTTAATAGATTTATATGGTCTGCATTATGATAGGAATGTCATATGAAAATTCTGATAAGAAAATTTTACCGATTATGTGCTTAATTACGGAAAGGACTAAATTGCATAAAATGCAAAAGTTGAATTCTAGTAGCTAGAAGGATCAAATAGCTATGGAATTCAAAACTTGAGGTCCTTATATGGTAATTATACCATTAATGGAAAGTTAGTAGATATTTTTGGATGATTCATCCATGGAAATTTAGAAAAAGGGCAAGGACTAAATTGGAAATTGAATTAATTAAAAGATGATAATAGAAAATATCATATTTTCATCATCTTCCCAAAAATTTGCATGGAAAACCTAGGAGAGAGAAAGGAAACTAATCAAGCTTAATTGGGTAAGTATTCTTGTCCCGTTTTTAGTAATTTTTATATTTTTGAGATCGAGATAACCTAATCTATCTAGATTGGGGATCAATTTGAAAAGTTATTAAAGTATAGAAATTTTTCCATGGATGAATAGGCTGAAAATTTGAAATTTATGGTAGAAAATGAAAGGTTGTTGATAGATAAACAACTTTTACAAAGTGAATTTTGATGAAATTGTGATTTAGGGACTAAATTGTAAAGTTGTAAAAATTGAAGAAAAATTCTGAATTTTGTGAAATACATGTGCTGTAAAAGTTATACTAAAATTTCAGTTAAGCTTAGAATAAGGATTAAATTGTATGAATTTCATTTTCCGAGCCTAGGGACGAAATTGGAATTTATGAAAAGTTTAGGGGCAAAATGGTAATTTTGCCTAGAGTGTAAAATGAATTCAATTGAATATGAATTGTATTAAATTGATGATTAAATTCATTTATATATATTTGAATAACTCAAATTCGAAGCTAGATTGAGGAAAAGAGAAAGTTTTGGATTAGTAGATTCTCTTATACGAACTATAATTGAGGTAAGTTCGTGTAACTTAATTATGCATGTTAATATGTTTCAATTGAATGTTGTATTTGATTCGAATGTGGTATATGTTTATGTGATTTATATGAATGTTATAAATACATGAAATGATCACATAATTGGAAATGTTTTTTTTTTTTTTTAAATATTAAGTTCTGTTGGAATAATGAAAATTGATGGATACGTGTGATTTCCCGTATGTGAATGTGATTCTGCATATGTTGCAGACAAGATTTAGCTCGGGCGAGTAATCCTGATATAGCCCTCTCGAGCATCCTGATGTATAGCTCCTGCGAGCATCCTGATCGGTAGTGATTTAGCATGTGTTGTGCACTATCGCAGCTCTTTGTGAGTGTCCTGTTACATGTTTTGATCGGTTGTGATCCCGCATATAGTGCAGACACAAACGCAGCTCTACGTGAGCGTCCTGATATGAACTCTTAAGAGTTTCTTGACATGGCTCGCTTGAACTCCATGTTACCTTATCCGATGCTCCCTGATATTATCTCTTCGGAGATATCTGATAAGCTTTATGAGCTTTCTAAATAAAACTCTTATGAGTTTACTGATTAGCCTGGATAAGTGTCCTGTTACATGATTACATGGCTCATCTGAGCATCCTGATATGTGGCTTGAGAATGTGCTTCCTGATTAAGTGCCCTATTGGGTACCCCTGATTATGAATTAACGGATTACAGATTTGTACACCTTGAGTGTACTATTTGAGTATCCATCGATATTTCAATAATTCAAAAAATAAAACTCTCGACATGAGAAAAATGATGAGATAAATAGAAATATGCCTTGAATGCTTTTGAATTATTTCATGAAGGGTTATATAATGAGCTCATCTATGCTTATTTGATGTACAAATGTATTATATGACTAACTTGCTTGATTGAGTATATGTGTTTAGGTAAACTTGTCAAATTGATGAAAAACATGTTAATTGTATGCTTGACATTAATAAATGTGATTGGTAAGTTTTAATTCCTGTTATACGAACTTACTAAGCATCAAATGCTTACTAGGTTTTATTTTCTCTGTCTTATAGTGCTCGGAAGCTCGCGAAGGTTGGAGATCGGTTGGAGCATCATCACACTATCCACTAGCTTGTTTTGGTATAAATAGTAAACTTATTTTGGTATAATGGCATGTATAGGTAACTTGGCCATGGTTGGCTTATAATGTTGTTTGTAAACTAGTCATTGAAATGGCAAGTAATGATTTGTTTTGGTATATTTATAAGGTTATATTATGACAAATACCTATGCGTTAAGTATATTAAGTATGGTTGATCATGTAACACCCCAAACCCGGCCTAGACGTTATGGCCGAATCTGGCGATGTCACATGATAGTGCTTTAGAAATCGTAATTACAATAATGCCATTTTCGATATTTTAGGCTAACATCAAAACATGTTGTTTATTCATTCATTATCCATGTTCCAATACATTATACGTTGCCGAAGCTTTTAAAAACAATTTGCCAAGTTTATGTGTATTTGATAAAACATTTGTTTATTTTGAAAACTCGCGTCTTATCCTACCGCTAGCAGTTCATAAATTAATAATCCCAAATTTTAAGCAAAAATTCGTAAAGGCCTTATTACACGAAATTTCCCCAAATATAACCAAATCATAATTAAAAATAAACCATAAAAGCAAATATCCAGAACCGTGGTCACCGCCGAGTCTTCCGCTGTATCGATCCGTCTACTGCTGAGGATTACTTAAACAGATTAAACAGAAAATTGTGAGTTTTTGCAAACTCAGTGTGTAATCCCCACAGAAAACATACACACAGAAATATCAGATAACAAACATGATTTTCACAGTTCGGGTCTGAGCCTATTATAGAAATGGTGTGGACCTTAGCCCACTCAGATACAGAGTCAGACATATTACAGGGCCTTAGCCTATTTCAGACAGAATATGCAGAACACAGAGTCCTACCCACCAGCCTCTACACACCAACTCCGTCCAACCCTACACACCATGTGGGGATAAAATCAACCCACCAAGCCCTACACACCATGTTGTACCGAATGCGGCACACAATCAGAGATTTGCAGCTGAGCTGCCAGATAACAGGCTTAAGAGCCTTTCAGATACTTCCTCCAATCATAAGCAACCCACCCCGATGCAATGCAACATACAAGAATGACATGCTATCATGCAAATAAACTCATATATTCAGATCAGCATACATGCTTAGTACATAAATCAGACAGACAGATCAATCATTTAGGGGTCTAAGTATTGCTTAACGACCCTACGGTAGGTCCACAGTCGACTTGGGCGACCCGTGCAACCTTACAGAGTTTTTCAAAAAAATGGGCTCACTCGCCCATTTGGCCCGCCCGTGTGGGCCCACACGCCCGTGTGGCTCACACGGCCCAAATTGGCCTTGGCCGTGTGGATCACACGGCTTGGCCTAGAATCCCACATGCCCGTGTGGTTCACCCGTGTGGGACCATACGCCCGTGTGGCCCACACGGCCCAATTGGTTGAGCCCGTGTGTCGCACACGGCCTCGCTTGGCTTGCGCATGACCGGGCTCATCGATCACACGGCCGTGTGGTGACTTGCAGTTCTACACACGGGCGACCACACGGGCGACCACACGCCCGTGTGGCGTCGACAGAAAGGTTTTTGGCTTTCGCCGAAACATCGTTTTCTGCATTTTCGGGTACACACCTGGTTTCGATTGATGCTAAGACAACCCCCGAGCACTCCAAAACATACAGTTTACCAATTTCACTCAGTTTATCACTTAATCAATCGAACTAAAACCGAATCTGAAACGAGAAGAACATCCCTTAAGCGACGAAAACTTACCCCAACACCTCGAAACAGTTGATTACATAATTGCACGATGATACCCTTAATCCACGCGAGATGCTGCTGCCAAACGTCAAAATCCACAAATCAAAGTTGGAAAAACATAATTTAAAGAGAGCAAAACTCCACTTACCAGAACCTACGAAGTCAAAAGGTACACCAATGGGAGCGAAATTGCAAATCGAGGAAGGGAAAAGAACAAAATTTTGGCAGGGGTTTTTGAGAAAGAAAAGTTGAACAGCAAAAAGGAGAGAGACGAATTTGAGAGGGAGAGGAAAAGTGAACAGATTTTCTGATATTCCCCCTATCATCTCCCCAAATCTCTCCTTACTATCAAATTTTTAGTCCAACACAAACACTTACACGACACTGGTAGCAAAAATACATCCCTTGCCTGCGCAAGGATTCGAACTCCCAACCTCCAACAACCTCAACACCCCACTTAGCCACTAGACCAGCAGGCCCATTCTGCTAATTACCTACATACTTTTACTTAAAAGCCTACTAACCAAAGTTTGGGCTTTATTCCTAAAAATACCAAAATTTACCCAAGTTGAGACTTGAACTTGGGACCTCCCACACACACCCAGAACACATAACCACTGAAGCAGACACTTATTCATGCCAAAATTACAAAAGCCGAAATTAAGAAAAATCAGGGCGTTACAGATCAAGTTATGCTTAACATATAAGTTAAACAAGGGTAAGAATATAAACATTAATGCACATGATAAAATATCATATTAAATGTTAGAATTGGCTCGGATTTAATGCTTGAATTGGCTGGTATATACTTGTAAGTTTTGGTGTAGGATATTGGCAAATTTGGGTGAGAAATAAATCTAGGAAATGGCTTTATTTTGTCCACACGGGTAGACACACGGGCGTGTGTCTTGACCGTGTGTGACGCACGACCTGGCACATAGGCATGTGGTTTGGTCGTGTGTCCCCTGCATCTTAAATTTGAGAAATAGAATGCTCAAAATTGAGCACACGGGCATAGACACTGGTGTGTGTCTCAACCGCGTGTGCTACACGACCCAGAACACGGGCGTGTGTCTTGGCCGTATGAAACCTGTACTTAATTTTGGAAAATTAAATTAACCACACGACTTAGCACACGGGCGTGTGACTGGCCGTATGGCACAAGTCAGAGAGTTACAAGGAGTTGAACACGACCTGCACGACGGGCATGTCCTATGGTCACACGGGCGTGTATGCCCTGCATCTAGGAAAATTTTTGGAAATTTCGCGAAAAATTCTTTAAGTTCCCGATTTAGTCCCGACTCGATTCCAATGTTTATATTGGGCCTCAAGGGTCCATTCAAGGGACAATATGATTAGTTTTGGATATGAATAGTAATTGACATGAATTACATGAAATTATTCTATAAACTCTAGTAATGCTCCGTAATCCTGTTCCGGCGACGGATACGGGTTAGGGGTGTTACAGATGTAATGGTTACTATGAGATAAAATGAGATCATAGTGGGAGAACGAATATTATCCCAAAGAGATATTCTATGAGGGTAACACACTTATGACAAGGTCATTGGACGAGCACTAAATGAGTTGCTTTCATAATGGTATGTCGTTAGGGAAAGCTCAGTCACGATACTATAGTGGAATGACTTCGTGAATAAATGAGTTTATAATTAATAGGCTAAAAGCTAAAACTTAACTATAAATCATTTGAGTCTCAATTACAAATGTCCAATCGGTTCCTCTACTAGCTTGTTGAAACCATAAATAAATTGCATGATGAATCAAATGAATAGAAATGGAGAAATGGAGAATGAGAGTCATTTAGGAAATGATTATGGTTTTCTCTAAAAAAAATGAAATTGAAGAAAATGGAATCATTTAAAAATGAATGTGGTTTTCTCAAAATGGAAATGGAAATGGAAATGAAAACGAGAAATGAATTCATTTACGAATGAACAAGGATTTCTAAAAAATATCGAAAGATTGAGTTTATGTTTTTTAGCTCTTTTAAAGTTTGAAAATGAAAATAAACCATGTGATCATAGTGAACAAGTTGAATGGTGAAATATTAAATATATTTTCTCGGGAACTTTATCAGGGGTAAAATCATCATAGTTTTAGCGGATATAAAATTGGGATGAGAAAATTATTTAATATATAAATATTGAAGTTTATTTTTGGGAAATAGAAAAACAAATATTGAGTTGGATCAATTTATAAAGTATTGAGTTAAAAGCCCGGAAAGTACTTGTAATTAAACCCAATATGTAAAAGGCCCAAAATCCCCTAATGTAATAAAAGGGGACGACAAACCCTAGTATATTTAACTAGGGTTGCTGCCCCTTACATCCTAGTAGAATTAGGATTTCATTTTTCTAGTTGAAATAAATTTCTCTAATTCAATAAGGGTTCTACCTTCTCTCTCTATAAATAGATGACACCAGTAGGACTATGAATAGAACTTTAAGATATCGTTATTTTGCCCAAAAATAGAGAGATTTTTATTCTCTTAGAATTAAATATATTTTCCAGAATAACAATTCAACCGATTTCTAATTGAGAAGAGAATTTTTGTTTTCACTCAAAAAGAAAAGAAAACTATTTCTATTTGCAGTGTTTAATTCGATTTAATCAAGCCCATACTCGAGGAAATTTGTGGTACGAGAATAGCAGAGAAGATCATTTGGTTGAAAGTTGGGAACGACAAGGATCCGTTTATCTAAAAACACATGTACGATTTTTGTTTAGTGTTTATTGCTATAAATAACACAGCTGACTTGTGACAACTTTTTGGATGGGATCTAAGCATTTCTGGGTTAAGATATCTGCATAACTTTCGAAGGTCTATCTCTTAGCTTCAAAATGCACTTTGAATCACTCGATTTCGATTTCAAGAGCTCAAGTTAAGACCATTTTAGTCAAGAATACGCAAGCAAAATTTCTGGACGGGATTGTTACGAAAATTACGAATTTTGGGCTTTTAATTCGAGTTTAAGTCATGTTGGGTTCGATTTTGAGGCTTAATTTTTTATTATATATGAGCCCAAAATTGTATTTATTAGGTTTATTATTTTATTATTTATTTATTCTAAATTTTATAATTTTTAAATATTTTAAGTTATTTAGGAGTTTTATATTTTTTAGTCGACAAGAAAGTTTAGTTTAAAACTACTTCTTGTTTAGATTAATTAGACTTTCAGTATACTTGAGAGTTTTATTCAGACGTACTTAGCTAGCCTATATAAAGGCTCCTTAATTGTTCTGTAACACCCATAACCCGTACCCGTCATCAGATTAGAGGTACGGTGTATTACTGTACAATCCAGAACAATCAATAACAAATAGCATCAAGTTGCCAATTTAATTAACTATATTTCATAATAATTCAGATCGAAGTAATACATTCATTTATGGACCTTAAAAATAATTTAGGAACAATCAGGGACTAATTCAAAGCAAATCAGAAAGTTCAAGGTAAAATTGAAAATTTTCAAAACAGGGGTCACACGACCGTGTGTTCAAGCCGTGTGACAAAGCCTAGACCGTGTGGTTCCAGACATGGCCGTGTGGCTAACCGTGTACCCTTTGAAATAATTTCACACGGCCGTGTGCTAGCCCGTGTAGCATTCGAATTACCTTTACACGGCCATGTCGCAGGTTGTGTGCTAAACCGTGTTTGAAACTATTTTGAGACACACGACCATGTCACCGACCGTGTGTCAGCCCGTGTGAAACCTGCACCTAACATGTTCAGGGCACACGTCCATGTGGGTTTCCCGTGTGTGACACACGGTCGTGTGACAGCCCGTGTCCCAGGCCATGTGTACCAAAAACTAACCCAAAACATGCTTCATTTTACATCCAAATGCTTAGGTACCTAAACCAACTTATAACACATTATCACAAGCCATCAAAACACATTTAAAAACACTCAAACCATATCAAAACAAACAAACTAAGTGCCTAACCAATGTATCATCAATGACTCCACAAATTAACATTTACATTCAATCATTTAAGCTAAATCTCAATACACAAGTTTATAACCTAGTGATTAATAATCACCTAGAGTACCATACCAAAATTCATGTCAAGACTTACCATTTCACATTTACGTTCAACTACATCTTTGTATCATGCATGCGCATATTCATTGACCATTTAGCTCAACAACATTATAAGCATAGCAAGTTATACAATTTAAGTACTTATGAACATTACAAAACATAACCAAATGTTCCTATTACATGCCATATAAGCCAAATCGAATTCATAATCTACCAAGGAACCTTGGATAGTGTGATTCTTCGAGTTGATCCGATCGCTTGCTTTCCAAAAAATAGTATCTACAAGGAAACAAAAGAATAACATGAGTAAACTTCATATAGCTTAGTAAGTTCGTCGATTTAACAATAAAGCATACCGAATTAAACATAATAATTCAAATAACAAGATTAATTAATAGAGTTCCTGTCAACAGAGTTATTATCAGAATTCCTGTCAATTACAGCTCACAACAAGTGAGAAATGCTCAATAATAGTACAAATCATTTTTCCATATTTCAATAACATTCAGAGATCAATAAATAATGTCCGATGAATGATATACTGTAACAGTCCGGTTTAGATCCTAATCGGAATAGTGGTTTCGAGACCACAAATCTGAGTCAGAAAACGAGTCTATAGCATATGAATTAGTATGTGTGAAATTTCTGTGAATTAATTTTATTGTTTGTGTGATTAATTAGAGAAAAGGACTAAATCGCATAAAACTTAAAAGTGGCCTTCTAATTAATTAAGTGCTTAATTGATGTGTCTTTATTAATATGAAGCCCTTAAGTGGTTATTTGACCTTTAGTTAATTGGGTGGACAATTATGGACTTAAATTATATAGTTTTCTTATTAATTCATTAAGGCTAATATAGTAAATTATGTATTAAAATGTTTTATAATAAAAATAAAGTATGAAAATAGGCATTTGTTCATCCATTTTTGACCGAATATACCAAAGAAAAGAAAGAAAAGAACAAGCTAGGTTTCGGCTATGATTTTGGCTTGATTAAGATCAAGAACCGAAGAAAACGGATTTAGACCGCGAAAAGTCGAAAGTGATCGAATAGCCGAATCCGTCTGTTTATCTGAATCCGAGGTAAGTCTATATACAAATAAATGTATTTGAATTGGTTTATTCATTGTACCTATGAAATTTAATTGTGGTGAATGTGTTCGAGATGATATATACCTGGAATCCGAAAAAGTATCAACCAAGTGTCAATGTCCGAAAAGTCCCGTACGAACTTAGGAATAGATAGGATTTTATATGTCATGACATAGGTTTCTGATTTGTGATATCGTGTAAGACCACGTCTGGGATGTTGGCATCAATTTGAGATTTACGTGTAAGACCATGTCTGGGACATTGGCATCGTATTTGATTCGTGTAAGACCCTGTCTGGGACAGTGGCATCGATATTTGATTACATGTAAGACCACGTATAGGACGTTGGCATTGTATGATTGTTCCGAGTATTCCGAGTATCCTATTTGATTCCGAATGGTTCAACGGGCAAATTTCGAGAAATGAAATACTATGTGAAATGTGTAATCAATTCAGGTACGTTTGAGATATACTCTATGTTTGAGTATAAAAGCTAAGTATATGTGAATTTGCTAAAGAGAAATATGTGCATAGAAATGTTGAGATATAATGTGATACATGTATGAATGTGATATGAACCAAAGAAATACATAGAGATGAGATTTGTTGACAAGCAAATGGTTAGATACCATTGAGCTTGAAAGAAGAAATATGAATGAGCTATTGAGACATGTTAAAGTTCTTGTATTTATAATGGTTATAAATGTTTATTATGTTAAGTTTATTTGTATATGGCTTACTAAGCTTTTGAAAGCTTACTCCTTGTGTGTTTGCATTGTTTTATAGATCGTTAAAGCTACGGAAGGCTCGGAGATCGTCGAGGATCGTCACCACACTATCAAACTCATTTTGGTACCTTTTGAATGTGTACATAGCTAAGTATGGCATGTATAGGCTAGTTAATTTGGGTTGATGTTTGAGTTGTATATAAATAGCCATGTGATATGGCTAGATAATGATCATGATATGAATGAGTAGTTATGCTATAGGATGCATATTTTGGTAAGGTATGATGGCTATTGAGATGACCAAAATTATGATATGTTTATGAGGTAAAGTTGGTATCTTATTGATGAGAAGATGTTGTATTGTATTGGTAAGATTGTGGAAAAAACTTGCTTAGAAATTTTTGTGATCTAGTTGAGCTAAATGGCACATACGAAGGTATGTTTGTAATGTTCATGAATGGGTTGAAAAAAAAGGATGTTCTATTTGGTATGTTTTGGTTGCCATTGGTGTATAAATTGAATTGGTATGATGCTTGTAGGTTTAACCCAAAGTGTGGGTGGCAAATTGGCTTTGCAAATGGCCTATATTTGCCCACACGGTTGAGCACACGGGCGTGTGGCTCGGCCGTGTCCTTCGTGGTTGTAATTTGAATCAAGTCAGGCTCGACCACGGGCTGGACACATGGGCGTGTGACTGGCCGTGTGATACAAGTCAGGCTCGACCACGGGTAAGGCACACGGGCGTGTCTCAGGCCGTGTGGACAAGTCAGTATGTATGCCCTGTTTTGCCACGGCTCGGACACATGGGTGTGTCAACAGCCTGCCCACACGGGCGTGTGACCTCTGTAACTTTGAAAAATATATTTGATTTTTGGAAAAAAAAATTATGATCCCGGTTTAGTCCCGACCCATTTCTAATGCATGTTTAAGGTCTAGTAGACCTCTTTAAGGGACTATATGTTTGTATTCTGTTATGATTTGACGATGATATACTTTATGATACGAAATGTTTGTAAAAGTTTCTGATTGTCCGATAATGCCTCTTAACCTTAGTCCGGTGACGGATATGGGTTATGGGTGTTACATATACGAACAAGAGTACATAGTTATCCATCCGAAACACGCCAACGCTCAAATGAGCCAATCCAACCCATAACACGCCTCAACACCAAGTTCCTAGCCCATAGGCTAACATCCCTTCTATAACATGCCTCGACACCAAGTGCCAAGCCCGAAGGCTTTACATCTGTCCCCAATAACACACCAAAAACACTGTAAATATAACACGATAGTCCGCAACAAATGCTGGACTTCGATATATTCAATGGACATGAAATACGCAAGAATCAACATATCATATTATGCAAATCCTGTATAGCGCGCAATATAACCTATTGACATGTCAATCGTACTCTATCCTACGTTCATCGGCTCAAAGTATTTCAATCAGTAATCAATACCATATCAATTCATTATTTCCATTCTCAATTACATGCATCAATATTATCCATCATTCTACAATCAAGTTCATATAATATACATTTAAAATATATTAAAATTATCCGAATAAACTTACCAGACTAATTTGCATCAACGACAAAGTATATAGGCTATTTGGTAATTTTCTTTTTTCCTCAATTTTCCACTCGTTATTGATCTAAAATAATAATTTCATTAAATTCACTAATTCCGACAGCAAATTTAACTCATGTTATGCAATTAAGTCTTTTTTGACATTTTTAGAAAATTGCCCCAATATTTTACTTTTATGTAATTTAGTCCCTAAACTCAAAACATGCAATTTAACCATTTTTATTCAAATTTCTGTTTAGCTGAATATTCAAGTGCCTTTCTACAGCCCAATTTTGCAATTATTCCACATCAAGTACAAGTAATTTTATCATTTTAACAATTTAATCATTAAACATTAAAATTATCAAAAATTACTTTACAAAATAGTCCAATCTAACAACAAAGCTTAATAATCTTCCATAAACTTCAAGAAACAACTCAACTCATCAATGGAAAAATTTATAATGTTTGACAGTTTTACAAATTAGTCCTTGAGTTAGCTAGATTAAGCTAATACGAGTTCGAAAACATAAAAATTACTAAAAAGGGGCAAGATTTACCTACCAAATTAATGAACCCTAGCTTGGCCGAATGAGCTCTCTCCTTTGCCATGGTGTTTCGGTTTGAAAGTGTGAAAATGAAGGAGATGGACTAGAAATTTCTATTTTATTTTATTTTAATTTCTTTTATAATTTATTTACTATTATACCCTTTTTATTTCCATTCAAATATCACCAATTATAAACCCATTACCGTCCACTATAGGTAATGGTGGTTTATTTACCATCCAAACCCCTTTAATTTTACCTTTTAACTAATAAATCCATCTTTTTCCATATTTACAATTTAGTCTTTTTTACTTAATTAATCATCCAAACGTTAAAATTTCCTAACCAAATTTTAATACGACACTAATGACCTTGTAAATAATAAATAATTAATATTTATGGTCTGACACATCAGAGTTGTGGCCCCGGAACCACCATTTACGATCATACTAGAAACGAATTAATGAGTAAATCTTTATTTAATTAGGATTTAATTGCAATTTACCACAATCTAAAGAATTCCACATCATTTCTATTATTAGGCCATTTAAGGAGGGTCCAATTACATAATTGGTCCTTCAGTTCTATTAAATTCCAATTAAACAAACTTGTTTAAACTAATTACGACTAAATGAATAAATACCCCAAAAGTTAGTGGAATGATTGACAACCACCAACGCTTAGACTTTTTGACCATGGTTTAATCACCATTTTGGTCCCTTTACTATTTAAATATATAGCGATTAACTTTTACCTCTTTTACAATTTAATCCTTTTACCTTAATTAAGCAATAAATCATCAAAATTACCGGACCAAACTTCCGTTCACATACAATATGACACTGTAAATATTTAATAGAAATATTCACGAGCTCAGTTTATAGAAATGGGGTCCCGATACCTCATTTCCTGAAACCACTTGACTTCCGAGACAACCACTTATACTAATCATTAATTCAATTAATTAAAATTCATCAAATATAATTCAATATAAAAATTATTATTGACTCGCATAATTTAAATACTAATTATATGAACTTACTTGTCGAATTTGTGATCCCGAAATCACTATTTCTGACACCATTGAAAAACGGGTTGTTACATGTTCATTAGAGATACAATTGTTTTCATTAATAAAGTTTTCAACTCTAGGAGTTGGTTTCTTTGTGCAAGATTTTTTCTTGTGATTTTTAGAAGCAATTTTTTTCTCAATTTTCTTCAAGGAGTTGTAGGAATTCATTCTTCATATTTCAATTTGCCAAAGAATTATTTCTTTGAGGGTTAATTAGAGCCATTAATTGAGTTTGTTTAGGTTTATATCTCGAAGGGTTCAATTGGACACTTATCCATCTATCCATCATATCCATCAATTTACTCGTTCCATCTTCCATTTAAAAAAAAATTGTTTATTTATTATTTATTAATTTTATTTATTCTTTGTTCTCAAATTTCTTCTTTTACTATTTTCATTTTCTTTATTTCTAAATTTGATTATTTATTCTTTACAGGTAAGATTTGAATCATTTTTTCTTGAGTTGAATAACTTGAATGCAATCCTCTTTCGCTTACTCCTTACCACAAATTATATTAGTAGATGAACCTAAACATGTCCTTAGTCTTACCCGAAATGAGAAAATCAATTGAAAGACTAATATGTCATCTATCAAGTCCAATTGGAGAGATGTTTTGTCTTGAGCATCGAAGCGGATGGCTCCTAAAAGATAGAGACATAGATGCGATTGACTGGACTGATAGTATGTCAGACAAGACCCAAGTAGAATAGATCTTAAACTCGTTTATTCTTTTATTCACTTGTGACGTTCATAGTGTGACATATCTTAATCCTGAGTGAATGATGGACTATGTATGCGTGACTCATATACTTTGATGCAAGTAAAAGGTTGAGTTTGAATAGATAAGGAACCAAAAACTGAGTTTGAATAGATAAGGAACCGAAAACTGGTGAGTTGGGTATACTGCTTTTGCAGTATGTAGCATCAATCACAATAGTGGAATTCATAACCCAAGAAATGGGTAAATAATATCCTTTTATTGGCATTATATGATAGATGAAAAATAAACGTGGTCACAGGTCATTTATCTTTGTGATAAATAGGATCATATTGGGAGAACGGATTTATCCCAAAGAGATTAAAGATATCCTATGAGGGTAACACACTTATGACAATGTCATTGGATGAGAACTGATCGAGCAGCTTTCGTAATGATATGTAATTAGGGAAAGCTCAGTTACGATATTATAGTGGAATGACTTCGTGACTAAATGAGTTTATAATTAGTAGGTGAAAAACTGAAACTTAATTATAAATCATTTGAGCCCTAATCACAAATATCAAATCGGTCCCTCCGCTAGCTCGTTGAAATCAGAAATGAATTGTATTTAGAATCAAATGAATAGAAATGGATAAAAATGACAAAGTTAGAGAAATGAGTTATATTCACAAATGAATGTGGTTTCTCACTAAATATGAAAATGGCCTGAGAATTAATTTAACTTTTTTGAATTATTATTGAAGTAAATAATTGAAGTTCGAAAACGGAATTAAATTAATTGGTCATTGTGAATCCGTTGAATGTAGAAATTAAATATATTCTCATAAATTCTTTTATGGTAAAGTTGTCATGACTTTAACAAAATTAGAATTGGATTGAAAAATTATTTAATTGAAAAATTAATATATATTTATTTTAGGAAATAAAATAATGCATTAGGTTGGATTAAATTATAACGTCCAAGAAGTAAATATAATTGGACCCGATACAGGAGAGACTCAAAGCCCCTCATAATATGTTTGAGGGGCAGCTAACCCTAATTCAACCAGGGGATTGATTTTTCTATTAAATAAGTATTATTTGCATTCTTCTAATTCAACTAGGGTTCTTCTATCTCTCCATATAAATATATGACACTGATAAAACTAAAAATATAGAAGTTTCACACAACTTTGAGATATTTTTAATCTGCTTGAAAATAGTGAGAATTTATTTTGTAAGTATGAATTCTATTTTTCGAGAATAACAATTCTACCGTTTTTATTGAGAGAGAGATCTACTTTCCTACTAAAAGTAAGAAAATTATTTCTAGTTCTATGTTTGATTCGTAATTGTTCGAGCCCACGCTTGAAGCGATTCTTGGCACGAGAATAGCGGAGAAGGTCATTCGGTTGAAAGCTGGGAACGTCAAGGATCCGTCTTGCACAAAGCACAATTAATTTTTGGGAAGAATTTATTGCTATAAATATTACAAATCGGCTTGATTTTCAAATTTTTATTTTTTCGTTGTGCAAGAAAACTGTTTTCAAACCGAATTTATTTTTCCAACAAACACAACGTATAACTTTTGCCAAATACAGATGTTACATTTGACAAAATAAAAACATATGTACCACATTATAGAAATTTGTTAAACTCAAATACTAAATAATGTATTAAGTCTATGATAAAATATATCTTTTTGATTAAAAAACCCTAGAGTATCACGAGCCACCTTAAATTCTAACTAAATCCATAGAAATGCTACATTTGACCTCTAAATATCCAATAAAGCTCTTTCAAATATTATTTTCTTCATCCATAAGACTTGAGCTTGATACATTGCTTCTTAAAGAGCATCGAGCTCTTTTGTACTCGACCCAACAAGAAAAAAATAGGTTAAAGCATCTATGAAGTCTTTGTATTATAGAGACTGTATCAAATTTGTCCATCTGTTATTAAATAGTTCAATTTAGTCCCTAGACTATTAAAAGAATCAAATATGTTTGGATTGTAATAGAATTAATATTTACTGTATAAAAATATGTTGAAAATAACATTTTTATACCGTAACAATAAAACTTTATTTTAGTTTTTTTAATAATATAATAATTAATTTATATATTTAATAATAAAAAAATATTAATTTAAAGCAGTGTATTAACTTCCAAGGTACATTCACCGGATAAATATAAGTTTAATTGGGTGTCGGGACGCTCCTTCCCTCCATTTGTCTGCCCTTGAAATTTACCTCCATACATAAAGATGAAAAATTACCAAAATAAACATCATTTGCTTCCTTAATCATGATTATTCATTTCTAAATCAACCTAATTACAATCCCTTTTCGAAAGAAGAAAATCATGGTGTCTGTTAGCGTAATGAAAGTAGACAATCTTTTTCTTTTTCCCAAGTTCAATTGAGTCAATGATAAATGTTGTTATTAAAATATATGATGAAATTATCTAAATTTGTTATGAATATGGTTATTATTAGGTTCACCACAAACAGAAGTAAGATTATGTATGGATTTTCTTTTTTTTAGGTTTTTAAATATTATTTAAAGAATAGTTCCCAGTGCACAAATAGATAGAATGATAATAGATATATATACGGACTTAGACGAAAATAAACCTAACCAGAGCTAGACTTAAATTAGAATAAATATGCCATGATATTTATATACGGTAATTGATAGATAAGCCTCTAAGGTATCAACCTTGTTATTAAGTTAGAACCACTTCGACAAAACAACCTTTATTAAAACTAAACAAATACTAGCAAATAGAGATATTGAGTATTTCGAGATCCCAAATTCAAGTCGAGTTCTCAATCTAAATTTTATTATAGTTTAAGTCTCACCATATATGAGTCTTATTAGAATATGTTTCATTTTAGCTCATCTATACTTTATAATGAAAGGTGTTCATAGTCGGGTTGGATTGAGCCGAGCTAAGACTTGATTCCAAAAAAAAAAATTAAGTCCAAGCCACCCAAATGACCTATTTCATTGTTTGAAAAATAATAAAAAAGATATTTTCATTTAATTTTTTTAATAATCTTATTATAAATTTTGATCATATTTGCCCTTCCCAACCCATAAATAAAAGAATAATGCCTGAGCTCACGTCCTCCTATATTAGTAATAATGCACATACCAGTCGAACTTATCGGTATAAAGTTAAAAACTATAAACTTAAGTTTAACCCAAAGCGAACTAGGCTGCGAGATCCTTGAATACCAAGAATTCGAATATGTGTTATTTAAAAAAAAAAAAAAAATCTTAAATCCTTCATAAATGTAACTCAAAGAAGCAATTAATAAGTTTTTGATTAGGGCAGAAAAAGAAATAAGTTTCCAATCCAGGTCTAACTTTTTTCTGAAGATACCATTAAAAACTAAGCTCTCGACTCTCAAATCAAACCCAACAAAATTGCTTTCGACTTTTTAAACAAAAAGCAGAATATATTTGGAAAAAGGTAAATAAAGAAACTCTTTTAGACTTCATTATTGTAGAACCTGTCTTCCTCTTTTCAGCCAATTTCCGGTCATTTTCCCGACAACCTTCTACTTTTTACCATTTCCACTTCTTGAAAACTCTGTATTATCTATTTATGCATTTTGAGTGGATTAAAGTTACGACGTTCACGAAACAACTTCCACCGAAGCCGTCTTCCCATTTCATAACTCTCTACTTTTTTATATTTTAAAATATAATATACTATTTAAAAATGAATAATAATTAGATAACTAAATAATATATAATTTAAAGTGAAAGGACCATATCAAGAAATCTGATCAACTTTAGAGACTATTCTGATAGTATTTGATTTGATAAATTTGAGCATGAATGAGAGGCTACGGAAAATGTCATCTGTGCACACCAGGAATTTGGGTATCTATATTTACTATTTATGAAGTGTTTTATTGAGTTGGTGTCACCTTCAATCGAGTCACCAATTCGGTTAGAAAAACTATAAAAATATTCTTCTATAATTAATTTGAGGATATTTTAGTTTTTTCATTCAGACAAAAACCAAAAAAAAAAAAAAGTATATAGTGGAATTTGAACACATGGCAATTGAATTAAAAAAATTCTAATTTATCACTCAACCAAAACTTTATTTTAATAATTTCATATGTATTTATTTTAATATACACAATTTATTACCTTCATTTTGATGATAGCGTCATGATAAATAATTGTGATGCATTTAGTATTGTTAATTTGATGTATTTACATGTTTAAATTTTGTTTTACTCATGATTTAATTTAATTTTTTTATTTTAATATTGTACATATTTAATGTGTTATTATGACTAATTAGTTTCAAACTATTCATTTCATTTTTATTATATACTATTTTTAAACACACATATGTGTTCTAAATATGTGGTTTTCACATGCATACGCGTGTGATAGGATTTCTTATTAATAATGTTATTAATTAAGTTGGTATCACAAGTCAACTCAATACTAACTCAGATAAAATTATGATAAATAATTGTGGAGCATTTAGTATTGTTTAACTGATGTACTTATGTAAAATTTAATATGATTTTTATTTTAATATTATACATATTTCATGTGTTATTATGATTAATTAATTTCAAACCATACGTTTAATTGTTTATTATATGTTATTTTTAAATACATATTTATATTTTAAATCCGTAATTTCCATATATATATGCATATGCATGTGATAAAATTTCTAATAATAAATAATGATTTCCGCATGATAAAATCCTAAAACCAGATAGGTTTTTGGAATTTTTAAAAACTTTTATAATGCTAATATTTTAAAATACTAATATTTACAAGTTAGAAAATTCTAAAAGGAAAAAATGATATTAAAAATAAAATAATATAAAAATATATGCAATATGAATGCCATTAGATTTGTAAAATATTGAATAATATAAAACTACATTTTAAAGTTAATTCTTTGTATATATTAAAAATATTTTTTTAATAATTTCTTGGTTTAGTGGTAAAAGCATGAGAGTTTACAAAAAATTGCATTCTCCTCCTTCAGTTATAAAAAAAAAAAAAAAAAAAAAAAAAAAGAGAGGCAACATCCTCATACCATTCAAATCAAAATTTTAAAATATTTTATTGTGGGTGTGTTTTTAAAGATTCAAATCTCTCACCAAACACCATGAATTATATTTAAAAGAAATAAAGTAGTAAATGGGACATATAAAAAAATATTTAATTTGAATCCCAATCTTCAAAATAATAGTGTCATTTTCCCAAGAAGAATGATTTTTGTCAGTGACCAATTGGGGTAGATGGCACTCTCGTAATATCACTCAAACTGCAAGGGCAAACAATTAATTCCACTGTAGATAAAGTGAATAACAAAGATAAAAATTTGAAAACACTAGTGGACGTTAACTCTAATAACTTGAAAAGCTTCACTTCCGATGCATCTCTCAATAACAAAACAAGTCCACAAAATTTAGAAACCTCGTGACCTTCGAAGAAGACAAGCAAAACCCAAAGCTAACAGGAAGATAATGACAGGTCTAGTAATGATGACCAAAGGAGGTGGCTGTGGTGGCGGTGGGAAGGGCGGAGCTAAAGGAGGAGGAGGAGGAGGAGGGCTCAAGAGCTGTGAGGAGGAAGAAGAACGGCAGAACCAGATTTCTGTTGTGGCCTTGCTTTTGGCTGCTTTGAGGAAATCCGTGGTGTCTTGTCGTGTTGATAGACGAGACGAAGTAATGTCTTCTTCCACCGTTCATCATATGGAAATCGGATGGCCGACCAACGTCAAACACATCACCCATGTTACATTTGATCGGTTCAATGGGTTCTTGGGTCTTCCCGTTGAGTTCCAAGTCGAGATCCCCGGTCGGGTTCCAAGTGCTAGGTAATTTTCTTTTGTTGGTTTCTTTAAAGATTGATTTCTTTTAGTTGTTTTCAGGTTGAAATGTTAGTGTTTTCTGCAGTTTAGATCTGAAATTTATTTTCAAAGTTTTGATTTCAAGCTCTTTTTCATTTTGAAAATTTGAAAATAAACAATTTATTAAACTGGGTTTGTCGCTTTCTATAAAAGCTATATGAAATTGTCAAATGATTATTATAATATATAGACCTTGTTTATTTTGTCCTTACTCCTTTTTCCAGAAGCAGTAAAATAATTGGACTTTGAGTTGCTTGTGGAATTGCAGTGAATTTCATCGAGTGATAGAGGCTATGTTAGTATTATTTTAGGGTATTAGGATTTGTGGTTATTAGGTTTTTTTCTTGCAGCACCTGAAGTGTGCAATAAATGTAGCTACTGACCCTGCCTTGTATAGGTGAAGCAACTAAATGATGCCATGTTCTGGACTGTTTTTAGTTGCAAAATATTTATTGCAACCTAATCTTGTCTATGAAGAAATTTGGGTTTTCAAAGAAACTTCTTTTGATGTACCTCTGCGGTTTACAAGCCAAGTCCGGTCTTTTCTCCAATCAGGGTTTTATCTCCCTATTCAATTACAGCACCATGGTTGCTGTAAAGCGAGCTTATGGCAAGGCTCGAACTAGTACCCTTTGCATATAGACATTTTATCTGTTCTATTACTATTGTCCTTAATTGCAACTGACTGTATTCATTACAGTGCTAGTGTGTTTGGTGTCTCAGCCGAATCAATGCAATGCTCGTTCGATTCCAAAGGGAATAGTGTCCCCACTATACTCTTACTAATGCAGGAGCGGCTTTATTCACAAGGAGGCCTAAAGGTTTGGAGTTGTAAACATTGTCAACTACTATTCAATTCAACTCTATGCAATTGAATGATCATGATTTTCTGCTCAATTGATCTTGTAGGCAGAAGGGATTTTCCGGATAAATCCCGAAAATAGCCAGGAGGAGCATGTAAGAGATCAGCTCAATAGGGGCATAGTGCCGGATAATATCGACGTCCATTGTCTTGCTGGCCTTATAAAGGCTTGGTTCCGGGAACTTCCTGCAGGGGTGCTAGATGGACTTTCCCCTGAACAGGTTCTCCAATGCAATACCGAAGAAGAATCTGTCGATCTTGTGAAGCAACTAAAGCCAACTGAAGCTGCATTGCTCAATTGGGCTGTTGATCTTATGGCGGATGTTGTCGAGGAAGAGGAATCGAACAAAATGAATGCAAGAAATATCGCAATGGTTTTTGCTCCGAATATGACTCAGGTATCAAACAAAATTTTCTAGTTTGCATAAACGAATTTGTTGGATCAGTATTCAGAGATATGTACTTAAAATTGTTTTGTCAAATACTACAAACTGCCATGGGAACTAAGATGAAGATTTCTATTTTGATTTTCTCTCGAGTAGATGTCTGATCCATTGACGGCTCTGATGCATGCTGTTCAAGTAATGAACTTGCTCAAGACCTTGATCATGAGGACACTGCAGGAGCGTGAAGAGAGTGCAACAGGAGGGAGATGTTCACCAATGTCGTCTCACTCTTGCAATGGCCCTACCGATGAGGAGTTTGATAGTAACCGAGAGATGGAAACGAGCTGCGAACTGAAAGGACCAACATCAGAATACGATAATGCCCTTTACAATAGCTACAGCGGAGACGAAGATGAAGTTCAGTCATTAGGTGAAATAGAGGAATGCTTCTTGAGGCAACTGGATGAGAATAATAAGACCGTCACCAATAGTCTTTTTGGAGGAACCAGCTGACGAATTACAAAGTGATCATTCAAGTCCAGTTACTGTCTTACCTGAAAGAATTTTTGCCTCGAGAATTAGTGATGGAAGGGACTCCGGTCGGAAGGAAGAGCCAAGCACATAAGGATGTGGAGATGATAGACAATCTAGATTGTCACTGTCCTTGTCTAATGCTATCTGACTGATGATGGTTCATCCTTGCATTATGTAAAACAATACTTTGTTGCTCTTCGATCATGATTTTCTTCTGTAAATCGATAAAGTTAGTATTGTTTGAATCAAAGGTTCAGTAATGGGGCTGAACTTGTGTTTGTGTTTGAAATCGAAGTTCTCTAACATTGCCTGTTCTATCTAAATATGGTTGATTTGCAGGGAATTGGGGGAAAGAAAGGACAAAAAAACAAAACAGAAAAAGAACAGCATCTAAGATGCTAGACAGGTTTCCCAGAACAGCTTGTTCTTTTCCATCTCATTCATGGTTGAATCAAAAGAAACAGCTGATGCTTTCTTGTTTTGTTTTACCACAACTCCATTAATACATTTCTTATACAAATGAACCCCATTTTGGTCCACCACCTCCCCATCCTCTTCATCATCTTCGTGATGATCATCGCCAACATTTGCTTTGTGATCTAAGCTATAATTAACCACATGAAGAAGATCAGATTCAGAGGTAGTGGCATCATCACAGGTGCATGACTCGGCATCATCGTTGTCATCTTCATCATGGTTGATAACAGATATGGTGGGATCAAAGTAACCGGCTTCGGAATCGCCGGTAGCCTCTAAGTGGAAGAAATAAGAGACATCAACAACTTTATTTGTAATCTCCATGTTTCTTGTCGACACTAAAGAACAACGTAAACAAGTAATAACCTTATTTTGGAGTCCCCCATACGTAGTGTTTATTTATAATAGATATAACATATTACTATAAAAGGAATTTGCAAAGAAAAGGAGAGGTGGGGCTACTTTTGCCGCCACCGGCGCCTCCGCCACCGTTTTCGTGTTTGAGTTTGAAAAGAAAAAAACAATTATCCGTTGGCTAATTCACCTTCTAGAACAGAAAGAATATATATATATGAATGTTTATGTATGTATTCCAACTATTCTAGAAGCAGTGTTGACGACACGGATTTTCTACCTTTTAAGAAGGGGCTATGATAGAATAATAACTTGGCAGCCCCCAACGACCAAGGAGAAGAAAAATGAAATCTGCTTCATGAATTTAGGGTCAAATTCTGATTTTGATCACTCTACTATGCTCTTAATTTTGGATTTAGTCCTATACTTTAATTTGATTTTTGGTCCTTTTATTTTTATAATTTTGTTAGCAGGAACGAAGCCATAAAATTGCTTTGGGTCCAAAATCGAATTAAAAAATTTGCGAGACCAAAATCCAATTTTACCATTATAGAGATTTATAATTTTATAAAATTTGACCGGACTATTTACCGGATGCCCTAATCATCAATTAATCCGAATAATATTATTAACTGTTCGGGTTTAAAATATTGACGTTGATTTGCGTATAATAGACCAATTCTTAAATTTGAGTAAAATAGAAAGATCAAAACTAAAATTTGACCTAAATATTGGCTACTGCGTTTGGCATCTGCAGTCTTATTTGTCTGCTGCTGTTGAGAGTCGTAAATATTAGCTGTATATACAAAATTAATTCAATATATAAATGTTCACGTGAGACATTTGTTTTAGAAAAAAATATGAAGTATTATGGATTGACAAATTCTTACTAAGTGTATATATATAGATAGATAGATATTAAAGCATACTTTGACCCGATACTGACAATGTTTTAGTGAAAACAATGAACTCTGACTGGACCACAGGAGGATGTTTAATTGTTTATGAATCCCCACATGGACTGTTGTTTCTGTTGGCATGTGAATATGAAGACCCATTAACCAATCATGACCGTCCAATATTTTATCAAATACGGCATGTCTTTTACAAATTTGCATAATGTGATAGCAGTCTCACTGAGCAAAATGGGTTTTAAAGTCTACGAGTTTTCTGACATCACAATGGCCCCCATGTAGTTGACATTTTAACCTGACTGTACAAAATAGGACCCCGCCCTTCTTGTGTACAAGTGCACAGATCAATGTTTCCTCGACCTTTGATCATGTCTATTCCTCTCTGAGAAGAGTTGATGCCTGTAAGATGACAATGCAACATTAAAAGAACAAAACGAAACAGTACAAGTGCCCACTACGAGTATGGTTAGATTTTTCTAAGTTATATATATATATATATATATATATTTGGAGGATCTTTGGATACTTCAAGAAGAATGAATAGTCTGAGCAACATAGATTGTGAAACTGATCTATAACGTGCCTTGTTTCTGGTTCAAAATTAGGTGCTCATATGACTAGCATGTGGGGAAATTTAGATGATCTTAAATGTGAGAATGAGCTCAAATACTATGCGAAGCAAATATCAGAATGATGGCCCTGATCAGTTTAGCTAAGTAAACCACAGTTTCAGATTATCTCAACAGGCCTGTACACACGGCCAAGATGGTGCAGATTCGGGGATAATATTTATTATATAAATCCAATACATTTACCTCTGATATTCCAATTTTTGGATGACAATCCCGTTTAACAGAAGCTCTGAACTATACACTGTTGCTCCTGCATTAAAGTATACTTGTTCAATTACCACAAAGCTGAATGATTATTTATTAGAAAGAAACGGGACATCATGATAATGGTGTAAAAACCTTTCTCAAGTAAAGGTTTACAGATTGCCAGATCTTGTTCACAGGAAAGAATCAAGAGGTCATCTGGAATCTTTTGATCTTTTGCTTCCACTACCTGAGGAGAAATTCTCAGAAAGTCATTACTTTACCATATTGTCCTACGATAGAGAAAACATAAAAGGAATATACATAAAGTTATATCAACGATATTCGAACACCATTAGTGACTGATAGCTGCAGGCTACCTATTAAGGTAGATAGATACACATACCTCACCTCCAACTGCTTTGGCCAAGCTAGCAATCATCTCTTTGTTAGGTTTAACAGTTTGGGTGATGCAGACTCTTCTGTCCTGTCAAGGGATATTAGATATCAGCATACAAGATATTCCAGTAATGTAAGAAGTGTCTGAGGAACTAATCTGGCTTCAAATAAATCAGATATCCACATACAACCACCTTTAGAAGTGGATACCGTCTTGCTCGAGCCAATGAAACAGCCATATTAAAACCAATTTCCTTTTCCCTTTTGGAGTCCCTCAGGATGTAATTTCTCTCATCTAGTAAGCAACTTGCCTGCCCACAGCTATCAAGCCATAGATGAGTCACCACTGATTTTCCAAGAGCAATGGCTTCCAACATGTTCCTCGTACGCACAAATTTGTCTGCTATGAAATGTGTGGCATCCAAAGAACATGATGTGATAGAAATACCCAGTCGTGCAGCAATCTGTTCAAAATAAAAGCAAATCAAAGAATTTTACAACTAGATTTATGAATTATCTCGTTGTTGAATAAGAAACAAAAAAGGCTACACCTTTTTCTGCTGCTTGACTACATTATCATCCAAATGCTGGCTAAACAGGACTCGAATATATGCCAGCTCTTTTCGTGCTCTGAAGCCTCTGTGGGTAAAATCAGACATTAACTTAGGAACACCTAACCCAATAAGCTCTTTCAAAAGTGATGGTTTTGGTAGGTTTTTGTTGCAAGGTTTCCTGTGATATACGTAGGGTCTGTTGTTGAGTGATGCCTCATTCACACTTTTTTTACAACTAAGTGTAGTGATGCACTCCTTACCAGAGGGTTCAATAGTATTTCTCAGTGGTTCTCCAAAATTATGGTTCTTTAAACCATTGATGGTTGATGTAGAATCCACATAATATGGCTTCCCAGTTTGGGCGGCATTGACTCTATCCAAGTCCCAAGCACTTTCTCTTTTGTTTGGGACTGCTAAATCACTGTTTGTAGTAACGCCTGAAACTTGTTCTTTACAGTTCTGTCTTGATAAACTTTCATCAGAATTACTTTCTAAAGAAGGCCAAGAAAGGGAAGTACACATTCGTCCTTTCATGTTGAAGTTACTAGAATTGGTTTCATCATCTTCTGGCATTTTTTTATTTCTGACAGGATCCAGTTTGTGTTCTTCTGCACCAACACTAGTGAATGAAGCATGCATATTGCTCTTTCCACTGGAATGGATCGGCACTTTCCGTTGTGTTCTTTTGCCTTTGGGACAGTTCCATGTATCTAATCTCAAATATCTGGCAATAGCAGCTTCTTGTGGACTACTTCGTTGTTCACTCAATTTACCGTCAAGAGTTTCAGCAGAGGCATATGAATGCAGCTTGGTGCATTTCTGCTTGCCACTCAATAACTTAGGTGGATCAGCAACCACGCTCTTCCTCTTTCTCTTATATGTTAGCATACTTCCCTCCTTAACATTATTGGTCATTACTCTTGGTTTATCCACTTGATCCTTAATCTTTTTTACATTAGCTCCTCCCTTGCAGTGCCTAGTTTGATGAACGATAGGTTCCTCCTGTGACAATTGTTTCCTGCACAAGTTCTGCACATCAGGAATGAATGCAGTCACATAAGTCTCACAGTTTTCTAGGTTGTTCTGGCTCACAGATTCATCCGACTTTGATTGCTTGCTCTTAGAAGTTTCGGGTTTTAGTTTGTGACTCAACTCCTGATAATTACAATTCCATGATGAACGAGAAATATTCTTGTTATATCTTCTAGCAGAACGCTTTCTTCGAATCGACTCTTTTCCAACTTCTCCTATCTCACAAGCAGCAACCTTTTGAAGGGAATGATGCACCAAATGAGTTCTACTCATTGCTTCACCTTCCGGAAGATCTGTGAGGGCACCCTCTACAGCTTCACATGTATCACAAGCTTTACAACTGGGAGGGAGGCCGTAACATAGAGCTTCCATCGCTTCTGCAGCTATTTGGGTGCTAAAGCCAACATCAAACATGTCTGGTATATCTCTTGCAGTACCACTAGCTTCAAACTTTTCTGATGATGATTTTGTCTGCATGAGTTCGTCCACCTCCTTAAAAGATCCATTTACCATATTCCCTTCTGATTCTTTTTCTATCCCGATACTGGCTTTCAAACCCTGATCCTTGAACCCTGAAAGTGAATGACGGCGTGCATGCTCCTCTTCATGCTCATTGCTTAAACTTCTTTGCCCTTTATTGTGAAGATCTTGATGGCTTAAGTCTCCAAATTCAGAAGACCCTGTCATTCTCTTGCTAAAGGAATCAGTCTCTCCCTGATGACAACTCTCAAACCATTCAAAGGTTCCCACTTCTTTGACCAGAGATCCCCGATTGATTATCTTAGCCAAATGTCGAGTTCCCTTTGCACTGGAGACAAGAGGCGATTTAGTCCTCATTCTCTCTTCAACTCCTTGACACAAATCCACTCTATTAAAGCTCAAAAAGTTATCCACGAAGCAAAGTGCAATAGCTTGGGACGACTCTCCAGGTTCCTGAGAATCGACATATTCCAACCTTCTAATCTCATGATCACCTATAGACAATTGAGGCACATCCTTTTTCCCATCACTTCTATCATGATCCATGGAAGATCTTTTCGTCCCTTCAATTCAAACCACAGAAAATGATTTACTAATAATTACTATGCACCATAAGATTCAACCAAAACATAAACACAAAGCAATCATATTGATCTCAATTTGCTAAGAGAAAAAAGGGGGAACAATGACATTGAATAAAAATTTTAAAACAAAACAAAACCAATGAAAGACTAACCTGCACTGAGTTGCTTGTCAATTGAATCAACATCTAAACAAGGGCTTTGCCCTTCCCTCTTCTTTGACACATTCTTTTCACTTCCACCAGTGATCTTTCTACAATTAAAGAGAGTTATAGTCTCGGTTCTACAACTTCCTTCATCTTCACTATCAAGCACAATTTCCATATCAAGCTCACACATTACTTGTTCAGCTTTCACATCCTCCACATGACCCATATCATCATCACCATCATCATTATCCATTACTTCAGTGCCAAAGCAAGCTTTCTCCAACTGGGTTTCATTTTCATTTACAGGACTATCAAGCACAACAGTATTTATTTGGATCAAACTTTGAGAATTTTCTTGATGATTAACGAGAATCCCCCAAAATCATCTAGAAAAAAAGGGGGCAATAATTGAAATATTGAAAGGAAAAAAGATTACCGGATGGATGGGGAGTGAGACTCAAAGAGTAGAGTGTGAGTGAGGTAACGGGTATCAGCAGCCATTCAATTTGTTAATGTTGGATTTTTCTCAGTGATCAACGATGATTTGGTGGGAAACCTCAAATTCTTAAATGATGGATGGGAAAGCTAATATGGTGGCATAATAAAACCCCATTTTATGCATCAGAAGCATTTTGGGATTTTTTGAGTTTTGATTTTTGGAGGGGAAATAATAACAAAAAAATGTACCTGAAGGGTCGAGCGGGAAACTATTCAATTAAACGTAAATATAATTAATTTTGTTTGAGACCAACGAACAAAGTGGGCATTTGGTCTAGTGGTATGATTCTCGCTTAGGGTGCGAGAGGTCCCGAGTTCAATTCTCGGAATGCCCCTCGTTTGTTTTTTGTGTCTCTGACCAATATGTCCACGTGTCGGCGCCTCTGAGCCAAAATAATTTTTTAAAAAAGGAAAAATAAGAAAGGGGCGTTCCGAGAATCGAACTCGGGACCTCTCGCACCCAAAGCGAGAATCATACCACTAGACCAAACGCCCGGACGGTTGTACTTCTGTGCAGAATAATATAACTCATTTAGTCTTTTAGCTAGAGATATGCAATCATAATAAATATATTTAAAATCAAAATATAGCCTGGTTTTTTACATGTATGCAGTCTAAAATAATGTCAAATATCATGTATTTAAATACCTTGATTTTATTTAAAATTTAAAGTATTTCATAAAATAAATACAATATATTTTTTACGAAACAATATATTCTATTTATTCTTTTATATTTTTAATTGACTTAAGTAAGTTAAACTGTTTTTGTACCCAAGTATAATTTTTTTAATATTATTTATTTAAATATGTGTCTTCAAAATTTAATTTTTAGAATACGTTTTTAAGGATATCTCAATACTAATGGATGTTGAGTTTAAGGGATCCGTGCTAGTATGTCAAGAAAATATAGTTAACTGTGTCTCAGCTCTTATGGATATCGAGTTCAAGGTTGTGAAATTTTTCAACCAACCTATTTAATAAGGAGTTGATTTCTGAACAATAAATACCCCACCCATTTCTCTTTTTCTCTCACCTGAAATATTTTCAAACTTAAAAGAAAATTGTGTTTTTATTTATTTTTTGAGATAAAAATAGTTGCATTAATATTATAGAAAGAACACATAGAGAAAAAAAAAAAAAGAGTTATTGTGAATAAAGTGTCTTGTGTATTTTATGTTTCAGAGACAAATACATTTTTGTTGATTGTAAATTCGCATTGGTTACCCTGTATCCAAAGTTTTAACCTTACCTCAATTTGAAATAGCAGATTGGATCATACAGTGGCTACAGAAACAGAGATGAGAGGAAGAGCCAAGGAGTTGTACACTTTGTTCACATGAGGAATATGAATAACAAGGAATGGAGTTATTTTTGAGAAAGAAACCCCCTACATTTCAAACTTTAATTGGGTATTAGCTCGTAATTTAGACTCCAAATAAAGGCATATTTACAGTTATAATAACGAGTCATAAATCATGGAGATATGAATTTAAATCGAAAAGTAATGAGAATATTTTAAAGAGAGAAATTATGATAAAAGAATAAGGAAAACTCGATAATAATTTACAAAAAGATTTATTCACACAAAAAAAAATCCAAGCTCCCACTATTCTAACTTACATGCACACCCTCTCTTGCTTCCAAAGGAAAAGGGATGATGAGTTAATATTATATGACTAGGTTGAATTGGATATCAGTAATATTCTTTGTCAAGGCAACAACATTACAAGAAGAGAAAGTAACGAGAACAACATCTCATTCTCCTTGCTCCATCCCTTAATCTCGTTTTGCTATTCTATTAAAATACATATATAAATCAAATCTAATCATAAATAGATATTCATATATACCTCTTTCTTCTCCAAAAAAGAAATAGACTACCCACTTTTTTTTGTGTATAAATTTTCTTTTATTTACTAAAACCTATCTCTTATCTGAAAAATTATTTTTACGACTACTATCAATCACATCATCTACTCCCTACCAATTAAAACCATTTATCTCAATATTTTTTAAATGCATTTTTTTATAAGTAAATTATTGCCATAATAACTTTTTTAGCTTTTCAATTTTATAAAAAGTCATATTAGCCATTCGTTTAATTTTATATCACTTTTAGCATTTGAATTTAATTTTTTTATTAAATCACCTTGAAATAGTTAGAAAAGTTAACATTTGTCATCCACGTGTACACTATATCAACAAAGTTAATAAACGTTAACTTTTCCATCCATTTTAGGATGATTTGACAAAAAACAAAAAGTTCAAGGGCTAAATGTAATAAAAAATTAAATAGAGTGTTAAAATGACTTTTTCACTTGATAAAGTTGAAGGGTCAAAAAGATAATATTGTTGCTAAATTATTTTGAAAATTTTAATTTAATAATACATATGATATGAAACAAATGTGGTAGATGAGTGAGTTTAATTGGTAGGAAGCGAGAAATAATATTCTGTCTTATTAGTTTAATTGATAATCAAGGATTAAAGAGGAAAAATAGCTATAAGTTATTGTGGTATGAGACACTTATGTAAACAAAACTCTGGCGACTGTAGGGTTGCTTTGCTTAAAACAAATACAAAATCTACAGTTTCTCCAAACTCATCCAATTTCATGTTCCATGGAGAATTCTCCACCCCAGTTTCAAAGGCTTTGGTATGTTACTCTATAATAATTTACTTCTATGTATGTTTCAATTACGGCATCCTCGTCTTACAATCAAATTTTGGTTTTCTACTTTTCATCTCAAATCTGTTTTTGATTTGATTGGATTTAATTTGATGTTTGTACAAAGAGAATTCTTTTTTTTTTACTGATGAACATGAAATATATATACATGCTTAATAGACGTGACCAAATGACATCCAGAGACTGGACTGATCTTCCTCTTTTACCATCCATTGTCGATAGTTTAGGCCTAATCGACCTTCTCCGATTCCGAGTCGTCTGCAAGGAATGGAACTCCGCTTCATTTGCCACCACCACCGAGATCAAAGCCATACCAGACCAAGAGCCGTGGTGCCTAATATACGGCGAAAACAATTCCGAATGCAGCTTGATTATCGAATCGAATGGAAAACACACCATTTATATCCCAGAAATGAACGGAGCAACCTACTTGGCATCTAGTCAAGGGTGGCTCTTACTCTTTCGCGAAGGCTCAATGTTCTTCTTTTACCCTTTTCCCGATGCCAAAATAGACCTCCCAGGTCCATTCCCTCACACTGCAATCAACGACCACGTACCGGTCTTTTCGGCCCTGCCGACTTTGAAAGACCGTGTCGTCGCCGTTGTCAGTCGAACCGAAACTGAAACACTCGAGCTGACATGATCGATCGTGGAGCCATAGCTTGGACCGAGCACAAGCTCGCATCCATGGTTTCGACTAAAATTTAATACGCCGCACACTACAACGGGGGGTTTTATTTCTTCGACAACAAGTCGGATTTGATGGTGTATATGTCGATCGAGAAACGAGAGCTCCGCTTAGGGAAAGTACGGTACATGAAGTCGGCAAAAGACAAGAGCATCCTATTGAGATTCAGCACCAATTCTGAGAAGGAAAATATGAAGAAGCAATTGGGATTGGAAGATGGGGTTCAAGTTTCTATCTGTGGGATGGTCGTGTCTTGTGAGAGTTCTGCTGATAAGATGGTGCCTTATGAAAACACTGGGGTTGGTGCTGATGACGCTGAAGGACGTCAAATCGTTAAAGCTGCGTGGTTTTAGCCTCGATTCCATCGGGTTAGCCAAAACCAAAGTTGGTGACCCTTGGATTTTAGAGTCAAGTTCCATGCAACTTGTTCAAATGTTTTGAACTCTTTTTTTTCTAGGAATGCCTGCTTAATGCCATCATATTCATATACATTCATACATACAGCTTGGTCAAAGCTTGCTTACTAAATATATTTTCTCGAAATTCATATTGCTATTCAAGAAGTTACAAGTACAGTAGAAGGCCCAAAAAATGCTTGAAAAACCATAGTAATCTCAACCAGGGATTTAAATTGCGGTCGCGGCCACGTTTTCGGTCGTGTTGCATTTATCGCGGTTGCGGACATAACGGATGCTATTGCGGTCACTGCGGATATCGCGGTCGTGAATTTTTTTTTACAATTCGCACAACTTATTGTAAAACATAATAGCGGTTTCGGCAGTAGCGGTTTCGGGCGGTGCCGCTACCGCTATATAGCGGCCGCTATACCGGTATCGGATCGCTATTTAAATCCCTGATCTCAACCCTAGTCATTTGCCACAAACGGAGTTCAAGTGTTTCCGCAACACCTCTGGCATTCACGCCTCTATCAAGGAAGGTCATGTCACAGTAGAGCCGCAAAAGAAGCGCCGATAGCCACCTTGCATTCGGGCAGAGAACCAAAGAAGGGTCGGTCGAGTTAAACTTAAGTTGATCTAGCAACCAAATTTGTTGGGCTTGAGAGTTAACATCGCAACTCTTCTGGACTCCATGTTGCGGAGAGCCGGAGACACAATACTAACGGTACATAACATACAGATGAAAAATATAGGAAATACTTATGAGGAGTAGGAAGTTGAAGAAACCGATGAAAGTGATTGGATTTGAAGTTAATTCGCCTAGAAAAAAATAGAAAGGAAGGCAAAAAAGTGAATATAGTCACATTCAAAATCTTGTTTAAGAATACCAAAAGAGTCCAGCTTTACAAATACAATTTCTATTTATTACTGCAGATGGTGATGCGATGCTCTTAAGATGAAATCACAATCTTATCGACAAATTCAACTTACGCGTTTAAATTACTAATGCATGCCTGAGCTTGATGAGTTTTAGCAAGAACATAAGTCTCCCGTTATTAGTGTTCAGCCTCTTAGAATTATCCATATTTCATTTATGCCCCCAATTTAGCTTTTTTACCAAATTCAAACTTGATTATCGAATTATGGGCTCAACTTACATATTAATTGTGTAACACCTTAATACCCGACCCAATCGTCGGGTTTGAGCTACAATGTGTTACATTTGTTGCCGAAACAATTACAATCAAACTACATTCGATTTATATCATTAAATGATTAAAATTCAAACAATACATGCATACAAAAAGATATACATTTGTTTCCGGGTCTTATACGAGCTTACTAAAGCTCTATTACTAACCTGAAATCGAATTAGGACCAAATTATAAAAATTTCAAAATACCGAATTGACGTTGCGACTTCGGGGGTTCCTCGTCACGACACAACATATTGACTAGGTCTTATCGCGACGTTAAGAGATCGACGTTGCGGCGTGACTCATTGTTTCTAAAAGGTCCAAAATGAAACCAACTTGCAATTGTCTAGATAACCAAATCAATATTTCTATATTACACTTCAACCAAATACAAATCCCCAACAAGTTTAATTCTAAACATTATTTCCATACGTACACAATTACATTTGCAAAATTAACTATATCATCACTTCCATTCAACATTTATGCTAGATTCATGGTGAAAGCTACTTAAACATTTGATAATTACATATACTCATATAAGCTATAAGTAAGGCAATCTATCAAGCATTCTTAACCCTATAATGAACTTAAACATACAATCCCACCATTTGAGAACAAAGTCACATATTACGAAAAAAATCGACTAGACCTAGGTACGTGTCGTATAACAAACAAAGGAGACTTTACAAACATTAATAAGTCGGGGATCACGGACTGAATGCTAGAATCACCTCTCGAGAACTCGAAATGTATCTATACCTGCACACGAGAAACAAACCGTATGCTGAGCGATAATGCTCAATGATATTTCCATGATTAAAGTCAATATAACATAAGTTAAATCAATTTCATACATTCAATCCAAATTCCATTTCCATTCAACTGCTATGCTATTCATACTAATATTTAATCAACATATCAATATACATATGTAACTACGATTACCAATCTATCATATGAATCAATCTATACATGTTTCAATTACCAAATCTAAAGATTGAACCATATTAACATATTAGCATCATTGATTTCACAAATTATCAATTCTATTCAATTTAGTCCTTTATCTCGATATTCAATCTCAATTATAACAATTCAACTCAAATAACCATTATCAACTCACCTCAATGCCAAATTAGGCAAAATATCACAAATATGCAATAAGTAAATTGATCTCGAATCATAAAAATACAAATCGAAAGCTCGCATCACTCGTCGTTAGTTCTCGCATTTCCTTTCCCTCTCGACGTCTCTACGTCATCTTTAACTAAAAATAATAATTCAATAAAAACACAATATCAAATTCTATATAATATCACATTCAATTTCAAATTTATACATATTGTTCAATTTATTCAATTTAGTCCCTAAACCCAAGATAAGCATTTTATTCAATCTAGAGCTTCAGATTAAAATCCGATTTCACATATATTCATTAGGGACATCCTACTTTCTATTCTTACTAAAATTTCATAATAGTTTTGCATTTTATTCAATTTGATCCCTAATGTACGAAACTAATAATTAAGCTTTACAATTTAGTCCTTTTCATAATCTAAGCTTAATTTCTATCAATTTCACACCTAATTCTTCCAATTCTCAACAATGCAACTTATCAAAATTTCAATAATTGAAATAATTGATACATGGGCTAGCTAAAACAAGATCCCATGATAAAAAAAATCTATAAAAATCAAAAGAAAATGACTTAAAGACTTACTTGCAACAGTGGCTGAAATTTAGAAGAATTTTGAAGCTTTCTTTCTTTTATTTAGTTATGGTGAACAGTGGGTGATTGGAGAAGATAACAATTCTCCATTCACCTAAGCATTAACATTAGATTAATTTAATTAATCTTACTTAAATTAGTTAATTATTTTCTTGTTAAACTTAAGTTAATCGTAATTAAGTTTTTATTGGAATCATCATTAATGTCCACTTTCCACTATTCTAATTGGGTTTATTTTTTGGTCCTTTGGATAATTGTTATCTAGGTCCCCAAGCCTAATGTAACACCCCTTACCCGTGTTCGACGCCGGGACAGAATACGAGGCATTACCACACTTAACTTGCTTAAACATACAACATCGGGCTATAAAATTTCATTTAAATTTAAAGCTTCTCATTCATATTCATAACATCCTTACTATGGGCCTACGAGGCCCTAAACATTTATATGGAAGGTTTCAAAATTAAACCGGAAACTTTTGCACACTTAATTTTTTTTGCCTAAACAGGGCCACACGCCCGTGTGGAATGGAACACGCCCATGTGGGTAGGCCGTGTGGTCACACAGGCCCATGTTCCTAGCCCGTGTGGAATTTATTTTTCATTTCGAACCTATAGGGGTTTTCACACAGCCAGACACACGCCCGTGTCTGTGGTCCGTGTCCTCACACGCGGCCTGACACGCCCGTGTCCTCACCAGTGTGTAAAAAGCGGGTATTCTGTTTATGGCGTCGACCAAGCTCTTAAGGGCACACGGCCTGGCACACGCGCGCAGTGTCTTTGGCCGTGTGGCAAATCGAATTCTCGCAAATTTAATGCAGGGGACACACGGCCTATCAGCACACCCATGGGGCTGACCGTGTGTCACACACGGCCTAGACACACGCCCGTGTGTCTACCCGTGTGGACAATTAAAAGGCTATTTCCCAAGCCAATTGTCACCCTGAAACATAAATACACATATTCCAACACAAGCAACACATAACATGGCAATAATACACTATGAAGAATCACTAATCATCATTCATACACTTCACATTTTAATCCATCAATTGCATGACTTTCACTTAATAAAACTCATCATCATTAAGATATAAAACTTGACAGATATCGGCCAATTCCTAATGGCCATTTACAAAATGAGTGTATAACATTAATAGCCAACACTTTGGCTTTCAAATATGACATAACACAAAATGACCAAGTTCCTATACATGCCATACCCAAAATGAATCAACTTTGCTATACCGAAAGAATGATTGATAGTGTGATCCGAGCTCCGATGTTCTACGATCCCCGAGCTAGCTTGGCGATACTACAAGGAAAGGGAAAAGAGAGGGGTAAGCATATAGCTTAGTAAGTTTGCATGAATTAAAATAGCAACATAAGTACTCATGGTAAAATCCATTCATCTCATAGAACAATAACAACACAAGTTCTCAAGTACTTTGACATACTTACTCATACTTACGCTTACCAATCACATATCACATTACGGTTTCATAACTCATATTTTACTCATGGTACCTGTGTCACTTCATCACATAATTTAGCACTTATACTATCTTGAACATAAACTTTAATCATTATCATCCATAACTTAAATTTAACTCTTTGTCATCTTTGTATAGCTTAGCTCTTTGTCATCTTTGCATACTTAGCTCTTTTGCCCGTTGATCTACTCGGAATATCGGAGGATACTCAATCTCATCATACATGTATCACAATGGCAATGCCATATCCCAGATATGGTCTTACATGGGATCACCTCTTGATTGCCGATGCCATATCCCAGACATGGTCTTACACGGGATCTCTTAACTCGATGTCGATGCCATGTCCCAGACATGGTCTTATACGAGATCGTACATAGATGTCGATGCCATGTCCCAGACATAGTCTTACACGAGATCTTCCTTTGGTGTCGAGGCCATGTCCCAGACATGGTCTTATACGGGACCTACATTCGGTGCCGATGCCATGTCCCAGACATGGTCTTATACGGGACCTTCCTTATCTCATGTCGTGACATAGGTATCCTCGTCATTCTGAATCTTTACCCGGGACTTCAACTTAATATATATTCTCATCATTTTCTCATCGAGACTTCATTAGTCGATTTTCATGAAATGATATTCATTATCATAAGATCAAGCAATTTAAAATATAAAAACACTATGAAAATTTAATTTCACACAAACTTACCTCGATACTAAAAATATGTGTAGATGTTCGATTTAGTCCAACACTTTGTTCTTGCCTCGGTTTCGGTCTGGGCTTCGTGTTTCTTGATCTATAATAACAATTTCACTTGTTTAATACTCACATTGACTAAATTGACTCATGAATCATACTTTGGAAAAATTACAATTTTGCCTCTAAACTTTCACATAATTACACTTTTGCCCCTAGGCTCGTAAAATAATTTTTATTCAACTTTCTTGTATTTTAAGCCTAGCCAAATTATTTTCTTAACTACAACATCCCCCAATTTCTGCTATTTCACTCATGTATGACCATTTTTATAACTTTTACAATTTGGTCCTTTTATGCATTTTTCATGAAAATCACTTAGAAAAAGATGTTTATCACACATCAAACTTTCATATTCTTCCTTAAAACATCAAATTACATGCATGTCATACATGGGTAAATTTTTGAACATAAACCCTAGCTCAAAATATAGCTAGAAATAGCTAAATCGAGCTACGAGGATCTCAAAAATACGAAGAACATTAAAAACGGGGTTAAGATGCACTTACTATCAACCTTGGAAGTTGAAGAAACCCTAGCTATGTCTCCTTCCAAATTTCGGCACTTAGAGGAAGAAGATGGACAAGATTTTGACTTATTTTTCCCTTTTTAATTCATTAATTAACCAAATAACTAAAATGCCCTTAAGGCCCTTTCTTGAGATTTTTCCTTCCATGTCCCTTTTTTTTCCATCTTGGCATTTAATGGTATAATTGCTAAATAAGGGCCTCTAGTAATTTTTATAATTCTATTTCATACTTAAATATTCTAGAATCTCATATTTTCTAATCTTTGCAATTTAGTCCTAATGGACAAATTGATCACTAATAAATAAAATTTCCTCATGAAATTTTCACACAATCATGCAACCACATCATAAGCCTCATAAAAATCATAAAACACATATTTCTACTTCAGATTTATGGTCTCGCAACCACTATTCTGGCTAGGCCCTAAATCGGGCTTTTACACCTAAATCTAATTAAAAATCTATAGCAACTAAACTTTTACAATTGAGTCATTGGGCCTTAATTAACTATAATTTTGGCTAAATTGTGTAACACCCCTCGCCTGTCTTCATCACCGAATCAGGGTTACGGGATGCTACGATAATTAAAAAGTCAAGAATATGCAATTTCAATTCAATATTCACTTAAAATGTTCAATAATAGATAATTATTCAATGATCATAGCATTCATACAAAAACAGGCTTAAATTGAACCTAAAAAGCTTCAAAATTAGTTTAGGAACAAGTAGAGACTAATTTGAAACAAAACAAAAAAGTAAGGTAAAAGCAAAAAATAGGGGTCACACAGCCGTGTGACAGGTGGATGTCGTGTGGTGCTATAGGACATGGCCTTATTTAATTAAGTTTGAACTTGGTAGAAATTGAAGTTGAATTTCAGACTTGAATGTTGTTTGTGATTGTGCCTCATGCCATATTGGTTAGAATTAGGTAAATGACATGATTTGATATGTTTTTGGTGTGATTTAATTAGGTGGAATGATTTGTTAATGGTATATTTGTGGCCTAAGTAAGCGTGAATATGTGAGACTTGTAATTGAAGGTACATTTAGGTTCACATGGTCTGCCACACGATTTGACACACGACCATGTGCTTCATATGAGCATGTGGCATGACCGTGTTGTATGTGAGTTCCATATACATGAGCCATTTAATCATTTCATTTGTACAATATCATTCACGATCAAGTCTTGATATAATACTAGAAATCATGAAAACATATACAAGTCATCAACAATGCATTATAACCAAATATCAAGTATATATCAACATCATGCCATTTAACCATTGAAATTCAACCCAATGAACTACATGAACAGATACAAATACGTGGTTATCTACCCAAAACACGTCAAAATGCTCAACCAAGCCAATCCAACCAATAGCACACTTGGGCACCAAGTGTTTAGCCCTTAGGCTAACATCCCTCTAGAAACATGCTTGGGCACCAAGTGCCAAGCCCGTAGACTTTACATCCGCCCTTAGGAACACGCCAGATCACTGTAAATATAATTCGGTAATCCAGAACAAATGTTGGACTCCGATATATTCAATGTACAATAACAAGTCATGAATCATCATCTCATCACAAGTCAATCCCGTACAACGCGCAAAATAACCTATTTGCATGCCAATTGTATCCCATCCTATGTTAATCCGGGCTTGATACACGTAATTGTATAATAGTTTACATTTCAATCCATTTTCTCACCAATTCAATCATAACATTTCAATTTATAACTAATGTCATCAAATTACAAAATTTTAATATTAATTTTACAAAAATACACAAAATAATATCGTATAAACTTACCAGGGCTAAACAACAAAGATGGCAATATTAGGGATTAATCAACAATTTTCTCTTTTCAACGATTATCTATAGGTTCTTGATCTATAAAGTAATTTTTATTTCAATTATCAGTCCAAAATACTTTATAACAATTCATTTGATGCATATGACTTCTTATTGATATTTTTCACAATTTTCATAAACTTTTGCATTTTATTCAATTTAGTCCCTAAAACCAAAACAATTTTAATTTCACAATTAATTCCTAACCCATATTTCCAAATTCTTAACCATCCCTATACAATAGAGGTGTCTATGTGTAACAGCCCGTTTTTAGTCAAATCAGAACAGTGGTTTTAGGACCACAAATTCGAAGTTGAAATAATTATTTTATTATTATTTTAATATTTACAGCATGATAGTATGTTTGCGTGAAAGTTTCGTTAAGAAATTTTATCGTTTGAGTGTTTAATTTGATAAAAAGGACTAAATCGCGTAAAGTGTAAAATTTGTGTTCTATTAGTTAAAGGTATCTAATAGCTATGAATTATTAAAGTAAAGGTCCTTATGTAGTATTTAAACCATTGTTAATGTGGGTGGACATTTATGGACATATATTAAGTGATTTTTAATGTTTAATTAAAGGTTATAATAGTAAATAATTAAATAAAGACTAAGTAAATAAAATAAAAACACATTATCATCTTTTTAGTCATCATCTTCAACCGAATATTGAAGAAGAAGAAACCATTTTTGTCCATTTAGGGTTCGATCACTTTGAAGCTTGATTGATAAGTGATTTTTGTCCCGTTTTTAATGATTTATATGTTTTTGAGATCGTTGCAGCTTAATCTAGCTAGCCCAGGGACTATTTTGAAAAACTTTTAAAGGTTTAGGGTTTTTCCATTGATGATTGTTGGTGTATTTTGATGTTTAATGATAGAAAATGCATGCTTGTTGTTAGATAAACAACATTTGTTAAGTGATTTTTTAGTAAAATGTCCAATTGGGGATTAAATTGTGAAATGTGTAAATTTGTGGTTAAATTGTGAAATAAATGAAAGATATGGACTGCTAGGGACCTAATTGAAATTCGGCTAGCATGGGTTTTGGTTGAATTGCATGAACTTGTGATTTTATGAAATAAGGACTAAATTGTAAAAATGTTGAAATGTTAGGGGAAAAATGTAAAAGTGCCTTAATGTATGTTTTTGGATTAAATTGAATAGAGAGATTATTAAATAAGTTAATTTCGATTATATTTAATTCAAGAAAGACGAAATACGGATTTAGATCGGGGAAAGAACAAAGTTTCAAATTAATCGACTTAATTCGCCATTTTTGCATTCGAGGTAAGTTCGTATGTAATAAACATGGTTATATTTTTGTTTTAAATGCTTTGATATTGCATAAATTGTGATTACAAAATTGCGGACATATTCGACAACAATTCGACAAGTGAGAAATCTCGGTTGAACCTTAGGAATAGATTAGGATACGAATGACATGTCATTAGGGGTTACATTGTGATTGGGTGTTGGTCCGTACGTCTTATCGGTGGCTGAGTTATCCGGTATGTGTTGCGGATTCTCATCAGCTTGTGTGAGCAGCACTGTGTAGCTACATCATGACCGTCAACTTGTGTGAGTAGACCCGTTATAGCTCGAGAGTGAGCATAATTGAGATAGCTTCGGCTATGCATTGACACTTAGTGTGCAAGATTCATTGAAATAACTTCAGCTATGTATTGGCACTTAAGGTGCGAGTTTCCCGAGTATCTGATTTTATTCCAAATGGTTTAACGGGTATAATGAAGATGTGAATTGGTGAGAAATAGATACGTATCGATACAGGTATGTACGGAAAACTATATGAGTATTTAAGCTATAGAAGTTGTGAGTTTATGATCAATTATGTGATAGAATTTATGTTAACCACATGGTTAAATGTATTGTTGTATATTATATTTATATGATTTGAATGATAAATGAATGGTGAGATTTTCTTATTATTTCATACGAGGTTACTAAGCTTTATAGCTTACATTGTTTATTTTTCCGTGTTTTATAGTGAAATCAAAGCTAGCTCGGATTCAGGAATCGTCGGAGACTTCATCACACTATCCAACTATCACTTTGGTATTTTTGAATCTAAGTTTATAGATATATGGCATGTGTAGGATTATGGTCATTTTTGATATATAGTTTGGTAATGAATTTAGTCATTTGAAATGACTTGTAAATGTTAATGTTTTTGTTTTGTATATAGCCATTGGAGTTGGCTTAATTTGGTTAATTTGGTTATGTATTCATATGTGCATATGGCTTTGGTTATGTGTTTATTGATGGATATGTGATGCTTGATGATAATTGGTAATTAGGGATACTAAATGGTTGAGATATGAGATTTGGTATGTTTGAATTATAGGTAAAATAATGCATGTTTGAAATGTAACCACATTGATGATTTAAGAATGTGATAATTGGGAATAAATTGAATGGCATATTGTGATATTGTGTGCCTTGTATTTTTTGGCATTGAAATGGTATAAATGATGCTTGGTTGAGGTTGATAGAATGCATATTTTTATGCCATGAATTGTGCTATTTGGTTTGGTGTATGTAACTGCCTGATTTTGGGGCTAGTCAGAATAGTGGTTTCAAAACCACTAATTCGAGGTCGAATAAATTAGTTTTAATATTATTTTATGTGTTATGGCATAATTATATGAGTGCATGAAAATTTTGGTGCATTAATGTTGGTGATTGCATGCTTAATTGCGAAAAAGGACTAAATTGCATAAAGTGCGAAAGTTTCATTTTACAAGCTAGAGGTGTCTAATAGCTATGGAATATTAAATTAAAAGTCCTTAAAGTGCAATTGGGCCATTGGGGAAGTGATGGCCGGCCATAGGGGACAAATTAGAGACATGGTCAATGGTTAGGTGAGTTGGTGACTTAATTGAATAAAATAAGAGAAAAAAATGAAGAAGCTATCATATTTTCCTATTCCCATTTCTTCTTCCACCGAAAATTCAAGCAAAAATAGGGGTTTTTGAAGCTCAAACTTTCAGCCAAGCCACCCTCTTGCAAGTAAGTGATTTTGGTGGTATTTCTTAATAATTTTTGTACTTTTGGAACCCCTAAAGCTTAAGCTAGCTAATGAGGGGACTATTTTACAAAATGGTTGAAAGTTTAGGGATTTTCCATGAGAGTGCTTATATTGTTTGCTGATTTTTTATGAAAGAAAATGAATCTTGGGTGTTAAATACACAATTTGTGTGAAAGGTGTTTCCATGAAAACACCTAAAAGGACCTTTTTGTAAATGTTGTAAATTGAGTAGTAAATGCATGAAATAATTGAAGTCTTGAGTTGCTATAAGAGGGAATATGAATCGGCTAGGCTTGAGTGTATGGAAAAATAAACACATTTCATTTTACGAGCCTAGGGGTAAAATCGTAATTTTATAAAAGTCTACGGGCAAAATGGTCATTTTTTTCCAAAATAAGAATTTTGGAGTAAATTGATTAATGTGACTATTTAATGAGCTAAATATGTCATTATAGATCAAGAAGAACATGGAATCAACTTGACCGGGGAAAAGGCAAGGTTACAGACTAAATTGCAAATTGACATATTCTGTATCGAGGTAAGTTTATGTGTAAACGATACATCCTTATTGCGTATGTTTTTACCTATTAATGCATTTTGTGGATGTAAATGCTTATTGGTGAGATTTATTGAAAATGGTAGAAAATGGGGAAATTCTCGGGATGAACCTTCGGAATAGAAATATGGGTACGGATAGATATACGTAAATATGAAATTATTGGTGGGCTGTGTGCGATACCACCTTGTTACTTATTAACGATGGGCTATGTGCGATACCATCGTATTTATTATCATTTTGGTGGGCTGTGTGCAATACCACTGTAATTATCATTTTTGTGGGTTGTGTGCGATACCACCGTAATTATCATTGTTGGTGGGCTATGTGCGATAACACCCAATTATTGATAAATTGTGGGCAGTGTGCGAAATCACCGGGTATCTTGCATCATTCTGAAGGGTTCATCGAGAAACTTGTCTAAGTGAAATTACATGTGGTTTTGTGGTGATAAGTGCAGGGTATATGTACAAGTAAATGTAAGCAATGCTTATGATATGTGTTTGGGATGTGGTATGTAACACCCCAAATTTTTGGGCCTAGTAGAATTGGGCCTATTGGGCCTTGGGCATGGGAGTGTTTAAAATTTTTGAGAACAAGAGAACGGCAATAATGCAAGTTGGACCTATTAGGTGAGTGATTTTGGAAGGATAGGGGGCTTCCATGAAGTACCGGGTTCAAACCTGGGCTTTAGGAAAAATTTTGGTTTTAGGTGAATAAAACCCTGGGAGTAAGTAAGTAGGCTTTAAGAATAAATTGTGGGAAAAATATGACACAAGGAAGCATGTGGCCTAGTGGCAAGGCGTCATTAAGGTTGCAAGGGAGCATGGGTTCAAGTCTTGGCACTTGCAATTCATTTGGATTTCCTTTTAAATGAACTTAGACTTTGGCCCATAGACTTATATTTAGTTGTGCTTGTTTTGTTACACAAGGAGTCTACTGGTAAATGTGGCAAGTGGCGTGTGGAGTGTCTTAATGGTCTGAGGTTCGAAACCCCTTGCATGCGAAATGTGACTATTTTGCTAATTTGGGACGATTTTGGAAGATTGATGGAGGGATCCCACATCGGGAAGCTAGCATGAGAGTAGGCGAGAAGCTGGCTTTAGATAGAGCAATCTATAAGGAGAGTAAGCATACCTTGGTTTGCGTTTGGGCATAGGAGTGTTCGGAGCGCGGATTAACTCCAGATTCCTAACAGGTGTGTATTTCGCACTACTCTAGCTGTAGAGCGGCAAATGCCGAAATGCCGGTCACACGGCGATGGTAGCCACACGAGCGCACGTGTGGGAGCTTCGACGTGATAGTTGAGGCCATCATGGGTGTTCTTGTGGGTTTAGGCTGTTTGGGCCACGATGGGCCGAAAGGGGCCATATGGGGCCAATGGGCCTGTGGGCCCAATCGAATAAGTTGTATGATTGTGTTGTAAATATTGGACTGGACTATGTGAATCTCATATATGTGGCTAGATTTGGGCTAAATGGGCAACACGAGCGTGTGGGCCCATTTGGGCCGAGAATGGGCCCTAGGCCCATTCGTATCGTTATCTCTGCTTAGAATACCTTGGTTTATAAAATTACTAAAATACCCTTGGTTTGCAAAATTACCGAAATACCCTCGATTTGTAAAATTAGCGAAATACCGTCGATTTGCAAAATTACTGAAATACCCTCGGTTTGCAAAATTATTGAAATACCCTCGATTTGCAAAATTATCGAAATACCCTCGATTTGCAAAATTACTGAAATACCCCCGATTTGCAAAATTACCGAAATACCCCCGATTTGTGAAATCACCGAAATACCCCCGGTTGTAAAATTATCGCAATACCCCCGGTTTGGAAAATTACCGAATTACCCCTGTAGGGTAGAATTATCGAAATACCTCTGAAGGGTAGGATTACTGAAATACCCTTATAGGGTAAAATGACTATTTTGCCCCTGAGGGTAAATGACTGATTTTGTGCCATGACTTGACTGTGATCATATGACTGTGTTTTAACTGACCTGACTGTGGTCGTGTGATTGATATGCTTGTAATATATATTAAATGACTGTTACTGAGTATGGTCATTCTGCATACACCTGTGATGATTGAGCATGACATACATGACATATTGCATGAGGTTGGGACAAAGTTACGGAGGAAGTGTACGGCCCATTGCCATTCTGTACAAGGCTTTCAGCCTTTCTACGATATTTAAGGCTTTTAGCCGTTCTGTTAACCGGTAGCGATGCTGCGATATTTATGGCTTTTAGCAGTTCTGTCTACGGCGCCGAGCCGTTCTGTTGACTTAGTGCCGCAACCGGTGCTAAGCTTGGTGTGTTGGCTGGGTGGGTCGATTTTATCCCCACATGGTGTGTTGGTTGGTAGGGGTGGTGAATTGGTTGGATTGGGCTGGATTTCTGCCTACATATTTGCATCTGATACTGGTTCTGTAATGGGCTTAGGTCCACCTGGTTCTGTTATGGGCTAAGACCCACCTGATACTGTGTCTGTGATGGGCTCAGGCCCAGTCTATTTCTACATACCGTATATCTGACTGTTTGTATTATAAGGGGTTACACACTGAGTTTTCGCAAACTCACCATTCTGTCTAACTGTGCAGGTAATCCCTAGTTTTGGAAGGATTGGTGCTGCGAGGGACTCGGAGAGGGCCACACATTGCTTATGTTTTCCATTTTTATTACTTACAACCAAGTATTTTGAATTGGGTTGTAATTAAGCCTCTTTAAGTTTCTATTTTTTTTTTTACTTTGGGTTTTATTTATGTTTGAATTGTATCCGTTAGAAGTAAATCATGGTTTTCCAAAATGCTAAAAGTTTTTAAAACAACACTACATTTTCGCTACATTTTTAGAATGGTTTCGCGACTTAATATTTTTCGTAAATCGATTACTCCCAAAATTAGCTTCCGAAATTAAAAAGATATTTTGGGAATAAAATTTATAATTTTTCAATGTACCACGTTTTAAAAATAAACTAGCGTAACTGTGATTTTACTTAAGCTTTTAAACAAGAAGGGTTTTCAATGAAAACATGGTTTTCGAAAAGCACCTCAATGTGACACGCCAGATTCGGGCCTAACTTCTAGGTTGGGTTTGGGGTGTTACATTTAGTGGCATCAGAGCCAAGTTGCAATACTCGGCTGTGGAATGGGTTTTCAAAATTTTGGATCACAAGAGGTTTGTTTCAAATATGTGAAGTGTTTTGAGGTATTTTTCTGAAAAGTGTGGCACACCGAGTCTTCGGCGCCGAATCTGTAAGTTTCCTTGATACTGTTATCTGTTTAAAATTGAGACACTTGAACTTAGAGTTTGTATTTATTCTGTGTATATTCTGGAAATGATTTGTGTGTGGTATCCATCCGCTCTGATGGATAGATAGTGTGGTGCGTGCTTGTGTTATTAAGATCAGAGTGCGCAGCGAGAGCGTAGTGTGCTAGGTTAGGATGTGCGACTGTTCCTATAGTTGGAAATTTCGAGAACGAAATTTCTTTAAGGGGGTAGAATTGTAACGCCCCAAATTTTTGGGCCTAGTAGAATTGGGCCTATAGGGCCTTGGGAATGGGAGCGTTTAAAATTTTTGAGAACAAGAGAACGGCACTAATGCAAGTTAGACCTATTAGGTGAGTGATTTTGGAAGGTTAGGGGGCTTCCATGAAGTTTCGGGTTCAAACTTGGACTTTAGGAAAAATTTTGGTTTTAGATGAATAAAACCCTAGGAGTAAGTAAGTAGGCTTTAAGAATAAATTGTGGGAAAAATATGACACAAGGAAGCATGTGGCCTAGTGGCAAGGCGTCATTAAGGTTGCAAGGGAGCATGGGTTCAAGTCTTGGCGCTTGCAATTCATTTTGATTTCCTTTTAAATGAACTTAGACTTTGGCCCATAGACTTATATTTAGTTGTGCTTGTTTTGTTACACAAGGAGTCTACTGGTAAAGGTGGCAAGTGGCGTGTGGAGTGTCCTAATGGTCTGAGGTTCGAAACCCCTTGCATGCGAAGTGTGACTATTTTGCTAATTTGGGACGGTTTTGGAAGATTGATGGAGGGATCCCACATCGGGAAGCTAGCATGAGAGTAGGCGAGAAGCTGGCTTTAAATAGAGCGATCTATGAGGAGAGTAAGCATACCTTGGTTGGTGTTTGGGCATAGGAGTGTTCGGAGTGCGGATTAACTCCAGATTCCTATCAGGTGTGTATTTCCCACTACTCTAGCTGTAGAACGGCAAATGCCGAAATGCCGGTCGCACGGCGATGGTAGCCACTCGAGCGTGCGAGCACACGTGTGGGAGCTTCGACGAGATAGTTGAGGCCATCATGAGTGTTCTTGTGGGTTTAGGCTGTTTGGGCCACGATGGGCCGAAAGGGGCCATGTGGGGTCAATGGGCCCGTGGGCCCAATCGGATAAGTTGTATGATTGTGTAGTAAATATTGGACTGGACTATGTGAATCTCATATATGTGGCTAGATTTGGGCTAAATGGGCCACACGAGCATGTGGGCCCATTTAGGCCGAGAATGGGCCCTAGGCCCATTCGCATCGTTATCTCTGCTTAGAATACCTTGGTTTACAAAATTATTGAAATACCCTCAGTTTGCAAAATTACTGAAATACCCCGATTTGCAAAATTACCGAAATACCCTCAATTTGTAAAATTATCGAAATACCCTCAGTTTGTAAAATTACTGAAATACCCTCAGTTTGCAAAATTATTGAAATACCCTCGGTTTGTAAAATTACCGAAATACCTTCGGTTTGCAAAATTACTGAAATACCCTTAATTTGCAAAATTACCAAAATACCCTCGATTTGTGAAATCATCGAAATACTGCTGGTTGTAAAATTACCGCAATACCCTCGATTTGCAAAATTATCAAATTACCCTTGTAGGGTAGAATTACCGAAATACCCCTGAAGGGTAGGATTACTGAAATACCCTTATAGGGTAAAATGACTATTTTGCCCCCGAGGGTAAATGACTGATTTTTTGCCATGACTTGACTGTGATCATATGACTGTGTTTTAACTGACTTGACTATGGTCGTTTGACTGATATGCTTGTAATATATGTTAAATGACTGTTACTGAGTATGGTCATTCTGTATACACCTGTGATGATTGAGCATGACATGCATGACATATTGCATGGGGTTGGGACAAAGTTACGGAGGAAGTGTACGGCCCATTGCCGTTCTGTACAAGGCTTTCAGCCTTTCTGCGATATTTATGGCTTTTAACCGTTCTGTTAACCGCCAGCGATGCTGCGATATTTATGGCTTTTAGCCGTTCTGTTAACCGGCAGCGATGCTGCGATATTTATGGCTTTTAGCCGTTCTGTCTACAGCACCGAGCCGTTCTGTTGACTTAGTGCCGCAACCAGTGCTAAGCTTGGTGTGTTGGCTGGGTGGGTCGATTTTATCCCTACATGGTGTGTTGGTTGGTACGGGTGGTGAATTGGTTGGATTGGGCTGGATTTACATCTACATATATCGCATCCGATCTTCGGATTACGTGAATGGGCTTAGGTCCACCTGGTTCTGTTATGGGCTAAGACCCACCTGATACTGTGTTTGTGATGGGCTCAGGCCCAGTCTATTTCTGCATACCGCATATCCGACTGTTTGTATTATAAGGGGTTACACACTGAGTTTTCGCAAACTCACCATTCTGTCTAACTGTGCAGGTAATCCCTAGTTTTGGAAGGATCGGTGCTGCGAGGGACTCAAAGAGGGCCACACACTGCTTATGTTTTCCGTTTTTATTACTTACAACTAAGTATTTTGAATTGGGTTGTAATTAAACCTCTTTAAGTTTCTGGTTTTTTTTACTTTGGGTTTTATTTATGTTTGAATTGTATCCGTTAGAAGTAAATCACGGTTTTCCAAAATGCTAAAAGTTTTTAAAACAACACTACGTTTTCGCTACATTTTCGAAATGGTTTCACGACTTAATCTTTTTCGTAAATCGATTACTCTCAAAATTAGCTTCTGAAATTAAAAAGATATTTTGGGAATAAAATTTATAATTTTTCAATGTACCATGTTTTAAAAATAAACTAGCGTAACTGGGATTTTACTTAAGCTTTTAAACAAGAAGGGTTTTCAATGAAAACATGGTTTTCGAAAAACACTTCAATGTGACACGCCAGATTCGGGCCTAACTTCTAGGCCGGGTTTGGGGTGTTACATGGTAAGGGTTGAAATGAGTAAGCATGGCTAAGAGGACTTGAATTGTTTTTTTTTTATTTAGTGTGTAATTTTCATGATTGATAGAGATGTGTTATGGTGTATATTGTTTACATATAGACTTACTAAGCTTAAAGCTTACTCTCTTCTCTTTTCTCTTGTTTTATATTGTCGAAGAGCTAGCTCGGGATACGAAGATAAGCAAAGGATCACCCACACTATCAGCTCATCTTGGTATAGTTAGATTTTGCATTTTGAGTATGGCATGTATATGGACTAGACTTAGTTGAATGTCATATTATTTTGGCTAAATGTGTTGGCTCATTTAAAGATGAACTCTTTTGTATAAGGCCATAGTTGATGGCTCTTTCTTATTAATCTATGAAAAGATGAGGTTATTCATGAATATGCAAGTTGTATGATTGGTTTACTTAGTTTAATTATGCATGAATGGGTTGAAGGTTTGATGTGATTTATGTTCGTATGAGTTAGGGTGATAGAAAGAGCTTGGCAAATAGCCTTGTTCTTGTCCACACGGGTAGACACACGGGTGTGTGTCTAGGCCGTGTATGACACACGGTCAGCCTCATGGGTGTGTGGTTAGGCCGTGTGTCCCCTTGCATGCTAGGTTGGTAAGTTATTATGCTCAGTAGTAACCACACGGAAAGAGACACGGCCGTGTGTCTCAACCGTGTGGAAGACACGACCATGGACATGGGTGTGTACCCAGGCCGTGTGAAGTCTGCACCTGAATTTTGGAATTTAATTTACCACACGGCCGAAGGACACGGGCGTGTGCCTTGGCCGTGTGGCATTTATGGGGTGATGACGTCAGAAACAGAATACCAAGGTTTTTGCACACGAGCTAAGGCACGGGCGTGTCGAGGCCGTATGAGGGACACGGGCTATGGACACGAGCGTGTTTCCGGCCGTGTGAAAACCCCTGTAGGTTTGAATTGAAGAATAAATCCACACGGGTTTGGAAAACGGGCATGTGATATGCCACACGGGCGTGCCCCTTCCTCCACACGGGCGTGTGGACTATTTGATGAAAATTTTCTAAATCCTTATAGGGATCTTTTAAAGAGTTCAATTTGGTCCCGAACCGTTTCTAAAGTGTGATTTAGGCCTCGTAGGCTTGCTTAAGAGGTGTTAAGAAAAGTTTTAAAAGTTGCGTGGAAAGTCAGATTTCAGTATTGTATGATTGATTGCGTATAAATCTAGTAATGCCTCGTACCTTGTTCCGGTGTCGAATATGGGTAAGAGGTGTTACATTTAGTGGTATCAGAGCTATGGTTTAGTCGGTTCTCGAACTACCGTAGCGTGTGTGAGAGTCTAGCTATACATGCCATAAATATATTGATAGTGTGGTGACTCCTGACAATTTTAAATTGTGTTTTCATATAGTAAATGGATCCCGACCGAGCTGCTGCTGATGACACTGCTAGTAATGCGCCGGCTCCCGCGCAAGGGACCGCGCCTGTAGAAAGTAGACCCGAGACTATGGGTCAAAAAGAAGAGGCTCGGGAAGCCTTTCTCCATATGATGAGTAATTGGTACACTGAGTTTGTACGAGCAAACCCTAATGCTCAACCTCATCCACCCCCACCTATACCTCAGCCAGTCCCTGTGGCTCCTCAAGCTATAGATTTGGTAAGAATGACCAAACCCCTGGTCGATAAGATTCGAAAACAAGAGGCCGAGGAATTTAGAGCCAACATAGATGATGACCCTAAAAAAGCAGAGTTCTGGCTCGAAAATTCTAGGAGAGTGTTTGATGAACTTTCTTGCACACCTGAGGAAAGCTTAAAATGTGCCGTGTCATTACTGAGGGACTCGGCATACCGCTGGTGAAAAATGTTGACATCGGTAGTTCCAAGGGAGAGAGTGACATGGGACTTCTTCTTAGAAGAGTTCCGAAAGAAGTACATAAGTCAGCGATTTATTGATTAGAAACGGAAGGAGTTTCTTGAATTGAAGCAAGGCAAGATGACTGTGGCAGAGTATGAGCGCGAATTTGTTAGGCTTAGTAAGTATGCTCGAGAGTGCGTGTCTACGGAAGCTATTATGTGCAAGAGGTTCGAAGATGGAATGAATGAGGATATCAGATTGCTAGTTGGAATCTTGGAATTGAAAGAATTTGTGGTGTTAGTCGATAGAGCTTGCAAGGCTGAAGAACTGAATAAGGAAAAGAAAAAAGCTATGATTGAGGCCCGAGATGCAAGGAAGAGGCCGATGAGTAATTCGTTCCAATCCTAATTAAAGAGGTCCAAAAAAACGAATCCTCGGACGACTGCTTCAGCTGGGTATTCACACTGGGATCGTGGTAACACATATTCAGGCTCGAGAGTTCAAGCCACCTCGATGGCAAGTGTGGGCAATGTGAAGTCAAATAAACCGGAGTGTCCAAATTGTGGTAGACAACATACTAGAGAGTGTTGGGGAAACAATTGAACTTGCTATAAGTGTGGTTCACCCGACCACTTCATTAGAAACTGTCTTGAGAAGGATGAGAAAGACAGAAAACAAGAAGTAAGAGCGAGCAATGTACCTTCGAGGGGTAGACCATAGAGGAACCCGGGGAGTGGGACTAGTAGTAGCGGTGCGCTTAGAGATTCTACTGTGAGATCAGAGGGTAGAGCACCTGCAAGGACTTACTCTATTCGCGCTCGCGAAGAGGCATTATCTCCAGACGTGATTACGGGTACTTTTTCTCTTCATGATATCTCTGTTGTTACGTTGATTGATCCGGGGTCTACCCATTCTTATATTTGCATGAAATTTGTATCTATCATGAGTATGATTGTTGAGTCTACAGAATTTATGGTAAAAGTGTCAAACCCATTAGGCAAACATGTGCTAGTTGACAAAGTGTGTAGAAATTGTCCCTTGACAATTAGAGGTCATTGTTTTTCGGCTAATCTTATGCTGTTGCCGTTTGATGAATTTGACTTGATTCTTGGTATGGATTGGTTGACTGCACATAATGTTTTAGTAAACTATGGTAGTAAGTTTATTGAACTGAGATGTGTAAATGGAGATGTCATTCGGGTTGAATCAGGTAAACCGGGTAGTTTGCCTGTAATGATTTCGCCATGGTAGCTGAGAAATACATGAGAAAAGGGTATGAGTCCTATCTCGCATTTGTGATGAATACTCAAGAGTCAGAGGTAAAGATTGAATCAGTGCCTGTGGTGTGCGAGTATCCGGATGTGTTTCCAGAAGAATTACCCAGATTGCCTCCAGTTAGAGAGGTCGAGTTTGGCATTGAGTTAGTTCCGGGTACAGTACCTATATCGGTTGCCCCGTATCGGATGGCACCGTTAGAGTTAAAAGAGTTGAAGGTTCAGTTGCAAGAGTTAACAGATAAGGGTTTTGCAAGACTGAGCTATTCACCGTGGGGTGCTCCGGTACTTTTTGTGAAGAAGAAAGGCGGGTCGATGAGATTGTGTATAGACTACAGACAGCTCAACAAGGTGACAGTGAAGAATAAGTATCCTTTGCCAAGGATAGATGATTTGTTCGACCAATTGAAGGGAGCTACAGTGTTCTCTAAGATAGACTTGAGGTCTGACTATTACCAGTTGAGAGTTAAGGAGCAAGATTTGCCAAAAACTGTATTTTGGACGAGGTATGGCCATTATGAGTTTCTCGTCATGCCCTTTGACTTAACGAATGCCCTTGCGGTATTTATGGACTTAATGAACCATATTTTTCGATCGTACTTGGATAAATTTGTAGTTGTTTTTATCGATGACATACTAATTTATTATCGGGATGAGAATGAGCACCTGAAGCACTTGGGAACTGTTTTGCAGACTCTAAGAGACAAGCAGTTATACGCTAAGTTTAGCAAGAGTGAGTTTTGGCTCCGAGAGGTCAGATTCTTAGGACACATTGTGTCGGGTGATGGAATTAGAGTTGATCCGAGTAAGATCTCGACTATTGTGGAGTGCAAACCGCAGAGGAATGTGTCAGAGATTAGGAGCTTTTTGGGTTTAGCAGGTTACTACAGACGGTTCGTTAAAAGGTTCTCCATGATTACTACACCGACAACGAGGCTGTTACATAAAGATGTTAAGTTTGAATGGACCGAGAAGTGCCAACAGAGTTTTGAGAAACTGAAAACATTATTGACTGAAGCCTCAGTTTTAGTACAACCGGAGTCGGGAAAGGAATTTGTAATCTTCAGTGACGCGTCAATGAATGGTCTTGGTTGTGTGTTGATGCAAGAGGGTAAAGTAGTAGCTTATGCCTCAAGACAGCTAAAACCGCATGAAAAGAATTATCCGACTCACGATTTGGAGTTGGCTGCTATCGTTTTTGCTTTGAAGATTTGGCGTCATTATTTGTATGGTGAAAAGTGTCGAATCTTTACCGATCACAAAAGTTTGAAGTACCTGATGAACCAAAAGGATTTGAATTTGCGACAACGGCGGTGGCTCGAATTATTGAAGGATTATGAGCTAGTAATCGATTACCATCCGGGGAAAGCGAATGTGGTTACGGATGCCTTGAGCAGAAAGTCCCTGTATGCTTTGAGAGCCATGAGTACAAGCTTAGCAATGTTTGATGATGGTTCTATATTGGCTGAGTTGAGGGCTAGACCATTATTTCTTCAGCAGATACGTGAAGCTCAAAAGAATGATAGTGAGATGCAAGTTAAGAGAGCTCAGTGCGAATCAGGAAATGACTCTAATTTTTGGGTTGGTTCAGATGATTGTTTGATGTTTCATATAGAGTTTGTGTACCTAAATATGATGAATTGATCCGGAAAATTTTACATGAGGCACATAATGGTTGCTTGTCAGTACATCCGGGCAGCACAAAATTGTATAATGATTTGAAGAAGTTGTATTGGTGGCCAGGTATGAAAAGAGATATTTTCGAGTTTGTTACAAAGTGTTTGGTCTGTCAACAAGTGAAAGCTGAGCATAAAGTACCTTCGGGACTACTTCAGCCAGTTGATCGGTGTGTCACAGTCTTAAAATTTATAATGAGAATGATCGAGCCTAAAAACTAACTATGACAATGATTGAGGCAAGTGTACCTATCGAACAGTAGTATAGCTTAGTGGCAAGACCGGATTGTCGAACCCAAGGGAACCGAAAGTACTAATATTAACTTTCTTTTTATTATTTAGCCTTAAAATTGAAGTGAATTGGTTTAATCTAGAAAATTAACTAACTGCTAAGCTAAAGACGATGAGACAAAAAGAATGAAATTAGGGAAATACTTGTAGGAAAAACCAATTGATTAAAACAATACCCAAGGAAAAATCCACCTAGACTTCACTTGTTATCTAACTCTGAACTAGACGATTTATTCATTTGACTTGATCCGTAAGATTCCCTAATGTATATTAAACCCTCTCTTGAAGCAAATAGAGTCTAACCCTAGGTTGATTAATTGAAATCTCTTTCTAATTAAAACCCCTAGAATTGCATTAACTCGATCTATGAAATCCCATATTTGGTTTCACCCTAATCCGGTAAAATCTCGTCACCCTATCTCTAGGCGTGCGATCAACTCCGCTTAATTATGCTAGATCTACTCTTAGGCAGGGACTTTTGCTCCTCCACCTAAGCACATCAAACTTGAATTAATATCCGCGAAATATCAACACAAGAATTAAGAACACATGATTAAGATCAAGTCAAATATTTATCATATAGTTCAGCAAACGATAACAAGTTTCATCTAAAGTTTCATCCCCCTCAGGTATTTGAGGGTTTAGTTCATAATGATAATAAAATACATCTCAAAAGAAAAGATAAAACAAAACATAAGAAAAACTCTAAAACCCCCTGAAGGAATTGAAGAGAGATCCTCCATCTTGAGTATAACTCCGGCTTCTTGAGACGAATCAACTGGCTTTCTTCAAGTGATTTCCACAATTCTGATCTTTCTGGCTCGGCTCCTTGGCCTAGTGAACGCCCCTTGAAAGTTGGCCTCTATGGTGTTTATATAGGCTTTTGGAATGTGTTTCTTTACCCCTAAGTATCCAAATCCGAGTGAAATTCCTCTTCTCCACGGCAGGGACACGCCCTTGGCACACGCTCGTGTGAATCGTGGCCAAGCCGTGTTTGGGTCTGGTTAGGGAGGCACGGCCGTGTTGCTTGGGCCCAGGCTGTGTCAAGGTCTGATTAGGGAGGCACGACCGTGTTGCTTGGGGCCAGGCCGTGTCGATTTCGTGATTTGGGCCATTTGGTCCGTTTTAAGCCCGTTTCTTGTTCTTTTCATCCTCCGGTGCTGTCCTGAGTATAAAACATGAAAACAAAGGATTAAAAGCACCAAATTACGTAATTCAAGGCTAAAATCACCCAAAAGCATGCTAAATGTGGGTTTAAAATATGTTACTATTACGGTTTATCACCAGTGATGGTTCCCGAGTGGAAGTGGGACCGAATCACGATGGATTTCGTAATGGGGTTACCTATGACTCCGAAAAAGAAAGACGCTGTGTGGGTCATCGTTGATAGATTAACGAAATCAGCTCACTTTATACCAGTGCATGTTGATTACTCACTTGATAAGTTGGCTGAGCTGTATATTGCCGAGGTTGTGAGATTATATGGGGTGCCTATATCCATTATCTCGGATAGAGATCCAAGGTTTACTTCGAGGTTTTGGAAAAAGTTGCAAGAAGCCTAGGGTACAAAATTGAATTTTAGTACCGTGTTCCATCCGCAAACCGATGGCCAATCCAAAAGGGTGATTCAAGTTCTTGAGGATATGCTCCGATGCTGTGTTTTAGAGTTCGAAGGTAGTTGGGAAAATATCTACCTTTGGTTGAATTTGCCTACAACAACAGTTATCAGTCGAGTATACGGATGGCACCGTACGAAGAATTATATGGTCGTAAGTGCCAGACTCTTTTGTATTGGACCGAGCTTAGTGAGAAGCAAATTCACGGGGTTGATCTAGTTAGAAAAATCGAGGAGAAAGTTAAAGTGATCCGTGATAGTCTGAAAGCTACTTCAGATCGACAAAAGTCATATGTAGATTTGAAAAGGAAGGAAATTGAGTTTCAGGTGGGTGATAAAGTATTTCTGAAAGTATCCCCATGGAAGAAAGTATTGAGATTTGGTCGAAAAGGCAAATTGAGTCCGTGATTCATAGGGCCTTATGATGTTATTGAGAGGATTGGACCAGTAGCTTATCGGTTGGCTTTGCCGATAGAGTTAGAGAGAATACACAACGTGTTTCATGTGTCGGTGCTGCGATGATATTGTTCTGATCCTTTGCATGTGATTCCTCTGACCGAAATTGAGATACGACTAGATATGACCTATGAAGAGGAACCAATTAAGATTCTGACTCGAGAGGTTAAACAGTTGAAGAACAAAAGTATAGCCTTAGTGAAAGTGTTGTGGCAAAAACACGGTGTAGAAGAAGCTACGTAGGAACCGGAAGAAGCCATGAGAGAACAGTACCCAAACCTAGTAAGATTTTCGGGGACGAAAATCTCTAAAGGGGGAGAGTTGTAACAGCCCGATTTTGGGGCTAGTCGGAATAGTGGTTTTGGAACCACTAATTTGAGGTTGGATAAATTAGTTTTAATATTATTTTATGTGTTATGGCATAATTATATGAGTGCATGAAAATTTTGGTGCATTAATGTTAGTGATTGCATGCTTAATTGCGAAAAAGGACTAAATCGCATAAAGTGCGAAAGTTTCATTTTACAAGCTAAAGGTGTGTAATAGCTATGGAATATTAAATTGGAAGTCCTTAAAGTGCAATTAGGCCATTGGGGAAGTGATGGCCGGCCATAGGGGACAAATTAGAGACATGGTCAATGGTTAGGTGAGTTGGTGACTTAATTGAATAAAAGAAGAGAAAAAAATGAAGAAGCTATCATATTTTCCTATTCCCATTTCTTCTTCCACCAAAAATTAAAGCAAAAATAGGGGTTTTTGAAGCTCAAACTTTCAGCCAAGCCACCCTCTTGCAAGTAAGTGATTTTGGTAGTCTTTCTTGATAATTTTTGTACTTTTGGAACCCCTAAAGCTTAAGCTAGCTAATGAGGGGACTATTTTACAAAATGGTTATGGTTGAAAGTTTAGGGATTTTCCATGAGAGTGCTTATATTGTTTGCTGAGTTTTTATGAAAGAAAATGAATCTTGGGTGTTAAATACACAATTTTTGTGAAAGGTGTTTCTATGAAAACACCTAAAAGGACCTTTTTGTAAAGGTTGTAAATTGAGTAGAAAATGCATGAAATAATTGAAGTCTTGAGTTGCTATAAGAGGGAATATGAATCGGCTAGGCTTGAGTGTGTGGAAAATAAACACATTTCATTTTACGAGCCTAGGGGTAAAATTGTAATTTTGTAAAAGTCTAGGGGCAAAATGGTCATTTTTGCCAAAATAAGAATTTTGGATTAAATTGATTAATGTGACTATTTAATGAGCTAAATATGTCATTATAGATCAAGAAGAATATGGAATCAACCTTGACCGAGGAAAAGGCAAGGTTTCGGACTAAACCTCAAATTGACATATTTTGTATCGATGTAAGTTTATGTGTAAAAGATACATCCTTATTACGTATATTTTTACCTATTAATGAATTGTGTGGATGTAAATGCTTATTGGTGAGATTTATTGAAAATGGTAGAAAATGGGGAAATTCTTGGGATGAACCTTCAGAATAGAAATATGGGTACGGATAGATATACATAAATATGAAATTGTTGGTGGGCTATGTGCGATACCACATTGTTACTTATTAATGATGGGCTATGTGTGATACCATCGTATTTATTATCATTTTGGTGGGCTGTGTGAGATACCACCGTAATTATCATTTTGGTGGGCTGTGTGCGATACCACCGTAATTATCATTGTTGGTGGGCTGTGTGCGATACCACCCTATTATTGATAAATGGTGGGCTGTGTGCGAAATCACCGGGTATCTTGTATCATTCTGAAGGGTTCATCGAGAAACTTGTCTAAGTGAAATTACATGTAGTTTTGTGGTGATAAGTGTAGGGTATATGTACAAGTAAATGTAAGCAGTGCTTATGATTTGTGTTTGGGATGTGGTAAGTGTTGAAATGAGTAAGCATGGCTAAGAGGACTTGAATTGTTTTTTTTATTTAGTGTGTAATTTTCATGATTGATAAAGATGTGTTATGACGTATATTGTTTACATATAGACTTACTAAGCTTAAAGCTTACTCCCTTCTCTTTTCTCTTGTTTTATAGTGATGAAGAGCCAGCTTATCTTGGTATAGTTAGATTTAGCATTTTGAGTATGGCATGTATAGGGACTAGACTTAGTTGAATGTCATATTGTTTTCTTAGTTGAATGTCATATTGTTTTGGCTAAATGTGTTGGCTCATTCAAAGATGAACTCTTTTGTATAAGGCCATAGTTGATGGCCCTTTCTTATTAATCTATGAAAAGATGAGGTTATTCATGAATGTGCAAGTTGTATGATTGGTGTACTTAGTTTAATTATGCATGAATAGGTTGAAGGTTTGATGTGATTTATGTTCGTATGAGTTGGGGTGATAGAAAGAGCTTGGCAAATAGCCTTGTTCTTGTCCACACGGGTAGACACACGGGCGTGTGTCTAGGCTGTGTGTGACACACGGTCAGCCTCATGGGCATGTGGTTAGGCCATGTGTCCCCTTGCATGCTAGGTTGGTAAGTCAGTATGCTCAGTAGTAACCACACGGGAAGAGACACGGCCGTGTGTCTCAACCGTGTGGAAGACACGGCCATGGACATGGGTGTGTGCCCATGCCGTGTGAAGCTTGCACCTGAAATTTGGAATTTAATTTGCCACACGACCGAAGGACACGGGCGTGTGCCTTGGTCGTGTGACATTTTTGGGGTGATGACGTCAGAAACAAAATACTAAGGTTTTTGCACACGGGCTAAGACACGGGCATGTTGAGGCCGTGTGAGGGACACGGGCCATGGACATGGGCTTGTGTCCGGCCGTGTGAAAACCCCTGTAGGTTCGAATTGAAGAATAAATCCGCACAGGTGTGGAACACGGGCATGTGATATGCCACACGAGCGTGCCCCTTCCTCCACACGGGTGTGTGGACTGTTTGATGAAAATTTTCTAAATCCTTATAGGGATCTTTTAAAGAGTTCAATTTGGTCCCGAACCGTTCCTAAAGTGTGATTTAGGCCTCGTAGGCTTGCTTAAGAGGTGTTAAGAAAAGTTTTAAAAGTTGCGTGGAAAGTCATATTTCGGTATTGTATGTTTGATTGTGTATAAGTCTAGTAATGCCTCGTACCCTGTTCCGGTGTCGAATACGGGTAAGGGGTGTTATAGTGTAGGTATATGCAAATTGGGTGGCAAAATGGCTTTGTAAATAGCCTATTTTTGTCCACACTGGTAGAGACACGGGCGTGTGTCTCAGCCGTGTTTGACACACGGTCAGGTTAGACGGCCGTGTGTCCCCTGGTGTTGAGTTAAAAATCAAGTCAGTATGGTCCACAAAGCCTAGCACACGGGCGTGTGACTTGGTCGTGGGGCATAAGTCAGTATACCCTACAGGTTTGACACAACCTAGCACACGGTTTAGCACACGGGCGTTTGTGGCCATTTCTAGAGCATACGGGCCAGTCACACGGGCGTGTGTGTTGGCCGTATGACCCAATTCAGAGAGTTACACGGGGTTTGACATGGGCTGGGACACGGCCATGTGCTCCCATTTCGAATGTCCACATGGCCTGTGACACGAGCGTGTCTTTGGCCGTGTGAGACACACGGTCGGGCCACACGAGCGTGTGTGTCCCCTGTTGTTTGAAAAATTTTCTAAGTCTCGTAAAAATCTCTTGAGTTATCAGTTTAGTCCCGAACCACCCCGAATGCATGTTTCAGGCCTCGTAGGCTTATACTAGTGACGATATGCATGTCGTTGAATGATGATTATTGGAACTTGAAAATGTATGTGAAATGTAAGTGTAATTGTATAATATGTTCGGCAATGCTCCGTAACCCTATTCCGACGTTGAATACGGGTGAGGGGTGTTACACTATGGGTCGGGCCCAATCAAAATTTTGGGTCTGATTGGTAGGCCCAAGCCCAGCCCAGCTCGAAAAATGGGCTGATATTTTTGTTCAAGCCTGACCCATATTATATAAGCTAAACTCGGGCCTGGCCCTTTTTTTTTGAAAATATTTTATTACATAAAATAAATTTTAAAAATATAGTATATCAAATACACTAAAAAAGTTAAAACAAATAATTCTCCAAAATTATCAAATTGCATTAGCAAAAATTAAAAATTTGATGAAAACTTATTGCCATTTGTTGGATGTATACCTCATTAACGTTCATAATAATTAATCATTGCTATTTTAAAAAAATAATAATTAATCATTGCTAATGTAATGATTATCTTTTTAAGGGAATAATAAATTTTGTACAGAATGAAAAACGACAAAGTACAAGAATAAAAAGAACAAAGTAAAGGATGACATCAAGGTTATTTCATTGAAGTACATTAAAGCTAAAGGACAATACATGAAATTTGATAATTAGTGAAACAACTTGGTAACTAAAACCAACCATAACAAGGTTATATTCTCATACAATTGATGTTGGGAACTTGACAAAATTAAAAAGTTCTACAATATCCAAACAAAAGTTCTAGAATATCTATATATCAAGCAAAATAACACCAAAAATAGCATTAGAAATTAGCACCCAACGACAGCAGAAAAACATTGAAAACAACAACAGAACAATAGTGAAACAACACCCAAAATAGCAAAAAAAACAACCTGTAAAATGTAATCAACCATTCAAAATATCTATATATCAAGCAATCAACATATTTTATTTTATAACAAGCTATAAATTCTAAGGTAAATTATATACCTAAAAAGGAATAGAAGAATTATCGTCCTCATCATCCTTCTCCTCATCGTCATTCTCATCATTGTTGCAATCAATTTCTAATATAAAATAAGAATAAATAGTTAGATAATCAAATTGATAAAATGTTATAAAATTATAACAATAAAACAAGAATAATAATTACCTGTTGAAAATCCCTTAGCTCGCATCCAATCATTGAAGCAAACAATGGCTTGAACTGTTTTTGGTTTAAGGGAACTTCTCAAAGATGTGATAACTTTCTTCCCTATGCTAAAAGCTGACTCGGAAGCTACAGTTGATATTGGAATTGCCAAAAGATCACAAGCTAAAAATGAAAGCTCACGATATCGAATTGAACTTTTACTCCAATAATCCAGTACATTTATTTGGCTATTCAACTCAAGCTCTGGTTCTTCCAAATAAATGTCCAACTGTGACCTTTCACTTTTAGTACTGGATTCACTTAAGTATTGTTTATAATCATCACTCTCATCACAATCTTCTCCCAAATCAATCCTATTAACCTTAAGTTGATGCAAACTAGAATTAACAGGATCATTATCCGAAACATTAGAACTCCCGGCCAAAAAGGAAGAGGTGGATTTAGAGTTCTTAACACACTCATCAAACAAGAGTTTAAGATTGGTAAGAATGGTTTGCACAAAGTCTGAAGCATGAGCACCGTAGATTGTAGTAAAGCAATACTGCACATAATTTAACTTGTAACGAGGATATAAAATTGCAGCACATGACAATATCAAAGAATACTCAACCCAATATTTATTAAATTTCTCTTGCATTTGCATAACCATTAGAGTTAAAAATGAATGAGGACCTTTAATTGTATTAATTAAGACCTTGTGAAACTTCCAAACCCTTCTAAAATAAAGATTAACCGTTGGATACTTAGAACAAGAAAAAACATAAGTCACGTCATAAAATACTTTCAAAAATTTACAAAGAATAGCAACACTTCTCTACTCTTCATCAGAAAGTGAAAATATTAGATAATCTTTATCCCGTTGGCCCCAATAATCTAACACATCTTGTAACACCCCAAACCCGGCCTAGACGTTATGGCCGAATCTGGCGATGTCACATGGAATGGAATTTGAAATCAAGTTTATAAAGTTAAGACCGTTTCCATTTATTAGCTTCTATTTATCCCTCGTCAATTTTAAAAGTATTTTCTCGTTAATTCGATTCGTTTAAAAACATATTCTGTAGCGGAAGCTTTTTAAACCGTGATATTTTAAAGAAAACCATTCGTGTTTAGGGAAAATGTTGTTTTTAATTAAACTGAGTTTTTGTTGAGTTTTGCAGTTTTAAAAAATCCATGAAATCAGTTAAAATCCCAAAATAAAGGCAAACAGTCCAAAAGTTCCAAATTACAACAAAAATACCCCAAACAAAGTAGGAAATAAAAACCTTAATGATTATTAAAGTTGTTCAATAAACATGTGGTCACCGTTGAGTCCTCCGCCGCACCGATCCGTCTAAGTCTGGGGATTACCTGTACAGTTAAAATAGAAAGGGGTGAGTTTTTGTAAACTCAGTGTGTAATCCCCACAGAAGACATGCATACAGTCAAATAACAGTTATCACTCAAATGCAGTCTAGGGCCTAAGCCCATTCTGGTCGATTCTGATTTAGGCCTTAGCCCATTCGAATCATGATTTGAGATATAAATTAGGGCCTTAGCCCATCTCAGATACAATATGCATACAGTAACAGGACTCAGTGTCCTACCCACCAGCCTTTACACACCATTCCGACCATCCCTACACACCATGTGGGGTTTAAAACACCTACCCAACCCTACACACCAAGTCGTACTGAATGCGGCACATATCAGTAATATTGCAGCTGAGCTGCCAGATAATAGGCATGAAAGCCTTTCAGTACACTTCCTCTAATAATCAATCATCCCACCCCAATGCAGATGCAACTAAACATGCTCAATGCAGACATACAGAATTACATGCTTACATGCTACAATTCAGTTATCGGTCATACATACGGATCAGTAAACATGCATAAATTTAACATGCTCAATACATACAATATATAGTCAGGTCACACGATTTAGGGTCTAAGTAGCGCTTACTAACCCTACAGTAGGTTCATAGTCGTCTTGGGCGACCCGTGCAACCATAGGAAACATTTTAGCTAAATGGGCCCACATGCCTAAGTGGTTTGCCCGTGTGGGCCCACACACCCATATTGGCCTTGCCCGTGTGGATCACACGGCCTGCCCAGATCTCACACGCCCGTGTGACATGTCTGTGTGGGCCCACACGCCCAGTTCAGTTTAGCCCGTGTGGCCCACAAGGCCACACCCTGGCCATCACTCGGTCGTGTCTTGCGCACGGCCTGGCCTTCATCGATCACACGGCCGTGTTGTCGCACACGGCCTACTACACGGGTAACCACACGCCCGTGTGGCATCGACAGTGGCCTTTTTCGGCTTTTTCTGAAGCTCAATTTCTGCATTTCGGGTACACACCTGGTATCGATTCGATGTAGAAACACTCCCAAACAAACCAGCACCTAAAAATTGATACCACAAGCCTCCCAAGATCAGTCATAAATCTCGATTAAACTGAAATCATGAAACCGACAATATTTCAAATCAACCATTTAACACTTACACAATAACCCCGAACGATTCAGTTACGATTCTGAACGAGGAGAGCCCCTATCTTCTTGATTCTCTATTGCCAAAACAACAATTAAGCTTTAACCAACATGTTGAAAAAACCAAGTTCCAGAAACTAAAATCCCACTTACCAGAATAGTGTGAAACACCAAAATAACGAGACGAAAGGACTACGATACGAAAGATCAAAATCGATCGAGGAAAAGGAAAAACTAAAATGTAGGGAAAGGGAGATGAAACGTCAGTTTCTTTCTTGTTGGGAAGAGAAAAAAAATAAAAATACAAACATTTACTAGAATTATCCCCAAATCCCCCTTTTCCTCCACTAACCCCACTACTGATAACTTCCTCAGAATTCTTGTTTGACTGAAACTCTCTCGGTCAAATGAGCAAAATAAACTCCCACGCTCACGCAGGGATTCGAACACGGGACCTCTAGCACAAGACAACACACCCTTACCACTCGAACCAGCAGGCTCATTCTGATATGGAACTACAGGCAATTAGATATAAGCCCATTGAACAGAGATAGGGCTTAATTCCAAAAATAACAAAAATTGCTAAAGCTAAGGCTTGAACTTGGGACCTCTCACACACACCCAGAACACATAACCACTGAAGCAGATACACAGTTATGTCAAATATTTACAGATACAAAAATAATTATTTTGGGGCGTTACACATCTTTATGGTAAAGAGCAAATTTAAGCATAAGTAGAATTCCATCTCTCACACACAACTTGACGTAACTTTTTGGTCACATTCAAATGAAAGATTTTTTCGGCCACATCATAAAATTTTTTCCTACGAAATCTCGGCTTTTTTATGTACTTGATTCCATTTCGAATCTTACCAACAACATCATCATCAAGTTCCAAACTAGCTTTAACTATAAGATTCAATATATGTGCACAGCATCTAACTTGAAAAAAAGCACGATCACACAAAAGAGCTCAGTTCGCATGAAAAACAAATTTTAGACAAGAAACCATAATATCGTTAAAAGAAGCATTATCCAAAGTGATGCTAACAATTTTCTTGTCTATACCTCACTGAGATGAACATAAAATAAGTTCATCTGCTATGTTCAAACCATCATACGAAGAAGATAAAGCTCTAAACCTTATGATTCTCTTTTGTAGCTTCCAATCTTTGTCAACCCAATGAGCAGTAATGCAAATGCATTCATCATTCGTATGCTTAGAGCTCCAATTATCAGAAGTTAGACAAATTAAAGCAAGTGCTTTAGCCAAGTCTTCTTTAACATGATCTCTCTCTCTTTTGCATAATACATTAGGACATCCCTAGTAGCTGTTTGTCTACTTATGTTCTTAAAATTAGGACTGGCAACACTCATCATGTATCTAAATCCTGGTTCTTCGACTATCCTAAATGAATGCTTGCCACACCCAAGAAAAGTAGAAACAGCTCGATGACACTCATCAGCATCAAACTTGTAGGTTTTTATAGATGAACCACCTCCTAAGGATAGTTGAGTTGCTATAGTGTATTGAGTGATGTCCTTATTAATTTTTTTTCAAACAGCTATTTAGATGACATCTTAAATGGGAGGTTCCGCTAGAAGATTTAGCAGAAAAGATACTCTTACAGTGATTACATTGTGCCTTCAACTCATTTTTGTTCTCACATTCAAGCTTTGTCGTTTCATCTCACACCTTTGAAGTAGTAGACTTTTGACGTTTGGAAACACTTTCATATTCATTAAATCCATCATCCACATGTATTGGAGTGTTTGAACTAGCCATGGTCATAAAAACTGAAGTTCTAAAATCATAAAAACTCAGTTAATCTATATAAAAAATTGTTCTAATTCTACGGTGGTGTCACCAAATGTAGCCACAACGCCACACTCTTCACAAATGGATTTAATCATTATTAACTTAAATATTCGATGTATTAATTAATTCAGTTATTTTTATTTTTATGGTATTAATTAACATACCATATCCCTGCTTTGATTATTTTTAAGATATAAAAATACTATTATTTTAATTAATTAACTAGATTAATACAAAACATCTATTGTTTTAACTCAGTTAATTAACTGTATTAATTAGTTGTATGAAAATACTATTGTTTTAATTAATTAACAGTATTAATTAAATCAGCTAATTAACATACCATACCATGAATATATTAAATTGTTTAAAATATATAGTTTACTAATACCATCAAAATAGGGTTACAGTTTCAATGGTATTAATTATTATTGTTTAGGAAAATTAAGATTTGGTATTAATTAACATTAAAACATATATTTTTATGGGGAAAATTAAGTTAACTTGTATTAATATGAGTTAATACAAAACATCTATTGTTTTAAATGTATTAACTGTATTAATACAAAACATCTATTGATTTAACTGTATTAATACGATTTTGTTGGGGATCGACCCGATTAAACAACGAACAAGTAAAAAATAGCGGAAGAAATTGAAAAATTGAACACACAAATTTAACGTGGAAAAACCCCTTCAAAGTGGATAAAAACCACGGGCAAAGATAATTATACTATAATGGCAAAAGAACGAAGAGTACAAAAACTGGAGATAAAAACTAAACCCCGAAAACTAAAAAACAAAGAACCCTCAAAACGTAAACACAAAGTTCTCTAAAAGTGTTATGAGTTCTAGTCTCTAATGGGTGTATTTTCTAATGTTGTAAACGAGCCTATTTATAGGCTAAATTCATAGATAAAATAAAATAATAATATCTAGACTAATCAGAGTTTGATTGAAACAAATAAATAGAGTTTAACTGGAAGATTATTTCTCAAATTTGACTGAAATAGGAGTCATACTCACTAAATCTCCACCCTGACTCATATTTCCACAATGCCATCTTTGCCAAAGCCTGCCACAGGCCTATCTTGAACTATGCAGGGAATAAACTGAGTCAAATCTGTGCTTAGAAAATGGAAGACTTCTAGCCTTCGACTTGTACACTGCCAAATCAAAACTAACCCGGGTCTAATTTTCACGAACACGGTGCCCTAACTTTTCAAAACTTACATCCAAAAGAGAACCTCTCTTAAATGAAATGGTCATACCTTTTTCCCTTCTATGACCAAGTTGCCTCCACTCCAAATGACTATACCTCGACTCCGTAACGGATAAGGGACATCTGATTGCACAGGTCATTGTAGAACTTTCCAGAATATAAAGATTGCCAGTCCTTTTACCTTTTAACAAAATGAGAGCTCCACGAGATACCTTAATGTCGCTCGACTCGATGTTGATTCTGCATCCTTTGGAGTCTAAGATACTCAAGGAGATGTGATTCTTTCGTAAATCAGGTACATACCTGACATCTGAGAGTGTTCTAGTCGTCCCATTGTGTATCCTAATTTTAATAGTACTAATACCGATTACCTTACTAAGATGAATCGTTTCCCATGCGTACAACTCCACCTTCAACCAAACTATACGTGGAGAACCATTCTCTATTGGGACACATATAGAATGAACATCTCGAATCTAGGATCCACTCGGACGTAAGGTTGGAGTTATAGCTTGTTGACACTAACAAGAAATCATCATCGCTTTCATCGGCCAAATTAGCACCAGCTATATATTCCTCGTTACTCTCAACAACTCTTTTATTTCGTAGTTTATAACAATTTGCTTTGACGTAACCTAACTTTTTACAATAGCGACACCTTGTGTCTCGCTTCTTTGATGCTACCAAAATGGAAGCTTGCCTATCTGCCTTGCTATCTGAACCAAACTCATTATTTAGTTTGTCTCCACTCAATAAATGACCCATCACATATTCGAACGAGAGTTTTTCTCTGCCATAAATCAGGGTCTCCCTGAAAGACTTGTATGAAGGGGTAAAGAGCACAATAATAGCATAGCCTAATCCTCATCGTCAATTTGAACCTCAATGTTCTTTAAATCATTTAAAAGATTAATGAATTGACTGATGTGATATCTAAAAAGCTCACCTTCATTGATGCAAAACGTAAATAGACGTTGTTTCAACACTAAACGGTTAGCCAGAGACTTAGTTGCATAAAGAGTTTCTAACCTTTTCCACAAGGCAAATAAGGTCTTCTCCATCAATACCTCCTGCAATACTATATTCGCGAGGCACAACTGGATTGCAGACAAGGCCTTTTCATCAAGCTCTTCCCATTCTGTTTGATTTAGATTCTCAGGCTTTTTCCCAGTAACAACCTTTTTCAGGCCACTTTGAACTAGAATTGCCATCATCTGAACTTGCCACAGTTTGAAATTTTTGACACCATCAAACATCTCAATTTCAAACCTTGTTGTTGTCATCTCTGAACGGGTTGATCTACAAAAATTAAATTAGCTCTGATACCACTTGTTGGGGATCAACCTGATTAAATAATAAACAAGTAAAAAAATAGCGGAAGAAATTTAGAAATTGAACACACAAATTAAACATGAAAAAACCCCTCCAAAGAGGATAAAAAATCACGGGCAAAGATAATTATACTATAATGGCAAAAGAACGAAGAGTAAAAAAAATGGAGATAAAAACTAAACCTCAAAAACCCGAAAACAAAGAACCCTCAAAAGTAAACACAAAGTTCTCTAAAACTGTTATGAGTTCTAATCTCTAATAGGTGTATTTTATAAGGTTGTAAAAGAACCTATTTATAGGCTAAATTCATAGGTAAAATAATAAAATAATCTAGACTAATCAGAGTTTGATTGAAACAAATAAACAGAGTTAAACTGGAAGATTATTTCTCAAATTTGATTGAAATAGGAGTCATACTCAATAGATTTGCTAATGAATCATTTGATGTAAAGAAGCCAATAATGTTTATTATACAATAATATTTACTATTTTTTATTAAACATTATATTTACTATTTGTTTAATAATTTTTTCAACGCTATCCAAATAATACAGCTGTATAAATTTTCTACTTCAGCTTTCAAGATACAAACAATAAAAAATCAAAATCGAAAGAGGATATACTATAAGGGTAGGTATTAATATGGGTCAAACCAGAATGAAATAAAGAAATTCAGATCTTCACCCACAGATCTGCAGACTTGACAACAACTCACACAAAAAATATTCAACAAATCTAAAAAAAATTATTGAGAAAATTACCTATTTGGAATGGGTGTCGTCTTTGTGAGTGGGGGACTAAGTTTTTAGAAGGCAAAGAAGCTTAAAGAAGTACTGGTGATTGGCGACTGGTGAAGAAGTGGAAACCAACAGAAGGTAGAGAAGCAGCAATGATGACAATGGCGAGGAAACAAGCGAAAAGCAACAATGGTGGTAACGACAAAGAAGCAAGAAGTAAGGAAAAAAAATCAAGGATTAGGGAAAATAGGGATTGGAAAGGGAAAGGGAAATGAGAATATCAAGATTGGAAAGGAAAGTGGGGACTGGGGAACAAAAGTAAATTATTAGGGGTTAATAAAATCAGGCCGGGCTCGGGCTAAAAAATCCTTGCCCAAAGCCCGACCCATTTTTAAAACGGGTTTCATTCCTAAACCCAAGCCCATTTTTCGGGCCTATATTTTTTCCCAAACCTTCCCTGTAACGCCCTAAATTTCTTAATTTCAGCTTTTGTAAAATTGACACACAATGTCTATCTGCTTCAGTGGTTATGTGTTCTGGGTGTGTGTGAGAGGTCCCAAGTTCAAGTCACAACTTGGGTAAATTTTGGCATTTTTTTATGAATAAGCTCTATCCATGGTCAGTAGGCTTTTATTTGATTGTTTGTAAAAATATATCAGAATGGGCCTGCTGGTCTAGTGGATAAGTAGAGTGTTGGCGTGTTGGTGGTCTTGTGTTCGAATCCCTGCACGAGCAAGGGAGTCTATTTTTGCTCTGTGGACTGGAGGTGTTTCGGTTTAGCCGAAATTCTGTAGTGGTTGTGTGCAGTGGGAATTTTGGGAGTGATGTTAGGAGTATAATGATAATTGGGTAGTTATCAAAATAATATTCTTTTTCTCTCCCCCAAATTCATTCTTTCTGATGTTTTGCTTTCCCCAATTCTGCCGAATTTTCTCTTGGTTCCCCCTCCCTTTTTGCTGAAATCTGCCTTTTTCCTTCCCTTCCTCTTTTCAAATTCGTTCTGATTCTTCATAATTGCGCAACATAGTCTCACACGTTTCGGTAAGTAAGTTTTGTACTTTGTAAGTTGTGATTGCTAAGTATTTGATTGGGGGTTATTGACATTTTGACAGCAGCGTATTGCGAGGATCGTGGTTCTTCTAGTACTGATTTGTAGCCGACTGATTTGAGGGGTTGGGGTAAGCTTTCGTCGCTTTAGGGATGGGTATCTCAATTCGGGTTCAGTTCTAGTTCATTGACTAAGTGACTAATGGAGTGAAATATTGATCAATTTTAGGTTCGGGATTGCTTGGAGTTACTTTTGTGTCGAAAATGATACAGGTGTGTACCTGAAACACTAAAAACGCGTCTCGGTGAAAAGCCAAAAAAGCTCCCTGTCGACGCCACACGGGCGTGTGGTAGCCCGTGTGCAAGGCTGTAAGCCACAACATGGCCGTGTGGTTAACGAGCCAGGCCGTGCGCAGGTGACACGGTCATGTGATGGCCGAGCAAGGCCGTGTGCGAGACACAGGCTTGACCAATTGGGCCGTGTGGGCCACACTGGCGTGTGGGCCCACACAGGTGAACCACACGGCCGTGTGGGATTCTGGTCCAGGCCGTGTGATCCACACGGCCAAGGCCAATCTGGGCCGTGTGGGCCACACGGGCAGACAACATGGGCGTGTGAGCCCATTTTCACTGATTCGTTGCTAAGGTTGCACAGGTCCCCCGAGACGACTGTGAACCTACTATAGGGTCGGTAAGTTTACCTAGACCCCTAATTGACTGAAATGATGGAAAGACTGTTATATGCCTACATGAGATAGATTTGGATGTTTGTATGATGAGCATGCTATTCACATTGTACTGATTATACATGATACCATGACATGTCTGTATGATGCATTGCATTGGGTTGGGGATGGATATCGATTGGAGGAAGTGTACTGCAAGGCTTCATGCCTAACTTAATGGCAGCTCAGCTACAAACTACTGTTTGGTGCTGCAACCGGTACTACTTGGAGTGTAGGGATGGGTGGGTCGATTATATCCCTACATGGAGTGTAGGGTTGGACGGAGATGGAGTGTAGAGGCTGGTTGGGTAGGATTTTCTGATTGCATATTTGTTGCTGTCACTGTACTGTGATGGGCTAAGGCCCTAGTGCTCACTGTTACTGAAATGGGCTAAGGCCTAAACTAATACTGATACTAAAATTGAAAAGGGCTTATGCCCAAACTGAGATTATCTGTTATTAACTGATTGTTTGCATGGGGATTACACATTGAGTTTACGTAAACTCACCCCTTCTGGTTAATCTGTACAGGTAATCCCCAGACATAGGCGGATCAGTGCGGTGGAGGACTCAGCGATGGTCACACGACCTACTTCTTTCCATTTAAGTACTTAAATTTTGATTTTGATTTTTATGTTGGGGATTTTACTGTATCATGGCCTCTTTGGATTTATATTTTTAATTTGGGATTTTTACTGTTGTTTTATAACTGCTAGAAGTAGGTAAAACTCAGGTTTTCAAAAGAGATGAATGTTTTATCAAAACACCACGCACACACAAACTGTTTAAAAAGCTTCCGCAACGTTCAATGTTTTGAAAACTAACGACTGAAATAGAATCATGATTTTAGAATTAATAAAAGATAATGATGAATTCTAAACGGAAAATGTTTTAAGCAAAACTACAGTTTTCTAGCACACTACCATGTGTGATCGTGTCCAAACTAACTATGACAACGAATAAGGCAAGCGCACCTATCGTTCGGTAGTATAGTTATGGAAAGACTGGAAATATCGTATCCTCAAGGACCAAGAGTACTAGTAGTTACTATCTTTTTATTATCTAGCCTAAGTATTAAGGGAATCGATGTTTAATTAACTAATTACTAAACTAAGGATGCTAAGACACAGAGACTAAATTGGGAAAATACTTTTTGGAAAACCAGTTGATTAAGACAATACCCGAGGAAGAATCCACCTAGACTTCACTTGTTATTTAACTCTGAACCAGACGATTTATTCACTTGACTTGATCCGTAGGATTCCCTAATTTATATTAATACTTCTTTCGAGGCTACTAACGTCTAACCCTAGGTTGATTAATTGAAATCTCTTTCTAATTAAAACCCCTAGTGTTGCATTAACTCGACCTATGGACTCCCATATTAGGTTTGACCCTAATCTGACAGATTTTTGTCATCCTATCTCTAGGGTTGCGATCAACTCCGCTTAACTATGCTAGATCTACTCTTAAACAGAGACTTTTGCTCCACTGCCTAAGCACATCAGTACTTGAATCAATATCCTGAAATATTAAAACAAGAATTAAGAACACATAATTAAGAAAAAAATCAAGTATTTATCATATAGTTCAGAAAACAATAACAAGATCCGTCTTAGGTTTCATCCCCCTCAGGTATTTGAGGGGTTTAGTTCATAATTATAAAAGAATACATCTCAGAAGAAAGTAAATAACAAAACATAAGAAAAACCCTAAACCCCCCTGAAGGAAATTGAAGGGAAGATATTCCGTCTTGAGTGTGATTCCGGCTTCTGAGATGGATCAACTGACTTTCTTGGAGTAATTCCCCTGTGTTCAACCCTCTCTGGCTTTGCCCCCTTCGTCAAAAGCCCTGACAGAAGGCTTTTGTCAAACTCCCCCTTTAGGTTGCCCTCTAGGGTGTTTATATAGGCTTTTGGGATGCCTTACTTGGCCCACAAGTATCCTAATCTGAATGGAACTCATCTTGGCTATAGTAGGGACACGCCCGTGGTCGACTCTCTCGGCCGTGGCCGATCCTGTTTGCCACACACGACCGTGTGATCTGGCCGTGTATGATGTTCTAGGCCGTGTCTCAGTTGTTACTCGAAACGCATGGCCGTGGGTGATAGTCCAGGCCGTGTGAGTCTCTAAGGTAAGCCCATTTTGCCCCTTTTTGGTCCATTTCTCGTTCTTTTCATCCTCCGATGATTTCCTAAGTATAAAATATGAAATTAAAGGATTAGGAGCATCAGATTTCACAATTCAAAGGATAAATCATCCAAAAAGTATGCTAAATGTGGGATTAAAATATGTATATATTGCGGTCTATCAAATTCCCCCACACTTAAGCATTTGCTTGTCCTCAAGCAAAATTCTCAGTTCACAATTAAAAGTAACTCCCCTTAATTCATAATCTTCATCAATAATATTTCATCATAATTCATAGGTAATTCATACATTGATAATTTAACCAGAAGGTTCCTAAAGATTCAAACAATCAAAGTCGTAGTTTTTATAGTACGAAAAATAGGTGTTTCCCCTTACCTAAATAATCACCTTTAATTCAAAATCAACAAAAATTGACATCCTCACTAAGGATTCACTCAAATCACTCAAAGTGTTTAAGGTTCAAATTAAGCACTCAGAAGTCGAACATGAAAAGTTAATCCCATAGGCTTGCATGAAAATCAAATCTCCACCACTATAAAATGAGATGATACACAAATCAAAAGGTCTTTAAAAAGGGTTGTAACGGGGCTTGGGTTTAAGGTGTGGATAAAGGCTGAATTAGAGGGTTAAAAATTGAGATTGAATTGATAAATTACCTAACTAGAAAAATAAACTAAAACTTGAGTAATTACATCAATTGAAACTTATCAATAATATCGAGCTTCTTTTCAAAATAAGAGATTCTCCACTTAAGCTCAGATAACATGGAACTAATAGTAACATATATTTCAATTTTTTTTAGAATAAGTACATCCAAATAATAATAAAGAACTTTTAACAACTGAAATAGAGAACATAGTTAGGCAACTACTCAAATCAAATCTCGACAAAAAGGGTTAAAAAAAGAAGGAAAAATTCTTAATGAATCAAAAAGAATGGGTCTTGGGTTAATATTAATGGGTGAGTCAATAAACGGTTTATTAGTCTCCAAGGGGTTCACTAGGGGTTAATTATGAAGGTAGGCTTTTTATGGAGTAAGTGGGTTAGATCCTAGTTGCCTTTATCATCTCTGTATATCAAATCAAAAGTATGGTCTCGACATGTATGATCGAAGCAAGTTCTAGAATAACAAATCAATGTTGACACACTCATAATTAATAAAGTGAGCAAGAAAAGAATATGCTCTAAAAGGCTCAAAATCTCACAAAAATTATGGTTTTTGATGTCAACCTTGCAAATTTCAAACTTCAAAGTAATATTTAAATTCAGGTAGACAACCTAACAAATTTTTAATACTGAAAATAGACTCATCATGCTTGATTCTCTAGTCTCCTAAAGTTTAAATCATCACTGCACAATTAACTATGACTTAATCCGAAACATATCAATGAAAATCATAAATTAAAAGAAATTTCATTCTAACAGTAATATGCGAAAATTACTTAAGAATAAGACATAATTCAGGGATTTTCAAATAATACTGTAGTTAACCCCCCACACTTAAGATGTACATTGTCCTCAATGTACAAAGATAGATAATAGCAATATAGTAATAAAATCATAAGATAGGGAGAGAAGTGAAACTTCCTGAATTTTGGATGGAGTCAATGAAAAGAAACGGTAAAGTTGGAGAGAGGTGAAGGTGGGGAAGATACTCCGATGGTGGTGTGGTCATTCGTTAATAGCCCATTGAACCTAAATTAAAGAAATGAAAATATAATAATATAAATTAAAGACGAGAAAGATAAAAGAAAATAAATTAAAAATGAAAATAAGAGAAAAAGAAAAAAATAAATGGACTCAGTAGGTCCCACGGGCGTGTCGCACGCTCGTGTAGATTTCTCGATTTCGACCACTACCTGAATCGCACGCACTGCGTGGTGTTTTATCGCACTTCGTGTTTTTGGGAAAAGTTTTTCCTGTTTCCACACCACGACACGACCACGCCCGTGTGCAAGGATGTGTGGGTAGGGAAACCTGCGCCTAAAAAATTGGTTAGTTTTTAGTTAGGTGCTAAAAATAAAACATATGAAAATTAATGGGGTTAGTGCTCGGGTTGCCTCCCGAGAATCGCTCGTTTAAAGTCTTAAGCTAGATTTACCTGTTATTTGCATAATGGTTGTTTGAGGAGCATATTATAGGGCATGAAATTAATACTTGCCCCTAAATCAGCCAAAGCATGGTTAACATTTAAACTACCAATTAAATAAGGAATAGTAAAACTCCCTGGATCTTTCAATTTTGTTGGTAGTTTATTTTGGAGAATGGCTGAGCATTCCTCGTTAAATTCCACTGTTGATAGCTCTTCAAACTTCCTTTTATTTGTTGAAAGTTCTTTTAAGAATTTTGCGTACGTAGGCATCTGCGAAATAGCTTCAACAAAAGGTACGTTAATATGTAATTGTTTAAAGAGTTCGAGAAACTTACCGAATTGTGCGTCCATGCGGTCTTTCTTCAACTTTGCTGGATATGGGATCAGCGGGTTATACTCTTTAGGTTCCGGTATTACATTCTCGTTTACTTCCTCACCTTTTTCCTTATTGATTTCTCGTGGTATCTTCTTTTCAGCTTCAACCAACCCCTTTCCACTCCTTAGTGTAACTGCCTTCACATGTTCTTTTGGGTTGGTGTTACTATGTAAGTTACCTGGTTGCCTTTTGGAAACTATCTTGACTAATTTTCCAATTTGATTCTCAATCCTTTGAATCGATTCTTGTTGAGTTTTCAACGCCGTTTCGGTGTTTTGGAAGCGTGTTTCTGACACCGAGATAAATTTTGTTAGCATCTCTTCAAGGTTCAGCTTCTTTTCCTGCTGGTAAGGTGGTTGTTGAAAACCTAGAGGAAGTTGCGGTCTTTGATTACCTTGAGCACCCCACGAGAAATTGGGATGGTACCTCCAACCTGCATTATAAGTGTTACTATAAAGATTATTTTGAGGTCTAGAATAGTTACCCATATAGTTGACTTGTTCGTTCTCTGTGCTAGGGTTGTAAGATAGATATTCTGTGTTGTTCACCCCTCCTCCATTTGTATCGTACTATATTACCGGATGTACCTGCGTAGAACCATACAAACCATCAATTTTCTTACTTAAGAGTTCTACCTGATTTGATAGCATGGTTACTTGGTCGAGGTTGAAAACACTGGCGGCTTTTGTTGGCTTTGTTCTCATAACTTGCCACTGATAATTATTCAGTGACATCTCTTCGATTTGAGCGGTATGTTCTATTTTACTGTCAAAAATCAAGGGTCCTGACGGGTTTCTTCTAGTCATAAATTAGAATTACTTGCCAGAAGCAAATAAAAGAAAAATTAGCAAAGTTAAAAATAAAATAAATATAAATTGCAAATAAATAAAATGGCTAAAGTAATAAAAATTTAGTTTTCCTAATATCTTAGTCCCTGGCAACGATGCCAAAAACTTGATCGTGTCCAAACTAACTATGACAATGAATAAGGCAAGCGCACCTATCGTTCGGTAGTATAGCTATGGCAAGACCGGAAATATCGTATCCTCAAGGACCAAGAGTACTAGTAGTTACTATCTTTTTATTATCTAGCCTAAGTATTAAGGGAATCGATGTTTAATTAACTAATTACTAAACTAAGGATGCTAAGACACAGAGACTGAATTGGGAAAATACTTTTGGGAAAACTAGTTGATTAAGACAATACCCGAGGAAGAATCCACCTAGACTTCACTTGTTATTTAACTCTGAACTGCATTTATTTATTCACTTGACTTGATCCGTAGGATTCCTAATTTATATTAATACCTCTTTCGAGGCTACTAACGTCTAACCCTAGATTGATTAATTGAAATCTCTTTCTAATTAAAACCCCTAGTGTTGCACTTACTCGACCTATGGACTCCCATATTAGGTTTGACCCTAATCCGGCAAATTTTTGTCATCCTATCTCTAGGGTTGCGATCAACTCCGCTTAACTATGCTAGATCTACGCTTAACAAAGACTTTTGCTCCACTGCCTAAGCACATCAATACTTGAATCAATATCCTGAAATATTAAAACAAGAATTAAGAACACATAATTAAGAACAAATCAAGTATTTATCATATAGTTTAGAAAACAATAACTAGATCCGTCTTAGGTTTCATCCCCCTCAGGTATTTGAGGGGTTTAGTTCATAATTATAAAAGAATACATCTCAGAAGAAAGTAAATAACAAAACATAAGAAAAACCCTAAAACCCCCTGAAGGAAATTGAAGGGAAGATCTTCCGTCTTGAGTGTGATTCTGGCGTCTGAGATGGATCAACTGGCTTTCTTGGAGTAATTCCCCTGTGTTCAGCCCTCTCCGGCTTTGCCCCCTTCATCAAAAGCCCTGACAGAAGGCTTCTGTCAAACTCCCCCTTTAGGTTTCCCTCTAGGGTGTTTATATAGGCTTTCGGATGCCTTACTTGGCCCACAAGTATCCTAATCTGAATGGAACTCATCTTGGCTATAGCAGGGACACGCCCGTCTGACACGCCCGTGGTCGACTCTCTCGGCCGTGGCCGATCCTGTTTGCCACACACGACCGTGTGATCTGGCCGTGTATGATGTTCTAGGCCGTGTCTCGGTTGTTACTCGAAACGCATGGCCGTGGGTGATAGTCCGGGCCGTGTGAGTCTCTAAGGTAAGCCCATTTTGCCCCTTTTTGGCCCGTTTCTCATTCTTTTCATCCTCCGATGCTTTCCTAAGTATAAAACATGAAATTAAAGGATTAGGAACATCAAATTCCACAATTCAAAGGATAAATCATCCAAAAAGTATGCTAAATGTGGGATTAAAATATGTATATATTGCGGTCTATCAATGTGACATCGACAGATTCGGCCATAACGTCCAGGCCGGGTTTGGGGTGTTACATTCCCATATTTTGGGCAGGCCTTCGGGCTGGATCGGGTGGCCCGACCCATGGATAGGTCTACTATACAACCATCTAATTTTGAAATCTTACAATAAAACCATGCAAATTTCAATATTTAATCATTTTAGTCCCTAGATTCAAAACTATTCAAAATCACTTTACAAAATAATTCAAATTCATCATCAAAATTCAAACTAAAGTATTAAAAACTAAAAAGATTCAAGAATACAATGAAAAGTTTTTAAATCTTTGACAATATCTCAAAATAGTCCCCGTGCTAGATAGATTAAGCTGCAACGATTTCAAAAATATAACATTTATGAAAAATGAGCTGAAAAATACCATGCATAAGAAATGAAGCTTGGCCCATTATTCCAAGATTTCAACCATGGAGTTTTGGTTGAAAGAACAACGATGATGAAAGTGAACTTTATTTTCCTTCATTATAATAATTTAACCTTATTTTAATATAATAAATTTAATCATAAATCTTAATAAACCAAGCCAAAACCAGCCACTAACATCAAGAATGGCTAAATTTCCATATTAGACCATTTATATATGCTTTTATATTTGATTTTCAATTTTAAACTCATAGTGATTGACTTTTGTAATTTTTACAATTTAGTCCTTTTTCTTTAATTAACTAGCCATACGTCAAAATTTCTGGACCAAATTTTAATATGACATTAATGATCTCGTAAATATTAAACAATTAATATTTATGGACCCACACACCAGAATTGTGGTCCCATGATAAACCACAATTTATACATATTTTGACCCCATGCTTGGCTTATTTTTGGATGAATTTTCATTAGATTTAATGAATTCGATGCTCCTAATCCTTTAATTTCATGTTTTACACTCAGGAGAGCTTAGGGAGTCAAAAAGAATGAGAAACGGGCCAAAAAGGGATAAAATAGGCCTACCTCGGAAATCAACACGGCCTGGACTATAGCACACGAGAAGATCACACGATCGTGTATGACAAGCAGAATCGAGCACGGCCTAATTTGTAGACCACACGGCCGTGTGTGGCGAGTAGAATCAAGCACGGCCTAAGCTATCGAACACGGGCGTGTCACACGGGCTTGTCCCTGCCAAACCTAATTTTAATTTCATTCGGAAAAGGTTACTTATAGGCCAAGAAAGGTGCTCCAAAGCCTATATAAACATCTTAGGGGAGGACCTAAAAAGGACACGCAGAGTAGAAAGCAAAAAATACTCGAAGACAGCCATCGGAAGTAGCTCGGAAGAAGGATCTCCATCAAGACTGAAGATCTCCTATCAATTTCTCTTGAAGTTTTTTGGGTTTTCTTATGTTTTGTTGTTTTCCTTATTTTAAGATGTTTCCCTCTATCAGTATGAACTAAATCCCTTAAATACCTAAGGGGATGAAACCTAAGATGAATCTTATTACTATTTGATTTATAAGATAAATACTTGTTCTTATTCTTAATTGTGGGTTCTTATTCTTGTTTTAATAATTCAGGTTATTGATTCAAGTCGAATGTGCTTATTCAAAGGAGCAAAAGTCCCTGTGTAAGAGTAGATCAACACAATTAAGCGGAGTTGATTGCAACCCTAGAAATAGGGCGACGAAAATCTGCCGGATTAGAGTCAAATCTAATAAGGGAATCCATAGATCGAGTTAATGCGACAATAGGGATTTAATTAGAAAAAGATTTCAATTAATCAACCTAGAGTCAGTTGTTTTTAGTCTTGAAAGAGATATTAACATAATTTAGGGATTTCTACGGTTAAGTCAAGTGAATAAATCATATGAATCAGAAGTAATAAGTGAAGTCTAGTTAGATTCTTCCTTGGGTATTGTCTACCTCATAAAGTTGTCTAAAAAGTATTTTCCTAATTCATTCTCTGCCGTGCTTTTAATTAATTTTAGTTTAAAAGAAATCACTCCAATTCTTAGGCTAGATAATAGGAATATAGTAATTACTAGTACTCTTGGTCCTTGTGGATACGCTATTTCCGGTCTTACCTTAACTATACTATTAAACGATAGGTGCGCTTGCTTTATTGTGATCATAGTTAGTTAGAGACACATCAAGTTTTTGGCGTCGTTGCTAGGGACTAAGATATTAGGAACACTAAATTTTTATTACTTTAGCCATTTTTATTTTATTGTAATTTATTTTTATTTTATAGTTACTTTTCTAATTTTTCTTCTTCTTTGTTTCTGGCAGGTGTCTCTAGTTTATGACTAGAAGAAACCCGTCAGACCTTTGATTTACGACAGTGATGATATAGAAGGCACCGCTCATGAAATCGTAGGGAGATAAGGCGAAGTCTACAATACATAGAGGAAGAGCAAGAGGACAATACTAATACTACCGAGGAGATGGCTGGTAATAATCCGCTACCCCCGATGGTTGCCGAAAATCCTGCTCCTCGTACTATGTATGATTATGCTAAGCCTAATTCAACTAGGGCTAAATCGAGTATTGTTAGACCTGCTATTGCTGCAAATAATTTCAAACTAAAACCTAACACTATTCAAATGATTCAACAGTTTGTTCAGTTTGATGGTTTGTAGGACGAAGACCCAAATACTCATTTAGCAAATTTTCTAGAATTCTGTGATACTTTCAAAATAAATGGCGTTTCTGATGATGCCATTCGCCTTCGGTTGTTTCCCTTCTCGTTGAGGAACAAAGCTAAACAGTGGTTGAAATCGTTACCATGAGGATCAATCACTACATGGGAACAAATGACCGAAGAATTTTTGCTTAAATATTTTCCGCCGGCTAAAACGGCTAAGTTGAGGAATGATATCTCTTCCTTTATGTAGATGGATTTAAAAACCCTTTACGATGCATGGGAGAGATACAAGGATTTACTGAGAAGGTGCCCTCACCATGGGTTACCATTATGGCTACAGGTTCAAACCTTTTATAATGGTGTGAACCCCTCAACTCGGCAATTGATTGACACAGTCGCCGGTGGTACACTAAATAACAAAACACCTGAGGCTACTTACGAATTCATTGAAGAGATGTCACTGAATAACTATAAGTGGCAAGTTATGAGGACGAAGCCAACAAAGGTAGCCAATGTTTTCAACCTCGACGCAGTCACCATGCTATCAAACCAGGTAGAGCTTCTAAATAAAAAGATTGATGGTTTGTGTGGTTCTTCGCAGGTATATCCAGTGATACAGTGCGATACAAATGGAGGAGGGACGAACAATACAGAATATCCATCCTACAACCCTGGCATAGAAAGTGAACAGATGAACTATATGGGTAATAATTCTAGACATCAGAATAATCCCTATAATAACACTGATAATCCAGGTTGGAGGAACCACCCAAATTTCTCATGGGGTGGTCAAGGAAATCAGAGACAACAACCCCCTCCAGGCTTTCAATAACAACCCTACCCACAGGAGAAGAAGCCGAACCTTAAAGAGATGCTAACAAAATTCATCTCGGTGTCAGAAACCCACTTTCAAAACATCGAAACAACACTCAAAAATCAACAAGCGTCGATTCAAGGTCTCGAAAACCAAATAGGTCAGCTTGCTAAGCTGATCTCTGAACGACCACAAGGTAGCCTGCCAAGTAACACTGAAACTAACCCAAAGGAGCAACTTCATGCCATTACTGCTCACGATAGTGAAGGGTTAGACGAACAAAAACCAAGGTAAGAAAATGTGGTAGATAAAGGTAAGGTTGAGGTAAGCCATAATAAACCAAAAATTGGTAAGTACAGAGTACAAACCTCGTGTGCCATACCCCAATGTGACGAAGAAAGACCGCACAGATGAAAATTTCGGTAAATTTCTTAAACTTTTAAAGAAATTGCATATTAACTTACCATTTATTGAAGCTCTTTCGCAGATGCCCAATTCAGTAAAATTTTTAAAAGAGCTTTTGGCAAACAAACGGAGGTTAGACGATGCGTCGCATGTGGAGCTAAATGCAGTTTGCTCAGCAATTTTACAGAATAAACTACCCCGCAAATTAAAAGATCCAGGGAGTTTTACGATTCCTTGCTTAATTAGTAGTTTATCTGTTAATAATGCTTTAGCTGATTTAGGGGCAAGTATTAATGTTATGCCTTATAAAATGTTTAAACAACTAGGTCTTGGAAAACCCAAACAAACTAGGATGAGCATTCAATTGGTTGATCAAACCATTAGATTTCCTAGGGGTATAATTGAAGATATGCTAGTAAAAATTGATAAGTTCATATTCCCAGTAGACTTTATTGTTTTAGACATGGATGAGATAGTGACGTTCCTTTAATTTTAGGACGACCCTTTTTAGAAACTGCTAGGACCATTATTGATGTTGATACAGGGGAATTAATACTTCGTGTAGGTGATGACATGATCAAACTCCAAGCACGTGATTCTGTCAGAATATCTAGTGATCAAGATGATACAAGTCCTGTTAATGTAAATGAACTTAATGTTCAATCTTCTTTGCAGGAAATTCCTCAGAAAAAGATGACAGAGCCATGGCCCAGCTCTCATATTGAGAATAGAACTGTTCATGAGGAACGAAGGCTCCAGATTGAGGAACTAGATGAATGGAGAACACAGTTTAAGGAGAAATTAAAAGTACACGATGAACCGAAGCAGAGCCATGACAAGCCTAAAGATAAAACGAGTCAAATTGAGGTTGGAGACTGAGTTCTAATGGATAATACAGATCCTCATGTTGCCGCTATTGAACCTAATGGAACAACCCTTTTCACGGTACTTAATATTTTCCCATACGGTACAGTCGAGGTAACTCATTCCAAATTTGGCACCTTCAAGGTAAATATTACTCGTCTAAAACCTTATTTTAACAAAATTGATAGCAGGAATGAGGAGTTTCAACTCCTCGAACCACCATGATCATGTGAGTGAAAGGTAAGTCTAGCTTAGGACTTTAAAAAAGCGCTTCTCGGGAGGCAACCCGAGCACTAACCTAATTAATATCCATATTTTCGATTTTTTGGCACCTAACTAAAAACTAACCATATTAATAGGCGCAGGTTCCCTACCACACGACCTTACACACGGGCGTGGCCGTGGCCGTGTGTACACCGCGAGGAGGTACATCAGCGTGGTAGAGACCGTGCGAAAACAGGACAAAAATTTCCCCAAAACACGGGCTGCTATAAAACGCCACGGCGGTGCGATACAGCTATGGTTGAAACTGACTAAAGAACATGGGCGTGCGACACGCCCGTGCCTATAGGCCGTGGTCGACACTGACTAATTAACACGGGCGTGCTAACCTCTACACGGGCATGGGAGAAACAAACGAAGCATCACACTGCAGTGCGATTTGGCTGTGTGACCTAACACGCCAAGGGAACACGGGCGTGGGCCACGACTCAGACTCGCCCTAATCCAATAAAATACGAAACACACGGGCTAAACACAAGGCACACGAGCGTGGGCCTCGACCGTGTACCTCAATCCTTATTTAAAACCCCCAAACCTTTCTTCTTTCTTCTCCCTTCTCTCTTCCAAATCCCCCCAAACCCTAGCCTCTCTAACCTGCGCCACAACTCCGGCCACCAGCCACCGACGAACCCCCTCCTTTTTCCCTCATTCTTTCTTCCCTTTCCCTTCTCTTTGCACCACCACATACCAACCCTCGAAATCACCATTCTCTCCGCCCAACACGCCGTCTGCCCGTCGCCGACCGCTCCTTTTTCATCTCTTTTATTATGATTATTTTTATTTAGTAATTATTATTATTTTTTTATTATTTTCTTTATTTCTTTATTTTTGTTGATTATTATTTCATTATTTAGGACTATTTCGATATTACTTGAGGTGATGCTTGAATTATCTAGTGCAAATCATTTTTAGGTACACAATGACTAATACTCGAGGCAAGACCAAGCCCGCCATCCCCGCTTCGAAAAAGCGAAAGGATCCCGACGCGGTCTCCCCGTGCGCGACCACTTTACAGTAGATATGCCACCACTCCCTCATAGACCAGTTCATGTCGGCTGCTTCATTAACTCAATTTCAAAAGGTGCAAGGTGCTACCAGAGTATCCTCCCCCACCTTCACCTCTGCCTAGTTCGTCAGGCTTCTTTTCACGAATTCCATCCAAAATTCAGGAAGTTTCACTTCTCTCCCTATCTTATGATTTTCTTACTATATTACTATTATCTATCCTTGTACATTGAGGACAATGTACATCTTAAGTGTGGGGAGGTTTATTATATCATTATCAGAAAATCCCTGAATCATGTCATGTTCTTAAGTAATGTTCTCATATTACTATTAGAATGAAATTTCTACTGATTTATGATTTTTATTTATATGTTTTGGATTAAGTCATAGGTAATGGTGCATTGATAGTTTAAACTTTAAGACATTACAGAATCAAGCATGATAAGTCTATTTTCAGAATTAAAACTTTATTAGGTTGTTTCCCTAAATTTAAATATTACTTTGAAGTTTGAAATTTGCAAGGTTGACATCAAAAACCATAGTTTTTGTGAGATTTTGAGCCTTTTAGATCATATTCTTTTCTTGCTCACTTTATTGTTGGTTATGAGTGTGTCAATATTGATTTGTTATTCTAGAACTTGCTTCGATTATGCATGTCGAGACCACATCCTTAATTTGATACACTGAGATGATAAAGGCACCTAGGTTTTAACCCACTTACCCCAAAAAGCCTACCTTCATAATTAACCCCTAGTGAACCTCTTTAATCCTAATAAACCGTTTATTGATCTACCCCTAATATTAACCCAATACCCATTCTTTTTGACTCATTGAGAATTTTCTCTTATTATATTAACCGTTTTTTATCGAGATTTAATCGGATCAGTTGCCTAACTATGTTCTATATTTTAGTCGTTAAATAAATACTTGTTCTTAAAAAAAATTTGGAAATTTATTCATTATTAGTTCTATGTTATTTGAGCTTAAGCGATTAATTCCACATTTTGAGAAGAAGCTCGTGTTTGTTGTTGTAACATCCGGGATTTGGGGGCTTTGCATTTATTATGTTTCTTTGTGTGTTGGCATACTCTATCTATTAGTTTGTTATGTTTGGGGGCCCCTGGAAGGCTCGGGGTTAAGCCGAAGCCTTGGCCAAAATTTCAATTTTGGGCACTTTAGGGAAAGCTAGCTGAGCCAGGTTTTAAGAATTTTTGCTTGTGTTTGAAGACACAAGAGCTGCGATGGTAAAGTGGCGGGAGACGCCACCTAGCATGCGAGGAGGTGGCGTCACAAGGAGAAGCCGAGAGGGAGGGTTCGAATCTTTAAAGCAAAGACAAGGGAGTATTATTTTTGGCTCAGGCAAGGGAGGCAGCTGGATGGTAATCAAACTCTGGAGGAGAGAGACAAGACCTGGTCAAGAATTTCAAACGGGTGGTGGAGAGCTATTTGGGGAGTTTGAATCATTCAAACTAATTTGAATAAGTGGAGGAGAGGGGATTTAGGAGTGAATCAAGAGAGAATCAAGGGGATGAATGTGGAGAAGGGTGTTAGCCGAATCTTTGAGTGGTGTTAAGTGAGTTAGGCATTCGGTTTTGGTTGAAGAGTGTAGGTGTCGAATTTTTGTGGAGTGTTTAGCAATTGGTGTTTTTTTTTCATTTTGGAAACTTTTGGTTCTTTTCCTTGTGAGCCGAAACTCCTAAGGCTATTGTTGATTCTTCATTCAGCTAGAAAAACCGAAACCATCTTCTCCCTCTTTTGCATTTTTGGTAACTTGAGTTCATTGCTTCACCATCAAGAGTCGAAACAATTCTCTTCTTCTTTGGTTCAAACGTGTTTCTCATTTGATATCCCCTTAGCCGAACCCTCCTACTCTTCTCCATTTAATCATTTTTCCCATTTGCTCACTTCTCAAGCCCCATCCCTTGGCCGAATTCCCTTAAGCTTCCACTCTCTTTTCGGTTCTTCTCTCATCTACTCAAGACGAAATCTATTCCTATTTCGCCTCTTTGGGTTTTTACTTTCGCTTTTCTATTTTCCTTGGTAAGCCGAATCTCTATAGCCATTTCTTTTACATTTTCTCTTTGTTTCTTCATAAGCCGAAATCAAGTTGTACTTATTCTCTTGTTTAGCCAAATATCTTTGGTGCTTATGTCTCTTGCCCGATTCTATTTCAGTGAAGTGCCGCCACTCATCCTCCTATCTCCCTTTCAAATCGGTTCCTTCCTGTTTAGTGGTAAGCGCCAGTTTCTTTCTCTATTCTCTCTTAATCTCTGTTTGGTTGGTAACCGATGGGGTTAACCATGTTCTGTATTTCTTTGGCCGAAAGGCCACTCTTTCTAATCCATATCTTGGAGGGCTGATTCTAATATGGAGTTTGTGTAGGGATTTCAGTGACTTTCTAATCCAGGTGTAATAGCCTCCGGGTTCTATCGACTTAGGTAAGAAATCGTTATATTATTAAGCGTATATCCTTAATTTCTCTGCTTCGATGTCTTAACCCGGTCTTCTGACCAAGATCATTTTTATGGAAATAAGTACCAGCCGAACAAAGGAGGGGGTTGGACACGTAGTCCCTAACCCTAAATTCAAGAAGCGAGCGGTATCAGTAGTTCGTGATTGGCCACCGAGTTGTGGGCTGGCTTCTGAAAGGGATAAGTAGATCGTTGTGATCCCTGCGAGTGAGGACGGTAGCGAGATCGATAGTGTAGTCTTGCGTATTTACAGGTGTGTAATTCCGACACCTTCATGTATGTTATTATTATGTATATATGTGATGTTTGAAAGCCGAAAACACAATAATAGTTATTGTGATACCCATAAAGGGTAATAATCGTGACACTAAGTACGTTCTTTCCCCGAGTATGCCTTGTAAATATGGTCGTTAGCATGAATATTCATATGCCTTAAATGTTTTATGTATGTTGTTATGTGTTGCATCCATACCATCATGATTGTATATTGCATGGGCATGGGGATATGATAATGATGAATGGGGCGATGTTAAAGGTGGCTTTGCCATACTACTGACGGTGACGTTGTCACATTATTAAAGGTGGCTCTGCCACATATGACGGTGACGTTGTCACATTATTATGGTGGCTATGCCACATATGTCGCGATGAGCAGCTAACTGCAGCATGACTGCCATCGATGGTGTGTAGCGGATGGAGGATCGATTGTAGAAATGCCCACTTGTGTGATTGGCAGGATCGAGTGGTGTGTAGCGGATGGAAATTTAGGTGGGATTGGGTTTTGCATCATTTTGCATATGAAACCTGTTATTCTGTACTATGGGGCTAAAGCCCAATCTGATTTCAAATGGGCTTCGCTCAATGTGATTACTTAAAAAGGGGATAAGATGGTAAGTGATGGGCTTGAGTTGCACACTGAGTCTTTTGACTCACTCTGTTTGCTTAACATCTTTGCAGGTAATACATAGTGCAGTGGACCGGGCTAGATAAGACTACGAGGTGGCCATGCACTGTTTCTTTCTTTTAAATTAGAACATTATTCATCTTTAATTGGGATTCTATGTTGTAATAAGGCCACTATTAATTTGGTTTAAAGTTTCAGTTTAAGTATTAGACGCATTAAATCTAAGATAGTGGATAAGATGTTTTATTCACCGAATTGCAAACAAAGTTTTCTTATAACTTAATTAACAATTTCACAAACGGATTTCCGCAACGCACCTCTAGCTTAATCAAATGTAGCAACAGGTGTTTTTTTAAAAATGTCACTTAATCATAGGGTTTTGGCAAATTAAATTTTTATCTTAAATGAATAATGGGATTTTCGATTGAACCTTAAAACTTGGGATTTTAAAATGATTTAAAATTCTTCCGAGGATCGTAATACCTTATAAGTTCTTCCCTACTGACATGCCAGATCTGGTCGTGGTGTTTGGACAGGGTTTGGGGTGTTACAATTTTGGTATCAGAGCCTGGTTTCAAAAGCTCGGCCTTGGGTTTTGGGTTCAAAACATTTTTCGGAGTTGATTTAAAAGTGATAATATATAGATGAATGAATAAACGTTAATTGTTTTTCAGAAGCATGGCACCCGAGTCTCCGGCCAAGTCTGCCAGGTAAGTTTTTCTGATGGTTAAGTGATTTGCATAAAGTGGATGTATTATGTGAATATGTTGTTATGGATGATGAAATTAAGAGACTTTACTGTAGAAATGAAAAACTTTAGGAATACATGTGCTTGCAAAAAAAAACTACTTATAATCTTATCTTCATAAAACTACTCGGTAATAAACAGTGGAAGAAATGCTAATGCATAAAATTTGTAATCAAATAAGACGAAATGTTAGACATGAGTGCTAGACGTGGGCGTGGTGCACGTGGCCATGGTAGAGGCCGAGGTGTGGAAGCTGAGTTCTCGGAAGTAGGATATGAGCCTGAGGGTGAAGTGCCCGCATCACTTGTGGCGGAAGCGAAACCGTAAGACAGAATTGGTGGAGATGATGCCCTGTCTCAAGCAATGTTGCGTGTGTTGGAAAGAGTGGCTGGGGCAAGCAGTGGAGCAGCAACTCAGAAGTCCATCCCTGAGTGACTCCGAGCTAATGGAGCTGAAATATTTAGAGGTATTTATGGAGTAGCTCCAAACGTGGCTGAGTATTGGCTAGAGGCAGTCGAGAGAATTATGGATGATCTGGACTGCACGGCAGAGGAGAAGCTGAAGGGCGCGGTGTCTCTACTTCGGGATGAGGAATATCAGTGGTGGCTCACCGTGAGAGAGGGTACTTCGGTGGACCGAGTTGATTGGGATTTCCTTAAGCTGACATTTCAAGGAAAGTACGTTGGGGCCAGTTACATGGGTGCTCAGAGGAAAGCATTCTTGAATTTAGTTCAAGGGGGTAAGTCGGTAGCTGAATATGAGGCAGAATTTCTGTGGCTGAGCCGGTACGCCCGAGGGATAGTCGCAACCGATTATGAGCGTTGTGTGCGGTTTGAAGATGGGATGCGGAATAAGTTGAGGGTATTGATAGCTCCGCAGCGGGAGAGGGATTTTGCCGCATTGGTCGAAAAAGCTAAGATAGCCGAGGAAGTAAAGCGTACTGAGAGGCAGAATAGGGATAAAGAGTGAAGTAAAGGTAAGAGAAGTTTTGGGCCGTCAGGATCATCTGGGGGTTTTTAGAAGAGGCCTAGGTTGGATGGGCCAGCTCGAGTTCCGGCGCTTGTCGCAATGGGTCAGTTTCGTCCTTGTGCTCTGTGTGGAAAGATGCATCCGGGGGTATGTCAAAAAAGAACTGGGGAATGTTTTAAATGTGGATCTAAGGATCATATGGTTAGAGATTGTCCACAAGTGGAATAGGTGCGGGCAGCTGGACAGGGCTTTGATCAGTTCAGAAGAGGTGGTCAACAACTGCCGAGGGGTCATGGCCCAGCTAGAGGAGGAAATGGATTCGGTCGGGGTCGTGGAGCACCTGGTAGGGGTACCGGTAGTATAGACGCAAGACAGCCGGGTTTAGTCTATGCGGCACGGCGGCGAGAGGATGGCGACGCACTGGACGTCATAACCGGTATGTTTCTTATAGCTGATAAGCCTTTTCTTGCTTTAATTGATATTGGATCGACCCACTCTTATGTTGCTAGCACTGTATCTGATACTCTAAGTATAGAATCTGAAATAGCTGCTAGAGAAATGACCGTGGTTAGCCCTTTAGGACAATCAATGGTAGTGAATAAGCTATTTAGGGATGTGCCTCTGGAATATCAAGGAGTTTTGTTTCCGGCTGACTTGATGGAATTACCATTCGGGGAGTTTGATCTCATTTTAGGCATGGATTGGTTGGTTAAACATCGTGCTAAATTGGATTGCGCGGCTAAGCGAATGGTGTTGTGTACCCCAGAAGACGAAGATGTGGTCATGATAGGGGAAAGAAAGAATTATTTGGCTAACTTGGTTTCCGCTTTAAGGGCTATTAAGATGGTTCGAAAAGGGTGCAAGGCATTCCTAGCTTTTATCAGCGCACTGGATGCAAAGGAGGTGACTGCTAATGAGGTTAGAACAGTAAAGAAATTTGTGGATATCTTTCCTGAAGAGCTTCCAGGGTTGCCTCTGGATCGCGAGGTGGAGTTTGGAATTGAGCTACTTCCAGGTACAGCTCCGGTATCCATCGCCCCTTATAGGATGGCGCCGAAGGAACTGGTTGAACTTAAAGCTCAGATCCAAGAGCTGTTAGATCGTGGTTTTATCCGACCTAGTGTATCTCCGTGGGGAGCGCCGGTGCTGTTTGTGAAAAAGAAAGACGGGACCATGCGAATGTGCATTAACTACCGCCAGTTGAATAAATTGACGATTAAGAACAAGTACCCGCTACCGAGGATAGATGACTTGTTTGATCAACTCAAGGGTTCTTCAGTCTTTTCGAAGACAGATTTGAGGTCAGGATATCATCAACTTAAGGTCAAGGAAGCGGATATTCATAAGACGACATTTCAAACTCGATATGGTAACTACGAGTTTCTAGTAATGCCGTTTGGGTTGACGAATGCACCAGCTGCGTTCATTGATATGATGAACCGGGTTTTCCAACCCTATTTGGACCGGTTCATTGTAGTGTTCATAGACGACATTCTGGTATATTCCAAGTCAGAAGAGGAGCATGATTCGCATCTTCAGGTGGTGCTGCAGACTTTAAGGGAGAAGCAGCTGTACGCCAAATTTAGCAAGTGTGAGTTTTGGTTGAAATAAGTTACATTTCTGGGTCATGTGGTATCTGCAGAGGGAATTAGGGTTGATCCCCGAAAGATTGAAGCGGTGTTGGATTGGAAGTCACCTAAGTCTGTGGCAGAGATTCGGAGTTTCCTTAGTCTGGCTGGGTATTACCGAAGGTTCGTTGAGGGGTTCTCATTAATTGCGGCACCTTTAACTAAGCTGTTGAGGAAAGGGGTACCATTTGTTTGGACTGACAAGCAATAGGATAGCTTTGAGAAGCTGAAGAGGATCTTGACAGAGGCACCGGTGTTGATTCAGCCTGAGGCCGAAAAAGATTTTGTGGTGTATTGTGATGCTTCACACACAGGGTTAGGGTGTGTGTTAATGCAAGATGAAAAGGTGGTTGCGTATGCGTCTCGCCAGTTAAGACCGCATGAGGTGAACTATCCCACACATGATTTGGAGTTGGCAGCGGTAGTGTTCGCCCTGAAGATTTTGAGACATTACCTGTATGGGGAGAAGTCCATCATCTACTCCGACCACAAGAGTTTGAAGTATCTTCTAACTCAGAAGGAGTTGAATTTAAGGCAGCGAAGGTGGATTGAACTATTGAAGGATTACGACTGCTCGATCGAATACCATCCGGGTAAAGCTAACATGGTGGCAGATGCGTTAAGTCGGAAGGTAATATCAGATTTGAGGGTGATGTTTGCCCATCTCAGCCTGTATGATGATGGGAGTTTGTTAGCTAAACTTCAAGTGAAGCCGACTTGGATAAGTCAGATTAAAGAGAAGCAGTTGTTGGACGATGTCTTGAGTGCTCGACTTCTGCAAGTGCAGATTGGGGGAATAGAGAATTTTAGTCTGAACAGTGATGGAGCTTTGTGTTTCCGTAAAAGGGTTTGCATACCGAAGGATGGTGGGCTAAGGCAGATGATTCTCCAAGAGGCGCATAGCAGCCCGTATGCTATGCATCCTAGTGGAAGTAAGATGTACCGAGATCTGCGTGAACAGTTTTGGTGGCCTGGTTTGAAGGGAGAGATTACCGAGTTTGTGAGTAAATGTTTAACGTGTCAGCAGGTGAAAGCGGAACATCAGTTGCCTTTGGGGTTACTGCAGCCAGTGAAGATTCCACAATGGAAATGGGAGAGGATTACGGTGGACTTTGTTAGTGGGCTACCTCTTACGCCCACTAAGAAAGATTCGGTTTGGGTGATTATTGACCGGTTAACAAAGTCCGCCCATTTCATACCTGTTCGAATCGACTATTCTCTGCAAAAGTTAGCCAAGCTGTATGTAGCAGAGATTGTGAGGTTGCATGGGGTACCTGTGTCTATCATATCTGACAGAGACCCCAGGTTTACGTCGAGATTCTGGAGAACGTTACATCAAGCGTTGGGTACAAGGTTAGACTTCAGCACAGCTTTTCATCCACAGACTGATGGGCAGTCTGAGAGGGTAATTCAGATCTTGGAAGATATGTTGAGGGGCTGTGTCATGGACTTCAGGGGTAGTTGGGAGGAGTTTCTACCATTGGCAGAATTCGCTTACAACAACAACTATCAGTCTAGCATTCAGATGGTGCCCTATGAAGCGTTGTATGGACGAAGGTGCCGTACACCTACTTGCTGGACAGAATTGGGTGAGCGTCAGATCTTAGGTCCTGAATTAGTTTCAGAAGCAGAGGAGAAAGTTAAATTGATCCGAACTCAGCTGAAGGAAGCGTCTGACAGACAGAAATCCTATGCTGACCTGAAGCGTAAAGACATAGAATTTGCGATAGGTGATCAAGTCTTCCTGAAAATTTCTCCGTGGAAGAAGGTGATGAGGTTTGGACGGAAGGGTAAGCTAAGTCCCAGGTTTATCAGGCCTTATCGTGTATTGAAGCGTGTGCGACCGGTAGCTTATCAGCTCGAGCTACCTTCAGAATTGAGTCAAATTCATGATGTGTTCCATGTCTCGATGTTAAGGCGCTACTGTTCGGATCCATCCCATGTCGTGCCAGTGGAGGAAATTAAAATAAGGCCTGGCATATCGTTTGAGGAGGAACCAGTGCAGATCTTAGATAGAGACGTTAAGGTGTTCAGAAGGAAAGCAGTCCCTTTAGTCAAAGTATTATGGCGAAATCACGGTTCAGAGGAGGCTACGTGAGAGCTAGAGGATGTTATGCGGCAGCAATACCCGCATCTCTTTTGACCAGGTAATTTCGAGGCTGAAATTTCTTTAAGGGGGTAGAATTGTAACATCCGTGATTTGGGGGCTTTGCATTTATTATGTTTCTTTGTGTGTTGGCATGCTCTATCTATTAGTTTGTTATGTTTGGAGGCCCCGGGAAGGCTCAGGGTTAAGCCGAAGCCTTGGCCAAAATTTCAATTTTGGGCACTTTAGGGGAAAGCTAGCTGAGACAGGTTTTAAGAATTTTTGCTTGTGTTTGAAAACACAAGAGCTGCGATGGTAAAGTGGCGGGGAGACGCCACCTAGCATGCGAGAGGTGGCGCGTACAAGGAGAAGGCGAGAGGGAGAGGGTTCGAATCTCTAAAGCAAAGACAAGGGAGTATTATTTTTGCCTCGAGCAAGGGAGGCAAATGGATGGTAATCAAACTCGGAGGAGAGAGACAAGACACTGGTCAAGAATTTCAAACGGGTGGTGGAGAGCTATTTGGGGAGTTTGAATCATTCAAACTAATTTGAATAAGTGGATGAGAGGGGATTTAGGAGTGAATCAATGGAGAATCAAGGGGATGAAGGTGGATAAGGGTGTTAGCCGAATCTTTGAGTGGTGTTAAGTGAGTTAGGCATTCGGTTTTGGTTGAGGAGTGTAGGTGCCGAATTTTTGTGGAGTGTTTAGCAATTGGTGTTATTTTTTCATTTTGGAAACTTTTGGTTCTTTTCCTTGTGAGCCGAAACTCCTAAGGCTACTGTTGATTCTTCATTCAGCTAGAAAAATCGAAACCATCTTCTCCCTCTTTTGCATTTTTGGTAACTTGAGTTCATTGCTTCACCATCAAGAGCCGAAACAATTCTCTTCTTCTTTGGTTCAAACATGTTTCTCATTTGATATCCCCTTAGCCGAACCCTCCTACTCTTCTCCATTTAATCATTTTTCCCATTTGCTCACTTCTCAAGCCCCATCCCTTGGCCGAATTCCCTTAAGCTTCCACTCTCTTTTCGGTTCTTCTCTCATCTACTCAAGACGAAATCTATTCCTATTTCGCCTCTTTGGGTTTTTACTTCCGCTTTTCTATTTTCCTTGGTAAGCCGAATCTCCATAGCCATTTCTTTTACATTTTCTCTTTGTTTCTTCATAAGCCAAAATCAAGTTGTACTTATTCTCTTGTTTAGCCGAATCTCTTTGGTGCTTATGTCCCTTGGTCGATTCTATTTCAGTGAAGTGCCGCCACTCATCCTCCTATCTCCCTTTCAAATCGGTTCCTTCCTGTTTAGTGGTAAGCGCCAGTTTCTTTCTCTATTCTCTCTTAATCTCTGTTTGGTTGGTAACCGATGGGGTTAACCATGTTCTGTATTTCTTTGGCCGAAAGGCCACTCTTTCTAATCCATATCTTGGAGGGCCGATTCTAATATGGAGTTTGTGTAGGGATTTCAGTGACTTACTAATCCAGGTGTAATAGCCTCCGGGTTCTATCGACTTAGGTAAGAAATCGAAATATTATTAAGCGTATATCCTTAATTTCTCTGCTTCGATGTCTTAACCCGGTCTTCTGACCAAGATTGTTTTTATGGAAACAAGTACCAGCTGAACAAAGGAGGGGGTTGGACACGTAGTCCCTACCCCTAAATTCAAGAAGCGAGCGGTATCGGCAGTTCGTGATTGGCCACCGGGTTGTGGGCCGGCTTCTGAAAGGGATAAGCAGATCGTTGTAATCCCTGCGAGTGAGGATGGTAGCAAGATTGATAGTGTAGTCTTGCGTGTTTACAGGTGTGTAATTCCCACACCTTCATGTATGTTATTATTATGTATATATGTGATGTTTGAAAGCCGAAAACACAATAATAGTTATTGTGATACCCATAAAGGGTAATAATCGTGACACCAGGTACGTTCTTTCTCCGAGTATGCCTTGTAAATATGGTCGTTAGCATGAATATTCATATGCCATAAATGTTTTATGTATTTTGTTATGTGTTGCATCCATACCATCATGATTGTATATTGCATGGGCATAGGGATATGATAATGATGAATGGGGTAGTGTTAAAGGTGGCTTTGCCACATACTACGGTGACGTTGTCACATTATTAAAGGTGGCTCTACCACATATGACGGTGACATTGTCACATTATTACGGTGGCTATGCCACATATGTCGCGATGAGCAGCTAACTGCAGCATGACTGCCATTGATGGTGTGTAGCGGATGGAGGGTCGATTGTAGAAATCCCAACTGGTGTGATTGGCAGGATCGGGTGGTGTGTAGCGGATGGAAATTTAGGTGGGATTGGGTTTTGCATCATTTTGCATATGAAAACTGTTATTCTGTACTATGGGGCTAAAGCCTAATCTGATTTCGAATGGGCTTCGCTCAATGTGATTACTTAAAAAGGGGATAAGATGGTAAGTGATGGGCTTGAGTTGCACACTGAGTCTTTTGACTCACTCTGTTTGCTTAACATCTTTGCAGGTAATACATAGTGCAGTGGACCGAGCCGGATAAGACTACGAGGTGGCCATGCACGGTTTCTTTCTTTTAAATTAGAACATTATTCATCTTTAATTGGGATTCTATGTTGTAATAAGGCCACTATTAATTTGGTTTAAAGTTTCGGTTTAAGTATTAGACGCATTAAATCTAAGATAGTGGATAAGATGTTTTATTTACTGAATTGCAAACAAAGTTTTCTTATAACTTAATTAATGATTTCACAAACGGATTTCCGCAACGCACCTCTAGCTTAATCAAATGTAGCAACATGTGTTTTTTTTAAAATGTTACTTAGTCATAGGGTTTTGGCAAATTAAATTTTTATCTTAAATGAATAATGGGATTTTCGATTGAACCTTAAAACTTGGGATTTTAAAATGATTTAAAATTCTTCTGAGGATCGTAATACCTTATAAGTTCTTCCTTAGTGACATGCCAGATCCGGTCGTGGTGTTTGGGCCGGGTTTAGGGTGTTACAGTTGTAATTATTCAGTATTAGTCCATTTTTCTAGTTAGGTAAATTGTCAATTCGATCTCGATTCTAACCCTCTAATTTAGCCTTTATCCACACCTTTAACCCAAGCCCCGTTACCACCCTTTTTAAGACCTTTTGATTTGTGTATCATCGCATTCTATAGTGGTGGAGATTTGATTTTCATGCAAGCCTATGGGATTAACTTTTCATGTTTGACTTTTGAGTGCTTAATCTGAACCTTAAACATGTTGAGTGATTTGAGTGAATCTTTAGTGAGGATGTCAATTCTTGTCGATTTTGAATCAAAGGTGATTATTTAGGTAAGAGGAAACACCTATGTTTTCATGCTATAAAAATTTGTGACTTGGATTGTTTGAATCTTTAGCACTCTTTTAGTTAAATTATCAATGTATGAATTACTTGTGAATTATGATGAGACATTATTGATAAGAATTATGAATTGAGGAAGTTAATTTTAATTGTGAGTTGAGGATTTCTTGAGGACAAACAAGGGCTTAAGTGTGGGGATATTTGATAAACCACAATTTATACATATTTTGACCCCATGCTTGGCTTATTTTTGGATGAATTTTCATTAGATTTAATGAATTCGATGCTCTTTATCTTTTAATTTCATGTTTTACACTCAGAAGAGCTTAGAGAGTCGAAAAGAACGAGAAACAGGCCAAAAAGAGACAAAATAGGCCTACCTCGAAAATCAACACGGCCTGGACTATAGCACACGGGAAGATCACACGACCGTGTGTGACGAGCAGAATCGAGCACGGCCTAAGTTGTAGGCTACACGGCCGTGTGTGGCGAGCAGAATCAAGCACGACCTAAGCTATTGAACACGGGCGTGTCCCTGCCGAACCTAAGTTTAATTTCATTCGGAAAAGGTTACTTGTAGGCCAAGAAAAGTGCTCCAAAGCCTATATAAACACCCTAGGGGAGGACCTAAAAAGGACACGCAGAGTAGAAGGCAGAAAATACTCGAAGACAGCCATCGGGAGCAGCTCGGAAGAAGGATCTCCATCAAGACTGAAGATCTCCTATCAATTTCTCTTGAAGTTTTTGGGTTTTGTTGTTTTCCTTATTTTAAGATATTCCCCTCTATCAGTATGAACTAAATCCCTTAAATACCTAAGGGGATGAAACCTAAGACGAATCTTATTACTATTTGATTTATAAGATAAATACTTGTTCTTATTCTTAATTGTGGGGTTCTTATTCTTGTTTTAATAATTCAGGTTATTGATTCAAGTCGAATGTGCTTATTCAGAGGAGCAAAAGTCCCTGTTTAAGAGTAGATCAACACAATTAAGCGGAGTTGATTGCAACCCTAGAAATAGGGCGACGAAAATCTGCTGGATTAGAGTCAAATCTAATAAGGGAATCCATAGATCGAGTTAATACGACAATAAGGGGTTTTAATTAGAAAGAGATTTCAATTAATCAACCTAGAGTCAATTGTTTTTAATCTTGAAAGAGATATTAACATAATTTAGGGATTTCTACGGATTAAGTCAAGTGAATAAATCATATGAATCAGAAGTAATAAGTGAAGTCTAGGTGGATTCTTCCTTGGGTATTGTCTATCTCATAAAGTTGTCTAAAAAGTATTTTCCTAATTCATTCTCTGTCGTGCTTTTAATTAATTTTAGTTTAAAAGAAATCAGTCCAATTCTTAGGCTAGATAATAGGAAGATAGTAATTACTAGTACTCTTGGTCCTTGTGGATACGATATTTCCGGTCTTATCATAACTATACTATTAAACGATAGGTGCGCTTGCCTTTATTATGATCATAGTTAGTTAGAGACACATCATCCCAAAACCACTATTTTTGACACCATTAGAAAATGGGCTGTTACAAATTGACTAACCAAATTTCAATTCATTTATATACTAAATCAGAGATTTCAATCTCTTAATATTATTTTAAGGCCCTTATAAAAGGCTTAGTTCATAATTTTACTCTTTATTGTTGAACATTTATTTATTTAGCTTAATTAACTCATAACAACTTAATTTAGGCCACAAATTTTTAAAATTTAGTATCCTAACATCCATTATTAGCTTATTCATTTATTCAATTTTTTAGTATCATTTAGTACATACCACTTTAGTTCACATATAACAATTTATATTTTCAGGAAAATCTCATTATAAAGATTTTAATTCATTTCACCCATAGAAAAATTTAGTAAAATGACTCGGATATATGAGAACTATCTAGAACACACTAGAGAGCACATAAGTGATTATCCTTAAGGCTTCATATCACATCCTTCCAAAATACACTAGAAAGCACATAAGTGTTTGCAACAACCCGTTTTTCAATAGTGTCAGAAACAATAGTTTCGAAACCCCATTTATGATATTAGAGTCCGTAAATATTATTATTTAATATTTATGAGGTTATTAAAAATTTTAATTAAATTTTGGTCCTTCAATTTTGTCAATCGGATAGTTAATTAATATAATGACTAAATTGTAAAAGTGGTAAAAGTTAATCATTTTTTATTTTTAATTAATTGGAGGACCAATTAAGCAGTTGGACCATTATATTATTATCAAACAGTTGTGGATGTTTGGTGTAATCCACTAAATGTGTTAATTAGGCTTCAGATTAACTAATTAAGGTTAATTAAGTTAAGTTTAATTAATTAAATATTAAACTAAATATATATATGTTAAAATTAAGTAAAAATAAAATATTTTCATATCATCTTCTTCTCCAATCAAAACCAAAAATAAAGAAAGGGTTTCAAACCTGCAAAACTTTCACTTAAAGATTGGTAAGTGATTTTAAGTTTGTTTCTTGTAATTTTTATGTTTTTGAGATCTCGAGATCTTAATTTAATTAGCCAGTGTACCAATTTGTAAAACTGTTAAAGTTTTCAAAAGTTTCCATTGTTGATTTCTTGAAGTTCTTGGTGTTAAGTTGTTAGATTTTAAGCTTAGAAGTGAAAAATGACTAGTTTGTAAAGTTTAATTGCTAGTTTTTGAACATAGGGACTAAAGTGCATAAATTTTGAATTTGATATTAAATTTTTGTAATTATAGATAATAAAGAGTTATAAAAGGATGTAATTAAGATCGGTTTCAAAATCGAAGCTCAAAGTTAAAAGTTATGGTAAATCTGATTTTAAGGACTAAATTGAATAAAATGAAAACATTTAGGGAAATTTTGAACAATAAAATTGAACTGACATATGTATATAATAGGATGTTATAAGATATTTGGAATTGATAAATTGAAATGGATTATCATATAGATCGATATTTGAATCACTCGGAGGATAATTGAGGAAAAGGAAAAATTACGTATTAGTCCTCGACATCTTATTTATTTGCTATTTTTCCAATTAAGTTCATATGAAGTATATTATTTTAATTAATTGATATGTTGAATTGTTGTTAGCTCGATAAATCAACTAGAAATCACTAAGAGGGGGTGAATTGGCCTTTAAGAAAATGGTGGAAGCAACAAATGAATGAGCAATAAAGAACACAACGATTTATAATGGTTCGACCCCAATTGCCTATTCCACTACCTTAGCTTTCCACAACTATGAATTTTCCCAAATTCACTAAGTTGATAACCTTTGAGGAGAAGGTTTAACCTTATAGTATCCCTTAAGATTTCTACCCAAAATCATAAGTGTAACATCCTAGAAAGGGCCTATGCATTTTCGGTTTAGTTCTACGAAGTGACATGTTTTAGGTACTAAGAATAAATTTTGAATATTTTTGGAAACCCGGAAATGAGTGAAAATAAGTTAGAAATGAACATTTTTGGAAACCTGAAAATGTATGGAAATGTTAAGTTTAAAAATGGAAGGTGAACATTTTTGGAAACTAGGAAATGTAAGGAAAATGGAAAGTGAACATTTCTGGAAACTTGGAAATGTAAGAAAATGTCAAGTTTACAGAGCCGAACGAAAATTTTTGGAAACTTAGAAATGACCTAGAAATGACGAGTTTTAAGGTTTAAAAGGGGAAATTAAGGCAAGGTGGCCTTAAAAGAAAAAGTTTGTGGAATTTGACACACAAACAGGCTTGGAAAAGTGGTCTGAAGATGCCACTTAGGGCCTATGGAAATGGCGCCATATGCAAGAGGAATGGGCACGAGTTCGAGTCACTTGGGAAGCAAATAAAGGAGGTTTTATTTTTGCTTCCAGAGACCGAGGTGGACGACACATGGCTATAAATTAGGAGCTTTTATTATTTTATAAATAGTGGATAAATAAGGGATTTATTTATCATTATTTTCAAGAGATAATTGTTGGATTAAATTCTTTTAATTTGAATAAAGAGATAAAGAGGAAAATAAGGGAGAAGTGATGGCCAAGTAAGGGACTTTGAGTTTAATAATTTCGGCTAAGTAAGGATAGTTGCTGAATTATCTTTTATTTTAAGTGATAATTAAAGGATAAAGTTATCGATAGAGGAGTGGTGGCCAAGTAAGGGACTCCTTAGATGATAATTTCGGCTATAAAAGGAAGGAAGGAGGGCTACTCATCAATTTGTGCTTCCTCCTTTCTCTCGCCGAATTCTTAGTGCTCTCTTCTCTTCTTTTCTTTCTTTTCTTTTGTCAAGTCGAGATTAAGTAATTGTTGGAACCTAGCCGAATATTTTCCTCTCCATTAGAAGCCATAGCCGAATCTCCCTGTGAATCTAAGCAAGGAAGTAGTCGATCAAGTATTAAGGGGATCTCTCGGGTTTCTACAACTGTCGACTACAAGGAGGAATATTTCGGGATCTAAGGTAAGAAACTATAAGATCCAAAGATCTTGTTTTAAGTTTTAATGTTAGATTAAACCTAACATGTGATTATAGGAATTTCGACATCCCTAGGAAAGCAAGGATACTTTTCGGATTTGAGATCACAAAGGTATGTGTTTAAGACATTCGCCCAAGCCTATTTTAAGTGTTTGGATTTATTCCCAAAAGCCAAAACTAACCTATGATGTGTTTTAATGATTGGCCGAATGCAAGAAGGAATACAACAAAGTTTTGGGACTTGATTCTTAAGTCAATCGGGAACAAGGTAGGTTTTTCGTATACAAATCCTACTAGGATTTGGTTTTAAAGCCAAAAGGTTTATTAATGTGTTTAAATGATTGGCCGAATATAGGAGTTAAGGATCTAAATCAGTAGATCGGTTCTTCGGGATTTCAAGGACTTTGTTAAGCGAATCAGGTGTGTACCCCACACTAACTTTTAATAAGATTTATGGTAATATGTAATATATGCATGTTTATAAGAATGTGGCTAAGGTACCATAATATGGTACAAAGTACTCAGGTACGTTTCCTACTTCCACTAGGATTATGAAATATGTTATTTATAACATGTGAAAATTTATAAGAATGTGAATTTAAGTATGATATGCATGATATGAACAATATGGGTCATTCGGGATATATGAAAAAGGGGAAGTGAATGTGATGACTACGGTCTCACTATCTGAATGTGGTGACTTCGGTCACATTATCTCGAATGTGGTAACTTCGGTTACATTATCGAATGTGGTGTCTCATGACACAATTATCTCGTGGCTATGCCACAAAATTTTATATGGGCGATGAGCACGCCGATCGCAAATGATCGCCTTCGATGGTGTGTGGCGGATGGAGGGTTGACTTAGTAGTCCCCACGGTGTGCGCAGTTGGTACGGGGATGTGTAGCGGATGGCACCTAGGTTTGGGTTTGGGTTGCATCATCATTTTTATCTATTATATGAATAAGTATTGGATATGAAAAATGTATGCCTCGATCTATTGAATTTTAGTGTTGTGTACACATTGAGTCTCATTGACTCACCCCGCTGTGGGACTATTTTTCAGTGACGAGCAATAATGGACCTGGTTCGGCAAGCTTAGGGATGGCCATGCTCAGCTTGAAGTTTTATTCAATATGGATACTTAAATTTATTTAAGTATTTTAGAATTTTATTTTGGGATTCTACTTGATGTAATAAGGCCATAAGTTACATTTCCTTATTTTTATTTTTAATTACTATGTTACTTAATTATTTTCAATTAAAGTTAAGTAAAATTTATTTCTTTAAAAATAAACCCTAATTGTTTTTTCATCTTAATTAATTAGACTTTAAAATAAGATCAATGGGTTTTTAACTCAAGCCCAACCCAAAACAATAGTTTTTAAAAATCGCACAAGTTTTCCTCTGGTAATAAAAGAATTTTGTAACCAGATTACTTAAGGAACATACCAGATCCGGTCCAGGCTCGTGGGCCGGGTGTGGGGTGTTTCAGTTTGGTATCAGAGCCCAGTTTTAAACTCTCGGCCTGTGGGCTAAGGCCCAAAACGTTTTCAAATCGAGCCAAGTAAGCTTTTTGAAAGGATTTTATGAAATAAACAGGTTTTCTGGCATGGCTCCTAAGTCTCCGACCCGTAGTGCACCAGGTAAGTACCCCTAACCATTTTTGTGATTATGTGTAATGAATATTAGAAGGGTAGAAAAGGAATGGAACGTAAAATAGCATGATAGGAACTTGAACCCTAGGACTAGTCTACTCAAACACAAACACATAAGACTTAAGGAACGTTAAACAAACCTATGGCTAAGTCACTGAGTTAGGGTGTGGTAACCCCGCATGCGCATGTCTAGGATTGGATCCTAAGAGCACAGGTATTTAAGCGATCCCTAGTGACTCACCTCCTCTTCGCAGGAATCCTACCTGGTTCATAGCTTCGGTTCACCCTAACCTAGAGGGCTCAGTAGGTGTGGCAACCTCTGTGCGCATGTCTAGGAATGGTTTCGATGGGAGCTTGGTATTTAAGCAGTCCGCGTGACTCACCTCCTCTCCACTCGAATCCTGCCTGGTGCGTAGCTTGGGTTCACCCTGACCAAGAGGGCTCGGTCATAGGCTAAACACAATGACTAAAACCCGAAAGGGAACTAGCCGTGTTTCCATAAAAACAACAAAACCCTAGTTTTAAAATTCTAAAAAAAAACTTTCTTCTAAATTCATGAAAACCATCTTTACAAAATTTTCCAAAGATTTACGATTTATACAAAATGCCCCCAGTGGTAAAATTACCAAAATACCCTTGGTTTATAAAATGACCAACTACCCAACAGTTTTGCCAAAATTTCATTATTTTATCAATGTTCAAAAACCCTAATTTGCAAATTATCAAAAATACCTTGAATTTTGGAAATTTCAAAATTGCCCCTAACTTATAAAATTACCAAAATGACCCGATTTCCAAAATTTTTGCAACATCACCGCTTTGAAAAGTACAATTCTCAAAAAGAACCCTCAAAGTTTTGCAACCTTTGAAATATCCCCGATTTATAAGATTTTACAAATTTACCCCGCTTGGAGAAAAAAATCACCGAAATGCCTCGGATTTCAAAATTTTTCAAAATACCCTGAATTTAAAATACCAAAATACTTTATGAAAAAATCACCAAGGAACTTTTTCCTTTTGAAAAATTACGAAAATACCATGTGGACAGATTACGAAAATACCCTCAGGTAGTGGAAAAACAATAACAATGAAAACTACAACCTTTCTCTGAATGAACGAAAGTTCATAATTGTTTGATAGATGTACGAATGAATGGAAAGACTGTGTGCATGTATGAATACGAAAGAACCACTCCTAAATTCTTTTTCATAAAACTTCTTCATTTGGTAAACAAGTGAAAGAAAGACTAATTCATAAAACTTCTTAATCGACACGACGTTAGAAATGAGCTCTAGAGGACGTGGTCGCCGTGGGACGAGGTAGAGGAAGGATGATGGTGTCGAACCCGTTAGATCGGGTCAAGGGTCCGACAATGAGATACCACCACCACCACCACCCCACCGTGGGTGTTGAGCAGCAAAGCTCGAGACGGGAGAAGATGCGTGTGTCGCAGTCGTCTTTGCGAGTTTTGGAGTTGGTGGTCGGTGCAGGGGAGGAAATTCGGGAACCCGTAAGTGCAGACTGAGCGGCTCGAGCTAATGGAGCCAAAATGTTTCGTGGAGTATCGGGTGTGGCACCCGGTTCACCGAGCATCGGTTGGAAGCAACAGAGCGCATCATGGATGAGCTTGACTTGACCTCTCGAGGAGAAGTTAAAAGGAATGGTAGCACCGTTACGCGATGAAGCGTGACGCTGGTGGTTAATCGTCGGGATGGTGCCACGGCTGAGGATCTGACCTGGGAATATGTTAAGGAAGCATTTCAGAAGAAGTATGTGGGAACCAGGTATACTGATGAGCAAAGGAAGGCATTTCTGGGGCTGGTTCAAGGAACAAGTCCGTGGGCGAGTATGAGGTCAATTCTCGAGGTTGAGCCGATATGCTCGAGGAGTAGTGGCAATCGAGCATGAGCGCTGTGTCCATTTTGAGGACGGGCTAAGGGATGATCTGAGACTGTTGATAGCACCGCATCAGGAGCGGGAGTTTTCTGCTTTGGTAGAAAAGGCCAAAGTGGCTGAAGGAATCAAGGATTCTACAAAGCAGACTGTGGATCGAAATAGGCCCAAAAGAGGTTTTGGATCGTCTGGGAAGGCTTAAAAGAGGACTAGAGTTGATGGGCGGCAAAATCAGCAAGCTGGTGCAGGATGGCAGTATCGTCCTTGTGAACATTGTGGGAAGAAGCACTTAGGGGAGTGCTGGAAAAAGACGGGAGGATGTTTTCGGTGTGGGTCCAAGGACCATATGCTCAAGGATTGTCCTAAGAAACCAGATGAAAGTCGACCACCGCCTCGTAATGTTAGTCGTTGGTAGAGGAGGACAACACCTCAATGAGGTCGTGGTTCGAGTAATCGAGGTAACGGTGTCGGTAGAGGACGTGGAGCACAGGCGAGGTGCTTTGCTAATCGCCGAGGCAAGGCAACCGGGTTTGGTTTATGCGGTTCGTCGTAGGGAGGATTTTGAGACGCACTCTGGATGTTATAACCGCACGTTCCTTATTTATGGCAAGCCTTATTATGCCTTAATTGATGTGGGCTCGACCCATTCATATGTTGCATGTAGTGTAGTGGAAACACTAGGCCTAGACTCGAACTTGCGATAGGGAGATAATCGTAGTAAGCCCATTAGGCCTAATCGTAGTGGTGGATAAGATCTTTCGGAATGTACCCCTAGAGATTCAGTGGAGTGAACTTTCTGGTGACTTAATGGAACTACCTTTCGGGAGTTTGAACTTATACTTGGAATGGATCGCTAGTAGAGCACCGAGCCGTGTTGGATTGTGCGGCTAAACGAATGGAACTAAGGACCCCGGAGGATGAAGGAGTAGTAATGATCGGAGAGAGAAGAAACTACTCCGCCCAACGTAGTTTCGGCGTTGAAGGTGAGAAAATGGTTAAGAAAGGGTGCAAGGCGTTCTTAGCCTTCGTAAGTGCATTAGGTGGAAAGGAAGAAGGTGTCGGTGGAGTTAGAACGGTGAAAGACTTTGAAGATGTATTTTGAAGGAATTACCGTGAATACCCCGATAGGGAGGTGGAGTTTGGAATAGACTTGCTTGCCAGAAGCAGCTCCTGTGTCAATCGCTCCATACCGAATGGCGCCAAAGGAGTTAGTTCACCAAGGCTCAAATCCAAGAGTTGTTGGATCGTGGGTTCATACGACCCAGTGTGTCTCCATGGGGAGCACCATTTACATTTGTAAGAAGAAGGACGGAACTATGCGTATGTGCATAGATTACCGTCGATTGAATAAGTGACCATCAAGAACAAGTATCCTTTGCCAAGGATCGATGACTTGTTCGATCACCGAAAGGGGCCGCAGATTCTCAAAGATAGACTTAAGGTCGGGATATCACCAGATTGAAGGTGAAGGAGGCGGATATCCATAAGACCGCTTTTAGGACAAGATACGGCCATTTTGAGTTTGTGGTGATGCCGCTTTGGATTGACGAACGCTCCACCGCGCGTCATGGATATGATGAACTGGGTTTTCCAACCATACTTGGATAGGTTCGTCGTTGTGTTCATCGACGATATTTTGGTGTACTCCAAGTCCAAGAAGAGCATGATGAACACCTCCGAATTGTCTTGCAAGTATTAAGGAGAAGAAGCTCATGCCAAATTCAGCAAGTGTGAATTTTGGCTTAAGGAGGTGGCATTCTTAGGGCATGTGGTATCCGCAGAAGGAATAAGAGTGGATCCTAGGAAGATCAAGTAGTGTTGGATTGGAAACCACCTAGGTCCGTGGTGAGATCCGAAGTTTCCTAGGTTTGGCAAAGCTATTACTGGAAGGTTTGTGGAAGGGTTCTCGCCAATAGCCGCGCTTTGACAAAGTTGCTAAGGAAGGAAGTACCCTTTGAATGGACAGATAAGCAACAAGAGGGCTTTGAAAAGCTCAAGAAGGTGTTGACTAAGCTCCAGTGCTAATCCAGTAGGAGGCGTGCAAGGATTTTGTGGTGTATTGTGACGCTCAGATACGGGATTAGGATGTGTGCTAATGCAAGATGGAAAAGTAGTCGCATATGCGTCTCTCGCAACTAAGGCCTCATGAGGTTAACTACCCAACTCATGACTTAGAGTTGGCGCAGTGGTTTTCGCCCTTAAGGTTTGGAGGCACTACCTCTATGGAGAAAGGTCGGTGATCTACACTGCACCACAATAGCCTTAAGTATCTGTTGACTCGAAGGAGTTGAACTTGAGGCAACGAAGGTGGGTGGAGTTGTTGAAGGACTACGATTGTTCGATAGAATATCATCCGAGCAAGGCAAATGTGGTAGCCGATGCCCTAAGTCGGAAGGTGTGTCGGATCTAAGGGCTATGTTCGCTCACTTAAGTTTGTACGATGATGGAAGCTGTTAGGCGAGTTGCAAGTCAAGCCCACATGGTGAAGGAGGTGAAAGAGGGACGATCGGTTGATAAGGATCTAAGTGCTAAGTTACGCAAGTGCGAGCGGGAATTAAAGGATTATGGCGTTAATGATGAAGGAGTACTGTGTTTACAAAGGAAAAGTCTCAGATGCCGGGCGACAAGGACAAGGAGTTAAGACAAAGGATTCTTTGGAAGGCGCATAGTAGCCCTTATGCTATGCATCCCGAGGTATTAAGTCGTCATGAGAGATCTAAGGGAACAATTTTGGTGGTCCGATCTTAAGCAAGAAGTGACCGAATTTGTGGGGAAATGTTTGACGTGTTAGCAAGTTAAGGCTTGAACACCAAGTTCCATCAGATTGCTTCAACCAATCGAGATTCCGCAATAGAAGTGGGAGAGAATTACCATGGATTTCGTTAGTGGGCTTCCCTTACGCCTACTAAGAAGGACTCGGTATGGGTGATAGTGGACCGTTTGACTAAGTCCGCGCACTTCATCCCGTAAGAGTTGACTATTCTCTTCGTGTCGCTAAGTTATATGTGGCGGAAATTGTGAGGTTACATGGTGTACCAAAGATCGATCATCTCTAACAGAGACCCAAGGTTTACGCCTCGATTACAAGGGCACTTCATCAAGCTTTAGGCACTAAGTTGGACTTCACTACGGCTTTTCATCCACAATCGACGCAGGCGATGCGAAAGTTATACAAGTGTTGGAGGATATGTTGAGAGGTCAGGTGATGGATTTCCGAGGAAGTTGGGAAGACTATTTGCCTTTAGCCGAGTTCGCCTACAACAACAACACCTATCGAGGCTAGCATTCGGATGGCACCATATGAAGCATTGTATGGTCGAAGTGTAAAACTCCTACTTCTTGGACTAAGTTAGGAGAACGTCGAGTTTTGGGTCCAGAGTTAGTGGTCAAATCAAGAGAAGGTTGAGATGATTCGAGCACGGTTAAAGGAAGCCTCTGATAGGCGGAAGTCGTACGCATACCTTAAGCAGAAGGAAATAGAGTTTGAAGTGGGAGACCAAGTGTTTCAAAAGTATCGCCTTGGAAAAAGGTAATGAGGTTCGGTCGCAAAGGAAGTTAAGCCCAAGGTTTATAGGGCCCTATCGAGTAATCGGTTAGTTGGAGCGATGGCATACCAATTGGAGTTGCCACCGAGTTGCGGTAGATGCACGACGTATTCCATGTGTCCATGCTACGTCGTTACCGATCGGATCCATCTCATGTGGTACCTGTCGAAGAAGTAGAGCTAAGGCTAGACTTATCCTACGAGGAAGAGCCGATTCGGATATTGGAACGTGATGTGAAAGTGTTACGTAGGAAGTCAATTCCTCTAGTCAAAGTGTTATGGCGCAACCATGGATCGGAGGAAGCTTCGTGGGAACCGTAAGAGAGGCGATGCGATAGCAATACCCTCAATTATTTTAGTTAGGAAATTTCGAGGACGAAATTTTTTTAAGGGTAGAACAGTAACATCCTCGGAAAGGGCCTATGCATTTTCGGTTTAGTTCTACTAAGTGACATGCTTTAGGTACTAAGAATAAATTTTGAATATTTTTGGAAACCCGAAATGAGTGAAAATAAGTTAGAAATGAACATTTTGGAAACCTGAAAATGTATGGAAATGTTAAGTTTAAAAATGGAAGGTGAACATTTTTGGAAACTAGGAAATGTAAGGAAAATGGAAAGTGAACATTTCGAAACTTGGAAATGTAAGAAAATGTCAAGTTTACTGAGCCGAACGAAAATTTTTGAAACTTAGAAATGACCTAGAAATGACGAGTTTTAAGGTTTAAAAGGGGAAATTAAGGCAAGGTGGCCTTAAAAGAAAAAGTTTGTGGAATTTGACACACAAACAGGCTTGGAAAAGTGGTCCAAGATGCCACTTAGGGCCTATGGAAATGGCGCCATATGCAAGAGGAATGGGCTCGAGTTCGAGTCACTTGGGAAGCAAATAAAGGAGGTTTTATTTTTGCTTCCAGAAAGACTGAGAGTGGACGGCACATGGCTATAAATTAGAGCTTTTATTATTTTATAAATAGTGGATAAATAAGGGATTTATTTATCATTATTTTCAAGAGATAATTGTTGGATTAAATTCTTTTAATTTGAATAAAGAGATAAAAGGAAAATAAGGGAGAAGTGATGGCCAAGTAAGGGACTTTGAGTTTAATAATTTCGGCTAAGTAAGGATAGTTGCTGAATTATCTTTTATTTTAAGTGATAATTAAAGGATAAAGTTATCGACAGAGGAGTGGTGGCCAAGTAAGGGACTCCTTAGATGATAATTTCGGCTATAAAAGGAAGGAAGGAGGGCTACTCATCAATTTGTGCTTCCTCATTTCTCTGCCGAATTCTTAGTGCTCTCTTCTCTTCTTTTCTTTCTTTTCTTTTGTCAAGTCGAGATTAAGTAATTGTTGGAACCTAGCCGAATATTTTCCTCTCCATTAGAAGCCATAGCCGAATCTCCCCGTGAATCTAAGCAAGGAAGTAGTCGATCAAGTATTAAGGGGATCTCTCGGGTTTCTACAACCGTCATCACTACAAGGAGGAATATTTCGGGATCTAAGGTAAGAAACTATAAGATCCAAAGGTCTTGTTTTAAGTTTTAATGTTAGATTAAACCTAACATGTGATTATAGGAATTTCGACATCCCTAGGAAAGCAAGGATACTTTTCGGATTTGAGATCACAAAGGTATGTGTTTAAGACATTCTACCAAAGCCTATTTTAAGTATTTGGATTTATTCCCAAAAGCCGAAACTAACCTATGATGTGTTTTAATGATTGGCCGAATGCAAGAAGGAATACAACAAAGTTTTGGGACTTGATTCTTAAGTCAATCGACAACAAGGTAGGTTTTTCAAGATACAAATCCTACTAGGATTTGGTTTTAAAGCCAAAAAGGTTTGTTAATGTGTTTAAATGATTGGCCGAATATAGGAGTTAAGGATCTAAATCGAGAGATCGGTTCTTGGGATTTCAAGGACTTTGTTAAGCGAATCGTGTGTGTACCCCACACTAACTTTTAATAAGATTTATGGTAATATGTAATATATGCATGTTTATAAGAATGTGGCTAAGGTACCATAATATGGTACAAAGTACTCAGCACGCTTTCCTACTTCCACTAGGATTATGAAATATGTTATTTATAACATGTGAAAATTTATAAGAATGTGAATTTAAGTATGATATGCATGATATGAACAATATGGGTCATTCGGGATATATGAAAAGGGGAAGTGAATGTGATGACTACGGTCTCACTATCTCGAATGTGGTGACTTCGGTCACATTATCCGAATGTGGTAACTTCGGTTACATTATCTCGAATGTGGTGTCTCATGACACAATTATCTGGTGGCTATGCCACAAAATTTTATATGGGCGATGAGCACGCCGATCGCAGCGATCGCCTTCGATGGTGTGTGGCGGATAGAGGTTGACTTAGTAGTCCCCATGGTGTGCGTGTTGGTACGGGGATGTGTAGCGGATGGCACCTAGGTTTGGGTTTGGGTTGCATCATCATTTTTATCTCTGTTATATGAATAAGTATTGGATATGAAAAATGTATGCCTGATCTATTGAATTTTAGTGTTGTGTACACATTGAGTCTGTTGACTCACCCCGCTGTGGGACTATTTTTCAGTGACGAGCAATAATGGACCGGGTTCGCGTAAGCTTAGGGATGGCCATGCTCAGCTTGAAGTTTTACTCAATATGGATACTTAAATTTATTTAAGTATTTTAGAATTTTATTTTGGGATTCTACTTGATGTAATAAGGTCATAAGTTACATTTCCTTACTTTTATTTTTAATTACTATGTTACGAATTATTTTCAATTAAAGTTAAGTAAAATTTATTTCTTTAAAAATAAACCCTAATTGTTTTTTCATCTTAATTAATTAGACTTTAAAATAAGATCAATGGGTTTTTAACTCAAGCCCAACCCAAAACAATAGTTTTTAAAAATCGCACAAGTTTTCCTCTGGTAATAAAAGAATTTTGTAACCAGATTACTTAAGGAACATACCAGATCCGGTCCAGGCTCGTGGGCCGGGTGTGGGGTGTTTCAGTTTGGTATCAGAGCCCAGTTTTAAACTCTCGGCCTGTGGGCTAAGGCCCAAAACGTTTTCAAATCGAGCCAAGTAAGCTTTTTGAAAGGATTTTATGAAATAAACAGGTTTTCTGGCATGGCTCCTAAGTCTCCGACCCGCAGTCCACCAGGTAAGTACCCCTAACCATTTGTGTGATTATGTGTAATGAATATTAGAAGGGTAGAAAAGGAATGGAACGTAGAATAGCATGATAGGAACTTGAACCCTAGGACTAGTCTACTCAAACACAAACACATAAGACTTAAGGAACGTTAAACAAACCTATGGCTAAGTCATTGAGTTAGGGTGTGGTAACCCCCACATGCGCATGTCTAGGATTGGATCCTAAGAGCCTCAGTATTTAAGCAGTCCTAGTGACTCACCTCCTCTTCGCAGAATCCTGCAGTGCGTAGCTTCTGGTTCACCCTAACCTAGAGGCTCGATGGGGTGTGGCAACCTCTCGTGCGCATGTCTAGGAATGGTTTCGATGGGAGCTTGGTATTTAAGCGATCCGCGTGACTCACCTCCTCTCCACTCGAATCCTGCCTGGTGCGTAGCTTGGGTTCACCCTGACCAAGAGGGCTCGGTCATAGGCTAAACACAATGACTAAAACCCGAAAGGGAACTAGCCGTGTTTCCATAAAAACAACAAAACCCTAGTTTTAAAATTCTAAAAAAAAACTTTCTTCTAAATTCATGAAAACCATCTTTACAAAATTTTCCGAAAGATTTCCGATTTATACAAAAATGCCCCTGGTGGTAAAATTACCAAAATACCCTTGGTTTATAAAATGACCAACTACCCAACAGTTTTGCCAAAATTTCATTATTTTATCAATGTTCAAAAACCCTAATTTACAAATTATCAAAAATACCTTGAATTTTGGAAATTTTAAAATTGCCCCTAACTTATTTAAGTATTTTAGAATTTTATTTTGGGATTCTACTTGATGTAATAAGGCCATAAGTTACATTTCCTTACTTTTATTTTTAATTACTATGTTACGAATTATTTTCAATTAAAGTTAAGTAAAATTTATTTCTTTAAAAATAAACCCTAATTGTTTTTTCATCTTAATTAATTAGACTTTAAAATAAGATCAATGGGTTTTTAACTCAAGCCCAACCCAAAACAATAGTTTTTAAAAATCGCACAAGTTTTCCTCTAGTAATAAAAGAATTTTGTAACTGATTACTTAAGGAACATACCAGATCCATCCGGGCTCAGCTCAGGGCTGTGTGGGTGTTTCAATAAGATTACAACTCCCTTAAGATTTCTACCCAAACCTTAATACTCAACCCTCTCAAAGAGAAAATACAAATAGCAATCTAAGAATTAATCCTTACAAGATCCGAATGCTTGCCAATTAAACACAAATAAACAAGAATACATTTGAGCTAAAGAATAATAATGAAGGCTCACAAGTGTGTATAAGAAAAGTATGAAAGAATTAAGCACTAAAGTTGTATTGATTGATCTTTTGGCTTGATGATCTCTTTTTTTGTTGTAGGACCTTTGGAAGATGGTATTTATACCCTCTAATTCATTTTTAACCGTTGTGGTTGTTGGAAACATGAAGACAGACATTGGGGATGAAAATACCATATCATTAAATTTACCTGCAACAAAAGGTATCGATACTTTTTCTACGAGTATCAATACTATTAGTATTTAATGCTTGATTCAGTGACCGTTAGAGTTAGTTTACAATGATACCAAAAATAATTTATCGATACATGGTAAAATGTATCGATACTTTTTGTAAATGATTGAAAACAGAATGTCAATTTGGTATCAATTTTAGAATGTCAATTTGATACTTTTTGGGCCGGAGTAATACTAACTTGTTTTAAAACTCTTTTAACATGATTTAAAAGTTTTAATTCAATTGAAATCATTTTAACTTGATTTTATCATTTTGCTAATTTTGTTCAACTTTAACTTTTATTCAAAAAACATTTTAATTTGTTATATCAAAACATTTGGTAAATTTGTTTTTAAATAAATTGCTCTCCCTTAATAAAATTCATTTTCAATTTAAGGTTTAAAAAAATTGAAATAAGATCAAATTTGACATTCATTTTACTTTGAAAACATGGTCACTAAATTTGGCATAAAATCAATTTATCATCATCAATCAACCATTAAATTTACCTTTCTCTTTTCCCCCTTTTTGTTATATAAAAAATAATCAAATAAAGTTGAAAAGGAAAAGAAAATGGTTAGTCCAGAGATAGATTTTAAAAATAAGGAACAAGTGAACTAACATACCAAGTAAACATTAAGGTGAAATTACATAGAATTTGCATTAGTGATGTTTTCCTTGAAGCAATACACCTTTTCCTACAAACATAGAATTAAAATTTTGTTTTTTTGTACTCAATTTCTTTTGGGTCCATAAGCATTAGATTCCAAGATTCTAGTCCCTTTAGGTATCCATTTTGAAAGAATATCATTATCTTTAGTAGTTATGAGTACTTTAGGGACCCATGCACTTTTAATATTTTTTCTTTTGTAAAAACTTGGAGAACATCTATGTTTATAGAAATTAAAGCTATTTTTAACAAAGTTTTGTTTTGAATTTTCTCTTCTTTACATCCCTTTTTCAAAAGCTTTGTTAGAATGAGCTTTTTCACTCTTAAGCAACTCAAGTTGCTTTTGATGATCATCATGAACTTTAGAAAGTAAATTATGCAAGTCACAATTCTTTTTCTCAAAATCATTTATAATAGCTTGCATATCATTTATCAAGTTCATGCTAGACTTTAGAGAGGAAATTATTTTCTTCTTTTAGTTTTGAAATAGTTTTACTATATTTTGAAATCATTAATTCAAACTCCAAGCCTAATTCATCATAGGCATCTTGCAACTCATCAAAAGAATAAAAATTGAAATAGATGAGTTAAAAGTTACCTTAGAATCATTGATGGCCATAAAGTATCAGTTGGCTACATCTTGATCTTCATCATCGGATGAATCCTCATCACTCCAAGTAGCAAAATTGGCCTTATATTTTTGTTTGCTAGACTCCTTCTTCCATTAAGAACAATCAAACTTGATGTTTTCCGGTTTCTTGCACTCATAACAAATAATGAGATCTTTCTCCTTGGTAGATTCAAGCTTCAATTCCTTAATCTTTTGGAATCTTCTACCTTTATTGGACTTCATAAACCTTTTGAATCTCCTAGAAAACATCTGCATCTCTTTGTCTTCATCCACCTCTTCACTTGATTCTATATTCATTTCTGGTGGATTTTAGAGCAATACCAACCTTCTTCTTCATAACATTTTCTTCTTCAGCCCCTTCGTTAAGTCTCATCTCATGTGTAAGCAAAGAACCGATGAGCTCATCCAATGTCAAAGTTTCTAAATTCTTTGGTTCTTCAATTGCGGTCACCTTGGCTTTCCATGATTTAGGTAAGTTTCGAAGAATTTTCTTACCACCTCTTCATTTGGATAAATCTTCCCATAAGACATCAATCCGTTTATGGTAATTGTAAATCAATCGGATATCTCCCTAATATCCTCTTCGGGCTTTATCTTGAAAGTTTCGTAGTTGAGTGTAAGGATTCCAAATTTAGACTTCTTCACCTGGCTAGTGCCTTCATGGGTGACTTCAAGCTTGTCCCATATCTCCTTGGCATTTGAACAAGGTGAAACTCTACTATACTCATCTGGACCAAGTGCACAAAATAGAATGTGCATTGCCTTGGAATTGAGTTGAATTTTTCTTCTATCTTCCTCAATCTATTCCTTCTTGCTGTTTGGAACTAAAAGCTCTCCTTATTGTTTGGATGGAATTGAAGGACCATCCATAATAATGTCTCATACGACAAGATTATTTGCTTGGATAAACAACATCATTATTGTCTTCCAATAAGAATAGTTCACACCATTGAAATAATGAGGTTTGGACATAGATTTAAACTCACCAAAGAAAATCGACCCGGAAGTAAACGACATTATTGTAGGATTAGTTGATGATCATTTGGTCTTGTCTGATGATCTTCTCTTGGTTGTTAAATCGTCTTTAGAGGCTATCTTTAATACCAACTGTTAGCTCGATAGATCAACTTGAAATCACCAAGACGGGGTGAATTGGCCTATAAGAAAATGATGGAAGTAACAAATGAATGAGCAACAAAGAACACAACGATTTATAGTGGTTCGGCCCCATTGCCTATTCTACTACCTTAACTTTCCACAACTAAAGATTTTCCCAAATTCACTAAGTTGATAACCTTTGAGGACAAGGTTTAACCTTACAATCTCCCTTAAGATTACTACCCAAAATCATAAGATTATAAGTCCCTTAAAGTTTCTACCCAAACCTTAAGACTCAACTCGCTCAAAGAGTAAATACAAATAGAAAACTAAGAATTAATCATTATAAGATCAGAATGTTTGCCAATTAAGCACAAATAATCAAGAATACACTTGAGCTAAGCTCACAAGTCTATAAAAGAAAAGTATGAAAGAATTAAGCACTAACGTTGCATTGATTGATCTTTTGGCTTGACGATCTCTCTTGTTGTTGTAGGACCTTTGGAAGATGGTATTTATACCCTCTAATTCATTTTTAACCGTCGTGGTTATTGGAAACATGAATAGAGCCATTGGGGATAAAAATACCAGATTATTAAATTCACCTGCAACAAAAGGTATCGATACTTTTTCTATGAGTATTGATACTTTTAGCATTTAATGCCTGATTCAGTGACCGTTAAAGTTAGTTTACAACGATACCAAAGAAAATTTATCGATACATGGTAAAAGGTATAAATACTTTTTGTAATTGATTGAAAATAAAATGTCAATTTGGTATCGATTTTTTTGGCCTGGAGCAATACTAACTTGTTTTAAAACTCTTTTAACATGATTGAAATTTTTTAACTCAATTAAAACCATTTTAACTTGATTTTATCATTTTGCTAGTTTTGTTAAACTTTAACTTTTATTCAAAAACATTTTAATTTGTTATATCAAAACATATTATCAAATAAAGCTCTGTATAACAATTGTATTTATTTTGTTTTTGAATTAAATTGCTACGATTTGAATGAATTTGGCATCAAATGGACTAGATTGTAAAGCATGGATATTATGATTATTATAGATTGTTTCAAGGTATTGAGATGAATTCCAAAATGTATGTGGAATTTATAAATGTGTATATGGCTACAGGGTGTAAAATGATACTGATTTGGTAACAGTGTCAATGTGAGCTTAGTAAATGATTAGGATACAAATGGCATGCTATTACGATCCCAATGAAATAGGAAATGGTTCAAATGAATATGGAAAACAATTGTTTGATCAGTGGTTTATATGATGATTTAAGATCTAACATGTGAACTGTGTGAGCAATCATCAAACCTGATCTAATGATTATGTGAACAACTCAAATATGTCAACTCTTATGAACCCAAATATCTAGTATTTAAATTCAATTTACTACAGTTATTCGGGCAAAAATTGTAATTAAAATGAAAATGCGATGGTCAAATTGATTGATCAAGAATGAAATTACATATACTAGTAAATTGATTATAATTTGTTGAGTTTATGATATTGAATGTGTCGAAACCATTTCTGAAATCGACTTTTATTAAAAAAAACAAAAAAATGGGAGTCGCCACCAATCCTTTTTATGAGGTGTGATCGGGTCACCTCGTAATTTGATCATTTTAATAAACGGTTTGATTTACTAAAACAAAGATTTTTTGTCTACAAAATTCAGGGAACTGGTTCGGGAGTCGGTTACGTACGAGGAAGGACTAGCACCCTCGTAACGCCCAAAATTGGTACCTAATTGATTACTTCATGTCTTAGTGTTGAAAGTTGAAAACTTGGGAAGAGTTTAAAATATGATCCCTCCTTGTATTAATGTTAATTTTACTTAAACATTGCTTGAATAAATCGAAAACTATGTTAGAGGTCATCTTATTCGAAGTAATAAAAGGTCACATCCCATAAGTTAGGATACGACACCTTGAAATCCCAAAAAATAAGCTCGCCTTTTTTATTATTTAAATCTCATGTATTTTAATTTTAAAAGGATATTCAATCATTTAGGTTCAACGAGAAAATCGAAACCCCGTAAGTTAGGGTACGAATTCTCGAAGCTTCAAATACGGAATATTGCCTTTATTTTAAAAATTCATTTCTTTTGAAAAATAACGAGTGTAATATTTAAAGCGATGGATATTTATCTTATTTTAAACATAGTGTCTGGGGTAGTGATGATGAATAATAAGTAAATACAGAAATGTCATGATAGCAATAACGAAATTATAATAATAACATTGATATCGTTAATCACATCATGGTAATAACGAACGAAGAATGTAGTTTTTAGATAAACATAAAAGGTGGAAAATGCACAAAATAAGTAAACACAACATGAGGATGTCAGAAATAAATGATAAGGTGGCACGAAATAAAATAATAATGACGGAGATAAGAAAAATTGCACACATGAAGAACATTTTAATTTTTAAATGTAAAAGATAATAAACAAAATAATGAATAGATAAATAAATGAGTAAATAAATAATATATATAGTATTAAATTTGGATATTTTAAAAGGTAAAAAAATAATGAACAAAAGTAAAAAAAAAATGCTAATAAACATATACACAATCCAATTTTTAAGCACATATATAAAAAGGAGTAATAAACTAAAAATAATAAAGCAAAATAAATAAAAATACCCAATAAAAAGAAAATAATAAGAGAACTGTTTTAAATATAAACTAAAAAATAAAATAATACTAAATAAGCTAGCAAGTAAATAAATAAAGAATTAAAATGAATAAAGGACCCGATTGCCACTCAAATTAAATTAACATGATAAATTAAGATAAAAAATAAACAAAGGACTAATTCGAAAGGCGCGAAAACAAACGAGGACTAAATGGGAAAATAACCCGATCCTTTGGACACTCGTCCCTTCTCCAGGAGATCAGTGAACCAGGGGCTAAATTGAAATACATGAAAATCATGCGGTATTATCTATAAAAATTAAAAGAAAAGGGTTTGGGCCCTATTGTAAACCATTCGAAAAGCGGAAGGACTGAAAGGGTAAATAGACCCCTATTTAAAAACACGCGGATCCTTCGGGTCAGATTCCGCGTCAGGGGTAAAACGACGCCGTTTTGGACGTCTAGGCTAGTCCTAAAATGACGCCGTTTTGGTAGCCTATATAAGTGAATTTTTTTTAAAAAAATTTCATTTCAAACCAGATTTTTTTAAAAAAAAACTCTGAAACCCTTTTTTTTTCTCTCCAGCCTCCCCATGTCCGGTCGTCTGGCTACCATGGTGACCGCCGGTCGTCGGCGACGGCGTCACCGTCCTCGGTGGTCGGAAAATAAAAAAATGCTCCCTTTTAACCTCCTTTTCACGAGGAGCCCCATTTTGGGGTTAAAAGCACCGAGATCTCAGCAAAATCGGGCTAAAAGTGAGAAACCCTTCGGTTTCCTCTTCTCTCCGGCGACCGAAGCAGGTAAAACCCTTCCCTTTTTTTGTTATATATATATATATATATATATATATAAAATGATTCGAAAAAAATAAATAAAAATAAAATCAATCACCTTTGAAATCTCGTATTCTGTTTGAAAATTTTGATTTCTTTTTTCTTTTGTATTTCTTTTCCCCCGTAAAAATTACATTGATGGTTGTTGTAGCTTTTATAGCAAGTTTTACAATATTTTTTCTTTTTCTTTTTCTACCATAAACTGTTTGTTTCCTATTTCTTGTGCTGTTTCTATCCTCTCTTTTTTTTTTTTGCTTTGCTTGCAGGTGTTGGCAAGGTCAACGGAGGGTAGTTCTTGCCATTCTGGTGCAAGGGAGACAGACCTCGAGCGGTGGGCACACTGACGCGGCACATGGAGCGGCGCCAGAAACCTAGGGTTTCTGGCTTTTCTGAAATTGGTTTAAGTTTTTGGGCCGTTGGGCCCCTTCTTTTTTGGATTTGGGCTTGATGTAATTTGGACTGTAATTTTTTATTTATTTTTTTGTTTGGTTTTATTTTGTCCAGGCCCGGACGAAATTGGTCTTTCACAGCTGCCCCTCTTTGCTCGTTGTCGTGTAACGAGAATGGAGCAAAGACTTTTAAGAATGACCAATTTCGTCTGGTCTCGCTGAATCTCGACCTCTTTGGTGCTCCTCTTTTCAAGTAGCTTCATTCTAACCCATTGCAACTTCAGAGGTATAGGATTTGTTGCTTCAATCTACTCCACTGCAACTTCAGAGATTAGACTTGTAGCTTTAATCTGCTCCACTTTAACTTTAGGGAGATAAGATTTATAGCTTGTAGCTTTAGTCTATTCCACTAAAAATTCAGGGAGATAAGACTTGCTATGGTAGATTTAATCTGACCTATTGCAACTTCAGAGGTATAGGACTTATTGTTTCAATCTTCTCCACTGCAATTTCAAGAAGATAAGATTTGTAATTTGTAGTTTCAATCTGTTCCACTGCAACTTCAGGGAAATAAGATTCGCTATCTTCAGTCTGCTCCACTGTAACTTCAGGGAGATAAGAATTATAACTTGTAGCTTTAATATGCTCCACTGCAACTTCAGGGAAATAAGATTTGCTATCTTCAATCTACTCCACTGCAACTTCAGGGGGATAAGATTTGCAGCTTCAATCTGCTCTACTGCAACTTCAGAGAGATAAGATTTGCTATCTTCGATCTACTCTACTACAACTTCAAGGAGATAAGATCTATAACTTCAATCTGCTCCACTGCAACTTCAGGGAGATAAGATTTGTAATTTGTAGCTTTAATCTGTTCCATTGCAACTTTAGGGAAATAAGATTCGCTATCTTCAGTCTACTCTACTGCAACTTCAGAGAGATAAGAATTATAACTTGTAGCTTTAATATGCTCCACTGCAACTTCAGGGAGATAAGATTTGTAACTTGTAGCTTTAATCTATTCAACTGCACTTTAGGGAAATAAGACTCGCTACGGTAGATTTAATCTGACCCACTGCAACTTCAGAGGTATAGGATTTGTCGCTTTAATCTACTCCACTACAACTTCAGGGAGATAAGATTTGCTATCTCCAATCTGCTCCACTGCAACTTCAGGGAGATAAGATTCATCAAAATGACTTCAATTCGTCCCACTGCAACTTCAGGGGGATAAGGTTTGTGGCTTTGATTTGCTCCACTGCAACTTCAGGGAGATAAAATTTGTCACGATAACTTCAATCCATCCCACTGCAACTTTAGGGGCATAGGATTTGTGGATTCACTGGTCTGTTACACCATTCTCTAGGGAACATAACCTGTAGAATTCATTTCATAGGCCTATATTTATGCCAAGTGCTTAGGATGTTATGGTCAGAATGAATCAAATGCTCCTAGCTAGATGTATATAAATGATATTTGTATGAATGCAAAATGTCATTTTTTTGAGAATGATCCTTTTTAATGCTTAGGTTGGCATTTCTCGTTGTTCATCGAGGTTTTGTCGCTAACATACTACCCTGTCTTCTTGTTCAGCTGGTATTTTGATAGGAAACTCGAAGAAATAATCACAATTTAAACTATTCTTTCTCAAATGTTTCCAACTCTTAAATTTGGTTAGTTCTAACTAATGGTCCTGCTTCAGGTCCTTGTACTATTTAGCAGCTTTTCAGAGCAATATGCAGAACTCCTTTTACTTGAATATTATTAGTCCATTAATCGTTATTTCAATGAAAAATGCTTGAAAAAGATTATCACAATGGACAAAAAGGAATTTTATTGGGAGAAAAGCTTGAAAAGAATAAATTAATCAAAGATAGCAAACATTGCTAAAACACAAAATGAATAAGATGAAAATAGGTTCCCCAGATATCATAGCATGAGCTTCTTCGCACTAACTTCTTGATGACCCTTTTGAACTTGATATGTGTTTTGGAGATCCAAAATACTTTGTTGATGCCCCAAGACGTAGCATCCCTCCTCCTTGTTAATTCGGGGATAACAAGACTACCACATGCCCCATCTTTGATCAAAATTTGAATTGCCCTTTTCCTAAGTTTTCAATTCAAAACCCTTTTGGTCTCAAGGTGCCCTTTGCGAGTTTTAACCTTGGCCTCTCCTTTTTTTTTCTTTTTTTTTAATTTTAGGTGAAGTATCTTTTGACGGAATGTGAATTCACAGGATTAGGTAGGTTCTTTCCATCCATCTCGGTCAAAATCAATGCTCCTCCAGAAAAGGCCTTCTTTACCATGTAAGGTCCCTCCCAGTTTGGCATCCACTTTTCTATAAAATCCTTTTGTATGGGAAGGATCTTTTTCAATACCAGGTCCCCCTCATGGAATTCTTTGGGACGAACCCTTTTGTTGTAAGCTCGCATCATTCGCTTTTGGTACATCTGACCATGACGGATGGCTTTCAACCTTTTCTCTTCAATCAAATTTAGTTGATCATATCGGGATTGGATCCATTCTGCTTCATCCAACTTCAATTCTGACAAAACTCAGAAAGAAGGAATCTCGACCTCAATGGGTAAAACCGCATCCATTCCATAAACCAAAGAGAAAGGCGTTGCTCCAGTTAAGGTCTTGAAAGATGTTCGATAAGAATAGAGGACAAATGGTAACTTCTCATGCCAATCTTTATAAGTTTCGGTCATTTTCCCCACGATCTTCTTAATGTTCTTATTGGCTGCCTCCACCGCACCATTCATTTTTGGGCGATATGGTGACGAGTTGTGGTGTTTGATCTTGAATTGACTACAGACCTCCACTATCGTACTATTGTTCAAGTTCAATGCATTGTCAGATATGATCCTTTCTGGCATCCCAAACCGACATATGATCTCTTTCTTCAAGAATTTACTGACTGCCGACTTTGTAACATTGGCATATGAAGTGGGTTCTACCCACTTGGTGAAGTATTCAATGACCACGAAGATGAATCGATACCCATTGAAAGCTTTTGGCGATATCGGCCCAATGACATCCATGCCCCACATAGAGAAAGGCCATGGAGAAGCCATGACATGAAGAGGTGAAAGAGGCACATGAATTTTGTCTCCATAAATTTGGCACTTATGCCATCTCTTGGCGTAATTAATGCAATCCCCTTCCATGGTGGACCAATAATACCCAAATCTCATGATCTGCCTGGCCATTGTAAAACCATTGGCGTGTGTTCCGCAGACACCCTCATGAACTTCTTCCAAGATTTTCTTAGCCTCGACAACATCTACACATCTTAGTAACACCTGATCCTTTCTTCTTTTATATAGGATATCCTCATCTACGGCATAGTCACTGGCCAGCCTTCTCTACGTCCTTTTATCATTGTCAGTTGCTTGGTCAGGGTATTCACGATTCTTCACATATCGCAGTATATTGTGGTACTAAGGGTGATCGTCATTTTCTTCTTCCTCAATGTTGTAACAATGAGCCGGAGCCTCATAAATACTCATCTGGATAGGTTTTACATCCTCTTGTTTGTTCACTTTAATCATGGAAGCTAAAGTAGCCAAGGCGTCGGCCATCTGGTTTTCATCTCGTGGGAGATAGCAGAAGGTGATGTCATCAAACTCTTCAATTAGCTCCAGAACCAACCTTCGATAATTGATCAATTTGGGGTCTCTAGTCTCCCATTCACCTTTGAGTTGATAGATCACTAGTGCAGAATCCCCATATACCTCTCGCACTTTGATCTTACGTTCTATGGCTGCACGGATACCCATGATGCATGCTTCGTATTCTACCATATTGTTTGTGCAATCAAAATCCAATTTACTAGTGAAGGGATAATGATCTCCGTTTGGGGATACCAAGACTGCCCCAATTCTGTTACCCATAGTGTTTGAGGCTCCGTTGAAGTTTAGCTTCCAAGGATGACCTTCTTGAGAGTCTTCTTCAGTGGTTGCAACATACATTAGATCTTTATTCGGGAAATCAAAGTTCAAAGGCTCGTAAACTTCTAGAGCTCTACTGGCCAGAAAATCTACTATTGCACTCTCTTTTATAGCATTCTGATTCACGTAGATTATATCAAATTCGGAAAGCAGAATTTGCCACCGGGCCATTCTTCCATTCAAAGCAGTCGACTCCATCATGTACTTTAGAGAATCCAGTTTTGAGATGAGCCATGTTGTGTGGTACAACATGTACTGTCTTAGTCTTCGGGTTGTCCAGATTAAGGCGCAACACAACTTTTCAATTGACGAATATCTTGTCTCACATTCAGTAAACTTCTTACTGAGGTAATATATTACTCTTTCTTTTCTCCCTGACTCATCATGTTGGCCAAGCAAGCATCCCATGGAATTTCCAAATACTACCAAGGACAGTATCAGCGGCTTATCTGGGCTAGGTGGCATCAGTACTGGGGCATTGGATAAGTAATGTTTGACCTAATTGAAAGTCTTCCGGCACTCCTCATCTCAAACGCCTGGATTGTGTTTCTTAAGGAGACGGAATATGGGGTCACATTTCTCAATTAGTTGTGAAATGAATCGAGCGATATAATTTAACCTCCCTAGCAACCTCGAACTTCTTTTTGGGTACGTGGCGGAGGTAGCTCCTATATAGCCTTAACTTTATCCGAGATCTCAATCCCCTTTTCACTGACCACGAACCCTAGTAATTTTCCCGACCTAGCCCCGAAGGTACATTTTGCTGGATTGAGCTTTAGCTGGAATTTTCTCAACCTCAAGAATAATTTCCTTAAGAATCGTACATGTTCCTTTTCAGTTTGAGAATTTGCAACCATATCGTCGACATAAACTTCGATTTATTTGTGCATCATATCATGAAACAAAGTTACCATGGCTCTTTAATACGTCGCTCCCGCATTTTCCAGTCCGAATGGCATCACTTTATAGAAAAATGTTCCCTACATGGTTACGAATGTTGTATTTTCCATATCTTCAGGATGCATCTTAATCTGGTTGTATCTGGAGAAACCATCCATGAAGGAGAACAGTGAGTAACCTGCCGTGTTGTCCACCAAGGTATCAATGTGAGGCAACGAAAAATTTTCTTTTGGGCTGTCCTTATTTAAATCCCTGTAGTCTACACACATTCGTACCTTTCCATATTTTTTAGGGACAGAGACGATATTGGCTACTCATTCTGACTATTGCTTCTTGACCTCTTTTTTACTTTTAACAGGACACCGGGCCTCATCCTTCGGAGTTTCTGTTAAACTGGCTCGAATTCTTCTTTTATGGAGAGCCGGTGCACCACAATATCAGTATTAACATCAGGCATGTCTTGATACGACCATGCGAAGACATCTTTAAATTCTTGGAGTACTGAATGAGATCTCACTTTGCCTCTACAGTGATGCAAGCTCCGATCTTCACCTCTTTTTTTCTCTCGTTCGTCTCCTAAGCTCACAATTTCTACTGACTCTTTGTGAGGTAGAATCTGTTTCCCCTCTTATTCTACCATCCTTAACAAATCAAGAGATAGGTTACAATCTTGATCACCTTCAAAGTTCTGAGGTACCTCTAAACACATATCTTGCTCAAAAGTAGATTCTGAGTCAGCAGCAGCGCCGCTCATATCATTGATATCTGGAGACCTGTTATAGGAACGAAGGAAGACCCAAAGAACAAATGAATCTATGAATAACTATCTGTGTAGTATGAGTATGAATGAAATGAAAAGATCGAAAGAATGTTTGCCAAAAAGAGACACAAAGATGAATTTTATTGCAATAAAAATAGTGGACATGTGCCTTTTTCACAAAAGGATTTCTATTGCTCCCAGGCTTAGAGCAATAGGTGTGTTCTGAACATTACTCTGAAATGGTCCTAAAAATTTATTGCATGCAATGAAATGTAATTTTAATGAATGGAAAAGATGCATGCAAAAAAGGCGTTAATTCTAGTTCAATTCCATTAGAACAACTTTACTAGAAAACAAGTTTCTTTACATAAAGCGGATACATATACGGCTTAGCCTTCACACTCAAAACCTCATATTTCCCAAGACATAAAGCTAATTCTCGGCCCCGATCCAACTCCGATTCAAATTTAAGACTTTGAACGGTTGGGGTCTGCAAGTGGTCAGCCACTTCTCATACTCGGACCAAAGTTTCGCTCAAAACGTGGTCCATATCTCTAACCTACCCCTCTCACAGGCTATCACCTTTCTCTTGTTGCCTTTTCTCGAACCATATTCACGCGGCTGCGTTGTCTTCCACTTTATCAAGAAACCCATTTTCCATGACAAGCTCTCTATTTAGCAACCGAACGTCAAACAACACACTTTTCTATGATGAAAATGCAATGCAATCACAATCAAAACAAAACGAAACAAGTCAGTATACTTCATACAAAGCTAGAATTTAAAGCAAGCAAGAAATAATAAATAGAGTACCTATTCGGGTGACCACTTGGGGTTAGGTGTGGTTCTACCTAGGGTAGGTTCCTAGGGCTCATTATATGTGGTTCGGTTCTAAAGTAAGGGTACCTGAACCAACAGATTCCTTGGTCCTCACCCATTATAGGCTCATACGGACCGAGTTCGATTCAAGGGAATACATTTCCCTATGGCTATACAGAGATGAAAATCTCACGAACACATAGGTACAGATGCATCCCGAAAGCGGTCCATTATCCTATACGGAGGTGAAGACCTCACGAAGGAATAGTTTCTCACTCCCACTTAAGAATGGCAAAATCGAACGATTATGCAAATGCAATATATGAAAATATACCAAGAGACTTGAACCAATAAAGCAGATATATCACTATGTAACACCGTAAAAATGAAGGACGAAATGTAATGAAAGGATCATAAATTTAAATCAAATCATCACTTTTCGACAAAAAGACCAAAAGTAATCAACTCACGGCTTGACTCTCTTATTTTATCCCCAGTGGAGTCGCAAAGCTGTCGAAACCATTTTTGAAATCGACTTTTATTTTAAAAAAAATAAAAAAAAATGGGAGTTGCCACCAATCATTTTTATGAGGTGTGATCGGGTCACCTCGTAATTTGATCATTTTAATAAACGGTTTGATTTACTAAAACAAAGATTTTGTCTACAAAATTCAGGAAACGAGTTCGGGAGTCGGTTACGTACGAGGAAGGACTAGCACCCTCGTAATGCCCAAAATTGGTACCTAATTGATTACTTCATGTCTTAGTGTCGAAAGTTAAAAACTTGGGAAGAGTTTAAAATATGATCCCTCCGTGTATTAATGTTAATTTTACTTAAACATCGCTTGAATAAATCGAAAATTATGTTAGAGGTAATCTTATCTCGAAGTAACAAAAGGTCACATCCCGTAAGTTAGGATACGACACCTTGAAATCCCGAAAAATAAGCTCACCTTTTTTATTATTTAAATCTCATGTATTTTAATTTTAAAAGGATATTCGATCATTTAGGTTCAACGAGAAAATCGAAACCCCGTAAGTTAGGGTACGACTTCTCGAAACTTCAAATACGGAATATTGCCTTTATTTTAAAAATTTTCTTTCTTTCGAAAAATAACAAGTGTAATATTTAAAACGATGGATATTTATCTTATTTTAAACATAGTGTACGGGGTAGTGATGATGAATAATAAGTAAATACAGAAATGTCATGATAGCAATAACGAAATTATAATAATAACATTGATATTGTTAATCACATCATGGTAATAACGAACGAAGAATGTAGTTTTTAGATAAACATAAAAGGTGGAATATGCACAAAAATAAGTAAACACAACATGAGGATGTCAGAAATAAATGATAAGGTGACACGAAATAAAATAATAATGACGGAGATAAGAAAAATTGCACACATGAAAGAACAGTTTAATTTTTAAATGTAAAAGATAATAAACAAAATAATGAATAGATAAATAAATGAGTAAATAAATAAAATATATATATAATATTAAATTTGGATATTTTAAAAGGTAAAAGAATAATGAACAAAAGTAAAAAAAAAATGCTAATAAACATATACACAATCCAATTTTTAAACACATATATAAAAATGAGTAATAAAGTAAAAATAATAAAGCATAATAAATAAAAATACCCAATAAAAAGAAAATAATAAGAGATCAGTTTTAAATATAAACTAAAAAAATAAAATAATACTAAATAAGCTAGCAAGTAAATAAATAAAGAATTAAAATGAATAAAGGACCCGATTGCCACTCAAATTAAATTAACATGATAAATTAAGATAAAAAAATAAACAAAGGACTAATTCGAAAGGCGTGAAAACAAACGAGGACTAAATGGGAAAATAACCCTATCCTCTGGACACGCGTCCCTTCTCCAGGAGATCAGCGAACCAGGGACTAAATTGAAATACATGAAAATCATGCGGTATAATCTATAAAAATTAAAAGAAAAGAGTTTGGGCCAAATTGTAAACCATTCGAAAAGCGGAAGGACTGAAAGGGTAAATAGACCCTTATTTAAATACACACGGATCCTTTAGGTCGGAGCGGGTCAGATTTCGGGTCAGGGGTAAAATGACGCCGTTTTGGGCGTCTGAGGCTAGTCCCAAAACGACGCCGCTTTGGGATCCTATATAAGTGAATTTTTTTTCAAAAATTTCATTTCAAACCAGTTTTTAAAAAAAAAAAACTCTGAAACCCCTTTTTTTTTTCTCTCCAGCCTCCCCACGTCCGGTCGTCTGGCTACCATGGCAACCACCAGTTGCCGACGACGGTGTCGCCGTCTCGGGTGGCTGAAAAATAAAAAAATGCTCCCGTTTAACCTTCTTTTCACGAGGAGCCCTGTTTTGGGGTTAAAAGTATCGGGATCTCAACAAAATCGGGCCAAAAGTGAGAAACCCTTCGGTTTCCTCTTCTCTCCGGCGACCGAAGCAGGTAAAAACCTTCCCTTTTTTGTTTTATATATATATATATATATATATAAAAATGATTCGAAAAAATAAATAAAAAGAAAATCAATCACCTTTGAAATCTCGTATTCTGTTTAAAAATTTTGATTGCTTTTTTTTGTATTTCTTTTCCCCCGTAAAAATTACTGTGATGGTTGTTGTGGCTTTTATAGCCAGTTTTACAATATTTTTTCTTTTTCTTTTTCTGCAATACACTGTTTGTTTCCTGTTTCTTGTGCTATTTCTGTCCTCTTTTTTTTGCTTTGCTTGCAGGTGTTGGCAAGGTCTACGGAGGGTAGTTTTTGCCACTCTGGTGCAAGGAAGACAGACCTCGGGCGGTGGGCATGCTGACTTTTTTGAAATTGGTTTAAGTTTTTGGGCCGTTGGGCCCCTTCTTTTTTGGATTTGGGCTTGATATAATTTGGAGTGAAATTTTTTATTTTTTTTTCTTTTTGGTTTTTTTGTCCAGGCCCGGACGAAATTGGGCTTTCACAAAATGTATTGTTGAATATGTGTGTGATTGTGTTATTGGCTTATGATATATAAATGATCTAACCTATTCTTTGAATCGTGTATGATAGTGAAGAATACCAAAAGATGCCATGTTTTCGTCGATATATTTCAATTGCTTAAATTGTTGAAATATTAAGGTAAGTTATGTATTTTTCATATAAGCTTACTAAGCATTTCTTATGCTTATATTATTGTTTTCTTTCCTTGTAGTGTCACTTACAAAACATGTCAAGCAGATCGCTTGGAAGTTCACATATCTTGTTATTATTTCGGTAGCCTTTCAACCGTTTCATAGTCCTATTTTGTGGCATGTATATAGGTGTGGTGGATTGTGTCAACTTGGAATGTTGCACGACTTAAGACATATTTTGTTTATGATATTTAGTAATGATAGTAGTTTTATGAATTGACATGTTTTGTGTAACACCCCTTACCCGTATTCGACGCCAGAACAGGGTACGAGGCATTACCGGACTTAAATACAAACAAACATACATTTCCGAGTCATAAATTGCCATCCAAATTTAAAAATTTTCACATACATTCATTTCGTACCTAAAACGAGCCTACGAGGCTCAATACATGCTTTGAAAGTGGTTCGGGACTAAACCGAGATCTTTAGAAAATTTTACAAAATTTAGAAAATTTTCTCATGTTACAGGGCTCACACGCCCGTGTGGCCCAAGGGACACGCCCGTGTGACCCTTGGACATGCCCGTGTTACAGGCCGTGTTCAAAATAGGGTGCTCTCTCACTTGTGCCACACGCCCGTGTGCTAGGCCGTGTGGTCGATTTAATTTCCAAAAATTTTCAAAAAATAGGTGCAGACTTCACACGGTCGAGACACACACCCGTGTCCAAGGTCGTGTAGCACACATGGCCGAGACACACGCCCGTGTCTCTGCCCGTGTGCTCAATTCTGGACATTCTATTTTGCATCAATTAAGATGCAGAGGACACACGACCGAAACACATGGCCGTTGGGCAGGCCGTGTGTGAGACACACGCCCGTGTGTCTACCCGTGTGGACAACAATAAGGCTATTTACCAAGCCATTTTGCCACCCTTACTTGTACATACATACACAACAGCATATAGCACCGATCCAAGCATAATAGATACAACCAATCAGCCACAATCAAGGCATCAACACATCATTCACATGCTACCATCTATCATACACAAACATCACATGTTTATCAAATCAAATCATGTAAATTCCCACATCTATGAAAGTCATCATCATATAACTTAGTTATACCAACATTAGCCCATTTCAATGGCCATTTACAAAATGAAATTTCAACCAATATAAGCCAACATATTTGGCCAAATCAATTAATGACACATAACAAAATGACCAAGTCCCTATACATGCCATAAATCAATATACTTGAATTCATTGGTACCAAAATAATTGTTGTAGATAGTGTGTATGGATCTCCGACAAATCTCCAATCCCGAGCTGGCTTGGTTACACTATAAGATAAAGGAAAGAAAGGGGAGTAAGCTTTATAGCTTAGTAAGTTCACATGCAAATAATAAGCAACATTAACCAACATTAAACATGAATATCCTACAATTAGTATAACACAAGTTACATAATTGTCATCATAGGTTCATAAACATAACTTAACCATTATTAATCTTACCAAGTGTTCATCACATACCGAGCTCATTCTTATGAGTTTTTCGTACATACTTGTACCAGCTCGTAACGTTTCATACTCTTTCTCGTCTTTGGCATACCCGTTGAACACTTGGAATACTAATCGGATACACGGAAAGTATTGCACATAAGTGCCACATATGTAGCCAATGCTACCTCATATCTCATAACACATAGGGGCTCGCTCTCGAGCTAATCACGAGCCTGCTCACACAAGCTGTCAGTCAAGACATAACTACGCAGTGCTGCTCACACATGCTGTCAGGTATCCGCAACACATGCCGGACTACCCAGCCACTGGTAGACGTATGAGACCAGCACCCGGATCACATAAATTACTTATATCACATGGTTTCCTAGTGACATGTCACTCGTATCCTAATCTATTCCTAAGGTTCATACGGGATTTCTCACTTGTCATTTCATCGTCAAACGTATCCACATTGTTATTTATACAATTCATGCATAATAAAACATATAAAAATACAAATATAACATTGCCATTATTTACATACGAACTTACCTCGGTACAAAATAGTAGAAAAGGATTTAATCGTCAAACACCTTATTCTTTCCCCGATCAAGGTCTGAACTTCATTTTTCTTAATCTATAATAGCAAATTTAGCTTATTTAATATTCACATTACTCAAATCAGTCCAAACATCACATTATGGAAAAATTAACTTTTTTCCCCTAAAGTTGCACATTTTTACAAATTAGTCCCTAGGCTCATAAAATGAAATGTATTCAATTTCTTCAAGACCCAAGCCTAGTTGAACCTCTTTCATGCTTATAACAGCCCAAATTTTTTATTTATTCATACTTCTACACACATTTTGAAATCTTTTTACAAATAGGTCCTTTTGACATTTTCATCAAAAAACACTTAGCAAAAGTTATTTATCTAACATTAAACTTGCATAATCTACCAGTAAACATCAAAATACACACATGTCTAACATGGTTCAAACCCTAGACCTCAATCATCTCTCAAATTAATGGTAAAAATAGATAGATCGAGTGATAACGACTTCAAAATTGTAAAGAGCATTAAAAACGGGACAAGAACGGACTTACAATCGAGCTTGAAAGTGGCCAAACCCTAGCTATGGCTTCCCTTCTAATTTTCGGCACAAGCATGAAGAAGATGGACTAAATTTTGGCTTGATTTTTGGTTTTTAATTCACTTAATTACCAAATGACCAAAATGCCCTTCACTTAAAACTTTGAAATTTTATCTCACCATGTCAATTTTTGTCCACTAACTTAACAAATGGTCTAATTACCATTTAAGGACCTCTAATTTAAAATTTCATAGCAATTGGACACCTTTAACAAGTAGAACTCAACTTTTGCACTTTTTACAATTTAGTCCTTTTTACTAAATTGAATGCCCAACGTCAAAATTTTCGAACGAAATTTTCACGAAATCATTTCGTAAAATTGTAGATCATAGAAATATAATAAAAATAAATTTTACTATGTCAGATTTGTGGTTCCGAAACCACTGTTCCGACTAGACCCAAAATTAGGCTGTTACATTTTGATAATAGTTGAAATGTGATTTAATATTAGCATGTTTGAGTGAATGGTATATACTTAGACAAGTTGAAATGGTATAGTTGATATATATATGTTTGAAACATATATGTGAGATTTGATATGGCATTGTCCATATTGAATTGGTAGTTGAAAATGAGTAAAGTTGAATAGATAAAACAAATGGCTTGTATGGAATGTGATGGCATTTGAATAGGTGACATAGGTTGATATGATATTGCTTAATGAATGTTAAAAGTTGGATATGTTTAAATGTTATGAAATGATGCCAAATTGAGGCATGTTGAGCTAATTGTTTAGGAAATGGTTAAATGATTGTAATGACCACATAAGAGAAATTACCCGACTCACGATCTAGAACTGGCCGCGATTGTTTTCGCTCTGAATATTTGGCGACATTACTTGTACGGTGAGAAATGCCACGTATATACCAATCATAAAAGCCTAAAATATTTAATGACTCAAAAATAATTGAATCTGAGACAACGACGATGGCTCGAGTTATTGAAAAATTATGATCTGGTAATTAATTATCATCCGGGAAAAGCTAACGTAGTTGCTTATACATTAAGTCAGAAATCACTGTTTTCCTTGAGAGTGTTAAATGCTCAGTTGCCTTGAGACCGTTGTTTCTTCAGAGAATACGAAAGTTGCAAAATAATGACCCAAAATTGTTAGCTAAATGAGAACAAATTCAGAGAGATCAATCTACGAAATTTAGAGTTAATACTGATGGTATGTTGTATTTTTGTAATAGATTGTGTGTTCCGAATAATCTAGAGTTAAAATGAGACATTTTGTCTGAGGCTCACAGTAGTACGTACTCTATTCATCCGGGTAGTACTAAAATGTTTTGTGACTTGAAACAAATGTACTGGTGGCTGGGTATGTAACGTAAAATTTCAAAATTCATGGCTAAATGTCTGGTTTGCCAACAGGTGAAAATCGATCATCAGGTTTCGTCTGGGTTATTACAGTCTGTTATGGTTCTTGAATGTAAATAGGAGTGAGTTATGATGGATTTCGTATCTTAGTTGCCTGTGGCACCGAGAAAGAAAGACTCGATCTGGGTTATTATTGACAGATTGACGAAATCGACTCATTTTATTCTAGTCAGAACAAATTATTCGCTCGAAAAGTTAGTGGAGTTGTATGTGTTCGAGATCATTAGATTGCATGGAGTGTTGATATCTATTATCTCTGATCGAGACCTGAGATTTACCTTTAGATTTTGGAGTAAACTTCATGAGGCTCTGGGTACTAAACTCAACTTTAGTACAACATTTCATCCACAAACAGACAAACAATCAGAACGGGTAATACAAATTCTAGAAGACATGTTACGATGTTGTATTCTTGAGTTTGAAGGTAGCTGGAAAAAATATTTACAGTTAGTCGAATTTACTTATAATAACAACTATCAGTCTAGTATTAAAATGGCACCATTTGAAGATTTGTATGGAAAAAAATGTAGAACACCACTATACTGGTCGGAGTTGAGTGAATCCAAGTTAGTTGGAACAGACTTGATTCGTGAAACTGAAGACAAATTCCGTGTTATTCGTGATTGCCTTAAAGCCGCATCAGATAGTCAGAAATCGTACGCGAACTTGAAAAGAAAAGATATAGAATTTGCCATTGGCGATCGAGTGTTTTTAAAAGTTTCAGCGTGGAAAAGATGCTACGGTTCGGCAGAAAAAGAAAACTGAGTCCGAGGTTTATAGTGCCGTATGAAATTATTGAAAGAATTAGTCATGTACCTTACAGATTATCTCTACCTCCTGAACCCGAAAAGATTCACAATGTTTTCCATGTTTCGATGTTAAGACAGTATAGATCAGATCCTTCACATGTGATTTCTTTCAGTGAGATTGAATTACAGCCTCATCTGTCGTATTCTGAAGAGCTGATAAATATTTTAGCTTGCAAGGTAAAAGAATTCTGGAATAAACGAGTACCGCTAGTAAAAGTTTTATTGCATCGACACAGTATTGAGGAAACTACTTAGGAAACCAAGGAATCGATGAAATTGCAATACTCGAACCTATTCTCAGGTAAAAATTTCGAGGACGAAATTTCCTAAGGGGGAGAGTTGTAATAGCCCATTTTTCAATGGTGTTAGAAACAGTGGTTTTAATACCACAATTATGATGTGTGAGTCTGTAAATATTAATTATTTAATATTTACAAGGTCATTAGTGTCATATTAAAATTTTGGTCCAGTAATTTTATTGTTTGCTTAGTATATTAAAGAAAAAGGACTAAATCGTAACACCTATAAAACCTTAAGACTATCAAATTTTGCAAGCCAAAATGTCTAATTGGTAATGGTTCAAGGTTTTAATAGGAAAATAAATCCTTTTAATTGAAAGTGGATGGTTAATGGAAGAATTTAATTAAAATTTGATGTTTTGGTCGAACCACCATTTTTAGAGCTTGGGAGCTTCGGCTTTGTGTTTGTGGATGCATGTAAGTAAATTTTCATCTGTTTTTCATGAATTTTACATTTTCGATATCGTTGTAATGAAATCTAGCTAGTTTAGGGACTATTTTGTGAAATTGTCAAAGTTTAGAAAACTTACCATTGATTTTTTGAAGCTCTTTATTTGTAAATGTTTTGGTTGGAAGCTTGATGGTGATTTTGAACTATTTTGTATAATTTCTAAGTTTAGGGAGTTAATTGAAAATAAAATAAATATAACACGTTTTTTTGAGAAATTTTAGCATGTGAGGGCTGATTTGGAATGTAAATGAATTCGGCTTGATGGGTATAGGGATTAATTGCGAAAATAAACTCATTTTGATATTAGGGACTAAATTGAAGTAAAAGTAAAAGTGCAGGGGAATTGTGTAAAATGTTAATTAAGAAGTCATATGTATTAAATTGAATTGTTTTAAAGTATTTGGGGCTGATAATTGAAATAAATTATCGTATAGATCAAGAACCAATAGAAAATCGTGAAAAAGAGAAAATTACTGACTAGTTCTCTAGTTTTGCTATATCTGCAATTAGGCTCTGATAAGTTCTAAAGGTTTAATTTAGTATAATTTATAATACTATTTTGATTTATGAGTTATGATTTGTTGATTATGTGTATTTATATATAATTAAATTGTCTCAAATGAATTCAAGGTGAGAAATGTAACTGAATTGTAAAGTATTACATGATTTTGTATATCGAGCCCGAATGAACATAGGATAGGATACAATTGGCATGCCAATAAGTTACTTTGCGTGCTACACAAGATTAACTTGTGATGTGATGATGATTCTTGAATTGTTGTTATTACACTGGGTATACTGGAGTCCAGCATTTGTTGCGGATTACCGAGTTATATCTATAGTGATTCTGGCGTGTTTCTGGGGGGATGTTAACCTACGGGCTAGACACTCGGTGCCCAGGTGTGTTCTTGGTTGGATTGGCTCGGCTGAGCATCTTGGATTGTCTTGGGTGGATAACCGCATAACCGTATCTGTTTATATTGTTCATCAGACAGATTTTAAATTATTAAATATCTTGTTAATGAATTATATGAATGTTTACATGATTTCTGACATTAGATCATGACTTGGTAATTGAATGACTTTGTATAGTTGAATAGTTTATGCAACTTGTGTATATAAAGCTCACCTGTTGAATGGTTGTGGTTGATAGGGTTAACGTTTATTAACAATGTTTTTAAATGTTATGTTATGTTTATACGGTAAGTTTTATCGTTTTGACCTGTGAACTTACTAAGCTCTACTAAAGCTTACTTATGTCATTTTATTATTTCCTTGTAGATAGCGTTTTGTGGAATCAAGCGACCGGATCAACTTGAAGATCACAATATCCAACTATTTTTCGGTAGATTTTGAAAATGTTTATTTTGGGATATGTGGCATGTAATAGGAGAATCTTGTATATGTTTTAAGTACTTACTACAAAATGACATGTTCTATACTTGTGTAATGAATGTATGATTTTAGTTGATAATATGGTTTTTCATGGTTTGGCATGAAAATCCAATTGCGGTATGGAACTTGTCATGTAGTAGGAGTTATATGTCTATAAAGGTGTTTGAGATATCAAGGTTGTATAGACTTGTTTATAGAATGAAGTGGTTGAAATCGCTATGATAGGTTATTAGCTTGATGGATGGAATAGTATGTTTGATGAGATTATCAAGTAGTTGAACTTGTGATTATTGAATATGAATGTTTGAGATATCAAGGTTGTATAGATTTGTTCATAAAATGAAGTGGTTGAAATTGCTATGATAAGTTATTAGCTTGATGGATGGAATAGTATGTTTGATGAGATTATCAAGTAGTTGAACTTGTGATTGTTGAATATGAATGTTTGAGATATCAAGATTGTATAGACTTGTTCATAGAATAAAGTGGTTGAAATTGCTATGATAGGTTATTAGCTTGATGGATGGAATAGTATGTTTGATAAGATTATCAAGTAGTTGAACTTGTGATTTTTGAATATGAACTTAGTTTGATATTTGATTTTTGGTGCCAATGAGGGTATATTGATTAGGAACATAGGTTGAATGATTTTGGTATGTTTTGAGCTTGTTTGAATGTGTTTTGATGGTATAAAAATGGTTGATATTGGTTTGGCTTGGCACCTAAGAAATGGGTAACGTTTTGGCTTATTTTTGAAGTTATTTTAGGTGCACACGGCTTGGGACATGGGTTGTCACACAACAGTGTGCCACACACGATCACTCCACATAGCCATGTGGCCTATTCAATTTTGGTGCAGGTATGTATCACATGGTCTCAGGTTGTTACATGGGTTGGAGACACGGCCGTGTGAACCTATTTCGAATCACACACGGCTTGCGACATGACTGCGTGACACTGTTTCAAGTCACACACGGGTTGGCACACGGTCTGTGACACAGCCATGTGACCCTATTTCTAATTGCACACGGTCGGGTACATGGCCTGGTGACACGGCCGTGTGACCCTATTTTTGAATTGTATACGTTTGACCACACGGCCATGTCCCTGAGCCACATGGCCTGGGCTCTTTCACACAGCCGTGTGACCCATGTTTGTACATTTTACTCAAAATTTGTAGAAGGTTCAATTTAATCTAGAATTGATCTCGGTTTGTTTTAAATGTTTTGTAAGCACAAATTAGGTCCAGAATTGATTGAAAAGCACGGAAATGATTGAATATGATTTATTTGGTTGAATTTGATTGAAACTTATGATAAATGTTCATGAATTATTGTTGTAATGCGTTATAGCTCGGGTCAGGCGACTGAATCGGGTATAGGGTGTTACAAAAAGTTTGGTAAAAATGCACCAAAAGTGCAATTGTTTTGGTTGGCATGAAATAGGTACCATGTAACACCCCTAACTCGTATCTGTCGCTGGATCAGGGTTACAGAGTATTACCGGAGTTCACAGAACATTCACATGCAAATTTGTATTAAAATATCATTCATACTCAAAATTTTTCTTATTATCCCTTGAATGGACCCTCGAGGCCCAATAAGAACATTAGAATCGATTCGGGACTCAATCGGGATCTCATAACATTTTTCGCAAAATTTCCAAATTTCTCTTATGAATAGTGCCCACATGCCCGTGTGGTCTAGGGACACGCCCGTGTGATCAGGTCGTGTGGATCACACAGTCATAGGACATGCCCATGTCTCAGGCCGTGTGGCTACACACACCCGTGTCCCTAACCCGTGTAACTCTCTGACTTGCAAGGCATGAACAAATTGAAGTCACACAGCCAAGTCAGACGCCCGTGTGGCAAATTTAATTTTCGAAATTAAGGTGTAGTTTTCACACGGCCAAGACACAGGCCCGTGTTCAAGGCCGTGTCCCTCACACGACTGAGACACACGCCCGTGTCTCTGCTAGTGTGTTCGATCCTGAGCACTCTGTTTCTAAATTTTAAGGTGCAGGGGACACACGGCCTGGCTACACGCCCGTGTGTCTACTCGTGTGGACAAAATGAAGCCATTTCTTAGCTTCATTTTCTTACCCAATTTTGCCAACAACCTACACCAATATTTGCACATACATACCAGCAAAATCAATCATTAAACTAACATCTAACATGGCATAATATCACATGCAATTCATGTAACACCCCATACCCGATTTCGAGGCTAAAACCGGATACGAGACATTACTATGCTTGAACTTGCTTAAACATGTACTTTTGGGCTACAAAATTTTGTTTTGAATTAAAAACTTCTCTTTCTTAGTCAAATCATTCATATCGTGGGCCTACGAGGCCTTAAACTTGCGTCTGGAAACTTTTACAAGTTAAAAGAAACTTTTCTTTCAAAACAGGGGCCATACGCCTGTGCAAGATTAGACACGCCCGTGCATACACACACACGCCCATGTCCCCGGACCGTGCCTAAAAACCCAGTATTCTGCCATTTTGCCCACGGCCAAGGCACACGCCCATGTATTTTGGGAACACGCCCGTGTACCCTATCACACGTCCGTGCCTTTCACCTGTGGTCGACGCTGACTAATCACACACGGTTTTGACACGCCCGTGGACCTAAAACCGTGCCATACCTTAGTACTCGACTTATTCAAAGACGGCCTCGGCGACGCCTGCGTGCCCTTAACCGTGTGACCATTCAAATTCAAATTTCAAGGTGCAGACTCTACACGCCGGGGCACACGCCCCGGCTTGATCGTGTGTCTCACGCCCTAGACACATGCCCGTGTGTCTACCCGTGGACTGAACAAGGTCATTTGCCAAGCTCTTTGCACTCCTATAGCTTACACAACTTATACTCATCCATCACAATCATAATCACTCAAGTTAAATTGCCATCCCACATAGATAAATACATCTTTTCATAAAACATAATAGCCAACAACTATGGCATTATACAATTATCCCATAACTCACTTAGGCCAACACATTTGGCACAATAACAATGACTTAATAAACCTCATGTACTAGCCCTATACATGCCATGACTCATAATGACTTGATACCTCATACCAAGTGTCTCTTCGATAGTGTGAAAACATCTCTGACGGCCTCCAACCCGAGCTAGATAAAATATCCTATAAGAGATGGGAAAAAGAAGAGAAGTAAGCAATAAGGCTTAGTAAGTTCATATGCAATTAAGAATCAACTATCAATATTCATATGCTTATACTTAATCACAAGGTATTAGAATGAGTTTTACTCTTGAACTCACAGTTACCTATTCAATCTTTCATAATGCTTACTCGTTTCGTCTCTTACCACATTCTAACCATATCTCGGGCTTAATGCTCACATTCATTAACTTACCATGCCACAAGCCAATTCGCTCGCTTTAATTAGCATACATCCCTGCATGATCATCATCACAGATCACATCAAACAACACATCATGCATTCTCAATAAACCATTCATACTACCAATCTCTCGGTGGCTACACACTTAGCCCACCATTGAATCTCTTATAGGGTGGTATCGCACTCAACCCACCAATCAGTTATACTAATGGTGATTTCGCACTTAGCTCACCAATCATTTATAAGCGATGGTATCGCACACAGCCCATCGATTACTAATTAATCAGGTTGTAACGCACACAACCCACCGATAATAATATAGTTGATGGTATCGCACACAGCCCATCAATTAATAATATATCAGGTGGTAACGCACTGTAACACCCCTTTACCCGGGTTCTACGCAGGGAACCGGACCTGAGGCGTTACCGAACTCAAACCACTTAATCGCCACTTAGGCTCGTAATTTATTTTTCAACACATTTTCTCAATGAACAAGCATAGATGAAAATTTATTTCTCTTACAACTACTCACCATTACAACTATTTCATGCATTTATGACACAATTTAAATCTTTGCATTTAAGTCCTATTTAGGTGTTTTCATGCTAACACCTTTCACAAAAGTTGTTTCTCATCTCACTAACATTCATTTTCCTCCATAAAAACTTAGTTAACAACATAAACTCTCTTATGGCAAGTCCCTAAACCTTCAGCCATTTGACAAATTAGTCCCCTCATTAGCTAGCTTAAGCTTTGGGGACTCCAAAAATACAAAAATCATCAAGAAAGATCTCTAAAATCACTTACTTGTGGAGAAGATGAGTTGCTGAAATTTTAAAGCATTCAAAACCCCTCTAAGCTTGAAATTTTCGGTGGAGAGAAAGAGTGAATAGTGAAAGATGATAGCTTTTCTCTTTACCATATTTTATTCATCTTTTCTCACCTAATTCACCCAAATTTTGACCAAGAATTAAATGCCCTTGTCTCCCCTATGCACATGGCCGACCATCACTAGATAAATGGCCTAATTGCACTTTAAAATCCTCCCAATTACATTCTTTGTCTATTAGACACCTCTACCATGAAAAATAGAACTTTCACATTTTATGCGATTTAGTCCTTTTTCGCAATTAAGCATGCTATCACTCAAATTAAAATACCAAAATTTTCATGCATCCATATAGTCATGCTACAGCACATAATTTAACGTCAAAATAATTTTCCTCCACCTCGGATTAGTGGTCTCGAAACCACTGTTCCGACTAGCCCCAAAACCAGACTGTTACAACTCTCCCCCTCTTTAGCGATTTTCACCCTCGAAAATCTTACCGGTAAAGAGGTTTGGACATTGCTCCCTCATAGCTTCTTCCGGTTCCCAAGTAGCCTCTTCTACACCGTGCTTTTGCCATAACACTTTTACTAAGGCTATGTCCTTGTTCCTCAAATGTTTCACCTCTCGAGCCAAAATTTTAATCGGCTCTTCCTCATATGTCATATCCGGTCGTATATCGATTTCTGTTGGAGGAATCACATGCGAAGAATCGGAGCGATAACGCCTTAACATTGATACATGGAACACATTATGAATTTTCTCTAACTCTACCGGTAAAGCCAACCGATATGCCACTGGCCTAATCCTCTCGGTAATCTCATACGGCCCTATAAATCTCGGGCTCAATTTACCTTTTCGACCAAATCTCAATATTTTCTTCCACGGTGACACTTTCAGAAATACCTTGTCGCCCACTTGAAATTCAATTTCTTTTCTTTTCAAATTCGCATACGACTTTTTGCCAGTCCGAAGCAGCCTTCAGACTATCCCGAATAACTTTCACTTTCTCCTCGGTCTCTTTAACCAAATCAACCCCATGAACTTGCTTCTCACTCAGCTCGGTCCAATACAAAGGGGTCCGACATTTACGACCATACAAAGCTTCATATGGTGCCATCCGTGTGCTCGACTGATAACTATTGTTGTAAGTAAATTCGACCAAGGGTAGGTATTTTTCCCAACTACCTTCGAAGACTAACACACAACATCGGAGCATGTCCTCAAGAACTTGGATTACTCTCTCGGACTGACCATCAGTTTGAGGATGAAATGCAGTACTAAAATTCAACTTCGTACCCAAGGCCTCCTGTAACTTCTTCCAAAACCTCGAAGTAAATCTCGGGTCTCTATCCGATATAATGGATACAGGCACACCATGCAATCTTACTATCTCTGCCACATACAACTCAGCTAATTTATCCAGTGAATAATCAACACGTACTGGAATAAAGTGAGCCGACTTCGTTAGTCTATCTACGACAACCCACACAACATTTTTCTTTCTCGGGGTCATAGGCAAGCCCGTAACAAAATCCATGGTAATCTGATCCCATTTCCACTCGGGGACCATCACTGGTTGAAGTAATCCTGAAGGCACTTGGTGCTCCGCTTTCACTTGTTGACAAATCAAACATCTTGTTACATACTCCGAGATGTCTCTTTTCATTCCCGGCCACCAATAGAATTTCTTTAGATCATTATACATTTTCGTGATGCCCGGGTGTACTGACAAATAACTACTATGTGCTTCCCGTAATATTTCTCGGATCAACTCGTCATATTTAGGCACACAAATTCTATCATGGAACATTAAGCAACCATCCGAACTCACCCGGAATTTAGAATTAGTTCCTGATTCACACTTAGCTCTTTTAGCTAGTATCTCACTATCATTCCTTTGAGCCTCACATATTCGTTGAACAAATAGTGGTCTAGCTCTCAGCTCGGCCAGTATAGCACCATCATCAGACAATAACAAATTTGTGCTCATAGTTCTCAAAGCATACAAGGATTTTCTACTTAAAGCATCTGCAACTACATTTGCTTTCCCCGGGTGGTAATCGATCACTAGCTCGTAGTCCTTCAATAATTCAAGCCACCGTCATTGCCGTAGATTTAATTCCTTTTGATCCATCAAGTACCTCAAACTCTTATGATCAGTAAAGATTCGACAATTCTCACCATATAGGTAATGGCGCCAAATCTTTAACGCGAAAATAATCGCGGCCAACTCCAGGTCATGAGTCGGATAATTCTTCTCATGTGGTTTTAGTTGTCTCGAGGCGTAAGCGATCACCTTACCCTCTTGCATCAACACACAACCGAGACCATTTAATGACGCGTCACAGTAGACTACAAACTCCTTTCCCGACTCAGGTTGTACCAAAATTGGTGCCTCTGTCAACAACATTTTCAATCTCTCGAAACTCTGCTGGCATTCTTCAGTCCATTCAAATTTAACATCCTTGTGTAATAGTTTCGTCATTGGAGTAGCAATCATAGAGAATCCCTTCACAAACTGCCTATAGTACCCTTCTAAACCCAGAAAGCTTCTAACTTCCGACACATTCCTCGGCGGTTTCCACTCCACAATAGCCGAGACCTTTCCCGGATCTACTCTAATACCTTCACCCGATACAATATGTCCTAGGAACCCTACTTCTCGAAGCCAAAACTCGCTCTTACTAAGTTTAGCATATAACTGCTTGTCTCTTAAGGTCTGTAAGACAATTCTCAAAAGTTCCGCATGATCACTCTCATCTCGAGAATAAACCAATATGTCGTCAATAAAGACAACCACAAACTTGTCCAAATACGGTTGGGAAGACACGGTTCATTAAATTCATAAAAGCTGCAGGAGCATTCGTTAAACCGAATGGCATGACCAGAAACTCATAATGACCATACCTCGTCCAAATGCCGCTTTCGGTAAATCTTGCTCATTAACCTCAACGATAATAGCCAAACCTCAGTCGATCTTGGAGAACACCGTAGCTCCTTTCGCTTGATCAAATAAATCATCTATCCTCGGCAAAGGATACTTGTTCTTCACAAAGCATTACTTTATTGAGTACATGCGTAGTCTATGCACAATCTCATCGACCCATCTTTCTTCTTTACAAAGAGTACTGGGGCACCCCACAGTGAATAGCTCGGTCTTGCAAAACTTTTATTCGTCAATTCTTGCAACTGAACTTTCAAGTCTTTCAACTCTAGCGGGGCCATCCTATACGGAGCAATCGAAATAGGTGTTGTTCCCAGAATTAACTCAATTCCAAACTCGACCTCTCTAACTGGGGGTAATCCAGGCAACTCTTCCGGGAATACATCCGGATACTCGCATACAACCTGTCTTCGCTTTAATCCTCGACTTGATTCTTGAGTGTTTAATACAAAAGCGAGATAAGATTCGTACCCTTTTCTCGAGATATTTCTCACCTATCATGGAAGAGATCATCACCGGTAAGCTATCTGACTCACCTGATTCAACCCGAATAACATCTCCATTTTCACAATTCAGTTCAATAAATTTACTACCACAATTCACTAAAACACTATGGGCAGTCAACCAATCCATACCAAGAATCAAATCAAATTCATCAAACGGTAACAACATAAGGTTTGTCAGGAAACAATGACCCTTAGTCATCAGATGACAGTTCCTACACACCTTGTCAACTAACACCTGTTTACCTAGTGGGTTTGACACTTTTACTACAAATTTAGTAGACTCAACAGTCATACTCATAATAGATGTCAGTCTCATACAAATATAAGAATGAGTTGATCCCGGGTCAATTAAAGCAATAACAGAGGTGTCATAGAGAGAAAATGTACCCGTTATTACATCCGGTGATGACGCCTCTTCTCGAGCGCGAATAGCATAAGTTCTTGCTAGCGCTCGACCCTCTAGCCTCACAGTAGTGTCTCGTGACACACCTCTACCACTAGTTCCGCCTCCCGGGTTCTTTTGTGGCCTACCTCTAAAGGATGCACTGCTTGATCTTATCTCTTGCTTTCTCTCCTTGTCATCCCTTTCAAGACAATTTCAGATGAGATGGTCGGGGGATCCAACTTATAGCAATTTTGATTATTTCCCCAACACTCCCTAGTGTGATGTCTGCCACAACTTGGGCACTCTGGTTTGGGCCTTGGATTGCCCACACTTGCCGTTGAGGTAGCTTGAACTCTTGAACCCGAATACATGTTGCCTCGCTCTCTCTGCGAATACCCGACTGATGTAGTTGTCCGTGGGTTCACTTTCCTGGACCTCTTCGATTGAGCTTGGTATGATTTGCTCATCGGCCTCTTCTTCGCATCTCGAGCCTCACTCGGGGCTTTCCTATTTTCCTTACTCAATTCTTCGGCCTTACTAGCCCTATCCACCAATACCACAAATTCTTTTAGCTCTAAAATTCCGACTAAGAGTCCGACATCTTCATTCAACCCATCTTCAAATCTCTTGCATAAGGTAGCTTCCGTGGATACACATTCTTGCGCATACTTGCTGAGCCTAACAAATTCGCTCATATTCTCGCCACGATCCATTTTTCCTTGCTTCAACTCAAGGAATTCTTTCCGTTCGGGTCTACAAATCGTTGACTTATATACTTCTTTCAAACTCTTCCAAAAAGAAGTCCCACGTTACTCTCTCTTTAAGAACCACCGATGTCAATGTTTTCCACCAATGGTATCTTTGAGTCCTCGGAAAGACACAAAGACATTTCAAACTCTCCTCGGTGTGCGGGAGAGTTCATCAAAAACCCTTATTGAGTTCTCGCCCGTAAATCGCTTGCTCGTGGTCGCCATCTATATTAGCTCGAAAATCCTCACATTTCCATTGCTTTGAATTTTGTCTACAGGGGCTTAGCCGTCCTCACCATTTCTAAACCTTGGGAGCCACAGAATTGGCCGAGGTATAGGTGGGGTGGAGGGGTTGAGCATTGGGGTTTGCTCTGCACATACTCGGTGTACTAGTTATCCATCATTTGGAGAAAAGCTTCCCGAGCCTCTTCTCTCTGACCCCTAGTCTCGGGGTTACTCTGCACAGGCACGGTCCCTTGCGCAGGAGCCGATGCATTACTAGCTGCATCATCTGCAGCCGATTGTTCGGGATCCATATGCTACAATAAACAAGTTTAAAATCATCAGAAGCCACCACATTATCATCATACGCTTATGGCATGTATAGCTAGACTCCTACCCACGCTATGGTAGTCCTAGAACCGACTAAACCATAGCTCTGATACCACTAAATGTAACACCCCTTTACTCGGGTTCTACGCAGGGAACCAGACATGAGGCGTTACTGAACTCAAACCACTTAATCGCCGCTTAGGCTCGTAATTTATTTTTCAACACATTTTCTCAATGAACAAGCATAGATGAACATTTATTTCTCTTACAACTACTCACCATTACAACTATTTCATGCATTTATGACACAATTTAAATCTTTGCATTTAAGTCCTATTTAGGTGTTTTCATGCTAACACCTTTCACAAAAGTTGTTTCTCATCTCACTAACATTCATTTTCCTCCATAAAAACTTAGTTAACAACATAAACTCTCTTATGGCAAGTCCCTAAACCTTCAGCCATTTGACAAATCAGTCCCCTCATTAGCTAGCTTAAGCTTTGGGGACTCAAAAAATACAAAAATCATCAAGAAAGATCTCTAAAATCACTTACTTGTGAAGAAGATGAGTTGCTGAAATTTTAAAGCATTCAAAACCCCTTTAAGCTTGAAATTTTCGGTGGAGAGGAAGAGTGAATAGTGAAAGATGATAGCTTTTCTCTTTACCATATTTTATTCATCTTGTCTCACCTAATTCACCCAAATTTTGACCAAGAATTAAATGCCCTTGTCTCCCCTATGCACATGGCAGGCCATCACTAGATAAATGGCCTAATTGCACTTTAAAATCCTCCCAATTACATTCTTTGGCTATTAGACACCTCTACCATGAAAAATAGAACTTTCGCATTTTATGTGATTTAGTCCTTTTTCACAATTAAGCATACTATCACTCAAATTAAAACACCAAAATTTTCATGCATCCATATAGTCATGCTACAGCACATAATTTAACGTCAAAATAATTTTCCTCGACCTCGGATTAGTGGTCTCGAAACCACTGTTCCGACTAGCCCCAAAACCAGACTATTACACACATACAGCCCACCGATAATAAAATAGTTGATGGTATCGCACACAGCCCATCAATTAATAATATATCAGGTGGTAACGCACACAGCCCACCGATAATATACATTCGCAAATACTTATCCACACACATTTTCTCTAATTCAGACGTTCATCTGTAAACCTCTTCATTCATTATCATTCTCACTTAACTTTCTACGATTCTCATTAGCATCCACACAATACATCAACAAATCTATCTCATGCAAGTAAGGTGCAATAATAACACCTATCCCACTAGGGGTTCATCAGATATAGTATTCATCTCAATTTAGTTCTAACATTTACTTGTGCTTCTCGTGGTACAACCACCTACCTTCAAATTGTTAACTAACTCTCTCGAGTCTCATAGACATAGTTCCCATTGACAACATACCCTAATAGGGTCTCACGCATAATAACATATCGATGCTATGTCCTTGACATGGTCTTATACGAACTCTTACACCAAGGCCATAATCAAATATGGTCTTACTCGAGGCTTTAACCATCATCGTGTCATTCTATATACATTTTCCATTACTCTTAGATCCAATTCTCTTGACATCTCATTAAGGATATTTCATACATTTCATAGTGTAAATCTACTTTCCATACAACATTGGAATATTAAATTAACTCGTACATAGTTGCAACAATTGCACACGAACTTACCTCGATGTCGAAAGAGCCAAAAAGGACTTTTTGCCCACATTTCTCTTTTCATCCGTTCTTGGTCCGAAACTCATTTTCTTTGATCTATAACAATGAAATTTACTCATTTAATAACTTAATGATCGAATTACAACATAATCTCTACTTAGGCAAAAATGACCATTTTGCCCCTACACTTTGGCAAAATTATGATTTTACCCCTAGGCTCGTAAATCAATTTTCATCACATTTTCTTGTTAAACAAGCGTAGCTAAACATTTAATCCTCTTACAACTATTCTTAATTCCATCAATTTCATGCCTTAATGAACAAATTACAACTTTTGCATTTTAGTCCCAATTAGGTGTTTTCATGACAACACTTTTCACAAAAGTTGTTTCTCATCATCCTATCATTCATTTTCTTTCATAAAAACTCATCAAACAACATAAAATCTCTCATGGCAAGTCCCTAGACTTTCAACCATATTGCAAACTAGTCCCCTCTTTAGAAAGCTTAAGCTTTGGGGACTCCAAAAGTACAATTTTTATCAAGAAAGATCATCAAAATCACTTACTTGAGTGGAGAATTGCTTGCTGAAATTTTAAGCTTCAAAACCCCTCCCATGGCTGCTATTTTCTGGAGGAAGAGAAGAAATAAAAGATGATAGCTTGGCTTATTTCACCTTATTTTATTTCTTTTTAGTCACCTAACATGTCCACATTAAATGCTCTTGTCCCCTTTAGCTTCTTTGACCGGCCAAGCCACTTAAAAAAGGCCAAATTGCACATTTGGTACCCCCAGTTTATAAACCATAGCTATTTGGTAACTCTAGCAAATAAAATAGAACTTTCGCACTTTATGCGATTTAGTCCTTTTTCACAATTTAGCTAGAAATTGCTAAAATTAAGGCACCAAAATTTTCATGCATCCTCATAAACATGTCATAACACATAACATAACATGAAAATAATTTTCTAACCTCGAATTATTGATTCCGAGATCATCATTTCGACTAGCCCCTAAATCGGTCATTACAATTCTCCCCCCTTAGGGATTTTCGTCCCTGAAAATCTTATCAGGTGGAGTTGCTATTATCATTTTCAAAATGTTTCCATAAACTCTTCAAAATCGTGAATCCACTTATCCTCAAGTTTCTCTTACCAATAACTCTTTAGCTGTGATACATAAGATCGAAACGTAACTTGAAACCTAGGTTATTCTTCCTCTGGGGAGTATACTATATCTAGAAATCCACAAATTTGGAATTCTGTACATGTCCAAATGATCATTCGGATCTTTACTGGTTGATTCATTACAATACGAATGGCATCCCCCTCTTTGGGAATCTTGTCAACTAAATTTGAAATCTATAAGGTTTTATCTCGCTTTCTCATTAAAGCATTCACCGACTGTAATGGTTATGACTTGTACGCTTTGGAAACTCAGGTTTTAGTGGTTAACTACTTCTGACCATAACTCCATCATATCGTGAAATGTACTCTACTGTCAAGACATTTATCCACATAACTGTACTTCCTTATTCTTGCTTTATTAGAAATGCTGCTACAAAATCTCATACCAAAGCTCTGTATATGTTCTGGATTTATCATCAACAACGGAAAACTTATACAACTCAGATTTACCATCTCAAATAAACTCATTCGGAGCTTATTTAAAATACCATTTACTATATCTCTTCTCAACCCTTTTTGTTCTCGAAAGAAGACTCGCTCTAGTCATTAACCTTGCTGAAACTAAGATGTTACCAACTAGGGTCGACTCGAGTAACTAACTCGCATTGCTTAACATGGATCTTTTCATAACATCTAACTCACAACACAAACACAAAAGTGATTGTCTCTCGATCACCAACTCACAACTTTTTCTTTTGATTCGATCGATCTCGCACTAGAACTTTCAAATAAACAGTTTCTTTCAATAGCTTACAACTCAACTATCATGGTTTGAACATTTCGATGAGCATATCTTTATATTATGCTCCCTACTCACGCATACACACGTAATTTTATTCTCTTTACCGATTCATGCGTGAATATACAGAACTTGAATCATATCTCAATACCTTAATCTACTCTTTTCTCCATACCGAGAACATATTTTAAGCACACTCTCATCCGAGTTTCTCTTGCTATGCCAATCTAAAACCTTTACGATCGTCATATCTCTCGATAGCGGGACATCTCGATCGAATTAGGTTAACTCTATTCGAAACTTACCCAAAACCCATCACACAACGTGAAACTTGTGATTTCACCTCTTATACACGAATCATCACCAATTTCCTCCTCAAGGTACCCAATTAAGGTTACGAGGAGATAAAGGAAATGTCAATTTCAATTAACTAAATCGACAACCGTTTTGTCTGATTTTTACTATCAGTTAACGTTCTCACACAATCACAATTCATGAAAAGAACAACTACATCATCCCTGAAGGGAAACATGTATTAGTACATAATACTAAAGGAGATCATTATAATCTCATCCATAGCATTAACTAACCATGCACAAACCATAGGCTTCGAGCCAACTTACTCATACTTGCCATTTATTTAGCACATATCGTGCCACACATCGTACTAGTTTCTTCGTGATTCATTCACGAATATCTGCATTCACTCCTTCACATGACTTTAGTACTAATCTCATTTATACTTCTAGACTCATCTATTTGTCCCATTGATCACTAGGGATAATCAAAGACGCAAATTCGTCGTCATTCATGTAGGCACGAAACCAATGCCATATCCCTGAGGTGGTCTTATATGGGGTCACCTCTAAATGCCAATGCTATATCCCGGATAAGGTCTCATATGGACTTCCACATCGAATATCTATGCCATATTTTGAATATGGTCCTACACAATTCTCATATTCATTACCGAAGCCATATCCCGGATAAGGTCTCATATGGATTCTCAACTCGGTGTCGAGGCCATGTCCCGGACATGGTCTTATACGGGACCTTCTCTATTTCATATATCTCGATGATAGACTCATCACTTTAGTCCTCTATGACTTCAAACTCATGTTCAACAACAATTACTCTATTTAATAGAATATTATGCATCAATGTGATACAAGGCATTCTTAATCATGCTAACATAATTATTGCATTAATCTGATGCAAACTTACTCAAGTTCCACATTAATATCTACTCGAGTACTCAACATTTAACTCTAATTCCTCTTACTATTGCTTATTAATCTAGAGAATGTCTTACGGGTTTGAGTACGTCGTTTACTTGATTGCCATAGTCCAACTACGGTCTTACTCGTATCGCAACATCATAGCCCAGCTATTACTTTACATATCAATACGATGCCATAGCCTCGCTATGGTCTTACACGAAATCTCATATCAATACCAATGCCATATCCCAGATACGGTCTTACATGGAAACTCATATCGATGTCGACGCCATATCCCAGATATGGTCTTACACGATTTAGTACCGAAGCCAGGTCCCAGACGTGGTCTCACACGGGATTACTATTTAGTGCTGATGCCATATCCCAGATATGGTCTTATACGGGATCTCACTACAAATATCGATGCCATATCCCAGATATGGTCTTATCCGATTAACTTATTCAATACCGAAGCCAAATCCCTGATATGGTCTTATACGGGATCATGTATCAATGCCAATGCCATGTTCCAGACATGGTCTTACACTGGCTCTCATATTGTGGTCGATGACATGTCCCAGACATGGTCTTACACTGGCTCACATATTGCCATGGTCCAACCATGGTCGTATTCATCATTTTATCATTGAACGATCGTACTCATCTCCTACATTCTACTTAGTCAAACTTCTCAGTTTAACTTTCACACTATAATATGTGTGACTTCATAACAGAATCATAAAACAAAACATTATACATTCTCTACTTTAACAATCTCACGTGAGATTTAACCATGTGAACATATTTATCATAACCAATGGCATCACAAATCTCAAATGCTTACTTACTCTTACTGCTTCTCACATACATCATGGTACTTACTAGTCTCATGTTTGTAAGGTAAACAAGGTACCTGTAACACTTGATCACATAGATCAGTATACCTTACTATAATGAACATAATCTCAACATCATCATTCATAACATGAATTATATTTGTTAGTCAGCCTTCACTAGCATGACACAATATCAACTTTACTACTAACTTTATTGCTATCTCATTTAAGCTTTACTCATTTGCCCGATGAATTTCTATAAATAGCCGAGGATACTGAATCTCATTTCACATAACTCGATGCCAAAGCCATATCCTAGATATGGTCTTACGTGGGATCTTTCACCTTGGTATCGAGGCCATGTCTTGACATGGACTTATACGAAGTCTTTCTCGTGTGTTCCCTTGGGGACTTACCATTGCCATGTCTTGGCTTGGTCTTATACGGACTTTCTCATCTCATGTGATAGATCAAGTATCCTAAGCTATTCAACTTCCATCGAGGCTTCCTCATGCTTAATCTTATTGATTTCTTTGTCTAGCATAGCATTAAACATTTCCATGGTAATAGCATACCTTATACTAAGCAATTCAATGATAGAAATTATAAAGCTTAGAAATCATACAAACTTACTGAAATTAGCTCGGTCGGGAATCATCTTTGTCCTAACAAAACAATTTCGTTAGAGCTGGGAGACATCACACTATCATGGTCCACATATGGCATGTATAGCTAGACTCTTACTCACGCTAGGTTAGTTCTAGAACTAACTAAACCATAGCTCTGATACCACTAAATGTAACACCCCATACCCGATTTTGAGGCTAAAATCGGATACGAGACATTACTATGCTTGAACTTGCTTAAACATGTACTTTCGGGCTACAAAATTTCGTTCTGAATTAAAAACTTCTCTTTCTTAGTCAAATCATTCATATCATGGGCCTACGAGGCCTTAAACTTGCGTCCGAAAACTTTTACAAGTTAAAAGAAACTTTTCTTTTAAAATAGGGGCCACACGCCCGTGCAAGATTAGACACGCCCGTGCATACACATACACGCCCATGTCCCCGGACCGTGCCTAAAAACCTAGTATTCTGCCAATTTGCCCACGGCCAAGGCACACGCCCATGTATTTTGGGAACACGCCCGTGTACCCTATCACACGTCCGTGCCTTTCACCCGTAGTCGACGCTGACTAATCACGCACGGTTTTGACACACCCGTAGGCCTAAAACGTATGCCATACCTAGTATTCTGACTTATTCAGCACGGCCTCAGCACGCCCGTGTGCTTTAACCGTGTGACCATTCAAATTCAAATTTCAAGGTGCAGACTCCACACGGCCAGGGCACACGCCCCTGGCTTGATCGTGTGTCTCACACGGCCTAGACACATGCCCATGTGTCTACCCGTGTGGACCAGAACAAGGCTGTTTGCCAAGCTCTTTGCACTCCTATAGCTTACACAACTTATACTCATCCATCACATTCATAATCACTCAAGTTAAATTGCCATCCCACATAGATAAATACATCTTTTCATAAAACATAATAGCCAACAACTATGGCATTATACAATTATCCCATAACTCACTTAGGCCAACACATTTGGCATAATAACAATGACTTAATCAACCTCATGTACTAGCCCTATACATGCCATGACTCATAATGACTTGATACCTCATACTAAGTGTCTCCTCGATAGTGTGAAAACATCTCCGACGGCCTCCAACCCGAGCTAGATAAAATATCCTATAAGAGATGGGAAAAAGAAGAGGAGTAAGCAATAAGGCTTAGTAAGTTCATATGCAATTAAGAATCAACTATCAATATTCATATGCTTATACTCAATCACAAGGTATTAGAATGAGTTTTACTCTTGAACTCACAGTTACCTATTCAATCATTCATAATGCTTACTCGTTTCGTCTCTTACCACATTCTAACCATATCTCGGCTTAATGCTCGCATTCATTAACTTACCATGCCACAAGCCAATTCGCTCGCTTAATTAGCATACATTATGCAATCGATCATCACAAGATCACATCAAACAACACATCATGCATTCTCAATAAACCATTCATACTACCAATCTCTCGGTGGCTACACACTTAGCCCACCATTGAATCTCTTATAGGTGGTATCGCACTCACCCACCAATTAGTTATACTAATGGTGATTTCGCACTTAGCTCACCAATCATTTATAAGCGATGGTATCGCACACACGACCCATCGACACTAATTAATCGTGTGGTAACGCACACACATTTCACCGATAATAATATAGTTGATGGTATCGCACACACGACCCATCAATTAATAATATATCGTGGTAACGCACACAAACCCACCGATAATAATATAGTTGATGGTATCGCACACACCCCATCAATTAATAATATATCGTGTGTAACGCACACGCCCACATCGATAATATACATTCGCAAATACTTATCCACATACATTTTCTCTAATTCAAACGCTCATCTCAGAACCTCTTCATTCATTATCATTCTCACTTAACTTTCTACGATTCTCATTAGCATCCACACAATACATCAACAAATCTATCTCATGCAACTAAGGTGCAATAATAACACCTATCCCACTAGGGGTTCATCAGATATAGAATTCATCTCAATTTAGTTCTAACATTTACTTGTACTTCTCGTGGTACAACCACCTATCTTCAAATTGTTAACTAACTCTCTCGAGTCTCATACACATAGTTCCCGTTGACAACATACCCTAATAGGGTCTCACACATAATAACATATCGATGCCATGTCCTTGACATGGTCTTATATGAACTCTTACACCAAGGCCATAATCAAATATGGTCTTACTCGAGACTTTAACCATCATTGTGTCATTCTATATACATTTTCCATTACTCTTAGATCCAATTCTCTTGACATCTTATTAAGGATATTTCATACATTTCATAGTGTAAATCTACTTTCCATACAACATTGGAATATTAAATTAACTCGTACATAGTTGCAACAATCGCACACGAACTTACCTCGATGTCGAAAGAGCCGAAAAAGACTTTTTGCCCATATTTCTCTTTTCATCCGTTCTAGGTCCGAAACTCATTTTGTTTGATCTAGAACAATGAAATTTACTCATTTAATCACTTAATGATCGAATTACAACATAATCTCTACTTAGGCAAAAATGACCATTTTGCCCCTACACTTTGGCAAAATTACGATTTTGCCCCTAGGCTCGTAAATAAATTTTCATCACATTTTCTTGTTAAACAAGCCTAGCTGAACATTTAATCCTCTTACAACTATTCTCAATTCCATCAATTTCATGCCTTAATGAACAAATTACAACTTTTGCATTTTAGTCCCAATTAGGTGTTTTCATGACAACACTTTTCACAAAAGTTGTTTGTCATCATCCTATCATTCATTTTCTTTCATAAAAACTCATCAAACAACATAAACTCTCTCATGGAAAGTCCCTAGACTTTCAACCATATTGCAAACTAGTCCCCTCTTTAGAAAGCTTAAGCTTTGGGGACTCCAAAAGTACAATTTTTATCAAGAAAGATCATCAAAATCACTTACTTGAGTGGAGAATTGCTTGCTGAAATTTTAAGCTTCAAAAATCCCTCCCATGGCTTCTATTTTCGGTGGAGGAAGAGAAGAAATAAAAAGATGATAGCTTGGCTTATTTCACCTTATTTTATTTCTTTTTAGTCACCTAACATGTCCACATTAAATGCTCTTGTCCCCTTTAGCTTCTTTGACCGGCCAAGCCACTTAAACAAGGCCAAATTTCACATTTGGTACCCCCAATTTATAAACCATAGCTATTTGGTGCCTCTAGCAAATAAAATAGAACTTTCGCACTTTATGCAATTTAGTCCTTTTTCACAATTTAGCTAGAAATTGCTAAAATGAAGGCACCAAAATTTTCATGCATCCTCATAAACATGTCATAACACATAAGATAACATGAAAATAATTTTCTCTAACCTCGAATTATTGATTTCGAGATCACTGTTTCGACTAGCCCCTAAATCGGGCTGTTACAATTCATGTTTATAATCATACTTTTAGTGCATATTCAAGATAAACATACTCTTTTCATCCACATTTAACACATAAGCAATGATCATGAGATAACTTATAAACATACCAAATAAATCATTACTAGCCATTCCAATGGCTAGATTACAAAACATCATTTACAAGTCATCATTTGGACAAATAAGCCTATACATGCCATTATACCAAAATGAAAATTCTAAATATACCAAAAAGGAGATAGTGGACAGTGTGATTATGCTCCGACCGATCCTCCAACCTTCGCGAGCTTACGAGCACTATAAAACAAGGGAAAAATAAATGGGGTAAGCATTTTCATGCTTAGTAACTTCGTATAACGGAAAATAAACTTACTGGTCATATCTATTCAAACAAGCATACATAATCATACATTTCATCCATTATAGGTAGTTCACCTGAACATATACACTTGATCAAGCAAGTTAGTCATATAACATCATATAAATTTCAAGTCAACATAAATGAGCTCATTACATACAAACTTCCATTAATTCCACCTTTCCATATTTCAAGAGTCTTTTCCGTTGAACTAATGAAATTTCAATGGACATTCGGGTGATGTACATAGAGTATACATCTAAATTATCTGTCAATTCATATTCATAATTACCCATTGGGCATAAGTTCAAAGAGCACACTCTCGAGCCACATATGTTACAACAGGATTACCAGTCCAGGCTAAATCCCGATTTTCAACTGACATTCACAAGAGTCATTTAGGATTGCCAGTCCAGGCAAAATCCCATCAGTGACGTATGCTCTATAGAGTTTAATTAGGGTTACCCGTTCGGGCTAAACCCAATCTATATCATTTGCTCGAGAGGCTTAATTCAGGATTACCCGTCCGGGCTAAATCCTATTTGTAACATTTGTCATATCCTACTCGTCTCAAGAAATCACCATAATCCATCGAATTTCAATATTCAACCGGGGCATGACACTTTATCCACATTTTACAAATTATAGTTATTTCATTTTGTTCATCATCACATACATATTAGTAAAATCATATAATTCAATTCAAGCAATTTAACATACATATTTAAGTCACACGAACTTACCTTGACAATTGTTCGTGTTTGAATTCCAACTAATTCGAAACTTTTTGTTTCCCTCGATCAAATTCTGTAGTTGGTCTTTCCGTGTCTATATAAGCAAATTTAATTATCAACTCATCAAATTTTACAAGCATTTGCATTCTACTACATCCTAGGCAAAATTACTATTTTACCCCTACTCTTTTCAAAAAATTTCAATTTTGTCCCTAGGCTCGGAAGATGAAATTCATGCAATCTAGTCCTCTTTCCAAGCCTAACAGAAATTTAATAACAATTTTTACAGCACACACATTTCACAAATTTTAGCATTTTCCATGGGTTTTACTACTTTTTTTTTTCATTTTAGTCCCTAATTAGGTTTCCATGAAAATTTGCTTTGTAAAAGTTGTTTATCTATCAACTATCTTTCATTTTCTACCATAAATTTCAAATTTCCAGCATTTACATCCATGACCCAAATGTCTTACCTTGATAACTTTTCAAATTAATCCCATAAATAGAGAGATTAGACTATCCCGATTCTAAAAATATAAAAATCATTAAAAACGGGACTTGATTTCATACCTTTTTAAGCTTGAAAAGTATTCTTCCTCTCTCCTAGGGTTTTCATGGAAATATTGGGGAAGAAGATGAATAGAAAAGATGATAATTTCTTTTTATTTTTCTATCATCTTTTAAATTTGTTGATTTCCAATTTAATCCCTAGCCATTTTTAATTTTCCCATGAATGAGTCACCAAGAAAAATCTACATACTTTTCTTAATGGTCTAATTACCATATAAGGACCTCTAGTTTTAAATTCTATAGCTATTTAATACCTATAGCTACTAGAACTCAACTATTGCATTTTATGCAATTTAGTCCTTTCCGTAATTAAGCACTAAATCGATAAAATTTTTGTACCAAAATTTTCACATGCCATATCTATCACAATACGGACCATATAATAAAATAAAAATAAATTATATTTTTGGGTCGGATTTGTAGTCCCAAAACCACTGTTCCGATTTCACCGAAATTGGGCTGTTACATACCAAAATGTAGATTTTGAAACTTTTACTTTAAGGTATCAATACCTATCGATACTTTAGCAATTTTTCTTAAATTTATTAAACATCGAACCTGTAACACCCCTTACCCGTATTCATCGCTTAACCGGCAAGATGCGAGGCATTACCGGACATAACTCACTTGAACATACAACTTTGAACTATAGAATTTCATTCCAAATTATAACTTTCCAATTCATATACATAACACCCTTATTATGGGTCTACGAGGCCTTAAACATGCAAACGGAAGGTCTCGGGATTAAACCGGGAACTTTGATATACTTAGAAAAATTTTGCCTTAACAGGGCCACACGCCCGTGTGAAATGGAATACGCCCGTGTGGGCAGGCCGTGTAGTCACACACGCCCATGTCCCCAGCCCGTGTGGGATTTATTTTTCATTTCGAACCTACAGGGGTTTTCACACGCCCGTGTCTTTGGCCCGTGTCCTTCACACGGCCTAGACACGCCCGTGTCCTCACCCGTGTGTGAAAACTTGGGTATTTTGTTTATGATGTTAGCAACCTTATAAGGGGCACATAGCCTAGGCACACGCCCGTGTGTCTAGCCCGTGGTCGACACTGACTTGAAACTCTAGCATGCAGGGGACACACGGCCTGGTTACACGCCCATGAGACTGATCGTGTGTCACACACGCTCATGTGCCTACCCGTGTGGACAAGAGCAAGGCTATTTGCCAAGCTCTTTTATCACCCTAATTCACATAACATGAAATCCCATTCAACCATTTATCAAGCAACTCAATCAAGCATCTAACACATTCATGAATAACCTCTTCTTTTCATAATTTAGCATTAATGAGCCATCAACTATGGCAATATACAAAAGAGTTCATCTCTAAAAGAGCCAACACTCTTGGCCAAAACAACAAAACATTTCATTAAGCCTAGCCCCTATACATGCCATACTCAAAATACTAAGTCTAAATATACCGAGATGAGTCGATAGTGTGGATGATCTTCTGATTATCTTCGAATCCCGAACTAACTCTTTGACACTATAAAACAAGGGAAAAGAGAGGGAGTAAGCTTTAAGCTTAGTAAGTTTACATGTAAACAATAAGCATCATAACATATGCTAAACAACCAATAACATCATATACTAAGCAAGAACAATTCAAAATTCCACAATCATGCTTACTCATTTCATTTCTTACCACAATCCCACCACATAACAATTATATTGCTCACATTCACTTGTACACATTCCCTGCACTCAATACCTCAAGGCAACATAAAACATTCAATTATACAACTTCTCGATGAACCTCTCGGAATAATACTAAATAACCGGTGGTTTCGCATACAGTCCACCATTAATCAATAATAGGGTTGTATCGCACATAGCCCACCACAAGAATATTTACGGTGGTTTCGCACATAGCCCACCAAATGATAAAATAAACGATGGTATCGCACATAGCCCATCGTGAGTAAGTAATAAGGTGGTATCGCACACAGCCCACCAAAAGAATAATTACAGATATTTTTCCGCACTTACATATCTATTCCGAGGTTCATAAAGAATTACTCACTATTTATCAATTTCAATCAATCTCAATCATAAATGATCTCATTCATATAATGCACCAATAAGTAACAACATATATATTATAGATGTATCGTTTACACATAAACTTACCTCGGTGCAAAATGTATAAGTCGACGACTTAATCCGTAACTTTGCCCTTTCCCCTGTCAAGGTTGTTTCCGCGCTCTTCTTGGTCTATAATAATAAAATTCACTCTTTAATCACTTTATAATGCATGATACACCAAAATTTCTACTTAGGCAAAAATGACCATTTTGCCCTTATAATTTGGCAAAATTACGATTTTGCCCCTAGACTCGTAAATCGTTTTTCATCACATTTTCTCATTAAACAAGCCTAGCTGAACATTTATTTCTCTTACAAAAACTCACAAAACCAATTATTTCATGCATTTATTACACAATTACTACCTTTACAAATAGGTCCTATTTAGGTGTTTTCATGATAACACCCTTCACAAAAGTTGTTTCTTAACTCACTAACATTCATTTTCTTCCATAAAAACTCAGCAAACAACATGAACACTCTCATGTCAAGTCCCTAAACTTTCAAACATTTTGCAAAATAGTCCCCTCATTAGCTAGCTTAAGCTTTGGGGATTCCAAAAGTACAAAAATTATCAAGAAAGACCCTTAGATTCACTTACTTGCAAGAGATTTGTTTTGCTGAAAATTTGAACTCCAAGAACCCTTATTTCCTCTAAATTTTTGGTAGTAGAAGAAGCATGAATAGTAAAAGATGATATCTCTTTTATTCATTTTTATATCACCTAATTCCACCAAATTTGACCAAAATTTAATGCTCTTGTCTCCCTGGTCTATATGGCCGGCCAACACACCCTTAATGGCCTAATTGCACTTTAAGGACCTCTAATTTAATATTCTATGGCTATTAGACACCTCTACCTTGCAAAATAGAACTTTTGCACTTTATGCGATTTAGTCCTTTTTCACAATTAAGCATGCAATTGCTAAAATTAATGTACCAAAATTTTCATACATCCATATAATTATTCCATAATACATAAAATAATGTCAAAATAATTTTCTTCAACCTCGGATTAGTGGTCCCAAAACCACTGTTCCGACTAGCCCCAAAATCGGGCTGTTACATAACCAACCTTAAAATGGTATCGATATAAGAGGTAGGGTATCGATACCTTAAATAAAATACTGATACTTGATAACTAGTATCGATACATTTGTTTTAATTTTATTTTTCTAAACACCGAAGTTCAAATTGATATCAAGACCAGGCAAGGGTATCGATACCTGATATGAAATTTTAAAAACTTTGCAATTTGGTCCTATTTCATACTTGGGCCAAGAGAAGAGCTTTCGTAAGCTCGATTAAGGCTCGAATTTAATTGTGTATCATAATATCTAGGTGTTTATGACATGATTGAATATTTGAATGATTTATTTATGACATACTTGATTTGAAATTTTAAAACTATTGCAAAAAGGCCCCTATTCGATCTTGGGTTTACATTAAAGCATTCGTATGCTCATATAATACCCGAGAAAGAATGTTCATGATATTCAATGTTTTATTGCTGTTGATTGCATGAATAATGATATGAAATGATGATTTTACTGTGAATTTGAGTAGTTGCTCCGACAAAAATTGTAGCACCCTGCAGCTTAGACCCGACGATCGGGTCGGGCGAGGGGTGTTATAGTGTTGATACGGTCGAGTGAGGGGTGTTACAGTGTTGATGCTCCAAACAAACCAAAGAGCATATAAGTACTAATCCTTGAGACACACTAGAGAGCACATACATGCTAAGCTCGAAGGTAACAAAGAATGCACACGAGTGCATAACTGAAGACAACAAAGATTGCACATAATATGTGTAAGACTCGAAGGCAACAAAACTCTATATCATAATAGGACTCCACATCTAATCCCTATTGGCATGTCAATCGTATCTTAACTATTTCACTAAGTTTATTAGGGCACAATAATAACCATAGATAACTTATTAATTGAGACCAATGACTTTCTTATAATTTAGGTAAAGGTATACTCAGAGTTCAGAGATCCACAAAATTCAAAATATCATTTAATATTCATATGGAGACAGATTCATAGTTTTACAATTCAGAGTTTTGATAGATAACTCATTGTCTAATTGCACAGATTAACACATTAACCAACTACCACGTCTAATGGACTATGTTAAAACCAATTATCAAATATCTCATCAAATAATATTTTTATTATAAAATTATTGAGTAAAAACCAAAATGACCTAATATAGCAAAATTACTATTTTACCCTTTTTGCCTCAAATCACATTTTTTTCACAAGTAGGCACTTACTCACTCAAATTCCATAATTCACCTTTAGTGATTAGTAAGAATCCTTGGGTAGTTAAATCCTTCTCTCGATAATAATGAGGAAATTTACAATTTAGTCCATGTGCTTTTAAATCTTTTCAATTTGGTCTCAAAAGTGATTTTCATCACACCAATACATATCCCAACTAATTCTTATGCCAACTTTTTAAAATTGCAATTTAGTCATTTTTGCTGAATTTGCACATTTACAATTCTTTCTATTGATTTCCATCTCCAACATCAGTTTTCCTTTCATGAAATTCTTTGATCTTAATCATGTTCTAATATTTCTGGGATTTCATTGCATTCAATCCTAGAATAGTACCAAATGAAATATCAAAATTTTGAGGTGTTAAGGGATAATATGTTATGTGTAAAAAAATTAAGCTTCCATGTTCGCTGAAAGCATGAAACCTTGTAATATATATAATTTATAAATATCTAATAATAAATATTTCATAATATAAAATATGAATATTTTAATAATATAAATTAATCTACTTAATTTACCATCTACTCTTATAAATTTACTTCAAATTAAGTTTAATTAAATATTGCTTATTGTTACGTCTATATAAATATTATAAAAATAAATTTTAATTGTAAAAAAAATTATAATGTTTTATAACAAATATAATTTCTATGTTATTAATATTATTGACTTCGTTGATTCCTTTGCCGCCCCTCTTTTCTATTCTCTGTCATCTTATGAAACTAATTTCAATGACAATAATGCCCTTCTCGTTTGACCGTATCCTAACTTGTTATACCCTTGTATCATATGGTTCAATTAAATGGATTGGTTCAATCAATGGGGCATATTTGGGAAACTAAAAAATATGTATGCCTCTTTTCTCTCTCTCTTGTCAAATGGTCCTCACTTGGCTTCTCAAAAATATAGCTCACCACCGCCCACCTTCCCTCTCTCTCTCTCCATCCTTAAATAACACAATATTTCCCTCATAGAGAGCATGTTGAGGATTGGAATCAGGTTTGTGACTTTCTTCACATTTTTGGGTCTTTGTTCTTTTTTGCTTTTTGAGTTACAGATTCATACAAAAAGAACTCAAATCATTTCACAATATTTTCTGGGATTCTTTTCTTCTTTCATTATTTTCTGGAAGTGCAGCTTACTGTATTTAGTTTGCTACTACAGAAACATCATTAATGGCTTCATATGTAGAGCCTCACTTCCTCAGAGCTTTTATAACAGGGAATTATCGACACAAACTGGAAGGTATAGCAATGTTCTTCATCCTTCTTTTTATTATTTTCACAGTGCTTTAAATTAAAGAGTATAGCATTTGACCTTTTTTTTACTTTTAATTTTGGTGATTTGTTTTAAGTTATTAGTTAAAAAGGAGGTTAACGCCATTAAAGGCTACAGAGGTATGAAAAAGGCTAAAATCCCTAGACCCCATGGCCTTTGCCTCTAGATTCGACTTTACTTTTTTAATTCCTTTATAATTATTAATCAAAAGCTTTTTAAAATCATCATTGACGTTATTGATCCAATAATAAACAAAAAGTCTGGTCGGTGTCACTGTACTCTGAAAAAATCTTCCATGAAATATTAAAAAAATGTTCTTTTTCTCTTTTGTTCTAGTGACCCCTTGGCTTTTACTGGAAATTCCATTCTACTTTTCTAGAACAATTTGTTTCTAATTCAACAATGCATGTGATAGCTTTGGAAGATACCCCATGGAAAAGATCTGTAGCTTTTTTAATAAAAAGAAATTGGTTAATGTTTACTTTATTCTAATTCAACTATTCAAATGGTATTTAGCAAAGCTGGAGTTTGAATCTCATAGATGGAATAAAGTATTACAAAATTTTCCTCTTTTCCGGCTCAATTCGATGTGAAATGTGATTCTTGCGTTTTTTTTAATTAAATTCTGTTATTAGTTCCCTTATTTAATAAAAGTTGTGGATTTAATTCGTGTGTTCTTATTCGGTTATTTTTAGTCTTTATATTTTTTAAAATTTAAATCTACATATTACTCACTAAAAATTTAGCTATTGAATTAATGACGACTATTTGCTTCAAGATTAAAATTTCAAATTTAGAAAAATATAAAGATATAGAATGATTCAATTGGAATAAATTGATAATTAAATTTAATCAAATAGATTAAAATTTAAAAAATAAATCAAATAAAAGTATAAAAACTAAAATCTAACTTTCATGCTTACTAAAGGGATAGGATCCCTAGCAAAATTTAACCTTTCCTTTTTGCTTTCTTTTTCGCCTTTGCCATTGATGGCGACCACTGGTAAGTTTCAACCAATCCCAACTGGATCCCACTAATCCAACCACTACCTCAGCATATTCGACATTTTCTCTAGACTAGATTGAGTCATGGAAATATGCTAAAATCTTAGTTACCCCATTAATTTTCTCTACTAAATTTTACACAACATTAAATCTTTTAGCAAAAACAGATGCCTGAGAAATGAGAATTTGTATCAAACCAGAAGATAAAAAAGAAAACGTTGAAAGATCAATGCCATTAAAATCTTTGATTCTATGTATACTTCCATCAAAGCAGGCTGAAAGGCAAAATAGCATTGATCACTGGGGCAGCAAGCGGTATCGGGAAGGCAGCTGCAGCGAAATTCATCAGTAATGGTGCCAAAGTTGTCATTGCTGATATACAACACCAACTAGGGCAAGCAACGGCGAATGAACTTGGACCCAATGCTACTTTTATACCCTGTGACGTAACGAAAGAATCAGATGTATCCGATGCTGTTGACTTTACCGTCTCCAAACACAAACGACTGGATGTTATGTACAATAATGCTGGGGTACCTTGCTACACGCCTCCAAGCATTGTGGACCTTGATCTTGCCGTTTTCGACAGAGTTATGGGCATCAATGTGCGAGGAGTCTTGGCCGGGATCAAACACGCTTCGCGTGTGATGATCCCTAGTAGAACTGGCTCCATTCTGTGCACAGCTAGCGTAACCGGAATGATGGGTGGACTAGCTCAACATACTTACAGTGTGTCCAAGTCTGCTGTCATAGGAATTGTTAAGTCCATGGCAGCTGAGCTATGCCAGTACGGAATCCGTATCAACTGCATATCACCTTTTGCAGTTCCGACTCCATTTACACTAGATGAGATGAGCCAGATTTATCCACAAATTGATGCCGAGCAGCTCGTCAAAATGATACATAGTTTTGGTGTGCTCGGCAAAGCAACATTGGAACCAGGTGATGTAGCCGATGCCGCAGTCTATCTTGCATCAGATGATGCAAAGTATGTTAGTGGGCATAATTTGGTGGTAGATGGAGGTTTTACATCATTTAAGAGATTGGAACTTCCTAAGAGCTAAAGTTTTATAAATGCTGCTCAAAGGATATATTTTGGAAATTGAAGTACGTGGTAAATTTCTTCTAGTTTTTGACAGTCTGGGGAACAACAATTAGACTAAACACAATGAATTTCAGTACCTTGAGATTTTAGATGGTTGACCTTTTTACTGGTTTCAAAACATGACATAAATTAGTTTAAACTGAACAATAAAAAGAATCAAAGTATTCTAATTTTATGCTACTAACAGAGTACAGAGAGGGTAGTATTACATAAATGAAGCAGAATTGACAACCAAAAAAACCCAAGCTCCAACGAGTTTCATGATCAGTAAATACCAGGTACACAGTAAAAAAAAACAACTCAACCTACAGCTGCTCTATTCGTTGGATGATTAAGCTAACAGCAGCATTTGCTGAAGAGAATGGCCCATGAAAGCTTTCCTGATAAGAAATGGATTCTAGTTCCCTAGCCATCTTCAAAAGAATCTCACCCACGTCGGTTTGTTTGTGTAACAAAGAGTGATAATAGGAGCGGGCAGCCACATTGCTGATCTCCACATTTGTTTCCTCTGGGCAGTATTCATCATCTAACCACTTATGCAGGGTAACTCTGAGCCATTCGGATTCCTACAAGGCCGATCAAAATCGCAAATGCTACGAACCGAAATCAAGTAATTTTGAAATTAAAAAGTGAATTTTTCAATAATGGGTGTTACCTCCAAGGCCTTTGAAGGGAGTAACCAGTGGTCCGGGATTCTCAGGTCTTCAACTAGGTTTTCTGGGTCTTGTCCTTGTTGATTCGCTGGTGGCTCTGAAGAAGATTGAGATCTTAGAGGGAGGAGAGAAGTTTGGGTTCTTTTGAGAGGAAAATTAGGGGTTAGAATTGACGGGGGATAAGGAGTTAGTGGACGATGAAGATGATTGGAATTTGGGATGGCTTCTGCAGCGATTGCAAAGGAAAAACATATGGATTTCATGTCTGTTTCAGAGAAAGGAGCAAAGTTGATGAAACTCCCGGTATTTGGCTGGAAAAACTAACTGATGGTCGTTTGTCTGCTGGGAAAATATTATCCTCAAAAGACACCGTTCGCTTCCACTTTTGAATTTCACTTGAAATAATTTTGACCTACTCTTTTTCTTTTTCCTTTTTTTACTTTTATATTATTCTCAAATAAACTTTTTTATTTATTACAAATTTATCACCACTTATCTAATCTTTTACCCGCATTCTTTTAGAGTTAATTGCACCAAACACCCTTAAGTTATGACTCACATTTTAAATTAGTCATTAAACTTCAAATCATTCTAATTACATCCTCAAACTATTAAGGTTAAATCAATTAAGTCCTTTCATTACTAAAACCCTTAATTTAACTGTTAAAAATGCATATGTAGTATAATTTGAAATGAAAAATTTATGAAAAAAATTAATATTTGTAAAAACAAATGTTTTAAAAATATTGATTTTAAGGTTTTCAAAGCCTTTACAGAAGCTTTATCCTTCACTTTTTTTTTAGCTTTACTTTTTTTTTTTTTTTACTTTTAAAAATTATACCATAATATTCTAGTTTTATTTAATTTTTTTCATTTTAAATTTAGCTTCATATAATTTAACAGTTAAATGAACGGTTTTAATAACGAAAGGACTTGATTGATATAGCGTTAATAATTTAGGAACTTAATTAGAATGTTAAGATCAATTTAAAATGAGAGTAATAATTAGAAAATATTTATGCAATTAACTACTTTTTTTAAACTACTCATAAGTCCTTGAAGTTTTGCACGCCTGCCGAAATTCAAACTCTTAATAGTTGTTATCTGTTTTTGAAGGGTGCATTCCTTTGTGTGTGAAAATCAATGTTTAGGGAACCGATTAGTGTTTCAACCATTTCAATTAAATAAATTATTAAAAATTTTAAAATTTTAAAAAAAATATCAAAAATAAATAAAATCTGATTCAACAACTATTGGTTCAATCAATTTTTTTAATCCGCTTCATATCAGTTTGAAAAATCAACCAATTCTTCTTTTACTCCGAAATATATTGATCGATTTCCGATTCAATCTCAAAATTATATTAGGTACTCACACCCCAAAATTAAAAAGTAAAAGTTATTAAAATTAAATTAAAAGTTAAAGAGCTTGTTCATTTTTATTCCATAAAAACTGTCAGTCATATTTGAGCATCTCTAAACATAAACCATCTCTCAAAACAACACAGAGCTGCATCTATATGATATGAATGTCAATGCAGGAATCAAAGATGCAGGCAGTATCCATAGGGACTGAATCCCATTAAAAACTACATAACTTGAAGAACAAACAACTTGTTTCTTGCACCGCAAGCTAAAACTCTAAAACACCTTACCATACTTACTTCTTAAAGAAACGTCTGCACAAGACATTTCAGTAAGATGCTGAACTCGGTGAGCTCGGATTCAGCCTGTTGATTTCTTCCTTTGGGCGGATAACCATCCTTCGGACTTCATGCTGAAATTTCCTGTAATTTCAGAGAATATCATCATCATTAAAGCAAAGCTCATACTAAAAACTAATTGGGTATTTTAGGTAGTGGTTTGCGTTTGGTTTTTTGCACTTAACTGCCATGGATAAGGATCTCCAATCAGCATCATATCCCCATCTTCATCGGTATAGGTTATGTGCCAGCCGCTGCTTCCATCGATCAACTTTCCATTGAAATCAAACATATGATCAAGCTCAAGGATGAGGTCTTTGTATCCATTGAATCGATAGAGATCAACCGATCTTCCAAGATTAGTTCCATACTTGAGCACCTACAAGAGCAAAAGGAATATTGTTCTCAGAATCAATTTCATATGACATCCAACTACCGAAACGCTTTGTCCATTAAGTAAACATTCAAGAGAAGATAGAAGCAGTACTTTGGTGCAAGTTCGATCGCCGACGGAGCAACAGTTGTTGCATTGCTTGCTAGATATACCCTTGGAAGCAATGGAAACACTCGACTGAGAAGTGAGAGGAACTGAACAAAGACGTTGAACCTCACTAGAAGTGAGAACTTGTGGTGAAGGGAGCTCGGGTGAGCCATTAAATAAATTTACTCCGAAAACCATGCATCTGTGACTGCCATTTGGTCTGGACAAAGAAGTTCCGTTTTTGGTAGCACGAGCATCATCATGAACTCTGTTAGAGGAGAATGTTGAGAGCCCATTACACAAACCGGGTACTTTCCTACCAGAAAAGTGTGCTGTGCTGCTGGAACATTGATAAAATGGGTCACAGGTCGGAATCTGAATTTGTAGTTGCTTATGCATCTGCTGTTGCATTGAGGCACAACCAGGATCTTGCGGGAGAAGATGCGGTAATGATTGTTGTAGTACACTGGATTGATTCACGCATGTGTCACTGTCTTCTTGACCTTGCAAGACCCCTGAACTACTTTGAGATTGAATTTTAGCTGTACCATGCAACATGCCTGGTAAAGCAGAAATTATTGTTAGTAGCTGCAAAGTCTCCTAGTGATATTATACACTGCAAAACTAATATGACCATACTATAGATTTCAATACCGACCATCCATAAGCAAGCTAGAAAACTCAGGGGATGATGCGTTGTTGGGGCGAGCCCTCTTCTGATGATGCAGAGTGGAAGCTTTCTTTTTCTTGGTGAATTCCGTGAGATCGATTCTCCAAGGACAAACTCTTTCGGGAAGCAAAACCGAACTCGCTGCGGGATCCCATTTCACCTAAGGAATAATAGAAGTTCATGAATGGATTGAGAATAAGAATATTAAACTAGAAAGCAGGCATCTCCTATCCAAACGTCATGCGATCATGCATGCAAAAGAGCACATGTTACCTTCACACATCTCCATTTGGAATTCTGCCATCTAATAGGATCGAGATCTTCAGTGCCAATGATAGTGCCAAGGGATCTGGATTTAAAGATGAGTGCATTAGGTTAAAGGGAGGTATGGAATGAAAACATGGTTCAAACTATCCACAAATGATAAGGTAAAGCAGTAAGCACCTCTGTTCCCCAGATTCTCCACCTTCAACTCGCATTCTACATCTTGTCCCGAAGCAGTAGTCGAATTGAACCGCCTTTATATACTGATCAAGTGGAGTGATAAATTCAGAAGACCTTGTCCTGCAAAGATGCAAGAGAGTTAATGCCTTCCTCTTTCAGTTCCAGTGTTACAAGTTCTATGTTACATCAAACTTACCAAGGACGGTAGTAGACGTTAAAGATGCTTCTGGTTGCAAAGGCATGGAAAGCACTGGCAAGTATTCCATGTCGCACACTGTGAGCGGATATGATCGATGGAGATGGACTGTTCAGTAGCTTTGTCATTGATCGGCGAACTCCAACACCGAACTCTCCATTTTCCCCTCTAGAAGAACAAAAACATTTTTGCTCATAATATACCATAAAACCAACATTTTGAAACAATGAAACTCCACATTAACTTCCAAAAGATCATGTCAAATCGTGAATGTGAGGATTGTTACACCAAATTTGCATATTAGTGGCAGAGAGAGAACCTTAGAAAGATAAATGAATCCCCAGCAGCAAGCTTCTTCGAGGTGACAAAGGTACTCCAACCGGTGGTAAGCAAATTTCTTTTTGGATAGCCTACATGAACAGAGTCCATAAGGAAACTAGCTTAAATTTCATTTTGGCATGAGCTGATCATTGCAGTGCTTAAATCCTAGTGTTTGAATGGAAAAGGTAAGGAAAGTACCACGAAAAACATGTCGAAAGTACCATGGATGACCACGCAAGTCAGTTGCGAGCAGTTCCTGCTGGGGGATTTCCTGAGACATGTCCTGCCACAATATGCATAAACTTAATAACACGATATTGCCTTTACTTTGATCACTTAAAAGACTTTGAAACTAAATGTTTCGAACTTGAATGCACCAAAATACCAACCAAGAGCGGAAGACACCCATCATTGGCATGCCGCTTTGGGATAGAGAATCCACCGTGTGTCTTTATATCCGATGGAGTTAGCTTCTTACTAAAGTAAAGAGAATAATTTTCCCGAGGCGACGCTCGATAGTATCTATGCTCCATGCTTTGCTCATCTTGCTGTTAATCCAGAACAGAAAAGTATTAAATAAACCATACTGCTATATAATCTTAATGCATCTAAAATACTAATATCTAACCTCTGCCTCTGGAAGCAAAATAATTTCTGCAAAGATCTCATCTGTGTCAGGTTCAACCTGCAAATGCACCAATGAAGCATCATATGCCACAACTTATAATGAGATTAAGTTACATGCAAAGAAGTAATAAACTATTTACACTATAACCCCATCTAAATATACATGCATGTTTACTTGATACCTTAAGCTCAACATGCAAAACCCTGCAGAGGATCTTCCAAGGTAAATTGTAGATGGGCATTTCCATAGTGCCATCTTCACTCATGTATGCCTCAACCTGCACCAATGGCTTAATCTTTATATGCAAAAGAAACAAACAAAGCTCTATCCTTTCATATATATATGAACAGAAAGACTAGAGAAGATAGAACCTGTTCCATGTGACCTTGAGGGAAGTATAAGACTTTATCTCCAGAGCGAGGAACATAAACAGAAGGACCCGCGCATGCATGCCATAGTTTAGTATAGAGATCATTGTTTTCTCCTGATTTCACAATAAAAAAATTAAGCCACAAAATTCGAAACAAAATGATTTAATAAACCGGTTCTACTGATAATTGATGATAAAAAAAAGTGAAACATTAGGGACTAATTCTGCAAATTAAAAGAGCTAGACCAGAGTTGGGACCAACAAAAACAAAATGAGATATGATTGATTAGTTTCCACTGTTTTTTTGGTACTCCACATGAGGTTGAAACAAAATACAAAAGAAAAGAACAAAAGACAATTCGGTTTATGACTTGTATGAAAAAAAAAAAAAGTAATCTCCGCCCAAGAAAGTTCATTTCTCGCCTCTAGTAAGGTTTTATCTCCCGATTCTGTTAAGGTTCCGATCAGTTTATAGAGACAAAATATTTTGGGTGAAACCATGGCAGTTTTAAAAGTTTGTGTATGGCCCGACTTGACTATCCATAAGTTATATGCGATAAGTCAGTCTAATCATGTCCAACTTTTTTGAGTTCTACATGAATCCGTCTATTTAACCATTTAAAGTTATGATCCTATCAGAGTAAACACTTTTATGATCCCATCAGAACAAAGTAAAAAGATAAAACCTCGATCGAAAACGGGTTCTCGGCTAGGAACAAAGTAAAATGATATAAAACCTCGATCGAAAAGGAGTTCTCGGCTCGGAACAAAGTAAAAAGATAAAACCTTAATCGAAAACGGGTTCTTGGCTCGGAACAGAGTAAAATGATATAAAACCTCGATCGAAAACAAGTTCTCGGCTCGGAACAAAGTAAAAAGATAAAACCTTAATCGAAAACGGCTCGAAACATGATTGATAAAGGGACAAATAATAAAAATAAAAACAAAAACCCAAAATTTGCAACAAGAGTTAATTAAACGGGTTTCCATTGATGTAGATACCTCTAGTGGAGTGAAAAGGGAACTTAGCTATGGAACCATGCCCTTCACCATCCATCTCTCTCGTTCTCTTTTTCGAAGAAGAAGAAGGCCCTTTCCGACAAAAAGGAAGGAGCAGCAAATATGAGAAGAAGAGAGAAGAGAGAAAAAAGAGAGGAAGAGGGAAAGGGGGCAAAGGCGTTTATGTATATAAGTATGGTGATTATAAATAACAAAATGACAAAAGTTGACAGAAAAGAGACCTCAGTCTTTTCAACCCTCCCGGCCCCCTCTACCTCCATACTATGTTTATGATCATTATTGCAAAATAAACGTTTATATCATGTTCATGCCCCCAATGTGCATACAAGGGAAGGGAGAAAAAATTGAAGTTCGACAGTTTCGTTTACATCGCCCTTTTAAACTCTGCATTTATTCTTTCTCTTCCTTTTAATTTCTCTGTTTGTCTGGATGCTGGGAGATATTTGCTACCTTAGATGCCGATGAGTCCAAGGTGCTTTTTTGCCTTTTCATGCACGTATATATCGCCAACTCTAGCTTTCTCCGCTTCCCCTTCCTCAAACCATATATTAATATGTTAACTTTACCCTACCTCTCTCAATGATTCTAAACATGTGAGATTTATACCCATCACATATGCTGTTCAGATTTATTATGTTAAAAGAATTGCATTCTTAAATTTTAACCTCACTGTTTTTTTATTTTTATTTTTATTTTGTAATATGTTGGATCCAAATTATTTATACAATAAGTATAAATGTATTTAAAATTCGATAACAAATATTAATGTGTTGTACATCAAAATCAAATATTTAATACCCAAATTAACATTAGATTGATGAAGGACTTAATTAGTATTTCGGGACTTAATAAAAACACCTTAAAATTAGATTAATTTAAAATTTCAACCCGAAATTCAATGAAATTAACCCACATATATGTACATATGTTAATGTACTAGAAAATCACATCATCATTAGTGTAATATGATTCACATAACACCTAAACTAAGGTTAAATAAATACAAAGCCTGATTAATATGATACTTATTTTTTTAGGATCCTACTTTGTAGAAGACCAGAGACAAACTGTGTTTCAGTTATGATGAATGTCGGGGGTTTTTTTTTTCTTTTCTTTTTAAGACAAGTGATTAAAGGGAGTAAACTAAAGGTGGGTTTAGGTTAGAGTATTAAGTGTCATTGTAAATTTGAAAGCATGGGAGAGTATTGTAGCATGGCCTACATCTGTATTCTGCCAGTCCCAACTGCCACCAGATCCTTCCTACCCCTCGTTTTAAACTTCAAGACGCATCAGACCAAATCCAATTTATTACCTTCTAAATGTTTGTTTGTTTGTATGTCAGTTACTCCTTAACAAACAAAAAGGACAGTTTCTTTTTGGGGAATTTGAATCTTAGGAAGGTAAGGAAATAATAATAATAATAATAATAATAATAATAATATATGTTGAAGGTAAAATTGTTTTTATGTCCTTAGAATGAGTGGAGATAGTTCTTTTTCCAAACATATCTCGTAAATTTTAGAAGGATTTTACTTGAATATTATTTTTGGTCCAAAATAATAAAACAGATGAATATATATGTGATTATGTCCAGAAAAAAAATAAATATGATTATCAGACAATAAAATTGTTTATGCACATTACCATATACGTTATATTAATTACCTTATTTGATTCGGCTAAAATGTAAAATTTTATTATTTGACTGATGAAATGCAAAAGTATTTAAATACAAATTTTATTAACTTGTCTTAATAAAATATATTGTTTTTGTTATTGTTTAGTATATAAATGTTAAAGCTTATAATATTTTATTTCACGTATTTCTCTTATATATAAGTTAATATTACATCTTCTTTTTCAAACAAATAAACTAAAATTGAAGAAGAGATATGCTATTGAGCCTTCTCTTTTAATCAAAATGATAGAAGAAAATGAATTTCTCTTTTTTTGTATTTAAACATGCTATTAGTTATAGTGCAGTGGTAACATTGCACTCATAGGGAGAAAACTTAGGTTTGAGTTCTAGAGATACATTGTTAGGAAAGTAGTCCTGAACTCCAAAAAGATCGATTTTCATGGATAGTAAAATGAACATAAAATATAGATTAGTCATAAAAAAGAGAGTAAATTTAACTAAATGATGAAAAACAAGAATGATAAAAATGCTCGAGACAAAATGTAATACGCAAAAGGTAATATATTGACTAAATGCTAATTTTTCTCTAACTTATAATAAATAAATAAATATAGTTTACATGTTACTTGAAGAATTTATTAAAGACTTGAAATTTTTTAAATCCATTAGTTTTTATTATTAATTAATTTTAATTTAAGTAAAATGAATCAAAGTCATGAAAAAAAAGTAAAATTGTCAATAATATCACATTACCAAAGGAATATAAAATTACTTAAGGAATATGTGGTACCAAATAATGACACTATTTGTAACACCCTATACTCAACCCGATCACTGGGTTTGAGTTACAGTGTGTCACATTCGTTACTAGAGCAACTACGATCAATTCACAACTAAAATATACAATTTAATGATAAAAACAAACAAATATACATTCAACATGAAATACAATCATTCTCAAGCTTTATACGAACTTACAAAAGCTCTAAAATTAATTTGAGGTCGAATTAAGACCAAAATGAAAGTTTTCAATATTCAAGGTCGACGTCGCGACGTAACATACTGACTTGATCAAATGGCCTCCTCATCGCAGCGAAAAATTTTCCTTGTCGCGCCGTGGTCTGGAGCCTAAATCTCATCGCGATGACATTTGTGTGACGTCATGACATCACAGACTATTTGTGCAAATTTTATTTCATAATCCTGCGATTTAAAACACACAATTTGCATAGCTAATTTCAAACTTAATTCTTGACCATTTGTACAACATCTATGAATTCTACCATCTTCCAATTTCATAATATCATGATTCAACCATCAATGCTTCCAATCATTCAAACATTCTCACGAACTTATATAATATTAAAAACATACTACAACACAGTCTTTACATATTCATTCATTACAATTTACTCATTCATTACAATTTACTCATATTGCCATTTCATATAGCACACTTAATCAAACTATAGCTAATCAAGAATATGCATATTAAGCATATAACATCATCACCTTATTAATCATTAATACAATTTATTTAGAACTTATATATGCCAACACGCCAAAACACATCCATTTAAATAATTTCAATTATCATAAACATATTGTCGAAACCATTTTAAAACGTTTTAGAAAACGGGGTCGACTTTTAAAAATAAAAATGGGAGTCGTCACTAATCCCTTTTTACTTAGGTGTGATTGGATCACCTTATAAAACGTTTTATTTTAAAACATTTGATTTTGGTCTACGAAAAAAGAGAAAACGGATTCGGGAGTCGATTACGTATGAGGAAGGGTTAGCACCCTCATAACGCCCAAAAATTGATACCTAATCGATAGAATCATGTCCAAATGTTTGAAATTTAAAAGTATTTAAAAATAGGATTTCTTAAAAACTTCGAGCAATTTGAGTTAAAATTTGAGATTTCTTTGTTCCGAAGGAATATAAACACCACATCCAGCACGATAGGACACGATATTTTAAAACCTTCGTAATCAAAATCATCTCATGATTTACAAAACTTGTTAAAAGGATATTTAGTTATTTAGCCAAACGGAAAATCGCAACCAGCACGATAGGGCACTATTTCCCGAATTTCTAAATACAAAACATTGCCTTATTTTAAAAAAACCTTTAGATAAAATATAGTAATTTTACAAAAAATGAATTTCTATTTTAAACAATAATCCATGTGACAATATTGCATTTATAAACTATTGAACATAAATATTAAAAACAATTATAATTTACTAACATTTCATATTAATATAGACAATAAAAGAAATAATAGCACATATAAAATAAAATAGCACATATAAAATAGCACATATAAAATATTACAAATATAAAATGATATATAGACAACAAAAAATAGCACATACATATATATATATATATATGAGAAAATAAAATAAATTTTGACATAAATAATTGATTCATAACTTAAAATAAAAACATGTTCATATTATTCTAATACATAAAAACTATATATTTAAGAATAAATAATATATTATACCGTATAAATAATTTTAGATAAAATAATTTTTTTAAAAAAAATAATATAGGATATAATACTATATAATATACTAATATATATAAGTTTAAAAATAATAGGTAATAAAAATAATTAAACCAAATAATATAATAAATAATAATTTGAAATATACAAGGATAATACATATAAAAATATAAAAGAATAACGGTCATAAAAAAAAATGAATATGATAATAATAATAAAAAATAATAAAAAATAAGATAAAAAAAATAACAGTAGTAGAAATGCCAAAATAATAGGAAAAACAATAATAATAACAATAAAAAGAATTTTAAAATAATAAAAAACAAAAGAAATAAAAAAGGACAAAATTGAACTAAAAATAAAACTTTGGGGCGATTCTGAAAAGAAATAAAAGGAAAAAGGACCTATTTAAAAGCGCGAATAATATGAAAGGGCTAAAAGGGAAAATATTCCTGAAACAACCCAAACCCGGCCCACGAGCCCACCCCGGATCTGGTATATTCCTCGAGTAAAACGTTTCAAATTCATGTTTATTACTTTGGAAAATTTGGGTGGTTTATAAAAAAAAAGGCCGAGTTATTTTGGAGTTAATCTTTAATTCGAAAATCGTTTGTGTTTAGGTGTCTAAACATTTAAAATTTATTTTTAAGAAAAGTTGCTTAAACTTTAAATGGATAAAATTTGTATCATAATAAAATAAATAAAAATGCATGCATAATCAGTTTATAGCTATGGCCTTATTACATCAAAGCAAAACCCGAAATAAATCCAAAATACTTAGAAGTAAAAAGTCCAAAATTAAAATAAAGTCCGAGTTGAACATGGCCACCACTAAGCTCCTGCCACCCAGTGCATTCGAAAGTGTCACCTGAAAAATATCCCACAACGGGGTGAGTCAAACAGACTCGGTGTGTATAACCAACACTAAGCCCCAACGATTCGGGCATATCATATCATATCATACGTATATATAACAGATAGAAATAATGATGCAAACCCAACCCATACCTAGATAACCATCCGCTACACATCACCCGTACCAACCATCACACCGTGGGGACTACTAAGTCGACCCTCCATCCGCTACACATTATCGAAGGCGCGTCATCGCAGCACGGCGACATGCTCATCGCCCTTATAAATTGTGGCATAGCCACGGATAATGTGACAAAGTCACCAGATAGTAATTTGTGACATAAGTCACCACATTCGATTTCGTGACATAAGTCACCACATTCAGATATTGTGGTATAAACCACCAGATCACTTCCCCTTTCCATATAACCCATATGCCCTATTTCACACAGAATATGCAATATCATGCCTTATGCCTTATTTCACATTCTTATCGATATTCACATATGTACCATATTCCAAATATTCATATCATAATAATATTCATATCATTTATTAACATAATGTTAAGGTTACTTACCTGAGTACTTTGTACCATCACACGGTACCTTTGCCCGCTTTTCACATTATTATAAACACATATATTAAATTGATGCCATAAATCGATTAAGAGTTAGTGTGGGGTACACACACACAGTTTACTTAATGCTTTCACCGAAATCCCGAAAGTCTATCAAATCGGATTGTACTCCTCCTAAACAACAAAGTTAGAATCGGCCACTCAAATAATCACTAAATATAGCCTTGGCCGAATATGCTTATCCACTTAGCTTATGAATCTCAAATCCCAAAATTAATCCTTGCTCCCGGTAATGTCGAAATTCCTATAGACATATGTTAGATCCAATTCTAACACCGAACATAATAGATGGCCTTCTACCTAAAACCACACTCGCTTACCTTAGATCTTGAAATCCCAAAGATCTCCTCTTGAAGTCGGCTACTGATGAAAATCCAAAACCTCCTTCATGGTTTCGGCCAAAGAACATTAATGGGATTAGAGTCCAACTTTCACTAATCTAAAAGAAAGAGATAGGAAAGTTACATGCCACGAATCTCTTACCAACTTAGTCGAATATCCTTGCTTGGAACAGAGAGTTTCGGCTCACGATTAAATGATCAAATCGGTTTCAAAGGGAATAGAGGAGCATTCGGCTATGTAGGAATAAGGAGTGAAATCAACCGAGCCTTGGAAACGTGATTCGTGTTAGAAACTAATTAAAGAAGAGAGAAACCAGAACGAAGGAAAATCCCAAAACTTACCAAACTAGAGAGGTATATGCGGCTATGGTGCACCTTCTGGGAAAAGAGATCTCTCTTTGAAGATTCGGCTATGGAGATTAATAGCTAAAGAGTATGGAATTTCGGCTCTTGATGGGCACTAGGAGATTCGGCTTCAACAAGAATGAAAAGGAAGAGTATGAGGCTTTAGGGAGAATCGGCAATGATGGGTTTTTGAGAGAAGGATATTCGGCTTTGGTCAATTGAAGAAAGAAAACGAAGAAAACAAAGAAAGCAAGTTGAATTCCTAAGGATTTTCGGCACAAATGAAAAATATGAGAAGAGAATCAATTTTCGGCATACCTATCCTATCATCAAACCGAAAATGCCATCCTCCAATGCCCCATATTCGACCAACTCCTCTTCCCCTATCAACTCCTTCTTTTTCTCCCATTTTTTCTCTTCTTTACCCATTCAAAATAATTTGAATAATCAATCAATTATCCTTTGCCCCTAGCCGAAATTTTAAAAAGAATTTGACTTGATCTATACTCATCCACTCAGTGCCCCATTGCCGTCCAACACCTCTTCCCCTTGACGCAAAAAAACAAACTCCCATTTGCTTCCTCTCCGCAACTCGAACCTAAGCCCTTCCTCTCGACTTATGGCGTCACCTACCAAGGCCCTAAGTGGCGCCTCCACGCCACTTTACCAAGCCCAATCTTATGTCCAATTTCCCTATAATTTCTCTTAAGGCCTCTCGGGCTTAGCTCCCTTTAAAACTTAAAATTCAATATTTTTCTAAGGCATTCACCTACACTCTTAAGGTTCTAAAAATTCATAAAACATATTTACAACACACATAGGCATGCTACTTCACATAATTAAGCAATAATGCACAAGCCCTAAATCCGGATATTACGCTTCTACCCCTTAAAATAATTTCGTCCTCGAAATTACCCGGCTGAAATAAGTGAGGGTATTCTTTGTCGCATTGTTTCTTCCGCTCCCACGAAGCTTCTTCCGATCCATGATTGCGCCATAACACTTTGACTAAAGGAACCGACTTCCTTCGTAGCACTTTCACATCTCGTTCCAAAATCTGAATCGGGCTCTTCCTCGTAGGACAAATCGCCTTAGCTCCACCTCCTCAACCGATACTACATGAGACGGATCGATCGATAACGACGTAGCATAGAAACGTGGAATACATCGTGCATCTGCTGCAATTCAAGGCAACTCTAATCGGTATGCCATCGACCAACTCGCTTCAATACCCGATAAGGTCCTATAAACCTTGGACTTAATTCCTTTGCGACCAAATCTCATCACCTTCTTCCAAGGCGAAACCTTAAGAAACACTCGATCTCCCACAAAGAAATTCTATTTCCTTCCGCTTGAGATCTGCAGCGACGACTTCTATCATCGCCGATGCTTCCTTTAACTGCACCGAATTAACTTAACCTTTTCTTCGAATTACGCCACAATCTCTCGGACCCAAAACTTGACGTTATCCTAATTACGTCCAACACGTAGGAGTGCGACACTTCCGTCCATACAGCGCTTCATACGGTGCCATCCGAATACTGTCTTGATAGCTGTTATTATATGCAAATTCCGCTAAAGGCAAATATTCTTCCCAACTTCCTCTAAAGTCTATTACACAGCCTCTCAACATATCTTCCAACACTTGGATCACTCGCTCAGATTGACCGTCTGACTGTGGATGAAATGCCGTACTGAAGTCTAATCTGGTGCCCAAAGCTTGATGTAGTGCTTTCCAAAACCGAGACGTAAACCTCGGATCCCTATCTGAGATAATCGACATTGGCACTCCATGCAACCTCACAATTTCGCGCCATATAACCGCCAACTTCGTAAAGAATAGTCAACCCGCACTGGTAAGAAATGCGCGGATTTTGTCAATCGGTCCACTATCACCCATACCGAGTCCTTCTTAGTAGGCGTAAGGGGAAGCCCACTAACGAAGTCCATGGTGATTCTCTCCCACTTCCACTGCGGAATCTTTATCGGCTGAAGCAACCCTGATGGAACTTGGTGTTCAGCCTTGACTTGCTGACACGTCAAGCATTTCCCTACAAATTCGGTAACTTCCCTCTTAAGACCAGGCCACCAAAACTGTTCCCTTAGGTCTCTATACATTTTACTACCTCCAGGATGCATAGCATAGGGGCTACTATGCGATTCCTGAAGAATTCTCCGCCTTAACTCCTTATCCTTAGGCATACAGACCTTACCCTTGCAACACAATACTCCATCGCTGCTAACTCCATAATCCTCTAACTCCCTATTCTGCACTTGCCGCAACTTAGCACTTAAATCATCATCTGCCAACTGCCCTTCTTTCACCTCATTCAACCATGACGGCTTAACTTGCAATTCACCCGCAGAGACTTCCATCGTCATACAAGCTAAGATGTGCAAACATCGCCTCGAATCCGACACTACTTTCCGACTTAGGGCATCTGCCACTACATTCGCCTTGCCCGAATGATACTCTATAGAACAATCGTAATCCTTTAATAACTCCACCCACCTTCACTGCCTCAGTTCACTCTTTCTTCGAGTCAACAGATACTTAAGGCTCTTGTGGTCTGTGTAAATCATTGACTTCTCCCCATAAAGATAATGCCTCCATACCTTAAGAGCAAAGACTACCGCCGCTAATTCCAAATCATGCGTCGGGTAGTTAACCTCACCACGACTTAGGTGGTTTCCGGTCTAGCACCGCCTCAATCTTCCTAGGATCCACCCTTATCCCTTCTGCAGACACTACATACCCTAAGAACGCAACCTCCTTCAGCCAAAATTCACACTTGCTGAATTTGGCATAGAGCTTCTTCTCCCTTAATACTTGCAACACTAACCGGAGATGCTCGTCATGTTTCTCCTCCGACTTAGAATACACTAGGATGTCGTCTATGAACACAACGACGAATCGATCCAAGTAGGGTTGAAAAACCCGGTTCATCATATCCATGAACGCGGCTGGGGCGTTCGTCAATCCAAACGGCATTACTATGAACTCATAATGCCCGTATCTTGTCCGGAAAGCTGTCTTATGGATATCCACCTCCTTCACCTTAAGCTGATGATACCCAGACCTTAGATCTATCTTCGAAAACACCGCGGCTCCCTTAAGCTGATCGAACAAGTCGTCTATCCTTGGCAACGAGTACTTGTTCTTGATGGTCAGCTTATTCAACTGACGGTAATCTATGCACCTACGCATAGTCCCGTCCTTCTTCTTCACAAACAAGACCGGTGCTCCCCATGGAGACACACTGGGTCGAATAAACCCACGATCAAGCAACTCTTGAATTTGAGCTTTGAGCTCCACCAACTCCTTTGGTGCCATTCTATACGGATCGATAGATACTGGCGCCGTTCCAGGCAACAAGTCAATTCCGAACTCCACCTCCCTGTCCGGGGGTATTCCAGGTAACTCTTCCGGAAAACATCCACAAATTCCCTTACGGTTCTAACTCCACTAACTCCTTCTTCTTTTGCATCCAACGCACTAACGAAAGTCAAGAATGCCTTTCACCCTTTTCGAACCATCTTATCAGCCTTTAATACAGAAACTATGTTAGACAAGTAGTTTTTTTCTTTCTCCTATCATAATTATCTCCTCATCCTCCAGGGTCCTTAACTCCATTCGCTTAGTTGCACAATCCAATATAGCCCGATGTTCCACTAGCCAATCCATGCCAAGTATGAGATCAAATTCTCCGAAAGGTAGTTCCATCAAGTCGGCAGAGAAAATCACTCCCTAAATCTCCAGAGGGTACATTCCAAATATCTTATTCACCACTACGGTTTGACCTAACGGGCTTACGATACGGTCATTCTCGCTCTACCACGCCCCTCGCACATTACGACCACGTCCCCTAGAACTCATGTCTCACGATCGCGATTTAATCTGCTTTTAGAAAGTTTTATGCATTAGTCTTTGTTCCACTAATTATCCACGAACAAGTTTTATGTAAGGAAGTTTAGTAGTAGTTCTTTCGATCATTTGAGTTTTGTTTCAAGTCTTCTATCCTAGTTCGGAGAAAGATGCACCTTCATTCAGTAGTATCTACTACTACACACATTCATCACTTGTACATTTTTGTCTGCTTTAATCCCGAAGTACTTTCGTAATTTGTCCTATAGGGGTATTTTGGTAAATTTCCAAACCAGGGGTATCTTGATGTTTTGCAAAATAGGGGTTTTTGGTATTTTTGTAAAGTAAGAATATTTTAGAAAAAATTGAGGGTAGTGTGGTAATTTCATAAACCAAGGGTATTTTAGTAATTTCTCAACCCAGGGGTATTTTAGTAAATTTTTGTAAATCGGGAATATTTCGGAAAAAATTTTGTAAAAGAGTTTTTACAAATCAAAAGGGTAATTTGGTGCTTTTAAAACTAAGGTTTTTATAAAAATATGGCTAGTCCCTTTTGGGTTTTAATTATTGAGTTTAGCCTGTGAATGAGTCCTCTTGGTTAGGGTGAACCGTTACCACGCACCAGGTAGGATTTGAGTGAAGAGGAGGTGAGTCACTAGAATCGCTTAAATACCGTGCTCTTCCCGAATCCAATCCTAGACATGCGCACAATGGTTGCCACACCCTAACTCGGCGACTAAGTCACAGGTTTGTTTAATTAGGCCTTAAAGTTTTATGTAATTCTGTAGTGAAATAAGCTAATCCTAGGGTTCCATAACTTAATATACTAATCTACATTCCCGTTATACCCATATACAAATCATACAACAGATTAGGGTACTTACCGTGGACTTGGTTCGGAGACTTAGGTGCCATGCCGTAAAAACACCTTATTTCACAAAATTTTCACAAAACTTATTTGGGCTCAATTTTTGAAAATGTTGTGGGCTTTAAACCCAAGGCCGAGAGTTTAAATCGGGGCTTTGATACCAAAACTCAAAACAACCCAAACCCGGCCACGAGCCTGCACCGGATCTCGTATGTTCCTCGAGTAAAACGTTTCAAATTCATGTTTATTACTTTGGAAAATTTGGGTGGTTTATAAAAAAATACCGAGTTGTTTTGGAGTTAATCTTTAATTCGAAAATCGTTTGTGTTTAGGTGTCTAAACATTTAAAATTTATTTTTAAGAAAAGTTGCTTAAACTTTAAATGGATAAAATTTGTATCATAATAAAATAAATAAAAATGCATGCATAATCGGTTTATAGCTATGGCCTTATTACATCAAAGCAAAACTCAAATAAATCCAAAATACTTAGAAGTAAAAAGTCCAAAATTAAAATAAAGTCCGAGTTGAACATGGCCACCACTAAGCTCCTGCCGACCCTGGTTCATTCTTGAGTGCCACTGAAAAATATCCCACAACTGGGTGAGTCAAACAGACTCTCGGTGTGTATAACCAACACTAAGCCCCAACGATTCGGGCATATCATATCATATCATACGATATATAATGAGATAGAAATAATGATGCAAACCCAACCCATACCTAGATAACCATCCGCTACACATCACCCGTACCAACCATCACACCATGGGGACTACTAAGTCGACCCTCCATCCGCTACACATCATCGAAGGCGCCACATGCAGACGACATGCTCATCGCTTCTTATAAATTGTGGCATAGCCACTAGATAATGTGACAAAGTCACCAGATAGTAATTTGTGACATAAGTCACCACATTCAGATTTCGTGACATGAGTCACCACATTCAGATATTGTGGTATAAACCACCAGATCACTTCCCCTTTCCATATAACCCATATGCCCTATGTCACACAGAATATGTAATATCATGCCTTATGCCTTATTTCACATTCTTATCGATATTCACATATGTACCATATTCCAAATATTCATATCATAATAATATTCATATCATTTATTAACATAATGTTAAGGTTACTTACCTGAGTACTTTGTACCATCACATGGTACCTTTGCCCACTTTTCACATTATTATAAACACATATATTAAATTGATGCCATAAATCGATTAAGAGTTAGTGTGGGGTACACACTGTTTACTTAATGCTTTCACCGAAATCCCGAAAGTCTATCAAATCGGATTGTACTCCTCCTAAATAATCAAAGTTAGAATCGCCACTCAAATAATCACTAAATATAGCCTTGGCCGAATATGCTTATCCACTTACCTTGCGAATCTCAAATCCAGAAATTAATCCTTGCTCCTCGGTAATGTCGAAATTCCTATAGACATATGTTAGATCCAATTCTAACACTGAACATAATAGATGGCCTTCGGCCTAAAAACCACACTCGCTACCTTAGATCTTGAAATCCCGAAGATCTCCTCTTGAAGTCGACTCTGAGAGAGAAATCCCAAACCTCCTTCATGGTTTCGGCCAAAGAACATTAATGGGATTAGAGTCCAACTTTCGCTAATCTAAAAGAAAGAGATAGGAAAGTTACATGCCACGAATCCCTTACCAACTTAGTCGAATATCCTTGCTTGGAATAGAGAGTTTCGCCTCTGATTAAATGATCAAATCGGCTTCAAAGGGAATAGAGGAGCATTCGGCTATGTAGGAATAAGGAGTGAAATCAACCGAGCCTTGGAAACGTGATTCAAAGTTAGAAACTAATTAAAGAAGAGAGAAACCAGTGAACGAAGGAAAATCCCAAAACTTACCAAACTAGAGAGGTATATGCGGCTATGGTGCACCTTCGGAAAAGAGATCTCTCTTTGAAGATTCGACTATGGAGATTAATAGCTAAAGAGTATGGAATTCGGCTCTTGATGGGCACTAGGAGATTCAAATCAACAAGAGTGAGAAGGAAGAGTATGAGGCTTTAGGGAGAATCGGCAATGATGGGTTTTTGAGAGAAGGATATTCGGCTTTGGTCAATTGAAGAGAAAACGAAGAAGAAAACAAAGAAAGCAAGTTGAATTCCTAAGGATTTTCGGCACAAATGAAAAATATGAGAAGAGAATCAATTTTCGGCATACCTATCCTATCATCAAACCGAAAATGCCATCCTCCAATGCCCCATATTCGACCAACTCCTCTTCCCCTATCAACTCCTTCTTTTTCTCCCATTTTTTCTCTTCTTTACCCATTCAAAATAATTTGAATAATCAATCAATTATCCTTTGCCCCTAGCCGAAATTTTAAAAAGAATTTGACTTGATCTATACTCATCCACTCAGTGCCCCATTGCCGTCCAACACCTCTTCCCCTTGACGCAAAAAAACAAACTCCCATTTGCTTCCTCTGCAACTCGAACCTAAGCCCTTCCTCTCAGCTTATGGCGTCACCTACCAAGGCCCCTAAGTGGCGCCTCCACGCCACTTTACCAAGCCCAATCTTATGTCCAATTTCCCCTATAATTTCTCTTAAGGCCTCTCAGGCTTAGCTCCCCTTTAAAACTTAAAATTCAATATTTTTCTAAGGCATTCACCTACACTCTTAAGGTTCTAAAAATTCATAAAACATATTTACAACACACATAGGCATGCTACTTCACATAATTAAGCAATAATGCACAAGCCCTAAATCCCGGATATTACAGTTCTACCCCCCTTAAAATAATTTCTTCCTCGAAATTACCTGGCTGAAATAAGTGAGGGTATTGCTGTCGCATTGTTTCTTCCGGCTCCCACGAAGCTTCTTCCGATCCATGATTGCGCCATAACACTTTGACTAAAGGAACTGACTTCCTTCGTAGCACTTTCACATCTCGTTCCAAAATCTGAATCGGCTCTTCCTCGTAGGACAAATCTGGCCTTAGCTCCACCTCCTCAACCGGTACTACATGAGACGGATCTGATCGATAACGACGTAGCATAGAAACGTGGAATACATCGTGCATCTGCTGCAATTCCGAAGGCAACTCTAACTGGTATGCCACTGGACCAACTCGCTTCAATACCCGATAAGGTCCTATAAACCTTGGACTTAATTCCCTTTGCGACCAAATCTCATCACCTTCTTCCAAGGCGAAACCTTAAGAAACACTCGATCTCCCACAGCAAATTCTATTTCCTTCCGCTTGAGATCTGCGTACGACTTCTATCTGTCAGATGCTTCCTTTAACCGTACCCGAATTAACTTAACCTTTTCTTCGAATTCTGCCACAATCTCTGGACCCAAAACTTGACGTTATCCTAATTCTGTCCAACACGTAGGAGTGCGACACTTCCGTCCATACAGCGCTTCATACGGTGCCATCCGAATACTGGCTTGATAGCGTTATTATATGCAAATTTCGCTAAAGGCAAATATTCTTCCCAACTTCCTCTAAAGTCTATTACACGACCTCTCAACATATCTTCCAACACTTGGATCACTCGCCGATTGACCGTCCGATCAGTGGATGAAATGCCGTCATCGAAGTCTAATCGTGCCCAAAGCTTGATGTAGTGCTTTCCAAAACCGAGACGTAAACCTCGGATCCCTATCTCGAGATAATCGACATTGGCACTCCATGCAACCTCACAATTTCGCCCACATATAACTTCGCCAACTTCAGTAAAGAATAGTCAACCATGCACCTGTAAGAAATGCGCGGATTTTGTCAATCGGTCCACTATCACCCATACCGAGTCCTTCTTAGTAGGCGTAAGGGGAAGCCCACTAACGAAGTCCATGGTGATTCTCTCCCACTTCCATCTGCGGAATCTTTATCACTTTGAAGCAACCCCGATGGAACTTGGTGTTCGACCTTGACTTGTCGACACGTCAAGCATTTCCCTACAAATTCGGTAACTTCCTCTTAAGACCAGGCCACCAAAACTGCTCCCTTTAGGTCTCTATACATTTTACTACCTCCGGGATGCATAGCATAGGGGCTACTATGCGATTCTGAAGAATTCTCCGCCTTAACTCCTTATCCTTAGGCATACAGACCTTACCCTTGCAACACAATACTCCATCGCTGCTAACTCCATAATCCTCTAACTCCCTATTCTGCACTTGCCGCAACTTAGCACTTAAATCATCATCTGCCAACTGCCCTTCTTTCACCTCATTCAACCATGACGGCTTAACTTGCAATTCAGCCAGCAGACTTCCATCGTCATACAAGCTAAGATGTGCAAACATCGCCCTCAGATCCGACACTACTTTCCGACTTAGGGCATCTGCCACTACATTCGCCTTGCCCGAATGATACTCTATAGAACAATCGTAATCCTTTAATAACTCCACCCACCTTCGCTGTCTCAGGTTCAGCTCTTTCTGAGTCAACAGATACTTAAGGCTCTTGTGGTCTGTGTAAATCATTGACTTCTCCCCATAAAGATAATGCCTCCATACCTTAAGAGCAAAGACTACCGCCGCTAATTCCAAATCATGCGTCGGGTAGTTAACCTCAGCCACAGACTTAGGTGGTTTCCAGTCTAGCACTGCCTCAATCTTCCTAGGATCCACCCTTATCCCTTCTGCAGACACTACATACCCTAAGAACGCAACCTCCTTCAGCCAAAATTCACACTTGCTGAATTTGGCATAGAGCTTCTTCTCCCTTAATACTTGCAACACTAACCGGAGATGCTCGTCATGTTTCTCCTCCGACTTAGAATACACTAGGATGTCGTCTATGAACACAACGACGAATCGATCCAAGTAGGGTTGAAAAACCCGGTTCATCATATCCATGAACGCGGCTAGGGCGTTCGTCAATCCAAACGGCATTACTATGAACTCATAATGCCCGTATCTTATCCTAAAAAAATGTCTTATGGATATCCACCTCCTTCACCTTAAGCTGATGATACCCAGACCTTAGATCTATCTTCGAAAACACCGCGGCTCCCTTAAGCTGATCGAACAAGTCGTCTATCCTTGGCAACGAGTACTTGTTCTTGATGGTCAGCTTATTCAACTGACGGTAATCTATGCACATACGCATAGTCCCGTCCCTTCTTCTTCACAAACAAGACCTGTGCTCCCCCCCATGGAGACACACTGGGTCGAATAAACCCACGATCAAGCAACTCTTGAATTTGAGCTTTGAGCTCCACCAACTCCTTTGGTGCCATTCTATACGGATCGATAGATACTGGCGCCGTTCCAGGCAACAAGTCAATTCCGAACTCCACCTCCCTGTCCGGGGGTATTCCAGGTAACTCTTCCAGGAAAACATCCACAAATTCCCTTACGGTTCTAACTCCACTAACTCCTTCTTCTTTTGCATCCAACGCACTAACGAAAGTCAAGAATGCCTTTCACCCTTTTCGAACCATCTTATCAGCCTTTAATACAGAAACTATGTTAGACAAGTAGTTTTTTCTTTCTCCTATCATAATTATCTCCTCATCCTCCAGGGTCCTTAACTCCATTCGCTTAGCTGCACAATCCAATATAGCCCGATGTTCCACTAGCCAATCCATGCCAAGTATGAGATCAAATTCTCCGAAAGGTAGTTCCATCAAGTCGGCAGAGAATATCACTCCCTGAATCTCTAGAGGTACATTCCAAATATCTTATTCACCACTACGCTTTGACCTAACGGGCTTACGATACGATACGGTCCATTCTCGCTCTACCACGTCCTCGCACATTACGACCACGTCCCTAGAACTCATGTCTACGATCGCGATTTAATCTGCTTTTAGAAAGTTTTATGCATTAGTCTTTGTTCCACTAATTATCCACGAACAAGTTTTATGTAAGGAAGTTTAGTAGTAGTTCTTTCGATCATTTCAGAGTTTTGTTTCAAGTCTTCTATCCTAGTTCAGAGAAAGATGCACCTTCATTCAGTAGTATCTACTACACACATTCATCACTTGTACATTTTTGTCTGTTTTAATCCCAGGGGTACTTTCGTAATTTGTCCTATAGGGGTATTTTGGTAAATTTCCAAACCAGGGTATCTTGATGTTTTGCAAAATAGGGGTTTTTGGTATTTTTGTAAAGTAAGAATATTTTAGAAAAAATTGAGGGTAGTGTGGTAATTTCATAAACCAAGGGTATTTTAGTAATTTCTCAACCCAGGGGTATTTTAGTAAATTTTTGTAAATCGGGAATATTTCGGAAAAAATTTTGTAAAAGAGTTTTTACAAATCAAAAGGGTAATTTGGTGCTTTTAAAACTAAGGTTTTTATAAAAATATGGCTAGTCCCTTTTGGGTTTTAATTATTGAGTTTAGCTTTGAATGAGTCCTCTTGGTTAGGGTGAACCGTTACCACGCACTGTGTAGGATTTGAGTGAAGAGGAGGTGAGTCACTAGGGCCGCTTAAATACCAGGCTCTTCCCGAATCCAATCCTAGACATGCGCACAATGGTTGCCACACCCTAACTTTCGGCGACTAAGTCACAGGTTTGTTTAATTAGGCCTTAAAGTTTTATGTAATTCTGTAGTGAAATAAGCTAATCCTAGGGTTCCATAACTTAATATACTAATCTACATTCCCGTTATACCCATATACAAATCATACAACAGATTAGGGTACTTACACACTGGACTTGGCCTGAGACTTAGGTGCCATGCCGAAAAACATGCTTATTTCACAAAATTTTCACAAAACTTATTTGGGCTCAATTTTTGAAAATGTTGTGGGCTTTAAACCCAAGGCCGAGAGTTTAAAACTGGGCTTTGATACCAAACTGAAACAACCCAAACCCGGCCCACGAGCCCAGACCGGATCTGGTATGTTCCTCGAGTAAAACGTTTCAAATTCATGTTTATTACTTTGGAAAATTTGGGTGGTTTATAAAAAAAATACCGAGTTGTTTTGGAGTTAATCTTTAATTCGAAAATCGTTTGTGTTTAGGTGTCTAAACATTTAAAATTTATTTTTAAGAAAAGTTGCTTAAACTTTAAATGGATAAAATTTGTATCATAATAAAATAAATAAAAATGCATGCATAATCAGTTTATAGCTATGGCCTTATTACATCAAAGCAAAACCTGAAATAAATCCAAAATACTTAGAAGTAAAAAGTCCAAAATTAAAATAAAGTCTGAGTTGAACATGGCCACCACTAAGCTCCTGCCGACCCGGTTCGTTACTGAGTGCCACCTGAAAAATATCCCACAACGGGGTGAGTCAAACAGACTCAGTGTGTATAACCAACACTAAGCCCCAACGATTCAGGCATATCATATCATATCATACGTATATATAACAGATAGAAATAATGATGCAAACCCGAACCCATACCTAGATAACCATCCGCTACACATCACCCGTACCAACCATCACACCATGGGGACTACTAAGTCGACCCTCCATCCGCTACACATCATCGAAGGCAGTCGCTACAGACGACATGCTCATCGCCCTTATAAATTGTGGCATAGCCACTAGATAATGTGACAAAGTCACCAGATAGTAATTTGTGACATAAGTCACCACATTCAGATTTCGTGACATGAGTCACCACATTCAGATATTGTGGTATAAACCACCAGATCACTTCCCCTTTCCATATAACCCATATGCCCTATGTCACACAGAATATGTAATATCATGCCTTATGCCTTATTTCACATTCTTATCGATATTCACATATGTACCATATTCCAAATATTCATATCATAATAATATTCATATCATTTATTAACATAATGTTAAGGTTACTTACCTGAGTACTTTGTACCATCACATGGTACCTTTGCCCACTTTTCACATTATTATAAACACATATATTAAATTGATGCCATAAATCGATTAAGAGTTAGTGTGGGGTACACACCTGGTTTACTTAATGCTTTCACTGAAATCCCGAAAGTCTATCAAATCGGATTGTACTCCTCCCTAAACAGTCAAAGTTAGAATCGGCCACTCAAATAATCACTAAATATAGCCTTGGCCGAATATGCTTATCCACTTACCTTGCGAATCTCAAATCCCGAAATTAATCCTTGCTCCTGGTAATGTCGAAATTCCTATAGACATATGTTAGATCCAATTCTAACACTGAACATAATAGATGGCCTTCGGCCTAAAACCACACTCGCTTACCTTAGATCTTGAAATCCCGAAGATCTCCTCTTGAAGTCGGCTACAATGAAATCCAAAACCTCCTTCATGGTTTCGGCCAAAGAACATTAATGGGATTAGAGTCCAACTTTCGGCTAATCTAAAAGAAAGAGATAGGAAAGTTACATGCCACGAATCCCTTACCAACTTAGTCGAATATCCTTGCTTGGAATAGAGAGTTTCGGCTCCTGATTAAATGATCAAATCGGCTTCAAAGGGAATAGAGGAGCATTCGGCTATGTAGGAATAAGGAGTGAAATCAACCGAGCCTTGGAAACGTGATTCAGGTTAGAAACTAATTAAAGAAGAGAGAAACCGTAACGAAGGAAAATCCCGAAAACTTACCAAACTAGAGAGGTATATGCGGCTATGGTGCACCTTCGGGAAAAGAGATCTCTCTTTGAAGATTCGACTATGGAGATTAATAGCTAAAGAGTATGGAATTCGGCTCTTGATGGGCACTAGGGAGATTCAGCTTCAACAAGAGTGAAAAGGAAGAGTATGAGGCTTTAGGGAGAATCGGCAATGATGGGTTTTTGAGAGAAGGATATTCGGCTTTGGTCAATTGAAGAGAAAACGAAGAAGAAAACAAAGAAAGCAAGTTGAATTCCTAAGGATTTTCGGCACAAATGAAAAATATGAGAAGAGAATCAATTTTCGGCATACCTATCCTATCATCAAACCGAAAATGCCATCCTCCAATGCCCCATATTCGGCCAACTCCTCTTCCCCTATCAACTCCTTCTTTTTCTCCCATTTTTTCTCTTCTTTACCCATTCAAAATAATTTGAATAATCAATCAATTATCCTTTGCCCCTAGCCGAAATTTTAAAAAGAATTTGACTTGATCTATACTCATCCACTCAGTGCCCCATTGCCGTCCAACACCTCTTCCCCTTGACGCAAAAAAACAAACTCCCATTTGCTTCCTCTGCAACTCGAACCTAAGCCCTTCCTCTCAGCTTATGGCGTCACCTACCAAGGCCCCTAAGTGGCGCCTCCATGCCACTTTACCAAGCCCAATCTTATGTCCAATTTCCCCTACAATTTCTCTTAAGGCCTCTCAGGCTTAGCTCCCCTTTAAAACTTAAAATTCAATATTTTTCTAAGGCATTCACCTACACTCTTAAGGTTCTAAAACTTCATAAAACATATTTACAACACACACAGGCATGCTACTTCACATAATTAAGCAATAATGCACAAGCCCTAAATCCTGGATATTACAATTCCCTCCTTTCAAAATGACACCGTTTATGTGAAGGATTAAATTGAAATAAAATCAAAATTGTGCGGTAAAATTACAAGCAAAAACAAAGAAAGGATTTAATTGAAAATAATCAAAAAGGCGGAAGGGTTAAAAGCGCAAATAACCCTTCCGCTCTAAAACACGCGGATCCTTCGGGTCAAGTCGGGTCGGATTTCGGGTAAAAGCCAAACGGCGCCGTTTTAATGCTTATTGCCTTAAGCCAAAACGACGTCGTTATGATATTACTATATAAGTAAAAAAAAAATTTAAAAAAAAAAACATTTTTTCTTCATTCCTCAAAAAAAAATCAGAGAGAATTCTCTCTTGCTGGGCGATTTCCGGCGCTACCCTCCACCGTCTGTCGTTGTGCATGCCGTCGTATACCTACAGGGTGGCGAGTTTTAAAGAAGTACATTTTTTTAGTTTTTTTATTATGTTATTATTCTATATATATATTATACATATATAAAAAAAACAAAATTTGAATATGTTTGTGTGCTGTTTCAAAAAGGAAAAAATATGAAAAATAAAAAATGTACTCGTAAATGAAGAAGAAAAAATAAAAAAACCTTTAATGATTTTGTATTTCTCTGTGTATTCTCTGCTTTTTTTTTTAAATTCCCTCTCCCCTTTACAGGTTTTTTGTAAGGCTCTTTATAGCCTTTGAATAAACAAATAAAAAAGGAAAAACGAAATAATACCATGTTTGTTGCCGATTTCTTTCCTTTTGCAGGTGGATGAGCAGATCTCGGTGTCGGAGCCTCTATTTGGCGCGCGGATTGCAGCGTGACAAGGCGAGTCTGTCAAAGATTTGGGCCCCTTTGGGCCGAATAAACTTTGGGCTGATGGGGGCTGGGTAGGTCAGGTCTGCTAAGTTGGCTAAGGGTGTAATGGGCTTCGGGTTTTAGGTATTGGGTTGAAGTTTGTTTGGCTAAGTGGGTTTTGGGTAGTTTATTTTGGGCTTTGTAAATTGGTTTTGGGCAAAATGTTGTAACTGGACTGTTTAAAAATAAACACTGGTTTTATTTATTTTTATTTTTATTTTGGTTTATTTCAAAGCCCGAGCAAAATGGGTTATTACAGCTGACCCTCTTTGCTCATTGTCGTGAAACGAGAATAGAGCAAAGACTATACAAGGACTAATTTTGCCCGGTCTTGACGGAGCCTTGGCTTCTTGGTATTCTTCAAATGGCTTCTAACTCCACTGCAACTCCAGGGAGATAATGCTGAAAGTGCTTTTGATCTGCTTCCTGCAACTTCAGGAAGATAAGATCTTCTGTCTTCAGTCTACTCCTCTGCAACTTCTGGGAGATAAGACTAAAATGTCTTTGATCTGCTTCCTGCAACTTAAAGAAGATAAGATCTTCTGTCTTCAGTCTACTCCTCTGCAACTTTAGGGAGATAAGACTAAAATATCTTTGATCTGCTTCCTGCAACTTCAGGAAGATAAGATCTTCTATCTTCAATCTACTCCTCTGCAACTTCAGGAGATAAGACTAAAATGTTTTTGATCTGCTTCCTGCAACTTCAGGAAGATAAGATCTTCTATCTTCAATCTACTCCGCTACAACTTCAGGGAGATAAGGTTGAAAGTGTCCTCGATCTGTTTCCTGCAACCTCAGGAAGATAAGATCTTCTGTCTTTAGTCTATTCCACTACAACTTTAGGGAGATAAGACTGAAAGTGTCTTTTGATCTGCTTCCTGCAACTTCAGGAAAATAAGATCTTCTTTTTTCAGTCCACTCCACTGCAACTTCAGGGAGATAAAACTAAAATCTTCTTTTGATCTGCTTCCTGCAACTTCAAAAAGATAAGATCTTCTTTCTTCAGTCTACTCCACTGCAACTTCAGAGAGATAAGACTAAAATCTTCTTTTGATCTGCTTCCTGCAATATCTCAGGAAGACTTCAATCTTCAATCTGCTCCACTACCATCTCTAGGGAACAAAATCTGAACTTTTCAATTTGCTTCCTTACTATCTTCAGGAAGACTTCAATCTTCAGCCTGCTCCACTATCATCTCTAGGGAACAAAATCTGAACTTTTCAATTCGCTTCCTTACTATCTTCAGGAAGACTTCAATCTTCAGCCTGCTCCACTATCATCTCTAGGGAACAAAATCTAAACTTTTTAATTTGCTTCCTTACTATCTTTAGGAAGACTTCAATCTTCAGTTTGCTCCACTACCATCTCTAGGGAACAAAATCTGAACTTTTTGGTTTGCTACACCGTCCTCTGAGGGACGTGTCATGTAGACTCGAATGTATTATGGATGACATTTACATGAATGCAGAATGTCATGAGAATGATCCCATTTTTTAAAATGTAAAATGATTAGGATGCATGATCGAAATGAATCTAATGCTCCTTAAATGATATTAGGGATGACATTTGCATGAATGCAGAATGTCATAAGAATAATCCTATGTAATGATTAGAATGCAATAATTGAAATGAATCTAATGCTTCAACTAAATGTATTATGAACGACATTTGCATGAATGCAGAATGTCATGAGAATAAGTTCCTTCTTTTTCTCTCTTTTTTTTTTGTACAACAATTAGGATACAATGATCGGAATGAATCAAATGCTCCTAATTGGAAGTGTGAGAATGATCCCTATTTAATGTTTGGGTTGTCATTGCTCAAAGTTCATCAAGTTTCTATCACTGATGCGCTACCATGCTTTCTCGTTCAGCTGGTACCTTCTGACAGAAAACCCAAAGAAACGATCATGTTCTGCTCAACAGACCTGCCCCGCTGTATGTACCACCCATTGCAATTTCAGGGGAATAGCATTTGGTTTTCCTCATCCATCCCGTTACCACTCAGAGGTATGGATTGTATTATGTTCAATTTAATCTGTTACACCACTCCCTAGGTGTAATGACCAGATATATGTGCCTGAAATTTGCACGAATGTAGGGTATCCTTTTTTCTTTTCCGAGAATGATCCCCTTTTATTCCTATGTTGACCTTGCCCGTCATTTGTCGAAATGGTATCATCGACAAAATGTCTTATCCAATAAGGATCCGAAGAGCTAATCATCTTTCAATATTTCCCAACCCTTAGGGCTTGGTAAGTTTTAAACAATAGTTTTGTTTCAGATTCTCATATTATTTAGAAGCCTCCAGAGTAATATGCGAAACTCCTTTTATGAAAATATTATTAGTCCAATAATCGTTATTTCAATATAAAATGCTTGAAAAAGATCACAATAATGGACAAGAAAGAAATTAATTAGGAACATAGCTCGAAATAAATAAGTTAATCAAAGATAACCAAGGCAATAAAAGAAAATTAATTTTGGTGTATCTTGAAAAGAATAAAGCAATCAAAGATAACAAATTCAAAAATGGGTAAGATAGAAGCTAGGTGCCCCAGATATCGCAGCCTGAGCTTCTCTGTTCAAACTTCTTGAGGACCATTTTAAGCTCAATATGTATTTAGGGGATCCGGAGTACTTTGTCGATGCCCCAAGACGCAACATACTTCCTCATTGTTAATTCAGGCATAGCAAGACTACCACATGCCCTATCTTTGATCAAAATTTGAGCCGGCCTTTTGGGTTTTCAACTCAAAACCCCTTTGGTCTCAAAGCGCCCTTTGCGGGTTTTTGTCTTGGCCTCTCATTTTTCTTTTTTTTTTTAGAATGAATGAACTTGAGCCCAAGGCGCCCTTTGCGGGTTTTCACCTTGGCCCTTCCCTTTTCAGGTAAAATCCTTCTTGACTGAACCTAAATTCTTCGGATTGGGCAAGTCTTTAGCATCCATCTCGATCAATATCAATGCTCCTCTAGAATAGGCTCCTTTCTACTACATAAGGTCCTTCCCAGTTTAGAATCTGCTTTCCTCTAAAGATCTTTTGTATATGAAGGATCTTCCTCAACATCAGGTTCCCCTCGTGGAATTCTCTAGGATGAACCTCTTTGTCATAAGCTCACATCATCAGACCGTGATGGATAGCTTTTAACCTTTCCTTCGATTAGGTTTAATTGATAAAAACGCTTCCAATCTATAAGCCAATGGGTAAGATGTTGCCCCGGCAAAGGTCCTGGCCAACGTTCGATAATAATAGAGAGTAAATGATAGCTTCTTTATGCCAATCTTTACAAGTCTTAGTCACCTTTCATTTTTTTTGGCAACTTTTACTGCACTGTGATATGCTACCTGATCTTTGGACAAACTGTAAACTTTGACTTTGTACAGTTTTTCATTATTAAACGTGATCCTTTATGGCATTCTTTGCTAGCATCTGATCCTTTCCTTTTTTTTCTTTTCCTCTTTTTTTTTTGAATTTGATGACTTCGACTTCGTAACATTGGCATATGAAGCTACTTCCACCCTCTTAGTGAAGTAAAAGACAACCACGAAGATGAATTGATATTGGCTAAAAGCTTTTGACAAGATTGGCCCCATCACATCCATGCCCCCACATATGAAAATTTGTGAAGAACTGGAGAAGGCACATGAATCTCGTCTAATTCAGTATTTGCAGTATAACTGATGCAATCCCCTTCCATGGTAGACCGATAGTGCTTGATCCTCATGTTTAACCCGCATCTTAGTAGCCCAGGCATGTCCTGATATGATCGTGCAAAAACATCTTTGAATTCTTGAAAATAACTCAACGATGTCTCGCATTATTTTTTCACCCATTTTCTAGGCTCGCAATATCCATTGACCCTATGTAAGGTAGAATCTGTTTTTCCTCTTGTTCTATCATTCTTAATAAATTAGAAGATATGTTACAATCTCTGTCGTCTTCAAAGTCCTGAGATCCCCTAAACCCATATTTTATTCAAAAAGGGAATCCGTAACAATGCCGCTCATGTCATTGACATCTGAAGACCTAGTGTAGGTTCAAAGGAAGATTTCCAAAGAATAAATAATTCAAAGAATGATTATTTGTATGATATGAATGAATAAAAGAATATTTGAAAGAAAAATAAAAGAATCTATACATGGAAAGAATAAAAGGATATTTGTTAAAAAGATGCATTTTATTGAAATAAGAATTTAAGACACAAGCCTATTTCACAAAAGGGTCCTTATTGCCTCTAGGCTTAAGGCAACAAGCGTGTTTTGAATATTACTCTAGATTAGCTCTAAAAATACAGAGATCACTTCCACAGTCCCATTATTCAAAACACTCCCAAGTATACAAGGGCTTGGAAACTTCATTCCCTGATTCCCTCTTCGCTTTTGATTTCTTCAAGGGGTCGCAACTTTCTTGTCTCCTCCTTCAATTATTGTATTTACTGCCTCGTCATAGTGATCAGATTTTAATGATTCGTCGAACTTCACAATTCCCATTTTAATGAACCTTTAAACCAACTTCTTAAACGTAGTACAGTTTTCAATTGAGTGACCCTTTATTCCCGCATGGTACTCACATTGGGCATTCTCGTTATACCATTTTGGGAACGAAGGTTCCAATGGTTTCAAATAAAATGGGGACACCACGTGTGCGTCAAACAAACTTTGATATAGCTCCTTATACGTTATTTGGATTGGCGTAAATTAGAGCTTTTCAGAGTTTTACCTTGTGCCCGACTCTTGTCTCACCGACCCTTGTTGCCCAGCAGTGATCACCTTTGGCTGGTTAACAGTAATTGCTTTTGAGTACCCTTTGTTGTATGTACTCGTATTATTCACCTCGTCGTCCTTTTTCCTAGGAGCAGACCTTTTAGTGGTTTCCCCTGCTTCAATCTTGCCACCTCTTATGGCATTTTCAATCATCTCTCCTGCCATCACTATATCCGCAAAGCTCTTGGTGGTACTTCCTATCATGTGAGTGATGAAGGGAGCCTTCAAGGTATTGATGAAGAGCATTGTAGTCTAATTTTCTAGGAGTGGTGGCTGAACTTGCATGGCGACCTCTCTCCATCTTTGCGCATACTGCCTGAAGCTTTCATTTGATTTCTTCTCCATGTTTTGCAAAATGATTTTGTCAGGCGTCATGCCTGTGACATGATTGTACTGCTTCATGAAGGCTTGGGCTAAATCTCTCCAGGAGCCAATATTAGCGCGGCTGAGTTGGTTATACCATCTAGATGCTACCCCCACTAAACTGTCTTGGAAACAATGAATCAAAAGTTGATCATTGTTTACGTAGCCAGTCATGCGTCTACAAAACATAGTGATGTGGGCTTCAGGGCAACTAGTCTCATTGTACTTCTCAGATTCCGACATCTTGAATTTATGAGGAAACACCAGATCTGGAACCAAACTCAAGTCCTTTGCGTCAATACCATGGTGATGATCAGCATTTTCCAAAGCCTGAAACTTTTCTTCCAACCATCTATAGTGATCCTCCAACTGCCTTGAAGATTCAGTTCTTATTCTCTCTCTCTTTGCTATGTCCAAATCAGGGATAACGGGATTGGTAGGGTTATCTCCTGGGTTAGATCCTAAGCCGACCTAGAAGTTCATAGGTGGTCTAGTATCAGCTTGCCCCTGTTGAGGCCTAATCGTGACAGGTGGCCTTTGAGGATACTCCTCAGGTTGTACATGCAGTGGGGTGAAACCCCGAGGAAAGTCCTCATTGTCATCAGCGTTAACTATAGGACCCTTCCCTTGGTCCATCGCCCCACTTAGCATTTGGGCCATTTGAGCCATCGTGCTCCTTTGAGCTTCCAACATTTGGTCCCTCATTTCTTGTTGGAGCTTTGCCATTTGCTCTTGCATCTGGTCTTGCATATCTCTTTGGAATTGTTCCAATCTTTGATCCATTTTCTTTGATTTGGCACGTGTACCGTAAGGATGTTCAGCTTCCAGATTTTCCTTCTTTCTCTTTTCTCTCTGTTATAATTTGAACTAATTAGACTCTCTCTATGGACTTGAATGCAAATGATGTGGTGTAATGCAAATGCATGAATGCAAAGAAAGAGAGGCGTTGATTCTGGATTCAATTCCATTAGAACAACTTTTCTAGAAAGCAAATTTCTTTACATAAAACGGATTACATGTGCGGCCTTGCCCTCATAATCCAAGCAAAACATCAATCCCCTTCTTCGCAAAGGTCAAATCTTGCAAACTTCTAAAAGATGTCTCCACTAGCCCTTTTGCTTGATCTGGACCACGACTCACTGCTCACTTATTTCCATAATGCTCGTTAGCCTCTTCAAGAAAGCCAAAACATAGTGATTCCCGAATAATCTTTGTCATCTTGAATCCTTGGGCAATAAAGCCTTGTATTCCTTCACGGACTATCAGTCTTCTCTCGTTTTACTTGGACCGTATTCGGACAACCGTATTATAATCCACTTTATCAAAAAATCCATTTTCTTATGATAAACTATTCTATTTAGCAATCGAATTTGAATCAACACCTCTTTTCTATGATGTAAATGCAATGCAACAAAACAAAACAAAACACGTTAGCACAGGCAAAATAAATAACATAGAACACCTATCTGGGTGACCACTATAGCTCTACCTAGGGTTGGCTCTTAGGTTTTTTATATGCGGTTCAGCTCTAAAGTTGAGGTGCCCGAACCAGTAGATTTCTCGATCCTCACCCATTATAGGCTCATGCGGACCGAGTTCGGTTCAGGGGAATACATTTCCCTATGGCCATGCGAAAGTGAAAACTTCACGAAGACATAGGTACAGATGTATTCCAGAAGCAGTCCACTAGCCCATGAGGAGGTGAAAACCTCACGAAGGCATAGCTTCTCGCTCCCCCTTAAGGGTGTGACCACGACGGTCATGCAGTGCAATGCAGAGAGATATATTAAAAACCACATGCAATAAAAGGATCATGTTTTTTTTAAAAAAAAAAATAGAATTTTAAATTCGAACATAAGGACATGAAATTATCAATTTTACGGCTTGACTCTCTTATTGTCCCCAGTGGAGTCGCCAAGCTGTCGAAACCATTTTAAAACGTTTTAGAAAACGGGGTCGACTTTTAAAAACAAAAATGGGAGTCGCCACCAATCCCTTTTTACTTAGGTGTGATTGGATCACCTTATAAAACATTTTATTTTAAAACTTTTGATTTTGGTCTACGAAAAAAGAGAAAACGGATTCGGGAGTCGATTACGTATGAGGAAGGGTTAGCACCCTCATAACGCCCAAAAATTGGTACCTAATCGATAGAATCATGTCCAAATGTTTGAAATTTAATAGTATTTAAAAATAGGATTTCTTAAAAACTTCGAGCAATTTGAGTTAAAATTTGAGATTTCTTTGTTCCGAAGGAATATAAACATCACATCCAGCACGATAGGACACGATATTTTAAAACCTTCGTAATCAAAATCATCTCATGATTTACAAAACTTATTAAAAGGATATTTAGTTATTTAGCCAAACGGAAAATCGCAATCAGCACGATAGGGCACTATTTCCCGAATTTCTAAATACAAAGCATTGCCTTATTTTAAAAAAACCTTTAGATAAAATATAGTAATTTTACAAAAAATGAATTTCTATTTTAAACAATAATCCATGTGACAATATTGCATTTATAAACTATTGAACATTAATATTAAAAACAATTATAATTTACTAACATTTCATATTAATATAGACAATAAAAGAAATAATAGCACATATAAAATAAAATAGCACATATAAAATATTACAAATATAAAATGATATATAGACAACAAAAAATAGCACATATATATATATGAGAAAATAAAATAAATTTTGACATAAATAATTGATCCATAACTTAAAATAAAAACATGTTCATATTATTCTAATACATAAAAAACTATATATTTAAGAATAAATAATATATTATACTGTATAAATAATTTTAGATAAAATAATTTTTTTAAAAATAATATAGGATATAATACTATATAATATACTAATATATATAAGTCTAAAAATAATAGGTAATAAAAATAATTAAACCAAATAATATAATAAATAATAATTTGAAATATACAAGGATAATACATATAAAAATATAAAAGAATAACGGTCATAAAAAAAATGAATATGATAATAATAATAAAAATTAATAAAAAATAAGATAAAAAAATAACAGTAGTAGAAATGCCAAAATAATAGGAAAAGCAATAATAATAACAATAAAAAGAATTTTAAAATAATAAAAAACAAAAGAAATAAAAAAGGACAAAATTGAACTAAAAATAAAACTTTGGGGCGATTCTGAAAAGAAATAAAAGAAAAAGGACCTATTTAAAAGCGCGAATAATATGAAAGGGCTAAAAGGGAAAATATTCCCTCGTTTCAAAACGACACCGTTTATGTGAAGGATTAAATTGAAATAAAATCAAAATTGTGCGGTAAAATTACAAGCAAAAACAAAGAAAGGATTTAATTGAAAATAATCAAAAAGGCGGAAGGGTTAAAAGCGCAAATAACCCTTCCGCTCTAAAACACGCGGATCCTTCGGGTCAAGTCGGGTCGGATTTCGGGTAAAAGCCAAACGGCGCCGTTTTGATGCTTATTGCCTTAAGTCAAAACGACGTCGTTTTGATATTACTATATAAGTAAAAAAAATTAAAAAAAAACAGTTTTTCTTCATTCCTCAAAAAAAATCAGAGAGAATTCTCTCTTGCTGGGCGATTTCCAGCGCTACCCTCCACCGTCTGTCGTTGTGCAGTCGCAGCGCACCGCATACCTGATGGCTTGGAGTTTTAAAGAAGTACGTTTTTTTTAGTTTTTTTTATTATGTTATTATTCTATATATATATTATACATATATAAAAAAAACAAAATTTGAATATGTTTATGTGCTGTTTCGAAAAGGAAAAAAATATGAAAAATAAAAAATGTACTCGTAAATGAAGAAGAAAAAATAAAAAAACCTTTATTGATTTTGTATTTCTCTGTGTATTCTCTGCTTTTTTTTTTTTAAAATTCCCCCTCCCCTTTACAGGTTTTTTGTAAGGCTCTTTATAGCCTTTGAATAAACAAATAAAAAAGGAAAAACGAAATAATGCCATGTTTGTTGCCGATTTCTTTCCTTTTGCAGGTGGATGAGCAGATCTCGGTGTCGTAGCCTCTATTTGGCGCGCGGATTGCGTCGTGACGAGGCGAGAGGCTGCTGGTGCTGCGCTGGGTGCGTGTTGGACTTGCGGCGCGTAGGGTTTCCTCGGAAACCTTACGTCTCTGAGTCTGTCAAAGATTTGGGCCCGTTTGGGCCGAATAAACTTTGGGCTGATGGGGGCTGGGTAGGTCAGGTCTGCTAAGTTGGCTAAGGGGGTAATGGGTTTCGGGTTTTAGGTATTGGGTTGAAGTCTGTTGGGCTAAGTGGGTTTTGGGTAGTTTATTTTGGGCTTTGTAAATTGGTTTTGGGCCAAATGTTGTAACTGGACTGTTTAAAAATAAACACTGGTTTTATTTATTTTTATTTTTATTCTGGTTTATTTCAAAGCCCGGGCAAAATGGGTTATTACACATATCTCAATCCCACATTCCATAATATTCACATTTATATTAAACTAAACTATTACCTTAGCCTTTATAATCTAACCAACTAATATATCTCATTCCATGTTCATCCATATATATATATGCATCCAATTAATCTTTCAAATATCAATCATCCAAACCATTTAGCATACTCTCTTAGTTTCCCAAATTCAATCACTTTTATATCATTTCATACCTTACCAAACTTACTTAACTTAACTACATGTTCTTCTTAACACAAAATAAAACTGATACGAATTTTGTTGAGTCCGGGATTGTTGGTTGGATGCTGAGTCGATATTTGATTTCATGAACAAAATCTAACTTGCGCGCGAAAAACAAGATCGTACGCTAAGTAATTTACCCAATGGTACCTTATGATTCATATAACACCCTTAACCCCCCCTGGTCATGGATTAGGGTTACGAGTATTACCGTACAATCGAAACAATTATATTTAATTTCATTTAATATCATAAACATAACATAACATAAACCATTCATACATACATACCTTCCCTATATTGAGCCCTCGAGGCCCAAGAAACACTTTAGAAACAACTCGGGACTAAATTGAAATCATTTGGAAATTTTAGGAAAAGGTTACAAAAAATTGGATACAGGGGTCACACGGTCGTATCCCAACCTGTGTAACTCACTGACTTGAGACACATGACCGTGTCTCAACTCGTGTCTCTGCTCGTGTAAGTATTTTAACAATTCTTAATTTCACAAAATTCATTTAATCAAAATCTAATTCACTACCAAACTAGCCTCGTAAATATTAAATAAAAATATTTACAGGTTCGTTTTATGGAAATGGAGTCCCAAACTTCATTTTCTGACACTCTAACTATCGGGTCGTTACAATTCAAGAGGTAATAATTTAATATATAAGTATAACAATAAATATATGAACTCAATTTGTAATTTATATAAGTTTATGTTAAAAATATAACGTCGGTAATGACAATATATCGCAAAGAAAAGAGAAATAAAAATTAAAGAACACACAGATTTTACGTGGAAACCCTTTCGGGAAAAAAAACCACGGGCAGAGGAGAAGAAAATTCACTATGTCAAATTCGAATAATTACAAGAGAAATAGACTATGTCTATTTGTAGGCTTGTAAAACCATATTCTAATAGGAGTGTAGTAAGATTGAAACACCTTATTCTAATCAATATCAAATAGATGGAGTTTAATAAGGTTTAAAAAACCTTATTTAAAATAAAATAAAACAAGTGTAGTTCTATAGGGATTCTTCTTTTATTTTATTTTACCATTGTATTTTAAATAAGGATTCAAGTCACTTAATTCTAACAATCTCCACCTTGACACGAATTCTCAATGAATAAGTTCTTCATCGCGAACTCTCAACGAACAAGTTCCCCACCTCTTCCATAAAACCCCTTAAGGGTTTAACTTCAACAATGAACACCAACCAAGTCTAAGCAATGCTCAAACTTGGTTATAGGAAGTGACTTAGTCATCATATTTGCAGGATTTTCATGAGTACTAATTTTGCTCACAACAATATCACCACGAGCAATAATATCACGAACAAAATGATACCGGACATCAATGTGTTTTGTTCTCTCATGAAACATTTGATCTTTTGTAAGGAAGATGGCACTATGACTGTTACAAAATACTGTGCTTATTTGAAGGTCTTCATTGAGCTCACTAAAGAGTCCCTTCAACCAAATAGCTTCTTTACAAGCCTCGAGTGTCGCCATGTACTCGGTTTGATGGTAGACAAAGCAATTGTAGTTTGCAAAGTAGCTTTCCAACCGATTGCACGACCTTTCGATTGTAAAGACATAACCAAAGGAGAGATCTTCTTCTATCAAGGTCTCCAAAGAAAATCAGCATCAACATACCCAATGACTCCATTTCTAGTTCTTCCAAACGTAAGCAAACATCAGTATTACCTCGTAAGTATCTTAAAATCCACTGAACTGCTTTCCAATGTTCTTTACCGGGATTCGCCATATATCTGCTAACTGCACTGACTGCATATGATAAATCTAGACGTGAACAAACCATAGCATACATGAGAGGTCCCACTGCACTAGAGTATGGAACATGTGACATGTACTCAATCTCATCATCTGATTGTGGAGACAAAGCCGATGAAAGTCTGAAATGGGCTGCTAAAGGAGTACTAACAGGCTTAGCACTCTACATATTGAACCTGCAAAGAACTTTCTCAATGTACCCCTTCTGATTTAGGTACAATTTACTTGCTTTTCTATATCTGAGAATCTCCATACCAAGTATCTTCTTTGCTAGTCCCAAATCTTTCATCTCAAATTCTTCACTTAGTTGGGCTTTGACCTTTCTTATCTCTCATTTATCTTTTGCTGCTATCAACATGTCATCAACATAAATAAGTAGATACACAAAAGAATAAATAAGTAGATACACAAAAGAACCATCACTGTTTTTCTTAAAGTAAACATAGTCACAAAACTACTTCTTTTAAAATCATGAGAAGTCATAAAGGAATCAAACCTCTTGTACCACTTTGTCTTGGTGATCAAGTTTCAAACCGTAAAGGGACTTTTTCAAAGCAAGCAAACATAGTCCTCTTTTTCGAGACTGTAAAACCCTCTGGTTGTTGCATGTAAATATCTTCCTCAAGTTCTCCATGCAAAAATGCGCTTTTACATCTAATCGCTCAAGCTCCAAATCATGCATGGCCACAATACCAAGCAAAGCTCGAATCGAACTATGCTTCACAACTGGGGAGAACACATCTGTGAAGTCCACTCCTGGAATTTAACTGTAACCCTTTGCAACAAGCATTGCTTTATATCTGGGTTCTTCAACTTTTGGAGTCCCTTCTTTATTTTTAAACACCCATTTACAGCGAACAGCCTTTTTACCTTTAGGAAGTTTCACAAGATCCCATGTTCTGCTTTTTTGTGGAGTGATTCCATCTCCTCTTGCATAGCAAACATCCAATTTTCTCGAGTCTTCACAACTAACCGCCTCAGAATAATTAGACAGCTCTTGGTTTGCATCTATATCTTTGGCCACATTTAAAGCATAAGCAACTAGATCACCTCAAAGATACTTCTTTGGAGGTTTAATTTCTCTTCTAGTTCTATTTTTGGCGATAGAGTATTGTGGTGAAGAAGCAACTCTATTCTCAATTTTTGTCTTGGCTTGAGGAGTCGACTCAGTATTAACTGATACTCCACCTTTTTGATTTTCTTTATTGGAAGAGTCTTTAAGAGATAAGTTAGGTAGCATAGCGGTTTCATCAAAAACAACATCTCTGCTAATCACAACTTTTCTATTTTCATGACACCATAACTTATACCCTTTACACCACCAGACTTTATAACCAAGAAAAACACATTTAATGGATCTCGGTTCCAATTTTCCATTATCAACATGAGCATACGCAGACACCCAAAGATCTTTAAATCAGAATAATTAGCAAGATTACCATACCATACCTCTTGTGGAGTCTTTTTCTCAATGGCAACGGGTGGAGATCGGTTGATCAAAAACATGCATGAGGTCGCTTGGCCCAAAACGACTTTGGCAAGTTGGCATTTGACAACATACATCGAACCTTCTCCATGATCGTTCGTTCATTCAATCTCGCAACGCCGCTTTGCCGTGGAGTATGCCGAAGGGTCAAGTGTCTCACGATCCTTCTCCGACTTTCACGCTTTATTAAACTCATCGTAACAAAACTCTAAGCCATTATCTCATGCGAAGGTATTTTATTTGTTTTCCCGTCTGTTTTTCAATCATAGTTTTCCAAGACTTAAATGCGGAAAACACATCACTTTTCTGGCTTCAGAAGAATGCCCAAACTTTTCTGGAAAAATCATCAATAAAAGTTAGCATATAATTAGCTCCACCTCTCGAAGGCACTCTTGATGGCCCCCACAGCATCGTAATGAATATACTCCAATGTTCCTTCAAGCGTTATAGATTCCTCTGTGAATCGAACTCTCTTTGCTTCCCAAAAATGCGATGCTCTCACAGAACTTCAGTTTGCAAATTCCTTGCCCATCAAGAAGTCCTCTTTTGCTCAATTCTGCCATGCCATTCTCACTCATATGCCCTAGGCGCATATGCCAAAGTTTAGTAATATCATCATCTGACAAGGAAGAGGAAGCGACAACTGCATCACCAATATGATAGAACCACACAAAACATATAACTTGGCGGTCTTTCTCGCCTCTTTCATCACAACGAGGAACCTTTGGAAATCTTCAAAATCCCACTTTCACTGTGTATTTGTACCCTTTTGAATCAAAAGTACTTAACGGAATTAAATTTCTCTTCAATTCTGGAACATGTCGTACGTCACTAAGTATTCTGACAACTCCATCAAACATCTTAACTTTAATTGTTCCAACACCTGCGATTTTACACGAAGCATTATTTCCCATAAAAAAACACCTTTAGACATCTGTTTCGTAAGTTGTAAACCAATCCCGATTGGGACTCATGTGGAAGGTGCAGCTGAATCAAGTATCCACTCCCGCTCACTTTAGAATTGTTGATGAAGCGACTAGAAGTTCACCATCGCCGTAGTCTTCTACAACATCGCCTTCACCGAATATTCGTTTGTTTTCCTTTTGATTCATGACCTCCCTTTTAATCTTGTTCTTTAGCTTATAACACTCAGATTTAATGTGCCATTTCTTCTTGCGAAGTTACAAGTTTTACCTCTGTTTGAAGACTTCGATCTACCTTTAGATTTACATGAGGATTTCGTTCTGTGTCCTTTCACGATCATCATCGACATTCGATCTTGTCTCCCACGAACAATGAGACCCTCTCCCTGAGAGTCGAATTTAACCACAAGATGCTTCATCTTATCATACGAGGTCAAAGAATCATAAACCTCATCAACTGTGAGAGACTCGCGGCTATATAAAATCGTGTCTCTGAAGGTTGAATAAGACGGGGGCAACGAACAAAGTAGACTCAACCCTAGATCTTCCTTATCATACTGAACCTCCATGGCCTCCAAGTTTGAGAGAATTTCTTTAAACACTGTTAAGTGTTCGTGCACAGACGCACCTTCCTCCAAATGATGAGCATAAAGACGTTACTTCATATGCAACTTCCTGGTTAGAGTTTTCGACATACATATTTGTTCTAGCCTCTTCCATAATGCAGCAGCGGTCTTCTCCTTCATCACATCCTGCAAAATTTTGTTAGATAAATGCAGATGTAACTGTGTTAACGCCTTTCGATCCTTGCGCTTCTTCTCTTCCTCCGTCAATGTTGAAAGCATCTTATCTACCCCTAGCAGGGCTTCCTCTAAATCCATCTGTGCAAGAACTACCTGCATCTTTATCTGCCACAACGCGAATCTGGTGTTGCGATCCAACAGTGAAATTTCATACTTCAAAGACGCCATTACCGTGATCGAGATGAAAACCCTAAGCTCGATACCAATTTGTTAAAAATATAACGTCGGTAATGACAATATATTGCAAAGAAAAGAGAAATAAAAATTAAAGAACACACAGATTTTACGTGGAAACCCTTTCGGGAAAAAAAATCACGGGCAGAGGAGAAGAAAATTCACTATGTCAAATTCGAATAATTACAAGAGGAATAGACTATGTCTATTTATAAGCTTGTAAAACCATATTCTAATAGGAGTGTAGTAAGATTGAAACACCTTATTCTAATCAATATCAAATAGATGGAGTTTAATAAGGTTTAAAAAACCTTATTTAAAATAAGATAAAAGATTTAAACCTTATTTTAAATAAAATAAAAGAAGTGTAGTTCTATAGGGATTCTTCTTTTATTTTATTTTACCATTGTATTTTAAATAAGGATTCGGGTCACTTAATTCTAACAGTTTATATATATAGGCAAGTATGCAATTATACCAAATCAATTAACATTTCAAATCAAATCTGCTTTATAGCCAAATCACATTTATATGCTCACTTGGATTTTCAAGACAAATATTCAGATTTATCAATCTACATCTCAAATTGACACCGTAGTGTATTACTGAATATACCAAAATATAGACCTATACAATTGGTAGATTGATAAATCTCCAATTTCATCACATAGTTCAATCCACATTCCATCATTCTCAATTCAACATCAATTCATCATATAATATAACATAATCTGGCTCAATTTCATCCAAACTCCTATATCAGTCACGTCATACAATTTTCTATTCTATTCGATTTAGTCTTTGTCTTAATATTCAATTTCAACCATAGTATTTCAACTCAATAACCATTAATAACTCACCTAAATTTTATATAATGCAAAAATTTTCATAAGTATAAAGTAATTAAATTGGTCTCGGGTCATATAGATACAAACCGAAAGCTCACGTCACTCGTCGTCAACTCTCGCATTTCTTTTCCCTTTCGACAATCTTGTGTCATTTTTAGCCACGAATAATAATTAAATAATGGTATAATATCAAATTCTATCCAAATCACATTCAATTACAAAATCCTACATATTTTATAAATTATTCAATTTAGTCCATAAAACTGATATAGTCATATCTTTCAAATTTGAACTTCGATTTTAAAACCGATCTCAATTACATCCTTATATAGCCCTCTATTATCTATAATTACAAAAATATTATACCAATTTTAAAATTTATGCACTTTAGTCCCTATGTTCAAAAACTAGAAATTAAAATTTACAAACTAGTCATTTTTTCATATCTAAGCTTAAAATCTAACAAATTAATACAAATTTCATCAAGTATCCAACAATGACAAATTTTAAAAACTTTAACAATTTCACAAATTGATACACAAACTAACTAAATCAAACTCACATAACCTCAAAAACATGAAAATTACAAAAAAAAAATGAATTTAAAACCACTTAACAAATGAAGGACCAAACGTTTAACCCTAAGAAAGATTTCTCCCCCTTTGTTTCTTGAAGTTTCGGTGAAGATGAAGATAAAATAAGATGACATATACATTTTTGTAGCTTTTATACTTTGTTTTATTATTAATTAATTTAGTTTATTTAACTAATCTTACTTTTAACTAATTAATCCACCTTTAAACATGATATAGTGATTTCTTACATCATTTCCCACTAACATACATTACACTTTGGTTTAATAGCTCATTTGGTCCTTTAACCAATTAAAAATCTATAGCGATTAACTTTTAACACTTTTACAATTTAGTCTTTGGACCTTAATTAACAATCCAATTAACAAAATTAAAGGGCTAAACTTTAATTAGACTTTATACTAAACCCGTAAATATTAAATAATAATATTTACGGACTCAAATATCAAAAATGGAATTTCGAAACCGCATTTTCTGATACTACTGACTTCTAGGTCATTACAATTTATTTAACTTGAAATTATTTAATCAATCCACTATTAACACCACCAGCCACTAACACCCACCTTGACATGGTCTAATTGCTATTTTAGATCTTAAGTAATTTTTTAATTAAAAATCTATAGCGATTGGACTTTACAATTTAATCCCTAAACCTTAATTAATCACTAATTCGGCTAAATTACCAATCTAAAATTAAATTCACCTATATAATAAGTTCGTAATTATCATTATTTAATATTTATGAACTCGATTTACGGAAATGAGATCCTGAACTCATAATTTCTAGCATCACTAGAAACCAGGTCTTTACACTATTGGTATTATAATATTACCAAGTTAAGATAATCTTTTTCGTCAAGTATGGAAATGTCATCTTAGAAAGTAAAACTACTACCGTTGATCTTAAATTCTGTGAACCAAACGTCTTGTGATGTATTTCAATATATGATTTTATATTGATAGTGATTAGTGAAAAAGATGATATTATATGTTAAAAAATTAATAAATTATTTAAATTTATTTTAAAGAGATTTTAGCGAGGTGGTACTTATAGTTTACTTTATTTATAAATTTGCACATTAACGCTACATTTGGTAAAAGTATTATTTTTTTATATATTTTTTGGTATATAAGTTAGTAATAAACTGATTCAACTGATAATATTTAGTGACTCCTAAGATTTATTTCTAGCAAAAATAATGAAAAAATATCGTTTATCTTGAAGAGGTCTTATTTTTTACCAGAGTTATTACTTATTATTTTAATTTCAAGTTTAAATTTATACTAATTATTATTTATTATTTATTTTATATCTAATTATTATTTTATATATATATCTGATAAATAATTTTTTTCCTCAGTAGTAAAACTAAAACTAAAGAAAAATATAATGAAAATTTAAAAACTGATTTCAACGTTGGTAGTTGGCTTGATTTCTGTTGAATTCAACATCTATCATAAAAAGAATCCTATAGGATCAAAATCTCGACACGTGGCTTGGGTTCTCTGCCTGCTTCTCAGTTCTCATATTGGTTTAGCTTGGGCAGCTTTTCATACCTATACAACCAACATTACAAAAGGGTAAAATATTTAGTTGGTTACTCAATTTTCATAAGTTTTTATTTTAGGCATTGAAAAATAAAGAATTTTCATTTTAAGCACTTCTGTTAAAAACTAATTTTATTTTGGTCACTCATCATTAATTCAATATTATTATATACTCATTTTAGTCATACAACTTTAATAAATGTTCATTCTGGCCACTCATTTCCTTTTCAAAATTATTTTTAATTCTTTCAAGAAAGAAAAAAATTAGATTTTTATAGGAAATTGAGTTATTCAACTATGGAGATTAAACCTATGTTTTTACTTGTAACTCAGTTGCTTATAAAAACTTTGATTTTTCTTTATAAAAAATCAGGTAATTCATTGGAAAAACTTAGGTTTTCTCTTGTTACCGAAAAGAATTACTAAAATTAATTTTAAAATAGAAGAAAAAGAATTTCAACTAAGTTTTCCTTATAAAAATCTTAAGTAAAGTTAGATGAACTTTGAAACTTTTATGTAAGAAAATAAAAATATTATCATAAATAAAAATATTATTTAATTATCATTAAGATAAATATTTATCTTAATATTTAAATTTTTTATCATTAGATTTTTTTTAAAATTATTATAATTTAATTTAAAATTACTTTTTAAAAAATATTTTTAATTATTTCATTAAACTTAAAAATTATTATAAAATATGTATTATTTAATTTAAATTTAAATTTAAGATAATTAGATATATAATTTTTTATTTCTTAAAAATTATAAAAAATCTATATAAATGCCGACAACTATTATATAAAATTATTTACAGAAAAATATTTTAATTTCTTCATTTCTAACATATCTTTCTATGTTCTTACTTTAATTTTTTTTTGTGTCATCAATTCTTTGAAATTCTTTAGTATTAAATTTAAAAAAAAGTACACCAAAAGAATTATTTTAATTAATAACCTACTATCAAGCGATAGTTATCATGATATTTTAAAAATCAATCTTATTAAATTTCAATAATGAATAATTTATTTTATGTAGTTAATAATAATATAAAATCTTAGTATTAAATTCATATTTTCCTCTCTCTCTTTTAGTTATTCATTTTATATTCATGAGAGGTAAGTTAATCTTGTATCTAATGTAAGCTATGTTACAGGTTTGCAGAGGTTGGTATTATTAGAGCAGGCAAATTCATGATAGTTCAAGTAGTTTTAAACCCCAAGAGTAACATTTGGTATGATTTAGATCCTTTAGGAAACTTCTAGAAAAACACCTGAAGCATGATATTCTTGTAGTTGAATCTATTGGTGTAATTGTTCTTAGGGCCCTCAAGAAAGGGAAAATTTGCAAATAAATTATAGTATTGTAGTATATAATATATAATTCCTTATTCAAAGGAATGAATCATTTTAGAAGAGACTTGATATCATCGGCTATGTTTCGTGCATCAAAGCCTGCCCCATACAAGCCCCTTCTCGACAATCCGACACAGTACAATCCATTCTTTCCCTTCCAATGGTTCGGGAAACTCGGTTTCGGAATTCCGTCATCGTTCAGCAGGTAATCATCTCCCTGTCTCGAAACAAAACCAGAACCTTCCTTTTGTTAATTTTTAAGGCAGTTGTTGTGTGTTTCAATCATTGTTTTAATGGATTACATATGCAAATTCATGTCATGTTGTTGATGTTGATGATGATGTTACCTTAAGCCAGATATGTGTGGAGCGCTTGAATCCAGTGCAGAACACAATTGTGTCGAAGGCATGTGATTCGGCGTTCTCGAACACCACTTCATTGCCTTTTACACTCGATATAGCCGGCAATACCTGCAACGGATGCATGTTTTGATATTTCATAATTAACAAGCTACATTAAGTCTAAGACTAATACTACTATATTTCCTACAGTTGTTGATTGCCAACCAAGGAATTAGGAAAAGAGATTCTTGGGTTTAAAGCAAATTAAGACAACATTTGGTGATTGCAAAGGACATGACAAAGGTACATTCATTGTTCACCAACACCTTGTTGGTTGGTCTTCTTACAAACCCTAAACTCTATAAGGAGAAAGAGACCCACCATTCTGCCTTCAATTCCTCATTTCTCTTCTAATTTCTATTACCCAGCGTTAAGGAAAACTGAAGCCAAATAATAGTGACAGCTAACCATGGGCCAACTCATCTCTTTGCTCCACTACGTATTGGATTTTGGATCAGATTTAATAATAAATTATTTTCATTTAAATTTGATTATAAAAATATGTAAATATCAATGTAAAAATATTTTTAATACTAATCCAAGCATTGAGTTAGGCTAAAACCGATGCTTAAAACTTTCCCTTTAATTCATGATTTAATCTAAGACGAACAAAATTCAATTCGAACTTAAAAAAAATTTCGAATTTTGAATTAATTATTAGATTAACTCGATTTTTTTTTTCAATTTAATATATGGAAGTTTAATTTCTAGTTATTTTATAATTTATAAAATTTTTAAATAATTACATTTTGAATCTTCAAAATGATAAAAGTTAATTTAATTTTTAAAATTTTTAAAACTATTAAAATTATATTTTTTATCGTAAAAATATAAAACCTAAATTCAATCCCTAAATTGTTTGTGTAATTTTACCCTTGATAAAAAAAATGAAAAAATTGATAATTCAGCAATCAAAAGAAAACAAAAAATAATTTAAATATAAAAATAGAAAGCGGTTATAGTTGAAGGTCCGCAATTAATTAGTATACTTTAGTTTTGCATAAGGAAAGATTTGTAATAATTATGAGTTCCTAGTACAAGACTAGAAAGAAAAAGCAAGGAAAATTGTAGGGCAATTCTTAAATTCCTTGAAAAAGATGTGAACTTTACCTGAATCTTCCGGGACTTCATCTTGCTATAGGTTCCTACATCCAAAACAGGGTACTTGCCGTAGGCAACTTTCATGAAAAATGGACCTTCCTTAGGCCTGCTAAGCCCGTACTTACTCAACTCCCTGTAAACCAGCTTGCTAAGCATGACCATCAACCAGTCCACCATGTTTAATGGTATATACTTCAACAGATTCAACCCCAAGTACACCATTTCCCTCGAAAGTATATGAACCTGCACCCCCACACAAACACACAGATCAATGATTTGAATTTCAAATAATCAGATCCAAGTAGTATCTTGTTTCTTTTTTCTTCTTTTTACCGGGCTGCGAACGACGATGGATGTTTTGGCACCGTGATTCGCAAGGTCCATGGCGATCTCCATGCCGGAATTGCCTGACCCAACAACCAAAACGTTCTTGTCTCTAAACGCCTTCCCATTTTTGAACTGGGTTGAATGAAGAACATCTCCAGGAAAAGATTTCAGTCCTTCAATCTCAGGTGTGTAAGGGTCGGTTGCTTCTCCACTGGCGACGACCAAAAACCTCCCCCTGAACTCCTCGACCTCGCCGGAACCCAAGTTCCTGACCTTGACGATCCATTCCTTGGTTATTTCATCGAACACAGCCAGCTCAACGCATCGACAGTACAAAGGGGTGATCTTAAAATGAGAAACGTAGTCGTCCAAATAAGATACGAACTGTTGCTTAGAGATGAAACGGGGATAAGAGTGAGGGAAAGGGAGATGGGGAAGCTGGCAGAACTGCTTGTGTAGGTGAAGGTGGAGACGATCGTAGGCGTATTTCTTCCAAAGGGAAGCGAAACAATCCTCTCTTTCGAGGATGATGTAAGGAATTGAGTGGAGGTTAAGGGAAGCGGCGGTAGCCAACCCTGAGGGGCCGGCTCCGATGATAATGACAGGTTGTTCTTGCATATTGCTTATGTTTTTCTGCAGTGCCCCAATCAGAAAAGGAAAAGCTAAATAAATTGGCTTTGTTTTGAAGGCAGGGAAGGAAGGATGGGCAATGGAAACATGGATGTGGGTTGTAGCTTTATACTACGATTACCGTATAAGACAAAATTAATATTGGAAAAAATTTGCTTAAATAATTAATGTTTCTTTCTTTCAATATCATTTTTTTTTATGAGATCATCTCTTATTTGGTGGTTAAGTTTGTTTTCTGCCCTACACGTTTTTAGGCGCATTCAAATTCACGTCCTTGTTGTTGTTGCAATAGCATAATATCAACTGAGTCAAGATTCAATCAATAAAGTTGCCAATTGGAAAGGACTTAAACCAATAATAAATTTTTACCGTTCATTAATATTTATATTAATAGCTTTTCTTTAAATATACATAAATAAAAATTCATATTCTATGTCTGGGTATAGAATATTGCACAACTTAGTAAGGTGAGAATTAAATTTGGCAATAAGGAAGTAGCTGTAATTGTCACGGGGCTAAAACTTTAGTCTCACAATCTATACGGCCTTAGGTGATTTCTTTGCTTCAAATCCGCCTAAGTTAGCATAGTTCTCGAAAATAAGAAATCACAAAGGAATTTCTCTAAGGGACCGAAATAAAACAGAAGCAACTCAAAGATAAATAAGCAATGAAAAAATAAAAAAGCCATAAGAAAGCAATCGCACACCAAGTGTTTGAGTAAATTCTCTTAATAATATTCAATAACTATGAATGAAATGATTACGAATGAAGTGGGAGAGCTCTATTTATAGTTGAGCTCCCTTAGATCCAATGGTACAAATCAAATTACATCAGCGATTGAGATTAATGTCTATATACAAAATGAGAGTCCTAAGGGATTTAAGCTCTATACCTCTTTATCCATTAGGATTTACAATAATTACCATGGTAACTCTAGTTTTACTAGGGTGTTTCATTAGGCCACCAATGCTTCAAATAGATAGGCTTCTCCATGGGTTCACGAATTAGACCAGTTCAAGTGGGTCAAATGAGCCATATTAAATAAGTTAACCTCTATGTGACACTCTGTGCGCATCCTTCATGGGCTTTGATCTGCGGCCCGTGACAATCTTCCCCACCCATTCTCGCGACGCTCTCATCGCGTCCTCGAAATGACACTGGTTTGACTTCTCCCGGAGTTGCCTCAATTCTTCAATTGATTCCCAACTAGTCTCTCTATCGCGTTGTTCCACCCCTCAGAACATTTGCTCGACTTATGTCTCTACCGTTGTCTAACTTGAATCATTTCCCCCTTTGTACATCTCGTTCACAAGAGCTTACCGTATTGGAAAATATCTGGTTTCAAAACGATTTTCTTGCACATTAGGAAATTAAATTTTTTTAAACCGACCCGATTTGTGATATTTACAGCAATAAACCCTATCCGAATTAATACATGTGTTTTTGGCTTAGCGGACATTTGTTGTTCCTGACTTTCAACAAAATGATCTTTCTCGCTATTCTTGTACCACGAACTGCGTCGAGTGTGAGCTCAAACCAATTAAATCGAAACACAGAACTAGAAAAAGTTCTCTATTTTATTTGGGGTGAAAACGAAAATTCTCTCTTCTTTAATAGAAACCAGTAGAACTGTTATTATGAAAAAATATATTTGATAGTTGAGAAAACATTCTCTCTATTTTTCAGTAGAGTAACAACCTCTCAAAGTTGTATGTATAGTTCTACTAGAGCCATCTATTTATAGGGAAAGAAAGTAGAACCCTTGTTGAATTGTAGAGGTTTATTTCAAATAGAAAAACAACTTCCTAGTCCAACTAGAAGAGGGAGAATGGCTAATAGGGTGTGTTTCCCCTCATATGTATTATGATGGAGATTCGGGCCTCTTATTGCATTGGGTCTAATTATATGTGCTTTCTGGAATTTTAAACCAATACTTTATAATTTAACCTAACCCAATACATATTTTTCTATTTTCCAAAATAAACTTTAATATTCTATATTAAACAATTTTCTCATTCCTATTTTTTTAGCAAAATTTTGATGATTTTACCTCGGTAAAACTTTGGCGATTTTAACCCAAGTAAAATTTTGAGAAAATATGTTTAATATTTCACAATTCAACATGTTCATTGTAATCAAATGATTTATTTTCATTTTCAGGCTTCAAAATAGCTCAAAAACATAAACTCATTCTTCCGATCATTTTTAAGTAATCCATATAGAATTGCAAATGAATAATTTCACATTTCCATTTCCATTTCCATTTTGAGAAAGCAACATTCATTTCCAAATGATTCCATTTCTCCATTTCGGAGAAAACCATAGTCATTTCTGAATGTTTTTCATTTCTCTATTTCTATTCATTTTGTTCATTTTCGATTCAACACACAATTCATTTATGGTTTCAACAAGCTACCGGGGGGACCGATTGGAAATATGTAATTAGAGCTCAAATGATTTATAATTAAATTTTAGCTTTTCGCCTATTAATTATAAAATCATTTAGTCGCGAAGTTATTCCACTGTAATATAGTAACTGAGCTCTCCCTAACAACATACCATTACGAAAGCAACTACTCAGTGCTCATCCAATAACCTAGTCATAAGTGTGTTACCATCATAGGATATTTTTAATCTATTTTGGATAATATCAGATCTCTCAATATGATCTTATTTTACCTCATGGTAACCATTACATATTTCTTCATGAAAACTCAATTATTATCAAATAGTGATCAAGTCATTCATCACAAAGACGAACGACCCATGACCACATTTACTTTTCATCAACCATGTAATGCCAATGAGAAGATATCATTTACCCATGTCTCGAGCTATGAATTCCACTGTTGTGAATGGCGCTACATACTGCAGAAGTTGTACACCCAACGCATCAGCTTTCGGTTCCTTATCTATTCGAACTCAGACTTTTACTTACATTAAAGTGTATGAGTCACACATACATAGTTCACCATCCACTCAGGATTTAGGTATGCCACACTATGAACGTCACAAGTGAATAAATCCATAAACGAATTCAAGATCTATTCTTCTTGGGTCATGTCCAATGTACTGTTAGTCCAGTCAGTTACATCTATGTCTCTATCTTTTGAGAGTCATCTGCTTCGATGCCTAAGATAGAGCATCTCCCCAATTGGACTTGATAAACGACATATTATTTTTTTAATCAGTTTGCTCATTTCGATTAGACTAAGGACATGTTTAGGTTCGTTTACTAATACAAGTTATCTTTTTGTAGTAAGATGCGACCACATAATATTGCTTAGTATCAATTTAAATAATAAACAACCAATGAGAAACATTTGCTTTCATTTTTCTTTGCGTGCAAAGACCATGTGAGGATAATATAAAAAATATTAATGTAACTCATGAGTAATTTTATTAACCAATTAGTTTGAAAAGTTGCAAGTGTACTTAGATGAAAATACTACACTTAGGGCATCAAATCTAACACACCGTTATTACTTACCCCCATTGTGACTTGCCTCGATTGGAACCCCTTTGATATAAGTAAATAGGCTTCAACACCCACACATTGAGCACCATGTTAACTTTGAGTATTACAACTAACTCTGGTTTGTAAGCCACTCAGCTTACCCGCTTCAGAACTTTAAAAGGGTCATTGTGTCTTTGCCAAGTCAACGGTAAGTCATAATGTAAAACATCAGAAAAGTGTTTGAGATGTACCTCGCTCGTTATATTTACTCATTTTAACTTCCTAGTTTGCATTGTAACTTTTCCTACAAAGTTTGATGCACAACCCACCTCTCTTATAGGTGGCAGTCCCACTAATAACTCAATAGGTTTCATATCGGTTTGTCCCACCTTTAGCATTTCCAAGGGGATCTTCGTAACTCTCTGATCTACCGAGTCAATATTCTTTCCACAATGAACATCATCGGCTAGTTAGACTGCTGACAATACCTTGGTTCCAAGTTTCTCACCACAACTTATCGACACCAAGTGTTGTCGTTGACGAGTATCCAAAATACATATGCAACTGGCAAAAAGAATCAAAAGGGCGTTAATCCGGTCAAGGAAATTCAAACCAAGCACAAAGTCATAATCATATAAATGAATTACCTTGAAGTCTTCCTTGCTTGTCCACTTACCGATTTGTAAATCAACTCTTTATGCTACTCCCACAATTGGGACCTCTTTGGAATTAACCGTCTTGATCCTCTTAGTTGATTTGCTAAAGGTGATACCAAGTTTACCCATGGTTTTCTCCGATATAAACAAGTTAGATGCCCTCACAATAATAAGAGAATTTCTCATTCGATCTGTGATATTGATGCCCACAAACATCAACTCTTTCTGTTTGCGATCCCTCTTCGCTTTCGTAGAATTGAGTATCATTGATCCAAGCCTTAATACCTTTTCCTCATCATGCTCCACTTTGCCTTCTTTATTGATCTCGGATAGCATAGATCACTATGGGCAGTCCTGCACTTTAATCGGACCACTACATAAAAAGCACTATATTGGCTTCTTTTCATTCTCTTTGTCCCTCGGATGGTTTTTGGGTTTCCTCTTCCCATTAGGTGGTTTCCTATTGCCACTATTCTTTCTATTTCTATCGTGTTCTTCCTCACGGTCTCTCCTACCATTACCTATCTCTTTGGGCTTGGAAGACTCAAATTTATCTTACCTCGGACCAAGCTCGACAAAGGACTCTGCCTCAGCCATGGCTTTGGTAAGCTCTTTAACCCCTAGTTTACACAAATCATGTTTTGCCCAAGGTTTCAACCCATCCTTGAATCAGTAGAATGCCTCATTTTCACTCAAATTATAGATTTGGAGTAACAATTTAGTGAACTCCCAAAAATGCTCCCGAGCAGTGCCTTGTTGTGTAAGTCAGCATAATTGAGTCGAGCCTCCTCCTCAATATATTATGGGTAAAGTTGCTTCCTAAATTCATTTTGGAACTTCACTCAATTCCCAATAGTGGTACAACCTTGTCACTCATCTGTGGGCCTACGACTCCACCATAAAAGAGTGACATCAATGAAATAAATTGGAGTAGTGTTTACCTTAATGGAATCATCCTCAATGCCCATCGCATGGAATGACTATTCCATCCCCTAGAGAAAGTTGTCCACATCCTTTGCAGACCTTATCCCTTTAAACTCTTTTAGTTTGGGAACGTCTTTCTTACGTTGCTTCAGTCCCGAAGCCAACATACAGTATCCAAAGTAACCTTGTAGATAGTGAGGTCCCCATTGAGCTCTTCAATATGTTCTTTCAAGGTCGTTAGAGCGGTCTCGAGAGCATTATCCCTTACTATCAACTTATCCGCAGTGGAACTGAGCATCTCTTGCATTGCTTCCACATTGGAACCGAGAGACTCCATTATAAATTCCCTGAGTTGCTCCTTCATCGAGTCTAACTCAACGGTGCGTCTCTCAACTACCTTGAGTGTCTCCCTCACATACCCCACAGATTCTTCAAGATTGACGACTCGACTTTCTAAAGTCGACATCATATCCCTCGATCGGCTAACTTTCCTAGCCCTCCCACGGGTATCTATTGGCTCAATTTGATCGTCTACTCCTTTTGTCAACTCGATCGACGCCTTAGAACCTTAACTTGGATACCAACTATCATGGGGCTAGAACTTTAGTCTTACAATTGATAAGCTATAAAAGTAACATATTTTAATCTCATTCTTAATGCGTTTTTGGATGATTAATTATGCAAATTAGTGAATTTGATGCTCCTAATCCTTTAAATTCATGTTTATATACTTAGGAGAGCATTTGGGAGCGAAAGGAGTGAAAAATGAGCCAAAATCGGACAAATAGAGCTATTTTTAGGATCCACACAGCCTGGGCATTTCCACACGGGTAGGCCACACGCCCATGTGCCAGCCCGTGTTGATATCGCACCCTGCTTTCCAAATACGCAAAAAAAAAACAACCCAATTTTTAGGCTTTCTGAGCATTATAAAATCTATAAATACCAATTAGAAGAAAACATAAATGGGCAATCAGAGAAGATCAAAGAAAACACTCGAAGAACGCCATCGAAATCAACTCAGAAGCAGATCTCCCTCAAGATCGAAGATCTCTATTAATTTCTTTCGAAGTTTTATTGAGTTTCTTTATGTCTTGTGGTTATCCTAACTTTGAGATGTTTCTATTCAGGATTATGAACTAAATTCCCTAGATACCTAGAGAGGATGAAACCTATGATGAATCTTATTTAATTTTTATTTTTATGCGATAAATACTTGATTCTTGTTCTCAATTATGTATGCTTATTTCATGTTTTAATATTTTTTAGGATATTAATTCATGTTTAATGTGCTTATTTCAGTGGAGCAAAAGTCACTCTTTAAGAGTAGATCTAGCGTAATTGAGCGGAGTTGCATGCAATCCTAGAAATAGGACGACATAAATCTACCGGATTAGAGTCAAATCTAATAGGGGAATCCATAGATCGAGTTAATACGATGATAGTGATTTTAATTAGAAAGAGATTTCAATTAATCAACCTAGAGTCAGTTGTTCTTACTCTCGAAAGAGATATTAACATAATTTAGGGATTTCTACGGATCAAGGCACAAGTGAATAAATCGTTTAATTCAGATTCATAATAATAGGTGAAGCCTAGGTGGATTTTTTTCTGGGTATTGTCTATCTTATCGGTTATCTTTGATTATTTTCCTATTTCATTCTCTGTTGCGTTATTAAATAAATTAGATTAGTAAATTTAGATTAAAAACAATCACTTCAATTTGTCGGCTGAATAATAGAAAAAACGGTAATTACTAGTACTTTTAGTCCTTGTGGATACGATATTCCTTACTTACCATAACTATACTATCGTTCGATAGGTGCGCTTGCCTTAGTCGTATTTATAGTTAGTTTAGTGACCATCAGCAATCTGTGTGACCTTAGGCGATTTCTTTGCTTCAAATCCCTTAAGTCAGCCTAACTCTCAAAAATAAGAATTCACAAAGGACTTTCTCTAAGGCACCGAAATAAAGCAGAAGCAACTGAAAGACAAAGAAGCAATGAGAAAACAGAAAAGCCACAAGAAAGTAATCGTACATCAAGTGTTTGAGTAAATGCTCTTAATAGTATTCAATAACTATGAATGGAATGATTACAAATGAAGGGAAAAACTCTATTTATAGTTAAATTCCCCTATATCCAACGATACAAATAGAATTACATTAACGATTGAGATTAGTACCTATCTACAAAATGAGAGTCCTAAAAGATTTAACCTCTATACCTCTTTATTCCTTAAGATTTACAATAATTACCCTGATAACTTTAGTTTTACTGGAGTGTTTCACTGAACTATCAATGTTTCAAGTAGATGAGCTTCTCTATGGGTTCCACGAATCGGGCCAGTTCAAATGGGTCAAATAAATTTCATTTAATCAATTGACCTCCATGGGACGCTTTGTATACATTCGTCATGGACTTTCATCTGCGGCACGTGATATAATGATATTTTAATTCATTATTTTAATATTCCCTTCTAAGTTCGTTTAATTTAGATTACTAAATAGAAAGACAGATAGAACATTCCTAAAGTTTGATTATTTTATGGTAGTTATTATAAGGAGTAAAAATACTATAATATTTGTAAAGTTAAACAAAGAAAAGGGAAAAAAAGGGTGTTTTATAATTTATAATGTGAAAGGTGATATAACTTGACGTGCAATTCATGCTTATATGTAAGTATGTTAAATTGACAAATCATATCAATAATTAAATTTACATCTATATATATATATATATAATATTATAGAGCATGCAGATCTGCTTAGGTTTGGTGGGGTTTGATTAAAAGAAATTACAAAAGAAACTCAAAAGTACTTTAAATTATGACTTCATGCCCCCACTATATTTATTTTATGTACAAATATAAATTTATATATAAATTTTGAGAAAAAATAAAAAAATTGTATTAAAATTAAGATAAAAGAAATATGAGGTATTTTTGTATATACAAATAACATCCTATCTGAAGCTTAGAATCAATCATTTCAATAAAACCTCATTTAATTTTTTTATATTTTTATATAATCCTTTTTTTACCAAAATTTAAATGTACGATAATTTAATAATATTTAAGAAATAAAAAATTAATTTAGTTTATTTATGCAATCATAAAATATTATATAATCTTTATAAAAAAACATAAATTATTAATATATTAGCTTTTAAAATAATTAAGTAAAATTAATATATTGAATGGAAAATAAAAATTCTTAAAACAACGATGAATTAATCTTAACAAACAAACATTTAAAAATATCAAATAAGCAAATCCTGTATGATATAATGCCCAAATTTGCAGCACTGCATGTTTGGGGGGAAAGCAATGATGACATGAAAGTTTCTGACATTTGAGTAGTTGTACAGTTGAATTTGCTTGGAGCTTTGATAATGATGTTCTAGCGACAGGATTGATGATCCTTCATCCTTTACCATTTTTTCTTTTATTTGGTTTAATCCAACTAAATTTTATCAAATTGAGACATTATTTTTTTCCAACAAAATTTGAACCAAAACGTATCACTTGATCCAATGGTGATTACTCATTACTATAACAGCAAATATATAAGCTTGATTGAAAATCCAAAATCCAACTTGCGGCAAAGATATAATATGGTAGCTAGTTAGTGTGTGAAACGATTTAAGCATTGGGTTGACAATGATTTAATTGTTTTTTTTTAAATATTTATATCTGTTATTGTAATATTTTTTTACATATAAAAATTACAAAATTTAAAAAAAGAAAAAGAGAGTGGTCTGTTGGAAAGCGAAGTGTAAGGAAGGTTGGTGTAAAAAGGAAGCAAAGAAAATGTGGGCAGTGATATTGTGTTGCATGAGGGAGGTAATCAAAATTCTACTTTTTATTTCTGTGTTGATGTGTATTTATGTTTGAAGTTGAAGCTGTGGTCTTCTCTTGCTACCTACTTTCCTAACAATTGAAGAAGTCTATGTCAATCTTAAGGTTCCTTGTGGGTCTCAAACTCATCCTCTAAAGTCTAAACACAACTCTTTATTTCTCTCCATTTCAAACATTAACATATCCGCAACACACTTTAGAGATTAAATTATTAGTAAATTTATATTTTCATTACTCAATTTTAAAAAAAGTTATAAAATGATTATTAAATTATTCAAAAATTTTCATGCAAGTCATTGAGTTAATAAAATTGCTATTGTATGACATTTTTTGCTTGCACTTTTTACACAAATCGAAAGCTTTCCTTCCTCATCTATTTTACAGTTCAGTTTTTTTTATGAAACAACTCTGAACGTCACGAATCTGCGAACCAAAATTCAAACATCTTTCTTCTCAAATTTCTAGTACTAACTATCTGGAAACACAAATATTTATATACTTTTTCATACCTAATTTTACTTAAAATCATGCAATTTCGATAGAATTTTTGTCATAAAATAATTAATTTTTCTAAAATAATTAAATTGTATTAAAAATTTGAACATGTTAATTTTTAGTCAATTTTACAATTATTTTTTAGTGAATTTTGATTATTTCTGACAGATTCGTATAAAGGGCGAAAATTGACCCGGCAGACACCGTTAGAAGAACAAAACCGAGAAGCAATTCAAAATAACAAGGCGAAATAATTTCCAGCCTAAGACGGTCCAAATATGTGTATTAATCATAATATAATCAATTTTAATTTATTCCCAATTTAATTTGGGCTAAATAAATTAATTTTAATTAATTATGGAAAAAGGGCCCAGTTGAACCGCATCAGTTGAACCAAATTGAGCAAACCGAACCAGCCACCAATTGGGCAGCCCAGAACCGTTCAAATGCTGACCCAAATCAACATTTTAGCTGATTAAATGATCTTGCAAAAAGGCCCTTGGAAGACTTCCAAATTGCATTCAAACCCCACCTTAAATTAAGGCTTTACGGATTTGCCCCAGGCTAATTTTAGCAAAGTTGAAAGTCTCAACTTTGCCATGTAAGATGGCCGGCCATGAGGGGGCTCTTTGGCTGCTGAAATTTGCTATTTTTAGCAGCCATCCTCAGCTATATAAACTCCCCTTTGCTGCCCATTCAAATCATCCCTCAACACTCTCATTCTCTTATCACTTCTCTTCTCTCCATTCTCTCTTTTTCTCCAAAAAACCAAGCCTTCTTGTGCCGATTCCCCCTCTTGGAAAAGAGGTGTTTTCTCAGCCATTTGGGGCAGCAAGCGAGTGTTCGTAGAAGCCTTGATCGGCGAGGACAATAGAGACGAAAGAAGGAGCAATCAGTCAAGCCACGGAGAAACACCGGATTTGCTTCTTGTTCCCTATCTTTTAATTTCTGTTGTTTTTATTATGAACATATCTATGAATATTCATGTCTTTGAAATGGTTATTTTAATCAATCTAGCTTGAATTAAGTCGTGTTGGGTTGATTGCATTTCGTCCTCTTGATTTTTAAATTTATGTTTATCTTTATTATAGGCCTCGGTAAAATGCTTGATTAAGTAAAATCATGCCTAAGTTATTACGCATTAAAATTGTTTAGATAACTAAAGAATTAATTATTTAAATGCATTGAAATTGTAATTAATGGACACAGTACTTAATCAGTGCATGTTTAATTCTTCTAAGGTAGCTGAAGATTAGATTAGCATTGTATTTGGCGATACATATGCCTTGCATAACTTGCAAGATTATTGTGATTAAACTGTTTCAAGGTAAGGGTAGTTTGTTACCTCACATAGTCTTTTATATGCTTATTAGGTTGAATTAATCGTTTGAATCGACATAGGAATATGCGAGAGATTGTTTAATTTAATAAGTATGCATGTGCAATAACATGTTTACCTTTATAAATCTGTTTAATCGGTCAAATTGACATAGAAATATGTACAAGAGATGAATGGATTTTTGATTTGTAAATATGTTCATAAGTTAGCAAATTACCGAGTTGCCGTGATTTATTCGTAACAAGTATAAGCATAAGTTTAATAATTCTAAGGTAAGGAAATATAATTAATCCAACACAATTATATCATCTTTATTAAATCATATTTGGAATCGTGCACTAGAGTTTCTTTGTTTTATTTTAATTATTTCACTTAGTTTTTAACTCTTAGTTTTTTTTATTATCTCTTTTTAAAACCAAATATTTTTCCTTCACCAAAGTGTTTAAAATTACTTTCATAAATAATTCTTTTACAGTCCCTGTGGGTACAATAATTCGACATTTACTTGCACTTTATTACTTGTTGCGATTGTGTACACTTGCACATTTCCATCGTTCCAAGTTTTTGGTGCCGTTGCTGGAGACTGTTTTTCAAAAGCCATTATTTGTGAATTTGTTAGTCTTACATTTTGGTTTAATTTTCTATTTAATTTTTAACTTAATTAATTTTTTTTGTGAATATTTCAGGTGTTTATGAGTATTGACCGAATTATCGATTTACTCCTTGTAGACCCTGAGATAGAACGAGCCTTTCGACAAGGTAGAAGACAAGCAAATCAAAGGAGGATCGAAGAGATGAAATTCGAGAATATGAATCAAGAAAATGGAGCAAACCTTGCTCAAAATCCTATCCTTACTGCTGATGATAGGGATAGAGCCTTAAGACAATATGCCGTGCCAGTGTTCAATGATCTTAATCTGGGTATTAGAATACCCAAAATCGAGGCACAACAATTTGAGCTGAAGCCAGTCATGTTCCAGATGCTTCAGATAGTGGGCCAATTCAGTGGAATTGTAACATCCTGAATTAGGGGCTTTGCATCTTTTATGCTTCTGTGTGTTTGGGTTGCCTTATCTATTGTTTGAGTGAGTTTGGGGTCCCCGGGAAGGCCCGAGGTTAAGTCGAAACCTTGGCCAAAATTTCAATTTTGGGCATTTTAGGAGGGAAGATGACTGGGGCAGGACTTAAGGATTTTTGTTTGTGTTTGGTAACACAAGAACTAGAGTGGTAAGGTGGCAAAGAGGCGCCACTTGAGAGACAGGAGAGTGACGCCACAAGGAGCAGGGAAGGAGCAGGTTCGAGGCGCACAGTTTACATTTTGGAATTTATTTTGGCGTCGGGATGAGTAGAGTTGGATTCGGCAAGGGACCTTGAAGAGGGGATGTGGAATTAGTCAAATATTTTGAATTGGAGGTCATGAGAGAAATGTGGGATTTGACTTGTTCAAATCAATTCAAATGGGAGGATGTGAGTGAAGATAGGAGGCAATCAAGGGGATGAAGGTGGAGAAGGGTGTTAGCCGAATTCTTTGAGTGGGGTAGGTGGGATAGGCATTCGGTTTTGGTTAAGGGTGTAGGTGCCAAAATTTGTGTGGGGTGTTTAGCAATTGGGAGTGGAGTGTTTTCTTTTTCTCTTTGACATTCGGTTCCTCTTTTCGTTACTTCTCTCTTTAGTGTGCCAAGCTCCTCAATCTTTTCTTCTTCATTCTAGTGCTTAGTTAGGCGAAACACGTAGGGCACTCTTTTCCCTTTCTACTTCTTTCTCTTTTTCTTCTCATATATTGTTTCTTACTCAATTGCCGAAACACTTGTGCTTCATCCTCCAGTCACCTTTCGTCACCATTTGTTGCAAAGTTCATTCCTTCAAGGCCGAAACATCTGTGCTTCAACTCTTCCTCTATCTTCTTTGGTAAGCCGAACCTCTATAGCCATCTCTTTTTGCATTTTCTCTTTGTTTCTTCATAAACCGAAACCAATCTTCTCTTCTTTCTCCCTGGGTTGTTCTTATTCTCTTGTTTAACCGAATCTCTTTGGTGTTTATGTCCCTTGCTCGATTCTGTTTCAGTGAAGTGCCGCCACTCATCCTCCTATCTCTCTCTAGTCGGTTTCTTCCTGTTTTGGTGGTAAGTGCCATCTTCTTTCTCGATTCCTTCTTATTCTCTGATTGGTTGGTAACCGATGGGGTTAACTTGGTTATGGATATTTTGGCTGAATGTAGGAAGGGGCCTTGTCTATGTATTCTTTCTACATCAGGCCATCGATTGAAGAGTCTTTGGGAGTCTTTGGGAACAATCGAATTCGATCAATCAAGTGATCTATTAATTCAAGTGTAGTAGCTTCCAGGTTCTGTCGATTTAGGTAAGAACTTTTTCATCTTGAGCATTTATTTTCGCTTTTATCTTATTCAATGTCTTAACTTGGTCTTCTGACCAAGATATCGTTTATGGAACCAAATTCCAGTCAAGCCAAGGAGGGGGTTAGACACGTAGTCCCTACCCCTAAATTCAAGAAGCGAGCGGTATCGGCAGTTCGAGATTGGCCACCGGGTTGTGGGCCGGCTTCAGAAAGGGATAAGCAGATCGCTGTGATCCCTGCAAGTGAGGACGTTAGTGAGATCGATAGTTTAGTTCTTCAGGTTTACAGGTGTGTAATTACCACACTATCCCTTAATTGTATAAATGTGTATATGTTATGTTTGAAAGCCGAAAATCGCGGCAATGGTGATTGAGTTACCCATGTTGGGTAAAACAGAAACCCCAGGTCAGTATATTATGATCGAGCCATATAATTATTGTTGATAGCATGATTGTATGGGTACACTAAGTATTGCATGTATGTCATCATATAACTTGTCTATTATACTATGTTGCATGTGCATGGGATATTGGGATGATAATGATATAAAAGGGGAAGTGTATATCGGTGACATTGTCACACTAAATGATGGCTTGGTGCCTCATTACCATATCGGTGATTGGATCACATGTTGATCGGTGGCTAGACCACGTTATATTGACTTTGAGCGGTGTATGCATCCGCATGATGACTGCCAAAAGAGGTGTGTAGAGGATGGAGGGTTGATTGTAGAAATCCCCACAGGTGTGTTGAGGATGGATATATGGAGCGGTGTGTAGAGGATGGAATTTTAGGCTGGGCTGGGCTATCATATTGATTATTCGATCATGTTGTTATGATTGGGCTTTGGCTGATGATATTTTGGGGCTCAGGCCCACTTGCGGAATTTTGTGGACTAATTGCACACTGAGTCTGGTGACTCACTCTATTTTCTTAAACAACTTGCAGGTAACTCTTAGTTCTTTGGACCGGGCTGGAATGGACTCGAGGTGGCCACGCATGGGTTATTTTATTAAACTTTATTTTACTTATCGTTTGCTACTTTTGTGAATTTTTGATTTGTAATAAGGTCACTTCAAATTTGATAATTTTCCTTTGGATTTTAATTTTGGACACATTAATTACAAACTACTCGATGGGACGTTTTATAAAATACAAACCGAAGTTTTCTTTACAACCCGACAAACAACATTACTTACAAAAAGGGATTTTGCTAATAACCTTAGCGTCGATTGATCGAGAATGATTTCAAATATCATCTAATCGCGAGGCTAGGCTAATTAGATTTCTAACTTAAATAGGATAATGGGTTTTCAATTGAATCATGAAACTTGGTTTTCTTTTATATCTTAAAAAAAAAAATTCCTCTAAAAGCTTGTAAAACTTTTTAAACTCTTTTCTAGTGACATGCCAGATTAGGTCGTGGTGTTTGGACCGGGTTTGGGGTGTTACAATTTGGTATCAGAGCCAAGTTTAAAAACTCAGCCTTGGGTTTTGGGTCCAAAACGTTTCAAATTTTGTATTTAAGATGGTTTAAAAAAAAGATAATACATATGAACTTGTTCTCTGGAAGTGTGGCACCCGAGTCTCCGGCCCAGGTCTGCCAGGTAAGTTTTCTGATTGTTAAGTGATTTGCATGAGGTAGTGATATGATATAGATATATCTCCATGGATGTTGGAATTTAGAAACTTTACTGTAGAGATGGAAACCTTTAGGTATGCATGTGCTTGCGAAGGAACTACTTATAACTCTATTATCATAAAACTACTCGTTATTAAATAGTGGAAAGAATACTAACGCATAAAATTTATAATCAGAGTAAGACGAAGCGATAGACATGAGTGGTAGAGGGCATGAACGTGTTACACGTGGCCGTGGGAGAGGCCAGAGTACTGAGGTTGAACTCTCGGAAACGAGAAATGAGCCTGAGGGCGAAATGCCAGCATCACCGGTGGTCGGAGCGGGATCGCAAGACAGAATTGGTGGAGACGATGCCCTGTTTCAAGCAATGCCGCGGGTGTTGGAGCGTGTGGCTGGGGCAAGCGCTGGAACAGCAACTCGAAAATCCATTCCTGAGCGACTCCGAGCTAATGGAGCTGAAATGTTTAGGGGTATTTCTGGGGTAGCCCCAAATGAGGCTGAGTATTGGCTAGAGGCAGTCGAGAGAATTATGGATGATTTGGGTGCGCACGGCAGAGAGAAGTGAAAAGCGCGGTGTCACTACTTGGGATGAGGCATATCGGTGGTGGCTCACCGTAAGAGAGGGTACTTCATGGACCGAATTGATTGGGATTTCTTTAAGATGATGTTTCAAGGGAAGTATGTTGGGGCCAGTTATGTGGATGCTCAGAGGAAAGCATTCTTGAATTTGGTACAAGGGGGTAAATCGGTAGCTGAGTATGAGGCAGAATTTCTGAGGTTAAGCCGGTACACCCGAGGGATAGTTGCGACCGATTATGAGCGATGTGTACGGTTCGAAGATGGGCTGCGAGACGAGCTGCGAGTGTTGATAGCTCCACAGCGGGAGAGAGATTTTGCTATCCTGGTGGAAAAAGCTAAGATAGCCGAGGAGGTAAAGCGAATTGAGAAGCAAAATAAGGACAAGGATAGAGGCAGAAATAAGAGGAGTTATGGACCGTCAGGGTCATCTGGGGGTTTTCAGAAGAGGTCTAGGTTTGATGGGCCGGGTCGTGTTGCAACGCCAGTTGCTGTTGGGCAATTTTGACAGTGTGCTCAGTGTGGGAGGTCGCATGCAGGAGAGTGCTGGGGAAGAAATCGGGAATGTTTCAAGTGTGGGTCAAAGGATCATCTGATAAAAAATTCTCCGCTAGAAATGACCAGGGCACGGATGGTAGGTCAGGGGTACGTGCAGCCAGAAAGGGGTGGTCAGCAGATGCCGAGAGGTCGTGGTCCAAACAGATGAGGGAATGGTTCTGGTCGGGGTCGTGGGGCACCGGGTAGAGGTGCTGGGAATACAGAGGTAAGACAGCTCGTATTAGTCTATGCAGCCAGACGCTGAGAAGAGGGTGATGCACCAGACGTTATAACGGGTACGTTCTTTATTTTCGGTTTACCCTTTACTGCATTAATTGATATTGGGTCGACGCATTCCTATGTTGCTAGTGAGGTGTCTGGGGCTTTAAACATGAACTCTAAAACTGCTTCTAGGGAGATGACTGTACTCAGTCATTTAGGACAATCCGTAGTGGTAAATAAATTTTTTAGTAATGTGCCTCTAGAAGTTCAAGGGTCAGTTTTCCCGGCTGATTTAATGGAACTGCCATTTGGGGAGTTCGATTTAATCTTAGGCATGGATTGGTTGGTAAGGTATCGAGCAAACCTGGATTGTGCTGCTAAGCGCATGGTGTTAAGGACTCCCGAAGATGATGAAGTTTTGGTGATAGGTGAAAGGAGAGACTACTTGTCCAATGTAGTGTCTGCTCTAAAAGCGGAAAGAATGATGAGAAAAGGGTGCATGGCTTTCTTAACCTTTGTTAGTGCATTGGATATAAAAGAAGTGACTGTGAATGAAGTGAGAACAGTAAAGGAATTTGTGGATGTCTTTCCTGAAGAGCTTCCAGGGTTGCCTCCAGATCGTGAGGTGGAGTTTGGAATTGAGCTACTTCTAGGCACGGCTCCGGTGTCCATCGCCCCTTATAGGATGGCGCCGAAGGAGCTGGTTAAACTTAAAGCTTAGATCCAGGAGCTGTTAAATCGTGGTTTTATCCGACCCAGTGTATCTCCTTGGGGAGCGCCGGTGCTATTCATGAAGAAGAAAGACGGGTCCATGCGAATGTGTATTGATTACCGTCAGTTGAATAAGTTGACGGTTAAGAACAAGTACCCGCTGCCGAGGATAGATGACCTATTTGATCAGCTCAAAAAGGCTTCGGTCTTTTCAAAGATAGATTTGAGGTCAGGATATCATCAGCTTAAGGTAAAGGAAGCGGATATTCATAAGACGGCTTTTCGGACTCGCTATGGTCATTACGAATTTTTGGTGATGCCGTTTGGGTTGACAAACGCACTGAAATTTGCGTTCATGGATATGATGAACTGGGTTTTCAACCCTATCTAGACCGATTCGTTGTAGTGTTCATAGACGACATTCTGGTATATTCCAAGACAGAAGAGGAGCATGATTCGCATCTTCGGGTGGTTCTACAGATTTTGAGGGAGAAGCAGCTGTATGCCAAATTTAGCAAATGTGAGCTTCGGTTAAAGGAAGTTACCTTTTTGGGTCATGTGGTATCTGCAGAAGGGATTAGGGTTGATCCTTGGAAGATTGAGGTCACATCTTTGACCGAAACCACCTAAGTCTGTGGCGGAGATCCAAAGTTTCTTGGGATTGGCGAAGTTATTACACGAAGGTTTGTTGAGGGTTTCTCCTTAATTGCGGCACCCTTAACTAAGTTGTTAAGGAAAGGGGTACCATTTGTGTGGACTAACAAGCAGCAGAAAAGCTTTGAGAAGTTGAAGAGGATTTTGACAGAGGCTCCAGTTTTAATTCAGCCTGAGGCTGGAAAAGAGTTCGTAGTATATTGTGATGCTTCACACACGGGGTTAGGGTGTGTGTTGATGCAGGATGGGAAGGTTGTTGCATATGCATCTCGGCAGTTAAGACCGCATGAGATTAACTATCCCACGCATGATTTGGAGTTGGCTGCGGTAGTTTTCGCTCTAAAGATCTGGAGACATTATTTGTATGGAGAGAAGTCCGTTATCTACACCGACCACAAAAGTTTGAAATATCTTCTAACTCAGAAGGAGTTGAATTTAAGGCAGCGAAGGTGGATTGAGCTGTTGAAGGATTATGACTGCTCGATCGAATATCATCCGGGTAAGGCAAACGTGGTGCCGGATGCGTTAAGCCGAAAGGTAACAACAGATTTGAGAGCGATGTTCGCTCATCTCAGTTTATATGCTGACGGAAGTCTATTAGTTGAACTCCAAGTGAAGCCGACGTGGGTAAATCAGATTAAAGAGAAACAGTTATCGGATAATGTCTTGAGTGCTCGACTTCTGCAAGTACAAAATGGTGGGGTAGAAGATTACAGTTTGAACAGTGATAGGGTTTTGTGTTTTCGTGAAAAGGTTTGCATGCCGAAGGATGTGGAGTTGAGGCAGATGATTCTTCAAGAGGCACATAGTAGCCCTTACACTATGCATCTTGGAGGGAGTAAAATGTACCGGGATCTGCGTGAATAGTTTTGGTGGCCTGGGTTGAAGCGGGAAGTTACGAAATTTGTGGGAAAGTGTTTAACGTGTCAGTAAGTAAAGGCGGAGCATCATTTGCCTTCGAGGTTATTGCAGCCGGTGAAGATTCCACAGTGGAAATGGGAGAAGATCACTATGGACTTTGTTAGTGGGCTACCTCTTACGCCTACTAAGAAAGATTCGGTATGGGTGATTGTGGATCGGTTGAAGAAGTCCGCTTATTTCATACCTGTTCGTGTCGACTATTCTCTTCAGAGGTTGGCTAAGCTGTATGTGGTAGAAATTGTGAGGTTGCATGGGGTACCAGTATCGATCATATCAGATAGAGCCCCTAGGTTTACGTCGCGATTCTGGAGGGCACTGCAGCAAGCTTTGGGCACAAGACTGGACTTTAGCACAGCGTTTCATCCGCAGACAGATGGGCAGTCTGAGAGGGTAATTCAAATCTTGGAAGATATGTTGAGGGGTTGTGTCATCGACTTCAGGGGTAGTTGGGAGGAGTTCTTACCGTTGGCAGAATTTGCATACAACAACAGCTACCAATCTAGTATTCAGATGGCGCCCTATGAAGCGTTATATTGGCGGAGGTGTCGTACTCCCACATGTTGGACAGAATTGGGTGAGCGTCAGGTGTTGGGTTCAGAATTGGTTGCAGAGACAGAGGAGAAGGTTAAGTTAATTTGAACTCGATTGAAGGAAGCGTCAGACAGGCAGAAATCGTATACAGATCTGAAAAGAAAGGAGATAGAGTTTGCAGTAGGTGATCGGGTTTTCTTGAAAGTTTCACCGTGGAAGAAGGTGATGAGGTTTGGACGAAAGGGCAAGCTAAGTCCTAGGTTTATCGGGCCTTATCGGGTTTTGAAACGTGTGGGACCAGTGGCGTACCAACTGGAGTTACCTTCAGAATTGAAACAGATACATGATGTGTTCCATGTTTCAATGTTAAGACGTTACCGTTCGGATCCGTCTCACATTGTGCAAGTGGAGGAAATTGAGGTAAGGCCAGACCTGTCGTTTGAGGAGGAGCCAGTGCAGATTTTGGAACGAGACGTCAAGGTGCTAAGAAGGAAATCAGTTCCTTTGGTCAAAGTTTTGTGGCGGAACCACGGTATGGAAGAGGCGACATGGGAGCCAGAGGAGGCAATGCGACAGCAATACCCCCACCTCTTCTGACCAGGTAATTTCGAGGCCGAAATTTCTTTAAGGGGGTAGAACTGTAACATCCTAAATTAGGGGCTTTGTATCTTTTATGCTTCTGTGTGTTTGGGTTGCCTTATCTATTGTTTGAGTGAGTTTGGGGTCCCTGGAAGGCCCGAGGTTAAGTCGGAACCTTGGCCAAAATTTCAATTTTGGGCATTTTAGGAGGGAAGTCGATCGGGCGGGACTTAAGGATTTTTGTTTGTGTTTGGTAACACAAGAACTAGAGTGGTAAGGTGGCAAAGAGGCGCCACTTGAGAGACAGAGAGTGACGCCACAAGGAGCGAGGAAGGAGCGAGTTCGAGCGCCTGCGCTTTACATTTTGGAATTTATTTTAGCGTCGGGATGAGTAGAGTTAGATTCGGCAAGGGACCTCGAAGAGGGGATGTGGAATTGGTCAAATATTTTGAATTGGAGGTCATGAGAGAAATGTGGGATTTGACTTGTTCAAATCAATTCAAATGGGAGGATGTGAGTGAAGATAGGAGGCAATCAAGGGGATGAAGGTGGAGAAGGGTGTTAGCCGAATTCTTTGAGTGGGGTAGGTGGGATAGGCATTCGGTTTTGGTTAAGGGGTGTAGGTGCCAAAATTTTGTGGGGTGTTTAGCAATTGGGAGTGGAGTGTTTTCTTTTTCTCTTTGACATTCGGTTCCTCTTTTTCGTTACTTCTCTCTTTAGTGTGCCGAAACTCCTCAATCTTTTCTTCTTCATTCTAGTGCTTAGTTAGGCCGAAACCTGTAGGGCACTCTTTTCCCTTTCTACTTCTTTCTCTTTTTCTTCTCATATATTGTTTCTTACTCAATTGCCGAAACACTTGTGCTTCATCCTCCAGTCACCTTTCGTCACCATTTGTTGCAAAGTTCATTCCTTCAAGGCCGAAACATCTGTGCTTCAACTCTTCCTCTATCTTCTTTGGTAAGCCGAACCTCTATAGCCATCTCTTTTTGCATTTTCTCTTTGTTTCTTCATAAACCGAAACCAATCTTCTCTTCTTTCTCCCTGAGTTGTTCTTATTCTCTTGTTTAACCGAATCTCTTTGGTGTTTATGTCCCTTGCTCGATTCTGTTTGGTGAAGTCTCACCACTCATCCTCCTATCTCTCTCTAGTCGGTTTCTTCCTGTTTTGGTGGTAAGTGCCATCTTCTTTCTCGATTCCTTCTTATTCTCTGATTGGTTGGTAATCAATGGGGTTAACTTGGTTCTGGATATTTTGGCCGAATGTAGGAAGGGGCCTTGTCTCTGTATTCTTTCTACATCAGGCCATCGATTGAAGAGTCTTTGGGAACAATCGAATTCGATCAATCAAGTGATCTATTAATTCAAGTGTAGTAGCTTCGAGTTACATCGATTTAGGTAAGAACTTTTTCATCTTGAGCGTTTATTTTCGCTTTTATCTTATTCAATGTCTTAACTCGGTCTTCTGACCAAGATATCGTTTATGGAACCAAATGCCAGTCAAGCCAAGGCGGGGGTTGGACACGTAGTCCCTACCCCTAAATTCAAGAAGCGAGCGGTATCGGCAGTTCGAGATTGGCCACCGGGTTGTGGGCCAGTTTCAGAAAGGGATAAGTAGATCGCTGTGATCCCTGCAAGTGAGGACGTTAGTGAGATCGATAGTTTAGTTCTTCAGGTTTACAGGTGTGTAATTACCACACTATCCCTTAATTGTATAAATGTGTATGTGTTATGTTTGAAAGCCGGAAATCGCGGCAATGGTGATTGAGTTACCCATGTTGGGTAAAACCGAAACCCTAGGTCAGTATATTATGATCGAGCCATATAATTATTGTTGATAGCATGATTGTATGGGTACACTAAGTATTGCATGTATGACATCATATAACCTGTCTATTATACTATGTTGCATGTGCATGGGATATTGGGATGATAATGATATAAAGGGGAAGTGTATATCGGTGACATTGTCACACTAAATGATGGCTTGGTGCCTCATTACCGTATCGGTGATTGGATCACATGTTGATCGGTGGCTAGACCATGTTATATTGACTTTGAGCAGTGTGTCTGTCAGCATGACTGCCAAAGAGGTGTGTAGAGGATAGAGGGTTGATTGTAGAAATCCCCACAGGTGTGTTGAGGATGGACATATGGAGCGGTGTGTAGAGGATGGAATTTTAGGCTGGGCTGGGCTATCATATTGATTATTCGATCATGTTGTAATGATTGGGCTTTGGCCGATGATATTTTGGGGCTCAGGCCCAATTACGGAATTTTGTGGACTAATTGCACACTGAGTCTGGTGACTCACTCTATTTTCTTAGACAACTTGCAGGTAACTCTTAGTTCTTTGGACCGGGCTGGAATGGACTCGAGGTGGCCATGCATGGGTTATTTTATTAAACTTTATTTTACTTATCATTTGCTATTTTTGTGAATTTTTGATTTGTAATAAGGTCACTTCAAATTTGATAATTTTCCTTTGGATTTTAATTTTGGACACATTAATTACAAACTACTCGATGGGACGTTTTATAAAATACAAACCGAAGTTTTCTTTACAACCTGACAAACAACATTACTTACAAAAAGGGATTTTGCTAATAACCTTAGAGTCGATTGATCGAGAATGATTTCAAATATCATCTAATCGCGAGGCTAGGCTATTTAGATTTCTAACTTAAATAGGATAATGGGTTTTCAATTGAATCATGAAACTTGGTTTTCTTTTATATCTTAAAAAAAAATTCCTCTAAAAGCTTGTAAAACGTTTTAAATTCTTTTCTAGTGACATGCCAGATTCGGTCGTGGTGTTTGGACCGGGTTTGGGGTGTTACAGGAATGCCTACCGAAGACCTTCATCTGCACTTGAGACTATTCATGGAGGTGAGCGACTCTTTCAAATTAGCCGGAGTACCCGAAGATGCATTACGATTAAAGTTGTTCCCATATTCGCTAAGGGACAGAGCTCGAGCCTGGTTGAACTCATTGCCATCGAACTCAATTTCCACATGGCAAGAGTTAGCAGAGAGATTTCTTATGAAGTATTTCCCGCCTAGCAAGAATGCTAAGTTGAGGAACGAGATCACTGCCTTCCAACAAATGGATGACGAATCCTTGTATGAGGCATGGGAAAGATTTAAAGAGTTATTACGAAAGTGCCCTTATCATGGAATCCCATATTGCATCCAACTTGAGACGTTTTACAATGGTCTCAACGCTCACACGAGGATGGTAGTGGACGCTTCTGCTAATGGTGCTCTCCTTTCTAAGTCTTATAATGAGGCTTATGAAATTATCGAGAGGATCGCCAGCAACAACTATCAATGGCCAACCAGTCGAGCAGCGTCAGGAAGACGAGTCGCTGGAATACATGAAGTAGACGCTCTTACTTCACTCGCATCTCAGGTATCATCAATATCATCAATGCTTAAAAATCTTACTACTAATGGGTCTAATAGTTTTGCAGCACAACCGCCTAATCAATTTGAGAATATAGCCAGTGTCTATTGTGGGGAGGGACATTTGTTTGAAGAATGTCCGTCGAACCCAGAATCTGTATACTACATGGGTAATCAGAACCAAAACCGAGGAAGTCAAGGGCTGCAATCCAATTTTTATAACCCTTCGTGGAGAAACCACCCGAACTTGTCCTGGAGTAACCAAGGGGCTGGAACCAGTAACACTTACACCCAACCCAGACCAACCCAGCTGCCTAGTTTCCCTCAACAAGTTCAGAAACCAGTTCAAGCTGAAGCATCCAATAGCTTGGAGAGTTTGCTGAAGGCATACATGGAAAAGAATGATGCCTTAATCCAAAGCCAAGCAGCTACATTGAAGAATCTGGAAAACCAAATGGGCCAGCTTGCAACTAAACTTAGGAACCGACCACAGGGTACCTTACCTGGTGATACGGAAAATTTGAGAAATCCGGGAAAGGAGCACTTGTAACAGCCCGATTTTGAGGCTAGTTGGAGCAGTGGTTTCAGGACCACTAATCTGGGGATTGAAGAAAATTATTTTGGTATTATTTTATGTGTTATGGCATAAATATATGGTTATATGAAAATTTTTATGCTTTAATTTTAGCAATTGTATGCTTAATTGTGAAAAAGGACTAAATCGCATAAAGTGCGAAAGTTCTATTTTGCAAGGTAGAGGTGTCTAATAGTCATAGAATATTAAATTGGAGGTCCTTAAAGTGCAATTAGGCCATTAAGGGTGTGTTGGCCGGCCATATAGACTAGGGAGACAAGAGCATTAATTTTTTGGTCAATTTGGTGGAATTAGGTGATGAAAGAATGAATAAAATAAGATAAAAAGAAGAAATATCATCTTTTAATACTCATGCTTCTTCTCCATCGAAAATTGAAGAGAATTAGAGGATTTAGAGCTCAAAACTTTTAGCCATGCTATCTCCTTACAAGTAAGTGATTTTAGAGGTCTTCCTGTAATATCCCAGATTTATGGCTCATGCATTAATGCGTACTTGTATGATATAGCATGTCTACGTGAATGTTGAATGTGTTTTATGAATTTTGTGAACCTTAGAATGTAGGAAAATGCCTTAGAAAATATTAAGTTTTAAGCTTTGAAGTGGAACTGAAGCAGAGTGGCCTTAAGAGAAATGATAGGGGAAATATGACACAAAAATGGGCTTGTTTAAGTGGCTTGGAGGTGCCACTTAAGGCCTCAGTAGGTGACGCCACAAGCAGGGTGCAAGGGCCTAGGTTCGAGCTGCAAGGGAAGCAAATAAAAGAATTTTATTTTGCAGCAAGGAGCAAGAGAGGTGGGCGGCAATAGGATACTAAGAGGATGAGCTTAAGATGAGCTAAATCCCTTTTAAAATTTCGGCTAAGGTAAGGATAAATGATGATTTTATTTTAATTATTTTTAAATGGGAAGATAAGAAATAAAATAGGAGAAAAGCAAGGACGAGCTAATGTTTGAGTGTTAGCCGAATTCAAGGGGGGAGTAAGTGAGGCAATCGGTCATACTAAGGGGATTAAGTGCCGAATTTCATTCTTTTTCTCACCTTTCTCTTTAAGCCGAAATTCTTCTACTTTCTCCTCCTCTTCTTTTTCTTTCATTCAACATTAATTTTTGCACCTTTTTCCTTATATGGCCGAATATTCCATCACCATTTGAGAGCCATAGCCGAACCCCTTATAGCCCTCATCCCCTTCTCATTTTTCTTTTCACCATTAAAGTCTTGAAACATCACTTCCATTTTGGGATCTAGAAGCCAGAATAAACCCCAACCCCTAGCCGATTATTCAAAGCCAAAAGTTCACTTCTTTGGCACTCTCTGAATCGATTTCCCACCAAATCTCCTTGTCGATATTGTGAAGGTGGATGATCATTTGCGGTTGGTCTTTCTTCTTTGGTAAGAAATCTCTTTGATGTCGATTTATTCTTTTCTTCTCATTTGTTGAAATCAAGACCCTAACCATATTGTTGCTTTATGGCGGAAACTCGAATGAGGGTTTCGGATTACAGATTATCGACTACAAGGGAGGAGGACCTCGGATTTCAAGATCTAAGGTAAACGTGTGTAGCCATAGGTAGAAGGCCATTTATCTAAACGTTAGAATGGAATCTAACATATACCTATAGGGATTTCGACATCACTAGGAGCAAGGACAATTTCGGGATTTTAGATCCACAAGGTAAGTGCTTATGGTATTCGGCCAAGGCCATAGTTGATGTTTCAGATTTGTTTCTTATTTGTTGGAAAACCGAAATTAAGGTTAAGTGATTTAATAGTTGGCCGATTACAAGAAGAGTTATCACGAAGTTTCCGGGATTTGATTAGTAATCAAATCGGCAGCAAGGTAAGGACTTTGGTTGCAATAATCCTTGGGATTTGATCATATAGCCGAATAGGCTTTTGCTAAACATTAAGTAATTGGCCGAATGTAGGAATTTGAGATCTAAAGCGTTAGATCGAGATTTTTCGGATTTCAGATGAACTCGATAAGTATATCGTGTGTGTACCCCACACTATCTCTTAATAGATTTATGGTAATGTTTTAATGCATGTGTTAATAAGAATGTGAAAGATATGGCTAAGGTCCCATGCAATGGTACAAAGTACTCGAATGCGTTTACCCACTCCTACTATGAGTATAATATGATGCATTATGGCACACATGTGAAACTATAAGAATGTGAATAAAGAATATGGCATGATATTGCATGTTTTGTATGGCATGGGCATATGGGTTATATGGAAAGGGAAGTGATTGGTGGTTATATACCCCAATATATGAATGTGGTGGCTTCGGTCACAATATCTCGAATGTGGTGACTTCGGTCACGTTATCTCGAATGTGGTGTCTCATGACACAAAATAATTATCCGTGGCTATGCCACGAATATTATAAGAGGCGATGAGCACGTCGATCGCAGCGATCGCCTTGATGATGTGTAGCGGATGGAGGTTGACTTAGTAGTCCCCACGGTGTGCGAGTTGAGTACGGGTGATGTGTAGCGGATGGTAACTAGGTTTGGGTTCGGGTTTGCATCATTTTATTATTTAATTATATGCATATGTATGAACCGATATGCCTAAATTATTGGGATTTAGTGTTGGTTACACATTGAGTCTGTTTGACTCACCCAGCTTGGGAATATTTTTCAGTGACACTCGGTGATGGGCCAGGGTCGGCGGGAGCTTAGTGGTGGCCATGCTCAAAGACAAAGATTATTTTCAATTTGGACTCTTCATTTTCTTATAAGTATCTTGGATTTATTTTTGGGTTTTGCTTCGATGTAATAAGGCCACTAGTATGAAACTGTTTATGCATGCATTTTAATTATTTTATTATGATACAATTTTTATCAATCTAAAGTTTAAGCAACTCTTCTTAAAAATAAATGTAAATGTTTAGACACCTAAACACAAACGATTTCCGAATTAAAGATTAACCCCAAAACAACTCGGTATTTTTATAAAACCACCCCAAATTTTCCAAGTAATAAACATGAAATTAAAACGTTTTACTCGAGGAACATACGGATCCGATGCAGGCTCGTGGGCGGGTTTGGGAGTTTCAAATTGGTATCAGAGCCCGGTTCAAAACTCGGCTCTGGGGTTTTTGGGCTCCAAAACATTTTCTAAAAATGGGCTTTCTTTAAAGGATAACAGGTCTGTTAGCTCAGCATGGCACGTGCGTCTCCGACCCAAGTCCGCTGGTAAGTACCTAAACCATTGTGTGATATACATGTGGGCTTTATGGGCTTTATGGGACGTAGACTAGTTTAAATAGACTCGATGGACTATAGGCTTAGTTTAAACCACTTCTTAAACTTTCATAAGACTTAATTTCACTAAACAAACCCGTTAACGAGCCACAAGACTAGGGTGTGGTAACAGTAAATGCGCATGTCGAGATTGGATCCTAAGAGCTTGGTATTTAAGTAGTCCTAGCGACTCACCTCCTCTTGGCTGGAATCCTACAGTGCGTGGTGACTATTCACCCTAGTTATGAGGACTCGTTGATGGGCTAAACCCTATAATTAAAACCCGAAAGGGACCACCACCCTAGTTTGAAAAAAATTACCGAAATTACCCCCGATTTACAAATTTTTTTAAATTAACCCCGATTTATTACCAAAATACCCTATAGGTAGAAATGATGAAAATACCCACAGGATAGGAATAGGACGAAAATGTTTGAATGATGAATGTGTGTTGAATGAATGTGCTCCTTTAAATTAGGATAGAAGACTTGAAACTTTGATCGATCGAAAGAACTACTTCTAAACTTCTTTCATAAAATTTCTTCATGGATAATCGAGTGGAACAAAATACTAATGCATAAAAATTTCTTAATCAGTTAAAGCGCGATCGTAGACATGAGTTCTAAGGGACGTGGTCGTAATGTGCGCGGGGGCGTGGTAGAGCGAGAATGACCGTGTGTCGGAACCCGTTAGGTCCGGACAAGGGTCCGAAAATGAGGTACCACCACCTCCACCACCACCGTTAGTGTTGAGCGGCAAGATCGGGATCGGGGAGGATGCGATGCTCGCATGCAATGCTGCGAGTTCTTGAGATGGTGGCTGGAACAGGTGGAGGTATGGGAGCTCGGAAATCTGTACCCGAGCGACTCTGAGCCAATGGGGCTGAGGTGTTTCGTGGTGTATATCGTGTGGCACCAAGATGCGGTGAGTATTGGTTGGAGGCAGCCGGGCGAATTATGGACGAGCTCGATTTAAGCTGCTGAGGCGAAAGGGATGGTGGCACTACTTGCCGACGAAGCATATCAATGGTGGCTCACGATCGGGATGGTGCCACAGTGAGGATCTTACTTGGGAATATGTTAAGGCGGCGTATCGGAAGAAGTATGTTGGTACCGATTATATTGATGCGCAGAGGAAAGCATTTACAGGAGTGGTTCAAGGAACAAATCCGTGGCGGAGTGCGGGCTGAATTCTTAAAGGTTGAGTCGGTATGGTCGAGGATAGTGGCTCACGGAGCATGAGCGGTGTGTCCGGTTTGAGGACGGACTTAGGGATGACCTAAGGTTGTTGATAGCTCCGCAAATAGGAGCGGAATTTGCCGTATTAGTGGAGAAGGCTAAAGTGGCCGAAGGAGTTAAGGACTCTGTAAGGCAAAACTCTGTCGGAATAGGCAAAAGAGAGATTCGGATCGTGCAGGTCATCCAGGGAATGCGCAGAAGAGGCCTAGAGTTGATGGGCCGCGAGAGTCGACAAGTTGTGACAGAGGAGCGATGCTCGTACTTGTGATCGGTGTGGGAAGAGGCACCTAGGAGAGTGTTGGAAGAAGACAGGATGTTTCAAGTGTGGGTCCAAGGACCACATGATTAGAGGACTGTCCCTATAAAAATAGACGGGGCCGACCAACGGTCAAGGTTCTAATCAGTGGAAGAGGGGACAACGACCTCGGCGGGGTCGTGGTCCGAATAACGAGGTAATGGTGCTGGAAGAGGACGTGGGACCCCAGGCCAAGGTGTTGGCAATACCGAGGCAAGACAGTAGGGTCTAGTGTATGCGGTTCGCGGAGGAGGACGAAGACGCGCGGGACGTCATAACCAGATGCGTTCCTTATAGCGAACAAGCCTTATTTTGCTTTGATTGATGTGGGCTCGACCCATTCCTATGTTGCATGTAGTGTAGTTGAAACACTAGGCATAGACTCTGAACTATCTGATAGGGAGATGACTGTAGTAAGCCCATTAGGCCAAACGATAGTGGTGAATAAGATCTTTCGGAGCGTACCCTTAGAAATTCGGGAGTGATGTTTTACGCGACTTAATGGAACTTCCTTCCGGAGAATTCGATCTCATACTTGGCATGGGTAGGCTAGTAGAACACCGAGCTATATTGGATTGTGCAGCTAAACAAATGGAGTTAAAGACGCCAGAGGATGAGGCGATAATTATGATAGGAGAAAGAAGAAACTACTTATCTAACGTAGTCTCTGCCTTAAAGGCTGATAAGATGGTTCGGAAAGGGTGCAAGGCATTTCTGACTTTTGTTAGGGCGTTGGAAGCCAAAGAAGGGGGAGTTAGTGGAGTTAGAACAGTAAAGGAGTTTGTGGATATTTTTCCCGAGGAGTTACAGAATACCCCTTACGGGGAGGTGAAGTTTGGAATTGACTTCTTTGCTGGAACAGGCGCCAAGTATCTATCGCTCCGTATAGAATGGCACCGAAGGAGTTGGTTGAGCTCAAGGCTCAAATCCAAGAGTTGCTTGATCGTGGGTTCATTCGACCCGGTGTGTCTCCATGGAGAGCACCGGGTCTTGTTTGTGAAGAAGAAAGATGGGACTATGCGTATGTGCATAGATTATCGTCAATTGAATAAGTGACCATCAAGAACAAGTACCCTTTGCCAAGGATAGACGACTTGTTCGATCGGCTTAAGGGGCGGCGTGATTCTCAAAGATAGACTGAAGTGCGGATATCATCGGCTTAAGGTGAAGGAAGCGGATATCCATAAGGCGGCTTTTCGGACAAGATACGGGCATTATGAGTTCGTAGTGATGCCATTTGGTTTGATGAAACGCCCACCAGCGTTCATGGATATGATGAACCGGGTTTTCAATCCTACTTGGATCGGTTAAATGCGTTATGTTCATCGACGATATCTTAGTATACTCCAAGTCCGAGGAAGAACATGACGAGCATCTCCTAAAAGTGTTGCAAGTGTTAAGGGAGAAGAAGCTATATGCCAAATTCAAAGCAAGTGCGAGTTTTGGCTTAAGGAGGTTGCATTCTTAGGGCATGTGGTGTGCTGCAGAAGGAATAAGGGTGGACCCTAAGAAGATTGAGGCGATACTAGATTGGAAACCACCTAAGTCTGCGTGGTCGAGATTCAAGTTTCTTGGGATTGGCAAAGCTACTACGAGAAGGTTTGTGGAAGGATTTTCTTCAATAGCCGCACCGTTGACAAAGTTGTTGAGAAAGGAGGTACCTTTCGTATGGGACGAGATAGGCAACAGGAGAGCTTTGAGAAGCTTAAGAGAGTTTTGACCAAGCTCGGTTTTGATTCAGTAGAGGAGGCGAAGGACTTTGTGGTGTCTTGTAATGCTTCTCACACAGATTAGGATGTGTTCTAATGCGGGGCCAGGAAGGTTGTAGCTTATGCATCTCGACACACGAGGCCACATGAGGTTAACTACCCGACGCATGACTTGGGCTGGCAGCGGCGGTGGTCTTTGCTCTTAAGGTATGGAGGCACTACCTTTATAGAGAAAAGTCGGTGATCTACACGGACCACAAGAGTCTTAAGTATCTGTTGACTCGAAGGAGCCGAACTTGAGACAGCGAAGGTGGGTGGAATGCGAAGGATTATGATTGTTCCATAAAGTATCATCCGGGCAAGGCGAATGTAGTGGCGGATGCCTTAAGTCGGAAAGTGGTGTCGGATCACGAGGGCAATGTTTGCACATCCGAGCTTGTATGACAATGGAAGTCTGCCGCGAGTTGCAAGTTAAGCCGTCATGGTGAATGAGGTAAAGGAAAGTCGGTTAGTGGATGAGGACTTAAGTGCTAAGTTGCGGCAAGTGCAGAGTGGAGAGTTGGAAGATTATGGTATTAATAACGAAGGAGTGTTGTGTTTTAAGGGTAAGGTCAAGATCGTATGCCGAGGAACAAGGAGTTAAGGCGGAGGATTTTTCAGAATCGCATGGTAGCCCCTATGCTATACATCCCGGAGGTACTAAATTGTACAGGATCTAAGGGAACAGTTTTGGTGGCACAGTGCGAAGAAGGAAGTTCTGAGAATTTGTCGGCAAGTGCTTAACGTGTCGACAAGTTAAGGCCGAACACCAAGTTCCGTCGAGATTGCTTCAGTAGATAAAGATTCCGCGATGGGAAGTGGGAGAGAATCACCATGGACTTTGTTAGTGGGCTTCCCTTACGCCTACTAAGAAGGACTCGGTATGGGTGATAGTGGATCGATTGACAAAGTCCGCGCACTTCATTCCTGTAAGAGTTGATTATTCTTTGCGAAGTTAGCAAAGTTATATGTGGCGAAATTGTGAGGTTGCATGGAGTGCCACTATCAATTATTTCGAGATAGGGATCCAAGGTTTACGTCTCGGTTTTGGAAGGCTCTACATCGGGCTTTGGGCACTAAATTGGATTTCACTACGGCTTTTCATCCACGATCGGACGGGCGATGCGAGCGGGTAATCCAAGTGTTGGAAGATATCTTTGAGAGGTCAGTGTGATAGACTTGAGGAAGTTGGGAAGAATATTTGCCGTTTATGAAATTTGCATACAACAACGGCTATCAAGCCGATGTCGGATGGCACCGTATGAAGCGTTGTATGGGCGAAAAGTGTCGCACTCCTACGTGTTGGGCGGAATTGGGGAACGACGAGTTTTGGGTCGGTAGATTGTGGCGAGAATCAAGAGAAAGTTGAGATAATTCGCGCGACGGTTGAAGGAAGCATCGATAGGCGTAAGTCGTCACGCAGATCTTAAGAGGAAAGAAATAGAATTTGATGTGGGAGATCAAGTGTTTCTTAAGGTATCGCCTTGGAAGAAGGTGATGAGATTTGGTCGCAAAGGGAAGTTAAGTCCAAGGTTTATAGGACCATATCGTATTGAAGCGAGTTGGACCGATGGCATACCGCTTAGAGTTGCCTTCGAATTGAAGCGGATACACGGCGTATTCCATGTGTCCATGCTACGTCGTTATCGTTCGGATCCATCTCATGTAGTTCCGTTGAAGAGGTGGAATTAAGGCGGTTTGTCCTATGAGGAAGAGCCGATTCGATCTTGGAGCGAGATGTGAAAGTGTTGCGAAGGAAGTCGATTCCTTTGGTCAAAGTGTTATGGCGTACTCACGGATCGGAAGAAGCTTCGTGGGGAGCGAGAAAAGAAGCAATCGACAACAATACCCTCACTTATTTTAGCGAGTAATTTCGAGGTCGAAATTATTTTAAGAGGGGTAGAACTGTAATATCCCAGTTTTATGGCTCATGCATTAATGCTTACTTGTATGATATAGCATGTCTACGTGAATGTTGAATGTGTTTTATGAATTTTGTGAACCTTAGAATGTAGGAAAATGCCTTAGAAAATATTAAGTTTTAAGCTTTGAAGTGGGCCCAGGCAGAGTGGCCTTAAGAGAAATGGTAGGGAAATATGACACAAAAATGGGCTTGTTTAAGTGGCTTGGATGTGCCACTTAAGGCCTCGATGAGTGTGCGCCACAAGCGAGGTGCAAGGGCCTAGGTTCGAGCTGCAAGGGAAGCAAATAAAATAATTTTATTTTGCAGCAAGGAGCAAGAGAGGTGTGCGGCAATAGGATACTAAGAGGATGAGCTTAAGATGAGCTAAATCCCTTTTAAAATTTCGGCTAAGGTAAGGATAAATGATGATTTTATTTTAATTATTTTTAAATGGGAAGATAAGAGATAAAATAGGAGAAAAGCAAGGACGAGCTAATGTTTGAGTGTTAGCCGAATTCAAGGGGGGGAGTAAGTGAGGCAATCGGTCATACTAAGGGGATTAAGTGCTGAATTTCATTCTTTTTCTCACCTTTCTCTTTAAGCCGAAATTCTTCTACTTTCTCCTCCTCTTCTTTTTCTTTCGTTCAACATTAATTTTTGCACATTTTTCCTTATATGGCCGAATATTCCATCACCATTTGAGAGCCATAGCCGAACCCTTATAGCCCTCATCCTCTTCTCATTTTTCTTTTCACCATTAACGTGCCGAAACATCACTTCCATTTTGGGATCTAGAAGCCGAATAAACCCCAACCCTTAGCCGATTGTTCAAAGCCAAAAGTTCACTTCTTTGGCACTCTCTGAATCGATTTCCCCTGCAAATCTCCTTGTCGATATTGTGAAGGTGGATGATCATTTGCGATTGGTCTTTCTTCTTTGGTAAGAAATCTCTTTGATGTCGATTTATTCTTTTCTTCTCAGACTGTTGAAATCAAGACCCTAACCACATTGTTGCTTTATAGCCGAAACTCTGAAGGAGGGTTTCAGGATTCTGTATTGTCGACTACAAGGGAGGAGGACCTCGGGATTTTAAGATCTAAGGTAAACGTGTGTAGCCATAGGCCGAAGTCCATTTATCTAAATGTTAGAATGGAATCTAACATATACCTATAGGGATTTCGACATCACTAGGAGCAAAGACAATTTCGGGATTTTAGATCCACAAGGTAAGTGCTTATGGTATTCGGCCAAGGCCATAGTTGATGTTTCAGATTTGTTTCTTATTTGTTGGAAAGCCGAAATTAACCGGTTAAGTGATTTAATAGTTGGCGATTACAAGAAGAGTTATCACGAAGTTTCCGGATTTGATTAGTAATCAAATCGGCAAGAAGGTAAGGACTTTGGTTGCAATAATCCTTGAGGATTTGATCATATAGCCGAATAGGCTTTTGCTAAACATTAAGTAATTGGTGAATGTAGGAATTTGAGATCTAAAGCGTTAGATCGAGATTTTTCGGATTTCGATGAACTCGATAAGTATATCAGTGTGTACCCCACACTATCTCTTAATAGATTTATGGTAATGTTTTAATGCATGTGTTAATAAGAATGTGAAAGATATGGCTAAGGTACCATGCAATGGTACAAAGTACTCAGTACATTTACCCACTCCTACTATGAGTATAATATGATCTGTTATTATGGCACATGTGAAACTATAAGAATGTGAATAAAGAATATGGCATGATATTGCATGTTTTGTATGGCATGGGCATATGGGTTATATGGAAAGCGGAAGTGATTGGTGGTTATATACCCCAATATATGAATGTGGTGGCTTCGGTCACAATATCTCGAATGTGGTGACTTGGTCCGTTATGCTTATGCGAATGTGGTGTCTCATGACACAAAATAATTATCTGGTGGCTATGCCACGAATATTATAAGAAGCGATGAGCACGTCGATTTGCAGCGACTACCTTCGATGATGTGTAGCGGATGGAGGGTTGACTTAGTAGTCCCCACGGTGTGCGGGTTGAGTACGGGTGATGTGTAGCGGATGGTAACTAGGTTTGGGTTCGGGTTTGCATCATTTTATTATTTAATTATATGCATATGTATGAACCGATATGCCTAAATTATTGGGATTTAGTGTTGGTTACACATTGAGTCTGTTTGACTCACCCGTTGAGAATATTTTTCGTGACACTCGATGATGGGCCGGGTCGGCGGGAGCTTAGTGGTGGCCATGCTCAAGACAAAGATTATTTTCAATTTGGAATCTTCATTTTCTTATAAGTATCTTGGATTTATTTGGGTTTTGCTTGATGTAATAAGGCCACTAGTATGAAACTGTTTATGCATGCATTTTAATTATTTTATTATGACACAATTTTTATCAATCTAAAGTTTAAGCAACTCTTCTTAAAAATAAATGTAAATGTTTAGACACCTAAACACAAACGATTTCTGAATTAAAGATTAACCCCAAAACAACTCGGTATTTTTATAAAACCACCCCAAATTTTCCAAGTAATAAACATGAAATTAAAATGTTTTACTCGAGGAACATACCAGATCCGGTCTGGGCTCGTGGACCGGGTTTGGGGGTGTTTCACTTCCTTTAGAATTTTTGAGTATACATGTTGCTATTAAATGGTGCATTGTATGAATGAAATTATTTATGATTGAGATGGATTGAATTCAATAGATATTGAGTAATTTCCGTGTTAGTATAATTATAGATTAATGGTGGGCTATGTGCGTTACCACCGTAAATATTCTTAATGGTGGGCTAAGTGCGACACCACTTTACTAATCATTCACGATGGGCTGTGTGCGATACCATCGTTTATATTATCATTTGGTGGGCTATGTGCGATACCACCATAAATACTCTTGTTGGCGGGCTATGTGCGATACCACCCTAATTATGGAGTAATGGTGGGCTATGTGCGAAACCACCGAGTGTATGGTATTATTTCAATGGTTCATTGAGAAATTGTTTAAGTGTTTGTTTCATGTGACTTTGTGGTGATAAGTGCAGGGAATGTATGCTATTAAATGTGAGCATTATGCTTGTTACATGGTTGGAATGTGGTAAGAAATGAAATGAGTAAGCATGACTATGGAATGTGAATTGTTCTTGCTTAGTATGTAATGCTATTTATTGATTAGCACATGTTATGATGTTTATTGTTTACACGTAAACTTACTAAGCTTAAAGCTTACTCCCTTTCTTTTCCCTTGTTTTATAGAGTCAAAGAGCTAGTTCGAGATTTGAAGATAATCGGAAGATCACCCACACTATCGACTCATCTCGGTACATTTAGACTTAGCATTTTGAGTATGGCATGTATAGGGGATAGGCTTAATGAAATGTTTTGTTGTTTTGGCCAAGTGTATTGGCTCTTTTAGAGATGAACTCTTTTGTATATTGCCATAGTTGATGGCTCATTAATGCTAATCTATGAAAGGACGAGGTTATTCATGAGTGTGTGTGTGGTACATGATGGGGATTGCTTGGTTAAAACATGTATGAATGGGTTGATATTTGAATGTGACTATGTTTGTATGAGTGGGGTGATAAAAGAGCTTGGCAAATAGCCTTGTTCTTGTCCACACGGGTAGGCACCAAGGCGTGTGTCTAGGCCATGTGTGACACACAGTCGACCTCATGGGTGTTTGGCTGGGCCGTGTGTCCCTGCATGTTAGTTTTACAAGTCGATAAGTTCGATGAGTAAACACACGGGCAGAGACACGGCCGTGTGTCTCAGCCGTGTGGAAGGCACGGCCAGGGACATGGGCATATGCCCAGGCCGTGTGAAGTCTGGTCCTGAATTTGGAATTTAATTCGCCACACGGTCGAAAGACATGGGCGTGTGACTGGCCGTGTGATGCAAGTCAGAGGCGACCACGGGCCAGACACACGGGCGTGTGATAGGCTGTGTGATGCAAGTCAGTGTCGACCACGGGTGTCGAACATGGGCGTGTGATGTGTGACATGGGCGTGCCCTTTCTCCACACGGGTGTGTGGACTATTTGGAGAGAATTTTCCAAGGTCTTCTGAAAAGCTTCAAAGGAATTCGATTTGATTCCGAAGCATTCCTAAACCATAAATTAGGCCTTGTAGGCTTGTTTAAGATGTGCTATCAAAAGTTTTAATTGGGAATAGAAAGTCAGGTTTTGATGTGGATAGATTGTTTACGTATAAGTCTAGTAATGCCTTGACCCCTATTCCGTCGTTGAATACGGGTAAGGGGTGTTTCATTTAGTGGTATCAGAGTTATGGTTTAGTCGGTTCTCGGACTACCGTAGCGTGTGTAAGGGTCTAGCTATACATGCCATAGAATACAATGATAGTGTGGTGACTTCTGACTATATTTAACTATGTTTTTGTATAGTAAATGGATCCCGACCGAGCAGCTGCTAATGATGCTGCTAGTAATGCGCCCGACTCCCGTGCAAGGGACCGCGCCTGTAGAAAGTAGACCTGAGACTATGGGTCAAGGTGAAGAGGCTCAGGATGCCTTTCTTCACATGATGAGTAATTGGTACACGGAGTATGTGCGAGCGAATCCTAATGCTCAACCTCCTCCACCCCCTCCTATACCTCAGCCAGTTCCTGTTGCTCCTCAAGGTATAGAATTGGTGAGGATGACCAAACCCCCGGTAGATAAGATTCGAAAGCAAGGGGCCGAGGAATTTAGAGCTAACATAAACGATGACCCCGAGAGGGCGGAGTTCTGGCTTTAGAACTCAATGAGAGTATTTGATGAACTCTCCTGCACACCTGAGGAGAGCTTAAAATGTGTCGTGTCATTGCTGAAGGACTCGGCCTATCGTGGGTGGAAGACGATAACTTCGGTGGTTCCAAGAGAGAGGGTGACGTGTGACTTCTTTTTGGAAGAATTCCGAAAGAAGTATATAAGTCAGAGGTTTGTGGACCAGAAACGGAAAGAATTCCTTGAATTGAAGCAAGGAAAAATGACTGTGGCGGAATATGAGCGCGAATTTGTTAGGCTCAGCAAGTATGCACAAGAATGTGTGTCTACAGAAGCTATCTTGTGCAAAAGGTTTGAAGATGGGCTGAATGAGGATATCAGACTTCTAGTTGGAATTTTGGAACTAAAAGAATTTGTGGTGTTGGTTGACAGGGCATGTAAGGCCGAGGAACTGAATAAGGAAAAGAGGAAAGCCATGAGTGAGGCCCGAGATGTAAGAAAAAAGGCCAATAAGTAAGTCATACCAAGCTCAATCAAAGAAGTCCAATGAGATGAACCCTCGGACGATTGCATCAGTTGGATATTCACATCGAGATCGAGGTAATACATACTCGGGCTCGAGAGTTCAAGCCACCTCGATGGCAAGTGTGGGCAATCCAAAGTCCAAACTGAAGTGTCCAAATTGTGGAAGGCAACACACTAGGGAGTGTTGGGGGAATAACCAAAACTGTTACAAGTATGGTTCACCTGATCATTTCATCCAGAATTGTCCTGAGAGGGATGAGAAGGAAAGGAAACAAGAGATAAAATCAAGCAATGTATCTTCGAGGGGTAGATCACAAAAGAACCCGGGAGGAGGGACTAGTAGTAGAGGTGCGCCTCGAGATTCTGCTGTGAGATCGGAGGGTCGAACACCTGCAAGGACTTATGCCATTCGCGCTCGCGAAGAGCCATCATCTCCAGATGTAATAACGGGTACTTTTTCTCTTCATGATACCTCTGTTATTGCTTTGATTGATCCGGGGTCTACCCATTCTTACATTTGCATGAGATTGACATCTAGTATGAGTATGATTGTTGAGTCTACAGAATTTGTAGTAAAGGTGTCAAACCCGTTAGGCAAACATGTGCTAGTTGACAAGGTGTGTAGGAATTGTCCTTTGACAATTAGAGGTAATTGTTTTCCGGCAAATCTTATGTTGTTGCCGTTTGATGAATTTGATTTGATTCTTGGTATGGATTGGTTGACTACCCATAGTGTTTTAGTGAACTGTGGTAGTAAATTTATTGAATTGAAATGTGAAAATGGGGATGCTATTCGGGTTGAATCAGGTAGGTCAGATAGTTTGCCTGTGATAATTTCATCTATGGTAGCTGAGAGATACTTGAGGAAAGGATATGAGTCCTATCTCACCTTTGAGTTGAATGTTCAAGAATTAGAGGTAAAGATTGAATCAGTGCCGGTGGTATGTGAGTATTCAGATGTATTTCCGGAAGAGTTACCCGGATTACCTCCAGTTAGAGAGGTCGAGTTTGGGATTGAATTAATTCCGGGTACGACACCTATTTCGGTTGCTCCATATAGGATGGCACCACTGGAGTTGAAAGAATTGAAAGTTTAGTTACAAGAGTTAACAGACAAGGGTTTTGCAAGACCAAGTTATTCACCGTGGGGTGCTCCGGTACTTTTTGTAAAGAAGAAGGATGGGTCGATGAGATTGTGCATAGACTACAGACAACTCAACAAGGTGACTGTGAAGAATAAGTATCCTTTGCCAAGGTTAGATGTTTTATTTGACCAATTGAAGGGAGCTACGGTGTTCTCCAAGATAGACTTAAGGTCTGGCTATTACCAGTTGAGGGTTAAGGAGCAAGATGTGTCGAAAACTGCATTTTGGACGAGGTATGACCATTATGAATTTCTTGTCATGCCATTTGGTTTAACGAATGCTCCTGCGATTTTCATGGATTTAATGAATCGTGTCTTCCGACCGTATTTGGATAAATTTGTGGTTATTTTTATTGATGACATACTAATTTATTCTCGAGATGAGAGTGAGCATGCAGAGCATTTGAGAATCGTTTTACAGACTTTAAGAGACAAGCAGTTATATGCTAAATTCAGCAAGAGCGAGTTTTGGCTCCGAGAGGTCGGATTTCTAGGACACATTGTGTCGGGTGACGGTATAAGAGTTGACCTGAGTAAGATCTCAGCTATTGTGGAGTGGAAATCGCCAAGGAATTTGTCTGAGATTAAGAGCTTTTTGGGTTTGGCGGGGTACTACAGACGGTTTGTCAAAGGGTTTTTCCATGATTGCTACCCCGATGACAAAACTGTTGCAAAAAGAAGTTAAGTTTGAATGGACTGAGAAATGCCAACAAAGTTTCGAGAGATTGAAAGCATTGTTGACTGAGGTGCCAGTTTTGGTACAACCTGAGTCGGGGAAAGAGTTCGTAGTCTACAGTGATGCATCATTAAATGGTCTTGGCTGTGTGTTGATGCAAGAGGGTAAGGTAGTAGCTTACGCCTCTAGACAATTAAAACCGCATGAGAAGAATTATCCGACTCATGATTTGGAGTTGGCTGCAATTGTCTTTGCTTTGAAGATTTGGTGTCATTATTTATATGGCGAGAAGTGCCGAATCTTCACCAATCACAAGAGTTTGAAGTACTTAATGGACCAAAAGGATTTGAATTTGCGAAAACGGCGGTGGCTTGAATTATTAAAGGATTACGAGTTAGTAATCGATTACCATCCGGGGAAAACGAATGTGGTTACGGATGCCTTGAGCAGGAAATCCCTATATGCTTTGAGAGCTATGAGTACGAGCTTAGCGTTGTCTGATGACTGTGCTATATTGGCCGAGTTGAGGGCTAGACCATTATTTATTCAACAGATATGTGAAGCTCAAAAGAATGATAGTGAGATACAAGTTAAGAGAGCTCAGTGCGAATCGGGAGATGACTCTGATTTTCGGGTTAGCTTAGATGGTTGTTTGATGTTTCATGACAGGATTTGTGTGCCAAAGGATGACGAGTTAATCCAGAAAATTTTACATGAAGCACATAGTGGTCGTTTGTCAGTACACTCGGGCAGCACAAAAATGTACAATGATTTGAAGAAGTTATATTGGTGGCCGGGCATGAAAAGAGACATCTCCGAGTTTGTTACGAAATGTTTAGTTTGTCAACAAGTGAAAGCCGAGCACCAAGTGCCCTCGGGATTACTTCAACCAGTGATGGTTCCCGAGTGGAAATGGGATCAAATCACCATGGATTTTGTAACGGGGTTACCTATGACTCCGAGAAAGAAAGATGTTGTGTGGGTCATTGTTGATAGATTAACAAAGTCGGCTTACTTTATACTGATACGTGTAGATTACTCACTTGATAAGTTGGCCGAGTTGTATATTGCTGAGGTGGTGAGATTGCATGGGGTGCCTATATCTATTATCTCGGATAGAGATCCGAGATTTACTTCGAGATTTTGGAAGAAGTTGCAGAAAGCCTTGGGTACGAGACTGAATTTTAGTACCGCGTTCCATCCCCAAACCGATGGCCAATCTGAAAGAGTGATTCAAATTCTTGAGGATATGCTCCGATGCTGTGTGTTAGAATTTGAAGGTAGTTGGGAAAGATACCTACCTTTGGTCGAATTTGCCTACAACAACAATTACCAGTTGAGTATACGGATGGCACCGTATGAGGCTTTATATGGTCGCAAGTGTTGGACTCCCTTGTATTGGACCGAGCTTAGTGAGAAGCAAATTCATGGGGTCGATCTAGTTAAAGAGACCGAGGAAAAAGTGAAGGTGATCTGAGATAGTCTGAAAGCTGCTTCGGACCGACAAAAGTCGTATGCGGATTTAAAAAGGAAAGAAATCGAGTTTCAAGTGGGCGACAAAGTATTTCTGAAAGTATCCCCATGGAAGAAAATATTGAGATTTGGTCGAAAGGGCAAATTGAGTCCACGCTTCATAGGGCCGTATGAGATTACCGAAAGGATTGGGCCAGTGGCATACCGGTTGGCTTTGTCGATAGAGTTAGAGAAAATAAACAATGTGTTTCATGTATCAATGTTGCGGCGATATCGTTTCGATCCTTCGCATGTGATCCCTCTAACGGAAATTGAGATACGATCGGATATGACTTATGAAGAGGAGCCAATTAAGATATTGGCTCGGGAAGTTAAACAGTTGAGGAATAAGAGCATAGCTTTAGTAAAAGTGTTATGGAAAAATAACAGTGTGGAAGAAGCTACATGGGAATCGGAAGAAGCCATGAGAGAACAATATCCAAATCTCTTTACCGGTAAGATTTTCGAGGACGAAAATCTCTAAAGGAGGGGAGAGTTGTAACAGCCCGATTTTGGGGCTAGAATTAGGTTATGAAAGAGTGAATAAAATAAGATAAAAAGAAGAAATATCATCTTTTACTACTCATGCTTCTTATCCACCGAAAATTGAAGAGAATTAGAGGATTTAGAGCTCAAAACTTTTAGCCAAGCTATCTCCTTACAAGTAAGTGATTTTAGAGGTCTTCCTTGAGAATTTTTGTACTTTTGGAGTCCCCAAAGCTTAAGCTAGCTAATGAGGGGACTAATTTGCTATATGGTTGAAATTTTAGGGACTTTCCATGAGAGTGTTCATGTTGTTTGCTGAGTTTTTATGGAAGAAAATGAATGCTAGTGAGTCAAGGAACAACTTTTGTGAAAGTTGTTACCATGAAAACACCTAAATGAGACTTAGTTGTGAAGATTGTAAATGTGTAATAAATGCATTAAATAAATGGTTTTGTGAGTTTTTGTAAGAGGAATTAATGTTTAGCTAGGCTTGTTTAATGAGAAAATGTAATGAAAGATGATTTACGAGCCTAGGGGCAAAATCGTAATTTTGCCATAGTGTAAGGGCAAAATGGTCATTTTTGCCTAAGTACAGATTTTGATGTATTATGATTTATAAAGTGATGGAATGAGTGAATTTCATTATTATAGATCAAGAAGAGTGCGGAAACAACCTTGACCGGGGAAAAGGCAAGGTTACGGATTAAGCCGTTGATTAACACATTTTGCGCCTAGGTAAGTTTATGTGTAAACGATTCATTTTGAGTATACATGTTGCTATTAAATGGTGCATTGTATGAATGAAATTATTTATGATTGATATGGATTGAATTCAATAGATATTGGATAATTTTCGTGTTAGTCTAATTTTAGATTAATGGTGGGCTATGTGCGTTACCACCGTAAATATTCTTAATGGTGGGCTAAGTGCGACACCACATTACTAATCATTCACGATGGGCTGTGTGCGATACCATCGTTTATATTATCATTTGGTTGGCTATGTGCGATACCACCATAAATACTCTTGTTGGTGGGCTATGTGCGATACCACCCTAATTATGGAGTAATGGTGGGCTATGTGCGAAACCACCGAGTGTATGGTATTATTTCAATGGTTCATTGAGAAATTGTTTAAGTGTTTGTTTCATGTGACTTTGTGGTGATAAGTGCAGGGAATGTATGCTATTAAATGTGAGCATTATGCTTGTTATATGGTTGGAATGTGGTAAGAGATGAAATGAGTAAGCATGACTATGGAATGTGAATTGTTCTTGCTTAGTATGTAATGCTATTTATTGATTAGCACATGTTATGATGTTTATTGTTTACACGTAAACTTACTAATCTTAAAGCTTACTCCCTTTCTTTTCCCTTATTTTATAGATTCAAAGAGCTAGTTCGGGATTCGAAGATAATCGGATCTCGGTACATTTAGACTTAGCATTTTGAGTATGGCATGTATAGGGGCTAGGCTTAATGAAATGTTTTGTTGTTTTGGCCAAGTGTATTGGCTCTTTTAGAGATGAACTCTTTTGTATATTGTCATAGTTGATGGCTCATTAATGCTAATCTATGAAAGGACGAGGTTATTCATTAGTGTGTATGTGGTACATGATGGGGATTGCTTGGTTAAAACATGTATGAATGGGTTGATATTTGAATGTGACTATGTTTTTATGAGCTTGGGTGATAAAAAGAGCTTGGCAAATAGCCTTGTTCTTGTCCACACGGGTAGGCACACGGGCGTGTGTCTAGGCTGTGTGTGACACACGGTCAGCCCCATGGGTGTGTGGCTAGGCCGTGTGTCCCTGCATGTTAGTTTTACAAGTCGATAAGTTCGATGGTAAACACATGGCGAGAGACACGGTGTGTGTCTCGGCCGTGTGGAAGGCACGGCCAGGACATGGGCGTGTGCCCGTGTGTGTGAAGTCTGCACACCGAATTTGGAATTTAATTAGCCACACGGTCGAAAGACACGGGCGTGTGACTGGCCGTGTAATGCAAGTCAGAGGCGACTACGGGCCAGACACACTGGCGTGTGATAGGCCATGTGATGCAAGTCAGTGTCGACCACGGGTGTCGAACACGGGCGTGTGATGTGTGACACGGGCGTGCCCTCCCTCTACACGGGCGTGTGGACTATTTGGAGAGAATTTTCCAAGGTCTTCCGGAAAGCTTCAAAGGAATTCGATTTGATTCCGAACCATTCCTAAACCATAAATTAGGCCTTGTAGGCTTGTTTAAGATGTGCTATCAAAAGTTTTAATTGGGAATAGAAAGTCAGGTTTTGATGTGGATAGATTGTTTACGTATAAGTCTAGTAATGCCTCGACCCCTATTCCGGCGTTGAATACGGGTAAGGTGTTTTACAGCACTACAAAGCACTGACATTGAGGAGTGGAAAGACGATAGAGCCCAATACCATTGAAGCCGAAAAGGAGCAAGCTGATGCTTAAGACTCAGAGGAAGTTCAACCGAGTGTTGAAATTCCAGTTTCACAAGAACCAGAATCTGCAAAACCCGACAAGGTAATCTCAGAACCAGCTAAATCTGATCAACTAACAACTCCGTTAGATGAAGAATTACCACAGAAGATGAATCAACCATTACCAGTTCCAGTAAAGAAACCATCACCACCCTACCCTCAAAGACTTCAGAAGCAGAGTCAAGAGATTCAATTCAAGAAGTTCCTTGACGTACTTAAGCAACTTCACATCAACATCCCGTTGGTTGAAGCACTTGAGCAAATGCTGTATTATGTCAAGTTCATGAAAGATATCCTGTCTAAGAAACGAAGACTTGGAGAATTTGAGATGGTAGCCCTGACGAAGGAATGCAGTGCATATCTTCAGGACAAACTACCCCTAAAATTGAAGGATCCTGGATGTTTTACCATACCGTACAATATTGGAGCAACCTACTGTGGTAAGGCATTATGTGACTTAGGTGCGAGTATTAACTTGATGCCTATGTCAATATTTAGAAAGTTGGGGATAGGTGAAGTTAGACCCACTACGGTTACACTTCAACTAGCAGGTCGATCCTTAGCGCATCCAGAAGGAAAATTTGAAGATGTATTGGTACGTGTAGATAAATTTATTTTTCCTGCTGACTTTGTAGTTCTAGACTTTGAAGCAGACAAAGAAGTGCCAATTATTCTAGGAAGACCATTCTTAGCAACTGGAAGGACCCTTATTGATATGCAGAAGGGCGAGCTGACTATGCGTGTATAGGATGATCAGGTAACATTTAATGTTTTTAAGTCAATGCGATTTCCTGACCCAATTGATGATTGTTCTGCAGTATCCGATTTATAGGAATTAATAGTTGAGAAGGAACTCAACTATGTTGAGGATCCGTTGGAACGAATTCTGACATTAGACCCTCCAAATGATGAAGAAGAGAATGAATACTTAGCTCTGCTAGAAGCTAATCAAAAGGGATTTAATCCGCAATCCCGTTTTGAATCTTTGGAATTAGAGAAAAGGGATTACACCCAGCCAAAAGCATCAATCGAGGAGCCACCTAAGTTAGAACTCAAGGTACTACCTACACACTTAAAATATGTTTATTTAGGTAACGCTTCTACTCTGCCTGTGATTGTTTCAGCAGAATTAACTACTGAACAAGAAGAGAAACTTATCATAGTTTTGAAACAATTCAAGAAGGCTATCGGATGGACCATAGCCGATATTCGCGGTATTAGCCCATTTGTATGCATTTACAAGATCATATTAGAAGATGGCGATAGAAGAATGATTGATGGACAACGGAGACTGAACCCCATCATGAAGGATGTAGTAAAGAAGGAAATTATCAAGTGGTTGGATGCAGGTATAATTTACCCCATCTCAGACAGTTCATGTGTAAGTCCGGTCCAGTGTGTGTCGAAGAAAGGAGGTATCACGGTCGTTGAGAACGAGAATAACGAGTTGATACCGACCAGAACGGCTACGGGATGGAGAATTTGCATCGATTACCGAAAGTTGAACAAGGCGACCAGGAAAGATCACTTTCCTTTGCCGTTCTTGGACCAGATGCTTGATAGACTCGCAGGGCGAGACTATTACTAATTTCTCGATGGATACTCAGGGTATAATCAGATTACAATAGCACCGGAAGATCAGCACAAGATGACATTCACTGCCTGCATGCAGATGCGTTTGCATTTAGACGCATGCCATTTGGTTTATGTAATGCACCGCTACATTTCAAAGATGTATGATGTCAATTTTCTTGACATGGTTGAGAAGTGTTTGGAAGTTTTTATGGATGACTTTTCAGTAATTGGAGACACTTATGATGATTGTTTAGCCAGTCTAGCTAAGGTACTAAGACGATGTGAAGAAACAAACCTAGTACTCAACTAGGAAAAGTGGCATTTAATGGTACAAGAAGGGATTGTTCTATGGCATCGGATATCGAGACATGGAATCGAGGTAGACAAAGAAAAGGTAGACGTTACTGAGAAACTCCTACCTCCAACATCTATAAAGGGTGTTAGGAGTTTCTTGGGCCATGCCGGTTTTTATCGTAGATTTATCAAAGCCTTCTCCAAAATTGCAAAACCTTTGTGCAAATTATTGGAGAAGGACGCGTCATTCAAGTTTAATGATGAATGTTTAAGAGCATTCAAAGAGTTGAAGAATCGATTAGTTACGGCACCCAACATCGTCACACCAGATTGGGATCTGCCATTCGAATTGATGTGTGATGCAAGTGACTTCGCAATTGGAGCTGTCATGGGCCAGCGAAGGAACAAAGTTTTTCACCCCATATACTACGCAAGTCGGACTCTAACAGGAGCACAACTGAATTATACGGTAACAGAAAAAGAGTTACTTGCTATTGTATCTGCTTTCGACAAGTTTCGATCTTATCTTATAGGTACCAAAGTGACTGTTTATATGAACCACTCGGTAATTAAATATTTACTGGCCAAGAAAGATGCTAAGCAGAGATTGATCCGGTGGGTACTTCTACTTCAAGAGTTCGATCTAGAAATTCAAGATCGAAAGGGAGTAGAAAACCAAGTAGCAGATCACTTGTCCAGATTGGAGCCGCAAGAGGGAAATTCTCCACTTGTACCGGTTCGGAGACATTTCGGATGAACACATACGAAGGTAAATCATGTCCATAATATTCCTTGGTTTTCTGATATTGCTAACTATTTAGCTTGTGGTTTGATGCCGATTGATAAAACGTATCAACAAAGGAAAAAGTTTCTTTACGATGCAAAGTACTATTTCTGGGAAGAGCCATATTTGTTTAAAAAGTGTGCAGATCAGATGATCAGGAGTTGTGTGGTAGAAGATGAAATACCGAAGATTTTATACCACTGTCACTCAGCTCCGAGTGGGGGACACTTCGGAGGTACTCGTACTGCGGCCAAAGTATTACAAGCCAGATTCTTTTGGCCCACACTATTCAAGGATGCATACACTTACGTAAAGAGTTGTGATCGATGTCAGAGGGTTGGAAATGTCACCAACAGAAATGAGATGCCCCGAAAAAATATCATTGAGGTGGAATTATTCGATGTTTGGGGTATTGACTTTCTTGGTCCTTTCCCCCTATCTTTTGGTCACAGGTACATATTGGTAGCAGTAGATTATGTGTCCAAGTGGGTCGCAGCTGAAGCTTATCCGACGAACGATGCTAAGATTGTGATGAAGTTCTTGCAAAAACACATGTTCACAAGGTTTGGAACCCCAAGAGCTATTATCAGCAATGAAGGGACCCATTTTGTGAACAAGTGGTTAAAATGGTTGTTAGATAAACAAGGAGTGAAACATAAGGTTGCTCTGACTTACCATCCATGAGACGAATGGGCAAGGTGAAATGGCGAATAAGGAGATCAAAGGCATACTTGAGAAGGTAGTTTGCCCGAACCGAGCGAGATTGGTCCAAGAGACTAGATGATGCTTTATGGGCTTACTGAGCGACATACAAGACACCTTTAGGAATGTCACCCTATAGGTTGGTCTTTGGGAAAGCTGTCATCTACCTGCAGAGTTAGAGCACAAAGCTTCTTTGGGCTCTTCGATGACTCAACTTGGATCTTAAGCTTGCTAGAGAAAACGGATGCTCCAACTCAATGAGCTAGAGGAATTCTGAATGTTCTCATACGAAAATGCCAAATTACTCAAAGAAAGACTCAAGAAATGGCTTGACAAGCACATTCGAGTTAGAGAATTTGAAGCAGGTTAGCAAGTCTTGTTATTTAATTCCAGATTGAAGTTCTTCCCAGGTAAGTTAAAATCACGTTGGTCCGGTCCATTTACGATTCATCGCGTCTATCCATATGGAGTTGTTGAACTCCAAGGTAAGGGAGGTAATTTTCAAGTCAATGCTCAGCATTTCAAACATTACTATGGAGAAAAACCTGAACGGGATCAAATCTTGTTCGATTTATCAGATATTTAAATTTTCTTGTTTTTAATAAATTATTTAGGGTATATTTTCGGGTTTATTATGTTTAAATAAATTCTGTCTAGGAGATTGGATCTTAAGCGGGACCGCTTGTGACCCCTCCAATCTTCCTGGGAATTGATTTTTACATAATTTTCCGAGAAATTATTCCCTAAATGACAAAATAAATTTTTAGTTTTTCAAATAAAAGGGTCAAATTTTGATCCAAGTTTTAATTAGCAACTCAATTTTAAATTTTCATTAAGTCTAGGGACTTAATTGAAGTATTTTTAAAACTTAATTGCTCTTTTTTTTTGTTAATAAAAATTTAGGTGCCTCTCTTTGTAAATATTTTTAAAAGGCATCTAGAATAAATATTTTTACTTAATATTATATATTTATAAATTGTTAATAAACTTTAATATATAATTATATCCATTATAATTTATATATTAATTTTTATCAACTTAGCTTAGAATTAGGATTAATTTTATTTTTATGTTTATTTTAATAATTTAATAGCAATTGATAAATTTCATATGAATATATTTAATTATTAATTGTTGTTAACTTTGAGTAGGACTAGACTTAGAATATTTAAATTATTAAATTTCTCTAAGAATTTCACTCTACGTCCTACTCCTTCCATTATATATTCCATCCATCTATTCTATTCTTCTCATCCATTTGATAAACCGTAAAAGTAACATATTTTAATCCCATATTTAGCATACTTTTGGATGGTTTATCCCTTGATTTATGTAAAAAGGTGCTCTTAATCCTTTCTTTTCATGTTTTATACTCAGGAAAGCACCGGAGGATGGAAAGAACGAGAAACGGGCTCAAAACGGACCAAATTGGGCCAAAGTGAAAATCGACACGGCCTGGACTTGAGCCAACATGGGCGTGTCTTCTTGACAGACTAGAACACGGCCTGATCATGATTTACACGGGCGTGTCACCTCATTAAAAGTCCGAACACGGCCTAAAGACGATTCACACAGGCGTGTGCCATGGTCGTGTCCCTGTCGCGGAGAAGAGAAATTTCATTCGGAAAAGGATACTTAGGGGCAAAGAAACCTATTTCAAAAGCCTATATAAACACCCTAGGTATAACCTAGAAGGGGGCGGTGAGCTAGGCCAAGGGAGCCGAGCCGAAAAGGTCAGATTTGTGGGAAACACTCGAAGATAGCCAGTTGATTCATCTCAAGAAGCCGTAATTCTACTCAAGACGGCGGATCTCTCCTTCAATTCCTTCAGGGGGTTTTAGGGATTTCTTATGTTTTGTTTTATCTTTTCTTCTGAGATGTTTTCTTTTATTGTTATGAACTAAACCCTTGAGATACACAAGGGGATGAAACTTAGATGAATCTTGTTATCGTTTCTTTGAACTATATGATAAATACTTGATTTGTTCTTAATTATGTGTTCTTAATTCTTGTGTTGATATTTCTAGGATATTGATTCAAGTTTGATGTGCTTAGGTGGAGGAGCAAAAGTCCCTGCTTAAGAGTAGATCTAGCATAATTAAGCGGAGTTGATCGCGCGCCTAGAGATAGGGTGACGAGATTTTGCCGGATTAGGGTGAAACCTAATATGGGAGTCCATAGATCGAGTTAATGCAATTCTAGGGGTTTTAATTAGAAAGAGATTTCAATTAATCAACCTAGGGTTAGACGTTATTAAGCTTGAAAGAGGGTTTAATATACATTAGGAAGTCTTACGGATCAAGTCAAGTGAATAAATCGTGCAGGTTCGAGTTAGATAACAAGTGAAGTCTAGGTGGATTCTTCCTAAGGGTATCGTCTTAATCAACCGAGTTTTTCCAACGATATTTCCCCAATTCATTCTTTTTTTTTGTCTTTGCGTCTTTAGCTTAGTAGTTAGTTAAATTTAGATTAAATAACAACTTCACTTATTTTAGGCTAGATAATAAAAAGAAAGTTAGTATTAGTACTTTTGGTTCCTTTGGGTTTGACAATCCGGTCTTGCCTAAGCTACACTACTGTTCGATAGGTGCGCTTGCCTCAAATCGTTGTCATAGTTAGTTTCCAGGTTCGATCATTCTTTTTATAAATTTTAAGACTTTGACATCGCGAAAGCAACGATCACCATTCAGCACCTAAAACCTCAAAGCACCCAAACCTTTGAGTGCCGAAAAGTCCCTAAGCAGTCGGCCAGCACATCTGCCTTACCTTACTGCCGAGGCCTCTGCCTCACGCCTGCTGCCTCTAGCTCACGTCGCACGCACCAGTGGCCCAGCACACTAGGCTTGCTTGCCGAAGCTCCCTGCTACGCGTGTTGCTTGCTGCCACACCATCTCCCCGCACATCCGGACTAGCCCTTGTGCGCGCTAACTGCTTCATCCCCACGTGCGCTGCTGCTTGTTGCTTTGCACACTTGTGCAGCACACCTCCTTCACCCACACACCAAGCCCTTAAGCCTCCAACCCTTATTTTAAATTACCATCTATTTCTTCATTATTATTTTTAAGAGTTCTTACATTTTTTTTCAAAAAAACAAAATGTGGTAAGACCTAATTTTCTTTATGAATTATTAATAATTTTTAATTAAATTTTTGAGAAAATAAATTTTTTTCCATTTTATGTTCAGGTCAATTATGCCTCGCAAGAGAACTTGTGCCTCCGCCCAAATCAATGAAACGCAAAATAAGTTCCACTATGAAGAAGCCAAAGTAAGATACGAAAGAATCTTCAAAAATCAACAGATGCATCCAGAGAAAGGCTTCACATTGAAGGAAAGCAACTACAGAGACTTTATGGCACGTATTTGTCAAGTTGCTGAAGCCCTCAATTGGGAATTGTTTTGTGAAAAGAGACCAAGTGTGGAGGAGGAACTAGTTCGTGAATTCTATGCGAACTTAACCTCAAGCGAATTGACCGAAGTTCCAGTTCGCGGAATCAAGGTACCAATAAATTCAAATGCTATTAATGAGTTCTTTGAATTACCTGATTTCGAAAATGATTAATATTCTTCTTTGTTGAGCAACATTAAGCCTGAAAATTTGTAAGAAATTCTCGAGGAACTTACAGTTCCAGGTTCTAAGTGGACTGTGTCAAAGCAAGGAATACACACGTGTCGAAGAGAATATTTGACACCACTTGCGAATGTATGGTTCTATTTCATCCATTTCAGCCTTATGCCTAATTCGCATGGGACTACAATCTCATTAGAGCGAATGGTCCTATTATACTCGATTCTAGCTGGAAAGACCATTGATGTGGCCAAAATGCGAAATTGTGCCGTTAGACGTTCTGGCCCAACCTATTTCCCCTTTACGATAACAATTCTGTGTTTAAAAGCAAAAATTCTTGCGAACGTAAAGAAGACAGGGTATAGTTAGGGCACAATCACCGATTGGGACCTCTACCGAGTAGCTGGAGATTCTGTTCTACAGCAACGAGTTGAAAAGAGTGAGGATCCTGAAGAAGCAGAAGATGACCCCACAGAGATCCCGCCAGAGCAATCAACTGAAGTCCCTAATGAGGCAGAACCAATGGAACCAGAAGCTGAACCTGATATCGAAACCTCAATGTTTGGAGCTCTACCGCCTAGCCTAGATCTTCGAGATGAGTCATCAAAGGCGATGGACTTAATGCAACACATGCAATGGCAAAGCAACAAGCCTCTTTGAGATACTAAAAATAAGGGATGACTCGATGAGGAGTGCCCTTAGGAAAATTTATAATGACCCATTTATATTTGTGCCTGAGTTTCCAGATTTCATATTTGAACCATGGAGTTCATTATCGAAGAGGGAACAAAGCAATTCATGCAAAGGCAATAATGATGGAGCAAAAGATGAGTCGAATTCGGAAGGATCGGCAAACAAAATAACAAAGGGAGGACCTCAACTTTATTTTATTTTTATTCTTAAGTCATTTTAGGATTAGGTTAATTAGGAATTTTTATTTTTGCACAATAAAACAAGAGATATGAATCATGAATAAAATCTGAACAAGTCACAAAGGCTAAAGTGTGGCAATAGGTATATACATGTCTAGGATTGGATTTAGAGAAAGCTTGGTACTTAAGCAGTCAATTTGACTCACCTCCTCTTTTCTAAAATCCTACCTGGTGTATAGTATCTATTCACTTTAAACAATGAGAACATTGTTCACTTTAAGTAGGGGGACCGAAAATTTGAATTAATTCCACTCAGAATAAAATTTTCTTTTAATTATGATTAGGATATATTTTGTTCAATAATTTGAAATTTTGTTAAGTATGCTAAACTTCAGTATCAATAAAGTTCTATTATTTCAATAAGTTATTATGTTAGCTTAATAATGATATGAGCGTATTTTTAATAAAGCATGCAAATTGTACCATAAAATTTTTAGTTCCCTACTGAAAAATTAGGCATGCATGAAAGTTTAAGTCTTTAGAATTGACTTAGTAATTTCTTGAGGCGAACTCCTAGGAAGCATGGAATATTGAAAATGATTTAGGCAATTATTGTTTGGACTGTTGGAGCCTTCCAAACCAACCATGATAAAATTATCCTTTGAAACCCAACTTTGAGACTATATGGCCTAGTTTTATTTGGACCTTTGCAATATTTAGCCATCACTTTTCTCTTCATTATCTTTAAAATTGTCCCAAACACTAGACTCAGTACTATTCAGAATATCGTTTGAAAATAAGTTTGGGGGAATTGAAAAGAAGTATCAATTGCTCGAAAATTGTAGTACATGAAGCAAGTGCTCGAATTTGAATTCAAAAAAAAAAAAACACATGTACTCGAAAGAAAATAGATGTACAAAAGAGCATGTGAAAGTAAAATAAGTTGGTGTATCGAAGGTAAAAATTCTGAAGGTTCGATTTTATGCTTAGTCTAGGGTTTTTAAGCCAAAATTTATCTATCTTTTACCTACGCATAGCCTAGCCACGTTACAACCTTAATAAAGACCTATTGATTCAAGTTTCTATGCTACCTACATTAGTGGAGAGAAATTGCTAAGATCAACATTTGAAGACATAAGTTAAACTAATGATTGCAGCTTAGTCTTGAATAAGGGAAAAAAAAATCAAATTGGTAAGGGTTAACATGTCTTTGTTAAAGAGGCGTTTAGTCTAATTTTGCTATTATAATAGTTGTTGGATGTAATTTGAACGATATATATACTTAAGTAGCATAATTATCAAATTTCTTATTTTTGAGCCTAACTATATTAAATTCATAATTTTGAGAAGAAAGTTGTTCTGAAGGAGTTTTTCAAAAGTATCTCCGAGAAATTCTTTCCGAAATTTGTGCACTACTCGAGACGAGCAATGATTTAAGTTTGGGGGTGTGGAAGCACAAAGATTTATATACTTTTTCATACCTAATTTTACTTAAAATCATGCACTTTCGATAGAATTTTTGTCATAAAATAATTAATTTTTCTAAAATAATTAAATTGTATTAAAATTTTGAACATGTTAATTTTTAGTCAATTTTACAATTATTTTTAGTGAATTTTGATTATTTCTGACAGATTCGTACAAAGGGCGAAAATTAACCTGGCAGACACCGTTAGAAGAACAAAATCGAGAAGCAATTCGAAGTAACAAGGCGAAATAATTTCCAGCCTAAGACGGTCCAAATATGTGTATTAATTCATAATATAATTAATTTTAATTTATTCCCAATTTAATTTGGGCTAAATAAATTAATTTTAATTAATTATGGAAAAAGGGCCCAGTTGAACCGCACCAGTTGAACCAAATTGAGCAAACCGAACCAGCCACCAATTGGGCAGCCCAGAACCGTTCAAATGCTGACCCAAATCAGCATTTTAGCTGATTAAATGAGCTTGCAAAAAGGCCCTTGGAAGACTTCCAAATTGCATTCAAACCCCACCTTAAATTAAGGCTTTACGGATTTGCCCCAGGCTAATTTTAGCAAAGTTGAAAGTCTCAACTTTGCCATGTAAGATGGCCGGCCATGAGGGGGCTCTTTGGCTGCTGAAATTTTATATTTTTAGCAGCCATCCTCAGCTATATAAACCCCCTTTTGCTTCCCATTCAAATCATCCCTCAACACTCTCATTCTCTCATCACTTCTCTTCTTTCCATTCTCTCTTTCTCTCCAAAAAACCAAGCCTTCTTGTGCCGATTTCCCCTCTTGGAAAAGAGGTGTTTTCTCAGCCATTTGGGGAAGCAAGCGAGTGTTCGTAGAAGCCTTGATCGGCGAGGACAACAGAGAAGAAAGAAGGAGCAATTAGTCAAGCCATGGAGAAACACTAGATTTGCTTCTTGTTCCCTATCTTTTTAATTTCTGTTGTTTTTATTATGAACATATCTATGAATATTCATGTCTTTGAAATGGTTATTTTAATCAATCTAGCTTGAATTAAGTCGTGTTGGGTTGATTGCATTTCGTCCTCTTGATTTGTTAAATTTATGTTTATGCTGTTATAGGCCTCGGTAAAATGCTTAATTAAGTAAAATCATGCCTAAGTTATTCTGGCATTAAAATTGTTTAGATAACTAAAGAATTAATTATTCAAACGCATTGAAATTGTAATTAATGGACCACGATTTAATCGATTGCATGTTTAATTCTTCTAAGGTAGTGAAGATTAGATTAGCATTGTATTTGGCGATACATATGCCTTGCATAACTTGCAAGATTATTGTGATTAAACTGTTTCAAGGTAAGGGTACTTTGTTACCTCACATAGTCTTTTATATGCTTATTAGGTTGAATTAATCGTTTGAATCGACATAGGAATATCACGAGAGATTGTTTAATTTAATAAGTATGTATGTGCAATAACATGTTTACCTTTATAAATCTGTTTAATCGGTCGAATTGACATAAAAATATGTACAAGAGATGAATGGATTTTTGATTTGTAAATATGTTCATAAGTTAGCAAATTACCGAGTTGCCGTGATTTATTCGTAACAAGTATAAGCATAAGTTTAATAATTCTAAGGTAAGGAAATATAATTAATCCAACACAATTATATCATCTTGATTAAATCATATTTGGAATCCTGCACTAGAATTTCTTTGTTTTATTTTAATTATTTCACTTAGTTTTTAACTCTTAGTTTTTTATTATTATCTCTTTTTAAAACCAAATATTTTTCCTTCACCAAAGTGTTTAAAATTACTTTCATAAATAATTCTTTTACAGTCCCTATGAGTACGATAATTCGACATTTACTTGTCACTTTATTACTTGTTGTGATTGTGCACACTTGCACATTTCTATCGTTCCACTATCAAATCAACCTAAATATAAGATATGTTCTTTTACTCTTCGATGAATATTGATTCACCGTACCGATTGTCGAATCATCACTTGTAGCTTGTTAGCTGGAGTTTTTAAAAGAAAAAAATCTAGTGACTTGAATAAAAACTTCCAAATAACTCAGTGAACATTGTGTAACTTAGAGTTAAAACTTAGATTATCATTATTTTTTGAGGCTTTCAAGATATGATAATCAAATTAAATATCAATTATTTTAGTCCAGCTCACTTTCAGTATTTTTACTTATTTATATATAACATTTGAGTTTGATACATTACTTGAAGAGTATTCAACTCCTATCCCTTCAATCTAATAAACATGAGTAAAGATGGGTCATCATTGCAACCTATTTGTTGAGCAAAATTTACAGCAAGCAACCCTCCCTTCTGTTCATGTTGAAGAACCAGTTGCCTACTTTTGTGGGGCATAGTTCATATCATATGAGTAAGAAATCTGATTCATTGGTCGTGAAATTTGTGATCTCATAAGCCATAACCAATAAAAAAAACGACGACACGAAGTTGATTTTATTCGCATCACATGCAGCAATGGTCAATGAATTATCATTTTGATTCAATGATATTTCAGTACTTAGGGCATAGTTTTTCTTAAAGCATGTTACATGATTTTTTATTGTAAATTATACCCATATTAATCTTATTTTTATTTTGATCATTTAATTTTAATTTTTTTAGTTATTTACCGATAAATTATTAATAACATGTTGACATGATATTTTTTATTAACATAATAAACAAATTTAACTCTCTAATATTTACAATTTCTATCAATTTTATCTTAATTATATACAATTCAATAATTTTAGCCTTCAACTTTGTATATTCTATTAAGTTAGTCTTCAATCTAAAAAAGTTCAAAAAAATTATTTAAGTTAGTCTTCATTCTAAAAAAATTCAAAAAAATATTTAAATAATTTAAATTAAAAAATATTTTAAAAATCGATAAAAAATACATAAAAATTTTAATTCCCAACTGCCAAGGACAATCATTTCTTGAAGGACCACCCGTTGTTTGTGGGGTTTTGGTTGGGAGCGGATTTTTATGGGGGAAACAAGGGGAAGCGGAAGGGGGTTTAAAAGTGAAGGAAATACAGGACGCCATTTATTGGTGGTAAGGTAATGGTTTTCTTGCTTTTTGTTTAATCTAACGTTTCAAAACTCTTTAAGTATAAATTGACAGGAAGGAAGAAGAATATGCAGTTTAGACAACCCCAAAGGCAATGGTTTTAGATTTTATAGATATGTATAAACGTGTATGTACTTTTTCTAAAAAATGATTTTTTAAACAATTTTTTATTTTTTAGAAATCAAGACTAAATTGATAAAATGTGTGAAGTTGAGGGCTAAATGTGTTGAAATTTTATTTTATAATTAAGACCAAATTGGTATAATCTATAAAAACTAGAGGGCAAAGTGTGTTATTATATCAATATAAAAAGTCATGCCAGCATTTCATTATTTATTTAACGGAGGAGGGACTAAAATATTAAATATCGATACCATTGTGACTAAATTGAAAATTTCTGGAATTAGATGACAAAAACAGAAACGTGCTAAGGGTGTGTTTGGTTCAAAGAATATAAGGCTACATTTAATAATATGATTATGAGGATGTAATATCACAAGATGCAATGTCAAGTATGTTTCATTATATGTTTATTTAGTTGAAATGTAAAATTTTAGTATTTGGTTAACGAAATGTAAGATTACCTAAAAACTCATTTTATTACTAAATTGTCTTTGTTATAAAATTTATTTCTTAACAAGTTTAGTCGCTAATGTTTTTCGGGCACAAAAAATAATAATAATTAATAATAAATATATATCATAAATAATAATTCAAGAAAAGTGATTGTATCATCAATCATAATTATAATTAATATATTAATGAGTAAAGGGTGATTATAATCATTATTATTTAATCTCACATTTAAAGTTTTACTATTAAAAAATATAAATTTTTGTTTTTAAATAACATTTCTTTTTGGGGAAAAAAGATTAAAAGGATTTAAATAATAAAAATAAAGAGTAAATTAATATGGAATTTCAAAATTTGCCCCTATCTAAAAAAACCCAATGAATGAGTTGTATTGAGATTTATATTCTAACACATCCACACTGTTTAACAATTGGCTGATAATTGATTGCTTATTGAGTGATTGGTTTGACCAACTAATTCTATTAACTGTTTATTTAGGAGTGTTTAGTAAAACTTAGCTAATAGCTGATAACTGAAAGCTGATACGTGTAAAATGAGAAATAAGGGCATGACATATTTTATTGTTAAGTATTTATTTGATTATAATACTTTAGTGTTTATTGGGTGAAATTATTGAAATAAAACACTATTACCAATGATTTAAAACATTCATTATGAAAATTAATTAGTGAATATTCTTGGAATTTTAAATAAACAATTTTCTTAAGTTCTTTATTTGCAAATATTAACCTTGTGGAAATTGATAAATATTAATAATGTATCAATATAATTGTAAACTATATTTTTAGTGATAGTTATGCCATGTTCTTAGTATGTAAATTAGTGATAATTATGTCACACTCTGAATAAATTTGTCAAGTAGCATATTTCAATTAATATAAAGTTGCATAAGAAATCATTTTATACAAGTAAATTGAAAATAAATTAAGAGTACATAAATATTCAAGAAATAAATAGATACATATCTCATTTGGTTTGAGAGCATATGACAAAGGAAGTAATTTTGGAGCAAGTATGGTGAAATATGTCATTCCACCTATCTCATTCCATTCACCAAACACTACAATTAGAGGGTTTGATTACCCAATCCTCTATTTGTGCCCAAATCAACTAAAAAATGTCCAAAACTCTATTTATCAACACCCCCTATGACGCTATTTAGGAATGTAGATTATGAGATGATCAAAATATTATGAATCTAACGACTAATTTTAATCTAAAATGTGAGATTGTGGGTTGTAATTTGAGGTAATGTGAACTATCTTTCTTTTATTGAAAGTTACAAACATAATAGTATATATATTGGATTGCTTATAATTAGGATTAATTATTACAAAATACGATTGTACCTATAACTGAATTATATCCTAATAATATCAATAAATTATGGGATTTAAACAAAAAGATAATCTAAGTTGAGAAATCCCACAAAATATGATTAAAATTTAAAATATCAAAATATTCTAAAATTTAACATCGTCACTAAGAACTCGTTTGATAATCCATAAAATTTAGGGTAAACAACAAAAATAGTCTCATATGTGTGTTTAAGTTTGTGTTTTGGTCATTGATGTTTTAATTGTTACGATCTGGTCACTAACATTCTCGATTGATAACGATTTGGTCATTTGACGTTAACCACTGTTAAGAGTAAGATGAAAATCACATGTGGCAAGATTTTAACCGTTAAATGTGTAACAGCCCATTTTCAATAAAATCGGAACAGTGGTTTCGGGACCACAGATCCGAGTCCGGAAAGAAAAAATTATTTTAATACTATTTTATGATCTACAGTATAATAATAATACTGTGTGAAAATTTCGTAAAGAAATTTTACCGATTACATGTTTAATTTGATAAAGGACAAAATTGCACAAAGTGCAAAAGTTGAGTTCTAATAGCTAAAAGGATTAAATAGCTATAGAACTTTAAAGTGAAGGTCCTTATATGGTAATTAGACCATTAAGAATACTTAGTTGTTAAGGATGATGATTCATCCATGGAAAATAAAATTAAAGAAAAGGACAAAATTGGAAAGATGATAAATAAAGATGATAAATAATAAAAAGATGAAAATATCATCATTTATCATCATCTTCCCCAAATATTTTGCATGGAAACCCTAGGAAAGAGAAAGCAAGCTTTCTTGGCCAAATTAGGTAAGTATTCAAGTCCCGTTTTTAGTAATTTTTATATTTTTGAGATCGGGACAACTTAATCTAGCTATTTTGAGGATTAATTTGTAAAGTTATCAAAGTATCAAAGTTTTTCCATGGATGAATATGCTGAAATTTTGAAATTTATGGTAGAATATGAAAGGTTGTTGATAGATAAACAACTTTTACAAAGTGAATTTTGATGAAAACATGATTTAGGGACTAAATTGAAAAGTTGTAAAATTATGGAAAAATTATGAATTTTATGAAATACATGGGCTGTAAATGTTACATGTAAAATTCAGTTAGGCTTGGAACAAGGATTAAATTGCATGAATTTCATTTTCGGAGCCTAGAGACGAAATCGTCATTAATTAAAAGTTTAGGGGCAAAACGGTAAATTTGCCTAAGATGTAAATTGAATTGAAATGAACATGAATTGATGTTAAATTCATTCATATAGATCTGGATAGACCAAATTCGGAGTTAGAACGAGGAAAAGAGAAAAATGTCGGATTAGTAGATTTTACGTACATGAACATTTGTCGAGGTAAGTTCGTGTAAATAAATTGTGTATATTTATATGTTTGAATTAAATGTTGTGAATGTGAATTGTATAAATATTATATATATATATATATATATATATGACATTGAAGACATATCCGACAAAGCCCGATAAATGTTAATATCTGAAATAAATGATAATGCCCGATAAATGATGAATGATAAAAATGTTACTTTTATGCTTGAAATGAATGTGGAATGTGTTTATTTGAATTATTTGAATATTGTAAATGAATGAAATAATCATATACCTGATAATGCCTAAAAAATGTTAAATCCTGTTTGAATAAATAAAAGTCGATGCATATGTGATTTCCGTAATGAATATAGTCCTGCATATGTTGTGGACAGGATTTAGCTCGGACGAGTAATCCTGATATAGCCCTCTCGAGCATCCTGTGATATAGTTCCTACGAGCATCCTGATCGGTAGTGATTCTGCATGTGTTGCACACTACCGCAGCTCTTTCTGAGCGTCATGTTACATGATTTGATCGGTTGTGCTCCAGCATATGTTGTGGACACAAACGCAGCTCTTTGTGAGCGTCCTGATATGGCTCGCTTGAACTCTCTGAGATATGGCTATCTGGTGCTCTTGTTACATGGCTCTTTGTGAGCAAGCCTGATAAGCTCTTCATGAGTTACCTGATTAAAAGTTCTTTGTGAACTTCCTGATTGTGGCTCTTATGAGCACTCCTGATTTAGCCCGGATAAGCTTCCTGTTACATTGCTCATCTGAGCATCCTGATATGTGGCTCAAAAGTGTGCTCCCTGGTTATGTGCCCTAAATGGGTACCCTTGAATATGAATTGACGGATCCTGATTTGTACACCTTGAGTGTACTACATGTGTATCCATCGATATTTCAGATAAATTCAACGGGAAAAATCCTGACATGAGAAGATATGAATAAGAAATGAGTTATTACATGTATCTGCCTGAAATACATGAAAGTGATGATACATTATATATGTAAAACATGAGATGATGATATATGTACATGGAATTTATTAGATGAATACGTTCATCCATGATTATAGATTTGTACACCTTGAGTGTACTACTCATCTGACATTGATATTTCGAATGATTTAATGGGTAAAGTTCCGACATGAAATAATCTAAACTCAAGATGAATTATTATAAAAATGTACTTGAAATACAAATATATGATTTATACTTGTTATATGAATACATGATATGAAAGCATATATATATATCTAAAAATCTAATTGTTGTTGAGCCCATATATGTTTCTTGATGTTATTGTGGAATGTATGACTAACAAGGGCAATGATGATATGTGTAGGGCTTGAGATCAAATTGATTGAATGCGCCTTACATGTTTATCTTGAAATAGAATGAATGGTAAGTTAATTACCATGTTATACGAACTTACTAAGCATTTCATGCTTACTCTGTTTTATTTTCCTCTGTTTTATAGTAATTTTGGAAGCTCGTTGGATTGGAAGCATTGGCGGAGATCACTCACACTATTCATCGGCCCATCTTGGTAAATATGGTGAATTAATTATGGTTATAATGGCATGTATAGGTTAATTAGCTTATGTTGGCATGTAAATATTTAGGTTATAACTAGCCATTGGAATGACTAGTGATGGACATGTATGGTATATGCTTGAAATGGTTGATTGATAAAAATTATATTGGCATATTGATGACCGAATTAAGTTAGCATATTTGATAAAATATGTATATAAGTGAATATGGTAATTTAAGTAAATCTGTATACTTGGTTATATGAAGTATAATATCATGTATATGACTTGGATTTTAAGTTGGTTTAAATGACCTATATTGACTTGTGAATATGTTAAAGTGTTGGTATAGGTGGATGGCAATTTGGGTGAGAAATGTGGCTTGGAAAATAGCCTATTTTCATCTACACGGGCAGAGACACGGGCGTGTGGGTTGGCCATGTGACCGCTACACCTATACACGGCCTAGCACGCAAGCGTGTGATTTGGCCGTGTGACCCAAGTCAGAGAGTACCACACGGGCGTGTGACCCCTGCACCTAGGAAAAATTTTGAAATTTCATGAAAAATTTTCTGAGCACCCGGTTTAGTCCCAACTTGATTCTAAAGCACGATTTGGGTCTCGAGGGCTCATGCAAGGGACTATATGATGAAAATTTTATTGGAATTTGATATGAATACTAAAGAATTATGAAATGTTTGTTATTTGTTCTGTAAATTTTGGAAATGCTCCGTAACCCTGTTCTGGCGACGGATTCGGGTTAGGGGTGTTACAAAATGCCTACGTGGATGCCATGTATATATATTTTTAAGTTTTTTTATTATAGATCCCACCACTTGTTTTTTTATTTATTTTTTCTTTATCATTTTTTTCTCTCTCCAACATTTTTTTCTTTCTTTATTTTACAATCACTTATTCCTTTTTTTATTTTCTTTATCATTTATTGTTTTTTTTGTTTCTTTCTTTTACACTTTCTCTCCATCTTTAGCCCTAAATTACCATCACTAACTCCACCAATCTCTAGCACCTTTTCGCCCAACTAAGACCACCAAACGAGAGCCCAACACTTTGTCCCTCCTTTTCTCGAATCAGATAGCATGAAAAGCTATTTAAGATCTTCAAATCTCAAAGCTCATTTTCAGACATTAAACCCTCTAATATGCAAATCTAATCATTAAATCTCCCCGAGTCCGAGGTATGTTGTTCTTCACATCGGTATTGCTTTATTCGCTGTCGAGATCGTCTTGAAACATCATGGAAACTATCGAATCCATGGCGATTGGAGATGACTAGTTTTTGTTTTTGTTTTTTTTTATAATTTTCATTTGTTATTTATTTTTTCGGTTTTTACTTGGTGATAAGTGGATGTTTGGTTATTGGTATTTGAGGTTATGTTTGGTTTAGGTGGTGAGGCTATAGGTGGGTGGATAAAGATGGTGGTGTGGCTAGGAGGTCTGGTTGTTGTTTTATTTTTTTTTCATTTTCATTGATATTTGTTAAAGACTTGGGTTATGGTTTAAAGGTGGTTTAGGTTGTAGAAATGAGAGGGTACTTCCTGTAACATCCCGAAATTCGAGAATTTATGTTTTACATTATACCATGCAATAGGCTAGTTAAGAGTGTTAATTGTGTATGTTTAGGGTATCTAAGAAGGCTTGGGGTTGAGTTGAGCCTTAGTAGAATTTTTGTATTTAAGTACCTTAAGGAGGGAGAAGGTAGGTGGCGTCAATGCTTAAGGAAATAAGAGTGTATTTTGCTAACACAAGTGGAGCACATGGTGGAGTGGTGTGGCGTCGAGTGGAGAGCATGGAGGGAAGGGGTTCAAATCCCATCTATTGCAACTTTTGGGATTTAAATATTTGTGCTAACCATGTGATAGATGGTAAGTGTCGGCCAAGCTTTAAAGAAGGAAAGGAAGACTTTTTATTGATGGAAAGAACACAAGGGAGAAGAGTAAAAGATCAAGGGAAAAATAAGGAAAGAAGTAAAGGAATTATGGAAAAAAGGGGATATGTTGGCCGAATTTTTGGAAGGTGGTTGGGATAGAATTTTTGGTCAGTCTTGATCCTTTTGGTAAAGGGATACACGGTTTTGGTAGGGGGAATGTGGGAGCCGAATTTCCTATAGCTTTTTGCAAGTTTGTGCATGAGAGGTTTTGATTCTTTTTAATATTTTGGTACTTTCTTGTTCAACTTCTTTTCTCCTTGTTTTGGCCGAAACACTCTAGCCCATTTGTTCATCTTTCTCCCTTGTTTAGCCGTAACCCTCAATCCATTCTTGCTCATTTTTCCTTTGTTAGCCGAAACTATCTAGCACTTTTTCTCCATCTTTTCTTTTCTTTTTCACCATTTCTTCAACTCTTCTCTCTTCTTCTTTAATCAATATTTTTGATGACCGAATCTTACTTGATCTTTTCTCTCTAAATAGCCGAAACTTTAATCACATTATATCTTCTTCTTCTTGCTTGCATATTGGGCATTTCTTCCTTGACCGATTTGGGTAAGCGATTTCATCCTCTTCTTTTCTTTTTCTTTTCTTCATGGCCGAATATGTGCCCTTATCATTGGAGGGTTCTTTAAACCGAAACATCTCTTTCTCCTACTCCCTCATATCGTGATCATCTCTTTTTCGTAGTGTTCTAGTGGGTGGCCGTATATCACATCCTTATCGATTCATCCGGAGCCATAAGCCCAATCGGTGGAAGTCGGAGCTATTATTGTTAAGGTAAGGAATTCCTTCAAGGTTCTTTTCGATCTATCTCATTGCGTTGTTATTCCGCTAAAACGGATCGTTAGATTTGACTAATCGGTTATTTTAGGGACTAAACTACTCGTTTTCTCTACTCGTTGGTTCTTCGGAAGTAGTGGTAAGCCGAATCCTATCCCTAAAACAACTACTCTCTCATAGTAGTAATTTACTGACCGAGACTTTTTCAATGGAGGCAAGTGGTAACGATTTGAAAGGAAAATTGATAGAAGGACAAAAAGGGAGTGGACTTGCAATCTCTACTCCCAAGTTTAAGCGTAGAGCGGTATCGGCAGTTCGGGATTTCCCACCGGGTTGTGGACCATCATCCGGTGAGAATAGGCAAATCGTGGTCGTTCACGATACTAAGGGTAAGCATTTTCTTAGATCGTCTGATTTAGATTTGGATTAAGAAACTCTTTTGTTAGTTAATCGAGTGTTATGGTGACATAGGTGCCGACGATCAAGAAGGTTTAGTTCTTACCGTAATCAAGTGTGTAATCTCACATTGAAATCCCATTGATTTATGACTCACCATTATGTTGGAAGAATAGATCATTGTTATTTTCAAGCCTAATAACCGTAATATGGCATGAAAATCGAGTAACTTGCTTAATCAACGTTATTCCTAAAGATCTGTCAAAATCGGTATTAAATTGCTAAATTACGAAAATGCCCCTATGGGCCGATTTACGAAAATGCCCCTATGGGCCAATTTATCAAAATGCCCCTATGGGCAGATTGCTAGAATGCCTTAGTGGGCCGAATTACCAAAGTCCTATAATGGGACGATTCACCGTAATAATTCACTTGATAAATGGTTGTTATTTACATGTGGATATTTTATTATGTATGTGGCATTTTTTTTACATATTGCATGGGATGGGAAAAAAATTTCATGAAGAGCAGTGTAGCCTGGTGGCATTGCCACAATTTGTTTACTAATGTGCTTAATTATGATTTCGGTGGCTTGACCACAAAAATATTATATAAATAGCAGTTTGACTGCAAATTGGTGTGAGCGGCGGGGTGGGTTGACTTGATCCCCACAAGTGTGATTGGCTGGTCGGGGGTGTGATGGATGGATGGGTTGGGTTGCATACATTCACTTCATTTAAATACTGTTATGTAAATGGGCTTAAGGTCACGATTATGCTTTGCGGGTTCAGGCCCAGTGGATGACGGTAAGGGGATTATACACTGAGTTCTAGTAACTCACCCTATCTTCTTAACCCTTGCAGGTAATGCTCAGTAATGAGGACTTGGGCCCATGGATGACTCGGTGGAGGCCATACTTTGGAAATATTTTTTTCGAACATTAGTAAACTTCTTTTCCGTTTTATTTTCGTTACTCTTACTATTTTGGGTTTTAAAGTTGTAATAAGGCCTCTGGGATATGTTTTATTTTGCTTTATGTTTAGACGTATTTAATATCTTTCTTGATTTGTTTTAAATGGGGATTTTCTAAAAATCATAATTAACGGTTTTCCAAAATTGATTAATAAATGGATTTCGTAATAAATATGTACAAATATTTTAACTTGGACTTTTCCTCCGAAGTATCATCGTCATTTTCAAAAGTTATGGTTTTAAAGATTACCTGATAAATTTTCAATTCATCAATCAACCTCTCGAGATTTGTAGTATTTTTTTAACGAATACCTATAACTAAACTTGTTTTTCTTAACTATAACCAAATAACACTTACTTTAGAAAGATTCACTCGTTATTTATACGTTTTCTTCATGTGACATGTCAGATCCGGTCATACTGCATGAGCCGGGTTTGGGGTGTTACACTTCCTTTGCAAAACAGAAACTATGGCTAAAATAGTGCTTGGAAATGTGACCACAGTTTCAACCACAAAACCAAAAGTGTATAGAAAATAAAGAAAAATGAGATTGTTACGTAGTTCGACTTCAGTTTACGCCTGTGGGGCCTTTTCCTAAAGCAATGATCCACTATCTTTCTTATAGTACAACAAATTTAGTGTTCTCACCGTTGTACAAAGGCTAGATCACTCTCCCACTAAGCTTCCCCCTCAAAAGCTTAGCTTTGCAACTTAAGAGACTCTCTTGATTGCTTACAGATACAATGCATAAATACACATTCCTAACTTGAACAAATTTGTGATCTATCAAGCTCTTCAATCTCTCAGTTAGTCTCAACCAATCTTTAACCTAGGGAAAACTTAAGTTCATATACTACTTAATTTTTGTTTATATACTTCTTCATTAGCCTTGACTTCACGTACCAAGCTCAACCTCATTCTCTATTTGCTCTACATAAGCCTCAAGGATAGGTTCAGTGATGTTTGTAACAAAGCTTCCAGCCACAATGTTGGAAAACATTCAGTTCAAAAACGGTTTTCTTGCACATCGAAAAATTAAAATTTGAAAACCGTGCCAATTTGTGATATTTATAGCAATAAACGTTTTTCAAAATCGCATTTATGTTTTTGGCTAGACGAATTATTATCATTCCCGACTTTCAACTGAACAACCTTCTTCGCTATTCTCGTACCACAAACTGCTTCGAGTGTGGGCTCGAACAAATTTGAATCAAACATAGAACTAGAAATTATTTACTTTTACTTTCAGTGAGAAAGTAAAATTCTTTTTTTAATAGAAACCGATAGAATTTTTATTCTCAAAAATAGAATTTACTTAGAAAATAAATTCACTATTTTCGCTTAAAATAACAATATCTCAAAGTTTTATAAAACTTATTATGTTTTTAGCCTTACCGACGCCATCTATTTATAGGGAGAAGAAGTGAAACCCTTGCTGAATTAGTAGAAGTCTATTCAATAGTAAAACAACTTCCTAGTTGAACTAGAAGAGAGAGGGGCGAATAGGGTGTGTTTCCCCTCATATGTATTATGATGGTGATTCGGGCCTCTCTTGTATTGGGTCTAATTATAAGTACTTTTTGAACTTTTAACTCAGTATTTTATAATTCAATCCAACTCAAAACATGTTTTTCTATTTTCCCAAATAAACATCATAAATTAATTTCCCAATTAAAAAATTTTCTCTTACTCGATTCTAATTCCGTTAAAATTATGACAACTTTATCGTAAAAGAATTTATGAGAAAATATATTTAATATTTCTACATTCAACAAATTCACTATGACCAATTAATTTAATTCCATTGAAGTTCGAAAATAATAAATTACATTTCCAGGTCATTTCCATTTAGTGAGAAAGTCACATTCATTTCCAAATGTTTCCCATTTCTCTAACTTTACCATTTTTATTCATTTCTGTTCATTTAATTCAACATGAAATTCATTTCTAGTTTCAACGAGCTAGCGGAGGGATCGATTGGACATATGTGATTAGGGTTCAAATGATTTATAATTAAATCCTAGCTTTTCGCCTATTAATTATAAACCCATTTGGTCACAAAGTCCTTCCACTATAGTATGGTGACTTAGCTCTCCCTAATGACATACAATTACGAAAGCAACTCGAGCAGTGCTCATCCAATGACCTTGTCATAAGTGTGTTACGCTCATAGGATATCCTTAATCTCTTTTAGATAAATTCGCTCTCCCAATATGATCCTATTTTATCACATGGTAATCATTACATCTTCCTTCATGAAAAAATAAACAACCCGTGACCACGTTTACTTTTCATTTATCATGTAATGCCAATAATAGGATATCATTTATTCGTGTCTTGCGCTATGAATTCCAATATTTTGAATGATGCTACATACTAAACAAGTTGTATTGTAACACCCCTAACCCGTATCCGCCGCCGGAACAAGGTCACGAAGCATTACCGGAACTTTGAGAAACATTTACAGATAAATCATGTCAATCACTTTTCATTAACCGAGATCATTCATAACATCCCTTAAATGGACCTTCGCGGCCCAATACGAGCATTAGAATCAAGTCGAGACTTAATCGGAAACTCTAAGAATTTTTCGCGAGATTAAATTTTTTTTCCATGTTGCAGGACTCACACGCCCGTGTGACCCTAGGACACGCCCGTGTTACAGGCCGTGTCTTACCCCGTGTAACTCTCTGACTTGTGCACACGGCCATGCCACACGCCCGTGTGTTAGGCCATGTGGTTAATTTAACTCTTTCGAAATTAGGTGCAGGTTTCACATGCCCAAGACACACGCCCGTGTTCTAGGCCGTGTAGCACACACGGCTGAGACACACGCCCGTGTCTCTGCCTGTGTGCTCAATTCAGAGCATTCTATTTTTCTTGAATTTAAGGTGCAGGGGACACACGACCTAACCATGCGCCCATGTGCCAGGCCGTGTGTCACACACGGTCTAGACAGACACCCGTGTGTCTGCCCGTGTGGACAAAATAAAGCTATTTCTAGCTTCATTTCTTAACCAAAATCACACCAATTACCTGCACTTAAACTCACATTCAAATGCCAACCATTTCAAGCATTCAAGTTAAGCAAAATCTATCATTCAACATAGCATACCATCACATGGATACATGTTCATAATCTTGCATTGGTTTAGTCCATATGTTAGGCATAATTTGATCAACTACTTAACACATATGTAGCTACCATAGTATGACATTACTAATATGTCAAATCAAACCATTACTAGCCATTCCAATGGCTAGATTACAAGCATCATTTACATTTACATGCCAATATGGCGAATATAACCTATACATGCCATTACAACCATAATTGATTTACCATATTGTACCGACATGGGCCGATGGATAGTGTGAGTGATCTCCGCCGAGCTTCAAATCCAACGAGCTTTCGATTTACTCTAAAACAGGGAAATAAAACTAAGTAAGCATAAAATGCTTAGTAAGTTCGTATAACATGGTACTTAACTTACCATTCATTTTATTTTAAGGTAACTATGTAAGGCATATTCAATCAATTTGACCTCAAGCCCTATACATGTTCTCTTTGCCCTTGTTAGTCATATACTTCATAATAACATCAAAACATATATGGGCTCAACAACAATCAAGTTTCTATGCACATATGCTTTCCACAACATGTATTCATTTGACATGTATAAATCATCTCTTTATACTACAAGTATAATTTCATAATAGTTCATCTCGAGTTCATATCATTTCATACCAGAACTTTACCCATATTACTCGGAATATCAAGGTCACAATTAATACACTCAAGGTGTACAAGTCTATAATCAAGGATGTACATAATCATCAAATAAATTCCATGTACAATATTATCATTTCATATTTCCATATATCAGTTATCATGCATCGTCAATTTCATGTATTTCAGGACGATATGTGTAATAACTCATCTCTTATTCATATCTTCTCCTGTCAAGAACTTTTACCCGTTGAATTTATTTGAAATATCGATGAATACACAGGTAGTACACTCGAGGTGTACAAATCAGAATCCATCAATTCATGTCCAATAGTACCCATAAGGTACAATTTCAGAGAGTACACTCTCGAGCCAATCATGTATACAACAGGATTACCAGTCCAGGCTAAATCCTTTTTATGACATATGCTCTAGAGAGCTTGACCTGGATTACCTATCCAGGCTAAATCCAATCCATAACATATGCTCGAGAGGACTTATATCAGGATTACCCGTCTGGGCTAAATCCTTTCTGTAATGAAGTCATTAGGATTGCTCGTTCGAGCCTAATCCATTCTGCAACAAATGCAGAACCTCATTCATTTCGGCAATTACATTTATCCATCGATTTTCATTTATTCAAACGATATTTAACATTTTCAAGCATTTTTCGGTATGTGATTATTTCATAGATCTATAACATCCATATAATTCAAATGATCACATTCCAAGCATAAAATTAACATTTTCATCGTTTATCCTTTATTATCTATCGGGCATTATAATTTAATTTAAAAATTTTTATTTATCGGGCTTGATCGGATATGTAATCATTTCACATATTCATGACATTTATACAATTTACATAAACATAATCAATGCAAGCATGTAAATAAATACAATTTAGTTACAAGAACTTACGTCGACAAATGTTCGTGTACATAACATCTACGAATCCGACATTTCCTCTTTTCCTCATTCTAGCTTCGAATTTGGTCTATCCAGATCTATACGAGTAAATTTAACATCAATTTACCATATTTCACATTCAAGTGGACTCAATTTTCATCCAAGGCAAAATTACTATTTTGCCCCTAACTTTTCCATAAATTCCCATTTCATCCCTAGGCTCGGAAAATGAAACTTGTGCAATTTACTCCTTATTCCAAGCCTAACCAAAATCCCATTACAAAATTTACGGCACATGTATTCATAAAAAATTCAACATTTTTCTTCAATTTTACAACTTTACATTTTAGTCCCTAAATCATGTTTTCATCAAAAATCACTTTGTAAAAGTTGTTTATCTATCAACAACCTTTCATTTTCTACCATGAATTTCTAATTTTCAGCATATACATCCATAACCCATTTTCCATACTTTGATAACTTTACAAATTGATCCCCCAAATAGATAGATTAAGCTATCCTGGTTTCAAAAATATCAAAAATATTAAAAATGGGGCTTGATTACTTACCCAAATAAGCTTAAAAAGTCTTCTTCCTCTCTCCTAGGGTTTCCATGGAAATATTTAGGGAAGATGATATGAAATTTTTTTCTTTTTCATTTAATTAAATTGTCATTTAATAACTTTTCATCTTTCCAATTTAGTCCTTAGCCTTTTTTTATTTTTCCATGGATGAGTCATACCAAAATATCTACATACTTCTCTTTAATGGTCTAATTACCATATAAGGACGTCTAGTTTTGAATTCCATAGCTATTTAATCCTTATAGCTACTAGAATTCAACTTTTGTATTTTATGCGATTTAGTCCTTCCCGTAATTAAACACATAATCGGTAAAATTTTCGTATCAAAATTTTCACATGACTTTTCTAACATAATACGGTGCATATAATAAAATAAAAATAAATTTTATTTTCGGCTCAGATTTGTAGTCCCGAAACCACTGTTCCGATTTCACCGAATTTGGGCTGTTACACGTATACCCAACGCACCAGCTTTCGATTCCTTACCTATTTGAATTCAGGCTTTTACTTACATCAAAGTATACGAGTGTCGCGTGTGAAATGATATGTGAATTGTGCAAGTATACACGTTGAATTAAGTAATAAACTGATAAGTGAGATCGTCTCCAAAGGGATTGAAAATAGTTGAGTTATTATAATGAAGTATGATTAATGTTATGACAAAAATAATGATAAGAATGCAGTGATAATTTGAAGGAATAACGATGTGTGCAATATGTGTAACTGATAAATAATGGAAAATGCTATGACAAGACAAGAGTAAAAATGCAATGACAAATTCAAGAATATTTACGTGAATAATATGCAAACGAACAAGTAAACAACTAAAAATGCTATGGCGAAGATTCTACGGCAAATGATAGAGGGTCTATGATGTTGATTTGGAAGGTCGGGATTATTAAGAATTTGCCTTTACTGACAGTAATGCCTCGGCAAAACCATACTCAATCTATTGCTCAGAAGAGTTCTAAAATGGTTTGTTTCTTTCGAGAACAAGACCTCAAGTTACCTTACCTTAAGTGATATATGTCTATATGCCTTTAGCACAATACCATGGATTGTTTTGTTTTCTTTCTGTATGAACGCCGCTCTATGTCTAGAGGCTACTACAAGTATTCGGTCGAACACTTGCTCATATCATTCAATTTCAATCTCGTTAACCTAACCTTGTCAGAATTAGATTAATTTAATGAACATGTTGTACATTGTAAACTGAAAAATATATTGGATTTTTCCTATGTAATTTATCACCTTTTTACTTAAATTCATTGTTAAAACTAAGTAATTGTTTAATAAATTAATGAAATATGTGAAAATATGAAATTAGGACATAGAAATTATTAAAATGTGATTTTATGCTTTATTATATAGTTTTCATGCATAAAATGGCTTATTTTATATTTATTTGAGCATATTATATTTTTAATACATAAAATGGACCATGCGTGATTAAATTAAATAATAAAATATAAAATTATATTTAATAATTCATTTTAAAATATTTCATTAATAATTTGGGTTGTAATTAATTATTTAAATTGGATAAAATTTATTCTTTGGTCTTTTAACTTATTAATTTATTTTGGACAGGTCTGATAACTTTGCTGGATTACAAAAAAATCGTCCAAATTGAAGACCAAGTCAACCCAAATTCGGCTACACATGGCTGTCCACATAAACCACTTTTTGGTTTAATTACACAAGGTCCTTACAATGTTGAAGAAATTAGAGATTTGCTCGAAGATTTACATTTGACCGAGTTTCAGTCCGGAGTTGTTATGGCATTTAATTTGCTTAAAAATCAAGCAAAAATCAACTTAAAATCCACTAAGCATGGCTAGCCACTCATTTGAAAATCTTGAAGAGACTAAACCCCACTATTTTTAGCAAACTACCCCCCTCTCTTCACCTATAAATAAGACCCCCTCATTCCTTCATCCTTCATCCATCATCCATCATCCCTCATCCCTCATCATTCTCTATTTTCTCTCAATTCTCCTAAGCATTTTCTATTCCCCACGCCTAGCATCATCTCTTCATAGAGATTTTAGCGATTAAGCCTCTTAAAAAGCCCTTGGTCGGCCACCTTGGAGAGCCATCAGCAAAGGAGCAAAGCAAAGAAGCGAAGGAGCCTAGTCAGTCAGAGTCTTGGGTGATAGCCACTTTGATTTGGGTTTAATCTTTCCTTTCTTTAATTTAATCTAAAAATGTTTGCTATGTGTTCTTTGTTCTTGTTTACAACAATGTTAGCTTAATTTTATTTAAGCTAGGATGATTGCTTTGATTAAATAATATTTATTTGATTCATGCTTATAATGTTTGTGCCTCAATCGATCATGTTTTCAATTGAAATCAAGTCTGTATTTCGTTCATACGTGATTGAAATGCACCTGAATTAGCTGAGCGATCCTAACCAGACGACGGCTAGTGGACAAATAATTGAAATGTGCATGCTCAATTTAGATCCTATCCCGATTAAATTACAGGTTGCATAACAACTCTAACCAAGCTCTGTTATCTGCATAGTTTTTAGATTTGTGTGATTAAACTGTTTCAAACCTAACACGTCCCTATTACCTCACACAAATTTAAAGAAACCCTTAGTAAATAAGGATCAGTAAAATGAGTATTTACTAAGTAAAGTGATCGTGTCTGAGAGTTTTAATATTTATATAATGAATGATCGAGCCTAGAAACTAACTATCACCACGATTGAGGCAAGCGCACCTATCGAACAGTAGTATAGCTTAGTGGCAAGACCTGAATGTCGAACCCAAAGGAACCAAGAGTACTAGTAGTTACTATCTTTTTATTATTTAGCCTAAGTATTAAGAGAATTGATGTTTATCTAACTAATTACTAAACTAAGGATGCTAAGACAAAAAGAGTGAATTGGGAAAATACTTTTGGGAAAAAACAGTTGATTAAGACAATACCCGAGGAAGAATCCACCTAGACTTCACTTGTTATTTAACTCTGAACCAGACGATTTATTCACTTGACTTGATCCGTAGGATTCCATAATTTATATTAATACCTCTTTCGAGGCTACTAACGTCTAACCCTAGGTTGATTAATTGAAATCTCTTTCTAATTAAAACCCTTAGTGTTGCATTAACTCGATCTATGGACTCCCATATTAGGTTTGACCCTAATCCGACAGATTTTCATCATCCTATCTCTAGGGTTGCGATCAACTCCGCTTAATTATGCTAGATCTACTCTTAAACAGGGGACTTTTGCTCCACTTTGCTAAGCACATCAATACTTGAATCAATATCCTGAAATATTAAAACAAGAATTAAGAACACATAATTAAGAACAAATCAAGTATTTATCATATAGTTTAGAAAACAATAACAAGGTCCGTCTTAGGTTTCATCCCCCTCAGGTATTTGAGTGGTTTAGTTCATAATTATAAAAGAATACATCTCAGAAGAAGATAAATAACAAAACATAAGAAAAACCCTAAAACCCCCTGAAGGAAATTAAAGGGAAGATCTTCCGTCTTGAATGTGATTCCGGCTTCTGAGATGGATCAACTGGCTTTCTTGGAGTAATTCCTTGAGTTCAGCCCTCTATGGCTTCGCCCCCGATCAAAGACTATTTTTTAGGTTATACTTAGGGTGTTTATATAGGCTTCGGAATGTCTTTCTTTGCCCCTAAGTATCCTATTCCGAATGAAACTCATCTTGGCTATAACAGGACACGCGCCGCAGACACACACAGTGGTCGACTCTCCCGGCCGAGTGGTCGAGCTCGCTTTGCCACACACGGCCGTGCGCGATCCGGGCTGTACGATGTTCTAGGTCGTGTCTCGGTTGTTACTCGAAATACACGGTCGTGGGTGATAGTCCAGGCCGTGTGAGTTTCTAAGATAAGCCTATTTTCTCTATTTTCGGCCCATTTCTCGTTCCTTTCATCCTCTGATGCTTTCTTAAGTATAAAACATGAAATTAAAGGATTAGGAGCATCAAATTCCACAATTCAAGGAATAAATCATCCAAAAAGTAAGCTAAATGTGGGATTAAAATATGTATATATTACGGTTTATCAAATACCCCCACACTTAAGCATTTGCTTGTCCTTAAGCAAAATTCTCAACTCACAATAGAATTTCCTCAACTCATAACCTTCATCAACAATGTTTCATCATAATTCATAGGTAATTCATACATGGATGATTTAACCAGAAGGTTCCTAAAGATTCAAACAATGAAAGTCATAGTTTTTATAGAACGAAAAATATGTGTTTCCCCTTACCTAAATAATCACCTTTAATTCAAAATCGACCAAAATTGACATCCTCACTAAAGGTTCACTCAAATCACTCAAAGTGTTTAAGGTTCAAAAATAAGCACTTAAGAGTAGAACATGAAAAGTTAATCCCATAGGCTTGCATGAAAATCAAATCTCCACCACTGTAAAATGATATGATACACAAATCAAAAGGTCTTTTATGGGTTGTAACGGGGCTTGGGTTAAAGGTGTGGATAAAGGCTGAATTAGAGGGTTAGTATCGAGACTGAATTGAAAAATTACCTAACTAGAAGAGTAACTAAAGCTTAAATAATTACATCAATTGAAAACTTTACACTAATGAAATGAGCTTCTTCTAAAGATAAAATTAACAGTTTAAGCTCAAATAACATAGAACTAATAATAAATATACTTCATTTTTTTAAAGAACAAATCATTACAATAATAATATAGAATTTAATAAATGAAATAAAGAAAATAGTTAAGTAACCGATCAAATCAAATCTCGATATAAGGGTAGTCAAGAGAAATGGTGATAACAAATACAAAGTGGGTTTTGGGTTAATATTAATGGGTGAGTCAAGAAATGGTTTGTTAGGATTCAAAGGGGTTCACTAGGGGTTAATTATGAAGGTAGGCTTTTTATGGAGTAAGTGGGTTAAAACCTAGGTTCCTTTATCATCTTAGTATATCAAATCAAAGGTGTGGTCTCGACATGTATAATTGAAGCAAGTTCTAGAATAACAAATCAATGTTGACATACTCATAATCAATAAAGTGAGCAAGAAAAGAATGTATGCTCTAAAAGGCTCAAGATCTCACAAAAATTATGGGCTTTTGATGTCAACTTTGTAAATTTCAAATTTCAAGGTAATAATTAGCTTCAGGTAGACAACTGAACAAATTTTTAATTCTGAAAATAAACTCATCATACTTGATTCTCTAGTCTCCTAAAGTTTAAATCATCACTGCACAATTAGCTATGACTTAATCCAAAACATATCAATGAAAATCATAAATCAAACGAAATTTCATTCTAATAGTTAATATGAGAACATTATTTAAGAACAAGATATAATTCAGGGATTTGAGAATAATGCAAAAAGTTAGGTACTTTTCACGATAAATTTCACCCCCCCACACTTAAGATGCACATTGCCCTCAATGTACAAATAAAACAATTATAATAAGAAAAGCACAAGATAGGGGAAGAGGTGAAACTTCCTGAATTTTGGATGGAGTCAGAGAAAAAAAATCGGGGAAGTTCGAGCCGAGTTGGAGGAAGACATTCCTGTAGCGGCGGTGTCTATGGTCGTGGTGGGGTGATTCCCAAGCAGCCTTTAGAACCTAAAACCAAGAAACTAAAATAAAATAGGTTAAATTAATCATAAGAGAGTCAAAGAGGAGGAAAATAAAGGAGAAGAGAAAAAACATAGGTAGAATAATTGGACTCAAATGTCCTTGGCTTGTCGAGTAAATGAAGCGGCCGACATGAACTTATGTAGATTGGTCTCGCACGGGGAGACTGTGCTAGGGTCCTTTCGCTTCTTCAGCATGGGGATGGTGGTGAGGATGGTGAAAGAAATGTAATAAGGGGAAGGGGAACGAAAGGTGAATGGAGAGGATAGTGAGAAGAGAAAAGGGTGTGGTGGCTGTTGGTTGGTGGAAGAAGAATTTGGGGAGAAAGTGAGAAGAATGGGGGGTCTTAAATAAGAATCAAGGACCTGATTGCTGCCCATGCCCGTGTGCTGTGGGCGTGTTTGGTCACACGGCCGTATCGGACGGCCGTGTGGTGGCTCGTTTGTTTCTCCCACGCCTGTATAGAGGTCTCCACGCCCATGTCTCTTTCTCAGTGTCGGCCACGGCCTCAAAGCACGGGCGTGTCTCATACCCGTGTGACTTCCTCAGTGTCGGCCACGGCCATATTGCACAACCGTGGTAATTTATAGCCGTCCGTGATTTGGGGATTCTTCGTCCTTGGCTCGTACGACCTCTGCCATGCCAGTGTATAAATCTGTGATGCCCACACGGCCACGGCCACGCCCGTGTGCAAGGCCGCGTGGCACAAAAACCTATGTTTTATTTAACTTTGTTAGTTTTTAGTTAGGTGCTAAAAATAAAAGATATGAAAATAAAGGGGGTTAGTGCTCGGGTTGCCTCCCGAGAAGCGCTTGTTTAAAGTCTTAAGCTAGACTTACCTTTCATTCGCACGATCATGGTGGTTTGAGGAGTGGAAACTCCTCTTTCCTGCTATCAATTCTAACAATGTATGGTTTGAGTCGAGTAGTGTTTATTTTAAAAGTTTCGAATTCAGGATTAGTTACCTCGACTGTTTCGTATGGGAAGACATTCAGTACTTTAAAAAGGATTTCTTCGTTTGTATTACGGTTTGAGATGGCGATTCGAGGGTCTTTCTTATCCAAAAATACCTGATCTCCTATTTTGAAGTGATTCGCTGTTCCTATAAGCTCGTTTGGGGGTTCCCTCGGTTTCGCTTCATGTGTTCCTAGTTTTTCCTTGAAATGTGTTTTCCATTCATCTAGTTCCTCGACCTGAAGCCTTTGTTCCTCATGAATCACTTCCTTGTATGAGATCTAGGATTTGGCTCAGATGTGTACTTCCGGGGTGCTTCCTAAAAAGAAGGTTGACCCAATTGGTTATCAATAGAATTTATGTCCTTACCTTTTTCACTTGACGTCCTAGCCGAGTCAAGAGCCTGGAAAGTGATCGTTTCGTCACCTACACAAAATGTGAGTTCTCCTGTACTAACATCAATTTTAGTTCTGGCAGTTGCTAAAAAGGGTCTTCCTAGGATTAAAGGAATATTATTGTCCTCATCCATGTCTAAAACGACAAAGTCTACTGGGAATATAAATTTATCAACTTTTACTAGCACATCTTCGATTATACCCCTAGGAACTCTAATGGTTTTATCAGCTAATTGAATGCTCATCCTAGTTTGTTTGGGTTTCCCTAGACCTAGTTGTTTAAACATTTTGTGAGGCATAACATTGATGATTGCCCCTAGATCTGCTAAAGCATTATCAATAGATAAAATACCAATTAAACAAGGAATCATAAAACTCTCTGGATCTTTTAATTTCAGTGGTAGTTTGTTTTGTAGAATCGCTGAGCACACTGCATTTAGCTCCACATGCGATGCCTCGTCTAACCTCCGTTTGTTTGTCAGAAGCTCTTTTGAAAATTTCCTTGAACCTGGCATCTGCGAGAGAGCTTAAAGAAACGGTAAGTTAATATGTAATTTCTTTAAGAGTTTAAGAAATTTACCGAATTGTTCCTCTGTGTGGTCTTTCTTCATCGCATTGGGATATGGCACTCGAGGTGTATACTCTTTGATGACAGGTTTCTGTGTATCATGGCTTTCCTCAACCTTACCTTTATTTACCACGGGTTCTTGCCTTGGCTCAGATTAAGATTCTACTAACCCTTCACTATCGTGATCAGTAATGGCATGAATTTGCTCCTTTGGGTTAGTCTCAGTGTTGCTTGGCAAGCAACCTTGCGGTCGTTCTGAGATTAGCTCAGCTAGCTGACCTAACTGGTTCTTGATCCCTTGAATCGATGCCTGCTGATTTTTGAGCATTGTTTCATTGTTTTGAAAACGGGTTTCTGTCACTGCGATAAATTTTGTCAGCATCTCCTCAAGGTTCGGCTTCTTCTCTTGTGGATAAGGTTGCTGTTGAAAGCCTGGAGGGGGTTGTTGTCTTTGATTTCCTTGACCACCCCATGAGAAGTTTGGGTGGTTCCTCCGACCTAGATTATAATTGTTACTATAGGGGTTTTTTTGAGATCTAAAATTATTACCCATATAGTTCATCTGCTCGCTTTCTACGCCAGGGTTGTAGGGTGGGTATTCTGTATTGTTCGTCCCTCCTCCATTTATATCACACTGCATCACTGGATGTACCCCCGAAGAACCACATAAACCATCAATTTTTTTACTTAGAAGTTCTACCTGGTTTGATAGCATTGTCACTGCGTCGAGGTTGAAGACTCCGGCGGCTTTTGTTGGCTTTGTTCTCACAACATGCCACTGATAATTATTCAGTGACATTTCTTCAATGAATTCATAAGCCGCTTCAGGGGTTTTGTTATTTAGGGTTCCACCGGTGGCTGCATCAATAAGCTGCCTAGTTGAGGGGTTCACACCGTTATAGAAGGTTTGAACCTATAGCCATAGTGGTAACCCATGATGAGGGCACCTTCTCAATAAATCCTTATATCTCTCCCATGCATCGTAAAGTGTCTCTAAATCCATCTGCCCAAAAGAAGAGATATCATTCCTCAATTTAGCCGTTTTTGCCGGCGAAAAATATTTTAATAAAAAATTTTCGGTCATTTGTTCCCATATAGTGATTGATCTTCGTGGAAGAGAATTCAACCACTGTTTGGCTTTATTCCTTAAAGAAAAGGGAAATAACCGAAGGCGAATGGCATCATCAGAAACACCATTAATTTTAAACGTATCGCATAATTCCAAAAAGTTTGCTAAGTGTGTGTTAGGGTCCTCATCCTGCAAGCCATCAAATTGAACAAATTGTTGATTCATCTGTATAGTATTAGGTTTCAGTTCAAAATTATTTGCTGCGACAGTAGGTCTAACAATACTTGATTCAGTTCCTGTTAAATTAGGTTTAGCATAATCATACATAGTTTGAGGAGCATGATTTTCGGCCACCACCGGAGGGAGTGGATTATTCTGGGGATCAGCCATCTCTTCGGTGTTATTAGTATCGTTCTCCTGCTCTTCTTGTGTGTATTGTAGGCTCTGCCTAATTTCTCTCCTGTTTCTGCGAATAGTTCCTTCTATATCACTATCATAAAGTAGAGGTCCTGTCGGGTTTCTTCTAGTCATAAACTAGATTTCCTGCCAGAAGCAAGGAAAAAGACAAATTAGCAAAGTTAAAATAAATAATAATAATAAAATAAATTGCAAATAAATGGAATGGCTAAAGTAATAAAAATCAAGTGTTCCTAATATCTTAGTTCCCCGGCAACGGCGCCAAAAACTTGATCGTGTCTGAGAGTTTTAATATTTATATAATGAATGATCGAGCCTAGAAACTAACTATCACCACGATTGAGGCAAGCACACCTATTGAACAGTAGTATAGCTTAGTGGCAAGATCGGAATGTCAAATCCAAAGGAACCAAGAATACTAGTAGTTCTTTTTATTATTTAGCCCAAGTATTAAGAGAATTGATGTTTATCTAACTAATTACTAAACTAAGGATGCTAAGACAAAGAGAGTGAATTGGGAAAATACTTTTGGGAAAAAATAGTTGATTAAGACAATACCCGATGAAGAATCCACCTAGACTTCACTTGTTATTTAACTCAAACTGCATTTATTTATTCACTTGACTTGATCCGTAGGATTCCCTAATTTATATTAATACCTCTTTCGAGGCTACTAACGCCTAACCCTAGGTTGATTAATTGAAATCTCTTTCTAATTAAAACCCCTAGTGTTGCATTAACTCGATCTATGGACTCTCATATTAGGTTTGACCCTAATCCGGCAGATTTTCGTCATCCTATCTCTAGGGTTGCGATCAACTCCGCTTAATTATGCTAGATCTACTCTTAAACAGGGACTTTTTCTCCACTGCCTAAGCACATCAATACTTGAATCAATATCCTGAAATATTAAAACAAGAATTAAGAACACATAATTAAGAACAAATCAAGTATTTATCATATAGTTCAGAAAACAATAACAAGATCTGTCTTAGGTTTCATCCCCCTCAGGTATTTGAGGGGTTTAGTTCATAATTATAAAAGAATACATCTGAGAAGAAGATAAATAACAAAACATAAGAAAAACCCTAAAATCCCCTGAAGGAAGTTAAAGGGAAGATCTTCCGTCTTGAATGTGATTCCGGCTTCTGAGATAGATCAACTGGCTTTCTTGGAGTAATTCTTCTAGTTTAGCCCTCTCTGGCTTCGCCCCCGATCAAAGACTACTTTTTAGGTTATACTTAGGGTGTTTTATATAGGCTTCGGAATGTCTTTCTTTGCCCCTAAGTATCTTATTCCGAATGAAACTCATCTTGGCTATAACAGGGACACGCTCGTGTGACACACCCGTGGTCGACTCTCCCGGCCGTGGTCGAGCCTGTTTTCCATACACGGCCGTGCGATCTAGCCGTGTACGATTTTCTAGGCTATGTTTCGGTTGTTACTCGAAATACACGGCCATGGGTGATAGTCCAGGCCGTGTGAGTTTCTAAGATAAGCCCATTTTCTCCGTTTTCGGCCCGTTTCTCATTCCTTTCATCCTCCGATGCTCTCCTAAGTATAAAACATGAAATGAAAGGATTAAGAGCATCAAATTCCACAATTCAAGGGATAAATCATCCAAAAAGTATGCTAAATGTGGGATTAAAATATGTATATATTACGGTTTATCATAAAGGATTCCGAAAGGACCTAATGTGGTTTCCAAACTCATGAAAGATCGAGTTGCCATGGAATGTTTTTCGAATGTTATTAAGCATGTTGATAATAAATTGAGTTTAATTAAAGTAATTGTCCTAGTTTATTTATGTTATAATTGTTGCAAATTGTGTTTAATTTTGCTAAAATCTATTTCATTCATATAGTTTGCATACTTAGGATAATTTGCATTAGGGATTATTGCATTAGTTTAATATTTAATTTTAATCATCACTTCTCAATCATATTGTGTTTTTATTTACCAAGTTGTTAATATAATTTTACAATTAAGTGATTCGACACAAATACAATCCCTGTGGAGACGATAACTCGATACTTACTTATTACTTGATAACGACTGTGTACACTTGCACAAACCTACGCGTTACAAGTTTTTGTGAAATTATTTACTTCCAATTTTGTTTATTTCTAACATTACTAACTTATTATTTTTAATTTTGTGATTTTCTTTTGAGGTGTTTATGAGCATAGATTGGATTATCGATTTACTCCATGTAGACCCTAAAATTCAGCGAACTTTTAGACAAAGAAGACGTGAACGAACAGCTCAAAGACAAGTCGGGATGGACCTTGTAAATCAGAATCAAGACTAAAGTAATGAAGTCGATCGTGTACGAAATCCCATCTTCATTGTCAATGATAGGGATCGATGCATCAAACAATATGATGTGCCACTTTTCAGTGAGTTAAATCCAGGAATTAGAAAGCCAGATATTGAGGCAACCCAATTTGAATTGAAACCAGTGATGTTTCAAATGCTCCAAATGGTGGGCCAATTCAGTGGTATGCCCATGGAAAATCCACATCTCCACCTTCAATTGTTTATGGAGGTGAGTGATTCATTCAAGATAGCCAGTGTGACTGAAGTCATACTGAGGTTGAAGTTGTTCCTGTACTCGTTGTGAGATTGATCACGAGCATGGCTCAATTCATTTCCACCAAGTTCCATATCAACATGGAAAGAATTAGCAGAGAGATTTTTGGTTAAGTATTTCCCGCCTAGCAAAAATGCTAAGTTGAGGAACGAGATCCCAACTTTCCAACAATTGGATGACGAGTCTTTGTATGAGGCTTGGGAGCAATTCAAGGAGTTACTTCGTTAGTGTCCTCATCATGGGATTCCTCATTGTATCCAGTTGGAGACATTCTATAATGGTCTCAATGCACATACAAGATTGATGGTAGATGCTTCTACGAATGGTGCAATTTTGGCTAAGTCTTATAATGAGGCTTATGATATCATCGAGAGGATAGCAAGTAATAACTATCAATGGCCAAAAAATTGAACAGCTTCAGGAAGATGTGTAGCCGGAGTTCATGAAGTTGACGCCCTCAGTTCGTTATCAGCTCAGGTATCGTCTATTTCCTCTATGTTAAAACAGTTTACTGCTAATAGTGCTAATAATTTTGCAGCTCAACCACCAAGTCCGTCTGAAGTAGTTTCTTGTGTGTACTGTAGGGAAGGTCATTCTTTTGAGAATTGTCCATCAAATCCTGATTCAGTATACTATGTGGGGAACCAATATCAAAATAGGAGTGGACAAGGACCCCACTCCAACTTTTACAATCCTTCATGGCGTAATCATCCTAATTTTTCTTGGACCAACCAAGGAAATGGACTGAACAACAACTTATTGCAGCATAGACCCAACCAATCTCAAGGGTTTAATCAGCAAGCTCCAAAACCACCTCAAGCTGAGGCATCAAACAATTTGGAGAATTTGTTGAAAGCGTACATGGCAAAGAATGACGCTTTGATCCAAAGCCAAGCAGCAACATTGAAAAATTTGGAAAACCAAATGGGTCAATTAGCTACGGAGCTTCGTAATAGACCGCAAGGAACCTTACCGAGCGATACTGAGAATCCAAGAAATTTAGGTAAAGAACATATCAAGGAAGTGGTATTGCGAAGTAGTAAAATTCTGAAACCCCGATTGATTGATGTCGAAGATAAGCCCGTTGAGAAGAATCAACCAGCTGTTGAAATTCCTACACCAAAAGAGTCAGAATCTGCAAAGACTGACAAGGTAAATCCTAACTTAGTGAATTCAAATACTTTAACTTCTTCTTTGGATGCAGATTTACCTACTCAGAAGAGTTATTCGATTCAATCAAAAGTTCCATCACCTCCATATCCGCAAAGATTGTAGCAACACAAGCAGAAACATGAGGTGCAATTCAAGAAGTTTTTGGATGTTTTGAAGCAGTTACACATCAATATTCCATTGGTGGAGGCTTTAGAATGAATGCCAAATTACGTGAAGTTTATGAAGGATATACTATCCAAGAAGAAATGGCTGAGTGAATATGAGACTGTTGCCTTGACAAAAGAGTGCAGTGCGTTCTTCCAGAACAAATTGCCACCAAAATTGAAGGGCCCAGGAAGCTTTACTATACCCTGTAACATTGGTGAATCTTACTGTGGTAAAGCTTTGTGTGATTTAGGAGCGAGTACCAATTTGATGCTGAAGTCTATTTTCAAGATGCTAGGGATAGGTGAAGTAAGACCTACAACTGTGACGCTTCAGCTAGTGGATCGATCTTTAGCATATCCCGGGGGAAAGATCGAGGATGTTTTGGTAAGAGTCGATAAATTTATTTTTCCTGCTGATTTCATTGTCTTAGATTTTGAAGCAGATAAGGAAGTGCTGATCATCCTTGGGAGACCTTTCTTAGCCATGGGAAGAACGTTAATTGATGTGAAGAAAGGTGAACTCACCATGCGAGTTCAAGACGATCAGGTAACCTTTAACATTCTTAAAGCGATGAAATTTCCTGATCCGGCAGAAGAGTGTTTAGTTATGGAAGAGATAGAAACCTTGGTTTCTATGGAAAGCAATTTTGAAGAAGATCCATTGGAGAAAGCCTTAGATCTTGACCCTTTGGAGGATGAAGAAGGTGAAGAAAACATGGCTTTGATGGAAGCCAATCCGAGAAATTTTATTCAATCCACACGGTTTGAACTGTTAGAGTTAGAAGTAAGAGAATTTGTGCAACCCAAGTTGTCAATTGAAGAACCACCTAAACTCGAACTAAAGGTACTTTCTTCCCATTTGAAGTACGTTTATTTAGGTGACTGTTCCACTTTGCCTGTGATTATTTCAGCGGAACTGATGAAAGATCAAGAGAAGCAACTAATTGCTGTTCTAAAGAAATTTAAGAAAGCAATTTGTTGGACCATAGCTGATATTCGAGGTATAAGCCCTTCTTTTTGCATGCATAAAATTATTTTAGAAGAAGGTGAAAGAGCTCAAATTGATGGGCAAAGGAGGCTCAATCCTATTATGAAATAAGTTGTGAGAAAGGAAGTGATCAAATGGTTAGATGCTGGAATCATCTATCCTATTTCAGATAGTTCGTGGGTAAGTCCGATGCAGTGTGTGACGAAGAAAGGTGGAATCACGATTGTTGAAAATGAGCGTAACGGGTTGGTTTCAATGAGAACTATTACTGGTTGGAGAATTTGTATTGATTACAGGAAAATGAATAAAGCCACTCGGAAGGACCATTTTTCGTTACCTTTTATGGATCAGATGTTAGATCGACTGACAGGTAATGAATTCTATTGTTTTTTAGATGGCTATTCGGGATATAACCAAATAGTTGTAGCTCCGGAGAACCAACATAAAACAACCTTTACTTGTCCATACGGTACCAAAGTTACAATATTTACTGACCATGCGACCATTAAATACTTGCTCACGAAGAAAGATACGAAATCGAGGCTAATTCGTAGGATACTTTTACTCCAAGAATTTGACCTTGAGATCCAAGACAGAAAAGGTGTCGAAAATCAAATAGCTGATCATCTGTCGAGGTTGGAGCAAGATGAGGTAACTCGATCATGTGTGCTTATCAATGAGAATTTTCCAGATGAACACTTATTTGAGGTAAGTCGAATTCATGAAACACCTTGGTTTGCTGATTTTGCCAATTATCTTACATGTGGAATAATTCCTCGAGAAATGACATACCAATAAAGGAAAAAATTCCTTCATGATAGTCGGTATTATTTTTGGGAGGATCCGTTTTTGTTTAAATAGTGTGCAGATAATATAATCCAAAGTGTGTAGCCGAAAGTGAGATTGCTTGAGATCTTGTATCATTGCCATTCATCTCCAAGTGGGGATACTTTGGGGTTCACGTCTCGCAAAGAAAGATTTTGCAAGGTGTTTCTTTTGGCCTACACTATTTAAAGATGCTTATGCTTATGTGAAGAACTGTGATAGATGCCAAAGGACTGGAAATATATCAAGGAGGAATGAGATGCCCTTGACAAATGTTTTGGAGATTGAATTATTCAATGTATGGGGCATTGACTTCTTAGGCCCGTTTCCTTCTTCGTTTGGGAACAAATACATCTTAGTTGCTGTGGACTATGTATCCAAGTGGGTTTAAGCTGAAGCATACCCTGCAAATGATGCTAAGGTAGTCATGCGGTTCCTACATAAGCATGTGTTTACAAAATTTGGGACACCAAGAGCTATTATTAGTGATGAAGGTTCTCACTTTGTGAACAAATGGCTTAAGTTGTTGCTTGAAAAATATGATGTGAAGCACAAGATTGCTACTGCCTATCACCCATAGTCCAATGGGCAAGTTGAAAGAGTGAACCGTGAAATCAAAGGTATCCTTGAAAGGGTAGTATGCCCTAGCAGAAAAGATTGGTCTCGAAGGCTTGATGATGCATTATGGGCCTATCGAACAGCATTTAAGACACCGTTAGGAATGACTCCTTATCAGTTAGTCTTTGGAAAGGCATGCCATTTGCCATTAGAGTTGGAGAATAGAGCTCACTGGGCTTTAAAGCAGTTGAACCTTGATCTTAAGCAAGCCGATGAGAGAAGGATGTTACAACTTGATGAGTTGGAAGAGTTGAGGTTGTTTTCCTATGAGAATGCCAAAATGTGTAAAAAAATATCAAAGAGATGGCATGATAGTCATATACAACCTCGCGAGTTTAAAGAAGGTCAGAAGGTTTTGTTGTTTAATTCAAGGTTGAAGTTATTTCCTGGGAAGCTTAAATCCCGATGGAAAGGACCCTATACCATCTACCGAGTTTATCCTTATAGAGCTATTGAATTATACGACAATTACGGAGGTACGTTTAAAGTTAATGGTCAACGTCTCAAACACTACTAGGATGGTGAAGTTGAGCGAGTTGAATCCTCGTTCAAATTAACAGACCCTTGATTTTTCATGAACTCATTTTGTAAATAAATAAATAATTAGAATTTATTTTCTTAACTTATTACATTTAATTAATTCTAAGGAGATTGGAACTTAAGCGGGACCGCTGTGACCCATCCAACCTTTCCTAGGAATTAATTTAATGTAATTTGTTAAGAAGAAATTTTCTAATTAAGATTTAAAATTTTTAAGTTTCATTTGTTTTGTTTAAATTTTAAATTTTTATGTTAATAAAGGGGGTCAAATTTGGCCCAAGTACTAATCAGTTTTTTTTTCTTGAGTAAGTTTGTAAATACAGTCTGGGTTTGAGGCCCAAGACAGCAAAAAGGAGGGAAAAATCTATACTTTGCCGCCACTCCCATTACTTGCCGCCCAAGTAACCCTAATGTAGCTAAATTTTTGCTACATGTTGCCCTAATTCTTCCTTATATAAACTCTCCTTCATTATACTATTTTTCATATCCCTCAAAGCAATTTGCTTAACCCTAAAAATCCCTAAATCTCCCTCTTGTGCCGCTAGCCTCAAATCTCGAAAGAAACCCTAGTTTCTCTTCTTTTTTTGCCGAAACCACCTACTGCCGCCGCAAGAAGATTACCGAAGCACCGCCGTTGCTGTCGCAAGCTGTCATTGCCACCGCACCCTTCTCGCTGTTGCAAGATTTTTATAGTAGCAAGTTGATGGAGCTCAAAACTAACTATTATTTCGACAAAGGCAAGCGCACCTATCGAACAGTAGTATAGCTGTGGTGAGTCCGGAATATCGTATCCTTAAGAACCAAGAATACTAGTATTAACTATCTTTTTATTATCTAGCCTAATAATTAAGGGGATTTATTTTTAATCTAAAATTTACTAACTAATTTAACTAACTATGAGCGCGACAGAGAGTAAATTGGGAAAATACTTTTGGATAACTTATATGAGATAGGCAATACCTAAGGAAGAATCCACCTAGACTTCACTTATTACTTTTGATTCATGCGATTTATTCACTTGGCTTAATCAGAGAAATCCTAAATTATATTAATACCTCTCTCTGAGGCTACTAACAACTAACTCTAGGTTGATTAATTGAAATCTCTTTCTAATTAAAACCCATATTGTCGCATTAACTCGATCTATGGATTCCTTATTAGGTTTGACCCTAATCCGCAGATTTTAAATCCCTATGTCTAGGGTTGTAATCAAGTCCACTTAATTGTGTTGATCTACTCTTAAACAGGGACTTTTGCTCCACTGAATAAGCACATTCGATTTGAATCAATAACCTGATTTATCAAAACAAGAATAAGAACTCACAATTAAGAATAAGCACAAGTATTTATCTCATAAATCAAATAATAATAAGATCTGTCTTAGGTTTCATCCCCTTAGTTATTTGAGGGATTTAGTTCATACTAAAAGAGGGAAACATCATAAAAGAGGAAAGACAACAAAACATAAGAAAACCCAAAAACTCCTAAAGAACTTGATGGGAGATCTTCAGTCTTGCTGGAGATCCTTCTCCTAAGCTATTCCCGACGGCTGTCTCGGAGTATTTTCTCCTTCTACTTGGCATCTATTCGACGTCCTGTCGAGCTCCCTTTTAGGTTGCCCCCTAGGGTGTTTATATAGGCTTTGAGATGCCTTACTTGACCCACAAGTATCCTATTCTGAATAGAATTCATCCTGATTTCGGCAGGGACACGCCCGTGTGACACGCCCGTGGTGGACTCCCTCAGCCGTGGTCAATTCCGCTCGCCACACACGGCCGTGTGATTTGCCCGTGGTCGATAGTCCAGGCCGTGGTTGATCCTGCTCGTGACACACGGCCCTGGCCAATGGTCCAGGCCGTGTTGATTTCCTAGGTAGGCCCATTTTGTCCCCTTTTTTGGCCCGTTTCTCGTTCTTTTCGACTCCCTAAGCTCTCCTGAGTATAAAACATGAAATTAAGAGATTAGGAGCATCGAATTCATCAAATTCATTGGAAAATCATCCAAAATTAAGCCTAGCATGGGGTTAAAATATGTGTAAATTATGGTTTATCAAATATCCCCACACTTAAACCTTTGCTTGTCCTCAAGCAAAAATTCTCAACTCACGATTAGAATTAACTTCCCTCAACTCATAATCCTCATTAATGGTGTCTCATCATAATTCACAGATAATTCATACATTGATAATTTAACTAAAAGAGTCCTAAAGATTCAAACAATCTAAGTCACAAATTTTTGTAGCACGAAAACATAGGTATTTCCCCTTATCTAAATAGTTACCTTTAATTCAAAACCTGACAAGGATTGACATCCTCACTAAGGATTCACTCAAATCACTCAAAGTGTTTAAGGTTCAATAATTAAGCACTCAAAAGTGAAACATGAAAAGTTATTACCATAGGCTTGCATGAAAATCAAATCTCCACCATTATAAAATGAGATGATACACAAATCAAAAGGTCTTTAAAAGGGTTGTAATGGGGCTTAGGTTAAAGGTGTTGATAAAGGCTGAATTAGAGGGTTAGAATAGAGATTGAATTGATAAATTACCTAACTAGGAAAATGAACTAACACTGAATAATTACACCAATCGAAACCTTAATACTAATAACACGAGCTTCTTCTCATAATGTGAAATTAATTGCTTAAGCTCAAATAAAAAAGAACTGATAATGACTAAATTTCCAACCAATAATGAATAAAATTCCAACTTTTTTTTTAAGAATAAGAGCATACAATAATAAGATAGAATTTAACAACTGAAATAAAGAAAATAGTTAAGCAACTGATCAAATCAAATCTCGATATAAGGGTAGTCAAGAGAAATGGTTATAACAAATACAAAACGGGTTTTGGTTTAATATTAGTGGTAAATCAAGAAATGGTTGATTAGGCTTCAAAGGGGTTCACTAGGGGTTAATTAAACGGGTAGGCTTTTTAGTGGAATAAGTGGGTTAAAACCTAGGTGCCTTTATCATCTCAGTATATCAAATCAACGGTGTGGTCTCGACATGTATGATCGAAGCAAGTTCTAGAATAACAAATCAATGTTGACACACTTATAATTAATAAAGTGAGCAAGAAAAGAATATGCTCTAATAGGCTCAAAATCTCACAAAAATTATGCTTTTTGATGTCAACCTTTCAAATTTCAAAATTCAAAGTAATATTTAAATTTAGGAAAACAACCTAAAAATTTTAATTTTATTCTAAAAATAGACTTATCATGCTTGTTTCTCTAATGTCTTAAAGTTTAAACCATCAATACACAATTACCTATGACTTAATCCGAAACATATCAAAGAAAATCATAAATAAATAAAAGTTTCATTCTAATAATAATATGAGAAAATTACTCAGGAACAAGACAGAATTCAAGGATTTTCTGGTAATGAAATCAATAACCTCCCCACACTTAAGATGTACATTGTCCTCAATGTACAAAGATATATAATGACAATATAAAAAGAAAATCATAAGAGAGGGAGATAAGTGAAACTTCCTGAATTTTGGATGAAATCCATGGAGTAGTTGACGCGGAATTGTAGATATAACAAAGTGGAGTGCATAATTCTGAGCAACTATTAAGAATATAAACACAACTGTGGAAGAAGGTTACGGGATTACTCGATTAGGAATAATTATAAAAACTAAAATAAAGTTCAAAATATAAAAGATAAGTCTTTGAAAATATGATAATAAACATAAGGAAAATAAACCTAAGATAAAAAATAAAAATAAGAATAAAAATAAAGGTAAAGATAAGAATAGGGATTGGGGCACACGGTCAGAGGCCACGCCCGTGTAGAGGTTCCCACACCCATGTTGATTTGTCAATGTCGACCATGGCCTATGGGCACGGGCGTGTTGCACGCCCGTGTGATTTACTCAGTTTCGACCATGGCCGCATCGCACTGCCGTGGCATTTTATCGCAGCCCGTGTTCTTTGGTCAGTTTCGACCACGGTCTATAGGCACGGGCGTGTCACATGCCCGTGTGACTTAGTCAGTGTTGACCACGGCCGCATCGCACGGCCGTGGCATTTTATCACAGCCCGTGTTTTGGGGAAAATTTTCATCCTTGACCCACACGGTCTCCGTCACGCTAGTGTGCCTCTTCGTGGTGTCCACACGGCCACGGCCACGCCCGTGTGCAAGGCTGTGTGGTAGGGAAAACTGCGCCTAAAACATGAACGAAAGTGAAAACAAACTAATTAGTAGGGTTAGTGCTCGGGTTGCCTCCCGAGAAGCGCTTGTTTAGAGTCCTAAGCTAGACTTACCTTTCATTCGCATAATCATGGTGGTTTGAGGAGTTGAAACTCCTCATTCCTGCTATCAATTTTGTTAAAATAAGGTTTTAGACGAGTAATATTTACCTTGAAAGTGCCGAATTTGGAATGAGTTACCTCGATCGCACTGTATGGGAAAATATTCGATGTCGTGAAAGGGGTTGTTCCATTAGGTTCGTATGGTAACACGAGGATCCGTATTATCCATTAGAACTCGGTCTCCAACCTTAATTTGACTCGCTTTTATCTTTAGGCTTGTCATGGCTCTGCTTTGGTTCATCGTGTACTTTCAATTTCTCCTTAAGCTGTATTTGCCATTCATCTAGTTCCTCGATCTGGAGCCTTCTTTCCTCATGAACAGTTCTGTTCTCAATATGAAAGTTAGGCCATGGCTCTATCATCTTTTCCCAAGGAATTTCCTACAAAGAAGATTGAATGTTAAGTTTACTTATATTAACAAGATTCGTATCATCTTGATCACTAGATATTCTGATAGAATCACGTGCTTGGAGTTTAATTATGTCATCACCTACACGAAGTGTGAGCTCACCTGTACCAACATTAATTCTAGTTTTAGCAGTTGCTAAAAAGTGTCGCCCTAAAATTAAAGGTGTGTTATTGTCCTCATCTATGTCTAAAACGACAAAGTCTACTGGGAATATGAATTTATCAATTTTTACTAGTACATCTTCGATTATACCCCTAGGAACTCTAATAGTCTTATCACCAATTGAATGCTCATCCTAGTTTGTTTGAGTTTCCTAGAGACCTAGTCATTTAAACATTTTATAAGGCATAACATTTATGCTTGCCCCTAAATCACCAAAGCGTTATTAACAGTATAAACTACCAATTAAGCACTTAATTGTAAAACTCCCCGGATCTTTTAATTTTCGTGGTAGTTTATTTTGTAGAATTGCCGAGCACAATGCGTTTAGGTCTACATGTGACGTATCGTCTAACTTCCGTTTGTTTGTCAAAAGCTCTTTTAAAAATTTCCTTGAATTGGGCATCTGCGAAAGATCTTCGAGAAACGGTAAGTTAATATGTAATTTTTTTAAAAGTTTAAGAAATTTACCGAATTGTTCATCTGTGCAGTCTTTCTTTGTCGCATTGGGATATGACACACGAGGTTGGTATTCTGTACTTACCAGTTTTAGTTTTTCATGGCTTATCTCAACCTTACCTTCCTCTACCATGTTCTCTTGCCTCTGTTCTGGTTTGTCTAACCCTTCACTATCGTGGACAGTAATGGCGTGAATTTGCTCCTTTGGGTTAGTTTCAGTGTTGCTTGGCAAGTTTCCTTGTGGTTGTTCTGTGATCAGCTTAGCAAGCTGACCTATTTGGTTCTCGAGCCCTTGAATTGACGCTTGCTGATTTTTAAGTGCTGTTTCGGTGTTTTGGAAATGGGTTTCTGACACCGCGATGAATTTCGTTAGCATCTCCTCAAGGTTCGGGTTCTTCTCTTGTGGGTAAGGTTGTTGTTGAAAGCCTGGAGGGGGTTGTTGTCTCTGATTTCCTTGGCCACCCCATGAAAAATTTGGGTGACTTCTCCAACCTGGATTGTAAGTGTTACAATAAGGGTTATTTTGAGGTCTAGAATTGTTATCCATATAGTTCATCTGTTCGTTTTCTATGCCAGAGTTGTAGGGTGGGTATTCGGTATTGTTCGACCCTCCTCCATTTGTATCGCACTGCATAACTGGATGTACCTGCGAAGAACCACATAAACCATCAATTTTCTTATTAAGAAGTTCTACCTGATTTGATAGCATGGTTACTGCGTCGAGGTTGAAAACACTGGCGGCTTTTGTTGGCCTTGTCCTTGTAACTTGCCATTGATAGTTATTAAGCGACATCTCTTCAATGAATTCGTAGGCAGCCTCAGGTGTTTTGTTGTTTATGGTACCATTGGCAGCTGCATCGATTATTTGCCTAGTTGAGGGGTTCACACCATTGTAAAAGGTTTGAACCTGTAGCCATAATGGTAACCCATGGTGAGGGCACCTTCTCAGTAGATCCTTATATCTCTCCCATGCATCATAGAGTGTTTCTAGATCCATCTGCACAAAGGAAGAAATATCATTCCTCAACTTAGCCGTTTTAGCCGGCGGAAAATATTTAAGTAAAATTTTTTCGGTCATTTGGTCCTATGTAGTGATCTCCTCAAGGTTCGACTTCTTCTCTTGTGGATAAGGTTGCTGTTGAAAGCCTGGAGGGGGTTGTTTTCTTTGATTTCCTTCACCACCTCATGAGAAGTTTGGGTGGTTCCTCCAACCTGGATTATAATTGTTACTATAGGGGTTTTTTTGAGATCTAAAATTATTACCCATATAGTTCATCTGCTCGCTTTCTACGCCAGGGTTGTAGGGTGGGTATTCTGTATTGTTCGTCCCTCCTCCATTTGTATCGCACTGCATCACTGGATGTACCCGCGAAGAACCACATAAACCATCAATTTTTTTACTTAGAAGTTCTACCTGGTTTGATAGCATTGTCACTGCGTCGAGGTTGAAAACTCCGGCGGCTTTTGTTGGCTTTGTTCTCATAACTTGCCACTGATAATTATTCAGTGACATTTCTTTAATGAATTCATAAGCCGCCTGTGGGTTTTGTTATTTAGGGTTCCACCGTGCACCGCATCAATAAGTCGCCTAGTTGAGGGGTTCACACCGTTATAGAAGGTTTGAACTCAGAGCCATAGTGGTAACCCATGATGAGGGCACCTTCTCAATAAATCCTTATATCTCTCCCATGCATCGTAAAGTGTCTCTAAATCCATCTGCACAAAAGAAGAGATATCATTCCTCAATTTAGCCGTTTTTGCCGGCGGAAAATATTTTAATAAAAAAATTTCGGTCATTTGTTCCCATGTAGTGATTGATCCTCGTGGAAGAGAATTCACCCACTGTTTGGCTTTATTCCTTAAAGAAAAGGGAAATAACCGAAGGCGAATGGCATCATAAAAAACACCATTAATTTTAAACGTATCGCATAATTCCAAAAAGTTTGCTAAGTGTGTGTTAGGGTCCTCATCCTGCAAACCATCAAACTGAACAAATTGTTGATTCATCTGTATAGTGTTAGGTTTCAGTTCAAAATTATTTGCTGCGACAGCAGGTCTAAAAATACTTGATTCAATTCCTGTTAAATTAGGTTTAGCATAGTCATACATAGTACGAGGAGTAGGATTTTGATTCACCGGGTTTGCGGCAACCACAGGAGGTAGCGGATTATTATCAGCCATCTCTTCTGTAGTATTAGTTTCATCTTCTTTCTCTTCTTCTATGTATTGTAGACTTCGCCTTATTTCTCTTCGGGCTCTGCGAGCTGTATCTTCTATATCACTGTCAAAAAGCAAAGGTCCTGACGGGTTTCTTCTAGTCATAAACTAGAGACTCCTGCCAGAAGCAAATAAAATAAAAGTTAGTAAATTAAACTAAAAACAAAAATAAATTGTAATAAAAATAAAAATGGCTAAAGTAATAAAAATTTAGTGTTCCTAATATCTTAGTCCCCGGTAACGGCGCCAAAAACGTGATGAAGCTCGAAACTAACTATTATTTCGACAAAGGCAAGCGCACCTATCGAACAGTAGTATAGCTGTGGTGAGTCCGGAATATCGTATCCTCAAGGACCAAGAATACTAGTATTAACTATCTTTTTATTATCTAGCCTAATAATTAAGGGGATTTATTTTTAATCTAAAATTTACTAACTAATTTAACTAACTATGAACGCGACAGAGAGTAAATTGGGAAAATACTTTTGGACAACTTATATGAGATAGGCAATACCTAAGGAAGAATCCACCTAGACTTCATTTATTACTTTTGATTCATGCGATTTATTCACTTGGCTTAATCCATAGAAATGCCTAAATTATATTAATACCTCTCTCGAGGCTACTAACAACTGACTCTAGGTTGATTAATTGAAATCTCTTTCTAATTAAAACCCCTATTATCGCATTAACTCGATCTATGGATTCCCTTATTAGGTTTGACCCTAATCCGGCAGATTTTTGTCGCCCTATGTCTAGGGTTGCAATCAACTCCGCTTAATTGTGTTGATCTACTCTTAAACAGGGACTTTTGCTCCACTGAATAAGCACATTCGACTTGAATCAATAACCTGATTTATCAAAACAAGAATAAGAACTCACAATTAAGAATAAGCACAAGTATTTATCTCATAAATCAAATAATAATAAGATCTGTCTTAAGTTTCACCCCCTTAGATATTTAAGGGATTTAGTTCATACTAAAAGAGGGAAACATCATAAAAGAGGAAAAACAACAAAACATAAGAAAACCCAAAAACTCCTAAAGAACTTGATGGGAGATCTTCAGTCTTGCTGGAGATCCTTCTCCTAAGCTGTTCCCGACGGCTGTCTTGGAGTATTTTCTCCTTCTACTCGGTGTCTATTGGACGTCCTGTCGAGCTCCCTTTTTGGTTTCCCCCTAGGGTGTTTATATAGGCTTTGAGATGCCTTACTTGGCCCACAAGTATCCTATTCCGAATAGAATTCATCCTGATTTCGGCAGGGACACGCCCGTGGTGGACTCCCTCGGCTGTGGTCAATTCCGCTCGCCACACACGGCCGTGTGATCTGCTCGTGGTCGATAGTCCAGGCCGTGGTTGATCCTGCTCGTGACACACGGCCGTGGCCAATGGTCCCGGATGTGTTGATTTCTTAGGTAGGCCCATTTTGTCCCTTTTTTGGCCCGTTTCTCGTTCTTTTCGACTCCTTAAGCTCTTCTAAGTATAAAACATGAAATTAAGAGATTAGGAGCATCAAATAAATTCAATGGAAAATCATCCTAAAGTAAGCCAAGCATGGGGTTAAAATATGTGTAAATAATGGTTTATCACAAGTCCTTACCCACCTTGCCGATTTCTTTTTTCCCCTTGTGCAGAAACTGTGCCAAATTCTCAAGAAAAGATACCATGTCTCGTAAAAGAACTAAATCTTCAACGACTACTCCTGAAAACCTGTAACACCCCTTAACCCGTATCCATCACCGGACTAGGGTTACGAGGTATTACTGGTCGAGTCATAACATTTAAACAACCATTTCTCACACATCAGCATATCATAGATAATCAATAACACAATGTCCCTTTAGAAGGTCTACGAGACCTTAAACATGCTTTAGAAGTGGTTCGGGACTAAACCGATTTCATACGGAAACTTTGCGGAACTTAGAAAATTTTCTTCAAAACAGGGCACACTCCCGTGTGACTAGGCGGTGTGTCTAACACGGCCATGCCTTAGACCATGTCTTACCCTGTGTGCAACACTGACTTGGGTCACACGGCCTGTCACACGCCCGTGTGTCTGGCCCGGGTGCAACACTGACTTGAATCACACGGCCTGTCACACGCCCGTGTGTCTGGCCCGTGTGCAAGTCTGACTTGCTTCGAATTGGGACATAAAAGGACATGATCGAGACACACGCCCGTGTGGGAAATTATAGGCCATTTACAAGGTCAAATTGCCACCCATTTTGGGTTATTCCTACAAGCATCAATTCCAACATCAAATAACCTACAATTCATTTACCATCTCAACTACCAAATCAAGTATGAAACATACTAGTTCTATTTCACTAAGCATACCATAATTGCCATTCACACCAGACCATATATACACATTACATACACCATTTTCACATAGAAAAACATATACCAAAATCAATCCAAAGTCTCATCCATTATCAGGCCATATCACATGGCAAGATTTATACATCTCAAAACATTCCACAACCTCACTAGCCTATACATGCCATATACCATAAATACAACTTCCAGAAGGTACCAAAATAGATGTCCGATAGTGTGATTGAGTCGCTGACGATCCCCGGATCCAAGCTAGCTTTAAATACCACTGTAAAACAGAGAAAGACTTCACATAGTAAGCTTTAAAGCTTAGTAAGTTCGTAATATAACACAATTAGCTCAACAATTCAAATTCAATATGCAAAATTAACTAACACTTAGTTCAATTCACATCACTACTCAATCTCATCCAAGGCTATTACTCACTTTCATACTATATCTATAATTTCATATACAAGCATTTATAATGCTACTCAATCCAACTCTTTCCATCATTCATTCACATAATCTTCCATTGTCTCATACACAATATCATCAACCACATAGGTTCTGTACATACCTGTACCATTACGTATTTTTCTATCACATTTATCACCTCAATGCTTGATGACATAATTCATTCGCTCCTCTTTAAACGTTCGGTGAACTCGCACACTTAGTGCCAAAAAAATTAACCACAACTATAGTAATATCGCACACTTAGTGCCATCAAATTAAACCAAATTTGTCTCGGTATCGCACACGCAGTGCCAAATAATGTAACCGATGCTTTCTTTATCTCGCACACTTAGTGCCATTCATCACTGTAACGATTCTATTTACGCACACTTAGTGCCACATATCTTCGAACTCACATTTCACATTACCAAACTCCACAATCACATTTCCATTCATTTCATCACATCGGAACATTATTTAAACAATACGTATTATACACGAACTTACCTCGGACGTAGAAACAACGATACTAGTCGATCAATCGAGCACTTTGTTCTTGCCTCAATCTAGGTCTGAATCTCTCTTTTCTTGATCTATATAATATCAAATTCAACTCATTCAATCTCATCTTTACTCAATTAAATTACAAACACACAATTAGAGCATTTTTCACTTTAGCCCTTATAATTTCACACTTTAGCATTTTAGTCCTTACTTCACAAATACATCAAATTCACAAAATCCAATTTAATCCATGCTTAGCCGAATTACCATAGTGCCCCTAGCAGCCCATATTTCACATTTATCAATTAAATCCCAAAAATGCATTTTTACTCAAAATCACTTTAGAAAATATGTTTATTAATCATCAAACACTTAGTTTTCATCATCAAACATCACAAAGCTCACAAAATCAACAATGGAATAACTCAAAATCATCATCAATTTCATGAATTAAGGCATGGGCTTAAGAGAACACGAAGCAACATTCACAAAAAACATAGAAATCACCAAAAATGGATCAAAACACATACCTTAATCAAGCAAAATTCTAGCCGAACCCTAGCTAGAATTCTTTTCTTTCCTTTCTTTGTATTTTCGGCAAGATGAACACAAAATGGCCACTAATTCATGTTTTGTTTTAATTAATAAACATTAATAACCGTTTTACAATTTTAACCTTAATTAAAGCATTATAAAATCATTCATTTAATGGCCATTTATGTCAAATTCCACTATCTATGGTCTAATATCAACATAAGGACCTTTCATTTAATAAACCATGGCAATTAAGCACTTTTAACAACTAGCACACAACTTTTGCATTTTACGCAATTAGGTCCTTTTTCACTAATTGGCACACAAACGATAAAATTTTCACACAGAACTTTCACACATACTTTATCACATGCCATAAAAGTCAAAAATAATATTAAAAATATTTTTCTAACTCGATTTTGTGGTCCCAAAACCACTATTCTGACTAGGGTCTAAACTGGGCTATTACAACTCTCCCCCTTGGGGATTTTCGTCCCGAAAATCTTACCAGTGAATAGATTTGGATATTGCTCTCTCTCATAGCATCCTTAGGCTCCCACGTAGCCTCTTCAACCCCATGTCTATGCCACAACACTTTCACTAAAGCAATTTTCATATTTCTCAACTCTTTGATCTCACGAGCCAGAATTCGAATCGGTTCTTCTCTATACGATAGATCAGACTGAATCTCAACTTCAGTAGGGGCAATCACATGCGATGGGTTGGATCTGTATCGTAAAAGCATCGATACTTGAAACACATTATGAATCTTCTCTAGCTCAGGTTGTAACAACAACCTATAAGCAACCAGACCGATACGTTCAATAATCTCACACGGCCCGATGAATCTCGGACTCAACTTACCCTTTTTGCTGAATCAGAGTACTTTCTTCCACGGAGATACTTTCAAAAACACTTTATCACCGATCTCAAATTCAATATCTTTTCGTTTCAAATCTGCGTAAGACTTTTGACGATTTGATGCCGCTTTCAAACTGTTTCGAATCACTTTCACTTTTTGCTCAGTCTCTCTGATTAAATCTACCCCGTGAATCTTATTCTCACTAAGCTCATTCAAGTACAATGGTGTTCTACATTTACGACCGTAAAGAGCCTCATATGGTGCCATTTTAATGCTTGATTGAAAACTATTATTATACGCAAATTTAATCAACGGTAGGTACTTTTCCCACGTACCTTCAAACTCAATAATACAACATCTCAACATATCCTCGAGAATCTGAATGATCCGCTCGGATTGACCATCCGTTTGCGGATGAAAAGCAGTACTGAAGTGCAATTTCATACCTAAAGCCTCTTGCAGTTTCTTCCAAAACCGCGAAGTAAACCTCGGATATCTGTCAGGCACAATAGATAGTGGCACCCCATGCAATCTTACAATATCAGAAACATACAATTTAGCTAACTTATCAAGTGAGTAGTCTGTTCTTACCGGAATGAAATGAGCTAATTTCGTTAATCTGTCAACTATCACCCATATTGCATCTTTTGAAACACCCCAAACCCGGTCCACAAGCCCTGACCGGATCTGGCATGCTCCTGGTGTAAAACTCGTTTTGTTATCTTGAAAAAAAATAGGTTGATTTCGAAGAAAAATAGATTTGAAGTGTGTTCATTTTGAAAACCGTGTGGTGATTTAAGTTCGTGTCTCATTAAAACGTTATTTTTATGAGTTTAGAAATTTTTATAAGTCAAAAGGAAAAACCCAATTTGGAACTTATTATTAAGTTGGAAACCTTAGGTGTTTAGGTGTTAAAACAGTTTAAGTTGTTTATCGAAATAATTTGAAACATTTAGTTGAAGTCTTTCGTAGCAGAAATAAAAATTTAAAACGTATAAAAACATAGCTAATGGTGGCCTTATTACAAAAACATCACCCAAAAATAAATCCCGAATAATAAAAGAAAATGTTGTAAATTCTATTGAAAGGAAAACCGAAATACTGAGTTGAGCATGGCCACCACCTAGTCCTCGCTGACCCGGTCCATCACTAAGTATCACCTGCAAAAGATATCCCACGAAGGGTGAGTCAACAGACTCAATGTGTAACAGTACACTAAAAACCCAATCGATCATAGTCTTAATGATAACATTTTTGGCAAAGCCCATTTGGATCACATTTAGCCATCAACCCATAACATAGCAAATCAAATAACGGCAGATTAAATCACATGTACATATAAAATGAAATGCAATCCCGAGCCCACCTAGATATCCATCCGCTACACACCACCCATACCTGCCAATCACACCGTGGGGATTACTAAATCGACCCTCCATCCGCTACACACCATTGAAGGCGCCGCCATTGCAGATCAACCGCACATCGCTTTTATAATCGTGGCATAGCCACTCGATAATTGTGACAAAGTCACCTAATCATAATATGTGACAAAATTCACCGATATATAATATTGTGACATAAGTCACCTAAAAAATGTGGTAAAACCACCGGAACACTTCCTTTATCAAAATCACCCATATGCCCATGCAATAAACATATTATTCGGATATCATGCCATATACCCCAAAGTCATAATGTAATCATACTTATCTCATATCCATACTTATAACATCATTAATCGAGTATATTAAGCGGTTTACGTGCACGAACGCATCGTACCACAATATGGTACCCATAGCCACATTCACACGCATTTCTTATTAACACATGCTATCACTAATACTATCAATCTATCGGATTTTAGTGTAGGCTAAACACCGATAACCGTAAGTACGATACTATCGATACCGACACTCTCGCCAGCGTGATAACAAAGAATTGCTTATCCCTTTCCAACGCCGCCCACACCCCTGTGGCCAATCACGAACAATGCAGAAAATCGAACGCTTAAACTTAGGGGTAGGCACTACCCCTTTCTCCCCTTTACTGGTACTCACATCCATTGAATCAACACTTAATCAGAAAACCCGGTTAACTAACACATGAGATCTTAATTGAATAACTACAACTTAAACACCCTTACTAGAATGGATCAAAATCCCGAGACTTCTCCTAATCCCTGTCGATCGCCTCTAAAAGATCATAGTCGAAATCGCCAACCTTAATAAATAATATGGCCTTTGGCCAATATCAAGACCCCTTACCTTGATTGTCTCGATCCCGAAAATGTCACTTGTCCTTGGAGATGTCGAAATCCTTACATGGTCTATGTTAGATTCGATTCTAATAATTAATGAACCAAAGTAAATGGCCTTCGGCCTAATACCACACTTCACTTACCTTGAATATTCAAATCCCGAACTCACCTTCAAGGTTTCGGCCAAAGAGAGTAAAAGGGATTAGATTCCAAACTTTCGACTAATCCAAAAGAAAAGAAAGAACAACGAATGGCAGTTAACCCTTACCCCTATCGTTGAGATCGATTGCACCCTTTGCTTAAACCCACGAGATTCGGTTATTATAGATAGTTGATATGGTTCGGCTTTTGGAGTTTGCGATAAAGAAAAGAAGGAATGAGTGCTACAAGTTTCGCTAAATTTGAATGTGCTTTCGGCTTTTGATAAATCGTGAAAATAAGAAGAGAGAAGGTTGAGATTTGATGCGATTTAGCTTTGGTATCCAAAGGAGATTCGACCTTAACAAATAAGAAGAAAAGAGATGAAGTTTAGAGAGATTCGGCAATGGTGGTATTTTGGTTGAAGAGGTTGCGCAATGGTGAACTTTGGGAGAGAGAGATTCGGCCTAAGCAAAATAAAAAGAAAAGAAGAGAAGAGAAGATGGTAGATTCGAAACACCCTTAAACAAGTAAGAAGAGAAAGAAAAGGCAAATGACCCTAATGGTCTATGGATAGTTCGCCAAAGTCTAACAAGAGAGGAAAAAGAGTGAATTTTGGTGCGGTTTGCTTATGAAAGAAAAATGGTGGAAAGCTCAGAGAGAATGAAGTTGAATTTCTCGCAGAGAAGATGGCAAAAATGGCACTTTGATGGCCTTAAACTTTCGGCACACTAGCCTATCCCCAACCGATTGCACTTCACCTCACTCCTCTCCCCGAATTCTACTGACACTCAAACACTAGCTTCCCTTGCTTTTCTCCTATTTTTCCTCTTCTTTACTCATTCAAAATAATTTGAATGAGTCAACACATATCTCCTCCTTTAACCGAATTTTTAAAAGAATATGACCAAGTCTCATCCTCATCCACTTAAAGTCCTTGTGCCGTCCATCACTACTCCTCTTTGCCGCAAAATGCAAGCCCAAAATGCTGCTTGTGCTGCTCGAACCTAAGCCCCCTTCCTCTACTTGTTGCGTCACTCTCCTGACACCTTAGTGGCGCCTCTTTTGCCACTTTACTAAGGTAATTCTTGTGTCTGAATCCTCATACAAATTTTCTTAAGGCCTATCTTTCTTAGCTCCATTTTAAAACTCAAAATCTAATATTTTTTTCTAAGGCATTCTCCTACATTCTAAAGTTCCCGGAACCCCTAGAACATATTCAAACCACACCTAGGCATGCTACCACATACATTTGAGTTAAATTGCATAACCCCTAAATCCCGGATATTACAGTTCTACCCCCCTTAAAAATAATTTCGACCCCAAAATTACCTGGCTAGAATAAGTGAGGGTATTGCTGTCGCATTGCTTCCTCCGGCTCCCACGAAGCTTCTTCCGATCCATGGTTACGCCATAACACTTTGACGAGAGGAACTGATTTCCTCCGTAACACCTTCACATCCTGCTCCAAAATCTGAATCGGCTCTTCCTCGTAGGACAAATCCGTCTTAGCTCCACCTCCTCAATCGGCACTACATGAGATGGATCCGATCGGTAACGACGTAACATTGAAACATGGAACACATCATGCATCTCGCTTTCAATTCAAGGCAACTCTAATCGATATGCCATCGTCCAACCCTCTTCCAAAACCCGTAAGGTCCTATAAACCCGGGACTTAACTTCCCTTTGCGACCAAATCTCATCACCTTCTTCCACGGCGAAACTTTTAGAAACACCTGATCTCCAACAGCAAACTCTATTTCCTTCCGCTTAAGATCTGCGTACGACTTTTGCCTGCCAGAAGCCTCATTCAATCGTGCCCGAATTACCTTAACTTTTTCTTCAGATTCTGCCACAATCTCTGGACCCAAAACCTGACGTTCCCCCAATTCTGTCCAACACGTGGGAGTGCGACACTTCCGTCCATACAGCGCTTCGTACGGTGCCATTCGAATGCTTGCTTGATAGCTGTTATTATACGCAAATTCCGCTAAAGGTAAAAATTCTTCCCAGCTTCCTCTGAAGTCTATCACACAGCCTCTCAACATATCCTCTAACACTTGGATTACCCGCCCGATCGGCCGTCGATTGCGGATGAAATGCCGTCTCAAGTCTAATCTAGTGCCCAAAGCTTGATGCAATGCTTTCCAAAATCGAGACGTAAACCTCGGATCCCTATCTGAGATAATCGACACTGGCACTCCATGCAACCTCATAATCTCTGCCACATACAACTTTGCCAACTTCTGCAAAGAGTAATCAACCCGCACTGGTATGAAATGTGCAGACTTCGTCAATCGATCCACTATCACCCATACCGAGTCTTTCTTAGTAGGCGTAAGGGGAAACCCACTAACAAAGTCCATGGTGATTCTTTCCCACTTCCATTGCTGGATTTTTATCGGCTGAAGCAATCCTGACGGAACTTGGTGTTTAGCCTTGACTTGCTGACACGTTAAGCACTTCCCTACAAATTCTGTAACTTCTCGTTTAAGACCAGGCCACCAAAACTGATCCCGTAGATCTCTGTATAACTTACTTCCTCCAAGATGCATAGCATAAGGGCTACTATGCGATTCTGAAGAATTCTCTCGCCTTAATTCCTTATCCTTCTGCAGCATACGGACCTTGCCTCGAAAACACAACACTCCGCTTCGCTTACACCATAGTTTTCCAATTCCCATTCTCGCACTGTCGTACCTTAGCACTTAGATAGTCATCTCCACCGCCTTTCTTTCACCTCACTCAACCATGTCGGCTTGACTCGCAACTCCGCTAGCAAACTTCCATCGTCATACAAGCTAAGATGTGCAAACATCGCCCTCAAATCGACACTACTTTTTCGACTTAGGGCATCTGCGCCACTACATTTGCCTTGCCCGGTGATACTCTATAGAATAATCGTAGTCTTTCAAGCATTCCACCCACCTTCGTTGCCTCGGGTTCAACTCCTTCCGAGTCGCCAGATACTTAAGACTCTTGTGGTCCGTAAATCACCGACTTTTCTCCATATAAATAATGCCTCCATACCTTAAGAGCAAAGACCACCGCTGCCAACTCCAAGTCATGCGTCGGATAGTTAACCTCATGTGGCCTCAATTGCCGCGATGCATAAGCGACCACCTTCCCATCTTGCATCAGAACACATCCTAATCCTGTGTGAGAAGCATCACAATACACCATAAAATCCTTCCCTGCCTCAGGCTGAATCAAGACCGGAGCTTCGGTCAAAACCCTCTTAAGCTTCTCAAAGCTTTCCTGTTGCTTATCTGTCCATACGAAAGGTACCTCCTTTCTCAACAACTTCGTCAGAGGTGACGCTATTGATGAGAACCCTTCTACAAACCTTCTCAGTAGTAGCTCACTAACCCCAAGAAATCTGCGAATCTCACCACGCACTTAGGTGGTTCCCAATTTAGCACTTGCCTCAATCTTCCGAGGATCCACCCTTATCCCTTCGCAGACACCACATGCCCTAAGAACGCAACCTCCTTCACCCAAAATTCACACTTGCTGAATTTGGCATAGAGCTTCTTCTCCCTTAACACTTGCAACACTATCCGGAGATGCTCATCATGCTCTACCTCAGACTTGGAATACACTAGGATGTCATCTATGAACACAACGACGAACTGATCCAAGTAGGGTTGGAAAACCCGATTCATCATATCCATGAACGCAATGGGCGTTCAATCAACCCGAACGGCATTACTAAGAACTCATAATGCCCGTATCTTGTCTGAAAAGCTGCCTTATCGATATCTGCTTCCTTCACCTTAAGCTGATGATATCCCGACCTTAAATCTATCTTTGAGAATACCACAGCCCCTTTAAGCTGATCGAACAAGTCGTCTATCCTTGGCAAAGGATATTTGTTCTTGATGGTCAGCTTATTCAACTGCCGATAATCTATGCACATACGCATAGTTCCATCCTTTTTCTTCACAAATAAGACCGGTGCTCCCCATGGAGACACACTGGGTCGAATCAACCCACGATCAAGCAGCTCCTGGATCTGAGCCTTGAGCTCAACCAACTCCTTTGGTGCCATCCTATACGGAGCGATAGATACTGGCGCTGTACCCGGCAACAAGTCAATCCCAAATTCCACCTCACGATCCGGAGGTAACCCTGGAAGTTCTTCCGGAAAGACATCCACAAATTCCCTTACAGTCCTGACCCCTTCAATAGTTGCTTCCTTAGCCTCCAAGGCACTAACCAACATCAGAAAAGCCAGACATCGCTTCCTTACCATCTTCTCCGCCTTAAGGGCAGATACTACATTCGACAAATAATTCCGTCTCTCGCCCACGACCACAACTTCATTGTCATCAAAAGTTCTCAATGACATGCGCTTAGCAGCACAATCCACATTCGGACGATACTTCACTAACCAGTCCATGCCTAAGATTAAATCAAATTCCCCGAATGGCAACTCCATTAAGTCAGCCGAAAATTGAGTCCCCTGAACTTCTAAAGGCACTTCCTTAAAGAGCTTATCTACTACTACAGTCTGCCCTAAAGGACTAAGTACAGTCATCTTTCTCGGAGATAGGGGCAATCCCGACACAAAGTCCATCGTGATTCTCTCCTATTTCCACTCAGGAATCATGATCGGTTGTAACAAACTGGATGGAACCTGATGTTCAGCTTTAATTTGCTGACAGATCAAACATTTCAAAACAAAATCAGAGATATCTCTTTTCATTCTAGGCCACCAGTAAAACTTTTTCAGATCATTGTACATTTTCATACTTCCCGGATGAACAGACAAACGACTACTATGAGTTTCATTCAAAATCATCTGAATCAATTCTAGATTTCTCAGAACCCAAATCCGATCTCAGAATCTCAGAAAATCATCATCATCAGCTAGAAATTCTGAATCAGAGTTCAAATCACAATGAGCTCGTTTTGCTAGCATTTCATTGTCAACTTTTTGGGCATCACAAATCTGCTGTAAGAACAACGGTCTCACTTTCAATTTGGCTAAAACTAAACCATCATCAGACAGAACTAAATGAGCATTCATTGAATGTAGTGCAAACAGTGATTTCCGACTCAAGGCATTAGCAACAACATTTACTTTTCCCGGATGATAATCAATCACAAGCTCGTAGTCTTTTAACAGTTCTAACCATCTTCTCTGTCGCAGATTCAAATCTTTCTGAGTCATTAGATATTTCAAACTTTTATGATCTGAAAACACATGACATTTCTCACCGAAAAGATAGTGGCGCCAAATTTTTATAGCAAACACGATCACAGCTAACTCAAGGTCGTGCGTTGGATTATTCTTTTCATGCGGTTTCAATTATCTCGAGGCATAAGCTATAACTTTGCCTTCCTGCATCAAGACACATCCCAGACCATTTAACGAAACATCACTATATATCACAAATTCTTTACCGGATTCTGGCTGTACTAGCACTGGAGCTTCAGTCAATAGGGCTTTCAACTGTTCAAAACTCTGCCGACACTTTTCTGACCACTCAAATTTAACATCTTTCTGTAGTAGTTTCGTCAACGGAGTTGCAATCATCGAGAAGCCTTTCACAAACCGTCTGTAATATCCCGCTAATCCCAGAAAACTGCGGACTTCAGACACATTTCTCGGAGGTTTCCAATCTAAAATTGCTAAAATCTTACTCGGATCAACTCGTATCCCCGCAGTTGACACTATATGTCCCAGAAAACCAACCTCGCGCAACTGAACTCACATTTCTTCGAACTTTGCATACAATTGCTTATCACGCAGGGTCTGTAACACAATTCTCAAGTGCTCGGCATGTTCCGTCTCATCACAAGAATAAATCAAAATATCGTCAATAGACACAACGACAAATTGATCCAAATATGGCCTGAATATCCGATTCATCAAGTCCATAAATACTGCAGGAGCATTTGTTAGCCCAAAATACATAACTAAAAATTCTTAATGCCCGTACCTCGTTCTGAAAGTAATTTTCGGAATGTCTGAATCTTTTACTTGCAACTGATAGTATCCCGATCTCAGATCCATCTTTGAAAACACAAGAGTCTCCTTTCACCGATCGAACAAATCATCGATTCTCAGCAGAGGATATTTATTCTTTATCGCACTTTGTTCGGTTTGCTCGGTAGTCAATATACATCCTCGTAGTACCATCTTTCTTTTTCACAAACAATACAGAGCACCCTGTATGCAGAAACTTGGTCGTGCAAATCCTCTGTCTGTCAACTCTTGCAATTGAGATTTCAATTCTTTTAGCTCTGTCGGAGCCATTCTATACGGAGCTATTGAGATAGGGGTCGTCCCCGGCACTAACTCAATGCCAAACTCAACTTCTCGTATCGGAGGTAATCCCGGTAAATCTTTAGAAAACACATCAGGGAACTCACAAACTACAGGCACATTTTCAACTTTCTTTTCTGTCACTTTCGTATCAATCACATACGCAAGATAAGCTTCACATCCCTTTTTCACATAATTCAGAGCTTTCATCGAAGATATTACGGCCGATAACCCATTCAAATCACTGGATTCAATTCAGACTATCTCATCATTCTGACTTCTCTAATCAATAGTCTTCCGTTTGCAACTTACAATAGCATTATGCAAAGTTAGCCAATCCATACCCAGAATTATATCAAATTCATCAAAGGGTAGTAACATCAGATTAGCCGGAAAACAAATATCTTGAAACATCAACGGACAATTCTTGCACACTTTGTCAACCAGAACACACTTGCCTAAGGGGTTCGATACTCTAATTACAAATTCAGTAGACTCAACAGGCAGAGTCTTACTAGATACTAAGTTCACACACACATATGAATGAGTAGATTATGGATCTATCAATGCAATCACATCGATATCAAAAAGAGTGAAAGTACCAGTAATGACGTCAGGAGATAATGCTTTTTCTTGAGAGAGAATAGCGTAGGCTCTGGCAGGTGCTCTCGCCTCAGATCTCACAGCTGTATCCGTTGTTCCTCTCTGACTACCACTCACAATTTCTGTGTTTCTGGGTGGTCTACCCCTAGCTGCCGTGTTACTCGGCCTCTCACTATCTTTCTCAGCTAACTCTGGGCAATCCCGAATGAAATGATCTCGTGATCCACATTTATAACAAACTCTATTATTATACTTGCCCCAGCATTCACCAATATGACATCTCCCACACTGTCTACACTCAGGCTTATTGTTTCTGACACTGCCAACACTTGATTCTATTGGAATTTGAGCTTTAGGACTCGTATATTGTTTCACACGATCTCTACTCGAATGTCTAATCGAAGCATTTGAACGACTGGTTGCATCTCTGAATCTCTTTGATGAAGAGTGATATGGCTTACTCATCGACCTTTTTCTCTCGTCTCTAGCTTCTAAGTCTGCTTTCTTCTTTTCTTTACTAAGCTCCTCGGCTTTACAAGCTCTTTCAACCAATACTACAAATTCAGTCAAGTCAAGAATTCTGACCAAAAGTTTAATATCTTCATTCAACCCTTCAATGAATCGTTTACACATAGTAGTTTCTGTCGAAACACATTCTTGTGCATACTGGCTCAATCTCATAAATTCTCGCTCGTATTTCGTAACAAACATACGGCCCTGTTTCAGCTCAAGGAACTCTTTGCGTTTCTGATCTATAAATTGTTGACTGATATATTTCTTTCGGAATTCAGTTTGGAAGAAATCCCAGGTGATTCGTTCTCTCGGAACCACAGATAATAACGTTTTCCACCAATGAGACGCCGTATCTCTCAACAGTGAAACAACACACTTAAGACATTCACCAGGAGTACATGATAATTCATCAAACACTCTAATGGTATTCTCAAGCCAGAATTCAGCTTGCTCAGCATCATCATCAACTGTGGCCCTAAACTCTTCGGCCCCATACTTACGAATCTTATCAACTGGAGGTTTACTCAATTGACTTGGGTCTATAACTTGTGGTGCTACAGGAACTTGTGGGGGTAGAGGTTGTTGAGCAGCCGGATTCGTTCAAATGAACTCCGTGAACCACTCCATCATCAAATTCGAGGTGCTTCCTGAAGAGTGATCGTTTCGTCACCTGCACGAAGTGTGAGTGCACCTGTACCAACATCAATAATAGTATTAGCAATTGCTAAAAAGGGTCGTCCTAAGATTAAAGGTGTGTCACTGTCCTCATCCATGTCTAGAATAACAAAGTCGACTAGGAATATAAATTTATCAATTTTTACAAGCACATCCTCAACAATTCCCCTAAGAAATCTAATAGTTTTATCTGCTAGTTGAATGCTCATCCTAGTTTGTTTAGGTTTCCCAAGACCTAGTTGCTTAAACATTTTATAGGGCATGACGTTAATACTTGCCCCTAAATCAGCCAAGGCATTATTAACATCTAAACTACCAATTAAACAAGGAATAGTAAAACTCCCTAGATCCTTTAATTTGTTGGGTAGTTTATTTTGTAAAATGGCTGAGCAGACTGCGTTTAGCTCCATGTGCAACGCATCGTCTAACTTCCGTTTATTTGCTAGAAGCTCCTTTAAAAATTTGACTGAATTGGGCATCTGCGAAATAGCTTCAATAAACGGTAAGTTAATATGTAGCTTTTTTAAGAGTTTAAGAAATTTACCAAATTGCTCATTGGTATGGTCTTTCTTCGTCGCGTTGGGGTATGGTACACGAGGTGTATACTATTTTCTGACCGGTGTCTGTGCATTGTGGCTCACCTCAACCTTACCTTTACTTACCACAACTTCTTACCTCGGTTCAGATTCAGATTCTACTAACCCTTCTTCGTCGCGCACGGTGATGGCATGGAGTTTCTCCTTTGGGTTAGGTTCGGTATTACTCAGCAAGCTACCTTGTGGTCGTTCTGAGATCAGCTTGGCAAGCTGACCTATTTGAGTCTCGAGCCCTTGAATCAACGCTTGCTGATTTTTTAGTGCTGTTTCGGTATTTTGAAAATGAGTTTCTGATACCGAGATGAATTTTGTTAGCATCTCCTCAAAGTTCAGCTTCTTCTCCTGTTGGTAGGGTTGTTGTTGAAAGCATGGAGGGGGTTGTTATCTTTGATTTCCCTGACCACCCCATGAGAAATTGGAATGGTTCCTCCAACCTGCATTGTAAGTGTTACTATAGGGATTATTTGGAGGTTTAGAGTTATTACCCATATAATTCAGTTGCTCATTCTCCATGCTAGGATTGTAGGGTAGGTATTCTGAGTTATTCATCCCTCCTCCATTTGTGTCACATTGCATCACCGGATATACCTGCGTAGAAACACATAAACCATCAATCTTTTTATTTAAGAGTTCTAGCTCGTTTGATAACAAGGTGACCGCGTCGAGGTTGAAAACACCAGCGGGTTTTGTCGGCTTTGTTCTCATGACTTGCTACTAATAGTTATTCAGTGACATCTAATCTATAAACTTATAAGTCGCTTCAGGTGTTTTATTATTTAGAGTACCGCCGGCAGCTGCATCAATCAGTTGCCTAGTTGAGGGGTTCAAACCATTGTAAAAAGTTTGAACCTGTAGCCATAAAGGTAACCCATGGTGAGGGCACCTTCTCAATAAGTCCTTATACCTCTCCCATGCACCGTGAAGAGTTTCAAAATCCATCTGCACAAAAGAAGAGATATCATTCCTCAACTTTGCCATTTTAGCCGGCAGAAAATATTTTAATAAAAACTTTTCGGTCATTTGTTCCCAAGTAGTGATGGAACCTCATGGTAACGAGTTCAACCACTGTTTAGCTTTATTCCTTAATGAAAAAGGAAATAACCGAAGGCAAATGGCATCATCAGAAATGCCATTAATCTTGAAAGTGTCGCAGAATTCTAGAAAGTTTGCCAAATGAGTATTTGGGTCCTCATCCTACAAACCATCAAACTGAACAAATTATTGAATCATTTGAATAGTGTTAGGTTTCAGTTCAAAATTATTTGCAGCAATAGCAGGTCTAACAATACTCGATTCAGCCCCAGTTAAATTGGGCTTAGCATAATCGTACATAGTACGAGGAGCAAGGTTTTGATTCACCGGATTCGCGGCAACCACAGGAGGTAGCGGATTATTATCAGCCATCTCCTCGATAATATTGGTATCGTCCTCTTGCTCGTCCTCTATATACTGTAGACTTCGCCTTATTTCTCTACGATTTCTGCGAGTGATACTTTCAATCTCACTGTCAAAAAGCAATGGCTTGAATAAGCACATTAGACTTAAATTAATATCCTAAAAATATTAAAGTAAGGGTTAAAAACACATAATTAAGAACAAGAACAAGTATTTATCATGTAATTCGGATAATTAAATAATAAGATTCGTCTTAGGTTTCATCCTCCTAGGTATTTAGGGAGTTTAGTTCATAACGTAGAAGGAAAACATCTTAGAAATAAGAAAACAACAAGACATAAAGAACCCAAAAACTTCTAAAGAACTTGATGGAGATCTTAAATCTTGGAGTGGATCTGCTTCCGAGATGATTCCGGCGGCTTCCTTCGAGTAAATTCTTCGTTCTACTCTGGTGCTCTCTTAGGTCTTCTTCTGGTGTGTATTTATAGACTTTAGAATGCTCAGAAACCCTAAAAATTGGCTTTTTCTGCGTGAAAATGAAGCAGAGTGCGACAGGGACACGGGCGTGTGATCAGCTCGTGTGAGGAGGCCCAGGCCATTTGCATGGCTCTCGATCGAAATGGGCTAGCACACGGGCGTGTGTCCAGCCCGTGTGAACTCAGCCTGTATGGTGCGGGCTTGGCCGTGTGGATCCTTAAGATGGCCCGTTTTATCTGATTTTGGCTCGTTTTCCGTTCCTTTCACTTTCCTATGCTCTCCTAAGTATAGAAACATGAATTTAAAGGATTAGGAGCATCAAATTCATAAAATTATATAAATAAACATCCATAAACACGCTAAGCGTGGGATTAAAATGTGTTACTTTTATGGTTTATCACCCTAGCAGCCCATATTTCACATTTATTTCACATTTCAACACAAAGTTTTCACATTTCTCAATTAAATCCCAAAAATGCATTTTTACTCAAAATCACTTTAGAAAATATGTTTATTAATCAACACTTAGTTTTCATCATCAAACATCACAAAGCTCACAAAATCAACAATGGCATAACTCAAAATCATCATCAATTTCATGAATTAAGGCATGGGCTTAAGAGAACACGAAGCAATATCACAAAAAACATAGAAATCATCAAAAATGGATCAAAACACATACCTTAATCAAGCAAAATTCTAGCCGAACCCTAGCTAGCTTTCTTTTCTTTCCTTTCTTTGTATTTTCAGCAAGATGAACACAAAATGGGCACTAATTCATGTTTTGTTTTAATTAATAAACATTAATAACCATTTTACAATTTTAACCTTAATTAAAGCATTATAAAATCATTCATTTAATGGCCATTTATGTCAAATTCCACTATCTATGGTCTAATATCAACATAAGGACCTTTCATTTAATAAACCAGGGTAATTAAGCACTTTCAACAACTAGCACACAGCTTTTGCATTTTACGCAATTAGGTCTTTTTTCACTAATCGGCACACAAACGATAAAAATTTCACACAGAACTTTCACACATACTTTATCACATGCCATAAACGTCAAAAATAATATTAAAAATATTTTTCTGACTCATTTTTGTGGTCCCGAAACCACTATTCCGATTAGGGTCTAAATCGGGCTGTTACAAAACCCGATTTTAATCGATGAAGAAGTGAAAGAGAGATTTGATTCAATCTTCAAGCATCAACCTATGATGCTAGAAAAAGGTTTTGGCTTGAAGAATAATGATTTGATGGTTGTTCCTATACCGATTAGAAAGAAAATCAATACTCTCAAGTGGGAATGATTTTGTGATGCTCGTTCACTTCCCGATGATGAACTAGTTCAAGAATTCTATGCTAGTTTGACTATGCAAGATGCTACTGAGGTCATCATTCGAAAGAAAAAGGTACCTCTTACTTTTAAGTCCATCATTGATTTGTTTAACTTACCTGATGTTGAAGAAGATGAGTACTACCCTATGATGAACAATATCAATTAGGATTTTCTTCAACAAGTGCTTGATGTTGTGACAAATCCGGGATCCCAATGATTATAAGAAAGTATGGGAGCCATTCCTGTCGAAGGGGATACCTAAAACAAGTAGCAAAGGTATGGTTTTATTTCGTTCGCTACAATTTTATGCCTATCTCACATAGTTCCACCATCTCGATGGAACAGATGCTCTTGTTATATGCAATTTTGACAGAAAAGTCCATTAATGTTTGGAAAATTATTCTTAAGGAGATTCATGATTGTGCTAAAAAGAAGACAGGAAGTGCTTAGTTCCCATCATTAATCACTTCACTTTGCTTAAGGGCCCATGTTGAAACAGAAGCAAATCTGAAGGGGCAATATGTTCAAAGGTGCATTACAAATCATGATCTTGAAAGGTTAGTAGAGAAGGTGCATGAGCTGAATCAAGGCGAGCAAGAAGAGCCAACTGGAACGACAGAAATGTGAAAGTGTACACAATCGCAACAAGTAATAAATTGACAAGTAAATGTCGAGTTATCGTACCCACAGGGACTGTGAAAAGAATTATTTATGAATGCTATTTAAAAAACTTTGGTGAAGAAAAATATTTTGTTTGAAGAGGGTGATTAAAAACTAAGATTTTAAACTAAGTAAACTAAATAAATAAATCTCAAATGCACGATTTCAAAATACGATTTTAATCAAGATGACATAATTGTGTTAGATTAATTACATTTCTTAACTTAGAATTATTAAACTCATGTTTATATTGTTACTAAATAAATTCACGGCAACTCGCAATTTGCTAACTTATGAACATACTCACCTACCAAAATCCATTCATCTCTTGGCTATATCCCTATGTCAATTCAACCGATTAAACAAATCTTAATAGGAAAATATGTTATTGCACATACATACTTATTAAATCGAAATAATCTCTTGTACATATCCCTATGTCAATTCAAACGATTAATTAAATCTAATGAGCACATAAAAGACTACGTGAGGTAACAAAGTATCCCTACCTTGAAACAGTTTAATCACAATAATCTTGCAAGTTATGCAAAGGCAAATGTATCGTCAGATACCATTGCTAATTTAACCCTCAGCTACCTTAGATGATTAAACATGCACTGATTAAGTACTGTGTCCATTAATTACAATTTCAATCCGTTTAAATAATTAATTCACTAGCTACCTCACAATTTTAATGCAAGAATAACTTAGTCATGATTTTACTTAATCAAGCATCTTACCGAGGCCTATAACAACATAAACACAATTTTAACAATTTTAGCAAACGAAATGCAATCAACCTAACACAAATTAAATTCAAGCTAAATTGATTAAATTAACCATTCCAACAACATAAATATTCATAGATATGTTCATCATAACAACAAGAAAAATTAAAGAGATAGGGAACAAGAATCAAATCCGGTGTTTTTCCGTGGCTTGACTAGTTTGCTCCGTTCTTCCTTCGCCATTGTCCTCGTCGACCAAGGCTGCTATGAACACTTAATTGCTGCTCCAAATGGCTGATGAATGTCCCTTTTCCAAGAGGAGAAATCGGCAAGAGAGCAAGGAAATTTGGAATGGAAAAGAAGAGAGAAAGTGGAGAGAAGAGAGAAAAGATGTGAATGCTTGAGATGTGTTTCAAATGACCAGCCTAATGAGGTTTTTATAGCTAAAGAGGGCTGCTAAAAATAGATAAAATTATTAGCCAAAGAGCCCTCCCTTGGCCGGCCACACATGTGGCAAGGTTGATAGTTTCAACTTTGCTAATTTAGGCTTGGGGCAAATCTATAAAGCCACCAATTGTGGAGGGGTTTGTTTGCAACTTGAAAAAGTATTCAAGGGCCTCTTTGCAAGCTAAATAATCAGCCAATAAGCTGATTTGGGTCAGCATATGGACGGTTTTGGGCTGTCAACTTCTTGGTCGGTTCGGTTCACTCGGTTCGGCTCAACTGGACCAGTTTTTCATAATTAATTAATAATAATTTATTTAATCCAAATTAAATTGGATATAAATTAAAATTAATTATATCATGAATTAATACACATAATTGAACCGACTTAGGCTGAAAATTAATTCACCTTGATACTTCAAATTGCTTCTCGGTTTTGAACTTCTAGCAGTGTCTGCCGAGTCGTTTTTGCCCTTTGTGTAAATCTGTCGAAAAATGATCAAAATTAATCAAAATTAATGATAAAATTAATTAAATTCAACATGTTCATAATTTAAGTGCAATTTAATTATCTTATAAAAAATAATTATTTTTCGATAAGAATTTTATCAAAACTGCATGAATTTAAGTTAAAAAGGGCATGAAAAAGTTTGTGTTTCCACACCCCCAAACTTAATTCATTGCTCGTCCTGAGTAATGCACAAATTTGAAAAGAATTTCTCGGAAACACCTTTGAAAAACTTTGTAACACCCCAAACCCGGCCTGGAAGTTAGGCCCGAATCTGGCGTGTCACATTGTGGTGTTTTTCGAAAACCATGTTTTCATTGAAAACCCTTCTTCAATTTAAAACCTTCTACCGTTTAAAAATCTCGATTTTCGTTGCTTATTAACAAAACAAGATTTGCTGAAAGTCATTCCCTTGCAAAAATATTATTATTTTTAAACCCTTGTTTGTTGCGGAAGTCTGATATAAACAGTTGCAAAAACGTGATATTTTGAAAACAGTAGTTATTGTTTTAAAACCCGTGTTTAATAGACTAGCAGTTTGTAATTAAAAGAAATACCAAATAGAAGTTAAAAGAAAATCCCAATGGCCTTATTACAAGTTTTTTTTTAACCCAACAAATTAAACTAAAAATTTCTAAGTTTAATTTTAAAGCATATCTGACGTGTGGCCACCTCTGAGTCCCTCGTAGCTCCAAATCCTCTAAGGCTGGGGATTACCTGCACAGTTAAAGAAAAGGGTGAGTTGCGAGAACTCAGTGTGTAATCCCCTATTATGGTAACAGTCTGGGCCTAAGCCCTATTCGGTAACAATCTGGGCCTAAGCCCTAAATCATATCAATGCAAAACATGCATGTACCCCAACCCTGTCCAGCCAACTCTCCACCCGTACCAACCATCTCTCCATGTGGGGACCACGTCGACCCATCCAACCAATCTCTCCAATAATACAGCCTAGCTGCTAACAACGATATACGTGGCTGAGCCACTAAGATCAGAATACGTGGCGATGCCACTATAACGGTACTTCCTCCAAATCAGAAAACCCAACCCAACACAATGCAATATGTCATGTCGTAATTAACCCATGTATGCAGTACATCACAATCATATACAGTTATATAAATATCACATAAACATCACTTAAACAACCACTAAGGGTAAAACGGTCATCCTGTCATTTAGGGGTAAAACGGTAATTTCACCCCTCGAGGGTATTTTAGAATTTTACCCACCAAGGGTATTTCGGTAATTTTACCCATCGAGTGTATTTCGGTAATTTTACCCCTATAACGGCCTTTCTGAAGGCCCACTTTCGCCTCAAACGACACGGATACCCTTTTTGATCGAAACGGTGCATATGGCCAAGGCCCAAATTTCGGTCCAACAAGGCCCATTACGGCCTAAGTCCACGAGAAAGTTCGTGGCAGTCCCTTAGGTCTATCGCCAACGTTCGTGGCTCGGTTTATCACTACGAGCGCTCGCACGCTTGAGTGATCTCAGATGCCGATATTCCGGCTTTTTGATATTCTGGCTTTTAGCCGATTCACAGATCATAGCATTAACAGAACAAACAGGAGTGTGAGATTACACACCTTGTTACGAGTTGTGGTTTGAAAAGCTTCCAAGGCACCTAAGATAACGACCATCCATTAGTTAGTCACAAAGTCTTGCTAAGCTCGAGTAATACTCGTTTAAACCAACTTACTTCACTTACCAGAAAATGAAAGTCCCCTTGCAAAGGCTGAGTAATCGGCCTACACCCCTTGGTTAGGGGAATGAGTCCCTAGTGACAAATGACGAAAGCATGTTAGAACGCTACTCCATGGAAACTAGAGAACCAGCCTTTCGACCCCAAAGAACCCCAACTCGAAAAAGAGAGAAAATAACCAACCTATATTCGGCTATAGCCACAACTTACCAATAAGTGGAATAGATTCTGAAACAGTTAGACGAAGGGAAGAGAATATCCGTGCCCTCAACGATTCGGCCTACACAAGAGAGTCAAGGTTGTTTCACAAGGCCGAGAGAAGAAAGAGAGAAAAAGAAAGGTTTGGTGTTCGGCCAAAGAAGAACCGAAAGGGGAAGATGAATATTCGGCTTTGAGAAAAGAAAGAAACAACAAAGTATGAAGAGAAAAAGGGAAGGAAGTAAGGATTCGGCCAACCAGGCTTGTAGACGAAATGCAAAATTGAGCAACTGAAGTGTGAACAACTATTAGCAAAGAGAAAAGAAATACACGAGAGGTAGGAAAAATGCACGAAAAGAGAAAAAACACCAAATGTTTCAAACCAAAATGACCAAAAGAAAACTTGAAAACAAAGAGGAATTCTCGGTTTCTCCTAACATTCAAGGTTGCCAAAATACTCCCAATCACACCCCTCTAGCCAAATTTCTCCCTTAGCCATACTCCCAAATTTGGCAAACACTCCCACACAGCTCATTTCCTTGATTTCCTCCACCGAAATCTCCTAGTATTGCTCCCCTCCATCCATTTGAAACTTTTGACCAAGTCTCCAACTCCCCTTGAAGAGTTTGATCCAAACTCTGCTTCCTCCACTCTCAAGTCACAAAATAAAAGCCTCCAATTGCAATTAGTGGGATTCGAACCCCACTCCCCCATGCTACTTCATTGATGCCACAGCCACAAGCCACAAGCCCTTTTTTTGTGTCATCCTAACGCACACAATTATACCTAAGTCCTACTGCAAACAGCCCTCTCCCCCTTAAGGGCCAAAACTAAAATTTTTCTAAAGCTCAGACTCGAACCTAGGCCTCCTTAGGACCCCCAAACACACTCAAATAGCTAGCCGTTCAAGCACAACATGAATTTGAGCAAAATTACAAACCCCTAACTTTTGGGGCGTTACAAACTCCTTCAAAACAACATTCTTCCCAAAATTTTGAATTTAATATACTTATGCTCAAAAACAAGAAATTTGATTGTTATGCTACTTAAGTATACATATCGTTCAAATTAATCTCAACAACTATTATGATAGAAAAATTAGACTAAATGCTTCCTTAACAAAGGCATGTTAACCCTTACCAATTTGATTTTATTTTCTTATTCAAGATTAAGCTGCAATCATTAAGTTTAACTTATGCCTTCATATGTTGAACATAGTAATTTCTCTAGACTAATGTTGGTAGAATAGAAAACTTGAATCAATAGGTCTTTAAAAAGGTTGTAACGTGGCTAGGCTAGGGGTAGGTAAAAGATAGACAAATTTAGGCTTAAAACCTTAGACTCAGCTTCAATCAGACCTTTGGAATAATTTCCCTCAATACACTAACTTACTTTTCTTTCACATGCTCTTTTGTACATATATTTTCTTTCAAGTACATGTGCTCTTTTTTTTTTTCAACACAAGCATTTTACTGTATGTACTATAATTTTTAGAGCATTTGATACTTCTTTCAACTCCCTCAAACTTATTTTCAAAGGATACTCTGAATAGTACTGAGTCTAGTGTTTGGGACAATTTAAAGATAATTAAGAGAAAAGTGATGGCTAAATATTGCAAAGGTTCAAATAAAATTAGGCCATATAGTCTCAAAGTTGGGTTTCAAGGGATAAAATTTCATTATGGTTTGCTTGAAAGGCTCAAACGGTCCAAACAAAAGTTGCCTAAATCATTTTCAACATTCCATGCTTCCTAGGATTTCGCCTCAAGAAACTACTAAGTCAATTCTAAAGACTTAAACTTTCATGCACGTCTAACTTTCCTAAGGTACTAAAAATTTTATGGTATGATTTGCATGCTTTATTAAAAATACATTTATATCATTATTAAGCTAACATAACAATTTATTGAAATAATAGAACTTTATTTATACTGAAGTTTAGCATACTTAACAAAATTTCAAATTATTGAACAAAATATATCCTAATCATAATTAAAAGAACTATTTATTCTGATTGGAAATAATTTCAATTTTTCGGTCCACCCTACTTAAAATGAACAATGTCCTCATTGTTTAAAGTGAATAGATACTATACACCATGTAGGATTCTAGAAAAGAGGAGGTGAGTCAATTTGACTGCTTAAGTACCAAGCTCTTTTTAAATCCAATCCTAGACATGTATATATCTATTGCCACACTTTATACTTCGCGACTTGTTCAATTTTATTAATGATTTCCATCTCTTGTTTTATTATGCGAGAATAAAAATTCCTAATTAACTTAATCCTAAAATAACCTAAGAACATAAATAAAATAAAGTCGAGATCCCCCTTTATTTATTTTCAGATCCTTTAGAATTCGACTCATCTTTGCTCCATCATTATTGTCTTTGCATGAGTCGCTTCGCTCCTTCTTCTATAATGGCCTCCATGGTTCAAATATGTAATCTGGAAACTCAGGCACAAAAATAAATGGGTCATTGTAAATTTTCGTAAGAGCACTTCTTTTCGAGTCATCCCTTATTTTTTATTATCTCCAGTAAGCTTGTTGCTGCCACTGCATATGTTGTATTATGTCCATCAACTTTGACAGCTCATCTCGAAGATCAGGGCAAGGCGGTTGAGCTCTGAACATTGAAGTCTCGGCATCAGGTTCAACTTCAAGTTCCATTGATTCTGCCTTATCAGGGATTTCAGCTGATTGCATTGGTTCGATCTCTGTGGGATCTTCTTCTTCTTCTTTGGGATCCTCACTTTCTTCAACTCGTTGCTGTAGAACAGAGTTTCCAGCTCTTCGGTAGAGGTCCCAATCTGTGATTTTTCCCTGGCTATAGCATGTCTTCTTTACGTTTGCAAGAATTTTAGCTTTTAAGCAAAAAATTGTTATCGTAAAGGGGAAGTAAGCTGGGCCAGAACGTCTAGCAGCACAATTTCGTATCTCTCTCGAGATGATTTTTCCCACATCAATGGTCTTTCCAGTTAAAATTAAGTATAATAAGACCATTCGCTCTAATGAAATCGTAGTCCCATGTGAACTAGGCATAAGGCTGAATTGGACGAAATAGAACCATACCTTCGCTAGTGGTGTCAGATATTCTCTTCGACAAGTGTGAATTCCTTGTTTTGACACAGTCCACTTGGAATCTGGAACTGTAAGTTCCTCGAGAATTTCTTGCAAATTTTCAGGCTCGATATTGCTCATTAAGGAAGAATATTCATCGTTTTCGAAATCAAGTAATTCAAAGAACTCATTAATAGAATTTGAAGTTATTGGTACCTTGATTCCGCGAACTGGAACTTCCGTCAACTCACTTGAGGTTAAATTCGCATAGAATTCACGCACTAACTCTTCATCCACACTAGGTCTCTTCTCACAAAACAACTCCCAATTGAGAGTTTCAAAACTTTGTTAATACGCGCCATAAAATCAATATAGTTGCTTTCTTTCAATGTGAAGCCTTTCTCTAGATGCATCTGTTGATTCTTGAAGATAGTTTTGTATCTCGCTTTGGCTTCTTCACAGTGGAACTTGTTTTGTGATTCGTCAATTTGGGCAGAGGCACGAGTTCTCTTGCGAGGCATGATTAACCTAAACATAAGATGGGAAAAATTATTTTCTCAAAAATTTAATTAATAAAAATTATTAATAATTCAATAAATTGAAAAATTAAATAATTGAATAAAATTAAAATTTAGGATAAAAATTGGTCTTACCACCTTTTTTTTGTAAAAATGAGGAACTCCTAAGAAAATAATTATGAATCAAAAGATGGCAAATTAAAAGAAGTTGGAAAGTTTTCGGCTAAAGGGGTTGGTTTGGTGCAAGGTCGGTGTGCCGCTCGGCTGTGCGAGGCAGCAGCGCACAGCAGGGGTTGGATGCAAGCAGCAACGCGCGCAGGCTAGGCTGGATGTGCGAGTAGCGTACGGATCCTTGTCGAGCAGGCCTGGCGTGAGCGAGCACGGAAGTTGGGCGCAGGTGCGGGATGAAGCTGAGCTGCTGGCCGAATGGCTGCTAGGTAGCTAGGCAGAGTTGGCTAGGAGGCTGCGGCACTTAGGGATTTTGGTGTTTGGAAGGAATGTGTATGAATGAAAAAAAATAAGCATAGATGGGTGGATTTTATAGTGAGAGGAGTAGGAATTAGAGTAGAATTCTTAGAACAATTTAACAATTAAAAAAAAAATTCTAATTCTAATTCTACTCAAAGTTAACAACAATTAACAATTAATTAAAATACATATTAAATTATTAATTGCTATTAATTTATTAAAATAAAAGCTTATTAAATAAAATATGATACTAATCATAATTTTATGCAAAGTTGATAACAATTAATAGATATTGTAATAGATATAATTATATATTAAAGATTATCATATATATATTTATAAAATTAAAAACATTTATTCTAGATGCCTTTTGGAAATATTTATAAAAAGAGGCACCTAATTTTTATTATTTACAAAAAGAGAAACCAAATTTTAAAAATAGTTCAATTAGGTCCCTAGACTTAATGAAAAATTGAAATTGAGTTGCAATTTTAAAACTTGGATCAAAATTGACCCTTTTATTTGAAATTTTAAAAATTTATTTTGCCATTTAGGGAATAATTTCTCGGAAAATTATGTCAAAATCAATTCCCAGGAAAGATTGGAGGGGTCACAAGCGATCCCGCTTAAGTTCCAATCTCATAGACAGAATTTATTTAAACATACTAATCCCGAAAATACATCCTAAATCATTTATTTAAAAAGAAAACAAGAAAATTTAATCATTTGATAAAATGAACGAGATTTGATCCCGTTCAATTTTATCTCCCAGTAATGTTTCAAGCGTTGAGCATTAACTCAAAAATTACCTCCCTTACCTTGAAGTTCAACAACTCCGTATGGATAGACTCGATGAATCATAAATGGACCGGACCAACGTGATTTTAACTTACTTGGAAAGAACCTTAATCTAGAACTGAATAACAAGACTTGCTGACCTGCTTCAAATTCTCGAACTCGAATATGTTTGTCATGCCATTTCTTGAGTCTCTCCTTAAGTAATTTGCCGTTTTCGTATGAAGACATTCGGAATTCTTCTAACTTGTTAAGTTGAAGCATTCGTTTCTCTTTAGCAATTTTAGGATCCAAGTTGAGTCGTTGGAGAGCCCAGTAAGCTTTGTGCTATAACTCCAAAGGCAGATGATAGGCTTTCCCAAAGACCAACCTATAGGGTGACATCCCTAAAGGTGTCTTGTATGCTGTCCTGTAAGCCCATAAAGCATCATCCGGTCTTTTGGATCAATCTCGTCGATTTGGGCAAACTACCTTCTCAAATATGCCTTTGATCTCTTTGTTTGCCAGTTCAGCTTGCCCATTCGTCTGCGGATGGTAAGCTGTGGCAACCTTGTGCTTCACTCCATGTTTGTCAAGTAACCATTCCAACCACTTGTTCACAAAATGGGACCCTTCATCACTAATGATGGCGCATGGGGTTCCAAACCTTGTGAACATATGCTTCTGCAAAAACTTCATCAGAACCTTAACATCGTTTGTCGGATATGCTTCAGCCTCAATCCACTTAGAAACGTAGTCTACAACTACCAAGATGTACTTGTGGCCAAAAGACGGAGGGAAAGGACCGAGAAAGTCAATACCCTAAACATCAAATAATTCTACCTCAATGATGTTTGTTCGAGGCATCTCGTTTCTGTTGGTGACACTTTCGACCCTTTGACATCGATCACAACTCTTTACGTAAGCATATGCATCTTTAAATAGTGTTGGCCAAAAGAATCCAGCTTGCAATACTTTGGCTGCAGTACGTGTTCCTCCGAAGTGTCCCCCACTCGGAGCTGAGTGACAGTGGTATAAAATCTTATGTACTTAATCTTCTGCCACGCATCTCCTGATCATTTGATCTGCACACTTTTTAAACAAATATGGTTCTTCCCAGAAATAGTACTTCACATCGTGAAGAAACTTTTTCTTTTGATGATATGTCTTATCAATCGGCATCAAACCACAAGCTAAATAGTTAGCAATATTAGCAAACCAAGGGGTATTATGGACATGATTTACCTCCAGTATGTGTTCATCTGGAAATGTCTCCTAAATTGGTATAAGTGGAGAATTCCGTTCTTGCGGCTCCAATCTGGACAAGTGATCTGCTATTTGATTTTCTACTCCCTTTCGATCTTGAATTTCTAGATCGAACTCTTGAAGTAGAAGTACCCAACGGATCAGTCTCGGCTTAGAGTCTTTCTTGGAAAGTAAATACTTAATTGCCGAGTGGTCCGTATAGACAGTCACTTTGGTACCTACAAGATAAGATCAAAACATGTCAAAAGCAAACATAATAGCAAGTAACTCTTTTTCTGTTACCGTGTAATTTAGTTGAGCTCCTGTCAGAGTCCGACTCGTATAGTAGATGAGATGAAAAACTTTGTTCCTTCGCTGACCCATGACAGCTCCAATCGCGAAGTCACTTGCGTCACACATCAATTCAAATGGCAAATCCCAGTCTGGTGTGACTATTATGGGTACCGAGACTAATTGGCTCTTCAAATCGTTGAAAGCTCTTAAGCACTCCTCATCAAATTTAAATGCCGTGTCCTCTTCCAATAATTTTCATAAGGGTTTAGCAATTTTGGAGAAGTCTTTGATAAATCTTCGATAGAAACTGGCGTGGCCCAAAAAGCTCCTAACACCCTTTACAGATGTCGGAGGTGGGAGTTTTTGAATAACATCTACCTTTGCTTTACCTACCTCGATTCCATGTCTTGTTATCCGATGCCCTAGAAAAATACCTTCTCGTACCATGAAATGGCACTTTTCCTAGTTAAGTACAAGGTTTGTTTCTTCACATCGCCTTATTACCTTGGCTAGATTGGCTAGGCAATCATCATATGTATCTCCGAATACTAAAAAATCATCCATAAAAACTTCCAAATATTTCTCAACCATGTCAGTAAAAATAGACATCATACATCTTTGAAATGTAGCAGGTGAATTACATAAACAAAATAGCATGCGCCTAAATGCAAAGGTACCGTACGGACAGGTGAATATTGTCTTGTGTTGATCTTCTAGTGCTACTGTAGTCTGATTATACCCCGAGTATCCATCAAGAAAATAGTAATAGTCTCACCCGGTGAGTCTATCCAGCATCTGATCCAAAAATGGCAAAGGAAAGTGATCTTTCCTAGTCGCCTTATTCAGCTTCCGATAATCGATGCAAATTCTCCATACCGTAACCATTCTAGTTTATATCAACTCATTATTCTCGTTTTCAATGACCGTGATACCTCCTTTCTTCGGTACGCACTGGACCAGACTTACCCATGAACTGTTTGAGATGGGGTAAATTATACACGCATCTAACCACTTGATGATTTCTTTCTTTACTACGTCTTTTATGATGAGGTTCAGTCTTCGTTGTCCATCAATCATCCCTTTCTCGCCATCTTCTAGTATGATCTTGTGCATGCATACAGATGGACTAATACCGTGAATATCGACTATGGTCCATCTGATAGCCTTCTTGAATTGTTTCAATACAAGGATGAGTTTCTCTTCTTTTTCATTGGTTAATTCTATTGAAACAATCACAAGCAAAGTAGAAGCGTTACCTAAATAAACATATTTTAAATATGAAGGAAGTACCTTGAGTTCTAATTTAGGTGGCTCCTTGATTGATGCTTTTGGTTGGGCATAATCCCTATTCTCTAACTCCAAAGATTCAAAACGGTATTGCGGATGAAATCCCCTTTGATTAGCTTCTAGCAAAGCTAAGTATTCATCCTCCTCTTCATCATTTTAAGGGTCTGATGTCAAAATTTGTTCTAATGGATCCTCAACAGAGTTGAGTTCCTTCTCCATGATTAAATCCTCTAAATCAGACACTGCAGAATAATCATCAATTGTGTCAGGAAATCACGAAGACTTAAAAACGTTAAATGTTACCTGATCATCCTTAACACGCATAGTAAGCTCGCCCTTTTGCACATCAATAAGGGTCATTCCGGTTGCTAAGAACGGTATTCTTAGGATGATTGGCACCTCTTTGTCTGCTTCAAAGTCTAGAATCACAAAGTCAGCAGGAAAGATAAATTTGTCTACACGTACCAATACGTCCTCGATTTTTCCTTCTGGATGTGCTAAGGATCGATCTGCTAATTCAAGTGTAACCATAGTCGGTCTAACTTCACCTATCCCTAACTTCCTAAATATTGACATAGGCGTCAAGTTGATACTCGCACCTAAGTCACATAGTGCCTTACCACAATATGTTGCTCCAATGTTGCAAGGTATGGTAAAACATCCAGGATCCTTAAAATTTGGGGGTAGTTTGTTTTGAAGATACGCACTGCATTCCTTTGTCAAGGCTACCGTCTCAAATTCTCCAAGTCTTCATTTTTTAGACAGGATATCCTTCATGAATTTGACGTAGTTCGTCATTTGTTCAAGTGCTTCAACCAACGGGATGTTGATATGAAGTTGCTTGAGTACGTCTAGGAACTTCTTGAATTGAATTTCCTACTTCTGCTTCTGAAGTCTTTGAGGGTAGGGTGAAGCAGGCTTCTTTACTGGAATTGGTTTATTTATCCTCTGTGGCAATTCTACGTCTATCGAAGTTGTTAGTTTATCAGAATTAACTGGGTCAGAAGTTACCTTATCAGATTTTGCAGATTCAGGTTCCGGTGAAACTGGAATTTCAACACTTGGTTGAACTTCCTCTGAGTCTTAAGCTACAACTGGATCCTCTTGAACTTCGACGGTGTTGGGCTCTAATGTTTTTCCGCTCTTCAATGCCAATGCTTTATAATGCTCCTTCCCTGGATTCCTTGGATTCTCTGTATCACTAGGTAAAGCACATTGTGGTCGGTTTCTAAGTTCAGTTGCAAGCTGGCCCATTTGGTTTTCCAGATTTTTCAATGTAGCTGCTTGGCTTTGAATTAATGCATCATTCATCGCCATGTATGCATTTAACAAATTTTCTAAGCCATTGGATGGTTCAGCTTGGGTTGGTTTCTAAACTTGTTGGGGAAAACTAGGTGGCTGGGTCAATCTAGGTTGGGCGTAAGTGTTACTGGTTCCAGCCCCTTGGTTACTCCAGGAAAAAATTGGGTGGTTTCGCCATGATGGGTTATAGAAATTGGATTGCAGTCCTTGCCTTCCTTGATTTTGGTTCTGGTTACCCATGTAATACACGGATTCTGGGTTCGATGGATATTCTTCAAACAAATGTCCTTCCCCACAATAGACATAGGCTAAATTTTCAACTTGATTCGGTGGCTGAGCTGTAAAACTATTAAACCCATTAGTGGTAAAAATTTTAAGCATTGAGGATATTGATGATGCCTGAGATGCAAGTGAAGTAAGAGCGTCCACTTCATGTATTCCAGCGACTCGTCTTCCTGACGCTGCTCGATTGGTTGGCCATTGATAATTTTTGCTAGCAATCCTCTCAATGATTTCATAAGCCTCATTATAAGACTTAGAAAGGAGAGCACCATTAGCAGAAGCGTCCACTACCATCCTCGTGTGTGCATTGAGACCATTATAAATATCTCAAGTTGGAAGCAATGTGGGATTCCGTGATGAGGGCACTTCCATAATAATTCTTTATACCTTTCCCATACCTCATACAAGGACTCATCATCCATTTGTTGGAAAGCAGTGATCTCGTTCCTTAACTTAGCATTCTTGCTAGGCAGAAAATATTTCATGAGGAATCTTTCTACTAACTCTTGCCATGTGGAAATTGAATTTGGTGGCAATGAGTTCAACCAGGCTCGAGCTTTGTCCCTTAGTGAATATGGGAACAGCTTCAATCGTAATGCATCTTCGGGTACTCCTGCTAACTTGAAAGAGTCACTCACCTCCATAAATAGTCTTAAGTGAAGATGATGATCTTCGGTAGGCATTCCACTGAATTTGCCCATAGTCTGAAGCATTTGGAACATAACTGGCTTCAGCTCGAATTGTTGTGCCTCAATTTCAGGTCTCCTAATACCTAGATTAAGATCATGAAACACTGGCACGACATACTGTCTTAAAGCTCTATCCCTATCATCAGCAATAAGGATAGGATTTTGAGCAGGGTTTGCTTCGTTTCCTTGATTCAAATTTTGAAGGTTCATCTCTTCGGTCCTTCTCTAATTCGCTTGTCTTCTTCACTGTCGAAAAGTTCTTTCTATCTCAGGGTCTACAGGAAGTAAATCAACAATTCGGTCCATACTCATAAACACCTGAAATAATCACAAAAAAATTAATTAAGTTAAAATTTAAACAGAAAATTAAACCAAAATGCAAAACTAGCAAATTCACAAATAATGACTTTTTAAAACAGTCCCTGGCAACGGCGCCAAAAACTTGGAATGACGAAAATGTGCAAGTGTACACAATCGCAACAAGTAATAAAGTGACAAGTAAATGTCGAGTTATCGTACCCATAGGGACTGTGAAAAGAATTATTTATGAATGCTATTTAAAACACTTTGGTGAAGAAAAATATTTTGTTTGAAGAGGGTGATTAAAAACTAAGATTTTAAACTAAGTAAACTAAATAAATAAATCTCAAATGCACGATTTCAAAATACGATTTTAATCAAGATGACATAATTGTGTTAGATTAATTACATTTCTTAACTTAGAACTATTAAACTCATGTTTATATTGTTACGAATAAATTCACGGCAACTCGGTAATTTGCTAACTTATGAACATACTCATCTACCAAAATCCATTCATCTCTTGACTATATCCCTATGTCAATTCAATCGATTAAACAAATCTTAATAGGCAAATATGTTATTGCACATACATACTTATTAAACCGAAATAATCTCTTGTACATATCCCTATGTCAATTCAAACGATTAATTAAATCTAATAAGCACATAAAAGACTACGTGAGGTAACAAAGTATCCCTACCTTGAAACAGTTTAATCACAATAATCTTGCAAGTTATGCAAGGCAAATGTATCGTCAGATACCGTTGCTAATTCAACCCTCAGCTACCTTAGATGATTAAACATGCACTGATTAAGTACTGTGTCCATTAATTACAATTTCAATCCCTTTAAATAATTAATTCACTAGCTACCTCACAATTGTAATGTAAGAATAACTTAGTCATGATTTTACTTAATCAAGCATCTTACCGAGGCCTATAACAACATAAACACAATTTTAACAATTTTAGCAAAAGAAATGCAATCAACCTAACACAAATTAAATTCAAGCTAAATTGATTAAATTAACCATTCCAACAACATAAATATTCATAGATATGTTCATCATAACAACAAGAAAAATTAAAGAGATAGGGAACAAGAATCAAATCCGGTGTTTTTTCGTGGCTTGACTAGTTTGCTCCGTTCTTCCTTCGCCGTTGTCCTCATCAACCAAGGCTACTATGAACACTTAATTTCTGCTCCAAATGGCTGATGAATGCCCCTTTTCCAAGAGGAGAAATCGACAAGAGAGTAAGGTGATAAACCAAAATAGTAACATATTTTAGGCCCACATTTAGTATGCTTTTGGTTGAATTATCCCTTGATTTATGTAAAAAGGTGCTCTTAATCCTTTCTTTTCATGTCCTATACTCAGGATAGCACCAGGGGATGAAAAGAACGCAAAACGGGCTTAAAACGGGACAAATGGGCCAAAGCATGAAATCGACACGGCCTGGGCCAAAGATCACAGGACCGTGCCTCCTTAAAGATCTCGAACACGACCTGGACCACGATTTACACGGCCGTGCCTCATTAAAGAAGTTCGAGCCCGGCCTGGCCATGATCCACACAGGCGTGTGCCATGGCCGTGTCCCTGTCACTGGAAAGAGCAATTTCACTCGGATTTGGATGCTTGGAGGCAAAGAAACACACTCCAAAGTCTAATTAAACCCCCAATTAGGAATTGCACTCAAATTAGGATACTTGGAGGCCAAGTAACACATCTCAAAGCCTATATAAACACCCTAGGGGGCAACTTAATGGGGAGTTCGACGAAACCCTCTGTGTCGAGGGGAGCCCAAAGCCATCGTCTAGGGGCGTCGTGCTAGGCAGGAGAAAGCGATTTGTGGGGATTCACTCAGGGGAAGCCAGTTTGATCCATCTCAAGAAGCCGGAATTATACTCAAGACGGAGGATCTCCTCTTCAATTCCTTCAGGGGGTTTTAGGGATTTCTTATGTTTTGTTTTATCTTTTCTCTTGAGATGTTTTCCTTTATTGTTATGAACTAAACCCTTCGGATACCCGAAGGGGATGAAACCTATGAAGAATCTTGTTATTGTTTTCTGAAATATATGATAAATACTTAGTTTGTTCTTAATTATGTGAGCTTAATCCAAATTTAATGTGCTTAGGTGGAGGAGGAATAGACCCTGCCTAAGTGTAGATCCAACATAATTAAGTGGAGTTGATCGCACGCCTAGAGATAGGGTGACGAGATTTTGCCGGATTAGGGTGAAACCTAATATGGGAATCCATAGATCGATTTACTGGCTATTCTAGGGGTTATTATAAGAGAACGAGAGTTCCACTAATTAACCTAGGGTTAGACGTTATTCGCCTCGAGAGAGGGTTTAATATACGTTAGGGAGTCTTACAGATCAAACTAAGTGAATAAATCGTATGGTTCAGTGTTAGATAACAAGTGAAGTCTAGGTGGATTCTTCCTAGGGTATCATCTAAATCAACTGAGTTTTTCCCAAGTTATTTTCCAAATTCATTATTCTTTGTCTTAGAGTCTTTAGTTTAGTAGTTAATTAATTTAGATTAGATAAACAATCTCTCTTTATTTTTAGGCTAAATAATAGAAAGAAAGTTAGTATTAGTACTTTTAGTTCCTTTGGGTTCGATAATCCGGTCTTGCCTAAGCTATACTACTGTTCGATAGGTGCACTTGCCTTTAATCATTGTCAGAGTTAGTTTCCAGGTTCGATCATTCTTTTATAAATTTTAAAACTCTGATTTACAGCGATCAAGTTTTTGGCGCCGTTGCCGGGGAACTAAAATATTAAGAACACTCTATTTTTATTACTTTAGCCATTTTTTTATTTTTTATTTTTGCAATTTTTTTTTTACTTTGCTAATTTTTCCTCTATTTTGCTTTTGGCAGATAATTTTAGTCTATAGAGAAGATGGCACTGAATAATTATCAGTGGCAAGCGATGAGGACGATTCCTACTAAAGCAGCCAATGTCTTCAACCTCGACGTGGTCACCAGGTTATCTAATCAGTTAGAGATGATGAATAAAAAATTTGATGGTTTGAATAGCCTCTCGCAGGTACACCTAGAAATACAATATGATTCGAATTTAGTGAAGGGTTAGACGAACCAAACTCAAGGGAAGAACCTGTGGTAAGTGAAGATAAGGTTGAAGTGTGCCATGATATACCAAAACCGACAATTACAGAGTACCAACCTCGTGTGCCATATCCCGATGCAACAAAGAAAGACCACACAGAGGAAGAAGTCGGTGAACTCACACTTCGTGTAGACGACGAAACAATCACTCTTCAAGCTCTTGACTCAGCTAGGACATCGAGTAATAAAGGTACGAACGTTAATTTTATTGATAACCATTTGGTTCAACCTTCTTTACAGGAAGCATCAGGAAATCACCTAGCTGAGCTAGATCTTAGACCTCGTACCCATAAAGAAATAATTCATGAAGAACTAAGGCTTCAGGTCGATGAACTAGACGAGTGGAAAACACAATTTAAAGAGAAGCTAGGAATACACGAAGTGAAACCGACGGCAACCCCAGACGAGCTGATAGGAACAACAAATCACTTCAAAACAGGGGATCAGGTATTGTCGAATAAGGAAGACCCTCGAATCGCCAATTCAGACCTCAAGACAAATGAAGAAATCACTTTTGAGGTACTTAATGTCTTCCTATACGGGCCAGTCGAGGTAAGCAATCCTAAATTCAGTACTTTTGAGGTAAACACTACTCGACTTAAATTTTATATAAAAAATCGAGTTGATCGCATGAGAAAAGATTTTCACCTCCTCAAACCACCTTGACCATACGGATGAGAGGTAAAGTCTAGCTTAAGACTATAAACGAGCGCTTCTCGGGAGGCAACCCGAGCACTAACCCCATTAATTTTTACATTTTTTTCTTCTTTTACTTTTATTTTCCTTTTTTAGCACCTAACTATAAACTAACCAAAGTGCATATTTCCATACCACACGGCCTTACACACGGTCGTGGCCGTGGTCGTGTGGCCACTACAGGAATGTACAAGGGCGGGGGCAACCACCAGATCCAGAATTTTTATTTAACCCCCTTCTTCCTTTTTCTTTTCCAGTTGTTTTTCTTTTTTTCATTTTCTATTATTTACTTTTATTTTTATTTTTATTTTTATATTTATTTCTTTTAATTTTCTTTTAATTTTCTTTATTATTTTCTTCTTATTATTCATTCCATTTAGATTTAGCTTAGGATACAATAAAATTAGGATGGCTGCTGCGAGGACTCAAACAGTTCGAGACGCTTCCCTACGTTCACCTCCAATCCTATCCGGTTTCTTTTCATTGGCTTCATCCAAAATTCAGGAAGTTTCACTTCTCTCCCCATCTTACGATTTTATGATTATTTTGATATTATCTATCTTTGTACATTAAGGGCAATGTACATCTTAAGTGTGGGCGGTGAATCTTAGACGTGCCTAATTTTTTTCATTATTCTCAAAATCCTGAATTTAGTCTTGTTTTTAAGTAAATTCCTCATATTACTGATTAGAATGAAATTTCCATGATTCATTATCTTTATTGATATGTTTTAGATTAAGTCATTGATAATTATGCATTGATAATTAAATTTGAAGAATACTAGAGAATCAAGCATGATAAGTCTATTTTTTAGAAATTTTCTATGTTGTCAAACTAAGTTTAAATATTACTTTGAAGTTTGAAATTTACAAGGTTGACGTCAAAAATACCCATAATTTTTGTGAGTTTTTGAGCCTTATAGAGCATATATTCTTTTTCTTGCTCACTTTATTGATTATGAGTATGTAAACATTGATTTGTTATTCTAGAACTTGCATCGATTATACATGTCGAGACCACAATTTTTGATTTGATATACAGAGATGATAAAGGCACCTAGGTTTTAACCCACTTACTCCATAAAAAGCCTACCTTCATAATTAACCCCTAGTGAACCCCTTTTAATCCTAACAACCCTATTTATTGACTCACCCACTAATATTAACCCAAAAACCTTTGTAATTGTTATCGCCATTCTTTCTAACTACCCCTATATCGAGATTTGATCTGATGAGTTGCCTAATTATGAATTTTAGTAATTTACCCTTTATTATGTATTTAGTTTGTTCTTAAAAAAATGAAGTATATTCATTATTAGTTATGTGATTAAACGAGCTTATACATTTAAATTGCAAATATCGAAGAAGAAGCTCGTGTTATTAGTATTATTAGTTGATGTAATTATTATTTGTTCATTAGTTCTTAGTTAGGTAATTTGTCAATTCAATCTCGATTTTAACCCTCTAATTCAGCCTTATTCCACACCTTAACCCTAGCCCCGTTACAACCCTAACAAAGACCTTTTGATTTGTGTTTCGTCTCATATTTCAGTGGTGGAGATTTGATTTTCATGCAAGCCTATGGGATTAACTCTTCATGTTTGACTTTTGAGTGCCTAAATTTTGAACCTTAAACACTTTGAGTGATTTGAGTGAATCTTTTGTGAGGATGTCAATCCTTGTCGATATCAAATTAAAGGTAATTATTTAGATAAGGGGAGACGCCTATGTTTTCGAGCTACAAAATCTATAACTTATACTGTTTGAATTTTTAGGACACTTTGAATTGAATTATCCATGTATGAATTATCCCTGAATTATGATGAAGCACTATCAATAGGAATTATGAATTATAGAAAGTCCATTTTAATTGTAAGTTGAGAATTTTGCTTGAGGACAAGCAAAAGCTTAAGTGTGGGGGTATTTGATAAACCGAAATAGTAACATATTTTAGGCCCACATTTAGTATGCTTTTGGATGAATTATCCCTTGATTTATGTAAAAGGTGCTCTTAATCCTTTCTTTTCATGTCTTATACTCAGGAAAGCACCAGGGGATGAAAAGAACGCAAAACGGGCATAAAACGGGACAAATGGGCCAAAGCATGAAATCGACATGGCCTGGACCAAAGATCACACGGCCGTGCCTCCTTAAAGATCTCGAACACGACCTGGACCACGATTTACATGGCCGTCCCTCATTAAAGAAGTCCGAGCACGACCTGGCCACGATCCACACGGGCGTGTGCCATGGCCGTGTCCCTGTCGCTGGAAAGAGGAATTTCACTCGGATTTGGATGCTTGGAGGCAAAGAAACACACTCCAAAGTCTAATTAAACCCCCAATTAGGAGTTGAACACAAATTAGGATACTTGGAGGCCAAGTAACACATCTCAAAGCCTATATAAACACCCCAGGGGGCAACTTAATAGGGGAGTTCGACAGAAACCCTCTGTCGAGGGGAGCCCAAAGCCATCGTCTAAGGGCGTCGTGCTAGGCCAGAGAAGGCAGATTTGTGGGGATTCACTCAGGGATAGCCAGTTGATCCATCTCAAGAAGCCGGAATTATACTCAAGACGGAGGATCTCCTCTTCAATTCCTTCAGGGGGTTTTAGGGATTTCTTATGTTTTGTTTTATCTTTTCTCTTGAGATGTTTTCCTTTATTGTTATGAACTAAACCCTTCGGATACCCGAAGGGGATGAAATCTATGATGAATCTTGTTATTATTTTCTGAATTATATGATAAATACTTAGTTTGTTCTTAATTATGTGAGCTTAATCAAAATTTAATGTGCTTAGGTGGAGGAGGAATAGACCCTGCCTAAGAGTAGATCCAACATAATTAAGTGGAGTTGATCGCACGCCTAGAGATAGGGTGACGATATTTTGCCGGATTAGGGTGAAACCTAATATGGGAATCCATAGATCGATTTACTGTTATTCTAGGGGGTTATTATAAGAGAACGAGAGTTCCACTAATTAACCTAGGGTTAGACGTTATTTGCCTCGAGAGAGGGTTTAATATACGTTAGGGAGTCTTACGGATCAAACTAAGTGAATAAATCGTATGGTTCAGTGTTAGATAACAAGTGAAGTCTAGGTGGATTCTTCCTAGGGTATCATCTAAATCAACTGAGTTTTTCCCAAGTTATTTTCCAAATTCATTCTTCTTTGTCTTAGAGTCTTTAGTTTAGTAGTTAATTAATTTAGATTAGATAAACAATCTCTCTTTATTTTTAGGCTAAATAATAGAAAGAAAGTTAGTATTAGTACTTTTAGTTCCTTTGGGTTCGATAATCCGGTCTTGCCTAAGATATACTACTGTTCGATAGGTGCACTTGCCTTTAATCGTTGTCGAGTTAGTTTCGTGTTCGATCATTCTTTTATAAATTTTAAAACTCGATTTACAAATGATCAAGTTTTTGGCGCCATGTTCTTAGGAACTAAAATATTAAGAACACTCTATTTTTATTACTTTAGCCATTTTTTTTATTTTTTTTGCAATTTTTTTTACTTTGCTAATTTTTCCTCTATTTTGCTTTTGGCAGATAATTTTAGTCTATAGAGAAGATGGCACTGAATAATTATCAGTGGCAAGCGATGATGACAATTTCTATTAAAGCAGCCAGTGTCTTCAACCTCGACGTGGTCACTAGGTTATCGAATCAGTTAGAGATGATGAATAAAAAATTTGATGGTTTGAATAGCCTCTCGTAGGTACACCCAGAAATACAATATAATTCAAATTTATGAGGCGTGGCGAATCCTGAGTACCCACTCTACGGATATGGCATGGAAAACGAGCAAGCTCGCTATACGGGTAACTATTCTAGACCACAAAATAATTTTTATGATAACAATTATAATGCAGGTTGGAGGTACCATCCCAATTTCTCGTGGGATGATCAAAGTAGCCAAAGGCCGAAACTCCCTCCAAACTTTCAACAACCACCTCACCAACAGGAAGAGGAGTCGAACCTTGAAGAGATGCTGACAAAATTCATGGAAGCTACAGATAACCGTCTCTAAAAAAATGAGACAACACTTAATGACCAACAAGCATCGATCAAAGGGATCGAGAGCCAAGTTGGGGAACTTACTGACTCAGTTGGGGAACTTACTAAGTCAGTTATACAACTTGCTAAGCTGATCTCAGAACTACCACAAGGAAGCTTGCCAAGCAATACTGAAACTAACCCGAGTGAGCAAAATCAAGCCATTTACGATAGTGAAGGGTTAGACGAACCAAACTCAAGGGAAGAACCTGTGGTAAGTGAAGGTAAGGTTGAAGTGTGCCATGATATACCAAAACCGACAATTACAGAGTACCAACCTCGTGTGCCATATCCTGATGCAACAAAGAAAGACCACACAGAGGAAGAAGTCGGTGAACTCACACTTCGTGTAGACGACGAAACAATCAGTCTTCAAGCTCTTGACTCAGCTAGGACATCGAGTAATAAAGGTACGAACGTTAATTTTATTGATAACCATTTGGTTCAACCTTCTTTACAAGAAGCATCAGGAAATCACCTAGCTAAGCTAGATCTTAGACCTTGTACCCATAAAGAAATAATTAATGAAGAACTAAGGCTTCAGGTCGATGAACTAGACGAGTGGAAAACACACTTTAAAGAGAAACTAGGAATACACGGCGTGAAACCGATTTTGCAACCCTGCACAGTGATAGGAACAACAAATCACTTCAAAATAGGGGATCAGGTATTGTTGACTAAAGAAGACCCTCGAATCGCCAATTCAGACCTCAAGACAAACGAAGAAATCACTTTTGAGGTACTTAATGTCTTCCTATACGGGCCAGTCGAGGTAAGCAATCCTAAATTCAGTACTTTTAAGGTAAACACTATTCGACTTAAATTTTATATAAAAAATCGAGTTGATCAGATGAGAAAAGATTTTCACCTCCTCAAACCACCTTGACCATACGAATGAGAGGTAAAGTCTAGCTTAAGACTATAAACGAGCGCTTCTCGGGAGGCAACCCGAGCACTAACCCCATTAATTTTTACATTTTTTTCTTCTTTTACTTTTATTTTCCTTTTTTAGCACCTAACTATAAACTAACCAAAGTGCAGATTTCCAGACCACACGGCCTTACACACGGTCGCGTTGCCGTGGTCGTGTGGCCACCACAGAAGGAAGGTACAAGGGCGGGGCAACCACCGATCCATAATTTTTATTTAACCCCTTCTTCCTTTTTCTTTTCCAGTTGTTTTTCTTTTTTCATTTTCCATTATTTACTTTTATTTTTATTTTTATTTTTATTTCTTTTAATTTTATTTTAATTTTCTTTATTATTTTCTTCTTATTATTCATTCCATTTAGATTTAGCTTAGGATACAATAAAATTAGGATGGCTGCTTCGAGGACTCAAACAGTTCGAGACGCTTCCTCACGTTCACCTCCAATCCTATCCGGTTTCTTTTTATTGGCTTCATCCAAAATTTAGGAAGTTTCACTTCTCTCCCCATCTTACGATTTTATGATTATTTTGATATTATCTATCTTTGTACATTGAGGGCAATGTACATCTTAAGTGTGGGGGGTGAATCTTAGACGTGCCTAATTTTTTTCATTATTCTCAAAATCCTGAATTTAGTCTTGTTTTTAAGTAAATTCCTCATATTACTGATTAGAATGAAATTTCCATGATTCATTATCTTTATTGATATGTTTTAGATTAATTCATTGACAATTGTGCATTGATAATTAAATTTGAAGAATACTAGAGAATCAAGCATGATAAGTCTATTTTTCAGAAATTTTCTAGGTTGTCAAACTAAGTTTAAATATTACTTTGAAGTTTGAAATTTACAAGGTTGACGTCAAAAATACCCATAATTTTTGTGAGTTTTTTAGCCTTATAGAGCATATATTCTTTTTCTTGCTCACTTTATTGATTATGAGTATGTCAACATTGATTTGTTATTCTAGAACTTGCATCGATTATACATGTCGAGACCACAATTTTTGATTTGATATACAGAGATGATAAAGGCACCTAGGTTTTAACCCACTTACTCCATAAAAGCCTACCTTCATAATTAACCCCTAGTGAACCCCTTTTAATCCTAACAACCCTTTTTATTGACTCACCCACTAATATTAACCCAAAACCCTTTGTAATTATTGTCGCCATTCTTTCTAACTACCCCTATATCGAGATTTGATCTGATGAGTTGCCTAATTATGAATTTTAGTAATTTACCCTTTATTATGTATTTAGTTTGTTCTTAAAAAAACGAAGTATATTCATTATTAGTTATGTGATTAAACGAGCTTATACATTTAAATTGCAAATATCGAAGAAGAAGCTCATATTATTAGTATTATTAGTTGATGTAATTATTATTAGTTCATTAGTTCTTAGTTAGGTAATTTGTCAATTCAATCTCAATTTTAACCCTCTAATTCAGCCTTATTCCACACCTTAACCCTAGCCCCGTTACAACCCTAACAAAGACCTTTTGATTTGTGTTTCGTCTCATATTTCAGTGGTGGAGATTTGATTTTCATGCAAGCCTATGGGATTAACTCTTCATGTTTGACTTTTGAGTGCCTAAATTTTGAACCTTAAACACTTTGAGTGATTTGAGTGAATCTTTTGTTAGGATGTCAATCCTTGTCGATATCAAATTAAAGGTAATTATTTAGATAAGGGGAGACGCCTATGTTTTCGAGCTACAAAATCTATGACTTATACTGTTTGAATTTTTAGGACACTTTGAATTGAATTATCCATGTATGAATTATCCCTGAATTATGATGAAGCACTATCAATAGGAATTATGAATTATAGAAAGTCCATTTTAATTGTAAGTTGAGAATTTTGCTTGAGGACAAGCAAAAGCTTAAGTGTGGGGGTATTTGATAAACCGAAATAGTAACATATTTTAGGCCCACATTTAGTATGCTTTTGGATGAATTATCCCTTGATTTATGTAAAAATGTGCTCTTAATCCTTTCTTTTCATGTCTTATACTCAGGAAAGCACCAAGGGATGAAAATAATGCAAAACGGGCTTAAAACGGGACAAATGGGCCAAAGCATGAAATCGACACAGCCTGGACCAAAGATCACACGACCATGCCTCCTTAAAGATCTCGAACACGACCTGGACCATGATTTACATGGCCGTGCCTCATTAAAGAAGTCCAAGCACGACCTTGCCACGATCCACACGGCCGTGTGCCATGGCCGTGTCCTTATCGCTGGAAAGAGCAATTTCACTCGGATTTGGATGCTTGGAGGTAAAGAAACAAACTCCAAAGTCTAATTAAACCCCCAATTACGAATTGAACACAAATTAGGATACTTGGAGGCCAAGTAACACATCTCAAAGCCTATATAAACACCCCAGGGGGCAACTTAATGGGGGAGTTCGACAGAAACCCTCTATCGAGGGGAGCCCAAAGAAATCGTCTAGGGCGTCGTGCTGGGCGAGAGAGGCGATTTGTGTGGGGATTCACTCGAGGATAGCCAGTTGATCCATCTCAAGAAGCCGAATTATACTCAAGACGGAGGATCTCCTCTTCAATTCCTTCAGGGGTTTTAGGGATTTCTTATGTTTTGTTTTATCTTTTCTCTTGAGATGTTTTCCTTTATTGTTATGAACTAAACCCTTCTGGATACAGAAGGGATGAAACCTATGATGAATCTTGTTATTCTTTTACGAATTATATGATAAATACTTAGTTTGTTCTTAATTATGTGAGCTTAATCCAAATTTAATGTGCTTAGCTGGAGGAGGAATAGGCCCTGCCTATGAGTAGATCCAACATTATTAAGCGGAGTTGATCGCACGCCTAGAGATAGGGTGACGAGATTTTTCTGGATTAGGGTGAAACCTAATATGGGAATCCATAAATCGATTTACTGCTATTCTAGGGGGTTATTATAAGAGAACGAGAGTTCCACTAATTAACGTAGGGTTAGACGTTATTCGCCTCGAGAGAGGGTTTAATATACGTTAGGGAGTCTTACGGATCAAACTAAGTGAATAAATCGTATGGTTCAGTGTTAGATAACAAGTGAAGTCTAGGTGGATTCTTCCTAGGGTATCATCTAAATCAACTGAGTTTTTCCCAAGTTATTTTTCAAATTCATTCTTCTTTGTCTTAGAGTCTTTAGTTTAGTAGTTAATTAATTTAGATTAGATAAACAATCTCTCTTTATTTTTAGGCTAAATAATAGAAAGAAAGTTAGTATTAGTACTTTTAGTTCCTTTGGGTTCGATAATCTGGTCTTGCCTAAGCTATACTACTGTTTGATAGGTGCACTTGCCTTTAATCATTTTCAGAGTTAGTTTCCAGGTTCGATCATTCTTTTATAAATTTTAAAACTCTGATTTACAGCGATCACAAGGGAATTTGGAATGGAAAAGAAGAGAGAAAGTGGAGAGAAGAGAGAAAATATGTGAATGCTTGAGATGTGTTTCAAATGACCAGCATAAGGGGGTTTTTATTGCTAAAGAGAGCAACTAAAAATAGCTAAATTATCAGCCAAAGAGCCCTCCCTTGGCCGGCCACACATGTGGCAAGGTTGATAGTTTCAAATTTGCTAATTTAGGCTTGGGGCAAATCTATAAATCCACTAATTGTGGAGGGGTTTGTTTGCAACTTGAAAAAGTCTTCAAGGGACTATTTGCAAGCTAAATAATCAGAAAATAAGCTGATTTGGGTCAGCATATGGACGGTTTTGGGCTGTCCACTTCTTGGTCGGTTCGGTTCACTCGGTTTGGCTCAACTGAACCACTTTTTCATAATTAATTAATAATAATTTATTTAATCCAAATTAAATTGGATATAAATTAAAATTAATTATATCATGAATTAATACACATAATTGGACCAACGTAGGCTGAAAATTAATTTGCCTTGATACTTCAAATTGCTTCTCGGTTTTGAACTTCTAGTAGTGTCTACCGAGTCGTTTTTTGCCCTTTGTGCAAATCTGTCAAAAAATGATAAAAATTAATCAAAATTAATTAAAATTCAACATGTTCATAATTTAAGTGCAATTTAATTATTTTATAAAAATTAATTATTTTTTGATAAGAATTTTATCAAAACTGCATGAATTTATGTTAAAAAGGGCATGAAAAAGTGTGTATATTTTTGTGTTTCCACCAACTGAGCCATATACGAAGGAGTCAACAAATGAAACTGAAACTAAAGCTAATTCAGTTACAGACACTGAAGAGGAAGAATCTGGTAAGGAATCGAACAGTCCTAAACCAGTTGAAGGATATGCAAACCCTGAACCAAGGGTTGAGCCAGAAGAAGAGCCAGTCAAGCTAAGTGTTGAACCTGAATCTACAACTCCTATGCCAACTTCCGCAAGTGCTTCAAGGAAATCGGAGTCGTCAATTATGATGGATATGTGCAAGCTCATGCACAATCAACAAAAAACTTACTGGAAATATGCAAAAATTAAAGATGACTCAATTCGAAATACTTTTAAGAATATCTCTAATACTTTTGTTCCTGAGTTCCCAAATGCTATCTTTGAGACATGGACGGAAGATACTGACTATGCAAGCGGAGATGGAGTTGAAGAAGACAAGGGGAATGAGTCAGAAAAATAAAAGGGGGATTCTTGTCTTTTATTTTTAGGTCTTTAGGATTTTTTTTCGTAATTAGGATTTAATTTCTGCAGAATAAAACATAACAAGCATGAATAAACTTAACACTTCTTTAGAAAGAAAAAGACTAAGTGATGTGGTAATGGGAATGAACATGTCTAGGATTGGGTTATTAGGAAAGACTTGGTATTTAAGCAGTCTTAATGACTCACCTCTCTTTCTTTACAACCCTACTTGGTGTTCAGTTTTCATTCATTACTTTGTTCTTGCAATGAGGACATTGTTTCTTTTTAAAGGAGGGGTAAGGCAAATAAATTGCTCAAATTTTTAAATTTTTCAAGTATGTTTCAATCATTTCTTTCATAAGTATGTTTTAATAAATGAATGTTTAGAGACATTTTGTTAATAAGATAGTTTGTATGCAAGTATGAATGATGATTCTATCCGAGTGAAAGTATGTTATCATGAAGAATGGAATGCTTGTATGATCCTAGCCTTAGTAATGTTTGCCATGAAAACTTAGTTTCTCTTGAGATTAGACATGCATGAAGGTTTATATCTTTAGAATTGACTTAGTAACTTTCTTGAGGCGAAATCCTAGGGGACATAAAAATCTAAAATGATACAGGCACTATTTCTTTGGATCGTTTGAGCCTTTTCAAGCCAACCCTATGATATTAGACCCTCGAAACTGTAATTTTGAGCTTAAAGGCCTGTTTATTGCAATGAACCTACATTAATAGCCACATTACCATCTTTTTAAGTTATTCTAATTTTGTGCACCCATCTTAACTAAAGTTGTCTTGGTAATCAACATTTGAGGAAATTTTCAAAAAGATGTATGTGCTCATGCTTAAAAAAAAGATGAAGGAAGAGCGAAGAAAAGTTTGTTCAGTCTCCAAAAAGAAAAATGTATGAGCTTGTAACACCCCAAACCCGACCTAGACGTTATGACCGGATCTAACGTGCCACATCAAGTGTTGTTTGAAAACTATATGTTCATTGGAAAACCCTTCTACAAATCAAAACTTTCTACCCTTTAAAAATCCCGATTTTCATTACTTATTAACCAAACAAAATTTGCTCAAAGTCATTCCCTTGCGAAAATATTATTATTTCTAAAGCCTTGTTTGTTGCGGAAGTTTGATTTAAACAGTTACGGAAACGTGATATTTTAAAAACAGTAGTTATTGTTTTAAAAACCCATGTTTAATAGACCAGCAGTTTGTAATTAAAAGAAATACCAAATAAAAGTTAAAAAGAAAAACCCAATGGCCTTATTACAAAATTATTAACCCAATAATTTAAAATAAATTAAATTAAACTAAAATCGCTAAGTTTAACTTTAAAGCATATCTGACGTGTGGCGACCTCCGAGTCCCTCGCAGCTCCAAATCCTCTAAGGTTGGGGATTACCTGCATAGTCAAAAGACAGGGTGAGTTACGAGACCTCAGTGTGTAATCCCCTATTACGATCATGGTCTGGGCCCTAGCCCATACTGACATCGATCAGGCCTAAGCCCTATTCGATGCTGATGCAGGCCTAAGCCCTACATCATATCAATGCAAAACAGGCATGTACCCCAACCCTGTCCAGCCAACTCTCCATCCGTACCAACCATCTCTCCATGTGGGGACCACGTCGACCCACCCAGCCAACTCTCCACCCGTACCAACCATCTCTCCATGTGGGGACCACGTCGACCCACCCAGCCAACTCTCCACCCATACCAACCATCTCTCCATGTGGGGTCCAAGTCGACCCACCCAGCCAACTATCCAATAGTGCAGCCTAGCTGCTAATCAACAAAATACGTGGCTGAGCCACTAGAATCCGAATACGTGGCGATGCCACCATAACGATACTTCCTCCAAATCAGAAAAACCCACCCCAATGCAGTATGTCATGTCATAGCTAATACATGTATGCAGTGCATCTCAATCATAATCAGTCATACATTTAATACACATACAACACTGGTACTACCACTAAGGGTAAAACGGTCACTTAGACGGTTAGGGGTAAAACGGTCATTTCACCCCATAAGGGCATCTCGGTAATTTTACCCATGGAGGGTATTTCGATAACTTTACCCATAGAGGGTATTTCGGTAACTTTACCCATAAAGGGTATTTTAGTAACTTTACCTATAGAGGGTATTTCGGTAACTTTACCCATAGAGGGTATTTCGATAACTCACCCTTCTAATGGCCTTTCTGGAGGCCTACTATCACCTCGAGCGACACAAGCTCCATTTCTGGTCAAAACGGTGCAGTTGGGCCTAAAGCCCAATTTCAGCCCAAACGGACCCACATGCTCGTGTAGCCCATTCAGCCCATTTTCGGTCACGATTTTGCGGACTTCGCAGCCACATCTATCATCCGGCACTTACCCTGGATTTTGCCCCTGTGGGCCCATTAGCCCATTGGGCCCACTTAGCCACTTCGGCTCAACAAGGCCCATTACAGCCTCAGTCCCACGAGAGGGTTCGTGGCACTCCTAACAGTCTATCGCCAACACTTGTGGCTCGGTTTAACTCCACGAGTGCTCTCACGCTCGAGTGATCTTAGATGCCGATATACCGACTTTTCGGTATTTTGGCTTTTAGCCGAATCACAAATCATCACATTAACAGAACAAACAGGGGTGTAAGATTACACACCTTGATTACGAGTGTTCCGCCAATCCCTTAGCACCGATCCTATGTTAGACAAGCTCAACAGTTAGTCAAACGATTACGAGGGTTATCCTCCCACTACACAACAAAACCAAAACCCCATTAACACCTACCTTGTTTCACCGGGTTTTGCTAAGCTCTTCCGAATTCCAGTGAAGATTAAGGATCACTGAAAGTACCTTGTGTTACAAAGCCCCATTATTAAAAGAGTTTGAATAAAGATGTGATTAACATCCACCCTTGACAAAAACAAAGCGAAAGTGCTTACTTGCTCAAGGCTAAGAGTACGAATCGATTGCTTCCGAGCGCTTGACCCTTCCTACTCCTCGAGTGACCCTAACACCAACCAACATCAAACTTAAGAAGAAGGGAAGATTTGGCAGTAGGGAGAAAAACTAGCACCATCACGAAATAACTAGAAAACGGTTAGTACTACTTACCCTCAGATTCGACAAAGACAGATTCCTTTGAGCAAAAAGGAGTTGAACACATACGGCCCTCAGAGATGCAAGTAAACTAGAGAGAAGTAGAGGTTAACTTCGGCTCACTCAAGGGAACAAAAGGTGTGGCGTTGAGAAGGAGGGAAATATGGATTCGGCTAACTTGAAGAGAACAAAGAAAGAAATGTGGAGAGAAAAGGGAATGTTAAATTCGGCCAAGGAACCTTAGAGAAGGAAAGAAGTGTAGGTAGAAAGTGGGAAGCAGTTGAGGAATTAATTAATGAAACGAAAACCCGAATGGTAAAAAAAATTGCCTAAGACGTCACCTCAGAGAGAAAACCCAAAATGAACAAAAGAAGAAGTACCACAACACAAAGAAACTTTCGGTTTGCACTCACACTCAAGTTGCCAAAAATGCTTCCTATTACCCTTCTCCAGCCGAAATTCTCACTTAGCCACACTCCCAATTTCGTCCAACACTCCCACCCTCATCACTTCCTTGATTTTCTCCACTATTTCTTCCTTGATCACTCCTAGCCTCCCATTCAAACTTGTTGACCAAGTCCTCAACCACCTCTGTAGAGTTTGATCCAAACTCTACCTCTTGCTCCATCAATTCATAAAATAAATGTCCCCTTTTGCGTCATGGGATTCGAACCCCTCTCTCTTTGCCCTCCTAATGGCGCCACAGCCATCATGCCACAAGCTCTCTTGTGACACTTAAACGCACACAGATATACTTAAGTCCTACTGCAAACAGCCCTCTCCCCTTAAGGGCCAAAAACTAAAATTTTTCTAAAGCTACCCAGGCCTCCTTAGGACCCCCAAACACACTCAAATCGCTAGCCATTCAAGCACAACATGAATTTTAAGAAAAATTACAGCCCCTAATTTTTGGGACGTTACAGAGCTTCAGTTCAAAATAAGTTTGGGGGTGTTCCAAAGGTTCACTTAAAGAAAAAGGCTATATTTCGAGAAATCCAAGACAAAGTTAAAGGTTAAGATTTTGAAACCGAAATGTCTCATCTCTTAAAATCCCTACCTTTAATCGAGCCTCATTACAACCTTATAAAAGACCTATTGATTTGATGAATATGTCACCTACATTAGTGGAGAGGAAGTACTAAGTTCAACATATGAAGATCATAAATAAGCCTTATGATTATTTGCTTGATTGATAAGAAATTATGTTGAATGAAGAATGTTATCTGTGGCTGTGACATGCATACAAACTATGATTCATGTTGGCATATTTTGAAACTTAGTATAAAACTTTAAAAATATTTGCATATGAATTACTTATTAATAAAGAAGATCTATGAACATGAAGTTATTAATGCATGATTATGGGACAAAGATTGATCTTTGCTTACGATTAGCAATTTTGCCTTAGCAAGACCTTTTGTTGTGCATAAACATTACCCGGGACGAGCAATGATTTAAGTTTGGGGTGTGTAAACTGAAAAAATATAGTATTTTTCCTATGTAATTTATCACCATTTTACTTAAATTCGTTGTTAAAACTAAGTAATTGTTTAATAAATTAATAAAATATGTGAAAATATGAAATTAGGACATAGAAATTATTAAAATGTGATTTTATGCTTTATTATATAGTTTTCATGCATAAAATGGCTTATTTTATATTTATTTGAGCATATTATATTTGTAAGACATAAAATGGGCCATGCATGATTAAATTAAATAAGAAAATATAAAATTATATTTAATAATTCAATTTAAAATATTTCATTAATAATTTGGGTTGTAATTAATTATTTAAATTGGATAAATTTTATTCTTTGGTCCTTTAACTTATTAATTTATTTTGGACAGGTCTGATAGCTTTGCTGGATTACAAAAAAAAAAGCCCAAATTGAAGACCAAGTCAACCCAAATTCGGCTACACATGGCTGTCCACATAAACCACTTTTTGGTTTAATTACACAAGGTCCTTGCAATGTTGAAGAAATTAGAGATTTCCTCGAAGATTTACATTTGACCGAGCCTCAGTCCGGAGTTGTTATGGCATTTAATTTGCTTAAAAATAAAGTAAAAATCAACTTAAAATCCACTAAGCATGGCCAGCCACTCATTTGAAAAGCTTGAAGAGACTAAACCCCACTATTTTTAGCAAACTACCCCCTCTCTTCACCTATAAATAAGACCCCCCTCATTCCTTCATCCATCATCCCTCATCCCTCATCATTCTCTCTTTTCTCTCAATTCTCCTAAGCATTTTCCATTCCCCATGCCTAGCATCATCTCTTCATAGAGATTTTAGCAATTAAGCCTCTTAAAGATCCCTTGGCCGGCCACCTTGGAGAGCCATCAACAAAGGAGCAAAGCAAAGGAGCGAAGGAGCCTAGTCAGTCAGAGTCTTGGGTGACAGCCACTTTGATTTGGGTTTAATCTTTCCTTTCTTTAATTTAATCTAAATATGTTTTCTATGTGCTCTTTGTTCTTGTTTACAACAATGTTAGCTTAATGTTATTTAAGCTAGGATGATTGCTTTGATAAAATAATATTTATTTGATTCATGCTTATAATGTTTGTGCCTCAATCGATCATGTTTTCAATTAAAATCAAGTCTGTATTTCGTTCATACGTGATTGAAATGCACCTGAATTAACCGAAATGATCCTAACTGAATTTACAAACTAGTGGACACATAATTGAAATGTGCATGCTCAATTTAGATCCTAACCCGATTAAATTGCAGGTTGCATAACAACTCTAACCAAGCTCATTATCTCGCATAGTTTTTAGATTTGTGTGATTAAACTGTTTCAAACCTAACACGTCCTTGTTACCTCACACGAATGCTAAGAAACCCTTAGTAAAAAAGAATCAGTAAAATGCGTATTTACTAAGTAAAGGATTCCTAAAGAACCTAATGTGGTTTCCAAAATCATGAAAGATCGAGTTTCCATGGAATGTTTTCTGAATGTTATTAAGCATGTTGATAATAAATTGAGTTTAATTAAAGTAATTGTCCTAGTTTATTTATGTTATAATTGTCGCACATTATGTTTAATTTTGCTAAAATCTATTTCATTCATATAGTTTGCATACTTAGGATAATTTGCATTAGGGATCATTGCATTATTTTAATATATTTAATTTTAATCATCACTTCTCAATCATATTGTAATACCTCAAAAATTACTACAGTAAGAAAGTAAGATATTATCCTTGATATAGTAAAATAAGGAAATAAAGTGACAAAAACGGAAATTTTGAGTTATGTCAACATTGGAAAGTATATTATGATATATTAATTCCAAGAAAGGACTAAATCACAAAAGTAAGAAAAGTTTGTGGCCCAAGAGTAAATACTCAAAAATTGAGGGTTAAAGTGTAAATATGAAAAAGTTGAAGGACCAATAGTGTAAATATTTTAAGGGTGGAATGATCTAGAAACTAAGGAAAATGGATGAATTAGGAACAAATTGAATAGGTAAAGAAGTATGAGGGACTAAATCACAATTTTACCAAATTAAGTCATGACTCAAGGATGGAATTTTAAAAGATCATAAATGGCAAAATGGTCAATTAGAAAGAGAGAGAAATGTAGAAGGCAATGATGATGTTGGTGATATTTTAGATTAATTAAATAAATAAATATTAGTTTATTAATAATTTAATGAGATATTTTATTATTATTTTATTTATATATAAGGAGAGAAAGATGAAGAATCCTCTTCATCTTTCCCATGCACCAACGTGGGATGAAGAAGAAAGAAAGAAAATTTTCTTTTCTTTACAATTTGGTCCTTTTACCAAAAATCCACCATTTTCACTTAGAAACCAAAAGAATTTCCATAACTACCAAGAGAGAAAAATAATAAGGAGACTATGGGGAGCTAGAATATCAAGTTAGATTCAAGAATTAGAAGCTGGAGGAGAGAAAAAATCAAGTTAAAGATTGAAATCAATAGAACAAGTTAAGAACATCAAGATTTCAAAATATTTTTAAGTTTGATATTATTGAAAAAGCATGAAAATGATGTTAAAGTAGAGTTTTTTATTATATAAGGTTCTATGTTCTTGATATATTAGTGAAGGGAATAAAAGAAAGTGATGGGAAATATTGTAGAGAAAGGAAATAAGGGTGTTGTAACATCCTGAAATTGGGCCTAGGAGAATTGGGCCCAATGGGCCTTGGGCGTAGTAGCGTTTAAATTTTTTTGAGAACAAGAGAACGGCTTGTTGGACCTATTAGGTGAGTGATTTTGGAAGGTTAGGGGGCTTCTATGAAGTCCCGGGATTAAACTTGAGCTTTAGGAAAATTTTGGTTTTAGGTGAGAAAAACCCTGGGAGTTGGTAGGTAGGCTTTAAGAATAAAATGTGGAGAAAAATGACACAAGTGGAGGTGTGGTGTAGTGGCAAAGTGACGCCACTTAAGAGACAAGGGGATGACGCCACAGGGAAGGAAAGAGGTCCAAGGTTCAAGACTTGGCTCTTACATTTTGGTTTTCTTTTTAAATGGACTTTAGAATTTGGCTATAGATTTATATTTAGTTGCGCATGGTTTAAGGCACAAGAGGAGCTTGTGGCCTAGTGGCAAGGTGGCGTTTCAGCTAGCAAGAGGTCTGAGGTTCAAGTCTCGGGATCAGCAAGGGAGTATTTATTTTTAAGAGATCAGAGTTTGAGTTGGATTTAAACTCTGCTGACGAAGGGATCCCACATCGGAAAGATACAAAGAAGGAAGGTGAGAAGCTAGCTATATATAGAGCATTCTATGATAGGAGGAAGGATACCTTGGAGGGCGTTTGGGCACAGGAGTGGTCGGAGCGCGGATTAGCACCAGATTCCTATCAGGTGTGTACTTCTCTACTCTAGTTGTAGAGCGGTAAATTGCCGAAGTGCCGGTCACGGCAATAGTAGCCACACGAGCATGCGAACGCACGTGTGGGGCTTCGACGCGATAGTTGAGGCCATCAGTAGTATTCTTGTGGGTTGAGGCTGCTTGGGCCACGATGAGCCGAAGTGGGCCCAATGGGCCCGTGGGCCCAATTGAATAAAATGTATGATGGTGTAGTATATAGTGAACTAGACTAGGTGAATCTCGTATACATGGCTAGATTTGTGTTAGGTGGGCCACACGAGCGTGTGGGCCCGAATGGGTCAAATCGGGTTTTAGGCCCAATAGTCCCAGCATTTAGGAAATGGTAGTTGAGTCGCTCGAGGCGACATTAGGCCTTTGGAAAGGCCATTGCAGGTGCGAAATTACTGAAATACCTTTGGTTTACAAAATTACTAAAATACCCTTGGTTTACAAAATTACTAAAATACCCTTGGTTTACAAAATTACTGAAATACCCTTGGTTTACAAAATTACTGAAATACACTTGGTTTACAAAATTACCGAAATACCCCCGGTTTGTAAAATTACCGAAATACCCCGGTTTGTGAAATTACCGAAATACCCTCAGTTTGCAAAATTACCGAAATACCCTCGATTTGCAAAATTACGGAAATAACCTCGATTTGTGAAAATTACTGAAATACCCCAGTTTGCAAAATTACTAAAATACCCCCGGTTTGCAAAATTACCGAAATACCCTTATAGGGTAAAATGACCGAATCTCCTCTATTCTCACTTTCTTTTCTCTATCGACTCACATGGGACAAAAGCCGAATTTCGGCATTTGTTGACATGATTCCTAACCATCTTTGGAATCGATTTCTTCTAGGATCTCCGGGATTTTGAAGCAGTGGATCGGGGTTATTTATTCTCTGTCAATCGGTCTCAGTAAGTCAGTGGTAAGGATGCATATCGATTCATTCTCTCCCTTATTCTTTTGAAAAGTCGAAGGCTATTAGTGATCTTGTTTAGTCTTGGCCGATTGTAGGGAAGACGTGTTATCGAGTGCTTCGGGATTTGATTTAAGCGCGAAAGGCAGTAAGGTAAGGATTATGGTTGTGCGTTAACCCTTTGGGATTTGCTAGTTTAGCCGAATGGCCTTTGTTAATGATCTTGGTTTGGCCGAATGTAGGAAAAGGGGATCTAGTGCGTTAGATCGGGATCTTCGGATTCAAATCGCGTTAGTAACGTGTGTGTAACTTACACACTTCATAATCATTGTAAACTTGTTAATAACCTAAACTTTGTTAAAAGCCAAACTGTAGATTTCGATATGATACCTTTATGGGTATGAGCAAGGATTTCGGTAAGTCCGCTTTGTTGAGATTACGGCACATGATTTCTCGATGATATTATCTATGTATGTTCGATATATGTCTAATGATTAAGCATGATGGCATGATATGTATGTGCATTGCATTGTTGTGGGTGATATGAGAGAAGGGGGAAGGATTGATATCTCGTGACTTTGGGTCACGGTGGTTTGGCACCACCAAAGTGGTTTGGTACCACAGCTGATTTCGTGACTTTGGGTCACGTGAGGTTTGGCACCTCATAGCGACTTGTCCCAGTGGCTTAGCACCACAAATGGGTTGGCCCCACATTTGATAAAACGGGATTGTCGCCAAAGGATTTGGTATCACAACGTGGGTTGGCCCCACAATTGGATTATTCGTGACTTTGGGTCACCAAAGTGGTTTGGCACCACATTATTATTGATATCGGTGACTTTGGGTCACCAGTGGTTTGGCACCACCAAAGTGTTTTGGTACCACACGGGGTAGAAAAAGGAGTTGTGGATGGCTAGGTTTGGGTGCATGATATGCTTGCTTGATTATGACTTGTGTAAGAATACTGCTATAATCGGGAGGATTATGCACCGAGTCTTGGTGACTCACCTCTTCCCTTATCTTTTTCAGTGACTCGTGGTCGCGGATGAGGAGTCGGGTGGACTCGAGGTGGCCATGCGAAAATTTTTTGGTTTCACAAAGACTTTCGACTTGGGTACTTTATTTTAAATTTCGGTTTTATTTGGGGTTTGTAATAAGGCCATTAAACTATAATTTGCGATTATTTTGACTGCTTAGATTAGATTTCAAGTATTGCTAAGTAAACTACTTGACATGTTTTGATAACTTGAAGACCGAAGTTTTCTAAATTATATTACGCAATGAGTTTTCTAAACATTACCATCGGGTAACAACATTCACAAGGTGATTACAAAGTTAACTTAAATGATTTTCAAACTTAAGTTTTTCCAAGCTCAAGTACAAACGGTTTTGAATTAACTAGGTTCAATTCACTCGGGATTTTAACGGACTTGAAAAGTTAAGAACGACAAACGAGTTTAAAAAAAAAAGAATTGTATCGGGTTTTAAAGCAACACAACAACGATTTCAACAACACTCAACACGGGTTTCTTCTAAACTCATATTTTCGCTAGAAATAAACTGTCAAACTGTTTTCTTCAAAACATTTTCACTCTGTAACATGCCAGATTTGGTCGTGGTGTGTTGACCGAGTTTGGGGTGTTACAGGTGTTATAAACTTGGTAATCAACATTTTGCACTAAAATAGTTTTAGACAGCAGTAGTAGGCTAACTTTAAAAATTACCAAAAATTTTGAAAATTAAATTAGAGGTTGAATAAAATATGAAATTAAATTTTATTGAGTCTAGTTTTTCATAGAAGAAACGGTGTAAGCAATGGAATTGTAAATTATGAGATATAATAAATTTTGTGAGACAAGGTCAGAATGATTTCGGGTTCCTCTGTTCTGACTTTGGAAAATCATCAAAAATTGTAAAAAATTAATTAGGGGTTTAAAATTATATGTTTAAATTATTAATGAGTCTATTTTCAAGAATAATGATGGAGCTCGAAACTAACTTTTATTTCGACAAAGGCAAGCGCACCTATCGAACAGTAGTATAGCTGTAGTGAGTCCGGAATATCGTATCCTCAAGGACATATAGTACTAGTGATAAACCGTAAAAGTAACATATTTTAGGCCCACATTTAGTATGCTTTTGGATGAATTATCCATTGATTTATGTAAAAAGGTGCTCTTAATCCTTTCTTTTCATGTCTTATACTCAGGAAACCACCCAAGGATAAAAAGAACGAGAAACGGGCTTAAAACAGGACAAATGGGCCAAAGCATGAAATCGACATGGCCTGGACCAAATATCACACGGCCGTGCCTCCTTAAAACATCTCAAACACGACCTGGACCACGATTTACACGGCCGTGCCTCATCAACGAAGTCCACACAGCCTGACCACGATTCACACGGGCGTGTGCCATGGCCGTGTCCCTGTCGCTGGAAAGAGCAATTTCACTCGGATTTGGATGCTTGGAGGCAAAGAAACACACTCTAAAGTCTAATTAAACCCCCAATTAGGAATTGCACTCAAATTAGGATACTTGGAGGCCAAGTAACACATCTCAAAGCCTATATAAACACCCTAGGGGCAACTTAATCGGGAGTTCGACGAAACCTCTGCATAGGGGAGCCCAAAGCCATCGTCTAGGGCGTCGTGCTAGGCCGAGAAGGCGATTTGTGGGGATTCACTCAGGGATAGCCAATTGATCCATCTCAAGAAGCGAATTATACTCAAGACGGAGGATCTCTCTGCTTCAATTCCTTCTGAGAGAGTTTTAGGGATTTCTTATGTTTTGTTTTATCTTTTCTCTTGAGATGTTTTCCTTTATTGTTATGAACTAAACCCTTCTGATACCCGAAGAGGGATGAAACCTATGATGAATCTTGTTATTGTTTTCTCGAATTATATGATAAATACTTAGTTTGTTCTTAATTATGTGAGCTTAATCCAAATTTAATGTGCTTAGGTGGAGGAGGAATAGACCACGCTTAGAGTAGATCCAACATAATTAAGCGGAGTTGATCGCACGCCTAGAGATAGGGTGACGAGATTTTGCCTGATTAGGGTGAAACCTAATATGGGAATCCATAGATCGATTTATCGCTATTCTAGGGGTTATTATAAGAGAACGAGAGTTCCACTAATTAACCTAGGGTTAGATGTTATTCACCTCGAGAGAGGGTTTAATATACGTTAGGGAGTCTTACGGATCAAACTAAGTAAATAAATCGTATGGTTCAGTGTTAGATAACAAGTGAAGTCTAGGTGGATTCTTCCTAGGGTATCATCTAAATCAACTGTGTAATATCCGGGATTTAGGGCTTGTGCATTTTTGCATGTGCTAGTATGCCTATGTGTGTTTTGAATGTGTTTTTATGAATTTTGAGAACTTTAGAGTGTAGGTGAATGTCTTAGGAATTATCAGATTTTAAGTCTTGAAGTGGAGCTAAGCTTGATAGGCCTTAAGAGAAATTGTGGGGGAAATTAGACATAAAAAATGGGCTTGTTAAAGTGGCAAGGAGGCGCCACTTAAAGCCTTAGTAAGTGACGCCACAAGCAAAGTAAAAGGGCCTAGGTTCGAGCAAAGGGGATGTAAATAGGAGTTTTATTTTGCTGCAAGGATGAGCGCAGTGGTGGGCGGCAATGGGACACTTGATAGATGAGCATTTGATCAAGTCAAGTACATTCAAAATACTGGCTAAGGTAGGGAGATAATTATTGGCTTATTCAAATTATTTTGAATGGGTAAAGAAGAGAGATAATAGGAGAAAAAGAAGGGATTAGATAGGGGAAAGAGAGTTGGCCGAATGGAGGGTCTAGGTGTGGTATTTTCGGCCAAAGGGAGGGGAATGAGGCCATTTGTTTTCTCTTCTTTTCAATAGTTCCTCTGCCAAATTCTTTCTCTGTTGAATCTTCTCTTCTCCTTTTATTTTGTCAAAGCCGAAATATTCCTTGTGCTAGCCGAATCTTCATTTATCACCATTGCCGAGTTTCTCAACCTTTCTCTTCTTCTTTTCACAACTTTCCAAAAGCCGAAAGTGAGTTCTTCCTAGACCATAGTCGATTATTCATTAAACCCCAAAAGCCGAAACCAATTGATCTACATCTAGCCTACATAGCCGAATATCTCTGTGGGTTCAAGCAAGGGTGCAGTCGATTTCTGTAGTAAGGGTAAGGATCAACTGTCGTTCTTTTCTTTCTTTTCTTTTAGCCGAAATCAAGACTCTAATCGCTTTTATCCTTTTTGGCCGAAATCTTGAAGAGGGATTTCGGGATTCCTATTGTAACTGACTTTAAGAGAGGAGATCTTCAGGATTTCTAGGTATAAGGTAAGCGAGTATGATCATAGGCCGAAGGCCATTTATTGTGTTTAAATGATAGAATTGGATCTAACATATGCTTCTAGGAATTTCGACAGATACCTTAAACAAGTGACAATTTCGGGATTTAGATCCGCAAGGTAAGTAAATATGAATATTCGACCATGGTCATATCAAGTGTTAGTGTCTAGCCGATTCTAACTATGATCTTTAGGGAGGAGTATAAGTCGTTTTTAAACTTTCGGGATTCAAAGAACAAGTTAGTAACTGTGTGTGTAGCCCTACACTAACTCCTAATAGATTAATGATATGAATATTATGTATGTACTAATGGAAATATGAAAAGTGTGGCTAAAGGTACCATTCAATGGTACAGTGGGTTCAGGTACGTTACCCATTAATGCTCTATTAATAATATCATGAATATTGAACAGGACACATATGAGAATTTGTTACGAATGTGAAATAAGGTAAATTGCATTATTTCGCATGTTTGTATGGCGCATGGGGCATACGGGTGATATTGAAAAGGGGAAGTGATCCGGTGGTTTTACCACAATATCCGTGACTCATGTCACGTGATCCGAATGTGGTGACTTATGTCACATATTGTTATCCGTGACTACGGTCACATATTAATATCTGTGACTTTGTCACATTATCCGTGGCTATGCCACAATTTATAAGGGCGATGTGCATGTCGCCCGCAGCGATCGCCTTCGATGATGTGTAGCGGATGGAGGGTCGATTTAGTAATCCCACGGTGCGATTGGGTGAATACGGGTGATGTGTAGAGGATGGTTATTTAGGTTTGGGTTCGGGATTGCATCATTACTTATATCTCATTATATGTGATTGATATGCCTAAATCGCTTTGGGAGTTCGTGGTAGTTGTTACACATTGAGTCTGTTGACTCACCCTTCGTGGGATATCTTTTCGTGTGATACTCGGTGATTTGGACCGGGTCAATGAGGACTAGGTGGTGGCCATGCTCATTTCGATGTTTTCTTCTAATTTGGATTTTCCTATTAAGTTTTGGATTTATTTCGGGTTTTGCTATTGATGTAATAAGGCCACTATTATTACAATCGCTTTATGCTTGCTCTCTAAATTTTTATTACGATACGATTCTTATTAACTCGAAGGTTAAATAACTCATCTTTAAAATAAATGTTCAATGTTTTGACACCTAAATACCAACAATTTTCAACTTAATGTTAAACCCTAAAATTTGGCAGTTTCTTCTAACTTATAGTTTTCAAATACGAAAATATTGTTTTAATATGGACTTCAAAAAAAAATAGACACCATTTTCAACTTGAACCCAACACCTAACGATTCCTCTTCAAAATAACCACATTTTCCAAATTGACAAACAAGATTTGAAATGTTTTACTCGAGGAACATGCCAGATCCGGTCGAGGCTCGTGGGCCGGGTATTACCACCACCAGCTGCTGGCGTTGAGCATCAGGAAAACAGACGGGGGCCGACCAATAGGTCAGGGTGCTAATCTGGCGGGGAGAGGTGGACCGCAGCCACCGCGGGGTCGTGGTCCGATTGGCAGAGGTAATGGTTCGTGAAGAGGACGGGAACACCGCGCAGAGGTGTTGGTAATACGGAGGCAAGACAATCAGTCCGGTGTATGCGATTCACGGGAGGAGGATGGAGACGCACTGACGTCATAACCGGTATGTTCCTTATAGCCGATAAGCCTTACTTTGCTTTAATTGATGTTGGCTCGACCTACTCGTATGTTGCATGTAGAGTAGTCGAAACGCTAGGCATAGCATCTGAACTATCTAGTAGGGAGATGACTGTAGTAAGCCCGTTAGGTCAAACTGTAGTGGTGAATAGGATATTTCGCATTGTACCTCTAGAGATTCAGGGAGTGGTATTCCCTGCCGACTTGATGGAACTACCCTTCGGAGAATTTGATCTCATTCTTGGCATGGATTGGCTAGTGGAACATTGGGCTAAGTTGGATTGCGCGGTTAAGCGAATGGAGTTAAGGACCCCGGAGGATGAGGAGATAATTATGATAGGAGAAAGAAGAAACTATTTGTCTAACGTAGTTTCCGCATTAAAAGGTGATAAGATGGTGCGGAAAGGGTGCAAGGCGTTCGACCTTCGTTAGTGCGTTGGATGCAAAAGAAGAGGGAGTTAGTGGAGTTAGAACAGTAAGGGAATTTGTGGATGTTTTCCCAGAGGAGTTACCTAGAATACCCCCTGATAGGGAGGTGGAGTTCGGAATTGACTTGTTGCACCGAACGGCGCCAAATCTATCGCTCCGTATAGAATGGCACCAAAGGAGTTGGTTGAGCTCAAGGCTCAAATCCGTAAGTTCTTTGGATCGTGGATTCATTCGACCCAGCAGTGTCTCCATGGGGAGCACTCGTTTACATTTGTGAAGAAGAAGGACGGAACTATGCGTATGTGCATAGATTATCGTCGATTGAATAAGTGACCATCAAGAACAAGTACCGTTGCCAAGGATAGACGACTTGTTCGATCACCTTAGGAGTCGCGGTATTTTCAAAGATAGATTTACGGTCGGGATATCATCAGCTTAAGGTGAAGGAGGTGGATATCCATAAGACAGCTTTTCGGATAAGATACGGGCATTATGAGTTCGTGGTAATGCCGTTCGGATTGACGAACGCCCCAGCTGCGTTCATGGATATGATGAATCGGGTTTTTCAACGTTACTTGGATCGGTTCGTCGTTGTGTTCATAGACGACATCCTAGTGTATTCCAAGTCGGAGGAGGAACATGACGAGCATCTTCGGATAGTGTTGCAAGTGTTAAGGGAAAAGAAGCTATATGCCAAATTCAGCAAGTGTGAATTTTGGCTTAAGAAAGTTGTGTTCTTAGGGCATGTAGTGTCTACAGAAGGGATAAGGGTGGATCCTAGGAAGATTGATGCAGTGCTAGACTGGAAACCACCTAAGTCTGTGGTTGAGGTACGTAGTTTCTTGGGATTGGCAGGCTACTACAGAAGGTTCGCGGAAGGGTTCTCATCAATAACTGCTCCTTTGACGAAGTTGTTGAAAAAGGAGGTACCTTTCGTATGGACAAATAGGCAACAGAAGAGCTTTGAGAAGCTTAAGAGGGTTTTGATTGAAGCTCCGGTTTTGATTCAACCTGAGGCAAGGAAGGATTTTGTGGTGTATTGTGACGCTTCTCATACAGGATTAGGATGTGTTTTGATGCAAGACGGGAAGGTAGTCGCTTCTGCGTCTCGACAATTAAGGCCACATGAGGTTAACTATCCGACGCATGACTTGGAATTGGCGGCGGTGGTTTTTGCTCTTAAGGTATGGAGGCACTATCTATATGGAGAAAAGTCAGCGATTTACACAGACCACAAGAGCCTTAAGTATCTGCTGACTCAGAAAGAGCTAAACCCGAGACAAATGAAGGTGGGTGGAGTTATTAAAGGACTACGATTGTTCCATAGAGTATCACCCGGGCAAGGCAAATGTGGTAGCGGATGCTCAAGTCGGATCTCGAGGCGATGTTTGCACGACTTAGCTTGTATGACGATGGAAGTTTGTTTGGCGAGTTGCGCGTCAAGCCGTCATGGTGAATGAGGTGAAAGAAGGACAGCTGGTAGATGATGATTTAAGTGCTAAGTTGCGGCAAGTGTAGAATGGACGGCTAGAGGATTATGGTGTTAACAAATGATGGAGTATTGTGTTTCAAGGGTAAGGTCCGTATGCCAAGAACGAGGAGTTAAGACGGAGAATTCTTCAGAATCGCATAGTAGCCCTTATACTATGCATCCCGGAGGTAGTAAGTTGTATAGAGATCTAAGGGAGCAGTTTTGGTGGCCTGGTCTTAAGCGGGAAGTTACAGAATTTGTAGGGAAGTGCTTAACGTGTCAGCAAGTCAAGGCTGAACATCAAGTTCCGTCAGGATTGCTTCAGCCGATAAAGATTCCGCAGTGGAAGTGGGAGAGAATCACCATGGACTTCGTTAGTGGGCTTCCCCTTACGCCTACTAAGAAGGACTCGGTATGGGTGATAGTGGATCGATTGACAAAGTCCGCGCATTTAATTCGGTCGCGAGTTGACTATTCTTTTCGAGGTTAGCAAAGTTGTATGTGGCGAAATTTGATATATGCATGGAGTACCGGTTTCGATTATTTCGGACAGGGATCCAAGATTTACGTCTCGATTTTGGAAAGCACTACATCAAGCTTTAGGCACCGGATTGGATTTCACTACGGTATTTCATCCACGATCGATACCAACAATGAGCGAGTGATCTAAGTGTTGGAAGATATGTTGAGGGGTCAGTGTGATAGACTTGAGAGGAAGTTGGGAAGAATATTTGCCTTTAGCGGAGTTTGCATATAATAACGACTATCAAGCCGATGATTCGGATGGCACCGTATGAAGCGCTGTATGGACGGAAGTGTCGCACTCCTACGTGTTGGACAGAATTGGGGGAACGACAAGTTTTGGGTCCGAAAATTGTGGCAGAATCTGAAGAGAAGGTTAGGGTAATTCGCACACGATTGAAGGAAGCATCCGATAGGCAAAAGTCGACGCAGATCTTAAGCGCAAGGAAATAGAGTTTCTTTGTGGGAGATCGGTGTTTCTTAAAGTTTCACCATGGAAGAAGGTGATGAGATTTGGTCGCAAAGGAAATTAAGTCCCGGTGTTTATAGGACCTTATCGGGTATTGAAGCGAAGTTGGACCAGTGGCATACCAGTTAGAGTTGCCTCCGGAGTTGAGACAGATGCACGATGTATTCCACGTTTCTATGCTACGTCGTTATCGATCGGATCCGTCTCATGTAGTACCGGTTGAGGAGGTGGAACTGAGACCAGATTTGTCCTATGAGGAAGAGCCGATTCGAGATCTTGGAGCGAGATGTGAAGGTGTTGCGGAGAAATCGGTTCCTCTAGTCAAAGTGTTATGGCGTAACCATGGATCGGAAGAAGCTTCGTGGGGCCGGAAGAAGCAATGCGACAAAGAATACCCTCACTTATTTTAGCTGGGTAATTTCGAGGTCGAAATTATTTTAAGAAGGGTAGAAGCTGTAATATCCGGGATTTAGGGCTTGTGCATTTTTGCATGTGCTAGTATGCCTATGTGTGTTTTGAATGTGTTTTTATGAATTTTGAGAACTTTAGAGTGTAGGTGAATGTCTTAGGAATTATCGATTTTAAGTCTTGAAGTGGAGCTAAGCTTGATAGGCCTTAAGAGAAATTGTGGGGAAATTAGACATAAAAATGGGCTTGTTAGAGTGGCAAGGAGGCGCCACTTAAAGCCTTAGTAAGTGACGCCTCAAGCAGTGTAAAAGGGCCTAGGTTCGAGCAGCAAGGGATGCAAACATGAGTTTTATTTTGCTGCAAGGATGAGCAGTGGTGGACGGCAATGGGACACTTGATAGATGAGCATTTGATCAAGTCAAGTACATTCAAAATACGGCTAAGGTAGGGAGATAATTATTGGCTTATTCAAATTATTTTTGAATGGGTAAAGAAGAGAGATAATAGGAGAAAAAGAAGGGATTAGATAGGGGGAAAGAGAGTTGGCCGAATGGAGGGGTCTAGGTGTGGTATTTTCGGCCAAAGGGAGGGGAATGAGGCCATTTGTTTTCTCTTCTTTTCAATAGTTCCTCTGCCGAAATTCTTTCTCTGTTGAATCTTCTCTTCTCCTTTTATTTTGTCAAAGCCGAAATATTCCTTGTGCTAGTCGAATCTTCATTTATCACCATTGCCGAGTTTCTCAACCTTTCTCTTCTTCTTTTCACAATTTTCCAAAAGCCGAAAGTGAGTTCTTCCTAGACCATAGCCGATTATTCATTAAACCCCAAAAGCCAAAACCAAGTGATCTACATCTAGCCTACATAGCCGAATATCTCTGTGGGTTCAAGCAAGGGTGCAGTCGATTTCTGTAGTAAGGGTAAGGATCAACTGTCGTTCTTTTCTTTCTTTTCTTTTAGCCAAAATCAAGACTCTAATCCCTTTTATCCTTTTTGGCCGAAATCTTGAAGAGGGATTTCGGGATTCCTATTGTAACCGACTTCAAGAGAGGAGATCTTCGGGATTTCTAGGTCTAAGGTAAGCGAGTATGATCATAGGCCGAAGGCCATTTATTGTGTTTAAATGTTAGAATTGGATCTAACATATGCTTCTAGGAATTTCGACAGATACCTCAAATAAGTGACAATTTTGGGATTTAGATCCGCAAGGTAAGTAAATATGAATATTCGACCATGGTCATATCAAGTGTTAGTGTCTAGCCGATTCTAACTATGATCTTTAGGGAGGAGTATAAGCCGTTTTGGGCAAACTTTCGGGATTCAGTGAACACGTTAGTAACCAGTGTGTAGCCCTACACTAACTCCTAATAGATTAATGATATGAATATTATGTATGTACTAATGGAAATATGAAAAGTGTGGCTAAAGGTACCATTCAATGGTACAGTTGGGTTCGTATCGTTACCCATTAATGCTCATTAATAATATCATGAATATTGAACAGGACACATATGAGAATTTGTTACGAATGTGAAATAAGGTAAATTGCATTATTTCTGCATGTTTGTATGACGCATGGGGCATACGGGTGATATTGAAAAGGGGAAGTGATCTGGTGGTTTTACCACAATATCAGTGACTCATGTCACGTATGTCGAATGTGGTGACTTATGTCACATATTGTTATCCGGTGACTACGGTCACATATTAATATCTGGTGACTTTGTCACATTATCCGTGGCTATGCCACAATTTATAAGGGCGATGTGCATGTCGCCCGCAGCGATCGCCGCCGATGATGTGTAGCGGATGGAGGGTCGATTTAGTAATCCCCACTGCGCGATTGGGTGATACGGGTGATGTGTAGAGGATGGTTATTTAGGTTTGGGTTCGGGATTGCATCATTACTTATATCTCGTTATATGTGATTGATATGCCTAAATCGTTTGGGAGTTCGTGGTAGTTGTTACACATTGAGTCTGTTGACTCACCCTTCGTGGGATATCTTTTCAGTGATACTCGGTGATTTGGACCGGGTCGGTGAGGACTAGGTGGTGGCCATGCTCATTTCGGTGTTTTCTTCTAATTTGGATTTTCCTATTAAGTTTTGTGATTTATTTCGGGTTTTGCTATTGATGTAATAAGGCCACTATTATTACAACTCGTTTTATGCTTGCTCTCTAAATTTTTATTACGATCGATTCTTATTAACTCGAAGGTTAAATAACTTATCTTTAAAATAAATGTTCAATGTTTTGACACCTAAATACCAACGATTTTCAACTTAATGTTAAACCCTAAAATTTTGCAGTTTCTTCTAACTTATAGTTTTCAAATACGAAAATATTGTTTTAATATGGACTTCAAAAAAAAAAAAAAGACACCATTTTCAACTTGAACCCAACACCTAACGATTCCTCTTCAAAATGACCACATTTTCCAAATTGACAAACAAGATTTGAAATGTTTTACTCGAGGAACATGCCGATCCTATTGGGGCTCGTGGGTAGGGTTTGGGGTGTTTCAAACCGAGTTTTTCCAAAGTTATTTTCCAAATTCATTCTTCTTTGTCTTAGAGTCTTTAGTTTAGTAGTTAATTAATTTAGATTAGATAAACAATCTCTCTTTATTTTTAGGCTAGATAATAAAAAGAAAGTTAGTATTAGTACTTTTAGTTCCTTTAGGTTCGATAATCCGGTCTTGCCTAAGCTATACTATTGCTTCGATAGGTGCACTTGCCTCAATCGTTGTCGAGTTAGTTTCGTGTTCGATCATTCTTTTTATAAATTTTAAAGCTCGATTCACAAATGATCAAGTTTTTAAGCCGTCTTGCAGTGAACTAAAATATTAAGAAAGCTTAATTTTTATTACTTTAGCCAATTTTTTTATTGCAATTTATTTTTTATTATTATTATTAGTTTCATTTTTTTTTACTTTACTAATTTTTCTTTTATTTGCTTTGACAGGTAATTTTAGTCTATAGAGGAGATGGCACTAAATAACTATCAGTGGCAAGTTATGAGGACATTTCTAACAAAAGCCGCCATTGTCTTCAACCTCGACATGGTCACCAGGTTATCTAACCAGCTAGAGATGATGAATGAAAAGATGGATGGTTTGTATAGTCTCTCGCGGGTACACCCAGAAATGCAATATGACTCGAATCTAGGAGGCGTGGCGAATCCTGAGTACCCACCCTACGGATATGGCATGGAAAACGAGCAAGCTCACTATACGGGTAACTATTCTAGACCACAAAATAAATTTTATAATGACACTTAAATGCAGGTTGGAGGTACCATCCCAATTTCTCATGGGATGATCAAAATAGCCAAGGATCGGAACTTCCTCCAAATTTTCAACAACCACCTTACCAACAAGAAGATGAGTCGAACATTGAAGAGATGCTGACAAAATTCATGGCAGCCACAGAAACTCGTCTCCAAAACTAACAGCACTCGAAGATCAAGAGGCATCAATCAAAGGGATCGAGAACCAAGTTGGGGAACTTACTAAGTCAGTTGGACAACTTGCAAAGCTGATCTCAGAACAACTACAAGAAAGCTTGCCAAGCAACACTGAAACTAACCCAAAAGAGCAAATTCAAACCATCACAGCTCATGATAGTAAATGGTTAGATGAACCCAACTCAATACAAGAACACGAGGTAGAAGAAGGTAAAGTAGAGGTAACACGAGAAAAGCCAAAACCGGTAATCAAAGAGTACCAACCTCGCATACCTTACCCCGAAGCATTAAAGAGAGATGATACAGAGGAACAGTTCGGTAAGTTTCTTAAACTTTTAAAGAAATTACATATTAACTTACCTCTACTCGAAGCTCTTTCGCAGATACCAGACTCTAGAAAGTTTTTAAGGGAGCTATTAACGAAAAAGCGAAGGATAGACGAGGAATCACATGTGGAACTCAACGTAAAGTGCTCGGCAATTCTACAAAATAGACTACCACAGAAATTAAAAGATCCAGGGAGTTTTACAATTCCATGCATAATTGGTAGTTTATCTATAGAAAATACGTTAGCCGATTTAGGGGCAAGCATAAATGTTATGCCTTATAAACTGTTTAAACAACTAGGTCCTGGGAAACCCAAACAAACTAGGATGAGCATCCAATTAACTGATAAAACTATCAGAATTCCTAGGGGTATAATAGAAAATGTTCTAATCAAAATTGATAAATTCGTATTCCCAGTAGACTTTGTCGTTTTAGACATGGATGAGGACAATAATATTCCTTTAATTTTAGGAAGACCTTTTTAGCAACTCGCGAGCTAAAATTGATATCTATGCAGTGAACTCATACTTCGTGTAGGCGATTTAGATAGTCACTCTTCAAGCTCTTGATTCGGCGAACATCAAGTGATAAAGGTGAGAAAGTAAATTCAGATTGATAACCAACTTGTTCAACCTTCATTGCAGGAAACACCACAAAGCTACAAACCGGAGCCAGATCATAGACCTTGTGCCAATAAAGAAGAACTATATGAGGAACGAAGCCTTAAGGTCGACGAACTAGACAAGCGGAAAACACACTTTAAAGAGAAACTAGGAATACACAAAGTGAAACCGAAGGAAACCCCAGACGAGCTGATAGGAACAACAAATCACTTCAAAATAGGGGATCAGGTATTGTTGAATAAGGAAGACCCTCGAATCACCAATTCAGACCTCAAGACAAACGAAGAAATCACTTTTGAGGCACTTAATATCTTCATATACGGCACAGTCGAGCTAAGCAATCCTAAATTCAACACTTTTGAGGTAAACATTACTCGACTTAAACTTTATATCCACAACCGAATTGATCGCATGAGAAAGGATTTTCACCTCCTCAAACCACCTTGACCATACAAATGAGAGGTAAAGTCTAGCTTAAGACTATAAACGAGCGCTTCTCGGGAGGCAACCCGAGCACTAACCCCATTAATTTTTACATTTTTTTTCTTCTTTTACTTTTATTTTCCCTTTTTAGCACCTAACTATAAACTAACCAAAGTGCAGATTTCCAGACCACACGGCCTTACACACGGCCGTGGCTGTGGCCGTGTGGCCACTACAGGAAGGTACAAGGGCGGGGGTAACCACCAGATCCATAATTCTTATTTAACCCCCTTCTTCCTTTTTCTTTTCCAGTTGTTTTTCTTCTTTCATTTTCCATTATTTACTTTTATTTTTATTTTTATTTTCTTTATTATTTTCTTCTTATTCTTCATACCATTTAGATTTAGCTTAGGATATAATAAAATCAGACCGGCTACCTTGAGGATTCAAGTTCAAACGGTTCGAGGCGCTTCCCCATGTTCACCTCCAATCCTATCCGATTTCTTTTCATTAACTTCATCCAAAATTCAAGAAGTTTCACTTCTCTCCATATCTTATGATTTTATGATTTTATTTTGCTATTATCTATCTTTGTACATTGAGGGCAATATACATCTTAAGTGTGGGGGGTGAACAACCTAAAAAGGTGCCTAACTTTTTTTTCACTATTTTCAAATTTCTGAAATTAGGTACCAAACTTTTTGCATTGTTCTCAAAATCCTGAATTTAGTCTTGTTTTTAAGTAAATTTCTCATATTACTAATTAGGATGAAATTTCCATGATTTATGATTTTTATTGATATGTTTTAGATTAAGTCATTGAAAATTGTGCATTGATAATTAAATTTTAAGAATACTAGAGAATCAGGCATGATAAGTCTATTTTTCAAGAATTAAAAATTTTTTAGGATGTCTACATGAATTTAAATATTACTTTGAAGTTTGAAATTTACGAGGTTGACATCAAAATACCCATAATTTTTGTGAGATTTTGAGCCTTATAGAGCATAAATTCTTTTTCTTGCTCACTTTATTGATTATGAGTATGTCAACACTGATTTGTTATTCTAGAACTTGCATCGATTATACATGTCAAGACCACACCTATGATTTGATATACAGAGATGATAAAGGCACCTAGGATTTAACCCACTTACTCCACTAAAAACCCACCTTCATAATTAACCCTTAGTGAACCCCTTTGATCCTAACAACCCTTTTTATTGACTCACCCACTAATATTAACCGAAAACCCTTTGTATATTTGTATCACCATTCCTTGACTCCCTTTTTGTCGAGATTTGATTTTGAGCAGTTGCCTAACTATGTTCTATATTTCAGTTGTTAAAGTTCTTTATTATTACTTGATTTGTTCTTAAAAAAACGAAGTATATTCATTATTAGTTTTTATTAGTTATGTGATTAAGTTAGCTTATACGTTTGAATTCCAAATATTGAAGAAGAAGCTCGTTTTATTAGTTTCAAAGTTTCAATTCATGTAATTATTTATTTATCAGTTCATTTTTTTTAGTTAGGTAATTTGTCAATTCAGTCTCGATTCTAACCCTCTAATTCAGCCTTATTCCACACCTTTAACCCAAGCCCCGTTACAACCCTTTCAAAGACCTTTTGATTTGTGTTTCATCTCATATTTTAGTGGTGGAGATTTGATTCTCATGCAAGCCTATGGGATTAACTCTTCATGTTTGACTTTTGAGTGCCTAATTTTGAACCTTAAACACTTTGAGTGATTTGAGTGAATCTTTAAGTGAGGATGTCAATCCTTGTCGATTTTGAATCAGAGGTAATTGTTTAGATGAAGGGAAACACCTATGTTTTGTGCTACAAATGTATGACTTAGACTGTTTGAATCTTTAGGACTCTTTGAGTTGAATTATCCATGTATGAATTATCTCTGAATTATGATGAAACACTATTAATGACTATTATGAATTGAGGGAAGTTCGTTTTAATTATGAGTTGAGAATTTTGCTTAAGGACAAGCAAAAGCTTAAGTGTGGGGGTATTTGATAAACCGTAAAAGTAACATATTTTAGGCCCACATTTAGTATGCTTTTGGATGAATTATCCCTTGATTTATGTGAAAAGGTGCTCTTAATCCTTTCTTTTCATGTCTTATACTCAGGAAATCACCCAAGGATAAAAAGAACGAGAAACGGGCTTAAAACGGGACAAATGGGCCAAAGCATGAAATCGACACGGCCTGGACCAAAGATCACACGACCGTGCCTCCTTAAAAGATCTCGAACAAGGCCTGGACCATGATTTACACGGCCGTGCCTCATCAACGAAGTCCACACGGCCTGACCACGATTCACACGGGCGTGTGCCATGGCCGTGTCCCTGTCGCTGGAAAGAGCAATTTCACTCAGATTTGGATGCTTGGAGGCAAAGAAACACACTCCAAATTCTAATTAAACCCCCAATTAGGAATTGCACTCAAATTAGGATACTTGGAGGCCAAGTAACACATCTCAAAGCCTATATAAACACCCTAGGGGGCAACTTAATCGGGAGTTCGACAAAACCCTCTCATTGAGGAGCCCAAAGCCATCGTCTAGGGGCGTCGTGCTAGGCCAGAGAAGGCAGATTTGTGGGGATTCACTCAGGGATAGCCAGTTGATCCATCTCAAGAAGCCAGAATTATACTCAAGACGGTGGATCTCTCCTTCAATTCCTTCAGGGAGTTTTAGGGATTTCTTATGTTTTGTTTTATCTTTTCTCTTGAGATGTTTTCCTTTATTGTTATGAACTAAACCCTTCGGATACCCAAAGGGGATAAAACCTATGATGAATCTTGTTATTGTTTTCTGAATTATATGATAAATACTTTGTTTGTTCTTAATTATGTGAGCTTAATCCAAATTTAATGTGCTTAGGTGGAGGAGGAATAGACCCTGCCTAAGAGTAGATCCAACATAATTAAGCGGAGTTGATCGCACGCCTAGAGATAGGGTGATGAGATTTTACCGGATTAGGGTGAAACCTAATATGGGAATCTATAGATCGATTTATTGCTATTCTAGGGGGTTATTATAAGAGAACGAGAGTTCCACTAATTAACCTAGGGTTAGACGTTATTCGCCTCGAGAGAGGGTTTAATATACGTTAGGGAGCCTTATAGATCAATCTAAGTAAATAAATCGTATGGTTCAGTGTTAGATAACAAGTGAAGTCTAGGTGGATTCTTCCTAGGGTATCATCTAAATCAACTGAGTTTTTCCCAAGTTATTTTCCAAATTCATTCTTCTTTGTCTTAGAGTATTTAGTTTAGTAGTTAATTAATTTAGATTAGATAAACAATCTCTTTTTATTTTTAAGCTAGATAATAAAAACAAAGTTAGTATTAGTACTTTTAGTTCCTTTGGGTTCGATAATCTAATCTTGCCTAAGCTATACTACTGTTCGATAGGTGCACTTGCCTCAATCGTTGTCAGAGTTAGTTTCTAGGTTCGATAATTCTTTTTATAAATTTTAAAGCTCTGATTCACAGCGATCAACTAGTAGTTACTATCTTTTTATTATCTAGCCTAAGTATTAAGGGAATCGATGTTTAATTAACTAATTACTAAACTAAGGATGCTAAGACACAGAGAATGAATTGGGAAAATACTTTTGGGAAAACCAGTTGATTAAGACAATACCCGAGGAAGAATCCACCTAGACTTCACTTATTACTTAACTCTGAATGAGACGATTTATTCACTTGACTTGATCCGTAGGATTCTCTAATTTATATTATTATCCCTTTCGAGACTAATAACGTCTAACCCTAGTTTGATTAATTGAAATCTCTTTCTAATTAAAACCCCTAGTGTTGCATTAACTCGATCTATGGACTCCCATATTAGGTTTGACCCTAATCCGGCAGATTTTCGTCATCCTATCTCTAGGGTTGCGATCAACTCCGCTTAACTATGCTAGATCTACTCTTAAACAGGGACTTTTGCTCCACTGCCTAAGCACATCAATACTTGAATCAATATCCTGAAATATTAAAACAAGAATTAAGAACACATAATTAAGAACAAATCAAGTATTTATCATACGATTCGAGAAAACAATAACAAGATCCGTCTTAGGTTTCATCCCCTCGGTATTTGAGGGTTTAGTTCATGTTTAATAAAAATACATCTCAGAAGAAAGTAAATAACAAAACATAAGAAAAACCCTAAAACCCCCTGAAGGAAATTGAAGGGAAGAACTTCTGTCTTGAGTGTGATTTCGGCTTCTGGGATGACTCAACTGGCTATCTTCGAGTAATTTCCTGTGTTCAGCCCTCTCTGGCTTCGCTCTTTGTCAAAAGCCCCTGACAGAAGGCTTCTGTCGACTCCCCCTTTTAGGTTGCCCTCTAGGGTGTTTATATAGGCTTTCGGGATGCCTTACTTGGCCCACAAGTATCCTATTCCGAGTAGAATTAAAACGGGTCACGACAGGGACACGCCCGTGTGAATCGAGCCCAAGGCCATGTTTGAGTCTGCTAAAGTGGCACGGCCGTGTGGTGAACTCCAGGCCGTGTTGATTTCTTACTTTGGCCCATTTTCTCTGTTTTGGCCCGTTTCTCGTTCTTTTCAACTTTCTAAGCTCTCCTGAGTATAAAACATGAAATTAAGAGATTAGGAGCATCGAATTCATCAAATCTAATGGATATTCATCCAAAATTAAGCCAAGCATGGGGTTAAAATATGTGTAAATTATGGTTTATCAAATACCCCCACACTTAAGCTTTTGCTTGTCCTCAAGCAAAATTCTCAACTCAAAATTAGAATTAACTTCCCTCAATTCATAATTCTCATCAACAATATCTTATCATAATTCATAGATAATTCATACATGGATAATTTAACTAAAAGAGTCCTAGAGATTCAAACAATCTAAGTCATAGATTTTTATAGCATGAAAACATAAGTGTTTCCCCTTACCTAAAACCGACAAGTATTGACATCCTCACTAAAGATTCACTCAAATCACTCAAAGTGTTTAAAGTTCAAAAATTAAGCACTCAAAAGTCAAACATGAAAAGTTAATCCCATAGGCTTGCATGAAAATCAAATCTCCACCACTATAAAATGAGATGATACACAAATCAAAAGGTCTTTTAAAGGGTTGTAATGGGGCTTGGGTTAAAGGTGTGGATAAAGGCTGAATTAGAGGGTTAGTATCGAGATTGATTTTATAAATTACCTAACTAGAAAAATAACTAAAACTTAAATAGTTACAACAATTAAGAATTCATCACTAATAACACGAGCTTCTTCTCAAAATGTGAAATTAACGCATAAGCCCAAATAACATAGAACTAATAATGAATATACTTCATTTTTTTATTAAGATAAGCACAAACAATAATAATAAGATAGAATTTAACAGCTGAAATAAAGAAAATAGTTAAGCAACCGATTAAATCAAATCTCGATATAAGGATAGTCAAGAGAAATGGTGATAACAAATACAAAGTGGGTTTTGGGTTAATATTAATGGGTGAGTCAATAAATGGTTGATTAGGTTTCAAAAGGGTCAATAGGGGTTAATTAAACGGGTAGGCTTTTTAGTGGAATAAGTGGGTTAAAACCTAGGTGCCTTTATCATCTCAGTATATCAAATCAAAGGTGTGGTCTCGACATGTATGATCGAAGCAAGTTCTAGAATAACAAATCAGTGTTGACACACTCATAATCAATAAAGTGAGTAGGAAAAGAATATGCTCTAAAAGGCTCAAAATCTCACAAAAATTATGGTTTTTGATGTCAACCTTGCAAATTTCAAACTTCAAAGTAATATTTAAATTTAGGAAAACAACCTAGAAATTTTAATTACGGAAAATAGACTTATCAATGGAAATCATAAATCAAAAGAAATTTCATTCTAACAGTGATATGAGAAAATTACTTAAGAATAAGACATAATTCAGGGATTTTCAAATAATACTGTAGTTAACCCCCTACACTTAAGATGTACATTGTCCTCAATGTACAAAGATAGATAATAGCAATATAGTAATAAAATCATAAGATAAAGAGAGAAGTGAAACTTCCTAAATTTTGGATGGAGTTAATGAAAAGAAACGGTAAAGTTGGAGAGAGGTGAAGGTGGGGAGGATACTCCCGTGGTGGTGTGGTCGTTCGTTAACAACCCCTTGAACCTAAATTAAAGAAATCAAAATATAATAATATAAATTAAAGACGAGAAAGATAAAAGAAAAGAAATTAAAAATGAAAATAAGAGAAAAATAAAAAATAAATAAATGGACTCAAAGGTCCCACGGGCGTGTCGCACGCCCGTGTAGATTTTTCAGTTTCGACCACGGACGAATCGCACGGCCGTGGCGTTTTATCACAGCCCGTGTTTTGGGATAATTTTTGTCCTGTTTCCATACGGCCACGACCACTCCTGTGTGCAAGGCCGTGTGGGTAGGGAAACCTGCGCCTAAAAATTTGGTTAGTTTTTAGTTAGATGCTAAAATTCAAAAATATGGACGTTAGTGGGGTTAGTGCTCGGGTTGCCTCCCGAGAAGCGCTTGTTTAAAGTCTTAAGCTAGACTTACCTGTCATTCGCATAACCATGGTGGTTTGAGGAGTCGAAACTTTTTTTTCTTATTATCAATTCTATCAACATATGGTTTGAGTCGGGTAATATTTACCTTAAAAGTGCCGAAATTAGAATGAGTTACCTCGACCGTTCCGTATGGAAAGACCTTAAGTACCGTAAAAGGAATTTCTCCGTTCGCTTTAAGCTCTGAGGTGGTAATTCGAGGATCGGTTGAATCTAACAAAGATGCCGGTCCCCAACCTTGAAGTGATTTGTTCCTCCTTTAAGCTCGTCATGGAGCCGCTTTGGTTCCTCGTGTATTTTTTATTTCCACTTGTCGTGTGTCTGCCATTCATCTAGATCATCGATTTGTAGTCTTCTTTCTTCATGATTTGTGCTGTTTGTGTCATATAAACTAGACCGTGGTTCTATCACGTTTTTTTGAGGTGTTTCCTGCAAAGAATGTTGAGCCACAAGGTCATTAACATTAACAGAACTCGTAATATCATATTGATCACTAGATATCCTAACGGAGTCACGAGCTTGAAAAGTGATCGTTTCATCACCTACACGAAGTGTGAGCTCACCTGTACCAACATCAATTCTAGTTTTAGCAGTTGCTAAAAAGGGTCGCCCTAAAATTAAAGGTGCGTTACTGTCCTCATCCATGTTTAGGACAACGAAATCAACTAGGAATATAAATTTATCGACTTTTACAAGCACATCCTCAACAATTCCCCTAGGAAATCTAATAGTTTTATCTGCTAGTTGAATACTCATCCTAGTTTGTTTATGTTTCCCAAGACCTAGTTGCTTAAACGTTTTATAAGGCATGACGTTAATACTTGCCCCTAAATCAGCCAAGGCATTGTTAGCATCTAAACTACCAATTAAACAAGGAATAGTAAAACTCCCTGGATCTTTTAATTTGTTGGGTAGTTTATTTTGTAAAAGGGCTGAGCAAACTACGTTTAACTCCACGTGCGACGCATCGTCTAACTTCCATTTTTTTGCGAGAAGCTTCTTTAAAAATTTCCTTGAATCTAGCATCTGTGAAAGAGCTTCAAGAAACGGTAAGTTAATAGGTAATTTCTTTAGAAGTTTAAGAAATTTACCGAATTGTTCATCTGTGTTGTCTTTCTTCATCGCATTGGGGTATGGCACACGAGGTTGGTACTCTGCAATTATCGGTTTTGGTTTATCATGGCTTACTTCAACCTTACCTTCCTCTACCACATTCTCTTGCCTCAGTTCTGGTTCGTCTAACCCTTCACTATCGTGAACAGTAATGGCATGGATTTACTCCTTTGGGTTAGTTTCAGTGTTGCTTGGCAAGCTGCCTTGTGGTCGTTCAAATATGATCTTAGCAAGTTGTCCTAATTGGTTCTTGATCCATTGAATTGATGCTTGTTGATTTTTGAACGTTGTTTCGGTGTTTTGGAAACGTGTCTCTGACACCGCGATGAATTTTGTTAGCATCTCTTCTAGGTTCGGCTTCTTCTCTTGCAGATAGGGTTGCTGTTGAAAGCCTGAAGGGGGTTGTTGTCTCTGATTTCCTTGACCACCCCATGAGAATTTTGGGTGGTTCCTCCAACCTGGATTATAATTGTTACTATAGGGGTTATTTTGAGATATAAAATTATTACCCATATAGTTCATCTGCTAGCTTTCTACGCCAGGGTTGTAGGGTGGGTATTCTGTATTGTTCGTCCCTCCTCCATTTGTATCGCACTGCATCACTGGATGTACCTGCGAAGAACCATACAAACCATCAATTTTCTTATTAAGGAGTTCTACCTGATTTGATAGCATGGTTACTGCGTCGAGGTTGAAAACACTAGCGGCTTTTGGCGGCCTTGTCCTTGTAACTTGCCACTGATAGTTATTCAATGACATCTCCTCTATAAACTCATAAGCCACTTCAGGTGTTTTGTTATTCAGGGTTCCGCCGGTGGCTGAATCAATCAACTGCCTAATCGAGGGGTTCACACCGTTATAAAAGGTTTGAACCTGTAGCCATAATGGTAATCCATGGTGAGGGCACCTTCTCAATAAATCCTTATATCTCTCCATGCATCGTAAAGTGTCTCTAAACCAGTCTGCACAAAAGAAGAGATATCATTCCTCAACTTAGCCGTTTTAGCCGGCGAAAAATATTTTAGCAAAATTGTTTCGGTCATTTGATCCCATGTAGTGATTGATCCTCGTGGTAACAAGTTCAACCACTGTTTAGCTTTGTTTCTCAACGAAAAGGGAAACAACCGAAGGCGAATGACATCATCAGAAACGCCATTGACTTTGAAAGTGTCGCAAAACTCAAGAAAATTTGCTAAGTGATTGTTTGGATCCTCATCCTGCAAACCATCAAACTGAACAAATTGTTGAATCGTGCAGATAGTGTTAGGTTTCGATTCAAAATTATTTGCAGAATAAAGTAGTTCTAACAATACTTGATTCAGCCTCTGTTAAAGTAGGTTTAGCATAATCATACATAGTACGAGGAGCAGGGTTTTGATTCACCGGATTTGCGGCAACTACAGGAGGTAGCGGATTATTGTCAGCCATCTCTTCGGTAGTGTTGGTGTCGTCCTCTTGCTCTTCTTGTATGTACTGTAGGCTTCGCATTATCTCTCTTCGGTTTCTACGAACGGCACCTTCAATATCACTGTCAAAGAGTAATGGTCCTGACGGGTTCCTTCTAGTCATAAACTAGAATTACCTGCCAGAGGCAAATAAAAGAAAATTTAGCAAAGTTAAAATAAAATAAAAAATAAAAATAAATTGCAAATAAATAAAATGGCTAAAGTAATAAAAATTTAGTTTTCCTAATATCTTAGTCCCCAGCAACGGCTCCAAAAACTTGATGGAGCTCGAAACTAACTATTATTTCGACAAAGGCAAGCGCACCTATCGAACAGTAGTATAGTTGTGGTGAGTCTGGAATATCGTATCCTCAAGGACCAAGAGTACTAGTAGTTACTATCTTTTTATTATCTAGCCTAAGTATTAAGGGAATCGATGTTTAATTAACTAATTACTAAACTAAGGATGCTAAGACACAGAGAATTAATTGGGAAAATACTTTTGGGAAAAGCAGTTGATTAAGACAATACCCGAGGAAGAATCCACCTAGACTTCACTTATTACTTAACTCTGAACGAGACGATTTATTCACTTGACTTGATCCGTAGGATTCCCTAATTTATATTATTATCCCTTTCGAGACTAATAACGTCTAACCCTAGGTTGATTAATTGAAATCTCTTTCTAATTAAAACCCCTAGTGTTGCATTAACTCGATCTATGGACTCCCATATTAGGTTTGACCCTAATCCGATAGATTTTCGTCATCCTATCTCTAGGGTTGCGATCAACTCCGCTTAACTATGCTAGATCTACTCTTAAACAGGGACTTTTGCTCCACTGCCTAAGCACATCAATACTTGAATCAATATCCTGAAATATTAAAACAAGAATTAAGAACACATAATTAAGAACAAATCAAGTATTTATCATACAGTTCAGAAAACAATAACAAGATCCGTCTTAGGTTTCATCCCCTCGGTATTTGAGGGTTTAGTTCATGTTTAATAAAAATACATCTCGTAAGAAAGTAAATAACAAAACATAAGAAAAACCCTAAAACCCCCTGAAGGAAATTGAAGGGAAGAACTTCTGTCTTGAGTGTGATTTCGGCTTCTGGAATGACTCAACTGGTTGTCTTCGAGTAATTTCCTGTGTCCTGCCCTCTCTGGCTTCGCTCTTCGTCAAAAGCCCCTGACAGAAGGTTTCTATCGACTCCCCCTTTTAGGTTGCCCTCTAGGGTGTTTATATAGGCTTTCGGGATGCCTTACTTGGCCCAGAAGTATCCTATTCTGAGTGGAATTAAAATGGGTCATGGCAGGGACACGCCCGTGTGAATCGAGCCCAAGGCCGTGTTCGAGTCTGCTAAAGTGGCACGGCCGTATGGTGAACTCCAGGCTGTGTTGATTTCTTAGTTTGGCCCATTTTCTCTGTTTTTGGCCCGTTTCTCGTTCTTTTTGACTTCCTAAGCTCTCCTAAGTATAAAACATGAAATTAAGATATTAGGAGCATCGAATTCATCAAATCTAATGAATATTCATCCAAAATTAAGCCAATCATGGGGTTAAAATATGTGTAAATTATGGTTTATCAAGAAACAAATGGAAATATCATCTAAACCCCGTATTAAGAGATAATTAATTTTTAGTGAAGAATGGTCGAAGCAGTCAAACAGCAGAACATGGATAAATTTGAAGATTTTACTGTACTTATTGGCTAAACTATAAATTCTGAAATTTTTATGGTAGAAAGATATTTGAGTCTAGTTTCTAAAACATCAAGAGGATATTAATTTAGAGTTCTATAGCTCAAGATATAAATAATTTAGTGACTATGACTCAAGTAAACAGCTTGATATGAACATATAAGTAAATAGTGGAATTATATATACATTAAGGATGTGGAATGGAGAGGAGGAGGAGGAAAATAAATATATGAATATTCAGCTAGTTTGTGTTTACATTAAAAATGGCTAATTTGCATGTTTTAGGCTCAGGGACTAAATTGAATAAAAGTAAAATTTTAAGGGTAATTTTGTAAAAATGTCAAAAATGACCAAATTGCATGAAATGAATTGTTTTACTGTCTAAATTAATATATTGAAAGAAATTATTAATATCAAGAGGGTTTAGAGCTTTAATTTTGTTGTATGATGATATTATAAAGTAATATTAATGTTAGTATCAAATTGTGAAAATAGTTAAAATATTAAGGTTTGGTATTAAATTTCTATTTTATTAAAGGTTGTATGATAGCCTAGAATATTTGGATAAAGTATTAATAGAGAAAAATTAGTTGATTTGATTAACTAGTTAAGGGACTAAATTGTAAAAGTTGTAAAAGCTGGGGTAATTGTGAAAATTTCAAAATTTATGGATTTAAGTGAAATTAGGGAGTTAAATTTAGTTTAAAGTAGAATTTGTATGAAAATATAAGATTAAATATGAAGAAATAGAGTTAGTCTCAGTTTAGGGACTAAATTAGAAATTAAGCAATATTTGAGTAAAAATTTAAATATTTAATATGAAATTGAATTGTGTTGTATTGATGATTTTTAATTGTTATAATTCTGTAGCTAACGTCGTACTGGAATCCTCCACTAAAAAGGGAAAAGATACAGTCGACATGGAATAGCTCGGAATTCCTGGTTTGTATTTCTATAATCCGAACTTAGTTATTAATTGTTGTATTTTTGATTAAATGTTTATGGTAATTATTGAGGTGAGTAATTGATATTTTGATAATTGATTAAATGATTTGAATTGATAGATATATATATTGAATGGATTGATTTTGAATTGAAATGAATATATGTGTAATTATGTGATTATATGAAAAATCAGTATTGGATATTGATTATATTTGAAAAGTAAATTGAAACCCTATTAACTGTATCGGGCTGAGTCGGATATAGTTGGCATGCCATAGGATTGGAAGAGTTCAGGGATTACTTCGACCTCAAGTCAATGAGACACTGGGTGTCAAATTATTACTTCGGATAAATTCGATGAGGTACTGGGTACCAATTTACTTCGGCATGGCCGATGAGACATAGGGTGTCAACTTATTGCTTCGAATTATCCGATGAGGCACTGGGTGCCAAACTGGTGTGTTTTGGTTAGATCCGTGTATCCGTCAGAGTCCGAGTCATGTTAATAGGGGTAAATAAATAATAAAGTTCTATAATTGATATTGAAATGACATGGTATGAGAAATGGAAGTGATATAGTGAATTGAAAATAGAATGTGAAATATGTTGGCAATACATGGAATATATGAGTTATATACTCATGAATTGAGTATGGTATGAAATGATGTATTCATGAATTGAGTATTGCATGACTGATGCTATTATACGAATAATTATGGTTAATATGTGAATAATCATTTATATAGCAATTATGTGAATTAGGGTAATGTTTAATAAATGAAAAATGATAGTTATGATACTAGAAAGAAATATGTCCTTATAATTTATTTGTGCCTATTATATTATATTATATTGTTTTTAAATATTCAGATTATAGAAATACCACTGAGTTTTTACTCCGCGTACGGTTTTGTTTTCCGTGCGCAGATTAGGTACAGTGATTTTGAAGAGTTGTAATTGAGGTTGTGAGCATCCATCTCATCACATCTCCAAGTGCCAAGAGGGTATGTTTCGAAATTTTGAATAGAATGCCATGTACTTAGGAAGATCAAGTGTGTTCCAAGTAGTAGGGTCTAAAATATAAATTATAAGAAATTTTTTTTAATGTTCAAATATATTAGTGATTAGCCAAAATAACTTTGGCACCAAATGTAATATTCTTGTATCAGGTTCCTTGGGTCGAACCAGGTATAGGGGTGTTACAGATATTGTGTTTTTATTTACCAAGTTGTTAATATAATTTTACAATTAAGTGATTTGACACAAATATAATCCCTGTGGAGACGATAACTCGATGCTTACTTATTACTTGATAACGACTGTGTACACTTGCACAAACCTACGCGTTACATACATCCATCTATGTTTAGAGTTTGCAAACAACGCAATTTTGTAAAAAACCATTGAATGAAACAATGTATTAAAGCAAATCTATGCTTCATTCATTAAAGAAAATAAGAGTTTCATCAAGTAATCCCAACCCTATAAGATTTAGCTCATGGGTTGGCAATTAAAATTCAAATCCAAATTATTATTCAACATCGTTTTCATCAAATCAATTCATGAAGAGTAATCAAGAAATAACAGAAGAACTTCGGGAAGTTAGCTTCCGCTTATCCAGGCCACACTCTGGCAATGCAGTGTCCTATGGTGGCTGAGAGGGAATGCCTTCGTCTTCCTCTTCTCGTCTCTACTCAGCCGCTACCCTTTATTTTTTGCCTAAGGATCTCCCCTTTTTTTCTCTTTTATTTTTTCTGCCCCCTTTAGGGTTTCCTCTTTTGGATTCTATAATCGTTTTCCCTAAGGTAAATCTAATAGTCCATGATTTTCTTCCCTCTTTTTTAGGTGGATATATTTGGTACAAGTTCAACTGGGCCTAAGGTCGGTATGCTTTGAGTGCTGATTGGACATCTTTCCGGCATTGCTACGGCATTCGTGTTGACAAATTGTCAAACCTTTTGCCCTGGCAAACCTTCACTCCTTTACTTCTTGTTCCTCATCCTGTACCTGCCAATCCACTACCATACACAACTTTTCCACGAGCAATTAAAAATAACTAACATTTTAAGTACAACCCGATCTCCTAATGTAATGCTAAAACAAGAAAAATACTAATGGAATTTCCTAAAATGCAACTAAATGTACCTAAGTACAGAAAATTAGTTAGATATAAAGGCATGAAATATAAATTTTTTCAAAATTTATCACACCCCCAAACTTGAGTTATTGTTTGTCCTCAAGAAAAATATACATGAATGCAACAATTTTTACCTACGCACATAACCACCTTGTGTTGCCAGTCTATTCAAAGAACAATATATACTTCAGTTCTCAGTAATCTTCTATCTCTAAAAACTTGTTTGAGTTTCTATGGTTTGCTCAACAAAGGTAGTGCAGAAAATTGCCCCCTAAAAACAAAATTTCCTAAGTACTCATGTGTGCTTTCTGGCCATAGCAAACATCTCCTATTTTACTTCATTCATTTTTTACTTAAACTCAAGTTAGCCTACTCAAAATATTTATTTGTATTTGTTTGTTTTCTTTCCTTTCTTTCTTTAGAAAATATATATTAGGGGATTTAGCATGTCAATAAATTCTTTGACTTGATAATCACAATGGATCATACACTGACTTACCTAGTACTCAATCATGTCACAATTTAAACAAAAATCACTCTTGAAGCTAAGGCTTTTAATTTAGAAGATGGATCGAGCAAACAACTACCTCTTTAGCTACTCAGCCTGTTACTACAATGGAGTGCCCCTAATTTTCTTTTATTTATTACACACTTTTACTTGGACTCACCTTTGTAGTCAACAGCATGATGGAGCAAACAAAGTGGTGTTGACTTACTTGGCAATTCTAAGCATTGGAGTGTTTACTGTCTTTTATTTAAGTAATGCTATGGCAATGTGATTGAGTTTGGCTTCAAAAGTCTCTAAGTTCATTAAAAGATACTTGCTATAATCCAAAAATAACGGAGGTTAGGACATCTCATTTTTAGGAGGTAATATTCAAGCAACCTAACCTAAGCTAAATTCACCTAATCCCTTGTAACAGTCCGGTTTATACCCTAGTCAGAACTGTGGTTTTGGGACCACAAATCTGAGTCCGTATAATATTTTAATATTATTTTCTATGCCGTTGATAAGTGATTAATCATGTGTTAAATTTCCGTAAGTTAATTTGTCTGTCTGTGTGTTTAATTTGACAAAAGGATTGAATTGCATTAAATGTGAAATTGCATGTTATATGTCAAAGCACCTACTTGTTGTGGCTTCTAAAGGTGGTGACCTTATATGGCAAATAAGCCAATATTTAGATAGTGGATGGACAAAGGACTAATACGCCCTTAATGTATAATTGTTTTAAATGTTTATTAAATGGTTAAATAGGTAATTTGATAAAACAAAGGATATTAAATAAAAATCAATTGAAAAAGCCATGTTCATCTTTGTTTTTATGATCGAATATTAGAGAAAGAATAAAGGGTTTAACTCTTTTTATTTTCGGCCACTACTAAGCTCAATTCAAGGTATGTTTGATTTCGGTTTTTGATAATTTTTACGTTTTTGCAATCGTTGCTTAGTCTACTATCAAGCCCATGTCTCAATTTTGTGTATTGATGATGTTTGTGTGATATGCCATTGATGATATATTGAGCTTTGTGATGAGCTTAGTTGTTAAATGAAAGATTTGAGCTAGATGAACATACTTTGTTCTTGAAATTTTGATGAAATTAGCTAATTAGGGCTAAATTGAGAAAATGGTAACTTGAAGGACTAAATTGCAAATTTGATGAAAAATATGGGCTTGTATGATATGTATGAATATTCGGCTAAGCATGTGTATGTAATGATTTTGTGAATTTGATGTTTTGAGAAAAATGGACTAAATTGATAAATTGTGCAAATGTGAGGGTTAATTTACAAATAGCCCTAATTGTGTGTCCTTGGATTGAATTGGATAAATTAGTGAATAAAAGAGTTAATTTTGGATTTTTATAGATCAAGAACCGAGGAAAACGGATTTAGATCACGGAAAAGCGAAAGTAACCGAGTAGCTGTTTCTATTTCCGATAAATCGAATCCGAGGTAAGTCAATTACAAATAAGTGTAATCGTATTGAGTTGAGCATATTCATATGCTTGTAGTTGAAAATGAATGCTTATGAAATGTTATGCAAATGAATTCTGAGATAAGATCGACTGAGCGACAATGTCCAAAATTCCCGTGACGAACCTAGGAATACATAGGTACACTGCTCATTTATCATGTAAGACCACGTCTGGGACGTCGGCATTGATTTGAGATTTCGTGTAAGACCACGTCTGGGACGTTGGCATCGATATTATCTGTACGAATAAGACCACGTCTGGGACGTTGGCATCGATATTATCTGTACGAATAAGACCATGTCTGGGACGTTGGCATCGATATTATCTTTACGTGTAAGACCATGTCTGGGACATCGGCATCGTTTTGATTCGTGTAAGACACTGTCTGGGACAGTGGCATCGATATTTGAATGCATGTAAGACCTCGTCTGGGATGTTGGCATTATACTATTATTCTGAGCTTTCTGAGTATCCTATTAGTTCCTAACAGTTCAACGGGCAAGTCTGTGATATAAATGGCTAAGTGAATTGTAAATCCATTTCAGGTACGTTGATTTATACACTAAGTGTGTATATAAGGTAAGTACCTATGTGATCATACTATGATGATTATGTATATTGGAATAACAATATGATATGTGAGAGTAAGCATGAATGAGCTATGTTTATATAAGACTTTGAATTGATTAATGTGATAAATATGGTCAAGTACATGGACCAAAGTATATATGTGATAGTTGCTAAGTTTGTTTGTATTTATGACTTACTAAGCTTTTGGAAAGCTTACTCTGTATGTGTGTTTTCTCCGTTTTATAGGTTGTTAAAGCTACTGAAGGCTCGGGACCTTCAAGGATCATCATCACACTACTAAACTCATTTTTGGTACACTTTGGATATGTATATAGTTTGATATGGCATGTATGTAACATCCCAAATATGGGGTTATTTGGAATTTGATTATTTTCTTGTTATGAACTGCTGTGATATTATTAATGGAATAATAGAGCTTAATTTAAGGCTTTGAGTGTGCCCGGTTTGATAGAAAAATTTCAGTTTTTAATTTTAAAAGAAGGGAGCCTTAGCAAGAGGGGTGTTATAAGAATAAATAGGTGTAATCTGACACTAATTAGGCCTTGGATAAGTGGCAAAGCAAGCCCACTTAAGAGCTAGCATGTGACGCCACCAAGGAGCAAGGGAGAGCCTTGGTTCGAGTCACAAAATCCTCCTTTTTGCTCTTTATTTTGGACGGCAAAAGAGAGAGAGAAATGCTCAATTCAAACACTTCAGGATAATGGGGATTTTATTTGAATATTTGATTAAAAGTTGGCAGAGAGAAAAGTAGGAACTGATTAATTCAAACTCTTTTGAATGATTTTAAACAATTGGCCAAGAGTAATTCAGGGTGTTGGCCGAATCTAGGACTCCTTGTTGGAGAGGAGTAATCGGCAAGGGAACTATGTAGAGGGGGAGGCCGAATTCTCTTAGTCTCTTACTTGACAATTTCGGCTAGACCTTTTTCTCATCTTCCACCCCTTTCCTTCTTTTTCATCTTTTCTCAAAATCAAAACCACCATTAATCCCTACCCTCTTCTTCTTGTTGGAGAAACCAAAACTCTCTCTACCCTTTCTTCGAATCCCTACTTTCTTTTCCCTTCTCTTCTCTTTCTCTATTAGCCGAATCTACTCCCTACCTTGTGCCGAAATTCCTTCTCCTATCTAGAAGCACTTTGGCCGAATATTAGAGTAACATAAGTCTCTCTCGGGATTTCTTTTCAAACGATTGATCAAGGTAAGTAATGGCCGAATACCTATCTCCCCTTTTCCTTCTTTTTCTATCGATTTCTTTTACAAGGGGAGGTGCCGATTTCGGCAATGATTAAGTCTTCTAAACAAGTAGTAACCGATTCCTGTTAGGTACTCAGGGAAGTGAAGCAGTCGATTCAGGCCCCGATCTCTAGTATTCGATTTGTGGTACGTAACGGTAAGATCTACTCTAGTTGGTCAGTTGATATTCGTTTTAGCCGAAGGCTACTAACTTGTTGAGTGCCGATTCATGGAATCAGAAGCAGATTCGGGAGTTGGGTGTTGCGGTTAGTGTCCAAAAGTGTGAAGGTGAGATTTCGGGTTCACAAGGAACCCCTTCCAATAATTTGATTTGGCCGAATAGGCCCTAAGACTAATCCCATAGTTGGCCGAATATAGGTACAGTGAGATCTAGGGTGGCCAACGTTCCTTTTCGGGATTTAGACTTCTCATCAACATCAGGTGTGTACATACACACGTATAGCAGTTAATGTTGTGTTATATATATATATATATATTTTGTACGTAAATCTGCTTGATGTAGATGTGGATTGGTACCTTAACGGTACAAGTGAGGATCCCGGTAAGTCTCTGTTGATATGAGATTACTTTAATGCTTTTGGGAAGCATGGTTTAATGATACATGTGATGAATGCATGAGATCTCATTGTTAATCATTTACTCGCTATGGGCTACATGAGAGGAGGGGCAAAGATGATGTTTCGTCGACGAGCACCGGTGTTTTGGTAACACACCGTGACTAAATGTCACCGAGGTTTGGTACCTCCGCAGGTTTGGCACCTCATAGCGACTTGTCCCCGTGGTTAACACCACCGTGGGTTGGTCCCACTTGAGATATGGGATCGCCCGCGGTGATTTGGTATCACACGATGGGTTGGCCCCATCACCCGATTTGTGTCTACGGACACCATTGCTTTGGTAGCACATTGTGACTATATGTCACGGTGGTTTGGCACCACCAGTGTTTTGGTAACACATTGTGACTACGGTCACCAAAGTGGTTTGGTACCACATGGGGTAGACAAAGGCGTTTGGTTGGCTAGGTTGGGCACACGATACTCTGCATATTAATTGTTATATGTTGTGTATGAAATGTTGCTTTAAACGGGGGAAGGGTTACATACTGAGTCTTGGTGACTCACCTTCTCCTTTAACATTTTGCAGGTGACTCGTAGATGGCGGTTGAGGAGCCGGTTGGACTCGAGGTGGCCATGCAGTGGATTTAAATTTATAGAACTTTAAATTTGGTTATTTTTTTACTTTGGTTGTAATAAGGCCTCCATAAACTTTATTTGTGTTTTTTTTATATGTTGGATATTTACTTTAAACTGTATCATTAAAACTGAATTGAAATCACACGTTTTCTTAAATTAACACGAAAATGTTTTATCGTGCCATCGGGCACACTTGAAATTTGTATAGTAATCGGACTTAATTAAACTTCCAAATTAAATCCAAGTATAGTTTTGGCAAGATAACCAAAAACAAGGGGTTTTCAATGAAACTTAAATTGGGTCTGGATGGTGTTCAAAAAAAAAAAAAGTTTTCCTCCGTAGCAAATCAAATTCGGTCGTAATGTTTGGGCCGGGTTTGGGTTGTTCTGACTGGTATCGTCGAGCCAGTTCAAAGCTCTCTGTGTGGGGCCCAAGGCCCAAAAATGTTTTAGTAGGCCTTTTGAATTGTTTTGGGTTTTTAGCAAAGATGGCCCGAGTCTCCGGCCGATCCGCCTGTAAGTATATCTAAACCTCTTGGTGAATTATATTCAGTAGAAGGGTAGGAAGCATGGAACGTAGATAGACTTATAGGACTTGGACCCTAAGGTTAGATTACTCAAACACAAACGAAGCATAAGACTTAAGGAACTAAACCAACCTATGACTTAGTCAATGAGCTAGGGGGTGTGGTAACCCACATGCACGCATGTCTAGGATTGGATCCTAAGAGCACAGTATTTAAGCGAGTCCTCGTGACTCACCTCCTCTTCGCAGTATCCTACCCGTGCGTAGCTTCGGTTCACCCTAACTCGGAGGGCTCGGTGGTGTGGTAACCTCTGCGCGCATGTCTAGAAAGGTTCGGTGAGAGCTTGGTATTTAAGCGGTCCGCGTGACCCACCTCCTCTTCACTGACTCGAATTACGCACAGTGCGTAGCTTTGGTTCACCCCGACCGGGAAGGCTCGGTCATAGGCTAAACACAATGATTAAAACCCGAAAGGGAATTAGCCTTGTTTTTCGAAATAGAATGAAACAACAAGCCCTAATGTTTTCAAAACTTGTCCAATAACTCTCTTAAACCCTAGAACATTACTTTTACAACGTTTTTCTCGGAAAACTTGACTTGTGAAAAATTACAAAAATACCCTCAGTAGAAAAAGACGAAAATACCCCCAGGTTAGAAATGGGCGTAAATGTCCGATGAGTGAATAGGTATGGAAAGTATTAAGGAATGGATGCATGAACTTCTCTGTGTGAACTAGGGTAGGAAACTGAAACATTGTTTGCTCGAAAGAATCTCTGATTAAACCTTATCCATAAAATTTCTTCGCGAGTAATAAAGTGAAACAAATGCTAACGCATAAAATTTTTCTTAATCAGATTAAAAGCGCGGTAGATAGAATGAGTTCTAGAGGACGTGGGCGCCGTGGGCGTGGTAGGGGTAGGATGACGGTGTCTGCAACCCGTCAGTCGGGACAAGGTTCGAGAAAAGAGGTACCATCGCCACCACCACCTCCTACTTTTAGAGCCGAGGAGCCGGAGCGCACCGGTGGCGAAGTCGGTATCGCAAGCGGTGTTGCGAGTCTTGGAGATGGTGGTCGGGGTGGTGGAAATGTAGGAGCTCGGAAATCGTCCCCGAGCGACTCAGATCTAACGGAGCGGAGGTATTCCGAGGTGTGTCGAGTGGCACCCAGGGCACGGAATCTTCAAGCTAGAGTCAACCGAAAGAATCATGGATGACCTTGACTGGACCGAGGAAGAAAAGGCTGAAAGGGCGTGTAAACGCTTCTAAAGGATGAAGCGTATCAGTGGTGGCTTACGGTTCGAGATGGGGCTACAGCAGATGACTTGACTTGGGAGTATTTCAAAACCACCTATCAGAAGAAGTATGTGGGTATCAGCTACATTGACGCGCAGAGAAAGGCTTTTCTGGGATTAGTGCAAGGAACTAAGTCCGTGTCGGAATATGAGGCGGAATTTCTAAGGCTGAGTAGATATGCGAGAGGCATCGTGTCTCATCGAACATGAGCGCCGTGTCCGCTTTGAGGACGGACTCCGAGATGATTTAAGGTTACTGATTGCCCCACAGCAGGTTCGTGAGTTCTCATCTCTAGTGGAGAAGGCTAAGGTAGCCGAAGGAATCAAGGAGGCTGTGAGGCAGAACTATAGTAAGAACAATCAAAAGAGAAGTTTTGGGTCAGCTGGATCAAGCGGTAGTGCTCAGAAAAAGGCTAGGCCAAGTGGGCCCAATCAGGCAGCAAGGCCCACGACTGCTAATCAGAGGCCGACTCAGTGCAATCGCTGTGGAAAGACTCATTGGGGAGGTTGTTGGACCGGTGACAAAGGATGTTTTGAGTGTGGGTCTTTGGAGCATCGCGTCAGAGATTGTCCCCAGAAACTAGCTAAGAAGCGACCAGAGGCGCGTAACCGCGCTCGGGATAGAAATGTAGGACCACGGAGGGGTCGTGGTAATGGCAGAGGAAACAACGGTCCCTAACCGAGGTCGTGGAACTCAAGGCGCGAGGTTCGGGCAACACGAGGCTAGGCGACTGGCTTAGTTTACGCAATGAAGGTGTCGCGAAGAAGGTGACGCACCGGATGTCATAACCGACGCGTTTCTAATTTTCGGTTTTCCTTATGTTGCATTGATTGATGTGGGCTCGACGCACTCGTACATTGCTTGTAGTGTGGTAGGAACTATGGACCTAAACTCAAAATCGCTTCTAGGAGATGACCGTAGTTAGCCCTTAGGTCACTCCGTAGTCGTAGATAAACTCTATAGAGGCGTACCCTAGAACTTCAAGGGGTAGTATTTGTAGCTGATCTAATGGAACTACCGTTTGGGAGTTCGATTTGATCCTCGGTATGGATTGGTTGGTTAAGTACCAAGCAAGGTTGGATTGCGCGGCTAAGCGCATGGTCCTTAAGACGGCTGAAGGTGATGAAGTGGTTATGATAGGAGATAGAAGGAATTACCTATCCAACGTAGTGTGCCTTTGAAGGCCGAAAAGATGGTCAAGAAGGGTTGCGAGGCGTATTTGGTTCAAATCATGCTTTGGAAGCTAAGGGGTTAGTAGTTGGAAAGGTCCGAACGGTTTGGGGAATTTGTTTGATGTATTCCCGGAAGAACTTCCGGTTTGCCTCCGGATCGAGAAGTCGAATTCGGTATAGACTTGCTACCTGGAACGGCACCTGTGTCCATAGCACCATACCGAATGGCACCAAAGGAATTGGTGGAGCTAAAGACTCAAATTCAGGAGCTCTTGGATAGAGGGTTTATACGACCAAGTATATCTCCGTGGGGAGCACCTGTGTTGTTTGTCAAGAAGAAGGACGGTTCTATGCGGATGTGCATCGACTACCGTCAGTTGAATAAGTTAACGATCAAGAACAAGTATCCGTTGCCTCGGATTGACGACTTGTTTGATAAACTAAAGGGTGCCTCGGTGTTTTCGAAGATAGACCTTAGGTCAGGTTATCAACTTAAGGTGAAGGAGGCTGATGTTCACAAAACGGCATTCCGAACTCGGTATGGGCATTTTGAGTTCTTGGTAATGCCATTCGGGTTGACCAATGCACCGGCGGCATTTATGGATTTGATGAATAGAGTTTTCCAAAGAAGATTTGGACCGATTCGTCGTGGTGTTCATAGACGACATATTGGTTTATTCAAAGACGAAAGAGGAGCATGACAAGCATTTACGGATAGTTCCGCAAGTATTGAGGGGGAAGTAGCTTATATGCCAAATTCAAGTAAGTGTGAATTTTGGCTTAGGAAGTGGCTTTCTTAGGTCATGTAGTGTCACCAAGGAATTAGAGTAGACCCTCAAAGATTGAAGCAAGATTGGAGTGGAAACCACCTAGGGCGGTGGTGAAATACGAAGTTTTACTGGTTTAGCAGGTACTATCGGAGATTCGTGGAAGGATTCTCTCTAATAGCAGCGCCCGTTGACTAAGTTGCTAAGGAAAGGTGTTCCATTTGTATGGACAGAGAAGCAAAGCAAGAAAGCTTTGATAAGTTAAGGAAGATTTTGACGGAAGCTCCGGTTTTGGTACAGCCTGAAGCAGGAAAGTTATTCACAGTTTATTGTGATGCATCTCACACCGGTTTGGGATGTGTGTTGATGCAGGATGGGAAGGTAGTAGCCTATGCATCCCGTCAATTAAGACCGCATGAGGTTAACTACCCAACTCACGACTTAGAGTTAGCGGCGGTCGTCTTCGCTCTGAAGATATGGAGACATTACCTGTATGGAGAGAAGTCGATGATCTACACGGATCACAAAAGCTTGAGGTATCTTCTGACTCAGAAGGATCTGAATCTGAGACAGCGTCGGTGGATTGAACTACTAAAGGACTATGACTGTTCAATCGAGTACCATCCGGGTAAGGCTAATGTGGTAGCTGACGCATTGAGCCGGAAGGTGGTGACGGACTTAAGAGCAATGTTCGCTCGGTTAAGTCTGTATGATGATGGGAGTCTTTTGGCGGAACTCCAAGTAAAGCCGACTTGGGTTGAGGAGGTTAAGGAAAAGCAGTTAGTGGATGAGGGCTTGAGCGCTAAGAGGGTACAAGTTCAGGATGGTGGTTTGGAAGGGTACAGTCTGTCTAGTGAAGGAGTGCTTTGTTTTCAAGGACGGGTATGTATGCCAAAGGATACAGAATTAAGGCAGAAAATTCTCCATGATGCACATAGCAGCCCATACGCTATGCATCCCGGGGAAAGCAAGATGTATGGAGATTTGCGAAATTGATTACGTGGCCTGGATTGAAGCGTGAGATAACGGAGTTCGTAGGGAAGTGTCCGACGTGTCGCCAGTTAAGGCGAACATCGGTCACCATCGGGACTACTTCAACCGATAAAGATCCTCAATGGAAATGGGAGAGGATCACCATGGATTTTGTTAGTGGGCTACCCTTACGCCCACCAAGAAGGATGCAGTTTGGGTAATTGTGGATCGCCTGACTAAATCAGCTCACTTCATGCCGGTGAGAATGGATTACTCACTCCAGAAGCTAGCGAAGCTGTATGTGGGTGAAATAGTGAGGTTGCATGGCGTGCCAGTGTCGATTATCTCGGATAGGGATCCCAGATTCACGTCAAGGTTTTGGAAAGCGTTGCATCAAGCTTTGGGTACACGGTTAGATTTCAAGATCGGCTTTCCATCCACAATCGACTGACATCGGAAAGGGTGATACTGATTTTAGAAGACATGTTAAGAGGTCATGTCTTGGATTTTAGTGGTAGTTGGGAGGAGTACCTACCATTAGTGGAATTCGCTTATAACAATAGTTATCAAGCGAGTATTCAAATGGCTCCATACGAGGCCCTATATGGACGAAAGTGTCGTACTCCTACATGTTGGACAGAGTTGGGAGAAAGACAAGTTCTAGGTCCGAGAATTGGTAACCGAGACGGAAGACAAAGTCAAGGTGATTCGGTCTCGTCTCAAGGAAGCATCGGATAGGCGTAAGTCTTGTGCCGATCTCAAACGCAAAGAAATGGAGTATCTTTGTGGGAGACAAAGTCTTTCTCGAAAGTGTCGCCTTGGAAAAAGGTGTTGAGATTTGGACGGAAAGGGAAGTTAAGCCCAAGGTTCATCGGGCCATATATCGCTGTGTGAAGCGAGTAGGACCAAAGTGGCTTATCACCTAGAGTCGCCGCGCAGAATCGAAGTCGATTCATGACGTATTTCATGTGTCAATGCCGAGGCGGTATCGGTCGGACCCTTCGCACGTTGTGCCGAGCAGAGATTGAGGTGAACTCGGATTTATCTTTTGAAGAAGAACCGGTTCGATTGTAGACCGAGATGTGAAAGTTCTACGAAGGAAGGCGGTGCCTTTAGTAAAAGTGTTATGGCGGAACCACGGAGTGGAAGAAGCTACGTGGGAGCCCGAGGAGGTGATGCGGCAAAGAATACCCCCATCTCTTTGATCAAGGAATTTCGAGGACGAAATTTATTTTAAGGGGGTAGAATCAGAACATCCCAAATATGGGGTTATTTGGAATTTGATTATTTTCTTGTTATGAATCTTTGTGATATTATTAATGGAATAATAGAGCTTAATTTAAGGCTTTGAGTGTGCCCGGTTTGATAGAAAAATTTCAGTTTTTAATTTTAAAAGAAGGGAGCCTTAGCAAGAGGGGTGTTATAAGAATAAATAGGTGTAATCTGACACTAATTAGGCCTTGGATAAGTGGCAAAGCAAGCCCACTTAAGAGCTAGCATGTGACGCCACCAAGGAGCAAGGGAGAGCCTTGGTTCGAGTCACAAAATCCTCCTTTTTGCTCTTTATTTTGGACGGCAAAAGAGAGAGAGAAATGCTCAATTCAAACACTTCAGGATAATGGGGATTTTATTTGAATATTTGATTAAAAGTTGGCAGAGAGAAAAAGTAGGAACCTGATTAATTCAAACTCTTTTGAATGATTTTAAACAATTGGCCAAGAGTAATTCAGGGTGTTGGCCGAATCTAGGACTCCTTGTTGGAGAGGAGTAATCGGCAAGGGAACTATGTAGAGGGGGAGGCCGAATTCTCTTAGTCTCTTACTTGACAATTTCGGCTAGACCTTTTTCTCATCTTCCACCCCTTTTCCTTCTTTTTCATCTTTTCTCAAAACCGAAACCACCATTAATCCCTACCCTCTTCTTCTTGTTGGAGAAATCGAAACTCTCTCTACCCTTTCTTCGAATCCCTACTTTCTTTTCCCCTTCTCTTCTCTTTCTCTATTAGCCGAATCTACTCCCTACCTTGTGCCAAATTCCTTCTCCTATCTAGAAGCACTTTGGCCGAATATTAGAGTAACATAAGTCTCTCCGGGATTTCTTTTCAAACGATTGATCAAGGTAAGTAATGGCGAATACCTATCTCCCTTTTTCCTTCTTTTTCTCATCGATTTCTTTTACAAGGGGAGGTGCCGATTTCGGCAATGATTAAGTCTTCTAAACAAGTAGTAACCGATTCCTGTTAGGTACTCAGGGAAGTGAAGCAGTCGATTCAGGCCCCGATCTCTAGTATTCGATTTGTGGTACGTAACGGTAAGATCTACTCTAGTTGGTCCATTGATATTCGTTTTAGCCGAAGGCTACTAACTTGTTGAGTGCCGATTCATGGAATCGAAGCGGTTCGGAGTTGGGTGTTGCGGTTGGTGTCCAAAAGTGTGAAGGTGAGATTTCGGGTTCACAAGGAACCCCTTCCAATAATTTGATTTGGCCGAATAGGCCCTAAGACTAATCCCATAGTTGGCCGAATATAGGTACAGTGAGATCTAGGGTGGCCAACGTTCCTTTTCGGGATTTAGACTTCTCATCAACATCAGGTGTGTACATACACACGTATAGCGCTTAATGTTGTGTTATATATATATATATATTTTTGTAATGTAAATCGCTTGATGTAGATGTGGATTGGTACCTTAACGGTACAAGTGAGGATCCCGATAAGTCTCTCATTGATATGAGATTACTTTAATACTTTTGGGAAGCATGGTTTAATGATACATGTGATGAATGCATGAGATCTGTTGTTAATCGCTTTACTGCTATGGGCTACATGAGAGGAGAGGGCGGTGATGTTTCGTCTTGACGAGCACCGGTGTTTTGGTAACACACTGTGACTAAATGTCACCAGAGGTTTGGTACCTCCGCAGGTTTGGCACCTCATAGCGACTTGTCCTCCGTGGTTAACACCACCGTGGGTTGGCCCCACTTGAGATATGGGATCGCTCACTAGTGATTTGGTATCACACGATGGGTTGGCCCCATCACCGCATTTGTGTCTACGGACACCGTGCTTTGGTAGCACATTGTGACTATATGTCACCAGTGGTTTGGCACCACCAGTGTTTTGGTAACACATTGTGACTACGGTCACCAGTGGTTTGGTACCACATGGGGTAGACAAAGGCATTTGGTTGGCTAGGTTGGGCACACGATACTCTGCACATTAACTGTTATATGTTGTGTATGAAATGTTGCTTTAAATGGGGGAAGGGTTACATACTGAGTCTTGGTGACTCACCTTCTCCTTTAACATTTTGCAGGTGACTCGTAGATGGCGGTTGAGGAGCCGGTTGGACTCGAGGTGGCCATGCAGTGGATTTAAATTTATAGAACTTTAAATTTGGTTATTTTTTTACTTTGGTTGTAATAAGGCCTCCATAAACTTTATTTGTGTTTTTTTTATATGTTGGATATTTACTTTAAACTGTATCATTAAAACTGAATTGAAATCACACGTTTTCTTAAATTAACACGAAAATGTTTTATCGTGCCATCGGGCACACTTGAAATTTGTATAGTAATCGGACTTAATTAAACTTCCAAATTAAATCCAAGTATAGTTTTGGCAAGATAACCAAAAACAAGGGGTTTTCAATGAAACTTAAATTGGGTCTGGATGGTGTTCAAAAAAAAAAAAAAGTTTTCCTCCGTAGCAAATCAAATTCGGTCGTAATGTTTGGGCCGGGTTTGGGTTGTTACAATGTATAGGCTAGAATTTGATATGAATTTGTTATATGAACTTAGCCATGTGATTTGGCTAGTTATGGGTTGAGAATTTGCTTGAATGTATGTGATATATGAAGTATGTTTTTGGCATGGTTAGTTGATGCATGAAATGGTCAAGTTTTGATTAAGCAAAGGAATGAACTATGCTTGTGATGAGATGAGTTTTAGCCTTGTAATTTGGATGGTTATTTTGATATGATTTTGGTTGTCAAATAGGCATGAGATGTCTTGATGATTTTACTAGTAGGTATGACCCATTGGGTGACATTTTGGCCTTGCTAATGGCCTATAATGTCACACGGTTGTGGCACACGGGCATGCCTAGTGACCGTGGGGCTAAGTCAGTAGCTAGCCTAATAGCACACAGCCAAGACACACGGGCGTGTCTAGTAGCCATGTGAGAAAGTCAGTATATGGCCTAAGAGTACACGGCCTTAGCACACGGGTGCTGGGTGGCAGTGGGTGTAAAGTCAGATTCGACCACGGCCAAGGCACACGGGCGTGCTTGGTGGCCGTGGATGTGAAGTCAGATTCAACCACGGCCAAGGCACATGGGCGTGCTTGGTGGTCGTGGATGTGAGGTCAGATTCGACCATGGGGAGGACACACAGGGGTGTCCAGCAGCCGTGGGAGGCACACGGCTTGCCTACACGGGCGTGTAACCCCTGAAACTTTGAAAAGTTTTAAATTTCCGTGAAATTTCGTATGTGTTCCGGTTTAGTCCCGACCCAGTTTATAAGCATGTTTTAGGTCTCGTTGACCGTATTAAGGGACATTATGTTTGAGATTGATGGATGAATGTATGAACTTCTGAATATGTTTTCGATCTGTCCGGTAACGCCTTTAACCCTAATCCGGCGACGGATACGGGTTAGGGGTGTTACATCCCTTGTCACATGTTCTAAGTGTATTAAAGAATTTAAGCTCATTATGGAACATCATAAGTAAAGATTGTACTCCACATAGGCAAAACAGTACTGAATAGTTACGTGGCAGTGGCAAAACATATTTAACGAGATTAGAATGAGCATAAGTACTAGATATATAATACAACCTAAATGCACAATACAGCCCCAAACCTAAGGGATGCATTGTCCTCAATGCATGTACAGATATGTAACAGAAAAACAAAAATATAGATATGTACAGAAAATGTCATGGAAAAAGAAATAAAATGCATGAGGTAGGGAAAAAAACTTCTCTGGCTTGGACTGGAGTGTAGTTAATTCATTCAGCCGTGCAAGTGTCACGGGGCTAGATCTTTCGTCTCACGATCCGTGCGGCCCTAGACGATCCGTTCATTCAAACTCACCTAATTCAGCCTTTACTCAAGTGAGGATTCCTTAAGAACTCCTTCAAGGCACCAATTTGTAGAGCGGAAGCGATTTATGCCAAAAGAAGCTTACAAAGAACAACAGAAAGAGCGCACACAATGTGTTTTAGTAAATGCTCTCAATATTCTCTTATTCACAAAGAATAATGGAACGATGAATGGAGTGAGTACAAATGAGGGGGAGGCTCTCTATTTATAGTTGAGCTCCCCCAAAATCGACGGTCAAGATACATTTACATCGACGGATGAGATTAACAATATCCCTTAAATCATGGGATTTACAAGATATGCCATATCAAATCTAATCTAATCTTTACAAGATATGATTCTATCAACCTTCTAAGATTAGTTACCAAAATAGCCTAAGTTGCCATATCTTCATTATCGGGCCAACCAAGCTTCAATTTGACAGGCTTCTCTAACAGGTTACCGAATCGGGCCAGTTCTTGCGGCCCAAATGATCCCCATCTACACAATAGACCTCCATCGGATGCATTTGGTGCGATGGTCATGGGCTTTGAACTGCGGCTCGTGACATTCTCCCCCACCCATTCTCGCAACGCCCTCGTTGCGACTTCTGAATGGCACTGACTTGACTCACCTCGATCTCGTCTCGACGCCTTAGCTTTTCTTTTTCTTCAGGACTTTTACCTCGGCTTACATCGCTTCTTAACTCGAACCGTCCTACTTGTTGCATTTACTCTGGTCAACTGTCCCACTTGCATCACTTCTTTACCATTGAAGTCCGATGCATCACCCACCTCTCCCATAGGTGGAAGCCTTGTCGATGACTCGGCCAACTCCGACGCTTCACTCGAATTGAGCCTCGTTGGTCCCAGCTTCACTGTTTTCATCGCAAATTTTTCCTCTAAGTTCGATGACAAACTCATCTCTTCCTTAGGTGGAAGGCCTTTTGATGACTCACCAAGCTCAGACGTTGCCTTTCCTTTGACTACGGCTTGCTTTGGATAGTTCCGCAACTCATGCAGACCACAACACAAGAAGCACTTTACTCGCTTCTTTTTTCTCCTTTTTTCCCTCTTGGTTTTGACTTTTCCCTTGCTCGAACCAAGCTTCTTAGGCTCCTTGTCTGCTCCATCGTCCCCTTCGATGACAGACTTCTTCGGGCACTTCCGTACCCTATGCAGACCTTGATATAAGAAGCACTCCACTGACTTCTTCTCACTTTCGGCCTCCTTGGCTTCGACACCCCTTGCGCTCGAACCATGTACCAAGGCCTTACCCACCGGCTTCTTCTTAAGCGCGAATTTCTTCGGACATTTCTTCAACATGTGTAGACCGTTGCAGAGAAAGCATTTCAACTTGTCCCTTTTCCTGATGGGTTTCTTCTTCCCAACTCGTGGTTTCCCATTACCACCATTCTCACCGTTGCCATTGCCATCAACAACATCTTCCTTATGATCCTTTTCACAAACGCCCCTTTCCTCGGACTTGGAAGACCCAAGCTTGTCTTTCCCTAGACTAAGCTTGACCACGGACTCTACTACCATCATGGCTTCCGACAGCTTTTGGGCACCTCTTTGTTCCACCTCCTGTCTGAACCAAGGCTTCAACCCATTCTGAAAAGCAAGCAATGCTTCTTTCTCAGTCACATCTGAAACTTAGAGCATGTGTTCCTTAAACTCTCGAACATACTCCCCTACTGTGCCCCATTGCATTACCCCTTGCAACTTTGCCCGAGCTTCTTCCTCGGTAAACTCTGGGTAAAACTGTCCCGTCAACTCACATTGGAACTCTTGCCACGTTCTAATCTTACCTTGCCTTTTACTTGTGGTCTTGCCTCGCTACCATAAAAGCGCAATATCAGTAAGAAACATTGAAGCAGTGTTTACCTTAACCGCATCATCCACGATGCCTTTGGTACGGAAGTAGTTTTCCATCCTCCACAAGAAATTGTCCACATCGCATGTAGACCTTGTCCCCACAAACTCTTTTGGCTTCGGGACATCCTCGTAACTGAGTGCTACACTTGACACTCCTTTCCCCACAGCTACTCGGCACAAGGCCAGCTCTCCCTCGAGCTCATCTACTCTTGTGCTCAAAGCCATCTTCATGGCCATTGTTTCCTCCTTCAAAGCCATCACCATGGCCTTGAGAGCATTGTTCCTCTCTGTCAGCTTCTTCCTTTGGGAATCTAGCAACTTTTGCATGCTATCCTTATTGGAAGTGAGACATATGGTCACAAAGTCCCTGGACTGCTCCTTCAAGTCCTCAATGCTTTCCCCAAGCGTATTGTCTGACTCTTTTGTGTCCTCCATGGACTCTTCAAGTTTACCCACGCGTTCCTAAACAGCCAACAGCATCTCCCTCAAAGACTTTTTGGCCCACCTTTATTCGAACTCTTCTTTCGACATCCCAACAATGCCTTTGAACCAATAGCTCGGATACCACTTGTCATGGGGCTAGATCTTTTATCTCGTGATCCGTGTAGCCTTAGGCGATCCGTTCATCCAAACTTGCCTAAGTTAGCCTTTATTCAAGTGAGGATTCCTTAAGAACTCCTCCAAGGCACCAATTTGTAGAGCGGAAGCGATTTATGCCAAAAGAAGCTTACAAAGAACAATAGAAAGAACGCATACAAGGTGTTTGAGTAAATGCTATCAGTATTCTCTTATTCACAAAGAATAATGGAACAATGAATGGAGTGAGTACAAATGAAGGGGAGGCTCTCTATTTATAGTTAAGCTCCTTCAAAACTGACGATTAAGATACATTTACATCGACGGATGAGATTAACTATATCCCTTAAATCATGGGATTTACAAGATATGCCATATCAAATCTAGTCTAATCTTTACAAGATATGATTCTATCAATCTTCTAAGATTAGTTACCAAAATAGCCTAAGTTGCCATATCTTCATTATCGGGCCAACCAGGCTTCAATCTGACAGGCTTCTTTAATAGGTTACCAAATCGGGCCAGTTCTTGCGGCCCAAATGATCCCCATCTACAAAATAGACCTCCATCCGATGCATTTGGTGCGATGGTCATGGGCTTTGAACTGCGGCCCGTGACACAAGTGGATTTACAGGCATTGACTTTATACCACAGCTTCCTCTTAATAGGGTTCATTTCGTCCCCCTCCTTATGAATTTCTGTGAACTCATCAATCAGATGATCAATGTCGTGGTCTTCTGCAGTCGTGGAAGCTGGTGGGGTGGGTGGAACAGGGTCTTTACCTTTTGCGGTGGTAGTAGTTGCAGTGGTAGTTTCGTGGTGACCTAGCTTTAAAATAAAATATTTGGCTTATCCTCCTTGGGCTACCCAAGTAATAGCATGGGCCCAGCTATCAAAAAATCTCTCCCTTGGACTTTTCTGCTTGGTCAACCCATGTTACCTCGTACCTCGACATTCATTCACATAATTTGTCGCGGCATAATTTTCGAAAATCTAGAAAAACTGCTTATTAATCAAAGATAAAAATAGAAATGAAACAATATTAAATAATCAATGATAATAGATAATAAAAACGAAATGAAATTAAAGCAATTAAAGAAAGGAAAAATAAAAACAAAATTGCTAACTCAAACATCTCGGAGGTCAATGGATTGCTTATCATGATCCATATGAGCTCCCCAGTAGTGCTTCAAGAATTGTCCATTAACTTTGAATGTGACCACCGTTTTCAGGTCTTTGATACTAACAGCTCCATGCGGGTATATTTGAGCTACTTCAAAGGGACCTGACCAGCGAGATTTTAATTTACCAGGAAACAATTTGAGCCTAGAGTTGAACAACAACACTTGTTGCCCTGGTTCAAATTGCCTTGGCATAATTCTGTTATCATGCCAACGTTTGGTCTTCTCCTTGTTCAGTTTAGCATTTTCATATACGTATGTCCTGAATTCTTTCATTTCATTCAGTTCTACCAACTTTTTATGGCCAGCAGCGACCCAACCCATGTTCAGTTTTTTAATAGCCCAAAATGCTTTGCGCTTGAACTTAACAGGTAGATGACATGACTTTCCATAAACAAGATTAAAATTTTATATCCCCAGTGGTGTTTTAAATGCAGTATGATAAGCCCACAAAGCTTCATCTAATCTGGGGGACCAATCCTTACGAGTTGGGTTAACCATTTTTTCTAGAATCTTTTTAATTTCTCTGTCAGAAATCTCAGCTTGTCCATTTGTTTGGGGATGATATCCCATGGCAATCTTATGTTTCACCCTATACTGATGCAAGGCATTAGCCACTAGCTTGTAATCAAAATAAGATCCTTCATCACTAATAATGGTTCTAGGCGTACCGAATATTGTGAAAATGTTCTTGTGCAAGAACTTTATTATTGACTTTGCATCATGATAAACCGTAATATATACATATTTTAATCCCACATTTAGCATACTTTTGGATGATTAAATCCCTTGAATTATGGAATTTGACGCTCCTAATCCTTTAATTTCATGTTTTATACTTAGGAGAGCATCGGAGGATGAAAAGAACGAGAAACGGGCCAAAAACGGAGAAAATGGGCCAAAGTAGGATATCAACACGGCCTGGAGTTCAACACACAGCTGTGCCACTTTAGCAGACTCGAACACGGCCTGGGCTCGATTCACACGGGCGTGCTCCACGGGCGTATCTCTGCCGTGACCCGTTGTAATTCTACTCGGAAAAGGATACTTAGGGGCGAAGAAAGACATTCCGAAGTCTATATAAACACCCTAAGTATGACCTAAAAGTGGGCCGAAGCCAGAGAGGGCTGAACACAGGGAATTACTCCAAGAAAGCCAATTGGTCCATCTCAGAAGCCGGAATCACACTCAAGACGGAAGATCTTCCCTTCAATTTCCTTTAGGGGGTTTTAGGGTTTTTCTTATGTTTTGTTATTTACTTTCTTCTGAGATGTATTCTTTATTAAACATGAACTAAACCCCTCAAATACCTGATGGGGATGAAACCTAAGACGGATCACGTTATTGTTTTTTTGAAATATATGATAAATACTTGATTTGTTCTTAATTATGTGTTCTTAATTCTTGTTTTAATATTTCAGGATATTGATTCAAGTATTGATGTGCTTAGGTAGTGGAGAAAAAGTCTCTGTTTAAGAGTAGATCTAGCATAGTTAAGCGGAGTTGATCGCAACCCTAGAGATAGGATGACGAAAATCTGTCGGATTAGGGTAAAATCCAATATGGGACTCCATAGATCGAGTTAATGCAACACTAGGGGTTTTAATTAGAAAGAGATTTCAATTAATCAACCTAGGGTTAGACGTTAGTAGCCTCGAAAGAGGTATTAATATAAAATAGGGAATCCTACGGATCATGTCAAGTGAATAAATCGTCTGGTTCAGAGTTAAATAACAAGTGAAGTCTAGGTGGATTCTTTCTCGGGTATTGTCTTAATCAACTGGTTTTCCCAACAGTATTTTCCTAATTCACTCTCTGTGTCTTAGCATTCTTAGTTTAGTAATTAGTTAATTAAACATCGATTCCCTTAATACTTAGGCTAAATAATAAAAAGATAGTAACTACTAGTACTCTTGGTCCTTGAGGATACGATATTTTCGGTCTTGCCACAGCTATACTACCGAACGATAGGTGCGCTTACCTTATTCGTTGTCATAGTTAGTTTGGACACGATCAAGTTTTTGGCGCCGTTACCGGGGACTAAGATATTAGGAAAACTAAATTTTTATTACTTTAGCCATGTTATTTATTTGTAATTTATATTTATTTTATTTTTAAACTTTCCTAATTCTTCTTTTATTTGCTTCTGGCAGGTAATTCTAGTTTATGACTAGGAGGAACCCGTCAGGACCCTTGATTTTTGACAGTGATATTGAAGGTACCGTTCGCAGAAACCGAAGAGAAATTAGGCGGCCTCACAAAGACATTCAAGAAGAGCAAGAGAACGATACTAACACTACCAAGAGATGGCTGATAATAATCCGCTACCTCTCCCGTAGTTGCCGCAAACCCGTTAATCAAAATCTGCTCCTCAAACTATGTATGATTATGCTAAACCTAATTTAACAGAATGAATCAAGTATTGTTAGACTCTGCTGTCATTGCAAATAATTTTAAATCTGAAACCTAACACTATACTGAGATGATTCAACAATTTGTTCGGTTTGATGGTTTGCGGGATGAGGATCCTAACACACACTTAGCGAACTTTTTGGAATTATGCGATACGTTTAAAATTAATGGTGTTTCTGATGATGCCATTCTCCTTTGGTTATTTCCCTTTTCTTTAAGGAATAAAGCCAAATAGTGGTTGAATTCTCTTCCACGAGGATCAATCACTACATGGGAGCAAATGACCGAAAAATTTTTGTTAAAATATTTTCCGCCGGCTAAAACGGCTAAGTTGAGGAATGATATCTCTTCTTTTGTGCAGATGGATTTAGAGACACTTTACGATGCATGGGAGAGATATAACGATTTATTGAGAAGGTGCCCTGCACATTGGGTTACCATTATGGCTACAAGTTCAAACCTTTTACAACGGTGTGAACCCCGCGACTAGGAAGTTGATTGATGCATCCGCTGGCGGTACACTAAACAATAAAGCACCTGAGGCTGCTTATGAATTCATTGAAGAGATGTCACTGAATAACTACCAGTGGCAAGTTACAAGGACAAAGCCGACAAAAGCTGCCAGTGTTTTCAACCTCGACGCAGTAACCTTGCTATCAAATTAGGTAGAACTCTTAAGTAAGAAAATTGATGGTTTGTGTGGTTCCTCGCAGGTACATCCAGTGATGCAGTGCGATACAAATGGAGGAGGGTCGAAAAATACAGAATACCCACCCTACAACCCTGGCATAGAAAACAAACAGATGAACTATATGGGTAACAATTCTCGACCTCAAAATAATCCTTATAGTAACTCTTATAATCCAGGGTGAAGGAACCATCAAAATTTTTCATGGGGAGGTCAAGGAAATTAGAGACAACAACCCCCTCTAGGCTTTCAATAGCAACCCTACCCACAAGAGAAGAAGCCGAATCTTGAGGAGATGCTGACAAAATTCATCACGGTGTCAGAAACCCATTTTCAAAACAACGAAACAATGCTAAAAAATAGCAGGCATCGATTCAAGGGATCGAGAACCAGTTAGGTCATCTAGCTAAGCTAATCTCAGAATGACCGCAAGGTTGCTTGCCAAGCAACACTGAAATTAACCCAAAGGAGCAAATTCATGCCATTACTGATCACGATAGTGAAGGGTTAGTAGAATCCGAATCTGAGCCAAGGAAAGAACCCGTGGTAAATAAAGGTAAGGTTGAGGTAAGCCACGATACATAGAAACCTGTCATTAAAGAGTATACACCTCGAGTGCCATATCCCAATGCGATGAAGAAAGACCACACAGAGGAACAATAAGGTAAATTTATTAAACTTCTAAAGAAATTACATATTAACTTATCGTTTCTTGAAGCTCTTTCACAGATGCCCAATTCTAGGAAATTTCTAAAAGAGCTCATGACAAACAAATGGAGGCTAGACGATACGTCACATGTGGAGTTAAATGCAGTGTGCTTAGTAATTTTACAAAATAAACTACCACGGAAATTAAAAGATCCAGGGAGTTTTACAATTCCGTGCTTAATTGGTAGTTTATCTATTGATAATGCTTTAGCAGATCTAGGGGCAAGCATCAACGTTATGCCTTACAAACTGTTTAAACAACTAGGTCTAGGGAAACCCAAACAAACTAGGATGAGCATTCAATTAGCTGATAAAACCATTAGAGTTCCTAGGGGTATAATTAAAGATGTGCTAGTGAAAGTTGATAAATTTATATTCCCAGTAGACTTTGTCGTTTTAGACATAGATGAGGACAACAATGTTCTTTTAATTTTAGGAAGACCCTTTTTAGAAACTTCTAGAACTAAAATTGACGTTGGTACAGGTGAACTCACACTTTGTGTAGGTGACGAAACGATCACTCTTCAGGCTCTTGACTCGGCTAGGACGTCAAGTGAAAAAGGTGAGAACATAAATTCTATTGATAACCAATTGGTTCAACATTCTTTACAGGAAGCACCACGTAAACATATAACTAAACCTGATCCTAGACCCCGTGCTAATAAATAAGTAATTCATGAGGAACGAAGGCTTCAGGTCGAGGAACTAGACGAGTGGAAGACACATTTCAAGGAGAAACTAGGAACAGCAAATCACTTCAAAATCGGGGATCAGGTATTGTTGAAAAGATAGACCCTCGAATCACCATTCCAAACCTTAATGAAGAGATCCCTTTTACGGTACTGAATGTCTTCCCACACGGAACAGTCGAGGTAACTAATCCTAATTTCGGCACTTTTAAGGTAAACACTACTCGACTCGAACCATATATTGTTAGAATAGATAGCAGGAAAGAGGAGTTTCAACTCCTCAAACCACCATGATCGTGCGAATGAAAGGTAAGTCTAGCTTAGGACTTTAAACAAGCGCTTCTCGGGAGGGCAACCCGAGCTCTAACCATGCTAATTAGTTTGTTTTTACTTTCATTTATGCTTTAAAGTATAGGTTTCACCTCCACACGGCCTTGCACACGGGCGTGGCCATGGCCATGTGGACACCACGAGTACGTCCACCGGCGTGGCGGAGGCCGTGCAGACCAAGGACGAAAAAAATTCCCAAAGCACGGGCTACGACAAAACACCACGGTCGTGCGATGCGGCCGTGGTCGAAACTGAATAAACGACACGGGCGTGCGACACGCCCGTGCCTTATAACCGTGGCCAAACCAGTTGAATTAACATGAGCGTGGGAGAAGCGAACGAAGCTTGGCACAGTCGTGTAACACGGCCGTGTGGGACAACATGCCCACGACACACGGACGTGGGCCGCGAACCCAGGTATACCAAAACCCTAATTTTCAAAGCACACGGACTCAAAATGACTCACATGGGCGTGTGACACGCCCGTGTACCCCTGTTTCTTTATAAACCCCTCACTATTCATCTTCTCCACCAAACACTTTTCTCTCAACCCTAAACACCATAGTTCTATTTCACCATCCTCACCACCATCCCCATGTCGAAGAAGCGAAAGGACCCTAGCATAGTCTCCCCGTGCGAGACCGATCTACATAAGTTCATGCCGGCCGCTTCATCGACTCAACAAGACAAGGACATTTGAGTCCATTTACTTTTTCTTTTTCTTTTCTCTTCTCCTTTATTTTCCTTTTCTTTTTCTTTCTTATCTTTAAATACATATTTAGTATATTTTGAATTGTTCTTATTATTTCTTGGCTATTTCTTCACAAGTTGCCCAATTTCTTCATCTAGTGCAGTGAATGTTGGTGGCCACCATACCACCACCAGAAACGCCTCCTCCAACTTATCTTTCTCCTTCGAACCAAGTTTCCACACTTCCAACTCAAGAAATCCATCCGAAATCCAGGAAGTTTCACCTCGCTCCCTCTCTTATGATCTATTACTACATGGTTATTATCAATGGTTATTATCTTTATTTGTACATTGAGGACAATGTACATCTTAAGTGTGGGGGGTGAATTTTATCGTGAAAAGTTCCTAACTTTTTGCATTATTCTCAAATCCCTGAATGATATTTTTTCTTAAGTAATTTTCTCATATTACTGTTAGAATGAAATTTCTTTTGGTTTATGATTTTCATTGATATGTTTTGGATTAAGTCATAGTTAATTGTGCAGTGATGATTTAAACTTTAGGAGAATAGAGAATCAAGCATGATGAGTCTATTTTCAGAATTAAAAATTTGTTAGGTTGTCTACCTGAATCTAATTATTACCTTGAAATTTGAAATTTACAGGGTTGACATCAAAAACCATAATTTTTGTGAGATTTTGAGCCTTTTAGAGCATATATTTTTCTTGCTCACTTTATTGTTGGTTATGAGTGTGTCAACATTGATATGTTATTCTAGAACTTGCTTCGATTATGCATGTCAAGACCACACTTTTGATTTGATATACTGAGACGATAAAGGCACCTAGGTTTTAACCCACTTACTCCATAAAAAGCCTACCTTCATAATTAACCCCTAGTGAACCCCTTTGAGACTAACAAACCATTTCTTGACTTACCCATTAATATTAACCCAAAACCCACTTTGTATTTGTTATCACCATTTCTCTTGACTACCCCTATATCAAAATTTGATTTGATCGGTTACTTAACTATTTTCTTTATTTTAGTTGTTAAATTCTATCTTATTATTATTATATGATTTGTTCTAAAAAATGAAGTATATTCATTATTAGTTCTATGTTATTTGAGCTTACGTTTAATTTTACATTTTGAGAAGAAGCTCGTGTTAATAGTGATGAATTCTTAATTGATGTAATTATTTAAGTTTTAGTTATTTTTTTTAGTTAGGTAATTTATCAATTCAGTCTCGATACTAACCCTCTAATTCAGGCTTTATACACACCTTTAACCCAAGCCCCGTTACAACCCTTTTTAAAGACCTTTTGATTTTTGTATCATCTCATTTTATAGTGGTGGAGATTTGATTTTCATGCAAGCCTATGGGATTAACTTTTCATGTTCGACTTCTGAGTGCTTAATGTGAACCTTAAACACTTTGAGTGATTTGAGTGAATCCTTAGTGAGGAAGTCAACTTGTGTTAATTTTGAATTAAAGGTGATTATTTAGGTAAGGGGAAACACCTATATTTTTTTGTACTATAAAAACTATGACTTTGATTGTTTGAATCTTTAGGAACCTTCTGGTTAAATTATCAATGTATGAATTACATATGAATCATGATGAAACATTATTGATGAAGGTTATGAATTAGGGAAATTCGATTTTAATTGTGAGTTGAGAATTTTGCTTGAGGATAAGCAAATGCTTAAGTGTGGGGGTATTTGATAAACCGTAATATATACATATTTTAATCCCACATTTAGCATACTTTTGGATGATTAAATCCCTTGAATTGTGGAATTTGATGCTCCTAATACTTTAATTTCATGTTTTATACTTAGGAGAGCATCGAAGGATGAAAAGAACGAGAAACGGGCCAAAAATGGAGAAAATGGGCCAAAGTAGGATATCAACACGGCCTGGAGTTCAACACACGGCCGTGCCACTTTAGTAGACTCGAACACGGCCTGGGCTCGATTCACACGGGCGTGCTCCACGGGCGTGTCTCTGTCGTGACCCTTTGTAATTCTACTCGGAAAAGGATACTCAAGGGCGAAGAAAGACATTCTGAAGTCTATATAAACACCCTAAGTATGACCTAAAAAGGGGGCGAAGCCAGAGAGGGCTGAACATAGGGAATTACTCCAAGAAAGCCAGTTGGTCCATCTCAGAAGCCGGAATCAAACTCAAGACGGAAGATCTTCCCTTCAATTTTTTTCAGGGGGTTTTAGGGTTCTTATTTTTTGTTATTTACTTTCTTCTGAGATGTATTCTTTATTAAACATGAACTAAACCCCTCAAATACCTGAGGGGGATGAAACCTAAGACGGATCTTGTTATTATTTTTTTGAACTATATGATAAATACTTGATTTTTTCTTAATTATGTGTTCTTAATTCTTGTTTTAATATTTCAGGATATTGATTCAAGTATTGATGTGCTTAGGCAGTGGAGCAAAAGTCCCTGTTTAAGAGTAGATCTAGCATAGTTAAGCGGAGTTGATCGCAACCCTAGAAATAGGATGACGAAAATCAGTCGAATTAGGATCAAATCTAATATGGGACTCCATAGATCGAGTTAATGCAACACTAGGGGTTTTAATTAGAAAGATATTTCAATTAATCAACCTAGGGTTAGACGTTAGTAGCCTCGAAAGAGGTATTAATATAAATTAGGGAATCCTACGGATCAAGTCAAGTGAATAAATCGTCTGGTTCAGAGTTAAATAAGAAGTGAAGTCTAGGTGGATTCTTCCTCGGGTATTGTCTTAATCAACTGGTTTTCCCAAAAGTATTTTTCCAATTCACTCTCTGTGTCTTAGCATTCTTAGTTTAGTAATTAGTTAATTAAACATCGATTCCCTTAATACTTAGGCTAAATAATAAAAAGATAGTAACTACTAGTACTCTTGGTCCTTGAGGATACGATATTTCCGATCTTGCCACAGCTATACTTCCGAACGATAGGTGCGCTTACCTTATTCATTGTCATAGTTAGTTTGGACACGATCAAGTTTTTGGTGCCGTTGCCGGGGACTAAGATATTAGGAAAACTAAATTTTTATTACTTTAGCCATATTATTTATTTGCAATTTATATTTATTTTATTTTTAAACTTTGCTAATTCTTCTTTTATTTGCTTCTCGCAGGTAATTCTAGTTTATGACTAGGAGGAACCCGTCAGGACCCTTGATTTTTGACAGTGATATTGAAGGTATCGTTCGCAGAAACCGAAGAGAAATTAGGCGGCCTACAAAGACATACAAGAAGAGCAAGATAACGATACCAACATCGCCAAGAAGAGATGGTGATAATAATCCGCTACCTCCTATAGTTGTTTTTAAAAACCCGGTTAATCAAAATCCTGTTCTCGAACTATGTATGATTATGCTAAACCTAATTTAACAGAACCTGAATCAAGTATTGTTAGACTGCTTGTCATTGTAAATAATTTTGAATGAAACCTAACACTATACTGGATGATTCAACAATTTGTTCAGTTTGATGGTTTGCAAGATGAGGATCCTAACACACACTTAGCGAACTTTTTGGAATTATGTGATACGTTTAAAATTAATGGCGTTTCTGATGATGCCATTCGCCTTCGGTTATTTCCCTTTTCTTTAAGGAATAAAGCCAAACAGTGGTTGATTACTCTTCCACGAGGATCAATCACTACATAGGAGCAAATGACCAAAAAAATTTGTTAAAATATTTTCCGCCGGCTAAAACGGCTAAGTTGAGGAATGATATCTCTTCTTTTGCGCAGATGGATTTAGAGACACTTTACGATGCATGGGAGAGATATAAGGATTTATTGAGAAGGTTCCCTCATCATGGGTTACCATTATGGCTACAGGTTCAAACCTTTTACAACGGTGTGAACCCCTCGACTAGGCAGTTGATTGATGCATCCGCCGGCGATACACAAAACAATAAAACACCTGAGGCTGCTTATGAATTCATTGAAGAGATGTCACTGAATAACTACCAGTGGCAAGTTACAAGGACAAAGCCGACAAAAGCTGCTAGTGTTTTCAACCTCGACGCAGTAACCATGCTATCAAATCAGGTAGAACTCTTAAGTAAGAAAATTGATGGTTTGTGTGGTTCCTCGCAGGTACATCCAGTGATGCAGTGCGATACAAATGGAGGGGGATCAAACAATACAGAATACCCACCCTACAACCCTGGCATAGAAAACAAACAGATGAACAATATGGGTAACAATTCTCGACCTCAAAATAATCCTTATAGTAACTCTTACAATCCAGGGTGGAGGAACCATCAAAATTTTTCATGGGGAGGTCAAGGAAATCAGAGAAAACACCCCCCTCCAGGGTTTCAACAGCAACCCTACCCACAAGAGAAGAAGCCAAACCTTGAGGAGATGCTGACAAAATTCATCGCGGTGTCAGAAACCCGTTTTCAAAACAATGAAACAATGCTCAAAAATCAGCAGGCATCGATTCAAGGGATCGAGAACAAGTTAGGTTAGCTAGCTAAGCTAATCTCAGAACGATCGTAAGTTTGCTTGCCAAGCAACACTGAAACTAACCCAAAGGAGCAAATTCATGCCATTACTGATCACGATAGTGAAGGGTTAGTAGAATCCGAATCTGAGCCAAGGCAAGAACCTGTGGTAAATAAAGGTAAGGTTGAGGTAAGCCACGATACACAGAAACATGTCATTAAAGAGTATACACCTCGAGTGCCATATCCCAATGCGATGAAGAAAGACCACACAGAGGAACAATAAGTTAAATTTATTAAAATTCTAAAGAAATTACATATTAACTTACCATTTCTTGAAGCTCTTTCACAGATGCCCAATTCTAGGAAATTTCTAAAAGAGCTCCTGACAAAAAAATGGAGGCTAGACGATACGTCGCATGTGGAGTTAAATGCAGTGTGCTCAGCAATTTTACAAAATAAACTACCACAGAAATTAAAAGATCCAGGGAGTTTTACAATTCCGTGCTTAATTGGTAGTTTATCTATTGATAATGCTTTAGCAGATCTAGGGGCAAGCATCAACATTATGCCTTACAAACTGTTTAAACAACTAGGTCCAGGGAAACCCAAACAAACTAGGATGAGCATTCAATTAGCTGATAAAACCATTAGAGTTCCTAGGGGTATAATAAAAGATGTGCTAGTGAAAGTTGATAAATTTATATTCCCAGTAGACTTTTTTGTTTTAGACATGGATGAGGACAACAATGTTCCTTTAATTTTAGGAAGACCCTTTTTAGCAACTGCTAGAACTAAAATTGACGTTGGTACAAGTGAACTCACACTTTGTGTAGGTGACGAAACGATCACTCTTTAGGCTCTTGACTCGGCTAGGACGTCAAGTGAAAAAGGTGAGAACATAAATTCTATTGATAACCAATTGGTTCAACATTCTTTACAGGAAGCACCACGAAAACATATAACTAAACCTGATCCTAGACCCCGTGCCAATAAAGAAGCAAGTCGTGAGGAACGAAGGCTTCAGGTCGAGGAACTAGACGAGTGGAAGACACATTTCAAGGAGAAACTAGGAATAGCAAATCACTTCAAAATCGGGGATCAGGTATTGTTGGGAATGACAGACCCTCAAATAACCTTTCCAGACCTTAATGAAGAGATCCCTTTTACGGTACTGAATGTCTTCCCATACGGAACAGTCGAGGTAACTAATCCTAATTTCGGCACTTTCAAGGTAAACACTACTCAACTCGAACCATATATTGTTAGAATTGATAGCAGGAAAGAGGAGTTTCAACTCTTCAAACCACCATGATCGTGCGAATGAAAGGTAAGTCTAGCTTAGGACTTTAAACAAGCGCTTCTCGGGAGGCAACCCGAGCTCTAACCATGCTAATTAGTTTGTTTTTACTTTCATTTATGCTTTAAAGTATAGGTTTCACCTCCACACGACCTTGCACACGGGCGTGGCCGTGGCCGTGTGGACACCACGAGTACGTCCACCGGCGTGGCGGAGGCCGTGCAGACCAAGGACAAAAAAAATTCCCAAAGCACGGGCTACGACAAAACACCATGGCCGTGCGATGCGGCCGTTGTCGAAATTGAATAAATGACTCGGGCGTGCGACACGCCCGTGCCTTATAACCTTGGCCAAACCTGTTGAATTAACACGAGCGTGGGAGAAGCGAACGAAGCTCGGCACGGCTGTGTGGGACAACACGCCCACGACACACGGACGTGGGCTGCGAACCCAGGCTCACCAAAACCCTAATTTTCGAAGCACACGGACTCAAAATGACTCACACAGGTGTGTGACACGCCCGTGTACCCCTGTTTCTGTATAAACCCTTCACTATTCATCTTCTCCACCAAACACTTTTCTCTCAACCCTAAACACCATAGTTCTTTTTCACCATCCTCACCACCATCCCCATGTCGAAGAAGCGAAAGGACCCTAGCATAGTCTCCCCGTGCGAGACCGATCTACATAAGTTCATGCCGGCCGCTTCATCGACTCGACAAGACAAGGACATTTGAGTCTATTTACTTTTTCTTTTTCTTTTCTCTTCTCCTTTATTTTCCTTTTCTTTTTCTTTCTTATCTTTAAATACATATTTAGTATATTTTGAATTGTTCTTATTATTTCTTGGCTATTTCTTCACAAGTTGCCCAATTTCTTCATCTAGTGCAGTGACTATTTGCGGCCACCATACCACCACCAGAAACGCCTCCTCCAACTTATCTTTCACCTCCGAATCAAGTTTACACACTTCCAACTTAAGAAATCCATCCGAAATCCAGGAAGTTTCACCTCTCTCCCTCTCTTATGATCTATTACTACATGGTTATTATCTTTATTTGTACATTGTGGACAATGTACATCTTAAGTGTGGGGGGTGAATTTTATCGTGAAAAGTTCTTAACTTTTTACATTATTCTCAAATCCCTGAATGATATTTTGTCTTAAGTAATTTTCTCATATTACTGTTAGAATGAAATTTCTTTTGGTTTATGATTTTCATTGATATGTTTTGGATTAAGTCATAGTTAATTGTGCAGTGATGATTTAAACTTTAGGAGAATAGAGAATCAAGCATGATGAGTCTATTTTCAGAATTAAAAATTTGTTAGGTTGTCTACCTGAATCTAATTATTACCTTGAAATTTGAAATTTACAGGGTTGACATCAAAAACCATAATTTTGTGAGATTTTGAGCCTTTTAGAGCATATATTTTTCTTGCTCACTTTATTGTTGGTTATGAGTGTGTCAACATTGATATGTTATTCTAGAACTTGATTCGATTATGCATGTCTAGACCACACTTTTGATTTCATATACTGAGATGATAGAGGCACTTAGGTTTTAACCCACTTACTCCATAAAAAGCCTACCTTCATAATTAACCCCTAGTGAACCCCTTTGAGACTAACAAACCATTTCTTGACTCACCCATTAATATTAACCCAAAACCCACTTTGTATTTGTTATCACCATTTCTCTTGACTACCCCTATATCGAGATTTGATTTGATTGGTTACTTAACTATTTTCTTTATTTCAGTTTTTAAATTCTATCTTATTATTATTGTATGATTTGTTCTAAAAAAAATGAAGTATATTCATTATTAGTTCTATGTTATTTGAGCTTACGTTTAATTTTACATTTTGAGAAGAAGCTCGTGTTAATAGTGATGAATTCTTAATTGATGTAATTATTTAAGTTTTAGTTATTTTTTTCTAGTTAGGTAATTTATCAATTCAGTCTCGATACTAACCCTCTAATTCAGCCTTTATCCACACCTTTAACCCAAGCCCCGTTACAACCCTTTTTAAAGACCTTTTGATTTGTGTATCATCTCATTTAATAGTGGTGGAGATTTGATTTTTATGCAAGCCTATGGGATTAACTTTTCATGTTCGAATTCTGAGTGCTTAATGTGAACCTTAAACACTTTGAGTGATTTGAGTGAATCCTTAGTGAGGAAGTCAACTTGTGTTAATTTTGAATTAAAGGTGATTATTTAGGTAAGGGGAAACACCTATTTTTTTCGTACTATAAAAACTATGAGTTTGATTGTTTGAATCTTTAGGAACCTTCTGGTTAAATTATAAATGTATGAATTACCTATGAATTATGATGAAACGTTATTGATGAAGGTTATGAATTGGGGAAATTCGATTTTAATTGTGAGTTGAGAATTTTGCTTGAGGACAAGCAAATGCTTAAGTGTGGGGGTATTTGATAAATCGTAATATATACATATTTTAATCCCACATTTAGCATACTTTTGGATGATTAAATCCCTTGAATTGTGGAATTTGATGCTCCTAATCCTTTAATTTCATGTTTTATACTTAGGAGAGCATCAGAGGATGAAAAGAGCGAGAAACGGGCCAAAAACAGAGAAAATGGGCCAAAGTAGGATATCAATGCGGCCTGGAGTTCAACACATGGCCGTGCCACTTTAGCAGACTCGAACACGGCCTGGGCTCGATTCACACGGGCGTGCTCCACGGGCGTGTCTCTGCCGTGACCAGTTGTAATTCTACTCGGAAAAGGGTACTTAGGGGCGAAGAAAGACATTCCGAAGTCTATATAAACACCCTAAGTATGACCTAAAAGGGGGGCGAAGCCAGAGAGGGTTGAACACAGGTAATTACTCCAAGAAAGCCAGTTGGTCAATCTCAGAAGCCGGAATCACACTCAAGATGGAAGATCTTCCCTTCAATTTCCTTCAGGGGGTTTTAGGGTTTTTCTTATGTTTTGTTATTTACTTTCTTTTGAGATGTATTCTTTATTAAACATGAACTAAACCCCTCAAATACCTGAGGGGGATGAAACCTAGGACGGATCTTGTTATTGTTTTTCTGAACTATATGATAAATACTTGATTTGTTCTTAATTTTGTGTTCTTAATTCTTGTTTTAATATTTCAGGATATTGATTCAAGTATTGATGTGCTTAGGCAGTGGAGCAAAAGTCCCTGTTTAAGAGTAGATCTAGCATAGTTAAGCGGAGTTGATCGCAACCCTAGAGATAGGATGACGAAAATCTGTCGGATTAGGGTCAAACCTAATATGGGACTCTATAGATCGAGTTAATGCAACACTAGGGGTTTTAATTTGAAAGAGATTTCAATTAATCAACCTAGGGTTAGACGTTAGTAGCCTCGAAAGAGGTATTAATATAAATTAGGGAATCCTACGAATCAAGTCAAGTGAATAAATCGTCTGGTTCAGAGTTAAATAACAAGTGAAGTCTAGGTGGATTCTTCTCGGGTATTGTCTTAATCAACTGGTTTTCCCAAAAGTATTTTCCCAATTCACTCTCTGTGTCTTAGCATTCTTAGTTTAGTAATTAGTTAATTAAACATCGATTCCCTTAATGCTTAGGCTAAATAATAAAAAGATAGTAACTACTAGTACTCTTGGTCCTTGAGGATACGATATTTCCGGTCTTGCCACAGCTATACTACCGAACGATAGGTGCGCTTACCTTATTCGTTGTCATAGTTAGTTTGTACACGATCACATCATTAGTAGGAAGCGCAACAACTTCGACCCACTTAGAGACATAGTCCACTGCCAGCAATATGTATAGGTTGCCCACTAACATTGGAAATGGACCCATAAAGTCTATTCCCCATACATCAAACAACTCAACCTGTCCTCTGACAATGGTTACACAACTAATAAAATTCATGAGCATCCTTGAACAGACTCGGCCAATAAAATCCTGACTGAAGTACTTTGGCAGCAGTTCTCATTCCTTCAAAGTGTCCTCCATAAGGAGCTGAATGAAAATGCTGTAGAATGTTATGTATTTTGTCATCGGGGACACAATTCCTAATTATTTGATTAGCACAATGCTTAAATAGGAAGGGTTCATTCCCATAATAATGCTTGGCATCATGAAGGAATTTCTATCTTTTGTGGCTGTTGAGATCAGGTGGCATCAAACCACTTACTAAAAAGTTCACTATATCGGCATACTAAGGTAATGCCATGGCAACTAACAGCTGCTCATCTGGAAAGTCTTCTTTAATAAGTTTGTCATTGCCATATTCATTTCCAGATTCTAACCTTGACAAGTGATCAGCCACTTGATTTTTAGTCCCCTTTCGATATCTAATTTCCAAGTCGAACTCCTAAAACAAGAGTATTCACCGAATCAATCTTGGCTTGGCATCTTTCTTGCTCACCAAATACTTAATAACAGAGTGATCCATGTAGACTGTGACCTTGGTACCAACTAGATAAGAACATAATTTATCAAACGCGAATACCACAACCAATAACTCCTTTTCAGTGCTGGTATAGTTAAGCTACGTATCCGTCAAGGTCCTACTTGCATAATAGATTGTATGAAATACCTTGTCTTCCATTTGCCCCAAAACTGCTCCCACAGCATAATCACTGGCGTCACACATGTGTTCGAAAAGCAGTGTCAAGTTTGGAGTTATTACAATTGGTGCTGCTACCAGTCGTGTTTTCAATTCCTCAAAAGTTATCAAACAATGTTCATCAAAATTGAAAGGTCTATTGTGCTCCAGGAAGGTGCACAAGGGTTTAGATATCTTCGAGAAATCCTTAATGAATCTTTTATAAAATCCCGTATGACCTAAAAAACTTTTGATACCTTTGACACTGGTGAGAGGTGGCAATTTTTCTATTACATCAATTTTTTCTCTGTCCACTTCAATCCCTCACTGTGATATCCTATGCCCCATAACAATTCCTTCACGAACCATGAAGTGGCATTTTTCCAATTTCAAAACAAAGTTTGTTACTTCACAACGGCACAGAACCAATTCTAGGTTTTTTAAGCAGTCCTCAAAACCATTTCCAAAAACAAAGAAATCGTCCATAAAGACTTGAAGGAAATTTTCCACCATGTCCAAGAATATGACCATTATACAACGCTGAAAGTTTGTCGGAGCATTACATAACCCGAATGGAATTCGTCTAAACGCAAAAGTACCATATCAACAAGTGAAAGTTGTCTTCTCTTGGTCTTTAAGAGCTATATCAATCTAATTATACCCTAAATATTCGTCCAAGAAATAGTAGAATGCCTTCCCATCTAATCTGTCCAACATTTGATCAATAAATGGTAAGGGAAAGAGGTCCTTCCTAGTTGCCTTGTTGAGCTTGCGATAACCCATACACACTCTCCATCCCATGACAGTGCGAGTTGGTATGAGCTCATTGTTATCATTGCTGACCACTGTGACACATCCTTTCTTGGGCACATATTGTACAAGACTCACCCAAGAACTATTAGAGATAGGGTAAATAAGGCCAGCATCAAGCCACTTGATAATCTCTTTCTTGACAACTTCTTTCATGATGGTTTCAGTCTTCCCTACTGTTCAATAGAATTGCTATGGCAATCCTCCAACAAAATTTTATGCATGCAGAGAGTAGGGCTAATTCCGTTTATATCAACAAGGGTCTATCCTAATGCCTTCTTAGATCGCCGAAGAACTTCCAACAACCTGACCTCTTGATCGGGTGTTAACTCTGCAGAAATAAGTATTGGTAATGTGCTGTTGTCTCCCAAGTAAACATATTTTAAATACATCGGCAAATGTTTCAACTCTAGTGTAGGAGGGTTCCTCTATAGATGGTTTAGGAGGATTGAAAGTGCGAGCCGATAAATCCAAGGACTCAAACTTTCTTCCTAGTCTGTCCACAATCTGCTGTGCCTCAATGAGTTCACTGAATTCTTCAAAAGTTTATGTTTCATGTAGCTCAAGCTAATTTGTATCACTATCAAAATTGTTGTGGCAAAATTTTGCAAACTTTTCCTACACTGCTACTTCTATCAAACCAATGGCATTGCATTCTTCATTCTCATCAGCACATTTCAGGGTATCAAATACATTGAAGGTGATTTGCTAATCATTCATCCTCATGGTCAGTTTGCCTTTCTGCACGTCAATTGAAGTCCTTCCAATAGCAAGAAAAGGTCTTCCAAGAATAATTGGCACATCGTTGTCAGCTTCACATTCTAAAATAATAAAATCGACAAGAAAAATAAACTGATCTACTCTTACCAGTACGTGTTCAATTTTACCTTCCGGATGTGCATAGGATCGATCAACTAGCTGCAACATGACCGTAGTAGGTCATACTTTCCCAATTCCCAACTTTCTAAATATAGACATAGATATTAGATTTACACTCGCTCCTAAATCACATAATTCCTTACCAACATAATGATTTCCAATTGAACATGGGATATTGAAACTCCTTGGGTCCTTCAACTTTAGAGGTAATATATTAATCAACATTGTTGTGCACCCTTCAGTAAGAGCAACAATTTCAAATTCTCCCAATCTGCGCTTTTTTGATAGAATATCTTTCATAAAGTTCACATAATTGGGCATCTACTCCAAAGCTTCTACTAACAGTTTGTTGATGTGGAGTTGTTTCAGGACATTTAGAAATCTTTTAAACAAGGCATCTTATTTACAATTGTGAAATCATTGAGGAAAAGGTGGAGGTGGCCGTCCTTCAGGTTGCTGATATTGTTTTGCTGTAGCATTTTTATTGGCAACATGATCTGATTCTGTAACAACAATCTTCTGTTTAGCCTTTTCAGTTGTAGTATGCTTTTTATTTGATTCTAAATTCTTTCCATGGTTGAGTCTGGAGTTGTCCTCTTCTACCGTGGTGTCTTAAACAACATCATCAAACTGTGTACCACTTCTGAGAGTGATGACCTTGCAGTGTTCCTTCCTTTGTGTTCTTAAATTCTCGGTATCGCTTGGCGATGCTCTTTATGGCCTCAAATTTAAAGCATTCGCTATCCGCCCTACTTGATTCTCAAGAGATTTGAGGGACGTAACCTGGCTTTGAATTACAGCATCATTCTTGGCCATATATTCCTTTAGCAAGGCTTCAATGGAGGTAGAAGATGATGCTTGACCCTATTGAACATTTTGCCTCGGTATAAGATGATTATAACCAGATGTTGCATTATTAGCATTCTATCTCGCAACATTGTTTAAATTCCCTGTAGCTTGATTATTCCAACTAAAGTTTGGATACTGCTTCCACCCTGGATTATAGGTGTTGGAATAGGGGTTATTATTATGGTTAAAATTACCCATGTAGTATACGGATGCTGGGTTTGATGGGTATTCATCAAACACATAGTTTTTACCGCAATAAACACACGATAGTTCAATTGATTTCATCTCTTGGACTACAGTGGGCCTCTTCATTGTTTTGATCATATTAGCTAAAGAAGATACTTGGGCTGTACACGAAGTGATTGCATCAAGCTCCATGGTACAAGCAGCTTTCTTACCCTTCCCAATTCTTGTGGTAGGATATTGATAATCATTGTTGATAACCTTTTCCAAAATCTCATATGCCATTATAGGATTTATCCAACAGAGTACAATTTGCAAAGGCATCGATTACCATCCTTGTATGTGCATTCAGCCCATTATAAAACATCTCCATCTAAGTCCAGTGCTGGAATCCATGCATCGAACATTTTCGAAGTAATTCTTTAAATCGTTCCAAGCTTCATATAGCGTTTCATCCTCTGCAAAAAAGACGTGATGTCATTTCTAAGCTTGGCATTCATATTTGGTAGATTACACCGTAGCAAAAATATCTGGCAAAGATCATTCCATGATGCCACTGTTCCTGACGGTAAAGCATTCAACCATGCTCTTACATGATCTCTCAAAGAGTATGGAAACAATTTAAGCCGCAAGGCATCTTCAGGAACACCCTGTTATCTAAACGAGTCACGGACTTTTAGGAAATGTCTTAAATGCAGCCTTGGATCTTTAGTGGGTAACCCACCAAACTGTCCTACTGTTTGCAACATCTGAAACATTACCAATTTCAGCTTAAAATGCAGAGCTTGTATATGTGGTTTTACTATCTCTGAATTCAAATCATCCAAAATTGGAACAACATGTTCCCGAATTGGTCTGTCTCGGTCATCTATCACACGATGAATAGGAGGATCAACATCCCGACTAGTTGTATTTAATGGATCATTAAGACCAGAATCATTCCCTTCCCTAGCCATGTTACGTAATTTTCTTCTTCTCCTTCGCAAATTTCTTTCAATCTCTAGGTTAAAAGGATACTATTCGTTAACAGGAATGCTTCTACTCATGCACTAATGGCAACCCTGCAGTAATTAAATACAACTAAGTTAGCTAAAACTAAGAAAACAAAAAAAAATAACAAAACCAAATTTCACCAATTGCCAATCCCCGACAACGGTGCCAAAAACTTGTCACGTTTGAAATGATATGCGAATTGTGCAAGTATACATGTCGAATCAAGTAATAAAGTGATACGTGAGATCGTCTCCACAAGGATTGGTTAGTTATAGAATGCATTGATAATTTGAAGGAATAAGGATGTGTGCAATATGTGTAATTGATAAATAATGGAAAATGCTATGACAAGACAAAAGTAAGAATGCAATGGAAAATTTGAGAATAATTACGTGAATAATATACAAACGAACAAGTAAACAACTAAAAATGCTACGGCAAAGATACTACGGAAAATGATAGAGAGTCTACGATGTTGATTTAGAGGATCGGGATTATTAAGAATCTGCCCTTACTAACAGTAATGCCTCGGCAAAACCATACTCAATCTACTACTCAAAAGAGTTCGAAAATGGTCTGCTTTTATCAAGAACGAGACCTCAAGTTACCTTGCCTTAAGAGATATATGTCTATAGGCCTTTAGCACAGTACCATACATTGTTTTGTTTTCTTTTCGTGTGAACGCTGCTCTATGTCTAAAGGTTGTTACAAGTATTCGATCGAACACTTGCTCATATCATTCAATTTCAATCTCATGAACCTAACCTTGTCAGAATTAGATTAATTTAATAAACATGTTGTACATCCATCTATGTCTAGTGTTTGCAAACATGCAATTTAAAAAAAAACATTGAATGAAACAGTGTATTAAAGCAGATCTACGCTTCAGTCATTAAAGAAAATAAGAGTTTTATCGAGTAATCCCAACCCTATGAGATTTAGCTCATGGGTTGGCAATTAAAATTCAAATCCAAAGTATCATTCAGCATCATTTTCATCAAATCAATTCACGAAGAGTAATCAAGAAATAATGGAAGAACTTTGAGAAGATAGCTTCTGCTTATCCAGCCTACACTCCAGTGATGCAGTGTCATGTGGTGATTGAGAGGGATTGCCTTCAGCTTTCTCTTCCCGTCTCTACTCAGCCGCTGCCCTTTATTTTTCGCCTAAGGATCTCCATTTTTTTTCTCTTTTATTTTTTTAGCCCCCTTTAGGGTTTACTCTTTTGGCTTTTATAATCATTTTCCCTAGGGTAAATCTAATAGCCCATGATTTTCTTCCCTCTTTTTTAGGTAGATATATCTGGTACAATTTCAACTGGGCCTAAGACCAGTACGCTTTGAGTGCTGACTGGACATCTTCCCGGCATTGGCATAGCATTCATGTTGACAAACTGTCCAACCCTTTTCCCCGAAAAACCTTCACTCCTTTACTTTTTGTTCCTCTTCCTGCACCTGCCAATATACTACCACACACAACCCTTCCGCGAGCAATTAAAAATAACTAACATTTAAGTACAGTCTAAGCTCCCAATGTAATGCTAAAACAAGAAAAATACTAATGGAATGTCCTAAAATGCAACTAAATGTACCTAAGTACAGACAATTAGCTAGACCTAAAGGCAAGAAATATAACTCTTTTCAAGAGTTATCAACGAGTCACACATACATAGCCCAACATCCACTCATAATTAAGGTATGACATACTATGAATGTCACAAGTGAATAAATCCATAAACGGATTCAGGATCTATTCTACTTTGGTCAAGTCCAATGTATTGTTAGTCCAATTAGTTATATCTATGTCTCTATCTTTTGGGAGTCATCCACTCTGATGCCTGTTTTGCCATGAATGACACTATTATATACATTTTTTTACACATAACTTTAGTGTGTTTAATAGTTAGATCAAAGCATCTTAGTATATATTTAGGTTTTCATGCTTAAAGTTGTAATTTATGATTTTTAGTAGTTTTTATTACATTTTATATATCTAAATAAAGTTGCATGGTCTTGTAGGACAAATCGGGAGCTAAAGATGCATATTTGGGCCAAAACTAATGCATATGTTGCAACACCAAGACACTAATGTCATAACATTGAATACAGAAGCAAAAACAAAGCCCTGGAGTGAAACTGCCTTTGGTGTCTCGACACGACCCTTTAATGTCGCCCCTATACAACCCAAAAAGTCCCTGCACGAGATAATTGCGTTTTTAGGGAAATCTGGTTTGTCCTAGTCAAACTCTAAGGACTTCAAGGATAATTTAGGCATTTTAATATTCTGAGTTTGGCCTATATAAAGGCCATTGTAATTAGTTTAAACACATAATTTTAGGGAGACATAAGTTATTATTAGGTTTTTATTTCATTCTTAGTTTTTACTTAGTTTATTTTATTTTCTTGTAATCGAAAGAACCTATTCCAAGTGAGACTTTCACGAGGGGAGATTGTTCCGAAGCCATGCTTTTATCGATAAATCCATGAGCATCTCTTTTCCTTTATTATATTCTTTATGTCTATTTCTTTAACATTGTTTAATTGAATGTTTGTGTAAAGATTACAATCAATTTATGCTTTATACATATCTCGCATGTTTCAACTATTCTAATCTTATTAATTGATTGATTGATTGAGTTAATTTAGATTGGTTGGATTTGGATCAATGTTATCAAACCTAGGATTAACGATCCTAGGAAGTCATCTAGGTAGGAATTAACTCGAAATCGGTATTGCCTACTAAGCATCACTTAGCAAATCAGTGGTTAGGGAAGGAAGAACTTAAACTCTAGGCTTGACGACCCTAGGAAGTCATTTAGGTGGGAATTAACCCGAAATCTATATTGCCTATCCGTGAAAACATTACCCTACCCCGGTCTGTACTGCATCATCAATATGTGAGTAGTCTTGCCGTCTAGTTAGGTTAGTAGGAGGCTGAGAAGCCCTGCTAGGTTAAATAGAAACCAACCATTTAGAACCTTACATCAATAATTAATTAGGTAAAATAATTGGATCTAAGCTAAAGGAACTCGCGTAGTCGAAACAACGAAATAGGAAAAGTCGATACATGAACCTAGGAGTAGATTTAGGTTTAGTGAAATTTATTTAGCTTATTATTAGTATTATCATCTTACTTCTTGATTAACATTACTAATTCGTAACTCGAGTAGATTAGTAAGTATTTTTTACAATTGGCTTAATAACATTTTTCCCAAACTGAAATCCCTTGGGTACGATCCTCAATTCCAAATATTTTGTAGCAGTATTCACACGCTGGACGTTAGTACATCTGGAGGCGGTAAATACCCAAGACAATGCATCTCCTCAATTAGACTTGATAGACGACATATTAGTCTTTCAATCGGTCTGTACCACCCCTCACCCGTATTCAACGCCAGAATAGGGTTACGGAGCATTAATGGACTTATAAAACAACTAAACATTCATTTCACATACATTTTAAAATTTCATGAAATCATCATTCAAACTCAATCACATTGTCCCTAATACGAGCCTATAAGGCCCTAAACATGCTTTAGAAGTGGTTTGGGACTAAATTGATAGCTCAAGAAACTTTTAGAAAACATAGAAAATTTTTCAAAATACAGGGGACACACGCCCGTGTGGCCCAGCCAAAGACACACCCGTGTCACAGGCCGTGTGGACATTAAAAATGGGATCACATGGCCGTGTCCGACCCCGTGCAACTCTCTGACTTGGGTCACATGGCCAACACACACGCCCGTGAGGCTAGCCCGTGTGCCAAGCCGTGTGCTAGGCCGTGCCAAACCTGTAGGGTATACTGACTTATGCAACACGGCCAAGTCACACGTCCGTGTGCTAACCCGTGTGGAGCAAACTGACTTGATTTTTAATTCAACACCAGGGGACACACGGCCGTGTAACCTAACCGTTTGTCACACACGGCTGAGACATACGCCCGTGTCTCTGCCCGTGTGGACAAAAATAGGCTATTTACCAAGCCACTTTGCCACCCAATTTGCATATACCTACACCAAACCAAATAGAACAATTCTTGGCATAAAAATAGGAATTCTATTAACCTCATTCAAGCATAATTCATACCATTTCAATACCAACCAATACAAAACACATCAATACCACAACATGCCATTCAATTTCATACCCAAAACTCATAATCTCAAATCATCAATATGACATTTCAAATTTTGCATCATTTAGCCTAATCTCACAAACATACCAAATTCAATTCTCAACCATTTAGCACCCCTAATTACCAAATATCAACAAGCATAACATATCCTTCATTAAACACATATCCAAAGCCATATGCATATATGTATACATAACAAAATCAACCAAATTAAGCCAACTCTCTTGGCTATTTACAAAACCAAAACATTTAACATTTACAAGCCATTTCAAATGACTAATTTCATTACCAAACCATAACCAAAATGACCAAAGTTCCTATACATGCCATATATCCCAAAAATATAGATTCAAAAGTTCCAAAGTGATAGTTGGATAGTGTGATGAAGTCTCCGACAATCCCGAATCCGAGCTAGCTTTGATTTCACTATAAAACACGAAAAATTAAACAAAGTAAGCTATAAAGCTTAGTAAGTTCGTATAATAATAAACTCAATTAACCATAAATATACAATTCAACCAATTGAATATATCAACATATAACTCATATTAGCTAACAAACCTTTCACATATTCAATCATAAGATTTGATGTAAAATTCACAGTTTTCTTCGATTCAAAACTCATACGGTTCGTGTACATACCTGTACCATCTCGTATCAAACTTATACTCAACCACATCTCTGACATATATACCCATTGAACCATTCGGAATACTATTGGGTACTCGGGAATCTCACACCCTAAGTGCCACATATATAGCCGAAGCTATCTCAATCTCGTATCACATATAATGCTCACTCTCGAGCTATTAACGGGTCTACTCACACAGGCTGAGGTCATGACGAAGCTACATGGTGCTGCTCACATAAGTTGATGAGCATCTGCAACACATGCAGGATGACTCCACCACCGGTAGGACGTGCGGACCAGCACCCAAATCACATAACCCCTAATGACATGTCATTCGTATCCTAATCTATTCCTAAGGTTCAATCGGGATTTCTCACTTGCTGAATCGTCGTCGAATATGCTCGTAGTTTCGTATTTATAATTTATGCAATATCAAAGCATTTAAAACACAAGTATAATAATGTTTATTACGTACGAACTTACCTCAAATGTAAAAACGATGAAACAAGTCGATTAATCCAAAATCTTGTTCTTTCCCTGAACTAAATCCGTATTTCGCTTTTCTTGATCTAAATGTAATCAAAATTAAATTATTTAATAATTTCTCTATTCAATTTAATCCAAAATACACATTAAGGCAATTTTTCATTTTTGCCACTAATAATTCACATTTTTACAATTTAGTCCCTATCACATAAAAATACAAATTCATGCAATTCAACCTAAACCCATGCTAGCCGAATTTCAATTAGGTCCTTATCAGACCATTTTTTTCATTTATTTCACAATTTAACCATGAATTTTACACATTTCACAATTTAATCCCTATTTGAACATTTCACTAAAAATCACTTAACAAATGTTGTTTATCTAACAACAAGCATGCATTTTCTATCATTAAACATCAAAAAACACCAACATTCATCAATTGGAAAACCCTAAACCTTTAACAATTTTGTAAAATAGTCCCTGGGCTAGCTAGATTAAGATGCAACGATCGTAAAAACATAGAAATCATTAAAAAGGGGACAAAAATCTTTCCTAATTGAAGGAAATGAAAATAGCCGAATTCCTAACCCCTTTTTCTCAAGAAGAATTGGCTTGAAGAAGATGAATGAACCAAATTTTTGTTTTTTTATTTAATTAATCTTTATTAACTAAATACCAAAATTAACCTTTAAAAACATCAAAATTTTCAAAATTACCCAGCCACTATCATCCACTATCATGTTATTGGGATATTTACCACATAAGGACCTTCAATTTAATATTCCATAGCTATTATACACCTTTAGCTATTAGAACTCAAGTTTTATACTTTACGCGATTTAGTCCTTTTTATCAAATTAACCATTCAAACGATAAAATTTCTTAACAAAACTTTCACACAATCATTTTATCATACTGTAAACATTGTAATAATAAAATAATTATTTCAACTTCGGATTTGTGGTCCCGAAACCACTGTTCTGATTTGACTAAAAATGAGCTATTACAACTCTTCTCCCTTAGGAATTTTCGTCCCCGAAAATCTTACCAGAAAAGAGGTTAGGGTACTGTTTTCTCATAGCTTCCTCGGGTTCCCACGTAGCTTCTTTGATACCATACCGTTGCCAAACTACTTTCACTAAAGCTATGCTTTTATTTCTCAACTCTTTAACCTCTCGAGCTAAAATTCTGATCAGTTCTTCGTTATATGTCATATTAGGCTGAATTTCAATCTCTGACGGAGAAATTACGTGTGACGGATCTGATCTATATTGACGCAACATCGAAACATGAAATACATTGTGAATCTTTTCTAATTCTGAAGGTAAAGCTAGTCGATATGCTACTGGCCGTAATCTTTCGATAATCTCATACGGCCCAATGAATCGCGGACTCAGTTTGCCTTTGCGACCAAAACAAAGAATTTTCTTCCACGGAGATACTTTCAGAAATACTCTGTCATCGATCTAAAATTCAATGTCTTTACGTTTCAAATCCGCATACGATTTCTGTCGATCTGAAGCTGCTTTCAAACTGTCGCGAATTACTTTCACTTTGTCTTCAATCTCTCTAATCAAATCAACCCCGTGAATCTTTTTGTCACTAAGCTCGTTCCAATACAACGAAGTTTGGCATTTACGACCATACAATGCTTATACGGTGCCATCTTTATGCTCGTTTGAAAACTGTTGTTATACACGAATTCAACCAATGGCAAATATTTTTCCCAGTTACCTTCAAATTCTAAAACACAACAACGAAGCATATCTTCGAGAATCTGAATTACTCTCTCAGACTGACCGTCGGTTAGGGGATGAAATACGGTACTAAAGTTCAATCGCGTACCCAGACCTTCTTGCAATTTCTTCCAAAATCACGACGTAAACCTCGGATCTCTATCTAAAACAATTGAAACTGGCACCCCGTGCAATCTAGCGATCTTAGAAATGTACAAATCAACCAATTTATCAAGCGAATAATCTGTACATACAGGAATGAAATGTGCCGATTTCGTCAGTCGATCAACGATAACCTAAATAGCATCTTTCTTTTTTGGAGACATGGGCAATCCCGATACGAAATCCATCGTAACTCTATTCCATTTCCACTCTGGTATCATCATTGGTTGTAGCAATCCCGAAGGCACTTGATGTTTGGCTTTAACTTGTTGACAAACCAAGCATCTCAACACAAACTCTGAAATGTCTCTTTTCATGCCCGACCACCAATAAAATTGTTTCAAATCATTATACATTTTTGTACTCCCCGGATTTACGGATAAACAACCACTATGTGCTTCGTGTAGAATTTTCTGAATAAGCTCAGAATTCATTGGTACACAAATTCTACCTCGGAACATTAAACAATCATCAGCTCCGATTTGATAGTCTGAATCGGTAATAGACTCACATTGCACTCTTTTAGCTTGCAACTCGTTGTCACTCTTTTGAGCTTCACAAATTTGTTGAAGAAATATCGGTTTAGCTTTTAATTCAGCCAAAATCGAACCAATAGTAGACAAGGTTAGTTGTGTGTTCATCGCTCGCAAAGCAAATAATGATTTTCTATTCAAAGCATCTGCCACTACGTTCGCTTTCCCCGGATGATAATCAATCACTAACTCATAGTCTTTCAACAGCTCGAGTCATCTTCGTTGTCGCAAATTCAAATCTTTCTAAGTCATTATATACTTCAAGCTCTTGTGATCGGTAAAGATATGACACTTTTCACCGTATAAATAATGTCGCCAAATCTTCATTGCAAAAACAATAGCAACCAATTGTAAATCGTGTGTCGGATAATTCTTCTCATGTGGTTTCAACTGTCGGAAGGCATAAGCTATCATTTTTCCCTCTTGCATCAAAACACAACCCAAACCATTCAATGAAGCGTCGCTGAAAATCACAAACTCTTTACCCGACTCAGATTGAACCAAAACTGGTGCCTCAGTTAATGATGCTTTCAACTGTTCAAAACTCTATTGACATTTCTCGGACCACTCAAATTTCACATCTCTCTATAGCAATCTAGTAATCGGTGTAGAAATCATCGAGAATCCTTTTACAAAATGCCGATAATAGCCAGCTAATCCCAGAAAGCTTCTGACTTCGGATATGTTTCTTGGTGGTTTCCAATCAACAACTGCGGAAATCTTGCTCGGGTCAACTCGTATACCTTCCACTGAAACAATATGTCCCAAAAATTCGACTTCTCGAAGCCAAAATTCACATTTACTGAATTTAGCAAACAATAGCTTATCTCTCAAGGTTTACAGCACAATTCTCAAATGCTCGGCATGCTCAGACTCATCTCGTGAATAGATCAGAATGTCGTCAATGAATACAACCACAAACCTGTCTAAATACGGTCTAAAAATTTGATTCATCAAATCCATAAAAATAGCAGGAGCATTAGTTAATCCGAAAGGCATAACAAGAAATTCATAATGCATGTACCTTGTTCTAAATGCAGTTTTCGGCATATCCGAATCTTTTACCCTCAACTGATAATAACTAGACCGCAGATCAATCTTCGAAAATACTGTTGCTCTTTTCAACTGATCAAATAAATCATCAATTCTCAGAAAAGGATACTTATTCTTTATTGTAACCTTGTTGAACTGACGATAGTCAATACACATTCTCATCTATCTATCTTTCTGTAACACCCCTTACCCATATTCGACACCTGAACCGGGTATGAGGCACTACCGTACTTAACTTGCTCAATCATACAATATTGATCCAAAAAACTTCATGTCAAATTAAAACTTTTCATTCGAGACCATAATGTCCTTATTGTAGGTCTACGAGACCCTAAACTCATACCCAGAATGATTCGGGACTAAACCGGAAACTTTTGAACCCTTAGACAAATTTGACACAAAACAGGGTCACACGCACGTGTGAAGGAAGGACACGCCGCGTGTGGCATATCACATGCCCGTGTTCCACACACGTGTGGAACTTATTTTCAATCGAACCTACGGGGGTTTTCACATGGCTTGACACACGCCCGTGTCCGTAGCTCAGGTCCTCCTCACACAACCATGACACGCCCGTGTCATCACCCGTGTGTGAAAACCTTGACATTCTGTTTATGACGTCAGCACCTCATTAAGGTCACACGGCCAAGGCACACGCCTGTGTCCTTAGACTGTGTGTCGAATTAAATTCCCAATTTTAGGTGCAGACTTCACACGGCCTGGGCACACGCCCATATCCATGGCCGTGCCTTCTACATAGCCGAGACACACGGCCGTATCTCTGCCCGTGTGTTTACTACTGAGCATACTGACTTGTAAACCTAGCATGCAAGGGAGCACACGGCCAATCAACACGCCCATGGGGCTGACCGTGTGTCTTACACGGCCTAGACACACGCTCGTGTGTCTACCCGTATGGACATTTGAAAGGCTATCTACCAAGCCAAATGCCACCCTTCACAGCAACCATACATATACCAATTCAATCCAACATATATCATAACTATAGAGCACTTCTAGCGACTCAAAATCAAGACATCCATGCTAGCATGCATTCCATGAATTTCATCATCATTGAATATATGAACTTGTCAAGTATTGGCCAATTTCCCATGACCATTTACAAAATGAATTGAACAACATTAATAGCCAGCACTTTGGCTAACAAATATGACATAACAAAATGACCAAGTCCTATACATGTCATACTCAAAATGAATCTAACTTTCCTATACCAAGGAGAAGTCGACGGTGTGATTCCGAACTCCGACGTCCCACGATCCCTGAGCTAGCTTGGCAATACTACAAGGAAAAGAGAAATGAGAGGGGTAAGCATAAAGCTTAGTAAGTTTGCATGAAATAAATAGCAACATATAGGCTCATAATGTCATCCACCCATTGCATTGTATAAGAACACAAAGTCTCAAGCACATTGCTATAACTTACTCATGCTCACTCTTACTAATTACATGTCATATCGCATATCTCATACGTTTCTCATGAACTATTCTCATGTACCTGTATCACTTCATCACATATTTTTAGCACAAATTTCAGCTCTATTACAAGCTTAACTATTTACCCCATTAAATCACTTAGGGTACTTGAAGATACTTAATCATCATCATTCACATAAATACGACGCCAATGCCAGATATGGTCTTATACGATCTTCCTATTCGATGCCGATGCCATACCCCAGATATGGTCTTATACGGGATCTCAATTCAGTGCCGAGGTCGTGTCCCAGACATGGTCTTATACGAGACCTTACTCATCTTAAGTCTTGATGATTTTATTCTCATTTACTAAAGTCCAACCGGGACTTCAACATCACAATTTTCATCATTTTCTCATTCAACATCATTACTCAATTTCATAGAAATGTTATACGTCTTCACAAATATCAAACAATTTAAAACATACTAGCATGATGTTGAACTTATTACACGCAAACTTACCTCGATTTCAAAATAGGCCAAATTGTCGTTCTAGTCCGATACCTTGCCCTTTCCTCGGTCAAGGTTAATTCTTCGTTCTTCTTGATCTATAATAAAATTTTAGCTCATTTAGTTATCACATTAATCAATACATTTCAATAATCATACTTTGGAAAAATTACCATTTTACCCTTATACTCTCACAAAATGACTACTCTACCCCTAGGCTCGTAAATCAATTCTAATCAAATTTCTTCCTTTAACGAGCCTAGGTGAACATTTATTTCTCTTATGGCAACTCTCAATACTCATCATTTCACACATTTACCACATATTTTATGACCTTTACCAAAAAAGTCCTTTTAGGTGTTTTCATGATAACACCTTTCACAATAGTTGTTTATCTAACAACTAAGACTCATTTTCTTCCATAAAAATGCAGCAAACAACTTAAATGCTCACATGGAAAAACTCTAAACTTTCAACCATTTTGCAAAATAGTCCCCTCTTTAGCTAGCTTAAGCTTTAGGGGTTCCAAAAGTACAATTATTATCAAGAAATGATCATCAAATCACTTACTTGTAAGGAGAAAAGCTTGCTGAAATTTTTGAGCTTTCAAACCCTTATTTTGCTGCTAATTTTTGGTGGAGAAGAAGAGAAGAAAACATGATATCTTTTCTTTCTTTATTTTTATTATAAAACATCAATTTAGTCCACCAAATATCTACCAACTTTGACTTATTTGTCATTGTTTGTCTCCTATGGCCGGCCACCCTATCTTTAGGGGTCTAATTGCACTTTAAGGGCCTCCAATTAATATTCTATGGCTTTTAGATACATTTTTCTTGTAAAATAGAACTTTCGCATTTTATGCGATTTAGTCCTTTTTCGCAATTAAGCATGCAATCGCTAAAATTAAAGCACCAAAATATTCATGCACTCTTGAAATCATGCTATAACACATATAATATTATAAAAATGATTTTCTCTGACCTCGGATTAGTGGTTTCGACCACTATTCTGACTAGCCCTTAAATCGGGCTGTTACAATTCTCCCCTCTTAAGGATTTTCGTCCCCGAAAATCTTACCGGTGAAAAGGTTGGGATATTGGTTTCTCATAGCCTCCTCGAGCTCCCATGTAGCCTCTTCTACCCCGTGCCTTAGCCATAAGACTTTCACAAGAGTTATTCTTTTATTTCTCAACTATTTGACTTCTCGTGCCAAAATCTTAACCGGTTCCTCACCATAAGTCATATCCGGTTAAATTTCTACCTCTGATGGTACAATCACATGTGAAGGGTCCAAACGGTATCGGTGTAACATAGACACGTGGAAGACATCATGAATCTTTTCCAGCTCAGGTGGCAAAGCCAAACGATAAGCCACCGGCCCTATCCTCTCGATAATCTCATATGGTCCGATAAAGCACGGACTCAGCTTGCCTTTTCGGCCAAATATAAGGACCTTTTTCCATGGTGATACTTTCAGAAACACTTTATCAACGACTTGAAACTCAATATCTTTCCGTTTCAAATCCGAATAGGACTTCTGTCTATCTGAGGCAGCTTTTAAACATTCACATATCACTTTTACCTTCTCTTCGGTTTCTTTGACTAAATCGACCCCGTGAACCTGACTTTCTCTGAGTTCAGCCCAATATAGGGGCGTTCGGCACTTACGCCCGTATAATGCCTCATAAGGCACCATCTTCAAACTTGACTGAAAGCTTTTATTGTAGGCGAATTCCACCAACGGTAAGTATTTCTCCCAATTACCTTGGAATTCCAAAACACAACATCGAAGCATGTCCTCAAGTATCTGTATTATTCTCTCCGACTGCCCGTCAGTTTGCACATGGAAAGCTGTAATAAAGCTCAATTTTGTGCCTAAAGCCTCTTGTAACTTTTTCCAAAACCGTGACGTAAATCTTGGATCTCTATCCGAAATAATCAACAACGGTACTCCGTGAAGTCTTATTATTTCTGACACATACAAATCCGCCAGCTTATCAAGCGAGTAGTCAACCCGTACTGGTATGAAACGAGCTGACTTCATAAGTCTATCAACGACGACCCATACGGCATCCTTGTTTTTCAGTGACAACGGCAAACCAGTCACGAAGTCCATAGTAATACGGTCCCACTTCCACTCGGGGACCATAATAGGCTGAAGTAGACCCGAAGGTACTTAATGTTTAGCCTTCACTTGTTGACAACTTAGACATCTCGATTCAAACTCGGAAATGTCTTTCTTCATACTCGGCCACCAATACCATTTCCTCAAGTCATTATACATCTCCGTGCTGCCTGGATGTACAGACAAACATCCACTATGTGCTTCATGCAGAATTTTCCAAATAAGCTCATCATCTTTAGGTACATAGACCCTATCTCGGAACATCAAACATCCATCAGGACTTATCCGAAAGTCCGACTCAACCTTTGACTCACATTGCACTATTTTAGCTTGTAAATCATTGTCACCTTTCTGAGCTTCATAAATCTCTTGGAGAAATATTGGTCTAGCCTTCAACTCGGCTAGGATAGAACCATCATCTGACAAAATTATCCGTGCATTCATGGCTCTCAGTGCAAACAAGGATTTCCTGCTCAAGGCATCGGCGACCACGTTCGCCTTTCCCGGATGGTAGTCAATCACTAACTCATAATCCTTTATTAGTTCTAACCATCTTCTCTGCCTTAGATTCAACTCCTTTTGAGTCATCAAGTACATTACGCTCTTATGATTAGTGAACACCCGACATTTCTCACCATACAAATGGTGTCTCCAAATATTTAGTGCAAATACAATTGTAGCTAACTCCAAATCGTGGGTCAGGTAATTCTTCTCGTGCGGCTTTAACTGTCTAGAGGCATATGCTATCACCATGCCCTCTTGCATGAGTACACAACCTAACCCACTCAGGGATGCATCGCTGTAAACCACGAATTCCTTTCCTGGCTTGGGTTGTACTAGAACATGAGCTTCAGTCAACAACGCCTTCAATTTCTCAAAACTCTGTTGGCACTTTTCTGTCCATTCAAACTTTACATCTTTTTTCAGCAACTTTGTCATCGGAGAAGCTATCATGGAAAATCCCTTGATAAAACGTCTATAGTAGCCAGCTGGCCAAGAAAACTCCTAACTTCGGTTACATTCCTTGGTGGCTTCCAATCCACAATTGTCGAGATCTTACTCGGGTCGACTCTAATTCCATCTCCCGAGACAATATGCCCCAAAAATCTAACTTTCTTAAGCCAAAATTCACTTTTACTAAACTTGGCATATAATTGCTTATCTCTCAAAATTTACAAAACCGTTCTCAAATGCTCGACATGCTCGTTCTCATCCTGAGAGTAGATCAATATATCATCGATAAAGGCTACAACAAATTTATCCAAATATGGCCGAAAGATACGATTCATCAAATCCATGAAAACTGCAGGGGCATTGGTTAAATCGAAAGGCATAACCAAAAATTCATAGTAGCCATACCTTGTCCGAAATGTAGTTTTCGGCACATCCGAGTCCTTGACTCTTAACTGATAATATCCAGACCTCAAGTCTATCTTGGAAAATACCGTGGCTCCCTTCAATTGATCAAATATATCATCGATTCTTGTCAACAGGTACTTGTTCCTCACAGTTACCTTATTGAGCTGTCGATAATCTATACATAACCTCATGGAACCATCTTTCTTCTTCACAAATAATACGGGAGCACCCCATGGAGAAACTCGGTCTTGCGAAGCCTTTATCCGTTAACTCTTGTAACTGTGCCTTCAGTTCTTTTAGCTCGGTTGGAGCCATTCTGTATGGGGCAATAGAAATGGGGGCAGTACCAGGAGCTAACTCAATCCCAAATTCAATCTCTCTAATCGGAGGTAGCCCTAAAAATTCCTCTGGGAAAACATCTGAATACTCACATGCTATAGGCACTGATTCAATTCTTAACTCAGTCTCTCTAGCATTCATCACAAAGGCAAGGTAAGCTTCGTACCCCTTTCTAAAATATTTCTGAGTCAACAAGGAAGATATCACTACTGGCAATCTGTCTTGCTCATCTGATTCTACACGAATAAGATCCCCACTTTCACATTTTAAATCAATAAACTTTCTTCCACAATTCACTATCACATCGTGAGTAGTTAACCAATCCATCCCAAGGATGACATCGAATTCATCAAACGGCAATAACATGAGATTAGCCAGAAAATAATGACCTCTAATCATCAAAGGACAATCTTTGCATACTCTATCGACTAACACACATTTGCCTAGGGGATTTGACACTCTTATTACAAATTTGGTAGATTCTACAGGCATGTTCGTACTAGAGGCTAATTTCATACAAATATACGAGTGGGTAGATCTCGAATCAATTAAAGCTATAACATGAGTATCATAAAGAGAAAATGTACCAGTAATTACGTCGGGGGAGGACGTCTTCTCGCGAGCACGAATGGCATATGTTCTCGCCAATGCTCTACCCTTAGCTCTTGCAGTCAGCTCTCTAGTTGTATTCTTACCACTCATTTCATTTCCCAGGTTTCTCTGTGGTCTTCCTCTAACAGTACTTCCCGGTCTTACATTTTGAGGTTTCTCTTTCTCACCCGCCTTGGGGCAATCTCTGATAAAATGGTTTAGGGATCCACACTTGAAAAAAGCTTTCTCGTTTGCTCGACACTCCCCGGGATGACGTTTGCCACATTGCGGACATTCCGATCTACTTGGTCGAGTGTGGCTGATCGAATAGTGAAATCTCTTAACTTCTTGGATGAGGATTGGAAGGACTTGCCTAACTGCCTCTTCTTCGAGTCGCGAGACTCGATTTCAGCCTTCATTTTCTCTTTGACCAGTTCCTCGGCCTTACAGGCTCTATCTACTAGCACCATAAATTCTTTTAATTCTAGGACACCCACAAACAAACGGACATCCTCATTTAACCCGTCCTCGAACTTTTACACATAATAACCTCAGTGGACACACATTCATGGGCATATTTACTAAGCCTTACGAACTCACGTTCGTATTCAGTCACCGTCATTCGACCTTGCTTTAGCTCCAAGAACTCTTTTCTTTTCTGGTCAATGAACCTTTGACTAATGTACTTCTTCCGGAATTCCTCTTGGAAGAATTCCCAGTTAACTCTCTCCCTTGGTACCACTGACACAAGGGTGTTCCACCACTGATCGGTCGAATCTCTCAAGAGAGATACCACACACTTCATGCACTCTTCAGATATGCATGACAACTCGTCGAATACTCTAATGGTATTCTCAAGCCAGAATTCCGCCCTCTCCGGATCATCATCTTTACTAGCCCGAAATTCCTCAGCTCCTTGTTTTTGGATCTTATCGACCGGAGGTCTTTCTCTCCTTACTACTTCTACCACTAGGGGAGCTACAGGGGTAGGCTGAGGAATAGGTTTGGGTGGAGGGGGTTGAGTATTAGGATTTGCTCGTATATACTTAGTATATCAGTTTCTCATCATATGGAGAAAGGCTTCTCGAGCCTCTTCTCCCTAATCCAAAGTCTCGGGTCTACTTTCTACTGGTGCGGTCCCTTGCGCGGGAGCTAGCGTATTGCTTGCAGCATCATCAGCTGCAGTTCGGTCAGGTTCCATTTACTATATAAAAACACAATTCAAATTGTCAGGAGTCGTCACACTATCATTATGCAAATACTCATACATATGGCATGTATAGCTAGACTCATACTTACGCTACGTTAGTCCGAGAATCGACTAAATCGTAGCTCTGATAGCACTAAATGTAACACCCCTTACCCGTATTCTACACCTGAACCGGGTACGAGGCATTACCCTACTTAACTTGCTCAATCATACAATATCGATCCAGAAAACTTCACGTCAAATTAAAACTTTTCGTTCGAGACCATAATATCCTTATTGTAGGTCTACGAGACCCTAAACTCATACCAGGAATGTTTCGGGACTAAACCGAAAACTTTTGAACCCATAGACAAATTTGACACAAAATAGGGTCACACGCCCGTGTGAAGGAAGGGACACGCCCGTGTGGCATACCACATGCCCGTGTTCCACACCCGTGTGGAACTTATTTTCAATTTGAACCTACAGGGGTTTTCACATGGCTTGACACACGCCTGTGTCCGTAGCCCGTGTCCCTCACACGGCCATGACACGCCCGTGTCATCACCCGTGTATGAAAACCTTAAAATTCTGTTTATGACGACAGCACCTCATTAAGGTTACACGGCCAAGGCACACGCCCGTGTCCTTAGACCGTGTGTCGAATTAAATTCCCAATTTTAGGTGCAGACTTCACACGGCCTGGGCACACGCTCATATCCATGGCTGTGCCTTCCACACGGCTGAGACACACGGTCGTGTCTCTGCCCGTGTGTTTACTACTGAGCATACTGACTTGTAAACCTAGCATGCAAGGGAGCACACGGCCAATCAAAACGCCCATGGGGCTGGCTGTGTGTCTCACACGGCCTAGACACACGCCCGTGTGTCTACCCGTGTGGACATTTGAAAGGCTATCAACCAAGCCAAATGCCACCCTTCACAGCAACCATACATATACCAATTCAATCCAACATATATCATAACTATAGAGCACTTCTAGGGACTCAAAATCAAGACATCCATGCTAGCATGCATTCCATGAATTTCATCATCATTGAATATATGAACTTGTCAAGTATTGGCCAATTTCCCATGACCATTTACAAAATGAATTGAACAACATTAATAGCCAACGCTTTGGCTAACAAATATGACATAACAAAATGACCAAGTCCTATACATGCCATACTCAAAATGAATCTAACTTTGATATACCAAGGAGAAGTCGATAGTGTGATTCCAAACTCCGACGTCCCACGATCCCTAAGCTAGCTTGGCAATACTACAAGGAAAAGGGAAATGAGAGGGGTAAGCATAAAGCTTAGTAAGTTTGCATGAAATAAATAGCAACATATAGGCTCATAATGTCATCCACCCATTGCATTGTATAAGAACACAAAGTCTCAAGCACATTGCTATAACTTACTCATGCTCACTCTTACCAATTACATGTCATATCGCATATCTCATACGTTTCTCATGAATTATTCTCATGTACCTGTATCACTTCATCACATATTTTTAGCATAAATTTCAGCTCTATTACAAGCTTAACTATTTACCCCATTAAACCACTTAGGGTACTTGAAGATACTTAATCATCATCATTCACATAAATACGATGCCAATGCCATATCCCAGATGTGGTCTTACGTGGGGTCTCCTCTAGATGCTGATGCCGTATCCCCAATATGGTCTTATACGGAAATTCATCTCAATTGTCGATGCCATATCCCAGATATGGTCTTATACGATCTTCCTATTCGATGCCGATGCCATTCCCCAGATATGGTCTTATACGGGATCTCAATTCGGTGCCGAGGCCGTGTCCCAGACATGGTCTTATACAGGACCTTACTCATCTCAAGTCTTGATGATATTATTCTCTCATTTACTAAAGTCCAACCGGGACTTCAACATCACAATTCTCATCATTTTCTCTTTCAACATCATTACTCAATTTCATAGAAATGTTATACATCTTGACAAATATCAAACAATTTAAAACATACTAGCATGATGTTGAACTTATTACACGCAAACTTACCTCGATTTCAAAATAGGCAAAATTGTCGTTCTAGTCCGATACCTTGCCCTTTCCTCGGTCAAGGTTAATTCTTTGTTCTTCTTGACCTATAATAACAATTCAGCTCATTTAATTATCACATTAATAAACACATTTCAATAATCATACTTTGGCAAAATTACCATTTTGCCCTTATACTCTCACAAAATGACTATTCTACCCCTAGGCTCATAAATCAGTTCTAATCAAAGTTCTTCCTTTAACGAGCCTAGGTGAACATTTATTTCTCTTATGGCAACTCTCAATACTCATCATTTCACACATTTACCACATATTTTATGACCTTTACAAAAAGGTCCTTTTAGGTGTTTTCATGATAACACCTTTCACAATAGTTGTTTATCTAACAACTAAGACTCATTTTCTTCCATAAAAATGCAGCAAACAACTTAAATGCTCACATGGCAAAACTCTAAACTTTCAACCATTTTGCAAAATAGTCCCCTCTTTAGCTAGCTTAAGCTTTAGGGGTTCCAAAAGTACAATTATTATCAAGAAATGATCATCCAATCACTTACTTGTAAGGAGAAAAGCTTGCTGAAATTTTTGAGCTTTCAAACCCTTATTTTGCTGCTAATTTTCGGTGGAGAAGAAGAGAAGAAAAGATGATATCTTTTCTTTCTTTATTTTTATTATAAAACATCAATTTAGTCCACCAAATTTTTACCAACTTTGACTTAATTGTCATTGTTTGTCTCCTATGGCCGGCCACCCTATCTTTAGGGGTCTAATTGCACTTTAAGGGCCTCCAATTAATATTCTATGGCTTTTAGACACCTTTTTCTTGTAAAATAGAACTTTCGCATTTTATGCGATTTAGTCCCTTTTCGCAATTAAGCATGCAATCGCTAAAATTAAAGCACCAAAATATTCATGCACTCTTGAAATCATGCTATAACACATATAATATTATAAAAATGATTTTCTCTGACCTCGAATTAGTGGTTCCGACCACTGTTCCGACTAGCCCCTAAATCGGGCTGTTACACTTTCTTTTTTACGAATAGAACTGGCGCACCCTAGGGCGAAAAACTAGGTCATGTGAAACCTCTATCTGTTAACTCTTTCAACTGAGCTTTCAACTATTTCAATTTTTTCGGAGCCATTCTATACGAAGCTATCGATATCGGTAATGTTCCCGGTACTAATTCAATAGCAAACTCGACTTCTCTGATCGGTGGCAATCCCGGTAACTCTTCTGGAAACACATCCAAACACTCACAAACTACTGGCACTAATTCAATTTTCAATTCTGACACTTTTGTATCCAGTACATAAGCAAGATAAGCTTTGCAACCCTTTTTCACATATTTCTGAGCTGACATCGACGAAATCACAACAGACAACCCACTCAAATCATCGAATTCAATACGAATAATTTCACTATTATGGCATCTCAACTCAATAATCTTTCGTCTACAATTCACAACAGCATCATGCAGAGTCAACCAATCCATACCCAAAATCACATCGAATTCATCAAACGGTAAAAGCAACAAATCAGCCGGAAAACAGTAACCCCGAGTCATCAAAGGACAATTCTTGCAAACTTTATCAACTAGGACATACTTGCCTAAGGGGTTCGATACTTTAATCACAAACTCAGTGGACTCTATAGGAAAACTCTTACTAAACACTAAGTTCTCACAAACATATGAATGAGTCGATCCAGGATCAATCAAGGCAATTACATTAGTGTCATAGAGAGAAAATGTACCGGTGATAACATCAGGTGACGACGCATCTTCGCGAGCACGAATAGCGTAAGCTCTGGCTGGTGCTCTCGCCTCAGATCTCACAACTGAATCTTTTATCACACCTTTACTACTGGTCACATTTCCCGTATTTCTCGGTGGTCTTCCTCTAGCAGTTGTGTTACTCGGTCTTGCATTCTGAAATTTCTCTTTTTTGGCTAACTTAGGACAATCCCGAATGAAGTGATCTTGGGAGCCACATTTAAAACAACATTTATTACTCATTCAGCAGTCTCCAAAATGTCGCCTCCCACACTGTTGACACTCAGGTTTATTGTTTCTTACGCTGCCAACACTCGACACTGAAGTAACTTAAGCTTTAGGACTTGAATATTGCTTTCCACGATCTCTATTTGGATACTCGATCGAAGCATTCGAATGAGTGTACAAGTCTCTTGATTTCTTTGACGAAGACTGATATGGTTTACTCATCAATCTCTTTCTTGAATCTCTAGCTTCGAAATCCACCTTTCTCTTTTCTTTGCCAAGTTCTTCGGCTTTATAAGCTCTGTCAACTAGCACCACGAATTCTTTTAATTCTAGAATCTCGGCTAACAATCTGATGTCCTCGTTTATCCCATCTTCAAATCTCTTACACATAATCGCCTCAGTTGAAACATATTCCCGAGCATATTTACTGAGTCTCACAAACTCTACCTCGTACTCAGTTACAGACATACGACCCTGTTTCAGCTCTAGAAACTCTTTGCGCTTCTGATCAATAAATCGTTGATTGATGTATTTCTTTCTGAATTCGGCTTGAAAGAATTCTCAGGTAACTCTTTCTCTCGGTACCACAGATACTAAAGTATTCCACCACTGATACGCTGTGTCCCTTAAAAGTGATACGGCACATTTTAAACACTCAGCCGGTGTGCAAGAAAGCTCATCAAATACTCGATAGTATTTTCAAGACAAAACTCGGCTCTCTTAGGATCGTCATCAACGGTAGCTCTAAACTTTTCAGCCCCGTATTTTTGAATTTTATCAACTGGCGGCTTATTCAATCGTAAAAGTTCCACACCTTGAGGAGCTACGGGAACCGGTTGGGGATTAGGTGGGGGTGGAGGTTGTTGAGCAGACGGATTTGTTCGAACAAACTCCGTAAACCACTCATTCATCATCTAGAAGAAGGCTTCCTTAGCCTCTCCTCCTTGGCTACCCATTACGAGTCTCGACTCGGATTGCACTACTCCGTGAACAGAGGCTGACGTATTACTCTCAACATCATCAGCTACAGCTCGATTAGGATCCATTTACTATACGAAAACACAATTTAAACTGTCAAGAGATATCACACTATCACAGGTTATATATGGCATGTATAACTAGACTCTCACATACGCTACGTTAGTCCGAGAATTGACTAAACCGTAGCTCTGATACCAATAAATGTAACACACTTCACCCATATTTAATACTGGAATAGGGTTACGGACCATTACCAGACTTATAAAACAATTAAACATTCATTTCACATACATTTTAAAATTTCATGAAATCATCATTCAAACTCAATCACATTGTCCCTAATACAAGCCTACGAGGCCCTAAACATGCTTTAGAAGTGGTTTAGGACTAAACCGATAGCTCAAGAAATTTTTAGAAAACTTAGAAAATTTTTCAAAATACAGGGGACACACGCCCGTGTGGTCCGGCCGTGTGTCTCACACGGCCAAAGACACGCCCGTGTCACAGGCCGTGTGGACATTCGAAATGGGATCACATTGCCGTGTCCCAGCCCGTGTCTGGCCTTGTGTAACTCTCTGACTTGTGTCACATGGCCAACACACACGCCCTTGAGACTAGCCCGTGTGCCCTAAGAAATGGCCACACACGCCCGTGGGCCAGGCCGTGTACTAGGCCGTGCCAGACCTGTAGGGTATACTGGCTTATGCCACATGGCCAAGTCACACACCCGTGTGCTAAGCCGTGTGGAGCATACTAACTTGATTTTTAATTCAACACCAAGAGACACACGGCCGTGTAAGCTAACCGTGTGTCACACACGGCTGAGACACACGCCCTTGTCTCTGCCCGTGTGGACAAAAATAGGCTATTTACCAAGCCATTTTGCCACCCAATTTGCATATACCTACACCAAACCAAATAGCACAATTCATGGCATAAAAATAGGCATTCTATTAACCTCATTCAAGCATAATTGATACCATTTCAATACCAACCAATACAAAACACATCAATACCACAATATGCCATTCAATTTCATACCCAAAACTCATAATCTCAAATCATCAATATGACATTTCAAATTCTGCATCATTTAGCCTAATCTCACAAACATACCAAATTCAATTCTCAACCATTTAGCACCCCTAATTACCAAATATCAACAAGCATAACATATCCATCATTAAACACATATCCAAAGCCATATGCACATATGTATACACAATCAAATCAACCAAATTAAGCCAACTCTCTTGGCTATTTACAAAACCTAAACATTTAACATTTACAAGCCATTTCAAATGACTAATTTCATTACCAAACCATAACCAAAATGACCAAAGTTCCTATACATGCCATATATCCCAAAAACATAGATTCAAAAGTTCCAAAGTGATAGCTGGATAGTGTGATGAAGTCTCCGACAATCCCGAATCCGAGCTAGCTTCGATTTCACTATAAAACACGAAAAATTAAACAAAGTAAGCTATAAAGCTTAGGAAGTTCGTATAATAATAAACTCAATTAACCATAAATATACAATTCAACCAATTGAATATATCAACATATAACTCTTATTAGCTAACAAACCTTTCACATATTCAATCATAAGATTTGATGTAAAATTCACAGTTTTCTTCGATTCAAAACTCATACGATTCGTGTACATACCTGTACCATCTCATATCAAACTTATACTCAACCACATCTCTGGCATATATACCCGCTGAACCATTCGGAATACTATCGGACACTCGGGAATCTCACACCCTAAGTGCCACATATATAGCCGAAGCTATCTCAATCTAGTATCACATATAATGCTCACTCTCGAGCTATCAACGGGTTTGCTCACACAAGCTGACGGTCATGACGAAGCTACACGGTGCTACTCACACAAGCTGACGAGTATCCGCAACACATGCAAGATGACTCAGCCATCGGTAGGACGTACGGACCAGCACCCAAATCACATAACCCCTAATGACATGTCATTCGTATCCTAATCTATTCCTAAGGTTCAATCGGGATTTCTCACTTGCCGAATTGTCGTCGAATATGCTCGTAGTGTCGTATTCACAATTTATACAATATCAAAGCATTTAAAACACAAGTATAATAATGTTTATTACGTACGAACTTACCTCGAATGTAAAAACGACGAAACAAGTCGATTAATCCAAAATCTTGTTCTTTCCCCGATCTAAATCTGTATTTCGCTTTTCTTGATATAAATGTAATCAAAATTAACTTATTTAATAATTTCTCTATTCAATTTAATCCAAAATACACATTAAGGCAATTTTACACTTTTGCCACTAATAATTCACATTTTTACAATTTAGTCCCTATCACATAAAAACACAAATTCATGCAATTCAACCTAAACCCATGCTAGCCAAATTTTAATTAGGTCCCTATCAGACCATATTTTTCATTTATTTCACAATTTAACCATGAATTTTACACATTTCACAATTTAATCCCTATTTGAACATTTCACTAAAAATAACTTAACAAATGTTGTTCATTAAACCAATCAATTTTTGTTATTATACTTAGTTCATAAGATTATAAGAATTTAAGCATCAAATTTAACTAAATAGAAACCAATTACTTCCGTTGATATGTTCCTCCAAGTTATTAAGCACAAAATAAACTCTAGGGAACAAAAATTTATAGCATTTTTAGTTACTTAACCCAATTAGGTTAAATTTTGCTGTTAATCCTTATATTTAGTGAAAATTATGGATTTAATATTTATATTTTAATTTGATTAGTTTTAGTTCTTGTAATTTTTGAAATGGCCAATTTTAGTTTCTGTACTTTTCGAATTTCAAAACTTTAGTCCTGACCCAAACAATTCAATTAATAGTCCTATTTTAAGTGCACAATTTTAGATTTAGTCCATATTCTCCAATTGGATCATTTTAAGACTATACTTTTCAAATATTGAAATTTCAATATTAATGTAAATGATAGTCATTAATCATTTAACTGGATTTTTAGCGAGTAATATCCGAAAATAATCATTTGACATGAAATTACACTTATGATAATATGTTTAACGCATCAAATTTTGAAAATAAGATAACATAACTTAATGAATTTAGCAATTATCATTTGGTAAGGACTAAAATTTTAAAATTCAAAAAGTACAGGGACTAAACATGAACAAAATTCACAAAATTCGTAAATTAAAAGGACTAATAGCAAGATTTTACCAACCAAATAATATAAGAATTTCAATTCCATTGTCATATTCATGATTCCACACATACTTTAATAAGACTCAACATTGTCTTATAATTTTAGCTATCTATTTCAAAAAAGGTCACGGGTGAAACATAGGAAAAAAAATCAAAGGAAAAGGATAAAAGAAACCCTATATCATGATGTAGACCTTGAAGAAAATAACTTATCCACATTGTCTAGTAGCCAACCCATGGAGCTGTATTTTACCATTAAAGTTAGCAACCATCTTTTGACTTACAGCACCCACTCTGTTTTTCACCACCACACTTTTTCCCTCATCTGCACATAAAAACACCTGCAACTCCTTCTCATACATTCATGCATTCAGATTTGCCTTACTTGGACCACTCATACCGATTTATCTTCATTTTCAATGGCTTCCCTTTGGTCACCATGGGGAAACTTGTTCATGTTTTTAATGGCTTATTTTTCTTCACTACCCTTATCTTCATCATCTCAGCAATATTTACATGTACAATACTCAAGTATATCAGTTGCACCGGCATTCCTTCCAAGTGCACCTCTTGCTTCTTCTCCAAGTTTACCCCCTGATATTGAGCCTTTGTTCCCTACTCCGGATGGTGTGGCACCTTCTCCTACTGATTCGTCGATGCCCACGATTCCTTCAAGCCCCAGTCCCCCGAATCTGGATAACATCGTGGCCCCTGCTCCTGGTTTCGCATTTTCACCATCTAACAGCCCTTTGCCGGTATCCACTTCGGTTTATCTGACTTCAGCTCGAGCTTTAAAACCAACATTGTTTCTTGGTTTGTTAGTATTTAGTATATTGCAGAAGCTTTCTGGTGTGTGAATTTCTGCTGATGGCATTGTTCCTTGTAGCTTCACTCTTTTCTTTTTATGTTTTCTATATATTTATTTTTGATATTGTTAATCATGGTTGTTGACTATTATATTTAATACAAATTATTAGTATGAACTCTGATTTGGTACAAAAAAAAATGCTTATATTATTAGCACAAAGACTACATTAAGTTCAACTTCTGTCACAATAAGGAAAAACAAAAAAAGAAATAGTAACAAGGGAAAATAAGTACACAAATGAAACAATTGAACGAAAGAATAGCAAACACTGATAAATTTTCTCAGAAGGTAACACATGTATAACAATTCTTCTAAGTTCCTAATTTGAACTGCCCTCTTTTCCTATATGTATATGTATATGCTACTTACCTTAATGCAACCTAACTAAAACTACAAGGCAATGATAGTAGAACGAGACAATGGGGATCCATTCAACAACATCCCAAATAGTCCTCCCTTTATTTTGTTGAATTCAAAGGGACTCCATTTACTGGGGGATGGTCTTTTAACCATATTCTTCTTCAGCTCCATGTTCTCATCCTTGAGCGCTTGGACAGCATAACTGAGTTGTCTAATCACCTCTTTCTTCTCTTCATCTTTCTGAATTAATTGAGCCTTCTGAACCTTGTTCTCTTCTTTCAGTTTCTCTATTTCTTCCTTTAACTTCATCAATTCATCGCCGAACACCTTTGACGATTCATCTTCCTTCACAACATGGCCTTCTTTAGTTACTAAACCAGCTTCGTATTTGTCTTCCTGCTTGGGATCCTCGACTTCCTCCCCAGTTTCATCATGTTCAGGGTCATCAACTTCTGATTCAGCATAGTCTTCAGATTCAAAGGTCTCGGAGCTGCTATCATAGAGTTTATCCATCAAGTTGATCGTCTTCTCTGAATGGCAGTACTTCATGGAAGAAAACGGGGATCCCAATGTTGTTACAAGGCGTTTTCCAGGGTCCAACTTAATTTGATCATACCGCTCAGCGAGTAAACGATGGGATCGGTAGAAATCTTCAACCAAGCTAATCAACTCGGGACGTTTCTTGTAATACATTTCTGCACGCTTTGCAAAGGAATCTGCATCTTCCTCAATCAATTTTAGCATTGCCTTGGTCTTGGAGTCCAACTCTATCATTAAAATAAAACCATTCAATCACTTCAGCAAATAAACAGAACAAACAAATAATGGTAAAAGAAAATAATTCCAGGAAGTTTAATGAGTTGGTCAATGTTAACGTTTCACTCTGGTAAAACAACATGGCAACAGAACCTTTCTGGTCTTTTAATCAAGCAAAGATCTCTCAATGGCAGACATATAGAAGAGAAAGGATCAATTGCTAAATTAAATATGAGCAAAGGGTCCTATCCAAATCTATACCCGTTCCCTATAATGATCCATTTATAATTAACCTGAGATGCAAGGGGTCCAATTCATTATTAGCTCATAAAGTAATGTTTTTGGAAGACTAATTACTTGAGCTGCAAAGCTACACTAAGAATTTAGTGGGAAATATGGAAAAGTGAGAAAGTTAACAATGTCTGGTGGGACTTCAGTTTCAGGGTCCCTGTACACTGAGGGCCACCCACATGTACATGCTAAAGTCTGTAAGATCTCAGACAACAGAAATTTGAATAGCCATCCAAACGCAAGCCATGATGATTAAGATATTAACACACAAAACAGGAACTACAAGTCAACCATTCCAGTACCAGCTCATCATGCCATTGCATCCCTAACACCATGAGCAAATCTTCGGCTCAAGGTTAAAATCCACAGTCCAGTGACAAGCAATTCCATATTGTTGCCCAGACCACCAGCTTGTTAGGTCTCTGATTTCAAAAACCTTGGATCCTGAATCCTAGAACTAGATTCACTTCTAGCTTTAGTGTTGAAAATTTGAAATAGAAGGTTTATTTGTATAGTAAGCATATAGTTGTTGTCCAACACAACCCCATTCTGTGCTCCTAGAGAAAAAAAATGTCTTTCACACTAATATAACATCTCAGGTTCCTGAATAATCTCTACCCTTGTCTTACAAATAAAAGAAAAGGGTTTCTGGTGGAACCTACTGTATAACATAAGGCCCCACCAGTCAGTCTTTACGCAGTCAATAATACACTAATTAGGATTACTTTGTAATGTTTGTTAAATAATACTATTAGCATAATATTATTTTTCTTTTTCCGTAGTCCTTGCTCTTCTAGATCCAATTCTCAAGAAACCATTGCAATCCCATTATTAATATCTTTTGTTCTTCACCTCAAGGTTAAAAGTTAAAAGAGTCTTCTCATCATTTCGTTTTTGTTTGTCCTTTTTTTACATATCTGTAAAGTGATACTGTAGAAAAAGCAATTTAAAAAAATTGAAACGTTCATGAGAATGAAAAGAAAAAGGCATACACAATGTCTCCAACGGTCAAGAAACAAGAAATGCCAAGAAAAGCTCTAAGATAGTGATGAAGAAAGTAGAAAGGAGAAAAGGGGTGTTACCAGAAAGAGTGGATTGAAGCCATTGGGAGCGCTTTGAACCGTCGTGGTGACTATCAAACCACCACCATCTTGAACTTTCCTCCATCTTGTTCATCATTTGAACCATCTTCTCCTCTTTTACCTTAATATGACAAAAGAGTTTTAAGAACCAAAGGACGGAAACTCTAAAACCTGAAACTAAAGGCTAATATACAGATGAAAGAGCAAGAGGAATGAAGATGATATGAAACAGGGCTAGTCCCCTGTGTATTTATGCTAAAAAGAAAGGGGGACAAAACAGGAAATAGATTAGGCATGAAAAACGAGATCGAAAAGCGGGAAATTTAGATGGTAAAACCTGCCAAATAAAACTGAAAAAAGAAAGGGATTTATATGGAAAGAAATCTGGAATTTCAATCTAGTGGCGCCTTCCAGAATTTATGCAACTAATGTAGAAAACATGATCAATACCGATTACTGGAACTTCACAATATCCTTCTACTTCATAAAGCTGTAACATACAATTAGAATACAAATGTAGAGGGAGTGAAGGAGGATTGGTTTACCCAGAAAAGAGAGATGGTTTTGTTCAGGTTGATGGAAAATGAGAGGGAGCGTTCCTCTTTTGTCTTATTCTTCTCTCTTTGCTTTCAATTCACTACTCAGTCCATTGATATAGTGGCATTGTTTGAATTAAATACGCATTTTCCGGAATATCTATATTTTTAATTTTTAATTTTTCATTGTTAGACCAATTACTTTTTTACACGTGTTTTGCTGTCGAAAAACAAAATTTTGACTAACTAAAAATCAGCTTAGTTCCTTATTAAAATGGAACTTAAATGTAAATATTTCATTTGGAAGGGTGGGGTTGGAGCAGGACGCAGATGTACATGTCAGCGTCATCACAATATGGCCTTCCAAATTAATAAATACTTTTAGTAACGGTCGAAAATATCAGACACAACAGTCATAAGACCCAAAAGAAAAAAAAAAGGAAAAAGAAACTTCCAATCCTTATAGCTAAAGGTGAAGCCAAAAATGGTTAATTTGTATTTGATATAATAATGAAGAGTATTATTTTTCCTGACGGATGAGTCTGGCATGCCATTTGCATGAATTATTTTCCATGGATTAGGATAAATTAAATGCTTAAAATATATTATAAGTTTCTCTATTTTTTATAGAATTTAATTTTTTATTTTTTTAGATTTTAAAATTTAGGTTCTACTGTTAAAACTGATAAATTTTTTTTATTAAATTTGTTGCTATGACTTTTTTTGAAATAAAAAAAATACTCATTTGGTAGTCATGTAATTTAAAAATAACTATGTAATTAACTTGAATTTAACAAAAAAAAATTAGCAGTATTAATAATTAGACCTAAATTTTGAAATCTGAAAAATAGAAAGACTAAATTCCATGAAATAAAAATATAGATACTAAATTCCTACTTTTAGAAAAGTTTCGGGACTTGTGGCAAATTTTAACCTAAATTAAAATATGAAAAAGGCAAATGCAATGAATTAAAGCCAATTTGCGGATTGAGTTGGATCAAATTGTAAGAAAATTTAAACTCAAACTTCATTCAAATCGATTTAGGCGGATCGGACCATGAATACCTCTAGTCTACGAGCAAGAAGAGGAGGATGCCACGCTTCACTTGTTTTAGCTACGCTTCACATGAATATGGTACACCATATTCCGGGCGATTCATGCAAAATCAACTAGTACACACCGGTACGAGAGATATCGACTAAAATTTGCACTGGAACGGGACTTAAAGTTTGTTGTTCTAATCTACTATCGAAACAGAGCATTCTAGTCAATACGGGAGGTATCGAAACAATACCAACTACCCTGCTTCATACCCTTAAATGTTTTATATGTTATAAGACATAATTTCAAGATCAACGGTGTATAATTATGCATTGTTAGTCTTTTTAGACACTTTATAAAGCACTCTCATTTTATAATTCCGTTGCATGTTCAAGCATTTAACTTGGGAAACAAAATTTTCCGTAAAGAAAATATCAAACTTATCGAATGATTCGTTGACTTCTAGCATGGGATACTTCGCAACTCATTATGGAGTGACTTTTGGCAGTGTTCAGGGCTTAGAAAGATGATGTAGGCTGGAGGTTGGATTTGTGAAATTAAAATGTGTGTGTGGACAAAGGCAAATATATAGCTTCAAGGAGTTACTAAGAGTATATTTTATGTGGCATGAAATGCAAATGAGACGTGATGACAAATTTTGTCCAATTTGAGATATCCGGTGGAAGAAAAGACGCGACAACTTGGATTCTATTTTAATGACAAAAAAATATTTCATTTTAATCATCTTTAAAATTGAATCCGAACTTCCTCATAACAACCCCCAATTTATTACTTTGCTGGTTTTACTTCTTTTAGATAAAATAATTTGTATTTGATGGGATCAACCATCCCAGTTTATTGATTATATTAGCTTTATAACTATTTTGATTTATCCAATATTATCAATAAGTAAACTCTATCTTTCACTCTTTTACCTAAAGAGTAATTTCTTAATGAGACACTTTCTATTAAAAGAATAGTGCAAATAAAATTTTTAGATCAAAAAACACTTCTATAAAAACTCCAAATTTAATATGGATTTGTGTACAATTGGCATGAGTTATTCTTTTCTCAATATATAGAATTTAATATTAAATCATGACTTTTATTTTATAAAATTTAAAAAATTAATTTTTAAAAATTAATTTGTCAAATTTTGATATTTGTATTTTATGAAAATTGAAAAATTAGTCAAGTTAGTAAGCATTAACCCAATCCATCTCGATGTTCCTTTCTCTTGCATGTACTTTGATAATTCATAATATGGCTTCATTTTTATATTATGTGTTAGTTTTACGAGTCTTGGTTAGTTAGGATAAGGAGAGAGATTTGCGGGAATTTGTTTGAATACTTTTTCTTTTAAACTTATTGATCACTTTTTACACTACCTTTGTTTAGTTACTAGATTTTTTAGGTGAAGGGTATTTTTTTTTCCCTTTTGTAGTATTTATAAAATCCCAAGATATTGGTGCATAATGTTGAGTGTTTGTGAGAGAGAGTTATGGTTATCTCTATTGTTTTTTAGGAGAATTACTGATGATTGGTGTTGAATCACTTTGAATCTTATTCAATAGCATGTTGATTAGAATCTTGGAGGGTATAATTCCACAATTGAAATCATTAGTGTTGATTGGGTAGTGATTTTGGTGAGAATTGAGGGAAACTTGGATGTTTTGAGGTTGTAGAGGTGAACTGCATTGTTAAGCAATAATTGGGTCTTGGAGAATTAGGAGTAAAGGAGTCACCAATGCCGTTTAAGAGCATTATCCAGGACGTGAAAGGGGAGTTAGGGAGTATATCTAGCGAAGGTAAATCAAGGTCGCTTAGGGTAGTTCAAGATAGCTTAGTTCGCATCGATGCATTCAAGCAGAGTTGTTGGGCGAACATGCCATACGAGCTTTTAAGGGATGTGTTGATGAGAATAGAAGCGTCGGAAGTTACTTGGCCTACGAGAAAAACAGTGGTTTATTGTGCCGGTGTGTGTAGGAATTGGAGAGAGATTATGAAGGAACTTGTAAAAACCCCAGAAATCTCCGGCAACTTGACATTCCCAATCTCCTTGAAGCAGGTGATAGATGCCAGCATGTACTTGTTTCTTTCCTTTTCTAAGTACATTTTATTATTTATATGATCGATTTGCTTTCATTCATACATTTTGGCTTTGAATCTTTAGTGATGGTTGAATGGTGTTGACCCTTATTGGTGGTTAGTTTAAACTAAGATTTGTATTACATAGTTTGCATTCTAGTATCGCATTTTGATACTTTTTAGGAACTTTTAGAATCAAAAGTTCGGGTACTAGATCAATATCTTGTTACATCATCACAAGTTCTAGTAAAAGTTTTTTGAAATTCTAGTAATAAAATGAGAATATAGAGTTTTTCTCAACAATTAGTTGTCCAATATGAATTGTGAACTTAAGAGTTCTTAGGCAATGTAATTGCTTGAAAAGAATCTGCCTAAGTTAATATGTAGAATATATTATAAGCTCTATGTTTGTACTTGGAATGATTTTCATTATTCATCGATTATTTGTGGATGAGTAATTCTAAATTTACTTACATGTATTCATTGTTTTTTCCCTTTGCAGCCTGGTCCAAGGGACTCCCTTCTTCAATGTTACATAAAACGCAATTGTAACAACCAAACATATTATCTTTACCTTGGCCTGAACCAATGTGAGTGGCTTTTATTTATTTATTTATTTATGCTTTCTATTTTTCTTACTTCAAGAATGGTTTATTGTCAATTTTACTCTCATGTATATTAACTTGTAAAGTTGTGTTGTTTGTTGTTGCCTTCTAAAAGAAAATTTTGCTAACAATTGTTGATTGAATTAAACACATTAAGGATATTTATTCATAGAAAGTTAGTACTGTAACTATTTGTTAATTGTAGTGAGTACCTTATATATTGTTTTTTAGCTATATTATTTTAAATTGTTTCAAAGTGTATGTTTTTGGCAGCTTCAAATGAGGATGGAAAGTTCCTTCTTGCTGCAAGGAAGTGTCGTCAGCCTACTTGTACGGATTATATCATCTCATTGAATGCTGATGATGTGTCAAAAGGTAGCAATACCTACATTGGAAAATTGAGGTACTGTTAGGTGGATTATGATTTGAGTGATAACATTACTCATTTTTGGAAACCTAAACTTATTCTTGATTTGCTTAAACAGATCAAACTTTTTGGGGACCAAATTTGCAATCTATGATTCACAACCCCCAAATGTTGGAGCCAAAGTTACAAAAAGTTGCTCCACTAGGTTAATGAATGCAAAACAAATTTCTCCTCGGGTACCGACTGGTAACTATCTCGTAGCCCACATCTCATATGAGTTGAATGTCCTAGGTTCTAGGTAAGATGTATGTTGAAAGTTTCTTTTTCTATCACTTCTTTTTATCATTATTTTTAATGGTCGATGAAATAAATTAATATATTATCGAAAATAGAGGTCCAAGGAGAATGCAATGCATCATGGATTCCATCCCAACCTCTTTTAGTGAGCTCGGTGGTGTTGCTCCCATGCAGACCGAATTCCTACATAGTAATCTGGATACCTTTCCATCACTACCTTTCTTTAGATCAAAATCAACTCGTACCAAGAGTTCCCAATTTGGACCTTTATCTAGCTTGAGAGATGGAATGTTGGTTTTGAAGAATAAGGCACCAAGGTGGCATGAACAACTCCAATGCTGGTGTCTTAACTTCAATGGACGGGTGACAGTTGCATCAGTTAAAAACTTCCAGTTGGTTGCTTTTGCTGAGAATGTGGTTGTCAGGCAAGAGCAACAAGAGAATGTCATCCTCCAATTCGGGAAAGTTGGGAAGGATGTATTCACTATGGATTACCAGTATCCGATCTCGGCTTTTCAGGCGTTTGCGATATGCCTTAGTAGCTTTGATACTAAGATAGCTTGCGAATGAATTGCAAATAGGTATATAACTAACGCAACTTATATCAATGCATTTTTTTAATGCACTTGTATAACAAAATGTTTAACTTTGTTGGTTGGAAGTGAAAGTATTACCTATGCTATGGATTTGGAATTTTGGGTTATGAAGTTTCTTAGTTTTCCTGGTTTCCATGTGAATACTTACGAATAGTTTTCACTTTTTTTTTAATGTTGGTTCTTTTATGTACATATTGATAGATTGTATTGCTTTTCTAACATGAAGAATGTCTCTTTGATTATTTGAGCTAGAAGAAGAAAACAAATCTATAGAATAGTTTCTTGAATTGTTAGTCAAATATTCTTTTTATTTAACGATTTGTATTGTTGTTGAAATTTACTTTTTGGAGTACTTTAGGTTTTACCATGTTGGTTTTTTTTAATATGAATTTATATGTATATATATAAATGTCATCTAAATTTTACTTAACTTCCCAATTAACCTTGTTCAACTTACCACTTATAGTGCCACACGTTAGTTTGTCCTTCGTCCATAGTGTAGTTAAGATTATGCCTTGTTGAATGATGGTTTTCAAAATGTAGCGAATTCCAATAAATTCCATATATAGTAACTTCTCACAAAATTCTAAAAACAAATTCACTTCTATAATGTTTGAATACAAAAGGCATTTTCATATAATATTACACCTGTGCATAAAATTGATTCTTGGTTTGGTTGATATCATTGTTGTTGCAATTGAAATATATTAATTTATAGATTTTACAAATTTTTTATCAAATGTGATGTAGTAACATTTATTTATATAATAGCTAAGTAAAGATAGAGATAGAGATTATTTATGCAACAACTTGTATGACACACCCTATTACTACAACCCTAACTATCTAATATCACAGTGTAAAAAGATCTTTGTAACACCCCTATCCAGACCCGATTGACATATCTGATATGCAAGATGCTACAAACATTACCAAAGTAATTCAAGACAATTTAGCATAATCATACCAATCACATATGCAAACAAGTGTCATTCTCATTCTAAATATATATTACAATCATTTCCGAGTTCAATGTGAGTTTACGAAAACTCTTTTGATAAACTGTACATGAATCAAAACCAAATTGTAAAGTTTTAAAAATTCAAGACGAACATCACAACTTCAAAAATTCCATGCCGTGACGATGCCAATCATCAAGTCACATCGCGGCTTTATACCTTTCATCGTCGTGATGTCACTTACTGTCGGTCATCGTTGAGGCGAGGGATGTTGGTCATCGAGACGTGGCCCCTATTTTTGACAAAAATGTACCATTTGGTTCCAATTCAAGACATGTAAAGCCACCTATTTGACTCAAACCATTTTATACCATCAAAATCAATATAAATTCATGCCATTTCATGTCAATAAGTCACCTAACCAATTCCAACTAAATCCAACTCTATCATGATCTCAATCTATTCAAAAACTAATTCATGACAATTCATACATTCAAATGCCAGTTTCACCTATGCCAAATCTACCAAAACATGTTATTCAACTTCACTACATAAAAATTTGTACATATTACATATCAATGGCTTATAGGCCTTAGCATAAACATCAACAATCAAGAATAAGTCACATATTACAAGCATAATTCTAGGTACTAATTTCCAAATACATATTCATCTCATTCATTCATTAACCAAGCTACCATTTCTACCTCAATCTATGTCATTCCACATGCCAAACATATAATTATAGATCATCTCTTACTCTAGCATAAAATATAACCAATACCAAATATGAACCAAATCACAAATGTAACACATTATACAAAATAGCTATATCATACTTTCCAAGTAGTAGATACTTTCATATGCTAAGGAACACACCAAGACACTTATATACACGCCACAACCCTAGACTCAAAATAATCCCTAATTTTTCAGAAATTATAGTGGCAAATTAAGTACTTTTCGACACTTAACGAGCTTGACATTTATTGCATTTTCACATTTCTTAGTTTAGATTTAAAATATTGCAAAATAAGCATTTTTACGCATTATTTTGAGTTAGTTGACCTAATGGGTCAATATCGACCTTAAGGTGGTTTTAATGATTTAATTGAGTGTGCAGGATATTTATTTTGAGGCCCAAAAGCATCAAGAATGACAGTCTGGTCGTAACACAAGCTTCTAATGTCGCAACATAACCGAGCCGATGCAAGATTTTACATTCGAAGTTGTGTGTCATGACATGCATAAGGTTTTGTTGCAACATAGGCGTGACGATGGACAGAAATTATGTAACAGCTCGGTTTTGGGGCTAGTCGAAACAGTGGTTTCGAGACCACTAATCTGAGGTCGAGAAAATTTATTTTGACGTTAATTTATGTGCTGTAGCATGATTATATGGATACATGAAAATTTTGGTGTTTTAATTTGAGTGACAGCATGCTTAATTGTGAAAAAGGACTAAATCGCATAAAGTGTGAAAGTTCTATTTTTCATGGTGGAGGTGCCTAATAGCTATAGAAAGTAAATTTAGAGGATTTTAAAGTGCAATTAGGCCATTTAATGTGTGTTGGCCGGCCATACAAGCTAGGGGAGAGAAGAGAATTAATTGTAGTCAAATTTGGTGACATTAGGTGATAAAAAGATGAATAAAAAATGCTACAAAGGAAAGATATCATCTATCACTATTCACCCTCCTTCTTCCACCGAACATTTAAGAGAAAATATAGAGTTTTGGGGTTCAAACTTTCAGCTAAGCTATCTCTTTGCAAGTAAGTGATTTTGGTGGTTTTATTTGATAATTTTTGTACTTTTGGAGTCCCCAAAGCTCAAGCTAGCTAATGAGGGGACTAGTTTGTAATATGGTTGAAAGTCTAAGGACTTTCCATGAGAGTATTTGTGTTGTTAGATGAGTTTCATGGAAGAAAATAAATGTTAGGGAGGCGAGAAACAACTTTTGTGAAAGGTGTTAGCATGGAAACACCTAAATAGGACTTGAATGCAAAGATTAAATTTGTGTCATAAATGCATGAAATAGTTGGAATGGTGAGTAGTTGTAAGAGAAATAAATGTTCATCTATGCTTGTGCATTGAGAATATGTGTTGAACAATAAATTACGAGCCTAGGGGCAAAATCATAATTTTGCCAATGTACAAGGGCAAAATGGTCATTTTTACCCAAGTGTAGAATTTGAAGTATTATAATCATAGAATGATCTAAACGAATAAATTTCATTGTTATAGATCAAGAAGAGCGCAGAATCAACCTTGACCGAGGAAAAGGCAAGGTGACGGATTAGATCGTTGGTTATCACGTTTTGCACCGATGTAAGTTTATGTGTAAACAATGCATGATTGTGTAAATATTGTGTGGTTAACTAGTGTAAGGTAAGATCGAGAACATGTGTGGTTCAAATGGATTGAATGTGGAAATTGTTGAATAATTACTTTATGAATGATGAAATAGTCATATACAAATGTAATATCGACAGTTTTTTGTGGGCTAAGTGCGACACCACCTTGTTGTTCAATTACGATGGGCTATGTGCGATACCATCATCTATTAATCTTCTGGTGGGTTGTGTGTGATACCACCGTAATTAATCTTTTGGTGGGCTGTGTGCGATACCACCCTAATAATGACTGATGGTGGGCTAAGTGCGAAACCACCGAGAAATCTGGCTATGAGAAATAGATTAGATGTATCGTATTATGTGAAATTGTGATGTTAAGTGCAGGGGGACCGATAATGAATGTATGCAATATGCTTGTGATGTGGTTAGAGTGTGTGAATGGAGGAAATGAGTAAGCATGATCATGAATGTAAATTGTTTCTTGGTTAGTACATAATGCTATGAAATTGTTTGGTACATGTTAAAAGGTTATATTGTTTACATGTAAACTTACTAAGCTTAAAGCTTACTCCCCTTCTCTTTTTCCCTTGTTTTATAGAGTTTAAGAGCCGAGTCGGAATACACAGCTAACTGGAAGACCGCCCACACTATCAGCTCCTCTCGGTATACCTAGACTTATTGATTTTTGTAAATGGCATGTATAGGTGCTAGGCTAGTTAAGTTATTTTGTTATTTTGGCCAAGGGTGTATTGGCATCTTGTAAGATATTGAAATTTGTAAATTGCCATGCATGATGGCTCATTCTACCTTTTATGAAATTATAAGGTTACCTATGGAAGTCCATGTTGAAGTCATGAGTGTTTATTGGTACGTTGAATGGATTCTTGTAGTGTAAGCTATAGGAGTGCTAAGAGCTTGGCAAACAACCTTGTTTTGGTCCACACGGGCGTGTGTCTCGGCCGTGTGAGACACACGATCAAGCCATGGGCGGATGCCCTGGTCGTGTGAAGTCTGCACTTTGGAATTAGAATTGGAATGGTCACACGGTTAAAGCACACGGACGTGTCGAGGCCGTGTTGAATAGGTCAGAATACTAAGGTATGGCACACGGTTTAGACCCACGAGCGTGTTAAAATCGTGTGTGATTAGTCAGTGTCGACCACGGGTGAAAGGCACGGACGTGTGATAGGGTACACGGGCGTGTTCCTAAAATGCATGGGCGTGTGCCTTAACTGTGGGCAAATTGGCAGAATACTGGGTTTTTAGGCACGGTTTGGGGACATGGGCGTGTGTGCCTATGCACGGGTGTGTCTCATCTTGCACGGGCGTGTAAGACCTGTCTTGAAAAAAAATTTAAGGATGGAAAAAGTTCCGGATTAGTCTTGAGGGTCCTCGGGTGCATGTGTTAGGCCTCGTAAATCGAGAATGAGGTTTTAGAGAGTAACGACGCAGAGCCTAAGTGGTGATTATGTGGTTTGAGTTCGGTAACGCCTCAGGCCCGGTTCTCGGCGTAGAACCCAGGTAAAGGGGTGTTACATTTAGTGGTATCAGAGCTATGGTTTAGTCGGTTCTAGGACTACCATAGCGTGGATAGGAGTCTAGCTATACATGCCATTTAGCGTATGATGATAGTGTGGTGGCTTCTGATGATTTTAAACTTGTTTATTGTAGCATATGGATCCCGAACAATCGGCTGCAGATGACGCAGCTAGTAATGCGCCGGCTCCTGCGCAAGGGACCGCGCCTGTGCAGAGTAACCCCGAGACCAGGGGTCAGGGAGAAGAGGCTCGGGAAGCCTTTCTCCAAATGATGGATAACTGGTACACTGAGTATGTACGAGCAAACCCCAATGCTCAACCTCCTCCACCCCCACCTATACCTCAGCCAATTCCTGTAGCTCCCCAAGGTATAGAAATGGTGAGGACGGCTAAGCCCCCGGTAGACAAAATTCGGAAGCAAGGGGCTGAGGATTTTCGAGCTAATATAGATGACGACCCTGAGCGAGCAGAGTTCTGGCTTGAGAACTCAATAGGGTTTTTGATGAACTCTCCTACATACCTGAGGAGAGTTTGAAATGTGCTGTGTCTTTGCTGAAGGACTCGGCATACCATTGGTGGAAAACATTGACATTAGTGGTTCCTAAAGAGAGAGTAACGTGGGACTTCTTTTTGGAAGAGTTTCGAAAGAAGTATATAAGTCAACGGTTTGTAGACCAGAAACGGAAAGAATTCCTTGAGTTGAAGCAAGGAAAAATGACTGTGGCAGAATATGAGCGCGAATTTGTTAGGCTCAGCAAGTATGCGTAAGAATGTGTATCCACGGAAGCTACCTTATGCAAGAGATTTGAAGATGGGTTTAATGAAGATGTCAGACTCTTAGTCGGAATTTTGGAGCTAAAAGAATTTGTGGTGTTGGTGGATAGGGCTAGTAAGGCCGATGAATTGAGTAAGGAAAAGAGGAAAGCCCTGAGTGAGGCTCGAGATGCGAAGAAGAGGCCGATGAGTAAATCATACCAAGCTCAATCGAAGAGGTCCAGGGAAGTGAACCCTCGGACAACTACATCAGTCGGGTATTCGCAGAGAGAGCAAGGCAACATGTATTCGGGTTCAAGAGCTCAAGCCACCTCAATGGCAAGTGTGGGCAATCCAAGGCCCAAACCAGAGTGCCCAAGTTGTGGCAGACATCACACTGGGGAGTGTTGGGGAAATAATCAAAATTGCTATAAGTGTGGATCCCCCGACCATCTCATCCGAAATTATCCTGAAAAGGATGACAATGAGAGGAAGCAAGAGATAAGATCAAGCAGTGTGTCCTTTAGAGGTAGGCCACAAAAGAACCCGAGAGGCAGAACTAGTGGTAGAGGTGTATCACAAGACACCACTGTGAGGCCAGAGGGTCAGGCGCCAGCAAGAACCTATGCTATTCGTGCTCGAGAAGAGGTGTCATCACCGGATGTAATAACGGGTACATTTTCTCTCTATGACACCTCTGTTATCACTTTAATTGACCCGGGATCAACTCATTCTTATATTTGTATGATATTGGCATCTAGTTTGAGTATGACTATTGAGTCTACTAAATTTGTGGTAAAAGTGTCAAACCCTCTAGGTAAACAAGTGTTAGTTGACAAGGTGTGTAAGAATTGTCCTCTGATAATTAAAGGTCATTGTTTCCCGGTGAACCTTATGTTGTTGCCTTTTGATGAATTTGATTTGATTCTTGGTATGGATTGGTTGACTACCCATAGTGTTTTAGTGAATTGTGGTAGTAAATTTATTGAACTAAATTGTGAAAATAGAGATGTTATTCGGGTTGAATCAGGTGAGTCGGATAGCTTACCGGTGATGATTTCTTCCATGATAGCTGAGAAATATTTGAGAAAAGGGCACGAATCTTATCTCGCTTTTGTATAAAACACTCAAGAATTTGAAGTCGAGGATTGAAACAAAGATCGGTTGTATGTGAGTATCCCATGATGTATTCCGGAAGAGTTGCTGGATTACCCCGATTAGAGAGGTCGAGTTTGGAATTGAGTTAATTCCGAACAACACCTATTTCGATTGCTCGTATAGGATGGCCCCGCTAGAGTTGAAAGAACTGAAAGTTCAGTTGCAAGAATTGACGGATAAGGGTTTTGTAAGACCGAGCTATTCACCGTGGGGTGCCCCAAAGATTTTTTGTAAAGAAGAAAGATGGGTCGATGAGATTGTGCATAGACTACAGACATGACTCAATAAAGTAATCAGAAGAACAAGTATCCTTTGCCGAGGATAGATGATTTATTTGATCAATCAAGGGAGCTACGGTGTTCTCCAAGATCGACCTGAGGTCCTATATTATCGGTTGAGGGTTAAGGAGTAAGATGTACCGAAACGACATTTCGATTTGCAGGTATGGTCATTATGAGTTTTTGGTCATGCCATTCGGTTTAACGAATGCTCCTGCAGTTTTTATGGATTTAATGAACCGTGTCTTCCGACCGTATTTGGACAAGTTTGTGGTTGTCTTTATTGACGACATATTGGTTTATTCTCGAGATGAGAGTGATCATGCGGAACATTTGAGAATTGTCTTACAGACCTTAAGAGACAAGCAGTTATATGCTAAACTTAGTAAGAGCGAGCTTTGGCTTCGAGAAGTAGGGTTCCTAGGACATATTGTATCGGGTGAAGGTATTAGAGTAGATCCGGGAAAGGTCTCGGCTATTGTGGAGTGGAAACCGCCGAGGAATGTGTCGAAAGTTAGAAGCTTTCTAGGTTTAGCAGGGTACTATAGGCGGTTGTGAAAGGATTCTCTATGATTGCTACTCCAATGACGAAACTATTACACAAGGATGTTAAATTTGAATGGACTGAAGAATGCCAGCAGAGTTTCGAGAGATTGAAAAAGTTGTTGACAGATGCACCGGTTTTAGTACAACCTGAGTCAGGAAAGGAGTTTGTAGTTTACAGTGACGCGTCATTAAATGGTCTCGATTGTGTGTTGATGCAAGAGGGTAAGGTAATCGCTTATGCCTCGAGACAACTAAAGCCGCATGAGAAGAATTATCCGACTCATGACCTGGAGTTGGCCGTGATTGTTTTCGGGTTAAAGATTTGGCGCCATTACCTATATGGTGAGAATTGCTGAATCTTTACTGATCATAAGAGTTTGAGGTACTTGATGGATCAAAAGGAATTAAATATACGGCAATGACGGTGGCTTGAATTATTGAAGGACTACGAGCTAGTGATCGATTACCACCCGGGGAAAGCGAATGTAGTTGCGGATGCTTTAAGTAGAAAATCCTTGTATGCTTTGAGAACTATGAGCACGAATTTGTCATTGTCCGATGATGGTGCTATACTGGCCGAGTTGAGAGCTAGACCACTATTTGTTCAACGAATATGTGAGGCTCAAAGGAACGATAGTGGGATACTAGCTAAAAGAGTTGAGTGTGAATCAGGGACAAGTTCTGAATTTCGGGTGAGTTCGGATGGTTGCTTAATGTTCCATGATAGAATTTGTGTGCCTAAAGATGACGAGTTGATCCGAGAAATTTTACGGGAAGCACATAGTAGTTATTTGTCAGTACACCCGGGTAGCACGAAAATGTATAATGATCTAAAGAAATTCTATTAGTGGCCGGGAATGAAAAGAGACATCTCGGAGTATGTAACAAGATGTTTGATTTGTCAACAAGTGAAAGCGGAGCACCAAGTGTCTTCAGGATTACTTCAACCAGTGATGGTTCCCGAGTGGAAGTGGGATCGAATCACCATGGACTTCGTGACGGGGTTGCCTTTGACTCCGAAAAAGAAAGATGTTTTGTGGGTTGTTGTTGACAGGTTAACAAAGTCGGCTCACTTTATTCCAGTACGTGTTGATTATTCACTGAATAAATTAGCTGAGTTGTATGTGGCAGAGATAGTGAGATTGCATGGTGTGCCTGTATCCATTATCTCGGACAGAGACCCGAGATTTACTTCGAGGTTTTGGAAGAAGTTACAGGAGGCCTTGGGTACGAAGTTGAATTTTAGTACTACATTTCATCCTCAAACCGATGGTCAGTCCGAGAGAGTAATCCAAATTCTTGAGGATATGCTTCGATGTTGTGTGTTAGAGTTCAAAGGTAGTTGGGAAAAATACCTACCCTTAGTCGAATTTGCTTACAACAATAGTTATCAGTCGAGCATACGGATGGCACCGTCTGAAGCCTTGTATGGTCGTAAATGTCGGACCCCTTTGTATTGGACCGAGCTGAGTGAGAAGCAAGTTCATGGGGTTGATTTGGTTAATGAGACCGAGGAGAAAGTGAAAGTTATCGGGGATAGTCTGAAGGCTGCTTCGGACCGGCAAAAGTCGTATGTGGATTTGAAAAGAAAAGAAATTGAATTTCAAGTGGACGACAAGGTATTTCTGAAAGTGTCACCATGGAAGAAAATATTGAGATTTGGTCGAAAAGGTAAATTGAGCCTGAGATTTATAGGGCCGTATGAGATTACCGAGAGGGTTGGGCCAGTGGCATATCGGTTGGCTTTACCGGTAGAGTTAGAGAAAATTCATAATGTGTTCCATGTATCAATGTTAAGGCGTTATCGCTCCGATCCTTCGCATGTGATTCCTCTAACAGAAATCAAAATACGACCGGATATGACATATGAGGAAGAGCCGATTAAAATTTTGGCTCGAGAGGTGAAACAATTGAGAAACAAGGACATAGCCTTAGTAAAAGTATTATGGCAAAAGCATGGTGTAGAAAAGGCTACTTGGGAACCGGAAGAAGCTATGAGGGAACAATATCCAAACCTCTTTACCGGTAAGATTTTCGAGGGCGAAAATCCCAAAAAGGGGGGGAGAGTTGTAACAGCTCGATTTTGGGGCTAGTCGGAATAGTGGTTTCGAGACCACTAATCCGAGGTCAAGAAAATTTATTTTGACGTTAATTTATGTGCTGTAGCATGATTATATGGATGCATGAAAATTTTGGTGTTTTAATTTGAGTGACAAAGATGCTTAATTGTGAAAAGGACTAAATCGCATAAAGTGCGAAAGTTCTATTTTTCATGGTAGAGGTGCCTAATAGCTATAGAAAGTAAATTTAGAGGAATTTAAAGTGCAATTAGGCCATTTAATGTGTGTTGGCTGGCCATACAAGCTAGGGGAGACAAGAGCATTAATTGTAGTCAAATTTGGTGACATTAGGTGATAAAAGATGAATAAAAATGCTAAAAGGAAAGATATCATCTATCACTATTCACCCTCCTTCTTCCACCGAAAATTTAAGAGAAAATATAGAGTTTTGGGGTTCAAACTTTCAGCTAAGCTATCTCTTTGCAAGTAAGTGATTTTGGTGGTTTTATTTGATAATTTTTGTACTTTTGGAGTCCCCAAAGCTTAAGCTAGCTAATGAGGGGACTAGTTTGTAATATGGTTGAAAGTCTAAGGACTTGCCATGAGAGTAGTTGTGTTGTTAGCTGAGTTTCATGGAAGAAAATGAATGTTAGGGAGGCGAGAAACAACTTTTGTGAAAGGTGTTAGCACGGAAACACCTAAATAGGACTTGAATGCAAAGATTAAATTTGTGTCATAAATGCATGAAATAGTTGGAATGGTGAGTAGTTGTAAGAGAAATAAATGTTCATCTATGCTTGTGCATTGAGAAAATGTGTTGAACAATAAATTACGAGCCTAGGGGCAAAATCGTAATTTTGCCAATGTACAAGGGCAAAATGGTCATTTTTACCCAAGTGTAGAATTTGAAGTATTATGATCATAGAATGATCTAAACGAATAAATTTCATTGTTATAGATCAAGAAGAGCGCGAAATCAACCTTGACCGAGGAAAAGGCAAGGTGACGGATTAGATCGTTGGTTATCACGTTTTGCACCGCGGTAAGTTTATGTGTAAACAATGCATGATTGTGTAAATATTGTGTGGTTAACTAGTGTAAGGTAAGATCGAGAACATGTGTGGTTCAAATGGATTGAATGTGAAAATTGTTGAATAATTACTGTATGAATGATGAAATAGTCATATACAAATGTAATATCGACACTTTTTGGTGGGCTAAGTGCGACACCACCTTGTTGTTCACTTACGATGGGCTATGTGCGATACCATCGTCTATTAATCTTCTGGTGGGCTGTGTGCGATACCACCGTAATTAATCTTTTGGTGGGCTGTGTGCGATACCACCCTAATAATGACTGATGGTGGGCTAAGTGCGAAACCACCGAGAAATCCGGCTATGAGAAATAGATTAGATGTATCGTATTATGTGAAATTGTGATGTTAAGTGCAGGGGAACAAATAATGAATGTATGCAATATGCTTGTGATGTGGTTATAGTGTGTGAATGGAGGAAATGAGTAAGCATGATCATGAATGTAAATTGTTTCTTGGTTAGTACATAATGCTATGAAATTGTTTGGTACATGTTAAAAGGTTATATTGTTTACATGTAAACTTACTAAGCTTAAAGCTTACTCCCCTTCTCTTTTTCCCTTGTTTTATAGAGTTTAAGAGTCGAGCCAGAATACGCAGCTAACCGAAAGACCGCCCACACTATCAGCTCCTCTCGGTATACCTAGACTTCATGATTTTTGTAAATGGCATGTATAGGTGCTAGGCTAGTTAAGTTATTTTGTTATTTTGGCCAAGGGTGTATTGGCATCTTGTAAGATATTGAAATTTGTAAATTACCATGCATGCTGGCTCATTCTACGTTTTTTGAAATTATAAGGTTACCTATGGAAGTCCATGCTGAAGTCATGAGTGTTTATTGGTACGTTGAATGGATTCTTGTAGTGTAAGCTATAGGAGTGCTAAGAGCTTGGCAAACAACCTTGTTCTGGTCCACACGGGTAGGCACACAGGCGTGTGTCTCGGCTGTGTGAGACACACGATCAAGCCATGGGCGGATGCCCTGGCCATGTGAAGTCTGCACTTTGAAATTAGAATTGGAATGATCACACGGTTAAAGCACACGGGCGTGTCGAGGCCGTGTTGAATAGGTCAAAATACTAAGGTATGGCACACGGTTTAGACCCACGGGTGTGTTAAAACCGTGTGTGATTAGTCAGTGTTGACCACGGGTGAAAGGCATAGACGTGTGATAGGGTACACGGGCATGTTCCTAAAATGCATGGGCGTGTGCCTTAACCGTGGGCAAATTGGCAGAATACTGGGTTTTTAGGCACGGTCTGGGGACATGGGCGTGTGTTCCTATGCACGGGCGTGTCTCATCTTGCACGGGCGTGTAAGACCTGTCTTGAAAAAAAAAATTTAAGGATGGAAAAAGTTCCTGATTAGTCTTGAGGGTTCTCGGGTGCATGTGTTAGGCCTCGTAAATCGAGAAGGAGGTTTTAGAGAGTAACGATGCAGAGCCTAAGTGGCGATTATGTGGTTTGAGTTCGGTAACGCCTTAGGCCCGGTTCCCGGTGTAGAACCCGGGTAAAGGGGTGTTACAAATTAAGCGAGAGTGTTTCCGTCTGCACAACCCATATTTTATGTGATTAAGGCTTGTAATTGACTTAATTAGGGTTGCTAAACTCTTTCTATAAATAGTTAAGTTGAGGCAAAGCTTAAGGAGCTATTTTAAACCCATTTTAGGGTTTTAGCTAGTAGTTTTAGGGTTTTATTTAGTTTTAGTTTATTTTCAAAAATATTTTATTTCTCTTGTTCTTCGACTTGGATTCGACTTGAATCCAAGTCTTCATTATTAAGTATTTCAGTATTTTTCTTTAGTTCTTGTTCACAACCGATGATACCTCAGTCACTGTCAAAAGATTTCGCGATTCCGAGCACATCAAGTTCATCAAACAGACAATTTATGTCTCTTTCTCTTTTACATTAATCTGTGTTATTGCATGATTAATTTAATTTTAGAGAAGATGATTGTTAAAGCGATGAGTGGCTATACCCTTAGGAAGATTAACGAGCGGATGTGGGAATGATTAATGAAAGAATTAGGTTTTTCCAATAGAATTAGTTGGTCTAAATTCATGCGTGTTTAAACCTTAGGATTGATGACCCTAGGAAGTAATATAGGATAAATGAGATCGAGAGATGAGTTTACCAAGTAAATCATGGATTTATCCCGGTCAGGAAAGTTAGGTCGAGAGGTAAGCATGTATTGGTCGATTAGTTAAGTAGTAGAGGCCGAGAGGTATACTGGTTAATTAATAACTAATTCCCTAAAGAAAACCCAAACTTTGAAGTTAATTCCAACCACTAAATCGAGTTAATCTTCTATCCGTTAATTGAGAGATCTTCGTTGTTAACTTTATTTTCAGTAGTAGTTTTTATTTTACAATCTTAATCCTTAATTTTAGTTATCATAATATGATTTTTGGTGATTACTGTTTCGACATGCTAGTGTAGATAATATATTTAGATTTAATTCAACCTCCCTTGGGTAAGATCCTTAGAAATCTTCCTTGTTTTCCGTTGTAACACAAAACTATATTATAATTTGAAATGTTCGCTTGTAGATATCTTTTTGTTGGCACGATTTTTACTCTAAATGTTCACACGTTTGGAGACAGTCAAGTTGTTGGCGTCGTTGCCGAGAGGCTTTGTAACATCCTGAATTTTTGGGCCTATGCGTTTAATGGGTGGATATGTTTAATGTGTTAATTTAAGTGTTAGGGGTCCAAATTGGGCTCAGGCTTAGGTAGAGGCCTTGATTAAAATTATCTGTTTGGGCATTATAGGGTTTAAAAGGTAGTATCTATGTTTAAAATACCAAAGTGGGCTTGTGGCCCAATCTTAGGAGGTGACGCCACACAAGGGAGTAAGGGGCCCAAATTTAAGTTTCATGGAGCCCAATTCTTTTAATTTAAGTTAGCTAAATTTTGGGCATTAGGATTAGGTGGAGTGGATGGCAACAAGGCTAAAATTTAGGGGTTTTAATGTTTAAAATATGTGGATAATAAGCGGATAAAGGCTATTATTTAGGAATTTATTTTATGTGGATAATAAGCGGATAAAAGCTAAAATTTAGGGATTTTAATGATTAAAATATGTGGATAATATGCTGATAAAGGAGGGAGGAGTTAGAGATAATTAAGTCTCTTTTAGACGAGCTAGTAGATTAAGATAAAGGAGAAAAGATAGGATTTATCTGCAAGGTTAGGTAAGTGCCAAATTTCTATAAATAGGGGAATATCTCTTCAATTTCAGCATTTGGGTTTTTCTCTCATTCTTTTCTCTTCTTCTCGAGTAAAAGCCAAAAACTCCTAAAGTTCCATCTTCTTCTTCATTCTCTGCAAAAGCCGAAATCTCTAAGCCTATTCCTCATCTTCACTTTGATTCAAAAGCCAAAACTCTTTCTATTCTTTTTCTTCTTAGCCGAAATCTTCATGTCTCTTCCTTGTTTTCTTTTCTTCTTCTCTTTTTCCCGTCGAAACCAAAACTCTTCACTCAAGTATTTTAAAAGCCAAAGACACATCAGCCTTCTCTTGTTCATACTTTTTCCGGGATTTTCCTAAAAGCCGAAATCCCTAGATCTCATCTCCTGTGATTGCCGAATTACTTCGTGGTGCCTACTTGTGCCGAAATCAAGGGAACTTTAGTGGAGTCAATCGCATAGATCTCTAAGTTATAGAATCGTGTTACTTTCGGGATTTCAAGGTAAGGGATCTATTAGTTTTAACGTGTAATTTGGGATTTATTAACCTTGGCCGATTGTTGAAGGGGCTAAATCTTTGTGTGTTTTTCCGGCTTTTGAGCAAGGCTTTACATTGAGGATAATAGATCCTGGATAGCAAGGACATCGACTAAGAATATTGGATTTAGCGATATCGTGTGTGTAATACTTCCCACCATCTAGATCTGATTATTAATGTATGCTCATAAGTTTATATGTTGTGATAAATACCGATATCTCGGTTTAATGTTGGAAACCCGAAAGGGTGAAGCAAATCACCAGTCGTTGAATGTTTGACTTTATATGATAAAAGCATATTGATTTTATGACCGCATGGGTTGGGTTGATGAAAGGAGGAAGTTATACGTTATATGTGTAGCGGTTTATACCGTGATCTCATTATATGTTGTAGCGGCTAATGCCGTGATCACATTATAAGGGCTTCGCCATAATATGTTGATGAGCGCACATGACCGCCATCTTGGCGTGTAGCGGTGTGGGTCGATTGTAGAAATCCCCAATGGTGTGAATGGTGATGCACGGGCGTGTAGCGGATGGAAACCTAGGCAAATGGGTTGGGCCTTGCATATTATTTGTTATTTTTTTATAAATGGAATTATTAATGCTTTTATGGGCCTAAGGCCAAAATCTAGTGGTGCATGAGGGTTGCACACCGAGTCTCGCGACTCACCCTATTAATTAACCTTTCAGTGATACCTAGCGCTTGGACCGGGTGGAGAGGAACGCAAGGTGGCCATGCAAAAGACCAACTGGATCCAAAGAAAAGTCTCAAGTTAATACTTTATATTTTTAATTAATGGATTTTAAATCTCGTTGTAATAAGGCTATGGGCCACTAGTTTATGTTTTGTTTTATTTTGAGCTTTAATTACTTTTAGTTTTTAAATTCTTATTGAACTAATGTATCTATTTAAATTTGGGTTTTTAATTTATAAAGGCATATTTTATTTAAACTATCAACTATTAAATTTCTCTCGAATAAGAAGATAAACTTTAGAAAAATATTTTTTTCTGAAAATACGACATGTTCTTCCAAAATTTTTAGTGACATACCAGATCCGGTCGTGGTGTTTGGGCCGGGTTTGGGGTGTTACAAATTGGTATCAGAGCCCGATTCAAAACTCGGCTCTGGGGTTTTTGGGCTCAAAACGTTTTCTAAAATGGGCTTTTGAAATATGGATGTCTTTAAGTAATAACAGATCTGTTAGCTCGGCATGGCACCTGCGTCTCCGGCCCAAGTCCGCCAGGTAAGTACTCTGAACCATTGTATGATCTTTGTATATGTGGGCTAAATGGGCCTAGTGGGACGTAGATTAGTTAGAATTAGAACTTGATGGACTCTAGGCTTAGTTCAAACCACTTCTTAAAATGTCATAAAACTTAATTTCACTAAACAAACCCGTTAACGAGCCGCAAGACTAGGGTGTGGTAACCGTCATACGCATGTCTAGGAAGGATCCTAAGAGCACGGTATTTAAGCGATCCCTAGTGACTCACCTCCTCTTCGCTGGAATCCTACCAGTGCGTAGTGACTGCTTCACCCTAGCCACGAGGACTTGTTGACGGGCCAAAATCTATAATTAAAACCCGAAAGGGACCAAATACCTTATCTTTACAAAATTGCTAGAAACCCTTGTTTTGGAAAAAAAAAAAACCCAAGATACCCATGATTTGCAAATATACCCCGATTTACATAGTCAATGAAATTTTTCGTAAAAAAATAACACAACACATGACAACAAATGTAAATCCACAACCACGAAACAAGACTATTTTCTTTTGAAATCAAATCCTTCAAGATACCCCCTGTTTGTTTTAAAAATAAAAAAAAATTATTTTGAAAATATTCCTGATTTGTAAAAATTACTAAATTGCCCCTGATTGCAAAATTACTGAAATACCCCCAGATTTCAAAATTACCAAAATACCCCCAGATTGTAAAATTACCAAAATACCCTTCTTTCACAAAATCACCAAGGAACCCTATTTCAGAAAATTACGAAAATACCCCTGTAGGGTAGAATTACGAAAATACCCCTGGGTAGTGAAATGACGAAAATACCCTTAGGTGATGAATGTAAGTTCTATTTGTATGATTGATGATTGCATGTATGTGTATATGGAACTAGGAGACAAACTTGAGACTGAAACTTGTAGATGTAATTCCGAATTCGAAAGAACTACTCTTAAAACTACTAATCATAAGACTGTTCGTGGATAATCGGTGGAAGAAAACCAATAATTCATAAAATTTTTAATCGATAAACACGAACCGATAGCATGAGTACAAGGGGGACGAGGACGCTTTAGATGCGAATACCGGTCGTGCACTCTACCATAGTATACTAAGTGTTTATTTTGACTTTAGAATTAGAGTGCGCAGTGAAAGCATAGTGGTGAGACTTGGGTAGTCACGATTAATAGTTAGTTGGAAATTTCGAGGACGAAATTTCTTTAAGGGGGTAGAACAGAACATCCTCGAATTTCTCGGGCCTATGCGTTTAATGAGTGGATATGTTTAATGTGTTAATTTAAGTGTTAGGGTCCAAATTGGGCTCGGAGCTTAGGTAGAGGCCTTGATTAAAATTATCTGTTTGGGCATTATAGGGTTTAAAAGGTAGTATCTATGTTTAAAATACCAAAGTGGGCTTGTGGCCCAATCTTAGGAGGTGACGCCACACAAGGGAGTAAGGGGCCCAAATTTAAGTTTCATGGAGCCCAATTCTTTTAATTTAAGTTAGCTAAATTTTGGGCATTAGGATTAGGTGGAGTGGATGGCAACAAGGCTAAAATTTAGGGGTTTTAATGTTTAAAATATGTGGATAATAAGCAGATAAAGGCTATTATTTAGGAATTTATTTTATGTGGATAATAAGCAGATAAAAGCTAAAATTTAGGGATTTTAATGATTAAAATATGTGGATAATATGCTGATAAAGGAGGGAGGAGTTAGAGATAATTAAGTCTCTTTTAGATGAGCTAGTAGATTAAGATAAAGGAGAAAAGATAGGATTTATCTGCAAGGTTAGGTAAGTGCCGAAATTTCTATAAATAGGGGGAATATCTCTTCAATTTCAGCATTTGGGTTTTTCTCTCATTCTTTTCTCTTCTTCTCTGAGTAAAAGCCGAAAACTCCTAAAGTTCCATCTTCTTCTTCATTCTCTCATAAAAGCCGAAATCTCTAAGCCTATTCCCTCATCTTCACTTTGATTCAAAAGCCGAAACTCTTTCTATTCTTTTTCTTCTTAGCCGAAATCTTCATGTCTCTTCCTTGTTTTCTTTTCTTCTTCTCTTTTCCTGTCAGAAACCGAAACTCTTCACTCAAGTATTTTAAAAGCCAAAGACACATCAGCCTTCTCTTGTTCATACTTTTTCCGGGATTTTCCTAAAAGCCGAAATCCCTAGATCTCATCTCCTGTGATTGCCGAATTACTTCATGGTGCCTACTTGTGCCGAAATCAAGGGAACTTTAGTGGAGTCAATCGCATAGATCTCTAAGTTATAGAATCGTGTTACTTTCGGGATTTCAAGGTAAGGGATCTATTAGTTTTAACGTGTAATTTGGGATTTATTAACCTTGACCGATTATTGAAGGGGCTAAATCTTTGTGTGTTTTTCCGGCTTTTGAGCAAGGTTTTACATTGAGGATAATAGATCCGGATAGCAAGGACATCGACTAAGAATATTGAATTTCGCGATATCAAGTGTGTAATACTTCCCCACCATCTAGATCTGATTATTAATGTATGCTCATAAGTTTATATGTTATGATAAATACCGATATCTCGATTTAATGTTGGAAACCCGAAAAGGGTGAAGCAAATCACCAGGTCAGTGAATGTTTGACTTTATATGATAAAAGCATATTGATTTTATGACCGCATGGGTTGGGTTGATGAAAGGAGGAAGTTATACGTTATATGTGTAGCGGTTTATACCGTGATCTCATTATATGTTGTAGCGGCTAATGCCGTGATCTCATTATAAGGGCTTCGGCCATAATATGTTGATGAGCGCATGATCGCCATCTTGGCGTGTAGCGGTGTGGGTCGATTGTAGAAATCCCCAATGGTGTGAATGGTGAGTGCGGGGCGTGTAGCGGATGGAAACCTAGGCAAATGGGTTGGGCCTTGCATATTATTTGTTATTTTTTTATAAATGGAATTATTAATCATTTTATGGGCCTAAGGCCAAAATCTAGTGGTGCATGAGGGTTGCACACCGAGTCTCGTGACTCACCCTATTAATTAACCTTTCAGTGATACCTAGCGCTTGGACCGGCCGAGAGGAACGCAAGGTGGCCATGCAAAAGACCAACTGGATCCAAAGAAAAGTCTCAAGTTAATACTTTATATTTTTAATTAATGGATTTTAAATCTCGTTGTAATAAGGCTATGGGCCACTAGTTTATGTTTTGTTTTATTTTGAGCTTTTATTACTTTTAGTTATTTAAATTCTTATTGAACTAATGTATCTATTTAAATTTGGGTTTTTAATTTATAAAGGCATATTTTATTTAAACTATCAACTATTAAATTTCTCTCGAATAAGAAGATAAACTTTAGAAAAATATTTTTTCTGAAAATACGACATGTTCTTCCAAAATTTTTAGTGACATACCAGATCCGGTCGTGGTGTTTGGGCCGGGTTTGGGGTGTTACAGGTTTCAACATTAAATTTAAATTTATTTTCTGCACCTTATAGGAATAAATTGGAAAATTAAAAATTATCGATACGATTTCTTTATTTTATTTTATTTTGCTATTTTTAATTATTAAGATTTATTTTTAGTTATTATTTTTTATTTCTCTGTCTCTGATTTCAGTTTACGACTCGAAGTGGAAGCGTTCCAATCGAGCCATATCCTAACCCAAAACGAATTCTGGGACGCAATCATCACTTGATGCAAAACGATTCACCCATGGTCGCTGATTTGCCTTGGGAAAATCCACTGTTTGACGATCCACCTGAACCATAAGCACTGATCCGTGGAGAGCTACTAATGGCTCAAAGAACATTGCGTGAGTATGCACTACCAACATTGGATTTCATATGAGGCAATATTGAACGACCGACGATCAACGCCAATAATTTTGAGATCAAGATGACTACGATCCAAATGATCCAAAATACCTTGCAGTTCTGAAGGAACATGACCGAGGATCCAAATCAACACCTAAAATGGTTCCTCCAGTTGTGTGACACTTTCAAATACAACGAAGTAACCTATGACTCTATTTGTCTTTGGTTATTTCCCTTATCCTTATGTGACCACGCGATTGATTGGTTGGATTCATTAAAACCAAGTTCCATAACCACGTGGGACGAATTAGCGGGAAATTTTCTACACAAAATTTTCCCGATCAACAGATCTATCCAACTCCACCGTGAGATCGTCAACTTCAAGCAGTTCAAAGGTGAAATTTTATACGAAGCTTGGGATCGATTTAAGTCATTATTAAGGAAGTGTCCCCATCATGGAATGCAATAATGGCTTCAGATGCAGATGTTTTATAATGGTTTAGATAACAATTTGAGGTCTACACTAGATGGCGCATCCCGAGGAGCATTGATGAACCATACATGCGAGCGAGCCTATTAAATAATTGATGATAGAGGTGATGAGCAACATGAAAAGGTAATTTGGTACCAGAATCCCCAATAACACAAAAAATAATCCCCATAGGGATGGAAAAGAGCACGTGAATGCAATTGCTTTACGGTTAGGTAAAACCCTTGACAACATTAGTGCTCCCATTCAAGTAGACGAGGATTCATTGGATCTGTTGAACAATTTTGTTGGACAAAAATAAGCTTGAAGAGCCGAATAAAGAAGTGGTCAAACCAATAACTGAGTCGATAATCTCAAACCTTGTGAGCACAGAATTACCATTCCCGTCAGGGATCGAGGCCAAACGAAGGAAGGCCGAAGTGAACTTTGTAAATTTTCTAAACTTATTCAAGTTTAATAATGTTAATTTACCCCTTGTAGAATTAATTAATAAAATACCAAAATATGCCAGGTACTTAAAGGAGATCATGTCAAGGCATAAGAAGTTCAAAAAGGAAAAACAACTTAACATCGATACCTCTTGTAGTGCTATCATTGCTAAGAAAATACCCCAAAAATTTAAAGATCCGAGAACTTTTATAATTCCGATAGAGATAGGGGACATATATTTTAGTAAGGCCCTTTGTGATTTATGAGCCAACATTAATTTAATGCCCCTATCGGTCTATATATAACTCGGATTATGGGAGTTGAAAAACACATCGATAACACTGCAATTAGCTGACAGGTCTTTAGTACGCCCAAAATGTGTACTTGAGGACGTGTTAGTTAAGGTGAGGAATTTCATAAACCCTGTCGAATTTGTAGTTCTAGACTTCAAAGAAGATCAAAAGATCCTCATACTGTTGGGTAGGTCATTTTTGGGCACATTTAGATCAACCATCGATCTCGAGAAAAATGAGTTAACCATAAAAATTGATGGTGAGATAGAGGTGTTTTGTAACAGCCCGATTTTGGGCCTAGTCAGAATAGTGGTTACGAGACCATAAATTTGAGGTTGGAGAAATTATTTTAGTATTATTTTACGTGTTATAGCATGATTATATGAGTACATAAAAATTTTGGTGACTTAATTTTTGTGATTGCATGCTTAATTTTGAAAAAGGACTAAATCGCATAAAGTGTGAAAGTTTTGTTCTAAGTGTTAAATAGCTATGGAACACTAAAGTAGATGTCCTTATTGAGTAAATAGACCAATAAAAGTGGTGGCTGGACATGAATTTTTAATTCATGAAATTGGTCAAAGGTTAGGTAGATTTTAGGTGACTTAATTGATAAAATAAAATAAAATAAAGAGAAAAAGATATACCATTCATCTTCCTCCTATCCACCAAAATTTTTAGCAAAAATAAGGGTTTTGGAAGCTTGAAATTTCAACAACTCTTCACCCTTGCAAGTAAGTGTTTTTGATGGTCATTCTTGATGATTTTTTATTTTGTGACCACTGTAAATTTAAGCTAACTAATGGAGGGACTATTTTGCAAAATGGTTTAGAGTCTAGGGTTTTACCATGTGAGTATTCATGTTTTTTGCTGAAATTTTATGGAAGAAAATGAATCTTGGTTGTTAAATAAACAACTTTTGTGAAAGGGATTTTCATGAAAACACCTAAAAGGACTATTTTGTGAAATTTATAAAATAGTTGTAAATGTGTGAAATAATTGAAAATTTTGAGTTGCTATAAGAGAAATAAAGATTCGGCTAGGCTTGTAAAAGGAGGAATTTTGATTAAAATTGTTTTACGAGCCTAGGGGCAAAATCGTAATTATGTGAAAATCTAAGGGCAAAATGGTAATTTTGCCAAAGTAGGAATTTTGGAATGTCTTGATTAATCTGGTGATTAAATAAGTAAATTTTGTCATTATAGATCAAGAAAAACGGAGTCCGGACCTAGACCGGGGGAAAACCAAGCTATTGGACTAAATCGAACTAGTCGCCCATAATTTGTATACCGAGGTAAGTTGTATGTAAATAATAAAACTTTATTGTTACTATGTATTGAAAAATTAATATGGCATAAAGTGTATGATTATTGTTGTGAATATGCATGATGAGAATTGATGTAGTAAAAACTCCCGGTTGAACCTTAGGAATGAATTGGATATTCATGCCATGACATTTGGGTGATATGTGTGCTAGTGTAAGACCATGTCTGGGACATGACATCGACCACATTATGAGAGCCAGTGTAAGACCATGTCTAGGACATGGCATCGGCGTTGCTTTGTGTGCTAGTGTAAGACCATGTCTGGGACATAGCATCGACATTGAGACGAGAGCTAGTGTAAGACCATGTCTGGGACATGGCATCGACCTCGACATGTGAGCCAATGTAAGACCTTGTCTGGAACATGGCATCGGCATCGTACCCTCTTGTGTGAGGCTTGTCGGGTATCCTTTGGTATTCCAACTAGTTCAACGGGTAATTTAAAGCTTGTGTTAAAAGTGAGAAAAGTTACGACTATGTTGTAAGTGATACAGGTACCTACACGAGATTTATGAGAAATGAGCTCGATTTATGTTGTATGATTAGTAAGGATGAAAATGAGTAAGTTATGCCTTTAATCAATTGAGAATGTTATGCTGGTTTACAATATGCTATGTGTTTAAAGAGGCATGGTTGATGTTGTTACTTATTTACATGCAACTTACTAAGCTTTATGCGTACTCCCTTTCCTTTTCCATTTTCTTATAGTGCCGCCAAACTAGCTCAGGGATCAAAGGACATCAGAGGCTCGAACACACTATCAATCTGAACATTTGGTATAGTTAGATTTATCATTTTGAGTATGGCATGTATAGGGACTTGGTCTTTTGTTAAGTGTCATATTGTTTTGGCCAAATGTGTTGGCTTGTCTTGAAGATTGATTCATTTTGTATGAGGCCATGGATGATGGCTAGTACTTGTTATTGATATACGCAAATGATGATGTTTTTCATGAATGTGTAATTTGCACGGTGAAATATGTGTGTATGTCTTGGTTGTGGCTGGTTTGGTCAGATGTTTATGTATGGTTTGGTGTTACTTGATGTGGCTTATGTTGGTGCAAATAAGGGTGGCAAAAGGGCTTGGTAAATAGCCTTGTTTTTGTCCACACGAGTAGACACATGGGCATGTGTCTAGGCCGTGTGTGACACATGGTCTGCCCCGTGGGCGTGTAGTCTGGCCGTGTGTCCTCTGCACCTTAATTTGGTAAAACAGAATGCCTAGTAGTAACCACACAGGCTGAGGCATAGCCGTGTGTCTCAACCGTGTGGATGACACGACCATAACACATGGGCATGTGCCCAGGCCATGTGAAGTCTGCACCTTAAATGCAGAATTAAATTCACCACACGGCCTAGCACATAGGCGTGTGCCTTGGCAGTGTAACCCTAAAATGTTGCTGACGTCAGAAATAGAATGTCAAGGTTTTTAACACACGGGCTGAGACACGGGCGTGTCATGGCCGTGTGAGGGACACGGGCCATGGACACGGGCGTGTGGCAGGCTATTTGACATCCTGAATTCTCGCGAAGCACAAGTCAGGCTCGCAAACGAGCTAAGGACATGGCCAAGCCAGTCACACGGCCGTGCCCCAAGTCCGCACGGGCGTGTGCGCCTATTTTCAGTGAAAATTTCTAAAGTTTTCTATGGTTCCCAGTTTAGTCCTGAACCACTTTTAATGTATGTTTTGGGCCTCGTAGGCTCATATTAAGGACTTTAAGATGAAGATTGAAAAGTTTTAAATTGGAACGAGATTTTATGACCCGGAAATGTGTATTAGTATGTGTTTAAGTTAGGTAATGCCTCGTAACCTGTTCCAACGTCAAGCACGGGTAAGGAGTGTTAAATTTAGTGGTATCAGAGCTATGATTTAGTCGATTCTCAGACTAACCTAGCGTGTGTACGAATCTAGCTATACATGCCATAAATGAATTATGATAATGTGACGACTCCTGACAATTTAAAATGTGTTTTTATATAGTAAATGGATCCTGACGGAGCAGTGGCGGATGATATCGAAAGTAATGCACCGGCTCCTACAGAAGGGACCGCGACAGTCGAAAGTGGGCCCCTGACACTGAGTCAGGGCGGAAGGGCTAGAGAAGCTTTCCTCCATATGATGAATGTTTGGTATTCGGAGTTTGTTCGTGCAAACATGAACGCTCCACCTCTTCCACCCCCTCCAATCCCTCAGCCTGCCCCTACAGCTCCCCAAGTAGTGGAAATGATTAGAAGGGAAAAACCTCTGGTAGATAGAATTCGAAAGCAAGGGGCTGAGGAATTTAGAGCGAATATAGATGATGACCCAGAGAGGGCAGAGTTCTGGCTAGAAAATACCATTAGGGTAATCGATGAATTGTCTTGCACACTTGAGGAGTGCATGAAGTGTGTTGTGTCACTCTTGCGAGACTCGGCTTACCAATGGTGGAACACCTTTGTGTCGGTTGTACCAAGGGAAAGGATTACATGGGAGTTTTTCCAAGAAGAATTCTGAAAGAAGTATATTAGTCAGAGGTTTATATACCAGAAGAGGAAGGAATTTCTAGAACTGAAGCAAGCCCGAATGATAGTAACGGAGTATGAGCGTGAGTTCGTGAGGCTCAACAAATACGCTAGGGAGTGCATGTCTACTGAAGCCATCATGTGTAAGAGATTTGAGGATGGATTGAATGAAGACATTCGACTTTTAGTTGGCATTCTAGAGCTCAAGGAATTTGTGGTGCTCGTTGAGAGAGCTTGCAAGGCCGAGGAATTGGCCAAAGAGAAAAGAAAAGTTGAAATCGAGTCTCGTGACTCGAAGAAAAGACAGTTGGGGAAATCATTTGAGTCCTCCTCCAAGAAATCGAAAGAGTTCACTACTCGATCAAATGCTTCAGTGGGATTCTCAAGTAGAAATAAGAATAAGCAGTACACGGCGTCTAAAGCTCAAACCACTTCTATTGCGAGTGTTGGTAGTGCTCGACCAAATAAACAGGAGTGTTCGCAGTCTGGTAGACGACATTTTGGTGAGTGTCGAGGAAATGATAGAGGTTGTTTCAAGTGTGGTTCACTAGACCACTTTATTCGAAACTGTCCTTAGATGGATGAGAAAGACAGGAAGCAAGATGTGCGAGTGAGTAATGTTCCTTCTAGAGGTAGACCACAGAAGAACCCGGGAAGTGGGGCTAGCAGCAGAGGTGCGCCTAGAGATTCTGTCGTAAGGTCCAAGGGCCGAGCGCCTGCATGGACTTATTCCATTCACGCTCGCGAAGAGGCATTGTCACCGGATGTGATTACGGGTACTTTTTCTCTTCACGATATCTCTGTTGTTGCTTTGATTGATTCGGGGTTTACCTATTCGTATGTTTGTATGAAATTGGTGTCTAGGATGAATATGCCTGTTGAGTCTACAGAATTTGTAATAAAAGTGTCAAACCCGTTAGGCAAGCATGTGATAGTTGACAAAGTGTGTAGAAACTGTCCTTTGATGATTAGAGGTTATTGTTTTCCGGCTAACCTTATGCTACTACCGTTTGATGAATTTGACCTAATTCTTGGCATGGATTGGTTGACTGTTCATAACATGTTAGTAAACTATGGTAGTAAGTTTATTGAATTGAAATGTGAAAATGGGGATATCCTTCGGGTTGAATCAGGTGAATCGGATAGCTCGCTTGTACTGATTTCCTCTATGACTGCTGAGAAATACACGAGAAAAGGGTATGAGTCCTATCTTGCATTTGTGTTGAATACCCAAGAGTCAGAAGTAAATATTGAGTCAGTGCTTGTGGTATGTGAGTACCCGGATGTATTTCCAGAGGAGTTGCCCGGATTGCCTCCAACTAGGGAAGTCGAGTTTGGTATTGAATTGGTCCCTGGTACGACACCTATTTCAATTGCCCTTTATAGGATGGCACCGTTGGAGTTAAAAGAGTTGAAGGTTCAGCTATAAGATTTAACGGATAAGGGTTTTGCAAGACCGAGCTATTCTCCGTGGGGTGCTCCGGTACTTTTTGTGAAAAATAAAGATGGGTCGATGAGGTTATGTATAGACTACAGACAGCTCAACAAGGTTACAGTTAAGAACAAGTATCCTTTGCCAAGGATCGACGATTTGTTTGACCAATTGAAGGGAGCCACAGTGTTTTCTAAGATAGACCTGAGGTCCGGTTATTACCAGTTGAGAGTTAAGGAACAAGATGTACCGAAAACTGCATTTCGGACGAGGTATGGCCATTGAGTTCCTCGTCATGCCCTTTGGCTTAATGAATGCTCCTACAGTATTTATGGATTTAATGAACCGTATTTTCCAACCGTGCTTGGATAAGTTTGTAGTTGTTTTTATTGATGGCATATTAATTTATTCTCGTGATGAAAGTGAGCATTCGGAGCATTTGAGAACTGTCTTACAAACTTTAAGAGATAAGCAGTTGTATGCTAAGTTTAGCAAAAGTGAATTTAGGCATCGAGAAGTCAAATTCTTAGGACACATCGTGTCGGGTGATGGAATTAGATTTGACCCGAGTAAGATATCGACTATCGTTGATTGGAAGCCGCCGAGAAATGTATCTGTAACAGTCCGATTTAGGGGCTAGTCAGAACAGTGGTTTCGGAACTGCTAATCTGAGGCCGTGAAAAATTATTTTTTTATATTATTTTATGTGTTATAGCATGATTATATGAGTGCATGGGAATTTTGGTGAATTAATTTTAGTGATTGAAAGCTTAATTTTGAAAAAAAGGACTAAATTACATAAAGTGCAAAGTTTTGTTATACAAGCTAAAGGTGTCAAATAGCTATAGAACCTTAAATTAGAGGTCCTTAATGTGCAATTAGGCCTTTTAGGGAGTGTTGGCCGGCCATAGGGAGAAAGAAATGACATTGTCAAAGGTTAGGTGAAGTATTTTGGTGACATAATTGATAAATAAACATAAAATAAAGAAGAAAAGGGATATCATCTTTTTCATTTTCTCTTCTCCACCGATTATTCACTCAAGAAAGGGTCATGGAAGCTTGAAAATTTTCAGCAACTTAAACCCTTGCAAGTAACTGATTTTGATGGTCATATTTGATAATTTTTGCACTTTTGGAACCCCTAAAGCTTAATCTAGCTAATGAAGGGACTATATTGCAAAATGGTTGAGAGTCTAGGGTTTTACCATGTGAGTATTCATGTTGATTTCTGAAATTTTATGGAGGAAATGAATCTTGGTTGTTAAATAAATAACTTTTGTTAAGTGATTTTCATGAAAACTATAACATCCTGGAAAAGGCCTATGCATTTTCGGTTTAGTTGTACGAAGTGACATGTTTTATGTACTAAGAATAAATTTTGAATATTTTTGGAAACCCAGAAATGGATGAAAATGAGTTAGAAATAAACATTTTTTTGGAAACCTGAAAATGTATGGAAATGTTAAGTTTAAAAATGGAAGGTGAACATTTTTGGAAACTTGGAAATGGATGGAAATGATTTGGAAATGATTCAAAATAGGAAAGTGCACATTTCTGGAAACTTGGAAATGTAAGAAAATGTCAAGTTTACAGAGCCGAACGAAATTTTTAGGAAACTTAGAAATGACTTAGAAATGTCGAGTTTTAAAGTTTAAAAGAGGAAATTAAGGCAAGGTGGCCTTAAAAGAAAAAGTATGTGAAATTTGACACCCAAACAGGCTTGGAAAAGTGGCCTGAAGATGGCACTTAGGGTATATGGAAATGGCGCCACATGCAAGGTGTTGGGCCTGAGTTCGAGTCACAAGGGAAGCAAATAAAAGAAGTTTTATTTTTGCTTCCAGAAGCCAGAGGTGGACGGCACAAGCTTTCTAGAAAGGAGGAGTTTTATTCTCTTTAAAATACAGCTAATTAGGGGGATAAATAAGGATTTAATTTGGAGAGATAATTAAAGGATTATTCTTTTAATTATTTTAAATTAAGGTGATAAAGTTATCACAAAGGAAGAGTGGTGGCCAAGTAGGGGACTCTAGCCTAGTAATTTCGGCTAAAGAAGGAAGATTAAGGCTATTCTTCCATCTTTTCTAAGTGTTTGCCGAAAATCCTCTAGCCAAACTCTCCTTCTCTGCCGAATTTTCTTTGGCCAAGTAGCCTCTCTTTCATCAATTCTTTTCCTCTCCAAAATCCTTCTTTTCTCCTCTCTTCTATTCTCTTTTTCTTTTGTCAAGCCGAATCTCCCTGTGAATCTAAGCAAGGAAGTAGTCGACTGAAGTATTAAGGGGATCTCTCGGGTTTCTACAACTGTCGACTACAAGGAGGAATATTTCGGGATCTAAGGTAAGAAACTATAAGATCCAAAGGTCTTGTTTTAAGTTTTAATGTTAGATTAAACCTAACATGTGATTATAGGAATTTCGACATCCCTAGGAAAGCAAGGATACTTTTCGGGATTTGAGATCACAAAGGTATGTGTTTAAGACATTCGGCCAAAGCCTATTCTAAGTATTTGGATTTATTCCAAAAAGCCGAAACTAACCTATGATGTGTTTTAATGCTGGCCGAATGCAAGAAGGAATACAACAAAGTTTTGGGACTTGATTCTTAAGTCAATCGGCAACAAGGTAGGTTTTGATGATACAAATCCTACTAGGATTTGGTTTTAAAGCCAAAAAGGTTTATTAATGTGTTTAAATGATTGGCCGAATATAGGAGTTAAGGATCTAAATCAGTAGATCGGTTCTTCGGGATTTCAAGGACTTTGTTAAGCGAATCAGGTGTGTACCCCACACTAACTTTTAATAAGATTTATGGTAATATGTAATATATGCATGTTTATAAGAATGTGGCTAAGGTACCATAATATGGTACAAAGTACTCAGGTACGTTTCCTACTCCTATTAGGATTACGAAATATGTTATTTATAACATGTGAAATATGATAAGAATGTGAATTTAAGTATGATATGCATACTATGAATAATATGGGGCATTCGGGTTATATGAAAAAGGGGAAGTGAATGTGACGACTTCGGTCTCACTATCTTAATGTGGTGACTTGGTCACATTATCCGAATGTGGTAACTTCTTTACATTATCTCGAATGTGGTGTCTCATGACACAATTATCCGAGTGGCTATGCCACGAATTTATATGGGCGATGAGCACGTCATTGCAGCGATGACGCCTTGATGGTGTGTAGCGGATGGAGGGTTGACTTAGTAGTCCCCACGGTGTGCGAGTTGGTGCGGGGATGTGTAGCGGATGGCATCTAGGTTTGGGTTTGGGTTGCATCATCATTTTTCTCTGTTATATGAATAAGCATTTGATATGAAAATGTATGCCTAATCTATTGAATTTTAGTGTTGTGTACACATTGAGTCTGCATTGACTCACCCGCTTGTGGGACTATTTTTCGGTGTGACGATCAATAATGGACCGGGTTGGCGGAAGCTTAGGGATGGCCATGCTCACTTTGAAGTTTTATTCAATATGGAAATTTAAATTTATTTAAGTATTTTAGAATTTTATTTTGGGATTTTACTTGATGTAATAAGGCCATAAGTTACATTTCTTTACTTTTATTTTTAATTACTATGTTACGAATTATTTTCAATTAAAGTTAAGTAAAATTTATTTCTTTAAAAAAAAATAAACCCTAATTGTTTTTTTCATCTTAATTAATTGGACTTTAAAATAAGATCAATGGGTTTTTAACTCAAGCCCAACCCAAAACAATAGTTTTTAAAAATCACACAAGTTTTTCCTAAGGAACAAAAGAATTTGAAACCGGTTTACTTAAGGAACATACCAGATTTGGTTCAGGCTCGTGGGCCGGGTTTGGGGTGTTTCAAAAACACCTAAAAAGGGACATTTTTGTAAAGGTTGTAAAATAGGTGGTAAATGTGTGAGATAATTGGAATTGTGAGTTGCTATAAGAGTAATTAAGGTTTGGCTAGACTTGGTTAATGAGGAAATTTGATGAAAATCGATTTACGAGCCTAGGGGCAAAAATGTAATTTTGTGAGAGTCTAGGGGCAAAATGGTAATTTTGACAAAGTAAGAATTTTGAAATGTCTTGATTAATGTAATGATTAAATGATTGAATTTTATCAATATAGATCAAGAAAAACGGAGTTCGGACCTAGACCAGGGGAAAACCAAGCTAGTAGATTAACTCAATCTAGTCGCCCACTTTTTGTGTACCGAGGTAAGTTGTACGTAAATAATACAACGTTATTACATTTATGCTTTAAAAAATTGATATTGCATAAAATTTTTGATTATTGCTATGAATATGCATGACGAAAGTTCATGTGTTATACTCCCGATTGAACCTTAAGAATAGATTGGATATCTAAGCCATGACATTTGAATGATATGTGTGCTAGTGTAAGACCATGCCTGGGACATGGAATCGGCCACATTATGGACAGCCAGTGTAAGACAATGTCTAGGACATGGCATCGATGTTGATATGTGTGCTAGTCTAAGACCATGTCTGGGACATGGCATCGGTCACATTATGAGAGCTAGTGTAAGACCATGTTTGGAACATGGCGTCGACATTGAGATGAGAGCTAGTGTAAGACCATGTCTGGGACATGGCATTGGCCTCGAAATGTAAGCCAGTGCAAGACCATGTCTGGGACATGGCATCAGCTTCGTACTCTTGTGTGAGGCTTATCGGATATCCTTTGGTATTCCAATGGGTTCAACGGGTAAATTTAAAGATTGTGTCAAAAGTGAGAAAAGTTACAGCTATGTTGTAAGTGATACAGGTGCCTACATGAGATTTATGAGAAATGAGCTCGAATTATGTTGTGTGATTAGTAATGGTGGAAATGAGTAAGTTTTGCCTTTAATCATTCGAGAATCATGTACAAGTTTAGAATATGCTATGAGTATGATAGTGCATGTTAATTGTTGTTAATTATTTACATGCGACTTACTAAGCTTTATGCTTACTCCCTTTCCTTTCCATTTTCTTATAGTGCCGCCAAGTTAGCTCGGGAATTAAAGGACGTCGGAGGCTCGATCACACTACCAATCAGAACATTTTGTATAGTTAGATTTATCATTTTGAGTATGGCATGTATAGGGACTTAGTCTTTGTCAAGTGTCATATTGTTTTGGCCAAATGTGTTAGCTTGACTTGGAGATTTGATTCATTTTGTATAAGGTTATGGATGATGGCTTTTTCCTATTATTGATATATGAAAATGATGATGTTTTTCATGAATGGGTAAATTGCATTGGCTTAGTAATTTGTCTATTAATGCATGAATGAGTAAAATGCTTGATGTGGCTTATATTGGTACAAGTAAGAATGGAAAAAGGGCTTGGTAAATAGCCTTGCTTTTGTCCACACGGGTGTGTCTAGGCCATGTGTGACACACGGTCTACCCCATGGGCGTGTAGATTGGCCGTGTGTCCCCCTGATCCCTAAGTTGGCAAAACAGAATGCCCAGTAGCAACCACACGGGCTGAGACACGGCCGTGTGTCTCAACCGTGTGGAAGACACAGCCATAGGACATGGGCATGTGCCCAGGTCGTGTGAAGTTTGCACTTGAATTTAGGAATTTAATTCGCCACAGAGCCTAAGAACACGAGCTTGTGCCTTGGCCGTGTGACCTTGTTGAGATGATGATGTCAGAAACAGAATGTCAAGGTTTTTACACACGGGCGGAGACACAGGCATGTGCCAGGCCGTGTAAAAACCCTTGTAGGTTCGAATTGAAAAGTTTACAATTTTAACGCAATTTCATAACCCGGAATGTATATTAGTATGCATTTGAGTTAGGTAACGCCTCGTACTCTGTTCCAGCGTCAAATACGGGTAAGGCGTGTTACATTTAGTGGTATCAAAGCTATGGTTTAGTCGATTCTCAGACTAACCTAGCATGTGTACAAGTCTAGCTATACATGCCGTATATGAATTATGATAGTGTGACGACTCCTGACAACTTAAATGTGTTTTTTATATAGTAAATGGATCCCGACAGAGCTATGACGGATGATGTCGAGAGTAATGCGCCGGCTCTCGTAGAAGGGACCGCGCCAGTCGAAAGTGGGCCCGTGACACTGAGTCAGGACGGAGGGTCTAGAGAAGCCTTCCTCCATATGATGAATGTATAGTATTCGGAGTTTGTTTGTGCAAACCCAAACGCTCCACCTCCTCCACCCCCTCCAATTCCCCAGCCTGCCCCTACAACTCCCCAAGTAGTGGAAACAATTAGAAGAGAAAAACCTCCGGTAGACAGAATTCGAAAGCAAGGGCTGAGGAATTTATAGCGAATATAGATGATGACCCAGAGAGAGCAAAATTCTGGCTAGAAAATACCATTAGGGTATTCGATGAGTTTTCTTGCACACCTGAGGAGTGTATGAAGTGTGTTGTATCACTCCTGCGAGACTCGGCCTACCAATGGTGGAACACCCTTGTGTCAGTTGTACCAAGGGAAATGATTACATGAGAGTTTTTCCCAAGAGGAGTTCCGAAAAAAGTATATTAGTTAGAGGTTTATAGACCAGAAAAGGAAGGAATTCCTTGAGCTAAAGCAAGGTCGAATGATAGTAACCGAGTATGAGCGTAAGTTTGTGAGGCTCAGTAAATACGCTCGGGAGTGCGTATCCACCGAAGCCATCACGTGTAAGAGGTTTGAGGATGGATTAAATGAGGACATCCAATTGTTTGTTGGTATTTTAAAATTGAAAGAATTTGTTGTGCTAGTGGAGAGAGCTTGCAAGGCCGAGGAATTGGCCAAAGAGAAAAAGAAAGCTGATATTGAGTCTCGTGACTCAAAAAAAAGACAGTTGGGGAAATCATTTCAGTCCTCATCCAAGAAGTCGAAAGAGTTCACCACTCGATCAAATGCTTCAGCGAGATTCTCGAGTAGAAATAGGAGTAAGCAGTACTCGGTTTCTAAGGCTCAGACCACTTCTATTGCGAGTGTTGGTAGTGCTCGACCAAATAAACCAAAGTGTTCGCAGTGTGGTAGACAACATTTTGGTGAGTGCCGAGGAAACGAAAGAAGCCGTTTCAAGTGCGGTTCACTAGACCATTTCATCCGAAATTGTCCTGGAATGGAAGAAAAAGACAAAAAGCAAGAAGTGCGAGCGAGTAATGCTGCTTCTAGAGGTAGACCACAGAAGAACCCGGGAAGTGGGGCTAGCAGCAGAGGTGCGCCTAGAGATTCCACCGTGAGGTATGAGGGCCGAGCACCTGCAAGGACTTATGCCATTCACGCTCGCGAAGAGGCATCATCTCCAGATGTAATAACGGGTACTTTTTCTCTTCATGATATCTTTTTTGTTGCTTTGATTGATCCGGGGTCTACCCATTCCTATATTTGTATGAAATTGGTGTCTAGCATGAATATGCTTCTTGAGTCTACAGAAATTGCGATAAAAGTGTCAAACCCGTTAGGCAAGTATGTGATAGTTGACAAAGTGTGTAGAAACTGTCCTTTGATGATTAGAGGCTATTGTTTTCTGGGTAATCTCATGCTACTACCGTTTGATGAATTTGACCTAATTCTTGGCATGGATTGGTTGACTGTTCATAACGTGTTAGTAAACTGTGGTAGTAAGTTTATTAAACTGAAAAGTGAAAATGGGGATATTATTCGGGTTGAATCAGGTGAACCAGATAGCTTACCTGTATTGATTTCTTCTATGACTGCTAAGAAATACATGAGAAAAGGGTATGAGTGTCATCTCGCATTTGTGTTGAATACTCAAGAGTCGGAAGTAAAGATTGAGTCAGTGCCAGTGGTATGTGAGTATCCGGATGTATTTCCGGAGGAGTTGCCCGGATTGCCTCCCTTTAGGAAAGTCGAGTTTGGTATTGAGTTGATTCCTGGTACGGCACCTATTTCAATTTCCCCGTATAGGATGGAACCATTGGAGTTAAAAGAATTAAAGGCTCAGTTGCAAGAGTTAATGGTTAAGGGTTTTGCGAGACCGAGTTATTCTCCATGGGGTGCTCCGGTACTTTTTGTGAAAAAGAAAGATGGGTCGATGATATTATGTATAGACTACCGACAGCTCAACAAGGTTACAGTTAAGAACAAGTATCCTTTTCCAAGGATCGACGATTTGTTTGACCAATTGAAGGGAGCCACAGTGTTTTCTAAGATAGACCTAAGATCCAGTTACTACCAGTTGAGAGTTAAGGAGCAGGATGTGCCGAAAACTACATTTCGGACGAGGTATGGCCACTATGAGTTCCTCGTCATGCCCTTTGGCTTAACGAATGCTCCTGCCATGTTTATGGATTTAATGAATCGTATTTTTTGACCGTATTTGGATGAGTTTGTCGTTGTTTTTATCGATGACATATTAATTTATTCTCATGATGAAAGTGAGAATGCAGAGCATTTGAGAACTGTCTTACAAACTTTAAGAGATAAGCAGTTGTATGCTAAGTTTAGAAAAAGCGAGTTTTGGCTCCGAGAGGTCAGATTCTTAGGACACATCGTGTCGGGTGATGGAATTAGAGTTGACCAGAGTAAGATATCGGCTATCGTTGATTGGAAACCACCGAGGAATGTGTCAGAGATTAGAAGCTTTTTGGGCTTAGTGGGATACTATAGACGATTTATTAAAGGATTCTCCATGATTGCTACTCCGATGACGAGGTTGCTACAGAAAGATGTTAAGTTCGAATGGACAGAGAAATGCCAACAGAGTTTTGAGAAACTAAAAGCATTGTTGATTAAAGCTCCAGTTTTAGTGCAACCGGAACTGGGAAAAGAATTTGTGGTGTATAGCGATGCATCCTTAATTGGATTGGGCTGTATACTTATGCAAGAAGGCAAGGTAATAGCTTATGATTCGAGACAGCTGAATCCACATGAGAAAAACTATCTGACACATGACTTAGAGTTAGCCGCCATAGTGTTCGCATTGAAGATTTGGAGACACCATTTGTATGGCGAGAGATGCCGAGTGTTCACTGACCATAAAAGTCTAAAGTATTTGATGACTCAAAAGGAGTTAAACCTACGGCAACGGAGATGGTTAGAACTGATAAAGGATTATGAGTTTATAATTGACTATCATCCTGGGAAGGCGAATGTAGTCGCTGATGCTTTGAGTAGAAAGTCATTGTTTTCCTTGAGGGTTCTGAACACTCAGTTGTTAGTAACCGATGATGGTTCAATTTTAGCCGAAATGAGAGCGAAACCAATGTTTTTGCAAGAGATCTGCGAAGCTCAGAAAGGTGATAAAGAATTACAAGCTAAGATGACTCAGTGTGAGACGGGTATAGAATCAGAGTTTTGGATTTGTGCCGATGGCTGTTTAATGTTTCGAGACAGAATTTGTGTACCCAAAGACGATAAGCTTATTCGGAAAATTTTGCATGAGGCACATAACAGTTGTATGTCTATTCATCCGAGTAGTGTGAAAATCTATAATGACCTGAAGAAAATGTATTGTTGGTTGGGAATGAAAAGAGACATCTCGGAGTTTGTCTCTAAGTGTTTAATTTTTCAACAAGTGAAAGCCGAACACCAAGTACCTTCGGGTTTACTTCAACCCGCGATGGTTCCCGAGTGGAAATGGGACCGTATTACCATGGATTTTGTGTCTGGATTGCCGTTGACGCCAAAGAAGAAAGATGCTGTATGGGTTGTGGTCGATAGGCTAACTAAGTCGGCTCATTTTATACCGATGCATACCGATTATCCACTTGAGAAACTGGTCGATTTGTTTGTTTCTGAAATTATGAGACTTCATGGGGTACCTTTATCGATCATTTCAGATAGAGATATGAGGTTCACATCTCGGTTTTAGAAAAAGTTGCAAGAAGCGTTGGGGACAAAATTGAATTTTAGTACAGCTTTCCACCCGCAAACTGATGGTCAGTCGGAAAGAGTAATTCAGATTCTTGAAGATATGTTGCGGTGTTGTGTTCTTGAGTTTCAAGGCAGTTGGGAAAGGCACTTACCGTTGGTAGAGTTTCCCTACAACAATAGTTATCAGTCGAGTTTGAAAATGGCGCCTTATTAGGCTTTGTATGGGCGTAAGTGTCGAACGCCCTTGTACTGGACCGAACTCAGAGAAAACCAGATTCACAGGGTTGACTTAGTTAAAGAGACCGAAGAGAAAGTAAAGGTAATCCGTGACTATTTGAAGGCCACTTCGGATAGACAGAAATCCTACGCGGATTTGAAACGAAAAGAAATTGAGTTTCGATTCGGTGATAAGGTGTTCTTGAAAGTATCCCCGTGGAAGAAAGTTCTCAGATTCGGTACGAAAGGCAAGTTAAGTCCACATTTTATTGGGCCGTATGAGGTGACTGAGAGAATTGGACCGGTAGCATACCGATTAGCCTTGCCATCTGAGTTAGAAAAGATCCACGATGTATTCCATGTGTCTATGTTGCGCTGTTACTGTTCTGACCCATCACATGTGATTTCACCATCAGAGGTTGAAATTCGACCGGATATGACCTATGGTGAAGAGCCGGTTAAGATTTTAGATCGTGAGGTCAAGCAATTAAGAAATAAATGTATAGCACTCGTGAAAGTATTATGGCATAGACATAGGGTTGAAGAGGTCACATGGGACCCCGAGGACACTATGAGAGACCGATACCCAAACCTTTTCACTGGTAAGATTTTCGGGGACGAAAATCCCTAAGGGGGAGAGAATTGTAACAGTCCGATTTAGGGGCTAGTCGAAACAATGGTTTCAAAACCACTATTCTGAGGCCGTAAAAAATTATTTTTATATTATTTTATGTGTTATAGCATGATTGTATGAGTGCATGAAAATTTTGGTGAATTAATTTTAGTGATTGCATGCTTAATTTTGAAAACGGACTAAATTGCTAAATTGCAAAGTTTTGTTATACAAGCTAAAGGTGTCAAATAGCTATAGAACCTTAAATTGGAGGTCCTTGATGTGCAATTAGGCCTTTTAGGAAGTGTTGGCCGACCATAGGGACAAAGAAATGACATTGTCAAAGGTTAGGTGAAGTATTTGGTGACATAATTGATAAATAAACATAAAATAAAGAAGAAAAAGGATATCATCTTTTTCATTTTCTCTTCTCCACCGATTATTCACTCAAGAAAGGGCCATGGAAGCTTGAAAATTTTCAGCAACTTAAACCCTTGCATGTAAGTGATTTTGATGGTCATATTTGATAATTTTTGTACTTTTGGAACCCCTAAAGCTTAATCTAGCTAATGAGGGGACTATATTGCAAAATGGTTGAGAGTCTAGGGTTTTACCATGTGAGTATTCATGTTGATTTCTGAAATTTTATGGAAGAAATGAATCTTGGTTGTTAAATAAACAACTTTTGTTAAGTGATTTTCATGAAAACACTTAAAAAGGGACCTTTTTGTAAAGGTTGTAAAATAGGTGGTAAATGTGTGAAATAATTGGAATTGTGAGTTGCTATAAGAGTAATTAAGGTTCGACTAGACTTGGTTAATGAGGAAATTTGATGAAAATCTATTTACGAGCCTAGGGGCAAAAATGTAATTTTATGAAAGTCTAGGGGCAAAACGATAATTTTGCCAAATTAGGAATTTTGAAATGTCTTGATTAATGTGATGATTAAATGAGTGAATTTTATCAATATAGATCAAGAAAAACAGAGTCCGGACCTAGACCGGGGGAAAACCAAGCTAGTAGATTAACTCAATCTAGTCGCCCACTTTTTGTGTACCGAGATAAGTTGTACGTAAATAATACAACGTTATTACATTTATGCTTTAAACAATTGATATTGCATAAAATGTTTGATTATTGCTATGAATATTCATGACGAAAGTTGATGTGTTATACTCTCGATTGAACCTTAGGAATAGATTGGATATCTAAGCCATGACATTTGAGTGATATGTGTGCTAGTGTAAGACCATGTCTGGGACGTGACATCGGCCACATTATGGACAGCCAGTGTAGGACCATGTCTGGGACATGGAATCGGCGTTGATATGTGTGCTAGTGTAAGACCATGTCTGGGACATGGCATCGGCCACATTATGAGAGCCAGTGTAAGACCATGTTTGGAACATGGCATCGGCATTGAGATGAGAGCTAGTGTAAGACCATGTCTGGGACATGGCATCAGCCTCAAAATGTAAGCTAGTGTAAGACCATGTTTGGAACATGGATTCGACATCGTACTCTTGTGTGAGGCTTACCGGATATCCTTTGGTATTCCAATGGGTTCAACGGGTAAATTTATAGATTGTGTCAAAAGTGAGAAAAGTTACAGCTATGTTATAAGTGATACAGGTACCTACATGAGATTTATGAGAAATGAGCTCGAATTATGTTGTGTGATTAGTAAGGGTGGAAATGAGTAAGTTATACCTTTAATCATTCGAGAATCATGTACAAGTTTATAATATGCTATGAGTATGATAGTGCATGTTAATTGTTGTTAATTATTTACATGCGGCTTACTAAGCTTTATGCTTACTCCCTCTCCTTTCCATTTTCTTATAGTGCCGCCAAGTTAGCTCGGGAATTAAAGGATGTCGGAGGCTCGATCACACTATCAATCAGTACATTTGGTATAGTTAGATTTACCATTGTGAGTATGGCATGTATAGGGACTTAGTCTTTGTCAAGTGTCATATTGTTTTGGCCAAATGTGTTGGCTTGACTTGGAGATTTGATTCATTTTGTATAAGGTCATGGATGATGGCTATTTCCTATTATTGATATATGAAAATGATGATGTTTTTCATGAATGGGTAAATTGCATTGGCTGAGTAATTGGTATATTAACGCATGAATGAGTAAAATGCTTGATGTGGCTTATATTGGTACAAGTAAGAATGGCAAAAAGGGCTTGGTAAATAGCCTTCTTTTGTCCACACGGGTAGACACACGGGCGTGTGTCTAGGCCATGTGTGACACACGGTCTGCCCCATGGGCGTGTAGATCGGCCATGTGTCCCCCTGATCCCTAAATTGGCAAAATAGAATGCCCAGTAGCAACCACACGGGCTGAGACACGGCCGTGTGTCTCAACCTTGTGGAAGACACGGCCATAAGACATGGGCATGTGCCCAGGTCATGTGAAGTCTGCTGATAAACCGTAAAAGTAACATATTTTAATCCCACATTTAGCATGCTTTTGGATGAATTATCCCTTATTTTATGTAAAAAGGTGCTCTTAATCCTTTCTTTTCATGTTATATACTCAGGAAAGCACCGGAGGATGAAAAGAACGAGAAACGGGCTTAAAATGGGCCAAATGGGCCAAAGCACGAAATCGACACGGCCTGGGCCCAAGACCACACAGCCATGCCTCCTTTATAATCCCAAACACGGTCTAGCCACGAGATACACGGCCGTGCCTCATTAACAAAGTCCACACGGCCTGGCCACGACTTACACGGGCGTGTGCCAGAGGCCGTGCCCCTACCGTGGCAAAGAGCAATTTCAATCGGATTTGGATACTTAGGGGCAAAGAAACACATTCCAAAAGCCTATAAATACACCCTAAGTATGACCTGAAAGGGGGAGCCCAAAGCTATCGTTTAGGGGCGTCTTGCTAGGCCGTAGGAAGATTTGTGTGGGATTCGCTCAGGGATAGCCGCTTGATCCATCTCAAGAAGCGGAATTATACTCAAGACGGAGGATCTCCTCTTCAATTCCTTCAGGAGTTTTAGGGATTTCTTATGTTTTGTTTTATCTTTTCTTACGAGATGTTTTCTTTTATTGTTATGAATCAACCCTCAAATACCGAGGGGATGAAACTTAGATGAATCTTGTTATCGTTTATTTGAACTATATGATAAATATTTGATTTGTTCTTAATTATGTGTTCTTAATTCTTGTGTTGATATTTCATGATATCAATTCAAGTTTGATGTGCTTAGGTGGAGGAGCAAAAGTCCCCGCCTAAGAGTAGATCTAGCATAGTTAAGCGGAGTTGATCGCGCGCCTAGAGATAGGGTGACGAGGCGTTGCGGATTAGGGTGAAACCTAATATGGGAGTCCATAGATCGAGTTAATGCAATTCTAGGGGTTTTAATTAGAAAGAGATTTCAATTAATCAACCTAGGGTTAGACGTTATTCGCCTCGAGAGAGGGTTTAATATAAATTAGGAAATCCTACGGATCAAGTCAAGTGAATACATCGTCTGCGGTTGAGTTAGATAACAAGTGAAGTCTAGGTGGATTCTTCCTTGGGTGTCGTCTTAATTAATTGGTTTTTCCTCAAGTATTCTCCCAAATTCATTCTTCTTTGTCTTAGAGTCTTTAGTCTAGTAGTTAATTAATTTAGATTAAACAACCATTCACTTAATTCTTAGGCTAAATAATAGAAAGAAAGTTAGTATTAGTACTTTTAGTTCCTTTGGGTTCGATAATCCGGTCTTGCCTAAGCTATACTACTGTTCGATAGGTGCACTTGCCTCAATCGTTGTCAGAGTTAGTTTCTAGGTTCGATCATTCTCTTTATAAATTTTAAAACTCGACAGACATACGATCAAGTTTTTGGCGTCGTTGCCGGGGAACTAAAATATTAAGAACACTCTATTTTTATTACTTTAGCCATTTTTATTTTTTGCAATTTAATTTAATTTTTTATTTTATTATTTTTAACTTTGCTAATTTTTCTTCTTTTATTACTTCTTCCTTCCAGGTACCTCTAGTTCATGACTAGAAGGAACCCGAGAGGACCTTTAGTATACGACAGTGATATTGAAGCTACCATTCGTAGAAATCGCAGAGAAATTAGGCAATCCCTAAATTACCAAGAAGAAGAACAACAAGACGAATCCAATCCTACTGAAGAGATGGATGAGAATAATCCACCACCACAAGATGTGGCAGAAAATAATGCTCCACGTACTATGTATGATTACACTAAACCTCATTTAACAGGAGCCAAATCGAGTATTGTTAGGCCTGCTATAGCTGCTAATAATTTTGAATTAAAGCCTAACACTATACAAATGATTCAACAATTTCTTCAATTTGATGGTTTGCAGGACGAAGACCCAAACACTCATATAGCTAATTTTTAGAGTTCTGTGATACCTTCAAAATAAATGGCGTTTCTGATGATGCCATACGGCTTCGGTTATTTCCCTTTTCATTAAGGAATAAAGCCAAACAATGGTTAAACTCGTTACCACGAGGGTCAATCACTACATGGGATCAAATGACCGAAATTTTTTTATTAAAATATTTCCCACCGGCCAAAACGGCTAAATTACGGAATGACATCTCTTCTTTTGTGCAGATGGATTTAGAGACATTATATGACGCATGGGAGAGATATAAGGATCTCTTGAGAAGGTGTCCACACCATGGTTTACCCTTGTGGCTCCAAGTCCAAACTTTCTATAACGGTGTCAACCCCTCAATGAGGCAACTAATTGATTCACCACGCAAGGTGGAACCCTAAACAACGTAACTCCCGGCGACCTACGAATTCATAGAGGAGATGTCACCGAATAACTATCGATGGCGGGTTACAAGGACAAAACCAACAAAATCAGCCGGAGTTTTCAACATCGATGCAAGAACCATGTTATCAACACGGTAGAGATGATGAATAAAAAGCTTGATAGTTTGTGTTCTTCACGGTACATCCAATGTGCAAAGGCGACGCAAGTGGAACTGCGTGGCGAATCTGAGTACCTACCCTACCAACCGGACACAGAAAAGCGAGCAGATGAACTATATAGGTAATAATTTCAGATCTAATAATAATCCTTATAGTAATACTTATAATCCAGGTTGGAGGAACCACCCAAATTTTTCATGGGGAGGACAAGGAAATCAAGGAAATCAAAGACAACAACCTCCTCAAAATTTCCAAAATCAGCCCTATCCACAGGAGAAGAAGCCGAACCTTGAAGAGATGCTGACAAAATTCATGGCAGCTACAGATAACCGTCTCCAAGACACTGAGACCACCCTTAAGAACCAACAGGCATCAATTAAAGGGATCCAGAGCCAAGTTGGGGAACTCACTAAGACAGTTGGACAACTTGCAAAGATAATTTCCGAACGACCGCAAGGGCGTTTACCAAGAAACACTAAGATTAACCCAAAGGAGCAAATCCAAGCCATCACAGCTCATGATAGTATAGGGTTAGACGAACCCAGTCCAATACAAGAAAACAAGGTAGAGCAAGGTAAAGTTGAGGTAACACAAGAAAAGCCAAAACAGGTAATCAAAAAGTACCAACCTCGCATTCCTTATCCCGAAGCGATGAAGAGAGACGATACATAAGAATAGTTCGGTAAGTTTCTTAAACTTTTCAAGAAACTACATATCAACTTACCTCTTCTTGAAGCTCTTTCACAGATGCCAGATTCGAGGAAATTTTTAAAACATCTCTTGACAAACAAGCGTAAGTTAGACGAGGAGCCACATGTGGAATTAAACGCAGTATGCTTAACAATTTTACAGAATAGACTACCGCGAAAGCTGAAAGATCCAGGGAGTTTTACAATTCCATGTTTAATTGGTAGACTAACTGTTGATAATGCGTTAGCTGATTTAGGGGCAAGCATAAATGTCATTCCTTATAAATTGTTTAAACAACTAGGTCTAGGGAAACCCAAACAAACTAGGATGAGCATTCAATTAGCTGATAAAACTGTTAGAATTCCTAGGGGTATTATCGAATATGTTCTTGTAAAAATTGATAAATTCATTTTCCCAGTAGATTTTGTTGTCTTAGACATGGATGAGGATAATTCGATTCCCTTAATTTTAGGAAGACCCTTTTTAGCAACTGCTAGAACAAAAATTGATGTTGGTACAGGAGAACTCATACTTCGTGTAGGTAACGAATTAATCAGTTTACAAGCTCTTGACTCAGCCAGGACAACAATTGATGAAGGTGAGAAAGTAAATTCAGTTGATAACCAAGTTGTTCAACTTTCACCACAGGAAACACCACAAGGTTACAAACCTGATCCGAGTCATGGACCCCATGCCAACAAAGAAGAATTACATAAGGAACGAAGCCTTAGGGTCGACGAACCAGAAGAGTGGAAAACATAATTCAAAGAAGAGCTGGAACCACACGAAGTAAAACCAAAGGAGCCCCGGAAGAGCTCATAGGAACAACAAACCACTTCAAAATAGGGGACCAGTCTTTGTTAGATAAAGCAGATCCTCGCATCATCACATCAGACATAAACACAAATAAAGAAATCCCTTTTAGGGTAATCAGTGTTTTCCCATACGGAACAGTCGAGGTAAGTAATCCTATTTTTGGTACTTTCAATATAAATGCATCTCGACTTAAACTCTATCATGATAATAAAACTGATAGCATGAGGAAGGACTTTCAACTCCTCAAACCACCCTGACGATACAAACGGGAGGTAAGTCTAGCTTAAGACTTTAAACGAGCGCTTCTCGGGAGGCAACTCGAGCAGTAACCCTAGTTACTTTTGCTTTTGTTTTCATTTTCTTTTCTTCTCTTATTCTTAAACACCTAGCTTTAAACTAACCAAAAGTGCAGATTTCTAAGCCACACGGCCTTACACACGGCCGTGTCTGTGGCTGTGTGGAAGAACAGAATCTCCATACTGACAATGGCAGAAAGGGTACAAGTTAGAAAGAATCAAATCTTCGAGTTACGGACTCCAACCACCACCCCCACGGGTACCGATAAAACGCCACGGCCGTGCGACACGGCCGTGGATGACACTGACTTACTAGAAATGGGTGTGGGAGAACCAATAGGCCTACACACACGGCCGTGCGAGGCGACCGTGTGAATCGACACGCCCATGATACACGGGCGTGGGGTTGTACCTGATTTGAGAATCCTATTTAAACCACCCACCCCTCCCTCTTCTCACCTAACTTTCACCCTTCTTCCTCCCTTACACCCTTTCACCATACATTCTTAGCATTCTTCATTCTTAGCATTCTTCTCAATCTTTTGGCCATGTCGAAGAAACGGAAGGATCCCAGCACAGTCTCCTTCATGGAGACCGATCTATATAAGTTCATGCCGACCGCTTCAATCACTCGACAAGCCAAGGACATTTGAGGCTATTTAGTTTTTATTTCGTTTTTCTCTTTTGCTTCAATTTCCTTATCTTTACTTCTCTCCTGCTTAACTTAGTTTCTTTTATTTTAGTTTCTTAGTGTCAGATTCTACAGGCTACTTGGGAATCACACCACGACCACCACGATAACCTCAGCCTTAGAAATCACATCCAACACGGTCCATTTATCTTTTCTTTTAATTTTAGTTTCATCTTTATTTTTCTTCACTTTAGCTTGCTTTTCTTTAATTATTTAATTAGTATAGTTTAAATTACCATTATTTTATCCTGGCTAATCCTCCATGAGCTACCCAATTTCTTCATCTAGCGTAGGATCGTCATCCAGACCGACCCCTCCGACCTATCTTTCACCTTCAAACCAAGGATGCCATCCGAAAATTCAAGAAGTTTCACTTCTTCCCATATCTTATGATTTTATAATGATATTATCTATCTTTGTACATTGAGGGCAATGTACATCTTAAGTGTGGGGGGGTGAATCTTAAGGATGCCTAACTTTTTGCATTATTCTCAAATCCCTGAATTTAGTCTTGTTTTTAAGTAATTTTCTCATATTACTAATTAGGATGAAATTTCCATGATTTATGATTTTTATTGATATGTTTTAGATTAAGTCATTGATAATTGTGCATTGATGATTGAATTCTAAGAATACTAGAGAATCAAGCATGATAAGTCTATTTTTCAAGAAAATAAAATTTTTTTTAGGTTGTCTACCTGAATTTAAATATTACTTTGAAGTTTGAAATTTACGAGGTTGACATCAAAATACCCATAATTTTTGTGAGACTTTGAGCCTTGTAGAGCATAAATTCTTTTTCTTGCTCACTTCATTGATTCTGAGTGTGTCAACATTGATTTGTTATTCTAGAACTTGCATCGATTATACATGTCGAGACCACACCTTTGATTTGATATATAGAGATGATGAAGGCACCTAGGATTTAACCCACTTACTCCACTAAAAGCTTGCCTTCATAATTAACCCCTAGTGAACCCCGTTTAATCCTAACAACCTTTTTATTGACTTACCCACTAATACTAACCCAAAAACCCTTTGTATTTATTATCACCATCCTTTTTAACTACCCTTATATCGAGATTTGATTTCATTAACAGCCTAACTATGTTTTTATTTCAGTAATTTATCCTTTGTTATGTATTTATGATGTAAAAAAAAATCAATCAAAAGTTTATTCATTATCAGTTTTGTGATTAAAGAGCTTATACGTTTGAATTCCAAATATTGAAGAAGAAGCTCGTAGTATTAGTATTTTTTCAAATTGATGTAATCACTTTTACTTAGTTCGTTGTTTCTGGTTAGGTAATTTGTCAATTCAATCTCGATTCTAACCCTCTAATTCAGCCTTTAACCACACCTTTAACCCAAGCCCCATTACAACCTCAAGTAAAGACCTTTTTGATTTGTGTATCATCTCATTTTATAGTGGTGGAGATTTGATTTTCATGCAAGCCTATGGGATTAACTTTTCAGTTTGACATTTGAGTGCTTAATTCAGAACCTTAAACACCTTGAGTGATTTGAGTGAATCTTTAGTAAGGATGTCAATTCTTGTCGATTTTGAACCGAGGTAATTATTTAGATGAGGGAAAACACCTATGTTTTGTGCTACAAATGTATGACTTAGACTGTTTGAATCTTTAGGACTCTTTGAGTTGAATTATCCATGTATAAATTATCCTTGAATTATGATGAAACATTATTAATGACTATTATGAATTATGGAAAGTTCGTTTTAATTCTAAGTTGAGAATTTTGCTTGAGGACAAGCAAAAGCTTAAGTGTGGGGGTATTTGATAAACCGTAAAAGTAACATATTTTAATCCCACATTTAGCATGCTTTTGGATGAATTATCCCTTATTTTATGTAAAAAGGTGCTCTTAATCCTTTCTTTTCATGATATATACTCAGGAAAGCACCGGAGGATGAAAAGAACGAGAAACGGGCTTAAAATGGGCCAAATGGGCCAAAGCACGAAATCGACACGGCCTGGGCCCAAGACCACACGGTCGTGCCTCCTTTATAATCCCGAACATGGTCTAGCCACGAGATACACGGCCGTGCCTCATCAACGAAGTCCACACGGCCTGGCCACGACTTACACGGGCGTGTGCTGGAGGCCGTGCCCCTGCCGTGGCAAAGAGCAATTTCAATCGGATTTGGATACTTAGGGGCAAAGAAACACATTCCAAAAGCCTATAAATACACCCTAAGTATGACCTAAAAGGGGGAGCCCAAAGCTATCGTTTATGGGCGTCTTGCTAGGCCAGAGAGGGCAGATTTGTGGGGATTCGCTCAGGGATAGCTAGTTGATCCATCTCAAGAAGCCGGAATTATACTCAAGACGGAGGATCTCCTCTTCAATTCCTTCAGGGAGTTTTAGGGATTTCTTATGTTTTGTTTTATCTTTTCTTCTGAGATGTTTTCTTTTATTGTTATGAACTAAACCCTCAAATACCCGAGGGGGATGAAACTTAGATGAATCTTGTTATCGTTTGCTGAACTATATGATAAATATTTGACTTGTTCTTAATTATGTGTTCTTAATTCTTGTGTTGATATTTCGCGGATATCAATTCAAGTTTGATTTGCTTAGGTGGAGGAGCAAAAGTCCCTGCCTAAGAGTAGATCTAGCATAGTTAAGCGGAGTTGATCGCGTGCCTAGAGATAGGGTGGCGAGGCGTTGTCGGATTAGGGTGAAACCTAATATGGGAGTCCATAGATCGAGTTAATGCAATTCTAAGGGTTTTAATTAGAAAGAGATTTCAATTAATCAACCTAGGGTTAGACGTTATTCGCCTCGAGAGAGGGTTGAATATAAATTAGGGAATCCTACGGATTAAGTCAAGTGAATACATCGTCTGGTTCAGAGTTAGATAACAAGTGAAGTCTAGGTGGATTCTTCCTTGGGTGTCATCTTAATTAATTGGGTTTTCCTCAAGTATTCTCCCAAATTCATTCTTCTTTGTCTAAGAGTCTTTAGTCTTGTAGTTAATTAATTTAGATTAAACAACCATTTGCTTAATTCTTAGGCTAAATAATAGAAAGAAAGTTAGTATTAGTACTTTTAGTTCCTTTGGGTTCGATAATCCGGTCTTGCCTAAGCTATACTACTGTTCGATAGGTGCACTTGCCTCAATCGTTGTCAGAGTTAGTTTCCAGGTTTGATCATTCTCTTTATAAATTTTAAAACTCGACAGACATACGATCATCTGCACTTGAATTTAGGAATTTAATTCGCCACACGGCCTAAGAACACGAGCGTGTTCCTTGGCCATGTGACCTTGTTTAGATGATGACGTCAGAAATAGAATGTCAAGGTTTTTACACACGGGCGGAGACACGGGCGTGTCATGGCCGTATGAGAGACACATGCATTGGACACGGGCGTGTGCCAGGCCGTGTGAAAACCCCTGTAGGTTCAAATTGAAAAGTTTACAATTTTAACGCAATTTCATAACCCGGAATGTATATTATTATGCGTTTGAGTTAGGTAATGCCTTGTACCCTGTTCCAGTGTCAAATACGGGTAAGGGGTGTTACAGTATCAGAGATTAGAAGATTTTTGGGGTTAGCCAGATACTACAGACGGTTTGTTAAAGGATTCTCCATGATTGCTACGCCGATGATGAGGTTGCTATAGAAAGATGTCAAGTTCAAATGGACGGAAAAATGCCAACAGAGTTTCGAGAAACTAAAGGCGTTGTTAACTGAAGCTATAATTTTAGTGCAACCGAAACCGGGAAAAGAATTCGTAGTGTATTGCGACGCATCCTTGAATGGATTGGGGTACGTGCTCATGTAAGAAGGCAAGGTAATAGCATATGCCTCGAGACAACTAAAGCTGCATGAGAAAAACTATCCGACTCACGACTTAGAGTTAGCCGCCATAGTGTTCGCACTGAAGATTTGGATACACCATTTGTATGGCGAGAGATGCCGATTATTCACCGACCATAAAATTCTAAAGTATTTGATGACTCAAAAGGAGCTAAACTTATGGCAGCGAAGATGGTTAGAATTTATAAAAGATTATGAGTTGGTGATTGACTATAACCTGGGAAAGGCGAATGTGGTCACCGACGCATTGAGTAGAAAGTCATTGTTTGCCTTGAGAGCTATGAACACTCAGTTGTTAGTAACCGATGATGGTTCAATTTTAGCCGAGTTGAGAGCAAAACCAATGTTTTTGCAAGAGATCTACGAAGCTCAGAAAGGTGATAAAGAATTGCAAGCTAAGATAACTCAGTACGAGATGGGTATAGAATCAGACTTTCGGATTGGTTCAGATGGCTGCTTAATGTTTCGAGACAGAATTTGTGTACCCAAAGACGATGAGCTTATTCGGAAAATTTTTCATGAGGCACAAAGCAGTTGTATGTCTACCCATCCGAGTAGTGTGAAAATGTACAATGACTTGAAAAAAATGTATTGGTGGCCGGAAATGAAGAGAGACGTTTCAGAGTTTGTCTCTAAGTGCCTAATTTGTCAACAAGTGAAAGCCGAACACCAAGTGCCTTCAGGTTTACTTCAGCCTGTGATGGTTCCCGAATGGAAATGGGACCGTATTACCATGGACTTTGTGTCTGGATTGCCGTTGACGCCAAAGAAGAAAGATGTTGTATGGGTTGTGGTTAATAGGCTAACTAAGTCGGCTCATTTTATACCAGTGCGTACCGATTATCCACTTGAGAAATTGGCCGATTTGTATGTTTCTGAAATTGTGAGACTTTACGGGGTACCTTTGTCGATTATATCGTATAGAGATCCAAGATTTACATCATAGTTTTTGAAAAAGTTACAAGAAGCTTTGGGGACAAAGTTGAATTTTAGCACCGCTTTCCATCTGCAAACTAACGGTCAGTCGTAGAGAGTAATTCAGATTCTTGAAGATATGTTGCGGTGTTATGTCCTTGAATTCCAAGGTAGTTGGGAAAATTATTTGTCACTGGTAGAGTTTGCCTACAACAATAGTTATAAGTCGAGTTTGAAAATGGCGCCTTATGAGGCTTTGTATGGGCGTAAGTGCCGAACGCCCTTGTATTGGACCGAACTCAGAGAAAATTAGATTCACGGGGTTGACTTAGTCAAGGAGACCGAAGAGAAAGTAAAGGTAATTCGTGACTGTTTGAAGGCCGCTTCGGATAGATAGAAATCCTACACGGATTTGAAACGAAAAGAAATTGAATTTCAAGTCGGTGATAAGGTGTTTTTGAAAGTATCCCCATGGAAGAAAGTCCTCAGATTCGGTAAGAAAGGAAAATTAAGTCCACGGTTTATTGGACCTTATGAGGTGACTGAGAGAATGGGACTGGTAACATACCGATTAGCTTTACCGTCCGAGTTAGAGAAGATCCATGATGTTTTCCATGTGTCTATGTTGCGCCGCTATCGTTCTGACCCTTCACACGTTATTTCACCAACAGAGGTTGAAATTCGACCGGATATGACCTATGGTGAAGAGTCGGTTAAGATTTTAGATCGAGAGGTCAAGCAATTGAGAAATAAAAGTATAGCTCTAGTGAAAGTACTATGGCATAGACATGGGGTTGAAGAGGCCACATGGGAGGCCGAAGAGACTATGAGAGATCAATACCCAAACCTTTTTAACGGTAAGATTTTCAGGGACGAAAATCCCTAAGGGAGAGAATTGTAACAGCCCAATTTTGGGCCTAGTCAGAGTAGTGGTTACAAGACCACAAATTTGAGGTCAGAGAAATTATTTTAATATTATTTTACGTGTTATAGCATGATTATATAAGTGCATGAAAATTTTGGTGACTTAATTTTAGTGATTGCATGCTTAATTTTGAAAAAGGACTAAATCGCATAAAGTACGAAAGTTTTGTTCTACAAGGTAAAAGTGTTAAATAGCTATGGAACACTAAAGTAGAGGTCCTTATTGAGTAAATAGACGAATAAAAGTGGTGGCTGGACATGAATTTTTAATTCATGAAATTGGTCAAAGGGTAGGTAGATTTTCGGTGACTTAATTGATAAAATAAAATAAAATAAAGAGAAAAAGATATCACCATTCATCTTCCTCCTCTTCACCGAAATTTTCAACAAAAATAAGGGTTTTGGAAGCTTGAAATTTCAGCAACTCTTCACCCTTGCAAGTAAGTGTTTTTGATGGTCATTCTTGATTATTTTTGTATTTTTGTGGCCCTTGTAGCTTAAGCTAACTAATGGAGGGACTATTTTGAAAAATGGTTGAGAGTCTAGGGTTTTACCATGTGAGTATTCATGTTGTTTTCTGAAATTTTATGGAAGAAAATGAATCTTGGTTGTTAAATAAACAACTTTTGTGAAAGGGATTTTCATGAAAACACTTAAAAGGACTATTTTGTGAAGTTTATAAAATAGGTTGTAAATGTGTGAAATAATTGAAAATTTTGAGTTGCTATAAGAGCAATAAAGATTCAGCTAGGCTTGTAAAAGGAGGAAATTTGATTAAAATTGTTTTACGAGCCTAGGGGCAAAATCGTAATTATGTGAAAATCTAAGGGCAAAACGGTAATTTTGCCAAAGTAGGAATTTTGGAATGTCTTGATTAATGTGGTGATTAAATAAGTAAATTTTGTCATTATAGATCAAGAAAAACGGAGTCCGGACCTAGACCGGGGGAAAACCAAGCTATTGGACTAAATCGAACTAGTCGCCCATAATTTGTATATCGAGGTAAGTTGTACGTAAATAATACAACTTTATTGTTATTATGTATTGAAAAATTAATATGGCATAAAGTGTATGATTATTGTTGTGAATATGCATGATGAGAATTGATGTAGTAAAAACTCCCAGTTGAACCTTAGGAAAAGATTGGATATTCATGCCATGACATTTGGGTGATATGTGTGCTAGTGTAAGACCATGTCTGGGACATGACATCGGCCACATTATGAGAGCCAGTGTAAGACCATGTCTGGGACATGGCATCGGCATTGAGACGAGAGCTAGTGTAAGACCATGTCTGGGACATGGCATCAGCCTCGACATGTGAGCCAATGTAAGACCATGTCTAGGACATGGCATCGGCATCGTACCCTCTTGTGTGAGGCTTGTCGGGTATCCTTTGGTATTGCAACTGGTTCAACGGGTAATTTAAAGCTTGTGTCAAAAGTGAGAAAAGTTACGACTATGTTGTAAGTGATACAGGTACCTACACAAGATTTATGAGAAATGAGCTCGATTTATGTTGTATGATTAGTAAGGATGAAAATGAGTAAGTTATGCCTTTAATCAATTGAGAATGTTGTGCCGGTTTACAATATGCTATGTGTTTAAAGAGGCATGGTTGATGTTGTTACTTATTTACATGCAACTTACTAAGCTTTATGCTTACTCCCTTTTCTTTTCCATTTTCTTATAGTGCCGCCAAACTAGCTCGGGGATCAAAGGACGTCGGAGGCTCGATCACACTATCAATCTGAACATTTGGTATAGTTAGATTTATCATTTTGAGTATGGCATGTATAGGGACTTGGTCTTTTGTTAAGTGTCATATTGTTTTGGCCAAATGTGTTGGCTTGTCTTGAAAATTGATTCATTTTGTATAAGGCCATGGATGATGGCTAATACTTGTTAATGATATATGCAAATGATGATGTTTTTCATGAATGTGCAATTTGCACGGTGAAATATGTGTGTATGTCTTGGTTGTGGCTGGTTTGGTCAGATGTTTATGTGTGGTTTGGTGTTACTTGATGTGGCTTATGTTGGTACAAATAAGGGTGGCAAAAGGGCTTGGTAAATAGCCTTGTTTTTGTCCACACGGGTAGACACACGGGCGTTTGTCTAGGCCATGTGTGACACACGGTCTGCCCCGTGGGCGTGTAGTCTGGCCGTGTGTCCCCTGTACCTTAATTTGGTAAAACAGAATGCCCAGTAGTAACTACACGGGCTGAGGCACGGCCGTGTGTCTCAACCGTGTGGATGACACGACCATAATACATGGGCATGTGCCCAGGCCGTGTGAAGTCTGCACCTTAAATGCGAAATTAAATTCGCCACACGGCCTAGCACATGAGCATGTGCCTTGGCTGTGTAACCCTAAAATGTTGCTGACGTCAGAAATAGAATGTCAAGGTTTTTAACACACGGGCTGAGTCACGGGCATGTCATGGTCGTGTGATGGACACGGGCCATGGACACGGGCGTGTGGCAGGCCGTGTGACATCCAGAATTCTCATGAAGCACAAGTCAGGCTCGCGAACGGGCTAAGGACATGGCCAAGCCAGTCACACGGTCGTGCCCCTATTTACAGTGAAAATTTCTAAAGTTTCTAAGGTTCCCGGTTTAGTCCTGAACCGCTTTTAATGTATGTTTTAGGCCTCGTAGGCTCATATTAAGGACTTTAAGATGAAGATTGAAAAGTTTTAAATTGGAACAAACTTTGATGACCCGGAAATGTATATTAGTATGTGTTTAAGTTAGGTAACACCTCGTACCCTGTTCCGGTGTCAAGCACGGGTAAAGGGTGTTACATTTTTAAATGCAGCCATGATTTTCAAGATGAGGGATTAGAAAAACAATTAGGGAATGAATAATTTTCATTATTCTATGAAACCCCTAATAGCCTTGATCGTATTTTTCGAGTGTGATGTGTGTAGGAAAACATAGTTCAAAAGAATAAGACAAGTGGAAAGATCCAAGATTAATCAACATTCAATGAAAGGATTGCGATGACAAGAAGAGACAAAAAAAGGCAATGATGGATGGTAACAAGTTACCGGACGAGTCTGATAGCCATACTGGATTTTTAATCGTCAAATTTTATTCTGCTTTTAAATATTGTAATTTCGTGTATTTGGATTTCAAGTATTGTAATTTGGATTTTTAATTTTTATTAGGGTAGGAATTAGGTTGGCATAGAGCTCAGGTGACCCTAGAAGTGTATTGAAGTGATTAGGCAGAACCCACGGAGTCTGACACGTCCAAAAACATTGATTTTACATCGCCAAGTATGTGTCGCGACACAAGTACCCCTTTGTTGTGACATGCAACTTCGAAGCATCAAAATTTGAAAATACCAGGCTATGTCGCGACACAGGTCCCCCTGTGTAGCGACATGCTACTTCGAACAAAAATTTTTGAAAACTTTATACCTTTGTCACGAAACGCTTAGGCTCGTGACGCGGCACAACACTTAGAACCTAAATTCTAGGAAATTAGGATGGCATGTCATGACACACATACCCCTATGTCGCGACATGACATCATTTTTCTACAATTTTTGGCATGTTTTCCCGTGCATGGCCCATCAAATTTTCTATATAAATTGTACAATTTCAAACCTTAAACATCACTTTCAAAACACCCAATAGAGCACTCAAGAGCATTAGGAGCCACCGCACCTCTCTTCTACCATCACTGCTTCGATATCAAGCTTTCCAACCACCATTTTTTTTGGTAATCCCTTCTTCTCTCATATGTTATTTATTTTTCTAGTATTGTTTTCTTCTTTTTGGCATGCATATCTCATCGGAGATGAGCAAAGCATGATTGAATCGAGGTTTGACATTCTAATCTCATCTCTTACATGTTTTTTTTACTATTATCTTTGCTTGATTAAACTCTATTAAATGGTGCCTCACAAAGCATGACGCACTCAAGAGGCAATGCGAGATTTTGATGCTACCCACTTTCATAACCCGAAAGTGGAAAAATATTATTTACAGATAAATGGACGCACGTTCATTCAAGAATGGGGGTTCGATCCCTCGTTAACCGATTGCGATAATATTGGGGAATTGGTGGATTTCCACCACAGACGTAATTTTTGCTCGACCCTAAATGAACCGGCGGTCGACGTAATTGTCTACGAATTTTACGCTTCTCTGAAGGATAAGGAAATCCATAAAATCCCTAGTGAAATACATACGCATGTAATAGTTCGAGGTAAAAAGGTATTGGTCACACGCCGAGAAATTTATTTAAATTATTATGCTCCATATTATGCCTCTGATTTCTTGGATTATGTTGACTTAAACATGTATCGAGGCATTGATATGGATGCAATTTTGCGCTATTTAACACAGGGGTGTGGCAAATAGACTCGCCAAGTCAGCACTAACATACCCGTAAAGTTTACTCAGGCCATCATGTTCCCAAAGGCCAACATGTGGATGCAATATATTTGCACCTGCATCTCCCTTACTCAAAATATTTCTCATGTCACTACTTTTAGAGCAGTTTTGCTTCACTCTATTTTAAAGAGAAAATAGGTATGTGTGGGCCGGTGGATCTATCAAACGGTGCTGCAATGTATTAGTGGCTAAAAATGGGGAATGTACTTCCCTCATCTCGTGACAACCTTATGCAAAAGGGCGAGGGTTCCTATGTCACCTACCAGGAAATTTATGATGCCAACGAGGAGTGTGCTCGGAAACAACATGTAATGTAAATTTGTTGACCTTTAGCGAAAACATGTGAAGGAATGGAACCAACGGCAAAAGGAGAAGATGGACGTCCCACCACCATCCAAGAGGAAAAGCAAAATCGAGCCCCAGTTGACAGACTTGACTAACATGTCAGATACGGAATGGGCCATACGATGGATGCAAGTGATGTCTTCAATGGGTATCGATTACACACAGAGGCATGACATTCGCGTGCTTAACCCTTCATCAAAAAAGTATGCAACTGTTCAATATTCCTATGACACTGAGGGCGAGAACGAAGATGATGATGATAATGAAGACGACGATTACAAGGGAGATGATGAGGAGGAGGAGCCTTTTTGAGCCTCCAATTACGAGGTATTGTTTCAGCCAGAACACCCCTAAGCGACAGGAATCGCGTTCTGCAAGCCGGTCCAACAAAGCCCAGCCCAATCATTGGGTAGGAAGGCTTCCAAGACAATTGCGAGACAAGGCAAGGGAAAGGCAATAATAGATGCGGAGCCGGTGAACGTCTTCGATTAAATTTCAAACAATCTTTAATTTTTATTTTTGAGACTTGTAATTTATTTGGATGATTTTTTTTTATTTTTTGTTGTTAGTTAGATTTTTTAATACTGCATATTTTTTTTGTTAGTTAACTTTGTATAGGAACCTCATATTTTTTTACGACACAAATTTTTTGGAGCTAAATCAAGAATGCAGCACTATCACACCAAATCGAATAATTTCGTTCTTTAATTTATTTTTTAGCACATTAGGGACACTGTGCTAAATAAAGTGTGGGGGTCACATAGAAATTTTTTAGGATTTTTTTGTTCGTTTTAGTTGTTATTTCTGGTTATTTTTATTAATTTTTAGAGTAAAATTTTTTATGTTGTCTTGTTTGTACTCGAGCTTGTAGAAATACAAGTGATTTGTTAGGACCATGTAAATAGGATTGTGTGAATAATCTGTAAATTTAGTTCGATAATAATTAATTTGAGATTATTTAATTTTAGATTAATTAGTTCAATTTATTACACCATGAATAGGTGAAAGTGTGTTCAGTATACCATGTGATAAATGAATATACAAAAAAAAAAGCATGCATGTTAATTGGATTCTAAGTTATAAAAATTGATAAATTCAATTAATTAAATCTATATATTGAAATACCTAGGGATGACCTAAGGCATTTTTTGGTAGACACATTAGAGCTAAAGAGCCAACCTGATGCATGAATTCCCTAGTACCTTATTTTAAGTCAAAATCCATTTTCTTGATGAACCATGAAAGAAACCATGAGTCGAGTATATAATTTCTTGATCATTTTTTCTTGGTCCCTGTACAAACTTAGACGTCAGGCCATTGATATTGAGGGTTAAGTAGATACATAATAGAGGTTTCAAAATAAAGAAAAATTTAGGGTGAACCTAAGGAACAATATGGTATAATGAGTATAAGATTCTTGCAAACTTGTGTTGGAGTAAAAAAATCAATTGAAAGAAAAGTTTGTGAAGGCAAAAAACCAAGCGAGAAAATCTCAAACGAATAAAAGCAAAATGAGTAAAAAGAAAAGAAGAAAATAAAGAAAATAGAAAAAGAGATATACTCATGTTTGCAAAAAAAAAAAAAACTCGCTAAGGTGATTGTACTCACAAATACTATATTGTACCTTAGGAAATTGAAAGAAAAAGAAGCTGAGAAAAGTGGAGATAAGGTGGTGAGCTTAGTTGGGACATTGGGGGAGTCTTGGGAACAATATAATGTGTCAAACTATTTTCGTGCTTAAATCATTTTGTTGCGCCTATTCTTGAAAACCGTACCAACCTAAGCCACAGAACATTACAAGCCGTGTAACATCCTGAATAGGGCCTATGCATTTTCAGTTTAATTGTAGGAAATGTCAAGTCTCAAGTACTATGAATAAATTTTTGAATATTTTGGAAACCTAGAAATGCATGGAAATGGAAATGAACATTTTTGGAAACTTGAACATTTTGGAAACTCAACATTTTGGAAACCCGAACATTTCTGAAAACTCGAAATGTAAGAAAATGGTCAAAAACAGAGCCGATCGAAAATTTTAGGAAACTTAGAAATGATGCCGAAATGTCAAATTTTAAAGTTCAAAATAGGAAATAAGGGCTAGAGGGCCTTAAAAGAAAAAAATTGGAGAAGTTTGACACACAAACAGGCTTGGAAAAGTGGCTCAAGATGCCACTTAGGGCCTAAGGAAGTGGCGTCACATGCAGGGAAATAGGCTCGAGTTCGAGTCACTTGAGAAGCAAATAAATAAGTTTTATTTTTGCTTCCGTAAGACCGAGGTGGACGGCATGGGTTTCTAGAAAAGGAAGAGTTTTATTTGCATAAATATGTGAATAATAAGTGATAAATAAAGGATTTTCTTTTAAGAAAATTGAGGAGATAATTGATGGATTAAAGGCTTTTATCTTTTAAATAAAAGAGATAATATTATCAAAAGAGGAGTGGTGGCCAAGTAAGGGACTCCTAGGCTGATAATTTCGGCTATAAAAGGAGGCGGAGGGCTACTCATCAACGTTTGCTTTCTCTTCCTCTGTGCGTAAATTTTCCTAGCTCTCTCCCCTCTCTCTGCGAATTTTTCTTTAAGCAAAATCCATCTCCTCTTCTTCTATTTTCTTCTCTGTTTCTCTCACAAAGCCGAATCTTTGTTGATTCTAAGTAAAGGAGCAATCAACTACGACATCTAAAGGGGTCTACAACTGTCGAATATAAGGATCAAGGATCTAAGGTAAGATAAATTTATTTGATTAAAGGTTATGATGTATATGTTAGATTAAATCTAACATGAAGATTTCGACAGACATATAGGGCAAGGAATCCTCTTCAGATTTGGAAAGCGTAAGGTAGGTACATAGATCTAATCGGCCAAGGCTTATTTTTGGTATTTAGAATTATTTTTCATTGATCCAAAAGTCAGAAACTGACAAAATTACATGATTTAGTGTTAGCCGATTTCAAGGAAAAGGGATACTAGTAATTTTTGGGAACTTGATCAATCCAATCGGCAAACAAGGTAAGTATTAGTAATACCATTCCTATTGGGATTTGGTTTTAAAATCGAAAAGGTTATTAATGTGTTTTTGTATGATGGGCGAATATAGGAATTAACAGATCTAAACTTTAGATCGGTAGATCGTTCTTCGGGATTTCAAGGAATCTATTAAGCCAATCAGTGTGTACTCACACTAACTTTCAATATATCATATGGCAATTATTTTAATATATGAATATGCATAAGAATGTGAATGTGGCTAAGTACCACAAATGTGGTAAGAGTACCCAGGTACGTTTCCTACTTTCGATAGGATTACGAATATGTTATATTGTTAAAATGTGAATAATGAGAAATTAAGTATGTTATGCATTTATGGGGCATTCGGGATATATGAGAAAGGGGAAGAAGGTGTTGACTTCGGTCTCACCAACGGAATATGGTGACTACGGTCACAAAATTTGAATATGGTAACCGGTTACATTATCTCGAATTTGGTAACTTCGGTTACATTATTTGAATATGGTGTCTAATGACACAAATTATATGGGCGATGAGCACGTCGAATCGCAAACATCGCCTTCGATGGTGTGTAGCGGATGGAGGGTTGACTTAGTAGTCCCACGGTGTGACCGGCGGTGCACGGTGGTGTGTAGCGGATGGACCGTTAGGCTTGGGTTTGGGTTGCATCATTTATTTTATATGAACATGAACTTGATAAGAACTTATATGCCTGATTTGTTGAAGGTTAATGTTGTGTACACATTGAGTCATTGACTCACCCTGTTGTGGGAACTATTTTCAGTGATGAACAAAGTGATTTTGGGCGGTAGACCTTGAGGTGGCCATGCATCAATTGAGGAATTTATTTAATTTGGACTTTATTTCTTTTAGTATCTTTAATTTTATTATTGGGTTTTACTTGATGTAATAAGGCCACAAGGCCCAGATGGATTTTCTTATTTTTGCTTTATTTTTAATTATTTTGCTACAAACGATTATTGGATTAAATTTTAAGTGAAATATATTTTTATAAACTTTAAAAATTATTTTGTCACCTTAATAAAAATTGGATTTTCCAATAAATCAAATGGGTTCCCAATCTGAGCCCAATCCACAACAACATTTTTCTAAAAAAAAAAAATTATGCAAATTTTCTCTAAGTAACAAAGAATTTGAAAACCGGTTTACTTAAGGAACAAACCAGATCCGGTTCAGGCTCGTGGGCCGGGTTTGGGGTGTTTCAGCTTGGTATCAGAGCCCAGTTTAAACTCTCGGCCTGTGGGCTCAGGCCCAAAACATTTTGAATTCGAGCCCAAATGATTTTCTTTGAACATAAGCAGGTTTTAGGGCATGGCACCTAAGTCTCCGACCCGCTGTCCACCAGGTAAGTACCCTAACTTTATGTGTGATTCTGTGATTGATGAACTGTATAAGGGTAGAAAAGGCATGGAACGTAGAATAGGATGGTAGGAACATGAACCCTAGGGCTAGATTACTCAAACACGAAACCACATAAGACTTAATGCACTAAACAAACCTATGGCTAAGTCACGAGCTAGGGTGTGGTAACCCACATGACGCATGTCTAGGATTGGATCCTAAGAGCACAGTATTTAAGCGATCCCTAGTGACTCACCTCCTCTTCGCAGAATCCTGCAGTGCGTAGCTTCGGTTCACCCTAACTCGGAGGGCTCACGGTGTGGCAACCTCTCATGCGCATGTCTAGGAATGGTTTCGATGGGAGCTTGGTATTTAAGCAGTCCGCGTGACTCACCTCCTCTCCATTCGAATCCTACCTGGTGCGTAGCTTTGGTTCACCCTGACCAAAGAGGGCTCGGACATAGGCTAAACATAATGATTAAAACCCGAAAGGGACTAGCCATGATAAAAACCCTAGTTTTAAAATCCCTAAATTACCCTTTTAATTGTAGTAAAAGATTATTGTGAAAATTATTTTTCCAAAATATCTCCGATTTACAAAATTACAAAAATGCCCCTGTATTGTAAATTACTAAAATACCCTTAGTTTTTAAGATTTTCAAAAATACCCTCGACATTTGTTAAAATATTTCTACTTTACAAAGATATCAAAAACTTCTGTTTTACAAATAACAAGATACCCTGATTTGGAAAATTTACGGAACTACCCCTGACTTCCAAAATTACCGAAATAACCTCGATTTCTGAAATTTTTGCAACACCTCTGATTTGGAAAACAAAATAACCCAGAGATTTTGTAAATTCTGAAATACCTTTAATTTGAAAAATATTTTCGAATTGACCCCGATTTATTACCAAAATACCCCTGTAGGACACATTACGAAAATACCCCTGGGTAGTGGAAAAACAATAACAATGAAAACTACAACCTTTCTCTGAATGAACGAAAGTTCATAATTGTTGATGGATGTATGTATGAATGAAAAGACTGTGTGCATGTATGAATACGAAAGAACCACTCCTAAAATTCTTTTCATAAAACTTCTTCGCGGGTAATCAAGTGAAACAAGGACTAATTCATAAAACTTCTTAATCAGATCGCGACGCTAGAAATGAGTTCTAAGGGACGTGAACTTAGAGACTGTGCCTAGAAAGTATGATGGTTCTATTAAGATCGAGAGCAAAGCATAAGCGTAAAAGCGGTGAGTTAAGATGTACGATTATTCGTTAATAAGTAATTTCGAGGACGAAATTATTTTTAAGGAGGGTAGAACTGTAACATCCTGAATAGGGCCTATGCATTTTCAGTTTAATTGTACGAAATGTCAAGTCTCAAGTACTATGAATAAATTTTTGAATATTTTGGAAACCTAGAAATGCATGGAAATGGAAATGAACATTTTGGAAACTTGAACATTTTGGAAACACAACATTTTGAAACTCAAACATTTCTGAAACCTCGAAATGTAAGAAAATGGTCAAAAAACAGAGCCGATCGAAAATTTTAGGAAACTTAGAAATGATGCCGAAATGTCAAATTTTAAAGTTCAAAATAGGAAATAAGGGCTAGAGGGCCTTAAAGAAAAAGTTGGAGAAGTTTGACAGACAAACAGGCTTGGAAAAGTGGCACAAGATGCCACTTAGGGCCTAAGGAAGTGGCGTCACATGCGGAAATAGGCTGAGTTCGAGTCACTTGAGAAGCAAATAAATAAGTTTTATTTTTCTTCCAGGAAGTATACTGAGGTGGACGGCATGGGTTTCTAGAAAAGGAAGAGTTTTATTTGCATAAATATGTGAATAATAAGTGATAAATAAAGGATTTTCTTTTAAGAAAATTGAGGAGATAATTGATGGATTAAAGGCTTTTATCTTTTAAATAAAAGAGATAATATTATCAAAAAGAGGAGTGGTGGCCAAGTAAGGGACTCCTAGGCTGATAATTTCGGCTATAAAAGGAGGGCAGGAGGGCTACTCATCAACGTTTGCTTTCTCTTCCTCTGTGCCGAAATTTTCCTAGCTCTCTCCCCCTCTCTGCCGAATTTTTCTTTAAGCAAAATCCATCTCCTCTTCTTCTATTTTCTTCTCTGTTTCTACTGTCAAAGCCGAATCTTTGTTGATTCTAAGTAAAGGAGCAATCAACTACGACATCTAAAGGGGTCTACAACTGTCGAATATAAGGATCAAGGATCTAAGGTAAGATAAATTTATTTGATTAAAGGTTATGATGTATATGTTAGATTAAATCTAACATGAAGATTTCGACAGACATATAGGGCAAGGAATCCTCTTCAGATTTGGAAAGCGTAAGGTAGGTACATAGATCTAATCGGCCAAGGCTTATTTTTGGTATTTAGAATTATTTTTCATTGATCCAAAAGTCAGAAACTGACAAAATTACATGATTTAGTGTTAGCCGATTTCAAGGAAAAGGGATACTAGTAATTTTTGGGAACTTGATCAATCCAATCGGCAAACAAGGTAAGTATTAGTAATACCATTCCTATTGGGATTTGGTTTTAAAATCGAAAAGGTTATTAATGTGTTTTTGTATGATGGGCCGAATATAGGAATTAACAGATCTAAACTTTAGATCGGTAGATCGTTCTTCGGGATTTCAAGGAATCTATTAAGCCAATCAGTTTTTAATCACACTAACTTTCAATATATCATATGGCAATTATTTTAATATATGAATATGCATAAGAATGTGAATGTGGCTAAGTACCACAAATGTGGTAAGAGTACCCAGGTACGTTTCCTACTTTCGATAGGATTACGAATATGTTATATTGTTAACATGTGAATAATGAGAAATTAAGTATGTTATGCATTTATGGGGCATTCGGGATATATGAGAAAGGGGAAGAAGGTGTTGACTTCGGTCTCACCAACGGAATATGGTGACTACGGTCACAAAATTTGAATATGGTAACTTCGGTTACATTATCTGAATTTGGTAACTTCGGTTACATTATTTGAATATGGTGTCTAATGACACAAATTATATGGGCGATGAGCACGTCGACTGCAGCGACCGCCTTCGATGGTGTGTAGCAGATGGAGGGTTGACTTAGTAGTCCCCACGGTGTGTGTGGCCAGCACGGGGTGGTGTGTAGCGGATGGACCGTTAGGCTTGGGTTTGGGTTGCATCATTTATTTTATATGAACATGAACTTGATAAGAACTTATATGCCTGATTTGTTGAAGGTTAATGTTGTGTACACATTGAGTCTGTTGACTCACCCCGTTGTGGGAACTATTTTCAGTGATGAACAAAGGATTGGACCGGGACGGTAGACCTTGAGGTGGCCATGCATCAATTGAGGAATTTATTTAATTTGGACTTTATTTCTTTTAGTATCTTTAATTTTATTATTGGGTTTTACTTGATGTAATAAGGCCACAAGGCCCAGATGGATTTTCTTATTTTTGCTTTATTTTTAATTATTTTGCTACAAACGATTGTTGGATTAAATTTTAAGTGAAATATATTTTTATAAACTTTAAAAATTATTTTGTCACCTTAATAAAAATTGGATTTTCCAATAAATCAAATGGGTTCCCAATCTGAGCCCAATCCACAACAACATTTTTCTAAAAAAAAAAAATTATGCAAATTTTCTCTAAGTAACAAAGAATTTGAAAACCGGTTTACTTAAGGAACAAACCAGATCCGGTTCAGGCTCGTGGGCCGGGTTTGGGGTGTTTCAAGCCGAAAAGCCCTATGTGAGCTAAGTATACACTGCATGGATGAAAATGAAATTAAGTTAAAAATTTTACCACTTAGGTTGATATTAGCATAAATGTATATTTGTGTATTTGTTTTGATGAAACACTATACTTAACATTCTTTAATTTGTTTGCCTTGTAATTTATTGAACTAATCTGTCTGGCATTATAAATCGGGAGTTAGTTACATACCACACTAGAATTACATGATTGTACATAATGTTTTGTCTACATCACTCCGATACAGTCTCCTGTACAAAACATTCTCAAGTACTTTATCTTCATCTTTGCATTTTTCTTTTCTTTTTCTTTTGTTTTTGGTTTTCTTTTTTGTTTGCTTGAGGACAAGCAACGACTTAAGTGTGGGGCTATTTAATCTGCCAGAAATCATAGTGGCAAATTAAGTACTTTTGAACACTTAACGAGCTTGTTTTCTAGCCATTTTATTATATTTTATTGTACTTTCGCATTTCTTAGTTTAGATTCAAAATATTACAAAATAAGCATTTTTACACATTATTTCGAATTAGTTGACCTAATGGGCCAATAACGGCCTTAAGGTGGTTTTAATGATTTAATTGAGTGTGAAGGATATTCATTTTGAGCCTCAAAAGCATTAGGAATAACAGTCGAGTCATAACACAAGCTTTCGATATCGCAACACAACCAAGCCAATGCAGGATTTTACATACGAAGTTGTGTGTCGCGACACAGGTGTGATGATGGGCAGAAATTAAGCAAGGGTGTTTCCGTCTGCACAACTCATATTTTATTTGATTAAGGCTTTTAATTGATTTAATTAGGGTTGCTAAAATCTGTCTATAAATAGTTAAGTTGAGGCAAAGCTTAAGGAGCTTTTGCCAAGTCGTTTTAGGGTTTTAGTTAATAGTTTTAGGGTTTTATTTATTTTAGTTTATTTTCAAAAATAGTTTATTTCTCTCTTTTTTTCCAAATCTTCGTTATTAAGTATTTCATTATTTTTCTTTCTTTTCGTGTTCGCAACTGACGATATCTCAATCACTATCAAAGGATTTCACAATTCCGAGTGCATCAAGTTCATCAAATGGACAATTTCTATATTTTTTTCTCTTTTACGTTAATTTGCGTTATTGCATGATTAATTTAATTGCACAGAAGATGATTGTTAAAGCGATGAGTGGCTAGATTCTTAGGGAGATTAACGAGTGGATGGAGGGTGATTAACGAAAGAATTAGGGTTTTCCAATAGAATTAGTTAGTATAAATTCATGTGTGTTGAAACCCTAGGATTGATAATCCTAGGAAGTAATATAAGATAAACGAGGTCGAGAGATAAGTTTACCAAGTAAGTTGTGGATTTATCCCGGTCAGGAAAGTGAAGTCGAGAGATAAGCTTGTACTAGTTGATTAGTTAAGTAGTAGAGACTAAGAGGTAATATTGGTTAATTAATAACAAATTCCCTAATGAAAACCCAAATTCTGAAGTTAATTGCAACCACTAAAGCGAGTTAATCTTCTTCCTATTAGTTGAGAGATCTTTGTTGTTAACTTTGTTTTTAGTTGTAGTTTTTATTTTACAAACTTAATCCTTAATTTTAATTTATGATTTTTGGTGATTATTGCTTAGACCTGCTAGTACAAATAATATATTCAGATTGATCGTGTCCAAACTAACTATGACAACAAATAAGGCAAGTGCACCTATCGTTCGGTAGTATAGCTATGGCAAGACCGAAAATATCCCTCAAGGACCAAGAGTACTAGTAGTTACTATCTTTTTATTATTTAGCCTAAGTATTAAGAGAATCGATGTTTAATTAACTAATTTCTTAACTAAAGATGCTAAGACACAAAGAGTGAATTGGGAGAATACTTTTGGGAAAACCAGTTGATTAAGACAATACCCGAGGAAGAATCCACCTAGACTTCACTTTTTATTTAACTCTAAACCAGATGATTTATTCACTTGACTTGATCCGTAGAATTCCCTAATTTATATTAATAACTCTTTCGAGGCTACTAACGTCTAACCCTAGGTTGATTAATTGAAATCTCTTTCTAATTAAAACCCCTAGTGTTGTATTAACTCGATCTATGGACTCCCATATTAGGTTTGACCCTAATCCGGCAGATTTTCATCATCCTATCTCTAGGGTTGCGATCAACTCTGCTTAACTATGCTAGATCTACTCTTAAACATGGACTTTTTCTCCACTGCCTAAGCACATCAATACTTGAATCAATATCCTAAAATATTAAAAAAAGAATTAAGAACACATAATTAAGAACAAATCAAGTATTTATCATATAGTTCAGAAAACAATAACAAGATCCGTCTTAGGTTTCATCCCCCCTCAGGTATTTGAGGGGTTTAGTTCATATTTAATAAAGAATACATCTCAGAAGAAAGTAAATAACAAAACATAAGAAAAACCCTAAAACCCCCTGAAGGAATTTGAAGGGAAGATCTTCCGTCTTGAGCGTGATTTCGGCTTCTGAGATGGATCAACTGGCTTTCTTGGAGTAATCCCCTGTGTTCAGCCCTCTTCGGCTTCCCTCCCATGTTAGGTTTACTTAGGGTGTTTATATAGACTTCGTAATGTCTTTCTTCGCCCCTAAGTATCTTTTTCTGAGTAGAATTACAATGGGTCACGGCAGAGACGCACCCGTGGAGCACGCCCGTGTGAATCGAGCCCAGGCTGTGTTCGAGCCTGCTAAGGTGGAACGACCGTGTGATTCGAGCCCAGGCCGTGTTGATTTCTTACTTTGGCCCATTTTCTCCATTTTCAGCCCGTTTCTCATTCTTTTCATCCTCCGATGCTCTCCTAAGTATAAAACATGAAATTAAAGGATTAGGAGCATCAAATTCCACAATTCAATGGATTAAATCATCCAAAAGCATGCTAAATGTGGGATTAAAATATGTATATATTACGGTTTATCAAATACCCCCACACTTAAGCATTTGCTTGTCCTCAAGCAAAATTCTCAACTCACAATTAAAATCGAATTTCCTCAGTTCATAACCTTCATCAATAATATTTCATCATAATTCATAGGTAATTCATACATTGATAATTTAACCAGAAGGTTCCTAAAGATTCAAACAATCAAAGTCATAGTTTTTGTAGTACGAAAAATAGGTGTTTCCCCTTACCTACATAATTACTTTTAATTCAAAATCGACAAAAATTGACATCCTCACTAAAGGTTCACTCAAATCACTCAAAGTGTTTAAGGTTCAAAATTAAGCACTCAAGAGTCAAACATGAAAAGTTAATCCCATAAGCTTGCATGAAAATCAAATCTCCACCACTGTAAAATGAGATGATGCACAAATCAAAAGGTCTTTTATGGGTTGTAACGGGGCTTGGGTTAAAGGTTTGGATAAAGGCTGAGTTAGAGGGTTAGTATCAAGACTGAATTGATAAATTACCTAGCTAGAAAAGTAGCTAAAGCTTGAATAATTACATCAATTAAGAATTCATCACTAATAACACGAGCTTCTTCTCAAAATGTAAAATTAAATGTAAGCTCAAATAACATAGAACTAATAATGAATATACTTCGTTTTTTTTAAAGAACAAATCAAGTAATAATAAGATAGAATTTAACAACTGAAACAAAGAAAATAGTTAAGTAACCGATCAAATCAAATCTCGATATAGGGGTAGTCAATAGAAATGGTGATAACAAATACAAAGTGGGTTTTGGGTTAATATTAATGGGTGAGTCAAGAAATGGTTTGTTAGTCTCAAAGGGGTTCACTATGGGTTAATTATGAAGGTAGGCTTTTTGTGGAGTAAGTGGGTTAAAACCTAGGTGCCTTTATCATCTCAGTATATCAAATCAAAAGTGTGGTCTTTACATGTATAATCGAAGTAAGTTCTAGAATAACAAATCAATGTTGACACACTCATAATCAATAAAGTGAGCAAGAAAGAATGTATGCTTTAAAAGGCTCAATATCTCACAAAAATTATGGTTTTTGATGTCAACCCTGTAAATTTCAAAATTCAAGGTATTAATTAGATTCAGGTAGACAATCTATCAATTTTTTAATTCTGAAAATAAACTCATCATGCTTGATTCTCTAGTCTCCTAAAGTTTAAATCATCACTACACAATTAATTATCACTTAATCCAAAACATATCAATGAAAATCATAAATCAAAGGAAATTTCATTCTAACAGTAATATGAGAACATTTACTTAAGAACAAGATATAATTCAGGGATTTGAGAATAATGCAAAAATTTAGGCACTTTTCTAAATAAACTTCACCCCCACACTTGAGATGTAGATTGCCCTCAATGTACAAAGAAATATAATAACCATGTAGTAATAGATCATAAGAGAGGGAGAGAGGTGAAACTTCTAGGATTTCAGATGGATTTCTTAAGTTGGAAGTGTGGAAACTTGATTCGGAGGTGAAAGATAAGTTAGAGGAGGCGTCTCTAGTGGTGGTATGGTGGCTGCCAACAATCACTGCACTAGATGAAGAAATTGGGTAACCCGTGAAGAAATAGCCAAGAAATAATAAGAAAAATTCAAAATATACTAAATATGTATTTAAAGATAAGAAAAATAAAGAGAAGGAAAATAAAGGAGAAGAGAAAAGACATAGGCAGAATAAATGGACTCAAATGTCCTTGGCTTGTCGGGCAAATGAAGCGGCTGGCATGAACTTATGTGGATCGATCTCGCACGGGGAGACTGTGCTAGGGTCCTTTCGCTTCTTCGGCATGGGGATGGTGGTGAGGATGGAGAAAGAAAAGGAATGAGGGGAAGGGGAAGGGGAACAGAAAATGAAGGGAAAAGATAGTGAGAAAAGAAAGGGGTGTGGTGGCTGGGGGTTGGGAGAAGAAGAATTTGGGGAGAAAAAGGAGAAAATGGGGGTCTTAAATAAGAATCAAGGACCTGATTGCTGCCCACGCCCATGTGCTGTGGGCGTGTTCAGTCACACGGCCGTATCGCACGGCAGTGTGGTGGCTCGTTCGTTTCTCCCACGCCTGTGTAGAGGTTTCCAAGCCCATGTCTCTTTCTCAGTGTCGGCCACGGCCTCAAAGCACGGGCGTGGCTTATACCTGTGTGACTTTCTCAGTGTCTACCACGGCCGTATCGCACGGCCGTGGCATTTTATAGCCATCTGTGATTTGGGGATTTTTCGTCCTTGGTTCGTACGACCTCTGCCATGCCAGTGTGTAAATATGTGATGCCCACACGGCCACGACCACGCCCGTGTGCAAGGCCGTGTGGTACGGAAACCTATGCTTTATTTAACTTGGTTAGTCTTTAGTTAGGTGCTAAAAATCAAAGATATGAAAATTAAAGGGGTTAGTGCTCGGGTTGCCTCTCGAGAAGTGCTCGTTTAAAGTGTTAAGCTAGACTTACCTCTCATAATCATGGTGGTTTGAAGAGTTGAAGCTCCTCATTCTTGCTATCAATTCGGTTATCGATATATAGTTTCAGTCGAGTGGTGTTTACCTTAAAAGTCTCGAATTTAGAGTGAGTCACCTCGACCTTTCCGTATGGGAAGACATTGAGTACCTTAAAAGGGATTTCTTTGTTCGTTTTAAGGTCTGAAGTGGCGATTCGAGGGTCTTTCTCATCCAACAATACCTGATCTCCTATTTTGAAGTGATTTGCTATTCCTATAAGCTCGTTTGGGGGTTCCCTCAGTTTTGCTTCGTGTGTTCCTAGTTTCTCCTTGAAATGTGTCTTCCACTCGTCTAGTTCCTTGACCTGAAGCCTTCGTTGTTCATGAATTACTTCCTTGTTTGCATGAGATCTAGGATCTGGCTCAAATGTGTACTTCTGAGGTGCTTCCTGAACCGAATGGTCAGTAATAGAATTTATGTTCTCACCTTTTTCACTTGACGTCCTAGCCGAGTCAAGAGCCTGAAGAGTGATCGTCTCGTCACCTACACAAAGTATAAGTTCTCCTGTATCAACATCAATTTTAGTTCTGGCAGTTGCTAAAAAGGGTCTTCCTAAAATTAAAGGAACATTGTTGTCCTCATCCATGTCTAAAATGACAAAGTCTATTGGGAATATAAATTTATCAACTTTTACTAGCACATCTTTGATTATACCCCTAGGAACTCTAATGGTTTTATCAGCTAATTGAATGCTCATCCTAGTTTGTTTGGGTTTCCCTAGACCTAGTTGTTTAAACAGTTTATAAGGCATAACGTTGATGCTTGCCCCTAGATCTGCTAAAGCATTATCAATAGATAAACTACAAATTAAACAAGGAATCGTAAAACTCCCTGGATCTTTTAATTTCCGTGGTAGTTTGTTTTGTAGAATTGCTGAGCACACTGCGTTTAGCTCCACATGCGACGCCTCGTCTAACCTCCGTTTGTTTGTCAGAAGCTCTTTTAAAAATTTCCTTGAATCTGGCATCTGCGAGAGAGCTTCAAGAAACGATAAGTTAATATGTAATTTCTTTAAAAGTTTAAGAAATTTACCAAATTGTTCCTCTGTGCGGTCTTTCTTCATCGCACTGGGATATGGCACTCGAGGTGTATACTCTTTAATGACAGGTTTCTGTGTATCGTGGCTTACCTAAACCTTACCTTTATTTACCATGGGTTCTTGCCTTGGCTCAGATTCGGATTTTACTAACCCTTCACTGTTGTGATCAGTAATGGCATGAATTTGCTCCTTTGGGTTAGTTTCTATCTTACTTGGCAAGCAACCTTGCGGTCGTTCTGAGATTAGCTTAGCCAGCTGACCTAACTGGTTTTCGATCCCTTGAATCGATGCCTGCTGATTTTTGAGCATTGTCTCGTTGTTTTGAAAATAGGTTTCTGACACCGCGATAAATTTTGTTAGCATCTCCTCAAGGTTTGGCTTTTTCTCTTGTGGGATGGGTTGTTGTTGAAAGCCTGGAGGGGGTTGTTGTCTTTGATTTCCTTGACCTCCCCATGAGAAATTTGGATGGTTCCTCCACCCTGGATTATAAGTGTTACTATAAGGGGTATTTTGAGGTCTAGAATTGTTACCCATATAGTTCATCTGTTCGTTTTCAATGCTTGGGTTGTAAAGCTGGTATTTTGTATTGCTCATCCCTCCTCCATTTACATCACACTGCATCACTGGGTGTACCTGCGAAGAACCATATAAACCATTAATTTTCTTATTTAAAAGTTCTACCTGATTTGATAGCATGTTTACTGCGTCAAGGTTGAAAACACTGGCAGCTTTTGTCGGCTTTGTCCTCATAACTTGCCACTGATAGTTATTCAGTGACATCTCTTCAATGAATTCATAAGCCGCTTCAGGGGTCTTGTTATTTAGGGTTCCACCGGCGGCTGCATCAATAAGCTGCCTAGTTGAGAGGTTCACACCGTTATAGAAGGTTTGAACCTGTAGCCATAATGATAACCCATGATAAGGGCACCTTCTCAATAAATCCTTGTATCTCTCCCATGCATCGTAAAGTGTCTCTAAATCCATCTGCACAAAAGAAGAGATATCATTCCTCAACTTAGCCGTTTTAGCCGGCGGAAAAAATTTTAACAAAAATTTTTCGGTCATTTGCTCCCATGTAGTGATTGATCCTCGTGGAAGAGAATTCAACCACTGTTTGGCTTTATTCCTTAAAGAAAAAGGAAATAACCAAAGGTGAATGGCATCATTAGAAACACCATTAATTTTAAACGTATCGCATAATTCCAAAAAGTTCGCTAAGTGTGTGTTAAGATCCTCATCCTGCAAACCATCAAACTGAACAAATTGTTGTATCATCTGTATAGTGTTAGGTTTCAGTTCAAAATTATTTACAGCGACAGCAGGTCTAACAATACTTGATTCAGTTCCTGTTAAATTAGGTTTAGCATAATCATACATAGTTCGAGGAACAGTATTTTGATTAACCGGGTTTGTGGCAACTACAGGAGGTAGCGGATTATTATCAGCCATATCTTCGGTAGTGTTGGTATCGTTCTCTTGCTCTTCTTGTATGTACTATAGGCTTCGCCTAATTTCTCTTCGGTTTTTGCAAATGGTTCCTTCAATATCACTATCGTAAAGTAGAGGTCCTGATGGGTTTCTTCTAGTCATAAACTAGAATACCTGCCAGAAGCAAGGAAAAAGAAAAATTAGCAAAGTTAAAATAAAATAAAAAATAAAAATAAATTGCAAATAAATAGAATGGCTAAAGTAATAAAAATCAAGTGTTCCTAATATCTTAGTCCCCACAGCGGCGCAAAAACTTGATCGTGTCCAAACTAACTATGACAACGAATAAGGCAAGCGCACCTATCGTTCGGTAGTATAGCTATGGCAAGACCGAAAATATTGTATCCTCAAGGACCAAGAGTACTAGTAGTTACTATCTTTTTATTATTTAGCCTAAGTATTAAGAGAATCGATGTTTAATTAACTAATTTCTTAACTAAAGATGCTAAGACACAAAGAGTGAATTGGGAAAATACTTTTGGGAAAACCAGGTTGATTAAGACAATACAGAGGAAGAATCCACCTAGACTTCACTTGTTATTTAACTCGAACTGCACGATTTATTCACTTGACTTGATCCGTAGGATTCCCTAATTTATATTAATACCTCTTTCGAGGCTACTAACGTCTAACCCTAGGTTGATTAATTGAAATCTCTTTCTAATTAAAACCCCTAGTGTTGCATTAACTCGATCTATGGACTCCCATATTAGGTTTGACCCTAATCCGGCAGATTTTCGTCATCCTATCTCTAGGGTTGCGATCAACTCCGCTTAAATATGCTAGATCTACTCTTAAACAGGGACTTTTGCTCCACTACCTAAGCACATCAATACTTGAATCAATATCCTGAAATATTAAAACAAGAATTAAGAACAAATCAAGTATTTATCATATAGTTCAGAAAACAATAACAAGATCCGTCTTAGGTTTCATCCCCCCTCAGGTATTTGAGGGGTTTAGTTCATATTTAATAAAGAATACATCTCAGAAGAAAGTAAATAACAAAACATAAGAAAAACCCTAAAACCCCCTGAATGAATTTGAAGGGAAGATCTTCTGTCTTGAGTGTGATTCCGGCTTCTGAGATGGATCAACTGGCTTTCTTGGAGTAATCCCTTGTGTTCAGCCCTCTCTGGCTTCCCTCCCATCTTAGGTTTACTTAGGGTGTTTATATAGACTTAGGAGTAGAATTACAATGGGTCACGGCAGAGACATGCCCGTGGAGCACGCCCGTGTGAATCGAGCCTAGGCCGTGTTCGAGCCTGCTAAGGTGGCACGGCCGTGTGATTCGAGCCCAGGCCGTGTTGATTTCTTACTTTGGCCCATTTTATCCATTTTTGGGCCGTTTCTCGTTCTTTTCATCCTCCGATGCTCTCCTAAGTATAAAACATGAAATTAAAGGATTAGGAGCATCAAATTCCACAATTCAAGGGATGAAATCATCCAAAAGCATGCTAAATGTGGGATTAAAATATGTATATATTACGGTTTATCATAGATTTAATTCAACCTCCCTTGAGTTTGATCATCGGAATACTTCCATGTGTTCCATTGTAATACAAAACTATATTACAATTTGACTTGTTCGCTTGCAGATACCGCACTAATTTTATATATATATTCATTTGCACGATTTTTTCTCTAAACGTTCGTACGTTTGGAGGCGCTCAATCGCATAACTACCGATTTGGTGGTAGTGTGAGCTTTAAGACGATTTTGCTCGACTAGTTCCACAAGGTGATGATCTACAAGGGAAAGAAAACAACCAAGGTAAGCATATAGGATGTTTAGTAAGTTTATATGTATTATACAAGACTTACCTTTTTCTTACTTAAGCTACCTTAACTTGGTATTAACTTTGGTTAGACATGGCAATCAAAACACCAACTATGTGAGCAATGACTATTAGTCAAACTCATATGATACAACAAGTACTTAACATGCCAAATCATATCACTTTTAAATAACTTATCTCAAAAGCACATTCAACCAAAAATCTAAAGATATTATCAAGTATATATATAATTCAAACCATTCATCGATAGTACTTTGGATCATAAAAATTGTATCATTTACAATTTAATCCATTCTACAATTTTCAATTTGAATATCAAGTTCATTTTATCCTATTTTGAATTCTCAATATCATTTAAACCGTTTTGGCTGATGAGCCCTAGTAAATAGACTCGAATACACAGGTAACTACACCACACCATTTGCTCGTCTGAGCTAAGTACATTTATACATATGGTTACTCATCCGGGCTAAATCATTAACACGACACATCAAGTTACCCATCCGAGCTAAACCCAGGTCACATATATATCGAAAATCCACAACAAATGTTGGATCTCATTAACATCTCTAATAAATCTCGTACAAGCACACACAACACCCTATTGGCATGTCAATTGTATCCTAACCCTTTACTAAGTTCACACGAGCATTTTTTACACATATAAATGTCACATTTCAATTCAATCCAATTCTAGACTTTCATACCAATTCAAAACTAATCAAATCCATAATCAGGCATACATATATAAAATCAAATACATTACAACCTAAAATAGTAATTACCATATAAATTTACCTATTCAAAACACCAAACAAGTTGATTATTCAGGAATTAATCAACAATTTTAGCTTTTCCCCGGTTAACTCCGCTTTGATCCAATTCTTGATCTATACAATTATTTTATACAGACAACCAATACTAAACATTTTCCTATTATACCATGACATGAATGAACCTATATAAACTCATTTTTTGATACCCCTAAAATTTTACATTTTATTCAATTGTCCTTAAATTCAAAATAGTCATAACTTCCAATTTTTAACCTCGGTTTAAAAACTGACTATACTTACATTCATTAGGGACCCTTTACTTTTTATTTCTACCGAAGTTTCATAACAACTTTTCATTTTATTCAATTTGGTCCCTATGTATGAAACTAACAATTAAACTTTAAAATCTAGTCCTTTTCACAATTTAATCTTAAAATCTATCAATTTCAAGCCTAATTCTTTAAGAAATCAACAATGAAATCTTTCAAAAACTTTAACAGCTTTATAAATTTGTACATGGGTTAGTTAAATCAAGCTCCCATGACCTCAAATCCATAAAAAAATTCAAAGAAAGGACTTAAATTTTACCTTTTATTTATAGTCAAAAGTTAAAAACCCTTGGGTGATTTTTCTATTTTCTTAACTATGGAGAATCAAATTTGGAAGGAAGAAGAAGATGAACACCTTCTCTTTCTTTCCACTCATTTGCTATTTTTACATGGATTAATGGCTAAATAACTTAATAATTTATAATTAATTAACATAATATAATTTTAACATTACTTAATGGAGATAGCCATCTTCTCCCAGTAACATTTAATTACAAGTGGTTTAATTACCATTTCAGACCTTTGGCTAATTGTAATTTAAGTCATCAAGTCTTTGGCCACTTAAAAACTTATAGCGAATAGACTTTTACAATTTAGTCCCTATACCTAAATCAACTATTTAATTCACAAAAATTGATAGATCAAACATCAATATTCTATTATATTAACCTTTCAATTCATATTTAATATTTATGAACTCGGTTTACGAAAATGGGGTTCCGAAATTGCCTTTTCCAGTACCATTGAAAATCGGGCTATTACTGTAACGCCCCAGAATTTGGGCCTAGAAGTATTGGGCCTTGAGCAAGGGAACGATTAGGAAACTATACATAAAAGTTCATGTGAGCTAGGAAATGACACAATTAAATGTCTGCTCAAGTGGTTAAGGGTCCTGAGAGGAGTTGGAAAAGTCCTGGGTTCAAACCTGGGCTTTAGCAAAAATTTTGGTTTTAAGCGGATAAAACCCTGGATGCTTGGATGTAGGCCTTTTAGGTTATTGTGTTAAAAAAAAAGACACAAGAAAGCATGTGGTCTAGTGGCAAGGTGGCGTTAGGAGTGTGTATGTGGTTAGGGGTTCGAGTGTTGGCATAGTATAATGATGGGTATTTATTTTGCATCTGTGACGCCTAGTGTTTGTGTTGTAGTGGAATTCTGCTGAAGTGGTTGTGGAATTGGTCTTGGGGGAGAGATTCAAGGGATATGGATGAAGTTTGGTGTTGGAGGAGTTTGAAAGTAATGCAAATTGGTAGGTTGAGAGATTGTAGGAGTGGATTATGGGAGGTTGAGGGGAGTGATAGTAGTTGGCTGAAAAAGGGATTTCCCCAGTATGCAAATTCGGTCATAGGCTTTTAGGTGCCGAATAGGTAAGTGAAGACAATTTTTGCATTCAGCTAGGGGATTGGTTTCTGGGAAATTAGTCTTTGATGTGCTTATTGATCACATTTGGTCACTTTTCTTTGGAAGCTGAAATTATCTTACTCCTCTTTTTCATCCATTCGGGTTTTGGCTTTTGTATTTTGGTTTGCTTACTGCTCTTCCGACCTCCCTTTTCTCATTGGCTTTTGTGAACTGATTCTTTTCCTTCTCCTCTTTGGTTGCTTATGCGCTCTCTTCCCCTCTCCATCCTTTAGCCATTATGACTGAATTCATCCTTCTTCCCTTCTTTATTCAATCTTTTCAATTGCTCTATCACCATCTTCCTTTTTAATACCTTGCCTGAATACCTTGTTGCTTGGGATCCTCTGCTCCTACATTCCGTACTCTCTCCATTCCTATTTTTGATTTGGCAAGTAATCTCTGTTAATCGGTAATTCTCTCGGTTCCTTTCAGTTCTCTCTTTTACTGTTTAAGCCAAATGGTGTGATCCCTTATTACTGATTCTTCGCCTTTCTCCTATGTGTATGATCTTTCGGGTTCTAGAACTTCCGGTGGGTGAAGAGGGTGCTAGTAATAAAATGATGGCTGATCGTTATGTCAGAGTCTTAAAATTTATATAATGAATGATCTAGCCTAGAAACTAACTGTGACAACGATTGAGGCAATTGCACCTATCGAATAGTAGTATAGTTTAGTGGCAAGACCGGAATGTCGAACCCAAAGGAACCAAAAGTACCAATACTAACCTTCTTTCTATTATTTAGCCTAAGAATTGGAGTGAATTATTGTTTAATCTAAAATTAACTAACTACTAAGCTAAAGACGCTAAGACAAAGAGAATGAATTGGGGAAATACTTGTGGGAAAAACCAATTGATTAAGACAATACCCAAGGAAGAATCCACCTAGACTTCACTTGTTATCTAACTCAACCGGACGATTTATTCACTTGACTTGATCCGTAGGATTCCTAATGTATATTAATACCTCTCTCGAGGCTACTAACGTCTAACCCTAGGTTGATTAATTGAAATCTCTTTCTAATTAAAACCCCTAGAATTGCATTAACTCGATCTATGGACTCCCATATTAGGTTTGACCCTAATCCAGAAGCAGATTTTAAGTCACCCTATCTCTAGGCGCGCGAGCAACTCTCGCTAATTATGCTAGATCTACTCTTAGGCGGGGTCTATTCCTCCTCTGCCTAAGCACATCAATACTTGAATCAATATCCTGAAATATCAAAGCAAGAATTAAGAACACATAATTAAGAACAAATCAAGTATTTATCATATAGCTCAGAAAACAAAAACAAGATCCGTCTTAGGTTTCATCTCCCTCAGGTATATGAGGGTGTAGTTCATAATAATAAAAGAATACATCTCAGAAGAAAAGATAAAACAAAACATAAGAAAAACCCTAAAACCCCCTGAAGGAATTGAAGAGAAGATCTTCCGTCTTGAGTATGACTCCGGCTTCTTGAGATGAATCAACTGGCTTTCTTCGAGTAAATCCTACGATTCTAACCTCTCCGGCTTGTCTCGTTGGCCTAGCTGGACGTCCCCCTAAAGGTTGGCCTTTAGGGTGTTTATATAGGATTTTGGAATGTGTTTCTTTGCCTTTAAGTACCCTAATCCGAATAAAATTCTTTTTTGTCATGGTAGGGACACGCCCATGGCACACGCCCGTGTAAGTCGAGTTGTAGGCCGTGTTCGAGCCTGCTAAGGAGGCACAGCTGTGTGGTGAAACCCCAGGCCGTGTTGATTTCTCACTTTGGCCCATTTGGCCCTTTTTCAGTCCATTTCTCGTTCTTTTCATCCTCCTATGCTCTCCTGAGTATAAAACATGAAATTAAAGGATTAAGAGCACCAAATTTCATAATTTAAAGGATAAACCATCCAAAAGCATGCTAAATGTTGGATTAAACTATGTTACTATTACGGTTTATCAAATACCCCCACACTTAAGCTTTTGCTTCTCCTCAAGCAAAAATCTCAACTCACAATTAAAACGAACTTCCTCAATTCATGATATTCATCAATAATGTTTCATCATAATTCATAGGTAATTCATACATTAATAAGTTAACCGGGAGATTCCTAAAGATTCAAACAATCAAAGTTATAGTTTTTATAGTACGAAAAATAGGTGTTTCCCCTTACCTAAATAATTACCTCTAATTCAAAATCGACAAGAGTTGACATCCTCACTAAAGATTCACTCAAATCACTCAAAGTGTTTAAGGTTCAAAATTAAGCACTCAAAAGTCGAACACGAAAGGTTAATCCCATAGGCTTGCATGAAAATCAAATCTCCACGACTATAATATGAGATGATACACAAATCAAAAGGTCTTTAAAAAGGGTTGTAACGGGGCTTGGGGTAAAGGTGTGGATAAAGGCTAAATTAGAGGGTTAGAATCAAGACTGAATTGACAAATTACCTAACTAAAAAGTTGTACTAATACTAAATAATTACATCACGGAAACTTAATACTGATAAAATGAGCTTCTTCTAAAGATAATGAAATTAACAGTTTGAGCTCATAGAACTACTAATAATGAATATACTTCGTTTTTTTTTATTAAGAACAAATCATACAATAATAAATAAATTAATAACTAAAATGGAAAGCATAGTTTTGCTAAGTAATCTGTTCAAATCAGACCTCGACTTAATGTGGGTCAAATTAATTAAAGGGATTTCAACAATAATGGTTTGTGGTTAATATTGAGGGTGAGTCAATAAAATGGGTTGTTAGGATTAAAGGGGTTCACTAGGGGTTAATTATGTTGGTAGGTTTTTTTAGTGGAGTAAGTGGGTTAAAACCTAGGCGCCTTTATCATCTTAGTATATCAACTCAAAGGTGTAGTCTCGACATGTATAATCGATGCAAGTTCTAGAATAACAAATCAATGTTGACACACTCATAATTAATAAAGTGAGCAAGGAAAGGAATGTATGCTCTAAAAGGCTCAAAATCTCACAAAAATTATGGGCTTTTTGATATCAACCTTGTAAATTTCAAACTTCAAAGTAATAATTAGATTCGAGTAGACAACCTAACAAATTTTTACTTCTTTGGAAATAGACTCATCATGCTTGATTCTCTAGTTTCCTATAGTTTAAATCATCACTGCACAATTATCAATGACTTAATCCAAAACATATCAATAAAAATCATAAATCAAAGGAAATTTCATTCTGATAGTGATATGAGAAAATTACTTAAGAAACAAGGTATAATTCAGGATTTGAGAATAATGAAAAAAAAAGTTAGGCACTTTTAAGATTCATCCCCTACACTTAAGATGTACATTGCCCTCAATGTACAAAGATATATAAAAACAGAAAATAAAAAGATAGGGAGAGAAGTGAAACTTCTTGAATTTTGGATAAAATCTGTGGAGGATGATTAATGATGATGACTTAAGCATAGGTGAATGTGGTGGTGATTACTCTGGTGATATGTTCGTTCTTGGAGTGGCAAATTGAACCTACTTAAACTGCAAAGTCATCAGTTAAATGTTTAGGGAGTACTATTTAATGGATGTTGTTATAGATACTCGAGAGTTAGACAGCCAGTGATAAAAGAAATTAAATTTTACTAATAAAAGAAATTAAATTTTACTCGAGAGTTAGCCCGTACGTCGTCGGATAGTTGGACCTACTCCAAAGCGGTCCAATCAATACATCTCCCTGTGCCGAGTGGTCGTGCGCGAAGTATCTTATAAAGGTCCTCTTGAGCCCCTGGAGGAAATTGTAAGAATGGGTGGCGCACTTCGGCGGATGCGCTGGATGATGACGAACCGGGTCCCTTTCGTTTTTTAGAACTAGGGACTGCGGTTTTCTTACCTCGGGATGATGACATTGTAGTCCTGAAAATATCAGATATTCAATGATTCAAGTAATATTTTAGCCAAGACATATTTCATAACTTTCAAGGATTTCAACAATTATCAGAAATATAACAAGGACAACAATCATAATAAGAATAAACTAATGTTAATCGTTATTATTTAAGCAAAGATTAAATGAATAAATCAATCTAATATAACTAATATTAAACAATAAGAATAAACTAAATAAATAAAATTCTAGGAAAGAAAATGTATAAAATGAGGGGTGACCGGTAGATTTTTTGGAGAGGAGCGGCGCGGTTGAGGTGGTGGGTGGAGCACGGGCGTTGCTGGGTGATACACGGGCGTGTGTTGCGAATAGATGGGGGAACACGACTGTGTCGCGTTTGGGATGGGCGTTTATTCCGTTGGCACGGGCGTGGTCTGTTTTTTTCTATGTGTATATGGAAGAGAGAACGTGCTAAGGGGTATGGAGAGTTAAGGGAGGAGAGGGATTCGCTGGTGGCCGGAATGGGATGGTGTTTTTAGAGAGAAAACGGATAGGGTTTTGGCAGTTTAGGGGAAATTTTGGGGAAGACGGGTGTTGGTTACTTTAAATACGGTTGGGGGACACGGGCAGGGGCCACGCCCGTGTTCCCTTTATTCAGCCCGTGTTTTTAGAGAATTTTAAATTTAGGCGCGTTTATGCTGTGTCCCACACCCGTGTTATTTGTTCTATGCCCGTGCTTCGTAAGTCAGTGTCGTCCACGGTCATAGGGTACGGGCGTGTCTTATGCCCGTGTTTGGTTACTTAGTGTTCTCCACGGGTTGCATGCACGGGCGTGTCGTACGCCCGTGTCGATTACTCAGTATCGACCACGGTCGAATCGCACGGGCGTGTGTTTTTATCGTAGCACGTGTTCTCTAAACTGTTTCGACCACGACCGTGTCGCACGGCCGTGTCATTTAGTCGGTGCCCGTGTATCGTATAAATTTTTGTCTTGTTTCTGTACGGTCTCTGCCACGCCTATATACCCATTCGTGGCGTCCACACGGCCACGGCCACGGCCGTGTGTAAGGCTATGTGGTACGTAAACCCTGCGCTTAATAAACCGGTTAGTTTTCCGTTGGGTGCTACAAATCGGAAATATAACTTTAGTGAAGTTAGTGCTCGGGTTGCCTCCCGAGAAGCGCTCGTTTAAAGTCTTAAGCTAGACTTACCCTATTTTCATTTCTAAATGAAGGTTCACGGAGCCGAAGCTCCTCTCTCAAATCCCTAAAATCGTCTCCATTATAAATTTTCAGTCGCTGACCATTTACCTTGAATGTGCCACGAGATGGATGAGTTACCTCAATTGTGCCGTAGGGAAAAATAGTTTTGATCACTAATGGACCTGACCATCTTGATTTCAGCTTTCCAGGAAACAGTTTGAGCCTTGAATTGTATAGCAGGACTAAGTCTCCTACTTCGAATTGCTTTGATTGCTTTAAACGAGCATCATGGCGTTGTTTTTTTGCCTCTTTATATAGTCGTGAGTTCTCATAGGCATCAGCTCGCCATTCATCTACCTCGTTCATCTGCATCATCCTCTTCTCACCTACGATTTTAATATCATAATTTAAGAATTTTAAAGCCCAAAAAGCTTTGTGCTCTAACTCGAATGGTAGATGACAAATTTTTTCGTAGACAAGTTTGTATGGGGATGTTCCTAGGGGGGTTTTAAACGCTGTTCTATAGGCCCATAAAGCATCGTCTACTTTTAATGCCCAATCTTTTCTATTTGATTCAACCGTTTTCTCTAAGATGCGCTTAAGCTCTCGATTTGCTACTTCTACTTGCCCACTGGTTTGAGGGTGATAAGGGGTAGCTATCCTGTGGTGTACCCCATATTTTTTTAAGACTTTATCAAATTGAGTATTACAAAAATGAGTACCCCTATCACTAATAATTGCTCTAGGTGTTCCAAATTGAGAGAACAGTTTCTTAAGAAACTTCACTACTACTCTGGCATCGTTAGTAGGTAAAGCTTCGGCTTCCACCCATTTTGACATGTAATCTACTGCTACTAGGATGTATTTATTTTCGAATGAACTAGGAAATGGACCCATAAAATCAATACCCCATACGTCGAATATTTCGCATGATAGCATATATGTTTGAGGCATCTCATCGCGTTTAGAGACATTACCTGTTCTTTGGCATTTATCACACGAAGCGACATACCCGTTGGCATCTTTAAATAGAGTGGGCCAATAAAAACCTAATTCGAGTGTTTTATGTGTTGTCTTAATCCCGCTGTAATGTCCTCCTGAAGGTCCTGAGTGGCAATGTTCTAGGATTTTGCTTACTTCTGCCTTCGTGACGCATCTCCGAATTACTTGATCTGCGCAATTACGGAAAAGAAAGGGGTCCTCCCAAAAATAGTTCTTCGCATCAGCAAAGAATCGCTTCTTTTGATGATGTGTTAACCTTTTTGGTAGGATGCTAGCAGCTAAATAATTCGCAATATCTGCAAACTAGGGTACCTCGGAGTCGGTTATAGAAGAGAGTTGTTCTTCAGGAAATGAGTCATTTATCTCACTCTCGTCGAGTTCTCTGATATGTGGATTTTCAAGCCTAGAAAGATGATTTGCTGCAAGATTTTCAGCTCCTTTCTTATCCTGAATTTCCAAATCAAATTCCTGCAAGAGTAGAATCCATCTTATGAGTCGAGGTTTTGCATCGGATTTAGTTAAAAGATAACGAAGAGCTGAATGGTCAGTGTAAACGACAACTTTAGATAGTATCAAATATTGTCTAAATTTATCAAATGTAAAAACCACTGCTAGCAATTCTTTTTCTGTGGTGGTGTAATTTTCTTGTGCAGCCGTTAATGTCTTGCTAGCGTAATAGATCGGCTGGAAGTGCTTGTCTCTTCGCTGTCCTAAAACTGCACCTACTGCAAAATCACTCGCATCACACATTAGTTCAAAGGGTAGATTCCAATCAGGTGCAATTATAATTGGAGCATTTATTAATTTATCTTTGAGGATATTAAATGCATCTAAACATTCCTGATCAAAATTAAAAGGTACATTTTTTTCTAGTAATTTTGTTAAAGGCTTAGCTATTTTAGAAAAATCTTTAATGAATCTTCTATAAAATCCAGCATGTCCTAAAAAACTTCTAATAGCCTTGACTGAACTAGGAGGGGGTGATTTTTCTATGGTTTCAACTTTTGCTTTGTCTACCTCAACCCCTTTACTAGAAATTTTATGTCCTAACACAATCCCTTCTCGAACCATAAAGTGACATTTTTCCCAATTTAAAACCAAGTCCGTTTCCTCACATCTCATTAGAACTCGTTTTAAATTTTTAAGGAAAAGATGGAAAGAATTACCGAATACCGAAAAGTCATCCATAAATACCTCCATAATGTTTTCCACAAGTTCGTCAAAGATGGCTAGCATGCAGCGCTGAAAAGTAGCAGGAGCATTACATAATCCAAAAGGCATTCTACGATAAGCAAACGTACCGTATGGACATGTAAATGTTGTCTTTTCTTGATCCTCGGGGGATATTGGGATTTGGAAGTAGCCGAAGAGTCCGTCTAGGAAGCAGTAGTACATATGCCCAGATAATCTCTCTAACATCTGATCAATAAAGGGCAAAGGGAAGTGATCTTTTCGGGTGGCATCGTTCAACTTTCTATAGTCGATACAGACTCTCCAACCCGTGACTGTTCTAGTAGGAATCAATTCATTCTTTTCGTTGGCTACAACAGTCATGCCCTCTTTCTTTGGAACGACCTGCACAGGACTTACCCAAGAACTATCAAAAATAGGATAGATTATTCCGGCATCAAGAAGTTTAATTACCTCAGCTTTAACAACTTCTTTCACGTTGGGATTCAATTGTCTTTGAGGTTGCACACATGGTTTATACTCATCTTCCATTAAACTTTTATGGGTGCAAAACGATGGGCTTATTCCTTTAATGTCAGAAATTTTCCAAGCTATAGCTCTTTTATGTTCCCTTAGTACCTGTAGCAACTCGTCTTTCTCTCTTGGTTTCAGTTCTAAAGAGATAATTACTGGTAGCGTAGAGTTATCCCCTAGGAATGCATATTCTAAGTGTTTTGGCAACTGTTTTAATTCTGATTTGGGCGGCTCATCAATAGAGGGTTTTTGTTTTAGTTAAATGCGTTGATTTCAATACCCTCTTCTTTAAATGCTCTGTCTAGAGGAAGATGTATTAGAATTCAATTCATCGATATCATCATCTACCCCCTCACCTTGTGTAAGACACAGTTCCATCGTGTCGTTATGTATGATTTCCTGCAAAGAATGTAACACCCCCAAACCCGGCCCATTCACTACGACCGAATCTGGTTATGTCACTGGGAAAGACGGTTGGAAATCTTTGACCTTAGAACTAACTTGAAAATTTGTTATCGCTGAAGAATCATGTCCATTTAAAAACTGGTAAATAATATAAGTTTGTTGAAAATTTCCGAATTAAAACATTATTATAAGTTGCTATAATATGAATCTTTTGCGAAAATATTACTAAGTGTAGTGTAAACCTCAACATTAATGAATAGAGTACTTTAAATCCAAGAGGCCCTTATTACATCAAATAAAATCTCAAAATACTGATAATATAAAATACTTAAATAAAGTAAAACATCTTCTGTATGAAAATCTCCTTCTGCATGGGCCACCTTGTATCCACTCCAACCCGTCCACTAGTCACGACTCACCTGCGATGATGGATAAATAATTGGGTGAGTCACAATGACTCAGTGTGTAAGTTAACCACTGAAATCCACCCACATGCTAGCCACATAATATCCCAATTATCAAATGCAACAAGTAATATATATATCATTTTAACAATTACCACAATCTGGGCTTGGCCCACATTCAACTCATACTCAAATACTGGGCTAGGCCCATTTCTCAATAAAACACGTATCAACTGGGCTTGGCCCATTTCCACGTATGTTCCCAAAACATACCTATCCACATGTCATATTGGGCTTGGCCCATTTCCATATTATTACAAAAAATAATGCAACATGATTCCCAACCCAACCTAGGGTCCATCCGCTACACACCCCTCTTATCCGACCTACCACACACGGGGACTATCGAGTCACCCTCTCCTTTTCCTCCAAAAGGCAACCAATGCCATCCACGATGTAGCGTATAGCTAACATCAAACCACGATGGAGCACCACGGCAATCCATCAAGCCACGATATGGCATAAAGCCCATATCAATCAAGGTAACCACGCGAACTAAATCGCAAAGATCCACAACGCGACCTCGGTCGGCGCCAATCCACGATGTAGCACAAAGTGACATCAACCACGTGCTTGAAGTACACCCGTACCTTTTTCATAAACCCACCCATGCACATGTAACATAATATAATCGTAGATGATGCATGTGCATGCTATTCACAATCATAGGCATACTCACATATTGAAAATCAATTATCACATATTAGTCGATTTGCTACTAACTGGTCATCATCATACCCCCTTCAAGGGTATCATTCTCACATATCTCGCACTTGTTAGCAACATATAAAACAGAGCAAATATCACGCAAATCCGGAAATAATGGCTAACTACACACCTTATTACTAGGAGTTCTAGACTCTCGATCCTCGGCGCTATCGTCTAGCGAAACTACGGCTATTTGCTTAACGTTTCTGTTCTTTGGCCCACACCACAGTGGCCAATCCCGTCATGACAACGGATCTTTTCTTAAACTTGAATAGGGACCTTCCCTTGCCCACTCGTGAGTTGTGGCCTCCATCAAAAGCTTAATCAATTAAACAGTTAACCCCAAAACACCACTTAAGCATTTAACCTTAATAAATAACCTTACCTCCACTTGATCAAACCGATTTGCTACAAGCGGAGGCTTGGCCAACCACTAAAACCCCAAAGTATCCCATCCACGGAACCCGAAAAGATCTAAGTTAACATTCGCCCAAGTGCTATCAAGTTGAGAGAAAGAAATTTGGCAAAGGGGTGATGGATGTAGATTCGGCTATTAGTTAAATCAAGGGTAGGGAACATTGGTTTCACCAAAGAGAGGAGAAAGAAAGGTGTGGGGTGTACTTTTGGTTTTGAAGTGAAAAGGAAGGGAAATAGGGAGAGTGGAGGTTCAAACACTTGGAAAAAAATGTGAGAGAGAGGAAAGGAGAGAAGGCGGATGATGAATGAATAATGAGCACTCCCCTATTTATACTAAAAGGCCAAGCTCCAACCCCCAAAAATAGTCCTCAAAATCTTCCTAAAATACCTCCCTACCACCCATTCAAAAAGTTTGAATGAGTCAAACTTTTACCTAGCCAAATTCAAAAAAATTGACCAAGTCTTCTCCACCTTTTAAGCCTTTCAAACCGTCCATCCACCCCACCAAGATGACGCAAAAAAAGAATGCCCATCTCACTGCTCTTGCGAATCGAACTGAGAGCCTCTCCCTTCCCTGCATGTGGCGTCAATTGCAAGGCCCTAAGTGGCGCCTCATTGCCACTTTACCACTTGGTTTCTTGTGCCATAAACTCCTAAATAATTCTCTTAAGACACCCCTCGCCAAGCTCCCCCTTTTAACCCCTAAAACTAAAAATTAACCAAAGCAATCTACCACCACCTAGGGTTCTCAGGACCCCTAAAACTTACCCAACCACACACTAGAGTGTGCCAACACCCGAGCTAAGCACCAAAAGCCTAACCCCTAAAACCAGGGTGTTACAAAGAATCTTGAATAATGTGATCAGTGGCATCAATAAAATAACAGGAATCATCTTGTTCTCGAGAATATCGCATAGCATCGTAAATTTGAAAAATAATTTCCTCGTCGCCTACCCTTAGCGCAAGTTTACCATCACCGACATCAATAACGGCCCTAGCAGTAGCTAAAAAGGGACGCTCCAAAATTAAAGGTACATCAACGTCCACATCCATGTCAAGCACAACAAAATCAACAGGGAATATAAATTTATCAAATTTTACTAGAATATCTTCAATAATTCCCTTGGGATATTTAATAGATCTGTCAGCTAACTGAATACTAATCCTAGTGGGTTTTGGTTCCCCAAGACTAAGTTGCTTAAACATTTTATAAGGCACTAAATTAATACTGGCACCTAAGTCAGCTAGTGCTTTCTCAATGTTTAAACTACCAATTAGACAGGGAATGGTGAAACTTCTTGGATCTTTCAATTTGGTTGGCAGCTTGTTTTGGATGATGGCTGAACATTCTTCATTAAGTTCCACTGTTAATATCTCTTCAAACATCCTTTTATTTGTGAGAAGCTCTTTTAGGAATTTTGCATACGTCGGCATCTGTGAAATTGAAACATCCCAAACCCGGCCCACGAGCCTTGACCGGATCTGGTATGTTCCTTGAAGAAAACCAGTTCACATTTCCTTTATTACCTTTGAAAAACTGTGGGTTTTGAAGAAAGTTTGTTTGTGGGTTGGGCTTGAGTTGAAAACAAGTTTGTTTTATGTTAAAAACCCATTTACCTCGAGTGACAAAAATATTTAAAGTTTATTCTTAAACTAAATTGACTTAAGCTCTAATAAAATTTCGTCACATAGCAAATAGAACAGAAATTAACATAGTTCACTATGGCCTTATTACATCAAATAAAACCCAAAATAAAATTTATAAAGTGCTTAAATAAATTAAAATGTCCAAATTAAATAAAACTTCAAGCTGAGCATGGCCACCACAAGTTCTACCGTCTCGGTCCATCACCGCTTCATCACACAAAACATGTTCCCACAACGGGTGAGTCAACAGACTCAATGTGTACTACAACACTAAATCTTAACAACTTAGGCATACGTAATCACATCACATACCAATTCACATAATAGATCAAAATAATGATGCAATCCCAACCCAAACCTATATGCCATCCGCTACACATCCCCGTACCAACCTGCACACCGTGGGGACTACTAAGTCGACCCTCCATCCGCTACACACCATCGAAGGCGCCATTTGCAATCGACGTGCTCATCACCCTTATGAGTATTCGTGGTCTTAGGTCACCACACTCGGATATCGTGGTCTTAGGTCACCACATTCAGATTATCGTGGTCTTAGGTCACCACATTAAGATTTCGTGGTCTTAGGTCACCACATTCACTTCCCCTTTTCAATAACCCATGTGCCCCATAACATATATTACGCATTAACATGCCAACTTTCACATTCTTATCACATATTAAATATAACATGTTTCATAATCCTAGTAGGAGTAGGATACGTACCTGGGTACTTTGTACCATTCACGGTACCTTAGCCATATTCTTGCACATTATTATAGTCACATACAAATTAAATAATGCCATAAATAAATTAAGAAGTAGTGTGAGGTACACACCTGGTTAACTTAGCGTATTCCTTGAAATCCCGAAAAAAAAAAGAAAAACCGATCTATCGCTTTAGATCCTTAATCCCTACATTTGGTCAATCCCTTACTATTTAGTAAAAGCCTATTCGGCCATAAGACTGAATCTCGAAGGATTATTGTAACCAAAACTTACCTTGTGCCGATCAAATCCCGAAAACTTGCTGAGTTCCTTCTTGAAATCGGCTAGCCATTAAATCACTTAGCTATGTCAGTTTCCGACTTTTGAATAAATAAGAAACAGTTCTAAATACCAAAAATAGGCCTTGGCCGAATACCTTATATGGTTACCTTGTGGATTCTAAAGTCCCGAAAAGATTCACTTGCTTAGGGAGTTGTCGAAATACCTTGAAGCTTTAAATCCCGAAAAATCCTCCTTTTAGTCGCCTACTCTGATAATCCCGAAAGATCCCTTATTTGAAGAAATCGATTGCACCTTCACTTCAACCTTCAGGGATTCGGCTATGGCTAGATGATGATCTCACAACCTTCGGCTTTTGGAAGGTTGAGAGAAAAAGAAAAAGGAAGAGAAGAAAGGTGAAGAAATCGGCTTGATTTGCTAGAGATTTCGGTTTTGACAAGATAGCAGAGAAGAGAGGATTTTGCTAGGAAAATTCGGCAGAGGGAAGAGAATGAATGAATGGCCTTAGTTCTCCTCCTTGTGCCGAAATTACTAGGCCAAGACTCCCTTACTTGGCCACCACTCTTCTATTTTGATAGCTTTATCCCTTTAATTTAAAATTAAAAGAAATAATCCTTTTAATTATACCAATAATTATCCCTCATTTATCCACCTATTTAACCAAAATTTAAAGAGGATAAAACTCCTCTTTTAAGAGCCTTCATGCCGTCCAACTCCCTTGCTCCTTGTAGCAAAAAAAATATTTTATTTTGCTTCCTATGTGACTCGAACCTTGGCCCCTTTCTCTTTGGACATGGCGTCACTTGCTAGGCCCTAAGTGGTGCCTTGTAGCCATTTTACCAAGGCTATTTGTATGTCATATTTCACATACATTTTCTCTTAAGACCACCTTGCCTTAGTTTCCCCTTTTTGAACTTTAAAACTTAACATTTCTATGACATTTCCTTACATTTCCAAGTTTCCAAAAATTTTCGTTTTCCTCTTTAAACTTGACATTTCCTTTCATTTCCAAGTTTCCAGAAATGTTCGCTTTCCTCTTTTGAATCTAAATCATTTCCTTACATTTCCTAGTTTCCAAGAATGTTCACTTTCCTCTTTTGAATCATTTCTAAATCATTTCCTTACACTTCCTAGTTTCCAAAAATATTCAGAATACATTCATAACACATAAGACATGTCATTTCGCACAATTAAACTGGAAATGCATAGGCTCTTTTCAGGATGTTACAGTTCTACCCCCCTTAAAATAATTTCGTCCTCAAAATTTCCTAGCTAAAATAATTGAGGGTATTGCCGTCGCATTGCCTCTTCTGGCTCCCACGAAGCTTCCTCCGATCCATGGTTGCGCCATAACACTTTGACTAGAGGAACTGACTTCCTCCGCAACACTTTCACGTCTCGTTCCAAAATCTGAATCGGCTCCTCTTCGTAGGATAAGTCTGGCCTTAGCTCCACCTCTTCAACCGGTACTACGTGAGATGGATCCGATCGATATCGCCGTAGCATGGAAACATGGAATACGTCGTGCATCTGCTTCAACTCCGATGGCAACTCTAACTGATATGCCACTGGTCCAACCCGCTTCAACACTCGGTAGGGCCCTATAAACCTTGGGCTTAACTTCCCTTTGCAACCAAACCTCATCACCTTCTTCCAAGGCGAGACTTTCAGAAACACTTGATCTCCCACTTCAAACTCTAATTCTTTTCGTTTAAGGTCTGCGTACGACTTTTGCCTATCAGAGGCTTCTTTTAACCGTGCCCTGATTATCTCAACCTTCTCTTCCGTTTCTGCCACTAACTCTGTGCCCAAAACTCAACGTTCTCCTAACTCAGTCCAACAAGTAGGTGTTTGACATTTCCGACCATACAACGCTTCATATGGTGCCATCCGAATGCTAGCTTTGATAGGCATTTGTTGTTGTAGGCGAACTTCAGCTAAAGGCAAATAGTCTTCCCAACTTCCTCGAAAATCCATCACACAACCTCTCAACATATCCTCCAACACTTGTATAACCCGTTCGATTGCCGTCGATTGTGGATGAAAAGCCGTAGTGAAGTCTAACTTAGTGCCTAAAGCTTGATGAAGTGCCCTCCAAAACCGAGGCGTAAACCTTGGGTCCCTATCGGAGATGATCGATACCGGTACTCGCGTGCAACCTCACAATTTTCGCTACATATAATTTGGCAAACTTAGAAGAGAATAATCCATTCTTCTTGGAATGAAATCACGCGGACTTGGTCAAGCGGTCCACTATTACCCATACCGAGTCCTTCTTAGTAGGCGTAAGGGAAGCCCAATAACGAAGTCCATGGTGATTCTTGCCCACTTCCATTGTGGAATCTCGATTGGCTGAAGTAATCCCGATGGAACTTGGTGTTCAGCCTTAACTTCCTGACACGTCAGACATTTCCCCACGAATTCAGTAACTTCCCGCTTAAGACCAAGCTACGTAATCTGTTCCCTTAAATCCTGTACAACTTAGTGCCTCGGGATGCATAGCATATGGGCTACTATCGCGCTCCCGAAGAATCCTTTGTCTTAACTCCTCGTCTTTTGGCATACGGATCTTTCCCTTGAAGCACAATACTCCCTCATTGTTAACACCATAATCTTCTAACTCTCCGTTCTGTACTTGCTGTAGCTTAGCACTTAAGTCCTCATCCAACAATTGACTTTCCTTTACTTCATTCAACCACGTGGGTTTGACTTGCAGTTCGCCAACGGACTTCCATCATCATACAAACTTAAGTGTGCGAACATCGCCTCCTAGATCCGACACCACTTTCCGACTTAAGGCATCTGCTACCACATTCGCCTTGCACGGGTGATACTCGATCGAACAATCATAATCCTTTAATAGCTCCACCCACCTTGGCTGTCTTAGGTTCAACTCCTTACGAGTCAATAGAGATACTTTAGACTTTTGTGGTGCATGTAGATCACCGACTTTTCTCCATAAAGGTAAAGCCTCCACACCTTAAGAGCGAAGACCACTGCCGCCAATTCCAATTCATGAGTTGGGTAGTTAACCTCATGAGGCCTTAATCGCCGAGGCGCATAAGCGACCACTTTTCCATCTTGCATTAGAACACACCCTAATCCCGTATGCGAAGCGTCATAGTATACCACAAACTTCCTTTCTCCGCCTCCCTTTGGAATTAACACTGGAGCTTGATCAAGACCTTCTTGAGCTTCTCAAAGCTCTGCTTGCTTATCCGTCCATACAAAGGGTACTTCCTTCCTCAATAACTTTGTCAAAGCGCGGCTATTGGCGAGAACCCTTCTACAAACCTCCTGTAATAGCTTTGCCAAACCTAAGAAACTTGATTTCAGCCACGGACCTAAGTGGTTTCCAATCCAACACTGCCTCGATCTTCCTAGGATCCACCCTTATTCCTCTGCGGATACCACATGTCCTAAGAATGCCACCTCCTTAAGCCAAAATTCACACTTGCTGAATTTGGCATGAGCTTCTTTTCCCTTAATACTTGTAGCACTATCCGTAGGTGCTCAACATGCTCATCCTCGACTTGAGTATACTAAGATGTCGTCGATGAACACGACGACGAACCTATCCAAGTAAATTTGGAAGACCCGGTTCATCATATCCATGAACAACTGCTTTGGAGCGTTCGTCAACCCAAACGGCATTACTACAAACTCATAATGGCCGTATCTTGTCCTAAAGGCGGTCTTATGGATATCTCGCCTCCTTCACCTTCAAATGATGATATCCGGACCTTAGATCGATCTTTGAAAATACGGCGACCCCCTTAAGGTGATCGAACAAGTCGTCTATCCTTGGCAAAGGGTACTTGTTCTTGATGGTCGACTTATTCAATCGACGATAGTCTATGCACATTCGCATAGTCCCATCTTTCTTCTTCACAAACAAGACCGGTGCTCCCCATGGAGACACTGCGGGTCGAGATGAACCCACGATCCAAAGAATTCTTGAATCGAGCCTTGAGCTCAACTAACTCCTTTGGCGCCATTCGGTATGGGCGATTGACACGAGAGCTGCTCATTCGGTAGCAAGTCTATTCCAAATTCCACCTCCCTATCCGGGGGTATTCACAGTAATTCCTCTGAAACACATACACGAAGTCCCTTACCGTTCTAACTCCATTGACTCCTTCCTCCTTTCCATCTAACGCACTTACGAAGGCTAAAAATGCCTTGCACCCTTTCCAGAACCATCCTTTCAGCCTTTAGTGCCGAAACTACATTAGACAAGTAGTTTCTTCTTTCTCCTATCATGATAATCACCTCACCCTCCGGGGTTCTTAGTTCCATTCATTTAGCCACACAATCCAACACGGCTCGATGCTCTACTAGCCAGTCCATGCCAAGAATAAGGTCGAATTCTCCAAAAGGAAGTTCCATTAAGTCGGCTCAAAATTTCACTCCTGAATCTCTAGAGGTACACTCAGAAAGATCTTATCCACCACTACGGATTTGGCCTAATGGGCTTACTACGATCATCTGCCTACCGGAGAGTTCGAGTCTAGGCCTAGTGTTTCCACTACACTACATGCAACATAGGAATGGGTCGAGCCCACATCAATCAGAGCATAATAAGGTTTCCCAAATATAAGGAACGTACCGGTTATGACGTCCGGTGCGTCTCCATCCTCCCTCCGTGAACCGCATAAACCAAACCCGGTTGCCTTGCCTCGATGTTAGCGACACCTCTGCCCGGTGTTCCTCGTCCTCTTCCAAACCATTACCTCTATTATTCCGGACCACGACTACGTTGGGGCTGCTGTCCACCTCTACCACCTGATGAACATTACGAGTGCTGCCGACTCTCCTCCGGCTTCTTTGGACAATCCTTAATCATGTGGTCCTTAGACCCACACCAAACATCCTCCGTCTTTTTCCAACACTCTCCTAAGTGTTTCTTCCCACACCGGTCACAAGGATGATCTTGCCCTCCTGTGGCGACTTGCCGACCTCGCGACTATCAACTCTAGGCCTTTTATTCCCGAGATGATCTGACGAACCAAAGCCTCTTTTACTCACATTGCGGTGAAGTTCCGCTTTGTAGAATCCTTAATCCCCTCGATTACCTTAGCTTTTTCTACTAAAGCGAGAAAACTCGTTCTCGATGCGGAGCTATCAACGACCTTAAATCATCCCTCAAACCGTCCTCAAATCGGACACACCGTTCATGCTCTGTAGCCACCACTCCTCGAGCATAACGGCTCGACCTCGAAACTCGGCTTTATACTGCGCCACGGACTTGTTCCCTTGAACCACCCCATAAATGCCTTCCTTTGCTCATCGATTATCACCGTGCAAACGACATACTTCTTCCGATAAGCCGTCTTAACATAGTCCCACGTCGGATCCTCACCGTGGCACCATCACGAATCGTGAGCCACCATTGATGCGCTTCATCGCGTAGGAACGCCACCATTCCTTTCACCTTCTCTTCGGGGGTTAGATCTAGTTCATCCATGATCCGCTCGGTTGATTCCAACCAATACTCGGTGATGCTCGGGTGCCACTCCGACACTCCACGGAACACCTCGGCTCGTTGGCACGAAGTCGCTCAGTACCGACTTCCGGGCTCTCGAATTTCCTCCCGCACCAGACCACCAACTCTAGAACTCGCAGCACGACCGCGACTGCGGCATCATCCTCATGCGCGCGTGCTTGCCGCTCAACACCAACGGTGGGGTGGTGGTGGCATCTCGTTGTCGGACCACGACACGATCTAACGGGTTCCGACACGGTCATTCTACCTCTACCGCGTCCTCGTACATTACGACCACGTCCCCTAGAGCTCATTTCTACCGTCGCGATCTGATTAAAAAGTTTTATGAATTAGTGCTTGTTTCACTTATTACCCGCGAAGAAGTTTTATGAAAAGAAATTTTAGGAGTGGTTCTTTCGTATTCATACATGCACACAGTCTTTGCATTCATACATCCATCAATCAATTATGAACTTCCGTTCATTCGAAGAAATGTTGTAGTTTCCATTGTTGTTGTTTTTCCACTACCCGTGGGTATTTTAGTAATTTGTCCTATAGGGTATTTTGGAAATTTTGAATCTCGAGGGTATTTTGGAAATTTCATAAACCAAGGGCATTTCGTAATTTTACCGCTAGAAAGTATTTTAGTAATTTTGCAATTCGGAAATTTTTCAAAAATTTTGTAAATATAGTTCTCACGAATTAAAAGGGTAATTTTAAGAGTTTTAGAACTAGGTTTTTTTATAAAAACACGGCTAGTTCCCTTCGGGTTTTAGTTATTGTGTTTAGCCTATGACCAGAGTCCTCTTGGTCGGGGTGAACCAAAAGCTACGCACCAGTAGGATTCGAGTGGAGAGGAGGTGAGTCACGCGGTTTGCTTAAGTACCAAGCTCTCACCAAACCGGTCCTAGACATGCGCATGAGGTTGCCACACCCACCGAGTCTTCTTGGTTAGGGTGAACCAGGAAGCTACGCACTGGTAGGATTCAGCGAAGAGGAGGTGAGTCACTAGGATCGCTTAAATACCGAGGCTCTTCCGGATCCAATCCTAGACATGCGCACGAGGGGTTACCACACCCTAACTTCGGTGACTTAGCCATAGGTTTGTTTAGGCATTTAAGTCTTATGTATTTGTGTTTGAGTAGACTAGACCTACGGTTCAAGTACCTATCATACTATTCTACGTTCCATTACATTTCTACCCTTCTACAGATCATATTAAAAATCACACAAGGGATAGGGGTACTCACCGTGGACCTCGGGTGAGACTTGGGTGCCATGCGAGAAAACCCTGCTGATTTCATAAAATATTTTTATAAAACTTATTTGGGCTCGATTCGAAAATGTTTTGGGCCTTAAACCTCGGCCGAGTTTGAAACGGCTCGATACCAAACTGAAACATCCCAAACTCGGCCCACGAGCCTTGACCAGATCTGGTATGTTCCTTGAAGAAAACCAGTTCACATTTCCTTTATTACCTTTGAAAAAGCGTGGGTTTTGAAGAAAGTTTGTTTGTGGGTTGGGCTTGAGTTGAAAACAAGTTTGTTTTATGTTAAAAACCCATTTACCTCGAGTGACAAAAATATTTAAAGTTTATTCTTAAACTAAATTGACTTAAGCTCTAATAAAATTCCGTCACATAGCAAATAGAACAGAAATTAACATAGTTCACTATGGCCTTATTACATCAAATAAAACCCAAAATAAAATTTATAAAGTGCTTAAATAAATTAAAATGTCCAAATTAAATAAAACTTCAAGTGAGCATGGCCACCACAAGTTCTGCTGCCTCGGTCCATCACTGCTCATCACACAAACATGTTCCCACAGCGGGGTGAGTCAACAGACTCAATGTGTACTACAACACTAAATCTTAACAACTTAGGCATACGTAATCACATCACATACCAATTCACATAATAGATCAAAATAATGATGCAATCCCAACCCAAACCTATATGCCATCCGCTACACATCCCCGTACCAACTTTTTGCACACCGTGGGGACTACTAAGTCGACCCTCCATCCGCTACACACCACCAAGGCGCGTCGCTGCTGATCGACGTGCTCATCGCCCTTATGAGTATTCGTGGTCTTAGGTCACCACACTCGGATATCGTGGTCTTAGGTCACCACACTCGAGATATCGTGGTCTTAGGTCACCACATTCGATTATCGTGGTCTTAGGTCACCACATTCGATTTCGTGGTCTTAGGTCACCACATTCACTTCCCTTTTAATAACCCATGTGCCCCATAACATATATTATGCATTAACATGCCAACTTTCACATTCTTATCACATATTAAATATAACATGTTTCATAATCCTAGTAGGAGTAGGATACGTGCACTGGTACTTTTACCATTCACGGTACCTTAGCCATATTCTTGCACATTATTATAGTCACATACAAATTAAATAATGCCATAAATAAATTAAGAAGTGTGTGAGGTACACACACAGTTAACTTAGCGTATTCCTTGAAATCCCGAAAAAAAAAAGAAAAACCGATCTATCGCTTTAGATCCTTAATCCCTACATTTGGTCAATCCCTTACTATTTAGTAAAAGCCTATTCGGCCATAAGACTGAATCTCGAAGGATTATTGTAACCAAAACTTACCTTGTGCCGATCAAATCCAGAAAACTTGTTTGAGTTCCTTCTTGAAATCGGCTAGCCATTAAATCACTTAGCTATGTCGGTTTAGGCTTTTGAATAAATAAGAAACGATTCTAAATACCAAAAATAGGCCTTGGCCGAATACCTTATATGCTTACCTTGTGGATTCTAAAGTCCCGAAAAGATTCACTTGCTTAGGGAGTTGCCGAAATACCTTGAAGCTTTAAATCCCGAAAAATCCTCCTTTTAGTCGCCTACTCTGATAATCCCGAAAGATCCCTTATTTGAAGAAATCGATTGCACCTTCACTTCAACCTTCAGGGATTCGGCTATGGCTAGATGATGATCTCACAACCTTCGGCTTTTGGAAGGTTGAGAGAAAAAGAAAAAGGAAGAGAAGAAAGGTGAAGAAATCGGCTTGCTTTGCTAGAGATTTTAGTTTTCACAAGATAGCAGAGAAGAGAGGATTTTGCTAGGAAAATTCGGTAGAGGGAAGAGAATGAATGAATGGCATTAGTTCTCCTCCTTGTGCCGAAATTACTAGGCCAAGACTCCCTTACTTGGCCACCACTCTTCTATTTTGATAGCTTTATCCTTTTAATTTAAAATTAAAAGAAATAATCCTTTTAATTATACCAATAATTATCCCTCATTTATCCACCTATTTAACTGAAATTTAAAGAGGATAAAACTCCTCTTTTAAGAGCCTTCATGCCGTCCAACTCCCTTGCTCCTTGTAGCAAAATAAAAATCTTTTATTTTGCTTCCTATGTGACTCGAACCTTGGCCCCTTTCTCTTTGGACATGGCGTCACTTGCTAGGCCCTAAGTGGTGCATTGTAGCCATTTTACCAAGGCTATTTGTATGTCATATTTCACATACATTTTCTCTTAAGACCACCTTGCCTTAGTTTCCCCTTTTTGAACTTTAAAACTTAACATTTCTATGACATTTCCTTACATTTCCAAGTTTCCAAAAATTTTCATTTTCCTCTTTAAACTTGACATTTCCTTTCATTTCCAAGTTTCCAGAAATGTTCGCTTTCCTCTTTTGAATCTAAATCATTTCCTTACATTTCCTAGTTTCCAAGAATGTTCGCTTTCCTCTTTTGAATCATTTCTAAATCATTTCCTTACATTTCCTAGTTTCCAAAAATATTCAGAATACATTCATAACACATAAGACATGTCATTTCGCACAATTAAACTGGAAATGCATAGGCCCTTTTCAGGATGTTACAGAAATAGCTTTAACAAAAGGTAAATTAATATGTAACTATTTAAAAAGTTCAAGAAATTTACCGTATTGTGCGTCTAAGCGATCTTTCTTCAACTTTTTCGGATATGGGATCGATGGCTTAAATTCTTCATGTGCCGGTGTTACTTTCTCGATTTCCTCATTTTTTTCTTTATTAGTTTCTTGTGGCATCTTCTTTTCTGTTTCAACCAATTCCTTCCCACTCCTTAATGTTACTGCCTTCACTTGCTCTTGTGGTTGTTCTGATATGATCTTGGCAAGTTGTCCTAACTAGTTCTTGGTTCCCTGAATCGATGCTTGTTGATTTTTAAGTATTGTCTCGATGTTTTGAAAGCGGGTTTCTGACACTGCTATGAATTTGGTCAGCATCTCCTCAAGGTTCGGCTTCTTTTCCTGTGGGTAAGGCTGTTGTTGGAAGTTTGGAGGGGTTTGTTGTCTCTGGTTTCCTTGACCATCCCATGAAAAATGGGGATGGCTCCTCCAACCTGGATTATAAGTATTTTTATAAGGGTTAGTCTGAAGTCTAGAATTATTACCATATAGTTTAGCTGTCCATTTTCCATGCCATGGTTGTAGGATGGATATTCTGTATTGCTCATTCCTCCTCCATTCATATTGCACTGCATAACTGAATGTACCTGCAAAGAATTACACAAACAATCAATCTTTTTATTTAACATCTCTACCTGGTTTGATAGCATGGTTACTGCGTCGAGGTTGAAAACTTTGGCTATTTTTGTTGGCCTTGTCCTTGTGACTTGCCACTGATAGTTACTCAGTGACATCTCTTCAATAAACTCGTAGGTAGCCTCAGGAGTTTTGTTGTTCGAGTTCACGGCGTAGCTGAATCAATTAATCACTCGTTGAAGGGTTTACACCATTGTAAAAGGTTTGGACCTGTAGCCACAAGGGTAATCCATGGTGTGGGCACCTTCTCAATAGATCTTTGTATCTCTCCCATGCATCATAAAGTGTCTCTAAATCCATCTGCACAAAAGAAGAGATATCATTCCTTAACTTATCCGTTTTAGCCGTGAAAAATATTTTAATAAAATTTTTTCTGGTCATTTGCTCCATGTAGTGATTGACCCTCGTGGAAGAGAATTCAACCACTTTGTTTGGCTTTATTCCTCAAAGAAAAGGAAATAATCAGAAGGCGAATGGCATCATCGAAATGCCATTTATTTTGAAGGTATCACGAATTCAAGAAAATTCGCTAAGTGTGTGTTAGGATCCTCATCACGCAAACCATCAAACCGAACAAATTGTTGTATCATCTGTATAGTGTTAGGTTCCAATTCGAAATTATTTGCAGCAATAGTAGGTCTAACAATACTTGATTCAGTACCAACTAAACTAGGCTTAGCATAATCATACATAGTACGAGGAGCATGATTTTTGGCCACCTCTGGGGTTAGCGGATTATTCTCGACCATCTCTTCGAAGTATTGTTCTCGCTCTTCTTGCTCTTCTTCTATGTAAGTTAAGCTTCACTTTATTTCTCTCGATTTTTTATGAACGGTTCCTTCAATATCACTGTCATAAATTAAGGGTCCTTTCGGGTTCCTTCTAGTCATAAACTAGACGTACGTGCAAGGAACAAAGAAAGAAAAAAATTAGCAAAGTTAAAATAAAATAAAAGTAAATTGCAAAAATAAAAAAAAGGCTAAAGTAATAAAAATTGAGCATTCTTAATATCTTAGTTCCTCGGCAACGGCGCCAAAAACTTGATCGTTATGTCAGAGTCTTAAAATTTATATAATGAATGATCTAGCCTAGAAACTAACTGTGACAACGATTGAGGCAAGTGCACCTATCAAACAGTAGTATAGTTTAGTGGCAAGACCGGAATGTCGAACCCAAAGGAACCAAAAGTACCAATACTAACCTTCTGTCTATTATTTAGCCTAAGAATTGGAGTGAATTATTGTTTAATCTAAAATTAACTAACTACTAAGCTAAAGACGCTAAGACAAAGAGAATGAATTGGGGAAATACTTGTGGGAAAAACCAATTGATTAAGACAATACCTAAGGAAGAATCCACCTAGACTTCACTTGTTATCTAACTCTGAACCAGACAATTTATTCACTTGACTTGATCCGTAGGATTCCCTAATGTATATTAATACCTCTCTTGAGGCTACTAACGTCTAACCCTAGGTTGATTAATTGAAATCTCTCTCTAATTAAAACCCCTAGAATTGTATTAACTCGATCTATGGACTCCCATATTAGGTTTGACCCTAATCCGGTAGATTTTCGTCACCCTATCTCTAGGCGCGCGAGCAACTCCGCTTAATTATGCTAGATCTACTCTTAGGCAGGGTCTATTCCTCCTCTGCCTAAGCACATCAATACTTGAATCAATATCCTGAAATATCAAAGCAAGAATTAAGAACACATAATTAAGAACAAATCAAGTATTTATCATATATCTTAGAAAACAATAACAAGATCCGTCTTAGGTTTCATCCCTCTCTGGTATCTGAGGGTTTAGTTCATAATAATAAAAGAATACATCTTAGAAGAAAAGATAAAACAAAACATAAGAAAAACACTAAAACCCCCTGAAGGAATTGAAGAGAAGATCTTCCGTCTTGAGTATGACTCCGGCCTCTTGAGATGAATCAACTGGCTTTCTTCGAGTAAATCCCACGATTCTGACCTCTCCGGCTTGGCTCCTTAGCCTAGCTGGACGCCCCCTAAAGGTTAGCCTTTAGGGTGTTTATATAGGCTTTTGGAATGTGTTTCTTTGCCTCTAAGTACCCTAATCCGAATAAAATTCTTATTTTTCACTACAGGGACACGCCCATGGCACACGCCCGTGTAAGTCAAGTTGTAGGCCGTGTTCGAGCCTGCTAAGGAGGCACGGCCGTGTGGTGAAACCCCAGGCCGTGTCGATTTCTCACTTTTGCCCATTTGGCCCGTTTTCGGTCCGTTTCTCGTTCTTTCCATCCTCCTATGCTCTCTTGAGTATAAAACATGAAATTAAAGGATTAAGAGCACCAAATTCCATAATTCAAGGGATAAACCATCCAAAAGCATGCTAAATGTGGGATTAAAATATGTTACTATTACGGTTTATCAATGGCAAAGGTACCGGCTGAGTTTGAGCGCGTAGCCTCTACTCCTAAGTTTAAGCGGTGTAAGGTGTCGGCTGTTTGGGATTTTCTGCCAGGATACGGAAGGGTGGCTGCACCGAGCTCTGGAACAAGTAAGCAAATCACAATCGACCGATCTAGTCAAGGTTACGCGCTCGTGGATTTTTAGTACTCTACGTGTCGTGTGTAATAATCGTTTCCGTAAATGATAAGGGGCTTAAAAGCCAAAAAGGGTGTGTAACCGTACGCCCAATTTCGTGACTGTCAAACACGGGATAAAGGTGTGTATTCACACCCCTGTCTATCTATGAATCGGTAAAAGTCGATAAGCTGAAATGCCGAAACTTCGGCATTCGAGGCCTCATGAGTGTGCGAACGCACGTGGGGTAAACCGAGCCCCAAATTGTGGGTAGCAGACTGTAGAGGCCACCACATGTGTTTTCGTGGACTGGGGCCGTAATGGGCCTCGATGGGTCGAAATGGGTCGCGCGGGCCCAATGGGCTTGTGGGCCCACACGGGTAAAATCCTCAGTAAGTGATCATTGATAGGTTGGTTTATGAGGCTCGCGATGCCATATGTGAATCTGGACTAAGTGGGCCACACGAGCGTGTGGGCCCACTTGGGCCCAATAGCGGGTTTTGGGCCTATATACACTGTTCTAGCCGTGTAAGTTATCTGAGTCGCTCGTAGCGACGATAGACCCTCTAGGAGGTCGTAATAAGTACCGAGACCCCAATATTTGTAAAATTACCGAAATGCCCCTGCAGAAAAAAATGATTGTTTTGCCCTTGTGGGTAAATGACTAACTTAGATTATGAATTTGACTGATTTGACTGCGATCGTATGACTGTGTTTTAACTGACTTGACTGTGGTTGTGTGACTGATATGCTTTTAATATATGTGTAAATGACTGTTACTGAGCATGGCCATTCTGCATACACCTGTGATGATTGAGCATGACATATACGACATATTGCATGGGGTTGGGACATTGTTACGGAGGAAGTGTACGGCCCATTGCCGTTCTGTACAAGGCTTCCAGCCTTTCTGCAACATTTATGGCTTTTAGCCGTTCTGTCTACGGCGCAGAGCTGTTCTGTTGACTTAGTGCAGCAACCGGTACTAAGCTTGGTGTGTTGGCTAGGTGGGTCGATTTTATCCCCACATGGTGTGTTGGTTGGTACGGGTGGTGTATTGGTTGGATTGGGCTGGATTGCATGCATATCTGCATCGATCATCGATTACAGAATGGGCTTAGGTCCACTTGGTTCTGTTAATGGGCTAAGGCCCACTTGATACTATGTCTGTGATGTGCTCAGGCCCAGTCTGTTTCTGCATACTGTATATCTAACTATTTGTATTATAAGGGATTACACACTGAGTTTTTGTAACAGTCCGGTTTGTACCCTAGTCGGAACAGTGGTTTCAGGACCACAAATCTGAGTCTGAATAATATTTTAATATTATTTTCTGTGCCATTGATGAGTGATCAAGCATGTGCTAAATTTTCGTAAGTTAATTTGCTCATCTATGTGTTTAATTTGACAAAAGGATAGAATTGCATTAAATGTGAAAGTTGCATGCTAATTGTCAAAGTACCAATGTGTTGTGGCTTTGTTAAGATGGAGGCCTTATATGGTAATTAAGCCATTCATAAGGTTAGTGGACGGCATATGGTCTAAAATGACATTAATTTTTATGTTATATATGTTTTATTATAAGGACAATTTTGTAATTAGGTTAATAATATGATAATTAATAAAATTTAGCATGAAAATGAACATTCATTCATGCATTCTCCACCGAAAACAAAAAGAAAAGAAAAGAAAAAGCTTGTAAGGTATTCGGCTCTTGTTCATCACAATTAAGGTATGATTTTGATATGGTTTTTGATAATTTCTACGTTTTTGCAATCGTTGCTTAGTCTACTGTCAAGCCTATGTCTCAATTTTGTGTATTGATGATGTTTTTGTGATATGCCATTGATGATATGTTGAGCTGTGTGATGATTTATGGTGTTAAATGGAAGATTTGAGCTAGATGTACATATTTTGTTCTTGAATTTTTGATGAATTTAGCTAATTAGGGCTAAATTGAGAAAATAGTAATTTGAAGGATTAAATTGCAAATTTGATGGAAAATATGGGCTTGTATGTTATATAAATACATTCGGCTAAGCTTGGATGTATGATGATTTTGTGAATTTGATGTTTTGAGAAATATGGACTAAATTGATAAATTGTGCAAATGTGAGGGTTAATTTGCAAATAGCCCTAAATGTGTTTCCTTGGATTGAATTGGATGATTTAGTGAATAAAAGGATTAATTCTGAATATGTCTAGATCAAGAACCAAGGAAAACAGACTTAGATCGCGAGAAAGTGAAAGTAACCGAGTAGCCGTTTCCGTTTCAGTAAATTGAATCCGAGGTAAGTCATATTGCAAATAAATGTAATTGTGTTGAGTTGAGTATATTCATATGCCTATCATTGATAATGAATGCTTATGAAGTGTTATGCAAATGAATTCTGAGATAAGATCGACCTAGCGATAATGTCTGAGAAGTCCCGTACGAACCTAGGAATACATAGGTATCTGTTCTGTTTTATCATGTAAGACCACGTCTGGGACGTTGGCGTTGATTTGAGACTTCGTGTAAGACTGATCATTGTGTTTATGCGATGTCAAAGTCTTAAAATTTATAATGAGAATGATCGAACCTAGAAACTAACTATGACAACGATTTGAGGCAAGCGCACCTATCGAACAGTAGTATAGTTAAGGCAAGACTGGAATGTCGAACCCAAAGGAACTAAAAGTACTAATACTAACTTTCTTTTTATTATATAGCCTAAAATAAAGGGAAATTGTTGTTTAATCTAAATTAACTAATTATTAAACTAAAGACTCTAAGACAAAGAAGAATGAATATGGGGAAAATACTTGTGGGAAAAACCAATTGATAAAGACAATACCCAAGGAAGAATCCACCTAGACTTCACTTGTTATCTAACTCTGAACCAGACAATTTATTCATTTGACTTGATCCGTAAGATTCCCTAATGCATATTAAACCCTCTCTCGAAGCGAATAACGTCTAACCCTAGGTTGATTAATTGAAATCTCTTTCTAATTAAAACCCCTAGAATTGCATTAACTCGATCTATGGAATCCCATATTAGGTTTCACCCTAATCCAGCAAAATCTCGTCACCCTATCTCTAGGCACGCGATCAACTCCGCTTAACTATGCTAGATCTACTCTTAGGCAGGGACTCTTGCTCCTCCACCTAAGCACACCAAACTTGAATCAATATCCCGGAAATATCAACACAAGAATTAAGAACACATAATTAAGAACAAGTCAAATATTTATTATATAGTTCAGCAAACGATAGCAAGATTCATCTTAGGTTTCATCCCCCTCAGGTTTCTGAGGGTTTAGTTCATAACAATAAAAGAAAACATCTCAGAAGAAAAGATAAAACAAAACATAAGAAATCCCTAAAACCCCCTCCCCCCGAAGGAATTAAAGGAGAGATCCTCCGTCTTCAGTATGATTTCAGCTTCTTGAGATGGATCAACTGGCTATCTTCAAGTAAACTTCCACAAATCTGCCTCCTTTGGCCTAGCAAGACGCCCCCTTGAGAATAGCCTTGGGCTCCCCCTTTTAGGTCATACTTAGGGTGTTTATATAGGCTTTGGAATGTGTTTCTTTGCCCCTAAGTATCCTAATCTGAGTGAAATTTCTCTTCGTCACGGCAGGGGCACGGCCATGGCACACGCCCGTGTAAATCGTGGCCAGGCCGTGTGGAGTCCGTTGATGAGGCACGGCCGTGTGGTCTTGGGCCCAGGCCGTGTCAATTTCGTGATGTGGCCCATTTGGTCCGTTTTAAGCCTGTTTCTTGTTCTTTTCATCCTCCGGTGCTTTCCTGAGTATAAAACATGAAAACAAAGGATTAAGAGCACCAAATTACATAAAATAAAGGATAATTCATCCAAAAGCATGCTAAATGTGAGCTTAAAATTTGTTACTATTTCGGTTTATCAAATACCCCCACACTTAAGCTTTTGCTTGTCCTCAAGCAAAATTCTCAACTCATAATTAAAACAAACTTCCTCAATTTATGATAGTCATCAATAATGTTTCATCATAATTCAAAGATAATTCATACATGGATAATTCAACTCAAAGAGTCCTAAAGATTCAAACAATCTAAGTCATACATTTTTGTAGCACAAAACATAGGTGTTTCCCCTCATCTAAATAATTACCTCTGATTCAAAATCGACAAGGATTGACATCCTCATTAAAGATTCACTCAAATCACTCGAAGTGTTTAAGGTTCAGGAAAAAGCATTCATAAGTCGAACATGAGAAGTTAATCCCATAGGCTCGCATGAAAATCAAATCTCCACCACTATAATATGAGATGATACACAAATCAAAAGGTCTTTAACAGGGTTGTAACGGGGATTGGGTTAAGGTATGGATAAAGGCTGAATTAGAAGGTTAGAATCGAGATTGACTTGACAAATTACCTAACCAGAAACAACGAACTGAATATAAGTAATTACATCAATTGAAAACTAATAATACTTATAATACGAGCTTCTTCTTCAATATTTGGAATTCAAACGTATAAGCTCACTTAATCACAAAACAAATAATGAATACACTTCGATTTTTTTAATAACAAGTCAAGTAATAAAAGATGGATTCTATTATTAAACTAAAATAATTAGGCAACCGATCAAATCAAATCTCGATATAAGGGTATTCAAAAGGAAAGGTGATAACAAATACAAAGGGTTTTGGGTTAATATTAGTGGGTGAGTCAATAAAAAGGGTTGTTAGGATTAAAAGGGGTTCACTAGGGGTTAATTGTGAAGGTAGGATTTTTAGTGGAGTAAGTGGGTTAAAACCTAGGTGCCTTCATCATCTCTGTATATCAAATCAAAGGTGTGGTCTTGACATGTATAATCGATGCAAGTTCTAGAATAACAAATCAATGTTGACACACTTATAATCAATAAAGTGAGCAAGAAAAAGAATATATGCTCTATAAGGCTCAAAATCTCAGAAAAAAATTATCGGCTTTTTGATACCAACCTTGTAAATTTCAAACTTCAAAGTAATATTCAAATTTAGGTAGACAACCTAAAAAAAAAATTATTTTCTGAAAAAAAAAAGACTTATCATGCTTGATTCTATAGTATCTTAAATTATAAATCATCAATGCACAATTATCAATGACTTAATCCAAAACATATCAACAAAAAATCATAAATTAAAGGAAATTTCATTCTAATCATAATATGAGAAACTTACTTTAAGACAAGGCGTAATTCAGGATTTGAGAATAATGCAAAAAGTTTGGTACTTTTAAGATTCACCCCCCACACTTAAGATGTACATTGCCCTTAATGTACAAAGATAGATAGAAATTCATAAAAGATAGGGAGAGATGAAACTTCCTGAATTTGGATGGATTCCTTGAGTTGGAGGTGTGGAAACTTGATTCGGAGGTGAAAGATAAGTTGGAGGAGGCGTCTCTGGTGGTGGTATGGGGGCCCACTATTACTGCGCTAGATAAAGAAATTGGGTAGCCTGTGAAGAAATAGCCAAGAAATACTAAGAAAAATTCAAAATAAACTAATTATTTATTTAGGGGCAAGGAAGATAAAGAGAAGGAAAATAAATGTGACGAAAAAAGAAAATTAAAAACGAAATGGCCTCAAATATCCTTGGCTTGTCGAGTGGATGAAGCGGCCGGCATGAACTTATGTAGATCGGTCTCCCACAGGGAGACTGTGCTTGGATCCTTCCGCTTCTTCGACATAGATGTGGTGGTGGTCAAGGGTTTGGGGAAGGACTAAAGAAGAAAAGTATGGAATGAGAGGGGTCTGAGAATGTATGGAGGAAGGGGAATGGGGAGTAGTTGAGAAGAGGGGGGTGGTTTAAATAGAGTTTTGAGGTCTGGTACATCCCCACGCCCGTGTCCCATGGGCGTGTTGTGTCACACGGCCGTATTGCACGGTCGTGTTGTGCTATGTTCATTTCTCCCACGCCCATTCCGTGGTCTACACGCCCATGTTTGATGAAACAGTGTCGACCACGGATGTATCGTACGACCGTGGTGTTCAGTTGGAGCCCGTGTGACTTCCCTCAGTGTCGGCCACGGCCATATCGCACGGCCGTGGCAATTTGTAATCGTCTGTGATCTGGGAATCCTTCGTTATTGGCTCGTACTACCTTTGCTATGTCAGTACGAAAATCCGTAGTGTCCACACGGCCGCGGCCATGGCCGTGTGCAAGGCCGGGTGTTATGGAAATCCACACTTTGGTTAGTTTAAAATTAAATGCTGAAAAGGAAAAATAAAAGTAAAAATAAAAATGTAAAAATTAGTGGAGTTAGTGCTCGGGTTGCCTCCCGAGAAGCGCTCGTTTAAAGTCTTAAGCTAGACTTACCTCTCATTCGCATAATCAGGGTGGTTTGAAGAGTTGAACATCTTTCCTCATGCTATTTGTCCTATTATCCGTGTATAGTTCAAGTCGAGTAGCGTTTATTTTGAAAGTGCCAAATATAGGATTACTTACCTCGACTGTTCCGTATGGGAAAATATTGATTACCTTAAAACATATTTCTTTGTTTGTATTAGCGTCGGGCGGAGGTATTCGAGGGTCAACTTTATCTAATAATACCTGATCTCCGATTTTGAATTTGTTAGTCCCATAGAGTGGCTTGGGTTCTGTTTCGTGTATCCCTAGTTTCTCCTTGAAGTGTGTCTTCCACTCGTCTAGTTCATCAATATGAAGCCTTCGATCCTCATGAATTATTTCCTTGTTGGCATGGGATATAGGATCTGGCTCAGTTATGCTGTTCCGTGGTGCTTCCTGAAAAGAAGGTTTAACTAATTGGTTATCGATAGAATGTACGTTCTCACCTTGTCTACTCGATGTTCTAATCGAATCGAGAGCCTGAAGAGTGACTGTCTCGTCACCTACACAGAGTATGAGTTCACCTGCGTCGACATCAATTTTAGTCCTGGCAGTTGCTAAAAAGGGCCTTCCTAGAATTAAAGGGATACTATTGTCCTCATCCATGTCTAAAATGACAAAGTCTACTGGGAATGCGAATTCATCAATTTTCACTAGCACATCTTCGATTATACCCCTAGGAATTCTAACAGTTTTATCAGCTAATTGAATGCTCATCCTAGTTTGTTTGGGTTTCCCTAGACCTAGTTGTTTAAACATTTTATAAGGCATGACATTTATGCTTGCCCCTAAATCAGCTAACGCATTATCAATAGATAAACTACCAATTAAGCATGGAATTGTAAAACTCCCTAGATCTTTTAATTTTCGTGGTAGTTTATTTTGTAGAATTGCTGAGCACATTGCGTTTAGCTCCACATGCGATGTTTCGTCTAAAATTTGAACGTTGTGTTTATGCGATGTCAAAGTCTTAAAATTTATAATGAGAATGATCGAACCTGGAAACTAACTATGACAACGATTTGAGGCAAGCGCACCTATCGAACAGTAGTATAGTTAAGGCAAGACCGGATTGTCGAACCCAAAGGAACTAAAAGTACTAATACTAACTTTCTTTTTATTATCTAGCCTAAAATAAAGGGAAATTGTTGTTTAATCTAAATTAACTAATTATTAAATTAAAGACTCTAAGACAAAGAAGAATGAATTTGGGGAAATACTTGTAGGAAAAACCAATTGATAAAGACAATACCCAAGGAAGAATCCACCTAGACTTCACTTGTTATCTAACTCTGAACCAGACGATTTATTCATTTGACTTGATCCGTAAGATTCCCTAATGCATATTAAACCCTCTCTCGAAGCGAATAACGTCTAGCCTTAGGTTGATTAATTGAAATCTCTTTCTAATTAAAACCCTTAGAATTGCATTAACTCGATCTATGGAATCCCATATTAGGTTTCACCCTAATCCGGCAAAATCTCGTCACCCTATCTCTAGGCGCGCGATCAACTCCGCTTAACTATGCTAGATCTACTCTTAGGCAGGGACTTTTTCTCCTCCATCTAAGCACATCAAACTTGAATCAATATCTCGAAAATATCAACATAAGAATTAAGAACACATAATTAAGAACAAGTCAAATATTTATCATATAGTTCAGCAAACGATAACAAGATTCATCTTAGGTTTCATCCCCCTCAGGTATCTGAGGGTTTAGTTCATAACAATAAAAGAAAACATCTCAGAAGAAAAGATAAAACAAAACATAAGAAATCCCTAAAACCCCCTGAAGGAATTGAAGGAGAGATCCTCCGTCTTGAGTATGATTCCTGCTTCTTGAGATGGATCAACTGGCTATCTTCAAGTAAACTTCCACAAATCTGCCTCATTTGGCCTAGCAAGACGCCCTCTTGACAACAGCCTTGGGCTCCCCCTTTTAGGTCATACTTAGGGTGTTTATATAGGCTTTGGAATGTGTTTCTTTGCCCCTAAGTATCCTAATCCGAGTGAAATTTCTCTTTGTCACGGCAGGGGCACGGCCATGGCACACGCCCGTGTAAATCGTGGCCAGGCCGTGTGGAGTCCGTTGATGAGGCACGGCCGTGTGGTCTTGGGCCCAGGCTGTGTCAATTTCGTTATATGGCCCATTTAGTCCGTTTTAAGCCCATTTCTTATTCTTTTCATCCTCCGGTGCTTTCCTGAGTATAAAACATGAAAACAAAGGATTAAGAGCACCAAATTACATAAAATAAAGGATAATTCATCCAAAAGCATGCTAAATGTGAGCTTAAAATATGTTACTATTTCAGTTTATCAAAGACCACGTCTGGGACGTTGGTATCGATATTGTCTTTACGTGTAAGACCACGTCTGGGACGTTGGCATCGATATGAGCTTAACGTGTAAGACCACGTCTGGGATGTTGGCATCGATATTATCTTTATGTGTGAGACTGATAAACCGAAATAGTAACATATTTTAGGCCCACATTTAGTATGCTTTTGGATGAATTATCCCTTATTTTATGTAATTTGGTGCTCTTAATCCTTTCTTTTCATGATATATACTCAGGAAAGCACCAGGGGATGAAAAGAACGCAAAACTGGCTTAAAACGGGACAAATGGGCCAAAGCATGAAATCGACACGGCCTGGACCAAAGATAACACGGCCGTGCCTCACTGATCATCTAGAACACGGTCTTCCCTTGATTCACACGGCCGTGCTTCATTAAAGAAGTCCGAACACGGCCTGTCCACGATTTACACGGGCGTGTGCCATGGCCATGCCTCTGCCGTGGAAAAGAGCAATTTCAATCGGGAAAGGATACTTAGGGAGAAAGAAACGTATTTCAAAAGCCTATAAATACACCCTAAATATGACCTGAAAGGGAGAGCCCAAAGCTATCGTCTAGGGGCGTCGTGCTAAGCCAGAGAAGGCAGATTTGTGGGGATTCACTCAGGGATAGCCAGTTGATCCATCTCAAGAAGCCAGAGTTATAATCAAGATGGAGGATTTCCTCTTCAATTCCTTCAGGGGGTTTTAGGGATTTCTTATGTTTTGTTTTATCTTTTCTCTTGAGATGTTTTCCTTTATTGTTATGAACTAAACCCTTCGGATACCCGAAGGGGATGAAACCTATGATGAATCTTGTTATTTGATTATTTGAATTATATGATAAATGCTTAGTTTGTTCTTAATTATGTGAGCTTAATCCAAATTTAATGTGCTTAGGTGGAGGAGGAATAGACCCTGCCTAAGAGTAGATCCAACATAATTAAGCGGAGTTGATCGCACGCCTAGAGATAGGGTGACGAGATTTTGCCGGATTAGGGTGAAACCTAATATGGGAGTCCACAGATCAATTTACTGCTATTCTAGGGGGTTATTATAAGAGAACGAGAGTTCCACTAATTAACCTAGGGTTAGACGTTATTCGCCTCGAGAGAGGGTTTCATATACGTTAGGGAGTCTTACGGATCAAACTAAGTAAATAAAATCATATAGTTCAGTGATAGATAACAAGTGAAGTCTAGGTGGATTCTTCCTAGGGTATCATTTAAATCAACTGAGTTTTTCCCAAATTATTTTCCAAATTCATTCTTCTTTGTCTTAGAGTCTTTAGTTTAGTAGTTAATTAATTTAGATTAATAAACAACTTCACTTATTTTAGGCTAAATAATAAAAAGAAAGTTAGTATTAGTACTTTTAGTTCCTTTGGGTTCGATAATCCGGTCTTGCCTAAGCTATACTACTATTCGATAGGTGCACTTGCCTTTAATTGTTGTCGAGTTAGTTTCGAGTTCGATCATTCTTTATAAAATTTTAAAACTCGATTTACAAATGATCAAGTTTTTAGGCCAGTTCTTAGGGAACTAAAATATTAAGAAAACTCTATTTTTATTACTTTAGCCATTATTTTTATTTTTCTTAATTTATTTTTATTTTTAGTTTTAATTTTAAACTTGCTAAATTTTCTTTCTTTCTTTTTCTAACAGGTACCTCTAGTTTATGACTAGAAGAAACCCGAGAGGACCTTTAGAATATGACAGATGATATTGAAGCTACCGTCTCGAAGAAATGGCGAGAGAAATTAGGCGAGCCCTAAATTACCAAGGAGAGCGAGAAGACAGATCCAATCCTCACGAAGGGATGGACGAAAAATAATCTTCCACCACAAGATGTGGGAGAAAATAATGCTCCTCGTACTATGTTTGATTATGCTAAACCGCATTTAACAGAGTCGAATCTAGTATTGTTAGGCTCGCTATAGTGCTAATAATTTTGAATTAAAGCCTAACACTATACAAATGATTCAACAGTTTGTTCAATTTGATGGTTTACAGGGGCGAAGATCCAAACGCTCATATAGCTAATTTCTTAGAATTCTATGATACCTTCAAAATAAATGGCGTTTCTGATGATGCCATACGACTTCGGTTATTTCCCTTTTCATTAAAGAATAAATCTAAACGATGGTTAAACTTCGTTACCACGAGGGTCAATCACTACATGGGAACAAATGACCGAAAATTTTTATTAAAATATTTCCCACCGCCAAAACGCCAAATTACGTAATGATATCTCTTCTTTTGTATGCAGATGGATTTAGAGACATTATACGATGCATGGGGAGATATAAGGATCTCTTGAGAAGGTGTCCGCACCATGGTTTACCTTTGTGGCTCCAAGTCCAAACTTTTATAACGGTGTGAATCCTTCAACGAGACAACTAATCGACTCACCACGGGTGGAACCTTGAATAATAGAACTCCGAGAGGCGACCTACGAGTTTATTGAAGAGATGTCATTTGAATAACTATCGATGGCAAGTTACAAGGACCAGGCCAACACAAAAACGATGGAGTTTACAACCTCGACACGGAACCATGCTATCAAATCGGTAGAGTTGATGAATAAGAAGATTGATAGTTTGTGTTCTTCGCAGTACATCCAGGTCATGCGATGGCGACGCAAGTGGAACTCGTGGCGAATCCCGAGTACCCACCCTACCAACCAGGCAGACACAGAGCGAGCGACAGATGAACTATATAGGTAACAATTTCAGATCTAATAATAACCCATATACTCGATAATTATAATCCGTGGTGGAGGAACCACCCAAATTTTTCATGGGAGGACAAGGAAATCAAGGAAATCAAAGACAACAAACTCCTCAAAATTTCCAAAATCACCCTATCCACGGGAAAAGAAGCCGAATCTTGAAGAGACGTTGAACAAATTCATAACATCCACAGAAGCCCGTCTCCAAAAAAATGAGATAACACTAGACACTCAACAAACATCGATCAAAAGATCGAGAACCAAGTTGGAGGACTTACAAAGGCAATCGGAAATTACCCGATCGATCGGAGAAATTGCAAAGCTATTATCCGAACGACCGCAAGGGCGTCTACCAAGTAATACTGAAATTAATCCAAAGGGGCAAATCCAAGCCATAACAGCTCAAGAAAGCGAAGAAGTAGACGAACCCAGTCCAACACAAGAAAACAAGGTAGAAAAAGGTAAAGTAGAGGTAACACAAGACAAGCCAAAACCGGTAATTAAGGAGTCGCGTACCTTACCCTGAGGCATTAAGAAGAGACGACACAGAAGAACAGTTTGGTAAGTTTCTTAAACTTTTAAAGAAATTACATATTAACTTACCATTACTTGAAGTTCTTTCGCAGATGCCAGATTCTAGGAAATTTTTAAAAGAGCTTCTGACAAACAAACGGAAGTTAGACGAGTAGTCACATGTGGAACTTAACGCAAAGTGCACAGCAATTCTCCAAAATAGGCTACCACAAAAGCTAAAGGATCCAGGGAGTTTTACAATTCCATGTTTAATTGGTAGACTAACTGTTGATAATGCGTTAGCTGATTTAGGGGCAAGCATAAATGTCATGCCTTATAAATTGTTTAAACAATTAGGTCTAGGGAAACCCAAACAAACTAGGATGAGCATTCAATTAGCTGATAAAACTGTTAGAATTCCTAGGGGTATTATTGAAGATGTTCTTGTAAAAATTGACAGATTCGTTTTCCCAGTAGATTTTGTTGTCTTAGACATGGATAAGGATAATTCGATCCCCCTAATCTTAGGAAGACCCTTTTTAGCGACTACCAGGACTAAAATTGATGTTGATGCAGGAGAACTCATATTTTTTATAGGTAATGAGACAGTCACCATCAAGGCTCTCGACTCGGCTAGAACATCGAGTAATCAAGGTAAGAACGTAAATTCTACTGATAACCATTCGGTTAACCCTTATTTTCAGGAAGTACTACCAAAGAATACAACTGAACCCGATCCTAAACCCCATGCCAACAAAGAAATAACTCATGAAGATCGAGGGATTCAGTTCGATGATCTAGACGAGTGAAAGACACACTTCAAGGAGAAATTAGGGATACACGACGAAGAATCGGAACCACACAAGATAAAACCGAAGGAGCCCCCAAAAGAGCTAATAGGAACAACAAACCACTTCACAATAGGGGACCAGGTAATGTTAGATCAGGCAGATCCTCAAATATCTCCTCCAGACCCTAGCACAAACAAAGAAATATCATTTAGGGTAACCGAGTGTTTTACTTTGCACCTGAATCGAGGTAAGTAATCCTATTTTTGGTACTTTTACTATAAACACATCTCGACTTAATTTTTTTCACGAAGACGAAATTGATAGCATGAGGAAGGACTTCCAACTCCTCAAGCCACCCTGACAATGCAAATGAGAGGAGAGTCTAGCTTAAGACTATAAACTAGCGCTTCTCCGGAGGCAACCCGAGCACTAATATAATTTAGTCTCACATTTTGCTTTAAATTTATTTTTCTTTTCTTCTTTTCTTTCTGAACACTTAGTTATAAAATAACAAGGGGTGCAGAATTTCAGGACACACGGCCTTACACACGGCCGTGGCCGTGGCCGTGTGGACCATAAGAATCCCCGTACTGACATAGCAGAGGCCGTGTGAATCAATTCCAACCACTTTTTGACGTCACGGATCCAACCACTACACCACGGGCACCGACAAAGGGGCACGCCCATGCCCCATAACCGTGTGAAGCTACTGACTTGCCACCACAGGCAGAACACGCTTGTGTCTTCCGTCCATTGTCGACTCGAAAACAAACATAGAGAATCAACACACCCTGCGACACAGTCGTGCGATGTGGCCATGTAAATCGACACACCCTATGCACACGGGCGTGGGAGGGCGACAGACACCAAAAATTTGTTTAAATAGTTCTCCTTCTTCCCACCTTCTTTTCCATCCACTTTCTTCCTTTCCTCCTCTCTTTTTTCCACTCTCTCAAACACCTCCTATCTCAGGCTCCTAAGCTCTCAATATCCTCAAAACCTACAATGTCCAGGAAGCGTAAAAGGCTAAGCTCCCCCAAGGAGAATGATCTAAATGAGTTCATGCCGGCAGCTTCACTCAACCAACAAGCCAGGGGTCTTTGAGACCATTTAATTTCTATTTTTCCTTTTTATTTTTGTCTAAATTTTCTTACCTTTGACTATATTATGCTTTATTTAGTTGATTTTGCTTTAGTTTCTTGGTTTTAGGTTCTAAAGGCTGCTTGGGAATCATGCCACCACCACCACCATAACCTCAGCCTTAGAAATCATACCCAACAATAAGGACCTCCCAGTCCATTCATCTTTTCTTTTAATTTTAGTTTTCTTCTTAGTCTCCTTCTCTTTATCTTTCTTGTCTTTAATTACATTATTAGTATAGTTTTAATATTACCCTAAATATCCTGGCTAATCCTGCATAAGCTACCCAATTTCTTCATCTAGCGCAGGATCGTCATCCAGACGGCCCATCACCACCACCAAAGGCACAATCTCCTCTCAAGGAATCATCCAAAAATTCAGGAAGTTTTCACTTATCCCCATATCTGATGATTTTATTACAAGGTTATTATATATCTTTGTACATTGAGGGCAATGTACATCTCAAGTGTGGGGGGTGAACAACCTAAAAAGATACCTAACTCAAATCCCTGAATTTAGTCTTGTTTGAAAGTAAATTAGAATGAAATTTCTGATGATTTATGATTTTTATTGATATGTTTTAGATTAAGTCATTGATAATTATGCATTGATAATTAAATTTAAAGAATACTAGAGAATCAAGCATGATAAGTCTATTTTTCTAAAATTAAAATTTTCTAGGTTGTCGAACCGAGTTTAAATACTACTTTGAAGTTTGAATTTTACGAGGTTGACATCAAAATACCCATAATTTTTGTGAGTTTTGAGCCTTATAGAGCATATATTCTTTTTCTTGCTCACTTTATTGATTATGAGTATGTCAAAGACTTGATTTGTTATTCTAGAACTTGCATCGATTATACATGTCGAGACCATATTTTTTTGATTTGATATACAGAGATGATAAAGGCACCTAGGATTTAACCCACTTACTCCACTAAAAACCCACCTTCACAATTAACCCCTAGTGAACCCCGTTTAATCCTAACAACCCATTTATTGACTCACCCACTAATATTAACCCAGAACCCCTTCGTTTTTGTTATCACTATTCCTTTTGTTTACCCTTATATTGAGATTTGATTTGATTAATAGCCTAACTATGTTTTTATTTCAGTAATTTATCTTTTATTATGTATTTATGATTGTTCTTACAAAAAAAAACGAAGTTTATTCATTATTAGTTATGTGATTAAATGAGCTTATACATTTATTCCAAATATCGAACAAGAAGCTCGTATTATTAAGTACTATTAGTTTTCAATTGATGTAATTATTATTAGTTCATTAGTTCTTAGTTAGGTAATTTGTCGATTCAATGTCGATTCTAACCCTCTAATTCACCTTACTCCACACCTTAACCTAGCCCCAGTTACAACCCTAACAAAGACCTTTTGATTTGTGTTTCATCTCATATTTCATGGTGGAGATTTGATTTTCATGCAAGCCTATGGGATTAACTCTTCATGTTTGACTTTTGAGTGCCTAAATTTTGAACCTTAAACACTTTGAGTGATTTGAGTGAATCTTTTGTGAGGATGTCAATCCTTGTCGATTTCGAATCAGAGGTAATTATTTAGATGAAGGGAAACACCTATGTTTTGTGCTACAACATCTATCACTTATAATGTTTGAATTTTTAGGACTCTTTGAGTTGAATTATCCATTTATAAATTATCCCTGAATTAGGATGAAACACTATCAATGACTATTATGAATTATAGGAAGTTCGTTTTAATTGTAATTTGAGAATTTTGCTTGAGGACAAGCAACAGCTTAAGTGTGGGGGTATTTGATAAACCGAAATAGTAACATATTTTAGGCCCACATTTAGTATGCTTTTGGATGAATTATCCCTTACTTTATGTAATTTGGTGCTCTTAATCCTTTCTTTTCATGATATATACTCAGGAAAGCACCAGGGGATGAAAAGAATGCAAAACGGGCTTAAAACGGGACAAATGGGCCAAAGCATGAAATCAACACGGCCGTGCCTCACTGATCATCTAGAACACAGTCTTCCCTCGATTATGACTATTATGAAACACTATCAATGACTATTATGAATTATAGGAAGTTCGTTTTAACTGTAAGTTGAGAATTTTGCTTGAGGACAAGCAAAAGCTTAAGTGTGGGGGTATTTGATAAAACGAAATAGTAACATATTTTAGGCCCACATTTAGTATGCTTTTGGATGAATCATCCCTTATTTTATGTAATTTGGTGCTCTTAATCCTTTCTTTTCATGATATATACTCAAGAAAGCACCAGGGGATGAAAAGAACGCAAAACAGGCTTAAAACGGGACAAATGGGCCAAAGCATGAAATCGACATGGCCTGGACCAAAGATAACATGGCTGTGCCTCACTGATCATCTAGAACACGGTCTTCCCTCAATTCACACGATTGTGCTTCATTAAAGAAGTCTGAACACGGCCTGTCCACGATTTACACGGGCGTGTGCCATGGCCGTGCCTCTGCCGTGGAAAAGAGCAATTTCATTCGGGAAAGGATACTTAGGGAGAAAGAAACGTATTTCAAAAGCCTATAAATACACCCTAAGTATGACACGAAGGAGAGCCCAAAGCTATCGTCTAGGGGCGTCGTGCTAAGCCGAGAAGAGCGATTTGTGGGGATTCACTCGGGGATAGCCAGTTGATCCATCTCAAGAAGCCGGAGTTATACTCAAGACGGAGGATTTCCTCTTCAATTCCTTCAGGGGGTTTTAGGGATTTCTTATGTTTTGTTTTATCTTTTCTCTTGAGATGTTTTCCTTTATTGTTATGAACTAAACCCTTCGGATACAGAAGAGATGAAACCTATGATGAATCTTGTTATTTGATTATTTGAATTATATGATAAATGCTTAGTTTGTTCTTAATTATGTGAGCTTAATCCAAATTTAATGTGCTTAGGTGGAGGAAGAGTAGAACCTGCCTAAGAGTAGATCCTTCATAATTAAGCGGAGTTGATCGCACGCCTAGAGATAGGGTGACGAGATTTTGCCAGATTAGAGTGAAACCTAATATGGGAGTCCACAAATCGATTTACTGCTATTCTAGGGGGTTATTATAAGAGAACGAGAGTTCCACTAATTAACCTAGGGTTAGACGTTATTCGCCTCGAGAGAGGGTTTAATATACGTTAGGGAGTCTTATAGATCAAACTAAGTAAATAAAATCATATGGTTCAGTGATAGATAACAAGTGAAGTCTAGGTGGATTCTTCCTAGGGTATCGTTTAAATCAACTGAGTTTTTCCCAAGTTATTTTCCAAATTCATTCTTCTTTGTCTTAGAGTCTTTAGTTTAGTAGTTAATTAATTTAGATTAATAAACAACTTCACTTATTTTAGGCTAAATAATAAAAAGAAAGTTAGTATTAGTACTTTTAGTTCCTTTGGGTTCGATAATCCGGTCTTGCCTAAGCTATACTACTGTTCGATAGGTGCACTTGCCTTTAATTGTTGTCAGAGTTAGTTTCCAGGTTCGATCATTCTTTTTATAAATTTTAAAACTCTGATTTACAGCGATCAGAGACCATGTCTGGGACATCGGCATCGTATTGATTTGTGTAAGACCTTGTCTGGGAAAATGGCATCAATATCTGAGTGCATGTAAGACCTCGTATGGGACGTTGGCATTGTACAACTATTTCGAGCTTTTTGAGTATCTTATTAGGTTCCTAACGGTTCAACGGGCAAGTCTGTGATACGAATAGCTAAGTGAATTGTATATCCATTTCAGGTACATTGATATATATACACTAAGTGATCTTACTATGATGATTATGTATATTTGAATATCAATATGATATGTGAAAGTAAGCATGAATGGGCTATGTTTATATAAGACTTTTGAATTGATGAAAGTGACAAATATGGACAAGCATGGACCAAAGTATATATGTGATAGTTTGCTAAGTCATTAAGATGTGCCAATGTACCTATGTGCATATATGCCTTTCATACTAAGTTTTTTGGTATTATGACTTACTAAGCTTTTAGAAAGCTTACTCTCTGTGTGTGTTTTCTTTGTTTTATAGGTCGTCAAAGCTGCTAAAGGCTCGGGACCGTCAAGGATCGTCATCACACTACTAAACTCATTTTGGTACACTTTGGAAATGTATATAGTTAGATATGGCATGTATAGGCTATTATTTGATATAAGTTTGTTATATGAACTTAGCCATGTGATTTGGCTAGTTATGAGTTGAGAATTTGCTTGAATGAATGTGATATGTGAAGTATGTTTTTGGCATGGTTATTTGGTACATGATATGGTCAAGTTTTGATTAAGCAAATGAATGAATTATGCTTGTGATGAGATGAGTTTTAGTCTTGTAATTTGGATGGTTGTTTTGGTATGTTCTTGGTTGCCAAATAGGCATGAGATGTCTTGATGATTTTGCTTGTAGGTAAGACCCATGTGGGTGGCATTTTGGCCTTGCAAATGGCCTATAATGTCACACGGTTGTGGCACACGGGCGTGCCTAGTGACCGTGGGGCTAAGTCAGTAGCTAGCCTAGGAGCACACGGCCAAGACACACGAGCGTGTCTAGTAGCCATGTGAAAAAGTCAGTATATGGCCTATGAGTGCACGGCCTTAGGACACGGGGGTGCTTGGTAACTATGGAGCCAAAACAGATTCGACCACGGCCAAGGTACACGGGCGTGCTTGGTGGCCGTGGAGCAAAGTCAGTTTCGACCATGGGGAGGACACACGGGTGTGTCTTGTAGCCGTGGGAGGCACACGGCCTGCCTACACGGGCGTGTAACCCCTGTATCTTTGAAAAGTTTTAAATTTTTAAGAATATTTGTATGTGTTTCGGTTTAGTCCCGACCCTATTTCTAAGCATGCTTAAGGTCTCGATGACCTACTTAAGGGACACTATGATTGAAATAGATGAATGGTTGTATGGAATTTTCTATAAATGTTTTCGATCTGTCCGGTAACACCTTTAACCCTAGTCCGGCGACAGATACGGGTTAGGGGTGTTCTGATTTTATAAACTCACCCATACATCTCTAGCGTGCGCAGTAATCCCGGCCTTAGGCGATTTGGAGCCGCGAGAGACTCGGAGGTGGCCACACGACCACTGATGCTCTGCTGTAGACTTTTTATTTGAATTTTATATTTTGGGTTAATTCTGTTATAAGGCCCTTGAGGGATTAAATTTTTAAATGGGCTTTAGATTTCCTTATTTAAAATTGCTAAACACGAATTTTCAAAATTAACAACTATTTTCAAAAACACTTAAAAACAGACGTTTTTATATTTCAAACTTTAGGAGCTTCCGCGATTGGAATAACCTAAAGTATCAATGCCAGACATTAAGTAAACGTTTTTGACGAGATGATTTGCTAAACTCGAGCAAAAGGATTTAAACATAGAAATGAACTTTTAACGACAAACTCAGTTTTTGAACGACGCTTTGATGTGACACGCCAGATTTGGCCATAACGTCTAGGTCGGGTTTGGGGTGTTACAATTACTATCTTCGTCAATGTATGTATAATTGTTTGCAGTCACCTAACGTATTAGTGAATAAATCTTTTCAATAAAACTTAGGATATAAAAAATAAACTGCCTTATAACAATTAATACATGTGTGGACGGTTATTAACTTAAATTATTGAAGCTATTCTTTTTCAAGTCCAGAAGATCAATTAAATTGCGACAAGTTTTTAGATGAGATCCAAAAGGTGAACATAAATGAAAGCTATTAATAAGTTTGCAAGAGACTACATTACAAAGAAGGTAGTCTAAACGCACATCAATTGAATATCAAGCCCATTTGAAGCTCATTGAATAACTTGAAAAGTTAGTTGCTTTGTTTTTTAACCTAATCTGTCAATGACCTAATTAGGAAGTTTAGTTTCAAAACTCAAGTTATCTTGTAAATTTGGTCTATGCACAACTTCCTTTTTAAACCCAAGTAAATTTATTTTCATATAAATTTGGTTCGTGTACAACTCCCATAAAGCTAACCAAATTCTGTTTGCTCACATAATCAAACAAAAATTGACAAGAGCGGGTAAATTGCCTTTTAAAAAAATTGTGGATGCTAGAGAGAAAGATAGAAAATTGAACACAAGAATTTAGAGTGGTTCGGCTCCAATTTCCTACACCACTAGTAAAGATTTTCCCAAATTCACTAATTTGAAAACCTCTAAGGGCAAGGTTCAATCTTACAAACTCCCTTAAGGTTTCTACCCAAACCTTAAGACACAAACTATAACAGCCCGATTTAGGGGCTATTCAGAATAGTGATCTCGAAGTCACTAATCTGAGACTTGAGAAATTTATTTTCATGTTATATTATGAGTCAGAGCATGATAGTATATGTGCATGAGAATTTTGGTGCTTTAATTTTAGCGATTTCACATTTAATCGCGAAAAAGGACTAAATCGCATAAAGTGCGAAAGTTCCATTCTACAAGATAAAGGTACCAAATAGCCTTAGAATTTAAATTGGAGGTCTTTAAAAGGAAATTAGACCCCCCAATATATGCTTGGTTGGCCATGGACTAGCATAGGAGACAAAGATGGACAAAAAATTGGTCAAAGTAGTTGATAGTTGGTGACTTGTTTGACTAGTTTAATATTAGAATAAAGAAAGAGAAAATATCATCTTTCTCTCCACCTTTCTCCACCAAAATTTGCAAGAAAAATAGGGGTTTGAAAGCTCACAATTTTCAGCAAGCTCTCCTCCATTCTAGTAAGTGATTTTGATGATTTTTCTTTATGATAATTGTACTTTTAAGACCCCTAGAACTTAAGCTTTCAAATGAGAGGACTATTGTGCAATATGATGCAAAGTTTAGAGTTTTACCATGAGAGCTTTCATTGCTATTTGCTGCATTTTTATGGAAGAAAATGAGTCTTAGTTGTTGGATGAACAACTTTTGTGAAAGGTGTTGTCTTGAAAACACCTAATTTGGACCTTGATGAAAAGGTTACAAAATTGTAGTAAATATGTGAAATGTTGAGTTTTGATGATAGCTATAAGAGTATTAAATGTTCACCTAGGCTTGTTGAAGGTAGAAATGTGATTAGAATTTATTTTCGAGCCTAGGGGCAAAATGGTCAATTTGCCAAAGTCTAGGGGCAAAATAGTAATTTTGCCTAAGCATGATTATTGAAATGCTTTATTAATGAGATGATTAAAATATGCTAAATTGTTGTTATAGAGCAAGAAGAATCGAGGATCTTCCTCGATTGGGGAAAGAACAAAGTCTCGGACTAAATCGTCGAGCTAGCTCATTTTGAAATCGAGGTAAGTTTGTATGTGATTAATGAAATATTTATGTTAGCATAATTGAAAATGATTGGTATCACATTGATGTATGATACTTCATTGAAATGAGAAATTGATGTTAAGTATGATGTTGAAGTCCTAGTGGACTATAATGAATATGGGATTGCTATCATCGAGATGTGAATCAGATAAAATCCCGTATAAGACCATGTCAGGACATGGCCTCGGCACCAAGTTAAGATCCCGTATAAGACCATATCCGAGATATGGCTTTGAAAAAGAATAAGAAACTCGTTAAGACCACATTCGGGATGTGGCATCGATAATTGATGTGAAAGTCCATATAAGACCATATCCGGGATATGGCATTGGCATTTAGAAGTAACTCCATGTAAGACCACCTCGGGGATGTGGCATTGGCTTCGTCTTTACATGAACGACATCGAATATACGTCTTTGACTATCCCTAGTGATTAAAGGGATAAGTAGATGAGTTTAGAAGTAGAAATGAGATTTGCACTAAAGTTATATGAATGAGTGAATATAGGTACTCGTGAATGAGTCACGAAGAAACGTTTACGACATGTGGCATGGTATGTGCTAAAGAAGGGCAATTGTGAGTAAGTATGGCAAGATGCCTATGAAATGGATTATTGTTGCTATTTATATTAATGTAAAATTACTAAGCTTTATGCTTACCCCTTTCATTGCCCTTCTTCCTTGTAGTATTGCCAAGATAACTCGAGGATCGTGGACGTAGGAGTTCGAAAATCACACTATCGACATCACTTTGGTATAACAATTTAGACTTATTTTGAGTATGGCATGTATAGGACTCGAGTATTTTGTTAAGTTATAATTGTTAGCCAAAATGTTGGCTATGTATGTTACTAAAGTCATTTTGTAAATGGCCTAAGTTAGGCAAATACTTGGAAAATTCTTTTGTTTAATGAAAGTGATTTTCTTGAAGTGTATGAATGTTGAATTGAGTATTTAGATGTGTCTTTAGGTCATGAATTACGTTGAATGGAATTGGAGTATGTATGTTTGCAATGTAGGGTGGCAAAGGGCTTGGTAGATAGCCTTCTAATTTTCTACATGGGTAGACACACGGGCGTGTGTCTAGATCGTGTGAGCGGCACGACTAGCACATGGGCGTGTGCCCAGGCCGTGTGAAGTCTGTACCATGCACTTGGAATTTAAATCGCCACACGGTTGAAACACACGGGCGTGTGTGGGCCGTGTGGATTAGTCAGAATGCTAAGGTCTGGCACACGGGCCAAGGCCACGGGTGTGTCAAGGCCGTGTGAAATTAGTCAGTTTCGACCACGGGTGGTAGACACGGGCATATCTTAGGGGCACACGGGCGTGTCCCTAGACTCACACGAGCGTGTAACCCCTGTGTAGCATCCTGATTTAGGGCCTAGTCGGAATAGTGGTGCGAGACCATAAATTCGAGGTTTATGAATGAGTTTTTGAGGTTTATGCTATGTATGCATGCTAGCGTGAAAGTTTCATGAAGCAATTTTGTGAAATTGAAGTTGAATTATCTAAAAGGACTAAATTGCAAAAGTTGCAAAATGTGAGATTCTAGAAGCTATTTGTGTGAAATAGCTTTAGAATATTAATTAGAGGTCCTTAAATAGAAATTTTCCCAATTTCTAATTTTTGGACAAAATTGGGCATGGATGAATTAAAATAGGAAGTTTATCAAAAAGGGCATTTTGGTCATTTAACAATTAAGTGAATAAAATAGGAGAAAAGATGACAAAATTCATTCATCTTCTTCTCCAAGGCTGCCGAAAATTGAGAGAGCCATTGTTAGGGTTCTTCAAAATTTTCAAGCTTGCTAGTAAGTGCATCTAAGCCCCGTTTTTTATATTCTTTGTATTTTTGAAGTCCTTGTAGCATGAGTAAGCTATTTTTAGCTATTTGATGAGCTATGATGGATGTTCAAAAATGTGGCCATGTATGACATGCATGTATTTTGATGTTTTATGGAAGATTATGAAAGCTTGATGTAGTAGAAACATCTTTTGCTAAATGAGTTTCCATAGAAAATGCATGTAGGGACTAGTTTGTAAAAATCTTGAGTTTGGTCATACATGTCTGATGTAGTGAGAATTGATGATTGCTTTAGTTGAGTAAGTGATTCGGCTAAGCATGAAAGGCTAGAAAGTTGAATAAAAATCACTTTACGAGCCTTGGGGCAATAGCATAAATAGGAGAAAGTTTAGGGGCAAAAGGGTAATTTTACCAAAGTATGAGATGTGGGTCAATTTAGTCAATGTGTATATTGATGAGTTGAATTATCATTATAGATCAAGAAAGACAAAGCCAGGATCGAAACCGAGGCAAGAGCAAAGTGGTGGACTAAACTGCACGTTTCTATACTTTTGAGTATCGAGGTAAGTTTATGTATAAACAATGCATTCATACTTACAATTTGTTAATGCTAGCTAGTGTATAGAATGGTTGAGAATGATTGAAAACCTATATGGTTCAAGTGGAATGAATGTGATAGATTTTGTGAATGGATGAATGGTTAAGTAAATAGATATGTGAATGTGTAGTGATAATGCTAAAAGATGGGCTAAGTGCGATACCATCTTAATGCATAATGACGATGAGCTGGCTATGTGCGATGCTATCGTTGGGTATATTGTCTAGTGGGCTATGTGCAAAACCACTACGATTACATTTATGGTAGGCTAAGTGCGATACTACCTTATTTATTGATTGTGGTGGGCTAAGTGCGAAACCACCGAGACATTAGCTGTGTGGATTTGTTGTGTGGATTAGCTGTGTGGATTAGCTGTGTGGATGTATTATCGAGAAATAATGATATGTTGTATATTGTGTAGATGTGATATTGAATGCAGGGGTGCATGTCAATGGTTATGAGTAAGTGACTCATGATGTGTTGGAAATGTGGTAAGGGATAGAGAGAGTAAGCATAGTTGTACATTATATGTTAGTATAATGCTAATTGTTGTTTAGCTTATACTATGGTGCTTAATTGTTTATGTGTAAACTTACTAAGCTCAAAGCTTACTCCCTTTCTTTTCCCTTGTCTTATAGAGCAAAAGTGTTGAATCGAGATACGAGGATCAATTGGAAGATCGCCCATACTATCAGCACACTCTGGTACATGAGACTCAATGTTTTGTATATGGCATGTATAGGGGCTAGACAAGTTAGTGAATTTTGTTGTAAATGGCTATGATGTGTTGGCCTTTAGATGGATAATCTATTTTGTATAATGCCATAGTTGTTGTCACTTTATTATATGAAAAGATGTAGTTATCTATGTGAGATTGTACTTCATATGAGTTGATTATGGATATGTTGAATGAGTGCATGTTGTGTATGCTAGAAGGGTGAAAAGAACTTGGCATATAGCTTTGTTCTTGTCCATGTGGATAGACACACAGGCGTGTGTCTAGGCCATGTGTGACACACAGTCAGCCCATGGGCGTGACTTGGCCGTGTGTCCCTGCATGTTAGTATTTTAAATCGAGAATAGACCACGGACTAGCCACACGGGCGTGTGCCTAGGGCGTGTGGGTTAATCAGTGTTGGCCATGAGTTAGCCACACGGGCGTGTATCTAGACTCTAGGCCGTGTAAGTGAAGTCAGTGTTCACCACGGTTGGAGAGCATGGGCGTGTGTGTCTGCACATGGGCATGCATCATCTTACACGGGCGTGTGAGCCCTGTATAAAAGAGAAACAATTTAAGATTGTAAGAGTTTTTGATATGGTCTCGAGAGCCCTCGAGTGTTTGAGTGAGGTCTCGTAAGTCGAGATTGAGGTTGTTGTGATGGCCAAAGAGAGTGGTCATGTTGAGCCTAAGTGGTGATCTTGAGGATTTTATTACGGTAACGCCTCGTGCCCGGTTTCAGCGCTAAATACGGGTAAGGGGTGTTACACCCTGTTTTGTTGAAAAGTTTCTCAAACGTGTAAATGTCCCCGGAATAGTCTCGATACCTCTCGGAAGTATGTTTAGGGCCTCTTAGGCCAAGTATAAGTAAGTGATGGGTTTAAACTAGACTTTGTAACCCTATTAGAGATGTTTAAGCAAGATTTGTTAGGTAATGCCTCGAACCCTGTCCCGGCTTGAAGACGGGTAAGGGGTGTTACATTTATTGGTATCAGAGCTATGGTTTAGTCGGTTCTAGGACTAACGTAGCGTAAGTACGAGTCTAGCTATACATGCCATATGTAAGGGTGTCTGAGTAATGATAGTGTGATGGCTCCTGACGTATGAAATTGTGTTTTATGTAGTATATGGATTACGATCCGGACCAAGCTGCGGCCGATGATCTTTGCGTAGTATGCGCTCTCGCTCAGGGATGCGCCAACTAATAGTAGACCCGAGACCTTGGGTCAGGGGGAAGAGGATTGAGAAGCCTTTCTCCACATGATGAGCAACTGGTATACTGAGTATACCCGAGCAAATCCAAACGCTCAACCCCCTCCACCCCCACCTATCCCTCAACTTACTCCATTAGCTCCTCAAGTAGTTGAGGTGGTGAGAAGAGAAAGACCTCCGGTGGATAAGATCCGGAAGCAAGGAGCCGAGAAATTGCAGGGCAAATAAGGACGATGACCGGAGAAAGCGAGTGCGGCTCGAGAATACCATCGGGTATTCGATGAGTTATCCTACACACACGAGGAGTGCTTAAAGTGTGCGGTATCTCTCCTGAGAGATTCAGCCTATCGATGGTGGAACACCCTGGTGTCGGTGGTGCCAAGGGAGAGAGTTAGCTGGGAATTTTTCCAAGAGGAATACCAAAAAAAGTACATCAGTCAACGGTTCATCGACCATATAGGAAGGAGTTCTTGGAACTGAAGCAAGGCCGTATGTCAGTAACCGACTATGAACAGGAGTTCGTAAGGCTTAGCAAGTATGCACGGGAGTGCGTGTCTACCGAAGTCATCATGTGCAAGATATTCGAGGACGGATTAAATGAAGATATCCGTTTATACGTGGGAGTCCTCGAACTAAAGGAATTTTAGTGTTGGTAGATAGAGCCTGTAAAACTGAAGAGTTGGCTAAAGAGAGGAGAAAAGCTGAGAATGAGTCTCGTGACTCGAGGAAGATACAACTGAATAAGTCTCACCAATTCTCATCTAAGAAATCGAGGGATTTCGCTACTTGATCAGTCACTTCAACGGGGTTTTCAACCCGAAGTAAAGGCAAGCAATTTTCGGGGTCGAAAGGGCAGACCACATCAGTTGCTAGTGTGGGCAACGTCCGACCTAGTAAACCGGAATGCCCTCAGTGTGGCAAGTACCATTCTGGTGAGTGTCGAGCTAATGAGAAAGCTTGCTTCAGATGTGGGTCCTTAGACCACTTTATTAGAGACTGCCCCGAGGTGGGCGAGAAAGAAAAGCCTCAGTATACAATATCGGGAAGTACTGCTAGGGGAAGACCACTGAGAAACCCGGGAAATGAGATGGGTAGCAAGAATCCATCTAGAGAGCAAGCTGCTAGAGTCGAGGGTAGAGCACCGGCGAGGACATATGCCATTCGTGCTCGTGAAGAGGCATCTTCCCCGATGTAATCACGGTACCTTTTCTCTCCATAATACTCGTGTTATAGATTTAATTGATCCTGGATCCACCCACTCATACATATGCATGAAATTAGTCTCTAGCATGAGCATGCCTATAGAGTCTACCGAATTCATAATAAGAGTGTCTAATCCCTAGGCAAGTGTGTGTTGGTTGATAGAGTTACAAAGGTTGCCCTTTGATGATTAAGGGTCATTATTTCCTCGATCTTATGTTATTACCGTTTGATGAGTTTGATGTCATCCTTGGGATGGATTGGTTAGTTACTCATGGAGTATTTGTGAATTGTGGGAAGAAGCATATTGAGTTAAGAGATGAAAATGGTAATCTTATTCGTGTTGAATCGGATAAGTCGGATAGGCTACCGGTAGTGATGTCAACCTTGTCGACTCGAAGTATTTAAAGAAGGGATCTGAGGCCTATCTTGCCTTTGTGTTGAACACTAAAGAGACCGAATTGAAAATGGAGTCGGTACCCATAGTATCACGAGTACCCGGATGTTTTCCGGAAGAGTTGCGGGGCTACGTCCAGCTTAGAGATCGAATTTGGGATTGAGATAGCTCAAGCATGCCCTTATTTCTATTGCTCCCTATAGAATGGCTCCAACCGAGCTAAAGGAGCTAAAAGAACAGTTGCAAGAGCTATCGGATAAAGGTTTTGCAAGGCCGAGTTTTTCTCCGTGGGGTGCTCCCGTTTTATTCGTAAAGAAGAAAGATGGTTCCATGAGACTATGTATAGATTATCGGCAACTTAACAAGGTAACTGTGAAGAACAAGTACCCGTTGCCGAGGATCGACGATCTATTCGATCAATTGAAGGGAGCCACAGTATTTTCCAAGATAGATTTGAGGCCAGGGTACTATCAGTTGAGAATCAAGGACTCGGATGTGCCGAAAACCGCGTTTAGGACTAGATATGTCCACTATGAATTTTTGGTCATGCCTTTTGGTCAAACAAATGCCCCGGCGATCTTCATGGATTTGATGAATTGCATTTTTCGGCCATACTTGGATAAATTTGTTGTGGTTTTCATCGACGACATACTAATCTACTCTCGGGACGAGAACGAACATGCCGAGCATTTGATTATGGTTCTGCGAATTTCGAGAGAAAAAAATTGTATGCCAAATTCAGTAAGAGTGAATTTTGGCTCAAGAAAGTGGGATTTTTGGGACACATTGTCTCGGGAGACGGGATTAGAGTCGACCGAGTAAGATTTCAACAATTGTTGAATGGAAACCGCCGAGGAGCGTAATCTGAAGTAAGGGGTTTTCTAGGCCTAGGCCGGCTATTATAGGCGTTTTGTCAAGGGTTTTCCATGATAGCTACCCGATGACTAAACTTTTGCAAAAAGATGTGAAGTTCGATTGGATGAGAAAAGTGCCAACGAGTTTTGAGAAATCAAGACATTGTTGGCCCGAGGCCCTGTTTAGTGCAACTTTGGCCGGAAGAGAATTTGTGGTTTATAGTGACGCGTCCTCGAACGGATTGGGTTGTGTACTCATGCAAGATGGTAAGGTGATTGCTTACGCCTCTAGGCAATTGAAGCCGCACAAAAAAAATTACCCGACTCATGATTTAGAGTTGGCCACAATTGTGTTTGCGTTAAAAATTTGGAGGCATCATTTATATGGTGAAAGGTGTCAAATTTTCACCGACCATAAAAGCCTAAAATATTTGATGACTCAAAAGGAATTGAATTTGAGGCAATGAAGGTGGTAAGAGTTGATTAAGGATTATGAGTTTGAAATTGACTACCATCCGGGAAGGGCGAATGTAGTCGCTGATGCTTTGAGCGAAAAATCATTGTTTGCACTAAGAGCCATGAGTACTCAGATGACCTTGTTGGATGATGGTTTCGTTTTAGCCAAATTGAGGGCTAAACCCTTGTTTCTCTAGGAAATCTGTGAAGCTCAGAAAGATGATAACAGTTTGCAAGCCAAGAGAATTTTATGTGAGTCGAGCGTGGAGTCAGAATTTTGGGTAAATCCTGATGGATGTCTGACATTTCGAGATAGGGTCTGTGTACCCAGAAATGACGAGCTTATTCATAAAATCTTGCATGAAGCGCATAGCGGATGTTTGAATGTACACCCAGGCAGCACGAAGATGTACAATGATTTGAAGAAATGGTATTGGTGGCTTGGTATGAAGAAAGACATTTCCGAGTTTGTATCGAAATGCTTGATTTGTCAGCAAGTGAAGGCTGAACATCAAGTACCTTTGGGTTTACTTCAGCCCATTATGGTTCCTGAGTGGAAATGGGACCGTATTACCATGGACTTCGTGACGGGCTTACCGTTGACTCTAAAGAAGAAAGATGCAGTATGGGTAGTGGTTGATAGACTCACAAAGTCAGCCTATTTTATACCAGTACGAGTCGAATATTCACTTGATAAATTGGCAGACTTGTACATGTCAGAGATAGTAAGACTCCATGGTGTACCGTTGTCGATCATTTCGGATAGAGATCCGAGATTCACATCATGGTTTTGGAAAAAGTTGCAAGAAGCCTTGGGCACGAAATTAAATTTCAGTACAGCCTTCCATCCACAAACCGACGGACAGTCGGAGAGGGTAATCCTGATACTTGAGGACATGTTTCGATGTTGTGTTTTAGAATTCCAAGGTAGTTGGGAGAAATACTTACCGTTGGTGGAATTCACCTACAACAACATTTTTCAGTCAAGTTTGAAGATGGCGCCTTATGAGGCATTGTATGGGCGTAAGTGCCGCACGCCCTTGTATTGGTCAGAACTCAGAGAGAAACAGATACACGGGGTCGATTTGGTTAAGGAAACTGAAGAAAAAGTAAAAGTGATACGTGATTGTCTGAAAGTCACCTCAGATAGGCAAAAGTCCTATTCAGATTTGAAAAGGAAAGAGATAGAATTCAAAGTCGGTGATAAAGTGTTCTTGAAAGTATCACCTTGGAGGAAATTCCTCAGATTTGGCTAGAAGGGCAAATTAATTCCAAGCTTTATCGGACCTTATGAAATTACCGAGAGGATAGGACCGGTAGCTTATCGGTTGGCCTTGCCACCTGAACTAGAAAAGATTCATGATGTCTTTCACGTATCCATGTTGCACCGATACCGTTCAGATCCTTCACATGTCATTGTACCAACAGAGGTAAAGATACAACCGGACTTGACTTATGGTGAAGAGTCGATTAAGATTTTGGCGCGAGAGGTCAAGCAGTTGAGAAACAAAAGCATAGCCCTTGTGAAAGTTTTATGGAAAAGGCACGAAATAGTAGAGGCTACATGGGAGCCTGAGGAAATGATGAGAAACCAATATCCCAACCTTTTTATTGGTAAGATTTTCGGGGACGAAAATCCTTAAGGGGGGAGAATTGTAACAGCACGATTTAGGGGCTAGTCAGAATAGTGATCTCGGGGTCACTAATCTGAGACTTGAGAAATTTATTTTCATGTTATATTATGAGTCGGAGCATGATAGTATATGTGCATGAGAATTTTGGAGCTTAAATTTTAGCGATTTCACGTTTAATCGCGAAAAAAGACTAAATTGCATAAAGTGGGAAAGTTCCATTCTATAAGATAAAGGTACCAAATAGCCTTAGAATGTCAATTGGAGGTCTTTAAAAGGCAATTAGACCCCCAATATATGCTTGGCCGGCCATGGACTAGCATAGGAGACAAAGATGGACAAAAAATTGGTAAAAGTAGTTGATAGTTGGTGACTTGTTTGACTAGTTTAATATTAGAATAAAGAAAGAGAAAATATCATCTTTCTCTCCACCTTTCTCCATCGAAATTTGCAAGCAAAATAGGGGTTTGAAAGCTCACAGTTTTTAGCAAGCTCTCCTCCATTCTAGTAAGTAATTTTGATAATTTTTCTTTATGATAATTGTACTTTTAAGACCCCTAGAACTTAAGCTTTCAAATGAGAGGACTATTGTGCAATATGATGCAAAGTTTAGAGTTTTACCATGAGAGCTTTCATTGCTATTTGCTGCATTTTTATGGAAGAAAATGTGTCTTAGTTGTTGGATGAACAACTTTTGTGAAAGGTGTTGTCTTGAAAACACCTAATTTGAACCTTGATGAAAAGGTTACAAAATTGTAGTAAATATGTGAAATGTTGAGTTTTGATGATAGCTATAAGAGTATTAAATGTTCACCTAGGCTTGTTGAAGGTAGAAATGTGATTAGAATTTATTTTCGAGCCTAGGAGCAAAATGGTCAATTTGCCAAAGTCTAGGGGCAAAATAGTAATTTTGCCTAACCATGATTATTGAAATGCTTTATTAATGAGATGATTAAAATGAGCTAAATTGTTGTTATAGAGCAAGAAGAACCGAGGATCCGCCTCGATTGGGGAAAGAATAAAGTCTCGGACTAAATCGTCGAGCTAGCTCATTTTGAAATCGAGGTAAGTTTGTATGTGATTAATGAAATATTTATGTTAGCATAATTGAAAATGATTGGTATCACATTGATGTATGATACTTCATTGAAATGAGAAATTGATGTTAAGTATGATGTTGAAGTCCTAGTGGACTATAATGAATATGGGATTGCTATCATCGAGATGTGAATCAGATAAAGTCTCGTATAAGACCATGTCTGGGACATGGCCTCGGCATCGAGTTAAGATCCCGTATAAGACCATATCCGGGATATGGCTTCGGAAAAGAATAAGAAACTCGTTAAGACCACATTCGGGATGTGGCATCGATAATTGATGTGAAAGTCCATATAAGACCATATCCGGGATATGGAATTGGCATTTAGAAGTAACTCCATGTAAGACCACCTCGGGGATGTGGCATTGGCTTCGTCTTTACATGAACGACATCGAATATACGTCTTTCACTATCCCAAGTGATTAAAGGGATAAGTAGATGAGTTTAGAAGTATAAATGAGATTTGCACTAAAGTCATATGAATGAGTGAATACAGGTACTCGTGAATGATTCACGAAGAAATGTTTACAACATGTGGCATGGTATGTGCTAAATAAGGGCAATTGTGCGTAAGTATGGCAAGATGCCTATGACTTGTGTATGGTTAGTTAATATCATGGATAGATTATTTTATGAGCTTATTGTTGCTATTTATATTCATGCAAAATTACTAAGCTTTATGCTTACCCCTTTCATTTCCCTTCTTCCTTGTAGTATTGCCAAGATAACTCGAGGATCGTGGACGTAGGAGTTCAGAAATCACACTATCGACATCACTTTGGTATAACAATTTAGACTTATTTTGAGTATGGCATGTATAGGACTCAAGTATTTTGTTAAGTTGTAATTGTTAGCCAAAGTGTTGGCTATGTATGTTACTAAAGTCATTTTGTAAATGGCCTTAAGTTAGGCAAATACTTGGAAAATTCTTTTGTTTAATGAAAGTGATTTTCTTGAAGTTTATGCCCTTGTGTATGAACATTGAATTGAGTATTTAGATGTGTCTTTGGGTTATGAATTACGTTGAATGGAATTGGAGTATGTATGTTTGCAATGTAGGGTGGCAAAAGGCTTGGTAGATAGCCTTCTAATTTTCTACATGGGTAGACACACGGGCGTGTGTCTAGACCGTGTGAGCGGCACGGCTAGCACATGGGCTTGTGCCCAGGCCGTGTGAAGTCTGCACCATGCACTTGGAATTTAAATCGCCACACGGTTGAAACACACGGGCGTGTGTCTGGGCCATGTGGATTAGTCAGAATGCTAAGGTTTGGCACACGGGCCAAGGCCACGGGCGTGTCAAGGTCGTCTGAAATTAGTCAGTTTCGACCACGGGTGGTAGACACGGGCATGTCTTAGGGGCACACGGGCGTGTCCCTTGACTTACACGGGCGTGTAACCCCTGTTTTGTTGAAAAGTTTCTCGAATGTGTAAATGTCCCCGGAATAGTCCCGATACCTCTCGGAAGTATGTTTAGGGCCTCTTAGGCCAAGTATAAGTAAGTGATGTGTTTAAACTAGACTTTGTAACCCTATTAGAGATGTTTAAGCAAGATTTGTTAGGTAATGCCTCGAACCCTGTCCTGGCTTGAAGACGGGTAAGGGGTGTTACACAAACTCTCTCAAAGAGATACAAAGAAGAAAACAAGGAATAAATTCTTACAAGATTATAATGTTTGCAAATTAAGATCAATTACAAAGAAGAACACTTGAGCTAATAGAATAGCAATGAAGCTCACAAGTGTATGAAAGAAAAGTATGAAAATATTTATCACAAATGTTGTTTGATTGATTTTTTTACTTGAATATTCTTTTTTGTTGGTGTAGGACCTTTGGAATCTAGTATTTATACCCTCTAATACATTTCCAACCATTTTGGTTGTTGAGAAAATAAATAGAGCTTTTGGGGATGAAAATACTAGATCATTAAATTCACCTACAACAAAAAGTATCGATACTTTTTCTATGAGTATCGATACTAGTAACATTTAATGTTTGATTCAGTGATAATTAAAGTTAGTTTTCAATGATACCAAAGACCATCTATCAATACTTAGTAAAAGGTATCGATATTTTAAAGTGGGTGTCGATACTTCTTGTAAATGTTTGAAAAATCATCAAGTCAGAATGCAAAAGTGGTATCGGTATAAAAATATGGTATCAATAAAATTCAATAGGTATCAATATATTTTGAAAAGTATTGATACTTTTTGCATTTGTTCAATTTTTATTTCAAAACAGTAGGCAACTTTGGTATCGATAAAAATATGGTATCGGTAAAAATTTTATGGGTATCCATACTTTTTGTCTGGAGCAGTTTTTCAATTGATTTAAAATTGTTTCAATCGAGTTACAGAGTTTAAAATAGTTTTTGAACTTTTTCCAAAATTTTCTACATATTCAAAACATGAAACATAGGAAATAAAATTACGTAAACACATAATGCTTAGTAAATTCGTAAAACATGAAACATAACTTACCATTTCATCTAAATAACATAAGTATAAGCATAATGTAATCCAACCACAAGCTTGGCACAAGCCTAAGCACCACACCAACAGAAGTTAGTGCGTTCAAACATAATTTACTTGAATTAAACATAAGGTAAGCCATTTGTATAAGAACATACTTCATTTGAATTCATCATTTCCTTTCCATGAATACATGACATTGTTCATTTGAACACTAACCATTCCTTTCCTTTTTATGTCCGTTGAACCATTTAGAATATCTTCGAATACTCGAGAAAGCTCACACGAAGTGTGCTTAAACATATAACTGTAACCTTTCCTTTACATCGTTGCTCACACGAGCTGTGAAATGGGCCTCCTCACAGGAGCTGTGGGTCAGAATGTAAGCTACACGATGCTGCTCACACGAACTGTGGAGTATCTGTAACAAATGCAGGACCTCAGCCATCGGTAAGACATTCTAGACTAGCACTTGAAACATGAAAACCCTAATGACATGTCATTCGTATCCTACGAATTCCTAAGGTTCAACCGAGACTCGATAACCGTCATGGCATGATTTTGGATATACATTGTTCAATAGCATTTTTAATACATAAATACATATAATTAAACAACATGAACATAATAATCCGTACATATGAACTTACCTCGACAACTAGGGTGTATGTAACACCCCTAACCTGAAACCGTCGCCGGAATAGGGTTAAGAGGCATTACCGATCATTTCAGAACTTTTAAATTCATTTCACAACACAAAGTTAAACATCAATCAAACGTATCCAAATATAAACATATAGTCCCTTAATGATGTCTACGAGACCTTAAACACATGTTAGAAAGGGGTCGGGACTAATCCGAACACATACGAAGATTTCTAAAATTCAAACATTTTTCTAAGTTACAGAGGTCACACGCCCGTGTGGATAGGCCGTGTGAGGTGGACACGCCCGTGTGTCCCAACCATGGCAAAACAGGGCATACATACTAACTTGTCCACACGGCCTGAGACACGCCCGTGTGCCTCACCCGTGGTCGGCGATCGACTTGCACCACGGCCATCCACGCCCGCGTGTCCGGCCCGTGGGTCGAGTCTGACTTATTTTGAAATACAACCTCGAAGGACACGGTCGAGTCACACGCCCGTGTGCTCAACCGTGTGGGCAATTCTAGGCCATTTTCAAGGCCAAATTACCATCCACACTTTGGAATCACCTATATGCCACAAACCAATACCAATTCATGCCTCAAATGCTACCAAAACATACCATTTCAAGCACCAAATAATCATCAACTATACCATCTATTCTTATACTCAATTTCTACTCAAATAAGTCCATCCAAGACACTTAATTTCACAACCCAAAACATATAGACTAAGCATCACCTAGTCATACCACAAATTCACACTTAAAATACCATTCTCACCAACCAATTCAAGCATGAAATATACCATTTCCAATCTCACTATTTCATACCACATTTATCATTTTCATAGCCTCACATATGAACCATCAACATTCAACTTCCAAGCCATATCACATGGCAAGGTCAAAACATTACAAAACATACCATAACCACTAGCCTATACATGCCATATACCAAATATATACATCTTTCAAAAGTACCGAAATAGATAGCCGATAGTGCCTCATTACTCAATTTCATATATAACATTGCTATTTTATTAACTATACAATTCATTCATTTCTCATCACATAGATCTAAATTTAACAACTTGTATTATATCCGAACTTACCTCGGACGTAGAAACACCGAAACTAGCCGATCAATCGAGTACTTTGTCTTTGCCTCGATCTCGATCCGAATCTCTCCTTTCTTGGTCTATACATATTCAAATTTAGCTCATTTAATCACCAATTCATTCAATTTAGTCCAAACACACATATTTAGGGCATTTTACAAAATAGCCCTCACATTTTTACATTTCGACACTTTAGTCCCTATTTCATAAAATCATCAAATACACAAAATTTCATTCCACCCATGCCTAGCCGAATTCTCCCTATGTCCATACAAGCCCACACATTTCATTTATTTCACATTTTAGTCCTCCAATTTCTTATTTTCACAATTTAGCCCAAATTACTCAATTTCACCAAAAATTCAAAGACAAAACATGTTAATCTTTCACATATCTTTCATATTTCATCATAAACTATCACAAAGCTCAAGCATTCATCAATGGCATAACTCATAATCACCATCCAATTCTAAAATTAAAGCATGGGCAAGCTAGAGCACAAAGCAACGATCACAAAAACGTAGAAATTATCAAAAACCGAACAAAAACTAACCTTGAATCAAGCCACAAATGTGCCGAATATACAAAAGCTTTAAACCCTTATTCTTCTCTCAATATTCGGTGGAAGAAAAGATGAACCAAGCATATATTTTACTTTATGTTTTAATTAATATCATATATTAACATATTTACCTTTTTAGCCTTTTTATTTTTATTCAAAATCCACTAACCAAAGGCTTTTATGTCCTTCCAATTTATCAATGGTTTAATAACAACATAAGGACTCTCACTTTAATAAGCCATGCCAAATTAGCACTTTAACAATCAGCATACAGCTTTTACATTTTATGCGATTAAGTCCTTTTTGCTAATTAAGCACTCAATCGATAAAATTTTCACACAGAACTTTCACACATGCTCAATCACATATTATAAACACCAAAAATAATATTAAAATATTTTTTCGATCTCGGATGTGTGGTCCCGAAACCACTATTCTGACTAGGGTCTAACCGGACTGTTACAACTCTCCCCCCTTAGGGATTTTCGTCCCCAAAAATCTTACCAGTGAATAAATTCGGATATTGCTCTCTCATAACATCTTCAGGCTCCCACGTAGCCTCTTCAACTCCGTGTTTGTGCCACAATACTTTCACTAAGGAAATTCTTTTGTTTCTCAACTATTTGGTCTCTCGTGCCAAAATTCAAATCAGTTCTTCACTATACGACAAATCTGATTGAATCTCAACCTCGGTAGGAACAATCATATGTGATGGATCAGATCTGTATCGTCGAAGCATCGATACGTGGAACACATTATGAATTTTCTCTAATTCAGGTGGCAACAACAACTTATAAGCAACTGGCCTAATCCTTTCGATAATCTCATACGGCCCGATGAACCTCGGACTCAGCTTGCCTTTTTGGCCAAATCGAAGTATTTTCTTCCATGGAGACACTTTCAAAAACACTTTGTCACCAACCTCAAATTCAATATCCTTCCGTTTCAAATCTGCATAAGATTTTTTGACGATCTGACGCTGCTTTCAAACTGTCACGAATCACTTTCACTTTTTGCTCAGTCTCTTTTATTAAATAAACCCCGTGAATCTTATTCTCACTCAGTTCGGTCCAATACAAAGGAGTTCGGCATTTTCGACCATAAAGAGCCTCATACGGTGCCATTTTAATGCTAGATTGAAAGCTATTATTGTATGCAAATTCAATCAAAGGTAAATAATTTTCCCACGTACTCTCAAACTCAAGAATACAGCACCTCAACATATCTTCAAGAATATGAATGATCCACTCGGATTGTCCATCCGTTTGCTGATGAAATGCGGTACTGAAATGCAACTTTGTGCCTAAAGCCTCTTGCAATTTCTTCCAAAACCGCGAGGTAAATCTCGGATCTCTGTCAGATACAATAGATAATGGCACTCCGTGCAATCTCACAATCTCAGTAATATATAGTTTAGCTAACTTATCAAGTGAATAATCTATTCTCACCGGAACAAAATGAGTTGATTTCGTCAATCTATCAACTATCACCCAGACCGCATCTTTCTTTCCCGGAGATAAGGGCAATCTCGACACAAAGTCCATCGTGATTCTCTCCCATTTCCACTCAGGAATCATAATCGGTTGCAACAAACCGGATGGAACCTGATGTTCAGCTTTAACTTGTTGACAAACCAAGCATCTCGAAACAAACTCTGAGATATCCCGTTTCATACCATGCCACCGATAACACTATTTTAGATCGTTATACATTTTTGTACTCCCCAAATGAACAGTCAAACGACTATTGTGAGCTTCGTTCAAAATCATCTGAATCAACTCTGAATTCCTCAAAACACAAATTCAATCTTTGAATCTCAAACAATCATCACTATCAACTCGAAATTCTGAATTGACATTCAATCCACACTGATCTCGTTTGGCCATCATTTCAACATCACTTTTCTGGGCATTACAAATCTAACGTATAAACATCAGCCTAACTTTCAACTCAGCTAAAATCGAACCATCATCCCATAGATCTATTTGAGTACTCGTTGCTCGCAAAGCACATATAGAATTTCGACTCAAAGCATCAGCCACAACATTAGCTTTACCCAGATGATAATCAATTACTAATTCATAGTCTTTTAGTAACTCTAACCATCTCCGCTGTCTCAGATTCAATTCTTTTTGAGTCATTAAGTACTTCAAGCTCTTGTGATTGGTATATATATGACATTTCTCACCAAATAGGTAGTAACGCCAAATCTTCAATGCAAATACAATCGCGGCTAATTCAAGATCATGCGTCAGATAGTTCTTTTCATGCGGTTTTAACTGTCTCGAAGCATAAGCTATGACTTTGCCTTCCTACATCAACACATAGCCCAAACCATTCAACGATGCATCACTGTAAACTATGAATTCTTTACCCGATTCAGGTTGAACTAACACGGGTGCCTCTGTCAACAATGCTTTCAACTGTTCAAAACTCTGCTGGCACTTTTCTGACCACTCAAACTTAACATCTTTCTGTAACAACTTCGTCAACGGAGTCGCAATCATTGAGAAGCCTTTCACAAACCGTCTATAATATCCCACTAGTCACAGAAAACTACGAACTTCAGACACATTTCTCGGTGGTTTCCATTCTAAAATAGCTGAGATCTTACTCAGATCAACTCATATTCCCGCAGCTGATACAATATGCCTTAGAAAACCAACCTCACGCAACCAAAACTCACATTTGCTAAACTTTGCATACAATTGCTTCTCACGCAGAGTCTGTAACACAATTCTTAAATGCTCGGCATGTTGCGTCTCATCACATGAGTAAATTAGAATTTCATCGATGAACACCACAACAAAACTATCCAAATACGGTCTGAATATCCGGTTCATCAAATCCATAAACACTACAGGAGCATTCGTTAGTCCAAAAGGCATAATTAAGAATTCATAATGTTCGTACCTCGTTCTGAAAGCAGTCTTTGGTACATCTGATTCTTTATTTCTCAACTGATAATAGCCCGATCTCAAATCTATCTTAGAAAACACTGTAGCTCCTTTCAGTTGATCAAACAAATCATCAATACGTGGCAGGGGATACTTATTCTTTATCGTCACTTTGTTCAACTGTCGGTAATCAATGCACATCCTCAGAGTACCATTTTTCTTTTTCACAAATAACACAGGAGCACCTCAGGGCGAGAAACTCGATCGTGCAAATCCTCTATCTGTCAATTCTTGCAACTGAGACTTTAATTATTTCAATTCAGTCGGTGCCATTCTATACGGAGCTATTGAGATAGGAGTCATTCCCGGAAATAGATCAATACCAAATTCAACTTCTCGGATTGGAGGTAATCCTGGTAATTCTTCAGGAAACACATCAGGGAATTCACAAACCACAGGCACAGATTCAACTTTCTTTTCTGTCACCTTTGTATCAATCACATATGCAAGATAAGCTTCGCAACCCTTTTTCACATAGTTCAAAGCTTTCATCGAAGATATAACAGTCGGCAACCCATTCAAATCCCTGGATTCAATGCGAACTATCTCACCATTTTGACTTCTCAAAACAATGCTCTTTCGTTTACAATTCACAATAGCATTATGCAAAGCGAACCAATCCATACCCAGAATGATATCAAATTCATCGAAAGGTAGCAACATCAAATTAGCCAGAAAACAAACATCCCGAAACATCAATGGGTAGTTCTTGCACACTTTATCAACCAAGACACACTTGCCTAAGGGATTTGATACTCTAATCATGAATTCAGTAGACTCAACAGGTAGAGTCTTACTAGATACTAAATTCACACACATAGGAATGAGTAGAACCTGGATCTATCAATGGAATCACATCAGTATCAAATAGAGTAAAAGTACTAGTAATGACGTCTAGAGATGACGCTTCTTCACGAGCACAAATAGCATAGGCTCGAGCAGGTGCTCTCGCCTTGGATCTCACAGCTGTATCGGTAGTCCCTCTATGACTTCCACTCACATTTCTGGTATTTTTTGGTGGTCTACCTCTAGTCGTCGTATTACTCGGTCTCACACTCTAAACATTGTCTTTCTCAGCTAATTTTGGACAATCCCGAATAAAATGATCTCGTGATCCACATTTATAACAAGTTCTATTATTGTACTTGCCCCAACATTCTCTAACGTGTCATCTTCCACACTTTCTATGATTTTTGTTTTTGCGATGTCAAAGTCTTAAAATTTATAAAAAGAATGATCGAACCTGGAAACTAACTATGACGACGATTTGAGGCAAGCGCACCTATCGAACAGTAATATAACTTAGGCAAGACCAGATTATTGAACCCAAAGGAACCAAAAGTACTAATACTAACTTTCTTTTTATTATCTAGCCTAAAATAAGTGAAGTTGTTTTTTTAATCTAAATTTAACTAACTACTAAGCTAAAGACGCAAAGACAAAAAGAATGAATTGGGGAAATACCGTTGGAAAAACTCAGTTGATTAAGACGATACCCTTAGGAAGAATCCACCTAGACTTCACTTGTTATCTAACTTTGAACCAGATGATTTATTCACTTGACTTGATCCGTAAGACTCCCTAATGTATATTAAACCCTCTCTCGAAGCGAATAACGTCTAACCCTAGGTTGATTAATTGAAATCTCTTTCTAATTAAAACCCCTAGAATTGCATTAACTCGATCTATGGAATCCCATATTAGGTTTCACCCTAATCCGGCAAAATCTCGTCACCCTATCTCTAGGCGCATGATCAACTCCGCTTAATTATGCTAGATCTACTCTTAAGCAGGGACTTTTGCTCCTCCACCTAAGCACATCAAACTTGAACCAATATCCCGAAAATATCAACACAAGAATTAAGAACACATAATTAAGAACAAATCAAGTATTTATCATATAGTTCAGCAAACGATAACAAGATTCATCTAAGTTTCATCCCCTTCAGGTATCTGAGGGTTTAGTTCATAACAATAAAAGAAAACATCTCAGAAGAAAAGATAAAACAAAACATAAGAAATCCCTAAAACCCCCTGAAGGAATTGAAGGAGAGATCCGCCGTCTTGAGTAGAATTCCGGCTTTTTGAGATGGATCAACTGGCTATCTTCGCATGTTTCCCACAAATCTGACCTTTTTAGTTCGGCTCCTTGGCCTAGCTCACCGCCCCCTTCTAGGTTATACTTAGGGTGTTTATATAGGCATTTGAAATAGGTTTCTTTGCCCCTAAGTATCCTTTTCCGAGTGAAATTGCTCTTCTCTGTGGCAGGGACACGTCCATGGCACACGCTCGTGTGAATCGTCTTTAGGCCGTGTTCGGACTTTTAATGAGGTGACACGCCCGTGTAAATCGTGATCAGGCCGTGTTCTAGTCTATCAGGGAGACACGACCGTGTTGGCTCAAGTCGAGGCCGTGTCAATTTTCACTTTGGCCCAATTTGGTCCATTTTAAGCCTGTTTCTCGTTCTTTTCATCCTCCGGTGCTTTCTTGAGTATAAAACATGAAAAGAAAGGATTAAGAGCACCTTTTTACATAAATCAAGGGATAAATCATCCAAAAGTATGCTAAATGTGGGATTAAAATATGTTACTTTTACGGTTTATCACATACCCCTACACTTAAGCTTTTACTTGTCCTCAAGCAAAATTCTCAACTTACAATTAAAACCAACTTTCCATGATTCAATATTCCTATTAACAATGTCTCATCATAATTCATAGATAATTTATACATGGATAATTTAACTCAAAGAGTCCTTAAGATTCAAACAATATAAGTCATACATTTGTAGCATAAAACATAGGTGTTTCCCCTCATCTAAATAATTACCTCTGATTCAAAACCTACAAGGATTGACATCCTCACAAAAGATTCACTCAAATCACTCGAAGTGTTTAAGGTTCAGAATTAAGCACTCAAATGTCAAACCTGAAAAGTTAATCCCATAGGCTTGCATGAAAATCAAATCTCCACCACTGTAATGTGAGATGATGCACAAATCACAAGGTCTTTATCAGGGTTGTAACGTGGCTTGGGTTAAGGTGTGGATAAAGGCTGAATTAGAGGGTTAGAATCAAGATCGACCTGAAAAATTACCTAACTAGAAACAACGAAGTGAAAAATAAATAATTACATGAATTGAAACTTTGAAACTAATAATACGAGCTTCTTCTTCAATAAATAGACGTTAACTATACAAGCTCGCTTTTCATCATACTAATACTGAATATACTTCTATTTTTTTAAGAACAAATAATCAAATATTTACAATAATAAGAAAGTACTTTAACAACTAAAATATAGAACATAGTTAGGCAACTGCTCAAAATCAAATCTTGACAAAAAGGGTAGTCAAGAAGAATGGTGATAACAAATACAAAGGGTTTTGGGTTAATATTAGTGGGTGAGTCAATAAAAAGGGTTGTTAGGATCAAAGGGGTTCACTAGGGGTTAATTATGAAGGTAGGCTTTTTATGGAGTAAGTGGGTTAAATCCTAGGTGCCTTTATCATTTCTGTATATCAAATCAAAGATGTGGTCTCAACATGTATAATCGATGCAAGTTCTAGAATAACAAATCAATGTTGACACACTCATAATCAAAAAGTGAGCATGAAAAAGGATATATGCTCTTATAAGGCTCAAAATCTCACAAAAATTATGGGTATTTTGATATCAACCTCGTAAATTTCAAATTTCAAAGTAATATTCAAATTTAGGTAGACAACCTAGAAAAATTTTTATTTCTTGAAAAATAGACTTATCATGCTTGATTCTCTAGTATCTTAGAATTTAATTATCAATGCACAATTATCAATGACTTAATCTAAAACATATCAATAAAGATCATCAATTATGGGAATTTCATTCTAATGATAATATGAGAAATTCACTTTAAGACAAGGAATAATTCAGGGATTTGAGAACAATGCAAAAAGTTTGGTACCTAATTTCAGGAATTTGAGAATAATAAAAAAAATTAGGCACCTTTTTAGGTTGTTCACCCCCTCACACTTAAGATGTACATTGCCCTCAATGTACAAAGATATATATATATAGACAATTAAGTATAAATTCAAAAGATATGGAGAGAAGTGAAACTCCCTGAATGATGGATGAAATCCTTGCGTTGGAGGTAAAAGATAAGTTGGAGGGTTCGTTCTTTATGACGATCCTGCGCTAGATGAAGAAATTGGGTAGCTCATGGAGGATTAGCCAGGATATAATAATCATAATTAAAACTATACTAATTAAATAATTAAAGAAAAACAAGCTAAAGTGAAGAAAAATAAAAAGTGAACTAATATTAAAAGAAAAGATAAATGGACCGTAGAGTCCTTATTATTGGGTGTGATTTCTAAGGCTGTGGATATGGTGGTGGTCGTGGTGTGATTCCCAAGCAGCCTAAAGAACCTAAAACTAAAATAAAATGAGTTAAATTAAGCAGAAGAGAAGTAAAGATAAGGAAATTGAAGCAAAAGATAAAAGTAAAATAAAAAATAAATGGTCTCAAAGACCCTTGGCTTGGCGAGTGATTGAAGCGACCGGCATGAACTTATATAGATCGGTCTCCTTGAGGAGACTGTGCTTGATTCCTTCCGCTTCTTCGGCATTTGGTGTAGCTCAAGGGTTTTGGGAATGTATTGGAGAAGAAAAGTAGGGAGAGGGTTGAGAAAGAAAAGAAAAACTAAATGGGCTGAATGGGTGAGAAGATGGAGGGGTGGGTGGTTTAAATAGAATTCTCAAGTCAGGTACATTCACACGCCTGTGTCTCATGGGCGTGGCATCTCACACGGCCGCATCGCACGGTCGTGGTGGGCTTCGTTCGTTTCTCCCACGCCCATGCTTAGGTCGCCACGCCCGTTGGTGATAAGTCAGTGTCGTCCACGGCCGCGTCGCACAGCCGTGGTGTTTTCTCGGTGCCCGTGGGGTGGTGGTTGGAGTCCGTGACTCTGAAGATTTGATTTTTTCTAACTTGTACCTCTTCTGCCATTGTCAGTATGGAGATTCTGTACCTCCACGCAGCCGTGTGCAAGGCCGCGTGGGCTGGAAATCTGCACTTTTGGTTAGTTTAAAACTAGGTGTTTAAGACTAAGATAAGAGAAGAAAATAAAATGAAAACAAATACGAAAGTAATTAGGGTTAGTGCTCGGGTTGCCTCCCGAGAAGCGCTCGTTTAAAGTCTTAAGCTAGACTTTCCTCGTATTCGCAACAAATCAGGGTGGTTTAAAAATTTGGATATCTTCTCTCATGCTATCAGTTCTATTCCCTTGATAAATTTTAAGTCGAGAAGCGTTTAAATTGAAAGTACCAAAAATAGGGTTACTTACCTCGACTGTTCCGTATGGGAAAACACTGGTTACCCTAAACAGTATTTCTTTGTTTGTGTTAGGGTCAGGAGGAGATGTTCGAGGGTCTTTTTTTCTATCAATACCTGATCTTCGATTTTGAACTTGTTTGCTTCGTGGAGTGGCTCTGGTTCTGCTTCGTGTATTCCTAATTTTTCCTTGAAATGCGTCTTCCACTCATCTAGATCATTGATCTGAATCCCTTGTTCTTCGTGTGTTATTTCTTTGTTGGCACATGGTATAGAATCGGGTTCAGTTGTATTCTTTCCTGGTGTTTCCTGAAAAGAAGGGTTAAACGAATGGTTATCAATAGAATTTGTTTTCTCACCTGGATTACTCGATGTTCTAGCCGAATCGATAGCTTGGAGAGTGACTGTCTCATTACCTACACGAAGTATTAGTTCTCCTGCATCAATGTCGATTTTAGTTCTAGCAGTTGCTAAGAATGGTCTTCCTAAAATTAAGGGAATCGAATTATCCTCATCCATGTCTAAGACAACAAAATCTACTGGGAAAACGAATTTATCAATTTTTACAAGAACATCTTCGATAATACCCCTAGGAATTCTAATAGTTTTATCAGCTAGTTGAATGCTCATCCTAGTTTGTTTGGGTTTCCCTAGACCTAGTTGTTTAAACAATTTATAAGGCATGACATTTATGCTTGCCCCTAAATTAGCTAACGCATTATCAATAGGTAAACTACCAATTAAACATGGAATCGTAAAACTCCCTGGATCTTTTAATTTCCGTGGTAGTTTATTTTGCAAGATTGCCGAGCACATTGCGTTTAGTTCCACGTGTGATGCCTCGTCTATCCTTCGTTTGTTCGTCAAAAGCTCTTTTAAAAATTTTCTAGAATCTGGCATCTGTGAAAGAGCTTCAAGTAACGGTAAGTTAATATGTAATTTCTTTAAAAGTTTAAGAAACTTACTGAACTGTTCCTCTGTGTCGTCTCTCCTTAATGTTTCGGGATATGGTATGCGAGGTTGGTACTCTTTGATTACCGATTTTGGCTTATTATTACTTACCTCAACCTTACCTTCTTTGACCACATTCTCTTGCTTTGAATTGGGCTCGTCTAAACCTTCACTTTCTTGAGCTGATATGGCTTGGATTTGCCCCTTTGGGTTAATCTTAGTGTTGCTTGGTAGACGCCCTTGTGGTTGTTCGGAAATTATCTTTGCGAGTTGTCCAACTGTGTTAGTAAGTTGTCCAACTGTCTTAGTGAGTTCCCCAACTTGGCTCTCGATCCCTTTAATTGATGCCTGTTGATTCTTAAGGGTGGTCTCAGTGTCTTGGAGACGGTTATCTGTAGCTGCCATGAATTTTGTCAGCATCTCTTCAAGGTTCGGCTTCTTCTCCTGTGGATAGGGCTGATTTTGGAAATTTTGAGGAGGTTGTTGTCTTTGAATTCCTTGATTTCCTTGACCTCCCCATGAAAAATTTGGGTGGTTCCTCCAACCTGGATTATAAGTATTGCTATAAGAGTTATTATTAGATCTGAAATTATTACCTATATAGTTCATCTGTTCACTTTCTGTGCCCGGTTGGTAGGGTGGGTACTACGGATTCGCCACAGTTCCACTTACGTCGCACTGCATTACTGGATGTACCTGCGAAGAACACAAACTATCAAGCTTTTTATTCATCATCTCTACTTGTGTTGATAGCATGGTTACTGCGTTGAGGTTGAAAACTCCGGCTGATTTTGTTGGTTTTGTCCTTGTAACCTGCCACTGATAGTTATTCAGTGACATCTCTTCAATAAACTCGTAGGCTGCTTCAGGAGTTCTGTTGTTCAGGGTTCCACCGGTGGCTGAATCAATTAGTTGCCTCGTTGAGGGGTTTACACCGTTATAGAAAGTTTGCAATTGGAGCCACTAGGGTAAACCATGGTGCGGACACCTTCTCAAGAGATCCTTGTATCTCTCCCATGCGTCGTATAATGTCTCTAAATCCATCTGCACAAAAGAAGAGATATCATTCCGTAATTTGGCCGTTTTGGCCGGTGGGAAATATTTTAATAAAAACTTTTCAGTCATTTGATCCCATGTAGTGATTGACCCTCGTGGTAACGAGTTTAACCACTGTTTAGCTTTATTCCTTAATGAAAAGGGAAATAACCGAAGTCGTATGGCATCATCAAAAACGCCATTTATTTTGAAGGTATCACAGAACTCTAAAAAATTAGCTATATGAGTATTTGGGTCTTCGTCCTGTAAACAATCAAATTGAACAAATTGTTGAATCATTTGTATAGTGTTAGGTTTTAATTCAAAATTATTAGCGACTATAGCGAGCCTAACAATACTTGATTCTGCTCTGTTAAATGAGGTTTAGCATAATCATACATAGTACGCGGAGCATTATTTTCTGCCACATCTTGTGGTGGTGGATTATTCTCGTCCATCCCTTCAGTAGGATTGGATCTGCCTTCTCGCTCTTTTTCTGTGTAATTTAGGGCTCGCCTAATTTCTCTGCGATTCCTACGAGCGGTAGCTTCAATATCACTGTCGTATACCAGTGGTCCTCTCGGGTTCCTTCTAGTCATAAACTAGAGGTACCTGCTAGGAAAAGAAAGAAAAAAAAATTTAGCAAAGTAAAAAAAAAATTAAAAAAAAAATTGCGAAAAATAATGGCTAAAGTAATAAAAATAGAGCTTTCTTAATATTTTAGTTCCCCGGCAACGGTGCCAAAAACTTGATCGTTGTTTTTACGATGTCAAAGTCTTAAAATTTTTAAAAAGAATGATCAAACCTGGAAACTAACTATGACAACAATTTGAGGCAAGCGCACCTATCGAACAGTAGTATAGCTTAGGCAAGACCGGATTGTCGAACCCAAAGGAACCAAAAGTACTAATACTAACTTTCTTTTTATTATCTAGCCTAAAATAAGTGAAGTTGTTTTTTTAATCTAAATTTAACTAACTACTAAGCTAAAGACGCAAAGACAAAAAGAATGAATTGGGGAAATACCGTTGGAAAAACTCAGTTGATTAAGACGATACCCTTAGGAAGAATCCACCTAGACTTCACTTGTTATCTAACTCTGAACCAGACGATTTATTCACTTGACTTGATCCGTAAGACTCCCTAATGTATATTAAACCCTCTCTCGAAGCGAATAACGTCTAACCCTAGGTTGATTAATTGAAATCTCTTTCTAATTAAAACCCCTAGAATTGCATTAACTCGATCTATGGACTCCCATATTAGGTTTCACCCTAATCCGGCAAAATTTCGTCACCCTATCTCTAGGCGCGCGATCAACTCCGCTTAATTATGCTAGATCTACTCTTAAGCAGGGACTTTTGCTCCTCCACCTAAGCATATCAAACTTGAATCAATATCCCGGAAATATCAACACAAGAATTAAGAACACATAATTAAGAACAAATCAAGTATTTATCATATAGTTCAGCAAACAATAACAAGATTCATCTAAGTTTCATCCCCTTCAGGTATCTGAGGGTTTAGTTCATAACAATAAAAGAAAACATCTCAGAAGAAAAGATAAAACAAAACATAAGAAATCCCTAAAACCCCTGAAGGAATTGAAGGAGAGATCCGCCGTCTTGAGTAGAATTCCGGCTTCTTGAGATGGATCAACTGGCTATCTTCGCGTGTTTCCCACAAATTTGACCTTTTCGGCTCGGCTCCTTGGCCTAGCTCACCGCCCCCTTCTAGGTTATACTTAGGGTGTTTATATAGGCTTTTGAAATAGGTTTCTTTGCCCCTAAGTATCCTTTTTCGAGTGAAATTGCTCTTCTCTGCGGCAGGGACACGGCCATGCCACACGCCCGTTGAATCGTCTTTAGGCCGTGTTCAGACTTTTAATGAGGTGAGACGCCAATGTAAATCGTGATCAGGCCGTGTCCTAGTCTATCAGGGAGACACGGCCGTGTTGGCTCAAGTCGAGGCCGTGTCGATTTTCACTTTGGCCCAATTTGGTTCGTTTTAAGCCCGTTTCTCGTTCTTTTCATCCTCCGGTGCTTTCCTGAGTATAAAACATGAAAAGAAAGGATTAAGAGCACCTTTTTACATAAATCAAGGGATAAATCATCCAAAAGTATGCTAAATGTGGGATTAAAATATGTTATTTTTACGGTTTATCCGTCTACACTCAGGTTTGTTGCTTTTGACACTTCCAGCACTCGATTCGATCGGAGTTTGAGTTCTTGGACCAACACTTTGTCTTACACGATCTCTACCCGAATGTCCAAACGAAGCATTCGAACGATTGCTTGCATCTCTAAATCTCTTCGCCGAAGGTTGAGACGACTTGCTCACCAATCTTTTTCTTTCATCTCTAGCCTCAGAATCTGCTTTCTTCTTTTCTTTGCTAAGCTCCTCGGCTTTGCAAGCTCTTTCAACTAACACAACAAATTCATTTATGCCAAGTATTCCAACCAACAATTTAATGTCTTCATTCAACCCTTCAATGAAACTTTTGCACATAGTAGCTTCAGTCGAAACACATTCCCGTGCGTATTGGCTCAGTCTCACAAACTCCCGTTCATACTCCGTAACTGACATACGGCCCTGTTTCAACTCGAGGAATTCTTTACGTTTCTGATCTATGAATCTTTGACTGATATACTTCTTTCAGAATTTGACTTGAAAGAAATCCTAGGTGATTCTCTCTCTCGGAACCACAGATATCAATTTCTTCCACCAGTTATATGTCGTATCTCTCAACAAGGAAACAACACATTTAATACATTCATCAGGAGTCAACGACATCTCGTCAAACACTCGAATGGTATTCTCGAGCCAAAACTCAGCTCGCTCGGCATCATCATCAGCTGTGGCTCTAAACTCTTCAGCCCCATACTTTCAGATTTTATCTACGGGAGGTTTATTCAATCGGATCAAATATGCAACTTGTGACACAACAGGTACTTGTGGGGGTGGAGGTTGTGGAGCATCCAGATTCGTTCGAACGAACTCCGAAAACCACTCACTCATCATTCAGAAAAAGGCTTGCTTAGCCTCTCCCTCTTGGCTACTATCATTCGGCCTAGATGTGGCCGGCACCGTCCCTTGAGCGAGAGCAGGAGCATTACTCTCTACATCATCAGCAGCTGCTCGATTGGGATCCATTTGCTATATAAAAACACATTTTTAACTGTCAGGATTCATCACACAATCGCAATTATATATTTATGGCATGTATAGCCAGACTCACACACGCTACGTTAGTCCGAGAATCGACTAAACCGTGACTCTGATACCAATAAAATGTAACACCCCTAACCCGAAACCGTCGTCGGAATAGGGTTAAGAGGCATTACCAATCATTCCGAAACTTTTAAATTCATTTCACAACACAAAGTTAAACATCAATCAAACGTATCCAAATATAAACATATAGTCCCTTAATGATGTCTACGAGACCTTAAACTCATGTTAAAAAGGGGTCGGGACTAATCCGAACACATACAAAGATTTCTGAAATTCAAACATTTTTCTAAGTTACAGAGGTCACACGCCCGTGTGGAGGCACATGGCCTCGGACACGCCCGTGCGTCTCAGCCGTGGCAAAACAGGGCATACATACTGACTTGTCCACACGACCTGAGACACGCCCGTGTGCCTCACCCATGGTCGACACTGACTTGTACCACACGGCCAGTCACACGCCCGTGTGTCCAACCCGTGGTCAAGTCTGACTTGTTTTGAAACACAACCTCGAAGGTCATGGTCGAGCCACACACCCGTGTGCTCAACCGTGTGGGCAATTATAGGCCATTTTCAAGGCCAAATTACCATCCACACTTTGGAATCACCTATATGCCACAAACCAATACCAATTCATGCCTCAAATACAGCCAAAACATACCATTTCAAGCACCAAATAATCATCAACTATACCATCTATTCTTATACTCAATTTCTACTCAAATAAGTCCATCCAAGACATTTAATTTCACAACCCAAAACATATAGACTAAGCATCATCTAGTCATACCACAAATTCACACTTAAAATACCATTCTCACCAACCAATTAAAGCATGAAATATACCATTTCCAATCTCACTATTTAATACCACATTTATCATTTTCATAGCCTCACATATGAACCATCAACATTCAACTTCCAAGCCATATCACATGGTAAGGTCCAAACATTACAAAACATACCATAACCACTAGCCTATACATGCCATATACAAAATATATACATCTTTCAAAAGTACCGAAATAGATAGCCGATAGTGCCTCATTACTCAATTTCATATATATAACATTGTTATTTTATTAACTATACAATTCATTCATTTCTCATCACATAGATCTAAATTTAACAACTTGTATTATATCCGAACTTACCTCGGACGTAGAAATACCGAAACTAGCCGATCAATTGAGTACTTTGTCTTTGCCTCGATCTCGATCTGAATCTCTCCTTTCTTGGTCTATACATATTCAAATTTAGCCCATTTAATCACCAATTCATTCAATTTAGTCCAAACACACATATTTAGGGTATTTTACAAAATAGCCCTCACATTTTTTACATTTCGACACTTTGGTCCCTATTTCATAAAATCATCAAATACACAAAATTTCATTCCACCCATGCCTAGCCGAATTTTCCCTATGTCCATACAAGCCTACACATTTCATTTATTTCACATTTTAGTCCTCCAATTTCTTATTTTTACAATTTAGCCCAAATTACTCAATTTCACCAAAAATTCAAAGACAAAACATGTTAATCTTTCACATATCTTTCATATTTCATCATCAACTATCACAAATCTCAAGCATTCATCAATGACATAACTCAAAATCACCATCCAATTCTAAAATTAAAGCATGGGCAAGCTAGAGCACAAAGCAACGATCACAAAAACGTAGAAATTATCAAAAACCGAACAAAAACTAACCTTGAATCAAGCCACAAATGTGCCGAATATACAAAAGCTTTAAACCCTTATTCTTCTCTCAATATTCGGTGGAAGAAAAGATGAACCAAGCATATATTTTACTTTATGTTTTAATTAATATCATATATTAACATATTTACCTTTTTAGCCTTTTATTTTTATTCAAAATCCACTAACCAAAGGCTTTTATGTCCATCCAATTTATCAATGGTTTAATAACAACATAAGGACTCTCACTTTAATAAGCCATGCCAAATTAGCACTTTAACAATCAGCAGACAACTTTTACATTTTATGCGATTAAGTCATTTTTGCTAATTAAGCACTCAATCGATAAAATTTTCACACAGAACTTTCACACATGCTCAATCACATATTATAAACACCAAAAATAATATTAAAATATTTTTCCGACCTCGGATGTTTGGTCCCGAAACCAGTTTGAAAACACCTATTTCACAGAATGATATTTTAAACATTTACTTATCAAAACAGCGAAAACTTTTAGAAATTCCACTCAAACTTTAGTAATCACGTGATTTGAAAATATTAGTTTTTTGGTAGAAATCCTACATTGTTATTTAGAAAAAAAACTCTTGTGCAGAACTTACTCATTTTACGAAAAAACATATAGTTTGACCCTTAATTTTGCAGCGGATATTTTCATACTTTTTAAATTTTGAAAATCCATTTCCAATTTGTCAAATTTGTATGGTTTAGCAGTTTTAAATTTAAGAACACCCAAAAACCGACGAACAGATCAAAAACCCAAAAACAAAACCAAATCCGAAAACTTAGTCCAAAAATCAAAAGTCCATAAATCTGATTTAAAATAATTCAAACCATCTTATGTGGAAAGCCAATCCGAGCTCTCGCACGCCGACCAGTCCTAAGTTTGAAGATCACCTGAAACATATTAAACAAACGAGTGAGCTAAAAGCCGAGTGTGTGACTCAGCCCACAAACAAAATTTTTACTTATAACATGCACAAATGTAAATGCCATCACAGAATTTTACTTAAATTATCTACATATGCAAAAATCATATCAGAATGTCATATTACTAGAAATATATATCATATTAGAATGTCTAACTTCTAGAAACATATATCATATCAAAATGTCATAACAAATCAGAACAAATCCTACCCCTATCCACTACACTAACTCCGTCTGACTAACCACACCAAATAGGACTACAGGAGTCCATCCATCCAATAACATAGGGTCATGGTGGCATGCCACTCATAATGGTGCAATTGAGCTGCCAGATAGATATTGCGGTTTAACTGCCATAATTGCAGTAATACTTCCAGAAAACACTTCCTCCATCATATCAAAACCCACCCCAATACAGATGCATAATCATTATAACATACGTACATATCACATGAATGGTATGCCATGCATACCTAAACATATTTTTACAAATCATAACATATCATATTACTTATGGATAATTAATCTTACTTAACATGCTTATACTAACAGTTATTCCACATACAGATGTCATGCATGTTTTTACACGTAATTATACTTTTCAGAACACAGATCGTACATAAGTTTTTCACATATCTTAACTTATCATGTACTAATACATATTAACAGATGTCACATTTTGAGTCTTATTTAAGCCAAACGGACCTCACAAAAGGTTTTATTACGAATTTCTGAGTCAAACGGGTTTAAGTAAAAATGTAACACCCCAAACCCAACCTAGACGTTACGGCCGTGTCTGGCGATGCCACATGATAGGGTGTTAAAAACTATGTTGTCATAATAAACCGTCTTTGTATAATTACTATTCCTTGTTCCTATTTAGTTCTAAAATCAGTTTTACCAATTAGACCAATTGTTAAAAACATATCTCGTTGCGGAAGCTTTTAAAACCGTTTAAGAAATCGTGAGTTTAGAAAATACTTTAGCTTTTTGTAAAGAACCAAATTTTCCTACGACTAGTAGTTATAAATCCATAAAAATAAATCAAACCCAAATTTAGGCAAAAGTCCCAAAGAGTCCACAAATTACATCCCAATAATAATAAAACCATAAAACATAAATCAAAAATCGTAGAGTCCAAAAACTATGGTCACCGTCGAGTCCTCCGCCGCACCGATCCGTCTAGGTCTGGGGATTACCTGTGCACATTAAACAGAAAGGGGTGAGTTCATGTAAACTCTGTAACACCCCTAACCCGTATCCGTCGCCGGATTAGGGTTAAAGGCGTTACCGGAAAGATCGGAAACATTTTCAGACGTTCATACATTCATCCATCAATCTCAAACATAATGTCCATTAATACGGTCAACGAGACCTAAAACATGCTTATAAACCGGGTCGGGACTAAACTAGAACACATACGAAATTTCACAGAAATTTAAAACATTTCTAAGTTTCAGGGGTTACACGCTCGTGTAGGCAAGCCGTGTGCCTCCCACGACTGCTGGACACCCCCGTGTGTCCTTCCCGTGGTCGAATCTGACCTCACATCCACGGACACCAAGCACGCCCGTGTGCCTTGGCCGTGGTCGAATCTGACCTTACATCCACGGCCACCAAGCACGCCCGTGTGCCTTGGCCGTGGTCGAATCTAACTTTACACCCACGGCCACCCAGCACCCCGTGTGCTAAGGCCGTGTACTCTTAGGCCATATACTGACTTTCTCACACGACTACTAGACACGCCTGTGTGTCTTGGCCGTGTGCTATTAGGCTAGCTACTGACTTAGCCCCACGGTCACTAGGCACACCTGTGTGCCATAACCATGTGACAAAGTAGACCATTTACAAGGCCAATTTGCCACCCATACAAGAGTCAACCCTACAAGCACATTTAAGCATAATCCCACACACAAATTGGCAACTAATTTTCATGTCAAATGATCAACATATCATCTCATTTCTAACATGTCAACTTAGGAACTAAATTACACAACTTGAATACATTCATATCAATCATGATTCATCCCCAAATTTACTAAATCATACTAGCATCATACCATCACTAAGATTACCATTCAAAATACATTTTATTTACCTACAAGCTATACCAAAATATGCACCATATATCAAAGCCACACATGCATTTTACCAACATTTATCTAGCCACATCACATGGCTATTTACACATCTCAAACATGTCTTACAAAACTAGCCTATACATGCCATATTTTAGCTATGTACAACTTTCCAAAAAGTACCAAAATAGATTGCCGATAGTGTGATAGAGAATGCTGACGATCCCCGGATCTGAGCTAGCTTTACTCGACACTTGCAAGCGAGAGAAACAAATCACACAAAGTAGCTTTCCAAAGCTTAGTAAGTTCGTACCATAACACATTTAAATCAAACAATTCACTACATAGATTATTTCACATATACATATATATCATACCATCCAACACTAAATTGCTCATTTAGCATTTCGTAATCTCATTCATAGATTCATCAACCACTTAGGTTCCGAGCGTACCTTAGCCAAGACCTAGTAGTTAATTACATTTGCTACTCAATACTAACTTTTCCCTTTCGATCAACTTCCGTCTCTTCTCTGATTCAATCGCACACTTAGTGCCCCGATATTTAGCTGAAGCTTAATTATCATCGCACACATAGTGCATTTATACCAAACCAGTCTTCAATCGGTATCGCACACACAGTGCCAACCACAAAGTCGAAGCTTATATTATTTCGCACACACAGTGCTGATCATCTCGATCACGTTTTCGAATATGCACACTTAGTGCCACATAACTCAAACCCAACTCTCACATAGCAGCCACATTTCAATATCATTATATCATTCATTTCATAATATTTAACATAACTAAATGTTCGTATTATGTCCGAACTTACCTCGGACGTTGGACTATCACAACGGTCGATTAATCGAGCACTTTATCTTTGCCTCGATCTCGATCCGAACCTCTCCTCTCTTGGTCTATACACATTCAAATTCAATCCATTCAATCACCAAATCGTTCATTTTAGTCCAAACACACATATTTAGGGCAATTTACAAAATAGCCCTCACATTTTCACATTTCGACACTTTAGTCCTTAATTCATAAAATCATCAAATACTCATAATTAGCTTGCACCCATGCCTAGCCGAATTCTCACTATATTCATACAAGCCCACATATTTCATTTATTTCACATTTTAATCCTTCAAAATACTATTTCCTCAATTTAGCCCTAATTAGCTAAATTCATCAAAAATTCAAGAACAAAACATGTTCAATAAACTCATATATTTCATTTAACACCAACACTCATCACAAAGCTCACCATTTCATCAATGGCACATTTCATAAACATCATCAATTCACAAAATTTAAGCATGGGTTTTAAAGAGCACAAAGCAACGATCATAAAAACGTAGAAATTATCAAAAACCAAGCAAAACCCATACCTCAATCAAACCAAAAGCTAGCCGAAACTTTACGGTTCTTCCTTCTTCTTATTTTCTTTGTTTTTCGGCACTAAAAGATGATAACCATCATCTTTCAAATGTTTGTTTTATTTAATTCACATATTAATGCCTATTTACTATTTTACCCATCATTAAAACATTATAACATATAGTATAATTGGCTATAAATGTCCATCCACCACCCACTAACTATAAAATGGGCTAATTGCCACATAAGGCCTCCCCATTATAAAGACAATAATAATTAAGCACTTAACAATCAGCACACAACATTTTTCACTTTATGCGATTAAGTCCTTTTCTCACAATTTGACACACAGTCGATAAAATTTCCACACGAAACTTTCACATAGGCTCAATCACACATTATAACATCAAAAAATATTTTTAAAGATATTTTTCCGACCTCAGATTTGTGGTCTCAAAACCACTATTCCGACTAGGGTCTAAACCGGGCTGTTACAACTCTCCCCCTTTAGGGATTTTCGTCCCCGAAAATCTTACCGGTGAATAGCTGTGGATATTGCTCTTTCATAACATTCTCAGGCTCCCACGTAGCCTCTTCGATTCCGTGCTTGTGCCACAATACTTTCACTAAGGAGATTTTCTTATTTCTCAACTCTTTGGTCTCTCGTGCCAAAATTCGGATCGGTTCTTCACTATACGACAAGTCTGACTGGATCTCAACCTCAGTAGGAGCAATCACATGAGACGGGTCTGATCTGTACTGTCAAAGCATCGACACATGAAACACGTTATGAATCTTTTCTAACTCGGATGGCAACAACAATCTATACGCAACTGGCCCCACACGCTCAATGATCTCATACGGTCTGATAAACCTCGGACTCAACTTGCCCTTTTTACCAAATCGAAATATTTTCTTCCACGGAGACACTTTCAAAAACACTTTGTCACCAATCTCAAATTCAATATCTTTTCGTTTCAAATCTGCATAAGACTTTTGACGATCTGAAGCTGCTTTCAAGTTATCACGAATGACCTTCACTTTCTACTCAGTCTCTTTTATAAGATCAACCCCGTGAATCTTATTCTCACTCAGCTCAGCCCAATACAATGGAGTTCAACATTTTCGACCATAAAGCGCCTCATACGGTGCCATTTTGATACTAAATTGAAAAATATTGTTGTACCCAAACTCAACCAATGGTAAATGCTTTTCCCACGTACCTTCAAACTCAAGTATACAACATCTCAGCATATCTTCAAGAACCTGGATGATTCGCTCAGATTGACCATCTATTTGAGGATGAAAAGCAGTACTGAAATGCAACTTTGTGCCTAACGCATCCTGCAATTTCCTCCAAAATCGAGAGGTAAACCTCGGATATCTGTCGGACACTATAGATAGTGGTGCTCCGTGCAATCTCACTATCTCGGCAATATACAATTCAGCTAACTTATCAAAAGAATAATCAGTTCTCACCGGAACGAAATGGGCTGATTTTGTCAATCTATCCACTATCACCCAGATTGCATCTTTCTTACTCGGAGATAAGGGCAAACCCGACATAAAGTCCATCGTAATTCTCTCCCATTTCCACTCAAGAATCATAATCGGTTGTAACAAACCGGACGGAACTTGATGTTCAGCCTTAACTTGCTGACAAACTAAACACTTCGACACAAAGTCAGAAATATCCCTTTTCATACCATGCCACCAATAGAACCGTTTGAGATCATTATACATTTTTGTACTTCCCGGATGTACAACCGAATGACTATTGTGTGCTTCAGTCAAAATCATCGAAATCAACTCTGAATTTCTCGGAATACAAATCCGGTCTCTAAATCTCAAACAATCTTCACTATCAACTCGAAATTCTGATTCAGCATTCGATTTACATTGAGTCTGTTTAACCATCATTTCAACATCACTTTTCTGAGCATCACAAATCTGATGTACAAACATCGGTTTATTTTCAACTCGGCCATAACCGCACTATCATCACACAGATCTTTCTGAGCATTCATTGCTCACAAAGCACATATGGACTTTCGGCTCAAAGCATCAGCTACAACAATAGCTTTACCCGGGTGGTAATCTATCACAAGTTCGTAATCTTTCAACAACTCTAACCATCTTCTCTGTCGCAAATTCAATTCTTTCTGAGTCATCAAGTACTTCAAACTCTTGTGATCTGTAAAGATATGACACTTCTCACCAAATAAATAATGACGTCATATTTTCAATGCGAACACAATCGCGGCCAATTCAAGGTCGTGCGTCGGGTAATTCTTTTCATGCGGCTTTAGCTGCCTCGAAGCATAAGCAATAGCTTTACCTTCTTGCATCAGCACACAACCCAAACCATTCAACGATGCATCACTGTAAACTATGAATTCTTTTCCCGATTCCGGTTGAACTAACACTGGTGCTTCTGTCAACAACACTTTCAATTGCTCAAAACTCTGATGGCACTTTTTTTACCATTCAAATTTAACATCTTTTTGTAGCAATTTCGTCAACGGAGTCGCAATCATCGAGAAGCCTTTCACAAACCGTCTATAATATCCCGCTAGTCCCAGAAAACTCCGGACTTCAGACACATTTCTCGGAGGCTTCCATTCTAATATAGCAGAGATTTTACTAGGATCAACTCGTATCCCGCAGCTGACACAATATGCCCCAGAAAACCAACTTCACGCAACCAAAATTCACATTTACTAAACTTAGCATACAACTGTTTCTCACGCAGAGTTTGTAGCACAATTCTCAAATGTTAGACATGCTGCGTCTCATCACACGAATAGATCAAAATATCATCAATGAACACCACTACAAAGCGATCCAAATACGATATGAATATCCGATTCATCAGATCCATAAACAGTGCAGGAGCATTTGTTAGTCCGAAAGGCATCACTAAGAATTCATAATGTCCGTACATCATTCTGAAAGCAGTTTTCGGCACATCGGATTCTTTAACTCTTAACAGATAGTAACCTGATCTCAAATCTATCTTTGAAAACACTGTAGCTCCTCTCAACTGATCAAACAAATCATCAATACGAGGCAGCGGATATTTGTTCTTTATCGTTACTTTGTTCAACTGTCGATAATCAATACACATTCTCATAGTTCCATCTTTCTTTTTCACAAATAACACAGGAGCTCCCCAGGGTGAGAAACTTGGTCGTGCAAATCCTCTGTCAGTCAACTCCTGCAACTGAGACTTTAACTCTTTCAATTCTGTTGGTGTCATTCTATACGGGGCTATCGAAATGGGAGTGGTCCCCGGCACTAATTCAATACCAAATTCGACTTCCCGAATCGGAGGTAATCCGGTAATTCTTCAGAAACACATCCGAAACTCACATACTATAGGCACAGATTCAACTTTCTTTTCGACACTTTTGTATCAATCACGTCGCCAAATAAGCTTCACAACCCTTTCTCACATAGTTCATAGCTTTCATCGCAGATACAACGGTACCGGTAATCCTTTCATATCATTGGATTCTATTCGAACTAGCTCACCATTCTGGCTTTTCAACTCAATACTCTTCCTTTTACAATTCACGATGGTATTATGCAGAGTAAGCCAATCCATACCCAGAATTATGTCAAACTCATCGAATGGTAGTAACATCAAATTAACCGGAAAATAAACATCCCGAAACATCAATGGACAATTCTTGCACACCTTATCTACCAAAACACACTTGCCTAAGGGATTCGATACTCTAATCACAAGTTCAGTAGACTCAACAGGTAGAGTCTTACTTGATACTAGATTCACACACACATATGAATGAGTAGATCCTGGATCTATCAATGCAATGACATCAATATCAAATAAAGTGAAAGTACCGGTGATGACGTTTGGAGATGATGCTTCCTCTCGTGCACGTATAGCATAAGCTCGGGCAGGTGCTCTCGCCTCTGACCTCACAGCTGTGTCAGTAGTCCCTCTTTGGCTTCCACTCACATTTTTGGTGTTTCTGGGCGGTCTACCTCTAGCCGTCACATTACTCGATCTTTCATTCTGAACATTTTCCTCTTCAACCATCTTTGGGCAATCTTGAACAAAATGATCTCAAGATCCACATTTATAACAAACTCTATTGTTGTACTTGCCCCAGCATTCTCCCACATGTCGTCTTCCACACTGTCTGCACTCAGGTTTGTTACTCTTAACGCTGTCAACACTTGATTCAATCGGAGCTTGAGTTCGTGGACTAGCACTTTGCCTCGAACGATCTCTACTTGGATGTCCAAACGAAGCATTTGAACGATTGCTTGCATCTCTAAATCTCTTTGTCAAGGGTTGAGAAAACCTACTCATCGATCTTTTTCTTTCATCACGAGCTTCAGAATCAGCTTTCTTCTTTTCTTTACTGAGCTCCTCGGCTTTACAAGCTCTTTCAAATAACACAACAAATTTATTTATATCAAGTATCCCAACCAATAACTTAATATCCTTGTTCAACCCTTCTATGAAGCGTTTACACATAGTGGCTTTGGTCGAAACACATTCCCATGCATACTGGCTCAGTCTCACAAATTCTCGCTCGTACTCGGTAACTGACAAACGGCCCTGTTTCAGCTCTAAAAACTCTTTACGTTTCTGATCAATGAAGCGTTGACTGATATACTTCTTTCTGAACTCAATTTGAAAGAAGTCCCAAGTGATTCTCTCTCTCGGAACCACGAAAATCAATGTTTTCCACCAATTATAGGTTGTATCTCTCAACAATGAAACTGCACACTTAATACACTCATCAGAAGTCAACGACATTTCCTCAAATACTCGAATTGTATTTTCGATCCAAAACTCAGCCCGCTCGGCATCTTCATCAGCTGTGGCCCTAAACTCTTCGGCCCCATACTTCTGAATCTTGTCCACATGAGGTTTATTCAATCTGATCGGGTCTGTAACTTGTGGCACAACAGGTATTTGTGGGGGTGGAGGTTGTGGAGTAGCTGAATTCGTTCGAACAAACTCTGAAAACCACTCACTCATCATACGGAAGAAGGCTTGCTTAGCCTCTCCTCCCTCACTACTTTTATTTGGCCTAGATGTGGCCGGCGTTGTCCCTTGAGTAGGAGCAGGCGCGTTACTCTCTACATCGTCAGCAACTGCTCGATCGGGATCCATTACTATATGAAAACACATTTATAACTGTCAGAATTCATCACACTATTGTAATTTCATATATTGCATGTATAGCTAGACTCACACACGCTACGTTAGTCCAAGAATCGACTAAATCGTAGCTCTGATACCAACCAAATGTAACATCCCTAACCCGTATCCGTTGCCAGATTAAGGTTAAAGGCGTTACCAGACAGATCAGAAACATTTTCAGAAGTTCATACATTCATCCATCAATCTCAAACATAATGTCCCTTAATACGGTCAACGAGACCTAAAACATGCTTATAAACCGGGTCGGGACTAAATCGGAACACATACGAAATTTCACAAAAATTTAAAACTTTTCTAAGTTTCAGGGGTTACACGCCCGTGTAGGCAAGCCGTGTGCCTCCCACGGCTGCTGGACACCCCTGTGTGTCCTTCCCATGGTCGAATCTGACCTCACATCCACGGCCACCAAGCACGCCCGTGTGCCTTGGCCGTGGTTGAATCTGACTTTACACCCACGGCCACCCAGCACCCCGTGTGCTAAGGCCGTGTACTCTTAGGCTATATACTGACTTTCTCACACGGCTACTAGACACGCCCGTGTTTCTTGGTCGTGTGCTATTAGGCTAGCTACTGACTTAGCCCCAGGGTCACTAGGCACGCACGTGTGCCATAACCGTGTGACAAAATAGACCATTTACAAGGCCAATTTTCCACCCATACAAGAGTCAACCCTACAAGCACATTTAAGCATAATCCCACACACAAATTGGCAACTAATTTTCATGTCAAATGATCAACATATCATCTCATATCATCTCATTTCTAACATTTCAACTTAGGAACTAAATTACACAACTTGAATACATTCAATATCAATCATGATTCATCCCCAAATTTACTAAATCATACTAGCATCATACCATCACTAAGATTACCATTCATAAGACATTTTATTTACCCACAAGCTATACCAAAATATGCACCATATATCAAAGCCACACATGTATTTTACCAACATTTATCTAGCCACATCACATGGCTATTTACACATCTCAAACATGTCTTACAAAACTAGCCTATACATGACATATTTTAGCTATGTACAACTTTCCCAAAAGTACCAAAATAGATTGCCGATAGTGTGATAAAGAATGCCGACGATCCCCGGATTCGAGCTAGCTTTACTGACACTGCTGATCGCTGTGAAGTCAGAGTTTTAAAATTTATAAAGAGAATGATCAAACCTGGAAACTAACTATGACAACGATTGAGGCAAGTGCACCTATCGAACAGTAGTATAGCTTAGGCAAGACCGGATTGTCGAACCCAAAGGAACTAAAAGTACTAATACTAACTTTCTTTCTATTATTTAGCCTAAAATAAGTGAAGTTGTTTATTAATCTAAATTAACTAATTACTAAGCTAAAGACGCAAAGACAAAAAGAATGAATTGGGGAAATACTTGGAAAAAACTCAGTTGATTAAGACGATACCCTTAGGAAGAATCCACCTAGACTCCACTTGTTATCTAACACTGAACCAGATAATTTATTCACTTGACTTGATCCGTAGGACTCCCTAACGTATATTAAACCCTCTCTCGAGGCGAATAACGTCTAACCCTAGGTTAATTAATTGAAATCTCTTTCCCATTAATAACCCCCTAGAATAGCAGTAAATCAATCTATGGACATCCCATATTAGGTTTCACCCTAATCCGGCAAAATCTCGTCACCCTATATCTAGGCGCGCGATCAACTCCGCTTAATTATGCTAGATCTACTCTTAGCGGGGACTTTTGCTCCACCACCTAAGCACATCATACTTGAATTAATATCCACGAAATATCAACACAAGAATTAAGCACACATAATTAAGAACAAATCAAGTATTTATCATATAGTTCGAAAACAATAACAAGATTCATCTAGGTTTCATCCCTTCAGTGCACAGAAGGGTTTAGTTCATAACAATAAAAGAAAACATCTCGAAGAAAAGATAAAACAAAACATGAGAAATCCTAAAACCCCTGAAGGAATTGAAGAGGAGATCCTCCGTCTTGAGTAGAATTCGGCTTCTTGAGATGGATCAACGGCTATCCCTTGAGAGTTTCCCACAAATCGACCTTTTCGGCTCGGCTCCTTGGCCTAGCTGACCGCCCGTCGACTCCCCCTTTTAGGTTATACTTAGGGTGTATTTATAGGCTTTTGGAATGTGTTTCTTTGCCCCTAAGTATCCAAATCTGAGTGAAATTACTCTTCTCCACGGCAGGGGCACGGCCATGGCACACGCCCGTGTGAATCGTGGCCAGGCCGTGTTGGACTCTGTTAATGAGGCACGACCGTGTAGATCGACTTCAAGTCGTGTTCTAGTATATTGGGGAGGCACGGCCGTGTGGGCTTTAGTCCAGGCCGTGTCAATTTCTTCTTTGGCCCATTTTGGTCCGTTTTGAGCCCCTTTCTCGTTCTTTTTATTCTCGGGTGCTTTCCTGAGTATAAGACATGAAAAGAAAGGATTAAGAGCACCTTTTTACATAAATCAAGGGATAAATCCTCCAAAAGTATGCTAAATGTGGGATTAAAATATGTTACTATTTCAGTTTATCAAATACCCCCACACTTAAGCTTTTGCTTGTCCTTAAGCAAAACTCTCAACTTACAATTAAAACGAACTTTCTATAATTCATAATTCCTATCAACAATGTCTTATCATAATTCATAGATAATTTATACATGGATAATTCAATTCAAAGAGTCCCAAGGATTCAAACAATCTAAGTCATAGATTTGTAGCTCGAAAATATAGGCGTCTCCCCTTATCTAAATAATCACCTCTAATTCAAAATTGACAAGGATTGACATCCTCACTAGAGATTCACTCAAATCACTCAAAGTGTTTAAGGTTCAGCAAAAAGCGCTCAAAAGTCGAACATGAAAAATTAATCCCATAGGCTTGCCTGAAAATCAAATCTCCACCACTATATATGAGATGATGCACAAATCAAAAGGTCTTTGAAAGGGTTGTAACGGGGCTAGGGTTAAGGTGTGGATAGAGGCTGAATTAGAAGGTTAGAATCGAGATTGAATTGATAAAATACCTAACTAGAAACAATAAACTGAATAATTACATAATGGATTGAAACTTTAAACTAATAATACGAGCTTCTTCTTCAATATTTGGAATTCAAACGTATAAGCTCACTTAATCACATAACTAATAATGAATAATGAATATAATATTGATTGATTTTTTTAAGCACACATAATCAAATATACATAACAAAGGATAAATTACTGAAATAAAAACATAGTTAGGCTATTAATCAAATCAAATCTCGATATAAGGGTAGTCAAAAGGATTGGGGATAACAAAAACAAAGGGTTTCTGGGTTGAAATTAGTGGTTATGTCAATAAAAAGGGTTATTAGGATTAAAAGGGGTTCACTAGGGGTTAATTGTGAAGGTAGGCTTTTAATGGAGTTAGTGGGTTAAAACCTAGGTGCCTTAATCATCTCTGTATATCAAATCATAGGTGTGGTCTCGATATGTATAAACGAGGCAAGTTCTAGAATAACAAATCAATGTTGACATACTCATAATCAATAAAGTGAGCATGAAAAAGAATATATGCTCTATAAGGCTCAAAAACTCACAAAAATTATGGGTATTTTGACATCAACCTCGTAAATTTAAAACTTCAAAGTAATATTTAAACTCAGTTTGACAACCTAGCAAATTTTTAATTTCTTAAAAATAGACTTATCATGCTTGATTCTCTAGTATTCTTAGAATTTAATTATCAATGCATAATTATCAATGACTTAATCTAAAACATATCAATAAAAACCATAAATCATTAGAAATTTCATCCTAATTAGTAATATGAGGAATTTACTTAAAAAACAAGACTAAATTCAGGATTTTAAGAATAATGAAAAAAAAGTTTGGAATCCTTATGTTTTCACCCCCCCCCCCACACTTAAGATGTACATTGACCTCAATGTAAAAAGTTAGATAATAACACAATAATACTAAAATCATAAGATATGGGGAGAAGTGAAACTTCCTGAATTATGGATGAAATTAATGAAAACAAACTGGATAGGATTGGAGGTGAACGTGGGGAAGCGCCTTGAACCGTTTGAACTTAAATCCTCAAGGTAGCCGGTCTGATTTTATTGTATCCTAAGCTAAATCTAAATGGTATGAAGAATAAGAAGAAAATAATAAAGAAAATAAAAATAAAAATAAAAATAAAAATAGAAGTAAATAAAAATAAGAATAAAAGTAAATAATGGAAAATGAAAGAAGAAAGACAATGAACAAGAAAAAGGAAGAAGGGGTCTAAATAGAGATTATGGATCCGTGGTCGCCTCGCGCCCTTGTACCTTCCCTTCTCTGTGATGGCCACATGACGCCGGCCACTACTGTGTGCAAGGCCGTGTGGTATGGAAATTTGTACCTTGGTTAGTTTATGGTTAGGTGCTAAAAGGAAAAATAAAAGTAAAAAAAAAATGTAAAAATTAATGGGGTTAGTGCTGGGTTGCCTCCCGAGAAGCGCTGCTTATAGTCTTAAGCTAGACTTTACCTCTCATTCGTATGGTCATGGTGGTTTGAGGAGGTGAAAATCCTTTCGCATGCGATCATTTCATTTATGGATATATAGTTTAAGTCGAGTAATGTTTTCCTCAAAAGTGTTGAATTTAGGATTGCTTACCTCTACTGTGTACATATAGGAAGACATTAAGTACCTCAAAAGTGATTTCTTCGTTTGTCTTGAGGTCTGAATTGGTGATTCGAGGGTCTTCCTTATTCAACAATACCCGATCCCCTATTTTGAAGTGATTTGTTGTTCCTATCACTGCTCTGGGGTTTCCTTTGGTTTTATTTCGTGTATTCCTAGTTTCTCTTTAAAGTGTGTTTTCCACTCGCCTAGTTCATCGACCTGAAGCCTTAGTTCTTCATGAATTATTTCTTTATGGGTACGAGGTCTAAGATCTAGCTCAGCTAGGTGATTTCGTGATGCTTCCTGTAAAGAAGGTTGAACCAAATGGTTATCAATAGAATTAACGTTCGTACATTTATTACTCGATGTCCTAGCTGAGTCAAGAGCTTGAAGAGTGATTGTTTCGTCATCTACACGAAGTGTGAATTCACCGAATTCTTCCTCTGTGTGGTCTTTCTTTATTGCATCGGGATATGGCACATGAGGTTGGTACTCTGTAATTGCCGGTTTTGGTATATCATGGCACACTTCAACCTTACCTTCACTTACCACAGGTTCTTCCCTTAGGATTGGTTCGTCTAACCCTTCACTATCGTAAATGGCTTGATTTTGCTCTCTCGAGTTAGTTTCAGTATTGCTTGGCAAGCTTCCTTGTGGTAGTTCTAAGATCAACTTAGCAAGTTGTATAACTGACTTAGTAAGTTCCCCAACTGACTCAGAAAGTTCCCCAACTTGGTTCTTGATCCCTTTGATCGATGCTTGTTGGTCATTAAGTGTTGTCTTAGTTTTTTGGAGACGGTTATCTGTGGCTGCCATGAATTTTGTCAGCATCTCTTCAATGTTCGACTCCTCTTCATGTTGGTGAGGTGGTTGTTGAAAATTTTGATCATCCCACGAGAAATTGGGATGGTACCTCCAACCTGCATTATAAGTGTTATCATAAAAATTATTTTGAGGTCTAGCATAGTTACCCATATAGTGGACTTGTTCGATCTCCATGCCATATCCGTAGGGTGGGTACTCAGGATTCGCCACGCCTCCTAGATTTGAGTCATATTGCATTATTGGGTGTACGTCGAGGTTGAAGCACTGGCTGCTTTGGCTGGCCTTGTCCTTGTAACTTGCCACTGATAGTTATTCAATGACATTTTCTCTATAAACTAAAATCTTCCTGACAAAAGAAAATAAAAGAAAATTTAGAAAAGTAATAATAATAATAATAATAATAATAATGGCTAAAGTAATAAAAATAGAGTTTTCTTAATATTTTAGTTCCCAAGAACTACGCCAAAAAAACTTGATCATTGTGAAGTCAGAGTTTTAAAATTTATAAAGAGAATGATCGAACCTGGAAACTAACTATGACAACGATTGAGGCAAGTGCACCTATCGAACAGTAGTATAGCTTAGACAAGACCGGATTGTTGAACCCAAAGGAACTAAAAGTACTAATACTAACTTTCTTTCTATTATTCAGCCTAAAATAAGTGAAGTTGTTTATTAATCTAAATTAACTAAGTACTAAGCTAAAGACGCAAAGACAAAAAGAATGAATTGGGGAAATACTTGGAAAAAACTCAGTTGATTAAGACGATACAATACCCTTAGGAAGAATCCACCTAGACTCCACTTGTTATCTAACACCGAACTGCATTTATTTATTCACTTGACTTGATCCGTAGGACTCCCTAACGTATATTAAACCCTCTCTCGAGGCGAATAACGTCTAACCCTAGGTTAATTAATTGAAATCTCTTTCCCATTAATAACCCCCTAGAATAGCAGTAAATCAATCTATGGACATCCCATATTAGGTTTCACCCTAATCCGGCAAAATCTCGTCACCCTATCTCTAGGCGCGCGATCAACTCCACTTAATTATGCTAGATCTACTCTTAAGCAGGGACTTTTGCTCCACCACCTAAGCACATCATACTTGAATTTATATCCGCAAAATATCAACACAAGAATTAAGCACACATAATTAAGAACAAATCAAGTATTTATCATATAGTTCAGAAAACAATAACAAGATTCATCTAGGTTTCATCCCCTTTAGGTATCTGAAGGGTTTAGTTCATAACAATAAAAGAAAACATCTCAGAAGAAAAGATAAAACAAAACATAAGAAATCCCTAAAACCCCCTGAAGGAATTGAAGAGGAGATCCTCCGTCTTGAGTAGAATTCTGGCTTCTTGAGATGGATCAACTGGCTACCCCTTGAGAGTTTCCCACAAGTCTGACCTTTTCGGCTCGGCTCCTTGGCCTAGCTGACCGCCCGTCGACTCCCCCTTTTAGGTCATACTTAGGGTGTATTTATAGGCTTTTGGAATGTGTTTCTTTTCCCCTAAGTATCCAAATCCGAGTGAAATTACTCTTCTCCACGGCAGGGGCACGGCCATGGCACACGCCCGTGTGAATCGTGGCCAGGCCGTGTTGGACTCTGTTAATGAGGCACGGCCGTGTAGATCGACTTCAGGCCGAGTTCTAGTATATTGGGGAGGCACGGCCGTGTGGGCTTTAGTCCAGGCCGTGTCGATTTCTTCTTTGGCCCATTTTGGTCCGTTTTGAGCCCGTTTCTCATTTTTTTTTATTCTCGGGTGCTTTCCTGAGTATAAGACATGAAAAGAAAGGATTAAGAGCACCTTTTTACATAAATCAAGGGATAAATCCTCCAAAAGTATGCTAAATGTGGGATTAAAATGTGTTACTATTTCGGTTTATCAACTGCAAAGCAGAGAAACAAATCACACAGTAAGCTTTCCAAAGCTTAGTAAGTTCATACCATAACACATTTAAATCAAACAATTCACTACATAGATTATTTCACATATACATATATATCATACCATCCAACACTAAATTGCACTTTTAGCATTTCGTAATCTCATTCATAGATTCATCAACCACTTAGGTTCCGAGCGTACCTTAGCCAACACCTAGTAGTTAATTACATTTGCTACTCAATACTCACTTTTCCCTTTCGATCAACTTCCGTCTCTTCTTTGATTCAATCGCACACTTAGTACCCTGATATTTAGCCGAAGCTTAATTATCATCGCACACATAGTGCATTTATACCAAACCATTTTTCAATCGGTATCACACACACAATGCCAACCACAAAGTCGAAGCTTATATTATTTCGCACACACAGTGCTGATCATCTCGATCACGTTTTCGAATACGCACACTTAGTGCCACATAACTCAAACCCAACTCTCACATAGCAGCCACATTTCAATATCATTATATCATTCATTTCATAATATTTAACATAGCTAAATGTTCGTATTATGTCCGAACTTACCTCGGACGTTGGACTATCGCAACGGTCGGTCATTCGAGCACTTTATCTTTGCCTCGATCTCGATCCGAACCTCTCCTCTCTTGGTCTATACACATTCAAATTCAATCCATTCAATCACCAAATCGTTCATTTTAGTCCAAACACACATATTTAGGGCAATTTACAAAATAGCCCTCACATTTTCACATTTCGACACTTTAGTCATTAATTCATAAAATCATCAAATACTCATAATTAGCTTGCACCCATGCCTAGACGAATTCTCACTATATTCATACAAGCCCACATATTTCATTTATTTCACATTTTAATCCTTCAAAATACTATTTCCTCAATTTAGCCCTAATTAGCTAAATTCATCAAAAATTCAAGAACAAAACATGTTCAATAAACTCATATCTTTCATTTAACACCAACACTCATCACAAAGCTCACCATTTCATCAATGGCACATTTCATAAACATCATCAATTCACAAAATTTAAGCATGGGTTTTAAAGAGCACAAAGCAACGATCATAAAAACGTAGAAATTATCAAAAACCGAGCAAAACCCATACCTCAATCAAACCAAAAGCTAGCCGAAACTTTACGGTTATTCCTTCTTCTTATTTTCTTTGTTTTTCGGCACTAAAAGATGATAACCATCATCTTTCAAATGTTTGTTTTATTTAATTCACATATTAATGCTTATTTACTATTTTACCCATCACTAAAACTTTATAACATACATTATAATTGGCTATAAATGTCCATCCACCACCCACTAACTATAAAATGGGCTAATTTCCACATAAGGCCTTCCCATTATAAAGACAATAACAATTAAGCACTTAACAATCAGCACACAGCATTTTTCACTTTATGCGATTAAGTCCTTTTCTCACAATTTGACACACGAATGATAAAATTTCCACACTAAAACTTTCACACAGTGCTCAATCACACATTATAACATCAAAAATAATTTTAAAGATATTTTTTCGACCTCAGATTTGTGGTCTCAAAACCACTATTCCGACTAGGGTCTAAACCGGGCTGTTACAACTCTCCACCCTTTAGGGATTTTCGTCCCCGAAAATCTTACCGGTGAATAGCTGTGGATATTGCTCTTTCATAACATTCTCAGGCTCCCACGTAGCCTCTTCAATTCCGTGCTTGTGCCACAATACATTCACTAAAGAGATTTTCTTATTTCTCAACTCTTTGGTCTCTCGTGCCAAAATTCGGATCGGTTCTTCACTATACGACAAGTCTGACTGGATCTCAACCTCAGTAGGAGCAATCACATGAGACGGGTCTGATCTGTATCGTCGAAGCATCGACACATGAAACACGTTATGAATCTTTTCTAACTCGGATGGCAACAACAATCTATATGCAACTGGCCCCACACGCTCAATGATCTCATACGGTCCGATAAACCTCGGACTCAACTTGCCCTTTTTACCAAATCGAAATATTTTCTTCCACGGAGACACTTTCAAAAACACTTTGTCACCAATCTCAAATTCAATATCTTTTCGTTTCAAATCTGCATAAGACTTTTGACGATCTGAAGCCGCTTTCAAGTTATCACGAATGACCTTCACTTTCTACTCAGTCTCTTTTATAAGATCAACCCCGTGAATCTTATTCTCACTCAGCTCAGCCCAATACAATGGAGTTCAACATTTTCGACCATAAAGCACCTCATACGGTGCCATTTTGATACTAAATTGAAAACTATTATTGTACGCAAACTCAACCAATGGTAAATGCTTTTCCCACGTACCTTCAAACTCAAGTATACAGCATCTCAGCATATCTTCAAGAACCTGGATGATTCGCTCAGATTGACCATCTGTTTGAGGATGAAACGCAGTACTGAAATGCAACTTTGTGCCTAACGCATCCTGCAATTTCCTTCAAAATCGAGAGGTAAACCTCGGATCTCTGTCAGACACTATAGATAGTGGTACTCCATGAAATCTCACTATCTCGGCAATATACAATTCAGCTAACTTATCTAAAGAATAATCGGTTCTCACCGGAATGAAATGGGCTGATTTCGTCAATCTATCCACTATCACCCAGATTGCATCTTTCTTACTCGGAGATAAGGGCAAACCCGGCTCAAAGTCCATCGTAATTCTCTCCCATTTCCACTCAGGAATCATAATCGGTTGTAACAAACCGGACGGAACTTGATGTTCAGCCTTAACTGACTGACAAACTAAACACTTCGACACAAAGTCGGAAATATCCCTTTTCATACCATGCCACCAATAGAACCATTTGAGATCATTATACATTTTCGTACTTCCCGGATGTACAATCGAATGACTATTGTGTACTTCAGTCAAAATCTTCGAAATCAACTCTCAATTTCTCGGAATACAAATACGATCTCTAAATCTCAAACAATCTTCACTCTCAACTCGAAATTCTGATTCAGCATTCGATTCACATTGAGTTCGTTTAACCATTGATAAACAAAAATAGTAACATATTTTAGGCCCACATTTAGTATGCTTTTGGATGAATTATCCCTTGATTTATGTAAAAAGGTGCGTTTAATCCTTTCTTTTCATGTCTTATACTCAGAAAAGCACCCAAGGATAAAAAGAACGAGAAACGGGCTCAAAACGGACCAAGACGGACCTATGAGGAAATCGACACGGCCTGGACTTAGACCCACACGGCCGTGCCAAGTCAATCATCTAGAACACGGTCTAACCCCAACTCACACGGCCGTGTCTCATTAAAGTAATCCGAACACAGCCTGGCCACGATTTACACGGGCGTGTGCCATGGCCGTGCCTCTGACGTGGAAAAGAGCAATTTCATTCGGGAAAGGATACTTAGGGAGAAAGAAACATATTTCAAAAGCCTATAAATACACCCTAAGTATGACCTGAAAGGGGGAGCCCAAAGCCATCGTTTAGGGGCGTCGTACTAAGCCAGAAAAGGCAGATTTGTGGGGATTCACTCAGGGATAGCCAGTTGATCCATCTCAAGAAGCCGGAATTCTACTCAAGACGGTGGATCTCTCCTTCAATTCCTTCAGGGGGTTTTAGGGATTTCTTATGTTTTGTGTTATCTTTTCTCTTGAGATGTTTTCCTTTATTGTTATGAACTAAACCCTTCGGATACCCGAAGAGGGTGAAACCTATGATGAATCTTGTTATTTGATTATTTGAATTATATGATAAATACTTAGTTTGTTCTTAATTATGTGAGCTTAATCCAAATTTAATGTGCTTAGGTGGAGGAGGAATAGACCTTGCCTAAGAGTAGATCTAACATAATTAAGCGGAGTTGATCGCACGCCTAGAGATAGGGTGACAAGATTTTTTCGGATTAGGGTGAAACCTAATATGGGAATCCACAGATCGATTTACTGCTATTCTAGGGGGTTATTATAAGAGAACGAGAGTTCCACTAATTAACCTAGGGTTAGACGTTATTCGCCTCGAGAGAGGGTTTAATATACGTTAGGGAGTCTTGCGGATCAAACTAAGTAAATAAAATCATATGGTTCAGTGATAGATAACAAGTGAAGTCTAGGTGGATTCTTCCTAGGGTATCGTCGAAATCAACTGAGTTTTTCCAAAGTTATTTTCTAAATTCATTCTTCTTTGTCTTAGAGTCTTTAGTTTAGTAGTTAATTAATTTAGATTAATAACAACTTCACTTATTATAGGCTAAATAATAAAAAGAAAGCTAGTATTAGTACTTTTAGTTCCTTTGGGTTCGATAATCCGGTCTTGCCTAAACTATACTACTGTTCGATAGGTGCACTTGCCTTTAATCGTTGTCAGAGTTAGTTTCCAGGTTCGATCATTTTTTTATAAATTTTAAAACTTTGATTTACAGCGATCAAGTTTTTGGCGCCGTTGCCGGGGAACTAAAATATTAAGAAAACTCTATTTTTATTACTTTAGCCATTATTTTTATTTTTCGCAATTTATTTTTATTTTTAGTTTTAATTTTAAATTTGCTAAACTTTCTTTCTTTCTTTTCCTAGCAGGTACCTCTAGTTTATGACTAGAAGGACCTTTAGAATACGACAGTGATATTGAAGCTACCGCTCGGAGAAATCGCAGAGAAATTAGGCGAGCCCTAAATTACCAAGGAGAGCTAGAAGACAGATCCAATCCTACTGAAGGGATGGACGAAAATAATCTTCCACCACAAGATGTGGGAGAAAATAATGCTCCTCGTACTATGTTTGATTATGCTAAACCACATTTAACAGGAGCCGAATCTAGTATTGTTAGGCCTGCTATAGCTGCTAATAATTTTGAATTAAAGCCTAACACTATACAAATGATTCAACAGTTTGTTCAATTTGATGGTTTACAGGACGAAGATCCAAACGCTCATATAGCTAATTTTTTAGAATTCTGGTATACCTTCAAAATAAATGGCGATTCTGATGATGCCATACGACTTCAGTTATTTCCCTTTTCATTAAAGAATAAAGCTAAAAAGTGGTTGAACTCGTTACCACGAGGGTCAATCACTACATGGGAACAAATGACCGAAAATTTTTTATTAAAATATTTCCCACCGGCCAAAACGGCCAAATTACGTAATGATATCTCTTCTTTTGTGCAGATGGATTTAGAGACATTATACGATGCATGGGAGAGATATAAGGATCTCTCGAGAAGGTGTCCACACCATGGTTTACCCTTGTGGCTCCAAGTCCAAACTTTCTATAACGGTGTAAACCCCTCAACGAGGCAACTAATCGACTCAGCCGCCGGTGGAACCCTGAATAATAGAACTCCTAAGGCAGCCTACGAGTTTATTGAAGAGATGTCGCTGAATAACTATCAGTGGCAAGTTACAAGAATAAGGCCAACAAAATCAGCCGGAGTTTACAACCTCGACGCAGTAACCATGCTATCAAATCAGGTAGAGTTGATGAATAAGAAGCTTGATAGTTTGTGTTCTTCGCAGGTACATCCAGTCATGTAGTGCGACACAAGTGAAACTGTGGCGAATCCTGAGTACCCACCCTACCAACCGGGCACAGAGAACGAATAGATGAACTATATAGGTAACAATTTCAGATCTAATAATAACCCATATAGTAATAATTATAATCCAGGTTGGAGGAACCACTCAAATTTTTCGTGGGGAGGACAAGGAAATCAAGGAAATCAAAGACAACAACCTCCTCAAAATTTCCAAAATCAACCCGAATCTTGAAGAGACGTTTAACAAATTCATAGCATCCACAGAAGCCCGTCTCCAAAAAAATGAGGTAACACTCGACACCCAACAAACATCGATTAAAAAGATCGAGAACCAATTGGAGGACTTACAAAGGCAATCGGGGAAATTACCCAGTCAGTCAGAGAAATTGCAAAGCTATTATCCGAACGACCGCAAGGGCGTCTACCGAGTAATACTGAAATTAATCCAAAGGAGCAAATCCAAGCCATAACAGCTCAATAAAGTGAAGAAGTAGACGAACCCAGTCCAACACAAGAAAACGAGGTAGAAAAAGGTAAAGTGGAGGTAACACAAGACAAGCCAAAACCGGTAATTAAGGAGTACCAACCTCGCGTACCTTACCCCGAGGCTTTAAGAAGAGACGACACAGAAGAACAGTTCGGTAAGTTTCTTAAACTTTTAAAGAAATTACATATTAACTTACCATTACTTGAAGCTCTTTCGCAGATGCCGATTCTAGGAAATTTTTAAAAGAGCTTCGACAAACAAACGGAAGTTAGACGAGTCGTCACATGTGGAACTTAACGAAAAGTGCTCAAAGCAATTCTCCAAAATAGACTACCACAAAAGCTAAAAGATCCGGGGAGTTTTACAATTCCATGTTTAATTAGTAGACTAACTGTTGATAATGCGTTAGTGATTTAGGGGCAAGCATAAATGTTATGCCTTATAAATTGTTTAAACAATTAGGTCTAGGGAAACCCAAACAAACTAGGATGAGCATTCAATTAGTGATAAAATCTGTTAGAATTCCTAGGGGTATTATCGAAGATGTTCTTGTAAAAATTGATGATTCGTTTTCCCAAAGAGACTTTGTTGTCTTAGACATGGATGAGGATAATTCGATCCCCTAATTTTAGGAAGATCCTTTTTAGCAACCGCCAGGGACTAAAATTGATGTTGATGCAGAGAACTCATACTTTGCGTAGGTAATGAGACAGTCACCATCAAAGCTCTCGACTCGGCTAGAACATCGAGTAATCAAGGTGAGAACGTAAATTCCACTGATAACCATTCGGTTAACCCTTATTTTCGTGAAGCACCACCAAAGAATACAATCGAACCCGATCCTAAACCCCATGCCAACAAAGAAATAACTCATGAAGATCGAGGATTCATTCGATGATCTAGACGAGTGGAAGACACACTTCAAGGAGAAATTAGGGATACACGACGAAGAACTCTGAACCACACAAGATAAAACCGAAGAGAGCCCCAAAAGAGCTAATAGGAACAACAAACCACTTCAAAATAGGGGACCAGTCTCATTAGATCGGTAGGTCCTCAAATATCTCCTCCTCCGGACCCTAGCACAAACAAAGAAATATCTTTTAGGGTAACCAGTGTTTTTCCACACTAACAGTCGAGGTAAGTAATCCTATTTTTGGTACTTTTACTATAAACACATCTCGACTTAAATTTTTTTTTCACGAAGACGCAAATGATAGCATGAGGAAGGACTTCCAACTCCTCAAACCACCCTGACAATGCAAATGAGAGGAGAGTCTAGCTTAAGACTATAAACTAGCGCTTCTCGGGAGGCAACCCGAGCACTAACATAATTTATTCTCACATTTTGCTTTAAATTTATTTTTCTTTTCTTATTTTCTTTCTGAACACTTAGTTATAAACTAACAAGGGGTGCAGAATTCAGAGACACACGGCCTTACACACACCGTAGTGTGGCTGCGCGTGTAGACCATAAGAATCCCCGTACTGACATAGCAGAGGCCGTGCGAATCAATTCCAACCACTTTTCAACGTCACGGATCCAACCACTACACCATGGGCACCGAAAAAGGGGCACGCCCGTGCCCCATAACCGTGTGAAGCTACTGACTTTCCAACCATGGGAAGAACACACCCGTGCCTTACGACCGTGCAAAGCTACTGACTTGCGACCACGGGCAGAACACGCCCGTGTTTTCCAACCGTGGTCAACTCGAAAACAAACGTAGAGAATCAACACACCCTGCGACACGGCCGTGCGATGCGGCCGGGTGAATCGACACACCCTCAACCCACGGGCGTGGTAAATTGCCAGGCTTGAGATTCTATTTAAATACCATGCCCCTCTCCTTTCTCTCCTTACCTACTCTTCTTCTTCCTTTCTTTCTTTTCTCCCTTTTGTTTTTCCTTTTTCCTAATAAATCCTTAGACTCTTGAGCTACAACAAAATCATATCCATGGCAAAGAAGCGTAAAAGGCCAATCTCCTCAAAGGAGACCGATTCACCTGAGTTCATGCCTAGACTTCATCCAAACAACAAGCCAAGGGTCTTTGAGACCAATTATCTGTTTCTTTTATTTTTATCTCCTCTTTTATTTTCTTTATCTTTACTTCTCTTCTACTTAATTTAGTTTATTTTGTTTTAGTTTCTTGTTTTTAGGTTCTTAAGGCTGCTTGGGAATCACGCCACTTCCACCATCACCAACAACTCCATCACCTTCAAAGTCACACCCACCTCTCGAACCATCTACCATAAGGATTCTCGTGCCCCTTTATCTTTTAAACTTAGTTAATTTTCCTTCTTAGTCTCCTTCTCTTTATCTTTCTTGTCTTTAATTACATTATTAGTATAGTTTTAATATTACTCTAGATGTCCTGGCTAATTCTCCACGAGCCTCCCAATTTCTTCATCTAGCGTAGGTTCATCATCCAGACGGCCCATCACCACCACCAAAGGCACAATCTCCTCTCAAAGAATCATCCAAAAATTCAGGAAGTTTTCACTTATGCCCATATCTGATGATTTTATTACAAGGTTATTATATATTTTTGTACATTGAGGGCAATGTACATCTCAAGTGTGGGGAGGTGAACAACCTAAAAAGATACCTAACTCAAAGCCTGAATTTAGCCTTGTCTTAAAGTAAATTACTCATATTACTAATTAGGATGGAATTTCTAATGATTTATGATTTTTATTGATATGTTTTAGATTAAGTCACTGATAATTGTGCATTGATAATTAAATTCTAAGAATACTAGAGAATCAAGCATGATAAGTCTATTTTTCAGAAATTAAAAATTTCCTAGGTTGTCAAACTGAGTTTAAATATTATCTTGAAGTTTGAAATTTACGAGGTTGACATCAAAATACCCATAAATTTTGTGAGTTTTTGAGCCTTATAGAGTATAAATTCTTTTTCTTGCTCACTTTATTGATTATGAGTATGTCAACATTGATCTGTTATTCTAGAACTTGCATTGATTATACATGTCGAGACCACATTTTTTTTTATTTGATATACAGAGATGATAAAGGCACCTAGGATTTAACCCACTTACTCCACTAAAAACCCACATTCACAATTAACCCCTAGTGAACCCCGTTTAATCCTAACAACCCATTTATTGACTCACCCACTAATATTAACCCAGAAACCTTTATTTTTGTTATCACCATTCCTTTTGATTACCCTTATATCGAGATTTGATTTGATTAATAGCCTAACTATGTTTTTATTTCAATAATTTATCTTTTATTATGTATTTATGATTGTTCTTACAAAAAAATGAAGTTTATTCATTATTAGTTATGTGATTAAATGAGCTTATACATTTATTCCAAATATCGAAGAAGAAGCTCGTATTATTAAGTACTATTAGTTTTCAATTGATGTAATTATTATTAGTTCATTAGTTCTTAGTTAGGTAATTTGTCGATTCAATCTCGATTCTAATCCTCTAATTCAGCCTTACTCCACACCTTAACCCTAGCCCCGTTACAACCCTAACAAAGACATTTTGATTTGTGTTTCATCTCATATTTCAGTGGTGGAGATTTGATTTTCATGCAAGCCTATGGGATTAACTCTTCATGTTTGACTTTTGAGTGCCTAAATTTTGAACCTTAAACACTTTGAGTGATTTGAGTGAATCTTTTGTGAGGATGTCAATCCTTTTCGATTTCGAATCAGAGGTAATTATTTAGATGAAGGGAAACACCTATGTTTTGTGCTACAAAATCTATGACTTATAATGTTTGAATTTTTAGGACACTTTGAATTGAATTATCCATGTATAAATTATCTATGAATTATGATGAAACACTATTAATAACTATTATGAATTGAGGGAAGTTCGTTTTAATTGTAAGTTGAGAATTTTGCTTGAGGACAAGCAAAAGCTTAAGTGTGGGGGTATTTGATAAACCAAAATAGTAACATATTTTAGGCCCACATTTAGTATGCTTTTGGATGAATTATACCTTGATTTATGTAAAAAGGTGCGTTTAATCCTTTCTTTTCATGTCTTATACTCAGGAAAGCACCCAAGGATAAAAAGAACGAGAAACGGGCTCAAAACGGACCAAAATGGACCAATGAGGAAATCGACACGGCCTGGACTTGGACCCACACGGCCGTGCCAAGTCAATCATCTAGAACACGGTCTAACCCCAACTCACACGGCCGTGTCTCATTAAAGGAATCTGAACACGGCCTGGCCACGATTTACACGGGCGTGTGCCATGGTCGTGCCTCTGCCGTGGAAAAGAGCAATTTCATTCGGGAAAGGATACTTAGGGAGAAAGAAACATATTTCAAAAGCCTATAAATACACCCAAAGTATGACCTGAAAGGGGGAGCCCAAAGCCATCGTTTAGGGGCGTCGTACTAAGCCAGAAAAGGCAGATTTGTGGGGATTCACTCAGGGATAGCCAGTTGATCCATCTCAAGAAGCCGGAATTCTACTCAAGACGGCGGATCTCTCCTTCAATTTCTTCAGGGGGTTTTAGGGATTTCTTATGTTTTGTGTTATCTTTTCTCTTGAGATGTTTTCCTTTATTGTTATGAACTAAACCCTTCGGATACCCGAAGGGGATGAAAACTATGATGAATTTTGTTATTTGATTATTTGAATTATATGATAAATACTTAGTTTGTTCTTAATTATGTGAGCTTAATCCAAATTTAATGTGCTTAGGTGGAGGAGGAATAGACCCTGCCTAAGAGTAGATCCAACATAATTAAGCGGAGTTGATCGCACGCCTAGAGATAGGGTGACGAGATTTTGCCTTGATTAGGGTGAAACCTAATATGGGAATCCACGATTGATTTACTGCTATTCTAGGGGGTTATTATAAGAGAACGAGAGTTCCACTAATTAAGCTAGGGTTAGACGTTATTCGCCTCGAGAGAGGGTTTAATATACGTTAGGGAGTCTTACGGATCAAACTAAGTAAATAAAATCATATGGTTCGGTGATAGATAACAAGTGAAGTCTAGGTGGATTCTTCCTAGGGTATCGTCGAAATCAACTGAGTTTTTCCAAAGTTATTTTCTAAATTCATTCTTCTTTGTCTTAGAGTCTTTAGTTTAGTAGGTAATTAATTTAGATTAATAACAACTTCACTTATTTCAGGCTAAATAATAAAAAGAAAGCTAGTATTAGTATTTTTAGTTCCTTTGGGCTCGATAATCCGGTCTTGCCTAAACTATACTACTGTTCGATAGGTGCACTTGCCTTTAATCGTTGTCAGACTTAGGTTCCAGGTTCGATCATTCTTTTATAAATTTTAAAACTCTGATTTACAGCGATCAACCATCATATCAACATCACCTTCCTAAGCATCACAAATCTGCTGTACAAACATCGGTTTCATTTTCAACTCGGCCATAACCACACTATCATCACACAGATCTTTCTGAGCATTCATTGCTCGCAAAGCACATATGGACTTTCGGCTCAAAGCATCAGCTACAACATTAGCTTTACCCGGGTGGTAATCTATCACAAGTTCGTAATCTTTCAACAACTCTAACCATCTTCTCTGTCACAAATTCAATTCTTTCTGAGTCATCAAGTACTTTAAACTCTTGTGATTTGTAAATATATGACACTTCTCACCAAATAAATAATGACGTCATATTTTCAATGCAAACACAATTGCAGCCAATTCAAGGTCGTGCGTCGGGTAATTCTTTTCATGCGGCTTTAGCTGCCTCGAAGCATAAGCAATAGCTTTGCCTTCTTGCATCAGCACACAGCCCAAACCATTCAACGATGCATCACTGTAAACTATGAATTCTTTTCTCGATTCCGATTGAACTAACACTGGTGCTTCTGTCAACAACACTTTCAATTGCTCAAAACTCTGATGGCACTTTTCTGACCATTCAAATTTAACATCTTTTTGTAGCAACATCGTCAACGGAGTCACAATCATTGAGAAGCCTTTCACAAACCGTCTATAATATCCCGCTAGTCCCAGAAAACTATGGACTTCAGACACTGTAACAGCCCGATTTAGGGGCTAGTCGGAACAGTGATCTCGGAATCACTAATTTGAGGTTAGAGAAAATTAATTGCATGATATGTTATGTGTTATAACATGTTTATAAGGAGGCATGAGAATTTTGGTGCTTTAATTTTAGCGATTGAGGGCTTAATTGCGAAAAAGGACTAAATCGCATAAAGTGCGAAAGTTCTATTTGAATTGCTAGAGGTGCCAATTAGCTAAGGATTATAAATTGGAGGTCCTTAAAGTGATATTAGGCCATTGAATTAGTGATGTCCGGCCACATAGGAAGCTAGGGGGACAAAGGCGTTAAATGTTAGACAAAAGTTGGTGATATTAGTTGACAAATGAATAAAATAAGATGAAATAAGCCAAGGCTATCATCTTTTCACTTTGCCTTTTTCTCCACCGAAAATATCAGCAAGATTAAGGGTTTAAAAGCTTGAAAATTTCAGCTACATCTCATCCTTACAAGTAAGTCAATTTGATGTTTATTTTTGATAATTTTTGCATATTTGGAGCCCTCAAAGCTTAAGCTAGCTAATGAGAGGTCTAGTTTGCAATATGGTTGAAAGTCTAGGGACTTACCATGATAGATTTTATGTTGTTTGAAGAATTTTTATGGAAGAAAATGAATGATAGGGAGATGAGAAACAACATTTGTGAAAGGTGTTGTTATGAAAACACCTAATTAGGACTAATTTGTAAATGTTGCAAATTGGTAATAAGTGCATGAAATAGTTGAAATTTTGAGTTTCTATAGAAGATAATATGATTCGGCTAGGCTTGATTAGTAAAGAAGATGGATGAAAATTTATTTACGAGCCTAGGGGCAAAATCGTAATTTTGCCAAATTATAGGGGCAAAATAGTCATTTTTGCCTAAATTGTATATTATGGTGTATTATGATTTATAAATGATTAAATCAGTAAATTTCATTGTTCTAGATCAAAGAAAACAAGTTTCAGACCTAGAATGGATGAAAAGAGAAATGTGGGCAAAAAGGTCCCTTTTGGCCCTTTCGACATCGAGGTAAGTTCATGTGCAAATGTTGCAATTACGTATGAGTTAATTTAATGTTCCAATGTTGTATGGAATGTATATTTACTTTATGAATGTATGAAATATCTTTAGTGAGAGGTCAAAAGAATTGAATCTAAGAGTAATGGGAAATGTATGTAGAATGATATGATGATAGTTAAGGCCTCGTGTAAGACCATATTGGAATATAGCCTCGATGTAAGAATTCGTATAAGACCATGTCAGGGACATGGCATCGACATGTTAATACAAGTAAGACCCTATTGGGGTATAAATTCTATGTGACATTATGAGTATGAGACTCAAGAGAGTTATTTAATAACTTGAGTGATTCAACGTATATGTTGAAAGAAAGAAAGTATGTGGTTGTACCACGAAAAGCACAAGTGTGTGTTAGAATTGAATTGATATGGATTCAGTATATGATGAACCCTTAGTGGGTTATGTGTATTTAATACCCCTTAGTTGCATGAGATAGATTTATTAATGTATTGCGTGAATGCAAACGAGTATCATAGAAAGTGAAGTAAGAATAGAAGCGTGTGAGAATGTTCTTGGATGAATATTTGAAATAGAGGTATACATGTGGATTACTATCCATGAATGTAAAACGAAAGGTGGGCTAAGTGCGGATGTAACATCCCAAAGATGGGGCTATTTGGAATTAAATTTTTTTTCTTATGTTTGAATTGCTGTGGTGTTATTTATGGGAATATATGGTTTAATCAAAGGCCTTGAGTAGGCTCGGTTTGGTAAAAATTTCAGTTTTTAATTTTAAAGGAAGGGAGCCTTAGCAAGAGGGGGGTTATAAGAATAAATGTGGATAATTTGACATAAAAATCAGCTTGGAAAAGTGGCAAAAGGAGGGCCACTTAGGAGCTACATGTGACGCCACAAGGGATAAGGGAGAGCCTTGGTTCGAGTCACAAGATTCTCCTTTTTGCTCTTTAAGTGGGACGGCAATAAGAGGGAGAGTTTTTCTCTCTTTAATCTCTTTTTATTTATTTATTTAGATAATAAGATGATGGAAGATAAAGAGGGATATTATTTAGATTAAATGGATTATTAATTGATTATTATGGGAACAATTCAAATTATTTTGAATGAGTTTTAAATTAGTGGCAAGGAGAAGAGATAGGTGTTTGCCGAAATTGGAACTCCTCAAGTGAAGTGGACGGCAAGTAAAGGGAGTCTAGTGCCGAATTCCCCTTAGTTCTTCTCATAATTTTCGGCTAGCCTCATTAATCCCTATTTCACCTTTTATTTTTTTTCTTTCTCTCTCACTTTTTGGCCGATCTCCTACACCACCTTCAACCTATTTTCTTTCTTTTCTTTTCCTTGAATCAAAACTCTTCTCTACTCTCTTCTTTGCCGAATCCCTCTCCCATTTTCACCATCTTTTCTTCTTTTTCCACACTAGCCGAACTCTTTTTCCTCCTTTGTTGAACTTTAGCCGAATCTTAAGCAAGGGGAGATCTCCTTCAACTTCTTCTTCAATCGGTCCTGAGAGAAGGTAAGTGTGCCGAAACTTCATGGTTTTTCCCTCCCTGTTCTTAGCCGATTTCCATTAGGGGAAGGGGTAAGTGCCGATTTCGGCAATGGTGAATAAGGCTTCTAAACGTTCTTGTAAACGATTTTCCTAGGAACCTCGGGATATTTGGAAACAGGCAATCTAAGCCCCAATCTCTAGCAATCGGTTTTGGAAGTAAAGTGGTAAGATTAATCTCTTTATTTTGACATTTGATTAAGCCAAAGGCTTTTAGTCTTATTTACTAATCAGTGGTAATTGATTAAGAAGATTCGGGAAATTGAGTACTGTGGTTAGTAACCGAAAGAATAAAGGTAAAGATTCGGGTTCAAGCAATAGCTTAAAAGAATTATTTGGTTTGGCCGAATGGCCCATATCACTAACACTATTATGGCCGAATATAGGGACAAGTAGATCTAGGGTGGCCGACTCTTCTTTTCGGGATTTAAACTTCTCGTAGGTGACAGGTGTGTACATACACACGTATAACTATTTAAATGTGCTGAGTGCTATGTATGCTAACTTTGATTTGTGTAGCATCGGATTAATACCATAACGGTATGAGTGGTGAATCAGGTAAGTACCTGTTAATATGAATGTGTTATTGATGCTTTTGGGAAGCATGATGTATTGATACATGAGATTTAAGTATGTGATGACATGAAATATATATATATGGCTTGTTGTGGGATTAATGAGTGGAGGGGCGGTGTATTCGTGTCGACGGGCACCGATGTTTTGGTAACACACCGTGACTACGGTCACCGAGGTTTGGTACCTCCGAGGTTTGGCACCTCATGTTTACTTGTCCACGTGGTTAACTCCACCGTGGGTTGGCCCCACTTGAGATATGGGATCGTCTGCGGTGATTTGGTATCACACGATGGGTTGGCCCCATCAATCGATTCGTGTCTCTGACACCGTGTTTTGGTAACACATCGTGACTATATGTCACCAGTGGTTTGGCACCACCAGTGGTTTGGTACCACAAATGGTAGTAGGCAGTGGCGTTTGGTTGGCTAGGTTGAGGGTACATAATATTCTCGCATATTAATCGCTATATGTTGTGTATGGAAATGTCTTTAAAGCGGGGAAGGGTTACATCTTGAGTCTTGGTGACTCACCTTCTCCTTTAACATTTTTCAGTGACTCGTAGATGGCGGTTGAGGAGCCAGTTGGACTTGAGGTGGCCATGCAGTGGACTTGAATAAATTGAACTTTAAACTTAGCTACTTTATTTTATTATTGGTTTATTTTTATTTTGGATGTAATAAGGCCTCCATATACTTTACTTTTGTTTTTCCTCATATGTTGGATACTTTGTTTTAAACTATATTATTAAAATTAAATTAAAATCACATGTTTTTCTTAAATTAACACGAAAATGTTTTCATAGTGCCATCGGCACACTCTCGGTATTCTATAATAACTTGGTTGAATTAACTTTTAAATAAATTCTAAGTAAGATTTTCCAAAATCTTTTCCACTGTAGCAACTCGGATTCGGCCATAGTGTTTGGGCCGGGTTCGGGTTGTTACAAAATTGGTATCAGAGCCCAGTTCAAAGCTCGGCTGTGGGGGCCCAAGGCCCACAAATGTTTTGGTAGGACTTATGGGATGATTTTTGGTTTTGAACCGCATGGCCCAGAGTCTCGACGCACACCGATCCGCCTGTAAGTACATCGAAACCTCTTTGTGAATTATATTCAGTAGAAGGGTAGGAAGCATGGAACGTAGATAGACTTATAGGAACTTGAACACTAGGATTAGATTACCCAAACACATAAACAGAACATAAGACTTAAGGAACTAAACCAATCTATGGCTAAGTCACTAAGTTAGGGTGTGGTAACCCCTGTACGCATGTCTAGGATTGGATCCGGAAGAGCACAGTATTTAAGCGATCCTCGTGACTCACCTCCTCTTCGCAGTATCCTGCAGTGCGTAGCTTCAGTTCACCCTAACTCGGAGGGCTCGGTGGTGTGGTAACCTCTCATGCGCATGTCTAGAAAGGTTCGGTGAGAGCTTGGTATTTAAGCGATCCTCGTGACTCACCTCCTCTTCACTCGAATTCTACAGTGCGTAGCTTTGGTTCCTGCGACCGGGAGGGCTCGGTCATAGGCTAAACACAATGATTAAAACCCGAAAAGGGAATTAACCATGTTTTCGAAAAAGAATGAAACAACAAACCCTAATGTTTCAAAACTTGTGCAATAACTTTTTCAAATCCGAGAACATTATTTTTACAACGTTTTTCTCGAAAAACTTGATTGTGGAAAATTACAGAAATGCCCTTAGGGGGGTAAAATTACTAAAATGCCCTCGGTTCATAAAATATCAGTTCAATGGTTTTGCTTAAAAATTTCAACTATTTTACAAAATTCAACAACTTAGCTTTGGAAATCATCATCAAAATATTTTGGTTCTGGAAAATTACGAAAATACCCCTGTAGGAAAAAGACGAAAATACCCACAGGTTAGAAATGGGCGAAATGTCCGATGAGCGAATAGGTATGGAAAGTATTAAGGAATGGATGCATGAACTTCTTTGTGCGAACTAGGATAGGAAACGGAAACCTTGTTTGCTCGAAAGAATCTCTGATTACAACTCTATCCATAAAATTTCTTCGTGAATAAGAAAGTGGAACAAATGCTAACGCATAAAATTTTTCTTAATCGATTAAAAGCGCGGTAGATAGAATGAGTTCTAGAGGACGTGGGCGCCGTGGGCGCGGTAGGGGTAGGATGACGGTGTCCGAACCCGTCAGTCGGGACAAGGTTACGAAAATGAGGTACCACCGCCACCACCACCTCCTACTTTTAGAATCGAGGAGCGAGGATCGGGCCGGTGGTGAGCGGTATCGCAAGTGTTTTTGCGAGTCTTGGAGATGGTGGTGGTCGGGTGGTGGAAATTTGGGAGCTCGGAAATCTATCTCAGGCGACTCGATCTAACGGAGCGGAGGTATTTCGGGTGTGTGTCGGGAGTGGCACCCAAAGCGTGAGAATCTTCGCTAGAGTCAACCGAAAGGATCATGGATGATCTTGACTTTGACCGAGAAGAAAAGGCGAAAAGAGGCGATGTCGCTTCTAAAGGATAAAGCGTATCGATGGTGGCTTACGGTTCGAGGCAGGGCTACAGCAGATGATCGACTTGGGAGTATTTCAAAACCACCTATCGGAAAAGAAGTATGTGGGTACCAGCTACACGACGACACGCAGAGAAAGGCTTTTCTCGGATTAGTGCAAGGAACTAAGTCGATGTCGGAGTATGAGGCGAGTTTTTTAAGGTGAGTAGGTATGCTAGAGGCGTCGTGTCTCATCGAGCATGAGCGCCATATCCGCTTTGAGGACGGACTCAGAGATGATTTGAGGTTCTTGATTGCCCCGCAGGTTCGTGAGTTCGTCTCTAGTGGAAAAGGCTAAGGTAGCCGAAGGGATCAAGGAGGTCGAGAGGCAAAGTTATAGTAGGAATAATCGTAAGAGAGGATTTGGGTCACCGGATCAAGTGGTAGTGTCTGAGAAAAGGCTAGGCCAAGTTGGGCCAAATCGGCGGCAAGACCCACGACTACTAATCGAGGCCGACTCGATTGTAACCGCAGTGGGAAAGACCCATTGGGGAGGTTGTTGGACCGGTGATAGAGGATGTTTTGAGTGTGGGTCTTTGGAGCATCGTGTCGAGATTGTCCCCTAAACTAGCTAAAAACCACCCAGAGGCGTAATCGTGCTCAGGATAGAAATGTGGGACCACAGAGGGTCCGTGGAATTGGAAAAGAAACAACGGCCCTAACCGAGGTTGTGGAACTCCAGGCAGAGGTTCAAGCAACACAGAGGCTAGGCGGCTGGCTTAGTTTCTGCAGCGGGCGTCGCGAGGAGAGGTGACGCACCGGATGTCATAACCGGTATGTTTTTAATTTTTGATCTTCCTTATGTTGCATTAATTGATGTGGGTTCGACGCACTCGTACATTGCTAGTAGTGTGGTAGGAACTATGGACCTTAACTCTGAAGCGCTTCTAGGAGATGACCGTAGTTAGCCCTTTAGGTCACTCTGTAGTGGTAGACAAACTTTATAGAGGCGTACCCTAGAACTTCAAGGGGTAGTATTTGTGGTGATCTGATGGAACTACCGTTTGGGGAGTTCGATTTGATCCTTGGAATGGACCGGCCGGTTAAGTATCGGCGAATTTGGATTGCACTGCTAAGCGCATGGTTCTTAAGGCACTGAAGGTGATGAAGTGGTTATGATCGGTGATAGAAGGAATTACCTATCCAACGTAGTGTCCGCCTTGAAGGTGAAAAGATGGTCAAGAAGGGTTGTGAGGCGTATTTGGTTCGAATCATGTGCTTTGGAAGCTAAGGAGTCGATTATTGGAAAGGTCCAAGCGGTTGGGGAATTCGATGTGTTCCCGGAAGAGCTTAAGTGCGCCTCCGGATCGGGAAGTTGAATTCGGTATAGACTTGCTACCGAACGGCACTGTGTCTATAGCACCATACCGAATGGCACCAAAGGAATTGGTGGAGCTAAAGGCTCAAATTCGAGAGCTCTTGGATAGAGGGTTTATTCGACCAAGTATATCTCAAGTGGGGAGCACTCGTGTTGTTTGTCAAGAAGAAGGGCGGTTCTATGCGGATGTGCATCGACTACCGCTTGATTAAACAAGTTAACGATCAAAAACAAGTACCCGTTGCCTCGGATCGATGACTTGTTTGACCAAGCCGAAGAATGCGTCGGTATTCTCAAAGATTGACCTCAGTCGAGTTATCATCAATTAAGGGTGAAGGAGGTGATGTTCACAAGGCGGCATTCCAAACTCGGTATGGGCATTACGAGTTCTTAGTGATGCCATTCGGGTTGACCAATGCACCGCGGCATTTATGGATTTGATGAATAGGGTATTTCAACGATGACTTGGACCAATTCGTCGTGGTGTTCATCGACGACATATTGGTTTACTCAAGGACGGAGGAGGAGCATGACAAGCATTTGCGAATAGTCCTACAAGTGTTGAGGAAAGCGATTTATCGCCAAATTCGATGAAGTGCGAATTTTGGCTTAGGGAGGTGGCTTTCTTAGGTCATGTAGTATCACCAAGGAATTAGAGTAGACCCTACGCAAGATTGAAGCGATATTGGATTGGAAACCACCTAGGTCGGTGGGTGGTGAAATCTGAAGTTTTACAGGTTTAGCGGGGTACTATCGGAGATTCGTGGAGGATTTTCTCTAATAGCAGTGCCGTTAACTAAGTTACTAAGGAAAGGTGTCCCATTTGTATGGACGGAGAAGCGACAAGGAAGCTTTGATAAGCTAAGGAAAATTTTGTGAAGCTCGGTTTTGGTACAACTGAAGCGGAAAGTTATTCACGATCTATTGTGATGCATCTCACACTTGTTTTGGGATGTGTGTTGATGCAGATGGGAAGGTAGTAGCCTATGCATCCGTCGATTAAGACCGCATGAGGTTAACTACCCAACGCATGACTTGGAGTTAGCGGCGATCGTCTTTGCTCACGAAGATATGGAGACATTACTTGTATGGGGAGAAGTCGATAGTCTACACGGATCACAAAAGCTTGAGGTATCTTCGACTCGAAGGATCGAATCAGAGGCAGCGTCGGTGGATTGAACTACTAAAAGACTACGATTATTCAATCGAATACCATCCGGGTAAGGCTAATGTGGTAGCCGACGCGTTGAGTCGGAAGGTTGTGACGGACTTAAGAGCAATGTTCGCTCGGTTGAGTCTATATGATGATGGGAGTCTTTTGGCGGAACTCCAAGTTAAGCCAACATGGATTGAGGAGATTAAGGAAAAGCGATTAGTGGATGAAGGCTTGAGCGCTAAGAGGGTACAAGTTCGGGATGGTGGTTTGGAAGGGTGCAGTGCATGCGGTGATGGAGTGCTATGTTTTCAAGGGCGAGCATGCATGCCGAAGGATGAAGAGTTGAGGCGGAAAATTCTCCATGATGCACATAGCGACCCATATGCTATGCATCCGGAGGAAGCAAGATGTATGGAGATTTGCGCAATTACTCGTGGCGGGGTTGAAGCGTGAGATAAGCGAGTTCGTAGGAAAGTGTCTAACATGCCAGCGAGTTAAAGGCTGAACATCGATTACCATCGGGACTACTTCAACCGGTAAAGATCCTCAATGGAAATTGGAGAGGATCACCATGGATTTCGTTAGTGGGCTACCCCTTACGCCCAACAAGGCGGATGCGATTTGGGTAATTGTGGATCGCGACTAAATCGGCTCACTTCATGCCGGTGAGAATGGATTACTCACTCCAGAAGCTAGCGAAGTTGTATGTGGGTGAAATAGTGAGGTTGCATGGTGTGCCAGTATCGATTATCTCGGATAGGGATCCCAGATTCACGTCAAGGTTTTGGAAAGCGTTGCATCAAGCTTTGGGTACACGGTTAGATTTCAAGATCGGCTTTCCATCCACGATCTGACGGACGATCGGAAAGGGTGATCTGAGATCTTAGAAGACATGTTAAGAGGTTGTGTCTTGGATTTTAGTGGTAGTTGGGAAGAGTACCTACCATTAGCGGAATTCGCTTATAACAATAGTTATCAAGCGAGTATTCGGATGGCTCCATATGAAGCCCTATATGGGCGAAAAATGCCGTACTCCTACATGTTGGACGGAGTTGGGGAGCGACAAGTTACGGGTCCAGAATTTGTAACGAGAGATGAAGACAAAGTCAAGGTGATTCGGTCTCGTCTCAAGGAAGCATCGAGATAGCGCGAAGTCTTATGCCGATCTCAAACGCAAGGAAATGGAGTATCTTTGTGGGAGACAAGGTCTTTCTGAAAGTGTCGCCTTGGAAAAAGGTGTTGAGATTTGGGCGAAAAGGAAGTTAAGCCCAAGGTTCATTGGGCCATATCTGATGTAAAGCGAGTAGGACCGGTAGCTTATCGGCTAGAGTTGCCGCGTGATCGAACCATATCCATGACGTATTTCATGTGTCAATCTTTGAGGCAGTATCGGTCGGATCCTTCGCACATTGTGCGATGTAGTAGAGATTGAGGTGAACTCGGTTTATCTTTTGAAGAAGAACCGGTTCGGATCTTAGATCGAGATGTGAAGGTTCTACGTAGGAAGTCGGTGCCCTTAGTGAAGGTGCTTTGGCGGAACCATGGTGTGGAAGAAGCTACGTGGGAATCGAGGATGTGATACTGCAAAGAATAATACCCCCATCTGTTTTAGCTAGGTAATTTCGAGGATGAAATTTATTTTAAGGGGGTAGAATCAGTAACATCCCAAAGATGGGGCTATTTGGAATTAAATTATTTTTCTTATGTTTGAATTCTTTGTGGTGTTATTTATGGGAATATATGGTTTAATCAAAGGCCTTGAGTAGGCTCGGTTTGGTAAAAATTTCAGTTTTTAATTTTAAAGGAAGGGAGCCTTAGCAAGAGGGGGTTATAAGAATAAATGTGGATAATTTGACATAAAAATCAGCTTGGAAAAGTGGCAAAAGGAAGGCCACTTAGGAGCTACATGTGACGCCACAAGGGATAAGGGAGAGCCTTGGTTCGAGTCACAAGATTCTCCTTTTTGCTCTTTAAGTGGGACGGCAATAAGAGGGAGAGTTTTTCTCTCTTTAATCTCTTTTTATTTATTTATTTAGATAATAAGATGATGGAAGATAAAGAGGGATATTATTTAGATTAAATGGATTATTAATTGATTATTATGGGAACAATTCAAATTATTTTGAATGAGTTTTAAATTAGTGGCAAGGAGAAGAGATAGGTGTTTGCCGAAATTGGAACTCCTCAAGTGAAGTGGACGGCAAGTAAAGTAAAGAGAGTCTAGTGCCGAATTCCCTTAGTTCTTCTCATAATTTTCATTAGCCTCATTAATCCCTATTTCACCTTTTATTTTTTTCTTCTTTCTCTCACACTTTTGGCCGAATCTCCTACACCACCTTCAACCTATTTTCTTTCTTTTCTTTTCCTTGAATCAAAACTCTTCTCTACTCTCTTCTTTGCCGAATCCTCTCCCATTTTCACCATCTTTTCTTCTTTTTCCACACTAGCCGAACTCTTTTTCCTCCTTTGTTGAACTTTAGCCGAATCTTAAGCAAGGGAGATCTCCTTCAACTTCTTCTTCAATCGGTCTGAGAGAAGGTAAGTGTGCCGAAACTTCATGGTTTTTCCTCCTGTTCTTAGCCGATTTCCATTAGGGAAGGGTAAGTGCCGATTTCGGCAATGGTGAATAAGGCTTCTAAACGTTCTTGTAAACGATTTTCCTAGGAACCCCGGATATTTGGAAACAGGCAATCTAAGCCCCAATCTCTAGCAATCGGTTTTGGAAGTAAAGTGGTAAGATTAATCTCTTTATTTTGACATTTGATTAAGCCAAAGGCTTTTAGTCTTATTTACTAATCGGTGGTAATTGATTAAGCGATTCGGAAATTGAGTCTGCGTGGTTAGTGCTTAGAAAGAATAAAGGTAAAGATTCGGGTTCAAGCAATAGCTTAAAAGAATTATTTGGTTTGGCCGAATGGCCCATATCACTAACACTATTATGGCAGAATATAGGGACAAGTAGATCTAGGGTGGCCACTCTTCTTTTCGGGATTTAGACTTCTCGTAGGTGACAGTGTGTACATACACACGTATAACTATTTAAATGTCTTTGAGTGCTATGTATGCTAACTTTGATTTGTGTAGCATCGGATTAATACCATAACGGTATGAGTGGTGAATCGGTAAGTACTGTTAATATGAATGTGTTATTGATGCTTTTGGGAAGCATGATGTATTGATACATGAGATTTAAGTATGTGATGACATGAAATATATATATATGGTATTGTTGTGGGATTAATGAGTGGAGGGGCGGTGTATTACGTGCCGACGGGCACCAGTGTTTTGGTAACACACCGTGACTACGGTCACCGAGGTTTGGTACCTCCAGAGGTTTGGCACCTCATAGCGACTTGTCCTCGTGGTTAACTCCACCGTGGGTTGGCCCCACTTGAGATATGGGATCGTCTGCGGTGATTTGGTATCACCACGATGGGTTGGCCCCATCAATCGATTCGTGTCTACGGACACCGGTGTTTTGGTAACACATCGTGACTATATGTCACCAGATGGTTTGGCACCACCAAAGTGGTTTGGTACCACAATGGGTAGACGATGGCGTTTGGTTGGCTAGGTTGAGGGTACATAATATTCTCGCATATTAAGCTGCTATATGTTGTGTATGGAAATGTCTTTAAAGCGGGGGAAGGGTTACATCTTCGAGTCTTGGTGACTCACCTTCTCCTTTAACATTTTTCAGTGACTCGTAGATGGCGGTTGAGGAGTCGGTTGGACTCGAGGTGGCCATGCAATGGACTTGAATAAATTGAACTTTAAACTTAGCTACTTTTTATTATTGGTTTATTTTTATTTTGGATGTAATAAGGCCTCCATATACTTTACTTTTGTTTTTCCTCATATGTTGGATACTTTGTTTTAAACTATATTATTAAAATTAAATTAAAATCACATGTTTTTCTTAAATTAACACGAAAATGTTTTCATAGTGCCATCGGGCACACTCGGTATTCTATAATAACTTGGTTGAATTAACTTTTAAATAAATTCTAAGTAAGATTTTCCAAAATCTTTTCCACTGTAGCAACTCGGATTCGGCCATAGTGTTTGGGCCGGGTTCGGGTTGTTACAGCGGAACCACCATAAGTATAAATGATTGGTGGGTTATGTGTGATACCACCCTATTAGAGATTCAATGGTGGGCTAAGTGCGAAACCACCGAGATATTAGTAGCATGAGCGACTTATTGAAAATGCTGGATGTGTTGTTTTATATGATCATGTGGTGATCAGTGTAGGAATGTATGCTAATTGAACGAGCAATTGGCTTGTGACATGGTAAGAATGTGGTAAGAGATTGAATGAGTAAGTTTCGAGAATATTTGAGCAAGTAACCATGAGTTTATGAGGGACACTCTTCATGATACTTTGTAATTATGTATATTCAATGAATATCAATATTTGACCCATTATGCAGATGAGCTAACTAAGCATTATTGCTTACTCCTTTACTTTTCTCATCCCTTATAGGTTATTTTAACTAGCTCGGGTTGGAGACCGCCGGAGATGTTTTCACACTATCGAGCAGACACTTGGCATGAGGTATCAAGTCCTTATGAGTCATGGCATGTATAGGGATTCTTTTAAAGTTGATTAAGTTCTAACCGATGTAGCCAAATTGTATTAGCCTAAGAGAATCTTAAGTTGGTTGTATTTGTATTGGGAGTGGTTCTCCCTAGTGTATGGGATAAAGACTTTATCTCTTTAATGATTAAATGTGTCAATTCAAGTGTTTTAATTGATGATTTGAGAATGTTTTGAAGTAGTATATGAATGTATGCAAACGGGAATGGTAAAAGGCTTGGTAAGATAGCCTCTAAGTGCCCACACGGATAGACACATGGGCGTGTGTCTAGGCCGTGTGTCTCCTGCACCTTAGTATCTTAAGTCAGATTAGACCACGGGCTGGTCACACGGCCGTTTGTTCAGGCCATGTGATACACACGGTTGGCACATAGGCGTGTGCCAAGGCCGTGTGAAGTCTGCACTTGACACTTAGAAATTCAATTGTCACACGGCTGATGCACACGGGCGTGTGTACGAGCCGATGTGGATAAGTCGAAATGCCAGGTTTGGCACGGGCGGGGGCCACGGGTGTGTCGGGCCGTGTGTATTTTGCCGATATCCTCCACGGGTGAAAGACACGGGCATCTTTTAGGGGTGCACGGGCGTGTCCCAAGTCACACGGACGTGTGACCCCTGTTTCGAGAGAAAGTTTCCAGATGAGTTCCGAAAGTTTCGGGACGTAAGTCTGAGGCCTCGTAGGCCCATGAAATGTCTGATTTGACTAAGAAAGAGAAGTTTTTAATTCGGAACGAAATTTTATAGCCCGTAAGTACATGTTTAAGAAAGTTCAAGCATAGTAATGTCTCGTATCCGGTCCTAGCCTCGGACTCGTGTATGAGGTGTTACAGACACATTTCTCGGAGGCTTCCATTCTAATATAGCAGAGATTTTACTAGGATCAACTCGTATCCCGGCAGCTGACACAATATGCCCCAGAAAACTAACTTCACGCAACCAAAATTCACATTTACTAAACTTAGCATAAAACTGTTTCTCACGCAGAGTTTGTAGCACGATTCTCAAATGTTCGACATGCTGCGTCTCATCACATGAATAGATCAAAATATCATCAATGAACACCATTACAAAGCGATCCAAATACGATATGAATATCCGATTCATCAAATCCATAAACAGTGCAGGAGCATTTGTTAGTCCGAAAGGCATCACTAAGAATTACGTAATGTCCGTACCTCGTTACAAAGCGATTTTAAAGGCACATCAGTTCTTTAACTCTTAACTGATAGTAACCTGATCTCAAATCTATCTTTGAAAACACTGTAGCTCCTCTCAACTGATCAAACAAATCATCGATACGAGGTAGCGGATATTTGTTCTTTATCGTTACTTTGTTCAACTGTCGATAATCAATACACATTCTCATAGTTCCATATTTCTTTTTCACAAATAACACAGGAGCTCACCAGGGTGAGAAACTTGGTCGTGCAAATCCTCTGTCAGTCAACTCCTGCAACTGAGACTTTAACTCTTTCAATTCTGTTGGTGTCATTCTATACGGGGCTATCGAAATGGGAGTGGTCCCCGGCACTAATTCAATACCAAATTCGACTTCCCGAATCGGAGGTAATCCCGATAATTCTTTAGGAAACACATCTGGAAACTCAGATACTATAGGCACAGATTCAACTTTCTTTTCCGACACTTTTGTATCAATCATGTACGCCAAGTAAGCTTCACAACCCTTTCTCACATAGTTCATAGCTTTCATCGTAGATACAACAGCTGGTAATCCTTTCATATCATTGGATTCTATTCGAACTAGCTCACCATTCTGGCTTTTCAACTCAATACTCTTCCTTTTACAATTCACGATGGCATTATGAAGAGTAAGCTAATCCATACCCAGAATTATGTCAAACTCATCGAATGGTAGTAACCTCAAATTAACCGGAAAATAAACATCCCGAAACATCAATGGACAATTCTTGCACACCTTATCTACCAAAACACACTTGCCTAAGGGATTCGATACTCTAATCACAAATTTAGTAGACTCAACAGGTAGAGTCTTACTTGATACTAGATTCACACACACATATGAATGAGTAGATCCTGGATCTATCAATGCAATGACATCAATATCAAATAAAGTGAAAGTACCGGTGATGACGTCTGGAGATGATGCTTCCTCTCGTGCACGTATAGCATAAGCTCGGGCAGGTGCTCTCGCCTCTGACCTCACAGTTGTGTCAATAATCCCCCTTTGGCTTCCACTCACATTTCTGGTGTTTCTGGGTGGTCTACCTCTAGCCGTCACATTACTCGATCTTTCATTCTGAACATTTTCCTCTTCGACCATCTTTGGGCAATCTCGAATAAAATGATCTCGGGATCCACATTTATAATAAAATCTATTGTTGTACTTGCCCCAGCATTCTCCCACATGTCGTCTTCCACACTGTATGCACTCCGGTTTGTTACTCTTAATACTGTCAACACTTAATTCAATCGGAGCTTGAGTTCGTGGACTAGCACTTTGCCTCGAACGATCTCTACTTGGATGTCCAAGCGAAGCATTTAAACGATTGCTTGAATCTCTAAATCTCTTTGTCGAGGGTTGAGAAAACCTACTCATCGATCTTTTTCTTTCATCACGAGCTTCAGAATCAGCTTTCTTCTTTTCTTTACTGAGCTCCTCGGCTTTACAAGCTCTTTCAACTAACACAACAAATTCATTTATATCAAGTATCCCAACCAATAACTTAATATCCTCATTCAACCCTTCTATGAAGCATTTACACATAGTGGCTTGGTGAAACACATTCCGTGCATATCGCCGATCTCACAAATTCTCGCTCGTGCTCGATAGCGACAAACGGCCTGTTTGACTCTAAAAACTCTTTACGTTTCTGATCAATGAAGCGTTGACTGATATACTTCTTTTTGAACTCAATTTCAAAGAAGTCCCAAGTGATTCTCTCTCTCGGAACCACGGAAATCAATGTTTTCCACCAATTATAGGCTATATCTCTCAATAATGAATCTGCACACTTAATACACTCATCAGAAGTCAACGACATTTCCTCGAATACTCGAGTTGTATTTTCGAGCCAAAACTCGGCCCGCTCGGCATCGTCATCAGCTGTGGCTCTAAACTCTTCGGCCCCATACTTCTGAATCCTGTCCACATGAGGTTTATTCAATCTGATCGGGTCTGTAACTTGTGGCACAACAGGTATTTGTGGGGGTGGAGGTTGTGGAGTAGCCGGATTCGTTCGAATGAACTCCGAAAACCACTCACTCATCATACGGAAGAAGGCTTGCTTAGCCTCTCCTCCCTCACTACTTTCATTTGGCCTAGATGTGGCCTGGCGCTGTCCCTTGAGCGGGAGCAGGCGCGGAACTCTTTACATCATCAGCAACTGCTCGATCGGGATCCATTACTATACGAAAACACATTTATAACTGTCAGAATTCATCACACTATCGCAATTTCATATATGGCATATATAGCTAGACTCACATACGCTACGTTAGTCCGAGAATTGACTAAACCGTAGCTCTGATACCAACCAAATGTAACACCCCTAACCCGTATCCGTCGCCAGATTAGGGTTAAAGGCGTTACCAGACAAATCGGAAACATTTTCAGAAGTTCATACATTCATCCATCAATCTCAAACATAATGTCCCTTAATACGGTCAACGAGACCTAAAACATGCTTATAAACCGGGTCGGGACTAAACTGGAACACATACGAAATTTCACGGAAATTTAAAACTTTTCTAAGTTTCAGGGGTTACACGCCCGTGTAGGCAAGCCGTGTGCCTCCCACGGCTGCTGGACACCCCCGTGTGTCCTCCCCGTGGTCAAATCTGACCTTACATCCACGGCCACCAAGCACGCCCGTGTGCCTTGGCCGTGGTCGAATCTAACCTCACATCCACGGCCACCAAGCACGCCCGTGTTCCTTGGCCGTGGTCGAATCGACTTTACACCCACGCCACCCAAAGACCGTGTGTGCTGGGCCGTGTACTCTGAGGCCATATCTTGACTTTCTCACACGGCTACTAGACACGCCTGTGTGTCTTGGCCGTGTGCTATTAGGCTAGCTACTGACTTAGCCCAACGGTCACTAGGCACGCCCGTGTGACAAAATAGACCATTTAAAAGGCCAATTTGCCACCCATACAAGAGTCAACCCTACAAGCACATTTAAGCATAATCCCACACACAAATTGGCAACTAATTTTCATGTCAAATGATCAACATATCATCTCATATCATCTCATTTCTAACATGTCAACTTAGGAACTAAATTACACAACTTGAATACATTCAATATCAATCATGATTCATTCCCAAATTTACTAAATCATACTAGCATCATACCATCACTAAGATTACGATTCATAAGACATTTTATTTACCCACAAGCTATACCAAAATATGCACCATATATCAAAGCCACACATGCATTTTACCAACATTTATCTAGCCACATCACATGGCTATTTACACATCTTAAACATGTCTTACAAAACTAGCCTATACATGCCATATTTTAGCTATGTACAACTTTCCCAAAAGTACCAAAATAGATTGCCGATAGTGTGATAGAGAATGCTGACGATCCCCGGATCCGAGCTAGCTTTACTGACACTACAAAGCAGAGAAACAAATCACACAGTAAGCTTTCCAAAGCTTACTAAGTTCGTACCATAACACATTTAAATCAAACAATTCACTACATAGATTATTTCACATATACATATATATCATACCATCCAACACTAAATTGCTCATTTAGCATTTCGTACTCTCATTCATAGATTCATCAACCACTTAGGTTCCGAGCGTACCTTAGCCAACACCTAGTAGTTAATTACATTTGCTACTCAATACTCACTTTTCCCTTTCGATCAACTTCCGTCTCTTCTTTGATTCAATCGCACACTTAGTGCCCCGATATTTAGCCGAAGCTTAATTATCATCGCACACATAGTGTATTTGCACCAAACCATTCTTCAATCGGTATCGCACACACAGTGCCAACCACAAAGTCGAAGCTTATATTATTTCGCACACACAGTGTTGATCATCTCGATCACGTTTTCGAATACGCACACTTAGTGCCACATAACTCAAACCCAACTCTCACATAGCAGCCACATTTCAATATCATTATATCATTCATTTCATAATATTTAACATAACTAAATGTTCATATTATATCCGAACTTACCTCGGACGTTGAACTATCGCAACGGTCAGTCAATCGAGCACTTTATCTTTGCCTCGATCTCGATCCGAACCTCTCCTCTCTTGGTCTATACACATTCAAATTCAATCCATTCAATCACCAAATCGTTCGTTTTAGTCCAACCACACATATTTAGGGCAATTTACAAAATAGCCCTCACATTTTCACATTTCGACACTTTAGTCCTTAATTCATAAAATCATCAAATACTCATAATTAGCTTGCACCCATGCCTAGCCGAATTCTCACTATATTCATACAAGCCCACATAATTCATTTATTTCATATTTTAATCCTTCAAAATACTATTTCCTCAATTTAGCCCTAATTAGCTAAATTCATCAAAAATTCAAGAACAAAACATGTTCAATAAACTCATATCTTTCATTTAACACCAACACTCATCACAAAGCTCACCATTTCATCAATGGCACATTTCATAAACATCATCAATTCACAAAATTTAAGCATGGGTTTTAAAGAGCACAAAGCAACGATCACAAAAACGTAGAAAATAGCAAAAACTGAGCAAAACCCATACCTCAATCAAACCAAAAGCTAGCCGAAACTTTAGGGTTCTTCCTTCTTCTTATTTTCTTTGTTTTTCGGCACTAAAAGATGATAACCATCATCTTTCAAATGTTTGTCTTATTTAATTCACATATTAATGCTTATTTACTATTTTACCCATCATTAAAACATTATAACATACATTATAATTGGCTATAAATGTCCATCCACCACCCACTAACTATAAAATGGGCTAATTGCCACATAAGGCCTCCACATTATAAAGACAATAACAATTAAGCACTTAACAATCAGCACACAGCATTTTTCACTTTATGCGATTAAGTCCTTTTCTCACAATTTGACACACAGTCGATAAAATTTCCACACGAAACTTTCACACAGGCTCAATCACACATTATAACATCAAAAAATGATTTTAAAGATATTTTTCTGACCTCAGATTTGTGGTCTCGAAACCACTATTCCTACTAGGGTCTAAACCGGGCTGTTACAAACTCAGTGTGTAATCCCATAGAAAACAAACAACTGTAAACACAGTGCACAGTCAAAAATAGTCTTGGGCCTAAGCCCTTTTCAGTATTAGTAGCGGATTGGCCTTAGCCCAACTTAGTATCAGTATCAGTATACGAAAGGGCCTTAGCCCATAACAGTGTCAGAAATAAATATGCAGTATTCAGTAGAAAAGTCCTACCTAACCAGCCTCTACACACCATCTCCGTCCAACCCTACACTCCATGTGGGGATTAAATCAACCCACCCATCCCTACACTTGGGGTAGTACCAGAATGCGGCACAAAAAAATGATAATTTGTACTTGAAATGCGGTATAATGAGGCTTAAGAGCCATTTAGTACACTTCCTCCTAATAATATCAACCCAACCCAATGCAATGCAACATACAATGAAATGTCATGCTATCACAGGTTTGTCAGATACACATCAGTTCAGTATACATGCTTGTATATAACATGCTCGGTACATAATTGACACAATCAATATCGCACAGTTAAGGGTCTAAGTAGTGCTTACCGACCCTACGGAAGGTTCACAGTCGACTTGGGCGACTCGTACAACCTTAACAGTCATTTCAGTAAAAATGGGCTCACACGCCCATGTGGCCTGCCCGTGTGGGCCCACACGCCCAGATTGGCCTTGGCCTGTGTGGATCACACGGCCTGGCCCAATTTCTCATACGCCCGTGTGGACTACCCGTGTGGGCCCACACGGCCCAAATCAGTCTAGCCCGTGTGTCGTGCACGGCCTACCTGGCCATCACACGGTCGTGTCTTGTGCGAACGGCCTGGCCTCGTTGATCACACGCCAGTGTTATGGCACACGGCCTACCACATGGGCGACCACACGCTCGTGTGGCGTCGACGGTGAGGTTTTTAGCTTTCGTTGAAATCTCATTTTCTGCATAATCGGGTACACACCTATATCGTTTTCGACGTAAAAGCAACTCCAAGTAATCCCCAACCTAAAATTGATCAATATTTCACTCCATTAATCACTTAAACAATCGAATTGAACTAAACCCAAAACGGGGTATTCATCTATCGAGCGAAAAACCATTACTTTAGATCGAACAACGAAGTCTCTTCACCATCACAGCACCGATCGAATAACTTCAGCCCTTTAACCTTTTCCAAACACAAAACGAATCCCATTAACCACTATCCATAACCCAAAATGAAAAACGATACTTATCACACTTACCGATAACGCACGAAAAAGTGCCGAAGAACGAGACGCAAAACAACGATAGTAGGGAAAACAAAACAAAAACGAAAAAGAAGAAGTGGAGAAGAAGATGATTAGTTTTTTTTTTTTTTGCAGAGCGAATTTTTGGGAAACTATTTTACTCAAATCCCACTACCTACCTTATCTCAATCCCTTAATTTCCTCTCTCAACTCCCACTACACATCCACCACTCAGAATCATAGTTCAGTACAACTCTGGCCGAACTTTAAGCAAAAATACTACTCCTTGCCATCGCAGAGAATCAAACACAAGCCCTCCAACACACCAACACTCCACTTAACCACTAGACCAGCTGGCCCATTCTGATATGGTTTGCAAACAATTAAATAAAAGCTTACTGAACAAGAGTGAGGCTTAACTTAGAAAAATTTCAAAATTTACCAAAGGCATGGCTCATACACCCAGAACACATAACCACTGAAGCAAACAGATATTTGTGTTACACATTCACAAAAACGAACATAGAAATTTTAGGGCGTTACAATTCTACCCCCTAAAAGAAAATTTCGTCCTCGAAACTTACCTGATCAGAACAGATGAGGGTACTGCTGACGCATCGCATCCTCAGGCTCCCACGTGGCCTCCTAGTGCTATGATTCTGCCACAACACCTTCACTAATGGAATAGACTTCCTCCGAAGAACCTTTACATCGGGATTCAGAATCTGAAACGGCTCTTCCTCGAAGGTTAAGTCTGGCCTAACCTCAATCTCCTCCACAGGGACAATGTGTGTGGGATTAGAGCGGTAGTGCCTCAACATCGAGACATGGAACACATCGTGAATACGGTCTAGCTCTGGAGGTAACTCCAACTGATAAGCGACCGATCCCACTCGCTTTAGAATACGGTAAGGTCCAATAAACCTAGGGCTCAATTTGCCCTTGCGACCGAACCTCAGAACCTTCTTCCATGGCAAGACCTTCAGAAACACGAAGTCCCCCACAGAATACTCAATCTCATGTCTTTTCAAATCAGCATAGGACTTCTACCTGTCAGAAGCTGCCTTCAGACGATCCCTAATCAGTCGAACATTATCTTCAATCTCGGTAATCAGTCGAACCTTATTGACGTTCACCTAGCTTAGTCCAACACAAAGGAGTACGGCACTTACGACCATACAGAGCCTCGTAAGGTGCCATCTGAATACTCGACTAGAAGCTGTTATTATAGGCGAACTCGACTAGCGGTAGATAGTCCTCCCAACTTCCTCGAAAATCAATCACATAGCTCCTCAACATATCCTCCAATATCTGGATCACCCTCTCAGATTGACCATCGGTCTGAGGATGGAACGCAGTACTGAAGTCCAGCCTTGAACCCAGAGCCTCATGCAACTTTCTTCAAAACCGAGACGTGAAACCAGGATTCCTATCAGAGATAATCGAAACCGGTACCCCATGTAGTCTCACTATCTCAGAAATATAAAGCTTCGCCAGCTTCTGTAGAGAATAATCAGTACGAACCAGTATTAAGTGAGCGGACTTGGTCAATCGATCTACAATGACCCATACTGAATCCTTCTTAGTGGGTGTTAGAGGCAACCCACTAACGAAATCCATAGTTACATGCTCTCACTTCCATAGAGGAGTCTTAACAGGAGTGCAAAGAAACTTGTAGAGTAATCGATGCTCGACCTTAACTTTCTTGGCACGTCAGACATCTCTCCACAAAATCAGTAACCTCACGTTTCAACCTTGGCCACCAATATAACTCACGAAGGTCTCGGTACATCTTATTTTTGCCAGGATACATAGCATAAGTGCTACTATGCGCCTCTCTCAGTAAAGACTACCTCAAACCAGTATTATTCGACACATAAATTCTCCCACGGAAGAAGAGTACTCCATCACTATTCAGTCCAAAATCCGTAGTGCTACCACTCTCCACTTGTCGGAACCGTAGACCTAAACACTCATCCTCCAACTGCTTACCATTAATCTGCTCAATCCATGTCGGCTTAACCTAAAGCTTGGCTAATAAGCTACCATCATCAAATAAGCTTAGGCGAGCAAACATCGCCCTTAAATTGGTCATAGCTCTACGTCTCAGTGCATCAGCCACCACATTGGCCTTACCAGGGTGGTACTCAATGGTGCAGTCATAATCCTTAAGTAGCTCAATCCATCTACGCTGCCTAAGATTTAGCTCCTTCTGAGTAAGGAGGTACTTGAGGCTCTTGTGATCAGTGTAGATGATACACTTCTCACCATACAAGTAATGCCTCCAGATTTTCAGTGCAAACACTACGGCGGCCAACTCTAAGTCATGTGTCGGATAATTCATCTCATGAGTCTTAAGCTGACGAGACGCATATGCTACCACCTTACCATCCTGCATCAACATACATTCCAAACCGACATGTGACGCATAACTATAAACTGTGAACTCCTTCCCAAGTTCTGGCTGTATCAACACAGGAGCCTCAGTCAGTATAGTCTTGAGCTTCTCAAAGCTCTCTTACTGCGCATCAGTCTAAACAAACGGTACACCCTTACGTAGCAACTTAGTTAACGGTGCTGCAACCAGTGAGAAGCCCTCCACAAACCGTCGATAATAACCTAAAGTCCCAGAAAACTCCGGATCTCAGACACGTTTCTAGGCTGCTTCCACTCCAATACAGCCTCAACCTTTCGAGGATCAACTCGAATCCCCTCAGCAAAAACCACATGACCCAAAAATGTCACCTCCTGTAACCAGAACTCGCACTTGCTAAACTTAGCATAGAGCTGTTTTTCCCTCAAAGTCTGAAGAACAACTCTAAGGTGCTCGTCATGCTCATCCTCAGTCCTCGAGTAAACCAGTATGTCGTCGATGAACACTACCACAAATCGATCCAAATAAGGCTAAAATACTCGGTTCATCAAATCCATGAAAGCTGTCGGTGCATTAGTCAATCCAAATGGCATCACTAGGAACTCGTAATAACCATAGCGAGTCCTAAACGCCGTCTTATGTACGTCAGCCTCATTGACCCTCAACTGATGATACCCAGATTGGAGGTCAATCTTGGAGAATACCAAAGCTCCTCGAAACTAGTCAAATAGGTCATCGATCCTCGGTAGTGGGTACTTGTTCTTAATGGTCAACTTGTTCAGTTGTCGATAGTTGATACACATCCGCATGGATCCATCCTTCTTCTTCACAAACAGTACCTGTGCTCCCCACGGAGACACACTAGGGTGGATGAACCCACGATCCAATAACTCCTGAATTTGAGCCTTAAGCTCCACAAGCTCATTCGGTGCCATTCGATAGGGGGCGATGGACACTGGAGCTGTACCAGAAAGTAGCTCAATCCCAAACTCCAATTCGTAGTTCGGAGGTAAACCCGGTAGCTCCTCAAGAAAGACGTCCGAAAAATCTTTTACCATTCTGATATCCTTAACAGAAGAGTCCCTAGAATCAAAAACACTTACGTAGGCCAAGAATGCCTCACAACCCTTACGAACCAGCTTCTCCGACACCAGCGCAGAGATCACATTAGACAAATAATTCCGGCGTTCTCCAATCAAGACTACCTCATTATCCTCCTCAGTCCTCAATACGACCCTCTTAGTCGTACATTCTAAACTGACACGGTGCTTGACCAACCAGTCCATCCCCAGAATTAAGTCGAACTCCCCAAATGGAAGCTCCATCAGATCAGCTAGAAAGATTGCCCTTTGAACCTCTAAAGGGACGTTTCTAAACAACTTGTTAACCCTTATAGATTACCCTAACGGACTCAGTACGGTAACCTCACTCGTAGTGCTCTCAACCAAAATCCCCAAGTTTTCAGACACAGTACAAGCTATATAGGAGTGAGTGGATCTTATATCTATCAATGCAATATAGGGTACATCATGAATTAAAAACGTACCCGTAATGATGTATGGAGCATCTCTGTCCTCTAAGCGGCGTGCAGCATAAACTAGAAGTGTCAGCCTCCTGCTTGATCTATCGATTACCTGCTTTCGGTGCTCTCTGTCCGCGACCCATACCATTACCACCCCTAGCCTGACCACGGCCTCTCGGTGGCTACTGTGCTACCCTCTGTGGCTGTACATTACCGAGTACCACGCTTGCATCGATCGACCCTCGTGGACACTCCACGATCACGGTGATCCAATGATCCACACCTCAGACACGCCCCAGTCCTTCTCCATCACTCGCCTTGATGGCGTCTACCACAATCAACACATGGTTGCTGTCTAGTAGCAGCAATAGAGGGCCCAGCTCTAATCGGCCCATCAGCTCTGGCCTTTTTCTTAGACCTCTGCATAGAACTCGAGGGCTCCGAATCCCTCTTGTTCCTACCTCTCTCTGTGTCACGATTTTGGCGCTCAGCGCGCTTAACCTCCTCGGCGATCATCGCCTTCTCAACCAGTAAAGAAAAATCACGCTCCCTCTGTGGAGCTATCAGGACTCTCAAATTATCCCTGAAGCCATCCTCGAAGTGGACACATCGCTTATACTCAGTCGCCACCATACCTTGCGCATAACAGCTCAGTCGCAGGAATTCGGCCTTATACTCAGCTACAGATCGATCTCCTTGAGTAAGGTTCAGGAACTCTCTCCTACGGGCATCCACGTAGCTCACCCCCACATATTTCCCCTGGAAGGCAGTCTTAAAGAACTCCCAGGTCAGACGTTCGGGCTAAGTGCCCTCCTTAACAGTCAGCCACCACTGATAAGACTCGTCTCGTAACAGAGAGACTGCACCCTTTAATTTCTGCTCAGGGGTGCAATCTAAGTAATCCATAATCCGCTCCGTAGCCTCTATCCAGTACTCGACAACATTAGGGGCGACTACAGTGACACCCCTTAAAAGTTCAGCTCCATTGGACCGGAGTCGTTCCGTAACCGACCCACGGCCCCTAGATCCAGTATTAGGCCCATCGACCCTCTCCAATATCCTGAGCATAGCCTGGGACAATGCGTCCTCCCCAGCCATGCGATCTTGAGACCCAGTCTCAGTAGCGGACGACACTAGTATCTCACTTGTATCCAAATTTGGCAGACTGGCCGATGACGAGGACTCAGCTCGAGCCCCTCTATGGTCTCTACCTCGGCCTCTAGTACCCCGTCCATGGATACCTCATGTGCTCATATCTAATCGAATTTATCTGTATCAAAAGTTTTATGAATCAGTTACAGTTTCAGTGTTTATTAACAAATATTTTATGTAAAATAGTACCAGAAGTTCAGAGTTTGTTTTCGTTTGTCACAGTCTCTAGTAGTTTACTATAGTTTAAGTTTAACTACAGTTTCCAGTATATACTATTTAGAGTATTCTCACAGTTTACTACCTACAATAGTTTCAGAATATCATAGCATTTTCAATTTAAGCAAAAATTAGTTTTAGGATACTTACAGGATCGGCGCCGGAGACTCGGTGTACCACATACTCAGTAGAAACATTTCAAATAATTTTGAGAAGCAATTCTTCAAAAACCAAATTTTAAAACCCATAATCCACAGTCGAGTTTTGTAATCTGGCTCTGATACCACTAAATGTAACACCCCAAACCCAACCTAGACGTTACGGCTGTGTCTGGCGATGCCACATGATAGGGTGTTAAAAACTATGTTGTCATAATAAACTGTCTTTGTATAATTACTATTCCTTGTTCTTATTTAGTTCTAAAATCAGTTTTACCAATTAGATCAATTGTTAAAAACATATCTCGTTGTGGAAGCTTTTAAAACTGTTTAAGAAATCATGAGTTTAGAAAATACTTTAGCTTTTTGTAAAGAACCGAATTTTCCTACGACTAGCAGTTATAAATCCATAAAAATAAATCAAACCCAAATTTACGTAAAAGTCCCAAAGAGTCCACAAATTACATCCCAATAATAATAAAACCATAAAACATAAATAAAAAATCGTAGAGTCCAAAAACTGTGGTCACCGTCGAGTCATCCGCCGCACCGATCCGTCTAGGTCTGGGGATTACCTGTGCATATTAAACAGAAAGTGGTGAGTTTACATAAACTCAGTGTGTAATCCCACGTAAAAACAAACAACGATAAAACACGATGGCACAAATAAAAAGCGATCTTGGGCCTAAGCCCTTTTCGATGTATTAGTAGCGGATTGGCATTAGCCCAACTCGATGATCGATGTCGGTATGCACAAGGGCCTTAGCCCATCACGAGTCGAAAAGCAGATATGCAATATTCGATAACAAAGTCCTACCCAACCAAATCTACACACCATCTCCGTCCAACCCTACACTCCATGTGGGGATTAAATCAACCCACCCATCCCTACACTCCAGGTAGTACCGAATGCGGCACAAAATAAGTAATTTGCGGTGAAATACGCGGTATATTAGGCTTAAGAGCCTTTGAGTACACTTCCTCCAAATAATATTAACCCAACCCAATGCAATGCAACATACATGAAATGTCATGCTATCACAGGTTTGTCAGATACACATTCAGTTCAGTATACATGCTTGTATATAACATGCTCGGTACATAATTCACACAATTAATATCATACAGTTAAGGGTCTAAGTAGCGCTTACCGACCCTACGAAAGATTCACAGTCGACTTAGGCAACCCGTGCAACCTTAACAGTCATTTCAGTAAAAATGGGCTCACACGCCCATGTGGCCTGCCCGTGTGGGCCCATAAGCTCGTGTGGCCCACACGCCCAGATTGGCCTTGGCCCGTGTGGATCACATGGCCTGGCCCAATTTCCCACACGGCCCAAATCAGTCTAGCCCGTGTGTCGTACACGGCATACCTAGCCATCACACGGCCATGTCTTGTGCGGACGGCCTGGCCTCGTCGATCATACGCCCGTGTTATGGCACACGGCCTACCACACGGGCGACCATACACCCGTGTGGCATCGACAGTGAGGTTTTTGACTTTCGCCGAAACCTCATTTTCTGCGTAATTGGGTACACACCTGTATCGTTTTCGACATAAAAGTAACTCCAAGCAATCCCCAGCCTAAAATTGATCAATATTTCACTCCATTAATCACTTAAACAATCGAACTGAACTAAACCCAAAACAGGGTATTCATCTATCAAACGAAAAACCATTACCTTAGATCGAACAACGAAGTCTCTTCACCACCACGGCACCGATCGAATAACTTCAGCCTTTTAACCTTTTCCAAACACAAAACGAATCCCATTAACCACTATCCATAACCCAAAACGAAAAATAGTACTTACCACACTTACCGATAACGCACGAAAAAGTGTCAAAGAACGAGACGCGAAACAACGATAGTAGGGAAAACAAAACAAAAACAAAAAAGAAGAAGATGATCAGTTTTTTTTCTGCAGAGCGAATTTGTGGGAAACTGTTTTACTCAAATCCCACTACCTACCCTATCTCAATCCCTTAATTTCCTCTCTTAACTCCCACTACACATCCACCACTCAGAATCCCAATTCAGCACAACTCTGGCCGAACTTTAAGCAAAAATACTACTCCTTGCCATCGCAGAAAATCGAACACAAGCCCTCCAACACGCCAACACTCCACTTATCCACTAAACCAGCTAGCACATTCTGATATGGCTTTGCAAACAATTAAATAAAAGCTTACTGAACAAGAGTAAGGCTTAACTTAGAAAATTTTCAAAATTTGCTAAAGGCATGGCTTGAACTTGGGACCTCCCACATACCCACAGAACACATAACCACTGAAACAAACAGATATTTGTGTTACACATTCACAAAAACGAACATAGAAATTTTGGGGCGGTACAGAAAATTTCCAAATAATGAGCCCACACAGCCTACCTAAACTGCCCGTGTACCCCACATGGCCTACCCAAATTGCCAGTGCAATTGCACACGTCCATGTGCTCCACACAGCCAACCACACGTCCATGTGGAGCACACGGCCTGCCACACGGCCATGTGACGCAGAGTAGTTTCCAAAATAACCTCTGTTTTCAATTTTTTTCCGAGTTCTAATCGACATTTCGGGTTAGAATCACACATTTGGTTGTTTTTCGATGCCGAATCAACAGTCGCAATACCAGAACCTAAAACGATACCCAACTACGGATTATCAATAAAATAAAAATCAACCTCCATAATCGAACTAACACCTTAAGTCCTTATCTTGACATTCGAACACTTTAACATTAACGGCGGAGTGATTAACGCACTTCAGAAATCTAAGAAAAGTTCGTCCCGAGATTTTCACCTAAACATAACCGAAATCAGATAAACTGAAACCTCACCTAAAATAATGATTTCAAGAGAAACAAAGCTACGTTGCATAAATTAACAAATTATCAACCAAAAAGATTGTATAAAACCCCTTCAACAAAAAAAACTCCTAAAACAAAATCATTACCTCCCAGGATCAAAACTAGACAGAATGAACAACGACACCAATCCACGCCAAAACAGAATGGAAATGAAGGGAGCATCAAAGTGAACAACAATGGTACCTACCAGAAAGAAATCATTAACAACGAACAGGAAAAACAAAGGTATGCTACCAAAGAAGTACACAGCAGAAACTTACAGAAGCAAAACAGAGGAAAACCAAATATGGGGAGATTGGGAAAAATGGGACTGTTTGAGTGAGGGAAGTGGAAAAGAGTGGGACGGTTGAGATCCTCTGATGTCACCGCCACATGTGCAGTCGGCAACTAGGTCGGATTTTGCGCTTCGTCATTCCCTTTACGACCCATGTTTATCCATGGCTACAAACCTGTTTTTCTTTTTTAATAAAGTGATTGTTTTGGCATCTTCCTTGGTTTTCTGGCAATATTAGAGGTGAGTGTTAGTGTTGATGGCTCGTCTGACTACCGCGAGTTTAATCTTCCAAAGGGGGTTCTTCCCATTGTAGCTGGCTTCCAATTTTCTTAGGTCTTCGTATGTTATGGGGGTTTTGACCAGGTATGTATGTTTGTTTTTGTTTGTGTTTAAGTTACTTATTTCCTAATTTTTCTTTCAAATTTTTATTAATCTGCTGAAATGGTAAACCCCTTGTAAAAGGATAAAATCTCCTTACATGATCATCATCCCTCACCATTCTGCCAACTTAGAAGGGTTAATTAATGGGGACCTTTTTTTTTTTTTCTTTTTTTCTTTTTGGTGAAATGAAATCTCTGCTCGTAAACATCCTCAGTTTAAAAAAGTGAAAAAGTACAGATCAAACATTTCAAAGGATTTTATTCAAATTTATTTATTTTATAAACAACAATCCTTGCATTTACAGTCTAATTCGAAATATAAAGATAAATATTACAAAGATACAAATTTAATAAAAAAGTTGCATTTAAAAAAAAAAAAAATTGCGTCTGTAACAATTTGAAAGGCATTTGTTTGAACGCGTGTAAGATCTCATATTTAGAATTTAAGATGCATCCTAAAATCAAATTAAAAAAATAGATACTCACTTTGAATAGATTTATTATTTTAATCACTAAAAGTTTTTGTTCCGCTCTAAAATTAGTATAAATTATCCATTAATTCCGTAAATGAATTAGGTTAAATTTGATTAATTTCTTTTTGAAGTGACTAACGACAGTACACAAAAAATCACAAATAACTCGAATCATTTCAATTTTAACGTGATTTGAAATTTGAAGTTTATCAAAAAGTTCTAATAAAATCATTACCAAGTTGATAAAAGGTGGAAAAAGAACATAAAATAATAGCAAGTCGAACAAAAAAAATGTAAATCAGAGTATTTTAAAAGAAGTTTGATAAATTTAGGGGAAGAACAACTTCGAAGGAGAATAATAGTTGAAAATAAATAAGGAAAAGCCTCAGATTAGCATATTGGCACATTCATCAAAGCAAACAACAACCCATGTAGATGGATCTACACGGTGCGCTTTATTTGTTGTTGCAGCTCTTGCCCATTTCTTCTCCTCATCAGCCTTTTTTTTCCCTCAAATCGTAATAAATAAATTAAACAAAAACAAATCCACTGATAATTTCAAAATATTTTCATAAATTTGAAGAAAAAACATTAATAATAAAGTCAGGTGATATTTTCAAAACTCAATTAAAAGCAAGATCGTCGCTAGAAAAATGAAGATCGGTTGCCATCAGCGACTGGAGAAGATGAACTCAAAAGGGAAGATTATATAGAAGCTATGCGGGGATTAGGTTTAGGGGCGTAGGGCTTTTTGATTTTATAAGTTCGAAACTTTGCGGGCCTTTCGGTATAGCCCTTCAAAATTTTGGTTAATTATGTTTGGGCCTTTTCATGTTTTATTAGGAATGTATTTTTCAGGCCTATATACTGCTACCACTGCTATAAACAAAGGCATTGGGTGGGCTCTTAATGCCCAAGGGACCCCTCATTGCTTAAAATGGGTCCTTCTCTACGATTTTATGTTAGGTCTCTCTCCCACAAATACTAAATTGATAGATCCAATCTCACTTTTTCTTATATATATATATATGATTGAAGAAAGTTCTTTGCTTTCTAGTTGATTGAGTCATATACTCTTTTCACAGTTAGAATTTAATCCCTATATTTGCATAAATATTGGGGGAGCGGACATTAAGATGGAATAAGCCCACTAATATGCCTAATGTCTCTACTACAATATGATGAGAGACTATTCTTCCCGAAATAGAAAAACCAAAACCTTCCACGTTTTTTTTTGGATTTATAGATTGTACCTTTCCAGTTAGTCCATAAGGGTCGGACACCCATATTTCAAGACCATACAATCATGTTACATAAAATGCACCAAAGCCAAAGCAAGCCATTCTTGAGAGAAATTAATGAATTCTAAAAATCTTAGGCAAATCCAAAGAAGGTTTTCCTATGCACTCATCACAAAAAATTTTAGATACTAATATACCCAATGCCAGATAGCTACCAAGAAGCATAAGCTAGAAAACACAATATGTGCTTTGGCCACACCTTCGTAATTTCAAATACCCATATTTGTTATAGTCCCTCCTGTAATACTCCAACCACCCCATGAATTGGTTATTAGGAAAAAAAAGATATGGGAATTAATTCCCAACAAAAAAGAAATAAATGAGTGTGAGAGTCAAATGATTCGAAAGGTTCATGTTTGGTTTGAGAAGGGATCATGAAATTTTTGAAATAAAAAAAAAGAATGGAAATATAATCTACTTTAATTAAGTGATTTATTAGATAATCGAAAAGAGAGGATCTTGAATACTATTCAAAATTCAGAAGAACTATGTCGAGGTTGGCTATTGAACAGCTGGAAAAGGCTTGGGTTTGCTTACAGAAAGTAGAAATGGAGGCGGATCAGTTTGAGTGAATAGATACTCTGAGATAGAACGAGAAAAATTGAATTTGATTGATTCAACTTATAAAATTTTGGAACGATTAGAAAATTACAAAAATGAAACTATTTATTTGAACAACAAAAAGCGATTAATCAAGTTCGATAATGGATTTTTCAACAAACTTTACAAAGAGTTCTAGGAACTCTGAATAGTTCTTGTAGGGCCCAAAATTTGTCCGGGGCCCATTAACCAATCCATTAAACCATAAAAATAACAAAAGTCTTTTAAACAGTCCAGAAATAGTTTTTTTACAAACCCAAAAGGATTACAATGACCCAAAAGTTTAACAGCAGGTCCAATAGACCCAATACACGGCCCAATGTCTAACCTAGCCCAAATTACTAAAAAAAAAACAACAACCAGGAAACCCTAGGGTTCCCCTTTTTGCCCATGACCTCCGGCGCCCGCCCGTCCGTCGCGCGTCACGGCCTCCGTACACCTCCACGTCACCACGCGCACCGTAGCCTCCAGTAAGACGACTCCGTCGCGCCACGTCCCACGCCTCCGTCACGCCTCCTTCCGTACTGCAAATCGAGCGAAAACATCAAAGAAAGCGAGAGAAAAAGAGAATATTGTATTTTATTTTTTTCTTTTATTTTCTTTTAATTATAAAAACCGAAGAAAATATACAGAATAGTGGGCTTCTTCACGATTTTACGAATATACGAGAAAAAAAAAATCAGATTGAAAAGGTGATTAATCCTTTTCTTTCGATCGGTGTTCTTGCTTATTTTTACTTCGTTTTTTTTTCTTTTTCATTCTTTTTATATATTTTGAAATAAAAAAGAGGAAGATAAGGGTTTTACCTTTGTAAAGGAACCGTCGGACCGCCTTCTTCGTAGAAATCGAAGCAAAGGGGGCCTTTGGGATAAGGAGCGCCGTAACATTTGGGGTCTGGTTTAAAAAGGATCCGTCAATCGGGCCAGAATCTGCCACTAATCGCCGATTACTATGGCGCTTTAGTGGTTGGATGTCCTTTTGATGCGGCTGAGGGAGAAAGCAAAAGGGGGGCTAGGGTTTTGGTTTTAAGAAAAGATGGCTGATTTGGTTCTAAGTTGATTTTAAGGATAATATCGCATTAACGAAACGACGTCGTTTGGGTTCATCTCAATAGCCTCAAAACGACGTCGTACTGGATGACCCGATTCAACCCGACCAGATGCCTTTGAGGATCCGCGCGTTTGGTAATGAATGGTTAATTTGCACGTTTGGTCCTTCTTTTTCATGCTGTTGTTCGATTAGACCTGCCATACATTTCTTTTATTTCCTAATTGGTCTCTATAATTTGCGCGCTATTTCGATTTAGTCCAACTTACACACTGCGTTTTAAGCTTCGGAATTATTTGTTGTTTTAGTCCCTGATCATTTGGGCGCATTTATATTGATCCTTGATTTGGCTTAAATAGTTTTATTTATTTATAAATTAGCCCTGTTAATCTTATTTTTATTTCGATTTAGTATTTTTTAGTTTATAAAATTTATTCATCATTTATTTGTAGAAATTGTTTTAACAAATTATTTTGAACTCTTTTATTGATGTTACAATGTCTTAATTTGTTTTAAAACTTTCATTTGTATATAATTTATTTATTTATCATATAAATATTTGATTTCCAAATTTCCTACTTCTTTGTTTTAATAATTTGCATAATTTTTAGCTTAAATATCCTCACATACTATTATTTTATATATACATACTGAAATTTATATTAAAATTATCTCATTTTTGTATATATTATTAGTTTCATATTATTTTATGTGTTTTCTCTTATGTATATATGTATATATTTTGTTTTAAGTCTATATATAAATATATAATTTCTCTCTTAAAGATCTTATTTTAAATTATGTTTTATTTAGTTCCAACACTTCCTTACATTACTATTTTTATGTATATATGTTATTTATCTTATATATCGTTTTTAAATCATTTTGTATATCACGTATTTAAATTACAAATGGTACATATATTGAACTCATTTATGTAGTATTATGTGTGTTTGTAATTGGCTTTGAATTTTTTTTAGAATTGTTTTTATTATTCATAAGATTTTAATATTATCATTTTAAACATGATTTGTTGTGAAATTATCGATGTTATATGTTTCAAATTGTATGAGCGTATTGTTATCTTTGTTATTCGTTTGTGCAAATTCGTATTCATGCATTATTATTCCATATTATAATTTTGCTTTTCATTATCGAATAATGATCGAATAAAATGCATTTTGAGCCAATTTTAAAATCGCATATTTGAAAATTTTTCAAGATAAGGCAATATTTGTGTGTTTGGAAATCCGAGAGATCGTGCCCTAACGTGCTGGGTTTCGGTTTTTCGTTTGACCAAATAACCAAATATCCTTTTAAGATTTCATTCATGTTTTTTCTCAACTTTAAAATAAGGCAATGTTTGTGTTTGGAAATCCGAGAAATCGTGCCCTAACGTGCTGGGTTTCGATTTTCCGTTTGACCAAATAACTAAATATCCTTTCGAAATTTCATCCATATTTTCTTACATTAAAAAATAAGGCAATATTTCGTGTTTGGAAATTCGAGAGATCGTGCCCTAACGTGCTGGGTTTCGATTTTCCGTTTGATCCCAAATAATGAAATACCCTTTTAAAATCTCAATGCATAGGTTTTGAGAATCTTGGGATGACCTAGAATTCGAAGACTTGAATTGTTGCATCCTAACGTGCTGGATGTGACATTTTATTCATTCGGAACTAGAGAATCTTAATATTCAAACTCGAGTATCTTTAAATGGGTGAAAGAAGGTCGTATTTTAAAATCTTTTCAAGTTTTCGATATTAGGACATTAATTAATCAATTTGGTACCAATTTTGGGCGTTGTGAGGGTGCTAATCCTTCCTCGTACGTAACCGACTCCCGAACCTGTTCTCTTAGATTTCGTAGACCAAAATTATTGTTTTAATAAATCAAAATGTTTTATTAAAATAATCCATCTCAAGGTGACCCGATCACACCTCGAATAAAAGATCGGTGGCGACTCCATTTCCATTTGTTATTTTAAAAGTCGATCCCCGTTTTTCAAACCCAAAAAAAATGGTTTCGACGGCTTGGCGACTCCGCTGGGGACTGGTTGAGAGTCAGGCCATAAATTGATTAATTTCTGTCCTTTTGGTTGAAAATTGAAAATTTGATTTGAAAATTATGATCCTTTTATTGCATTCGCTTGCATCATTTCGCTTGAATGCTATGGTTCGAATCTTATAGAATACTTCGGCATCATACTGCATGACCGATGGGTCACACCCTTGTAAGTGGGAGTGAGAAGCTACTCCTTCGTGAGGTTTTCACATCCGTGCGGGATAGTGAATCACTTTCGGATACATCATCCGTACCTATGTCTTCGTGAGATTTTCATCTCCGTGCGACCATAGGAAATGTGTCCCCTCGAATCGAACTCGGTCCGTATGAGCCTATAATGGGTGAGGATCGAGGAATCTCTCGGTTCAGTACCTCAACTTTAGAACCAAATCACATATAGAGAGACCTAGGAGCCTACCCTAGACAGAGCCACGCCTTAGAACCCCTAGTGGTCACCTGCATGTGTTACTGTGTTGTTTATTTCTCTTGTACTAACGTGTTTTCTTTTGTTTTGATTGCATCGCATTGCATAATCATAGAAAGGAGATGTTGATTAATATTCGATTGCTAAATAGAGGAGTTTGTCATAAGGAAACGAACTTCTTGATAAAGTGGATTATAATACGGTCGTCCTAATATAGTCCAAGTAAACAACAAGAGAAGGCTGATAGTCTGCAGAAGAGTACAAGACTTCGCCCAAGGATTCAAGTCGACAAAAATTATTCAAAAGCCGTCACATCTTGACTTTCTTAAAGGAGCTAACGAGCATCGTAGGGATAAGTGAGCAAAGGGTCACGGCCTGGATCAAGCAACAAGGAGCTAGAAGAAACATCTATTGAGAAAGTCCATGGGACACGACCATAACGTTTGGATACGAAGAAAAAGATTGGTGTCCTCACTTGGACTATGAGGACGAAACCGCATATGTAATTCGTTTTATGTAAAGATATTTGTTTTCTAGAAAAGTTCTTCTAATGGAATTGAATTCAGAATCAACGTATCTCTTTCTTCTTGCATTCATTTCATGCATTTGCATTTCATGCATTTGCATTACATCATTTGCATTGCATTTTGTGCATTAGATTTTCACATAAGGTCCCTAATTAGGTAAAATTATTTCAGTTAACCTAGAAAAGATGGAACGAAGGTTGGAAAGATTAGAGCAAAGGCAAATACTGATGCAAGAACAGTTGGCCAAAATTCAACAGGATATGCGAGATCAAATACATATGATGCGACAGTTAACCCAATTACTAGTCGGAGGGCTTGAAAAAAGGAGTGGCCCAGTGGTCGACAGTGTGGATGATGATGAAGACATCGTTTATTCCCCAATAAGCATCCTGACTCAACCAGACACGCATTCGCAGAGGGCACCTGTTATTATCAAACCCCAATGTCTGATTGATACCTCGGCATTGTTAAACTTCCCGATGGATTCAGGTTTTAACCCGAAAGATGATCGAGCCAAACCGTTTGTTCTGGCAGGAACAAAAGAAAAAGGAGAGCGGACTTCAAAAGCCCCGAAGAAGAAGGAAAGGGAAGTGAATAGTACGAGTAGGTATAACAAGAGTCACCTGAAGGCGATCACGATGGGCGACCAAGGATCGTGTAATTACCAGTAGTCGGAGTTTCCCAAGGCAAGAACCCGATCCAAGACCGAACTCAGAAAAACCCCAGTTCGCGCCCATTCCAATCTCGTATATGGAGTTGTACCAAATTTTGTTTGAAGCACATGTTGTATCTCCTTTTTACGTGGAACCAATACAGCCCCCATACCCTAAATGGTACGATGTGAATGCCCAATGCGAATACCATGCAGAAATTACGGGGCACTCGATGGAAAATTGCACCGCTTTCAAGAAGTTAGTCGAAAAGTTCATCAGAATGGGCATTGTAAAATTCAATGATCCTCTGTGCGAAAATCCGTTACCCAATCTTTACATTAAAGGGGGTAAACTTTGTAAGTTCCATGATGGATAGAGCGGAGATCCAAGAATGCATCGAGCTCGGGGCCTAGCGCAAGACTGATCAAAGTCCGGTGGGAACGTTGGGGAATCTAAACATTAATGACATATTCAAAGAGGGAACCAATGAATAGACTTTTCCAAGCTTCTACCTTTACGTACTTGGGAAGACTCTAAACAATGAGACTGCAGAAGGGATCCCTGTATTTTAGAAGTGATCTAGAGTAATATTCGAAACATGCTTGTTGCTTTAAGCCTAGAGGCAATGAGAATCCTTTTGTGAAATAGGCTTATGTCCAGAATTTTTATTTCAATAAAATTCATCATTTTAAGTAAATATTTTTTTTCTTCACATCTTATACTGTACATTCTTTGGTGATTTAGAATATTCTTTCATTCTTTATTCATGACCATACCATAAATAATCATCCTTAGAATCATTTATTCTTTGAATTTGCCTTCATACTGCAATAGGTACCCGGATATCAATGACATGAGCGACGTGTTACTAACTCCCTTTTTGAATGAGATATGGATCTAAGGGATCTAAGGACTTTGAAGATGTCAGAGATTGCAGTCTATCTTCTGATTTGTTAATGGTGGTAAAACAAGATGAAAATAGACTCTACCTTGCAAAAGGTCAGTGGACGTTGCGAGATTAAGAAGGGGCAAATATCGAAGCCTAATTCACCACAAGGCGAGACATCATTGAGCTATTTTCAAGAATTCAAGATGTTTTCGCACGATCATATCAATGCACGCTAGGCTACTGAAACGTGGGTATGATGTTAAGATTGGTGTTTAAAGAACCCATGTTAATAGTTCTACAATAGTTGGGCTAATCATGAGGTTTAGGCTACTAGTTTACCCAGAAAGGGGAAATTGCATCAAATGCCAAATTGAGGATGACAGGACTTATGTGCCTCCTCCATTTTGTCTACATGTGGGACATAGAAGTTATGAGGCCGATCTCGTCAAGAGCATTTAGCCGACACCAATTCATCTTCGTGGGCATCAATTTCTTCACTAAGAGGGTGAAGGTCGCTTCATATGCCAATATTACAAAGTCGATAGTCATTAAAACAAAAAAAGAGAGAAAAAAAAGAAAAAAAAGAAAGAAAGAATACTGACAAAAAAAAAAGAAGTCAAAAAGATCACATTTAACCGCATAATGCCAAAAGCCTGCGGTCTGTTCAAAGATCAGGTGGTACATATCAGTGCAGCAACAACAACCAAAAAGAAAAACAAAAGATCATAAAAAGAGCAAAACTTGTAAAGATTGGCATACAGAAGTTACTATTTACCCTCTATGCTTATCAAACGTTGGCGGGATCATCATCGGGGCAACACATTTCTCATTGGTTTCACCCATTGAAGTCGAAATTCCTTTTTCCGAGTTTTATCAGAACTGAAGTTGGATGAGGCAGAATAGATCCAATCCTGATATGATCAATCAAATTTGTGAGGAAAAGTTAATGGCTATCCGTTACAGTCAGATGATGCGGGTTTGCGACAAAGAGGTTCATCCTAGAAAATTCCCAAAGGGGACCTGATATTGAAGAAGATCCTTCATATACAAAAGGATTTCAGAGAAAATGGAGGCCAAACTAGAAAAGACTTTATGAAGTGAAAAAGTCTGTTCTGGAAACATTGACCAAATGGGTGGCAGGGATATGCCCAATCCGGTGAATTCAGTCAAGAAATATCCGTAAAAAAAGAAAAAAAAGAAAGAAAGAAAGAAAGAAAGAAAGAAAAATAAAGAAAAAAAGAAGAAAAAGGAGAGGCCAATGCGAAAACCCGCAAAGGGCGCTTTGAGACCAAAGGGGATTTGAGTTGAAAACCCGAAAAGGGCGGCTCAAATTTTGATCAAAGGGGGGCATACAGCAGTCTTGCCATACCTGAATTAACAATGAAGAAGTATGCTGCGTCTTGAGGTATCGACAAAGTACTCCGAATCCCCTAAACACATATTGAGCTTAAATGGTCCTCAAGAAGTTTGAACAGAGGAGCTCAGGCTGCGATATCTGGGGCACCTAGTTTCCATTTTACCTATTTTAAATTTGTTATTTGTGATTATATTGTTCTTTTCAAAATATGTTCACAATAAATTTCCTTCTTAATTACGATTGCTATCTTTGCTTAGCTTATTTGTTTCGAGCTATGCTCCTAATTAATTTCCTTCTTGTCCATGGTTATGATCTTTTTCAGACATTTTGCATTGAAATAACGGTTAGTGGACTAATAATACTTTCATGAAAGGAGTTTCACATATTACTCTGGAAGCTTCTGAATAATACAAGAACTTGAAATAAGACTATTGTTTAAAACTCACCAAGTTTAAAGAAGAGTCTAAACTGAGAATTTTTTTTTTTGCCAAAATGGTGGTTGAACAAATGACAAGATATTGCGTCAGCAATACAATCCTGACGAAAAATGGGCATCATTAACCCAAGTGTAAAATGGGAATCATTCTCTGGAGAAAAATTGATATTCTGTATTCACGCGAGCATCATGCATACACATCTGGTTGGGTCACCCGAGGAGTGATCAGTTGATGGAACAAGCTACAGGCCCTATACCCCCGAGTTATAGTGGGACAGATGGAAGATAATACAGATCTTATACCTTTGAATAGCAATATGATGGATTGAAGAAGAAACAAATCCTACATTTCGAGGTCGCAATAGGATAGATGGGAAGAGATTCAGATCCTATACCGCTAAGTCACAATGAGATGAACCCTGAAGTTACAGTGGGGCAAATTTGTTGGGCAAGATATTTGTTTTCTCGGGTTTTCTGTTGAGAATACCAGCCGAACAAGATGGTAGCATAATACATCAATGATAAAGCCTTAATAAACAATGAACGATGACACCTTAAACTTTTAAAAAGGGATCATTCTCATGAAATTTTGCATTCATGCAAAACACCTTTAGTTAGGAGCATTTGATTCATTCCGATCATTGCATCCTAATCATTGTAAGAAATCATTCTTATGACATTCTGCATTCATACAAATGTCATCCATAAGACACATCTATTTAGGGGCATTTGATTCATTCTGATCATTGCATCCTAATATTTGACCATTCTCATGACATTCTGCATTCATACAAATGTCGTCCATAATACATTTCGTTAGGAGCATTAGATTCATTCTAATCATTGCATCCTAACCATTTTGCATAGGCATAAACACAAAACTGATTTTACAGAACAGGTCTCCTAGAGGACATTGTTGCAACATCGGTGAATTCGAAGATCTTGCCTTCCTGAGTGAAGCGGGTCGAAGATAGCGGATCCGCAACCACGAAGTTGCGGGAGCGGCGGTCGAAGACATCGATCTTGCCTTCCCGAGCGGCGGGTCGAAGATAGCGGATCGCAACCACGAAGTTGCGCGGAGCATATCGAAGACATCAGATCTTGCCTTCCTGAGCGAAGCGGATCGAAGATAGCAGATCTGGCAATCCTGAAGTTGCAGGAGCAGATCGAAGACATCAGATCTTGCCTTCCTGAGTGAAGCGGATCAAAGATACTCAGATCTGGCAATCCTGAAGTTGCAAGAGCAGATCGAAGACATCAGATCTTGCCTTCCTGAGCGAAGCAGATCGAAGATAGCAGATCTGGCAATCCTAAAGGTGCAGGAGCAGATCGAAGACATCAGCCCTATCTCCCTGACCAGCAGTGGAATAGGTTGAAGACTGTAGATCTTGTCACCCTAAGCAGTAGGGAACCAAGATCGAACGGCAAATCTGGTCTCCTTAAGCAGTAGGGAACAGATTTAAGCCACCAACCCTATCTCCCTGACCAGCAGTGGAATAGGTCGAAGATTGTAGATCTTGTCACCCTAAGCAGTAGGGAACCAAGATCGAACGGCAAATTTGGTCTCCTAGCGGTGAGGGAACAGATTTAAGCCACCAACCCTATCTCCCGACCAAAGAAGGAATAGGTCGAAGATTGTAGATCTTGTCACCCTAAGCGAGGGGAACCAAGATCGAACGGCAAATCTGGTCTCCCTAAGCGATGCGAACAGATTTAAGCCACCAACCCTATCTCCCTGACCAGCAGTGGAATAGGTCGAAGATTTTAGATCTTGTCATTCTAAGCAGTAGGGAACCAAGATCGAACGGCAAATCTGGTCTCCCTAAGCAGTAGGGAACATATTTAAGCCACCAACCCTATCTCTCTGACCAGCAGTGGAATAGGTCGAAGATTGTAGATCTTGTCACCCTAAGCAGTAGTGGACCAAGATCGAACGACAAATCTGGTCTCCCTAAACAGTAGTGGAACAGATTTAAGCCATCAGTCTAACATCCCTGAGTTTGCAGTGGAGCAGGTTGAAGATAGAGGATCTTTCCTTCCTGAGCGAAGCAGATCGAAGATACAAATCTTATCACCTCGAAGTCCCAGTGGAGCAGGTTGAAGCTACAAATCCCTCCTCCCTGAGATTAAATTGAGGACCAACCAATATTTCCGAGAAGTTTCAGTGAGAAGATCTAAATTACAAATCTCTTCCCTCTGGATTCTTATCACCTCGAAGTCCCAATGAAGCAGGTTGAAGCTACAAATCCCTCCTCCCTAAGATTACATTGAGAATCCATCCTTATTTCCTTGAAGTTTCAGTAGAGAAGATGGAGGTTACAAATCTCTTTTCCCTGAAATTCTGCTAAAGCAAATTGCGACATCATTTCCCATACCCTGAAAGACGCAGTGAGGCTACTTGAAGAAAAGAAGTGCCAAGAAGTCAAGATCTTACAAGACTAGGAAAATTTGGCCCTCTTTAAAGTCTTTGCTTCATTCCCGTTACACGACAATGAGCAAAGAGGGGCAGCTGTAGGGCCCAAAATTTGCCCGGGGCCCATTAACCAATCCATTAAACCATAAAAATAACAAAAGTCTTTTAAACAGTCCAGAAACAGTTTTTTTACAAACCCAAAAGGATTACAATGACCCAAAAGTTTAACAACAGGTCCAATAGACCCAATACACGGCCCAATGTCTAACCTAGCCCAAATTACTAAAAAAAAAAACAACCAGGAAACCCTAGGGTTCCCCTTTTTGCGCCTCGGCCTCCGCCGCGCCGACTTCCAGCGCCACACGTCGTCGCGCGTACGGCCTCCGTACACCTCCACGTCACCACGTGCACCCCGTAGCCTCCAGCGCACAGCCTCCGTACGCGCCACGTCCACGCCTCCGTACGCCTCCTTCGTACCTACAAATCAGACGAAAACAACAGCAAAGCAGAGAGAAAAAGAGAATATTGTATTTTATTTTATTTTCCTTTTATTTTTCTTTTCGGCTATAAAAACCGAAGAAAATATCTGTAACAGGGGGCTTCTTCACGATTTTACGAATATACAGAGAAATAAAAAATCAGATTGAAAAGGTGATTAATCCTTTTTCTTTCGATCGGTGTTCTTGCTTATTTTTACTTCGTTTTTTTTCTTTTTCATTCTTTTTATATATTTTGAAATAAAAAAGAGGAAGAGAAGGGTTTTACCTTTGTAAAAGGAACCGTCAGACTGCCTTCTTCGTAGAAATCGAAGCAAAGAGGGCCTTTGGGATAAGGAGCGCCGCAACATTTGGGGTCTGGTTTGAAAAGGATCCTTCAATCGGGCCAGAATCTACCACTAATCGCCGATTACTATGGCGCTTTAGTGGTTGGATGTCCTTTTGATGCGGCTGAGGGAGAAAGCAAAAGGGGGGCTAGGGTTTTGGTTTTAAGAAAGGATGGCTGATTTGGTTCTAAGTTGATTTTAAGGATAATATCGCATTAACGAAACGACGCCATTTGGGTTCATCTCAATAGCCTCAAAACGACGACGTACTGGACGACCCGATTCAACCCGACCCGATGCCTTTGAGGATCCGCGCGTTTGGTGATGAATGGTTAATTTGCGCGTTTGGTCCTTCTTTTTCATGCTGTTGTTTGATTAGACCTGCCATACATTTCCTTTATTTCCTAATTGGTCTCTATAATTTGGGCGCTATTTCGATTTAGTCCAACTTACACACTGCGTTTTAAGCTTCGAAATTATTTGCTGTTTTAGTCCCTGATCATTTGGGCGCATTTATATTGATCCTTGATTTGGCTTAAATAGTTTTATTTATTTATAAATTAGCCTGTTAATCTTATTTTTATTTCGATTTAGTATTTTTTTAGTTTATAAAATTTATTCATCATTTATTTGTAGAAATTGTTTTAACAAATTATTTTGAACTCTTTTATTGATGTTACAATGTCTTAATTTGTTTTAAAACTTTCATTTGTATATAATTTATTTATTTATCATATAAATATTTGATTTCCAAATTTCCTACTTCTTTGTTTTAATAATTTGCATAATTTTTAGCTTAAATATCCTCACATACTATTATTTTATATATACATACGAAATTTATATTAAAATTATCTCATTTTTGGATATATTATTAGTTTCATATTATTTTATGTGTTTTCTCTTATGTATATATGTATATATTTTGTTTTAAGTCTATATATAAATATATAATTTCTCTCTTAAAGATCTTATTTTAAATTATGTTTTATTTAGTTCCAACACTTCCTTACATTATTATTTTTATGTATATATGTTATTTATATTATATATCGTTTTTAAATCATTTTGTATATCACGTATTTAAATTACAAATGGTACATATATTGAACTCATTTATGTAGTATTATGTGTGTTTGAAATTGGCTTTGAATTTCTTTTAGAATTATTTTTATTATTCATAATATTTTAATATTATCATTTTAAACATGATTTGTTGTGAAATTATCGATGTTGTATATTTCAAATTGTATGAGCGTATTGTTATCTTTGTTATTCGTTTGTGCAAATTCGTATTCATGCATTATTATTCCATATTATAATTTTGCTTTTCATTATCGAATAATGATCGAATAAAATGTATTTTGAGCCAATTTTAAAATCGCATATTTGAAAATTTTTCAAGTTAAGGCAATATTTGTGTGTTTGGAAATCTGAGAGATCGTGCCCTAACGTGCTGGGTTTCTGTTTTTCGTTTGACCAAATAACCAAATATCCTTTTAAGATTTCATTCATGTTTTTCTCAACTTTAAAATAAGGCAATGTTTGTGTTTGGAAATCCGAAATCGTGCCCTAACGTCTTTGGGTTTCGATTTTCCGCTTGACCAAATAACTAAATATCCTTTCGAAATTTCATCCATATTTTCTTACATTAAAAATAAGGCAATATTTCGTGTTTGGAAATTCGAGAGATCGTGCCCTAACGTGCTGGGTTTCGATTTTCCGTTTGATCCCAAATAATGAAATACCCTTTTAAAATCTCAATGCATAGGTTTTGAGAATCTTGGGATGACCTAGAATTCGAAGACTTGAATTGTTACATCCTAACGTGCTGGATGTGACATTTTATTCATTCGGAACTAGAGAATCTTAATATTCAAACTCGAGTATCTTTAAATGGGTGAAAGAAGGTCGTATTTTAAAATCTTTTCAAGTTTTCGACATTAGGACATTAATTAATCAATTTGGTACCAATTTTGGGCGTTATGAGGTGCTAATCCTTCCTCGCATGCAATCGACTCCCGAACCTGTTCTCTTAGATTTCGTAGACCAAAATTATTGTTTTAATAAATCAAAATGTTTTATTAAAATAATCCATCTCAAGGTGACCCGATCACACCTCGAATAAAAGATCGGTGACGACTCTATTTCCATTTGTTATTTTAAAAGTCGATCCCCGTTTTTTAAACCCCAAAAAAATGGTTTCGACAGTTCTTTAAATAATGAATTACATTTATGCACCATAGCGCTAATATTGACATGTTTGGGGGTGATGAAAGAAATAACCCTCCCAACAACATTATCTCTAATATTCTAACTTTGAGTTTTCTCCCTAGAGTGCAGTGTTATTTACAACTACACCCAACACTTATTGGTGTAATCCAAGAATTTAGTTCATCTGTTTTTTAATTTAATAACTAAATTCTAATTTATAATATTATTAAAGATTAGATTATGTAGTATTCTATTTTTAAAAAAATTACTCACCTGATCAATATTACACACCTTTTAAGGCTTTTTATTATGAAATTGGAGTTGTAAAGCTCTTAATCACTATTTTAAATAAACAGAACAAAAATGAATATGTTGTAATTTTAAATTAAATATACATTATTTTAATTTTAAAAATGTGGCATAATTCAACATAATAAAATTGCTTATCAATTGAAATGTTAAAAAAAATGAAAGGGTTAAAATTTGAAAAACTAGAAGTAGGAAAATTAAGAGCAGAGAAATAGTAACGGAAGGACAAGTGAGGTAAGGCGGAAACTAAATAGACTGTGTCACCGACATCAACATCAGAGTGATGTTGGTAAGTGAGAAATAAAAGAAGCATCAAAATCAAAAGAACAGTGCGGACTCGCTGATGGGCTCAATCCTTGGAGAAGAGCGTGGTCCTGCTTTAACAAACCCATTTATGGCCAACCATTGGGGTGGGGAGGAGAGAAGGCAGGACCACCCACAAATATTTATCCATTTATTCAACTTTCGTATTAAAAAAGTTGATAAAAACTGCTCCTATCCTACAGTTGAAGTTGATAACTCAATTCCAAAGCTAACATTTGGTATAAACGGGTCCACCAAACTGATGTCTGATGTTTGCACACTTTACCATTGTAGCAAATGAAATGATGCTACGCTTTAACAATATTTTGCACCCCACGTTAGTTGGGCTTTGATTTATGAGCATTTATCACCCAAATCTAGCTCCTTTATTTCTTCAAATCCAATGCCTTTCACCAACTTTCCCAATTTTGGTGCCAACAATTTTAATGTCTCCAATGTAGTTTTATGCCCATCTGTGAAAAAGTGAAAATCAAATTAATATACCCATATTTATATAATAATAAAAACTGTATGCCAGGACAAGCTTTTCTTTTTGAAAATACCCATATTTATATATTATTTTTACTAATTTATTTATGTTTTTCTGAATATATTTAATTAATAGTATACATATAGACAAAAAAAGATATAGTTATGGATGTATATATACTGCATCGCTATGAAAGATTTAAACAGTTTAAATTTAGTGACAGAAGAAAAGAGCGTACATATCATTAAAAAGAAAGAAGAAAAGAGTGTACATATGTGCATGTGAAAAGTTGATATTTTATTTGGGATATTACTACTTTTTTAGTGAGTTTTGTTTGAAAACGTAGTTAAAATTAATGATTTATCTTTTTAAAAATTTTATAATTACGATATAGATAATTTATTGTAAATATATAAAAAATGTAGAAAATATTTTAAGATTTGATTAAAATAACAAAATTGAGACATAAGAAATACTCGGGAAATATGCTATGTTTCAATATGCTTCAATATTATATAGATGAAAATGTTTAGATTTTAAGATTTCAATATGTTTCAATATTATAAATATAGATACTTTATATAAATGAACAATTTCTCGAGAATTTTAATATGCTTCTAGTATTCTAAATCCTTCAAGGATTTTAATATAAACTTTACTATATAGTAATTCATAAAAGGTTGTAACAACAACTATTAGACAAAAATTAAATCTTTTATGATTTGTCAGTTTAATAATATATCTAAAGGTTATTGTATCCACCACAAAAGAATATTATATTTTTTCATAATCGATGCTAGGACTTAGCAAAAACTTCATATTTTATTCCTTTTTGGCAAAACTACTTCATTTGTACCCTTACTGGCTTTATTCCTTTAGATATTTGGACTACTGGTTCAAAAACTCTACTAATTTAATTATACTTGAGTTGCGTCTTTTTATTTTGACAAATTTATTCCATATCTATATTTCTCAATAGATTTATTCAAGATCCTCCTTTTATTTCATTATTTGAACAATAATATTGCATGCAAAACCATCATCGACCACTTTCAGTATCGGTTCGACATTTTCTCGAATTTACATAACTTATCGAGATCTCTTATTTTCACTATTTTAGTCTTCAATTTCAGGTACCTAAATCTCTTCTAGAGTTTTACTTATTAGTTATGTCTTGGGTCTCTTCTAGAGCACCCGCCTTCACTATATAACTATCTAGATTATTATTTTCTTTTATGAGAATTTTCATATTTGGAACTTGTAATGAGTTATCTTTGTTGAACTTATGGTTCAAATTACTCTCCCCCTAACTCATTACAAGTTATTATTTCTCTCCCCCTAATGGCGGGAAAACTATCGAATCAAAATAGTAATCACAAATCATGTCATAATTGAATCTCCAGTACATTTAAAACATATAATAATACAAGTAGACTCGCAATTAATATATATTCCCAACTTTCTTTAAGGATTCACTCATCTTTGTACGTTGTGGTGGAGCAATTGGAACATATACGCACATACAAAAATTCAAAGATGAGAGATATTTAGCTCTTGACTAAAAACCAATTATAATGGGGAGTATTTATAACTTATTGGCTTGACCCATACAACACGTAAATCAACATAATCTCATGTTTAAATAGGAAGTTTAGTTCTCATAAGTAATGATTTAGGTATTAATCAGAGGCATTCAATCAATCATTTCTCTAAACTATTATGTGCATATATAACAAGCTTTTACAAAAGTTTTTCAAACTCAATCAATAAAAGACTAAGATATAAACTCATCAGTATTAGCAAGATGAATTGTCTTAATTGCATGATCTGAAATTAATTATTTAAATAAGCAATCTTGCAAACGACAGGTTGCAAGTTGATAGCACATATATGATTATTTTGTAGATGCATCTACTAAAATCATATAATATCAAAATCATCCACATGGTGGATGAGTGGGCCCATATTCATTTCAGAAATGCAAGACATTAAATCTCAAATTTAGCTAGAGAGTTTCTAATCATAATTTTTCATTGAGAACAACCAACAAATGAGAATTCTTTAAATTAAACAATCTTCTGGTTCTTTAATGAATGTCCATATGCATTGTCAATTAATTTTCGCATCATATATGATCCAGGATGGTCTAACTCGTCACGCCAAGTAGTAAATGCATTTGTATCAGTAAACTTTTGGTTTACTTTAGCATGCATTTCAGTTGTACTAATAATGTCAATATAAATTGTGACAAATTGACAATTTTATTGTCATTCCTTTTACTTTGTATCCACATATAAGTACTATTGTGGCATTTACTACTGAAAATTTATAAATCAATGTGAAGTTTATAATGCCACTAAGTTAACAAAATAAATATAATTTTCAAACAATTATATGCAATATTCGCTTTAGGGAATATGTCAAATTCTTCAAATATAAAAAAAAAAATCTTGCAACTTCAGGTGCATCCAACCATAACGAGCTTTAGATAGAATTACCATATTCTATTGCTCATAAGTAGATCTTTCACAGTCAAATATTTTGCTTCCAACCCCTTAATGGGGATGATGACAAAAGAAGATCACAATGATAGTCACAGTCAATTCAATTTAATAACAAGAGTAATCAATAACTCAATCTTCCCCCTTTTATTTTTATCCTTTCAAAATAGATATTTATAGCAATAGTGATTCATATGAAATATAATCTTTTCTTCATTCATAATCTCAATATGATATCCATTATAATGAATATCTTTTAAAACTGATGCATTAACCATCATAAATTTTGTTCTTTTTTAGATATTGATATTTTAGCTCTTTTGGAGCTTTCAACTAATTTTGTACTATCAAATATTGGAATAATATTTGTTTGTTTCAGTACCAAATAAGATAAATATTTTCTATCTGTAATGATGGAATTCATTACTACATTCTTATATCCTTCCTCAAAAAATATTAACAAAAACAAAATATTTGGGCATACGCCACATATGTGGCCAATAATATTTCATATCACATTGATAACATAAGTTATCTTTACCCTTTGAAGAGTTATCTTGAGAACTCTCATTGTTCTCTTATTTATTACTATGTTCCCACTTTTAGTGGTCCATGATTATATTTTTTATTCTCTTTATGTTTGCATTCATTTCGGGGAATGCAACAAATCTAGAAAGATAGACTTCTAAACGCCTCCATTGATTTTTTATTTCATAATCACCATTGTAAACAAACGTAGAATCTATCTATTCATATTGTCATGATTAGTCTCCAATTATAATAAACATGATATAATAAATAAATCATAGTAAAATATACCTGAAGATCTTTAGCATAATCATCATCACCCATGTAAGGATTTATAAATTTCTTTGCATAATGATTACCCATAGTGTGCAAGCCCTGAAGACTTAAATAGTAGTAGCTCTAGAAGGCAATCGACAACAGCTTGGGCAGCAAATTTGGAGTGATCGGCTATTGCATTGGTTGCTACTTGAAAGGGGTAAGGCTTGGTGAAAGGGAAAAAAATTTTGTGACTTATGGAGAAAAACAATTAAAAGAAAATCGTGCTGATAACGTGTTATAAAATAAATAGATAAAGAGTAAAGAACAAAGAAAAAGAGAGAGCGTATTTTATTGATCAATCGGGATATTTACAATGCTTCTTCAAAGTCTATATTTATAGACATTAGAAGTATAAATGAAATAGAACTCTACTTCTAATGACTATTAGAATTTAAAGTATATCAAAACTTATCTAGATCTTGATGGACATCCACTTAATAAAATATTCATAACATTCATAATAATATTTGTTACCTTTTAAATAGAATAGTTTTTCAATTCCAAACTTAACTGGTGTCTTATTGACTTGTGACTCCGACTTAATCAATCATTTTAAATTTGTGAACATAAAGATATAATAAAAATTTAAAATTTTGATTTTTTTTTAAGATTTATGTATCGATAAATCTTACTATTTAAATTTCAAATTTAGAAATTTTATATATTTTATATATTTTAATCTTTTGAAAAATTTGGATCCTTCTTATATTTTCTTATACAATTATAACCCATCACAATAAGACCAAGCTAAATACTCACCTCATCAGTAGAGCTCGCCAACATCAATAACCTCACCAAAGACAAATACTGCTTAACACGTGTAAAACACGCCAACTAATCATCATGTAGAGTAAGTCTCCAGAAGCGATATGTGTCCTAAACACATGCAATAAGACCCACATTACTCATCTCCCAAGTCTTGATGAATGGACACCTCCAATCTATTAAGGAGAAGACGGACTCTTAAAATAAATACATTTAAAGGTAAATGAAACCCTAGTTGGAATAAATAAATAGGTAAAAATTTCCCCTTTTCATGACCAAGCTCTTTAAAATTTCTCAAACACCTAGGTTATTGGAAGATGATCTTGAATTTGGGATTCTCCAATTCCAACCCTTCTGGCTAATGTGCCTCATGAAATTAGATCAATATGGCACCAACAAGTCACTACACCAAAACAGAGTTTTAGCGGCGTTTTTTTTGGCTTTTAGCGGCGTTTTTAAGCGCCACTAATAGTATTTGCAGGGCTTTCGAAAGCACTGCAAAAAACGCCGCTAAAGAAAACGCCGCAAAAATTAGTGGCGTTTTTTGTGAAAAAACGCCGCTAAAAGTCAAGACGGCGCTTGTAAAAAAACGCCGCAAAAGGTATGGGCTTTTAGCGGCGCTTTTCAAAAAAACGCCGCTAAAGGTAGGGGCTTTTAGCGGCGCTTTTCCAAAAAACGCCGCAAAAGGTATGGGCTTTTAGCGGTGCTTTTAAAAAAAACGCCGCAAAATGTATGGACTTTTAGCGGCGCTTCTTGAAAAAACGCCGCTAAAGGTGAGGACTTTTAACGGCGCTTTTAACACAAACGCCGCTAATTTGCAGATTTGCAATGCTCATTTTCTCCAATATCCTACCCTCCTGCATTAAAACAAACCAAAAAGCAAAGAGCACAATTGCATATAATTTCAACTCAATACAACAAATAAAACATTTAAATCTCACTAAAAGCATTAAATCTAAACGATACTTCAAATTTAATAAAAGATATATGATATACATTAATAAATGAAGTATAATTCAAACAATTCTTACAATAATGTTAAATGTAATAATGTTAAAAATCATCTTACAACAAGAAAACAAATGTCTAAGAAGGCGGCCTCTGCATTTCTTTGGAACATCTTCATCATAGCTGAAAAGTCAGAGGCGGAGTTCTTCATACTTTATGTTCTGCTCTGCCTCCTCGCTCTTTGCCTCCGCTCGAAGTTGAGCAATATGCTCTGCCTCCCTCCATTCTTTGCCTCCGCTCTAAGTTGAGAAATCTGCTCACCGTGTGCTCGCTTCCATCCGAGTTATCTGGTCTTTTAGTCTCTCGAACTTCAAAGACGAGATTGACTTCCTGAAGGCATGTATCTTTGGGAGCCGGATCAAAATATTGGGTCGGGGTAACCCCGATCCTTGACATCGAACCCGACCATACCTTTTAAGACCCAAAACATTAGTGATAATTTTGTTATAAATATACTCAAGATTAACGTAACTATCAATCGAAGTAGTCGTACCTTTCAGGGACCCAAAACATCGCAATAATTACTCATTATCAATCTCCTCGAGATTAACGAACTATCACTCAAAGCAACCGTTTCATACTCCGCCTTCTTCTCCTTTAGTTTATCCTAATAAATCAACGAAAGAGTTGGAAACGAAATATATAATAAAAAGGAATGCAACATAACTTAAAATTATAAAATTAAAACTACAAACGATGAATTAAAGTACTATAATTAAACATTATAAATATTTATAATAAATCAATTATTAAGTAAATATACCAAAATTTCTGCAACTTGGATGTCATCGGAGATCTGTCCTTCTTCCTATATGTAATGTCAAAAAGTCAAGGCGTCCAACTTTTTGACCAGACGAAGCTTCCTACATTATAGCAGAAAAATATAATTTAGTAGTATAAAGTCATTAATATTTGAAAGAAATAATAAATTATAATACCTCGGCCTCAGCTACACAAGCAAAACTTCTGGAACCTACCGTGTGCGTAAATTTTTGTTTCTGTCTGCTGCTTGTTCCAACTAGCTCACGGTCCTAAATAATGGAATTTGAATTATGTATATAGTAAATACGATAAACCGAAAATTTTATAAGACTTTACAAGTACGTAATACCTCTCCTTTCTTTGAATTCCAGAATCTAACTTGATCTTCCCATTGGTACCTCAACATTCTCGGCGGGACATTTCGCAATTTTTCGTTGAGGCTTATGTCTTTCTTAAAATATTGTTTTTTTAGCGTGCTTTTATTATCTCTCCATTTTTTACCTAATGTCTTCTTAACATAGTCATCGGATACCTCTAAAGTAAATCTACCCTGAAGAAAAAAAGTTTAAAAAGTTAATATAAATGAAAGTTAAATTAAATTATTATAAATTACATTCACGTTTTGTTACCTTAATATTATCGAGAGCTCGATTTTTGTTGGCATCGGGCATGTGATGCCATGATTAAGTAGTTAATGGGCAACATATTGGCATTTCATGCTATAATGCCCAAATAGCTTTACTAACAATCGAGCTTGGATCCAATAGGTGGCCATGATTGTTTCTCCTTACTTTAACACGATCGGTAGGCTCTAAGTCGTATAAATCTTTAAGTAATGTCGTCCCCGACCTCTGCGCGTCCCACCACCTTCAAATGAAAAATGATATATTATTATATTAAAATTGAAAAATGAATCAATAATAAAATTCAACATGCATGTAACATAAACTTAACATTACTTTCAAATTCTCGGGCTCGTCATCTATGTCCGTGAGACTAGAAGATCCAACAACCATGTTTGTTGTTCACTATTTGCTTCTTCTAAATTTGGAATAGTGTGGACAATGTTTAAATCTCGTAATCGTCTTCTAGGCATTTTTCTTGCAATCTGAGATGAAAAAGTTCAACATTTTAGTAACAAATAACAATAATAATAGTACATTTAAAATAGTTAAATTATATAACATGCCCAACATTAAAATTATAAGATTACATATAAATAAGAAATCGTAAAATCTTACTAAATCATATTTCGTAAATATCTTCGTCCACATCTGACGAACCCATTGAAATTGTTGACTAGTACTAGGGATATTTTCATTTAAGTTTTGTTCGAAAAGGCAATGTTTACGATCTTTCGACTATGTCATCTCTACTTCCACTTTGCCAATGTCGAAGAAGTCTCTAGGGTGTTTCAAGTAAAACGTACCAACCCTCATCGCTTGGATCTTCCGAGTAAAAACTTGTTTAACTTGAGAAGAAAACACATACGGCTCGTCTATCGGTTGTTCTCCTGGTGTGAATCAATCGAGAGAAATTTACCATTGTAAAGTCATATTGATCGTTTTTAATTCCGCGAGCCGTATTCACACCACCCAATCACCTCGAAATAAGACAACTTTGCATTTTCCGTAATAATTCAACTCAATGATGTCGATTAATAAGTCCGTAATACTCCAGATTCCCCTCGACGTGATTCTCATCCCTAGCACTAGCATAACTTGTAATTGAAGAATTAACAATGATTCCACAATTTTGGGTTCTCCTCAATCTCTCGCGATACCTTGTATGAAATCGGTATCCGTTGATGAGAAGGCACTATATCTTTTCACTATTCTGTTTGGACCTTGTGAAAGCCATTTAACCGTCATTAACTTCATTCCGACTCTAAACCTATTGAATTGAAAGTAAATCGAGTAATTATAAATGTTATGAGAAAACATTATTACTTGTCAACGAAAACTTAAATTGCATACCATTTGGCTTAACCATTCATGGAATGATTCTGTGAACAACTTATTAATTTCTCGCCGATTTAATCTTCGGGATCGTGAACGAGCTCTCAATATTTGTATGTACTCACTACGTTTAAAAAAGGTTTACTTTGTTAGAAGATAAACAAATTATAATTGATGAGTATTTATCAAATTCTAGAACTTACTTCCGAAATGGTTCCATTGAATCGTGATGAAAAAGAACGTATCGATGTGCTTGGACCCACGATCTATCGTCTAATTCTGCGATTTCGAATTTCCTGATCGGTTCTCCGAAACTTTGAAATAAATAAGTTTCGGCCAAGTTATGATCTGTGAGCCCAGCATTTCTACTTGGTCTGTTCATTCTTGTTTCAACATCTTCCAAATACCTCGAACAGAAAGTCATACATTCCTCTGCCAAGTAGCCCTCGAAGAATTGATCCTTTCGGATAACGCTTATTGCGGCGATAAGACTTCAATTTGGATAGGAACCTAAACACGATATATAACATTATCAAAAGTTGCAACTAAAGGCATTGAGGTGAATGAAGGAATAATTTGCAAATAAAGTAAGACCTTTCAATGGGATACATCCATCGATAGAAAACGGGTCCACCAAGTATTGCTTCACGCGGGAGATGAATTAACAAGTGCACCATAATAGTGAAGAAGGAAGGCGGAAAGATCTTCTCCAGTTGCATAAAGTCAATGCGGCTCGATCTTGTAGTGTCTCGGGTTCTTGAACATTCAAAACTTTACCACAAATGCCTTTCATTATATTTGATAGTTCAATTACACAAGACGTCACCTTTTTGACATACAACACGCGCATAGCAATGGCGATAAGTCTTGCATCAAGATGTGATAGTCATGCGATTTTAAGCCATATAGTCTTTGATCCTTAAGACTCACACATCGAGATATATTTGATGCATACGCATCCGGGACCTTTATATCCTTCAACACCATACGTAACACTTCTTTCTCCATCTTCGTCATTGAAAAAATAGCGGCGACAACCGATATTTCATATTCGAAGTGCTTGGGGATGAAGCTCACGCCGAATTCCCATGTGGACTAAATCAAGTCGACTCACGAAGATTGTCTTTCGATTTTCCATCGACATTCAAAATAGTCCCAATGATGTTCTCGCAGACATTTTTCTCAATATGCATGACATCAAGATTATGGCGTAAAATCGATGCTCCCAATAAGGCAACTCAAAAAAATACTTCTTTTTTCCACAAGTCCGCCTCATTAGGATCGTCCTCTTCATCGATTCATCATCGAATCATCCTAGATCTTCTATTTCTTCGCGGGTTGGCCGGTTGATTCATCTTCCCATAAATGAAATTCATATCTTTCAACATTAATAATATTTTGGATCCACCGGTCTGCGAAGAAGCTTCTCTGAACTCTTGATGCATCAAACCGAAAGGCGATCAAAAATCTAAATCTATGATTTTACGTAACCACCGACGATGCCCCATTTAAGAGAACTTCTTCCCATTATATAACCATTGCGAACATGTCTGCGCAGCACAACACGGACAAGCATAACGTCCCCTGGTACTCCAACCAGATAAATTAGCATAAGCCGGGAAGTCATTAATAGTCCACATCAAAGCTGCACGTAAATTAAAGTTCTCTTTTCTCATTGCATCGTATGTCTCAACACCACCCCCATAGTTGTTTTAACTCTTCAACAAGTGGTGCAAATAGAAGTCAATATCATTCCCGGCCCTTTCTCTCGTATAATCATAGACAAGATAAAGGATGATTGTTTCATGCAAACCCATGGAGGCAAATTGTAGGGAACAAGCACCACAGGCCAAATCATGCAGTGTGTGCTCATGAGTTTGTAAGGGTTAAATCCATCGGATGCTAGCCCAAGCCTCACACTCAGGATCGCTTGCAAAGCTTGGAAATTTGGAGTCAAAAGATTTCCAAGCTAAAGAATCTGCGAGGATGCCTTAACAATCCATCATCGGTTCGTCCATCACGGTGCCACGTCATTGACTCGGTGTCTTCGACGACATGAAAAGCCGTTGAAGCCTTGGTATTAGCGGAAAATACCGCAAAATCTTAATCGTTGCTTCCTTGACGTGTATATCGTGATCTTTTCGTTACCATCCTCTGTATTTCTATTAATCCAACGTGATTGACCGCATACATGACAAAGACTTGTTGGTTTATCCTAGTCGCCCCAATACAACATGCAATCATTTGGGCAACTATGAATTTTGTTGTAGCCAAGGCCCAAATCCTTTATCAGTTTTTTCATGTCTTTGGAAGATTGAGGAATTTTTTCAAACGGGAACATTTCTTTTAGAAACTCTAACAGCATTGTCAACGAGTTTCCGGTCCATCCTCCCAAACATTTCAAGTGAAAAAGACGAATACAGAAAGACAGTTTGGAAAATTTTGATCCCTCATACAGTTCTTCATTCATTTCACCAAGTAACGTGTAGAACCTCGCCGCTTCTTCATTTGGCTGTTCATCAGGTACACTTCTTCCCCCTTCAGTGAAAGTATTTCCACCGAAATTATAATCATCGGTTGCACCCAATTCAGGTGGAAATGACCCGAAACCATCACTGCGCATATTAAAAGCATCCCGCAACATGCCTTCTATGTTATCATCTCTAACATTCTGATTGTAAGAACTATGAGGATAACCCAGATTCATCGATGAAGATGCTCCACTAGATGTACACTCTCCATGAAAAAACCATTTTTTGTACCCCTGACAAAGCCATCAACAACAAGATGTTCAGTGAGACAACTTCACGATAATGCCAATTGATATTGCAACACTTCTTACACTGACAAAGAATCATATTCTCTTGGCTTGCATTTTGAAATGCCAAATTCAGAAAAGTTTCTACTCCATTTCGATAGCCGTTGCTTACCCTTGACAATTTCATCCAACTCCTATCCATTTCGTAGTTGTTGAAGTCTAAAGTTGACAATAAATTACAGGGCTAAATTGTTAATTTATAATTTATGTAAGTACTGATATGATCACATATATAACTGAGTACTATGTAAGTTATGTAGATTATGTAAGTTATAAAGTTTGATCTTAAAATTATGTAAGTTATGAAGTTTGACCTTAAAATTATGTAAGTTATGAAATTTGATCTTAAAATTATGTAAGTTATGAAATTTGATCTTAAAATTAAGTAAGTTATGTATTCTTTAAGATTCATCATACGTGGCATTGTTACACATAGGGAGGATCCATTATATCTAACAGTGAGATATAAGGCAACCCGTCAGGTTTCCAGCCTATATACTTTGAATCTTTTTTTTTATCTATACAAGTATTATGTAAGTTATGTATTATGTAAGTTATGTAAGGTATGTATTATGTAAGTTAAATAATTTGATGAAATAGAGATTAGTTATGTATTATGTAAGTTAAATAATTTTATGTAAGTTATGTATTATGTATTATGTAAGGTATGTATTAGTATATTAATAAAAAATTATAATTCTTAAAAACATTTAAAAATATTAAATTTTGAAATCAAACATTATTAATATAAAAAATTAGTAATTTGATTTTTATATTAAAATATATTTACATAACGAAAAAACCGTTTTAAGAAGTTTTTAAATTACTTTTTAAAAAAAAAAAGTATTCAATTTTTATATTAATAAAGAATTGGATTTTTCTATTAAAAAAGAATTTTATGTTGGGGGTTTGACTAAAACAAAACCGATTTGTAAAAATAAATTTAATTTTAGCATATTCGAATATTTAAGATGTTTGTATCAAATTATAAACCAATGTTGTTTTCATAAAATATCAGAAGCTTAATCACTATCAAAATATTCATAAAAATTTTTAAAATTTTATAAATCAACAATATTTTATGTAGAATATATCAATGAATTAAGTATAAGTAATAATTTTTAAAAAAAGTTTGGGTAATCTAATTTATTCATAAAAATTTCAAATTTAAAAGGAATAATTAAAATAAAATATCATTAAAATTTAGTAAAATAAAATAATTTAAAATTTATTTTATAATTAAATAAAATATTAATGCTTATTTAAATATTATTTCAACATATTTTGATATAAATAAGATTTTAAAAATGTTTTATTGCATTAAATTTAACAAAAATATTGACAATTAAATTGATATGATAGTCGTGTCGATAAAATTTCACCATTATTATATAATCTTAAAAAAAAAGTGTTTATTTGGACATGTATGAACAAGGAAGCCTTAGAGCATTATTGTCCCTTTAAAAGAATAGCAGTCTTAACTTCACTCGTGAATCAACACTTTGAAAATATAATATAAAAATTTTAGAAAATCAAGTGAATTAAGTATCAACTTGCAAATCAACCATTTAAATAAATAATTACGTCAACAAAATAAACTGCATCAGTAGATTTCCTGCTATCCAGTGATCATTTGCTAAAAAGGAGCAATAAAATGTTCCCATCTCAAGAAGAATAATGGAGACTACGCTACATTTTATGGAACATAATCAAAGTGCGAATCAATTTAGCCAAACTGACCTTTGCAAAAAAGGAGGATCTACAATTGGTTGACACTCCTACACTCCTACACTCCTCCAATGCTTTTTGCTTTGGAATGAAAAGGAAAGAAAAGGAATCAAGCATATAAAATTATGCATTCAAATAAAACCAATCTCGATTAACATATCTTGACAAAACAAAATAAGCGGGAAGGCGATAATATTATCCAACTATTATGACACGCCATTCAAAACTACCAATGCTAGAAGTGGTTAAGAATATTAGAAATACATCACAAAGAACCAAACAACCATAACTAATAAAACTTTTTTAATTTTCAAAGCATACTTATATTATATACATTCACATATTATATACATATATTTCTTTATGCTAACTCATACAAGCAGGAGGGGTAAGGGGTTATGCATTGCAAGCACAATCTTATCAAGAATGGCAATAAGAACACGAAATCAAATATATACTTGCAGATCGTTTGATCTTACCATAAGACTTTTCAAAGAACTAACTTTACACCTATAGTGATGTCGGTTTGATGTACCAAAGATAGTTCGAGAATACCGTGTGGTGGTGCACGAGTATGATTCGACTTGATTTCTACTTCACCAATAGATAATTGATCCCCCTTTTGCAAAACAGATTAGTTAGTGATGGCACAAACTGAAAAAGGAACACAAAAAATTACCAACACTTTCAAAATCATAGCGACACATTAACACCAAAAGCTTCCTTTTTTGATCATCTTGTATTTTAACTTGATAGTTCCATACAGGAAAGGGTAAAGGACTTGCAAGGCAGTGCTAAAGCAGGTAGTTTATGAAAATATACACATAACCTGGAACTTAATAAACTAAAATCTCTAGTTTTCATCTAGAATCTGTGAAAGAAAATTTCAGAACCAAAAGTAGGACAACAAGAAGTACATTCTAAAAAGTCATCAACATCGCATGAAACCAGAAAAATAGAGATCAGTATATATATATATGAACTCATAAGAACAAAATAGTTAAACTCCAACTGATTAATCCTATACGTTTCCATTTGAGAGAAAAACAATTAATACTCAATGACTAACAAATCAAGTGCCTCCGACAAAGAATTGTCACAATTTTGACTTGAGGTTACTAATGAAACACCTTTTAACTTCAGTTACTAATGAAAAACTTTGGAGCCATTATTTGAGAAAGTAAGAACAATAGTGCAGTAGATGAATTTATATAATACGTTTAAAGCGATTTATGAACGCAATGTAAGAACAAATTAGTCATTAATTTATACATTAAAAATATAACTTAAACAAAATATATTATAATTTATCCATAACTCTGACTTGACTCGTAAAAAAGACTTAAGAATTGAAATATAACCAAACAAAACACACACGTGACAATTGGCAGATTTTATACAAATTTATAACACCATGAACATAATGCATGTAAAACCAAAACAACAATAAAGAAACAGGGAAGAATCATTTTCATTCTTAAAAACTATGTTTTGCACGTTAACTGAAAAAATGAGCTTTTCCATCAATCAAATTAAAGCTCACAACTGAGTATCAGTTTAGGCAAGACAAGCAACATACAACTATACAACATAAACAATCTTTCAAATGTTATAGCATTTACCATATTTCTCAGATTTTAAGAAAGCCCCTACTTGTTGTGTATACATCTATACCACAAACACATAATATTCTGACATTTGGTTTGCAAAGATTACCTTAACCCGGTAATACATCCCCAATAGTACCAAAATATCAACAAAAAAGAAGAAGAATGAATCGGAGGTAATTTTTGAACCTTTTAAAGTATATTCTGAGCAATATCCGCACTTCAAACTTTGTCCAAAATCGAGAGGTCATTTCTGCATGCAAAAAAAAATGAAATGAAAATAAAACAGTAATAAAGCAGTAACAGAAGATGCGACGGTGGAGATTTGGCAAAATAGGGATTCCGATCGGAAGGGGAAATGGGGATTTCGATCAGAAGGGATTTTGGACTGGGTTTCGATCAGATGAGATTTGGGAATGTGACGGAACTAACTTGAAAATCAAAAGTAAGTGAAAAGAGAGGAATCGGGGTTGTAAATTTTGGAATTGTACAGGAGAAGAAGAATAGAGAATGAAGAGGGAAATAGGGATTGTAAATTTTGGGGAGAACTTGACTGAATTTGGGAAGTGCGGAATCGGGAAATATGATTTGACTCAAATGCAGTGACGATAATTCGGGCCTAAAAAAGCGGCGTCGTTTGATCGGTAAAAACACCTTTTGCGACGTTTATCAATAAAACGCCACTAAACCTAATTACATTTTTATTCTTTAATAAATAAATTTCAGTTTAGAAAATTGAAAATTGGTAATTCATTTATCTATAAATATTTTTTTGTTTTCTATATATTTTTATAAAATTTAAACATTCAAATATATATATTTCAAAGTTTTTTACGGTTTTTAGTTTGTGTTTTTAAGAATATAATAAAGATTAAATTAACAGAATGTGTAAAGTTAAGGGAAAAATTTGTTGAATTTTTAAAATTAAGATTAAATTGATTGAATCTGCAAACACTAAATTTAATTAAATTACGATCAGGTTTTGTGCGTAAAATAGAGATTAGTTACGTAATTATTTTTATAATTTTTGATTTATTATATTTTATTTATTATATCCATATGAAATAAATTTTCAAGGTTTAAGATTTTTTGGGTTTAATATTTTGGGGTCTAATGGATTAATTGTTTGGTGTTTGTAGTTTGTGGGTTTATGGTCGAGTATTTAGAGTTATGATTTAGGGTTTAGAATCTATATCTGTGGTTTAGGGTTTAGGCCTTTATAGTTTAGGGTTTAGGGATAAAAAGATGTACAATTAGATTTTCTTAGGGGCTTAAATCAATTTGTGAGTAAAAAATGCAATCTCGCCATTTTTATAGCATATATCTCACCATGTCTTCATTCGATAAACCCTAAATCATAAACCTTAAACCCTAAATCCTAAACCATACACCCTAAACACTAGGCCCTAAAACCATTAACCCACAAACCCATAAACCCAAGCCATAACCCTAATCCTAAAACTAATCATAAACCATAAACTCTAAACACTAAATCTTGATATGCTAAACTCGAAACCATGGTCGGCCCATACAAACCACTAAACCCTTAATTATAACCTTAAACCCTAAATTAATTAGATAAATTTTGACTATTATATATTCTTTCAATATTTTACGAAATTTAAATAACATTTTTAATTTACTAATTAATTTTGTTTCTCTATAGATGCATGTTACCAATTTTTTTAACTTTAATATATATTAAGCTTATCTATTATCTCTTTAATAATTTAAACTATAAGTATAATTTTAATATATATATATACACTTCAATTAAATAATTTAAACTATAATATATATATATATTAAATAATTAAGTTTGTTTTCTTGTTCTGGTTAAACCCTAAATATAAAATTTATAAGAGATAAAAGTAATTAAAAAGAATATTAATGTTTACTTAGACCCTAAAATAAAATAACTTTTTATTAATAACCCTAACCTCTAAAGCCTAATAGCCAAGCTACTAAAATCATAACCCTTAAATTAAATATTTTTGCGGCGTTTTTTTTACAAACGCCGCTAATGACATATTTTTCGCGGCGTTTTTAGAAAAAAACGCCGCTAATGAAGACTTTTTGCGGCGTTTAACAACAAACGCCACTAATCCTCGATATAGCCACTATAGCTCAACAACAAAATGTCGTCGTATAGATTAACATTTTTGTGGCGTTTTTGACAAAGCGCCGCTAATGCTCAGACCTTTAGCGGCATTTTTGACAAAGCGCCGCTAATGCTTCGATCTTTAGCGGCGTTTTTGCAAAAGCGCCGCTAATGCTCAGACCTTTAGCGGCGTTTTTGCAGAAGCGCCTCTAATGCTTAGACCTTTAGCGGCGTTTTTGACAAAGCGCCGCTAATGCTCAGACCTTTAGCGGCGTTTGAGAGAAAAACACCGCTATTGCTCATTTTTAGCGGCGTTTGGTCCAAAAACACCGCTATTGCTCAACTTTTGGCGGCGTTTTCTTTCAAACGCCGCTAATGTATATTATTTGCGGCGTTTTTAGTTAAAACGCCACTAAAAACTTCGCTAAAAGTCTGTTTTGGTGTAGTGAGTATATGCCTCAATAGGAATATCAACATCTTTGTGCTTCGCTTTTTTGTCTATTATGCTAGATTTTACTCTTTCCCTTATAATGCTCTTCCCAAATCTTCCCCTCCTACCAACCCTTCCCTAATATTTTTACCCTCACTTTTGTGTCTTCTAGCCATCTTACCTACAATCTCAAAAATACCAACATAGCTCAAATTTTAAACCAAAAGAACACAAAAAGTACAACTAAAGTACATACCCCAAATTCAAAAATACCTTACAATTCAAAATAAGCTTGCGCCAAATTAAAATAACTAAAAATATTCGAAAGAAATGCCTGAATAAGTGTCTCCAAGAAAAGTGTAATTTTCACCAAAACTTTCCTCTTATTTATAACTTTTTGAAATATTTCCTACAATGCACCATCCCATCTACTATTTTTTATAATCTCTCTTGTAGCGACACACATCCGTTGCGATAAATAAAAGGCTAGGGTTAAATAAAAGACCAATATACTCCATTTCTATATCGTGACTTTTTAAAGACCCCAAAATTGATCACACGTGTGTCCCAATCAACTTTTCATATATCACACAAATTAACCTTGCCACAAGACCAACCCACCAAACATTCAATTACAATTGTGATGCGGAAGTCCGAGATTGAATTTAAGTAGCCCAAACAATCAACTCAAAGTAAATTGAATGAAAAACAAGATTTTTTGGGAAAAAAACCACGCCAATCAAGGATTACAAGACCTTTAATAACCTAAAAATTTCAATGACAAATATTAAGATTAAGCATAAAATTTTTAGAATTAAAGAAGTAACAAAAATAGGCAAAGATGGAATAATGAAACAATGAAACTAAAGGTAGAAGATGGATTGAAAGAACTAAACCGATACATGTAAGCAAATATGAGGAGTGCCAATGTAACACCCCTAACCCGTATCCGTCGCTAGAATAGGGTTACGGAGCATTACCGTAAAAACGTAACTTAAAACATTCTTTTCTAAACATTTCATTAATCATAGTATAATTCATTCATACACATGCATATCGTCCCTTATTCGAGCCTTTAGAAACATTTTAGAAACAATTCGGGACTAAATCAAAAACATTTAGAACTTTATGGAAAAAGGTAGAAAATTTCACACTGCAGGGGTCACACGGTCGTGTCCCAACCCGCGTTCGTGCCCGTGTAACTCACTGACTTGGGTCATACTGCCAAGCCACATGCTCGTGTTCTAGGCCATGTTGTAACAACCCGATTTTGGGTCTAGTCGGAACAGTGGTTTTGAGACCACAAATTCGACCAAAAAAAACTTATTTTTATTATATTTTTATGGTCTACAATTTTATGGAACGATTTCGTGAAAATTTCGTTTGAAAATTTTGACGTTTGGGCACTCAATTTAGTTAAAAGGACTAAATTACAAAAAGTGCAAAACTTGAATTCTATATGTTAGAGGTGTCCAATTGCTATGAGATTTTAAATTAGAGGTACTTAAATGGTAATTAGACCATTGGTTAAGTTGGTGGACAAAAATGGACATCGTTTGGTATGTTTTCAAAGTTTTTCATTAAGGGCATTTTGGTAATTTGGTAATTAAAATGAATTAATAATCAAATTAAAAGCCAATTTTTACTCATCTTCTTTACCTTGGCCGGATTTTACATGGAGAAGACATGGCTAGGGTTTTTCAAGCTTTCAAGCTCGATTGTAAGTCCGTTCTAGCCCCGTTTTTAATGATTTTTATGTTTTTGAAATCATTGTAACATGATCTATCTATTTCTACCACCAATTTGAAGAGATGTCAAAGTCTAAAATTTTATCCATGTTGAACATGTATGTATTTTGATGTTTGATGGTGGAAAATGCATGTTTGTTGTTTGTTAAATGACTTTTGCTAAGTGATTTTTGGTAAAAATGCATAAAAGGACTTGTTTGTAAAAGTTGTAAAAATGAGTAGTAAAAGTGTGAATAAATGAAAAATGTGGGCTGTTATGAGCATGTATAAGGTTCGGCTAGGCATGGGTATTGAAAAAATTGAATGAAAATCATTTTACGAGCCTAGGGACTAAATTGTAAAAATGTCAAACTTTAGGGGCAAAAATATAATTTTTGCCATAATGTGATTTCTGGTTGATTTGAATATTATAATGATTGAATAAGTTAAATGTGATATTATAGATCAAGAAAAACGAGGTTCGGACCTAGAACGGGAGAAAAATAAGTATTTGACGATTTAGTCCTTTTTGCTGTTTTTATGCCGAGGTAAGTTCATATGTTTAATAAGCATTAAATTATATGTGTATAAATGCTTGATTGATATAATTGTCGTAAATGCTATAATATTAAAATAAAATATGAATGCTATTGAGTACGATACTACGGAAATGACCGACAGAGATTCGATACAACGAAAGTCCCGGTTGAACCTTAGGAATAGATAGGATACAAATGTCATGACATTAGGGTTACTGAGATTACGTGTAAGACCATATCTGGGATATGGCATCAATATGAGACTTCGTGTAAGACCATATCTGGATAAGGGATCGAAATGAGACTTCGTTGTAAGACATAGGTTGGGCTATTAGCATCGATATGAGATTACATGTAAGACCATATCTGGGATATGGAATTGGTACGGTACTGTGTGTATGAGATTCCCGATTATCCTTTAGTATTCCAAATGTTTCAACGGGAAATTCAACGAGTATGTCAAAGAAGAGAAAGAGTATGTAAGTAATTACGAATCGGTACAGGTATGTACGCAAAGTTTATAAGCATAGACTTCATGAAATTGTGAGTTCATGATTTCCACGAGAATGATTTTGTGAAAACCTTGTGATTAATAGTCTATACTTGTGATGTATGAAATTCATGATGAATTCAGTTGACGGTTATGTGATTGGCTTTCGAGCCAAATTGAGTTATGATATAGCATGTTTTATTTATGCAAATTGTGATTTATCGGATATGAGAAAATGGGAAGATAAGAACTTAGGCAATTGAAAGATGTTAAAGTATATGCTTGAAATGTAAATACTCATAATTAATGTGCATGGTTACTATGAAGTTTGAAATGATTCGTTATTTGCTGTAATCTGATACAAAAGAGAAATTATGGTTGTTAGGCTAATGCCAAGATATGTTAAATTATGCTTATAAGTTGATAGAATAAATATTATGATTGAATAAGAATTATAACTGTGAGATTATAGTAATTTGTATTATCTTGTGTTAAAATTGTTGGACTTAATAAAATATTGGTATGTAACATCCTTAAATCGGGGTCTCTGCATTTTGTATGTGTTTGCATGTGATGATATGCCTACTGTGCTAGTGTAGCATGTTTTGGGGTCAAGGCATGACCTCGGGTTAGGCCTGGGTCATGGCCAAAAATTTTGTTTTAGTGCTTAGGAAGAGGGAGCTAGGAGAGTTAGGGGGTTAAAAGAATTTATTGAAGGGTTGGGACACAAACAACCTAGTGGCAAAGTGGCAAAGGAGGCGCCACTAAGGTGCCAGGTGGGTGACGCCACATGCAGGGAAGGAGTGCTTGGGTTCGAGCGGCGGGAATTGCACTTTTTGCTTATTATTTTTTCACGCGAAGCGAGGAAGAGGAGTGCTCGGGATGGACTCTGGAAGATAAGGATGGAAGGGGTCAAACAGTTTGAACGATGTAGGGGAGGAAATTTAGGAGTTTGAATCTTTTCAAACTCATTTGAAGGAGTTAGCGAATTATGGACTTTGGGGAAGGAGGTGCAATCGGTTTTGGGTTCTTTGGAGGGTGGCCGAATGTGCTATGGGAGCTAGCTAGAGTCGGCTAGCTTAGAAGGCTTCTTTATTTTTTTGTTTGGTGTCAAAACCAAAACCCTCTTGCTTTTCTCCTCATTTTGGTTTTTCTTTCGGCAACTTGGGCATTTGGCCGAACCAATTTTGCAACTCCTTTGAAGAGCCGAAACTCAATTCTCTTCTTTTCTTTCTTTTCGGTTCACTCATTGTTAGCCTACCTAGCCGAATCCATCTTAGTTCCCTTCTTTTCTTCCTATTTTGCTCAAAGCCGAAAGCAACTCTTTCCACTTCATCTTTTCTTTCTTTCAAATCTCCCCTCTTTGAAATCTCTTGCTTTCTCCTTTCCGAATCCCTTCATTCCCATTCCCTTTTCTTCTTCATCTCTACCACCTTCAAAAGCCGAAATCTTGTTGAGTTCTCTCCTCTCTTCTTTCAAGTATTTGGCCGAATACCCTTGGCCTTATTTTCTTCTCTTTTCACGTGATCTAGTCTCCATTGAAGTGCCGAATCTATCTCTTTCTTTTTGAGTCATAGCCGAATCTCCTGGTAAGTGACTTCTTCTTCTCTTCTTGATCGATTTGGGTAATGTCGAAACCCCACTTCCCTTCTATCTTCCTTTTTATTATAGATTCACATATATTAAACTCTTTTCTTATTCTTTATTGGTAGTCGAAATCCCTAACATCACTTAGGGGTGCCGAACGTTGGTGCTTGGTAGCCGAATACAGTGGATCTTTGGGATTTGGTTGGAAACCAAATCGGCATTAAGGAAAAGGGGGAAGGCAAACATTTCAGGATCTCGTTAGTTTCACGTAGTTTCGGGATTTCGCTTAGATCTACGAATAGTCAGGTGTGTAACGCTTACACACTTCGTTAGTATGATATGTTTATTATGTTACTGTTAATAGCCATTGAAACTGGTAGTTATGCTTTGTGGCATGAGCATGGACTCTGGGTAAGTCCCCTGATTATGGATCTCGATATATGCTATCATATCATTGTTTACTGCTATGCCATGTGTTATTTGCATCATCATACGTTATTATGCCACGATTGATATGGACATGATGGTGGGATTGTTGAGAGGAGGGGGAAGAATTATTTGGGTGTCACCACGGTGGTTTTGACCACCGACGGGTTGGCCCCGTCTTGATACTATTATTTGTGACTAAGTCCCGGTGGTTTTGACCACCAAAGTGGTTTTGACCACATATATGATATTGTGACTACGGTCACCAGTGGTTTTGACCACATATGGATATTGTGACTTGTCCCAGTGGTTTGGTACCACAGTGGGTTGGCCCCACATGTTGATTACGGGATTGTCATCAGTGGTTTTGACCACACGATGAGTTGGCCCCATCACTTGATTTGTGACTACGGTCACCATGGGTTTTGACCACACTTATATATTTGTGACTTGGTCACGATGGTTTTGACCACCGGTGGTTTTGACCATACGGGGTAGATAAAGGAGATCGGATGGTTAGGTTATGGGGTTGCATGATTTGCATGTTTTATTAATGACTTGTGTGAGTGCTATTCTATCAGGTTAGGGATTTATACACTGAGTCTCGGTGACTCACCCCTTCCCCTATATTTTGCAGATGAGGCTTAGATTGCGAATTTTGGAGCCGGGGAGGACTCGAGGTGGCCATGCTACTTATTTTTGGGTTTTGACTTTAAATTAAAATTCCAATTTTTATTTATTTACTTTAAATTTGGTTTTGGTTTTGTAATAAGGCCGCTAAGTATTATTTTGGGTTTTTTTTATTACTTGCTTTTATTTGATTTATATTATGCATGTGCTTAATAATTTGATTTGCTTAAATAACCGGTAAAAAGCAACGTTTTCAAATTTAATTTCTTAAACAACTCCAAACACAAATGGTTCTTAACTCGACTATGCTTAACTCACTTGGTTTTTAATAAGTATCGAAAGGTTTTCCAAAACTATAAACAACAAATGGATTTCCAACAAAAGAGGGTTTTTCCGGGTTTTAAAGCAACCAAAAACGATTTCAACTATACTCTACACGGGGTTTTCTAATCTTTTAAACGGTAAAGGAGTTTTCAATAGAAATAAATCGACAAACTTGTTTTACTCAAAACGTTTTCACTCCGTAAGACGCCAGGTTCGGTTGTGGTGTGTTGACCGGGTTTGGGGTGTTACATGGTAAGAGTTGCTTATTATTTTTGTACGGACTTACTAAGCTATATATATAGCTTACCCCCTTCCTTTCCAATGTCTTATAAGGTTATTGAGCTAGCTCGGGTTGGAAACCGCCAAAGATCCTATCACACTATCAAGTTGTCATTTTGGGTATAAATGAATTCAAGTATTTTAAGTCTATGGCATGTATAGGGACTTAGTCATTTTGTTAAATGTGTTATTGTGATTGTAGCCAATGTGTTGGCTTGTGATTGTTAAAGGCTTGTTTTGATAATTGGCCATGTAGATTGGTTTATTTGGGCTATCATGGTTGTAAGCCTAAGTATATATATATGTGCTAATGTCTTTGGTGATATGGTCATGGTATACTTGGTGAATGATAGAAATATGGTTTATGACATGAATGTGAAATGTTTGGCAATGTGGTTTATTGATGAGATGATAAATTGGTGTACAATTAGGTACCTTGAAAGTAGTCAATTGTGGCTTAATAATTGTTGTGAGTATGATAGATGTTGTTATTGTGTTGGCCATAATTGTGGATGTTTTGGTTGCCTAAGTATGTTATGTTGTGCCTTGAATTGGTGTAAGTGCATGTGTGTATAAGGGTGGCAAATGGCTTGGTAAATAGCCTTTATTTTGTCTACACGGGTAGACACACGGGCGTGTGTCTAGGCCGTGTGTGACATACGGTCTGCCCCACGGGCATGTATTCTGGTCGTGTGTCCCTTGCACCTTAATTTTGAAAAACAGAATGTCCAGAATTGAGCACACGGGCGGAGACACGGGCGTGTGGCACGACCGTGTGGCACAAGTCAAAAAGCACCCCTAAATCGAACACGGTCTGAAGCACGGGCATGTCCTAGAGTCACACGGGCATGTCCCTTGGACCACACGGGCGTGTGGGCCCTACAGTTAGCAAAAATTTTCTAAGTTCTCAGTTTAGTCCCGAACCGCTTCCAAAACATGCTTTGGGCCTCGTAGGCTCGTATAAGGGACTTTATGAGTGAATATGAATGGTTTTAATTTGGACGCAAATTTTATGACTCAGAATTTTGTGTGTAACAGCCCGATTTAGGGCCTAGTTAGAATAGTGGTTGCGAGACCAAAAATCTGAGGTAGAAATATGTGTTTTATGGTTTTTATGAGGTCTATAACATGTTTCCATGATTATGTGAAAATTTCATGAAGAAATATTATAATTTAGTGATCAATTTATTCATTAGGACTAAATTGCAAAGATTGAAAAATATGAGATTCTAGAAGATTCAAGTATGAGTTAGCAAAAGAAAATTTATTAGAGGTCTTTATTTAGCAATTAGACCATTATATTTTATGATGGACAAATATGGGCATGGGAAGGAAAAATCTCAAGAAAGGGGCTTTAAGGGCAATTTGGTCATTTGGTTAACAAGTTAATTAAAAGGGAAAAAGAAGTCAAAATTCATGTCCATCTTCTCCATGCTAGCAGAAAATTTCAAGGACTCCATAGCTAGGGTTTCTTCAACTTTCAAGCTTGATTGTAAGTACCTCCTAACCCCGTTTTTAATGTTCTTCATATTTTTGAGATCCTCGTAGCTCGATTTAGCTATTTCTAGCCATATTTTGAGCTAGGGTTAATGTTCAAAAATTTACCCATGCATGACATGCATGTATTTTGATGTTTAGTGGAAGAATATGAAAGTTTGATGTATGATAAACATCTTTTTCTAAGTGATTTTCATGGAAAATTCATAAAAAGGACCTAATTGTAAAAGTGATAAAATATGTAGTAAAAATTAGTTTCGAAGGAAAGTGTAAGCTGTTATGAGCTCAATAAATATTCGGCTAGGCTTGGGTAACCAAGGAAATGAGTGTATTTCATTATACGAGCCTAGGGACCATTTTGTAAATATGTAAAAGTTTAAGGACAAAATTATAATTTTTCCAAAGTATGAGTCATGGGTTATTTTAGTCAATGTGATTATTAAATAAGTGAAATTGTCATTATAGATCAAGAAACACGAAGTCCGGTCCGAAACCGAGGAAAGAACAAAGTGGTGGACTAAATCGAATAACTATACATCTTTTGGTACCGAGGTAAGTTTGTGTGTAATAAATCAACGTAATGCTATTATGTTTTAATGTGCTTGATATCATGAGAAATGTATATTATCTTTATGAAATTGATTAATGAGGTATTGATGAAAGTAAGATGAAATTATATTAAGTTGAAGTCCCGGTTGAACCTTAGGAATGGAAAGGATACCATTGTCATGACATGAGATTGAGGAGGTCCCGTATAAGACCATGTCTGGGATATGGCCTCGGCACCAAAAGGAGATCCCGTATAAGACCATATTTGGGATATGGCATCGGCATCGAATAGAGATTCCGTGTAAGACCACGTCTGGGACCTGGCTTCGGTATGAAATCATATAAGACCATGTCTGGGACATGGCATCGATATATGATCTCGTATAAGACCATATCTGGGATATGGCATCGACATCGATAAGAGATCTCGTATAAGACCATATCTGGGATATGGCATCGGCATCAAGATGTGATCCCATGTAAGACCATATCTTGGATATGGCATTGGCATCTTATTACGAGTATGATGAGTTTGAGTATCCTTCAATATTCCAAATAGTTCAATGGGATAAAGAGCTAAGTCTATGTTCAAGATGGTAAAAAGTGCTAAAGTTATGTGATGAAGTGATACATGTACCTATGAGTAACTTACAAGAAATGAGTTCGATATGTAATAAGTGATCGGTAAGAGTAAGCATGAGTAAGTTATGTCAATGTGCTTGAGAATTTGTGTTATTACTCGATGTAATGTATGGATGTTATCATAAGCCTCTATGTTGCTATTTATTTCATGCAAACTTACTAAGCTTTATGCTTACCCCTCTCTTTTCCCTTTCCTTGTAGTATCACCAAGCTAGCTCGGGGATCGTAGGACGTCGGAGCTCGATTCACACTATCAAGCTATTCTTTTGGTATAGTAAAGTTGATTATTTTGGGTATGGCATGTATAGAAACTTGGTCATTTTATTATATGTCATATTGTTTAGCCAAGGTGTTGGCTATTAATGTTACTCAATTCATTTTGTAAATGGCCATTGGAATCGGCCTAAGCTAGTTAAGTTATATATATTCAATGATGATGAAATTCATGAAGTGCAAGTCTATGCAATTGTGTGAGTAAAGTATGAAGTATGAGCATGATGAATGTAGTGGAATTCAAGGTGTGGATGCCTTGATTATGGATATTTGAGGTGCATTATTGTTATGTTATGAGTTGCTAGAAATAGTATAAGTGTGGTTGTTTTTCAAGGTGGCAAATGGCTTAGTAGATAGCCTTGCATTTGTCCACACGGGTAGACACATGGGCGTGTGTCTTGGCTGTGTGTGATACACGGTCAGCCTCATGGGTGTGTTGGTAGGCCGCGTGTACCCTGCACCTAATTTACGAAAAATTTAGTTCATCACACAGGCTAGCACACGGGCGTGTGGCTTGGCCGTGTGACCCAAAGTGTCTGCTGACATCATAAACAAAATGTCCCTTAATTTGGACACGGCCTGAAGCACGGGCGTGTGACATGCCACATGGGTGTGTGGCCCTGTTTTAAGCAAAAATTTTCTAAGTGTTCGTAAGTTTTCGGTTCAGTCCCGGATCACTCCATGTGTATGTCTTGGGTCTCGTAGGCCCATAATAAGAACGTTAAGAGTTCAAATGAAAAAGTTTAAGTTGAAAAGAAAGTTCATTGCCCGATTTTGTACGAATAAGTAAGTTAAGTCCAGTAATGCCTCGTACCCAGTTCCAGCGTCGAATACGGGTAAGGGGTGTTACATTTAGTGGTATCAGAGCTACGGTTTAGTTGATTCTCGGATTAACATAGCGTATGCACGAATCTAGCTATACATGCCATACGTATGAGTATTTATATAATGATAGTGTGACGACTCCTGACAGCTTAAATTATGTTTTCATATAGTAAATGGATCCCGAAAGAGCAGTGGCAGATGATGTAGAAAGTAACGCGCCGGCTCCCACCCAAGGGATGGTGCCAACTGAAAATGAGAATAGACCAATGACTGTGAGTCAGAAAAGAGGAGAAGAGGCTAGGGAAGCCTTTCTCCACATGATGAATGCTTGGTACACGGAGTTCGTTCGAACGAACCCGAACGCTCAACCCCTTCCACCCCCACCTATTCCTCAGCCTACCCCTGTAGCTCCCCAAGTTGTAGAAGTGGTAAGAAGGGAAAAGTCCCCTGTTGATCGAATCCGGAAACAATGAGCTGAAAAGTTTCGAGCTAATAAAGATGATGATCCGGAAAGAGTAGAGTTCTGGCTTGAAAATACCATCAAGGTATTTGATGAACTATCTTGCAATCCCGAAGAGTGTATGAAGTGTGTCGTGTCTCTTTTAAGAGATTCAGCTTACCAGTGGTGGAACACCCTTGTGTTGGTTGCACCAAGGGAGAAAGTTAATTGGGAATTTTTCCAAGAAGTGTTCCGAAAGAAGTACATTAGCCAAAGGTTTATTGACCAGAAAAGAAAGGAATTTCTAGAGTTAAAACAAGGTAGAATGACGGTGACTGAATATGAACGTGAGTTCGTAAGGCTTAGTAAATACGCCCGGGAGTGTGTATCCACTGAGGCCATCATGTGCAAAAGGTTTGAGGACGGATTAAATGAGGATATCCGATTGTATGTTGGTGTCCTAGAACTAAAAGAATTTGTTGTGTTAGTAGATAGAGCTTGCAAGGCCGAGGAGTTGGCCAAAGAGAAAAGAAAGGCTGAAATCGAGTCTCGTGACTCGAGGAAGAGACATTTGAGTAAGTCATTTCAATCCTCATCCAAGAAATCAAGAGAGTTTACTAATCGATCAGCTACTTCAGCTGGGTTTTCAAACCGAAGTAAAGGTAAACAGTACTCAGGTTCCAAAGCTCAAACCAGTTCAATTGCTAGTGTTGGTAATGCTCGACCAAGTAGACCGAAATGTTCACAGTGTGGCAGATGTCACCACGGTGAGTGCCGAGCACACGAGAGAGCTTGTTTCAAGTGTGGATCCGAAGATCATTTTATTAGAGAATGCCCCGAGATGGTTGAAAAAGAGAAATTTCAGAGTGCAAGATCGGGAAGTACTACTAGAGGGAGGCCACAGAGGAATCCGGGAAACAGAACGAGTAGTAAGAATACATCTTGAGATCAGACTGCAAAATCTGAGGGTAGAGCGCCCGTGAGGACCTATGCTATTCGTGCTCGCGAAGAGGCGTCATCCCCTGATGTGATCACGGGTACATTTTCTCTCTATGATACTCATGTTGTTACTTTAATTGATCCGGGATCTACCCATTCGTATATTTGCATGAAATTGGTATCTAGTATGAACATGCCTGTAGAGTCTACAGAATTTGTGATAAAAGTGTCAAATCCCCTAGGCAAATGTGTGTTAATTGGCAAAGTATGCAAGGATTTCCCTTTAATGATTAGAGGTCATTACTTTTCGGCTAATCTCATGTTATTGCCGTTTGATGAATTTGATTTAATTCTTGGTATGGATTGGCTAATTGCTCATGATGTAATAGTAAATTGTGGAAGGAAGTTCATTGAGTTAAAATGTGAAAATTGGGATATTCTTCGTGTTGAATCAGATGAACATGACAGTTTGCCTGTAGTCATTTCTCATATGTTTGCCCAGAAATATGTAAGAAAGGGATACCAAGCTTATCTTGCTTTTGTGATGAATTCTAAAGAATCAGAGTTAAGAATTGAGTCAGTACTGATAGTATGTGAGTACCTAGATGTACTCCCAGAAGAATTGCCAGGGTTGCCTCCGGTTAGAGAGGTTGAATTTGGCATTGAATTAGCCCCTGGTACTGCCCCTATTTCAATTGCTCCGTACAGGATGGCTCCAACTGAGTTGAAAGAATTGAAGGCACAGTTACAAGAGTTGACAGATAAAGGTTTCGCAAGACCAAGTTATTCTTCGTGAGGTGCTCCCGTATTATTTGTGAAAAAGAAAGATGGTTCCATGAGGTTATGTATAGATTATCAGAAACTTAATAAGGTAACCATAAAGAACAAGTACCCCTTACCAAGGATCGATGATTTGTTTGACCAATTGAAGGGAGCCACTGTGTTTTCCAAGATAGACTTGAGGTCTGGATATTATTAGTTGAGAGTCAAAGACTCAGATGTGCCGAAAACTGCATTTCATCCAAGGTATAGTCACTATAAATTTTTAGTCATGCCTTTCGGTTTAACAAATTCTCCTGCTGTGTTTATGGATTTAATGAACCGCATTTTTTGGCCATATTTGGATAAATTTGTTGTGGTTTTTATTGATGATATACTATTTACTCTCGTGATGAGAACGAGCATGCTGAGCACTTGAGAACGGTTCTACATATTTTACGAGATAATCAGTTATATGCCAAGTTTAGTAAAAGTGAATTTTGGCTTAGAGAAGTCAGATTTTTGGGGCACATTGTTTCGGGTGATGGCATTAGAGTTGACCCGAGTAAGATTTCAGCAATTGTTGATTGGAAACCACCAAGGAACGTATCCGAGGTTAGAATTTTTCTGGGCCTAGCTGGTTATTACAGACAGTTTGTCAAGGGATTTTCCATCATAGCTACTCCGATGACGAGGCTACTGCAAAAAAGATATGAAGTTTGAGTGGACAGAAAAGTGCCAACAGAGTTTTGAGAAATTGAAGGCATTATCGACTGAGGCTCCAGTTTTAGTACAACCCGAACTAGGAAAAGAATTTGTGGTCTATAGTGATGCATCCTTGAATGGATTAGGTTATGTACTCATGCAAGAAGGCAAGGTGATAGCTTATGCCTCTAGACAGTTAAAGCCACACGAGAAGAATTACCCGGCGCATGATTTGGAGTTAGCTGCCATTGTATTTGCGTTGAAGATTTGGAGACACTACTTGTATGGTGAGAAATGTCGGGTATTCACTGATCACAAAAGTCTAAAGTACTTGATGACTCAAAAGGAATTGAACCTAAGGCAACAAGGTGGTTAGAGTTAATAAAAGATTACGAGTTAGTGATCGACTACCACCCGGGAAAAGTGAACGTGGTCTCCGACGCCTTGAGTAGGAAATCCTTGTTTACATTGAGGGCCATGAATACACAAATGACTCTGTCAGATGATAGTTCTATTATAGCTGAGTTGAGAGCTAGACTGATGTTTCTCCAAGAGATTTGTGAAGCTCAGAAAGGCGACAATGAATTGCAAGCTAAAAGAGTTCAATGTGAGTCGAATATTGAGTTGGACTTTCGGGTTAATCCTGATGGATGTTTGATGTTCTGGGATAGGGTCTGTGTACCCGAAGATGATGAGCTTATTTGGAAAATTCTGCACGAAGCACACAGTGGATGTTTATCTATTCATCCATGCAGTACAAAGATGTATAATTATTTGAAGAAATCATATTGGTGGCCGAGTATGAAGAAAGATATTTCTGAGTTCGTATCGAGATGCTTGATTTGTCAGCAAGTAAAAGCTGAGCACCAAGTACCTTCGGGTCTACTTCAGCCCATTATGGTTCCCGAGTTGAAACGGGACCGTATTACTATGGACTTTGTGACGGGTCTACCTTTGACACCGAAAAAGAAAGATACAGTGTGGGTTGTGGTTGATAGACTTATGAAATCGGCCCATTTTATACCGGTGCGCATTGATTATTCGCTTAATAAGTTGGCGGATTTGTATGTGTCAGAAATTGTGAGACTTCACGGTGTACCGTTTTCGATTATATCGGATAAAGATCTGAGATTTACATCACGATTTTGGAAAAAGCTGCAAGAAGCCTTGGGCACAAAGTTGAATTTTAGTATAACTTTCCATCCGCAAACCGACGGACAGTCGGAAAGGATAAATCAGATACTTGAAGACATGCTTCGATGTTGTGTTTTATAATTTCAAGGTAATTGGGAAAAGCACTTACCCTTAGTGGAATTTGCCTACAATAACAGTTACCAGTCGAGTTTGAAAATGGCGCCTTATGAGGCATTATATGTGCATAAGTGCCGAACGCCCCTGTATTGGACTGAACTCAGAGATAATCAGATTCACGAGGTCGATTTAGTCAGAGAAACTGAAGAGAAAGTAAGAGTTATTCGTGATTGTTTAAAAGCTGCCTCAGATAGAAAAAAGTCCTACGCGGATTTGAAACGAAAAGAGATTGAGTTTCAAGTTGGTGATAAGGTATTTTTGAAAGTATCACCATGGAAGAAAGTTCTCATATTTGGCCGGAAAGGCAAGTTGAGTCCGTGCTTTATCAGACTGTATGAGATTACCGAGAGGATAGGACCGGTAGCCTATCGATTGGCATTGCCACCTGAGTTGGAAAAGATTCATGATGTATTCCACGTGTCTATGTTACGTCGCTATCAATCAGACCCTTCGCATTTGATTTGTAACACCCCTAACCCGTAACTGTCGCCGGAATAGGGTTAAAAGGCATTACCAAACCTTCAGAACATTTACAATCATTTCTCATCTTAACTTAATCCTTCACAATCATAGAGTCCCTTATATAGGTCTACGCGACCTTAAACACGTGTTAGAAAGGGGTCAGGACTAAACCGAACACATACGAAATTTTCCAAAAATTAAACATTTTTCCAAGCTATAGGGGTCACACGCCCGTGTGGGTAGGCCGTGTGCCTCACACAGCCTCGGACACGCCCGTGCGTCCAAGCCGTGGCAAAATAGGGCATACATACTGACTTGTTCACACGGCCTGAGAGACGCCCGTGTGCCTCACCCGTGGTCGACACTGACTTGCACCACACGGCCAGTCACACGCTCGTGTGTCTAGCCCGTGTGCGAGCTTGACTTATTTCAATTTGCAAATTCGAATGACATGGTCGAGCTCAACCGTGTGGGCAAATATAGGCCATTTGCAAGACCAATTTGCCACCCACACTTAGGGTCACACTTACAAGCACAAACCAATACAATTTCATACCCCAAATGGCATTCAAACATACCAAAACATACTCAATGTAGACTTTTAACATCATCATTCATCTTTCTATACAAATCCCTCCTAACATACCAGTCCAAATTATCAACTACATATCAAAACATGTAATTCATGCACCATTTAATCTCAACCATATCATAGCATGAACATACTATCTCCACATTACCAATACATATTATAAGATCATTCACTTAGAACACACATACACATCTTGATCAACCATAACTCAAACCCAAAGCATATACCAAATTCATTAACTTATCTAGCCATATCACATGGCAAGATCCAAACATCTCAAATTATAACATATCTACTAGCCTATACATGCCATATTCAAATATATATATACATCTTCCAAAAGTACCAAAACAGATAGCCGATAGTGTGATTGAGTCGCTGACGATCCCCGAATCCAAGCTAGCTTTAAATACACTGTAAAACAGAGAAACACTTCACACAGTAAGCTTTAAAGCTTAGTAAGTTCGTAATAAATACTATTAACACAATGATTCAAAATCAATGCACAAAATAAACCATCACATAGATTAATTTACAAGAATGCACAATCTCATCCATATCCAATACTCACATAACTATCCATTGATCTATTTCCAAATTCATCAACCACATAGGTTCCATACATACCTTTTCCAACACTTAGTTAACAACCAATTTTGCTACTCAATGATCGGTACCACATTTCGATCAATCTTCATTATTCCTTTGATTCAATCACACACTTAGTGCCAATTTCATAGCCGAAGCTTAAATATCATTGCACACTTAGTGCCTTTGCTTTAAACTGAATTTAACTTGGTATCGCACACACAGTGCCAATCAATATAATCGATACTTTCTCTATTTCGCACACACAGTGCCGTTCTCTACTTTATAAATTCTATTTCGCACACTTAGTGCCACATCTCTCAATCAACATTTAACATTACCAATTCATTAACCACAAAATCTTCCATTTTATAACACATGAGCATAATTTAAACAATTTGTATTATAAACGAACTTACCTCGGACGTCGAAATAACAAAACAAGTCGATTAATCGAGCACTTTATCTTTGCCTCGATCTCGATCCAAATCTCTCTTTTCTTGATCTATACATATTCAAATTTAGCTCATTCAATCACCAAATTATTCAATTTAATCCAAACACACATATTTAGGATATTTTACAAAATAGCCCTCACATTTTCACATTTCGACACTTAAGTCCCTATTTCATAAAATCACAAAATACACATAATTTCAATATTCCCATGCTTGGCCGAATATTATTCATGTTCATACAAGCCCACATATTTCATTTATTTCACATTTTAGTCCTCCAATTTCTCACTTTCACAATTTAGCCCAAATTACTCAAATTCACCAAAAATTCAAAGACAAAATATATTAATCTATCACCTATCTTTCATATTTCATCATCAACTATCACAAAGCTCAAACATTCATCAATGACATATCTCAAAATCACCAACAAATTCAAAAATTAAGACATGGGTTAGCTAGAACACGAAGCAACGATCACAAAAACGTAAAAATTATCAAAAACCGAGCTCAAAACATACCTCAATCAAACTATATAAGTGTCAAAACCTAGCAAGCTTTTCCTTTTTATTTTTCTTTGTATTTTCGACAATGGATGATGATAATGGAGTTAATTTTTGTTTTGTTTTATTAATATTAACATTTTTATGCCATTTACCATTTTACCCTTAATGAATTTTAATAATAACACCAAATGCCATGCCATTATCATCCATTAACTATCCAATGGTTTAATAACCTCATAAGGACCTCTCATTTAAGAAGTCATAACAATTAAGCACTTTAACAATCAGCACACAACTTTTGCATTTTATGCGATTAAGTCCTTTTTGCAAATAAAGCACACAATCAATAAAATTCTCACACAGAAATTTCACACATGCTTAATCACATACTGTAAACACCAAAAATAATATTAAAATATTTTTTTGACCTCAGATTTATGGTCTCGAAACCACTACTCCGACTAGGGTCTAAACCGGGCTATTACATGATTGTATCGACAGAGGTTGAAATTCAACCTGACATGACTTATGGTGAAGAGCCGGTTAAGATTTTGGCACGAGAAGTTAAACAGTTAAGAAATAAAAGTATAGCCCTTGTGAAAGTATTGTGGCAAAGACATGGGGTAGAAGAGGCTACATGGGAGCCCGAGGAGACCATGAGAAATAAATACCCAACCTTTTTACCGGTAAGATTTTCGTTGACGAAAATCCCTAAGGGGAGAGAATTGTAACAGCTCGATTTAGGGCCTAGTCGGAATAGTGGTTGCGAGACCACAAATTTGAGGTAGAAATATGTGTTTTATGGTTTTTATGAGGTCTGTAACATTTTTGCATGATTATATGAAAATTTCATGAAGAAATTTTATAATTTAGTGATCAATTTATTCATTAGGACTAAATTGCAAAGATTGAAAAAATATGAGATTCTAGAAGATTCAAGTATGAGATAGCAAAATAAAATTTATTAGAGGTCCTTATTTAGCAATTATACCATTATATGTTATGATGGACAAAAATGGGCATGGGAAGGAAAAATCTCAAGAAAGGGGCCTTAAGGGCAATTTGGTCATTTGGTTAATAAGTTAATTAAAAGGGAAAAAGAAGTCAAAATTCATGACCATCTTCTCTATGCTAGCCGAAAATTTCAAGGACTCCATAGCTAGGGTTTCTTCAACTTTCAAGCTTGATTGTAAGTATCTCTTAGCCCCGTTTTTAATGTTCTTCGTATTTTTGAGATCCCCGTAGCTCGATTTAGCTATTTCTAGCCATATTTTGAGCTAGGGTTAATGTTCAAAAATTTACCCATGCATGACATGCATGTATTTTGATGTTTAGTGGAAGAATATGAAAGTTTGATGTATGATAAACATCTTTTTCTAAGTGATTTTCATGGAAAATTCATAAAAAGGACCTAATTGTAAAAGTGATAAAATATGTAGTAAAAATCAGTTTTGAAGGAAAGTTTGAGCTGTTATGAGCTCAATAAATATTTGGCTAGGCTTGGGTAACCAAGGAAATGAGTGTATTTCATTATACGAGCCTAGGGACCATTTTGTAAATATGTGAAACTTTAAGGGCAAAATCAAAATTTTGCCAAAGTATGAGTCATGGGTTATTTTAGTCAATGTGATTATTAAATAAGTGAAATTGTCATTATAGATCAAGAAACACGAAGTCCGGACCGAAACCGAGGAAAAAACAAAGTGGTGGACTAAATCGAATAACTATACATCTTTTAGTACCGAGGTAAGTTTGTGTGTAATAAATCAACGTAATGCTATTATGTTTTAATGTGCTTGATATCATGAGAAATGTATATTATCTTTATGAAATTGATTAATGAGGTATTGATGAAAGTAAGATGAAATTATATTAAGTTGAAGTCCCGGTTGAACCTTAGGAATGAAAAGGATACCATTGTCATGACATGAGATTGAGGAGGTCCCGTATAAGACCATGTCTGGGATATGGCCTCGGCACCAAAAGGAGATCCCGTATAAGACCATATCTGGGATATGGCATCGGCATCGAATAGAGATTCCGTGTAAGACCACGTCTGGGACCTGGCTTCAGTATGAAATCATATAAGACCATGTCTGGGACATGGCATCGATATACGATCTCGTATAAGACCATATCTGGGATATGGCATCGACATCCATAAGAGATCTCGTATAAGACCATATCTGGGATATGGCATCGGCATCAAGATGTGATCCCATGTAAGACCATATCTGGAATATGGCATTGGCATCTTATTACGAGTATGACGAGTTTGAGTATCCTTCAATATTCCAAATGGTTCAATGGGATAAAGAGCTAAGTCTATGTTCAAGATGGTAAAAAGTGCTAAAGTTATGTGATGAAGTGATACAGGTACCTATGAGTAACTTACGAGAAATGAGTTCGATATGTAATAAGTGATCGGTGAGTGTAAGCATGAGTAAGTTATGTCCATGTGCTTGAGAATTTGTGTTATTACTCGATGTAATGTATGGATGTTATCATAAGCCTCTATGTTGCTATTTATTTCATGCAAACTTACTAAGCTTTATGCTTACCCCTCTCTTTTCCCTTTCCTTGTAGTATCGCCAAGCTAGCTCGGGGATCGTAGGACGTCGGAGCTCGATTCACACTATCAAGCTATTCTTTTGGTATAGTAAAGTTGATTATTTTGGGTATGGCATGTATAGAAACTTGGTCATTTTATTATATGTCATATTGGTTAGCCAAGGTGTTGGCTATTAATGTTACTCAAGTCATTTTGTAAATGGCCATTGGAATCGGCCTAAGCTAGTTAAGTTATATCTATTCAATGATGATGAAATTCATGAAGTGCAAGTCTATGCAATTGTGTGAGTAAAGTATGAAGTATGATCATGATGAATGTAGTGGAATTCAAGGTGTGGATGCCCTGATTATGGATATTTGAGGTGCATTATTGTTATGTTATGAGTTGCTAGAAATAGTATAAGTGTGGTTGTTTTTCAGGGTGGCAAATGGCTTGGTAGATAGCCTTGCATTGTCCACACGGGTAGACACATGGGCGTGTGTCTAGGCCGTGTGTGATACACAGTCAGCCCCATAGGCGTGTTGGTAGGCATGTGTCCCCTGCACCTAATTTACGAAAAATTCAGTTCGTCACACGGGCTAGCACACTGGCGTGTGGCTTGGCCGTGTGACCCAAAGTGTCTGCTGACGTCATAAACAGAATGTCCCTTAATTTGGACACGGCCTGAAGCACGGGCGTGTGACATGCCACACGGGCGTGTCACTCCTCTCACACGGGCGTGTGGCCCTGTTTTAAGCAAAAATTTTCTAAGTGTTCGTAAGTTTCTTGTTCAGTCCCGGATCACTCCATGTGTATGTCTTGGGTCTCGTAGGCCCATAATAAGTACGTTAAGAGTTCAAATGAAAAAGTTTAAGCTGAAAAGAAAGTTCATTGCCCGATTTTGTACGAATAAGTAAGTTAAGTCCAGTAATGCCTCGTACTCGATTCCGGCGTCGAATACGGGTAAGGGGTGTTACAGTGTGATTGCTTGTGTTATAAGTTCGGTAATGCCTCGAGCCCTGTTTCGACGTTGAATATGGGTAAGGGGTGTTACATTTAGTGGTATCAGAGCTATGGTTTAGTCGATTCTTGGACTAGCGTAAGTCTAGCTATACATGCCATATTACTACCTGTGATAGTGTGATATCTCCCGACTCTGATGAAATTGTTTTTTTGAGGCAGAGATGCTTTCCAACCGAGCTAGTTTCGAAAACGCTTAAAGTGATACTAAGATATTTTAAAATATGTTTGTGATAAGTTGAAACTTGGAAAGGTATGAATAAGAGTTCATGATATGTATGTGATGATGTACGAAATGAAATAACCATAAGTTGAGAAATATGGATAAAATGTCATTGTTCCGGTTGAACGTTGTATTTCGATGGATTATGGTGATTTTATGAAATGGACAAAATGTTTTAAATGTTGCAAAAAATATTTAGACCGGAATGACAATCCTGAATTAAGCCCTCTCGAGCATACGTTATCGAAAAGATTTAGCCTGAATTGGCAATCCTGTTATGTCATATGTGGCTCGAGAGTGTGCTCCATGAATTTGTGCCAAAAGGGAACTTTTGAATATGAATTGACAGACTATTGACATGTATACCTTGAGTATACTACCCGAGTATCCATCGAAATTACAATAGTTCAATGGGAATTATTCTTGAAATATGGAAAGGTGAACTGAAATGAAAGTTTATATTGTGATAAGCTCATCTATGTTTATTTGGCATTCATATGATGTTATGTGCATAACTTGTTTGGTTAAGTGAATGCGATTAGTGAACTTACTCAAAATTTACGGAATGTGTGTTTAAGTACACTTGTTTGAATAAGGTAATCGAAAAGCTCGTGTGACATAAATATGTATGTTAATTTGCCTGAAGTGAATTATATAACTGTGATGATATTATGTTGATGATGAATGCTAAGTTATATGTGTGTATTTATGAGAGTCGAGTTAGAGGCTTTACGACCTCACCCCCTTACCAATGTGGTATTTTATAACGAAATTTGATTGTTGTATTTCAGAGTTTTAAAATTTATAATGAGAATGATCGAACCTGGAAACTAACTATGACAACGATTGAGGCAAGTGCATCTATCGAACAGTAGTATAGCTTAGGCAAGACCGGATTGTCGAATCCAAAGGAACTAAAAGTACTAATACTAACTTTCTTTCTATTATTTAGCCTAAAATAAGTGAAGTTGTGTATTAATCTAAATTAACGAATTACTAAGCTAAAGACGCAAAGACAAAAAGAATGAATTGGGGAAATACTTGAGAAAAGCTCAGTTGATTAAGACGATACCCTTAGGAAGAATCCACCTAGAATTCTGTAACATCCTGAAAAGGGCCGATGCATTTTTGGTTTAATTGTACAAAATGACATATCTTATGTGTTATGAATATATTTTGAACACTTTTGGAAACCTGGAAATGTATGGAAATGTTAAGTTTAAAAGAGGAAAGTGAACATTTTTAGAACCTTGGAAATGTAAGGGAATGTCTTGTAAGGAAATGTCATGGAAATGTAAGGAAATGTCTTGGAAATGTAAGGAAATGTCTTGTAAGGAAATGTCATGGAAATGTAAGGAAATGTCAAGTTTACAGAGCCGATCGAAAATTTTTGGAAACTTAGAAATGACCTAGAAATGACGAGTTTTAAGGTTTAAAAGGGGAAATTAAGGCAAGGTGGCCTTAAAAGAAAAAGTTTGTGAAATTTGACACACAAACAGGCTTGGAAAAGTGGTCTGAAGATGCCACTTAGGGCCTATGGAAATGGCGCCATATGCAAGAGGAATGGGCCTAAGTTCGAGTCACATGGGAAGCAAATAAAAGAAATTTTATTTTGCTACAAGGAGCAGAGAGGTGGACGACACATGGCTATAAATTAGGAGATTTTATTATTTTATAAATAGTGGATAAATAAGGGATTTATTTATCATTATTTTCAAGAGATAATTGTTGGATTAAATTCTTTTAATTTGAATAAAGAGATAAAGAGGAAAATAATGGAGAAGTGATGGCCAAGTAAGGGACTTTGAGTTTAATAATTTCGGCTAAGTAAGGATAGTTGCTGAATTATCTTTTATTTTAAGTGATAATTAAAGAGATAAAGCTATTAAAATAGAAGAGTGATGGCCAAGTAAGGGATTCTAAGTTAGTAATATCGGCTATAAAAGGAAAAGAGAGGCCATTCTGCATTATTTTCTATTCTTTGAAAGCCTCTGCCGAATTCTCTTCACCAAATCTTATTCTTCTTTTATTTTTGCCAAGCCGAAATACCTTGTGATCTAGCCGAATCCTCCATCTTTATTCTTCCTTCTCTTTTCTTTCTAATCCCTCCAAAAGCCAAAAGTTGTGAGATCATCATCTAGCCATAGCTGAATCTCTGAAGGTTGAAGTGAAGGTGCAATCGATTTCTTCAAGTAAGGGTAAGATCTCATTCGGTTTCATCCTTTTTTCTTAAGATTTGCCGAAATCTAGGACTAACCCAATTAATATCTTGTTGCCGAAACTTTGAAGAGATCTTTCGGGATTTACTAAGTGTCGACTACAAGGAAGGAGAAGTTCTTTTCCCGAAGGTACACCATAGGCCACATGTTCCCTAGTTATTCGGTGAGTTTCGGGATTTAAAATCCACAAGGTAAGTGTCTATAGCATTCGGCCAAGGCCATGTTTGGTAAATATATGTGTTAATTAATTATTCAAAAGCCGAAAACTAACCAAGTTAATTGATTCAATGCTTGGCCGAATGCAAGAAGAGTATAGCAGAGATTTCAAGACTTGATTCTTAAGTCAAACGGCAACGAGGTAAGTTTAAGTATACTAATCCTACTAGGATTTGGATTTATGGCCGAATGGCTTTTTATTAAAGTAGTAGGTGATTAATCAAATGTAGGGATTAAGGATCTAAGCATTAGATCAAGCTTTTCGAGATTTCAAGACCCTTCCGGTAAGTATGATAAGTTGTGGATATTTGGTTAAGAATTCGTATATTGATGATTAAATCGATTGTTCTGATTAAGTGTGTTGATGGAGGCGAATACCATTCAAGAAGGGAAAGGAAGGTCCCTATCCCAAGTTTAAGAAGAGATCTGTCTCGGCGGTTAGGGATTGGCCACCGGGTGTGGACCAAATCGAACAAGAAAGTAGGCAAATAGCCAGTAGTATCGCCTAGTGATAGCATCGATGACGAAAGCATAGTTCTCAAGTGATCGGTGTGTGATTAACCCACCGTTTTCGGGTATATGATATGTATGTGAAATGTGTATGTGTTATGAATGTGCTAACTAGTGCGATGGAAATTGTGATAAGGATACCCTCAAGGGTATGTCGATAATCCGGTAAGTACCAAACGATGATATGTGATTATTAATATGGATATGTGATAATATGCTTGATGAACATGCTCATGCATCATTACATTGTATCATTATTTTATGTGGCATGTGCATGGGTTGGGATATGAAAGAAGGTGCGGGTGTACTTCGAGTGCGTGGTTTGATGTTAGCCTTGAGCTACATCGTGGATTGACGTTGGCGAGGTCACGTTGTGGATTAATTGCGATTTAGTTCGCGTGGCTTGATGAGTAGCTCTGTGCCTCATCGTGGTTGATATCGGCTATGTGCCATATCGTGGTTGATGAGTGACTATGTGTCCCATCGTGGTTTTTGATGTTAGCCTTGAGCTACATCATGGATTGACGTTGGATCGAGGTCACGTTGTGGATTAATTGTGATTTAGTTCGCGTGGCTTGATGAGTGGCTATGTGCCTCATCGTGGTTGATATCGGCTATGTGCCATATCGTGGTTGATGAGTGACTATGTGTCCCATCGTGGTTTTTGATGTTAGCCTTGAGCTACATCGTGGATTGACGTTGGTCGAGGTCACGTTGTGGATTAATTGCGATTTAGTTCGCGTGGCTTGATGAGTGGCTATGTGCCTCATCGTGGTTGATATCGGCTATGTGCCATATCGTGGTTGATGAGTGACTATGTGTCCCATCGTGGTTTTGGTGTTAGCTATGGCTACATCGTGGATTAGCGCCGATCGAGGTCGCGTTACGGACTATTGTGCTTAATTGCACGTGGGCGGCAAAGTGATTGCCTTTGGAGTGAAAAGGAGAGGGTGATTTGATAATCCCACAGTGTGTGGTAGGTGGATAAGGGGGTGTGTAGCGGATGGACCCTAGGTTTGGGTTGGGCTTCATAATTGCATGATTTTTATGTGAACATATGTGGAAATGGGCCAAGCCCAATATGATATGTGGATTATTGTAAAAATGGGCAAAGCCCAGTATATGAATGTGGATCAGTGTGGAAATGGGCTAAGCCCAGTATGTGGAAATTATGTGGTTAACTACCCTATTAGATGAATGTGATATGAATATGGGCCAATCCCAGAATGTGTTAACATGTGAATATGATATTTGTTATCCGATATATGGGTTAATATGTGGTTAACATGTGGGTGGAATTCAGTGGATTAATTACACACTGAGTCTGTATGACTCACCCAATTTTTATTAAACATCGCAGATGATTCGTGGTGATTGGACCGGGTTGGAGTGGATACGAGGTGGCCCATGCACGAAGACATCTTCTTTATTTTATTCAGATTTATTACTAAGAACTTTTGTTTAATTATTTATTGTAATAAGGCCCAGTTAAAGTATTTAAGTATTTCTATTTGAGCATTTTTATTATGTTTAAGCTAGACGACCATTAAATTATTATTTGGAAGTGCTTTTAATTTGGATATTTTTGTCAAGCTTATATTATTTAGAATTTTTAATTGGACATGGTTTTCAAATGACAACTTTTAATGTTTTTCCCAAAAGTGAAATCAGTCTTCAAACGTTTTTCCGCAGTGGCATCTCAAATTCGGTCGTAACGAATGGGCCGGGTTTGGGGTGTTACAAATTGGTATCAGAGCCCGGTTCAAAACTCAGCTTTGAGGGTTTTGGGTCCAAAAACATTTTTTTAAAATGGGCTTTTTTGAAAATATGGGTTTTATGAATTATTTTTCAGGTTATTCTAGCATGGCACCTGTATCTCCGACCCGAAGTCCACCAGGTAAGTGCTTCTGGCTATTGAAGTGGTTTGAATATGTGAATGTTATAAGTATGAAGGGAACGTAGATTAGCGAACTAGGATCTGTTGAACCCTAGACTTTGGGCTACTCAAACACAAGTGCATAAGACTTAAGGACCATTAAACAAACTCAGTGAAGTAAGTCGCCAGAGCTAGGGTGTGGCAAATCAAGCAGTGCGCATGTCTAGGAGTGGATTCATGGAAGAGCTTGGTATTTAAGCGATCCTAGCGACTCACCTCCTCTTTACTCGAATCCTACAGTGCGTAGTAACTGTTCACCCTAACCAAGAGGACTTATTCACGGGCTAAACCAATCATTAAAACCCGAAAGGGACTAGCCATGCAGCTTTTATAAATTCCTAGTTTTAAAATCCCTAAATTACCCTTTTAATTGTAGTAAAAGATTATTGTGAAAATTTTTCCAAAATATCTCCGATTTACAAAATTACAAAAATGCCCTCATATTGTAAATTACTAAAATACCCTTAGTTTTTAAGATTTTCAAAAATACCCTCGACTTTTGTTAAAATATTTCTACTTTACAAAGATATCAAAACTTACATTTTACAAATAACAAGATACCCTGATTTGGAAAATTTACTGAATCGCCTTCGACTTCCAAAATTACCAAATAACCTCGATTTCTGAAATTTTGCAACACCTCTCGATTTGGAAAACAAAATAACCTTGAGATTTTGTAAATTCTGAAATACCTTTAATTTGAAAAATATTTTCGAATTGACCCCGATTTATTACCAAAATACCCTGTAGGAAAATGACGAAATTACCCAGGGTAGGGAAATGGATGGGATGGCCATAAAAGTGTAGTGAATGATGTTGTGAATGAATGTGACTTCATGTGTCTCTGCTTATGAATGTGAATGTGACTCCACGAGTTAGAGTAGTGAACTTGAACTAGAAACTTTGGTTGATCGAAAGAACTACTTACGAACATCTCTTTTCATAAAAACCTGTTCGCGAATAATCGATGGAACAAAATTTACGATGCATAAAACTTTTTAATCGGTTAAATCGCGACGTTAGAAATGAGTTCTAGGGGCGTGAACTTAGAGATCGTGCCTAGAAAGTATGATGGTTCTATTAAGATCGAGTGCGCGACATAAGCGTAGTGCGGTGAGTTAAGATGTACAATTATTCGTTAATAAGTAATTTCGAGGACGAAATTATTTTTAAGGAGGGTAGAAGCGTAACATCCTGAAAAGGGCCTATGCATTTTTGTTTAATTGTGCGAAATGACATATCTTATGTGTTATGAATATATTTTGAACACTTTTGGAAACACGAAATGTATGGAAATGTTAAGTTTAAAAGAGGAAAGTGAACATTTTAGAACCTTGGAAATGTAAGGAAATGTCTTGTAAGGAAATGTCATGGAAATGTAAGGAAATGTCTTGGAAATGTAAGGAAATGTCTTGTAAGGAAATGTCATGGAAATGTAAGGAAATGTAAAGTTTACTGAGCCAATCGAAAATTTTGGAAACTTAGAAATGACCTAGAAATGACGAGTTTTAAGGTTTAAAGGGAAATTAAGGCAAGGTGGCCTTAAAAGAAAAAGTTTGTGAAATTTGACACACAAACAGGCTTGGAAAAGTGGTGCTCAAGATGCCACTTAGGGCCTATGGAAATGGCGCCATATGCAAGAGGAATGGGCCTAAGTTCGAGTCACATGGGAAGCAAATAAAAGAAATTTTATTTTGCTACAAGGAGCAGAGAGGTGGACGGCACATGGCTATAAATTAGGAGCTTTTATTATTTTATAAATAGTGGATAAATAAGGGATTTATTTATCATTATTTTCAAGAGATAATTGTTGGATTAAATTCTTTTAATTTGAATAAAGAGATAAAGAGGAAAATAAGGGAGAAGTGATGGCCAAGTAAGGGACTTTGAGTTTAATAATTTCGGCTAAGTAAGGATAGTTGCTGAATTATCTTTTATTTTAAGTGATAATTAAAGAGATAAAGCTATTAAAATAGAAGAGTGATGGCCAAGTAAGGGATTCTAAGTTAGTAATATCGGCTATAAAAGGAAAAGAGAGGCCATTTTGCATTATTTTCTGTTCTTTGAAAGCCTCTGCCGAATTCTCTTCACCAAATCTTCTTCTTCTTTTATTTTTGACAAGCCGAAATACCTTGTGATCTAGCCGAATCCTCCATCTTTATTCTTCCTTCTCTTTTCTTTCTAATCCCTCCAAAAGCCGAAAGTTGTGAGATCATCATCTAGCCATAGCCGAATCTCTGAAGGTTGAAGTGAAGGTGCAATCGATTTCTTCAAGTAAGGGTAAGATCTCATTCGGTTTCATCCTTTTTTCTTAAGATTTGCCAAATCTAGGACTAACCCAATTAATATCTTGTTGCCGAAACTTTGAAGAGATCTTTCGGGATTTACTAAGTGTCGACTACAAGGAAGGAGAAGTTCTTTTCCGAAGGTACACCATAGGCCACATGTTCCCTAGTTATTCGGTGAGTTTCGGATTTAAAATCCACAAGGTAAGTGTCTATAGCATTCGGCCAAGGCCATGTTTGGTAAATATATGTGTTAATTAATTATTCAAAAGCCGAAAACTAACCAAGTTAATTGATTCAATGCTTGGCCAATGCAAGAAGAGTATAGCAGAGATTTCAAGACTTGATTCTTAAGTCAAACGGCAACGAGGTAAGTTTAAGTATACTAATCCTACTAGGATTTGGATTTATGGCGAATGGCTTTTTATTAAAGTAGTAGGTGATTAATCAAATGTAGGGATTAAGGATCTAAGCATTAGATCAAGCTTTTCGGATTTCAAGACCCTTCCGTAAGTATGATAAGTTGTGGATATTTGGTTAAGAATTCGTATATTGATGATTAAATCGATTGTTCTGATTAAGTGTGTTGATGGAGACGAATACCATTCAAGAAGGGAAAGGGAAGGTCCCTATGCCGAAGTTTAAGAAGAGATCTGTCTCGGCGGTTAGGGATTGGCCACCGGGTGTGGACCAAATACGAACAAGAAAGTAGGCAAATAGCCGTAGTATCGCCTAGTGATAGCATCGATGATCGAAAGCATAGTTCTCCAAGTGATCAGTGTGTGATTAACCCACTTTGTTTTTCGGGTATATGATATGTATGTGAAATGTGTATGTGTTATGAATGTGCTAACTAGTGCAAAGTGGAAATTGTGATAAGGATACCCTCAAGGGTATGTCGATAATCCGGTAAGTACCAAACCCGATGATATGTGATTATTAATATGGATATGTGATAATATGCTTGATGAACATGCTCATGCATCATTACATTGTATCATTATTTTATGTGGCATGTGCATGGGTTGGGATATGAAAGAAGGTGCGGGTGTACTTGAGTACATGGTTTGATGTTAGCCTTGAGCTACATCGTGGGATTGACGTTGGATCGAGGTCACGTTGTGGATTAATTGCGATTTAGTTCGCGTGGCTTGATGAGTAGCTCTGTGCCTCATCGTGGTTGATATCGGCTATGTGCCATATCGTGGTTGATGAGTGACTATGTGTCCCATCGTGGTTTTGATGTTAGCCTTGAGCTACATCGTGGATTGACGTTGACCGAGGTCACGTTGTGGATTAATTGCGATTTAGTTCGCGTGGCTTGATGAGTGGCTATGTGCCTCATCGTGGTTGATATCGGCTATGTGCCATATCGTGGTTGATGAGTGACTATGTGTCCCATCGTGGTTTTTGATGTTAGCCTTGAGCTACATCGTGGATTGACGTTGGTGAGGTCACGTTGTGGATTAATTGCGATTTAGTTTGCGTGGCTTGATGAGTGGCTATGTGCCTCATCGTGGTTGATATCGGCTATGTGCCATATCGTGGTTGATGAGTGACTATGTGTCCCATCGTGGTTTTGGTGTTAGCTACGGCTACATCGTGGATTAGCGCCGATCGAGGTCGCGTTGTGGACTATTGTGCTTAATTGCACGTGGGCAGCAGTGATTGCCTTTGGAGTGAAAAGGAGAGGTGATTTGATAATCCCTTGGTGTGTGGTAGGCTTTGGATAAGGGGGTGTGTAGCGGATGGACCCTAGGTTTGGGTTGGGCTTCATAATTGCATGATTTTGTATGTGAACATATGTGGAAATGGGCCAAGCCCAATATGATATGTGGATTAATGTAAAAATGGGCAAAGCCCGTATATGAATGTGGATCGGTGTGTGAAATGGGCTAAGCCCGAGTATGTGGAAATTATGTGGTTAACTACCCTATTAGATGAATGTGATATGAATATGGGCCAAGCCTGAATGTGTTAACATGTGAATATGATATTTGTTATCGATATATGGGTTAATATGTGGTTAACATGTGGGTGGAATTCGGTGGATTAATTACACAATCGAGTCCGTATGACTCACCCAATTTTTATTAAACATCGCAGATGATTCGTGGTGATTGGACCGGGTTGGAGTGGATACGAGGTGGCCCATGCAGAAGATATCTTCTTTATTTTATTCAGTTTATTACTAAGAACTTTTGTTTAATTAATTATTGTAATAAGGCCCAGTTAAAGTATTTAAGTATTTCTATTTAAGCATTTTTATTATGTTTAAGCTAGACGACCATTAAATTATTATTTGGAAGTGCTTTTAATTTGGATATTTTTGTCAAGCTTATATTATTTAGAATTTTTAATTGGACATGGTTTTCAAATGACAAAACTTTTAATGTTTTTCCCAAAAGTGAAATCAGTCTTCAAACGTTTTTCCGCAGTGGCATCTCAAATTCGGTCGTAACGAATGGGCCGGGTTTGGGGTGTTACAAATTCACTTGTTATCTAACACTGAACCAGACGATTTATTCACTTGACTTGATCTGTAGGACTCCCTAACGTATATTAAACCCTCTCTCGAGGCGAATAACATCCAACCCTAGGTTAATTAATTGAAATCTCTTTCCCATTAATAACCCCCTAGAATAGCAGTAAATCGATCTATGGACTCCCATATTAGGTTTCACCCTAATCCGGCAAAATCTCGTCACCCTATCTCTAGGCGTGTGATCAACTCCGCTTAATTATGCTAGATCTACTCTTAAGCAGGGATTTTTGTTCCACCACCTAAGCACATTCAACTTGAATTAATATCCGCGAAATATCAACACAAGAATTAAGCACACATAATCAAGAACAAATCAAGTATTTATCATATAGTTCAGAAAACAATAACAAGATTCATCTAGGTTTCATCCCCCTTCAGGTATCTGAAGGGTTTAGTTCATAATAATAAAGGAAAACATCTCAGAAGAAAAGATAAAACAGAACATAAAAAATCCCTAAAACCCCCTGAAGGAATTGAAGAGGAGATCCTCCGTCTTGAGTAGAATTCCGGCTTCTTGAGATGGATCAACTGGCTATCCCTTGAGAGTTTCCCACAAATCTGACCTTTTCGGCTTGGCTCCTTGGCCTAGCTAACCGCCCTCTTCTAGGTTATACTTAGGGTCTTTATATAGGCTTTTGAAATAGGTTTCTTTGCCCCTAAGTATCCTTTTTCGAGTGAAATTACTCTCCTCCACGGCAGGGGCACGGCCATGGCACACGCCCGTGTGAATCGTGGCCAGGCCGTGTTAGACTCTGTTAATGAGGCACGGCTGTGTAGATCGACATCAGGCCGTGTTCTAGTATATTTGAGGAGGCACAGCCGTGTGGGATTTAGTCCAGGCCATGTCGATTTCTTCTTTGGCCCATTTTGGTCTGTTTTGAGCCCGTTTCTCGTTCTTTTTATTCTTGGGTGCTTTCCTGAGTATAAGACATGAAAAGAAAGGATCAAGAGCACCTTTTTACATAAATCAAGGGATAAATCATCCAAAAGTATGCTAAATGTGGGATTAAAATATGTTACTATTTCGGTTTATCAAATACCCCCACACTTAAGCTTTTGCTTGTCCTCAAGCAAAATTCTCAACTTACAATTAAAACGAACTTTCTATAATTCATAATTCCTATCAACAATGTTTCCTCATAATTCTTAGATAATTTATACATGGATAATTCAATTCAAAGAGTCCTAAGGATTCAAACAATCTAAGTAATAGATTTGTAGCTCGAAAATATAGGCGTCTCCCCTTATCTAAATAATTACCTTTAATTCAAAACCAACAAGGATTGACATCCTCACTAGAGATTCACTCAAATCACTCAAAGTGTTTAAGGTTCAAAATTTAGGCGCTCAAAAGTCGAACATGAAAAGTTAATCCCATAGGCTTGCCTGAAAATCAAATCTCCACCACTATAATATGAGATGATGCACAAATCAAAAGGTCTTTGTCAGGGTTGTAACGGGGCTAGGGTTAAGGTGTGGATAGAGGCTGAATTAGAAGGTTATAATCGAGATCGTATTTGAAAAATTACCTAACCAGAAACAATGAACTAAATGAAAGCTAATAATACTAATAATATGAGCTTCTTCTTCAATATTTGGAATTCAAACGTATAAGCTCATTTAATCACAACTAATAATGAATAATGAATATACTTTTGATTTTTCTCTCTTTTTTTTTAAGAACAAATCATAAATACATAACAAAGGATAAATAAAAAAACATAATTAGGCTATTAATCAAATCAAATCTCGATATAAGGGTAGTCAAAAGGAATGGGGATAACAAAAACAAAGGGTTTCTGGGTTAATATTAGTGGTTATGTCAATAGAAAGGGTTGTTAGGTTTAAACGGGGTTCACTAGGGGTTAATTGTGAAGGTAGGCTTTTAATGGAGTTAGTGGGTTAAAACCTAGGTGCCTTAATCATCTCTGTATATCAAATCATGGGTGTGGTCTCGATATGTATAAACGAGGCAAGTTCTAGAATAACAAATCAATGTTGACATACTCATAATCAATAAAGTGAGGATGAAAAAGAATATATGCTCTATAAGGCTCAAAAACTCACAAAAATTATGGGTATTTTTGACATCAACCTCGTAAATTTCAAACTTCAAAGTAATATTTAAACTCAGTTCGACAACCTAGCAAATTTTAATTGAAAAAATGGACTTATCATGCTTGATTCTCTAGTATCTTAGAATTTAATTATCAATGCACAATTATCAATGGCTTAATCTAAAACATATCAATAAAAATCATAAACCATGGAAATTTCATTCTAATGATAATATGAGAAATTTACTTAAAAACAAGACTAAATTCAGGATTTTGAGAATAATGCAAAAAGTTTGGCACCTTTTTAGGTTGTTCACCCCCCCACACTTAAGATGTACATTGACCTCAATGTACAAAGATAGATAATAGCAAAATAAAATCATGAAATCATAAGATGTGGAGAGAAGTGAAACTTCCTGAATTTTGGATGAAGTTAATGAAAAGAAACCGGATAGGATTGGAGGTGAACGCGGGGAAGCGCCTCGAACCGTTTGAACTTGAATCCTCAAGGTAGCCGGTCTGATTTTATTGTATCCTAAGCTAAATCTAAATGGTATGAAGAATTCGAAGAAAATAATAAAGAATATAAAAATAAAAATAAAAATAAAAATAGAAGTAAATAAAAATAAGAATAAAAGTAAATAATGGAAAATGAAAGAAGAAAGACAACTGAACAAGAAAAAGGAAGAAGGGGGGTCTAAATAGAGATTATGGATCTGGTGGTTGCCCCCGCCCTTGTACCTTCCTGTGATGGCCACACAGCCACGGCCACGGTCATGTGCAAGGCCGTGTGGTATGGAAATCTGTACCTTGGTTAGTTTATGGTTAGGTGCTAAAAGGAAAAATAAAAGCAAAAATAAAAAATGTAAAAATTAATGGGGTTAGTGCTCGGGTTGCCTCCCGAGAAGCGCTCGTTTATAGTCTTAAGCTAGACTTTACCTCTCATTCGTATGGTCATGGTGGTTTGAGGAGGTGAAAATCCTTTCTCATGCGATCAATTCAGTTATGGATATAAAGTTTCAGTCGAGTAGTGTTTACCTTAAAGGTGCTGATTTTAGGACTAGTTACCTCGACTGTTCCATCTGGGGAGATTTTGAGTACCTGATCTCCTATCTTAAGCTGGGTTGTCCCATCGTTAAGTTTCTCGTGGAGTTGCCTCGTTTTTGCTTCGTGTATTTTTAGTTTCTCTTTGAAGTGTATCTTCCATTCGTCTAGTTCATCGATCCAAAGCCTTCGTTCCTCATGAATTTCTTCTTTATCGATACGAGGTCTAGGATCTGGCTCTGCGAAAGAGCTTCAAGAAATGACAAGTTAATATGAAATTTCTTTGGAAGTTTAAGAGACTTACCGAATTCTTCCTCTGTATGGTCTTTCTTTGTCGCATTGGGGTATGGCGCACGAGCTTGGTACTCTGTAATTACTGGGTTTGGTAAATCCTGGTTTACCTCAACCTTACCTCCACTCACCACAGGCTCTTGCCTTGGGTCAGATTCCACTAACCTTTCACTGTCATGAGCTGTTACGGCTTGAATTTGCTCTTTTGGGTTAGTTTCAGTATTGCTTGGCAAGCTTCCTTGTGGTAGTTCTCGAGATCGACCGCAAGTTGTCCAACCGACTTAGTAATTTCCCCAACCCGACTTAGTAAGTTCCCCAACTTGGTTCTTGATCCCTTCAATCGATGTTTGTTGGTTTTAAGTGTTGTCTCGATTGTCTTGGAGACGGGTATCCGTGGCTGCCATGAATTTTGTCAAGATCTCTTCAATGTTCGACTCCTCTTCCTGTTGGTGAGGTGGTTGTTGAAAATTTTGATCATCCCACGAGAAATTGGGATGGTACCTCCAACCTGCATTATAAGTGTTATCATAAAAATTATTTTGAGGTCTATCATAGTTACCCATATAGTTGACTTGTTCGCTTTCCATGCCATGTCCGTAGGGTGGGTACTCAGGATTCGCCACGCCTCTGCTTGTTTCACACTGCATAACTGGATGTGCCTGCGAGGAACCGTATAAACCATCAAATTTTTTATGTATCATCTCTAACTGGGTTGATAGCCTGGTTATTGGGTCGAGGTTGAAAATATCGGCTGCTTTTGTTGGCTTTGTCCTCATAACTTGCCACTGATAGTTATTCAGTGCCATCTCCTCTATCTGCCAAAATCAAATAAAAGAAAATTTAGCAAAGTTAAAAAAAATAATAATAATGGCTAAAGTAATAAAAATAGAGTTTTCTTAATATTTTAGTTCCCCGGCAACGGTACCAAAAACTTGATCGTTGTATTTCAGAGTTTTAAAATTTATAATGAGAATGATCGAACCTGGAAACTAACTATGACAACGATTGAGGCAAGTGCACCTATTGAACAGTAGTATAGCTTAGGCAAGACCGGATTGTCGAACCCAAAGGAACTAAAAGTACTAATACTAACTTTCTTTCTATTATTTAGCCTAAAATAAGTGAAGTTGTTTATTAATCTAAATTAACGAATTACTAAGCTAAAGACGCAAAGACAAAAAGAATGAATTGGGGAAATACTTGGGAAAAACTCAGTTGATTAAGACGATACCCTTAGGAAGAATCCACCTAGACTTCACTTGTTATCTAACACTGAACCAGATGATTTATTCACTTGACTTGATCCGTAGGACTCCCTAACGTATATTAAACCCTCTCTCGAGGCGAATAACGTCTAACCCTAGGTTAATTAATTGAAATCTCTTTCCCATTAATAACCCCCTAGAATAGCAGTAAATCGATCTATGGACTCCCATATTAGGTTTCACCCTAATCCGGCAAAATCTCGTCACCCTATCTCTAGGCGTGCGATCAACTTCGCTTAATTATGCTAGATCTACTCTTAAGCAGGGACTTTTGCTCCACCACCTAAGCACATTCAACTTGAATTAATATCCGCGAAATATCAACACAAGAATTAAGCACACATAATCAAGAACAAATCAAGTATTTATCATATAGTTCGAAAAACAATAACAAGATTCATCTAGGTTTCATCCCCTTCGTATCTGAAGGGTTTAGTTCATAATAATAAAGAAAACATCTCAGAAGAAAAGATAAAACAAAACATAAGAAATCCCTAAAACCCCCTGAAGGAATTAAAGAGGAGATCCTCCGTCTTGAGTAGAATTCCGACTTCTTGAGATGGATCAACTGGCTATCCCTTGAGAGTTTCCCACAAATCTGACCTTTTCGGCTCGGCTCCTTGGCCTAGCTAACCGCCCTCTTCTAGGTTATACTTAGGGTCTTTATATAGGCTTTTGAAATAGGTTTCTTTGCCCCTAAGTATCCTTTTTCGAGTGAAATTACTCTCCTCCATGGCAGGGGCACGGCCATGGAACACGCCCGTGTGAATCGTGGCCAGGCCGTGTTGGACTCTGTTAATGAGGCACGGCTGTGTAGATCGACATCAGGCCATGTTCTAGTATATTTGAGGAGGCACGGCCGTGTGGGATTTAGTCCAGGCCGTGTCGATTTCTTCTTTGGCCCATTTTGGTCCGTTTTGAGCCCGTTTCTCATTCTTTTTATTCTTGGGTGCTTTCCTGATTATAAGACATGAAAAGAAAGGATTAAGAGCACCTTTTTACATAAATCAAGGGATAAATCATCCAAAAGTATGCTAAATGTGGGATTAAAATATGTTACTATTTCAGTTTATCAAAATTTCACAAGATTTAAATTGAATGAGCTCACAAGTAAGAGACTAAAGAGTTCAGTAGTGGAATAACTAATAATGTGGTCGGAGTTGAGAATAGTTTGGCAAGTGAATACAGTCTTGGAAAAGATGCCAGGTTATTCTAAAGATCATCCAGATTTCGCAACGTCATGGTTAAGGAAAAAGATAATCTCGACTAATCGACTCATTCAGGTATGATTTCTAAAGTATGTATTTGCTGGAATTTCCTCCGGATTGATTTTCATTAGTGAATGGAATAATACAGGATTAGTGATGACAAAATTAGTCAGAGAAATGATATTTGAATAGTAAAGATGTCTGAGTGTAATAGTCGTAATTGAATAGATGATGATGAATCTCTTCTGGGTATTTTATATATTCATTTATCCTCAGAGATATATGTGATTGTTCATTTTCTGATGAAATTCTTATCGTATGAGAATGCTAGCTGATTATAACATTAGATGAAAGCACTATTGGTCTGGTTGGTTGATGAGCAGCATTTCTTATCTCTCTGTGTGGGATTCTATTCTATTATGTTTAGAATAAAAGTTGTTAGTGAAAATTTATGTGAGGATATTCTTCTTTTTCTACTGGATGTTGTTTTTATATATATATATATTTGGAAAATATCTTATCTCTGTTACAATTGATTCCAGAGCATATAAGCATTATTTTTCTTCTAGTTTTCTCTAAGGAATCATCAAGATCTTTATTATTTTCTTATGAGTTATGTTCTCGGACTTCCATTATGATATCGCATCTTGGATTTCTTTATCTCGGTTTTCTTATCATCCTTATTTTTTAAATTATCAATCATGGCTCATCTTTAAAGTGTGTTCTTTGGCTTGTGATAACTATGTCTATTATGGTTGTATTTCTGGTTCGATCATAGGAACGTGGTGATTCTGGTATCAGGATTTCTATAATTTTCGTGAAAGGAATTGATATCGGCAAAGGTATAGATAGTGGAAGCTCAAGCTCAAATTGTACTATGGTTTTCTTTTCTCAGGTAATTTTGATTAAGGTCAATGAGTTCAATCAGGATATTTTGTTTCCTTGAGCTAATGCAGTTGTAAAGATCTTTGACTATCTTGTGAGGAAATTTTGAAAGATTGTATGTTTGAGTTGTTTTAACAGCATGAAGAAGGGAATATTTGATATGATATTATTTGATAGTTGAGAACGACTCAGTTGTTTTTATCTGAGCGAGCTTGTTAGTTGAAAGGTAATTTGAGTTATATGCATTTAAGTTTATCCTCAGGTAAGAGGATAAAATCTTGTACATTCGTGGGTAAATTGACGAACAGTCTGAATGAAGAATTTATATTCAAAAGGGGTGTGATACAAGGACGTATCTATTAGATCAGTTCTAATTGGATGATATTATTATAAGTTAAAACTGTTCCGATTGATAAAGTTATCACATTTGTGAAAGTTTGAATGGTCTGTTGAGTGTTAGCAAAGTTGAAAATGGTTGAAGGTATTGTTAACCGAAGCACTGATTCTGAGTCCAGTTTAAATTGAGTAAAGAATTTGTGATTTTTCTTCGATGCACTATCGAACGGATTGGAATGTGTTTTAATACAAGAATGTAAAGTAATAGTTTATGCTTTCAGACGGTTAAAGTCACATGAAAGGAATTGTCTGACGGGTGATTTAAAGCCGGCCACTTTTTATGTCTGTGTTAAGAATTTTATGACATCGGTTGACCGAAGAAAAATGTCATATGTTTCCTGATCCCAAGAGTTTAAAGTATCTAATGTCACAGAAAAAAAACTGAATTTAAAACAGCATAGATGGCTCGAATTATTGAAAGATTGTGAGCAGTTATCGATTAACCTTTGGGAAAGTAGATATAGTTGCAAATGCTTGAATGGAAAACCTTTGATTATTTTGTGAGTATTGGATACATGATTAATCTTATTTGATGACGGTCTGAATCTAGCTAAATTAGAAGCTAAACCGATGTTTCCTTTACAAGATTGAGAACCTCAGGAATGTGATAGTGAGTGGTAAACTAAATGAGTACAGTGTGAGATGACTTTTGATTCTGAATTCCAAGTCAGAACTGATGACTGTTATCATTATTCCGAGATAGAATTTGCGCACTGAGTAATTCAGAGCTTATGCAAAAAATTTTATAAGAAGCTCAGTAGTAGCTCGTTTATTCATTCAAGGAGTAATAAAATGTATAGTTATTTGAAATAGATGTTCTGGTGATCGGGTATGTAACATGATAGATTAGTTGAGTATATGTTTCAGAGATTATTCGACCAGAAATCTTACAGAAAGTAAAAGTGATTCGTGGCAGTTTAGAATCCACTTCAGATTGTCAGAAAACGTATGTGAATTTGAAACATGAGGATATGAAATTCCCGTTTAGCAATAGCATACTTCCGAAAGTATTACCTTGGAAAACGATTCAAAATGTGTTTTGTGTATCTATGTTTCGATGGTATTGATTTGGACTCTTTGAGTATGAATTCTCCGATAGGGATTAAGATTCAGCCGATGTGTTGTATAACGAAGAATCGATTGGAATTTTGACACGAGAGATTAAAAAGTTGGGAAATAAAAGTATAACTTTAGTGAGAGTTCTTTGGCAGTGGCACGAGATAGAGGAGTCTACGTGGAAATCAAATTTATATTCCGGTAAGATTTTCGGGGACGAAAATCCCTAAAGGGGGGAGAGTTGTAACATCCCGATTTTGGGTCTAGTTAGAATAGTAGTTTCGGGACCACAAATCCGAAGAATAAAAACTTATTTTTATTACATTTTTATGGTCTACAATTTTATGAAACGATTTCGTGAAAATTTCGTTCGAAAATTTTTACGTTTGGGCACTCAATTTAGTTAAAAGGATTAAAATGCACAAAGTGCAAAACTTGAATTCTATATGTTAGAGGTGTCAAATTGATATGATATTTTAAATTAGAGGTCCTTAAATGGTAATTAGACCATTGGTTAAGTTGGTGGACAAAAATGGACATCGTTTGGTATGTTTTCAAAGTTTTTCATTAAGGGCATTTTGGTAATTTGGTAATTAAAATGAATTAATAATCAAATTAAAAGCCAATTTTTACTCATCTTCTTTCCCTTGGCCAGATTTTACATGGAGAAGACATGGCTAGGGTTTTTCAAGCTTTCAAGCTCGATTGTAAGTCCGTTCTAGCCCCGTTTTTAATGATTTTTATGTTTTTGAAATCATTGTAACATGATCTATCTATTTCTACCACCAATTTGAAGAGATGTCAAAGTCTAAAATTTTATCCATGTTGAACATGTATGTATTTTGATGTTTGATGGTGGAAAATGCATGTTTGTTGTTTGTTAAACGACTTTTGCTAAGTGATTTTTGGTAAAAATGCATAAAAGGACTTGTTTGTAAAAGTTGTAAAATGAGTAGTAAAAGTGTGAATAAATGAAAAATGTGGGCTGTTATGAGCATGTATAAGGTTCGGCTAGGCATGGGTATTGAAGAAATTGAATGAAAATCATTTTATGAGCCTAGGGACTAAATTGTAAAAATGTCAAACTTTAGGGGCAAAAATGTAATTTTTGCCATAATGTGATTTTGGGCTGATTTGAATAGTATAATGATTGAATAAGTCAAATGTGATATTACAGATCAAGAAAAACGAGGTTCGGACCTATAACGGGAGAAAAAAAAGTATTTGACGATTTAGTCCTTTTTACTGTTTTTATGCTGAGGTAAGTTCGTATGTTTAATAAGCATTAAATTATATGTGTATAAATGCTTGATTGATATAATTGTGGTAAATGCTATAATATTGAAATGAAATATGAATGCTATTGAGCACGATACTACGGAAATGACCGACAGAGATTCGTTACAACGAAAGTCGCGGTTGAACCTTAGGAATAGATAGGAACAAATGTCATGACATTAGGGTTACTGAGATTACGTGTAAGACCATATATGGGATATGGCATCAATATGAGACTTCGTGTAAGACCATATCTGGGATATGGCATCGATATGAGACTTCGTGTAAGACCATAGCTGGGCTATTGGCATCGATACGAGATTACCTGTAAGACCATATCTGGGATATGGCATTGGTACGGTACTGTGTGTACGAGATTCCCGAGTATCCTTTAGTATTCCAAATGGTTCAACAGGAAATTCAACGAGTATGTCAAAGAAGAGAAAGAGTATGTAAGTAATTACGAATCGGTACAGGTATGCACGTAAAGTTTATAAGCATGGACTTCATGAAATTGTGAGTTCATGATTTCCACGAGAATAATTTTGTGAAAACCTTGTGATTAATAGCCTATACTTGTGATGTATGAAATTCATGATGAATTTGGTTGACGATTATGTGATTGGCTTTCGAGCCAAATTGAGTTATGATATAGCATGTTTTATTCAAGCAAATTGTGATTTATCGGATATGAGAAAATGGGAAGATAAAAACTTAGGCAATTGAAAGATGTTAAAGTATATGCTTGAAATGTAAATACTCATAATTAATGTGCATGGTTACTATGAAGTTTGAAATGATTCGTTATTTGCTGTAATCTGATACAAAGGAGAAATTATGGTTGTTAGGCTAATGCCAAGATATGTTAAATGATGCTTATAAGTTGATAGAATAAATATTATGATTGAATAAGAATTATAACTGTGAGATTTATAGTAATTTGTATTATCTTGTGTTAAAATTGTTGGACTTGATAAAAGATTGGTAAGAGTTGCTTATTATTTTTTCTACGGACTTACTAAGCTAATTATATATAGCTTACCCCCTTCCTTTCCAATGTCTTATAGGGTTATTGAGCTAGCTCGGGTTGGAAATCACCGGAGATCCTATCACAATATCAAGCTGTCATTTTGGGTATAAATGAATTCAAGTATTTTAAGTCTATGGCATGTATAGGTACTTAGTCATTTTGTTAAATGTGTCATTGTGATTGTAGCCAATGTGTTGGCTTGTGATTGTCAAAGGCTTGTTTTGATAATTGGCCATGTAGATTGGTTTATTTGGGATATCATGGTTGTAAGCCTAAGTATATATATATGTGCTAATGTCTTTGGTGATATGGTCATGGTATACTTGGTGAATGATAGAAATATGGTTTATGACGTGAATGTGAAATGTTTGGCAATGTGGTTTATTGATGAGATGATAAATTGGTGTACAATTAGGTGCCTTGAAAGTAGTCAAATGTGGCTTAATAATTGTTGTGAGTAAGATAGATGTTGTTATTGTGTTGGCCATAATTGTGGATGTTTTGGTTGCCTAAGTATGCTATGTTGTGCCTTGAATTGGTGTAAGTGTATGTGTGTATAAGGGTGGCAAATGGCTTGGTAAATAGCCGTGTGTGACACACGGGCATGTGTCTAGGCCGTGTGTGACACACGGTTTGCCCCACGGGCATGTGTTTCAGCCGTGTGTCCCCTGCAGCTTAATTTTGAAAAATAGAATGTCCAGAATTGAGCACACGGACATAGACACAGGCATGTGTCTCAGCCGTGTGTGCTACACGGCCTAGCACACGGTCGTGTGGCACAAGTCAGAGAGCACCCCTAAATCGAACACGGTCTGAAGCACGGGCGTATCCCTTGGACCACACGGGCGTGTGGGCCCTACAGTTAGCAAAAATTTTCTAAGTTCTCGGTTTAGTCCTGAACCGCTTCCAAAACATGCTTTTGGCCTCGTAGGCTCGTATAAGGGTGTAACACCCCAAACCCGGCCCATGCTGTATGACCAGATTTGACATGTCACATGAAGAAAACGTGATAAATCCTTATGATTCGTACAAAAATAGGTGTAATTTGATTATGGTTAAGAAAACAAGTTTGGATGTGAATATTTGATAAAATACAACTAATTTTTGAGAGGTTGATTGATGAGTCAAAAATCGAGGTAGTGAACTTTAAAACCATGACTTTTGAAAATGACGTTGAAAATTTGAAAGAGAATCCGAGTTAAATTATTTGTACAAGTGTGTTTATGAAATCCATTTGTTAATCAACTTTGGAAAACGTTATTTATGATTTTAGAAAAAATCCCCTTTTAAAACAATTCAAGTGAAATAATAAAAACATCCCAAACACAAAGCAAAATAAAAATAGTCTAGAGGCCTTATTACAACTTTAAAACCCGAAATAATAAAAGCAACGAAATAATACGGAAAAGAAGTTTACTAAAGTCTGAATATAACAATCCAAAAGTATGGCCTCCACCGAGTCATCCATGGCCCCAAGTCCTCGTCACTAAGCATTACCTACAAAGGTTAAGAAAAAGGGGGAGTGAGTTACAAGAACTCAGTGTGAAATCCCTTACCGTCATCCACTGGGCCTGAACCCATATAGCAACATCTTGGGCCGGAGCCCACTTTCATAATAGAACATATATATATGAAGCAAATGTATGCAACCCAACCCATCCAACCAGTCTCTCCCCCGTACCAACCAGTCTCTCCTGTGGGGATCAAGTCAACCCACCCCGCCAGTCTCTCCAATTTGCAGACAAGCTGCCATTTATAATAATTTTGTGGCTTAGCCACCAGAGTATCATATAAGGTAACATAATCGGCACACAGCCTTAATCACGATGGCACAAAGCCATATTTAAATTGGCACATAGCCCATATCAGAATTTGTGGCAATGCCACCTGTCTATACTTCTCTTCATTCAAGTTTCTCATCCCATGCAATATGTGATGATGCAATACACATAATAACATAAAATACCCACATGTATAACAACCATTAGTCTAGTAATTTATACGATGAATCGGCCCATTATTGAGCTTTGTAATTCAGCCCACTAAGGCATGCTATCAATTTGGCCCATAGGGGCATTTCGGTAAATCGGTCCATAAGGACATTTCGGTAAATCGATAATTTTACCCACTAAGGGAAATTCGGTAATCTCGCAACCCAGGGGTATTTCGGTAATTTACCCTCCAAGGGTATTTTGGTAATTCGGCAACCTAGACTTAACTACTAATGTGAGGCTTAAAAAAAAATTGAAACTGTCCATCTGCGTCATACTGACTAAATTGACTATAACTTGAGTTAGGAAACTCGAAATTTAAATCCGTAAATTTTCCTTGAAACTAGACTCATATATATTCTTACTAAAAGTTTTCCAGAATTTTTGGCTTAACCATTTAGTACAGTTTAGTCCTTAAAGTTTCCCTTGTTTCACTGACCAACGATTCTGACCTCTCTTACCCGAAATTCAAATATTTAACTATACCGTTTTCATATGTTGCTCCCACTTGTTTCTATTGAAAATAGGCTCACTAAGTAATCTATACATATAAATTATAACTCATAATTCACTTTTTACAAATTTTAAATGATTTTTCTAAGACAGATCAGGGAACCACGAAGTCAATCAGAGCCAGTCCCACTAAATTTAAAATATCACAGAATATAAAATTCCTCTTCCACCTCTGTTTCTTTCATATAAAAATAGGCACAGTAATCTTTAATCTGATATCTTTTTCACTTTCTAATTCCCTTTATCCTATTTTTCGTGATTTTTCAAAATCACGTCACTGCTGCTGACCAAACTGTTTCATTGCAAAATATGGTTACTACTACGAACATACGCACGCCCGAGTGGTCACGGATGCCGGTTTTCGGTTTTCTTTGGTATTTCGACCGAATCATAGAACATATCATACGAACATTCAGAGAGGTATGAGATTACACACCATTTCAAACATGTATTCGGAAGGGTACGGGATTACACACCTTATTCGGAATTCGCAACACGATACTCTCCGCGGCAACTAAAGGTACAATCGGTCAACAATTAGTCCAAAGCCCAAAATACAACTTCAACCAAGTATTGCGATTGATTAACAATCTATATCACTTACCAACAATCCGAGTCTCTTATTACGAGAGATAGGTGATCGAACGATTTGGTCCCTAAAAATAAACGATTAGTCATCACCTCTATACCGTTTAGCAAACTAACCGATCAACGAAAAAGATCTAAAATGAACCATGATAATTCCCTTACCTTAGAGATTATAAAACCAATTCTCAACGATTGTATAATGGCTACAGATGAGTCAAAGTTTCGGCCTTCCACAATTACTCGATTGATCAAAGGAGTGAGTGTCAACACGAATGAGAAGGAATGTTAAAGAAGAGATGGAGGGTTCGGCTATAGAGGAAAAATGGACAAGAAAATTCAGCTATCAAGGGAAGGTGATGCAAGAGATGAATGTTTCGACCAACAAAAGAGAATGAAAATTGCACAAATGTGCTAGGAGGTTTCGGCCAAGAGAAAAGGAATTGGGAAAAATAAAAATCACCAAAAGGCTAAGAAGAAAAGTAACCTCTCAAGCACTAAAACTTACCAAATGCCTAAAGGATTTTCGGCACTCCCCTTTACCCCCCCCTCAAAACCGTGTACACCAAACCAAAAAGGTCAAACATTTTGGCCATCAAAAACATTCCAAAACATTTTCCTCTCTTTGGGCCAACATGTTCCCTATACTTGCCTTTTCTTTTGATTTCTTTCCCTACCTTCATCCTTTCCTAATATCCTTAGCCACCTTGCCAAAATTAAAAAGTCCAACTTGCCTTATTTACTAGCTTGGCCGACACTTAGGGAAAGAATACAAAAATAATAGTCAAAATTTGCACAATATGGGATTTGAACCTCTTCCCTCCATACTCTTCACTTAATGCCCTAACCTCTTTGCCATATGCTCACTTATGCTAGCACATTACTCACTTAATTCCATAAACATTGAGGTCACTTACTATATCTCCTTTAAGTGCTAAAACATAAAATTTACCTATAGCCTAACTTGAACCCGGAACTTCCTAGAAGCCTCGTAACTTTCCAAAATCACCCTCCTAATAAGTCCAACTTGAAATAATGTCGTTCTCAAATTCCCATAATTTTTAAAACGCTTCTACGCTCAAGGTCCAATGGGCTCAATAGGTCCAATTCTACTAGGCCAAATTTTGTGATGTTACAAAGGGACTTTATGATTGAATATGGATGGTTTTAATTTGGACGCAAATTTTATGACTCAGAATTGTGTGATTTCCTGTGTTATAAGTCCGGTAATGCTTCGAGCCCTGTTCCGGCGTTGAATACGGGTAAGGGGTGTTACACATGTAACACTCAAAATGCAACTTGTAAAACCTACAGGGGACACACGGCTGTGTCATATGGTCGTGTGTCACACACCGCTGAGACACACGCCCGTGTCTTAGGCCGTGTGGACAAGAAATTGGCCAAAATCAAGCCATTTCCTTCACCCACTTCAAACATGTACCTACAAGCCATTTGCACCCTTGACCAATGCATTAAAACATACCCAAATCATGCATAAAATGACCAAATATCTATACCAAATGTCCATACAACCAATATGCCAAAAGGAACCTCAATCACAACTCATCAAACCTATCTAAACATGTGCATATTTAACCATTCACACTTAACCTATTTTTCTACCAAACTTACCATATTTAACCACATTTATACCATTACAAATAGCTCATATCTACCTCAAAGCATAACTCAACTTGGCCACATTATAATCTTACCAAAACATATCAAATTGGCCTATTAAATCATACATCAAAACTTAGCCATATTGACACCTACCATCAAGGCATCAAAAGTACCATAAGTACATCAACCATAATAACATATACAAGCCAAACTATCAACCAACATTCAAACACAAGTCCACCTATACATGCCATTATAACCTTAGCCAAAACATCAAAACTACCGGTATAACCGCTGGATAGTGTGATAGATCTCCGACGAGCTTTCAAACCGATCGAGCTTCTAATAATCTGTAAAATAAGGGAAAGACAACTATGTAAGCAATGAATGCTTAGTAAGCTCGTATAAACTTTGCACATAACATTCCATTTCAATAATGAACTTTATAAGGTAATTATAAACCTATACCAATACCACAAGATTTATCAAACCATAATCACCAACTCACAAATGAGTATGTCCATAAACTCCACATATATTTAACATTCCTATCATAATAGGATTTTATAAGACATATGACACAGTATTTAACCTTTTTCATAAGACTTTGAAACCATCCATTTACTTACTTTAGCTTAAATAACATTATCAACTCACAAATTAGTGTATTTATCCACGACCAATATAAATTCATCCATAGCTTAAATAAATTTCTCACATACAAATAAACCATTTAACTCATCAATCCATATACATTATTACATTACATCTTAATTATGAACTTACCATTTCATTACATTCTCTTACCTGTATCATTTGCATAACACAAGACATAAGCATAAACATGGACCAATTACTCAAGCTTGACACAAGCCTATATATCATCATCAATACACAAGTTAGTGCATTTATACAGAACTCTTTTTGGATCAACCACATGATATACCATTTCATTAAAAAAAAAACATCTTTTGATTCATACCACCTTTTCATGAACATAAACATATTTCTATTTGGACACTTACCATTTCAATGTATAACATTACCATTAAGCATAATATAATCCAACCATAAGCTTGGCACAAGTCTAAGCATTATCAACTATACATGTTATTGCATATACACATAATTCACTTGAAATATCATAAGGTAAGCCATTGAACATGAACAACTTCATTTGAAATGATCAATTTCATGAACATTTCCTTTTAAATCCTTTTCATAGATTCATAACATAAGTCATTTGAAAACTTACTGTTCCTTTTCTTTCATGCCAGTTGAACTAGTAACTTGACTTGGATACTCGGGTAACTACACCACACCAAGGGAATTATAGATGCATAACAGGGGCACCAAAGTGCAATCAGGAGCACAAATGTGCGATCAGGGGCATTGAAGTGCAAACAGGGGCACATATATGCATTTAGGGGCACTAAAGTGAAAATAAAGACACTAATGTGCAAACAGGGGTACCGAAGTACAATCAGGGGCACTGATGTGCAAATAGGGGTATCGAAGTACAAATAGAGGCACTGATGTGCAAACAGGGGTACCGAAGTACAAACAGGGGCGTCGATGTGCAAACAGGGGCACTTCTTGCAAGAAAAACATTACTAATAATATTTCCTCAATTCCATATATACATAAGTATTTACAACACTTGTCATTATATAATTAACCGAAGCAATTCACATATATATAAATCAATTAACTAGTGAATAACAATAATAATCACAAGTGAATTACGTTAAATAACAAATCACTATGAACTTACTTGGCTAAATTGTAGAAATATCAAAGTACATGGGCTTTTTGGTAATTTTCCATTCCCCTCGATTTTCCCCTTGATCTTGATCTAAATTAATAAATTCATTAGTAAAAATATTTATTTTATGCAATTTAGTTATTTTTGACATTTTTACAAAATTGCCCCTAACATTTTACTTTTATTCAATTTAGTCCTTAAGCCTAAAAAATGCAAATTAACCATTTTTAATGCAAATTCATACTATCCGAATATTCATGGCATTCTATAAATTCCATATTTGTAATAATTTCACATCAAATCCTTGGATTTTTACTATTTCAACAATTCGGTCCCTAATCAGTAAAATCATCAAAATTACTTAATAAAATACTTATAAATAAAAAATAATACTTCAAATTCATCATTTAATAACTAAAATAACATAAATTCATCAATGGTAACATTCAATATCTTTAACAGTTTCAAAATCGAAGGTACGGGCTAGCTAGACCTAGTTGTAACGATCTCAAAAACATAAAAATTTAAAGAAATGGGTGAAAAACGGACTCATATGCACCCATAGAAGCTTGGCCGAAGCTTGGAGCTTCTCCCCCTTTTTGTTTCGACTAAAAATGGTGAAGAAGATGAATGAATCATCTTTTATTTTCTTTTTCTCATTTTTTTAACATTATAACATAATATAATGTTTTTATAATTTAATAAACATCATTTTTTTAATCAAATAACCCCACTAATCGTCCAACACCTTTTAAAAATGGTATATTTACCATTCAAGTCCACTTACCTTTATTTAATAAGCCATTTAATTACTCAAATTAAATAATGATCAAATTTTACATCTTTTACGATTTAGTCCTTTTTAATTAATTAACTATCGTAACATTAAAAATTTTCAACGAAACTTTAATACGGCATTTATAAAACTTCGTAAATATTTATAAAAATATTTACAGCTCGGTTTATAGAAGCGAGGTCTTGATACCTCATTTTCTAAAACCACTTGACTTTATGGTCTTACCATTTGAACTTAATAAATCATTTATATAACATAAATCACTAAATCAAAAACCTTTTTAAAACCATGTTTGACTTGTAAATATTAAATAATAATATTTACGAACTTACTCATCGAATTTGTGGTCTTGAAACCATTATTTCTGACACCACTGAAAAACGGGTTGTGACAGCCAATTTCTTCAAGAATTGATGATGAATAACAATGAACATAGTAGAGCACAACAATATGGTTACACAGGTCGTTTCCTTACGTTATTGGGCCTTTCCAAGAGAGATAATCCACTGTCTTAACACCTTATATCACAAATGGTTACAAACACTAACTCTCACTAGTTCACGATCTCACTTTTGCACCTTAAATTTAAGCAACTCTCTTCTAAGTTTCCACCTAAAAACTTAGGATAAAAACTTAGTAGCACACTTGATTTTACTCTAAATGCACTTATAGAAAATGTTCCTTAATGAAAAAGAATAAGTTCTCTCAATTCTGTAAATTACCTATACAAATCTCTTCAATTTATCAAGAATCGAGACTTGCTAACATACTAGATCAATAAAAATCAATATTCCCACGAAACAACAAGATAATCAGTTCTAAGAATATCTTCAGGATAGGTCTTGAATCTTTAGGATATGCTTTTGAGTTTACCGGATCCAATCCAATCTCTTCAAAACAAGGACGTTGATTTCTTTGATCCAATCTAAATCGATATCCAGAATATGTTTCTATAAAAGGTTTAGATATCATAAACAGGCTTGCACACATCTATAATGTCAACAAATAACAAAGCCCAATGATTGTGTTGTAAAAAAATGGCAACACAAAATGTGGCTAGTTTATGGGTTGAGCAGTGCTAGATACCATTGGGCACTGCTTATAAACTGCCTCAACATGGATAATGTTAGGTGGTGAATATAGATGGGTAAATAGCCTAGCCTTCTGTAACACCCTATACCCAGTCCGGTTGCCTGACCCAAGCTATAAGGCATTATGACAATAAAACTTTGAAATCATTCATAAATTAATCAAACATCACCAAATAATTCATTAGTAGTCATTTCCAGGCTATTCAATCAAATTGGAGCCTAAATTGAGTTTACAGAACATTTAAAACAATCCGGGAATGATTTTAGATTAAAATGAAACTTTTACAAAATTTTGAGTAAAAAGTGAAAACAAGGGTCATCTGGCCGTGTGATGGAGTTCAGCCTGTGTGGCTCAAGAACATGGTTGTATGGCCAAATCGTTTAACTCACCATGCCCATGTAACTTAGGGTCACAGGATTGTGTTTCCAGGCCATGTAACTCTCTAAGGCTGTGTAAACATGGGTCACACAGTCGTGTCCCAAGGCTGTGTAACAAACTATGACCGTGTGGACAAACCTACACCATAAATCAAAGAAACCATACGACCGTAACATACAACCATGTGGGGCACACGACCGTGTCACGGGCCATTTGTACCAAAAAAACACCTTCAAACACAAGCCATTTCACACACCATTTCTTAGATTCCAAGCCATGCAATAACCAACATCCAAACCTATTCAAATTGTGCCAAAACAAGCCAAAATGTACCAATTCACAATCAACCTATGTGTCTAACCAATATGCCTTCATTGGCACCACAATTCAAACATAAACAACAATCATTCAAGCCAAAACACTATAAACTAATTAAACTTATTCAATCATCAACAAAGTCCTATATACCATATACCAAGAATCATCCATTCATGCCATACTATCAAATGTAAACATACTTCATTCTAAGTTCATGAATTATCAAAACTAAAAAGACCATTTTAACAACAATTCACCAAATAAAACATCTAATGACAATATACCATTTCCATGATACCAAATACCAAATACCAAAATCATGTTTACAAACCAAATGGCACAAATCATTATCTTCCAAAATAGAATCAAAATGATGTTCCAAATTAAATTTATCACATTCATCACAAGTTTATCATGAAACATGAAATTTAACATTATAAACCAACTTTAACCACATTACATATCCAACTACTGAAACCGAAATAACTTCAAAACCCTTTATACATGCCACAAAACCGAAATAACAAATCAAAAACTACTGAAACAAAAGCTTGATAGTGTGAGCCTTGAAGTTGATTTGTCCAACCAGTTTCGCAAAACGTTAACTACAAAAAATAAGAGAAAACATAGTAAGCTTAGGTAGCTTAGTAAGTTCATAGCTAATATTCAAGTCAACTACCTTAACTAAACATTTGAAAACTAAAAACACTTAGATTACTTAAACCTGACAACCATTTACAAGAACACATAGAATTATTGATGTATTAGTTCATCATGTACTTCAAGCATTTTAATGATTTAATCAAAATCATTCATATAAATATATCTACATTTCATTACATCAATACCACAATGAAACATTCTTGCATGATCATTCTTTAATACAAAACTTATGATAGATAAACATCGGAACTATTAAATCATTTTAACATTAGTCACAAATTTTTGTAGCCCGATGAATTATAGTAACGTGACTCGAATATTTGGGTAACCCAATCACACTAGAGAGCATCAAAATGCTAACAGAGGCACTGAAGTGCAAACAAAGGCATCGAAGTGTAGATCCCGTACAAACGCGCGTTCTAACCCTATTGGCATGCCAATCGTATCCTAACCATTTACTGAATTCAAACGAGCATTTTAAATGAATTCATCATATTAAAAAATATGAGGCACTTCCACATAAGCAATTCCATATACAATAATAATTTACTTTCATTTAGAAGTCATCCTATTCATATTTCTCAATATTAGATAGTCCACAACTTAGTCCGTACTCACCTAAGCTTTCGTTTATAATAAATTAATCTCAATGCATAACATTTACAATCTCATAATTTCAAGATTTTACAGCAATTATAAGTACAAAATATATTTATTAATACACTACAAACTTACAAAAAGACGATAGCTATCAACACGTGACGACGTCTACTTGACGAATTTTCCTTTCCCGCGTTTATCAACTAATTGATCAGTTTCTTGATCTAAATATAATAATTTTATTCAATTAACCAATTCAATATCATAAAACATTTAAATCTACATTTTTGACCCTTTAACAACATTTTCTACTTTTACCCTAAACTTTTACATTTTATACAACTGAGTCCCTAAACTCAAAACTTTCAAATCTATCACAATTTCACCAACTTCATGCTAGATGAATTTTCTCTTATACTATTACAGCCCATAATTATTCAAATTTCATAAGAATTTCATGTCAAATTTAATATTTTATCTATTCAGTCCCTTAACTAAAAACTAACCAAAATTACTTTACAAAATAGTCCTATTTAACTATCAAGCTTAATAATCTATCATCAAACTTCAAAAACATCACAAATTCATCCATGACATAATTCTCAATATTTAACAGTTTTACGAATTAGTCCCCGAGTTAGCTAGATTAAATTACAACAATCTCAAAAACATAAAAATTACTAAAAACGAACATAAAATCAAATCACGTGCAAGATGATTGCTTGGTTGAACCTTCAAGCCCTTCAAAAATGGAGTTTCGGTGGTGGGAATAAAAACACGAATGAAGAAGATGATGTTGTTTAAGTTTTTACTAATTTTACTTTTATTATTTTAACATATATCATTAAATAAATATAATTTTACATATAAATTACTTAAAAACAACCCATTAACCGTCCAACATAATCTAATTATGGTTAAATTACCATATAAAGCCCTTTAAAAATGTTTCTATGCTCATTTAATCAATAGCGATTAAGTTTTATGACTTTTATGATTTAGTCCTTTTTAATTAATTAACTATCTAAATGTTAAAAATTTCTGAATCAAACCTCAACCTATCAATATAAATATAAATATTTGCGGGCTCGGTTTGTAACAACCTATTTTCAGTGAAATTAGAACAGTGGTTTCGAGACCAGAAATCTGAGCCGGAAAGAAAATTTATTTTAATATTATGGCATGATCTGCATTGTAATAGGAATGTTATATGAAAATTCTGATAAGAAAATTTTATCGATTATATGCTTAATTGTGGAAAGGACCAAATTGCATAAAATGCAAAAGTTGAATTCTAGTAGCTAGAAGGATCAAATAGCTATGGAATTCAAAAATTGAGGTCCTTATATGGTAACTAGACTATTAATGAAAAGTTAGTAGATATTTTAGGATGATTCATCCATGGAAATTTAAAAAAAGGGCAAGGACTAAATTGGAAATTAAATTAATTATAAGATGATAATAGAAAATATCATCTTATTTTTCATCATCTTCCTAAATATTTGCATGGAAACCCTAGGAGAGAGAAAGGAAACTAATCAAGCTTAATTGGGTAAGTATTCTTGTCCCGTTTTTAGTAATTTTTATATTTTTGAGATCGGGATAGTTTAATCTATCTATTTTGGGGATTAATTTGAAAAGTTATCAAAGTATAGAAATTTTTCCATGGATGAATATGCTGAAAATTTGAAATTATTGGTAGGAAATGAAAGGTTGTTGATAGATAAACAACTTTTCCAAAGAGAATTTTGATGAAATTGTGATTTAGGGATTAAATTGTAAAGTTATGAAAATTAAAGAAAAATTCTAAATTTTGTGAAATACATGTGCTGTAAATGTTATACTAAAATTTTTGTTAGGCTTGGAATAAGGATTAAATTGCATGAATTTCATTTTCCGGGCCTAGGGACGAAATTGGAATTTATGAAAAGTTTAGGGGCAAAATGGTAATTTTTCCTAGGATGTAAATTGAATCCAATTGAATATGAAATGTGATAAATTGATGATTAAATTCATTTATATAGATCCGGAAAGACCAAATACGGAATTGGATCGAGGGAACCAAAAAGTTCCGGATTAGTAGATTTATATTCACGAACAAGTGTCGAGGTAAGTTCGTGTAACTTAATTATGCATGTTAATATGTTTGAATTGAATGAAGTATTTGGATTGAATGTTGTTTATGTTTATGTGAATTATATGAAAGTTATATAAGCATAAAAATTATCCCATTATTAGAATTGTTAATAAGGTGTTAAGTTCAGTTTGAATAATGAAATTCGATGAATATGTGTGATTTCCCGTATTTGAATATGGATCTGCATATGTTGCAGATGGGATTTAGCTCGGACGAGTAATCCCGATATAGCCCTCTCGAGTATCCTGATGTATAGTTCTTGTGAGCATCTTGATCGGTAGTGATTTAGCATGTGTTGCGCACTACCGCAGCTCTTTGTGAGCGTCCTGTTACATGATTTGATCGTTTGTGATCCTACATAAGATGTGGACACAAGCGTAGCTCTTTATGAGCGTCCTGTTAAGCTCTCTCAAACTCCTTGTTACCTTAACCGGTGCTCTCTGATATTATATCTTCGGAGATATCTGATAAGCTCCATGAGCTTCCTGAGTAAAACTCTTATGAGTTTCCTGATTAGCCCGGATAAGTGTCCTACTACATGATTACATGGCTCATCTGAGCATCCTGACATGTGGCTCGAGAGTGTGCTTCCTGAGTATGTGCCCAAGTGGGTACCCCTGATTATGAATTGACGGTTTACAGATTTGTACACCTTGAGTGTACTATTTGAGTATCCGTCGATATTTTAATAATTCAACGGATAAAACTCCCGACATGAGAAAATGATGAGATAAATAGAATTATGTCTTGGAAGTTTCTGAATCGTCTGATAAAGTGTTGCATGATGAGCTCATCCATGCTTATTTGATGTACATGAGAATTATGTGACTAACTTGTTTGATTGAGTGTATGTGTTTAGGCAATTTTGCCAAGTTGATGGGAAACATGTTATTGTATGCTTAATTATAATAAATGTGATTGGTAAGTTTAATTCCTGTTATACGAACTTACTAAGCATAAAATGCTTACTAGGTTTTATTTTCTCTATGTTATTGTGCTCGAAAGTTCGCGAAGGTTGGAGATCGGTCGGAGCGTCATCACACTATCCACTCAGCTTATTTTGGTATAAATAGAAATCTTATTTTGGTATAATGGCATGTATAGGCTAATTTGGCCAATGTTGGCAAGTAAATGGTTGTTATAATTTAACCATTGGAATGGCTAATAATGGTTTGTTTTGGTATAGTACCATAAAGTTATTTATTATGATTAATATATATGTGTATAATAAGGTTAAATTAAAATAAGGTAAATCATGTGCCTTAACAAAATGGTAAGTTTGACTATGCGAACATAAGTGATGTTATATAACACAAATTAAAAAAAATTGTTTGGTTTAATGCTTGAAATTTGCTAGTATATGATTGTAAACATTGGTGTAGGTTGTTGGTAAAATTTGGGTGAGAAATGAAGCTAGGAAATGGCTTTATTTTGTCCACATGGGTAGACACACGGGCGTGTGTCTTGACCGTGTGTGACACATGGCCTGTCACATGGGCGTGTGGTTTGGCCATGTGTCCCCTGCATTTTAAATTTGAGAAACAGAATGCTCAGAATTGAGCACACGGGTAGAGACACGGGCGTATGTCTCAGCCGTGTGTGCTACACGGCCTAGAACACGGGAGTGTGTTTTGGCCGTGTGAAACTTGCACCTTAATGTTCTTGTAATATCCCGAAAATGGGCCTAGTAGGATTGGGCCAATTGGACCTTGGGCTTTAGGAAGAATTTGAGTATTATTTGTGTTGGTTCGGGTATGAATTTTGTGTGTTAGCATAGTCTTGTGAAGGCTTGATTTTATTTAGGAAGCTAGAATAATTTTTAGTATGGGTTATTTAATGAAGTGGATTAAGTGAGTTTGACACTTAAGTTAATTTAAGTGTTAAATTAAAGCACAAGAGAGTTAGTGGCAAGATGGTTAAGGCTCTTGAAAGGTTGCTTGAGGTTAGTGGTTCGAGTATCAAGGAAAGCATTTTGAGGATTTTTATTTCATCATAGCATTTATGGACGGTTAACTTATGTTTATGATAGGTTGGACTTTCATCTTTTGGTAAGTTGAATGTTGATTTAAGGAAAGCTTGAAATTGGGGATAAGAATCTTGAAGTTATGGAAGGTTGGGGAGACATAAGGCTTGGTTTTAGGAGGATGTTTTGGAAAGTATTCCTAGGCCTTTAGAGCATGTATGTGGACGGCATGTAAGGCTAGGGGGGTGGCCGAATTTTTGTTAGGTAGCTTGGGGGAAAGTTGGCCAATTTTCCTTTTGAACATCTTTTTGCAATTTTGTTTTCCCTCTCCAAAAACTCTTTCTTTGGTCGAATGTCATTGTGCATTTTGTGCAAATTTAGCTTTTGTTTTAGCTCTTATTTTGTTGAACCAAAAATGCTATTTCCTTTCTTTCATCTTTGCTTTTGAAACCAAAACTTCATTTTGGTATTTTTGCACTTTTCTTTTAGGAAAAATAGGTGTTGGCCGAATCTCATCTCTCCCACATCTCTCTTTTCTTTTCTTTTTGACATTTGTTCATAATCACATTTTCTTTTACACTCTCTTGGCCGAATATTTCTCCATCTCAAATACCATTTCTTTTTCATTTGTTCAAAGATAAAACATCTACTTCCATTCTATTTTTCTTTTCTTTTTTTCACTTCACCATAGCCGAATCTTCTACTTCCTTTTAGTATTATTTTTGGCCGAATATTCAAGGGTAGACTCTCCTTGGTTTTCTTCTATCGATTTTGGATAAAAAGGGGTAAGTGTTCATGGACGTTTTTCTTTCTTTTCTTTCTCGTTTCTATGATGTTTTCTTGTGGACAAAGGCCGAACCTTTGGGCATTGTTTTGAAAGGTTCTAACCATTTTTTTAGGATTCGATTATTCTCTTAGGCTCATTGGGATTTCGGAAGCAATCGATTTAAGCCATTCCTTTAGCAAATCGAAGTTGGTAAGTCAAGTGGTAAGGATTCTATACTCTTAAAGTTGGTTGAGGAAGCCTAAGGTTATTTGGATTAAGATATGTTGTTGGCCGAATGGTTTTCATTAAAATATTGTGATATGGCCGATTGTAGGACAAGGTGATCTAGTGCGGTAAATCGGATTTTTCGAAGATTAGTTCTTGCGCTGGTGAAAGGTGTGTATCTTACACACTTTATAACTCGGTTTTGTATATGTTTTTATAATATTAAGTTACTAATCATATTATTAAAGTGGGAAAACGATGAGATCTAGATATGATACCATGATGGTATGAATGAGGATTCGGGTAAGTCCGTTTCTATATGTTGTTAATACATATGGATTGAAATCATGATCTACGATTTATGATATATTTGTTATGTGTTTCATAATAAAGTATGTTGACATGATTTGTTTATCTATTGCATTGGTATGGGCAATATGAGAGGAGGGGGAAGATTGATATTCGTGTCTTCGGACACCAGAGGTTTGGCACCTCATAGTGACTCGTCCCTGTGGTTTAACACCACCGTGGGTTGGCCCCACTTTTGAGATATGGGATCGTCGCCAGTGATTTGGTATCACACGTGGGTTGGCCCCACAGATGGATTATTAGTGACTTTGAGTCACCAGTGATTTGGTATCACATTTGTGTCTTTGGGACACCAGAGGTTTGGCACCTCATAGCGACTCGTCCCTGTGGTTTAACACCACCGTGGGTTGGCCCCACTTTTGAGATATGGGATCGTCGCCAGTGATTTGGTATCACACGTGGGTTGGCCCCACAACTTGATTATTCATGACTTTGGTCACCAGTGATTTGGTATCACATTTGTGTCTTTGGGACACCAGTGGTTTGGCACCACCAGTGGTTTGGTACCACACGGGGTAGAAAAAGGAGTTACGGATGGCTAGGTTGGGTGCATCATATATATATATACATTGCTTGGTTATAATTTGTATAAGTATGTGGCATTTACCCGGGAGAGGGAATATGCACTGAGTCTTGGTGACTCACCTTCTCCTTTATCTTTTCAGGTGATTCGTGAGATCGCGGATGTGGAGCCGGATGAACTCGAGGAGGCCATGCAATAAAATTTGATTTTTACAAGAACTTCCATTTGGGTACCTTATTATATTTTAATTTGGGTTTTCATATTTTATGGATTTGTAATAAGGCCTCTTTAATTATGTTTTGGATTATTTTTATGTTTTGAATATATTTAAAATATGGCTTATAAATTACTTGGTTAATCTAATAATTGAGCTCAAAGTTTTCTAAACTAAAAACACGCAATGGTTTTAAAAATCTTACCATCGGGTAATATGAATAGTTCGATAGAAAAATTACAAGTTAAGTGTTTTCAACAAATTAAGTGATTTCCAAAATTCAAGTTTCTATACTCAATTGCAAACGGATTTTCAAAGTGATTTTCAAATTTTCTTAAAAAGATATAAATGTTTTCTATCCTATGATTTATCAACTAAGTTTTAAAGTTTTATGTAATTCAAAGTAAATCTCAGTTTTAACTTATTTTCGACAAATAAAGAATTTCAAAGAGTTTTTCACAAAATTTAATTGTTAATTCGATTCTTTCAAAAATATTTTCCTTAGTGACATACCAGATTCGGTCGTGGCGTATTGACCGGGTTTGGGGTGTTACAAATTGGTATCAGAGCCAAGTTTAAAAGCTCGGCTGTGGGCCTGAGGCCCAAAATGTTTTAAAGTATGGTTTTAAAATGTTTTTGTTGGAAATTGTATGGTTGGAAAGGCATGGCCCCGAGTCTCCGACATCAATCCGCCCTGGTAAGTACATCAAACTGTTGATTTTGATGATATGATATGATGATGTTGGCATGACTGTATAGTAGTAGGAACTACTCTAGAGACCCAAACTATAGGTTGAATGTACTCGCGAAACAACTCCTTATTAAAATTTTTCATAAAACTGTGTTTTAAAGAAAGTGGAATAATGACTAATGCATAACGCTTTTAAATCAGATAAGTCGAGACTTTAGACATGAGTACTCGTGGTCGAGGTCGTATTACTCGTGGACGCGGTCGGGGTAGGATGGCTGTGTCTGAGCCAGTGAGGTCTGGTCAAGGATCCGAAAATGAGGTACCACTATCCCCACCACCAGCGGTTGGAGTTGAGCATCAGGATCAAACGGGGGATGACGCAGTGTCTCAGTCGATGCTGCGAGTTCTTGAGAGGGTAGCTGGAATAGGTGGAGGTGCGGGAATTCGGAAATCTGTACCCGAGCGACTCCGATCCAATGGAGCGGAGGTATTTCGAGGTGTTTCAGGCGTAGCTCCTAGTGCGGCTGAATATTGGCTAGAGGCGACGGAGCGAATCATGGATGACTTGGAACTGAATGCCGAGGAAAAACTGAAAGGGATTGTGTCGCTTCTTCGGATGAGTCATATCAGTGGTGGTTCACGTGCGGAATGGTGCTTTGCGGCGGAGGATCTCACTTGGGATTATTTCAAAGCGTAGACAATGAAATATATTGGGTCTAGTTATGTTGATGCGCAACGTAAGGTATTTCGAGTTTGGTCCAAGGAGTAAATCCGTGACGTAATATGAGGTGAGTTCTTAAGATTGAGCCAGTATCTTTGGAGGTATTGTGGCTTGAGCACGAGCGATGTGTTCGATTCGAAGATGGTTTGAAGGACGAGCTGAGATTGTTGATTGCTCCACATCAGGAGCGAGAGTTTGCTGCTTTAGTTGAAAAGGCTAAGATAGCCGAAGGAATAAAGGAATCTGTAAGGCAAAATCATGACCGGAATAAGCATAAGAGAGGTTTTGAATCATCTGGGTCGGTCGAAGATTCTCAAAAAAGAGTTAGACAGAATGAGCCGAATCAATCTGGAAGGCCTGATACTGCTAATCAGGGACCAACACAGTGTAACTGATGTGGAAAATTTCATTGGGGTGAACGTTGGACTGGAGGGAAAGGATGTTTTGAGTGTGGCTCGCTGGATCATCGTGTGAGGGACGGTCCACGTAAGCTAGCTAGGAATCAGTCTGAGGGTCAAGGTCGTGCTCAGTTCAGAAATGAGGGACCGCCACCACAGAAAGGTCGTGATATCGGTAGAGGAGGTAATGGTTCTGGTCGAGGCCGCGGAGCATCTGGCAGAGGTGTTGGCAACACTGAGGCAAGGCAGCCTGGTTTGGTGTATGCAAAGAAGACGTCGAGAGGAGGGCGATGCATCGGATGTCATAACCAGTATGTTCTTGATCATTGGATTTCCATATACTACTTTGATTGATGTGGGTTGACGTATTCAAATGTCGTTAGTAGTCTAGTAGTGTTATTAAGATCAGAGTGCGCAGCAAGAGCGTAGTGCGGTGAGTTAGACTGTACGATTGATCGTTAGTAAGTAATTTCGAGGACGAAATTATTTTTAAGGAGGGTAGAACTGTAATATCCCGAAATTGGGCCTAGTAGGATTGGGCCAATTGGACCTTGGGCTTTAGGAAGAATTTGAGTATTATTTGTGTTGGTTCGGGTATGAATTTTGTGTGTTAGCATAGTCTTGTGAAGGCTTGATTTTATTTAGGAAGCTAGAATAATTTTTAGTATGGGTTATTTAATGAAGTGGATTAAGTGAGTTTGACACTTAAGTTAATTTAAGTGTTAAATTAAAGAACAAGAGAGTTAGTGGCAAGATGGTTAAGGCTCTTGAAAGGTTGCTTGAGGTTAGTGGTTCGAGTATCAAGGAAAGCATTTTGAGGATTTTTATTTCATCATAGCATTTATGGACGCTCAACTTATGTTTATGATAGGTTGGACTTTCATCTTTTGGTAAGTTGAATGTTGATTTAAGGAAAGCTTGAAATTGGGGATAAGAATCTTGAAGTTATGGAAGGTTGGGGAGACATAAGGCTTGGTTTTAGGAGGATGTTTTGGAAAGTATTCCTAGGCCTTTAGAGCATGTATGTGGACGGCATGTAAGGCTAGGGGGTGGCCGAATTTTTGTTAGGTAGCTTGGGGGGGAAAAGTTGGCCAATTTTCCTTTTGAACATCTTTTTGCATTTTTGTTTTCCCTCTCCAAAAACTCTTTCTTTGGTCGAATGTCATTGTGCATTTTGTGCAAATTTAGCTTTTGTTTTAGCTCTTATTTTGTTGAACCAAAAATGCTATTTCCTTTCTTTCATCTTTGCTTTTGAAACCAAAACTTCATTTTGGTATTTTTGCACTTTTCTTTTAGGAAAAATAGGTGTTGGCCGAATCTCATCTCTCCCACATCTCTCTTTTCTTTTCTTTTTGACATTTGTTCATAATCACATTTTCTTTTACACTCTCTTGGCCGAATATTTCTTCATCTCAAATACCATTTCTTTTTCATTTGTTCAAAGATAAAACATCTACTTCCATTCTATTTTTCTTTTCTTTTTTTCACTTCACCATAGCCGAATCTTCTACTTCCTTTTAGTATTATTTTTGGTCGAATATTCAAGGGTAGACTCTCCTTGGTTTTCTTCTATCGATTTTGGATAAAAAGGGGTAAGTGTTCATGGACGTTTTTCTTTCTTTTCTTTCTCGTTTCTATGATGTTTTCTTGTGGACAAAGGCCGAACCTTTGGGCATTGTTTTGCAAGGTTCTAACCATTTTTTTTAGGATTCGATTATTCTCTTAGGCTCATTGGGATTTCGGAAGCAATCGATTTAAGCCATTCCTTTAGCAAATCGAAGTTGGTAAGTCAAGTGGTAAGGATTCTATACTCTTAAAGTTGGTTGAGGAAGCCTAAGGTTATTTGGATTAAGATATGTTGTTGGCCGAATGGTTTTCATTAAAATATTGTGATATGGTCGATTGTAGGACAAGGTGATCTAGTGCGGTAAATCGGATTTTTCGAAGATTAGTTCTTGCGTTGGTGAAAGGTGTGTATCTTACACACTTTTATAACTCGGTTTTGTATATGTTTTTATAATATTAAGTTACTAATCATATTATTAAAGTGGGAAAACGATGAGATCTAGATATGATACCATGATGGTATGAATGAGGATTCGGGTAAGTCCGTTTCTATATGTTGTTAATACATATGGATTGAAATCATGATCTACGATTTATGATATATTTGTTATGTGTTTCATAATAAAGTATGTTGACATGATTTGTTTATCTATTGCATTGGTATGGGCAATATGAGAGGAGGGGGAAGATTGATATTCGTGTCTTCGGACACCAGAGGTTTGGCACCTCCAGGTGATTTGGTATCACATTTGTGTCTTTGGGACACCGAGGTTTGGCACCTCATAGCGACTCGTCCCTGTGGTTTAACACCACCGTGGGTTGGCCCCACTTTTGAGATATGGGATCGCCGCCAAAGTGATTTGGTATCACACGTGGGTTGGCCCCACAGATGGATTATTAGTGACTTTGAGTCACCAAATGATTTGGTATCACATTTGTGTCTTTGGGACACCGTGAGGTTTGGCACCTCATAGCGACTCGTCCCCCGTGGTTTAACACCACCGTGGGTTGGCCCCACTTTTGAGATATGGGATCGTCGCCGGTGATTTGGTATCACACGTGGGTTGGCCCCACAACTTGATTATTCGTGACTTTGGTCACCAAAGTGATTTGGTATCACATTTGTGTCTTTGGGACACCAGTGGTTTGGCACCACCAAAGGTTTGGTACCACGGGGTAGAAAAAGGAGTTACGGATGGCTAGGTTGGGTGCATCATATATATATATACATTGCTTGGTTATAATTTGTATAAGTATGTGGCATTTACCCGGGAGAGGGAATATGCACTGAGTCTTGGTGACTCACCTTCTCCTTTATCTTTTCAGGTGATTCGTGAGATCGCGGATGTGGAGCCGGATGAACTCGAGGAGGCCATGCAATAAAATTTGATTTTTACAAGAACTTCCATTTGGGTACCTTATTATATTTTAATTTGGGTTTTCATATTTTATGGATTTGTAATAAGGCCTCTTTAATTATGTTTTGGATTATTTTTATGTTTTGAATATATTTAAAATATGGCTTATAAATTACTTGGTTAATCTAATAATTGAGCTCAAAGTTTTCTAAACTAAAAACACGCAATGGTTTTAAAAATCTTACCATCGGGTAATATGAATAGTTCGATAGAAAAATTACAAGTTAAGTGTTTTCAACAAATTAAGTGATTTCCAAAATTCAAGTTTCTATACTCAATTGCAAACGGATTTTCAAAGTGATATTTCAAATTTTCTTAAAAAGATATAAATGTTTTCTATCCTATGATTTATCAACTAAGTTTTAAAGTTTTATGTAATTCAAAGTAAATCTCAGTTTTAACTTATTTTCGACAAATAAAGAATTTCAAAGAGTTTTTCACAAAATTTAATTGTTAATTCGATTCTTTCAAAAATATTTTCCTTAGTGACATACCAGATTCGGTCGTGGCGTATTGACCGGGTTTGGGGTGTTACAGTTTTATAAGTTAGAGAGTTACACGGGCTGGGGACATGGCCGTGTGACCTACTTCATATACCACACGGCCTAGGACATGGGCATGTCACTTGGCCGTGTAACATCCCGAAATTGGGCCTAGTAGGATTGGGCCTTGAGCTTTAGGAAAAATTTGAGTATTATTTTTGTGTTGGCTCGGGTAGGAATTTTGTGTGTTAGCATAGTCTTGTGAAGGCTTGATTTTATTTAGGAAGTTAGATAATTTTTAGTATGGTTTATTTAATGAAGTGGATTAAGTGAGCTTAGCACTTAAGTTAATTTAAGTGTTAAATTCTAACACATGAGGAGTTAGTGGCATAGTGGATAAGGAGCTTGAAAGGTTACTTGAGGGAAGTGGTTCGAGTTGCTTGGAAAGCATTTTGAAGACTTTATTTTTGTATCCTAGCATTGATGGACGGTCAAACTCTAATTATGATAGGTTGGACCTTAAGTTTTTGGTAAGTTGAATATTGGTTTAAGGAAAGCTTGAAATAGGGGATAAGAATCTTAAAGTTATGGAAGGTTGGGGAGACAAAGGGCTTGGCTTAAGGAAGATGTTTTGGAAACTCTTTCAAGGCTTTTAGTGCATGTATGTGGACGGCAAGTGTGGCTAGGGGTGGCCGAATGTTGTTAGGTGGTTTGGGGAGGATATTTGGTCAACCTTTGGCATTTGTGCATCTTTTGGCATTGTTTTCTTTCTCTCCAAAAACTCCCCTCTTTGGCGAATGTTTTTGTGCATTTTGTGCAAATTTTGCTTTTGGTTTAGCCTTCATTTTGTTTGAACCAAAATGTTATTTCCTTTCTCTCATCTTTGCTCTTGAAACCGAAACCTCACTTGGCTTTTGTGCATTTTCTTTTTGGCAAATAAGTGTTTGGCCGAATCTCTCTCTCACATATCTCACTTTTCTTCTTTTGATATTGATTCATAATCACATTTTCTTTTATACTCTCTCTTGGTCGAATCCTTCTCCTTCTCAAGTTCCATTTCTTTTTCATCCATTTCCATTCTATTTCTCTTTCTCCACTCTAGTCAAATCCTTTTGTTATTACAAATCAACCATAGCCGAAATCACATTTCTCTTCTTTTTAATTGTTAAAGTCGAATCCTTTTTATAGTTCAAGTAAGGGTAAATCAATCTCCGTATTTCGGGTAAGGATTATCTATCAATCGTTTTCTTTATTTTCCTTTAGATTAACCGATTTTAGGAATCTAATCCTCTTACTCCTTCGTGGCCAAACCTTTGAAGGAAGATTTTCGGGGTTGTCTTGTAGTCAATGTTAGGAAGAGATCATTCAAATTTGAATAATCCAAGGTAAGGGATAATGATATTCGGCCAAGGGCCATATCTTGTAATGATAATCGATTTCTAATATAGTGTTATGTAGGTGCTATCGACGTTGTAGGCAAGGGTCGGAAATCTTAAGTATTATATCGCTTTGTGTTTTGCAAGGTGTGTAACTTATGCTAAACTTCTAATAGATCAATAGCTTTATTGATAAAAATGTGTTTATAAAGAAATATAAATGTTTATGGCTTCGGTACCATTCAATGGTACGGTGAATTGAGTATGTTATTCCTTCAGACTATGTATGATTCTAATATGAAACATATTCGATATTTGATTATGATTTTGTTATAATGTACAAGGCATAATATTTACATCGCTAATAATGCTATATGCATAATATGAAATGTGTCCGATTCGATATGATAATGGGGCATATGGCATGATAATGAAATAATATGTTATTGCATGGGCATATGGGTAATATTGAAAGGGAAGTGTTCCGGTGGTTTTACCACATTATTCGTGACTTTGGTCACGATATTATGAATCCGGTGACTTTGGTCACGATATTATGAATCCGGTGACTTTGGTCACGATATTATGAATCCGGTGACTTGGTCACGATATTATGAATCCGGTGACTCTGTCACAATTATCCGTGGCTATGCCACGATTATAAGGGCGATGTGCATGTTGACTGCAAAGCGCCTTCGATGGTGCGTAGCGGATGGAGGGTCGATTTAGTAATCCCCACGGTGTGATTGGTAGGTACGGGTGGTGTGTAGCGGATGGATATCTAAGTTGGGTTCGGGATTGCATTTCATTTTATATGTACATGTGATTATCTCGATTTGCTATATTATGGGCTTATGGCTAAATGTGATTTAAATGGGCTTTATTGCTATGATCGATTGGGTTTTTAGTGTCTTTACACACATTGAGTCTGTTGACTCACCCTTCATGGGGATATCTTTTCAGTGATTCGTGAGATAGCGGATGTGGAGCCGGATGAACTCGAGGAGGCCATGCAATAAAATTTGATTTTTACAAGAACTTCCATTTGGGTACCTTATTATATTTTAATTTGGGTTTTCATATTTTATAGATTTGTAATAAGGCCTCTTTAATTATGGTTTTGGATTATTTATATGCTTTGGGATTTATTCTAAACATGTTTAAGTATATCACTTGATTAATTTAATAATTGAGCTAAAGTTTTCTAAACTATAAAAACGCTTATGGTATTTTATCTTACCATCAGTAATCTAAATTGTTGATAATAAAATTATAAATTAAGTGTTTTCTACAACTTAAATGATTTCCAAAATTTTAAGTTTCTACATTCAAATGCAAACGGTTTCAACGTATTAATTCGAGTTTTCTTAAAATGAAACAAATGTTTTCTAACCTATGATTTATCCACTTAGTTTAAAAGTTTTATTTATGGAATTTCAAAGTAAATTTCCAGTTTTTAACTTATTAAACATCTGATTTCTACAAATATAGAATTACAAAGAATTTTTCACTAAAATTTAATCGCTATCTCAATTTTCTTCGAAACGTTTTTTCTTCGTAGCATGCCAAATTCGGTCGTGGCGTATTGACCGGGTTTGGGGTGTTACAGGCCGTGTGAGCCACATGGCCTACCCACACGGGCGTGTGACCCCTGTATATGAGAAATTTTTTGAAATTTTGCGAAAAATTCTGATTTTTCGATTTAGTCCTGACTTGGTTCTAATGCTTATTTTTGGGCCTCAAGAGTCCATTTAAGGGACGTTATGATTATTCTTGGAAAATGAATAGTAATTAACATGAATTATCTGTAATTGTTCTGTAAACCCTAGTAATACTCTATAACCCTATTCCGGCGACAGATACGAGTTAGGGGTGTTACACGGTTTTTAGAAATAAGGTCTCAATACCTCAATTTTCAAAACTACTTGACTTTAAGGACAAAGCACTTATACTTAATTATTTGTTCAATTATCAAAAAAAAATTATCAAATCAAAATTCAATTTAAACTATATTTGACTAGTATGAATTAAATAATAATTATGAACTCATTTTTTGGATTTGTGGTCCCAAAACCACTATTTTCGACACCACTAAAAATGGGATGTTACACCTCTTTTGATAAACTTTGTAACACCCCATACCTGACCCGATCACTGGGTTCGAGCTATGGAATGTCATGACCATAATCAGTGAAAGTAACATTATATAAGCTTCATACAGTCATTCATACAAGCAATTCAATAAAAATCATATTCACATTACTCTATTTAATCATTTTTGGGCTCCACACGAGCTTACGAAAGCTCTTTTGTTAATCCAAGGGTCATTTAGGACCAAATTGTATTTTTTTCAAAGTTCTGAATCGATGTTGCAACTTCATAACCTCCACATCGCGACATCGTCAAACAGTGAGCCACGTCACAACTTCAAGCATGTCGATGTTGACGTTGTGGCGTCACTTACTGGTAGCCCATGTTGCGACGTCGAAATGTCGAGGTCGTGACATTGCCCCTGTATTGACAACTTAACACTTTGGTACCTATTCATTTGCATTCAAACCAACATCCAAATGACTTCGTTCAATCTATTACAAATATAATGTTTTTCAACCATGTTAAACTAACTCAATTAAAGCATATAATTACCTAAACCAACCACCCAACATTAAACAATTCAACCTTTCAACCTTAAAGCATAATCAAATCCTTATCAACTATCCATATCTAAAACAAATCATTTGTTAAAATAAACATGCCATATTAGTACAACTTGGCAGTTTAGCACTTAAATGACTTCAACATGAAACACACAGAACATTCATTCAATTACATCTCATACTTATCATTCAATTATACCATTTCTCAAGTCATTTAGAAACCTAACCATTCTAACTATCATACTTATAATCCTTAACATGCCAAAACCTACCAGTGGAGATCATTATACATACAAGCATCACACAAGACCAAAACATGCATCAATTTGATCACATACCAAACCTATTACACAAGTTCACAAATTACCACATGTTCATAAAGTGACGAATAAAGTTGTTGATAGGATCCCTTTCGGAGATGTCGATTCCAAGACACAACAATAACGTCTCGACCTCTACGTAATCCACCCAATTAGAGAACGAACAACAACACCTTTTGAAACTTTTTCAGAAAGTATTTTAAAAACGTATGCTAAACCTTTTTTCTTTTTATTTTTCTTAGTAACCCTAACACACTAAGGGATTATATTCCTTTTTATTTTCTTTGATATCACATATCAGAAAAAACAAGATTATTCCCTTATTACTAGAGAATCAAATGGAAAGTTAGAAAAATAAATTATATTATTTCCTAAAGAATATCAATTTCCATGTCTTTTATATTTTGATCGAAATTAATTATTATAACTTTTTATATTAATAATTTCGATAAACTATACACAATTAATATTTTGTATGAATCAAATTCATATATTAATTTTATCTATGTTCTTTATTTGTGTACAATAAGTTTGTACATATAATATATTCAATATTTAACTATAAAATTAAATTAATTCAACAATTAATTTAATTCATGTGACAGTTAAATAAAATATCAAATGTATTTAGATTCTGTTCGCTTCAACTATAGGGTGTGACCCTGTAGGCTCTTGTAACGTTAGTAGTAATACTAGAACGTTTCTAATATTACAAGCAATGAGTGGCATCTAGTAATGCATCATTGCTACCCAAGTTATAAGAAGTCATGATTTGACATAACATTTTTGTGATCATTTTTTCATGTGTTAAATCCTTTTATCCTTAATGTCTAAATTGGACACAAGTCATGAAATAGTCACACTTGTATAGTCCAATATCATATTTCTTGATATTCTGAGTAGACTATGTTAAAAAAAATAAGTGTGATATCTCATTTCAACTTATTTGAGCATGGCCATGCATTTCTAGTCTTACGTCATCAAGTGGACGAAAATATTACATCCATTATGTAGGAGGGATAAGTCCTATCTTGATCAACCATATCCCACTACATGGATTGTGGTATATCCAGCATCAGTCTTTACAGTACTTGTTATGGTAGATGTTTCACTGTATCAAAATATACGACTCACGATGTTGGGATAATGATAATCTCAAGTTTGAGGATCATTGTAACACCCCAAACCCGACCTAGAAGTTAGGCCCGAATTTGGCGTGTCACATTGAAGTGTTTTTCGAAAACCATGTTTTCATTGAAAACCCTTCTTGATTAAAGGCTTAAGTAAAATCCCAGTTATACTAGTTTATTTTTAAAACGTGGTACATTGAAAAATTATTAGTTTTATTCCCAAAACATCTTTTCAGTTGCGAAAGCTAATTTTGAACATAATTGATTTACGAAAAAGATTAAGTCGCGAAACCATTTCAAAAATGTTGAGAAAACGCAGTGTTGTTTTAAAAACAGTTAGCATTTTGGAAAAACTGTGATTTACTCCTAACGGATATAATTCAAAGTAAAGAAAGACCCATAGTTAAAATCCAGAAACTTAAAGAGGCCTTATTACAAAAATTAAAACCCAAAATAGAATCTAAAGCATAAATGAAATCCAAAGGCAGCCGTGTGGCCATCTCCGAGTCCCTCGCAGCACCAATCCTCCTAAAGATGGGGATTACCTGCACAGTTAAAACGGGGTGAGTTTGTGAAAACTCAGTGTGTAATTCCCCAACCAGAGTAACAATCAGTATACAGAAACAGAAACCTAAACATCTGGGCCAAAACCCTTTTAACAGTAACAGTATAGATCAGAGCATACGTGGGTCAAAGCCCACTACAATATCATTTGGGTCACAGCCCATAACAGAATCAATTGGGCCTAGCCCAAACCAATAACAGAACAAGTGGGCCTAAGCCCAGTACAGTTTCACTTGGGCCTCAGGCCTTATCAGAATGAATTCCATATGCATAATGTGTGATGAATGCTAACCCATCCCATCCAACCCTGCACTTGCCTCCGTCCAACCCTGCACTACCTGCGGGGAATAAATCACCCACGCCATCCCTACACTCCCATTGTTAGCACTGGTTGCGACACTAACCAAAATCGCAGCAAAGCTGCTAGTATATATATATATATATATATATATATATATGGCTCTAAGCCTTCAGTAGCGGTATTATAATTGGTACAAAGCCATCGATGGCGTATTACGTTTGGCACATAGCCATCAGTGACGGTAATATAATCGGCACCTGACCTTGGGTAAATATGATCGACACGAGTCATCAATATATATGTTAGGCACATAGCCACGTGTAAATACGATTGGCACAAAGCCATAATCAAGATGGCACGAGCCATATTTAGGTTGGCACGAGGCATAATCGATTTACGCGGCTTTAAGTCGTCCGTCGGTCCACGATCGTCTCATGCGACCCGTGCGACCTTAACGGATCAATATCGATCCATCCACGATCGTCATGCGACCCGTGCGACCCTATCAGAACTTCCTCCGTATCAATGTCCCAACCCCATGTAGTATGTCATGTATGCGAAATGTTATGCCCATAAACAATCATACATACACACGGTCACAATAATCAATTACATCACAATCAAATCAAATCGTACCTCAAGTGAGTCAATTACCCTCAAAGGGCAAAACGGTCATTTTACCCTTACAAGGGTATTACGGTAATCCTACCCTACAGAGGTATTTCAGTAAGTCTACCCTACAGGGGTATTTTGGTTATTCTACCCTACAGGGGTAATTCTACAAATCAGGGGTATTTCGGTAATTTTACAAATAAGGGGTATTTCGGTAATTCTACAAATTAGGGGTATTTCGGTAATTTTACAAATCAGGGGTATTTAAGTAATTCTACAAATTAGGGGATTTCAGTAATTCTACAAATCAGGGGTATTTCGGTATTTTTATAAAAATTAGGGGTATTTCGATAATTTTACAAATCAGGGGTATTTCAGTAATTTTGCAAATCGAGGGTATTTTAGTAATTTTGCAAACCAAGGGTATTTCAGTAATTTTGCAAACTGAGGGTATTTCAATAATTTTGTAAATCGAGGGTATTTCAGTAATATTGTAAACCAAGGGTATTTCAGTAATTTTGAAAACCAAGGGTATTTCAGTAATTTTGTAAACCGATGGTATTTCAGTAATTTTACAAATCGAGGGTATTTCAGTAATTTTTCAAATCGAGGGTATTTCAGTAATGTTGTCAACCAAGGGTATTTCAGTAATTTTGTAAACCGAAGGTATTTCAGTAATTTTACAAACCAAGGGTATTTCAATAATTTTGCAAACCGAGGGTATTTCAGTAATTTTGCAAACCGAGGGTATTTCAGTAATTTTGTAAACCGAGGGTATTTCAGTAATTTTGCAAACCGAGGGTATTTCAATAATTTTGTAAACTAAGGTATTCTAAACAGAGATAACGATGCGAATGAGCCTAGGGCCCATTCTCAGCCCAAATGGACCCACAAGAACACTCATGATGGCCTCAACTATCGCATCGAAGCTCCCACACGTGCGCTCGCACGCTCGTGTGGCTACCATCGTCGTGTGACCGGCATTTCGGTATTTGCCGCTCTATAGCTAGAGTAGTGCGAAATACACACCTGATAGGAATCTGGAGTTAATTCGCGCTCCGAACACTCCTATGCCCAAACGCCAACCAAGGTATGCTTACTCTCCTCATAGATCGCTCTATTTAAAGCCAGCTTCTCGCCTACTCTCATGCTAGCTTCCCGATGTGGGATCCCTCCATCAATCCTCCAAAATCGTCCCAACTGCAAAATAAATATCCCTTTTTGCTTGCAATGGGATTCAAACCCTTACCCTCTCCTATGCTCCAGACGCTACATGCCACCACAGCACAAGATTCTTTTGTGACTTAAAACATGCGCAAATATTTATAAAACCTATGTGCCAGTGTCCAGATTCTTATAAGAGCCAAAAATTAAAGAAATTCTGCAAGAGCCAAGATTTGAACCCAAGCTCCCTTACACCCTTAATGACGCCACAACCACTAGGCCACATGCTTCCTTGTATCATTTTTTTCATCAAAATAATTTTAAAGGCCTACATCCAAGCATCCAGGGTTTTATTCACTTAAAACCATTTTTTTTGCTAAAGCCCAGGTTTGAACCCAGGACTTTTCCAACACTTCTCAAGACCCTTAACCACTTGAGCAGACATTTAATTGTGTTATACCCTTGCACAATTAAATACCTATTTGCAGCCTCCTTACGGACCCATACTCAAGGCCCAATACTTCTAGGCCCAAATTCGGGGTGTTACAATCATATACATAGTTATCACTACAAGTAATATTTGTGACTATTACATAATAATCCAAGAAACATACTCATGGTAGGTCAATCCAATATGTTGTTCTCTAACACATACTCATGTATTGATTTTGACATCTCTATGTCAATGACAATACTTTGTCATCAATCAACTACACATTAGTTTCAATGCATTATTATTGTCCAAGCCCACAATAATACTTGACTAAGGACCTTTTTAAGAATAATCATATTATTCTTAGGACTTTATTATTGATCAATTTATTTATCCACACAGAAAAAGAAATTGAAATAACAATGACAATGTCTTATATTAATAATAAGGTAAAATGAGTATGTAATTACAATAATCTTATGATTGGTCTTTGGGCATACTCTAACACTATCGTCTTTTGATAATGTGAGCTTCACTGCTGATTTGACTAGGCAAGTTCTGTAAGGTGTCGATCTACAAGGGAAGGAAAACAAATAGACTAAGCATACCAATGCTTAGTAAGTTCAAAATGGAAATACCATACTTACCTTGATCATTAAAAGTATAATATCTATTTCCTAGGGATTTAGTTATGAGCCATTCTAGATGCAATTAACCTAACCCAATTATCAAACATCAAAATAATGTAAAACAATAAAGAGAAAGCTAAGAAATTCTCAAAAATTTTGGTGATTCCAAGACTTGTAATTGATTGAACAACCACGTTAGTCCATGGAATATGTCAATTATCACTTTGGAATAAAACATGAACAAAAATAAAGTAAAAAAGAAATAGTGATTTAAAATGGAAATATATTAATTTGAAAACTAAAAAGTAACAAAACAATATTAGGAAAAATCTGAAATATACTAAAACTATCAGTCTAAAACCTAAGAGAGCTCTCTAAATTGATAGTTTAGTGTAATATTTATAGTCTAGATGTATTTTGACCTAATTAGGTCAATAACACTCTGAATTACAAGGTAAATTTGATTGTATGGACGGAAACACCCGTGCAAAATTTTGGCTCATCAAGCTTCAATGTCGCAACATTCAATGACCAATGTCACGACTTTCATGGTGAATGTTGCGACATTTAGTTCAGGTCACTTACTTCGTAGCTTCAGTTGTTTCTTGCATACTCGGTTTGTAACGACCCGGTTTCCAATGGTGTCAGAAAATACGGTTTTGGACCCCATTTCCGTAAATATTAAATAAATATATTTAAAGAGTTATTATATAGGTGAATTAAATTTTGGATAAGTAATTTAGCCGAATTAGTGAGTAATTAAGATTCAGGGATTAAATTGTAAAGCCCAATCACTATAGATTTTTAATTAGAAAATGAATTGAGGAATTAAATTGCAATTAACTAAAGGCCTAAAATAGAAATTAGACCATGATAAAGTGGACGATAAGACTAAGAAACTATTAGCTTAATTAATTAAAGTTTTAACTAAATAAATCATGTTTAATTAAACTAATTATATATATCATAAGAGTTAGCGGGAAGAAATGAATGTTTTCATCTTCTTCGTCCAAGCATCGAAAATAAGAAAGAAAAACCTAAGGAAAAAGTTGAAGCTTTCGCTAATTTGGTATGTACAATTTAGTCGTTTTCCTGTAATTTTTATGTTTTGAGGTTGTGGGAGATTGATTTAGCTAGCCCATGTACCAATTTGTAAAATTGTTAAACTTTTAGGAAATTTCCATTGTTGATTTCTTGAAGTTTTAGGCGTTAAATTGATAGATTTTAAGCTTAGATGTGAAAAAGGACTGAATTATAAAGATTAATTGATAGTTTCGTACATTAGGGGCCAAACTGAATAAATTGTAAACTTGACTATAGAAATAAGAAATAGGAGGTCCTTAATGAGTAATAGTGAAATTGGAATTCAAATTGTATCTTTAAATTGAAAGTTAGGTTAGTCCCGGTTTTAGGGATTAAATTGAATAAATTGAAAAAATTTTATAAAGTGATAATTGATTGTGAATTGTCTGTTTATTGATAATTGTATGTGTTTATGTTAATCCACAGCTAACATCGACCAAAATTCGTCGAGAGGGAAAGAAAAATCTAAAGCCGTCGACGAGTAGCTCGAAATTTTCGGTTTGTATTTCTATGATTCGGGAACTATTTATTTTCCACATATGCATGTCATTTTGCATTAAATGGAGATTGAAGTGAGTTATTGGTAATTACTTGAGCTGATCAATGTATTTGAGATTGATTTCCGAGACAGGAACTAAATTGAATAAAATACACATTTTATGATTTATTAGATATATGATAATTGGCATGAAATTTATTGAAACATATTGTATATGCTTTGAAATTATAAAATACTGATGAATTGTGATTGAGAAATCATAAATTAAACTATATGTACTGAATTGGAAGCTGAATATCCTATTAGTTGTTCAGATCGAGTCGAATATAGTTGGCATGCCATAGTGTCAAAGTATTGTGGATAGCCATTGTTGCTGAGCAACCTGAGATAGTAGATTATATATATTGAGTCATCATTGTTGGGAAACCCGGGGTGACAGATTGATTGAGTTGAAAAATACAATTGTTTCCAGGCAATCTAGGATGATATTATACATCGTTATAGTGTCATCGTTGTTGGGAAACTCGGGTTGACAGATCTGTGTATCCATACTGAGTTCGTGTTTAGTTAATAGAGTTAAAAACATGTGATTTGATTAAATGATAAATGAACAGAATGAAATGTGAATGAAATGTGAAATACGACAATATGTGAAATGAGTTCAAAAAGAGCCTTAAGGGCCAATTGAATCAATGAGATTATAAGCTCAGAAGTGATTAAAAGGAAATGAAAATGAGATTGAGTAGTGATGCTTATAATTGATGTACTTAAATGGTTATGTATATGATAAAGTTTGTGATATGAAATTTAAGTAAGTATATATGTATGATGGTAGAATGAAATGATTACGTAACTTGCAAATTTCAACGTGGATTGGTATGAAAGTATAAGAAATGAGATAATGGAAGAACTTGGTATATATATTGTATGTGTAATGTATTGTGAATTGGACTTGAACTAAATGTATGCATTTGCATAAGTTGCTTATATTCTTGATTCATAGATGTACCATTGAACAACTTGCTCAGCACACAGTTTGTTTTCTATGCATGGGTTAGGTTCAGTTTGTGTTCTTGAGCATCAACTTTAGCATCTAATCAACGATCCCAGACTCAACCATGTTTGTTCATTCTTGGTTTGTTGTTTGGTTGGCATGTACCCAATAGGTTGTGTTATGTTAAATTTGGTGTCTTAAAAATGATATATATTTGATATATTTGATACATGTATATATATGTGCAACTTAGATTTACCATAGTTTGTTTAAGGTATAATATATGCAATGGTAATATGATTGAGTGGTAATGTTTTAAATGTTGGAAATGGTTGTAATGATAGGGACTTGTTGGTTCTAAGTATGATTGTGTAGGTTTAAAATGAATGGTATTAATTTGTTTGATTGTTGGTATGATGTTATATAACATAGAGAAGTAAATGAATTAATGTTAAGAAAGGTTATATGTGTTGGTTGAGATTGAATTTTGTATTGGTAGTTGAATTGCAAAGTTGCAGGTTGATTAACAAGGACTTAGTGGACTGTTCCCAATATCATGATACCTTACCCTCGATATCGTGATATTAGCCCTGTTCCATTTTTGAAAACTTTGCAATTTGGTCATCAGATTGGGAAGTTTGGCTACTATTTTGAAATTGCGATACGAAGCCCTAGATATCGCGATACCCACCTGACATATTTTGAAGTTTGGTTACTATTTTTGAAATCGTGATACCAAGCCTTGGATATCGCAATACCCACCTGACATATTTTGAAGTTTGGTTATTGTTTTTGAAATCCCGATACCAAGCCCTAGATATGGCGATACACACTTGACATATTTTCAAAATTTTCAATTTAGTCCTAGTTTGACCTCGAGATAGTCTTGAGCTTTCGTAAGCTCCTATAAGACCCAGAAATGTATACTTATCATATTTTTTGCTAATAATGTTTGGCTTGAGTTGTGTTTATTTTGTTCGTAGTTACTCCGGCAACGAATGTAACACACTGTAGCTCGGACCTGGTGATCAGGTTGGGTATAAGGTGTTACCTGGTTAACTTGTTAGGTCTAACTTAGGCCTAAATCGGCCTAATAAGTCTGTAACACCCCAAACCAGGTCTATGCGTTAAGACGAGATTTGGTTTGTCACACCGAACGAACATCCAAAATTCTCTAATGATTTAAGTAAAACAGTAATGCAAAACCTTTAGAAATAAGGTTTAATAAAAACTAAGTACAATGATTAAAATTTATGAATTAAGAAAAATACTTGTTTGAAATCTTATATATATTAGTCAAAACCTTAACGTAGTTTTAAAAGAATTTGAAAGAAATTGAAAAGTAATTTAGGTGTCCAAAATTGTTATAAAACACAATCTTTTTAAGAAAACTTTATAGATTTAACATAAGCCCATATTAAGAGTCTTAAAAATAAAATTAAATCCATCCACACATAAAAATCCATAAAAACATAATTAGAGGCCTTATTACATCATACCCATAATAGTAATTAAAATAAGTAACTTAAATAAAGTTCATAGTTTATAAAACCCAAGCTCGTAGTATGGCCTCCACCAAGTCATCCCCGGCCCAAGTCCACATCAATTTCCATTACCCGAGATGGATAATAAAACGGGATGAGTTACAAAGAACTCGATGTGTAACTCACTTACCACCATTATTGGGCGGACCATCAAGGGATTAATTTGGGTTTGAGCCCAATTACAAATTTTAACAATATAAAAATGAAATAAAATATATAAAATGCATGTAAAATGAATTTCCCAACCAAGCCTAATTTCCATCCGCTACACACCCACGTACCAACCAAAGACACCTGTGGGGATCAAGTCAACCCACCCCGCCAAACACACCAATCGTAGGCATTTAGCCTTTTAAATAATATTGTAGTGCACTCATCGAACTAGATTGTGACATAGTCACCGAACTAGAGGCATTAAGCCAAATTTGTGGCGAGCCACCGAACTAGATTCATGGCCACAGCCTTACTTCTCTTCATCATGTATCCCATCCCATGCAATTATGTATGAATAACAAACTTTAATCATAAATAATTTATCAAGTAATCCATAATACAAATGAGTTTTTAATTAAACTTTTCATTTGGGTCCATTAAACAAAATAGTATTTAGCCCATTTAGCAATCTAGCGAACTTAGGCCCAAATGTCGAACTAGAAGGTTTTGGCCCATTTAGCGATCTAGCGATCTTTTGACCCAATTTATCGATCTAGCAGTTTTTCGGCCCAATTTAACAATCTAGCAGTTTTTCGGCCCAATTTAACAATCTAGCAGTTTTTCGGCTCAATTTATCGATCTAGCAATTTTTCGGCCCAATTTAACAATCTAGCAGTTTTTCGGCCCAATTTAACAATCTAGCAGTTTTTCGGCTCAATTTATCGATCTAGCAATATTTCGGCTCAATTTATCGATCTAGCAATTTTTTTTTCGACTTTAACCGTTTTCATGCATTTACACAAAAGTGTTAATTATAACATAATTTTCGATTTTGCCATTTTTACGATTTATCAAAATACTTCTTGCTTAGTATCTAACCCGAAAGATAAGTGTGAAGTTACACACACAGTTATAGTGAGAACTAGACTTTCCCGCTCACAACACCTATACGTATCACGATAAATTAGAATCACTATATTTTATTAACGAAATCAATCTTAGGAATTAACGATCTAACTTTTACCCTCGGATTTTCGAACTACTTCTACTTGCGGTTTCTCCCCAATTGATGGTTCGTTAACCGAATCAAATCCACGAACAAATAATGGTTCGGGAGTACGAACTACTTCAAACAATTGATTCTCCTCGGATAAACGCGTCCACAACCCTGTGGGAAATCCCGGATTGCTTGAAACAGTCCTTTGCTTATACTTAGGGGAATAATGGAACCTCCTTCTTACGAACACTAAACACCGCCCTTTTCTTCCCTATCTTGATTGTCTTCAAAGACAAAAGATCGTTAATCCAATCTATTATTACATCGAAATATGACTAAGGGTTTAGGGGTGAAATTCGCTTACCACAAAGATCCTTGTTCCAAAATAAGAGAATCGAGCAAATCGTTCTATGATACTCACGAACACTTGAGTTTCGGTCTTCCACTATCGCACTAAAGTATAACAAATAAAAACGTTAATAGAATGAACGTTTATTTCGATCTAAGAAAGCCTTCATACCACTATCAAGATTCGGCCATGACAACTATTAACTAACATGAACTAAAAAGAATTCTTACCTATTGTTCACGGTTGAAAAGAGACGATTGAGAAAGATGTTTATGAATAGAGAAAGATTCGGCTATGATTAACCAAAGAAAAGAGAAAATGGTTCGGCTATGGCTCACTAACATTCGGCCATGAGAAAATTAATGGAGAAGGTATGAGTGAAAAGAAATAAAATATAAGAGAAGAGATGATGATGATGTTTCGGTTTTCAAAGAGAAGGAAAAGAGAAAGAAAAAGATGTGATAAGAAGCAAGGTACATTCGGCAATGGGAAAAAGAGAAGGAAAAAGAATGGTCTTTTTGGTGTTAGCAATTTCGGCACTATGACAAAGCAAACAAAAGAGAACTAGTGTGATATGCAAAAATGACCAAATGGTCAAAAGATTAAGGTTTACCAAAAGCTCAATTTCGGCCAAGGGAGAAAGGTTGAGAAAGAATTACAAAACTTTGCACAAAATGCTAGGAATGACCAAAACAAACTCCTAATCCTAGCCAACTACTAGCATATTCGGCCAACCTTCCCCCTAGCCATATTGCCGTCCAAATTCATTGGTCAAATGACCATGAATTTGTTTCCAAAACACTTTCCTTGATACTTGCCCTATGTCTCCATATCTTTCCATATTTTCTTGATCCCCTACCATAAATTCACTCTTACCTTATTCCTTTGATATACTAACCAAAAATAACAAGGTCAACACTTACCATAAATAAGCTTGGCCGACACTTACCATAGAAGAGCAAAATAAAAGTTGTCCAAATGTTATACAAGGGATTCGAACCACTCCCCTCATGCAATATCTCATGCGCCAACACCACCTTGCCATTTACTCATCTTATGCTACTTTTTAACACTTAATTTAACTTAAGTGTCAATGCCACTTGCTCCACTTCAATAAATTCTCAAACTAAAAATTATTCCATACCCGAATAATTCTATACTCTTCTTCAGGACTATAATAGGCACGAAAAGAAATAAGAAAATTTTCCTTCATAATCTAAACACCAAAACATGCAATAAATCGATACTTGAATTTTAGGGTGTTACAAAGTCATAAAACATCGTAAGAATCTCATTTTATTCAATTACAACTAAAAACTAAAAAACTTCTTAAAATTAACCAAAATAACACAAAAGCACTTGAATACAAGCTTCTTCTTAAGCCTAATTATGGCAGATTAGGTACAACTGGAAATTGAACCGTTACAAACTTGTACAAAAAAAGAACTATAATAGCTTTCAATTAACCCTCCTAATTAACTAGAATTAGGCAAATTGAAGCTATGACTAACCTCCTTAACAATGCTCAAAAAATTAAAGCAGAATTCTTATAAAGAAACAAACAAGAAACTAGTCTTGAAAGAAAACTCCATTGGAGCAATTTTATTAATAAAACATATATCAGTGTATGATAGGGTGGTTTGTCATGCCTCTCTTTTATAGGCATGTCAAGGCACTACTTTTATTCTAAATAATTCCTAAATATTTTAAGACTAAGACAATTATCTTGCAAAGCAAGTAACATAAACCTCTTTACACCTAGTCAAATTGCTTGCCATACAAGTATGTGGCATGTGCAATGATTTTTGTTAATTAACATTAGCCGCTTACTTGATTTCCAAGTAATTAATCATTTAATCTTATAATTAAAAATGTTAATAAAATAATACGTACTTGGAGTACAAGTTTGGGCTCAAATGCGATGCCTTTTACTAAACTTGGCGGCCCAACTTGTTAACAAATTCTCCAAGGTTTCTTGCTCAACAAGAAACACCAAGATAACTAAATTGCCATTAGAATTTATTCAAATAAGAGTCCTACTTGGTACACACTTCCTAAGATTAATTAACTTAATTATATATTTTAATTGATTCAACAAATGAGATTTGGAACATCTTCTTGTTGAAATAATAAAACACATAATCAAATTAATTGACCATGCTCTACTTGAGTGATAGTCTGAATATCTTGAAATTTCTTCGAAGCATACTCTTGCACATAGATTTTCAACTTTGATGGGAGTTACTTCAATTTTGATCATGTGATTGGACTTGAGGAATACTTGGACTTGAATCCTTTAAGCCCTTTTTGCATGCATCAAATTGATCTAAAAAAAAAATCCTGCAAGTTGAGGGGCAATTGTTATTCAACTACAACTCAAACCACACTACATACCCACCTTACTAGCAACAATAACCTCACCAAAGACAAGTACTGCTCAAATATAGTTACGGGCTATGATAGATTATAATTATATATACTTTTTTGTGTTTAATTCCCTCATATTCTAGTTATATTGAGTGCTTAATTGTAGAAATTGTGTTTATTTTGATGCAAGAGCAGCGGATATCGAACTTAATTTAATTGCTAAATTTTGGTTAAATCAGTGCATCGAGGGAATTTTGATAAAATAGTGGACTTGTGACGTGGGCCGATTTGGGAGCTATCAACTTTAAAGACTTAATTAAGGAGGCCTAAATTTATAAATGACTAATGTGACAATTATGCCAATTTGAATTTGAATTCCACTCAAACATTAAATGCGACAGACTTGTTTTGTTTTGTTAGGATTGCTTTAGTATTATTAGATATATTTTTAGTATATATATGTATGTTGAGGGAGTAGCCAAAGTAGAGAAAAAACGATTAGTTTTGACTTCTTTTTCTTTTCACTTTCAATTAACAGTTACTTGTGAATTTTTATCTCACCATGTGCGGCTAAGATTTTTTTTTCTGATTCAAAAGGGTGAATTAATTCAAATGTGATCTTGTGAGGCTTATGTTAAGCTAGAATTTCTTCTTAAATCTAAGTAATCTTTATTTCTTATTTTTATTCTTATGAATTTTTTATATTGATTAAATTGACGCCTTAATTCTATATTAAAATTTCTAATGCTATCCATGAGTTTGTGATTCGTAATTGTCATAAATGATTGATATAAGTAGCAAGGAGTTGGCTTATGTGTGTGTTGCTGTGGCTTCCTCAATTTCATAGCTTGCATGATAAACTCTAGGGAAATAAAGGTACAAGATTAATTCAATTGTAGCTATCTCAATTGTAACAACCCAGTTTTAGCTAAATCAGAACAGTGGTTTCGGAACCACCAATTCGATGTCAGAAAATTATTTTAATATTATTTTTGGTGTTTATAGTATGTTATTTGATATGTGTTAAAATTTCGTGAGTTAATTTGATCGTTTAATAGCTCAATTTGAGAAAAAGGACTAAATCGTGTAAAATGCAGAAGTTGCATTCTACTTGTTAAAGGTGTCTAATTGCTATGATCTATTAAATGAAAGGTCCTTATGATGTTATTAGACCATTGATAGTGGAATTTGACATAGATGGACATTAATATGATGATATTTATGTTTTATCATTAAGGGTAAATTAGTAAAATAGTTTATTAAGTTAATAATAATAAAACAAAAGGAAACAATTGGTCATATTATCATATTTTCAACCGAAATAAGAGGAAGAAGAAAACATTTTAGGGCTTGTGATATTCGGCCAACTCCTAGCTTGATTAAGGTACGGTTTTAGCTCGATTTTTGATGATTTCTATGTTTTTGTAATCGTTGCTTCGTATTCTAGCTAGCCCGTGCCTTAATTTTTGAATTTGTTAATGATTTTTTGAAGTTCCATTGATGAATACTTGAGCTTTTGAATGTTTGATAATGGAAAATGACTATTTGTTGATAGATTTAATAGTTTTGTAAAGTGATTTTTGACAAAAATGTCAAAAAAGGATTAAATTGTGAAATATGCAAATTGAGTGGTTGAAATGTGAAATAAATTAAAGTTATGGGCTTATAGGGACCTACATGAAAATCGGCTAAGCATGGGTTAAGTTGAATTTTGTGAATTTTGTGTAATTGTGAAATAGGGACTAAATTGAATAAATGTGAAAGTTTAGGGGCTAATGTGTAAAAATGCCCAAATGTGTATTTTTGGACTAAATTGAATGATTTTATGAATAAATGAGTTAATTTTGAATGTATATAGATTAAGAACCAAAGAAATTGGATTTAGATCGGGGAAAATCAAATGTTATCGAATAGTCGATCCAGTCCGTTTATTCCGAATAAGAGGTAAGTTCATATGCAAATAAATGTCTTTAAATTGAATTATATATGTTTAATTTTCATTGAACTACTATGAATGTTTAATGATCAAATATGAGCAAGAATCGACAATATTACAATATCCGGAAGTCCCGTACGAACCTCAGGAAAAGTATAGGATACGAATGTCATGACATTAGGATTATCGAGATGTGATTATGTGTAAGACCATGTCTGGGACATTGGCATCATTATGTGATTTCGTGTAAGACCATGTCTGGGACATTGGCATCGTTATTTGATTTCGAGTAAGACCATAGCTGGGCTATCGGCATCGATATGTGATAACATGTAAGACCATATCTGGGATATGGCATTGTACGAGCTATATGTGATTTCTGAGTATCCTTAACAATTCCAAAAGGTTCAACAGGCAAAGTCAAGTCGAGAAAGAATGTGTGAATGAGTTAAGTGACTCAGGTACGTATGAGATTCATACAAGTATTGAAAAGGGAAGTATTTGTTAAATTCACTTATGATATTGAATATGTATACATTGGGAAAGGTTTATGAGCTTATATGTGTTTACTCACAGTTTGCCTATTGATGAAAATGATGTTCATTCATGTGTTAATTTTATTTGTATATGGCTTACTAAGCTTTTAAAGCTTACTTTGTGTGCTCTTTCCCTATTTTATAGATAATCGAAGCTAGCTCAGACTCGGGGATCATTAGGAACATCGTCACACTATCGATCAACTTGTTGGTACTTTTGGTGCTTTGTAAATATGGTATATGGCATGTAAAGGCTAGTGATATGATGATATGCTTTGGTTGTGATAATGACCATGAGATTTGGCTTGTAAATGGTATATGTTTTAGTATGTATATATAGTCATGAGTAATGGCTCATTTTGTTATGTTTGGCAAGAATGTGGTTATGGTTATATTTGAATTGGGAAATTGATCTATAAGGTGTGATTGAAGTTGTTAGTTTGATTATTTAAGTGCTTGTGAATTGATGTTTAATGATATAAGTATTTGAATAGGTAAATGATATGGAATTGAGTATTGAAATAGTTGAAACGAATATGGTATGATTTGTGTACTTGGTTGATGGTTTTGGGATGCCTATTGTATGATGAAATGGTACCATTTTGGTTGTTTAGGTGAGCATGTGAAAGGGTGGCAAATTGGCCTTGAAAATGGCCTATTTTTGTCCACACGGGCAGAGACACGGGCGTGTGTCTCAGCCCTGTTCGACACACGGTCATGCTACACGGCCGTGTGTCCCCTGGTGTTGAAATTGAATTATAATCAGTATGCTCCACACGACCTCACACATGGGCGTGTGACCAGTCGTGTGGCACAAATCAGTATACCCCCCTAAATGGCACACGGCCTAGCACACGGGCGTGTGACTAGGCCGTGTTGCATAAGTCAGCATACCCTACAGGATTGACACGGCCTAGCACACGGTCTGGCACACGGGCGTGTGGTCGGCCGTGTGACCCAAGTCAGTATGTATGCCCTGTTTTCACACGGCCTGAGACACAGGCGTGTCTAGAGCCGTGTGAGGTACACGGCCTGTTCACACGGGCGTGTGACCCTTATATGTTTGAAATTTTTTTAAGTTTCCAAAATTTTTATAAGTTATCGGTTTAGTCCCGAACCACTTCTAAAGCATGTTTAAGGCCTCGTAGGCCCGTATAAGGGACATAGTGAATATGATTGAATGGTGTTTGAGAATGAATGCTTAAATGTATAAGTTATGTTTGATAAATAATGTGTATTGATCGGTAATACCTCGTAACCCTATTCTGATAGTGAATACAGGTGAGGGGTGTTACATCAATTAATTGATTTTGGTTTAGTCATTCTCACGATTCTTAATGCTATCATTGAATTTAATATGGAATGCTACCGTGCCCAACTGTTCAATGGTAGACTTTGATTTGAATGCTTGATTTGAATCAATTATAGCAGGAGAATTATTCTTTTTGCGGCTTTTCCGAATAAGTAGACTAAGTATTTGAGTATGAAAATTTGATTTTTAAGCCTATAATCAGAATTACAGTTTGATGGAACTTACACCTTTGGATTGGAAGTTTGTTAAGAATTGATTTTCATTAATTTTAATAATCAGATTTTAATTAATTTCTTGTTTATCTTTAATTATTAGTTTAGCAACTCAAAATCCCCCTTTTTTATATTTATTCTCTAAAATTTGAGACTTTAATAAATTTAGCTCTCTTGGGATTCGACCTGATTATACTATTTCTACAAGTTAGTTTAGGAGAATCAGTATTTATTTTGAAGGGCTTCGACAACCCAATAAAATTTGGTGCCATTGCCAGGGAGTTATTTTAGTTTCTCATTGTTTAATTTATCTACTTATTTTGTTTATGACTCGTTCTTCTTATACTACTGATTTGTAGTATAATCCTGAAATTGAGAAGACCGTGTAGATTGAGAAAAGAAACTAAATAGAGAAAAAGGCATCTTAAAGAAGAAGATGAGACAAATTTGACTATTTTTGGCATATCTATTGTTGAAGAAGCTGAAGAAAGAATGGCGGATAGAACCCTCAAGGAGTTACCGCACCACATTTGAATCAACAACCTTTATGCATTACATTTCCTAACATAGAAGGTGATTTTGTATTAAATTCTGGTTTAATTCACTTACTTCCCTCTTTTCGTGGATGTGCAGGTGAAGACCCTCATAAACAGTTGAAAGAATTCCAAGTTGTATGCTTCGGAATGAAACCACATGGTGTGACCAATGAGCAAATCAATCTTAGAGCTTTTCCCTTTTGTTTAAAGGATCAAGCAACATACTTGCTCTATTATCTTCCCTCCGGATCAATAACAACATGGAATGAGACGAAGAGACTATTCTTGGAGAAATTCTTCCCTGCGTCTAAAGTATCCAACATTAGGAAGGAAATTTATGGCATAACGCAGCTCAATGGAGAGACTTTGTATGAGTATTAGGAGAGGTTCAAATGATTGTGTGCAAGTTTTCCCCATCATCAAATTTTAGATCGGCTTCTAATCCAACACTTTTATGAAGGATTGTTACCAATGGATAGAAGTATGATTGATGTAGCAAGTGGAGGTGCTTTAGTGAATAAGACACCTAAAGCAGCCAAATAATTAATTTCAAACATGGCTAAAAATTCCTAGCAATTTGGAACAAGAGCGGATGGAGCCATTAGGTGAGTTAATGAGGTAAGTTTTAATACTCTCGAAAATCAAATTTTTTACTTAATTGCTTTGGTTCGTCAAATGGCTGTAGGGCAATTGCAATCGGTAAAAGCTTGTGGAATATGTTCAATTCAAGGACATCCTATGAATATGCACCGTACATTGCAACATGATTTAGTGCAAGAAGCTAATGCTTTGGGTGGATTTCCTAGTCAACCCCAAAGGAATTATGATCTTTTTTCTAATCACTACAACCCTAGATGGAGAGATGACCCGAATTTGAGCTATGGAAATCAAGGAGGATAATAAAGACATCTCCCTCAGAATTTTGTTAGACCACTTTAAGCTCCCACACAACAAGCTTCAAATTCAGGTATGTCTTTAGAAGATATTGTTAAGAGCCTTGCTAACAATACTCATCAACTTCAACAGGAAATAAAGGCAAGCATTCAAAATTTAGGTAATCAATTACTCAATTGGCCATGTTAGTTAGTAAATTGGAGGCTCAAAATTCTGGAAAATTACCTTAAAAAATAGAGGTAAATTTAAAGGAGAATTGTAGTGCAATCTCACTAAGGAGCGAGAAGGAAATCCTCTCGAGAACAACTCCACTTGCTGAAGCCAAGATGGGCAAGGGAGAGGGTGAAATCAAAGTTCCATCCAACATGTCACCAAGGATAAAATTCAATCCTCCTTTATTTTTTTTCATCTAATATACCAACGGTCAAAGCTTTATGTTCTTTTAATTTTATATGTGTTTTTTATATTATAATGTTATTATTAAATGGAAAAGATAAAATAAAGAAATAAAAGTTAATAAAATAAGAAAACAAAGGTTTCTTCTTCATTTGACATCATCATCACCGAAACCATGGTAAGAAGAACCAAGGTTTGGCCATGCTTCAATGCATCCATGGTAAGCCATTTTTCATCCGTTTTTAATAAATTTTATATTTTTGATATCGTTGCAACTAGGTCCAACTAGCCCATACCTTCGATTTTAAAGCTGTTAAAGATTTTGAATGTTTCCATTGATGAATCTTGTGATTTTTGATGTTAGATGATGAATTTGGAATGTTCATTTATATTTAAAAGTATTTTGTTAAGTGATTTTGATGAATTTTTCGATTAAGGACTAATTTGTTAAATTAATAAAAGTACAAGGATTTAATGCGAAATTGTTGCATAAATGGAATGTTTTGAATACTATGAACATTCTTCTAGCTTGGGTTTATATTAAAAATGGTTAATTTTCATGTTTTGGGCTCAATGACTAAATTGAATAAAAGTAAAACTTTAGGGGCAATTTTGTAAAAATGTAATAATGACCAAATTGCATGAAATAAATTGTTTTATTGTCTAAATTGATATATTGAATTAAATTATTAATTTAGATCAAGATCGCGTGGAAAATCGAGGAAAATGTAAAATTATCAAAATGCCCTTGAACTTTGGTATTTCTGCAATTTAACCAGGTAAGTTCGTATGAACTGTACTATGTATATTGTTGATTAAATTGAATGTTATTATATGAATTTTACTAAAAATGAATCGATATATATATGTTATTATACAGTTTATCTTGTAATTTAACGAGGGAAATTCAACGACGTACGACGACTATCGAGTCCCGTTTGAACCTTAGGAATATATAGGATACAAATGACATGTCATTAGGGTTACCGTGTTTCGGGTGCTGGTCCTGAACGTCCTACCGGTGGTTGAGTTTCCGGCACATGTTGCGGTTACTTGACAGCTTGTATGAGCAGCACCGTGTAGCTATGTTCCGACCGATAGCTTGTGTGAGTAGACCTAGGTTACCATGTTTCGGGTGCTGGTCTTGAATGTCCTACCGATGGCTGAGGTCCGGCATTAGTTGTGGATACTCAACAGCTTGTGTGAGCAGCATCGTATAGCTTACATTCTGACTGATAGCTTGTGTGAGCGGGCCCATTTTACAGCTCGTGTGAGCTACGACTATATGTTTAGCACACTTTGTGTGAGCTTTTCCCGCATATCTGGTATTATTCTAAGTGGTTCAACGGGCATGAAAAGGGATGAATCGATAAGGGTTCCGATTTATTTCACTATGACAATTATAGAAAGGTATGATGTATCGATGATTCAAGTAAGAACATTCATGATTATGAAAAGTATGATTTAAGTGATGTTATATTTATGCCTTATGTGTTATGCAAATGAAATGGTAAAGAGAACTATATGAATTATGACATGAAACTATATGAATATCCTTGATATGGTGATACATAGAAATTATGTAAGTTAAGATGAGTAATAGATTCAAGTGATACATGTTGAGATTAAAGGGCTATTCATGTTAATGTGCTTATGATTTGTATCATGTATGCTAACATGTTTGGTGTGAATGCTTAGGCTTTTGCCAAGCTTTAGTTGGATCATGTCATGTTAATTTATAGGTTATGTATTGTAATGGTAAGTGTCCAAATGGAAATATGCTTGTGTTTATGAAAGAGTGGTAAGGTTTAAATTATGTAATTTCTTATGAAATGGTTAATCATGTGATTAATTCCAAAAGAGCTATGTTTAAATGCACTAGCTTGTGGCTATGGTTGATGATATGCTTATGTCTTGTGTGTTATGCATATGGAATGGGTGTGGAAAGTAATGAAATGTAAATGAAAATAAAAAAATTTGGAAGAGTTTAAAGTTGTTTAAAATCCTACTATGCTAGGGATAATATGTATAAGTGATGCTGTGGATTTACTCATTTTGTGGTTTCATGAATCGTATGGTATCAACATATGATTATTCTTGATATGTATAAATTTGATATTGGAAATGGATTGATCTGATTAAAGTTTATACGAGCTTACTAAGCATTCATTGATTGCGTAGTTGTTTTTCTTTACTTTTCAGATTATCGAAAGCTCGATTGGGTTGGAAGCTTGTCGGAGATTTATCACACTATCCAACAATTATATAGGTAGATTTTGATGTCTTAGTTAAGGTTATAATGGCATATATAGGCATTTTGGCTAATGTTGACATATATGTTTTGGTTGTTGATATGGCCATTTGGTTTGGCTTGACCTATAACATTTTGGTAGTGTAATGAATTTAGTTTTGGCATGTAAATATTAGCCTTAAAATGGTGAATGTTTGGTTTGCTATGTTTGAATGATGGAAGATGAAATGAAAGTCTAAATATACATATTGTAAATGTCTTGTGGCATATGTAAATGTGGTGAATTGGTACTTTGTTATGAATGACTTATATGACTATTGATGCTAGTGGTTGAATGGTATACTTAGTACCATTTGGTATGTTATGGTAAGTAAATCCAATAGTATGTAATGATGCAAACTTAGTTAGAAGTTAATTAATTATTTTGGCCAAATTGAGTATATGGTTATACATGTTTTAATGCTATCATTTGAGGTACCTTTGGGCATATTGGTTGGATGTTATTATACCATATGTGTTTAGCTTGATTATGCATGATTTTGGTGCCTTTTGATGGCTTGTGTATATGTGCAAAAGGGATTATAGGTACATGTTGAAAAGGGTGAGAAAAATGGCTTATTTTCGTCCACACGAGCAGAGACATGGGTGTGTGTATCAGCCATGTGGCAGCACGGCCGTGTGTCCCCTGTAGTTTTCAAAGGGTTGCAAGTTAGGTTTTACACGGCCTGGCACACAGGCGTGTGGCTTGGCCGTGTGACCCAAGTCAGTGAGTTACACGGGCACGGACACGGGCTGGGACACGGTCGTGTGTCCCTATTTCGAATGCCCACACGGCCTGGCCACACGGCCGTGTGACCCCTGCAGTTTGTAAATTTTCATCTTTTCCCTGAAATTTCTATATGTTTATGATTTAGTACCGATTTGTTTCTAATGTGTTTTTAGGGCCTCGAGGGCTCGTATAAGGGACAATATGTATGCTATTGATTGGTTTTTGCTGTGATTGATTATATGAATTAAATGTTTTAAAATTTTTGATAGTTTTGAAATGTAAACTCCGATAATGCTCCGTAACCCTATTCCGACAACGGATACGGGTTAGGGGTGTTACATTATATTTCCTTTATACTTTTATATCTTGGAAATGGATGGTAATTCCTCATCAAAATCCGCTTCGATTTTGTTAGGGAGACCATTCATCAAGACAGCTAAAACCAAGATTGACGTAGATGAGGGTACTCTCTCCGTGGAGTTTAATGGAGAGATTGTTAAATTTAATATTCTTGATGCAATGAAGTACCCTAATGATGTGCATTCCCTTTGTCATATTGATTCGTTTATGCAGGATGTCTTTGTAGAAGAGAGTGTTTGTAATGAGTTGTAATTAAATGCACAATCCAATTTGGAAGGAATTGATGATAAGATTGGTGTAAAAGAATTATTTTCAGCATTATTATCTAAACCAATAAATTCGAATGTTGAAATTTCTACTATCACTAATAAGATGTTACCTTTTATTGTGGAAGCACCAAAACTGGAATTAAAAGACTTGCCTGATCATCTAAAATACGTGTATTTGGGTGCAGGTGAGACGTTGCCAGCCATAATCTTGAAATGATTTACAATTGAATAAGAAGAAAAGGTGGTTCGAGCTTTGAAGGAGTACAAGGCTGCAATTGGATGGACCTTAGCCGATATTAAATGTATTAGTCTATCAATTTGTATGCATAGAATCTTGCTTGAAGGTGATCCTAAACCCTCAAGGGAACCACAAAGGAGATTGAATCCAACTATGAAAGAAGTGGTAATGAAAGAGTTACTCAAGTTGTTGGATGTATGTATAATCTATTCAATCTCAGATAGTGAATGGGTAAGCCCCATTCATGTTTCCCAAAGAAAACCAGGACTACGGTGGTAAGAAATTTAAATAATGAGCTTGTACCAATGCGAGTGCAAAATGGTTGGAGAATGTGCATAGATTTTAGGAAGCTTAATCAATTGACTAGGAAAGACCCATTTTCCCCTACCTTTCATAGACCAAATGCTAGAAAGGCTAGCTAGAAAATCTTTCTTTTGTTTTCTTGATGGTTTTTTAGGTTTGTATCAAATCCCTATTGCACAAGAAGATCAAGAAAATACGATATTCATTTGTCCATAGGAACTTATGCCTATAAGCGGATGCCTTTTGGTCTTTGTAATGCTTCAGGTATGTTTCAAAGATGCATGATGAGTACTTTTTCTGAATATATTGAGAAATGCATAGAAGTGTTCATGGATGATTTTACGGTATATGGGGATTCATTTGATGAGTGCTTAGATAATTTAACCAAAGTTTTGAAAAGATGCATTGAGACTAACTTAGTTTTAAATTATGAAAAGTGTTATTTTATGGTTATTCAAGGCATTGTATTGGGACATGTGATTTCTTCCAAGGGTATGTCATTTTATGAAATGTGGACATAATTGTAAACTTACCTTACCCTACAAATGTTACGGAAATGTGATCTTTTTTTAGACATGCAGGGTTTTTATCGCAAATTTATCAATGATTTTTCCAAAATTGCTTTGCTATTGATAAATTTATTACAAAAGGAAGTTCAATTTGAGTTTGGGAAAGAATGTAAGGAGGCGTTTAATTGAAAATAATCATAACAAAATAATATAGTTACGGGCTGATTTTATTCTTAGGCTCTTTAAAAAAAAAAAAAACCTTTAAAATTTTCACACTAAAATATCTATATACACACCGATATTCAATTTTATGATTTCCACTACTCGTTATTAAAATTTTATCCCTGGTTTCCATTGATGCTAAACTTGAATATAAAAAATTTGTCCTCCATTAATTCAACTCAGCATCCAATTCTTTATAAACTGATATAAGAATAACCCAGTAATAAAAAAGTTCGGGACATTAAAATGCGAGTCTTCTTCCATTTCTGGAAATTACTTGTCTAAATAATTTCATTTTAATTTTAAATGGGTGGTGGATAATAATATATAAGCTCCAAAAATACTAACTCATAATTAATTTATTAATTAGTAGTCAACAAATATATGCTCTCAAAGTCTAATCATATCTCCCTATGCGACAATGGCTATTGAGTGTGGAATAAGACAATACCGCAGAATTTTCCACCAAATTTTGACCGACTCTCCATTGCCTAAACCTTAAGCATGTTGAAGCTAAATTTGTCATTTAGTACACCATGCTCTTTACAAAGAACTTTCCTAAAGTTTGTCACCATAACACAACATCATGTGCTCTACTCTCTTTTCTCTTTCTTTCTTATATATTTTTGGCTAAATCCAAGACTAAAAAAACAAAAATTAAGATAATATGTTTTCAAATAGAGGTGTTCATGGGCCGAGCCGTACCGGGCCAGGTTTGGGCTGGGTTCAACTAAAAATTCAAGCCCATTTACTAGGCTTGGACCCGGCTCGACCCGAAAAATGGGATTAAAATTTTGCCTTAGCCCGACCTGGATAAAAATAATAAAACCCAAGTTTGACTCGGCTTGCCCGTATTAATTTTTTATATTATTTTTATATAATTTTTAAATATATATAATAAATCAAAAATACTAAAAATATCAAAATAAATATTTTCCAAAAAATCGAAAATAAATTTTAAAAATATGTAGATTTAAATAACACTAAGATAAATCCAACTTAACAAGCAAATGCCTCTAAAATAATAACAAAATTAACAAATGCCTTTAAAATAATAACAAAATTAAGAATAAAATAAGTTTTATACAATATCTAAACAATAATAACAAAATAGTAGCAACATAATAGTAAAATGGTAGCAAAATAGGAAGAAAACAACAAGAAAATAACATTCAAAAACAAAAAAAAAACAGATTTTTTTGTCTTTTAGTGAATTCGGGCCGGGCCGGGCCCGGGCAAAAAATGCCTTACTCGAGGCTCGAACCGTTTTTTAAACGGGCTTTATTTTTTTTGTCCAAGCCCTTTTTTCGGGCCTATATTTTTTCCCAAACCCTCCCACATTTCGGGCGGACCTTCGGACCGAGCCGGGTGGCTCGATCCATGATCAAGTCTATTTTCGAATGAAATAATTATTTATTTAGACCCAATCATTTTGATTTCTACATTTTTACAATGGTTCGATGGATTGAATATTGTTTCTAAAATAATCAAACGAAATGAAAATCACATCAATGTTTGAAATAGAAATATAGAATCAGCTTATCCTTAGGCATTACCATGTGAGTGAATAATCCAAACCTAACTCAGTCTTATCACAAGCCTAACCTATGATCATAAATTAATAAAAAAATATTATTCGTATTTATCGAAAGTTATCAAAAAAAAATTATCACGTTTTGTCAAAATTGTATAATTTTGTAAGCTTTCTTCTTATGAAAGTTTTAATTAAAATAAGAAAATTGAAAATTGGCTATGCCAATTTATAATATTCTAAGTTTTCTTCTTGATAATAATGTTAACGTTCCTTAAAAAAAAAAACGGCTAACGTTTAAAAAAATTATATTTTATTAATGTAATAAATAAAAATAAATCAACGCTTGTGTATAATATCATTTATATAAATTTCCTACTTTGTAAAAAGGGTAAATTATTAGTAATTCAACTATAAAAAATTATAGAATGGCTATTTAACTGTTCAATTTTTTTTGTTACCTAATCATCTTAAATTTTTTAGTGTTTTTATTTTTACATTAACTAGCTATTGATAGATAGTTGGAGGACTATTTTATAATTTTTTATAGTTAACTAATAAAAAAGAAATTTTCTAATAATTAAGTATTCATTTTATAATTTTTTATAGTTAAATGATAAAAAAATAAATTTACTAATAATTAATTAACTATTAGTATAATTTATTCTTTATAAAAATATTATATTTTAAATAAATTGTATATATTGAGGTTGATAAATATATTAGGAAAATATTAGAAAGAGAAAAAAGGGAAATGGAGGGTACTGAACACAGTTGACACAAGTGGAATTGATAGGACAGTGCAGGGGCGGCATGCTTTGGCAGTTTATAAGTTTCGTAGGGGAGGGGGGGGGGGGCCCTACACTTTTGGCCTTCTATTTCTAACCTCTCGTCTCTTATCTCACCACTGACCAGTCACCACCCTTTTGCCCCCGTCTTTGCTGTAACTTTTTTCCCCCTTTTTGAATATCGTGTACGATTTTCCTACTCAACTTTTCATTTTTCATTTTAAATTTTCATAATTATATTTGTAATTATAACCGCAATCATATTAACTAATAAATCTCATAACAATTATAATTAATACGAGAAATGCATGTCTTGTATATTTGTAAATCTCTATTATGTTACCAATTTATAATTTAAATGAGATAGTTTTGAATATAAAAGAAAAAGGAAATTACAATGTGAACAGAATATATTTAATATATACCAAAATATTGTAATAACTAATAAGTATGGGATAATATATTAACAAGATGGTATAATATATATTATTGAGGGGATTGACTCTCTTTTGAAATATCATTCCCAGGGTTAAAGATCAAACCACAACTCGATTTCTAAACTACATTTGCTTAATACTCAACACAACCATCCCTTTTACTTTATGTATATTAACAAAACTTTTAAAAAAATAATAATATTAATATTTATAAAATTTCATTATTAAACTTAAATTTAACTTTTATTATTTAAATTGAATTTAAATAAAATTAAAATAATTTAACATGAAACTAAATAAAATTAAACTTAATAAATCATCAAACTCATAAACAGCTTTAACTATTTACGTAACTGAAAAAAATACAAGATAAAATAACAACTATATATACTAAAATTGCTTGCCATTTATGTGGCGAAAGAGGTCAGAGAATATATGAGAGCAATTGCTATTTATATATCCAACATGAATGGAAATGTATACAGCATACTTTGATCTTAGATCACTTGTAAAGAAAATTTATGCGAATATTTAAGAAAAAGAACTTAAAGAGATTTTGATTGTGTCAGTAAATTGAGGTTGTGAGATTTTAAAGTATTCATATTCAAGCTTCATTTTATGTAAATTATGTGCAGACTCTTTTTGAATTTTATTTTAATTATATATAAATTTATTTAAATTATTCTAATTTAGGTCCAGGTATATATCAGTTTCTAATCGGATGGCTGTTATTCTAGTTTTTTTGGAATAAAATGAAGAAGACTATTAGGGTAATAAGATAAGGGTTCTATGATAGGGTGTGTTTCATTTGGCTAAGACTTCATGAAAACTAGTCGTTTTAAAAATTCCAAAATAAAATAAAATAAAGGTAGGATATCTTACTATATTCGATTTTTTTCACTAAAAATAAAAATCCGAAGATATTCTTGTGCCACCCAAATTCATATATGTATATACATAAAATATAATAAAGTTTTCATGATTTGATTTAGTGAATAATGTCATTTTTCTCCATGCAATCCCTATCCCATCCCTCAAATAAAGTATATCATTATATTTCGGACAATATGAACAGATTTTCCGTAGACAGTGTTTATATATAAAAAAATTATGTTTTAGGGTAAGTTTTTTCTTTTTTATATCTATAATTGTATTAGTAGTGTTAATTCATTGCAACAATGTTGATTCGTTACATCAAAGATACATCCATTTTCAAAATTGTTCATATGATCATTATTGGCTTTTCTTAAGAATAGATGTACTCTCTACATGGTCGTAAATAAATCAAATTTATACTATCTAAATTGAAATATCGAGAAATATATATTATATATATTGAAAAGTGACTATTTTATCAATTATTTGTTGATTACTGTTGAGATATCAATAGATAGCGAAACAATCGATTAAAAAGAGAAGAGAAAATAACATGCTTCATATGTTGATATTTTTTGTTGCTACAACTTTCTTGTTATATAGTAGGTGCTTAGTACGTATATTAACTGTTAATTACAAAGAACTAATCCCTAAATACTAGGAGTTTTTATAACAACTTATTTACCAACTTCTACACTCCCCCTCAAGTTGGAGGGTGATGTATGTTTATCACTCCCAACTTGGATATTGAGTGTCGATGCTGTTGTGCTCCCAGTCCTTTGGTGAGAATGTCTGTAAGCTGTTCTTTTGTTGGAATGTATTCAGTTTTCACTAAACCTTTCTAGATACTTTCTCTCACAAAGTGGCAGTCAATTTAAATATGCTTGGTTCTTTCATGGTAAATAGGGTTTGCTGCAATTTGAATTGCAGCTTGACTGTCACAATAAATCACGTTTGGCTTACTTTATTTGATCCTCAATTCTCCAAGTAAGCCTTGTAACCATTTCAACTCTGCAATAGTAGATGCCATACCCCTATATTCGGTTTTTGTTGAAGTTCTTGAGACAGTTCTTTGTTTATTTGATTTCCAGGAGATTAAGGAGCTTCCAAGTTTTATACAATACCCCGTTACTGATTTCCTAGACATAAGACAAGATGCCCAGTCTGGATCACAGTATACAATTAACATTGGAACTCCATCAGAAGCAAATAGAATTCCTTGTCCTGGATTGCTTTTAATATATCTCACTATCCTCAATGTAGCTTCATAATGAGACTTCTTAGGCTTGTGCATGAACTGACTTAAATGTTGCACACCATAAGCAATGTCTGGCCTAGTGTTTGTCAAGTATAGCAATCTCTCAATTAGCCTTTGATAAATTGTTGCATCTGCTAGAACTTCATCATCATTTTTAGACTGTAATGTTTCATCAAATTTTGTTGTTGTAAGCTTTTGATTCTGTTCTAATGGAGTGACTGTTGATTTTTCTCATTTTAAACTGATATCTTCAATTAATTCGAGAGCATATTTCCTTTTCTTTAGCACAATACCTTCATTCGATCTTGGTACTTGTGTAACACCCCAAACCCGGCCTAGAAGTTAGGTCCGAATCTGGCGTGTCACATGGAAGTGTTTTTCGAAACCATATTTCTTGTTGTTAAAACTTGTTTGAGAGTTAAAGCCTCTTTGTTAAAACTCAAAGCACTTAAGCAATTGTTATCCACTTGAAAATGTAATTACTTTTAAAACCTTATCTGTTGCGGAAGCATATTTAAAATAAACAATTTACGAAAATGTGATGTTTAAAAATTGAGTTGCAGAAGCATTTTGAAAACGTTGCGGAAACGTAGTGTTTTGAAGACAGTTATCGTTTTGGAAATCGTATTCCACTTTTAGCAGTTATAAAACATCATAAATAAATATCACAAATAATAAGTTAAAAATAGAGAGGCCTTATTAAAACCCAAATCAAAATACTTGAATGTAAGCAATCAAAACGAAAAACATAAGCGAGCAGGTGGCCTTCTCCGAGTCCTCGCGGACCGTCCGTCTAAGGTGGGATTACTCATGCAGATTTAAAACGGGGTGAGTTTACGAAAAACTCGAGTGTGTAATCCCCTTACTAGAGTAACAGATTAGTATACGAAAAAGCGGCAAAAGCGATGCAGGCCAAAGCCCTTTAACCGTAATAACGATGCAGTCGGATCAAAGCATACGTGGGCCAAAGCCCACTACAATACCATTTGGGTCACGACCCATATCAGAATCAATTGGGCCTAGCCCAAACCAATAACGAGAACAGTGGCCTAAGCCCGATGCAAGATGTGAGATCTCATAACAGATATGCAATAGTATGAGGATGCATCCCACCCCGATCCAACCAACACACCACTCGTACCAACCCTACACTTACGTTGGGATAAAATCGACCCACCCAGCCAACACACCAATGTTAGTACCGGTTGCGGCACTAACTAAAATCGCAGTGAAGCTGCTAGAATATATATGCGGCTCTAAGCCTTCAGTAGCGGTATTATAATCGGCACAAAGCCATCAATAACTATATTATGTTTGGCACATAGCCATCAAACAACGGTAATATAATCGGCCTGCGACCTTGGGTAAATATGATCGACACAGAGTCATCGATATATATGTTAGGCACATAGCCACGGGTAAATACGATTAGCACAAAGCCATAATCAAGATGGCACAGAGCCATATTTAGGTTGGCACAGAGTCATAATCAGATTACGCGGCTTTAAGCCATCCGTCGGTCCACAGTCGTCTCGGGCGACCCGTGCGACCTTAACAGATCAATACTGGATCCACAGTCGTCATGCGACCCGTGCGACCCTAACAGAACTTCCTCCGTATCAATGTCCCAACCCCATGCAATATGACATGTATGTCATGCTCAATCATTACACGTGTATGCAAAATGGCCATGCTCGGTAACAAACATTTAGACATATATTAAAAGCATACCAGTTATACAACCACCGTCAAGTCAGTCAAATCATAACACAAGTCAGTCATATACCCACAAGGGCAAAACAGTCATTTTACCCTATAAGGGTATTTCGGTGATCCTACCCTTCAGGGGTATTTAGGTAATTTTGCAAACCGAGGTATTTCAGTAATTTTACAAATCGGAGGTATTTCGGTAATATTACAATCAGGGGTATTTTGGTAATTTTACAAATTAGGGGTATTTCGGTAATTTTGCAAACTGGGGGTATTTCGATAATTTTGCAACTCAAGGGTATTTCGATAATTTCACAAATCGAGGGTATTTTGGTAATTTTACAAATCGAGGGTATTTCAGTAATTTTACAAATCGAGGGTATTTCGGTAATTTTGTAAATCAGGGGTATTTTAGTAGTTTTGCAAATCGGGGGTCTCAGCGACCCAACAGAAGGTCCACCGTCGCCTCGAGCGACTTAAGTAACCTAAACAGTCACAACAGTGTAAATGGGCCTAAGGCCCATTACTCGGCCTAAGTGGGCCCGCACGCTCGTGTAGCCCAATTAGCCCAGAGATAGCCTTGACTATACGAGCAGCACAGTTCAAACCAATAGAAACCATATAACATGCATTTTATCCGTGTGGGGCCCACCAGCCCAGTGGGCCAACACGGCCCATTACCCAAAAACGACCCTAGCCATGTGGACTACACGGCTCGATCTAACATTTACCACAAGATGCAAATTTAATTTGTATGGGGCCTACAGGCCCATTGGGCCCACACGGCCCATTTCAACCCATCGAGGCCCATAACAGCCTCTACAGTCCTACTTCTAAGATTTGTAGGCTCGAATCACCACACGTGCTATCGCACGCTTGTGTGACATCAAACGCCGTATTTCGATTTTTTAACTTTTCGGCTTTTCGGCCGATCATCAACAGAGCACAAAGTTACACACTTGATTGCAAGCTTTTGCGAAACCCTAGAACACTAACCTACACCTAACCCAAAAATTACAATCAGTCTTCCATGCATTAATGCTCGAAAGCACTTAATCCCCAAAAGGATATTCACTTCCATACCTTGACTGAGTACCAAGCGATCTATTGCCCTTAGATCACTGACTAAGGATTGATCACCCATCCTTGGTACAACATGCATTGTATCTTAACCTCTTTAACTATTACCATGAACGAAAAATAACTAGAACCGAAAGAACGACAACTTACCACTACGTAGAACTAAGAACGATCGATAGAAGAAATCGGCCTATACCCACACGCAAGAGTCGAGACGCTTGTACCTTTTTTTCATGAATCGACAACACAGGAAGATGTTAGAAGAAAAGACCACAACGGTGGAGAGAAATTGAAACACCCCACACCCGGCCCACGAGCCTGAACCGGATCTGGTATGTTCCTTAAATAAATCGGTTTTCAATGTTCTAAATGACTTAGAGAAAATTTGTGTAATTTAAAAAAAATTGTTTTGGGTTGGGCTTAATTTGAAACCTATTTAATAAATTCTGGAAATCCAACTTAAATAAGGTGACAAAATAATTTTTGGGTTTATTATTTTAAAAGAAATAAATTTACTTATCTTTAATCAAACATAAATTGTATCATATTCAAATAAAAATAAATGTAAAATAAAGAAAATCCAATTGGGCCTTATGGCCTTATTACATCATTCAAACCCAAAATAAAGTACTAAAATTTCATAAAGTCCAAATTCCAAATAATTTCTTCAAGCGATGCATGGCCACCTTTTGCTCCTCGCCACCCGGTCCATTCTTGCTCATCACCTGAAAAATAATTCCCAAACGGTGAGTCAACAGACTCAATGTGTACATAGTACTAATTTCCAACAAATCGCATACAAGTCATATCAATATCATGTTCATACAAAATAAAGGATGATGCAACCCAAATCCAAACCTATTTGTCCATCCGCTACACACCACCCGTACCAACTTTGTACACCGGGGACTACTAAGTCGACCCTCCATCCGCTACACACCATCGAAGGCGATCGCTGCGATCGACGTGCTCATCGCCCACTTATGTTGTGTCATTAGACATCAGTATTCACTGGATGTAACCGGGTTACCACTTTTCACTTTATGTGACCGTAGTCACCACTTTACGTTGGTGAGACCGTAGTCATCACCTTCACTTTCTTCCTCCACAAATATCCCGAATGCCCCAATTATTTCATAACATATTTCACATACTTAATTTTCATTCATGTTACTAATCACATGTTCAAAATATATCACATTCACAATCCTATCAAAAGTAGGAAACGTGCACTGGTACTCCTTACCACATTTGTGGTGCTTAGCCACATTCACATACTTTATTACATATTTACATATCTAATGATTGCCATGCAATTTATTGAAAGTTAGTAAGAGTACACACCTTTTTCGCTTAATAGTTTCCGTGAATTCCCGTGAGAGCGATCTACCGATCTAGATCTTTCACTCCTATATTCGGCCATTAATTAAAACATATAAATAAACCTATTTGGTCTTAAAACCAAATCCTACTAGAAGTAGAATTACTTACCTAGTTGCCGAATTGATTTAATCAAGTCCCAACAGCTTGCTAGAATTCCTCTTCCTTGAAATCGGCTAATACTAGGTATGTAACCATGTCGGTTTTCGGTTTTGAAATAATGGAAAACACTTAAACAAATTATGCCTTGGCCGAATATCCCTTACCTTATGATGGGATTCCAAATCAAGAGGATTCCTTTATAAGCTGTTGAAATCCTATAACTTCGTGTTAGATTAGATCTAACTTTGAAAACGTGACTCATAATCTTTAACCACATATTTATATTTATAATCCTTACCTTAGATCCTTAGATTTCCCGAAAGATCCCCTTTTGATGTTGTGGATGATTGCCCTCTTTCTTAGAATCCACAAAGATTCAACTTAACAAGAGAAACGGAAGAAAATAGAAGAAAAAGAGAGAGATTTTTGCTTAATGAAAATTAGGCGAGAGGGGGTTTTGCCTAGGGAGAATTTCGGCAGAGAGGAAGAGGGAGCAAATGTTGATGAGTAGCCCTCCTGTCCTCCTTTTATAGCCAAAGTTATCAGCCTAGGAGTCCTTTACTTGGCCACCACTCCTCTTTTTGATAATATTATCTCTTTTATTTAAAAGATAAAAGCCTTTAATCCATCAATTATCTCTCAATTATCTCATTAGAAAATAATCCTTTATTTATCTCTTATTATTCACATATTTATATGAATAAAACTCCTTTATTTATCTCTTATTATTCACATATTTATGTGAATAAAACTCCTTTATTTATCTCTTATTATTCACATATTTATGTGAATAAAACTCCTTTATTTATCTCTTATTATTCACATATTTATGTGAATAAAACTCCTTTATTTATCTCTTATTATTCACATATTTATGTGAATAAAACTCCTTTATTTCTCTCCTATATCCAAGTTTCCCGAAATGTTCAAGTTTCCATTTTTGGATCATTTCCAAAAATGTTTAGGTTTCCAAAATGTCTAAGTTTCCAAAATGTCCATTTCCATTTCCATTTTCATTTCCATCTCCATTTTCATTTCCATTTTCATTTTCATTTCCATTTTCATTCATTTCTAGGTTTCCAAAAGTATCAAAAATTTATTCATAATACTTAAGACTTGTCATTTCATACAATTGATCCAAAAATGCATAGGCCCTTCCTAGGATGTTACAGCTTCTACCCTTTAAATAAAATTTCGTCCTCGAAATTTCCTAACTAAACAGCTTGAGGGTATTGTCTTTGTCGCATTGTCTCTTCCGGCTCCCCACGAAGCTTCTTCCGATCCATGATTGCGCCATAACACCTTGACTAAAGGCACCGACTTCTTTCGTAGTGCTTTCACGCCACGCCCAAGATCTGAATCGGCTCCTCCTCGTAGGATGGATCCGCCTTAACTCCACTTCTTCAACAGTACCACATGAGACGGATCCGATCGATAGCGGCGTAGCATGGACACATGAAATACGTCGTGCATTTGATGCAACTCGGTGGCAACTCCAATTGGTATGCCACCGCCCAACTCGCTTCAAGATTTGATAGGGCCTATAAACCTTGGGCTTAGCTTCCTTTGCGATCGAACCGCATAACCTTCTTCCAAGGTGAGACCTTTAGAAACACTTGATCTCCTACTTCAAACTCAATTTCTTTCCTCTTAAGGTCTGCGTCGACTTACATCTGCTCGAAGCTTCTTTCAACCGTGCCCGAATTAATTCCACCTTCTCCTCGCTTTCGCCACTAACTCTGACCCAAAACGCGGCGTTCTCTAACTCGGTCCAACAAGTTGGTGTTCTACATTTCCTTCCATACAATGCTTCGTATGGTGCCATCCGAATGCTTGCCTCGATAGCTGTTGTTGTAGGCGAACTCGGCTAGAGGCAAGTAATCTTCCCAACTTCCTCGGAAATCCATCACACGACCTCTTAGCATATCTTCCAACACTTGTATAACCTGTTGCATCGCCTGGCCGATTGTGGATGAAAAGCCGTAGTGAAGTCTAGCTTAGTGCCTAATGCTTGATGAAGTGCTTTCTAAAATCGAGACGTAAACCTTGGGTCTCTATCGGAGATGATCGACATCGGTACCCTCGTGTAGCCTCACGATCTCCGCCACATATAACTTGGCTAACTTTTGAAGGAATAGTCGATCCTCACAGGGATAAAATGTGCGGACTTGGTCAAACGGTCCACTATCACCCATACCGAGTCCTTCTTAGTGGGCGTAAGGGAAGCCCACTAACTAAGTCCATGGTAATTCTTTCCCACTTCCATTGGGGAATCTCAATTGGTTGAAGCAATCTGATGGGACTTGGTGTTCACCTTTACTTGCGACATGTCAAACATTTCCCCACAAATTCAGTCACCTCTCGCTTTCAGTCCGACCACCAAAATTGTTCCCTTAGATCTCTATACGACTTGATGCCTCCGGGATGCATAGCATAAGGACTACCATGCGCTTCCGAAGAATCCTTTGTCTCAACTCCTTATCCTCGGCATACAAACCTTTTCCTTGTAGCACAGTACTCCTTCATCATTGACGCCATAATCCTTTAATCCTCCTTTCCGTACTTCTGCAGTAACTTAGTACTTAAGTCCTTATCCGCCAACTCGTCCCTCTTTTCACCTCCTTCACCAGTTGGCTTGACTTGTAACTCTCGCCAACAAAGCTTCCGTCTTCATACAAACTTAAGTGAGCGAACAAAGCCCTTAAATCCGACACAACCTTCCTACTTAGGGCGTCGGCTACCACATTCGCCTTGCCCTGATGGTATTCTATCGAATAGTCATAATCTTTCAATAACTCCACCCACCTTCGTTGCCTCAAGTTCAACTCCTTCTCGAGTCAACAAATACTTAAGGCTTTTGTGGTCCGTGTAAATTACTCGACCTTTCTCCATAAAGGTAGTGCCTCCAAACTTTGAGGGCGAAAACCACCGCCATGAAGTTCCAAGTCATGAGTTGGGTAGTTCACCTCATGCGGCCTTAATCGTCGAGATGCATAAGCGACTACCTTTCCTTCTTGCATTAGCACACACCCTAACCCCATAATGCGAAGCATCACAATATACTACGAAGTCCTTACCGCCTCCCAATGAATTAACACCGAGCTTCACAAGACCTTTTTAAGCTTTTCAAAGCTCTCCTGTTGCTTATCCGTCCACACAAACGGTACTTCCTTCCTTAGTAACTTTGTCAAAGGTGCGGCTATTGACGAGAATCCTTCCACAGAACCTTCCGTAATAGCTTTGCCAAGCCTAAGAAACTTCTCGATTTCAGCCACCGACCTAGGTGGTTTCCAATCCAACACTGCTTCGATCTTCCTAGGATCCACTCTTATTCCTTCTCATGGATACCACATGTCCTAGGAACGCCACTTCCTTGAGCCAAAATTCGCACTTGCTGAATTTGGCATAAAGCTTCTTTTCCTTAACACTTCTAACACAACTTCGGAGACGCTCATCGTGCTCCTCCTCCGCCTTGAATACACCAAAATGTCGTCGATGAACACCACGACGAATCTATCCAAGTAGGGTTGGAAAACCCTATTCATCATATCCATGAACGCGCGGCGGTGCATTCGTCAACCCAAACGGCATCACCACAAATTCAAAATGACCGCACCTTGTCCTAAAAGCGGTTTTATGAATATCGGCCTCCTTCACTTTCGCTTGATGATACCCCGACCTTAAGTCGATCTTTGAGAACACAAATGCCCTTTTTCGCTTGGTCGAACAAGTCATCTATCCTTGGCAAAGGATACTTGTTCTTGATGGTCGGTTTGTTCAATCGACGATAATCTATGCACATCCGCATAGTTCCATCCTTCTTCTTCACAAAGAGAACCGGTGCTCCCCACGAGACACACTTTGGTCGAATGAACCTACGATCCAACAACTCTTGGATTTGAGCCTTGAGCTCCACTAACTCATTTGGTGCCATTCGGTAGGGAGCGATTGACACAGAGCGAGTTCTGGTAGCAAATCTATTCCAAATTCCACTTCTCTATCTGGGGGTATTCCGGGCAACTCCTCCGGAAATACATCCTCAAAATCCCTTACTGTTCTAACTCCCTTAACACCTTCCTCTTCTCCTCTTAACGCACTCACGAAGGCTAAGAATGCCTTACATCCTTTCTTAACCATTTTCTCGGCCTTCAGTGCCGAAACTACGTTAGACAAGTAGTTCCTCCTTTCTCCGATCATCACTACTACCTCATCTTCCGGGTTCTTAGTTCCATACGTTTAGCCGCACAATCCAACACGGCTCGATGCTCTACTAGCCAATCCATTCCAAGTATAAGCTCAAACTCTCCGAAGGGTAATTCCATTAAGTCAGCCCAAAAGTTCGCTCCCTGAATCTCTAGGGGTACATTCCGAAAGATCCTATCTATCCTCACCGCTTGGCCTAAAGGGCTTACTACGCTTATCCGCCTATCGAAAGTTCGAGTCTAGGTCTAGTGTTTCAACCACACTACATGCAACATAGGAATGAGTTGAGCCCACATCAATAAGAGCAAAATAGGGTTTGTCATGAATAAAGAACGTCTCGGGTTATAACATCCGGCGCGTCTCCTCTTCCTCCTCCGGCGAACCGCGTAAACCAAACCCGTTGCCTTGCTTCGGCGTTAGCCGCACCTCGCCCCGAGCTCCACGGCCTCTGCCACTACCTCGTTGGCCGACCCACGACCTCTTTGAGGTCATTGTCCGCCTCTACCACCGGTTAGCATTCCGAGTCTGCTGGTTGGCTCTCATCTAATAGCTTGGGGCAATCCTTAATCATATGGTCCTTGGACCCACACTTGAGACATCGTCCCGCCTTTTTCCAACACTCTCCCCGTGCTTCCTTCCACAATGTTCACAAGGGCGAAATTGCCACCGTACACTCAACTGTTGACTTTGTGGCTCTGTCAACTCTAGGCCTCTTGTGGCCTTTTCCAGGATGGCCCAAAACCTCTTTTGGGCTTATTTCATCCACACCGCTTGGTGGCGTCCTTAATTCCTCACCACTTTAGCCTTTTCCACCAAGGCGGAGAATTCCCGCTCCCGATGCGGTGCTATCAAAAGTCTCAAATCGTCCCTAAGTCCGTCCTCAAAACGAACACGGCGTTCATGCTCGCCGCCACTACTCCTCGGCATATCGGCTCAACCTCAAGAATTCTCGCTTCATATTCGGTGACGATGACTTACTTCCTTGTACCAACCCCGAAAAGCCTTCCTTTGCTCATCTATATACCGGGTTCCCACATACTTCTTCCAAATGCTTCCTTAGCATATTCCTGTGTCGATCTTCCGCCGTGGCACCGTCCCGAACGGTTAACCACCATTGATACGCTTCATCGCGCAATGCTGCCGTCATCCCTTTCAACTTCTCCTCGGGGTCAAGTCGAGCTCATCCATGATGCGCTCGGTTGCTTCCAACCAAGATCACCGTTGTCTTGGGTGCCACTCCCGATACTCCTCTAAACATTTCACTCCATTAGCACGGAGCCGCTCAGAGCCTGGACTTACGATTTCTGAATTGTTTCTCGCACCACCACCAATTCCAAAACTCGCAAAGACGACTGCGACACGGCATCTTCCCCTCATGCGAGCTCCTTTGCTCAACATTGACAAATTTGGGGGTGATGGTGGTGGTGGTATCTCATTGTCGTAACCTTGTCCCGATCTAATGAGTCATCCTTCCTTTACCTCTTCCACGACGACCACGTCCTCTTGAGCTCATTATCGACGAGATCTGATTAAGGAATTTTATGTATTAGTATTCTTGTTTCACTTATTACCCGATGATATCTTATGAAGAAGAGTTTAAGAGTGGTTCTTTCGTATTCATACATGCATACAGTCTTGTATTCATTCATTCATCCATCAACAAATATGAACTTTCGTTCATTCAAAGAAACGTTGTAATTCTTGTTGTTGTTTTCGTTATTTTGCTTTTCCACTACCCAGGGGCATTTTCGTAATTTTATCCTACAGTGGGTATTTTCAGTAAATTTTCAAAAATAAAAAGTTCCCCGTGATTTTGACGAAAGTATTTTGGTACTTCTAAAGTTCCGGGAAATTTTGGAAGAATTTTGAAATCCAGGGTATTTCGGTAATTTTTGATCTCGTGGGTATTTTGATAATTTTTCCAAAAATCGTGGTAAATTTGTAAAATTTATTAAGTTAGGGATATTTTCCAAGATTGTAAAACATTGAGGGTTCCTTTGAGAGTTACACTTTTCAAAGCAATGATATTGCAAAAGTTTGGAAATCAAGGTCGTTTTGGTAATTTTGTAAGTTAGAGCAATTTTGTAATTTTCCAAAATCAAGATAGTTTGATATTTTACAAATTAGGGTTTTGAACATTTGATAAAGTAATGAAATTTTGTTAAAACTATGGGTGGTTTGGTCATTTTATAAACCAAGGGTATTTTTTTTTAGAAGAAAATGTTGTAAAATAGTTCTCATAAGTTTCTAAGAGTTTTAAAACTAAATTTTGGTTATACATTTTTTTATTTTTTTATAAAAGAAAACGGCTAAGTCCCTTTCGGGTTTTATTCTTTGTGTTTAGCCTATGACCGAGCCCTCTCTGGTCGTGGTGAACCAAAGCTACGCACTGTGCAGGATTCGAATGAAGAGGAGGTGAGTCACGCGGATCGCTTAAATACCAAGCTCTCACCGACCTTTCTAGACATGCGCACGCAGGTTGCCACACCACCGAGCCTTCCGAGTTAGGGCGAACCGGTTACGCACTGCAGGATACTGCGAAGAGGAGGTGAGTCACTAGGACCGCTTAAATACCGTGCTCTTCCGATCCAATCCTAGACATGCGTGCATGTGGGTTGCCACACCCTAGCTTAATAACTTAGTCATAGGTTTGTTAAGTTCATTAAGTCTTATGAGTTTCAAGTGTTTGAGTAGTCTAATCCTAGTGTTCAAGTTCCTATCACACTATTCTACGCTCCATGCCTTTTCTACCCTTTTACAATTCATAATTCACATAATCACACGGATGGTTAAAGGTACTTACACGTGGATCATGCGGGTTCGGAGACTTAGGTGCCATGCCATAAAACCTGCTTATTTCAAAGAAATTCATTTGGGCTCGAATTGAAAACGTTTTGGCCTCGAGCCCACAGCCGAGATTTTTAAAACTGGGCTCGATATCAATCGAACACCCCACACCCGCCCACGCGAGCCCGAACCGATCTCGTATGTTCCTTAAATAAATCGGTTTTCAATGTTCTAAATGACTTAGAGAAAATTTGTGTAATTTAAAAAAATTGTTTTGGGTTGGGCTTAATTTGAAACCTATTTAATAAATTCTGAAATCCAACTTAAATAAGGTGACAAAATAATTTTTGGGTTTATTATTTTAAAAGAAATAAATTTACTTATCTTTAATCAAACATAAATTGTATCATATTCAAATAAAAATAAACAGAAATAAAGAAAATCCAATTGGGCCTTATGGCCTTATTACATCATTCAAACCCAAAATAAAGTACTAAAATTTCATAAAGTCCAAATTCCAAATAATTTCTTCAAGCGATGCATGACCACCTTTTGCTCCTGCGCCGACCCGGTCCATTACTCGCTCATCACCTAAAAATAATTCCCCAACGGGTGAGTCAACAGACTCAATGTGTACATAGTACTAATTTCCAACAAATCGCATACAAGTCATATCAATATCATGTTCATACAAAATAAAGGATGATGCAACCCAAATCCAAACCTATTTGTCCATCCGCTACACACCACCCGTACCAACCTCAGTACACCGCGGGGACTACTAAGTCGACCCTCCATCCGCTACACACCATCGAAGGCGATCATTGCAATCGACGTGCTCATCGCCCACTTATGTTGTGTCATTAGACATCAGTATTCACCGGATGTAACCGGTTACCACTTTTCACTTTATGTGACCGTAGTCACCACTTTACGTTGGTGAGACCGTAGTCATCACCTTCACTTTCTTCCTCCACAAATATCCCGAATGCCCCAATTATTTCATAACATATTTCACATACTTAATTTTCATTCATGTTACTAATCACATGTTCAAAATATATCACATTCACAATCCTATCAAAAGTAGGAAACGTGCACTGGTACTCCTTACCACATTTGTGGTGCTTAGCCACATTCACATACTGTTACATATTTACATATCTAATGATTGCCATGCAATTTATTGAAAGTTAGTAAGAGTACACACCTTTTTCGCTTAATAGTTTCCGTGAATTCCAGTAGAGCGATCTACCGATCTAGATCTTTCACTCCTATATTCGGCCATTAATTAAAACATATAAATAAACCTATTTGGTCTTAAAACCAAATCCTACTAGAAGTAGAATTACTTACCTAGTTGCCGAATTGATTTAATCAAGTCCCAACAGTTGCTAGAATTCCTCTTCCTTGAAATCGGCTAATACTAGGTATGTAACCATGTCGGTTTCGGTTTTGAAATAATGGAAAACACTTAAACAAATTATGCCTTGGCCGAATATCCCTTACCTTATGATGGGATTCCAAATCAAGAGGATTCCTTTATAAGCCTGTTGAAATCCTATAACTTCGTGTTAGATTAGATCTAACTTTGAAAACGTGACTCATAATCTTTAACCACATATTTATATTTATAATCCTTACCTTAGATCCTTAGATTTCCCGAAAGATCCCCTTTTGATGTTGTGGATGATTGCCCTCTTCTTAGAATCCACAAAGATTCAAATTTTAACAATGAGAACGGAGAAGAAAATAGAAGAAAAAGAGAGGATTTTTTGCTTAATGAAAATTCGGCAGAGAGGGGTTTTGCCTAGGAGAATTTCTAGAGAGAGGAAGAGGAGCAAATGTTGATGAGTAGCCCTCCTGGTCCTCCTTTTATAGCCAAAGTTATCACCTAGGAGTCCTTTACTTGGCCACCACTCCTCTTTTGATAATATTATCTCTTTTATTTAAAAGATAAAAGCCTTTAATCCATCAATTATCTCCTCAATTATCTCATTAGAAAATAATCCTTTATTTATCTCTTATTATTCACATATTTATGTGAATAAAACTCCTTTATTTATCTCTTATTATTCACATATTTATGTGAATAAAACTCCTTTATTTATCTCTTATTATTCACATATTTATGTGAATAAAACTCCTTTATTTATCTCTTATTATTCACATATTTATGTGAATAAAACTCCTTTATTTCTCTCCTATATCCAAGTTTCCCGAAATGTTCAAGTTTCCATTTTTGGATCATTTCCAAAAATGTTTAGGTTTCCAAAAATGTCTAAGTTTCCAAAAATGTCCATTTCCATTTCCATTTTCATTTCCATCTCCATTTTCATTTCCATTTTCATTTTCATTTCCATTTTCATTCATTTCTAGGTTTCCAAAAGTATCAAAAATTTATTCATAATACTTAAGACTTGTCATTTCATACAATTGATCTGAAAAATGCATAGGCCCTTCCTAGGATGTTACAGAAATAAAAGTAAACCAAGAGCACTTACTGATTCATCAGAGAACCCTTACTAGTCGAAAACAGAGTGAATGACTAGGGGGAATTATTCGACTAACCCAACACACGAAAGGAGAGCAGAACCGAAACAACAGAAATGATGGGGAAAGAGTAGATATATTCGGTCAAGGACAATGACCGATTGGAAGGGAGGGAGTAAGAAGGTTCGACAAAGGTAAATAATAATTAAGGGAAGAAATAATAGGCAATAGCAACCTACTTGAGAGATGCCAGGGTATTCTGCCAAGAAAAGGGAAAAACAATTGGCCTCCAAGAGAGCACAAGACGAGAAAGAAGAGAATAAAAGAATAAGTTGCACCTAAAGTCGGCTAACAATTAATGGTCAAAAAGAAAAGACTCGGTTGAAGAGTACGCAAAGAACAATTCCAGCACCAAAGAAAAAAAGAGCCGAATTTGGAAAAAGAAAAGCAAAATTCAGCAATGCCCCTCCTTATTAATCCCCGAAGCCGACGATGAGAAAAACCTTCCTAGCCAAATTTTCCTAGGCTTCCTATACCAATTCGGCTCAAACCCTCATCAATTCAAACTCTACCTTTTTCTCCATAAATCACTCCATTAATTCTCCCCTAAAATCTCTCCACATTTTCCTCCTCCAAATCCCCAACAACCATCATCCATATCCCATGATACTCTCCCCCTTTTACCAAGTCCACAACCACTCCAAAGAGTTTGAATCCACCACAACTCTTGCCATCCATGCTGCAAAATAAAACCTCCCTTTCTCCTCAAGAGACTTGAACCTTAGACCACAAGCTTCACTCCCTACGCCACTTGTTACTAAGCCACAAGCTCCTCTTGTGTCACAATTTAATCTTAATTACTTAAAAGGCTTGCACCCAGGAGGCATGGTTCCCCTAATGCTAAAAATAAAAAATTTCCCATATGACATGGCTTGAACCCAGGACTTCATAGAAGCCCCATAACCTTCCAAAATCACTCACCCAATAGATCCTTCATGCAAAAGTGCCATTTTCTTGTTCTCAAAAATTTTAAACAATCCTATGCCCAAGGCCCAATAGGCCCAATTCTACTAGGCCCAAAAATTCGGGGCGTTACAATTCTACCCTCCTTAAAGAAATTTTGTCCTCGAAATTTCCAAATCTTAGAACGGTCGCACAACCCAACTACACCACCGCGCTTCCGCTGCGCACTCTAATTCCAAAACATTACCTCTTACGCACACCCAAAATACCTATCCACTAGAGCAGATAGATATCATACAAATTAAATTTCCATATCCACAACATCACACAGCATAAATACAAAATCTAAATTTAATCATCACAGTACAGTCTAATATCTAAAGTAATCACAGTGTTTCCTGTTGCATAATAGTAGACAACGATATTCAGAAAACTTACGGATTCGGCGCCGAAGACTCGGTGTGCCACACTTTTCAAAAAAATACCTCAAAACACTTCACATATTTGAAACCAACCTCTTGTAATACAAAATTTTGAAAACCCATTCCACGTCCGAGTTTTGCAACCTGGCTCTGATACCACTAAATGTAACACCCCAAACCCGGCCTAGAAGTTAGGCCCGAATCTGGCGTGTCACATGGAAGTGTTTTTCGAAACCATATTTCTTGTTGTTAAAACTTGTTTGAGAGTTAAAGCCTCTTTGTCAAAAATCAAAACACTTAAGCAATTGTTATCCACTTGAAAACGTAATTACTTTTAAAACCTTATCTGTTGCGGAAGCATATTTAAAATAAACAATTTACGAAAACGCGATGTTTAAAAATTGAGTTGCAGAAGCATTTTGAAAACGTTGCGGAAACGTAGTGTTTTGAAGACAGTTATCGTTTTGAAAATCGTATTCCACTTTTAGCAGTTATAAAACATCATAAATAAATATCACAAATAATAAGTTAAAAATAGAGAGGCCTTATTACAACCCAAATCAAAATACTTGAATGTAAGCAATCAAAACGAAAAACATAAACATTGTGTGGCCTTTTCCGAGTCCCTCGCAGCACCGATCCGTCTAAGGCTGGGGATTACCTGCACAGTTTAAAACGGGGTGAGTTTACGAAAACTCAGTGTGAAATCCCCTTACTAGAGTAACAGTCAGTATACAGAAATAGAAACCGAAATAGTCTGGGCCAAAGCCCTTTAACCGTAACAGTACAGTCCAGATCAAAGTATACGTGGGCCAAAGCCCACTACAATACCATTTGGGTCACAGCCCATAACAGAATCAATTGGGCCTAGCCCAAACCAAAAATAGAACAGGTGGCCTAAGCCCGGATGCGATGTGAGATCTCATAACAGATATGCAATAGTATGAGGATGCATCCCACCCCGATCCAAATTAACTCACCACCCGTACCAACCCTACACTTACGTGGGGATAAAATCGACCCACCCAGCCAACACACCAATGTTAGCACCGGTTGCGGCACTAACCGAAATCGCAGCGAAGCTGCTAGAATATATATGCGGCTCTAAGCCTTCAGTAGCGGTATTATAATTGGCACAAAGCCATCAGTAACTGTATTATGTTTGGCACATAGCCATCAGCAACGATAATATAATCGGCACACAACCTTGGGTAAATAAGATCGACACAGAGTCATCGATAAATATGTTAGGCACATAGCCACGGGTAAATACGATTGGTACAAAGCCATAATCAAGATGGCACAGAGCCATAATCAGATTACGCGGCTTTAAGCCGTCCGTCGGTCCACAGTCGTCTCGGGCGACCCGTGCGACCTTAACAGATCAATACTGGATCCACAGTCGTCATGCGACCCGTGCGACCCTATCAGAACTTCCTCCGTATCAATGTCCCAACCCCATGCAATATGACGTGTATGTCATGCTCAATCATTACACGTGTGTCGAAACCATTTTTTAGAGTTGGTTAAAAACGGGGATCGACTTTAAAAAACGGAAATGGAGTCGCCACCAATCCCTTTTTACTTAGGTGTGATTGGATCACCTTGCAAAACATTTTATTTTAAAACATTGATTTTGGTCCACTAAATACAAGAAAACGGGTTCGGGAGTCGGTTACGCATGAGGAAGGGTTAGCACCCTCGTAGCCCAAAAATTGGTACCTAATTGATAAAATCATGTCCGAATGTTGAAATTTTGAAAAATTTTAAAATATGATCCTTTTATTAGAAAGAAAACCAAGACTTACCTATTTCAAAGAAATAACATGTTATATCCAATAAGTTAGGATATAACATCTCACGACTTCGAAGTTAGGCTCGCTTTTATTTTGTAGAAAATTCTTATCTCGAAATATAAAACATCATATCCAGTAAGTTAGGGTATAATGTTTGGAATTTCCAAGAATAAGTTTTAATTTAGAAGTTTATGAATTTCAATTTTAAAAGAAAAGGGATACTTAATATTTTAAGTTCAACGATAAAAATCGAAACCCAGTGAGTTAGGGCACAATTTTTCTCGAAGCCCCCAAATATCAGATATCACCGAATTTTTTGAAACTATTTGAATAAAATGTGTCAATTCAAAAGGTGTTTTTATAAGGCAATGGTTTGAGTAAGATATTATGACATACATATTTAATAGCAATTCTACATAACTACAAATTATACTAACAATAAATAATAAAAGAATAATATAACGTAAATATATAAAGAACTATGTTAAACAATAATAAATGATCAAAAGAACATAAATAAATAAACATGTGGTATAAAATAAATAGCAATAATTAAGACTTTCGCGAAAAAACAAAATCAAATGAAAAAGGGAATAATATATTTAAACATTGAATAAAAAATAAAAGCATGTGACAATTTTTTTTTAAAATGATTTAACATATATATATAAATTAAAAAAATACTTATAATAAATGTATATAATTTAATAATTTAATACATATATAAATGATTACATATAATAAAAATGATTAGTAAATAATATATAATATTTTTATAAAAACATATATATATAATAAAATTACATATGTAATAAACAATATAAATGAAATATGTTATATAATATAAATAGATTTTATACAAAATAAAATTTTAAAAATAATATATGATATAATATAATACTATACAATATACAAATTAAAAAATATAATAAGATAAATAATATACAAATTATAAAATAATATATAAATTATATTAAACCAAATAAATAATAATTAAATATATAAGGATAATACATGTAATATATATATATATATATGAATTTTATACGATTAACAAAAATAATAAGAATAATATAACATTTTAATATAATAAAATAATTAAATGTAGAATTAGAATAATTTAAAAAATAAAATAAAAAGGTTTTAAAATGAATAAGGATTAAATTAAAATAAATTTTAAAAAATAAATTTAAAATACAAAAAGGACGATATTGAAATGCGCGCCGAGAATGTAAGGACCAATTGGGCAATTATGCCTCATTTTCAAAACGGCGTCATTCTGTTACCAGCCTTTAAATAGCCCAAGGGATTAAATTAAAATGTAAACAAAAATTTAGGGCCAAATTAAAAATAAAAAAAAATTAAATTAAACGGAATTAAAAATAATAAAATTGCAGGAGGACTAAAATGGCAATTAGACCATTTAACAAAAACACGCGGATCCTACCCGGGTTTTCGGGTCAACGCGCAGATCTTCCTTAAAACGACGTCGTTTTAACGCTTATTGACTTAAGCGAAAACGACGTCGTTTTTAAAATGCTATATAGGTCAATTTTCAGACCAAAAAACTCATTTAGCCTCTATTTTAAAAAAAAATTAAGAACTCTCTCGATCCCTCCTCTCCTCTGTTGGAGTTCGGTCGTCGGGTTCCTGAGCCACGCGCTCTACGCGCCCCACGCGCCGCCACCGTCGGTGGCCGGAGAGTCGAATCTCTCTGTTTCAAAGGTAATATTCTCGCCCCTTTTTTTATTTTTTTAAATAGTATTTGCATGCACAAATGTATAGAAAATAAATAAAAAAAATAAAATAGAATGAAATATAGAAAACAAATCACCTCTTATGACAAGATTTATGTATTTTATTTCTTTGAATATTTTTTTATTCTCTGTTTGTGTATGTATCGTGTCCTGTTTTACAGTTTGCTTGGGGTTTTTATAACCCGAAAAAAATGAAAAAGAAGGAAATACATCTATGTTGCTATATTTGCTGCTGTATTTCTTTCCATTTTTGCAGGTCTGGAGCGGAGATCTCGGCTTCGGAGCGCGACTCACGCGTTGATGGCGGCGTGGCCGAGGGGCTGGTTGTTGGGTGCTGCGGCGCCTAGGGTTTCCCAAAAACCCTAGGTCTCTGAATCTGCTGAAGTTTTGAGCCCCTTTGGGCAGCATGGATTTGGGTCTGGGGGCTGGGTAGTCTGTTTAGGGTTTGTAATTTGGGGTGTTGGGTATTTGGGCCATCTGTTTGAGGTGTAAATGGGCTACGGGTTAATTTATTTTTCGGGCTCTGTAAATGGACTTTATTGGACTTTATTATATTATTTTTTTGGTTTTTTTTTCATGAATAAAATGGGCTCGGGCAAAATGGGTCATTACAACGTGTATGCAAAATGGCCATGCTCGGTAACAAACATTTAGACATATATTAAAAGCATACCAGTCATACAACCACCGTCAAGTCAATCAAATCATAACACAAGTCAGTCATATACCCACAAGGGCAAAACAGTCATTTTACCCTATAAGGGTATTTCGGTGATCCTACCCTTCAGGGGTATTTAGGTAATTTTGCAAACCGGGGGTATTTCGGTAATTTTGCAAACTGGGGATATTTCGGTAAATTTTAAACTCAAGGGTATTTCGATAATTTCAGAAATCGAGGGTATTTCGATAATTTTGCGAATCGGGGCTATTTCGATAATTTTGCAAATTGGGGGTATTTCGGTAATTTTGCAAACCGGGGGTATTTCGGTAATTTTTCAAATCGGGGGTCTCAGCGACCCAACAGAAGGTCCACCATTGCCTCGAGCGACTTAAGTAACCTAAACAGTCACAACGGTGTAAATGGGCCTAAGGCCCATTACTCGGCCTAAGTTGGCTCGCACGCTCGTGTGGCCCAATGAGCCCAAAGATAGCCTTGGCTATACGAGCAGCACAGTTCAAACCAATAGAAACCATATAAGATGCATTTTATCCGTGTGGGGCCCACCAGCCCTTGGGCCCATACGACCCATTGCCCAAAAACGACCCTAGCCATGTGGACTACACGGCTCGATCTAACATTTACCACAAGATGCAAATTTAATCCGTGTGGGGCCCACAGGCCCATTGGACCCACACGGCACATTTTGGCCCATCGAGGCCCATAACAGCCTCTACAGTCCTACGCTTAAGATTTGTAGGCTCGAATCACCACACGTGCGATCGCACGCTTGTGTGGCATCAAACATCGTATTTCGGCTTTTTGACTTTTCGGCTTTTCGGCCGATCATCAACAGGGCACAAAGTTACACACCTGATTGCAAGCTTTCGCGAAACCCTAGAACACCAACCTACACCTAACCCAAAAATTACAATCAGTCTTCCATGCATTAATGATCGAAAGCACTTAATCCCCAAAAGGATATTCACTTCCATACCTTGACTGAGTACCAAACGATCTATTGCCCTTAGATCGCTGACTAAGGATTGATCACCCATCCTTGGTACAACCTGCATTGTATCTTAACCTCTTTAACTATTACCATGAACGGAAAATACTAGAACCGAAAGAACGACAACTTACCACTACGTAGAACTAAGAACGATCGATAGAAGAAATCGGCCTATACCCAGTCGCAAGAGTCGAGACGCTTGTACCTTTTTTTCATGAATCGGCAACACAGGAAGATGTTAGAAGAAAAGACCACAACGGTGGAGAGAAACAATAGTAAACCAAGAGCACTTATCGATTCATCAGAGAACCCTTACTAGCCGAAAACAGAGTGAATGACTAGGGGAAATTATTCGACTAACCCAACACACGGAAGGAGAGGAGAACCGAAACAACAAAAATGAGGGGAAAAGAGTAGATATATTCGGTCAAGGACAATGACCGATTGGAAGGGAGGGAGTAAGAAGGTTCGGCAAAGGTAAAGAATAATTAAGGGAAGAAATAATCGGCAATAGCAACCTACTCGAGAGATGCCAGAGTATTCTGCCAAGAAAAGGGAAAAACAATTGGCCTCCAGGAGAGCACAAGACGAGAAAGAAGAGAATAAAAGAATAAGTCGCACCTAAAGTCGGCTAACAATTAATGGTCAAAAAGAAAAGACTCGGTTGAAGAGTACGCAAAGAACAATTCCAGCACCAAAGAACAAAAGAGCCGAATTTGGAAAAAGAAAAGCAAAATTCGGCAATGCCCCCCTTATTAATCCCCGAAGCAGACGATGAGAAAAACCTTCCTAGCCAAATTTTCCTAGTCCTATACCAATTCGGCTCAAACCCTCATCAATTCAAACTCTACCTTTTTCTCCATAAATCACTCCCTTAATTCTCCCCTAAAATCTCTCCATATTTTCCTCCTCCAAATCCCCAACAACCATCATCTATATCCCATGATACTCTCCCCCTTTTACCAAGTCCACAACCACTCCAAAGAGTTTTAATCCACCACAACTCTTGCCATCCATGCTACAAAATAAAACCTCCCTTTCTCCTCAAGAGACTTGAACCTCATACCACAAGCTTCACTCCCTACGCCACTTGCCACTAAGCCACAAGCTCCTCTTGTGTCACAATTTAATCTTAATTACTTAAAAGGCTTGCAACCAGGAGGCATGGTTCCCCTAATGCTAAAAATAAAAAATTTCCCATATGATATGGCTTGAACCCAGGACTTCATAGAAGCCCCATAACCTTTCAAAATCACTCACCCAACAAATCCTTCATGCAAAAGTGCCATTTTCTTGTTCTCAAAAATTTTAAACACTCCCATGCCCAAGGCCTAGTAGGCCCAATTCTACTAGGCCCAAAAATTCGGGGCGTTACAACTTGATCCCAAGAAAAAACTTAAGACTTCTAAGGTCCTTCATCTTGAAATTCTTGTGCAATATAACTTTTAATTCACTGATCAATTCACTGTCATTTCCTGTAATCAGTAGATCATCAGCATATATTAACATGATGACTTGTTTGGATCCCACACTTTTTTTGAATATGGAGTAGTCATGTGTACTCTGAATGTATCCATGTAAAACCAAAGTTTTAGTCAACTTTAAATTCCACTGTCTTGAAGTTTATTTCAAGCCATAGAGAGATTCAAGCAACTTGAAGACCTTATGCTTCCCTTGGTTGCAAAATCCCTCTAGAAGCGTCCTGAACACTTCTTCTCACAAATTACCTTGTAAAACAGAACTGAAGACATCTAGCTGATAAAGTGGCCAATTAAAGAGGGTTGCAAGAGCAATAATAGTTCAGATATAGTGGCAACGAAGTGTTGTGTATGTAAAGGTAAATGATTATAACAAAAAAGAAGGAGAATATGAACCTTTTATTGCAAGTGAAGAGGATGAAGAGGATGGATGAGAACATACAAAGTCTTTGAGCCAAGATGGTCGTGTAGTGGTTCTCATGGATCTTCTAAGAGGAGGAGATGGATGTCAAAATGGAAATGATGAATGATCCAAAGTAAAAGAGAAAGAAGAAAGATTTGAGGAGACAATGAGAGAAGGTATGGGGGTTGGAAAGGAAATGGGAGTCTTCCATGGGACCAAAAGTAGTGGTGGGAAACATTGGAGCAGCTAGAAATGAAAGTTTGAAAGGGAAAATAGTCTCATGAAAGGTGACATTTCGATTGAAAAATTTTTTTTTAGAAAGAAGATAAAAAAGAATATAGCCCTTTTGAACTAGAGAGTAACCAAGCAAAATAGAAGGAATGGCTTTAGGAGAAAACTTATCATAATGAGGTAGGGTGGCATAACATAAGCAACTGAATACTCTAAGATGATCGAAAGATGGAGGAGTTTTGTGGAGTTTTTCAAAAAAGAGATTTCCAAGACAAAACAGAAGAAGGTAATCGATTAATAATGTAGCAAGCTATTAACACATACTCTCCCCAAAATTTAGATGGCGATGTTTGTATTCAACAACTCTATTTTTTTTGAAGTATCAACACAAGAGTTTTGATGGACAATACCAAGTGAGATGAAAAAAAGGTGTGCATGTAGAGTTAAAAAATTCAGAACCATTGTCACTTCGAATGACCTTGATATCAGCTGAAAATTGTGTTTTTGAAAAGGTAACAAATTGTTTAAGAGTGATAGAAGCATCTCTTTTGGTGCGTAAGAGGTATACCTAAGTCATTTGAGTAAAATCATCAACTATAGTGAGGAAAAAATGGTGACCCCTATGAGTTGAAATTCTATAAGGGTTATATAGGTCAATATGAATTAAAGCAAAGGCACTAGTAGTTTGAGTGTGACTATGAGGAAACAACAAATTAGTTTGTTTAGCCATTGGACAAATGGAACAATAAGATAATTCATTAAGATCACGCAGAATATATTTTAATTGACCTATTTTCTTCAATGTGGAAACAGAGGTGTGACCAAGGTAAGTATGCCATACATGTGGATCATTATGTAAAGCCATAACAAAAGAAACAATGGATAAATAAATATTGGCAGACTTGAAAGGAGGAATAGGACTAGAAGAGAGTTGGTGTGGGTGAAAGTAGTAGTAACTAGCATGTTCTTTACCAATCCCCAGCATCCGTCCACTGCAAAGGTCCTGTAAAGGGAAAAAAGAAGGGTAGAAATATACAAAACAATGAGGTCTTTAATAAGCTGAGAAATAGAGAGCAAATTATAAATAAAATCATATATGTATAAAATATTAGTTAACTTATAAGTGGGGGAAAGGATATTATGGCCAATGTGAGTAATAGAGGCTGATTTCCCATTAGGAAATTAAACCCAAAAGCTTTTAGGAGCAAGAGCAACAAAAAAATTCAAACACTGAAAATCAAATTTCATATGGTTGGTGGCTCCTGTGTCAAAGATCCAGCTAGACGATGTAGAGGAAGAGAACATACCAGCCATATGAGCAGTAGCAAAAATAGATGAATCCTTCTGCAAAAGTGTTACACCCGATTTTCTTTAAACCCAGAAATTAGGAACATTTAGGGGTTAAATTGAAAAAATACCATAAACTGGTGGTCTCTACTGAAAGACCAAAAAGAAATAGTAATTGGAATTGGACAGGGTTAAGAATTAGGTCTGGCTCAATTAGAGTAGAACCATTCGATCTCTTGGTGGGAGACACAATGATTGTCAATGGGTGAATTTTACTGTAACACCCTATACTCGACCTATCTACTGGATCCGGATACCAAGTGCCACAATTTCCAAAGCTTTTAATAAGCTCCTAACTGGTTATTTGTAACCCAAGTTAGATTATATACATATCTCTAAAATGTGACACTAATAGCTAATACAAAATTTCCATAAGTAACAATAAATTCTCAAATTTAACATTGAACAATCATTTATCCATACATGTATTAGGCTTATGACATCATTTTTCTATTTTAGAGACTCAAATAATTATCTCAGCTTAATATGACGTATGGCTAGACTATGGCTATATTGGGTAAATCCTTGAGGTGTATCCTTCAAGTTAACCCTTTATATACATGAAACAACTAACACTATTCACAAGGCTGAACTATGGATAGCTTGGTCCCCTATTATGATCCTTGAGTCAACGATTGATCCTGCAATCATACGCTTCAACATAAGTTCAAACGAACTTAGTGAGATTCTACTCAATAATAACATACAGATTCTGTAGTTCAAGGAACAATAAATGAAATGCATAATTTAAAACTCCCTGTAATTCATTGAGGGCACCGCAGACTTCATATGTGGATAATGCCTAACAATCTTCGTGCTATGATGGTTGTAACAACCCGTTTTCAGTGAAATTGGAACCGTGGTTTCGGGAACACAAATTTGAGGTCATAAAATTTATTTAATATTATTTTGTGGTCTATAGCATTTAGAATTATGGTATAAAAATTTCACTAAGTAATTTTACCGTTTGTATGCTCAATTTGTGAAAAAAGACTAAATCACGTAAAGTGCGAAAGTTGTGTTCTATTAGCTAAAGGTGTTAAATAGCTATAGAAACTTAAAGTGGAAGTCCTTATATAGTAATTAGACCATTAATTAAGTTAGTGGATGTGCATGGCTTGGTATTTGAGTAAATTTTTAAGTTAGGTAAGGGCAAAATGGTAATTAGGTAATTAAAAGTAAATTAAATAAAACAAAACAAATGGCCATCTTCCTCATGAAAATTTCCACCAAAAATTTCAGCAACTTAGAGCCATTGGAGAGCTTAAAATTTCAGCAACATAAACCCCTTGCATGTAAGTGATTTTTAAGCCCCTTTTTGATGATTTTTATGTTTTCGGAATCGTTGTTGCTTAACCTAGCCAACTAGGGGACCAATTTGCAAAATGATTGAAAGTCTAGGGTTTTTCCATGAGAGAATTTTAGTTATTCTTGAAGTTTAATGGAAGAAAATGAATCCTTGTTGTTAATTAAACAACTTTTGTTAAGTGAGTTTTAATGAAATTGTCAATTAGGGGTTAAATTGAGAAATGTGTAAATTGTGTGTTAAATGTGTGAATTTGTGATGTGTATGGGCTGCCATGAGCAAGTAGTAAATTCGGCTAGGCTTAGATGTGAATGAAATTGCATGAATTTCATTTTGTGAGCCTAGGGACTAAACTGTAAAGGTCAAAAGTATAGGGGCAAAATAGTATTTTTGACATAAGATGAATTTTGGATTGAATTGAGTAGAATGTGAATTAAATTAGTTAAATTTGATTATATAGATCAAGAAAAGCCACTTTCGAAATTAAATCGGGTAAAGGACAAAGTAGTAGACTAATCGATCAATTTTCTCCGAACTAATTCGAGGTAAGTTCGTATGTTAATAAGCATTAAATTACATGTGTTTTAAATGCTTTATTATTATAATTATGATGATACGACTCCATGAAAATGTTCGATGAAGTATCGAAGGCTTAAATATCCCGGTTGAACCTTAGGAATAGATAGGATACAAATGATATGTCATTAGGGGTTGCCGTGTTTTGGGTGCTGGTCTCGTACGTCCTACCGGTAGCTGAGTTTTTGGCATGTGTTGCGATTACTTTACAGCTTGTGTGAGCAGCACCGTGTAGCTACGTCTTGACTGACAGCTTGTGTGAGCAGACCCAGTGATGGCTCGAGAGTGAGCATCTATATGAGATATGAGATAGATGCGGTTTTGACCACGTATTGGCACTTAGTGTGCGAGATATCTGAGTATCCGATAGTATTCCAAATGGTTCAACGGGCACAGCGATGATACGAAGTTATACGAGTTCGATATGAACTAGTACAGGTATTCATGTGAAATACGAGAAGTAATTCATAATTGATGTATTCATACATGGCTAATATGATTGTGAATTATGTGTTAGGATTTGGGCCAATTGGAGTTAATCTATGCTTTAATTTTTGTTTACCTAAATCGTGGTTGATTTGGTAAGTTGTATTTATTAGTTATATGAACTTTTTAAGCTTAATTGCTTACTCCGTTTTATTTTCCGTGCTTTATAGTGATTCGGAAGCTCGCTCGGTTTGGAAGTTGTCAGAGACTGCCTCACACTATCGAACACTTATTTTGGTACTTGGAACTTTATATTTTGGTTAAATGGCATGTATAGGTATTTTGGCTAATGTGGCCTATATGTTTGTTGTGTATTTAGCAAATTTATTTGGCTTGAAAATGGTATATGTTTTGATTTGTAAATAGGTGTAAATGGCCTTATGATATGTGGTGTATAATTGTTATGTGAATGCCTTGTTTTGTGAATTGGTATTTAAGGTACCAAATGGTTGAAATTGAAATGTGGCATGCATGATAAGTTAGGCACAATGTCTCACATATGAGTTTGACCATTTAGGTATATCTTGGAAGTGTGATTAGTATGTTTTAAAGGGGTCAATGAATGTGTTGATGGATATCATGTTGTATTTGTGGATATTACATGTTATAAACTTGATATTGGTTGGTTTTGAATGCCTATTTATGCCATGGTTGTATGTACATTTTTGAGCTTAGGTTGGTACCACTTTGGGTGAGAAAACATGGCTTGTAAAATGGCCTATTTTTGTCCACACGGGCAGAGACACGGGCGTGTGTCTCAGCCGTGTGTCAGGTGACACGACTGTGTGTCCCCTGATACTTCTATAGAAATCAAGTCAATAGTTTCACATGGCCTAGCACACGGGCGTGTGGCTTGGCCGTGTGGCACAAGTCAGTATACCCTCTAGTTTTCACATGGCCTAGCACATGGCCGTGTGACTCAAGTCAGTGAGTTACACGGGGTCAGACACGGGCTAGGACACGACCGTGTGATCCCACTTCGAATGCCCACACGGCCTGGCCACACGGGCGTGTGTGCCCTACACTTTGAAAATTTTCCATGTATTTCTAAAAATTCCTTAAGTACTCAGTTTAGTCCCGAACCACTCTTAATGTCTATTTAGGGCCTCGAGGGCTCGTATTAGGGACTATATGAATGAATTTGAATTGCTTTTGTTTGGAATGAGAAATGAATATGAAATGTATGATTGTTTGAGTTATAAGTCCGGTAATGCTCCGTAACCCTGTTATGGAGTCGGATACAGGTTAGGGGATACGGGTTAGGGGTGTTACAATGGTGAACTGTTGGGTGACTTGACCCATTTGACAGATTCTTACTACATGACCTCGACTATGTTCTTTCCATAATTTGACTCGTACTTGCTACTCCCTGCGGGATAAAGCCTTCTCTTCAACCTATTTTGTAGATCATTTAACTGGGGAGATTTTGTGAATATGCAAACTCTCTATTGTTTGTAATTTTGTACTAGTAGGTTGAACCTCTTCCTCAGATTTTCCTTGACGAACTCATTTACAAGCTCATAATCCTCCTTCATCTTACCTTTGGTGAGTTCCCTTATTAACATTATGGGCTATGCCATTCAGACGCTCCTCACCTAGGCATTTCTATAAATTATCGTGTCGTTCGTTGTTCTTCCGGTCTTAATTCATGGAATACCTTTCCGCATTTGCCATCCTTGCGAACTTTTGTAACATCATATTGCCATTATCAGTCTCAGATTATTCTCCGTGTTTGATGTCTCGATGGACTATCCGCGCTCATAATCGATGGATTTCTTGGGTTGCCTTAGTCGAGCTAAGGCCTTACACCCTCATTTCTTCGTATTTTATAGGTCCAGGTGGACCACCCCGTGTTTACTATCCCAGTGGACTATCTATTCCATGTTTATTGTTTTGGCGGACTTATCTCAATGGAGGCCATAGAGTCTTTCATCCATGGTCTTACTCATCATACCTAGCTGTCATAGTATCTCTCATTTATGGTCTTACACCGTATATATAATACCAAATACCTTGCTGCCATGACATCTTACACCCTTATCATTACCGTGTACCATGCCGCCAGGACATCTTTCATCCATGGTCTTACTCATCATACTTGGTTGCCACAACATCTTTCATCTGTGGTCTTATATTATATATCTTATAGCAAATACCTTGCTGTCATGACATCTTTCATTGATGGTCTTACGCCCTTATTATTACCGTGTACTATGCTGCCATTACATCTTTCATCCATGGTCTTACGCTACGTACCACATACTAGACTTCTATAGCCTCTTTCATCTATGGTCTTACGTCATATACCGTCGCCAAGGTGTCACCTCGAAGGACTAGTCAATACCGTCGTTGCAGTAGATACAATTCCATAATTTTCTTTCCCTAATCCTCCTCCCATTACCTACTTAACACCACCTAACCTTGGTGCTTGAAAATCATAGTGTTCCCCACGTAAGGTCTGGAGCTTCACCCGAGGCAGTAACTAATGGGTTCTCTCCCTATTCCCTTCCTATCTTCATCTAACCTCTTAAGGTTTCTTCCCAATAATTATCATGCAGAACATGCACATATTGTCATCCAACATAATAACATGGAATACAACGAACCCTTAAATCATACCATGACTATTTCATACATTTTAACATGCAGCAATGATTGCTCATGCTACCATGCATACATGTCATACTGTCCCAATATGAATTTGACTAACCAGATTGGAGATTAGAATCTCACCTCAATTCCTTATTCTTAGTAGCTCATCTTGTCATTTTACTGGAGTTTTCCTTCATCCTGGCTGTAATTCCTTATTCCTCTACTGCCAAACTTGGCTCCTCACGATGGTAACGACATGCAAAACCTTCCACAACTACCTCATCATCTTCTTTTTTAGTTTACTGGAAGGAGAAGATACTTGGTTTAGAGGAGGGGAAGATGGTTAACAAAATTATGAAGAATTCTGTTTCCAACTCGTCTTATTTATACCCCATTGGCATGATCTTCATAGATCATCGTTACCACACAATCCTAATTATTGTGTTTTCTACTATAGAACCAGTCGGTTCTAATCCAACAAAATCGATTTTGAGATTCAACTCTTCCCCAACCAGCCACTTGAGTTTCTAAGTGCCTTATTAGTGTCCATGAATTTCTACTCCTATTCAATTAGATCCTCGACTATTTATCGAGTTTGGGTATTTGGGATATCCGGGTGTGACATTTACACAGTTGAAGGACGTGTGAGAAAGGCTATAAATAGTTGAGAGGTGACTTCCAGGAGAGGATTCATCTCAATTCTATTTCATTTTTTCCCTTCATTAATCTTCTTTATTGCTACGAAGAATGGATGATTACGGGAAGCTCTGTGTCGAGCAGAGATTAGGAGGTCTGAGTTAAAAAAATAGAGAATCCAGTAAGCTATTGTCAGGAGAATGGAAGCTCTGGCATTCAGAGAAGCTGAGTTAGCAAGGAAAAAATCAGTATCAGGTGATTTTCTACACTCTAACCCTAGAAAGGCTAAGTACATTTAAGAGCATAGAGATGTATGAGTTTCCTCCATTCTAGTTCAGTGTGTATGAATTAACTATGATACAGCGATATTTAATATGTAAAATGCATGTTTATAATAGTGGAACATGTAAGGTAAACATTGCTAGGATTAGACAAAGTTAGGAAGGGAAAATGGGTGATTCTCTTAGATAACTCCGTACGGTGTTGTTGTGTGCACCTGTGATGTGCGAAGCTTCGGGCCTTACGGAGGGGATACTGCGGTGTTTGAGCATCAAGGTTAGGAATGGTGAAATGGAGAAATGGATGGAGTACAATGAGAAAAGTACATAAGAAAGATCATGGCTAGGCCATAGGTCCGATCAGAGGCTATACGCCAAGATGAGTAAGACCATTGCTGAAAGACACTACGACATCATATGAAAGCACGTCAGAACAGTAACTAGGATTAAGACCTCAACTAAAAGACGCTATGGCATCCTTTGATAGTCGCTGAGACGGTAAACACAGGGTTATATCATGTAAGACTGTAGCTGAAAGACACTATGGCATCATAGATAGTCCTCCGGGACACTAAACACATGATAGTCCATCGGGACAGTAAACACAAGAATTATGAGGTGTAAGACCATAGCTCGATTTTGGAAGCATAGAGAGTTCGCCGAGATAATAAACACTAGTGGAAAATCAAAACAGTAGATGTAGGATAGCCCCTCCAAAAAAAAGGGTTAGAAGGAAAATGGAAATATAGACAGGCAATAGTCAACCAACGGGTCACAAGAATCCACCAATGAATAGGGAATGTAATGGGAATTAGAAAGGACTACTGAATAGTAGTCATGCAAACCAGTAGGGTATAAGGATGTTAACCAGCAAGAAGTAATCACGGGTGTTGATGCACCAGTGATTCCTGGTGTACAAGTGAATGAGATAAGGTTTAGCCGAGGATAGCTGATAATGATCCACCATTAAGAGCCACCAAAGGGTGCTTAGAGAAACCTTGTAAGCTAGAGAGGTAACACAAGCATATGGGATGGCCAACAAGAAAAGAGGGGTTAATTAAAACCCATTAACTAGGAAATAATACATGATGACAGATATGTTTATTAAGACTATTCCTCATCAGAGAGGAAACCGTTTGGAAAGTACTAGACAAATGGCTAGTTTTGTAGGGAACCAAAATAAGAGGGAAATCGTGAATACAAATGAACACTTCGAGGATAGCCTGCCAAATAATTAAAGCCAAATGGGTCCACTGTAGACGGACATGACACAATTTCAAGCATAAAATCTCGAATTTGGTGGTTTGCAAGGAAATAATCCAACCACTATTTGCCCCAAGTGGGATTTAATCTGCCATAGTGATGAGGAATCTTATTAGTTATCCCAATGGATAGGATGATAGCAAGCCCTTTAAGGTTAGGGTAATGGAAAGAGTCCACCACGGACTAATCAGATTTGGAATGATTGCCAAAGGGAAATTACCCAAGGGCAATTAGAAGGGTAGATCGCTCGCAAGGCTACCTAATAAGGATATGGTGGAAAGAAGATTTCCACTTTAGGAATAAACGAAAGAAGGAATACAAGTAATGGTAAGGACGGAGTCCGCGAAAATGGTGAGATGTCTGAGGAACTATCGAGGTATGTTATGGGTCGATAGGATTACCTAGGTATAATTAGCTGAACGAAATACCCGCAAATGAATATGAGTGAGAATAAAATTAGAGCCACTACAACGGGTTAAGAGGCTTTACCCGCACAAGTAGAGAGTTAATTGTATTTTAGTTTCTTTCTATTTAAACCCGTAAGAGATGGGGTCTAATTTTGAGTATTGTAGAGACTCACTAAGTTCATTCGAACTTACTAAAGTGTGACCTATGTTTCGTAGGATTTGTAGAATAAGGGACTCGAGGAGAGACCTAGCCAAGTACTGTTGAATCAAGGAGCTCTGTCAGTAAAGTAACATGCATATAGGAAGGGGGTACCTTTAGAAGCTTCACTATGAGGGCAAATATAATGGATTTATGTAGTTCTCTTAGAGTTTGGAATTGAGATAATGAACTTTTATTTAAAATTTCCATTGTTGTAAGATGTTTATAAATAGGTAACATATTCTGATTTTAAAATAGTAATATTTAGATGTGTACATCAACCCAGTTTGACTATGACGCTCTATACCCGAATTCAACAAATAAGTCGAGTATAGGTGTTACAAGTTAAGAGTCGGGAGTTGCTAGTACTATTTTTGTGTTAAAGTAGGAGCAGATGGAGCCTGAACAGAGGATGGAATAATAGGTTTAGTTGAATCAATCGAGGAGGGGACATGAGTAGCAACTTGTTTCTTGTGAGTGAACTTAAAATCAGGAGGGAAACCAATTAGTTTATAACAATTTTCACGTTTATGGCCCCGAACATGATAGTGATCACAAGCGCCATTGAACTTGCAATTGGAGCTGCCAGTAGTAGTAGTCGAGGAGTAAAGGGAAGTAGGCTTAGATGCAGAAAGTAGTGGAGAGGAGAGTTGAGGTTGAGATTCTTCCTGAACAAGCATGGTGTAATAGCCTGATTTAGGGCCTAGTCAGAATAGTGGTTGCGACACCACAAATCCGAAGTAGAAATATATGTTTTATGGTTTTTATGAGGTTTATGATATGTTTGCATGGTTGTGAGAAAATTTCATGAAGAAATTTTATGATTTAGTGATCAATCTATCTTTTAGGACCGAATTGCAAAAATTGGAAAAATATGAGATTCTAGAAGATTTAAGTATGATATAGCATTAGAAAATATATTAGAGGTCCTTATTTAGTAATTAGACCATTATATCTCATGATGGACACAAATAGACATGGAAGGAGAAAAATCTCAAGGAAGGGCCTTAAGGGCATTTTAGTCATTTGGTTAATAAATTAATAAAAAGGGGAAAAGAAGACAAAATTTGTGTCCATCTTCCTCCCCATTGCCAAAATTTCTAAGAAGCCATAGCTAGGGTTTTGTTCATCCTTTCAAGCTTGATTGTAAGTACCTCCTAGCCCCGTTTTTGATGCTCTTCGTATTTTTAAAATCCTCGTAGCTCGATTTAGCTATTTCTACCACTATTTTGAGCTAGGGTTTATGTTTAAAATTTTAGCCATGGATGACATGCATGTATTTTGATGTCTAGTGGTAGAATATGAAAGTTTGAAGTGTGATAAACAACTTTTGCTAGATGATTTTTGGTGAAATTGAATAAAAGGACCTATTTGCAAAAGATGAAATAATATGTGTATAGAATGTAAAATAGTTGAAATTTTGGGCTACTATAAGAGAGGTTATGAATCGGCTAGGCTTGGGTGTGAGAAAAATGAACACATTTCATCATACGAGCCTAGGGACCATTTTGCAAATAAGTGAAAGTTTAGGGGCAAAATTATAATTTTTGCCAAAGTATGATTTATGGGCTGTTTTAGTCAATGTGATAATTAAATAAGTGAAATTTGTCATTATAGAGCAAGAAACACGAAGTCCGGACCTAAACCGAGGAAAGAACAAGGTGGTGGACTAAATTGAACAGCTATACATATTTTGGTACCGAGGTAAGTTTGTGTGTAATAAATTAACATCATGTTATTATGTTTTTAAATGCTTGATATTAAGTGAGATGTGTATATTCTTTCTATGAAATTGGTAATGAGATTTCGATGAAAATATGATGAAGATTCATTATGATGAAGTCCCGGTTGAACCTTGGGAATAGAAAGGATACTCTCATCACGACATGAGATTTATAAGGTCCCGTATAAGACCATATCTGGGATATGGCATCGGCATCGACATGTGATCCCATGTAAGACCATATCTGGGATATGGCATTGGCATCTTACTACGTGAGTGACAATTTCCGAGTATCCCTCGATATTCCAAGTGGTTCAACGGGGTAAGGTGATAAAGTTTATGTTAAAGATGAAAAGAAAACTAAGGTTATATGATGAAGTGATACAGGTACTTATGCAAAATTCACGAGAAATGAGTTTGGTATGTGATATGTGGTGGGTAAGAGTGAGCATGAGTAAGCCATGACTATGTTACTTGAGAATTTTGTGTTAACCCATGATGTAATATGTGGAAATTATTACAAGATTTTATGTTGTTATCTATTACATGCAAACTTACTAAGCTTTATGCTTACCCCCTCTCTTTTCCCTTTTCTTGTAGTATCGCCAAGCTAGCTCGGGAATCGTAGGACGTCGGAGCTCGACTCACACTATCAAGCTATTCTTTTGGGTATAGTAAAGTTTGATTATTTTGGGTATGGCATGTATAGGAACTTGGTCATTTTGTTATATGTCATATTGGTTAGCCAAGGTGTTGGCTATTGATGTTACTTATTTCATTTTGTAATGGACCATTGGAATTGGCCAATACTTGTTAAGTTATATCTATTCAATGAAGATGAAATTCATGAAGTGTAAGCTTGCGAAATTGAATGAGTAAAGTGTGAAGTATATGCATGATGAATGCAGTGTGAATTCATGGTGTGGATGTCTTGGTTATGAATATCAGAGGTGCATTATTGTCATATCATGTGTTGCTAGAAATGGTATAAGTGTGATTGCTTTTCAGGGTGGCAAATGACTTGGTAAATAGCCTTATAATTGTCCATACGGGTAGATACACGGGTGTGTGTCTAGGCCGTGTGTGACACACGGTCTGCCTCATGGGCGTGTAGCCTGGCCGTGTGTCCCCTGCATCTAAATTGCAAAAAATTCAGTTCGTCACACGGGCTAGCAGACGGGCGTGTGACTTGGTCGTGTGACCCTAAGTGTCTGCTGATGTCATAAACAGAATGTCAAGGTTTTCACACACGGGCTAAGACACGGGCGTGTCATGGCCGTGTGAGGGACACGGGCCATAGACACGGGTGTGTGCCAGGCCGTGTGAAAACCCCTGTAGGTTCGAAATAAAAAATAAAATCCGCATGGGCTAGGGACATGGGCGTGTGTGACCATACGACCTGCCCACACGGGTGTGTTCCTTTCCACATGGGCGTGTGGCCCTGTTTTGAGTCAAAATTTTCTAAGTGTTTTTGAGTTTCCGGTTTCATCCCGATTCGCTTCATTTGTTTGTTTCGGGTCTCGTAGGCCCGTAATGGGGACTATATGTTCATGAATGAAGAGTTTTAAAGTTCAAAGAAATTTATGGTCGATTTTGTATGTTCTAAGTAAGTTAAGTCCGGTAATGCCTCATACCCAGTTCCAACATCGAATACGGGTAAGGGATGTTACACATGGAGTAGGTTTGATTGAATGAAGGCAGCGGTTGCATAAGTAGTATTTAACTACGCACAGCAAAATAGGAATCATTGAGGCCCATTAGAAATTGAAAAAGTCGTTATTGAAAAAGGGAGGCAGATGCGGTTCGAGCATGTTCACAGCCACATTGAGAGCAAAATACTAAAACATCATACTCGTCTCGTACAAGGCAGAGCTGTGTGAAATACGTGGAGACAGAAGAAGTACCTTGGGTGTGAGAAGAAATAGTGCGAAGGAGATAATAAATTTTGGAGCCATCAAAATTGTTGTAACGTTCTTAAAGATCCTTCTAAACAAGGCAAACACTCGAAGCGAAAACAAGGCCAGTTGAAAGTTCTTAGAAAACAGTGTTGAGGATCCAAGAGAGAACAATAGCATTGCAACAGTCCCATTGAGGATGAAGATCGACTGGAAGATCAGCCCGTGAACAAGTGCCATTAACAAATTCAAGTTTGTTTTTGGCAAGGAAAGCAATTCTCATTGATCGACTCCAGACAATATAATTCTCCAAGCCAAGAATTTGATAAGAGACCAGTAAAGTGCCAGGAGTATCGGAGGGATGAAGATAAAGAGGGTGATGAAAGTCAATGGTAAGAGGAAGAGGTTGAGGGACTGCCATTGAAGAAGATTAAGAAGAAAAAACGCAGGGAAGCAAGAAAATATTGATCATGGCCATTGATACCATGTTAAGATATCAATAGATAGTGAAACAATCAATTGAAAAAGGGGAACAATCGATTGAAAAGAGGAGAGAAAATAAAATGCTTCATGTATTGATCTTTTTTGTTTCTACAACTTTCTTGTTATATAGTAGGTAGGCAGTAACTAACTAGCATGCTTAGTACGTATAATAACTGTTAATTACAAAGAACTAACCCCTAAATACTAGGAGCTGTTATAACAAGTTATTTACCAACTTCTACAATTACTTACTTTTAATGATTTTAATTATACAATATTTATTCATCTTTGGCACTATAAAAGTCAAATGCATATGTATATATATATATGTTTTGTTATGATTTTTCAAAAGATATCATTGTACTTGTGTTTTTTAAATTATTATAGAAATAGTATTGTTATACATAATCATCACTTGAGTTTGATTCTTCACCAAACCAACTATTTTAATTTTGAAAGAAAGCTTTCCCCACTTAAAGATTCGTCACTAAAATTCCATCAAGATTTATATAAGGCTTTTTTCGTCACTTTATAAAACATATAAAAAAGAATCCTATTATTGATTACCTATGACATAACCAATCATGTTCTAGGAAAATTATATCACATCTTAACAGGACATCTCATAACTCTGCACTTGCCCTACTTAATAGAATTATTGCTTACAAGGCCTTGAGGACAAGCCCAACACCAAACTATAACCTTTATAAGACCCCTTCCCACGGTCCCTTAAAATAGGGATTCATGATATTTTCACGATTAATGATTTTTTTTTCTAATCTTTTCATTAATAGAGTTTATAACTAAATCTGAATTTTGAAATATAAAAAGTGGAATGATTAAATTTCTAAAAATAAAAGTTTAGAGTCTATATTCTTGAATTTTAAAAAATATAAAAACTTATAATATATTTTAACTTTTCTAAATATATGTGTATGAAAAGGTCGCAATTTGAGTTTTATAATTAAAATAGTTTCATTTTCAAAACTCAAATCAGTAAAAAAAACATCTAAAAAAAAAATATGCTCTAATAACCTTCATTGCGGTGATCGATGAATTTATCATAGTTGTTTAGTCATTTTTGTAGTACGAACTTAATTAAATAAAAGTATTTAAAACTAAATTAACAACTGTTTCATAACTCGACAAATTTTATTAATAATAAAAAGTAATTTATATGTAATGAAAATGTAATAATGGTTTTCATCAGTAAAAAAAATCAGCTCCGTACATAAATGGATGGAAAATTATTCATTCATATAAGAGACAGAAAGAGAATGGATAATTTAAGGTTTATGGTGGAATGTAAAATGATTATAAAGTTTGAAAAATTGTAATTCAAACTAATACAATACTCATTAAAATGGGGTCTACCAATAATTGTATAAATGCATATTATTACCAACTCCCGTCTAACTTTTGGACATTGCGTAAAGCCGAAGCACCTACCCTCTCCCAAACCTTAACTAAAGATGACTTCTATATACATATTGCTGCAAATAATATTTTTGGTACTAATTAAAATAAAATCAAAGCTTAGCTGGATAAACATGCTTTTCTTCTTTCGATATTTTATGTTGTTAATCTTCATACGTTTCTACTTTGATTACCTTTTTTATAAATATGAAAATGATATGTTTTGCTCTTTTCTTTCTTAACCATTTAAATAGTTTCTATTTAAATTATATTATTGCTGATGCGGTTTGGAAATTTTTAATAATAAATGTAAATTTTATATGTTACATTTATTTATAATCTTTGTTAAAATTAAATAATTAAAAGTTGCGAGAATAAATTCAATGAATAAAAAAGTTTAAAGTTATTGTCAAATATTAAACCCTTTATCCTTGCTATACGCGGTTTAATGTAATTGCCTCTTTGAACTTCAATAACATCATCTCAAAATGTTGCACACTTCTTGAAGGTCTATGAACTTATGAAAATTAACTCAATTTTTTTCGTTAACACAATAATATTCCTTAACTAAAACAATTAAAGATAGTTTTTTAAAGACTTTGCTTTTCAATAAATAGAGAAGATGAACCTCTATTTATACTACGAGATAAAAGCAAATATTTTAAACCAACATTAAACTTAAAACATTTAATGAAAGTAAAAGTTTAAAGCAAATTAAGGTTAATTGTATTTAAAAGAAAAAAAAAATGTAAGTTAACACTTACTAAACTTACATTAAATAATTTTTTACTTTAACTTCCTTTGATATTAAAGGAAGCCGTTTCTTTTAATATTTTTTTTATTAAAATATTCTAACAAATTCACAGATATTTTAATAAAAACATTTAAGTCCTATTAAAAAATATGCATAATGTAAGTTCCAATGGTTTGAACCTACCATCTTTGTTTAACAATCTCTCCTCCAGAGTTAATAGTGAATTAAGTCTTGAATTAAGGCTATTTTGGAGAAACAAAGTATTGTATAATATACATAGATTTTCCATTTTCATCAACCCCACATGAATGAAAATCTTCTAACCAGTAATAAGATTTAGTGATTTGTAGAGAGAAAATTGTATTAGACGAATACTACATTAGGGGAAGTAAATTTTGGCTTTAAACTTTCCTTAGTGAAGTTTACTCGCCTAATTAGTAAACTTGATGTCTTAAACTATCTAGCCTCTTAGTGTAAACCGAGACAATAATACTCATATAGCTTCTGCCTTGAAATTCCATTATTCTCACGGTTGTGTTCATTTTGGCCCTGAACAACTCCTAGTTTCATGAATGCTTTAGAGAATTCAGCCTTTTAGGAATCCTCAAAGAAACGGTCACAATTCTCATTCATATAGGTGATTTCACATTAATAGTATTCTGCTTATACCCCATTCGGAAACTAAGCCATGGGAATCATTAATAGTACAATTCATCATTATCTCTGTATAGTTAACACTTTTATTTTTCACCATAGAAATAGGCAAGAAATAATAATAACTTCCAAGTGCTACTAAAAATGCAATATGACATAGTTTTCCCTTTGAACCTAGATCTTGGGATCTCTAATCAACTAGGTAGGGTTACCATCAAAACCTTTTTTTTTTTGTTTCTTATAAAGGCTTTAGGCCCATTCCCTTCGATGAATTATACACAAGCTCTCTTGTTAAACATTTCATTAGCGAATTCATAATATTTTCCCTTGATTTTACATAATCAATCAAAATTACTCCAGTTGAGAGAAATTGTTTAATGGTATTATGTTTGTAATGAATATGTCTAGACTTACCATTATATATGCTACTTTGAGCCCTTCCAATTGCTGACTGAATTTCACAATGGATACAAATAGCTGGCACTGGCTTTAGCCAACATGGAATATCCTCTAAGAAATTTTGAAGTCATTCAACTTCCTCTCTAGCTTTATCAAGAGCGATAAACTTTGATTCCATCGTGGATCTTTCAATACACATTTGCTTGGAAGATTTTCAAGATACTACGGCTCCACCAAGTGTGAAAATGTATCTACTTGTGGATTTTGAATCTTTAGTATCAAGTATCCAATTGGCATCACTATAACCCTCTAATACTGCAGGGTATCCTATATAGTGAACTCCATAATCTAAGGTGTACCTCAAATATTTAAGTATCTTTCTTATTGCTTTCCAATGATCCTTAGATTATTAGTGAATCTATGTAGTTTGCTAATAGAACAACTAGTATCCGGTCTTGTGCAGTTCATCACATAAATCAACTTCCAATTATTCTAGAATATTCCAATTGGTGTATTCCTTCACCTTCATTCTTTGATAGATGTACACTCAAGTTTGTTGGAGTTTTAACAATGCTATTGTCACTTGTATAAAATTTGTCAAGAATTCTTTCAATATAATGAGATTGGATAACACAAATCCATCAGATGTCCTAGAATTCTTAATTTCTAGTATAACATCTACAACACCCGAGTCTTTCATGTCAAACCTTTTAGTTAACATTGTAACACCCCTCGCCCAACCTGATCGTCGAGTTTGAGCTACGAAATGCTACAGTCATTGCTAGAGCAACTACAGTCGAATAACATGCAATGTAGAACATAAATCATACAAAGATAACCATTACAAATCATAAATTCACTATACAATCTTTCTTAGGTCTTATACGAGCCTATGAATGTTTTGAAGTTAACTTGGAATCACATTAGGACTAATTTGCAATATTTTTAAAATTACAAAATGATGTCGCAACGTGAGGGGTTCCTCGTCACAATGTGACCATTTGACTTGCCTTGTTGTGACGACGAGGCTCATCGTCTCGTCGTGGCCCAAAATACAGATCTCATCGCGATGACCATTGCTTAATGTCGCGACGTGAACTCTGTTTTTGACACAAAATAGACCTTTTTGTAATTATATCAAGCCAAATCAACCACATATACTTTTGGTGCATTTATACACCTTTAAGCCAACACAAAACCAATCCAAACCATGTCTAAACATTTCATTTTAATCAAATTCACATAATTCAAGCTAATATGACATCATTTAACACCAAACATACTTGATCATCCTATTCAATTTCAACCTATTTATTCATACATTCACACAATTCAATCTCATATGTAAACATGCCATATCAATGCTTATTTACGCTACCAAATTGCCACACAATATATCAACAAGTTACTAAACATACATTTTAAATTTTGTTCATTTACACTCCACAATTCAAACATTCATTAAGTTCACCAACTATTAAGTCAAAGACAACATTTATATTAACACCCACGTACATGTCACATAATCGAGATTTAAAAAAAAAGTTTACCGAGTCGATAGCAGGATAGTGTGAGCTTTGAAGTGATCCGATCAATGTGTTCTGCAAACCGACAATCTACCAGAAAAAGGAAAACGAATAGGTAAGCATTTCGAATGCTTAGTAATTTCATAGGTATTAAAACGATAAACTTACCTTGATTTACAATTAACATATCAAATTAACTAACTTGACACAATTTACCTGACATACCAATTCACAACAACAAGGTGAGGTCATCGCATACCTGGGTCTATAGCATTTTAACATTTAACATCTTATTTCAATTCAATACCATTCACTAGAACCAACAATTCAATACAATTTGCATAATCTCACCAACATATAAACAATTGAAAATCAAAAACATTTCATTCTATTTTCATTTCTCTTTTTCATTAGCCAAATAGCCCAATGAACTATAATGGATAGATTCGGATGCACGAGTAACGACACCACACTTGATTGCTCGTCAAAGAAATAACTACACCACACCAAGGCACCGAAGGGCAAAGGCCGTAGGCAACATATAATTGTATAACAATACGTCCCTCCACCAAACTGGGGTCTCCTAGAGACATATAACTCGGTAATCTGCAACAAATGTTGGATTCCAGTATGATCAGTAATAACTCAGTACCATCACATATATCATGTACTAGCACACAAATAAAAATATTGGCATGCAAATTGTATTCTATCCTTGTATACCTTCACCTGGGCACATGTAGTACATATAACCATTTCTTTACATTTTAGTCCATATATCACATTTTGTACAAAATCTTAAACAATTCAAATTACATTTACACACAAAACTAATTAATTATTCAAACATATATACATTACAATTATATTTAACTACACACTTTAGTCCCTATTTTCAAAACTAACAACTTTCACTTTACAAATTAGTCCTTTTTCATATCTAAGCTTTAAATCTAACCATTTAACACAAATTTAATCAAGCATTCAACACTGGCTAGCTAAATCAAGCTCTCGAGGCCTCAAAAATGTAAAAAATTACAAGAAAATGACTTAAAATCAATTACCAAATGAGGGTCGAATGCTTAAGCTTATAAAAATGGCTTTCTAGGTTTTTCTCAAGTGGTTTCAGCTGGAGAAGAAAGGAAATAAAGATGATGACTTTTAAATTTTAAATTATATGCATAAGATTAAATTAATTAATCTTAATTACTTTAACTAAAGTTTAATTAATTAATTCTTAAGTTTAAATAACAAATTAGTGGATAACAATGTGCAGCCACCACCGAATATCTATTTATAAATGGATCAATTTCCTAGTTGGTCCTCTAATTAATTAAAAGACCATAGTGATTAACTTTTACCACTTTTTATAATTTAGTCCATGTACCTTAATTAACTATTCGATTAACAAAACTAATGAACCAAACTTCAATTAAACTTTATACTAACCTTGTAAATATTAAATAATAATATTTACAGACTCAATCATCATAAATGGGGTTCTAAAACCTCTATTTTTGACACCACTAAAAAATGGGTTGTTACAAACATGTTCTTTATAAACTTGATCATGTACTTATTGCTCCCAAAGATCGATATGTCGTCTACATATAAACATACAATGACATATCCCTTAACAATGTTCTTTACATAGACACACTTGTCAACCTTATAAATAAACTTGTCAACCTTATAAATTTTAAAATCATTCGATAGAATAACTTTATCAAAATTTTCAAGCCATTGTTTAGGACCTTGTTTCAAGCCATATAATGACTTAACAAGTTTATACACTTATTTTATTTTCCTTTAACCATAAACCTTTTGGGTTGTTGTATGTAGACCTCTTCATCGAGGTCACCATTCAGAAAAGCTATCTTTACATCCATTTGATGAACTTCTTACTTGTTAATAGCTGTAACGACTATTAAAGTCCGTATGGATGTTATTCTTGATACATGTCACTAAGTCGATCTACTGTAATTTGATAAATCAAATAGGATTTGATAGGGACCGTGCGTAGAAGAAGATCACAAGTTGTCCAAGTAGCAAATTTGGGATCTCTAGAACACTTAATGAGTTTGTTCTCAATCAATTTATGAGTCTTTCCTATACTATTCATTAGTTTTTAGTTGCCAACATTAATAATAATTTTTATTTGATTTTACAACTTTTGAGACCCAAAGTGGCAAAATGGTGTCATTAGGGATCTAATGGTGTCTTTGAGTTGGTACAGGGAGACGATAATGGCTGAACCTTTAGGAGAACTACATTTCACATGGGTTTCATGACACTGCTGCTAGGATGTCATGACACTAAGCCTGCACTACCTTGAGGGTGCAAGACTTTAACAAGAAATCAACCTAGTGCAAATTATCGAGAGTGTCACGACACCAAAGGTGTTGTGTTGCAACATAGACCCTAAATTCGCGACACCAATCCTCCAAGTTCGTGATATCACTGAAGGTTGTTGAAATGAAGAAGCCATGCCCATTGCCAAGGATGTCACGTCACTTGCCAGTCAATGTCACAACAACGGAAACCCTTCAAAGCCATAACTGTGCCATTGTCGAGGGTGTCGCGACACTGGTGCTTAATAGGGTGAAAGATAATACAGGGGTAGTCTTTTATCCAACACCAACCCAAGTCAACCTACATATTTTAAGGGAAATTTTTTCATTGTTAGGGATAAAATTTTTTCTGTAGAAAAGATGTTTTGGCTATCAACTTAAAAGAGCCATATTTTCTATAATACTTTTAGCTTAGCTGTTGACTTCTTCTCCATTAGGTTTAGGTTCTTTACTTTTCTGAGCTTAATGGTTGTAGTTGTTAGTTTTTTTTTTACTGTAGCTTTTATTCTCTTTGCATTTAGATACTCAAGATTTACGTTGTATTTTGATTTCTTTTCAAGTCTTTTAATATATTTCAGCTTTATTCACCGTTAAAAGTGTAAAAATCCTAAATTTAGTTGTGTTTTCTTCTTCATTATTATTGTTATTATCTTCTCTAAATACCCCATAAAAAACCCATAAGATTTCTCTAACCTTGCTTCTATGTTTTATTTAATGAATCATTAAGTATGCATTTGGCTGACGTTGTTGTGTTGATAATGGATAGTAACTAAATTTCATGGTAGTTGGTTGATGGAAATGTTTCATATGTAGTTTTTGGGTCAGAAACTAAATCGTTAAAACTAGGATAAATTGAATAAACTTCAAAGCCTATAATTGATGCCTCTAGGTGAACATTTAGATAGATGAGATTGAAAGGAGACCCTATTGAGAACCAATCCGATTATCTCGACTTAGTTTGGTAAGATTGAGAGATAAACCAAACTAAATCATTTAATTTGGTAAAATAGTGATCAAGAGATAAAATTGAACCAATTAGGAGTTTGAACCCTTTAGATCCCTGCTCCAAGAATTAATTAGCAACATGGAAGTTAATTGACCACTTTATCTATTTGGATTGGTTTCCTTGCACACTTCAGATTGTTTTGCAATTTAGGCTTTCTAAGTGTTAGATAGCATAATTAACCCTGGATAATGATTGGTCACAATATGATACTTAGTGAATAGCTAGCTAGACTTCTTGTTTGCATGCATATTCGTTGTTGATCACGTTATCACCCGAACTCTCTTGGGTTCAATCCTTGGAATAATCAAAGTGTTCCATTGTAACCCTTATAAATATTACGATTGACCTGACACACTTGTAGTACACCACTATATCTGTAACACCCCTTACTCGTATTCGACGCCGGAACAGGGTACGAGGCGTTACCAGACTTATACGCAAGCAATCATACAAAATCGATACATGAATTTTCAGTCAAATTTAAAACTTTTCATAAACATTCATATCGTCCCTCAAACAAGCCTACAAGGCCCAAAGAATACATTAGGGGTGGTTCGGGACTAAACCGAGAACTTTAGAAACTTCTGGGAAAACTTAAAAAAATTTTCATCAAAAAGGGTCCATACGCCCGTGTGGGTGAAGGGACACGCCCATGTGGCATATCACACGCCCGTGCTTCAGGCTGTGTCCAAAATAGGGGACATTCTGTTTATGACGTCATCAACCAAATAAGGTCACACGGCCAAGGCACACGCCCGTGTCCTTAGGCCGTGTGGCGAATTAAATTCCAAAAATTAAGTGCAGACTTCACACGGCCTAGGCACATGCCCATGTCCTATGGCCGTGTCTCTCACACGGCTGAGACACACGACCGTGTCTCGTGCCCATGTGTTTACTACTGGGCATTCTATTTTGCATTAATTAGGGTGCAGGGGACACACGACCATAACACACGCCTATGGGGCAAGTCGTGTGTCACACACGGCCTAGAGACATGCCCGTATGTCTACTTGTGTGGACAAAATAAGGCTATTTACCAATCCTTTATGCCACCCATACTTGCACCAACCTACACAACATCAAAACCACACCAATCCAAAATATATATATGACTTCAAGGCACTTAACATGGCATAATTGAGTACTTAAACATCATCAAACAAGTCACGATTATAGCAATATCCTATTAACTTGTTCTTGCACAAGACACCATTCTTTGTCAGGCCCAACTTACCAATTCTCATTTAAGCAATAGTGATCATCATACTAAACAAATCCCAATTAAATCGTCAAGCATTCATAGCCACAACACAACTCATCACATACACACAACCACCAACCACATCACAAATGCATAGGCACAAGCATGCATGAATAAATAGGCTTACAACACAATAATCATTATAAGCCATATCTCATGGCCATATTCAAAATGAATCATAATATTATCAGTAAGCCAACACTTTTGTCTAACCAATATGACACATAACAAAATGACCAAATCCCCCCTATACATGCCATATTCAAAATGTGAAACCAAAATTACCCCAATGATTAAATTGATAGTGTGATCGATTCTCCGACGACTTCCGATCCCCGAGCTAGCTTGGCGACACTATAAGAAATGAAAAGGAAGGGGGTAAGCATAAAGCTTAGTAAGTTCAAATGTAAATAATAGACAACATTAAGTAACATAGATATGTACATCGTACAAGAAATTTGGCATAAGTCACGTAATTATCATCATAACTTCTTAAGCATACTTAATCATTGTTAACCTTACCAAAAGCTCATCACATACCAAGCTCATTCTTATGAGTTTCCGTACGTACCTGTACCAACTTGTAACATATCATACTCTTTCCAGTCTTTGACATACCCGTTGAACACTTGGAATACTAATCGAATACACGGAAAGTCTTTGCACATAAGTGCCACATATGTAGCCAATGCTACCTCACATCTCATAACACATAGGGGCTCGCTCTCGAGCTAATCACGGGCCTGCTCACACAAGCTGTCAGTCAAGACGTAACTACGCAGTGCTGCTCACACAAGCTGTCAGGTATCCGCAAACACATGCCGAACTACCCAGCCACTGGTAAACGTACGAGACCAGCACCCGGATCACATAAACACATATATCACATGGATTCCTAGTCACATGTCACTCGTATCCTATTCTATTCCTAAGGTTCAAACGAGATTTTCTCTCTTGTCGAAACTTGTCGAATGTATTCATAGAATCAAATATACAGCTTATACAATATCAAAACATTAAATAATTAATCACAACATTGCATTATTTACATAAGAACTTACCTCGGTACAAAATAGTAGAAATTGAACCTAATCCTCGACAACCTTATTTTCCCCCTGATCAAGGTTCGAATCTCATTTTTCTTAATCTATAATAGAAAATTTAGCTCATTTAATAATCACATTACTCAATTCAGTCCAAAAGTCATATTATGGCAAAATTATATTTTTGCCCCTAAAATTTGAAATATATACATTTTTGCCCCTAGGCTCGGAAAATGAAATCTATTCAATTTTTTCGATTCTCAAGCCTAGCCGAACCTATTTTATACTTATAGCAGTCCACATTTTTCATTTAATCACACTTTTACACACATTTTGAAATCTTTTTACAAATAGGTCCTTTTATCAATTTTCACCAAAAATCACCTAGCAAAAGTTGTTTATCTAACATTAAACTTGCACAATCCACCATTAGACATCAAGATACATGCATGTCACACGTGGGTCAAACCCTAGACATCAACCCTAGCTCAAATAAATGGTAGAAATAGCTAGATCGGTTGATAACAACTTCAAAAATGTAAAGAACATTAAAAACGAGGCTAGGATGCACTTACTATCAAGCTTGAAAGATGACAAAACCCTAGCTATGGTGAGCTTGAGATTTTCGGCCAAGGTTGAAGAAGATGGATAAAATTTTGACTTGATTTTCTCTTTTTATTCTTTTATTTACCAAATGACCAAAATGCCCTTAATGCCTTTCTTTGAAATTTTACCCATCTATGTCTATTTTTGTCCATAAAAATAGAAATTGGTCAAATTGCTATTTAAGACACTCTAATTAAAAATCCATGGAAATTTCATGCGCAAAGCTTCTAGAACATATATTTTGCAACTTATTCAATTTAGTCCTAATTATCAAACTGGACACTTTATGCATAAAATTTCTTCATGAAATTTTCACACAATCATGCAATAGACCTCAAAATACTCATAAAATAATTATTTCTACTTTGGATTTGTGGTCTCAAAACCACTATTCTGACTAGGCCAAAAATCGGGATGTTACAATATCTCTGATTGTACTTGTGTTGATTCTATTCGATCAAGTTTTTGGCACCATTTTTGAGGGTTTTGTGTGTGATTTAGTTGATTTGTGTGATTGGTGCATGTTATTCTAGGAAGATAATTGGCCAAAGCTAAGTGTATAGATACAACACTTTCTTGTGTTTGTTTGTTTGAGTATTCTTTTATTTATTAGTGTTTTTCTAGGTTGCAGCTTTAGTGTATGACTCCAAACAAAAATGAGTTAGTCCTGTTTGAACCTGAACTAGACAGGTTAATAGTGAACGCATGAAGAAGTCAAACTCCGAGGGGAGACCCACAATCAATAGATATGTCGATTTCCAATCGTTCGATCAGCAATCCACGAGTTGAAGATCCACCCCTAGGCCTCCCAAACTCCTAAGAGTATGTACATCCTTTTTGATCAAGGTAAATGGAGAAGTGAACATTGCGGGATTACGCCATGTCGAACTCGGAGGCGGTTCGAGGAAGTACCAACTGCCCAACCATTAATGCTAACAACTTTGAGATCAAGCAATCAATGATTTAGATGACCCAAAGAAACTTACATTTAGGGCTCCATGAATGAGGACCCCAATCAACATGTTAAAAGCTTTCTCACTCTCTGTGATACTTTTTAAATATAATGGAGTATTCGATGACGCTATATGTCTTCGATTATTTCTTTTTTCTTTGTGTGATGACACGTTTATGTGGTTGAATTTGTAGCTAGTGGAGTCCAGCAACACTTTGGATGAACTCGCCAACTGTTTCCTTGCCTAGTACTTCTCTCCAAGCAAGACCGTGAAGTTGTGTGCAAGAACCTGATTTTCAATGGTGCCGAAAAAGGCAATTTCGGAACCCATTTCCGTAAACCGGGTCCGTAAATATTAAATTAAAATATTTACGAAGTTGGTATAATATTTTATTAAAGTTTCGTCCTTTAATTTTTCCAATTAATTGCTTAATTAAGGTACAAGAACTGAATTGTAATAGTTTATCACTATAGGTTTTTAATTGGCCAAAGGCTTAAGCACTTAAATTACAATTACCCAAAGTCATTTTGGAATGTGTGTTAGTGGCTGATGGTGATTAAGCTAATTAAAAAATAATTAGTTTAAGTAAATTTAATTAATTAAAGTTAATACAATTCTTGATTAAGGTATAAAAACAAATCTAAGTAGATGGTGTAACAACCCATTTTTAAGTGGTTTTGGAACCTCGTTTTCTGATGATCAAGTTAGTAATTTTTATTATATAATACTTAAGAGTCTAATTTAGTATTATATCAAATTTTAATTTATAAATTTTATTGAATTTATAGTTAATTATGGTCCAAGGATTAAATTGTAGAAGTGGAAAAAGTTAATTGTTATCAAATTTTAATTGGTTTAGGGACCAATTAAGCAATTGACCCCATTTTTATTTATGGTTAGTGGAAGATGATGCCACAATCCACTTATTTTGCTTAATGATGATTAGCATTAGATTTATTAAGATTAATTTTACTAATTAAGATTTATTAGTTATTAATAATAGTATATAAGATAAAAAATAAAAGAAAAAGATTGTAACACCTCAAACCCGGCCTAGACGTTATGACAGAATCTGGCGTGTCACATTGAAGTGTTTTTAGAAAACCATGTTTTCATTGAAAACCCTTCTTGAAATTGAAAACTTCTTGCCATTCAAAACTTGTACAAAACCTCAGTTTGCGTTTGTTTATTTTCAATCGTGGTTTATTAAAAAGTTATTCCCTTTTAAAATGTTATTACCTTTAAAAATCTTATTTTTTGCGGAAGCTTAATTTAAAACAAATGATTTACGAAAACGTGATATTTAATAATTGAGTTGTGAAAACGTAGCATTTGGAAATAGTTATTATTTTGGAAAACCGTGTTCTACTTCTAGCAGATAAAAATCACAATCGATAAAATCCCAAATTTAAAATCCAGAAATTATAGAGGCCTTATTACACCCCGAAACAAAATCAAAGTGCTTAAGTAAATGAGCAAAACAGAATAAAACATGTGCGGTTGTGTGGCCCTCTCCGAGTCCCTCGCAGCTCCGAACCGTCTAATGTTGGGGATTACCTGAAAGGTTAAAAGAAAGGGTGAGTTATGAGAACTCAGTGTGTAATCCCCTATCGTGCAGTAACAGTAATATATGCGATAACAATCTGGGCCTGAGCCCTATTTAGTAACAATACAGTGTGGTGTGGGCTTTAGCCCATTCTGATGTCGAATCGAAAATAGAATACATGTGGGCCTAAGCCCAATCTGATGGATGATCGATAACAAAAATGCAACAATGCAATCATGCAACCCATCCCAATCCAAACCAACACACCACCCGTACCAACCAACACACCATGTGGGGATAAAATCGACCCACCCAAACCAACACACCAATATCGCATGCGGTTGCGGCACTAATCGATATCACGAAAAAGTCGATGTCGAGAATGGCTAAGAGCCGTAAACAGGATAGCTATAACGCCATGAGTACAGTAATATGATTGGCACAAAGCCATCAATAGTAGTAATATGATCGGTACACAGCCATCAGTAACGGTAATATGATCGGCACAAAGCCATCAGTAGCATCGCAACAAAGCCGCCAAGCGATGATCGCAAACAAAGCCGCGATAACGATATGTGGCAAAGCCACCAAGATGCGATGATTGTGGCGAGCCACCAAGATCGATACTTCCTCCATAACAGTATCCCAACCCCATGCAGTATGTCGTGTATGTAAAATGCCATGCTCAGAATCAATCATACAAATCACGGACAAATCAATCATTTACATCGCAGACAAATCAATCATTTATCCTCGAGGGGCAAAATAGTCATTTTACCCTTTGGGGGTATATCGGTCAATTCACCTAACAGAGGTATTACAGTCATTTTACCTACAGGGGCATCACGGTCATTTTACCCTACAGGGGTATTACGGTCATTTTACCTACAGGGGCATTACGGTCATTTTACCTACTTTGGGGTCTCGGTGCAGATATCGACCTCTCCGAAGGTCTACAGTCGCCTCGAGCGACACAGATAACCTAAATGGTCATAACGGTGTAAATGGGCCCAAGGCCCATTATTCGGCCCAAGTGGGCCCACACGCTCGTGTGGCCCATTTAGCCTAATTTCAGTCACGGCTATGTGAACGTTATAGCCCAGTTCAGTAATTGCCACTTATCGTGGATTTATTCTGTGTGGGGCCCACGAGCCCATTGGGCCCACACGGCCCATTTCAGCCAAACGAGGCCCATATCGGCCCAAGAGCACGAGAACACTCGTGGTGGCCTCTATAGTCTATCACCCATGATTGTGGGCTCGGTTTACCACATGAGCGATCGCACGCTCGTGAGGCCTCAAATGCCGAGGTTTCGGCTTTTCGGCTTTTACCGATTCACAGAAACGATAGTGTGATTACACACCTTTTTACGGAGTCGTTCCAAGATCCACGAGCACCCAACCTAGATTCATCGAAATCCAAAGTTAGTCCTTAATTTTTAGGGTAACACTCTCTTAACAACACTTAATCTGAAATACCATTTTTACCTTGTTTGAATAAGGGTGACCTTAATCCCTCAATGAACGCTATTCAGAACGATCACACGCCTTCGCTGCTTCCTAAAGTACAGTTAAGAACCGATTAGTAAGTGGTAGGGCATATTCGGCCAACCCCAAAAACATGAGGTAACCTTATTACCTTACCGGACGTTTTGAGAACGAAAGTGTGACTCCTCCAAGTCGTTCACACTCCACCACTCCTGAAGGAAGACCCTAGAATCGCAATGAGTGCGGTATGAGAAGAATGAAATAACAATCGGTTAATGGGGTTATTCAGTTTTGGAAAAGAAAGGAAGAGCATAGGTGCATTTGGTTTTAAAAGTAAAGCAGAGAATGGATTTTGAACACTTACCGATTGTTCAAGCCGTTGCAGAATCGAAACAGAGAGGGGAGAACTTTCGGTCACAAGCCAAAAAAGAAGAAAGAGTCACAACGCTAGAGTGAAAGGTTCGGCCGCAAGAATCAATAGACAAGAAGAGATGAAACAGGCAGTTGGTCGAGACTTGAAAAGAATAGAGAAGAAAGGGGGTTTCGACAGATGTTGGTGCAAAAGAGGGGAGAGGAATGGACTTGAAAACAAAATGGTTTACTTTACCAGAATGGTCGGAGTCGAATACCCAAAATGCACAAAGACCACTTGCAAATTCGGGACAAGAGAGTAGAGAAAGAAAAATCTTAATAGTTTCAGAAAACTGGTGACAAACTGACCAAAACTAAGAGAAAACCCCCAGCCGAATTTCCTATCCCCCAATTCGGCACCCACACTCCTACACACTTCCACTTCCTTGATTCTCTCCATAATAATCTCCTTAATCCTCTCCACGATTTGCTTCTACAATCTCTCCATGACTAATTCAAACACCTCTTCAATAGTGTTTCAGTCCAACTCTTCTACCTTCCCAACTCAAGCAGAAAAATAAGCACTCCATTGCTTATCCCAGGATTTGAACCTCAGACCTCATAGTTACACAACACGCCACTTTCCACTAGGCCACAAGCTCTTCTTGTGTCATAATTTAACCACACATATCTAAAAGGCCTACTATCAAGCACCAATGGTTTTATTCACTTAAAAACTAAAATTTTTACTAAAGCCCAGGTTTGAACCCAAGACTTCTCCAACACTTCTCAGGACCCTTAACCACTCAAGCAGTTATTTATTTGTGTCCTTCCCCTGCACATTCAAATACTTATGTGCAGCCTTCACTGCTCCCCTGCTCAAGGCCCATTCCTTCTAGGCCCAAATTTGGGGCATTACAAAGATGATTATTTTCTTCATCTTTTTCATCTTGACGTGGGAGAGAAAGGAAACAAGGGTTTTGAACTTTTTAAACTTTAGTCCCCTAATTGGTAAGTGATTTCAAGCTTGTTTCTTGTAATTTTTATGTTTTTGAGATCCCAATAGTTTGATTTGGCTAGCCCGGGGACTATTTTCCAAAATTGTTAAAGTTTTGAAAATTTGCCATTGATGTATTCTTGAAGCTTTTGTGGTTATTTGGTTAGATTTGAAACTTATATATGAAAAAGGACTAGTTTGTAAAGTAAAAGTTGCTAGTTTTGAACATATGGACTAAAATGTAATAATTTCAAATTTGGCATAAAATTTCTATAAATATAGGTTTTGATGGATTGTAGATGGATGGAATTGAGATTGATTTCAAAATCAAAGCTCAAATTTGAAAGTTATGGCATTTTTGGTTTTAAGGGCTAAATTGAAATAAATGCAAAACTTGAGGAATTAATTCATAGATGAAAATGAACTATCACATAACTTTATTATGTTTATAATTGATTTTTGCAATAGAAAATTGAATTAAATTATGGTTTAGATTGAGATTTACAACAACCAAAGGATATACGAGGGAAAAGGAAAATTATTGAATAGTCCTTGACGCTTGAACTGCTGCTATTTTTCCAAGTAAGTTCATACGGTATAAATAAGTTTAAGTTTTTGTTAAATTGTATTTAAATTCATATATACAAGTTTTATTGAAGGTTTGGATTATTAATGAATTAGTATATATGTTGGAATTGGACTAAATTGTAATGAAATCGTACTGAATTTAAGTTTTGAGATAATCCCGATGAACTTAGTAAAAGTCTTGTACACATGGTTACATGTTGATTTCTGATGATTTCGACCTCCAGCATATGTTACAGACTCAAAGGTACATGTGACACAGGTTTAGCTCGGACGAGTAACCTGATGTCATTTTATAGGTTTAGCTTGGACGAGTAACCTTACATGTATATACAACTCTGGCCAGATTATTTATTATGTCAGTAAAGGTTTATCTCGAACGAGTAACCTGACAGAGATGTATATAATTAGCTCAGATGAGCATCAGATGTGATTTGCACCTGTGTATTGAGTTATTTTACGATGTTTCATTGGATAAAATAAAATATAAGAAATGTGGAATTATGATATCGGTATTAGCAAATGATGAATATGAAATTCATATGTGAAGTATGTTGATTTGAACTTAGTATATTTCCATTTGAGAATTATAAGTGTGATCATATATCAAACCTTACCTTGTGATGTTGATGTGTTATTCCATGATAGGTGAAAGTGTTTTGCATAATGGTTTGTATATTTGGTAGACTTTTGATTGTAAATAGGATGTTCAAGTGGTTGTAATTGTAAATATTTGTGGCATATTGTGGCATGGTTGAGTTTTGAGCTTCATGGTAAATCATGAATGTGATGAATTGTTTATGTTCATATCTGGTTTATATTGTGCAAAAATGGATGAATAGATATGTTAAGTTATGTGCATATTAGTTAAATTGTAGTATGGATTGTATAAGTCATATATCAAGTTATAAAGAGTTGGAATGATTGGTATGGAGCTATGCTTCATTGTTGTAATTTGGTGCCAAATGTTGCATATTGGTTAGATGTTAAGGAAATATTGTATGATATATTTTATCATGGTATTGACATGTTTTGGACAGGTTCTAAATGGCCAACAATGCATTTTAGGTCACCTTTAAGGGTTGGACTTGCATCATGTATCAAATGACCTATTTTTGCACCACACGGGCTGACATTTAGACGTGTGCCACACACGAGCAGGTGACACAACCGTGTGTTCTCTAGAATTTAGGATACATTTGTACCACATGATTCTCAATTGTCAAACGGGATGGACACACGCCTATGCGAGTACTGTTGATTTGTTCATTTAGTGTTTCACACGGTCTCAAATTGTTACACGGCCCAGTGTTGCTTGTGAATATGATATGTGAATTGTGCAAGTATACATGTCAGATCAAGTAATAAAGTGATAAGTGAGATCGTCTCCACAAGGATCGAATAGGTATAAAATTGTTAGGTTATTATAGTAAAATGATATTAATCCAAAGGCAAAAATAGTAATAATAATGCAGTGGCAATTAGGAGAATAATGTTGTATAAAATGTGCAAAAAAAAAACATGTAAACAATTAGGGATGCGAAAATAAAGATGCTACGGCAAAGGTTAAAGAATCTACAATATTGATTTGGAAGGTTGAGATTACAGAGAATATACCCTTGTTAACCAAATATGACTCGACAAAATCAATCTTATTTTACTACTCGGAAGAGATCTAAAATGGCTTGCTTCTTTTGAGAGCAAGACTTCAAGTTACCTTGCCTAAAGCGATATATGTCTATAGGCCTTTAGCACGGTACCAACACTATTTTGTTTTCTTTCCGTATGGAACACTGCTCTATGTCTAGATACTGCTACAAGTATTTGGTCGAATACTTGCTCATATCATTCAATTTCGATCTAACTAGCCTAACCTTGTCAGTATTAGATTAAATTCATAAACATGCTACACATTCATCTATGTCTAGAGATTATACGCATATGATTCATAAATACCATAGAATGAAACAATAAATTAAAACTAAACTAGGCTTTAGCCATTAATGGAAATAAAGGTTTCGTCAAGTAATCCCAACCCTATGAGATTAATTCATAGCCTGGTAAATAACATCTCGATTCAAAATAACATTCAACATCATTTTCATCAATTCAGTTTATGAAATGACAAATAAGAAAGTAAAGAAAGAACTTCAAGAAGATAGCTTTTGCCTATCCAGCCCACAGCTCTGGCGTCGTAGTGTCTACTGTTGGCTAAGAGGGACTACCTTCTTCTTCTTCCTTTCGTCTTTGCCTTGTTCTCAACCGTTATCCTCTACTCCCGTCCAATGATCTTTTTTTCCCAATTGTCCATCAATTATTTCCTCAATAATCTCCTTTTTTTTCTTTTTCTTTTTGGGTTTTATATCTCTTCCTTTAGACTAGGCCCATCATCCCATGATATTTTTCCTCTTTTTTTGGTTGATTTTTCTAGTATACATACAACAGGGATAATAATGCTTAAGTGTTTACTGGGTTTCTTCCTGGCCTTCCCATGACATTCGTGTTGGCAAACTGTGCAGCCTTTTGCTACGACAAACCTTCACTCCTGTACTCCTTTTTTCTCATTCTGCACCTACCACTCAATCAACAAACAAATCTTTCTTGCAAATAATTAAAAGTAACATATAGTAACATTTAAGCACAGTCCAACCTCCCTAATGTAATGCCCTAAAAAATACTAATATAATATACTAAAATGGAACTAAATTCACCTGAAAACAGACAATTAACCAAGTCTAAAAGCATGACATATAACTCTTTTCATGAGTTATCACCCAACCACACGGTTGTGTGACTTTTGTTGAATATTTGCAATTTGATCCACACGGCCGTGTGACTCTAGTTCTACACAGTTACAACTTGTTACACGGCCTAGGCACACAACCTGTGACCCATTTTATGAAAAATTACTCTACTTTTGAAAAGTTTTCAATTTGGTCCTTGTTTGTGCTTGGGTTAACTTAAGAGATTTTGTAAGCTCGAATGAGACTCAGTTAGTTTTTAAATCATATTGTACATGGATTACGTAATGTGTTTTATTGTTTAATTAAATTTTAAAGTCAAAATTGTATGTGGTTTACTCTGTTAACTGTGGTAGCATCCTATAGCTCGAGTCCGGCGACCGTACCGGATTAGGGGTGTTACAAATGGAAAGAGGTTGACTTCATCTTCATCTTTCTTATTCATCTGAAACTTCAAGAAGAAATAAGCATTCTAAGGATTTCAACATTCTGTCCATCAAATTTGTAAGTTATTAAAGTCTTTTTCTTGTATTTTTTATGTTTTTGAGGTCATGGGAGCTTGATTTAGCAAGACCATGTACCAATTTTTAAAACTACTAAAGTTTTTGAAAGTTTTCATTATTGATTTCTTGAAGAAATCGGTGTGAAATTGATATATTTTAAGCTTAGGCGTGAAAAAGGACTAGATTGTAATGTTTAATTGCTAGTTTTTGAACAGAATGATTAAAGTGTATAAAGTGTAAAATCTATATGAATTTTTTGTAATAATACATATTAGAGAGTCCCTAAGGGATTTGTTTGAGATCGCTTTTGAAATTGAAGCTCGAATTTTAAAGATACTATTATTTCAGTGTCATGGACTAAATTCAATAAAATGCAAAACTTAAGGGCATTCAAAAAATGGAATTAAATAGGTTCATTCATATCAAGGAATGATATAAAAATGTTTGGTATTGATGAATTCTCTAAAATAATTTTTTAGATCAAGTATTGAATCAAACCGGGGATAATCAGGGAAAACCAAAATTGTCGAATAGTCTTTGAAGATTCAACTTATTTTCTATTTTTCTAGGTAAGCTCATATGGTATTTATGTGTTTAAATAATTATGTGTTTGGTTTGTATATGTATAATTGATTGTGAATTAATTGGTGGTAAATTGGTATGATAGGTGAGATTTGGTCTAAATTGTAAATAAATGTCAATTTGTGTAATAGATGCCCGTTCGAACTTAGAAAAAGTTAGGATACAATTAGCATGCCAATAAGGTCTGTTGCACACCTGTACGGATTGATTACAGATGATTACCCAACATTTGTTGCGGATTCAAAAATACATGTGACATAGGTTTAGCCTAGACTAGTAACTTGATGTCGTTGTAAAGGTTTAACCCAAATAGATAACCTGACATGTATATTTCCAACTTGGACAAGAAACCAAATGTGTTGTCGTAAAGTTTTAACCTGGACTGGTAACCTGAAACGAATATATTTAGCTCGTACGAGCAAATGGTGTGATGTAGATACCTGCGTATCTGAGTTTGTTTACTAGGGTTCATCGGGCGAAACAGTGAAACTAAAAACAAAAAAGTGAAATTAGATGATATGAATTTGATGTTCAAATGGACAATCACTGAATTGAACATAAGCATGGTATTGAAATGTCGAATTGTCATATTTATATATGATTATAACATTCCTTAATTGAATAAGTTTTGAGTTTTGTTAAGTAAATGACTTGAATTGGCATGTTATGCACTTATGATATCATATGATTAGATTATAAGTAAATACTCACCTTGCTAATGTTTTGGTTTGCCATGTTAGCCAAAATATGCCAACTTGTGGTAGCTATTTGTATCTAATTCAATGATAATGTAAGTTTTTTTTTATGCCTACGAACTTACTAAGCATTGTATATGCTTACCCTGTTATTTTCTCTTTTCCTTGTAGATCGTCACCTTACGGAATGCATCAAGCCAGATTGTTAGAAGCTCTCACTATCGTATCACTAAATTGGTAGAAGTTTGATTATTTTGAGCCAATAGTTATGGCATGTATTTAGGTGAATTGGTGTATATGTTAACTTGTGAACTTGCTTTCTTATGACAAGTTGTTTTAACTATGTTGACTTGGTGTTTTGGTATTGCCTATGGTGTTAGACATATATGTGCTTATATGATAAAGATGTGAAATTCAATAAGTATATGAATGGAATATGGAATGGTAGGGAGTGAGTTAGAAATGGCAACTTGATTGGTTAGTGAATGAAATGGAAATGTATTTTAACATTAGCAACTTGATACATGCTTGTAAAAAAATGTGGCCTAAATTGAATAGCTAGTAGATATGTTTGAGGCTTTTATGTCATACTTGTTTATAAGGTTCACAAGGTTATGAAAATAAAGTAAAATGGTATGTTTGATAGACTTAGCATAGGTAAGAATAGACAATTTGAATGGAATGCCCTAATGATATTGAAATGTTTAGTTTTTATTGATTTATATGTATTGAATTCTTGTTAAGTAGTTGAATTTGAATGATGGAAGTGATTTGGTATGTTTTAATTATGTTTTGATTCAATTGAATTTGGTAATTGTTGAACATGTTGATAGGTATGTTTGGAAGCTTTAAAATAAGTACCAAAAATGTGCATTTTTCCATAAACAGAGACTTAGTGGTCTATTTTTGATTTCGCGATACCATACCCTTAATTTGTGATATCTACTCTGATTAATTTTGAAATCTTTACAATTTCGTCCTTAGGTTGGGAAGTTTAGCTACTGTCTGTGAGATCGTGATACCCACGTGACATATTTTGAAGTTTGGCTACTGTCTTCGAGATCGCGATACCAAACCTTGGTTATCGTGACACCCACCTAGCATATTTTGGAAATTTTCAGTTTAGTACTGGTTTGACCCCGGGATGGAACTGAGCTTTTGTAATCTCGATTTTAACCTAGAAATGATTGTTATCATATTTTGAGTTTGATTAACATTTGATTACATGTATAAATGCTTGTATGTTGATTGTAGTTGCTCCGGCAACAAATGTAGTAGCTCAGACTCATCAATTGGGTCAGGCGAGGGGTGTTACATTGTGGATGGACATTACCAATTTCCAGCAACTAGAAAGGAAGTCGTTGTATGAAGCATGAGAAGCATGAGAGTGCTTCAAGTTAATGCTTTGTAAGAGCCTTTATCATGGCTTACAAGATTTGTTTCAATTGCAAACATTCTATAATGGTTTGGATGGGAATTTACTGTAACACCCCTTACCCGTATTCAACGTCGGAATAGGGGTCGAGGCATTACTAGACTTATACGTAAACAATCAATCCACATCAAAACCATACTTTCTATTCCCAATTAAAAATTTCGATAGCACATCTTAAACAAGCCTACAAGGCCTAATTTATGGTTTAGGAATGGTTTAGAATCAAATCGAATTCCTTTGAAGCTTTCCGGAAGACCTTGGAAAATTCTCTCCAAATAGTCCACACGCCCGTGTGGAGGGAAGGCACGCCCTTGTCACATATCACACGCCCGTGTTCGACACCCGTGGTCGAAACTGACATGCATCACACGGCCTATCACACGCCCGTGTGTCTGGCCCGTGGTCGCCTCGACTTGCATCACGGGCCCGATCACGCGCCGTGTCCTTCGACCGTGTGGCAAATTAAATTCAAAATTCAGGTGCTGACTTCACACGGCCTGGGCACACGCCCATGTCCGTGGCCGTGCCTTCCACACGGCTGAGACACACGGCCGTGTCTCTACCCGTGTGTTTACTACTGAGCTTACTGACTTGTGAAACTAACATGCAGGGGACACACGGCCTAGCCACACACCCATGGGGCTGACCGTGTGTCACACACGGCCTAGACACATGCCTGTGTGCCTACCCGTATGGACAAGAACAAGGCTATTTGCCAAGCTCTTTTTATCACCCCAGCTCATACAAACATAGTCACATTCAAATATCAACACATTCATATATGTTTTAACCAAGCAACCCCATCATGTACCACACACACACTCATGAATAACCTCGTCCTTTCATAGATTAGCATTAATGAGCCATCAACTATGGCAATATACAAAAGAGTTCATCTCTAAAAGAACCAATACACTTGGCCAAAAAAACAAAACATTTCATTAAGCCTAGCCACTATACATGCCATACTCAAAATGCTAAGTCTAAATATACCGAGATGAGTCGATAGTGTGGGTGATCTTCCGATTATCTTCGAATCCCGAACTAGCTCTTTGACTCTATAAAAAAAAGGGAAAAGAAGCTTTAAGCTTAGTAAGTTTACGTGTAAACAATAAACATCATAACATGTGCTAATCAATAAATAGCATTACATACTAAGTAAGAACAATCCACATTCCATAGTCATGCTTACTCATTTCATCTCTTACCACATTCCAACCATATAACAAGAATAATGCTCGCATTTAATAGCTTACATTCCCTGCACTTATCACCACAAGTTCACATGAAACAAACACTTAAACAATTTCTCAATGAACCATTGAAATAATACCATACACTCGGTGGTTTCGGACATAGCCCACCATTAATCTATATTTAGGGTGGTAACGCACATAGCCTACCAACAAGAGTATTTATGGTGGTATCGCACATAGCCCACCAAATGATAATATAAACGATGGTATCGCACACAGCCCATCGTGAATGATTAGTAAGGTGGTGTCGCACTTAGCCCACCATTAAGAATATTTACGGTGGTATCGCACATAGCCCACCATTAATCTATAATTAGACTAACACGGAGATTAGTCAATATCTATTCAATTTAATCCATCTCAATCATAAATAATTTCATTCATACAATGCACCATTTAATAGCAACATGTATACTCAAAATGAATCGTTTACACATAAACTTACCTCGGTGCAAAATGTGTTAATCAACGGCTTAATCCGTAACCTTGCCTTTTCCCCGGTCAAGGTTGTTTTCGCGCTCTTCTTGATCTATAATAATGAAATTCACTCATTCCATCACTTTATAAATCATAATACATCAAAATCTCTACTTAGGCAAAAATCACCATTTTGCCCTTACACTATGGCAAAATTATGATTTTGCCCCTAGGCTCGTAAATCATCTTTCAATACATTTTCTCATTAAACAAGCCTAGATAAACATTTATTCCTCTTACAACAACTCACAAAACCATTTATTTCATGCATTTATTACACATTTACAATCTTTACAACTAAGTCCCATTTAGGTGTTTTCATGGTAACACCTTTCACAAAAGTTGTTCCTTGACTCACTAACATTCACTTTCTTCCATAAAAACTCAGCAAACAACATGAACACTCTCATTTAAAGTCCCTAAACTTTCAACCATATAGCAAATTAGTCCCTTCATTAGCTAGCTTAAGCTTTGGGGACTCCAAAAGTACAAAAATTCTCAAGAAAGACCTCTAAAATCACTTACTTGTAAGGAGATAGCTTGGCTGAAAGTTTTGAGCTCTAAATCCTATAATTCTCTTCAATTTTTGATGGAGAAGAAGAATGAATAGTAAAATATGATATTTCTTCTTTTTATCTTATTTTATTCATTATTTCATCACCTAATTCCACCAAATTGACCAAAAATTTAATGCTCTTGTCTCCCTAGTCTATATGGCCGGCCAACACACCCTTAATGGCATAATTGCACTTTAAGGACCTCCAGTTTAATAATCTATGACTATTAGACACCTTTACCTTGCAAAATAGAACTTTCGCACTTTATGCGATTTAGTCCTTTTTCACAATTAAGCATACAATTGCTAAAATTAAAGCATCAAAATTTTCATATAACCATATATTTATTCCATAACACATAAAATAATACCAAAATAATTTACTTCAACCCCGGATTAGTGGTCCCGAAACCACTGCTCCGACTAGCCCTAAAATCGGGCTGTTACATTTACGGTCAATTCTAGAAAAAGCGTTCGTTAGGGCATTCATGTCTAAGACTTATGCTAAGGGTTGCCAACTCATCGAGGAAATGTTAATTACTTCATATATGTGGTCGACTGAGCGATTCACATGTAGAGCTAAACCACCAACCGTAAATGCAGTCAGTGACGACGATAAGTTTTTGGGGCTGAATAACCTTGATCTTAGCTCTAATTGATCGTATATTCCCACCCAAACTCATCTCACGGGAGCTCATGTAGGTAATGAGAATGAAGGAGCTAGTTGGAGCAACCACCAAGAAAATAACTTTCAAGCTTAACTACATGGGAACTAGGGGAGGCAAGGTAAATCTCATGTGAGGGTTTCAGTCTTTTCCAAGAGATTCGTTTTAGCTAAAGAAAAAGTAAGATAAATTCTTTTTGGGCAAGCTTATTTGGTTGGGTTTATGTGAGTGTAGTTATTGTCACTTATACGAAAGATAGGTCAAAAAAGTGTCTTATCCTGAGTTGATGGCTTGGGCGAAGTCTCTATGGTAACACCATCTTGGTAAAGTTCTTTAATTTTGTGCTACATAAGTTCCTTGTATGTTAAACACTTAGTTTGAGGCTTTATTTAAGCCTTCCTTAATTTCGTTGTTACATTTAATTACTGGTCTATGTGTTGTCGCTCTATTAATGGGATCTATAGCTATTTATTGCAACTATACACTACTTTGTTGTAAGTTATACCATTGTCTGATTGCACTACTTAGTTTTCCTACCTAGGTAATTATTTATAAGTAGTTTCAAACTTTTAGGTAAGATTTACATTCTTCCTTTGCTCTTTCTCTTATATAATTATATATAAGAAACTAAAATAGGAAAAAAAAACACTTTGACAGAAAGTATAATAAGGGAGATGATAGTGATTGACAGAATAAGTGGATGTAGTTGATCTGTGGTATTTTGATACATCAAATTAGGCTCTCTAGAACCCTTAATGAGTTTGTTCTCAAGTAATTTTTGATTCTTTTCTATACCTTTCATTGATTTTTAGTTTTTAGTATTAATAATTTTTTTTAATTAGTTTTACTCCTTTTGAAACCAAAATTGGCAAAATGATGCCATTGTGAATCTAATGGTGTGTTTGAGTTGCGTAGGGAGATGATGACGACCAAACCTTTTAGGAGAAATAAATTTGATGTGGGTGTTGTGACACTGATACTAGGATGTCGCGACATTGAGCCTTCATTACTTCAAGGGTGCAAGACTTCAACAAGTAATCAACCTAAAGTAGACTTTCGAGAGTGTCGCAACACTAAGCCTCCAAGGTCTTGATATCACAGATGGTTGTTGAAGTGAAGAAGTCATTGCCACTATTGAAGGTGTCGTGACACCAGCCAATCAATGTCACAACTAGAGAACCCCCAGAGCCAAGAGTGTGCCATTTTCGAAGGTGTTGTGACACCGAAGCTTGGATGTCGCGACATTGTTCCTGATGGGGTGAAAAATACTGTAACGCCCCGAATTTTTGGGCCTAGTAGAATTGAGCCTATTGGTCCTTGGGCATGGGAGCGTTTAAATTTTTTTGAGAACAAGAGAACGATACTAATGCGAGTTGGACCTATTAGGTGAGTGATTTTGGAAGGTTAGGGGGCTTCCATAAAGTCTCGGGTTCAAACCTAGGCTTTAGGAAAAATTTTGGTTTTAGGTGAATAAAACCCTGGGAGTAAGTAAGTAGGTTTTAAGAATAAATTGTGGAAAAAAATGACACAAGGAAGTGAGTGGTCAAGTGGCAAGGCGTCATTAAGGTTGCAAGGGAGCATGGGTTCAAGTCTTGGCGCTTGCAATTCATTTTGATTTTCCTTTTAAATGAACTTAGACTTTGGCCCATAGATTTATATTTAGTTGTGCTTGTTTTGTTACACAAGGAGTCTACTGGTAAAGGTGGCAAGTGGCGTGTGGAGTGTCCTAATGGTCTGAGGTTCGAAACCCCTTGCATGCGAAAGGTGACTATTTTGCTAATTTGGGACAGTTTTGGAAGATTGATGGAGGGATCCCACATCGGGAAGCTAGCGTGAGAGTAGGTGAGAAGCTGGCTTTAAATAGAGAGATCTATGAGGAGAGTAAGCATACATTGGTTGGCGTTTAGGCATAGGAGTGTTCGGAGCGCGGATTAACTCCAGATTCCTATCAGGTGTGTATTTCGCACTACTCTAGCTGTAGAGCGGCAAATGCCGAAATGCCGGTCACACGACGATGGTAGCCACACGAGCGTGCGAGCGTACGTGTGGGAGCTTCGACGCGATAGTTGAGGCCCCCATGAGTGTTCTCATGGGTTTAGGCTGCCTTGGGCAAAGTGGGCCCAATGCGCCTGTGGGCCCATATGAATAAATTGTATGATTGTGTAGTAGATATTGGACTGGTCTATGTGAATCTCATATCTGTGGCTAGATTTGGGCTAAATGGGTCACACGAGCGTGTGGGCTCATTTGGGCCGAGAATGGGCCCTAGGACCATTCGCATCGTTATCTCGTTTCTTCCTGTTAGGGTGATCGGTTACTTTGTGGTTGTGATTTAAGCACTTGTGTTAACTCCAGTTCTGTAAGATCGTGTTCTTGATGATTAAAGGGGATTCTAGCCATAGGGTGGCGGCAAAGGGGCCAGCCGAGATTGTGCACATAGCCTCCACTCCCAAGTTTAAGCGGCGTAGGGTGTCAGCGGTTCGGGACTTTTCACCTGGATGCGGAAGAGTGACGGCATCAAACTTTGGTTTAACTTGGCAAATCGCAGTAGATCGTTCTAGTGAAGGTGAAGGCGCTTGTGATTATTTAGTACTCTACGTGATAAGGTGTGTATCCGTATACACTGTTCTTATTGTTAATTGGTTGAAAAGCTGGAGGTGCGTATATTGTATTATCTTTACTGTTGATCGACATTATGCCGAAAAGCCGAAATACCTTCGAACGATGCCATACGAGCGTGCGATCGCGCGTGTGGTGAACCGAGCTCACAGAGCAGGAGCGTGTTGTAACACCCCAAACCCGGCCCATTCGTTACAACCGAATTTGAAATGCCACTGCGGAAAAACGTTTGAAGACTGATTTCACTTTTGGGAAAAACATTAAAAATTTTGTCATTTGAAAACCATGTCCAATTAAAAATTCTAAATAATATAAGCTTGACAAAAATATCCAAATTAAAAGCACTTCCAAATAATAATTTAATGGTCGTCTAGCTTAAACATAATAAAAATGCTCAAATAGAAATACTTAAATACTTTAAGCGGGCCTTATTACAATAAATAATTAAACAAAAGTTCTTAGTAATAAATGAATAAAATAAAGAAGATGTCTTCTGCATGGGCCACCTCGTATCCACTCCAACCCGGTCCAATCACCACGAATCATCTGCGATGTTTAATAAAAATTGGGTGAGTCATACGGACTCGATGTGTAATTAATCCACTGAATTCCACCCACATGTTAACCACATATTAACCCATATATCGGATAACAAATATCATATTCACATGTTAACATATTACGGGCTTGGCCCATATTCATATCACATTCATCTAATAGGGTAGTTAACCACATAATTTCCACATCTTTGGGCTTAGCCCATTTCCACATATGTTCACATACGAAATCATGCAATTATGAAGCCCAACCCAAACCTAGGGTCCATCCGCTACACACCCCTTATCCAACCTACCACACACCAGGGGATTATCAAATCACCCTCTCCTTTTCACTCCAAAGGCAATCACTTTGCCGTCCACGTGCAATTAAGCACAATAGTCCACAACGCGACCTCGATCGGCGCCAATCCACGATGTAGCCGTAGCTAACACCAAAACCACGATGGGACACATAGTCACTCATCAACCACGATATGGCACATAGCCGATATCAACCACGATGAGGCACATAGCCACTCATCAAGCCACGCGAACTAAATCGCAATTAATCCACAACGTGACCTCGATCCAACGTCAATCCACGATGTACCCGTAGCTAACACCAAAACCACGATGGGACACATAGTCACTCATCAACCACGATATGGCACATAGCCGATATCAACCACGATGAGGCACATAGCCACTCATCAAGCCACGCGAACTAAATCACAATTTATCCACAACGCGTGACCTCGATCCAACGTCAATCCACGATGTAGCTCAAGGCTAACATCAAACCACGTGTCGAAGTACACCCGCATTTTCTTTCATATCCCAACCCATGCACATGCCACATAAAATAATGATACAATGTAATGATGCATGAGCATGTTCATCAAGCATATTATCACATATTCATATTAATAATCACATATCATCAGGTTTGGTACTTACCGGATTATCGACATACCCCTTGAGGGTATCCTTATCACAATTTCCACTGCACTAGTTAGCACATTCATAACACATACACATTTCACATACATATCATATACCGAAAATGGTGGGTTAATCACACACCTGATCACTTGGAGAACTATGCTTTCGATACTGATGCTATCACTAGGCGATACTACGGCTGTTTGCCTACTTCTTTGTTCTGTTTTGGTCCACACCCGGTGGCCAATCCCTAACTAGCCGAGACAGATCTCTTCTTAAACTTCGGGATAGGGACCTTCCTTTCCCTTCTTGAATGGTATTCGCCTCCATCAACACACTTAATCGAGAACAATCGATTTAATCATCAATATCACGAATTCTTAACCAAATATCCACAACTTATCATACTTACCTAAGGGTCTTGAAATCCCGAAAAGCTTGATCTAATGCTTAGATCCTTAATCCCTACATTTGATTAATCACCTACTACTTTAATAAAAAGCCATTCGACCATAAATCCAAATCCTAGTAGGATTAGTATACTTAAACTCACCTTGTTGCCGTTTGACTTAAGAATCAAGTCTTGAAATCTCTTTATACTCTTCTTGCATTCGGCCAAGCATTGAATCAATTAACTTGGTTAGTTTTCGCTTTTGAATAATTAATGAACACATATATTTACCAAACATGGCCTTGGCGAATGCTATAGACACTTACCTTGTGGATTTTAAATCCAGAAACTCACCGAATAACTAGGGAACACGTGGCCTATGGTGTACCTTCGGAAAAGAACTTCTCCTTCCTTGTAGTCGACACTTAGTAAATCCCGAAAGATCTCTTTAAAGTTTGGTAACAAGATATTAATGGGGTTAGTCCTAGATTTCGACAAATCTTAAGAAAAAGGATGAAACCGAATGAGATCTTACCCTTACTTGAAGAAATCGATTGCACCTTCACTTCAACCTTGGAGATTCGGCTATGGCTAGATGATGATCTCACAACTTTCGGCTTTTGGAGGGATTAGAAAGAAAAGAAAAGGAAGAATAAAGATGGAGGATTAGGCTAGAACACAAGGTATTTCGGCTTGGCAAAAATAAAAGAAGAAGAAGATTTGGTGAAGAGAATTCGGTAGAGGCTTTCAAAGAAACGAGAAAATAATGCGAGAATGGCCTCTCTTTTCCTTTTATAGCCGATATTACTAACTTAGAATCCCTTACTTGGCCATCACTCTTCTATTTCAATAGCTTTATCTCTTTAATTATCACTTAAAATAAAAGATAATTCAGCAACTATCCTTACTTAGCCGAAATTATTAAACTCAAAGTCCCTTACTTGGTCATCACTTCTCCCTTATTTTCCTCTTTATCTCTTTATTCAAATTAAAAGAATTTAATCCAACAATTATCTCTTGAAAATAATGATAAATAAATCCCTTATTTATCCATTATTTATAAAATAATAAAAGCTCCTAATTTATAGCCATGTGCCGTCCACCTCTCTGCTCCTTGTAGCAAAATAAAATTTCTTTTATTTGCTTCCCATGTGACTCGAACTTAGGCCCATTCCTCTTGCATATGGCGCCATTTCCATAGGCCCTAAGTGGCATCTTGGACCACTTTTCCAAGCCTGTTTGTGTGTCAAATTTCACAAACTTTTTCTTTTAAGGCCACCTTACCTTAATTTCCCCTTTTAAACCTTAAAACTCGTCATTTTTAGGTCATTTCTAAGTTTCAAAAATTTTCGATCGGCTCAGTAAACTTGACATTTCCTTACATTTCCATGACATTTCCTTACAAGACATTTCCTTACATTTCCAAGACATTTCCTTACATTTCCATGACATTTCCTTACAAGACATTTCCTTACATTTCCAAGGTTCTAAAAATGTTCACTTTCCTCTTTTAAACTTAACATTTCCATACATTTCGAGTTTCCAAAAGTGTTCAAAATATATTCATAACACATAAGATATGTCATTTCGTACAATTAAACCAAAAATGCATAGGCCCTTTTCGTGAGGATGTTACTGATTCTACCCTCCTTAAAAATAATTTCGTCCTCGAAATTACTTATTAACGAATAATCGTACATCTTAACTCACCGCACTACGCTTATGTTTGCGCACTCTGATCTTAATAGAACCATCATACTTTCTAGGCACAGTCTCTAAGTTCACGTCCCCTAGAACTCATTTCTAACATCGCGATTTAATCGATTAAAAAGTTTTATGCATCGAAATTTTTGTTCCACTGATTATTCATGACGAGTTTATGAAAAGAGATGTTGAAGTAGTTCTTTCGATCAACCAAAGTTTCTAGTTCAAGTTCACTACTCTAACTCGAGGAGTCACATTCACATTCATAAGCGAGAGACATTCATTCACAACATCATTCACTACACTTTTATGGCCATTCCATCCATTTCCCTACCCAGGATAATTTACGTCATTTTCCCTCTGAGGGTATTTTGGTAATAAATCGGGTCAATTCGAAAATATTTTTCAAATTAAAGGTATTTTAGAATTTTCAAAATCTCAAGGTTATTTTGTTTTCCAAATCGGAGGTGTTGCAAAAATTTGAAATCGAGGTTATTTCGGTAATTTTGGAAGTCGAGAAATAGTTAAGTAAATTTTCCAAATCGGGGTATCTTGTTATTTGTAAAACAAAAGTTTTTGATATCTTTGTAAAGTAGAAATATTTTAACAAAAGTCGAGGGTATTTTTGAAAATCTTAAAAACTAAGGGTATTTTAGTAATTTACAATACAGGGCATTTTATAATTTTGTAAATCGGAGATATTTTGGAAAAATTTTCACAATAATATTTTACTACAATTAAAAGGGTAATTTAGGGATTTTAAAACTAGGGTTTTTATCATGGCTAGTCCTTTCGGGTTTTAATTATCGGGTTTAGCAGTGAATAAGTCCTCTTGGTTAGGGTGAGCAGTAGCTACGCACCGGTAGGATTCGAGTAAAGAGGAGGTGAGTCGCTAGGATTGCTTAAATACCAAGCTCTTCACCGAATCCACTCCTGAACATGCGCTGCTTGATTTGCCACACCCTAGCTCGGCGACTTACTTCACGAGTTTGTTTAATAGTCCTTAAGTCTTATGCATGTGTTTGAGTGCACTAGCCCTAGGGTTCAATAGCCCTAATATTCTAATCTGAGCCCAAATAAGCCCATAATAGTTCACATAAACAAGTCACTTCAATAATTAGAAGTACTTACAGTGGACTTGAGTAGGAGATACAGTGCCACGCCTTGAGAATAACTGAAAAGTTTATGAAAGCCCATACTTTTGAAAAGCCCATCTTTGAAAAAATTATTTTGGACCCAAAACCCTCAAAGCCGAGTTTTGAACAGGGCTCGATACCAATTTGTAACACCCCAAACCCGGCCCATTCGTTACGGCCAGAATTTGAAATGCCAACTGGGAAACGTTTGAAGACTGATTTCACTTTTGGGAAAAACATTAAAAATTTTGTCATTTGAAAACCATGTCAAATTAAAAATTCTAAATAATATAAGCTTGAAAAAATATCCAAATTAAAAGCACTTCCAAATAATAATTTAATGGTCGTCTAGCTTAAACATAATAAAAATGCTCAAATAGAAATACTTAAATACTTTAAGCGAGCCTTATTACAATAAATAATTAAACAAAAGTTCTTAGTAATAAATGAATAAAATAAAGAAGATGTCTTCTGCATGGGCCACCTCGTATCCACTCCAACCCGGTCCAATCACCACGAATCATCTGCGATGTTTAATAAAAATTGGGTGAGTCATACGGACTCGAGTGTGTAATTAATCCACTGAATTCCACCCACATGTTAACCACATATTAACCCATATATCGGATAACAAATATCATATTCACATGTTAACACATTCGGGCTTGGCCCATATTCATATCACATTCATCTAATAGGGTAGTTAACCACATAATTTCCACATCTTTGGCTTAGCCCATTTCCACATATGTTCACATACGAAATCATGCAATTATGAAGCCCAACCCAAACCTAGGGTCCATCCGCTACACACCCCCTTATCCAGGTCTACCACACACGAGGATTATCAAATCACCCTCTCCTTTTCACTCCAAAGGCAATCACCGCCGTCCACGTGCAATTAAGCACAATAGTCCACAACGCGACCTCGATCGGCGCCAATCCACGATGTAGCCGTAGCTAACACCAAAACCACGATGGGACACATAGTCACTCATCAACCACGATATGGCACATAGCGATATCAACCACGATGAGGCACATAGCCACTCATCAAGCCACGCGAACTAAATCGCAATTAATCCACAACGTGACCTCGATCCAACGTCAATCCACGATGTAGCCGTAGCTAACACCAAAACCACGATGGGACACATAGTCACTCATCAACCACGATATGGCACATAGCCGATATCAACCACGATGAGGCACATAGCCACTCATCAAGCCACGCGAACTAAATCACAATTAATCCACAACGTGACCTCGGTCAACCTCAATCACGATGTAGCTCAAGGCTAACATCAAACCACGTACTCGAAGTACACCCGTACCTTCTTTCATATCCCAACCCATGCACATGCCACATAAAATAATGATACAATGTAATGATGCATGAGCATGTTCATCAAGAATATTATCACATATTCATATTAATAATCACATATCATCGGGTTTGGTACTTACTGGATTATCGACATACCCCTTGAGGGTATCCTTATCACAATTTCCACTTTGCACTAGTTAGCACATTCATAACACATACACATTTCACATACATATCATATACGGAAAAACGGTGGGTTAATCACACACACGATCACTTGGAGAACTATGCTTTATATCTTGATGCTATCACTAGGCGATACTACGGCTATTTGCCTACTTCTTTGTTCGACATTTGGTCCACACCCCGGTGGCCAATCCCTAATCTAGAGAGACAGATCTCTTCTTAAACTTGGGATAGGGACCTTCCTTTCCCTTCTTGAATGGTATTCGCCTCCATCAACACACTTAATCGAACAATCGATTTAATCATCAATATACGAATTCTTAACCAAATATCCACAACTTATCATACTTAGGAAGGGTCTTGAAATCGAAAAGCTTGATCTAATGCTTAGATCCTTAATCCCTACATTTGATTAATCACCTACTACTTTAATAAAAGCCATTCGACCATAAATCCAAATCCTAGTAGGATTAGTATACTTAAACTTACCTTGTTGCCGTTTGACTTAAGAATCAAGTCTTGAAATCTCTGCTATACTCTTCTTGCATTCGGCCAAGCATTGAATCAATTAACTTGGTTAGTTTTCGGCTTTTGAATAATTAATGAACACATATATTTACCAAACATGGCCTTGGCCGAATGCTATAGACACTTACCTTGTGGATTTTAAATCCGAAAACTCACCGAATAACTAGGGAACACGTGGCCTATGGTGTACCTTCAGGAAAAGAACTTCTCCTTCCTTGTAGTCGACACTTAGTAAATCCCGAAAGATCTCTTCAAAGTTTCGGCAACAAGATATTAATGGGGTTAGTCCTAGATTTCGGCAAATCTTAAGAAAAAAGGATGAAACCGAATGAGACCTTACCCTTACTTGAAGAAATCGATTGCACCTTCACTTCAACCTTGGAGAGATTCGGCTATGGCTAGATGATGATCTCACAACTTTCGGCTTTTGGAGGATTAGAAAGAAAAGAAAAGGAAGAATAAAGATGGAGGATTAGGCTAGAACACAAGGTATTTCGGCTTGGCAAAAATAAAAGAAGAAGAAGATTTGGTGAAGAGAATTCGCGAGAGGCTTTCAAAGAAACAGAAAATAATGCAGAATGGCCTCTCTTTTCCTTTTATAGCCGATATTACTAACTTTGAATCCTTTACTTGGCCATCACTCTTCTATTTTAATAGCTTTATCTCTTTAATTATCACTTAAAATAAAAGATAATTCAGCAACTATCCTTACTTAGCCAAATTATTAAACTCAAAGTCCCTTACTTGGCCATCACTTCTCCCTTATTTTCCTCTTTATCTCTTTATTCAAATTAAAAGAATTTAATCCAACAATTATCTCTTGAAAATAATGATAAATAAATCCCTTATTTATCCACTATTTATAAAATAATAAAAGCTCCTAATTTATAGCCATGTGCCGTCCACCTCTCTGCTCCTTGTAACAAAATAAAATTTCTTTTATTTGCTTCCCATGTGACTCGAACTTAGGCCCATTCCTCTTGCATATGGCGCCATTTCCATAGGCCACTAAGTGGCATCTTGGACCACTTTTCCAAGCTTTGTTTGTGTGTCAAATTTCACAAACTTTTTCTTTTAAGGCCACATTGCCTTAATTTTCCCTTTTAAACCTTAATACTCGTCATTTCTAGGTCATTTCTAAGTTTCCAAAAATTTTCGATCGGCTCTGTAAACTTGACATTTCCTTACATTTCCATGACATTTCCTTACAAGACATTTCCTTACATTTCCAAGGTTCTAAAAATGTTCACTTTCCTCTTTTAAACTTAACATTTCCATACATTTCCAGGTTTCCAAAAGTGTTCAAAATATATTCATAACACATAAGATATGTCATTTCGTACAATTAAACCAAAAATGCATAGGCCCTTTTCAGGATGTTACACGTGTGATGAGGAAGGCCACCATGAGCGAATTCATGGGCTTGGGCCGTAGTGGGCCACTAGGGATGAAAGGGGCCTCGATGGGCCCAATGGGTCGTGGGGTCCATGAATGCAAGTTAGACTGTCGAATGGGAGATAGAGAGGCTTCTCATGACACGCACGTGGCATGGGCCGTCCTGGGCCAATACGTATACTGTTATTAGCAGCTTTGCTGCGCTATTATTAGTAGCTAGGCTACGTTATTGGTGTGCTGGGTGGGTGGGTCGACTTGGTCCCCATGTGGTGTGTTGGTTGGTACGAGAGGTGTGTTGGCTGGACTGGGTTGGGATGCATCCTCATACTGTTTCATATCTGTTTATGAGATCTGTCACTGCACTGGGCTTAGGCCACTTGTTCTGATATTGGTTTGGGCTAGGCCCAATTGATTCTGTTATGGGCTGTGACCCAAATGATATTGTAGTGGGCTTTGACTCACGTATGCTTTGAACTGACTGTACTATTACTCTTAAAGGGCTTTGGCCCAGACTGTTTCAGTTTCTGTTTCTGTATACTGATTGTTACTCTGGTAAGGGGATTACACTTATTTAAGCACTTCGGGTTTTTTTTTTGAGTGGGGTTGTAATAAGGCCTCTCTATTTTTAGCTTTTATTTGGGATATTTATCTAAGTATGTTTAATATCTTCTAGAAGTAGGACACGATTTTCCAAAACAGTAACTATTTCAAACACTACATTTTCGCAACCCAATTTTTAAATATCATGTTTCCATAAATCATTTATTTTAATTAAGCTTCCGCAATTGAAAAAGATTTTACAAATGGATTAATAACATTTTGAAAAGGGAATAGTTTTTTTTATAAACCACGTTTTGAAAATAAACGAACGCAAACGAAAACACGGTTTTCGAGAAACACTTCAATGTGACACGCCAGATTTGGGCCTAACTTCTAGGCCGGGTTTGGGGTGTTTCAAATAGTACAGGTGTAGTCTTTTGTCCAACACAAATTGAAGTCAACCCATATACTTCAAGGGTAATTTTGTCAATTTTAAGGTTGAAATTTTGTCTGTATTAAATATGTTTTGGTTGTCAAACTTAAATGATCCACCTTTTATCATCTTTTTAGCTTAGTAGTTATTTTCTTCACAATTTTTAGGTTTTAGTTCTTTCCCTTTTCTGAGATTAGTGGTTATAGTTGGTAGTTTTAAGATTTTTTACTGTAGCTTTTCTTTTCTTTGCACTTAGATACACAAACTCTACTTTATATTTTGAATTGCATTTAAATCCTTCAATATATTTTAGCCTTGTTAACTCTCAAAAGTGCAAAAATCTCTACTTTAGCTGTGCTTTCTCCTTCATTGTTGCTACTATCATCTTCTCCAAAGAATTCATCAAGAGTCTCTAAGATTTCTCTAACCTTGCTTTTATGCTTTATTTAATGAATCATTTAAGCTTGTATTTGGCTGATGTTGTTGTGTTGATCATGGATAGTAACTAAATTTTATGGTGGTTGGTTGATAGAAGTGTTGCATGTTTAGTTTTTGGGTTAGGGATTAAATTGTAAAATCGGACTAGATCTAATAAACTTCAAAACCTAGAATTGACACCTCTAGGTGAACATTTAGATAGGAGAGCATATTAAGAACCAATTTGATTGTCCCAATTTAACTTGGAGAGATCGAGAGATAAATCAGACTGAATCGTTTAATTTTGTAATATGGTGATCAAAAGGTAAAAATGAAAAATATTAGGAGTTTGAACCCTTTAGGTCCCTAATCCAAAAATGAATTAGCAATATGGAAGTCAACCGACCACTTTAGCTCTTTGGATTGATTTTTGTGCATTTTTTATTGTTTTGCAATTTAGTTCTTTTAGGTATTAAATAGTGCAATTAACCATTGATAATAATTTTTCGTACTATAATATTTAGTGAGTAGCTAGCTAGAGTAGGAGCCCAAATTTGCCCAGGGCCCATTAACCAGTCCATTAACCCATGCCCAATTAATTAACCAGATTAAAACAAATTAAAAAACCAATAATAAAAGTCCAAAACAGTCCCTTTACAGTTTTTTTACAAACCCATAAATTAAACATGAGCCCAATACCTAACTAGGCCCAAATAAGTCCAACAAACTAACCCCTACCCAATTAGTGGCCCAAAAACAAAGACCCTTAGCCCAAACCAAACCTAGCCCGCACTAAAAAAAATTACAGAAACCCTAGCTAGCCCCACGAGCACCGCAAGCCACCCCGCGCCACGTCGCCACCGTACGGCCTCCGTATGCCACGTCCGCACCGCTCGTACAGCCTCCACAGCTGGCCACTGTACCTGCGAAAACAAGGACAAACAGCAGCAACAAAAGCAATGGACAAGAAGAAAAACAAAAAAAAAAAACGATTGTATTTTTTATTATTAATTTTTGATTTCGACCTTTAAAGGGACGAAAACAAACTATTGTATGGTCACGTTTTTGAATACAAAGAGAGCAAATGGTATATGTTTAGCTTATTTTTTTCTATTCGAATATACTACATATATACATAGAAAAAGAATAAAAATAGAAACTTTTACTTTTCGCGACGATCAGAGAGTTGAAAAAGGAGTGTCTTTCCTTGTTTTTTGATTTTGGAGTTTTTCTTTTTGGGTTCGTTTAAACGCAATTTTGAGGCTTAAGGGACCAAAGCGTCCCTGTCTTGAGGTTCCAACCACCGGATACGGTGGTGGAGGGGGTGAAGGTGCTTTAGGGTCCGATGAAGCCCAAGAATCAACTGAAGGGACGGAGAGGCTGAAACGTTTTTGAAAAAAAGGGTTTTTGAAATGTGTTTTGAAAGAGTAATCAGCAAGATGAGGTTATTAGGGAAAATTACTAATTCATATATGTTATTAAAACGGTGGCTGTAACACCCCAAACCAGGTCTATGTGTTAAGACGAGATTTGGTTTGTCACACCAAACGAACATCCAAAATTCTCTAATGATTTAAGTAAAACAGTAATGCAAAACCTTTAGAAATAAGGTTTAATAAAAACTAAGTACAATGATTAAAATTTATGAATTAAGAAAAATACTTGTTTGAAATCTTATATATATTAGTCAAAACCTTAACGTAGTTTTAAAAGAATTTGAAACAAATTGAAAAGTAATTTAGGTGTCCAAAATTGTTATAAAACACAATATTTTTAAGAAAACTTTATAGATTTTAACATAAGCCCATATTAAGAGTCTTAAAATAAAATTTAATCCATCCACACATAAAAATCCATAAAAACTTAATTAGAGGCCTTATTACATCATACCCAAAATAGTAATTAAAATAAGTAACTTAAATAAAGTTCATAGTTTATAAAACCCAAGCTCGTAGTATGGCCTCCACCAAGTCATCCCCGCCCAAGTCCACATCAATTTCCATTACCGAGATGGATAATAAAACGGGGTGAGTTACAAAGAACTCGATGTGTAACTCACTTACCACCATTATTGGGCCGGACCATCAAGGCATTAATTTGGGCTTGAGCCCAATTACAAATTTTAACAATATAAAAATGAAATAAAAATATAAAATGCATGTAAAATGAATTTCCCAACCAAGCCTAATTTCCATCCGCTAGACACCCCCGTACCAACCAGTACACCTATGGGGATCAAGTCAACCCACCCCGCCAAACACACCAATCGTAGGCATTTAGCCTTTTAAATAATATTGTAGTGCACTACTCAACTAGATTGTGACATAGTCACCGAACTAGAGGCATTAAGCCAAATTTGTGGCGAGAGCCACCGAACTAGATTCATGGCCACGAGCCTTACTTCTCTTCATCATGTATCCCATCCCATGCAATTATGTATGAATAACAAACTTTAATCATAAATAATTTATCAAGTAATCCATAATACAAATGAGTTTTTAATTAAACTTTTCATTTGGGTCCATTAAACAAGATAGTATTTAGCCCATTTAGCAATCTAGCGAACTTTGGCCTATATTTCGAACTAGAAGGTTTTTGGCCCATTTTATCGATCTAGCAGTTTTTAGGCCCAATTTGTCGAAATAACAGTTTTTCGGCCAAATTTATCGATCTAGTAGTTTTTCGGCCCGATTTAACAATCTAGCAATCTTTCAGCCCAATTTAACGATCTAGCGATCTTTATTTAATTTAACAATCTAGCAATCTTTCGGCCCAATTTAACGATCTAGCAGTCTTTCGGCCCAATTTAACAATCTAGTAGTATTTCGACTCAATTTATCGATCTAGCAATATTTCAGCTCAATTTATCGATCTAGCAATATTTCGGCTCAATTTATCGATCTAGTAATTTTTCCGACTTTAACTTAGTTTTCATGCATTTACACAAAAGTGTTAATTATCACATAATTTTCGATTTTTCGATTTTTACGGTTTATCATAATACTTACTTGTTTAGTATCTAACTTGAAAGATAAGTGTGAAGTTACACACCGGTTATAGTGAGAACTAGACTTTCCCGCTCGTCAACACCTATACGTATCACGATAAATTAGAATCACTATATTTTAATAACGAAATCAATCTTAGGAATTAACGATCTAACTTTTACCCTCGGATTTTGAACTACTTCTACTTGCGGTTTCTCCCGATTGATGGTTCGTTAACCGAATCAAATCCACGAACAAATAATGGTTCGGAAGTGCGAACTACTTCAAATAATTGATTCTCCTCGGATGAACGTCCACAACTCGGTGGGAAATCTGGATTCTTTGAAACAGTCCTTTGCTTATACTTAGGGGATTAATGGAACCTCCTTCTTCCGAACACTAAACACCGCCCTTTTCTTCCCTATCTTGATTGTCTTCAAAGACAAAAGATCGTTAATCCAATCTATTATTACATCGAAATATGACTAAGGGTTTAAGGGTGAAATTAAACACCACAAAGATCCTTGTTCCAAAATATGAGAATCGATCAAACGTTCCTTTATCACCTTAAATCGATTCCAACATTCTAAGATACCCACGAACACTTGATTTCCGATATTCCGCTATCGCACTAAAATATAACCATTGGAAACGTTTAAGAGATGGAATGGTAAAATTTCTATCCAAGAAATCCTTTTTACCATCATCAAAATTCGGCCAACATATTTATTAACTAATCGTAAAATAAAAAGAACCCTTACCTATTATCCACGATTGGAAAGAGACGATTGAGAAAGATGTTTGTGCAAGATGGAGGATTCGGCTATATGACCAAAGAAAATAGAAAAATGATTCGGCTATGGGTACATCAACATTCGGCCATGAGAGAAAATAATAGAGAAAGTATGAGTATCAAGAATAAAAGATGAGAGAAGAATGATGATGATGTTGTTTCAATTTTCAAAGAGAATAAAAGAGAAAGAAAGAAAGAAATGAGTTTTGGGAGCAATGTATATTCGGCAATGGGGAGAAGAAAAGTAAAGAATGGCTTTTGGTGTTGGTAGAATCGGCACTATGAGAAAGGCACAAAATTGAACACTAAAGTGAAAAGCAAAAATGACCAAATGGTCAAAATAATCAAGGCTTACCAAAAGATCAATTTCGGCCAAAGGGAAAAGTTGAGAAGAGGAATGCAAAATTTTGCACAAAAACTAAAATGACCAAAAGCAAACTCCTAAACCTTACCAAGCTACTAGCAAAATTCGGCCAACCTTCCCCCTAGCCATAATGCCGTCCAAATTCATTGGTCAAATGACCATGAATTTGTTTCCAAAACACTTTCCATGATACTTGCCCTATGTCTCCATATCTTTCCATATTTTCTTGATTCCCTACCATAAATTCCCTCTTACCTTATTCCTTTGATATACTAACCAAAAATAACAAGGTCAACACTTACCATAAATAAGCTTGGCCGACACTTACCATAGAAGAGCAAAATAAAAGTTGTCCAAATGTTATACAAGGGATTCGAACCACTCCCCTCATACAATATCTCATGCGCCAACACCACCTTGCCATTTACTCATCTTATGCTACTTTTTAACACTTAATTTAACTTAAGTGTCAATGCCACTTGCTCCACTTCAATAAATTCTCAAACTAAAAATTATTCCATACCCGAATAATTCTATACTTGTAACATCCCCAAACCCGGCCTATTCACTACGACCGAATCTGGTTATGTTAGTGAAAATATGTTTCTTTACTTAGAATTTAAAACATGAAAGTTTATTATCTTCGGTAAAGTCATGTCCATTTAAAATTGTTAAATAATACAAGCTTGGGATGAATTAAAACTTTATTATAATTTACTATAATATAACTCTTTTGTAAAAATATTACTAAATACGTTATAACCTTTAACAACTATAAATAGCGTACTTTAATCAAAAGTGACCCTTATTACATCAAATAAATAAACCAAGTACTTTGAATTAAAAGCTTCAAATAAAAATATTCAAAACATCTACTGCATGAAAATCTGTTTACGCATGGGCCACCTTGTATCCACTCCAACCCGGTCCGATCAATCATGACTCTGCGATGTTTAAACAGGTTGGGTGAGTCATACAGACTCAGATGTGTAAGTTAACCACCAAATCCACCCACATGCTAGCCACATAATATCCCAATTATCAAATGCAACAAGTAACATATATATATATTCACTTTAACATTTACCACAATGCGGCTTGGCCCACATTCAAATCATGCTCAAACACTTTGGGCTAGGCCCATTTCTCAATAAACCACTTATCAACTGGGCTTGGCCCATTTCCACGTATGTTTCCAAAACATACCTATCCACATGTCATATTGGGCTTGGCCCATTTCCATATTATCACAAAAATAATGCAAACATGATTCCCAACCCAACCTAGGGTCCATCCGCTACACACCCCTTATCCGACCTACCACACACACGGGGACTTTCGAGTCACCCTCTCATTTTCCCTCAAAAAGGCAACCAATGCCCTCCACGATGTAGCGTATAGCTAACATCAAACCACGATGGAGCACACAGCAATCCATCAAGCCACGATATGGCATAAAGCTCATATCAATCAAGGTAACCACGCGAACTAAATCGCAAAGATCCACAACGCGACCTCAGTCAGCGCCAATCCACGATGTAGCACAAAGCTGACATCAACCACGTACTCGAAGTACACCCGTACCTTCTTTCAAAACCCACCCATGCACATGTAACATAAAATGATGATAAGGTGGTGCATGTACATATTAAACACAATCATAGGCATACTCACATAATAAAATCAGTGATCACATATTTACAACCTTGCTACTAACCTGATCGTCCTCATACCCCCTTCAAGGGTATCATTCTCACATATACTGCACTTGTTAGCAACATATAAAACAGGCAAATATCACGCAAATCCCGGAAACAATGATTAACTACACACCTTATCACTAGGAGTTCTAGACTCTCGATCCTCGATGCTATCGTCTAGCGAAACTACGGCTTTCTGCCTAACGTTTCTTGCTGTTGGCCCACATCCTGGTGGCCAATCCCGAACAGCAGAAACGGATCTCTTCTTGAACTTTGGGATGGGGACTTTCCCTTGCCCACCTTGACTGGTACTCGAACCCACGTCCATCGTAATCACTTAATTAGAACCCTTTGGTTAAACACCATAATACAAAATCTCAAGCGAACAACTACAATTTAACTACTTACAGAAACGATCTAAAATCTCAAAGGCTCCTCTGTACTTTTGTCGACTTGCCCCTTGATGAGTCCAAACAATTCGAGACCTTCCTTTAGACTCCTTGGCGGCTACTACAAGCTCTAAATGTCGACAACACTACACCTCACCTGGTTCGGCTTCAAACTTGATAAAGTAGAAGAGAGATGGAGGGCTAAGGATTTCGGCTATCAAGGGACTAAAAGAAAACAAAAGAAATACTTGGCTACAAAGGCCAAAGGAGAAATCGGCACACCAAGAGGAGAGGCAAAAGACTTGATGAACAACTAGCACTCCCCCCCCTATTTATAGTATTCGGCCAACCCCCCTTGAAGTCTCCAAAATTTGGCCAACACCTCACTAATTTAATCCCACTTGAACACTTCCTAATAATCCAATAATAATTCTTTTAATCTTCATAATATCCTTGATTATCTCCTATAATAATCCTAAAAAAAACTCTTAATATTAACCAAATAAAAATCCAATAATAATGCTCATATTATCCCATTATTATTTAAAAAAAAATAATAATAATAGGTCCACTTAATCTAATTAATAAATAATAATAAATAATCCATCAGCCACCATTATCTCTATTTACTAATCTTAACTAATTAAAAATACTCTTACAATTATCAAAAACCAAAACCCACCCTTATCACTCCAAATAAATTCCAACACCACCAAAACCTCTTTTATTCTAATTCAAATTCCTTCTTATTCTATACCTTTATCAACTAAAAAAATAAAATAAAAGAATAATCTAATAATTCTCCTTCACCCGAATTAAAACCAAAATTAATCTTAATCTTTATCCATTTGAAGCCCTCCCCATGTGTTTGTCCAATACCCCCAATCGGCAACAACAAAAATAAAACCAATCCACCTCAAATTTCAGATTCGAACACGGGACACAGGGAACCTCTTACTAAGTAGCGCCCAGTGCCACTTGGGCCACCTTGATTTTTATGCTAAAAGCCCCAATAATTATTCTTAACACCTACCTTCTTCACCCATCACCAAAAGCAAAACAAAAACGCCCAAATGCGGCTCCAAAATTTCGAACCCGTGCTCTCTTCTCCTCCGAGCGCCTAAGTAGCGCCTAAGAGCCACTCGCCATCGGACTTCCATGTCCATCAAACCTACCCATTTAATTTTAAGGCCTACTTAGCCCAGTCCCTTGACGCAAAATTAAAGCAGAAATTGCTTCTTTGCTTGGACTCGAACCCAAGCCCCATAGGCGCCACCTTCCAAAGCCCCCAAGCGGCGCATAACCACTCTGCCAATGCCTTTCATGTGCCTAAAACGCCCAATTAATTCTTTTAAAACCTCTAAAGCCCAGCTCCATTCCTTAACCCCAAAAATTAAAATTTTCCTAAGCCTTTCCCCTTCAATCCGAGCATTCTTAAACTTCTAAACCACATCCCAAAACACCCAAAACCCTTCCAATCACTCGAATTATATCCGAATTACCTAGCCCCTAAAAATTCTCCCAACATGACCATAGCCTACTAAATGCTCGAGTTATGCTCCAAACGCATAACCCCTAAATCAGGGTGATACAATACTCTTCTTCAGGACTATAATAGGCACGAAAAGAAATAAGAAAATTTTTCCTTCATAATCTAAACACCAAAACATGCAATAAATCGATACTTGAATTTTAGGGTGTTACAACTCTACCCTCCTTAAAGAAAATTTCGTCCTCGAAATTTACCTGGTTGAAAGAGATGAGGGTATTGTTGACGAATTGTATCCTCAGGCTCCCACGTAGCTTCCTCCACTCCGTGATTACGCCATAAAACCTTGACCAACGGCACGATTTTCTTTCTTAGCACCTTAACATCTCGATCTAAGATTTCCACTGGGTTCCTCCTCAAAAGACAAGTCCGAATTCAACTCCACTTCTTCTACCAGGTACTATATGCGAAGGATCCGATCTATAGCGCCTCGGCATGGAAACATGAAAAACATTATGAATCGACTCAACTCGGAGGTAATTCGATCCCGATAGGCCACTGGACCAACACGCTTCACCACACGATATGGTCCAATGTATCTAGGACTCAACTTGCCCTTCTTCCCAAACACGAAAATCTTCTTCCAAGGTGAGACCTTCAAGAAAACTTGATCCCCACAAAGATACTCGATACTTCTACGCTTGGATCTGCATCGACTTTTGTCTATCCGAAGATTCCTTTAACCGTGCTCGAATAGCTTTTACTTTTCTTCCGTTTGAGAGAGATCACTCAAGACCTAACATCATCGTTAGCCCAATTCGGTCCAACAACTAGGAGAGCGACACCTCGACGACTCATATAATGCCTCGTAGGGTGCCATCCGAATGCTAGGCCGATAGCTATTGTTGTAAGCAAATTACGCCAACGGTGAAAATCCTCCCAACTACCTTTGAAGTCGATTACACATCCCTTAACAAGTCTTCCGTAATCTGAATTACTCTTTACGATTGACCATCGGACGAGGATGAAAAGCGTCGTGATCAAGTTTAGCTTTGTTCCCAAAGCTTCATGCAAAGCTTTCCAAAATCGTGGCGTAAACCTAGGATCCCTATCGATATAATAGACACAGGTACCCCAAGCAACCTCACGATTTCGGATACGTGCGACTTAGCCAACTTACGTAATGAGTAATCCGTCTGAACCGGTAGAAAATGAGCGGTCTTCGTCAAGCGATCAACAATTACCCAAACGGAATTTTTCTTAGTAGGTGTTAAAGGTAACCCACTAACAAAATCCATTGTTATCCGCTCCCATTTCTAAAGAGGAATCTTTACGGTTGTAATAATCCTCGGCGGCAATTGATGCTCCGCCTTCACTTGGCGACAAGTTAAACATTTTCCCACAAATTCGTAAATCTCACGCTTCAACCACGGCCACCAATATTGTTCACGAAGATCCCGATACATCTTATTTCCTCCGGTGCATAGCATAAGGGCTACTATCGCCTCCCGTAGAATCATTTGTCTCGAATCCGAGTCCTTAGGTATAAAACTCTCCCACGAAAACATAACACACCTTTCGCGTTTATGCTAAAATCCTCTATTCCACCATTTTCAACTTGTTGAATTAAAAGTCCCAACTTCTTATCCGATATCTGTTTTCCTTGATTTGCTCTAACCACGAGGCTTCACCAAGTTCCGCTATCGGACTACCATCCTCGTACAAACTCAAATGGGCAAACATTGTTCTCAAATCGGATACCACCTTACGAATTAACGCGTGCGCTACCACATTAGCTTTTCCGGGATGATACTCGATTGAGAAATCATAGTCCTTTAACACTCCACCCATCTTCGTTGTCTCAAGTTTAATTCCTTACGAGTAAGAAGATACTTAAGACTCTTGTGATCCGTATAGATGATAGACTTTTCACCGTAGAGGTAATGCCTCCAAATCTTTAGAGCAAACACTCTGCGGCTAACTCAAAGTCATGAGTAGGGTAGTTTACTTCGTGCGGTCTCGGTGACGAGAAGCATAAGCCACCACTTTCCCACTTTGCATCAATACACATCCTAAACCCGTTTGTGACGCATCGCGATAAACTATAAACTCCTTTCCATTCTCGGGTTGAATCGATCTTGGCGCTTAGTTAAAATCTTCTTCAATTTCTCGAAACTTTCTTGCTTTTGTTTATCGGTCCATATATATGGTACTCCCTTCGCAAAAGCTTAGTTAGGGTGCGTGAATAAACGAAAACCCCTCAACAAAGCGTCTATAGTAACCAGCCACAAACCAAGAAACTCCGAATCTCGACTCATCGACTTTGGTGGTTTCCAATCCAATCTGACCTCAATCTTCCGAGGATCCACCCTTATTCCTTGGTGATACCACATGACCCAAAAAAGTCACTTCCTTAACGAATTCACATTTCTTGAATTTGGCATAAAGTTGATTATCTTGAAGTAATCTGCAATACAATTCGCAAATGCGAGTCATGCTCCTCTTCATTCCTTGAATATACCGAATGTCATCTATGAATACCACCACAAACCGGTCTAAATATGGTTGAAAGACCGGTTCATCATATCCATAAATGCGGTGGTGCATTGGTCAACCCAAACGGCATCACCAAAAACTCATAATGTCCATAACGAGTTCGGAAAGCCGTCTTGTGAATATCCACTTCTTTCACCTTAAGTGGTGATAACTTTGATCTCAAATCAATTTTGGAGAAAGCGGAAGCTCCTTTCAATTGATCAAGCAGTCGCGTCAATTCTCGTGAGAGGATACCGATTCTTGATCGTCAATTTATTCAATTACACGTAGTCAATACACATACGCATTGACCCATCTTTCTTCTTAACAAACAAAACCGTGCTCTCCCACGGAGACACACTCGGTCGAATAAAGCCCCGATCTAGCAATTCTTGAATTTGAGCTTTAAGCTCCGACAACTCCTTCGATGCCATTCTATAAGGAGCAATGGACACTTGGGCCGTTCGAGCAAAAGCTCAATACCAAATTCCACTTCCCGATCCGGAGGTATGCAGGAAGTTCTTCAGAAAAAACATCTGAAATTCCTTCACTTGTTCTCACATCTTCCATCGACTACTCTTTGGCATCTAAAGCACTAATAAAAGCTAGAAATGCTCCATACCCTTTTCGCACCAACTTTTCTGCCTTAAGTGCAGATACCACATTTGCCAAGTAATCCCTTCGCTCACCTATCATAATTATCTCCTTATCCTCCACAGTTCTTATTGACATCCGCTTTTCGGCACAATCTACTTGCGCCCGATGCTTAACCAACCAATCCATGCCCAAAATGATATCGAACTCGCCGAAAGGCAATTCCATCAAATTCGCCAGAAATATTTCTCCTTGAATTACTAAGGGCACGTCTCTAAACAGTTTATTTACCAACACCGACTATCCTAAAGGACTAATTACCTTCATCTCACTATCGGAAATTTTAGAGTCTAAATTCAAGTTTCCAGATATGGTGCTAGCGACATACGAATGGGTAGAACCAATATCTATCAAAGCAATAACAGGTACATCAAAGATGAAGAACGTACCAATTATCACATCAGGTGCATTGCCATCCTCACGGCGTCTAACTGCATATACCAATCCTGGCTGTCTTGCATCTGTGTTGCCTCTAGGACCATTGCCTCGACCACGCACCTTGACCACGTCCAGCCCCATTACCACCACGACTGGTCCACGACCTCTCGGTGGTTCTTTGAATTCCTCTTCTTGCCGGTGGTGCATCGATGTTCTGAGCTTTACGAGTTGTATCCATTCGACGAGGGCAATTCCTATATTGATGATCCATCGACCGCATTTATAGCAAGCACCCGTTTTCTTCCAAAGACTCTCGAATGCCTTTTCCCACAATCGGCACAATCTCGACTCGATTCACGATTCTGGTGTTCTACCTTGAGTGGTTCATCATTACGAGGCCTCTTGAAACCTTTTTGAAAAACCGAATACTTCATATCTCTCTTGCCTCTAGCTCGTTCCTCGATTCTCGGCGTTAGGAGTTCTTAGCCTCTTCGGCTATCTTGGCCTTTTCCACAAGCGTGGCAAAAGTTCTAACTTGTTGTGGGGCTATCAAAACCGCAATTCATCGTTCAAGCCATCCTCAAAGCGTACACAACGCTCATGATCCGTTGCCACTATTGTTCGAGCATAGCGACTCAAGCGCAAAAACTCGACTTCATATCGCCACTGTCTTATTCCTTGGACCAGATTCAGAATTCCTTCCTTCCGGCATCAACATAACTCGTTCCTACATATTTCCCTTGGAAGGAAACTTTAAAGAATTCCCAATTGACTAATGCAGCTTCAGTGCCTTCTCGGACAGTAAGCCACCATTGGTATGCTTCGTCCTCAACAAGGACACCGCTCCTTAGTTTTTGTTCCACGATGTACTCAAGATCGTCCATAATTCGCTCCACTGCCTCAAGCCAATATTCAGCGACATTTGGAGCTACACCTGAGACACCTCTGAAAACCTCAGCACCACTTGATTTCAATCGTTCCAATATCGACCCACGAGCTGTTGGCCTAGTTCTAGCTCTAGCGACCCTTTCAAGGACTCGCAGCATTGCTCGTGTCACCGCATTATCTTCTTCCATATGATCATGTGATCCCGTCTCACTTTCGAGTGACGCAGGTGCATCCATTTCCGGCATATGATCCGGCGCTTCAGTTGCGCCTCTAACACCTCGTCCTCTACCACGGCCACGTCTACCGCGTCCACGACCACGTCCTCTAGTGCTCATAGTGACTAATTTAATCTGGTTATGAGTTTTATGAATCAGAATACTATTTCAGTGTTTATTAACGATGTTTTATGATATAAAAGAGATAGAGTTGTTTTCGCAACCATATCCTATTGTCTCAATCTCTACGATTTTCCAAACCTAAAACTAGAAGTTCTAGAGTGTTTCTTATGATCATATCACAATGATAATAAACAATCAATATCTGAGATACTTACTTGACTTGGCGGGAAGTTCATGGTGCTATACTACCTTTAAATCAAAAAGTCTAGAAATTTGAATTATTTTTCAACCAAATATCATTGTTGAACCCAAACCACAGTACCGAGTTTTGAAACTAGCTCGATACCATTAAATGTAACACCCCAAACCAGTGTCTATGCGTTAAGATGAGATTTGGTTTGTCACACCGAAACGAACATCCAAAATTCTCTAATGATTTAAGTAAAGCGATAATGCAAAACCTTTAGAAATAAGGTTTAATAAAAACTAAGTACAATGATTAAAATTTATGAATTAAGAAAAATACTTGTTTGAAATCTTATATATATTAGTCAAAACCTTAACGTAGTTTTAAAAGAATTTGAAAGGAATTGAAAAGTAATTTAGGTGTCCAAAATTGTTATAAAACACAATATTTTTAAGAAAACTTTATAGATTTTAACATAAGCCCATATTAAGAGTCTTAAAATAAAATTTAATCAATCCACACATAAAAATCCATAAAAACATAATTAGAGGCCTTATTACATCATACCCAAAATAGTAATTAAAATAAGTAACTTAAATAAAGTTCATAGTTTATAAAACCCAAGCTCGTAGTATGGCCTCCACCAAGTCATCCCCGCCCAAGTCCACATCAATTTCCATTACGAGATGGATAATAAAGCGGGGTGAGTTACAAAGAACTCGATGTGTAACTCACTTACCACCATTATTGGGCCAGACCATCAAGGCATTAATTTGGGCTTGAGCCCAATTACAAATTTTAACAATATAAAAATGAAATAAAAAATATAAAATGCATGTAAAATGAATTTCCCAACCAAGCATAATTTCCATCCGCTACACACCCCCGTACCAACCAGCACACCTGTGGGGATCAAGTCAACCCACCCCGCCAAACACACCAATCGTAGGCATTTAGCCTTTTAAATAATATTGTAGTGCACTACCGAACTAGATTGTGACATAGTCACCGAACTAGAGGCATTAAGCCAAATTTGTGGCAGAGCCACCGAACTAGATTCATGGCCATAGGCCTTACTTCTCTTCATCATGTATCCCATCCCATGCAATTATGTATGAATAACAAACTTTAATCATAAATAATTTATCAAGTAATCCATAATACAAATGAGTTTTTAATTAAACTTTTCATTTGGGTCCATTAAACAAGATAGTATTTAGCCCATTTAGCAATCTAGCGAACTTTGGCCTATATTTCGAACTAGAAGGTTTTTGGCCCATTTTATCGATCTAGCAGTTTTTAGGCCCAATTTGTCGAACTAGCAGTTTTTCGGCCAAATTTATCGATCTAGTAGTTTTTCGGCCCGATTTAACAATCTAACAATCTTTCGGCCCAATTTAACGATCTAGCAGTCTTTCGGCCCAATTTAACAATCTAGCAATCTTTCGGCCCAATTTAACGATCTAGCGATCTTTATTAAATTTAACAATCTAGCGATATTTCGGCTCAATTTATCGATCTAGCAATATTTCAAACTCAATTTATCGATCTAGCAATATTTTGGCTCAATTTATCGATCTAGTAATTTTTCCGACTTTAACTGTTTTCATGCATTTACACAAAAGTGTTAATTATCACATAATTTTCGATTTTGCCATTTTTACGGTTTATCATAATACTTACTGCTTAGTATCTAACTTGAAAGATAAGTGTGAAGTTACACACCGGTTATAGTGAGAACTAGACTTTCCCGCTCGTCAACACCTATACGTATCACGATAAATTAGAATCACTATATTTTAATAACGAAATCAATCTTTAGAATTAACGATCTAACTTTTACCCTTGGATTTTCGAACTACTTCTACTTGCGGTTTCTCCCGATTGATGGTTCGTTAACGAATCAAATCCACGAACAAATAATGGTTCGGAGTACGAACTACTTCAAACAATTGATTCTCCTCGGATGAACGTCCACAACCGGTGGGAAATCCCGAATTGCTTTGAAACAGTCCTCCTTTGCTTATACTTAGGGGATTAATGGAACCTCCTTCTTCCGAACACTAAACACCGCCCTTTTCTTCCCCTATCTTGATTGTCTTCAAAGACAAAAGATCGTTAATCCAATCTATTATTACATCGAAATATGACTAAGGGTTTAAGGGTGAAATTAAACTACCACAAAGATCCTTTTTCCAAAATATGAGAATCGATCAAACGTTCCTTTATCACCTTAAATCGATTCCAACGTTCTAAGATACCCACGAACACTTGATTTCCGATCTTCCGCTATCGCACTAAAATATAACCATTGGAAACGTTTAAGAGATGGAATGGTAAAATTTCTATCCAAGAAATCCTTTTTACCATCATCAAAATTCGGCCAACATATTTATTAACTAATCGTAAAATAAAAAGAACCCTTACCTATTATCCACGATTGGAAAGAGACGATTGAGAAAGATGTTTGTGCAAGATGGAGGATTCGGCTATATGACCAAAGAAAATAGAAAAATGATTCGGCTATGGGTACATCAACATTCGGCCATGAGAGAAAATAATAGAGAAAGTATGAGTATCAAGAATAAAAGATGAGAGAAGAATGATGATGATGTTGTTTCAATTTTCAAAGAGAATAAAAGAGAAAGAAAGAAAGAGATGAGTTTTAGGAGCAATGTATATTCGGAAATGGGGAGAAGAAAAGTAAAGAATGGCTTTTTGGTGTTGGTAGAATCGGCACAATGAGAAAGGCACAAAATTGAACACTAAAGTGAAAAGCAAAAATGACCAAATGGTCAAAATAATCAAGGCTTACCAAAAGATCAATTTCGGCCAAAGGGAAAAGTTGAGAAGAGGAATGCAAAATTTTGCACAAAAACTAAAATGACCAAAAGCAAACTCCTAAACCTTACCAAGCTACTAGCAAAATTCGCCAACCTTCCCCTAGCCATAATGCCGTCCAAATTCATTGGTCAAATGACCATGAATTTGTTTCCAAAACACTTTCCTTGATACTTGCCCTATGTCTCCATATCTTTCCATATTTTCTTGATTCCCTACCATAAATTCACTCTTACCTTATTCCTTTGATATACTAACCAAAAATAACAAGGTCAACACTTACCATAAATAAGCTTGGCGACACTTACCATAGAAGAGCAAAATAAAAGTTGTCCAAATGTTATACAAGGGATTCGAACCACTCCCCTCATGCAATATCTCATGCGCCAACACCACCTTGCCATTTACTCATCTTATGCTACTTTTTAACACTTAATTTAACTTAAGTGTCAATGCCACTTGCTCCACTTCAATAAATTCTCAAACTAAAAATTATTCCATACCCGAATAATTCTATACTCTTCTTCAGGACTATAATAGGCACGAAAAGAAATAAGAAAATTTTTCCATCATAATCTAAACACCAAAACATGCAATAAATCGATACTTGAATTTTAGGGTGTTACAGTGGCGTTTTAAGCGGTGAGGGTTGGCATTTGAAACGACGTCGTATAAGCCTTGACTGATTCGACCCGACCCGAAAACCCGTAGGATCCGCGTGTTTTATTAAAAGTGGTTATATTGCGCGTTTAATCCCTCCTTTTTTGCACTAACCCTTGATTATGCCTTGATTATGTTTTATTTATTTTTAAATATTTCCTTAAAATTTGTGTGCTGTTTTAAATTAGTCCTGGTTTAAATGTTCATCTGGAAATTCGGTTCATTTGCGTTTTTAATCCTCCGTGGTCTCATGCGAGTTGTTTTTGATCCTCCATATTTGTTGTAATATTGCTAGTTATTTGTAAATTATTTGTTCTTTCTTTTCTTTTGTAATTCTTTTAAATTTACTTATTATTCATCTCTATCTTGAATTATTGATTATTCTAGCTTGTTTTACACTTTTGTTTATACATACATACATATATATATATTCTAAAATTGTATTATTTTATAATTTGTCTATTTTAAAATCTTTATTTATTTTTACATGCTTTAAAAGATTTATATGATATGTAATGTTATTATACTTATATACATAGTTATTTTATTCTAAGTATATATTATTGATTTCATTATTAATTTTATAAAAGTATTTTCTTTTAAATCTATTTACGTATATATATATATCTTATTTTAAATTTATCCATGTATATAATTCATCACTTTAAAAAAACTTATTTTAAATTATATATTTATTTATTCCAATTACTTTTATATATCATTATTATTTTTATATATACATTTATTTTATATCAAGTTTTATTATGTATATTATTTAAATTCACATATTATTTTATGTATAATATTTGCTTATTTATTTTAAAATGTGCTATATTTTATTCTCAATTAGTTATATTTTCAATTTTTGATTCTTGATTAATAGTGTTGGTATGTTCAAAATAGAAATTATGAGATTATTGATTGTACGTATATTGAATTGTATGTGCATAATATTTTGTCAACCATTTGTACAAAGTTGTATTCACGCATTATTATTCCATGCTCGATATCATATTTTTGTCTCTCATTATCGAATAGTGATTCAATTAATATATTTTAACACCGTTCATGATTTTAAAAATCATTTTACGCAAAGTTTTAAATCATAAGGCAATGCTCGTGTTTAGAGGTTTCGAGAAAATCGTGCTCTAACTTACTGAGTTCCGATTTTCCTCGTTAAAACCTAGCAACCGAGTATCCTTTCTCACTTAAATCAAAATGCATAATATTTCAAATATAAAACTTATTCTTGGGAATTTGAGACATTGCGCCCTAACTTACTGGGTGTGATATTTTATCATCTCGAGATAAGAATTTCAAAAGAACAAAGGCAATATTCCGTATTCGAGAATTTTGAGAAATAGTGCCCTAACTTACTGGGTTGCGATTTATCATTTGACACAAATAATGGAATATCCTTCTTATTTTTAAATGTACGAGTATTGAATGTCGAAGGATAAATCCAACTTCGAGAATATAAGATGTTATGCGCTAACTTACTGAGTATGGCATTTTATTTCCCCGAAATAGGGAGCTTTGGCATCCAATACGATTTTGTCCAAATACATATATATTTTAAATAAATGGATCATAATCTAAAATCTTTTCAAATTTTTGACGTCAGGACATTAATTAATCAATTCGGTACCAATTTTGGGCGTTACGGGGGTGCTAATCCTTCCTCGTACGTAACCGACTCCCGAACCTATTTTCTCGAATTTCGTAGACCAAAAACACCTTTTTAGTAAACCAAAATGTTTTATTAAAACAAAGGTGACCCGATCACACCTCATCAAAAAAGATTGGTGGCGACTCCATTTCCATATTTTTAAAGTCGATTCCCGTTTTTCCAAAACTCATTAAAAAATGGTTTCGACAGGTAATATGGTGATCAAAAGGTAAAAATGAAAAAATTAGGTGTTTGAACCCTTTAGGTCCCTAATCCAAAAATGAATTAGCAATATGGAAGTCAACCGACCACTTTAGCTCTTTGGATTGATTTTTGTGCATTTTTTATTGTTTTGCAATTTAGTTCTTTTAGGTATTAAATAGTGCAATTAACCATTGATAATGATTTTTCGTACTATAATATTTAGTGAGTAGCTAGCTAGAGTTGTTGTCTGCATACACTTTCATTGTTAATCACCTTATCACTCGAACTTTCATTAAATATTACAACTGACCTGTCACACTTGCAGATAACCGCTATATTTCTTATTGTATTTGTGTTGATTCCATAGCCATGGCACACGCACACTGGGGCACGATCACTACTACCTAAAATAAAAAAATGAAACTATTTTTTTTTACTATCTTGGCATGACCACAACTACAATGGTTCCCCATGGAACATTGTCTATTTAGGAGGTGGTTTTGTGTAGCATCTCACCCTTGATGATTTCTTTCTCCTAGAGGGTAAAGTTAAGCTAGTCACCACAAGTACTAGGGATGTGAATGTTGCTAGGTGAAGAGTTCAATTGTGGATGAAGGATGCCAATTGTGTCGAAATTCTTTGGAATAAGGGTGATACTTTGGCATCACTCGGTGATTTGGATAGTGAGTCTTTTTCTTACAGTTCCTTTTTGAATTATTATCCTTACGCCATTTTAAAGTAGGTTTAGGTTTTAGGGTTTTTTCAATACACATAGCAATATTTGATTGGTTGGGATTAAAAACTTGATGGTGTTAATCATGTACCTAAAAAAAGTACCAGGTTGGCTTACATTTTTTAAGTTTAGATAGTAGTTAAGTCTAACCAGGTTCGGGTACCAAGGTGTATATTAACCCTTTTAAAGTTTCCACAATCACTCCTTTTAGATGGCTTGATTTCCTTTATGGTGGGTGAAAATAATTGAAGTGTTGAGATCCTTAGTAAGAGACGTGAAATAGTGTAATAAGCTTATCTTTGTTTCTCAAGAAAAAAGGAAAGCTGTTTCGCAATTCAAGGTGAACTTATCCTAGGAGAAGCAACAAGCATATGATTATAAGGCATTATATGCAGATGCAGGGTAAAACACGCAATATTACGAGGGTGTGGTAGTTAAGGCTTGTGAGTATGAAGAACGACTTCAACAAAGTGTCTTTAAACTAGAATTTGAACTGAAAATGTATTCAAGGGACATACTATAGAGATTCTAGCTATGTAGGGGCAACATGATATGGTGATGAAGGATCTGTAAAACGGGCTTGAAAATGGTGCTTTAAAGACTGAAAAATTAGAAGTTATGCTTGAGGAAAGCATGCTACGCAATAAGGAGTTGGAATCTCACCATGCCAAACTATTTGTGTTGGAAAAATCCAATTAGGAAAATAGTTTATAGTTATAGAGGAAATTTAAAAATTTTCAAAACCGAGCTAAATTGTAATATTTATAGTAATAATTTTTTACTGAAAAGTACTTGTGCTTTGTGTGACACGGATTCAATTTGATCTCGTCTTTTAACCAAATGGCCTTCTCTGTTATCCTCGTACCCTAAATTATGATGAGTATTGACTCAAGCACACGAACCAAACACAGAACAAGAAATAATATTATTACTTTCACTAGGAAAGTAATTCTCTCAATAAAAGCTGGTAAAGATCGTAATTCCTAGAAAGTTATAACATCCCGTTTTTCAGTGGTGACGGAACAGTGGTTTTAGGATAAAAAAATTTTGTCGTGTCAACTCGTAAATGTTATATATAGAATATTTATGAGGCCATTAAAGTCATATTAATTTTTGGTTAAGAAATTTTATCATTTAGATAGCTAATTTAAAAAAAGGACTTAATTGTAAAAGGTGCAAAACTTAGTAATTATTGCATTTAAGTGATTAAATAGTTTAATTACTAAATGAGAAACGACCTATGTAACACCCCCAACCTGTATCCGTCGCCGGAACAGGATTACATAGTATTACTGTACAAATGGAACATTAAATCATTCAATTTATATATCAATGCAAACATAATCTAATTACATTCAATCACATTCATAATGTCTCTTAATTGAGCCCTCGAGGCCCTAAACATACATTAGAAACAATCCGAGACTAAATTAGAAGCATTTGGAAAGTTTAGGAAAAAGAAAATTTGGACTGTAGGGGTCACACGGACTGTGTGGCTAGGATGTGTTACTCACACGGCTAAGACACTTGCCCGTGTCTGAGGCCGTGTAACAATCAGAATAGGGACACACGACCGTGTCCCAGCCCGTGTCCTCACCTGTGTAGCTCTCTGAGTTAGGTCACACGGCCAAGCCACACGCCCGTGTGCTAGGCCGTGTAACACTCGAAATAGCCTCACATGCCCATGTGCCAGGCCGTTTAACTGCCTGGCTTGTGAGCCTTAAACCTACATGGGACTCATGGCTGTGTGTCACACATGGCTTAGTCACACGCCCACGTATCAGGTCGTGGGGACCTAAAATGAGCATTAAACAACAAGTTTACCATTTCAAACTTACTTGGATCCTAAGTAAACCATTTAGCAACCAAAACACCTATTCAAAGTGACATTAATCAAGCCAAAAACATACCAAATCAACCTATTAAGTGCCTAACCAATGTACCCTCATTGGTACCACAAGTATATACAATTGTACATCAAAATAAAACCTCAAACACAACTTATCAATTCATCAAATCAACACCTAACCAATGTACCTATCATAGGTACCTTAAATACACATATCATCATCACATACCATTTCTATTTACATTGAAACATCTACCTCATTCGCATACATTATATAAGTTGGAAATTTACACATAATATCCTACTTAGCATTTTACTATTTCTAAAACATTAGTAATTACAACACAAAAGCCTATTACATGCCATATAAACCAAATCAAACATTCATAAAACTACTTAGTTAAGCTGGATAGTGTAACTTGAGTGCCGATCCTATCATCCAACCTTCCGAGTATCTACAAGAACATAAAATAATACAAGTAAGGTCAATGAAGCTTAGTAAGTTTACCGTATTTAAACGATAAATCTTACCGAAGTAATTACAATAATCAAACATTAACTATTCAACCACGAAGGTTTCCTGTCATCCACAATCTCAACCGATACACATACGTTCAATTTAATACTCAAATGTATAGCAAATCCATCAAATTCATTAAGCAAATTACCTTACTGAGATTTTTAATTCTAAGAACAACTTACGGACAGGAGTACATGGTTAGTTGATCCATAACACGCCAGATGCTCATATCAGCCAATCCCTCCAAAACACACCAAATGCTCACAAGAGCTAGTCCAACCGAAACACGCCAATGCTCATAAGAGCTAGTCCAAACAAAACACGCCAAACAGGGAGTATAACACAAGAGTTCGCAACAAATTTTGAACCTTGGTTTTCTTAGGAAATGAATATATACATCCCACCAAACCATCTCCACTCCAATCCCCCACAACACACCATATCACGACTATACTCTATCCCGCGTTCAATCCAATCCGAACATCAATTCAATAACTTATCTCAAATAGTCATTCACTATCAACAAATGAATATATATATTGTATCGTGATATACTATTCAACAATTCATATAAATGTTAAATTCTAAACCGTACGAACTTACCTGACTGAATCGTAGTAGTTGTAGAAGTTTAGGGACTATTCCGTAATTTTTTCTTTTCCATGAATATCTACGGGATCTTGATAAAAAATATAAAATTTCTCAATTATCAGTTTACATTTCATATTTCAATTCATTTTACAATTAATACCCTTTTATTTTTAAATTTACACAATTACCTTAAACTTTTACAATTTTTACAATTTAGTCCTTTAACCCGAAATTCATCAAATTAACCATATTTATAAATTAAATATTCCATCTAAATATACTAGGCCCTTAAACGGTCCCTAATGAACATTAAATTCACTATCAAATTCTAAAATTTTGACATTTTCTCAATTTAATCCTAAAATCAAAATCTAACAAATATTACTTTACAAAATCATCAAACAAAACAATCAAAGCTCCAAATACATGGTATTCATCATAAAAATTCAAAATTCATCAATGGAAACTTCAAAATTTAAAAAAAAAATAAAAAACAAAGGTACGAGCTAGCTGGACCTAGTTGCAACGATCTCAAAAACATAAAAATTACAAGAAACGGGCAAGAATTTCACTTACATGCAAGACACTATGTTTGGCTAATTCTCCAAGCTTGAGTAACTATGAATTTCCTCTGTGGAAGAATAACAATTGAAGAAGAAAACTTATTCTTTACTTAATTTTATTTTAATTTCATTTAAATTACAAGTTTACCATTAAAACATGTTATTTTATCATTTTCAACACTAATGTCGCCCAACATTAATGACTAAGGTTTATTTACCAACTAGGTCCTTCCTCTTGTGATATTTAAGCTATTAAATCACCTAATTGCATTAATTAGCAATTTTTGCACATTTTTCAATTTAGTCCTTTTTCCTTAATTAACTACCAAAATGTTAAAATTTCCCAACCAAATTTTAATACGACTCAAATGACTCCGTAAATATTCTAAAAATAATATTTACGAGTCGATACGATGGAAATTTATGGTCCCAAAACCACTATTCCGTCACCACTAAAAATTGGGCTGTTACAACCTATGTAGCAATTAGCCCTAGTCATTAAGTTTGGACGACATTAAGAATGAAAAAAATTATAAAAATAATGTTTCATTAATGGCAAAGTTGTAAATAGGGAAAAATTAAGTAAAAACAAATTTGAAAGATGAAATTTATTTTTCATTTTTCTTCAACCTTGTGCCGAAAAACACCATTGGAGACCCAGGAGAGTTTTGGTCATCTCTTTGCCTTGCATGGTATGGAAATTGACCCATTTTCTTGTAATTTTTATGTTTTTGATATCGTTGCAACTAGGTCAAGCTAGCCCATACCTCCGTTTTTGAATATGTTAAAAATTTTATAAGTTGCCTTTGCTGAATCTTGCTTGTTTTTTATGATAACTATGTGTTTGAAGCTTTGATTGTGGTATTTGGTTATTTTGTGAAGTGATTTTTGTTAGATTTTGATTTAAGGATTAAAATTTTAAAATTTCAAGCTTTGATAGTAAATTTGAGGTATAATAGGGACTGTTAAAGAGCCTCAAATATTCGACTGTAATTTGGTTCTTAGAAAATGGTCAATTTGATGAATATCGGGTTAGAGGACTAAATTGCAAAAGTTATAAAGGTTTAGGGAAATGTGTAATTAATGAAATGTTAATGGTCATATACATTGAATGGAATGTGAAATATGTGTGAGATTAATATATTGTATTTAATTATTATATAGATCAAAACCTTGATCAAAAAGACAATAACTGAGGAAAAGGGAAAATAGCATATTAGCCCTTGCGTGTTGATCGGAATCAAATAGTAGGTAAGTTCATCGTATTTCAATACGTAAATGAATTTCTACTTGTGTTCTTATATTATGACTCTTTAATTAATATGTTTATAGAAAATTATTGTATAATTACACATACATGTCCTTGTTTGTACTTCAGTACCCCTGATTGCACATATATGCCATTGTTTGTACTTCGGTACCCTGGATTGCACATACGTGCCCCTGTTTGTACTTTGGTACCCCTGATTGCACATACATGCCCCTGTTTGTACTTCGATACCCCTGATTACACATACGTGCCCCTGTTTGTACTTTGGTAACTTAAATGCACTTTCGGGCCTCTGTTTATACTCTGGTGTAACACCCATTACCCGTATTCGACACCGGAACCGGGTACGAGGCAATACTGGACTTAACTTACTTATTCGTAAAAAATCGGGCAATGAACTTTCTTTTCAACTTAAATTTTTTCATTTGAACTCTTAACGTCCTTATTATGGGTCTACGAGACCCAAAACATACTTATAGGATGGTTCGGAATTGAACCGGAAACTTACGAACACTTAAAAAGTTTTTGCTTGAGACAGGGCCACACGCCCGTGTGGAGAGGGACATGCCCGTGTGGGCAGGCCGTGTAGTCACACACGCCCATGTCCCTAGCCTGTGTGGATTTTATTTTTCATTTCGAACATACAAAGGTTTTCAAATGGCCTACCACACGCCCGTGTCTATGGCCCGTGTCCCTCACACGTCCATGACACGCCCGTGTCTTAGCCCGTGTGTGAAAACCATAGTATTCTGTTTATGGCGTCAGCAAATCTCTAGGATCACACGGCCTAGTCACACATCCGTGTGCTGGCCCATGTGACGAATTGAATATTTCGTAAATTAAATACACGGGACACACAGCCTACCAACACGCCCATGGGGTTGACCGTGTGTCACACACGGCCTAGACACACGCCCGTGTGTCTATCCTGTGGACAAATGCAAGGCTATTTACCAAGCCATTTGCCACCCTAAAAAGCAACCACATTTATACCAATTCATTCAACACTTAGCATAGCAATAATGCACCACTAACATTCACTAATCCATCATACATGTACTACACCCACTATTCATTTGCTTACATCACCTTGCACTTCATGAATTTCATCATCATTGAATAAATATAACTTAACTAGTATTGGCCAATTCCAATGGCCATTTACAAAATAAATCAAGTAACATTAATAGCCAATTCCTTGACTAACCAATTTGACATGTAACAAAATGACCAAGTTCCTATACATGCCATACTCAAAATAATCGAACTTTACTATACCAAAAGAATAGCTTGATAGTGTGAGTCGAACTCCGACGTCGTACGATCCCCGAGCTAGCTTGGCGATACTACAAGGCAATGGAAAAGAAAAGGAGTAAGCATAAGGCTTAGTAAGTTTATATACAATAAATAGCAACATAAATCTTATGATAACATCCATACATTGCAATGTGTTATAATGCAAGATCTCAAGTACTTGGCATAACTTACTCATGCTTAGTCTTACCAATCACATATCACTTATCGAACCCATTTCTCATAAGTTACTCATAAGTACCTGTAACACTCATCACATGACTTTAGCACTTTTATAATCTTGAATATAGACTTAACTCTTTATCCCGTTAAACCACTTGGAATATCGAAGGATACTCAAACTCGTTATACATGTAACACGATGTCAATGCCATATCCCAGATATGGTCTTACATGGGATCACATCTCGATGCCGATGCCATATCCCAGGTATGGTCTTACACGGGATCTCAAATCGATGTCGATGCCATGTCCCAGACATGGTCTTACACGAGATCTGTATTTGGTTTCGAGGCCATGTCCCAGACATGGTCTTATACGGGACCTTCCTTTGGTGTCGATGCCTTGTCCTAGACATGGTCTTATACGGGACCTTCCTTTGGTGCCGATGCTATGTCCCAGACATGGTCTTATACGGGACCTTCCTTTCGGTGCCGATGCCATGTCCTAGACATGGTCTTATACGGGACCTTCCTTTGGCTCATGTCGTGACATTGATATCCTTGTTATTCCTAAGGTTCAACCGGGACTTCAACATCATAATTCTTCATAGTATTATCATAAAAGCATCATTAATTGATTTCATACAATAATATACATCTTCATGCAATAGCAAACATTTTAAAGCATAATAACATGGCGTTGAATTATTACATACAAACTTACCTCGGTACCAAAATATGTATAGTTGTTCGATTTAGTCCACCACCTTGTTCTTTCCTCGGTTTCGGCCCGGACTTTGTGTTTCTTGATCTATAATGACAATTTCGCTTATTTAATGATCACATTGGCTAAATTAACTCATGACTCATACTTTGGCAAAATTAAGATTTTGCCCCTAAACTTTCACTTATTTACACTTTTGCCCCTAATCTTGTAAAATAATTTTTATTCAATTTCCTTGCATTTTAAGCCTAGCCGAACCATTTTCATAACTACAATTGTAACATCCTGAATCAGGGCCTTTGCATTTTATGTGTTTGTATGTGAATACTAGGTTTGACATGCTAGTTTAGGGTACTTTAGGGTCCAGGAATGAGTTAGGGTGTTTGGAGTCTTGGTGAAAATTTTCTTTTGAGCACTTTTAGGGGAAGCTAGCTGAGTTGGGTCTTATGGGATATTGTTTGTGTTGGATGACACAAAAGAAGTGCCTTAGCAAAGTGGCAAGGAGGCGCCACTTAAGGGTAAGGTAGGTGACGCCACAAGGGAACTAGAGGGAGCAGGTTCAAGTCGCGTTGTTCTCATTTTGAGAACTCTTTTTGGCGTCAAGAGGAGGAGAGGTGGAGTTCGGCTGGGATGCTTGGAAAGGGGAGAGTGGATTGAGTCAAAAGTTTTGAACAGATGGTGGAGAGGAATTTTAGGAGTTTGAATCATTCAAACTTGTTTGAATGAGTGGAGGGGAGGGAATTAAGGAGGAAAAGAAGGGATTGAAGGGTGTGAAGGGTTAGCCGAATGGTGAAGGTGTTAGGTGGGGTTGAGCATTCGGTTTTTGGGTGTTAGCTTAGGGGTGACCGATTGTTGGTGATAGCCTTAGGGGGTGTTGAATATTCGGCTAGATAGGGAGCCTCTAGGGCCTTTTTCCTCTCATTTTCTTGGTGCCTAAACCGAATCACTCCCACACTCTTGGCTTGCATTCTTTCTTTTCTCTCAATTACCCAAAACCGAATTGTCCCCTAAGCCTCTTCTTCTTTTCTACTTTTTGGTGTTTGGCCGAAACCTACATTGCTCTCTACTCATCATCTTTGTTTATTTCCTTTGCCAATAACATCAAAGCCGAACCCTCCTTTCATTTTGGTTTTTCTCTCGTCTCTCAATTTCTTCTTGGGGCCGAAACTCCCTAACTCTCTTCTCATCTCCAATTTCTTGCAAGAGCCGAATACCTCTTGCCCATACTTACTTTCTCCAAAGCCTAATCTCCTAGCTATTCTCTCTTGCGTTTTCTCTCAATCTCCCCAGGAGCCGAAATTTGTTTCTCATCGTTTCCCTTCTCTATTTGTTTATTCTCAAAACCGAAACATCAAACTCCCATTCCCTATTCCATTTTTCCCTAAAATCCGAAACTCCTAAGCCTCCATTTAAAGATCTTTATTGCTATTTTCGGCTTTCCTATCTGATTCTCTTCTACCTTAGCCTTTGCCGAATCTTTTCTAGGGTGGTGTGGTGCCGATTCTTCCTAGGTGTTGATCGAATCTGTTGAGTTAAGGTAAGGGGCGATTTCTCTTATTTCGTTATCTCTCTTTCGGGTTTTCATGCCAAAGCCGAATGGCTACTTGGCCTAATGGTTGGATGCTTGGTCGAATATAGGTGGAAGTGGTGTCGCATTCTTTTGGAGATCTCCGGGATTTGTTTGGCTTGTGAATCAAGCCTAAAGCCTCGGGATTTGTCGATTTAGGTAAGGGTCTTAGCTTTGAGTGTTAATTTCTTTTGATTCGATTTCACTGCTTTAATCCGGTCTAGTGACCAAGGTTTGTTCATGGACTCAAATGTCAGCCAAGCGATAGGAGGGGTTGGACCTGTAAACCCACTTTCCTAAGTTTAAAGCGGCGATGTCGGCGCGGTCGGGATTGGCCACGGTTGTGGGGTGACTTACGGCGAGTAGTAGGCGGATAGCGGTAGTGCTCATCAACGAGTGTCGTCGACGTAAAAAGTATTGTGTTACGCGTTATCAGGTGTGTAACTCTTACACACTTTATATGTTAAATATGTTATTATCTGTGTATTGCCAAAAGCCGAAGTGATGGTAGGGATCACTAAGTTACCCTTGTGGGTAAAAGCGAGGACTCCGGGTAAGTCTATTATGGTTGCTAACGTTAATTGCATATATTGAAACCTGAATGTGCCATGTTATTTAAATCGTTAAGTATGATCATACCATATTGTAATGCGTGTACATGCAATTGGGGCATGATGAGAAGAGGGAGAAAATATGATCTTTCAGACTGTCACTAGTGGTTAGGTACCACAAGTGGGTTGGCCCCACATATCATTATTTTGTGACTAAGTCTCAGTGGTTTGGAACCACCAGTGGTTAGGTACCACATATATTTATTTCTGTGACTCGTCCCAGTGGTTTGGTACCACAAAGGGTTGGCCCCACATATTGATATAAGGGATTGTCACCAAAGGTTAGGTACCACGAGTGGGTTGGCCCCACATATGATTATTTGTGACTTTTGTCACGGTGGTTTGGAACCACCATTGCTTAGTACCACCAAAGGCTAGGTGCCACAAATGTTGGGTAGACACAGGAGATGCGGATGGATATCTAGGTTGGTTGGGTTGCATGACATACATATTTTGCATATGAATCTGTGTGAGAGCCTAAAATCTATTGGACGGGGATTTACACACTAAGTCCTAGTGACTCACTCCTTCCGTTATTTTTTTGCAGGTAATCCTTAGATCGCGGATATGGAGCCGAGGTGGAATCGAGGTGGCCATGCACGATATTTCGGTTTTTATTTTAAATAGTTATTTCAGATTTATTTTACTTTAAGTTAGATTTTGGTAATGTAATAAGGCCATCTAAATTTTAACTTGGATTTATTTATTTTGTTAATTTTCTTTAATTTTGTTTTGATCGTTAAGGCATGCCTAATAAATTATGAAATGGATGTTTTCAAAACTTAAATAATTTCGGGATTTTCAAGATTTTACAATCGGGTAATTAGCAATCGAGTATTAATAACAAGCAACGCAAATTTTCAAACTAGTCTCAAAATGGTTCAACTGGTCACTCAATACGAACTCTGTTTTTATAAATTCAAAGGTTTTCTTTTCAATTCAAGACGATAACTCTGTTTTCAAAAATGTTTCTTCCCTGTGAAATGCCAGATTCGGTCGTAGCGTTTTGACCGGGTTTGGGGTGTTACAACAACAGCCCACAATTGCCACTAATTCACACTTTTATGACAAATTTCATAACTTTTACAATTTAGTCCTTTTTGTGAATTTTCCATGAAAATCACTTAGGAAAAGATGTTTATCATACATCAAACTTTCATATTCCTCCATTATTCCTCAAACTACATGCATGTCATACATTGGTAAATTTTTTAACATGAACCCTAGCTCAAAATATAGCTAGAAATAGCTAAATCAAGCTACGAAGATCTCAAAAATACGAAGAACATTAAGAACGGGGTTAGAAAGTACTTACAATCAAGCTTGAAAGTTGAAGAAACCCTAGCTATGGTGTCCTTGAGATTTTCGGCTAGCATGGAGAAGATGGACATGAATTTTGACTTCTTTTTCCCTTTTAATTCTTTTATTAACATAATGACCAAAATGCCCTTAAGGCCTCTTTCTTGAGATTTTTCCTTCCCATGCCCATTTTTGTCCATCTTGACATATAATGGTCTAATTGCTAAATAAGGACTTCTAATAATTTTTCTAATGCTATTTCATACTTGAATCTTCTAGAATCTCATGTTTTTCAATCTTTGCAATTTAGTCCTAATAAATAAATTAATCACTAAATAATAATATTTCTTCATGGAATTTTCACATAAGCATGCAAACATGTCATAGACCTCGTAAAAACCATAAAACACATATTTATACCTCAGATTTGTGGTCTCGCAACCACTATTCCGACTAGGCCCTAAATCGGGCTGTTACAATTCTCCCCCTTAGGGATTTTCATCCCCGAAAATCTTACCAGTAAAAAGGTTGGGATATTGGTTTCTCATGGTCTCCTCGGGCTCCCATGTAGCCTCTTCTACCCCATGTCTTTGCCATAGTACTTTCACAAGGTCTATACTTTTATTTCTTAACTGTTTAACTTCTCGTGCCAAAATCTTAACCGGCTCTTCGCCATAAGTCATGTCTGGTTGAATTTCAACCTCTGTCGGTACAATCACATGCGAAGGGTCTGATCGGTAGCGACGTAACATAGACACATGAAACACATCATGAATCTTTTCCAAATCAGATGGCAATGCCAACCGATAGGCTACCGGTCCTATCCTCTCAGTAATCTCATATGGTCCGATAAAGCGCGGACTCAACTTGCCTTTTCGACCAAATTTGAGAACTTTTTTCCATGGTGATACTTTCAAAAATACCTTATCACCAACTTGAAACTCAATCTCTTTTCGTTTCAAATCCGCGTAGGAATTTTGTCTATCTGACGCAGCTTTTAAACAATCACGAATCACTTTTACCTTCTCTTCGCTCTGATCGAATCGACCACCGCAAATCTGCTTTCTCTCGAGTTCACCCAATACAGAGGCGTTCGGCACTTACGTCCATATAATGCCTCATAAGGAGCCATTTTCAAGCTCGACTGAAAACTGTTATTGTAGGCAAATTCTACTAATGGTAAGTACTTTTCCCAATTACCTTGAAATTCTAGAACACAACATCGAAGCATGTCTTCAAGTATCTGAATTATCCTTTCCGACTGTCTGTCAGTCTTTGGATGGAAGGCTGTACTAAAACTCAACTTTGTGCCCAAAGCTTCTTGCAACTTTTTCAAAAATCGTGAGGTAAATCTTGGATCTCTATCCGATATAATCGACAACGGTACTCCGTGAAGTCTCACAATTTCTGACACATACAAATCCGCCAACTTATCAAGTGAATAGACAAGGCGTACCGGTATAAAATGGGCTGACTTTGTAAGTCTATCAACTACAACTCATACGACATTCTTCTTTTTTGGAGTCAAAGGTAAGCCCGTCACAAAGTCCATGGTAAGACGGTCCCATTTTCACTCGGGAACCATGATAGGCTGGAGTAATCCCGAGGGTACTTGGTGTTCAGCTTTCACTTGCTGACAAATCAAGCATCTCGATACAAACTCGGAAGTATCTTTCTTTATACTGGGCCACCAATACCATTTCTTCAAGTCATTATACATTTTTGTGCTACCTGGATGTACAAATATGCATTCACTATGTGCTTCGTGTAAAGTTTTTCGAATAAGCTCATCATCTCTAAGTACACAAATCCTATCTCGAAACATCAAACATCCATAAGAACTAATCTGAAAGTCCGACTCAACATTCGACTCACATTGAACTCTTTAAGCTTGCAAATCAGTGTCGCCCTTCTGAGTTTCACAAATCTCTTGGAGAAACATCGGTCTAGCTCTCAATTCGGCTAGAATAGAACCATTATCTGACAAAGCCATTCATGTATTCATGGCCCTCAATGCAAACAAGGATTTCCTACTCAAGGCATCGGCGACCACATTTGCCTTACCCAGGTGGTAGTCAATTACTAGCTCGTAATCCTTTATCAACTCTAGCCATCTTCTTTGTCTTAAATTCAATTCCTTTTGAGTCATCAAATACTTTAGGCTCTTATGATCAGTGAATACCCAACATTTCTCACCATACAAGTAGTGTCTCCAAGTCTTCAATGCAAAAACAATGGCGGCTAATTCCAAATCATGGGTCGGGTAGTTCTTCTCATGCTGCTTTAACTGTCTAGAAGCATAAGCTATCACCTTGCCTTCTTGCATAAGTAGACAACCCAATCCATTTAAGGATGCATCACTATAGACTACAAATTCTTTTCCTGGTTCGGGTTGTACTAAAACTGGAGCCTCAGTCAACGATGCCTTCAATTTCTCAAAACTCTATTGGCACTTTTCTGTCCACTCAAACTTCACATGTTTTTGCAATAACTTCGTCATCGGTGTATCTATCATGGAAAATCCCTTGAAAAATCTTCTGTAATAACTAGCTAGGCCCAGAAAACTTCTAACCTCGGATACATTCCTTGGCGACTTCCAATCCACAATTGCTGAAATCTTACTCGGGTCAACTCTAATTCCATCTCCCGAGACAATGTGCCCCAAAAATCCGACTTCTTTAAGCCAAAATTCACTTTTACTAAACTTGGCATATAATTGATTATCTCGTAAAATTTGTAAGACCGTTCTCAAGTGCTCAGCATGCTCCTTCTCATCACGAGAGTAGATCAATATGTCGTCAATAAAAACAACGACAAATTTATCCAAATATGGCCAGAAGATGCGATTCATTAAGTCTATAAACACATCAGGGGCATTGGTTAAACCGAAAGGCATAACTAAAAACTCGTAGTGACCATACCTTGTCCGAAATGCGGTTTTTGGCACATCTGAGTCTTTGACTCTCAACTGGTAATATCCAGACCTCAAGTCTATCTTGGAAAATACCGTGGCTCCCTTCAATTGATCAAATAACTCATCGATCCTTGGCAAGGGATACTTATTCTTTACAGTTACCTTATTAAGCTGCCGATAATCTATACACAACCTCATAGAACCATCTTTCTTTTTCACAAATAATACGGGAGCACCCCACGGAGAACAACTTGGTCTTGCGAAACCTTTATCCGTCAACTCTTGCAATGTGTCTTCAATTCTTTCAACTCGGTCGGAGCCATCCTGTACGGAGCAATTGAAATAGGGGCAGTACCAGGGGCTAACTCAATGCCAAATTCAACCTCTCTAACCGGAGGCAACCCTGGAAATTCTTCTGGAAACACATTTGGATACTCACATACTATCGATACCGACTCAATTCTTAACTCTAATTCTTTAGAATTCATCACAAAAGCAAGATAAGCTAGGTATCCCTTTCTTACATATTTCTGGGCAGACATAAGAGAAATCACTACAGGCAATCGGTCATGTTCATCTGATTCAACACGAAGAATATCCCCATTTTCACATTTTAACTCAATGAACTTCCTTCCACAATTTACTATCACATCATGAGAAATTAGCCAATCCATACCAAGAATTAAATCAAATTCATCAAACAGCAATAACATAAAATTAGCCGAAAAGTAATGACCTCTAATCATCAAAGGGCAATCCTTGCATACTTTGTCGACTAACACACATTTGCCTAAGGGATTTGACACTTTTATCACAAATTCTGTACACTTTACAGGCATGTTCATACTAGTTACTAATTTCATGCAAATATACGAGTGGGTAGATCCCGGATCAATTAAAGCAACAACATGAGTATCATAAAGAGAAAATGTACCCGTGATCACATCAAGGGATGACGCCTCTTCGTGAGCGCGAATGGCGTAAGTCCTCGCAGGCGCTCTTCCCTCAGATCTTGCAGTCTGCTCTCTAGGTGTATTCTTACTACTCGTTCTGTTTCCCAGATTTCTCTGTGGTCTGCCTCTAGTAGTGCTACCCGATCTTGCACTCTGAAATTTCTCTTTTTCAACCATCTCAGGGCATTCTCTAATAAAATGATCTTCGGATCCTCACTTGAAACAAGCTCTCTCATGTGCTCGGCACTCACCGGGGTGACGTCTGCCACACTGTGAACATTCTGGTCTACTTGGTCGAGCATTACCAACACTAGCAATTGAGGTGGTCTGAGCTTTGGAACCTGAGTACTGTTTAACTTTACTTCGGTTTGAAAACCCAACTGAAGTAGCTAATCGAGTAGTAAACTCTCTTGATTTCTTGGATGATGATTGAAATGACTTACTCAAATGTCTCTTCCTCGAGTCACGAGATTGAATTTCAGCCTTTCTTTTCTCCTTGGCCAACTCCTCGGCCTTACAAGCTCTATCTACTAACACAACAAATTCCTTCAATTCAAGGACACCAACATACAATCGGATATCCTCATTTAATCCGTCCTCGAACCTTTTGCACATGATGGCCTCGGTGGATACGCACTCCCGGGCGTATTTACTAAGCCTTACGAACTCACGTTCATATTCAGTCACCGACATTCTGCCTTGTTTTAACTCAAGGAATTCGTTTATTTTCTAGTCGATGAACCTTTGGCTAATATACTTCTTTCGGAACTCTTCTTGGAAAAATTCCCAATTAAATTTCTCCCTTGGTACAACCGACACAAGGGTGTTCCACCATTGGTAAGCCGAATCTCTTAAAAGAGACACGACACACTTCATACACTCTTCGGGTGTGCAAGATAGTTCATCAAATGCCCTGATGGTATTTTCAAGCCAGAACTCTACTCTTTCCAGATCATCATCTTTATTAGCTCGAAACTCTTCAGCTCCTTGTTTCCAGATTCTATCAACAGGGGGCTTTTCCCTTCTTACCCCTTCTACAACTTGGGGAGCTACAGGGGTAGGTTGAGGAATAGGTGGGGAAGGAGGGGGTTGTGTATTCGGGTTCGTTCGAACGAACTCCGTATACCAAGCATTCATCATGTGGAGAAAGGCTTCCCTATCCTCCTCTCCTCCTCTCTGACTCACAGTCGTTGGTTTATTCTCATTTTCATTTGGCACCGTCCCTTGAGCGGGAGCCGGTGCGTTACTCTCTACATCATCACCACAGCTCTTTCGGGATCCATTTACTATATAAAAACATAATTTAAATTGTCAGGAGTCGTCACACTATCATTATATACATACTCATACGTATGGCATGTATAGCTAGACTCGTGCTTACACTACATTAGTCCAAGAATCGACTAAACCGTAGCTCTGATACCACTAAATGTAACACCCCTTACCAGTATTCAATGTCGGAACCGGGTACGAGGCATTACTGGACTTAACTTACTTATTCGTACAAAATTGGGCAATGAACTTTCTTTTCAACTTAAACTTTTTCATTTGAACTCTTAACGTCCTTATTATGGGTCTACGAGACGCGAAACATACTTATAGGATGGTTCGAAATTGAACCGGAGACTTACGAACACTTAGAAAGTTTTTGCTTGAGACAAGGCCATACGCCCGTGTAGAGAGGGACATGCCCGTGTGGGCAGACCGTGTAATCACACACGCCCATGTGCCTAGCCAGTGTGGATTTTATTTTTCATTTCGAACATATAGGGGTTTTCACACGGCCTGACACACGCTCGTGTCTATGGCCCGTGTCCCTTACACGGTCATGACATGCCAGTGTCTTAGCCCGTGTGTGAAAACCTTAGTATTCTGTTTATGACATCAGCAAACCTCTAGGATCACACGGCCTAGTCACACGCCCGTGTGCTGGCCCATGTGATGAATTCAATTTTTCGTAAATTAAATACAAGGGACACATGGCCTACCAACACGACCATGGGGCTGACCGTGTGTCACACACGGCCTAGACACACGCCCGTGTGTCTATCCGTGTGGACAAATGCAAGGCTATTTACCAAGCCATTTGCCACCCTAAAAAGCAACCACATTTATACCTATTCATTCAACACTTAGCATAGCAATAATGCACCACTAACATTCACTAATCCATCATACATCTACTACACCCACTACTCATTTGCTTACATCACCTTGCACTTCATGAATTTCATCATCATTGAATAAATATAACTTAACTAGTATTGGCCAATGCCAATGGCCATTTACAAAATAAATCAAGTAACATTAATAGCCAATTCCTTGACTAACCAATTTGACATATAACAAAATGACCAAGTTCCTATACATGCCATACTCAAAATAATCGAACTTTACTATACCAAAAGAATAGCTTGATAGTGTGAGTCGAACTCCGACGTCCTACGATCCCCGAGCTAGCTTGGCAATACTACAAGGGAATGGAAAAGAAAAGGAGTAAGCATAAGGCTTAGTAAGTTTATATGTAATTAATAGCAACATAAATCTTATGATAACATCCATACATTGCAATGTGTTATAATACAAGATCTCAAGTACCTAACATAACTTACTCATGCTTACTCTTACCAATCACATATCACTTATCGAACCCATTTCTCATAGGTTACTCATAAGTACCTGTAACACTCATCACATGACTTTAGCACTTTTATCATCTTGAATATAGACTTAACTCTTTATCTCGTTGAACCACTTGGAATATCGAAAGATACTCAAACTCGTCATGCATGTAATACGATGCCAATGCCATATCCCAGATATGGTCTTACATGGGATCACATCTCGATGCCGATGCCATATCCCAGATATGGTCTTACACGGGATCTCTGTAACAACCCAAACCCGGCCCAAACATTACGACCGAATCTGAGTTATTACGAAGTAAAACCTTGTGAACACCCTTTCAGAAAAACATTTAACTTCCATTGGAAACTCTCTTCTTCGGTTGTCTTGTTAAGCTAACCTTAGATCTAATTTGAAATTTTAATTAAGTCCAATTATTATACCAGTTTCAAGTGTACCCGATGGCACGTTTAAACTTCCTTGTGTTTACAAAAAACATGTGATTTAATTTAATTTAATGATATAGTTTAAGTCGATATCCAACATAAAAATAAAATAAAATGCAACTATAGTTTATGGAGGCCTTATTACAACCCAAAATAAAAATTAAACAACTTTAAAGTTCTGTAAATTAAAATCCCTTGCATGGCCGCCTCGAGTCCCACCGGCTCCTCAACCGCCATCTACGAGTCACCTGAAAAAAATGTTAAAGGAGAAGGTGAGTCACCAAGACTCAGTATGTAACCCTTCCCTGGTTAATACAACATTTCATACACAACATATAACGATTAATTAAGCAAGGTATCATGTACCCAACCTAGCCAACCAAACACCTTTGTCTACCCCACGTGGTACCAAACCACTTTGGTGACCGTAGTCACGATGTGTTACCAAAACACCGGTGGTGCCAAACCACTGGTGACATATAGTCACTATGTGCTACCAAAGCACCGTGTCCGTAGACACAAATCGGGTGATGGGGCCAACCCATCGTGTGATACCAAATCACCGGCATTTATCCCATATCTCAAGTGGGGCCAACCCACGGTGGTGTTAACCACAGGGACAAGTCGCTATGAGGTACCAAACCTCTGGAGGTACCAAACCTCTGGTGACATATAGTCACAGTGTGCTACCAAAGCACTGGTGCTCGTCAGCACGATATCACTGCCCCCTCCTCTCATCAACCCATATCAAGCAGTTAATAACAGATCATACATATATCACATGTATCAAATAGTCCATGCTTCCCAAAAGCATTATTATCAATCTCATACAATAGAGACTTACCAGGATCCTTGCTTGTACCCCTAAGGTACTATTGCCACATCTACATAGAGCAGATTTACACATAACATACACTTAATTAACTATTATAAGTGTGTATGTACACACCTGATATCGATGGTAGTCCTAAATCCCGAAAGAAAGCGTTGATCACCACAGATCCACTTGCCCTATATTCGGCCAAATCTATAGATTAGTCTTATGGCCTATTCGGCCTAATTAACTTATTGGGGAGGGGTTCCTTGTGAACCCAAAGTCTCACCTTCACACTTTGGACACCAACCGCAACACCTAACTCCCCCAAATCTGCTTCTGATTTCATGAATCGGCACTCAAAGAGTTAGTAGCCTTCGGCTAAAACGAATACCAAATAACTAACTAAAACAGGTCTTACCATTACTTACCCAAAAATCGAATTCTAGAGATCGGCTTTGAGTCGACTGCTTTACGTTCCTGAGCACCTAGAGGAAATCGGTTACCACTTATTTAGAGGCCTTATAACCATTGCCGAAATCGGCACTTCCCTTTATAGAAATCGACGGGATATAGAGAAGAGAAACCATAAATATTCGCCAAACTCACCTTCACAATCGAGAGGAATCCAAAAGCTTCAATGCCAAAGAGGAAGTAGGGAAGAGGAGGTAGAGTTTCGGCTAAAGACCAAAAGAATGGAAAGGTGAATGTTAATAGGATTTTCGGCTTGAGAAAACTTGAAAGAGAATAATAAAAGATGGGATGTAGGCTTGCCAAATTTTTATGAAGTAAGTCACCAAGGCATTCGGCTTTGTGTAAAGTTGAGTAAAAGAAAATAGGGTGCTAGGTATGTGCTTTATATAGGATTCTACTTCTCTATCAAGCTTGCCATCCAACCTTGGCAACAAGGAGTCCAACTCTAGCCAACTCCTTTTCACCAAGGAGTCCCACATTCGGCCATCACCTAATAGCCTTGCCAGTCCACACCTCCTTGTTCAAGGAGTTCAAAATTCGACTTAATACCTAAAACTTCTCTTGGCCACACATTTGCATTAATTCAAAATTAATTTGAATTAATCTCCATTAATCAATTAATAATCAAATAATCCACTTAACCTAATAATATCCCTTTTTAACAAAATCCTTAATTATCTCTAACAAAAAAAGAATTTAAAGGGAGCAAAACTCTCCCTATGTGCCGTCCAACAATAATGCAAAATAAGAGGGGAATTCGCGACTCGAACCCAGCTCCCCTTGCTCTCCTTGTGGCGTCACATGTAGCTCTTTAAGTGGGCTTACTTTGCCACTTTACCAAGGCCTCATTAATGCCCAACTTCCTTCATATATTCTTATAACACACTCCTGCTAAGGCTCCCTGCCTTTAAAGTTAAGAACTAGAATTTTCTACCAAAATGAGACAACTCAAGGCCTTAATTTAAACTCTCTTATTCCATAAATAATATTTCAGTAGTTCATACATAAGAAAATAATGAAATTTCAAATAACCCTGCTTTTGGGATGTTACGCTTCTACCCCCTTAAAATAAATTTCGTCCTCGAAATTCCTTAACTAGAAAAGGTGGGGTATTGTTGTCTCATTACATCCTCGGGTTCCCACGTAGCTTCCTCTATACCATGGTTCCGCCACAAAGACCTTCACCAAGGGCACCGACTTCCTACGTAGAACTTTCTCAACTCGGTCTAAGATCCGAATCGGTTCCTCTTCAAAAGATAGATCCGAATTCACCTCGATTTACGCTCTTTTCGGCACAACGCGCGAAGGATCTCGACCGATACCGCCTCGGCATTGATACGTGAAAGACGCCATGAATCGACTCGGCCCGCCGCAACTCTAGCCGATAAGCCACTTTGTCCTATTCGCTTCACACAAAGATATGGCCCAATAAACCTTGGGCTTAACTTCCCTTTCCGCCCAAATCTCAACACCTTTTTCCAAGGCGACACTTTCGAAAGACCTTGTCTCCCACAAAGATACTCCATTTCCTTGCGCTTTGAGATCGGCATAAGACTTCGCCTATCCGATGCTTCCTTGAGACGAGACCGAATCACCTTGACTTTGTCTTCCGTCTCGGTTACGATTCTGGACCCATAACTTGTCGTTCTCCCAACTCCGTCCCAACATGTAGGAGTACGGCACTTTCGTCCATATAGGGCCTCGTATGGAGCCATTTGAATACTCGCTTGATAACTATTGTTATAAGCGAATTCCGCTAATGGTAGGTACTCCTCCCAACTACCACTAAAATCCAAGACACACCCCTTAACATGTCTTCTAAAATCAGATCACCCTTTCCGATCGTCCGTCGATCGTGGATGGAAAGCCGTCTTCGAAATCTAACCGTACCCAAAGCTTGATGCAACGCTTTCCAAAACCTTGACGTGAATCGGGATCCCTATCCGAGATAATCGACATCGCACGCCATGCAACCTTACTATTTCACCCACATACGCCTTTGCTAGCTTCGGAGAGAGTAATCCATTCTCACCGGCATGAAGTGAGTCGACTTAGTTAGCGATCCACAATTACCCAAATCGCATCCTTCTTAGTGGGCGTGAGGGTAGCCCACTAACAAAATCCATGGTGATCCTCTCCCATTTCCATTGAGGATCTTTATCGGTTGAAGTAGTCCCGATGGTGACCGATGTTCGGCCTTAACCTGCACGACACGTCGGACACTTTCCTACCAACTCCGTTATCTCACGCTTCAACCCCGCCACCAAAATCAAGCTTCCGCAAATCTCCATACATTTTGCTTCCTCCAGGGTGCATAGCGTATGGGCTGCTATGTGCATCTTGGAGAATTTTCGCCTTAAATCTGGATCCTTTGGCATACGGACTCGTCCTGAAAACAAAGCGCTCCTTCACTAGTCGATTGTACCCTTCAAACCACCGTCTTGAACTTGTACCCTCTTCAACTCAAGCCTTCATCCACTAACCGCTTTCCCTTAATCTCCTCAATCCATGCCTCGCTTAACTTGAAGTTACGCCAAAAGACTCCCATCGTCATATAGACTTAACCGAGCGAACATCGCTCTTAAGTCCGTCACCACCTTCCGGCTCAATGCGTCGGCTACTACATTAGCCTTACCCGATGGTATTCAATTGAAACGATCGTAGTCCTTTAGTAGTTCAATCCATCGACGCTGCCTCGATTCGGATCCTTCGAGTCGGAAGATACCTCAAGCTTTTGTGATCTGTGGTAGACCATCGACTTCTCTCCATACGGTGTAATGTCTCCATATCTTCGAGAGCGAAGACGCACCGCTGCTAACTCTAAGTCGTGAGTTGGGTAGTTAACCTCATGCGATCTTAATCGACGGGATGCATAGGCTACTACCTTCCCATCTGCATCAACACACATCCCAAGCCGGTGTGAGATGCATCACAATAAATCGTGAATAACTTTCCCCGCTTGGTGTACTAAAACCGAGCTTCCACAAAATCTTCCTTAACTTATCAAAGCTTTCTTGCTCGCTTCTCCGTCCATACAAACGGGACACCTTTCCTTAGCAGCTTAGTCAATTCACATTGCTATTAAAGAGAATCCTTCTACGAATCTCCGATAGTATCCTCGCTAAACCTGAAAACTTCGTATTTCATTGCACACCGTCCTAGGTGGTTTCCACTCCAATCTTTGCCTCAATCTTGCGAGGGTCTACTCTAATTCCTTCACCGACACTACATGACCTAAGAAAGCCACCTCCTTCACCAAAATTCGCACTTACTCGAATTTGGCATATAACTACTTCTCCTCAATATTTGCGAAACTATCCGTAAATGCTTGTCATGCTCCTCTTCTCGTCTTTGAGTAAACCAATATGTCGCCTATGAACACCACGACGAACTGGTCCAAGTACTTTGTTGGAATACTCTATTCATCAAGTCCATAAATGCGCCGCGCATTAGTCAACCCGAATGGCATCACTAAGAACTCGAAATGCCCATACCGAGTTCGAATGCCGCTTTGTGAACATCGACCTCCTTTACCTTAAGTTGATGATAACTCGACCTAAGGTCTATCTTCGAGAACACCGAGGCACCCTTTCGCTTGATCGAACAAGTCGCCAATCCGAGGCAACGGATACTTGTTCTTGATCGTCAACTTATTTAATCGACGGTAGTCGATGCACATCCGCATAGAACCGTCCTTCTTCTTGACAAACAACACAGCGCTCCCCACGGAGATATACTTGGTCGTATAAACCCCTTTATCCAAGAGCTCCCGAATTTGAGCCTTCACTCCACCAATTCCTTTGGTGCCATTCGGTATGGTGCTATGGACACAGTGCCGCTCTCTGTAGCAAGTCTATACCGACTTCGACTTCCCGATCCGGAGGCAAACCCTAAGTTCTTCTCGGGAACACATCAAGAAATTCCCCAACCGTTCGGACCTTTTCAACTTCCAACTCCTTAGCTTCCAAAGCATAGATTTGAACCAAATACGCCTCACAACCCTTCTTGACCATCTTTTCACCTTTAAAGGCGGTCACTACGTTGGATAGATAATTCCTCCTATCTCCTATCATAACCACTTCATCACCTTCCGCTGCCTTAAGAACCATGCGCTTGGTCACAAGCGGTCCAACCTTGCTTGGTACTTAACCAACCAATCCATGCCAAGGATCAAATCGAACTCTCCAAATGGTAGTTCCATTAGATCGGCTACAAACACTACCCCTTGAAGTTCTAGGGGTACGCCTCTATAGAGTTTATCTACGACTACGGAGTGACCTAAGGGGCTAACTACCATCTCCCTAGAAGCGCTTTGAGTCTAGGTCCATAGTTCCTACCACATTACTAGCAATGTACGAGTGTGTCGAGCCCACATCAATCAATGCAACATAAGGAAAACCAAAAATAAAAACGCATCGGTTATGACATCCGGTGCGCCACCTTCTTCGCGACACCTTGTCGCATAGACTAAGCCAGCCGCCTAGCCTCTCGTGTTGCCCGAACCTCTCTGCCTTGAGTTCCACGACCTCGGTTAGGACCGTTGTTTCCTCTACCATTACCACGACCCCTATGTGGTCCTACATTTCTATCTTGAACACGGTTCTGTCTCTTCCGTCGCTTCTTAGCTAGTTTCGGGACAATCTCTCGACGCGATGCTCCAAAGACCCACACTCAAAGCATCCTTTATCACCGCCCAACAACCTCCCCAATGGGTCTTCCCACAGCGATTGCACCGAGTCGGCCTCTGATTAGCGATTGTGGGCCTTGTCGCCGATTGGGCCCACTTGGCCTAGCCTTTTTCTCGAGTACTACCGCTTAATCCAAATGACCCAAAACTTCTCTTCGATTGTTCTTACTATAATTCGCCTCCACACCTCCTTGATTCCCTCAAATACCTTAGCCTTCTCCACGAGGGATGAGAACTCACGAACTCTTTGTGGGGCAATCAAAGAACCTTAAATCATCTCTGAGTCCATCCTCAAAGCGGACACAGCGCTCATGTTCGTTAGCCACTATGCCTCTCGCATACCTACTTAGCCTTAAAAATTCGCCTCATATTCCGACACACGGACTTAGTTCCTGAACTAATCCCGGAAAAGCCTTTCTCTGGCGTCGGTGTAGCTAGTGCCCACATACTTTTTCTCGATAGGCGGTTCAAATACTCCCAAGTCAAATCATCTACTGTAGCCCCATCTCGAACCGTAAGCCACCATCGATACGCTTCATCCTTTAGAAGCGACACCGCCTTTTTCGACTTCTCTTCTTGATCAAAGTCAAGGTCATCCATGATCCTCTCGGTTGACTCTAGCGATATTCACACAGCCTTTGGGTGCCACTCGACACACCTCGGAATACCTCCGCTCTGTTGGATCGAGTCGCTCGGGACAGATTTCGAGCTCAACATTTCCACCAGCCCCACCACCATCTCCAAGACTCGCAAACACGCTTGCGATACCGATTCGCCACCGGCCCGCTCCGGCTCCTCGGCTCTAAAAGTAGGAGGTGGTGGTGGCGGTGGTACCTCATTTTCTCGAGCCTTGTCTCGACTGACGGGTTCGGACACCGTCATCCTACCCCTACCACGCCCACGGCGTCCCACGTCCTCTAGAACTCATTCTATCTACCGTGCTTTTAATCTGATTAAGAAAAATTTTATGCGTTAGCATTTGTTTCACTTTATTACTCATGAAGAAGTTTTATGGATGAGGTTTAATCGAGATTCTTTCGAGCAACCAATGTTTCAGCTTTCCTATCCTAGTTCACACAAAGAAGTCCATGCATCCATTCCTTAATACTTTCCATACCTATTCACTCATCGGACATTTCTCCCATTTCTAACCTGTGGGTATTTTCGTCTTTTCCCTACAGGGTATTTTTGCACTTTTCCAGGGGCCAAGATATTTTACTTGATGATTCCCAAAGCTAATTATTGAATGTTTTATAAAATAGTTGAAATTTTTAGGCAAATCATTGAATCAATATTTTAGGGGTCGTGGGCATTTTGGTAATTTTACTCCTAGGGGTATTTCGGTAATTTTTTCACAAGTCAAGTTTTCCGAGAAACATGGTATACCTAGTGTTCTAGGGTTTAAGAGGGTTATTGGATACGCTTTTTAAAACATTAGGGCTTATTATTCCCTTCTTTTCAAAATATGGTGATTCCCTTTTTTTGGGTTTTAATCATTGTGTTTAGCCTATGACCGAGCCCTCCCGGTCGTGGTGAACCAAAGCTACGCACTGTGCAGTAATTCAAGTGAAGAGGAGGTGGGTCACGCGGACCGCTTAAATACCAAGCTCTCACCGAACCTTTCTAGACATGCGCACGAGAGGTTACCACACCATCGAGCCTTCCGAAAGTTAGGGTGAACTGGCTACGCACTGCAGGATACTGCGAAGAGGAGGTGAGTCACGAGGACCGCTTAAATACCAAGCTCTTCCGGATCCAATCCTAGACATGCGTCATGTGGGGTTACCACACCCTACCTCATTGACTAAGTCATAGGTTGGTTTAGTTCTTTAAGTCTTATGCTTCGTTGTGTTTGAGTAATCTAACCCTAGGGTCCAAGTCCTATAAGTCTATCTACGCTCCATGCTTCCTACCCTTCTACAGAATATATTTCACACACAAAGTTTAGATGTACTTACCAGGCGGATCGGTGCGGAGACTCGGGCCATGCCGCTTAAAAACCAAATCATACCATAAGGCCTACTAAAAACATTTTTGGGCCTTGGGCCCCACACACCAGCTTTGAACTGGCTCGATACCAATCTGTAATAACCCAAACCCGCCCAAACATTACGAATCGATCTGAGTTATTACGAAGTAAAACCTTGTGAACACCCTTTCGTAAAAACATTTAACTTCCATTGAAACTCTCTTCTTCGGTTGTCTTGTTAAGCTAACCTTAGATCTAATTTGAAATTTTAATTAAGTCCAATTATTATACTGGTTTCAAGTGTACCCGATGGCACGTTTAAACTTCCTTGTGTTTACAAAAAACATGTGATTTAATTTAATTTAATGATATAGTTTAAGTCGATATCCAACATAAAAATAAAATAAAATGCAACTATAGTTTATGGAGGCCTTATTACAACCCAAAATAAAAATTAAACAACTTTAAAGTTCTCAGAAAATAAAATCCCTTGCATGGCCGCCGAGTCCCACCCACCTCCTCAACCGCCATCTACGAGTCACCAAAAAAATGTTAAAGGAGAAGGTGAGTCACCAAGACTCATATGTAACCCTTCCCCTGTTAATACAACATTTCATACACAACATATAACGCTTAATTAAGCAAGGTATCATGTACCCAACCTAGCCAACCAAACACCTTTGTCTACCCCACGTGGTACCAAACCACCGGTGACCGTAGTCACGATGTGTTACCAAAACACCGGTGGTGCCAAACCACCGTGACATATAGTCACTATGTGCTACCAAAGCACCGTGTCCGTAGACACAAATCGGGTGATGGGGCCAACCCATCGTGGTGATACCAAATCACCGCGACGATCCCATATCTCAAGTGGGGCCAACCCACGGTGGTGTTAACCACGTGGACAAGTCGCTATGAGGTACCAAACCTCCGAGGTACCAAACCTCCGTGACATATAGTCACGAGCAGTGCTACCAAAGCACCGGTGCTCACGTCGACGATATCACCGCCCCCTCCTCTCATCAACCCATATCAAGCATTAATAATGATCATACATATATCACATGTATCAAATAGTCCATGCTTCCCAAAAGCATTATTATCAATCTCATACAATAGAGACTTACTAGATCCTTGCTTGTACCCCTAAGGTACTATTGCCACATCTACATAGAAGCATTTACACATAACATACACTTAATTAACTATTATAAGTGTGTATGTACACACCGATATCGATGGTAGTCCTAAATCCCAAAGAAAGCGTTGATCACCACAGATCCACTTGCCCTATATTCGGCCAAATCTATAGATTAGTCTTATGGCCTATTCGGCCTAATTAACTTATTGGGGAGGGGGTCCTTGTGAACCCAAAGTCTCACCTTCACACTTTGGACACCAACCGCAACACCTAACTCCCCAAATCGCTTCGATTTCATGAATCGGCACTCAAAGAGTTAGTAGCCTTCTGGCTAAAACGAATACCAAATAACTAACTAAAACAGTCTTACCATTACTTACCCAAAAATCGAATTCTAGAGATCGGCTTTGAGTCGATCGCTTTACGCCTCTGAGCACCTAGAGGAAATCGGTTACCACTTATTTAGAGGCCTTATAACCATTGCCGAAATCGGCACTTCCTTTATAGAAATCGACAGATATAGAGAAGAGAAACCATAAATATTCGGCCAAACTCACCTTCACAATCGAGAGGAATCCAAAAGCTTCAATGCCAAAGAGGAAGTAGGGAAGAGGAGGTAGAGTTTCGGCTAAAGACCAAAAGAATGGAAAGGTGAATGTTAATAGGATTTTCGGCTTGAGAAAACTTGAAAGAGAATAATAAAAGATGGGATGTAGGCTTGCCGAAATTTTTATGAAGTAAGTCACCAAGGCATTCGGCTTTGTGTAAAGTTGAGTAAAAAGAAAATAGGGTGCTAGGTATGTGCTTTATATAGGATTCGGCCCCCCCCCTATCAAGCTTGCCGTCCAACCTTGGCAACAAGGAGTCCAACTCCTAGCCAACTCCTTTTCACCAAGGAGTCCCACATTCGGCCATCACCTAATAGCCTTGTTAGCCCACACCTCCTTGTTCAAGGAGTTCAAAATTCGCTTAATACCTAAAACTTCTCTTGGCCACACATTTGCATTAATTCAAAATTAATTTGAATTAATCTCCATTAATCAATTAATAATCAAATAATCCACTTAACCTAATAATATCCCTTTTTAACAAAATCCTTAATTATCTCTAACAAAAAAAAATTTAAAGGGAGCAAAACTCTCCCATGTGCCGTCCAACAATAATGCAAAATAAGAGGGGAATTCACGACTCGAACCCAGCTCCCTTGCTCTCCTTGTGGCGTCACATGTAGCTCTTTAAGTGGGCTTACTTTGCCACTTTACCAAGGCCTCATTAATGCCCAACTTCCTTCATATATTCTTATAACACACTCCTGCTAAGGCTCCCTGCCTTTAAAGTTAAGAACTAGAATTTTCTACCAAAATGAGACAACTCAAGGCCTTAATTTAAACTCTCTTATTCCATAAATAATATTTCAGTAGTTCATACATAAGAAAATAATGAAATTTCAAATAACCCCGTTTTTGGGATGTTACAATCTCAAATCGATGTCGATGCCATGTCCTAGACAGTTTCTTATACGGGACCTTCCTTTTGTGCCGATGCCATGTCCTAGACATGGTCTTATACGGGACCTTCCTTTAAGTGCCGATGCCATGTCCCAGACATGGTCTTATACGGGACCTTCCTTCGGCTCATGTCGTGACATTAGTATCCTTTTTATTCTTAAGGTTCAACCGGGACTTCAACATCATAATTCTTCACAGTATTCTCATAAAAGCATCATTAATTGATTTCATACAATAATATACATCTTCATGCAATAGCTAAAATTTTAAAACATAATAACATGGCGTTGAATTATTACATACAAACTTACCTCGGTACCAAAATATGTATAGTTGTTCGATTTAGTCCACCACCTTGTTCTTTCCTCGGTTTTGGTCCGGACTTTGTGTTTCTTGATCTATAATGACAATTTCACTTATTTAATGATCACATTAGCTAAATTAACTCATGACTCATACTTTGGCAAAATTATGATTTTGCCCCTAAACTTTTACTTATTTACACTTTTGCCTCTAATCTCGTAAAATGATTTTTATTTAATTTATTTGCATTTTAAGCCTAGCCGAACCATTTTCATAACTACAACAGCCCACAATTTCTACTAATTCACACTTTTATGACAAATTTCATAACTTTTACAATTTAGTCCTTTTTGTGAATTTTCCATGAAAATCACTTAGGAAAAGATGTTTATCATACATGAAACTTTCATATTCCTCCATTATTCATCAAATTACATGCATGTCATACATTGGTAAATTTTTGAACATGAACCCTAGCTCAAAATATAGCTAGAAATAGCTAAATCGAGCTACGAGGATCTCAAAAATACGAAGAACATTAAAAGCGGGGCTAGGAAGTACTTACAATCAAGCTTGAAAGTTGAAGAAACCCTAGCTATGGTGTCCTTGAGATTTTCGGCTAGCATGGAGAAGATGGACATGAATTTTGACTTCTTTTTCCCTTTTAATTCTTTTATTAACATAATCACCAAAATGCCCTTAGGGCCCTTTCTTGAGATTTTTCCTTCCCATGCCCATTTTTGTCCATCTTGACATATAATGGTCTAATTTCTAAATAAGGACTTCTAATAATTTTTCTAATGCTATTTCATACTTGAATCGTCTAGAATCTCATATTTTCCAATCTTTGCAATTTAGTCCTAATAAATTAATTAATCACTAAATAATAATATTTCTTCATGGAATTTTCACATAAACATGCAAACATGTCGTAGACCTCATAAAAACCATAAAACACATATTTCTACCTCGGATTTATGGTCTCGCAACCACTATTCTGACTAGGCCCTAAATCAGGCTGTTACATCTGGTAACTTTGAATCAGATAGTATATGAACTGTATTTAATTGTATTTAGATTAAATTTTATACTATGTCCTTACTAAGCTTTAAAAGCTTACCGGTTCTTATAGATTGTTTTGTAGAGAAACATTACTGACAGTTTGGAAGGATCATTCAACCGGCTCACACTATCCATCTAAGTTGGTAGATTTTGTATCTCCTAGGGTAGTGGCATTTATATATAGATAAATATGTTAGTTTAGTACACTTTGATATTTCACCAAATTATGTCACTTGGTTATTTTGATATACTTGTAAATAAGGTTCTTGTTGGTGTAATTAGAGTGGTTTGAAAATGATTATTTGTGGTATGTTTTGTTACATATTTGAACTAGGTTATCATGCATGAAATGAGGCAATATTGACATGTTTTGATAGTTAATGTGTTGACATAAATTTGGTGTCTTTGAGTGGCACATTGGTTAGCGAATTTAGGGTGTCTAAAATGGCATGTTTATGTGGTTGTGGATGATGTTTAAGTTCTTTGAATTTATGCTTGAATGGTTAGATTGGTTAGGTGTGAATTGATTGTGAAATGGTTTGATTTTAGGTAAATTTTAGGTTCACACGGCCTGAAACACGGGCTGTCACATGGCCTGGCGATACGGTCGTGTGTCATCTAAGCATTTCTTAGGATTCAAGTTAGTGAGTTACACAGCCTAGCGCATGGCCTGACACACAGGCGTGTGGAGCAACTTAGAGAGTTACACGGCTTGGCACACGTGTGTGTGACATGGCCGTGTGACCCTACTCAGTGAGTTACACGGGTGAGAATACGGACTGGGACACGGCCATGTGTCCCTTGTTCGAAAGTTACACGGCTTGGGGTGATGTCACAAGCCTTGCCACACGGCCGTGTGACCCCTGTTTCCAATTTTTGCAACTTTTTCTTAAACTTTCTGTTTTGTTTTAAAATAGTCCCGAATTACTTCCAAGTTATTTCTAGGGCCCTGAGAGCTCGATTTTTTTGACGAAATGTATGAGAAAAAATGTTATATAATATATTTAGATTATTGAATGTTATGATGTTTAAATGTTTCATATTGTACGGTAATGCTCCGTAACTCTAATCTGGCAACGGAGACAGGTTAAGGGTGTTTCAAAAATATAATTTATTCTTAAGTAAATAAATTACCATTATTTTTTGATAAAATAGCAATGTATGAAAACTTATGATTTTAGGTCAACCGGTGTCATTTATTTATAAGGAGAGATAAGAGAATCCTAGTTGAAGAAGGCTTAAACAAATAATATTTTTTAAATAGAAAACACTCTCTTAGTCTAACTAGGAAAGAGGTGGGCGGCATACCCTAGTAAATATTACTAGGGTTTCCCCCTCACTTATCATATGAGGGGAATTGGACCTCTCATGTTTTATGTCCAAATATATGTGCTTCTTCGACTTTTGACTCGATACTTTATAATTTAATACAATCCAATATTTGTTTTATATTGCCCATAATAAATATTATTTATTTAATTAATTTATATAATAAATTTATTACCCATTTAAATAATTTTCTTAACCCAATTCTAATTCCATTAAATTCATGACAACTTTATCGTAAAAGAATCTATGAGGAAATATATTTAATTTTCTCATTCAACGGATTCATAATGACTAATTAATTTGATTACATTTTTTAACTTCAATTATTTTATTATAATAATTAAATAATAATTTAGAAAACCTTAAATTTATTCTCAAGTTATTGATGTACTTTGCGAGAAGAAAACATTCATATGTGAATACGACTTGTTTCTTTAACTTTATCATTTTCATTCATTATTGTTTATTTGCACTACAACAAAACAGGTTTTTAGAGGCACTTTTTTGGGCAAGCGCAGCTAAAACAGTTTGTGGCGTTTTGATAAGCGCCGCAAAAAATGCCGCTATAGATAATGTCGCTAAATTTTTCAGTGTTTATGTGAAAAAATGCCGCTATAGAACATGACCTTTAGCGGCGTTTCTCACAAAAACGCCGCTATAGAATATGACCTTTAGCGACACTTTCCCCATAAACGTCACTAAAGAACATGACCTTTAGCGGCGCTTTCCCCACAAACGCCGCTAAAGAACATTACATTTAGCGTCGCTTTTCTCAAAAATGCCGCTAAAGGTCATGTTCTTTAGCGGCGTTTTTAGTAAAAGCGCCGCTAAAAGTCATATTCTTTGGCAACGTTTGTGGAAAAACGCCACTAACTTTAGCAGATTGTTTCCAACCCATTTTCATTCATATAGAACCCGAATTGTCAACATAACTTCCTGTAACATCAAATCTAACCAAGAACTGTAAATCTAAATGATACTTCAAATCCAATGAAAGATATATGTATATGATCTAAATTTATAAATGAAATAAAAAAATATATTATATTCAAAAGTTATATTGTTAAAATATTCTCACAATAAGAAAACAAACATCTAAGATGGCGGATTCTGCGACTGCTGAAACATCTTCGTCATATTCTGAAGTTGTAGCTAGAGTTCGTCATATTTTCTGCTTGCCTCTGCTTCCTTCGCTGCTGCTTCTGCTTTAAATTGTAGCTGGAGTTCTTTATATTTTCTTTGAGCCTCTGCTTCTCTCGATGCTGCCTCTGCTTTAACTTGAGCAATTTGCTCAACTATGCTCACTTGCATCTGAGCCATCTGGTCTCTTAATCTTTGAACTTCAGCTTGAGCCTAATTCCCCGAAGGCATGTATTACTTCAAGCTGGATCCAAAATATTGGGTTGGGTTAACAAAATATCCTTGAAATCGAACCCGACCATACCTTTGAGGACCCAAAAACTCAGTAATAATTCGGTTATCAATGTTGCCAAGATTAACAAAACTATCATTTGAAGCGATCGCTTCATACTCCGCCCTTTTATCCTTTAGTTTCTCCTAATAAATCAATCAAAGAGTTAGAAACGAAATATATAATCAAAACAAATGCAACATAACTTAACAAATATACCATAATTTCTGCAGCTTTTGTGGTCATAGGAGATCCATCTTTCTTTTTATGTGTAATTTCAAAAAGATAAAGGCGTCCAACTTTTTGACCAGCCAACAGTTCCTACAATATAGTAGGAAAAATATTATTTAGTAGAAAGTAATTAATATTTGACACAATTAATAAATTCAAAATACCTCGTCATCAGCTACACAAGCAAAACTTTTCGACCCAGCTGTGTGCGTGAATTTTTGTTTTTGCCTACTTGTAGTTCCAACTCGCTCACGATCCTACATTATGAAATTATTATTACGTATATAGTAAATACTATAAACCAAAATAATTATAAGAGTTTGGAAGTACATAATACCTCTCATTTCTTTGAATTCCAAAATCTAACTCAGATCTTCATGATTGGTACCTCAAAGATTCCCAAATGGACATTTCGCAATTTCTCTTCGAGGCTTATATTTTTCTTAAAATATTCCTTCTTTAAAGCACTTTTATGGTCTCTCCATTGTTTTTCCTAATGCCTTCTTCATATGATTATCCGAGACCTCTAAAGCAAATCTCTCCTGCAGATAACACAAGTTTAGAAAGTAAATATAAATGAAACTTAAACCAAAGTATTATAATGTACATTCACGTTATTACCTTAATATTATCGAGAGCTTGATTTTTGTTACTATCAGGCATATGGTGCCATGACTCGTAGTTGATAGGCAACATATTGGCATTTCGTGCTATAATGCCTAAGTATCTTGCTAAAAGTCGAGCTTCTGATCTAATAGGCTGACCATGACTGTTTCTAGCTACTTTGACACGCTCAACAGAATTTAACTTGTATAAATCTTTTAATAGCGTATGTCCTCGAGTTTTGCAGCTCCCACCACTTTCAACTAAAAAAATGGTATATTATAATATAAGAATTTGAAACAAAAATCAATAATAAAAGTCAACATGCATGTAAATTAAAGTTAACATTACTTTGAATTTCTGCAGGTTCGTCAGCTGTATTCGGAACATTCGAAGATCCAATAGCAATCTGTTGTTCACTATTTGTTTCTTCCGAATTTGGAGGATTTTGAATAATACTTAGATCTCGCAATCTTCTTCTAGGCATTTTATCTGCAAACACATAAAATAGTTGAAATATTAGTAACTAATTACAACAATAATAGTACATATAAAATAGTTGAAATATTTAACGAGATCAAGATTTAAATTATAATATTACATATAATTAGAAAATTGTAAAATCTTACTACATCGTGATTCGTAAATATCTTCATCCACATCCTGGAGAACCCATTGAAATTGTGTACTAGTACTAGGGATAGTTTCATTTAAGTTTTGTTCTGGAAAAGGGAAAGTTTTTGATCTTTCGTCGATGTCATCTCTACTTCCATCACCCATTTCAAACAAGTCTCTAGGGGTGTTACGGAGTACAACGTACCAACCCTAATCAATTGGATCTTTCAAGTAAAAAACTTGTTTGACTTGAGAAGAAAATACATACGGCTAGTCTATCAATTATTGTCCAGTGTGAATTAATCGAGAGAAGTTCACCATTGTAAAACTAAATTGATCTTTTTTAATTCCGCGAGCAGTATTAAGATCAGCCCAATCACATCGAAATAAGACAACCTTCTGTTAGCCATAGTAATCCAACGCAATAATGTTAGTAAGAAGTCCGTAATACTCCACATTTCTCTCTACAGGATTATTGTCCCTAGCACTAGCATAACTTGTAATTGAAGAATTAACAACTATTCCACAATTTTGAGTCCGCCTCAATCTTTCGCGAGATTTTGTATGAAACCTGAATCCATTAATGAGGAAGGCAGTATATCTTTTTACTACTCTATTCGGACCTTGGGAAAGCCATTTAACTTTGTCATTGACGTCCTTTCCACTCCAAACCTATTGAATCGAAAGTAAATTGATTAATTATAAATGTTATACGAAAACATTATTATTTGTCAATGAAAGCTTCAGTTGCATACTGTTTGCCCTAACAATTCATGAAAAGATTCTGTGAATAACTTATGAATCTCTCGATGTTGTAATCTTCGGTAGCGTGAACGAGATCTCAAGACTTGTTTGTATTCACTATGTTAAAAAGTGGATTACTTGGTTAGAAGATAAACAAATTAAAAAGATGAATATTTATCAAATTCTAAAACTTACTTGTGTAATGGTTCAATTGATTCGTGGTGAAAAAGAACATATCGATGTGCTTGTACCCAAGTGTAACACCCCAAACTCGGCCTAGACATTATGGCCGAATCTGGCGATGTCACATGGAATGGAATTTGAAATAAAGTTTATCAAGTTAAGACCGTTTCTGTTCATTAGCTTCTATTTATCCCTCGTCAATTTCAAAAGTATTTTCTCGTTAATTTAATTCGTTTAAAAAACATATTCTGTAGCGGAAGCTTTTCAAATCGTGATATTTAAAAAAAACCGTTCGCGTTTAAGAAAAATGTTGTTTTTAATTAAACCGAGTTTTCGTTGAGTTTTACAGTATAAAAATCCATGAAATCAGTTAAAATTCCAAAATAAAGGCAAATAGGCCAAAAATTCCCAAATTACAACAAAAATACTTTAAACAAAATAGGAAATAAAAATCTTAATGATTATTAGAGTTGTTCAATAACATGTGGTCACTGTTGAGTCCTCCACCGCACCGATCTGTCTAGTCTGGGGATTACCTGTACAGTTAAAATAGAAAGGGGTGAGTTTACATAAACTCAGTGTGTAATCCCCACAGAAGACATGCATACAGTCAAACAACAAGATTAATAATCAAATGCGATGCAGGGCCTAAGCCCATTACGGTCGATTTGCCAGTTTTAAATTAGGGTCTAGCCCATCTCAGATACAGTATGCATACAGTAACAGAAATCAATATCCTACCCACCAGCCTCTACACACCATCTCCAACCATCCCTGCACACCTTGTTGGGTTTAAAACACCCACCCAGCCCTACACACCAGGTTGTACCGAATGTGGCAATATCAGTAATGTTGCAGCTGAGCTGCCAGATAATAGGCATGAAAGCCTTTCAGTACACTTCCTCCAATAATCAATCATCCCACCCCAATGCAGATGCAACTAAACATGCTCAATGCAGGCATATAGAGATACATGCTTACATGCTAAAGTGCAGTTATCAGTCATACATACAGATCAGTAGATATGCTTAAATTTAACATGCTCAATACACACATTATATAACCAGATCACGCGATTTAGGGTCTAAGTAGCACTTACCGACCCTACAGTAGGTTCACAATCAACTTGGGCGACTCGTGCAACCCTAGGAAACATTTACGCTAAATGGCCCCACACGCCTATGTGGCCTACCCTTGTGGGCCCACACGCCCGTGTGGCCCACACGTCCAGATTGGCCTTGCTCGTGTGGATCACACGGCCTGGCCCAGATATCACACGCCCGTCTGACGTGCCCGTGTGGGCCCACACGCCCAATTAGGTTTAGCCCATGTGGCCCACACGGCCGCACCCCGACCATCACACGGTCGTGTCTTGCGCACGGCCCGGCCTTTGTCGATCACGCGGCCGTGTTGTCGCACACGGCCTGCCACATAGGTGACCACACGCCCGTGTGGCATCGACAGTGGCCTTTTTCGGCTTTTGTCGAAAGCTCGATTTCTGCATTTCGGGAACACACCTGGTATCGTTTTAGTGCAAAAACTTTCCTGAGCCTTCGAAAACCTAAAATCATAGTATCCAACAATGGTTTAATAGTTTGATTAACCAAATCGACACAAGAATTGACCAAGACCCGACTTACCGCCGACGACAAGTTGCTTATGACACGAACTAAACTATTGAAGAACCACTCCTTACTTCCAAATCTGCTCCTAAACACGAATTATCACTATTAATTACTACAAATCGACATCGCCAAAACCAAACAAAAATTAAACACACACAACGCCCACTTACCCAACGATTAGAGAACTCCAATAACGAAAGGACACTCACACGATAGAACCACCAGCCGATATGAAGAAAAAAAATAGATTAATGGCTTAATCGAAGAGAGGAAAACGACAGCCACCACCAAGAAAAAAATTGGAAGAAGAAAGAAAATGTCAAAAAGGAAATATTTTTGGAAAATAGAGAAAAATTTGAAAAGAAGGAAAAATAAAATCAAAATATGACACAATCCCCTTGATTTTCTCCCACTACCCACATGATCTCAACTTACTCAGAATTTCATTCTAGCCGAAATTCTATCTGGCAACTGTACCAAGAAAATAACACTCTCTTGCTAACGCAGGGATTCGAACTCAGGACCTCCAGCACACCAAACCCCTTACCACTTGAACCAGCAGGCTCATTCTGATATGGAATTACAATTAATTAAATATAAGCCCGCTGAACAAAGGTAGGGCTTTATTCCAAAAATCACAAAATTTGCCAAAGATAGGGCTTGAACTTGGGACCTCCCACACACACCCAGAACACATAACCACTGAAGCAGATACACATTTGTGTCACATTTTAATAGAAACAAAAATAAGAATTTTGGGGCATTACACCAAGATCTATCATCTAAGTGTGCAATTTCAACTTTACTGATTGGTTCTCCATAACTTCGAAATAGATAAGTTTCGGCTAAGTTATGATTAGTGAGCCTAGCATTTCTACTTGGTCTATTCATTCTTGTTTCAACATCTTCTAAATATCTAGAGCAGAAAGTCATACACTCCTCTGCCAAGTAACCTTCAGCAATTGATCCTTCTGGATAACGCTTATTATGACAATAAAACTTCAATTTGCATAGGAACCTAAACACGATATACAACATTATCAAAAGTTGTAACTAAAGGTATATTCATGAATGAATGAAAACTTTACAAATAAATTAGCACCTCTCTATAGGATACATCCACTGATCGAAAATAGGTCCACTAAGTTTTGCTTCATGAGGGAGATGGATTAGCAAGTGCACCATAATAGTGAAGAACGAAGGTGGAAAGATCTTATCCAAATTGCATAAAGTCAAGGCGGCTCGATCTTGTACTTTCTCAAGTTCTTCAACAATCAAAACTTTCCCACAAGTAGCTTTCATTATATTGGATAGTTCAATTATACAAGACGTCACCTTTTTTGACATACAACACCGTAAAGCAACTGGCAGTAAATCTTGCATCAAGATGTGATAATCATGTGATTTTAGGGTATATAGTCTTCGATCTTTAAGACTCACACATCGAGATATATTTGATGCATACGCATCTCGGACCTTTATATCTTTCACCACCGTGCAGGACACTTCTTTTTCTTTCTTTGACATTACAAAAATAGAAGGCAGCAATCGAGATTTTCCATTCGGAAGTAATTAGGGATGAAGATCACGCCGAATTCCCATGTCAACTAGATCAAGTCAACTCTGAAGATTGTCTTTCGATTTTCTATCGACATTCAGAATTGTCCCAATGATGTTCTCGCAAACATTCTTTTCAATATGCATGACATCAAGATTGTGTCGCAAAATGTGATGCTCCCAATAAGGCAACTCAAAAAAAAAAATTCCACAAGTCTGCCTCATTAGGATCATTCTCTTCATCAGATTCATCATCAATCTGTCGGTCAATATCGCCAACATACGCCTCCCTCGGTCTTCTCTTTGTTTGCGTGTTGGGTGGTTGATTCATCTTCCCATAACTGAAATTGATATCTTTTAACATGAACAAGATTTCAGATCCAATGGTCTGCTCAGGAGCTTCTCTAAACTCTTCAGTACCACCAAATAGAGTCCTCTGAAATCTAAATCTATGATTTCCATCTAACCACCGACAATGCCCCATATAAGAGAACTTCTTCCCATTATATAACCACTTCGAACATGTTTGCGCTGCACAATAAAGACAAGCATAACATCTTTTTGTACTCTAACTAGATAAATTGGCATAAATCGAGAAATCATTAATAATCCACAACAAAGCTGCACGTAAATATAAAGTTCTCCTTTCTCAAGACATCATATGTTTCAACACCCGCCCATAACTGTTTCAACTCTTCAATAAGTGGCTGCATATAAATGTCAATATCATTCTCGGGATCTTTCTATCTAGGGATAATCATAGATAAGATAAAAGAATATTGCTTCATGCAAATCCACGGAGGCAAATTGTAAGGAACAAGCACTACATGCCAAGTACTATACCGAAGTACTCATGATTTTAAAAGGATTAAATCTATCAGGTACTAGCCCAAGCCTCACATTCCGAGGATCACTTCCAAAGCTTGGAAATTTACTACCAAATGATTTCCAAGCTAAAGAATTCTCAAGATGCCTTAATAATCCATCATCGGTTCGTTGATCATGATGCCACCTCATAGACTCGGCTGTCTTTGACGACATGAAAAGCCTTTGAAGCCTTGGTATTAGTGGAAAATATCACAAAATCTTTATTGGCTTCTTTCTTGACCGTGCCTCACCTTCATCCTCATTCACATCTTCTGTATTCCTATTCATCCAACGAGATTTACCGTAAACATGACAAGACTGTTGGTTTTTCCGATCACCCCAATACAACATGCAGTCATTTGGCAACTATGAATTTTGTCGTACCCAAGGCCTAAATCTTTTATTAGTTTCTTCATATCTTTGCATGAATGAGGGATTTTTACAAACGGAAACATATCTCTCAAAAACTCTAATAGTAGTGTCAAAGAGTTTCCGGTCCACCCTCCCAAACATTTTAAGTGAAAAAGACGAATGTAGAAGGACAGTTTTGAAAATTTTGATCCCTCATAAAGTTCTTCATTCATTTCATTAAGTAACTTATAGAACTTCGCCGCTTCTCGTTTCGGTAAAAGAATTTCATTTAATCAGGTACACTTCTTCCCATTTCGGTAAAAGCATTTCCACAAATATCACAATCATCGGATGCAATAATTTCAAGTGGAAATGATTGCCAACCATGACTGCGCATATTAAATGCATCCCGCAACATACCTTCCATGTCATCTTCTCTAACAGACAGATGGTAAGCATTATGAGGTGTACACTCTCCATGGAAAATCCATTTTTTATACCCCCGAATAAAGCCATCAACAATTAGATGTTCGTAGACAACTTCACGAATATGCCAATTGATGTTGCCACACTTCTTACACGGGCAAAGAATCATATTCTCTTGGCTTGCATTTTGAAATGCAAAATTTAGAAAAGTTTGTACTCCATTTCGATAGTCGTTGCTTACCCTTGACAAATTCATCCAACTCTTATCCATTTCGTAGTTCTTGAAGTCTAAAGTTGACAATAAATTACAGTTACTTAAGTGTTCTAAATTGATTTAAATCATGTCATTGTACTAAATAAGATAATACATATCAAGTATCAAGTATCTAATGGGAGTAAACTAATTCAAGTAAGCTATTTATTTATAAGTATAATTAAGAGTAGGGAAAAACAATAGTGTTCCCCAAATTTCTGTGATTTTTATATATTTTGATCCAAAGTTTTATGTAAGTTATGATATGATATATATTTAAGTAAGTTATGTAAGCTATGATATGATATATATATATATATATATATTTATGTAAGTTATGCTAAGTTATGTAATTTATGATATGATATATATTTATGTAAGTTATGTAAGTTATGTAAGTTATGGTAAGTTATGTAAGTTATGATATGATATATATTTATGTATTGTGTAAGTTATGTAAGTTATGATCCAAAGTTTTTTTTTTGTTCTTTAAATGTTTATGTAAGTTATGATTATCATCTTTAAATTTTAACTTTAAATTTTAACCCTTTAATTATACTCTTTTAATTTTTTAATTTGTGTTTTTTATCACCTTTATGTTTACTATACTTAAAAAGACAAAAATTAACAAATTAATAATTATATGTTAATAAAGTTAATATTTGTTAATTTTGATCTATTTTGAGTTAATATTTAAATTAAATTTCCATGAACTTTTTAACTTTATACTACACATTAAAATTGATCAATTTATTTTTATGATAATATTTATGAAAAATATTAAAATAATTTTAACATTAAGATAAATATTATTTTCCTTTAAAAAATTTATTTTAATTAAATAATATTTATTTTTATGATAAATATTATATTTTTATTTTATTTTTGAAATTTGAACTTTAAACTATATACTTTTAAGGATAAATAACAAATATTATTTGAAATTAAATTTTCTATGGAAATTTTAACTTTAAAACTAAATATAAAAATTAATGAATTTAAATTTAGAATTTAAAATAATAAATTAATAACACAATTAAAATCCAAAAGTTAGAACTCAAGTTATCTTAAATTTTAAAATAAAAATAAAAATTTAGAATCAAAACTAAAATAAATAATAAAAATTGGATTAAATATAAAGATATCAGTAAAATAAGATATTATAATGAAGTTACTTAAATGAAATAAGGACTTAAATCATAACCATGTAAAATATATGATTTGAATATCCATTCCCATGTGAAATATCAACATTGATTATTTAAATTGATTATTCTATTTTTTTATTAAAGATATTAAAGATTTGTTATTTCTTTTGTTTACTTCTTTTCATTTTGTTTATTTTGTCAATACTAAAATCAACCATATTTAAACGATAAGTGATAAATGTAAAACAAATTATAATGTTTCTGAAATACATATATAATAAAAATTAAATAAATAAAAATGCATAATTGAACAAGCGGTTTTACTTTGTATAACAGAATAGATGGTTCCACTTAGTATCAAAACTCAATAAGTTCAACTAAATTAACCTTTTTAAAAATTCATAATTGAACAAACGTTTTTACTTAATATCAAATTTCAATAAATCAAACTAAATTAAGCTTCTGAAAATGTATAACTAAATAAACGGTTTCGCTTAATATCAAAACTTCATAAATTGAACTAAATTAACCTTTTTAAAAACACATAATTAAATAAACGATTTTACTTGATAATTAATCGAACTAAACTAACCAAATTTATTCAATTACAATCAAGTTTTAGTGCAACTAATGCTAAACCCTAATTATTGAGTTAAATTAATCATTAAAATGTAAGAATTAATTTGAATATCACAAAATATGTACAGTAATAAACTTGAATTTATAGACTGAAATAGAAACAAAAAATCCCTTTCAAATTGATTGCAAAAAAGGAATGAATATTCAACCAAACTTTCCTAATAATCAACACCATGGAACATTATGAAACCAAAACCGATTTAATACCCAAGGAGCGAAAGAGATCATATACATACTCCATGAGCATACAGGTTAAACATTCAGGCAAACAGTTTGCAAACGGCATATGAGAATGAAGGCTTTAAATATAGGACAATGAAGGCTTTAACAGTTTGCAAGTAGCATATCCAGAGAAGACAATAACATGCTCCATTCTCAACTCCATTCTCAACTCCATTTACAACTAAACAACCTGTTGAAATTCAACTGCATTCTCAAAGTATCTACCAGATAAAATGTGAGGTATTTAGCATATCGCAATATTTCCAAGCATCAAATATCAAGCGAAGAGAAAGCAACAATTTTAAGTATAAGGGTGAAATTCACTACTATTACTGTAACACCCCATACCCGAGTCCGAGGCTCAGACCGGATACGAGACATTACTATGCTTGAACTTGCTTAATCATGACATTACGGGCTATAAAATTTCGTTCAAATTAAAACTTCTTATTCTTAAACAATTCAGTACATTTCATGGGCCTACGAGGCCTTAAACTTGTTCTCGTAAACTTTGAAACCTTATCGAAAAACTTTTCTTTGAAATAGGGGTTACACGCCTGTAATATAAGACACGCCCGCATAGGCATACACGCCCATGTCCTCGCACCGTGCCTCTTAAAACTCGGATTCTACCAATTTCCACACGGCCATAGCACGCGTGGTCCCTAGCCTCAATGTGAAAAACCTTAGCATTCGACTTATAACACATGGCCATGGCACGCCCGGGACTTAGACCGTACTACATCTTGATATATTGACTTATTTCACACGACCGGACACACGCCCAAGTTCTAACCGTGTGTCATGCACGGCCTTAACACACGGCCGTGGGATTGGTCCGTGGCCTATTCGACTTATAAGACTAAGGTGCGCTTTATACACGGCCTAGACACACGCCTGTGTGTCTAACCGTCTGAGCACTTAGGGCTATTTACCAAGCCAATTGCCATCCCGAAATTAAGACCAAACTCAAGCTCAATTCAGCAACTCAATTATTACATCTTTCATGAACAATATAACATGCTTCATTGATATTAATAACATACATTCTTATTCAAACTTGGCCAATCACTTAGCCATTTACAAAAGAATAATAAACTTGACAAATTTCATACTTTTGCCCCTTTCTAAGACATATACTCAAAATGAAATGTTTCCTATACATGCCATACTTAAAATCAACTTGGCTATACCAAAATGGCGATTGATAGTGTGCCACGAGCTCGACTTCAATGATCCACAGTTTAGCTTGGCGGGACTACATGAAAAGAAAGAATTAAAGACGTAAGCATTTAGCTTAGTAAGTTTGCATATAAAACACATATCAACATACTTGCTTAAATAAACCATTTGACATAATCAATGGTATCATAATTTCAACTATAGAGCTTATTTGCTCATACTTGGTTTTTACATGCCTTGTAATACTTACTAGTCACATACTTGTGAAGTAAACAAGATACTTGTATCATTTGATCAGCATACTTTAACATAGTAATCATAAATCTCTATTTTATCATTCATCATATGACTAATATTTGTCCCCACTTGATAATGATTTTTCTTACTAAACTTTCTTGTTATCTCTTGTGAGCTTATCTCATTTGCCCGATGAATTCCTATGATTAACCGAGAATACCAAATCTCTTACCATGAACTTGATGCTAAAGCCATATTTTGGATATGGTCTTACATGGGATATCTCATCTTGGTTTCAAGGCCATGTCTTGACATGGACTTATATGAAATCTTCCTCTTGATAACTTGTTCAATGCCAAGCTTGGGTCCTTGGACTTTCATGATAACTTGTTCAATGCCAAGCTTCGGTCCTTGGACTTACATGATAACTTGTTCAATGCCAATGTAACACCCTGAATTAGGGGTTATTTGTAATTTAAATATTTTCCCATGTGTGTGCTTGAAGAATTAAATTCTAGAAGTATTAAGCATGTTCTAGGGCCTAGAGCTAACCCCTTCTAGCTAGGTCGGACTTGGAACTAAAAATTTCTTTTAAGTATCTTAAATGAGGAAGCTAGGAGATAGGGGTAAATTTGAAATTTGGGAGAAACATGTCACGAAAATAAGGCAAGAGTAAAGTGGTAACCTAGCGCCCTTAAGAGTTGGAGGAGAGAATGGGCGCAGTCGCAGCTTTAGTGGTGGAGCAAATTTTGCATTTTATTTTCTATATATGCGGTGATGGGCTTAAGTAGGAAGGCCTTATAATTAAATAAAGGAGGTTTGTGACACGAAAGTTAGGTTCGTGAAGTGGCAAGGGGCGTGGCTTAAGGGCCTTGGTATGAGGTCTCGGGTTCGAGACATGAAGGAAGCAAGGAGTTTTATTTTTGGGCTTTAGGCGTTGAAGGAGTAAGGGCCGGAAGAGGGCTTATATTTAAATGGTGGGGTAACGTGACATGAAAGTCAATTGGGAGAGTTGGAAAGGGGCGTTAAGAGAGGCTACAGTGGGGTCGCGGGTTCGATCCAAAGAAGCTGCAATTTGGTTTTATTTTTTTCTTCAAGGCTGGCGTGAAAAGGAGAATTGGCATGCACATGGTTCTTTGTTTTTCGGCTGGAAAGAAATTGATGGGCACATGGGTATTTGGAAAATTAGGATAAGCTTAGTATTTGTTTTGATTTTTAATTAATTTGGAGTGGGGATAGATATGTGTAACATCCTAGATTAGGGGTTATCTGTTCGTGTGTAATTCATGAGATAGTGGGCTCACTGGGTGTGTTGGATGTGTTCTGAGGAGTTCTAGGAACCCTAAGGTGCATGGAAATGTATGGAAATGGAAATGAGCATTTTTGGAAACTTGAACATTTTGGAAACTCGAATATTTTTGGAAACCTAAACATTTTTGAAACACAGACATTTCTGAAACTCGAAATGTAAGAAAATGGTCAACAAACAGAGCCGATCGGAAATTTTAGGAAACTTAGAAATGATGCCGAAATGTCAAATTTTAAAGTTCAAAATAGGAAATAAGGGCTAGAGGGCCTTAAAAGAAAAAGTTGGAGAAGTTTGACACACAAAGCAGGCTTGGAAAAGTGGTCCAAGATGCCACTTAGGGCCTATGGAAATGGCGCCATATGCAAGAGGAATGGGCCTGAGTTCGAGTCACTTGAGAAGCAAATAAATAAGTTTTATTTTTGCTTCCAGAAGGCTGAGGTGGACGGCATGGGTTTCTAGAAAAGGAAGAGTTTTATTTGCATAAATATGTGAATAATAAGGGATAAATAATGGATTTATTTTAGATTATTTTCAAGAGATAAATGTGGATATTATTTCTTTTATTTTGATAGATAAGGAAGAGATAAAAGAGGATTATTATTAGTATTATTTTTATTAAGAGATAAGAGATAATTATTGGATTAAGTTTTATTAAAGTGATAAATCAAGGGATAAAGCTATCAAAATAGAAGAGTGGTGGCCAAGTAAAGGACTCTAGCTAGTAATTTTGGCTATAAAAGGAAGAGTAAGGCTATTCTTCATTCATTCTTTTCTTTTCAAGAAAACCTCTGCACAAAATTCTCTAAAGTTTCTCCTCTTCTCTCTGCCGAATTTTCTCGCCATTATTCTCTTTTTCTCTTTTCTTTTCTTCTTCTATTACAAACACAATCAAAAGCCGAAGATACCAATAGCCCTAGTCGATTTCTCACTAAGCCTCAAGAGCCGAAATTGTTATCCACATCAAAGCCATAGCCGAATCACTGCTAAGGGTTCAAGTAAGAGTTCCATCAAATTCTTCATGAGGGTAAGATTAGGTTAGATTCTCATTCTATTTCTTTTAAGGTCATTTAAAAATTAAGATTCTAATACCCTTAATATCTCATTGTCAAGAGATCTTTCGGGATTTACTAAGTGTCGACTACAAGGAAGGAGAAGTTCTTTTCCGAAGGTACACCATAAGCCGCGTGTTCCCTAGTTATTCGGTGAATTTCGGATTTAAGAATCTAAGGTAAGTCATATTTAACATACGGCTAAGGGTTATTTGTTGTGAATAAATGTTAGAAATTGATCTAACATGTAGTTATAGGGATTTTGACAGAGGGATACAAGGATTTTGGGATTTGAGAATTTCAAGGTAAGTTTTAAGAATACTAATCCTACTAGGATTTGGATTTATGGCCGAATGGCTTTTTATTAAATTAGTAAGTGATTAATCAAATGTAGGAATTTGAGATCTAAGGCGATGGGATCGATTTCGGGATTTCAAGGAATTCGTTAAGCAAATCAGGTGTGTACCCTACCCTAAGTTTTGATAGGTTCATGGCTATGTTTAAATTAAATGTATTATTAAGAATGTGTGTACTCACACTAACTTTCAATATATCATATGGCAATTATTTTAATATATGAATATGCATAAGAATGTGAATGTGGCTAAGTACCACAAATGTGGTAAAAGTACCCAGGTACGTTTCCTACTTCTGATAGGATTATGAATATGATATATTTTGAACATATGAATAGTAACATGAATGAGAATTAAGTATGTTATGCATGTTATGCATTTATGGGGCATTCGGGATCTATGTGAAAGGGGAAGAAGGTGTTGACTTCGGTCTCACCAACGGAATATGGTGACTACGGTCACAAAATTTGAATATGGTAACTTCGGTTACATTATCTGAATTTGGTAACTTCGGTTACATTATTTGAATATGGTGTCTAATGACACAAATTATATGGGCGATGAGCACGTCATTCGCAGCGGCGATCGCTTCGATGGTGTGTAGCGGATGGAGGGTTGACTTAGTAGTCCCCACGGTGTGATTGGCAGGTACGGGTGGTGTGTAGCGGATGGACAAATAGGTTTGGGTTTGGGAATGCATCATTAATTGTATTCTATGATTTGAATGTGTATCATTTGAATGCCTGATTCTATTATGACTTAGTGTTGTGTACACATTGAGTCTGTTGACTCACCCCGTTTGGGAATATTTTTCAGTGATGAGCGCAAATGGACCGACCGTCCTGGCAGGAGCTTAAAGGTGGCCATGCATAGCAAGAAATTTATGATTTGGACTTTTAATTTATTTTAAGTATTTTAAGTTTTACTTTGGGATCATTGATATAATAAGGCCATTGTGGTTTACTTTATTTTTCTTTTATTTATTATGTTTATGGATTTTTATCAATTAAAGTTTAAGTAAATTCCTTTTTAAAATTAACTCTAAATGTTTTGTCACCTTAAATAAATGGGTTTTAACATAAGATAAATTTGTTTTCAACTCAAGCCCAACCCAAACAATATTTTTTAAAAATCATACAAGTTTTTCCTAAGTAACAAAAGAATTTTGAACCGGTTTACTTGAGGAACATACCAGATCCGGTTCAGGCTCGTGGGCCGGGTTTGGGGTGTTTCAGCTTGGTATCAGAGCCCAGTTTTAAACTCTCGGCCTGTGGGCTAAGGCCCAAAACATTTTGAATTCGAGCCCAAATGATTTTCTTTGAACATAAGCAGGTTTTATGGCATGGCACCTAAGTCTCCGACCCGCAATCCACCAGGTTAGTACCCCTAACATTATGTGTGATTCTGTGATTTATGAACTGTATAAGGGTAGAACAGGCATGGAACGTAGAATAGAATGATAGGAACTTGAACCCTAGGACTAGACTACTCAAACACAAGTGCATAAGACTTAAGGACCATTAAACAAACCTATGACTAAGTCGCGAGGAGTTAGGGTGTGGCAACCATTGTGCGCATGTCTAGGATTGGATCCTAAGAGCACAGTATTTAAGCAAATCCTAGTGACTCACCTCCTCTTCGCAGGAATCCTACCTGGTGCGTAGCTTCGGTTCACCCTAACCAAGAGGACTTATTCATAGGCTAAACCCCTAACTAAAACCCGAAAGGGAACTAGCCGTATTTTCAAAAAAAAAAAAACTAGTTTTAAAACTCTTAAAATTATCCTTTTGAATTGCAAACATGATTCTATAAAATTTTCTGAAGTATTCTTGATTTATAAAAATTACTAAAATACCCCTAATTTGCAAAATGTCAAAATACCTTGATTTTGGAAAATTACAAAACTGCCCCTAACTTACAAAATTACCAAAATGACCCTAATTTCCAAATTTTTGCAACATCACCGTTTTGGAAAGTACAATTCTCAAAAAGAACCCTCAAAGTTTAGCAAAATTTGGAAATACCCCGAAAATATTAAACTCTACAAATTTACCATGGTTTATTACCAAAATACCCCCGAGCTCCAAAGTTACCGAAATACCCCCGGATTTCAAAATTTTTCAAAATACCCCGGGAATTTAAAAATTCCAAAATACTTTTTGACAAAATCACCAAGGAACCTCATTTTGACAAATTACAAAAATACCCTCAGTAGGGCAAATTACTAAAATACCCACAGGTAGTGGAAAAACAACAACAATGAAAACTACAACATTTCTCTGAATGAATGAAAGTTCATAATTGATTGATGGATGTATGAATGTAAAGACTGTGTGCATGTATGGATACGAAAGAACCACTCCTAAAATTTTTCCATAAAAAACTCTTCGCGAATAATCAAGAAACAAGGACTAATTCATAAAACTTTTTACTCGGATTAAATCGCGACGTTAGAAATAAGTTCTAGGGGCGTGAACTTAGGGATTGTGCCTAGAAAGTATGATGGTTCTATTAAGATCAGAGTGCGCAATGAAAAGCATAGTGCGGTGAGAAGGATTGTACAACAGTTAATAAGTAATTTCGAGGACGAAATTATTTTTAAGGAGGGTAGAACTGTAACATCCTAGATTAGGGGTTATGCGTTCGTGTGTAATTCATGAGATAGTGGGCTCAGTGGGTGTGTTGGATGTGTTCTGAGGAGTTCTAGGAACCCTAAGGTGCATGGAAATGTATGGAAATGGAAATGAGCATTTTTGGAAACTTGAACATTTTTGGAAACCTGAATATTTTTGGAAACCTAAACATTTTTGGAAATCTGAACATTTCTGGAAACCTGGAAATGTATGAAAATGGTCAACAAACAGAGCCGATCGGAAATTTTAGGAAACTTAGAAATGATGCCGAAATGTCAAATTTTAAAGTTCAAAATAGGAAATAAGGGCTAGAGGGCCTTAAAAGAAAAAGTTGGAGAAGTTTGACACACAAACAGGCTTGGAAAAGTGGTCTGAAGATGCCACTTAGGGCTTATGGAAATGGCGCCATATGCAAGAGGAATGGGCCTGAGTTCGAGTCACTTGAGAAGCAAATAAATAAGTTTTATTTTTGCTTCCTGAAGATAGGTGAGGTGGACGGCATGGGTTTCTAGAAAAGGAAGAGTTTTATTTGCATAAATATGTGAATAATAAGGGATAAATAATGGATTTATTTTAGATTATTTTCAAGAGATAAATGTGGATATTATTTCTTTTATTTTGATAGATAAGGAAGAGATAAAAGAGGATTATTATTAGTATTATTTTTATTAAGAGATAAGAGATAATTATTGGATTAAGTTTTATCAAAGTGATAAATCAAGGGATAAAGCTATCAAAATAGAAGAGTGGTGGCCAAGTAAAGGACTCTAGCTAGTAATTTTGGCTATAAAAGGAAGAGTAAGGCTATTCTTCATTCATTCTTTTCTTTTCAAGAAAACCTCTGTAGAAATTCTCTAAAGTTTCTCCTCTTCTCTCTGTCGAATTTTCTCTGCCATTATTCTCTTTTTCTCTTTTCTTTTCTTCTTCTATTACAAACACAATCAAAAGCCGAAGATACCAATAGCCCTAGTCGATTTCTCACTAAGCCTCAAGAGCCGAAATTGTTATCCACATCAAAGCCATAGCCAGAATCATTGCTAAGGGTTCAAGCAAGAGTTCCATCAAATTCTTCATGAAGGGTAAGATTAGGTTAGATTCTCATTCTATTTCTTTTAAGGTCATCGAAATTAAGATTCTAATACCCTTAATATCTCATTGTCAAGAGATCTTTCTGGATTTACTAAGTGTCGACTACAAGGAAGGAGAAGTTCTTTTCCGAAGGTACACCATAAGTCGCGTGTTCCCTAGTTATTCGGTGAATTTCGGATTTAAGAATCTAAGGTAAGTCATATTTAACATACGGCTAAGGGTTATTTGTTGTGAATAAATGTTAGAAATTGATCTAACATGTAGTTATAGGGATTTTGTGACAGAGGATACAAGGATTTTGGGATTTGAGAATTTCAAGGTAAGTTTTAAGAATACTAATCCTACTAGGATTTGGATTTATGGTCGAATGGCTTTTTATTAAATTAGTAAGTGATTAATCAAATGTAGGAATTTGAGATCTAAGGCGATGAGATCAGATTTCGGGATTTCAAGGAATTCGTTAAGCAAATCAGTGTGTACCTACCCTAAGTTTTGATAGGTTCATGGCTATGTTTAAATTAAATGTATTATTAAGAATGTGTGTACTCACACTAACTTTCAATATATCATATGGCAATTATTTTAATATATGAATATGCATAAGAATGTGAATGTGGCTAAGTACCACAAATGTGGTAAAAGTACCCAGGTACGTTTCCTACTTCTGATAGGATTATGAATATGATATATTTTGAACATATGAATAGTAACATGAATGAGAATTAAGTATGTTATGCATGTTATGCATTTATGGGGCATTCGGGATCTATGTGAAAGGGGAAGAAGGTGTTGACTTGGTCTCACCAACGGAATATGGTGACTACTGTCACAAAATTTGAATATGGTAACCGGTTACATTATCCGAATTTGGTAACTTCGGTTACATTATTTGAATATGGTGTCTAATGACACAAATTATATGGGCGATGAGCACGTCGATCGCAAATGATCGCCTTCGATGGTGTGTAGCGGATGGAGGGTTGACTTAGTAGTCCCCACGGTGTGATTGGCAGGTACGGGTGGTGTGTAGCGGATGGACAAATAGGTTTGGGTTTGGGAATGCATCATTAATTGTATTCTATGATTTGAATGTGTATCATTTGCATGCCTGATTCTATTATGACTTAGTGTTGTGTACACATTGAGTCTGTGACTCACCCCGTTTGGGGAATATTTTTCGTGTGATGAGCGAGAATGGACCGGGTCGGCAGGAGCTTAAAGGTGGCCATGCATAGCAAGAAATTTATGATTTGGACTTTCAATTTATTTTAAGTATTTTAAGTTTTACTTTGGGATCATTGATATAATAAGGCCATTGTGGTTTACTTTATTTTTCTTTTATTTATTATGTTTATGGATTTTTATCAATTAAAGTTTAAGTAAATTCCTTTTTAAAATTAACTCTAAATGTTTTGTCACCTTAAATAAATGGGTTTTAACATAAGATAAATTTGTTTTCAACTCAAGCCCAACCCAAACAATATTTTTTAAAAATCATACAAGTTTTTCCTAAGTAACAAAAGAATTTTGAACCGGTTTACTTGAGGAACATACCAGATCCGGTTCAGGCTCGTGGGCCGGGTTTGGGGTGTTTCAATATGAGTTGTTTTATTTTTTTTTATTTTTCTTTTGAAAAGGTGATAAAAGATAGGATGATGGGATAATTGATGTGTTTTTTTTTTTATTTTTGAATAGGTGTCAAGAGGAAATATAGGCACTTGGTTTATTCAAATTATTTTCAAATGGTTGGCTAGGAGTGTTTCAAGGAAATTGATGGAATTTTAAACTCCTTAGAGTGGAGTGGACGGCAAGGCAATTGGGGGGATGGATAATGCCGAATTTTCTTGGCCTTTTTCTTTATAATTTCGGCTAGTTCATCTTTTTGTTTTTCTTCTTTTTCTTCTCAAAACCCTTAGCCGAAACACCTATTCCACTCTTTCTTCATTCTCTTGTTCCACTCAAATCGAATCCTAAGCAGCCATAAATTGATTTTTCCTTCTTTTCTATAGCCGAATATACTCCTCTTTGGTGTGCCGAATCTCCCTTGTGCATTGCCTAAATTACTCAAAAATTCCAAATTTCCATCTTGTGTTAGCCGATTCTCTTAGGGGCTCACAAATTTTCTCTTGGAGTTCTTCTGTAGCATAGTTTGGTGCCGAATATTGGTGTGACTTGTCGAATCCATCTTTAAGGGAGGCCATAACCAGTTGTAGGAGCTTTCGGATTTAAGGATTATTCGGCCAAGGCTAATAAAGGCTTACAGGATTTCAATTATTTTGGTAAGTGATGGTAAGATTCGGCCTTGGACCATAGTTCGATTTTTGAGCGCTAGTGATTCTTCAGGATCTCTAGTTTAGCCATTTGGTTAATAGATCTAAGAATTCATATGTTGACCGATTGTAGGAAGAAACAACGTCTCGGGATTTCGCTAGTATATTCGGGATTGCTAGTAAATAGGTGTGTAAGATCTCTATACACACTTTATTAATTTACATGCTGTTATTATTTGCCTTAGATCTTTTGGTTGTGGTTAGTTTGTGGCATAATCATGGATTTCGGGTAAGTCCCCTAACTTGTAATTTTTATATGTTTGCATGCCATCACATGATGTTTAATACTATGACATGATAAATGAAATTTGATGTGTAAGCATGTGATGGTGGGATTGATGAGAGGAGGGGGATGAACTATGGACTGTCGTCAGTGGTTTTGACCACAAGATGGGTTGGCCCCATCAGATTATTGTGACCTATGGTCATTAGTGGTTTTGACCACAACGATTGATTATTTGCGACTAAGTCCTAGTGGTTTGGTACCACCAGTGGTTTTGACCACATTTGATATATTGTGACCTATGGTCATCAGTGGTTTTGACCACACGATGGGTTGGCCCCATCATTTAAATTGTGACTTTAAGTCATCAGTGGTTTTGACCACACGGGGTAGAAAAGGAGTATGGATGGCTAGTTGGGTTGCATGAGCATGTTTATTAATGAATTGTGTATGAGATGTATTTTCCGGGTGGGGATTTACACACCGAGTCTTGGTGACTCACCCTTCCCTTAACATTTTGCGAGATGAGTAGATCGCGGAGATGGAGCCGGATGGACTCGAGGTGGCCATGCGAAAGGAAATTTTAATTAGATGAACTTGGATTTTGTTTTATTTTATTTAATGTTGGTTTTATTTTAATTAAGTTGTAATAAGGCCTCCTAGATATATTTTTATTATTCTATGTTTTGGATTAATTTGTTTAAACTATTTCTTAACATTAAATTAAGTACACATGTTTTCTAAAATTTAATTGCAAAATATTTTATCGTGCCATCTAGCACACCTGAATCGAGTAACAATCGACTTAATGAATATTTTTTAAAATAAACCTAAGCATGTTTTTTTTATACACCTCAAGTGTTTTAAATCGAACACTATCTTTTATCAAAAAGTTAATTCGACTTAAAGGGATTTTTAAAAATACTTTCTCTGTAGCACACCAAATTCGATGCAGTAGTGTTTGGGGCGGGTTTGGGGTGTTACAAAATTGGTATCGAGCCAGTTCAAAACTCCCTTTGTGGGGCCCAAGGCCCAAAAATAATTTGGTAGGCCTTTTGAAATACCTTTGGTTTTGAAATAAAGATGGCACCGAGTCTCCTGGCACCAATCCGCCTGTAAGTACTTCGACTTCTTTGTGGATTATTACTTGTAGAAGGGTAGGAAGCATGGAACGTAGATAGTGATAAGTGCTTTAAACCTTAGGACTAGTTTACCCCAACAAGGACATAAGACTTTAAAAGCCTAATTAAACAAACCTACGACCAAGTCGCGAGTTAGGTGTGGTAACCTTGGTGCGCATGTCTAGGATTGGATCCTAAGAGCTTGGTACTTAGCGGTCCTCGTGACTCACCTCCTCTTCGCGGGGATTCCTACAGTGCGTAGCTTCTGCTCACCCTAACCAAGAGGACTCGGTCTTAGGCTAAACACGCTAAATAAAACCCGAAAGGGATTAGCCATGTTTTAAGGAAAACTCTAGTTTTAAAATCACTAAAATATCTCTTTTAAATAGTAGGAAAAATTTATTTTGGAAAATTTTCAAAATATTCTCGATTTATCAAAATTACCAAAATGCCCCTAGTGGAAAAATTACTTAAAATGCCCTTGGTTTTAGAATTTACCATATTACCCCGATTTCAATAAATTCTCAAATTTTGTATTTCAAAATAATACCTGACTTTTGAAATTTACAAAATTATCCCCGATTGACAAAATTACCAAAATACCCCTTGGTTTTCAAAATTCGCTATACCTCAATCATCAATTTTCAAAAATACCCTCCAGCTTTGTGAAATTTTAAAATGTTCTGAATTATTAAAGTTTTAAAATTTCTCTGGTTTATTACGAAAATACCCCTGTAGGAAATGACGGAAATACCCTCAGGTTAGAAATGGTCAGAAATGTTCGAAGAGTGAATAAGTATGAAAGGTATTAGGGAATGGATGAGCCCTTCTGTGTGAACTAGGGTAGAAGATTTAAAACTTTGTGTGATCGAAAGAATCTCTATTAAACTCTCCTCATAAAATTTCTCCGCGGATAACCAAGTGAAACAAGTACTAATGCATAAAATTCTTAGCGGATAAACGCAATCGTTAGAATGAGTTCAAGAGGTCGTGGGCGCCCGCCGCGTGGCCGTGGTAGGGGTAGGATGACCTTGCTCGAGCCGACAAAGGTCTCGTCACGGTCCGGAAATGAGATGCCGGATCTGCCGGAGGCGCAAATCGAATTTCAAGATCGACGAGTGGTAATGATGCCGTATCTCAAGTCAGTATGTACGGGTATTGGAACGAGTTCTTTGAGGGTGGGCGCGCGTGCGAGGAGCCCGTAAATCTGTGGTTGAACGACTCGGGCAATCGGAGCGAAGGGAGTTTCCTGAGTGGCACCCAAAGGGCGAGTATCGTTGGAAGCAAATCGAAAGGATCATGGATGACATAGATTTTACAATGAGGAGAGAATTAAAGGGTATAATTTCTTCGCCGGGATGAGTCATATCGGTGGTGGCTCACTGTAAGGGGATGGAACGGTGGCGAAAAACCTCACAGGGAATTTTTCAAGGATGCCTATCAAAAGAAATATATCGGAACTAGCTATGTAGATGCACACAGTGGCTTTCTTGAACCTCGCTCAAGGCAATAAGACAAAGGGGCGGAGTATGAGGTCGAATTCCTTCTGGTTGAGTAGGTATGCTCGTGGTATTGTGGGTACCGAGCATGAACGCTGTGTTAGATTCGAGGATGGGCTGAGAGATGAGCTGAGGATGATGATAGCTCCACAACAGGAACGAGAGTTTGCTGTCCTAGTAGAGAAATCAAAGGTTGCTGAAGAGGTAAGACAAATCACAGAAGGCGGAATCGTGACAAGAGTAAGGATAAAAGGAATTTTGGGTCTTCGTGGTTTCTTTGAAGGTTCACGTAAGAGGGCAAGGTTTGGTGGGTCGAATCAAGCTGCTAGGCCTGCTGCTGCCAATACCCAATGGCCGCCACAATGTGCTCGGTGTGGCAAGCCTCACAAGGGTGAGTGTTGGAGTGGTAATCGAGGGTGCTTTGAGTGTGGATTGTTCGATCACCGTGTGAGGATTGTCCTCGAAAGTTAGCTAAGAATCAACCGGAGGGGTCGAACCGTGCTCAGGTTAGAAATGAAGGACCACCACAGAGGGGTCGAGGTGCAGCTAGAGGTAATGATAATGGTAACGGGCGTGGCTGAGGTGCTGAAGGTGCAGAGGCGAGGCAACCAAGGTTGGTTTATGCAGTTGGCCGTCGCGAGGAGGAAGATGTACCAGACATGACAATGGGTAAGTTTCTTATTTTCGGAATACCCTCATTTGTCTTGGTTGTGGTTACGTTAGTTCATTCCTATGTTGCTAGTAAAGTGTATGGAACTTGGATTATGAACGTAGGGAATGTTTCTAGAAAGTATGATAGTTCTTTAAGATCAGAATACGCAGCAGTAGCATAGTGTGATGGGTTAAGGATGCATGATTGGACGATAGTAAGTAATTTCGAGGACGAAATTATTTTAAGGGGGTAGAATTGTAACACCCTGAATTAGGGGTTATTTGTAATTTAAATATTTTCCCATGTGTGTGCTTGAAGAATTAAATTCTAGAAGTATTAAGCATGTTCTAGTGGCCTAGAGCTAACCCCTTAGAGCTAGGTCGGACTTGGAACTAAAAATTTCTTTTAAGTATCTTAAATGAGGAAGCTAGGAGATAGGGGTAAATTTGAAATTTGGGAGAAACATGTCACGAAATAAGGCAGTAGCAAAGTGGTAACCTAGCGCCCTTAAGAGTTGGAGGAGAGAATGGGCGCAGGCGCAGGTTTCGAGTGGCTGGAGCAGCGTTTTGCATTTTATTTTCTATATATGCGGTGATGGGCTTAAGTAGGAAGGCCTTATAATTAAATAAAGGAGGTTTGTGACACGAAAGTTAGGTTCGGTGAAGTGGCAAGGGGCGTGTCTTAAGGGCCTTGGTATGAGGTCTCGGGTTCGAGACATGAAGGAAGCAAGGAGTTTTATTTTTGGGCTTTAGGCGTTGAAGGAGTAAGGGCCAGGAAGAGGGCTTATATTTAAATGGTGGGGGTAACGTGACATGAAAGTCAATTGGGAGAGTTGGAAAGGGGCGTTAAGAGAGGGTCGCAGTGGGGTCGCGGGTTCGATCCAAAGAAGTCGCAATTTGGTTTTATTTTTTCTTCAAGGTCAAGGCGTGAAAAGGAGAATTGGCCTACACATGGTTCTTTGTTTTTCTAATTTGGAAAGAAATTGATGGGCACATGGGTATTTGGAAAATTAGGATAAGCTTAGTATTTGTTTTGATTTTTAATTCTATTTGAGTGGGGGATAGATATGAGTTGTTTTAATTTTTTTATTTTTATTTTGAAAAGGTGATAAAAGATAGGATGAGGGGATAATTGATGTGTTTTTTTTTTTTTTTTTGAATAGGTGTCAAGAGGAAATATAGGCACTTGGTTTATTCAAATTATTTTCAAATGGTTGGCTAGGAGTGTTTCAAGGAAATTGATGGAATTTTAAACTCCTTAGAGTGGAGTGGACTGCAAGGCAATTGGGGGAGGGATAATGCCGAATTTTCTTGGCCTTTTTCTTCATAATTTCGGCTAGTTCATCTTTTGTTTTTCTTCTTTTCTTCTCAAAACCCTTAGCCAAAACACCTATTCCACTCTTTCTTCATTCTCTTGTTCCACTCAAATCGAATCCTAAGCAGCCATAAATTGATTTTTCCTTCTTTTCTATAGCCGAATATACTCCTCTTTGGTGTGCCGAATCTCCCTTGTGCATTGCCTAAATTACTCAAAAATTCCAGCCTTCCATCTTGTGTTAGCCGATTCTCTTAGGGGCTATCAAATTTTCTCTTGGAGTTCTTCAAGTAGCATAGTTTGGTGCCGAATATTGGTGTGACTTGTCGAATCCATCTTTAAGGGAGGCCATAACCAGGTTGTAGGAGCTTTGGATTTAAGGATTATTCGGCCAAGGCTAATAAAGGCTTACGGGATTTCAATTATTTTGGTAAGTGATGGTAAGATTCGGCCTTGGACCATAGTTCGATTTTTGAGTGCTAGTGATTCTTCTGGATCTCTAGTTTAGCCATTTGGTTAATAGATCTAAGAATTCATATGTTGACCGATTGTAGGAAGAAACAACGTCTCTGGATTTCGCTAGTATATTCGGGATTGCTAGTAAATAGGTGTGTAAGATCTCTATACACACTTTATTAATTTACATGTTGTTATTATTTGCCTTAGATATTTTGGTTGTGGTTAGTTTGTGGCATAATCATGGATTTGGGTAAGTCCCTAACTTGTAATTTTTATATGTTTGCATGCCATCACATGATGTTTAATACTATGACATGATATATAAAATTTGATGTGTAAGCATGTGATGGTGGGATTGATGAGAGGAGGGGATGAACTATGGACTCGTCGCTGGTTTTGACCACAAGATGGGTTGGCCCCATCGATTATTGTGACCTATGGTCATCGGTGGTTTTGACCACAACGATTGATTATTTGCGACTAAGTCCCAAAGGTGGTTTGGTACCACCATGTGGTTTTGACCACATTTGATATATTGTGACCTATGGTCATCGGTGGTTTTGACCACACGATGGGTTGGCCCCATCATTTAAATTGTGACTTTAAGTCATTAGTGGTTTTGACCACACGGGTAGAAAAGGAGTATGGATGGCTAGTTGGGTTGCATGAGCATGTTTATTAATGAATTGTGTATGAGATGTATTTTCCGGGTGGGGATTTACACACCGAGTCTTGGTGACTCACCCTTCCCTTAACATTTTGCGGATGAGTAGATCGCGGAGATGGAGCCGGATGGACTCGAGGTGGCCATGCAAAGGGAAATTTTAATTAGATGAACTTGGATTTTGTTTTATTTTATTTAATGTTGGTTTTATTTTAATTAAGTTGTAATAAGGCCTCCTAGATATATTTTTATTATTCTATGTTTTGGATTAATTTGTTTAAACTATTTCTTAACATTAAATTAAGTACACATGTTTTCTAAAATTTAATCGCAAAAATATTTTATCGTACATCAGGCACACACCGAATCCAGTAATAATCGACTTAATGAATATTTTTTAAAATAAACCTAAGCATGTTTTTTTTATACACCTCAAGTGTTTTAAATCGAACACTATCTTTTATCAAAAAGTTAATTCGGCTTAAAGGGATTTTTAAAAATACTTTCTCTCAGAGCACACCAAATTCAATGTAGTGTTTGGGCCGGGTTTGGGGTGTTACACCACAAGCTTGGGTCCTTGGACTTACATGATAAACTTGCTTGATTGCCGATGCCATGCCTCGGCTTGGTCTTATACTTTGACTTTCTCATACTTGATCTCATTAATTTCTTTGTTTAACATAACATTAAACATTTTCATAATAACATTATATGTTATGCTAAGCAATTCAATGATATAAATCATAAAGCTTAGAAATCATACAAACTTACCTCAATATACAAAATGTAGCTAGGTATGCAATTTAGCCTCGACCTTGTTCTTGCCTCGATTTCGATCCGGCTTGTTTTCTTGATCTATAGTCATAAATAGATCATTTAATATTCACATTGACTAAATTGACCCTTTACTCATACTTGGGCAAAATTACTATTTTGCCCCTATACTTTCTCATATTTGCACTTTTGCCCCAAGGCTCGTAAAATAATTTTCATTCAACCTTCTTAGACTACATGCTTAGCTGATTCATTTTATCTACTATAGCCATTATCAATTCTCGTTATTTCTAATAGGTATGACTAATTTCAAAACTTTTACAAACTAGTCCATACTATCATATTTCATGAAATTCATTAAGGAAAAGATGTTTATCTAACATCAAACTCTCTTAATCTTCCACAGAACATCATTTAACAAGCATGTCATTCATAGATGAATTTTTGAACATGCATCTTAGCTTATTTTATAGCTAAAAATAGCTAATTCATAATACGATGACTTCAAAAACACGAAGAATATTAAAAACTGGGCTAAGATGAACTTACTAGCAAGCTTGAAAAAATGAAGAACCCTAGCTATGGAGTCTTCAAATTTTCTAAAGGAAGGAAGAAGATGAATGAAATTTTTATCATCTTTTCCTATTTTAATCACTTATTAGACAAATGACCAAAATGCCCTTCTCTTTAAAAATTTCTATTTTACTAACTCATGTCCATTTTTTTCCAAAATTTATAATTTGGGCAAATTGCTATTTAAGGACTTATAATTGCAATTCTAGAGCTATTTCATACAAAATGCTTCTAGAAACTCACTTTTTACAACTTTTGCAATTTGGTCCTTTTTGACCATTCAACTTCAATTTAGCAAAATTGCTTCATGAAACTTTCACACTAACATGCAAACATGGCATGAACCTTAAAAGCTCATAAATTCACCTCGGATTCGTGGTCTCGCACCACTATTCCGACTAGGCCCTAAATCGGGCTGTTACAATTACCTTTACAAACTTTTGCCTGCTTAATTCGGTCTAACCAAAACAGAGAAAGAAATAGATAATTTGGAGCTCAGTAACTGCCCTGCAAAACCGTGCTCTATATCAAGAACTTGCTAATGTAAAAACTCAACTATACTAGCCTTAGTCAATAAGGAAAAATGATTGTCTACACTGATATGGACTAAAAACCATTGTAAAACACATATTTATACATGGGAAGCCCCTAATAACTTAAAAGCATATCCGAGTTTTGATAGGTAAAAATTTTAGCCCACAATGGTCACCATCAATATATCACCCAAAATCTCAAAATCATCTAACACAAACAAAATCATTACTTTAATTAATTCATGTCAAGAACAAACATTAGTTATGGATGAAGAAATATCAGAACCAAAGAAAAATGATGGATCAAAAGCCAAGATTTCTACCGTAAAGTTTAGTGTGGGTGTAAAGCAAACCAGAAGGAGAGGAATAACTGAATTTAATAATTTTTAATCAATCTTCAATATTTTAAAGTTTTTATTCTAAGGATCTAGGCACAACATCTCATGACTCACAATTTAAGTAAAAAATTGCATGCAAGTACTGCGCTTAAAAGTGTTCATGAGCAAGGTGACTCGGCTTGCTATGGGTTGGAATCAACTTTAGTTTTTTCAACTTTATAATGGCCTAATGTAACACCCCTTACCCGTATTCAACGCCGCAACAGGGCTCGAGGCATTATTGGACTTATAACACAAGCAATCACACAATTCCGAGTCATAAAATTTGCGTCCAAATTAAAATCATTCATAATTATCATAAAGTCCCTTATACGAGCCTACGAGGCCCAAAACATGCTTTAGAGGTGGTTCGGGACTAAACCGAGAACTTAGGGAATTTTTATAAAACTTAGAAAATATTTCCATGTTACAGGGCTCACACGCCCGTGTGGTCTAAGGGACACGCCCGTGTGACCCTTAGACACGCCCGTGCTGCAGACCGAGTTCAAAATTAGGGTGCTCTCTGACTTGTGCCACACGCCCGTGTGCTAGGCCGTGTAGCACACACGGCTGAGACACACGCCCGTGTCTCTGCCCGTGTGCTCAATTCTGGACATTCTATTTTTCCAAAATTAAGATGCAGGACGGCCTAGACACACGCCCGTGTGTCTACCCGTGTGGACAAAAACAAGGCTATTTACCAAGCCATTTAGCCACCCTCACTTGCACACTTCTACACATCATCTCATGGCACAAAATCAAGCATGTGAGAGCAACCAAATAACCACAACCCAGACAATAACATGTCATTCTCATTCCATTACTTATCATACTTAGAACAATTATTAGGCCACAATTGACTACTTTCAAGATACCTAATTGTACACCGCTTAATCATCTCATCAATAGACCACATTGCCAAACATTTCACATTCATGTCCTAAATCACATTTCCATCATTTACCAAGTATACCATGACCATATCACCAAAGACATTAGCACATATATATCTATACTTAGGCTTACAACTATGATAGCCCAAATAAGCCAGTCTACATGGCCAAATATCAAATCAAGCCTTTGACATTTACAAACCAATACATTGGCTAAAATCATGATGACACATATAACAAATGACCAAGTCCCTATACATGCCATAGACTTAAAATGCTTGAATTCATTTATACCCAAAATGATAGCATGATAGTGTGATAGAATCTCCGCCGATCTCCAACCCGAGCTAGCTCAATAACCCTATAAGACATTGGAAAGGAAGGGGGTAAGATATATATATAGCTTAGTAAGTCCGTACAAAAATAATAAGCAACTTTTACCAATCATTTACCAAGTCTGATAATATAAACACAAGATAATATAAATTGCTATAAAACTCACAGTTATAATTTGCAAGCATATTTTAACATGTTTTGACATTAGCACCATCAACCAATCATTTCATACCTCATAATAAACATGCACATTATTTATTAATATTCACCTCTCAAGCATATACTTTAACATCTTTCAATTGTTTAAAGCTCATATCTTTTCATACATCCATAATCATTTTAATAGGCAATTATGCCAATATTTCCTTTTTCTCATATCCGATAAATCACAATTTGTGTGAATGAATCGTGCTATATCATAACTCAATTTGGCCCGAAGGCCAATCACAAAATTGTCAATCGAATTTATGTAACATCCTGGAAAGGGCCTATGCATTTTCGGTTTAATTGTACGAAGTAACATGTTTTATGTACTAAGAATAAATTTTGAACATTTTTGGAAACCTGAAAATGGATGGAAATGATTTGGAAATGATTCAAAATAGGAAAGTGCACATTTCTGGAAACTTGGAAATGTAAGAAAATGTCAAGTTTACAGAGCCGAACGAAAATTTTTGGAAACTTAGAAATGACTTAGAAATGTCGAGTTTTAAAGTTTAAAAGATGAAATTAAGGCAAGGTGGCCTTAAAAGAAAAAGTTTGTGAAATTTGACACACAAACAGGCTTGGAAAAGTGGCTCAAGATGCCACTTAGGGCCTCTGAAATGGCGCCACATGCAAGGTGTTGGGCACTGGTTCGAGTCACTTGGGAAGCAAATAAAAGAAGTTTTATTTTTGCTTCCGTAAGCTCAGGTGGACGGCACAAGCCTTCTAGAAAGGAGGAGTTTTATTCTCTTTAATATTCGATTAATAAGGTGATAAATAAGGGATTTAATTTGGATTATTTTTGAAGAGATAATAAAGGATTATTCTCTAATTATTTTAAATTAGGAGATAAAGCTATCACATAAAGAAGAGTGGTGGCCAAGTAAGGGATTCTGAGGAGTAGTTTCGGCTATAAAAGGAAGGAAATAGGGCTACTCATCAATTTTTCTTCCTCCTCCTCTCTCTCTGTAGAATTTAGTGCTCTCCTCTCTTCTCTTCTCTTTTTCTTTGTCAAGCCAATCTATAGTCCACCATTGCCAAAATTATCAAGTTTCTTTTCCTTATTTTCGTGGAAACCAAATACCCCAAGAGAACCTCTAGTCGACTTCTCCATTAAATCCCAAAAGCCTAAACTTTATCATCTAGTCATCAAGGCCGATTCTTTAAGGGGGCTTTTAACAAGGGTGCTACCGATTTCTTAAAAGGGTAAGATCCAAAGTTTGGTTTCAATTCTTTTATATTTTAAACCTATCTAAAATTTAGGGACTAATCTCTATTATGGATTTTGGCCGAGTTATGGAAGGGTGTTTTGATTTAAGAAATTGTCAACTACAAGAAGGTATCCTTCTAACTTCTAAGATCTAAGGTAAGTTATGAATACCATTCGGCCATAAGCTATATTATTATGATTTAATGTTAGATTGGATCTAACATGGGTACATAGGGATTTCGACAAAGAATAAAGAAGCAAGGATCCAATTCGGGATTTAAGATTTGGAAGGTAAGAACAAAGGTAAATTCGGCCAAGGGCCTATTTTAGTAGTAGATCTATTATTATGTGTTTTAAGTCGAAAACTAACCAAATCAAGGGATTTAGTGACTAGCCGATTTCAAAGGGGGAAAATACGAGTTTCTCGGATTTGATTAAATCATCAAATCGACACCAAGGTAAGCTTTAAGAATACAAATCCTACTAGGATTTGGTTTTCTAACCGAAATAGGCTTTGTGCTAAATAGTAAGTGATTAATCAATTGTAGGAACTTGAGATCTAAGGCAATGAGATCGATTTCTGGATTTCAAGTGAAGTGGTTAAGCAAATCAGTGTGTACCCCTACACTACTTCATAATAAGTTTTATGGCTATGTCTATTAAATATGTGATAATAAGAATAAGAAAGTAGCTAAGGTACCATGTTATGGTACTAAGTACTCAGGTACGTTTCCTACTCCTACTAGGAATATGAAATATGTTATTTGTAACATGAGAATAAGAATGTGATCTTTGGCATATTAATGCATATTACAAAATGGGGCATATGGGTTTGTTTGAAAGGGGAAGTGAATGTGGTGACTTAAGACCACGAACACGGTGACCTAAGACCGTGATATCTGAAAGTGGTGACCATAACCACAGTAAACTGAATGTGGTGACCTAAGACCACGAATGCGGTGAACTAAGACCGCAATTTGGAGTGTAGCGGAAGAAGGGTCGACTTAGTAGTCCCCACGGTGTGCAGGTTGGTACGGGGGAGTGTAGCGGATGGACAATTAGGTTTGGGTTTGGGAATGCATCATAATTTGTATGCTATGATATGAATGCGTAACATTTGTATGCCTGATTCTATTTTGATTTAGTGTTTGTGTACACATTGAGTCTGTTTGACTCACCCTGTTGGGGAATATTTTTCAGGTGATGATCAGTGATGGACCGGGACGGCAGAACTTGTGGTGGCCATGCTCAACATGAAGTTTTTATTTTATGAACTACTATTTTTATTTAAGTACTTGAATGACTTGGAAATTATTTGATGTAATAAGGCCATAAGGCCATAGCTAAATGGTTTTCCATTTATTTCTATTTATTATGATTATGAGTTTTACCTATTAAAGTTTAAGTAAACTTTTTAATATAAAGAATTGAATTCGTGTTCAACACAAGCCCAACCCAAACAATGTTTTTTTTTTTTAAAATCGCACAAATTTTTCCTAAGGACAAAAGAACTTTGAACCGGTTTACTTGAGGAACATACCAAATCGGTCAAAGCTCGTGGGCGGGTTTGGGGTGTTTCATTTTTGTATCGAGCCCGCTTTTAAAACTCCTCGGCCTGTGGGCCAAGGCCCAAAACGCTTTCAAAGCGAGCCCAAATGAGTTTTTTTTGAAAATATTTTATGAAACAAGCAGTTTTCTCGGCATGGCACCTAAAGTCTCCGACCAGTCCACTGTAAGTACCCTAACTATTTGTGTGATTATGTGTAATGATTATTAGAAGGGTAGAAAAGGAATGGAACGTAGAATAGCATGATAGGAACTTGAACCCTAGGGACTAGTCTACTCAAACACAAACACATAAGACTTAAGGAACGTTAAACAAACCCATGGCTAAGTCACCGAATGTTAGGTTAGTGGTAACCCCGTGCGCATGTCTAGGATTGGATCCTAAGAGCCCTCGGTATTTAAGCGGTCCCTAGTGACTCACCTCCTCTTCGCAGAATCCTACCCAGTGCGTAGCTTCTGCTCACCCTAACCTGCAGGGCTCGAGAGGTGTGGCAACCTCTCAGCGCATGTCTAGGAATGGTTTCACTGGAGCTTGGTATTTAAGCGATCCGCGTGACTCACCTCCTCTCCACTCGAATCCTCGCTCAAGGTAGCTTTAGTTCACCCCACCAAGAGGACTCGGTCATAGGCTAAACACAATAACTAAAACCCGAAAGGGAATTAGCCGTGTTTTTATAAAAACAACAAAACCCTAGTTTTAGAACTCTTAAAACTTTCTTCTAAATTCATGAAAACCATCTTTACAAAATTTTTCAAAGATTTCGATTTATACAAAATGCCCCTAGTGGTAAAATTACCAAAATACCCTTGGTTTATAAAATGACCAACTACCCAACAGCTTTGCCAAAATTTCATTATTTTATCAACGCTCAAAAACCCTAATTTGCAAATTATCAAAAATACCTTGACTTTTGGAAATTTCAAAATTGCCCCTAACTTATAAAATTACCAAAATGACCCCGATTTCCAAAATTTTTGCAACATCACCGCTTTGAAAAGTACAATTCTCAAAAAGAACCTCAAAGTTTTGCAACCTTTGAAATATCCCCGATTTATAAGATTTTACAAATTTACCCCCACTTGGAAAAAAATCACCAAAATACCCCCGAGGTCCAAAATCACCTAAATACCCTCGGATTTCAAAATTTTTCAAAATACCCTAAATTTAAAAATACCAAAATACTTTATGACAAAATCACCAAGGAACTTTTTCCTTTTGAAAAATTACGAAAATACCCAGAGGACAGGACATCACGAAAATACCCAGGGTAGTGGAAGAAAAAAAAACAATAACAATGAAAACTACAACCTTTCTCTGAATGAATGAGAGTTCATGATTGTTTGATGGATGTATGGATGAATAAATGGAAAGACTGTGTGCATACGAAAGAACCACTCCTAAAACTCTTTTCATAAAATTTCTTCGCGGGTAATCAAGTGAAACAAAGACTAATTCATAAAACTTCTTAATCGATCACGACGTTAGAAATGAGCTCTAAAGGACGTGGTCGCCGTGGACGAGGTAGAGGAAGGATGACGGTGTTAGAACCCGTTAGATCCGGTCAAGGGTCCGATAATGAGATACCACCGCCACCACCACCCCACCGTTGGTGTTGAGCAGCAAGCTCGGCACGGGGATGATAGCTTTGGTCGCAGCCGCGCTTTGCGAGTTTTGGAGTTGGTGGTGGTGCAGGAGGAAATTCGGGAACCCGTAAGTTCTCAGGCTCGAGCGGCTCGAGCTAATGGAGCCGAAATGTTTCGTGGAGTATCGGTGTGGCACCCGGCCACCAGTAATCGGTTAGAAGCAACAGAGCGCATCATGGATGAGCTTGACTTGACCCCGAGGAGAAGTTAAAGGAATGGTGGCACCGCACGATGAAGCGAAGCGACGTTGGTGGTTGACTGTCGGGATGGTGTCACGGTTGAGGATCCGACCGGGAATATGTTAAGGAAGCATTTCGTAAGAAGTATGTGGGAACCGTATACTTGATGAGCAAAGGAAGGCATTTCTGGGTGGTTTAAGGGAACAAGTTCGTGGCGGTATGAGGTCAATTTCTGAGGTTGAGCCGATATGCTCGAGGAGTAGTGGCAATCGAGCATGAGCGCCGTGGTCCGCTTTTGAGGACGGGCTAAGGGATGATCTCGAGATCGTTGATAGCACCGCATCGTGAGCGGGAGTTTTTCTCGCTCTGGTAGAAAAGGCCAAGGTGGCCGAGGGAATCAAGGATTCTACAAAGCAAAGGCTATGGATAGGAATAGGCCCAAAAGAGGTTTTGGAACGCCCGAAAGGTTCATAAGAGGCCTAGATTTGATGGGCCGCGAGGTCGCAAGTTGGTTCGGAAGGGCGGTATCGACCTTGTGATGTGTGTGGAAAGAAGCACTTAGGAGAGTCTTTGGAAGAAAACAGGAGGATGTTTTAGATGTGGGTCCAAGGACCATGTGATCAAGGATTGTCCTAAGCAATCGGATGAAAGCCGACCAACAAATTTCTCGTAATGTTAGTCGATCGGTAGAGGAGGACCGCACCTCAATGAGGTCGTGGTTCGAGTAACAGAGGTAATGGTGCCGGGCAGAGGCCGTGGAACACAAGGCGAGAGGTGCTTTGCTAATGCTAAGGCAAGGCAACCAGTTTTGGTTTATGCGGTTCATTGGAGGGAAGATGGAGACGCCACGGACGTTATAACCGCAGACGTTCTTTATTTTTGACAAGCCCTATTTTTCTCTAATTGATGTGGGCTCGACCCATTCCTATGTTGCATGTAGTGTAGTGGAAACACTAGGCCTAGACTCGGAACCTTCTCGATAGGCGGATGATCGTAGTAAGCCCATTAGGCCTAACTCAGTGGTGGATAAGATCTTTCTGAATGTACCCCAGAGATTCGAGAGTGAACTTTCTGGTGACTTAATGGAACTACCTTTCGGGAGTTTGAACTTATACTTGGAATGGATCACTAGTAGAGCACCGAGCCGTGTTGGATTGTGCGGCTAAACGAATGGAACTAAGGACCCCGGAGGATGAAGTAGTAGTAATGATCGGAGAGAGAAGAAACTACCGCCCAACGTAGTTTCGGCATTGAAGGCCGAGAAAATGGTTAAGAAAGGGTGCAAGGCGTCCTTAGCCTTCGTAAGTGCGTTAGGTGGAAAGGAAGAAGGTGTCGGTGGAGTTAGAACGGTGAAAGACTTTGAAGATGTATTTCCTGAGGAATTACTGTGAATACCCCAGATAGGGAGGTGGAGTTTGGAATAGACTTACTACCGGAACAGCTCCCGTGTGTCAATCGCTCCATACCGAATGGCGCCAAGGAGTTAGTTGAACTCAAGGCTCAAATCCAAGAGTTGTTGGATCGTGGGTTCATACGACCCAAGTGTGTCTCCATGGGGAGCACCATTTGCATTTGTAAAGAAGAAGGACTAACTATGCATATGTGCATAGATTACGTCGCTTGAATAAGTGACCATCAAGAACAAGTATCCTTTTCCAAGGATCGATGACTTGTTCGATCACCGGTGGGGGCCGCAGATATTCTCAAAGATAGACTTAAGGCCGGGATATCACCGCTGAAGGTGAAGGAGGCGGATATCCATAAGACCACTTTTAGGACAAGATACGTCCATTTTGAGTTTGTGGTGATACCGCTTTGGATTGACAAATGCTCCACCAGCGCTCATGGATATGATGAACCGAGTTTTTCAACCCTACTTGGATAGGTTCGTCGTTGTGTTCATCGACGATATTTTGGTGTATTCTAAGTCCAAGAGGAGCATGATGAACATCTCCGAGTGGTGCTACAAGTGTTAAGGAGAAGAAGCTCTATGCCAAATTTAGCAAGTGTGGATTTTGGCTTAAGGAGGTGGCATTCTTAGGGCATGTAGTATCCGCAGAAGGAATAAGAGTGGATCCTAGGAAGATCGGCAGCGTTGTTGGATTGGAAACCACCTAGGTCCGTGGTCGAGATTCAAGTTTCTTAGGTTTGGCAAAGCTACACGGTAGGTTCAGAGAAGGATTCTCATCAATAGCCGCGCTTTGACAAAGTTACTAAGGAAGGAAGTACCTTTGAATGGTCTGATAAGCAACAGAAGAGCTTTGACAACCTTAAGAAGGTGTTGACGGAGGCTCCAGTGTTAATTCAAATGAGGTCGGGAAGGATTTTATGGTGTAATCGTGACGCTTCGCATACACGGGATTAGGATGTGTGCTAATGCAAGAAGGAAAAGTAGTCGCTTATGCGCTCTCGGCAACTAAGGCCTCATGAGGTTAACTACCCAACTCATGACTTGGAACCGGCAGCAGCGGTTTTCGCCTTAAGGTTTGGAGGCACTACCTCGTGGAGAAAGGTCGCTGATCTACACAGTACCACAAGAGCCTTAAGTATCCGTTGACTCGTAAGGAGTTGAACTTGAGGCAACGAAGGTGGGTGGAGTTGTTGAAGGACTACGATCGCTCGATAGAATATCATCCGGCAAGGCGAATGTGGTAGCCGATGCCCTAAGTCGGAAGGTTGTGTCGGATCTAAGGGCTATGTTCGCTCACTTAAGTTTGTACGATGATGGAAGCCTGCTGGCGAGTTGCAAGTCAAGCCCACATGGCTGAAGGAGGTAAAAGAGGGACAGCTTGGTTGATAAGGATCTAAGTGCTAAGTTACAGCAAGTGCAGAACGGGGAATTAAAGGATTATGGCGTTAATGATGAAGGAGTATTGTGTTACAAAGGAAAAGTCTGTATGCCAAAGGACAAGGAGTTAAGACAAAGGATTCTTTGGGAGGCGCATAGTAGCCCTTATGCTATGCATCCCGGAGGCATTAAGTCAGATCTTTGAACAACCCAAACCCGCCCAAACACTACGACCGAATCTGAGTTATTACGAAGTAAAACCTTGTGAACACCATTTCGAAACCCATTTAAATCTTATAGAAAACTTCTCATCTTTGGTTATCTTGCCAAAGTAATACTTGAATTTAGTTTGGGAATTTTAATTAAGTCCAATTATTATACCGGTTCCAAGTGTACCCGATGGCACGCTTAAACTTCCACGTGTTAACTTAAGAAATCATGTGATTTAATTTAATTTAATGATATAGTTCTAAGTAAATATCCAACATAAAAAGAATAAAACGCAACTATAGTTTATGGAGGCCTTATTACAACCCAAAATAAAATTAAACAAGTTTAAAGTTCTCAGAAAGTAAAATCCTTTGCATGGCCACCTCGAGTCCCACCTGGCCTCAACCGCCATCTACGAGTCACCTGAAAAATGTTAAAGGAGAAGGTGAGTCACCAAGACTCGTGATGTAACCCTTCCCTGTTAATACAACATTTCATACACAACATATAACAGCTTAATTAAGCAAAGTATCATGTACCCAACCTAGCCAACCAAACACCTTTGTCTACCCCACGTGGTACCATACCACCGGTGACCGTAGTCACGATGTGTTACCAAAACACCGTGGTGCCAAACCACCGTGACATATAGTCACAATGTGCTACCAAAGCACCGTGTCCGTAGACACAAATCGGGTGATGGGGCCAACCCATCGTGTGATACCAAATCACCGCGCATTTATCCCATATCTCAAGTGGGGCCAACCCACGGTGGTGTTAACCACGGGACAAGTCGCTATGAGGTACCAAACCTCCGGAGGTACCAAACCTCCGGTGACATATAGTCACAGCAGTGCTACCAAAGCACCGGTGCTCACAAGACGATATCACCGCCCCTCCTCTCATCAACCCACATAGTCAATAAATACATATAGATTTATCATATGTATTATCACAAAGATGCTTTCCAAAAGCATAAAATAGCAATCATATGCACAGTACTTACCGGTACCCCCGTATACCGTTATGGTATTCAAGCCATTGCCACATACATCAAGTTAGCAATCACATTACTTAGCATAATTTAATAAGTTAAATGGTGTGTATGTACACACTGCACTACGATAGTCTTAAATCCCAAGAAGAAACGTTGGTCACCACATCTATCCGTCCTATATTCGGCCAAAAACATGGGTTAGTCTTATGGCCTATTCGGCCAAATCCAAAATATTCAAAGGGTTAATATTTAACCCGAAAGCCTTACCTAACACCCTTGAGTACTAGCCACCAAGTGTTTCGCTTCCCTAATCGGCAATCATTAAGTTAGTAGCCATTCGGCTTAATCGAATATCATGAATGAAGAAAATGCATCTTACCACCTTACCCCAAAATCGATTGCTCCCAAGCAACGGGTTCACTGCTTGCTTCCGAATCCGGCCCTATATTTTAATCAAGCGATTAGTAGCCTTAATAAATATTGCCGAAATAGTCACTTACCCACCCTCCAAGTCGACAAGAAGAGAAAAGAGAATCCTAGACATTCGGCCTAACATACTTACCCTCCAAATTCGATTAGAGAATGCTTCCTCCCTTGTTCAAGATTCGGCCAAGGTTCCAAAAGAAGAGAGGGTTTTTCTTTTATCGGTTTTTTTTGGGAGAATAATCAAAGAATAAACAACAACTAATGAAGGCTAGCCGAAAATTGAGAGAAGAGACTAAGGGAAATCGGACACCAATAGGGATTAGATTCGGCTAGAGACTAAGAGATGGAAGTGGTTCTTAACTTTGAAGAAAGAAAAGAAATCGATGGCAACTAGTTGGGAGAATTTCACTACAAAAATTCTAAAAAGAATTTAAGATGGTAGATGGGGTTTATATAGGATTTCGGCATCCCCTAGTAGCCTTGCCATCCACACCTCCTTGTTCAAGGAGTTCAAAATTTCTGCAACCTCTCCAAGTACTCTTGGCCACACATTTCAATTAATTCAAATAATTTGAATTAATCACTTAATAATCCCTTCTAATCAAATAATATCTTTGATTATCCTATGAAATTATCATATCTCTTGTATTATCAAAAGGTTTAAGCAAATTAAAACTAATTAAAATGCTTAAATTATCCCTTAATAATTACACCTAATAAAAGAGTTTGAAGGAGAAAACTCTCCCCTTGTGCCGTCCAAAAAAACAAAAAGAGGAGGATTTTGTGACTCGAACACAAGCTCTCCCTTGCTCCTTGGTGGCGTCACATGTAGCTCTTAAGTGGGCTTCTTTTGCCACTTAACCAAGGGCTTTTTAGTGTTAAAAATACCCACATTTATTCTTATAACACCACTTACCAAGGCTCCTTCTTTTAAAAGTTAAAAACTAAAATTTCCTACCTAATCGAGCCAACACAAAGCCTTAAATTGACCATTATTATTCCATAAATAATGACACAAAGAGCTTCATACATAAGAAAAATAGTCAACTTCCAAATAGCCCCACATTTGGGATGTTACAGTTCTACCCCCCTTAAAATAAATTTCGTCCTCGAAATTCCCTGATCAGAAGAGATGAGGGTATTGCCGCCGCATCACCTCCTCGGGCTCCCACGTAGCTTCTTCCACTCCGTGGTTCCGCCATAACACTTTTACTAAAGGCACCGCTTCCCTACGTAGAACTTTCACATCTCGGTCTACAATCAACCGGTTCTTCCTCAAAAGATAGATCCGAGTTCACCTCGATCTTCGCATCGCACAACGTCGCGAAGGATCCGACCGATACCGCCTTAGTATTGATACGTGAAAGACGCCATGTATCCGACTTTAGTTCTCGCGGCAACTCTAGCCGATAAGCCACCGGTCCTATTCGCTTCACAACAACAGATATGGCCCAATGAACCTTGGGCTTAACTTCCTTTCCGTCCAAATCTCAACACCTTTTTCCAAGGCGACACTTTCGTAAAAACTTTGTCTCCCACAAAGATACTCCACTTCCTTGCGCTTGAGATCGGCATAAGATTTCGCCTATCCGATGCTTCCTTGAGACGAGACCGAATCACCTTGACTTTGTCTTCCGTCTCGGTTACCAATTCTGGACCTAAACTTGTCTTTCTCCCAACTCCGCCCAACACGTAGGAGTACGACACTTTCGTCCATATAGGGCCTCGTATGGAGCCATTTGAATACTCGCTTGATAACTATTGTTATAAGCGAATTCCGCTAATGGTAGGTACTCCTCCCAACTACCACTAAAATCCAAGACCATGACCTCTTAACATGTCTTCTAAAATCAGATCACCCTTTCCGATCATCCGTCGATCGTGGATGGAAAGTCGTCTTCAAATCTAACCGTGTACCCAAAGCTTGGTGCAACGCTTTCCAAAACCTTGACGAAATCGGGATCTCTATCCGAGATAATCGACATCGCACGCCATGCAACCTCACTATTTCACCCACATACGACTTTGCTAGCTTCGGAGAGTAATCCATTCTCACCGGCATGAAGTGAGCTGATTTAGTTAGGCGATCCACAATTACCCAAATCGCATCCTTCTTAGTGGGCGTAAGGGGTAGCCCACTAACAAAATCCATGGTGATCCTCTCCCATTTCCATTGAGGATCTTTATCGGTTGAAGTAGTCCCGATGGTGACCGATGTTCACCTTAACCTCACGACACGCGGACACTTCCCTACGAACTCCGTTATCTCACGCTTCAACCCCGCCACCAAAATCTGCTTTCCGCAAGTCTCCATACATTTTGCTTCCTCCGGGATGCATAGCGTATGGGCCGCTATGTGCATCTTGGAGAATTTTCTCGCCTTAAATCAGTATCTTTTGGCATACATACTCGCCCTGAAAACAAAGCACTCCATCAATAGACAGATCGTACCTTCCAATCCACCGCCTTGAACTTGTACCCTCTTAGAGCTCAAGCCTTCATCCACTAACCGCTTTTCTTTAATTTCCTCAATCCATGTCGGCTTAACTTGAAGTTCGCCAAAAGACTCCCATCATTATACGTACTTAACCGAGCGAACATTGCTCTTAAGTCCGTCACCACCTTCCGCTCAATGCGCTACCTACCACATTAGCCTTACCTGATGGTACTCGATTGAACAATCATAGTCCTTTAGTAGTTCAATCCACCGACGCTGCCTCAGATTCGGATCCTTCGAGTCGAAGATACCTCAAGCTTTTGTGATCCGTGTAGACCATCGACTTCTCTCCATACGGTAATGTCTCCATATCTTCGTGAGCGAAGACGACCACGCTAACTCTAAGTCGTGAGTTGGGTAGTTAACCTCATGCGATCTTAATTGACGGGGATGCATAGGCTACTACCTTCCCATCCTGCATCAACACACAACCCAAACCGGTGTGAGATGCATCACAATAAATCGTGGAATAACTTTCCCGCTTCAGTCGCACTGAACCGAGCTTCCACAAAATCTTCCTTAACTTATCAAAGCTTTCTTGCTTTGCTTCTCCGTCCATACAAATGGGACACCTTTCCTTAGCAACTTAGTTAATCTGCACTGCTATTAGAGAGAATCCTTCCACGAATCTCCGATAGTATCCTGCTAAACCTGAAAAGCTTCAGATTTCACCCACCGTCCTAGGTGGTTTCCACTCTAATACCGCCTCAATCTTGCGAGGTCTACTCTAATTCCTTCACCGATACCACATGACCTAAGAAAGCCACTTCCTAAGCCAAAATTCACACTTATCCGAATTTGGCATACAATCGCTTCTCCTCAATACTTGCGTAACTATCCGTAAATGCTTATCATGCTCTTCCTCTGTCTTTGAGTAAACCAATATGTCGCCTCTATGAACACCACGACGAATCGGGTCCAAGTCTTCTTTGGAATACTCGCTCATCAAGTCCATGAATGCTTTGCCGGTGCATTGGTCAACCCGAATGGCATTACCAAGAACTCAAAATGCCCATACCGAGTTCGAATGCCGCTTTGTGAACATCACCTCCTTCACCCTTAATTGGTGATAACTCGACCTAAGGTCTATCTTCAAAACACCGAGGCACCTTTCAGTTGATCAAACAAGTCGCCAATCCGAGGCAACGGATACTTGTTCTTGATCGTTAACTTATTTAGGTGACGGTGAGTCGATGCACATCCGCATAGAACCGCCCTTCTTCTTGACAAACAACACAAAGCTCCCCACGGAGATATACTTGGTCGTATAAACCCTCTATCCAAGAGCTCCTGAATTTGAGCCTTTAGCTCCACCAATTCCTTTGGTGCCATTCGGTATGGTGCTATGGACACAGGTGCCGCCGGTAGCAAGTCTATACCGAATTCGACTTCTCGATCCGAGGCAAACCCTAAGTTCTTCCGGGAACACATCAAAGAAATTCCCCAACCGTTCGGACCTCTCCAATTACTAACCCCTTAGCTTCCAAAGCACGATTTGAACCAAATACGCCTCACAACCCTTCTTGACCATCTTTTCACCTTTAAGGCGATCCACTACGTTGGATAGGTAATTCCTTCTATCACCTATCATAACCACTTCATCACCTTCATCGTCTTAAGGACCATGCGCTTAGTCACAAGAATCCAAACTCGCTTGGTACTTAACCAACCAATCCATACCAAGGATCAAATCGAACTCCCCAAGCGGTAGTTCCATTAGATCGACTACAAATACTACCCTTGGAGTTCTAGGGTACGCCTCTATAAAGTCTATCTACGACTACGGAGTGACCTAAGGGGCTAACTACGATCCATCTCCCTAGAGGCGCTTTGAGTTTAGGTCCATTGTTCCTACCACACTACTAGCAATGTACGAAAGTGCGTCGAACCCACATCAATCAATGCAACATAAGGAAAGCCAAAAATTAGAAACGTGCTGGTTATGACATCCGGTCGTCACCTTCTTCGCGACACCTTGCTGCGTGGACTAAGCCAGTGCCGCCTAGCCTCGTGTTGCTGAACCTCTCGCCTTGAGTTCCACGACCTCGGTTAGGACCGTTGTTTCCTCTACCATTACCACGACCCTCTCCGTGGTCCCACATTTCTATCCCGAGCAGCACTGCGCGCCTCTTCCGTCCGCTTCTTAGCTAGTTTCGGGGACAATCTCGTACGCGATGCTCCAAAGATCCACACTCAAAGCATCCTTTGTCACCAGTCCCAACATCCTCCCCAATGGGTCTTTCCACAGCCGATTGCACCGAGTCGGCCTCTGATTAGCGATCGTGGGCCTCATTGCTGATTGGGCCCACTTGGCCTAGCCTTTTCCGAGCACTTCCGCTTGATCCAAATGACCCAAAACTTCTCTTCCGATTGTTCTTACTATAGCTCGCCTCACGGCCTCCTTGATTCCTTCGGCTACCTTAGCCTTCTCCACTAGCGATGAGAACTCACGAACTGCCGTGGGGCAATCGATAACCTTAAGTCATCTCGAGTCCGTCCTCAAAGCGGACACACAGCTCATGTTCAGTAGAGCCACGATGCCTCTCGCATATCTACTCGGCCTTAGAAATTCCGCCTCATATTCCGACACGGACTTAGTTCCTTGAACTAATCCTAAAAGCCTTTCTGTAGGCGTCGGTGTAGCTAATGCCCACATACTTTTTCGATGGCGGTTCGAAATACTCCCAAAGTCAAATCATCGGCTGTAGCCCCATCTCGAACCGTAAGCCACCACTCGATATGCTTCATCCTTCGTGGTTTACACCGCCTTTCGACTTTTTCCTCCTCGGTCAAAGTCAAGGTCATCCATGATTCTTTCTGGGCTTGACTCTAGCCAATATTCCACGCACTAGGTGCCACTCCCGACACACCTCGGAATACCTCCGCTCCGTTAGATCGGAGTCGCCGGGAACAGATTTCCGAGCTCCAACATTTCCACCAGCCCGACCACCATCTCCAAGACTCGCAACACGACTTGCGAGCATCGACTCGCCACCGGCCTCGCTCCCTCCTCGGCTAAAAAAGTAGGAGGTGGTGGTGGCAAGTGGTACCTCATTTTCCGAACCTTGTCCCGACTGACGGGTTCGAGATACCGTCATCCTACCCCTACCACGTCCCACGGCGCCCACGTCCTCTAGAACTCATTCTATCTACCGCGCTTTTAATCTGATTAAGAAAAATTTTATGCGTTAGCATTTGTTTCACTTTATTACTCAAAGACATTTTATGGATAAGGTTTAATCGAGATTCTTTCGAGCAAACAAGGTTTCAGCTTTCCTATCCTAGTTCACACAAAGAGGTCCATGCATCCATTCCTTAATACTTTCCATACTTATTCACTCATCTGACATTTACGCCCATTTCTAACCTGGGGGTATTTTCGTCCTTTTCTCCACAGGGTATTTTCGTAATTTTCCGAACCAAAATATGTTGCTTTTATTCCCAAAGCTAAGTTTTTGAATATTTGTAAAATGGCTGAGATTTTTGGGCAAAAATCATTGAATCAATATTTTATGGGACGGGGCATTTTGGTAATTTTACTCCTAAGGGTATTTCGTAATTTTTCACAAGTCAAGCTTTCCGAGAAAAAAACATGGTATACCTAGTGTTCTAGGGTTTAAGAGGGTTATTGGATAAGTTTTGAAAACATTAGGGCTTGTTGTCTCGTTCTATTTTGAAAAACAAGGCTAATTCCTTTTTGGGTTTTAATCATTGTGTTTAGCCTATGACCGAGCCTTCCCGGTCGGGGTGAACCAAAGCTACGCACTGTGCGTAATTCAAGTGAAGAGGAGGTGGGTCACGCGGACCGCTTAAATACCAAGCTCTCACCGAACCTTTCTAGACATGCGCACCGAGGTTACCACACCACCAACCTTCTCGAGTTAGGGTGAACCGGTTACGCACTGCAGGGATACTGCGAAGAGGAGGTGAGTCATGAGGACCGCTTAAATACCAAGCTCTTCCTGATCCAATCCTAGACATGCGTCATGAGGGTTACCACACCCCAGCTCATTGACTAAGTCATAGGTTGGTTTAGTTCTTTAAGTCTTATGCTTCGTTGTGTTTGAGTAATCTAGCCTTAGGGTCCAAGTCCTATAAGTCTATCTACGTTCCATGCTTCCTACCCTTCTACGAATATAATTCACGTAAATGTTTAGATGTACTTACAGGCGGATCGGTCTCGAGACTCGGGCCATGCCGCTTAAAAACCTGTAAATCATACCATAAGGCCTACTAAAAACATTTTTGGGCCTTGGGCCCCCACACAGAGCTTTGAACTGGGCTCGATACCAATTCAGAATAACCCAAACCCTACCCAAACACTACGACCGAATCGAGTTATTACGAGTAAAACCTTGTGAACACCATTTCAAACCCATTTAAATCTTATAGAAAACTTCTCATCTTTGGTTATCTTGCCAAAGTAATACTTGAATTTAGTTTGGGAATTTTAATTAAGTCCAATTATTATACTCTGTTCCAAGTGTACCCGATGGCACGTTTAAACTTCCACGTGTTAACTTAAGAAATCATGTGATTTAATTTAATTTAATGATATAGTTCTAAGTAAATATCCAACATAAAAAGAATAAAACGCAACTATAGTTTATGGAGGCCTTATTACAACCCAAAATAAAATTAAACAAGTTTAAAGTTCTCAGAAAGTAAAATCCTTTGCATGGCCACCTCGAGTCCCACCGCTCCTCAACCGCCATCTACGAGTCACCAAAAATGTTAAAGGAGAAGGTGAGTCACCAAGACTCGATATGTAACCCTTCCCCGGTTAATACAACATTTCATACACAACATATAACAGCTTAATTAAGCAAAGTATCATGTACCCAACCTAGCCAACCAAACACCTTTGTCTACCCCACGTGGTACCATACCACTTTGGTGACCGTAGTCACGATGTGTTACCAAAACACTGGTGGTGCCAAACCACTGGTGACATATAGTCACAATGTGCTACCAAAGCACCGTGTCCGTAGACACAAATCGGGTGATGGGGCCAACCCATCGTGTGATACCAAATCACCGCGCGATTTATCCCATATCTCAAGTGGGGCCAACCCACGGTGGTGTTAACCACAGGGACAAGTCGCTATGAGGTACCAAACCTCCGGAGGTACCAAACCTCTGTGACATATAGTCACGATGTGCTACCAAAGCACCGGTGCTCGTCGACCGACGATATCACCGCCCCCTCCTCTCATCAACCCACATAGTCAACGAATCACATATAGATTTATCATATGTATTATCACAACATGCTTTCCAAAAGCATAAAATAGCAATCATATGCACAGTACTTACCTGTTACCCCGTGATACCGTTATGGTATTCAAGCCATTGCCACATACATCAAGTTAGCAATCACATTACTTAGCATAATTTAATAAGTTAAATGGTGTGTATGTACACACTGTTACTACGATAGTCTTAAATCCCAAGAAGAAACGTTGGTCACCACAGGATCTATCCGTCCTATATTCGACCAAAAACATGGGTTAGTCTTATGGCCTATTCGGCCAAATCCAAAATATTCAAAGGGTTAATATTTAACCCGAAAGCCTTACCTAACACCCTTGAGTACTAGCCACCAAGTGTTTTTCGCTTCCTAATCGGCAATCATTAAGTTAGTAGCCGTCGGCTTAATCGAATATCATGAATGAAGAAAACAGATCTTACCACCTTACCCCAAAATCTATTGCTCCCAAGCAACGGGTTCACCTGCTTGCTTCCGAATCCGAAGGCCCTATATTTTAATCAAGCGATTAGTAGCCTTAACAGTCATTGCCGAAATAGTCACTTACCCACCCTCCAAGTCGACAAGAAGAGAAAAGAGAATCCTAGACATTCGGCCTAACATACTTACCCTCCAAATTCGATTAGAGAATGCTTCCCCCTCCTTGTTCAGTATTCGGCCAAGGTTCCAAAAGAAGAGAGGGTTTTTCTTTTATCGGTTTTTTTTGGGAGAATAATCAAAGAATAAACAACAACTAATGAAGGCTAGCCGAAAATTGAGAGAAGAGACTAAGGGAAATCGGCACACCAATAGGGATTAGATTCGGCTAGAGACTAAGAGATGGAAGTGGTTCTTAACTTTGAAGAAAGAAAAGAAATCGGATGGCAACTAGTTGGGAGAATTTCTACTACAAAAATTCTTCTAAAAGAATTTAAGATGGTAGATGGGGGTTTATATAGGATTTCAAGATCCCCTAGTAGCCTTGCCGTCCACACCTCCTTGTTCAAGGAGTTCAAAATTTCGGCAACCTCTCCAAGTACTCTTGGCCACACATTTCAATTAATTCAAATAATTTGAATTAATCACTTAATAATCCCTTCTAATCAAATAATATCTTTGATTATCCTATGAAATTATCATATCTCTTGTATTATCAAAAGGTTTAAGCAAATTAAAACTAATTAAAATGCTTAAATTATCCCTTAATAATTACACCTAATAAAAGAGTTTGAAGGAGAAAACTCTCCCCTTTGTGCCGTCCAAAAAAAAAAAAAAAAGAGGAGGATTTTGTGACTCGAACACAAGCTCTCCCTTGCTCCTTGGTGGCGTCACATGTAGCTCTTAAGTGGGCTTCTTTTTGCCACTTAACCAAGGGCTTTTTAGTGTTAAAAATACCCACATTTATTCTTATAACACCACTTACCAAGGCTCCCTTCTTTTAAAAGTTAAAAACTAAAATTTCCTACCTAATCGAGCCAACACAAAGCCTTAAATTGACCATTATTATTCCATAAATAATGACACAGCAGTTCATACATAAGAAAAATAGTCAACTTCCAAATAGCCCCACATTTGGGATGTTACATGTACAAAGATCTAAGGGAACAATTTTGGTGGTCTGATCTTAAGCAAGAAGTGACTGAATTTGTGGGGAAATGTTTGACGTGTCAGCAAGTTAAGGCTGAACACCAAGTTCCATCAGGATTGCTTCAACCAATCGAGATTCCGCAATGGAAGTGGGAGAGAATTACCATGGATTTCGTTAGTGGGCTTCCCACGCCGCCTACTAAGAAGGACTCGGTATGGGTGATAGTGGACCGTTTGACTAAGTCCGCGCACTTCATCCCGGTAAGAGTTGACTATTCTCTTCAAAAGCTGGCTAAGTTATATGTGGCGGAAATTGTGAGGTTACATGGTGTACCGGTATCGATCATCTCTGACAGAGACCCAAGGTTTACGCCTCGCCTCGGAGGGCACTTCATCAAGCTTTAGGCACTAAGTTGGACTTCACTACGGCTTTTCATCCACAATCGACGGGCGATCAACGAGTTATACAAGTGTTGGAGGATATGTTGAGAGGCCGTGTGATGGATTTCCGAGGATGTTGGGAAGACTATTTTCCTTTAGCTGAGTTCGCCTACAACAACAGCTATCAGGCTAGCATTCGGATGGCACCATATGAAGCATTGTATGGTCGGAAGTGTAGAACTCCTACTTGTTGGACCGAGTTAGGAGAACGCCGAGTTTTGGGTCCGAGTTAGTGGTCAAATCGAAGAGAAGGTTGAGATGATTCGAGCATGGTTAAAGGAAGCCTCGATAGGCGAAGTCGTCGACGCAGACCTTAAGCGGAAGGAAATAGAGTTTGAAGTGGGAGACCAAGTGTTTCAAAGTCTCGCCTTGGAAAAAGGTAATGAGGTTCGGTCGCAAGGGAAGTTAAGCCCAAGGTTTATAGGGCCCTATCGAGTACTGAAGCGAGTTGAAGCAGTGGCATACCAATTGGAGTTGCCACCAGAGTTGCGGCAGATGCACGACGTATTCCATGTATCCATGCTACGTCGTTACCGATCGGATCCGTCTCATGTGGTACCTATCGAAGAAGTAGAGCTAAGGCCAGACTTATCCTACGAGGAAGAGCCGATTCGGATATTGGAACGTGATGAAAGTGCTACGGAGGAAGTCAGTTCCTCTAGTCAAGGTGTTATGGCGCAATCATGGATCGGAAGAAGCTTCGTGGGAACCAGAAGAGGCAATGCGACAACAATACCCTCAATTATTTTAGTTAGAAAAATTTCGAGGACGAAATTATTTTAAGGGAGGTAGAACTGTAACATCCTGGAAAGGGCCTATACATTTTCGGTTTAATTGTACGAAGTAACATGTTTTATGTACTAAGAATAAATTTTGAACATTTTTGGAAACCTGAAAATGGATGGAAATGATTTGGAAATGATTCAAAATAGGAAAGTGCACATTTACGAAACTTGGAAATGTAAGAAAATGTCAAGTTTACAGAGCCGAACGAAAATTTTTGGAAACTTAGAAATGACTTAGAAATGTCGAGTTTTAAAGTTTAAAAGAGGAAATTAAGGCAAGGTGGCCTTAAAAGAAAAAGTTTGTGAAATTTGACACACAAACAGGCTTGGAAAAGTGGCCTGAAGATGCCACTTAGGGCCTCTGAAATGGCGCCACATGCAAGGTGTTGGGCCTGGTTCGAGTCACTTGGGAAGCAAATAAAAGAAGTTTTATTTTTGCTTCCGAAGCTCGAGGTGGACGGCACAAGCCTTCTAGAAAGGAGGAGTTTTATTCTCTTTAATATTCGATTAATAAGGTGATAAATAAGGGATTTAATTTGGATTATTTTTGAAGAGATAATAAAGGATTATTCTCTAATTATTTTAAATTAGGAGATAAAGCTATCAAATAAAGAAGAGTGGTGGCCAAGTAAGGGATTCTGAGGAGTAGTTTCGGCTATAAAAGGAAGGAAATAGGGCTACTCATCAATTTTTCTTCCTCCTCCTCTCTCTCGCCGAATTTTTGAGTGCTCTCCTCTCTTCTCTTCTCTTTTCTTTTGTCAAGCCGAATCTATAGTCCACCATTGCCAAAATTATCAAGTTTCTTTTCCTTATTTTCGTGGAAACCAAATACCCCAAGAGAACCTCTAGTCGACTTCTCCATTAAATCCCAAAAGCCAAACTTTATCATCTAGTCATCAAGGCCGATTCTTTAAGGGGCTTTTAACAAAGGGTGCTACCGATTTCTTAAAAAGGGTAAGATCCAAAGTTTGGTTTCAATTCTTTTATATTTTAAACCTATCTAAAATTTAGGGACTAATCTCTATTATGGATTTTGGCCGAGTTATGGAAGGGTGTTTTCTGGGATTTAAGAAATTGTCAACTACAAGAAGGTATCCTTCTAACTTCTAAGATCTAAGGTAAGTTATGAATACCATTCGGCCATAAGCTATATTATTATGATTTAATGTTAGATTGGATCTAACATGGGTACATAGGGATTTCGGCAAAGAATAAAGAAGCAAGGATCCAATTCGGGATTTAAGATTTGGAAGGTAAGAACAAAGGTAAATTCGGCCAAGGCCTATTTTAGTAGTAGATCTATTATTATGTGTTTTAAGCCGAAAACTAACCAAATCAAGGGATTTAGTGACTAGCCGATTTCAAAGGGGAAAAATACGAGTTTCTGGGATTTGATTAAATCATCAAATCGACACCAAGGTAAGCTTTAAGAATACAAATCCTACTAGGATTTGGTTTTCTAGCCGAATAGGCTTTGTGCTAAATAGTAAGTGATTAATCAATTGTAGGAACTTGAGATCTAAGGCAGTAGATCAGATTTCGGGATTTCAGTGAAGTGGTTAAGCAAATCAGGTGTGTACCCCACACTACTTCATAATAAGTTTTATGGCTATGTCTATTAAATATGTGATAATAAGAATAAGAAAGTAGCTAAGGTACCATGTTATGGTACTAAGTACTCAGGTACGTTTCCTACTCCTACTAGGAATATGAAATATGTTATTTGTAACATGAGAATAAGCATGTGATATTTGGCATATTAATGCATATTACAAAATGGGGCATATGGGTTTGTTTGAAAGGGGAAGTGAATGTGGTGACTTAAGACCAAGAACACGGTGACCTAAGACCGTGATATCTGAAAGTGGTGACCTAAGACCACGATGTCTCGAAAGTGGTGACCTAAGACCACAAGAAAACTGAACGTGGTGACCTAAGACCACGAATGCGGTGACCTAAGACCGCAATTTGGAGTGTAGCGGAAGGAGGGTCGACTTAGTAGTCCCCACGGTGTGCAGGTTGGTACGGGGGAGTGTAGCGGATGGACAATTAGGTTTGGGTTTGGGAATGCATCATAATTTGTATGCTATGATATGAATGCGTAACATTTGTATGCCTGATTCTATTTTGATTTAGTGTTTGTGTACACATTGAGTCTGTTTGACTCACCCTGTTGGGGAATATTTTTCAGGTGATGATCAGTGATGGACCTGACGGGCGGAACTTGTGGTGGCCATGCTCAACATGAAGTTTTTATTTTATGAACTACTATTTTTATTTAAGTACTTGAATGACTTGGAAATTATTTGATGTAATAAGGCCATAAGGCCATAGCTGAATGGTTTTCCATTTATTTCTATTTATTATGATTATGAGTTTTACCTATTAAAGTTTAAGTAAACTTTTTAATATAAAGAATTGAATTCGTGTTCAACACAAGCCCAACCCAAACAATGTTTTTTTTTTTAAAATCGCACAAATTTTTCCTAAGGACAAAAGAACTTTGAACCGGTTTACTTGAGGAACATACCAAATCTGGTCAAAGCTCGTGGGCCGGGTTTGGGGTGTTTCAATTTACCATGTATTTCATACTTCACAAGTATAGACCAATAATCACAAGGTTTTCATAAAATCATTCTCGTGGAAAATCATGAACACATAATTTCATGAAGTCAATGCTTATAAACTTTACGTACATACCTGTACCAATTTGTAATACTTACATACTCTTTCTCTTATTTGACATACCCGTTGAATTTCCCATTGAACCATTTGGAATACTAAAGGATACTCGGGAATCTCGTACGTACAGTACCGTACCAATGCCATATCCAAGATATGGTCTTACATGAAATCTCATATCGATGCCAATAGCCCAGCTATGGTCTTACACGAAGTCTATGTAACCCCCCTAACCCGAGAGTGTCGCCGGAAAGGGGTTAAGAGGTATTACCGATCAATCAGAACATTTAACATCTAGAATTTACGACACAAAGTCAATCACATTCATAGTGTCCCTTAAATGAGTCATCAAGACCCTAAGCATGCTTATAAACCGAGTCGGGACTAAACCGAAACACATATAAAATTTCATGAAAATTTGAAACTTTTCTAAAATGCAGGGGAGACACGCCCGTGGGAGGAGACCGTGTGCCCTCCACGGCTTCAAGACACCCCCGTGTGTCCTTCCATGTCTATATACTTGACTTGGTCCCCATGGCCACCAGCACGCCTCGCGGTGTGTCCTGGCCGTGGTCCTATCTTTGTCTTCCCACCACGGCCACAAAGCACGCCCATGTGCCATGGCCGTGTGCTCTTAGCTAGCTATCGACTTATACACCACGGTTAGTGACACCCCAGTGTCGAGGCCGTGTGCTACTAAGTCAGACCGCCAATTCACCCACGATGCCTGTAGGCACGCCTGTGTGTTTTGACCGTGTGACATTATAGGCCATTTTGCAAGGCCAACATGCCACCCACTTAGGTTAAACCTAAAAGCAACACATACCAAAACATATCATGCACATAAGGCAACCAAAAACTTACCAAGATGACTATCCAATCTATGCAATCAATTCCCATTCCAATCATAACAAATTCAATACCAAAAAATCTATCTCATCACAAATATAATACATTCAATACCAACCATCATTCCTTCTCAATTTCACTAATTCCTACTAGCATTTTACCAACACAAAGTTACCATTCAATAGTCAATTTCTCAACCCACAAATCATGCCAAAAGATGCATCACATATATCAAATTCATTCATGATAAGACTAGCACATATCTAGCCACATCTCATGGCTACTTACAAACATCAAACATGATTCAAATGACCAGCCTATACATGCCATAATTTAACTATGTACATCTTTCCAAAATACCCAAAATATATTGCCGATAGTGTGGTCGAGATGCTTGTGATCCCCAGATCCGAGCTAGCTTTACTGACACTGCAAAGCAGAGAAAGAAATCACACAGTAAGCTTTCTATAGCTTAGTAAGTTCGATATACAATATAATCGTGTCATTAAACCAAACCAATATAATCAATAACCATCACATAGATCATTTCTCTCTTATCCATACTATATCATCCCTAGTCAAGATACTCATTCATCCATCTATAGCTTTATCTATAAATTCATCAATCACAAAGGTTCAAGACATACCTTGGCTAACACATAGTTATTCAATTTCCAAGCTACTCAATGCTCAATATTACTTGTTAATCATCCTTTAATATTCAATCAACTTATTAGCACACTCAGTGCTATATACATGGTCGGTACATATTAGTCATCGCACACTTAGTGACAAATTTTCCAACCGACTTATCTCGGTAACGCACACACAGTGCCAATTCTATAAGCCGAAGCTTTCATAACATCGCACACACAGTGCTATTCTTTTCTATTTCGATTTTAATATCACACACTTAGTGCCCTTAACTAAATCCTGCACATAGCATCTCAATTTCATACACATATACACATTCATTTCAAAATACAAAAACATATGATAATAACATGTATTATATCCGAACTTACCTCGGATGTCAAAATATTGAAACGGTCGATTAATCGAGTACTTTCTCTTTGCCTCGATCTCGATCCGAACCTCTCCTCTCTTGGCCTTAAATCAAGCCAAATTCTTGCCGAAAATTACAAAACTTCAAACCCTTATTCATCCTCCAACTTTCGGAAATAACAAAGATGATAACATTCATCTTTTCTTTCATTTGTTTTATTAATATTATCATATTAAACATTTTACCTATTTGCCCCTTTATTAAACATATAAGACAAATATATTTTAAGGCTAATAAGTCATTTAGCCACCCACTATCTTTAATAATGGCTTAATAACACATAAGGCCTCCACCTTAAAAAGCCAACCACAATTTAGTACTTATAATTCAGCACATAGCTTTTACTCTTTACGCGATTAAGTCCTTTCTCTAAATTCGACACTCAAACCATTAAATTATCACACAGAATTTTCACACAGGCTAAGTCACATAATATTCACACAGAAAATATCATTAAAATATTTATACAACCTCGGATTTGTGGTCTCGAACCACTGTTTCGACTAGGGTCTAAATTGGGATGTTACAACTCTCCCCCTCTTAGGGATTTTCGTCCCCGAAAATCTTACCAGTGAATAGTTGTGGATGTTGCTCTCTCATAACGTTCTCAGGCTCCCACGTAGCCTCTTCAATTCCGTTTTTGTGCCATAATACTTTCACTAAGGAAATTTTCTTATTTCTCAACTCTTTAGTCTCTCGTGCCAAGATTCGGATCGGTTCTTCACTATACGACAAGTCTGACTGAATCTCAACCTCAGTAGGAGCAATCACATGAGACGGGTCTGATCTGTACCGTCGAAGCATTGACACATGAAACACGTTATGAATCTTTTCTAACTTAGATGGCAATTTCAATCTATAAGCTACCGGCCCAACTCGTTCAATAATCTCATACGGTCCGATGACCCTCGGACTCAGCTTGCCCTTTCGGCCAAATCGAAGTATTTTCTTCCACGGAGACACTTTCAAAAACACTTTATTACCGACCTCAAATTCGATATCTTTTCGTTTCAGATCTGCATAAGACTTCTGACGTTCTGAGGCTACTTTCAAACTATCACGAATCACTTTCACTTTCTGTTCAGTCTCTTTTATTAGATCAACCCCGTGAATCTTATTCTCACTCAGCTCAGTCCAATACAATGGAGTTCGACACTTTCGACCATAAAGAGCCTCATATGGTGCCATTTTGATACTAGATTGATAACTATTGTTATATGCAAACTCAATCAATGATAAATGCTTTTCCCACGTGCTTTCAAATTCAAGTATGCAACATCTCAGATGTCTTCGAGAATCTGAATGATTCGCTCGGATTGACCATCCGTTTGCGGATGAAAAGCCGTACTGAAATGCAATTTTGTGCCTAAAGCATCTTGCAATTTCTTCCAGAATCGTGAGGTAAATCTCGGATCTCTGTCAGACACAATAGATAGAGGTACCCCGTGCAATCTCACGATCTCATCAATATATAATTCATCGAATCTATCAAGTGAATAATCTATTCTCACTGGAATAAAGTGAGCTGACTTCTTCAATCTATCAACTATCACCCAGATTGCATCTTTCTTGCTCGGAGATAAAGGCAAACCCGACACAAAGTCCATCGTGATTCTCTCTCATTTCCACTCAGGAATCATAATCGGTTGTAATAAACCGGACGAAACTTGATGTTTAGCCTTAACTTGCTGACAAACTAAACATTTCGACACAAAGTGAGAAATGTCTCTTTTCATACCATGCCACCAATAAAACTGTTTCAGATCATTATACATTTTAGTACTCCCCGGATGTACAGTCAAATGACTATTTTGAGCTTGATTCAAAATCATTTGAATCAACTCTGAATTTCTTGGAACACAAATCCGATCTCTGAATCTCAAACAATCATCACTATCAACTCAAAATTCTGATTCAACATTCAATTCACATTGAGTTCGTTTAGCCATCATTTCAACATCATTTTTCTGAGCATCACTAATTTGCTGTACAAACATCGGCTTTACTTTCAGTTCAGCTACAACCACACCATCATCACATAGATCTATCATATTACTCGTAGCTCGCAAAGCATATAACGATTTTCGGCTTAAGGCATCAGCTACAACATTAGCCTTACCCGGATGGTAATCTATCACAAGTTCGTAATCTTTCAATAACTCTAACCATCTTCTCTGTCGCAAGTTCAAGTCTTTTTGAGTCATCAAGTACTTTAAACTCTTATGATCAGTATAGATGTGACATTTCTCCCCGAATAGATAGTGACGCCAAATCTTCAATGCGAACACAATCGCAGCCAATTCAAGATTATGCGTTGGGTAGTTCTTTTCATGCGGTTTTAACTGTCTTGAAGCGTAAGCAATGACTTTCCCTTCTTGCATCAGCACACAGTCCAAACCATTCAATGATGCATCACTGTAAACTATGAACTCTTTGCCCGATTCAGGTTGAATCAAAATCGGTGCTTCACGTATGACACTTTCAACTGCTCAAAACTCTGTTGGCACTTTTCTGACCACTCGAATCTAACATCCTTTTGTAACAACTTTGTCAATGGAGTTCCAATCATTGAGAAGCCTTTCACAAATCTTCTATAATATCCATCTAGTCCCAGAAAACTACGGACTTCAGACACATTTCTCGGAGGCTTTCATTCCAAAATAGCAGAGATTTTACTCGGGTTAACTCGTATCCCAGCAGCTGATACAATATGCCCCAGAAAACTGACCTCATGCAACCAAAATTCACATTTACTAAACTTTGCATACAACTGCTTCTCACGTAGTGTTTGTAGCACGGTTCTCAAATGTTCGACATGCTGCGTCTCATCTCGCGAATAGATCAAAATATCATCAATAAATACCACAACAAAACAATCCAAATACGGTTTAAATATCCGATTCATCAGATCCATAAACACTGCAGGAGCATTTGTTAGTCCAAAAGGCATCACTAAGAATTCGTAATGTCCATACCTCGTTCTAAAAGCAGTTTTCAGCACATCAGATTCTTTAACTCTCAACTGATAGTAACTAGATCTTAAGTCTATCTTTGAAAACACGGTAGCTTCTTTCAATTGATCAAACAAATCATCGATACGAGGCAACAGATATTTGTTCTTTATCGTCACTTTATTCAACTGTCGATAATCAATACACATTCTCATAGTTCCATCTTTCTTTTTCACAAATAACACAGGAGCTCCCCAGGATGAGAAACTCGGTCGTGCAAATCCTCTGTCAGTCAATTCTTGCAATTGAGATTTCAACTCTTTCAATTTGGTTGGGGCCATTCTATATGGAGCTATCGAAATAGGAGCAGTTCCCGGCACTAACTCAATACCAAATTCCACTTCTCGAATTGGAGGTAATCCTGGTAACTCTTCAGGAAATACATCTGGAAACTCACAAACCACAGACACCGATTCAACTTTCTTTTCCGACACCTTTGTATCAATCACGTACGCCAAATAAGCTTCACAACCTTTTCTCACATAGTTCATAGCTTTCATCGCAGATACAACAACTTGTAATCCTTTCATATCACTGGACTCAATTCGAACTATCTCACCATTCTGACTCTTCAATTCAATATTCTTCCTCTTACAGTTCACGATGGCATTATGCAAAGTAAGCCAATCCATACCCAAAATTATGTCAAATTCATCAAATGGTAGCAACATCAAGTTGACCGGAAAACATAAATCACGAAACATCAATGGGCAATTCTTGCATACCTTATCCACCAAAACACACTTGCCTAAGGGGTTCGATACTCTAATCACAAATTCAGTAGACTCAATAGGTAGAGTCTTATTGAATACTAAGTTCATACACACATAGGAATGGGTTGATCCAGGATCTATCAATGCAACGACATCAATATCAAATAAAGTGAAAGTACCGGTGATGACGTCGGAGATGATGCTTCCTCTCGTGCGCGATAGCATAGGCTCGGCAGAGTGCTCTCGCTTCGACCTCGTAGTGTGTCGAGCTTGTCTCCTTTGACTTTCGCTCACATTTTTGTTGTTTCGGGTGGTCTACCTCTAGCCACACATTACTTGGTCTTTCAATCAACATTCTCCTCTTCGACCATCTTTGGGCAATCTCGAATAAAATGATCTCGAGATCCACATTTATAACAAACTCTATTGTTGTACTTGCCCCAAAGACTCTCCCCCACATGTCATCTTCCACACAATGCACTTTTCGGGTTTGTTACTCTTAACACTACCAACACTTGGTTCATTCGAGCTTGAATTCGTAAACCAATGACTTTGTCTCGAACGATCTCTACTTGTATGTCCCAACGAAACATTTGAACGATTTATTTCATCTCTATATCTCTTTGCTGAAGGTTGAGAGAACTTATTCATCGATCTCTTTCTTTCATCACGAGCCTCAGAATAAGCTTTCTTCTTCTCTTTACTGAGCTCCTCAGCTTTACATGCTCTTTCAACTAACACAACAAATTCATTTATATCAAGTATCCCAACCAACAATTTAATGTCTTCATTGAATCCCTCTATGAAATGTTTGCACATAGTAGCTTCGATCGAAACACATTCTCTCGCGTATTGGCTCAATCTTACGAATTCTCGCTCGTACTCAGTAACAGTCAAATGACCCTATTTCAAATCTAGAAACTCTTTACGTTTCTGATCAATGAAACGCTGACTGATATACTTCTTTCTGAACTCAACTTGAAATAAGTCCCAGGTGATTCTCTCTCTCGGAACCACAGATATCAATGTTTTTCACCAGTTATAAGCCGTGTCTCTCAACAAGGAAACTGCACACTTAACGCACTCATCAGGATTTAACGACATCTCATCGAATACTCTGATTGTATTCTCAAGCCAAAACTCGGCTCGCTCAGCATCGTCATCAGATGTGGCCCTAAACTCCTCGGACTCGTATTTCAGAATCTTATCTACAGGTGGTTTATTCAATCTGATCGGATCTACAACTTGTGGCACAATAGGTACTTGTGGGGGTGGAGGTTGGGGAGTAGTCGGATTCGTTTGAACGAACTCCGTAAACCATTCACTCATCATACGGATGAAGGCTTGCTTAGCCTCTCCTCCCTCACTACCTTCATTCGGCCTAGATGTGGCCGGCGCTGTCCCTTGAGCGGGAGCAGGCGCATTACTCTCTACGTCATTAGCAACTGCTCGATCGGGATCCATTACTATAAGAAAACACATTTTCAACTGTCAGCATTCATCACAATATCGCAATTTCATATATGGCATGTATAGCTAGACTCACACGCGCTACGTTAGTCTGAGAATCGACTAAACCGTAGCTCTGATACCAATAAAATGTAACACCCCTAACCCGAGACTGTCACCGGAAAGGGTTAAGAGGTATTACCGATCAATTAGAACATTTAACATCTAGAATTTACGACACAAAGTCAATCACGTTCAATTACAATCATAGTGTCCCTTAAATGAGTCATCAAGACCCTAAGCATGCTTATAAACTGAGTCGGGACTAAATCAAAACACATATAAAATTTCATGAAAATTTGAAACTTTTCTAAAATACAGGGGAGACACGCCCGTGGGAGAGACCGTGTGCCCTCCACGGCTTCAAGACACCCCGCAGTGTCCTTCCGTGTCTATATACCGACTTGGTCCCCACGGCAACCAGCACGCTGTGTGTCCTGACCGTGGTCCTATACTGTCTTCCCCACCACGGCCACCAAGCACGCCCGTGTGCCATGGCCGTGTACTCTTAGCTAGCTACTGACTTATACACCACGGTTAGCTAACACCCTCGTGTCGAGGCCGTGTGCTACTAAGCTGTAATCTACCAATTCACCCACGATGCAGTAGGCACGCCTGTGCCTTGACCGTGTGACATTATAGGCCATTTTGCAAGGCCAACATGCCACCCACTTAGGTCAAACCTACAAGCAACACATACCAAAACATATCATGCACATAAGGCAACCAAAAACTTACCAAGATGACTATCCAATCTATGCAATCAATTCCCATTCCAATCATAACAAATTCAATACCAAAAAATCTATCTCATCACAAATATAATACATTCAATACCAACCATCATTCCTTCTCAATTTCACTAATTCCTACTAGCATTTTACCAACACAAAGTTACCATTCAATAGTCAATTTCTCAACCCACAAATCATGCCAAAAGATGCATCACATATATCAAATTCATTCATGATAAGACTAGCACATATCTAGCCACATCTCATGGCTACTTACAAACATCAAACATGATTCAAATGACCAGCCTATACATGCCATATTTTAACTATGTACATCTTTCCAAAATACCCAAAATAGATTGCCGATAGTGTGATCGAGATGCCGATCCCGGATCCGAGCTAGCTTTACTCGACACATAAGCGAGAGAAAGAAATCACACAGAGAAGCTTTCTATAGCTTAGTAAGTTCGATATACAATATAATCGTGTCATTAAACCAAACCAATATAATCAATAACCATCACATAGATCATTTCTCTCTTATCCATACTATATCATCCCTAGTCAAGATACTCATTCATCCATCTATAGCTTTATCTATAAATTCATCAACCACAATGGTTCAAGACATACCTTGGCTAACACATAGTTATTCAATTTCCAAGCTACTCAATGCTCAATATTACTTGTTGATCATCCTTTAATATTCAATCAACTTATTCGCACACTCGATTGCTATATACATGGTCGGTACATATTAGTCATCGCACACTTAGTGCAAAATTTTCCAACCGACTTATCTCGTGAACGCACACACACAGTGCCAATTCTATAAGTTTGAAGCTTTCATAACATCGCACACACAATTGCTATTATTTTCTATTTCGATTTTAATATCGCACACTTAGTGCCCTTAACTAAATCCTGCACATAGCATCTCAATTTCATACACATATACACATTCATTTCATAATACAAAAACATATGATAATAACATGTATTATCCGAACTTACCTCGGATGTCAAAATACCGAAACGGTCGATTAATCGAGTACTTTCTCTTTGCCTCGATCTCGATCCGAACCTCTCCTCTCTTGGTCTTAAATCAAGCCAAATTCTTGTCGAAAATTACAAAACTTCAAACCCTTATTCATCCTCCAACTTTCGGCAATAACAAAGATGATAACATTCATCTTTTCTTTCATTTGTTTTATTAATATTATCATATTAAACATTTTACCTATTTGCCCCTTTATTAAACATATAAGACAAATATATTTTAAGGCTAATAAGTTTTTTAGCCACCCACTATCTTTAATAATGGCTTAATAACACATAAGGCCTCCACCTTAAAAAGCCAACCACAATTTAGTACTTATAATTCAGCACATAGCTTTTACTCTTTACGCGATTAAGTCCTTTCTCTAAATTCGACACTCAAACCATTAAATTATCACACAGAATTTTCACACAGGCTAAGTCACATAATATTCACACAGAAAATATCATTAAAATATTTATACAACCTCGGATTTGTGGTCTCGAACGACCGTTCCAACTAGGGTCTAAACCGGGATATTACAGTCTCATATCGATGCCATATCCCAAATATGGTCTTACACAAAGTCTCATATCGATGCCATATCCCAGATATGGTCTTACACGTAATCACAGTAACCCTAATGTCATGACATTTGTATCCTATCTATTCCTAATGTTCAATCGGGACTTTCGCTGTATCGAATCTCCGTCGGTCATTTCCGTAATATCGTACTCAATAGCATTCATATTTCATTTTAATAATGTAGCATTTACCACAATTATATCAATCAAGTCTTTATACACATATAATTTAATGCTTATTAAACATACGAACTTACCTCGGCATAGAAATGGAAAAAAGGACTAAATCGTCAAATACTCGTTTTTCCACCGTTCTAGGTCCGACCCTTATTTTTCTTGATCTATAATATCACATTTAACTTATTTAATAATTATACTATTCAAATCAGCCCAAAATCACATTATGAAAAAAATTACATTTTTACCCCTAAAGTTTGACATTTTTACATTTTTGTCCCTAGGCTCGTAAAATGAATTTCATTCAATTTCTTAAAAACCCAAGCCTAGCCGAACCATTTTCATACTCATAACAGCCCACATTTTTCATTTAATCAAACTTTTCTACTCATTTTATAGACTTTTACAAATAAGTCCTTTTTGACATTTTTACCGAAAATCACTTAGCAAAAGCCGTTTAACAATCAACAAACATGCATTTTCTACCATCAAACATCAAAATACATACATGTTCAACATGGGTAAAATTTTAGAATTTGACATCTCTTCAAATTAGTGGTAGAAATAGATAGATCGAGTTACAACGACTTCAAAAATGAAAAGAGCATTAAGAACGGGGCAAGATTGGACTTACAATCAAGCTTGGAAGTGGCCAAACCATAGCTATGGCTTCCCCCTCGTAAAATTCGGCCATGAGGAAGAAGATGGACAAATTTTGGCTTGATTTTTGCTTTTTAATTCTTTTTAATAACCAAATTACTAAAATGCCCTTAATGAAAAACTTTAGAAACATACCAAACCATGTCCATTTTTGTCCATCAACTTAACCAATGGTCTAATTAAAATCTAAGGACCTCTAATTTAAAATCTCATAGCAATTGGACACCTTTAACATATAGAATTCAAGTTTTGCACTTTTGCAATTTAGTCCTTTTGACTAAATTGAGTGCCCAAACGTCAAAATTTTTTAACGAAATTTTCACGAAATCGTTCCATAAAACTGTAGACCATAAAAATATAATAAAAATGAATTTTTCTGCGTCGGATTTGTGGTCCCAAAACCACTGTTCTGACTAGACCCAAAATCGGGCTATTACGCCTGACCTGACCTAATTTTGTTGTAAAAAATTAAATAGGATAGATGAAAGCCTATGAGCACCTCCAATTGCACTCTAACCACAATCTTACACAACACAAAATGAAAGTGTAAAATGAAAGACTTGGTCAATAGTAGCACTTAAAATTAAGGCCACAACTCAATAAAAATATATTCAACATAACAATGTAATAAATTATAGAGATAGTATTGCATAAAACAATTACATCACATTAGCATATGTAACACCCCAAACACGGCCTGGACGTCATGCCCAGATCAAGCGATGTCACATGGTAGTGTGTTTGAAAACCGTAACTTTGCTTAAAATAATTCCCGTTTAGAAATTTTTTATTATTACTTATTAATTCTAAAATCGTGTTATTTAATCAGTCGAAAGTTTTCAAACCGTTTATTCAATGCGAAAACTTTTATAACAGTTTACGTGTTTGTGAGTATTTTGTTAAAACGTTTGTTTCTTTTGAAAACCCGAGATATCCTAATACTAGCAGTTATAAACCATAACCAATAAAAATCCCAAAAAATAAAAATAAAATAAAAATCCACAGAGGCCATATTTACAATAAAATACCAAAAAAATTTAAAATCATAAGTAAGTACGAAACAGTGTCAAGAGATCGTGTGGCCACCGCTGAATCCTCTGCCGCACTGATCTACATAAGTCTGGGGGTTACATGTACAGATTAGACAAAAGGGGTGAGTTTACGTAAACTCAGGGTGTAATTCCCATAAGGATAAATGACGGATGCAATTAATCACGATGCAGGTCTAAGCCCTTTCTCGATGAATGATGATCGGTTTGGGCCTTAGCCCATTTCAGTACAGAAGAAGTCATGTCATGTAGTAGGGCATTAGCCCCTCACAATAACAGTAACAGTAACAGATATACAGTCACAGAATCTTACCCAGCCAGCCTCTACACACCATCTCCGTCCAACCCTACACTCCATGTGGGGATATAATCAACCCACCCATCCCTACACTCCAAATAGTACCTTAAGCGGCACTAGACAGTAGTTTGCAAATAGAAATCATCGATGAAGTTAGGCTCAAGCCTTTCAATTACACTTCCTCCGATTAACATCAACCCCAACCCAATGCAATGCAATATACTGCTTATGACATGCTATCTCATGGTAACAGTACATACAATATTAGATTAGTAGAATCTCATCATGCTTAATAACATGCATATATATATCAGACATACAGTCATTTCAGTCAATTAGGGGTCTAGGTAAGCTTACCGACCCTACAGTAGGTTCACAGTCGACTCGGGCGACCCGTGCAACCTTAGTAACAAAGCAGTGAAAATGGGCTCACACGCCCATGCTGTCTGCCCGTGTGGGCCCGCACGCCCGTGTGGCCCACACGGCCCAAAATGGCCTTGGACGTATGAATCACACAGCCTGGCCCAAAAATCCCACACGCCCATGTGATTCACTTGTGTGGGCCATACGGCCCAATTCGGTCCGGCCCATGTGTCACACACGGCCCACCTCGTCGATCACACGCCCGTGTTCCGTCACACGGACGGCCACACGTCCGCGTGGTGTCGACAGCCCCAGTTTTTGTCTTTTCACCGATTTCCGTTTTCAGTGTTGTGGTTACACACACCTGCTTTGATCTTGACGTCTAGAACTCCCAAGCACTCCTGGTACCTAAAATCGGTAATATACAATTGATTAATCGATTAAACCATCAAATTCCTCTAAATCCCGAAGCACGGTAATCATTTTTCGAGCGATAAGCCATTACCTTATATCGAGTAGCAGGAATTCCCCGTCTTTAAAATGTTGACGTGCGATCAACAGCCTTTCGATAAACCCCTAACCACCAAAAGAATCCATATAAACACTTGTCCACATCCTAGTTAAAAGTTTAAACAAAACTCAACTTACCGAAAGAGCAGAGTGGACGATGCGCAGGAAGAAAGTAAAAGATAAAAAGGACCGGAAAAGAGGAAGAATCAAGGCAAAGGTTCGGCTAGGGAAAGAATAGGAGAAACGTCAAGAGACTTCCAGCAAAAAGGGGAGAAACCGAAAATTGAGAAGAAAACCAGATCCACCTTAATTCACTTACCGTACAGATGGAAACGAAGGTTGCCACAAAAGAATGATTGAAGCAAAGAAAAGCAAAAAGTAACGTCAAGGGTGGGTGAAGAGAAGCAGAATTCAGCAGTAAGGGAAAGAATTGAGGAATGAAAACGGTAGAGATGGGGGAGAGAAATCGTCAGAAAGATGGAGAGAAAACTGGCTCTCTTTTTTCGAAAAAGAAAAGAAAATGATCAGATTTTGGATATTCTCCCCCATAATCCCCTAATTTTCTCCCACTTATCCCTAAATTCGCTCCCACACTTCCCCACACCCCTCAAACACTCCAAAATCTTCCACTACTTCCCCACATACCTCAAACACTCAGCATTTTACCACACTTCAAACTCCTACACGATAAGTACAAAAAAACAACTCCCTTGCACGCACAGGGATTCGAACTCAAGTCCACCAGCATATTGACACTCCACTTAACCACCAGACCAGCAGGCCCATTCTAATATGTTTTTACAAACAATTAAATAAAAGTCTACTGTCCAGAGATAGGGCTTAATTCACATAAAAACAAAAATTTTGCCCAAGTCAAGGCTTGAACCCAGGACTTCTCAGACACTCCCAGAACACTTAACCACTGAAGCAAATACACAGTTATGTCAATTAATGCAGAATCATAAACAAGTATTTTTGGGGCGTTACAGCATAGGCCTTTTTCAATGAAATCATGCCAACTTATTGCATTTCTAAATAAAAGCTAATTATTTATTAATTTAATCATTAATGAATAGTTGAATTAATTTGTTATCATTTAATTATCACATGTAATGTATAACATGATTTTTTTTTAGTTTTTCAAGATATTTATTGAAGCGAGCCAATAAAATGATAGATTAATTTACTTCACAACATCTTGCATTTTCTAGATGCATAAGAAAGACTCTAAGATTTTGATCTATTAAAAGGAAACTACTACAATTATCTTTCAACGTAAACTTGAGATAAATTTTATTTTAATTATGGAATGCATAAATTTAATAGAAAAAATAAAAGATAAGAAAGATGAAATTATACCTGTTAACTTGTTATTGGTAAGAGAAAATGTTTGGAGAGAAGTCAATTTTTCAATAACGGAAGGAATTTCACCTGAAACATATAATTAATTTAATCAAAATTTATAAATAAATAATCTAAAAATTGCAAACAACAGCACAAACTTAAAAAGGGAGAGGAAGCTAGTTTTTTTTTCCCATAAAGTTGGGTTAATATTTTGATTGTAAGGAAAGGGTATAAGCAAATCATGTTTAAGCCATAAAGTTGGGATAATACATCCATTGGCAAGATAACGATCTATGGTTGTTTAAGTCAAAAGTATTATATTAAGAAATTAAAAAAATTGTACACTAATTAAATATAACAATTGAAAGTAGAAAATCATATTTATATGTTAAGTTGTTATTAGAAAATCAATGAATTTAAGAGAAGTTATGTTTGTAATATTTATTGGAATTTCACATGAAATATATAATTAAATTCATAGCTTACTGGTACAACTCATGTACTGTGTTTATCTCTTATTCAATAATAGGAACTATGGCTGAGCAAAGATTAATTAAACAAATAAATAATAAGGCAAAGATTCATAGTTTCGGATTTTTTTCTCTCAAATCTTAGATTTCTAATCTTTGACTTATCTTTAGTTTGTTTATTGTTCAACACCTTCTTCACTAATACTAATCATCATCTTTCTTGATAACTCAATTCTAGGTTTTGAAATATATAAAACAAACAAGATATATGGATACTATTAATGCTACATGTTTGTATATATAGACATATCTTTTTGAAAATTTTACCACACAATTGTAACCATTAATATATCATCCAAAATCTAAAAATCATCAAACACAAAAAAAATATTACTTCAATAAAATAACTACTTGACCATTTTTTTAATGGTATGATTATGTAACATAATATATCCGAGTTTCAGTAAGGACATGATTTTGTTAAATGAAATAATAAAAATAATTGTTAAATGAAATAATAAAAATTGAGCTAATAGAGACAAAATCAGAAAATAAAGGACTTCAAAATGCAACAACAAACGAGATGAGGAATGAAATAAAACGCTCAACTTTTTTTTTATTTTTTCTCGAGAAACAAACAGAAAAAACTTACCGATTGGTTGCGGCAGAGGAGTGTCAATGGCAATGCAAGAGAGGGGATAATGATCGGCGATGCAAAGAGAGGGACGATCGACAACGATGCAAAGAGATGGTCGGGGAAAGATTTGGGGATTTTGATTTGGGGAGTAAATTTAGGGATTTGGGGAAAATTTTTAGGGGAAAAATAAGGGATTTCAGGGATATGAGTTGGGGATAAAACTGAGCAGAGCAAAACGACACCGATTCGTTTAAAATAAAATGATACTTTGCGGCGTTTTTCTCATAGCACTGCTAATGCTTGACCTTTTGCGGCGTTTTTCCGTTAGCGCCACTAATGTATAATATTTGCAGCGTTTTCCATCCAAACGCCGCTAAAAGCTAAAATTCCTATAGTGTTGGTTCTACATGCAATTCATTTCTGGTTTCAACGTGCTAGCCGAGGGACTGATTGAACATATATAATTAGGGCTCAAATAATTTATATTTAAGTTTCAGCTTTTCACCCATTAATTATAAATTTATTTAGTCAAGAAGTCATTCTACTATAGTGTCGTGACTGAGCTCTCCCTAAATATATAGCATTACAAAAGCTACTTAATAAGTGCTCGTCCAATGACCTTATCATAAGTGTGTTACCTTCATTGGATATCCTTAATCTCTTTGGGATAAATTCATTTTCGCAATATGATATTATTTTATCTCATAGTAACCATTGCATCTTTCTTTATGAAAAGTCAATTATTATCAAATAGTAATCAAGTCATTTATCACAAAAACAAATGACCCATGGCCACATTCACTTTTCATCTATCATGTAATGCCGATGAGAGGATACCATTTACCCTTTAGTTGGGCTACGAATTCCACTATTGTGGAATGATGCTACCTACTGCAAAAGTTATATACCCAACATACCAACTTTTGGTTCCTTATCTATTTGAACTCAAGCTAATAGAAGCTAACGCTAATTAGGAGCAAGATGTATGTTGTAACACCCCTTACCCGTATTCAATGCCGGAACAAGGCTCGAGGCATTACCGGACTTATAGCACAAGCATTCACACAATCTCGAGTCATAAAATTTGTGTAACACCCCAAACTCGGCCCAAACACTACAACCGAATCTGGTATGTCACTTGAGTGATTTTACAAAAACATGTGGCACTTTTGAGAAAACAGTTATCAGGTTTAGATAGTTATACCGAAAACTTAATAATTTATTAAGTTCATATAAGATAAAAAGATATAAAATGCCGTGGTAAATTTTAAATAGAAACCGAAATTTCATACATGTCTTAGCTTAGTTTAAACATAAAATTTAAATGCCCATAAATGAAAGCCCAACATGAAACCAAAACATAAATAATAGTCTAGTGGCCCAAGGCCTTATTACAACGAAATATAAAACCCACTTAAATAAATTTCTTAAAAATAGATAAATAGGGTAAAGTCTTTTGCTGAGTTTTCAGTACTCTATCGCATGGCCACCTTGCTCTCCTCTCCAAATTTCTCCGATGCACTAAGTGCTACCCAAATTGTTAAAATAATAGGGTGAGTCGCGAAAACTCGGTGTGCAACCCTCGTGCACCATCGGCTTGGGCCTTAGCCCACGGATCGTAATATATAACATAATATAGTAGATAGCATACATAAAACCCAACCCAATCCTAGGTTTCCAACCGCTACACACCACCCTTACCTGCAAATCACACCATTGGGGATTTCTACAATCAACCCACACCACTACACACCATCGATGGCATTCATGCTGCAGCTTAGTCATTCATCGTCAAAGTCGTGACAAAGTCACCAGTCGAAATGGCAAGAGCCACCGAAAATGCGAGTCACACAGAGTCACCAGTCGAAATGGCATAAGCCACCGAATGCATCACTTCCCTTCATCAATCACCCAACCCCAAGTATATATAGAAATCGACATACAAAACATATCATTTTAACAGAAACATTCACTAATGAATGGCAGAAATCACTAACCTGATATTTAGCCTTTACCCTTCTCGGGTTTCCAAACATTATGCCGGGATTTCAGCATTTAACAGAGTATAGCAGATTTATCACATGTATATATATATTAGCAAACAAATCTAATGGTGTGAGAAGTTACACACCTGGTTTTACGAAGTACTAAACTCTTAGTCGGTATCCTTGCTATCCAGATTTATAACTTGGTTCAACAAAAGCCGGAAGATACGAAGATTTGACCTCCCCTACATTCGGCCAAGGGTTAATAAATACCCAAATTTACACGTTAAAAATCAATAGGCCTCCTTACCTTGGAATCCCGAAAGTAACACTATTTGAGTGTTACTGAACTATGACTTAGAGATCTACGCGATTGACTCCACTAAAATTCCCTTTAGATTTCGACACAAGCAAACACCCCAGAGTGATTTCGGCAATCACAGGAGACGAGATCTCACGATTTCAGCTTTTATGAAAATCCCGAAAAAGATGAACTGATGTGTTTTCGGCTTTCGAGATTCTGAGTGAGGTATTTCGCTTTTTAGAAGAATTGAATGGAGTTTCAGTTTTGGCTTATGAAGAATAAACAAAAGAGCCTTAGCAATTTCGGCTAGAAGTAATTTCTGATGTAGAAGAAGAAAAGACTAGAGAAATTTTGGCAACAGAGAAAATCGAAAGAAAGTTCTCAGAGAAACTAATGAAATTTCTAGACACCCCCTAGCTATATCTTGAATCGATTTTCCCCTCTCCTGTGTTTGATTTTCTACCAACTCGCAACTAAGAGATCACTTTTATCATTCTATCCTTTATCCACAATAGAGCACTCATCCAACAAAGACCTAATTATCTCCACTTTTCCCTCCTTTATCAGCTTTAGTTATCCATAAAAAAATAATAAAACTCCTACAATTTAGCATTGTAGCCGTCCCTCCTTTATCCCCTTTAGAGTGCCGAATTTGGCCCAAAACTTGGGCTCCAAGCAGCCAAAATTTGGGCCCTCACCATCCCTTAATAACGCCACACCCTTTTCTCCTTTGTGGCGCCACCTTGCTTTGGGCCGCAAGCCCAATCTGACATTTAAAACACAGATAACTACCTTTTAAAGTGCTAGAGTGCCTACACAGATATTTAGTCAAGGCCTCAGCCCATTCTCAAACCCAATCTGGACCTCAAATTCTTAATTAACATATTTAAGCATACACTAACAAAAATGCACAAGCCCATAAATTCAGGATGTTACAGTTCTACCCCCCTTAAACATAAATTTTGGCCTCGAAATTTACCTGATCAAAAGAGATTGGGATATTGCTGTCGGATAACATCCTCTGGCTCCTATGTCGCCTCTTCTGCGCTGTGATTTCGCCACAGAACTTTGACCAAAGGGACGGACTTCCTTCTCAACACTTTTACGTCTCGATCCAAGATTTGCACAGGTTCTTCCTCAAAGGATAAATCTGGCCTTACTTCAATCTCTTCCACCGGTACAATGTGCGATGGATCAGAACGATAACGTCTTAGCATCGAGACATGAAACACGTCATGTATCTACTCCAACTCTGAAGACAACTCCAACCGATAAGCCACTAGGCCCACATGCTCTAGTATCCGATACGGCCCAATAAACCGAGAACTTAACTTACCCTTCCGCCAAAACCTTATTACCTTCTTCCATGGAGATACTTTCAAAAAGACTTGATCTCCTACTACAAATTCCACCTCCTTCCGCTTTAGATCCGCATAAGATTTTTGTCGATCAGACGCCTCCTTCAACCGAGCCCGTATTATCTTAACTTTCTCCTCCGTTTCTGAAACTAGTTCTGGACCCAACACCTGGCGTTCACCCAACTCTGTCCAACAAGTGGGGGTACAACATCTCCTTCCATATAACGCTTCATAAGGTGCCATCTGAATACTAGCTTGATAACTGTTATTGTATGCGAATTCTGCCAAAGGTAAATACTCCTCCCAACTACCCCTAAAGTCGATGATGCAACCCCTTAGCATATCCTCCAAGATCTGAATTACCCTCTCGATCGACCATCACCTCAGGTGAAAAGCAAGATACTAAAGTCTAACCTTGTTCCCATTGCTTGATGAAGAGCCTTCCGAAACGTGACATGAATCTAGGGTCCCTATCTGATATGATCAACACCGGTACACCATGTAGTCTCACGACCTCAGCCACGTACAACTTAGCCAACTTCTGCAGAGAATAGTCAACACAAACCGGTATGAAGTGAGCAGACTTCGTGAGTCGATCCATAATCACCCAAATTGAATCCTTCTTAGTGGGCGTAAGGGGTAACCCACTAACAAAATCCATCGTGATTCTCTCCCATTTCCACTGCGGAATCTTCACCGGTTGCAACAACCCCAAAGGCAACCGGTGTTCCGCTTTCACCTGTTGGCACGTCAAGCATTTACCTACGAATTCTGTTACCTCTCGCTTTAGACCTGGCCACCAAAATTGCTCTCGCAAACCTCGGTACATCTTAACCCCTCCAGGATGCATAGCGTAAGGGCTACTATGCGCCTCCTGAAGAATCATCTGCCTTAACTTCACATCCTTTGGCATGCAGACTCTCCCTTGGAAACACAGAACTCCATCACAATTCAAGACCATTCCGCACTTGTCGAATTCGAGCACTCAAGACATCATCCAGAAGTTACTTTTCCTTGATTTGATTTGTCCACGTTGGTTTCACTTGGAGTTCAGCTACCAAACTGCCATCCTCATACAGACTGAGATGAGCGAACATCGCCCTCAAATCCGCTATCGCCTTCCTACTCAACGCATCCGCCACCACGTTAGCCTTACCCGGGTGGTACTCAATCGAGCAGTCATAATCTTTTAACAGCTCGACCCACCTTCTCTGTCTTAGGTTCAACTCCTTCTGGGTAAGGATATACTTTAGGCTCTTATGGTCCGTATAAATAACCGACTTCTCCCCATACAAGTAGTGCCTCCAAATCTTCAGAGTAAACACTACCGCTGCCAATTCCAAATCATGCGTAGGGTAGTTTAACTCATGTGGTCTTAACTGTCGAGACGCATATGCAACCACCTTTCCATCTTGCATCAATACACAACCTAAACCCGTGTGTGACGCATCACAGTAGACGGTAAATTCTTTTCTCGCCTCTGGCTGAATTAACACTGGCGCTTCCGTCAGGATCCTCTTCAGCTTCTCAAAGCTCTCCTGCTATTTGTCGGTCCACACAAACGGTGCTCCCTTCCTCAACAACTTAGTTAAAGGTGCCGCTATCAATGAGAACCCTTCCACAAACCTCCTATAATACCCGACCAATCCCAAGAAACTTCGAACTTCTGCCACAGACTTTAGCGGTTTCCAATCCAACACGGCTTCTATCTTCCGAGGGTCCACTTTGATTCCTTCTACAGAAACTACATGCCCTAAGAAAGTTACTTCCCTTAGCCAAAACTCACACTTACTGAACTTTGCGAACAACTGCTTCTCCCTCAAAGTTCGCAACACCACACGAAGATGTTCATCATGTTCCTCCTCTGACTTGGAATAAACCAAGATGTCCTCAATGAACACTACGACGAATCGATCAAGATATTGTTGGAACACTCGGTTCATCATATCCATAAATGCTGCTGGCGCGTTCGTCAACCCGAACGGCATCACCAAGAACTCATAATGACCGTACCGAGTCTGAAATGCCGTCTTATGAATGTCTCCTTCCTTAACCCTTAACTGATGATATCCCGACCTTAAGTCAATCTTAGAAAAGACCGAAGCTCCTTTGAGCTGATCGAACAGATCATCGATTCTCGGTAGTGGGTACTTGTTCTTAATAGTCAACTTATTCAATTAACGATAATCCACACACATACGCATGGATTCGTCCTTCTTCTTCACGAATAGGACCGACGCTCCTCACGGAGACACACTCGGTCGGATAAAAACACGATCCAACAGTTCTTGGATCTGAGCTTTGAGTTCCATCAACTCTTTCGGCGCCATTCGGTAAGGAGCAATGGACACCGGAGCCGTACCCGGAAGTAGCTCTATTCCAAACTCCACTTCGCGATCCGGGGGTAATCCGGGCAATTCTTCAGGAAAGACATCAGTGAAATCTTTGACTGTTCGAACCTCATCGACAGTCACCTCCTTAACATCCAAAGCACTGATAAAGGCTAGAAATGCATTACATCCCTTCCGAATCATCTTAACAGCTTTTAATGCGGACACTACGTTGGACAAGTAATTCCTTCTTTCTCCTAATACAACCACCTCCCGCCTTCCGGTATTCAACACCATGCGCTTATCCTCACAATCCAACTTAGCACGATGTTTCACAACAACAATCCATTCCTAAGATAAGGTCAAACTCTCCAAATGGCAATTCCATTAAGTCTGCCGGAAACACTACCCCTTGAGTTTCTAAAGGTACATCCTTAAATAGTTTGTCCACTACCCTAGATTGTCCTAAGGGACTAACCAAAGTCATCTTCCTAGAAGTTATTTCAAAATCTATACTTAGGGTCTTAGATACCGAACATGCAACATAGGAGTGGGTTGACCCAATATCAATCAAGGCAAGAAATGGTTTATCAATAATAAGAAACATACCAGTTATAACATCCGGTGCGTCACCATCCTCCCGTCAGTGAGCTGCATAAACTAGACCCGGCTGCCTCGCATCTACATTACCTGCACCTTTACCAGGTGCTCCACGACCCCGACCGAATCCATTTCCACCTCTGGCTGCGCCACGACCCCTCGGTCCCTACTGATCACCTCTCCTAGCCTGATCAGAACCTCGTCCGGCTGGCTGCACCTGATCCTTCTGTGGACAGTCCTTAATCATATGCTCCGTGGATCCACACCTGAAGCACCCACCGATTCTTCTTCTACCCTCCCCGGAATGTGCTTTCCCGCACCAATTACATGATCGATTCTGACCCGTCGGAGCACGAGCTGGCCCATCAGTCCTAGGCATTTTCTGAAGATTCTCAGATGCTCCTGACTGCCCAGAATTTCTCTTATTCCTTCCCCGCTCCTTATCTCTTTCCTGTCTTTCAGTCCGTTTTACCTCCTCAGCTATCTTTACTTTTTCAACCAGGATAGCAAAGTCCCTCTCTCGCTGCGGAGCTATCAATACCCTTAACTCATTCCGCAGCCCATCCTCGAACCGCACACAACGTTCATATTCAGTTGCTACCATTCCTCGAGCGTAGCGGCTCAAGCGTAGGAACTCCACCTCATATTCAGCCACAGATTTACCTCCCTGCACCAAATTCAGAAATGCCTTCCTCTGTGCATCCACATAGCTGGCCCCAACATACTTTCCTTGGAATGACTCCTTAAAGAAATCCCAATCAATCTGGTCTGCGGAAGTACCCTCTTTTACCGTGAGCCACCACTGGTAAGCCTCGTCTCGAAGAAGAGACACGACCCCTTTCAACTTCTCCTCCACCGTGAAGTCCAGGTCATCTATTATGCGCCGATCGCTTCTAACCATGCTCACCAGTAGGGGGCTACGCCAGAAACACCTCTAAACATCTCCGCTCCGTTGGCTCGGAGTCGTTCCAACACAGATTTCTAAGCTCCTGAACCCGTGCCTGCCCTAGCAACTCTTTCGAGGACCCACAACATCGCCTGAGATACTGCATCATCTCCGGGTGCCTGATCCCGAAATTCTCCCTCTACAGCCGGCAGCTCCGGCATCTCGTCTCCTGACCCGTGGCCAGACCCTGCTGGCTCTGACACGGTCATCCTACCCCTACGACGACCATGCGGCGGACGTCCTCGACCCCTTGTACTCATTCTTCCGATCGATGTTTATCTGATTAAGAATTTTATGAATTAATAAGTTTCTTCCACTGATTAACCACGAACAGTCTTATGAACAATAGTTTAAGAGTAGTTCTTTCGAATTCGGAATTACATCTACAAGTTTCAGTTTCAAGTTTGTCTCCTAGTTCTAAGAAACACATACATGCAATCATCAACATAAAAATAGCATCCACGAACTTACTTTCTTTGTGTAGGGGTATTTTCATCATTTCACTACCCAGGGGTATTTTCGTAATTTATCCTACAGGGGTATCTTCATAATTTTCCAAAAGAAATAGGGTTCCGTGGTGATTTCGCAATCCGGGGTATTTCGGTAATTTTGGTAAATTCGGGGTATTTCAGTAATTTTCAAACCAGGGTACTTTGGCCATTTTTTTTCAAATCAGGGGTATTCTGGAAAATTTTTACAAATCAAGGGTACTTTTCAAAATTTTACCAAAACTAAGGGTTTTTTTTTTAAATAGGGGTATCTTAGAGAATTTGATTTCAAAAGAATAATAGTGGCGTTCAGGTGTTTGTGGTTTTTGATTGATGTGGTCTGTTGTATATATTTTTTTAAAACCGTTGACTTTGTAAATCGGGGTAATTCTGTAAATCTGGGGGTATATTTGCAAATCATGGATATCTTGGTAGTTTTCAAAATAAGGGTAGTTTAGCAACATTGTGAAAATAGGGTGGCTGGTCCCTTTCGGGTTTTAGTTATGGATTTTGGCCCACAACAAATCCTCGCGGCTAGGGGTGAACAAATCACTACGCACTGTAGGATTCCAAAGAAAGAGGAGGTGAGTCACTAGGACTCGCTTAAGTACTGTGCTCTTCCGGATCCAATCCTGAACATGCATGCATACCGTTGCCACACCCTAGTCTTGCGACTGCTCACGGGTTTGTTTAGTGAAATTAAGTCTTATGAGATTGAAGGAGTTGTTTCAGCTAAGCCTAGAGTCCATCAAGTTCTAATCTAAATAGTCTACGTTCCATACTGTAACATCCCCAAACCCGGCCCATTCACTACGACCGAATCTGGTTATGTCACTGGGAAAAGACGGTTGAAAATCTTCTTAATTTAAAATAAAACATCGTAGTTTGCTGAATTTTGGAAAACATATCTTTGGAATAAAACTTTGCTATTAAACTCATTCATTTTTAAAACTTTAGTTTATAATATCCAATTTGAATAAATAGGTTGCAAACCATAAATCATTTTCACGTAGCAATTTAATTTAAATAAACCATAGTTAAAGTAATACCAAAAACATAAAATGGCCTTTATTACAACCCAACAATTCAAATAAAGTACTTATATCAAAATCAAGCATGGAATAATTGAACATCATCTTCGGCATGGGCCACCTTGTCCTCTCCGATCCCGGTCCAGCTTTATGCACTACCTGAAAGGGTTAAGGAAAAAGGTGAGTCACCCAGACTCAGTGTGCTACCCTTTTTCCCGGATTAGCAAAATATCACATACAAACATAATCATGATCATCATGCATCCCAATCATATGCACCCAATCCTAACCGTCCATACACCTTTTCTACCCCGTGTGGTACCAAACCACTGGTGGTGCCAAACCACTGGTGACGTATAGCCACAATGTGTTACCAAAACACTGGTGACCGAAGTCACAAATCCAATGATGGGGCCAACCCATCGTGTGATACCAAATCACTAGCGACAATCCCGTATCTCAAAAGTGGGGCCAACCCACGGTGGTGTTAACCACAGGGACGAGTCGCAATGAGGTGCCAAACCTCTGGTGTCCCAAAGACACAAATGTGGTACCAAACCACTGGTGACCGTAGTCACGATAATCGAGTGATGGGGCCAACCCATCGTGTGATACCAAATCACCGCGCATTTATCCCATATCTCAAAGTGGGGCCAACCCACGGTGGTGTTAACCACAGGGGACAAGTCGCTATGAGGTGCCAAACCTCGGTGTCCAAGACACGAATGTGATACCAAATCACCGGTGGTTCCAAACCACCGGTGCCCAAGACACAAATCGAATGATGGGGCCAACCCATCGTGTGATACCAAATCACCGCGATTTATCCCATATCTCAAAGTGGGGCCAACCCACGGTGGTGTTAACCACGGGACGAGTCGCTATGAGGTACCAAACCTCTGGAGTACCAAACCTCTGGTGACATATAGTCACGAGCAGGTTACCAAAACACTGGTGCTTGTCAAAGCACAAAATATCACCGCTCTCACTCATTTAACCCATAATAGTCAAATAATCATGAATAGATCTCACACATTTACCACATGTAACATATGAACCATGCTTCCCAAAAGCATAATAATCTCGTGATTATGAGAGACTTACCGGAATCCTCGCTTGTACCCTTGAGGTACTAGATCCGTATCTATATCAAGCAGATTTACAGGCAACATATAATTAACACAAACATTAACTGCTATAAGTGTGTATGTACACACCTGTCACCCTTGGATGTTCTAAATCCCGAAAAGAAACGTTGGCCACCCTAGATCTACTTGTCCTATATTCGGCCAAATTCATGGGTTAGTCTTAGGGCCTATTCGGCCAAATTAAACCATTAGCAGGGGTTCCTTATGAACCCGGTTTCTTACCTTTCCTCGCTTTGGCTACTACCCTGCAACGCCATACTCCAAAAATTAAAACCCATCTGCTGCCTTCTTGGATCGAACCTAAGACCCTCACAGACGCTACCTCCAAATTTCTTAAATCACAAGACACAAAGCCTTTGCCAAAGCCTCACTTGTGCCAAAAATTACCAAAAATTATTCTTAAGACCTCACTTGGCCCGATTCCCTTTTCCACTAAAAATCCAAAATTTTCCAAAATCTCCCCTTTCATCCAAGCATTCTTAAAACCCCAAAACACATCCAAGCACACCCAAGAACCTTCCAACACCTACATTATACTCAAACCGCATAGCCCCTAAACCAGGGTGTTACAATTCTACCCTCCTTAAAAAAATTTCGTCCTCGAAATTACTTTACTAGCGAACGTCCGCATTACCACCTATCTTACCACCTTACGCTTATGTCGCGCACTCTGAACTTAACAAGTCATCATTCCACCTAGACCATGCCCGCGACAACACGTCCCTAGAACTCATATCTAGCGTCGCGATTTAATCGATTAAAAGTTTTATGCATTAGAAATTTTGTTCCACTGTTTAATCCACGAGCAAATTTTATGAATGAAGTTTCGGAAGTCGTTCTTTCGAGCAATCAAAGTTTCGGTTTCTAAAGTAATCCACTATTGCAACCATCCGATCACATCAATAACTCACAAGCAATAGTAAGGGGGTACTTACCTGGTGGACTTCGGCTCGGAGGTACAGGTGCCATGCAGGCCTAACCTGAAAACCTTTTCATAAAAGCCCATATTTCGAATAGCCCGCTTTGGAACTGCTTTGAGCCCAAAACCTCAAAGCCGAGTTTTGAACTGGCTCGATATTAAATCGTAACATCCCCAAACCCGGCCCATTCACTACGACATCGATCTGGTTATGTCACTTGGAAAAGACGGTTGAAAATCTTCTTAATTTAAAATAAAACATCGTAGTTTGCTGAATTTTGGAAAACATATCTTTGGAATAAAACTTTGCTATTAAACTCATTCATTTTTAAAACTTTAGTTTATAATATCCAATTTGAATAAATAGGTTGCAAACCATAAATCATTTTCACGTAGCAATTTAATTTAAATAAACCATAGTTAAAGTAATACCAAAAACATAAAATGGCCTTTATTACAACCCAACAATTCAAATAAAGTACTTATATCAAAATCAAGCATGGAATAATTGAACATCATCTTCGGCATGGGCCACCTTGTCCTCTCCGATCCCGGTCTAGCTTTATGCACTACCTGAAAGGGTTAAGGAAAAAGGTGAGTCACCCGGACTCAAATGTGCTACCCTTTTTCCCTGGATTAGCAAAATATCACATACAAACATAATCATGATCATCATGCATCCCAATCATATGCACCCAATCCTAACCGTCCATACACCTTTTCTACCCCGTGTGTACCAAACCACCGGTGGTGCCAAACCACCGTGACGTATAGTCATAATGTGTTACCAAAACACCGGTGACCAAAGTCACAAATCCAATGATGGGGCCAACCCATCGTGTGATACCAAATCACCGCGGCGACAATCCCGTATCTCAAAAGTGGGGCCAACCCACGGTGGTGTTAACCACAGTGGACGAGTCGCAATGAGGTGCAAAACCTCTGGTGTCCCAAAGACACAAATGTGGTACCAAACCATTGGTGACCGTAGTCACGATAATCGAGTGATGGGGCCAACCCATCGTGTGATACCAAATCACCGCGAGGCGATCCCATATCTCAAAGTGGGGCCAACCCACGGTGGTGTTAACCACGAGGACAAGTCGCTATGAGGTGCCAAACCTCTCGGTGTCCAAAGACACGAATGTGATACCAAATCACCGGTGGTTCCAAACCACTTTGGTGCCGAAGACACAAATCGAATGATGGGGCCAACCCATCGTGTGATACCAAATCACCGCGCATTTATCCCATATCTCAAAGTGGGGCCAACCCACGGTGGTGTTAACCACGGGGGCGAGTCGCTATGAGGTACCAAACCTCTGGAGGTACCAAACCTCACGGTGACATATAGTCACGATGTGTTACCAAAACACTGGTGCTCGTCAGCACAAAATATCACTGCCCCCTCCACTCATTTAACCCATAATAGTCAAATAATCATGAATAGATCTCACACATTTACCACATGTAACATATGAACCATGCTTCCCAAAAGCATAATAATCTCGTATTAACAGAGACTTACCGGAATCCTCGCTTGTACCCTTGAGGTACTAGATCCGTATCTATATCAAGCAGATTTACAGGCAACATATAATTAACACAAACATTAACTGCTATAAGTGTGTATGTACACACCTGTCACCCTTGGATGTTCTAAATCCCGAAAAGAAACGTTGGCCACCCTAGATCTACTTGTCCTATATTCGGCCAAATTCATGGGTTAGTCTTAGGGCCTATTCGGCCAAATTAAACCATTAGCAGGGGTTCCTTATGAACCCGGTTTCTTACCTTTCCTCGCTTTGGCTACTACCCTGCAACGCCATACTCCAAAAATTAAAACCCATCTGCTGCCTTCTTGGATCGAACCAAAGACCCTCACAGACGCTACCTCCAAATTTCTTAAATCACAAGACACACCACTTTGCCAAAGCCTCACTTGTGCCAAAAATTACCAAAAATTATTCTTAAGACCTCCCTTGGCCCGATTCCCTTTTCCACTAAAAATCCAAAATTTTCCAAAATCTCCCCTTTCATCCAAGCATTCTTAAAACCCCAAAACACATCCAAGCACACCCAAGAACCTTCCAACACCTACATTATACTCAAACCGCATAGCCCCTAAACCAGGGTGTTACACATACAACCCATCAAGCCCACATATATATATATATATATCACACAATGGTTTAGAAGACTTACTTGGCGGACTTGGGCCGGAGATGCAGGTGCCATGTCGAGCTAACAAACCTGTTATCATTTAAAAACATTCATGTTTTAAAAGCCCATCTTTAGAAAACGTTTTGAGCCCATAAACCCCCAAAGCCGAGTTTTGAACTGCTCACGATACCAATTTGTAACACCCCAAACCCTACCCAAACACTACAACCGGATCTGGTATGTCACTTGAGTGATTTTACAAAAACATGTGGCACTTTTGAGAAAAACATTATCGAGGTTTAGATAGTTATACCGAAAACTTAATAATTTATTAAGTTCATATAAGATAAAAAGATATAAAATGCCGTGGTAAATTTTAAATAGAAACCAAAATTTCATACATGTCTTAGCTTAGTTTAAACATAAAATTTAAATGCCCATAAATGAAAGCCCAACATGAAACCAAAACATAAATAATAGTCTAGTGGCCCAAGGCCTTATTACAACGAAATATAAAACCCACTTAAATAAATTTCTTAAAAACAGATAAATAGGGTAAAGTCTTTTGCTGAGTTTTCAGTACTCTATCGCATGGCCACCTTGCTCTCCTCTCCAGCCCGGTCCGATGCACTAAGTGCTACCTGAAATTGTTAAAATAATAGGGTGAGTCGCGAAACTCGATTGTGCAACCCTCGTGCACCATCGGCTTGGGCCTTAGCCCACGATCGAAATATAGAACATAATATAGTAGATAGCATACATATAACCCAACCCAATCCTAGGTTTCCAACCGCTACACACCACCCTTACCTGCAAATCACACCATTGGGGATTTCTACAATCAACCCACACCACTACACACCATCGATGGCGGTCATGCTGCAGCTTAGTCGCTCATCGTCAAAGTCGTGACAAAGTCACCAGGTAAAATGGCAAGAGCCACGAAAGCGAGTTGTGACAGAGTCACGAGCTAAAATGGCATAAGCCACCGAGCGAATCACTTCCCTTCATCAATCACCCAACCCCAAGTATATATAGAAATCGACATACAAAACATATCGTTTTAACAGAAACATTCAGCGATGAATGGCGGAAATCACTAACCTGATATTTAGCCTTTACCCTTCTCGGGTTTCCAAACGTTATGACGAGATTTTGGCATTTAACAGAGTATAGCGATTTATCACATGTATATATATATTAGCAAACAAATCTAATGGTGTGAGAAGTTACACACCTGGTTTTTACTGAGTACTAAACTCTTAGTCGGTATCCTTGCTATCGGTTTTATAACTTGGTGTAACAAAAGCGGGAAGATCACGAAGATTTGACCTCCCTACATTCGGCCAAGGTTAATAAATACCCAAATTTACACGTTAAAAATCAATAGGTCTCCTTACCTTGAAATCCCGAAAGTAACACTATTTGAGTGTTATTGAACTATGACTTAGAGATCTATGCGATTGACTCCACTAAAATTCCCTTCAGATTTCGACACAAGCAGACACCCCAGAGTGATTTTGGCAATCACAGGAGACGAGATCTCACGATTTTGGCTTTTATGAAAATCCTGGAAAAGATGAACTGATGCATTTTCGACTTTCAGAGATTCTGAGTGAGGTATTTCGGCTTTTAGAAGAATGGAATGGAGTTTCGATTTTGGCTTATGAAGAATAAACAAAAGAGAGCCTTAGCAATTTCGGCTAGGAAGTAATTTAAATGAGAAGAAGAAAAAGACTAGAGAAATTTTGGCAACAGAGAAAAAGCGAAAGAAAATTCTCGAGAGAAACTAATGAAATTTCTTTTACCCCTAGCCTATATCTTGAATCGATTTTCCCCTCTCCTGTGTTTGATTTTCTACCAACTCTGCAACTAAGAGATCACTTTTATCATTCTATCCTTTATCCACTATAGAGCACTCATCCAACAAAGACCTAATTATCTCCACTTTTACCTCCTTTATTAGCTTTAGTTATCCATAAAAAAAACAATAAAACTCCTACAATTTATCCTTGTAGCCGTCCCTCCTTTATCCCCTTTAGAGTGCCGAATTTGGCCCAAAACTTGGGCTCCAAGCAGCCAAAATTTGGGCCCTCACCATCCCTTAATAACGCCACACCCTTTTCTCCTTTGTGGCGCCACCTTGCTTTGGGCCGCAAGCCCAATCTGACATTTAAAACACAGATAACTACCTTTTAAAGTGCTAGAGTGCCTACACAGATATTTAGTCAAGGCCTCAGCCCATTCTCGAACCCAATCTGGACCTCAAATTCTTAATTAACATATTTAAGCATACACTACACAAAAATGCACAAGCCCATAAATTCAGGATGTTACAGTTTGTGTCCAAATTAAAACCATCCACATTCACGCATAAAGTCCCTAATACGAGCCTACGAGGCTCAAAACATGCCTTGGAGGTAGCTTGGGACTAAACCGAGAACTTTAGAAAATTTTACAAAACTTAGAAAAATTTTCATGTTACAGGGCTCGCACGCCCGTGTGGTCCAAGGGACACACCCGTGTGACCCTTAGACACGTCCGTGCTATAGGCTGTGTTCAAAATAGGGTGCTCTTTGACTTGTGCCACACGGCCGTGAAAGACGCCCGTGTCTCTGCCAGTGTACTCAGTTCTGGACATTCTGTTTTGCAACAATTAAGGTGCAGGGGACACTCGGCCAGATCACATGCCCGTGGGGCAGACCATGTGTCACACACGGCCTAGACACACACTCGTGTGTCTACCCGTGTGGACAAATTAAAGGCTATTTACCAAGCCATTTGCCACCCTTGTACACACATACACTTACACCAATTCAAGGCACATACACAACATACTTAGGTAACCAAATCATCCACAATTATGACCAACACAATATCCACATCTATCATACTCCAACATTTACTAAGTCACAATTGACTACTTTCAAGAAACCTTATTGTACACCACTTTATCATTTCATCAATAGACCACAGTTTCAAACATCTCACATTCATGTTATAAATAACATTTCTAAACATTTCACATTCACCAAGCATACCATGATCATATCACCATAGACATTGACACATATATGAATATACTTAGGCTTACAACCATGTTAGCATATATGAGCCAACTTATATGGCCAAATAGGAAAACAAACCTTTGACAATCACAAGCCAACACATTGGCTACAATCACAATGACACATTTAACAAAATGAATAAGTCCCTATACATGCCATAGACTTAAAATACTTGAATTCACTTATACCCAAAATGATAGCTTGATAGTGTGATAGGATCTCCGACGAACTCCAACTCGAGCTAGCTTTATAACCCTAAAAGACATGGGAAAGGAAGGGGGTAAGTGTAACAACCCGATTTATGGGGTAGTCAGAATAGTGGTTTCGGAACCACTAATCTGAAGTTGAAGAAACTTATTTTAATATTCCATTATGAGCTATAGCATGATTATATGGGTGCATGAAAATTTTGGTGCTTTAATTTTAGCGATTTCATGTTTAATCGCGAAAAAGGATTGAATCGCATAAAGTGCAAAAGTTCTATTTTACAAGTTAAAGGTGCATACTAGCCATAGAATATTAATTGGAGGCCTTTAATGTGCAAATTGACCCTTAGATATAGGGTGGCCGGCCATAGGGGGACAAAGAAGTCAAAATTAGTACCACCTTTCTCAAAAGTTGTTCATCTAACAACTAAGACTCATTTTCTTCCATATAAATGCAGCAAATCACATAAAAGCTCTCATGGAAAAACCCTAAACTTTTCACCATTTTGCAAAATAGTCCCTTCATTAGAAAGCCTAAGCTTTAGAGGTTCCAAATGTACAATTTTTATCAAGAAATGATCACTAGAACACTTACTTGTAAAGAGAGAAGTTTGCTGAAATTTTTTTGAGTTCTAAAACCCCTTGTTTGCTGAAACTTTCTGTGAAGGAAGATGAGTAAAAAGATGAATACCATCTTTTCTTTATTTTAATATAAAACAATCAATTTAGTCACCAACTTTACCAACTTTGACCAATTTTGACAATTTTTGTCTCCTATGGTTGGCCACCCTATCTTTAGGGGTCTAATTGCGCTTTAAAGACCTCAAATTAATATTCTTTAGCTATTAAACACCTTTAGCCTATAAAATGGAACTTTCGCACTTTATGCGATTTAGTCCTTTTTCGCGATTAAGCATGAAATCGCTAAAATTAAAGCACCAAAATTTTCATACACATATATAATCATGCTCAAACTTATAGAATAACATAAAAATAATTTTCTCTAACCTCGGATTAGTGGTTCTGAACCACTGTTCTGATTAGCCCCTAAACCGGGCTATTACAATTCTCCCCCTTAAGGATTTTCGTCCCCGAAAATCTTACCGGTAAAAAGGTTGGGATAGTGGTTTCTCATGGTCTCTTCAGGCTCCCAAGTAGCCTCTTTTATTCCATGTCTCTGCCATAGCACTTTGACAAGGGCTATACTTTTGTTTCTTAGCTGTTTGACCTCTCGTGCCAAAATCTTAACCGGCTCTTAACCATAAGTCAAGTCCGGTTGAATTTCTACCTCTGTTGGTACTATCACATGAGAAGGGTCCGAACGGTATCGGCGCAACATGGATACATGGAAGACATTGTGAATCTTTTCCAGCTCAGGTAGCAAGGCCAAACGATAAGCTATCGGTCCTATCCTCTCGGTAACTTCATAAGGTCCGGTAAAGCGCAGACTCAAGTTGGAAAAGGCGAACATGGTCGATAATGCTTTAAGTAGAAAATCATTGTTTGCGCTGAGAGCCATGAATACATGGATGGCTTTGTTAGATGATGGTTCTATTCTAGCCGAGCTTAGAGCTAGACCATTATTTCTCCAAGAGATTTGTGAACCTCAAAAAGAGGACGGTAGTTTACAAGCCAAAAGATTTTTATGTGAGTCAAATGTTGAGTCAGACTTTCGGGTAAGTCCTGATGGATACTTGAAGTTTCGGGATAGGGTCTGTGTACCCAGAAATGATGAACTTATTCGTAAGATTTTGCATGAGGCACATAATGGATGTTTATCTGTGCACCCAGGTAGCACGAAGATGTACAATGACTTGAGGAAGTGGTATTGGTGGCCTAGTATGAAGAAGGACATTTCTGAGTTTGTATCTAGATGCCTGATTTGTCAACAAGTGAAGGCTGAACACCAAGTGCCTTCGGGTCTACTTCAGCCCATTATGGTTCCAGAGTGGAAGTGAGACCGTGTTATAATGGATTTTGTGACGGGTTTACCGTTGACGCAGAAAAAGAAAGATGTTGTATGGGTTGTAGTCGATAGGCTCACGAAGTCGACCCATTTCATACCAGTACGAGTCGATTACTCGCTTGATAAGTTGGCTGAATTGTACGTGTCAGAGATAGTAAGACTTCATGGAGTACCTTTATCGATTATCTCGGATAGAGATTCGAGGTTTACGTCACAGTTTTGGAAAAAGTTACAAGAGGCTATAGGCACAAAATTGAGCTTCAGTACAGCTTTCCATCCACAAATCGTCGGGCAGTCGGAAAGAGTAATTCAGATACTTGAAGACATGCTTCGATGGTGTGTTTTGGAATTCCAAGGTAATTGGGAAAAATACTTACCGTTGGTGGAATTTACCTACAACAACAGTTTTCAGTCAAGTTTGAAGATGGCACCTTATGAAGCATTGTACGGGCATAAGTGCCGAACGCCCTTGTATTAGACAAAACTCAAAGAGAATCAAATTCACGGGGTTGATTTGGTCAGGGAAACCGAAGAGAAAGTAAAGGTGATACGTGAATGTCTAAAAGCGGCCTCAGATAGACAAAAGTCTTATTCAGATTTAAAACAGAAAGAGATTGAGTTCCAAATAGGTGATAAAGTATTTCTGAAAGTATCACCATGGAGAAAAGTCCTCAGATTTGGCCAGAAAGGCAAATTGAGTCCTCGCTTTATCAGACCTTGTGAAGTTACTGAGAGGATAGGACCAGTAGCTTATCGTTTGGCCTTGCCACCTGAGCTGGACAAGATTCACAATGTCTTCCACGTATCCATGTTGCGTCGATACCGTTCGGACCCTTCTCATGTGATAGTACAAACAGAGGTAGAAATTCAACCGAACTTGACTTATGGTTAAGAGCCGATTAAGATTTTGGCACGAGAGGTCAAGCAGCTGAGAAATAAAAGTATAGCCCTTGTCAAATTGCTATGGCAGAGACATGGAATAAAAGATTTTCGGTAAGATTTTCGAGTAAGATTTTTGGGGACGAAAATCCTTAAGGGGGAGAATTGTAACAGCCCGATTTAGGGGCTAGTCAGAATAGTGGTTCAAAACCACTAATCTGAGGTTAGAGAAAATTATTTTTATGTTATTTTATAAGTTAGAGCATGATTATATATGTGTATGAAAATTTTGGTGCTTTAATTTTAGCGATTTCATGCTTAATCGCGAAAAAGGACTAAATCGCATAAAGTGTGAAAGTTCCATTTTATAGGCTAAAGGTGTTTAATAGCTAAAGAATATTAATTTGAGGTCTTTCAAGTGCAATTAGACCCCTAAAGATAGGGTGGCCGGCCATAGGAGACAAAAATTGTCAAAATTGGTCAATGTTGGTAAAGTTGGTGACTAAATTGATTGTTTTATATTAAAATAAAGAAAAGATTATATTCATCTTTTTACTCATCTTCCTCCACCGAAATTTTCAGCAAACAACGGGTTTTAGAACTCAAAAAAATTTCAGCAAACTTCTCTTTTTACAAGTGTTCTAGTGATCCTTTCTTGATAAAAATTATACATTTGGAACCCCTAAAACTTAGGCTTTCTAACGAGGGGACTATTTTGCAAATTGGTGAAAAGTTTAGGGTTTTTCCATGAGAGCTTTTATCTGATTTGCTGCATTTTTTATGGAAGAAAATGAGTCTTAGTTGTTAGATGATCAACTTTTGAGAAAGGTGTTACCATGAAAACACCTAAATGGACCTTTTGTAAAGGTTGTAAAATTTGTTGTAAATGTGATATATGTTGGGTTTTGATGATAGCCATAAAAGAAATAAATTTTCACCTAGGCTTGTTAAAGGTAGAAATTTGATTAGAATTGATTTCCGAGCCTAGGGGTAAAATGGTCATTTTGCCAAAGTCTAAGGGTAAAATAGTAATTTTGCCAAAGCATGATTATTGAAATGCATTTATAAATGTGATATTAAAATGAGCTAATTTGCTATTATAGAGTAAGAAGAACCAAGAATCAACCTCGATCGGGGAAAGAATAAAATATCGGACTAGATCGACAATCTAGCCTATTTTGAAATCGAGGTAAGTTTGTATGTGATAATTCAACATTTGTGCTAGTATGTTTGAGAATTTTTGATGTTATCATGACACGTTATATTCTATGAAATTAAGTATTGTTGTTGAATGAGAAAGTTGAAAAATGTACGTTGTTGAAGTCCCGGTTGGACTATAATAAATATGAAAATACCATCATTGAGGTATGAAATAAATAAGATCATGTGTAAGACCATGTCGGAGACATGGCCTTGGCACCGAATTGAGATCCCGTATAAGACCATATTTGGGATATGGCTTCGGCATTGAATATGAAAAATCGTATAAGACCATATCCGGGATATGGCATCGGTATTCAGAGGTGATCCATGTGAGACCAAATCCGGGATGTGGCACTTGCTTCGTGTTTATGCTAATGATAATGGATATGTATCTTAAAGTATCCCTAGTGATCTATTGGGATAAATAGATCAGCTTAGAAATATAAATGAGAATTTTATTAAAGCTATGTGATTGAGCTAACACAGGTACCCGTGATTAATTCAGGAAAAACATTTACGATATGTGGCTTGGTATGTGCTAGATAACGGCAAGTATGAGTAAGTATAGCAAGAAGCCTATGACTTTGTGTGTGGTTATTTAATGCCATAGATGGATATTGTTATGAGCTTATTGTTGCCATTTATTTCCATGCAAACTTACTAAGCTTTAAGCTTACCCCTCTCATTTACCTTTCCCTTGTAGTATTGCCAAGTTAGCTCGAGAATTTGGGACGTCGGAGTTTGGAGATCACACTATCGACCACTTTTTGGTATAGTCAAATTAGATTTATTTTGAGTATGGCATGAATAGGACTTGGGTGTTTTGTAATGGCATATTTGTAAGCCAAATGTGTTGGCTACTATAGTTGTTCTTTTTATTTTGTAAGAGTTCATGGGAAGTTGGCCTATACTTGATATGTTCATATATTCAATGATGATTGATTTCATGAAGTTTATGCTAGTGTGGATGATTGATTTGAATTGGTATAAGTATGGTTGCTATGTTGGGTGGCATTTGGCTTGGAATATAGCCTTTTTAATGTCCACACGGGTAGACACACGGGTGTGTGTCTAGGCCATGTGTGACACACGGTCAGCCCCATGGGCGTGTTGATCGGCCGTGTGTCCCCTCGCATGCTAGAGTTGCGAGTCAGTATGCTCAGTAGTAAACACACGGGCAGAGACACTACCGTGTGGGAGGCACGACCATGGACATGGGCGTATGCCCAGGCCGTGTGAAGTCTACACCTAAAAATTAGGAATATAATTCGACACACGGTCTAAGGACACAGGCGTGTGCCTTGGCCGTGTGACCTTAGTGAGGTGATGACGTCACAAACAGAATGCCAAGGTTTTGGCACACGGGCTAAGACACGGGCGTGTTGAGGCCGTGTGAGGGACACGGGATAAACACATGGGCATGTGAAATGCCACACCGGCGTGTCCCATTCTTCACACGGGCGTGTAACCTTATTTCATGTCACAATTTTCTAAGTGTTTGAGAGTTTTCGGTTTGGTTCCGAAACATCACGAGTATTCGTATAGGGTCTCGTAGACCCATAATAGGGAAGTTACGATTGTAAATGAAAAAGTTTTAAGTTGGGACGAAATTTTATAGCCCAAAGTTGTAAGTTTAAGCATGACAAGTTCGGTAATGCCTCGTATCTGGTTCAGGCGTTGAACACGGGTAAGGGGTGTTACAAGTAAGTTCCCGTATAAGACCATGTCCGGGGCATGGCCTTGGCACCAAATTGAAATTTCGTATAAGACCATATCTGGGATATGGCATCGGCATTGAATATGAAAATTGTATAAGACCATATCCGAGATATGGCATCGACAATCGATATAAGATCCCGTGTAAGACCATATCTGGGATATGTCATCAGCCTCTAGAAGTGACCCCATGTAACACCACATCTGGGATGTGGTATTGGCGTCGTAATTATGTGAATGGGAAGGATCATGTATCTCCGAATATCCCAAGTGATTCAATGGGGTAAATAGTTAAGCTTATGATAGAGATGAGATTGATGCTAAGACTATGTGATGAAGTGATACAGGTATATGTGAGTAATTCATGAGAATGGTTTACGATATCTGGCATCATAGGTAATAGGTAAGAATAAGTATGAGTAAGTTATGGAAATGAGCTTGAGACTTTTGTTTTATTTCAATGCATTGGATGGATGACATTATGAGCTTTATGTAGCTATTTATTTCATGCAAACTTACTAAGCTTTATGCTTACCTCTCTCATTTTCCTTTTCCTTGTAGCATTGCCAAGTTAGCTCAAGAATTCGTGGAACGTCAGAGTTCGGAAATCACACTATCGACTACTTTTTGGTATAACCAACTTAGTTTCATTTTGAGCATGGCATGTATAGGACTTGGTCATTTTGTTATGTCATATTTGTTAGCTAAAGTGTTGGCTATTAATGTTGTTAAATTCATTTTGTAAAAGGCCATTGGAAATTGGCCAAAACTTGACAAGTTTATATATTCAAAGATAATGAAAATCATAAAGTGCTTGCTTGTATGGTTGTTTTGACTTTTAGTTCTTACAAGTGCCTTATGTCATAATATATGTTAGATTGAATTGGTATAAGTTTGGTTGTTGTGTAAGGTGGCATTTGGCTTGGTAGATAGCCTTTCAAATGTCCACACGGGTAGACACATGGGCGTGTGTCTAGGCCGTGTGTGACACACGGACAGCCCCATGGGCGTGTTGATTGGCCGTGTGTCTCCATGCATGCTAGGTTGGAAAGTCAATATGCTCAGTAGTAAACACATGGGCAGAGACATGGTCGTTTGTCTCGACCGTATGGGAGGCACAACCTAAGACACGGGTGTGTACCTTGGCCGTGTGCCCTTATTGAGATGCTGACGTCATAAATAGAATGCCAATGTTTTCACACATGGGCGAAGACACGGGAGTGTCATGGCCGTGTGAGGTACACAGGCTATGGACACCAGCGTGTGTCAGTGTAATATCCCGGGTTAGGGGGCTATTTTGTTATTGCATGTGTTTAGTGTGCTGTGTGGTTATTTCGGTGTTTTAGGAGCTTAATTGTAGGCTAGGAGTGTGCCTGAGTGAATGGGAAAATTTTGGTTTTTGGGTGTTAAGTGAAGGGAGCTGAGGAAACGGGGGTTTAAGAATTTTATTTGAGGTTTTGTTGCACAAAGGAAGAGCTGGCAAAGTGGCAAGGCATGCGCCACATGGGGGAGCTTGATGTGGCGTCATTTTCAGGTGAGGGAGGTCCAGAGTTCAAGCAGCGGAGTCCCCATTTTGGCTTCTTTTTGGGACGGCATGGAGGAGAGGTAGAAGGCTAGTGGAACTCTACCTTGGACCAAGTCTCCACTTTCAAATGGAGGGTGGAGAGGAAGTTTAGGAGGAGGACTTGGTCATCACATTTGAAATGTGAGGAGTGGAGTGAATGGGGGGGATTCTTGGCCGAATTTTGTGGGGGTGTGGACGGTTTGGTAGAGAGAAGGTGTGTGCGAAATGCACTTCTCATTTTGTGCATTTTCGCCAAAAGCATTTGGGAAGCAATTCTCTCTTTGTGCCTTACCAAAACCGAAAGTTTTAGCACTTGCCGAATTGTTCTTTGCTCATTTTTGTTTTCTAATTTTCCTTTGCTAGCCGAATGTCACCTTGAAGACACACCCGTGGTTTGTTTTCTTTCACTTTTACTTTTGGCCGAACCTAGCATTCCTCTTTCATTCTTTTTCTTTTTCTCTTTTGAAACTCTAATAGCCGAATATTCTCCTCCTCATCTTCTTTTCTTTTGTCCATTGTGAAGCCGAATTCTCCATTTCCTTTCTCCTTTCTTTTTGTGCCGAAACTCTACCCATTTACAATCTTTTTCTCTCCTTTACACTAAAGCCGAATTTAAGGATATTAAAACACCTGAAGCCGAATTCTTTTCTCCTATTGTAGCCTTGGCCGAATCTCTTGTGGTTCCCTCCTAGAAGTCATAGTTTGGCCGAATATTGGGTGTTGGTAAGTGCAAGGCCGAATGGCCATATCTTCCTCTTTTGATCTTTGTTGGTTATGGTTTGGTTAAGGGCCGACTATGGTCATTTTTGAAGGATTCTAATCCCTTCATTATAGGACACCAAAGGGTTTCAAGCAAGCAAGAGGAGCTATCTTCATCTGTTAAGTGATTAGGTAAGTGTGGTAAGTGATATTACTTCACTCGTTTGATTTCATTAAGGTAGGCTACAAGAGATTAATGACTCTATTTCTAGGTGAAGGCCGATTGTCAAAAGAGCCACTTTTGGTTCTGGGGTTTGGTTGGAAACCAAACCATTCGCACGTAAGGTAATGATTAATGTTGATTCTTTGGTTGATGGTCTTTGGCGAATGGTCTTAGTGCCTAATCCTATGTTGGTCGATTGTTCTAGGGGTTTGATAATCAAGGGGCTTAGATCGCTTTGGTCAGGAGTTCTAGACTCGTATTATCAGGTGTGTGTAACTAACACACTCTCTACTTAGTAACGTTGTTAATAAACTTGATTGCTTAATAAGATTGAAACAGTGAGAAGGATGATTGGATACCCAAAAGGGGTATGTGTATGCGATTCGTAAAGTCTGTTTCTATGATGAGTATTAATGATAATACATGATATCATGATTTATGTTATGCATGTTATGTGTTGTAATGCTTGATATGTTGGCATGATATGCATGGCTTGTATGAGATGCATAATCCCATGAGTATGATATGTGTGGGTGATACGAGAGGAGGGAGCAGTGGTATATTGTCTTGACGAGCACCAAAGGTGCTTTGGTAGCACACTTTGTGACTTTGGGTCACTGTGAGGTTTGGCACCTCCAGAGGTTTGGTACCTCAAATGTCTCGTCCCAGTGGCTTAGTACCACAAAGGGTTGGCCCCACAAATGATTATACGGGATTGACGCCGATGTTTTGGTAACACACGCGATGGGTTGGCCCCATCACCGCATTTGTGACTACGGTCACCAAGTGCTTTGGTAGCACATCTGCTGTGTCTTTGGGACACCGGAGGTTTGGCACCTCATTGCGACTTGTCCTCGTGGTTTGACCACCGTGGGTTGGCCCCACTTGAGTTATGGGATCGTCTCGCTAGTGATTTGGTATCACACGATGGGTTGGCCCCATCATCATCGGATTTGTGACTACGGTCACCGATTAGCTGGTAGCACATCGTGTCTTTGGGACACCAAAGGTTTGGTACCACAATGATGGATATTGTGTCTTTGGGACACCAAAGTTTTGGTAACACATTGTGACTATATGTCACCAAGTGGTTTGCACCACCACCAAAGGTTTGGTACCACACGGGGTAGAAAAGGCGATATGGATGGTTAGGATCGGGTTGCATTAATTATGTTGCTATGTATGATGTGTGTTAGCATGATGTTTCTTTGGGAGCGGGATTTGCACACTGAGTCACTCGACTCACCCTCTCCTTTGACTTTTCAGGTGACCCGTAGACGCGAACATGGAGTCGGGATGGACTCGGGGTGCACATGCCATGCTTTAATAAAGTTTTACTCAGACTCTACTATTTGGGTACTTTAGTTTATTACTTTAAATTGGGTTTTATTTCGGATTGTAAAAGGCCTTTTTAAGTTATGTTTTATGTTGTCTATGTTTTAAGTTGGTTTTTATATGCCTTAACAAAGTAACTTTCGGAATAAGTTTTACTAAAAGTCGGAAAGACAATGTTTCAAATTATAACGCAACGTGTTTTTAAACTATACCATCGAATATCGCACTAAGTTCACGATAAACAAATACTAAAAGGTTTCCAAATCAAACTTGTAGTCTCCTAAGTTCTAAAGTGTTTTATGTATCAATGAGAAACTAATGGGGTTTTAAATGGTAATAACCCGTGTTAACTACACATTCTCGCTAAGTTTTCAAAATCTTCTGGGTTTCAAATACATCAACCGCTTTTTTAACAAGACTACTCAAATTTGTTTCAAACACACTGTGTGTTTTCACTCGACTTTTAAACGGAACATCTAACTTTTCAAAAACGATTTCCCAGTAGCATACCGTTTCGGACGTGGTGTCTTGTCCGGGTTTGGGGTGTTACATTTGTGGTATCGAGCCAAGTTCAAAGGCTCATTTACTGGGCCCGAGGCCCAAAAAGGTTTTCAAAAGTCTGTTTAAGTGTTTGTTTTGAAAGTATGGTTTGAAAGGCATGGCACCGAGTCTCCTGGCACCAGGCCGCCTGGTAAGTACCCCATACTATTACTTGTGATTTGATGATTAGCGTGAGTATGCTACTTTAGAGATTGAGACCGATAGGATTCTCGTGAACTCGCGAGAACAAATCCTCTTTAATGTTCATAAGACTTGCTTTTAAACAAGTGGAATAAATACTTGATGCATAAAATTCCTTAACCGAATACGTGAGAAAGATTTGACATGAGCACTGAGGCGGACGTGGCGTAATACTCGTGGTAGAGGTAGGGGGTAGAATGATCGCTTTCGAGCCCGTAGGATCCAGGCGTGGTTCGAAAATGAGATACCGGCCCCGCCACCACCGGAGGTGGTGAGTTCCAAGATCGACCGGGGACGACGCAGTGTCACAGCGATCTTTGCGAGTGTTGGAAAGGGTAGCCGGGGCGTGGTGGTGCGGGAGTTAGGAAATCGCTCTGAGCGACTTCGGGCCAATGGGGCCGAATTCTTCCGAGGTGTGTCTCGGGTTGCTCCTAGCACCGCTGAATATTGGCTTGAGGCAACCGAGCGGATCATGGATGATCTGGACTTGACAAAAGAAGAGAAGTCTGAAGGGTATCGTGCTCGCTTCTCGGGATGAGTCATATCGGTGGTGGCTCACGGTTCGGGATAGTGTGGCGTGCGAGAGGATTTGACATGGGATTACTTCAGAGCCGCATATCAAAAGAAATACATCGGGGCTAGTTATATCGACTCCCAAAGAAAGGCATTTCGAGGCTTGTTCGTGGAGTAAGTCCATTCTTTGAGTACGCAGGTGAGTTCCTGAAGTTGAGAGTAGGTATGCCGAGGCATTGTAGCCACCGAGCATGAGAGGTGTGTTCGTTTCGAGGATGGTCCGCGAGACGAGTTGAGGTTGCCGATTGCTCCTCGCCAGAGCGAGTTTGTCGTTGTCTTAGTTGAGAAGGCTAAGGTAGCCGAGGGTGTCAAAGAATCGGTAAGACAGAGCATGGACAGGAGTAGGCTTAAGAGGAGCTTCGGTCTTCCGTTCGTCGGGTAATCCGCAGAAGAGGGCTAGACCGAAAGTGGGCGTAATCGATCCTGCTAGGGTTGTTGCCGCTAGCGCGGACCGCCGCAGCAGTAATCGATGTGGGAAATCTCATTGGGGTGGTTCTTTGGACCGGTGGAAAAGGTTGCTTCGAATGTGGTTCTCTCGGATCATCGCATTAGGGATTGTCCGCGTAGGATGGCCGAGGATTCGGTCGAGAGTCGAGCCGTAATCGCCTCGTAGGTAATGGACCGCCACCGCAGAGGGGCCGTGGTAATGGTAGAGGTGGTAATGGTTCGGTCGGGCCGTGGAGCATCGGCGAGAATGCGGGTGGTTTTGATGCTAGACGGCTGATTGGTATATGCTTTGAGGCGCCGAGAGGAGCGACGCGACCTGGACGTCCTAACCGCAGCGTTCTTGATTTTTGGTACCCTTTATACCGCTTTAATTGATGTGGGTTCTACGCACTCTTATGTTGCTAGTAGTATAGTCGAGGCAATGGATTTAGACTCGAGATATCTTCTAGGCGGATGATCGTGATTAGTCCGTTAGGTCACTCTGTAGTAGTAGATAAGTCATTTTTAGAGGTACCCTTAGAACTCCAAGGGGTAGTATTTGTTCTGATCCGATGGAACCGCCGTTTGGGAGTTCGATCCGATTCTTGGGATGGATTGGCTGGTTAAGTACCAGGCGAGGTTGGATTGCGCGGCCAAGCGCATGGTTCTTAAGACGGTTGAGGGAGATGAGGTGGCTATGATAGGTAATAGGAGAGATTACTTATCAAATGTGGTATCCGCTTTGAAAGCGCAGAAGATGGTCGAGAAAGGCCGTGAAGCGTATGTAGTTCATGTGTATGCCTTGGAGGCTAAAGAGTCTCGCTGTTGAGAAGGTTCGCATCGTAAGGAATTTGCCGATGTGTTTCTGAGAGCTTCCGGTTTGCCGCCGATCGAGAGGTTGAGTTCGGGATAGATCTCATTACAGGGATCGCGCCAGTGTCTATTGCTCAGTATAGGATGGCACCAAAGGAATTGGTGGAGCTCAATGCTCGAGATCCGGGAGTTATTGGATCGAGGTTTTATCGGGCCAAGTGTTTCGCCGTGCGTGCGCGGTATTATTCGTTAAGAAGAAAGATGGCACGATGCGGATGTGCATAGACTACCGCCATTGAACAAGCCGACGATTAAAATGGGGTATCCGCTGCCACGGATAGATGACTTGTTTGATCACCGGAAAGTGTCGCGGTATTTTCGAAGATCGACTTGAGGTCCGGGTATCACCGCTAAAGGTTAAGGAGGCGGATATCCATAAAACAAATGTTTCGGACTCGGTATGGGCACTACAAATTTACGTAATGCCGTTCGGGTTGACCAACGCACCGGCGGCGTTTATGGATATGATGAACAGTGGTGTTTCAAAGCAGATTCTAGATCAGTTCGTGGTGGTTTTCATAGACGACATCTTAGTATACTCAGGGACGAGGAAGAGCGTGATGCGCATTTGAGGGTGGTGCTGCAGATTCCGAGGAAAAGCAACTCTATGCTAAGTTCGATGGTGCGAGTTTCGGCTTAGAGAAGTGACGTTCTTGGGTCATGTAGTGTCGGGCCGTGGGATTCGTGTAGATCCTCGTAAGATTGAGGCGATCTTGGATTGGAAGCCACCTAGGTCGCTGGGCCGAGATTCGAGTTTTCTGGTTTGGCCGGATACTCACCGAAGGTTTGTTGAGGGTTTCGTTAATAGCGCCAGCGATGACCAAGTTGTTAAGGAAAGAGGTTCCGTTTGTATGGACTGAGAAACAACAGGAAAGCTTCGATAAGTTAAAGAAGATTTTGACTGAGGCTCCGGTTCTGATTCAACCTGAGGCTGGTAAGGAATACACAGTTTACTGCGATGCATCACATACGGGCTTGGGTTGTGTGTTGATGCAGGAAGGTAAGGTGGTGGCTTACGCTTCCCGGCAGCTGAGGCCACACGAGGTCAACTATCCGACGCACGATTTGGAGCTAGCGGCTGTAGTGTTCGCCTTAAAGATTTGGAGGCACTACTTATATGGAGAGAGATCGATAGTCTACACGGATCATAAGAGTCTGAAGTATCTACTGACTCAGAAGGACTTGAATTTGAGGCAGCGTAGATGGGTCGAATTGCTGAAAGATTATGACTGCTCGATTGAGTATCATCCGGTAAGGCTAACGTGGTAGCGACGCGTTGAGCCGTAAGGTTGTTTCGGACTTAAGAGCTTTGTTTGCCCATTTGAGTTTGTATGACGACGGGAGTATTCTGGCAGAGCTACAGGTTAAGCCTACTTGGGTTGAGCAGATCAGAGAGAAACAGTTGTTGGATGAGGTTCTGAGTGCGCGAAGGTTGCAAGTGTTAGATGGTGGTTTGGAGGGTTACAGTTTGTCTAGTGACGAGGTTCTGTGTTTTCAAGGTAAGGCTTGTATGCCCAAAGATGTTGAGTAGAGGCAAGATTCTTCAGACGCCACATAGCGATCCTCATGCTATGCATCCTGGAGGTAGCAAAATGTATAAGGATCTTAGAGAGCAGTTTTGGTGGCCTGGTTTGAAGAAAGAGGTGACAGAGTTTGTGGGGAAATGTCTGACTTGTCAGCAGGTCAAGGCTGAACATCGATTCTTGTCGGGTTTGCTTCACTGTGAAAATTCCGCAGATGGAAGTGGGAGAGGATAACCATGGATTTTGTCGTCAGGTTACCGCTACGCCAAGCAAGAAGGATTCATTTGGGTAGTGGTGGATCGATCGACTAAATCAGCTCCACTTTATTCCGGTGAGGTTGATTACTCACTTGCCAGCTAAGCGGTGGTATGTTTCGAGATAGTAAGGTTGCACGGTGTGCGCTTCGATAATCTCGGATAGGGATCCCGTGTTTACGCTCAAGGTTCGGAAAGCACCGCATCGTGCTCTGGTACTACTGTTTGGATTTCAAGACGGCTTTTCACCCGCATGATCGACGGTCAATCGAAAAGGTCATTCGATCTTAGAGGATATGCTTTGAGAGGTTGTGTCCTGGATTTGTGAGGTAGTTGGGAGGAGTTTCTACCATTGGTCGAGTTTGCCTACAACAACGATTACCAAGCGAGCATTAAGATGGCTCCGTATGAGGCGTTGTATGGCGGGAAGTGTCGCTCACCTACATGTTGGACGAGTTAGGTGAACGCCGGTTGTTAGGACCCGAGTTGGTAGTCGAGACCGAGGACAAGGTTAAGTTGATTCGAGCTCGGTTGAAGGAAGCTTCGGACCGGCAGAAGTCTTATGCCGATCTTAAGCGAAGAGATATAGAGTTCGCCGTGGGGATCGAGTGTTTCCAAGGTCTCACCTTGGAAGAAGGTGTTGAGGTTCGGGAAGAAAGGCAAGCTAAGTCCGAGGTTCATTGGGCCGTATAAGGTGTTGAGGCGAGTTGGACCATGAGCGTGACGGCTTGAGTTGCCGCAGAACTTAGTCGATTCACGACGCGCCACGCTTCGATGCTTCGACGTTATCGCCGATCCGCCTCATGTGGTAGCAATGGAAGAAATCGAGGTGAATCCAGATTTGATGGGAAGAGGAACTCGTGCGATTTTGGATCGGGATGTGAAGGTTCTGCGCGTAGGGAAGTCTGTGCCTTTTGGTTAAGGTGCTTTGGCGTAATCATGGTGTAGAAGAAGCGACATGGGAACCCGAGGATGCGATGAGACAAAGAATACCCGCAACTCTTTTGATCGTGTAATTTCGAGGTCGAAATTATTTTTAAGGGGGTAGAACTGTAATATCCCTGTTAGGGGCTATTTTGTTATTGCATGTGTTTAGTGTGCTGTGTGGTTATTTCGGTGTTTTAGGAGCTTAATTGTAGGCTAGGAGTGTGCTGAGTGAATGGGAAAATTTTGGTTTTTGGGTGTTAAGTGAAGGGAGCTGAGGAAACGGGGTTTAAGAATTTTATTTGAGGTTTTGTTGCACAAAGGAAGAGTCGGCAAAGTGGCAAGGCATGCGCCACATGGGGAGCTTGATGTGGCGTCATTTTCAGTGAGGAGGTCCAGAGTTCAAGCAATGAGTCCCCATTTTGGCTTCTTTTTGGGACGGCATGGAGGAGAGGTAGAAGGCTAGTGGAACTCTACCTTGGACCAAGTCTCCACTTTCAAATGGAGGGTGGAGAGGAAGTTTAGGAGAGGACTTGGTCATCACATTTGAAATGTGAGGAGTGGAGTGAATGGGGGGGATTCTTGGCCGAATTTTGTGGGGGTGTGGACGGTTTGGTAGAGAGAGGGGAGGTGTGCCAAATGCACTTCTCATTTTGTGCATTTTCTACCAAAAGCATTTGGGAAGCAATTCTCTCTTTGTGCCTTACCAAAACCGAAAGTTTTAGCACTTGCCGAATTGTTCTTTGCTCATTTTGTTTTCTAATTTTCCTTTGCTAGCCGAATGTCACCTTGAAGACACACCCGTGGTTTGTTTTCTTTCACTTTTACTTTTGGCCGAACCTAGCATTCCTCTTTCATTCTTTTTCTTTTCTCTTTGAAACTCTAATAGCCGAATATTCTCCTCCTCATCTTCTTTTCTTTTGTCCATTGTGAAGCCGAATTCTCCATTTCCTTTCTCCTTTCTTTTTGTGCCAAACTCTACCCATTTACAATCTTTTCTCTCCTTTACACTAAAGCCGAATTTAAGGATATTAAAACACCAGGCCAGGATTCTTTTCTCCTATTGTAGCCTTGGCCGAATCTCTTGTGGTTCCCTCCTAGAAGTCATAGTTTGGCCGAATATTGGGTGTTGGTAAGTGCAAGGCCGAATGGCCATATCTTCCTCTTTTGATCTTTGTTGGTTATGGTTTGGTTAAGGGCCGACTATGGTCATTTTTGAAGGATTCTAATCCCTTCATTATAGGACACCAAAGGGTTTCAAGCAAGCAAGAGGAGCTATCTTCATCTGTTAAGTGATTAGGTAAGTGTGGTAAGTGATATTACTTCACTCGTTTGATTTCATTAAGGTAGGCTACAAGAGATTAATGACTCTATTTCTAGGTGAAGGCCGATTGTCAAAAGAGCCACTTTTGGTTCGGGGTTTGGTTGGAAACCAAACCATTCGCACGTGTAAGGTAATGATTAATGTTGATTCTTTGGTTGATGGTCTTTGGCCGAATGGTCTTAGTGCCTAATCCTATGTTGGTCGATTGTTCTAGGGGTTTGATAATCAAGGGGCTTAGATCGCTTTGGTCAGGAGTTCTAGACTCGTATTATCAGGTGTGTGTAACTAACACACTCTCTACTTAGTAACGTTGTTAATAAACTTGATTGCTTAATAAGATTGAAACAGTTGAGAAGGATGATTGGATACCCAAAAGGGGTATATGTATGCGATTCTTGTAAGTCTGTTTCTATGATGAGTATTAATGATAATACATGATATCATGATTTATGTTATGCATGTTATGTGTTGTAATGCTTGATATGTTGGCATGATATGCATGGCTTGTATGAGATGCATAATCCCATGAGTATGATATGTGTGGGTGATACGAGAGGAGGGAGCGATGGTATATTGTGTCGACGAGCACCAGTGCTTTGGTAGCACACTTTGTGACTTTGGGTCACCAGAGGTTTGGCACCTCCAGAGGTTTGGTACCTCGGCGTCGTCCCAGTGGCTTAGTACCACAATGGGTTGGCCCCACAAATGATTATCTCGGGATTGACGCCGATGTTTTGGTAACACACGATGGGGTTGGCCCCATCACCGATTTGTGACTACGGTCACCATGCTTTGGTAGCACACTCGTGTCTTTGGGACACCGGAGGTTTGGCACCTCATTGCGACTTGTCCCGTGGTTTGACCACCGTGGGTTGGCCCCACTTGAGTTATGGGATCGTCTGCGCTAGTGATTTGGTATCACACGATGGGTTGGCCCCATCATCATCGGATTTGTGACTACGGTCACCACCAGCTTTAGTAGCACATCGTGTCTTTGGGACACCAGTGGTTTGGTACCACAATGATGGATATTGTGTCTTTGGGACACCAGTGTTTTGGTAACACATTGTGACTATATGTCACGGTGGGTTTGGCACCACCAGTGGTTTGGTACCACACTGGGGTAGAAAAGGCGATATGGATGGTTAGGATCGGGTTGCATTAATTATGTTGCTATGTATGATGTGTGTTAGCATGATGTTTCTTCTGGAGCTGGGATTTGCACATCGAGTCACTCGACTCACCCTCTCCTTTGACTTTTCAGGTGACCCGTAGACGCGAACATGGAGTCGGGATGGACTCGGTGCACATGCCATGCTTTAATAAAGTTTTACTCGGACTCTACTATTTGGGTACTTTAGTTTATTACTTTAAATTGGGTTTTATTTCGGATTGTAAAAGGCCTTTTTAAGTTATGTTTTATGTTGTCTATGTTTTAAGTTGGTTTTATATGCCTTAACAAAGTAACTTTAATAAGTTTTACTAAAAGTCGGAAAGACAATGTTTCAAATTATAACGCAACGTGTTTTTAAACTATACCATCTGCATCGCACTAAGTTCACGATAAACAAATACTAAAAGGTTTCCAAATCAAACTTGTAGTCTCCTAAGTTCTAAAGTGTTTTATGTATCAATGAGAAACTAATGGGGTTTTAAATGGTAATAACCCGTGTTAACTACACATTCTGGCTAAGTTTTCAAAATCTTCGGTTTTAAATACATCAACCGCTTTTTTTTTAACAAGACTACTCAAATTTGTTTCAAACACACTTTGTGTTTTCACTCGACTTTTAAACGGAACATCTAACTTTTCAAAAACGATTTCCCCGTAGCATACCAGATTCGGACGTGGTGTCTTGTCCGGGTTTGGGGTGTTACAGTCAGGCCGTGTGAAAACCCCTGTAGGTTCGAATTAGAAAATAAATCCACACGGGTGTGGAACACGGGCATGTGATGTGCCACACGGGCGGGTCCCTTCCTCCACACGGGCGTTTGGCTCTGTTTTATGTCAAATTTGTATAAGTGTTCAAAAGTTTTCGGTTTGGTCCTGAATCATTCCGGGTACAAGTTTAGGGTCCTGTAGACCTTTAATAAGGACATTATGGTCTTTAAATGAAAAGTTTTAAATTTGAAATGAAATTTTATGAACCGATATGGTATATTTGAGCAAGCTAAGTACGGAAATGCCTCGTTACCCGATTCAGATGTTTAATACGGGTAAGGGGTGTTACATTTAGTGGTATCAGAGCTACGATTTAGGCGATTCTCGAACTAACGTAGCGTAAGTACGAGTCTAGCTATACATGCCATATGTATGAGTATTTCAATAATGATAGTGTGACGACTCCTGACGATTTGAATTGTGCTTTTATATAGTAAATGGATCCCGATCAGACTGCAGTCGATGATACTGCGAGTAATGCACCAGCTCCTACGCAAGGGACCGCGCCTGTAGAAAGTAGACCCGAGACTTTGGGTCAATGAGAAGAGGCTCGAGAAGCCTTTCTCCATATGATGAGCAATTGGTACACCAAGTATATTCGAGCAAATCTGAATGCTCGACCCCCTCCACCCCTACCTATTCTTCAACCCGCTCCTATAGCTCCTCAAGTGGTAGAGGTAGTAAGAAGAGAAAGGCCTCCGGTCGATAAGATCCGGAAACAAGGAGCCGAGGAATTTTGGGCTAGCAAGGATGATGATTCGGAGAGGGCAGAATTCTGGCGTGAGAATACCATCAGGGTATTCGATGAGTTGTTGTGCACGCCTGAGGAGTGCATAAAGTGTGTGGTATCTCTCTTGAGAGATTCGGCCTATCAGTGGTGGAACACCCTTGTGTCGGTGGTACCAAGGGAGAGAGTTAACTGGGAATTCTTCCAAGAGGAATTCTGAAAGAAGTACATTAGTCAAAGGTTCATCGACCAGAAGAGAAAGGAGTTATTGGAGCTAAAGCAAGGTCGAATGACGGTGGCTGAATATGAGCGTGAGTTCGTGAGGCTCAACAAATACGCTCGAGAGTGCGTATCGACAGAAGCCATCATGTGCAAAAGATTCAAGGATGGGTTAAATAAGGATGTCCGTTTATTCGTTGGTGTCCTCGAACTAAAAGAGTTTGTGGTGCTGGTAGATCGAGCCTGTAAGGCTGAGAAACTAGTCAAAGAGAAAAAGAAAGCTAAAATTGAGTCTTGCGACTCGAAGAAGAGATAGTTAGGCAGATCATTCCAATCCTCATCCAACAAGTCGAGAGATTTTGCTATTCGATCAGCCACCTCAGCTGGATTTTTAAGTAGAAGTAAGGGTAGACAGTACCTGCGGTCTAAAGCTCAGACCACTTCGGTTGCTAGTGTTGGCAACACTCGACCGAGTAGACCAGAGTGCCCGCAATGTGGCAGACAACATTTTGGGGAGTGTCGAGCAAATGAGAAAGCTTGTTTCAAGTGTGGATCTCTAGACCATTTTATCAGAGATTGCCCCGAGGCGGGTGAGAAAGAGAAACCTCAGAATGCAAGACCGGGAAGTATTACTAGAGGAAGACCACAGAGAAACCCAAGAAATGAAATGAGTAGCAAGAATACATCTAGAGAGCAGACAGCAAGAGCTGAAGGTAGAGCACCGGCTAGAACATATGCCATTCGTGCTCGCGAAGAGGCTTCCTCCCCCGACGTGATCACGGGTACATTTTCTCTCTATGATACTCATGTTGTAGCTTTAATTGATCCGGGATCTACCCACTCGTATATTTACATGAAATTAGTCTCTAGCATGAACTTGCCTGTAGAGTCTACTGAATTTATGATAAGATGGTCAAATCCCCTAGGCAAATGTGTATTGGTCGATAGAGTATGCAAAGGTTGCTCTTTGATGATTAGGGGTCATTATTTTTCGGCTAATCTTATGTTATTGCCGTTTGATGAATTTGATGTCATCCTTGGGATGGATTGGTTAACTACTCATGATGTGATAGTAAATTGTGGAAGGAAGTTTATTGAGTTGAAGTGTGAAAGTGGGGATCTTATTCGTGTTGAATCAGATGAACAAGACAGATTTCCAGTAGTGATATCTTCCTTGTTGACTCAGAAGTTTCTAAGAAAGGGGTACGAAGCTTACCTTGCCTTTGTAATGAATACTAGAGAGACTGAGTTAAGAATTGAATCAGTGCCCATAGTATGTGAGTATCCAGATGTTTTCCCAGAGGAATTTCCAGGGTTACCTCTAGTTAGAGAGATTGAATTTGGGATTGAGTTAGCTCCTGGTACTGCCCCCATTACTATTGCTCCATACAGAATGGCCCCAACCGAGTTAAAAGAACTGAAAGCACAGTTATAAGAGTTAACGGATAAAGGCTTCGCAAGACCGAGTTAATCTCCGTGGGGTGCTCCCGTATTATTTGTGAAGAAGAAAAATGGTTCCATGAGGTTATGTATAGATTATCAGCAACTCAATAAGGTAACTGTAAAGAACAAGTACCCGTTCCCAAGAATAGATGATTTGTTTGACCAATTGAAGGGAGCCACAGTATTTTCCAAGATAGACTTGAGGTTCGGATATTATTAGTTGAGAGTCAAGGACTTGGATGTGCCGAAAACCACATTTCGGACAAGGTATGGCCACTATGAATTTTTTGTCATGCCTTTTGGTTTAACAAATGCTCCTGCAGTTTTCATGGATTTGATGAATTGTATCTTTCAACCGTATTTGGATAGATTTGTAGTAGTTTTTATCGATGATATATTGATCTACTCTCGGGATGAGAACGAGCATGCTGAACACCTGAGAACGGTTCTGCAAATTTTGAGAGATAAACAATTGTATGCCAAGTTTAGTAAAAGTGAATTTTGGCTTAAGGAAGTTGGGTTTTTGGGGCACATTGTCTCGGGAGATGGAATCAGAGTCGACCCTAGTAAGATCTCAGCAATTGTAGATTGGAAGCCACCAAAGAATGTAACCGAAGTTAGGAGTTTTCTGGGCCTAGCTGGCCACTATAGACATTTAGTTAAGGGGTTTTCCATGATAGCTACTCCGGTGACAAGGTTGTTACAAAAAGATGTAAGGTTTGAATGGACAGAAAAGTGCCAACAGATTTTTGAGAAACTAAAGGCGTAGTTGACTGAGGCTCCTGTTTTGGTGCAACCTGAACCGGGAAGAGAATTTGTGGTTTACAGTGATGCATCCCTGAATGGGTTAGGTTGTGTACTCATGCAAGAGGGCAAGGTGATATCATATGCCTCTAGACAATTAAAATTGCACGAGAAGAATTACCCAACTCACGATTTGGAGTTAGCCGCAATTGTTTTTGCACTAAAGATTTGGAGACACCATTTCTTTGGTGAGAGATGTCGAGTGTTCACTGATCATAAGAGTCTAAAGTACTTGATGACTCAAAAGGAGTTGAACCTTAGGCAACGGAGATGGCTAGAGTTGATAAAGGATTACGAGTTAGTAATTGACTACCATCCGGGAAAAGCTAACGTGGTCGCCGATGCATTGAGCTGGAAATCCTTGTTTGCGCTGAGAGCCATGAACACATGGATGATTTTGTCAGATGATGGTTCTATTCTAGCCAAGTTGAGGGCTAGACCAATGTTTCTTCAAGAGATTTGTGAAGCCCAGAAAGGATACAATGATTTACAAGCTAAAAGAGCTCAATGTGAGTCAAATGTCGAGTCAGACTTTCGGATAAGTTGAGATGGATGTTTGATGTTCCGAGATAGGGTCTTTGTACCCAGAAATGGTGAACTTATCTGGAAGATTCTACATGAAGCACATAGTGGATGTTTGTCTGTACATCCAGGCAGCACGAAGATGTATAATGACTTGAGGAAATGGTATTGGTGGCTGAGCATGAAGAAAGACATTCCTGAGTTTGTATCAAGATGTCTAATTTGTCAACAAGTGAAGGCTGAACATCAAGTACCTTCGGGTCTACTTCAACCTATTTTGGTATAGTCAAATTAGATTTATTTTGAGTATGGCATGAATAGGACGTGGGTGTTTTGTAATGGCATATTTGTAAGCCAAATGTGTTGGCTACTATAGTTGTTCTTTTTATTTTGTAAGAGTTCATGGGAAGTTGGCCTATACTTGATATGTTCATATATTCAATGATGATTGATTTCATGAAGTTTATGCTTGTGTGGATGATTGATTTGAATTGGTATAAGTATGGTTGCTATGTTTGGTGGCATTTGGCTTGGAATATAGCCTTTTTAATGTCCTCACGGGTAGACACACGGGCGTGTGTCTAGGCTGTGTGTGACACACAGACAGCCCCATGGGCGTGTTGATTGGCCATGTGTCTCCATGCATGCTAGGTTGGCAAGTCAATATGCTCAGTATTAAACACACGGGCAGAGACACAGCCGTGTGTCTCGACCGTGTGGGAGGCACGACCTAAGACAAGGGCGTGTACCTTGGCTGTGTGCCCTTATTGAGATGCTGATGTCATAAACAGAATGCCAAGGTTTTCACACACGAGCGAAGACACGGGCGTGTCATGGCCGTGTGAGGGACACGGGCTATGGACACGGGCGTATGTCAGCCTGTGTGAAAACCCCTGTAGGTTTGAATTAGAAAATAAATCCACACGGGTGTGGAACACGGGCATGTGATGTGCCACACGGGCGTGTCCCTTCCTCCACACGGGCGTGTGGCTCTGTTTTATGTCAAATTTGTATAAGTATTCAAAAGTTTCTGGTTTGGTCCCGAATCATTCCGGGTACAAGTTTAGGGTCTTGTAGACCTTTAATAAGGACATTATGGTCTTTAAATGAAAATTTTTAAATTTGAAATGAAATTTTATGAACCGATATGGTATATTTGAGCAAGCTAAGTACGGTAATGCCTCGTTACCCGGTTCAGATGTTGAATACGGGTAAGGGGTGTTACAGTAAGCTATATAGCTTAGTAAGTTAATATGCAAATAATACAAAACTTTATTCATACACTTGACATACAAATAACTTAACAAATATTAACATAAATGTCATTAAAAATTCATAAACGCAACTTACTCAATCCCAATCTTACCAACAGCTCTTCATATAAATAACATAACATATTTCAACATAAATGTCATTAAACTTCATGAGTATAATTTACTCAATCACATTCTTGCATATAGCTCATCATATGAATAACATAACATATATCAACATAAATGTCATTAGAACTTCATAAATGTCATATGGACATAAATGTCATTTAATATCAACATAACACATATCAACATAATTGTCATATACTAATAGCTCATCATATGAATTACATAACACGTTTCAACATAAATTTCATTTAAGCTTCTTAAGCACAACTTACTTAATCACAATCTTACCACTTGTTCATCATATACTGAGCTCATTTTCTTTGAGTTTTATGTACATACCTGTACCATCTCATAACATATTCACATACTTTCTCATCTTTGAAATACCTGTTGAATTTCCCGTTGAACCACTTGGAATACTAAAGGATACTCGGGGATCTTGTACACACAGTACCATACCAATACCATATCCCAGATATGGTCTTACATGTAATCTCGTATCGATGCCAATAGCCCAGCTATGGTCTTACACGAAGTCTCATATCGATGCCATATCCCATATATGGTCTTACACAAAGTCTCATAACGATGCCATATCCCAGATATGGTCTTACACGTAATCTCAGTAACCCTAATGTCATGACATTTGTATCTTAGCTATTCCTAAGGTTCAACTGGGATTTCACGCTTGTCGAAACTTTGACGAATACTTCCATAGAGTTAATCAAAATTCATACAAATTTAAAGCATTTAAAACATAAATATAATAATCCATTATTTACATACGAATTTACCTCGACATAAAAATGGCGAAAATGGCTAAATCATCAAATACTCGTTTTTCCCTCGTTTTAGGTCCAAACCTCATTTTTTTCTTGATCTATAATATCACATTTAACTTATTCAATCATTATACTATTCAAATTAGCCCAAAATCATATTATGGCAAAAATTACATTTTTGCCCTTAAAGTTTGACATTTTTACATTTTAGTCCCTAGGCTCGTAAAATGATTTTCATTCAATTTCTTCAAAACCCAAGCCTAGCCGAACCTAAATCATGCTCATAACAGCCCACATTTTTCATGTATTCACACTTTTACTACTCATTTTTCAACTTTTTACAAACAAGTCCTTTTAGGCATTTTCACCGAAAATCACTTAGCAAAAGTCGTTTATCATACACCAAACATGCATTTTCAACCTTTAGACATCAAAAAACACAAACATCCATCATGGGTAAAATTTTAGACCTTGACATCTCTTCAAATTGATGGTAGAAATAGAAAGATCGAGTTACAACGACTTCAAAAATGTAAAGAGGATTAAAAACGGGGCTAGAACGGACTTACAATCGAGCTTGAAAGCTTGAAAAACCCTAGCCATGTCTTCTCCATGTAAAATTTGGCCAAGGAAGAAGAAGATGGACAAATTTGGCTTTATTTTGGCTTTTTAATTCATTTTAATTACCAAATTACCAAAATGCCCTTAATGAAAAACTTTAGAAACATGCCAAACAATGTCCATTTTTGTCCACCAACTTAACCAATGGTCTAATTACCATTTAAGGACCTCTAATTTAAAATATCATATCAATTGGACACCTCTAACACATAGAATTCAAGTTTTGCACTTTTTGTAATTTAGTCCTTTTAACTAAATTGAGTGCCCAAACATCAAAATTTTCGAACGAAATTTTCACGAAATCATTTCGTAAAATTGTAGAACCATAGAAGTGTAATAAAAATAAACTTTACTACGTCAGATTTGTGGTCCCGAAACCACTATTTCGACTAGACCCAAAATCGGACTGTTACATATGTCCCATTCGAGATATTCCCATTTGCGGCATTCAAGCAACTCAAGGGGCCTTTATACTTGAAAGGTACTGACTTGTGTATAACTTTCACAATTTAAAGACCTTTGACATTCTTAAACATTCAAGTCCTGAGATGCGGACGTCTAGTCAGCCTATGATGTTTCACGAAAGTTCTTCCACTGAAATTGATAGAACTCTTTAAGTTTGTAACTAGCACATCTAGATTACATGCTTCATTATTTTGTCTTTTGGGATGCAAGTCTATGTAAAAATGGTTGCCCCTTTTGATGCCATGTTCTAATTCAAACATGTACGTATTTTGAATATCTTAAAAGTTTAACGAAATTTCCCTTGTCCTAATTAATGCAAAAGCCTTTTTGTACAAATGGCATCTCTTACACCACAAATTTTCACAAAATAACTCTCTTTTTCTCACCTTATGAAAAGTGTGTGCAATTACTCACTGGTTTTGGGCCTTTATTCAGGCTTTTGTTACTAATGGCCTCTTTTCTATTAGCCTGTTTATTTATATTTACCTTACTTCCCTTAGCCATCTTGTTAGGAATTATGATTTGATCATTATGGATCTCTTTCAAAACAAGTGACACCAATGCAAACTTATTTCCATAGAAAAATGAGTAATAATTAAGAAAAGCATCATGATTCACACCTCAATCAAATAGACATGGTTTTCCAATTAATATGTGTCTAGCTTGTATGTGTGCATCACATAGCATTTTGTCTGAGTATATACCAATAGAAAATGACACAAGGTGTTGTTTAGAGACTTTTATCGCACTACTTTCATTAACCCACTATAGGCAATATGAATTTGGATGCTTCATAGAGGATACACTAAGCTTATCAACAAGGAAACTACTTACAACATTAGTACAACTTCCATATCAACGAGCTAGGCTTTCCAGCAATCAAACATCTAGTGTGGAAAATGATGTCTATTTGCTATTGTTTGTCTTTTTTCACTTGGGCATTTAAGGCTCTTAAAGAAATAAGAGCTTGCTCGCCATAACTCAAAATATTCATCAAAATCGTCATCATTAGCTTATTGTAATAGAGGCATTTCTATGAATTCATCCTTAGTATCTAACTCAAGATCAACCTGACCATCATCTCTAATCAATAAAGACTTTTTATTGGTGTATTTTCTAGCATAATGTTGCCTTCCTTGACATTTGAAGTAAGTTATATCTTTGTTTTTTTTTTGAGGAATTTTGAGAAGTATGAGATGAAAAAGTAGATGTCACCTTAGTTGTAGAATTAAAACCTCGAAAAGTATTAGAATACATTTCTCTTTTATGGCATCCCTAGGTTCATTTGGTTTGAACCTTTCATCACTTTAGAACCTTGGTGCCCTTTCTACCATGTTTTGTCTGTTATTCTATCGTAGAGAATTGAAGTAAGAACTAGCACCTATTGTTTCTCTTCTATACAAAAACTTCTTAATTTTGAGGGCTTTTTATAACATCTCCTCAATATCCATATAGTGTTACATGTCCAAAATATCAATTATCTCACGATTTAGTCCACTATGAAATCTCTCCATATTAGCTTTCAGTTCTTCAGTGAGATTAACTTGAATCTCTCCACAAATCTACCACCCTATATAATGCATTAAATCCATGGATGGAACTCATAGTAGTAAAATGGTGGCCCAAATTGATTTCTCAAAATGGTTTCATTTTTGGTTAAGATCTAATTTGTAATAGCCCAATTTTGGGGCTAGTTGGAACAGTGGTTTCGGGACCACTAATCTGAGGTTGAAGGAAATTATTTTTAATAATTTTATATGTGTTTTATCATGATTATATGGATGTATGAAAATTTTGGTGCATTGATTTTGGTGATTGCATGCTTAAATGCGAAAAATGACTAAATCGCATAAAGTGCGAAAGTTCTATTTTATAGCCTAAAGGTGTTCAATAGCTGTAGAATATTAATTGGAAGCCCTAAATGTGCAATTAGACCCTTAGGAAATAAGTGGACGGCCATAGGGGACAAGAAATGTCAAAGTTTGGTCAAAGTGGGTGAATTAGGTGACTAAATTGAAGGAAATAAATAAAATAAAGAAAAAGATGATATCATCCTTGTTCATTTTCTTCCTCCACCAAAATTACCAGCAAAATAGGGGTTTGAGAACTCAAAAATTTCAGCCAAGCTTCTCTCCCTGCAAGTAAGTGATTTTGGTGTTCTATCTTAATAATTTTTGTACTTTTGAGACCCTTGTAGCATGATCTAGCTAATGAGAGGACTATTTTGCAAAATGGTTGAAAGTTTAGGGATTGCCATGAGAGTTTTTATGTTGTTTGCTGAGTTTTTATGGAAGAAAATGAATGTGAGGGGTTAAAGAACAACTTTTGTGAATGGTGTTTCCATGAAAACACCTAAAAGGGACCTATTTGTAAAGGTCATAAATTGAGTAGTAAATGCATGAAATAATTGAAATTTTGAGTTGCTATTAGAGGGAATATGAATCGGCTAGGCTTGAGTGTGTGAAAAATGAACACATTTCATTTTACGAGCCTAGGGGCAAAATCGTAATTTTGCCAAAGTATAAGGGCAAAATGGTAATTTTTGCCTAAGTAGAAATTTTGAAGTGTCATGATTCATGTAGTGATTAAATGATTAAATTTTATTATTATAAATCAAGAAGAACGCGGGAACAACCTTGATCGGGGAAAAGGCAAAGTTACGGATTAAGCTGCAAATTAACATATTTTGCACCGGGGTAAGTTTATGTGTAAACGATACATCCCTAATACATATGTTTTTACCTATTGATGCATTGTATGGATGTAAATACTTATTGGTGAGATTGATTGAAAATGGTAGAAAATGGATAATTCTCGAATGAACCTCGGAATAGAAATGTGGGTATGGATAAATATCCGTAAATATGTAATTGTCAATGGGCTGTATGCGATACCACCTTGTTATTTATTAACGATGGGCTATGTGCGATACCATCGTATTTATTATCATTTTGGTGGGCTATGTGTGATACCACCGTAATTACTATTGTTTGTGGGCTATGTGCGATGCCACCCTATTATTGATGAATGGTGGGCTGTGTGCGAAACCACAGGGTATCTTGTATCATTCCGAAGGGTTCATCGAGAAACTTGTTTAAGTAAATAATTCATGTGGTTTTGTGGTGATAAGTGCAGGGCATAAGTACAAATAAATGTGAGCAATGTGTATGATTTATGGTTGGGATGTGGTAAGAGTTGAGATGAGTAAGCATGATTATGAAAAATATGAATTGTTCTTACATAGTATGTATTGCTTTTGGTTGATTAGCATACGGTATGATGCTTATTGTTTACATGTAGACTTACTAAGCTTAAAGCTTACTCCCTTTCTTTTCCCTTGTTTTATAGTGTCGATGAGCCAGCTCGGGATACGAAGAAAAGCAAAGGATCACCCACACTATCAGTACATCTTGGTATAGTTAGACTTAGCATTTTGAGTATGGAATGTATAGGGTCTAGACTTAGCTAAATGTCATATTGTTTTGGCCAAATGTGTTGGCTCATTCAAAGATTAACTCTTTTGTATAAGGCCATAGGTGATGGCTCTTCCTTATTAATCTATGAAAAGATGAGGTTATTCATGATTGTGCAAGTAGTATGATGATTTACTTGGTTTAATTATGCATGGATGGGTTGAAGGTTTGATGTGAATCATGTTTGTATGAGTTGGGGGTGATAGAAAGAGCTTGGCAAATAGCCTTGTTCTTGTCCACACGGGTAGACACACGGGTGTGTGTCTAGGCCATGTGTGACACACGGTCAACCTCATGGGCGTGTGGTTAGGCCGTGTGTCCCCTTACATGCTAGGTTTACAAGTCAGTATGCTCAGTAGTAAACACACGGGCAGAGACACGACCGTGTGTCTCAGCCGTGTGGAAGGCACGGCCAAAGTCATGGGCGTGTGCCCAGGCCGTGTGAAGTCTGCACCTGAAATTAGGAATTTAATTCGCCACATGGTCGAAGGACACGGGCGTGTGCCTATGCCGTGTGACTTTTATGGGATGATGACCTCAGAAACAGAATGTCAAGGTTTTTGTACATGGGCTAAGACAAGGGTGTGTCGAGGCCATGTGAGGGACACAGGCCAGTGACACGGGCGTGTGTCTGGCCGTGTGAAAACCCCTGTAGGTTCAAGTTGAGAAATAATTCCACACGGGTGTGGAACACGGGCATGTGATATGCCACATGGGCGTGTCCATTCTTTCACACGGGCTTGTCGACTGCTTAGTGAAAATTTTCTAAGTTTTTCTAGAGATCTTTAAAAGGGTTCGATTTGATCCCGAGTCATTCCTAAAGCGTGATTTAAGCCTCGTGGGCTTGTTTAAGAGGTGTTGATAAAAGTTTTAATTTTTGGAGAGGAAAGTCAAGTCTCGGAATTGTATGAATGATTGCGTGTAAGCCTAGTAATGCCTCGTACCCTGTTTCGGTGTTGAATACGGGTAAGGGGTGTTACATTTAGTGGTATCAGAGCTATGGTTTAGTCGGTTCTCGGACTACCGTAGCATGTGTGAGAGTCTAGCTATACATGCCATAAATATATATTGATAGTGTGGTGACTCCTGACCATATTAAACTATGTTTTCGTATAGTAAATGGATCCCGACCGAGCTACTACTGATGACGCTGCTAGTAATGCGCTGACTCCCACGCAAGGGACCGCGCCTGTAGAAAGTAGACTCGAGAGTTTGGGTCAAGGAGAAGAGGCAAGGGAAGCCTTTCTCCACATGATGAGTAACTGGTACACCGAGTTTGTACGAGCGAACCCTAATGCTCAACCTCCTCCACCCCTGCCTATACCTCAGCCAGTCCCTGTGGCTCCTCAAGGTATAGAATTAGTAAGAATGACCAAACCCCCAGTCGATAAGATTCGAAAGCAAGGGGCCGAGCCAACATGGATGATGACCCTGAGAGAGCGGAGTTCTGGCTTGAGAATTCTATGCGGATATTCAATGAAATCTCTTACACTCCTAAGAAGAGCTTAAAATGTGCGGTGTCATTGCTGATGGACTCGGCATATCGTTGGTGGAAAACACTGACATCCGTAGTACCGAGGGAGAGAGTGACATGGGACTTCTTCTTAGAAGAGTTCCGAAAGAAGTATATAAGTCACCGATTTGTTGACTAGAAATCGAAAGAGTTTCTTGAATTGAAGCAAGAAAAAATGACTGTGGCAGAGTATGAGCGTGAGTTTGTTAGGCTCAGCAAGTATGCTCAAGAGTGTGTGTCTACGGAAGCTATTATGTGCAAAAGGTTCGAAGATGGCCTGAATGAGGATATCAGATTGTTAGTTGGAATCTTGGAATTGAAAGAATTTGTGGTGTTGGTCGATAGAGCTTGCAAGGCTGAAGAATTAAATAAGGAAAAGAGAAAAGCTATGATTGAGGCCCGAGATGCAAGGAAAAGGCCGATGAGTAAGTCGTTCCAAACTCAATCAAAGAAGTCCAAGGAAATGAACCCTCGGACGACTGCTTCAGCTGGGTATTCACACCGAGATTGAAGTAATGCATTTTCGGGTTTGAGAGGTCAAGCCACATCGATGGCAAGCGTGGGTAATACAAAGTCAAATAAACTGGAGTGTCCAAATTATGGAAGGAAACATACTGAGGAGTGTGAGGGAAATAATCAAACTTGATACAAGTGTGGTTCACCCCACCACTTCATTCAGAACTGTCCAGAGAGGGATGAGAAAGACAGAAAACAAGAAGTAATAGCGAGCAATGTACCTTCGAGGGGTAGACCACAAAGGAACCCGGGGAGTGGGACTAGTAATAAAAGTGCGCCTAGAGATTCTGCTGTGAGGTCAGAGGGCAGAGCACCTGCAAGGACTTATGCCATTCGCGCTCGTAAAAAGGCATCATCTCTAGATGTGATAACGGGTATTTTTTCTCTTTATGATATCTCTGTTGTTGCTTTGATTGACCCGAGGTCTACCCATTCTTATATTTGTATGAAATTGGTATCTAGTATGAGTACGATGGTTGAGTCTACAGAATTTGTCGTAAAAGTGTCAAACCCATTAGGTAAACATGTGTTAGTTGACAAAGTGTGTAGGAATTGTCCCTTGATAATTAGAGGTCATTGTTTTCCGGCTAATCTCATGCTATTGCCGTTTGATGAATTTAACCTCATTCTTGGCATGGATTGGTTGACTACTCATAATATTTTAGTAAACTGTGGTAGTAAGTTTGTGGAATTGAGATGTGTAAATGGAGATGTCATTCGGGTTGAATCAGGTAAATTGGATAATATGCTTGTAGTGATTTCGTCTATGGTAGCTGAGAAATACATGAGAAAAGGGTATGAGTTTTATCTCGCCTTTGTGTTGAATACTCAAGAGTCAGATGTAAAGATTGAATCAGTGCCTGTGGTGTGCGAGTATCCGAACGTGTTTTCGGAAGAGTTACCTGGATTGCCTCCAGTTAGAGAGGTCGAATTTGGTATTGAGTTAGTTCCGGGTACAGTACCTATTTTGGTTGCCCCGTATAGAATGGCACCGTTAGAGTTAAAAGAGTTGAAGGTTCAGTTGCAAGAGTTAACAGATAAGGGTTTTTGATAAACCGTAAAAGTAACATATTCTATGCCCACATTTAGTATGCTTTTGGATGATTTAAGCCCCAATTTATGTAAAAAGGTGCTCTTAATCCTTTCTTTTCATGTCTTATACTCAGGAAAGCACCCGATGACGAAAAGAACGAGAAACGGGCTTAAAACGGACCAAATTGGGCCAAGCCACGAAATCAGCACGGCCTAGACTTCAAGCCACACGGCCGTGCCACCATTCCTACTAGAACACGACCTTACCACGACTTACACGGCCGTGCCTCATTCAACAGTGTCACGGCCTGGCCACGATTTACACGGGCGTGTGCCATGGCCGTGCCTCTTCCGTGGAGAAGAGCAATTCCATTCGGGAAAGGATACTTAGGGAGAAAGAAATGTGTTTCAAAAGCCTATAAATATACCTTAGGTACCAGCTAAAACGGGGCGGAAAGCTAGGCTAAAAAGCCAAGCCGAAAAGGTCAGATTTGGGGGGAATCACTCGAAGATAGCCAGTTGATCCATCTCAAGAAGCGGAATTCTACTCAAGATGGAGGATCTCCTCTTCAATTCCTTGAGGGGTTTTAGGGATTTCTTATGTTTTGTTTTATCTTTTCTTTTGAGATGTTGTCTTTTATTATTATGAACTAAACCTTGATATACAGAAGAGATGAAACCTATGATGAATCTTGTTATTTGATTTTTGAATTATATGATAATAACTTAGTTTTTTCTTAATTGTGTGAACTTAATCCAAATCTAATGTGCTTAGGTGGAGGAGGAATAGACCTCGCCTAAGAGTAGATCCAACATAATTAAGCGGAGTTGATCGCACGCCTAGAGATAGGGTGACGAGATTTTGCCGGATTAGGGTGAAACCTAATATGGGAGTCCACAGTTGATTTATCGCTATTCTAGGGGTTATTATAAGCGAACGAGAGTTCCACTAATTAACCTAGGGTTAGACGTTATTCGCCTCGAGAGGGGGTTTAATATACGTTAGGGAGTCTCACGGATCAAACTAAGTAAATAAATCATATGGTTCAAGGTTAAATAACAAGTGAAGTCTAGATGGATTTTTCCTAAGGGTATCGCTTGAGTCAGCTGAGTTTTCCCAAAAGTTATTTCCCGAATTTATTCTTTTTTGTCTTTGTGTCTTAGCTTAGTAAGTAGATTAGTTTTAGTTTAAACAATCATCACTTTATATTAAGGCTAAATAATAAAAAGACGGTGAGTATTAGTACTTTTAGTTCCTTTGGGTTCGATAATCCGGTCTTGCCTAAACTATACTACTGTTCGATAGGTGCACTTGCCTTTAATCGTTGTCAGAGTTGGTTTCAGTGTTCGATCATTCTTTTATAAATTTTAAAACTCGATTTACAAATGACCAATTTTGCAAGACCGAGCTATTCACGAAGTGGGGTGCTCCAAAGACTTTTGTAAAAGAAGAAAGATGGGTCGATGAGATTGTGTATAGACTACAGACAACTTAACAAGGTGACAGTGAAGAATAAGTATCCTTTTCCAAGGATCGACGATTTATTTGACTAATTGAAGGGAGATACGGTGTTTTCTAAGATAGACCTGAGGTCGGGCTATTACCAGTTGAGGGTTAAGGAACAAGATGTGTCGAGAACTACATTTCAAACGAGGTATGGCCATTATGAGTTCCTTGTCATGCCATTTGGCTTAACAAATGCTCCTGCGGTCTTTATGGATTTAATGAACCGTATCTTTCGACCGTACTTAGATAAGTTCGTAGTCATTTTTATTGACGACATATTAATTTATTCTCGGGATGATAATGAGCACGCAGAGCACCTAAGAACTATTTTGCAGACTCTAAAAGATAAGTAGTTGTATGCTAAGTTTAGCAGGAGTGAGTTTTGGCTCTTAGAGGTCGGATTCTTAGGACACATTGTGTCGGGTGATGGCATTAGAGTTGAACTGAGTAAGATCTCAACTATTGTGGAGTGGAAACCGTCGAGGAATGTGTCGGAGATTAGGAGCTTTTTGGGCTTAGCGGGTTACTACAGACGGTTCGTTAAGGGGTTCTCTATGATTACTACACCGATGACGAGGCTGTTACATAAAGATGTTAAGTTCGAATGGACCCAAAGGTTCCAATAGAGTTTTGAGAAACTGAAAGCTTTGTTGACTGAAGCACCGGTTTTAGTACGACCGAAGTCGGGAAATGAGTTTGTGGTTTTCAGTGATGCATCATTAAATGGTCTTGGCTGTGTGTTGATGCAGGAGGGTAAAGTAGTGGCTTATGCCTCGAGACAGCTAAAATCGTATGAGAAGAATTATCCGACTCACGATTTGGAGTTGGCTGCGATCGCTTTCGCTTTGAAGATTTGGCGTCATTATTTGTATGGAGAAAAGTGCCGAATCTTCACCGATCACAAGAGTTTGAAATACTGGATGAATCAAAAGGATTTGAATTTGCGACAACGGTGGTGGCTCGAATTACTAAAGGACTATGAGCTAGTAATCGATTACCACCTGGGGAAAGCGAATGTGGTTGCGGATGCCTTGAGCCAAAAATCCCTGTATGCTTTGAGAGCTATGAGTACGAGCTGAGCATTATCTGATGGTGGTACTATATTGGCCGAATTGAGGGCTAGACCTTTATTTCTTCAGCAGATATGTGAAGCTCAAAAGAATGATAGTGAGATGCAAGTTAAGAGAGCTCAGTGCGAATCGGGAAATGACTTTGATTTTTGGGTTGGTTCAGATGATTGTCTGATGTTTCATGATAGAGTTTGTGTACCTAAGGATGATGAGTTGATCCGGAAAATTCTACTTGAAGCACACAATGGTTGTTTGTCAGTACATCCTGGCAGCACAAAAATGTACAATGATTTGAAGAAGTTGTATTGGTGGCCGGGTATGAAAAGAGATATCTCTGAGTTTGTTACCAAGTGTTTGGCCTGTCAATAAGTGAAAGCCGAGCATCAAGTACCTTTGAGATTACTTCAACCAGTGATGGTTCCCGAGTGGAAGTGGGATCGGATCACAATGGATTTCGTAACGGGGTTACCTATGACTCCGAAAAAGAAAGATACTGTGTGGGTTGTTGTAGATAGATTAACAAAATCGGCTCACTTTATACCGGTGCGTGTGGATTACTCACTTGAAAAATTGACTGAGCTGTATATTGCTGAGGTGGTAAGATTACATGGGGTGCCTATATCCATTATCTCGGATAGAGATCCAAGATTTACTTCGAGGTTTTGGAAGAAGTTGCAAGAAGCCTTGGGTACGAAATTGAATTTTAGTACCGCGTTCCATCCACAAACAGATGGCCAATCCGAAAGAGTGATTCAAGTTCTTAAAGATATGCTCTGATGCTGTGTGTTAGAGTTCGAAGGTAGTTGGGAAAAATATCTACCTTTGGTTGAATTCGCCTACAACAACAGTTATCAGTCGAGCATACGGATGGCGCCGTACGAAGCATTATATGGTCGTAAGTGTCGAACTCCTCTGTATTGGACCGAGCTTAGTGAAAAGCAAATTCACGGGGTTGATCTAGTTAAAGAAACCGAGGAGAAAGTGAAAGTGATCCGTGATAGTCTGAAAGCTGCTTCAGATCGACAAAAGTCTTACGCGGATTTTAAAAGGAAGGAAATTGAGTTTCAAGTGGGTGATAAAGTATTCCTGAAAGTATCCACGTGGAAGAAAATATTGAGATTTGGCCGGAAGGGCAAATTGAGTCTGCGATTCATAGGACCGTATAAGGTTATTGAAAGGATTGGACCAGTAGCTTACCGGTTGGCCTTGCCAGCGGAGTTAGAGAGAATACACGTGTTTCATGTGTCGATGTTGCGATGATATCGTTCCGATCCTTCGCATGTGATTTCTCCGACCGAAATTGAAATACGACCAGATATGACCTATGAAGAGGAACCAATTAAGATTTTGGCTCGAGAGGTTAAACAGTTGAGGCATAAAAGTATAGCCTTAGTGAAAGTGTTGTGGCAAAAGCATGGTGTAGAAGAGGCTACGTGGGAACCGGAAGAAGCTATGAGAGAACAGTACCCAAACCTCTTTACCGGTAAGATTTTTGGGGACGAAAATCTCTAAAGGGGGGAGAGTTGTAACAGCCCAATTTTGGGGTTAGTCGGAACAGTGGTTTCGAGACCACTAATTCGAGGTTGAAGGAAATTATTTTTAATAATTTTATATATGTTATATCAATATTATATGGATGTATGAAAATTTTGGTGTATTGATTTTGGTGATTGCATGCTTAAATGCGAAAAAAGACTAAATCGCATAAAGTGCGAAAGTTCTATTTTATAGTGATAAACTGTAAAAGTAACATATTTTAATCTCACATTTAGCATGCTTTTGGATGAATTATCCCTTATTTTATGTAATTTGGTGCTCTTAATCCTTTATTTTCATGTTTTATACTCAGGGAAGCACCGGAGGATGAAAAGAATGGAAAACGGGCTTAAAACGAGCCAATTGGGCGAGATCACGAAATCGGCACGGCTGGACCCAAGACCACACGGCCGCGTCATTAATAGAATCCAACACGGCCCGCCATGATTCACACGGGCGTGTGCCATGGCCGTGCCTCGCTGTGGTGGCAAAGAAAAGTTTCGTTCGGATTGGGATACTTAGGGGAAAAGAAACACATTCCAAAAGCCTATATATACACCCTAAGTATGACCTAAAAGAGGGAGCCCGAGGCTATCGTCTAGTGGCGTCTTGCTAGGTTAAAGAAGGCAGATTTGTGGAGGTTTACTTGAAGATAGCCAGTTGATCCATCTCAAGAAGCCGGAATCATACTCAAGACGGAGGATCTCCTCTTCAATTCCTTCAGGGGGTTTTAGGGATTTCTTATGTTTTGTTTTATCTTTTCTTCATAGATGTTTTCTTTTATCGTTATGAACTAAACCCTCAGATACCTGAAGGGGATGAAACTTAGATGAATCTTGTTACCGTTTGTTGAACTATATGATAAATATTTGACTTGTTCTTAATTATGTGTTCTTAATTCTTGTGTTGATATTTCGCGGATATTAATTCAAGTTTGATGTGCTTAGGTGGAGGAGCAAAAGTCCCTGCCTAAGAGTAGATCTAGCATAGTTAAACGGAGTTGAGCGCACGCCTAGAGATACGGTGACGAGATTTTGCCGGATTAGGGTGAAACCTAATATGGGATTCCATAGATCAAGTTAATGCAATTCTAGGGGTTTTAATTAGAAAGAGATTTCAATTAATCAACCTAGGGTTAGACGTTATTCGCTTCGAGAGAGGGTTTAATATACATTAGGGAATCTTACGGATCAAGTCAAATGAATAAATCATCTGGTTCAGAGTTAGATAACAAGTGAAGTCTAGGTGGATTCTTCCTCGGGTATTGTCCTTATCAATTGGTATTTCCCAAAAGTATTTTCCCCAAATTCATTCTTCTTTGTCTTAGAATCTTTAGTTTAATAGTTAGTTAATTTAGATTTAATAACAAATTCCCTTTATTTTAGGCTAGATAATAAAAAGAAAGTTAGTATTAGTACTTTTAGTTCCTGTGGGTTCGACATTCCGGTCTTACCTTAACTATATTACTGTTCGATAGGTGCGCTTGCCTCAAATCGTTGTCATAGTTAGTTTCCAGGTTCGATCATTCTCATTATAAATTTTAAGACTTTGACATCGCATAAACACAACGATCAAGTTTTTGGCACCGTTTCCGGGGAACTAAAATATTAAGAAAGCTTAATTTTTATTACTTTAGCCATTTTTTTTAATTATTTTTTTGCAATTTAATTTAATTTTTTTATTTTAATTTTTAACTTAGCTAATTTTTCTTCTGTTATTGTTTCCTCCTTTCAGGTACCTCTAGGTTATAACTAGAAGGAACCCGACAGGACCCCTACTTTATGACAGTGATATTGAAAGAACAGTTCGCAGAAATCGTAGAGAGATAAGGCGAAGCTTAAACTACACAAAAAAAGAGCAAGAAGGCAAAACCAATCCTACTGAAGGGATGGCTGAGAATCATCCGCCACCTCCAGAGAAGGCCGAAAACAATGCTCCACATACTATGTATGATTATGCTAAACCTAGTTTAACAGGAACTAAATCTAGTATTGGTAGGCCTACTATTGCTGCAAATAATTTTGAACTGAAACCTAACACTATACAGATGATACAATAGTTTGTTCAGTTTGATGGTTTGCAGGATGAAGATCCTAACACACACTTCGCAAATTTTCTAGAATTCTGTGATACCTTCAAGATAAATGGCGTTTCTGATGATGCCATCCGTCTTCGGTTATTTCCCTTTTCTTTGAGGAATAAAGCCAAACAGTGGTTACATTCTCTTCCACGAGGGTCAATCACTACATGGGATCAGATGACCGAAAAATTTTTACTAAAATATTTTCCACCGGCCAAAACGGCCAAATTGAGGAATGATATCTCTTCTTTTGTGCAGATGGATTTAGAGACACTTTACGACGCATGGGAGAGATACAAAGATTTGCTAAGAAGGTGCCCACACCACGGATTACCTTTGTGGCTACAGGTCCAAACTTTTTACAATGGTGTGAACCCTTCAACAAGGCAACTAATCGATTCAACTGCCGGCGGAACCCTAAACAACAAAACTCTTGAAGCGGCCTACGAGTTTATAGAAGAGATGTCACTGAATAACTATCAGTGGCAAGTTACAACGACAAGGCCAGCCAAAGCAGCCGGAGTTTTCAACATCGATGCAGTGACCGCGCTTTCAAACCCAGGTAGAATTACTACATAAAAATTTGACGGTTTATATGGTTCTTCGCAGCACATCCAGGTTATGCAAAGGCGACAAAGTGAAAGAGTGGTGAATCTTGAGTACCCACCCTACTGACAGGGGCATGGAGAGCGCTAACAAATGAACTATATGGGTAACAATTTCGATCTAACAATAACCTTTATAGTAATACTTATAATCCAGTTTGGAAGAACCACCCCAATTTCTCATGGGGCGGTCAAAGAAATCAAAGGCAACAACCATCCCAAAACTTCCAACAACACCCTACCCACAGAAAAAGAAGCCAAACCTTGAAGAGATGTTTGACAAACTTCATAGCAAATTCAAATACGTTCCCAAAATACGTAAACACGTTTCCAAAAGATAGAAACAAAACTTGAGGCATTGACACAAGAGTTCAAGGATCAAATCGGGCAACTCGCTAAGCAAATCTCTGAGAGACCACATGGAAAACAACCGAGCAACACCGAGACTAACCCAAGGGAGCAAGTTCAAGCCATAACAGCTCAAGATAGTGAAGGGTTAGACGAGCCCAATTCGAGGCAAGAGAATGTGGTCGAAGAAGATAAGGTTGAGGTAAGTAATAATAAGCCAAAACCGGTAATCAAAGAGTACCAACCTCGCATACCATATCCCGAAGCATGAAGGAGAGACGACACAGAGGAACAGTTCGGTAAGTTTCTTAAACTTTTAAAGAAATTACATATTAACTTACCACACTTGAAGCTCTTACGCAGATGCCGACTCTAGAAAATTCTTAAAAGAGTCATTGACGAAAAAGCGAAGGATAGACGAAGCATCACATGTGGAACTAAACGCAATGTGCTCTCAGCATTGCAAAATAGACTACCATGGAAATTAAAAGATCCAGAGAGTTTTACAATTCCATGCTTAATTAGTATTTTATCTATTGATAATGCGTTAGCTGATTTAGGGGCAAGCATAAATGTCATGCCTTATAAATTGTTTAAACAACTAGGTCTAGGAGGCCCAAACAAACTAGGATCGACATTCAATTAGCCGATAAAACCGTTATAATTCCTAGGGGCATAATTGAAGATGTACTCATAAAAATTGACAAATTTGTATTCCCAGTGAGACTTTGTCGTTTTAGACATGGATGAGGACAACACGATCCCCTAATTTTAGGAAGACCATTCTTAGCAACCGCGAAACTAAAATCGATGTTGATGCAAAGAACTTATATTTTGTGTAGGTGACGAGACATTCACTCTTCAAGCCCTCGATTCAACTAGAACATCGAATAATCAAGGTGAGAAAATAAATTCGAATGATAACCATTCTGTTAACCCTTCTTTTTCGTGAAGCACCACAAAAGAATAGAACTCAACCCGATCCTATATCATGTGCCAACAAAGAAATAACTCATGAGGAACGAGGGATTCGGATCGATGATCTAGACGCAGTGGAAGACACATTTTAAGGAAAAATTAGGGATACACAAAGCGTAACCAGAGCCACTCCACGTGGCAAACAAGTTCAAAATCTGAGATCAAGTATTGATTGATAAAGCGCACCCTCGAATATCTCCTCCCGACCCTAACACTAACAAAGAAATCCCTTTAGGGTAATCGGTGTTTCTCTATACGGAACAGTCGAGGTAAGTAATCCTATCTTTGGCACTTTCAATATAAGCGCATCTCGACTTAAATTCTATCATGATAATGGAGCTGCCAGCATAAGGAAGGACTTTCAACTCCTCAAACCACCATGAATATACAAATGAGAGGAGAGTCTAGCTTAAGACTATAACGAGCGCTTCTCTGAGGCAACCTTGAGCACTAACCCCATTAACTTTTACATTTTTATTTTGTCCTATTTATTCTATTTTATCCTTTCTTTATAGTGCCTAACTATAAACTAACCAAAAGTATAGAATTCAAGGCCACACGGCCTTGCACATGGCCGTGACCGTGGCCGTGTGGATGTATCGAATCTCCGTACTGACATGGCAGAGATGGTATGAGTCAGAATGAATCAATTTTCAAATCACGGACTCCAACCACCACACCACGGGCACTGACAAAACCCCACGACCGTGCGATGCGGCCGTGGTCGACACTGGTAGTTTACACACGGGCGTGGCACCCTGAATATGGGCGTGGGAGAAACGATACGATGCTCAACACGGCCGTGCGAGGCAGCCGTGTGACTTAGCACGCCCACGGTACACGGGCGTAGGGTTGTACTAGGCTTAAAAATCTATTTAAACCCCCTCCTTTTTTCTCTTCCCTTACTCACTTTCCTACTCCCCATCCCCTTTATTCTATCCCATTATTCAGACCTCCCCCTACTTTTCTTCTCCAATATATTCCCAAAACCCTTGAGCTACACCAAATGCCAAAGAAGCGGAAGGAATCAAGCATAGTCTCCCAGAGGGAGACCGATCTATATAAGTTCATGCCGGCCGCTTCAATTACTCGACAAGCCAAGGGTCTTTGAGACCATTCTATTTTTCTTTTTCTTTTTCCTTTCTCTTCTCCTTTATTTTCCTTTTCTTTATTTCTCTTATGTTTAATTTAGTTTATTTTATCTTAGTTTCTTGGTTTTAGGTTCTAAAGGCTGCTAGGGAATCACACCTCGACCACCTACCACCACTCCACCACAACCTTAGAAATCACACCCACCTCGCAAAAACCATCCAACAATAAGGACTCTTCGGTCCATTAATCTTTTCTTTTAATTTGATTTCACTTTTTATTTTCCTTCACTTTAGCTTGCTTTTCTTTAAAAATATAATTAGTATAGTTTGAATTATTATTATTATTTCCTGGCTAATTCTGCACGAGCTACCCAATTTTTTCATCTAGCGCAGAGAATGTGGACGGCTACCATACCACCACCAGAGACGCCTCCTCCAACTTATCTTTCACCTCCAACGCAAGGAATCCATCCAAATTCAGGGAGTTTCACTTCTCTCCATATCTTTTAATTTTCTACTTGATTGTTCATATATATATCTTTGTACATTGAGGGCAATGTACATCTTAAGTGTGGGGGTGAACAACCTAAAAAGGCGCCTATTTTTTTTCATTATTCGCAAATTCCTGAAATTAGGTGCCAAACTTTTTGCATTATTCTCAAATCCTGAATTATTTCTTGTTTCTTAAGTAAGTTTCTCATATTATTATTAGAATGAAATTCCGTGTGATTCATGATTTTTATTGATATATTTTAGATTAAGTCATTGATAATTGTGCATTGATAATTAAATTCTAAGATACTAGAGAATCAAGCATGATAAGTCTATTTTTCAGAAATTAAAAATTTTTCTAGGTTGTCTACCTGAATTTGAATATTGCTTTGAAATTTGAAATTTACGAGGTTGACATCAAAATACCCATAATTTTTGTGAGATTTTGAGCCTTATAGAGCATCAGTTCTTTTTCTTGCTCACTTCATTGATTATGAGTGTGTCAACATTGATTTGTTATTCTAGAACTTGCATTGATTATACAAGTCGAGACCACACTTTTTGATTTGATATACAGAGATGATAAAGGCACTTAGGTTTTAACCCACTTACTCCACTAAAAACCTACCTTCATAATTAACCCCTAGTGAACCCCGTTGAATCCTAACAAACCTTTTTATTGACTTACCCGCTAATATTAACCCAAAACCCTTTTTATTTGTTATCACTATCCTTTTTAACTACCCTTATGTCGAGATTTGATTTGATCAGTTGCCTAACTATGATCTTTATTTCAGTAATTTATTCCTTATTATGACTTGTTCCTAAAAAAAATCGAAGTATATTCATTGTTAGATTTGTAATGAGCTTATACGTTTGAATTCCAAATATTGAAGAAGAAGCTCGTAATATTAGTATTATTAATTTTCAATTGATTACTTTTATTTAGTTCATTGTTTCTGGTTAGGTAATTTGTCAGTCCAATCTCGATTCTAACCCTCTAATTCAGCCTTTATCCACACCTTTAACCCAAGCCCCATTACAACCCTGTTAAAGACCTTTTGATTTGTGTATCATTTCATAGATATAGTGGTGGAGATTTGATTTTCATGCAAGCCTATGGGATTAACTTTTCATGTTTGACTTTTGAGTGCTTAAATCTGAACCTTAAACACTTTGAGTGATTTGAGTGAATCTTTAGTGAGGATGTCAATCCCTGTCGATTTTGAATCAGAGGTATTTATTTAGATGAGGGGAAACACCTATGTTTTGTGCTACAATTGTATGACTTAGACTGTTTAAATCTTTAGAACCCTTTGAGTTGAATTATCCATGTATGAATTATCCTTGAATTATGACGAAACATTATTAATAACTATTATGATTTAAGGGAAGTTTATTTTAATTATGAGTTGAGAATTTTGCTTGAGGACAAGCAAAAGCTTAAGTGTGGGGGTATTTGATAAACCGTAAAAGTAACATATTTTAATCTCACATTTAGCATGCTTTTGGATGAATTATCCCTTATTTTATGTAATTTGGTGCTCTTAATTCTTTATTTTCATGTTTTATACTCAGGGAAGCACCGGAGGATGAAAAGAACGGAAAACGGGCTTAAAACGAGCCAATTGGGCCAGATCACAAAATCGGCACGGCCTGGACCCAAGACCACATGGTCGTGCCTCATTAATAGAGTCCAACATGGCTTGGCCACGATTCACATGGGCGTGTGCCATGGCCGTGCCCCTGCCGTGGCAAAGAAAAGTTTCGTTCGGATTGGGATACTGAGGGGCAAAGAAACACATTCCAAAAGCCTATATATACACCCTAAGTATGACCTAAAAGGGGGAGCCCGAGGCTGTCGTCTAGGGGTGTCTTGCTAGGTCAAAGAAGGCAGATTTGTGGAGGTTTACTTGAAGATAGCCAGTTGATCCATCTCAAGAAGCCGGAATCATACTCAAGACGGAGGATCTCCTCTTCAATTCCTTCAGGGGGTTTTAGGGATTTCTTACGTTTTGTTTTATCTTTTCTTCTAAGATGTTTTCTTTTATCGTTATGAACTAAACCATCAGATACATGAGGGGGATGAAACTTAGATGAATCTTGTTATCGTTTGCTGAACTATATGATAAATATTTGACTTGTTCTTAATTATGTGTTCTTAATTCTTGTGTTGATATTTTGCGGATATTAATGCAAGTTTGATGTGCTTAGGTGGAGGAGCAAAAGTCCCTGCCTAAGAGTAGATCTAGCATAGTTAAGCGGATTTGATCGCACGCCTAGAGATAGGGTGACGAGATTTTGCCGGATTAGGGTGAAACCTAATATGGGATTCCATAGATCAAGTTAATGCAATTCTAGGGGTTTTAATTAGAAAGAGATTTCAATTAATCAACCTAGGGTTAGACGTTATTCGCTTCGAGAGAGGGTTTAATATACATTAGGGAATCTTACGGATCAAGTCAAATGAATAAATCGTCTGGTTCAGAGTTAGATAACAAGTGAAGTCTAGGTGGATTCTTCCTCGGGTATTGTCCTTATCAATTGGTTTTTCCCAAAAGTATTTTCCCCAAATTTATTCTTCTTTGTCTTAGAATCTTTAGTTTAATAGTTAGTTAATTTAGATTTAACAACAAATTCCCTTTATTTTAGGCTAGATAATAAAAAGAAAGTTAGTATTAGTACTTTTAGTTCCTTTGGGTTCGACATTCCGGTCTTACCTTAACTATACTACTGTTCGATAGGTGCACTTGCCTCAAATTGTTGTCATAGTTAGTTTCCAGGTTCGATCATTCTCATTATAAATTTTAAGACTTTGAGATCGCATAAACACAACGATCATATAGGCTAAAGGTGTCTAATAGCTGTAGAATATTAACTGGAAGCCCTAAATGTGCAATTTGACCCTTAGGAAATAAGTGGTTGGCCATAGGGGACAAGAAATGTCAAAGTTTTGTCAAAGTGGGTGAATTAGGTGACTAAATTGAAGGAAATAAATAAAATAAAGAAAAAGATGATATCATCCTTGTTCATTTTCTTCCTCCACTGAAATTACCAGCAAAATAGTGGTTTGAGAACTCAAAAATTTTAGCCAAACTTCTCTCCTTGCAAGTAAGTGATTTTTGTGTTCTATCTTAATAATTTTTGTACTTTTGAGACCCTTGTAGCATGATCTAGCTAATGAGGGGACTATTTTGCAAAATGGTTGAAAGTTTAAGGATTTCCATGAGAGTGTTTATGTTGTTTGCTGAGTTTTTATGGAAGAAAATGAATGTGAGGGGGTTAAAGAACAACTTTTGTGAAAGTGTTTCCATGAAAACTGTAACACCCCCAAGCCCGGCCCACGAGCCTTGATCGGATCTGGTATGTCACTGAGTAAAACGTTCGAAAAGATTTGACTTACGGTTGAAACCATAAAAATTCGTTGTCGGTTGTAAAACATTGTATATTTAAAATTCTAAGTAAAATCATGTTGTTACAAATTCCCGAATTTAAAACTTTAATATAGGCTTTAATAAAATGAATCGATTCCTAAAATCATTTCCGGTTTCCGAATAAAAGTAATATAACTTCAAAATCATAAATAACGTGTCCAAATACTTTAAGTGGCCCTTATTACATCAAATAATTATTCAAAAATACTTAATATTAATTCGCATAAAATAAATAAAACATCTTCTCGCATGAAATATAGCTTCGCATGGCCACCTTTGTATCCACTCAAACCCGGTCCAAGAATCACGTATCACCGCGATGTTGATAATTATTTGGGTGAGTCACACGCACTCGGCAGTGCAATTAGTCCACCGAATTCCTCCCACATATCAAACCATATATCAACCCACATAATGTATAACAAGGCAACTTATTCACATAATATCACAATTCGGGCTTGGCCCATATCCATACCACATATCGGATCATAATGTAATTAACCACATGATTCCACATATTGGGCTTGGCCCATTCCCACATTGATCCACATTCACATATTGGGCTTGGCCCATAACCACATCAATAACCACAATGCCACACATAATCATGCAAAGTGCACCCAACCCAACCTAGGGTCCATCCTCTACACACCCCCGTATCCAGCCACCACACACCAGGGGATTTCTAAATCACCCTCCAACCGCTACACACCAATTTGGCAATTAATGCCGTCCACGATGTAGCTCGTAGCTAGCATCAAACCACGATGAGGCACATAGCTACTCGTCAAACCACGATATGGCACACAGCCGATATCAACCACGATGAGGCATAGAGCCACTCATCAATCCACGTGAACTTAATCACAAGTAATCCACAACGCGACCTCGATCCAGCGCTAATCCTCGATGTAGCTCATGGCTAACATCAAACCACGTGACTCGAAGTACACCCCGCCCTTCTTTCACATTCATATCCCATCCCATGCACATGCAACATATAATAACGTCATGATGAGTAATGCATGTACATGTTGACGCATTCAACCATATTTTCATGAACATATTCACATATACACATTGATAACCACTTTTCACCAGATTAGTACTGACCTGATCATCGATATACCCCGTAAGGGTATCTGTTTCATAATTACCACTGCACTTGTTAGCATACGCAAAACTCATACAAGTATAACATATAAACCCGGAAAACAAAGAGGCTAACCACACACTGATAACTTGAAGCACTACGCCTCGATCCCGATGTTATCACTAAAGCGAAACTACCGCTATCCGCCTATAGTCCCCGCCTCTCTCACGCCCACACCCTGGTGGCCAATCCCGAACGGCAGAAACAGATCTCCTCTTAAACTTAGGGATAGGGACTATCCCTTTACCTTCTTGACTGATGTTCGCCTCCATCAACAATACTTAAATCAAAACCGATTAATACAAGATCTTAAACGAATAGAAACTAAATCTTAACCCTCTTACCAAAACGAATCGAGACCCGAGTCTCCTCCTTTGACCCTGCCGATTTGCCCCTAAATCATCAAAGTTAGAATCGGCTAACCTTAATACCAAATATGGCCTATGGCCGAATACCATGAACCACTTACCTTGCTTACCAAATCCTGAATTACCACTTAACTATGAAGTCATCAAATCCTCGCTAACCAACCTGTTAAAATCGGCTTTAAGCAATAATTCATGAGAAAATAACCCTTGGCCATATAGCACATATCACTTACCTTGAGTCGTCGAACCCTGCAAGACTCCTTTAATGCTCCCTTCCTTCGGGTATACACAAAAGAACACATCACTATGGCCTTAAAGGACATTCGCCAACCTTAGACCAAAGGCCTAACCATTGCTTTCTTTGCATACTTATGAAGATGAGACAAACCGATTGCCTAAAGAAGGAAATACTTACCGCTATACAAGCATCCACAGAGAATCGCTTCTAGATCCCAAAGAGAAGGATTTCGACACTCTAATGGTGAAGAAAGAAAACACAAAAGTGGAGGGAGTTTAATGCTTAGAGAATTCGGCCACAAATAAACTAAATCAAGGTTTCGGCTTCAAGGCTTTGAACAAAGAAAAGAGAATAAGGTCCCTTTAAGGTTCTGGCTATGGCTTCAAGTGATGATAAAATATTCTGGCTAACACCAAAATAAAAGAAGAAGCTTGGGAAAGAGGTATAGATTCGGCCAAGAACAAATAGAGAAAGAAGAAGAGAAGAGTTTGAAGAATTTTGGCAATGGTGACAAGGAGAATTCGGCTTCAAATGAAAAAGAAGAAAAGAGAGCACTCCTATGACTAACAAATTTCGGCAAGAAGGATGGACACTCTCACAACTAAAATTCGGCACTTATCCCCTCTACATGGCCGAATTTGCCATCCAAAAGAACCCCACATTCGGCCACTACCTCCTTCCTTATCATATCCCAAAATTTCCTCCTATATTCTCTCCCTGTTACTCTTTCAAAATAATTTGAACAAGTCCAACCTTTATCTCCCCTTCCTAGCCGAAATTTAAAAAGAAAATCAAGTCTTAATCCTCATCTTTCCAGAGTCCCATGCTGTCCAATACTCCTCCCTCTCTTGACGCAAAAATAAAGGCTCCCACTGCTTCCCACGTTGCTCGAACCAAGGCCCTTGCCCACTGCATATGGCGTCACTTACCAAGGCCCTAAGTGGCGCCTTCAAGCCACTTTACTAAGCCCAATCTCATGTCCAAAAGTTCTTACAAATTTTCTTAAGACCTCCTTAGCCTAGCTCCCATTTTAAACTTAAAATCTAAAAAATTTCCAAAGCATTCTCTTTTATCCTAGAGTTTTAGGAACCCCTAAAACACATCCAAACATACACCAAGCCCACTAACACTTGCACTATGTACTAAATGCATAACCCCTAAATCCTGGATGTTACAGTTCTACCCTCCTTAAAAATAATTTCGTCCTCGAAATTACTTGCTACCTAACTAATATGTGGTGCAATCCACTACGCTCTTGCTTTGCACACTCTGATTTTAATAAAACTATCATACCTTCTAGGCACAGCTCTAAGTTCACATCCAAGGTTTCGTGCACTTCACTAGAAACACAAGAATGAGCTAACTCTAAAACAAGCAAAGCAATTAAGGGTATTCCAGAACAAGGAACGCACTCCGATATTACATCCGCACATCTTCCTCCTCGCAACGATCGATCGCCTAAACCAACCTTGGTTGTCTCGCCTCTGAACCTCAAAGACCTTGCTTGGTGTTCCACGACCTCGGCGTAACCATTTCCTCCATTGCTTGAACCACGACCCTCGTCGCCTTAGGACAATTCCTAACCAAGTGAGCCTTAGACCCACACCTAAACATTTCCTTACTATTTCCCCAACACTCTCCAAAGATGAGCTCTTCCACATCGAGCACATGGACGACTCCGATTCCCACCAACTGCACAGTGCACGTCATGCACTCTCAATCCTTGGTCTTTTCTCAAAATCTCTAGATGACATTGACGGTCCAAAACTCCTCTTATTCCAATTCCTATCCTTTTCTCGATTCTGTCTCTCGGTCGTCTTAACTTCTTCACTATTCGAGCTTTCTCCACTAGAATAGCAAAGTCCCTTTCTCTCTCGCGAGCAATCAACACCCGCACTGCCTCGCAATCCGCCTTTGAATCGAACACACCTTTCGTGTCGGTAGCTACGATGCCCTTGGCGTACTAACTTAACCGCACAAATTCCACTTTGTACTCTGCTACCGACTTACTTCCTTGAACCAAGTTTAGAAACGCTTTCCTCTGCGAGTCTAGGTAACTAGCTCCAACATACTTCCCTTCAAACTTAAGCTTAAAATACTCCCAATCCAATCGATCTGCCGGGACACCTTGCTCGACGGTGAGCCACCAACGATAAGCCTCATCTCGAGCAACGAGACAAAGACCTTTCGGCTTTTCTCAAGAAGATATACCAAATCGCCCATAATTCTTTCGATCGCCTCTAACCAATACTCGCTACATTTGGAGCCACCCCAGACACTCCTCTAAAAACCTCAGCTCCGTTCGACCTAAGTCTTTCCGATACTGATTTCCGAGCTCCATTTCCCATACCAACTCTTGCCACTCGTTCTAGCATTCGCAGCGATAGCTCGCGATCTCACGTCATCCTCTCTGTCGACCTTGATCCTCCGCGCCCATCGCCGCGGCGGCGGCGGCGCACGTCATTTTTTGACCCACGGCCAGACCCTATTGTTTCTGATACAGTCATTCGACCACGTCCTCTAGAATTCATGTCTAACGTCGCGACTTACTCTGATTAAAAGTTTTATGCATTAGTATTTCGTTCCACTGATTATCCGCGAACAATTTTATGTAAAGAAGATTCGATAATAGTTCTTTCGATCAATAAAAGTTTCAGCTCAAGTTCACTATTCTAACTCGTAGAGTCACATTCACATTCATCAACAATATTCACACACCACTTTGGCATTTCTATCCGTTTCCTACCTGTGGGTAATCTCGTCAATTGTCCTATAGGGTATTTTAGTAACAAATCAGTGGTCAACTTGAAAATCAGTACAAATCAAAGGCATTCCAAAATTTTCAAAACTCGTGGTTATTTTGAAAATTTTCTCAAAACGAAGGTATTGCAAAAATTTGAGTCGGGGGGTTATTCGTAATTTTGTAAGTCGTGGTAATTCAAGAAATTTTCCAAATCGTATCTCGGATATTTCGTAAAGCAAGATTTAGTAAAAATCGAGGGTAGTACTGTAAATTTATAAACAAGGGGCATTTTAGTAATTTCTAACCTGTGGGTATTTGGGTAATTTTGCAAATCGAAATATTTCAAAAGGGTTTTCAAATTCTAATTTAATGTTTACAAATCAAAAGGGCAATTTGTGATTTTAAAACTAAGGTTTTTATAAACCAAGATGGCTAGTCCCTTTCGGGTTTTAATTATCGGTTTAGCCAGGTGAACAAGTCCTCGTGGTTAGGGTGAACCGTAGCTACGCACTGTAGGATTCAAGTAAAGAGCAGGTGAGTCACTAGGACCGCTAAGTACCAAGCTCTTCATCGAATCCACTCCTAGACATGCGCACAACCGTTGCCACACCCTAGCTCTCTGCGACTTACTCACGAGTTTGTTTAGTGGTTCTTAAGTCTTATGAATCTTGTGTTGGAGTAGACTAGTCCTAGGGTTCCATAGCCCTAATCTACTAATCTACGCTCCCATAGATGCCCATACAGTTCACATATTCAGATCACTTGATGAGTTAGAGGTACTTACAGTGGACTTGAGCCGAGATACAAAGCCATGCCGTAATAACTCAAAAAGTCCATAAAAATCTATAGTTTTGAAAAGACCATCTTTGAAAAATGTTTTGGGCCCCAAAACCCTCAAAGCCGAGTTTTAAGCCGGGCTCGATACTAAATCAGAACACCCCAAACCCGCCCACGAGCCTTGGACCGGATCTGGTATGTCACCGACTAAAACGTTCAAAAGATTTGACTTACGGTTGAAAACATAAAAATTCGTTGTCGGTTGTAAAACATTGTATATTTAAAATTCTAAGTAAAATCATGTTGTTACAAATTCCCGGATTTAAAACTTTAATATAGGCTTTAATAATATGAATCGATTCCTAAAATCATTTCCGGCTTCGAATAAAAGTAATATAACTTCAAAATCATAAATAACGTGTCCAAATACTTTAAGTGGCCCTTATTACATCAAATAATTATTCAAAAATACTTAATATTAATTCGCATAAAATAAATAAAACATCTTCTCGCATGAAATATAGCTTCTGCGCATGGCCACCTTTTTATCCACTCCAACCCGGTCCAAGAATCACGTATCACCCGCGATGTTGATAATTATTTGGGTGAGTCACACAGACTCAGTGTGCAATTAGTCCACTGAATTCCTCCCACATATCAAACCACATATCAACCCACATAACAGATAACAAGGCAACTTATTCACATAATATCACAATTCGGGCTTGGCCCATATCCATACCACATATCGGATCATAATGTAATTAACCACATGATTCCACATATTGGGCTTGGCCCATTCCCACACTGATCCACATTCACATATTGGGCTTGGCCCATAACCACATCAATAACCACAATGCCACACATAATCATGAAAAGTGCACCCAACCCAACCTAGGGTCCATCCTCTACACACCCCCATATCCAGCCACCACACACCAGGGTATTTCTAAATCACCCTCCAATCGCTACACACCAATTTGGCAATTAATGCCGTCCACGATGTAGCTCGTAGCTAGCATCAAACCACGATGAGGCACATAGCTACTCATCAAACCACGATATGGCACACAGCCGATATCAACCACGATGAGGCACAGAGCCACTCATCAATCCACGTGAACTTAATCACAAGTAATCCACAACGCGACCTCAGTCAGCGCCAATCCTCGATGTAGCTCATGGCTAACATCAAACCACGTACTCAAGTACACCTGTCCTTCTTTCACATTCATATCCCATCCCATGCACATGCAACATATAATAACGTCATGATGAGTAATGCATGTACATGTTGACGCATTCAACCATATTTTCATGAACATATTCACATATACACATTGATAACCACTTTTCACCGATTAGTATCGACTGATCATCGATATACCCGTAAGGGTATCCGTTTCATAATTTCCATCAGCACTTGTTAGCATACGCAAAACTCATACAAGTATAACATATAAACCCGAAAAAGCGAGGCTAACCACACACACGATAACTTGAAGCACTACACTCTCGATCCCGATGTTATCACTAAGCAAAACTACCGCTATCTGCCTATAGTCCTGCCCTGCTGCTGGCCCACACCCTGGTGGCCAATCCCGAACGGCAAAAACAGATCTCCTCTTAAACTTAGGGATAGGGACTATCCCTTTACCTTCTTGACTGATGTTCGCCTCCATCAACAATACTTAAATCAAAACCGATTAATACAAGATCTTAAATGAATAGAAACTAAATCTTAACCCTCTTACCAAAACGAATCGATACCCGAGTCTCCTCCTTTGACCCTGTCGATTTGCCCCTAAATCATCAAAGTTCGAATCGGCTAACCTTAATACCAAATATGGCCTATGGCCGAATACCATGAACCACTTACCTTGCTTACCGAAATCCTAAATTACCACTTAACTATGAAGCTGTCGAAATCCCTGCTAACCAACTGTTAAAATCGGCTTTAAGCAATAATTCATGAGAAAATAACCCTTGGCCGTATAGCACATATCACTTACCTTGAGTCGTTGAATCCTGCAAGACTCCTTTAATGCTCCCTTCCTTCGGCTATACACAAAAGAACACATCACTATGGCCTTAAAGGACATTCGGCCAACCTTAGACCAAAGGCCTAACCATTGCTTTCGGCATACTTATGAAGATGAGACAAAACTGATTGCCTAAAGAAGGAAATACTTACCGCTATACAAGCATCCACAGAGAATCGGCTTCTAGATCCCAAAGAGAAGGATTTTGACACTCTAATGGTGAAGAAAGAAAACACAAAAGTGGAGGGAGTTTAATGCTTAGAGAATTCGGCCACAAATAAACTAAATCAAGGTTTCGGCTTCAAGACTTTGAACAAAGAAAAGAGAATAAGGTCCCTTTAAGGTTCGGCTATGGCTTCAAGTGATGATAAAATATTCGGCTAACACCAAAATAAAAGAAGAAGCTTGGGAAAGAGGTATAGATTCGGCCAAGAACAAATAGAGAAAGAAGAAGAGAAGAGTTTGAAGAATTTTGGCAATGGTGACAAGGGAGAATTCGGCTTCAAATGAAAAAGAAGAAAAGAGAGCACTCCTATGACTAACAAATTTCGGCAAGAAGGATGGTCACTCTCACAACTAAAATTCGGCACTTATCCCCTCTACATGGCCGAATTTTCCATCCAAAAGAACCCCACATTCGGTCACTACCTCCTTCCTTATCATATCCCAAAATTTCCTCCTATATTCTCTCCCTGTTACTCTTTCAAAATAATTTGAACAAGTCCAACCTTTATCTCCCCTTCCTAGCCGAAATTTAAAAAGAAAATCAAGTCTTAATCCTCATCTTTCCAGAGTCCCATGCCGTCCAATACTCCTCCCTCTCTTGACGCAAAAATAAAGGCTCCCACTGCTTCCCACGTTGCTCGAACCAAGGCCCTTGCCCACTGCATATGGCGTCACTTACCAAGGCCCTAAGTGGCGCCTTCAAGCCACTTTACTAAGCCCAATCTCATGTCCAAAAGTTCTTACAAATTTTCTTAAGACCTCCTTAGCCTAGCTCCCATTTTAAACTTAAAATCTAATAATTTTCCAAAGTATTCTCTTTCATCCTAGAGTTTTAGGAACCTCTAAAACACATCCAAACATACACCAAGCCCACTAACACTTGCACTATGTACTAAATGCATAACCCCTAAATCCTGGATGTTACAAAAACACCTAAAATAGACCTATTTGTAAAGGTTATAAATTGAGTAGTAAATGCATGAAATAATTGAAATTTTGAGTTGCTATTAGAGGGAATATGAATCGGCTAGGCTTGAGTGTGTGAAAAATGAACACATTTCATTTTACGAGCCTAGGGGAAAAATCGTAATTTTGCCAAAGTATAAGGGCAAAATGGTAATTTTTGCCTAAGTAGAAATTTTGAAGCATCATGATTCATGTAGTGATTAAATGTGTAAATTTTATTACTATAGATCAAGAAGAACGCGGGAACAACCTTGACCGGGGAAAAGCCAAGGTTACGGATTAAGCCGCAAATTAATATATTTTGCACCGAGGTAAGTTTATGTGTAAATGATACATCCCTAATACTTATGTTTTTACCTATTGATGCATTGTATGGATGTAAATGCTTATTGGTGAGATTGATTGAAAATGGTAGAAAATGGATAATTCTCGAATGAACCTCGGAATAAAAATGTGGGTACGGATAAATATCCGTAAATATGTAATTGTCGGTGGGCTGTGTGCGATACCACCTTGTTATTTATTAACGATGGGCTATGTGCGATACCATCGTATTTATTATCATTTTGGTGGGCTATGTGCGATACCACCGTAATTACTATTGTTGGTGGATTGTGTGCTATACCACCCTATTATTGATGAATGGTGGGCTGTGTGCGAAACCACCGGGTATCTTGTATCATTCCGAAGGGTTCATCGAGAAACTTGTTTAAGTAAATAATTCATGTGGCTTTGTGGTGATAAGTGCAGGGCATAAGTACAAATAAATGTGAGCAATGAGTATGATTTATGGTTGGGATGTGGTAAGAGTTGAGATGAGTAAGCATGATTATGAAAAATATGAATTGTTCTTACATAGTATGTAATGCTTTTGGTTGATTAGCATATGGTATGATGCTTATTGTATACATGTAGACTTACTAAGCTTAAAGCTTACTCCCTTTCTTTTCCCTTGTTTTATAGTGTCGAAGAGCCAGCTCGGGATACGGAGAAAAGCAAAGGATCACCCACACTATCAGCACATCTTGGTATAGTTAGACTTAGCATTTGGAGTATTGCATGTATAGGGTCTAGAATTAGCTGAATGTCATATTGTTTTGGCCAAATGTGTTGGCTCATTCAAAGATGAACTCTTTTGTATAAGGCCATAGGTGATGGCTTCTCCTTATTAATCTATGAAAAGATGAGGTTATTCATGATTGTGCAAGTAGTATGATGATTTACTTGGTTGAATTATGCATGGATGGGTTGAAGGTTTGATGTGAATCTTGTTTGTATGAGTTGGGGGTGATAGAAAGAGCTTGGCAAATAGCCTTGTTCTTGTCCACACGGGTAGACACACGGGTGTGTGTCTAGGCCGTGTGTGTGACACACTGATCAACCTCATGGGCGTGTGGTTAGGCCGTGTCCCCTTTACATGCTAGGTTTACAAGTCGGTATGCTCGATGAGTAAACACACGGGCGAGACACACGCCCGTGTGTCTCTCAGCCGTGTGGAAGGCACGGCCAAGGACATGGGCGTGTACCTAGGCTGTGTAAAGTCTGCACCTGAAATTAGGAATTTAATTTGCCACACGGTCGAAGGACACGGGCGTGTGCCTAGGCCGTGTGACTTTTATGGGATGATGACGTCAGAAATAGAATGTCAAGGTTTTCGTACACGGGCTAAGACACGGGCGTGTCGAGGCCGTTAGAGGGACACGAGCATGTGTCCGGCCGTGTGAAAACCCCTGTAGGTTCGAATTGAGAAATAATTCCACACAGGTGTGGAACACGGGCATGTGATATGCCACACGGGCGTGTCCATTCTTTCACATGGGCTTGTGGACTGCTTAGTGAAAATTTTCTAAGTTTTTCTATAGATCTTCAAAAGGGTTCGATTTGATCCTGAGCCATTCCTAAAGTGTGATTTAAGCCTCGTAGGCTTGTTTAATAGGTGTTAATAAAAGTTTTAATTTTTGGAGAGGAAAGTCAAGTCTCGGAATTGTATGAATGATTGCGTATAAGCCTAGTAATGCCTCGTACCCTGTTCTGGCATTGAATACGGGTAAGGGGTGTTACACAATTAGTCTCTCACAATTAAGGATAGTTGAAGTGTACCAATGATCCTACCTAATTAGTGCATAATCAATTAACTCAATGGTAGCAAGTTTTACCTTTTTATCAATTGAGGAGTTATAGAAAGCAAAGATAGTCTCATTTTTTTTGCTCTCGTGCAAGGTAGGCATTACGGTTGTTCTTCCCTCGAAAGGAAGGGGACTTGAAATTAATGGAACCAAGGTTGTGATCCCTTCTTTATCTTAAAACATAACTAACATGGTCATTGTCGCATGTGAATATGATATCCGATTTGTACAAGCATACACGTCGGTTCAAGTAATAAAATGATGAGTGAGTATCGTTCCCACGAGGATCGGATTGAGGCACAAAAGTGGTCAAGTTATTATAATAAAATGCAATTAATGCTATGATAAAGCTATCGTAAGTATGTAGTGGCAATTAAAAGGAATAATGATGTATGCAATATGTGGAATTAATGAATACTTGAAAATGCTATGGCAACAGTGAGAGCAGAAATGTAATGGCAATAATGAGAATTACAATGGGAATATTATGTAGATGATCAAGTAAATAACTAAGAATGATATGGTAAAGATACGACGGCAAATAATAAAAGATATATGATGTTGATTTGGAAGGTCAGGATTACTAAGAATCTACCCTTACTGTCAATAATGCCTCAGCAAATTCATACTCAATTTACTGCTCATAAGAGTTCTCAAAATGGTCTGCTTCTTTTGAGAGCAAAAACCTCAAGTTACCTTGCCCGTGTCTACAGGCATTAATGTAGTACCCTATATTGTTTCCTTCTGTATGACCGCTGCTCTGTGTCTAGAGAATACTAAAAGTATCGGTCGAGTACTTTCTCATATCATTCAATTTCGATCCAACTAATCCAACCTTTTCAAAATTAGATTTAGTTTATGGGCATGCTGAATAGTCCTCTATGTCTAGGGATTGTCTACATACAATTAAAAATAAAAAATTTGAATGAAACAGTAGATTGATTTGAATCTATGCTTCAACCATTAAAGAAAATAAAAGTTTCATCATGTAATCCCAACCCGATGAGATTTAGCTCATGGGTTGGCGAATAAAATTCAAAACTAAAATAACATCCAACACTATTTTCATCATTCAATTCACGGAAGAACAAAGTAAGAAATACGGAAGACTTTGGGATGACAACTTTCACGTGTCCAGATCACATTCCAGCAGCACAATGTCCTGCGATGGCTGAAAAGGGTTGCTTTCATCTTCCTCTTTCTATCTCTACTCAGCCGTTACCCTCTATTTTTGCCTAAGGATCTCCATTCATGTTCGCCGTTTAGGGTTTCCTCTTTTGGCTTTTTATAGCTTTTTTTCCTAGGGTAAATCCAACAACCCATGTTTATCTTCTCCTCTTTTTAAATTCTTTTTTCAACAACCCAAGATTATCTTCTTTTTAAATTCTTTTTTCTAAGATAAAAACCAACAACTCAGGATTTTTTCCCTCTTTTTTAGGCAGATTTTTCTGGTACAAGTATAGTTGGGTTGGGACTGATATGCAAAAAGTGTGCTGACTCGGTCTTCCCAGCATTCCCACGGCATTCGTACTAACAAAATGTCCAACTCTTTGCCCCAAAAAACCGTCACTCATTTATTTCTCATTCCTCAACCTCCACCTGTCAAACCACGAAACACAATCCTACCACAAGCGATTAACAGTACCTAATACTAAAACATAGTCCAAGCTCCTAATGAAATGATGAAAATACGAATGAAATGTCCTAAAATGCAACTAAATGTACCTAAATACAAGAATGTAACACCCTAGTTTTAGGGGCTAGATTTTTGGTGCTTAGCTCAAGTGTTGGCACACTTCAGTGTGTGGTTGGGTAAGTTTTAGGGGTCCTGAGAACCCTAGGTGGTGGTAGGTTGCCTTAGAAAATTTTTAGTTTTAGGGGCTAAAAAGGAGAACTTGGATAGAGGGGGTCTTAAGAGAATTTTTGGTGGAGTTTTGGCATAAGGAGTGGCTTGGCAGAGTGGCAAGGAGGCGCCACTTAGAGCATGGAGAAGTGACGCCATTTGCGGGGAAGGGGCTCAGTTCGATTCGCAAGAGCAAAGCAGATGGGCATTCTTTTTGCGTCATTTTGGTGGGGTGGATGGACGGTTTGAAAGGCTTAAAAGTGGAGAAGACTTGGTCAATTTTTTTGAATTTGGCTAGGTGAAAGTTTGACTCATTCAAACTTTTGAATGGGTGGTAGGGAGATATTTTAGGAGGATTTTGGGGACTATTTTTGGGGGTTTGGAGCTTGGCCTTTTAGTATAAATAGGGGAGTGCTCATTATTCATTCATCATCCGCCTCCTCTCCTTTCTTCTTCTCTCCTTTGCCGAATTTTGTTCCCCATCTCCAAAGCTTGTTGTTCTTCTTTCCCAAGTGGCCGAACCCTCCACTCTCCCTATTTCCCTTCCCTTTTCACTTCAAAACCAAAAGTACACCCCACACCTTTCTTTCTCCTCTCTTTGCTTTGGTCAAACCAATGTTCCCTACCCCTTGATTTAATTAATAGCCGAATCTACATCCATCACCCCTTTGCCGAATTTCTTTCTCTCAACTTGATAGCACTTGGGCCGAATGTTAAATTAGATCTTTTCGGGTACCGTGACTGAGATACTTGGGGTTTTAGTGGTTGGCCAAGCCTCCGTTTGTAGCAGTCAGTTTGATCAAGTGGAGGTAAGGTTTTTATTAAGATTAAATGCTTAAGTGGTGTTTTGAGGGTTAACTGCTTTACTGATTAAGCTTTTGCATGGAGGCCACAACCGATCCAGTGGGCAAGGGAAGGTCCCTATTCCGAAGTTTAAGAAAAGAGCGGTTTCTGCTGTACGAGATTGGCCACCAGGGTGTGGACGTGCAACAGAAAACGTTAGGCAAATAGCCGTAGTTTCGCTAGACGATAGCGTCGAGGGTCGAGAGTCTAGAACTCCTAGTGATAAGGTGTGTAACTAACCCACTGTTTCCGGGTTTTATGTGTTATATGTTTTGCTAACAAGTGCAGTAATAAATGTGCCTTATATACCCCTAAAGGGTATAGCGATGGTCAGGTTAGTATCGAACCTGTTACAATGTGATTACTTGCTTGTATATGAGTATGGTTATGGATGTTAATAAGCATGTGCATGCATCATCACGGTTATATTTTATGTGGCATGTGCATGGGTGGGATATGAAAAGAAGGTACGGGTGTACTTCGAGTGCGTGGTTGATGTCGACTTCTGCTACATCGTGGATTGGCGCCGATCGAGGTCGCGTTGTGGATCTTTGCGATTTGGTTCGGCGTGGTTACCTTGATTGATATGAGCTTTATGCCATATCGTGGCTTGATGGATTGCCGTGTGCTCCATCGTGGTTTGATGTTAGCTATACGCTACATCGTGGATGGCATTGGTTGCCTTTTGGAGGGAAAAGGAGAGGGTGACTTGATGGTCCCCGGTGTGTGGTAGGTTTGGATAAGGGGGTGTGTAGCGGATGGACCCTAGGTTGGGTTGGGAATCATGTTGCATTATTTTCGTATTAACGTGGAAATGGGCCAAGCCCAGTTGATATGTGGATTATTGAGAAATGGGCCTAGCCCAAAGATTTGAGTATGATTTGAATGTGGGCCAAGCCCGCATTGTAGTAGATGTTTAAATGAATATATATATATATACTTGTTGCCTTTGATAATTGGGATACTATGTGGCTAAGCATGTGGGGGATTTCAAGTGGTTAACTTACACATCGAATGAGTCTGTATGACTCACCCAACTTTTTAATCATCGCAGTGAGTCATGACTAGTGGACGGGTTGGAGTGGATACAAGGTGGCCCATGCAGAAGAAGATGTTTCACTTTATTTAAGTATTTTATATTATCAAGATTTTGGGATTTTATTGATGTAATAAGGGCCTCTTTGGTTTAAAGTACTCTATTTATTAAAGTTGAAGTTTACACTACACTTAGTAATAATTTCACAAAAAAGATTCATATTATAGCAACTTATAATAATGTCTTAATTTGGAAGTTTTAAACAAGCTTACATTATTTAATAATTTTTAAATGGACACGATTTCCAGAGATAATAAAATTTTCAAGTTTAGTTCTAAAGTCAAAGATTTCCAACCGTCTTTTCCAGTGACATAACCAGATTCGGTCGTAGTGAATGGGCCGGGTTTGGGGGTGTTACAGTTTGGTATCATAGCCCGGTTCAAAACTCGGCTTTGAGGGTTTGGGCCCATGACAGTTTTTAAATGGACTTTTTGAAAAAAAAAAATTTGGGCTTTTATAAAAAGGTTTTTCAGGTTATTCTGGCATGGCACCTGTACCTCCGGCCCGAAGTCCACCAGGTAAGTACTTCTAGCCTTTGAAGTGTTTGGTTATTATGAATTATTACGGGTTGGGCTCGTAGATTAGAATATTCAGGCTGTTGGACCGTAGGATTAGTCTACTCAAACATCTGCATAAAACTTAAAGCTCTTAAACAAACCTGTGAAATAAGTCGCCGAGTTAAGGTGTGGCAACCTGTGTGCGCATGTCTAGGATTGGATCCTGAAGAGCTTGGTACTTAAGCGATCCTCGTGACTCACCTCCTCTTCGCAGAATCCTACCTGTGCGTAGCTACGGTTCACCTTAACCTAGAGGACTTGTTCATAGGCTAAACCAGATTATTAAAACCCAAGAGGATTAGCCTTCTTTGCTTTAAAATTTTCTGCTTTAAAATTTTTCAAACTTACCCCTTTGGTTTGTGAAACTCTAAATCAGATTTTGGAAGATGTTTTCTCGATTTACGAATACCCTCTCAGAGGAAAATGACGAAATTACCCACAGGTAGGAAGGAAACTTGATTGCTCGAAAGAACTACTCTCGTAAAACTTCATTGCATAAAATTGCTCGTGGATAAAATAGTGAAACAATAATTTCTAATTCATAAAACTTTCTAAACAGATTAAATCGAAGCGCTAGAGATAAGTTTTAGGGGACGCGGTAGAGGAAGAATGACAGCTTCGGAACCAGTAGGGTCTGGCTATGGGTCGGAAAGCGAAGTGCCGCCAGCAGTGGATGTAGAGGAACAAGATCCGATAAGTGAAGAGGACGCAGATGTCGCAGCTATGTTACGCGTGCTTCAAAGAAGTGGCAAGAGCTAGTAGGGGAAATGGAGCTCGGAAGTCGGTCCGAGAGACTTAGGTCTAACTGGGGCTGAAGTTTTTAGGGAGTATCTCGAGTAGCTCCGAACGTGGCGGAGTATTGGCTAGAAGGAGTCGAGAGAATTATGGACGACTTGGATTGCGCCCGGAGGAAAAGCTAAAAGGTGTTGTTTCGCTTCTTCGGGATGAGGCTTATCGTTGGTGGCTCACCACAAACAAGGTGTACCGGCGGATCGATTGGATTGGGACTACTTTAAGGAAAAGTTTGAAGGAAAATACGTTGGAGCAAGCTACTTAGATGCGCAAAGGAAGGCGTTTCTAAATCTGGTGCAAGGAAATAGGTACGATAGCCTTAGTAAGATCAGTCACGACATAAGCGTAAGGTGGTAAAATAGGTTGTATGGACGTTTGTTAGTAAAGTAATTTCGAGGACGAAATTATTTTAAGGAGGGTAGAATTGTAACACCCTAGTTTTAGGGGCTAGATTTTTGGTGCTTAGCTCATGTTGGCACACTTCAATGTGTGGTTGGGTAAGTTTTAGGGGTCCCGAGAACCCTAGGTGGTGGTAGGTTGCCTTAGAAAATTTTTAGTTTTAGGGGCTAAAAAGGAGAACTTGGATAGAGGGGTCTTAAGAGAATTTTTGGTGGAGTTTTGGCATAAGGAGTGGCTTGGCAGAGTGGCAAGGAGGCGCCACTTAGAGCATGGAGAAGTGACGCCATTTGCAGTGGGGAAGGGCTCGAGTTCGATTCGCAAGAGCGGCAGATGGGCATTCTTTTTGCGTCATTTTGGTGGGGTGGATGGACGGTTTGAAAGGCTTAAAAGTGGAGAAGACTTGGTCAATTTTTTTGAATTTGGCTAGGTGAAAGTTTGACTCATTCAAACTTTTTGAATGGGTGGTAGGGAGATATTTTAGGAGGATTTTGGGGACTATTTTTGGGGGGTTTGGAGCTTGGCCTTTTAGTATAAATAGGGGGGGTGCTCATTATTCATTCATCATCTGCCTCCTCTCCTTTCTTCTTCTCTCCTTTGCCGAATTTTGTTCCCCATCTCCAAAGCTTGTTGTTCTTCTTTCCCAAGTGGCCGAACCCTCCACTCTCCCTATTTCCCTTCCCTTTTCACTTCAAAACCAAAAGTACACCCCACACCTTTCTTTCTCCTCTCTTTGGCTGAAACCAATGTTCCCTACCCCTTGATTTAATTAATAGCCGAATCTACATCCATCACCCCTTTGCCGAATTTCTTTCTCTCAACTTGATAGCACTTGGGCCGAATGTTAAATTAGATCTTTTAGATGCCGTGGATGAGATACTTGGGGTTTTAGTGGTTGGCCAAGCCTCCGCTTGTAGCGATCGGTTTGATCAAGTGGAGGTAAGGTTTTATTAAGATTAAATGCTTAAGTGGTGTTTTGAGGTTAACCTGTTTACTGATTAAGCTTTTGCATGGAGGCCACAACCAGTCAGAGTGGGCAAGGGAAGGTCCCTATTCCGAAGTTTAAGAAAAGAGCGGTTTCTGCTGTACGAGATTGGCCACCAGGGTGTGGACGTGCAACAGAAAACGTTAGGCAAATAGCCGTAGTTTCGCTAGACGATAGCGTCGAGGGTCGAGAGTCTAGAACTCCTAGTGATAAGGTGTGTAACTAACCCACTTGCTTTTCCGGTTTTATATGTTATATGTTTTGCTAACAAGTGCGATAATAAATGTGCCTTATATACCCCTAAAGGGTATAGCGATGGTCAGGTTAGTATCGAACCTGTTACAATGTGATTACTTGCTTGTATATGAGTATGGTTATGGATGTTAATAAGCATGTGCATGCATCATCACGGTTATATTTTATGTGGCATGTGCATGGGTGGGATATGAAAAGAAGGTACGGGTGTACTTGAGTGCGTGGTTGATGTCGACCGTGCTACATCGTGATTGATTAGCGCGATCGAGGTCGCGTTGTGGATCTTTGTGATTTGGTTCGCGTGGTTACCTTGATTGATATGAGCTTTATGCCATATCGTGGCTTGATGGATTGCTGTGTGCTCCATCGTGGTTTGATGTTAGCTATACGCTACATCGTGGATGGCATTGGTTGCCTTTTTGGAGGGAAAAGGAGAGGGTGACTTGATGGTCCCCTGGTGTGTGGTAGGCTGGATAAGGGGGTGTGTAGCGGATGGACCCTAGGTTGGGTTGGGAATCATGTTGCATTATTTTCGTATTAACGTGGAAATGGGCCAAGCCCAGTTGATATGTGGATTATTGAGAAATGGGCCTAGCCCAGTATTTGAGTATGATTTGAATGTGGGCCAAGCCCAGATTGTGGTAGATGTTTAAATGAATATATATATATACTTGTTGCCTTTGATAATTGGGATACTATGTGGCTAAGCATGTGGGGGGATTTCAGTGGTTAACTTACACACTGAGTCTGTATGACTCACCCAACTTTTTAATCATCGCAGGTGAGTCATGACTAGTGGACGGGTTGGAGTGGATACAAGGTGGCCCATGCAGAAGAAGATGTTTCACTTTATTTAAGTATTTTATATTATCAGTATTTTGGGATTTTATTGATGTAATAAGGGCCTCTTTGGTTTAAAGTACTCTATTTATTAAAGTTGAAGTTTACACTACACTTAGTAATAATTTCGCAAAAAGATTCATATTATAGCAACTTATAATAATGTCTTAATTTGGAAGTTTTAAACAAGCTTACATTATTTAATAATTTTTAAATGGACACGATTTCCAGAGATAATAAAATTTTCAAGTTTAGTTCTAAAGTCAAAGATTTCCAACCGTCTTTTCCAGTGACATAACCAGATTCGGTCGTAGTGAATGGGCCGGGTTTGGGGGTGTTACAAAGAAATTAGCTAGGTCTAAAGGCATGAAATATAACTCTTTTCAAGAGTTATTAGTAATCATCATCATTTACTTGTTCAAGCTCTCTTCTTTTAAAATTTTGGCCTTTAGAGATAGATTGATTGGAGAATACCTTAGTCAACTTCTGGTAGTTATCAAATTGATTCTCTTTTGGTAGTTAAGTGATTAAGAGAAAAAAAATTCCCCTTGCTCCAACATCCTTCGTTCGATTCTATCTTTGAACTTCATTTGTCGTTTCTTTAACTGGTTCATTTCACCATTGATGGCCTCAAGAATTAAAGGGGTTGGAACTCCTTCAAAAAGTTTAGTTACAACCTTATCTTATTTATTGTTACCAGAACTAGATCTAGTCATTATGTTAATTTTTTAATAAGAACAAAGTTGAACAAAAGATAAAAGATAAAAAAAATAGCCTCACAATTATTAACTTAAAAGCAATAAATCCAATCTTGTAAATAAAGATAAATTTCATAACCAATTAAGAGAGTGAGTTTAAAAAATCTTTATTGGAAAACAATGAACTTAATGGCTTTAAGAGGCAAAAAATTTGATGATACAATTTGAAATGAAAGTCTACATGGATGAAAGGGTGTGTGTGCCTTAAATATCTACTCACGCAAGAAAGCGAGGAATAATGATGGGTTAGATGAAGATGGGAATAGGAAAAAGAGAGTGATTCTATTAGATATCACCAAATGGTATTGCTGATTAAAAACCGTGATGTGCGAAGCTTCGGGCCTTATAGAGGGGACAGTTGTAACGCGTAGGTTTGTGCAAGTGTACACAGTCGTTATCAAGTAATAAGTAATCATCGAGCTATCGTCTCCACAGGGATTGTATTTGTGCTAAGTCACTTAATTTGTAAAATTATATTAACAATTTGGTAAATAAAAACACAATATAGTTGAGAAGGGGTGATTAAAATATATTAAACTAAATGCAATGATCCCTAATGCAAATTATCCTAAGTATGCAAACTATATGAATGAAATAGATTTTAGTAAAATTAAACACAATTAGCAACAATTATAACATAAATAAACCAGGACAATTACTTTAATTAAACTCAATTTATTATCAACATGCTTAATAACATTCGGAAAAACATTCCATGACAACTCGATCTTTCATGAGTTTGGCAACCACATTAGGTCCTTTCGGAATCCTTTACTTAGTAAATACACATTTTACTGATCCTTATTTACTAAGGGTTTCTTAGCATTCGTGTGAGGTAACAGGGACGTGTCAGGTTTGAAACAGTTTAATCACACAAATCTAAAAACTATGCAGATAACAGAGCTTTGTCAGAGTTGTTATGCAACCTACAATTTAATCGGGTCAGGATCTAAATTGAGCATGAACATTTCAATAATGTGTCCATTAGCCATCGACTGGTCAAGGTCGGTCAGCTAATTTAGGTGCATTTCAATGACGTATGAACGAAATACAGACTTGATTTTAATTAAAAACATGATCGATTGAGACACAAACATTATAAGCATGAATCAAATAAATATTATTTAATCAAAGCAATCATCCTAGCTTAAATAAAATTAAGCTAACATTGTTGTAAACAAGAACAAAGAACACCTAGCAAACATCTTTAGATTCAATTAAAGAAAAGAAAGATTAAACCCAATTCAGAGTGGCTATCACCCAAGACTCTGACTGATGAGGCTCCTTCGTTCCTTTGCCTTGCTCCTTTGCTGATGGCTCTCCAAGGTGGCCGACCAAGGGTTATTTAAGAGGCTTAATTGCGAAAATCTCTATGAAGAGATGATGATAGGCGTGGGAATGTAAAAGGCTAAGAGAATTTGGAGAGAAGAGAGAATGATGAATGATGAGAATGAATGAGGAATGATTGAGGGATGCTTGAGGGATGATGAATGAGGGAATGAGAGGGTCTTATTTATAGATGAGGAGAGGGGGATAGTTTGCTAAAAATAGTGGATGTTAACCTCTTCAAATCTCCTCAAACTGTGGCCGGCCATGCTTAGTAGCTTTTGACTTGATTTTTGCTTGATTTTTAAGCAATTTTGGATGCCACACAACTCAGGACTGAGACTCGGTCAATCGTAAATCTTCGGGCAAATCTCTAATTTCTTCAACACTGCAAGGACCTTGTGTAATTAAACCAAATAATGGTTTAAATGGACAGCCATGTGTAGCCGAATATTGGGTTGACTTGGTCTCCAATTTAGACGGTTTTGTAATCCAACAAAGCTATCAGACCTGTCTAGAATAAATCAACAAGTTAGAGGACCAAAGAATAAAATTTATCCAATTTAATTAATTATTTAAAACCCAAATTACTAATGAAATATTTTAAAATGAATTATTAAATATAATTTTATATTTTATTATTTAATTTAATCATGCATGGCCAACTTTATGTCTTATAATATATTCAAGTCAATATAAAATAAGCCATTTATTGCATGAAAACTATATAATAAAGCACAAAATCACATTTTAATAATTTCTATGTCCTAATTTCATATTTTCACATATTTCATTAATTTATTAAACAATTACTTAGTTTTAACAATGGATTTAAGTAAAAAGGTGATAAATTACATAGGAAAAATCCTATATATTTTTTCGTTTACAACAGTGCAGTGTTCAAACATCAAGGTTAGGAATGGTGGAATGCAGGAATGGATGGAGTGAAACGAAGAATTAAAAAGAAAGATCATAGCAAGGCCATGAGTTCGATCGGAGGTTATATGCCTAAAATGAGTAAGACCATAACTAAAAGATGTAATGAATCATGTGATGGTTCGATGATAAAAATGAGTAAGACCATAGCAGAAAGATGTTATGGCATCATATAAAAGCACACCGGAACGGTAAATAGGACTAAGACCGCAGTTGAAATATGCAATAGCATCCTTTGATAGTTCTTCGGGATAGTGATCACGGAGTTATATTATGTAAGACCATAGCTAGAAGATGCTACAACATCATAGATAGTCTACCGAGACAATAAACATTGGATAGTCCACCAGGACAGTAATCACATAGTTATATTGTGTAAGACTATAGCTGGAAGATGCTACAGTATCATAGATAATCCCCCGAGACCATAAACGTAGGATAATCCACCGAGATAGTAATCACAAAATTCTATTGTGTAAGACCATAGCTTGAAGAAGCTACGACATCATAAATAGTCCGTCGGGACAATAAATACGGGATAGTCTGCCAAGACAGTAATCATGGAGTTATATTGTGTATGACAATAGCAGGAAGATGCTTCGACATCATAGATAGTCCACCGGGACAATAAACACGGGATAGTCCACTGGGACAGTAAACAATGGGTAGTCCGTCGAGATAGTAAACATGAGGATTACGAGGTGTAAGACCATAGCCCGACTATGGCAACCAATGGCGTCCACCAGGAAATCAAACATGGGACTAGTTAAGTAAAACCATAGCTCGACTACGATAGCTTGTGAAGTCCGTCAGGAGACTAAATACGGAAGAGTCCGCTGAGAAAAAAAACACTAGAGGTCAATCAGAACGACAATAGTGGGAACTTTTGCAAACAAGGAAAAAAAAGTTAGAAGGAAAATGGAAGTATGGGCATGCATTAGTTAGCTAGCGGGTCGAAGGACTCTTCCAATAAAAGGGAAATATAAAGTGGGAAAAGATTGTTAGAATAGCAGTTGTCAAAGCTAGTAGAGCATATGGGTGGTAACCCAAGATGATTAGTTGTAACAACCCAAACCCGGCCCAAACATTACGACCGAATTTGATTTGCTACGGAGGAAAACTTTTTTTTTTTTTTTGAACAGCATCCAGACCCAATTTAAGTTTCATTGAAAACCCCTTGTTTTTGGTTATCTTGCCAAAACTATACTTGGATTTAATTTGGAAGTTTAATTAAGTCCGATTACTATACAAATTTCAAGTGTGCCCGATGGCACGATAAAACATTTTCGTGTTAATTTAAGAAAACGTGTGATTTCAATTCAGTTTTAATGATACAGTTTAAAGTAAATATCCAACATATAAAAAAACACAAATAAAGTTTATGGAGGCCTTATTACAACCAAAGTAAAAAATAACCAAATTTAAAGTTCTATAAATTTAAATCCACCGCATGGCCACCTCGAGTCCAACGGCTCCTCAACCGCCATCTACGTGTCACTGAAAATGTTAAAGGAGAAGGTGAGTCACCAAGACTCGATGATGTAACCCTTCCCTGTTTTAAAACAACATTTCATACACAACATATATCGCTTAATATGCAGAGTGTCGTGTGCCCAACCTAGCCAACCAAACGCCTTTGTCTACCCCATGTGGTACCAAACCACCGGTGACCGTAGTCACAATGTGTTACCAAAACACTGGTGGTGCCAAACCACTTTGGTGACATATAGTCACAATGTGCTACCAAAGCACCGGTGTCCGTAGACACAAATCGGGTGATGGGGCCAACCCATCGTGTGTGATACCAAATCACCGCGATTTATCCCATATCTCAAGTGGGGCCAACCCACGGTGGTGTTAACCACGGGGACAAGTCGCTATGAGGTGCCAAACCTGCGGAGGTACCAAACCTCTGGTGACATATAGTCACGATGTGTTACCAAAACACTGGTGCTCGTCGAAGACGATACATCATCACTGCCCCTCCTCTCATATAGCCCATAGTAGGTAAACGATTAACAACGGATCTCATGCATTCATCACATGTATCATTAAACCATGCTTCCCAAAAGCATTAAAGTAATCTCATATCAACAGAGACTTACCGGGATCCTCACTTGTACCGTTAAGGTACCAATCCACATCTACATCAAGCAGATTTACGTACAAAATATATATAACACAACATTAACTGCTATAAGCGTGTATGTACACACCTGATGTTGATGAGAAGTCTAAATCCCGAAAGGAACGTTGGCCACCCTAGATCTCACTTTGTACCTATATTCGGCCAACTATGGGATTAGTCTTAGGGCCTATTCGGCCAAATCAAATTATTGGAAGGGGTTCCTTGTGAACCCGAAATCTCACCTTCACACTTTTGGACACCAACCGCAACACCCAACTCCCGAATCTGCTTCTGATTCCATGAATCGGCACTCAACAAGTTAGTAGCCTTCGGCTAAAACGAATATCAACTGACCAACTAGAGTAGATCTTACCGTTACGTACCACAAATCGAATACTAGAGATCGGGGCCTGAATCGACTGCTTCACTTCCCTGAGTACCTAACAGGAATCGGTTACTACTTGTTTAGAAGACTTAATCATTGCCGAAATCGGCACCTCCCCTTGTAAAAGAAATCGACAGAAAAAGAAGGAAAAGGGGAGATAGGTATTCGACCATTACTTACCTTGATCAATCGTTTGGAAAGAAATCCGGAGAGACTTATGTTACTCCTAATATTCGCCAAAGTGCTTCTAGATAGGAGAAGGGAATTTCTGCACAAGGTAGGGAGTAGATTCGGCTAATAGAGAAAGAGAAGAGAAGGGGAAAAGAAAGTAGGGATTCGAAGAAAGGGTAGAGAGAGTTTCGGTTTCTCCAACAAGAAGAAGAGGGGTAGGGGATTAATGGTGGTTTCGGTTTTGAGAAAAGATGAAAAAGAAGGAAAAGGGGTGGAAGATGAGAAAAAGGTCTAGCCGAAATTGTCAAGTAAGAGACTAAGAGAATTCGGCCTCCCCTCTACATAGTTCCTTGCCGATTACTCCTCTCCAACAAGGAGTCCTAGATTCGGCCAACACCCTGAATTACTCTTGGCCAATTGTTTAAAATCATTCAAAAGAGTTTGAATTAATCAGGTTCCTACTTTTTCTCTCTGCCAACTTTTAATCAAATATTCAAATAAAATCCCCATTATCCTGAAGTGTTTGAATTGAGCATTTCTCTCTCTCTTTTGCCGTCCAAAATAAAGAGCAAAAAATGAGGATTTTGTGACTCGAACCAAGGCTCTCCCTTGCTCCTTGGTGGCGTCACATGCTAGCTCTTAAGTGGGCTTGCTTTGCCACTTATCCAAGGCCTAATTAGTGTCAGATTACACCTATTTATTCTTATAACACCCCTCTTGCTAAGGCTCCCTTCTTTTAAAATTAAAAACTGAAATTTTTCTATCAAACCGGGCACACTCAAAGCCTTAAATTAAGCTCTATTATTCCATTAATAATATCACAGCAGTTCATAACAAGAAAATAATCAAATTCCAAATAACCCCATATTTGGGATGTTACAGTTCTACCCCCTTAAAATAAATTTCGTCCTCGAAATTCCTTGATCAAAAGAGATGGGGGTATTGCTGCCGCATCACCTCCTCGGGCTCCCACGTAGCTTCTTCCACTCCGTGGTTCGCCATAACACTTTTACTAAAGGCCTTTGCCTTCCTTCGTAGAACTTTCACATCTCGGTCTACAATCTGAACCGGTTCTTCCTCAAAAGATAAATCCGAGTTCACCTCAATCTCTGCCATCGGCACAACGTCACGAAGGATCTCGACCGATACTGCCTCTCGGCATTGATACATGAAATACGTCATGAATCGACTCGGTTCTGCGGCACTCTAGCTGATAAGCCACTGGTCCTACTCGCTTCACAACAAAGATATGGCCCGATGAACCTTGGGCTTAACTTCCCTTCCGTCCAAATCTCAACACCTTTTTCCAAGGCGACACTTTCGAGAAAGACTTTGTCTCCCACAAGATACTCCATTTCTTTGCGTTTGAGATCGGCATAAGACTTCGCCTATCCGATGCTTCCTTGAGACGAGACCGAATCACCTTGACTTTGTCTTCCGTCTCGGTTACCAATTCTGGACCCAGAACTTGTCTTTCTCCCAACTCCGCCCAACATGTAGAGTACGACACTTTCGTCCATATAGGGCCTCGTGATGGAGCCATTTGAATACTCGCTTGATAACTATTGTTATAAGCGAATTCCGCTAATGGTAGGTACTCCTCCCAACTACCACTAAAATCCAAGACACGACCTCTTAACATGTCTTCTAAAATCAGTATCACCCTTTTCATTCGTCCCGTCGATTTGTGGATGGAAAGCCGTCTTCAAATCTAACCGTGTACCCAAAGCTTGATGCAACGCTTTCCAAAACCTTGACGTGAATCGGGATCCCTATCCGAGATAATCGACATCGCACGCCATGCAACCTCACTATTTCACCCACATACGGCTTCGCTTAGCTTCGGAGTGAGTAATCCATTCTCACCTGCATGAAGTGAGCTGATTTAGTCGAGCGATCCACAATTACCCAAATCGCATCCTTCTTGGTGGGCGTAAGGGTAGCCCACTAACAAAATCCATGGTGATCCTCTCCCATTTCCATTGAGGATCTTTATCGGTTGAAGTAGTCCCGATGGTGGCCGATGTTCAGCCTTAACCTGGCGACACGTCGGACACTTCCCTACGAACTCCGTTATCTCACGCTTCAATCAGCCACCGTAATCTATTTCCGCAAATCTCCATACATCTTGCTTCGCCCAGGATGCATAGCGTATGGGCTGCTATGTGCATCATGGAGAATTTTCTGCCTTAATTCTGTATCCTTTGGCATACATACCCGTCCTTGAAAACAAAGCACTCCTTCACTAGACAGATGTACCCTTCCAAACCACCATCCCGAACTTGTACCCTCTTAGCGCTCAAGCCTCATCCACTAACCGCTTTTCCTTAACCTCCTCAACCCAAGTCGGCTTTACTTGGAGTTCCGCCAAAAGACTCCCATCATCATACGACTTAACCGAGCGAACATTGCTCTTAAGTCCGTCACCACCTTCCGGCTCAATGCGTCGGCTACCACATTAGCCTTACCGGATGGTACTCGATTGAACAGATCATAGTCCTTTAGTAGTTCAATCCACCGACGCATGCCTCGGTTCAGATCCTTCGAGTCGGAAGATACCTCAAGCTTTTGTGATCCGTGTAGATCATCGACTTCTCTCCATACGGGTAATGTCTCCATATCTTGAGCGAAGACGACCAGCCGCTAACTCTAAGTCGTGAGTTGGGTAGTTAACCTCATGCGGTCTTAATTGACGGGATGCATAGGCTACTACCTTCCCATCTCTGCATCAACACACATCCCAAACCGGTGTGAGATGCATCACAATAAACTGTGAATAACTTTCTGCTTGAGTCGTACCAAAACCGAGCTTCCGTCAAAATCTTCCTTAACTTATCAAAGCTTTCTTGCTTTGCTTCTCCGTCCATACAAATGGAACACCTTTCCTTAGCAACTTAGTTAATCAGCGCTGCTATTAGAGAGAATCCTTCCACGAATCTCCGATAGTACCTGCTAAACCCGAAAAACTTCGTATTTCACCACACGTCCTAGGTGGTTTCCACTCCAATCTTTGCTTCAATCTTGCGAGGGTCTACTCTAATTCCTTCAAATGACACTACATGACCTAAGAAAGCCACTTCCTAAGCCAAAATTCACACTTACTGAATTTGGCATATAAACTACTTCCCCCTCAATACTTGCGAACTATCCGTAAATGCTTGTCATGCTCCTCTTACATCTTTGAATAAACCAATATGTCGTCTATGAACACCACGACGAACTGGTCCAAGTCTTCTTTGGAATACTCTATTCATCAAGTCCATAAATGCCGCGGTGCATTGGTCAACCCGAATGGCATTACCAAGAACTCAAAATGCCCATACCGAGTTCGAATGCCGTTTGTGAACATCACCCTCCTTCACCTTAAGTTGATGGTAACTTTGACCTAAGGTCTATCTTGAAAACACCGAGGCACCCTTCAGCTTGATCAAACAAGTCGTCAATCCGAGGCAACGGATACTTGTTCTTGATCGTTAACTTATTCAATCGACGGTGAGTCGATGCACATCCGCATAGAACCGCCCTTCTTCTTGACAAACAACACAGTGCTCCCCACGGAGATATACTTGGTCGTATAAACCCTCTATCGAAGAGCTCCCGAATTTGAGCCTTTAGCTCCACCAATTCCTTTGGTGCCATTCGGTATGGTGCTATGGACACAAAGTGCCGTTCGGTAGCAAGTCTATACCGAAATCGACTTCTCGATCCGGAGGCAAACCCGGAAGTTCTTCCGGGAATACATCAAAGAAATTCCCAACCGTTCGGACCTTTCCAACTACTAACCCTCGGCTTCCAAAGCACAGATTTGAACCAAATACGCCTCACAACCCTTCTTGACCATCCTTTCGGCCTTCAAGGCAGACACTACGTTGGATAGGTAATTCCTTCTATCTCCTATCATAACCACTTCATCACCTTCAGCCGTCTTAAGGACCATGCGCTTAGCCGCGCAATCCAACCTTGCTTGGTACTTAACCAACCAATCCATACCGAGGATCAAATCGAACTCCCCAAACGGTAGTTCCATTAGATCAGCTACAAATACTACCCCTTGAAGTTCTAGGGGTACGCCTCTATAGAGTTTATCTACGACTACGGAGTGACCTAAGGGGCTAACTACAGTCATCTCCTAGAAGCGGTTTGAGTTTAGGTCCATAGCTCCTACCACACTACAAGCAATGTACGAGTGGGTCGAGCCCACATCAATCAATGCAACATAAGGAAAACCAAAAATTAGAAACGTACCGGTTATGACATCCGGTGCGTCACCTTCTTCGCGACACCTTGCTGCGTAAACTAAGCCAGGCTGCCTAGCCTCTGTGTTGCCTGAACCTCTGCCTTGAGTTCCACGACCTCGGTTAGGACCGTTGTTTCCTCTGCCATTACCACGACCCCTCTGTGGTCCTACATTTCTATCCTGAGCACGGTTCTGCCCCTCTGGCTGCTTCTTAGCTAGTTTCTGGGGACAATCTCTGACGCGATGCTCCAAAGACCCACACTCAAAACATCCTTTGTCACCGGTCCAACAACCTCCCCAATGAGTCTTTCCACAAATGATTGCACCGAGTCGGCCTCTGATTAGCAGTCGTGGGCCTTGCTGCCTGATTGGGCCCACTTGGCCTAGCCTTTTTCTGGAGCACTACCGCTTGATCCAGCTGACCCAAAACTTCTCTTTTGATTGTTCTTACTATAGCTCGCCTCACAGCCTCCTTGATTCCTTCGGCTACCTTAGCCTTCTCCACTAGAGATGAGAACTCACGAACTGCTGGGGCAATCAAGAACCTTAAATCATCTCGGAGTCCGTCCTCAAAGCGGACCACGGTGCTCATGTTCGATGAGACACGATGCCTCTCGCATATCTACTCACCTTAGAAATTCCGCCTCATATTCCGACACGGACTTAGTTCCTTGCACTAATCCCGAGAAAAGCCTTTCTCTGCGCGTCGGTGTGGCGATACCCACATACTTCTTCCGATAGGTGGTTTTGAAATACTCCCAAGTCAAGTCATCTGCACAGTAGCCCCATCTCGAACCGTAAGCCACCACCGATCGCTTCATCCTTTAGAAGCGACACTACCCCTTTCACTTTTCTTCCTCGGTCAGTCAAGGTCATCCATGATTCTTTCGATTGACTCTAGCCAAGATTCCGCCAGACTGGTGCCACTCCCGACACACCCTCGGAATACCTCCGCTCCGTTAGATCGAGTCACTCGGGACAGATTTCCGAGCTCCTACATTTCCACCAGCCCCACCACCATCTCCAAGACTCGCAACACCGCTTGCGATACCGACTCGCCACCGGCCGCTCCCGCTCCTCGGCTCTAAAAAAGTAGGAGGTGGTGGTGGCGGTGGTACCTCATTTTCTGAACCTTGTCCCGACTGACGGGTTCGATACACCGTCATCCTACCCCTACCACGTCCACGGCGTCCACGTCCTCTAGAACTCATTCTATCTATCGCGCTTTTAATCTGATTAAGAAAAATTTTATGCGTTAGCATTTGTTTCACTTTATTACTCATGAAGAAATTTTATGGATAAGGTTTAATCGTAGATTCTTTCGAGCAAACAATGTTTCAGCTTTCCTACCCTAGTTCACACAGAGAAGTTCATGCATCCATTCCTTAATACTTTCCATACCTATTCACTCATCGGACATTTCTGCCCATTTCTAACCCAGGGGTATTTTCGTCTTTTTCTTACAGGGGTATTTTTTGTAATTTTTCACAAGTCAAGTTTTCCGAGAAAAACGTTGTAAAAGTAATGTTCTAGGGTTTAAGAGAGTTATTGGACAAGTTTTGAAAACATTAGGGCTTGTTGTTTCATTCTATTTCAAAAACAAGGCTAATTCCCTTTCGGTTTTAATCATTGTGTTTAGCCTATGACCGAGCCTTCCCAGTCGGGGTGAACCAAAGCTACGCACCAGCGAGTCGAGTGAAGAGGAGGTGGGTCACGCGGACCGCTTAAATACCAAGCTCTCACCAACCTTTCTAGACATGCGCACAGAGGTTACCACACCACCGAGCCCTCTCGAGTTAGGGTGAACCAAAGCTACGCACTGTAGGATACTGCGAAGAGGAGGTGAGTCACGAGGACTGCTTAAATACCAGGCTCTTCCGGATCCAATCCTAGACATGCGTACAGGGGTTACCACACCCTAGCTCATTAACTAAGTCATAGGTTGGTTTAGTTCCTTAAGTCTTATGCTTCGTTTGTGTTTGAGTAATCTAACCTTAGGGTCCAAGTCCTATAAGTCTATCTACGTTCCATGCTTCCTACCCTTCTACAGAATATAATTCACCAAGAGGTTTAGATATACTTACAGGCGGATCGGTCTGCCGAGACTCGGGCCATGCCGCTAAAAACCTAAAAACAATTCAAAAGGCCTACTAAAACATTTTTGGGCCTTGGGCCCCCTGCAAATGAGCTTTGAACTGGGCTCGATACCAGTCAGTAACAACCCAAACCCTACCCAAACATTACGACCGAATTTGATTTGCTACGGAGGAAAACTTTTTTTTTTGAACACCATCCGACCCAATTTAAGTTTCATTGAAAACCCCTTGTTTTTGGTTATCTTGCCAAAACTATACTTGGATTTAATTTGGAAGTTTAATTAAGTCCGATTACTATACAAATTTCAAGTGTGCCCGATGGCACGATAAAACATTTTCGTGTTAATTTAAGAAAACGTGTGATTTCAATTCAGTTTTAATGATACAGTTTAAAGTAAATATCCAACATATAAAAAAAACACAAATAAAGTTTATGGAGGCCTTATTACAACCAAAGTAAAAAAATAACCAAATTTAAAGTTCTATAAATTTAAATCCACTGCATGGCCACCTCGAGTCCAACCGGCTCCTCAACCGCCATCTACGTGTCACCTGAAAATGTTAAAGGAGAAGGTGAGTCACCAAGACTCAGTATGTAACCCTTCCCCTGTTTTAAAACAACATTTCATACACAACATATAACAGTTAATATGCAGAGTGTCGTGTGCCCAACCTAGCCAACCAAACGCCTTTGTCTACCCCATGTGGTACCAAACCACTGGTGACCGTAGTCACAATGTGTTACCAAAACACTGGTGGTGCCAAACCACCGGGTGACATATAGTCACAATGTGCTACCAAAGCACCGGTGTCCGTGAGACACAAATCGGGTGATGGGGCCAACCCATCGTGTGATACCAAATCACCGCGACGATCCCATATCTCAAGTGGGGCCAACCCACGGTGGTGTTAACCACGGGGACAAGTCGCTATGAGGTGCCAAACCTCTGGAGGTACCAAACCTCTGGTGACATATAGTCACAAAGTGTGTTACCAAAACACTTTGGTGCTCGTCAAGACGATACATCACCGCCCTCTCCTCTCATATAGCCCATAGTAGGTAAACAGCTAACAAATGGATCTCATGCATTCATCACATGTATCATTAAACCATGCTTCCCAAAAGCATTAAAGTAATCTCATATCAACAGAGACTTACGGGATCCTCACTTGTACCGTTAAGGTACCAATCCACATCTACATCAAGCGATTTACGTGACAAAATATATATAACACAACATTAATCGCTATAAGCGTGTATGTACACACCGATGTTGATGAGAAGTCTAAATCCCGAAAAGGAACGTTGGCCACCCTAGATCTCACTTTGTACCTATATTCGGCCAACTATGGGATTAGTCTTAGGGCCTATTCGGCCAAATCAAATTATTGGAAGGGGTTCCTTGTGAACCCGAAATCTCACCTTCACACTTTTGGACACCAACCGCAACACCCAACTCCCGAATCTGCTTCTGATTCCATGAATCGGCACTCAACAAGTTAGTAGCCTTCGGCTAAAACGAATATCAACTGACCAACTAGAGTAGATCTTACCGTTACGTACCACAAATCGAATACTAGAGATCGGGGCCTGAATCGACTGCTTCACTTCCCTGAGTACCTAACAGGAATCGGTTACTACTTGTTTAGAAGACTTAATCATTGCCGAAATCGGCACCTCCCCTTGTAAAAGAAATCGACAGAAAAAGAAGGAAAAGGGGAGATAGGTATTCGGCCATTACTTACCTTGATCAATCGTTTGGAAAGAAATCCCGGAGAGACTTATGTTACTCCTAATATTCGGCCAAAGTGCTTCTAGATAGGAGAAGGGAATTTCGGCACAAGGTAGGGAGTAGATTCGGCTAATAGAGAAAGAGAAGAGAAGGGGAAAAGAAAGTAGGGATTCGAAGAAAGGGTAGAGAGAGTTTCGGTTTCTCCAACAAGAAGAAGAGGGGTAGGGGATTAATGGTGGTTTCTGTTTTGAGAAAAGATGAAAAAGAAGGAAAAGGGGTGGAAGATGAGAAAAAGGTCTAGCCGAAATTGTCAAGTAAGAGACTAAGAGAATTCGGCCTCCCCCTCTACATAGTTCCCTTGCCGATTACTCCTCTCCAACAAGGAGTCCTAGATTCGGCCAACACCCTGAATTACTCTTGGCCAATTGTTTAAAATCATTCAAAAGAGTTTGAATTAATCAGGTTCCTACTTTTTCTCTCTGCCAACTTTTAATCAAATATTCAAATAAAATCCCCATTATCCTGAAGTGTTTGAATTGAGCATTTCTCTCTCTCTTTTGCCGTCCAAAATAAAGAGCAAAAGGAGGATTTTGTGACTCAACCAAGGCTCTCCCTTGCTCCTTGGTGGCGTCACATGCTAGCTCTTAAGTGGGCTTGCTTTGCCACTTATCCAAGGCCTAATTAGTGTCAGATTACACCTATTTATTCTTATAACACCCCTCTTGCTAAGGCTCCCTTCTTTTAAAATTAAAAACTGAAATTTTTCTATCAAACCGGGCACACTCAAAGCCTTAAATTAAGCTCTATTATTCCATTAATAATATCACAGCAGTTCATAACAAGAAAATAATCAAATTCCAAATAACCCCATATTTGGGATGTTACATTAGTCACGGAAGTTGATACACTAGTGGTGTTTAGTGTAGAGGTGAACGAAAGTTGGTTTAACTCAGGATCGTAGATAAGGATTCGCCAATAAGAATCTCCAGAAGACACTCAGAGAAACCATGTATGCTAGTGGCTTGCCATGAGAACGCAGGTTAGTCCATAAGGAAAGAAATGGTTAAATAGAACCCTTTGACAAAGAAGGATATATGGTATGACAGATATGTCTTTCAAGACTATTCCTCTTCAAGGGGAAACCATTGGGAAAGTATTAGCCAAATATCTAGTTCCGTAGGGATCCAGGATGTGAGAGGAATCATGAATTCAAGTCGATCTGCTGGGTAATGTACGCCAAAGCAGTCCATAGCAGACAAGTATCATTCACCCCTAAAGCAAGATACCGCGACAAGGCGCAGTCCATAGAGACGTCGATGTGTGTGGACCTTTTAGTAGGTATTATAAGTAGACGAACCACATGGGTAGAATATTATTGTATGCATCAGAACTATGGCATGTTCATAAGCCAAGATGGAATTAGGATGGTTTAGCATGGAAAAAGTAGAGATGAAGGCAAATTTAGAAAAAAAAAAGGGTGAAAATCTGTAAGGACGATAAACCAACTAGAACCAACCATAGGAAATAAAAAAGGGTCATAAGCTCGACCAAGTATTGATTGTAAGAGGTTTCTCTGCCAAGAAGGAAATACGAAAATTGACTCGGAGCCTGCCACTCCGGATGTAACATGAATGTCTAAGCCAAACAGGGAGTAGTGTATTTATTTCCTTTCAGTTCAAACTCTCAGCAAGATGGGGTTTAGTTATAATTTATGAATGTATGTGAAGAAACTCACTAAGTCCAATTCGAACTTACAAGGGTTTAACATGTGATTGCAGGAATTACGGGATAAGGAGCTCGAGAAAGTAATTATGCCAAATTGCGTTGTATCGAAGATAGCTATTGGTTTGGTGTCATGCACATAGGAAATGGGGTGCCTCTAGAGACTACGTTTAGGGAACGAATGATGTAGTTAAAGAGTTTCCTTAATGTCCGGAGTTGAAACAGCGAACAATTATTTAAAAACTTGTGTTATTGATGTAAAATTTTTTTCTTTAAATAAATAGGTATTACAGTCCATTTTTAAAGATAATAATGTTTAAGTGTGTATTTCAACCCGGTTCAAATGTGGCGCTCCATACCCAAATTCAGTGAATGGGTCAGGTAGGGGTGCTACAAATTAAGTGGCATCAGAGCATACTTTAGTCAGTCCTTTGGACCTAGGAATCGGAAAGAGTACCCATTATGTGCATGACGTTTGATCTGGCTAAGTCCCTTGAGTCCTTGTTTATTTAAGTTGTTATGTGTTGAGTGTGTCAATATAATGGCCTAGATTGGCGGGTAAAATAAATGTAAAAGCATATGAATAGGGAGAAAGACATAAGGTAAGGATAAGTTTATGAATTGATTAAAAAAAAGTACACGTGCTAGAGAAAGGAAAATTTTATTAAAGCAAAGATACAACAAAAGGTAAAATATAGTTATCTGCCAAGTGAGTTGCTACCTTAAAGGTGTTTTCACCTTCTTGAAAGGAGTGGAAATGCTCACGCTTGATTCTAGAAAATAAGGACTTGACGAAAGAGTTGATGATGACGGTACACTTGGACGCCAGACTTAGTGTCCGTAGTACTATCCTTGAGGGCTTAAAGACCCCCATTTTTGCAAAAGCACCTTTTCATCAAGGTGCGGCTCTTGCCAGCTCTTTTCTTTCGCAAACCCACAAAAGGGTTTGAATTTAAACCTTCGAGCTGGGAGAGCATAAGTAAACCCCCAACTTTGGCGAACTACCTCTAATGAATCGTAGAAGCTGTATGCAACGCATTCCGCCAGAATGGGCAACCCCCTTAGGTTCAGCCAACATAGCTTCACTTCCACTTTGAAAGGCAAGCAAGGATGTAGCCACCCCGTCAATGGTTGGAAGGAACACAATGGCTAATGTGGTGGGGTAGTAAGCGATGCTGGCGTGGTTTCCCCATGACGTGATGATTCGGGCCTTGGGAAGAAACGAGAAAGTTGAGAGAAGGAACTTCCTCGGTTATTGAGACAAAAACTTACCTTGTTGTAGGTTGACTAAATATGGAAACGTATAATCTCCTACAGTAGAACATTTCCCCGAAGGCAATTGAAGTAGTCATTAGCGTCACCTAGACGACATTTCTCTCTCTCTACACAGAGAACAAAAGTAAGGTGGGGAAAACAGACTTCTCGAGGTACTAGGTAAACCACCATATTGTATTCAATGGGTGTATCCCTGTAAGTCAGGGATTATTTCCTTGCCTACACCTTCTATTGAGGACTTTTTCAAGATCATAGCATTAGGATAGTAAGGGGGTTGTACCCCAGGAATGTATATAGACAAGAAAAAGGAAGATAGGAAGAAAAGAGGTGAAAGATAATAAGAAGATTGGCTGAGTTAGGGGACGGTAGGCTTATGAACTTCCTTCTCGATGTTCTGGTCTATTTATAGCCCAAAAACGTGTAAGGGAGGTTACAAAAATTTAATGGATGGTAAGTAACCACGTCCTAATATATTGTAAAGGAAGTCAAGTATTATTGCCTTGCATGTGCCTTCTATTGTGGATTTTTTTCAAGATCTGAACATTGGGATAATAAGGGGGTTGTACCCTAGAGTGTATATGGACAAGAAAAAGGAAGATCAGAAGAAAAGAGATGAAAGATAATAAGAAGATTGGTCGAGTCAGGGGACTGTAGGCTTATGCACTTCCTTTTCAATGTTCTGGTCTATTTATAGTCCAAAAGCGTGTAAGGGAAGTTACAAAAATTTAATGATTGGTTCAGAACTACCAATGTATGAAGAACACATGTTGGCATAAGAAGAAGAGAAAAATTTTAGAATTCCCAAGGCAGGAATATCGACCAGTCATTGCCCAAAAGAACAAATCATAATATCGTTTAATGACAAGTCTTATCAAGAAAGGCTGATAAGCTTTTGTCGCCATTAAAGTAGAACTCTAAAATTCGAGCATTAACCTCAATACCTCGCCAAGGTAGAGATGAAAACGTTTATTAGGTGAGCTTAGTTGCCTTGTGACAAGAAGAGACTGACTCATTAGATAGGCAGGATTGGTGTACTAATGAGTCTAGGAATTTCGGGACTATCCACCAGAATTAGGGATAAGAAGATGTCAATCAGGTGGTGTTTCCTTAAGAGCATTCGCCAAACTTTGGATTAAAGAGAAGTTGTGAACTAGAATGCGTCTAACGTCGAAATAGCCAATTACCCGCCAGCGAGTCGGTGCCTATGCTTCGTTTAGTATAAAGGGATCCTGTAACACCCCTAACCCGTATCCGACGCCAGACTAGGGTTAAGAGGCATTACCGGACATATCAAACATTTTACGCTCATTTCACAACATCAAACATACAATATCATTACATAAGCATTCATACTCATATAGTCCCTTTAGAAGGTCTACGAGACCTTAAACATGCTTTAGAGAAGGTTCGGGACAAAACCGGTCTCAAACGGAAACTTTGCAGAACTTCAAAAATTTTTCTTTCAAAACAGGGCACACGCCCGTGTGGCTAGACCGTGTACCTCACACGGCCGTGTCTTGGACCATGTCTCAGCCCGTGTGCAAAACTGACTTGAATCACACGGCCTGTCACACGCCCGTGTGTCTGGCTCTTGTGTAACACTGACTTTATTCACACGGCCTGTCACGCGCCCGTGTGTCTGGCTCGTGTGCAACACTGACTTGATTCACATGGCCTGCCAAACGCCCGTGTGTCTGGCCCGTGTGCAAGTCTGGCTTGCTTCGAATTGGAGCAGTGAAGGACATTGTCGAGACACACGCCCGTGTGCTCAACCGTGTGAACAATTATAGGCCATTTTCAAGGCCAAATTGCCACTCATTTTTAGTCATACCTCCAAGTATCCAACAAGCATCAATCCATGACCCAAAGGCAACAGAAAACATACTAAATTGACCATTCATGAGCACATCAAAACATACCAACTTTTGCATCACATAGTATAAACTAAATTCTCCTATATTCACATTCATTATCAAGCCATATCACATGGCTATATATATGTACAAGTCCCAAAACATATCTTAACATTTCTACCCTATACATGCCATACTTCAATATGTACATTATCAAAAGGTACCAAAATATAGTTCGATAGTGTGGTGATGATCCTCGACGATCCCCGAGCTTCCACTAGCTTTGATAATCTATAAACAATGCAAAACACACACAAAGTAAGCTTTCAAAAGCTTAGTAAGCCATATATAAACGAACTTATCACATAAACAATTACAAACTATTTCATTCATATGAACTATGGCATAACACAATAGCAATTTCATATTTCTCATCTAGCTCAATTGTTCATAACCACTTGCATATAAACATATCACATTTTAATGTAGCTCACATATCAAATGATCATATTCATACTTGTCTTCCATTTCCAAATTTCATATTTAGTTCATACGTACCTGAAACGGATACATATTCACATTTTCAATCATATCTCAGAATGCTCGTTGAACCGTTCAGAACCAATAAGGATACTCGGATAGCTCATAAAGCTTATACAACGCCAACGTCCCAGACGTGTTCTTACATGTAATTAAATATCAATACCTCTGTCCCAGACAGGGTCATACACGAAATCATATACGATGCCGATGTCCAAACATGGTCTTACACGTAATTCTCAAATCGATGCCAACGTCTCAGACGTGGTCTTACACGATAATTCATTACGGAATCCTATGTCATGACATACGTATCCTAACTACTTCCTAAGGTTCATACGGGGCTATTCGGACGTCACCACATTACCAGAATTTTTTCAGATTTCACATATTCAGCTCGAATTACCATATGTTACAATTCATTCACACATAAATAATAATAATTCAATTCAAACACATTTATTTGTATATAGACTTACCTCGTACAGAAGAGAACGAAAACGAACGACTATTCAACTACTTTCGACTTCCCCCAATCTAATTCTGTTTTCTTTGTTTCTTGATCTATACACATTCAAATTTAACTCATTTATTCATCATATCATACAATTCAATCCATATACACATATTTAGGGCTTTTTACAAATTAGCCCTCACATTTTCACATTTTGACATTTAAGTCCCTAATTCACAAAATCACAAAATATACAAAATTTCATTACACTATAGTTTGGCTGAATATTCACTTGGCTCAAATAAGCCCACATATTTCATTTATTTCACCTTTTAGTCCTTCAATTTCTCATTTTCACAAATTAGCCCATAATAATTAATTTCATCAAAAATCCCAATACAAAACATATTTATCTAACATCAAGCTTCCATATTTCACCCTTTAACATCACAAAGCTCATAACATCAACAATGGCATAACTCAAAATCATCATTAATTTCATGAATTAAGGCATGGGCTTAAAAGAACACGAAGCAACGATCACAAAAACGTAGAAATTATCAAAAATCGAACAAAATCCATACCTTAATCAAGACTTGGAAGTGCCGAACCCTAAGCTTGAAAATGATTCTTTTTATTTTCTTTTTCGGCAAAACAAGATGATAATGGCCATGTTTTCAAATTTGTTTTATTTTATTACATATTAATATACTTTTTTACTATTTTAACCTTATAAATTTTAATTAGAAAACTATATAACACATGCCCAAAACCGTCCATGCTATTATTCAATGGTCAATTATCAACATAAGGACCCCACATTATAAAAGTCGTAGCAATATAGCACTTTAACAAATAGCAAGTCACTTTTGCATTCTCTGTAATTTAATCTTTTTTGCAAATTAAGCACACAAACGATCAAATTAAATCACGGAAATTTCACACACACCAATTCACATGCTGTAAACTCAGAAAATAATATTAAAATATTTTTTTGACTCAGATTTGTGGTCCTAAAACCACTGTTCCGACTAGGGTCTAAACCGGACTGTTACAATTCTCCTCTCTTATGGATTTTCGTCCCCGAAAATCTTACCAGTGAATAGATTAGGCTATTGCTCTCTCATAGCATTCTCAGGCTCCCACGTAGCCTCTTCAACTCCGTGTTTGTGCCACAACACTTTCACTAAAGCAAATTTTTTATTTCTCAACTCTTTGATCTCGCGTGCTAGAATTCAAATCAGTTCTTCGCTATACGATAAATCAGACTGAATCTCAACTTCATTAGGGGCAATTACGTGCGATGGGTCAGATCTGTATCGTCGAAGCATCGATACGTGAAACACATTATGAATCTTCTCTAGCCTAGGTGGCAACAACAAGTTATAAGCAACCGGCCCAATACGCTCAGAAATCTCATACGGCCCAATAAACCTCGGACTCAATTTGCCTTTACGACCGAATTGGAGTATTTTCTTCCACGGAGATACTTTCAAAAACACTTTATCACCGATCTCAAATTAAATTTCTTTTCGTTTCAAATCTGCATAAGACTTCTAACGATCTGATGCCGCTTTCAAACTATTCCGAATCACTTTCACTTTTTCCTCAGTCTCTTTGATCAAATCTACCCCATGAATCTTATTCTCACAAAGCTCAGTCTAGTACAATGGTATTCTACATTTACAACCGTAAAGAGCCTCATATGGTGCCATTTTAATGCTTGATTGAAAGCTATTATTATACGCAAATTTAATCAACGACAAATACTATTCCCACGTACCTTCAAACTCAAGAATGCAACATCTCAACATATCCTCGAGTATCTTAATAATCTGCTCGGATTGACCATCCATCTACGAGTGAAAAGCAGTACTGAAGTGCAACTTCGTACCTAAAGCCTCTTGTAGTTTCTTCCAAAATCGCGAAGTAAACCTCGGATCTTTGTCAGACACAATAGATAGTGGCACCCCGTGTAATCTCACAATATCATAAATGTATAATTCAGCTAACTTATCAAGCGAATAATCCGTTCTCACAGGGATAAAATGAGCTGATTTTGTCAACCTATCAACTATAACCCAGATTGCATCTTTCTTCCTTAGAGTTAAAGGCAAACCTGAAACAAAATCCATTGTCACTCTATCCCATTTCCACTCGGGAATCATAATCGGTTGTAACAAACCGGATGGCACCTGATGTTCAACTTTAACTTGCTGATAGATCAAACATTTCAAAACAAAGTTAGAGATATCCCTTTTCATTCCAGGCCACCAGTAAAACTGTTTCAAGTCATTATACATCTTTTTACTTCCCAGATGAACAGATAAGCGACTGCTATGTGCTTCTTTCAAAATAAATTGAATCAACTCTGGATTTGATCATGTCCAAACTAACTATGACAATGAATAAAACAAGCGCACGTATCGTTCGGTAGTATAGCTATGGCAAGACCGGAAATATTGTATCCTCAAGGACCAAGAGTACTAGTAGTTACTATCTTTTTATTATCTAGCCTAAGTATTAAGAGAATCGATGTTTAATTAACTAATTACTAAAATAAGGATGCTAAGACACAGAGAGTGAATTGGGAAAATACTTTTGGGAAAACCAATTGATTAAGAAAATACCCGAGGAAGAATCCACCTAGACTTCACTTGTTATTTAACTCTGAACCAGACGATTTATTCACTTGACTTGATCCGTAGGATTCCCTAATTTATATTAATACCTCTTTCGAGGCTACTAACGTCTAATTAAAACCCCTAGTGTTGCATTAACTCGATCTATAGACTCCCATATTAGGTTTGACCCTAATCCGGTAGATTTTCGTCATTCTATCTCTAGGGTTGCGATCAACTCCGCTTAACTATGCTAGATCTACTCTTAAAAAGGGACTTTTGCTCCACTGCCTAAGCACATCAATACTTGAATCAATATCCTGAAATATTAAAACAAGAATTAAGAACACATAATTAAGAACAAATCAAGTATTTATCATATAGTTCAGAAAACAATAACAAGATCCGTCTTAGGTTTCATCCCCCTAAGGTATTTGAGGGGTTTAGTTCATGTTTAATAAAGAATACATCTCAGAAGAAAGTAAATAACAAAACATAAGAAAAACTCTAAAACCCCCTGAAGGAAATTGAAGGGAAGATCTTCCGTCTTGAGTGTGATTCCGGCTTCTGAGATGGACCAACTGGCTTTCTTGGAGTAATTCCCTGTGTCCAGCCCTCTCTGGCTTCGCCCCTCTTTTAGGTCATACTTAGGGTGTTTATATAGACTTCAGAATGTCTTCCTTCGCCCCTAAGTATCCTTTTCCGAGTAGGATTACAACGGGTCACGGCAGAGACACGACCGTGGAGCACGCCCGTGTGAATCGAGCCCAGGCCGTGTTCGGGCCTGCTAAGGTGGCACGGCCGTGTGGTGAACTCCAGGCCGTGTTGATTTCTCACTTTGGCCCATTTTCTCCGTTTTCGGCCCATTTCTCGTTCTTTTCATCCTCCATTGCTCTCCTAAGTACAAAAACATGAAATAAAAGGATTAGGAGCATCAAATTCCACAATTCAAGGGATTAATTCATCCAAAAGTATGCTAAATGTGGGATTAAAATATGTATATATTACGGTTTATCAAATACCCCCACACTTAAGCATTTGCTTGTCCTCAAGTAAAATTCTCAACTCACAATTAAAATCGAATTTCCTTAATTTATAACCTTCATCAATCATGTTTCATCATAATTCATAGGTAATTCATACATTGATAATTTAACCAGAAGGTTCCTAAAGATTCAAACAATCAAAGTCATAGTTTTTATAGTACGAAAAATAGGTGTTTCCCCTTACCTAAATAATCACCTTTAATTCAAAATCAACAAGAATTGACATCCTCAATAAGGGTTCACTCAAATCACTCAAGGCGTTTAAGGTTCAAAAATAAGCACTCAAGAGTCAAACATGAAAAGTTAATCCCATAAGCTTGCATGAAAATCAAATCTCCACCACTGTAAAATGATATGATACACATTTCAAAAGGTCTTTTATGGGTTGTAACGAGGCTTGGGTAAAAGGTGAGGATAAAGGCTGAATTAGAGGGTTAGTATCGAGACTGAATTGATAAATTACCTAACTAGAAAAATAGCTAAAGCTTGAATAATTACATCAATTAAGAATTCATCACTAATAACACGAGCTTCTTCTCAAAATGTAAAATTAAATGTAAGCTCAAATAACATAGAACTAATAATGAATATACTTCGTTTTTTTTAAGAACAAATCATACAATAATAATAGGATAGAATTTAACAACTGAAATAAAGAAAATAGTTAAGCAACCGATCAAATCAAATCTCAATATAAGGGTAGTCAAGAGAAATGGTGATAACAAATACAAAGTGGGTTTTGGGTTAATATTAATAGGTGAGTCGGGAAATGGTTTGTTAGGGTTCAAAGGGGTTCACTAAGGGTTAATTATGAAGGTAGGCCTTTTTTGAAGTAAGTGGGTTAAATCCTAGGTGCCTTTATCATCTCAGTATATCAAATCATAGGTGTGGTCTCGACATGTATGATCGGAGCAAGTTCTAGAATAACAAATCAATGTTGACACCCTCATAATCAATAAAGCGAGCAAGAAAAATAATATGCTCTAAAAGGCTCAAAATCTCACAAAAATTATGGTTTTTGATGTCAACCATGTAAATTTCAAACTTCAAGGTAATAATTAGATTCAGGTAGACAACCTAACAAATTTTTAATTCTGAAAATAAACTCATCATGCTTGATTCTCTAGTCTCCTAAAGTTTAAATCACCACTGCACAATTAACTATGACTTAATCCAAAACATATCAATGAAAATCATAAGTCAAAGGAAATTTCATTCTAACAGTAATATGAGAACATTTACTTAAGAACAAGATATAATTCAAGGATTTGAGAATAATGCAAAAAGTTAGGAACTTTTCAAGATAAAATTCACCCCCCACACTTAAGATGTACATTGTCCTCAATGTACAAATAAAGATAATAACCATGTAGTAATAGATCATAAGAGAGGGAGAGAGGTGAAACTTCTTGGATTTCGGATGGATTTCTTGAGTTGAAAGTGTGGAAACTTGATTCGGAGGTGAAAGATAAGTTGGAGGAGGCGTTTCTGGTGGTGGTATGGTGGCCCCCAACAATCACTACACTAGATGAAGAAATTGGGTAACTTGTAAAGAACTAGTCAGGAAATAATAATAATAATTCTAAATATACTAAATATGTATTTAAAGATAAGACAGAAAAAAGAGAAAGAAAATAAATGAGAAGAGAAAGAAAAAGAAAAACTAAATGGACTCAAATGTCCTTGACTTGTCGAGTCGATGAAGCGGCCGGCACGAACTTATGTAGATTGGTCTCACACGGGGAGACTGTGCTAGGGTTCTTTCGCTTCTTCGACATGGGGATGGTGGTGAGGATGGTGAAAAAGAACCATGGTGTTTAGGGTTGAGAGAAAAGTGTTTGGTGGAGAAGATGAATAGTGAGGGGTTTATATAGAAACAGGGGTACACGAGCGTGTCACACGCCCGTGTGAGTCGTTTTGAGCCTGTGTGCTTCGAAAATTAGGGTTTTGGTTCGCCTGGTCTTGCGGCCCACGTTCGTGTGTCGTGGGCGTGTTGTCCCACACGGCCGTATCGCACAGTCGTGCCGAGCTTCGTTCGCTTCTCCCACGCTCGTTTCATTCTTCCCCACGTTCGTGTTAATTCAACAAATTTGGCCACGGTTATAGGGCACGGGCATGTCGCACACCCGTGTCGTTTACTCAGTTTCAACCACGGCCGAATCGCACGGCCATGGTGTTTTGTCGTAGGCCGTGTTTTGGGAATTTTTTTCATCCTTGGTCCGGACGGCCTCCGCCACGCCGATATGAATCCTCATGGTGTCCACACGGCCACGGCCACGCCCGTGTGCAAGGCCGTGTGGAGGTGTAACCTATACTTTAAAGCATAAATGAAAGTAAAAACAAACTAATTATCATGGTTAGAGCTCGGGTTGCCTCCCGAGAAGTGCTTGTTTAAAGTCCTAAGCTAGACTTACCTTTCATTCACACGATCATGGTGGTTTGAGGAGTTGAAACTCCTCTTTCCTGCTATCAATTCTAACAATATATCGTTCGAGTCGAGTAGTGTTTACCTTAAAAGTGCCGAACTTAGGATTAGTTACCTTGACTGTTCCGTATGGGAAGACATTCAGTACCGTAAAAGGGGTCTCTTCATTAAGGTCTGGGACGATGATTCGAGGGTTTGTCTTTTCCAACAATACCTGATCCCCAATTTGGAATTGATTTATGTCTCCCTTAAGCTCGTCGGGGGGTTGCCTCGGTTTCTCTTCTAGTGTTCTTGGTTTCTCTTTGACATGTGGCTTCCACTCATCGAGTTCATCGATCTGAAGCCTTCGCTCCTCATGAGTTATTTCTTTGTTGGCACGAGGTCCAGGATATGGCTCAGATGTGTACTTCCGAGGTGCTTCCTGAAAAGGAGGTTGAACTGAATGGTCATTAATAGAATTTATGTTCTCACCTTTTTCACTTGACGTCCTAGTCGAGTCAAGAGCCTGAAGAGTGATCGTTTCGTCACCTACACAAAGTGTGAGTTCACCTGTACCAACATCAATTTTAGTTCTAGCAGCCGGTAAAAAGGGTCTTCCTAAAATTAAAGGAACATTGTTGTCCTCATCCATGTCTAAAACGACAAAGTCTACTAGGAATATGAATTTATCAACTAGTACATCTTCATTTATACCCCTAGAAACTCTAATGGTTTTATCAACTAATTGAATGCTCATCCTAGTTTGTTTGGGTTTCCCTAGACCTAGTTGTTTAAACAGTTTGTAAAGCATAACGTTGATGCTTGCCCCTAAATCAGCTAAAGCATTATCAATAGATAAACTACCAATTAAACAAAGAATCGTAAAACTCCCGGGTTCTTTTAATTTTCGTGGTAGTTTGTTTTGTAGAATTGCTGAGCACACTGCGTTTAGCTCCACATGCAACGCCTCGTCTAACCTCAGTTTGTTTGTCAGAAGCTCTTTTAAAAATTTCCTTGAATCTGGCTTATGCGAGAGAGCTTCAAGAAACGGTAAGTTAATATGTAATTTCTTTAAAAGTTTAAGAAATTTACGAAATTGTTCCTCTGTGTGGTCTTTCTTTATCGCATTGGGATATGGCACTTGAGGTGTATACTCTTTAATGACAGGTTTCTGTGTATCGTGGCTTACCTCAACCTTACCTTTATTTACCACGGGTTCTTGCCTTGGCTTAGATTTGGATTCTACTAACCCTTCACTATCGTGATCAGTAATGGCATGAATTTGCTCCTTTGGGTTAGTTTCAGTGTTGCTTGGCAAGCAACCTTGCGGTCGTTCTGAGATTAGCTTAGCTAGATGACCTAACTGGTTCTCGATCCCTTAAATCGATGCCTGCTGATTTTTGAGCATTGTCTCTTTGTTTTGAAAATAGGTTTCTGACACCACGATGAATTTTGTCAGCATCTTCTCAAGGTCTGGCTTCTTCTCTTATGGGTAGGGTTGCTGTTGAAAGCCTGGAGGGGGTTGTTGTCTCTGATTTCCTTGACCTTCCCATGAGAAATTTGGATGGTTCCTCCATCCTAGATTATAAGTGTTACTGTAAGGGTTATTTTGAGGTCTAGAATTGTTACCCATATAGTTCATCTGTTCGTTTTCTATGCCAGGGTTGTAGGGTGGGTATTCTGTATTGTTCGAACCTCCTCCATTTGTATCGCACTGCATCACTGGATGTACCTGTGAGGAACCACACAAACCATCAATTTTCTTACTTAAGAGTTCTACCTGATTTGATAGCATGGTTACTGCGTCGAGGTTGAAAACACTGGCAACTTTTGTCGACTTTGTCCTTATAACTTGCCACTGATAGTTATTCAGTGACATCTCTTCAATGAATTAGTAAGCCACTTCAGGGGTTTTGTTATTTAGGGTTCCACCAGCGGCTGCATCAATAAGCTGCCTAGTTGAGGGGTTCACACCGTTAGAGAAGGTTTGAACCTGTAGCCATAATGGTAACCCATGATGAGGGCATCTTCTCAATAAATCCTTGTATCTCTCCCATGCATCGTAAGGTGTCTCTCAATCCATCTGCACAAAAGAAAAGATATCATTCCTCAACTTAGCCGTTTTAGCCGGCAAAAAATATTGTAACAAAAAATTTTCGGTCATTTGCTCCCATGTAGTGATTGATCCTCGTGGAAGAGAATTCAACCACTGTTTGGCTTTATTCCTTAAAGAAAATGGAAATAACCGAAGGCGAATGGCATCATCAGAAATGCCATTAATTTTAAATGTATCGCATAATTCCAAAAAGTTCGCTAAGTGTGTGTTAGGATCCTCATCCTGCAAACCATCAAACGGAACAAATTGTTGAATCATCTGTATAGTGTTAGGTTTCAGTTCAAAATTATTTGCAGCGACAGCAGGTCTAACAATACTTGATTCAGTTCCGGCTAAACTAGGCTTAGCATAATCATACATAGTACGAGGAGCATGATTTTCGGCCACTGCCGAAGGAAGTGGATTATTCTGGGGATCAGCCATCTCTTCGGTGTTATTAGTATCGTCCTCTTGCTCTTCTTGTATGTATTGTAGGCTTCGCCTAATTTCTCTTTGGTTTCTGCGAATGGTTCCTTCTATATCACTATCAAAGAGTAATGGTCCTGACGGGTTCCTTCTAGTCATAAACTAGAATTACCTGCCAGAAGCAAATAAAAGAAAAATTAGCAGAGTTAAAATAGAAAAAAAATAAATTGCAGAAATAAAAATGGCTAAAGTAATAAGAAATCAAGTGTTCCTAATATCTTAGTCCCCGGCAACGACGCCAAAAACTTGATCGTGTCCAAACTAACTATGACAACGAATAAGGCAAGCGCACCTATCGTTCGGTAGTATAGCTATGGCAAGACCGGAAATATCGTATCCTCAAGGACCAAGAGTACTAGTAGTTTATATCTTTTTATTATCTAGCCTAAGTATTAAGAGAATCGATGTTTAATTAACTAATTACTAAACTAAGGATGCTAAGACACAGAGAGTGAATTGGGAAAATACTTTTGGGAAAACCAGTTGATTAAGATAATACATGAGGAAGAATCCACCTAGACTTCACTTGTTATTTAACTCTCTGACTGCATTTATTTATTCACTTGACTTGATTCGTAGGATTCCCTAATTTATATTAATACCTCTTTTGAGGCTACTAACGTCTAACCCTAGGTTGATTAATTGAAATCTCTTTCTAATTAAAACCCCTAGTGTTACATTAACTCGATCTATAGACTCCCATATTAGGTTTGACCCTAATTCGGTAGATTTTTGTCATCCTATCTCTAGGGCTGCGATCAACCTCGCTTAACTATGCTAGATCTACTCTTAAACAGGGACTTTTTCTCCACTGCCTAAGCACATCAATACTTGAATCAATATCCTAAAATATTAAAACAAGAATTAAGAACACATAATTAAGAACAAATCAAGTATTTATCATATAGTTCAGAAAACAATAACAAGATCCGTCTTAGGTTTCATCCCCCTCAGGTATTTGAGGGTTTAGTTCATGTTTAATAAAGAATACATCTCAGAAGAAAGTAAATAACAAAACATAAGAAAAACCCTAAAACCCCCTGAAGGAAATTGAAGGGAAGATCTTCCGTCTTGAGTGTGATTCCGGCTTCTGAGATGGACCAACTGGCTTTCTTGGAGTAATTCCCTATGTCCAGCCCTCTCTGGCTTCGCCCCTCTTTTAGGTCATACTTCTGGTGTTTATATAGACTTCAAAATGCCTTTCTTCGCCCCTAAGTATCATTTTCCGAGTAGAATTACAACGGGTCATGGCAGAGACACGCCCGTGGAGCATGCCCGTGTGAATCGAGCCCAGGCCGTGTTCGGGCCTGCAAAGGTGGCACGGCCGTGTGGTGAACTCCAGGCCGTGTTGATTTCTCACTTTGGCCCATTTTTTCCGTTTTTGGCTTGTTTCTCGTTCTTTTCATCCTCCGATGCTCTCCTAAGTAAAAAAAACATGAAATTAAAGGATTATGAGCATCAAATTCCACAATTCAAGGGATTAAGTCATCCAAAAGTATGCTAAATGTGGGATTAAAATATGTATATATTACGGTTTATCAAGATTTCTCGGAACACAAATCTGACCTTAGAATCTCAGACAATCATCATCATCAACTTGAAATTCTGAATCAGAGTTCAAATCACACTGAGCTCGTTTTGCTAGAATTTCATTGTCAACTTTTTGAGCATCACAAATCTGTTGTAAGAACGTCGGTCTTGCTTTCAATTCAACCAAAACCGAACCATCATCAGATAGAACTAAATGAGCATTCATCGCACTTAGCATAAACAATGATTTCCGACTCAAAGCATCAGCAACGACATTTGCTTTTCCCGGATGATAATCAATCACAAGCTCGTAGTCTTTTAACAGTTCTAACCATCTTCTCTATCGCAGATTCAAGTCTTTCTGAGTCATTAAACGTTTTAGGGTTTTATGATCTGAATATACGTGACATCTTTCACCGAACAGATAGTGGCGCCAAATTTTCAAAGTGAACACAATCGCAGCTAGCTCAAGGTCGTGAGTCGGATAATTCTTTTCATGTTGTTTCAATTGTCTTGAGGCATAAGCTATAACTTTGCCTTCCTTCATCAAGACGCAACCCAGACCATTTAACGAAGCATCACTAAAAATCACGAACTCTTTACCTATTTCTGGCTGTACCAAAATTGGAGCTTCAGTCAAAAGGGCTTTCAACTGATCAAAGCTTTTATGACACTTTTCAGACCATTCGAATTTCACATCTTACTGAAGCAATCTCGTCAATGGAGTTGCAATCATCGAAAAGCCTTTTACGAACCGTCGGCAATAACCAGCAAGTCCCAGAAAACTGCGGACTTCAGATACATTTTTTGGAGGCTTCCACTCTAAAATAGCTGAAACCTTGCTCGGATCAACTTGTATACCGGAAGCTGGCACAATATGCCCCAAAAAGCCAACTTCGCGCAAACAGAACTCACATTTACTAAACTTTGCATACAATTGCTTATCACGCAGAGTTTGTAGCACAATTCTCAAATGTTCAGCATGCTCAATTTCATCACGCGAATAAATCAAAATGTCGTCAATGAATACAACAACAAATCGATCTAAATACGGTCTAAAAATTTTGTTCATCAAGTCCATAATGACAGCAGGAGCATTTGTTAGTCCGAAAGGCATAACTAAAAATTCATAGTGTCCTTACCTCGTTCGGAAAGCTATTTTCGGAATGTCTGAATCTTTTACTCTCAACTGATAATAGCCTGATCTCATATCTATCTTTAAAAACACAGCAGCACCTTTCAACTGATCAAACAAATCATCGATTCTAGGCAGAGGATATTTGTTCTTAATAGTCACTTTGTTTAACTGACGAAAATCAATGCACATTCTCATCGTGCCGTCTTTCTTTTTCACAAACAAAATGGGAGCACCCCAAGGTGAGAAACTCGGTCGTGTAAATCCTCTATCAATCAACTCTTGCAACTGAGAGTTTAATTCTTTCAATTCTGTCGGAGCCATTCTATACGGAGCTATTGAGATAGGGGTCATCCCCAGCACTAACTCAATAACAAACTCAACTTCTCGTGTCAGAGGTAATCCCGGTAATTCTTCAGGAAACACATCAGGGAACTCACAAAACACAGGCACAGATTCAACTTTCTTTTCTGTCACTTTCGTATCAATCACATACGCAAAATAAGCTTCACATCCCTTTTTCACATAATTTAGAGCTTTCATTGCAGATATTACAGCCGGTAACCCATTTAAATCACTGGACTCAATCCGTATTATCTCATCATTCTGACATCTCAAATCAATAGTCTTTCTTTTGTAGTTCAAAATAGCATCATGTAATTTTAACCAATCCATACCCAGAATTATATCAAACTCATCAAAAGGTAATAACATTAGATCAGCCGGGAAACAGATATCTCGAAACATCAACGGACAATTCTTGCACACTTTGTCAACCAGAACACATTTGTCTAAAGGGTTCAATACTCTAAGTACAAATTCAGTAGACTCTACAGGCAAAGTCTTACTGGATACTAAGTCCATGCATATATATGAATGAGTAAACCCTGGATCTATCAATGCAATCACAGAAGTATCATAAAGAGTAAAAGTACCGGTAATGACATCTGGAGGTGAAGCTTCCTCACTAGCTCGAATGGCGTAAGCTCTGGCAGGTGCTCTCGCCTCAGATCTCGCAACTGTATCTTTTGTAGCTCTCTGGCTAGCACTCACATTTCCCGTGTTTCTGGCAGGTCTACCCCTAGCTGAAGCGTTATTTGACTTCAAATTTTGTACAACCTCTTGCTCAATAGAATCGGGACAGTCTCGGATAAAGTGATCTAAAGATCCACATTTAAAGCAAGCTCGGTCATTTAATCGAAAATTGCCCGAATGTCTTTTACCATAATGTTTACACTCAGGTCGCTCAGATCTGACATTTCCAACACTAGCTATCGAAGTAGCTGGAGTTCTGAAGCTCGAATGCGATCTAGAACGATCTCTGCTCGAATGTCCCATATTAGCCTTTGAACGGCTATACTCATCTCGAAATTTCTTTGATGTAGACTGAAATGATTTACTTGAGGATCTCTTTCTCACATCTCTAGCTTCTAACTCAGCTTTTCTTTTATCTTTTCAGAGTTCTTCGTCTTTACATGCTCGATCAACAAGCACAACGAATTCTTTTATTTCTAGAATTCCGACTAACAAACGGATATCTTCATTTAAGCTGTCTTCGAACCTTTTACACATTATTGCCTCGGTCGAAACACATTTGCGTGCATACTGGCTCAGTCTCACAAATTCTCACTCGTATTCTGTAATAGACATACGGCCCTGTTTCAATTTAAGAAACTCTTTTCGCTTTTGATTAATAAATCTCTCACCGATGTATTTCTTTCGGAATACAGTCTGGAAGAAATCCCAAACTGTAGCTCTGATACCAACAAATTGTAACACCCCTAACCCGTATCCGACGCCGAACGAGTTAAGAGGCATTACCAGACATATCGAACATTTTACGCTCATTTCACAACATCAAACATACAATATCATTACATAAGCATTCATACTCATATAGTCCCTTTAGAATGTCTACTAGAACTTAAACATGCTTTAGAGAAGGTTTGGGACTAAACCGGTCTCATACAGAAACTTTGCAAAACTTAGAAAAAATTTCTTTCAAAACAGGGCACACGCCCGTGTGGCTAGGCCGCGTACCTCACACGGCCGTGTCTTGGACCATGTCTCAGCCCGTGTGCAAAACTGACTTGAATCACACGGCCTGTCACATGCCCGTGTGTCTGGCTCGTGTGCAGCACTGACTTGATTCACACGGACTGTCACACGCCCGTGTGTTTGGCTCGTGTGCAACACTGACTTGATTCACACGGCCTGTCACAAGCCCGTGTGTCTGGCCCGTGTGCAAGTCTGGCTTGCTTCGAATTGGAGCAGTGAACATGCCCATGTGCTCAACCGTGTGAACAAATATAGGCCATTTGCAGGGCCAAATTGCCACTCATTTTGAGTCATACCTCAAAGTATCCAACAAGCATCAATCCATGACCCAAAGGCAACCAAAAACATACTAAATTGACCATTCATGAGCACATAAAAACATACAAACTTTTGCATCACATAGCATAAACTAAATTCTCCTATATTCACATTCAATATCAAGCCATATCACATGGCTATATATATGTACAAGCCCCAAAACATATCTTAACATCTCTAGCCTATACACGCCATACTTCAATATGTACATTTTTAAAAGGTACCAAAATATAGTTTGATAGTGTGGTGATGATCCTCGACGATCCCCGAGCTTCTAGTAGCATCGATAATCTATAAACAATGCAAAACACACACAAAGTAAGCTTTCAAAAGCTTAGTAAGCCATATACAAATGAACTTATAACATAAACAATTACAAACTATTTCATTCATATGAACTATGGCATAACACAATAGCAATTTCATATTTCTCATCTAGCTCAATTGTTCATAACCACTTGCTTATAAACACATCACATTTTAATGTAGCTCACATATCAAATGATCATATTCATACTTATCTTCCATTGCCAAATTTCATATACAGTTTATACGTACCTGAAACGGATACATATTCACATATTCAACTCAATTAGCCATATATCACAATACATTCACATAAAAGCTGTAATAATTCAATTCAAACACATCTATTTGTATATAGACTTACCTCGTACAGGAAAGAACGGAAACGAACGACTATTCAACTACTTTCGACTTCCCCCGATCTAATTTTGTTTTCTTTGTTTCTTGATCTATACACATTCAAATTTAACTCTTTTATTCATCATATCATACAATTCAATCCATATACACATATTTAGGGCATTTTACAAATTAGCCCTCACATTTTCACATTTTGACATTTAAGTCCCTAATTCAATAAATCACAAAATATACAAAATTTCATTACACTATAGTTTGGCTGAATATTCACTTGGCTCAAATAGGCCCACGTATTTCATTTATTTCACATTTTAGTCCTTCAATTTCTCATTTTCACAAATTAGCCAATAATAATCAATTTCATCAAAAATCCCAATACAAAACATATTTATCTAACATCAAGCTTCCATATTTCACCATTTAACATCACAAAGCTCATAACATCAACAATGGCATAACTCAAAATCATCATCAATTTCATGAATTAAGGCATGGGCTTAAGAGAACACGTAGCAACGATCACAAAAACATAGAAATTATCAAAAATTAAACAAAATCCATACCTTAATCAAGACTTGGAAGTGCCGAACCCTAAGCTTGAAAATGATTCTTTTTCTTTGTATTTTCGAAAAAACAAGATGATAATGGCCATGTTTTCAAATTTGTTTTATTTTATTACATATTAATATACTTTTTACTATTTTAACCTTATAAATTTTAATTAGAAAACTATATAACACATGCCCAAAACCGTCCATGCTATTATTCAATGGTCAATTATCAACATTAGGACCCCACATTATAAAAGCCATAGCAATATAGCACTTTAACAAATAGCAAGTCACTTTTTCATTCTCTGCAATTTAATCCTTTTTGCAAATTAAGCACACAAACGATCAAATTAAATCACAGAAATTTCACACACACCAATTCACATGCTGTAAACTCAGAAAATAATATTAAAATATTTTTTTCTGACTCGGATTTATGGTCTCGAAACCACTGTTCTGACTAGGGTCTAAACCGGACTGTTACAGATCCGCCAATTAAATTGAGTAGGAGTAACATGAAGACGCAGGAAAGGGATTCAAGTTAAAGAATTGATAAGAATAAGGGAGAGTTTTTCTAAGTTCGCCTCTAGGGCTGAGTGTGATAGGAAATTTTGATGACGAAATTTTTTTTTGGGGTAGGAGAGTTGCCTCGCCTGGTTTCCTTTAAACCCAAAAATTATGAACATTTAGGGGTTAAATTGAAAGAGACTGTAAGCTGGCGGTCTCTACTGAAAGGTCAGCAAAAGAAAGTAACTCTAAATTGGACAGGGTTGAAAACCAAGTCTACTTCGATTAGATTAGAACCAGCCGATACCTTAGTGGGGGACAAAATGATTGTCAATGAATGATTTTTACGCAGTCGAAGACCGTGCGGGAAGGGTTATAAATTGTTGAGAAATCACTTCCTGTAGAGGCTTCTTCTCCAATCTATTTCATTTTCCTATTTGTCTCATTCCTTGGTTGCTCCGAAGGAGAGATAGCTGTGGAAGCTCTACATGAGGCGATAATCATGAGGTTTGAGTTGGAAAAATGTAGAATCCAGTAAGCTAGTAAGATCTTGAATCCTTAAATGTACGTAAGATTCAGGAAGCAATCCAGAGCCATTTTAAGGATTCTGCATGTTTCTGGGAAACTAAGAATTAGGTTAAAAATCCTGAGTTTAACCCATGATTTGTTTGACATGCTTAGCTGCCAGGAGAATGGAAGCTTTGGCATTCGTAAAAGGTAAGCTGAGAAGGCAAGGAAATATCAGGTGAGTTTTTGCGCATCATCCCTTGAATGTTAAAATGTTTAAGGTTGTATCCTGTAACAACCTGCTTTCAGTGGTGTCGAAAATTGTGGTTTCGAGACCATGATTTCGATAAGTGAGTTAGTATTTTATTAATTATTTAATATTTATGAGTATTTATTAGAGTCGCATTTAAATTTGGTTAAGAAATTTTAACGTTTAGCTAGTTAATTAAGTGAAATGGACTAAATTCTAAAAGATGCAAAAGTTAAATTCTATTAGTTAAAAGTGTCAAATGGTTATGTAAATTTGAATTAAGGGATTTATTTAGTAAATCTACCATAGAAATGAGAACGGACGGTTATGGACTTTGTATGGATAAAATTTAGTTGAATGTTTACAGGGTAAATTAGTAATTAATCAAATAAATACATAAACAAATAAGTAAAATGAGTGTCATCTTCTTCCTTACCTAGTCTTTGACCAAAATCACCATGGGAGACTAGAGAAAAATCGACCAACCTTTGTTTCATATGCATGGTATGTAAAATTTGTCTATTTTTAATGGTTTTTTTTGTTTTTGAGTTCATATTATCTTAATTTAGCTAGCCCTGCGTAAGTAAATTAAATAAAAGCTGTTAAAAATTTAAGGACTTTCCATGAATGAATTAGAGGTTTTTGTGAATTTAGTTGATAGATTATTAAGGTTGGTAGTTAAATATAAGTATTTTGTTAAGTGATTTTAGATAATTTTAATGTTTAAGGACCTATTTGAGAAAATAGTAAAATTCAATGGAATTATTGTAAAATGATGAAAGATGTGGGTTGTAATGGATCCCTAGGAAAACCGGATAGCATGGGTTTTCTTTAAAAATGGTAAATTTGCAAGTTTCAGGTTTAAGGACCAAACCGCATAAAGGTTAAAATGTTAAGGGTAATTTTGTAAATTCTTATTAAAATGGGATATAGGCTTAAATTAATTATTTTAAGTGCTGGAATTAGATTAATTGAATAAAAATATTTATCTAAATAATAAACAACTCAAACGGACACAAATCACGTAAAGGCAAAAGTATCAGAGTAGTCATTGGTTCGTGTTAGAAGTCGCTTTTGAGTACAGGTAAGTTCGTAAGTTAATTTAGTAGTTAATTGATTGTCATTTTATAATGTAATTAACATCTATATATGATGATTCATCAAATTCATTGGTTTGAGAGATACAAAAGACCATGATTGAAAGATATCATGACATTCTACCCTAAATAAGTAAGACCATAGTTGAAAGATACTATGGCATTTAAATCGGAATGGATAAGACCTCAGTTGAAAGATAGTATGGCACTAAATCGGGATTTAGTAAGACCATAATTGGAAGATATTATGGCATTAAATCTGAAACGAATAAGACCATAGTTGAAAGATACTATGGCATCACATCAGTAACAATAAAGACCATAGTTGAAAGATACTATGGTACTATCTTGGGTATACATAAGACCATGGTTGAAAGATACCATGGCATTCCTTTGGAACAATGGATTACTCGGAAAGGTACTCTATTGTAGTGAATACTTAATTGAGCAAAAGAGATTTTTTGTATGAAATTGAATATTTAAGTTTAATAATCTTGATTTAGCAAGTTATGTTACATTATATACGAGCATACTAGGCATAAATTGCTTACGTTGCTTATGTTTCTCTTTTGTAGATCTTGAAAGGCTGTGACTATTGGAAGATCGATTCGAAACACACACACTATTAATTCATCATCTTGGTAGATATTTTGGGTTACTTTGATGTTGGTTATGAATGGCATGTATTAGGACTTTTGGTTGGTTTGTCCATGTTGTTTATGTTTGATACTTAATTTGGTAATATTTTGTAGTCATGTAAATATGTTTGGTACCTTGATCTAATGATTTGGTTGTAAATACCTTAAGTTTTTTGCTTGGTGTTTATGATGTTGAATATATATATGTTGTTTAAATTATGGAATGAAATGGTATGTTTGAATAGTATTAAGCGTATATATTTAAGATGATAGTTCGGGTTGAAATTGTGGATTGTTGAGAGTGGATTTGAATGGTGTGGATGAATGGTAAATTAGGTTTGTGATCATTTAGCTCAAGATAAATTTAAATACAAGTTAGTTTGGTGTATGATAGATGTCTGATTTGGTTTATTTTGGCAAATAAATTGTCGTGTCAATGAGGGCACATTGGTTAGACACTTAGGTTGATTGATTTTGGCATGTTTTAGTTATGTTTGATTGAGTTTTGTTGCATGAATGTGATTGGAAGTGATTTGGTTTGGTGCCCTTGGATTGCATTAGGGGCTATTTTTGAAGCACACGACCATGTGTTATTAAAATTTTAAGTGCGGAATGAACCACATAGTCATAGAAAGTTACACAGCTTGGTGACACGGTCATTTTGCCTAACTTCGAATGCACACACGGCCTGCGACACGGTCATGTGACCCTATTTCGAATACCCACATGGGCGAACACATGAGCTAGGACACGATCGTGTGTCCCATACTTCAAATTGAACACGGTTGGCCAAATGGTCATGTTTTCAAGCCACACGGCCTGGGCTATGTCACACTGCCTAGCCACACAGCCGTGTGACCCCTATTTTCAAAATTTTACACTTTTTCCAAAATTTTTGTTTTGTTTCAAAATGGTACCCGAATGTTCCCAAACTATTTTTAGGGCGTCATAGGCTCAGTTTAAGGCCCGTAATTGTATTTTATGCTATAAATGAAATGTTTAAATGAATGTTAGAAATTAAATTGAATATTTTTTTTTTGTTTGTGGTTAATTGTTTCTAATTATTCTGTAATACCTCGTAACCCTAATCCGGCAACGGAGACGGGTTAAGGGTGTTTCATATTCGCCATGTTAGTTTAATAAGCATTAATTAACTATAATTCCATGGTATTTCATCTATGAAATGCATATATTGCATGACTGTAATAGTAGAACATGAACGAGGATTAATGACAGGTTAGACGAAGATAGAAATGGGAAAAAGAAAGTGATTATATTAGATATCGCCATATGGTATTGCTGAGGGAAAACTATGATGTGTGAAGCTCCAGGCCTTGCGAAGAGGACACTGTGGTGTTTGAGCATCAAGGCTAGGAATGGAGGAATGGATGGAGTGCAACGAAGAAGTAAATAGAGAGATCATGGCAGAGTTTAATCGGAGGCTATACGCCTAAAATGAGTAAGACCATAGCTGAAAGATGTTATGGCATCATGTGATGGTTCAACGATAAAAATGAGTAAGACCATAGCTAAAAGACATTATGGAGTCATATGAAAGCATGCCAGAATGGTAAATAGGAATAATACCATAGCTAAAAGACATTATGGCATCCTTTGATTGTCCGTCGGGGCAGTAATCACAGAGTTATATTGTGTAAGACCATAGCCAGAAGATGTTATGACATCATAGATAGTCGTATGGACAATAAACACGAGATAGTCCCTTGGGATAGTAATCATGGAGTTATATTGTGTAAGACCATAGATGGAAGACACTACAACATCATAGATAGTCCGTCGGGACAAAAAACACAAAATAGTCCATGGGACTGTAACACCCCTAACCCGTCTCCATCGCCGGATTAAAATTACGGAGCATTACCGTACAAATCAGAACAATTAACTTCAAAACAGATCAATATTGTCATTTAATATTAATTACCAAAAACTAATTACAAACCTAGCAAACAAACACATTTGGGCCTTAAATTGAGCATTCGAGGCCCTAGAAACAGTTCGAAAACCATTCAAGACTAATTTAAAACAAATTAGAAAATTTGGGAAAAAAGTTGAAAATTTTGAAAACGTGGGTCACACGGCTGTGTGGCCAGGCCGTGTGACATTGCACGGACCGTGTTGACATTCGAAGTCAGGACACACATTCGTGTCCCAGCTCGTGTGTCCACCCGTGTGGGTATTCAAAATTGGGTCACACGGCCGTGTCGCTAGGCCGTGTAACTCTCTGAGTCCGTGTGGTTCGTCCTACACATACAATTAAAATGACACACGGCCATGTGAGGTGACCGTGTAGCACACAGCCGTGCGACAGCCTATGTCCCAGGCCGTGTGTTCCCTTAATAACCCCTAAAACAAGTCATTTCAAATACCATTTCTTAAACACCAAGCCATACCATCTATAGCTACATTCACATGCTTAAATCACATTCAAAATCACCTAAAACATGTCAAGAATCATTCAACCTATACCTAACCATTGTGCCTACATTAGATATCACAAGTCATTTACCTAAAAAACATCAATTTCAACATCATAAGTCCATGACCACAACATACATCATGTAACATCCCAAAGATGGGGCTATTTGGAATTAAATTATTTTTTCTTATGTTTGAATTGCTGTGGTGTTATTTATGGGAATATATGGATTAATCAAAGGCCTTGAGTAGGCTCGGTTTGGTAAAAATTTTAGTTTTTAATTTTTAAAGGAAGGGAGCCTTAGCAAGAGGGGGGTTATAAGAATAAATGTGGATAATTTGACATGAAAATCAACTTGGAAAAGTGGCAATAGGAGGGTCACTTAAGAGTTACATGTGACGCCACACCGAGGATGGGAGTGCTTGTGTTCGAGTCACGAAGATCCCTTTTGCACCTTGTTATGAGCGGCATAGGGAGGGAGAGACTTTCTCTCTTTAAACTCTTAATTTTTATTTAGATAAAGAGGATAATATGAGTGTTTAAATTGTTATTATTAATTCTAAGGATAATAGAAGATAAAGAGGATATTGGTTGGATTATTATTTGATTAAAGGGAATTAATTCAAATTAATTTGAATTAATTTAAATGAGTGGCCGTGAGAGGTTGTAAGTGTTTGCCAAAATTTAAACACTTCATGGAGAAGTGGACGGCAAGGCCACTAGGGGATGCCAATGTCTATAAAAGCCTCGAGTCTACTATCTTGTTTTCTTTTTTTTTTTTGGCAGCCGAAATCCCCAACCTTTCCTTCTTTGTTTCTGTCATTTTTCTCCATTCTCCCTAGACCTTGGCCGAATCTTCTATACCAAAATTCCCCACCTATTTCTTTCTTCTTCCTCTCAAAAACACTTAGCCGAAACTCCTGTTGCACTTTCTCTTTGTCACTAAAAGACGAATCCCTTCTCCTCAGTTGGGTGGTTTTGGCCGAATAGCTTAATTAAGGTAATCTTCTCAAGTTTTTCCTGCAATCGATTCATTTGGAGGGTAAGGGGCAAAAGCCGAATGCCTTATTTTGATTCCCTGTTCTTGCCGATTTCTTTTTAAGGAAATAGGAACTAATTTCGGCACTTGTGGCTAGGATATTAACTCCCTATTCTAAACCGATTCTGTCCAGGTGTTTCGGGATCTTGAAGCAATTGGTTCAAGTCTTCTAGCAATCGATTTGGTAAGTATAGGTAAGGCTTATGTTAGTGTTTAAAAGCCAAAGGCCATGGTTATTGATAGTGTTAACTGACCAATTGTGGTGGTGAACCAGAATCGCGATTCGGGTGCCGAAGTTAGAATTCAAGCGATTAGGTAAGGTTTCGGGTTCACAAGGAACCCTTCTCAATTTGGTTTGGGCCGAATAGGCCATGGTACTAACCCATGTATTTGGCCGAATATAGAGACAAGTAGATCTAGGGTGGCCGACTCTTCTTTTTGGGATTTAGAGCATCCAAAGGTGACAGGTGTGTACATACACACGTATAACTGTTTAAATGTGTTGAGTGCTATGTATGCTAACTTTGATTTGTGTAGCATCAGATTAATACCATAACAAGATGAGTGGTGATTCGAGTAAGTACACATTAATATGGATGTGTTATTGATGCTTTTGGTAAGCATGATGTATTGATACATGATATGTATATATGACTGATGTGGGATTAATGAGTGGAGGGGGCGTGTATTATTGTGCCGACGGGCACCGATGTTTTGGTAACACACTGTGACTACGGTCACCGTGAGGTTTGGTACCTCCGAGGTTTGGCACCTCATAAGCGACTTGTCCCCGTGGTTAACACCACCGTGGGTTGGCCCCACTTGAGATATGGGATCGCCCGCGGTGATTTGGTATCACACGATGGGTTGGCCCCATCAATCGATTCGTGTCTCACGGACACCGTGTTTTGGTAACACATCGTGACTATATGTCACCAGGTGGTTTGGCACCACCAGGTGGTTTGGTACCACAATGGGGTAGACAAATGGCGTTTGGTTGGCTAGGTTGGGGTACATAATATTACGCATAATGATTGTTATATGTTGTGTATGAAAATGTCTTTAAAGCGGGGAAGGGTTACATCTGAGTCTTGGTGACTCACCTTCTCCTTTAACATTTTTCAGGTGACTCGTAGATGGCGGTTGAGGAGCCAGGTTGGACTCGAGGTGGCCATGCAATGGACTTGAATAAATTGAACTTTAAACTTAGCTACTTTATTTTATTATTGCTTTATTTTTATTTTGGATGTAATAAGGCCTCCATATACTTGACTTTTGCTATTTCTCATATGTTGAATACTTTGTTTTAAACTATATTATTAAAATTAAATTAAAATCACATGTTTTTCTTAAATTAACACGAAAATGTTTTCATAGTGCCATCGGGCACACTCGGTATTCTATAATAACTTGGTTGAATTAACTTTTAAATAAATTCTAAGTAAGGTTTTCCAAAATAATTTTCCACCGTAGCAACTCGGATTCGGCCATAGTGTTTGGGCCGGGTTTGGGTTGTTACAAAATTGGTATCAGAGCCCAGTTCAAAGCTCGGCTGTGGGGGCCCAAGGCCCAAAAATATTTTGGTAGGCCTTTTTGAATTGTTTTTGGGTTTTGAACAGCATGGCACCGAGTCTCCGGCACCGATCCGCCCAGGTAAGTACATCTAAACCTCTTGGTGAATTATATTCTGTAGAAGGGTAGGAAGCATGGAACGTAGATAGACTTATAGGACTTGGACCCTAAGGTTAGATTACTCAAACACAAACGGAACATAAGACTTAAAGAACTAAACCAACCTATGGCTAAGCCATTGAGCTAGGGTGTGGTAACCCCATGCGCATGTCTAGGATTGGATCCTAAGAGCACAGTATTTAAGCGGTCCTCATGACTCACCTCCTCTTCGCAGTATCCTACCCGTGCGTAGCTTCGGTTCACCCTAACTCGAGGGCTCGGTGGTGTGGTAACCTCTATGCGCATGTCTAGAAAGGTTCGGTGAGAGCTTGGTATTTAAGCGGTCCGCGTGACCCACCTCCTCTTCACTCGAATTCTGCCTGGTGCGTAGCTTTGGTTCACCTTGACCAGGAGGGCTCGGTCATAGGCTAAACACAATGATTAAAACCCGAAAAGGGAATTAACCATGTTTTCGAAAAGGGAATGAAACAACAAACCCCAATGTTTCAAAACTTGTGCAATAACTTTTTCAAATCCGAGAACATTATTTTTACAACGTTTTCTCGAAAAACTTGATTGTGGAAAATTACGTGAAATGCCCTTAGGGGTAAAATTACTAAAATGCCCTCGGTTCATAAAATATCAGTTCAATGGTTTTGCTCAAAAATTTCAACTATTTTACAAAATTCAACAACTTAGCTTTGGAAATCATCATCAAAATATTTTGGTTCGGAAAATTACGAAAATATACCCTGTAGGAAAAGACGAAAATACCCACAGGTTAGAAATGGCGAAATGTCCGATGAGCAATTAGGTATGGAAAGTATTAAGGAATGGATGCATGAACTTCTTTGTGCGAACTAGGATAGGAAACGGAAACCTTGTTTGCTCGAAAGAATCTCTCGATTAAAACTCTATCCATAAAATTTCTTCGTGAATAAGAAAGTGGAACAAATGCTAACGCATAAAATTTTTCTTAATCAGATTAAAAGCGCGGTAGATAGAATGAGTTCTAGAGGACGTGGACGCCAGTGGGCGCGGTAGGGGTAGGATGATGATGTCGAACCCGTCCGGTCGGGACAAGGTTACGAAAATGAGGTACCATCGCCACCACCACCTCCTACCTTTAGAGGTGAGGAGCCGGAGCAGGCCCGGTGGTGAGGCGGTATCGCAAGTCGCTTTGCGAGTCTTGGAGATGGTAGTCTGGGCTGGTGGTGGAAATTTGGGAGCTCGGAAATCGTCCCCGGCGACTCCGATCTAACGGAGCGGAGGTATTCCGGTGTGTCGAGAGGCACCAGTCTGTGAGAATCTTGCTAGAGTCAACTGAAAGGATCATGGATGATCTTGACCTTGACCGAGGAAGAAAAAAGCTGAAAGAAGGCGTGTCGCTCCTAAAGGATGAAGCGTATCAGTGGTGGCTTACGGTTCGAGACGGGGCTACAGCAGATGATCTGACTTGGGAGTATTTCAAAACCACCTATCAGAAGAAGTATGTGGGCACCAGCTATACTGATGCTCAGAGGAAAGCTTTTCTGGGGTTAGTGCAAGGAACTAAGTCCGTGTCGGAATATGAGGCGGAATTTTTAAGGCTGAGTAGGTATGCGAGAGGCATCGTGTCTCATCGAACATGAGCGCGTGTCCGCTTTGAGGACGGGCTTAGAGATGATTTGAGGTTGCCGATTGCCCCACAAAGAGTTCGTTAGTTTTTCGTCTCTAGTGGAAAAGGCTAAGGTAGCCGAAGGGATCAAGGAGACCGTAAGACGTAAGCACGATAGGAACAACCGAAGAGAGGCTTTGGATCGCTGGATCGGGCGAGAATGTGGAAAAGAGGGCTAGATTTGGGAATCGTAAAGAACCACAAAGCTCTTTCGGTGGCCACCTCGGTGTGTTAGATGCGGAAACCCCATTCGGAGAATGTTTGGTGGAAGTAAAGGGTGCTTTGAATGTGGGTCATTCGATCACCGTGTAAGGGATTGTCCTCAAAGCTAGCTAGGAACCAACCGGAGGGTCGAACCGTGCGCGAGTTAGAAATGAAGGACCACCACGGAGGGGTCGAGGTGCGGCTAGAGGTAATGCAAATGGCAACGGGCGTGGCCGAGGTTTGAAGGTGCAGAGGCGAGGCAACCAAGGTTGGTTTATGCGGTTGGTCATCGTGAGGAGGAAGATGTGCGAGACATGACAACGGGTAAGTTTCTTATTTTCGAAATACCCTCAATTGTCTTGGTTGTAGTTACGTTAGTTCATTCTCATGATTGCTAGTAAAGAGTATGGAACCTGGATTATGAACGTAGGGAATGTGTAGAAAGTATGATAGTTCTTTAAGATCAGAGTGCGCAGCAGTAACATAGGATGACGAGTTAAGGATGCACGATTGAGCGATAATAAGTAATTTCGAGGACGAAATTATTTTTAAGGAGGGTAGAACTGTAACATCCCAAAGATGGGGCTATTTGGAATTAAATTATTTTTTCTTATGTTTGAATTGCTGTGGTGTTATTTATGGGAATATATGGATTAATCAAAGGCCTTGAGTAGGCTCGGTTTGGTAAAAATTTTAGTTTTTAATTTTTAAAGGAAGGGAGCCTTAGCAAGAGGGGGGTTATAAGAATAAATGTGGATAATTTGACATGAAAATCAACTTGGAAAAGTGGCAATAGGAGGGTCACTTAAGAGTTACATGTGACGCCACACTGAGGATGGGAGTGCTTGTGTTCGAGTCACGAAGATCCCTTTTTGCACCTTGTTATGAACGGCATAGGGAGGGAGAGACTTTCTCTCTTTAAACTCTTAATTTTTATTTAGATAAAGAGGATAATATGAGTGTTTAAATTGTTATTATTAATTCTAAGGATAATAGAAGATAAAGAGGATATTGGTTGGATTATTATTTGATTAAAGGGGAATTAATTCAAATTAATTTGAATTAATTTAAATGAGTGGCCAGGAGAGGTTGTAAGTGTTTGCCAAAATTTAAACACTTCATGGAGAAGTGGACGGCAAGGCCACTAGGGGGGGATGCCGAATGTCTATAAAAGCCTCAGTCTACTATCTTGTTTTCTTTTTTTTTCATTTTAGCCGAAATCCCCAACCTTTCCTTCTTTGTTTCTGTCATTTTTCTCCATTCTCCCTAGACCTTGGCCGAATCTTCTATACCAAAATTCCCCACCTATTTCTTTCTTCTTCCTCTCAAAAACACTTAGCCCAAACTCCTGTTGCACTTTCTCTTTGTCACTAAAAGACGAATCCCTTCTCCTCAGTTGGGTGGTTTTGGCCGAATAGCTTAATTAAGGTAATCTTCTCAAGTTTTTCCTGCAATCGATTCATTTGGAGGGTAAGGGGCAAAAGCCGAATGCCTTATTTTGATTCCCTGTTCTTGCCGATTTCTTTTTAAGGAAATAGGAACTAATTTCGGCACTTGTGGCTAGGATATTAACTCCCTATTCTAAACCGATTCTGTCCAGGTGTTTCGGGATCTTGAAGCAATTGGTTCAAGTCTTCTAGCAATCGATTTGGTAAGTATAGGTAAGGCTTATGTTAGTGTTTAAAAGCCAAAGGCCATGGTTATTGATAGTGTTAACTGACCAATTGTGGTGGTGAACCCGTAATCGCGATTCGGGTGCCGAAGTTAGAATTCAAGCGATTAGGTAAGGTTTCGGGTTCACAAGGAACCCTTCTCAATTTGGTTTGGGCCGAATAGGCCATGGTACTAACCCATGTATTTGGCCGAATATAGAGACAAGTAGATCTAGGGTGGCCGACTCTTCTTTTTGGGATTTAGAGCATCCAAAGGTGACAGGTGTGTACATACACACGTATAACTGTTTAAATGTGTTGAGTGCTATGTATGCTAACTTTGATTTGTGTAGCATCAGATTAATACCATAACGGTATGAGTGGTGATTCGAGTAAGTACACATTAATATGGATGTGTTATTGATGCTTTTGGTAAGCATGATGTATTGATACATGATATGTATATATGACCGATGTGGGATTAATGAGTGGAGGGGGCGATATTGTGTGACGGCACCGGCACGGTGTTTTGGTAACACACTTGTGACTACGGTCACCGAGAGGTTTGGTACCTCGGAGGTTTGGCACCTCATAAGCGACTTGTCCCTGTGGTTAACACCACCGTGGGTTGGCCCCACTTGAGATATGGGATCGTCTGCCAGTGATTTGGTATCACACGATGGGTTGGCCCCATCAATCGATTCGTGTCTACGGACACCAGTGTTTTGGTAACACATCGTGACTATATGTCACCAGTGGTTTGGCACCACCAGTGGTTTGGTACCACAGCGGGGTAGACAGTGGCGTTTGGTTGGCTAGGTTGGGGGTACATAATATTCTGCATAATGATTGTTATATGTTGTGTATGAAAATGTCTTTAAAACGGGGAAGGGTTACATATCGAGTCTTGGTGACTCACCTTCTCCTTTAACATTTTTCAGTGACTCGTAGATGGCGGTTGAGGAGCCGTTGGACTCGAGGTGGCCATGCAAAGGACTTGAATAAATTGAACTTTAAACTTAGCTACTTTATTTTATTATTGCTTTATTTTTATTTTGGATGTAATAAGGCCTCCATATACTTGACTTTTGCTATTTCTCATATGTTGAATACTTTGTTTTAAACTATATTATTAAAATTAAATTAAAATCACATGTTTTTCTTAAATTAACACGAAAATGTTTTCATAGTGCCATCGGGCACACTCGGTATTCTATAATAACTTGGTTGAATTAACTTTTAAATAAATTCTAAGTAAGGTTTTCCAAAATAATTTTCCACCGTAGCAACTCGGATTCGGCCATAGTGTTTGGGCCGGGTTTGGGTTGTTACACATCACATACACATCATATAATCACTTCATTCTCAAATTATACCTAGCCTATTTCACATTATCAAAAGCACATTCAAATCACCAACAACATGTCAAGCATTCATCCATCTTAGGTCTAACCAATATGCCATTCAAAGTCACTACATTTCACACACCAAACTTAGTCCCATTCAACATCTCAAAGTCCTAATTTGAACCTATGCCAACCATGTCAAAATAACCATTCCAAAATATGTCATAATACCATATAATATCTACTATCTATAGAATATGCATAAAGGTTCATCCACTCATATTTTCATTTATTATTTACATGCCATCATCTAACATCATTAACCACAACAAGCTTGGCACAACTCAAAACAAGCCAAATCACTTGAATAACCTTTTAACCATATCACATGCCATTTATAATCATTAACCAAAACAACCAAAAGTACCAATATGACGAATGGATAGTGTGATGATGCTCCGATGAGATTCCAACCGGTTGAGCATTCCAATGATCTACAAAACATAGAAGACAACTACGTAAGCAATTAGTGCTTACTAAGTTCATATAAATGAAACTTAAACTTACTGAACATATTAAATTAAACAACCAAACATATTTTCATCATGTCATATGCCAAACTTCCTTTCCTATACATATCATCTCATAAGATTAGTAAGTATACATTACATGTAAGTTCCAAGTAAATCATGGCATATACATAATAAGCATTTAGGCTTTATATATCATCCATCACATATATATATCCATTACACATTCTTCTCGTTTGAATCCACATAGTTAGTAAATAATAAGTAAACATAATATCTATGAAACATAGCATATATTTAGAAATGAATTCCATACATATTTCATCCATCACATGATAAATTCTCATCCTTTTCATTTAATATATGCATATCTATCTTTTCATTTCATATGAACATTAGTAACATTAAGTTTAATATTTGCCTTTCCATTAACCTTTACTTACCCGTTGAACTATATAGAATTACATCGGATACTCGGGAATGCTCACACAAAGTGTGTCTTTTCATATAACCATATCCTTTCCAATAGTGCTCACACGAGCTGTAGGTCGAGATGTTAGCTACACGATATTGCTCACACAAGCTGTGGAAAATCCGCAACAAATGCAAGACCTCAGCCATCAGTAGGGTATCCAGGACCAGCACCCGAAACCGTATAATCCCTAATGACATGTCATTTGTATCCTAAGTATTCACAAGGTTCAAACAGGACCTTTGCACATATCCGATTCTTTAAAATTCATTATATTATACTATTTCACACATGCTTAATGAAATACACATTTTTCGATCTACACATCCAAACTCTTTCCTTTCATTCCATTGTACCATTCCATTACACATTAAGTGAAGTTCATATTTTCATATATAGACTTTAATTTAATTAGCTTCACACCTTAATCCATTATACCAAATTAATACACAACTATCAATCCAATTATGCATATCACAAATTTTAATTAACACTCCATCCAAAACAGTAATAACTAATTTAATCCTTATACGAACTTACCTCGATTAGAATGGTTGCTAAAACAGAGTCGACAATTAGTCCGGAAACTTAGCTTTTTCCTCTATTTAAATCCAATTGTAGCGTTTATTGATCTAAATAATATTTTTCATTCAATTAATACAATTTTAGCACTTAAATAATCCGTTTTATTTAATTAAGTCCTTCTATCACCATTTTACAAAATTACCCCAACATTTTACCTTTTATACAGTTTAGTCCTTAAAACCAAAACTTACAAATTTACCATTTTTAGCTAAAATCTAAGCTAGCCGATTTTTCCCTAGCCTCATGTTAGCCCATATTTTTCCACATTTTATACATTATAATGGAATTTTTACTATTTCTCAAATAGGTCCCTAACCTTAAAATCATTAAAAACCACTTAACAAAATACTTATATTTAACAACCAAGTTTAATAATCTAACAATTAAATTCACAAACGCACTTAAACCATTCATGGTAAATCCCTAAACTTTTAACAATTTTACGAATTGACCCTCGGGTAGCTAGATTAAGCTACAACGATTACAAAAACATAAAAATCATTGAAAATGGAACAAATTTATATACCATGCAAGTCAATTTAACGAAGGCCGAAAGCTTGTTCTTTTCTTTCCATGGAGAATCGGTTTCCACCGAGAAAAGGTAAAAGATGATAATTGTTTTTCTTATTTGTCTTATTTTGTTTTGTTTTATTTGTTTTGTTTAATTACAAATTTAACCTTAAAACAACATATATTATAAACTAAAATACATGCTTATAACCATCCAACTAAAATTCTTGGCATATTTTCCACATAATGCCATTGAATCCTATTTTTTTTTTCCTATTTAAAACTTTTTGTAACTTTTACGATTCAATCCTTTTTACTAAATTAACTATTTAAACCTTAAAATTTCTTAACCAAATTTTAATATGACCCTAATAACACTCCTTAAATATTTTTAAATATTTACGGTGATCATGTCCAAACTAACTATGACAATGAATAAGGCAAGCGCACCTATCGTTTGATAGTATAGCTATGGCAAGACCGAAAATATATTATCCTCAATGACCAAGAGTACTAGTAGTTACTATCTTTTTATTATCTAGCCTAAGTATTAAGGGAATCGATGTTTAATTAACTAATTACTAAACTAAGGATGCTAAGACACAGAGAATGAATTGGGGAAATACTTTTGGGAAAACCAGTTGATTAAGACAATACCCGAGGAAGAATCCACCTAGACTTCACTTGTTACTTAACTCTGAACCAGACGATTTATTCACTTGACTTGATCCGTAGGATTCCCTAATTTATATTATTATCCCTTTCGAGACTAATAATGTCTAACCCTAGGTTGATTAATTGAAATCTCTTTCTAATTAAAACCCCTAGTGTTGCATTAACTCGATCTATGGACTCCCATATTAGGTTTGACCCTAATTCGGCAGATTTTCGTCATCCTATCTCTAGGTGTAACAGTCCGGTTTATACCCTAGTTGGAACAGTGGTTTTGGGACCACGAATCCGAGTCTGAATAATATTTCAATATTATTTTCTGTGTCTTTAATATGTGATTAAGCATATACTAAATTTTTGTAAGTTAATTTTTCCGTCTGTATGTTTAATTTGACAAAAGGATTGAATTGCATTAAAAGAGAAATTTGCATGTTTTATGAAAGGATGCTTATTTGTTATGTCTTCTTAAGAGTAAGGACTCATGTGGCAATTAAGCCACTATCATAGTTAGTGGACGGCTAAGGTCATAAATGACCTTGAATTATATGTTTTAATATATTTGATTAAAGGTTAAAAATGTCTTTTATGTATTAAATGATTATAAGATAAATAAAAACATGAAAATGGCCACATTATCATCCTTTGTTAGCCGAAATAAGCAAAGAAAGAAAAGAAAAAACATAGGCAAGGGTTCGGTCATAGTTTTGGGCTAATTCAAGGTTAGTTTTCGATCCGTTTTTGATAATTTATACGTTTTTGCAATCGTTGCTTCGTCTACTATCAAGACCATGTCTCAATTTTGTGTATTGATGATGTTTGTGTGATATGCCATTGATGATATGTTGAGCTTTGTGATGTTTTATGGTGTTAAATGAAAGATTTGAGCTAGATGAACATACTTTGTTCTTGAATTTTTGATGAATTTGGCTAATTAGGGCTAAATTGAGAAAATAGTAACTTGAGGGACTAAATTGCAAATTTGATGAAAAATATGGGCTTGTATGAGATGTATGGACATTCGGCTAAGCATGTGTATGAATTGATTTTTGGGAATTTGATGTTTTGAGAAAAATGGACTAAATTGATAAATTGTGCAAATGTGAGGGTTAATTTGCAAATAGCCCTAAATGTATGTCTTTGGATTGAATTGAATGAATTATTGAATAAAAGGGTTAATTCTTAATATGTTTAGATCAAGAGTCGAGGAAAACAGATTTAGATCGCGGGAAAGCGAAAGTAACCGAGTAACCGTTTTCATTCCGATAAACCGAATCCGAGGTAAGTCACTATGCAAATAAATGTATATGTATGTAATTATAATTGTTCATATGATTAATGTTGGTAATGAATGCCTATGAGAAGTTCTGTATATAAATTCCGAGAAAAGTTCGATATAGTGACTAAGTCCGAGAAGTCCTGTGTGAACTTAGGAGTCGATAGGATTAGCTATGTCATGACATAGGTATCTGTTCTGTTTTATCATGTATAAGACCACGTCTGGGACATTGGCATCGATATAAGCTTTACGTGTAAGACCTCGTCTGGGACGTTGGCATCGATATAAGTTTTATGTATAAGACCGCGTCTGGGACGTTGGCATCGAGATAAGCTTTACGTGTAAGACCATGTCAGGGACATCGGCATCGTATTGATACGTGTAAGACCCTGTCTGGGACAGCGGAATCAATGTCTGAGTGCATGTAAGACCTCGTCTGGGACGTTGGCATTGTACGACCATTCCGAGCTTTCTAAGTATCCTACTAGATTCCTTATGGTTCAACGGGCAAGTTTGTGATACGAAATAGCCACGTAAATAGTGAATCCGATTCAGGTACGTTGATTCATACACTAAGTGTGTATATAAGGTAAGTTCCTATGTAACCTTGCTATGATGGTTATGGACCTTTGAAATAGTTTTATGCATAAGAGACTTTTGGAATTGATGAATGTGGCAAATGTGGCCAATAGTATGAACCAAAGTATATATGTGAGAAGATGTTATGTATATGAAATGTGCCTATATTTCTATATGCTTATATACTTATCTATTAAGTTTATTTGTATATGACTTACTAAGCTTTTGGAAAGCTTACTCAGTGTGTGTGTTTTCTCTGTTTTATAGGTCGTCAAGCTACTGAAGGCTCGAGACCGTTAAGGATCATCATCACACTATTAAACTTATTTTGGTACCTTTTTGATAATGAATATAGCTAAATATGGCATGTATAGGCTAGATATGTGTAAATGTTTATGAAGTGAACTTAGCCATGTGTTTTGGCAAGATTTGAGTTGGTAATATGCTTGAATGAATGAGTTATATGATGCAAATTTTGATATGTTTTGATGTTTATGAAATGGTTAAGTTTTGGTTAAGCAAATGGATGGTATATGCTTGAAATGAGGTGGATAATGTTGCTTGTAGGTATGACCCTTTTTGGGTGGCATTTTGGCCTTGTAAATGGACTATAATGTCACACGGTTGTGGCACACAGGCGTGCCTAAGACCGTGGTTGAATTTGTAACATCCCAAATGTGGGGCTATTTGGAAATAAATTATTTTTCTTATGTATGAACTGCTGTGTCATTATTTATGGAATAATAATGATCAATTTAAGGCTTTGAGTTGGCTCGGTTTAATGGAAAATTCAGTTTTTAATTTAAAAGGTAAGGAGCCTTAGCAGAGGGGTGTTAAAAGAATAAGTGGGGATAAGTTGACACTAAATAAGCCTTGGAAAAGTGGCAAAAGGGAGGCCACTTAAGTGCTTGGAGTTGACGCCACAATGCACAAGGGAGAGCTTGTGTTCGAGTCGTGAAGTTCTCTTTTTGCACTATATATGGGATTTGCACAAGGGGAGAGAATTTCTCTCCTTAAATTCTTTTTATTTTGGATAATAAGGGTGTAATTTATTATCATGGGATAATCAAGTATTTTAAAGGGATATTATTTGGATATTAAGGATATTGCATGGATTAATAAGAGATTATTATGATTTAATTCAAAATTATTTGAATTAAAATGAATGAGTGGTCAGGAGCAATTGGGGAAGTTTGATGAATTTTGAACTCCTCATGAGAAGGAGTGGACGGCAAGCTTGATAGGGGGGCCGAATGCCTATAAAAGCATCAGTTGGCCCCCTTGCTTCTCTTTTTGTCATTCTTGCTGCTTGCCGAAATTCCTAGCCCTCATTCTTCATTCTCTTTTATTTTTTCCATCCCCTCAAACTCTCTAGCCGAACCCCTCTTCCACCTTCACCATCTTTTCTTCTTCTTCCACACTAGCCGAACCTATACTTTAACCTTTGCCAAAATCCCTTTTCTTCTTGTTAAACTCTCCTCAGCCGAATACACTTCATATCCTTGTGCCGAAACCTCTTCTCTGATCTCCTGATTACTTCTTTAATAGCTTTGGCCGAATATCAAAGTGGTTAGATCCCATCAAGGTATTATCGACAGTTGATTTGGAAAAGCCGATATCACTTAAGGACTTCGGGATCGGGAAGTAGTCGACTCAAACTCTTCCTCTCTAGTAAACGGTTTGGTAAGTGTTAGTAAGATCTATTTTAGTAAGTTATTAAGTGGTGATTAAAAGCCGAGGGCTATTAACTGTATCGATTAACCAATTACTTGGTAAAGCAGATCTGTGCCTCGAGTGCCGTGGTTCGTAGCAAAAAGCAAAGGTAAGGATTCAGGACCATAACTAACCCCTCTGGATTTGTTTTGGTTGGCCGAATAGGCCATAATACTAATCCTAAAAGTTGGCCGAATATAGGTGCTGATAGATCTAGGTGGCCGACTCCTCTTTTGGGACTTAGATTACCGTGGGTGACAGGTGTGTACATACACACCATTTAACTTATTAAATTATGCTAAGTAATGTGATTGCTAACTTGATGTATGTGGCAATGGCTTGAATACCATAACGGTATACGGGGTAACCAGGTAAGTACCTGTGCATATGATTGCTATTTTATGCTTTTGGAAAGCATGCTGTGATAATACATATGATAAATCTATATGTGATTTATTGACTATGTGGGTTGATGAGAGGAGGGGCGGTGATATCGTCTTTGACGAGCACCGGTGCTTTGGTAGCACAATCGTGACTATATGTCACCAGAGGTTTGGTACCTCCAGAGGTTTGGTACCTCATAGCGACTTGTCCCCGTGGTTAACACCACCGTGGGTTGGCCCCACTTGAGATATGGGATCGTCGCGGTGATTTGGTATCACCACGATGGGTTGGCCCCATCACCCGATTTGTGTCTATGGACACCGGTGCTTTGGTAGCACATTGTGACTATATGTCACCAAAGTGGTTTGGCACCACCGGTGTTTTGGTAACACATCGTGACTACGGTCACCGGTGGTTTGGTACCACGTGGGGTAGACAAAGGTGTTTGGTTGGCTAGGTTGGGTACATGATACTTTGCTTAATTAATCATTATATGTTGTGTATGAAATGTTGTATTAACTTAGGGAAGGGTTACATATCGAGTCTTGGTGACTCACCTTCTCCTTTAACATTTTTCAGGTGACTCGTAGATGGCGGTTGAGGCAGTGGGACTCGAGGCGGCCATGCAAAGGATTTTAATTTACTGAATCTTTAAATTTGTTTAATTTTATTTTGGGTTGTAATAAGGCCTCCATAAACTATAGTTGCGTTATTTGTTTTACGTTGGATATTTACTCAAGACTATACTTTTAAAATTGAATTAAATCACATGTTTTTTTATTATTAACACGAAAAGGTTTATTCGTGCCATCGGGCACACTTGAAACTGGTATAACAATTGGACTTAATTAAAATTCCAAAATTTGATCTAAGGGTAGCTTTAACAAGACAACCGAAAACAAGGAGTTTTCAATGGAAATTAAATGTGTTTTGAAATGGTGTTCGCAAGGTTTTACTCGGTAACAAATCAAATTCGGTCGTAGTGTTTGGGCCGGGTTTGGGTTGTTACAAAATTGGTATCAGAGCCCAGTTCAAAGCTCGGCTGTGGGGGCCCAAGGCCCAAAAATGTTTTAGTAGGCCTTTTGAATTGTTTTTGGATTTTAAGCAGCATGGCCCGAGTCTCCGGCACCGATCCGCCCAGGTAAGTATATCTAAACCTTTTGTGAAATATATTCTGTAGAAGGGTAGGAAGCATGGAACGTAGATAGACTTATAGGACTTGGACCCTAAGGCTAGATTACTCAAACACAACGAAGCATAAGACTTAAAGAACTAAACCAACCTATGACTTAGTCAATGAGCTAGGGTGTGGTAACCCCTGTACGCATGTCTAGGATTGGATCCGGAAGAGCTTGGTATTTAAGCAGTCCTCGTGACTCACCTCCTCTTCGCAGTATCCTGCAGTGCGTAGCTTCTGGTTCACCCTAACTTTCGGAAGGTTCGATGGTGTGTGTAACCTCGGTGCGCATGTCTAGAAAGGTTCGGTGAGAGCTTGGTATTTAAGCGGTCCGCGTGACCCACCTCCTCTTCACTTGAATTACGCTCAGTGCGTAGCTTTGGTTCACCACGACCGGGAAGGCTCGGTCATAGGCTAAAACAATGATTAAAACCCGAAAAGGGAATCACCATGTTTTGAAAAAGAAGGAAATAACCACCCTAATGTTTTCAAAACTTATCCAATAACCCTCTCAAACCCTAGAACACTACGTATACAATGTTTTCTCGGAAAACTTGATTTGTGAAAATTACGAAATACCCTTAGGAGTAAAATTACCAAAATGCCCCGACCCATAAAATATTAATTCGACGGTTTTGCTTAAAAATTTCAACTATTTTACAAATATCAAGTAGCCTAGCTTTGGAAAATCATCAGTAAAATATTTTGGTTCTGGAAAATTACGAAAATACCCACAGTAGGAAAAAGACGAAAATACCCACAGGTTAGAAATGGGCGAAATGTCCGATGAGTGAATAGGTATGGAAAGTATTAAGGAATGGATGCATGAACTTCTTTGTGTGAACTAGGATAGGAACTCAAAACATTGTTTGCTCGAAAGAATCTCTGATTAAACCTCATCCATAAAACTTCTTCATGAGTAATAAAGTGAAACAAATGCTAACGCATAAAATTTTTTCTTAATCGATTAAAAGCGCGGTAGATAGAATGAGTTCTAGAGGACGTGGGCGCCGTGGGCGTGGTAGGGGTAGGATGACGGTGTCTGAACCCGTCAGTCGACACAAGGTTCGAGAAAATGAGGTACCACTTGCCACCACCACCTCCTACTTTTAGAGGTGAGGAGCCGAGCGGGCCGGTGGCGAGTCGGTATCGCAAGTCGTGTTGCGAGTCTTAGAGATGGTGGTCGGGCTGGTGGAAATGTTGGAGCTCGTAAATCTGTTCCCGGCGACTCCGATCTAACGGAGCGGAGGTATTCCGAGTGTGTCGGGAGTGGCACCTAGTGCAATGGAATATTGGCTAGAGTCAACCCGAAAGAATCATGGATGACCTTGACTTTGGACCGAGGAGGAAAAGTCGAAGGGGCGATGTCGCCACGAAGGATGAAGCATATCGGTGGTGGCTTACGGTTCGAGATGGGGCTACAAACGATGATTTGACTTGGGAGTATTTCGAGCAACCGCCATCGTAAAAGTATGTGGGCATTAGCTACACCGACGCCAGCAGAGAAAGGCTTTTCTCGGGATTAGTGCAAGGAACTAAGTCCGTGTCGAATATGAGGCGGAATTTTTAAGGCCGAGTAGATATGCGAGAGGCATCGTGGCTCTCGAACATGAGCGCTGTGTGTCCGCTTTGAGGATGGACTCGAGATGATTTGAGGTTCTTGATTGCCCCACAATGAGTTCGTGTGAGTTCTCATCTCTAGTGGAGAAGGCTAAGGTAGCCAAGGAGTCAAGGAGGCTGTGAGGCGAACTATAGTAAGAACAATCGTAAGAGAAGTTTTGGGTCACCGGATCAAGCGGGAGTGCTCGAGAAAAAAGGCTAGGCCAAGTGGGCCCAATCAGGCAGACAAGGCCCACAACCGCTAATCGAGAGGCCGACTCGGTGCAATCGCTGTGGAAAGACCCATTGGGAGGATGTTGGGCTGGTGACAAAGGATGCTTTGAGTGTGGATCTTTGGAGCATCGCGTCGAGGATTGTCCCGAAACTAGCTAAGAAGCGACGGAAGGGCGAGCGGGTGCGCACGGGATAGGAATGTAGGACCACGGAGGGTCGTGGTAATGGTAGAGAAACAACGGTCCTAACCGAGGTCGTGGAACTCACGGCAGAGGTTCGAGCAACACACTGAGGCTAGGCGGCTGGCTTAGTTTACTGTGGCGAGGTGTCGCGAAGAAGGTGACGCACCGGATGTCATAACCGATGCGTTTCTAATTTTCGGTTTTCCTTATGTTGCATTGATTGATGTGGGCTCGACACACTCGTACATTGCTAGTAGTGTGGTAGGAACAATGGACCTAAAATCTGAAACTGCTTCTAGGGAGATGACTGTAGTTAGCCCCTTAGGTCACTCCGTAGTCGTAGATAAACTCTATAGAGGCGTACCCCTAGAACTTCAAGGGGTAGTATTTGTAGCTGATTTAATGGAACTACCGTTTGGGGAGTTCGATTTGATCCTTGGTATGGATTGGTTGGTTAAGTACCAAGCGAGGTTGGATTGCGCGGCTAAGCGCATGGTCCTAAGGCAGGCGGAAGGTGATGAAGTGGTTATGATAGGAGATAGGAGGAATTACCTATCCAACGTAGTGACCGCCTTGAAGGCTGAAAAGATGGTCAAGAAGGGTTGTGAGGCGTATTTGGTTCAAATCTGTGCTTTGGAAGCTAAGGGGTTAGTAATTGAAAAGGTCCGAACGGTTGGGGAATTTGCTGATGTATTCCCAGAAGAACTTCCGGGTTTGCCTCCGGATCGAGAAGTCGAATTCGGTATAGACTTGCTACAGAGCGGCACTGTGTCCATAGCACCATACCGAATGGCACCAAAGGAATTGGTGGAGCTAAAGGCTCAAATTCAGGAGCTCTTGGATAGAGGGTTTATACGACCAAGCATATCTCCGTGGGGAGCGCCTGTGTTGTTTGTCAAGAAGAAGGACGGTTCTATGCGGATGTGCATCGACTACCGTCAGTTAAATAAGTTAACGATCAAGAACAAGTATCCGTTGCCTCGGATTGACGACTTGTTCGATCAACTGAAGGGTGCCTCGGTGTTTTCGAAGATAGACCTTAGGTCAGGTTATCACCAATTAAGGGTGAAGGAGGCTGATGTTCACAAAACGGCATTCCGAACTCGGTATGGGCATTTCGAGTTCCTGGTGATGCCATTCGGGTTGACTAATGCGCCGGCGGCATTCATGGACTTGATGAACAGAGTATTCCAGCAGTACTTGGACCAGTTCGTCGTGGTGTTCATAGACGACATATTGGTTTACTCAAAGACAGAGGAAGAGCATGACAAGCATTTACGGATAGTTCTGCAAGTATTGAGGGGGAAGCAGTTGTATGCCAAATTCAGTAAGTGTGAATTTTGGCTTAGGGAAGTGGCTTTCTTAGGTCATGTAGTATCAGCTGAAGGAATTAGAGTAGACCCTCGCAAGATTGAGGCAGTATTGGAATGGAAACCACCTAGGGCGGTGGGTGAAAATACTGAAGTTTTAGGTTTAGCAGGATACTATCGGAGATTCGTGGAAGGATTCTCTCTAATAGCAGCGCCGTTGACTAAGCTGCTAAGGAAAGGTGTCCCGTTTGTATGGACGGAGAAGCAGCAAGAAAGCTTTGATAAGTTAAGGAAGATTTTGACGGAAGCTCCGGTTTTGGTGCAGCCTGAAGCAGGGAAGTTATTCACAGTCTATTGTGATGCATCTCACACCGGTTTGGGATGTGTGTTGATGCAGGATGGGAAGGTAGTAGCCTATGCATCCCGTCAATTAAGATCGCATGAGGTTAACTACCCAACTCACGACTTAGAGTTAGCAGCGGTCGTCTTCGCTCTGAAGATATGGAGACATTACCTGTATGGAGAGAAGTCGATGGTCTACACGGATCACAAAAGCTTGAGGTATCTTCTGACTCAAAAGGATCTGAATCTGAGACAGCGTCGATGGATTGAACTACTAAAGGACTATGATTGTTCAATCGAGTACCATCCGGGTAAGGCTAATGTGGTAGCTGACGCATTGAGCCGGAAGGCGGTAACGGACTTAAGAGCAATGTTCGCTCGGTTAAGTCTGTATGATGATGGGAGTCTTTTGGCAGAACTTCAAGTAAAGCCGACTTGGATTGAGGAGATTAAAGAAAAGCAGTTAGTGGATGAAGGCTTGAGCTCTAAGAGGGTACAAGTTCAAGACGGTGGTTTGGAAGGGTACAGTCTGTCTATCGATGGAGTGCTTTGTTTTCAAGGACGAGTATGTATGCCAAAAGATACAGATTTAAGGCAGAAAATTCTCCAAGATGCACATAGCGGCCCATACGCTATGCATCCTGGAGGAAGCAAAATGTATGGAGACTTGCGAAACTTGATTACGTGGCACAGGTTGAAGCGTGAGATAACGGAGTTCGTAGGGAAGTGTCGACGTGTCGTGCAGTTAAGGCTGAACATCAGTCACCATCGGGACTACTACAACCGATAAAGATCCCTCAGTGGAAATGGGAGAGGATCACCATGGATTTTGTTAGTGGGCTACCCCTTACGCCCACCAAGAAGGATGCAGTCTGGGTAATTGTGGATCGCCTAACTAAATCAGCTCACTTCATGCCGGTGAGAATGGATTACTCACTCCAGAAGCTAGCAAAGTTATATGTGGCTGAGATAGTCAGATTGCATGGTGTGCCAATGTCGATTATCTCGGATAGGGATCCGAGGTCCACGTCGAGGTTTTGGAAAGCGTTGCATCAAGCTTTGGGTACACGGTTAGATTTCAGTACGGCTTTTCACCCACAGTCTGACGGATAGTCGGAAAGGGTGATACAGATTTTGGAAGACATGTTAAGAGGCTGTGTCTTGGATTTCAGTGGTAGTTGGGAGGAGTACCTACCATTAGCGGAATTCGCTTATAACAATAGTTATCAAGCGAGTATTCAAATGGCTCCATACGAGGCCCTATATGGACGAAAGTGTCGTACTCCTACATGTTGGACGGAGTTGGGAGAAAGACAAGTTCTGGGTCCAGAGTTGGTAACCGAGACGGAAGACAAAGTCAAGGTGATTCGGTCTCGTCTCAAGGAAGCATCGGATAGGCGAAGTCTTATGCCGATCTCAAGCGCAAGGAAGTAGAGTATCTTTGTGGGAGACAAAGTCTTTACAAAGTGTCGCCTTGGAAAAAGGTGTTGAGGTTTGGACGGAAAGGAAGTTAAGCCCAAAGTTCATTGGGCCATATCTTTTGTTGTGAAGCGAATAGGACCAGATGGCTTATCGGCTAGAGTTGCCGGGCAGAATCCGAGTCGATTCATGACGTATTCCATGTATCAATCTTTGAGGCGGTATCGGTCGAGATCCTTCGCACGTTGTGCCGATGGCAGAGATTGAGGTGAACACGGATTTATCTTTTGAGGAAGAACCGATTCAGATTATAGATCGAGATGTGAAAGTTCTACGAAGGAAGGCGGTGCCTTTAGTAAAAGTGTTATGGCGGAACCACGGAGTGGAAGAAGCTACGTGGGAGCCCGAGGAGGTGATGCGGCGGCAATACCCCCATCTCTTTTGATCAAGGAATTTCGAGGACGAAATTTATTTTAAGAAGTAGAACGTGTAACATCCCAAATGTGGGGCTATTTGGAAATAAATTATTTTTCTTATGTATGAATCTTTGTGTCATTATTTATGGAATAATAATGATCAATTTAAGGCTTTGAGTTGGCTCGGTTTAATGGAAAATTCAGTTTTTAATTTAAAAGGTAAGGAGCCTTAGCAGAGGGGGTGTTAAAAGAATAAGTGGGGATAAGTTGACACTAAATAAGCCTTGGAAAAGTGGCAAAGGAGAGGCCACTTAAGTGCTTGGAGTTGACGCCACAATGCACAAGGGAGAGCTTGTGTTCGAGTCGTGAAGTTCTCTTTTGCACTATATATGGGGCGGCACAAGGGAGAGAATTTCTCTCCTTAAATTCTTTTTTTTTGGATAACAAGGGTGTAATTTATTATCATGGGATAATCAAGTATTTTAAAGGGATATTATTTGGATATTAAGGATATTGCATGGATTAATAAGAGATTATTATGATTTAATTCAAAATTATTTGAATTAAAATGAATGAGTGGTCGAGAGCAATTGGGGAAGTTTGATGAATTTTGAACTCCTCATGAGAAGGAGTGGGCGGCAAGCTTGATAGGGGGTAGAATGCCTATAAAAGCATCAGTTGGCCCCCTTGCTTCTCTTTTGTCATTCTTCTTTGCTTGCAAAATTCCTAGCCCTCATTCTTCATTCTCTTTTATTTTTTCCATCCCCTCAAACTCTCTAGCCGAACCCCTCTTCCACCTTCACCATCTTTTCTTCTTCTTCCACACTAGCCGAACCTATACTTTAACCTTTGCCAAAATCCCTTTTCTTCTTGTTAAACTCTCCTCAGTAGAATACACTTCATATCCTTGTGCCAAACCTCTTCTCTGATCTCCGATTACTTCTTTAATAGCTTTGGTCGAATATCAAAGTGGTTAGATCCCATCAAGGTATTATCGACAGTTGATTTGGAAAAGCCGATATCACTTAAGGACTTCGGGATCGGGAAGTAGTCGACTCAAACTCTTCCTCTCTAGTAAACGGTTTGGTAAGTGTTAGTAAGATCTATTTTAGTAAGTTATTAAGTGGTGATTAAAAGCCGAGGCTATTAATCAGTGTCGATTAACCAATTACTTGGTAAAGCGGATCTGTGCCTCGAGTGCCGTGGGTTCGTAGCAAAAAAGCAAAGGTAAGGATTCGGGACCATAACTAACCCCTCTGGATTTGTTTTGGTTGGCCGAATAGGCCATAATACTAATCTAAAAGTTGGCCGAATATAGGTGCTTTGATAGATCTAGGTGGCCGACTCCTCTTTTGGGACTTAGATTACAGTGGGTGACAGTGTGTGTACATACACACCATTTAACTTATTAAATTATGCTAAGTAATGTGATTGCTAACTTGATGTATGTGGCAATGGCTTGAATACCATAACGGTATCTGGGGTAACCGGTAAGTACTGTGCATATGATTGCTATTTTATGCTTTTGGAAAGCATCTTTGTGATAATACATATGATAAATCTATATGTGATTTGACTATGTGGGTTGATGAGAGGAGGGCGGTGATATCGTCTTGACGAGCACCGGTGCTTTGGTAGCACACTGTGACTATATGTCACCGGAGGTTTGGTACCTCCAGAGGTTTGGTACCTCATAGCGACTTGTCCCTGTGGTTAACACCACCGTGGGTTGGCCCCACTTGAGATATGGGATCGTCTGCGAGTGATTTGGTATCACACGATGGGTTGGCCCCATCACCCGATTTGTGTCTATGGACACCAGTGCTTTGGTAGCACATTGTGACTATATGTCACCAGTGGTTTGGCACCACCAGTGTTTTGGTAACACATCGTGACTACGGTCACCAGTGGTTTGGTACCACGTGGGGTAGACAAAGGTGTTTGGTTGGCTAGGTTGGGTACATGATACTTTGCTTAATTAACTGTTATATGTTGTGTATGAAATGTTTATTAACCGGGGGAAGGGTTACATACTGAGTCTTGGTGACTCACCTTCTCCTTTAACATTTTTCGGTGACTCGTAGATGGCGGTTGAGGAGGAGTGGGGACTCGAGGCGGCCATGCAAAGGATTTTAATTTACTTAATCTTTAAATTTGTTTAATTTTATTTTGGGTTGTAATAAGGCCTCCATAAACTATAGTTGCGTTATTTTTTTTACGTTGGATATTTACTCAAGACTATACTTTTAAAATTGAATTAAATCACATGTTTTTTTATTATTAACACGAAAAAGGTTTATTCGTGCCATCGGCACACTTGAAAGCTAGTATAACAATTGGACTTAATTAAAATTCCAAAATTTGATCTAAGGGTAGCTTTAACAAGACAACCGAAAACAAGGAGTTTTCAATGGAAATTAAATGTGTTTTGAAATGGTGTTCGCAAGGTTTTACTCGGTAACAAATCAAATTCGATCGTAGTGTTTGGGCCGGGTTTGGGTTGTTACAGAATTGGCAGAATGTAGCTTAAATAGCACACGGCCTCGACATGAGCGTGTCAGCTGGCCGTGGTGTACAAGTCAGTATCTAGCTAAGAGCACACGGCCATGGCACACGGGCGTGCTTGGTGGCCGTGTTGGAAAAGTCAGTATATGGTCTGGTAGCACACGGTCATGGCATACGAGCGTGCCTAGTGACCGTGTTGATATAGTCAGTATATAGCACGGAGGGACACGCGGGGGTGTCTAGAAGCCGTGGAGGGCACACGGTCTCCTACCACGGGCGTGTCTCCCCTGAAAGTTAGAAAAGTATTTTAATTTTCATGAAATTTCATATGTGTTTCAGTTTAGTCCCAACTCGGTTTATATGCATGATTTGGGTCTTTATGACTCATCTAAGGGACACTATGATTGTTAATGATGAATGTAATGTATGAAATGTTATGTAAGTTTCTGATCTGTCCGGTAATGCCTTTAGCCCTAATCCGGCGTTGGATACGGGTTAGGGGTGTTACACTAGGGTTGCGATCAACTCCGCTTAACTATGCTAGATCTACTCTTAAACGGGGACTTTTGTTCCACTGCCTAAGCACATCAATACTTGAATCAATATCCTGAAATATTAAAACAAGAATTAAGAACACATAATTAAGAACAAATCAAGTATTTATCATACAGTTCAGAAAACAATAACAAGATCCGTCTTAGGTTTCATCCCCCTCAGGTATTTGAGGGGTTTAGTTCATGTTTAATAAAGAATACATCTCAGAAGAAAGTAAATAACAAAACATAAGAAAAACCCTAAACCCCCTGAAGGAAATTGAAGGGAAGATCTTCTGTCTTGAGTGTGATTTCGGCTTCTGGGATGAATCAACTGGTTGTCTTCGAGTAATTTACTGTGTTCAGCCCTCTCTAGCTTCGCCCCCCTTTTAGGTTGCCCTCTAGGGTGTTTATATAGGCTTTCGGGATGCCTTGCTTCGCCCACAAGTACCCTAATCTGAATGAAACTCATATTGGCCACGACAGAGACACGCCCGTGTGAAACGCCCGTGTGAATCGAGCCCCAGGCCGTGTTTGAGTCTGCTAAAGTGACACGGCCGTGTGGTGAACTCCAGGCCATGTTGATTTCCTACTTTGGCCCATTTTCTCCGTTTTCGACCCGTTTCTCGTTCTTTTCATCCTCCGATACTCTCCTAAGTATAAAACATGAAACTAAAGGATTAGGAGCATCAAATTCAACAATTCAAGGGATTAAATCATCCAAAAGTATGCTAAATGTGGGATTAAAATATGTATATATTACGGTTTATCAAATACCCCCACACTTAAGCATTTGCTTGTCCTCAAGCAAAATTCTCAACTCACAATTAAAATCGAATTTCCTCAATTCATAACCTTTATCAATAATGTTTCATCATAATTCATAGGTAATTCATACACTGATAATTTAACCAGAAGGTTCCTAAAGATTCAAACAATCAAAGTCATAGTTTTTATAGTACGAAAAGTAGGTGTTTCCCCTTACCTAAATAATCACCTTTTAATTCAAAATCAACAAGAACTGACATCCTCACTAAGGGTTCACTCAAATCACTCAAGGTGTTTAAGGTTCAAAAATAAGCACTCAAGAGTCAAACATGAAAAGTTAATCCCATAGGCTTGCATGAAAATCAAATCTCCACCACTGTAAAATGATATGATACACAAATTAAAAGGTCTTTTATGGGTTGTAACGGGGCTTGGGTTAAATGTGTGGATAAAGGCTGAATCAGAGGGTTAGTATCGAGACTAAATTGATAAATTACCTAACTAGAAAAATAACTAAAGCTTAAATAATTACATCAATTAATAATTCATCACTAATAACACGAGCTTCTTCTCAAAATGTAAAATTAACTGCTTAAGCTCAAATAACATTGAACTAATAATGAATATACTTTATTTTTTTAAGAATAAGTACATACAATAATAATAATATAGAATTTAACAACTAAAATAAAGAAAATAGTTAAGCAACCTATCAAATCAAATCTCGATATAAGGGTAGTCAAGAGAAATGGTGATAACAAATACAAAGTGGGTTTTGGGTTAATATTAATGGGTGAGTCAAGAAATGGTTTGTTAGTCTCAAAGGGGTTCACTAGGGGTTAATTATGAAGGTAGGCTTTTTATGGAGTAAGTGGGTTAAAACCTAGGTGCCTTTATCATCTCAGTATATCAAATCAAAAGTGTGATCTTGACATGCATAATCGAAGCAAGTTCTAGAATAACAAATCAATTTTGACACACTCATAACCAAAAATAAAGTGAGCACGAAAAATATATGCTCTAAAAGGCTCAAGATCTCACAAAAATTTATGGTTCTTGATGTCAACCTTGTAAATTTCAAACTTCAAGGTAATAAATAGATTCAAGTAGACAACCTAACAAATTTTTAATTCTGAAAATAAACTCATCATGCTTGATTCTCTAGTCTCCTAAAGTTTAAATCATCACTGCACAATTAGCTATGACTTAATCCAAAACATATCAATGAAAATCATAAATCAAAGGAAATTTCATTCTAACAGTAATATGAGAACATTTACTTAAGAATAAGATATAATTCAGGGATTTGAGAATAATGCAAAAAGTTAGGAACTTTTCAAGATAAAATTCACCCCCCACACTTAAGATGTACATTGTCCTCAATCTACAAAGAAAGATAATAACCATGTAGTAATAGATCATAAGAGAGGGAGAGAGGTGAAACTTCCTGGATTTCAGATGGATTTCTTGAGTTGGAAGTGTGGAAACTTGATTCAGAGGTGAAAGATAAGTTGGAGGAGGCGTCTCTGGTAGTGGCATGGTGGCCGCCAACAATCACTGCGCTAGATGAAGAAATTGGGTAACTTATGAAGAAATAGCCAGGAAATAATAAGAATAATTCAAAATATACTAAATATGTATTTAAAGACAAGAAATATAAAGAGAAGGAAAATAAAGGAAAAGAGAAAAGAAAAATAAAAAGTAAATGGACTCAAAGGTCCTTGACTTTTCGAGTTAATGAAGCGGCCGGCATGAATTTATGTAGATCGGTCTTGCACAGGGAGACTGTGCTAGGGTCCTTTCGCTTCTTCGACATGGGGATGGTGGTGAAAAAGAACTATGGTGTTTAGGGTTGAGAGAAAAGTGTTTGGTGGAGAAGATGAATAGTGAGGGGTTTATATAGAAACAGGGGTACACGGGCGTGTCACACGCCCGTGTGAGTCGTTTTGAGTCCGTGTGCTTCGAAAATTAGGGTTTTGGTACGCCTGGGTTCGCGGCCCACGTCCGTGTGTCGTGGGCGTGTTGTCCCACACGGTCGTGTCGCACGGCCATGCTGAGCTTCGTTCGCTTCTCCCACGCTCGTTTCATTCTTCCCAACGCTCGTGTTAATTCAACAGGTTTGGCCACGGTTATAGGACACGCCCGTGTCGTTTACTCAATTTCGACCACGACCGAATCGCACGGCCATGGTGTTTTGTCGTAGCCCGTGTTTTGGGAATAATTTTCATCCTGGGTCCGCACGGCCTCCGCCATGCTGATATGCATACTCGTGGTGTCCACATAGCCACGGCCACGCCCGTGTGCAAGGCTGTGTGGAGGTGAAACCTCTACTTTAAAGTATAAATCAAATTAAAAACAAACTAATTAGCATGGTTAGAGCTCGGGTTGCCTCCCGAGAAGCGCTTGTTTAAAGTCCTAAGCTAGACTTACCTTTCATTCGCACGATCATGGTGGTTTGAGTAGTTGAAACTCCTCTTTCCTTCTATCAATTCTAACAATATATGGTTCGAGTCGAGTAGTGTTTACCTTAAAAGTGCCGAACTTAGGATTAGTTACCTCGACTGTTCCGTATGGGAAGACATTCAGTACCGTAAAAGGGGTCTCTTCATTAAGGTCTGGAACGGTGATTCGAGGGTCTGTCTTTTCCAACAATACTTGATCCCCGATTTGGAATTGATTTATGTCTCCCTTAAGCTCGTCAGGGGGTTGCCTCGATTTCTCTTCTAGTTTTCTTGGTTTCTCCTTGACATGTGGCTTCCACTCGTCGAGTTCATCGATCTGAAGCCTTCGCTCCTCATGAGTTATTTCTTTGTTGGCACAAGGTCTAGGATATGGCTCAGATGTGTACTTTCGAGGTGCTTCCTAAAAAGGAGGTTGAACCGAATGGTCATTAATAGAATTTATGTTCTCACCTTTTTCACTTGACGTCCTAGCCGAGTCAAGAGCCTGAAGAGTGATCGTTTCGTCACCTACACAAAGTGTGAGTTCACCTGTACCAACATCAATTTTAGTTCTAGCAGTTGCTAAAAAGGGCCTTCCTAAAATTAAAGGAGCATTGTTGTCCTCATCCATGTCTAAAACGACAAAGTCTTCTGGGAATATAAATTTATCAACTTTCACTAGAACATCTTCGATTATACCCCTAGGAATTCTAATGGTTTTATCAGCTAATTGGATGTTCATCCTAGTTTGTTTGGGTTTCCCTAGACCTAGTTGTTTAAACAGTTTATAAGGCATGACGTTGATGCTTGCCCCTAAATCAGCTAAAGCATTATTAATAGATAAACTACCAATTAAGCACGGAATTGTAAAATTCCCTGGATCTTTTAATTTTCGTGGTAGTTTATTTTGTAAGATTGCTGAGCACACTGCATTTAGCTCCACATGCGACGTATCGTCTAACCTCCGTTTGTTTGTCAGAAGCTCTTTTAAAAATTTCCTTGAATTGGGCATCTGCAAAAGAGCTTCAAGAAACGGTAAGTTAATATGTAATTTCTTTAGAAGTTTAAGAAATTTACCAAATTGTTCGTCTGTACGATCTTTCTTCGTCGCATTGGAATATGGCACACGAGGTTGGTATTCTGCAATTACTGGTTTTGGTTTATCATGTCTTACCTCAACCTTACCTTTATTTACCTCAGCTTCCTGGCTTGGTTCTGATTTGTCTAACCCTTCACTTTCATGAGTAGTTATGACATGAATTTGCTCCTTTGGGTTAGTTTTAGTGTTGCTTGTAAGCTTCCTGTGGTCTTTCGGATCACCAGCAAGTTGTCCTAATTGATTTTGAGCCCTTGAATCGATGCTTGCTAATTTTTGAGTGCTGTTTCGGTGTTTTGGAAACATGTTTCTGAAACCGCGATGAATTTTGTCAGCATCTCCTCAAGGTTCGACTTCTTCTCCTGTGGGTAGGGTTGCTGTTAAAAGCCTGGAGGGGTTATTGTATCTGATTTCCTTGACCTCCCCATGAGAAATTTGGATGGTTCCTCCACCCTGGATTGTAAGAGTTACTATAAGGATTATTTTGAGGTCTAGGATTGTTATCCGTATAGTGAACTTGCTCGTTTTCAATGCTTTGGTTGTAAGGCTAGTATTCTGTATTGCTCATCCCTCCTCCATTTACATCGCACTGCATCACTGGGTGTACCTGCGAAGAACCATATAAACCATCAATTTTATTGTTTAACAGTTCTACCTGATTTGATAACATGGTTACTGCGTCAAGGCTGAAAACACTGGCAGCTTTTGTCGACTTTGTCCTTGTAACTTGCCACTGATAGTAATTCAATGACATCTCCTCTATAAATTTGTAAGCTGTTTCAGATGTTTTGTTATTCAGGGTTCCGCCGGCGGCTGAATCAATCAACTGCCTAGTCGAGGGGTTCACACCGTTATAAAAGGTTTGAACCTGTAGCCATAATGGTAATCCATAGTGAGGGCACCTTCTCAATAAATCGTTGTATCTCTCCCATGCGTCGTAAAGTGTCTCTAAATCCATCTGCACAAAAGAAGAGATATCATTCCTCAACTTAGCCGTTTTAGCCAGCGGAAAATATTTTAGCAAAAAATTTTCGGTCATTTGCTCCCATGTAGTGATTGATCCTCGTGGTAACGAGTTCAACCACTGTTTAGCTTTGTTTCTCAATGAAAAGGGAAACAATCGAAGGCGAATGGCATCATCAGAGACGCCATTGATTTTGAAAGTGTCGCAAAACTCAAGAAAATTTGCTAAGTGATTATTTGGATCCTCATCCTGCAAACCATCAAACTGAACAAATTGTTGAATCATCTGTATAGTGTTAGGTTTTAGTTCAAAATTATTTGCAGCAACAGCCGGTCTAACAATACTAGATTCGGTTCCTGTTAAATTAGGTTTAGCATAATCATACATAGTACGAGGAGCAGGGTTTTGATTCACTGGGTTTGCCGCCACCACAGGAGGTAACGAATTGTTGTCAGCCATCTCTTCGGTAGTATTGGTTTCATCTTCTTGCTCTTCTTCTAGGTATTGTAGGCTTCGCCTTATTTCTCTACGATTTCTACGAACGGTAGCTTCTATATCACTATCAAAAAGTAAGGGTCCTGACGGGTTCCTTCTAGTCATAAACTAGAATTACCTGCCAGAAGCAAATAAAGGAAAAAATTAGCAAAGTTAAAAATAAAATAAATATAAATTGTAAATAAATAAAATGGCTAAAGTAATAAAAATTTATTTTTCCTAATATCTTAGTGCCCGGCAACGACGCCAAAAACTTGATCGTGTCCAAACTAACTATGACAACGAATAAGGCAAGCGCACCTATCGTTCAGTAGTATAGCTATGGCAAGACCAGAAATATCGTATCCTCAAGGACCAAGAGTACTAGTAGTTACTATCTTTTTATTATGTAGCCTAAGTATTAAGGGAATCGATGTTTAATTAACTAATTACTAAACTAAGGATGCTAAGACAAAGAGAATGAATTGGGAAAATACTTTTGGGAAAGCCAGTTAATTATGACAATACCCGAGGAAGAATCCACCTAGACTTCACTTGTTACTTAACTCTGAACCAGACGATTTATTCACTTGACTTGATCCGTAGGATTCCCTAATTTATATTATTATCCCTTTCGAGACTAATAACGTCTAACCCTAGGTTGATTAATTGAAATCTCTTTCTAATTAAAACCCCTAGTGTTGCATTAACTCGATCTATAGACTCCCATATTAGGTTTGACCCTAATCCGGCAGATTTTCATCATCCTATCTCTAGGGTTGCGATTAACTCCGCTTAACTATGCTAGATCTACTCTTAAACAGGGACTTTTGCTCCACTGCCTAAGCACATCAATACTTGCATCAATATCCTGAAATATTAAAACAAGAATTAACAACACATAATTAAGAACAAATCAGGTATTTATCATACAGTTCAGAAAACAATAACATGATCCGTCTTAGGTTTCATCCCCCTCAGGTATTTGAGGGGTTTAGTTCATGTTTAATAAAGAATACATCTCAGAAGAAAGTAAATAACAAAACATAAGAAAAACCCTAAAACCCCCTACAGGAAATTGAAGGGAAGATCTTCCGTCTTGAGTGTGATTCCGGCTTCTGGGATGAATCAACTGGCTGTCTTCGAGTAATTTCCTGTGTTCAGCCCTCTCTGGCTTCGCCTCCCTTTTAGGTTGCCCTCTAGGGTGTTTATATAGGCTTTCGGGATGCCTTACTTGGCCCACAAGTACCCTAATCCGAATGAAACTCATCTTGGCCACGGCAGGGACACGCCCGTGTGAAACGCCCGTGTGAATCGAGCCCCAGGCCGTGTTCGAGTCTTCTAAAGTGGCACGGCCGTGTGGTGAACTCCAGGTCGTGTTGATTTCCTACTTTGGCCCATTTTCTCCGTTTTCGGCCCGTTTCTCGTTCTTTTCATCCTCCGATACTCTCCTAAGTATAAAACATGAAATTAAAGGATTAGGAGCATCAAATTCCACAATTCAATGGATTAAATCATCCAAAAGTATGCTAAATGTGGGATTAAAATATGTATATATTACGGTTTATCATACGAGCTCGGTTTATAGAAATGAAGTCTCGATACCTCTTTTTCTAAAACCATTTAACTTTAAGGATACACCACTTGAACTTAACTATTCAATCAAATCACATAAATTATCATATCAAATCTTATTATAATACTATATCTAACTCGTAAAAATTAAATTGTAAAATTTACAGACTCACTTTTTGAATTTGTGGCCTTGAAACCACTATTTCAACACTATTGAAAAAATGGGTTGTTACAGGGACAATAAATACGGGATTGTCCGCCGGGACAGTAAACACGGGGATTTTGAGGTGTAAGGCCATAGCCCGACTATGGCAACCAATGGAGTCTGCCAAGACATCAAACATGAGACCAGATGAGTATAACCATAGCTCGGCTACGACAACTTGTAGAGTTCGTCGGGACACTAAATACAAAATAGTCTCCCGGGACAGAAAACACGAGTGGTCAATCAGAACAACAATAGTAAGAACTTTTGCAAACAAGCAAAAAGAGGGGTTAGAAGAAAATTTGAAATATGGGCATGCATTAGTTAGCCAGCGGGTCGAACGACTCTGCCAATAAAAGGAAAACATAAAGCAAAAGAAGACTATTAGAATAGTAGTTGTGAAAGTCAGTATAGCATATGGGTGGTAACCCAGCATGAATATTAACGGGAGTTGACGCACTAGCAGTTCCTAATGTAGAGGCAAACAAAAGTTGGTTTAATCGAAGATCGTATATAAGGTCCACCAATAAGAAACGTTAGAATACGCTTAGAAAAACCCTCTATGTTAGTGGTTTGTCATAAGAAAGCATGTTAGTCCATAAGGAAATGAATGGTTAGATATGTAACAGCCCGATTTAGGGCCTAGTCAGAATAGTGGTTGCGAGACCACAAATCCAAAGTAGAAATATGTGTTTTATGATTTTTATGAGGCTTATGATGTGGTTACTTGATTGTGTGAAAATTTCATGAGGGAATTTTATTTATTAGTGATCAATTTGTCCATTAGGACTAAATTGCAAAGAATAGAAAATATGAGATTCTAGAATATTTAAGTATGAAATAGAATTATAAAAATTACTAGAGGTTCTTATTTAGCAATTAGACCATTAAATGTTAAAATGGACAAAAATGGACATGGGAAGGAAAAATCTCAAGAAATGGGCCTTAAGGGCATTTTAGTCATTTAGTTAATTAATGAATTAAAAAGGGAAAAATAAGTCAAAATCTTGTCCATCTTCTTCCTCTAAGTTCTGAAATTTGCAAGGAGACATAGCTAGGGTTTCTTCAACTTCCAAGCTTGATAGTAAGTGTATCCTAGCCCCGTTTTTAATGTTATTCGTATTTTTGAGATCCTCGTAGCTTGATTTAGGTATTTCTAGCTATATTTTGATCTAGGGTTTATGTTCAAAAATTTACCCATGTATGACATGCATGTATTTTGATATTTTAAGGAAGAATATGAAAGTTTGATGTGTGATAAACATCTTTTTCTAAGTGATTTTCATGAAAAATGCATAAAAGGACCAAATTGTAAAAGTTATAAAAATGGTCATACATGAGCGAAATAGTGAAAATTGGGGACTATTGTAGTTAAGAAAATAATTCGGCTAGGCTTAAAATACAAGGAAGTTGAATAAAAATCATTTTACGAGCATAGGGGCAAAAGTGTAATTATGTGAAAGTTTAGGGGCAAAATCGTAATTTTGCCAAAGTATGATTCATGAGTCAATTTAGTCAATGTGAGTATTAAACAAGTGAAATTATTATTATAGATCAAGAAACACGAAGCCCAGACCGAAACCGAGGCAAGAACAAAGTGTTGGACCAAATCGAACATCTATACACATTTTGAGTACCGAGGTAAGTTTGTGTGAAATTAAAGTTTCATAGTGTTTTTATATTTTAAATTGCTTGATTTTATGATAATGAATATCATTTCATGAAAAATCGACTAATGAAGCCTCGATGAGAAAATGATGAGTGTATTAAGTTGAAGTCCCGATTGTAGATTCGGAATAACGAGGATACCTATGTCACGACATGAGATAAGGAAGGTCCCGTGTAAGACCATGTCTGGGACATGGCTTCGGCACCAAAGGAAGATCTCGTGTAAGACCATGTCTGGGACATGGCATCGACATCGAGTTAAGAGATCCCGTGTAAGACCATATCTGGGATATGGCATCAGCGTCAAGAGGTGATCCCATGTAAGACCATATCTGGGATATGGCATTGGCATCGTGATACATGTATGATGAGATTGAGTATCCTCCAAGATTCCGAGTAGTTCAACGGGCAAAAGAGCTAAGTATGCAAAGATGACAAAAGAGCTAAGCTATACAAATATAACAAAAAGTTACATTTAAGTTAAGGATGATAATGATTTAAGTTTATGTTCAAGATAGAATAAGTGCTAAATTATGTGATGAAGTGACACAGGTACCATGAGTAATATACGAGTTATGAAACCGTAATGTGGTATGCGATGGGTAAGCGTAAGTATGAGTAAGTATGTTAAAGTACTTGAGAACATGTGTTGTTATTGTTCTATGAGATGAATGGATTTTACCATGAGTACTTATGTTGCTATTTTAATTCATGCAAACTTACTAAGCTATATGCTTACCCCTTTCTTTTCCCTTTTCCTTGTAGTATTGCCAAGCTAGCTTGGGGATCGTAGAACGTCGGAGCTCGGATCACACTATCAATCATTCTTTTGGTATAGTAAAGTGGATTTATTTTGAGTATGGCATGTATAGGAACTTGGTCATTTTGACATGTTATATTTGTTAGCCAAAGTGTTGGCTATGTAACACCCCTTACCCGGGTTCTACGCCGGGAACCGGGCCCGAGGCGTTACCGAACTCAAACCACTTAATCGCCACTTAGGCTCAACGTCATTACTCACTATAACCTCATTCTCGACTTACGAGGCCTCACTCATACACACGAGGGCTCTCAAGACTAATCCAGAACTTTTACGATCCTTAAAATTTTTGTCTTTTATACAGGTCTCACATGCCCGTGCAAGATTAGACACGCCCGTGCATGGACACACACGCCCATGTTCCCTAGTTGTGCTAAAAACTCGAGCATTCTGCCAATTGCCCCACGGCCATAGCACGCCCGTGCTCCCCAACCGTGGTGAACACTGACTTCCCTCGCACGGCCTAGAGTCTAGACAAATGCCCGTGTGGCTAGCCCGTGGCCAACACTGATTAATCCCACACGCCCTAGGCACACGCCCGTGTGACTAGTCCGTGGTCTATTCTGTTTTCAAATATTAACATGCAGGGGAAGCACGGCCACAGCACACGCCCGTGGGCTGACCGTGTGTCACACATGGTTTAGACACACGCCCGTGTGTCTATCCATATGATCAAGAACAAGACTAAGTGTCAAGTTCTTTTCACCCTTCTAACATACACAACATATACTCATCTAACACCATCATAATCAACTCAAATTGAAGTGCATTCTCACATAGAAAACTACATCTTTCTTTCATATAATGTAATAGCCAACAACCATGGCATTATACAAAATAAGCTATCCATCTAAAGGCCAACACATCTTAGCCATTTACAACAAAATTTACTAACTTATCTAGCCCCTATACATGCCATATACAAAACATTAAGTTTCATGTACCAAAGTGTGCTGATATGTGGGCTATCTTCTGATGATCCTCGTATCTCGATTCAACGCTTTTAATCTATAAGACAAGAGAAAAGAAAGAGAGTAAGCTTTGAGCTTAGTAAGTTTACACATAAACAAATAAGCAACATAGTATAAGCTAAGCAACCATTAGCATTATACCAACAAGTAATTCACAACTATGCTTACTCTTTCTATCCCTTACCACATTTCCAACAAATCATGAGTCACATACTCATAACCATTGAAATGCACCCCTGCATTCAATATCACATTTACGTAATATACAACACATCATTATTTATCGTAATACATCCATACAGTCAATCCACATAACTTATCCACACAGCTCATCCACACAGCTAGTTTACATAACTAATCCACACAGCTCATCCACACAGTTAATACACACAGTTAATCCACACAGCCAATATCTCGGTGGTTTCGCACTTAGCACACCACATTTGATTAATAAGGTGGTATCGCACTTAGCCTACCACAATGGTATTCGTAGTGATTCAGCACATAGCTCACTAAATGATATACCTCACGATAGCATCGCACATAGCTAGCTCATCGTCAATATGCATTAGGATGGTATCGTACTTAGCCTACCATCTAGCATTATCACAACACATGCACGAGTCTACTTAAACCACATAGATTCCCAATCATTCTCGATCATACATTCATTCACCATTTCTACTACATTCATTCTACTTGAACCACATAGGTTCTAAATCAATCTCGAATTAGCTACACACTAGCTATCATCAACAAATTGTAAGTATGAATGCATTGTTTATGCATAGACTTACCTCAATACTCAAAAGTACAGAAATATGCAATTTAGTCCACCACATTGGTTTTGCCTCGGTTTTGATCCGGGCTTCGTCTTTCTTGATCTATAATGAATAAATCAGCTTATTCAATACACACATTGACTAAATTGACCCACATCTCATACTTTAGTAAAATTACTATTTTGCCCCTAAACTTTCTCATATTTACACTTTAGTCCCAGAGGCTCGTAAAGTGATTTTTATTCAACTTTCTACTCTTTCGTGCTTAGCCGAACCACTTACTCAACTAAAGCATTCATCAAATCTCACTAAATCACCCATGTATGACCAAACTTAAGATTTTCACAACTAAGTCCCTACATGCATTTTCATGGAAAATCACTTAGCAAAAGATGTTTCTACTACATCAAGCTTTCATATTCTTCCATAAAACATCAAAATACATGCATGTCATACATATGTACATTTTTGAACATCCATAATAGCTCACCAAATAGCTATAAATAGCTTACTCATGCTACTAGGACTTCAAAAATACGAAGAATATCAAAAACCAGGCTTAGGAGCACTTACTAGCAAGCTTGAAAAATTGAAGGAGCCCTAACAATGGCTTCTCTAATTTTCGGCAGCTATGGGAAGAAGATGAATGAATTTCTATCATCTTTTCATCTATTTTAATCACTTAATTGATAAATGACCAAAATGCCTTTTTTGATAAACTTTCAATTTTAACTCATCCATGCCCATTTTTGTCCAAAAATTAGAATTTGGGTAAATTGATATTTAAGGACCTCAAATTAATAATCTAAAGCTATTTCACACAAATAGCTTCTAGAAACACACAATTTGCAACTTTTGCAATTTAGTCCTTTTGGACAATTCAACCACAATTTCACAAAATTGCTTCATGAAACTTTCACACTAGCATGCATACATAATATAAGCCTCAAAAACTCATTCATGACCCTCGGATTTGTGGTCTCAAACCACTATTCTGACTAGGCCCTAAACCGGGATGTTACAACTCTCCCCCCTTTAGAGATTTTCGCCCCCGAAAATCTTACTAGAAAAGAGGTTTGGGTGTTGCTCTCTCATATCTTCTTCCGTTTCCCACGTAGCCTCTTCCACGCCATGTTTCTGCCATAACACTTTCACTAGTGCTATGCTCTTATTTCTCAACTGTTTCACTTCTCGAGCCAAGATCTTAATCGGCTCCTCTTCATAAATCATATCCGGTCTTATCTCAATTTCTGTTGAAGGAATCACATATGAAGGATCGGAACGATACCGTCGCAACATCGACACATGGAACACGTTATGAATTTTTTCCAACTCTACCGGCAAAGCCAATCGATAAGCTACAGGCCCAATTCTATCTGTAATCTCATATGGCCCTATAAACCTTGGACTCAATTTCCCTTTTCGTCCAAATCTCATGATTTTCTTCCATGGGGACACTTTTAAAAACACTTTGTCACCCACTTCAAACTCAATCTCTTTTCTTTTCAAATTCGCGTACGACTTGTAACATCCTAAATTTACGGGCCTATACATTTAGTGTAGGGATAGGTTTACTATGTTAATTTAATTGATAGGTGTCTAAATTTGGGCTTAGAATTAGGCAAAAGGCCCCAGATTAAAGTGGCATCATTAATGATTAAAAGGAACAAGTTTTGGGTCGCAAGAGCCCATGTTTTAGGCCAAATTCGGCACTTTAAATGCAGAGAGGGTGACGCCACACACAAGGAATTAGGGGCCCATGTATTAAGTTTAATGAGGCCCAAATATTTTAATTTAAGTGAGTTAAATTTGGCATTAGGGATTAGTAGAGGTGGACGGCTGCACTGGCTATACAATAGGAGAATTTATGTGGATTTTTAAGTGATAATATCATAGATAAAAAGGAGAAAAGTTAGGAGCTTATCTTCAAGGGAAGTGTTGGCCAAAAATCCACCACCTAGAGGAGTGTAAAATTGGCCACTCTCTTGCATGGCAAGGAGGGTGCCGAATTTCTCCTCTCTTTAGCTTGAATTTTAAGGGCGTTTTTCGGTTTTTAGCAGATGGGTGCCAAAATATCTATAAATAGGGGCTAGCTCCTTGATTCTCGACACTTGAAAACCCTAAATTTCTCTCCCATTGTGCCAAAATTCCCTAGCCTCTCCTCTCCAATTTCTTTTCTCCAATTTCTTTAAAAGCCAAACTCTTCTCCACTTTTTCCTTCTTGTGCCGATTTCTCTAGGAAGCCAAGCATCCATAGTCTTTTCTTCTATTCATCCTATTTGAGAATTAGTTCTATACTTCCTAGCATTTAAATCTTCCATGGGCATTGCTGAATCCTCTCTCTAGTGCTAGCCGAATCTCCTATGCTAAGGTAAGTGTTGATTTTTGATTAGTTCTCATGATCTATTCCCAGTTTTTGAAAGGTAAAAGCCAAAAGCTAATAGTTTAATGGTTTTATGATGGGCGGCAATTCGGGATTTGAAGGAAGCTTAGTCGACTAGATCTAAAAGCCAAAAATCATAAGTCTCCAATTTCGGGATTTTAAGGTAAGAAGATTTGTTATTCAAATATATAAAACTGGGTAGAACACTAACCATGGCCGAATATAGGAGAGGCCCTAGTTTCGCATCTTTTCGACTTTTTGAGCAAAGTTGTAGCAAGGGTATCGACATTAATCAGGTGTGTAGATCTCTAACACACTACTAATAAACCTATATGTATGTTTATTTATATATGTTATGGGCTAAAAAGCCGGAATGAGGCTGTGTAGACAGTCGAATGGAACCCTAAAAGGGTTAGGCAAAGATGCCAGGTACGTAAACATAGAACTCCCTATGTGTATCGAAAAGTATATAAGTCTGTATGATGTTTTCTTTATGTATGTATGCATGGGGTGGGAATGATGATATTGAAGGGGAAGTGCATGATAGGTCACTTGGTGATCGGTGGTAGAAATCCCACATAATTTAAATGAAAGGTCACATAGTGATCGGTGGCGATGCCACGTTAAATGATTCCTAATTAATAGGAATAGGCGATGCATGTCGTTGTCGTTTTGGTGTGTAGCGGATGGAGGGTTGATTGTAGAAATCCCCAAGGTGTGATGGTTGGTACGGGATGGTGTGTAGAGGATGGAAACCTAGGATGGGTTGGGTTTTTCATTATTTATTGTTTATCATGTGATTATGATTGATACCTTTATGCATGGGCGGGGCCCATAATGTGTTTGTGGGCTCAGTCGTTGTGTGTTTTGAGATTTATACACCGAGTCTTGGTGACTCACGCTTTCCTTTTCTCTACCCTTCCGGATGAGCAGAGATCGTGGACATGGGAGCCGAGAGCAGGACTCGAGGGGCCATCAAGCTTTGTTTCTATAAATTATTTTTTTTGGGGATTTCTTTAAGTATTATTTTATTTTTACTTTGGAATTATCAATGTAATAAGGCCCCATAGTTTTATCCAACTAAGTAGTTTTAATGTTCTGCAACTTATGAGATTATGTCAAAGGTTTAATTATACTTAATACAAGGTTTTATTTTTAAAATGCCGCTTATTTACTTAAATAATGTCTATTTAATTTACGACTTCCAAAACCAACAAGACAAAAGTTTTTAATGTACAACTAGTAGCATACCAGATCTGGTCGAAACGCATGGGCCGGGTTTGGGGTGTTACATTTCGGTATCAAAGCCTAGGTTCAAAACTCGGGCTGTGAAATGGGTCTAGTACTGTTTTAAAAAGTTGAAAAAATGTTTTTGATGAAGATATGGCCTTCAAGTCTACCGGCACCCAATCAACCCAGGCAAGTATTCTGAACTCCTGATTGTGATATAAATGTGGGCTTAATGGGCCTTATGGGACGTAGACTATCTAGGTTAGAACTTGATGGACTCTAGGCTTAGACAAACAACTCTTCAAATCCATAAGACTTAATTTCACTAAACAAAACCTGTAAACGAGTCGCAAGACTAAGGTGTGGCAACAGGCATATGCATGTCTAGGAATAGATCCTGAAGAGCTTGGTATTTGAGCAGTCCAAGTGACTCACCTCCTCTTCACTGGAATCTTACCTGGTGCGTAGTGACTGTTCACCCTAGCTATAAGGACTTGTTCATGGGCTGAACCCATAATTAAAACCCGAAAGGGACCAACCACCCTATTTTGGCAAACAAAAACCCCTAAGTTTTGTACATTTCCAAAAATATACACTTGATTTGAAAATGTTCACAGCTATGAAAAATTTACCCAAAAACCCTATGTTTACAAGAGTAACTAGATTTTCCAAAGTGCCCCTGTTTTGAAAAAAAAAACATCAAAATATTCTTGGTTTGTAAATTACCGAAATACCCCCGGATCACAAAATTACCGAAATATCCCCGGATTTCAAAATTACCGAAATGCCCCGGATTTCAAAATTACCAAAATACCCCTGGATTGTAAAATTACCAGAATACCCTTACTTCACGAAATCAACAAGGAACTTTATTATGAAAAGTTACAAAAATACCCCTGTAGGATAAAATTACGAAAATACCCCTGGGTAGTGAATCAACGAAAACACCTCTACGTGAAGAATGTAAGTGCTTGGATGTTATTTGTATGATGTATGTGTTTTATTTTAGTTAGAGGTTACAAACTTGAGACTGTATTGTGAATGCGAATTCGAAAGAACTACTCTTAAACTATTATTCATAAGACTGTTAGTGGTTAACTAGTGAAAGAAAACTAATAATCCATAAAATTCTTAATCAGATAAACGCCAATCGGAGGAATGAGTTCAAGGGGACGAGGACGCTCTAGATGCTAACACTGGTGCGTACTCTACCATAGTATACTAAGTGTTTCTTTTGGCTTTAGAATCGGAGTGCGCAGCGAAAGCATAGTGGTGAGACTTGGGTAGTACGATTAATAGTTAGTTGGAAATTTCGAGGACGAAATTTCTTTAAGGGGGTAGAACTGTAACATCCTAAATTTACGGGCCTATACATTTAGTGTAGGGATAGGTTTACTATGTTAATTTAATTGATAGGGTCTAAATTTGGGCTTAGAATTAGGCAAAAGGCCCGATTAAAGTGGCATCATTAATGATTAAAAGGAACAAGTTTTGGGTCGCAAGAGCCCATGTTTTAGGCCAAATTTGGCACTTTAAATGAAGAGAGGGTGACGCCACACACAAGGAATTAGGGGCCCACGTATTAGGTTTAATGAGGCCCAAATATTTTAATTTAAGTGAGTTAAATTTGGCATTAGGGATTAGTAGAGGTGGACGGCTACAAGGCTATAAAATAGGAGAATTTATGTGGATTTTTAAGTGATAATATCATAGATAAAAAGGAGAAAAGTTAGGAGCTTATCTTCAAGGGAAGTGTTGGCCGAAAATCCACCACCTAGAGGAGTGTAAAATTCGGCTCTCGCATGGCAAGGAGGGTGCCGAATTTCTCCTCTCTTTTTAGCTTGAATTTTAAGGCGTTTTGGTTTTTAGCAAAGAGTGCCAAAATATCTATAAATAGGGGCTAGCTCCTTGATTCTCGACATCTGAAACCCTAAATTTCTCTCCCATTGTGCCGAAATTCCTAGCCTCTCCTCCAATTTCTTTTCTCCAATTTCTTTAAAAGCCAAAACTCTTCTCCACTTTTTCCTTCTTGTGCCGATTTCTCTAGGAAGCCAAAGCATCCATAGTCTTTTCTTCTATTCATCCTATTTGAGAATTAGTTCTATACTCCCTGATTTAAATCTTCCATGGGCATTGCCTAATCCTCTCTCTAGTGCTAGCCAAATCTCCTATGCTAAGGTAAGTGTTGATTTTTGATTAGTTCTCATGATCTATTCCCGCTTTTGAAAGGCAAAAGCCAAAAGCTAATAGTTTAATGGTTTTATGATGGGCGGTAATTCGGGATTTGAAGGAAGCTTAGTCGACTAGATCTAAAAGCCGAAAATCATAAGTCTCCAATTTCGGGATTTTAAGGTAAGAAGATTTGTTATTCAAATATATAAAATTGGGTAGAACACTAACCATGGCCGAATATAGGAGAGGCCCTAGTTTCGCATCTTTTCGACTTTTGAGCAAAGTTGTAGCAAGGGTATCGACATTAATCGTGTGTGTAGATCTCTAACACACTACTAATAAACTCATATGTATGTTTATTTATATATGTTATGGGCTAAAAAGGCGTAATGAGGCATGTAGACAGCTTGAATGGAACCCTAAAAAGGTTAGGCAAAGATGCCAGTGCACGTAAACATAGAACTCCCTATGTGTATCGAAAAGTATATAAGTCTGTATGATGTTTTCTTTATGTATGTATGCATGGGGTGGGAATGATGATATTGAAGGGAAGTGCATGATAGGTCACTTGGTGATCGGTGGTAGAAATCCCACATAATTTAAATGAAAGGTCACATAGTGATCGGTGGCGATGCCACGTTAAATGATTCCTAATTAATAGGAATAGGCAATGACGATCTTATCATTTTGGTGTGCAGATGGATGGAGGGTTGATTGTAGAAATCCCCAAGGTGTGATGGTTGGTACGGGATGGTGTGTAGAGGATGGAAACCTAGGATGGGTTGGGTTTTTCATTATTTATTGTTTATCATGTGATTATGATTGATACATTTATGCATGGGCCAGGGCCCATAATGTGTTTGTGGGTTCAGGTCGTTGTGTGTTTTGAGATTTATACACTGAGTCTTGGTGACTCACGCTTTCCTTTTCTCTACTCTTCCAGATGAGCAGTAGATCATGGACATGGGAGCCGAGACGGACTCGAGGGGCCATCAAGCTTTGTTTCTATAAATTATTATTTTTTTGGGGATTTCTTTAAGTATTATTTTATTTTTACTTTGGAATTATCAATGTAATATGGCCCCATAGTTTTATCCAACTAAGTAGTTTTAATGTTCTGCAACTTATGAGATTATGTCAAAGGTTTAATTATACTTAATACAAGGTTTTATTTTTAAAATGCCGCTTATTTACTTAAATAATGTCTATTTAATTTACGACTTCCAAAAGCAACAAGACAAAAGTTTTTAATGTACAACTAGTAGCATACCAGATCTGGTCGAAACGCATGGGCCGGGTTTGGGGTGTTACACGATTTTTGTCTGTCCGAAGCAGCTTTCAGACTATTACGGATTACTTTCACTTTCTCTTCGGTCTCTTTTACTAGATCGACCCCATGGATCCGCTTCTCACTAAGCTCGGTCCAATACAATGGAGTCCGACACTTACGGCCATACAAAGCCTCATACGGTGCCATCTGTATACTCGACTGATAACTATTGTTATAGGCGAATTCGACCAAAGGTAGATATCTCTCCCAACTACCTTCGAATTCCAGCACACAGCATCGAAACATATCTTCAAGAACTTGAATTACTTTTTCAGACTGACCATCGGATTGCGGATGGAACGCAGTACTGAAATTCAATCTCATACCCATGGCTTCTTGCAACTTCTTCCAAAACCTCGAAGTAAACATCGGATCTCTATCCGATATAATAGACACAGGTACACCATGCAATCTCACTATCTCTGCCACGTACAACTCAGCTAACTTATCCAGTGAATAATCAATGCATACTGGAATAAAGTGAGCCGACTTCGTTAATCTATCCACAACAACCCACACAGCATCTCTCTTTCTCGGAGTCATCGGCAACCCCGTTACAAAATCCATGGTAACCCGATCCCACTTCCATTCGGGAACCATCACTGGTTGAAGCAATCTCGAAGGCACTTGATGCTCAGCTTTCACTTGTTGGCAAATCAGACACTTTGCCACAAACTCTGAAATATCTCTTTTCATACCCGGCCACCAATACAACTTTCTCAAATCGTTGTACATTTTCGTACTGCCCGGATGTACTGACAAGCATCCACTATGGGCCTCATACAAAACCTTTCGAATCAACTCCTCATTTTTAGGAACACAAATTCTGTCCCAATCAACCGACAACCATTCAAATCCACTCGAAAATCAGAATCACTTTCTGATCCGCACTTAGCTATCTTAGCTTGCATCTCGCTGTCATTTCTCTGAGCTTCACATATTTGTTGAACAAATAGTGGCTTAGCTCTCAACTCTGCCAAAATAGCACCATCATCAGACAATGCTAAACTCGCTCTCATAACTCTTAGAGCATATAGGGAATTCCTACTTAAGGCATCCGCAACCACATTCGCTTTTCTCGGGTGGTAATCAATGACTAACTCATAGTCTTTCAACAATTCAAGCCACCGCCTCTGCTGTCTCGATTCGCATCCTTCGATCCATCAAATACTTTAAACTCTTGTGATCCGTAAAGATTCGGCACTTTTCGCCATACAAATAATGTCGCCAAATCTTTAACGCAAACACAATCGCAGCCAACTCCAAATCGTGAGTCGGATAATTCTTCTCGTGCGATTTTAATTGCCTCGAGGCGTAAGCGACTACCTTACCCTCTTCCATCAACACGCAACCGAGACCATTAAACGACGCATCACTATATACCTCGAACTCCTTCCCCGATTCTGGTTAAACCAAAATCGGTGCCTCATTCAACATTGTTTTCAGTCTCTCGAAGCTCTGTTGACATGTCTCAGTCCATTCAAACTTGACATCTTTATGCAATAGCTTCGTCATCGGGGTAGCAATCACAGAGAACCCCTTTACGAAACGTCTGTAATATCCCGCTAATCCCAAGAAACTTTTGATTTCTGACACATTCCTCGGTGGTTTCTAATCCATAACAGCCGATATCTTACTCGGGTCAACTCTGACACCATCCCCTGACACCATGTGTCCTAGGAATCTGACCTCTCGGAGCCAAAACTCACTCTTGCTAAACTTAGCATACAACTGCTTATCTCTCAAAGTTTGCAAGACAATTCTCAAGTGCTCTTCATGATCGTTCTCATCCCGAAAATAGATCAATATGTCGTCAATAAAGATAACCACAAACTTGTCCACATATGGTCTGAAAATACGGTTCATCGGATCCATAAAAATCGCAAGTGTATTCGTCAAACCAAACGGCATAACCAAAAACTCATAATGGCCATACCTTGTCCGAAATGCAGTTTTCAACACATCTTGCTCTTTCACTCTGAAATGATAATAACTGCACCTCAAGTCTATCTTGGAGAACATCAGTAGCTCCTTCAGCTTGATCGAAAAGATCATCAATCCTTAGTAAAGGATACTTATTCTTAACCACACCTTGTTCGGTTGTCTATAGTCTATACACAACCTCATAGACCTATCTTTCTTCTTCACAAACAATACCGGAGCACCCTACTACGAGTAGCTCCTGGTCTTGCAAAACCCTTATCTGTCAACTCTTGTAATCGAACTTTCAGCTTCTTTCAACTCTACAGTGCCATTCTGCAGAGCAATCGAAATAGGTGCTGCTCCCGGAACCAACTCAATTCCAAACTCGACCTCTTTCACTAGAGGTAATCCGGGTAACTCTTCTAGAAACACATCTGGGTACTCACATACCACTGGCATTGTTTCAAACTCTACTCCAATCTCTTGAGTATTCAACACAAACGCAAGATAGGACTCACACCCTTTTCTTAAACATTTCTCAGCCACTAAGGAAGAAAACATCACGGGTAGACTGTCCGATCCACCTGATTCAACCCAAACTACATCTCCACTCTCATATTTCAATTCAATGTACTTACTACCACAGTTCACTAAAACACTATGGGTAGTCAACCAATCCATGCCTAGGATTAAATCAAACTCATCAAACGGCAACAACATAAGGTTTGCCAGAAAATAATGATTCTAAATCGACAAAGGACAATTCTTACACACTTTATCCACTGACACATACTTTCCTAACGGGCTTGACACCTTAATCACAATGTCCGTAGACTCAACGGTCATACTCAAACTAGATGCTAATCTCATGCAAATATAAGAGTGAGTAGACCCTGGATATATTAAAGCAATAACAGAGGTGTCAAAGAGAGAAAAAGTACCCGTTATCACATCGTGAGGATGCCTCTTCGCGCGCGAATGGCATACGCCCTCGCAGTGCCCGACCCTCCGGTCTCACAAAGAGAATCTCTAGGCGCACCTCGACCACTAGCCCCACCTCTTGGGTTCCTTGGTGGTCTACCCCTCGTAGACACTTCACTAGGTCTCACTTCTTGCTTCTCTTCCTTATCATCCCTCGGGACAATTACGGATAAAGTGGTCAGGGGAACCACATTTGTAACATTTCCGACTGTTTCCCCAACACTCTCTGGTGTGATACCTACCACAACTAGGACACTCCGGTTTACTCTTTGTATTGCCCACACTTTCCATCGAGTGGGCCCAAACTCTCGAACCCTGACGAGTATTGTCCAAGTCTCGATGCGAATATCCCACTGAGGCTGACATCCGAGGATTCACTTCCTTGGATCTTTTCGACTGGGCTTGATACGACTTGCCCATCGGTCTCTTTCTCGCATCTCTGGCTTCACTCACAGCCCTCCTCTTGTCTGAACTCAACTCTTCGGCCTTACTTGCCCTCTCAACTAATACCACGAATTCTTTCAACTCCAAAATGCCAACTAGGTGTTTGATATCCTCATTCAGCCCAACTTCGAACCTCTTGCACAAGATGGTCTCTGTCGACACACATTCTTGAGCATATTTGCCAAGCCTAACAAACTCACGCTCATATTCTGCTACTGACATTCTTCTTTGCTTCAACTCAAGGAATTCTTTCCTCTTTCGATCAGTAAATCTTTGGCTTATATACTTCTTCCGGAACTCTTCCAGAAAGAATTCTCACGTTACCCGCTCTCTCGGGACCACTAATGTCAGCGTCTTCCACCAATGGTATGCCGAGTCTCTCAGCAAAGATACGGCACACTTCAAACTCTCCTCGTGTGTACATGAGAGCTCATCGAACACCCTCATCGAGTCCTCTAACTGAACTCCGCCCTCTCGTGTGTGTCGTCATCTACTTTAGCTCTAAACTCCTCACCCCCGTGTTTCCTAATCTTATCCACCGGGGGTTTCGATATCCTCACTACATCCATACCTTGAGGAGCCACTGGATTTGGCTGAGTTATAGGAGGAGGTGGAGGAGGTTGAGCGTTAGGGTTCGCTCGAACGTAGTCCGAGTACCAATCACTCATCATATGGAGAAAGGCTTCTAGTGCCACTTCCCCTTGACCCCTCGCCTCGAGTCCACTTTGCACCGGCACGGTTCCTTGCGCAGGAGCCGACGCATTACTCGCTGCTTCATCAGCAGTCAATGGATCAGAATCCATATTCTTTATAAAACAAGATTTAAAATCATCAGAAACCACCACACTATCATCGTACACTTATGGAATGTATAGCTAGACTCGTACACCCGCTACGGTAGTCCTAGAACCAACTAAACTTGGCTCTGATACCACTAAATGTAACACCCCTTACCCGGGTTCTATGCCGGGAACCGGGTCCGAAGCGTTACCGAACTCAAACCACTTAATCGCCACTTAGGCTCAACGTCATTACTCACTATAACCTCATTCTCGACTTACGAGGCCTCACTCATACACACGAGGGCTCTCGAGGCTAATCCGAAACTTTTACGATCCTTAAAATTTTTCTCTTTTATACAGGTCTCACACGCCCGTGCTCCCCAACCGTGGTGAACACTGACTTCCCTCGCACGGCCTAGAGTCTAGACAAACGCCCGTGTGGCTAGCCCGTAGCCAACACTGATTAATCCCGCACGCCCTAGGCACACGCCCGTGTGACTAGTCCGTGGTCTATTCTGTTTTCAAATATTAACATGCAGGGGACGCACGGCCAGAGCACACGCCCGTGGGCTGACCGTGTGTCACACATGGTCTAGACACACGCCCGTGTGTCTATCCATATGATCAAGAACAAGACTAAGTGTCAAGTTCTTTTCACCCTTCTAACATACACAACATATACTCATCTAACACCATCATAATCAACTCAAATTGAAGTGCATTCTCACATAGAAAACTACATCTTTCTTTCATATAATGTAATAGCCAACAACCATGGCATTATACAAAATAAGCTATCCATCTAAAGGCCAACACATCTTAGCCATTTACAACAAAATTTACTAACTTATCTAGCCCCTATACATGCCATATACAAAACAATAAGTTTCATGTACCAAAGTGTGTTGCTATGTGGGCTATCTTCTGATGATCCTCGTATCTCGATTCAACGCTTTTAATCTATAAGATAAGAGAAAAGAAAGAGAGTAAGCTTTGAGCTTAGTAAGTTTACACATAAACAAATAAGCAACATAGTATAAGCTAAGCAACCATTAGCATTATACCAACAAGTAATTCACAACTATGCTTACTCTTTCTATCCCTTACCACATTTCCAACACATTATGAGTCACATACTCATAACCATTGAAATGCATCCTTGCATTCTATATCACATTTACGTGATATACAACACATCATTATTTATCGTAATACATCCACACAAATAATCCACATAACTTATCCACACAAACTAGTTTACATAACTAATCCGCATGACTCATCCACACGCTTAATACACACGCTTAATCCACACACCAATATCTCGTGGTTTCGCACTTAGCACACCACATTTGATTAATAAGGTGGTATCGCACTTAGCCTACCACAATGGTATTCGTAGTGATTCAGCACATAGCTCACTAAATGATATACCTCACGATAGCATCGCCCATAGCTAGCTCATCGTCAATATGCATTAGGATGGTATCGCACTTAGCCTACCATCTAGCATTATCACAACACATGCACGAGTTTACTTAAACCACATAGATTCCCAATCATTCTCGATCATACATTTATTCACCATTTCTACTACATTATGCTACTTGAACCACATAAGTTCTAAATCAATCTCGAATTAGCTACACACTAGCTATCATCAACAAATTGTAAGTATGAATGCATTGTTTATGCATAGACTTACCTCGATACTCAAAAGTACAGAAATATACAATTTAGTCCACCACCTTGGTTTTGCCTCGATTTCGATCCGGGCTTCGTCTTTCTTGATCTATAATGAATAAATCAGCTTATTCAATACACACATTGACTAAATTGACCCACATCTCATACTTTAGCAAAATTACTATTTTGCCCCTAAACTTTCTCATATTTACACTTTAGTCCCAAAGGCTCGTAAAGTGATTTTTATTAAACTTTCTACTCTTTCATGCTTAGCCGAACCACTTACTCAACTAAATCATTCATCAAATCTCACTAAATCACCCATGTATGACCAAACTTAAGATTTTCACAACTAATTCCCTACATGCATTTTCATGGAAAATCACTTAGCAAAAGATGTTTCTACTACATCAAGCTTTCATATTCTTCCATAAAACATCAAAATACATGCATGTCATACATATGTACATTTTTGAACATCCATAATAGCTCACCAAATAGCTATAAATAGCTTACTCATGCTACTAGGACTTCAAAAATACGAAGAATATTAAAAACCGGGCTGAGGAGCACTTACTAGCAAGCTTGAAAAATTGAAGGAGCCCTAACAATGGCTTCTCTAATTTTCAGCAGCTATGGGAAGAAGATGAATGAATTTCTATCATCTTTTCACCTATTTTAATCACTTAATTGATAAATGACCAAAATTCCCTTTTTGATAAACTTTCAATTTTAACTCATCCATGCCCATTTTTGTCTAAAAATTAGAATTTGGGTAAATTTTTATTTAAGGACATCAAATTAATAATCTAAAGCTATTTCACACAAATAACTTCAAGAAACACACATTTTGCAACTTTTGCAATTTAGTCCTTTGGACAATTCAACCACAATTTCACAAAATTGCTTCATGAAACTTTCACACTAGCATGCATACATAATATAAGCCTCAAAAACTCATTCATGACCCTCGGATTTGTGGTCTCGAACCACTATTCTGACTAGGCCCTAAACTGAGATGTTACAGGCTATATTTGTCACTCACTCATTTTGTAAATGGCCATTGGAAATTGGCCAATACTTGTTATGTTTTATATATATATATATATATATATCCAATGATGAGGATGTTCATGAAGTGCAAGTTCTTGTTATTGATCGAGTAAAATGAGAAGTGTATGTATGATGATTTAGTGATTCTCTTTATAGTGTATTATTGCTATGTTATGTGTTGCTTGTGGTGGTATAAGTGTGTTTGTTTTTCAGGGTGGCAATTGGCTTAGTAAACAGCCTTCTAATTATCCACACGGGTAGACACACGGGCGTGTGTCTAGGCCGTGTGTGACACACGGGCGTGTGTCTAGGCCGTGTGTGACACACGGTCAGCCCCATGGGTGTGTTGATAGGCCATGTGTCCCCTGCATCAAATTTACGAGAATTTAATTCGTCACACGGGCCAGCACACGGGCGTGTGTCTAAGCCGTGTGTTCTTAAGAGCTTACTGACATCATAAACAGAATACCCAGGTTTTTCACACACGGGTGAGGACACGGGCCACAGACACGGGCGTGTGTCCAGCCGTGTGAAAACTCCTGAAGGTTTGAAATGAAAAATAAATTCCACACGGGCTAGTAACATGGGCGTGTGTGACCACACGGCCTGCCCACACGGGTGTGTTCCATTCCACACGGGCGTGTGGCTTTGTTTAGGCAAAAATTTTCTAAGTTCTCAAAAGTTTCTGGTTTAGTCCCGAACCAGTCAGTATGTATATTTAGGGTATCATAGACCCATAATAAGGATGTTATGAATATGAATGAGAAGCCTTAAGTTGAAATGAAATTTTATAGCCCGATGTTGTATGTTTAAGCAAGTTAAGTCTAGTAATGCCTCGTATCCTGTCCCGGCGTCAGACACGGGTAAGGGGTGTTACAAGATGGAACCCATTGACCAAGAAGGATACACGGGATGATAGATATCTCTGTCAAGATTATTCCTTTCCAATGGGAAACCATTGGGAAAGTATTATCCAAATAGTTAGTTCTGTTGGGAACTGGCATGTGAGAGGAACCATGAATTCAAGTGGTCACCCAAATGACAGTCTATTGGGTAATGTAGGAAAAAATAGTCCATAGTAGACAAGTATGATTCTCCCCAAAAGCAAGATACCGAAATTAGGATGGAATACAGAAGGTAATCCAAACAACATTACAACCTGATGATGAGGTAGAAACTGTAAAGATGAACCCAGATAGAGACAACAATGTACGTGGACCTTTTTAGTAGGCCTTATGAGTATACAAACCTAATGGGAAGAAAATTATTGTATGCGTTGAAACTGTGGCATGTTCATAAGCCAAGATGGAATCAGGACGGTTCAACGTAGAAATGGTAGAGAGGAGAAAGAATACAGAAGGCGAGTTGAGTAAAAAAGGGTGAGAAACTGCAATGATGATAAACCAGTTAGAACCCACCATAGGAAATAAAAAGAGGGCATAAGCTCAACCAAGTATTGATTCTAAGAGGTTGCTCCACTAACAAGGAAATATAGAAAAAAAATAGGGAATAGTGTATTTATTTCCTTTCATTTCAAACCCTCGGCAAGGTGGGGTTTGGTTATAATTTATGTATGTATGTGAAGAAACTCACTAAGTTCAATTCGAACTTACAAAGGTTTAACATGTGATTGCAAGAATTGCGGGACAAGAAGCTCGAGAAAGGGACTATGCCAAATTGCGTTGTATCAAAGATAGCTATTAGTTTGGTGTCATGCACATAGGAAAGGGGGTACCTCTAGAGACTACGCTTATGGAACGAATGTTGTAGTTAGACAGTTTTCCTGGTTTTCGAAGTTGAGACAGTGAAAAATTATTTAAAAATTTATGTTATTGATGTAAAAATTTCTTTCTTTAGTTAAATAGGTATTACAGTTCGATTTTAAAGATAACAATGTTTAAGTTCAACCCGATTCAAATGTGACACTCTATACTCAAATTCGGCAAATGGGTTGGGAAGGGGTGTTACACCTAGGCATATAGGTGCCGCGACACACCTTCTAGACTTTCAAAGGTGTACACTGTCTTTGATGTTGCAACACGGGCTTTAGTATGTCGCGACATACCTACAATGAGGCCAATTAAAATGTCAAGGGCATTTCCCTATACACCACCCAACTCAGTCATGTTTAGTCATCAATATTAAACCCAAATGAGTCATTTAACAGGAGGGATATAAATAAGACTACTCAGAACTCAAAAGGGGAATTCTTCCCTTCAAATTAGTTTTCAATTCATGGATTAGGTTTTTTTATTCAAGTATTTTTCAGTTTTTATTTAGTTGTTAGTTTTCATAATTCAGATGGTGAATCGCTCAACTGTTGCTATGGATTTCTAGTTCCAGACTTCATCAATGTTCAAAATCTTTTTTCCTTTCTTTCTATTTTTTCTTGTGATATGTTATTAATGTTTCCATTCAACTAAGAGATTATGCTAATTAGATTTATGAGTAACTAAAATTCAGGGGAGAGTAACGAGCGGATGTGAGAGTAGTTAACAACTATTTAGCGTTTTTTTGTCGGATTAGTTGGTTTGGGTTAAGAAAGATTAAACCCTAGGCCTGACAACCCTAAGAAGTCAATTAGGTAGATGAGGTCAAGAGAATAGTTTACCGAGCACTAGTTAACATGTTTCAGTCTGAACTGTGAGGTTGAGAGAGAAGTAGTTCTTGTCAACTAGTTAGGTTAGTTAGACGCCGAGAGGTAATAAATGGGCTAACTACTAGCTAATTGAATAGAACCCTAAGTCAAAAGTTAGCTACAAACACTGAAATGAGTTAGTCTTCTATTTTTATATTTGAGAGATTTACAATCATCACTTTCTATTATTTAATTTTCTTTGCATGATTTATTTTTATTCATCTACTTGTATGATTTATCAAAATATGGTTTTAATTCACTATTACTTAGACTTTTTATCGTCGGGATTAATTACTAATTTAATCAAACCTCCTTTTGGTACGATCCTCGGAATACTTTCGTGTTCCGTTGTAACTTTTATATTACAACCTGACCCGTATACTTGCAGACATCGCCTAATTCCAAATCTTTAGTTGTAGTATTTTTCACTCTTGATGTTAGCACGTCAGAGGCGATCAAGTTGTTGGCATCATTGTTGGGGAGGCTTTGCCATTAGATTAGTCTTTAGTTTCTACATCTTAATAAGATAATTAAGATGTCTTAGAACTATAGATACGATTTTATAATGTGATAGTAATAACTCCTTATAATTACTAATTTAAGTTTATTATTTTGTCAAAGCATATCCTTTGCATGACTATTAGTTGGTGGTCTTTCTAATTTCTTGGTATAAAGACAATGCTATTTGATTTAGTTATTCGGTTTCCTGTATTATACTCTTAAATTAATCATTTTTTTAATTCTTGTATGCACTTAGGATGACAGCGCTGGTTGGACATGTTCCATTTGATATCAATTGGATAAAATCGAGTATTTCTCGACCCACTATTAATATGCCTCAGTTTGAAATTAATCCAGTCCTACTCACATGGATCTTAATGAATCTTCAGTTTAGTGATAGTGAGGAGTTGGACCCAATCGCATTTCTTAGACAATTTGAGCACCTTTTAGTACAGTGATGTATAAAGGGGTTTCAGATGAGGCAATGAAATATTGCTCATTCCATTTTCTTTGAAGGGGCAAGCGAAAGCATGGTTAGACGCCTTACCACCTAGGACCTTTACATCCTGGGAGAAATTCGTGTAGTTGTTCTTCCGTAAAGTGATACCTATAATTGCAGTTCTAGGTACATATGACGAATTGTTTAACCTCAAATAAGTTTCAAAAAAAACCCTGGGTCAAGCATGGACTTGATTTAAAGAGATTCTGAGGAAGGTGTTGGCTGGTGGTATTGATGTGGCCATACAGCTGCAACATTTTTATGGAGGTTTGGACTATTACAATAAGGGTCAGGTTGATATCATAGCCGAAGGTAGTATCTGGTCTAAGACCACTCGGGAAACAGTTATATTGTTGGAGGCAGTCAGTGGAAATGATTACAATTGAGGGAGTACCTCCCAAAGGGCTGTAAATGTTAAAACTGAGGTTAGTATTGGCAAATCGGCGAAGGCAATCAAAGTCTACTTGACTTAGGTCAAAGGGACTTGTGGCGACCTATGCATGCAGTATCAGATTAGCCCTCAATCCAGGCAGAAAATTTTAAATACTCTGTTGGGTGTCCACCTTATACTTCACCAATGCCTCATCATTCTCCTTCTGTATACACTCCATATCGACAAGGTATTGATGCTTACGGGACTCCAACTAGTGAACCCTTTCCTCTAACTCCCTTGCTCTGGCCTCTATGGATTGGTACTTGGTCTCCCAAACTGATACGGATTTGGTCAGCTCAGCAACCTGCCTAACCGAAGTAACAACCCACACCCGACCCGTCCATCGGATCAAGGTATGGAACGTCACGAATGGACTTATACTTGATTATTATTATTTTTGCTAACTTAACTATCAATAAAAAGTTAGAAAGTAAAACTATATAATAATTATTTTAAAATTAATAATTCTTACAATTAAGGCCTTAAAACACTAACATTTAGATCCTTACAGGTTCTGCTTCTAATCAGACTATTGGTTTACAAAATAACTTCTTAAAATATTGCTAAGGACTATTTGTCCTAAGAATCCAAATTCAAGAGAGGTTATCTGGCCTCATTGTTTTGATCCTGAGGCGAAGCTTCCAATGGTACCCTCTTCCTATGTGCATTACTCTATATGCCTACGATCCTCGTTCACCACTCCATCTGGCTTGTTCCCTCCTCGAAATCCTCGATCAACCTCGCAAATCCTACAAACATATGCCAACCACTTGTAAGTTCGAATGAACTTATTGAGTTCCTTCATTGTACCATAAATAACCCTACTCACTCGAGGCAAGTGTTCTTTATCAGAGTGGCAGACTCCACCAAGTTCTTTGAGCTATTCAGCTCACCATAAGACCTTTTTTCTGGTCGAACTCACCTCTTGACCAAAATCCAAGTACCTATACATATCAGCGGGTCCTAACCTTACTTCTTGTCTATCCTTCCTTTCTTTCCTTGGCGTACATCCATAGTCGAACCAATCCATAGCAGACTTCCTTATTTTTGTACCATAGTCCTGAAAGATTTGTTGACATTTCCCTACCATGCTATCCATCAGCATGACTCGCCACTATGTTTTATGCACAATACTACTCTGGGACCTCACCTACCCCATGTGATTAACAACTGACCTATTTCCCTGGCAAGCCATCACTTATAAAACAATACTAATCTGCCATCTTACTTTCTTGTTTCCTCCTTACGGGCCATCATTTTGGCAGAGTACCCGCAATAGACTTTCTTCAAAGAGGAATAGTCTTGAAAGACATCCAATCTCCTCTTTCTTTTCACTACTTAGGCCAGTACCTGCATAACCTATATCTCTCTAATTCTTATTAGGTCCATGCCCGTGTCTTGTTCTTTATCTCTTCCATCATTTTGGCAAATTCCTCCAGATCCGCTTGCCACTACTTACACTTTCTTATAACTCTTCTTCCACCTATGTGGTTTCTCGTACTTGGTGCACAAGCCGTATTGATAAACCGTAAAAGTAACATATTTTAATCCCATATTTAGCATGCTTTTGGATGAATTATCCCATATTTTATGTAATTTGGTGCTCTTAATCCTTTATTTTCATGTTTTATACTCAGGAAAGCACCGGAGGATGAAAAGAACAGAAAACGGGCTTAAAATGGGCCAATTAGACCAGATCACGAAATCGGCACGGCCTGGACCCAAGACCACACGGCCGTGCCTCATTAATGAAGTCCAACACGGCCTGGCCATGATTCACACGGGCGTGTGCCATGGTCGTGCCCCTGCCGTGGCAAAGAGAAGTTTCATTCGAATTGGGATACTTAGGGGCAAAGAAACACATTCCAAAATCCTATTTACACACCCTAAGTAGGACCTAAAAGGGGGAGCCCAAGGCTATCATCTAGGGGTGTCTTGCTAGGCCAGATAAGGCAGATTTGTGGGGATTCACTCGAGGATAGCCAGTTGATTCATCTCTAGAAGCTGAAATTATACTCCAGACGGAGGATCTCTCCTTCAATTCCTTCAGGGGTTTTAGGATTTCTTATATTTTGTTTTATCTTTTCTTCCGAGATGTTTTCTTTTATTGTTATGAACTAAACCCTCAGATACCTGAGGGGGATGAAACTTAGATGAATCTTGTTATCGTTTGCTGAACTATATGATAAATATTTGACTTGTTCTTAATTATGTGTTCTTAATTCTTGTGTTGATATTTTTGGGATATTGATTCAAGTTTGATGTGCTTAGGTGGAGGAGCAAAAGTCCCTGTCTAAGAGTAGATCTAGCATAATTAAGCGGAGTTGATCGCACGCCTAGAGATAGGGTGACGAGATTTTGCCGGATTAGGGTGAAACCTAATATGGGATTCCATAGATCGAGTTAATGCAATTCTAGGGGTTTTAATTAGAAAGAGATTTCAATTAATCAACCTAGGGTTAGACGTTATTCGCTTCGAGAGAAGGTTTAATATACATTAGGGAATCTTATGGATCAAGTCAAATGAATAAATCGTCTGGTTCAGAGTTAGATAACAAGTGAAGTCTAGGTAGATTCTTCCTTGGGTGTCGTCTTAATCAATTGGTTTTTCCTCAAGTTATTTTCCCAAATTCATTCTTCTTTGTCTTAGAGTCTTTAGTTTAGTAGTTAATTAATTTAGATTAAACACACAAATTCCCTTTATTTTAGGCTAGATAATAAAAAGAAAGTTAGTATTAGTACTTTTAGTTTTTTTGGGTTCGACATTCCGGTCTTGCCACTAAACTATACTACTGTTCGATAGGTGCGCTTGCCTCAAATCGTTGTCATAGTTAGTTTTCAGGTTCGATCATTCTTTTTATAAATTTTAAGACTTTGACATCGCAAAAACAATGATCAAGTTTTTAGCGCCGTTGCCGGGGAACTAAAATATTAAGAAAGCTTAATTTTTATTACTCTAGCAATTTTTTTTTATTTTCTGTAATTTAATTTAATTTTTTCTATTTTAATTTTTAACTTAGCTAATTTTTCTTCTGTTATTGTTTCCTCCTTTCAGGTACCTCTAGTTTATGACTAGAAGGAACCGGACATGACCCCTAATCTACGACAGTGATATTGAAAGAACAGTTCGCAGAAATTGTAGAGAGATAAGGCGAAGCTTAAACTACATAGAAGGAGAGCAAGAAGGCGAAACCAATCCTACTGAAGGGATGGCTGAGAATCATCCGCCACCTCAAGAGATGGCCGAAAATCATGCTCCACGTACTATGTATGACTATGCCAAACCTAGTTTAATAGGAACTGAATCTAGTATTGTTAGGCCTACTATTGCTGCAAATAATTTTGAACTGAATCCTAACACTATACAGATGATACAACAGTTTGTTCAATTTGATGGTTTGCAGGACGAAGATCCTAACACACACTTAGCAATTTTTTTAAAATTTTGTGATACCTTCAAGATAAATGGCGTTTCTGATGATGCCATCCGTCTTCGGTTATTTCCCTTTTCTTTGAGGAATAAAGCCAAATAGTGGTTACATTCTCTTCCACGAGGGTCAATCACTACATGGGATCAGATGACCGAAAAATTTTTACTAAAATATTTTCCACCGCCAAAACGCCAAATTGAGGAATGATATCTCTTCTTTGTGTGCAGATGGATTTAGAGACACTTTATAATGCATGGGAGAGATACAAAGATCTCATAAGGAGGTGCCCACACCACGGATTACCTTTGTGGCTACAGTCCAACCTTTTTACAAGGGTGTGAACCCTTCAACAAGGCAACTAATCGATTCACCACGGTGGAACCCTAAACAACAAAACTCTCCGGCGGCCTATGAGTTTATAAGAGATGTCACCAATAACTATCGCTGGCAAGTTACAAGGACAAGGCCACCAAAGCAACGAGTTTTCAACATCGATGCAAAGTGACCGTGGTGCTTCCAAACCAGTAGAATTACTACATAAAAATTTGATGGTTTATATGGTTCTTCGCAGCACATCCAGTTATGCGAAGGCGACGCAAGTGAAGGAGTGGTGAATCCCGAGTACCCACCCTACTGACAGGGGCATGGAGAGCGAACAAATGAACTATATGGGTAACAATTTCCGATCTAACAATAACCCTTATAGTAATACTTATAATCCAGGTTGGAAGAACCACCCCAATTTCTCATGGGGCGGTCAAAGAAATCAAAGGCAACAACCATCCCAAAACTTCCAACAACAGCCCTACCCATAGGAAAAGAAGCCAAACCTTGAAGAGATGCTGACAAACTTCATAGCAGCCTCATAAATACATTCCCAAAATACAGAAACACGTTTCCAAAAGATAGAAACAAACTTGAGGCATTGAAACAAGAGTTCAAGGATCAAATCGGGCAACTCGCTAAGCAAATTTCCGAGAGACCACATGGAAGACTACCGAACAACACCGAGACTAACCCAAGGGAGCAAGTTCAAGCCATAACAGCTCAAGATAGTGAAGGGTTAGACGAGCCCAATTCGAGGCAAGAGAACGTGGTCAAAGAAGGTAAGGTTGAGGTAAGTAATAATAAGCCAAAACCGGTAATCAAAGAGTACCAACCTCGCATACCATATCCCGAAGCATTAATGAGAGACGACACAGAGGAATAGTTTGGTAAGTTTCTTAAAATTTTAAAGAAATTACATATTAACTTACCATTACTTGAAGCTCTTACGCAGATGCCAGACTCTAGAAAATTCCTAAAAGAGTTGTTGACGAAAAAGCGAAGGATAGACGAAGCATCACATGTGGAACTAAACGCAATGTGCTCGGCAGTATTGCAAAATAGACTACCACGGAAATTAAAAGATCCAGGGAGTTTTACAATTCCATGCTTAATTGGTAGTTTATCTATTGATAATGCGTTAGCTGATTTAGGGGCAAGCATAAATGTCATGCCTTATAAATTGTTTAAACAACTAGGTCTAGGGAGGCCCAAACAAACTAGGATGAGCATTCAATTAGCTGATAAAACTGTTAGAATTCCTAGGGGCATAATTGAAGATGTACTCGTAAAAATTGACAAATTTGTATTCCCAGTAGACTTTGTCATTTTATACATGGATGAGGACAACACAATCCCCCTAATTTTAGGAAGACCATTCTTAGCAACTGCTAGAACTAAAATCGATGTTGATGCAGGCAAACTTATACTCTGTGTAGGTGACGAGACAGTCACTCTTCAAGCCCTCGATTCAACTAGAACATCGAATAATCAAGGTGAGAAAATAAATTCGAATGATAACCATTCGGTTAACCCTTCTTTTCAGGAAGCACCACAAAATAATACAACTGAACCCGATCCTATACCGTGTTCCAACAAAGAAATAACTCATGAGGAACGAGGGATTTAGATCGATGATCTAGACGAGTGGAAGACACATTTTAAGGAAAAATTAGGGATACACAAAGCAGAACCAGAGCCACTCCACGCGGCAAACAAGTTCAAAATCGGAGATCAAGTATTGATTGATAAAGCAGACCCTCGAATATCTCCTCCTGACCCTAACACTAACAAAGGAATCCATTTTAGGGTAATCAGTGTTTTTCCATACGGAACAGTAGAGGTAAGTGATCCTATTTTTGGCACATTCAATATAAACGCATCTCGACTTGAACTATATTATGATAATGAAACTGATAGCATGAGGAAGGACTTTCAACTCCTCAAACCACCCTGATTAAGCGAACGAGAGGTGAGTCTAGCTTAAGACTTTAAATGAGCACTTCTCGGGAGGCAACCCGAGTACTAACCCCATTAACTTTTACATTTTTATTTTTTCTTATTTATTCTATTTTATCCTTTCTTTATAGTACCTAACTATAAACTAACCAAAAGTATAGAATTCCGTGCCACGGGCTTGCACACACGGCCGTGGCGTGGGCCGTGTGGATGCACCGAATCACCGTCTCGACATGGCGTAGATGGTACGAGTCAGAGCGAATCAATTTTTGAATCACGGGCTCCAACCACCACACCACGGGCACCGACAAAACCCCACCGCCGTGCGATGCGGCCGTGGTCGACACTGGTAGTTTACACACGAGCGTGGCACCCTGAACATGGGCGTGGGAGAAACGATACGATACTCAACACGACCGTGCGAGGCAGCCGTGTGACTTGGCACGCCCATGGTACACGGGCGTGGGGCTGTACCAGGCCTGAAAATCTATTTAAACCCCCTCTTTTCTCTCTTATCCTACTAACTTTCAACTTTCCACCCTTTTCATTTTTTCCCATTTCTCTTCTAACAAACCCTTGAGCTACACCAAATGCCGAAGAAGCGGAAGGAACCAAGCATAGTCTTCCTGTGGGAGACGGATCTACATAAGTTCATGCCGGCCGCTTCATTTACTCGACAAGCCAAGGGTCTTTGAGACCATTTAATTTTTCTTCTTCTTTACTCTTCTCCTTTATTTTCCTTTTCTTTAATTCTCTTATGTTTATTTTATCTTAGTTTCTTGGTTTTAGGTTCTAAAGGCTGCTAGGGAATCACACCTCGACCACGACCACCACTCCACCACAGCCTTAGAAATCACACCCACCTCGCAAACCATCCAACAATAAGGACTCTTCGGTCCATTAATCTTTTCTTTTAATTTTATTTCATTTTGTATTTTCCTTCACTTTAGCTTGCTTTTCTTTAAATATATAATTAGTATAGTTTGAATTATTATTATCATTTTCTGGCTAATTCTGCATGAGCTACCCAATTTCTTCATCTAGCGCAGAGACTGTGGATGGCCACCGTACCACCACCAGAAACGCCTCCTCCAACTTATCTTTCACCTCCAACGCAAGGATTTCATCCATAATTCAGGGAGTTTCACCTCTCTCCATATATTTTGAATTTATACTTAATTGTCTATATATATATCTTTGTACATTGAGGGCAATGTACATCTTAAGTGTGGGGGGTGAACAACCTAAAAAGGTGCCTAACTTTTTTCATTATTCTCAAATTCCTGAAATTAGGTGCCAAACTTTTTGCATTATTCTCAAATCCTGAATTATGTCTTGTTTCTTAAGTAAGTTTCTCATATTATAATTAGAATGAAATTCCTGTGATTCATGATTTTTTTTTGATATATCTTAGATTAAGTCATTGATAATTGTGCATTGATAATTAAATTCTAAGATACTAGAGAATCATGCATGATAAGTCTATTTTTTAAAAAATTAAAAATTTTTCTAGGTTGTCTACTTGAATTTGAATATTGCTTTGAAATTTGAAATTTACGAGGTTGACATCAAAATACCCATAATTTTTGTGAGATTTTGAGCCTTATAGAGCATCAATTCTTTTTCTTGCTCACTTTATTGATTATGAGTGTGTCAACATTGATTTGTTATTCTAGAACTTGCATTGATTATACATGTCGAGACCACACTTTTTGATTTGATATACAAAGATGATAAAGGCACTTAGGTTTTAACCCACTTACTCCACTAAAAACCTACCTTCATAATTAACCCCTAGTAAACCCCGTTGAATCCTAACAACCCTTTTATTGACTCACCCACTAATACTAATCCAAAACCCTTTTTATTTGTTATACTATCCTTTTTAACTACCCTTATGTCGAGATTTGATTTGATCAGTTGCCTAACTATGATCTTTATTTCAGTAATTTATTCCTTATTATGACTTGTTCTTAAAAAAAAAAAAGAAGAAAATTTTGAAGTATATTCATTATTAGTTCTATGAGCTTATACATGTAAATTCCAAATCTTGAAAAAGAAGCTCGTTTTATTAGTTTCCAGTTAATATAATTATTTATTATTAGTTCGTGTTTCTAGTTAGGTAATTTGTCAGGTCAGTCTCGATTCTAACCCTCTAATTCAGCCTTTATCCACACCTTTAACCCAAGCCCCATTACAACCCTGTTAAAGACCTTTTTGTTTGTGTATCATTTCATATCATAGTGGTGAAGATTTGATTTTCATGCAAGCCTATGGGATTAACTTTTCATGTTTGACTTTTGAGTGCTTAATTCTGAACCTTAAACACTTTGAGTGATTTGAGTGAATCTTTAGTGAGGATGTCAATCCCTGTTGATTTTGAATCAGGGGTAATTATTTAGATGAGGGGAAACACCTATGTTTTGTGCTACAATTGTATGACTTAGACTGTTTGAATCTTTAGAACCCTTTGAGTTGAATTATCCATGTATGAATTATCCTTAAATTATGACAAAACATTATTAATGACTATTATGATTTAAGGGAAGTTTGTTTTAATTATGAGTTGAGAATTTTGCTTGAGGACAAGCAAAAGCTTAAGTGTGGGGGTATTTGATAAACCGTAAAAGTAACATATTTTAATCCCACATTTAGCATGCTTTTGGATGAATTATCCCTTATTTTATGTAATTTGGTGCTCTTAATCCTTTATTTTCATGTTTTATACTCAGGGAAGCACCGGAGGATGAAAAGAACGAAAAACGGGCTTAAAACGGGCCAATTGGGCCAGATCACGAAATCAACACGGCCTGGACCCAAGACCACACGGCCGTGCCTCATTAATGAAGTCCAACACGGCCTGGCCATGATTCACACGGGCGTGTGCCATGGCCGTGCCCCTATCGTGGCAAAGAGAAGTTTCATTCGGATTGGGATACTTAGGGGCAAAGAAACACATTCCAAAAGCCAATTTATACACCCTAAGTATGACCTAAAAGGGGGAGTCCAAGGCTATCGTCTAGGGGCGTCTTGCTAGGCCAGAGAAGGAAGATTTGTGGGGATTCACTCGAGGATAGCCAGTTGATTCATCTATAGAAGTCAGAATTATACTCAAGACGGAGGATCTCTCCTTCAATTCCTTCAGGGGGTTTTAGGGATTTCTTATGTTTTGTTTTATCTTTTCTTCTGAGATGTTTTCTTTTATTGTTATGAACTAAACCCTCGGATACCTGAGGGGGATGAAACTTAGATGAATCTTGTTATCGTTTGCTGAACTATATGATAAATATTTGACTTGTTCTGAATTATGTGTTCTTAATTCATGTGTTGATATTTCTGGGATATTGATTCAAGTTTGATGTGCTTAGGTGGAGGAGAAAAAGTCCCTGTCTAAGAGTAGATCTAGCATAATTAAGCGGAGTTGATCGCACGCCTAGAGATAGGGTGACGAGATTTTGTCGGAGTAGGGTGAAACCTAATATGGGATTCCATAGATCGAGTTAATGCAATTCTAGGGGTTTTAATTTGAAAGAGATTTCAATTAGTCAACCTAGGGTTAGACGTTATTCGCTTCGAGAGAAGGTTTAATATACATTAGGGAATCCTACGGATCAAGTCAAATGAATAAATCGTCTGGTTCAGAGTTAGATAACAAGTGAAGTCTAGGTGGATTCTTCCTTGGGTGTCGTCTTAATCAATTGGTTTTTCCTCAAGTTATTTTCCCAAATTCATTCTTCTTTGTCTTAGAGTCTTTAGTTTAGTAGTTAATTAATTTAGATTAAACACACAAATTCCCTTTATTTTAGGCTAGATAATAAAAAGAAAGTTAGTATTAGTACTTTTAGTTCCATTGGGTTTGACATTCCGGTCTTGGCACTAAACTATACTACTGTTCGATAGGTGTGCTTGCCTCAAATCGTTGTCATAGTTAGTTTCCAGGTTCGATCATTCTTTTTATAAATTTTAAGACTTTGACATTGCAAAAACAATGATCACGTATACCCCACACTAGAGGTCCTGGCATACTTCCGCATCTATTCCATGGCTGAATCTATAGGTTACCGTATCCAAGCTATGGTTTTATACCCTTTTTCCTCATTCTTTGCATCCCATTGGACTTACCTCGTGTTTACTGTCCCGGTGGACTTTATCTGTTCTGTGCTTCTTTTTCCAGTAGACTATCTATTTTGTGTTTACTGTCCCAATAGACTATCTCTTTTCTGTGTTTACTGTCCCAACAAACTTTCTCTGTAGATGTCATAAAGTTTTTCATCCATTGTCTTACTCAACTTACCTGGCTTCCATAGTAGCTTTCATCTATGGTCTTACACCGTAGACCTTATACCTTCTACCATGCCGACATGGCATATTTCATCCATAGTCTTACGCTACGTACTTCATACTAGACTGTCATAACCTCTTTCATCTAAGGTTTTACATCATATATCGTTGTCACGGTGTCGCCCTGAAGGACCAATCAATACCGTCGTCGCGGTAAATACCTTTCCATGATTTCATTTCCTGCATCCTCTTCCTATTACCTCCTTTCCACCACCTAACATTGATGCTCGAACATCACAGTGTTTCTTCTGCAAGACCCAGAACTTCGCCCAAGGCGATATCTAATAGGTTCACTCATCATTTCCCTTCCTAACTTCATCCATGCCATGAAGGTTTTTCCCACAGTCATGCAATGCCTGCTCATATCATACTATAACCCTTTCATGCTTACTGTCATGCATCTAAAAATATTCATACTTATGCAAACATGGTATACTCAGATAACATAGTTCATAACAATAGGTTTGGAGTCTGGAACTCACCTAAAATTTCATCGTTTCTATAGTTTAGCTCCCTCAAACGCCAGAGCTTCCATTCTCTTGGAAGCTAAGCATTTACAACCAAAAGCCATGGGTTATACTTAATATTCTTAGCTTAAACTCATTTTCCAAAAACATGCAGAACCCTTAAAATAGTTCTAAAGATTTATAACCTCATTTTTTAACCTTTACATACACAAAAGGGTTAAGAACCTTACCGCTTATTGGTATCCCTACTTTTCCATCTCAATCCTTATGAAGTTTACTCCATACAGAACCTTCCATGGCCTCCTCTTCTCCAAAGAAACCAAAGATGATGATGATGATGAGAGAAAATAAAATAGAATCAGGAAAAAAATCATCCCTAGGAGCACTCCCAACTATTTATAGTCATTCCTGCTCTATTACCAACCTCATGAGAACTGTGCATTCACAATGGAATTGGCTGGTTATTTTCTAACCAAACCAGATTTGGTTCTTATCCATGTCCAATTTCGTTTCCAGCTTTCCCGTTTCTTTCAATAGAGGCTGGCAACTTATGATCTCTTTCAATTAAGTCCTCCAATCATTTCAAATTTCTGAGTTATTAGGAATTCGGGTGTTACAACTCCTCCTCCCTAAGAATAAATTTCGACCTCAAAATTTCCTGTCATGCCAACCCTAGAGACTGACTCAGATAACCCTTCATCCATTATCCTTACCAATTCTCCTAATTTGGTCCTCTTTGCACATTCTTATTTTCTTTCACCTTCACCCGATTGGCAAATTCTTAATACCTAGTGAAATAAGAGTATCGGTTCCCTGGCAGACACTTAGTCACTCCACTGTAGGGTTCTCTGTCCTATAGCATCTTTTTACTATCATAACTTGGTGGGTATTCCCTAGCAAATGCCGCCTGTCTATTAACTCTTCATTTTTAACATTGGCGAATCTCAATTGTCAATTCATTAGCAACTTTTAGTCCTTCCGCTTCGCAACTCCGATCTATATTCCTCACTTTAATCCTTCAATCTCTAGGCTCGTTCGCATGCTAACCTTACTAATCTGATGGGTCAATTCTTTCTTTTCACAAGGTAGCTAAGCTTGCCCATGACTCATCCCTTTACTACTATCTTGGCGAAGTGTCAGAGCGACTACTCTGACTCCACAATCCTACTCCAATAGTAACAAAGGCTTTTTGCCTTACTCAAAGTAGGTAGTAGCTGAAAAGCCATTTGACTCGTTCTTTCTTTTTAGGCGGTTACACTCTATTGGATAACAGTTGGCATCCATTCCCATCTTGGGACTACCAAAAGACACTTTCTTTCCTGATGCTAACAAATGTCCTACCATCATTGGTGGGTTTGAACAGTTTCTTATTACTTATTAAATTTCCCTAACTTCCTACGCTCTCCTTTTGGTTATAAATAGTCTAAGACGCTAAAGGGAAGTTCATAAACTTGCAAGCCTTTTGGCTTGATTCATCTTCCCACTATCTTTCACTTCTCTTCTTCATATCTTTCTTTTTCTCCTCTTACCTCCTCACTAGAATGTAATTTCCTTTGATAATCTCACATTAAAATTTTTTCCAAAACTACTTTCCTTAACCTCTATTTTTCCTAGCCTAATAGCCTAATACTATATGGGGGTGCCCATGGCCTCGGGAAATTTGTTTTCTCTACCTTACTTGTGGTCTCGACGTGAATCGAAGGAAGTGTCGACCATGCACTTCCACTGTTTTTCTCATCGTCTTCTGGAGGAGAAGTTCTATCATGAAGGATTATACACAGACTTTACTTCTAATTAGCCTAAAACGTGGAAAGAGCCCTTTTCAAGAACTGAAAAGGTTTCTCCCCCGTAACCAATTCGTTACGTCTTCTTCTGTAACATGATGAGGAAACCATGCTAGCACCACTCACTTCCCGCCTTACCTGTCTCCTTTATCCCCCGACCAAACTTGACACAAGGGCCTTCTTTCTTAGGCTCCACTGTTACTGCCAAGTATATTCGCCACTACGCCACTCTTTCAATGTGAATCCTATGCTCCTCCCATAGGATTGCTAATGTCATATTTGGGTTCTACATACCCAATTATCAGTGGGGTCGTTCCTACTTCTTCCTAATGATCAACAAAGAAGCAAGATATGGTCGACGTAGCTACCTACTTGGCGACTAATATTACTACACTTCTTTTGTACCTTTCATCCATTGAAATTTCTTTTCTCTATTATTTTTACTTTCAATCAATGTATCTACTTATTTTTACTTTCCTTATATCTTTTAAATATTTATTTACTATAATTTTTATCACCACATTTCCTCAAATATACTTTCTGTATATAATTTTTATATTCAATTATTGGTACTTACCTCTCGATTCGCCAACTTAGGCGCATACATCTACATATCACATGTATTCTCTTAACAAGACTAAGAATACGTGGGACTTAGCCAATTTGGTCAGGGGACCCACTAAACCTATGCTCTGATACCATTCAAATTAGAACACCCCACACCTAATCCGTCCACCGAATCCGGGTATGGAGCATTACGAATAGACTTATACTTAATTTTTTTTTTGCTAACTTAACTGTCAATGAATAGTTTGAAATTAAAACTATCTAATAATGATTTTAAAATTAATAATTCTTACAACAGAGGCCTTAAACCACTAAATGTTTGGATCCTCACAGATTCTATTTCTAATCAAACTATTGGTTTACAAAATAACTTCTTAAAATATTGCTAAGGACTATCTGTCCTAAGAATACAGACTGTAGGGAAATTATCTGGCCTCGTTGTTTTGATTCTAAGGCGAAGACTCCAAAGGTACCCCATTTCTATGTGCATGACTCTATCTGCCTGTCATCCTCGTTCACCACTCCATCTGGCTTGGTCCCTCCTCAAAGTCTTCAATCAACCTTGCAAATCTTGCGAACATACGCCAACTAGTTGTAAGTTCGAATGAACATAGTGAGTTCATTCATTGTACAATAAATAACCCTATCACGCAAGGGTAACGAATGTAAAATAAAATAAAATTAACATAAATTAACTCCCTGCTCGCTCGAGGGAAGTGTTCTTTATCAAGGTGGCAGACTCCACTCGATTCTTTAAGCTATTCAGCTCACCATAAGACATTTCTCTGGCTGAACTCTCCTTTTGACGAAAATCCATATACCTCACCATATCAGTGAGTCCTAACCTTAATTCTTGTCTATTCTACCTTTCTTTCCTTGGCAAACATCCATAGTCGAATCAGTCAATAGTAGACTTCCTTATTTCAATATCATAGTCCAAAAGCACTTGCTGACATTTCCCTACCACGCTGACCTTTAGCATGACTTGCCACTCTGGCGAAATCGTTCTTAGTCCACCTTATCGTTTGTAGTGTGGGGTTACTTTTAGTAATTTACCTTATGCGCAAGACTACCCTAGGACCCCACCCACCCCATGTGATTAACAACTAACCTATTTTCCTAGAAGGCCATGGCTCATAATACTATACTATTCTATCATCTTACTTACTCGTTTCCTCACTACATGTCATCATTTTGGTGGCATACTCGCCATAGACTTTCCTCAAAGAGGAATAGTCTTAGTAGACATTTTGTCTTCTTTTTTTCCTACTTAGGCCAGCTACTGTACGGCCTATCTCCCTCTAATTCTTGTTTGGTCTTTGCCTATGATCTCACACCCCGAAAATCAGCGGATCTAAATAGATGAGAAAGATAGGCATCTAGAATTTAGGGTGCGTTGTGGTAACATAATTTGCCACCCTATTGACCTAACTCCTGTATGTCATTTTATGTCATTATGTTATGGTTGACGTTCCTATGAACGAGTATGTATTCTTGTAGAGTGATGTAAATATTTGCACATGTGTTTTATGAGAAGTACCTGTAAGTACGTAAATGAGGCGAACAAAGTGCGGCATGGTATGGCGATGTGTAATATGCTGGTATGGGGAATTATGTGTTATAAAGTATGATTCTGTTATAAATAAGAATGAGATTTACATAAATGTCTCTACTGTGATGAGTTGGCTAATAGAGTCTGGGTAAGTGTGACAAGTCATGTTGCAAGCGTGAGTATGTTCATTGTCTAATACCTTCTTGTTATAAAATTTTAGCACTGGAAATTTTGTTTCATATAAAAATATGGAAAGAAACTTTATTTGTGATGCCTCTGGTAGGGCAGTTTTATTGCAAATCAGACTGGTAGATCACCCGACCTAGTGGATGAATACGATATGTGTAAGACCATGTGGGTGAGGCCCTATGGAATCATTTGATGATACGCCAAGACGATGAGACGGTGTAAGACCATGTGAATGAGGCTCTATGGCATTCATTGTGTTGGTCCGTCGGGACAGTAAACTCGAGAATTCTTTAGAAAGCCTTTGTGGCGAATTCTTTGGAAAGCCTTTGTGGCGAATTGTTGTTCCATCCTTGTGGTAAGACCTGGGTATGCCTATCGAGCATTATCTAAAAGAGTTCTTGATAGTGAACTCGTTTATTGATTCCGTCATAGTGACTACCATGATAGGGAACTTGGGGTATTTGGAATGTTGATGGTACAAGTGTTCGCCAAACTTGGAATTTCTTAGGTTCGTTATTGAAGTCATATGGGAGTTTATCGCTTGAATTAAACGTTACATCCTTCAATGCAAGTTTAGTTGTTTGGACTGATTTGAAAATATGATGTAACTGGTGTTCTGATAATTGTTGGATTATGTGAAGGAATACGTTAATAGCAGTATCTGTTGAGTATCATTTTGGAAAGTGTAACCAACTATTATTTGCAAAGAAATTGTATAATGGGATTCGAAATATGGTGTGAGGTATGGTTATTCGCCAACTAAGAGTCAGAAGAGTATTCACCAAGGTCTGAGAGGGAATCCAAACCCTTGAGTCGAGAAATTCTACAACATTATTTAAAGGTAATGATGAGTGAGGCCTGCTAGATTCTTTTGAACTTATATGTGTCTTTTGGAATGCAAGTCTGAGAATTGAACCAGTGCGCTAGGAGAGACCAAGTCGGGGAATACGCCATGGTGGTAGACCAAGGGCAATATTATGCATACATAGGGACCTTCTTAGAATTATATTTTTCAAATGAAAAATAGTAATACATGCTATGAATATGTCTATTTTATCAAACATTTATGTTGTAAGGGTTTATACTACCTTTGAAAGTCTATGACAAATGATAAATGTTTTATTTAAACTTATTGTCCTAGAAAGGATTTTAAATAAATAAGATGTACATTCATTATGACTTTCATAGATGGTAAAATTTTGCTAAGTATGTAGGTATTGTGACATATTATATTCAAATCTGGTAAATTAGGTTAGGTATAGTGTGTCACACATGCCTTGTTTTTTTATCTCTTCCATCATTTTAGAGTATTCTTTCAGATCCGTTTGCCACTACTTACACTTTCTTATAACTCTTCTTCCACATGTCTGGCTTCTCGTACTTAACACACTAGTCGTATACTCCTCACTTAAGGTCCTGGCGTACTTCTATATCTGTTCCATGCCTGACTCTATGGGTTGTCGTAGCTGATCTGTGGTCTTATACCCTTCTTCCATCTTCTCTACGTCCCATCGGGCTTACCTTGTGTTTATTATCTTGGCGAACTTACCTTGTGTTTACTGCCTTGGCAGACTTACCTTCTATTTACTGTCCCAGCGGACTTTATCTATTCTATGATTATTGTTTCAGTGGACTATCTATTCTGTGTTTACTGTCCCAGCAGACTATCTATATTTTGTGGTTACTATCCTAACGGACTTTCTCTGTGGATGTCATAAAGTCTTTCATCCATGGTCTTACTCATCTTACCTGGCTATCATAGCATTTTTCATCTATGGTCTTACATCGTATACCTTATACCTTGTACCATGTTGCCATGGCATCTTTCATCAATAGTCTTACGCTACGTACTTCATACCAAACTTCAATAGCCCCTTTCATCTATAGTCTTACGTCATATACCGTCATCACAGTGTTAGCCTAAAGGACCAGTCGATACCACCATCGTGGTAAATACCTTCCTATGATTTCATTTCCTGAATCCTCCTCCCATTACCTCTTTTACACCACCTAACATTGATGTTCGAACACCGCAGTGTTCCCTTCACAAGGCCCAAAGCTTCGCTCGAGGTGGTATCTAATAGGCTCACTCTCAATTTCCCTTCCTCAGTTCATCCATGCCATGAAGGCTTTTCCCACAGTCATGCAATGCATGCTCATATTATACTATGACCCTTTCATGCTTATTGTCATAGATCTATGGATATTCATGTTTATGCAAACATGGTATACTCAAATAACATAGTACATAACAACGGGTTTAGAGTTTGGAACTCACCTAAAACTTCATCATTTCCACTGCTTAGCTCCCTTGAACGCCAGAGTTTCCATTCTCCTGGAAGCTAAGCATTTACACCCAAAAACCATGGGTTATACTTAATATTCTTAGCTTAAAATCCTTTTCCAGAAACATGCAGAACTCTTAAAATAGTTCTAAAGATCGATAACCTCATTTCTTAACCTTTACATACATAAAAGTGTTAAAAACCTTACCGCTTATTGGTATCCTTACTTTTCCATCTCAATCTTTATGAAGTTTGCTCCATACAGAACCTTCCATGGCCTCCTCTTCTCCAAAGCAACCAAAGATGATGATGATGATGAGAGAAAATAAAATAGAATTAGAAAGAAAATCATCCCTGGGTGTCATCTCCCAACTATTTATAGTCCTTCCTGCTCTATTATCAACCTCATGAGAACCGTGCATTCACAATCATTGTGTCTCTGACCGCTTCCGGACGTACTAACGTCTAGAGTGTAAATACTGCAATAAAATATAGAGGTATAAGACAGTATCCGCAAGGATACAGGTCAATTTGTAATATAATTTTACAACGGAGTAGGTTAGTTTTCTGAGGATTGTACCCAAGGGGGCGAGTGCTAGATCAATTTTAATTAAAAACTAAAAGATCTAATTAGTACTTTAAATTAGTTATAGTGCGAAAACATAAAATAAAAGATTTTTAGGGTTTTTATAATAATAAATAAAATATCATAAAAGAAATAAACTTCAAGAGATAGAAAAGGAGAATGAATCAAATCTTGATTATGGGTGATTAGCTTTCTTCATTAATCACCATCAACATTCGTTTCGAGTTCCTCGTCAATCAACTAGTCACTACCTATAACACCCCTTATCCGTGCCCGAAGCTGGTACCGGGTTTGAGGCATTACCTAACTAAACTCACTTGACATATCAAAACGGGCTATAAAATTTCGTTTAAACCCATCACTAGCACATACTCGGCCTAAGGGGCCCTAAACATGCCTCCGAGAGGTATCGAAACTATTCCGGGAACTTTTATGAACTCAAGAAACTTTTCAACAAAGCAGGAGCCACACGCCCGCATTGGTCTAGGGACACGCCCGTGTGCCCCTAAGACATGCCCGTGTCTTTCACCCGTGGTCGACACTGACTAACTTCGCACGGCCTTGACATGCCCGTGGCCCTAGCCCGTGTGCCAAACCTTGGCAATCTGACTTATCCACACGGCCTATACACACGTCTATGTGCTCCAGCCGTGTGGCGATTTAAATTCCAAGTGCAAGGTGCAGACTTCACACGGCCTAGGCATACGCCCATGTGCTAGCCGTGCTTCCCACACGATCTAGACACACGCTCGTGTGTCTACTCATATGGACAATTAGTAGGCTATCTACCAAGCCCTTTGCCACTCTAAATTGCACACACACACACACTAATTCAATTCAACATAATTCATAACCCAAAGGCATAACTAAGTACTCAATTCAACAACCATACAAAAGAGCATACACTTCAAGAAAATCACTTTCATTAAGCATAAGAGTTTGCCAAGTATCGGCCTAACTAAATAGACCATTACAAAAGAGAACTTTAGTGCCTTACAAAGCCAACACTTTGGCCAACAATTACGACCTAACAAAATACTCGAGTCCTATACATGCCATACTCAAAATAAGTCTAAATTTTTATACCAAAGTGGTGTCGATAGTGTGATTTCCGAACTCCTACGTCCTCGTTCCTCGAGTTATCTTAGCAATACTACAAGGAGAAATAGCAATGAAAGGGGTAAGCATAAAGCTTAGTAAGTTTGCATGGATATAAATAGCAACAATAAGCTTATAAAATAATCTATCCGTGACATTAACTAACCATACATAAGTCATAGGCTTCTTGCCATACTTACTCACAATTGCCCTTATTTTGCACATACCGTGCCACATATCGTAATCGTTTCTTCGTAACTCATTCACGAGTACTTGTATTCACTCATTCATATGACTCTAGTACAAATCTCATTTCTACTTCTAAACTCATCTACTTATCCCTTTAATCACTAGGGATAGTCAAAGACGCATATTCAACGTCATTCATGTAGGGACGAAGCCAAGCCACATCCCCGAGGTGGTCTTACATGGAGTCATTTCTAAACCAATGCTATATCCCGGATATGGTCTTATATGGACGTTCACATCAAGTATCGATGCCATATCCCGGATATGGTCTTATACGATTTTTGTATTCATTACCGAAGCCATATCCCGGATATGGTCTTATACGGGATTTCAACTTGGTGCCGAGGCCATGTCCCAGACATGGTCTTATACGGGACCTTATCTATTTCATATCTCGATGATAGCATTTTCATATTCACATGGTCCACTAGGACTTCAACATCTCATTCAACATAAATTTAATGGAGTATCATGCATCAATATGATACCAAGCATTCTCAATTATGCTAACATAAATATTGCATTAATCACATACAACTTACCTCGATTCCAAAATGAGCTAACTCGTCGGTTTAATCCAAGACTTTGTTCTTTCCCCGGTCGAGGCGAATTCTCGGTTCTTCTTGCTCTATAATAGCAATTTAGTTCATTTTAATCACCAAATTAATAAAAGCATTTCAATAATCATGCTTAGGCAAAATTACTATTTTGCCCCTAGGCTTTGGCAAAATGACCATTTTGCCTCTAGGCTCAGAAATAAATTCCAATCACATTTCAACCTTCAACAAGACTAGGTGTACATTTAATACTCTTATAGCTATCATCAAAACTCAACATTTCACCTAATTACCACAAATTTGTAACCTTTTCATTAAGGTCCAATTACGTGTTTTCAAGACAACACCTTTCACAAAAGTTATTCATCTAACAACTAAGACTCAATTTCTTCCATAAAAATGCAGTAAATAACTATGATAGCTCTCATGGAAAAACTCTAAACTTTTCACCATATTTCACAATAGTACCCTCATTTGAAAGCTTAAGCCTTAGGGGTCTCAAAAGTACAATTATTTTCAAGAAAAGATCACTAGAACACTTACTTGAATGGATGAGAGCTTGCTGAAATTTTGAGCTTTCAAAAACCCCTATTTGCTTGCTATTTTCGGTGGAGAGGGATGAGCAAAAAGATGGACATCATCTTTTCTTTATTCTAATATTAAACTAACAATTTAGTCCACCAAACATCACCAACTTTGACCAACTTGGTCAAGTCTTGTCCCCTATGAAGTCTATGGCCGGCCAAGCCAATATTGAGGGTCTAATTGCCTTTTAAAGACCTCCAATTGCCAATCTATGGCTATTTGGTACCTTTAGCTTGTAGAATGGAACTTTCGCACTTTATGCAATTTAGTCCTTTTTCGCGATTAAACATGAAGTCGCTAAAATTAAAGCACCAAAATTCTCATGCACATATACTATCATGCTCTGACTCATAATATAACATGGAAATAAATTTATCTAATCTTGGATTAGTGGTCCCGAGATCACTATTCCGACTAGCCCCTAAATCGGGCTGTTATAATTCTCCCCCTTAAGGATTTTCGTCCCCGAAAATCTTACCGGTGAAAAGGTTGGGATATTTGTTTCTCATCATTTCCTCGGGCTCCCATGTAGCCTCTTCTATTCTGTGCCTTTGACATAGAACTTTCACTAGGGCTATGTTGTTGTTTCTTAACTGCTTGACCTCTCGCGCCAAAATTCTAACCGGTTCTTCACCATAAGTCAAGTCCGGTTGTATCTCTATCTCTCGTCTTGAACTATGACGCGCGAAGAAGGTCCAACGGCATCTATCGGCGCAACATGGATATATGAAAACGTCATGAATCTTTTCTAGTTCAGGTGGCAAGGCCAACCGATAAGCTACCGGTCCTATCCTCTCGGTAACTTTGTAAGGTCCGATAAAACGCGGACTCAATTTGACCTTACGGCCAAATCTGAGGACTTTCCTCCAAGGTGATACTCTCGAGAACACTTTATCACCGACTTTGAATTCTATCTCTTTCCTTTTCAAATCTGAACAGGAGTTTTGTCTATCTGAGGCGACTTTCAAACAGTCACATATCACTTTTACCTTCTCTTCAGTTTCCTTAACCAAGTCGACCTCGTGTATCTATTTTTCTCTGAGTTCTGACCAATACAAGGGCGTTCGGCACTTACGCCCATACAATGCCTCATAAGGCGCCATCTTCAAACTTGACTGAAAATTGTTGTTGTAGGCGAATTCCACCAACGGTAAGTATTTCTCCTAACTACCTTGGAATTCTAAAACACAACATCGAAGCATTTCTTTGAGTATCTGAATTACTCTCTCCGACTACCTGTCGGTTTGTGGATGAAAGGCTGTACTGAAACTCAATTTCGTGCCCATGGCCTCTTGCAACTTTTTCCCAAAATCGTGACGTGAATCTCGGATCTCTATCCGAAATGATCAACAACTGTACACCATGAAGTCTTACTATCTCAGACATGTACAAGTCTGCCAATTTATCAAGCGAATAGTTGACTTGCACTGGTATAAAATGGGCTGACTTTGTGAGTCTATCAACCATTACCCATACTGCATCTTTCTTTTTTGGAGTCAACGATAAACCCGTCACAAAATCCATGGTAATGCGGTCCCATTTCCATTCAGGGACCATAATGGGCTAAAGTAAACCCAAAGGTACTTGATGTTCAGCCTTCACTTGCTGACAAATCAGGCATTTCGATACAAACTCAGAAATGTCTTTCTTCATACCAAGCCACCAATACCATTTCCTCAAATCATTGTACATCTTCGTGCTGCCTGGGTGTACATTCAAACATCCGCTATGCGCTTCATGCAAGATTCTACGAATAAGCTCATCATTTTTAGGTACACAGACCCTATCTCGAAATGTCAGACACCCATCAGGATTTACTCGAAAGTCTAACTCAACATTCGACTCACATAAAACTCTCCTGGCTTGCAAACTGTTATCATCTTTCTGAGCTTCACAAATCTCTTGGAGGAACAATGGCTTAGCCCTCAATTCTGCTAAAACGGAACCATCATCCAACAAAGTCATCTGAGTACTCATGGCTCTTAGTGCAAATAATGATTTTTTTCTCAAAGCATCGGTGACTACGTTCGCCTTTCTCGGATGGTAGTCAATTACCAACTCATAATCCTTAATCAGCTCTAACCACCATCGTTGCCTCAAATTCAATTCCCTTTGAGTCATCAAATATTTTAGGCTTTTATGGTCGGTGAAAATCTGACACCTTTCACCATATAAATGATGCCTCCAAATTTTTAACGCAAACACAATTGCAGCCAATTCCAAATCATGAGTCGAGTAATTCTTCTCGTGCGACTTCAATTGCCTAGAGGCGTATTAAATCACTTTACCCTCTTGCATAAGTACACAACCCAATCCGTTCAAGGACACGTCACTAAAAACCACAAATTCTCTTCCCGGCTCAGGTTGCTCCAAAACAGGAGCCTCAGTCAACAGTGTCTTCAATTTCTCAAAACTCTATTGGCACTCTTCTGTCTAAACAAACTTCACATCTTTCTGAAAAAGTCTCATCATCGGGGTAGCTATCATGGAAAACCCCTTAACAAAACGTCTATAATAGCAGGCTAGGCCTAGAAAACTCCTTACTTCCGTTACGCTCCTCGGCGGTTTTCAATCAACAATCACTGAAATCTTACTCGAGTCTACTCTAATTCCATCTCCTGAGACAATGTGCCCCAGAAATCCCACTTCCTTGAGCCAAAATTCACTCTTACTAAATTTGGCATACAATTTCTCTTCTCTCAGAACTTGCAGAACCGTACTCAAGTGCTCGGCGTGTTCGTTCTCATCTCGAGAGTAGATCAATATGTCGTCGATGAAGACCACGACAAATTTATCCAAGTATAGCCGAAAAATGCGATTCATCAAATCCATGAAGAACGTAGGGGCATTCGTTAGACCAAAAAGCATGACCAAAATTCATAGTGGCCATACCTAGTCCTAAATGCGGTTTTCGGCACATCCGAGTCCTTGACTCTCAGCTGATAGTACCCTGACCTCAAATCCATCTTGGAAAATATTGTAGCTCCCTTCGATTGATCGAATAGATCATCGATCCTTGGCAATGGGTACTTGTTCTTCACAATTACCTTGTTGAGTTGCCGATAATCTATGCATAGTCTCATAGAACCATCTTTCTTCTTCACAAATAAAATGGGAGCACTCCACGGAGAAAAACTCGGCCTTGCAAAACCTTTATCCGTTAGCTCTTGCAATTGTTCTTTTAGCTCCTTTAGCACGGTTGGAGCCATTTTATAGGGAGCAATAGAAATAGGGGCAGTACCCGGAGCTAACTCAATCCCAAATTCGATCTCTCTAACTGGAGGTAGTCCTGGAAACTCTTCCGGGAAAACATCTAGGTACTCGCATACTATGGGTACCGACTCAATTCTCAAATCAGTCTCTTTAGTGTTTAACACAAAGGCAAGATAAGCCCCGTACCCCTTTCTCAAATACTTTTGAGTCGATAGAGTTGACATCACTACTGGTGACCTATCTTGCTTATCTAATTCAACACGAATAAGATTACAATTTACATCTCTCAGCTCAATATGCTTCTTCCCATAATTCACAATCACTCCATGAGTAACTAACCAATCCATCCCAAGGATGAAATCAAACTCATCAAATGGAAAAAGCATAAGATTAACCGGGAAATAATGACTCTTAATCATCAAAGGACAACCTTTGCAAACTCTATCAACCAACACACACTTGCCTAGAGGGTTAGACACTCTTATGATGAATTCGGTAGACCCTATAGGCATGCTCATGCTAGAGACTAATTTCATGCATATGTATGAGTGGGTAGATCTCGGATCAATTAAAGCTATAACACGAGTATTATGGAGAGAAAAAGTACCCGTGATTACGTCGGGGGAAGATGCCTCTTCACGAGCACGAATGGCATATGTCCTCGCCGGTGCTCTACCCTCGACTCTAGCAGCTTGCTCTCTAGATGGATTCTTGCTACCCATCTCAATTCTCAGGTTTCCCAGTGGTCTTCCCCTAGCAGTACTTCCCGATCTTGCATTCTGGGGTTTTTCTTTCTCGCCCACCTCGGGGCAGTCTCTGATAAAGTGGTCTAAGGACCCACATCTGAAACAAGCTTTCTCATTAGCTCGACACTCACCAGAATGGCGCCTGCCACACTAAGGACACTCCGGTCTACTTGGTCGGACGTTGCCCACACTAGCAACTGATGTGGTTTGCCCTTTCGACCCCGAAAATTGCTTGCCTTTACTTCGGGTTGAAAACCCCGCTGAAGTGACTGATCGAGTAACAAAATCCCTCGATTTCTTAGATGAGGACTGGTGAGACTTATTCAGTTGTCTCTTCCTCAAGTCACAAGACTCATTCTCAGCTCTTCTCTTTTCTTTAGCCAACTCTTCGGCTTTATAAGCTCTATCTACCAACACTACAAATTCTTTTAGTTCGAGGACTCCCACGTATAGATAGATATCTTCGTTTAACCCATCCTCGAATCCCTTGCACATGACTGCCTCGATAGACACGCACTCCTGAGTTAACTTGCTCAGCCTTACGAACTCCCTCTCGTAATCAGTTACTGACATACGGCCTTGCTTCAGTTCCAAGAACTCCTTTCTCTTGTGGTCGATGAACCTCTGGTCGATATACTTCTTCCTCAGTATTCCTCTTGGAAGAATTCCCGGCTAACTCTCTCCCTTGGCACCACCGACACTAGGGTGTTCCACCATCGATGAGGTCAATCTCTCAAGAGAGATACCGCACACTTTAAGCACTCCTCAGGCGTGCAGGATAACTCATTGAATACCCTGATGGTATTCTCGAGCCAGAATTTTGCTCTCTCCGGGTCATTGTCCTTATTTGCCCAAAATTCCTCGGGTCCTTGCTTCCGGATCTTATCCACCAGAGGCCTTTCTCTTCTCACCACCTCATCCACTTGAGGAGCTACTGGAGCGGGTTGAGGAATTGGTTGGGGTGGAGGGGGTTGAGCATTAGGATTTGCTCGGGTATACTCAGTATACCAGTTGCTCATCATGTGGAGAAAGGCTTCTCGAGCCTTTTCCCCCTGACCCAAGGTCTCGGGTCTACTATTAGCTAGCGCGGTCCCTTGAGCGGGAGCCGGTGCGTTACTCGCAGCATCATCGGCTGCAGTTCGGTCTGGGTCAGAATCCATATATTACATAAAACACGATTTTATACGTCAGGAGCCATCACACTTTCATTACTCAAACACTCTGGCATGTATAGCTAGACTCGTACTTACGCTACGTTAGTCCTAGAATCGACTAAACTATAGCTCTGATACCAATAAATGTAACACCCCTTATCCGTGCCCGAAGCCGGTACTGGGTTTGAGGCATTACCTAACAAAACTAACTTGACATCTCAAAACGGGCTATAAAATTTCGTTTAAACCCATCACTAGCACATACTCGGCCTAAGGGGCCCTAAAAATGCCTCTGAGAGGTATCAGAACTATTCCGGGAACTTTTACGAACTCAAGAAACTTTTTAACAAAGCAGGGGCCACACGCCCACATTGGTCTAGGGACACGCCTGTGTGCCCCTAAGACATGCCCGTGTCTTTCACCCGTGGTCGACGCTGACTAATTTCGCATGGGCTTGACACGTCCGTGGCCCTGGCCCGTGTCCCAAACCTTGGAAATCTGACTTATCCACACAGCCTATACACACGTCCGTGTGCTCCAGCCGTGTGGCGATTTAAATTCCAAGTGCAAGGTGTAGACTTCACACGGCCTGGGCATACGCTCATGTGCTAGCCGTGCTTCCCACACGGTCTAGACACACGCCCGTGTGTCTACTCATGTGGACAATTAGTAGGCTATCTACCAAGCCCTTTGCCACTCTACATTGCACACACACACACCAATTCAATTCAACATAATTCATAACCCAAAGGAATAACTAAGTACTCAATTCAACAACCATACACAAGAGCATACACTTCAAGAAAATCACTTTCATTAAGCATAAGAGTTTGCCAAGTATCGGCCTAACTAAATAGACCATTACTGTAACATCCCTGTTTAGGGCCTAGTCAGAATAGTGGTTCGAGACCACAAATCCGAGAGTCATGAATTGTAAAAGTTGCAAAATGTGTGTTTCTAGAAGCTATATGTGTGAAATAGCTTTAGATTATTAATTAGAGGTCCTTAAATAGCAATTTATCCAAATTCTAATTTTTGGACAAAAATGCGCATGGATGAGTTAAAATTGAAAGTTTATCAAAAAGGGCATTTTGGTCATTTATCAATTAAGTGATTAAAATAGGTGAAAAGATGATAGAAATTCATTCATCTTCTTCCCATAGCTTGCCAAAATTTGAGAAGCCATTGTTAGGTTCTTTCAATTTTTCAAGCTTGCTAGTAAGTGCTCATAAGCCCGATTTTTGATATTCTTCGTATTTTTGAAGTCCCGGTAGCATGAGTAAGCTATTTATAGCTATTTGGTGAGCTATTATGGATGTTCAAAAATGTATATATGTATGACATGCATCTATTTTGATGTTTTATGGAAGAATATGAAAGCTTGATGTAGTAGAAACATCTTTTGCTAAGTGATTTTCCATGAAAATGCATGTAGGGACTTAGTTGTGAAAATCTTAAGTTTGGTCATACATTGGTGATTTAGTGAGATTTGATGAATGCTTTAGTTGAGTAAGTGGTTCTTTAAGCATGAAAGAGTAGAAAGTTGAATAAAAATCACTTTACGAGCCTTCGGGACTAAAGTGTAAATATGAGAAAGTTTAGGGGCAAAATAGTAATTTTGCTAAAGTATGAGATGTGGGTCAATTTAGTCAATGTGTGTATTGAATAAGCTGATTTATTCATTATAGATCAAGAAAGACGGCCCCGGATCGAAACCGAGGCAAAAAACAAGGTGGTGGACTAAATTGCATATTTCTGTACTTTTGTGTATCGAGGTAAGTCTATGCATAAACAATGCATTCATACTTACAATTTGTAAATGCTAGCTAGGGTGTAGCATGAATGAGAATGAATGAGAATGATTGGGAACCTATGTGGTTCAAGTAGAATGAATGTAGTATAGATGTGAATGGATGAGTAATTGGGTAAATAGACTTATGCATGTGTTGTGATAATGCTAGATGGTGGGCTAAGTGCGATACCATCCGAATTCATATTGACGATGAGCTGGCTATGTGCCATGCTATCGTTAGGTATATCATTTAGTGGCTATGTGCGAGATCACGATGATTACCTTTGTGGTAGGCTAAGTGCGATACCACCTTATAAATTGATTGTGGTGTGCTAAGTGCGAAACCACCGAGATATTGGCTGTGTGGATTAATTGTATATATTAGCTGTGTGTAATAGCTGTGTGGATAAGATATGTGGATTAGCTGTGTGGATTAGCTATGTGAGTTAGCTACGTAGATGTATTATTGAGCAAGAATGATGTGTTGTATATTGTGTAAATGTGATATTGAATGCAGGGGTGCATTTCAATAATTATGAGCATGTGACTCATGATGTGTTGGTAATATGGTAAGGGATAGAAAGAGTAAGCATAGTTGTATATTATATGTTGGTATAATGCTAATTGTGGTTGGGCTTATACTATGATGCTAAATTGTTTATGTGTAAACTTACTAAGCTCAAAGCTTACTCTCTTTCTTTTCCCTTGTCTTATAGATTTAAAGTGTTGAATCGAGATACGAGGATCATCAGAAGATAGCCCACATATCAGCACACTTGGTACATGAAACTTAATGTTTTGTATATGGCATGTATAAGGGCTAGATAAGTTAGTAAATTTTGTTGTAAATGGCTAAGATGTGTTGGCCTTTAGATGGATAGCTTATTTTGTATAATGCCATGGTTGTTGGCTATTACAGTATATGAAAGAAAGATGTAGTTTTCTATGTGAGAATGCACTTCAATTTGAGTTGATTATGATGGTGTTAGATGAGTATATGTTGTGTATGTTAGAAGGGTGAAAAGAACTTGACAAATAGTCTTGTTCTTGACCATGTGGATAGACACACGGGCGTGTGTCTAGACCATGTGTGACACACGATCAGCCCACGGGCGTGTGCTGTGGCCGTGCGTCCCCTGCATGTTAATATTTGAAAATAGAATAGACCCCAGACTAGTCACACGGGCGTGTGCCTAGGGCGTGTGGGATTCATCAGTGTTGGCCACGGGCTAGCCATACGGGCGTGTGTCTAGACTCTAGGCCGTGCGAGGGAAGTCAGTGTTCACCCCGGTTGGGGAGCACGGGCGTGCCATGGCCGTGGGGCATTTGGCAGAATGCTTGGGTTTTTAGGCATGGTCTGGGGACATGGGCATGTGTGCTCATGCACGGGCGTGTCTAATCTTGCACGGGCATGTGAGACCTGTATAAAAGAGAAAAATTTTAAGGATAGTAAAAATTCTGGATTAGTCTCGAGAGTCCTCGTGTGTATGAGTGAGGCCTCGTAAGTCGAGAATAAGGTTATAGCAAGTAATGACGTTGAGCCTAAGTGGTGATTAAGCGGTTTGAGTTTGGTAACGCCTCAGGCCTGGTTCCCGGCGTAGAACCCGGGTAAGGGGTGTTACATTTAGTGGTATCAGAGCTATGGTTTAGTTGGTCCTAGGACTACTGTAACGGGTGTAAGAGTCTAGCTATACATGCCATAAGTGTACGATGATAGTGTGGTGGTTTCTGATGATTTTAAATCTTGTTTTATATAGAATATGGATTCCGATCCATTGACTGCTGATGAAGTAGCTAATGTCGCCGACTCGTGCTCGAACAAGGAACCGTGCTTGCAAAGTGGACCCGAGGCGAGGGTCAAGGGGAAGAGGCACGAGAAGCCTTTCTCCATATGATGAGTAATTGGTACTCGGATTATGTCTGAGTGAACCCTAATGCTCAACCTCCTCTTCCTCCTCCTATACCTCAGCCAAATCCTGTGGCTCCTCAAGGTATGGATGTAGTGAGGATATCGAAATCCCCGGTGGATAAGATTAGGAAACACGGGGCTGAGGAGTTTGGAGCTAAAGTAGATGACGACCCTGAGAGGGCGGAGTTCTGGTTAGAGAACTCGATGAGGGTGTTCGATGAGCTCTCATGTACACCTGAGGAAAGTTTGAAGAGTGTCGTATCTTTGCTGAGAGACTTGGCATACCATTGGTGGAAGACGCTGACATTAGTGGTCCCGAGAGAGCGGGTAACGTGGGACTTCTTTCTGGAAGAGTTTCCGAAGAAGTACATAAGCCAGAGGTTTACTGACCGAAAAAGGAAAGAATTCCTTGAGCTGAAGCAAGGAAGGATGACAGTAGCTGAATACGAGCGTGAGTTTGTTAGGCTTAGCAAATACACTCAAGAATGTGTGTCGACAGAGGCCATCTTGTGCAAGAGGTTCGAAGATGGGCTGAATGAGGATATCAAACTCCTAGTTGGCATTTTGGAGTTGAAAGAATTCGTGGTATTAGTTGAGAGGGCAAGTAAGGCCGAAGAGTTGAGTTCAGATAAGAGGAGGGCTGTGAGTGAAGCCCGAGATGCGAGAAAGAGACCGATGGGCAAGTCGTATCAAGCCCAATCAAAAAGATCCAAGGAAGTGAATCCTCGGACGTCAGCCTCAATGGGATATTCGCATCTAGACTTGGACAATACTCGTCAGGGTTCGAGAGTCCGAGCCCCCTCGATGGAAAGTGTGGGCAATACAAAGAGTAAACCGAGAGTGTCCAAGTTGTGGTAGGTATCACACCGGAGAGTGTTGGGGAAACAGTCGAAAATGTTACAAATGTGGTTCCCGACCGCTTTATTCAGAATCGTCCCGAGAGGGATGATAAGGAAGAGAGGCAAGAAGTGAGACCTAGTGATGTGTCTCACGAGGGTAGACCACCAAGGAACCCAAGAGGTGGGGCTAGTGGTAGAGGTGCATCCAGGGACTCTGTTTGTGAGACCAGAGGGTCGGGCACTGCGCGAGGACGTCACGCACTCGCACTCGCGAAGAAGGCATCCTCCCGATGTGATAACGGGTACTTTTTCTCTCTTTGACACCTCTGTTATTGCTTTAATAGATCCAGGGTCTACTCACTCTTATATTTGCATGAGATTAGCATCTAGTTTGAGTATGACACGGGCGTGTGTCTAGACTCTAGGCCGTGCGAGGGAAGTCAGTGTTCACCACGGTTGGGGAGCACGGGCGTGCCATGGCCGTGGGGCATTTAGCAGAATGCTTGGGTTTTTAGGCATGGTCTGGGGACATGGGCGTGTGTGCTCATGCACGGGCGTGTCTAATCTTGCACGGGCGTGTGAGACCTGTATAAAAGAGAAAAATTTTAAGGATAGTAAAAATTCCGGATTAGTCTCGAGAGTTCTCGTGTGTATGAGTGAGGCCTCGTAATTCGAGAATGAGGTTATAGCGAGTAATGACGTTGAGCCTAAGTGGCGATTAAGCGGTTTGAGTTCGGTAACGCCTCGGGCCCGGTTCCCGGTGTAGAACCCGGGTAAGGGGTGTTACAATTACAAAAGAGGACTTTAATGCCTTATAAAGCCAACACTTTGGCCAACAATTACGACCTAACAAAATACTCGAGTCTTATACATGCCAAACTCAAAATAAGTCTAAATTGTTATACCAAAGTGGTGTCGATAGTGTGATTTCCGAACTCCTACGTCCTCGTTCCTCGAGTTATCTTGGCAATACTACAAGGAGAAAGAGCAATGAAAGGGGTAAGCATAAATCTTAGTAAGTTTGCATGGATATAAATAGCAACAATAAGCTCATAAAATAATCTATCCATGACATTAACTAACCATACATAAGTCATAGGCTTCTTGCCATACTTATTCACAATTGCCCTTATTTTGCACATACCGTGCCACATATCGTAATCGTTTCTTCGTAACTCATTCACGAGTACCTGTATTCACTCATTCATATGACTCTAGTACAAATCTCATTTCTACTTCTAAACTCATCTACTATCCCTTTAATCACTAGGGATAGTCAAAGACGCATATTCAACGTCATTCATGTAGGGACGAAGCCAATGCCACATCCCCGAGGTGGTCTTACATGGAGTCATTTCTAAATGCCAATGCTATATCCCGGATATGGTCTTATATGGACTTTCACATCAAGTATCGATGCCATATCCCGGATATGGTCTTATACGATTTTTGTATTCATTACCGAAGCCATATCCGGATATGGTCTTATACGGATTTCAACTCTCGATTATCGAGGCCATGTCCTGGACATGGTCTTATCTGAGACCTTATCTATTTCATATCTCGATGATAGTATTTTCATATTCACATGGCCCACTAGGACTTCAATATCTCATTCAACATCAATTTAATGGAGTATCATGCATCAATATGATACCAAGCATTCTCAATTATGCTAACATAAATGTTGCATTAATCACATACAACTTACCTCGATTCCAAAATGAGCTAACTCGTTGGTTTAATCCAAGACTTTGTTCTTTCCCTGATCGAGGTGAATTCTCGGTTCTTCTTGCTCTATAATAGCAATTTAGTTCATTTTAATCACCACATTAATAAAATCATTTCAATAATCATGCTTAGGCAAAATTACTATTTTGCCCCTAGGCTTTGGCAAAATGACCATTTTGCCCCTAGGCTCGGAAATAAATTCCAATCACATTTCTACCTTCAAAAAGCCTAGGTGAACATTTAATACTCTTATAGCTATCATCAAAACTCAACATTTCACCTAATTACCACAAATTTGTAACCTTTTCATCAAGGTCCAATTAAGTGTTTTCAAGACAACACCTTTCACAAAAGTTATTCATCTAACAACTAAGACTCAATTTCTTCCATAAAAATGAAACAAATAACTATGATAGCTCTCATGGCAAAACTCTAAACTTTTCACCATATTGCACAATAGTCCCCTCATTTGAAAGCTTAAGCCTTAGGGGTCTCAAAAGTACAATTATTTTCAAGAAAAGATCACTAGAACACTTACTTGAATGGATGAGAGCTTGCTGAAATTTTGAGCTTTCAAAAACCCCTATTTGCTTGCTATTTTCGGTGGAGAGGGATGAGCAAAAATATGGACATCATCTTTTCTTTATTCTAATATTAAACTAACAATTTAGTCCACCAAACATCACCAACTTTGACCAACTTGGTCAAGTCTTGTCCCCTATGAAGTCTATGGCCGGCCAAGCCAATATTGGGGGTCTAATTTCCTTTTAAAGACCTCCAATTGCCAATCTATGGCTATTTGGTACCTTTAGCTTGTAGAATGGAACTTTCGTACTTTATGCAATTTAGTCCTTTTTCGCAATTAAACATGAAATCGCTAAAATTAAAGCACCAAAATTCTCATGCACCTATACTATCATGCTCTGACTCATAATATAACATGGAAATAAATTTCTCTAATCTCGGATTAGTGGTCCTGAGATCACTATTCTGACTAGCCCCTAAATTAGGCTGTTACACTACTCCAGTGGGATCTTCCAATCTTCCACTAACATAACGAGTCAGCAAGGACTACTTATCTTCTGACCTCACAGTCTAGATTGGCTTGCCGTGAAAGTGTTCATGGATGGGTCATACCAATTTTTGGTTAATTCCCACCTTGATGACTTTTTGGGGTTGCCAAACCTAAGGTTTGTTCACGTTCTTCCTTTCTCAAATAGTTGATTCGTTGAGTAACCCTACAAAACAGTCAATAGATCAAACCTCCACTCACTAATCCCCCATAGAGGGATTAGTTCTTCATGGTTTTCATAGACAATATAGAATCAATATAAAGAGAAAGCATGCTAATTAAATCGATAGCATAGAGTATATGAAAGAGCCTGATTGTATTGAGATTAATCGTGAATCTAGAAAGTTTGAATTCTTTCCACAATTTAGATCTCTTGATAACAATGAAGAACAACTGAAATAAGTTCTAAAACCTAAAAACAAATGAAAAACTAAAATAAATTTACTAAAGAAAATCTAGGCTAAGTTAATGATGTTTATAACATTTGCCAAAGAAGCCTATTTATAGATTTTAGGTGGTTGTCATCCTTAACCCTATGTTAGCTGACATCCTCGAGCTTTAAGTTTGATTGTGCAGACCAAAATACCCCTGTTTCGTATTTAATTCTTGTTCCAAAGTCGATGTCACGACAAACCAGGACCTGTGTCGCAACATAGAAGTCAGTATACTCCTTTTGGGATATCTTCAAGGGTGTGTCGCGACACCTTTAGGCTATGTCACGACATCGAAGGCAGTCTTGAGCTTTCTCCATTATGCTCCCTATGTTGCGACATCGAACATCCTGTGTTACGACATAGCGACCAGTATTAGTTTAGTACACCTTCTAAAGGTCTCTTGCACACTCACAAAGTGCGTAAGCTCTCCCTTAGACCTCATTCGGCCCCTAAGGTCAATAAAAGACTCAATTTGCACATTTTATTGAATATAAATAAAACTAAGAAAACGTGACTCAAACATAACAAAAATATTTGTATTCAAGCTTCTTAAATGCGAAAACTAGTTTAATCTGCTACACCGAATTACGGAAGATCAGTCTCCCACAATGGAATCTGTTGGTTCCTTTTTAACCGAACCATATTTGGTTGTCATCCATGTCCAATTCTATTTCCAATTTTCCCGTTTCTTTCAATAAAGGCTACCAACTTGCGATCTCTTTCAATTTAATCCTCCAATCATTTCAAATTTTCGGGTTATTAGGAATCCGAGTGTTACACAAAAGCCTCATGTGATTGGCAGAGCTGGGCAAGAGATTGTTCGCTTTTGGGAAGGGTCTTTTCTGACTCAGCTTACTTGGCCTCAATTTTGACACAAGCTTGTAGGAGAGCCAAGTTCGTGAGGGTATTCTCTACCGACAACATGGAACAAGAACCCACCAACTTGCTAATAGTGGGCTTGTGGACGTTAGAGGAAAAAGATAATGGTTAGGATAACTCCTTTAATTTCGGGGGTAGCTCTTAGCCTTAGTATTGTAGGACAGCAAAAGGAGAAAAAGGATACTGACTCGCGTGGAGATTATTTCACTAGGGAAGTTTTGGACTACCTCTGAAGTGTAACACCCCTAACCCGTATCCGTCGCTGGAACAGGGTTACGTAGCATTACCAAAACATTCAGAAACATTTTTAGATAAATCATATCAATCATTATTCATTAACCGAGATCATTCGTAACGTCCCTTAATTGGACCCTCGAGGCCCAATACGAGTGTTAGAATCAAGTCGGGACTTAATCAGAAACTCTAATAATTTTTTGTGACATTTCAAAAATTTTCCAAGGTGCAAGGCTCACACGCCCGTGTGGTCCAAGGGACATGCCCGTGTGACCCTTAGACAGGCCCGTGCTGTAACATCCAGGAATTAGGGGTTATGTATTTAATGCATAACTCATAAGCTAGTAGGCTTTGAGTGTGTATGGAGGGGTTTTAGGGGTTTTGAGAACCCTGGGATGTAGGAGAGTGCCTTAAGAAATTATGAGATTTCAAGCTTAAGAAGGGAAGCTAGGCTAAGGAGGCCTTAAAGGAATAAGTGGAGGAGTTTATGACACAAAGAGTGCCTTGGTAAAGTGGCTTGAAGGCGCCACTTAGGGCCTTGGTGAATGACGCCTCAAGCAAGGGGGAAGGGAGGAGGTTCGAGTCTTGATGGCAGCGTTAAGTGTGTTTTATTTTTACATGTTGGCGTTAAGGGTGAGAGGGAGTGTTGGACGGCATGGGGGCTTTGAAAGATAAGGATAAGGCTTGATTTTTTCTTTTTAAAAAAATTCGGCTAGGATATATGATAAAGGTTGATTTATTTTAAGTTGGTAGATAGAAGATAATTGTAGATTTATTTGTTTATTTTTGAATGGGTGTTAAAGAGATAAAATAGGAGATTATCAAGGGATTTGATATGGGAAGAGCTAGTGGCCGAATATAGGACTCCTTGGGGTGGCATTTTCGGCTTTGATGTTTAGTAAAGAGTGTGTGCCGAAATTCCTTTTAATTAAGCATTCATCTTTTTCTCCCTTTTAGTTGCTTTGCCGAATTTGCACCTTATTTTCTCTTTGACAAAAGCCGAAAGTTGAAACTTTTGATACATTTATTTTCTTCCTTTCACATCTTTTTCTTCTCCACACCTCCTTGGCCGAATTCTCCTAAGCCTTCTCCATCCTTCTATTTCTTCTTTTCTCCAACTCCAAACCTGTTCTTTGTGTTAGCCAAATGTGCAATCACCATTTGTTGAGCCATAGCCGAATATTTATTTGGAACCCTTATCACTTCTTTTCTTCTTTTGTTCTCTTCAAAGCCTAAGTTGGAGAGATAACTCTATTTCTTGGTTGTGGCCGAACCTAGGAGGGTGATTCGGGAGTTGTTCATAAGTGGTAAGCAACGTGTGTAGTGGTAAGTGTATTCACCCTTAGCAATCGATTTGGGTTCCTATCCTTTTAGTGTGCCGAAATCAAGGGTAGGCCTTGACTTCTAATGTTGGCCGAATGTGTATAGTGGCATAACTTTGTGTTTCTTTTGTATGTGATAACATCAAGGAGCGTTAAAGGAGGTTTTTTTTGGGATTTGAAGTGATCAAGGGATTTCGACAAAGGTAAGTGATAGGTTCTATTCGGCCAAAGGCCATCTTCATGGATTTATTGTGTATAGCCGATTCTAACAATGGCATATAGGATTTCGATAATCTCAAGGAGCAAGCAAGTATTTCGGGATTTAGTTAAACAAGGTAAGGTGACTTGTAATATTCGGCCATAGGCCATTTTGGTATTCTAGTGTTGACCGATTCTGTCTATGGATGTTTAGGGGCAAATCGATAGTAGTAAGCAAGGCTTCCGGGATTTCGATTCGTTGGTAAGAATATTCAGTAAGTATGGTTTAGATTTGGTATTTAGATTATGATGTTATCGGTTAACCATTTGGTTCTGATTAAGATATCATTAATGGACATGGATGCCGGTCAAGAAGGTAAAGGGATAGTCCCTATCCCGAAGTTTAAGAAGAGATTGGTTTTTGCCGTTCGGGATTGGCCACCGGGGTGTGGGCCAGCAGCAGAGCAGGAAAATAGGCAGATAGCTGTGGTTTCGTTTAGCGATAGCATCGGGATCGAGAGCGTAGTGCTTCAAGTGATAAGGTGTGTAGTTAGCCTACCATTTTCCGGGATTTATGTGATACTTGCATGTGTTGTATATGTGTTATATATGTGCTAATAAGTGCAGTGGCAATTATAAAATGGATGCCCTTAAAGGGGTATGTCAATAATCAGGTTAGTACCAAATCTGATGAAATGTGGATTATGAATGTGAATACGATCGAATGTTTGGTTAACATGTACATGCATTATTTATCATGACATTATTATATGTTGCATGTGCATGGGATGGGTTATGAATATGAAAGAAGGCATGCGGGTGTACTTCGAGTACGTGGTTTGATGTTAGCCATGAGCTACATCGTGGATTGGCGCCGATCGAGGTCGCGTTGTGGATTACTTGTGATTAAGTTCACGTGGATTGATGAGTGGCTCGTGCCTCATCGTGGTTGATATCTACCGTGTGCCATATCGTGGTTGATGAGTAGCTATGTGCCTCATCGTGGTTTGATGTTAGCTACGAGCTACATCGTGGGCGGCATTAATTGCCGAAATGGTGTGTAGCGGTTGGAGGGTGATTTAGTAATCCCCTGGTGTGTGGTGGCCGGATACGGGGTGTGTAGAGGAGGGACCCTAGGTTTGGGTTGGGTGCATTTGCATAATTACATCGGATATGTGTATCTAATGGGATTACGGGCCAAGCCCTATATGTGAATGTGGATCGGTGTGGAAATGGGCTAAGCCCATTATGTGGAAACAAGTGGTTAATTATCAGTATTATCGATAAGTGGTATGAATATGGGCCAAGCCCAAAATGTGATATTATAAGAATAAGTCGCCTTGTTAATCGTTATGCGGGTTGATATATGGTTTAATTTGTGGGTGGAATTCGGTGGTCTAATTGCACACCGAGTCCGTGTGACTCACCCAAATATTTATCAACATCGCAGATGATCGTGATTCTTGGACCGGGCTGGAGTGGATACAAAAGGTAGCCATGCAGAAGTTATTTGTTTACGTACTTTTATATTTTCAATATTTTGATCAATCATTTATTGTAATAAGGGCCGCTTTAAGTATTCGGGAAATTGTTATTATGTTTATGTTGGTTCGACGATTAAATTATTATTTGGGGAAATGTTTTTAATTTCGGCAATTTACACATTACAGACTTATATTAAAGTTCTCAACTCTGGATACTTTGTAACATCAAAGTTTTACTTAGAATTTTAAATACACCATGTTTCTGAGATGACAATAGATTTTAACGATTTTACCTTTAAGTCAAATTCTTTACAACCATTTTCCGTAGTAACATACCGATCCGGTCCAAGGCTCGTGGGCCGGGTTTGGGGTGTTACAGATTTGGTATCGAGAGTCGGTTCAAAACTTGGCTTTGAGGGTTTTGGGTCCAAGAACATTTTCTAAGATGGGTTTTTCAAAATATGGACTTTTATTTCAGTTTATTCTCGCATGGCACTGTATCTCGGCCCGAGGTCCACTGTAAGTACTTCCGACTATTGAAGTGATTTGAATATGTGAACTATGTGGGCATTAAGGATCGTAGATTAGTAGATTAGGGCTATTGGACCCTAGGACTAGTCTACTCCAACACGTAATGCATAAGACTTAAGAATCATTAAACAAACCTCGTGAACTAAGTCACCGAAAGTTAGGTGTGGCAACAATGATTGTGCGCATGTCTGGAGTGGATTCATGAAGAGCTTGGTACTTAAGCAAATCCTAGTGACTCACCTCCTCTTTACTCGAATCCTACCTGTGCGTAGCTACGGTTCACCCTAACCAAGAGGACTTAGTCACCTAAGCTAAATTCGATAATTAAAACCCGAAAGGGACTAGCCTTCTTGTTTATAAAAACCTTAGTTTTTAAATCTCCAAATTGCTCTTTTAATTTGAAAACACTAAATTAGATTTTGAGAGAAGCATTTTTCGAATTATTCCCTGCTGACAAAATTACCCAAATACCCACGGTTGTAAAATTACTAAAATGCCCCCTGGTTTATAAATTCACTGTACTACCTCAATTTTTACTAAAATAACCTTGCTTTACGAAATACCCAGAAACTCTATTTGAAAAATATCCGAGATACCCTAATTTGGAAATTTACTAAAATACCCCTGACTTACAAAATTACCAAAATGACCCAGATTTCCAAAATTTCTACCATACCTCCGATTTGAGAGAATTTTTAAAATAACCCTAAGCTTTGAAAATTTTGAAAGATTTTCAAATTGATCCTGATTTATTACCAAAATACCCTTATAGGATAAATGACGAAATTACCCTTGGGTTGGGAATGGATAAAATGCCATAGTAGTATGGTGGATGAATGAATGTGTCTCTATTGATGAATGTGAATGTGATTCTCTCAATTAGAATAGTGAACTTGAGTCAAACTTTGATTGATCGAAAGAACTACTTCTAAAACGCTCTTTGCATAAAACTGCTCATGATAATCGCTGGAACAAATTACTAATGCATAAAACTTTTAATCGATTAAATCGCGACGTTAGATATGAGTTCCAGAGACGTGGTCGAACGATCATCCGGAACCAATAGGGTCCGCCATGGGTCGAAAAATGATGTCGCCGCCAAGAAGGGGCGCGGAGGATCAAGATCCGACGCGAGGAGATGATGCAAGATGCGCGCGGGCTATGCCGCGAGTGCTAGAGCAAGTGGCAAGAGCCGGTATGGGAAATGGAGCTCGAAAGTCGATGCTCGGAAAGACTAAGGTCAAACGGAGTGAGGTTTTTAGAGGAGTATCCGGAGTAGCTCGAATGTAGCGGAATATTGGTTAGAAGCGGTCGAAAGAATCATGGATGATTTGGACTGCATCACGAGAAAAAGTCGAAAGTGCTGTCGTCGCTGTTCGAGACGAGGCTTATCGATGGTGGCTCACCATCGCAAGGTGTCCCTGCAGATCGATTGGATTGGGAGTATTTTAAGCTTAAGTTTGAAGGGAAGTATGTTGGAGCCGCCACTTAGACTCGCAGGAAGGCGTTTCTAAACTTGGTTCAAGGAAGTAAGTCGGTGGCGTGAGTATGAAGCGGAATTTGTGCGGTTAAGTCGGATGCCAAGGGATCGTGGCCACGATTACAAAAAGGTGTGTTAGATTCAAGACGGATTGCGAGATGAGCTACGAGTGTTGATTGCTCTGCAAAGAGAAAGGGACTTTGCTATTCTAGTGGAGAAAGCTCTGATAGTAAAGGAAGTTAAGAGAACCGCGAGACGTAACCGAGAAAAGAATAAGAGTTGGAACAAGAGGAGTTTTGGACCATCGGTATCATCCGAGGATTTCCAAAAGAGACCAAGGATTGAGAATGCAATGCGTTACACATGCGGTTCTCGAGAATCTGAGTCGTACATGTGCACGGTGTGGAAGAGCTCATCTTTGAGAGTGTTGGGGAAATAGTAAAGAATGTTTCCGTTGTGGGTCTAAGGCTCATTTGGTTAAAATTGTCCTCGACGATTTAAGGGTCGTGGTCCAAACCATGGAGGAAATGGTTCCAAGCAAAGGTCGTGGAACACCAAGTAGGTCTTTGAAGGTTCGGATGCAAGACAATCGTGGTTGGCTTAGGCGCTTAGTCGTCGCGAGGAGGAAGATGTGCGGATGAGATAGCGGTAAGTTCCTTGTTTCGAATAATACCCTTAATTGCTTTGCTTGTTTTAGAGTTAGCTCATTCTGGTGTTGCTAGTGAAGTGCCTGAAACCTTGGATGTGAACTTAGAAACTGTGCCTAGGAAGTATGATAGTTTGTTAAGATCAGAGTGCGTAGCATAAGCGTAGTGCGGTGAGTAGGATTGCACGACTGTTAGTTATGAGTAATTTCAAGGACGAAATTATTTTAAGGAGGGTAGAACTGTAACATCCAGGAATTAGGGGTTATGCATTTAATGCATAACTCATAAGCTAGTAGGCTTTGAGTGTGTATGGAGGGGTTTTAGGGGTTTTGAGAACCCTGGGATGTAGGAGAGTGCCTTAAGAAATTATGAGATTTCAAGCTTAAGAAGGGAAGCTAGGCTAAGGAGGCCTTAAAGGAATAAGTGGAGGAGTTTATGACACAAAGAGTGCCTTGGTAAAGTGGCTTGAAGGCGCCACTTAGGGCCTTGGTGAATGACGCCTCAAGCAATGGGGAAGGAGGAGGTTCGAGTCTTGATGGCGCTTAAGTGTGTTTTATTTTTACATGTTGGCGTTAAGGGAGAGGGGGAGTGTTGGACGGCATGGGGGCTTTGAAAGATAAGGATAAGGCTTGATTTTTTCTTTTTAAAAAAATTCGGCTAGGATATATGATAAAGGTTGATTTATTTTAAGTTGGTAGATAGAAGATAATTGTAGATTTATTTGTTTATTTTTGAATGAGTGTTAAAGAGATAAAATAGGAGATTATCAAGGGATTTGATATGGGAAGAGCTAGTGGCCGAATATAGGACTCCTTGGGGTGGCATTTTCGGCTTTGATGTTTAGTAAAGAGTGTGTGCCGAAATTCCTTTTAATTAAGCATTCATCTTTTTCTCCCTTTTAGTTGCTTTGCCGAATTTGCACTTTATTTTCTCTTTGACAAAAGCCGAAAGTTGAAACTTTTGATACATTTATTTTTTTCCTTTCACATCTTTTTCTTCTTCACACCTCCTTGAAGCCGAATTCTCCTAAGCCTTCTCCATCCTTCTATTTCTTCTTTTCTCCAACTCCAAACCTGTTCTTTGTGTTAGCCGAATGTGCAATCACCATTTATTGAGCCATAGCCGAATATTTATTTGGAACCCCTTATCACTTCTTTTCTTCTTTTGTTCTCTTCAAAGCCTAAGTTGGAGAGATAACTCTATTTCTTGGTTGTGGCCGAACCTAGGAGGGTGATTCGGAAGTTGTTCATAAGTGGTAAGCAACGTGTGTAGTGGTAAGTGTATTCACCCTTAGCAATCGATTTGGGTTCCTATCCTTTTAGTGTGTCGAAATCAAGGGTAGGCCTTGACTTCTAATGTTGGCCGAATGTGTATAGTGGCATAACTTTGTGTTTCTTTTGTATGTGATAACATCAAGGAGCGTTAAAGGAGGTTTTTTTGGGGATTTGAAGTGATCAAGGGATTTCGACAAAGGTAAGTGATAGGTGCTATTCGGCCAAAGGCCATCTTCATGGATTTATTGTGTATAGCCGATTCTAACAATGGCATATAGGATTTCGACAATCTCAAGGAGCAAGCAAGTATTTTGGGATTTAGTTAAACAAGGTAAGGTGACTTGTAATATTCGGCCATAGGCCATTTTGGTATTCTAGTGTTGACCGATTCTGTCTATGGATGTTTAGGGGCAAATCGACAGTAGTAAGCAAGGCTTCCGGGATTTCGATTCATTGGTAAGAATATTCAGTAAGTATGGTTTAGATTTGGTATTTAGATTATGATGTTATCGGTTAACCATTTGGTTCTGATTAAGATATCATTAATGGACATGGATGCCTGGTCAAGAAGGTAAAGGGATAGTCCCTATCCCAAGTTTAAGAAAGAGATTGGTTTTGCCGTTCGGGATTGGCCACCGGGTGTGTGGGCCAAAGAAGAGAGCAGGGAAAATAGGCGGATAGGCGTGGTTTCGTTTAGCGATAGCATCGGATCGAGCGTAGTGCTTCAAGTGATAAGGTGTGTAGTTAGCCTACCGCTTCCGGGATTTATGTGATACTTGCATGTGTTGTATGTAACACCCCAAACCCGGACAAGACACCACGTCCGAATCTGGTATGCTACGGGGAAATCGTTTTTGAAAAGTTAGATGTTCCGTTTAAAAGCTGAGTGAAAACACAGTGTGTTTGAAACAAATTTGAGTAGTCTTGTTAAAAAAACGGTTGATGTATTTGAAACCCGAAGATTTTGAAAACTTAGCCAGAATGTGTAGTTAACACGGGTTATTACCATTTAAAACCCCATTAGTTTCTCATTGATACATAAAACACTTTAGAACTTAGGAGACTACAAGTTTGATTTGGAAACCTTTTAGTATTTGTTTATCGTGAACTTAGTGCGATACCCGATGGTATAGTTTAAAAACACGTTGCGTTATAATTTGAAACATTGTCTTTCCAAATTTTTAGTAAAACTTATTCCGAGTTACTTTGTTAAGGCATATAAAACCAACTTAAAACATAGACAACATAAAACATAACTTAAAAAGGCCTTTACAATCCGAAATAAACCCAATTTAAAGTAATAAACTAAAGTACCCAAATAGTAGAGTCTCGAGTAAAACTTTATTAAAGCATGGCATGTGCACCCCGAGTCCATCCCGACTCCATGTTCAAGCTCTACGGGTCACCCGAAAAGTCAAAGGAGAGGGTGAGTCGAGTGACTCAATGTGCAAATCCCGCTCCCGAAGAAACATCATGCTAACACACATCATACATAGCAACATAATTAATGCAACCCGATCCTAACCATCCATATCGCCTTTTCTACCCCGTGGTACCAAACCCACCGGTGGTGCCAAACCACCGGTGACATATAGTCACAATGTGTTACTAAAACACCGGTGTCCCAAAGACACAATATCCATCATTGTGGTACCAAACCACTGGTGTCCCAAAGACACGATGTGCTACCAAAGCACCGGTGACCGTAGTCACAAATCCGATAATGATGGGGCCAACCCATCGTGTGATACCAAATCACTAGCGAGACGATCCCATAACTCAAGTGGGGCCAACCCACGGTGGTCAAACCACGGGACAAGTCGCAATGAGGTGCCAAACCTCCGTGTCCCAAAGACACAGCAGTGCTACCAAAGCATCGTGACCGTAGTCACAAATCGGTGATGGGGCCAACCCATCGTGTGTGTTACCAAAACATCGGCGTCAATCCCAGTATAATCATTTGTGGGGCCAACCCACTGTGGTACTAAGCCACTTTGGGGCGAGACGCCGAGGTACCAAACCTCTGGAGGTGCCAAACCTCTGTGACCCAAAGTCACAAAGTGTGCTACCAAAAGCACCGGTGCTCGTCAAGACAATATACCACCGCTTCCCTCCTCTCGTATCACCCACACATATCATACTCATGGGATTATGCATCTCATACAAGCCATGCATATCATGCCAACATATCAAGCATTACAACACATAACATGCATAACATAAATCATGATATCATGTATTATCATTAATACTCATCATAGAACAGACTTACCCGAATCGTACACATACCCCTTTTTGGGTATCCAATCATCCTTCTCACTGTTTCAATCTTATTAAGCAATCAAGTTTATTAACAACGTTACTAAGTAGAGAGTGTGTTAGTTACACACACCTGATAATACGAGTCTAGAACTCCCACCAAAGCGATCTAAGCCCCTTTGATTATCAAACCCCTAGAACAATCGACCAACATAGGATTAGGCACTAAGACCATTCGGCCAAAGACCATCAACCAAAGAATCAACATTAATCATTACCTTACACGTGCGAATGGTTTGGTTTCCAACCAAACCCCGAACCAAAAGTGGCTCTTTTGACAATCGGCCTTCACCTAGAAATAGAGTCATTAATCTCTTGTAGCCTACCTTAATGAAATCAAACGAGTGAAGTAATATCACTTACCACACTTACCTAATCACTTAACAGATGAAGATAGCTCCTCTTGCTTGCTTGAAACCCTTTGGTGTCCTATAATGAAGGGATTAGAATCCTTCAAAATGACCATAGTCGGCCCTTAACCAAACCATAACCAACAAAGATCAAAAGAGGAAGATATGGCCATTCGGCCTTGCACTTACCAACACCCAATATTCGGCCAAACTATGACTTCTAGGAGGAACCACAAGAGATTCGGCCAAGGCTACAATAGGAGAAAAGAATTCGGCTTGTGTTTTAATATCCTTAAATTCGGCTTTAGTGTAAAGGAGAGAAAAAGATTGTAAATGGGTAGAGTTTCAGCAAAAAGAAAGGAGAAAGGAAATGGAGAATTCGACTCACAATGGACAAAAGAAAAGAAGATGAGGAGGAGAATATTCGGCTATTAGAGTTTCAAAAGAGAAAAAGAAAAAGAATGAAAGAGGAATGCTAGGTTCGGCCAAAAGTAAAAGTGAAAGAAAACAAACCACGGGTGTGTCTTCAAGGTGACATTCGGCTAGCAAAGGAAAATTAGAAAACAAAAATGAGCAAAGAACAATTCGGCAAGTGCTAAAACTTTCGGTTTTGGTAAGGCACAAAGAGAGAATTGCTTCCCAAATGCTTTTGGCCGAAAATGCACAAAATGAGAAGTGCATTTCGGCACACCTCCCTTCTCTCTACCAAACCGTCCACACCCCCACAAAATTCGGCCAAGAATCCCCCCCATTCACTCCACTCCTCACATTTCAAATGTGATGACCAAGTCCTCCTCCTAAACTTCCTCTCCACCCTCCATTTGAAAGTGGAGACTTGGTCCAAGGTAGAGTTCCACTAGCCTTCTACCTCTCCTCCATGCCGTCCCAAAAGAAGCCAAAATGGGGACTCATTGCTTGAACTCTGGACCTCCCTCACCGAAAATGACGCCACATCAAGCTCCCCCATGTGGCGCATGCCTTGCCACTTTGCCAGCTCTTCCTTTGTGCAACAAAACCTCAAATAAAATTCTTAAACCCCCGTTTCCTCAGCTCCCTTCACTTAACACCCAAAAACCAAAATTTTCCCATTCACTCAGGCACACTCCTAGCCTACAATTAAGCTCCTAAAACACCGAAATAACCACACAGCACACTAAACACATGCAATAACAAAATAGCCCCCTAACCCGGGATATTACATTGTATATGTGTTATATATGTGCTAATAAGTGCAGTGGCAATTATAAAATGGATGCCCTTAAAGGGGTATGTCAATAATCAGGTTAGTACCAAATCTGATGAAATGTGGATTATGAATGTGAATACGATCGAATGTTTGGTTAACATGTACATGCATTATTTATCATGACATTATTATATGTTGCATGTGCATGGGATGGGTTATGATTATGAAAGAAGGTACGGGTGTACTTCGAGTACGTGGTTTGATGTTAGCCATGAGCTACATCGTGGATTGGCGCCGATCGAGGTCGCGTTGTGGATTACTTGTGATTAAGTTCACGGGATTGATGAGTGGCTCTGCGGCCTCATCGTGGTTGATATCGGTGTGTGCCATATCGTGGTTGATGAGTAGCTATGTGCCTCATCGTGGTTTGATGTTAGCTACGAGCTACATCGTGGGCGGCATTAATTTTCAAATGGTGTGTAGCGGTTGGAGGGTGATTTAGTAATCCCCGGTGTGTGTGTGGCGGATACGGGGTGTGTAGAGGAGGGACCCTAGGTTTGGATTGGGTGCATTTGCATAATTACATCGGATATGTGTATCTAATGGGATTACGGGCCAAGCCCTATATGTGAATGTGGATCGGTGTGGAAATGGGCTAAGCCCATTATGTGAAACAAGTGGTTAATTATCAGATTATCTCGATAAGTGGTATGAATATGGGCCAAGCCCAAAATGTGATATTATAAGAATAAGCTGCCTTGTTAACTGTTATGCGGGTTGATATATGGTTTAATTTGTGGGTGGAATTCAGTGGTCTAATTGCACACTGAGTCCGTGTGACTCACCCAAATATTTATCAACATCGCAGATGATCGTGATTCTTGGACCGGGCTGGAGTGGATACAAAAGGTGGCCATGCAGAAGTTATTTGTTTACGTACTTTTATATTTTCAGTATTTTGATCAATCATTTATTGTAATAAGGGCCACTTTAAGTATTCGGGAAATTGTTATTATGTTTATGTTGGTTCGACGATTAAATTATTATTTGGGAAAATGTTTTTAATTTCGGCAATTTACACATTACAGACTTATATTAAAGTTCTCAACTCGGATACTTTGTAACATCAAAGTTTTACTTAGAATTTTAAATACACCATGTTTTACAAATGACAATAGATTTTAACGATTTTACCTTTAAGTCAAATTCTTTACAACCGTTTTTCGTAGTAACATACCAGATCCGGTCAAGGCTCGTGGGCCGGGTTTGGGGGTGTTACACGTGCCTCAGGCCGTGTCTGATTTAAGTTGCTCTCTGACTTGCGCCACACGGCCATGCCACATGCCCGTGTGCTAGGCCGTGTGGTTAATTAATTCAATTCGAATTAGATGCAGGTTTCACACGGCCAAGACACATGCCCGTGTTCTAGGCCGTGTAACACACACGGCTGAGATACACGCCCGTGTCTCTGCTCGTGTGCTCAATTTTGAGCATTCTGTTTTCTTGAATTTAAGGTACATGGGACACACGGCCAGGCCACACGCCCATGGGGTAGGCCGTGTGTCACACACGGTCTAGACACACGCTCGTGTGGACAAAATAAAGCCATTCCTAGCTTCATTTCTCATCCAAAATCACACCCATGACCTGCACTTGAATCACACATCCAAATACTAACCATTTCAAGCATTAAAATCAAACAAATTCTATCATTCAACATGGTATACCATTATATGCATACATGTTCATAATCTTGCCTTGGTTTAGTCCATATGATAGGCATATTTTGATCAATTACTTAACACATGTGTCGCTACCATAGTATGACATTACAAATATAACAAATCAAACCATTACTAGCCATTCCAATGGCTAGATTACAAGCATCATTTACATTTTACATGCCAATATGGCCAATATAACCTATACATGCCATTACAACCATAATTGATTTACCATATTGTACCGTCATGGTCCGATGGATAGTGTGAGTGATCTCCGCCGAGCTTCCAATCCAACGAGCTTCCAATTTACTCTAAAACAGGGGAAATTAGAACGGGGTAAGCATTAAATGCTTAGTAAGTTCGTATAACATGGTACTTAACTTACCGTTCATTCTATTTTGAGGTAACTATGTAAGGCACATTCATTCAATTTGACCTCAAGCCCTACACATATCCTCATTGCCCTTGTTAGTCATATATTCTAATAATAACATCAAAACATATATGGGCTCAACAGCAATCAAGTTTCCATGCACATATGCTTTCCACATCGTGTATTCATTTAACATGTATAATTCATCTCATTATTACAAGTATAATTTCATACTAGTTCACTTTGAGTTCAGATCATTTCACATCAGAACTTTACTCATATTACTCGGAATATCAAGGTCACGATTAGTACACTCAAGGTGTACAAGTCTATAATCAAGAATGCACATATATCCATCAAATAAAGTCCATGTGCAAATGACATCATCTCATGTTTGCATATATCATTTGTCATGTAACATCATTTTCTTGTATTTCAGACGGATACGTATAATAATTCATTTCTTATACATATCTTCTCATATCCAGATTTCTACCCATTGAATTTATCTGAAATATTGATGGTTACTCAGGTAGTACACTCGAGGTGTACAAATCAAGATCTATCAATTCATATTCAATGGTACCCATAAGGTACTATCTCATAGAGTACACTCTCAAGCCACACATGTATACAACAGGATTACCAGTCCAGGCTAAATCCTTTTTATGACATATGCTCTAAGGAGCTTGATCTGGATTACCCGTCCGGGCTAAATCCAATCCATAATATATACTCGAGAGGACTCACATCAGGATTACTCGTTCGGGCTAAATCCTTTCTGTAATGAAGTCATTAGGATTGCTCGTTCGAGCCTAATCCATTCTGCAACAAATGCAGGACCTCATTCATTTCGGCAATTACATTTATCCATCGATATTCATTTATTCAAACGGGATTTAAACATTTTTCAAACATTATCGGGCATGTGATTATTTCATACATCTATGATCATCCATATAATTCAAATACACACATGCCACATCTATTCAAGCATATAAGTAACATTTTCATCGTTTGACCTTTATCATCTATCGGGCATTATCATTTAAATTAGACATTTTTATTTACCGAGCTTGATCGGATATGTAATCATTTCACATATTTATGACATTTATACAATTTTCATAAACACAATCAGTGTAAGCATGTAAATAAACACAATTTAGTTACACGAACTTACCTCGACAAAGTTCGTGTACGTAAAATCTACTAATCCGACATTTTCCTCTTTCTTCGTTCTAGCTCTGAATTTGGTCTATCTGGATCTATACGAGAAAATTTAACATTAATTTATCATATTTCACATTCAAGTGGACTCAATTTTCACTCAGGCAAAATTACCATTTTGCCCCTAACTTTTCCATAAATTCCATTTTCATCCCTAGGCTCGGAAAATGAAACTTGTACAAATTACTCCCTATTCCAAGCCTAACCAAAACCCCATTACAAAATTTACAGCGCATGTATTCATAAAATTTTAGAATTTTTCCTTCAATTTCACAAGTTTACATTTGTCCCTAAATCATGTTTTCATCAAAAATCACTTTGTAAAAGTTGTTTATCTATCAATAATCTTTCATTTTCTACCATAAATTTTCAATTTCCAGCATATACATCCATGACCCATTTTCCATACTTTGATAACTTTTCAAATTAATCCCCCAAATAGATAGTTTAGACTATCCCGATTCCAAAAATATAAAAATCATTAAAAATGGGACAAGGAAACTTACCCAATTAGGCCTTGAAAGTTTCTTTTCTCTCACCTAGGGTTTCCATGTGTTTTTAGGTTGAAGATGACATAAAATAAGATGATATCTTTTATCATCTTTTTAATTAATAAGTATTTTGCTATTTCAAATTTAGTCCTTGCCTTTTTTCTATATTTCTATGGATGAGTCACCAAGAAAAATCTACATACTTTTCTTAATGGTCTAATTACCATATAAGGACCTCTAGTTTTGAATTCCATAGCTATTCAATCCTTATAGCTACTAGAATTCAACTTCCGCAATTTATGCGATTTAGTCCTTCTCGTAATTAAGTACTAAATCGATAAAATTTTCGTACCAAAATTTTCACATGTCATATCTATCATAATACGGACCATAAAATAAAGTAAAAATAAATTTCATTTTCGGTTGGGATTTATGGTCCCGAAACCACTGTTCCGATTTCACTGAAATTGGGCTGTTACATGAAGCGGGAGTATAAGTGATGGCTCCAATGGCGGAAGGATGGGGAACTGAAGTGCTAACGGACAGATCTGTAACATGGGCAGACTCAACCTGAGACTTGAAGGGAATAGAAGATAGGTTCAAAGAACATAATAGAGAAGCAGATGACAGAAATGTTGTAGTTGGTACTAACGAATGAGCGAGGGAGTCATCCTCCAGAAAGACGGTTGTTTTCCAGGTTGCTGATGAGGCGACTTGATACCATTACTCTTGGCGTTACTAGAGGACCCTTTTTTGCTCTCAACCTCTTACGACTGCTAAGACCAACTCATACACTTGAAACAAATGCATTCATATATTGTTGTGCACTTTCAAATAAGGCCTTAATATCCATCACTCTAGGACAAAACAATGGTGTTGGGGGTGAGAGATGAGTAGGACTTACAAGGGGAATAGTAGGGTCAGCAATGTTTTTAAATAAGACCCTACCCGAAGACTTACCCCTAAACCCCGGCGTGGAGGTGAGCTAGCGGCGGGGTAGAATATTGCACACAGTATAGAAGAAATCAAGGGGATCCCTCCGCTTTCCCACCAGAGCCCAAGCTAACTCGCTATTAGCCCCAAATGGCCACGCCTCTTCGACTGACTGAACTATGCTAGGGTCCAAGCTAAGATAGTGATTGGATGCACACCAAACATTTGGGCTCTTTCCCTCTAAGCAATAATGAAAAATGTTCTTAAGAATAAGGATCTTTCTTAACTCCACAACTTACCCTAAACTCAGCCTATCAATTTATGCTATAGCAATCTCTATGTCTAAAGGCTGAAAATGGCCACAAATAGATTCGGTAGGAATAGACCACCTTGTAGGAAAGTCAAAACCATTGGGAAATTTGTTTTTCATCAAGATAAACTTACTACGGTCTAGATAAAGGTCTGGAGCCCAATCTTTAATAAAGGCTCACGACCCTAGTGAACGCTAAAGTAAACCATGCCAGCTGAAAGTCCTTGTGTCAAAACCTTTAATCGGTAAAAATGCTGGAACACGCCAAGAAGGGCGGCTTATTGTAGCTGCTACAATGCAAGAAATAGGCCATTAAGGTCCACTAGGAAAAATCAGACAATTGCTCTAGTGCGATCCTATACTCCTTAAGTATACCGCTGAAAAGGGATGTAAAAGGAGATGAAAACTAGCTTCTAACAAATGGAAGGGTAGGAGGAAACCCTCACTGGAATCACATAAGCGTCTCTCCCCTTTCACTATATTAAATTGATATACGTAGTTGGGCAAACGGATACCACGAGCTACCATAAAGTTTATCATTTCCTCCTGAGTGATGGAACACCTATATAGTGACATTTCTCTTTTATTTACTTCCTTATTATTTTTAGTATAATTTATCAAAAACCCTTTCTTTTAATTATTCGTACTATAATTCGCAAAAAAAAGGGTTAGAAGGAGGAGATCATACCTCAGTTATGGTACCATCAAGACTCAGCTAGGTAAAGTGGACTCTAAAGTTTATATAGAGAATATCGTTAACCTGGTGAGGGAGAGTTAGTAAAGATCGCCAAGTGAATTGAATTCTAAGGTCAATTTAGCCAAATGATGCTCTTGTCTAAGGACTATTCCAGGGCAAATAATTCACCAAGAATAAGGGAGGAAATGGACTTAAAACTTAAGAAAATAAACACTAGATGACCAATAATTGATATAGCGCTTTCCAATCAAGGTTTTGAGGGAGAGAGCTTCTATTGAGGTATATTTAGATCCGTCCTCTTGGAGGACCACCACTTTGATAAAAAATTGGCTTAACATTCAGTGGGAGTAGAAGTCAGCCAGCTATGAGTAGAAAGGCGAAGGCTTCATTGATGCAATTCACCTAATGTTTGAATTTATCAGGGAGTAGACAATTTCATTGAAAACCCTCCATTCCTTTGTTGAATTTTGTTATTTGATAGTCTCACATAATCTCACTAAGTTCATTTGAGCTTATAAATGATCTGCTTGATTGTAGGATAAAGTTCACAACAGAAATTGAGCAGAGGGTTGACCCAGAGTTCGCCAATGTGAGAAATGGGAAGAGGAGAAATCGTAACATGCATATAGAGGGAAACTTCCAAAGACTATAGCTCGCAGTTTTAGCTTAGGCAAAATTTATTTGAGTTGTATAGTTGAATTCATAAACAGAATTACCAGGAGGAGAATTTTTTAATAATGTATGTTTTAGTATAGATTGGTGTGTTTAGTTGAATGAAATTAGTTTGTTATTCATAATTTGTATCATCTAGATCTCGGATTCGATGTACAGATTGGGAGTTGGGTGTTACAAAAATAAATATCAGGTTGAATCAAATTATAGTACTGGGTTAAAACTTTAGGAAGTACTTGTAACTGGACGCGATAAGGGAGAGGCCCAAAAGCCCTTCATGTTAAAGAGAGGAACGACAAACCCTAGTTTGTTTAACTAGGGTTGCCGCCCCAACTAATCCTAGTTAGACTAGGAGTACGTTTTTCTATTGAAATAAACTTCTACAATTTAACAAGGGTTTTACTTCTTCTCCTTATAAATAGATGGCACCAGTAGCGCTAAATACACAACTTTAAGATATTGTTACTTTGCATAAAATAGTGAGAGTTTATTCTTTAAGTATGAAATCAATTTTTCGGAATAACAATTCTGACGATTTCTATTGATAAGAGATTTTGCTTTCACACTAAAAGTAAAGAAAATTATTTATGGGTTTGTGTTTGATTCGAATCATTCGAGCCCACACTTAAAGCAGTTCGTGGTAGAAAAATAGCGGAGAAGGTCGTTCGGTTGAAAGCCAGGAACAACAAGGATCCATCTAGCCGAAAACATATGTGTGATTTCGGTAAAGGGTTTATTGCTATAAATATCACAAATTGGCTTGGTTTTCAAAAAAATTATTTTCTGTTGTGCAAGAAAACTATTTTCGAATCAGATTTTTCCAACAAGGTAGAGAGAAGCGTAAATGATAGAACCCTACATGCTAGCAGTTATGGAACAAGTTGTCTTGCTAGTTTTAGAAATAAGGAAAACCTATTCTGGGTAGTTATTGGGTGTATTTGGGGCTTACTTGGTGAAGGAGGTAATTTTTCTTAAGTGAAGACATGGTTTTTTGCTCGTTTATTATAGATGACGCCAATTGTTGATGCAAGGGTTGATATTGGAGGTTATAGGTGATTCACACGATGGTGGTGCTAAGAGTGAGTAACGGGATATCGAAATGCTTGAAGTGACTATCAGGAGATATGGTGAGATATGGAAGAGATCAAGCTGAGTTTTTTATATCTGGAATGATTTTGGGAGATTTTTTATGATAGGATGAACTTATATATAGATGAGGAAGGGCTTAATGTAGGGGCCCTAGAAATGATGTCATACCCCATAAGTCCAAAGGTAACTAGATGGATAATCAAACTTAGGGTTTGCTTGAGTTGACATAATGTGACTAGCTATTGCTAGATCCAGTCTTATAAAGTTGGTGTTGGGTAATGATAGATTAATGTATGTGGTTAACTCTAAAGATCTCATTATGATTTGATAAACCTAGTGTTAATAGTCTTTAATTTTGGTGATGCCTAATTTAAGCGAAAATTTTTTATACATGACAATTCAATTTCATGCAAAAGTTCGATTGTTTTTGGTGAATTACAATAACAGGGCAAAGCCTGAACAACCAACGCGACTAATGCAACTCGAACCCAGACTACACCTGAAGCGATAAATACACTTAACCATCAGGGCAAAATCCAAATTTTTTTAAGTGAATCGTTTGGGCTAAGGCAGAAGTGAGGCAAAGTCCTTTATCCTTTGGAAGAATTTATACGTGCACCAAAATAAAAATAATGAACCACCAAACTTTATTAGTATTCCGATCTAACTCCCACCGGACTTATAAACAAATGTAATTATTGTAGACTCATAATTTTCTTAATAAAGTGACAATTTATTGACATTTTTAAAGTTAAGTTTTATTCTATTTCACGCAAACTCCTTTGCCTCACACAAAATTGAGGATCGATAGTTGTAATCTCTCGTATTTCCAATTAAAAAATAACAAATTAATGCATGGCACAAATGATCGGTTCTTAAAGTAGATCATTTAAATCGTATTATTATTATAGTTCTTTTGAATTTATTGCAAATTAAAAAAAGTAAAATTATTTATAGCAAAATATATCAAAAAGAAAAAGACGGTTCATAAATGGCGATCAATTAACTACTATTTTATTGACAATAAATGAACATAAAAAGAAGTATACAAAATGGACAACACAATTTAAATGTATGCATCATATCAAGGATTTGATTGTTGGAACAACATATTAATGCTTAACTTCATTATTGTCACTATCCTTACCGGTAACACTACGGCTTTTATATACAGCAATAATTTCGTTACTTCCCCAACATCGTGTACACTCTTTTAATTAAAGCCACCAATCCATGATTCCAAAATTTATTCATAAAAATCTAAAATTAAAGAAAAAAATATATACTATTTTAATTATATTGATTAAGGTTGATATGAATGATTTTATAGTTTCACAATAATCTCAAATCTTGAAGGTCCAAGTGGCGTTATTACGTGAGGCAGCATATTTTTCGGTCCTCCATCAATTAACAAAGCGGTGGGCAGCTAAATCCTCGTTTTGCATTTCCCTATTTTCTCCCTAAATATATATTTTGTGTAGACTTAAAATATGCTTGCAGACTGCTGATGATAGGGCCAAAAAACATTATACTAACCAAACCCAACCTCAAATTTTGATGTACTCTTCCCATTAACCAATCAAATTACATTTAATGATGAAATATAACTATTAATTTTTTGAGAGTCTCGTAGATTTATTTATTTATTTTAATATCATCTTGATTAATTTAGTTAAATATTAACTAATATTTCTTTTAAAATGTAATTTTCTCCCTGAGGAGTATCGAGGTTGTTTAAAAACCAAATATGAGATTGATAATATATATTTTATCACTCTACCTCTTATTGAATCAACTTTAAATATTCTTTTAATTAGTACACACATATATTTATAAAAGAATAATTATTTCATATATTGTTCGTAAATTTTTAAACTCCACATGTGTCACTTTTTTAATTTTGTCGGTAAAATAATTAATCCTTAAAAATAAGATTGAAACAATGACTTTTTCTTATATTTAATTTTTTGCACCCACATGTTATCCTCTTAATCCTATTTGTAACTCAAAAAATATTATTATTATTTAAGTAGCAACTTAAAATTTAGTTTATCTCAATTTCATTAAATGCATGTTTAAAAAATAATAGGGTAAGCATAGAGCAAAGTCCATAGCATATTGGCATCCCACTCGAGGGGACGAGGGATTCACGGAGAACCGTGCGTGGGCATATTAATCAATACTATTATTATTAATAAAATAATGTTCGTTATTATTAATATTTAATATTAATCACGATTTCCTCTCATTAAACAATCAGCTTTACGTACAGGAGGACAACTCAGCTACCCCTTTCTTTATTGGATTTCATTGTGTGAGATTGCTAGTTAGGAACACTCACATGTACAACCTCATTTCCCCACTCATTTTTGGGACCACACCATTTATCATTATTATTATTGTTGTTGCTGCTGCTGTTTAATAATAATAATAAATAATAATAATAATAATACCAATACTCTTCTCTAATTCATTTTATGCATTTGGGTCTTCTAAATTTCGGTAAAATAATTTTAGCTCAAAATAAAATTTAGGTAGATTTTGAATTCATTAATCATATTCTGTAATGAGTTCGAATGGAATTTTTTTTCATATTTTTAATTTTAAATATTTACTATTCAAATTTGTGGTTAAAATATTATGGAATATTTAAGTTCCATTTTATTTATAATGAATCTTTGTAATTTGAAATTTGATATTGTTTTACATGTTTAAAATCTATTTATAAAAATGCAGCTGTAATAAGCTTTCGTAATTTTGGTAAATATTGAGATTTTTCTAAGTGTTTAAGTTTAAGTCGTTTTTTTTGGTTAATTGAGTTTTAGCTCGATTGACATGAATACTATTATAAGTTGAGAGGGGCTATAGGTAGTTTTAGGTATTGTGTAAAAAAAAAACAGATATCATCAAAACCTATAATGAGATTATTCAAAAAAAAAGTTCAAGTCTTTTTTTTATTCAAATGCTTAAAACTATTTGCAGCTCTTTCATAATTATTAAATAAGAGGATAAACACATTTCAATGTACTCAAACTTATATCTTTTTATACTAACAATAATACTAATAACAATAGAATTAAAATTCAGTCAATATTTTGAATTTAAATTTTTATCTAGATTTATTATTATTTAAATATGGATATATTTCACTTTTTGATCTATTGTGCTTTGTAAATATAATTACTCTTTGTAATTATAACTCTTTCAAAAAAAATTATAAAAATGAATTCAAATATTGATTAATTTAATACTTTGTATATTATATAAGTCAAATGTGGATTCCAATGATAATTACAATACTACCTGAAAAGTTGCTGGTAGTGATTCAATTTCGTTAAATTTGATTTGATTTCGATTTAGCTATTAAATAAAATTATTCAGTTGGATTTTTTTCGCAAAACGAAAATTCTAATTAATTTATAATTTTTTGTATAATATAAAAAAATATTATATAACTTAGTGAAGACAACTTCTTTAATTGAGAAAGAAAAAAAAGAGAGAACTTCTAAAGCGAATGAGATGACGTGGCCCTGTAAAATGACGAGGGATGAAATGGACTGTGCATGCGACCGTCCCGAGCATTTCCTATGTGTATTAAACAAATTGTTATCTAAATTTCAGGGCAAATTATTTAAGAATTAGTTTTAAGAAAATAAATGAATTTCATTTAAAATATATATATATATATTTGTATATAATGTATGTATTGTATATACTATAGGTAGAGACAAGCTTTTACAGTTGCTATCGATAAGGACGCTTATCTGAAGAAGCCATCCGACGGTTCAAATCTCTTCTTTTTAGCAACTTTAGATCTGGGCCGTTGAGTTTTAACCTCTCAGCTTTTTCTACATAAAAGGGACAGCTCAATGGACTCCATGCCAAGACAGTGCAACCCCATAATACCATGTCCTTTTCGCCAACTGACAAAAGTACCCTTTTGTTCAATTGAAATGGGAGGGCGGATAGTTTGGTAAGATGAGGAGTATTTTCGTTATTTTACAAAACCAGTTAAAGAGTCAATTATTTTCTCTGAAAACATGTACGTGCAGCCGGTTGTAATTGTGGGGACTCTTTAACCTTTTCTTTTTATTTTTTACCCTTTGCAGTAAAAATTAATATTTATTAATTACTACTTGGAAAGCTTTTTTTTTCCGGGTTCTGTGTATTTCGACCGTACACTGTGAAAAGGTAAACCTGATCAGACGGTCTTGATCAAGGTGCATGGTGCACCCGTTCGTACTCCATTCGTTTTTCCTTGACTCATCCCTTTTATAGACATGTGAAATCTAAATTATAAAAAAGAAAATAATTTTTACTTATACTTGATTAATAATGATGAAATGAATCAAGGCCGTTGGAGATGAAAAAATAAGGCGGGTTGTACGCGGGGGTCAATGATAGCATGATTTTGAATACAAACAATTGTATATGATTGGACGGCCGTGATGTCATGACAACAAGATTTCACATCAGATCATTCCTCATTATTTATTTTTTAACCCCTTTCTTGTGGTCCCCGCAATATCCGATCCTTCAGATCCAGCCGTGCTACGTGAATCATGAGATTCCTTGCACCACCATTCTCTCCCTACACATCATCACACTTTATCAGCCCCTCCAATATCTCGTTCCTTTTTTCCTTCCGATATTTATTCAAAATCTCGCTAAACATGTGCTTAATGTAGGATGGTTATACGTGGACATCCTATTTGTTTTTATACGAGTTTAGGTAATATAGATAATAATAATAATTAAATTTAGATATTCATAACAAATTTGAACTTGTTTATTTGTTTCTTAAATTCGCATTGTTCTTGTTCAAATTTATTTTCTACTTAAATGTAATACAAATGGTAAATCTACTTAATAAAAAAATATAGGTATAATCAAAAGGTAATACAAATGATAAATGAAATGAAATTTATAAATTTTATGAAAAAAGTTATAAATATCCAACTCGTTGCTATTGCTGTGCCACTGCCCCACATCTCTTCCATATACCCGTTTTATGCGGCTCCCCTTAGTCGTCGACGGATAAGAACCTCCGGGTCTCATCGTCTATCCTACGGCCCACATCTCTCCATCATACGTGTTACTTCCTAATCGCCCATCAGTATCTAAACAGCCCCCACACACAAAAAAAAAAAAAAAATTGAAATTCTCTCGCTTGTCCTTTATTTCCCATGACTAATTTAACCATGGTTAAAATCTAACCATTCTTACGAACACAAAAATAAAAATCCTTATCCTCTCTCGTCCATTGTGTCTGTCTTTGACTTCACTTTCTTTCTCTCTCTCCATAGCTCCCTCCCAGCCTCTGCTCCCCCTATAAGCTTCGTTAATGGCGTTTCAGATCTCAAAAAACAAACTCTAAACCTTAAGTAAACGCAAATCCTACCCAAACCCAAGACCAAAATCGAGATAAAAAAAATTCATCCTTTCCTATCAAAAGCCTTCATTCTTTCTTTTTTTTTCGTGTGTGTGGTTTTCTTTTTTCCTTTTTTTCGAGGTCTAATTAATGCATAAGAAAATGGCGTTTTCGTTCCCGGACGAGGTGCTGGAGCATGTGTTCTCGTTCATACAATCAGATAAAGACCGGAACGCGGTGTCGATGGTGTGTAAATCGTGGTACGAGATCGAGCGTTGGTGTCGGCGGAAAGTGTTTGTGGGGAACTGTTACGCTGTGAGCCCGAGGATGGTGATCAGACGGTTCCCCGAGTTTAGATCGATTGAGTTGAAAGGGAAACCGCACTTTGCGGATTTCAATCTGGTGCCGGACGGATGGGGAGGTTACGTGTTTCCCTGGATCGCGGAGATGGCTGGAGCTTATCCTTGGCTCGAAGAGATTCGACTTAAAAGGATGGTCGTTACCGACGAAAGCTTGGAGCTTATTGCTAAGTCGTTTAAGAACTTCAAAGTATTGGTGCTTTCTTCTTGTGAAGGGTTTTCAACTGATGGTCTCGCTGCCATTGCTGCTAGCTGCAAGTGAGTTTGATGAAACTTTTTTCTTTTCTCCTTTTTCGGGGGTTTTTTTTTTGTTTTCATTTTGAGCTGAGAAAAGGAGTTGAAGTTTTCATCTTTGTGGGAGTTAAAGTAGAGCTTTTCCCCAATTTGTTTTTGGTTTTAGCTACATTTTTCTTGATTAGTTTTTATTCATTCCCATGAACTATTTTTTTTTTTTAAACAAATATGTGAAGAACTTTTAGGAGTTTGGTCTCGTGTTCTAGTTGTCTTAGTTATTTCAGCTTTTGCTTTTCTCAGATCTGAGGTCAAGTGGGGGTTCTTTTTAAGAATATCTAATGAAAATCACATGTTCTTTTTTACCTCTTCGATACCTTGTTTTGTTTGATATCAGCAGATTCGTTTTTGAGTATTGTTTTCATTATTTTGGATGGTTTCTTCATGTGAAATGTGGACTTGTTTATGCTCTTTAATTATATTCCTTTTCTCGTGATTTGTTGTTTATATAAACCAATAATATTTGTCTTTGGGTAAACTTTTTGCTGAGTTGGGGATTGAGGGAATAATTTTTCCATAGCTATTACTGAAGATTCTGATGGTTTATTTTTTTTTCTTATCATCCTACAATTATTTGGTTGTTTTTGGTTTATTAGAGAGCTGTGAAGATTTATGTTACTTTAATTTTCTTTTGATGCAAGTTCAATTGTATATAAAAAAAAAAAGTAACTTTAGCCTTGTAATCAAGTCGTTTTCATTGATAATGACAGTGATGAACTTGTAATTTTGTTCAACATTGGTGTTCTTGGATTCAACTCTGGTAGCAATTGATTTGAGCTTTCATTTTTATTTTCTCTAAATCAATCTGCTTGCTGATGTAGGAATCTGAAAGAGCTGGACTTGCGAGACTGTGAAGTGGATGATTTGAGTGCGCATTGGCTCAGTCATTTTCCCGAAACATACACCTCACTGGTGTCCCTTAACATTTCTTGCTTAGGGTCTGATGAAGTTTGTTTTTCAGCGTTGGAACGCCTGGTGGGTAGATGTACTAACCTCAAGACTCTTCGGCTCAACCGTGCGGTGCCCCTGGATAAGATTGCCAACATTTTACGTCATGCACCGCAGCTGGTTGAATTCGGTACTGGTACCTACACGGCTGATGTACGACCAGATGTCTACTCAGATTTGGCCGGGGCGTTTTCTAGTTGCAAGGAACTAAAGAGCTTGTCTGGATTTTGGGATGTGGTCCCGGATTACCTTCCTGCCATTTACCCTGTCTGCTCTAAATTAACATCACTGAACCTGAGCTATGCTACTATACAAAGTCCTGATCTTATCAAGCTTGTAAGCCACTGTCCGAATTTGCAGCGCCTATTGGTAAGCTTATTATGGTATTGCTGGTTTATTTATTTGCATCTGGTTTTTCGTTCTTAACGTAGGTTATGTTCACAGGTACTTGATTACATTGAAGATAGTGGGCTTGAGGTGCTTGCATCTAGTTGCAAGGACTTGCAAGAATTACGCGTGTTTCCATCTGATCCATATGGTGCAGAGCCAAATGTGTCCTTGACAGAACAGGGCCTTGTTGCCGTATCTTTGGGTTGTCCCGAGCTACAATCAGTATTGTACTTCTGCCGCCGAATGTCTAATGAGGCATTAGTTACCATTGCTCGGAACCGTCCAAACTTCACAAGGTTTCGCCTTTGTATAATTGAGCCCAAAAAAGCTGATTACCTGACTCTCGAGCCCCTTGATGTTGGTTTTGGAGCCATTGTTCAGTACTGCAAGGATCTCAGGCGTCTTTCCCTCTCTGGTCTTCTTACAGATCGTGTATTCGAATATATTGGGACATACGCGAAGAAACTTGAGATGCTGTCTGTGGCTTTTGCAGGAGATAGTGATTTGGGACTACATCATGTGCTTTCCGGGTGTGAAAGCCTTCGGAAACTGGAGATCAGAGATTGTCCCTTTGGTGACAAGGCTCTTTTGGCCAATGCTGCAAAGCTGGAGACAATGCGATCCCTTTGGATGTCTTCTTGCGCTGTGAGCTTCGCAGCATGTAAGCTGCTAGGTCAGAAGATGCCAAGGTTGAATGTTGAAGTTATAGATGAGAGGGGACCTCCTGATTCAAGACCAGAGAACTGCCCAGTTGAGAAGCTCTACATATATAGGTCCATTGCAGGGCCAAGGTTCGACATGCCTCCTTTTGTTTGGACAATGGATGAAGATTCTGGATTGAGGCTTTCATGAGAAATCTCCTCGGATTCAGTTCGTTTGATCTCAAGAATGAATGTCTCAGGTACATGTTCCTTGCGTTACTCATTGTTCCCGGTTCAGTTTTATGCAGCCTAATATAATGGCGCAGACATGATTGGAGTGGGAACATAATATGGAGGCTGTTCAAGGCTTTGAGAGCTAGATTGCCATACATTTCGCCCTTGCCTGAGCTATCGGGTACACCACGTAACGAATTAATAAAGAGATGAAACTCCGGTTGTTGTGTAATCAATCAAAGGTTTTATTTGTTTCCCCATTGTTACCATCTAATACAATTTATAGAATTTTGGATGTTTATGGATTTCTGTTGCCTTTTATTTTGGGGGTAGTAATCATCTAGTGGAATTAATGTTGTCATTGTTAGCCTTAATGGAGTAATAAAAGTTGAGAGTATTCGGCCCTCATCCTCTCTATGTATGATATTTTTGTCATTGACATCAGTATGGTGGGTGCTTGAGTTGCTCTTATTACACCTCCATGCAGAGTTGTAAAGACAAGAATTGGACCAAACAATGCATGCGAATGTATTGTCAAAGCTTGAATGAGTCTTTCCAAAAAAAAAAAAAAGGAGGAAGGCTGCCTTTCTCTGCTAAAAGATGAGCCCCTCCCATTTTCTTAGTGTTCCCAAACAGGCTTTTGCATTACAACAAGAAGCAGAAACTTTTTGAAAGAGAGATGCATTACGATAATAAAAGCAATCCAACAGTAGATATTTATGATATATTTATTTACCCATCTCTAAAATTTGAATATTACTGAGGCAGTGGAATCAGTAAAAGAAAAAGAAAAGGTGTAGCAGCAGAGGGTGGTCCCGTACTGAGATGATGTATGTCTGGTAACTTTCACCGTATTATTATAATTTATTATTATCATTGTCAATCCCTTTTCTTTCAAATATATGAGCCTCCTCCTTGGCCTCGACTGTTGCGCCACGTGATAGATTCTGTGACATTGGTTAACGTCCACAACTTTTGCTTCTATTCACGCTCTCTTTTTTTCTACACTCCCCACCTGCTTTCTTTTTTATGCTTAGTTTACCTCTATGACTTTTCAAACAAAACCAAAGGTTAAAATATTTAAGAAATGAATTGAGTGATGATGGTGGTCATTGGCCACACGTTTTGGTGTAATTAAGGTGGAAATAGAATAGTAATAAATCGTGGTTAGTTCATATTGTGTGCTACTTATGATTGTGGGTGGCGGAATGCTGATTTCATCGCTCTGATTATTACTATTATTGTAACTGTTTAACAGGGCTCATGATGATATGAGATGAGAGGGTCAAATTCTTTGATGCTTACACTGTCTCCACGACAGGACATCAATTACTTATGATGGGTTCACTTCAGTAAAAAGTGTTCCCTCCTCCATCACTTATATTTAACATTAAAAACCAAAAAAACAGATAGAAAGGTTCTTTAATGTCGTCTACTACTGTAACAGAAACCACCATAGTCGATGCAATTCAACCTCCTTAAATAAACAATTACCACGTGTTTGCTTTACTGTGGAAGATTGTAATAATTATTCCATATGAATGATATTACATTTTTCGGATTGATGAAATAGTATTGAGGAATAAGTATGAAATTACGTTATAATTATAAAATGAAAATTTCTTTTTAGAATGAGAATAAAAAGAATCTTAGTTATTAATATCAAAATAAATGATTTTAAGACTTAGAAATTAAATTTTTTAAGAAAAATTGATTAATTTTAGTAACCCTATTATCTTGCTTTCCACTCTATTTTTTTTAAATAAAGAAATTAAATTTGAAAGTTATTCAAAAATTTTCACATTGAAACTTTAATTACTCAATGAAAAGAAAAAAAAGAATAGAAAAATTGGTTGTTGTTAGTTTTATTTTAAAAAGGTGAGATAAATAAAAAATCTAAGATTTAGAACCATTTATTTTTATTTAATAACTAAGATAATTTTAATTCTCATGTTTCTCATTTTAAAAATTCAAATATTTGATATTAATTAAAATCCTATATGTGTATCCAATGTGGTGCAATTTATACATAGCCATTTTGCGCTCTAATTACTTGATATTAGTATTTATATTTCAATTATGAAGATATAATATTAAATGATTTTTTAATTATTTCATATTACTTATTTGCTAAAGTTTAGGAAACTTGAACAAGTATTTTTTTTGTGATAAACAAGAAAACGAAATTACATCAAAATAAATTGAACAAAAGCATCATTAGCCTTATCTTGTTGAATAAGCTCTAAAACTTCATTCGGGGCAGCATTGAAGACCTGAAGACCTGTCTTGCCAGCTAAACTCATCTTAGCCAAACAATCCGCAGCATGATTAAGTTCTTTAGGTACATGTCTAATGCACCATTGCCCTTCAGCTCTCAAAATTCTTCGGATCCTCCTAAGCACTGTAATACTAGAATCTGTCTACCAACTTTCTTGTAAAGCCCTAACCACCTCCATATTATCCAATTGAATCATGCCCTTCTGAATCCTTTGCTAAGCAAAACTAGAAGACCATCTAAAATTCCCCATAACTTAGCCTCGAAATCTGAGCATTGTCTCAAGTAGTGATTAAACCCCAAAATCCAGCTCCCATGTTGGTTTCGCAGAACATCTTAAGTAGAAGCACTACTATTACCAAAAGCTACTGCCCTGTCAGTGAACAAGTGTGCCCACGTATTCCCCATGAAAGTCCGAGAACCATTAGCTTCATGGGAATGCTGATAGCCTTTTTGACTTATTAAAAAAAAATTGTGCCCAACTAAGAGAAACCTTAACAGTTTCGAGAGTTGTCTAAGTAATATCCTGAAAGATGAAGAGATTGTTGTTCTTCTAGATGTGCCACACCATTAATCCGAAGAGGCAAGACCAAATTACTCCACGTCTAGGCAACTGCACGTGACATGCAAGATTAGAAGTCAACTATTCCTGTAGAGATCCAGAGAAAAAATGTTACTGACTATCAAAAGGTAACATCTGTAGCCATACTTCTTTTGTTATCGAACAATCTCAAAGCGCATAGAGCGTATCCTCTGTTCTGTAACCACAAACAGGATAAGAACTATTATGCCCAATCCCTCGCCTAGTTCTCTCCATATTAGTTAGAAGCCTTTGCCTAAAGGCTAGCCAAAGGAAAATTTTAACTCTTTGTGGCCCATTGTATTTCCAGCTATACTTTCAGAAGGTATCCTTAGGATTCTAAGAACTTTCTTTGAGAGACCAAAAGACGTTATGGATCAAAAAGGAACCAAAAGCCGTGCGGGTCCAAATAATGTTGTCCGCACCCGAAAAAGGATGAAGGGGAGGAATACAAACAATATGATTAATCACCTCCTCGGATAACCAAATGTGAAACAAATCAAGGTTCCAACCTCCATTTGGCAAGACCATTTCATTGAGAGAGCGATCCAAATCAAGACTAGCATGCGCAGGGATATGCGATACCAAGGGGCCCACAACCGGGATCTAAGAGTCTTTCCAGCAGCGAATGCTATTGCCATTACCAACTAACCATGCGAAGTTCTCACGGAATAAGGGCCAAACCTTAGACAAAGACTTCCAAAGGTGCGAGTTGTGAGATCTGGCAATGGATTCTGGTAACCGATCTCTCATACCATACTTTGCACGAAGAACCCGTACCCATAAGGCACTATCCTTAGTTAAAAGATTAAATCCTATCTTCATAAGAAAAGAAGTGTTTTGGTCATGCAAATGTCAAAGCCTAAGACCACTATGCGAGCATGGTTGATAAATGGAATCCCACCCAACTAGAGCCATCTTCTACTGCCCTCCAGAACAACCCCAAATAAATTGTTTGACCATATGTTTGATCTCTGCACAGACTCCTTTAGGGATGAACGTCGACTGCATAAAATAATTCAGAATCGGAAGAAGGATGGATTGAGCTAGCATAACTCTACCAACAATGGATAACTTCCTTGCTTCCCAACTCTGTAGTTTCTGTCTCACCTTTTCCACTACTAAATTTAAGGTGATATTAGTGACCCTGTCATGGAGTAGAGGCACCCCCAAATAAGTTTCAAGATTTTAGACTTTTTGGAAGCCAAGCAATTCATTGATCTGGGAGCTTAAACACGCGTCGACCCCTTTAAAGAAGAAAATGTTACTTTTTCGAGTGCTGATCTTATACCTTGAGTACTCATAGAAACCTTAAAAGACATTCTTCAATGTTCGGGCCTGTCCCATATCTGCTTTACAGAAAATAACCAAATCATCCACAAAGAATAAATGTGATAAGGGAGGTCCTGGTCATGATAAGCGAATAGGGTGCCACTTACCACAATCTATATGTGAACAAATACTGAAGCCCAACAATTCCATGCATAAAATAAAAAGGTAGGGTGATAAATGACGAATCCCTGTTTGATTCCTCTAACCGATTTAAATTTCTGTGTAGAAATTCCATTCCAAAGAACCTACATAGTAGAAGAAGAAATGACAGACATTGTTACCTTTCGAAGGAACTCCTGAACACCAGTCGCAAGGAGTGAAGCATTGATGAACTCCCACCCGACCCTATCATAAGCTTTCTCCAAATTAATTTTAATTGCCATCCAATTCTGATCACTTCGCTTCCTTTTTATGGAATGGATTACTTCCTGTGCAATGATTATGTTATCAGAAATATTGCGCCCAGCAACAAATCCAGCCTGCTCCTGAGAAATGAGGTTAGGGAAAACCAGTTTGAAACGATTCACAATAACCTTCATGACTAATTTATAAAGAATAGAGCATAAGCTAATGGGGTAAAACTGGGTGAAACTTTTAGGATTATTGACTTTAGGGATAAGAACAAACATAATGTTATTCAAATCTAGATCAATGCCTCTGCCTGCAAACACCTCTTCAACCTATTCACAAATGTCTTTACTTAGGATGTCCCACTAACTCTGAAAAAAGAGAGCATGAAATCCATCGTTTTCTGGTGCCTTCAATGGAGCCATATCAAATAAAGTCTTATTGATCTCATCCTCTGAAACCTGTTTGTCTAAAAAGTTCATTTCCAAAGAACTAAGATGAGGGAAAGTACTTGAAAGGAGGCCCCTCATGGGCTTCAGAACTTCTCTATAAAGTTTCTGAAAAAAATTTATCACCTCGAAATGAAAAACATCCTGATCAGAACTCCACTCACCATTATCAAGGCATAAAGCAATAATACAGTTAGAGTTCCCTCTTTGAATCGTGTGACTATGAAAGTATTTGGTATTTCGATCCCTCAAATTAAGCCAATCACACTTGGCCTTTTGTTTCCAAAGCAGATTCTCATAATTCAGAACACTCTCCAATTCTTCTCGAATATCCATCTCAAGTTGAGCCAGACGGGAAGAACTAGACTGTTCCAGGGTTCTTTGAATATTTGAAAGCGACTTCATTAATTGTCTCTTTCGATTACCAATAAAACCATAGACAGACTTGTTCCACTCCTTAATGCATGATGTAAAGTGCGACAGAGAATCAACCATATTACCCGAAACATTCCACTTCCCTTTAACAAGATTAGGGAAGTCATAGTGCTTCGTCCATCCAACTAAAAAGCATAAGGGTCTACCTCTGCCAGAACTATGCTCCAGTTTCATAGAAAGAAGGATAAGCCTATGATCAGACTTGAGTCGCGGGAGGTGATAGACTAAACAATTTGGAAATGTTGTCATCCAAGCATCATTAGCAAGAGCCCTATCTAATCTTTCAGATGTGCCTCCTCTTTGCCAAGCAAATGATGGACCCGTAAACTCCAGATCCTAAAGTTCAGTGGATTTGACAAAATCCCTAAAAAAGGTACACCTCCTCCCTGCTGCATAACTACTTTTTTGTTGGGAGACAAAATAGCATTAAAGTCACCTATAAGCACCCATGGACAAGACCTCTGCGACATGGACGACTTCAAAGCATTCCAAAGAAACCTTCGATTTTTTCTGTCAGGACTACCATAAACAAATGAGATGAAAATTGGGTTGAAGAGAACATTACCAAGAACACGAAGCAGAATAAACTAGGGATGATTCTGAATAATTTCAACCCTTAGATAATTCTTCCGGTCGATCCAAATACCTTCAGAAAAACCAATAGCTTCAACACGGTGAGAATAATTAAAGCCTAGTTTAGCAATAATATTGTCGACTTTTTTCTCGCTAACTCTAGTTTCCAACAGACAAACGATATCCAACCCATATTCAAGATTATACTCCCGAAGAATTCTTGGGAATGTAACATTAGCACAACCTTGAAAGTTCCATGAAAAAATAATAAAATTTAAATCCATAATTAAATAAAGGAAAAGAGACAAACCTCACTGACTAAGGGCCTCTGATTCAAGTTGATGCTCGCTCACCTTGGTCAAAACCCTTGAGCCAACCTCCACCATATCCTTTGAGGCAATCATATTAGTCATGATGTTCATTGATTCCCGCAAAGGGACATGCAAGCTATCGATTTTTTTTAAATGGCTCACTTGACCTTGGATGATTTTGTTAAGCTTTCTGCCACTTCGATCACCACTATCTTTTCCTTCAGGGCCCACTGAACCGTGCCGAAATACTATCAGAACCCAACTTAGGAGTCCCCTATGACTGATTAATTAGAGAAATATTTTTGTTTTCTTTAAAAGTAACGATCGTATGCTTCATTGGATTAAGATCCCCATCTTTCACTGAAACAACGCACTCTACTTGCTCCATAGCCCCTGATTAAAAAGAGGATTAAAATTCGAGCTGAAATCTACAAAGTTAGTAGCGTAGGGTTTATTTAATTTAATTCCACCAGTAGTATAAACATTGCTGCTATCTTTGGGTTCTACTTCGTTACTGATTTCAATTCTATTAGTATCCACTATGTAACAGCCCATTTTTCAGTGGTGTCAAAAATAGTGGTTTCGGGGCCACCAAATCCAACGAGTAAGTTCATAAATATTATTATTTGATATTTATGAGTTAATTGTGACTTTGAAAAGGTTTTTGATTTGATTATTTATGTTATTTTAGCGATTTATTAAGTTCAAGTGGTTTGACCTTAAGGTCAAGTGGTTTTAAAAAATGAGGTATCGGGACCTCGTTTTTATAAACCGAGCTGTAAATATTTTTATAATATTTACGGGGTGTCATTAAGGTGGTGTTAAAGTTTCGTTGAAAAATTTTAACATTTCGATGGTTAATTAATTAAAAAGGACTAAATTGTAAAAGATGTAAAATTTAATCACTATTTGATTTGAGTGATTAACTGGTTAATTGAATAAAGGAAAAGGGACTTAAATGGTAATTAGAACATTAAAGGTTTTATTGGACAATAATGGACATGAATTTGATGTTTTATTTAATTATTAACTAAGGTCAATATGGTAATTTGATAATTATATTAAAATATATAAAACAAAAGTTTTATTCATCTTTTTCAAAGCTTGTTAACTGATTGAAAATGGGGGAATAATCCATTTTTTTTAGCTTGGAGGTTTCGAAAACTTCACAAGCAAAATTGGCATGTGATTTTAGTCCCGTTTCCTGTAATTTTTATGTTTTTGATATCGTTGCAACTAGGTCAAGCTAGCCTGTACCTTCGATTTAGAAACTGTTAAAGATTTTGAATGTTGCCATTGATGAAACTTGTGATTTTAGATGTTAAATGATGAATTTGAAATATTAGTTGTTATTTAAAAGTATTTTATTAAGTGATTTTTGATGAATTTTTCGATTAGGGTTTAAATTGTTAAAATAGTAAAAATGCAAGGATTAAATGTGATATTGTTGCATGAAGGGGCTGTTTTGGATACTATGAGTATTAAACTAGGCTCAATTTTGGGTAAAAATGGTTAATTTGCATGTTTTGGGGTCAGGGACTAAATTGAATAAAAGTAAAATTTTAGGGGAAATTTTGTAAAAATGTCAAAATAACCAAATTGCATGAAATACATTTTTTTGCTGTCTAAATTAAAAAATTGAATGAAATTATTAATTTAGATCAAGATCGGGTGGAAAATCGAGGAGAATGGAAAATTACCAAAATGCCCCTATACTTTGACATTTATGTAAAATAGCTAGGTAAGTTTGTATGAATTATACTATGTATAATGTTGACTAAATTGAATGTTATTATGTAACACCCCTTACCCGTATTCAATGTCGGAATAGGGCTCGAGGCATTACCGGACTAATAACACAAGCATTCACACAATTCCGAGTCATAAATTTGCGTCCAAATTAAAACCATTCATATTCAATTATAAAGTCCCTTATACGAGCCTAGGAGGCCCAAAACATGCTTTGGAAGTGTTTCGAGACTAAACCAAGAACTTTAGGAAATATTACAAAACTTAGAAAATTTTTCATGTTACAAGGGTCACACGCTCGTGTGGTTCAAGGGACACGCCCATGTGACCCTGAGACACGCCCGTGCTACAGGCCATGTTCAATTTAGGGTGCTCTCTGACTTGTGCCACACGGCCGTGCCACACGCCCGTGTGCTAGGCCGTGTGGTCAATTTAATTTTCATAATTTTTCATAAAATAGGTGCAGACTTCACACGACCGGGGCACATGCCCATGTTCAAGGTCGTGTAGCACACACGACCGATACACACGCCCGTGACTCTGCCCGTGTGCTCAATTCTGGACATTCTGTTTCTCAAAATTAAGGTGCAGGGGACATACGGCCAGAAAACATGCCCGTGGGGCGACCGTGTGTCACGTACGGCCTAGACACACCCCCGTGTGGAAAAAAATAAGGTTATTTACCAAGCCATTTGCCACCCTCATTTACACCTACACTTACACCAATTCAATGGCACAATTCATGGCATACTTAGGCAACCAAAACATCCACAACCAAGGTATTAACATCACATCCACATGCTAACCTCTAACATGCATAAACATCATGATCTATCAATACAAGTCATGCAAGTTTCCACATTCATGAATGATATCAACATATAAATATACTTCTACCAACATAATCCATCATTCATTGCCATATACAAAATGAAATCATTAACCATTATAAGCCAATACATTTGGCCACATTGCAAATGACACATATAACAAAATGACCAAGTCCCTATACATGCCATACATTCAAAATGCCAAGATCATCAAATACCCAAAATAAAAGTTTGATGGTGTGATCTGAATCTCCGACGATTTCTGATTTTGAGTTAGCTTGGCGACACTATAAAAACATGAAAAATAAATGGAGTAAGCTATATAGCTTAGTAAGCTCGTATGCAAGAAATAAGCAACCTTACCATGCATATAACATTCAAATAACATAACATAATTAAATGTGAACCTACCATAGTTCCATAATCACAATCTATCTCATCACAAAACTTACCTCATATTCATCATTTCACACATTTAATAAGCATAAGCTTTACATACATACCTGAGCCATCTCAAAATGAATGTACACATACTTTCATCTTTGACATACCCGTGAACCACTCGGAATAACAATGTCGGATACTCGGGAAAATTTGCACACTAAGTGCCATATATGTAGCCAAAGCTACCTAAGTCTCATATCACATAATCGCTCGCTCTCGAGCTATCGACGGGCCTGCTCACACAAGCTGTCAGTCAAGACGTAGCTATACGGTGCTGCTCACACAAGCTATCAAGTATCCGCAACATATGCCAGTATACTCAGCCACCGGTAGGACGTACGAGACCAACACCCGGATCACATAATCACATAAAACATAATGACCCTAGTGACATGTCACTTGTATCCTAACCTATTCCTAAGGTTCAAACGGGATTTCTTGCTTGTCGATTCGTCTTCGGACTCGTTCGTAGGATTATACTCATTCACGAAATCAAACATACAATTCATGCAATATTAAAGCATTTAGATACAATTATTCTAAAGCTTATTTTTAACATACGAACTTACCTCAGTACAAAATAGATAATTGTTCAATTTAGTCCACAATCTTGTTCTTTCCCCGGTCTAGGTTAGAACCTCGTCTTTCTTGATCTATAATATCAAATTTACCTTATTCAATTATCACATTATTCAATTTAATCCCAAAAACACCTTATGGCAAAAATTACATTTTCCCCTAACTTTTTAATTTTTTACACTTTAGTCCCTAGGCTCGTAAAATGAAATATAGTCAATTTTCATCACACCCAAGCCTAGAGAACCTATTTCATGCTCATAACAACCCACATTTTTCATTTATTCACATTTCTACTACATATTTTACAACTTTTACAAATAGGTCCTTTTAGGCATTTTCATCAAAAATCTCTTGGTAAATGTTGTTTATCTAACATCAAACATGCATAATCTACCATTAGACATCAAAATACACAAATATCTAACATGGGTAAAATTTTAGACTTTGATATCTCTTCAAATTAGTCCTTGAAATAGCTAACTAAGGTTGAGACAACTTCAAAAAAAATAAAAATCATGAAAAACGGGGCAAGAACGGATTTACAATCGAGCTTGGAAGATGAACAAACCCTAGCTATGGACTCCTCTTGTGAATTTCAGCCATGGGGGACTAAATTGATGAAGATGAAGGTTTTTATTTAGTTATTTTGGCTTTATTTACTAGATTACCAAAATGCCCTTCACCTAAACTTTGAAATTTTTCACTAACCATGTCCATTTTTGTCCATACCAAAGTATAATGGTCTAATTACCATCTAAGGACCTCTAATTTAAGATCTCATAGAAATTAGACACCTTTAGCTTCTAGAACACACATTTTGCACCTTTTGTAATTTAGTCCTTTTAACTAAATTGAGTGCCCAAACGTCAAATTTTTCGAATGAAATTTTCATGAAATCATTCTATAAAACTGTAGACCATAAAAATATAATAAAAATAAATTTTACTACGTCAAATTTGTGGTCCCAAAACTACTGTTCCGACTAGACCCAAAATCGGGCTATTACAACTCTCCCCCTTTAGGGATTTTTGTCCCCAAAAATCTTACCGGAAAAGAGGTTTGGGTACTATTTTCTCATAGCTTCCTCGGGTTCCCATGTAGCCCCTTCGACCCCGTGTCGTTGCCACAAAACTTTAACTAGGGCTACACTTTTATTTCTCAACTGTTTGACTTCCCGAGCCAAAATCTTGATTGATTCTTCACCATAAGTCATATTGGGTCGAATCTAAACCTCTACCGGTGAAATTATGTGCGAAGAATCTGATCGATAATGGCGCAACATAGACACATGAAACACATTGTGGATCTTTTCTAACTCTGCTGGTAAAGCCAACCGATATGCCACCGACCCTATTCTTTCAATTACTTAATACTGTCCAATAAAGCGCGGACTCAGTTTACCCTTGCGGCCGAATCTAAGGATTTTCTTTCACAGAGACACTTTCAGAAATACCTTATCACCGACTTGAAATTCAATCTCTTTACGTTTCAGATTCGCGTACGATTTCTGTCTATCTGAAACTGCTTTCAAACAATCACGAATCACTTTTACTTTTTCTTCTGTTTCTCTAACCAAATCAATTCCATGGATCTGTCTCTCATTGAGCTCGGCCCAGTACAATGGAGTTCGACACTTGCGGCCATACAATGCCACATACGGTGCCATCTTTATACTCGACTGAAAACTGTTGTTATAAGCAAATTCGACTAAAGGTAGATATTTTTCCCAACTACCTTCGAACTCTAAAACACAACAGCAAAGCATATCTTCGAGAACCTGAATCGTTCTCTCAGATTGGCCGTCAGTTTGCGGATGAAATGCGACACTAAAGTTCAACTTTGTACCCAAAGCTTCTTGCAACTTCTTCCAGAATCGTTAAGTAAACCTCGGATCTCTATCCGAAATAATAGAAATAGGCACTCTGTGCAATCTCATAATTTCAGCAATGTACAATTCAGTTAGCTTATCAAGTGAATAATCGGTACGTACCGGAATAAAATGAGCCGATTTCGTCAATCTATCAACAACGACCCAAACAACATCTTTCTTCTTCGGAGTCAAAGGTAACCTGGTTACGAAATCCATCGTAATCCTGTCCCATTTCTAGTCGGGTACCATTATTGGCTGAAGTAAACCCGAAGGTACTTGGTGTTCGGCTTTTACTTGTTGAGAAATCAAACATTTAGATACAAATTCAGAGATATCTCGTTTCATACCTGACCACCAATACAATTTCTTCAAATCATTGTACATCTTCGTACTTCCCAGATGAACAGACAGACAACCACTGTGTGCCTCGTGAAGAATTTTCTGAATAAGCTCATTATCTCTCGGTACACAAATCCTGCCTCAGAACATCAAACAATCATCAGCCCTAATTTGAAAATCTGAATCACTATTCGATTCGCATTGAGCTCTCTTAGCTTGAAGTTCTGTATCACATTTCTAATCTTCGCAAATTTACTGAATAAATACTAGTCTAGCTCTCAACTCAACTAGAATCGAACTATCCTAAGATAAAGTCAACCTCGTATTCATAGCTCTCAAGGCAAACAAGGACTTTCTGCTCAAAGCGTCTGCGACTACATTCGCCTTTCCGGGATGATAATCGATTACTAATTCATAGTCTTTCAACAGCTCGGGCCATCTCCGTTGCCGCAAGTTCAAATCCTTCTGAGTTACCAAGTACTTTAAACTTTTATGATGCGAAAAGACATGACATTGCTCACCATACAAATGATGTCTCCAAATCTTCAAAGCAAACACTATGGCAGCCAATTCTAGATCATGCGTCGAATAATTCTTCTCATGTGGTTTCAACTGTCTCGAGGCATAAGCTATCACTTTGCCCTCCTGCATCAATACACATCCTAATCCATTCAATGACGCATCGCTATAAATCACAAACTCTTTTCCCAGTTCAAGTTGCACTAAAACCAGCGCCTCAGTCAATAATGCTTTCAACTTTTCAAAACTTTGCTGACATTTTTCGGACCATTCAAACTTAACATCTTTTTGCAGCAGCTTAGTCATAGGAGTAGTAATCATCGAAAAACCCTTAACAAAACGTCTATAATTACCGGCTAAGCCTAAGAAGCTTCTAACCTCTGATATATTTCTCAGCGGTTTCCAATCAACAATTGCCGAAATCTTACTCGGATCAACCCGAATACCATCTCCTGAAACAATATGTCCCAAAAATCCGACTTCTCGGAGCCAAAACTCACTTTTGCTGAACTTAGCAAACAATTTCTTATCTCTCAAAGTCTGCAACACAATTCTTAAATGTTCGGCATGCTCAGACTCATCCTGAGAATAAATCAAAATGTCATCAATAAATACAACCACAAACTTATCCAAATAAGGTCGGAAGATCCTATTCATTAAGTCCATAAAAACATCAGGAGCATTAGTTAATCCAAAAGGCATAACAAGAAATTCATAATACCCATACCTCGTTTTGAACGCGATTTTTGGCACATCCGAGTCTTTAACTCTCAGCTGATAATAGCTGGATCTCAAATCTATATTTAAAAATACTGTTGCCCTTTTCAATTGATCAAACAAATCATCAATCCTTAGTAAGGGGTGCTTGTTCTTTATCGTAACCTTGTTGAGCTGACGATAATCGATACAAAGTCTCATGGATCCGTCTTTCTTCTTGACTAATAATACTGGTGCACCCCAGGGGGAAAATCTCGGTCTTGCAAAACCCTTATCCATCAACTCTTGTAATTGAGATTTCAATTCTTTCAATTCGGTTGGATCCATTCTATACGGAGCAATCGATATCGGTGCAGTTCCCGGTACCAAGTTAATAGCAAACTCCACCTCTCTGGCCGATGGTAACCCTGGCAACTCTTCTGGGAACACGTCCGGATATTCACAAACTACCGGTACTGATTCAATCTTCAATTCAAACACTTTCGTATTCAGTACATACGCAAGAAATGCTTCACAACTCTTCCTTACATACCTCTGAGCCGACATCGACGAAATCACAATAGGCAATTCACCCGACTCATCTGATTCAACCCGAAGAATTTCATTGTTTTAACATTTCAATTCAATAACTTTTCGTTTACAATTCACTACTACATCATGTAGTGTCAACCAATCCATTCCAAGAATTACATCAAATTCATCAAATGGCAAAAGCATTAAGTTAGTCGGAAAATAGTGACCCTGAATCATCAAAGGACAACCCTTGCAAACTTTATCGACTAATACATATTTGCCTAAGGGGTTCAACTCCTTAATCACAAAGTTAGTAGACTCAACAGGTAAATTCTTACTAGATACCAAATTCATGCAAATATTAGAATGAGTCGATCCAGGATCAATTAATGCAACTACATTAGTATCATAAAGAGAAAATGTACCAGTGATCACATCAGGGGAGGACGCATCCTCGCGAGCACGAATGGCATAAGCTCTCGCAGGTGCTCTCGCTTTTGATCTCACAGCTGAATCCTTGGATACACCTCTGCTACTGGTTCTATTTCCCGCATTTCTCACTGGCCTCCCTCTAGCAGCAGTGTTACTCGATCTTGCATTCTGAAAATTATCCTTTTCAACCATTTCAGGGCAATCCCAAATGAAGTGATCTTGGGAGCCACATTTAAAACAAGCCCGGTTGTTCATTCTACATTCATCGGGGTGTCGCCTACCACAATGTTGGCATTCAAGCTTATTAGACCTAGTGTTACCAACGCTCGCTATAGACGTAGTCTGGGCCTTAGAACCCGAATATTTCTTCCCACGATCTCTGTTGGGATACCCAGCTGAAGCATTCGAACGGGTATGCATATCCCTCGATTTCTTTGACGAAGACTGAAAGGACTTATTCATCGGCCTCTTTCTCGAGTCCCTAGCCTTAAACTCAGCTTTTCTCTTTTCTTTGCTAAACTCTTTGGCCTTGCAGGCTCGTTCAACTAGCAAAACAAATTCTTTCAGCTCTAAAATCCCAACTAACAGTCTGATGTCCTCATTCAACCCATCCTCAAATCTCTTACACATGATAACCTCTGTTGAAACACATTCTCGAGCATACTTACTAAGCCTAGCAAATTCTCGCTCGTATTCAGTCACAGTCATTCGGCCTTGTTTCAGCTCTAAGAACTCTTTGCGTTTCTGATCAATAAATCGTTCGCTGATATATTTCTTTTTGAACTCCTCTTGGAAGAAGTCCCAAGTAACTCTTTCCCTTGGTACTATCGATACTAAAGTGTTCCACCAATGATATGCCGAATCCCTCAGGAGTGATATAGCACATTTCAAGCACTCCTCCGGTGTGCAAGAAAGCTTATCGAATACCCGGATAGAGTTCTTAAGCTAGAATTCTGCCCTCTTGGGATCATCATCGATATTTGCTCTAAATTCTTCAGCCCCTTGCTTTCGAATCTTATCGACTGGAGGCTTATTCAGTCTTGCCAATTCCACACCTTGGGGAGCTACGGGAACTAGTTGAGGGTTAGGTGGGGGTGGAGGATGTTGGGCAGCTGGATTTGTCCGAACAAACTCGGCAAGCAACCCATTCAATCTTTAGAAGAAGGCTTCCCTAGCTTCTCCTCCTTGACCAATTGTCACTGATCTACTTTCAGATGGCACGGTCCCTTGAGTGGGAGCCGGCGTATTACTTTCAACGTCATCAGCCACTTCTCGGTCGGGATCCATTTACTATATGAAAACACAGTTTAAATTGTCAAGAGTCGTCACACTATCAAAATTCATATATGGCATGTATAGCTAGACTCTTACACACGCTACGTTAGTCCGAGAATCGACTAAACCGTAGCTCTGATACCACTAAATGTAACACCCTTTACCTGTATTCAATGTCGGAACAGGGCTCGAGGCATCACCGGACTTATAACATAAGCATTCACACAATTTCGAGTCATAAATTTGCGTCCAAATTAAAACCATTCATATTCAATCATAAAGTCCCTTATACGACCCTACGAGGCCCAAAACATGCTTTGGAAGTGCTTCGGGACTAAACCAAGAACTTTAGGAAATTTTACAAAACTTAGAAAATTTTTCATGTTACAGGGGTCACACGCCTGTGTGGTTCAAGGGGCACGCCCGTGTGACCTTGAGACACGCCCGTGCTACAGCCCGTGTTCAATTTAGGGTGCTCTCTGACTTGCGCCACACGGCTGTGCCACACGCCCGTGTGCTAGGCCGTGTGGTCAATTTAATTTTCATAATTTTTCATAAAATAGGTGCAGACTTCACACGGCCGGGGGATATGCCCGTGTTCAAGGCCGTGTAGCACACACGGCCGAGACGCACACCCGTGTCTCTGCCCGTGTGCTCAATTTTGGACATTCTGTTTCTCAAAATTAAGGTGTAGGGGACACACGAATGGAACACATGCCCGTGGGGCAGACCGTGTGTCACACACGGCCTAGACACACGCCCGTGTGTCTACCCGTATGGACAAAAATAAGGTTATTTACCAAGCCAATTGCGACCCTCATTTACACCTACACTTACACCAATTCAATGGCACAATTCATGGCTTACTTAGGCAACCAAGACATCCACAACCAAGGTATTAACATCACATCCACATGCTAACCTCTAACATGCATAAACATCATGATCTATCAATACAAGTCATACAAGTTTCCACATTCATGAATGATATCAACATATAAATATACTTCTACCAACATAATCCATCATTCATTGCCATATACAAAATGAAATCATTAACCATTATAAGCCAATACATTTGGCCACATTGCAAATGACACATATAACAAAATGACCAAGTCCCTATACATGCCATACATTCAAAATGCCAAGATCATCAAATACCCAAAATAAAAGTTTGATAGTGTGATCTGAATCTCTGACGATCTCTGATTTCGAGTTAGCTTGGCGACACTATAAAAACATGGAAAATAAACGGAGTAAACTATATAGCTTTGTAAGCTCGTATGTAAGAAATAAGCAACCTTACCATGCATATAACATTCAAATAACATAACATAATCAAATGTGAACCTACCATAGTTTCATAATCACAATCTATCTTATCACAAACCTTACCTCATATTCATCATTTCACACATTTAATAAGCATAAGCTTTACATACATACCCGAGCCATCTCAAAATGAATGTACACATACTTTCATCTTTGACATACCCGTGAACCACTCGGAATAACAATGTCGGATACTCAGGAAAATTTGCATACTAAGTGCCATATATGTAGCCAAAGCTACCTAAGTCTCATATCACATAATCGCTCTCTCTCGAGCTATCGACGGTCCTGCTTACACAAGCTGTCAGTCAAGACGTAGCTACACGGTGCTTCTCACACAAGCTGTCAAGTATCCGCAACATATGCCGGTATACTCATCCAATGGTAGGATGTACGAGACCAGCACCCAGATCACATAATCACATAACACATAATGACCCTAGTGACATGTCACTTGTATCGTAACCTATTCCTAAGGTTCAAACGGGATTTCTTGCTTGTTGATTCGTCTTCGGACTCATTCGTAGGATTATACTCATTCACAAAATCAAACATACAATTCATGCAATATTAAAGCATTTAGATACAATTATTCTAAAGCTTTTTTTATCATACGAACTTACCTCGATACAAAATGGATAATTGTTCGATTTAGTCCACAATCTTGTTCTTTCCCTGGTCTAGGTCAGAACCTTGTCTTTCTTGATCTATAATATCAAATTCAGCTTATTCAATTATCACATTATTCAATTTAATCCCAAAAACACCTTATGGTAAAAAGTACATTTTCCCCTAACTTTTCATCTTTTTACACTTTAGTCCCTAGGCTCAAAAAAATGAAATATAGTCAATTTTCATCACACCCAAGCCTAGCCGAACCTATGTGTTATGCATTGAAATGGTAAGTGCCCAAATGGAAATATCCTTGTGTTCATGAAAGAATGGTAAGGTTTAAATAATGTAATTTCTTATGTAATGGTTTATCATGTGGTTAATTCCAATAGAGCTATGTTTAAATGCACTAGCTTGTGGCTATGGTTGATGTTATGCTTATGCCTTGTGTGTTATGAATTTGAAATGTAACACCCCTTACCCGTATTTGACGCTGGAACAGGGTACGAGGCGCTACCTAACACAAACGCATACTAACATACATTTCCAGGTTATGAAATTCCGTTCAAATTTAAAACTTTTCAATCTCAATATTAAAGTCCTTAATATGGGCCTATGAGGCCCAAATCATACTTTAGAAAAGGTTCGGCACTAAACCAGGCACATTAGAAAACTTTGGAAAATTTTACTAAAAATAGGGGCACACACCCGAGTGGCAAGGGACACGCCCGTGTGGACAGACCGTGTAGTCACACACGCCAATATCCCTAGCCGTATGGATTTATTTTTCAAATTCGAACCTACAGGGGTTTTCACACGGCCTGGCACACGCCCGTGTCCATGGCCCGTATCCCTCACACGGCCATGACACGCCCGTGTCTCCACCAGTGTGTAAAAACCTTGACATTCTGTTTCTAACGTCATCAACTCAATAAGGTCACACGGCCAAGGCACACGCCCGTGTTCTTAGGCCGTGTGGCAAATTAAATTCCTAAATTCAAGCACAGACTTCACACGGCCTGGGCACATGCCCATATCCTATGGCTGTGTCTTCCACACGGTTGAGACACACGGCCGTGCCTTAGCCCGTGTGGTTTCTACTGGGCTTTTTTTTTGTCAACTTAGGGTGTAGGGGGACACATGGCCGATCTACACGCCCATGGGGCAGACCGTGTGTCACACACGGCCTAAACACACACCCGTGTGTCTACCCGTGTGGAAAAAAACAAGGTTATTTACCAAGCCCTTTCTGCCACCCCTACTTGCACCAATATAAGCCACAACAAGCATCCTACTCATTCATGCATTAATATACCAATAACTCAGCCAATGCAATTTACCCATTCATGAAAAAACATCATCATTTTCATATATCAATAATAAGAAATAGCCATCATCCATGGCCTTATACTAGATGGATCAATTTCCAAGACAAGCCAACACATTTGGCCAAAACAATATGACACTTGACAAAGACTAAGTCCCTATACATGCCATAATCAAAATGATAAATCTAACTATACCAAATGTTCCAATTGATAGTGTGATCAAGCCTTCGACGTCCTTTGATCCTCGAGCTAGCTTGGCGATACTATAAGAAAATGGAAAGGAAAGGGAGTAAGCATAAAGCTTAGTAAGTCGTATGTAAATAATTAACAACAATTACCATGCATTATCATACTCGTAACATAATATAAACTTACACATGATTCTCAAATGATTAAAGGCATAACTTACTCATTTCCACCCTTACTAATAACACAACCTAATTCGAGCTCATTTCTCATGAATCTCATGTAGGTACCTGTATCACTTACAACATAGTCGTAACTTTTCTCACTTTTGAAACAATCTTTAATTTACCCGTTGAACCCACTGGAATACCAAAGGATATCCGATAAGCCTCACAGAAGAGGGTAAAATGCCGATGCCATGTCCCAGACATGGTCTTACACTGGCTCACATGTCGAGGCCGATGCCATGTCCCAGACATGGTCTTACACTAGCTCTCATCTCAATGCCGATGCAATGTCCCAGACATGGTCTTACACTGGCACACACATCAACGCCGATGCCATGTTCCAAACATGGTCTTCCACTGGCTCTCATAATGTGGCCGATGCCATGTCCCAGACATGATCTTACACTAACACACATCTCAACCCAAATGTCATAGCATGTGTATCCAATCAATTCCTAAGGTTCAACCGGGAGTTTTTACTGCATCAATTCTCATCATGCATATTCACGAAAATAATCAAACATTTTATGCAATATCAATTGTTTAATGCATAAATACAATAACATTGTATTATTTACGTACAACTTACCTCGGTATACAAAAAGTGAGCGGCTAAATTGAATTAGTCTATTAGCTTGGCTTTCCCCCGGTCTAAGTCCGGACTCTTGTTTTCTTGATCTATAATGATAAAATTTACTCATTTTTCATTTACTTTATTTTATTACATCAATTTAGTCACCTAATTCCACCAACTTTGACCAATTTTAATTTTTTTGTCCCCTATGGCTTGCCATCACCCTCTAAAGGGCCTAATTGAACATTAAGGACCTCTAATTTAAGGTTCTATAGCTATTTGATACCTTTAGCTTGTAGAACAAAACTTTTGCACTTTATGCGATTTAGTCCTTTTTCAAAAATAAGCATGCAATCACTAAAATTAATTCACCAAAATTTTCATGCATGCATATAATCATGCTATAACGCATAAACTAATATTAAAAATAATTTTCTCCGACCTCAGATTAGTTGTCCCGGAACCACTGTTTCGACTAGCCCTAGAATCGCGCTGTTACAATTCTCCCCCCTTAGGGGTTTTCGTCCCCGAAAATCTTACCAGTAAAAAGATTCGGGTATTGGTCTTTAATTGTTTCCTCGAGCTCCCATGTGGCCTCTTCAACCCCATGTCTATGCCATAGTACTTTCACAAGTGCTATACTTTTATTTCTCAATTTCTTGACCTCCCAATCTAAAATCCTAACCAGCTCTTCACCATAGGTCATGTCTGAACAAATCTCAACGTCTGTTGGTGAAACCACATGTGATGGGTCAGATCGGTAATGGCGTAACATAGACATATGGAATACATCATGGATCTTGTCTAATTCGGATGGCAAGGCTAATCGGTATGCTACCGGTCCAATTTTCTTAGTCACCTCATAAAGTCCAATAAACCGTGGACTTAATTTTCTTTTCTAACCGAATCGAGGACTTTCTTCCACCGGGATACTTTCAAAAACACCTTATCACCGAATTGAAACTCAATCTCTTTCCGTTTCAAGTCTGCGTAAGATTTCTATCTATCCGAAGCAGCCTTCAAACAGTCACGAATCACTTTTACTTTCTCTTCGGTTTCTCTGACTAAGTCAACCCTGTGTATCTGGTTTTCCTTGAGTTCGGACCAATACATAGGCGTTCGGCATTTACGTCCATACAAAGCCTCATAAGGTGCCATTTTCAAACTCGACTGATAGCTATTGTTGTAGGCAAACTCTACCAACTATAAATACTTTTCCCAACTGCCTTGAAACTCGAGAACACAACACCGCAACATATCTTCTAGAATCTGAATCACTCTTTTCGACTGACCGTCGGTTTGTGGATGGAAAGCCGTGCTAAAATTTAACTTTGTCCCCAAAGCTTCTTGTAACTTTTTCCAAAATCGTGATGTGAACCTCGAATCTCTATCTGAAATGATCGATAAAGGTACCCCGTGAAGTCTCACAATTTCAGAAACATACAAATCAACCAATTTCTCAAGTGGAAAATCGGTACACAAATGTATAAAATGAGCTGACTTAGTTAGCCTATCGACCAAAACCTATACAGCATCTTTCTTCCTTGGCGTCAACGGCAATCCAGACACAAAATCCATGGTAATACGGTCCCATTTCCACTCAGGAACCATCACAGGCTGAAGTAAACCCGAAGGCACTTGGTTTTTAGCTTTCACTTGCTGACAAATTAAACACTTAGAGACAAACTCTGAGATGTCTCTTTTCATTCCCGACCACCAATACATTTTCTTCAAGTCATTATACATCTTCACACTACCCGGATGGATAGACATACAACTGCTATGTGCTTCATGCAGAATTTTTTGAATAAGCTTATCATCTTTGGGTACACAGATTCTATCTCGAAACATTAAAGTACCATCGGCACCAATCTGAAAATCTGATTCAATTCCCGCCCCGCACTGAGTTATCTTGGCTTGTAACTCTTTATCACTTTTCCGAGCTTCACAAATTTCTTGCAGAAACATCGGTCTAGCTCTTAACTCTGCTATGACCGAACCATCATCAGTCACAGATAACTGGGTATTCATAGCCCTCAAGGCAAACAACGACTTCCTACTCAAAGCATCGGCGACCACGTTCGCCTTTCCAGGGTGATAGTCAATCATCAACTCGTAATATTTTATAAGCTCTAGCCATCTTCATTGGCAAAGGTTCAGTTCCTTTTGAGTCATCAAATACTTTAGACTTTTATGGTCAGTGAATACTCGGCATCTCTCGCCATACAAATGGTGTCTCCAAATCTTTAGTGCGAACACTATGGCGGCCAACTCTAAGTCGTGAGTCAGATAGTTCTTCTCATGTGGCTTCAGTTGTCTCGAGGCATAAGCTATCACCTTGCATTCTTGCATAAGCACACACCGCAATCCATTTAAGGATGCATCGCTATACACCATAAATTCCTTTCCCAGTTTCGGTTGCACTAAAACTAGAGCTTCAGTCAACAATGCTTTTAGTTTCTCAAAACTCTGTTGGCACTTCTCTGTCCATTCGAACTTAACATCTTTCTATAGCAACCTCGTCATCAGAGTAGTAATCATGGAGAATCCTTAAACAAACCGTCTATAGTATCCCTCTAAGCCTAAAAAGCTTCTAATCTCTGACACATTCTTCGGCGGTTTCTAATCAACGATAGCCGATATCTTACTCGGGTCAACTCTAATTCCATCACCCGACACGATTTGTCCTAAGAATCTGACCTCTCGGAGCCAAAATTCACTTTTGCTAAACTTAGCATACAACTGCTTATCTCTTAAAGTTTGTAAGACAGTTCTCAAATGCTCCGCATGCTCACTTTCATCATGAGAATAAATTAATATGTCATCGATAAAAACAATGACAAACTTATCCAAAAACGGTCAGAAAATACGATTCATTAAATCCATAAACACGGCAGGAGCATTTGTTAAGCCAAAGGGCATGACCAGGAACTCATAGTGGCCATACCTGCCCGAAATGCGCCAAAGCACATCATGCTCCTTAACTCTCAACTGATAGTAACCAGACCTCAGGTCTATCTTAGAAAACACTGTGGCTCCCTTTAATTGGTCAAACAAATTGTCGATCCTTGGAAAAGGATACTTGTTATTAACTGTAACCTTGATGAGTTGTCGGTAGTCTATACATAATCTCATCGACCCGTCTTTCTTTTTCACAAAAAGTACCGGAGCACCCCACGGAGAATAACTCGGTCTCGCAAAAGCCTTATCCCTTAACTATTGCAATTGGATTTTCAGCTCCTTTAATTCTGTCAGAGCCATCCTATATGGGGCAATCGAAATAGGTTCCGTACCCGGGACCAACTCAATACCGAACTCAACTTCCCTAATTGGGGACAATCCGAGAAACTCCTCCGAAAATACATCCAGATACTCACATACCACTGGCACTGATTCAATCTTTACTTCCAACTCTTGAGTATTCAACACAAACGCAAGATAAGACTCATACCCTTTTCTTATACATTTCTCAGCCGCCAAAGAAGAAATCACTACAGGCAAGCTATCTGATTCACCCTATTCAACCCGAAGGATATCCCCATTTTCACATTTAAGTTTAATAGATTTTCTCCCACAATTCACTATCACATCATGAGCTACTAGCCAGTCCATACCAAGAATCACATCAAATTCATCAAACGGTAGCATCATAAGATTTGCCGGAAAATAATGACTTTTAATTGTCAAAGGACAATTTCTATATACTTGGTTAACTATCACATGCTTGCCTAACGGGTTTGACACTTTTATGACAATTTCTGTGGACTCAACAGACATATTCATACTAGATACCAATTTCATACAAACATACGAATGGGTAGACCCCAGATCAATCAAAGCAACAACAGAGATATCATGTATAGAAAAAGTACCCGTAATCACATCTGGTGACGATGCCTCTTCGCGAGCGCGAATGGCATAAGTCCTTGCAGGCGCTCGGCCCTCGGACATCACTGCTGAATCTCTAAGCACACCTCTGCTGCTAGCCCTACTTCTCGGGTTCTTCTATGGTCTACCTCTAGAAGGAGCATTACTCGCTCGCACTTCTTACTTTCTGTCTTTTTCTTCCATTTTAGGACAATTTCGAATGAAATGGTCTAGTGAACCGCACTTGAAATAGCCTCTTTCGTTTCCTCGGTACTCACCAAAATGTCATCTACCACACTACGAACACTCCGGTTTATAGGTCGAGCACTACCAACACTCGCAATAGAAGTGGTCTGAGCCTTAGAAACCGAGTACTGCTTACTCTTATTTCTTCTCAAGAATCTCGCTGAAGCATTTGATCGAGTGGTGAACTCTTTCGACTTCTTGGATGAGGACTGAAATGATTTCCCCAACTGTCTTTTATTTGAGTCACGGGACTCAATATCGACTTTCTTTTTCTCTTTGGCCAATTCCTCGGCCTTGCAAGCTCTCTCCACTAGTACAACAAATTCTTTCAATTCTAAAATACCAACAAATAATCGGATGTCCTCATTTAATCCATTCTCAAAACTCTTACACATGATGGCTTCAGTGGATACACACTCCCGAGCGTATTTACTGAGCCTCACGAACTCACGCTCATACTCGGTTACTGTCATTCGGCCTTGCTTTAGCTCAAGAAATTCCTTCCCTTTCTGGTCTATAAACCTCTGACTAATATACTCCTTTCGGAACTCCTCTTGAAAAAACTCCCATGTAATCCTTTCCCTTGGCACAACCGAAATAAGGGTGCTCCACTATTGGTAGGCCGAGTCTCGCAGGAGTGATACAACACACTTCATACACTCCTTAAATGTGCAAGACAACTCATCGAATACCCTAATGGTATTTTCTAGCCAGAATTCTGCTCTCTCTAGGTCATCATCTATATTCGCTCTAAATTCCATAGCCCCTTGCTTTCGAATTTTGTCTACCGGAGGTTTCTCTCTTCTAATCGTTTCCACTACTTGGGGAATTGTAGGGGCAGGCTGGGGTATTGGAGGGGGTGGAGGAGGTAGAGCGTTCGGGTTTGCACGTACAAACTCTGAATACCATACATTCATCATATGGAGGACGGCTTCTCTAGCCCCTTCGCCCTGACTCAGTGTCACGGGCCCACTTTCGGCTGGCACGGTCCCTTCTGCAGGAGCCGGCACGTTACTTTCTACATCATCCGCCACTTCTCCGTCGGGATCTATTTACTATATAAAAACACATTTTAAATTGTCAAGAGTCGTCACACTATCATAATTCATATATGGCATGTATAGCTAGACTCGTACACATGCTAGGTTAGTCCAAGAATCAACTAAACCATAGCTTTGATACCACTAAATGTAACACCCTTACCCGTATTTGACGCTGGAATAGGGTACGAGGCGTTACCTAACTCAAACGCATACTAACATACGTTTTCGGGTTATGAAATTCTGTTCAAATTTAAAACTTTTCAATCTCCATCTTAAAGTCCTTAATATGGGCCTACGAGGCCCAAATCATACTTTAGAAATGGTTCGGCACTAAACCAGGAACATTAGAAAACTTTGGAAAATTTTACTAAAAATAGGGGCACATGTCCGTGTGGCAAGGGACACGCCCGTGTGGACAGACCGTGTAGTCACACACGCCCATATCCCTAGTCATGTGGATTTATTTTTCAAATTTGAACCTACAGGGGTTTTCACACGGCCTGGCACACGCCCGTGTCCATGGCCCGTGTCCCTCACATGGCCATGACACGCCCGTGTCTCCTCCCATGTGTAAAAACCTTGACATTCTGTTTCTAACGCCATCAACTTAATAAGGTCACACGGCCAAGGCACACGCCCGTGTTCTTAGGCCGTGTGACGAATTAAATTCCTAAATTCAAGTGCAGACTTCACACGGCCTGGGCACATGCCCATGTCCTATGGCCGTGTCTTCTACACGGTTGAGACACACGACCGTGCCTTAGCTCGTGTGGTTACTACTGGCATTCTGTTTTGTCAACTTAGGGTGCAGGGGGACACACGGCCGATCTACACGCCCATGGGGCAGACCGTGTGTCACACACGGCCTAGACACAAGCTCGTGTGTCTACCCGTGTGGACAAAAACAAGGCTATTTACCAAGCCCTTTCTGCCACCCCTACTTGCACCAATATAAGCCACAACAAGCATCCTACTCATTCATGCATTAATATACCAATAACTCAGCCAATGCAATTTACCCATTCATGAAAAAACATCATCATTTTCATATATAAATAATAAGAAATAGCCATCATCCATGGCCTTATACTAGATGGATCAATTTCCAAGACAAGCCAACACATTTGGCCAAAATAATATGACACTTGACAAAGACTAAGTCCTTATACATGCCATAATCAAAATGATAAATCTAACTATACCAAATATTCCAATTGATAGTGTGATCAAGCCTCCGACGTCCTTTGATCCCCGAGCTAGCTTGGCGATACTATAAGAAAATGGAAAGGAAAGGGAGCAAGCATAAAGCTTAGTAAGTCGCATGTAAATAGTTAACAACAATTACCATGCATTATCATACTCGTAACATAATATAAACTTACACATGATTCTCGAATGATTAAAGGCATAACTTACTCATTTCCACCCTTACTAATAACACAACCTAATTCGAGCTCATTTCACATGAATCTCATGTAGGTACCTGTATCACTTACAACATAGTCGTACTTTTCTCACTTTTGACACAATCTTTAATTTACCCATTGAACCCATTGGAATACCAAATGATATCCAATAAGCCTCACACAAGAGGGTAAAATGCCGATGCCATGTCCCAGACATGGTCTTACACTGGCTCACATGTCGAGGCCGATGCCATGTCCCAGACATGGTCTTACACTAGCTCTCATCTCAATGCCGATGCCATGTCTCAGACATGGTCTTACACTGGCACACACATCAACGCCGATGCCATGTTCCAAACATGGTCTTACACTGGCTCTCATAATGTGGCCGATGCCATGTCCTAGACATGGTCTTACACTAACACACATCTCAACCCAAATGTCATAGCATGGATATCCAATCTATTCCTAAGGTTCAACCAGGAGTTTTTACCGCATCAATTCTCATGCACATTCACGACAATAAACAAACATTTTATGCAATATCAATTTTTTAATGCATAAATACAACAACGTTGTATTATTTACGTACAACTTACCTAGGTATACAAAAAGTGAGCGGCTAAATTGAATTAGTCTATTAGCTTAGCTTTCCCCCGGTCTAAGTCCGGACTCCATTTTTCTTGATCTATAATGATAAAATTTACTCATTTAATCACCACATTAATCAAGACATTTCAAAATTCCTACTTTGGCAAAATTACCGTTTTTCCCCTAGACTTTCACAAAATTATGATTTTACCCCTAAGCTCGTAAATCAATTTTCATCAAATTTCCTCATTAACCAAGCCTAGCCAAATCTATTTTAAGCTTATAGCAACTCACAAATCCAATTATTTCATACATTTACCACCTATTTTACAACCTTTACAAAAAAGGCCTATTTTAGTTGTTTTCATGAATACCCCTTTCACAAAGGTTGTTTATTTAACAACCAAGTTTAATTTTCTTCCATAAAAATTCAGCAAACAACACAAATGCTCCCACGGAAAAACCCTAGACTCTCAACCATTTTGCAAAATAGTCCCCTTATTAGCTAGCTTAAGCTTTAAGGGTTCCAAAAGTACAAAAATTATCAAAAATGACCATCAAAATCACTTACTTGCAAGGGTTTAAGTTGCTGAAAATTTTGAAGCTTTCCAAAGACCCCTTCTTGCTAAAAATTTCGGTGGTAGAGGAAAATGAAAAAGGATGATATCATTTTCCCTTTATTTTATTTTATTACATAAATTTAGTTACCTAATTCCACCAACTTTGACCAATTTTAATTTCTTTGTCCCCTATGGCCGGCCATCACCCTCTAAAGGGACTAATTACACATTAATGACCTCTAATTTAAGGTTCTATAGCTATTTGACACCTTTAGCTTGTAGAACAAAACTTTCGCACTTTATGCGATTTAGTCCTTTTTCAAAATTAAGCATGCAATCACTAAAATTAATTCACCAAAATTTTCATGCATCCATATAATCATGCTATAACACATAAACTAATATTAAAAATAATTTTCTCTGACCTCGGATTAGTGGTCCTGAAACCACTGTTCCGACTAGCCCTAGAATCAGGCTGTTAGATGAAACATGTGTGGAAAGGTAATGATATAGTAAATTCAAACTTGAAGTGTAAAATGATGAAAAAGGAAAAAGATGAGTTGAATTGATGTTGTTATTTAAGCTAAAGAAAGTAAACACAATGGAAAGTAATGAAATGCAAATGAAAATAAGAAAATTTGAAAGGGTTTAAGTTTTATAAAATATTACTATGCTAGGGATGATATGTATATGTGATGCTGTGGACTTATTCACTTGTGAGTTGTTGAATATGGTTTCATGAATCTCGCTGTATTGGTATAAGATTATTCTTAATAGTTATAAATTTCATATTTGAAATGGGTTGATATGACCTAAGTTTATACGAGCTTACTAAGCATTCATTGCTTATGTAGTTGTTTTTCCTTTACTTTTCAGATTATCGGAAGCTCGATCGGGTTGGAAGCTCGACGGAGATCTATCACACTATCCAACTATTATATCGATAGATTTTGATGTATTGGTTAAGGTTATAATGACATGTATAGGTGAACTTATGGTTGATGATTAGTTGAATGTTAGTTAATATGTTTGGCATGTATATGTCATTTTGGGTGATGCAGCCTTGGTACATTTGATGCCTAGTTGATATGTGTTAATTTGATAATGTGTTAAAGCATGTTTGAATGGCCAAAGTGATATATGATGAATTGACCTCAACATGGCCAAGATATGGTATGCTTTGGAAAGGTTTTGAACTAGATATGGCTTGAATCTAATACAGTATGGTGGTTATGTATCAATTATGTTATGTTTTGGCATGGAAACAAGTTAATTGAAAATTAGTTAATTGTGCACATGTATAGGTGTCTTTGATTGATGAAATTAGCCATTATGTGTGGCTTGTAAATATGCTATTTTGGCTGATGAAATAGTTGTTATGATATCATGTATATATGGTACTTTGAGTGATGAAATAGATGTCATGCTATCTTGTTTGGATGGTGATTATAATGGTATGCTATGATATGTTGTTTGGTATGGAATGAGATAGTACATTAAGATGATAATGGCTAGTTTTAGTAGCCTTGAATGTGTTTGGCATTTGGTAAATTTGTTAAAGTAGATGATAGGTGTGTAAATAGTTATAATGGTAATTGTTGAGCATGAGATTGGTATATGAACATTATTGTGAATGTAGCATTTAAGTTGTTCAATTGGTTTATTAATTTATGAACGAATTTATTAGGTGTTTAATCAAGTTTGATTGTTGAGGTTGAGGTGCCATTTTGGCATATTGGTTTAATGATTAGATACTATGATGTTCTAGCTTGTATATGCATATGTTAGGTGCCATTTGAGTGCATGAAAATAGGTACATTTGGTTTGTGTATGTGGCTAGACTTTGGGTGAGAAAAATGGCTTGGGAATGACCTATTTTTCATCCACATGGCCTGTAACACCCCAAACCCGGCCTAGACGTTACGGCCGAATCTGGCGTGTCACATCAAAGGGTTTTTCGAAATCAGGGTTGATGGGAGAAATCGTCCGAGTAAAAATCCATTTAGTTCTTGCTTCTTGGGAAAAAAATTGGTAAGTTATGAAAACCAATATCTAGTAAAACGGTTACCATGTTTGTTACTGTTGGTTTAAAATTCGCGGAAGCTACTCTATTATCAGTTATCATGAAGTTGAAAATATGTGTTTGCCTTGTAAAGCAGTTATTAGTTGTGAAAACTTGTTTGTGTCCGTTTGGCAGTTCAAAATAAGAATTTAAAAACCCCAATTAAAAGAAATTAAAAATCACCAGAGGCCTTATTACAAAAATATCAACCCAAAATAAAATAATTAAATGATTACATTTAAACAAACATCCTCGATCGTGTGGCCCCCTCCGAGTCCCACGCAGCTCCAAATCCACTAAGTCTAGGGATTACCTGTACAGTTAAAAGAAAGGGTGAGTTACGAGAACTCAAAGTGTGTAATCCCCTATCACTCAATCGATGAATGCGTGCGGTAATAGTGCGGGCTCGAGCCTTGTTGATGCTGATGCGGTGTGGGCCTTAGCCCAATCTGATGCTGATGTGGGCCTAAGCCCGATCTGATGTCGATATGGTGCAAGTATGCAAACCCACCCCAATCCAACCAAAGACACACCACCCGTACCAACCCGGCCCACACCATGTGGGAAAAAGTTGACCCACCCAAATTTCACACAAAAATTGCGGCATAGGCGCGGTAGTAGTAACTAATAACGCAGCAGAGCCGCGATAAAGATATGTGGCAAAGCCACGATGCGATAATTGTGGCGAGCCACCGATGTCGATATGTGTGGCGAGAGCCACGATGCTGATACTTCCTCCATAATGAATCCCAACCCCATGCAGTATGCCATGTCATCAATATTTCGTGTATGCAACATGTCCTACTCAGTACCGTCATACAGTACATATTTCCATCTGTCAATCTATCTCTAGGGGTAAAATAGTCATTTTCATGCATTAGGGGTAAAACAGTAATTTTGTCCTTTAGGGGTATTTTGGTCAGTTTACTCGCTAGGGATATTTCAGTCATTTTACTCATTAGGGGTATTTCAGTTATTTTACTCATTAGGGGTATTTCAATCATTTTACTCCCTAGGGATATTTCAGTCATTTTACTCATTAGGGGTATTTCAGTCATTTTACTCCCTAGGGGTCTCGGTACAGTTAACGACCTTTTCGAAGGTCTACAGTCGCCTCGAGTGACACAGATAATCCGTTTGGTCGAAATAGTATAAATGGGCTCAAAGCCCAATGTTCGACCCAAATGGGCCCACACGCTCGTGTGGCCCATTTGGCCCAAATTCAATCACGGCTATGTGATCTACATAGCCCAATCTAGTTTCTGCCACTTTTCGTAAATTTTATCCGTGTGAGGCCCATGAGCCCATTGGGCCCACATGGCCCATTTCGGTCCAACGAGGCCTAAGTGCACAAGAACACTCATAGTGGTCTCTTCAGTCTATCGCCCTCAGTTGTGGGCTCGGTTTTTCCACACGAGCGATCGTACGCTCGTGAGGCCCTAAATGCTGAAGTTTTAGCTTTTCGGCTTTTGCCGATTCTTAGCGGAGATAGTGTGATTACACACCTTTTTACGGAGTCGTTCCAAGATCTACTAGCACCCAACCTAAAATCATCGAGATCCAGTGTTAGTCCTTAATATGTTAGGGTAAAACACCCTCTTATCACATCTGTTCCCAGAAAGGCACTTACTACCTTACCTTGATTGAACGAACTACGGCCTGTTCCTTTTAGCTCGTGGGCTAAAACCGATCACACTTTTCTTGCCAATAAATTGCGATAACAAAAGATTTTAATAGATGGGACCGATCATAACTGTGGCTTAAATCCATGAGTATTGGTCTTACAGAAATATATAAATATATTCGACCTATTCAAAAGGTAAGGTAATGTCTTTACCTTAAATGGAAGACAGGGTTTGACGACTTGAGTAACTTCTGCACTTCTCCACTCTTCGGGAATACCTAAAACCCAACGGTCACCACACCAAGAGGAAGGGATCCCAATCAAAGACCATGAGTAGCAGAAACATTCAACTTTTAGAGAAAAGGGGGATAGGAGAGAACAATTTTAAACAAGAAGTGAAGAATATGAACACCTGCCGATTTCAGGAATACTTGCAGAACTGAAACATAGAGGGAAAGAAAGCAGAGAATTTGGTCACCACAGAACTAATCAAGAGAAAGGAAAAAGATTCGGTTCACAAGCCAATAGGAAGCCGAAAAAAAATGAATGAAGGGGGGGAGTGGAAATGTATCCAGCTTAACTTGGGAGAGGGAAAGGGAAGCAGAGATTCGGCCAACAAGGAGCTTGAAAAAAAAAGTTCAAAATTGAAACAACAAAAATGCACGAGTGGTAAGTTGCTATTGTGGCATTTAGAGAGAAAAGAAAGAAAGCAGGAATTAGAAGTCCAAAATCGGTGAAAACACTGATCAAAAATGAGGGAAAAACCCCTCAGCCGAAATTCCTAGGCTTCCTATACCCATTCGGCACAACACTCCCACACACATCCACTTCCTTGATTCTTTCCACAATACTCTCCCTTAATCCTCTCCACCATTTGCTCCTACAATCTCTCCATGACCAATTCAAGCACCTCATCAATGATGTTTCACCAACTCTTCTACCTTCCCAGCTCAAGCAGCAAAATAAACACTCCATTGCTTATCCTAGGATTTGAACCTCAGACCTCATAGTTACACAACACGCCACTTGCCACTAGGCCACAAGCTCTTCTTGTGTCACTAAACACGCATTATTATTAATAAAGCCTAAGTGCCAGTGTCGAGTTCATTTTAGGAAAAATTTAAAAATTACATAAAAGCCAAGACTTGAACCCAGGCTTCTCACACACCCTCATACACACCCAAATCACTTAGCCATTAAAGCAAACAAGTAATTTGTGTCTAAACATGAAAAATTAAAGTCACTAAATTTTTGGGGCGTTACATGGCCAAAGACACAGGCGTGTCTCAGCCGTATGTGACACACGGCTAGGCGACATGACCATGTGTCCCATGTAGGCTTTAAAGGCTGCATTTCGAGAGTTACACGGACTGGCACACGGGCGTGTGGCTTGGTCGTGTGACCCAAGTCAAATAGTTACACGGGCACGGACATGGGCTGGGACACAGCCGTGTGAGTCACACAACAGTATGATCCCTGCAGTTCAAAAATTTTCGTTCTTTTCTAAAAAATTCTATATGTTACCGATTTATTCCCGACTTGTTTCTAATGTGTTTTTATGGCCTCGAGGGCTTGTAAAAGGGACAATATGTATGTCATTGATTGGTTTTTCATTGATTGATGTTGTGAATTAAATGTTTTAAATTTTGATAGTTTCGAAACGTAAATTTTGGTAATGCTCCGTAACCCTATTTCGGCGACGGATACGGGTTAGGGGTGTTACACACTGCCTGATCCATATTTGTTGGAATATGCCCACGATTCACCATAATCGACCCAAACCCTTGGCCTAATTCCTGCCTGTATTATAAAAGAATTATTAAATCCCGTATTTTCCACTAATGCCTTGTTGACCCGCTCTTTTAAAGGACCAGCATTTTCTTTCAAGGCTATGGGCTTATTACCTCTACTGTTCTCAAAGCCCTTTAAACCAGTTGGGCTAACAGCTTTCGTGAGACCCAATTTTGATCCACTGCTCCACGACCCCTTATGTATCAGTTTATCCACCTATCTTGGGAATTGATCACAAGGATCGCTTTCCCTTTATTACTTTTATTACCTAAGATCTTTTCCTTATCACCAGACCTTTCATCTTTATTGTCAAGAGAAATTAATGCACGAAACTGAGACCCCTTATCATTCTTCACCGAAAACCCATCACTAGCCATCCTAGTATCACTTGATTTCCACTATGAGTTCCTTTCCACAAGCATCCAGGGTTCGTACGAAGCACCCTCTTTCCCCGAGCCTTTATTGGTCACCGACGTGACCATTGACGATGGACTAGGTGGTGGTGCTTCATTACTGACACTTGTTTTAAGGATTCTAGTCAGACAAATTTTTTCAATTGCCCGTATCTACCACAACCAAAGCATACACGGCCCGTGTGCGAGACACGGGCTTGACCTATTGGGCCGTGTGGCCACACGGGTGTGTGGGCCCACACGGGCGTGTGAGATTCTGGGCCAGGCTGTGTGATCCACACGACCAAGGCTAAATTGGACCGTGTGGGCCACACAGGCGTGTGGGCCCACACGGGCAGGCCACATGGGCGTGTGAGCCCATTCTTCTGAAATGATCTGTAAGATTGCACGGGTCGCCCAAGTCGATTGTGGACCTACTGTAGGGTCGATAAGTGATACTTAGACCCCTATTTGTGTGATTCGATTATATGATATGAACTCTATACTGAACTGAATGTATGATCCGTTATTTGCATATTTGCCTGTCATGTATTGTATGCTGCATTACATTGGGGTGGGTTGATGATATTGGAGGAAGTATCTGAAATGCTATTAAGCTTGATTATCTGCCATCTCAGCTGCAATTGTCTGATTATGTGCCGCATCTCGATCTGACATGGTGTGTAGGGATGGGTGGGTTGATTTTATCCCCACATGGTGTGTAGGGTTGGACGGAGTTGGTGTGTAGAGGCTGGTGCGTAAGAATTTGTTATTCTGTTCTGTTCTACATATTATATCTGAGATGGGCTAAAGCCCTAATATATATCTGACTCTGCATCTGAGTGGGCTAAGGCCCAAACTGTTCTGAAATGGGCTCCGGCCCCGTCTTTGAATCCGAATTTCTGGTGATTACTCTGTTTATATGATACCTGTGGGGATTACACACTGAGTTTACGTAAACTCACCCCTTCTAATTAATCTGTTCAGGTAATCCCCAGCATTAGTCAGACCGGTACGGCGGAGGGCTCGGCGGTAACCACGGTTCTGGACTTTTATGGGTTTTTATCCCGTTTTACGAATATTGGTTTATTTTGTTGTAACTCGCAGAATTTTTGGGACGTTTGCTTAAATGATGTTTTTATTTATTGTTTTTATGGATTCATAACTGCTAGACGTAGGAAGACTCAGTTTCCAAAAGCTAAAGTATTTTCTAAACCCTCGATCCTTTAGGCGGTTTTCTCGAAAACAAAGGGATTTACTTAATTAACTCAGTTTTCATAAAATAAATGATTTCTAAAGCTTCCGCAAAAAATTACGTTTTAAACAATCGACTAGATGAGTAAGCGATTTTTGGAATCAATAAGAGTAATAAAATGAACACGATTTTATCATAATAAATTAGTTTTCAAAATTCCATTCCATGTGACATCGCCAGATTCGGCCGTAACGTCTAGGCCGGGTTTGGGGTGTTACATTTAGTGGTATCAGAGCCAGGTAGCAAAACTGAACTATGGATTGGGTTTTAAAGATTGGTTTTAAAGAAACAATTTTTAAACGGTTTGAAATATTTTTGGACTGGGTATGTGGTAGACCGAGTCTTCGGCGCCAATCCTGTAAGTGTTTTGAAACTCTGTTTAGATTTGTCTGAAAATACTACTAGCATGCTTGGAACAACCATAGGTAGTATACTGTACTGAAAACACTCTAGGTAGTGTAAACTTAAAACTGTAGTGAGACTGAGACTCGTGATAACGAACTCTGAACTTCTGACACTATTCTGCATAAAATATCTGTTAATAAATATCGGAACTGTAACTAATGCATAAAACTATTAATACATATAAATCCCAAATTTATGATGAGCACACGAGGTACTCGCGGACGGGGTACAAGAGGCCGTGGTAGAGGCCGTAGAGGGGCTCGAGCTGGGTCCTCATCATCTGGAAATCTACCTAATCTGGATACGAGCGAGACACCGGTCTCACCTGCTACAGAGACTGGGTCTCATGATTGTGCGGCTGGAGACGACGCACTGTCACAAGCCATGCTACAGATTTTAGAGAGGGTCGCTGGGCCCAACACCGAGTCAGCCGGGGGCGGTGGGTTCTGAAAACGACTCCGGTCCAACGGGGTTGAATTATTCCGGGGTGTCACTAGAGTCGCCCCTAGTGTGGCCGAATATTGGATGGAGGCCACGGATAGGATTATGGACGACCTGGATTTTTCCACTGAGCAGAAGCTTAAGGGGGCTGTTTCTCTGTTTCGCGATGAAGCTTACTAGTGGTGGCTAACGGTTAAGGAGGGCACGCAGCTCGACCGACTGACTTGGGATTAGTTTAAGTCTGTGTTCCAGGGTAAGTATGTGGGAGCCAGCGACATCGATGCTAGGAGATGTGAGTTTCTTAATCTCACCTAGGGGGACCGTTTAGTGGCCGAGTATGAGGCCGAGTTCCTGAGATTGAGCCGTTATGCGCGGGGCATGGTGGCGACCGAGTATGAGTGATGCGTTTATTTTGAGGATGGACTCCGAGACAGTTTACGAGTTCTGATAGCTCCGCAGAGGGAGCGTGATTTTTTTGCTTTAGTGGAGAAGGCGAAGATCGCTGAAGAGGTTAAGCGCGCTGAGCGTCAAAATCGAGAGAAAGGAAAGAATAAGAGGGATTTGGAGCCCTCGAGTTCTGTGATGAGGCCTAAGAAAAAGGCCAGATCTGATAAGACAGTGAGAGTTGGGCCTCCTGTTGCACCTACTGATTTGGCGCTTTGTGGGCACTATGGTAGACGCCATCCAGACGAATGTTGGAGGACTACTGGGGCTTGTTTAAGATGTGGCTCTACTGAGCATCGTGTCAGAGATTGTCTACTGAGAACCGATTAGATGCAAGCTACGGGTACTGGTACTGCTCAGCCACCGAGAGTAGTTCAGCAGCCACTTAGGGGTTGAGGTTAGGCCAGGGGTGGTAACGGCATGGGCCGAGGACAGAGGGCACCGGGCGAGGTCTTTGGACCAAGCGAGGCGAGCGGCTGTCTTGGTTTTATCTTTGTCCGTTGCCGTGAGGACCGAGATGCTCCAGACATCATCATGGGCACGTTTTTAATAATGTACCTTATTTGGCATTAATAGACATAGGCTCTACCCACTCTTACGTAGCTAGTACTATGTCTGAAACCTTGGGGATTCTGGTTGAGAGTACTTCGAGTGAGGTAATTGTTGTGAGTCTATTGGGGCATTCTATCTGAGTTAGTAAACTATATAGAGATGTTCTGTTAGAGGTTCAAGGGATAGTGTTTCTGGCTAATCTAATGGAGCTTCCGTTTGGGGAGTTCGATTTGATTCTGGGGATGGACTGGCTTGTCAAGCACCGGGTAAGTCTGGACTGTGCGAAAAAGGGTTGTTTTGAGAACATAGGAGGACAACGAGGTAGTGGTGATTGGGGAACGTCGAGACTATCTGATTAATGTGATTTCGACGTTGGTGGCAGAAAAGTTGGTACGGAAAGGATGTGAGGCATTCTTGGCCTACATCAGTGTTTTTGATTCTAGGGACTCTTCGGTTAAGGACATCAGAACCGTGAGGGACTTTCCGGTTATTTTTCCTGAGGAACTACTGGGTTTGCCTCTGAGCCGAGAACTAGAATTTGGGATTGAGCTCATTCCGGGTATAGCTCCAGTGTCTATCGCGCCGTACCGAATGGAACTGAAGGAGCTTACAGAGCTTAAGGCTCAAATCCAAGAATTGTTAGATCATGGATTCATTTGTCGCAGTGTGTCTCCGTGGGGAGCACTGGTGTTGTTTGTGAAGAAGAAAGATGGGACAATGTGGATGCGCATCGATTATCAGCAGTTGAACAAACTGACAATCAAGAATAAATACCCACTTCCGAGGATAGATGATCTATTCGACCAGTTCAGAGGGGCTTCTGTATTCTCCAAGATTGATCTACGTTCAGGATATCATCAATTGAGGGTTAAGGAGGCCGATGTGTATAAGATGGCATTTAGGACTCGTTATGGACATTACGAGTTCCTGGTTATGCCTTTTGGGTTGACCAATGCACCAGCGACATTTATGGATTTGATGAACCGTGTGTTCTAGTCTTATCTAGACCAATTTGTGGTAGTCTTCATCGATGATATCCTAGTGTATTCTAAGACTGAGGACGAGCACGATGAGCATCTCAGAGTGGTACTACAAACTCTTCGTGAGAAACAATTGTATGCGAAGTTCAGTAACTGTGAATTCTGGCTCCGAGAAGTAACCTTTTTGGGACATGTGGTTTCTACGGAGGGGATTCGTGTTGATCCTCGTAAGATTGAGGCTTTGTTGGATTGGAAACAGTCGAAGAATGTGTCCAAAATTCGCAGCTTTCTGGGGCTAGCGGGTTATTACCGGCGCTTCGTAGAAGGGTTCTCCTTGATCGCAGCTCCGTTATCCAAGCTTTTGCGCAAGGAAGTTCCCTTTATCTGGATTGATAAGAAACAAGAGAGCTTCAAGAAGCTCAAATCTCTTTTGACACAGGCTCCGGTTCTGATTCAACCTGAACTTGTGAAGGATTTCATTGTTTACAGCGATGCGTCGCATGTGGGTTTGGGTTGCGTACTGATGCAGGATAGTAAGGTTGTAGCTTATGCGTCACGTCAGCTTAAGACGCATGAGGTGAACTATCCTACTCATGATTTGGAACTGGCTGCTGTAGTCTTCACTTTAAAGATTTGGAGGCACTACCTATACGGTGAGAAGTGTACTATCTACACTGATCATAAAAGCCTCAAATATCTCCTCACTCAGAAGGAGTTAAACCTTAGGCAGCGTAGATGGGTTGAACTGTTGAAGGATTACGACTGCACCATCGAGTATCATCCTGGTAAGGCCAATGTGGTGGTGGATGCTTTGAGCCGTAGGGCTATGACCGATCTAAGAGCGATGTTCACTCGACTCAGTTTATTCGACGATGGGAGTCTGTTAGCGGAAGTTCAGGTTAAGCCTACATGGATTGATCAGATTAGAGGTAAACAGATGGGGGATAAGTCTCTTGAATTGCATTTACATCGAGTTGAGGCCGTGGCGCTCACGATTTTGGGATTAACAGTGATGGGGTACTTTGTTTTCGCGGTCGGGTTTGTGTACCGGGTGATGAGGAGTTACGACAGTCGATTCGAAAAGAGACGCATAGTAGTCCCTATGCTATGCATCCCGGTGGGAACAAGATGTACCGAGATCTCCGAGAGTTGTACTGGTGGCCAGGGTTGAAGCGTGAGGTTCTTGACCGTTGCTCACCGTTTGACTTGTCGTGAGTTTAAGTGAGCATCGATTGCCTTTGGGGTTACTGCAGCCAGTAAAGATACCGATGTGGAAATGGGAGCGAGTAATGATGGACTTCGTTAGTGGGTTGCCTTTAACACCCACTAAGAAGGATTCTGTCTGGGTCATCGTGGATCAATTGACCAAGTCTGCTCACTTCTTTCCGGTTAGGACAAAATTTTCTCTCCAGAAGTTAGCTAAACTATATATATCTAAAATAGTGAGACTGCACGGGGTTCCTGTCTCAGTCATCTCTGATAGGGATCCTCGCTTCACGTCTCGGTTCTGGAAGAAATTGCACGAGGCTCTGGATTCAAGGTTGGACTTCAATACTGCTTTCCATCCTCAGACAGATGGTCAGTCGGAGAGGGTGATTCAAGTACTGGAGGATATGTTGAGGAGCTGTGTTATAGATTTCCGAGTTAGTTGGGAGGAGTACTTGCCTTTGGTGGAGTTTGCCTACAATAACAGCTACCAGTCTAGCATCTAGATGGCGCCTTACGAGGCCTTGTACGGTCGTAAGTGTCGCACTCCCTTGTGCTGGACTGAGTTGGGTGAGCGACGTGGACTGGGTCCTGAACTGGTTTCTGAGACTGAAGACAAGGTTCGATTGATTCGAGATCGACTGAAAGCGGCATCTGATAGGCAGAAGTCTTATGCTGATCTGAAGAGGAAGGATTGTAATAGCCTGGTTTTGGGACTAGTCGGAACAGTGGTTTCGAGACCACTAATCTGAGGTCGAGAAAATTTATTTTGACATTAATTTATGTGCTGTAGCATGATTATATGGATGCATGAAAATTTTGGTGTTTTAATTTGAGTGACAGCATGCTTAATTGTGAAAAAGGACTAAATCGCATAAAGTGTGAAAGTTCTATTTTTCATGGTGGAGGTGCCTAATAGCTATAGAAAGTAAATTTAGAGGATTTTAAAGTGCAATTAGGCCATTTAATGTGGGTTGGCCGGCCATACAAGCTAGGGTAGAAAAGAGCATTAATTTTAGTCAAAATTTGGTGACATTAGGTGAATAAAAAAATGAATAAAATAAGATAAAAAGATGAGATATCATATTTTACTATTCCTTCTTCTTCTACCACCGAAATTTTAGAGGAAACAAGGGTTCTTGGAGTTCAAAATTTTCAGCTACATCTCATCCTTGCAGGTAAGTCATTTTGATGATTATTTTTGATGATTTTTGTATTTTTTGGATTCCCCAAAGCTTAAGCTAGCTAATGGGGGGACTAGTTTGTAATATGGTTGAAAGTCTAAGGACTTGCCATGAGAGTAGTTGTGTTGTTAGCTGAGTTTTCATGGAAGAAAATGAATTTTAGGGAGGTGAGAAACAACTTTTGTGAAAGGTGTTAGCATGGAAACACCTAAATAGGACTTGAATGCAAAGATTAAATTTGTGTCATAAATGCATGGAATAGTTGGAATGGTGAGTAGTTGTAAGAGAAATAAATGTTCATCTATACTTGTGCATTGATAAAATGTGTTGAAAAATAAATTACGAGCCTAGGGGCAAAATCGTAATTTTGCCAATGTATAAGGGCAAAATGGTCATTTTTACCTAAGTGTAGAATTTGAAGTATTATGATCATAGAATGATCTAAACGAATAAATTTCATTGTTATAGATCAAGAAGAGCACGAAATCAACCTTGACCGAGGAAAAGGCAAGGTGACGGATTAGATCGTTGGTTATCACGTTTTGCACCGAGGTAAGTTTATGTGTAAACAATGCATGATTGTGTAAGTATTGTGTGGTTAACTAGTGTAAGGCAAGATCGAGAACATGTGTGGTTCAAATGGATTGAATGTGGAAATTGTTGAATAATTACTGTATGAGTGATGAAATAGTCATATAAAAATGTAATGTCGACACTTTTTGGTGGGCTAAGTGCGATACCACCTTGTTACTTAATTTACGATGGGCTATGTGCGAAACCATCGTCTAAAATCCTTTGGTGGGCTAAGTGCGATACCACCTTGTTACTAATTTACGATGGGCTATGTGCGATACCATCGTCTATTCATCTTTTGGTGGGCTATGTACGATACCACCATAACTAATCTTTTTGGTGGGCTAAGTGCGAAACCACCGAGTGGCTTGACTGTGTGAAATGGAATTAGAAATAGTGAATGTTGTATTATGTGACCTTGTGATACTAAGTGCAGGGAAACTCTTAATGAGTGTGTGCATTAAGATGTGAGATGGTTGAAATGTGGGAATGGAGAAAATGAGTAAGCATGTCATGAATGTAAATTGCTTCTTGCTTATTACGTAATGCTATGTATTTGTTCAATACATGTTATAATGTTGTGTTGTTTATATGTAAACTTACTAAGCTTAAAGCTTACTCTCCCTTCTCTTTTTCCCTTGTTTTATAGAGTTTAAGAGCCGAGCCGGAATACGCAGCTAACTGGAAGATCGCCCACACTATTAGCTCCTCCCGGTATACCTAGACTTAATGATTTTGTAAATGGCATGTATAGGTGCTAGGCTAGTTAAGTTATTTTGTTATTTTGGCCAAAGGTGTATTGGTATCTTGTAAGATATTGAAATTTGTAAATTGCCATGCATGATGGCTCGTTCTACCTTTTATGAAATTATAAGGTTACCTATGGAAGTCCATGTTGAAGTTATGAGTGTTTATTGGTATGTTGAATGGATTCTTGTAGTGTAAGCTATAAGAGTGTTAAGAGCTTGGCAAACAACCTTGTTCTGGTCCACACGGGTAGGCACACGGGCGTGTGTCTAGGCCGTGTGAGACACACGATCAAGCCATGGGCGGGTGCCCTGGCCGTGTGAAGTCTGCACTTTGAAATTAGAATTGGAACGGTCACACGATTAAAGCACACGGGCGTGTCGAGGCCGTGTTGAATAAGTCAAAATACTAAGGTATGTCACACGGTTTAGACCCACGGACGTGTTAAAAGCGTGTGTGATTAGTCAGTGTCGACCACGGGTGAAAGGCACGGACGTGTGATAGGGTACACGGGCGTGTTCCTAAAATGCATGGGCGTGTGCCTTAACCATGGGCAATTTGGTAGAATACTGGGTTTTTAGGCACGGTCTGGGGACATGGGCGTGTGTGCCTATGCACGGGCGTGTCTCATCTTGCACGGGCGTGTAAGACCTGTCTTGAAAGGAAAAATTTTAAGAATGGAAAAAGTTCCAGATTTGTCTTGAGGGTCCTCGGGTGCATGTGTTAGGCCTCGTAAGTCGAGAAGGTGGTTTTAGAGAGTAACGACGTAGAGCCTAAGTGGCGATTAAGTGGTTTGAGTTCGGTAACGCCTCAGGCCTGGTTCCCGGTGTAGAACCCGGGTAAAGGGGTGTTACAAGGATATTGAGTATTCTATGGGTGGCTTAGTTTTTCTCAAGGTCTTGCCATGGAAGAAGGTCTTGAGGTTCGGTCGCAAGGGTAAGCTGAGCCCTCGGTTTATTAGGCCGTACCGTATTCTGAAGCGAGTGGGGCCAGTCGCATATCAGTTGGAACTACCTCTGGAGTTGGATCGCATTCATGATGCTTTTCACGTTTCGATGTTGAGACGGTACCGCTCCGATCCCATGCATATTGTTCCGGTGGAGGACATTGAGGTTAGACCAGATCTGACATTTGAGGAGGAGCCGGTCCGGATTCTGGATTGCGACTTTAAAATTCTGCGAAGGAAGTCTATCCCCTTAGTGAAAGTGCTGTGGAGGAATCATAGCACTGAGGAGGCTACTTGGGAGCGGAGGATTTGATCGTCGTCCAGATATCCACGACCTTTTACGATCGAGTAAAATTTCGAGGACGAAATTTTCTTTTAGGGGGTAGAGTTGTAACACCCCAAGTTTTTTTTTAAAATGTGTTCCTGTAATTCATTGACACAAAATCTATATCAGCTTCAGTGGTTAAGTGTTCTGGGTATGTGTGAGAAGTCCCAAGTTCAAGCCATGTCTTTGGAAAATTTTGAAATTTTTCTAAGGTAAGCCTCACTCTTGTTCAGTAGGCTTTTAGTTGATTGTTTGTAAAACCATGTCAGAATGGGCCTGCTGGTCTGGTGGTTAAAAGGAGTGTTGGGGTGGAAAAGGTCTTGTGTTCGAGTTGCTGCATGAGCATTATTTTTGCTATTAGGGCCGTGTAGGAGTTTGAAGTGTAGTGAAATGCTGAGAATTGGAGATGTAGTGGGAAGTGAGGGAGGAAAACATGGGATTTGGGTGGTTATCGTGATATTCAGTCTTCTCCATCTCAATCTTCTTTTCCTTTTTGTAATTTTGATCAAAATTCCTCTCTTGAGTGCCGAATTCTCCATCTTCTCCCCACCATTTGCTGCTGAATTCTTTCGTTGTCCCCCACCCCTCCGCTTTTGATTCCGTGTTCTTTTCCATCTCTTCCACTCTACGTTGGCACGCGGTCGGTAGGTTATGCTTTTGGTTAATTTTATTTGTTCCTCACGAATGATTACTAAAGAGGAGTGTTTTCCTGTTTAGGAGTTCTGGAAGTGGCTGTGGTTCCCAAACTGTGCTGAGTAAGCACGTGTTTGTCGGTGTCCGCTCAAAGGTAGGGACTCTCATTGAGATTTAGGTTTTATTTGTTCATAATAACTCGTTTTAAGTGACTGATTTTTGACTCGGAATTATCGATTTTAGGTGCTGGAGTGCTCGTAATTGGGTTTGCAGCGAAAACGAGACCAGGTGTGTACCCAGAAACACAGAAAACATGAATCGGCAAAAGTCAAAAAATGATTCTATCGACGCCATACGGCCGTGTGGTTGGCCGTGTGCAAGGCTGTGAGCCACAACACAACCGTGTTATTGACTAGCCAGGCCGTGCGCAGGTGACACGGCCGTATGAAGGCCGAGCAAGGCTGTGTGCGACACACGGGCTTGACCTATTGGGCTGTGTAGGCCACACGGGCATGTGGCCCACATGGGCAGGCCACATGGGCGTGTGAGCCCATTCTTCTAAAATGATCTTTAAGGTTGCACGGGTTGCCCAACTCGACTGTGGACCTACTGTAGGGTCGGTAAGTGATACTTAGAACCCTATTTGTGTGATCTGATTATATGATATGAACTCTGTACTAAACTGAATGTATGATCCTTTATTTGCATGTTTGCCTATCATGTATTGTATGCTGCATTATATTGCGGTGGGTTGATGATATTGGAGGAAGTATCTGAAAGGCTATTAAGCCTGATTATCTACCAGCTCTGCTGCAATTGTCAGATTATGTGCCGCGTCTCGGTACAACATGGTGTGTAGGGATGGGTGGGTTGATTTTATCCCCACATGGTGTGTAAGGTTGGACGGAGTTGGTGTGTAGAGGCTGGTGGATAGGACTTTGTTATTCTGTTCCGTTCTACATATTATATCTGAGATGGGCTAAATCCCTAATATATATCTGATTCTGCATCTGAGTGGGCTAAGGCCCAAACTGTTCTGAAATGGGCTCCGACCCCGTCTTTGAATCCGAATTTCTGGTGATTACTCTGTTTATATAATATCTGTGGGGATTACACACTGAGTTTACGTAAACTCACCCCTTCTGTTTAATCTGTTCAGGTAATCCCCAGCATTAGTCGGATCGATGCGGTGGAGGACTTGGCGGTAACCATGGTCCTGGACTTTCATGGGTTTTTATCCCGTTTTACGAATATTGGTTTATTTTGATGTAACTCGCGGACTTTTTGGGACTTTTGCTTAAATGAGGTTTTTATTTATTGTTTTTATGGATTCATAACTGCTAGACGTAGGAAGACTCGGTTTCCAAAAGCTAAAGTATTTTCTAAACCCTTGATCCCTTAGACGGTTTTCTCGAAAACAAAGGGATTTACTTAATTAACTCAGTTTTCATAAAATAAATGATTTCTAAAGCTTCCGCAACAAATTACATTTTAAACAATCGACTAGATGAGTAAGCGATTTCTGGAATCAATAAGAGTAATAAAATGAACACGGTTTTATCATAATAAATTAGTTTTCAAAATTCCATTCCATGTGTAATCGCCAGATTCAGCCGTAACGTCTAGGCCGGGTTTGGGATGTTACAAAATATGTACCAAAACATACCAAAAATAATGTAACACCCCAAACCCGGCCTGAACGTTACGACCAGATCTGGTATGTTACAGGGTGAAGTAAAAACAAACTTTTGTTTAATTTAGGAAAAAACCGTAGATTTGAAATTTTTTCGTTTAAAGCGATGTCTTGAAAACGGTGATTTGTTAGTTAGGAAAAGTTCAATTTTATCGGATGTTTGTTAAACCTGGTGATACTTGAAATAAACGTTTGTTTCAGTGTTATTCGTATTTTGAAAACCCCAACTTCAATTTCATGACTAAGTTTTCATAGTATCAAATTTTAAATAAATGATAAATAATAAAAATCAAATATTAACTTAGAAAGGCCTTATTACAACAGAAATCCCCCAATTAAAAATAAATTAAAGCAGTAAAAAGTCTACGAAAAAGGAAAGACTTTATGGCCTCCATGAGTCCGCCTTGGCTCCCAAATCCACGGTCTCACGATTACACTGAAATGTTAGGAAAAGGGTGAGTCACAGAGACTCGGTGTGTAAAACCATTTTAACACATAAATGGCCCGTGGCCCACAATCTCATATTCAACTCATTCAAAATATCATACAACTAAATGAATCGTCAAGCCCAGTTTCAACCTAGTATTTTTCCATCCTCTACACGCCATCCTGTACCAGCCCATCACACCGTGGGGATTTCTACAATCAACCCTCCATCCGCTACACGCCATCTTGACACTCATGCTGTCAGTTATAATGCTGATCACTAGGTGACCTATATAATATCACGTGGCTTAGCCACCGATCACTATGTGACCTTATAATCAAATGTGGTAGAGCCACCGATCACTATGTGACCTTATAATCAACACTTCCCCTTTATCATCATATTCATATCCCATGCACAACATATATGTCATAATGATTGCAACATGCTATTATCAAGGCAATAGATTATAACATACATCCAAGCTCACAATAAGTGGTTACAGTTACGTACCTGACACTCCTTGCCTTACCCACAAGGGTATTTTGACTGTATACACAGCCTTTTCCGGCTTTTCAGCCCATACAATCAATATTACAGTTAAAATAAAGTGTGTGAGGGTTTACACACCTGGTAACACGCAAAATAATACTCTCTACGTCGACACTATCGATAGCAAAACGCATCGCTATCCGCCTCGACTCTCTTTCTGGCCGGTCCACAACCCGGTGGCCAATCTCGGACTGCTGACACCGCACATTTCTTAAACTTAGGGGCTGGGTTTACGGGTCCAACCCCCTCCTTTGCCTGATCGGTATTGGATTCCATCACAAGATCTTGGTCAGAAGATACTATAAGGAAATATGGTTGTTTAACAACAACACAGGGTTAAGGTAGCGATTAGCGATAAATAAATCTAAACACAAATCTAAAGAGAAAAAACCCCTTACCTTGAAATCCCGAAAAGAGAAATAGGGTTCAGGGATTAACAATTTCCGACTTGGGATTCAGATTATTCGATTAGTTTAGATTCCCAGAATAGGCGCCCCCAAAGAAAGTAAGAAAATAAGAAGAAAACATAAGTCCAAACGATGGCCTCACCAAGCCAATTAGCCATTCGGCTTTGGCTCCCAAAAACCGAATGAGAGATAAAGAAATAAAGAAATCACCTCTTACCTTAACACAGAAGATTCGAATAACGCCTAAGAGAATTCGGCACTAGCACAGCAGTAGAGAAGATTCGGCAATGACTATGGTAAAAGAGAACAGGATGAAAGAACCAAAAATGAAAATAAAAGAACTTCAAATGGAGGCTTAGGAGTTTCGGCTTTTAGAGAAATCAGGAGAGGAATGTAGGAGAATGGCTAGGGAGATTCGACCTATAGAAGAAATTAGAGAAGAGAAAAGATGAGGAACAAATTTCGGTTTGGCAAGGAAGGGGAAGGGAATTCGGCTAGCAAAGAAAGTAATAAGAAGAAAAGTGGAGAGCACCCTAGCTGATAGATGAGAAAGGAAGTGAAAAAGAAAGAAAAAGGAAATGAAGCTAAACGATTTGGCAACTAACAAGAAGGCAACAATTCGGCACCTACCACTTCCAAAGCCCAAAAAATGCACTTTTGAGAATAACAATGCCTATGACCAATGTTGAAATTCGGCACACCCTAAACAAGCCAAAACCGATCCCCCCTCTACACCCAGTGTTTGAAATTCGGCCAACACCATGATCATATGTTCATCCCTTTCTTTTCTCCTTAATTAACTCCTGAACACTCATTTGAATTAATTTGAATGCTTCAAACTCCACTTTTTCCTCTCAGCCACTCATTCGAAATATTTGACTTAGTCCACTCTCCCATCTTGAAGTGTCCCAGTCGAACTCTGCTTTTGCTCCCCTTGACGCCAAAAATAACTCCCAAAATGAGCTTCATGTGACTTGAACCTACTCCCTCTCTGCTCCCTTGTGGCGTCACCTTCCAACCCCTTATGTGACGCCACCTTGCCACTTTACCAACACCTTGCTTGTGTCAACCAAATACAAACAATATCCCTTAAGTCCTATCCTAGCCAGCTCTTCCACTAAGGCGCCTAAAAAGAGAATTTTGGCCAAGACTTCGGCTTATCCCCGAGCCTTTCCTAGACCCCCATACACCCTAAACTAACACATTAAACATAGCATACACACAAAGCACATCAAATGCTTAGCCCTTAATTCAGGATGTTACATTTTCAAACCACTCTAATTTCACCAAAAATAACCTTATTTACAAGTATATTAAAACAACCAAGTGACGTAATTTGGTAAAGTACCAAAGTGTACCAAACTAACGTATTTATCTATATATACATGCCACTACCCTAAGAGATACAAAAACTGCCAACTTAGATGGATAGTGTGAGCCAGTTGAATGATCTTTCCAAACTGTCAGCAACGTTTATCTACAAAACAATCCATAAGAATTTATAAGCTTACAAAGCTTAGTAAGGACACTGTATAACATTTAATCAAAATAAGAATAAATATAGTTCATATACTATTTGATTCAGACTTACCGGAGTATAAACAGGGGCACGAAAGTGCATTCAAGGTGCCAAAGTAAAAATAGTGGCATGTATGTGCATTCAGGGGTACCGAAGTACAAACAGGGGCACATATGTGCATTTAAGGGTACCGAAGTGCAAACAGGGGCATGTATGTGCATTTAAGGGTACCGAAGTACAAACAGGGGCACATATGTGCATTCAGGTGTACCTAAGTACAAGCAGGGCCATATATGTGCATTCAGGGGTACCAAATTACAAACAGGGGCACGCATTTGCATTCAAGGGTATCAAAGTACAAACAGGGGTACGTATGTGCATTCAGGGGTACCGAAGTACAAACAGGGGCATGTATGTGCATTCATACAATAATTTTCTATAAACATATTAATTAAAAATCATAATATAAGAACACAAGTAGAAATTCAATTACGTATTGAAATACCATGAACTTACATACTTTTCGATTTCGACTAACATGCAAGGACTAATTTGCTATTTTCCCTTTTCCTCGGTTATTGTCTTTTTGATCCAAGTTTTAATCTATATAATAAATAAATATAATATATTAATCTCATACATATTTAATATTCCATTCAATGTATATGACCCTTAACTTTTCATTAATTACACATTTTCCCTAAACTTTTACAACTTTTTCAATTTAGTCCTCTAACCCGATATTCATCAAATTGACCATTTTTCTAAGAACCAAATTACAGCCGAATATTCTAGGCTCTTTAACAGTCCCTAGTATACCTCAAATTCACTATAAAACCTTGAAATTTTGACATTTTAACAATTTAATCCTTAAATCAAAATCTAACAAAAATCACTTCACAAAACAACCAAATACCACAATCAAAGCTTCAAACACATAGTTATCATAAAAAAAAAACATTCAAGATTCATCAATGGCAACTTCTAAAATGTTTAACAGATTAAAAAACAGAGGTACGAGCTAGCTGGACTTAGTTGCAACGATCACAAAAACATAATAATTACAAAAAAAGGGCATTAATTTCATTTACATGTAAAGTATTAGTCTTGGCTGATTCTTCAAGCTACTCTTTCATGGTATTTTAGCAAAGATGAAGAAGAATGAATATGAAAATGTCTTTTACTTCATTTAATTTTGTTTTAAATTTATAATATTAACCATTTTGCCATTGAAACATGTATTATTTTATTATTTTCATCTATAATGCCGTCCAACATTGTTAACTAGGGACTAATTGCTACATAGGTCCTTCCCATTTATTAATTAAGCTATTTAATCACTTAAATGCAATAATTACATAATTTTGTACTTTTTACAATTTATTCCTTTTTCTTTAATTAGCTATCTAAACGATAAAATTTCTTAACCAAAAATTAATATGACTCTAATGGCCTCATGAATATTCTATAAATAACATTTACGCACCTACACGATGAAAATTTGTGGTCCCGAAACCACTGTTCCGTCAGCACTGAAAAATGGGCTATTACAAACTACCTCGTTAGAATGTAACTAGCACAACAACTTAATAAACTGGGCATACAATACCTTTGGTAGAAATCCCAGCACTCTTACCAAGTCTTTTCTTCTTTTTAACTTAATACATTCTAAGAAAAATCATCGCTTAACAATTTGATACCTACTATGCGCCCGATTTATACGCAGGACAACAATTGGGCGGATAGCACTATGCCACTTAGGTTACTTTCGATTTACTCGCCAAATTCAGAACTCGCCCAAAACTGGGTATTGCATGGTTACTGCTATTCCATTGTGTTAAATATGTTATCCGAGTATGTTAATTACGTTTTCCAACTTGTTATAATGATTATTGTTCAACTAGTGAATAGAAGTCTTACATTTATATTATACTAAGTTGGTGGATATTGTATGATTGAATTTTTTTACTTAGGATAGAATTGTTAATACTTTAATTATGGAAATACTACTGAGTGCTTTACTCGGTGTATGATTGTTCTCTCCGTGTGTAGGTTAGATTTAATTTGAGATTTCCCAAGCATCAACCTCAGCATCCCATCCATAATCCTGGTTTCAGCAATGCTTGTTTGCTCTCAACCTTATTTATATTTTGCATGTACCTAATAGGTTAGGCTTTGCAGTATTAAATGATGTTACAATAAAATGTTGTATGTTATTAGATCCATATATATAAATGAACTCTTATTTACTTGAGTAAAAAAAAATTGTTGCCCAATTCCTATTTGCTTTGGCAGCGTTTGTGACACTGGAGCTTAGACTCGACGACCGGGTCGAGTTTAGGGTGTTACATTTTCGGTACAAAGTAGGGTTAGAATAAGGAGTTCCATCTAACGGAATAAGTTTGACAATTGGTTCCAATTGAGTAGAAACAGTCTTACTAAAGTGCTACATAGATAGAAAACATACATATGCATAACCAAATTTTAACTTAGTTACGAATCTTAAAAAACTGAAATGGGCGAAGACTTGAAAACGTCTTCAAACACAATTTATTTAACAGTATATGCCATAGAATAAAAGTAAATGGATTTTATTCTTTTGCTTGAAGAACTTTTCCTTAAAATACAATACTTGTAGTAATGATCACTTATAAACAATTTGGTGTATATGAGAAGAAATCATTTCATAAATCAGAACTTAGCAAACTCTAATAAATCCCTTAAGGGGTAACATTCTTATAAGGTAGTGATTGAATAAGAATATTATTTATTACAGATTCATATTTAGAACAGAGTTACACATCACCCCCAAAACATATGCATGTTACAAAACAAAAATAGACAAAGCTCACTGTAGAGAATGTTTCTTTCAGCTTAGTCCCTTCAACAAGCCTATAATGAAAATCACTTGGAAGGAGGGAAATAAAAGGGGTAAGTTCAAAGAACTTAGTGAGTTCCATCAAGGAAAAATCAAAACTTAAATAAGAACAGATTTACACCGGAAGTTCATGACACAGACTAATACATTATACTCTATACACCGAGACATACGGGCGTACACTCTTATCTCATTGGCGGACACATAACCTTGGCGAATAACCTTCTAGGCGTACTCACATATCTAGCGCATACCATCTTTCATAACACTGGGCGTACACTTATATCCTTTCCTCCAAATAGCACTATAACTTTAATAGAACTGATGCTTCTCCATTAACACAATCTTTTCTCATAAGTGCCTTTGTATCACAACCTCTCCTCAGGTGAACTCATACTTGCTTTCAAAACTTATTAGGGCAGGTTCAATATATCAATCATCATTTCTTAACCAATACATTATGATCTCGATGCATCAATAGGAATTAAAATGTACTGTCTTAATCAATAATCTTTCTTTTCATCTCAATCGATATATGTATCGCACAAACATACACAATATCGTATTAGCTTATTCCTTTCAATACATAACATAATATATAACACATATAGACACATATTAACTTACTCTTTCATAAACTTCCTTGGGTTGAACCTCGGATTTCAGATATCAGAACAAATCTTCCATATCATATCATTTTGAACACCTACGTGTTCCTGTGAGTTCAGGGCTATTTTCTATTGTTAACAACTAACATGTCCTACCATAGGGAGCAACCATAAAGTTAGGATGGTTAGTAACTAGCATGCCCTACCAAAACCTAACACTCATGCCAACTAGTTAGTAACTAACATACCCTACCAGTGGCCACCAAACTGGTTAACAACTAACATGTCATAATAGTAGCCCATCGTATAGCCCCATCTGGTAAGCAACTAGCATGCCTTACCAGTGGTCACACATTTCTGCCATTTTGGTTTGCAATTAACATGCCCTACAAGTGGCTCATTTTATTCGGATATCGAGTTCATACCCGCAAGAAAGTCATTTCTGTTTCAAGCCATGATCATATACATACAAACATTTACAAATATTAGTTTTACAAAGTTTTAAGTTCATGTCCTTGCCTGGACTCTATCTATGACAACCATACTTTAATGTTACACAAAACAAAATACAACATAGAGAAGAATCACACAGTCTGGGTACTCATAAATGATCTCAAGGAAGTTGTTATTCTATCACTACTGCTGCATGTACAACTCTTTCTTTCTAATTGATCACTTTTTTATTCGAACTCTTCTTAACAGGATTTCCAAGTGTAACAAAGCAAAGGAAAACAAAAGGAAAAACCCCCACTATAAAGATTTTAACCGATATTTATATCTCACAACTTTCTCTCTCAAGCTAACATAACATGTGGCTAACATGCAAGGCTAACTCAATTCTATCATGGCCAACATAATCATAACACTTGGATATTTCTAATTGGATACTAGTTAAAACACAACTAGAACTGAACATAAATCACACATGCACAAACAAACAATAATCAGATCCACAATCCTTTACTGGAGTACATAAACAAAAGGTCTTAACACATAGACTTTCCAAAAGAAACACTGATTGGAAGGTTCCTTACCACAATCAAGCTAGACCATAAAAATTACAACTTAGAATTTACCCAAACAACATATCTTAATAGGCTTACATATAAATTGTAACAACCCGTTTTTAGTCAAATCAGAACAGTGATTTCAGAACCAAAAATATGAAGTCAAAATATTTATTTTATTATTATTTTAATGTTTACAGCATGACTGAATGATTGTGTGAAAATTTCGTTAAGAAATTTTATCGTTTGATTGGTCAATTTGATAAAAAGGACTAAATCGCTTAAAGTGTAAAAGTGTTGTTCTAATAGATTAAAGTATCTATTAGCTATGGATTATATAAGTGAAAGTCCTTATGTTGCTATTAAACCATTATTATAGGTAATGTACATTTATGGACATAAAACAAGTGAATATTAATGTTTTAAACCAAGGTTAATTTGGTAAATTATGTATTAATGATATATTAAATAAAATCAAAATATGTATTATCTTTTAGCTTCTTCCTTAACCAAAAATTAGGGCTAGAGAAAAGCCATTTCCATTCCTTACATTCAGCCAAGCTATTTTGGGCTATTAAGGTACGATTTTTGTCCCGTTTTTAATGATTTCTATGTTTTTGATATTGTTGCAGCTTAGTCTAGCTAGCCTAGGGACTAATTTGCAAAACTGTTAAAGATTTTGAATGATGCCATTGATGAATATGTATGGTTTTTTATGTTTGATGATAGATTATGAATAATTGTTATGAGATATACAAGTTTTGTTAAGTGATTTTTAGTGAAAATGCAAAATAGGGATTAATTTGTGAAAATGTGAAAATGTGAGGTTAAATGTTTGAATAAATTAAAATTATGGCTACTAGGAGCATTATGGTAATTCGGATAGCATGGGTATAATTTGAATTTCATTAATTTGTGATTTTATGTAATAAGGACTAAATTGTGAAAAATGTGAAAATTTAGGGGAAAATGTGTAAAATAGCCCTAATGTATATTTTGGATTGAATTGAATAATAATTTGATTAAATGAGTTAATTTTGAATGTATTATATCAAGAAAAACGGAATTCGGATTAGGATCGGGGAAAAACGAAAGTTATCGACTAATCGACTCGATTTGCCTTTTTAATATCTGAGGTGTAACAGCCCGTTTTTTAGTCAAATCAGAACAGTGGTTTCGGAACCACAAATCTGAAGTCAAAATATTTATTTTATTATTTTATTAAAGTTTACAGCATTATAGAATTATTGTGTCTAAGTTTTGTAAAGAAATTTTACTATTTGAATGCTTAATTCGGTAAAAAGGACTAAATCGCGTAAAGAGTAAAACTTGTGTTCTATTAGCTAAAAGTGTCAAATAGCTATTTAACATTAAATTAAAGGTCCTTAAGTGGTAAATAGGCCATTTATGGGTTAGTGGATGATGATAGCATGGAAATTGGTGTAATTTATAATATTTTTAAATGTTAATTTAGTAATTTGGTAAATAAAGGTTAATTTAATAAAACCAAAAGTTATTTTTATTCATTGTCATCTTCCTTAGCCGAAACTAAGAAGAAATAATTTCCATTTTTGTTCTTTTAAGGTTCGGCCACTTGAATCCTTGATTAAGGTACGGTTTTTGCTCAATTTTTAATGATTTCTATGTTTTTAAGTTAGTTGTTGCTTAATCTAGCTAGCCCGTACCTTCGATTTCGAAACTGTTAAAGGTTTAACAAGTTGCCATTGTTGAATGTTTGAGTAAATTGATATTGATGATATATTATGAAGGTTTATTTATAGATTTACTAGTTTTGTAAAGTGATTTTTGGCAAAAATGTCAAAAAGGAATTAATTTTTGAAAATGTAAAATTATGTGGGTAAAAGTGTAAATAAATAAAAGATATGGGCTGCTAGGGACTCCATTAAAATTCAGCTAAGCATGGGTTTGAAATTAATTGCATGAATTTGCAATTTTATGTGATAGGGACTAAATTGTAAAAGATGTGAAATATTAGGGGAAAATGTGTAAAAATGCCTTAGACTGAAATTTGGACTAAATTGAATAGACCGAATACTGAATGTGCTAATTTTGAAATATACATAGATCAAGATAAGCAAGGATTGAATCTAGAACGGGGAAAAAGAAAGGTTGACGATTAGCTGATATTTGTTATCCGAGCGATACGAGGTAAGTTCGTATAATTAGAATCGAACTTTTAAATACTTGTAATTATTTGAAATGAATGTATGTAATTGAGTAAATGATCTACTTGAAATTTGAATGCCTTATTGATATAGTCTGATGGTTACCGAGCCCCGTTTGAATCGTAGGAATTCGTAAGATACGAGTGACATGTCACTAGGGTTACCGTTTAGGTCGAGATCCTGCATGTGTTGCGGACTCACCGCAACTCGTATGAGCTTACCGATATATCCACTTGCAAGAGCTTACTGTTCTCAGCTCGTCAGAGTTTACTGTTTCCAGCTCGATAGAGCTTACTGTTCATCAGCTCCGGAGGAGTTCACCGATCATAGCTTGAAAGAGTGAATATGATGATGAATTGACAGATTACCGATTAATACACTTAGTGTGTATCACCCGTGTATCTATCGATATTCTAATAGGTTCAACGGGCATGATTCTGCTAATGGTTATACGGATGAATTATTGGTTATATAAATGGATTGTCGATTATATGAATGAGGATGAATTGTTACATATGTTATACATGTTATATGAATTTGGTATGATATAATACATTGAAGTATGAAATTGAGATAAAGGTTGATTATATGTACTTATGAGACTAACATATTGATGAATGCTTGTGTATAGGCATTTGGCAAGTGAATTTGATATACTTTTTTTAATTGTTTGATTATGTATAAATGGTAAGTTAAATTCTGAATTATACGGGCTTACTAAGCTATAAAGCTTACTCTGTTTCTTTTTCATGTTTTATAGAGGTTCGATAGCTTTCTCGATTCGGATAAAGTCAGAGTTACGCATCACACTGTCCAGTTGCCGATTGGTACTTTTGAACTCATGGATATATGTAAATATGGCATGTATAGGCTAGTTATAAGGATGATAGTTATGGTTACTTAAGCTACTGATTTTGGGTACATGTTGTGGTATAAATTAAAGCCATTTGATTTGGCTTAATTTGGTATAATACTTTGGTTTTCCTATAAGTATTCAAATATGTGTATGAAATGTTATGGATTGGCTACCTATTGAGTTATAAAATGTTGCAAATTATGCTTGTGCAGGTATATCAAAATAGGGTGGCAAAATGACTTTGCAAATAGCCTATTTTTGTCCACACGAGAAGAGACACGGGCGTGTGTCTTAGCCGTGTCTGACACACGGTTATGTTACACGGCCGTGTGTCCCCTGGTGTTGATATTAAAATTAAGTCAGTATGCTCCACAGGGTCTCACACACGAGCGTGTGATCGGCCGTGCGGTACAAGTCAGTATACCCCCTAATTGGCACACAGCCTAGCACACGGGCGTGTGACTTAGCCGTGTTGCATAAGTCAGTATACGTTATAGGTTTGACACAGCCTGGCACACGGGTGTGTGTGGCCATTTCGAAGGGCACAAGGGCTAAACACACGGGCATGTGATTGGCCGTGTGACCCAAGTCAGTATGTACCCCCTATTTTCACATGGCCTGTGACACGGGCGTGTGTCTGGTGGCTGTGTGAGACACACGACCTGGCCACACGGGCGTGTGTCCTCTGTTTGAAGCAAAATTTTCTAAGTTTCACAAAAATTTCCCGAGTTATTGGTTTAGTCCCGAACCATTTCTAATGCATGTTTAAGGCCTCGTAAGCTCTTTTAAGGGACACTATCATTGGTTGTGATTGAATTGTATATGAAATGATAAACTATATATGAAATGTATGTTTAAAGATATTGTAAGTTCGGTAATGCTCTATAATCCTATTCTGACGGTAAATACGGGTGAGGGGTGTTACATTTATTGGTATCAGAGCTACGATTTAGTCGATTTTATGACTAACGTAGCGTGTGTGAGAGTGTAGCTATACATGACATATATAAACTGTGATAGTGTGATGAATCCTGACATTTAAAATATGTTTTTATATAGCAAATGGATCCCATTCGAGCGATAGCTGATGAGGTTGAAAGTAATGCGCCTGCTCCCGCGCAAGGGACAGCACCGTCTGAATCTTGACCCGTGACGGATAGTCAGGGAGGAGAGGCTAAAGAAGCCTTCTTCCAAATGATGAATGAATGGTTCACGCAGTACGTCCGAGCTAATTCGGCTACGCAACAACCCCCACCCCCACCTATTCCTCAACCGATCCCTGTAGTTCCTCAAGGTTTGGATCCTTTGAGATTGAATAAACCCCCTGTTGATAAGATACGAAAATACAGGGCTGAGGAATTCAGAGACACTGTTAGCGATGACCCTGAGAGAGCTGAGTTTTGGCTTGAGAACACGATTCGGGTATTTGATGAACTTTCTTGCACCTCAAGAATGTTTAAAATGTCTTTGTATCATTTGTTGAGAGACAACGTGTATCGATGGTGGAATACCTTGATATCTGTAGTTCCACGAGAAAGAGTTACTTGGGAATTCTTTCAAGTTGAATTCAGAAAGAAATATATCAGCCAACGGTTCATCAATCAGAAATGAAAGGAATTTCTTGAATCAAAGCAGGTCGTATGTCGATGTGATGAATACGAAAGAGTGTTTGTACGACTGAGCAAATATGCTCATGAATGTGTTTCTTCTGAAGCTATAATGTGTAAAAGATTCGAAGATGGATTAAATGAAGAAATCAGACTGTTAGTTGGGATTCTTGAGCTGAAAGAGTTTGTCGTTCTAGTTGAAAGAGCTTGTAAAGCCGAAGAGCTTAGCAACGAGAAAGAAAAGAAGATTCTGAGGCTAGAGACTTTAGAAAGAGATTTGCTGGCAAATCACATCAGTCAGTATCAAAGAAATCTAGAGAATATCATCCTCGTTCTACTGCTTCTGTGGGGATTTCGATCAAAGATAGAGATGTGAGACATTTCAGCTTTAAACCTCAGACGACATTTGTTACCAGTGTGGGTAGTGTTAGAAATTTTGGGCCTGAATGTAAGCACTGCAATAAGCGACATTACAATGAATGTAGAATATTGAGCGGAGCTTGTTTTAGATGTGGATCTCTTGACCATTATCTCCGGGACTGTCCAGAAAAGTCTATAGCTGAAAGAGATCAACCAGCAAAAGCAAGTAATACAGCTACTAAAAGGAGACCACCCCGAAACACTGGAAATACGAGTGGTAACCGAGGTGCTACGAGAGGTTCTGCTGTGAGATCTGAGGCACGAGCACCTGCCCGAGCTTATGCTATCCGTGCACGGGAAGAGGCAACATCGCCAGACGTTATTACCGATACTTTTTCTCTTTTCGATACTGATATAGTTGCATTGATAGATCCTGGATCAACCCATTCATATATCTGCATGAATTTAGTATTTAAAAAGAGTTTACATGTCGAGTCTACAGAGTTTGTAGTTAAAGTATCGAACCCCTTAGGCAAGTCTGTTTTAGTTGATAAGATTTGTAAGAATTGTCCTTTGATGACTCGGGGTTAGTATTTTCTGTCTGACTCGATGCTTCTACCGTTCGATGAGTTTGATGTGATTTTGGGTATGGAATGGCTGACTATGCATTATGCAGTTGTGAATTGTAGACGAAAGATTATCGAATTGAAATGTCAAAACGGTGAAATTCTTCGGATTGAGTCTGATGATTCGAGTGAATTACCTACTATGATATCGTCTATGTTAGCTCTAAAATGTATGAAAAAGGGCTATGATGCATATCTTGCATACGTACTGGATACAAAGGTGTCTGAATCAACGATTGAATCTGTACCTGTTGTTTGTGAGTTTTCGAATTTATTTCCAGAAAAATTATCGAGTTTGCCACTGATCAGAGAGGTTGAATTTGGTATTGAATTATTACCGGGAACAACACCGATATCGATAGCTCCGTATAGAATGGCTCCAACAAAATTAAAAGAGTTGAAAGCTCAGTTGCAAGAATTGACAGATAGAGGTTTTGCACGACCGAAAGTTATTCATACAGGGTGCACCTTATTATTTATGCTGAGAAGAAAGATGGCACGATGAGAATGTGTATCGATTATAGACAGCTGAATAAAGTGGCTATAAAGAACAAATACCCTCTACCGCGGATTGATGATTTATTTGATCAGTTGAAAGGTGCAACAGTGTTTTCAAAGATTGATTTGAGATCGGGTTATTATCGATTCATGAGTTAAAGACTCGGATGTCTTTGAAGACGAGTTCGAGCGAGTACGGACATTATGAATTCCTTGTTATGCCTTTTGGATTAACTAATGCTGCTTCCATTTTTATGGACTTGATGAACCGGTTATTCAGATCATATTTAGATAGATTCGTTGTTGTATTCATTGACGACATTATGATCTATTCGCGAGATGAATCTAAACATACCGAGCACTTGAGAATTATGTTACAAACTTTACGTGATAAGCAATTGTTTGCAAAGTTTAGTAAATGTGAATTTTGGCACCGAGAGGTTGGATTTCTGGGGCATATCGTTTCAGCTAAAAGCATTAGAGTTGACCCGGGTAAGATTTCTGCTATTGTTGACTGGAAACCTCCGAGAAATGTGTCTGAAGTCTATAGTTTTCTGGGTTTAGCAGGTTATTACAGAAGATTCATGAAAGGATTTTCGATGATTGCGACACCGATGACACGACTACTTCAGGAAGATGTGAAATTCGAATGGTCAAAAAATGTCGTGAGTTTGAGCGATTGAAAGTCTCGCTAAGCAAGAAGCACCAGATTCATAAATAAATCCAAATTTGACCCTAATCGAGCGGGTGGTTTCGGGACCACGAATCCGAGCCTGAAAAATTTTTAAATATTATTTTCCATGTTAATTATATGTGAATTTGTATGTGTGAAAGTTTCGTATGAAAATTTGATCGTTTGTGTACTCAATTAAGTAAGAAGGACTAAATCGCGTAAGTGGTAAAAGTGGCAAACTATTCAATTAAGTGGTTAAATTTGTTTGTTTTCTTTTGAATGAGTATTAAGTTGCTAAATTTCCCTTTTTTATATGATAGTGGACGACAAAGTCTAATGATAATGCCATATTATATTGTTTTTATATATTAAGTTATATGTATATTAATTATAAGCTTATTATAATAAAAAGATAAAAAGAAACAAAAGTTTGCATGTGTTTTCTTATTCTCTTTCATTGACCGAAACTAAAAGAAGGGAAAAAGAACTTAAGTCTTCAAATATTCGGTCATTGCAAGCTTAGATTGAGATCAAGAGCAAAGAAAAACGGACTTGGATCGGGGAAAGGCAAAAGTTATTGAATAGCCGCTTTTTTCTTTGTCCCTCACGATTTACGAGGTAAGTCTATAAGCAATTAAATATTGTTAATAGAATTTATAACATTGATTATATGCTGAATTATGAAATTATGATTGTAAAATTTGTTATAGCCGAATGTGGATAGTGAATTTGAAATGAAATGTTGTTACATCTTTAACCGGGTTGATATGTTAAAGTGATTTGAATAATGTGTGACCTAGGTTAATTTGGGCAGCATTACTAATGTGTGTATGGAATGATAATAATATTGTATCGGGCTTTGAGCCTAGCAGGCCTTGTGCCGGTGAATTGTAACGGGCTTCGAGCCTAACAGGCCTTGTGCCGGTGAATTGTATCGGGCTTCGAGCCTAGCAGGCCTTGTGCCGGTGAAGTGTTTCGGGCTTATTGCCTAGCAGGCTAAATGCCGGTGATCAAATTTCAGACCTCGGTCTAGCGGGCTTAATCCGGGTGATGTGTTATAAATAGAGAATTCATGAATCATTTACAAGAGGGAATGTATTTCTTGCAATAAGCTAAATGCTCGGGTAAGTACAAGTCTTTCATATTTGCAAGGAATAAGGTAAGTTAGTATATAACCATTTGAATTAAGTAAGATGTGATATAGTTGAAGCTGCGGTAAGAATTTTAATATGTGTAATTGATCTTACCATTGATGAATATGATTTATATTATAATGAAATTTAAGCTTGAATATACTTTTGGAGAATCAGCCATATGTGAAAAATTCTAAATGTGAAAGAGGTTGGATTGGTTTGCATATATCTATAAATGAGTACATGTGATTGATATGTATGTTATATTTATTTGATTTGGAATATTCGAATGCATATTGTATTTAGGTGTTTCGATGAGTTTACATGCTTATGGTAAGAAAATGATAATAGCAGGTTAAGTGAAATGATAGTATTCGGCCATGATGAAGTTACAAGTTGAATTTTTTATATTCAATGCCATAAACCAAATGTTTAAAATGCTTGAATGTTTGAATGTTATATTATAATTGCTTAAGACTTACTAAGCTAGTAAGCTTACTCTATGTGTGTTCATTGTTCTGTTTTATAGATTTTGATCAAGCTACGAGCTCAGGGGATCGCCACCGAAGTCATCCACACTATCGACCTATTTTGGTACCTTTTAAGCTGGAGTTTTTAAGTTTAAGGCATGTATAGGCTAGCCTAAGGTTTAAATGATATTTTGTCGATGTATATAAGCCATGCGAAAATGGCTTGTCTTAATATTAAATAACCTAAAGTTATGCAAGTCTTGATTAAGGTAAGAGTACAAGTTTTGCTTGGATGATGAGTGTGAATGTGTTATAAATCATACCAAGTATTTATGTTTGTATATGTATGTTTGATATAAATCTTTGCTAGCTCTTTGGAAAGTGAATATATGTGGTAGTTCATCAAGTATGGGATAAGATTGGGTATACATTACTTTTGATGTTTTATATGGAAAGATGAATATGTTTTATAAACTTTGCATTCGGCAATATGTGGAATTAATGGATATGTACTTGGATAGCCTATTCGGTTATGAATAAAATTGGTGCATGTGTATCAAATTCAATTTATGTGATTTAGTAATAAAATGGCTAAATTATGATACTATGGTCTTGATTGTATTCGGCCTTAATACTTGCTCATTAAAATAGTAAAATCATTATTGTAAGCAAGCATGCTTAGTAGTTTGGTTAATTAACATGTCTATTATGTCATGCATTTTATTTAGTAAATAGCTCATTTTAGAATTATGTCATATAGTATATTATATGTGATGGATATTCATGTGGCTTGATTTAAATGTTAATGATGTAACGCCTAAATGATTGGGTTCGTAAAATGCATATGTTTTGCTTGAACTTCGAATATAAAATGTTGATATTAGTGCATTATAAGTATATTTATATATATATGTATATGATTTAGCATGAGGTTTTAGTTTATGACTTATACTTACTATCCTTGGAAAGTTGACGTTTGTGAACTTGCATATGTTTGAGTTAGGGATTAATGAAGGCTACTAATGAAGTGAATGATTGAAATGTGGATAAAGTAGAAATCATTTATATGGTGTATTGCATATTCAGTTATAGTGACAATCATGCATGTGTATTAAGATCATTATATGTGTTTGGGCAATGAGAGAAATGTTTGGTATTTTAATTCGGTTTTGTTCTTACAAATGAGTAGTATTCTTGATACTTATTGCAAATTGTAAATCCATGAATTTGCTAGAGGGAATTACGGTATGCATATTATTGATTAAATCTATTTTTTTGCTTAAAATAAAACTGTTCAAAATGAGTTCGGTTGTGATTATGTGAGTTATGGATGTTGTGGTGACTTGTGCTATGTTCAGTGATGCTTTGTAACCCTAGTCCGGCGACGGATACGGGTTAAGGGTGTTACATTTGATTGGTATCAGAGCTTACGGCTTAGTCGATTCTAGGACTACCGTAGCGTGTGTGAGTCTAGCTATATATGCCTTAACTTTATAATACGATAGTGTGGTGACTTCTGACATTTAAATTGTGTTTTATATAGTAAATGGATCCTGACAGAGCTGTAGTTGATGATATAGAGAGCGTGGCGCTGATCCACGCACATGGGTCGACTCCCAGTGACTCTCGACCTATCTCGGGTAGCCATGAGGGGGAGGCTAAGCAAGCCTTCTACCAGATGATGAACGAATGGTTTACTCAATATGTCCGGACTAATCCGGCTGTGCAACAACCTCCACCCTTGAATAATCCATCTCCGATACCTATGGTACCTCCGATAGTAGATCCGATGTGTTTTAGCAGGCATCCTGTAGATAAAATCAAGAAACACGGGGCCGAAGAGTTTAAAGCTAATAATGATGATGATGATGCGGAATGAGCTGAGCTGTGGCTTGATAATACTATCCGTGTGTTCGATGAGCTATCATGTACTCCGGAGGAATGTTTAAAATGTGCTATATCACTATTGAGGGACACCGCATATCACTGGTGGAATACACTAGTAGCGGTGGTTCCAAAGGAGAAAGTAACCTGGGAATTCTTTCAAACCGAGTTCCGTAAGAAGTATATGAGTCAGAGATTCATCGATCAGAAGCGTAAAGAATTTATAGAATTAAAGCAGGGTCGTATGACCGTGACGGAATACGAGCGAAAATTTGTGAGATTGAGTCGATATTCTCGTGAATGTATTTGAACCCAGGCTATTATGTGTAAAAGATTCGAAGATGGGTTGAATGAAGACATTAAGCTGCTGGTTGGCATACTTGAGATTAAAGAGTTCGTGGTACTTGCTGAACGAGCTTGTAAAGCCAAGAGCTTGGAAAAGAGAAAAGAAAAGCCGAATTTGAAGCTAGAGACATTAAGTAAAAGATCATCGGGTAAAACCTTTCATTACAGATCGAAGAAGTTCAAAGATGAATCCAATCGACATAAAGCTACTTGAGACTTCACTAGACGAGATCGACCTCCTGCGGGTTCCCGAGCTACTTGATTGCGGTGTTGGTAATGTTCAACAGATTGGGTTGAGTGCAAGCATTGTGGGAAATGGCATTCGGGAGTTGTAGATTCCATTATCGGTCTGTTTTAAATGTGGATCGATGGATCACTTTATTAGAGAGTGCCCGATGTTAGCCGAGCAAAACACTATTCAAAATGTGAGACAAAGTAACGTGTCAGCACGAGGCAGACCACCCAGGCATTCGGGTAATGTAGGTGGCGATCGAGAGGAAACAAAAGATACAACGATTCGGTCGAGAGGCTCGTGCACTTGCTAGAGCATATGCTATCTGGCTAAATGAGGATGTTTCTTCCCGGATGTTATTACCGGTACTTTCACTCTTTATGATACTATTGTTGTTGCGTTGATTGATCCTGGTTCGACTCATTCTTAAGTGTGTGAAACTTTAGTATCCCGTAAGACTCTGCCTGTTGAGTCTACTGAGTTTGTGATTCGTGTATCAAATCCCTTGAGTCGATGTGTTCTGGTTGATAAAGTGTATAAAAGTTGCCCGTTGATGATTCGGGATTCATGCTTCCCAGCTGATTTAATGTTGTTGCCTTTTCATGAGTTCGACATAATTTTGGGAATGGACTGGTTGACTTTGTACGATGCTGTTGTTAATTGCAAAAGAAAGACTATTGATTTGAGATGTCAAGACGGAGAAATTATTCGGATTGAAATTAATGATCTGAATGGGTTACCAGCGATAGATATCTTCGATGTTAACTCGGAAGTATATGAGATAAGGGTATGAAGCTTATTTTGCCTATGTCTTTGGATAGTAAAGTGTCCGAAATGAAGATTGAATCCATTACCGTCGTGTGTGAGTATTCGAGATGTGTTTCTTGAAGAATTATCGGGTTTGCCACATTCGAGAGGTAGAGTTTGGTATTGAATTAGTACAGGGGGCGACTCCGATTTTGATAGCTCCGTGTCGGATGACACCTACAAAATTAAAAGAGTTGAAAGCACAGTTGCAAAAGTTAACAGATAGGGGCTTTGCACGATCGAGTTTCTCTCCTTGGAGTGCATGTAACATCCTGGAAAGGGCCTATGCATTTTCGGTTTAATTGTATGCAGTAACATGTTTTATGTACTAAGAATAAATTTTGAACAATTTTGGAAACACGAAAATGTATGGAAGTGTTAAGTAAAAAAGAAAAAGAAAAAATGGAAAGTGAACATTTTTGGAAACTTGGAAATGGATGGAGATGATTTGGAAATGATTCAAAATAGGAAAGTGCACATTTACGAAACTTGGAAATGTAAGAAAATGTCAAGTTTACAGAGCCGAACGAAAATTTTTGGAAACTTAGAAATGTCGAGTTTTAAAGTCTAAAAGAGGAAATTAAGGCAAGGTGGCCTTAAAAGGAAAAGTTTGTGAAATTTGACACACAAACAGGGCTTGGAAAAGTGGCTGAAGATGTCACTTAGGGCCTCTGAAATGGCGCCACATACAAAGGAATTGGGCCAAGGTTCGAGTCACATGGGAAGTAAATAAAGAAATTTTATTTTTGCTTCTAGAAGCGAGAGAGGTGGACGACACAAGGCTTTTAAAAGAGGAGTTTTATCCTCTTTAAAATAGCTAAAAGATGGATAAATGAGGATTAATTTTAAATAAAGAAATAAGAAGGAAATAAGGATAAGTGTTGAATTATCTTTTATTTTCTCTTAGGTGATAATTAAAAGATAAAATTATCACATATGAAGAGTGGTGGCCAAGTAGGGGACACTAGCCTAGTAATTTCGGCTAAGAAAGGAAGAGTAAGGCCATTCTTCATTCACTCTTTTCTCTCCTACTCTCTGTAATTCCCTAAGCAATATTCTCTTTTCTCTTTTTATTTTGACAAGCCAAATCTACTTTTCTTTAATCCACCATTACCGAATCTTTGAGCCTCAACACCCTCTCTTTTCTTTTCCTTACTAAAGCCGAATCTCCCTGTGAATCTAAGCAAGGAAGTAGTCATTTGAAGTATTAAGGGGATCTCTCGGGTTCTACAACCTGTCGACTACAAGGAGGAATATTTCGGGATCTAAGGTAAGAAACTATAAGATCCAAAGGTCTTGTTTTAAGTTTTAATGTTAGATTAAACCTAACATGTGATTATAGGAATTTCGACATCCCTAGGAAAGCAAGGATACTTTTCGGGATTTGAGATCACAAAGGAATACAACAAAGTTTTGGGACTTGATTCTTAAGTCAATCGGCAACAAGGAGTTAAGGATCTAAATCAGTAGATCGGTTCTTCGGGATTTCAAGGACTTTGTTAAACGAATCAGGTGTGTACCCCACACTAACTTTTAATATGATTATGGTAATATGTAAAATGTGCATATGGATAAGATGCAGTGTGATGGTACAAAGTACTCAGTCGTCTCTCTACTTCCTCTAGGGTTCTGAAATATGTTATTTATAACATGTGAAAATTTATAAGAATGTGAATTTAAGTATGATATGCATGATATGAATAATATGGGTCATTCGGGATATATGAAAAAGGGAAGTGAATGTGATGACTACGGTCTCACTATCTCGAATGTGGTGACTTCGGTCACATTATCCGAATGTGGTAACCGGTTACATTATCTCGAATGTGGTGTCTCATGACACAATTATTTGGTGGCTATGCCACAAATTTTATATGGGCGATGAGCACGTCATTCGCAGCGATCGCCTTCGATGGTGTGTAGCGGATGGAGGGTTGACTTAGTAGTCCCCACGGTGTGCGGGTTGATGCGGGGATGTGTAGCGGATGGCACCTAGGTTTGGGTTTGGGTTGCATCATAATTTTTATCTCATTATATGAATAAGTATTGGATATGAAAAATGTATGCTGATCTATTGAATTTTAGTGTTGTGTACACATTGAGTCTGTTGACTCACCCCGTTGTGGGACTATTTTTCGGTGACGATCAATAATGGACCGGGTTCGGCGGAAGCTTAGGGATGGCCATGCTCGACTTGAAGTCTTATTCAATATGGATACTTAAATTTATTTAAGTATTTTAGAATTTTATTTTGGGATTTTACTTGATGTAATAAGGCCATAAGTTACATTTCTTTACTTTTATTTTTAATTACTATGTTACTTAATTATTTTCAATTAAAGTTAAGTAAAATTTATTTCTTTAAAAATAAACCCTAATTGTTTTTTTCATCTTAATTAATTGGACTTTAAAATAAGATCAATGGGTTTTTAACTCAAGCCCAACCCAAAACAATAGTTTTTAAAAAATCGCACAAGTTTTCCTCTGGTAATAAAAAGAATTTTGTAACTTGATTTACTTAAGAACATACGAGATCCGGTCCCAGGCTCGTGGGTAGGGTGTGGGGTGTTTCGATTTGAGTATCAAAGCCCGGTTTAAAACTCTCGGCTTTGTGAGCCAAGGCCCAAAACATTTTCAAAGCGAGCTCAAATGAGTTTTTTTGAAGATATTTTATGAAACAAGCGGGTTTTTCCGGCATGGCACCTAAAGTCTCCGACCCATGATCCACGGTAAGTACCCTAACCATTTGTGTGATTATGTGTAATGAATATTAGAAGGGTAGAAAAGGAATGGAACGTGAGAATAGCATGATAGGAACTTGAACCTAGGGCTAGTCTACTCAAACACAAACACATAAGACTTAAGGAACGTTAAACAAACCCATGGCTAAGTCAGAGTTAGGGTGTGGTAACCCACAATGCGCATGTCTAGGATTGGATCCTAAGAGCACAGTATTTAAGCGATCCTAGTGACTCACCTCCTCTTCGCAGAATCCTGCAGTGCGTAGCTTCGGTTCACCCCTAACCGAGAGGGCTCGGTAGGTGTGGCAACCTCTGCGCGCATGTCTAGGAATGGTTTCGGTGGGAGCTTGGTATTTAAGCGATCCAGCGTGACTCACCTCCTCTCCATTCGAATCCTGCACAGTGCGTAGTTTTGGTTCACCCTGACCAAGAGGGCTCGGTCATAGGCTAAACACAATGACTAAAACCCGAAAGGGAACTAGCCGTGTTTTTATCAAAAACCTAGTTTTAAAACTCTTAAAATTACTCTTTTATATTGCGAAAACTATCTTTACAAAATTTTCTCGAAAAATTTTCTGATTTGTGAAATTACAAAAGTACCCCTAGTGGTAAAATTACAAAAATACCCTTGGTTTATAAAATGACCAACTACCCAACAGTTTTGCCAAAATCATTATTTTATCAATGTTCAAAAACCCTAATTTGCAAATTATCAAAAATACCTTGAATTTTGGAAATTTCAAAATTGCCCCTAACTTATAAAATTACCAAAATGACCCTGATTTCCAAAATTTATGCAACATCACCGTTTTGAAAAGTACAATTCTCAAAAAGAACCCTCAAAGTTTTGCAACCTTTGAAATATCCCTGATTTATAATATGTTACAAATTTACCCCGGCTTGGAAAAAAAAATCACCAAAATACCCTCGAGGTCCAAAATCACCGAAATACCCCTGGATTTCAAAATTTTTCAAAATACCCCTAAATTTAAAAATACCAAAATAATTTATGACAAAATCACCAAGGAACTTTTCCTTTTGAAAAATTACGAAAATACCCACAGTGGGACAGAATTGCAAAAATACCCACAGGTAGTGGAAAAACAATAACAATGAAAACTACAACCTTTCTCTGAATGAACGAGTTCATAATTGTTTGATGGATGTATGAATGAATGAATGGAAAGACTGTGTACATACGAAAGAACCACTCCTAAAACTCTTGTCATAAAATTCCTTCATGCGGGTAATCAAGTGAAACAAAAGCACAAACTCAAAAAATTTTTAAATCAGTTTGAAATTAGAAATGAGCTCTAGAGGGCGTGGTCGTCGTGGGCGAGGTAGAGGAAGGATGACGGTGTCTGAACCCGTTAGATCGGGTCAAGGGTCTGACAAGGAGATACCACCGTCACCACCACCCCCAGCTGTTGGTGTTGAGCAGCAAGCTCAGACGGAGGATGATGCTGTGTCGCAGGCTGTGCTGCGAGTTTTGGAGTTGGTGGCTGGTGCGGGAGGAAATTCGGGAACCCGTAAGTGCAGACTGAGCGGCTCAGAGCTAATGGAGCCGAAATGTTTCGTGGAGTATCGGTGTGGCGCCCGATTCGGTGATCTTCGTTGGAAGCAACGAGTGCATCATGGATGAGCTTGACTTGACCCACGAGGAGAAGTTAAAGGAATGGTGGCACCATTACGCGATGAAGCGTATCGGTGGTGGTTGATTGTTCGGGATGGTGCCACGGTGAGGATCGACACAGGAATATGTTAAGGAAGCATTTGAGAAAGAAGTATGTGGGAACCGGGTATCTTGATGAGCAAAGGAAGGCATTTACGGGTGGTTCAAGGGAACAAGTCCGTGGCGGAGTATGAGGTCGAATTCACGAGGTTGAGCCGATATGCTCGAGGAGTAGTGGCAATCGAGCATGAGCGCCGTGTCCGCTTTGAGGGCGGGCTAAGGGATGATCTCGAGATCGTTGATAGCACCGTATCGAGAGCGGGAGTTTTCTGCTTTGGTAGAAAAGGCCAAGGTGGCTGAGGAATCAAGGATTCTACAAAGCGGGGCTATGGATAGGAATAGGCCCAAAAGAGGTTTTGGAACGTGCGTAAGGTTCAAAAGAGGCCTAGAGTTGATGGGCCGCGAGGTCGACAAGTTGGTTCGGAAGGCGCGTATCGACCTTGTGATGTGTGTGGAAAGAAGCACTTAGGAGAGTCTTTGGAAGAAAACAGGAGGATGTTTTAGATGTGGGTCCAAGGACCATATGCTCAAGGATTGTCCTAAGAAACCAGATGAAAGTCGACCAGCCGCTCAAAATGTTAGTCGGGTTGGTAGAGGAGGATAGCAACCTCAACGAGGTCGTGGGTTCGAGTCGAGGTAACGGTGCTTGGTAGAGGGCGTGGAGCACGCAGGCGGCGAGGTGCTTTGCTAATGGTTTATGCGGTTCGCCGTAGGGAGGATTTTGACGCGCACCGGATGTTATAACCGATGCGTTCCTTATTTATGGCAAGCCTTATTATGCCTTAATTGATGTGGGCTCGACCCATTCATATGTTGCATGTAGTGTAGTGGAAACACTAGGCCTAGACTCTGAACTTTCTGATAGGGAGATAACTGTAGTAAGCCTATTAGGCCAAACTGTAATGGTGGATAAGATCTTTCGGAATGTACCCCTAGAGATTCAAGGAGTGAACTTTCGGGCTGACTTAATGGACTACCTTTCGGGGAGTTTGAACTTATACTTGGAATGGACTGGCTAGTAGAGCACCGAGCCGTGTTGGATTGTGCGGCTAAACGAATGGAACTAAGGACCCCGGAGGATGAAGTAGTAGTAATGATCGGAGAGAGAAGAAACTACCTGTCCAACGTAGTTTCGGCATTGAAGGCTGAGAAAATGGTTAAGAAAGGGTGCAAGGCGTTCTTAGCCTTCGTAAGTGCGTTAGGTGGAAAGGAAGAAGGTGTCAGTGGAGTTAGAACGGTGAAAGACTTTGAAGATGTATTTCCGGAGGAATTACTGAGAATACCCCGAGATAGGGAGGTGGAGTTTGGAATAGACTTACTACACAGGAACGACTCCTGTGTCAATCGCTCCATACCGAATGGCGCCAAAGGAGTTAGTTGAGCTCAAGGCTCAAATCCAAGAGTTGTTGGATCGTGGGTTCATACGACCCGGTGTGTCTCCATGGGGAGCACCGATTCATTTGTAAAGAAGAAGGACGGAACTATGCGTATGTGCATAGATTACCGTCGATTGAATAAAGTGACCATCAAGAACAAGTATCCTTTGCCAAGGATCGATGACTTGTTCGATCACCGTGAAGAGGGGCCGCATATTCTCAAAGATAGACTTGGTCGGGGATATCACCAATTGAAGGTGAAGGAGGCGGATATCCATAAGACCGCCTTTAGGACAAGATACGGCCATTATGAGTTTGTAGTAATGCCGTTTGGATTGACAAGCGCTCCACCGCGTTCATGGATATGATGAACCGAGTTTTTCAACCCTACTTGGATAGGTTCGTCGTTGTGTTCATCGACGATATTTTGGTGTATTCTAAGTCTGAAGAGGAGCATGATGAACATCTCCGAGTGGTGCTACAAGTGTTAAGGGAGAAGAAGCTCTATGCCAAATTCAGCAAGTGTGGATTTTGGCTTAAGGAGGTGGCATTCTTAGGGCATGTGGTATCCGCAGAAGGAATAAGAGTGGATCCTAGGAAGATCGAAGCAGTGTTGGATTGGAAACCACCTAGGTCCGTGGCTGAAATTCGAAGTTTCTTAGGTTTGGCAGGCTATTACAGAAGGTTCATGGAAGGATTCTCGTCAATAGCCGCGCCCTTGACAAAGTTACTAAGGAAGGAAGTACCTTTTGAATGGACGGATAAGCAACAGAAGAGCTTTGAAAAGCTTAAAAAGGTGTTGACGGAGGCTCCAGTGTTAATTCAGCCGGAGGCTGGGAAGGATTTTGTGGTGTACTATGACGCTTCGCATACAGGATTAGGATGTGTGCTAATGCAAGAAAGAAAAGTAGTCGCTTATGCGTCTCGGCAACTAAGGCCTCATGAGGTTAACTACCCAACTCATGACTTGAACCGCAAGCGTGGTGGTTTTCGCCCTTAAGGTTTGAAGGCACTACCTCTATGGAGAAAGGTCAGTGATCTACACAGACCACAAGAGCCTTAAGTATCTGTTGACTCAGAAGGAGTTGAACTTGAGGCAACGAAGGTGGGTGGAGTTGTTGAAGGACTACGACTGTTCGATAGAATATCATCCGGGCAAGGCGAATGTGGTAGCTGATGCCCTAAGTCGGAAGGTTTTGTCGGATCTAAGGGCTATGTTCGCTCACTTAAGTTTGTACGATGATGGAAGCCTGTTGGCAGAGTTGCAAGTCAAGCCCACATGGCTGAAGGAGGTGAAAGAGGGACAGTTGGTTGATAAGGATCTAAGTGCTAAGTTACAGCAAGTGCAGAACGGGGAATTAAAGGATTATGGCGTTAATGATGAAGGAGTATTGTGTTACAAAGGAAAAGTCTGTATGCCGAAGGACAAGGAGTTAAGACAAAGGATTCTTTGGGAGGCGCATAGTAGCCCTTATGCTATGCATCTCGGAGGCATTAAGCTGTACAGAGATCTAAGGGAACAATTTTGGTGGTCTGATCTTAAGCAAGAAGAGACTGAATTTGTGGGGAAATGTTTGACGTGTCGACAAGTTAAGGTGAACACCAAGTTCCATCAGGATTGCTTCAACCAATCGAGATTCCGCAATGGAAGTGGGAGAGAATTACCATGGATTTCGTTAGTGGGCTTCCCCTTACGCCTACTAAGAAGGACTCGGTATGGGTGATAGTGGACCGTTTGACTAAGTCCGCGCACTTCATCCCGGTAAGAGTTGACTATTCTCTTAAGAAGCTGGCTAAGTTATATGTGGCGGAAATTGTGAGGTTACATGGTGTACCAGTATCGATCATCTCCGATGAGAGACCCAAGGTTTACGTCTCGGTTACGGAGGGCACTTCATCAAGCTTTAGGCACTAAGTTGGACTTCACTACGGCTTTTCATCCACAACCAGACGGGCAGTCTGAACGAGTTATACAAGTGTTGGAGGATATGTTGAGAGGCTGTGTGATGGATTTCCGAGGAAGTTGGGAAGACTATTTGCCTTTAGCTGAGTTCGCCTACAACAACAGCTATCAGGCTAGCATTCGGATGGCACCATATGAAGCATTGTATGGTCGGAAGTGTAGAACTCCTACTTGTTGGACTGAGTTAGGAGAACGTCGAGTTTGGGGTCCAGTATTAGTGGCCGAAATCAAGAGAAGGTTGAGATGATTCGAGCACTGTTAAAGGAAGCCTCGATAGGCGTAAGTCGTCGCAGGACCTTAAGCGGAAGGAAATAGAGTTTGAAGTGGGAGACCAAGTGTTTCTGAAAGTCTCGCCTTGGAAAAAGGTAATGAGGAAGTTAAGCCCAAGGTTTATAGGGCCCTATCGAGTACTGAAGCGAGTTGGAGCAGTGGCATACGAATTGGAGTTGCCACGAGTTGCGCGCGAGATGCACGACGTGATTCATGTATCCATGCTACGTCGTTACCGATCGGATCCGTCTCATGTGGTACCTGTCGAAGAAGTAGAGCTAAGGCCAGACTTATCCTACGAGGAAGAGCCGATTCGGATATTGGAACATGATGTGAAAGTGCTACGGAGGAAGTCAGTTCCTCTAGTCAAGGTGTTATGGCGCAATCATGGATCGGAAGAAGCTTCGTGGGAACCAGAAGAGGCAATGCGACAACAATACCCTCAATTATTTTAGTTAGAAAATTTCGAGGACGAAATTATTTTAAGGGGGTAGAATTGTAACATCCTGGAAAGGGCCTATGCATTTTCGGTTTAATTGTACGAAGTAACATGTTTTATGTACTAAGAATAAATTTTGAACAATTTTGGAAACCTGAAAATGTATGGAAGTGTTAAGTAAAAAAAAAAAAAAAAAAAAAATGGAAAGTGAACATTTTTGGAAACTTGAAATGGATGGAGATGATTTGGAAATGATTCAAAATAGGAAAGTGCACATTTACGAAACTTGAAATGTAAGAAAATGTCAAGTTTACTGAGCCGAATGAAAATTTTTGGAAACTTAGAAATGTCGAGTTTTAAAGTCTAAAAGAGGAAATTAAGGCAAGGTGGCCTTAAAAGGAAAAGTTTGTGAAATTTGACACACAAACAGGCTTGGAAAAGTGGCCTGAATATGTCACTTAGGGCCTCTGGAAATGGCGCCACATACAAAGGAATTGGGCCAAGGTTCGAGTCACATGGGAAGCAAATAAAGAAATTTTATTTTTTGCTTCTAGAAGCAGAGAGGTGGACGGCACAAGGCTTTTAAAAAGAGGAGTTTTATCCTCTTTAAAATAGCTAAAAGATGGATAAATGAGGGATTAATTTTAAATAAAGAAATAAGAAGGGAAATAAGGATAAGTGTTGAATTATCTTTTATTTTCTCTTAGGTGATAATTAAAAGATAAAATTATCACATATGAAGAGTGGTGGCCAAGTAGGGGACACTAGCCTAGTAATTTCGGCTAAGAAAGGAATAGTAAGGCCATTCTTCATTCACTCTTTTCTCTCCTACTCTCTGTCGAATTCCCTAAGCAATATTCTCTTTTCTCTTTTTATTTTGACAAGCCGAAATCTACTTTTTCTTTAATCCACCATTGCCGAATCTTTGAGCCTCAACACCCTCTCTTTTCTTTTCCTTACTAAAGCCGAATCTCCCTGTGAATCTAAGCAAGGAAGTAGTCGACTGAAGTATTAAGGGGATCTCTCGGGTTTCTACAACTGTCGACTACAAGGAGGAATATTTCGGGATCTAAGGTAAGAAACTATAAGATCCAAAAGTCTTGTTTTAAGTTTTAATGTTAGATTAAACCTAACATGTGATTATAGGAATTTCGACATCCCTAGGAAAGCAAGGATACTTTTCGGGATTTGAGATCACAAAGGAATACAACAAAGTTTTGGGACTTGATTCTTAAGTCAATCGGCAACAAGGAGTTAAGGATCTAAATCAGTAGATCGGTTCTTCGTGATTTCAAGGACTTTGTTAAACGAATCAGGTGTGTACCCCACACTAACTTTTAATATGATTATGGTAATATGTAAAATGTGCATATGGATAAGGTACCGTGTGATGGTACAAAGTACTCAGGTACGTCTCCTACTTCCTCTAGGGTTACGAAATATGTTATTTATAACATGTGAAAATTTATAAGAATGTGAATTTAAGTATGATATGCATGATATGAATAATATGGGTCATTCGGGATATATGAAAAAGGGGAAGTGAATGTGATGACTACGGTCTCACTATCCGAATGTGGTGACTTCGGTCACATTATCCGAATGTGGTAACCGGTTACATTATCTCAATGTGGTGTCTCATGACACAATTATCCAGTGGCTATGCCACAAATTTTATATGGGCGATGAGCACGTCGACCGCGATGAATGCCTTCGATGGTGTGTAGCGGATGGAGGGTTGACTTAGTAGTCCCCACGGTGTGCGAGTTGGTACGAGGATGTGTAGCGGATGGCACCTAGGTTTGGGTTTGGGTTGCATCATCATTTTTATCTCATTATATGAATAAGTATTGGATATGAAAAATGTATGCCTGATCTATTGAATTTTAGTGTTGTGTACACATTGAGTCATTGACTCACCCTGTTGTGGGACTATTTTTCATGTGACGATCAATAATGGACCGGGTTCTACGCGGAAGCTTAGGGATGGCCATGAGTCGACTTGAAGTCTTATTCAATATGGATACTTAAATTTATTTAAGTATTTTAGAATTTTATTTTGGGATTTTACTTGATGTAATAAGGCCATAAGTTACATTTCTTTACTTTTATTTTTAATTACTATGTTACGAATTATTTTCAATTAAAGTTAAGTAAAATTTATTTCTTTAAAAATAAACCCTAATTGTTTTTTTTTCATCTTAATTAATTGGACTTTAAAATAAGATCAATGGGTTTTTAACTCAAGCCCAACCCAAAACAATAGTTTTTAAAAAATCGCACAAGTTTTCCTTTGGTAATAAAAGAATTTTATAACCAGTTTACTTAAGGAACATACCAGATCCGGTCCAGGCTCGTGGGCCGGGTGTGGGGTGTTTCAGTGCACCAGTATTAATTGTGAAACAGAAAGATGTTAGATTTTGAATGGTCGGAAAAGTGTCAGAAAAGTTTCGATTAGTTGAAAGCTCTTTTAACCGAAGCTCCAATGTTGGTACAGCCTGAATCGGGTAAAGAATTTATTGTTTATAGTGATGCATCTCTGAATGGTTTAGGTTGCATTTTGATACAGGAAGGCTAATGTCGTTACGGATGCTTTAAGTCGAAAGTCATTATTTGCTCTTCGTGCGTTGAACGCACATATGGTTATGTCTGATGATGGTTCGATAATAGCCAAATTAAAAGCAAAACCGTTGTTTATTCAACAAATTGGTGATGTCCAAAAGTCGATAAAGATTTGATTGCAAAAGCGAGCTCGGTCATGAAAGAATGTTGAGTCAGAATTTCGAATTGATGAGAATGACTACTTGAAGTTCAAAGATCGAATGTGTGTTTTGAGGAATTCGGATTTAATTCGAATGATATTGAATGAAGCCCATAGTGGCCAATTATCTATTCATCCGGGTAGCACGAAAATGTATAATGATTTGAAACAGTTCTATTGGTGGCCTGGTATGAAACGGGACATATCCGAATTTGTTTCGGAGTGCTTAATTTGTCAGCAAGTAAAAGCCAAACATCAGGTGCCTTCTGGGTTACTTCAGCCGATCATGATACCTGAATGGAAATGGGATAAAATTTCTATGGATTTTGTCTCCGGTTTGCCTATGACACCGAGCAAGAAAGATGCAATCACAGGTTATAGTGGATAGATCGACCAAATCACTCACTTTGTTCAGGTTAAATGCGGATTATTCACTCGATAAACTTGCTGAGTTGTATGTATCTCAAATTGTGAGATTATATGGTGTGCCGAGTTCCATTGTTTCGGATAGAGATCCGAGAGTTACATCGCGGTTTTGGAAGAAGTTGCAAGATGCTTTAGGTACTAAACTCCACTTTAGCACAACCTTCCATCCGCAGACAGACGGTCAGTCTGAACGAACCATTCAGACAGTTGAGGACATGTGGAGATGTTACGTCCTTGAGTTTGAAAGTACGTGGGAAAGATACTTACCTTTGATTGAATTTGCTTATAATAACAGTTTTCAATCTAGTATCAAAATGGCACCTTACGAAGCTCTATACGGCCGCAAGTGTCGTACACTGTTGTATTAGACCGTATGAGATCATCGAACGTATCGGGCCTGTGGCTTATAGATTGAAGTTGCCTTCTGAATTAGAAAAGATACACAATGTATTTCATGTTTCGATACTCCGTAGATATAGATCGGATCCGTCACATGTGATTTCTCCGTCTGAAATTGAAATTCGGTCCGATATGACGTACGAGGAGGAACCGATTCGTATTTTATCCCGTGAAATGAAAGAGTTAAGAAACAAGAAAATTCCATTAGTAAAAGTACTATGGAATCGGCACGGAGTAGAAGAGGCTACGTGGGAGCCTGAGGATTCAATGAGGCAACAATATCCGACTTTGTTTAACGGTAAGATTTTCGGGGACGAAAATCTCTAAGGGGGGAGAGTTGTAACAGTCCGAATTTGACCCTAATCGGAATGGTGGTTTCGGGACCACGAATCCGAGCCTAAAAAAATTTTAAATATTATTTTCCATGTTAACTATATGTGAATTTGTATGTGTGAAAGTTTCGTATGAAAATTTGATCGTTTGTGTACTCAATTAAGTAAAAAGGACTAAATCGCGTAAGTGGTAAAAGTGCGTAAGTGGTAAAAGTGGCAAACTATTCAATTAAGTGGTTAAATTTGTTTGTTTTCTTTTGAATGAGTATTAAGTTGCTAAATTTCCCTTTTTTATATGATAGTGGACGGCAAAGTCTAATGATAATGCCATATTATATTGTTTTTATATATTAAGTTATATGTATATTAATTATAAGCTTATTATAATAAAAAGATAAAAAGAAACAAAAGTTTGCATGTGTTTTCTTATTCTCTTTCATTGACCGAAACTAAAAGAAGGGAGAAAGAACTTAAGTCTTCAAATATTCGGTCATTGCAAGCTTAGATTGAGATCAAGAACAAAGAAAAACGGACTTGGATCGGGGAAAGGCAAAAGTTATTGAATAGCCGGTTTTTGCGGTCCTACGATTTTCGAGGTAAGTCTATAAGCAATTAAATATTGTTAATAGAATTTATAACATTGATTATATGTTGAATTATGAAATTATGATTGTAAAATTTGTTATAGCCGAATGTAGATAGTGAATTTGAAATGAAATGTTGTTACATCTTTAACCGGGTTGATATGTTAAAGTGATTTGAATAATGTGTGACCTAGGTTAATTTGGGCAGCATTACTAATATGTGTATGGAATGATAATAATATTGTATCGGGCTTTGAGCCTAGCAGGCCTTGTGCCGGTAATTGTATCGGGCTTCGAGCCTAGCAGGCCTTGTGCCGGTGAAATGTTTCGGGCTTATTGCCTAGCAGGCTAAATGCCGGTGATCAAATTTCAGACCTCGGGTCTAGCAGGCTTAATGCCGGTGATGTGTTATAAATAGAGAATTCATGTAACACCCGAAACCCGGTCAACACACCACGACCGAGTCTGGTATGTTACGGAGCGAAAACATTTTTGAAATCATAAGTTTGTCGAAAAATTTTAAAGAAGACTCTTTTATTGCTTTAGGGTTTAGAGAACTCAGTAATGAGGTTGTGGTTGTTTTAGTAGATGCTGAAATATTTGGAAAACTCGCGAGTGAAAACCCATTTGTTACTGCCGATTTTAGGAAACATTGGTTACTTATTAAAACTGAATGCGATGAGTACAATCAAGTTTAAAACCATTTGCCTTTAAGGTGATTTGAAAATTGAGTTATAAAAACATCCAAGTTACCTTATTATTGTGTGAACTTTGTTACCCGATGGTAACGTTTGAAAACCCAAGAGATATAGTTTTGAAGACATTGCTTTTACCAGTTAATTTAACAAGTCCATAAACCCAAAGATATGTATGATGTAACCAAAATAAAAGCAAATAATAAAAACCCAAAATAATACTTAGCGGCCTTATTACAAAACCCAAAACCAAATTTAAAGAAATTTAATTAAACGAAATAGCAGTTAAAGTCAAAACCAAACTAAGATGCATGGCCACCTCGAGTCCTCCCCGGCTCCATATCCGCGATCTATGCCTCATCTCAGAAAATGTAAGGAAGGGGTGAGTCACCAAGACTCGATGTATAAATCCCCAACCCAATAATTCAACCACTTACACAGATCATTAGCAAAACATGCAAATCATGCAACCCATAACCTAACCATCCAATCTCCTTTAACTACCCGTGTGGTCAAAACCACCGGTGGTCAAAACCACTGTGACCACCAAGTCACAAATACATATATATCAATGATGGGGCCAACCCATCGTGTGGTCAAAACCACCGATGACAATCCTGTAATATCATGTGGGGCCAACACACTGTGGTACCAAACCACTGGGACGAGTCACAATAATCCATGTGTGGTCAAAACCACTGGTGACAGTAGTCACAAATATCAATCGTGTGGTCAAAACCACTGGTGGTCAAAACCACTGGTGACCGTAGTCACAAATCAACTGATGGGGCCAACCCATCTTGTGGTCAAAACCACTGGTGACAGTCCAAATAAATCATCCCCCTCCTCTCATCAACCCATCATCATGTTCATCACATACGTGTCATAATATCGAATGGTCATGCAAAACATAGGTTACATAGCATTTAGCAGAACATAATGACACATATATATATATATCGTAAATCACATAATAGGGGACTTACCCGGAATCCAAGCTTATGCCGCAAGGCAAAGTCACTAATACCAAGGGTTATACAGTAACATAATAAGCATCATTAAACTAATAAAGTGTGTAAGCGTTTACACACCTGACTAATCGCGGATCTAAACAAAATCCCGAAACTACTCAAATCTAGTGAAATCCCGAAGCATTGTTTCCCTTTCCTACAATCGGCCAACACCTTGTTAGTAACTAAAAAGCCTATTCGGCACAAACAGAAATCCCGAAGGATATATCGCATGAACCCAACTCCTTACCTTAGTGTTGATTTGGTTTCCAACCAAATCCCGAAACTACACAATGAACCCCCTTGCAATCGACCACACCCTGATGCACATAAACGATTAGCCTTCGGCTTTTGAACGAATGGGAAACAGATCTGGAATCGTTAAAACCCTTACCTAAATCGGCCACCAAATCCCGAAGGTCCACCGAATCAATTTGTACTCCTCCCTTAATGATTGATTCGGCCTCTCAACACCAAAGTTCGGCACACCCTAGTGTTATTTAGGGATCTCGCTACTACTACACGTAACAAGAGTAAGTTAAGATCTCGATTACCAACGATTGAAGGAGTGCCAAAGGAAAGGCAAAAGAGATTCGACAGCCCCGAATCAAGCAAGAAGAAAAGAAGGAGAAATCACTTACCAGGAGATTCGGCTAACCCAAGCAAAAGAACTAGCAAAAGATTCGGCACTACAGAGAGATTAACACACGTGAGAAAAGAAGAGAATGAGGCTAAGAAGAAAACAACAAGGTTTCGGCTTTTGAACAATGGAAAGATGAAGAATAATAACGCAATGGAGAAGAAGAGATTCGGCACAAGGGGGTTTGAGAGAGAAAAGAAGAGATGCCAAATGGGGGTGAGGTTGTTGGTTTCGGCCTTGAGCAAAAAGAAGAAGAAGAAGAAGAAGAAGAAGAAGTGAGCAAGAAATGGTTTCGGCAAAGAGGGAGTTTCGGCTCTTCAAGGGGTTGCTAAAATGAATCGGCCAAGTGCCCAAATTGCCAAAAGAGAGAAGAGAAGAGAATGCACTTTGGTGTTTCGGTTATGACACTACACGAAATGAAAAGGACCCCTCAGCTAGCTGAAAATGCACCCTCCTATGGCTACTAAGAACATTCGGCAACCCCCCTTCTCAAGCACCAAACCGATTGTTTCCCCAAACTCACACCACATCCCAAAAAAAATTCAGCTAAGCTCAACCCACTCCTACTCAAACACTTGCCGTCCCCTTCATCTCTCCTTGAATTCCTCCCATCCACTCATTCAAATTGGTTTGAATGAGTCAAACTCCACATTTTCCTCCTCTCCATCCAATTCAAAACTGATGATTCTATCCCCATCCAATCCTGAGAGTCCCACCTGAGCACACCTCTCCCTGTCTGTGGCGTCAAAAAATAAATAGCAGCAAGGGGATTTCTACAACTCGAACCAAGGTCCTCCCAGCTCCCTGTGGCGTCACCTCCCTTGTACCTGTGTAGCGCCTCCCTTGCCACTCTACCAAGGAAATTCTTGTGTCTTAAACCTCCAATAAATTCTTTTAACCCCTAATTCCCCTAGCTCCCTTTCCTTAAGTGCTAAAAACAAAATTTTGGCCATGACCCAGGACTAACCCGAGGTCATGCCTAGACCCTAAAACCTATCAAACAAACATAGCAGACATAACATCACATGCAACCCCATGCAAAATGTAGAGACCCCAATTTAAGGATGTTACAATTCATGAATCATTTACAAGAGGGAACGTATTTACTGCAATAAGCTAAATGCTCGGGTAAGTACAAGTCTTTCATATTTGCAAGGAATAAGGTAAGTTAGTATATTACCATTTGAATTAAGTAAGATGTGATATAGTTGAAGCTTCGATAAGAATTTTAATATGTGTAATTGATCTTACCATTGATGAATATGATTTATATTATAATGGAATTTAAGCTTGAATATACTTTTGGAGAATCGGCCATATGTGAAAAATTCTAAATGTGACAGAGGTTGGATTGGTTTGCATATATGTATAAATGAGTACATGTGATTGATATGTATGTTATATTTATTTGATTTGGAATATTCGAATACATATTGTATTTAGGTGTTTCGATGAGTTTACATGCTTATGGTAAGAAAATGATAATAGTAGGTTAAGTGAAATGATAGTATTCGGCCATGATGAAGTTACAAGTTGAATTGTTTATATTCAATGCCATAAACCAAATGTTTAAAATGCTTGAATGTTTGAATGTTATATTATAATTGCTTAAGACTTACTAAGCTAGTAAGCTTACTCGTGTGTGTTCATTGTTACTGCTTTATAGATTTTGATCAAGCTACGAGCTCGGGGATCGTCACCGAAGTCATCCACCCTATCGACCTATTTTGGTACCTTTTAAGCTGGAATTTTTAAGTTTAAGGCATGTATAGGCTAGCCTAAGGTTTAAATGATATTTTGTCGATGTATATAAGCCATGCGAAAATGGCTTGTCTTAATATTAAATAACCTAAAGTTATGCAAGTCTTGATTAAGGTAAGAGTACAAGTTTTGCTTGGATGATGAGTGTGAATGTGTTATAAATCATACCAAGTATTTATGTTTGTATATGTATGTTTGATATAAATCTTTGCTAGCTCTTTGGAAAGTGAATATATGTGGTAGTTCATCAAGTATGGGATAAGATTGGGTATACATTACTTTTGATGTTTTATATGGAAAGATGAATATGTTTTATAAACTTTGCATTCGGCAATATGTGGAATTAATGGATATGTACTTGGATAGCCTATTCGGTTATGAATGAAATTGGTGCATGTGTATCAAATTCAATTTATGTGATTTAGTAATGAAATGGCTAAATTATGATACTATGGTCTTGATTGTATTCGGCCTTAATGCTTGCTCATTAAAATGGTAAAATCAGTATTGTAAGCAAGCATGCTTAGTAGTTTGGTTAATTAACATGTCTATTATGTCATGCATTTTATTTAATAGCTCATTTTAGAATTATGTTATATAGTATATTATATGTGATGGATATTCATGTGGCTTGATTTAAATGTTAATGATGTAACGCCTAAATGATTAGGTTCATAAAATGCATATGTTTTGCTTGAACTTCGAATATAAAATGTTGATATTAGTGCATTATAAGTATATTTATATATATATGTATATGATTTAGCATGAGGTTTTAGTTTATGACTTATACTTACTATCCTTGGAAAGTTGACGTTTGTGAACTTGCATATGTTTGAGTTAGGGATTAATGAAGGCTACTACTGAAGTGAATGATTGAAATGTGGATAAAGTAGAAATCATTTATATGGTATATTGCATATTCAGTTATAGTGACAATCATGCATGTGTATTAAGATCATTATATGTGTTTGGGCAATGGGAGAAATGTTTGGTATTTTAATTCAGTTTTGTTCTTACAAATGAGTAGTATTCTTGTTACTTATTGCAAATTGTAAATCCATGAATTTGCTAGAGGGAATTACGGTATGCATATTATTGATTAAATCTATTTTTTTCCTTAAAACAAAACTGTTCAAAATGAGTTCCGTTGTGATTATGTGAGTTATGGATGTTGTGGTGACTTGTGCTATGTTCAGTGATGCTTTGTAACCCTAGTCCGGCGACGGATACGGGTTAAGGGTGTTACATTTGATTGGTATCAGAGCTTACGGTTTAGTCGATTCTAGGACTACCGTAGCGTGTGTGAGTCTAGCTATACATGCCTTAACTTTATAATACGATAGTGTGGTGACTTCTGACATTTAAATTGTGTTTTATATAGTAAATGGATCCTGACAGAGCTGTAGTTGATGATATAGAGAGCGTAGCGCCTGATCCCGCACATGGGTCAGCGCTGGTAGACTCTCGACCTATCTCGGGTAGCCATGAGGGGGAGGCTAAGTAAGCCTTCTACCAGATGATGAACGAATGGTTTACTCAATATGTCCGGACTAATCCGGCTGTGCAACAACCTCCACCCCCGAATAATCCATCTCCGATACCTATGGTACCTCCGATAGTAGATCCGATGAGTTTTAGCAGGCCTCCTGTAGATAAAATCAAGAAACACGGGGCCGAAGAGTTTAAAGCTAATAATGATGATGATGATGTGGAACGAGCTGAGCTGTGGCTTGATAATACTATCCGTGTGTTCGATGAGCTATCATGTACTCCGGAGGAATGTTTAAAATGTGCTATATCACTATTGAGGGACACCGCATATCACTGGTGGAATACACTAGTAGCGGTGGTTCCAAAGGAGAAAGTAACCTTGGAATTCTTTCAAACCGAGTTCCGTAAGAAGTATATCAGTCAGAGATTCATCGATCAGAAGCGTAAAGAATTTCTAGAATTAAAGCAGGGTCGTATGACCGTGACGGAATACGAGCGAAAATTTATGAGATTGAGTCGATATGCTCGTGAATATATTTCAACCCAGGCTATTATGTGTAAAAGATTCGAAGACAGGTTGAATGAAGACATTAAACTGCTGGTTGGCATACTTGAGATTAAAGAGTTCGTGGTACTTGTTGAACGAGCTTGTAAAGCCGAAGAGCCTGGAAAAGAGAAAAGAAAAGCCGAATTTGAAGCTAGAGACATTCGTCAAAGATCATCGGGTAAAACCTTTCATTCTGTATCGAAGAAGTTTAAAGATGAATCCAGTCGACATAAAGCTACTTCAGACTTCACTAGACGAGATCGACCTCCTGCGGGTTCCCGAGCTACTTCGATTGCCAGTGTTGGTAATGTTCAACAGGATTGGTGTAACACCCTGATTTAGGGGCTATGCAATTTGGGTATAATTCCAGTGTTGGAAGGTTTTTGGTGTTTTTGGATGTGTTTTAGAGGTTTAAGAATGCTTGGATGAGAAAGGAAGGGCTTAGGAAATTTTAGATTTTTAGTGTAAAAAAAAGAGAGACTGGGCAGGAAGGCCTTAAAAATAAAATTGTGGAGTTTAGGACGCAAGAAAGGCATTGGCAAAGTGGCGTGGAGGCGCTGCTTGGGGGCTTTGGAAGGTAACGCCTAAGGGAGCAAGGGTTCGAGTTGCTGGGGCAGCAATTTTGGCTTTATTTTTGCGTCAAGAGACTGGGCTAAGTAGGCCTTAAGAATAAATGTCCAAGTTGATGGACATGAAAGTCCAATCGGGAGAAGTGGCTCTTGGGGCGCTACTTAGGCGCTGGAGGGGAGAGAGGTCGCGGTTTCGAGGGCTGCGAGAAGCATTTGGCGTTTTATTTTTCGCTTTGGGCGTTGGGCTTTGTAAGGCCTTAAAGGTATATAGCGAGGATTCGGACAAGGAAGATGGGCTGGTGGAATGGCTAGCGTCAAGGCACTTAAGCTACCGGAGGAGAGCAAGGCGCGGGTTCGAGCGCCGAGCTGCAGTTAGCGTTCTTATTTTTGTTGGTGGTTATGGGCTCGATTAGAAAGGGTTTAAAATAAAATGCTGGGGGTTTCTAGCATAAAAATCAGGCTGGCCGAGTGGCCTGGGCGCTGGGGGGGAAAGGAGCAGCAGCTTGGTCCCAGGTTCGAGCCAAGGAAGCTGCATTTTGGAGTTTGAATTTTTATTTCTTTTTGGGCAGCAAATTGAAGTGTTGGACGGCTAGAAGACTCTTTTTTTGGAAGAGGATAGTATGTTTTTTTTATTATTTCTTATTTATTATTTATTTAGATTAAGTGGAATTATTATTATTTATTTTTTTTTAAATAATAATGGGATAATATGAGCATTTTTTTTATTGGAGGATAATATGAGTTTTTTTTAGGATTATTATAGGAGATAATCAAGGATATTATGAAGATTAAAAGAATTATTGGATTATTAGTAAGAGTATTCAAATGGAATTGAATTAGTGAGGTGTTGGCCAAATTTTGGAGACTTCAAGGGGGGTTGGCCGAATGCTATAAATAGGGGAGGGTAGAGTGCTAGTTGTTCATCAAGTCTTTTGCCTCTCCCTCTTGGTGTGCCGATTTCTCCTTTGGCCTTTGTAGCCAAATAATTCTTTTGTTTTAATCCCTTGGTAGCCGAAATTTCTCCTCTTTTATTAGTTTGCACCTTGGCCGAATTCTAGGTGTGGTGTGGATCTCTTCGGATTCTTCTCCTCAATCGTTGGTAGTCAGATTCGGTAAGTGGTGGTAAAGATCCATGTTGTAATTATTCTTTATTATTCGAAAGCCGAAGGCTATTAGGGCTAATCATTTATGCGTTTTAGGGTGTGGTCGGTTGCAAAAAGGACCATTCCGTAGTCCTGAGATTTGATTGGAAATCAAATCAGCCTTGAGGAGCAAGGATATTTAGGAACATAGATCAATTCTCCGGGATTCAGGATATTTTGGTAAGCAATATTTGGTAAAGGTTCAACATTTAGTTTATGACCTGGAGGTTTAACCTGTTTATCTGATTAAGTGACTTTCGATGGAGGCGAATACCAGTCAAGGTGGGCAAGGGAAAGCTCCCATCCCAAAGTTCAAAAAGAGATCCGTTTCTGCTGTTCGAGATTGGCCACCAGGGTGTGGGCCAACAGCAAGAAACGTTAGGCAGAAAGCCGTAGTTTCGCTAGACGATAGTGTCGAGGATCGAGAGTCTAGAACTCCTAGTAATAAGGTGTGTAACTAACCCACTGTTTCCGGGTTTTATGTGTTATATGTTTTACTAACAAGTGCAGTAATAAATGTGCCATATATACCCCTAAAGGGTATAGCGATGATCAGGTTAGTATCGAACCTGTTGCAATGTGATTACTTGCTTGTATATGAGTATGTTTATGGATATTAATAAGCATGTGCATGCATTATCATGATTATATTTTATGTGGCATGTGCATGGGTGGGTTATGAAAAGAAGGTACGGGTGTACTTCGAGTACGTGGTTGATGTCAGCTTTGTGCTACATCGTGGATTGGCGCTGACTGAGGTCGCGTTGTGGATCTTTGCGATTTAGTTCGCGTGGTTACCTTGATTGATATGGGCTTTATGCCATATCGTGGCTTGATGGATTGCTGTGTGCTCCATCGTGGTTTGATGTTAGCTATACGCTACATCGTGGATGGCATTGGTTGCCTTTTTGGAGGGAAAAGGAGAGGGTGACTCGATAGTCCCCTGGTGTGTGGTAGGCTGGATAAGGGGGTGTGTAGCGGATGGACCCTAGGTTTGGGTTGGGTATCATGTTGCATTGTTTCTTTATAAAATGATATGGAATGGGCCAAGCCCAATATGACATGTGGTTGGGTATGTTTTGGGAACATACGTGGAAATGGGCCAAGCCCAGTTGATATGTGGTTTATTGAGAAATGGGCCTAGCCCAAAGATGTGATGTGATTTGAATGTGGGCCAAGCCTGCAGTTGTAGTAATTGTTAAAATGATATATATATTACTTGTTGCATTTGATAATTGGGATATTATGTGGCTAGCATGTGGGTGGATTTCATGGTTATCTTACACATCGAGTGCAGTATGACTCACCCAACTTTTTAATCATCGCAGTGAGTCGTGATTAGTGGACGGGTTGGAGTAGATACAAAGGTGGCCATGCGATGCATTTTCATGCGTAGTAGGCGTTTTGAATATTTTTCTTTCAAGCATTTTAATTACTTGGTTTAATTTATTCGATGTAATAAGGGCCACTTTTGATTAAAGTACTTTATTTATAGTTGATAAAGGTTATATCGTATTTAGTAATATTTTTACAGAGGATTTATATTATAATAAATTATAATAAAGTTTTAATTCAAACCAAGCTTGTATCATTTAATAATTTTTGTGGACATAATTTTCCAAAGATAATAGATTTTCATGTATTAAATTCTAAGTAAAGAAACATATTTTCACTAACATAACCAGATTCGGTCGTAGTGAATAGGCCGGGTTTGGGGATGTTACAGTTTGGTATCAGAGCCCGGTTCAAAACTCGGCTTTGAGGGTTTTGGGCCCAAAAACGTTTCAAAATGGGCTTTTTAAAAAAAAAATGGGCTTTTAGGAAATTATTTTCAGTTATTCTGGCATGGCACTGTGTACCTTCAACCCGAGTCCACCAGTAAGTACTTGGACTTGTTAAGTAATTTGATATGTGAATTGTTATGGGCTTAGTTGGGCTCGTAGATTAGTGAACTAGGATCTGTTGAACCCTAGGACTAGTCTACTCAAACATATGCATAAAACTTAAAGCTACTAAACAAACCCGTGATTAAGTCGCGAGTTAAGGTGTGGTAACCATTATGCGCATGTCTAGGAGTGGATCCTAAGAGCTTGGTACTTAAGCAGTCCTCGTGACTCACCTCCTCTTCACTGGAATCCTACAGTGCGTAGCTACGGTTCACCTTAACCAAAAGGACTTGTTCATAGGCTAAACCAAATATTAAAACCCGAAAGGGATTTGCCTCACTGTTTTAAAGTCCTTAGTTTTAAAATTTCTAAAAAAAAATATACCCCTATAGGAAAATGACGAAATTACCCCTGGGTAGGGAAGGAAACTTGATTGCTCGAAAGAACTACTCTCGGAAACTTCATTACATAAAATTGCTCGTGGATAAAATAGTGAAACAATAATTTCTAATGCATAAAACTTTTTAAACAGATTAAATCGCGACGATAGAGATGAGTTCTAGGGGACGCGGTAGAGGTAGAATGGCAGCATCGGAACCGATAGGGTCTGGCCATGGGTCAGAAAGTGAAGTGCCGCCAGTAGTGGACGTAGAGGGGCAAGACCAGACAGGAGAAGATGACGCAGTGTCGCGGGCCATGTTACGAATTTTAGAGCGTGTAGCAGGAGCTAGTAGAGGAAATGGAACTCGAAAGTCAGTGTCGGAAAGGCTTAGATTGAACGGAGCTGAGATCTTTAGAGGAATATCTGGAGTAGCTCCGAACGTAGCGGAGTATTGGCTAGAAGCAGTCGAAAGAATCATGGACGATTTGGACTGCACCAATGAAGAAAAGTCAAGGGTGTTGCTTCGTTGCTTCGCGAAGGCTTATCGTTGGTGGCTCACCGTCAAGCAAAGTGCACCGCAGATCGATCGACGAGATTGGGACTTCTTTAAGGTTAAGTTTGAAGGAAAGCACGTAGGAGCCGCTTATTTGGACTCGCAAAGGAAAGCGTTTCTAAATCTAGTACAAGGAAGTAAGTCGATAGGCTGAGTACGGCGGAATTCGTGCGACTTAGTCGAGATGCTAAGGGAATTGTGGCCACTGATTATGAGAGGTGCGTCCGGTTTGAGGACGGATTGCGAGATGAACTTGAATGCTGATTGCTCCGCAGAGGGAGAGAGACTTTGCGTGCTAGTGGAGAAAGCTCGGATTGTTGAAGAGGTTAAGAAGACTATAAGAGAAAACCGAGAAAAGAATAGGAGCGAGAATAAGAGAAATATTGGACCGTCAAGATCGCTTGGTAATGTCCGAAAAGACCAAGGACCGAGAACCCCGTAAGTGCACTTGTACCAAAGGATCGGAATCGTTCTTGTGTTCAATGTGGAAGACCTCACACAGAGAGAGTGTTGGGGAAATAGTAAAGAATGCTTTCGGTGCGGATCTAAGGCACATTTAGTTAAGAATTGTCCTCAAGCGGACGAGGGTCGTGGTTCAAGTCATGGAAGGAATGGTTCTAGTCGAGCCAACCAAGGATGTGATATTAGGTAAGCTCCTTTGCTTTGGTACATGCTTTAATTACTTTGTTTGATTACGATTTAGCCTTTTCTGTGTTGCTAAGAGAGGTGTTTCAATTTTTAGCATGAACTTAGGGATTGTGTAGGTACGATAGCCTTAGTAAGATCAGAGTGCGCAGTAAGCGTAAGCGTAAGGTAAGATAGGTGTATGGACGTTTGTTAGTAAAGTAATTTCGAGGACGAAATTATTTTTAAGGAGGGTAGAATTGTAACACCCTGATTTAGGGGCTATGCAATTTGGGTATAATTCCAGTGTTGGAAGGTTTTTGGTGTTTTTGGATGTGTTTTAGAGGTTTAAGAATGCTTGGATGAGAAAGGAAGGGCTTAGGAAATTTTAGATTTTTAGTGTAAAAAAAAGAGAGACTGGGCAGGAAGGCCTTAAAAATAAAATTGTGGAGTTTAGGACGCAAGAAAGGCATTGGCAAAGTGGCGTGGGGCGCCGCTTGGGGCTTTGGAAGGTAACGCCTAAGGGAGCAAGGGTTCGAGTTCTTTGGGGCAGCAATTTTGGCTTTATTTTTGCGTCAAAGAGACTGGGCTAAGTAGGCCTTAAGAATAAATGTCCAAGTTGATGGACATGAAAGTCCAATCGGGAGAAGTGGCTCTTGGGCGCTACTTAGGCGCTGGAGGAGGAGAGGTCGCGGTTTCGAGGGCCTGCAGAAGCATTTGGCGTTTTATTTTTCGTTTTGGGCGTTGGGCTTTGTAAGGCCTTAAAGGTATATAGCGAGGGATTCGGACAAGGAAGATGGGCTGGTGGAATGGCTAGCGTGCGGCACTTAAGCGCTGGAGGAGAGCAAGGCGCGGGTTCGAGCGCCTGGAGCTGCAGTTAGCGTTCTTATTTTTGTTGGTGGTTATGGGCTCGATTAGAAAGGGTTTAAAATAAAATGCTGGGGGTTTCTAGCATAAAAATCAGGCTGGCCGAGTGGCCTGGGCGCTGGGGGGGAAAGGAGCAGCAGCCTTGGTCCTGTGTTCGAGCCAAGGAAGTCGATTTTGGAGTTTGAATTTTTATTTCTTTTTGGGCAGCAAATTGAAGTGTTGGACGGCTAGAAGACTCTTTTTTTGGAAGAGGATAATATGTTTTTTTTATTATTTCTTATTTATTATTTATTTAGATTAAGTGGAATTATTATTATTTATTTTTTTAAATAATAATGGGATAATATGAGCATTTTTTTTATTGGAGGATAATATGAGTTTTTTTAGGATTATTATAGGAGATAATCAAGGATATTATGAAGATTAAAAGAATTATTGGATTATTAGTAAGAGTATTCAAATGGAATTGAATTAGTGAGGTGTTGGCCAAATTTTGGAGACTTCAAGGGGGGTTGGCCGAATGCTATAAATAGGGGAGGGTAGAGTGCTAGTTGTTCATCAAGTCTTTTGCCTCTCCCTCTTGGTGTGCCGATTTCTCCTTTGGCCTTTGTAGCCAAATAATTCTTTTGTTTTAATCCCTTGGTAGCCGAAATTTCTCCTCTTTTATTAGTTTGCACCTTGGCCGAATTCTAGGTGTGGTGTGGATCTCTTCGGATTCTTCTCCTCAATCGTTGGTAGTCAGATTCGGTAAGTGGTGGTAAAGATCCATGTTGTAATTATTCTTTTATTATTCGAAAGCCGAAGGCTATTAGGGCTAATCATTTATGCGTTTTAGGGTGTGGTCGGTTGCAAAAGGACCATTCCAGTAGTCCCGAGATTTGATTGGAAATCAAATCACCCTTGAGGAGCAAGGATATTTAGGAACATAGATCAATTCTCCGGATTCGTGGATATTTTGGTAAGCAATATTTGGTAAAGGTTCAACATTTAGTTTATGACCGGAGGTTTAACCGTTTATCCGATTAAGTGACTTTCGATGGAGGCGAATACTACCAAGGTGGGCAAGGAAAGCTCCCATCCCAAAGTTCAAAAAGAGATCCGTTTCTGCTGTTCGAGATTGGCCACGGTGTGTGGGCCAACAAAGAAGAAACGTTAGCGCGAAAAGTCGTAGTTTCGCTAGACGATAGTGTCGAGGATCGAGAGTCTAGAACTCCTAGTAATAAGGTGTGTAACTAACCCACTTTGTTCCGGTTTTTATGTGTTATATGTTTTACTAACAAGTGCAGTAATAAATGTGCCATATATACCCCTAAAGGGTATAGCGATGATCGAGTTAGTATCGAACCCGCTGCAATGTGATTACTTGCTTGTATATGAGTATGTTTATGGATATTAATAAGCATGTGCATGCATTATCATGATTATATTTTATGTGGCATGTGCATGGGTGGGTTATGAAAAGAAGGTACGGGTGTACTTCGAGTACGTGGTTGATGTCAGCTTTGTGCTACATCGTGGATTGGCGCCGATCGAGGTCGCGTTTGTGGATCTTTGCGATTTAGTTCGCGTGGTTACCTTGATTGATATGGGCTTTATGCCATATCGTGGCTTGATGGATTGCTGTGTGCTCCATCGTGGTTTGATGTTAGCTATACGCTACATCGTGGATGGCATTGGTTGCCTTTTTGGAGGAAAAAGGAGAGGGTGACTCGATAGTCCCCTGGTGTGTGGTAGGCTGGATAAGGGGGTGTGTAGCGGATGGACCCTAGGTTTGGGTTGGGTATCATGTTGCATTGTTTCTTTATAAAATGATATGGAATGGGCCAAGCCCAATATGACATGTGGTTGGGTATGTTTTGGGAACATACGTGGAAATGGGCCAAGCCCAGTTGATATGTGGTTTATTGAGAAATGGGCCTAGCCCAGTATGTGATGTGATTTGAATGTGGGCCAAGCCCAGATTGTGGTAATTGTTAAAATGATATATATATTACTTGTTGCATTTGATAATTGGGATATTATGTGGCTAGCATGTGGGTGGATTTCAGTGGTTATCTTACACACTGAGTCTGTATGACTCACCCAACTTTTTAATCATCGCAGGTGAGTCGTGATTAGTGGAGCGGGTTGGAGTAGATACAAAGGTGGCCATGCAGGAAGCATTTTCATGCGAAGTAGGCGTTTTGAATATTTTTCTTTCAAGCATTTTAATTACTTGGTTTAATTTATTCGATGTAATAAGGGCCACTTTTGATTAAAGTACTTTATTTATAGTTGATAAAGGTTATATCGTATTTAGTAATATTTTTACAGAGGATTTATATTATAATAAATTATAATAAAGTTTTAATTCAAACCAAGCTTGTATCATTTAATAATTTTTGTGGACATAATTTTCCAAAGATAATAGATTTTCATGTATTAAATTCTAAGTAAAGAAACATATTTTCACTAACATAACCAGATTCGGTCGTAGTGAATAGGCCGGGTTTGGGGATGTTACAATTGGGTTGAGTGCAAGCATTGTGGGAAATGGCATTCTAGGAGTTGTAGATTCCGTGGTCGGTCCTGTTTTAAATATGGATCGATGGATCACTTTATTAGAGAGTGACCGATGTTAGCCGAGCAGAACACTGTTCAAAATGTGAGACAAAGTAACGTGTCAGCATGAGGCAGACCACCCAGGCATTCGGGTAATGTAGGTGGCAGTCAGAGGGGAACAAAAGATACAGCGATTCGGTCAGAGGCTCGTGCACCTGCTAGAGCATATGCTATATGCGCTCGTGAGGATGTTTCTTCCCCAGATGTTATTACCGGTACTTTCACTCTTTATGATACTATTGTTGTTGCGTTGATTGATCCTGGTTCGACTCATTCTTATGTGTGTGAAACTTTAGTATCCAGTAAGACTCTGCCTGTTGAGTCTACTGAGTTTGTGATTCGTGTATCAAATCCCTTGAGTCGATGTGTTCTGGTTGATAAAGTGTATAAAAGTTGCCCGTTGATGATTCAGGATTCATGCTTCCCAGCTGATTTAATGTTGTTGCCTTTTCATGAGTTCGACATAATTTTGGGAATGGACTGGTTGACTTTGTACGATGCTGTTGTTAATTGCAAAAGAAAGACTATTGATTTGATATGTCAAGACGGAGAAATTATTCGGATTGAAATTAATGATCTGAATGGGTTACCAGCAGTAATATCTTCGATGTTAACTCGGAAGTATATGAGAAAAGGGTATGAAGCTTATTTTGCCTATGTGCTGGATAGTAAAGTGTCTGAAATGAAGATTGAATCCGTACCAGTCGTGTGTGAGTATTCAGATGTGTTTCTTGAAGAATTACCGGGTTTGCCACCTGTTCGAGAGGTAGGGTTTGGTATTGAATTAGTACCGGGGACGACTCCAATTTTGATAGCTCCGTATCGGATGACACCTACAGAATTAAAAGAGTTGAAAGCACAGTTGCAAAAGTTAACAGATAGGGGCTTTGCACGATCGAGTTTCTCTCCTTGGAGTGCACCAGTATTAATTGTGAATCAGAAAGATGTTAGATTTTGAATGGTAAGAAAAGTGTCAGAAAAGTTTTGATTAGTTGAAAGCTCTTTTAACCGAAGCTCCAATGTTGGTACAGCCTGAATCGGGTAAAGAATTTATTGTTTATAGTGGTGCATCTCTGAATGGTTTAGGTTGCGTTTTGATACAGGAAGGCTAATGTCGTTGCAGATGCTTTAAGTCGAAAGTCATTATTTACTCTTCGTGCGTTGAACGCACATATGGTTATGTCTGATGATGGTTCGATAATAGCCAAATTAAAAGCAAAACCGTTGTTTATTCAACAAATTGGTGATGCCCAAAAAGTCGATAAAGATTTGATTGCAAAACGAGCTCAGTGCGAAAGAATGTTGAGTCAGAATTTCGAATTGATGAGAATGACTACTTGAAGTTCAAAGATCAAATGTGTGTTTTGAGGAATTCGGATTTAATTCGAATGATATTGAATGAAGCCCATAGTGGCCGATTATCTATTCATCTGGGTAGCACGAAAATGTAAAATGATTTGAAACAGTTCTATTGGTGGCCTGGTATGAAACGGGACATATCCGAATTTGTTTCGAAGTGCTTAATTTGTCAGCAAGTAAAAGCCGAACATCAGGTGCCTTCTGGGTTACTTCAACCGATCATGATACCTGAATGGAAATGGGATAAAATTTCTATGGATTTTGTCTCCGGTTTGCCTATGACACCGAGCAAGAAAGATGCAATCTGGGTTATAGTGGATAGACTGACCAAATCAGCTCACTTTTTTCCAATTCGTACGGATTATTCGCTCGATAAACTTGCTGAGTTGTATGTATCTCAAATTGTGAGATTATATGGTGTTCCGAGTTCCATTGTTTCGGATAGAGATCCGAGAGTTACATCGCGGTTTTGGAAGAAGTTGCAAGATGCTTTAGGTACTAAACTCCACTTTAGCACAACCTTCCATCCACGTACGATGCATTTGGCCACCTGACGAACCATTCGCATACACTTGAGGACATGTTGAGATGTTGCGTCCTTGAGTTTGAAGGTACGTGGGAAAGATACTTACCTTTGATTGAATTTGCTTATAATAACAATTTTTAATCTAGTATCAAAATGGCACCTTACGAAGCTCTATACGGCCGCAAGTGTCGTACACTGTTGTATTGGACCGTATGAGATCATCGAACGTATCGGGCCTATGGCTTATAGATTGAAGTTGCCTTCTGAATTAGAAAAGATACACAACGTATTTCATGTTTCGATGCTCCGTAGATATAGATCGGATCCGTCACATGTGATTTCTCCGTCTGAAATTGAAATCCGGTCCGATATGACGTACGAGGAGGAATCGATTCGTATTTTAGCCCGTGAAATGAAAGAGTTAAGAAACAAGAAAATTCCGTTAGTAAAAGTACTATGGAATCGGCACGGAGTAGAAGAGGCTACGTGGGAGCCTGAGGATTCAATGAGGCAACAATATCTAACTTTGTTTAACGGTAAGATTTTCGGGGACGAAAATCTCTAAGGGGGGAGAGTTGTAACAGTCCGAATTTGACCCTAATCGGAACGGTGGTTTCGGGACCACGAATCCGAGCCCAAAAAATTTTTAAATATTATTTTCCATGTTAATTATATGTGAATTTGTATGTGTGAAAGTTTCGTATGAAAATTTGATCCTTTATGTACTCAATTAAGTAAAAAGGACTAAATCGCGTAAGTGGTAAAAGTGGCAAACTATTCAATTAAGTGGTTAAATTTGTTTGTTTTCTTTTGAATGAGTATTAAGTTGCTAAATTTCCCTTTTTTATATGATAGTGGACGGCAAAGTCTAATGATAATGCCATATTATATTGTTTTTATATATTAAGTTATATGTATATTAATTATAAGCTTATTATAATAAAAAGATAAAAAGAAACAAAAGTTTGCATGTGTTTTCTTATTCTCTTTCATTGACCGAAACTAAAAGAAGGGAGAAAGAACTTAAGTCTTCAAATATTCGGTCATTGCAAGCTTAGATTGAGATCAAGAACAAAGAAAAACGGACTTGGATCGGGGAAAGGCAAAAGTTATTGAATAGCCGGTTTTTGCGGTCCTACGATTTTCGAGGTAAGTCTATAAGTAATTAAATATTGTTAATAGAATTTATAACATTGATTATATGCTGAATTATGAAATTATGATTGTAAAATTTGTTATAGCCGAATGTGGATAGTGAATTTGAAATGAAATGTTGTTACATCTTTAACCGGGTTAATATGTTAAAGTGATTTGAATAATGTGTGACCTAGGTTAATTTGGGCTGCATTAGTAATATGTGTATGGAATGATAATAATATTGTATCGGGCTTTGAGCCTAGCAGGCCTTGTGCCGGTGAATTATAACGGGATTCGAGCCTAGCAGGCCTTGTGCCGGTAATTGTATCGGGCTTCGAGCCTAGCAGGCCTTGTGCCGGTGAAGTGTTTCGGGCATATTACCTAGTAGGCTAAATGCCGGTGATCAAATTTCAGACCTCGGGTCTAGCAGGCTTAATGCCGGTGATGTGTTATAAATAGAGAATTCATGAATCATTTACAAGAGGGAACGTATTTACTGCAATAAGCTAAATGCTCGGGTAAGTACAAGTCTTTCATATTTGCAAGGAATAAGGTAAGTTAGCATATTACCATTTGAATTAAGTAAGATGTGATATAGTTGAAGCTTCGATAAGAATTTTAATATGTGTAATTGATCTTACCATTGATGAATATGATTTATATTATAATGGAATTTAAGCTTGAATATACTTTTGGAGAATCGGCCATATGTGAAAAATTCTAAATGTGAAAGAGGTTGGATTGGTTTGCATATATGTATAAATGAGTACATGTGATTAATATGTATGTTATATTTATTTGATTTGGAATATTTGAATACATATTGTATTTAGGTGTTTCGATGAGTTTACATGCTTATGGTAAGAAAATGATAATAGTAGGTTAAGTGAAATGATAGTATTCGGCCATGATGAAGTTACAAGTTGAATTGTTTATATTCAATGCCATAAACCAAATGTTTAAAATGCTTGAATGTTTGAATGTTATATTATATTTGCTTAAGACTTACTAAGCTAGTAAGCTTACTCTGTGTGTGTTCATTGTTCTGTTTTATAGATTTTGATCAAGCTACGAGCTCAGGGGATCGTCACCGAAGTCATCCACACTATCGACCTATTTTGGTACCTTTTAAGCTGGAATTTTTAAGTTTAAGGCATGTATAGGCTAGCCTAAGGTTTAAATGATATTTTGTCGATGTATATAAGCCATGCAAAAATGGATTGTCTTAATATTAAATAACCTAAAGTTATGCAAGTCTTGATTAAGGTAAGAGTACAAGTTTTGCTTGGATGATGAGTGTGAATGTGTTATAAATCATACCAAGTATTTATGTTTGTATATGTATGTTTGATATAAATCTTTGCTAGCTCTTTGGAAAGTGAATATATGTGGTAGTTCATCAAGTATGGGATAAGATTGGGTATACATTACTTTTGATGTTTTATATGGAAAGATGAATATGTTTTATAAACTTTGCATTCGAAAATATGAGGAATTAATGGATATGTACTTAGATAGCCTGTTCGGTTATGAATGAAATTGGTGCATGTGTATCAAATTCAATTTATGTGATTTAGTAATGAAATGGCTAAATTATGATACTATGGTCTTGATTGTATTCGGCCTTAATGCTTGCTCATTAAAATGGTAAAATCAGTATTGTAAGCAAGCATGCTTAGTAGTTTGGTTAATTAACATGTCTATTATGTCATGCATTTTATTTAGTAAATAGCTCATTTTAGAATTATGTCATATAGTATATTATATGTGATGGATATTCATGTGGCTTGATTTAAATGTTAATGATGTAACGCCTAAATGATTGGGTTCGTAAAATGCATATGTTTTGCTTGAACTTCGAATATAAAATGTTGATATTAGTGCATTATAAGTATATTTATATATATATGTATATGATTTAGCATGAGGTTTTAGTTTATGACTTATACTTACTATCCTTGGAAAGTTGACGTTTGTGAACTTGCATATGTTTGAGTTAGGGATTAATGAAGGCTACTAATGAAATGAATGATTGAAATGTGGATAAAGTAGAAATCATTTATATGGTATATTGCATATTCGGTTATAGTGACAATCATGCATGTGTATTAAGATCATTATATGTGTTTGGGCAATGAGAGAAATGTTTGGTATTTTAATTCGGTTTTGTTCTTACAAATGAGTAGTATTCTTGTTACTTATTGCAAATTGTAAATCCATGAATTTGCTAGAGGGAATTACGGTATGCATATTATTGATTAAATCTATTTTTTTTCCTTAAAACAAAACTGTTCAAAATGAGTTCGGTTGTGATTATGTGAGTTATGGATGTTGTGGTGACTTGTGCTATGTTCAGTGATGCTTTGTAACCCTAGTCCGGCGACGGATATGGGTTAATGGTGTTACAAGTTCTGGTTTAACCTGAATCGGGGAAAGAGTTTGTGATTTATAGTGATGCGTCATTAAACGGTCTGGGATGTGTTTTGATGCAAGAAGGAAAAGTTATAGCTTATGCTTCCCAACAATTGAAACTGCATGAAAAGAAGTATCCGATGCACGACTTAGAGTTGGCTGCAATTGTGTTCGCATTGAAAATTTAGTGACACTACTTATACGGTGAAAAATGTCACATTTATACGGATCACAAAAGCTTAAAATATCTGATGTCACAAAAAGATTTGAATCTGCGACAACGAAGATGGCTTGAGTTATTGAAAGATTACGAATTTGTGATTGATTATCACACGGGAAAAGCTAATGTTGTTGTTGATGCCCTGAGCCGAAAATATTTGTTTGCATTACGAGCAATGAATACCCAGTTGATGATTTGTGATGATGGGCCTATTTTAGCCGAATTAAAAGCTAAACCGATATTTCTTCAACAAATCTATGAAGCTCAGGATGATGACCGTGAATTGTAAGTTAAACGAATTCAATGTGAGACTATCCCTAATTCAGAGTTTCAGATTGGAGCTAACGATTATTTAATGTTTCGGAATAGAATATGCATACCGAGAAATTCAGAACTCATTCAGAAGATTTTACATGAAGCGCACAGTAGCTGCGTATCTGTTCATCCGGGGAGTACTAAAATGTACTACAATTTGAAACAATTTTATTGGTGGCAAGGCATGAAACGAGCTATCTTAGAGTTTGTTTCTAAATGTTTGATTTGTCAGCAAGTCAAAGCTGAACATCAAGTACCATCAGGTTTACTGCAGCCTGTGATGATTCCTGAGTGGAAATGGGATAGAATTACAATGGATTTTGTGTTGGGATTGCCCCTAACTCCGAAAAAGAAAGATGCTATCTGTAACACCCCCAAACCCGGCCCACGAGCCTTGACCGGATCTGGTATGTCACTGAGTAAAACGTTTGAAAAGATTTGACTTACGGTTGAAAACATAAAAATTCGTTGTCGGTTGTAAAACATTGTATATTTAAAATTCTAAGTAAAATCATGTTGTTACAAATTCCCGAATTTAAAACTTTAATATAGGCTTTAATAAAATGAATCGATTCCTAAAATCATTTCCGGTTTCCGAATAAAAGTAATATAACTTCAAAATCATAAATAACGTGTCCAAATACTTTAAGTGGCCCTTATTACATCAAATAATTATTCAAAAATACTTAATATTAATTCGCATAAAATAAATAAAACATCTTCTGCATGAAATATAGCTTCTGCATGGCCACCTTTGTATCCACTCCAACCCGGTCCAAGAATCACGTATCACCTGCGATGTTGATAATTATTTGGGTGAGTCACACAGACTCAGTGTGCAATTAGTCCACTGAATTCCTCCCACATATCAAACCATATATCAACCCACATAACAGATAACAAGGCAACTTATTCACATAATATCACAATTCGGGCTTGGCCCATATCCATACCACATATCGGATCATAATGTAATTAACCACATGATTCCACATATTGGGCTTGGCCCATTCCCACACTGATCCACATTCACATATTGGGCTTGGCCCATAACCACATCAATAACCACAATGCCACACATAATCATGCAAAGTGCACCCAACCCAACCTAGGGTCCATCCTCTACACACCCCGTATCCACCACCACACACCGTGGATTTCTAAATCACCCTCCAACCGCTACACACCAATTTGGCAATTAATGCCGCCCACGATGTAGCTCGTAGCTAGCATCAAACCACGATGAGGCACATAGCTACTCATCAAACCACGATATGGCACACAAGATATCAACCACGATGAGGCATAGAGCCACTCATCAATCCACGTGAACTTAATCACAAGTAATCCACAACGCGACCTCGATCGCCAACGCCAATCCTCGATGTAGCTCATGGCTAACATCAAACCACGTACTCGGCGTAGACCCCGTCCTTCTTTCACATTCATATCCCATCCCATGCACATGCAACATATAATAACGTCATGATGAGTAATGCATGTACATGTTGACGCATTCAACCATATTTTCATGAACATATTCACATATACACATTGATAACCACTTTTCACCGTGATTAGTATCGACTGATCATCGATATACCCCGTAAGGGTATCTCATTTCATAATTACCATCGCACTTGTTAGCATACGCAAAACTCATACAAGTATAACATATAAACCCGGAAAACAGTAGGCTAAACCACACACCGATAACTTGAAGCACTACGCTCTCGATCCCGATGTTATCACTAAGCGAAACTACCGCTATCGCCTATAGTCCCGCCCCTGCTGCTGGCCCACACCCTGGTGGCCAATCCCGAACGGCAGAAACAGATCTCCTCTTAAACTTAGGGATAGGGACTATCCCTTTACCTTCTTGACTGATGTTCGCCTCCATCAACAATACTTAAATCAAAACCGATTAATACAAGATCTTAAACGAATAGAAACTAAATCTTAACCCTCTTACCAAAACGAATCGAGACCCGAGTCTCCTCCTTTGACCCTACCGATTTGCCCCTAAATCATCAAAGTTAGAATCGGCTAACCTTAATACCAAATATGGCCTATGGCCGAATACCATGAACCACTTACCTTGCTTACTGAAATCCTGAATTACCACTTAACTATGAAGCTGTCGAAATCCCTGCTAACCAACTGTTAAAATCGGCTTTAAGGAATAATTCATGAGAAAATAACCCTTGGCCATATAGCACATATCACTTACCTTGAGTCGTCGAATCCTGCAAGACTCCTTTAATGCTCCCTTCCTTCGGCTATACACAAAAGAACACATCACTATGGCCTTAAAGGACATTCGGCCAACCATAGACCAAAGGCCTAACCATTGCTTTCGGCATACTTATGAAGATGAGACAAAACTGATTGCCTAAAGAAGGAAATACTTACCGCTATACAAGCATCCACAGAGAATCTGCTTCTAGATCCCAAAGAGAAGGATTTCGACACTCTAATGGTGAAGAAAGAAAACACAAAAGTGGAGGGAGTTTAATGCTTAGAGAATTCGGCCACAAATAAACTAAATCAAGGTTTCTAACTTCAAGGCTTTGAACAAAGAAAAGAGAATAAGGTCCCTTTAAGGTTCTGGCTATGGCTTCAAGTGATGATAAAATATTCGAAACACACCAAAATAAAAGAAGAAGCTTGGGAAAGAGGTATAGATTCGGCCAAGAACAAATAGAGAAAGAAGAAGAGAAGAGTTTGAAGAATTTTGGCAATGGTGACAAGGAGAATTCGGCTTCAAATGAAAAAGAAGAAAAGAGAGCACTCCTATGACTAACAAATTTCGGCAAGAAGGATGGACACTCTCACAACTAAAATTCGGCACTTATCCCTCTACATGGCCGAATTTACCATCCAAAAGAACCCCACATTCGGCCACTACCTCCTTCCTTATCATATCCCAAAATTTCCTCCTATATTCTCTCCTGTTACTCTTTCAAAATAATTTGAACAAGTCCAACCTTTATCTCCCCTTCCTAGCTGAAATTTAAAAAGAAAATCAAGTCTTAATCCTCATCTTTCCAGAGTCCCATGTCATCCAATACTCCTCCCTCTCTTGACGCAAAAATAAAGGCTCCCACTGCTTCCCACGTTGCTCGAACCAAGGCCCTTGCCCACTGCATATGGCGTCACTTACCAAGGCCCTAAGTGGCGCCTTCAAGCCACTTTACTAAGCCCAATCTCATGTCCAAAAGTTCTTACAAATTTTCTTAAGACCTCCTTAGCCTAGCTCCCATTTTAAACTTAAAATCTAATAAATTTCCAAAGCATTCTCTTTTATCCTAGAGTTTTAGGAACCCCTAAAACACATCCAAACATACACCAAGCCCACTAACACTTGCACTATGTACTAAATGCATAACCCCTAAATCATGGATGTTACACTATCTGGGTTGTCATTGATCGACTAACAAAATCTGCTCATTTCATACCAGCACGTACAGATAGTTCACTTGATAGACTAGCTGAATTGTACATTTCTGAGATTTTTCGATTGCACGGGGTGCCACTATCTATTATTTCTGATAGAGATCCGAGATCTACGTCACGATTCTGGAAGAAACTGCAAGAAGCTCTGGGAACAAAGTTGAACTTCAGTATTGCTTTTCATCCTCGGTGTCGATCGATCGAGAGAGTTATTCGATTCTCGAAGACATGTTGAGATGTTGTATTTTAGAGTTTGAGGGCAGTTGGGAAAAATACTTACTGTTGATTTAGTTCGCGTATAACAATAGTTTTCAGATGAGTATAAAGATGGCACCGTACGAAGCTTTATGTGGTCGCAAATGTCAAACTCCACTATACTGGACTGAACTAAGTGAGAAAAAGATTCACGGGTTGAATTGATCAAAGAACCTGTAGAAAAAGTGAAAATGATTCGCGACAGTTTAAAAGCAGCTTCAGATCGACAGAAATCATACGCGGATTTGAAACGTAAAGAAATTGAGTTTCAAGTTGGGGATCGAGTGTTTCTAAAGGTGTCACCGTGGAAAAAGGTTCTTTGATTCGGCCGTAAAGGAAAGCTGAGTCCGCGTTTTATCGAACCGTATGAGATCATCGAAAGAATAGGGTCTATGGCGTATCGGCTAGCTTTACCATCAGAACTTGAAAAGATTCATAATGTATTTCATGTTTCTATGATATGTCGATACAGATCCAATCCGTCACATGTGATTTCTCTGGTAGATGTTGAGATACAGGCTGATTTGACATATAATGAAGAATCGATCAGGATTTTAGCTCGTGAAAATAAAGAATTAAGAAATAAACGCATAGCCCTAGTGAAGTTTCTTTGGTATAAACATGGGATCGAGGAAGCTACGTGGGAGCCCGAGGAAACTATGAGAGAACAAAGACTGCCTAACCTATTCATCGGTAAGATTTTCTAGGACGAAAATCCTTAAGAGGAGAGTTGTAACACTGCTTTTACTCAAATCAAAACAGTGGTTTTGGAACCATAAATCCGAAGTCAAAATATTTATTTTATTATTTTATTAAAGTTTACAGCATGATAGAATTATTGTGTGAAATTTTCGTAAAGAAATTTTTCTTTTTGAATACTTAATTCGGTAAAAAGGACTAAATCGTATAAAGCGTAAAACTTGTGTTCTATTAGCTAAAAGTGTCAAATAGCTATAGAACATTATAAAGGTCCTTCAGTGGTAAATAGGCCATTTATGGGTTAGTGGATGATGATAGCATGGCAATTGGTGTAATTTATAATATTTTTAAAGGTTAATTTAGTAATTTAGTAAATAAAGGTTAATTTAATAAAACCAAAAGTTATTTTTATTCATTGTCATCTTCTTTAGCCGAAACTAAGAAGAAATAATAGCCATTTTTTTTCTTTTAAGGTTCGGCCACTTGAATCCTTGATTAAGGTACGGTTTTTGCTCAATTTTTAATGATTTCTATGTTTTTAAGGTAGTTGCTGCTTAATCTAGCTAGCTCGTACCTTTGAGTTCAAAACTGTTAAATATTTAACATGTTTCCATTGTTGAATGTTTGAGTAAATTGATATTGATGATATATTATGAAGGTTTATTGATAGATTTACTAGTTTTGTAAAGTGATTTTTGACAAAAATGTCAAAAAGGGATTAATTTGTGAAAATGTAAAATTATGTGGGTAAATGTGTAAATAAATAAAAGATATGGGGTGCTATGGACTCCGTTAAAATTCGGCTAAGCATGGGTTTGTGATTAATTGCATGAATTTGAAATTTTATGTGATAGGGACTAAATTGTAAAAGATGTGAAATATTAAGGGCAAATGTGTAAAAATGCCTTAGAGTGAAATTTGGACTAAATTGAATAGACCGAATACTGAATGTGCTAATTTTGAAATATATATAGATCAAGATAAGCAAGGATTGAATCTAGATCGGGGAAAAGGAAAGGTTGACGATTAGCCGATATTTGTTGTCCGAGTGATACGAGGTAAGTTCGTATAATTAAAATCGAACTTTTAAATACTTGTAATTATTAGAGATGAATTTATGTAATTGAGTAAATGATCTACTTGAAATTCGAATGCCTTATTGATATAGTCTGATGGTTACCGAGCCCCGTTTGAACCGTGGGAATTCGTAGGATACGAGTGACATGTCAATAGGGTTACTGTTTAGGTCGAGATCCTACATGTGTTGCGGACTCACCGCAACTCGTATGAGCTTACCAATATATCAGCTCGTAAGAGCTTACTGTTCTCAGCTTGTCAGAGCTTATTGTTCCTAGCTCGATATAGCTTACTATTCATCAGCTCAAGAGGAGTTCACCGATCATAGCTTGAAAGAGTGAATACTATGATGGATTGACAGATTACCAATTAATACACTTAGTGTGTATCACTCGATATTCTAATAGGTTCAACGGGCATAATTCTGCTAATGGTTATACGGATGAATTATTGGTTATATAAATGGATTGTCGATTATATGAATGAGGATGAATTGTTACATATGTTATACATGTTATATGAATTTGGTATGATATAATACATTGAAGTATGAAATTGAGATAAAGGTTGATTATATGTACTTATGAGACTAACATATTGATGAATGCTTGTGTATAGGCATTTGGCAAGTGAATTTGATATACTTTGTTTAATTGTTTGATTACGTATAAATGGTAAGTTAAATTCTGAATTATACGGGCTTACTAAGCTATAAAGCTTACTCTGTTTCTTTTCCATGTTTTATAGAGGTTCGATAGCTCGCTCGACTCGGATAAAGTCAGAGTTACGCATCATACTGTCCAGTTTCCAATTGGTACTTTTGAACTCATGAATATATGTAAATATGGCACGCATAGGCTAGTTATAAGGATGATAGTTATGGTTACTTAAGCTACTGATTTTAGGTACATGTTGTGGTATAAAGTAAAGCCATTTGATTTGGCTTAATTTGGTATAATAGTTTGGTTGCATATAAGTATTCAAATATGTGTATGAAATGTTATGGATTGGCTGCCTATTGAGTAATAAAATGTTGCAAATTATGCTTGTGCAGGTATATCAAAATAGGGTGGCAAAATGACTTTGCAAATAGCCTATTTTTGTCCACACGGGTAGAGACAGGGGCCTGTGTCTTAGCCGTGTGTGACACATGGTTATGTTACACGGCCGTGTGTCCCCTAGTGTTGATATTAAAATAAAGTCAGTATGCTCCACACGGTCTCACACATGGGCGTGTGATCGGCTGTGTGGCACAAGTCAGTATACCCCCCTAATTGGCACATAGCCTAGCACACGGGCGTGTGACTTGGCCGTGTTGCATAAGTCAGTACATGCTACAGGTTTGACACGGCCTGTCACACGGGCGTGTGTGGCCATTTCGAAGGGTACACGAGCTAAACACACGGGCGTGTGCTTGGCCGTGTGACCCAAGTCAGTATGTACCCCCTATTTTCACACGGCCTGTGACACGGGCGCGTGTGTCCTCTGTTTGAAGCAAAATTTTCTAAGTTTAACAAAAATTTCCTAAGTTATTGGTTTAGTCTCGAACCTTTTCTAATGCATGTTTAAGGCATCGTAGGCTCGTTTAAGGGACACTATCATTGGTTGCGATTGAATTGTATATGAAATGATAAACTGTATATGAAATGTATGTTTAAAGGTATTGTAAGTCTGATAATGCTCCGTAACCCTATTCTGACAGTGAATACGGGTGAGGGTTGTTACATGAGGTAAGTTCGTATGTAATAAGCACTGTTATAATTATGCTTTTAATGCTTTGATATTGCATAAATTGTATATACGAGACTACATTCATGTTCGACGACAAATCAACTATGCATGGCACTTAGTATGCGATTTGAGATAGCTTCAGCTATGTATGGCACTTAGTGTGCGAGATTATAATAGCTTCGGCTACGTATTGGCACTCAGTGTGCGAAATATCGATTATTCGACAGCATTTCAAAAAGGTATGAGTTCGTTACGAATTTTTACAGGTATGTACAGGTAAAGTATGAGATTCAAATAGAAGAAGTTATAAAGTTTGCATATAAGCATATGAATAAGCATGTGAAAGGTTTGTTAGTAGTCATGAATTACATGTTAATATGTTTAAATTGATGAATGGTGTATTTGTGATTAGTTAAGTTTATATCATACGAGCTTACTAAGCTTTGTTTATTTTCCATGTCTTATAGTGATTTCAAAGCTAGCTCGGATTCGGGGATCGTTAGAGGCTACGTCACACTATCCAACCATCCCTTTGGTACTTTTGAGCTTATGGTTTGGTCATATGGCATGTATAGGGACTTTGAGTCATTTTGGTTATGTTTGGTAATGATGTTGGACAAATGAATTGGCATTGTAAATGTTTATATTTTGGTTTGTATATATATAGCCATGAGAGTTGGTTTAATTTGGTGAATTTTGGTTATGTGCATATATGGTTGATATTAGAGGTGAGTTATGTTTGTGAATTGGTTTAAAATAATGTATGTTTAGTAAATGTATAGTTAGTTGATTTGTATATGTGATTTGGTATGTTTTGATGGAGTAAGGTTTGAGGTTATAAGCATGTTGAATGTTGGTATTGAAAATGGTATGAATTAACCTTGATTGTGGCCGAATTGATTGATAATTATGCTATGATTTGGTGCCATTTTGGTTGTGTAGGTATATGAAAATTTGGGTGACAAGGTGGCTTAGTAAATAGCCTATTTTTGTCCACACGGGCAGAGACACGGGCGTGTGTCCCAGTCGTGTGTGACACACGATCATGATATATGGTCGTGTGTCCCCTGGTGTTGAAATTGAAGTGAAGTCAGTATGCTCCACACGGTCTCACACACGGGCGTGTGATCGGCCGTGTGGCACAAGTCAGTATACCCCCCTAATTGGCACATAGCCTAGCACACGGGCGTGTTACTTGGCCGTGTTGCATAAGTCAGTACATGCTACAGGTTTGACATGGCCTGTCACACGGGCGTGTGTGGCCATTTCGAAGGGCACACGGGCTAAACACACGGGCGTGTGCTTGGCCGTGTGACCCAAGTCAGTATGTACTCACTATTTTCACACGGCCTATGACACGGCCTAGCACACGGCCTGGCACACGAGCGTGTGTGGCCACATCAAAGGGCACACGGGCTATACACATAGGCGTGTGGTTGGCTGTGTGACCCAAGTCAGTAACCTCACTTGTTTGGACACGGGGTAGGACACCGGCTGGGACACGGCCATGTGATCCCATTTTGGATGTCCACACGGCCTGTGGCATGGGCGTGTTTAGTGGCCGTGTGAGACACACGGCCTGGTCACACGGGCGTGTGTCCCCTGTGTTAAGAAATATTTACTAAGTGTTGAAAATTTTTCCGAGTATCCGGTTTAGTCCTGAATCACTCTAATTGCATGTTTAAGGCCTTGTAGGCTCATATTAGGGACATATTGGTTGAGGTTGATTGACGAATGTTTCAATTGATGAAATGTATGCTAATAGTATGTACAATTGAGTTGTAAGTCTGGTAATGCTCTTTAACCCTATTCTGGCGTTGAATACGGGTGAGGGGTGTTACATTTATTGGTATCAGAGCTACGGTTTAGTCAATTCTAGGACTAACGTAGCGCGTGTGAGAGTCTAGCTTTACATGCCATATATAAACTGTGATAGTGTGATGACTCCTAACATTTGAAAATGTGTTTTTTTATATAGCAAATGAATCCTAATCGAGCGATAGCTGATAAGGTTGAAAGCCATGCGCCTGTTCCCGCGCAAGGGACAGCGCCGTCTTATTCTAGACCCGTAACGGGCAGTCAGGGAGGAGAGGCTAAAGAAGCCTTCTTCCAAATGATGAACGAGTGGTTCACTCAATATATTCGAACGAACCCGGCTGCTCAACAACCTCCACCCCTCCTAATCCCCATCCTGTACCCGTAGCTCCTCAAGGAGTTGAGCTTTTAAGATTGAATAAACCTCCAGTTGATAAGATCCGCAAACATGGGGCTGAAGAGTTCAGAGCTAATGTTGATGATGACCCTGAGAGAGCTGAGTTTTGGCTTGAAAATACGATCCGAGTGTTTGATGAACTTTCTTGTACATCGGTTGAATGCTTAAAGTGTGCTATTTCCCTTCTGAAAGACTTTGCGTATCAGTGGTGGAATATGTTAGTATCAGTGGTGCCGAGAGAGCGAGAGAGTCACCTGGGAGTTCTTTCGGACCGAGTTTCAGAAAAAATACATCAGTCAATGATTTTTGGATCAAAAACACAAAGAGTTTTTAGAGTTGAAACAGGGCCGAATGACCGTGACAGAGTATGAAAGAGAATTTGTACGGTTAAGTAAATATGCTCAAGAGTATGTTTCTACCGAATAGATTATGTGCAAGCGGTTTTTTGACGGGTTGAACGAATATATTAAACTTCTGGTTGGAATATTAGATTTGAAAGAGTTTGTTGTGTTAGTCGATCGGGCTTGCAAAGCCGAAGATTTTAATCGAGAAAAGAGAAAGGCTGATTCAGAGGCAAGAGATTCGAGGATGAGATCGATGAGTAGACCTTATCATTCCTCGTTAAAGAAATCAAGAGATCATTTTAACCGATCGACCACTTCAGCGGGATATTCCAATAGAGATCGCGGAAGGTAATACCCCAGCCCTAAAGCTCAAACCACATCAGTATCGAGTGTTGGCAACGTAATAGATACCAAGCCCAAGTGTCAACAGTGTGGAAGACGGCATTTTGCATATTGTTGGGTGAAAAATAATAATAGAGCTTGTTACAGTTGTGGTTCACGAGATCATTTTATTAAAGACTATCCTGAGATGGTTGGGAAAGATAGACCTCAGAATGTGAGACCAAGTAATATGTCGACTAGAGGAAGACCACCAAGAAATGCTGGGAATGTAAGTGGTAGTCGAGGAGCGACAAGGGACTCCACTGTGAGATCTGAGGCTAGAGCACCTGCCAGAGCCTACGCTATTCGTGCTCGCAAAGAAGCGTCTCGTACCACGAATTGTTTCGAGTGTGGGCTCGAATGAATCGAATCAAACACAAAACTAGAAATAGTTTTCTTTTCTTTAGTGTTAAAATAAAATTTCTCTTCTGAAATAGAAATCAGTAGAATCGTTATTCCAGAAAATATATTTAACTCTTAGAGAATAAAAGTCTCTCTATTTTCGGGCAGAATAACGATATCTAAAAGTTGTGTAAATAGTCCTACCGGTGCCATCTATTTATAGGGTGAGAATGTAGAACCCTTGTTGAATTGTAGAAGTATATTTCAACTATAAAAATAAATTCCTAGTCTAACAAAGAGTATAGGGGGCGACAACCCTAGTTAATAGTACTAGGGTTTATCGTCCCACCCTTTTACATAAAGCGCTTTTCGGCCTCTATCATATTGGGTCCAATTACAAGTACTTCTCGGGATTTTAACTCAATACTTTATAATTTGGTCCAACATAATATTTGTTTTTCTATTTCCCAAAATAAACTTCAATATTTTCAATTAAATAATTTTCTCAACCCAATTCTAATTCTGTTAAAATCATGATGACTTTACTATAAAAGAATGTATGAGAAAATATATTTAATATTTTTGTATTTAATGTTTCACTATGACTAAATGATTTAAATCTATTTTCAAACTTCATTTAATTTGAAAAACATAAATTCATTTTTCAGGTAATTATCCTTTTGGAGAAAACCACATTCATTTTATAATGATTCCATTTCTCCATTTCCATTTTCAATTTGGAGAAAACAATAATCATTTCAAAATGTTTCTCATTTCTCCAATTTCATCATTTTTATTCATTTTTTTTAATTTGATTCAACATGCAATTCATTTTTGGTTTCATTGAGCTAGGAGAGGGACCAATTGGACATATGAAATTGAGACTCAAATGATTTATAATTAAGTTCTAACTTTTCACCTATTAATTATAAAATCATTTAGTCACAAAGTCATTCCACTATAGTATCATGATTGAGCTCTCCCTAACGACATATCATTACTAAAGCAACTTGGTCAATGCTCGTTTAATGACCTTGTCATAAGTGTGTTACCCTCATAGGATGTCCTTAATCTCTTTGGGATAATATTTGTTTGCCCAATACGATCCTATTTTATCTCATGGTAACCATTACATCTTTCTTCATGAAAAGTCAATTACTATCAAATAGTAATCAAGTCATCCATTACAAAGACGAATGACTCGTGGCCACATTTACTTTTCATCAACTAGGTAATGCCAATTAGAGGATATCATTTACCCATATCTAGGGCTATGAATTCCACTATTGTGAATGATGCTACATATTATAGAAGTTGTACACCCAACGCACCAGCTTTCGGTTCCTTATCTATTCAAACTCAAACTTTTAGTTACATCAAAGTCTACGAGTCACGCATACATAGTCCATCATCCACTCAGGAATTAGGTATGCCACACTATGAACATCACAAGTGAATAAATTCATAAACGGGTTCAAGATCTATTCTTCTTGGGTCTAGTCTTATGTACTGTCAGTCCAATAGTCACATCTATGTCTCTATCTTCTAGGAGTCATCCACTCTGATGTCTAAGACAAAGCATCTCCCCAATTGGACTTGATAGATGACATATTAGTCTTTCAATCAGTTTTCTCATTTCTGATTAGACTAAGGACATGTTTAGGTTTGTCTACTCATACAAGTTGCCTTTCTGTATTACAATTTGACCACGTAATATCGCTTAGTATTAGTTAAACAATAGACAACCAGTGAGGAACATTTTCTACCATTTGCTTTACATGCAAAAAACATGTGAGGATAATATACAAAGTATTAATGTAATTCGTGAAAAATTTATTAACCAATCTATTCAAAAAATTCCAAGTGTACCTAGACGAAAATACTACACTTAGGGAACTAGATCCAACATAACCACCTCCAAAGCAAATTTCTCAATCTCTAATGATCGAAGAAGAAGAAAAGAAAAACCAAAAAAAATTTCATCGACAACCTTGTTAAGAGAATATAGGGAAAACACAATCGAAAAAATTTCAAATGTTTAGGAATTGCAAGGAGAGACTGTTGAGAAAATCCGGTTATGAAAATGGTTTACAGTTTTAGCGAAAGTTTAAAATTTTCTACCGAAAAGTACTTGGGTTTTGTGTGAGACGAATCTAAAACCTTCTCGACTTTTAATTCAATGACCTTCTCTACTAACCTTATACGCCCAAATTTCGTCTGGTGTAGGCTTAAACAGTAAGAATCAAACACATAACGAAAAATGACTTACTAATTTCGGTAGGAAAGTAATTCTCTCAATAGAAACCGATAAAAATTAATAGTGTAACACCCCAAACCCGGCCCAGACGTTATGACCGGATCTAGCGTGTCACATCAAAGTGATGTTTGAAAACTATGCTATCATCGAAAACCCTTCATACAATTTAAAACCTTCTACCATTTAAAACCTCAGATTTCGTTGCTTACTTATTAAAACACGATTTACTCAAGACAATCTCTCGCAGAATATTATTATTTTTAAAGCCTTGTTTGTTGCGGAAGTTTAATTCAAAAGAGTTGCGAATACGTGATTTTTTTGAAAACATTAGTTATTATTTTAAAATCCCATGTTTAATAGACTATGAGGTTGAAATTTTAAAGAAGCACCATATAAAAGTTAAAAATCCCAAATGGCCTTATTACAAAATTATTAACCCAATAAATTAATCTAAAATAAAATAAAGTTGCTAGGTTTAACATTAAAGCCAATCAGACGTGTGGCCACCTTCGAGTCCCTCGCAGCTCCAAATCCTCTAAGGCTGGGGATTACCTGCACAGTTAAATGAAAGGGTGAGTTACGAGAACTCAGTGTGTAATCCCCTATTACTGTCATGGTCTGGGCCCTAGCCCATACAAAGATTAGTCCGGGCCTAAGCCCTATTCGATGCTGATGCCGGCCTAAGCCCTACATCATATCAATGCAAAACAGGCATGTACCCCAACCCTGCCTCACCAACTCTCCACCTGTACCAACCATCTCTCCATGTGGGGACCACGTCGACCCACCCAGCCAACTCTCCACTCGTACTAACCAGCTCTCCATGTGGGGACCAAGTCGACCCACCCAACCAACTATCCAATAGCGCAGCCTAGCTGCTAATCAACAAAATACGTGGCTGAGCCACTAGAATCCGAATACGTGGCGATGCCACTATAACGATACTTCCTCCAAATCAGAAAAACCCAACCCAATGCAATATGTCATGTCGTAACTAACCCATGTATGCAGTGCATCACAATCATATACAGTTATATAAATATCACATAAACATCATTTAAGCTACCACTAAGGGTATAACGGTCATTTTTTCGTTTAGGGGGTAAAATGATAATTTCACCCCTTAGGGTATTTCGGTAATTTTACCTATCGAGGGTATTTCGGTAATCTTACCCGTGAAGGGTATTTCGGTAATCTTACCCGTGAAGGGTATTTCGGTAATTTAGTCATCTAACGGTCTTTCCGGAGGCCTACTGTCGCCTCGAGCAACACAGGTTCCCTTTTCTGGTCATTACGGTGCAATTGGGCCTAAAGCCCAATTTCGGCCCAAGCGGGCCCACACGCTCGTGTGGCCCATTCAGCCAATTTTCGGTCATGGTTCTGCAGACTTCGCAGTCGCATATATCATCCGGAACTTACCATGGACTTCGCCCCTGTGGCCCGTTAGCCCATTGGGGCCACTTAGCCCACTTCGGCTCAACAAGGCCCATTACAGCCTCAGTCCCATGAGAGAGTTCGTGACACTCCCAACAGTCTATCGCCAACACTTGTGGCTCGATTTATCTCTACGAGCGCTCGCACGCTCGAGTGATCTCAGATGCCAATATTCTGGCTTTTCGGTATTTCAGCTTTTAGCCGATTCACAGAACATCGCATTAATAGAACAAACAGGGGTGTGAGATTACACACCTGTTATGAGTTATGGCTTGACACACTTTCAGAGGCACCTATGATAACAATTGAACCATTAGTTAGTCTCAACCTTCGGTAACCCAAAAACTGAAATACTTTACTTAACTAGCTTTTCTTACCACGTGACACGATCTCTCACAGCGCAACGATAATCAGCCCTAATCTGCGGCTAAAGAAAACGAGTCCCTAGCATTAATCGATGAAAAGAGCATGTTAGAAACGCTACTCTAAGCAACTCGAGAAGTAGCCTTTCGGCCCAAAGAACCCAAATCGAGCATGAGAGAAAAACAACAACCCTACTTTCGGTTATAGAGACACTTACCAACCAACTGCAGAGATTCGAAAACTAAAAGAACGAAGAGGAGTATATGCTTAGGCCCTACTAGATTCGGCCTAGACACAAAGGAGTCAAGGTTAAGTGTTTTGGCTTTAGCTATGCAAAGAGAGAGGAAAAATAAGAGGAAAAGAAAATGTTACATTCGACCAAAGAAGAACCGAAGGAGGAAAGGGATTTGGCAGCAAAGTAAAAATGAAAAGAAAAGAGGAAGTAAAAGAGGGGAGGCCTACCAATTCGGCAAGTAGCAAAAGAGAAGGAAAGAAGGAAGACTAGAACCACAGAGCGAGAAGAAGAAGAAGAGAAACTGAGAATTCGGCAAAGGTGAAAGGAGAAGGAAAAGACCCGAAATGCTAGAGAAAATACCAAAATGAAAATACCCCTTGAAAGAAACCAGAGAAAATTCGGCATTCTCACCCTAACACAACCCGAAAATGCACTCCCCAAATGGCAACCCTTGGCCAAAATTTCCCACTTAGCCACACTCCCAAATTCGGCCAACTCTCCCACACCCATCACTTCCTTGATTTACTCCACTATTTTCTCCTTGGATCACTCCTAGCCTCCCATTCAAACTTGTTGACCAAGTCCTCAACCTCCTCTGTAGAGTTTGATCCAAACTCTACCTCTTGCTCCATCAATTCATAAAATAAATGTCCCCTTTTGTTAGTCATGGGATTCGAACCCCCTCCTTCCTTGCCTTCCTAATGACGCCACAACCATCTTGCCATCAGCTCACTTGTGACACCTAAACGCACACAGATATACTTAAGTCCTACTGCAAAATGCCCTCTCCCCTTAAGGGCCAAAAAACTAAAATTTTTCTAAAGCTCAGACTCGAACCCAGGCCTCCTTAGGACCCCCAAACTCACTCAAATAACTAGCCGTTCAAGCACAACATGAATTTAAGCAAAATTACAAACCCATAACTTTTGAGGCGTTACAAATAGTCCTAGAAAATAGAATTTATTCTAAGAAAATAAATTCCCACTACTTTTTTGTAGAATAATAATATATGAAACTTGTGTGTTAATAACTCTGCAAGTGTTATCTATTTATAGGGAGAGATAGGAGAATCATAATTGAATAAGTATAACATCAATATTATTTATTTAATAACAAAATACTTTCCTAGTCTAACTAGAAGAGGGGGTGTGGAACACCCTAGGTAAAAACATTAGGGTTGCAGCTCCTCACATGTAAAATGAGATAAATTGGGTCTCTCATGTGTTGGGTCCACTTATATGTATTTCGTAGACTTTTGACCCAGCATTTTTTAATTTAATCCAACCCAATGTATGTTTTTTTTCTATTCCTAAAATGAATATTTTTAATTTAATTTAATTAATTAAATTAACTAAATTAATTTCTTAATTATATAATTTTCTCAATCCAATTCCAATTCCATTAAAGTCATGACGACTTTATCATAAAAAAATCTATAAGGAAATATATTTAATTTCCACATTCAATGAATTCATAATGACTAATTAATTTAAATCTATTTTCAAACTTCAATTATTTAATTATAACTAAATAATAATCTAAAAATCTTAAATTAATTCTCAAGTCATTTCTATACTTAGTGAGAAAATGCATTCATTTGTGAATGCAACTCATTTCTCTAACTTTGTCATTTCAATTCATTTCTGTTCATTTGGTTTTATATGCAATTCATTTCTTGTTTCAACGAGCTAACGGAGGGACCGATGGGACATATGTAATTAGGGCTAACATAATTTATAATTAAAATCTAGCTTTTTGCCTATTAATTATAAACTAATTTAGTCACAAAGTCATTCCACTGTAGTATCATGACTGAACTATTTATAATTACTGTAATATCCCGGGTTAGGGGCTGTTTTGTTGTTGCATGATATTGCATGAGTTTTGTGTGTTGTGTTGCTGTTTGTGTAGTGTCGGGGCTTAATTGTAGGTTAGGAGTGTGCCTGGGTAGGTAGGAGAATTTTTGTTTTTAGGCTTTATAGGAGAGGAGCCGAGGAAGTCAGGTATAAGAGTTTTATTCGGGTTTTGTTGAACAAAAGAGGAGTTGGTGGAGTGGCAAAGCATGCGCCACTTGAGCCGGTGTTACGCCAATTGCGAGGAGGCAGAGGTCCCGAGTTCAAGCTGCGAAATTCCCCATTTTGGCTTCCATTTTGGCGGCTCAAGGAGGAGGAGTTGTTGGTAGTTCAAACTCTACCATGGACCAAGTCAAAGTATTCAAAAGAAAGGTGGAGAGTGAATTTAGGAGAAAGACTAGTTCAAACTAGTTTGAATGGTCGGCTTGGAGTGTATGTTGGTATGGTGGCCGAATTTTAGGAGAGTTTGGGGGAATGGACGGCTTGGTTTGTAGGGGAGTGGGAATGCCGAAATTCTTGTGGCATTTTTTGTGCTTTTCGGCCAAAAGTTTATGGGTAAGCCAATTCTCCTTTTTGTCAAAAACTATCCGAAATTTCATAGGTATTTCTCCATCTTTTCTATTGGAAACCAAAAGTCCAAATGAACCCTTGCCGAATTTGCTTGCTTTCTCTCAATCTTCTTGGTAGCCGAATATTCTTTCCTCCCTACCTTTCTTCTTCATTTGTGTAAACCGAAAATAGTTCTCTCTTCCTCTCATACTCTCTTTTCTTGTTTTTGAAATCTCCTTAGCCAAACACTATTCTCCAAAACACCTTCCTCCATTGTTCCTTCTCTTGTCAAACCGAAAGTATCTTTCTTTCTCTTTGTTTCATTTTGTTGATTGGCCGAATCTCTCTTCTCTCCTAGTAGTGTTCACTTGGCCCGAATCTTCTTTTCCCTCCTAGTTCTCGTTTCTTGGCTGATTGTTAGGTGGAGTGTGGGCGCTTTTTGGCGGTTGGTTCAAGCTTTGGAGAAGGTATTTAGGTAAGGCCGAATGCTTATGGTCTTTCTTCTGTTCTCTGTCGTCATCTTCAAAGGGGTAAGTGTTGGTTTTGGTGTTTGTTTGATGGCATATTGATCGTTGGTTGGAATCGTTTTGTCATAGGGTATCCTGGATTTCAAGCAAGCAAGCAAAGCAATTATCTTTGGGTAAGCAATTGGTAGGCGGTGGTAAGAGGTTGGATGTTGGCTTATTCTTTTAGTTTCGGCTTGTGAGGCTAATTGTTGATGTTTTAGGGGTGGCCGTTTGTCAAGTGGAACCATTGGTTGGTTCGGGATTTGTAAGAAACCAAATCAATCGTGAGGTAAGGGTTCGATATTAACCCCTTTGGTTAATTAATGTTGGCCGAATGTTATAGATGTCTAACTCCTATTTGGCCGATTGTAGGATCAAGTATACAAGGAGCTTTAGATCGTTTCTTTTTGTATTAGAGGTTGCGCTTTACCAGGTGTGTAAACTAACACACTTCCGTTTAGTAATATGATTGATAACCCGTGTGATAATTAATGAAACAAAGGATGATTGATATGATACCCTAATGGGTATGATCTTGGACTCGGGTAAGTCAAGATTGTTACAAGTTTCTTCGATGATCTATATGGTATCATGACTATGTATGTATGTGATATGGGGTATGAGTCAAACATATTAGCATGATAGGCATGACTTGTATGATATGCATGATCACATGAGTATGGTATGTTGATGGGTGATATGAGTGGAGGGAGCAGTGATAATTTGTGCTGACGAGCACCAGTGTTTTGGTAACACACTTTGTGACTTTGGGTCACCAAAGTGCTTTGGTAGCACATTTGTGTCTTTGGGACACCGCAGGTTGGGCACCTCATTGCGACTTGTCCCCGTGGTTAACACCACCGTGGGTTGGCCCCACTTTGAGATATGGGATCGCCTACTAGTGATTGGGTATCACACGATGGGTTGGCCCCATCATTCGATTATTGTGACTACGGTCACCAAAGGCTTTTGTAGCACATTTGTGTCTTTGGGACACCAGAGGTTGGGCACCTCATTGCGACTTGTCCCCGTGGTTAACACCACTGCGGGGTTGGCCCCACATGAGATATGGGATCGTCTGCTAGTGATTGGGTATCACACGATGGGTTGGCCCCATCATTGGATTCGTGACTTCGGTCACCAGTGCTTTGGTAGCACAAACGTGTCTTTGGGACACCAGTGGTTTGGCACCACATTGATGGATATTGTGTCTTTGGGACACCAAAGTGTTTTGGTAACACATTGTGACTATATGTCACCAGTGGTTTGGCACCACCAGTGGTTTGGTACCACACGGGGTAGAAAAAGGAGATACGGATGGTTAGGATTGGGTTGCATTAATTATGTTGCTATGTATGATGTGTGTTAGCATGTTGTTTCATCGGGAGCGGGATTTATGCACTCGAGTCATTCGACTCACCCTCTCCTTTGACATTTCAGGTGACCCGTGAGACGCGACATGGAGCCTGGTGGACTCGGGGTGCACATGCCATGCTTTAATAAAAGTTTTGCTCAGACTATTCACTTTGGGTACTTTAGCTTATTTATTTTTATTTGAGATTTAATTTGGATTTGTAAAAGGCCTTTAAATTATGTTTTATGATGGTTATGTTTTAATTAGATTCTCAACCGCTTAACAAATAACTTGGTATGAAATTTTACTAAAAATTTGGTAAGATAATGTCTTCAAAACTATAACGCAATGTGTTTTAAACTATACCATCGGGTATCTCACTTTGCTTTGCCATAAAGTAAACTCAAATGATTTTCAAACCAAACTCGATATTCTACTAAGTCAAAAATGTTTCAAAATAGTACTAAGAAACTATTGGAAATGCTAAATGAAATCAACTCGCTTTTTAACTATATACTTTGGATTCTCAAAAACGCTTTCCCCCGTAACATACCGCATTCGGACGTGGTGTCCCGTCCGGTTTGGGGTGTTACAATTGTGGTATCGAGCCAAGTTCAAAGGTTTCTACTGTGGGCCTCGAGGCCCAAAATGTTTTCAAAAGATTGTTTTGTTAGTCTTTATTCTTAAAGTATGGGTTGGAAAGGCATGGCACCGAGTCTCCCAAGCACTGGGTCGCCTGTAAGTACCCTTACTATTGCTTGTGAATTGATTGGATGTGATATGATTTGATGAATAGCAATAGTATACTACTTTAGAGATTGAAATCGATAGGATTCTCGTGAACTCATGAGAACAAATCTCCTTAAATATTCATAAGACTTGCTTTAAAACAAAGGGAATAAATATCGATGCATAAAATTCTTAATCGATACGTAGGAAGTTTAGTCATGAGCGCTAGAGGTGGACGTGGTCGTGGACGAGGTCGTGGTAGGATGACGCTTCGAGCCCGTAGGATCCGGTCGTGGGTCGAAAATGAGATACCGGCTCCGCCACCACCGGAGGTGGTGAGTTCCAAGATCGACATCGGGACGACGCAGCGTCACAGCGATGTCGCGAGTGTTAGAAAGGGTAGCAGAGTTGGTGGTGGCGCGGGAGTTAGGAAATTGCTCTCGAGCGACTTCGCAAACGGGGCCGAATTCTTTCGAGGTGTATCGGTGTTGCTCCTAGCACCGCCTGAATATTGGCCGAGGCAACCGAGCGGATCATGGACGATCCGACTTGATCAAGAAGAGAAGGCGGGCATCGTATCGCTTCTCCGGATGAGTCATATCGCTGGTGGCTCACGGTTCGAGACAAAGTGTGGCGTGCAGAGGATCCGACATGGGATTATTTCGTAGTCGCATATCAAAAGAAATACATCGGAGCTAGTTATGTCGACTCCAACAAAAGGCTTTTCCGAGGCTTGTTCAGGGGAGTAAATCACTGGTCGAGCACGAGGCGAGTTCCCGGAAGTCGAGTAGGTATGCCAGGGCATTGTGGCCACCGAGCATGAGAGGTGTGTTCGCTTCGAGGATGGTCCGCGAGACGACTTGAGGTCGCTGATTGCTCCTCGCCAGGAGCGAGTTTGCCGTCTTAGTTGAGAAGGCTAAGGTAGCCGAGGGTGTTAAGGAGTCGCGAGACAGGCATGGACGTAATAGGCATAAGAGGAGCTTTGGGTCTTCTCGATCGCCGGGTAATCCGCAGAAGAGGGTTAGACCGAGTGGGCCGAACCACCGCTAGGTTTGTTGTCGCTAGGCGTGGACCGCCGCAGCGGTAATCGCGCGTGGGAAATCTCATTGGGGTGGTTGCCGGATCGGAGGAAAAGGTTGCTTCGAGTGTGGTTCTCTGAGCACCGCAGAGGGACCGCCCGCGTAGGTTGGCGTGATTCACCCCGAGAGTCGTACCGTAATCGGGCTCGAGAGGTAATAGACCGCCACCGCAGAGGGCCGTGGTAATGGCGCAGGTGGTAATGGTTCTAGTTGGGGCCGTGGAGCACCGCGCGGTGCGTGCGGTAGTTCGAGGTCGATACCGGATTAGTGTATGCTTTGCGAGGCGCCGAGAGGAGGGCGACGCACCGGACGTCCATAACCGACGCTTTTGATTTTTGGTTCTCCTTATAACGCTTTGATTGATGTGGGTTCAACGCACTCTTATGTTGCCGTGAGTATAGTAGAGACCATGGATTTAGACTCGAGATATCTTCTAGGTAGATGATTGTGATTAGCCCTCTAGGACACTCAGTAGTAGTAGATAAACTGCTTAGAGAGGTACCCTTAGAACTTCAAGGGGTAGTGTTTGTCGCCGATCCGATGGAACCGCCGCTTGGGGAGTTCGATCCGATTCTCGGATGGATTGGTTGGTCAAGTACCAGTGCGAAGTTGGATTGCGCGCTAAGCGCATGGTTCTCAAGACGATTGAGGGTGAAGAGGTGGCTATGATAGGTAATAGGAGAGATTGCTTATCAAATGTGGTATCCGCTCTGAAAGCGCAGAAGATGGTCGTGAAAGGATGTGAAGCGATGTGGTTCATGTCTATGCCTTGGAGGCTAAAGAGTCCGCTGTAGAGAAGGTCCGCATCGTTAAGGAATTTGCCGATGTGTTTCCCCGAGGAGCTCCCGGTTTACCGCCGATCGCGAGGTAGAGTTCGGGATAGATCTATTACTCTGAATCGCGCCAAAGTGTCTATTGCTCCGTATAGGATGGCGCCAAAGGAGTTGGTGGAGCTTAAGGCTCGATCCGTGGAGTTATTGGATAGAGGTTTCATTAGGCCAAGTGTTTCGCCGTGGTGCGCGGTGCACTTTTGTCAAGAAGAAAGATGGTACGATGCGGATGTGCATAGACTACCGCCGCTTGAACAAGTCGACGATTAAAAACAAGTATCCGCTGCCACGGATAGATGACTTGTTTGATCACCAAAGGTGTCGCTGCGGTATTCTCGAAGATCGACTTGAGGTCCGGGTATCATCGCTTGAAGGTTAAGGAGGCCGATATCCATAAAACAAATAAGCTTTCGGACTCGGTATGGGCACTACGACTTCCTCGTAATACCGCTCGGGTTGACTAACGCACCGGCAGCGTTTATGGATATGATGAATAGGGTGTTTCAACAGTATCTGGATCAGTTCGTCGTGGTTTTCATAGACGACATCTTGGTGTACTCAAGGACAGAGGAAGAGCATGATAAGCATTTGCGAGTGGTGTTGCAGATTTTGAGGGAAGAGCAGCTCTATGCTAAGTTCAGTAAGTGTGAGTTCTGGCTTAGAGAAGTGACTTTCTTGGGTCATGTAGTGTCGGCTGAGGGGATTCGAGTAGATCCTCGTAAGATTGAGGCAGTTTTGGATTGGAAGCCGCCTAGGTCGCTGGTCGAGATTCGAGTTTTCTGGTTTGGCCGATACTACCGAAGGTTTGTTGAGGGTTTCTCGTTGATAGCAAATACGATGACCAAGTTGCCGAGGAAAGAAGTTCCGCTTTGTATGGACCGAGAAACAAAGCAGAAAGCTTCGATAAGTTAAAGAAGATTTTGACCGAGGCTCCTGCTTTGATTCAACTCGAGGTCGGTAAGGAATTCACACCTATTGCGATGCATCACATACGGGCTTGGGTTGTGTGTTGATGCAAGAAGGTAAGGTTGTGGCTTACGCTTCTCGCAGCTTGAGGTCACATGAGGTCAACTATCCGACGCATGATTTGGAGCTAGCGGCTGTGGTCTTCGCCTTAAAAATTTGGAGGCACTACTTGTATGGAGAAAGATCGATAGTCTACACGCATCACAAGAGTCTAAAGTATCTCACGACTCGTAAGGATTTGAATTTGAGGCAGCGCAGATGGGTTGAGTTGCTGAAAGATTTCGACTGTTCGATTGAGTATCATCCGGGCAAGGCTAACGTGGTGGCTGACGCGTTGAGCCGCAAGGTTGTTTCGGACTTAAGAGCATTATTTGCCCACTTGAGCTTGTATGACGACGGGAGTGTTTTGGCGAGTTGCGGTTAAGCTTACACTGGTTGAGCAGATCGTAAAGAAACAAATAGAGGATGAGGTTCCGAAAAGCGCCAAGGTTACAAGTGCAGGATGGTGGTTTGGAGGGTTACAGCTTGTCTGATGATGAGGTGTTGTGCTTTCAGGGTAAGGCTTGTATGCCTAAAGATGTTGAGCTAAGGCAAAAGATTCTTCAGACGCACATAGCGCCCTTATGCCATGCATCCCGGAGGTAGTAAGATGTATAGGGATCTCGAGAGAGCGCTTTGGTGGCCCGGCTTGAAGAAAGAGGTGACAGAGTTTGTGGGGAAGTGTCCGATATGTCAAGCAGGTCAAGGCCGAACATCGCTTGTCACGTGTTTGCTTCACTGTGAAGATTCCTCAAAGGAAGTGGGAAAGGATAACCATGGATTTCGCCCGTGGGTTACCGCTACGCCAAGCAAGAAGGATTCGGTTTGGGTAGTGGTGGATCGTCGACTAAATCGGTTCACTTTATTCCGGTGAGGGCTGACTACTCACTTCGAAGCCAGCGGTCGTATGTGTCGAGATAGTAAGGTTGCATGGTGTGCCGCTTTCGATAATCTCGGATAGGGATCCTAGATTCACGCCAAGGTTCGAAAGCGTTGCATCAAGCTCGGGTACTCGCTTGGATTTCAAAGACGGCTTTTCACCCGCAAATCGACTGGCCAATCGAAAGGGTCATTCGTGATCTTGGAAGATATGCTTGAGAGGTTGTGTCTTGGATTTCGTGAGGTGGTTGGGAGGAGTTTCTACCATTAGCCGAGTTTGCCTACAACAACAGCTTACCAAGCAAGCATCAAGATGGCACCATATGAGGCGTTGTATGGTAGGAAATGTCGCCACCTACGTGTTGGACGGAGTTGGGTGAACGCCGCTTGTTGGGACCCGAGTTAGTAGCCGAGACCGAGGACAAGGTTGTTGATTCGTGCTCGATTAAAGGAAGCTTCGGACCGGCGAAGTCTTATGCCGATCTTAAGCGAAGAGATATAGAGTTCGCCGTGGGGATCGAGTTTTCCCGGCGGTCTCGCCTTGGAAAAAGGTGTTGAGATTCGGGAAGAAAGGCAAGCTAAGTCCGAGGTTTATTGGACCGTATAAGGTAATCGAGACGAAGTTGACCAATGGCGATCGCCTTGAGTTGCCGCAGAGCTTAGTTAGATTCACGACGTATTCCATGTTTCGATGCTTCGAGGTATCGCTCGCATCCGTCGCATGTGGTAGCAGAGTGGAAGAGATCGAGGTAAATCCGACTTGACCATGGAGGAGGAACCCGTGCGATTCTTGATCGGGATGTGAAGGTTCTCAGAGAAAAGTCCGTGCCTTTGGTTAAGGTACTTTGGCGGAATCATGGCGTAGAAGAAGCTACGTGGGAACCCGAGGATATGATGAGACAAAGAATACCCGCAACTCTTTCTCGATCGTAATTTCGAGGCCGAAATTATTTTTAAGGGGGTAGAACTGTAATATCCCGGGTTAGGGGCTGTTTTGTTGTTGCATGATATTGCATGAGTTTTGTGTGTTGTGTTGCTGTTTGTGTAGTGTCGGGGCTTAATTGTAGGTTAGGAGTGTGCCTGGGTAGGTAGGAGAATTTTTTGTTTTTAGGCTTTATAGGAGAGGAGCTGAGGAAGCTGGGGTATAAGAGTTTTATTCGGGGTTTTGTTGAACAAAAAGAGGAGTTGGTGGAGTCCCAAAGCATGCGCCACTTGGAGCTGGTGTTGGCGTCAATTGCAGGAGGCAGAGGTCCTGAGTTCAAGCTGCGAAATTCCCCATTTTGGCTTCCATTTTGGCGGCTCAAGGAGGAGGAGTTGTTGGTAGTTCAAACTCTACCATGGACCAAGTCAAAGTATTCAAAAGAAAGGTGGAGAGTGAATTTAGGAGGAAGACTACTTCAAACTAGTTTGAATGGATGGCTTGGAGTGTATGTTGGTATGGTGGCCGAATTTTAGGAGAGTTTGGGGGGAATGGACGGCTTGGTTTGTAGGGGAGTGGGAATGCCAAAATTCTTGTGGCATTTTTGTGCTTTTCGGCCAAAAGTTTATGGGTAAGCCAATTCTCCTTTTTGTCAAAAACTATCCGAAATTTCATAGGTATTTCTCCATCTTTTCTATTGGAAACCAAAAGTCCAAATGAACCCTTGCCGAATTTGCTTGCTTTCTCTCAATCTTCTTGGTAGCCGAATATTCTTTCCTCCCTACCTTTCTTCTTCATTTGTGTAAACCGAAAATAGTTCTCTCTTCCTCTCATACTCTCTTTTCTTGTTTTTGAAATCTCCTTAGCCGAAACACTATTCTCCAAAACACCTTCCTCCATTGTTCCTTCTCTTGTCAAACCGAAAGTATCTTTCTTTCTCTTTGTTTCATTTTGTTGATTGGCCGAATCTCTCTTCTCTCCTAGTAGTGTTCACTTCGGCCGAATCTTCTTTTCCCTCCTAGTTCTGTTCTTGGCCGATTGTTAGGTGGAGTGTGGGCTGCTTTTGGCGGTTGGTTCAAGCTTTGGAGAAGGTATTTAGGTAAGGCCGAATGCTTATGGTCTTTCTTCTTCTTCTGTCGTCCATCTTCAAAGGGGTAAGTGTTGGTTTTGGTGTTTGTTTGATGGCATATTGATCGTTGGTTGGAATCGTTTTGTCATAGGGTATCCTGGATTTCGAAGCAAGCAAGCAAAGCAATTATCTTTGGGTAAGCAATTGGTAGGCGGTGGTAAGAGGTTGGATGTTGGCTTATTCTTTTAGTTTCGCTTGTGAGGCTAATTGTTGATGTTTTAGGGGTGGCCGTTTGTCAAGTGGAACCATTGGTTGGTTCGGATTTGGTAAGAAACCAAATCAATCGTGAGGTAAGGGTTCGATATTAACCCCTTTGGTTAATTAATGTTGGCCGAATGTTATAGATGTCTAACTCCTATTTGGCCGATTGTAGGATCAAGTATACAAGGAGCTTTAGATCGCTTTCTTTTTGTATTAGAGGTTGCGCTTTACCAGTGTGTGTAAACTAACACACTTCCGCTTAGTAATATGATTGATAACCCGTGTGATAATTAATGAAACAGTTGATGATTGATATGATACCCTAATGGGTATGATCTTGGACTCGGTAAGTCAAGATTGTTACAAGTTTCTCGATGATCTATATGGTATCATGACTATGTATGTATGTGATATGGGGTATGAGTCAAACATATTAGCATGATAGGCATGACTTGTATGATATGCATGATCACATGAGTATGGTATGTTGATGGGTGATATGAGTGGAGGAGCAGTGATAATTTGTCCGACGAGCACCAGTGTTTTGGTAACACACTTTGTGACTTTGGGTCACCAAAGCTTTGGTAGCACATTTGTGTCTTTGGGACACCGCAGGTTGGGCACCTCATTGCGACTTGTCCCCGTGGTTAACACCACCGTGGGTTGGCCCCACTTTGAGATATGGGATCGTCACTAGTGATTGGGTATCACACGATGGGTTGGCCCCATCATTCGATTATTGTGACTACGGTCACCAAAGCGCTTTGGTAGCACATTTGTGTCTTTGGGACACCGTGAGGTTGGGCACCTCATTGCGACTTGTCCCCGTGGTTAACACCACCGTGGGGTTGGCCCCACATGAGATATGGGATCGTCTGCGCTAGTGATTGGGTATCACACGATGGGTTGGCCCCATCATTGGATTCGTGACTTCTGGTCACCAAAGCTTTTGGTAGCACAAACGTGTCTTTGGGACACCAGTGGTTTGGCACCACATTGATGGATATTGTGTCTTTGGGACACCAGTGTTTTGGTAACACATTGTGACTATATGTCACCAGTTGGTTTGGCACCACCACGGTGGTTTGGTACCACACGGGGTAGAAAAAGGAGATACGGATGGTTAGGATTGGGTTGCATTAATTATGTTGCTATGTATGATGTGTGTTAGCATGTTGTTTCATCGGGAGCGGGATTTATGCACCGAGTCATTCGACTCACCCTCTCCTTTGACATTTCAGTGACCCGTGAGACGCGACATGGAGCCTGGTGGACTCTGGGTGCACATGCCATGCTTTAATAAAAGTTTTGCTCGGACTATTCACTTTGGGTACTTTAGCTTATTTATTTTTATTTGAGATTTAATTTGGATTTGTAAAAGGCCTTTAAATTATGTTTTATGATGGTTATGTTTTAATTAGATTCTCAACCTGCTTAACAAATAACTTGGTATGAAATTTTACTAAAAATTTGGTAAGATAATGTCTTCAAAACTATAACGCAATGTGTTTTAAACTATACCATCGGGTATCTCACTTTGCTTTGCCATAAAGTAAACTCAAATGATTTTCAAACCAAACTCGATATTCTACTAAGTCAAAAATGTTTCAAAATAGTACTAAGAAACTATTAGAAATGCTAAATGAAATCAACTCGTTTTTAACTATATACTTTGGATTCTCAAAAACGTTTTCCCCGTAACATACCAGATTCGGACGTGGTGTCATGTCCGGGTTTGGGGTGTTACAATTACATATCATTATGAAAGCTATTTAATCACTGCTCATCCAATGACTTTGTCATCATTGTTTTACCCTCATAAGATATCCTTAATCTCTTTGGGATAAATCCATTCTGCCAATATGATTCTATTTTATCTCATGGTAACCATTACATCTTCCTTCATGAAAAGTCAGTTACTACATTGTTTTTTCATTTATCATGTAATTCGATGAGAGAATATCATTTACCCATTAGTTGGGCTATGAGGTTCACTATTTTGAATGATGCTACATATTGCAAAATTCGTATACCCAGTGCACCAGCTTTCAGTTCATTATCTGTTTGAACTCAAGCTTTTACTTACAGAAATGTATATGAGTCACGGATACATATTCCATTCTCGACTTAGGATTAATGTATGCCACACTATGAATGCGATAAGTGAATAGGTCAATAAACGAGTCTGTGGACTAATTTATTACATGAGACATGAGACAGAAGAAAAATTCTAAGTTATTCAAGATTATTTGAAAGTTGTCTTAAAGCGATAGAAATCTTATGTTGATTTAAAAAGAAAAGACATAGAATTTTAGATCGATGATAAAGTATTTCTGAAAGTTTCACCCTGGAAGAAAGTTCTATGTTTCGGTAGAAAATGGAAGCTCAGCCCGAGATTTATATGGTCTTGTAGCGTATTGATTAGCTCAGTTCTACGTGCCGGAAGAAAGAATAGGTCTTGTAACGTATCAATTACTTCTACCTCCGGAAACATGAAAAGATTCATAACATTTTTCATGTGTCAATGCTAAGAGGATATCGATCTGATCCTTTTCATGTTATATCTCTCGATGAAATAGATCTACAACCAGATTTGATGTATATTGAGGAACAAGTAAAGATTTTAGCTCGGGAAGTAAAAGAGTTACGAAACAAGCGATATCACTAGTGAAAGTGTTATGGCATCGTCATGGTACAAAAAAGGCTATGTCGGAGCCGAAAGAAAACATGAAATCACTATACCCTAAACATAAAATCGAGGACAAAATTTCTTAAGGGGAGAGTTGTAATAGCCTAATTTCTGTGGTATTGGAAATAGTAGTTTCGGAACCCCATTTTCGATGTTTGAGCCCGTAAATATGAAATATTAATATTTACAAGCTTAGTGTCAAAGTTTTTTAAATTTTTTTTCCTTTACTTTTGTCAAATTGGTAGTTAGTTAAGGTATAAGGACTAAATTGTAAAAGTTTATCACTATAGGTTTTTAATTGGCCAAAGGTTTAAGGACTTAAATTGTAAATAACTAAAGGTCCAAAATGGAAATTTAGCCATTTTGGAATGTGTGTCAGTGGACGGTAGCCTTATATGTAGATTAGCTTAATTAATTAGCATTTGTTTAATTAAAATAAGATTTATTAAAGATTTAATTAAGGATAAAAGAAAATTTAAGTGGATGCAAAGAGAAGAAAGTATTCATTTTCTCCATCCACCACCAAAAAAAAACCATGGTCAAAGTTTGGAGAAAAGATTTTTAGGGTTTTAAAATTTCGACAACTATTAGGTATGTTCAATTAAGTAATTTTCTTGTAATTTTTATGTTTTTGAGGTAATAGGAGCTTAATTTTACTAGCCTGTGTACCAATTTGTAAAACTGTTGAATTTTCTAAAAGTTTTCGTTGATGAGTTCTTAAAGAAATTGGTATTAAATTGATAGATTTTAAGTTTACTTATGAAAAAAGACTAGATTGTAAAGTGTAAATTGTTAGTTTTGACCAAAATTACAAAATGTAAAAAGTGAATTTTTGATGTGAAGTTTCTATAATTATAGCTAGTAATGGCTACTAAAAGGATGCAATTGATATTTATTTTGAAACCGAAACTCAAAATTGTAAGTTTTGACAATTTTAGTTTTAAGGACTGAATTGAATAAAATAAAAAAATTAGGGGCATTCGAAAAATGAATTGCACTGTTTCATGATTTTAATAGGATGTTATAAAATGTTTTATTAATTGAACTAAAGTATGGAAATTGAAGCAAACCAAAGATAATCGGAGAAAAGACAAAATTGTTGATTAGTTCTTAAAGATTTGTTCGTTTGTTGTTCTGCTCATTAGTTTTTATAAATGTGAATTTGGTGATTTTGGCATCAATTGGACTAAATTGCTAAGTATGAAAAATATGATATTTATTAATAGGTACAAGGTACCAAAATGGAAACGGAATGTTTATAAAATTGGTACGACATGTATATGTTGTTACAGAGATTAAAATGATATGATTACAATAATAATGCCCATGCAAACTTAGTAAAGGATTAGGATATGTATGGCATGTCACTAGGGTCAAATATGGAAACAATCATGGATTTACATGGTCATATGAGATCCAGCATTTGTTTTAGATTCTCGGTTTATATGTATCGTTGGTTTAGACTGGACTGGTAACCTCGATACGATGTTAGCTTGTGTGAGCAACCCTAATCACTGTCAGCTTGTTTGAGCAATAGAGTCATGTGTATCCAAGTTCAATTTACTATAGCTCCTTCGGGTGAAATGATAACCTTATGGAAATGAAATTTTTGAAATGGATTGATTTTGAATTGAATTATACATGCTCCCAAATTGAACATGAATTTGACTATACATGCTTTTAATTTGCTTCGTTGTATATGATTTTCATGCCTAATGATCATGGTATGTAAATTTTGGACTAATCTATTTGGTTATATATGATGTTAACTATTAGCTATCGCAAGATATGCTAAATAATTCCATTTGATTGTCATTGTATTAAATGTTTAGCTTATTGAATTGTTAAGGTAAGTTAAGTAAATTTCATATGTACTTACTAAGCATTCAATATGCTTACCCTGTTATTTTCCTTTCCTTGTAGATTGCCACTTTATGGAATGTGTCTAACGGATCGTCCAGAAGCTCACACTATCTCGTTTTTGATTTGGTAGTTTTTGAATCGTTTTAAAGCCCGATTTTGTGGGATTTACACAGGTGTTTGTACATGTTAGCTTGAAAGGATAGTTTTAGTTTAAAGCTATACTAATGTTTGATTTTGGTGAGGTAACGCCTAATTTTATGTGTATGTTTTGGTAACATGTTGAGATAAGTTGTGGGAAATTGAAGTGGCACAAATGGGATATAATTTGGTATTTTTCAAGTGGTTTGAAATAGGTAAATGTTTGACAATTTTCAAATTTGTAAGCAATGGTAATGGAATGATGATTATAGTGGTTGATTAGGTGATACACATTGATATGAGATTGAATATGGTTATTTGCATTTGTTTTTATATGAATTTGTGATTTTTTGGTGCTGACGTAACACCTCAAACCCGGCCTGGATGTTATGGATGAATCTCGATGAGTTACTTTAAGTCACTTGAAAAATTAGAAATTCACTTTGAAGTCGTGTGGTTAACCAATGTTCACTTTGATAAATCATTTTCTAATTTTAGGGAAATTCTTGATAAAACCGTTACTTTATTACAAGAAAACATTAAAGTGATTATATCGTTTTGCAACAGAATTTACTAAGCTATAAGTTTTTGAAAGTCATGGTTTAATTTGCAACAAATCATTTTATAGTTAGAAATTTAATACTTCTCAATTCGGAAAAGCAAGCTAAAATGAAAAGCAAAGTTCAAAACAATTCACAGTCCAAAAGTCCAAAAAGTCCAAATTTTACATAAAGTCCATTTAAACCTGTTTATCAAAAGAATCCAATTCCAAAATCCCGCACATTGACTGGTCCTAAGTTTGCTGATTACTTGAGAGGAATAAAATAAAGGGTGAGCTTATGAGCCCAGTGTGAAACTTAACCCAATAAGCAAATCAAAAACATATAATTTAACAAATACATATGCAGTTGCAGTTCAGTTACAGAATCAGATGCATATTTAGATACAGAATTAGATGCATAATCAGATACAGAATCAGATCCTACCCCCATCCGCTGCACACCATCTCCGTTCACCCTTACACACCAGTTAAGGTAATAAATACCCATCCAACCCCACACACCTATAAGTGAGCGTATGTCACTTTTTAGAACAGTGCAGTCAAGCTGTAAGAAATAGATAAGTGTGGCAATGCCACCAAAACAGATATGTGGTCTAGCCACCAGATAAGGCAAATTATTAAACTTCCAACACTTCCTCTGTCATATCATAATCCCACCCCAATGCACATGTAATACTATACAGATATCATATGTACATATGAAATACATGACATACATGCTATACACATCAGATAATAATATCATTATTTCAGAAAACACATAAACAGAGACAAATTGTAACACCCCTAACCTGTACCCATCGCCGGAACAGGGTTACGGAGTATTACAGGAGTTTTCAAATCAAACGAACATAAATTTCACACATTTCAAATCATATCAATAATCATATTAAATCCAAACCAAAACATTTATATTGTCCCTTATATGAGCCCTTGAGGCCCTAAAAACATGTTTGGAACAAGTTGGAACTAAATCAGAAACTCAGAATTTTTCAAAAAACATTGAAAATTTTCAACACTGTAGGTGTCACACGGCCGTGTGACTCACACAGCCAAGAGACACGCCCGTGTCTCAGGCCATATGGGCATTCGAAGTAGGGACACACGGCCGTGTCCCAGCCCGTGTGCCAGACCGTGTACCCTTCGAAGTAACCTCACACGCCCGTGTGCCAAGCCGTGTGCTAGGCCGTGTAACAGCCTGACTTGCAACCCTTTGAAAGCTACAGGGGACACACGGTTGTGTCACCTGGACGTGTGTCACACACGGCTGAGACACACACCCGTGTCTCTGCCTACGTGGACGAAAATAGGCCATTTTACAAGCCATTTTTCTCACCCTACTAGGCATATACCTACAACAAAAATTCCACATATACACAAGCCATAACATGGCATCAAAATCATGGATAAACAAGTCATATACATATGGTATAATCTCATACAACCAATATGCCCTTAGGCACCTCAAATGACAATATGTAAACATGTCCAACTATGTACTCATTTTGGTCAAAATGATTAACTAACTTCCAACTAGATTTGCATCAATTCATACCATTTAATTCACTTACCAAAACTTACCAAAAGGTACTAAATATGTCATTCAAGAATTATAACCAAGTAATCATATAATTCACTTATAACTAATGTACCAAATCACCATATTCACATGCTTCATAATGACACCTACCATATGTAACATCCTGAAAAGGGCCTATGCATTTCCAGTTTAATTGTGCGAAATGACATGTCTTATGTGTTATGAATGTATTCTGAATATTTTTGGAAACTAGGAAATGTAAGGAAATGATTTAGAAATGATTCAAAAGAGGAAAGCGAACATTCTTGGAAACTAGGAAATGTAAGGAAATGATTTAGAAATGATTCAAAAGAGGAAAGCGAACATTTCTGGAAACTTGGAAATGAAAGGAAATGTCAAGTTTAAAGAGGGAAACGAAAATTTTTGGAAACTTGGAAATGTAAGGAAATGTCATAGAAATGTTAAGTTTTAAAGTTCAAAAAGGGGAAACTAAGGCAAGGTGGTCTTAAGAGAAAATGTATGTGAAATATGACATACAAATAGCCTTGGTAAAATGGCTACAAGGCACCACTTAGGGCCTAGCAAGTGACGCCATGTCCAAAGAGAAAGGGGCCAAGGTTCGAAGTCACATAGGAAGCAAAATAAAAGATTTTTATTTTGCTACAAGGAGCAAGGGAGTTGGGCGGCATGAAGGCTCTTAAAAGAGGAGTTTTATCCTCTTTAAATTTCAAGTTAAATAGGTGGATAAATGAGGATAATTATTGGTATAATTAAAAGGATTATTTCTTTTAATTTTAAATTAAAGGGATAAAGCTATCAAAATAGAAGAGTGGTGGCCAAGTAAGGGAGTCTTGGCCTAGTAATTTCGGCACAAGGAGGAGAACTAAGGCCATTCATTCATTCTCTTCCCTCTGCGAATTTTCCTAGCAAAATCCTCTCTTCTCTCGCTATCTTGTCAAAACCGAAATCTCTAGCAAAGCAAGCCGATTTCTTCACCTTTCTTCTCTTCCTTTTTCTTTTTCTCTCAACCTTCCAAAAGCCGAAGGTTGTGAGATCATCATCTAGCCATAGCCGAATCCCTTAAGGTTGAAGTGAAGGTGCAATCGATTTCTTCAAATAAGGGTAAGATCCAAGTTTGGTTTCCATTCTTTTATATTGTAGACTTATCAAAATTTAGGGACTAATCCCTATTATTGATTTTGGCCGAAATATGGAAGGATCTTTCGAGATTATCAGAGTAGGCGACTAAAAGGAGGATTTTTCGGGATTTAAAGCTTCAAGGTAAGACATGTGAATATTCGGCCAAAGGCCATTAATTATGTTTAAGGATGAAATCAGATCTAACATGAGTCCATAGGTATTTCGACAACTCCCTAAGCAAGTGAATCTTTTCGGGACTTTAGAATCCACAAGGTAAGCATATAAGGTATTCGGCCAAGGCCTATTTTTGGTATTTAGAACTGTTTCTTATTTATTCAAAAGCCGGAACCGATATAGCTAAGTGATTTAATGGCTAGCCGATTTCAAGAAGGAACTCAAAGCAAGTTTTGGGATTTGATCGGCACAAGGTAAGTTTTGGTTACAATAATCCTTCGAGATTCAAATATGGCTGAATAGGCTTTTACTAAATAGTAAGGATTGACCAAATGTAGGGATTAAGGATCTAAAGCGATAGATCAGCTTTTTCTTTTTTTTTCGGATTTCAAGGAATACGCTAAGTTAATCAGTGTGTACCTCACACTACTTCTTAATTTATTTATGGCATTATTTAATTTGTATGTGACTATAAGAATGTGCAAGAATATGGCTAAGGTACTGTGAATGGTACAAAGTACCCATGTACGTATCCTACTCCTACTAGGATTATGAAACATGTTATATTTAATATGTGATAAGAATGTGAAAGTTGGCATGTTAATGCATAGTATATGTTATGGGGCACATGGGTTATTGAAAAGGGGAAGTGAATGTGGTGACCTAAGACCACGAAATCTGAATGTGGTGACCTAAGACCACGATAATCTGAATGTGGTGACCTAAGACCACGATATCTGAGTGTGGTGACCTAAGACCACGAATACTCATAAGGGCGATGAGCACGTCGACTGCAGCGACTGCCTTCGATGGTGTGTAGCGGATGGAGGGTCGAATTAGTAGTCCCACGGTGTGCGAGTTGTTGGTATGGGGATGTGTAGCGGATGGCATATAGGTTTGGGTTGGGATTGCATAATTATTTTGATCTATTATGTGAATTGGTATGTGATGTGATTACGTATGCCTAAGTTTTTAAGATTTAGTGTTGTAGTACACATTGAGTCTGTTGACTCACCCTGTTGTGGGAACATGTTTCGGTGATGAATGCTGATGGACCGAGACAGCAGAACTTGTGGTGGCCATGCTCACTTGAAGTTTTATTTAATTTGGACATTTTAATTTATTTAAGCACTTTATAAATTTTATTTTGGGTTTTATTTGATGTAATAAGGCCATAGTGAACTATGTTAATTTCTGTTCTATTTGCTATGTGACGAAATTTTATTAGAGCTTAAGTCAATTTAGTTTAAGAATAAACTTTAAATATTTTTGTCACTCGAGGTAAATGGGTTTTTAACATAAAACAAACTTGTTTTCAACTCAAGCCCAACCCACAAACAAACTTTCTTCAAAACCCACAGTTTTTCAAAGGTAATAAAGGAAATGTGAACTGGTTTTCTTCAAGGAACATACCAGATCCGGTCAAGGCTCGTGGGCCGGGTTTAGGATGTTTCAGTTTGGTATCAGAGCCCGTTTCAAACTCTCGGCCTGAGGTTTAATGCCCAAAAGATTTTCAAATCGAGCCCAAATAAGTTTTATAAAAATATTTTATGAAATCAGCAGGTTTTCTGGCATGGCACCCAATTCTCCGACCCGAGGTCCACCAGGTGAGTACCCCTATCCCTTGTGTGATTTTTAATATGATATGTAGAAGGGTAGAAATGTAATGGAACGTAGAATAGTATGATAGGTACTTGAACCGTAGGTCTAGTCTACTCAAACACAAATACATAAGACTTAAATGCCTAAACAAACTTATGGCTAAGTCGCCGGGTTAGGTGTGGTAACCCCGTGCGCATGTCTAGGATTGGATCCGGAAGAGCACAGTATTTAAGCGATCCTAGTGACTCATCTCCTCTTCACTGGAATCCTACAGTGCGTAGCTTCGGGTTCACCCTAACCAAGAAGGCTCGGTGGGTGTGGCAACCTCTCATGCGCATGTCTCAGGACCGGTTTCGGTGGGAGCTTGGTACTTAAGCAGTCCGCGTGACTCACCTCCTCTCCACTCGAATCCTACCTGGTGCGTAGCTTTGGTTCACCCCGACCAAGAGGACTCGGTCATAGGCTAAACACAATAACTAAAACCCGAAAGGGAACTAGCCGTGTTTTTTATAAAAAAAAAACCTAGTTCTAAAACTCTTAAAATTACCCTTTTTAATTCGTGAGAACTATATTTACAAATTTTTTCTAAAAATTTCCGAATTGCAAAATTACTAAAATACCCCTAGTGGTAAAATTACAGAAATGCCCTTGGTTTATGAAATTTCCAAAATACCCCCGTGATTCAAATTTTCCAAAATACCCCTGTAGGACAAATTACGAAAATACCCCTGGGTAGTGGAAAAATAACAACAATGGAAACTACAACATTTCTCTGAATGAACGGAAGTTCATAATTGATTGATGGATGTATGAATGCAAAGACTGTGTGCATGTATGAATACGAAAGAACCACTCCTAAAATTTCTTTTCATAAAACTTCTTCGCGGGTAATAAGTGAAACAAGCACTAATTCATAAAACTTTTTAATCAGATCGCGACGGTAGAAATGAGCTCTAGGGGACATGGTCATAACGCACGAGGACGCGGTAGAGGTAGAATGACCGTGTGTCGAACCCGTTAGATCGGTCGTGGTCCGACAACGAGATGCCACCACCACCCCACCGTTGGTGTTGGCGAGCAAGCGCACGCATGTGGATGATCGTGTCGCAGTCGTCTTTGCGAGTTCTAGAGTTGGTGGGTGGTGCGGAGGAAATTCGGGGCCCTAAGTCGATACCGAGTGACTTCGTGCCAACGAGTGAGGTGTTCCGTGGAGTGTCGGAGTGGCACCCGATCTGCACCGAGTATTGGTTGGAATCAACTGAGCGGATCATGGATGAACTAGATCTAACCCCTGAAGAGAAGGTGAAAGGAATGGTGGCGTTCCTACGCGATGAAGCGTACCAATGGTGGCTCACAGTTCGTGACGGTGCCACAGCTGAGGAACTGACGTGGGACTATGTTAAGACGGCTTATCAGAAGAAGTATGTCGGTACCCGGTATACTGATGAGCAAAGGAAGGCATTTATGGGGCTGGTTCAAGGGAACAAGTCCGTGGCAGAGTATGAAGCTGAGTTTCTGAGGCTGAGCCGTTATGCTCGAGGAGTGGTGGCTACGGAGCATGAACGGTGTGTCCGATTTGAGGACGGTTTGAGGGATGATTTAAGGCTGTTGATAGCTCCGCATCAGGAACGAGAGTTTTCTGCTTTAGTAGAAAAAGCTAAGGTAGCTGAGGGGATTAAGGATTCTACAAAGCGGAACTTCACCGAAATGTGAAAAAGAGGCTTTGGTTCGTCAGATCATCTCGGGAATAAAAGGCCTAGAGTTGATAGGCCGCGAGGTCAGCAAGCTGCTACAGGAGGGAAGTATCGTCCTTATGACCAGTGTGGGAAGAAACACTTAGGAGAGTGTTGGAAAAAGACGGGAGGATGTTTCAGGTGTGGGTCTAAGGACCACATGATTAAGGATTGTCCAAGAAGCCGGAGGAGAGTCGGCCAAGAAATTCGTAAGATTCATCAGCCGGTAGAGGTGGGACAGAGCCCCAACGTAGTCGTGGTCCGAATAATAGAGGTAATGGTGCTGGCAGAGGACGAGGAACACCGGGCAGAGGTGCTGCTAATACTGAGGCAAGGCAACCGGGTTTGGTTTATGCGGTTCGCCGGAGGGAGGATGGAGACGCGCCGGACGTCATAATCGGTACGTTCCTTATATTTGGGAAACCTTATTATGCTCTGATTGATGTGGGCTCGACCCATTCCTATGTTGCATGTAGTGTAGTGGAAACACTAGGCCTAGACTCTGAACTCTCTGGTAGGCAGATGACTGTAGTAAGCCCATTAGGCCAAACTGTAGTGGTGGATAAGATCTTTCGGAGTGTACCTCTAGAGATTCAGGGAGTGAAATTTCGAGCCGACTTAATGGAACTTCCTTTTGGAGAATTCGACCTTATTCCTGGCATGGACTGGCTAGTAGAGCATCGAGCCGTGTTGGATTGTGCGGCTAAACGAATGGAACTAAGAACCCCGGAGGGTGAGGTGATTATCATGATAGGAGAAGGAAGAAACTACTTGTCTAATGTAGTTTCGGCACTAAAGGCTGAAAGGATGGTTTGGAAAGGGTGCAAGGCATTTTTAGCCTTCGTAAGTGCGTTAGATGGAAAGGAGGAAGGAGTCAATGGAGTTAGAAGGGTAAGGGACTTCGTGGATGTGTTTCCAGAGGAATTACCAGGAATACCCCCAGGTAGGGAGGTGGAATTTGGAATAGACTTGCTACCAGGAACAGCTCCTGTGTCAATCACCCCATACCGAATGGCGCCAAAGGAGTTAGTTGAGCTCAAGGCTCAGATTCAAGAATTGCTGGATCGTGGGTTCATCCGACCCAGTGTGTCTCCATGGGGAGCACCGGTCTTGTTTGTGAAGAAGAAAGATGGGACTATGCGAATGTGCATAGACTATCGTCAGTTGAATAAGCTGACCATCAAGAACAAGTACCCTTTGCCAAGGATAGACGACTTGTTCGATCAGCTTAAGGGGGCCGCCGTATTTTCAAAGATCGATCTAAGGTCTGGATATCATCAGTTGAAGGTGAAGGAGGCAGATATCCATAAGACCGCCTTTAGGACAAGATACGGCCATTATGAGTTTGTAGTAATGCCGTTTGGGTTGACGAACGCTCCAGCCGCGTTCATGGATATGATGAACCGGGTCTTCCAACCCTACTTGGATAGGTTCGTCGTCGTGTTCATCGACGACATCTTAGTATACTCGAAGTCAGAGGATGAGCATGTTGAGCACCTACGGATAGTGCTACAAGTATTAAGGGAAAAGAAGCTCTATGCCAAATTCAGCAAGTGTAAATTTTGGCTTAAGGAGGTGGCATTCTTAGGACATGTGGTATCCGCAGAGGGAATAAGGGTGGATCCTAGGAAGATCGAGGCAGTGTTGGATTGGAAACCACCTAGGTCCGTGGCTGAAATCAAGTTTCTTAGGTTTGGCGAGCTATTACAGGAGGTTTGTAGAAGGGTTCTCGCCAATAGCCACGCCTTTGACAAAGTTATTGAGGAAGGAAGTACCCTTTGTATGGACGGATAAGCAACAAAGCAGAGCTTTGAGAAGCTCAAGAAGGTCTTGACCAAGCTCCAGGTGTTAATTCACCAGAGGCGGCGTGAAAGGAGTTTGTGGTATACTTGTGACGCTTTGCATACGGGATTAGGGTGTGTTCTAATGCAAGATGGAAAAGTGGTCGCTTATGCGTCTCAACAGCTTAAGGCCTCATGAGGTTAACTACCCAACTCATGACTTGGAATTGGCGGCAAAGGGTCTTCGCTCTTAAGGTGTGGAGGCATTACCTTTATGGAGAAAAGTCGGTGATCTACACGCACCACAAAAGTCTAAAGTATCTCACGACTCGTAAGGAGTTGAACCTAAGACAAATGAAGGTGGGTGGAGCTATTAAAGGATTATGATTGTTCGATCGAGTATCACCTGTGCAAGGCGAATGTGGTAGCAGATGCCTTAAGTCGGAAAGTGGTGTCGGATCTAAGGGTGATGTTCGCACACTTAAGTTTGTATGATGATAAGTCTGCTCCGGCGCACTGCAAGTCAAACCCACGTGATTGAATGAAGTAAAGGAAAGTCAATTGTTGGATGAGGACTTAAGTGCTAAGCTACGCAAAGTACGTGAAACGGAGAGTTAGAAGATTATGGTGTTAACAATGATGGAGTATTGTGCTTCAAGGAAAGGTCCAGATGCCAAAAGACGAGGAGTTAAGACAAATGATTCTTCGGGAGGCGCATAGTAGCCCATATGCTATGCATCCCGGAGGCACTAAGTTGTACAGGGATTTAAGGGAACAGTTCTGGTGGCCTGGTCTTAAGCGGGAAGTTACTGAATTCGCGGGGAAATGTCTGACGTGTCAGCAAGTTAAGGCTGAACACCAAGTTCCATCGGGATTACTTCAGCCAATCGAGATTCCACAATGGAAGTGGGCAAGAATCACCATGGACTTCGTTAGTGGGCTTCCCCTTACGCCTACTAAGAAGGACTCGGTATGGGTAATAGTGGACCATTTGACCAAGTCCGCGCATTTCATTCCAGTAAGAATGGATTATTCTCTTCAGAAGTTGGCCAAATTATATGTAGCGAAAATTGTGAGGTTACACGGAGTACCGGTATCGATCATCTCCGATAGGGACCCAAGGTTTACGTCTCGGTTTTGGAGGGCACTTCATGTATTTTTGACAATCCTTCACAATCCCCGAAATAGAGATCGATAGTGTGACGGATTTCTCTGACAATCCCCGAGCTCATAACTAGCTTCCAAAAATCTATAAAACAACGAACAAACACATACACAGTAAGCTTGAATAGCTTAGTAAGTCATAAGCAAGTAATTCATTTAATTTTCATGAACATTAAAATCAACTAGGCCTAATCAAGCAAACCTTAATCAAGTTTATATTTATCATGCTTGCAAATTCATATATCAATACATAAACGTTAACATTATAGCATCACTTGGCCGAATATGAGCATTCACACATACATATAAGTCACTTTATATCATGCATAATTTATATTATCATTTCAAATACTAAGCTTACCTTATTTTCATTAACATTAAACTTAGCACATACCTGAACCTTTTATCTCAATTTCACATTCAATCACAACTCGTTAAGGCCTGTTGAACCATTCAGAATTAAAAAGGATACTCGGATAGTCGAAAAGCTCGTACAATGCCAACGTCCCAGACGTGGTCTTACATGTAATCACACATCGATGCCATTGTCCCAGACAGGGTCTTACACGTAAATCACAAGTCGATGACAACGTCCCAGACAAGGTCTTAAAGGAAATCACATATCAGAAATGCTATGTCATGACATATGTATCCTAACTATTCCTAAGGTTCGTACGGGGCTTTCGGACGTCGTAACACGATCGATTCAAGCTCGTAAACAATGCTCCCATGCTTAATTCAATTTGGCAAGTATATATATATAAAAGTAATAATTCAATTTGGCACTATTAAAATATATACAAACGAATTTAACAACATTTATTTACTTATGAACTTACCTCTAAAGAAAGACTGACTGAACCTGATTTACTATTCGACAACTTTAGTTTTCCCCCGATCAAATTCCGATTTCCTCTTTTCTTGATCTAAATTAATACAAATTTAACTTATTTAATCACATATTCAATCAAATTCATCCAAAAACACATAAATGGGATAATTACACTTTTGCCCCTGACATTTCATATTTTTCACAATTTTGTCCCTATTTCACAAAACACAAAAGTCACAAAATTTCTTTATACAAGTGCCTAGCCGAATTTTCCTCTAGTTCACATAAGTCACATATTTCATTTATTTCACATTTTAGTCCCTCAAAATAACATTTTCACAAATTAGTCCAATTTACTCAAATTCATCAAAAATCCAAAGACAAAACATATTAATCTATCACATATCTTTTATTTTCCATCATCAAACAACAAAAACCACAAGCTTTCAACAATGGCAAAACACAAAATCATCATCCAATTCAAAAATTGAGACATGGGCTTGATAGATTACATAGCAATGATCTCAAAAAACGTAAAAATTATCAAAAATCGAGCAAAACACTTACCTTAATTTAGCTTAGACATGGCCGAACCCTTAAAGCTCTTTTTTCTTTTCTTTTTCTTACAAGTTTCGGCTTTGATAAAAGATGAACATGCTTGATTTTAGTTTATGTTTTATTATATTACATTAATTTACTAAATTATCATACTAACCTTTATAATATAATATGAAAACATTATAACTTAAGCCTAATACCGTCCATCCCATTTATCAATGGTTAAACTTCATTTTAAGGGCTTTAAATTTAAGAAACCATAGCAAAAAGGTACTTTTACATATAGCATGCTAATTTTTCATTTTATTAAATCGAGCACACAAACGATAAAATTTTCACACAAAATTTTCACACATATCAATTCACATTCTGTAGACATCAAAAAAGTAATAATAAAATATTTTTTAACTCGAATTTGTGGTCCCGAAACCACTGTTCCGATTAGGTTCTAAGTCGGACTGTTACAACTCTCCCCCCTTAGGGATTTTCGTCCCCGAAAATCTTACCGGCAAATAGGTTTGGGTAACGTTCTCTCATAGCATCTTCGGGCTCCCACGTAGCTTCTTCAACCCTGTGTCGATGCCATAAGACTTTTACCAAAGAAATTTTCTTATTTCTCAATTCTTTCATTTCCCGATCTAAAATCCGGATCAGTTCTTCCTCGTATGTCATATCGGATCGGATCTCAATCTCAGACGGGGAAATTGCTTGCGATGGGTCAGATCGATATCGTCGAAGCATCAAAACATGAAATACGTTATGAATCTTTTCTAACTCAGGTGGCAACAAAAGTCTGTAAGCAACCGGCCCGATACGCTCTATAATCTCATACGGCCTAATGAATCTCAGACTCAATTTGCCTTTACGATCGAATCTGTAACACCTTAAACCCGGCCTAGAAGTTAGGCCCGAATCTGGCGTGTCACATGGAAGTGTCTTTCAAAACCATGTTTCTTGTTTGTTAAAACTTGTTTAAGAGTTAAAGCCTCTGTGTTAAAACTCAAAACACTTAAGGAATTGTTAACCACTTGCAAACGTAACTTTTAAAACTTTATCTGTTGCGGAAGCATATTTAAAATAAATAATATACGAAAACGTGATATTTAAAAATTGAGTAGCAGAAGCATTTTGAAAATGTTGCGGAAACGTAGTGTTTTGAAGTCAGATTATCGTTTTGGAAATCGTATCCCACTTTTAGCAGTTAGAAAACATCATAAATAAATATCATAAATAATAAGTTAAAATTAGAGAGGCCTTATAACAACCCAAATAAAAATATTTAAAAATAATCAAAACAGCAAGCATAAGTAGTGTGTGGTCTTCTCCGAGTCCCTCGCAACTCCGATCCTCTAAGGCTGAGGATTACCTGCACGGTTAAAAATAGGGTGAGTTTATGAAAACTCAGTGTGTAATCCCCTTACTAGAGTAACAATCAAGATATCTAAATGTAAAAGCAAATGCCTGGGCCAAAGCCTTTTAAGAGTAACAAGATACTGGGCTTCAAAGCATACGTTAGTCAAAGCCCACTACAATATCATTTGGGTCACAACCCATAACAGAACCGATTGGGCCTAGCCCAAACCAATAGCAGAACAAGTGGCCTAAGCCCAGTACATTGACAGATCTAATAAAAAAATATGCAACAGTATGAGGATGCGTCCCAACCCACTCCAACCAACACACCTCCCGTACCAACCAACACACCACGTGGGGACCAAGTCGACCCACCCACCAAAGACACTAAAATAACGCACCTAGCCGCTAATAACAACTCAAAGAAAGCTTCTAATAACAAAGATATCGTGGTCGAGCCACTACGTGGCGATGCCACTATATAATAAAAACGTGGCGGCAGAGCCACTAGTACGATAGATTTCCTCCAATTACAAATCCCAACCCCATGCAATGTGTCGTGTATGTCATGCTCAATCATTACACGTATGCAAAATAGCCATGCTTAGTAAAAGTCATTTCAACACATATTAATGTGATATCACCACACGCCCACAATCAGTCGGTTAAAACACACTCATACGATCACATTCAAATCACCAAATCATAGCACAAGTCGGTCATTTTACCCACAAGGGCAAAATACATTTACCCCATAAGGGTATTTCGGTAATCCTACCCCCTCGTGGGTATTTTGGTGATCCTACCCGACGGGGTAATTCTATGATTCTACCCTACAGGGCAATTCAAGAGTTCTACCCTCACAGGCATGGGTATTTCAAGAATTTTAAACCAAGGGTATTTCAAAGAATTTTACAAATTGAGGGTATTTCAAAGAATTTCATAACTCACTGTCTTTCGATAATTTCACAAATCAGGGGTATTTCAGTAACTTTACAAACCGAGGGTATTTTTGTAATTTTACAAATCGAGGGTATTTTTGTAATTTTGCAAATCGAGGGTGTTTCATTAATTTTACAAACCGAGGGTATTTCAATAATTTTACAAACTGAGGGTATTTTAGTAATTTTACAAGCTGAGGGTATTTCAATAATTTTACAAATCGAGGGTATTTCAGTCATTTTACAAACCGAGGGTATTTCAGTAATTTTACAAACTCAGGGTATTTTCGTAATTTTACAAACTGAGGGTATTTCAGTAATTTTACAATCCGAGGGTATTTCAGTAATTTTACAAACTGAGGGTATTTTAGTAATTTTACAAACCGAGGGTATTTCTGTAATTTTACAAACTGAGGGTATTAACGACCCAACAGAAGGTCCACCGTCGCCTCGAGCGACTTAGGAAATCTAACTTGACTTAACGGTGAAGGTGGGCCTAAGGCCCATTACCCTGTCCAAGTGGGCCCACACACTCGTGTGGCCCATTTAGGCTAAAAACAACCACGACTGCAGAACGGCACAAATTTCAAATCAATAACTTATCACATCACGTACATTTCATCTGTGTGGGCCCACAAGCCCATTGGGCCCACACGGCCCCCTTTCGGCCTAACGCGGCCCAAAGCACCTAAGTCATGTGCGCGACATGATAAGCCTATCTATTTCCCATTTAACAACGTGACTTGCATTCGCAGTCCCTACGGCACATTGGCCCATCGAGGCCCATTCCAGGCCAAGTGACCCACTACGGCCCAAGCCCATGAATTCGCTCATGGTGGCCTTTCTCATCACACGCTCACGGTCCGTGAGCACGGTTCACCATACGCGCGATCGCACGCTCGTATGGCATCGTTCGCCGGTATTTCAGCTTTTCGGCATAATGCCGATCAACAGTCAAAATAGTACAATATACGCACCTTCGACATTTCAACCGATCAACAATCAGAACAGTGTATACGGACACACACCTTATCACGTAGAGTACTAAATATTCACGAGCGCCGTCACCTTCACTAGAGCGATCAACTGCGATTTTCCCAGCTAAACCAAAGTATTCTAAACAGAGATAATGATGCGAATGGGCCTAGGGCCCATTCTCAGCCCAAATGGGCCCACACGCTCGTGTGGCCCATTTAGCCCAAATCTAGCCACAGATATGAGATTCACATAGTCCAGTCCAATATCTACTACACATTCATACAATTTATTCACATGGGCCCAAGGGCCAAAGGCAGCCTGAACCCATGAGAACACTCATGAGGGCCTCAACTATCGCGTCGAAGCTCCCACACATGCGCTGGCACGCTCGTGTGGCTACCATCGCCGTGTGACCGGCATTTCGGCAATTGCCGCTCTACAGCTAGAGTAGTGCGAAATATACACCGTAGAAATCGAGTTAATCCGCTCTCAACACTGTTATGCGCAGAAGCCAACAATGATCGCACCCTTGACCCCGAAGGGGTGTGTCGATCAACTACGGGCACCACCACCGCGACCCAACGGCATACAGATCAACGAATGATCTAACGCCTAACCCAAACGAGCACGCCACAAAGCGAAAGGGATAAGCCAAGAAAGGTATGCTTACTCTCCTCATGGTTTGCTCTATTTAAAGCCAGCTTCTTGCCTATCCTCATGCTAGCTTCCCAATGTGGGATTTTCTATCAATCCTTAAAAATCGACTCCTTAGCAAAATAATCCACCTTTGCGTGCAAAGGGATTCGAACCAAAGTCCTCTCGATAGCCATGTCACGCTACCACCACTAGGACACAAGCTCCTTTGTGTCATAAGTCCAACACATTTAACTATAAAGCCTACCTACTCGCTTCCAGATTTATTTAAAAGGGAAACCAAAATAAATTTCAAGAGCCAAGACTTGAACCTTGGACCCCTTGCTTCCTCTATGGCGTCACTTCCTTGTCTCCCATGTGGCGCCATTTGCCACTAGACCACAACTCCTTTTGTGTCTTATTTTACCCCAATTTATTTATGAGTCATACCATTAGAGATCAGGGTTCCACTAAGGCTAAAAATCAAAATTTTTCCTATGGCCTAACTTGAACCTGGGACTTCGTAGTACCCTCTAAACACTCCAAAATCACTCACCTAATAGGTCCAACTCACATTAGTGCCGTCCTCTTGTTCTCAAAAAAAAAATTTAAATCTCCCATGCCCAAGGCCGAATTCTACTAGGCCCAAAAATTCGAGGCGTTACAGAATCGGAGTATTTTCTTCCACGATGAGACTTTCAAAAACACTTTGTCCCCGATCTGAAACTCAACATCTTTACGTTTTAAGTCTGCGTACGACTTCTGACGATCTGACGCGGCTTTTAAACTATCGCGAATCACTTTCACTTTCTGTTCAGTCTCTTTGATCAAATCGACCCCGTGTATCTTATTCTCACTGAGCTCAGTCCAAGACAATGGTGTTCGACATTTGTGACTATACAAAACCTCGTAAGGTGCCATTTCGATACTCGATTGAAAGCTACTATTATACGCAAATTCAACCAGTGGCAAGTATCGTTCCCATGTACCTTCAAACTCGAGAATGCAACATCTCAACATATCCTCGAGTATCTTAAGAATTCGTTCGGACTGGCCATCTGTCTGCGGATGGAAAGCAGTGCTAAAGTGTAGTTTCGTACCTAGTGCATATTGTAGTTTCTTCCAAAACCGCGATGTAAACCTTGGATCTCTATCCAAAACAATAGAAATAGGTACTCCGTGCAATCTCACAATCTGAGAAATATACAATTCAACAAGTTTATCAAGCGACTAATTTGTACGAACCGGAACAAAATGAGCCGATTTAGTCAATCTATCCACAATAACCCAGATTGCATCTTTCTTACTTGGTGACAAAGGAAAACCTGATACAAAATCCATCGTGACTCTGTCCCATTTCCACTCGGGTATCATAATCGGTTGAAGTAACCCGCATTTAACTCGATGCTCACTTTGACTTGTCGGCGTGATCAAACATCTCGAAACAAAGTCAGAGATGTCTCGTTTCATACCATGCCACCAGTAAAGCTGTTTCAAATCATTATACATTTTTTACTACCCGGGTGAACAGATAACCGACTACTATGAGCTTCATTCAAAATCATCTAAATCAACTCTGAATTTATCGGAAACACATTCGGTCTTTGAACCTCAAACAACCTTCAGTATCAACTCAGAACTCTGAATCAGTATTCACATCACATTGAGCCCGTTTTGCTATCAATTCGTTATCAACTTTCTGAGCCTCACAAATCTGCTGAATAAATAACGGTTTCTCTTTCAACTCAGCTGCTAGCGAACCGTCATCGGATAGGGCCAACTGAGTATTCATCGCACGTAGGGCAAACAACGATTTCTGACTCAAAGCATCAGCAACAACATTGGCTTTCCCCGGATGGCAGTCAATTACATGCTCGTAATATTTTAACAACTCTAACCATCTTCGCTGTCGTAGATTCAGATCTTTCTGAGTCATCAAATATTTTAAGCTTTTGTGATCGGAATAAACGTGACATTTCTCACCGAACAGATAGTGGCGCCAAATTTTCAACGCAAACACAATAGCTGCCAATTCCAGATCGTGTGTCAGATAGTTCTTTTTGTGTGGCTTTAACTGTCTTGAGGCATAAGCTATAACTTTGCTTTCCTACATTAAAACACAGCCTAAACCGTTCAAATATGCATCACTAAAGATAACGAATTCTTTACCTGATTCTGGCTGAACTAGCACTGGAGCTTCGGTCAACAAAGCTTTCAACTAATCGAAACTTTTCTGGAACTTTTCTGACCACTCGAACTTAACATCTTTTTGAAGTAGTCACTTCGTCGAGGTTGCAATCATAGAGAAACCTTTTACGAACTATCTATATTAACCAGCTAGTCCCAGAAAACTTCAGACTTCGGATACATTTCTAGGAGGCTTCCAATCTAGTATAGCCGAAACCTTGTTCGGATCAACCCGAATACCCGATACTGATACAACATGTCCCAGAAAACTGACTTCTCGTAACCAGAACTCACATTTACTGAACTTTGCATACAACTGATTGTCACGCAAAGTCTATAGCACTAATATCAGATGTTCAGCATTCTCGAATTCATCACGGGAATAGATCAATATGTCATCTATGAACACAACCACAAATTGATCCAAATACTGTCTGAAGATCCATTCATTAAATCCATAAAAATAGCAGGTGTATTAGTAAGTCCGAAAGGCTTAACCAGAAACTCATAGTGTCCGTACCTCGTTCGGAAAGCAGTTTTCGGCACATCGGAGTCTTTAACTCATAGCTAATAGTAACTCGATCTCAGATCTATCTTAGAAAACACAGTAGCCCCTTTCAACTGATCTAACAAGTTTTCAATCCGTGGCAAAGGATATTTATTCTTTATAGTCACCTTATTGAGCTGTCGGTAATCGATGCACATTCTCATAGTTCCGTCTTTCTTTTTCACAAACAAAACCGGTGCACCATAGGGCGAAAAACTCGATCGTGTGAAGCCTCTATCTGTCAATTCTTGCAACTGAGCTTTCAATTCTTTTAATTCAGTCGGTGCCATTCTGTACAGAGCTATCGAAATTGGAGTCGTCCCCGGCACTAACTTAATACCAAACTCTACCTCTCGGATCGGTGGTAAACCCGGTAATTCTTCGGAAAACACATCCGAATACTCACACACAATTGGTACTGATTCAATCTTCTTTTCGGTCACTTTAGAGTCGAGCACATAAGCAAAGTAAGCTTCACAACCCTTTCTCACATATTTCTAAGCTAACATCGAAGATATCACAACCAATAAACCATTCAGATCATTATACTCAATCCGAATAATCTAATCATTCTGACATCGCAAATCAATAGTCTTCCGTTTGCAGTTCACAATAGCATCGTGCAAGGTTAACCAATCCATACCCAGAATTATATTAAACTCGTCGAATGGCAACAACATCAAATCGGCCAGAAAACATGAATCACGGATCATCAACAGACAATTCTTGCACACCTTATCAACCAAAACACACCGGCCTAAGGAGTTCGATACTCTACTCACAAACTCAGTAGACTCAACAGGCAAAGTCTTAGTGGATACTAACATTTCACATACATAAGAGTGAGTCGATCCTGGATCAATTAATGCAACTACACTAGTATCATAGAGAGTGAAAGTACCAGTAATCACATTTAGAGATGAAACTTCTTCGCGAGCGCGAATAGAATAAGCCCTGGCAGGTGCACGAGCCTCCGATCGAACAGTTATGTCTTTAGTTCCTCTCTGACTACCACTCACATTACTCGTATTTCTGGGTGGTCTACCACGAGCTGTCGTGTTACTCGGCCTCATATTCTGCTTCATGTCTTGCTCAACCAACTCAGGGCATTCACGAATGAAGTGATCCATCGATCCACATTTAAATCAAGCCCGACCATTCAATCAATAGCTGTCGGGATGTTGTTTATCGCAGTGTTTGTACTCAGGTTGGTTCGGTCGGATGTTACCAACACTAGCTACTGATCGTTGTGTTTATGCAATGTCAAAGTCTTAAAATTCATAATGAGAATGATCGAACCTGGAAACTAACTATGACAACAATTTGAGGCAAGTGCACCTATTGAACAGTAGTATAGTTAAGGTAAGACCGAAATGTCGAACCCAAAGGAACTAAAAGTACTAATACTAACTTTCTTTTTATTATCTAGCCTAAAATAAAGGGAATTTGTTGTTTAATCTAAATTAACTAATTATTAAACTAAAGACTCTAAGACAAAGAAGAATGAATTTGGGAAAAATACTTGTGGGAAAAACCAATTGATAAAGACAATACCCAAGGAAGAATCCACCTAGACTTCACTTGTTATCTAACTCAACTGCATTTATTTATTCATTTGACTTGATCCGTAAGATTCCCTAATGTATATTAAACCCTCTCTCGAAGTGAATAACGCCTAACCATAGGTTGATTAATTGAAATCTCTTTCTAAATAAAACCACTAGAATTGCATTAACTCGATCTATGGAATCCTATATTAGGTTTCACCCAAATCTAGAAAAATCTTGTCACCCTATCTCTAGGCGCGCGATCAACTCCGCTTAACTATGCTAGATCTACTCTTAGGCAGGGACTTTTGCTCCTCCACCTAAGCACATCAAACTTGAATCAATATCCTGGAAATATCAACACAAGAATTAAGAACACATAATTAAGAACAAGTCAAATATTTATCATATAGTTCAGGAAACGATAACAAGATTCATCTTAGGTTTCATGTATCTGAGGGTTTAGTTCATAACAATAAAAGAAAACATCTCAGAAGAAAAGATAAAACAAAACATAAGAAATACCTAAAACCCCCTAAATGAATTAAAGGAGAGATCCTCCGTCTTGAGTATGATTCCGGCTTCTTGAGATGGATCAACTGGCTATATTCAAGTAAACCTCCACAAATCTGCCTCCTCTGGCCTAGCAAGACGCCCCTTGACAACAGTCTTGGGTTCCCCTCCGACAGAGGGTTTCTGTCGAACTCCTTTTTAAGTTGCCCCATAGGGTGTTTATATAGGCTTTGAGATGCCTTACTTGGTCTCCAAGTATCCTAATCTGAGTTAAATTCCTATTTAGGTGTTTAAATATGCTTTGGAATGTGTTTCTTTGCCACTAAGTATCCAAATATGAGAAAAACTCCTTTTGGTCGTGGCAGGGGCACGGCCATGGCACACGCCCGTGTAAATTGTGGTAAGGCCGTGTTGGGTCTATTGGTGAGGCACGGTCGTGTGGTCTTGGGCCCAGGCCGTGTCAATTTCGTGATCTGGCCCATTTGGCCCGTTTGAAGCCCGTTTCTTGTTCTTTTCATCCTCCGGTGCTTCCCTGGGTATAAAACATGAAAATAAAGGATTAAGAGCACCAAATGACATAAAATAAGGGATAATTCATCCAAAAGCATGCTAAATGTGGGCTTAAAATATGCTACTATTTCGGTTTATCAAATACCCCCACACTTAAGCTTTTGCTTGTCCTCAAGCAAAATTCTCAACTCATAATTGAAACGAACTTCCCTTAATTCATAATATTCATCAATAATGTTTTATCATAATTCAAAGATAATTCATACATGGATGATTCAACTCATAGAGTCCTAAAGATTCAAACAATCTAAGTCATACATTTGTGTAGAACAAAACCTAGGTGTTTCCCCTCATCTAAATAGTTACCTCTGATTTAAAATCGACAAGGATTGACATCCTCACTAAAGATTCACTCAAATCACTCGAGGTGTTTAAGGTTCAAGAAAAAGCACTCAAAAGTCAAACATGAAGAGTTAATCCCATAGGCTTGCATGAAAATCAAATCTCCACCACTATAATATGAGATGATACACAAATCAAAAGGTCTTTAACAGGGTTGTAACGGGGCTTGGGTTAAAGGTGTGGATAAAGGCTGAATTAGAAGGTTAGAATCGAGATTGAATTGACAAATTACCTATCTAGAAACAATGAACTGAATATAAATAATTACATCAATTGAAAACTTGTAATAATAATACCACTACTAATACGAGCTTCTTTTTCAACAATTGGAATTTAGATGTATAAACTCACTTGATCACAGAACTAATAATGAATATACTTTGATTTTTTTCTTTTGTTTTTTAAGAAAAATTCACAAATACATAATAAATGATGATTTTACTATCGAAATAATTAGGTAATCGATCAAATCAAATCTCGATATAAGGGTAGTCAAAAGGAATGGTGATAACGAAAACGAAGGGTTTTGGGTTAATATTAGCGGTTGAGTTAATAAAAAGGGTTGTTAGGATTAAACGGGGTTCACTAGGGGTTAATTGTGAAGGTAGGCTTTTAGTGGAGTAAGTGGGTTAAATCCTAGGTGCCTTCATCATCTCTGTATATCAAATCAACGGTGTGGTCTCGGCATGTATAATCGATGCAAGTTCTAGAATAACAAATCAATGTTGACACACTCATAATCAATAAAGTGAGCAAGAAAAAGAATATATGCTCTATAAGGCTCAACATCTCACAAAAAATTATGGGCTTTTTTATATCAACCTCGTAAATTTCAAACTTCAAAGTAATATTCAAATTCAGGTCGACAACCTAAAAAAAATTTTAATTTTAAAAATAAACTTATCCTGCTTGACTCTCTAGTATCTTAAAGTTTAATCATCAATGCACAATTACCAATGACTTAATCTAAAACATATCAATAAAAATCATAAATCATAGGAAATTTCATTCTAATCATAATATGAGACACTTACTTAAAGAAACAAGATATAATTCAGGGATTTTCAAATAATACTATAGTTAACCCCCCCACACTTAAGATGTACATTGCCCTCAATGTACAAAGATAAATAATAGCAAAGTAATAAAATCATAAGATAGGGAGAGAAGTGAAACTTCCTGAATTTTGGATGGAGTTAATGAAAAGAAACCGGATAGGATTGGCAGAGGTGAACGTGGGGGAGTGCCTTGAACCGTTTGAATTTGAATCCTCGAAGCAGCCGGCCTGATTTTATTGTATCCTAAGCTAAATCTAAATGGCATGAAGAAAAAAGAAGAAAATAACAAAGAAAATAAAAATAAAAATAAAAGTAAATAATGGAAAATGAAAGAAGAAAGACAATCTGAAAAGAAAAAAGGAAGAAGGGGTTTAAATAGAGATGCAAATTTCATGTTTTGGGTAAAATTTTGTCCTGTTGCCACACGTCTATGGCCACGCCCCTTTTACCTACCTATGGTACCCACACGGCCACGGCCACGGCCGTGTGCAAGGCCGTGTGAGTATGGAAAACCTGTGCCTAAACATGGAAATAAATACAACTAAACAAATTAGTAGGGTTAGTGCTCGGGTTGCCTCTCGAGAAGCGCTTGTTTAAAGTCTTAAGCTAGACTTACCTCTCATTCGCATAATCAGGGTTGTTTGAGGAGGTGAAAATCCTTTCTCATGCGATCTATTTGGTTATTGATATAAAGTTTAAGTCGAGTAGTGTTTACCTTAAAGGTGCTGATTTTAGGACTAGTTACCTCATCGCTCCATCCGGAAAGATTTTGAGTACCGATCTCCTATTTTAAGTCAATTGTCCCATCATTAAGTTCGCCGTGTGGAGTTGCCTCATTTTTGCTTCGTGTATTTCTTTGAAGTGTATCTTCCACTCGTCTAGTTCATCGACCGAAGCTTTCATTCCTCATGAATTTCTTCTTTATTGACATGAGGTCTAGGATCTGGCATCTGCGAAAGAGCTTCAAGAAACGGCAAGTTAATATGTAACTTCTTTAGAGGGTTAAGAAATTTACCGAATTGCTCCTCTGTGCGGTCTTTCTTTATTGCATTGGGGTATGGCACACGAGCTTGGTACTCTATAATCACCGGGTTTACCTAAACCTTACCTTCACTTACCACAGGCTCTTGCCTCGAGTTAGATTCCACTAACCTTTCACTGTCATAAGCTGTTACGGCTTGAATTTCCCTTTTTGGGTTAGTTTCAGTGTTGCTTGGCAAGCTTTCTTGTGGTTGTTCTGAGATCAGCTTAGCAAGCTGACCTAATTGATCCTTGAGCTCCCGTGTCGATTTTTGAAGTTGATGTTTAAAAGATGTCTCCATATTCTGAAAATGTGTTTCTGTGGCTGCCATGAATTTTGTCAGCATCTCCTTGAGGTTTGGCTTCTTTTCCTGTGGGTAGGGCTGTTGTTGGAAGTCTGGAGGAAGTTGCGGTCTTTGACTACCTTGATCATCCCACGAGAAATTGGGATGGTACCTCCAACCTGCATTATAAGTGTTACTATAAAAATTATTTTGAGGTCTAGAATAGTTACCCATATAGTTAACTTGCTCGCTCTCCATGCTCTGTCCGTAGAGTGGGTACTCAGGATTCGCCACACCTCCTCTTGTTTCGTACTGCATAACTGGATGTACCTGCGAAGAACCGTATACACCATCAAATTTTTTATGTAACATCTCTACCTGATTTGATAGCATGGTTACTGCATCAAGGTTGTAAACTTCGGTTGCTTTTGTTGGCCTTGTCCTCATACTTTGCTACTGATAGTTATTTAGTGACATCTCTTTTATAAATTCATAAGCTGCTTCAGGAGTTTTGTTATTCAGAGTTCCGCCGGTGGCTGAATCGATTAATTGCCTTGTTGAAGGGTTAACACCGTTGTAGAAAGTTTGGACATGTAGCCACAAGGGTAATCCATGGTGTGGACACCTTCTCAGCAAATCTTTGTATCTCTCCCATGCATCGTAAAGTGTCTCTAAATCCATCTGCACAAAAGAAGAGATATCATTCCTTATCTTGGCCGTTTTGGTCGGCCGAAAATATTTTAATAAAAATTTTTCGGTCATTTGATCCCATGTAGTGATTGACCCTCATGGAAGAGAATGCAACCACTGTTTGGCTTTATTCCTCAGAGAGAAGGGAAATAACCGAAGACGGATGGCATCGTCAGTGACGCCATTTATCTTGAAAGTATCGCAAAATTCTAGGAAATTTGCCAGGTGATTATTTGGATCTTCATCCGCAAAAAACCATCAAACCCAACAAATTGTCAGTATCATCCGAATTGTGTTATGTTTGAGTTCAAAATTATTTGCAAAGAATAGCAGTCTCTAACAATACTTGACTCGGTTCTGTTAAACTAGGTTTAGCATAATCATAAATAGTTCTAGGAGCATTATTTTCAACCATCTCTGGAGGTAGTGGGTTATTTTCAGCCATCCCTTCAGTAGGATTGGTTTCGCCTTCTTGCTCTTCTTCTATGTAGTTTAAGCTTCGCCTTATTTCTCTGCGATTTCTACGAACTGTTCTTTCAATATCACCGTCGTAAAGTAGGGGTCCTGTCGGGTTCCTTCAAATCATAAACTAGAGGTACCTGAAAGGAGGAAATAATAAAAGAAGAAAATTTAGCAAAGTTAAAATAAAATAGGAAATAAAAGTAAATTGCAAAATAAAAAAATGGCTAAAGTAATAAAAATTGAGCTTTTATTTTAGTTCCCCGGCAACGGTGCCAAAAACTTGATCGTTGTGTTTATGCGATGTCAAAGTCTTAAAATTTATAATGAGAATGATCGAACCTGGAAACTAACTATGACAACGATTTGAGGCAAGCACACCTATCGAACAGTAGTATAGTTAAGGCAAGACCGGAATTTCGAACCCAAAGGAACTAAAAGTACTAATACTAACTTTCTTTTTATTATCTAGCCTAAAATAAAGGGAATTTGTTGCTTAATCTAAATTAACTAATCATTAAACTAAAGACTCTAAGACAAAGAAGAATGAATTTGGGGAAAATACTTGTGGGAAAAACCAATTGATAAAGACAATACCCAAGGAAGAATCCACTTAGACTTCACTTGTTATCTAACTCTGAACCAGACAATTTATTCATTTGACTTGATCCGTAAGATTCCCTAATGTATATTAAACCCTCTCTCGAAGCGAATAACGCCTAACCCTAGGTTGATTAATTGAAATCTCTTTCTAATTAAAACCCCTAGAATTGCATTAACTCGATCTATGGAATCCCATATTAGGTTTCACCCTAATCCGGCAAAATCTCGTCACCCTATCTCTAGGCACGCGATCAACTCCGCTTAACTATGCTAGATCTACTCTTAGGCAGGGACTTTTGCTCCTCCACCTAGGCACATCAAACTTGAATCAATATCCCGGAAATATGAACACTAGAATTAAGAACAAGTCAAATATTTATCATATAGTTCAGCAAACGATAACAAGATTCATCTTAGGTTTCATCCCCCTCAGGTATGTGAGGGTTTAGTTCATAACAATAAAAGAAAACATCTTAGAAGAAAAGATAAAACAAAACATAAGAAATCCCTAAAACCCCCTGAAGGAATTAAAGGAGAGATCCTCCGTCTTGAGTATGATTCCGGCTTCTTGAGATGGATCAACTGGCTATCTTCAAGTAAACCTCCACAAATCTGCCTCTTTTGGCCTAGCAAGACGCTCCTTGACAACAGTCTTGGGTTCCCCTTCGACAGAGGGTTTCTGTCGAACTCCCTTTTAAGTTGCCCCATAGGGTGTTTATATAGGCTTTGAGATGCCTTACTTGGTCTCCAAGTATCCTAATCTGAGTTAAATTCCTATTTAGGTGTTTAAATATGCTTTGGAATGTGTTTCTTTGCCACCAAGTATCCAAATCCGAGAAAAACTCCTCTTCGCCGCGGCAAGGGCACAGCCATGACACACGTCCGTGTAAATCGTGGCCAGGCCGTGTTGGGTCTATTGGTGAGGCACGACCATGTGGTCTTGGGCCCAGGCCGTGTCAATTTCGTGATCTGGCCCATTTGGCCCGTTTTAAGCCCGTTTCTTGTTCTTTTCATCCTCCAGTGCTTCCCTGAGTATAAAACATGAAAATAAAGGATTAAGAGCACCAAATGACATAAAATAAGGGATAATTCATCCAAAAGCATGCTAAATGTGGGCTTAAAATATGTTACTATTTCGGTTTATCAGCTACTGAGGTAGCTCTCGAGCTCACAGGTGGTCTATCTCGATCCCGTCTAGAATAACCCGCAGTAACCTTTGAACGGCTAAATTCATCTCGGAATTTCTTTGATGCTGACTGAAATGTCTTACTCGATGATCTCTTACGAGAATCTCTGGCTTCAAAATCAGCTTTTCTTTTTTCTTTCCCGAGCTCTTCAGCTTTACACGCTCGTTTAACAAGTACGACGAACTCTTTTATTTCAAGAATCCCAACGAACAATTTAATGTCTTTATTTAGCCCGTCTTCGAATCTTTTACACATAATTGCTTCTATCGAAACACACTCTCGGGCATATCTGCTAAGTCTCACAAATTCCCGCTCATATTCTGTTACGGTCATACGACCCTGTTTCAACTCGAGGAATTCTTTGCGCTTTTTATCAATGAATCTCTGACTGATATATTTCTTACGGAATTCAATCTGAAAGAACTCCTAGGTAACCCGTTCTTTTGGAACTACCGAAACCAGTGTATTCCACCAGTGATACGCAGAATCTCGAAGCAATGATACATCACATTTAATACACTCATCAGGTGTACAGGATAGCTCATCAAACACACGGATAGTATTATCGAGCCAGAATTTAGCTCGCTCAGCATCATCATCAACAGTGGCTCTAAATTCTTCAGCCCCGTATTTTCTAATTTTATCAACAGGGGGCTTATGTGATCTCATCGGATCAAGTACTTGAGGTATTACAGGTATCGGAGGAGGATTAGGCGGGGGTGAGGGTTTTTGAACAGCCAGATTTGTATGAATGTACTATGTGAACCAATCGTTCATCATCTTATAGAAGGCTTGTTTAGCCTCACTCTCATGATTACTCGAAATCGGCCTAGAATCAGCCGGCGCTGCCCCCTGAGCAGGAGCGGGCGCATTACTTTCCACATCATCAGCTACGGCTCGATTGGGATCCATTTACTATATGAAACCACATTTCAATTGTCAGGAATCATCACGCTATCGTAGTATAATATGGCATGTATAGCTAGACTCACACGCGCTACGTTAGTCCTATAACCGACTAAACCGTAGCTCTGATACCAATAAAATGTAACACCCTTAACCCGAATCCATCACCGAATTAGGGTTACGAGGCATTACCAAAGAAAATACAGCTTTCGTACATTCACATAATCACATAGGTCATATTCGCAAATATATATAACATATTGTTAATTAAATATTAAACTTAAATTATTAATCACACTAAATATACGAATCATATCTCAAAGTTCAATCGAATTCATTTCAAACATATCACATATTTACAAGTCAATATACATGTCTCAAAGCCACACAAAATGCCTTAAAATACATACATAAATCGTGAGCTTATCATTATAATGATATTCAAATTTTTAATAAATATTAGTCACTTATTCTCATAATTATATACATGCACTTAATTGACCAAACAAAACATTTCACAAAGTTTAATATCCAATATCATATGCGGTATTGGAAATGGTCATTATGAACAAACATACTTGAAACATTTATTAAAGACTAAACATACCTCTTTTCTATTTACAAGACCATGCGCATATAACATATTAATCTAAACCATTTTGAGAACACATAACAACTAATAGTGTACTCAATTCACATATATTACCATATCTAAAATACAACCGCATAACCAAAACACCAACTAAATTTTAACAACAAATGACGTCCAATATTAACATTTAACTATGTACCATAGTAAGCATTACTCATCCATTAATTCACATCTATTTTACTATTATACCAATCATCATTTTCGGTCACAATTAATAAATTCATAGTACACCTAGTTTATTAGCATATTAGTAAGTCTAAATAACATACCAACTTGTCTTTACTCGACCAACTCATTACATTAGCAACTATGACATATGCACATATATAAATATGTATATAATTTCAATTAACATGTCATGACTGAACATATAGGTATATCATCTATCATTTCCACACCAATTCTTATTACAAAACATACATCCCCATTAAGCCAACATGATACCACAACCGAAACCTATCCCTCAACCAATTTATAGCATAAACACAACTTCAAAATAAGTTTAGATCATGGCCGAATATACATCATGCTCTTTCATACTCTTTAGCCGAATCATATAGTAAAATCTCACAAGCATACATACTATGTTTTAAACTTACTAGTATGAACTAATTCATAAGTTATTAATGACAAAACCAATCAAGACATATGATCAAGATACCAATCATACAAGTTATGATCCATACCAAATAGATTTATACAATAACCGAATCATCAAAACCAAACACATCGAACATTTAACTAAGAACATATAAAACCAAGCTTAAACATAATGATCAAGCCATTTTCGCATGGCTTTATATATATACAACTTCAAAAATAACCAAAAACATAAGCTAGCCTATACATGCCATAGGTTCAAAGTTTAACTTTTAACCAAATACCGAAATAGAGATCGATAGTGTGACGGATTTCTCTGGCAATCCCCGAGCTCGTAACTAGCTTCCAAAGTCTATAAAACAACGAACAAACACATACACAGTAAGCTTGAATAGCTTAGTAAGTCATAAGCAAGTATTTCATTTAATATTCATGAACATTAAAATCAACTAGGCCTAATCAAGCAAACCTTAATCAAGTTTATATTTATCATGCTTGCAAATTCATATATCAATACATAAACATTAACATTATAGCATCACTTGGCCGAATATGAGCATTCACACATACATATAAGTCATTTTATATGTAACATCCCAAAATTGGGCCTAGTAGAATTGGACCCATTGGGCCCATTGGACCTTGAGCGTAGAAGCGTTTTAAAATTCATGGGAATTTGAGAACGTCATTATTTCAAGTTGGACTTATTAGGAAGGTGATTTTGGAGAGTTGCGAGGTTTCTAGGAAGTTCCGGGTTCAAGTTAGGTTATAGGAAAAAAATTGTGTTTAAGCACTTTTAGGAGAGATAGTAAGTGGCATCAAGGCTTATGGAAATAAGGGAGTAATTTGCTTGCATAAATGAGCAATTGGTAAAGAGGATATGATGCCACATGAAGGACTTTAAGGGAAGAGGTTCAAATCCCACCAAGTGCAAGTATTTTGGATTAAATTTTTGTACTAATAAGGTAAGTGTCGGCCAAGGCTTTAATATGGTATGGAAGACTTTTTATTTTTGGCAAGATGGCTAAGGAGAATAGGAAAGAATGAAGATGAGGAAAGAAATCAAGAAAAAGGGGAAAGTAAGGGGAACAAGTGGCCATTTTCAAGGGAAATGTTATGGAAAGTGTGGGTGGCTAATTTTGACCATTATGGTCATGTATGTGGACGGTTTTGTGTGTTAGGAGGGATAGCCGAATTTTGCATGGTGTTTTGGTAAAGTTTTAGTATTGTTTTGGCCAAGATTTCCTTTATGCAACTTTTGTGACATTTTTCTCTTCTCTCCAAATTTCCTTCTTGCCGAATCTTCAACTTTGAGTGTGCATATTCTCTTCTTTTCTTTCTTCTTGTTGCCGAATGTGCACCAACCATTGAGACCAAAATTTGTTCTTTCATCTTTCTTGAAAACCAAGCTAGTCAAACATCTTTCTTCTTATTTCTTTTATTTTCACGAATTCCTTCAAGCATCTCTTTTGTCCTAATTCTTTTTCACCATAGCCGAATATCAACATACAATTTCCTCCATAACCGAACTTTCATCTTTTCTCTATTTCTTCTTCTCATCCATATTAACATTTATTTCTTGATCAATCGGTAAGTATTCTTCTCAATATTTTATTTTCTTTCTCTTAATGACCGAATTTATACTTTGGTTTGGGATGGTCATTTTGACCGAGACCATCACCTTACTTTCTTTCATTCGAGATCATTTTCTTCTTCGTAGTGATATAGTGGAAGGCTGAATCTTGATTCTCTCGAAGACATCGTATAATCGCAAGGAATCGGTCCTAAAAATCATTAAGGTAAGGGGTTCATTTTCGAATTTTTCATTATATCTTTATTTGGCTATGTTGCAAATCGGATTGAAGTTCGACTAATCGATGATGTTTTAGGGACGAAATCACTCAATATATTCTATTTGCTAATCCTTCGGATATAGTGGTAAGTGATGCAAGTGTAAGTAATACATTGGGTATGAAATCTTTTGGAAATCCGAGGCTAACTTTTGGTTGGTATTGTTCTAGGGTCAAAGAAGAGTGGTTCTTAAGGAAATCCAAATAAGGTGTGTAATCCCGTACCTTTCCGAATACATGTTTGAAATGGTGTGTGTTCTCACATCTCTCTGATTTTTTGCATGAAATGTTCTGTGATTTGGTCGTAATACCAAAGAAAACCGGAAACCGGCTTCCGTGATCACTCGGGCGTGCGTAGGTTCATAGTGGTAACCATATTTTTGCAATGAAACAGTTTTGGTCAGCAGCAGTGATGTGATTTCGAAAAATCATGAAAAATAGGAGAAAGGAAATTAGAAAGTGAATAAGATATCGAATTAAATCTTACTGTGTCTATTTTGATATGGAAGAAACGGAGAAGGAAAATAAATTTTATATTCTGAGATATCTTAATTTTAGTGAGACTGGTTCTGAATGACTTCGTGGTTCCCTGATCTGTCTTGGAAAAATCGTATAAAATTGTAAAAAGTGAATTAAGAGTTATAATTAATATGTATGGATTCCTTAGTGAACCTATTTTCAATAGAAACAAGTGGGATCATCATATGAAAACCGTATAGTAAGATATTTGAAATTAAGATAAGAGAGGTCAGAATCGTTGGACAGTGAAATAAGGGAAACTTTAAGTAATAAACTGTATTAAATGGTTAAGTCAAAAATTCTGGAAAACTTATCATAATAAGATATATGAGTCTAGTTTCAAGGAAAATTTATGGATCTAAATTTCGAGGTTCCTAACTCGAGTTATAGTCAATTTAGTCAGTATGACCCAGATGGACAGTTTCAAATTTTATGCCCCACATTAGTAGTTAAGTTTAGGTTGCGGAATTACCAAAATACCCTTAGAGGGTAAATTACCGAAATACCCCTGGGTTGCGAGATTACCAAATTACCCTTAGTGGGTGAGATTACCGAATTACGAAAATTCCCTTATGGGCCGAATTACGGAAATGCCCCTAAAGGGCCGATTTGTTATAATGCCTTAATGGGCTGATTTGTTATATAGCCATAATGGGCCGATTTGATAAATTGCTTAATGGGCCGATTTGATATATATATTATTTTGTGGGCCGATCTGATATATTGTTTAATGGGCCAATTTAACATATGGCTTAATGAGCCAATTTGATATAATTCCCTAATGGGTCGATTTTGTAAAGTGTTAATGGGCTAAACTTTTTCTGATTTAATTATTGTTGTTATATTTGTAAATATCATGATTTGCTATGTATGATGCATCTACATGAATTTGCATGGGTTGGGAAAATGTTGAAGAGAAGAAATTTTGGTGGCACTGCCACAAATATTATGAAAAGCGCTTTGATCACAATGATACATTCGATTACGTGGCTCTGCCACAAATTCTGATAATGGCTATGTGCCAACCTAAATATGGCTTTGTGCCATCGTGATTATGTCTTTGTGCTAAACGTATTTACCCGAGGCTATGTGCCTAACATATGAATTAACGACTCTATGTCGATCATTTTTACCAAGGCTGTGTGCTGGTTATATTACCGTATATGATATTCTGGTGACTCTGTCACATTTTGTCTGGTGGCTAAGCCACGTATATTCTGTTATTCTGGTGGCTTGTCCACAATTTGAATTTGAAATAAATGGCTAAATGCCTGCGATTGGTGTGTTGGCGGGGTGGGTTGACAAAAGATCCCCACAGGTGTGTTGGTTGGTACGGGTGGTGTGTAGCGGATGGATTATTAGGTTGGTTTGGGTTTGCATACATTCATACATTGCACATATATAAATATATTCTGTTTTGTAAATGGGCTTCGGTCCAAGTGCATGTTAAATGGGCTTAAGCCCAAGATGATTGCTATATGGGTTCAGGCCCAGTGTGGATGAGTAAGGGGATTTCACACTGAGTTCTCGTAACACTCACCCCCTTTTCTTAACCCTTGTAGGTAATGCTCAGTGACAAGGACTTGGGCCCATGGATGACTCGGTGGAGGCCATACTTCAGAAATGGTGTTATTGAAATTTAAATTTCTATTCCCGTTTATTTTATTATTTTGCTATTTTGGTTTAAGTTGTAATAAGGCCTCTAGAGTGTTTTATTATTTGCTTTATGGTTATTATACTTACTATTTTGCTTAAATTGTTTAAAATGAGAATTTTCTAAAAACTTAAATAAAGGTTTTCCAAAATCGATTAACAAATGGATTTCATAATAAACTTTTATAAATATTTTAACACAGAAGTTTTCACTCGAACTTTCAAACGATATTTTCAAAAGACACGGTTTTAAAGTTCACTACCTTGATTAATCTTTCAAAAATACTTGTATTTTATCTACGTTTCCGCAACGATTTCAAAATGCTTCTGCAACTCTATTTCTAAACATCACATTTTTGTAAATTGTTCATTTCAAATATGCTTTCGCTACTAAAAGGGTTTTTAAATATTATTACATTTTCAAGTAGTTAACAATTGCTTAAGTGATTTTGGTTTTAACAAAGAGGCTGTAATTCTCAAGCAAGTTTTTAATAATCGCAAAGATGGTTTTTACTTCCATGTGACACACTAGATTCGGGCCTCACTTCTAGGCCGGGTTTGGGGTGTTACATTATATCATGCATAATTTATATTATCATTTCAAATACTAAGCTTACCTTATTTTCATTAACATTAAACTTAGCACGTACCTAAACCTTTTATCTCAATTTCACATTCAATCACAACTCGTTAATGCCCGTTAACCCATTCGAAATTAAAAACGATACTCGGATTGTCGAAAAGCTCGTACAATGCCAACATCCCAGACGTGGTCTTACATGTAATCACACATCGATGCCACTGTCCCAGACAGGGTCTTACACGTAAATCACAAGTCGATGCCAACATCCCAGATGTGGTCTTACACGAAATCACATATCAGAAATCCTATGTCATGACATATGTATCCTAGCTATTCCTAAGGTTTGTACGGGGCTTCTGGACGTCGTAACTCGATCGATTCAAGCTCGTAAACAATGCTCCCATGCTTAATTCAATTCGACAAGTATATATATACAAGTAATAATTCAATTCGGCACTATTAAAATATATACAATCGAATTTAACGACATTTATTTACTTATGAACTTACCTCGGCAAAGACGGACGAACCGGGACGACTGTTCGACAACTTTAGTTTTCCCCCGATCCAATTCCGATATCCTCTTTTCTTGATCTAAATTAATACAAATTTAACTTATTTAATCACATATTCAATCAAATTCATCCAAAAACACATAAATGGGATAATTACACTTTTGCCCCTGACATTTCACATTTTTCACAATTTAGTCCCTATTTCACAAAACACAAAATTCACAAAATTTCTTTATACAAGTGCCTAGCCGAATTTTCCTCTAGTTCATATAAGCCCACATAATTTATTTATTTCAGATTTTAGTCCCTTAATATAACATTTTCGCAAATTAGTCTAATTTACTCAAATTCATCAAAAGTCCAAAGACAAAACATATTAATCTATCACATATCTTTTATTTTCCATCATCAAACAACAAAAACCACAAGCTTTCAACAATGGCAAAACACAAAATCATCATCCAATTCAAAAATTGAGACATGGGCTTGATAGATTACATAGCAACGATCTCAAAAACGTAAAAATTATCAAAAACCGAGCAAAACACTTACCTTAATTTAGCTTAGACATGGCCGAACCCTTAAAGCTCTTTTTTCTTTTCTTTTTCTTACAAGTTTCGGCTTTGATAAAAGATGAGCATGCTTGATTTTAGTTTATCTTTTATTATATTACATTAATTTACTAAATTATCATACTAACCTTTATAATATAATATGAAAACATTATAACTTAAGCCTAATACCGTCCATCCCATTTATCAATGGTTAAATTTCATTTTAAGGGCTTTAAATTTAAGAAACCATAGCAAAAAGGTACTTTTACATATAGCATGCTAATTTTTCATTTTATGCAATTAAATCATTTTTCTTAAATCGAGCACACAAACGATAAAATTTTCACACAAAATTTTCACACATATCAATTCACATTCTATAGACATCAAAAAAATAATATTAAAATATTTTTTTGACTCGAATTTGTGGTCCTGAAACCACTGTTCCGATTAGGGTCTAAATCGGACTGTTACAGTTAGGGTGTAACAACCCATTTTCTAGTGGTGTTGAAAATAGTGGTTTTAGGGCCACAATTTCGACGTGTCAGTCTGTAAATATTAATTATTTAATATTTACGAGGCCATTAATGTCGTATTAATTTTTGGTTAAAAAATTTTAATATTTAGGTAGTTAATTAATTAACAAAGACTAAATTGTAAAAGCTTAAAAAAGTTAGTTCTAATAGTTAAATGTGTTAAATGGTTATTAAAGCGTGAGTGGGTGGACCTGTATAGTAAAACCATATAGGAAATTAGTGGACAAATATGAACTAATTTTGGTTAGTTATTAAATTATCATATAAGGGTAAATAAGTAATTATGCAATTTAAACATTAAAAACATAAAAACAAATTTTCGTTCTTTGCCGAAATTGGAGAAGAAAATATCCATGATAGAAGTTTTAATATTTGTACCTTTAATGTCTATGCTTGTAAGTCTATTTTCATCTGTTTTCATGAATTTTATGTTTTTGGGATCATTTTAGCTTAACCTAGCTAACCTGGTGTTTAATTTATAAAACTGTTAAATGTTTTCGAAGATGCCATTGATGAGTTTAGTGTGTTTTTGAAGTTTAATGGTGCATTACTATGCTTGGGTGTTAAATAGAAATATTTTGTATGATTTTAAAGTTTAGGGATTTAATTTAAAATAAATTAAAATAAGCATGGTTTTCTTGGAAAATTTCAACATGTGTGGTGATAAACCATAATCTACACATATTTTAACCCCATGCTTGGCTTAATTTTGGATGATTTTCCATTGAATTTGATGAATTCGATGCTCCTAATCTCTTAATTTCATGTTTTATACTCAGGAGAGCTTACGGAGTCGAAAGGAATGAGAAACGGGTAAAAAAAAGGGACAAAACGGGCCTACTTAGGAAATCAACAAGGCCTGTGTAACATCCTGAATTAGGGGTTGTCTAAAATTTAATTAATTTCCCATGTGTACGCTTGAAGAATTAAATACTAGGATCATTTGGCATGTTTTAGGGTCTAAGAATAACCCCGAGCTAGGCCTGACTTAGAACTAAAAATTTCTTTCCAAGTGTTTTAAAGAAGGGAGCTAGGTGAGTTAGGGGTTAAGTAAAATTTAGGGAGAAGCATGACACAAAGAATTAATTGGCTAAGTGGCTACCGTGCGCCACTTAGGAGTTGGAGGTGAAGATGGGCACAGGTTCGAATGGCTGGAGCAGCGTTTTGCATTTTATTTTTATATATGCGGTGATGGGCTTAAGTAGGAAGGCTTTAAAATTAAATGATGGGGTTTTATGACATGAAAGTCAATTGGGAAGAGTGGCGGGCGTTTAAGAGGCTGCGGCGGTTGCCTCCACCGGGTTACGTGTTCGAACTAAATATACAAAGCAGTTAGCTTGGTTTTATTTTTATGCAAGTCATGTTAGGGGAGGGGAGTAATGGCGTGATTTTAGACTCTCAAGGTGATAAGGATAAACATTGTTTTTCCCTTTAATTTTCTAATTTGGAAGTGTTGTGATGTGGTCATATTATATTTTGTATTTGAAGAGGTGATAAAGGTAAGGATAGGAGATAAATGTTATTTTTGAGTGATAATTAAAAGCTGGAAATTATCACAAAAAGAGGGTGAGAGTTGGCCGAATGAAGGATTCATTAGGGCCATTCACATTCGGTTTTATCACCTAGAGAGAGGGGCCGAAATTCATAAAAAAATTCTGTTCTTTTCTCTTCTTGTTGCTGGCCGAATTCTTCCCAACCATAATTGCTAAAGTTCTTCAAAAATTCTCTTCTTCTTTTCTTCTACTTAGCCGAACCTACCCCCTCTCTTTTGCTAAAAAAATTGCACCTTCCATTTGTGTTGCTAGCCGAATATCTCTTCCATAAAGGGCTTAGGCCGAATCCTCCTAGTAAGGTGCTATCGATTTCCAAAGGGGGGTAAGTGTGTCACTTTAACATTCGGCTTCTTTTCTTTTCCTTTTGTGTGCCGAAAAGCTTGAGAAACAAGACTTGGTAAGTTGGCCGAATGAGGTTATGGTTCTAATGGTGTACGTTTTGTGTGTAGATAACGTTAAGGTATATTGAGGTAAGCTTTCAGGATTTGTTTTCCTAAGGTAAGGTGGTAAGTAACATTCGGCCATAGGCCTTGATTATGTATTAGTGTGCAAGCCAATTTTAACAAGTGTTTTTGGTAGGGATCTCAACAGGACAAGTGACAAATTCGGGATTTCGGTGAGTTTGGGTCAAGGATCTAGCGTCGTAGATCAGATCTTCGGGATCTAGGAATTTCAGTAGAAACAGGTGTGTACATACACACTTTATAACTAATTAATGTGCTAAGTATTTTGTGTATGCTAAATCGATTTGTGTAGATATGGGATTTAATACCATAAAGGTATGAGCAAGGATCCGAGTAAGTCCTTGTTGTTATGATGCTTTTGGGAAGCATGACATATTTGGTATATGTGGTTATAGCTAATGGTAAACTCTATGTATGTTGCTAAATGAACATGTTGGCATGATTTCTGCATATCATTGATTGATGTGGGTTAAACGAGTGGAGGGGGAACTCGATATTCGTGTCGACGGACACCATGGTTTGGTACCACATTTCGTGACTTCGGTCACCAGAGGTTTGGCACCTCCAGAGGTTTGGCACCTCATAGCGCCTCGTCCCAAAGGCTTAGCACCACGGTGGGTTGGCCCCACGCTTTACATTATGGGATTGACGCCAAGTGATTTGGTATCACACGATGGGTTGGCCCCATCATTTGATTTGTGACTTCGGGTCACCAAAGTGGTTTAGCACCACCAAAGGTGGTTTGGCACCACAATATGACGGATTTTGTGATCATCGTCACCAGTGGTTTGGCACCACCAGTGGTTTGGTACCACACGGGGTAGAGAAAGGTGTTTGGATGGCTAGGTTGGGTGCATATTAAACTGAATGCATGTTAAATTTTGTTATGACTTGTGTATGCTGTTGCACTAAACCGGGGGAAGGGTTACACATTGAGTCTTGGTGACTCACCTTCTCCTTTAACATTTTTCAGGTGACTCGTAGATCGCGGATGAGGAGCCGGATGGACTCGAGGAGGCCATGCAGTGGAAATATTGGTTTAAATGGACTTGAATTATTTTTACTTATTCCTGGTTTCATTTGCTCAAGTTGTAATAAGGCCTCCTAAGATTATTTTTATTACTTTGCATGTTTTGGATAATTTGTTTAAATTACTTAGTGACTTTAAAATGGTTATACATGTTTTCTTAAATTCAAACGTAAATGGTTTTTTTCTATGCCATCGGGTATGTCCAAAATCGGTAACAACTGATTTAATATAATTTTTAAACAACTAAGTTAAGTTTTGTTTCTTCATACACACAAATGTTTTATTTAACGAGATAATTGAAAATAAGATGTTTTCATCAAAACTCAAATCGGCTAAAGGGATTTTCAAAATGGTTTTCTCTGTGACATACCAAATTTGGTCGTAATGTTTGGGCCGGGTTTGGGGTGTTACAGCCTGGACCATTGGACACGGCTTTGTGTTTCGAGCAAGGATCAACCAAGGACTGGAATATCGACCACGGGAAGATCACACGGCGGTGTATGGCGATTCGGATCGACCACGGCCAAGGGAGTCCACCACGGGAGTGTCACACGGGCGTGTCCCTGCCAAGACTAGGATGAATTCTATTCGGAATAGGATACTTGTGGGCCAAGTAAGGTATCTCAAAGCTTATATAAACACCCTAGAGGGCAACCTAAAAGGGAGCTCGACAGGACGTCGAATAGACACCGAGTAGAAGGAGAAAATACTCCAAGACAGCCGTCGGGAACAGCTTAGGAGAAGGATCTCCATCAAGACTGAGGATCTCCCATCAAGTTCTTTAGGAGTTTTTGGGTTTTCTTATGTTTTGTTGTTTTTTGTAACACCCCAAACCCGACCCATGCGTTAAGATCGGATCTGACATGTCACATGAGAAAAACATGTTAAATCCTTTTTATTCGTACTAATATATAAATTGTTTAGTTATGATTGAGAAAATGAGTTGATTTGAGATATTTGATAATGTACTACTAACCTCGAAGGTTGTTTGATAAATCGATAATTTGAACTAAAAAAAAATCTTTATAAATCGTAACTTTTGAAAATATCGTTGATAGTTCGAGAAAAACTTTCCGAGCTAAAATATTTGTAAAAGTTTGTTATGAAATCCATTTGTTAATCTATTTTGGAAAACCTTTATTTAAGTTTTAGAAAAATTCCCATTTAAAATCATTCAAGCAAAATAGTAAGTACGACAAATATAAAGCAAAAATAAAATATTCTAGAGGCCTTATTACAACATAAAAAAACTCAAGATAGTAAGAGTAATAAAATAAGCGGAAATAGAAATCTAAAGTTCAATAACACCATTACTGAAGTATGCCCTCCACCGAGTCATCCATGGCCCAAATCCACATCATAGAGCATTACCTACAAGAGTTAAGAAAAAGGGGGAGTGAGTTACAAGAACTCAGTGTGAAATCCCCTTACCGTCATCCACTGGGCCTGAACCCATATAGCAATATCATGGGCCTAAGCCCTTTTACATAACAATCTTAAAATGAAGCAAATGTATGAATGTATGCAACCCAACCCATCCTAGATATCCATCCGCTACACACCACCCGTACCATCCCATCACACCTGTGGGGATCAAGTTAACCCACCCCGCCAAACACACCAATCACAGGCAAGTTGCCATTTATATTATAATTTGATTGTGGCCAAGCCACCGGAATCATAGTGAAACATATTAACAAACATTTTTATGGCAAAGCCACTGGGTTACACTTCTCTTCAACATTTTTCCCATCCCTTGCAAAAATTATGTAATGCAACATATATTATAAAACATAATAATTTCAAATATAAACAACAATCATTAATCCAGAGATTTGATACGATAAATCAGCCCATTATCACACTTTGTAGTTCGGCCCATTAGGGCAATCTATCAAATCGGCCCATAGGGGCATTTTCGTAATTCAGTCCATAAGGGTATTTTCGTAACTCGACACTTTTAAGGATTTTTAAGCAATACGGCCCATTAAGGCATTCTAGCAAATCGGTCCTTTAGGGGCATTTCCATGATTCGGCTCATTGGGGCATTTTCGTAATTCAAAACTTAGGGGCATTTTCGTAATTTTACAAATAATCCCTAATTTGACAAATCTCAGTATTTACGATGTTTAGGCAAATTAATCGATTCATACCATTTTACCGATTTTGAGTTTTTAAGCAAAAATGATCGATATTTCTAATATGATGCTAAAACACAGATTTACGGGATTTCGGTGAGATTACACACCTGATTACGGTAAGTATTAAACTCTCTTGATCTTCGGCACCTATGACAACATAATACTCGATTAATCTAATGAACGAGATTTTTATTAATCTAAATCTAAATCATCGATCTAAAATACTTACTTTCTAAATCGTGAACGACCATGATTTGTCGATTCTCACCGGATGATGGTCCACAACCCGGTGGAAAATCTCAAATCGCCGATACCACCTTTCGTTTGAACTTAGGAGTAGGAATCGCAAATCCACTCCTTTTGAGTTCTCCAATCGCTTTTCCTTTCGATTCGGTATCGTTTGCCTCCATTGAAAAGATCTCGGTTAGAAAACTATTACTGTGAACGAAAGTAATCGTTTAGGGATAAGATTCGGCTTACCTCTATTTTCGAAAGATCAACGATTGATATAGTCCCTAGGACAAACGTGTATACATAATCATCAATCCGTTTAAGCGAAATAACCAAGTATTGAGATATTGAACCTTGAAGAAATCTTACCTTGACAATAATAGATCCACTTTGATCGATTGGGCACAAGACTAGAAGTGATTCGGCTAAGATGTGATATTCGGCCAATCCACTAAAGTACTACAAATAGAAGATTATCAAAATATGAGGGAGTGTGGGAAAACACCATTTCGATTTAGAAACAATACGAAATAACCAAATGATGAGGAATATTCATTCGGCTAAGGAGAAAAAAAATTGAAAGGATTTCAATAAAACACTCACCCGATTTAATCAAGAAAGAAAAATCCAACTTGTATGATGAGGAAGAGAAGATAATCAAGGTTCGGTTATGGAGAAAATGAACAAGAAATTTCGGCTATGAAAGTATGGATTAGAGAAGAAGAAAGAAGGGTTGAAAAATTTTGTGAAAAATAAAAGAAAGATGGAGAAGGAGTGCTTAACTAGTTTCGATTTTCAAAGGGAAGATGAGTGAAAATAATTTGGTCACAATGGCTAGGTGATTTCGGCAAGACAAAGAAGAAAAAAAAACAAAAGAAAAATACCCACTATTGGCTTGAAGTTTCGGCAATGAGAAAAGAAGTTGAAGAAAAGAGCACAAAAGAATACTAAAAGAAATTAGGCCTAACAAGCACCAAAAGTCAACCAAAAGACTAAAGAAAATTTGGCTACTCCCAAGACCCTTCTCAAACCGTGTATACCATACCAAAAGGATCAAAAATTGACCATAAAAACTTTCCAAAACATTCTCCCCAAAACCGGCCAACATATCCCCCTTTTTGCTTATTTTCTTTCATTTCTTTCCTTACCCTGATCCTTACCTTATTTCCTTAGCCACCTTTCCAAAATTAAAAGGTCTTCCTTGCCTTAAATACATCTATGACCGACACTATGGATGAATAACACAAAAAAATAGTCAAAATTTGCATCAAGTGGGATTCAAACCTCCTCCCTTAAAGCCCTTCATGTGACGCCACACCCTCTTTACCATATGCTCATTTATGCTAGCAATTTACTCACTTATTTCCATAAGCATTGATGCCATTTACCCTCTCTCCTTAAAGTGCTTAAACACAAAAAATTTACTAAAGCCCAATTCAGCCCCGAGCCTTCTTAGGACCCCTTAAACATACACAATTAATATTTTTAACTAGCCTAATGCAAGAAATAATGCAACACATAAAATTCTAAATTTTAGGATGTTACAATTTTCCTCTTTTATGATGTTTCCCTCTTTTAGTATGAACTAAATCCCTTAAATACCTAAGGGGATGAAACCTAAGACAAATCTTATTATTATTTGATTTATGAGATAAAAACTTGTGCTTATTCTTAATTGTGAGTTCTTATTCTTGTTTTGATAAATCAGGTTATTGATTCAAGTCGAATGTGCTTATTCAGTGGAGCAAAAGTCCCTTTTTAAGAGTAGATCAACACAATTAAGCGGAGTTGATTGCAACCCTAGAGATAGAGCGGCAAAATCACGGATTAGGGTCAAACCTAATAAGGGAATCCATAGATCGAGTTAATGCGACAATAGGGTTTTAATTAGAAAGATATTTCAATTAATCAACCTAGAGTCGATTGTTAGTAGCCTCGAGAGAGGTATTAATATAATTTAGGGATTTCTACTGGATTAAGCCAAGTGAATAAATCGCATGAATCAAAAGTAATAAGTGAAGTCTAGGTGGATTCTTCCTTAGGTATTGTCTATCTCATATAAGTTGTCCAAAAGTATTTTCCCAATTTACTCTCTGTCGCGTTCATATATAGTTAAATTAGTTAGTTAATTTTAGATTAAAAACAAATCCCCTTAATTATTAGGCTAGATAATAAAAAGATAGTTAATACTAGTACTCTTTGTCCTTGAGGATACGATATTCCGGACTCACCACAGCTATACTACTGTTCGATAGGTGCGCTTACCTTTGTCGAAATAATAGTTAGTTTCGAGATCGATCAAGTTTTTGGCACTGTTACCGGGAACTAAGATATTAGGAACACTAAATTTTTATTACTTTAGCCATTATTTTTATTTATTGTAATTTAATTTTTAATTTCTTTCTACTTTTCTAATTTTTCTTTCTTTGCTTCTGGCAGGAACTTTTAGTTTATGACTAGAAGGAACCCGTCAGGACCTTTACTTTTTTACAGTGATATAGAAGGTACAGCTCGCAGAAGCCGAAGAGAAATAAGGCGAAGTCTACAATACATAGAAGAAGAGTAAGAAGATAAAACTAATACTACAGAAGAGATGGCTGATAATAATTCGCTACCCCCTGTGGTTGCTGCAAACTCGGTGAATCAAAATCCTGCTCCTCGTACTATGTATGATTATGCTAAACCTACTTTAACAGGAACTGAATCAAGTATTGTTAGACTCGCTTTGTTCTTTGCAAATAATTTTGAATGAAACCTAACACTATACAGATGATTCAGCAATTTGTTCAGTTTGATGGTTTGCATGATGAGGATCCAAACAATCACTTGGCAAATTTTCCAGAGTTTTGCGACACTTTTAAAATTAATGGCGTTTCTGACGATGCCATTCACCTACGGTTGTTTCCCTTCTCGTTGAGGAACAAAGCTAAACAGTGGTTGAACTCGTTACCATGAGGATCAATCACTACATGGGATCAAATGACCGAAAAATTTTTACTAAAATATTTTTCGCCGACTAAAACGGCTAAGTTGAGGAATGATATCTCTTCTTTTGTGCATATGGATTTAGAAACACTTTACGATGCATGGGAGAGATACAAGGATCTACTGAGAAGGTGCCCTCACCATGGGTTACCATTATGGCTACAGGTTCAAACCTTTTACAACGGTGTGAACTCTCGACTAGGCAGTTGATTGATGCATCCGCCAGCGGTACACTAAACAATAAAACACCTGAGGCTGCTTATGAATTCATTGAAGAGATGTCACTGAATAATTATTAGTGGTAAGTTATGAGGACAAAGCCAACAAAAGCAGCCAGTGTTTTCAACCTCGACGCAGTAACCATGCTATCAAACCAGGTAGAACTGTTAAATAAAAAGATTGATGTTTTGTGTGGTTCTTTGCAGGTACATTCGATGATGCATTACGATACGAATAGAGGAGGAATGGGCAATACAAAATATCCATCCTACAACCCTTGCATAGAAAACGAACAGATAAACTATATGGGTAATAATTCTAAACCTTAGATTAATCCCTATAGTAACACTTATAATCCAGGTTGGAGGAACCATCTCAATTCTTCATGGGGTGGTCAAGGAAGTCAGAGACAACAACCCCTTCTAGGCTTCCAACACCAAACCTACCAGCAGGAGAAAAAGCCGAGCCTTGAAGATGTGTTAGCAAAGTTTATTTCGATGTCAGAAACTCATTTTTAGAATACCGAAACAGCGTTGAACAATCAGCAAGCATCGATTCAAGGGCTTGAGAATCAAATTGGATAACTGGTTAAGTTAGTTTCCGAAAGGCAACCAAGTAGTTTACCTAGTAACACCAAACTTACACCAAAAGAGCATGTGAAAGTAGTTACGCTAAGGAGTGGGAAGGAGTTGGTTGAAGCTGGAAAGAAGATGCCACAAGAAACTAATAAGGAAAAGGGTGAGGAGGTAAACGAGAATGTAACACCGGTACTTAAAGAGTATAAACCACCGATCCCATATCCGGCAAAGTTGAAGAAAGACCGCATGGACGCACAATTCGGTAAATTTCTTGAACTTTTTAAACAATTACATATTAACTTACCTTTTGTTGAAGCTATTTCATTCACGACATACGCAAAATTCTTAAAAGAGCTTCTAACAAATAAAAGGAAGTTTGAAGAGCTATCAACTGTGGAACTTAACGAGGAATGTTCAGCTATTCTCCAAAATAAACTTCCAACCAAATTAAAAGATCCAAGAAGTTTTACCATTCCCTGTTTAATTGGTAGTTTAAATATTGAGAAAGCATTAGCTGATTTAGGTGTCAGTATTAGTTTAATGCCTTATAAAATGTTTAAGCAACTTGGTCTTGGGGAACCAAACCCCACTAGGATGAGTATCCAATTAGCTGACAGATCTTTTAAGTATCCTAGGGGAATTATTGAAGATGTTTTGGTAAAAGTTGATAAATTCATATTCCCTGTTGATTTTGTTATGCTTGACATGGATGAGGATGTTGAGGTACCTTTAATTTTAGGACGCCCATTTTTAGCCACTGATAGGGCTGTTATTGATGTAGGAGATGGTAAACTTGTGCTCAGGATAGGTGACGAGGAAATTATTTTTAAAATTTATGATGTTAAGTGATACTCTAGAGAGCAAGATGATTCCTGTTATTTTATCGATGCTATTGATCATTCTATTCAATATTACTTTCAGGAAATCATACATAAAGACACGTTGGAACTGTGTCTTGCCCAAGGAGGGGAGGCCGATGACGATACCAATAAGATGGGGGAAGTAAAAATTTCTTCCCCAAGACAAAATAAGTATGATGGCATGGAAATTAACAACGAACTAAAACAAAAACCCTCTATTGAAGAACCCCCCAAATTGGAATTGAAACAGTTACCAAATCACTTAGAGTATGCATTCCTCGGAGATAATTCTACACTACCGGTAATTATATCTTCAGAATTGGAACCCAATGAGAAAGACAAGTTAATACAGGTACTAAAGGAGCATAAAAGAGCCATAGCTTGGAAGATTTCTGACATTAAAGGGATAAGCCCATCGTTTTGCACCCACAAAATTCTAATGGAAGATGAATATAAACCATGTGTGCAACCTCAAAGACGATTAAATCCCAACGTGAAGGAAGTTGTTAAAGCTGAGGTAATTAAACTTCTAGATGCTGGGATTATTTATCCTATTTTTGACAGTACTTGGGTAAGTCCTGTGCAGGTTGTTCCAAAGAAGGGAGGCATGACTGTTGTAGCCAACGAGAAGAATGAATTGATTCCAACAAGGACAGTCACAGGTTGGAGAGTTTGCATTGACTATAGGAAGTTAAACGATGCCACGAGAAAAAATCACTTCCCCTTGCTCTTCATTGATTAGATGTTAGAAAGATTATCTGGGCATATGTACTATTGCTTCTTAGACGGACTCTCTGGCTACTTCCAAATTCCAATAGCTCCTGAGGATCAAGAAAAGACAACATTTGCATGTCCATATGGTACGTTTTCTTATCGTAGAATGCCTTTTGGATTATGTAATGCTCCTGCTACTTTTCAGCGATGCATGCTAGCCATCTTTGATGAACTCGTGGAAGATATTATGGAGGTATTTATGGACGACTTTTCGGTATTTGGTAATTCTTTCCATCTTTGCCTTAAAAATTTAAAACGAGTTCTAATGAGATGTGAGGAATTGAAACTTGTGCTTAATTGGGAAAAGTGTCACTTTATGGTTCGAGAAGGGATTGTATTAGGTCACAAAATTTCTAGTAAAGGGATTGAGGTTGATAAAGCAAAAATTGAAACCATAGAAAAATTACCTCCCCTAGTTCGATTAAGGCTATTAGAAGCTTTTTAGACACGCTGGATTTTATAGAAGATTTATTAAGGATTTTTCTAAAATAGCTAAGCCTTTAACTAAATTACTAGAAAAAGATGTGCCTTTCAATTTTGATCAGGAATGTTTAGATGCATTTAATACCCTCATTAATAAATGCTCCGATTATAATTGCACCTGATTGGAATTTACCCTTTGAACTAATGTGTGATGCGAGTGATTTTACAGTAGGTTCAGTTTTGGGACAGCGAAGAGACAAGCATTTTCAGCCAATTTATTACGCTAGCAAAACATTGACAGCCGCGCAAGAAAATTACACCACCACAGAAAAAGAGTTGCTAGCTATGGTTTTTGCATTTGATAAATTTAGAAAGTATTTGATATTATCTGAAGTTGTCATTTACACTGACCATTCAGCTCTTCGTTATCTTTTAACTAAATCTGATGCAAAACCACGACTCATAAGATTGATTTTACTCTTACAAGAATTTGATTTGGAAATTCAGGATAAGAAAGGAGCTGAAAACCTCGTGGCAAACCATCTTTCTAGGCTGGAAAATCAACATATCAAAGAACTCGATGAAAGTGAGATAAATGACTTGTTTCCTGAAGAACAACTCTTTGCTATCTCCGACTCCGAGGTACCTTGGTTTGCAGATATTGCGAATTATTTAGCTGCTAACATCCTACCAAAAGGGTTAACACATCATCAAAAGAAATGATTCTTTGCTGATGCGAAAAAATATTTTTGGGTGGACCCTTTTCTGTTTCGTATATGCGCAGATCAAGTAATTCGGAGATGTGTTACAAAGGAAGAAGCAAGCAAAATACTAGAACATTGCCATTCAGGACCATCATGAGGACATTATAGTGGGATTAGGACAGCACAGAAAACGCTCGAATCAGGTTTTTATTGGCCCACTCTGTTCAAAGACGCTAATAGGTATGTTGCTTCGTGTGATAGATGTCAGAGAACAGGTAATATCTCTAAACGCGATAAAATGCCTCAAACATATATGTTATCATGTGAAATATTTGATGTATGGGGTATTGATTTTATGGGTCCATTCCCTAGCTCATTTGGTAATAAATACATCTTAGTAGCAGTTGATTATATGTCAAAATGGGTGGAAGCTCAAGCCTTACCTAATAATGATGCTAGAGTGGTAGTAAGATTTTTTAAGAAACTCTTCTCTCGATTTGGAACACCTAGAGCAATTATTAGTGATAGGGGTACTCATTTTTGTAATACTCAATTTGATAGAGTCTTAAAGAAATATGGAGTACACCACAGAACAGCTACCCCCCTTATCACCCTCAAACCAATGGACAAGTGGAAGTAGCAAATCGAGAGCTTAAGCGTATTCTAGAGAAAATAGTAGAATCGAACAGGAAAGATTGGACATTAAAAGTAGACGATGCTTTATGGGCCTATAGAACCGCTTTTAAAACCCCCATAGGAACATCCCCATACAGACTTGTCTACGAAAAGAGTTGTCATCTACCGTTTGAATTAGAGCACAAAGCATTTTGGGCTACAAAATTTTTAAATTACGATCTTAAACTTGCAGGTGAGAAAAGATTGATACAGTTGAACGAGCTAGATGAGTGGCGAGCGAATGCCTACAAGAACTCACATTTATACAAAGAAGCAACAAAGTGACGCCATGATGCTCGTTTGAAGCAACCTAAGCAGTTTGAAGTTGGAGATCTTGTTTTACTATACAATTCGAAGCTCAAGTTGTTCCCTGGAAAGCTGAAATCCAGATGGTCAGGTCCATTCGTAATCAAAACCATTTTTCCCTATGGCGCGATCGAGGTAACTCATCCGACTCGTGGCACATTCAAGGTAAATGGTCAACACCTTAAACTATATAAAGAAGAGGATTTTAGAGATATTAGAGAGGAGCTTCACCTCCGTGAACCTCTATAAAGAGCAGATACAAGGTAAGTCTAGATTAGGACTCTAAACAAGCGCTTCTCGGGAGGCAACCCGAACACTAACCCCATTAATATTCATACTTTCAATTTTTAGTACCTAACTAAAAACTAACCAGATTAATAAGCGCAGGTTTCCATACCACACGGCCTTTCCCACGGCCGTGGCCGTGGCCGTGTGGACACCACGGGTAGGCACATCGGCGTGGCGGAGACTGTAACATCCTGAAAAGGGCCTATGCATTTTCAGTTTAATTGTGCGAAATGACATGTCTTATGTGTTATGAATGTATTCTGAATATTTTTGGAAACTAGGAAATGTAAGGAAATGTCATAGAAATGTTAAGTTTTAAAGTTCAAAAAGGGGAAACTAAGGCAAGGTGGTCTTAAGAGAAAATGCATGTGAAATATGACATACAAATAGCCTTGGTAAAATGGCTACAAGGCACCACTTAGGGCCTAGCAAGTGACGCCATGTCCAAAGAGAAAGGGGCCAAGGTTCGAGTCACATAGGAAGAAAAATAAAAGATTTTTATTTTGCTACAAGGAGCAAGGGAGTTGGACGGCATGAAGGCTCTTAAAAGAGGAGTTTTATCCTCTTTAAATTTCGGTTAAATAGGTGGATAAATGAGGGATAATTATTGGTATAATTAAAAGGATTATTTCTTTTAATTTTAAATTAAAGGGATAAAGCTATCAAAATAGAAGAGTGGTGGCCAAGTAAGGGAGTCTTGGCCTTGTAATTTCGGGACAATGAGGAGAACTAAGGCCATTCATTCATTCTCTTCCCTCTGCCGAATTTTCCTAGCAAAATCCTCTCTTCTCTGCTATCTTGTCAAAACCGAAATCTCTAGCAAAGCAAGCCGATTTATTCACCTTTCTTCTCTTCCTTTTTCTTTTTCTCTCAACCTTCCAAAAGCCGAAGGTTGTGAGATCATCATCTATCCATATCCGAATCCCTGAAGGTTGAAGTGAAGGTGCAATCGATTTCTTCAAATAAGGGTAAGATCCAAGTTTGGTTTCCATTCTTTTATAGACTTATCAAAATTTAGGGACTAATCCCTATTATTGATTTTGGCCGAAATATGGAAGGATCTTTCGGGATTATCAGAGTAGGCGACTAAAAGGAGGATTTTTCGGGATTTAAATCTTCAAGGTAAGACATGTGAATATTCGGCCAAAGGCCATTAATTATGTTTAAGGATGAAATCGGATCTAACATGAGTCCATAGGTATTTCGACAACTCCCTAAGCAAGTGAATCTTTTCGGGACTTTAGAATCCACAAGGTAAGCATATAAGGTATTCGGCCAAGGCCTATTTTTGGTATTTAGAATCGTTTCTTATTTATTCAAAAGCCGGAAACCGACATAGCTAAGTGATTTAATGGCTAGCCGATTTCAAGAAGGAACTCAACAGTTTTTGGGATTTGATCGGCACAAGGTAAGTTTTGGTTACAATAATCCTTCGGGATTCAGTCTTATGGCCAAATAGGCTTTTACTAAATAGTAAGGGATTGACCAAATGTAGGGATTAAGGATCTAAAGCGATAGATCGGTTTTTCTTTTTTTTTTCGGGATTTCAAGGAATACGCTAAGTTAATCAGGTGTGTACCTCACACTACTTCTTAATTTATTTATGGCATTATTTAATTTGTATGTGACTAAGAATGTGCAAGAATATGGCTAAGGTACCGTGAATGGTACAAAGTACCCAGGTACGTATCCTACTCCTTCTAGGATTATGAACTATGTTAATTGTAACATAAGAGTAAGAACAAGAATGTGAACTCTGGCATATTTATGCATATTATTATATGGGGCATATGGGTTATTGAAAAGGGGAAGTGAATGTGGTGACCTAAGACCACGAAATCTGAATGTGGTGACCTAAGACCACGATAATCTAAATGTGGTGACCTAAGACCACGATATCTTAGTGTGGTGACCTAAGACCACGAATACTCATAAGGGCGATGAGCACGTCGACTGCAGTGACTGCCTTCGATGGTGTGTAGCGGATGGAGGGTCGACTTAGTAGTCCCCACGGTGTGCAGGTTGGTACGGGGATGTGTAGCGGATGGCATATAGGTTTGGGTTGGGATTGCATCATAATTTTGATCTATTATGTGAATTGATATGTGAAGTGATTACGTATGCCTAAGTTGTTAAGATTTAGTGTTGTAGTACGCATTGAGTCTGTTGACTCACCCCGTTGTGGGAACATGTTTCAGGGGATGAACAGTGATGGACCGAGACGGCAGAACTTGTGGTGGCCATGCTCAGCTTGAAGTTTTATTTAATTTGGACATTTTAATTTATTTAAGCACTTTATAAATTTTATTTTGGGTTTTATTTGATGTAATAAGGCCATAGTGAACTATGTTAATTTCCGTTCTATTTGCTATGTGACGAAATTTTATTAGAGCTTAAGTCAATTTAGTTTAAGAATAAACTTTAAATATTTTGTCACTCGAGGTAAATGGGTTTTTAACATAAAACAAACTTGTTTTCAACTCAAGCCCAACCCACAAACAAACTTTCTTCTAAACCCACAGTTTTTCAAAGGTAATAAAGGAAATGTGAACTGGTTTTCTTCAAGGAACATACCAGATCCGGTCAAGGCTCGTGGGCCGGGTTTGGGATGTTTCAGAGATTGTGCGAGCCAAGGACGTAAATTTTTCCCAAAACACGGGCTACGATAAAATGCCACGGTCGTGCAACACAGTCGTGGTCAAAACTGACTCAAAAACACGGGCTGCAATAAAAGGCCACCGCCGTGCGATAAGGCCGTGGTCGACACTGAGTAAGTGACACGGGCAAGTGACACGCCCGTGCCTATAGACAGTGGTCGACAATGACTAAATCAACACGGGCGTGGGAGAAACGAATGAAGCATCACACGGCCGTGCGATATTGCCGTGTGCCATAACATGCCCATAGAACACGGACATGGGACTCAACTCAGACACGCCCAAATTTAAAATTCACGAAACACACGGGCCATTAAAAGGGAACACGGGAGTGGCCCCTAACCGTGTGCCCTATCCCCTATTTAAACCCCCCACTATTCATTTTCTTCCCCTCCAAAACCCTATCAGTTTGCAGTCAAGCCTTCCCCCCTCCTCCCCATTCCGGCCACCGACTCTTTCTACTTTTCCTCTTACTTCCCCTCCCTCCTATTTTCCCTTCCCTTTCTTCTTCCCCTCCTCTTCTTCTCCACACAAATCCACGCCCGTGCACCATCACCACGACCGTGTGCCACCACCTCGACCGTGCCATTTCCTTCAACACCTCCATCAGTTCCCCTTCTTCACCATTGATTACTTATTTTTTAAAATTTTATATTATCCCTTGTTCATATTTTCATGATTTAAATTCCTATTTATTACTCATTATCTTGTTTTATTTAGTTTGGGTTAGTTTGATAGTTCATTATTTTAGTGTTACTAATGCTATTAAACCCGCTTCGAATGAGGACTAGTATTTACATTCTACACTATTTGATGAAATATAATAGGATTCTACTAGAATAGAACAATTGTTTGGCTGGTAATGATATTGGATTTATGGAAACTATTTGGCATTTTCAGGTACATAATGACTCCCCCACGTGGGAAGAAAACAGCTGTGCCCGTTTCCAAAAAATGGAAAGGTGCCGGTGCCACTTCCTCTAGCGCTTCTGTCGAAGTACGCCACCCATTCCTACAGTTTCCTTCGAAACCCCAGGAGGAGCTTTTTCGGTTACTTCGAGCACGACCCCTCGGCGTGGGGAGGTGTATTGATTGGACCGCCCTAGAGCAGGTCCAGCTAGCCGACGCGATTCGAGCCCTATTATCCACCGACCCGTGGGGGCACTTCTTTGATATCATCGAGCCTACGTACCTAGAGCTCACTTTGGAGTTTTGTTCCACTTTCACCCTCCAGACGGTCATGACAAACTATGAAGACTCCGGCACAATCCAATTCCATCTTAGAGGCCTCATACGTGAGCTGAGTGTCCCACAGTTCGGAGCCGCTTTGGGCCTTTACACCGAAGAATTCATGGAGGAGGAGGAATTCGAGAACCTCCATCGCCACATCCATCACTCCCCTTCTAAATGTTGGAATGACTTAGCCCCCGGCTCGGCTACCTATGACCCCAGCTGCTCCAAAGCATCAGTTCTCGCCCCCTCATTGAGGTATTTGCACGCTCTCCTCGCCGATACTCTGATAGGGAGGAGAGAGAGCACCGGCGTCGTCAACACTCACGACGCCTACTTTTTATGGTGCATGGCGAATGGGCGCGTCTTCGATTTAGCATACTTCATCACCCGTGCCATTCAACATCAGACAGAGCAGCATAGGAGAGGGGTCATCTCCATGGGTCATACATCACGCGCCTAGCTCGATATTTTGGGCTCTTTAACACCGCCGCTCAGACCTCCTCGCTAACATTGATAGGACAGATGTCCCCACAAGGCATCCAGACGATGATTCACATGAGGATGATCGAGCGCTGCCGTGGGTTTGATCCTCCCCAGTACCGGCTTGTGGAAGCCACCGAGCAGGATGATCCAGAGGACATTACTGATGATGTCCCACCACAGCATGATGAGCCATTTTCAGCACCACACCCCCCTCGCCGACCAGTTCATGCGGCCGCTTCAATATCTGACATCTCTGAACGCCTCAATCAGTTCGAGCATTATTGTACTCAACAATTTAATGACACCGCTCGACGATTTAATAGCATCGAGGCGACTCTTCAGCAGATTTGTCATCACTTTCACATATCGCCGCCTCCACTACCTCGCGATCCAGTCGATGATGAGGACCTTTGAGTCCCTTTATTTTTATTTTTATTCTTATCTTTATTTTTATTTTTATTTTTATTTTTATTTTTATTTTTATTTTTATTTTTATTTTATTTTTTATTTTCACTTTTATTTTTATTTGATTGTTCAAATATTTACCTTTCTTGTTTAAAACTTTTATTAGTATAGTTCAATTTCTTTTATCTCCGGCTGTCTAATTATCGAGTAAATATAACAACGTCCACTAATAGAACTCCCTAAAAATTTACTACTGACTTCGCAGTTTACAAAGGTTCAAGGTGCCACTAAAGGAACGAACACACCATCGGAGTATTCTCCCCCACCTTCACCTCTGGATAGTGATCATGTTCATCATTGGTTATTTTCTAAGGATTCCATCCACAATTCAGGAAGTTTTACTTCTCTTCCTCTCTTATGATTTCTAACTTTATTGTTATTATACATTTTTTGTACATTGAGGACAATGTACATCTTAAGTGTGGGGAGATTATTGATTTCATTATCAGAAAATCCCTGAATTATGGCTTGTTCTTAAGTGAATTTTCTCATATTACTGTTAGAATGAAATTTCTATTGATTTATGATTTTCATTGATATGTTTTAGATTAAGTCATAGCTAATTGTGCCTTGATGATTTAAACTTTAAGATATTAGAGAATCAACCATGATAAGTCTATTTTCTGTAATTAAAATTTCTAGGTTGTTTTCCTAAATTTAAATATTACTTTGAAGTTTGAAATTTGCAAGGTTGACATCAAAAACCATAATTTCTGTGAGTCTTTGAGCCTTTTAGAGCATATTCTTTTCTTGCTCACTTTATTGATTATGAGTATGTCAACATTGACTTGTTATTCTAGAACTTGCTTCGATCATACATGTCGAGACCACACCTCTGATTTGATATACTGAGATGATAAAGGCACCTAGGTTTTAACCCACTTATTCCACTAAAAAGCCTACCCGTTTAATTAACCCCTAGTGACCCCTTTGAAACCTAATCAACCATTTCTTGACTCACCCATTAATATTAACCCAAAACCCACTTTGTATTTGTTATCACCATTTCTCTTGACTACCCTTATATCGAGATTTGATTTGATCGGTTGCTTAACTATTTTCTTTATTTCAGCTGTTAAATTCTATCTTATTATTATTGCATGCGCTTGTGCTAAAAAAAACCGAAGTATATTCATTATTAGTTCTATGTTATTTGAGCTTATGCGTCAATTTCACATTTTGAGAAGAAGCTCGTGTGATAATTCCTAATTGTTATAATTATTTAAGTTTTAGTTACTTTTCTAGTTAGGTAATTTATCAATTCAATCTCGATACTAACCCTCTAATTCAGCCTTTATCCACACCTTTAACCCAAGCCCCATTACAACCCTTTTAAAGACCTTTTGATTTGTGTATCATCTCATTTTACAGTGGTGGAGATTTGATTTTCAGGCAAGCCTATGGGATTAACTTTTCATGTTTGACTTTTTGAGTGCTTAATTTGAACCTTAAACACTTTGAGTGATTTGAGTGAATCTTTGGTAAGGATGTCAATTCTTGTCGATTTTGGATCAAAGGTAATTTATTTAGATGAGGAGAGACACCTATATTTTCGTGCTATAAAAATTTATGACTTAGATTGTTTGAATCTTTAGTAATCTTTTAGTTAAATTATCAATGTATGAATTATCTATGAATTATGATAAAACATTATTGATGAGGATTATGAATTGAGAGAGTTAATTTTAATTGTGAGTTGAGGTTTTGCTTGAGGACAAGCAAACGCTTAAGTGTGGGGATATTTGATAAACCATAATCTACACATAGTTTAACCCCATGCTTGGCTTAATTTTGGATGATTTTCCATTGAATTTGATGAATTCGATACTCCTAATCTCTTAATTTCATGTTTTATACTCAGGAGAGCTTAGGGAGTCGAAAGGAACGAGAAACGGTTAAAAAAAAGGGACAAAACGGGCCAACTTAGGAAATCAACCACGGCCTGGAATATCGACCACGGAAAGATCACACGGCCATGTGTGGCGAACAGGATCGACCACGGCCAAGGGAGTCCACCACGGGAGTGTCACACGGGCGTGTCCCTGCCGAAACTAGGATGAATTCTATTCGGAATAGGATACTTGTGGGCCAAGTAAGGCATCTCAAAGCCTATATAAACACCCTAGGGGGCAACCTAAAAGGGAGCTCGACAGGATGTCGAATAGACACCGAGTAGAAGGAAAAAATACTCCAAGACAGCCGTTGGGAACAGCTTAGGAGAAGGATCTCCATCATGACTGAGGATCTCCCATCAAGTTCTTTAGGAGTTTTTGGGTTTTCTTATGTTTTGTTGTTTTTCCTCTTTTATGATGTTTCCCTCTTTTAGTATGAACTAAATCCCTTAAATACCTAAGGGGATGAAACCTAAGACAGATCTTATTATTATTAGATTTATGAGATAAATACTTGTGCTTATTCTTAATTGTGAGTTCTTATTCTTGTTTTGATAATTCAGGTTATTGATTCAAGTCGAATGTGCTTATTCAGTGGAGCAAAAGTCCATGTTTAAGAGTAGATCAACACAATTAAGCAAATTTGATTGCAACCCTAGAGATAGGGCGACAAAAATCTACCGGATTAGGGTCAAACCTAAGAAGGGAATCCATAGATCGAGTTAATGCGATAATAGGGGTTTTAATTAGAAAGAGATTTCAATTAATCAACCTAGAGTCAGTTGTTAGTAGCCTCGAGAGAGGTATTAATATGATTTAGGGATTTCTACGGATTAAGCCAAGTGAATAAATCGCATGAATCAAAAGTAATAAGTGAAGTCTAGGTGGATTCTTCCTTAGGTATTGTCTATCTCATATAAGTTGTCCAAAAGTATTTTCCCAATTTACTCTCTGTCGCGTTCATATATAGTTAAATTAGTTAGTTAATTTTAGATTAAAAACAAATCCCCTTAATTATTAGGCTAGATAATAAAAGATAGTTAATACTAGTACTCTTGGTCCTTGAGGATACGATATTCCGGACTCACCACAGCTATACTACTGTTCGATAGGTGCGCTTGCCTTTGTCGAAATAATAGTTAGTTTCGAGATCCATCATGTGGATTTTATTTGGGCATAATTGATTTCGATTTATTGTGTATAAGGATTAATTGTGAAAATAATTATGTTTTGGTCTTAAGGATCAAATTTGATAAAATGTAAATGTTTGGGGCAAATGTGAAAATTTTTAAATAGGAAATCATTTGCACTAAATTAAATGTTATGTGAAATTAAAGCTAATAAATTGAAATAAACTATTTTGTAGATTAAGAACAAGTAGATAACTGAAGAAAAGGGAAAGTTGTTGAGTAGTCTCAGAACTTTCACTATCATTGCAGTTTAGCCCTGGTAAGTTCGTACGGTTTACTTTTATATAAATTAAAATGTTATAATAATTGTGAATTTAGATTGTTGGATGTTTTGAAATTATTGAATTGTAGTAAATGGATGTGAGTCGAGAAAGTATTTGATTTGAGTTACTCGATAATATATTGAGCCGATGAAAGTAGGATAGGATACCATTGGCATGTCAATAGGTTATAATGTGCACGATACGGGTTTGATTTCTGATGAGATTGTGATTATTGATTCATTGCTGTTCATTGAATATACCGAAGTCCAACATTCGTTGCGGACTACCGTGTTATATTTACAGTGATTCTAGTGTGTTACTAGGGGCGAATGTGAGGCATTCGGGCATGGCACTTAGTTTCCAGGTTTGTTTCAGAGGGATGTTAGCCTATGGGCTAAGCACTTGGTGCCCAGGTGTGTATTCGGTTGGTTAAGCTCGTTCGAGCATTCTGGTATGTTCTGGATGGTTAATCGCGTATCTGAATCTGTTATCTTGTTCATAGAGCAGAATTTTAATGGTTATATAATTTTCTGTTTGGTAACTTGAGTTGATATTGAATGATCTAGTATAATTGAAAATATTATTTATTATGAGTATTGATATACAAGACTAACCTATTGAATGTTGTGATTGACAAGATTATAGTTTATTAATTGTTACTGTGTGATTTATGTGTTTATACGATAAGTTTATCGTTTGAACCATTTAACTTACTAAGCTCTAGTAAAGCTTACTTGTGTTATTTCTTCTATTTCTTTGTAGATTACATTTTGTGGAAATCGGACGATCAGATCAACTCGAAGAATCACACTATCCAGATATCTTTTGGTAGTTTTTGGATGTTTACTTTTGGGTTATATGGCATGTACTAGGTGTGTTTGTATATGTCTGGATACTTCATATGCTATATTTTAGCTTGATGTAAAGTTATTTAAGTTGTTTGTATATGTGCTTTTGTCTTTGGTATAAATATGTTACTTGTGAACTTGATTTTGGCTATTTGGCATATGTCTTAAGGAAGGATTTGAAATATGGTATATTGGTTATGAATGGTTTGATTGGTAATGGTAGATTTGGCATGAGATATTATAAGTATTTGAGAACTTTGAATGAAATCTAAATTGGTATGAAATGTGAATTTGATTTGGATATTGAATTTTGGTATCAATGAGGGCACATTAGTTAAACATTTAAGTGTTTGAATAGGTGATATTATTGTCTCTTGTTTGGTAAGTGAAATTGGCATGAAATTAACTTTTTAAAGATGAGATTTTACCATTTTTGAATTTAGGTATCGATATTTTGGCATATGATATCAATACTTGACCTTATTAACAATTTAAAAAAAACAGAATGCTAGAAGAGTTTGGGGTGGCTAGGGTTTGAAATGAAGGGATTTGGGGGTTTTGAGGGGTGTATTTTGAAAACCCGACGGGGTATTACGATACCCAGAGTAGATGTCGTGATATCCCTGCAAATTTTTGGACCCCCACTTTAAAACTATCCCAGGTATCACGATACCATTGGGTGTTTTGCCAAAATTTTAAATTTCAAAATTGCTTGAGATATCGCGATACCAAGGGTCAATATCGTGATTCCCATAAAAAATTTTGGCCTCCCCTCAAAACCGATTGGAGTATCGCGATGCCCAAGGATAGATATCATGATTTCACTGTATGGGACTAAAAAATCCTCCAAAAATAAAATCCTAACTCCCACTATACAAAATTAGACCCCTGAACACAAATTTTAAACATGCAAGAAATTTAAATCCTAAACTACACAAGGAAATTACATGGAGTCCATGTTCAAATAGTTAATTATGTCCAAATCAAGTTTCAAATTGCCCCATGGGCGAACTACAAAGAAACTTCGGGCCGATCCGTTACACCCTTGAAGTAGTACTTGCAAGGTGTCTTTGACATGGGAATATGCCTCTAGTTTGCTACCCGACTAAGGCTACTCGAGGATTGCCATGACATAGTTACCTTCTTTGGCTTTTGCATCCTCCATGATGTCAACTTTGGTCCTACAAATTCACACAACTTAAGAAAAAGTTTCAAGGTTAGTAGCTCGACATGGTGACAAATGTATTGCTTGACACTCATGCTCCGAAAAAGGCAATGTCTCCCTAGAGCTAGAGCTAGGATCGACACACTTAAAAATTTTTGCCGCCCCATCAATGTCCATTGTTAACTCACCTTTCCCAACATCTATGTTAGTTCTAGAGGTCGCCAAAATGGCCTCCCTAAATCTATAAAAATTTCTAGGTCCTCTTTGAAATTTAGCACTATAAAGTAGGTCAATAGAATGAACTACTGAAATCTAACCAACATAACCTCAAGGACTCTCTAGGGGCAGACTAATGAATGGTTGGCAAGTTGCAAGGTTATCAACGCCTCTCAAAGGTCACGTAATCCTAATCGATGATAAATTGACAGGGGCATAAGGTTAATGCTAGCCCCAAGGTCGTAGAGGGCTTTCCCAAATTTCACTTCTCCTATTTCTATAGGTATTGTGAAATTACCCAGGTCTTTATGTTTTTGGGGAAGCTTTCTAGACACAACCGCGCTACACTCATTTTTTAGAGCAATTTGCTCTCCTCTCCTAATCTTCTTCCTCTTAGACATGGCCTTTCTAGGAAATTTAGTATATTTTGACATTTTTTAAGAGCTCAAATAGAGGGAGGTTAACATTTAACACCTTAAACATGTTGAGGAAGCTAAAAAATTCCTCACTCTTATTCTTTTTTCTTTCTTCTAACCTACTCAGAAAGGGTATGGGTACTTGAATCAGTGTTATGGTTGGCTTATCTTGAGGCTCGGATTGCTTTGGTCCAACTTTCACTTCTACTCTCTCTCCCACCCCGTCTCCAACAGTAGGAGTGTAGATGCTATCTTTTTTTTTCTCATTTCTCATCTCCACTCACCGGTCAAACGAGTTCCTTAATTACCACTCCAGACCTAAGAGTAATATCCTTGGCATACTCTTTTCCCTCTCTCTTCGGGTTAGGTTCAATGTTACCCAGGATACTAGAGGTGGTCCTGTTCTGCATCATGTGAAAGATTTGGTCCAATTGACCTCTCATTTCGCATATTTTCGTTTGCACCGCATGTAGTCCTTCCTCAAGTTTACTCACCCTGATGGGTATAGAAGGGTCACTACTATACATGGGTTTCTTATCAAGTTCTTAGGGTGGCTGATAAGGCTACGAATGCTGGTACAGAGGGTTTAGTCAAGGTTGATTGAAGTTGGGTACTCCTTGATTTGAGGGTCCCAATTGATTGCCTCCCCACCTAAGATTGGAATAGTCACATCACCCCGGGTTATGGGTGTTTGAGTACGAATTATACCATCTATTTCCCAGGTAGTTTACCTCAACTTAGCCAGCCACATATAAGAACACCCATATAAGAATTCATTTCCATATCCTCGATTAATTGGAAACCTTCAGCATATGTCTTCGACATGAACACCTCGCAGACGCTTCATCGAGACTAGATCATAAATTCCTGTCTAGGCCATTAGAAAACGTCTATAATTGCAACCAATCTTGCAAACCATGATAAGGGCACTACCTCCTAAGGTACCGATTCCGGTTCGAATGGCCCCTTCTCACATGTGTCAATATTCGTTCCGGTTTCGGTTCGAATGGTACTGTCCCATTATCAGTCCAAGTCAAGTATTACCTGCTGTAAGCACAAGGAATTAAAACAAATCAATAATTACTTCCCAAAAAAATAACAAATAAGCACAAAGAAATGTTGTATCTATAAACCTAACTTGGGTTGACTATTTTCCTAAATAGCATGAAAAAAAAATAAAACTCGCTTAACTAAACATCATCTCTCTGACAATGACGCCAACAACTTGACTGTGCCCTTGCTTGCATGCATTGGGGCTGAGAATCAACACTAAAACAATCAATAATATAGCAGTATCGGCAAGTGTGACAGGTCAGTTGTAATATTTATAATGTTCAATGGAACAGTCGAGTCTTCCAAAGATCGAACCCGCAGAAGTAGATCGTTAAGAAAGTTCCTATACTAAGGGCATGTGAATCAAGGATTCCAATTAACTACTTCCTAAATACTATAGTACGACAAGCCATTCAAAAGTTTGATTATACCAGTTAATTACCTAAAACTAGCAAAGAACTAAATTATAAAGATAAAAAAACTACACAACTATCAAATGCGAGCAAATATGATAACATGGAGGAATTGGTTGATTTCTATGTGGTTGGTTGTACAACACCCTCACCCAGTCCGGTTGCCAGATCCGAGCTATAGGGTGCTACAACAGTTAATGGAGCAAAGCACATTTTTCCATGTGGTTGGTATGTGATTTGCTCCGCTAACTGTTGTAGCATCCTATAGCTGGGGTCCGACGACCAGACCGAGTGAGGGGTGTTACATTTAGTGGTATTAGAACTACGGTTTAGTCAATTCTATGACTGAATGTAGCATGTGTTGAGTCTAGAAATACATGCCACATTAACCTGAGATAATGTAATGTAATATGATTCGATCTGGCTCTGTTTTATTCTAGATATATTATGTTAGTTGAGTTTAATTGTTCAGTATCAGATAAGGTAAATGGTAATGTTTCCGCTTCTGATTAGGGAGGTAGTCATATTGCATTCATTGCACAAGGGCCAGATAGTGATATGTGAATTATTTTCTGTTAAAAGATGAACCAATAGTTCTTAGAGTCTTTTCGAGCTAAATTTGCGACTCCACAACCTCCACCCCTGATTGTGCCTCCCACGACACCCCTTGTCCTCAAGATCTAGTAATTATTCATAGACCTACGATCGAAAAGATTAGAAAATGTGGAGCTGAAGAGTTCCGGGGCAAGACAGAATATGATCTGGCCAAGGATGAGTATTCGTTGGAAAATACTCAGAGAGACTTTGATGAAATGGTATGTACACCTGATGACTATTTGAGACGTGTCGTATATTTGCTAAAAGATGAAGCTTATCAGTGGTGGTCCACATTAATAGCAATTGTACTGAAAGATAGAATGAATTGAGACTTTTTCCAATCTGAATTCCAAAATAGGTACATCAGTAGATTATACCTAGAAACTAAAAAGAGAATTTGTAGAATTAAAATAGGGAAATTGATTAGTGGCTGAGTATGAAAAAGAGTTTTTCTGGCTTAGTAAATATGCTCATGAGATCGTACTGAAAAAAGTCAAGATGTGCATTCGTTACAAGTGTAGATTGAATGATGATATCCGAATGTTGTCGGAGCATTAGAATTGTGAGAGTTTGTAGTTTTGATTGAACGAGCTCAGAAAATAGAAGATATATACAATGAGAAAAAGAAAATTTAATCAAAATCTTAAGAATATGGTAAACAGAAATTAATCAAATCATTTTTTACTCCTCAATTGAAAAAGTCAAGGGATATTCTCAGCCATTCCATTTCCCCACCAGAATTTCCATAGGAAGAAAAGCCAAGATTTAGTAATCTAAAATCACAGACTACACCAACAATCAATGTTGGTAGTGTTCATCGTGAGAAGAGTTAGGTTTGTCATCACTGTGAAAAAACTCACAGAGGTGAGTGTCGTTTAAAGAGTGGAGCTTGTATTCTGTGTGGTTCTAAAGAACATTAGAATCGAGATTTTCTAAGTCAGGCAGATCAATTTGAGGAACTGAGTGTTAACCTATAACAACTCCATCGAGAGTTAAATGACCATGAAATAGTATTAATGTAAGAACCAGTCAAAACAGAAGTAGATGTATGACTGTAAGATCTGAGACTCGTACACTTGCAAGGGCTTATGCGATGCAAGCAAGAGAATAGGCTACAACTCCTGATGTAACACTGGTAAATTTTTCTCCTTTTGATATAACTACACATGTTTTGATTGATCTTGATTTAGCAACGTTCATATGTTTGCACTACTTTGGTAATTAAAAAGAGTATATCAGTAAAGTCATTTGAATATGATGTTAGAATAACGAATCTGCTGAGTCAGTGTGTTGTAAATAGTCAATTGTGTATATTAGGTTAGTTGGAAGTGCAGGGCTGTAAATTCCTTGTTGATTTGGTACTACTTCCATTTGATAAATTTGATGTCATTCTCGGTATAGAATGATTGTCTGAGCTTGATGTAGTGGTTAATTGTAAACGGAAATGGATTATCCTGAGATATTAGAATAGTGAAGTGATTAATGTTGAAGCTGTCAGAATCTATTGTATAATTAGAATTATATTTGCGATATCGGCCTAAGATCTTATCAGAAGAGGATATGAAGCATATTTAGCCATCATAAAACTCAGAGTATCGAGAACAAAGACTGAACGAGAAATGACAATTAGTGAAATTCATTGATGTGTTTTTAAAAAAATTGTCAAGATTAGCATAAGATAGAAAAGTTGAAATTTTGGTATCGAAATGACACCCAGAACTTCTCCAATTTCAATTGAACCATAAAGAATGGTAATGCCTAAATTGAAAGAACTAGAAGCTTATCTGCAAGAACAATCAAACTAAGAACTTTTAGATCAATCGTGTCACATTGTAATGCTTTTGTATTATTGTGAAAAAGAAAGAAAGAATTACGAGAATTGTGTATTTCTTACAGGTAGTTAATTATAATTATCATGAAGAATAAGTATCATTTGTTCAGTGTTGAAGACTTATTTAAACAGTTAAAAGCAACTGAAGTTATCTTGAAAATTGACCTTTGATCAGATTGTTATCAACTGACCTGATGCCAATTGTAGTGGTACTTTAAGTACATTTCGACACTTAACGAACTTTTTTTCTTGGAATTTTATAAATAATTATTGTATTTTCAATATTAGTAGGTTAGGAATTAAATATTAATAAAATAAGAGTTTTTATGCATATTTGTCGTTTTAATGACCTATAAGCCTAACTCGGGCCTTAAGAGTGACTAACAAGCTAATTGAGTGTGTAGGTGTCAATTCAGGTCCAAGAATATAAGGGACTATGATCGAGCCGTGAGAAAAGGGAGCTCGACAGAAGAATAAAGCTACCAAATCTGGAAAAGCACTCCACTTTGTGACGAGGATTTTTCCCTTGTCACAACGATGCGATATAGATAAAAAGAAATTCACGGCGGTGACGACTTGCCAAGGAGTCTTCCCATGTCACAAAGACGCAACAAGGGTAGACCAAAGTGAGTTGAATCCTTGGACGGCACTCTTGGGATATTTCCATATTTAGACCCTAGCAATTTAAGAGTATCTTGTACTAATTATTATCTAAATGTATCTAGGGTTGTGTGGACACCAAGTAATCGGTAGCCTATATAAGTAACCTTAGGGTCACTGAAATTGGTGAGCAACTTTAAAGGGAGACAATTTTATTCAGTTTTAAGTTTTCTTTTCTTTTATGTCCGCTTAGTCGAAACTTTCTATTTCAATGTGAAGACAATTGTGAGCGGAGATTGCTCCGGATTCGCGCTTCAATATATTTAACAATAATCATTCTCCTATCTCTTCTTTTTATTCTTTTATTTATACTTCGTTAACTTGATCAATTAACTGTTGTATGAATATTAGAATAATTTCTTGTGCTTTATTCATATCTTGCATGATTCAATTATTAAACTGATTTATTTGTTAAGTAATTATTTATCTAAAATTGGGTATTTATTCAAGCGTACTTAGTATATTAGGGAGTGACAACCTTAATAGAATATCGAGACATGTGAGATCGGAAGGGAATCCTGTCGTGTATAACTTGTGCCAAGCAGTGAGAACGAGAGGGTATCCGTATGCCTAGGAAGAGACCGAAAGGGTGACTTAGGTGGTAATCCTTAATGAAGATGGCACCGAAAGGTTATTCTTAGCTAAGGGTGATAAATAACTCAATCAAGGATAATTAATTATTTAATTATGTAATTAGGGATTTAATTGATCATATGCTAGAGGCTCGCATTGTCAACACTAAGAATAAGAAATTCCATTAGGTTAGTTTAGGTTAATTAGTTTAATTAGTTTAATTAATATTTTAATTTGGGTTCACTAATAATTCGTGACTCGATTAGATTAGTAATTATTTTTTGTAATTAATATAATAATAATTTCTTCAATCTGCAATCCATTTGGTACGATTCCCAAAATACTTACCGGTGTTCCATTGTAACACAAATATATTACAATTTGATCTGTACTCTTGCAGATACCGCACTTGAATATTTCTATTTTTATTTGCACATTTTTAACTCTAAACGTTTGCACGTTTAGAGGTGGTCAAGTTATTGGCGCCATTGCGGGGGATTATGACGATAAAATTTTTATTAGATTGATTAATGTAAAATAATATTGATCAAAAGACGAACGAGCTAAAGAGTGTTCTAATTTTTTGTACATAAATAAATATTTTTATTTTGAATTTTTGTAGTTAAGAAAATATTTTTATTTTTAATATTTTTACTTACATTTTGATTAGCAGATTTAATCATGAATGTTGATTTTTATAGGTGTATGTAAGAACAATCTAAATCGATTTGGTTGTACGGAGCTTCGACAAGCCAATGGAGTTATGATTACAAAGACAAACAGGTATAGTGTTCAAACGAACTCCCACCTAAGCCAAACAAGTATACATCCCAAAGGGATGGAGATTCGACAAACCCATTGAATGAAGATGAAGTATACGAAGAGGGAGTATACAATCAATAAGAGATCATGGAGAACCAAATGTCTCTTATGATAAAACTGCTTCAATGAAGAAACGAGATAATGGAAGTGATACATGAGTGACCTTTAGGGACATCTGATTATCTAGTCGTATGACTATACGTCTAAACAAGAAAGCCGCGAGCGAACTCCAAGCTAAATCAAAGCGAATCCAACAATAGTTGCATCAAATAGAGGAAATTTGATGGCAAAAATCCCAAGCATGTACTCCATTGGAAGAGGTCATACATGATGTCTCTAATTCCGCGCCGGAGGACCAATGTATTACCAACAACCATCCAAATTAACTCTTGAAAGTCAACAAGATTTTGGAATTGGAGACAGTAAAAAATTTAATATCACCACAGACACTTTCGATACAGTTATCATAGATGTAATAGTAGATTTAGAAGCTGATGTAACATTAACCACTATCTTGGAGCTTAAACTACTTCTAAGTGAAGGTGTCGATGAGCCAACACACCTTCTGCCCATAGAAGAGGAAATGCCATTCGAGGAACTCGACAAGTTCATATTGTTCTCATTCGACGACAATAGAAAAATTTAGGTTGACTAATCCTCATGCGACGTTAAGGTGAAAATGCTTCGTGTAATAATACCCTAGAAAACCATTTGGGTTTGGCTCAGATTTGGCGTTAAATGGCTCGTAATGTAGATGTCACGCCATTCAAAGATAATGTCATATCATTTGAATCGGCTGAGGGTGCTGGTTCAAATTTATCGACAATGGAACAAAAGACGGATAAAAGTCTTGAGGACCAGCTGGAAGTTCTTTTACAGGGGCGATACGGATAATCTTGATCATGGAAAATGACTTTTTATTTAAAATTATTTTAATTTTAAATTATTATTTTTCATTTATATATATTTTAATTATTGAGTTTATTGTTTAATTAGGGTACTTTTATTTATTTTTATAATGGTTGCTGAGATCAGAACTGTTGGGAAAACATACAGGCCGAGGAATTGGAATTTAGCGCAAAGGGGAGGCCAAAACAGTTTGTGACATCAAAATGAGGAGTGTTGGGTCATCCCGACGAGGTCCCTCCATGTCTCAACATGGCCCAAAGACGTCATGACGAGCCAGCCAACGCTAAACAAATAGACTGTGTTGTCGGGACGAGGAAAGTCGTGCCATCCCGATGAGGCCTTCCACGTTGCAACAAGGGGTGTTCCACGTCGTAACAAGTTGTGATGTAACGACCTTGGAACTCATAACGTCTACACAATTTTGGGACAAGGGGGGATTTGATTTCGCGATGAGGTGACGATTAAAAGAAGGCCTCGTCACGATGAGCCCTAACCAAAACCTTCCAAAGAGTTTTCTATTTCTTCTCCGTCGCTCTCCGCCTCAAAAGCTCCCAAACCCTTTGATTCTTTAGTACTTCCTTCGATTCTTAGCCATTAACCGTTCATTTTTCTTAGGATTAAGATCAAAAGTCTCATCGTTGAGTGAGGCAAAAACATTCCGATGAAGGAACGACGGTGGCTGATGGGGACAACACTGGCAACCAATCCAATCATCCATAACAAAGCTCGGTGATGCTCAATCTCTCTTCTAACACTTTTAATATTAGTGTTAGATCGATAGATTAGCGAACCAAGAAATAATATTTTATATTGTATTTATTGGTTGTTGAATAAATCAAAATTGGTTAAAATGTCGTCTCGAAAGCGAATGACATCTCGACGATCATCGGAAGGTGATGTTCCAAACGACCCAAGGAGACAATTCGTCTCCAACGAAGCGACCAAGCAATTTGGAAACTTCGTTAAATCGATAATCCCAGAACGTGGCTTCAATTTTACCACACAATTATTCCACGACCCAGTAATCACAAGGATCAATTGGTTTTGGTGGGATACATTCTTTCGACAACCAGTTAAATCAACAGTATTATTGATCGTTCCTAAAGCACAAGACAACAAAGTCTTTGTGAGAGGCATGTATGTAGTCATCTCACCAATTGCAATCGAGGCCATTCATAAAAATACTCGATATACACTCGATCTTTACAAAAACTTAAATGAAGACGAGGTGGATTATGATGAGATCATTCCATTTTTAACCGAGGGTCAAGGTCATTGGGTCCAAAAACAGGTGACCCGAGAACCATTACGATTTCAGCAATCAATAATGATCCCGAAGGAAAAAAAATGTGGATATATTTTGTTGTGTGAAATTTTTTCCTAAATAGCATGCCATGGAAGTTACCTGTGATCGAGCTCTCATTTTGTAATCTATTTTACAGGGAAAAAAATTGATGTGGAGGATCAGATCCTCCACAACATGAGGCTGTGTGTCGGAGGGTACACACGAGATCATGGGTTGCTTTATTCAATGGAAGAACCCCAACCCGTACCACTGAGGGTACACCAAAAGGGGGAAACATCGATGTCGGCAGCATCGATGAGTGAAGAAATGGCTCAACGTCTAGAGGCATACCTCGAATATAGCATCACATGACTCTATGAATATAGGAAGGTGATGAGCCATCTAGTTGAAATATTTGACATAAAGTTGTTCTGATGCTCGCAACCTTCGTCAGTTTGGAAAGCCCCATCCGACAACACCTAACCCACACTAGCCAGACCATACACTGCTCAAGGAAAGGATCATTTAGTCAATTCAGATGAGGGCAACCACTGATGCGAGCATGGCCAAGGAGCTAGTTGCTGAACCCATTGAGCTACCTTTGGCGACAATTACTCGATCCCGAGACAAGAAGTTCCAAGAAGCTATCTCGAGCTATATTGATCAAGCTTGGGGAGAAGAGGTTGTGGGACTAATCGACCATTCATGGATCAGCTCAACAAGCGTCCCATGCAGCTTACTTAAAGCTGAATTTTAGTTTTCGTTTTTAAGACTGATTAGTTACTGGAATAAACCTTAATATTTTTTAGTTCTTTTTAGATTAAGTATTTAATGTGTCTTGAGTCTATTTAATATGTTCTAATTATATTCAGCAATTAATATGTCTTTAGTTAATTAATGTGTTCCAATTAGTTCAGCCATTTAATATGTCTTAAGTTTATTTAATTTGTTCTAGTTAATACATCTACTTAATGTGTCATAAGCTTAGACAATTTAAATAAGTTTTTAATATGTCCTTAATCGATTTTATTGTTGCTTATAAGTGTTCACACCAGCTGAATCAGCTAGCTCAAGTTCAAGGAACGACATTAAAGGGAGCTGCTGATTAATCTTTTCCAAGTGACTATTCGTGGAGATTAATGGACAAGGAGCTGAATTAAAACCAAGCTACTGCTTTGAACTTATCCAAGTGTCTTTTCATGGAGATCAAAGGCCAATGGCTATTCATATTGGCTCATTCAGCTAACAAGTGTTTTCACACTTTGGAGGCTGATCAATTCTGGCCGCTCACACCAAAAGGCTCAACAACTTCAGCTGTTCACACCAAAGGGGTTGTTCGTGCGCCACAACTCCAATTAATTGGCAGCTGCACATTTCGACTTCCCAAGGAGAATCTAAGCTTGTTCACACCCATGATCGATCCTCTACTTGAAGAATTCAGCTCATGCTCATTTAATCTAATTAAAATAGCTTAATTGAGAATGCTAATCAGCTTGTCCATTGGCGTCACCTAGGCCTAGGATTTGCTAAGAGCCTTGTAAATTAATTTAGGAGTTAAGTCAGCTTGTTAATAGCTTAATTAGGCTGATATCAAGTGTCCATTCGGCTGGAGTTAGCTCAGCCTGTAAATACTTAGCTCATTTCACTTTGTAAGGACTTTTTGCTTATTTTATGAATATTATATTTCTTTGTGAGTGTTCAACTCTCATAGTTCTCTCTAGACTGAATTGACTTATCAAAACAAGTCTTGTGGCGTCAATACCGTCTTTTCTTTGAACTTATCACTTGCTTAAGTGTGGCATTCACCTATACTTGTGGTTCCTATCTAACATAGATATTGGGTCAAGGTTTACTTAACTTATCCCTACCATTTCCATTGTTTTACAATCTAAGTGCTACTATAAGTTTCGGGTCAACATAGCCTATTATGTTGGTTCGTACCTTAGACTTAGCCGAAACCATTCCTTTGTGTCCTTAACCATTTTATAACTACATTATTTCAACTTATCTTCCTTAATTTCAAGCCTAGTTTGCAAACAACCTATTCTTACTTAATTTTACGATCGGGCAAACTAAATGACTCGAATCATCATCGAAGCGATTTCGTATCATTTGGTATCAGAGCTGGAAAAAATTAAGTAGGTATCGACGTTTTTGGCATTCTTGTGTTGTAATTAGTTGAAAAAAATTGAAAAAAAAATTCATGAAAAAAAAGAATAAATATTTTTGTAGTACAAATTTGAAATATTAAAAAAAAGGTTACAAAAATATAAAAAAAAAAGAGAGAGGCTAGTTGTACAAAGCTCTTCTGCCCGATTCTACTTCATTCATCAACTTACAAATTTTGGCCACACTTGAAACCCCCCACTTTGTTTCTAGCTTACCCTTTTGCCCTAACCTCAATTCCTATCCAAACTAAACATCACTTTTGCAAGCCAACTCCACAACGATTGCTGATTTGTCTAAATAGTCCATTGAGAACTTAGAGAGGCGAACTTGAGTGGAAAAAGGCAAGAGTGCAGTGAGACTATTAGAGTGTATAAAAGCCAAAAGGGTGTGAAATTTCTTTGTGAGAGAAATTGTGAGATTTGTTGTGTGATTAAATACATGTCAAGGAGTCCAGAAAGGAATCCAATGGACGGTGGTTGTATGCGTCCCGTTCGAAATGTTGTTGGTGGAGGAGTGCGTGACTTAACACTCCAAGCTCTTATGCGTGAAATGGAACGCATGTTCGATAGAATGCTCGAACACATCCAAGAACACTTAGACCGTGTTGAAGAACGAGGCCAGCAAGAAAGAGCTCCTCAAAATCTGAGAAGGGAGTGAGGACGTGAAAGGTTCAACGAAGATGACCTTTACGAGCAAAGTGACATGGAGAGTGACCAAGCATCGACTCAAAGCGGAAGGCGACAAGGCCAACGGAATCGACCTCCGAGAGAAAGAGATCGAGTAGACGATAGCCTTAAGAACATCAAGATGGCCATACCCCCATTCCAAGGGAAAAAATGACCCCGAGGCATATTTAGAGTGGGAGAAGAAAATTGAACTTGTCTTTGAGTGCCACAATTACTCAGAGAGCAAGAAAGTGAAGCTCGTGGCCATAAAGTTCTCGAATTATGCTATCGTATAGTGGGATCAACTTGTGACGAGTCGAAGGAGGAACGGGGAGAGACCCATCTCGACTTGGGCCGAGATGAAGGCAGTTATAAGTAAACGTTTCATTCTATCTTACTATCACCGAGACTTGTACCAGCGGTTACAAAACCTTACCCAAGTCAACCGGAGTGTCGAGGATTACTATAAAGAAATGGAAGTGGCCATGATCCGAGCCGACATTGAGGAAGATCGTGAGGCAACAATGGCTAGATTTCTCACTGGTTTGAACCGTGACATCGCCAACATAGTGGAATTAAAACACTATGTCAAAGTGATGGACATGGTCCATATGGCCATTAATGTGGAAAAGCAATTAAAACAGAAGGGAGTCAGCCGTCTTTATTCCACTTCCTCTACAACTAAATGAAGTCAAGGAACTAACAAAGCCCCTATTCGTTCCAAAGAGCCCGTTGTAGCTACCAAGCCCAATCAGCCAAGTGGCGAGACAAGTAAAGGTAAGAACGATATTGTCCCTAATCGATCTAAGGATATAAAATGTTTTAAGTGTCAAGGGAGGGGACACATAGCCAGTCAATGTCCCAACCGACAAGTTATGGTGGTTAGGCTAAACGGCGAAATTGAATCTGAAGAAGAAAAGGAGGAAGAGCCTGAAAACCCTACCGACAAAAAGGAAGAACTAGAATATCCCGTTGAAGGTGAGATTCTCGTTGTCAAAAGAAGTTTAAGCATTCAAAGTGATAAAGACGAGCAGCAATGGGAAAACATATTCCACACTTGTTGCCACGTCCAAGGCAAGGTGTGCAGCATGATAATCGACGGAGGAAGTTGCACCAACGTCGCAAGCATTATGCTAGTGGAGAAACTTGGTTTAGCCACGACTAAGCATCCTAACCCCTACAAATTGCAATGGCTCAATGATGGTGGCGAACTCAAAGTAAATAAGTAAGCTGTAATGGCGTTTTCAAGTGGCAAGTACCAAGACGAAGTGGTGTGCGATGTGGTGCCAATGCACGCGGGACCTCTTCTTTTGGGGCATCATTGTCAATTTGACCGACGCGTGATCCACGACGGATATACAAACAAATATACATTTAAACACTTAGGAAAGAATGTAACTTTAGCACCTCTCACCCCAAAACAAGTGTATGAGGACCAACTCAAAATGAAACAATCTGTAAAAAAATTGAAAGAAAAAGAATAAGAGAAAAAGAATGAAAAAGAAAAAGAAAAGAAAGTAGAAAAAAAGAGAGGAAAAAGTGTGAAACATGAGTCAAATATTCGAATGGAAAAAGAAAAGCAAAAAGAGAGTGAGAATGAAAAAATGAGTGTCTTTGCAAGGAAAAGAGAAGTGTGGAAGTTGCTTTTGATGAGACAGCCCATTATTGTACTCATGTACAAAGAAGGCCTTTTTGAAACTAAGAAGCTTGATGAAACTATACCTTCTTCTGTTGTTTCCTTGCTGTAGGAATTCGAAGACGTGTTTTCGGATGATGTGTCGAGTGGTTTGCCTCCCATTCGAGGCATTGAGCATCAAATTGACTTCGTACCCGGAGTAACAATTTCGAACCGACTAGCCTATCGGAGTAATCTCGAGGAGATGAAAGAATTGCAAAGGCAAGTTGCTGATTTGATGGAAACAGGATATATCCAAGAAAGCTGGAGTCTGATCGTTGTTTTCGCGATGTCAAAGTCTTAAAATTTATAAAAAGAATGATCGAACCTGGAAACTAACTATGACAACAATTTGAGGCAAGCGCACCTATCTAACAGTAGTATAGTTTAGTGGCAAGACCGGGATGTCGAACCCAAAGGAACTAAAAGTACTAATACTAACTTTCTTTTTATTATCTAGCCTAAAATAAAGGGAATTTGTGTGTTTAATCTAAATTAATTAACTACTAAACTAAAGACTCTAAGACAAAGAAGAATGAATTTGGGAAAATAACTTGAGGAAAAACCAATTGATTAAGACGACACCCAAGGAAGAATCCACCTAGACTTCACTTGTTATCTAACTCAACTGCACGATTTATTTATTTGACTTGATCTGTAAGATTCCCTAATGTATATTAAACCCTCTCTCGAAGTGAATAATGTCTAACCCTAGGTTGATTAATTGAAATCTCTTTCTAATTAAAACCCTAGAATTGCATTAACTCGATCTATGGAATCCCATATTAGGTTTCACCCTAATCCGCAAAATCTCGTCACCCTATCTCTAGGGCGCGATCAACTCCGCTTAACTATGCTAGATCTACTCTTAGGCGGGGACTTTTGCTCCTCCACCTAAGCACATCAAACTTGGATCAATATCCTAAATATCAACACAAGAATTAAGAACACATAATTAAGAACAAGTCAAATATTTATCATATAGTTTAGCAAACGATAACAAGATTCATCTAAGTTTCATCCCTCTCAGGTATCTGAGGGTTTAGTTCATAACAATAAAAGAAAACATCTCAGAAGAAAAGATAAAACAAAACATAAGAAATCCCTAAAACCCCCTGAAGGAATTGAAGGAGAGTCCCTCCGTCTTGAGTATAATTCTGGCTTCTAGAGATGAATCAACTGGCTATCCTCGAGTGAATCCCACAAATCTTCCTTCTCTGGCCTAGCAAGATGCCCCTAGATGATAGCCTTGGGCTTCCCCCTTTTAGGTCATACTTAGGGTGTATATATAGGCTTTTGGAATGTGTTTCTTTGCCCCTAAGTATCCCAATCTGAACGAAACTTTTCTTTGCCACGGCAGGGGCACGGCCATGGCACACGCCCGTGTGAATCGTGGTCAGGCTGTGTTGGACTTCATTAATGAGGCACGGCCGTATGGTCTTGGGTCCAAGCCATGCCGATTTCGTGATTTGGCCCATTTGGCCCGTTTTAAGCCCATTTTCCATTCTTTTCATCCTCTAGTGCTTCCCTGAGTATAAAACATGAAAATAAAGGATTAAGAGCACCAAATTACATAAAATAAGGGATAATTCATCCAAAAGCATGCTAAATGTGGGATTAAAATATGTTACTTTTACGGTTTATCAGAGCCCATGTGCGGTGCCCGTTCTACTAGTCCCAAAAAAGGATGGCTCATGGCGCATGTGTGTCGATTGTCGCGCCATCAATAAGATCACCATCAAGTATAGGCACCCCATTCCTCGACTTGATGACATGCTCGATGAGCTAAGTGGAGCCCAACTGTTCTCGAAAATTTACTTAAAGAGTGGCTATCACCAGATTCGCATGAGGGAGCGAGATAAGTGGAAGACTGCCTTCAAGACAAAATATGGTTTGTATGAATGGCTAGTAATGCTGTTCGATCTTACTAATGCTCCTAGCACGTTTATGCGATTAATGAACCATGTATTGCGTGCTTTCATTGGTATGTTCTGCGTGGTTTACTTTGATGATATTTTAATATACAGCAAATCTTTGGAAGACCACGTTCAACATTTGCGTGCTGTATTGGAAGTTTTGCGTAAGGAAGTTCTTTTTGCTAATCTTAAGAAATGCTCTTTTTGTACTAATAAAGTTGTGTTTTTAGGATTTGTGGTGAGTGCTGATGGACTTGAGGTAGATCGAGAGAAAGTCAAAGCAATCCAAGATTGGCCACGTCCTACAAACATCAGCCAAGTAAGGAGCTTTCATGGACTCGCAAGTTTTTATAGGAGGTTTGTAACACCCCAAACCCGGCCTAGACATTATGGTTGAATCTGGCGATGTCACATTAAAGTGTTTTTCGAAAAAATAGTTTCATTGGAAAACCTATTCTGAATCAAATCTTGTTTATGATCTTATCGGAAATTTTAGGGTATTTGTTCATTTAAACTCAAGTTGTTTTTAGCAGAACATTGATCATATTAGTTTGTTACTATACTTTAAAACAATGTTTGATGCGGAAGCTTTTATAGTATGTTACAAAAACGTGGTGTTTTGAAAAGCATTTATCTTTTGAGAAACCGCGTCCTACTACTCTTAGATATGGATTAAAATAAGTAAAATTCAAAATTAAAAGTTTAAAATTTAAAGAGGCATTATTACAAAAACAAATACCCAAATCAAATTTATTGGAGATAAAACTCAAATATAAAAGCAGGTGTGATTGTGTGGCCACCTCCGAATCCCTCGCAGCACTAATCCACCTAAGATTGGGGATTACCTGTACAGATAAATAGAGGGGTGAGTTTACGAAAACTCAGTGTGAAACCCCATATAAGCAAAATGGCCAATCAGGCCATAGGCAAGTACAGTCTGGGCCTAAGCCCAAATCAATAACAGTTTAGATCAGTTGGGCCTTAGCCCATTACAGTATCAGTATTAGTGTAGGCCTTATCCCATTTCAGTGATAGTAACAGTTTAGTCATGCAATCAGAAATCCTACCCAACCAGCCTCTACACTCCACTCCGTCCAGCCCAACACTCCATGTGGGGATAAAATCACCCACCCATCCCTACACTCTAAAATTAGCACCGGTTGCGGCACTAAACAGTATTTGCAGCAGGGCTGCCAGTACAGTACACTTCCTCCAATCATAATAATCCCATCCCATGCAACATATCACACATGTATGCAACATATATATCGTGGCATGCTCATATACATTCATACATAACATAAGGCATACAGTCATTTTATATCATAGGGGCATAACAGTCATTTCATAGCAGTTTGGGGGGTTTAGGTCTACTTACCGACCCATTAGTAGGTCCACAGTCATCTCGGGCGAACCGTGTAACCTTAACAGTCAAACAGTGAAAATGGGCCCAATGCCCACAATACAGGCCCATGTGGGCCCACACGCCCATATGGCCCACATAGCCCAGAATTGGTCTCGGCCACGTAAATTACACAGTTTGGCCCAATTTTCTCCAGACGTTCATGTGGTGTACCCGTGTGGGGCCCACAAGCCCGTTTGGCCCACACGTTATATTTCGGCCCAACGTGGCCCAAAACGGCTTAAGACCATGAAATCGCTCATGGTGGCCTCGATAGTCAAAAACCCACGTTTTATGCGTTCGGATTACCACACGAGTGAGTGAAAGCTCGTGTAGCGTCAATTGTCATATTTTCTGACTTTTGCCGGTTTACTATTTGGGCAGTGTTTACACACCTAGTTTCTATTTGTTGAGAAAACCGCCCACACCTTCGAAACCTACACTTGACCAACAATTCCCAATTAATCATTTAAACATTTACTCAATCGAATACAACAAGATCCCAATCGATAAACTCACACCACATTACCATCGATCGAGTAAAGAGGGAAGTTATGCCTACCCAACCGTTGATTACAAACCTTCTACCCTTCGAAAGGTTCCTAGGCACAAACCGAAATAAGATAAGCATTGATTCATCAGGCAACAAGATAACAATTTACTATCTTCACTTACCAATAACGCGAGAAGAGTACCCACTGCGAAGTGTAAGACTTTTCGGCAATAGAGAATGATAACCAGAACAATAGAGAAGGGAAAGCAGTCAACTGCAAGGGAAAGAAATGAATCACCAAAAATAAATGAAAGGGGAAGGATGAAAAAGAGGGAGAATATTCGGCCAAGGGGAAAAGGAAAATGTTTGCTCACCTTTTTCAGAAGAGTAGTATTCTTGGAAGTCAAGAGAGAGAACACAGGAACATTAATCGGCAGGAAGCAGTAAGAACAGAATCGGCACAATGAGGGTAAAAAGAGAAGAGAATCGACAGGGAAGAAACAACAGCAATTGTCAGAGATATTTAAGGAAAAGAAACGAAGAAGAGGCAAGGAGAGGAAGATGGTATATTCGGCCAAAAAGGTTGTCAAATACAAAAGAACTGAAGAACCAGAAAACCCTAAACACAATCGCCCTTCAAGCAAAATGAGAGAAAAACAATACAAGGCAAAACCGAAATGTGAAGTATACCACTCTGGCCGAATTTCTTGAGTGCCAGAGTCCAATTTTGGCACACCACTCCCTCTCCCCTCTCTTCCCTTGATTTTCTCCTAAAATCCCTCCTCAAATCTCTCCACCCGATCACACCTCCCCTCAAACACTCAATTTGAATTCTTCTCAACCACTTTGGTGTTTCAGTCAAACTACAACTTTCCCCCATGGCACAGCAGCAAAATAAATACTCCCTTGCCTCCACCAAGATTCGAACCTCAGTTCACTGGCCTAGGTAACACGCCACTTACCCCCTAGACTAGCAGGCTTTTTATGTCTTGCTTTACCCACAATAATTTAAAAGCCTACTAACTATAAGCAAGGGTTTATTCCCTGAAAATAAAACTTTTTGCACAAGCCCAGGCTTGAACCCAGGACTTCTCAGAAACTCCCAAACACACCCAAATCACTTAACCACTGAAGCAACCAAGTAGTTGTGCTAAAAACATGCAAAGATAAATACTTAAATTTTTGGAGCGTTACAACTCTACCCCCTAAAAGAAAATTTCAGCCTCGAAATTTACCTGATCAAAACAGATGAGGGTATTGTTGATGCATCGCCTCTTCGGGTTCCCACGTGGCCTCCTCTGAGCTGTGATTGCGCCAAAGTACCTTCACCAGTGGGATACACTTCTTCTTCAAAACTTCACATCACGATCTAAAATCTGAATCGGTTCTTCCTCAAAAGTCAGGTCCGGTCTAACCTCAATCTCCTTAGTCGAAATCACGTGTGTGAGATCAGAGCGGTAACGCCTCAGCATAGAGACTTAAGCTGGCGAGACGCATATGCCACTGCCTTACCCTCTTGCATCAACACACATCCCAAACCGACATGTGATGCATCGCTGTAGACAGTGAATTCTTTCCCAGACTCTAGCTGTATCAAGACAAGGGCCTCTATCAAAACCTTCTTAAGTTTCTCAAAACTCTCTTGCTGCTTATCTGTCCAGAAAAACGGTACCCCTTTACGCAACAATTTAGTTAGAGCTGCAACAATCAACGAAAACCCGTCAACAAAACGTCTATAATACCATGCCAGACCCAGAAAACTTCAAATCTCAAATACCGCCTTAGGCGGCTTCCAATCCAAAACAGCTTTAATTTTTTGAGGATCAACTCTAATCCCTTCAGTAGATACGAAATGGCCCATAAATGTTACCTCTCGTAGCCAGAATTCACACTTGTTGAACTTAAAGTATAATTGTTTCTCCCTCAGAATCTGCAGAACAATTCGAAGATGTGCGTCATGTTCATCCCCAGTTCTCGAATACACCAAGATGTAATCTATAAACACCACTACAAACCGATCCAGATAAGGCTGGAACACTCGGTTCATCAGATCCATAAAAGCTGCTGGTGCATTTGTCAGTCCAAACGGCATCACCAGGAACTCATAATGACCATAACGAGTCTTAAATGCTGTCTTAAGAACATCAGCTTCTTTGACTCTCAGTTGATGGTACCCCGATCGAAGTTCAATCTTAGAGAAGATCGAAGCTCCTCGAAACTGGTCGAATAGATCATCAATCCTTGGCAGGGGGTACCTATTCTTAATAGTCAATTTATTCAGTTGCCGGTAGTCGATGCACATACGTATGGATCCATCCCTCTTTTTCACAAATAACATCGGTGCTCCCCATGGAGACACACTAGGGCGGATGAACCCTCGATGCATTAACTCTTGAATCTGAGCCTTAAGCTCCACTAGCTCCTTTGGTGCCATTCTATAAGGAGCGATGGACACCGGAGCTGTACCTGGTAGGAGCTCAATCCCAAATTCAACTTCACGGTTTGGAGGTAGTCCAGATAGTTAATAGGGAAAAACATCCTGAAAATCTTTGACTGTTCTGATATCTTTAACAGACGGAACCTCAGAATCAACACCACTGATGTAGGCTATATACACCTCACAACGCTTACGAACCAACTTATCGGCCCTCAAGGCAGAAATCACATTGGATAGATAATTCCGGCGCTCCCCTACTAGAACCACCTCATCACCCTCCACAATTTTCAGTACCACCCGTTTAGTAGCACAATCTAAATTCGCTTGATGCTTAACCAGCCAATCCATGCCCAGTATTAAGTCAAATTCTCCAAAAGGAAGTTCCATTAAGTCTGCGAAAAAGTCAGTTCCTTGCACCTCAAAAGGTATATCTCTGAACAATCTGTTTACTTTAACTGACTGCCCTAAAGGACTCAACACAGTAATTTCACTCGCAGTGGTTCCAACCATTATACCCAAAGTCTCAGACACCGAGCATGCTATATAAGAATGCATAGACCCAACATCAATCAGTGCAGTATAAGGTACATTATAGATAAAGAACGTACTAGTAATAACTGGAGCGTCTCCGTCCTCTCGGTGACGTGCAGCATAAACCAGAGCTGGCTGCCTCACCTCTGCATGACCAGCACCTCTGCCCGGTGCTCCACGACCACGGCCCATACCATTTCCATCTCTGGCCTGACCACAGCCTCTCGGTGGTTGCTGAACACCTCTCGACGGCTGAACAGTACCCCGACTTGTAGCTTGCATCTGCTAGGGCCTCCGTGGACAATCTCTGATACGGTGCTCTAATGATCCGCACCTCAAACATGCCCCAATCCTTTTCCAGCACTCACCTTGATGGCGTCTACCATAGTCAACACATGGCTGCGGTCCAGTAGGAGCAATAGAGGCCCTAACTCTGACTGGCCCATCCACCCTGGCCGTTTTATTCGGCCTCTGAACGGAACTTGAGGGCTCCGAATCCCTCTTATTCCTACCCTTTTCTCTGTTCAGACGCTCAGTACGCTTCACCTCCTCGCCAATCTTCGCTTTATCTACCAGTGTGACAAAATCTCACTCCCTCTGTGGAGCTATCAAAACTCTCAGACTATCACTGAGGCCGTCCTCGAAACGAACACACCGCTCATAATTAGATGCTACCATCCCACGTGCATAGCGGCTTAATCGCAAAAATTTAGCTTCATATTCAGCCCCATTAGACCGAAGTCATTCTGTGACCGACCCATGGCCCACAGTACCAGTATTGGGCCCAACGACCCTCTCAAGAATTCGCAACATAGCTTGGGACAATGCGTCCTCCCCAGCCGCTCGATCGTGAGACCCAGTCTCAATCACAGGTGAAGGCGAAGCCTCTCTAGCTTCAGTGTTAGGCATGTGGCCCAATGACGAAGACCCAGCCCGAGCACCTCTACGGCCTCCGCCACGGCCTCTTCTACCCCTTCAACGAGTACCTTTGGTGCTCATTATCTATTTACGTATTATCTGGTTTTTTACAATTTTATGCATCAGTTTACAGCTCCAGTGTCGATTAACAGATATCTTATGGAAAGCAATATCTGTATTTGAGAGTTTGTTTTCGCAGAACACAGTCTTACTACAGTTTTAGTTTTCCCTAACCAGAATATTTTAGTACAGTCTACTACCTATAGTAGTCTCAATATTTCACTTTAAACAAACAGAAGTTTCAGAGGGCTTACCAGATCGGCGCCGGAGACTCGGAGTACCACACATTTAATAAAAATGTTTCAAAATACTTCCAGGTCATTTGTAACAGTTCTTTTTGAAAATTCCAAGTTTTAGAAGAAACCCAAAAACCACGACCGAGTTTTGCAACCTGGCTCTGATACCACTAAATGTAACACACAAAACCGTGCCTAGACGTTATGGCCGAATCTGGCGATGTCACATTGAAGTGTTTTTCGAAAATATAGTTTCATTGGAAAACCCGTTCTGAATCAAATCTTGTTTATGATCTTATTGGAAATTTTAGGGTATCTGTTCATTTAAACTCAAGTTATTTTTAGCAGAACGTTGATCATATTAGTTTGTTACTATACTTTAAAACAATGCTTGATGTGGAAGCTTTTATAGTATGTTACGAAAACGTGGTGTTTTGAAAAGCATTTACCTTTTGAGAAACCGCGTCCTACTACTCTTAGATATGAATTAAAATAAGTAAAATCCCAAATTAAAAGTTAAAAATTTAAAGAGGCCTTATTACAAAAACAAATACCCAAATCAAATTTATTTGAGATAAAACTCAAATATAAAAGCAGGTGCGGTTGTGTGGCCACTTCCGAATCCCTCGCAGCACCGATCCGCCTAAGATTGGGGATTACCTGTACAGATAAATAAAGGGGTGAGTTTACAAAAACTCAGTGTGAAACCCCATATAAGCAAAATGTAACACCCCTAACCTGTATCCGTCGACGGATTAGGGTTAAAGGCATTACCGAACAGATTGAAAACTTTTATAAACATTTCATAATACAAATCATCAATCGCAATCACTATGTCCCTTAGATGGGTCACCGAGACCTTAAACATGCTTTAGAGGAGGGTCGGGACTAAACCGAACACATACGAAAATTCTCAGAAATATAAAACTTTTTGAACACTGCAGAGGTCACACGCCCGTGCAGTCAGGCCGTGTACCTCCCACGGCTACTAGACACCCCCATGTGTCCTGGCCGTGCCAAAATAGGGCAGGCATACTAACTTATCTCCACAGCCATCAGACACGCCCATATGCCATGGCCGTGTGCTCTTAGGCTAGATACTGACTATTTCGCAGGGCTACCAGGCACGTCCGTGTACCAAATGTAACACCTCTAACCCGTATCCGTCACCGGATTAGGGTTAAAGGGATTACCGAATAGATCGGAAACTTTTATAAACATTTCATAATACAAATCATCAATCTCAATCACTATGTCCCTTAGATGGGTCACCAAGACCTTAAACATGCTTTAGAAGAGGGCCGGGACTAAACCGAACACATACAAAAATTCTCGAAAATTTAAAACTTTTTGAACACTATAGAGGTCACACGCCCGTGCAGTCAGGCCGTGTACCTCCCACGGCTACTAGACACCCCCATGTGTCCTGGCTGTGCCAAAACAGGGCAGGCATACTGACTTATCTCCACGGCCATCAGACACGCCCGTGTGCCATGGCCGTGTGCTATTAGGCTAGATCTCGACTATTTCGCGACGGCGGCTACTGAGAACACGTCCGTGTACCATGGCCGTGTATACTTGAGCTAGCTACTGACTAAATCCCACGGCCACTAGGCACGCCCGTGTGCCACGACCGTGTAAGCAAAACAGGCCATTTGCAAGGCCATAATACCACCCACACAAGGGTCATCCCTACAAGCAAAGAACCAATTCATTTCATGTACATTTGACAACCAAAGACATGCCAAACAAACAACATAATAACTCATTCAATCTCATTTCCATTCATGCCAACTCATATACTAGTTTGCTTAACAAATTCACATGTCTAACTATGCATGGTACATTAACATCTTACCAAACATATATTCATTTCATAGGTCCCAATTATATGCTATTTTAGAATCAATTTACCTTTCACAAATTTTACCATAACATGATCATATAATCAAACCAAAAGCATCATCATATACCACATCACTCATGCATATTTCCAATACATATAACCAGCCACATCCCATGGCTAAGTTTATATCTCAAACTTGTACCAAAAATCTAGCCTATACATGCCATACTTAGTATATACATATACAAAAGGTACCAAAATGAGTTTGAGTAGTGTGATGATGATCCTTGATGGTCCCGAGCCTTCAGTAGCTTTGACGATCTATAAAACACAGCAAACACACACAGAGTAAGCTTTCAAAAGCTTAGTAAGCCATATACAAATAAACTTATCATAAAATGTATATAACCAAATTGATACAATAACATTAATGGTTCTCATAGCAAATTCATCTCATACATTCCTTGGCTCAATTGTTAAGCCATTTCTTATCACATTCTTCAATTCAAATATCACATATACACAAAGCTTATTCAAGCATGTCTTCATATGAAATCTCATTATTTCTTTGCATATATTCATCATAGTAAGTTCATATAGATACTTACCTTTCATACACACATAGTGTACTTTTCAAACATACCTGAAACAAATGTACAAATCACAGAGTTGTTCATTTCTTAGACTTTCCCGTTGAACCATTCGAAACTAAATAGGATATTCAGAAAGCTCGGAATAGTCGTACAATGCCAACGTTCCAAACGAGGTCTTACATGTACTCAGATATCGATGCCACTGTCCCAGACAGGGTCTTGCACAAATCAATACGATGTCAATGTCCCGGACATGGTCTTACATGTAAGTCTTATATCGATGCCAACGTCCCAGACATGGTCTTACATGATATCACATAACAGACACCTATGTCATGACATAGTTAATCCTATCTATTCCTAGATTCAAACGGGACTTCTCGGATGCTAATACTAGGTCGATCTTATCTCGGAATTCATATATCCAACATCTCATATGTATTCATCATCATTAATAGTCATATGAACATTCATAATTCAAAACAACACATTTATTTGTATATCGACTTACCTCGAATTCAGTTTTACAGAAACGGATACGGCTACTCGATTACTTTTGCTTTCCCGTGATCAAAATCCATTTTCTTCGGTTCTTGATCTTAATTCAAGCTTGTTATTGCCGAAACCTAGCTCAACTTTCTTCTTTTTCTTTCTTTCAATTTTGGCTAGAATGGATGAACACATCCACTATCATATTCATTTGTTTTACTTAAATTAACATAATTATTCAATTACTATTTTACCCATTTATTAAACATATAAGACAAAATAACACTATGGTCTTTATGTCATTTAAACTCCCACTATCTTATAATTGGCTTAATTGCCACATAAAACCTTCATACTTTTAAAGACATGGCAAATAGGTATCTTTTCATGAAGCATTCTAATTTTATATTCAATGCAATTTAATCCTTTGCTCAAATTAAACACACAAACAGACAAATTAACTTACGGGAATTTAACACATGCTTAATCATATATCATATGCACAGAAAATAATATTAAAATATTATATGGACTCAGATTTGTGGTTCCAAAACAACTATTTCGACTAGGGTACAAACCAGACTGTTACAAAAATGGCCAATCAGGCCATAGGCAAGTACAGTCTGGGCCTAAGCCTAAATCAATAACAGTTCAGATCAGTTGGGTCTTAGCCCATTACAGTATCAGTATCAGTGTGGGCCTTAGCCCATTTCAAAGATGTGATATAGATTCACCATGCAATCAAAAATCCTACCCAACCAGCCTCTACACTCCACTCCGTCCAGCCCAACACTCCATGTGAGGATAAAATCACCCACCAATCCCTACACTCTAAAATTAGCACCGGTTGCGGCACTAAACAGTATTTGCAGCAGGGCTACACTTCCTCCAATCATAATAATCCCATACCATGCAACATATCACACATGTATGCAACATATATATCGTGGCATACTCATATACATTCATACATAACATAAGGCATAAAGTCATTTTATATCATAGGGGCTTAACAGTCATTTTGTATCATAGGGGCATAACAGTCATTTCATATCATTTTAGAGGGTCTAGGTATACTTACCGACCCATTAGTAGGTCTACAGTCGTCTTGGGCGACCCGTGCAGCCTTAACAGTCAAACAGTGAAAATGGGCCCATGGGCCCACACGCCCGTGTGGCCAACATAGCCCAGAATTGGTCTCGGCCACGTAAATTACACAGTTTGGCCCAATTTTCTTCACACATCCGTGTGGTTTACCCGTGTGAGGCCCACAAGCCCGTTGGGCCCACACGGCCCATTTTGGCCCAATGTGGCCCAAAACGGCCTAAGACCACGAAATCGCTCATGGTGGCCTCGATAGTCAAACGCCCACGTTTTATGTGTTTGGATTACCACACGAGCGAGCGCACGCTCGTGTAGCATCAATTGTCATTTTTTTCGGCTTTTGCTGGTTTACGATTTGGGCAGTGTTTACACACCTGGTTTCTATTTGTTGAGAAAACCGCCCACACCTTTGAAACCTACACATGACCAACAATTCCCAATTAATCATTTAAACATTTACTCAATCGAATACAACAAGATCCCAATCGATAAACTCACACCACATTACCTTCGATCGAGTAAAGAAGGAAGTTATGCCTACCCAACCGTTGATTACAAACCTTCTACCCTTCGAAAGGTTCCTAGGCACAAACCGAAATCAAATAAGCATTGATTCATCAGGAAACATGATAAAAATTTACTATCTTCACTTACCAATAACGCGAGAAGAGTACCCACTATGAAGTGTAAGACTTTTCGGCAATAGAGAATGATAACCAGAACATTAGAGAAGGAAAAGCAGTCAACTGCAAGGGAAAGAAATGAATCACCAAAAATAAATGAAAGGGGAAGGATTAAAAAGAGGGAGAAGATTCAGCCAAGGGGAAAAGGAAAACATTTGCTCACCTTTTTCATAAGAGTAGTATTTTGGGAAATCAAGAGAGAGAACACAGGAACACTAATCGGTAGGAAACAGTAAGAACAGAATCGGCACAATGAGGGTAAAAAGAGAAGACAATTAGCAGGGAAGAAATAACAGCAATTGTTAGAGATAATTGGGGAAAAGAAACGAAGAAGAGGCAAGGAGAGGAAGAAGGTATATTCGGCCAAAATGGTTGTCAAATACAAAAGAACTGAAGAACTCGAAAACCCTTAACACAATCGGCCTTCAAGCAAAATGAGAGAAAAACAATACAAGGCAAAACCAAAATGTTGAGTATACCACTCTGGCCGAATTTCTTGAGTGCCAGAGTCCAATTTCGGCACACCACTCCCTCTCCCCTCTCTTCCCATGATTTTCTCCTAAAATCCCTCCTCAAATCTCTCCACCCGATCACACCTCCCCTCAACCACTCAATTTGAATTCTTCTCAACCGCTTCGGTGTTTCAGTCAAACTACAACTTCCCCCACGGCACAGCAGCAAAATAAATACTCCCTTGCCTCCACCAAGATTCGAACCTTAGTCCACTGCCTAGGTAACACGCCACATACCCCCTAGACTAACAGGCTTTTTATGTCTTGCTTTACCCACAATAATTTAAAAGCCTACAAACTATAGACAAGGGTTTATTCCCTGAAAATAAAACTTTTTGCACAAACCCAGGCTTGAACCCAGGGCTTTTCAGACACTCCCAAACACACCCAAATCACTTAACCACTGAAGCAACCAAGTAGTTGTGCTAAAAACATGCAAAGATAAATACTTAGATTTTTGGGGAGTTACAAGGTTTGTACCAAACTTTAGTACTTTAGCTGCTCCTCTCAAGGGGATTATTAAGAAAAACTCGCCATTTCATTGGAGTGAGGAGCAACATATTGCTTTTACTAAGCTTAAAGAATGTTTGACTAACGCACCTCTTTTGTCTCTGCCCGACTTTAATAAAACCTTCGAGCTTGAGTGTGATGCCTTAGGGATAGGAATTGGAGCTGTTTTGATCCAAGATGGGCGTCCCATTGCATATTTTAGCGAGAAACTCAATGGGGCCACTCTCAATTATCCTACATATGAGAAGGAGATGTATGCCTTGATTCGGGCATTGGAGACATGGCAACATTATCTCTGGCCTAAAGAATTTGTTATACATACGAATCACGAAGCCTTGAAGCACCTTAAGGGACAAAACAAGCTGAACAAGCGCCACGCTAAATGGGTGGAGTTCCTTGAATCATTTCTGTACGTAATCATCTAGATGCTAAACGACTTATACACTTTGGAGGCTGATCAATTCTGGCCGTTCACACCTAAAGGCTCAACAACTTCAGCTGTTCACACCAAAGGGGTTGTTCGTGCGCCAAACTCCAATTAATTGGCAGCTGCACATTTCGGCTTCCCAAGGAGAATCTAAGCTTGTTCACACCCATGAACGATCCTCTACTTGAAACACATCTATAAAAACCCATCTCAAGCATTCACATCTTTTCTCTCTTCTCTCCACTTTCTCTCTTCTTTTCCATTCTAAATTCCCTTGCCCTCTTTCCGATTTCTCCTCTTGGAAAAGGGGCATTCATCATCCATTTGGAGCAGTAATTAAGTGTTCAAAGTAGCCTTGGTCGATGAGTACAACGGAGAAGGAAAAACGGAGCAAACTAGTCAAGCCACGGAAAAACACCGGATTTGATTCTTGTTCCCTATCTCTTTAATTCTTGTTATTGTTATGATGAACATATCTATGAATATTTATGTTGTTAGAATGGTTAAATTAATCAATTTATCTTTAATTTAATTTGTGTTAGGTTGATTGCATTTCGTTTGCTAAAATTGTTAAAATTGTGTTTATGTTGTCATAGGCCTCGGTAAGATGCTTGGTTAAGTAAAATCATGACTAAGTTATTCTTGCATTACAATTGTGAGGTAGCTAATGAATTAATTATTTAAATATATTGAAATTGTAATTAATGGACACAGTACTTAATCAGTGCATGTTTAATCATCTAAGGTAGCTGAGGGTTAAATTAGCAACGGTATCTGAGGATACATTTTCCTTGCCTAACTTGCAAGATTATTGTGATTAAACTGCTTCAAGGTAGGGATACTTTGTTACCTCACATAGTCTTTTATGTGCTTGTTAGATTTAATTAATCATTTGAATTGACATAAGGATATGTACAAGAGATTATTTCGATTTAATAAGTATGTATGTGCAATAACATAGTTGCCTATTAAGATTTGTTTAATCAGTTGAATTGACATAGGGATATAGTCAAGAGATGAATGGATTTTGGTAGGTGAGTATGTTCATAAGTTAGCAAATTACCGAATTGCTGTGAATTTATTCGTAACAATATAAACATGAGTTTAAAAATTCTAAGTTAAGAAATGTAATTAATCTAACACAATTATGTCATCTTGATTAAAATCGTATTTGAAATCGTGCATTTGAGATTCATTTATTTAGTTTACTTAGTTTAAAATCTTAGTTTTTAATCACCCTCTTCAAACAAACTATTTTTCTTCACCAAAGTGTTTTAAATAGCATTCATAAATAATTCTTTTCACAGTCCCTATGGGTACGATAACTCGACATTTACTTGTCACTTTATTACTAGTTGCGATTGTGTACACTTGCACATTTTCGTCATTCTAGACGCATCGCTATAAATCACAAATTCTTTACTCGACTCAGGTTGAACCAACACTGGTGCCTCAGTTAACAATGCTTTCAATTGATCGAAACTTTGTTGACATTTCTCGGACCATTCAAACTTTACATCTTTCTGTAGCAATCTGGTCATCGGTGTAGCAATCATTGAGAACCCTTTTACAAAACGTTGATAGTAGCCAGCCAATCCCAGAAAGCTTCTGACCTCAAATAGATTTCTAGGTGGTTTCCAGTCAATAACTGCAGAAATCTTACTCGGATCAACTCGAATGCCATTCACCAAAACAATATGTCCCAAAAATCCAACTTCTCGGAGCCAAAACTCACACTTAATAAATTTAGCATACAGTTTCTTATCTCTCAAGGTCTGCAACACAATCCTCAAATGCTCGGCATGCTCAGATTCATCTCGCGAATAGATCAGAATGTCGTCAATGAACACAACAACAAATTTGTCTAAATACGATCTAAATATCCAATTCATCAAATCCATAAAAATGGCAGGAGCATTAGTTAATCCAAAAGGAATTACAAGGAATTCATAATGTTCATACCTCGTTTTAAATGCAGTTTTCGGCACATCTGAGTCTTTAACTCGCAACTGATAATAACCAGATCTCAAATCAATCTTTGAGAACACTGTTGCACGTTTCAACTGACCAAACAAATTGTCTATTCTCGGCAATGGATACTTATTCTTTATCATAACCTTATTGAGCTGACGATAGTCAATACACATTCTCATTGACCCCTTTTTCTTCTTAACAAACAATACTGGCGCACCCTAGGGCGAAAAACACAGTCGTGCAAAACCTCTATCTGTTAACTCTTGCAACTGAACTTTCAAATCTTTCAATTCTGACGGAGCCATTCTATACGGAGCTATAGATATCGACGAAGTTCTCGGTACTAACTCAATGGAAAACTCAACCTCTCTGACTGGTGGCAACCCACGCAATTCTACTGGAAATACATCCGGATATTCACAAACTACAGGCACTGATTCAATCTTCTTTTCAGACACCTTAGTATCTAAAACATATGCTAGGTACTCTTCACAACCTTTTCTCACATATCTCTGAGCCGACATTGATGAAATCACTATAGGCAATCCACCCGACTTATCAGATTCAATTTGAAGAATTTCATTATCTTGACATTTCAATTCTATAATATTTCATCTACATTTCACAACAGCATCATGTAGAGTCAACCAATCCATTCCCAGAATCACATCGAACTCATCAAATGGTAAAAGCATCAAATCAGTCAGAAAATAGTAACCCGAGTCATTAAAGGACAGTTCTTGCATACTTTATCAACTAGTACAAACTTGCCTAGGGGGTTCGATACTTTAATCACAAACTCAGTAGACTCGATAAGCAAACTATTATTAGACACCAAATTCATACATATATACGAATGATTCGATCCAGGATCAATCAATGCAATAACATTAGTGTCGTAAAGAGAAAATGTACCAGTAATGACATCTGGTGATGACGCATCTTCGCAAGCGCAAATAGCGTAAGCTCTAGCAGGTACTCTGGCCTCAGATCTTACTGTTGAATCTCTCGTTGTACCATGATTACCACTTGTATTTCCCACATTTCTCGGCGGCCTCCCTCGAGTAGCTGTATTGCTCGATCTTGCATTCTGAGATTTATCTTTTTCATTTAGCTCGGGACAATCTCTGATAAAATGATCTCGTGAACCACACCTGTAATAAGCTCTATTATTATTTTTCACCCAGCAATCTCCAAAATGTCGTCTTCCACACTTTTTACACTCGAGTTTGATATCTTTTACGTTGCCAACACTCGATACTGATGTGGCTTGAGCTTTAGGGCTGGTGTATTGCCTTCTGCGATCTCTATTGGAATATCCCACTGAAGTGGTCAATCGGATAAAATGATCTCTTGATTTCTTTGATGAGGAATGATAAGGTCTACTCATCGATCTCTTCCTCGAATCTCTTGCCTCTGAATCAGCCTTTCTCTTTTCTCGATTAAAGTCTTCGGATTTACAAGCCCTATCGACTAACACCACAAACTCTTTCAAATCTAATATCCCGACTAGAAGTTTAATATCTTTGTTCAACCCGTCAACAAACTGCTTGCACATAATTTTTTTGGTAGAAACATACTCTCGAGCATATTTACTTAACTGTACAAATTCTCTCTCATACTCGGTTACGGTCATACGGCCCTGCTTCAGTTCTAGAAACTCTTTGTGTTTTTTATCCAGAAACCGCTGGCTTATATATTTCTTTCAGAACTCGGTCTGAAAGAACTCCCAAGTGACTCTCTCTCTCGGCACCATTGATACTAAGGTATTCCACCACTGATACGCAGTGTCCCTCAGAAGCGATATAGCACACTTTAAACATTCAGCCGGTGTACAGGAAAGCTCATCAAACACTCGGATCGTATTTTCAAGCCAAAACTCAGCTCTCTCAGGATCATCATCGACATTAGCTCTGAAATCTTCGGCCCCGTGTTTGCAGATCTTATCAACTGGAGGTTTATTCAATCTTAAAAGCTCAACTCCTTGAGGAGCTACGGGTATAGGTTGGGGATTAGGAGGGGGTGGAGGTTGTTGAGCAATCAGGTTTGTATGAATGTATTGAGTGAACCACTCGTTCATCATTTAGAAGAAGGTTTCTTTAGTCTCTCCTCCCATTTGCCGCGTGCACGGTCCAGAATCGGGCTCACATTTGTCACTTGAGCGGGAGCAAGCGCATTACTTTCAACCTCATCAGCTATAGCTCGATTGGGATCCATTTGCTATATGAAAACACATTTTTAAATGTCAGGAGTCATCACACTATCTCAGTTTATATATGAAATGTATAGCTAGACTCTCACACACGCTACGTTAGTTCTAGAATTGGCTAAATCGTAGCTCTGATACCCTAAACCCTAAACCTTAAAACCTAAAACCTTAAACCCTAACACCCTCACCCATATTCATCATCAGAATAGGGTTACGAAGCATTACCAAAACTACAACACTTTTAAACATACATTTTATATACAATTTATCAATTCAGATACAAATCAATCACAATCAATGTAACAACCCATTTTTGGTCAAATCGAAACAGTGGTTTCGGGACCACAAACCCGAAGTCAAAATATTTATTTTATTATTATTTTATTGTTTACAGCATGAATATATGATTGTTTGAAATTTTCATGAAGAAATTTTATCGTTTAAATGCTTAATTTGATAAAAAGGACTAAATCGCGTAAAACGTAAAACTTGAGTTCTATTAACTAAAGGTTTCTAATAGATATATAACCTTAAAGTAGAGGTCCTTATGTGATAAATAGTCCAATAATTTGATAGTGGATGATATTGGTTTGGCATTATTGAAATATTGAATTAATAATAAGGTTAATTTGGTAATTTGGTAATTAAAAGCTTAATTAAAATAAAACAAAACAATTATCTATTCATTTGTCATCTTCTCCAACCAAACTAGGGTGAAAAAGAAGCCATTTTTAAGCTCTCATATTCAGCTATCTTCAATTCTTGCATTTAGGTATGATTTTTGTCCCGATTTTAATGATTTCTACGTTTTTGAGATCGTTGCAGCTAGTACTAGCTAGCCTAGGGACAATTTTGTAAAAATGTTAAAGATTTTGAATGATTCCATTGATTAATACATGAGTATTTTGATGTTTTATGATAGATTATGAATATTTGATGTTAGTTAAACAAGTTTTGTTAAGTGATTTTTGGTGAAAATGCAAATTAGGGGCTAAATTGAGAAATGTTGAAAATATGTGGTTAAATATGTGAATAAATGAAAAATGTGGGTTGATATGTGTATTAGGGAAATTCGGCTAGCATTTGATTGGATGAAATTGCATCAATTTGTGATATTGTGTAATAAGGACTAAATTGTGAAAATGTGAAAGTTTAGGGGCAAATGTGTAAATAGCCCTAATGTATGTTTTTGGATTGAATTGAATAAATAGAAGAATAAATAGTTGATTTTGATTATTTATAGATCAAGAAAAGAGGAATTCAGACTTAGATCAGGGAAAAAGCAAAGTAATTGAATAGTCGGTCCGTTTCGTCATATCCGTACACGAGGTAAGTTCGTATAATTGAACTTGAATATGTAATTATTCAATTGATGGATAGTATTGGGATTTTATTTATTCTATGGCTAAATGTGATGAATTTGATTTAAATGTACAGTTTAAGTCGACGAGATACTGAATAAGACCATAATAAGACCATAACCGGGTTATGGCATGTGAATGTAAGACCACGGCAGGGCCTTGGCAATGTATGTGTAACACCATAGTTGTACTATGGCATCGGAAAATTGACATACTTATATCGTAAGCATTTATAAACTCGAAGTGATTCGAAAAACGAATTGGTGAGAATAGATATGTATCAGTACCGGAATGTACAGAAAACTGTTCGAATGATGAATTAAAAGAAGATGAAAACTTATGAGTTGCTTTGTAGTTAAACTTTATGTTATCTCATTGATTGAGGTTTTAATTACAAATTATGTACTTATTTGGAATTGTTAATGAATGATGTTGAGTATTTCATATATACATACGAACTTACTAAGCTTTATAGCTTACTTTGTTTATTTTCTTCTATGTTTTATAGTATATAGAAGCTAGCTCGGAACCGGGGATCATCATGAACTTCATCGCACTATCAAACATCTAATTTGGTACTTTTGAAGTGTATATTTATGGTATATGGCATGTATAGGCTTGAGTCATTTTGGTATGTTTGATGAACATGTATTTTGGGCTATTTAAGTTGGCTTGTGTTGATGATTTTGTTAATGTATAAAGATGTGTGAATGGTTTTGTTTTGAATTAGGTAAATTGACCTATAATGAATGAATGAGGTTGAATTGATAATGCATATTTGGAATGGTTTTATTGAATGAATCATATATGTGAATTATGTCTAGTAAAGCAAGATGAGTTGATAGGTATTTGATTAGGTAAATGGCATTGAATTGAGTATTGAAATGGTTGAAATGGATATAGTATCATTGTGTATTGGTTGATGACTTTTGGCTGCATATTTGTGTTTTAAATTGGTACCAATTGAGCTTGTATAGGTATGTGCTAAATGGGTGGCAAAATGGCTTGGTAAATAGCCTATTTTTGTCCACACGGGCAGAGACACAGGCGTGTGTCTCAGCCGTGTGTGACACACGATCATGTTACACAGCCGTGTGTCCCCTGGTGTTGAAATTGAATTAAAGTCAGTATACTCCACACGGTCTCACACACGGGCGTGTGATTGTCCGTCTGGTACAAGTCAGTATACCCCCTAATTGGCACACGGCCTAGCACACGGGCGTGTGACTTGGCCGTGTTGCATAAGTCAGTATACCCTTCAGGTTTGGCATGGCCTAGCACACGGCCTGGCACACGGGCGTGTGTGGCCACTTCAAAGGGCACACAAGCTAGACACACGGGCGTGTGGTTAGCCGTGTGACCCAAGTCAATATGTATGCCCTGTTTCCACACGGCCTGAGACACAGGCGTGTCTGGAGCCGTGTGAGGCACACGGCCAGTTCACACGGGCATGTGACCTGTATGGTTGAAATTTTTCTAAGTTTCCAAAAATTACCTGAGCTATCAGTTTCGTCCCGAACCAATTCTAATGCATGTTTAAAGCCTCGTAGACTCGATTAAGGGACACTATCATTGGTTGTGATTGAATTGTATTTGACATGATAAATTGTATATGAAATGTATGTTTATAAGTGTTGTAAGTCTGGTAATGCTCTGTAACCCTATTCTGGCGTTAAATACGGGTGAGGGGTGTTACAATCAATCATAGTGTCCCTTAAACGAGCCTACGAGGCCTTAAACATGCATTGAGAGTGGTTCGGGACTAAACCGATAACTCGGGAAATTTTTCAACACTTATAAAAATTTTCTACAAAACAGGGGACCCACGCCTGTGTGACCAGGCCGTGTGTCTGACACGGCCACCAGACATGCCCTTGCCACAGGCTATGTGAAGAATCGAAATGGAAGCACATGGCCGTGTCCCAGCCCGTTTCCTACCCCGTGTCCAAACAAGTGAGGTTACTGACTTGGGTCACACGGCTAGCCACACGCCCGTTTGTCTAGCCCGTGTGCCCTTTGAAGTGGCCACACACGCCCGTGTGGTAGGCCGTGTGCTAGGCTGTGCCAAACCTATAGGGTATACTGACTTATGTAACACGGCCAAGTCACACGCCCGTGTGCTATACTGACTTGTGCCACACGGCCGATCACACGTCCGTGTGTGAGACCGTGTGGAGCATACTGACTTCATTTCAATATCAACACCAGTGGACACACGGTCATGTAACATGACCGTGTGTCACACACGGTTGAGACACACGCCCGTGTCTATGCCCGTGTGGACAAAAATAGGCTATTTACCAAGCCATTTTGCCACCCCATTTTGTACATATCTTCACCTATTGATCGTTATGTCAGAGTCTTAAAATTTATATAATGAATGATCTAGCCTAGAAACTAACCGTGACAACGATTGAGGCAAGCGCACCTATCGAACAGTAGTAAAGTTTAGTGGCAAGACCGGAATATCGAACCCAAAGGAACCAAAAGTACTAATACTAACTTTCTTTCTATTATTTAGCCTAAGAATTGAAGTGAATTGTTGTTTAATCTAAAATTAACTAACTACTAAGCTAAAGATGCTAAGACAAAGAGAATGAATTGGGGAAATACTTGTGGGAAAAACCAATTGATTAAGACAATACCCAAGGAAGAATCCACCTAGACTTCACTTGTTATCTAACTCTGAACCAGACGATTTATTCACTTGACCTGATCCGTAGGATTCCCTAATTTATATTAATACCTCTCTCGAGGCTACTAACGTCTAACCCTAGGTTGATTAATTGAAATCTCTTTCTAATTAAAACCCCTAGAATTGCATTAACTCGATCTATGGACTCCCATATTAGGTTTGACCCTAATCCGGCAGATTTTTGTCACCTTATCTATAGGCGCGCGAGCAACTCCGCTTAATTATGCTAGATCTACTCTTAGGCAGGGTCTATTCCTCCTCTACCTAAGCACATCAATACTTGAATCAATATCCTGAAATATCAAAGCAAGAATTAAGAACACGTAATTAAGAACAAATCAAGTATTTATCATATAGCTCAGAAAACAATAACAAGATCCATCTTAGGTTTCATCCCCCTCAGGTATCTGAGGGTTTAGTTAATAATCATAAAAATATACATCTCAGAAGAAAAGATAAAACAAAACATAAGAAAAACCCTAAAACCCCTGAAGGAATTGAAGAGAAGATCTTCCGTCTTGAGTATGACTCCGGCTTCTTGAGATGAATCAACTGGCTTTCTTCGAGTAAATCCTACAATTTTGACCTCTCCGGCTTGGCTCCTTGGCCTAGCTGGATGCCCCCCTAAAGGTTGGCCTTTAGGGTGTTTACATAGGCTTTTGGAATGTGTTTCTTTGCCTCTAAGTACCCTAATCCGAATAAAACTCTTCTTTTCCACGGCAGGGACACGCCCATGGCACACGCCCGTGTAAGTCGAGTTGTAGGCCGTGTTCGAGCCTGCTAAGGAGGCACGGCCGTGTGGTGAAACTCCAGGCCGTGTCGATTTCTCACTTTGGCCCATTTGGCCCATTTTAAGCACGTTTCTCGTTTTTTTCATCCTCCTATGCTCTCCTGAGTATAAAACATGAAATTAAAGGATTAAGAGCACCAAATTCCATAATTCAAGGGATAAACCATCCAAAAGCATGCTAAATGTGGGATTAAAATATGTTACTATTACGGTTTATCACCTATACAAATGACACCAAACCACAGCATAAAATACCATCCAAAACAACAAAGCCAAGTCTAAATCTTACCATTTCAATACTAACCAATTCAAGGTACATAAGTACCACAATATGCTATCCACATTCATACCAATCCTTATAATCTCAACTCATCAATGTAACACCCCTTACCTGTATTCGACACCAGAACCGGGTGCGAGGCATTACCGAACTTAACTTACTTAATCATAGAAAATCGGGAAATGAACTCTCTTTTCAACTTAACTTCTTCATTCAATCTCCTAACGTCCTTATTATGGGCCTACGAGACCCAAGACATAAACATGAAGTGAACCAGGACTGAACCGAAAACTTACGATCACTTGGGAAATTTTGACTCAAAACAGGGCCACACGCCCGTGTGAGAGAAATGACACGCCCGTGCTTCAAGCCGTGTCCAAAATAGGGGGTATTATGTTTATGACGTCAGCAACTAATTAGGACCACATGGACAAGCCACACGCCCGTGTGCTGGCTCGTGTGATGAACTGTATTTCTCGCAATTTAGGTGCAGGGGACACATGGCCTATCAACACACCCATGGGGCTGACCGTGTGTCACACACGGCCTAGACACACGCCTGTGTGTCTAGCCGTGTGGACAAATGCAAGGCTATCTACCAAGCCATTTTGTAACACCCCCTACCCGTATCCTACGCTGGAACCGGGTACGAGGCATTACCGGACTTAACAATACATTCTACCAAATCCCGAGCCACAAAATTTCACTTATAATTTAAACTTTAACAAACACATGCATACACAAGCATTATAAATCCATGACCAATATGAGCCACAACTCGTGGCCAAATACAGAATAATCCTTATTACCGTTATGAAGCTTTACATTTGGTCAAATTAATTAACACATATACAAAATGACTTAGTCAAGCCCCTATACATGCCATAACTTAAATCATTTATAAATAAATATACCCATAGATAGCTTGATAGTGTGAAGCAATCTCCGACGACCTCCAGCCCGAGCTTGTTTAATAGTACTCTGAAACATGGGAAAGAAAAGGGAGTAAGCTTATAAAGCTTAGTAAGTTCACATGTAAAAATAATAAGTATTAGCAATGAATTTAGCTTACTACTAAGCTGTCATAACTTGCATAAATAATGCTAAGTTCTTACTTTCCCAACTTACTCATTTGTAACCTTACCAAAGCCTCAACGGGACAAATCCTCACAACAAGTACTCAAATTGATACAATCATTAAATCACATGCTTATACCTCATTACTCATGTTCACATTAATCTGTCTACTTGAATCACTGTCACTAAATTATTTATTTCTTGAGCTAAAGAGCTCCGAATTAAAAACCGCTAATTTTCCCTGAAACTAGACTCACATATCTTCATACCATAAAATTTCTAGAATTTTTGGTCTTGCCAATTAGTACAGTTTATTCATTAAAATTTCCCCTGTTTCACTGTTTGACTATTCTGACCTCTCTTTACTACGAATCAATTTTCTCCTCGTACACAATTTAGATGACCTTCTTGTTTAGTTCATTTGAAACTAGACTCCTTCAGGATTTCAGACATATAAATTTTATCCCATAATTAGTTTTTTAATATTTTTAATGATTTTTATAAGTCAGAACAGGGGATCACATAATCATTCTGACCAATCTCACAAAAATTCAAATATCTCAGAATATAGAATTTCTTTTCTTTCTCTGTTTCTTTTATATGAAAATAGACTCATCAAGCTTTAATTCTATATCTCATTAAACTTCTAATTCAATTTACACTATTTTTGGTGATTTTTCAAATTCACCCTTTTGCTTCTGATTAAACTATTTCATCTCAAATTTCATCTTTTTCAATAAAATTTCCACATTTTCACATCAGATTTCACTTAGTAAATTCATATCTCTCAATGAACGCTTCGAAGTATAACAAATAATCGGTGGTTTTAGCACATAGCTCCACCTTTCTGAATTAAATATACATCTGTGGTATATCCACTTAGCACCACGTTTTCAAATCAACAGGTAATCGTGGCATATCCACTTAGCACCACGTAACATGTATAACCGTGGCATATCCACTTAGCGCCACATAAATAAATCAACATGTGTTACCGTGGTATATCCACTTAGCAAATTCAATCACTTACACATGTACAATCTTACCAATTTACTTGCACATACATTTAAATACTTAATCATTATCACGTATGCTCATTCTTTCAATTATACATGCATACACACTTCATCTCATATTCACTTTAATTCATTATTAATCCCGTTGAACACTCGGAATATACACGGATACTTGGTCTTGTATACACATCTTAAAAGACCAAAACCACAATATTCATATCATTCATTTATAAAACCGAGAACACATATTATAATCATATATATAAACTTCATTTGTATCACATACAATTTGTAATAAATAACTGAGTTACTTGCTTACCTTATTTTAAATAGGTAAGAAGTTAATTCATACTTGGCCATATAGATTGATTAACATACTCAAATACCACATCAGCATGAAATCTTTTAGGCATAAGCTTATACGTAATCACCGGCATAAAGCCTGCTAGGCCTAAGCCTGTATCACACACCGGCACAAAGCCTGCTAGACTTAAAGTTTGATTTTATACACCGGTAATAAGCCTGCTAGGCATAAAGCCTGATTAATTCACCAGCACAAGGCTTGCTAGGCCCAAAGCCTGAATATCAATATTATAGAACTGTCTCATACACATTTCATATATCGAATATTACAAATATTCCACATAATTCATACGGACTTTCAAATGTTATAACTCGATTGAATTAAGCTCAAATACACTAATATGATGCTTTATCACATTCGGCTATCTCTATTATAAATCCATGAATTCTAATTCAGCATATTAAACTAAGTTACATTCAATATTAACGATGTTTAATTGCTTAAAGACTTACCTCGGATATCGACGGACGTTATAAATCGGCTATTCGACTATTTTTCAAATTAACCTCATTTAAACATAATTTCATTCAATTTAGTCCAAAAACACATAAATGGGCAAATTACCATTTTGCCCCTAACATTTCACACTTTTTACAATTTAGTCCTATTTGCACAAAACACAAAATACACAAAATTTGACTATACACCTTAAGGGCCGAATATTCCAAGTCCTCATACAAGTCCATACATTTCATTTATTTCACATTTTAGTCCCTCAAAAAATTTATTTTTGCAATTTAGTCCAACATACTCAATTTCATAAAAAATTCAAAGACAAAACTTGTTAATCTATCACATATATATCATATTTCATCATCAAACAACACAAGCAACAAGCTATCTTCAATGGCTCAACTCAAAATATTCATCAAAATCAAAAATTAAAGCATGGGTCTTGAAGATTTCTAAGCAACGATCTCAAAAACGTAGAAATTATCAAAAACCGAACAAAAACGAACCTTGATTGAGCTTGAATAAATGCCGAAACTTAGCTTGGCTTTCTTTCTTTTCTTCTTTTCTTTGTTTCGTTGATGGATGAGTTAAAATGATGAAAACCATGATTTTTTTTACTATAATAATAACTTATATTATAATATAAACTTTTAACTTAAAAAATATATATATAAAAAGCATATATATACATGTCCATTACTTATTGTCGTCCACTATCTAAATAGTGGCTAAATTGCCACATAAGGTCTTCCCAATAAGAAGACATCTCAATTTAGCCATTAATAAAATAGAAAGCCACTTTTAAGATTTACGCGATTTAGTCCTTTGCTCAAATTAAGCATACTAATAGACAAATTAATTCACAGACATTTCACACATGCTTAATCACACATCATGGGCATAGAAAATAATATTAAAATATTTTACTGACTTGGATTTGTGGTCCCGAAACCACTGTTCTGACTAAGCCCAAAATTGGGCTGTTACACATTTGCCACCCTGAAAAGTAATCACACTTATACCATTTCAATGCAACAAGCAACATGATAATAAGGCACTCCTAATATTCAAAATCAAGACATCCACACCTTAATTCCTCACTACATCCATCATGTATTTACTTCACACATGACTCAATTGGTTTCACAACTTGTACTTCATGAATTTCATCATCATTGAATATATATATAACTTAGAAAGTATATGCCAACTCCAATGGCCATTTACAAAATGAATTGAATGACATTAATAGCCACACATTGGCTAGCAAATATGACATATCACAAAATGACCAAGTTCCTATACATGCCATACCCAATATTAATCAAACTTTGCTATACCAAAGAGTAGTTGATAGTGTGATCTGAACTCCGACGTCCTACGATCCCCGAGCTAGCTTGGCGATACTATAAGAAAAAGGGAAATGAGAGGGGTAAGCATAAAGCTTAGTAAGTTTGCATGAAATAAATAACAACATAAAGGGCTCATGTTAACGTCCATTCATCACACTAAATAATACTCAAGTTCTAAAGCACATTGATATAACTTACTCAAGCTTACTCTTACCAAATCACATATCACAATTTGCATTCATTTCTCGTAAGATACTCATGGGTACCTATATCACTTCATCATATAACTTTAGCACTCTTATTCTCTTGAACATAGACTTGCCCTTGTCACCTTTAATATAAACTTAGCTCTTTACCCGTTGGACTACTTGGAATATCGAATGATACTCAATCTCATCATACATGTAATACGATGTCAATTTCATATCCTAGATATGGTCTTACATGGGATCACATCTTGATGCCGATGCCATATCCCATATATGGTCTTATACGGAATCTCATATCGATGTCGATGCCATATCCCAGATATGGTCTTATACTAGATCTCCCTTCGGTGTCGATGCCATGTCCCAGACATGGTCCTATACGGGACCTTCATTTTGTGCCGATGCCATATCCTGGATATGGTCTTATATGGCACCTTTATTTGTCTAATGTTGTGGCAATGGTATCCTCGCTATTCCTAATGTTCAACCGGGACTTCAACTTAACATAATTTCATTATACTCACATTGAGGCATCATTAATCGATTTCATAGAAATAATTTTCATTTCTCATAACATCAAGCAATTACAACATAATAACATTATGTAGCTTTAATTTCACACAAACTTACCTCGGTACCAAAATATATGTGGAATTGTTCAATTTAGTCCACCACCTTGTTCTTGCCTCGGTTTCGATCCGGACTTCGTGTTTCTTGATCTAAAATAACAATTTCACTTGTTTAATAATCACATTGACTAAAATAATCCATGAATCATACTTTGGAAAAATTACGATTTTGCCCCTAAACTTTCACTTATTTACACTTTTCCCCTAGTCTCGTAAAATGATTTTTATTCAATTTCGTTGTATTTTAAGCCTAGCCGAACCATTTTCATAACTAAAACATTAAGAAATTTCCACTAATTCACACTTTTATGACAACTTTCATAACTTTTACAATTAGGTCCTTTTACGAGTTTCTCATGAAAATCTCTTAGAAAAAGATGTTTATCATACATCAAACTTTCATATTCTTCCATTAATCATCAAAATACATGCATGTCATGCATGGGTAAATTTTTGAACATGAACCCTAGCTCAAAATATAGCTAGAAATAGCTAAATCGAGCTACGAGGATTTAAAAAATACGAAGAATATTAAAAACGGGGCTAAGAGGTACTTACAATCAAGCTTGAAAGATGAAGAAACCCTAGTTATGGTGCCCTTGAAATTTTCGGCTAGCATGGAGAAGATGGACATGAATTTTGACTTCTTTTCCCTTTTTAATTCTTTTATTAACCAAATGACAAAAATGCCCTTAAGGTTCCTTTCTTGAGATTTTCCTTCACATGTCTATTTTTGTCCATCTTGACATATAATGGTCTAATTTCTAAATAAGGACCTTTAACAATTTTTCTAATGCTATTTCATACTTGAAACTTCTAGAATCTCATATTTTTCAATCTTTGCAATTTAGTCCTAATGAATAAATTGACCACTAATTAATAAAATTTCTTCATGAAATTTTCACACAATCATGCAAGCATGCCATAGACCTCATAAAAACCATAAAACACATATTTCTACCTCGGATTTGTGGTCTCACAACCACTATTTTGACTAGGCCCTAAATCGGGCTATTACAATTCTCCCCCCTTAGGGATTTTCGTCCCCGAAAATCTTACCAGTAAAAAGGTTGGGATATAGGTTTCTCATGGTCTCCTCGGGCTCCCACGTAGCCTCTTCTACCCCATGTCTTTGCCACAGTACTTTCACAAGGGCTATACTTTTATTTCTTAACTACTTAACTTCTTGTGCCAAAATCTTAACCGACTCTTCACCATAAGTCATGTCCGGTTGAATTTCAACCTCTGTCGGTACAATCACATGCGAAGGATCTGATCCATAGCGACGTAGCATAGACACGTGGAATACATCATGAATCTTTTCTAACTCAGATGGCAATGCCAAACGATAAGCTACCGGCCCTATCCTCTCAGTAATCTCATACGGTCTGATGAAACGCGAACTCAATTTGCCTTTTCGACCAAATCTAAGGACTTTCTTCCATGGTGACACTTTCAAAAATACCTTATCACCAACTTGAAACTCAATCTTTTTTTGTTTCAAATCCGCGTAGGACTTTTGTCTATCTGAGGCAGCTTTTAAATAATCACGAATCACTTTTACCTTCTTTTCAGTTTCTCTGACTAAATCGACCCCGTGAATCTGTTTCTCTCTGAGTTCGGTCCAATACAAAGGCATTCGGCACTTCTGCCCATACAACGCCTCATAAGGCGCCATTTTCAAACTCGACTGAAAACTATTATTGTAACCAAACTCTACCAACGGTAAGTACTTTTCCCAGCTGCCTTGAAATTCCAAAAGACAACATCGGAGCATTTCTTCTAGTATCTGTATTACTCTCTCCGACTGTCCGTCGGTTTTTGGGTGGAAAGCTGTACTGAAACCTAACTTTGTGCCCAAGGCTTCTTGCAATTTTTTCCAAAATCGTGATGTGAATCTTGGATCTCTATCCGATATAATCGACAATGGTACTCCATGTAGTCTTACAATCTCTGAAACATACAAGTCTGCCAACTTATCAAGTGAATAATCAACGCGTACAGGTATAAAATGGGCCGACTTCGTAAGTCTATCAACTACGACCCACACAGCATCTTTCTTTTTCGGTGTCATAGGTAAACCCGTCACAAAGTCCATAGTAACACGGTCCCATTTCCTCTCGGGACCATAATAGGCCGAAGCAACCCCGAAGGTACTTGGTGCTCAGCTTTAACTTGCTGACAAATCAAGCATTTCGATACAAACTCAGAAATATCTTTCTTCATACTCGGCCACCAATACCATTTCTTCAAGTCATTATACATTTTTGTGCTGCCTGGATGTACAGATAAACATCCGTTGTGTGCCTCATGTAAAATTTTCCGAATAAGCTCATCATCTCTCGGTACACAGACTCTGTCTCGGAACATCAAACATCCATCAGAATTAATCTAAAAATCTGACTCAACACCCGACTCACACTGAACTCTTTTTGCTTGCAAGTCACTGTCACCTTTCTGAGCTTCACAAATCTCTTGGAGAAACGTTGGTCTAGCCCTCAATTCAGCTAGGATGGAACCATCATCTGACAAAGTCATTCGTGTATTCATGGCCCTTAATGCAAACAAGGATTTCCTGCTCAAAGCATCAACGACCACGTTCACCTTTCCCGGATGGTAGTCAATCACTAGCTCATAGTCCTTTATCAACTCTAACCATCTTTGTTGCCTTAAATTCAACTTCTTTTGAGTCATTAAGTACTTTAGGCTTTTATGATCGGTGAATATTCGACATTTTTCACCATACAAATAGTGTCTCCATATCTTCAATGCAAACACAATGACAGCTAACTCCAAATCATGTGTCGGGTAATTCTTCTCGTGCGATTTTAACTTTCTAGAGGTATATGCTATCACCTTGCCCTCTTGCATAAGCACACAGCCCAATCCATTCAAGGATGCATCCCTATAAACCACAAATTCTTTTCCCAGTTCAGGTTGCACTAGAACTGGATCCTCAGTCAACAATGCCTTTAGTTTCTCGAAACTCTGTTGGCACTGTTCTGTCCATTCAAACTTCACATCTTTTTGTCACAACCTCATCATTGAAGTTGCTATCATGGAAAATCCCTTGACAAATCGTCTGTAATAGCCAGCTAGGCCCAGAAAACTTCTAACCTCTGGTACATTTCTTGGAGGTTTCCAATCAATAATAGCTGAAATCTTGCTCGGGTCAACTCGGATTCCATCTCCCGAAACAATATGCCCCAAAAACCCGACGTCTTTAAGCCAATATTCACTTTTACTAAACTTGGCATATAACTGCTTATCTAGTAAAATTTGTAAGACTGTTCTCAAGTGCTCAGCATGCTCATTCTTATCACGAGAGTAAATCAATATATCATCAATAAAAACCACAACGAATTTATCCAAATACGGCCGAAAGATGTGGTTCATCAAATCCATAAAAACAATAGGGGCATTTGTTAAACCGAAAGGCATAACTAGAAATTCGTAGTGACCATACCTTGTCTGAAATGCGGTTTTCGGCACATCTGCATCTTTGACTCTCAATTGGTAATAACCAGACCTCAAATCTATCTTGGAAAACACAGTGGCTCCCTTCAATTGGTCAAACAAATCATCGATTCTTGGCAACGGGTACTTGTTCTTCACGGTTACCTTATTAAGCTGCCGATAATCTATACATAATCTCATGGAACCATCTTTGTTTTTCACAAATAATACTGAAGCACCCCACAGAGAATAACTCGGTCTTGTAAAGCCTTTATCCGTCAACTCTTGTATCTGTTCCTTCAATTCTTTCAACTCAGTTGGAGCCATTCTGTACGGAGCAATTGAAATAGGCGCAGTACCAGGGACTAACTCAATGCCAAATTCAATCTCTCTAACCGGAGGCAACCCTGGCAATTCTTCCGGAAATACATCTGGGTACTCACATACTATCGGCACTGACTCAATTCTTAACTCAGTCTCTTTAGCATTCATCACAAAAGCAAGGTAAGCTTCATATCCATTTCTTATGTACTTCTGAGCAGACATGAAAGAAATCACTGCAGACAATTTGTCTTGTTCATCTGATTCAACACGGAGAATGTCTCCATTTTCACATTTTAACCCAATAAATTTCCTTCCACAATTTACTATCACATCATGAGTAGTTAACCAATCCATACCAAGGATTACATCAAATTCATCAAATGGTAATAGCATGAGATTTGCCAGAAAATAATGACCTCTAATCATCAAAGGACAATCTTTGCATACTTTATCAACTAACACACACTTGCCTAGTGGATTTGACACCTTTATCACAAATTCTGTAGACTCTACAGGCATGCTCATACTAGTTACTAATTTCATGCAAACATATTAGTGGGTAGATCCCGGATCAATTAAAGCAACAACATGAGTATCATAGAGGGAAAATGTACTCGTAATTACATCAGGAGATGACGCCTCTTCGCAAGCGCGAATAGCATAAGTCCTCGCAGGTGCTCTACCCTCAGATCTTGCAGTCTGCTCTCTAGGCGTACTCTTACTACTCGTTCCATTTCCTGGATTTCTCTGTGACTTTCCTCTAGCTGTACTTCCCGATCTTGCACTCTGAGATTTCTCTTTCTCACCCATCTTGGGGCAATCTCTAATAAAATGATCTGGGGATCCACATCTGAAACAAGCTTTCTCATTTGCTCGACACTCACCAGGATGACGTCTGCCACACTGTGGACATTCCGGTCTACTTGGTCGAATATTTCCAACACTAGCAACCGAAGTGGTCTGAGCTTTAGACCCCGAATATTGTTTACCCTTACTTCTGTTTGAAAACCCAGTTGAAGTGGCTGATCGAGTAGTGAAATCTCTTGACTTCTTAGAGGAGGATTGAAATGACTTACTCAGTTGTCTCTTCCTCGAGTCACGAGACTCAATTTCAGATTTTCTTTTCTCTTTAACCAATTCCTCGGCTTTGCAAGCTCTGTCCACTAACACAACAAATTCCTTCAGTTCTAGGACACCCACATACAATCGGATATCCTCATTTAATCCGTCCTCAAACCTTTTGCACATAATGGCCTCTGTGGATACGCACTCCCGGGCATATTTACTAAGCCTTACGAACTCACGTTCATATTCAGTCACTGTCATTCTGCCTTGTTTTACCTCGAGGAATTCCTTTCTTTTCTGGTCGATAAATCTTTGACTGATGTACTTCTTCCGGAACTCTTCTTGGAAAAACTCCCAATTGATTTTCTCCCTTGGTACAACCGACACAAGGGTGTTCCACCACTGATAAGTGGAATCTCTCAAGAGAGACACCACACATTTCATGCACTCTTCAGGTGTGCAAGATAATTCATCAAATACCCTGATGGTATTTTCAAGCCAAAATTTTACTCTTTTCGGATCATCATCTTTACTAGCTCGAAATTCCTCGGCTCCTTGTTTCCGGATTCTATCAATCGGAGGCTTTTCTCTTCTTACTACTTCCACCACTTGGGGAGCTACAGGGGTAGGTTGAGGACTAGGTGGGGGTAGATGGGGTTGAGCATTCGGATTCGTACGAACGAACTCCGTATACCAGGCATTTATCATATGGAGAAAGGCTTCCCTAGCCTCTTCTCCTCCTCTCTCGCCTCTCACGATTGTGGGTCTACTCATTTTTCGGTTGGCACCGCCTTGGGCGGAGCCGCGCGCGTTACTTCTACATCATCATCTTTGCTTCTTTTTGGGATCCATTTACTATATGAAAACATAATTTAAGCTGTCAGGAGTCGTCACACTATCATTATAAAAATACTCATACGTATGGCATGTAAAGCTAGACTCGTGCATACGCTAAGTTACTCTGAGAATCGACTAAACCGTAGCTCTGATACCACTAAATGTAACACTCTTACCCGTATTCGACACTGAAACCGGGTGCGAGGCATTACCAGACTTAACTTACTTAATCATACAAAATCAGGCAATGAACTCTCTTTTCAACTTAACTTCTTCATTCAATCTCCTAACGTCCTTGTTATGGGCCTACGAGACCCAAGACATAAACATGAAGTGAACACGGACTGAACCGAAAACTTATGAACACTTGGGAAATTTTGACTCAAAACAGGGCCACATGCCTGTGTGAGAGAAATGACACGCCCGTGTGGGCATATCACACGCCCGTGCTTCAGGCCGTGTCCAAAATAGGGGGTATTCTATTTATGAAGTCAGTAACTAATTAGGACCACACAGCCAAGCCACACGCCCGTGTCCTGGCCCGTGTCTCGCAATTTAAGTGCAGGGGACACACGGCCTATCAACACACCCATGGGGCTGACCGTGTGTCACACACGGCCTAGACACACGCCTGTGTGTCTACCCGTATAGACAAATACAAGGCTATCTACCAAGCCATTTGCCACCCTGAAAAGCAATCACACTTATACCATTTCAATGCAACAAGCAACATGATAATAAGGCACTCCTAATATTCAAAATCAAGACATCCACACCTTAATTCCTCACTACATTCATCATGTATATACTTCACACATGACTCAATTGGTTTCACAACTTGTACTTCATGAATTTCATCATCATTGAATATATATATAACTTAGCAAGTATTGGCCAATTCCAATGGCCATTTACAAAATGAATTGAATGACATTAATAGCCACGCATTGGCTAGCAAATATGACATATCACAAAATGACCAAGTTCCTATACATGCCATATCAATAATTAATCAAACTTTGCTATACCAAAGAGTACTTGATTACGATCCCTGAGCTAGCTTGGCGATACAACAAGGAAAAGGGAAATGAGAGGGGTAAGCATAAAGCTTAGTAAGTTTGAATGAAATAAATAACAACATAAAGGGCTCATGATAACATCCATTCATCATACTAAATAATACGCAAGTTCTCAAGCACATTGATATAACTTACTCAAGCTTACTCTTACGAAATCACATTTCATAATTTGCATTCATTTCTCGTAAGATACTCATGGGTACCTGTATCACTTCATCACATAACTTTAGCACTCTTATTCTCTTGAACATAGACTTGCTGTAACATCCTAAAATAGGGCCTATGCATTTTCGGTTTAATTGTATGAAGTGACATGTTTTAAGTATTATGAATAAATTTTGAATATTTTTGGAAACCCTAAATGAGTGAAAATAAGTTAGAAATGAACATTTTTGGAAACCTGAAAATGTATGGAAATGTTAAGTTTAAAAATGGAAGGTGAACATTTTTGGAAACTAGGAAATGTAAGGAAAATGGAAAGTGAACATTTTTGGAAACTTGGAAATGTAAGGAAATGTCAAGTTTACTGAGCCGATCGAAAATTTTTGGAAACTTAGAAATGACCTAGAAATGACGAGTTTTAAGGTTTAAAAGGGAAATTAAGGCAAGGTGGCCTTAAAAGAAAAAGTTTGTGAAATTTGACACACAAACAGGCTTGGAAAAGTGGTCCAAGATGCCACTTAGGGCCTATGGAAATGGCGCCAAATGCAAGAGGAATGGGCCCGAGTTCGAGTCACTTGGGAAGGAAATAAAGGAGGTTTTATTTTTGCTTCCAGAAGACTGAGGTGGACGGCACATGCTTCTAGAAAGGAGGTGTTTTATTTTCATAAATATTCGATTAAAAGGGTGATAAATAAAGGATTTTTTTAAATTGGATTATTTTGAAGAGATAAATGTTGGATTTAAACTCTTTTATTTATGATAATTAAAGGATAAAGTTATCAGATAGAGGAGTGATGGCCAAGTAAGGGATTCTAAGTTAGTAATTTCGGCTATAAAAGGAAAAGAGAGGCCATTCTGCATTATTTTCTGTTCTTTGAAAGCCTCTCATCAAATTCTCTTCACCAAATCTTCTTCTTCTTTTATTTTTGCCAAGTTTAAAATACCTTGTGATCTAGCCGAATCCTCCATCTTTATTCTTGCTTCTCTTTTCTTTCTAATCCTCCAAAAGCCGAAAAAGTTGTGAGATCATCATCTAGCCATAGCCGAATCTCTGAAGGTTGAAGTGAAGGTGCAATCGATTTCTTCAAGTAAGGGTAAGATCTCATTCGGTTTCATCCTTTTTCTTAAGATTTGCGAAATCTAGGACTAACCCCATTAATATCTTGTTGCCGAAACTTTGAAGAGATCTTTCGGGATTTACTAAGTGTCAACTACAAGGAAGGAGAAGTTCTTTTCCCCAAGGTACACCATAGGCCACGTGTTCCCTAGTTATTCGGTGAGTTTCGGATTTAAAATCCACAAGGTAAGTGTCTATAGCGTTCGCCAAGGCCATGTTTGGTAAATATATGTGTTCATTAATTATTCAAAAGCGAAAACTAACCAAGTTAATTGATTCAATGCTTGGCGAATGCAAGAAGAGTATAGCAGAGAGATTTCAAGACTTGATTCTTAAGTCAAACGGCAACAAGGTAAGTTTAAGTATACTAATCCTACTAGGATTTGGATTTATGGCGAATGGCTTTTTATTAAAGTAGTAGGTGATTAATCAAATGTAGGGATTAAGGATCTAAGCATTAGATCAAGCTTTTCGGGATTTCAAGACCCTTTCGGTAAGTATGATAAGTTGTGGATATTTGGTTAAGAATTCGTATATTGATGATTAAATCGATTATTCTGATTAACTGTGTTGATGAAGGCGAATACCATTCAAGAAGGGAAAGGGAAGGTCCCTATCCTGAAGTTTAAGAAGAGATCTGTCTCGTGATTAGGGATTGGCCACCGGGTGTGGACCAAATACGAACAAGAAAGTGGGAAAATAGCCGTAGTATCGCCTAGTGATAGCATCGATGATCGAAAGCATAGTTCTCCAAGTGATCGGTGTGTGTGATTAACCCACCGTTTTCCGGTATATGATATGTATGTGAAATGTGTATGTGTTATGAATGTGCTAACTAGTGCGAGTGGAAATTGTGATAAGGATACCCTCAAGGGGTATGGTCGATAATCCTAAGTACCAAACCTGATGATATGTGATTATTAATATGAATATGTGATAATATGCTTGATGAACATGCTCATGCATCATTACATTGTATCATTATTTTATGTGGCATGTGCATGGGTGGGATATGATATGAAAGAAGAATACGGGTACTTCTTGAGTGCGTGGTTTGATGTTAGCCTTGAGCTACATCGTGGATTGACGTTGGATCGAGGTCACGCGTGTGGATTAATTGCGATTTAGTTCGCGTGGCTTGATGAGTGGCTATGTGCCTCATCGTGGTTGATATCGGCTATGTGCCATATCGTGGTTGATGAGTGACTATGTGTCCCATCGTGGTTTTGGTGTTAGCTACGGCTACATCGTGGATTGGCGCCGATCGAGGTCGCGTTGTGGACTATTGTGCTTAATTGCACATGGACGGCAATGATTGCCTTTGGAGTGAAAAGGAGAGGGTGATTTGATAATCCCACGGTGTGTGGTAGGTTGGATAAGGGGGTGTGTAGCGGATGGACCCTAGGTTTGGGTTGGGCTTCATAATTGCATGATTTCGTATGTGAACATATGTGGAAATGGGCCAAGCCCAATATGATATGTGGATTAATGTGGAAATGGGCAAAGCCCAATATGAATGTGGATCGATTGTGGAAATGGGCTAAGCCCTGGTATGTGGAAATTATGTGGTTAACTACCCTATTAGATGAATGTGATATGAATATGGGCCAAGCCTGAATGTGATAACATGTGAATTTGATAATTGATATCCGATATATGAGTTAATATGTGGTTAACATGTGGGTGGAATTCAAAGTGGACTAATTACACATCGAGTGCATATGACTCACCCAATTTTTATTAAACATCGCAGTGATCGTGATTTTTGGACCGGGTTAGAGTGGATACAAAGGTGGCCATGCGAAGCATTTCCATGCGAGAAAGATATTTTAATTAATTAAGTAGTTATATTTTCAGTATTTTGATTAAGTGTTTATTGTAATAAGGCCCAATAAAGTGATTGAACATTTTTATTATGTTTAAGCTAGACGACCATTAAATTATTGTTGGGAAGTGCTTTTAATTTTGGCAACTTATATTTTAAAAGCTTATAATAAAGTTTTAATTTGGATATTTTTATCAAGCTTATATTATTTAGAATTTTTAATTGGACATGGTTTTCAAATGACAAAATTTTTAATGTTTTTCCCAAAAGTGAAATCAGTCTTCAAACGTTTTTCCGCAGTGGCATTTCAAATTCGGTCGTAAAGAATGGGCCGGGTTTGGGGTGTTACACTTGCCCTTGTCACCTTTAATATAAACTTAGCTCTTTACCCATTGGACTACTTGGAATATCGAAGGATACTCAATCTCATCATACATGTAATACGATGCCAATGCCATATCCCAGATATGGTCTTACATGGGATCACATCTCGATGCCGATGCCATATCCCAAATATGGTCTTACACGGAATCTCATATCGTTGTCGATGCCATATCCCAAATATGGTCTTACACTAGATCTCCCTTCGGTACCGATGCCATGTCCCAGACATGGTCTTGGTGCCGATGCCATATCCCGGATATGGTCTTATACGGGACCTTTATTTGTCTCATGTTGTGACAATGGTATCCTCGCTATTCCTAATGTTCAACTAGGACTTCAACTTAACATAATTTCATTATACTCACATCGAGGCATCATTAATCGATTTCATAGAAATAATTTTCATTTCTCATAATATCAAGCAATTAAAACATATTAACATTATGTAGCTTTAATTTCACACAAACTTACCTCGGTACCAAAATATATGTGGAATTATTCAATTTAGTCCACCACCTTGTTCTTGCTTCGGTTTCGGTCTGGACTTCGAGTTTCTTGATCTAAAATAACAATTTCACTTGTTTAATAATCACATTGACCAAAATAATCCATGAATCATACTTTGGAAAAATTATTATTTTGCCCCTAAACTTTCACTTATTTACACTTTTGCCCCTAATCTCGTAAAATGATTTTTATTTAATTTCCTTGCATTTTAAGCCTAGCCGAACCATTTTCATAACTCCAACATTCAGAAATTTCCAGTAATTCACACTTTTATGACAACTTTCATAACTTTTACAATTAGGTCCTTTTACGAGTTTCTCATAAAAATCTCTTAGAAAAAGATGTTTATCATACATCAAACTTCCATATTCTTCCATTAATCATTAAAATACATGCATGTCATGCATGGGTGAATTTTTTAACATGAACCCTAGCTCAAAATATAGCTAGAAATAGCTAAATCGAGCTACGAGGATTTCAAAAATACAAAGAACATTAAAAACGGGGCTAGGAGGTACTTACAATCAAGCTTGAAAGATGAAGAAACCCTAGCTATGGTGCCCTTGAAATTTTTGGCTAGCATGGAGAAGATGGACATGAATTTTGACTTCTTTTCCCCTTTTTAATTCTTTTATTAACCAAATGACAAAAATGCCCTTAAGGTTCCTTTCTTGAGATTTTCCTTCCCATGTCTATTTTTGTCCATCTTGACATATAATGGTCTAATTGCTAAATAAGGACCTTTAACAATTTTTCTAATGCTATTTCATACTTGAAACTTCTAGAATCTCATATTTTTCAATCTTTGTAATTTAGTCCTAATGAATAAATTGACCATTAATTAATAAAATTTCTTCATGAAATTTTCACACAATCATGCAAAGCATGCCATAGACCTCATAAAAACCATAAAACACATATTTCTACCTCAGATTTGTGGTCTCGCAACCACTATTCTGACTAGCCCTAAATCGGGCTATTACAATCAAAATGACTATTATCAATGATTTATTATTTGGCCTAATTTCACAAACATACCTATATCCACAAATCATCAATTTACCATTCTAGTACCTATTATCATCCATCATCATACAACCATCAACCAACTCAATTCACAAAACTTAACTATACATATAAGTACATTATTCAAGCATACCAACAAGCCAAAATAATCCATCACACATGGCTATATATACATGCCAAACATAAACATTTACAATGCCAATTCATATGGCCAATATCTTTACCAAAACATAACCAAAATGACTCAAACTCCCTATACATGCCATATGACCAAACCATAAGTTCAAAAGTACCAAAGTGATGGTTGGATAGTGTGACGTTGTCTCTGACGATCCCTGAATCCGAGCTAGCTTTGAATTTACTATAAAACACGGGAAAAATAAACAAAGTAAGCTATAAAGCTTAGTAAGCTCATATGAAATAAACTCAACAATTTATAATACACAATTCATCAAATTGAACTATTTAACATGTAATTCATGATAACAAACAAACCTTCCTCATACTTACTCATATGGTTATATACAATTTCATAACTTCTTCTAATTTAAGCTCATACTTTCCATGTACATACCTATACAAATTCATAATGAGTTCATACCTATTCGGAATATTGTCGAATACTCGATATCTCGCACACTAAGTGCCAATACATAGTCGAAGCTATCTCGATCTCGCACACTAAGTGTCATATAATGCTGAAGCTATTTTGAATCGCACACTGAGTGCCATATATAGCCGAAGCTATTTTGATTCGCACACTAAGTGTCATATATAGCCGAAGCTATTTTACATCGCACACTAAGTGTCATATATAGCCGAAGCTATTTTGGATCGCACACTAAGTGCCATATATATATCTGAATCGTCGTCAAACATGAATACAATCTCATATACACAATTTATGCAATATCAAAGTATTTAAAGCATAATTGTAACAATGTTTATTACATACGAACTTACCTCAGATGTGAAAACGACTAAATAGATCGATTAGTCGATAACTTTAGTTTTCCCCCGATCTAGGTCTGAATTTCGCTTTTCTTAATCTATAAAATATCAAATTCAACTCATTTAATCATTCATTTATTCAATTTAGTCCAAATTTCACTTTAGGGCATTTTTACACAATTGCCCTTAATATTTTACATCTTTTACAATTTAGTCCTTATTACACAAAATGACAAATTCATGAAATTTCAAAACACCCATGCTTAATCAAATTACTCTTATACCCCTAGCAGCCCATATTTTCCATTTATTTCGCATTTTAACAACAAAGTTTCAACATTTCTCAATTTAATCCCTATTTTGCATTTTCACTAAAAATCACTTAACAAAACTTGTATAACTCACAATCAACATTCATAATCTATTAAGAAACTTCAAAATACAAGCTTATTCATCAATGGAAACATTCAAAATCTTTAACATTTTTTGCAAAATAATCCCTGGGCTAGCTAGTACTAGATGCAACGATCTCAAAAACATAGAAATCATTAAAAACCAAGTCAAAATCACTTACCAATTAGACTCCAAAGTGACCGAACCCTAGAATGAATAAAATGGCTATCTTCTTCTTCAAAATTCAGCAATTGAAAGAAAGATAGATAAAATTTTGATTTTTGTTTTGTTTTAATTAACCTTTATTAACTAATTTACTTATTTAACCTTTAAAACATTTAATAATTACACCAAATGCCATGCCACTATCATCCACTAACTCTCAAATGGGTTAAATAACACTTAAGGACCTTTACTTTAAGGTTCTATAGCTATTTAACACCTTTAGCTATTAGAACACCAGTTTTACACTTTACGCAATTTAGTCCTTTTTATCAAATTGTCCATTCAAACGATAAAATTTCTTAACGAAACTTTCACACAATCATTCAATCATGCTATAAAAATTAAAATAATAATAAAATAAATATTTTGACCTCAAATTTGTGGTCCCAAAACCATTATTCTGATTTGACTAAAAACGGGCTGTTATAGATGCCTACTGGTGTGGTCTAGTTAACAGCGTATCCGCATATGTTATTATAGTTCATCAGGCTAATGATTTAAGAAGGAAATGTAATGTCTAATTTGGAATAGTGATTGGAAATGAATGTGTTCATATACATTGATTGGGAAAATTATGTATTTCGCTTGATAGTTCTGATGAAACGATACTGAATTTATTTGTACTAGTGAATGGATGGATTATACGATTGTATATGAAATACTCACATTCGATTGTGATATGCATATAGAACTTGCATTGTAAATTTGTTTACTTGTGGGATTCATGGAATTAAATCAAGAATGAATTTTGTTTTGGATGACTTGGTATGTGAAATGGTAATATAGGTATATGGCACTTTAAAATGGTATGTTTTGGTGCATAACATGAACAACATGAATTGTACCAATTTAATTGAATAACTTGAAATGTTTTTGAAATCCTTGATTTGTGATGGTGTCATTGAGGCATATTGGTTATTTACTTAGGAGGTTGATATATGTATGTTTTGGCTTGTTTTGGCTTGTTTCAGATAAGTCACAGATTTGCCAAATTATGTTTAGAGTTGTCTTTTAGGTTTGGAAATTGAACCATGTAATTAATGACCTATCTTTGTCCCACACGATCTATTAACACGGCTGTGTGTCACACACGAGTTAGTGACACAGGCGAGTGTCAACTGGATAATAGGAAGAATGAGTAGTACACAATTCTCAATTGTCACACGGGTTGGTCACATGGCCGTGTGAGTACTGTAGTTTTGGTTATTATTTTTCACATGGTTTCAGTCTGTTACACGGTCTAGCCACACGGCCGTGTGATCCTAATTTTGAAAATTTTCCTTACTTTTTTAAAAGCTTTCATTATGGTCTTTATTTTTACTCAGTTCAACTTAAGAGCTTTTGTAAGCTCGATTGAGACTTTGATTTGGTCATAAATCATATTATGCATGGATTATGAACTATTTTGATTGTTTAATTGAAGTTGGAATTGTATGTGAATTGCTCCATTAACTGTTGTAACATCCTATAGCTCGGGTCCGACAATTAGAATGGGTGAGGGGTATTACAAGTTTATTTTCGAATTAGGGATCTAAATTGCTATTACTCCTAAGTGGTTGTGTTTTACCTCTCAGCCTCAACAATACCAATTTTAGCAAATTAGTCTTCTTTATATCTCTACCTCACCAACTAACCTGGGACTTATCAAATTAATGCCCGATAAGATTTCCTTTTGGTCTCACTTATCTTGATTGTCCCTTAGGGGTGTCTGGAAACACAAAGATTTATATACTTTTTTCATACCTAATTTTACTTAAAATCATGCATTTTCGATAGAATTTTTGTCATAAAATAATTAATTTTTATAAAAGAATTAAATTGTATTAAAATTTTGAACATGTTAATTTTTAGTCAATTTTACAATTATTTTTAGTGAAATTTGATTATTTTTGACAGATTCAAACAAAGGGCGAAAATTGACCCGACAGACACTGTTAGAAGAACAAAACCGAGAAGCAATTCAAAGTAACAAGGCGAAATAATTTCCAGCCTAAGACGGTACAAATATGTGTATTAATTCATAATATAATTAATTTTAATTTATTCCCAATTTAATTTGGGCTAAATAAATTAATTTTAATTAATTATGGAAAAAGGGCCCAGTTGAACCGCACCAGTTGAACCAAATTGAGTGAACCGAACCAGCCACCAATTGGGCAGCCCAGAACCGTTCAAAAGCTGACCCAAATCAGCATTTTAGCTGATTAAATGAGCTTGCAAAAAGGCCCTTGAAAGACTTCCAAATTGCATTCAAACCCCACCTTAAATTAAGGCTTTACGGATTTGCCCCAGGCTAATTTTAGCAAAGTTGAAAGTCTCAACTTTGCCATGTAGGATGGCCGGCCATGAGGGGGCTCTTTGGCTGCTGAAATTTGCTATTTTTAGCAGCCATCCTCAGCTATATAACCCCCCCTTTTGCTTCCCATTCAAATCATCTCTCAACACTCTCATTCTCTCATCACTTCTCTTCTCTCCATTCTCTCTTTTTCTCCAAAAAAAAAAAAAAACAAGCGTTCTTGTGCTGATTTCCCCTCTTGGAAAAGAGTTTTTTCTCAGAAATTTGGGGTAGCAAGCGAGTGTTCATAGAAGCCTTGATCGGCAAAGACAACAGAGACGAAAGAAGGAGCAATCAGTCAAGCCACGGAGAAACACCAGATTTGCTTCTTGTTCCCTATCTTTTTAATTCCTGTTGTTTTTATTATGAACATATCTATGAATATTCATGTATTTGAAATGGTTATTTTAATCAATCTAGCTTGAATTAAGTCGTGAATTAAGTCGTGTTGGGTTGATTGCATTTCGTCCTCTTGATTTGTTAAATTTATGTTTATGCTATTATAGGCCTCGGTAAAATGCTTGATTATGTAAAATCATGCCTAAGTTATTTTGGCATTATAATTGTTTAGATAACTAAAGAATTAATTATTTAAACGCATTGAAATTGTAATTAATGGACACAGTACTTAATCAGTGCATGTTTAATTCTTCTAAGGTAGCTGAAGATTAGATTAGCATTGTATTTGGCGATACATATGCCTTGCATAACTTGCAAGATTATTGTGATTAAATTGTTTCAAGGTAAGGATACTTTGTTACCTCACATAGTCTTTTATATGCTTATTAGGTTGAATTAATCGTTTGAATCGACATAGGAATATCTGAGAGATTGTTTAATTTAATAAGTATGTATGTGCAATAACATGTTTACCTGTATAAATTTGTTTAATCGGTCGAATTGACATAGAAAGATGTACAAGAGATGAATGGATTTTTTATTTGTAAATATGCTCATAAGTTATCAAATTACCGAGTTTCCGTGATTTATTCGTAACAAGTATAAGCATAAGTTTAATAATTCTAAGGTAAGGAAATATAATTAATCCAACACAATTATATCATCTTGATTAAATCATATTTGGAATCGTGCACTAGAATTTCTTTGTTTTATTTTAATTATTTCACTTAGTTTTCAACTCTTAGTTTTTTTTATTATCTCTTTTTAAAACCAAATATTTTTCCTTCACCAAAGTGTTTAAAATTACTTTTAGAAATAATTCTTTTACAGTCCCAATGGGTACAATAACTCGACATTTACTTGTCACTTTATTACTTGTTGCGATTGTGTACACTTGAACATTTCCGTCGTTCCAAGTTTTTGGCGCCGTTGCCGGGGACAGTTTTTTAAAAGCCATTATTTGTGAATTTGTTAGTCTTACATTTTGGTTTAATTTTTTGTTTAATTTCTAACTTAATTAATTTTTTTCTGTGAATATTTCAGGTGTTTATGAGTATTGACCGAATTATCGATTTACTCCCTGTAGACCCTGAGATAGAACGAACCTTTCGACAACGTAGAAGACAAGCAAATCAAAGGAGGATCGAAGATATGAATTTCGAGAATATGAATCAAGAAAATGGAGCAAACCTTGCTCAAAATCCTATCCTTATTGCTGATGATAGGGATAGAGCCTTAAGACAATATGCCGTGCCAGTGTTCAATGATCTTAATCCGGGTATTAGATGACCCGAAATCGGGGCACAACAATTTGAGCTGAAGCCAGTCATGTTCCAGATGCTTCAGACAGTGGGCCAATTCAGTGGAATGCCTACCGAAGACCCTCATCTGCACTTGAGATTATTCATGGAGGTGAACGACTCGTTCAAATTAGCCAGAGTACCCGAAGATGCATTACGATTGAAGTTGTTCCCATATTCGCTAAGGGATAGAGCTCGAGCCTGGTTGAACTCATTGCCACCGAACTCAATTTCCACATGGAAAGAGTTAGCAGAGAGATTTCTTATGAAGTATTTCCCGCCTAGCAAGAATGCTAAGTTGAGGAACGAGATCACTGCCTTCCAACAAATGGATGACGAATCCTTGTATGAGGCATAGGAAAGATTTAAAGAGTTATTATGAAAGTGCCCTCATCATGGAATTCCACATTGCGTCCAACTTGAGACGTTTTACAATGGTCTCAATGCTCACACGAGGATGGTAGTGGACGCTTCTGCTAATGGTGCTCTCCTTTCTAAGTTTTATAATGAGGCTTATGAAATTATCGAGAGGATCGCCAGCAACAACTATCAATGGCCAACCAGTCGAGTAGCGTCAAGAAGACGAGTCGTTGGAATACATGAAGTAGACGCTCTTACTTCACTCGCATCTCAGGTATCATCAATATCCTCAATGCTTAAAAATCTTACTACTAATAGGTCTAATAGTTTTGCAGTACAACCGCCAATTCAATTTGAGAATATAGCCTGTGTCTATTGTGGGGAAGGACATTTGTTTGAAGAATGTTCGTCGAACCCAGAATCTGTATACTACATGGGTAATCAGAACCAAAACCGAGGAAGGCAAGGGCTGCAATCAAATTTTTATAACCCATCGTGGAGAAACCACCCGAATTTGTCCTGGAGTAACCAAGGGGCTGGAACCAGTAACATTTACACCCAACCCAGACCAACCCAGCTGCCTAGTTTCCCTCAATAAGTTCAGAAACCAGTTCAAGCTGAAGCATCTAATAGCTTGGAGAGTTTGCTGAAGGCATACATGGAAAAGAATGACGCCTTAATCCAAAGCCAAGCAGCTACATTGAAGAATCTAGAAAACCAAATAGGCCAGCTTACAACTGAACTTAGGAACCGACCACAGGGTACCTTACCTAGTGATACGAAAAATCTGAGAAATCCGAGAAAGGAGCACTACAAAGCGCTGACATTGAGGAGTGGGAAGACGATAGAGCCGAATACCATTGAAGCTGAAAAGGAGCAAGCTGATGCTCAAGACTCAGAGGAAGTTCAACCGAGTGTTGAAATTCTAGTTTCACAAGAACCAGAATCTGAAAAACCCGACAAGGTAACCTCGTAACCATTCAATCGATCAACTAACAACTCCGTTAGATGCAAAATTACCACAGAAGACGAATCAACCATTACCAGTTTCAGTAAAGAAACCATCACCACCCTACCCTCAAAGACTTCAGAAGCAGAGTCAGGAGATTCAATTCAAGAAGTTTCTTGACGTACTTAAGCAACTTCACATCAACATCCCGTTGGTTGAAGCACTGGAGGAAATGCTGAATTAGGTCAAGTTCATGAAAGATATCCTATCTAAGAAACGAAGACTTGGAGAATTTGAGACGGTAGCCCTGATGAAGGAATGTAGTGCATATCTTCAGGACAAACTACCCCCAAAATTGAAGGATCCTGGCTGTTTTACCATACCGTGCAATATTGGAGCAACCTATTGTGGTAAGGCATTATGTGACTTAGGTGCGAGTATGAACTTGATGCCTATGTCAATATTTAGAAAGTTGGGGATAGGTGAAGTTAGACCCACTACGGTTACACTTCAACTAGCAGATCGATCCTTAGCGCATCCAGAAGGAAAAATTGAAGATGTATTGGTACGTGTAGATAAATTTATCTTTCCTGCTGACTTTGTAATTCTAGACTTTGAAGCAGACAAAGAAGTGCCAATTATCCTAGAAAGACCATTCTTAGCAACTGGAAGGACCCTTATTGATGTGCAGAAGGGCGAGCTGACTATGCGTGTTCAGGATGATCAGGTAACATTTAATGTTTTTAAGTCAATGCGATTTCCTGACACAATTGATGATTGTTCTGCAGTATTCGATTTAAAGGAATTAATTATGGAGAAGGAACTCAACTATGTTGAGGATCCGTTGGAACGAATTCTGACATCAGACCCTCCAAATGATGAAGAGGAGAATGAATACTTAGCTCTGTTAGAAGCTAATCAAAAGGGATTTAATCCGCAATCCTGTTTTGAATTTTTGGAATTAGAGAAAAGGGATTACACCCAGCCAAAAGCATCAATCGAGGAGCCACCTAAGCTAGAACTCAAGGTATTACCTACACACTTAAAATATGTTTATTTAGGTAACGCTTCTACTCTTCACTTTGTGATTGTTTCAGTGAGAATTAACTCATCGAACAAGAAGAGAAACTTATCATAGTTTTGAAACAATTCAAGAAGGCTATCGGATGGACCAATGCCGATATTCTCGATATTAGCCCATCTGTATGAATGCACAAGATCATATTAGAAGATGGTGAGAGAGGAACGATTGATGGACAATGGAGACTAAACTCCATCATGAAGGATGTAGTAAAGAAGGAAATTATCAAGTGGTTGGATGCGGGTATAATTTACCCCATCTCAGACAGTTCACGGGTAAGTCCGGTCCAGTGCGTGCCGAAGAAAAGAGGTATCATGGTAGTTGAGAACAAGAATAACGAGTTGGTACAGGCCAGAGCGGTTACGGGATGGAGAATTTGCATCGATTACCGAAAGCTGAACAAGGTGACCAGGAAAGATCACTTTCCTTTGCCGTTCTTGGACCAGATGCTTGATAGACTCGCGGGGCGAGACTATTACTATTTTCTCGATGGATACTCAGGGTATAATCAGATTACAGTAGCACCGGAAGATCAGCACAAAACGACATTCACCTACCCATACGGTACGTTTTCATTTAAACGTATGCCATTTGGTTTATGTAATGCACCTGCTACATTTCAAAGATGTATGATGTCAATTTTTACTGACATGGTTGAGAAGTGTTTGGAAGTTTTTATGGATGAATTTTCAGTATTTGGAGACACTTATGATGATTGTTTAGCCAATCTAGCTAAGGTACTAAGACGATGTGAAGAAACAAACCTAGTACTCAACTTGGAAAAGTGCCATTTCATGGTACAAGAAGGGATTGTTCTAGGGCATCGAATATCGAGACATAGAATCGAGGTAGACAAAGCAAAGGTAGACGTTATTGAGAAACTCTTACCTCCAACATCTGTAAAGGGTGTTAGAAGTTTCTTGGGCCACGCCAGTTTTTATCGTAGATTTATCAAAGACTTCTCCATAATTGCAAAACCTTTATGCAAATTATTGGAGAAGGATGCGACATTCAAGTTTGATGATGAATGTTTAAGAGCATTCAAAGAGTTGAAGAATCGATTAGTTACGGTACCCATCATCGTCACACCAGATTAGGATCTACCATTCGAATTGATGTGTGACGCAAGTGACTTCGCAATTGGAGCTGTCATGGGCCAACGAAGGAACAAAGTTTTTCACCCCATCTACTATGCAAGTCGGACTCTAACAAGAGCACAACTGAATTATACGGTAACAAAAAAAGAGTTACTTGCTATTGTATCTGCTTTCGACAAGTTTCGATCTTATCTTATAGGTACTGTAACACCCCAAACCCGACCCAAACACCACGACAGGATCTGGTATGTCACTAAAAATTTTGGAAGAACATGTCATATTTTCAGAAAAAATATTTTTCTAAAGTTTATCTTCTTATTCGAGAGAAATTTAATAGTTGATAGTTTAAATAAAATATGCCTTTATAAAATAAAAAACCCAAATTTAAATAGATACATTAGTTCAATAAGAATTTAAATAACTAAAAGTAATTAAAGCTCAAAATAAAACAAAACATAAACTAGTGGCCCATAGCCTTATTACAACGAGATTTAAAATCCATTAATTAAAAATATAAAGTATTAACTTGAGACTTTTTGCTGGATCCAGTTGGTCTTTTGCATCGCCACCTTGCGTTCCTCTCCAGCCCGGTCCGAAGCACTAGGTATCACCTGAAAGGTTAATTAATAGGGTGAGTCGCGAGACTCAGTGTGCAACCCTCATGCACCACTAGATTTTGGCCTTAAGCCCATAAAACAGATTAATAATAAAATAACAAATAATATGCAAGGCCCAACCCATTTGCCTAGGTTTCCATCCGCTACACGCCCCGCACTACCCATTCACACCATTGGGGATTTCTACAATCGACCCACACACTACTACACGCCAAGATGGCGGTCATGCCGCTCATCAACATATTATGGTCGAAGCCCTTATAATGAATCACGGCATTAGCCGCTACAACATATAACGAGATCACGGTATAAACCGCTACACGTATAACGTATAGCTTCCTCCTTTCATCAACCCAACCCATGCGGTCATAAAATCAATATGCTTTTATCATATAAAGTCAATCATTCAACGACCGGTGATTTGCTTCATCCTTTTCGGGTTTCCAACATTAAACCGAGATATCGGTATTTATCACAACATATAAACTTATGAGCATACATTAATAATCGAGATCTAGATGGTGGGGAAGTATTACACACCGATATCGCTAAATCCAATATTCTTAGTCGATGTCCTTGCTATCCGGATCTATTATCCTCAATGTAAAGCCTTGCACAAAAGTGAAAAACACACAAAGATTTAGCCCCTTCAACAATCGCCAAGGTTAATAAATCCCAAATTACACGTTAAAACTAATAGATCCCTTTACCTTGAAATCCTGAAAGTAACACGATTCTATAACTTAGAGATCTATGCGATTGACTCCACTAAAGTTCCCTTCAGATTTCGGCACAAGTAGGCACCACATGTATAATTCGACAATCACAGGAGATGAGATCTAGGGATTTCGCTTTTTAGAAAATCTGGAAAAAGTATGAACAAGAGAAGGCTGATGTGTCTTTGGCTTTTAAAATACTTGAGTGAGGAGTTTGGTTTCGACAGAAAAGAGAGAAAAGAAAAGAAAACAAGGAAGAGACATGAAGATTTCGGCTAGGAAGAAAAAGAATGGAAAGAGTTTCGCTTTTGAATCAAAGTGAAGATGAGGGAATAGGCTTAGAAATTTCGGCTTTTGCAGAGAATGAAGAAGAAGATGGAACTTTAGGAGTTTTCGGCTTTTACTCGTAGAAGAAGAGAAAAGAATGAGAGAAAAACCCAAATGCTTGAAATTGAAGAGATATTCCCCTATTTATAGAAATTTAGACTTACCTAACCTTGCAGATAAATCCTATCTTTTCTCCTTTATCTTAATCTACTAGCTCATCTAAAAGAGACTTAATTATCTCTAACTCCTCCCTCCTTTATCAAAGATATTATCCACATATTTTAATCATTAAAATCCCTAAATTTTAGCCTTTATCTGCTTATTATCTACATAAAATAAATTCCTAAATAATAGCATTTATCTGCTTATTATCCACATATTTTAAACATAGATACTACCTTTTAAACCCTATAATACCCAAACATAATATTTTAATTAAGGCCTCTACCTAAGCCTGAGCCCAAATTGGACCCCTAACACTTAAATTAACACATTAAACATATCCACCCATTAAACGCATAGGCCCAAAAATTCAGGATGTTACAGGTACCAAAGTGACTGTTTATACGGACCACTCAGCAATTAAATATTCACTTGTCAAGAAAGACATTAAGCTGAGATTGATCCGGTGGGTACTTCTACTTCAAGAGTTCGATCTAGAAATTCAAGATCGAAAGAGAGTAGAAAACCAAGTAGCAGATCACTTGTCCAGATTGGAGCCGCAAGAGGGAAATTCTCCACTTGTACCGATTCAGGAGACATTTCCAGATGAACACATACTGAAGGTAAATCATGTCCATAATATTCCTTGGTTTGCTGATATTGCTAACTATTTAGCTTGTGGTTTGATGCCTACTGATAAAACGTATCAACAAAGGAAAACGTTTCTTCACGATGCGAAGTACTATTTATGGGAAGAGCCATATTTGTTTAAAAAGTGTGTAGATCAGATGATCAGGAGATGTGTGGCAGAAGATGAAATACCAAAGATTTTATACCACTATCACTCAGCTCCGAGTGGGGGACACTTCGGAGGTACTCGCACTGCGGCCAAAGTATTACAAGCCGGATTCTTTTGGCCCACACTATTCAAGGATGCATACGCTTACGTAAAGAGTTGTGATCAATGTCAGAGGGTTGGGAATGTCACCAACAGAAATGAGATGCCTCGAACAAATATCATTGAGGTAGAATTGTTCGATGTTTGGGGTATTGACTTTCTTGGTCCTTTCCCTCCATCTTTTGGTCACAGGTACATATTGGTAGCAGTAGATTATGTGTCCAAGTGGGTCGAGGCTAAAGCTTATCCGACGAACGATGCTAAGGTTGTGATGAAGTTCTTGCAGAAACACATGTTCACAAGGTTTGGAACCCCAAGAGCTATTATCAGCGATGAAGGGACCCATTTTGTGAACAAGTGGTTAAAATGGTTGTTAGATAAACATGGACTGAAACATAAGGTTGCTACAGCTTACCATCCGCAGACGAATGGGCAAGCTGAGCTGGCGAATAAGGAGAACAAAGGCATACTTGAGAAGGTAGTTTTCCCAAACCGACGAGATTGGCAAGAGACTAGATGATGCTTTATAGGCTTACAGAAAAGCATACAAGACACCTTTAGGAATGTCACCCTACAGGTTGGTCTTTGGGAAAGCCTGTCATCTACCTCTTGAGTTAGAGCACAAAGCTTACTGGGCTCTTCGACGAATCAACTTGGATATTAAGCTTGCTAGAGAGAAACGGATGCTCCAACTCAACAAGCTAGAGGAATTCCAAATGTTCTCATACGAAAATGCCAAATTACTCAAAGAAAGACTCAAGAAATGGCATGACATACACATTCGAGTTAGAGAATTTGAAGCAGGTCAGCAAGTCTTGTTATTTAATTCCAGATTGAAGTTCTTCCCAGGTAAGTTAAAATCGCATTGGTCCGGTCCATTTACGATTCATCGCGTCTATCCATATGGAGTTGTTGAACTCCAAGTTAAGGGAGGTAATTTTCAAGTCAATGCTCAGCGTTTGAAACATTACTACGGAGATAAACCTGAATAGGATCAAGTCTTGCTCAGTTTATCAGATATTTAAATTTTCTTGTTTTTTATTTTTAAGAAATGATTTAGGGTATATTTTCGAGATTAATATGTTTAAATAAATTCTGTCGAGGAGATTGGAACTTAAGCGGGACCGCTTGTGACCCCTTCAATCTTTCCTGGGAATTGATTTTTACATAATTTTCCGAGAAATTACTCCCTAAATGACAAAATAAATTTTTGGTTTTTCAAATAAAATGGTCAGTTTTGACCCAAGTTTTAAATTGCAACTCATTTTCAAATTTTCATTAAGTCTAGGGACTTAATTGAATTATTTTTAAAATTTGGTTGCTATTTTCGTAAATAATAAAAACTAGGTGCCTCTTTTTGTAAATATTTCCAAAAGGCATCTAAAATAAATATTTTTACTTAATATATATATATATTTATATAATAATAATAATATGATAAACTTTAATATATAATTATATCTATTATAATTTATATATTAATTTTTATCAACTTAGCATTGAATTAGGATTAATTTAATTTTAATCATATTTTATTTTTTTTTAATAAATTAATAGCATTAATAATTTAATATGCATTTATTTAATTATTAATTGTTGTTAACTTTGAATAGAATTAGAATTAGAATATTTTAATTTTTAAATTCTACTAAGAATTCTACTCTAATTCCTACTACTCTCACTATAAATTCCACCCTTACTTCCCTCCATTCATTCATCACTCAAAACCCAAAACACCAAATCCCTTAAGTGCCGCAAGCCCTAGCCACAACATCCCCAAAGAATGGCCAACACACGCCCAAAGACCGCACGCATACTGCCATCGCACACATTGCGCGCGACCGACCCTCTTTGCTCCAGCTCCACCGCCTGTGCCATGTTACGCACCAGCCGCTTAGCGCCACACACGCCCCAGCGCACTGCACTGCTTTGCCAAGGTCCCACACACCGCCGCTTGCCAACCGACTTCATTTGTGCATTGCTGCTGATAAACCGTAATATGTTCATATTTTAATCCCACATTTATCATACTTTTGGATGATTTATTCCCTAAATTGTGGAATTTGGTGCTCCTAATCCTTTAATTTCATGTTTTATACTTAGGAAAGCACCGGAGGATGAAAAGAACGAGAAACGGGCCAAAAACGAACCAATTGGGCCAAAATGAGAAATCAACACGGCCTGGGGGTAACCACACGGCCGTGCCTCCCTAGCAGACCTAACCACAACCTGAACTCGAATCACACGGGCGTGTTGCACGGGCGTGTCCCTGCCGTGACAAAGAGTAATTTCACTCGGATTAGGATACTTAGAGGTGAAGAAACACATTCTGAAGCCTATATAAACACACTAAGTACAACCTAAAAGGGGGGCTTTTTGCTAGAGGGCGTCCAGCTAGGCCATGGAGCCGAGCCAGAGAGGTCAGAATCATGGGATTTACTCGAAGAAAGCCAGTTGATTCATCTCAAGAAGCCGAAATCATACTCAAGACGGCGGATCTCTCCTTCAATTCCTTCAGGGGGTTTTAGGGTTTTCTTATGTTTTGTTTTATCTTTTCTTTTGAGATGTATTCTTTTATGATTATGAACTAAACCCCTCAGATACCTGAGGGGGATGAAACCTAAGACGGATCTTGTTATTGTTTTCTTCGAACTTTATGATAAATACTTGATTTGTTCTTAATTATGTGTTCTTAATTCTTGCTTTGATATTTGAGTATTGATTCAAGTATTGATGTGCTTAGGCAGTGGAGAAAAAGTCCCTGTCTAAGAGTAGATCTAGCATAGTTAAGCGGAGTTGATCGCAACCCTAGACATAGGATGACGAAAATCTGCCGGATTAGGGTCAAACCTAATATGGGAGTCCATAGATCGAGTTAATGCAATTCTAGGGGTTTTAATTAGAAAGAGATTTCAATTAATCAACCTAGGGTTAGACGCTAGTAGCCTCGAGAGAGGTATTAACATAAATTAGGGAATCCTACGGATCAAGTCAAGTGAATAAATCGTCTAGTTCAGAGTTAGATAACAAGTGAAGTCTAGGTGGATTCGTCTTGGGTATTGTCTTAATCAATTGGTTTTTCCTACAAGTATTTCCCCAATTCATTCTCTTTGTCTTAGCGTCTTTGGCTTAGTAGTTAGTTAATTTTAGATTAAACAATAATTAACTTCAATTCTTAGGCTAAATAATAGAAAGAAAGTTAGTATTAGTACTTTTGGTTCCTTTGGGTTCGACATTCCGGTCTTGCCACTAAACTATACTACTGTTCGATAGGTGCGCTTGCCTCAATCATTGTCACAGTTAGTTTCTAGGCTAGATCATTCATTATATAAATATTAGGACTTTGACACACGATCAAGTTTTTGGCGTCGTTGCCGGGGAACTAAAATATTAAGAACACTTTATTTTTATTACTTTATCCATTTTATTTATTTACAATTTATTTTTATTTTATTTTAACTTTGCTAATTTTTCTCTTTCTTTGCTTCTGGCAGGTATTTCTAGTTTATGACTAGAAGAAACCAGTCAGGACCCTTGATTTTTTACAGTGAAATAAAACATACCACTCATGAGAATCAAGAGATGTCACCTGAATAATTATCAATGGCAAGAAATGAGGACAATGCCTAATAAAGCAACCGGTGTTTTCAACCTTGACGCGGTCACCATGTTATCTAACCAGGTAGAGCTTTTAAATAAAAAAATTTGATGGTTGGTATGGTTCTACGCAGGTACATCCGGTAATATAGTACGATACAAATGGAGGAAGGGTGAACAACACAGAATATCTATCCTACAACCCTGGCACAGAGAACGAACAAGTCAACTATATGGGTAACTATTCTAGACCTCAAAATAATCTTTATAGTAACACTTAAAATGCAGGTTGGTGGAACCATTCCAATTTCTCGTGGGATGGCCAAGGAAATTGGAGACAACAACCCTTCCCGGGCTTTCAACAACCACCTTACCAGCAGGAAAAGAAGCCGAACCTTGAGGAGATGCTAACAAAATTTATTGCGATTAATCGAAACCCGCTTTCAAAACAACGAGACAATGATAAAAATTAGCAAGCATTAATTCAAGGGATCGAGAACCAAATAGGTCAGCTTGCTAAGTCGATCTCGTAAAAGACCACAAGGTATCTTGCCTAGCAACACCGAAACTAACCCAAGAGAGCAACCGCAAGTAATAACTGCTCACGATAGTGAAGGGTTAGATGAACCAAAATTGAAGCAAGAGAATGTGGTAGAGGAAGGTAAGGTTGAGGTAAGCCATGATAAACCAAAGCCGGTAATTACAGAGTACCAACCTCGTGTGCCATACCCCAATGCGATAAAGAAAGACCACACAGAGGAACAATTCGGTAAATTTCTTAAACTTCCAAAGAAATTACATATTAACTTGCCATTTCTTGAAGCTCTTTCGCAGATGCCAGATTCAAGGAAATTTTCAAAAGAGTTTTTGACAAACAAACGGAAGTTAGACGATACGTCGCATTTGGAGCTAAACGCAAAGTGCCCAGCAATTCTACGAAATAAACCACCACGTGAGCTCACATTTCGTGTAAGTGACGAAACCATCACTCTTCAGGTTCTTGACACGGCTAGGACATCGGGTATTAAAGGTGGAACCAATCACTTCAAAGTTGGGGACCAGGTACTGTCAGATACACCGACCCTCTAATAGTCACTTCAGAACTTAATACAAATGGTGTGACTCCTTTTACGGTACTTAAGGTCTTTCCATACGGAACGGTCGAGGTAACACATTCTAATTACGGCACTTTTGGAGGTAAATATTACCCAACTCAAACCATATGTTGATAGAATTGATAGTAAGAAAAAGGAGTTTCTAATCCATAAACCACCATGGCCATACGAATAACAGGTAAGTCTAGCTCAAGACTTTAAACGAGTGCTTCTCGGGAGGCAACCCGAGCACTAACCCCACTAACATCCATATTTTTGAATTTTAACATCTAACTAAAAACTAACCAAATTTTTAGGCGTAGGTTTCCATACCACACGGCCTTGCACACGGGCGTGGCAGTGGCCGTGTGGACACCACAAGTATGCATAGCAGCGTGGCGGATATCGTGCAGAAATAGGACAAAAATTTTCCCCAAGACACGGGCTCTGACTAAATGCCACGGTCGTGCAATGCGGCCGTGGTCGTAACTGCCTAAAGAACACGGGCTGAGATAAATCCACACGGCCGTGCGAGGCGGCCGTGGTCGATATTATCAGCTTTTTCACATATCACCGCCACCACTACCTCGAGATCACTCCGATGATGAGGACCTTTGAGTCCTTTTTATTTTCTTTATTCTTATTTTTATTTTTATTTATTTATTTTTATTTTAGTTCATTTTCCTTTAAATTTTTAAGTATAATTTGATTTCTTTTATCTCTGGCTGTTTAACTCTCGAGTAACTATAACAAACGTCCATTAAATAAGAACTCCCTAAAAACTTTACTGATGACTTCGCAGTTTAAATAGGTTCAAGGTGCCACTCAAGGAACGAACACACCACCGGAGTATTCTCCACCACCTTCACCTATGCCTAGTCATCATGTTCATCATTGATCATCCTCCAAGGATTTCATCCATAATTCAGGAAGTTTCACTTCTCCCTCTCTTTTGATTTTTTTAAAATATTATTATATATCTTTGTACATTGAGGACAATGTACATCTTAAGTGTGGGGGGTGAATCTTAAAAGTGCCTAACTTTTTGCATTATTCTCAAAAACCTGAATTAGGCCTTGTTCTTAAATAATTTTCTCATATTATGATTAGAATGAAATTTCCTTTGATTTATGATTTTCATTGATATGTTTTGGATTAAGTCATTGATAATTGTGCAATGATGATTTAAACTGTAATATCCGGGATTTAAGGGTTATGCTTTTTAACTCAAATGTATGTGGTAGCATGCCTAGGTGTGGGTTGAATATGTTCTAGGGGTTCCGGGAACCTTTAGAATGTAGGAGAATGCCTTAGAAAAAATATTAGATTTTGAGTTTTAAAATGGAGCTAAGCAAGATAGGCCTTAAGAAAATTTGTATGAGGATTTAGACACAAGAATTACCTTGGTAAAGTGGCAAAAGAGGCGCCACTAAGGTGTCAGGAGAGTGACGCCACAAGCAGAGGAAGGGGGCTTAGGTTCGAGCAAAGACAAGCAGCATTTTGGGCTTGCATTTTGCGGCAAAGAGGAGTAGTGATGGACGGCACAAGGACTTTAAGTGGATGAGGATGAGACTTGGTCATATTCTTTTAAAATTTGGCTAGAGGGAGGAGATATGTGTTGACTCATTCAAATTATTTTGAATGAGTAAAGAAGAGGAAAAATAGGAGAAAAGCAAGGGAAGCTAGTGTTTGAGTGTCAGCCGAATTCAGGAGAGGGGAGTGAGGTGAAGTGCAATCGGTTGGGGGATAGGCTAGTGTGCCGAAAGTTTAAGGCCATCAAAGTGCCATTTTTGCCATCTTCTTCTGCCGAAATTCAACTTCCTTCTCTCCTGAGCTTTCAACCATTTTTTCTTTCATAAGCAAACCGCACCAAAATTCACTCTTTTTCCTCTCTTGTTAGACTTTGGCCGAACTATCCATAGACCATTAGGGTCATTTGCCTTTTCTTTCTCTTCTTACTTGTTTAAGGGTAAGCCGAATCTACCATCTTCTCTTCTCTTCTTTTCTTTTTATTTTGCTTAGGCCGAATCTCTCTCTCCCAAAGTTCACCATTGCCGCAACCTCTTCAACCAAAATACCACCATTGCCGAATCTCTCTAAACTTCATCTCTTTTCTTCTTATTTGTTAAGGCCGAATCTCCCTTTGGATACCAAAGCTAAATCGCATCAAATCTCAACCTTCTCTCTTCTTATTTTCATGATTTATCAAAAGCCGAAAGCACATTCAAATTTAGCCAAAACTTGTAGCACTTATTCCTTCTTTTCTTTATCGCAAACTCCAAAAGCCGAACCATATCAACTATCTATAATAACCGAATCTCTGTGGGTTCAAGCAAGGGGTGCAATCGATCTCAACGATAGGGGTAAGGGTTAACTGCCATTCGTTGTTCTTTCTTTTCTTTTGGATTAGCCGAAAGTTTGGAATCTAATCCCTTTTACTCTCTTTGGCCAAAACCTTGAAAGTGAGTTCGGATTTGAATATTCAAGGTAAGTGAAGTGTGGTATTAGGCGAAGGCCATTTACTTTGGTTCATTAAATGTTAGAATCGAATCTAACATAGACCATGTAGGGATTTCGACATCTCCAAGGACAAGTGACATTTTCGGATCGAGACAATCAAGGTAAGGGGTCTTGATATTCGCCAAAGGCCATATTGTTTATTAAGGTTGGCGATTCTAACTATGATCTTTTAGGGGCGGATCAACAGGGATTAGGAGAAGTCTCGGGATTCTGATCCATTCTGGTAAGGGTGTTTAAGTTGTAGTTATTCAATTAAGATCTCATATGTTAGTTAACCGGGTTTTCTGATTAAGTGTTGATTCAATGGATGCGAGTACCGGTAAAGGGAGAAAGGGGTAGTGCCTACCCCTAAGTTCAAGAAACGCTTTGCTGTTGCTCGTGATTGGCCACCGGGTGTGGGCGGGGCGTCGAAAAGGGATAAGCAATTCACTGTTATCCCTGCTAGCGAGAGTGTCGGTATCGATAGTATCGTACTTACGGTTATCAGGTGTGTAGCCTACACTAAAATTCCGATAGATTGATAGTATTAGTGATAGCATGTGTTAATAAGAAATCTGTGTGAATGTGGCTATGGGTACCATCTTTGTGGTACGATGCGTTCGTGCACGTAAACCCCTTAATATACTCAGTTAATGATGTTATAAGTATGGATATGAGATAAGTATGATTCTGTTATGACTTTGGGGTATATGGCATGATATCTGAATAATATGTTTATTGCATGGGCATATGGGTGATTTTGATAAATAGGAAGTGTTCCGGTGGTTTTTACCACATTATCCGGTGACTTATGTCACAATATTATATATCCGGTGACTTTTGTCACATATTATGATTCCGGTGACTTTGTCACAATTATCTGGTGGCTATGCCACGATTATAAGGGCGATGTGTGGTTGACTGCAGCGACTGCCTTCGATGGTGTGTAGCGGATGGAGGGTCGATTTAGTAATCCCCACGGTGTGATTGGCAGGTACGGGTGGTGTGTAGCGGATGGATATCTAGGTGGGCTCGGGATTGCATTTCATTTTATATGTACATGTGATTTAATCTGCCGTTATTTTATTTGCTATGTTATGGGCTGATGTCTAAATGTGATCCAAATGGGCTTTGCCAAAAATGTTATCGTTAAGACTATGATCGATTGGGTTTTTAGTGTACCGTTACACATTGAGTCTGTTGACTCACCCTTCGTGGGATATCTTTTGCGGTGATACTTAGTGATGGACCTGGGTCGTGAGGACTAGGTGGTGGCCATGCTCAACTCAGTATTTCGGTTTTCCTTTTAATAGAATTTACAACATTTTCTTTTATTATTCGGGATTTATTTTTGGGTGATGTTTTTGTAATAAGGCCACCATTAGCTATGTTTTTATACATTTTAAATTTTTATTTCTGCTACGAAAGACTTCAACTCAATGTTTCAAATTATTTCGATAAACAACTTAAACTGTTTTAACACCTAAACACCTAAGGTTTCCAACTTAATAATAAGTTCCAAATTGGGTTTTTTTCTTTTGACTTATAAAATTTTCTAAACTCATAAAAATAACGTTTTAATGAGACACGAACTTAAATCACCAAACGGTTTTCAACATGAACACACTTCAAATCTATTTTTCTTCGAAATCAACCTATTTTTTTTCAAGATAACAAAATGAGTTTTACACCAGGAGCATGCCAGATCCGGTCAGGGCTTGTGGGCCGGGTTTGGGGTGTTTCATAAACTTTAGGGGACTAGAGAATCAAGCATGATAAGTCTATTTTTCAGAAGTAAAAAAATTTTGTTAGGTTGTCTACCCGAATCTAATTATTACTTTGAAGTTTGAAATTTACAAGGTTGATATTAAAAAGCCCATAATTTTTGTGAGATTTTGAGCCTTTTAGAGCATATTCTTTTTCTTGCTCACTTTATTGATTATGAGTGTGTCAACATTGATTTGTTATTCTAGAACTTGCTTCGATTATACATGTCAAGACCACACCTTTGATTTGATATACTAAGATGATAAAGGCACCTAGGTTTTAACCCACTTACTCCCAAAAAGCCTACCTCCATAATTAACCCCTAGTGAACCCCTTTGATCTTAACAACCCTTTTATTGACTCACCCACTAATATTAACTCAAAACCCATCTTGTATTTGTTATCACCATTTCTCTTGACTACCCCTATATCGAGATTTGATTTGATCGGTTACTTAACTATTTTCTTTATATCAGTTGTTAAATTCTATATTATTATTGTACTTGATTTGTTCTTAAAAAAAACGAAGTATATTCATTATTAGTTCTATGTTATTTGAGCTCAAACTATTAATTTCATTATCTTTAGAAGAAGCTCATGTTATTAGTATTAAGTTTTCGTGATGTAATTATTTAGTATTAGTACAACTTTTTAGTTAGGTAATTTGTCAATTCAGTCTCGATACTAACCTTCTAATTCAAGCCTTTATCCACACCTTTAACCCAAGCCCCGTTACAACCCATAAAAGACCTTTTGATTTGTGTATCATATCATTTTACGATGGTGGAGATTTGATTTTCATGCAAGCCTATGGGATTAACTTTTCATGTTCGACTTCTGAGTGCTTATTTTTTAACCTTAAACACTTCGAGTGATTTGAGTGAATCTTTAGTGAGGATGTCATTTTTTGTCGATTTTGAATCAGAGGTAATTATTTAGGTAAGGGGAAACACCTATTTTTTGTACTATAAAAAACTATGACTTTGATTGTTTGAATCTTTAGGAACTTTCTGGTTAAATTATCAATGTATGAATTATCTATGAATTATGATGAAACATTATTGATGAAGGTTATAAATTGAGGAAGTTCATTTTAATTGTGACTTGAGAATTTTGCTTGAGGACAAGCAAAAGCTTAAGTGTGGGGGTATTTGATAAACCTTAATATGTTCATATTTTAATCCCATATTTAGCATACTTTTGGATGATTTATTCCATAAATTGTGAAATTTGGTGCTCCTAATCCTTTAATTTCATGTTTTATACTTAGGAAAGCACCGGAGGATGAAAAGAACGAGAAACGGGCCAAAAACGAACCAATTGGGCCAAAGTAAGAAATCAACATGGCCTGGGGGTAACCACACAGTCGTGCCTCCCTAGCAGACCCAACCACGGCCTGAATTCGAATCACACGGGCATGTTGCACGGGCGTGTCCCTACCGTGACAAAGAGGAATTTCACTCGGATTAGGATACTTAGAGGCGAAGAAACACATTCCGAAGCCTATATAAACACCCTAAGTACAACCTAAAAGGGGGGATTTTTTCCAGAGGGCGTCCAGCTAGGCCAAGGAGCCGAGCCAGAGAGGTCAGAATCGTGGGATTTTCTCGAAGAAAGCCAGTTGATTCATCTCAAGAAGTCGAAATCATAGTCAAGACGGCGGATCTCTCCTTCAATTCCTTTAGGGGGTTTTAGGGTTTTCTTATGTTTTGTTTTATCTTTTCTTCTGAGATGTATTCTTTTATGATTATGAACTAAACCCCTCAGATACCTGAGGGGGATGAAACCTAAGACGGATCTTGTTATTGTTTTCTGAACTATATGATAAATACTTGATTTGTTCTTAATTATGTGTTCTTAATTCTTGCTTTGATATTTCAGGGTATTGATTCAAGTTGTAACATCCCAAACCCGGCCTATGCGTTAAGGCTAGATTTGACATGTCACACAAAATAAATATACATTGATTCCTTTTTAAGTAAAACAGATTTCAAAATTTTGACGAAGTATTTATTTAGTAAAAGATTTGATTGATAAATCGACAATTTGAGATGTAAGATCTTATAAATCGTAATTTTGAAAATATTATTAACAGTTTGAGAAAATTTCAAAAGAAATTAAAAATATTTTTCGAAAAGAATTGATGAAAATCTTAACAGTAATTTTCCGAGTTAAAAATATGAAAATTATTATGAAATCCTTTTTATATATTCATTTTTGAATAAAACGTTTATTTAAGTTTTTAGAAAAAAATATAATCCCAAATTTGAAATACTTAAAGCAGTATATGAATTCATCCAACAATAAACAAAACAAAAATTAATCCAGAGGCCTTATTATAACCTTAATTCAAAATAGTAAAGTAATTAAAAGTATTAAAATAAATCCAAATTCCAAATTTAACCGTTTTTAAGTATGGCCTCCACCAAGACATCCACGACCCAAGTCTCTATCATTGATCATTACCTGAAAGGGATAAGGAAAACGGGGGTGAGTTACTAGAACTCAATGTGTAACCCACTTACCGTTGTCCACTGGGCAAAAATCCATTAAGCCATTATTTGGGCCGAAGCCCATTCATAATAATACAAATGTATCGAATATAATATGCATATGAAATGCAATTCCCAAACCAAACCTAGTTTTCCATCCGCTACACACCACCCGTACCAACCAACACAGCTGTGGGTGATCTTTAGTCAACCCACCCCACCAACACACCAAACGTAGGCATTAAGCCATTTATATCAAATTTGTGGACAAGCCACCAGATTAACAGAATTTACATGGCATTGCCATTTTTTAGATTTGTGAAAGAGTCACCAGATTTATGTAGCAGAGCTACCAGAACTTCTCTTCATCATTATCCCATCCCATGCAAAACATGTATATAATGCATAACAATTCACAACAATGTATTCAAATATTTCTTACAAAAATTTATGGCCCATTATAACAATTTATCAAATTGGCCCATTAAGCAGAATATCATCTTGGCCCATTTCGCAAATTTTCAGATCGGCCCATATAACAAAATATATATATCGTTATCGTTTTGGCCCACATAGCAAAATATATTGATTTTTATCAATTTTATCATATGAGATCTAAGCCAATTTTTCTCGGTTTTACTCTAATACGATTTTAATCAAACAGTTTATTATCGATATGACATTAATCTCCAACCTACAAAAAACGGTGTGAGATTACACACCTGATTACGGTAAGCACTACGCTCTCTCGATCGTCGACACCTAAAATTTTATAACGCCCGATTAGTCAACGTACGCGATTTAATAAATCTACTTTAAAACAAACGATCTAAAATTTTACCCTCGGGATCGTTGAACAACTACGATTTATAGGTTTTCCCGGTTGACGGTCCACAACCCGGTGGGAAATCTCGAATCGCTGACGCCTCAAAATTGTGAACGACCTCGAATAATTGATTCTCGTCGGATAAGGGTCCACAACCCGGAGGAAAGTCTCGAATCACCGAAACGGCCCTTCGTTTGAATTTAGGAGTAGGGATCGTTAATCCGCTCCTTATGAGATCTCTACTCGACTTCCCATTCGAATCGGTACCACAAGTCGCCATTCGGTTAGATCTTAAACAATCGATATTATGATAAAATATGGACTATCGAAATGGTGAAGATCGGCTTACCACTAATTTCTGAGTGACCAATGATTTGGTAGATTGAGCAATTTAACCCCTATAAATAATATCGGTTAGTCAACACCATCTTATCGAATAAAGAATGATTTATAGAATCCTTGAATAACACTTACCTTAAAGATTTTAGAACCGACTTCTAGCGATAATGCGATGACTTCGGAAGAATGAAGGTTCGGCCTTCCACTATATCACTACGAAGAAGAAAGGGATCTTGTCTAAGAGAAATAAGTGATGATTTCGGTCAAAAGACCCTCCCAAGCCAACATATGGATTCAGCAATAGAAAGAAGAAAATAAAAAGAATTGAAAAGAGTACTTACCGATTGTTCAAGGGTGAGTGACAACTCGAATGAAAAGGAAGATCAATGAAAGAATGGAAGGTTCGGCTATAGAGAAATAGTGGACTCAATATTCGGCTATGGTGAAAAATATTAGAGTGGAAGTGATGCTTGAAGGATTTTGCGAAAAGAAAAGAAGAAGAGGAATGATGGATTAGTTTCGGTTTTCAAGAATGATGTGTGAACAAAGAAATGGTCTCAAAGTTTGTATCCATTCGGCAAGAAGAAAGAAAGAAATGGAATATGCCTCCTCAAGGTTGTGTAGGTTCGGCAAGGAGGAGAAAGGAGTTTGGAGAGAAAAGAGAAATGATACCAAAGTTGCCAATAGGAATTGGCCAAAAGAACCAAAATTTTACCAATTGCCAATGACCAAATTCGGCTAGGAGGATAGGAGTTTTGAGAAAAAGACACAATTGATGATATTGGTATTTTGACCAAGACTAACACTTTAGTCTCACCAAAACATCAAGCACAAAATTCGGCTATCACCCTAGCCCCAAACCGTCCACATTCATCCCCCCTAGGATAAAAGTTTGGCCACCCAAACTTTCCAAAACACTATCCACGAAATAAGCCTCTTGTTCCCCTTACTTACCTATTTCTTTTGATTCCTTTCCCCAACCTCAACCTTGCCTTATTCTTTTAGCCACCTTACAAAAAATAAAGAAGTCCACCTTACCAAAAATACTCCTTGGCCGACACTTTAAGGAAGGAATGCAAAAATAAAAGTCAAAATGCACACAAAGGGATTCGAACTTCTTCCCTCAAGGTAATACATGTGGCGCCATAACCTCTTTACCATATGCTCACTTATGCTAGTTATTTACTCATTTATTTCCATATGCTTTAAGGTCACTTACTCCATCTTCTTAAAGTGCTAAATGCCAAAAGTTTTTACTAGGTCTAAATAAACCCCGAGCCTTCTCAGGACTTCCTAAACATACACAATTAATAATTTAACTAGCTTAACACCAAAAACAATGCAACACATAAATTTCCAAATTTTAGGATGTTACAATTCTACCCCCTTAAAGAAAATTTCGTCCTCAAAATTTACCTGATTAAAAGAGGTGAGGATATTGCTGCCGAATCACGTCCTCAGGCTCCCATGTAGCTTCCTCCGATCCGTGATTGCACCATAAAACTTTGACTAATGGCACAGTCTTCCTTCTCAGTACCTTAACGTCCCGATCTAGAATTTGCACTAGTTCCTCCTCGAACGACAAATCAGGTCTTATCTCAATTTCTTCTATCGATACTATATGAGATGGATCCGATCGATAACGCCTTACCATTGAGACATGAAATACACTATGTATCTGACTCAACTCTGGAGGTAACTCAAGCTGATAAGCCACTGGCCTAACACGCTTCAACACACTGCAGTGCAAATCAGATGAACCTAGGGCTCAACTTGCCCTTCCTTCCAAATCTGAAGATCTTCTTCCAAGGTGAGACCTTTAGAAAGACTTGATCTCCCTCCGCAAACTCAATATCCCTACGCTTCAGATCCACATACGATTTTTGTCTATCCAAAGCTTCCTTTAACCGTGCTCCGAATTACCTTTACCTTTTCCTCCGCTCTCGATATCACCAGACCCGATGAATCGCCGCTCCCCACCTCTGTCCAACAAGTAGGAGTACGACACTTACAACCATACAATGCCTCGTAGGGTGCCATCTGGATACTGGATTGATAGCTATTGTTATAAGCAAACTCGCCAACGGTAGGAAATCCTCCCAACTACCCCTCAAGTCAATCACACAAATTTCTTAACATGTCTTCCGAATCAGATTACTCTCTCTAACTGACCATCTGACTGAGGATGAAATGCGGTGCTGAAATTAAGCTTGGTTCCCAAAGCTTCATGTAAGGCTTTCCAAAACCGTGATGTAAACCTAGGGTCCCTGTCCAAAATAATAGACACTGGTACACCATGTAACCTCACAATCTCTGCTACGTACAACTTGGCCAACTTCTGCAATGAGTAATCCGTACGAACAGGTAGGAAATGGACAGTCTTCGTCAATCGATCCACTATTACCCAAACAAAATCTTTCTTAGTAGGCGATAAGGGTAGCCCACTAACAAAGTCCATCGTTATCCGTTCCCATTTCCATAAGGGAATCTTCACCGGTTGTAGCAATCCCGACGACAATTAATGTTCCGCCTTCACTTGTTGACATGTTAAGCACCTACTCACGAATTCAGTAACCTCCCGTTTTAACCCCGACCACCAATACTGGTCACGGAGGTCTCGATACATTTTATTTCCCCTGGGGTGCATAGCATATGGGCTACTATTCGCCTCTCGCAGAATCATTTGTCTCAATTCCGAATCTTTGGGCATACAAACTCTTCCGCGAAAACACAATACTCCATCATTATTCATTCCAAAATCCCTTTCACACCACTTTTCACTAGCTGAAATAAGGAACCCAACTTTTCATCTGATAACTGCTTTTCCTTAATCTGACCTACCCACGCAGGCTTCACCTGAAGTTCGGTTAGCAGACTACCATCTTCATACAAGCTGAGATGAGCGAACATCGCTCTCAAATCCGATATCACCTTATGACTCAACGCGTCTGCCACCACGTTAGCCTTTCCGGGATGATACTCGACTGAGAAGTCATAATCCTTCAACAGTTCTATCCACCTCCGCTGTCTTAAGTTCAACTCCTTTTAGGTAAGGAGGTACTTTAGACTCTTATGATCCATATAAATGATCGACTCTCACCGTATAGATAGTGTCTCCGAATCTTCAAAGCAAACACCACTGTAGCCAACTCTAAATCATGAGTGGGATAATTCACTTCATGCGGCCTTAACTGACGAGATGCATAAGCCACCACTTTTCCACCTTGCATTAACACACATCCCAAGCCCGTGTGTGATGCATCGCAGTAAACAATAAACTCTTTTCCAGCCTCAGGTTGAATCAGTACTGGCGCTTCCGTCAGAATCTTCTTTAATTTCTCGAAACCTTCTTGCTGCTGATCTGACCACACAAATGGTACTCCCTTGCGCAACAGTTTAGTTAGGGGTGCAGCAATCAACAAAAAACCCTCAACAAAACGCCGATAATAACCAGCCAACCCTAAGAAACTCCGAATTTCAGCCACTGACTTTGGTGGTTTCCAATCCAACACGGCCTCTACTTTTCGGGGATCAACTCTAATTCCTTCGGCCGACACAACATGTCCCAAGAAGGTCACTTCCTTCAGCCAAAATTCACACTTACTGAATTTGGCATAAAGTTGCTTTTCCCGCAATATTTGTAATACTATTCGTAGATGTGAATCATGCTCTTCCTCATTCTTCGAATATACCAAGATGTCATCTATGAACACCACCACGAACCGGTCTAAATAGGGTTGGAAGACCCGATTCATCATGTCCATAAATGCAGCTGGTGCATTGGTCAACCCAAATGGCATCACCAAGAATTCATAGTGTCCATAACGAGTTCGAAACGCCATCTTATGAATATCTGCCTCCTTGACTTTAAGCTGGTGATAACCCGATCTCAAATCTATCTTCGAGCAAACCAAAGCTCCTCGCAATTGGTCAAACAGATCATCGATTCTCGGCAACGGATACCTATTCTTGATCATCAATTTATTCAACTGCATATAATCGATGCACATACGCATCGACCCATCCTTCTTCTTGACGAACAAGACCGATGCTCCCCACGGTGACACACTCAGTCGAATGAATCCCCGACCCAACAACTCCTGAATTTGAGCTTTAAGCTCCGCCAACTCTTTCGGAGCCATTCTATATGGAGCAATGGACACCGGAGCCGTTCCTGGCAATAATTCGATGCCAAACTCTACCTCACGAGCCGGAGGCAATCCAGGAAGTTCTTCGGGAAAAACGTCCGAAAACTCCTTCACCGTTCTAACACCTTCCACCGACAATTCCTTGGCATCCAACGCACTGATGAAGGCTAGGAATGTTCCACACCCTTTTCGCACCAACCTTTCTCGCTTTTAAAGCGTATACCATATTCGATAGATAATTTTTCCTTTCACCTATCATCACCACTTCTTTATCTTCGAAGTTCTTATCGTCATCCACTTTGCAAAGACAATCCAAGTTCGCATGTTGTTTCACCAACCACCCATGCCCAAAATAAGGTCAAACTCACCGAAAGGCGCTTCCATCAAGTCCGCCAAAAATGTTTCTCCTTGTACTTCTAAGGGTACATCTCTAAACAATTTATTTACTATCACGCATCGTCCCTAAAGGACTAATTACCGCCATCTCTCTAGCGTAAATCTCAAATCTAATGTTCAGATTTCCAGATACAAAGACTAGCAACATACGAATGGGTGGATCCGATATCTATCAAAGCGAATGTGTACATCGATATGAAGAACGTGCGGTTATCACATTAGGTGCATCGCCATCCTCTCGCGTCGACGCATAAACCCGACCCCCCGTCTCGCCTCGCGTTACCTCGTAAACTAGTACCTCTACCCGGTGCACCCTGATCTGGTCCTCCGCCATTACCACCTCGACCTAGCCCACGGCCTCTCGGTGGCTGCTGAGCGCCTCTAGCTGGCTGTGCATAATAGTTACGAGCTTCTTGAGTCGGAGCAGTCCGTCGAGGACAATTCTTAAGCTGATGGTCCTTAGAACCACATTTGAAACAACCACCTGGTTCTCTTCCAAAGATTCACCCGAGTGTGTCGTCTTCCACACTCAACACATGGTTGTATCTGATTGGTAGCAGCTGGTGCTCTAGCTTGAGCTGGCTCAACATTCCTGGGCCTCTTCTGAAACCTTCTAGCAGGACCCGAGTACTTAAAATCCCTCTTGCTCTTGCCTCTATCTCTTTCTCGATTTCGCCACTCCGAGTTCTTAGCCTCCTCAGCTATCTTGGCTTTCTCCACAAGTGTGGCAAAATTCCTTTCTTGTTGTGGGGCTATCAATACCCGCAACTCATCACTCAACCCATCCTCGAAATGAACGCAAAGATTCATAGTCGGGCTTGGCACAATACCTCGCATAACGACTCGACGCAGAAATTCCGCCTCGAAGTCGCCACGGCCTTACTTCCTTGAACCAGTTAAGGAATTCCTTCCTTCGGGCATCCACATAGCTAGCCCAAACATACTTTCCTTGAAATGAAGTTTTAAAGAAATCCCAAGTAACGAGATCGGCTGAGTGCCCTCCCAAACAAGAAGCCACCATTGATACGCCTCGCCTCTCAACAAGGACACAGCCTCCTCTCGCCGCTTTCGTGGTGAACTCCAAGTCATCCATGATCTGCTCCACCGCCTCGAGCCAATACTCCGCTACATTTGGGGCTACACCCGAGACACCTCTAAAAACCTCGACACCACTTGATCTAAGTCGCCCAAAATTGATCCACGAGCCGCCGCCCAGCCTAGCCCCAAAGAACCCTTTCTAAGACTCGCAACATTGCTTGGGACAAGGCAATGTCCTCCTCATACGGCCATGTGATCCATTTGATCCCGATGACGCAAAAGGCCCATTTCGGCATATGTCCCGACGCTCAGACGCAACCCTAGCACCTCGGCCTACTACCACGGCCACGCCTACCACGCCCACGCCCTCTAGCGCTCATATTAGCTAATTCGATCTAACTGATTAAAAGTCTTATGAATCAAGATATACTATTTCGATATTTATTAAACAATATTTTATGAGGTATAAGAAGTAAAGTCGTTTTCGTAAACGCATCCTATAGTCTCAATCTCTATAGTTTCAACATCTAAAACTAAAAGTTCTAGAGTGTTCCTATAGTCATACCACAATAATCATAATCATACAATAACATACACTTACTTGACTTGGTGCCGAATACCCGTGGTGCCATACTTCCTTTAAAACATATGTCAAAAATTTAAAGCAACTTTTAAAAATATTTTTGAACCCAAACCATAGCCGAGTTTTGAACCGGCTCGATATTATATAAAATGTAACATCCCAAACCCGCCTATATGCGTTAAGGCTAGATTTGACATGTCACACAAAATAAATATACATTGATTCCTTTTTAAGTAAAATAGATTTCAAAATTTTGACGAAGTATTTACTGAGTAAAAGATTTGATTGATAAATCGACAATTTGAGATGTAAGATCTTATAAATCGTAATTTTGAAAATATTGTTAACAGTTTGAGAAAATTTCAAAAGAAATTAAAAATATTTTTCGAAAAGAATTGATGAAAATCTTAAGAGTAATTTTTCGAGTTAAAAATATGAAAATTATTATGAAATCCTTTTTATATATTCATTTTTGAATAAAACGTTTATTTAAGATTTTAGAAAAAAATATAATCCCAAATTTGAAATACTTAAAGCAGTATATGAATTGATCCAACAATAAACAAAACAAAAATTAATCCAGAGGCCTTATTACAACCTTAATTCAAAATAGCAAAGTAATTAAAAGTATTAAAAGAAATCCAAATTCCAAATTTAACCGTTTTTAAGTATGGCCTCCACCAAGACATCCCCGACCCAAGTCTCCATCATTGATCATTACCTGAAAGGGATAAGGAAAACGGGGGTGTGTTACTAGAACTCAATGTGTAACCCACTTACCATTGTCCACTGGGCAAAAATCCATTAAGCCATTATTTGGGCCGAAGCCCATTCATAATAATAAAAATGTATCGAATATAATATGCATATGAAATGCAATTCCCAAACCAAACCTAGTTTTCCATCCGCTACACACCACCCGTACCAACCAATACACTGTAAGTGATCTTTAGTCAACCCACCCCGCCAACACACCAAACGTAGGCATTAAGCCATTTATATCAAATTTGTGGACAAGCCACCATATTAATGTAATTTACATGGCATTTCCATTTTTCGATTTGTGACAGAGCCACTGATTTATGTAGCAGAGCTACTGAACTTCTCTTCATCATTATCCCATCCCATGCAAAACATGTATATAATGCATAACAATTCACAACAATGTATTCAAATATTTCTTACAAAAATTTATGGCCCATTATAACAATTTATCTAATTGACCCATTAAGCAGAATATCATCTTGGCCCATTTCGTAAATTTTCAGATCGGCCCATAGAACAAAATATATATATATCGTTTTGGCCCACATAGCAAAATATATCGTTTTGGCCCACATAGCAAAATATATCAATTTTATCAATTTTATCATATGAGATCTAAGCCAATTTTTCCTGGTTTTACTCTAATACGATTTTAATCAAACAGTTTATTATCGATATGACATTAATCTCCAACCTCACGTAAAAACGGTGTGAGATTACACACTGATTACGGTAAGCACTACGCTCTCTCGATCGTCGACACCTAAAATTTTATAACGCCCGATTAGTCAACGTACGCGATTTAATAAATCTACTTTAAAACAAACGATCTAAAATTTTACCCCAGGGATCGTGAACAACTACGATTTGTCGATTTTCCCCGGTTGACGGTCCACAACCCGGTGGGAAATCTCGAATCGCTAACGCCTCAAAATTGTGAACGACCTCGAATAATTGATTCTCGCCGGATAAGGGTCCACAACCCGGAGGAAAATCTCAAATCACCGAAACGGCCCTTCATTTGAATTTAGGAGTAGGGATCGTTAATCCGCTCATTATGAGATCTCCACTCGACTTCCCATTCGAATCGGTACCACAAGTCGCCATTCGGTTAGATCTTAAACAATCGGTATTACGTTAAAATATGGACTATCGAAATGGTGAAGATCGGCTTACCACTAATTTCTGAGTGACCAATGATTTGGTAGATTGAGCAATTTAACCCCTATAAATAATATCGGTTAATCAACACTATCTTATCGAATAAAGAATGATTTATAGAATCCTTGAATAACACTTACCTTAAAGATTTTAGAATCGACTTCTAGCGATAATGCGATGACTTTGGAAGAATGAAGGTTCGGCCTTCCACTATATCACTACGAAGAAGAAAGGGATCTTGTCTAAGAGAAATAAGTGATGATTTCGGTCAAAAGACCCTCCCAAGCCAACATATGGATTCGGCAATAGAAAGAAGAAAATAAAAAGAATTGAAAAGAGTACTTACCGATTGTTCAAGGGTGAGTGACAACTCGAATGAAAAAGGAAGATCAATGAAAGAATGGAAGGTTCTGGCTATAGAGAAATAGTGGACTCAATATTCGGCTATGGTGAAAAATATTAGATTGGAAGTGATGCTTGAAGGATTTTAAGCGAAAGAAAAGAAGAAGAGGAATGATGGATTAGTTTCTGTTTTCAAGAATGATGTGTGAACAAAGAAATGGTCTCAAAGTTTGTATCCATTCGGCAAGAAGAAAGAAAGAAATGGAATATGCCTCCTCAAGGTTGTGTAGGTTCTAAGGAGGAGAAAGGAGTTTGGAAAGAAAAGAGAAATGATACCAAAGTTGCCAATAGGAATTGGCCAAAAGAACCAAAATTTTACCAATTGCCAATGACCAAATTCGGCTAGGAGGATAGGAGTTTTGAGAAAAAGACACAATTGATGATATTGGTATTTTGACCAAGACTAACACTTTAGTCTCACAAAAACATCAAGCACAAAATTTGGCTATCACCCTAGCCCCAAACCGTCCACATTCATCCCCCTTAGGATAAAAGTTTGGCCACCCAAACTTTCCAAAACACTATCCACGAAATAAGCCTCTTGTTCCCCTTACTTACCTATTTCTTTTGATTCCTTTCCCCAACCTCAACCTTGCCTTATTCTTTTAGCCACCTTACCAAAAATAAAGAAGTCCACCTTACAAAAATACTCCTTGGCAGACACTTTAAGAAAGGAATGCAAAAATAAAAGTCAAAATGCACACAAAGGGATCCGAACTTCTTCTCTCAAGGTAATACATGTGGCGCCATAACCTCTTTACCATATGCTCACTTATGCTAGTTATTTACTCATTTATTTCCATATGCTTTAAGGTCACTTACTCCATCTCCTTAAAGTGCTAAATGCCAAAAGTTTTTACTAGGTCCAAATAAACCCCGAGCCTTTTCAGGACTTCCTAAACATACACAATTAATAATTTAACTAGCTTAACACCAAAAACAATGCAACACATAAATTTCCAAATTTTAGGATGTTACACAAGTATTGGTACTTAGGCAGTGGAGCAAAAGTCCCTGTCTAAGAGTAGATCTAGCATAGTTAAGAGGAGTTGATCGCAACCCTAGACATAGTATAACGAAAATCTGCCGGATTAGGGTCAAACCTAATATGGGAGTCCATAGATCGAGTTAATGCAATTCTAGGGGTTTTAATTAGAAAGAGATTTCAATTAATCAACCTAGGGTTAGACGTTAGTAGCCTCGAGAGAGGTATTAACATAAATTAGGGAATCCTACGGATCAAGTCAAGTGAATAAATTGTCTGGTTCAGAGTTAGATAACAAGTGAAGTCTAGGTGGATTTGTCCTTGGGTATTGTCTTAATCAGTTGGTTTTTCCTACAAGTATTTCCCCAATTCATTCTCTTTGTCATAGCGTCTTTAGCTTAGTAGTTAGTTAATTTTAGATTAAACAATAATTCACTTCAATTCTTAGGCTAAATAATAGAAAGAAAGTTAGTATTAGTACTTTTGGTTCCTTTGGGTTCGACATTCCGGTCTTGCCACTAAACTATACTACTGTTCGATAGGTGCGCTTGCCTCAATCGTTGTCACAGTTAGTTTCTAGGCTAGATCATTCATTATATAAATATTAAGACTCTGACACACGATCAACTGCTTGTACCCACACCATCTGCCTGCACGCCGGGCTGCCTTCCAAGCACTTGTGCGGCACACACCTTTACCCATCCTTAGGCAAATCCTCCAACCTACCTTAAATCGACCTCTTTTGCTTTTAATTAATTTTTTTTTGAGTTCTAAAAAAAATAGGTGGTAAGACCGAATTTTTTTTAATTTTAATTTTATTCAATTATTTAATTTTTCAATTTATTGAATTATTAATAATTTTTATTAATTAAATTTTTGAGAAAATAATTTTTCCCATCTTATGTTTAGGTTAATTATGCCTCGCAAGAGAACTCGTGCCTCCGCCCAAATCGATGAAACGCAAAATAAGTTCCACTGTGAAGAAGCCAAAGTAAGATACGAAAGTATCTTCAAAAATCAACAGATGCATCCAGAGAAAGGCTTCACATTGAAGGAAAGCAACTACAGAGACTTTATGGCACGTATTCGTCAAGTTGCTGAAGCCCTCAATTGGGAATTGTTTTGTAAAAAGAGACAAAGTGTGGATGAGGAACTAGTTCGTTAATTCTATGCGAACTTAACCTCAAGCGAATTGACCGAAGTTCTAGTTCGCAGAATCAAGGTACCAATAAATTCAAATGCTATTAATGAGTTCTTTCAATTACCTGATTTCGAAAACGATGAATATTCTTCTTTGTTGAGCAACATTAAGCCTGAAAATTTGCAAGAAATTCTCGAGGAACTTACAGTTCCAGGTTCTAAGTGAACTGTGTCAAAGTAAGGAATCCACACGTGTCGAAGAGAATATTTGACACCACTTGCGAAGGTATGGTTCTATTTCATCCGTTTCAGCCTTATGCCTAGTTCGGATGGGACTACAATCTCATTAGAGCGAATGGTCATATTATACTCGATTCTAACTGGAAAGACAATTGATGTGGGCAAAATCATCCTAAGAGAAATGTGAAATTATGCCGTTAGACGTTCTGGCCCAGCCTATTTCCCCTTTACGATAACAATTCTGTGCTTAAAAGCAAAAATTCTTGCTAACATAAAGAAGACCGGGTATAGTCAGGGCACAATCACCGATTGGGACCTCTACCGAGTAGCTAGAGATTCTATTCTACAGCAACAAGTTAAAGAGAGTGAGGATCCCGAAGAAGCAGAAGATGACCCAACAGAGATCCCGCCAGAGCAATCAACTGAAGTCCCTAATGAGGCAGAATCAATGGAACCATAAGCTGAACCTGATATCAAAACCTCAATGTTTGGAGCTCTACCACTTAGCCTAGATCTTCGAGATGAGCTGTCAAAGCTGATGGACTTAATGCAACACATGCAATGACAGCAATAAGCCTACTGGAGATACTCAAAAATAAGGGATGACTCGATGAGGAGTGCCCTTAGGAAAATTTATAATGACCCATTTATTTTTGTGCCTGAGTTTCCAAACTTCATATTTGAACCATGGAGTTCACTATCAAAGAGAGAACAAAGCTGTAACATCCTGAATTAATGGGCCTTTGCGTTTAATGTGCTGTGATGTTTATGTTATCTCTAATGTGTAATTAGGGTGTTTAAGGGGTTCAGATTGGGCTCAGGAATTGGGCCGAGGCCTTAGTCAAATTTTCTCGCTTGGGCACTCTAGTGGAAAGCCGCTTAGAATAGGGGCTTAAAAGATATTATCTCAGAAGTAAGACACACAAATGGGCTTGTGGCCATGTGGTCGATGGTGTTACTTAGAGGCTTTGAGGTGGCGTGATAAGCAATAAGGAGGTCCAAGGTTCGAGTCGCATTACCCACTTATTTTAAATGTTTTTGGCGCCAAATGAGAGGGAGTTGAGTCGGTTGGAATGCTTAAAAACAGGAGATTTAATGAGTGGGATAATATGGATAATATGGCTGATAATGTGGCGGTAAAAAGGAAGGAAGAGGTGGCGTTATCCATGCCACTTGAGGATGACTGATCGATGGAGATAAGGGAGAAAATCTAGGAGTTATCCGTAAGTCGAGTGGTGGCCGATTTTCAAACTCTAGATGGGAAGGGGGAATCGGTTTTGTATGGCTAAGGGGTGCCAAATTTCCCTATTGATAGGATGGGTTTTTAGTTTGCAAAATAGGCATTTTCAAAGATTTGTTTGGTAAGAGCCGAAATTCTCTTTAGGGGAGGGGAATACTTCTTTATTTTTGGCATTTGGGTTTTATTCTCTTACTCTCTTCTCTCATTCTCTGCTAAAGCTGAAACCCCTAATTCCACTCTCTCATCTCCACTTTTATGCTAAAGCCGAATGTCCATTGTTTTTCTCTCGCTTTCTCCTACACACCAAAACCTCATAATCTTCCTCTCAGATCTTTTCTTTTGATTCCTTCATTAAGTCGAACCTCCATAGATTCCTTTGCACCATCTTTCTTTTTGATCTTCTCAAAAGCTGAAATTCTCTAGGAGTTGCCGAATTCTCTATGTTAAGGTAAGTGCCAATTTCTTCTGTTCTTCCTTTCTCTTTTGGTTTTTAGAGGCCAAAGCCGAAAGGCTAATTGATGTGATAAGATTAACTTTGGAGTAACGCTTGACTATTCTTGTGTTCTCATCTTGGGGTAACATTTCGAATCAAGTAGATCGATCATCTAGATCCCAAAAGCCTGAAATCGCTAGTCTTTGAGACCCATACCTCTTTTCGGATTTCAAGGTAAGGGGTTCTCTTTAGATTTTTGTTAGGCTCGTTTATTGTATTTGTGGTCTTAACCCTGTGTTACGGATTAAAAACCATATGTGGGTGGTAGCAATCGATAAGGTCTTTTGATGGAATCAAATGTCGATCAAAGCGAAGGAGGGGATTGGACCCAGAAATCCAACCCCTAAGTTTAAGAAACGAACGGTGTCGTTAGCTCGAGATTGGCCACCGGGTTATGGACCGGCTTCGAACAAAACCAAAGGTCATTAGCGATGATCGGCCACCGATAGTGTTGACATAGAAAGTATCATCTTGATCAGAATCAGTGTGTAGATCTCTATCACACTATTTAATCAGACTATATATGTTATGGGCTAAAAGCTAGAAAAAGGTCAGATAGATAATCGATATTACCGGTGGGTAGGCAAGGGATGCCAGTACGTAATCATAGAAACTTCTATGTGTATCGATGTATGTGATAGATCGTGATCTTTTAGGTTGTATATTATGTTGCTTCCGAATGGATGTATGCATGGGATGGGGTTGATATGATGAAGGGGAAGAGCATGTTAAAAGGTCACCTAGTGATCGGTGGTTAAACCACGATATGTACACTTAGGTCACAATAGTGATCGGTGGCTCGCCACACTTGATTATAAGGTCACACAGTTGATTGGTGGCTCGCCACGCGATGGATTATAAGGTCACATGGTGATCGGCATTATAACCCAGCATGCATGACCGCGATATGGTGTGTAGCGGTTGGTGGGTTGATTATAGAAATCCCCGAGGTGTGATGGCTGGTACGGGCTGGTGTGTAGGGGATGTACTTTTAGGTTTGGTTGGGCCATGCAGCATGTGATTATTTTGTTTCCATTGTGTATGGGCCAAGGCCCATAATGTGTTTGTGGGTCTCAAGCCTTTTATGTGTTTTCAGGATTTGCACACTGAGTCTTGGTGACTCACCCCTTTATTTTCCCTGACTTTTCAGATGAGTAGTAGATCGTGGACATGGGAGCCGAGGCGGACTCGAGGGCCATCAAGTCTTATATTTTCATAGACTATTTTTAGCTTTCCTTTAAGTTTTCAATTTTGGGACTATTTATGTAATAAGGCTCCATAGCTTAGGTTTAAATTATACTTGTTAATGTCTTTATTCTATTTTTTTAAAAAAAATTTAACTTTATGTTCAAAGACTTATCTATAAGAAGTAATAATATGGGATTTTCAAACACGTTCAAAGAAAAAGCAAAGGTTTTCTTCAAATATCACTTATTTTAGCGAATACCTAAATAAACCAACTGAATTTTCGAAAATCATCCAAGTGAAGTTTTTAACGTTAAACCCCGTAGCATACCAGATCTGGTCGTAGCGTTTGGGTCGGGTTTGGGGTGTTACAAAAGCGATTCATGCAAAGGCAATAATGATAGAGGAAAAGATGAGTCGAATTCAGAAGGATCAGCAAACAATTAAAAAAAGGGAGGACCTCAACTTTATTTTATTTTTATTCTTAAGTTATTTTAGGATTAGATTAATTAGGAATTTTTATTTTTGCACAATAAAACAATAGATAGGAATCATGAATAAAATCTGAACAAGTCACAAAGGCTAAAGTGTGGCAATAGGTATATACATGTCTAGGATTGGATTTAGAGAGAGCTTGGTACTTAAGCAGTCAATTTGACTCACCTCCTCTTTTCTAAAGTCCTACCTGGTGTATAGTATCTATTCACTTTAAAAAATGAGGACATTGTTCACTTTAAGTAGGGGGGACCGAAAATTTGAATTAATTCCACTCAGAATAAAATTTTCTTTTAATTATGATTAGGATATATTTTGTTCAGTAATTTGAAATATTGTTAAGTATGCTAAACTTCAGTATTAATAAAGTTCTATTATTTCAATAAGTTATTATGTTAGCTTAATAATGATATGAATGTATTTTTAATAAAGCATGCAAAGTCGTACCATAAATTTTTTTTAGTTCCCTACGAAAAATTTAGGCATGCATGAAAGTTTAGGTCTTTAGAATTGACTTAGTAATTTCTTGAGGCGAAATCCTAAGAAGCATGGAATATTGAAAATGATTTAGGCAATTATTGTTTGGACCGTCTGAGCCTTTCAAACCGACCATGATAAAATTATCCTTTGAAACCCAACTTTGAGACTATATGGCCTAATTTTGTTTGGACCTTTGCAATATTTAGCCATCACTTTTCTCTTCATTATCTTTAAAATTGTCCCAAACACTAGACTCAGTACTATTCAGAATATCATTTGAAAATAAGTTTGGGGGGTTGAAAAGAAGTATCAATTGCTCGAAAATTGTAGTACATGAAGCAAGTGCTCGAATTTGAATTCAAAAAAAAAGCAAATGTACGCGAAAGAAAATAGATGTACAAAGGAGCATGTGAAAGTAAAATAAGTTGGTGTATCGAGGGCATAAATTCTGAAGGTTTGATTTTACGCTGAGTCTGGGGTTTTTAAGCCAAAATTTATCTATCTTTTACCTACCCATAGCCTAGCCACGTTACAACCTTAATAAAGACCTATTGATTCAAGTTTCTATGCTACCTACATTATTGGAGAGAAATTGCTAAGATCAACATATGAAGACATAAGTTAAACTTAATGATTGCAGCTTAGTCTTGAATAAGGGAATAAAAAAATCACATTGGTAAGGGTTAACATGTCTTTGTTAAAGAGGCATTTAGTCTAATTTTGCTATTATAATAGTTGTTGGATGTAATTTAAACGATATGTATACTTAAGTAGCATAATTATCAAATTTCTTATTTTTGAGCCTAAGTATATTAAATTCATAATTTTGAGAAGAAAGTTGTTCTGAAGGAGTTTTTCAAAAGTGTTTCTGAGAAATTCTTTCCGAAATTTGTGAATTACTCGGGACGAGCAATGATTTAAGTTTGGGGTGTGGAAACACAAAGATTTATATACTTTTTCATACCTAATTTTACTTAAAATCATGCATTTTCGATAGAATTTTTGTTATAAAAGAATTAAATTGTATTAAAAATTTGATCATGTTAATTTTTAGTCAATTTTACAATTATTTCTAGTGAAATTTGATTATTTTTGGCAGATTCGTACAAAGGGGGAAAATTGACCCGGCAGACACCGTTAAAAGAACAAAACCGAGAAGCAATTCGAAGTAACAAGGTGAAATAATTTCCAGCCTAAGATGGTCCAAATATGATTATTAATTCATAATATAATTAATTTTAATTTATTCCCAATTTAATTTGGGCTAAATAAATTAATTTTAATTAATTATGGAAAAAGGGCCCAGTTGAACCAAATTGAGCGAACCGAACCAGCCACCAATTGGGCAGCCCAAAACCGTTCAAAAGCTGACCCAAATAAGCATTTTAGCTGATTAAATGAGTTTGCAAAAAGGCCTTTGGAAGACTTCCAAATTGCATTCAAACCCCACCTTAAATTAAGGCTTTACGGATTTGCCCCAGGCTAATTTTAGCAAAGTTGAAAGTCTTAACTTTGCCATGTAGGATGGCCGGCCATGAGGGGGCTCTTTGGCTGCTGAAATTTTCTATTTTTAGCAGCCATCCTCAGCTATATAAACCCCCATTTTCTGCCCATTCAAATCATCCCTCAACACTCTCATTCTCTCATCACTTCTCTTCTCTTCATTCTCTCTTTTTCTAAAAAAAAAAAAACCAAGCCTTCTTGTGCCGATTTCCCCTCTTTGAAATGAGGTGTTTTCTCAGCCATTTGGGGCAACAAGCGAGTGTTCGTAGAAGCCTTGATCGATGAAGACAACAGAGACGAAAGAAGGAGCAATTAGTCAAGCCACGGAGAAACACCAGATTTGCTTCTTGTTCCCTATCTTTTTAATTCCTGTTGTTTTTATTATGAACATATCTATGAATATTCACGTCTTTGAAATGGTTATTTTAATCAATATAGCTTGAATTAAGTCTTGTTGGGTTGATTGCATTCCGTCCTCTTGATTTGTTAAATTTATGTTTATGCTGTTATAGGCCTCGGTAAAATGCTTGATTAAGTAAAATCATGCCTAAGCTATTCTGGCATTATAATTGTTTAGATAACTAAAGAATTAATTATTTAAACGCATTGAAATTGTAATTAATGGACACAGTACTTAATCAGTGCATGTTTAATTCTTCTAAGGTAGCTGAAGATTAGATTAGCATTGTATTTAGCGATACATATGCCTTGCATAACTTGCAAGATTATTATGATTAAACTGTTTCAAGGTAAGGATACTTTGTTACCTCACATAGTCTTTTATATGCTTATTAGGTTGAATTAATCGTTTGAATCGACATAGGAATATGCGAGAGATTGTTTAATTTAATAAGTATGTATGTGCAATAACATGTTTACCTTTATAAATCTATTTAATCGGTCGAATTGACATAGAAAGATGTACAAGAGATGAATGGATTTTTTATTTGTAAATATGTTCATAAGTTATCAAATTACTGAGTTGCCGTGATTTATTCGTAACAAGTATAAGCATAAGTTTAATAATTCTAAGGTAAGGAAATATAATTAATCCAACACAATTATATCATCTTGATTAAATCATATTTGGAATCATGCACTAGAATTTCTTTGTTTTATTTTAATTATTTCACTTAGTTTTCAACTCTTAGTTTTTTTTATTATCTCTTTTTAAAACCAAATATTTTTTCCTTCACCAAAGTGTTTAAAATTACTTTCATAAATAATTCTTTTACAGTCCCTGTGGGTACGATAACTCGACATTTACTTGTCACTTTATTACTTGTTACGATTGTGTACACTTGCACATTTCCGTCGTTCCAGTGTCAATCCTAAGTTTTTAAGTCTATTCGATTTCATTTAGTTTTGCAATTTAGTCCCCGAACCCAAAAATCAATTACTCAACATTTCCATCAACTAACCCCTAGGCATTTAACCACTCATGCTTGTATTAAAACATATTAACAACAAGAAATGAAATGAAAGTAATATTAACTTAAACCTTAAGTAAATAAATAAAAACCAAAGCTTGGCTAGCGTAACAATAGAGGTAAGAACAATAAACAGAAACACCAATGAAATAATTTTTAACAAAGGAAATTAAAGAAAACTGAATAACATTAATATGGGATTAAGATGAGAGGTTGAAGGTTTAACTACTCAAAAAAACCCTAGCTATAGTGATAACTAACTTAACTACAAACTATGGAACTAAAAAACACCAAAAAAATGAGCAAGAAATTAAACCCTAAACTATGAAGAAGAAAACTAAACCCTGAAGGATAAAGAGAACAATCCTAAAAACCTAAAAATGTGAAGTATGTACTTTGTCTCAGCCAAATTGACCTATTTTAACAGAGTTCACGTACAAAAATATTAACCAAATATCCCCTAACCGTCTAATTTTTGTTGCGGACATGTTGGACAAGGACAGCTCTTGTGTTCATTTTTTGTCTCTCTCAACAGTGATATCGCAATACCTAGAGCCTGATATCATGATATCAACGTCATTCTTGAAATGGGGGTCCTTAGTAATTTTTGTTATCGCAATACCACTGTTGTTGGGTCGAGCTTCCTTATTTCAACATTGTCAAGGGTATCACGACTTTCATGCTTCGAAATCGCAATACCCCTTCTTGGTGAAGTTCTTGCTAAATTTGGGCCACTGTGGGCTCCCTGCACCATCCACCAACCTCATTAGATGCCCTAAATGCCAATTGGTCATCTTGAGCCTCAAAATAGCATAAAATGCACACTAATCACTTATTTGTGCAAAGAACTAAAACTAAGTAAAAGAATGACAAAACCATATAAATTGCTTAGAAACAAGCTATTTAAGTGTACTAGGGAGCCAAATTTAACATATCAAATTACGACAGATCACTTTATCCCCAAACTCTCTTAGGTTCGATCCTTGGAATACTCGGGTATTCCATTGTAACACTAGAAATATTACAACTTAACCTGTCACACTTGTAGCATACTACTAGATATTTGGATTTAATTGTGTTAATTCAAAGCCCCGGTGCACACACGTCGGGGCGTGGTCAAGTTGTTGGCATTGTTGTCGGGGAGTGTGTGTGTGATTGAGTTGATTTATGTGGTTGTTGCATGCTTGCCTAGGTAGATAATTAGCAAAAAGCTAGGGTTATAGATATGATTTATTTTTTTTAATGGTTTCTTTAATTTTGCCTTGTTAATAATTGATTGATAGTCATGTTTAATAATGGCTATAGGTGGCCAGAAGACACATTTGTGTCTGATGCGAATGGAAATTCAACACTTAGCTTGGGGTATGACGCCGACTATGGGGGAAAAGGATATGAGTCTCCTTATGGTTCTCACGGTTACACGTACGAGATAGATGACTACAATCAAGGATGGTTAGGTAGTAACTCAACATATGATCCATTTCCCTGTATTCTTATCAAGATGGGATTATGCATGGTTAAGAGTTTAGTGAAGATTACTACTTAACAACTGATAAACCGTAATAATAACATATTTTAAACCCATATTTAGCATACTTTTGGATGATTTATTTCTTGAATTATGTAATTTGGTGCTCTTAATCTTTTAATTTCATGTTTTATACTCAGGAGAGCACCGGAGAATGAAGAGAATGAGAAACGGGCCTAAAACAGAGTAAATGGGCCATATCACAAAATCGACACTACCGGGCCCAAGACCACACGGCCGTGCTCCTCAAAGAGTTTCAACACGGCCCGCCACGATTCACACGGGCGTGTGCCATGGTCGTGTCCCTGACGTGACAAAGAAGAATTTTATTCGGATTAGGGTATTTAAAGGCAAAGAAAGCCATTCCAAAAGCCTATATAAACACCCTAGAGGCCAACCTTCAAGGGGGCGCCCAAATTAGGCCAAGGAGCCGAGCCGAGAGGTTAGAATTGTGGGATTCACTCAAGAAAGCCAGCTGATTCATCTCAAGAAGCCGGAGTCATACTCAAGACTGAGGATCTTCTCTTTAATTCCTTCTGGGGTTTTAGGGTTTTTCTTATGTTTTGTTTTATCTTTTCTTCTGAGATGTATTCTTTTATAATTATGAACTAAACCCTCAGATACCTGAGGGGGATGAAACCTAAGATGAATCTTGTTATCGTTTGCTGAACTATATGATAAATACTTGATTTGTTCTTAACTATGTGTTCTTAATTCTTGCTTTGATATTCCAGGATATTGATTCAAGTACTGATGTGCTTAGGTGGTGGAGCAAAAGTCCCTGCCTAAGAGTTGATCTAGCATAGTTAAGAGGAGTTGCTCGCACGCCTAGAGATAGGGTGACAAAAATCTACCGGATTAGGGTCAAACCTAATATGGGAGTCCATAGATCGAGTTAATGAAATTCTAGGGGTTTTAATTAGAAAGAGATTTCAATTAATCAACCCAGGGTTAGACGTTGGTCGCCTCGAGAGAGGGATTAATATACATTAGGGAATCCTACGGATCAAGTCAAGTGAATAAATCGTCTGGTTTAGAGTTAGATAACAAGTGAAGTCTAGGTGGATTCTTCCTCGGGTATTGTCTTAGTCAATTGGTTTTTCTCACGAGTATTTTCCCAAATTCGTTCTCTTTGTCTTAGTGTCTTTAGCTTAGTAGTTAGTTAATTTTAGTTTAAACAACAAATTCCCTTGTTTCTTAGGCTAAATAATAAAAAGAAAGTTAGTATTAGTACTTCTGGTTCCTTTGGGTTTGACATTCCGGTCTTGCCACTAAGCTATACTACTGTTCGATAGGTGCACTTGCCTTAATCGTTGTCACAGTTAGTTTCTAGGCTCGATCATTCTTTATTTAAATTTTTAAGACTCTGACATCGCACATTAAGTTTTTGGCGCTATTGTCGGGGAACCAAAATATTAAGAACGCTCAATTTTTATTACTTTAGCCATTTTTTATTTTTGCAATTTACTTTTATTTTGTTTTTAACTTTGCTAATTTTTCTTCTTTTATTTGTTCCTTGCAGGTACCTCTAGTTTATGCCTAGAAGGAACCCGACAGGACACCTAATTTATGATAGTGATATTGAAGGTACCGTCAGAGAAATCGTAGAGAGATAAGGCGGCTTAAATTATATAGAGGAAGAGCAAGAAGACGAAACCAATACCACCAAGAGATGGTCGAGAATAATCACTACCTCCGCAGGTGGCCAAAAATCGAGCTCCTCGAACTATGTATGATTATGCTAAACCTAATTTAACTAGAATCGAATCGAGTATTGTTAGACCTACTATTGCCGCAAAATAATTTCGAATTGAAACCTAACACTATACGATGATACAACAGCTTTGTTCATTTTTGATGGTTTGCAGGATGAGAATCCTAACACACACTTAGCAAATTTTCTAGAATTCTGTGATACCTTTAAAATAAATGGCGTCTCTGATGATGCCATACGTCTTCGGTTGTTTCCCTTTTCGTTGAGGAATAAATCCAAACAAAGGTTGCATTCCCGCCACCCAAAACGGCCAAGTTAAGGAATGATATCTCTTCTTTTGTGCGAGATGGATTTAGAAACACTCTATGATGCATGGGAGAGATACAAAGACCTATTGAGAAGGTGCCCACACCATGGATTACCCTTGTGGCTACAGGTCCAAACCTTTTATAACGGTGTAAACCCTTCAACCAGCAGCTGATTGATTGACTTCACGGCCATGAACCCTAAATAATAAAACACACAAGCGACTTACGAATTTATAGAGGAGATGTCATCGAATAACTATCAGTGGCGAGTCACGAGGACAAAGCCCACAAAAGCTGCCAGTGTTTTCAACCTCAACGTAGTAACCATGCTATCAAATCAGGTAGAGATGTTAAATAAGAAGGTTAATGGTCTATGTGGTTCTTTGCAGGTACAACCCGTTATGTAGTGCGAAGCAAGTGGTGGTATGGCGAATCCTGAGTACCCACCCTACGAACATGGCAAAAAAGGCGAACAAATGAACTATGTAAGTAATAATTTTAGATCTCAAAATAATCCTTATAGCAATACTTACAACCCAGGTTGGAAGAACCACCCCAATTTCTCATTGGGTGGTCAAGGAAATCAAAGGCAACAACCCCCTCCAAACTTCCAACAACAGCCCTTCCCATAGGAAAAGAAGCCGAACCTTGAGGAGATGCTGACAAAATTCATAGCGGTGTCAGAAACTCATTTCCAGAACACCGAGACAACACTTAAAAATCAACAAGCATCGATTCAAGGGATTGAAAACTAGTTAGGGCAACTTGCTAAGCTGATCTCCGAACGACCGCAAGGAAGCCTACCGAGTAACACAGAAACTAACCCAAAGGAGCAACTTCAAGCCATAACAGCTCAGGAAAGTGTAGGGTTAGATGAGCCTAAGGTAAGCCAAGAGAATGTGGTAGAGGAAGGTAAGAACGAGGTAAGTCATGATAAGCCGAAACCGATAATTAAAGAGTACCAACCTCGTATACCATACCCCGATGTGTTGAAGAAAGACGACACAGAAGAATAGTTCGGTAATTTTCTTAAATTTTTAAAGAAATTACATATTAACTTACCGTTTCTTGAAGCTCTCTCGCAGATGCCTGATTCCAGGAGATTTTTAAAGGAGTCGTTGACAAATAAACGGTTGGTTAGACGAGGCATCGCACGTGGAACTAAACGCAATGTGCTCAAAGAATTCTACAAAATAAATTACCACCAAAATTAAAAGATCCGTAGAGTTTTACAATTCCATGTTTAATTGGTAGTTTATCTATTAATAACGCTTTAGCTGATTTAGGGGCAAGCATAAATGTTATGCCTTATAAAATGTTTAAACAACTAGGTCCAGAGAAACCCAAACAAACTAGGATGAGCATTCGATTAGCTGATAAGACTATTCAAATTCCTAGGGGTATAATCGAAGATGTGTTAATAAAGATTGATAAATTCGTATTCCCAGTAGATTTTGTTGTTTTAGACAAGGATGAGGACAATAGTATCCCCTTAATTTTAGGGAGACCCTTTTTTAGCGATCGCTAGAACTAAAATTGATGTGGGTACAAAATTAACTCATACTCCGCGTAGGTGACGAATCAATCGCCTTCGTGCTCGACTTCGACTAGGACATCAAGCAATCAAGGTGAGAAAATAAATTCTATTAAGGACCATTCTTGCTAAACCTTCTTTTCGTGAAGCACCACTTAACTACACACTGAGCCGGATCCTACATCTCATAACAACAAAGAAATAATTCATGTGGATCAAGGCTTCATATTGATGAACTAGATGAGTGGAAGACACATTTCAAGGAAAATCAAAATCACACAAAGTAAAACCGAAGGAACCACTGACGAGTTAGTAGGAATAGCAAATCACTTCAAAATAGGAGATCGTGTATTGTTAGATAAAATGCACTTCTCGAATTGTTCCGCCCACCCTAATACAAACAAAGAAATCTCTTTTAAGGTAATCAATATTTTCCCATTCTAACAAATGAGGTAAGTAATCCTATCTTCGGCACTTTTAAAGTAAACACTACTCGACTCAAACTTTATCATGATAGTAGAACTGATAGCATGAGAGAGGATGTTCAACTCTTCGAACCACCATGAATATGCGAATGAGAGGTAAGTCTAGCTTAAGACTATAAACGAGCGCTTCTCGGGAGGCAACCCGAGCACCAACTCTATTAATTTTTACATTCTTTTATTTTTATTTTTATTTTTATTTTTACTTCAGCATCGAATTATAAACTAACCAAAGTGCAGATTTCCATACCACACGGCCTTACACACGGCCGTGGCCGTGGCCGTGTGGATACTACTACGATGTTCGCAGATCGACATGGCAGAGATAGTACGAGTCAGGACGAATAATATCTTCGAGTCACGGGCTCCAACTAACTCGCCACGGTCGTGCGATGCGGTCGTGGTCGACACTGTTTGATCTTACACGTGCGTGGTGACCTGAACATGGGCGTGGGAGAAACGAAAGAAGCATAACACGGCCGTGCGACACGGCCGTGTGACTCGACACACCCATGGTACACGGGCGTGGGGGTGTACCAGACCTGAAAATTCTATTTAAACCTCCCTCTTTCTTCTCACCTACTCCCCACCTCCTTTCTCCCATCCTATTCTTCAGACCCCTCTCCTTCCATACTTTTCTTCTTTAGTCCTTCCCCAAACCCTTGACCTCCACCACATCTATGTCGAAAAAGCGGAAGGATCCAAGCATAGTCTCCCTGTGGGAGATCGATATACATAAGTTCATGCCGGCCACTTCAATTATTCGACAAGCCAAGGGTCTTTGAGGCCATTTAACTCTTATTTTGCTTTACTCATCTCCTTTATTTTCCTTATCTTAACTTCTCTTCCTCTAAATTTAGTTTATCTTACTTTAGTTTCTTGGTTTTAGGTTCTACAGGCTGCTTGGGAATCACACACCACGGCCTTAGAAATCACGCCCACCTCGCGAACCATCCAACAATAAGGACTTTTCAGTCCATTTATCTCTTCTTTTAATTTTACTTTACCTTCTATTTTCTTTATCTTTATCTTTCTTGTCTTTAAATATATAATTAGTTTATTTTAAATATGTCTTATTATTTCCTGGCTAATTCTTCATGGGCTACCCAATTTCTTCATCTAGCGCAGCAATAGTGGGTAGCCACCACACCACCACTCCTCCAACTTATCTTTCACCTCCGAATCAAGTTTCCACACTTCCAACTCAAGGAATCCATCCAGAATTCATGGAGTTTCACCCCTATCCCTATCTTTTGATTTTCTACTATATTGGTTTTATATATCTTTGTACATTGAGGGCAATGTACATCTTAAGTGTGGGGGGTGAATCTTAAAAGTGCCTAACTTTTTGCATTATTCTCAAATCCTGAATTATACCTTATTTCTTAAGTAATTTTCTCATATTACTGTTAAAATGAAATTTCCTTTGATATATGATTTTTATTGATATGTTTTTGATTAAGTCATAGTTAATTGTACATTGATAATTTAAACTTTAAGATACTAGAGAATCAAGCATGATGAGTCTATTTTCAAAAATAAAAAAAAATGTAGGTTGTCTACCTAAATTTGAATATTACTTTGAAGTTTGAAATTTACGAGGTTGACATCAAAAACCCATAATTTTTGTGAGATTTTGAGCCTTATAGAGCATATATTCTTTTTCTTGCTCACTTTATTGATTATGAGTGTGTCAACATTGATTTGTTATTCTAGAACTTGCTTCGATTATGCATGTCGAGACTACACCTTTGATTTGATATATAGAGATGATAAAGGCACCTAGGATTTAACCCACTTACTCCACTAAAAGCCTACCGTCATAATTAACCCCTAGTGAACCCCGTTTGATCTTAAAAAAAAAAATTTATTGACTCACCCGCTAATTTTAAACCAAAACCCTTTGTATTTATTATCACCATTCTTCTTGACTACCCTTTTTGTCGAGATTTGATTTTGAGCAGTTGCCTAACTATGTTCTATATTTCAGTTGTACTTTCTTATTATTGTAAATATTTAATGATTTGTTCTTTAAAAAAAACGACGAAGTTTATTCATTATTAGTTTTATTAGTAAGTGAGCTTACATATTTAAATTCCACATCTTGAAGAAAAAGCTCGTATTATTAGTATTACAAGTTCTTAGTTGATGTAATTATTAGCTCATTTTTCTAGTTAGGTAATTTGTCAAGTCAATCTCAATTTTAACCCTCTAATTCACCTTTATCCACACCTTTAACCCAAGCCCCAAGTACAACCTCAAGTAAAGACCTTTTGATTTGTGTATCATCTCATATTATAGTGGTGGAGATTTGATTTTCATGCAAGCATATGGGATTAACTTTTCATGTTTGACTTTTGAGTGCTTTTTCCTGAACCTTAAACACCTCGAGTGATTTAAGTGAATCTTTAGTGAGGATGTCAATCCTTGTCGATTTTGAATCAGAGGTAATTATTTAGAAGAGGGAAAACACCTACGTTTTCATGCTACAGAAATGTATGACTTAGATTGTTTGAAAGTTTAGGACTCTTTGAGTTGAATTATCCATGTATAAATTATCTGTGAATTATGACAAAACATTATTGATGAATATTATGAATCGAGGAAGTTTGTTTTAATTGTGAGTTGAGAATTTTACTTGAGGACAAGCAAAAGCTTAAGTGTGGGGGTATTTGATAAACCGTAATAATAACATATTTTAAACCCACATTTAGCATACTTTTGGATGATTTATGCCTTGAATTATGTAATTTGGTGCTCTTAATCCTTTAATTTCATGTTTTATACTCAGGAGAGCACCGGAGGATGAAGAGAATGAGAAACAGGCCTAAAACAGAGTAAATGGGCCATATCACGAAATCGACACGGCCTGGGCCCAAGACCACACGGCCGTCCTCCTTCAGCAGGTTCGAACACGGCCTGGCCACGATTCACACGGGCGTGTGCCATGGGCGTGTCCTTGACGTGACAAAGAAGAATTTTATTCGAATTAGGGTACTTAGAGGCAAAGAAAGCCATTCCAAAGGCCTATATAAACACCCTAGAGGCCAACCTTCAAGGGGGCGTCCAGCTAGGCCAAGGAGCCGAGCCAGAGAGGTCAGACTTGTGGGATTCACTCGAAGAAAGCCTGTTGATTCATCTCAAGAAGCCGGAGTCATACTCAAGACGGAGGATCTTCTCTTTAATTCCTTCAGGGTGTTTTAGGGTTTTTCTTATGTTTTGTTTTATCTTTTCTTCTGAGATGCATTCTTTTATAATTATGAACTAAACCCTCAGATACCTGAGGGGGATGAAACCTAAGATGAATCTTGTAACATCCCCAAACCCGGCCCACTCACTACGACCGAATCTGGTTATGTCACTGGGAAAGACGGTTGGAAAAATCTATTTAACTTAGAAAAATTCAGTAAAACTTGCTACCTTTTGAAAAATCCATGTTTATTTAAACTTATGAGTAAAACTTTGTTAAAAAAAAATACTCATACTAAAGGATTAATATATACAAGCCAAATTGAATAAGTAGGTTAGAACAATATAATCATCTTCACATAGTGTTTCAAATTCCTCAAACCATAATAAATACTAATAAAGTAATAACTAAAATAAATAAGAGTCAAAAGGCCTTTATTACATATTCTATTTAAAACGGAATACTTAAAGTAAGCCTAAAACGTTTAAACTCTTCCTTCTGCATGGGCCACCATGTGTCCTCTCCGATCCCGGTCCAATCTACGCATCACCTGAAATGGTTAGAAAATAAAGAGTGAGTCCACTGACTCAGTGCATAATCAAAACACAGATTTCCAGCGTGGTGGGCTGGCCCCATACCAACCAATTCACATAGCAAGTCATGCCCATATGTATCTCAGCCCAACCCATGGTCCAACCGAACACCAACCTTAGCAGACTCCCTGCCTAAGGCCGTGGATAAACCACCACTGATCACATCGTGATCCAACATCCTTACCTTGGCAACTCACTGCTCAAGGCCGTGGCTGAGCCACCGATCAACCCATCATGATCCCGATATCAAAATCCGTCTACGGTGATGCACATAGCCATCAACCGCCGAGATGGGCACCTAGCCAACATCTCCTTGAGGTAGCACTCGGCCTAACCCCCAAGCGCTAATGTAGCCGAGCTATCATTAGACCACGTACAACTTGTGTACTCTTCCTCCTTCATCGAATCAAACCCAACCTCATGCAATTATGCAGATGCTACATGTGAAGTCATCATATTACATGAGTATATATATATCTGTATATATCACAACATTACCATATATTTGCACATACATCACATTAACATAATATCCAAGTGTTACTCACGATGTCCGATTACCCATAATTATGGTATCCACCATTCAAGCCAACGTGGCGGCTACCACACACAACACATCCGAAATACACATCAAAAATAACTAATCGGAGAATTAGTGCGGTGATTACGCACCTTACTAGCACAAACGATCCAATCCCGAAGTCTTTCGCTTGACTAACTCTCTCACAGAAACACCACCTCCTCCTTACCGAGTTCGGTTGCGGAAGCTTGACCGAATACTACAAATCCCCAAAGTGCCTTCACTAACCGATTGCACACCAAGGCCCAAGAGATCTACTTCCAATATTTGGCAACGTTAAGTTTAAATAATAGAAAGGGATTTTGGCACAGAGGTAAGATGTAGGTTCGCTTTGCAAAACTAGAGGACAAAGAAGTGGGTGCTAGGGTGCTTCAAAAGGTGTTGCGGCAATCGAGAGAAGTGAGGAGAGTTTATGGTCTACCAACGAGTGAAATGGATAAGAAAAATGGAAGGAGAAAGGGACTTGAAGTTTCTACTCGGATGAATAAGTGAGAGAGAGAGCGTTTTGGTGTGGTTGAGGTATGAGGAGGAAATGAAAATGGAGGCTAAAAGGAAAGGCTAAAATTCGGCAAGGGAGAGAAAGCCAAGATGGTGAATGCAAAGAAATGAGCACCTCCCCTATTTATAACATTCTGCCAAGCTCCAACCTCCCACAAAAATCCTCAAAACTCTCCTAAAACACCTCCCTTCCATCCATTCAAAATGCTTTGAAAAAGTCAAACCTAACTAGCCAAATTTAAAAAAATGACCAAGTCTTTCTCCATCTTTTAAGCATCCAAAAGTCGCCCAACTCCTTACCTCATTGACGCAAAAACAAAGGCCAAAGTGCGCCTTCGCACTCGAACACCGCCCCTTCCCTTGCACCCGAGGCGCCACTTCCCAAGCTCTTAGTGGCGTCTCCTTGCCACTTTACTAGCTCAATTCTTGTGCCTTACTTCCACCAAAACTTCTCTTAAGACCCCTCTATCCAAACTCCCCCTTTTAGCCCCTAAACTAAAAATTTACCAAAGCAACCTACCACCACCTAGGGTTCTCAGGACCCCTAAAACTTACCCAAACACACACTGAAGTGTGCCAACACCCGAGCTAAGCACCAAAAATCTAACCCCTAAAACCAGGGTGTTACAATTCTACCCTCCTTAAAATAATTTCGTCCCCGAAATTACTTAGCTAATCGAACATCTGTACAACCTATCTTACCACCTTCGCTTATGCTGCGCAACTCTGATCTTAAAGAGCTAGCATACCTTCTAGGCACCGTTTCTAAGTTCATACTCAAGGTTCCAACTACTTTACGAGCAACAAATCAAACAGTCATCAGCACGAACGAAACAACAAAGAATATTCCAAACACAAGGAACTTACCAGCTGACACATCAGGCACATCATTATCCTCTCTCCGATGAACTGCATAAACCAGACCTGGCTGCCTTGCCTCAGTGCCACCATTACTGCGGTCTACTGCCACACGACCTCGGCCGAAACCATTTCCTCTATGGTTCGAACCGCGACCCCTAGAACTCATCTCTATCGTCGCGATTTAATCTGATTAAGGATTTTTATGCATTAGAAATTCTTGTTTCACTGTTTTATCCACGAGAAATTTTATGCAGTGAAGTTTCCGCGAGTAGTTCTTTCGAGCAATCAAGTTTCCTTCCCTACCCAGGGGTAATTTCGTCATTTTCCTACAGGGGTATTTTTGGTAATTTTGTAAATCGAGGAAACCTCTTTCAAAATCAGATTTAGAATTTACAAACCAAAGGGGTAAATTTTGGAAATTTTAAAACTAAGGATTTTAAAACAGTGAGGCAAATCCCTTTCGGGTTTTAATAATTGGTTTAGCCTATGAACAAGTCCTCTTGGTTAAGGTGAACCGTAGCTACGCACTGCAGGATTCCAAATAAGAGGAGGTGAGTCACGAGGATCGCTTAAGTACCGTGCTCTTCCGGATCCACTCCTGACATGCGCACAATGGTTGCCACACCTCAACTCTGCGACTTAATCACGAGTTTGTTTAGTAACCTTAAGTCTTATGCATGTGTTTGAGTAGACTAGTCCTAGGGTTCAATAGCCCTAATATTCTAATCTACGAGCCAAACTAAGCCCATAACAGTTCATATAACAATTCACTTCAGAAGTCCGAAGTACTTACCTGGCGGACTCGGGTAGGAGGTACAGTGCCATGCCGAGAATAACTCAAAAATATTTCACGAAACCCATATCTTTGAAAACCCATTTAAAAATGTTTTTGGGCCCAAAACCCTCAAAGCCGAGTTTTTGAACCGGCTCGATACCAAATCAGAACATCCCCAAACCCTACCCACTCACTACGACCCGATCTGGTTATGTCACCGGGAAAGACGGTTGGAAAAATCTATTTAACTTAGAAAAATTCAGTAAAACTTGCTACCTTTTGAAAAATCCATGTTTATTTAAACTTATGAGTAAAACTTTGTTAAAAAAAAATACTCATACTAAAGGATTAATATATACAAGCCAAATTGAATAAGTAGGTTAGAACAATATAATCATCTTCACATAGTGTTTCAAATTCCTCAAACCATAATAAATACTAATAAAGTAATAACTAAAATAAATAAGAGTCAAAAGGCCTTTATTACATATTCTATTTAAAACGGAATACTTAAAGTAAGCCTAAAACGTTTAAACTCTTCCTTCTGCATGGGCCACCATGTGTCCTCTCCGATCCCGGTCCAATCTACGCATCACCTGAAATGGTTAGAAAATAAAGAGTGAGTCCACTGACTCAGTGCATAATCAAAACACAGATTTCCCGCGTATGGGCTGGCCCCATACCAACCAATTCACATAGCAAGTCATGCCCATATGTATCTCAGCCCAACCCATGGTCCAACCGAACACCAACCTTAGCAGACTCCCTGCCTAAGGCCGTGGATAAACCACCACTGATCACATCGTGATCCAACATCCTTACCTTGGCAACTCACTGCTCAAGGCCGTGGCTGAGCCACCGATCAACCCATCATGATCCCGATATCAAAATCCGTCTCTACTGGTGATGCACATAGCCATCAACCGCCGAGATGGGCACCTAGCCAACATCTCCCTCGAGGTAGCACTCGGCTAACCCCAAGCGCTAATGTAGCCGAGCTATCATTAGACCACGCATAACTTGTGTACTCTTCCTCCTTCATCGAATCAAACCCAACCTCATGCAATTATGCGGATGCTACATGTGAAGTCATCATATTACATGAGTATATATATATCTCAGTATATATCACAACATTACCATATATTTGCACATACATCACATTAACATAATATCCAAGTGTTACTCACCGATGTCCGATTACCCATAATTATGGTATCCACCATTCAAGCCAACGTATCGCTACCACACACAACACATCCGAATACACATCAAAAATAACTAATCGAGAATCGGTCATGGTGATTACGCACCTTACTAGCACAAACGATCCAATCCCGAAGTCTTTGCTTGACTAACTCTCTGCACAAACACCACCTCCTCCTTACCGAGTTCGGTTGCGGAAGCTTGACTGAATACTACAAATCCCCAAAGTGCCTTCACTAACCGATTGCACACCAAGGCCCGAAGAGATCTACTTCCAATATTTGGCAACGTTAAGTTTAAATAATAGAAAGGGATTTTGGCACAGAGGTAAGATGTAGGTTCGGCTTTGCAAAACTAGAGGACAAAGAAGTGGGTGCTAGGGTGCTTCAAAAGGTGTTGCGGCAATCAGAGAAGTGAGGAGAGTTTATGGTCTACCAACGAGTGAAATGGATAAGAAAAATGGAAGGAGAAAGGGACTTGAAGTTTCGGCTCAGATGAATAAGTGAGAGAGAGAGGCGTTTTGGTGTGGTTGAGGTATGAGGAGGAAATGAAAATGGAGGCTAAAAGGAAAGGCTAAAATTCGGCAAGGGAGAGAAAGCCAAGATGGGGAATGCAAAGAAATGAGCACCTCCCCCCCTATTTATAACATTCGGCCAAGCTCCAACCTCCCACAAAAATCCCTCAAAACTCTCCTAAAACACCTCCCTTCCATCCATTCAAAATGCTTTGAAAAAGTCAAACCTAACTAGCCAAATTTAAAAAAAAATGACCAAGTCTTTCTCCATCTTTTAAGCATCCAAAAGCTGTCCAACTCCTTACCTCATTGACGCAAAAACAAAGGCCAAAGTGCTGCCTTCGCAGCTCGAACACTGGCCCCTTCCCTTGCACCTGAGGCGTCACTTCCCCAAGCTCTTAGTGGCGTCTCCCTTGCCACTTTACTAGCTCAATTCTTGTGCCTTACTTCCACCAAAACTTCTCTTAAGACCCCCTCTATCCAAACTCCCCCTTTTAGCCCCTAAACTAAAAATTTACCAAAGCAACCTACCACCACCTAGGGTTCTCAGGACCCCTAAAACTTACCCAAACACACACTGAAGTGTGCCAACACCCGAGCTAAGCACCAAAAATCTAACCCCTAAAACCAGGGTGTTACAAATCTTGTTATCGTTTGCTGAACTATATGATAAATACTTGATTTGTTCTTAATTATGTTTTCTTAATTCTTGCTTTGATATTCTAGGATATTGATTCAAGTACTGATTTGCTTAGGTGGTGGAGCAAAAGTCCCTGCCTAAGAGTAGATGATCGCTGTGAAGTCAAAGTTTTAAAATTTATAATGAGAATGATCGAACCTGGAAACTAACTATGACAACAATTGAGGCAAGTGCACCTATCGAACAGTAGTATAGCTTAGGCAAGACCGGATTGTCGAACCCAAAGGAACTAAAAGTACCAATACTAACTTTCTTTCTATTATTTAGCCTAAAATAAGTGAAGTTGTTTATTAATCTAAAATTAACTAATTACTAAGCTAAAGACGCAAAGACAAAAAGAATGAATTAGGGAAATACTTGGGAAAAACTCAGTTGATTAAGACGATACCCTTAGGAAGAATCCACCTAGACTTCACTTGTTATCTAACACTGAACCAGACGATTTATTCACTTGACTTGATCCGTAGGACTCCTAACGTATATTAAACCCTCTCTCGAGGCGAATAACGTCTAACCCTAGGTTAATTAACTAAATCTCTTTCTCGAATAATAACCCCTAGAATAGCGAAGTAAATCGATCTATGGACATCCCATATTAGGTTTCACCCTAATCCGACAAAATCTCGTCACCCTATCTCTAGGCGCGCGATCAACTCCGCTTAATTATGCTAGATCTACTCTTAAGCAGGGACTTTTGCTCCACCACCTAAGCACATTAAACTTGAATTAATATCCGCAAATATCAACACAAGAATTAAGCACACATAATTAAGAACAAATCAAGTATTTATCATATAGTTCGAAAAAACAATAACAAGATTCATCTAGGTTTCATCCCCTTCAGTATCTCAAGGGTTTAGTTCATAACAAGAAAGAAAAACATCTCGGAAGAAAAGATAACACAAAACATAAGAAATCCCTAAAACCCCCTGAAGGAATTGAAGAGGAGATCCTCCGTCTTGAGTAGAATTTCGGCTTCTTGAGATGGATCAACTGGCTATCCCTAAGTGAATCCCCACAAATCTGACCTTTTCGGCTCGGCTCCATGGCCTAGCTGACCGCCCGTCGACTCCCCTTTCAGGTTATACTTAGGGTGTATTTATAGGCTTTTGGAATGTGTTTCTTTTCCCCAAAGTATCCTTTTCTGAGTGAAATTGCTCTTCTCCACGGCAGAGGCACGGCCATGGCACACGCCCGTGTGAATCGTGGTCAGGCCGTGTTCGGACTTCTAATGATCACACGCTCGTGTAGATCGATATCAGGCCGTGTTCTAGTATATTGAGGAGGCACGACCGTGTGGGCTTTAGTCCAGGCCGTGTCGACTTCTTGCTTTGGCCCATTTTGGTCCGTTTTGAGCCCGTTTCTCATTCTTTTTATTCTTGGGTGCTTTCCTGAGTATAAGACATGAAAAGAAAGGATTAAGATCACCTTTTTACTTAAATCAAGGGATAAATCATCCAAAAGTATACTAAAGGTGGGATTAAAATATGTTACTATTTCGATTTATCAAATACCCCCACACTTAAACTTTTGCTTGTCCTCAAGCAAAATTCTCAACTTACAATTAAAACGAACTTTCAATAATTCATAATTCCTATCAACAATGTCTTATCATAATTCATAAATAATTTATACATGGATAATTCAATTCAAAGAGTCCTAAGTATTCAAACAATCTAAGTCATAGATTTGTAGCTCGAAAATATAGGCGTCTCTCATTATCTAAATAATTACCTTTAATTCAAAACCGACAAGGATTGACATCCTCACTAGAGATTCACTCAAATCACTCAAAGTGTTTAAGGTTCAAGAAAAAGCGCTCAAAAGTCGAACATGAAAAGTTAATCCCATAGGCTTGCTTGAAAATCAAATCTCCACCACTATAATATGAGATGATGCACAAATCAAAAGGTCTTTGACAGGGTTGTAACGGGGCTAGGGTTAAGGTGTGGATAAAGGCTGAATTAGAAGGTTAGAATCGAGATCGAATTGAAAAAATTACCTAACTAGAAAAATAAACTGAATAAAAGTAATTACATCAACTGAAAGCTAATAATACTAATAATGTGGGCTTCTTCTTCAATATTTGGAATTCACACGTATAAGCTCACTTAATCACAAAACTAGTTATGAATAATGAATATACTTCGATTTTTTTAAGAACAAATCATAAATACATAACAAAGGATAAATTACTGAGATAAAAACATAGTTAGGCTATTAATCAAATCAAATCTTGATATAAGGGTCGTAAAAAAGAATGGGGATAACAAAAACAAAGGGTTTCTGGGTTAACATTAGCGGTTATGTCAATAAATGGGTTGTTAGGATTAAACAGGGTTCACTAGGGGTTAATTATGAAGGTGGGCTTTTAATGGAGTTAGTGGGTTAAAACCTAGGTGCCTTTATCATCTCTGTGTATCAAATCAAACAGTGTGGTCTCGACATGTATAAACGAGGCAAGTTCTAGAATAACAAATCAATATTGACATACTCATAATCAATAAGGTGAGCATGAAAAAGAATATATGCTCTATAAGGCTCAAAAACTCACAAAAATTATGGGTATTTTGACATCAACCTTGTAAATTTCAAACTTCAAAGTAATATTTAAACTCAGTTTGACAACCTAGAAAATTTTTAATTTCTGAAAAATAGACTTATCATGCTTGATTTTCTAGTATTCTTAGAATTTAATTATCAATGCACAATTATCAATGGCTTAATCTAAAACATATCAATAAAAATCATAAATCATTAGAAATTTCATCCTAATTAGTAATATGAGGAATTTACTTAAAAACAAGACTAAATTCAGGATTTTGAGAACAATGCAAAAAGTTTGGCACCTAATTTCAGAAATTTGAGAATAATGAAAAAAGTTAGGCACCTTTTTAGGTTGTTCACCCCCACACTTAAGATGTACATTGCCCTCAATGTACAAAGTTAGATAATACAATAAAATCATAAGATGGGGAGAGAAAGAATACTTCCTGAATTTTGGATGGATTCCTTGAGTCGGAGGTGACAGATGACTTATGTAGCAGTGAATTACTCCTAGTGATTTATTCGTTGTTTTGGAGTGTACAATTGAAACTGCGAAGTCATTAGTTAGATGTCTCGGGGGCGGAAAATAAATGTTTGTTAGTAATACTCTAAGGTCAGATAGCCAATGATAATATGAATAAAATAAAGGTATTAAGCATAAAGGCAAAAGAGTTTAAATTAGGACAAATAAAAATTTAAAACGCAAGAATTAGAAATAAAATAAACATAAGGAAAATAGAAGGACTCAGAGGTCCTCATCGTCAGCTGGGGCCTGTGGTGATGGTGGTGTAGAAATATAGAAGTGGTGACAAATCTGTTTGAGGGTGGCCTCCATTCCGTCAAAGCGTTGAAATTGCTGGGTACAGTACTGTTCGAATCGATCAAGGCATGCAGAAATGTCCGAGAATGAAGCTGCTGTATAGAAGGGCCACTGGCTCGGGGTTGGTGCCTCCTGTGGGACATCATCAGTCATGTCCGCAGGCTCCTCCTCGTCGATGGAGGCCAATCTGTCGATGCGAGGAGGGTCAGTCCCACGACGATATTTAATCATCCTCATGTGCAGCATCGTCTGAATGCCCTGAGGTGCCATCTGGCCAACCAGCGTGAAGGAGGAACTCTGGGCATCGGTGTTTAGGATACCGAAGTGTCGAGCTAACCGTTTGATATATGGGCCCATAGATATGACCCCTCGCCGGTGCTGCTCTGTCTAATGTTGAATGGCACGGGCTAGGAAGTAGGCAAGGTTGATCACGTACCCGTTTGCCATACACCATAAAAAATAGGCGTCGTGTGTGTTTACGACGCTTGTGCTCTCTCTCCTACCTGTCAATGTATGTGCTAGGATAGCGTGTACGTACCTCAAGGGTGGGAAGAGAGAAGTCGCCTTGGAGCGACTTGGGTCGTAAGTGGGGGAGGCATAGACTATGTCGCACCAACAACTAGTGGGAGTCTTGTGGATATGGCGGTGGAGGTTTGAAAGATCATTTTCTTCCGCAAATTCGTTGTTATAAAGCCCCAATGCAGTCCTGAATTGTGGTACATTTAATTCTCGTGCAACGCCTCCTAGTCAAAATTGGATCGTACCCGGGTCGTCGTGTTGGGACATTACTATTTGGAGATGAAATGTCGAACAGAACTTTAGAGTGAGTTCTAAGTATGTAGGCTCTATGATGTTGAAGAACTGGTTCCAAGGGTCGGTGGTTAGTAAGGCCCGTGACGTCATCATCGCGAGTTGTATTTGTTCCAATGCGGTCCAGTCAATTCTTCTTTCTGTGCCCAATGGTCGTGCTCGAAGTAGTTTGTAGCGATCCTCTTGAATTCTCAGAGGAAAGCGTAAAAACGGGTGGCGTACTTCGGTGGAGGCACTTGCGGAAGATGCGCCGGGTGCCTTTCGTTTCTCGGAAGTGGTGGCTGTGATTCGCTTTCCTCTTGATGTCGACATTGTACCAGCAAGTGTTTTTGAATATGGTAGTGTGAATCGATGGGACACGGGCGGAGCACGATGGTGTTGTAATTTTTTGGAGGTGTACGGCGGTGGCGAGGGCGTGGGTTTACTGCAACACGGTGGTGGCGAGGGCGTGGGTGCGGTTTGTGTATGGGTTTTGGAGAGAAGGGAAGGTTAATGGGTTTTGGGGGTAAAAATGTGGTTGATTTTGGGTATGGTGGCCGTATTTGGGATAAAAGAGGCTGAGAAAATCGATTTAGGGTTGGTTTGGGGAAGATGAGCGGTTTAAGTTGCTTAAATAGGGGTAGGGGCACGGGAAAGGGCCACGCCCGTGCTAAAGTTTAATCAGCCCGTGTTTTTCGCATTTTTCAGATTTGGGCGCGTTTGTGGTGTTTGGGCACGGCCGTGGGTAAAGTGGTACGCCCGTGTTCTTCTTTACAAGGTTGTTCAAAACGGGCGTGTTCAGCCCGTGTTCAAAAAGTCGGTATAGTCCATGGTTGTGAAGCACGGGCGTGTTGAGCCCGTGTTTGGCAAGTCAGTATAGTCCACAGTTTCTCAGCACGGGCGTGGGGTTATTATCATAGCCCGTGTTGAGGATAAAAGTCACCTATGTCGAGCACGGCTATAAGTACGCCCGTGTTTCATCCCGTGGCTTCCACACGGCCACGGGCACGCTCGTGTGCAAGGCCGTGTGGGTTAAAACCTGCACTTTAATTAGTATGGGATTAAATGCTAAAAATTAAGAATCTAATGTTAGTGTGGTTAATGCTCGGGTTGCCTCCCGAGAAGCGCTCGTTTAAAGTCTTAAGCTAGACTTACCCTGTTTTTATTTTAAAAGAAGGTTCACTGAGTCAAGCTCCTCTCTCATATCCCTAAAATCTTCACCATTATAGATTTTGAGTCGGTGACCATTTACCTTGAATGTGCCTTGAGTGGGATGAGTTACCTCGATTGTGCCATAGGGAAAAATTGTTTTGATCATGAATGGACCTGACCATCTTGATTTTAGTTTCCCAGGGAATAGTTTAAGCCTCGAGTTGTATAGCAGGACCAAGTCCCCTACTTTGAATTGTCTCGATTTCTTTACACGAGCATCATGGCGTCGCTTTGTTGCCTCTTTGTATAATTTTGAGTTCTCGTAGGCATCAGCTCTCCATTCATCTAGCTCGTTCATCTGTATCATTCTCTTCTCACCTGTTCTTTGGCATTTATCACATGAAGCGACATACCTGTTGGCATCCTCGAATATAAAGGGCCAATAAAAACTTGATTCGAGTATTTTATGTGCTGTCTTAATGCCACTGTAGTGTCCTCTTGAAGGTCCTGAATGGCAGTGTTGTAGGATTTTGCTTGCTTCTGTCTTGGTAACGCATCTTTGAATTACCCGATCCGCACAAATGCGAAAAGAAAGGGTCCTCCTGAAATAGTTCTTCACATCGTAAAAAAAATCACCTTTTTGATGATGTGTTAGCTTTTCGGTAGGGCGTTAGCGGCTAAATAATTCGCAATATCTCGCAAACCATGGTACCTCGGAGCAGGTTATAGAAAAGATTTGTTCCTCAGGGAATGAGTCGTTTATCTCACTTTTATCGAGCTCTTCGAGATGTGGGTTCTCAAGCTCGGAGGTGATCTCGCGCAAGGTTTTCACTCCCTTCTTATCCTGTATTTCCGTGTCAAATTCTGTAAAAGTAAAATCCATCTTATGAGTCGTGGTTTTGCGTCGAGTTTAGTTAAAAGATAACGAAGAGCAAAGTGGTTGATTAAACGACAACTTTAGATAATACTAAATATTGTCTGAATTTATCAAATGCAAAGACCACAGCTAGTAATTATTTTTCAGTAGTAGTATAATTTTCTTGTGCGGCTGTTAATGTCTTGCTGGCGTAATAAATCGGCTGGAAGTGCTTGTCCTTTCATTTGTCCTAAAACTGCACCTCTTCAGAAATCACCGCATCACACATTAGTTCAAAAGGAGATTCCAATCGTGGGCAATTATAATTGGGGCGTTTATTAATTTCTCTTTAAGAATATTAAATGCATCTAAACATTCCTGATTAAAATTAAAAGGTACATCTTTTTCTAGCAATTTCGTTAGAGGTTTAGCTATTTTAGAAAAATCTTTAATAAATCTTCTATAGAATCCTGCATGTCCTAAAAAGCTTCTAATAGCCTTAACTGAACTAGGAGGAGGTAATTTTTCTATGGTTTCGACCTTTGCTTTGTCTACCTCGATTCCTTTACTAGAAATTTTATGTCCTAATACAATTCCCTCTTGTACCATAAAGTGGCATTTTTCCCAATTTAAGACAAGATTTGTCTCCTCACATCTCATTAGAACTCGTTTTAATTTTTTAAGGCAAAGATGGAAAGAATTACCGAATACCGAGAAATCGTCCATAAATACCTCCATAATGTCTTCCACAAGTTTGTCAAAGATTGCCAAAGATGCAACAATGAAAAGTAGCAGAGCATTACATAATCCAAAAGGCATTCTACGATAAGAAAACGTGCCGTATGGACATGTGAATATTGTCTTCTCTTGATCTTCAAGTGCTATTGGGATTTGGAAATAGCCGGAGAGTCCATCTAGGAAGCAATAGTACATATGCCCGGATAACCTTTCTAACATTTGATCAATGAAGGGCAAAGGAAAGTGATCTTTTCTAGTGGCGCTGTTCACTTCCTATAATCAATGCAGACTCTCCAACTCATGAATCGTTCTAGTGGGAATTAGTTCATTCTTCTTGTTGGCTACCACCTTTGTCATGCCTCCTTTCTTTGGAACAACTCATGCACAGACTTACCCAATTGTTTGTCGAAAATAGGATAAATTATTCCAAAGATCTAGAAGTTTAATTACCTCGGCTTTCACAACTTCTTTTACATTGGGATTCAATCGTCTTTGAGGTTGCACACATGGCTTGTATTCCACTTCTATCAAAATTATGTGGGTGCAAAACGATGGGCTTATTCCCTTAATGTCAGAAAATTTCCAAGCTATGGCTCTTTTATGTTCTCTCAGTACCTGTATCAACTCCTCTTTTTCCTTGGGTTCCAATTACAAGAGATAATTACTGGTAGCGTAGAATTATCCCCGAGGAATGCATATTCTAAGTGTTTCAGATGCTTCGTTTTAATTCTAATTTGGGCGGCTCATCAATAGAGGGTTTTTGTTTCAGTTCGTCATTGACTTCAATGTTTTCTTTTTCCGTTTGTCTGGATGAAGATGTATTCAGATTCAGCTCGTCAACTTCATCTTCTTCCCCCTCTTCTTGAGTCAGGCACAGTTCCATCGTGTCGTCATATATAATTTCTGTAATGAGTTTTGAATGATATGATCGATGAGTATCAACAAAATAACAGAATCGTCTTGTTCTTTAGAATATCGCATGGCATCATAAATTTGAAAAATAATTTCCTCATCGCCTATTCTTAATGCAAGTTTACCGTCACCTACGTCAATAATGACCTAGCAAAGAGCTAAAAAGGGCGCCTTAAAATTAAGGGAACATTAATATCCTCATCCATGTCAAGCACAACAAAATCAACAGGGAAAATAAATTTATCAATTTTTACCAAAACATCCTCGATAACTCCTCTAGGATATTTAATTGATCTATCAGCTAATTTAATACTCATCCTAGTGGGTTTTGGTTCCCCTAGATCTAGTTGTCTAAACATTTTATAAGGCAATAAATTAATACTGGCACCTAGATCAGCTAATGCTTTCTAAATATTTAAACTACCAATTAAACAAGGAATAGTAAAACTCCCTGGGTCTTTTAATTTGGTTGGTAACTTGTTTTGGAGGATAGCTGAACATTCTTCATTAAGCTCTACAGTTGATACTTCTTCAAGCTTCCTTTTATTCGTCAGGAGTTCTTTTAAGAATTTTGCGTATGCGGCATCTGTGAAATGGTTTCAACAAAGGGTAAGTTAATATGTATTTGTTTAAAAAGTTCAATAAATTTATCGTATTGGGCATCTAATCGGTCTTTCTTCAACTTTGCTGGGTATGGGATTGATGGTTTACTTTCTTTGCGTACTGGAGTTATATCCTCAACTCCCTCATCCTTTGCTTTGTCATCTTCATGTGGTATTTTTTTCTTTGGTTCGACTAACTCCTTTCCACTTCTCAGTGTAACTGCCTTTACCTGTTCTGTTCCTTTAGAAAGAATCTCTGATTGAATTTCAGAAACTATCTTAGTAAGTTGTCCAACTAACTTAGTAATTTCCCCAACTGACTTAGTAAGGTCTCCAACTTGGTTCTCGATCCTTTTGATCGATGCTTGTTGGGTCTTAAGGGTGGTTTCAGTGTCTTGGAGATGGTTTTCTATGGATGCCATGAATCTTGTCAGCATCTCTTCAAGATTCGACTTCTTCTCCTGTGGATAGGGCTGATTTTGGAAATTTTGAGGAGGTTGTTGTCTTTGATTTCCTTGATTTCCTTGACCTCCCCACGAAAAATTTGGGTGGTTCCTCCAACCTGGATTATAATTATTACTATATGGGTTATTATTGGATCTGAAATTGTTACCTATACAATTCATCTGTTCGCTCTCGGTGCTCGATTGGTAGGGTGGGTACTCAGGATTCGCCACGGTTCCACTTGCGTCACACTGCATTACTGGATGTACCTGGGAAGAACACAAACTATCAAGCTTTTTATTCATCATCTCTACCTGTGTTGATAGCATGGTTACTGCATCTATGTTGAAAACTCCGGCGGATTTTGTTGGTTTTGTCCTTGTAACCTGCCACTGATAGTTATTCAATGACATCTCTTCAATAAACTCGTAGGCTGCTTCAGGAGTTCTATTGTTCAGGGTTCCACCGGTGGCTGAATCAATTAGTTGCCTCGTTGAGGGGTTTACACCGTTATAGAAAGTTTGGACTTGGAGCCACAAGGGTAAACCATGGTGCGAACACCTTCTCAAGAGATCCTTGTATCTCTCCCATGCGTCATATAATGTCTCTAAATCCATCTGCACAAAAGAAGAGATATCTATGCGTAATTTGGCCGTTTTGGCCGGTGGGAAATATTTTAATAAAAAAATTTCGGTCATTTGTTCCCATGTAGTGATTGACCTCGTGGTAACGAGTGTAACCACTGTTTGGCTTTATTCCTTAATGAAAAGGGAAATAACCGAAGCCTTATGGCATCATCAGAAATGCCATTTATTTTGAAGGTATCACAGAACTCTAAAAAATTAGCTATATGAGTATTCAGATCTTCGTCCTGCAAACCATCAAATTGAACAAATTTTTGAATCATTTGTATAGTGTTAGGCTTTAATTCAAAATTATTAGCAGCTATAGTCGGCCTAACTATACTTGATTCTGCTCCTGTTAAATGAGGTTTAGCATAATCATAAATAGTACGCAGAGCATTATTTTCTGCCACATCTTGTGGTGGTAGATTATTTCCGTCCATCCCTTCAGTAGGATTGGATTTGTCTTCTCGCTCTTCTTCTTGGTAATTTAGGACTCGCCTAATTTCTCTGCGATTTGTTTGAGCGGTAGCTTCAATATCACTGTCGTATACTAGTGGTCCTTTCGGGTTCCTTCTAGTCATAAACTAGAGGTACCTGCTAGGAAAAGAAAGAAAGTAAAATTTAGCAAAGTTAAAATTTAAACTTAAAAATAAAAGTAAATTGTAGAAAATAAAAAAAATAATGGCTAAAGTAATAAAAATAGAGCTTTATTAATATTTTAGCTCCCCAGCAACGGCGCCGAAAACTTGATCACTGTGAAGTCAGAGTTTTAAAATTTATAATGAGAACGATCGAACCTGGAAACTAACTATGACAACGATTGAGGCAAGTGTACCTATCGAACAGTAGTATAGCTTAGGCAAGACCGGATTGTCGAACCCAAAGGAACTAAAAGTACTAATACTAACTTTCTTCCTATTATTTAGCCTAAAATAAGTGAAGTTGTTTATTAATCAAAAATTAACTAATTACTAAGCTAAATACGCAAAGACAAAAAGAATTAATTGGGGAAACACTTGGGAAAAACTCAGTTGATTAAGACGATACCCTTAGGAAGAATCTACCTAGACTTCACTTGTTATCTAACACTGAACCAGACAATTTATTCACTTGACTTGATCCGTAGGACTCCCTAACGTATATTAAACCCTCTCTCGAGGCGAATAACGTCTAACCCTAGGTTAATTAACAGAAATCTCTTTCTCGAATAATAACCCCCTAGAATAGCAGTAAATCGATCTATGGACATCCCATATTAGGTTTCACCCTAATCCGGCAAAATCTCGTCACCCTATCTCTAGGCGCGCGATCAACTCCGCTTAATTATGCTAGATCTACTCTTAAGCAGGGACTTTTGCTCCACCACCTAAGCACATTAAACTTGAATTAATATCCGCGAAATATCAACACAAGAATTAAGCACACATAATTAAGAACAAATCAAGTATTTATCATATAGTTCAGAAAACAATAACAAGATTCATCTAGGTTTCATCCCCTTCGTATCTCAAGGGTTTAGTTCATAACAAGAAAGAAAAACATCTCGAAGAAAAGATAACACAAAACATAAGAAATCCCTAAAACCCCCTGAAGGAATTGAAGAGGAGATCCTCCGTCTTGAGTAGAATTTCGGCTTCTTGAGATGGATCAACTGGCTATCCCTGAGTGAATCCCCACAAATCTAACCTTTTCGGCTCGGCTCCTTAGCCTAGCTGACCGCCCATCGACTCCCCTTTCAGGTTATACTTAGGGTGTATTTATAGGCTTTTGGAATGTGTTTCTTTTCCCCAAAGTATCCTTTTCCGAGTGAAATTGCTCTTCTCCACGGCAGAGGCACGGCCATGGCACACGCCCGTGTGAATCGTGGTCAGGCCGTGTTCGGACTTCTAATGATGACACGCCCGTGTAGATCTATATCAGGCCGTGTTCTAGTATAATGATGAGGCACGGCCGTGTGGGCTTTAGTCCAGGTTGTGTCGACTTCTTGCTTTGGCCCATTTTGGTCCATTTTGAGCCCGTTTCTCGTTCTTTTTATTCTTGGGTGCTTTCCTGAGTATAAGACATGAAAAGAAAGGATTAAGAGCACCTTTTTACTTAAATCAAGTGATAAATCATCCAAAAGTATACTAAAGGTGGGATTAAAATATGTTACTATTTCGGTTTATCAGTAGATCTAGCATAGTTAAGCGGAGTTGCTCGCACGCCTAGAGATAGGGTGATGAAAATCTGTCGGATTAGGGTCAAACCTAATATGGGAGTCCATAGATCGATTTAATGCAATTCTAGGGTTTTTAATTAGAAAGAGATTTCAATTAATCAACCTAGGGTTAGACGTTGGTCGCCTCGAGAGAGGTATTAATATACATTAGGGAATCCTACAGATCAAGTCAAGTGAATAAATCGTCTGGTTCAGAGTTAGATAACAAGTGAAGTCTAGGTGGATTCTTCCTCGGGTATTGTCTTAGTCAATTGGTTTTTCTCACAAGTATTTTTCCATATTTGTTCTCTTTGTCTTAGCGTCTTTAGCTTAGGAGTTAGTTAATTTTAGTTTAAACAACAAATTCCCTTGTTTCTTAGGCTAAATAATAAAAAGAAAGTTAGTATTAGTACTTCTGGTTCCTTTGGGTTCGACATTCCGGTCTTGCCACTAAGCTATACTACTGTTCGATAGGTGCACTTGCCTTAATCATTGTCACAGTTAGTTTCTAGGCTCGATCATTCTTTATTTAAATTTTTAAGACTCTGACATCGTACATCAACAACTTAGGTTGGCATACTTGAGGATAGCATGTCTGCATGCCATGACACCTTGAAAACCATATAGAACCAGTTAGAATCAGTTTTAGAAGTCGTCCGACGTTGAGCCAGGGAGCATGTTCCACTAGAAGAGGGTGTAAAGCCAGATAACTTGGAACTTGAGGAGGAGGTCCCCTATTAAATTTTTGAACATCAAGAATTAAGGGTTAATTTTTAGCATGAGATAGAGATTGGAGAATTGAGTGAAATGTTGGGAATTATTAATGAACTCTCTGACTTTATTAACATAGGTGTAGATGTAGGAGTAAAATTAGTTTTAGAAGAAGACGTCGTTGAGCTTGAAAAGCCTTTAAGTGAAGGTGCAGAGGAACCATCACATTTTTCAAATACTCTAGAAGAAATCTCATAACAAGACTCGACCAAAAATACGCTCCAAAAAATTTATGTTAAAAAAAAGGCAGAAGATAATATTCGGTTATTTCATTCTTTAGAAGAAATTGAGTTTGTAATTCCTGAATTGACGATTCCTTAGAAATTTTTATGGAGTGGGCTCAGTTTCAGTGGGAAGTGGTTCACGATGTGCATGTCAAAACGGTCAAAGATGAAACAAAATCGACATGTTCATTCGTTGAATGAGGTCATTATCAATTCTATTATGAATAAACATTGAGTTAAAGTCTTTAGGACCTCGTGGAAGTTTCATTTTGGGGGCGTAAAATATCATCCAAGAACCACTTTTTAACTTTTCCATTAGCAATCGATCCTTGTTGTAAATAATTAAATTATTTGAGCCGAGACTCCATTTGCATTTGTTTAGTTTTTAAACTTATATCATATTCAAAATTAAGACTTAATATGCATATTTTTTTTGTAGATATGTGTTTAGGCTGTAAAACTAAGAAAATTCAGTCCATGCTACAGTGGAGTCGTGACAGCCTATGGTCAGTGTTGTGACACCATGGGCAGTTTCGGGGGAGCCCAAAATCATTTTTAGTGTTGAGACATCGCAAAACAAACGCGAAAAAATTTTTGGTTCCAAAAATGTGCAAGGACGTTGCGACACTGGGATAATATTTCTTCGGTTTCGTGACACTCTAACCCCGATGTCGTGACATCACTGTCAAGTTTCACAGAAAACCCATTTGGATGTCACAACCTGCCCTGTTTTTACCCTATTTAACCTTTGAGACTCACCCCTAAAACACCTATTCTTCTTAGTTCCAACCCTAAAATTCCAATCTCTCTTCTCTTTCACTTTTTACCTTAAGCTAATCATTTAATCTCTTATCTTCTTCCATTTTGTTGCATTTTTGTTGTTTCTCTTCTTCTTTTCAGGTTCTCCTTTTGACTTGGGAAAGAAGACACCACAATAGAAGCAATCAATCTTACCTTAAACAATAATCCACCAAGGTTAAGAGTTCCAACCTTCTTGTTATTCAAAAATTATGTTTTTCTTGCAAAATCACTTATTGCATGTTAGATTTTTCCACTTGCATGTTTTAATTAGTTGAAGAACATTGGTTAGTGAAGAATTTTGAATTTTTTGTTGTTGTGGCTAGTTGGTTAGACTTATTATAGAATTATTGCTTGATTGTATAGTGAGGAAAATAGTACATTGTAGCTTAGAACGACCAAACGGACTTAATCCCAACTGGAACCACCTGCGTCACTGGAGTATGTTTCGAACAAATTTAAAACCAAATAGGTCAAAAAAATTCTAATGCTTCAAGGATGAATGTTTATCCTTGGACGCAATTTTGATCTGACCTCTTCTTTATGTGACAAAATTTGGAATCTAGCCCGATTCCATAGGTGGCATAATTTTTGCCTCTTGCCGAAACACCAACAATTATACCCGTCATTTTGGAGTTTTTGTCCAACGTAAAATTTACTTATAAAAATCGGGTGTATGTTTGATACCAAAAAGTTGACATTTCTCGTAAGGCCATTTGTGACCATTATGGTGTCACATTTTCTAAAGAAGACGACATTGCTTCACTCGATTTAAACCACTTTCACAATGTCAATATGGACACCATAATGGCCTATTTAATTGAAAATAGAGAAGAATGGAAACGAGAAGCACACACTAACTTTCCTTTTTCATTTAATCAAGTCATTATGTTCCCAATTGCAAAAATGTGGATGCAACTAATCTGTATCCGTGTTTGCCTTACACTAAACACTAACATGGTTAACATTTTTCGAGTTGTTTTGTTGTATTCTATTTTTCACCGTAAGCGTGTCTTCTTGAGGAAATGGGTTTACAAGCAAATGAAAAAGTGTGTAACTGGAGGCAAGGTTGGCATCTATTTTCCAAACCTGCTTTCAGATTTATGTTGTAAAGTCAAGGTGGTTATAGAACCAACTGAACAATTCCATCGCCCTACCCAAAGCATAATCGATAATTCCATACTCCAACAATTTAGAGAGCTGCAACAAAATTAAATACAATAGTGGAATCAACGCCGCAAGCACAAAATAGAAATGCCACCAACCATTCCAAAGAAGGCACGTAGAGGTATGCAAATCTCAATAGATGAGTTGGTTGAAACTATAACATCAAAAACTAGGGCCTAAGAGTTTTAGGGGTAATTTAGGAATTTTATACTTAGAGTATTCAGAATTTTGTGACATGGTATATCAGTAATGTTTTCTATTATGGTTTCTAGAAAATCAAATCAAATTTTGAAAAAGTGTTCTAGAAACCTTTAATTTAGAAAAAAAGACTGATTTGTAATAAGGTCAAAATTGTGAGCATTGATGTTGCAGTTTTACCAAATTTTAAAAACCAACCTATTAAACCCCCACCTACAGCTTGTTTTCACGTTAGTTTTCTTCATTCAATTATTTTATCGTCCCTCACACTCCCAAGACTCTCCCAACTGATTTTTTTATTTCCAAACTTTAATCTTTTGATTTCTATCATTTTTTAAGCCATAAACCTCCATAAAAACCAAGAAAAACACCTAAAATCACCATTGATTTCTCTATTGTCAAGCTTTTTGATTTTTTGGGTTTTCTATTAAACGCTTGGATTTTCATCAACTAAGGTAACATTTCATCTTCCCATTAGTTTTAAATGTTATCTAGTCTTTTAAACAGAGTTTTTAGCCACTAAATCTATAACACCCTAAACCCGGCCTAAAAGTTTAAGCCGAATTTCGGATGTCACATTGATCACGAAGGTGATCTAGGTATAACTTTAATTTATTAAGTTACAAAAACCTCAATTATCAAATCCCAAAGTTCAACGCAAAGTAATTTAATCCAAAACATTTTATACCACAGTGCTTAAAACAGAAATTACAATCCAAAATCGTTTACATAAAACTCAGATTTAAAGAAATGCTTTATTAACCAGTTAAGGAAAGAGATGATGCTTCTGAGACCTCTGACTTGCCGAGTCCAGCATCAGAATTCAGAAGAGTACCTGAAATAGAAACACTAAGAGGGGGTGAGCTACTCGAGCTCAGTGTGAGTTCGAATCAAAAAAAGAAGCAGAAATACAGTATTCACATCAGAAGCGTAACAGGAATTTCAAACACACACGGAATCATAGAGTATACTTGGAACTAACCTCCCAACCAAACTTATCAAGCAGAACACATCAAGTTTACACAAAAGTCTCAGCACAAATGCTGTTCAGACAAACAGATCACGGACAAACAGATGCACATGGATGCAGTCAAATACTGAATCCCACCCATCCGGCCAACACACCACTCCGTCCCCCTATCACACCCCATAAGAGCTGATTAAACTCGTCCAACCAAACACACCACATAGGACCTCAAAAGGCCCATCCAGCCCTACACACCAATAAATTCATTTCGGGTTGCCCGGCAACAATGACCTGCCGCCCCGGATTACCCAACAACAATAGCTTATCAATACGCAGTTTAACTGCCAAATCAGTAAAGGTACGCAGTGAAGCTGACGTACGTGCAGTATAGTCCAATGCGGTAATCCGTTGTACAGTCATGTTGCAGTTGAACTGCCAGATTAGATAATAATGTGCAGCAAAGCTGACGCATGTGCGGTACAGTGTGATAAATCGCTGTACGCATAAGTTGCAGTAGAACTACTAGATCAGATCAGAATCAGTCTCCCTTCTCTTCATAACCCAACCCAAAACAGTTTATGTAAATGCATGTATGCATTCAATCTTACAGAACAGTGACACAGAATCAGACAGAATAGATTTGCATGCACACACACCCTGGTTAATCGGGTTTAGAGTAAGACATTCCATAAATCAATCACAAATAACACTTAAGTCGCAGCCCGAAATGGAGTCTTAACTACCCTTGTTTAAGCTTAGCCAAGGGTTAATGCACGCAAACACATTTTCAAATCAGAACCGCACACAGAACCAATATTAGTGTTTTAGGACCACACTCCCGTGTACTCTGGCCGTGTGGACATGCCTAGGCCATGTGAGAGGTCACAAGCCCGTGTAAAAAGGGGCACACGACTGTGTGACTGTGGCACACACCTGTGTGAAGAGAGGCACACGGCCGTGTGACTGAAGCACATGCCCGTGTACTAGGGACATGGTCGTGGGAACAGGCTGTGTAACTCTCTGTCCTTTTGCACTAAATTTGAGTACAGGGCTGACCGGCCGTTGAGAGTCTCACACGCCCGTGTGCCCACCACTAACGGCTGTGTATCCCAAAACACACGCCTGTATAGAATCCCTAAATCCCCAAATTAACCACATGACCATGTGACCAGGCCGTGTGGCATCAAATCACTCAAACCCTAATCCCTCAAACTCACACGCCCGTGTGTCCAGGAGACACGGCCGTGTGAAAAATGACAAAATCCCCAAATTAGCCACACGGCCGTATGGCAACAAATTTAGCCCAGAAATCCTAATTCCTAATTCCACACGGCTGTGTGAATAGGCACACGCTCGTGTGGCCGCTGAAGTAGTCACGAAACTCCTTCAGAATGTGTCGAAATCCTTGTTTTAGCCGTCAAAACCGTCCCCAACCTTTACTATATCAAAAGTATATCGAGATACACAGTATTCCCTATACTTCTTCAACATCCAAACTCCCAAATCAATGAATTCAAGCACACTCAAGAAATGTCAAAACAATGATTCGTAAAACAAAATAGTTAAGGTTTGAATCCCACACCTGTTTCGATGACGGCGGAGTGAAACTCTTCAAAATATGCGCAGCAAATCGTTTCCTCAGAGAAAGAAAGAAAAATAAAAAAGAAAGTAAAAAGAAAATAACCCAAAAGAAGAACGTCCAGCAAAAAGCCAAAAAAACGAAGAAAAATAAAAAAATTAATTAGAATAAATAATAATAATAATAATAATAATAATAATAATAATAATAATAAGAAATATTAACTTAAAACAAAATAGAATAAATTGCCTCTCCAAAATGCGCATCCGAAGGCTCACTAACACTCTCAACCACCAGACCAGTAGGCCCATTCTGTCACTTACATGCAAGACTAGACACAAAAGCGCACCTTTCTCTAACATCAGAACTTCTAACCCCCAAAATCCAGGGTGTTACAAAATTGCATGTTTTAAATAAAGGTCGAAACTTGGTTTGTTAATGGTGAAATTCGGGATTTTCCATAAAAATGATATTTCAAAGTGTTTTTCAATTAGTTTTGATGTGATTAGAAGGTTTCTAAACTTGCTTTAAAGTTTCGTTAAGGATTTAGTTTATTTTCGTGAAAATTGCCAAAAGCATGTCAAAAAAGTCGATACCATGAATTGAGTGTTTTGTGTAGTTTAAAGGTTAAAAATTAGTCGTAGGTGAATTCTAAGATGAACGGAATTGGTTTTAGGTGAAAAGACTAAGTCTAGATCGAGATATTTGAATTTTAAGTTTTCTATGTCAAAGGTTTCACTCAAAATAAAACTTAGCTTAGGCTTGTGTTTTTGGATTGTTTGATGTGAGCCTTTGGCTGAATGTTGATTGTGTTGTTGTGTGATTTACTTTATTGAAGCGTTGGAATCAATATAACCTTCTACGAATAGAGATAAAGGCAAGGAAAAGCTAGTTTGAGCTTTCGGCTTTTCGTCGAAAGCGTAATTGGTGAGTGTTTGGAATAATTGCTTGTGGACATGATTCAATGTGTTATTTGGAAATTTAGTAGTAGCGTAAACCCCTACTCTAAGTTCCAAGTGTAAGATTTCTATGTCTCTTGTCTTATTTTGGCAAATTATGTGATTATGTAAATAATTGTGGATTGATTATTATGATGAGATATTGTGTTATAAAACATGTGTGATGACTATTGTGAATTGTGTTGTGAGCATGATATACATTCCAAATGACAATGATAATGATATGCTAATGATGCAAAAATGTAGTAAAAACAAGCGGAATTTCTGTAAGTATATATGTGTTGAATTGTGGAATGTGATATTATTATGACAGGTAATATGTGAGAATACTTGTGTGTGATATATGATGTACTGATTTTAATGCACACATATGTGGTCGGATATGTGATTGCTCAATGAGCATTCTTATGGCACTTAAAGTGCAATTAAATGTGAATTCGATAAGCATGCATTGTGTACAAATTGTGATGTAAATTGGTGAATATGATCAGAGATGTTGTTCATTAAATTAGTAATTAAAATGTGTAATTGTGGATATTTTGGCCTTTTGACCTTATGAGACCGTTGGATATAGTTGGGATGCCATAGGATTTTGAGTACTCACCTATATGTGTTTTGTGATTTGGGCATTGAGGCCCTGGGACATGTTAGAGAGATAAGGGAATGTGAGCTAAGCTTTATTCATCGAGACATGTTTGGTGTGTTGGAGAGTGTTAGCTTTATGCTTCACTTTTGGGATATGTTCGACTCTATGAGTCATTTGGTGTATTGGAGAGTGTTAGCTTTATACTTCACTTTTGGGATATGTCCAACTCTATGGGTCATTTGGTCTGTTGGAGATCCGTATATCTGATGTGTGGTGATAGAGCCCACTTTTATGTTTCATAGCCTCAAGTGCCAAATTATCTTAAAATTTGTATATGTGTAATGTGATGTATGCCTAAATGAGTATGTGGTTGCTATACAAATTATCTTAAAATATATATATGTGTAATGTGATGTATGCCTAAATGAGTATGTGGTTTTTATGCAAATTATCATTTAAATGTGATCTTATATGTTGTAATAATACGATGTTATATGGATGCTAAAACATGCGAATAATATGCTAAATGAGTCTATTTAAGTTTCATGAAAATGTTAGTATGTTCTTATAGTAAATTGTGTATGCATTTGTGGTTTGGATCATTTCCATTTAACTTGTGAAAGCATTTGAATATATCAGCTAGACTTGTGGGTTATTAAAGCATGTACACGTCATTTAATCTTGATGAATTATTGTTAAATGAATTATATATAAGTGAGTTAAGTGTAATTGCATATAGGAGTATATGTTAATTTTATGACTTAATGAAATGTGAGTATGTTATCTTGACTTAATTAGAATATGGTTGTAAATGTGTTGTAATATGTTCTTATTTAACCATTGATATTGTGTGTACATTGTGGTTATTCTGAGCATTCACTGAGCTTGTTAAGCTTACTCACTCATTTCTTAAAACCATTGCAGATTAGTTGTGTGCCGATGTGAGCAGTGTGGTTTTCGCGGGGTGATCCAAGCAAGTCCTTTTCCATTATTTCGTAGGTGTTATTGTTATTTGTTTTTGTTTTGTGAATAAGGCAATGTGGTAGACTTTGTGCTAGATTTTGCCATGATGTTTCGACGATCCATAGCTTAATTGCTCTTAGGATTTTGAGATTTAAATCGTGTTATGTTTATTACTACTTCGATTGATTTTCGTTGTTTGCAACTATAATTATGGTCATTTTGATGTTTATTTGATGATGATATGATAGCATGACCAGTAGACATTAATTAGTATGAGTTATATGTTTGAAATTGTTGTATTTTTTATGTCTGGAGCAGAGGTATCGATATTCGGCTTTTAATATCAATAACTCTATGATTTTTGAAAGTACAGGAAGTTAGTAATGTAATTTGGTATCGATACCCTATCACGAGGATCGATACTCGGGGTAATTTTACCAATACTTTTTTAGCTGTACCGATATTTTCTTGTGTTTCGATTTTAGACGAGAAACAGAATGCTGATTTGGTACCGATTTTCCATACGATATCGATACCGTACTAGGAAAATATTGATACATTTATCCTAGTATAGATACCTACGTGATTGTCTTGGAAATTTTGTTAAGTGGTCCTAATGCATGTTTAATTATTATTATAAGTTTATTTAAATTATGTTTGGCATGTTTTAATGATGGTTGATATATGTTTGACTGAAAATTTATAAGATCACTGATAAAGAGGATGATTTCTTAATAATGTGACAATTTAATATGAGTATAACATGAGACGGTGGTGTGGCATCCTGATATCCGGGCTTGGCGACCAGGCCGGTTAGAGTGAGTTATAGAAACTATGCAGTACAACACTCAGTGGATGGCGAAAATGCAGCCGTATGTTGACCATTATGTGGTGCGACATAGGTTGCAAGACCTACAATGGCCGGTGAATCCATGGGTTGCATTCCACCAAGGAGAATCAGAACGTACTGAAGAAGGAGGGGAAGAAGGAGCAGATGAGGATGAATAAGACATGATGCAGAACGATGATCTCGTGCCCCACGTTGACGACCTAAATGAGGACGAGTCGTGAAGATGGAGCATTTGTTCCCAAGCATCCCTCAACCAATGGGGTCATCTTTGGCAACCCTGATGAGGATGAGTCATGTAGTCGACCAGATCAACGTGTGTACAAACAGGCAGTGATGAAGGGATAAGGGAAGTAGATTGTGGAACAAAAGTTGGACTCTAATGATGAAGACTAGTTACATTTCGTTGCAATTTTGTATTTTTATGTGGAATGTAACTATTAAATACTGAATTATTTTGAACTAAACTTGATTTGGATTGTTTTTATTTTTATTTTATTATTTGCATACTGTGTTTATTTGTTTTTGTGTTTTTCTGTGTAGGCCATCCACTCGACAATTACACAACAAGTACGAGCTTCAACGAGAAAGTGGACGACCCTAACTTGCTAACATGAGCCATCACGATATTCAGGGAAGTCTATTAACATTTCTATCTTTGTTTAGTGATAAATATGAAGGACAATGTGTAATTTAAGTGTGGGGGGCATTAATAGAAAAAGTTTGCATGCTTAGTTATTCTTATAGTTGTGTGCTTATTTTTTATCTTTTTGCTTTAGTTACATTGCATGGTACTTGAAATGATATGATTGGCAATTGGTTGAATGTGGCATGATATTGTGTAATAGATTCTTTGATTTAAAAAAAATTTGGATGGTGTTTGATGGATTCTATTCATTATGAGTTAAATTATTTAGTTCAATTAGTTACATTGCATAATAGAGTAGAGGTAGTCAAAATTCATGATTTTTTTTTCAATTTTTGACCAAATGATGAATAAGTATGTAGATAAATGTGTGAATGCATGTGTTGGAATTTAATAATATTAGTGGAAACGAGAAACATGTGTTGGTTTTGTATGCATCGAGATGTTAAGGAATGACCTAAGGCATTGTTTGTTTAGCTAAAAGCCTAAAAGACTAACCTATAGGCTATACATATCCTAGTTCCCTGATTTTGAGCCTTGTTAACATATCCCTAGTTCCCTGATTTTGTGCCTTGTTGATCCACATCTTTGAAACCTTGGCCTAAACTGAGTTAAGAACTCAACCCTTTTCAGTCATTGGCCTTGTTGATCCACAGCTTTGAAATGCACTATAGAATGGACGTCAAGCCACGAATATTGAGGGTAAGGTAGAAACAATTTGGAGGTTTTAAAAAAATAAATTTGAGCGAATAGTGAAGAAATGGTTCGATATATCTTATATAGACTCTTTAAAAATATGTGTAAAATGAAGAATGTGAATGGAAAAAAGCATTATGAAAGTCCCGAGAAGCGCTTATCTAGAGTCTAAGCTTGACTTACCTCGTACACGGTTACGGTGGTTCTCAGAGCCGAAACTCCTCTCTATCATTTCTAAAATCGTCACCACTATAAAATTTGAGTCGATGTCCGCTTACCTTGAATGTGCCATATGCCGGATGTGTTACCTCTATCGTACCGTACAGGAAAATAGTTTGTACAACTAATGGACCTGACCATCTTGATTTTAGCTTTCTGGGAAACAATTTGAGCTTTGAGTTGTATAAAAGGACACGATCCCCAACTGTAAATTGTTTGGGCTACTTCAAACGAGCACCGTGGTGTCGCTTTGTCGCTTCTTTGTATAGTCTCAAGTTCTCGTAAGCATTAGCTCGCCACTCGTCTAACTCATTTAGCTGCAACAATTCTTCTCACCTGCAAGTTTAGGGTCATAGTTTAGAAATTTTATTGCCCAGAATGCTTTGTGTTCGAGTTCAAGCTGTAAATGAAAACTTTTTCCATATACAAGTCTGTAAGGATATGTTCCTATGGGTGTTTTATACGCAGCCCTATAAGCCCATAATGCATCATCTAATTTTAAAGCTCAATCCTTTCTATTTGACACTACCGTTTTTTCTAGGATGCGTTTGAGTTCTCGATTCACAACTTCAACTTGACCAATAGTTTGAGGGTGATAAGAGGTAGTTGTTCTATGATGCACTCCATACTTCTTAAGGATCTTATCAAATTGAGCATTACAAAAATGTGTACCCCTATCACTAATAACTACTCTAGGTGTTCCAAATCGAGAAAAGAGCTTCTTAAGAAATCGAACTACCACTCTAGCATCACTAGTAGGCAAAGCTTGAGCTTCTACCCATTTTGACATATAATCAACCGCTACTAGTATATATTTATTACCAAAGGAGCTAGGAAATGGTCCCATGAAATCAATGCCCCAGATGTCAAAATTTTCACATGAAAGCATATAAGTTTGAGGCATTTCATCATGTTTAGAAATATTTCCTATTCTTTGGCATCTATCACAAGAAGCAACATACTTGTTAGCGTCCTCAAACAGTGTGGGCCAATAAAAACCTGATTCAAGTGTTTTATGTGATGTCCTAATCCCACTGTAATTTCTTCTTTTCGGTCCTGAGTGGCAGTGTTCCAAGATTTTATTCACTTCTGCTTTTCTAACACACCTTCGAATTACTTGATCTACACAAACACGAAAAAGAAAAGGATCCTCCCAAAAATAATTTTTCATATCGGCAAAGAATTTCTTCTTTTGATGATGCGTCAACTCTTTTTGTAGGATGTTAGCAGCCAAGTAATTCGCGATATCTGGAAACCAAAGGACTTCAGAATCGGTTACAACAAAGAGTCGTTCCTCAAGAAATGAGTCATTTATCTCGTTCTCATTAAGCTCCTTGAGATGGGGATTCTCTAGTCTTGAAAGGTGATCCGCTGCAAGGTTTTCAGCTCCTTTATTATCTTGGATTTCCAAATCGAATTCCTACCATAATAAAATCCACCTTATAAGTCAAGGTTTTGCATCTGATTTAGTTAAAAGGTAGCGAAGAGCAGAATGGTCAGTGTAAACAACAACTTTAGACAATATTAAATAGGGTCTAAATTTATTGAATGCAAAAACCATAACTAGCAATTATGTTTCTGTAGTAGTGTAGTTTTCTTGTGCATCTGTCAAAGTCTTGCTAGCATAATAGATTGGCTGAAAATGCTTGTCTCCTCGCTGTCCATGAACTGCACTTACTACAAAATCACTCGCATCACACAATAGTTCAAAGGGTAAATTCCAATCAGGTGCAACCACAATCGGGGCATTGATTAATTTTTCCTTAAGAACATTAAATGCTTCTAAGCATTCCTGACTAAAATCGAATGGCTCATCTTTTTCTAGCAAATTAGTTAAAGGGTTAGCTATTTTAGAAAAATCTTTGATAAACCTTCTATAGAACCTAGCATGTCCTAAAAAGCTTCGAATAGCCTTAACTGAATTAGGCGGAGGTAGTTTTTTTTTTTTTTATGGTTTCAATTTTCGCTCTATCAATCTCAATCCTTTTACTAGAAATTTTATAGCCTAACACAATCCATTCTTGAACCATGAAGTGACATTTTTCCTAATTAAGCACAAGGTTTGTTTCCTCACATCTCATTAAAAATTGTTTTAAATTTTTAAGACAAAGATGGAAAGAATTACCGAATACCGAGAAGTCGTCCATAAATACCTCCATAATGTCTTCTACAAGTTCATCAAAAATGGCTAACATGCAACGCTGAAAAGTAGTAGGAGCATTACACAATCTAAAAGGCATTTTTCGATAAGCAAAAGTACTATATGGACATGTAAATGTCGTTTTTTCTTGATCCAAGGGAGCTATCGGGGTCTGAAAGTAGCCAGAAAGTCCATCTAGGAAGCAATAATACATGTGACCAGATAATCTCTCCAACATTTGATCTATGAATGGTAGAGGAAAATGGTCTTTCCTTGTGGCGTCATTTAACTTCCTATAGTCAATACAAACTCTCCATCCCGTGACTATTCTCATTGGAATCAACTCATTCTTCTCATTGGCCACAACAGTCATGCCTTCTTTTTTAGGAACAACCTGCACAGGACTCACCCAAGTACTATCAGAAATAGGATAAATAACTCCAGCATCTAGAAGTTTAATTACCTCAGCCTTAACAACTTCTTTCATGTTAGGATTTAACCTTCTTTGATCTTGCACACATGGTTTGTACACATCTTCCATTAAAATTTTATGGGTGCAAAAAGAAGGACTGATCCCTCTAATGTCAGAAATCTTCCAGGCTATAGCTCTTTTATGTTCCTTCAGCGCTTTTAATAACTTATCTTTCTCATTCAGCTTTAAATCTGAAGCAATAATCACTGGTAATGTAGAATTGTTTTCAAGAAATGCATACTCTAGGTGATCTGGTAATTGCTTTAGTTCCAATTTGGGAGGTTCTTCAATAGAGGGTTTCAATTTTAATTCCTTATTTATCTTAATGTCCTCATAATTTTTCTGTCTCAGTGAAGACTCATTGGAATCTAAATCACTTTTCGTCTCACTTATCACAACATTTTTGCCATCTACCTCCTCTCTTTGAACAAGACACAGTTCCAACATGTCCTTATGAATGATTTCTTGCAATGAATCTTGAATAACATGATCAATAGAGTCAATAAATAACAAGAATCATCTTGTTCTCAAGAGAATCGCATGGCATCATAGATTTTAAAAATGATTTCTTCATCACCTACCCTAAGCACAAGTTTACCATCACCCACATCAATGATAGCCCTAGCCATGGCTAAAAAGGGGTGACCTAAAATTAAAAGTACCTTAACATCCTCATCTATGTCAAGCACAACAAAATCAACAGGGAATATGAATTTATCTACTTTTACGAGTACATCTTCAATAATACCCCTAGGATATTTAACAGATCTATCAGCGAATTGAATACTCATCCTAGTGGGTTTTGGTTCCCCAAGACCAAGTTGCTTGAACATTTTTTAAGGCATCAAATTAAATGTTAGCACCCAAATCAACTAATGCTTTCTCAATGTTTAAACTACCAATAACACAGGGAATAGTAAAACCTCCTGGATCTTTCAGCTTAGTTGGCAGTTTATTTGGAGAATAGTTGAGCATTCCTCGTTGAGCTCCACACTGGGTAGCTCTTCAAACTTCCTTTTATTTGTTAATAGCTCCTTTAAAAATTTTGCATATGTGGGCATCTGTGAAATAGCTTCAACAAAACGTAAGTTAATATGTAATTGTTTAAAAAGTTTAAGAAATTTACCAAATTGTTCATCCATGCGGTCCTTCTTCAACTTTGCTGGATATGGGATCGGTGGTTTATTTTCTTTAACCACTGGTGCCTGAATTTCTTCGATTTTTACCCCTTCATCATTTGCCTTATCAGTTTCCTATTGCGACTTCTTTTCGAGCTCAGCCAACACTTTTCCATTCCTCAATGTAACTGCCTTCACATGCTCTTTTGGGTTAGGTTCGGTGTTACTAGGTAAACTACCTTGCTGCCTTTTTGAAACCAATTTAGAGAGCTGCACAATCTGATTTTCGAGCCCATGAATTGATGCTTGCTGATTTTTCAAAGTTGTCTCAGTGTTTTGAAAACGAGTCTCTGACACCGAAATAAATTTTGCCAACATCTCTTCAAGGTTCGGCTTCTTCTCTTGCTGATAAGGTTGTTGAAAGCTCAGAGAGGGTTGTGATCTTTGGTTTCCTTGACCACCCCATGAGAAATTTGGGTGGTTTCTCCAACCTGCATTATAGTTATTACTATAAGGGTTATTTTGAGGTCTAGAATTATTACCCATATAATTGATGTGCTCATTCTCCATGCTAGGACTGACGGGTAAATATTCTAGACTATTTATTCCAACTCCATTTGCATCGCATTGCATCACCGAATTTACCTTGTAACACCCCTTACCCGTATTCAATGCCGGAATAGGGTTACGGAGCATTACCAGACTTACAATACATATAAACATACTTTTCTCATACATTCAATCATTTCATACAATCATCATACAAATTTAATCAATTTATCCCATATACGAGCCTACGAGGCCCTAAACATGCTTTGGGAGCGGTTCGGAACTAAATCAATAACTTATGAAATTTTCACGAAACTTTGAAAATTTTTCTAAAAACAGGGGACACACGCTCGTGTGGCCAAGCCGTGTGTCTCACACGGCCACAAGACACGCCCGTGTCACAGGTCGTGTGGACATTTGAAATGGGAGCACATGGTCGTGTCCCAGCCCGTGTCTGACCCCGTGTAACTCTCTGACTTGGGTCACACGGCCAACACACACGCCCGTGTGGATAGCCCGTGTGCCCTAAAAATGGGTATCAAACCTGTAGGCTATTGTAACACCCCTTACCCTTGTTCAACGCCGGAACAGGGTATGAGACATTACCGGACAATAACACAGACATTCATGCAAAACCGGGCCATAAAATTTCCTTCAATTTAAAAAATTTCATATTCAATCATAAAGTCCCTAAAATGGGCCTACGAGGCTCAAAACGTACTTTGGGAACAGTCTGAGACCAAACCGAGAACTTTAGAAACATTGAGAAAATTTACATAAAAACTGGGCACACGCCCGTGTGGGAAGGCGTGTGGTTGTACACGCCTATGTCCCCAGCCCGTATGGTTTTATTTTTCATTTCGAATCTACAGGGGTTTTCACACGGCCGAGCACACGCCCGTGTCCTAGGCCGTGTTCTTCACACGATCGAGACACGCGCCCGTGTAGGAAAGCCGTGTGGTCGCACACGCCTATGTCCCTAGCCCGTGTGGATTTATTTTTCATTTCGAATCTACAGGGGTTTTCACACGGCCGAGCACACGCCTGTGTCCTAGGCCATGTTCTTCACACGGCCGAGACACACGCCCGTGTCTCTGCCCGTGTGCATTAACCTGGGTATTCTATTTATGACGTCAGCACACATTTTAGGTCACACGACCAAGGCACACGCCCGTGTGTTAGCCTGTGTGACGAACTTAATTTTTCGCAAATTAGGTGCAGGAGACACATGGCCAGGCTACACGCCCATGAGGCAGACACACGGTCTAGACACACGCCCGTGTGTCTACCCGTGTGGACAATTATAAGGCTATTTACCAAGCCTTTTGCCACCCTGATAAGCATCCACACTTATACCATTTCCAACCAAACTTAGCATACTATTATTAAACATCTATTTGTCCACATTAAGAGCCTTCATGCACCATTAAATAACCATACTCATCATGTATAACTACACTTATACTTAGCCATCACACATGCACCTACACACCCATTCACATATCCTTCTTCCACACTTAAATTTCATGCTACCATTCATTCCCAATTAGGCTAGCAAACTCATTCATGAAAAGCCTCATCATAGACTTATAACACAACCATTATTAGCCACATCACATAGCCTTATACAAAATGATATATCAAATAACATAGACCACATTCTTGGCCAATCAATTATGACACTTACAAAATAACCAAATTTCTATACATGCCATAATTCAATGTAAATCTCAATATCCCAAAATGTGTAGATAGTGTGGATGATCCTCCGACGATCTCCCTATCCCGAGCTGGCTTGGCAACACTATAAAACAAGGGAAAAGAGAAGGGAGTAAGCTTTAAGCTTAGTAAGTCTATATATAAACAATGAAACATCACCACATAATTATCAATCAAGAACACTACATACTAATAAAAAACAATTCAAATCCTTGTAGTTACACTTACTCATTTCAAACCTTACCACATTCCAAATACATGTCATAAATATTGCTCATAATTACATGCACCTATAACCCTGCACTTGTCACCACATTATCACACGTAATTTCACTTAATCAAATTTTTTCCTGATGAACACTTCGGAATAATATCGGATACATATACACACGGTGGTATCACACACAACCCACCAATAATAGTAAATACGGTGTTCATCTGTATTCTTTTTCTATTCCGAAGGTTCATCTGGGAATTTCCCCACTTTTCATCGTTTTAATAAATATCAATAATATTCACTCACATTTCACATAAGGCATTAATATGTTAAAACATAAATAAAAAGGATGTATCGTTTACATATAAACTTACCTCGATACAAAATGTGTAAATTTGCAATTTAGTCTGAAACCTTGCCTTTTCCTCAGTCAAGGTTGATTCCACGTTCTTCTTGATCTATAATGACACATTTAGCTTCTTTAATATATACATTATTCAAATCAGTCCAAAATCTTTCTATGGCAAAATTTACAATTTAGCCCCTAACTTTCTCAATTTTTACACTTTAGTCCCTAGGCTCGTAAAATGAAATGTGTTCATTTTTCACACACCCAATCCTGGCCGATTCATATTCTCTCTTATAGCAGCCCACAATTTTAACTATTTTACATTTTATACACATATTTTTTCATCGTTTGCAAATAAGTCCTTTTTATCAATTTTACAAAAAATCATCTAGCAAAAGTTGTTTATCACACTTCAAACTTTCATATTCTACCTCTAGACATCAAAATACATGTATGTCATCCATGGGTAAAATTTTAAACCCAAGCTCTAGCTCAAAATAGTGGTAGAAATAGCTAGATCGAGCTACGATGATTTTAAAAATACGAAAAATATCAAAAACGGAGCTAGGAGGTACTTACAATCAAGCTTGAAAGTGAACCAAAACCCTAGCTATGGCTCCTTGCAAATTTCGGCTATGGAGGATGAAGATGGACAACATTTTAGCCTTATTTTCCCTTTTATTTCTTTTATTAACCAAATGACCAAATTTCCCTTCATTAATCCTTTAGTTATTTTATCCCTCTATGGGCATTTTGTGTCCAAACTATAATATAATGGTCTAATTACCAACTAAGGACTCTCAATTTAAAAACCCATCTCAATCAAGTACCTTTATGGATTATAATACACACTTTTCACCCATTACAATTTAATCCAACTTATCAAATTGAACATTCAAACAATAAAATTTCTCAACCAAAATTTCACACAAACATTCAATCACTCAATAAACACTAAAACTCAATCAGAATAAATAGTTGGACCTCGGATTCATGGTTTCGAAACCACTGTTTTGTTTAGGCATTAATTCGGGCTGCTATAGGTATACTGACTTATGCCACACGGCCAAGTCACACGCTCGTGTGTAAGGCCGTGTGGAGCATACTGACTTATTTTCAAATTCAACACCAGGGGACACACGGCCGTGTAACATGATCGTGTGTCACATACGGCTGAGACACATGCCCGTGTCTCTGCCTGTGTGGACAAAAATAGGCTATTTACTAAGCCAATTTGTCACCCAATTGGCACATACCTATACAAGCTCAAATGGTCCCATTTTAAGACACAAATATGCAGCCAAAAGTCATCAACCAATACACAATCATACTATATCCATTTCAACCTTTTCAATACTCAATTCAATGCCATTTACCTATTCAAATACCTATCAACTCATCTTGTTTTACTAGACATAATTCACATATATAAATAATTTAATTAAACCATTCCAAACATTCATTATCAATTCAACCTCATTAACCCAATATAGGTCAATTACTTAACTCAAAACAAAGCCATTTACACATTTATAAACATCATTAAATTCATCACCACAAGCCAACTCAAATGGCCTAAATACACTTTCATCAAACATACCAAAATAACACAAGCCTATACATGCCATATACCATATATACACACTTCAAAAGTACCAAAATAGATGTCTGATATGAAGTCTCTAACAATCCCTGGTTCCGAGCTAGCTTCGATATACTATAAAACATAGAAGAAAATAAACAAAGTAAGTTATAAAGCTTAGTAAGTTCGTATTTAAATATGAAATAATTTCATCATTCACTAACATTTCTAAATGGATGAAATAAATTGCATTAAAGACATCAATCACTAAGTTAACATAAAGTTCTCAACTTCCTTTAGCTCGTTATTCGAATAGTTTTCCGTACATACCTGTACTAATACATATATATTCTCACCAACTCACTTATCAAATCTCTCCGAATTTATAAATGCTTATGGTACGAGTACGTCGATTTTTCGATGCCATAGTCCAACTATGGTCTTACACATACATTGCCAAGGCCCTGCCGTGGTCTTACATTCACATGCCATAACCCGGTTATGGTCTTATTATCCGATTGCCATAGCCCAGCTATGGTCTTATTTGGCGTCTCGCCTTACTTAAATCATACATTTAATTTAATATCTCCACATTTAACTAATAGAATAAATACTATCTCAATTTCATCCATCAAATAAATAGATACACATTTAAGTTCAATTATACGAACTTACCTCGTGTACGGATATGACGAAACGGGCCGACTATTCAATTACTTTATTTTTCCCCGATCTAAGTCTGAATTCCTCTTTTCTTGATCTATAAGTAATCAAAATCAACTTATTTATTCTTCTATTTATTCAATTCAATCCAAAACACACATTAGGGCTATTTTACACATTTGCCCCTAAACTTTCACATTTTTACAATTTAGTCCTTATCACATAAAATTGCAAATTCATACAATTTAGTACAAACCCATGCTTAGCCGAATTTAATACATGTTACTAGTAGCCCATATTTTCAATTTATTCACACTTTTAACCACCACATTTCACATTTTCTCAATTTAATCCCTTTTTGACATTTTTTGTCAAAAATCACTTTACAAAAGCTATTAATCTAACATTAAACCTTCGAAATATATCATAAATAATCAAATTACTCAAGCATTCAACAATGGAAACATGAAAAATCTTTAACAGTTTCAAAATCTAGGGTACGGGCTAGCTAAAATACGAAGCAACGATCACAAAAATATAGAATTCATTAAAATCGAACAAAAATGGACTTACATTTGAGCATCAAAGTGACCGAACCCTAAAACACCAAAAATGGAGTCTCCCTTTCTTATTTTCGGTGGAAAAATGAAGAAGACAAGATGATAACTTAATTATTCTTACTTTAATTTTAATTTATTTTTTATTTACTAAATTAACCTTGTCATTAAACCATTAAAAGCATCCATATTATGCCCATAAATGCCCACCCAATATAAAAATGGTCTAATTACAACATAAGGACCTCCACTTTAATGTCCCATAGCTATTTGACACCTTTAGCTAATAGAATAGCACTTTTGCATTTTACGCGATTTAGTCCTTTTTATCAAATTGAACAATCAAACGATAAAATTTCTTAACGAAATTTTCACACAATCACTCAATCATGTTGTAAACATTGAAATAATAAAAAAATAAATATTTTAACCTCAGATTTATAGTCTCGAAACCACTTTTTTTGATTGACCAAAAACCACACAGAGTCACAAGTGCGCTTAAAAACGACCTAGAACCAAAATCGACGAGATAGGGCCACACGCCCGTGTGTGCTCGAAGCCGTGTGGAGCGATCCGAGCCAAGTGGGGTCCAAACAGTAGTGTGAAGGAAGGGTAGCACACGGCCCAGTGTGTGTGAGAGGCACACGCCTGCAGTGTGAAAGCCGTGTAACTCACCGCCCAATTTCGCTAAAGTCAAGTGCAGAGCAGACACGGCCGTGTGAGGGTTCCACACGCCCGTGTGCCACTAGACACGGCCGTGTGTTCCGATACACACGCCCGTGTGGGATCCCTAAATCCCCAAATCAGCCACACAGCCGTGTGGCCAGGCCATGACACCAAATCCTCGAAATCTTAATTCCTAAACCCACACGCTCGTGTGCCTAGGGGACACAGCCGTGTGAAAATCGACAAAATACCCAAACCGGCCACACGGTCATGTGGCACCCAATTTGGCCTGAAAACCCTAATGCCCAATTTCACACGGCCGTATGGGTCGACACACGCCCGTGTTGCCTTCGGGGTGGTCACGAAACCAGCCTAAAACAGCCCCAAAACCACCGTTTCAGCTCCAGATCCATCCCCAACCTTTGCCCTATCAACATATATCAAAAAGTGACAATTTCCCATCACTTCCATTGACTAAAAACCCAAAACCAACGGTTTAGCCTACAGTTAAGAAAAGCCGAACATAAACTTTGCAAAAAAATAAAAAATAAATAAAACAGAGTAGTAAAAGTTTGAATCCCACACCTGATTCGACGACGAAGAAGACGACAGTTAAGCAGAAATCCCCAATGCTAAAAACCAAAACAGATCTTTGAGTAATTTTGTCAAAAGCGAAAAGAGCAGAGAAGTAGCAGAACGTGAAAATGGGGAAAATCAAAAAATAAAAAATAAAATTAAAATTAAAGTAAAATAAAATAAAAGCAAACTTATATCTTACAACACATAATTTAATAATTATAAATGATTATAATTATTAACTAAATAAAAAAACAAATTAAGAAGGCTCTCCAAAAACGCGCACCCCAAGACTCGAACCCAGAACCCAGAGGTACACTAACACTCCCTTACCCACCAGACCAGCAAGACCATTCTGCCACTAAATTGCATGACCAAACACATATGTCCCAAAACTTCCAGGCCCAAAATTCGGGGTGTTACAACTCACCCCTCCTTAAAGAAATTTCGTCAACTATCAGAACAGTCATAAATCACAAACTATACCACTATGCTCCCGCTACGCACTCTAATCCCCAAAACACTATCACACTTTACCTTGTACTCAAGACCTCTCACACACACCTAAAACACTTAATCACTAAAGTAGACAGATAATTGTTACACACACTTGCTACACTCCAATCAACACATCGAAACATTTACCAGTATACCTGACTCAAAAACACCGAGGGAAATCTGGAATCTGATGCTCCTTAGACCCGCATCTAAGACACGTTCCCAGCTTTCTCCAACAGTCACCTGGATGCTTCTTACAGTGCTCCCAAGACGGTACGCTCGTACCAATACTAGTACCACCTTTACTATCACTCGGATGCGTCCTAACACGCTTCGCAGAACGAGGCTCCAACCTCGGAGAACTGCAATCTTTCTTCTTCCCACAGTCCATGCACCTAGCCTGAAGCATTCCACTAATTCCCCTTATCCTAGCCTTGAAAACATTTCCTCTAGCATTTCCCTCACTACCCGGGTCAGTGCCTCAGTACCAAGCTCCGGGTTATCGCTACCCAAAGTTGGCGGACTCACATTAACCTCCAACTCCTGAAGAGTCACACGTTCTGGAGGAGCAGGCAACTCCTCGCGATCACGCTCACCTTCGAAAGCCATATCTGTCGTATGGCTAACTTAGAAGGCCTACATTATCAGAACACAGAAACAGTTGTAATAACAGAGTCTACATTTCTAATTTTACAGTTCTGAATTTTACCTGGACCAGCATCGGAGTTTTAGACATTTCATTTTCGTAAACCATTTCCAGAACACAAATCATTTCAACATTCTGTGGTACAGTTTTCCAAATATTTTTCAAAAATAATTACTTGCGCACATATTCATGTAGAAACACAGGCCGAGTTTTTGCAAACATGGCTTTGATACCACTAAATGTAACACCCCAAACTCGGCCTAGAAGTTTAGACCGAACTCAGGATGCTACATTGATCACTTCGTGATCATGGGAAAAATTTTACAAAACCAGTCGACCTTAATTTCATTTCCGAAAACCATTCATATCTTTAAGAAACAAAAACATTTAATCGTTTAAAGTTCTTCCGATAAAGTTACCGTTAAGTATGAAAAATAACCAGAATAAATGTACGAAGGAAAATCTAAAGTGGAAACTGTACCACGGCCTTATAAAACATTACAGTTCAACATTTAACCGAATAATAAAGTCATAATAGAAAACAAAATCTGACATTCCATTGCGTTGAAACTGTCCGAGACCTTCGCGTACCGAGTCCAGCATCCAAAATCCCGAAATGTACCTGAGAAATAGATACAGAATAGGGGGTGAGCTACTCGAGCTCCGTGTGAGTTTAAAACCAACTACTACATAATCAAAAACAGAAAACCCATAGCAGTTCAGAAGCGAAACATGCTTACAAAATCAGACGATAACTTCGAGACAGAAGTCTCAATCAGATAATCACACTTCACAAAAGAGTCACCGGTTCTATTTAGTCAGTCAGATACAATCGGAGTTACAAAGTACGTAGAACCACAAAAGTTCTTTTTAGTCAAACAGAACAATCGGATATTCTAGCGCGTAGAACAGTCAAACAGATGCTTATGAATGCAATTAAGTTATAAAACCCACCCATCCAGCCAACACACCACTCCGTGCCCCATCACTCCATATAAGAGCTGTTTGAGCTCATCCAACCAATCACACTGATAAACCGTAATATATACATATTTTAATCCCATATTTCGCATACTTTTGGATGATTTAATCCCTTGAATTGTGGAATTTGATGCTCCTAATCCTTTAAATTCATGTTTTATACTTAGGAGAGCATCAGAGGATGAAAAGAACGAGAAACGGGCTGAAAACAGAGAAAATGGGCCAAAGTAGGAAATCAACACGGCCTGGAGTTCATCACACAACCGTGCCACTTTAGCAGACTTGAACACGACCTGGGCTCGATTCACACTGGTGTGTCCCTGCCGTGGCCAAGATGAATTCTACTCGGAGAAGGTTACTTAGAAGCGAAGAAAGACATTCCGAAAGTCTATATAAACACCCTAAGTGTAACCTAAAAACTGGGGTGAAGCCAGAGAGGGCTGAACACAGGAAATTACTCGAAGACAGCCAGTTGATTCATCCCAGAAGCCGGAATCACACTCAAGACGGAAGATCTTCCCTTTAATTTCCTTCAGGGGGTTTTAGGGTTTTTCTTATGTTTTGTTATTTACTTTCTTCGAGATGTATTCTTTATTAAACATGAATTAAACCCCTCAAATACACGAGGGGATGAAACCTAAGACGGATCTTGTTATTGTTTTCTCAATCGTATGATAAATACTTGATTTGTTCTTAATTATGTGTTCTTAATTCTTGTTTTAATATTTCGTGATATTGATTCAAGTATTGATGTGCTTAGCGATGGAGCAAAAGTCCTGTTTAAGAGTAGATCTAGCATAGTTAAGCGGAGTTGATCGCAACCCTAGAGATAGGATGACGAAAATCTGCCGGATTAGGGTCAAACCTAATATGGGAGTCCATAGATCGAGTTAATGGAACACTAGGGGTTTTAATTAGAAAGAGATTTCAATTAATCAACCTAGGGTTAGACGTTATTAGTCTCAAAAGGGATAATAATATAAATTAATGAATCCTACGGATCAAGTCAAGTGAATAAATCGTCTGGTTCAGAGTTAAATAACAAGTGAAGTCTAGGTGGATTCTTCCTCGGGTATTGTCTTAATCAACTTGTTTTCCCAAAAGTATTTTCCCAATTCACTCTCTGTGTCTTAGCATCCTTAGTTTAGCAATTAGTTAATTAAACATCGATTCTCTTTATACTTAGGCTAGATAATAAAAAGATAGTAACTACTAGTACTCTTGGTCCTTGAGGATACGATATTTCTGGTCTTGCCATAACTATACTACCGAACGATAGGTGCGCTTGCCTTATTCGTTATCATAGTTAGTTTGGACACGATCAAGTTTTTGGCGCCGTTGCCAGGGACTAAGATATTAGGAATGCAAAAATTTTATTACTTTAGCCATTTTTATATTTTTATTTTTAACTTTGCTAAATTTTCTCTTATTTGTTTCTGATAGGTATCTCTAGTTTATGACTAGAAGAAACCCGTCAGGACTCTTGATTTTTGACAGTGAAATAGAACATACCGCTCAAACCGAAGAGATATCACTGAATAATTATCAGTGGCGAGTCATGAAAACAAAGCCTAATAAAGCAGCCGTGGTGTGTTTTCAACCTAGACGCGCGGTCACCATGTTATCTAACCGTAGAGCTTTTAAATAAAAAAATTGATGGTTTGTATGGTTCTACACGCAGTACACCCAATAATGCAATGTGACTCAAATCTAAGAGGGATGAGCAATACAGAATATCCACTTTACAACCCGAGCGCTGAAAACGAACAAGTTCACTATACGGGTAACAATCCTTGACCTCAAAATACTCTTTATAGTAATTCTTACAATCCAGGGTGGAAGAACCATCCAAATTTTTCATGGGGAGGTCAAGGAAATCAGATACAACAACCCCCTCCAGGCTTTCAACAGCAACCCTACCCACAGGAGAAGAAGCCGAACCTTGAGAAGATGCTGGCAAAATTCATCTCGACATCAAAGACTCATTTCCAGAATACCAAAACGGCGTTGAAAACTCAACAAGAATCAATTTAAAGGATTGAGAATCAAATTGGACAGCTAATCAAGTTAGTTTTCGAAAAGCAACAAGCTAATTCACCTAGTGACACCAATTCAAAAGAGCATGTGAAAGCAGTTACACTAAGGAGTGGAAAGGAATTGGTTGAAACTGAAAGGAATATGCCAAAAGAAATTACTAAAGAAAAAGAAGAGGAAGTGATCGAGAATGTAACGCCGGCTGATCGCTGTGAAGTCAGAGTTTTAAAATTTATAATGAGAATGATCGAACCTGGAAACTAACTATGACAACGATTGAGGCAAGTGCACCTATCGAACAGTAGTATAGCTTAGGCAAGATCGGATTGTCGAACCCAAAGGAACTAAAAGTACTAATACTAACTTTCTTTCTATTATTTAGCCTAAAATAAGTGAAGTTGTTTATTAATCTAAATTAACTAATTACTAAGCTAAAGACGCAAAGACAAAAAGAATGAATTGGGGAAATACTTGGGAAAAACTCAGTTGATTAAGACGATACCCTTAGGAAGAATCCACCTAGACTTCACTTGTTATCCAACACTGAACCAGACGATTTATTCACTTGACTTGATCCGTAGGATTCCCTAATGTACATTAGACCCTCTCTCGAAGCGAATAACGACTAACCCAAGGTTGATTAATTGAAATCTCTTTCTAATTAAAACCCCTAGAATCGCATTAACTCGATCTATGGATTCCCATATTAGGTTTCACCCTAATCCGGCAACGCTTCGTCACCCTATCTCTAGGCGCGCGAACAACTCCGCTGTAATTATGCTGGATCTATGAATAGGTAGGGACTTTTGCTCCACAACCTAAGCACATCATACTTGAATTAATATCCGCAAAATATCAACACAAGAATTAAGCACACATAATTAAGAACAAATCAAGTATTTATCATATAGTTTAGAAAACAATAACAAGATTCATCTAGGTTTCATCCCCCTCAGGTATCTGAGGGGTTTAGTTCATAATAATAAAGAAAAACATCTCAGAAGAAAAGATAAAACAAAACATAAGAAATCCCTAGAACTCCCTGAAGGAAATTAAGGAGAAATCCTCCGTCTTGAGTAGAATTCCGGCTTCTTGAGATGGATCAACTGGCTATCCCTTGAGAGTTTCCCACAAATCTGACCTTTTCAGCTCGGCTCTTTGGCCTAGCTAACCGCCTGACAAAAGCCCTGGCAAAAGGCTTCTGCCGAACTCCCCCCTTAAGTTGCCCCCTAGGGTGTTTATATAGGTTTTGAGATGTGTTACTTGGCCTCCAAGTATCCTAATTTGAGTGCAGTTTCTATTTGGGGGTTTAATTAGACTTTGGAGTGTGTTTCTTTGCCTCCAAGCATCAAAATCCGAGTAAAACTCCTCTTGGCCGCGGCAGGGACACGCCCATGGCACAGGCCCGTGTGAATTGTGGCCAGGTCGTGTGGACTCCTTTCATGAGGCTTGGCTGTGTGGTCTTGGGCCCAGGCCGTGTTCTAGTATATTTGAAGAGGCACGGCCGTGTGGGCTTTAGTCCAGGCCGTGTCGATTTCTTCTTTGGCCCAGTTTGGTCCATTTTGAGCCCGTTTCTCGTTCTTTTTATTCTTGGGTGCTTTCCTGAGTATAAGACATGAAAAGAAAGGATTAAGAGCACCAAATTATATAAAATAAGGTATAAATCATCCAAAAACATGCTAAATGTGGGACTAAAATATGTTACTTTTACGGTTTATCAAATACCCCCACACTTAAGCTTTTGCTTGTCCTCAAGCAAAATTCTCAACTCATAATTAAAACAAACTTCCCTTAAATCATAATAGTCATTAATAATGTTTCATCATAATTCAAGGATAATTCATACATGGATAATTCAACTCAAAGGGTTCTAAAGATTCAAACAATCTAAGTCATACATTTGTAGCACAAAACATAGGTGTTGTCCCCTCATCTAAATAATTACCTCTGATTCAAAACCGACAAGAATTGACATCCTCACTAAAGATTCACTCAAATCACTCGAGGTGTTTAAGGTTCAGAATTAAGCACTCAAAAGTCAAACATGAAGAGTTAATCCCATAAGCTTGCATGAAAATCAAATCTCCACCACTATAAAATGAGATGATACACAAATCAAAAGGTCTTTAACAAGGTTGTAATGGGGCTTGGGTTAAGGTGTGGATAAAGGCTGAATCAGAAGGTTAGAATCGAGATTGAATTGACAAATTACCTAACTAGAACTAATGAACTAATAATAAGTAATTACATCAATTGAAAACAAATAATATGAGTTTCTTCTTCAATATTTGGAATTCAAATGTATAAGCTCATTTAATCACAAAACTAATAATGAATATACTTCGATTTTTTTTTCAAGAACAAATCGAATATATAACAAAGGATAAATTACTGAAATAAAAAACATAGTTAGGCTATTAATCAAATTAAATCTCCATATAAGGGTAGTCAAAAGGAATGGGGATAACAAAAACAAAGGGTTTCTGGGTTGAAATTAGTGGGTGAGTCAATAAAAAGGGTTGTTAGGTTTAAACGGGGTTCACTAGGGGTTAATTATGAAGGTAGGTTTTTAGTGGAGTAAGTGGGTTAAATCCTAGGTGCCTTTATCATTTCTGTATATCAAATTAAAAGTGTGGTCTCGACATGTATAATCGATGCAAGTTCTAGAGTAACAAATCAATGTTGACACACTCATAATCAATGAAGTGAGCAAGGAAAAGATTTTATGCTCTATAAGGCTCAAAATCTCGCAAAAATTATGGGTGTTTTGATATCAACCTTGTAAATTTCAAACTTCAAAGTAACATTCAAATTCAGGTGGACAACCTAGAAAATTTTTCATTTTTGAAAATAGACTTATCATGCTTGATTCTCTAGTATTCTTAGAATTTAATTATCAATGCACAATTATCAATAACTTAATTTAAAACATATCAATAAAAATCATAAATCATAGGAATATCATTCTAATGATAATATGAGAAACTTACTTTAAGAAAAAAGACATAATTCAAAATTTGAGAATAATGCAAAAAGTTTGGCACCCAATTTCAGGAATTTGAGAATAATGAAAAAAATTAGGCACCTTTTTAGGTTGTTCACCCCCCCCCCCCCACACTTAAGATGTACATTGACCTCAATGTACAAAGTTAGATAATAACACAATAATACTAAAATCATAAGATATGGGGAGATGTGAAACTTCCTGAATTATGGATGAAATTAATGAAAAGAAACCGGATAGGATTGGAGGTGAACGTGGGGAAGCGCCTCGAACCGTTTGAACTTGAATCCTCAAGGTAGTCGGTCTGGTTTTATTGTATCCTAAGCTAAATCTAAATTGTATGAAGAATAAGAAGAAAATAATAAAGAAAATAAAAATAAAAATAGAAGTAAATAAAAATAAGAATAAAAATAAATAATGGAAAATGAAAGAAGAAAGACAACTAAACAAGAAAAAGGAAGAAGGGGGGCTCTAAATAGAGATTATGGATCTGGTGGTTGCCCCAGCCCTTGTACCTTCTTGTGATGGCCACACGACCACGGCCACGGCCATGTGCAAGGCCGTGTGGTATGGAAATCTGTACCTTGGTTAGTTTATGGTTAGGTGCTAAAAGGAAAAATAAAAGTAAAAATAAAAAAATGTAAAAATTAATGGGGTTAGTGCTCGGGTTGCCTCCCGAGAAGCGCTCGTTTATAATCTTAAGCTAGACTTTACCTCTCATTCGTATGGTCATGGTGGTTTGAGGAGGTGAAAATCATTTCTCATGCGATCAATTCGGTTGTGGATATAAAGTTTAAGTCGAGTAGTGTTTACCTTAGAAGTGCTAAATTTTGGATTAGTTACCTCGACTGTTCCATCTGGGAAGATTTTGAGTACCTGATCTCCTATCTTAAGCTGGGTTGTCCCATCGTTAAGTTTCTCGTGGAGTTGCCTCGTTTTTGCTTCGTGTATTTTTAGTCTCTCCTTGAAGTGTGTCTTCCATTCGTCTAGTTCATCGATCCGAAGCTTTCGTTCCTCATGATTTTCTTCTTTATTGACACGAGGTCTAGGATCTGGCTCAGCTAGCTGATTTTGTGATGCTTCTTGTAAAGAAGGTTGAACCAAATGGTTATCAATAGAATTAACGTTCGTACATTTATTACTCGATGTCCTAGCTGAGTCAAGAGCTTGAAGAGTGATTGTTTCGTCGTCTACACGAAGTGTGAATTCACCGAATTCTTCCTCTGTGTGGTCTTTCTTTATTGCATCGGGATATGGCACACGAGGTTGGTACTCTGTAATTGCCGGTTTTGGTATATCATGGCACACTTCAACCTTACCTTCACTTACCACGTGTTCTTCCCTTGGGTTTGGTTCGTCTAATCCTTCACTATTGTAAATGGCTTGATTTTGCTCTCTCGGGTTAGTTTCAGGTATTGCTTGGCAAGCTTCCTTGTGGTAGTTCGAGATCGGCATAGCAAGTTGTATAACCGACTTAGTAAGTTCCCCAATCGACTCGAAGAAGTTCCCCAACTTGGTTCTTGATCCCTTTGATCGATGCTTGTTGGTCATTAAGTGTTGTCTCGATTTTTTGAGACGGTTATCTATAGTCGCCATGAATTTTGTCAAGATCTCTTCAAGGTTCGACTCCTCTTCCTGTTGGTGAGGTGGTTGTTGAAAGTTTGGAGGAAGTTTCGGTCTTTGGCTACTTTGATCATCCCACGAGAAATTGGGATGGTACCTCCAACCTGCATTATAAGTGTTATCATAAAAATTATTTTGAGGTCTAGAATAGTTATCCATATAGTGGACTTGTTCGTTCTCCATGCCATATATGTAGGATGGGTACTCAGGAATCACCACGCCTCCTAGATTTGAGTCATATTGCATTATTGGGTGTACGTCGAGGTTGAAGACACTGGCTGCTTTGGCTGGCCTTGTCCTTGTAACTTGCCACTGATAGTTATTCAATGACATTTTCTCTATAAACTAAAATTTTCTTGACAAAATCAAATAAAAGAAAATTTAGCAAAGTAAAAAATAAAAATAATAATAATAATAATAATGGCTAAAGTAATAAAAATAGAGTTTTCTTAATATTTTAGTTCCCCGGCAACGGCGCCAAAAACTTGATCGCTGTGAAGTCAGAGTTTTAAAATTTATAATGAGAATGATCGAACCTGGAAACTAACTATGACAACGATTGAGGCAAGTGCACCTATCGAACAGTAGTATAGCTTAGGCAAGACCGGATTGTCGAACCCAAAGGAACTAAAAGTACTAATACTAACTTTCTTTCTGTAACACCCCAAACCCGGCCCAAACATTACGACCGAATTTGGTATGCTACGGAGGAAAAACTTTTGAAAATCCCTTTTTAAGTAGTTTTAAATTTTGATAAAAGATATTGTTTTGATTTAAAACAGTTGAGGTGTTATGAAGAAAGCATTACTTAATGTCATTTAAAAATATATTAAGTTAGGTTGTTACAGTTTCAAATGTACCCGATGGTACTTTAAAACATTTTGCGTTTAATTTGAGAAAACATGTGCATCCGTTTTAACATCATCAAATAGTTTAAACAAAACATTCAAAACATGCAGCAATAATAAAATAATCCTAGGAGGCCTTATTACAATTAAGCAACATAAACCCAAAAGAAAGATAGATAAAATCCAAAATTCATTTATTAAAAATCTCCACTGCATGGCCACCTCGAGTCCATCCGGCTCCTCACCCGCGATCTACGAGTCACCTGAAAAATTAAAGGAGAAGGTGAGTCACCAAGACTCAATGTGTAACCCTTCCCCGATTTAGTGCAACAACATACACAAATCATAACCAATTAACATGCATAAGTTTAAAAATGCACCCAATCCTAACCATCCAAACACCTTTCTCTACCCCGTGTGGTACCAAACCACTGGTGGTGCCAAACCACTGGTGACGTATAGTCACAGATGTGATGCCAAATCACTGGAGATACCAAATCTCTGGTGTCCGAAGACACAAATCGAATGATGGGGCCAACCCATCGTGTGATACCAAATCACTGGCAGACGATCCCATATCTCAAAGTGGGGCCAACCCACGGTGGTATCAACCACAAGGACAAGTCGCTATGAGGTGCCAAACCTCTGGAGGTACCAAACCTCTGGTGACCGTAGTCACAATGTGTTACCAAAACACTGGTGTCCGTCGACACAAATATCACTGCCCCCTCCACTCATCAACCCATATCAACAATTATAGTTAACAGAAATCATGCCAACATACTCATTTAGCAACATATATAGGATTTACCAATAATCATTTATTTTTCACATATACCAAATATGTCATGCTTCCCAAAAGCATCAAATAGCAAATCATATTGTCAAGGACTTACCTGAAGCCTTGCTATACCTTTATGGTATTAAACTCAAATCTACACAAATCCGATTAGCATACACATAATACTTTGCAAGTTAATTAAATTATAAAGTGTGTATGTACACACCTGATAATAGTGAGAACTACACTTTCCCGCTCGTCGATACCCTCGGAATCTCTAATAACAACTATAGGCGATTTCTCTTCGATTGATGGTTCATAACCCGATGAAGAACCACGAACGAACAATGGCTCGGGGGTACGAACGACTTCAAATAAACGATTATCGCCGGCAGAGGGTCCACATCCCGGTGGAAAGTCTCGAACTGCCGACACAGCCCTTCGTTTGAAATTTGAGGGTATAGCAGAACCACCCCTCTTCCAAACACTACGAACTGCTCTTTTCGAACCCATTCTTGATTGCTCCAAAATCTAACGTCCAAGGAAAGAAGATAATAAACAGACAATAGAGTCCCCTAAAACTTAATCGATTAGAAGACCATCTAAAACGATATAACAAGCAAAAAGATCCTTACCTTAACACTTCGATTAAATTCCGAAAATCGTCACTTGCCTATGGAGTTTGTCAAAATCCTTCAATGATAATATCCTTTTCCACACGATCTTAGAATGGCTATAGTCGACTATCAATAAAGAAATAATCAACACTCCACTATACCACTACCAAAATAAAAAGGTTTGTTTGAAAGAGAAGAGATAATAAATTCGGCCATGAACACTTACCTATTATCCAATTTGATTGAAGAAAAACCAAAAGAATCTACCCTTGAAAATTCGGCCAAAACAAAACAATAAGAGAAAGGGAAGTTTTGGCAAAATGATTAAATAGTCAAAGAAATTCGGCTATGGTTGATTTGTAATAACAAAAAGGATTCGATTAAAGTGGAGAAAGAGAAAGGAAAAAGGAAGAAGATGGAAGAGATTTCGATGGGAGAGGAATGTTTATGGCTTTGAACAAAAATGAAAGAAATAAAAAGAGAGATGGAGAGAAGGAAGTTTCGGCCAAGAGAAAGTAGGAGAAATATGGGTTGAACAAGTATGTAAGAATGGGAAAGATGTTGTGAGCAAAAGAAATTCGCCAAGCACAAAGATTGTTTCTGGGTTTTGATACACTTTGATGCACTAGGGAGAAACTTGCAAAAACTAGAAAGGATTTTCTACATGACACAAAAACAATTATTGAAGGCCAAAACAACACCTAAAACTCACCTTATGACCAAGACACATTCGGCTATAGGAAGTGTTTGTGGAGAGAAAAGAAAACAAAAGCCAAAACATGCACAAATGCCAAAAGTTGACTAACTATCCTCCCCAAATCTCCTAACAAAATTCGCCACCCCTTAGACACCCATACTGTCTACATACATGCACTAAAGGCCTAGGATTACTTTCCAAAACATCCTCCATATTCCATGCCTTTTGTCCCCTCATCATACCATAACCTTAAGATATCCTTCCATAACCTTAGGAATCTTATCCCTTATTTCATGCTTTCCTTTAAAATAAATTCAACTTACCAAAATGAAAGTCCAACCTATCATAAATAAGGTTTGACCGTCCATCAATGCTAGGATAAAAATAAAGTCTTCAAAATGTTAATCATGCTACTCAACCTCTAACCTCAAGCAACTATCCAAGCATCATAACCACCTTGCCATTAACTCCTCATGTGCTTTAATTAACACTTAAATTAACTTAAGTGCTAAGCTCACTTAATCCACTTCATTAAATAAACCATACTAAAAATTATCTAACTTCCTAAATAAAATCAAGCCTTCACAAGACTATGCTAACACACAAAATTCCTACCCGAGCCAACACAAAAATAATACTCAAATTTTTCCTAAAGCTCAAGGCCCAATCCTACTAGGCCCAATTTCGGGATGTTACAAATCTACCCTCCTTAAAAATAATTTCGTCCTCGAAATTACTTACTAACGAACAATCGTACATCCTATCTCACCACACTATGCTCTTGCTGCGCACTCTGATCTTAATAAAACCAACATACTTTCTACTAAATCTTGGAATCCCTGACCAGACCCAACTGGTTTCGTCATAGCCATTCTGCCTCTACCACGTCTTCTAGACTCATATCTACGATCGCGCTTTAATCTGATTAAGAAGTTTTATGCATTAATACTTTTGTTCCACTTGTTTATGCGCGAACTATTTTATGGAAACAAAGTTTTCGAAGTTGTTCTTTCGATCAATCAAAATTTTAAGTCTTCTGTCCTAATTTACAAAGAAAAGTACATCCATTCCCTATACCTTTCATACCTATGCACTCTTCTGGGCATTATCATCTGCTTTCTATCCTGTGGGTATTTTAGTCATTTTCCTACTGAGGATATTTTTGTAATAAACCAAGAAATTTGAAAACTTTTATAAATTAAAACATTTTGTAATTTCTAAAATCGAGGAGTATTTTCGAGAAATTCTCAATTTGAAGATATAACAAAATTTTGAAAACCAGGGGTATTTTGGTAATTTTGGTAAACCGAGATTATTTGAAAATTTTTGAAGATAAATTTGTCCTACTATCTAAAAGAGATAATTTAGTGATTTTAAAACCAAGTTTTCCTAAAAACATAGCTAGTCCCTTTCGGGTTTTATTTAGGGTTTTGCCTATGACCGAGTCCTCTTGGTTTGGGTGAACCGAAGCTACGCACTAGGTAGGAATCCCGCGAAGAGGAGGTGAGTCACGAGGACCGCTTAAATACCAAGCTCTTCCGATCCAATCCTAGACATGCGCACTAAGGTTACCACACCCTAACTCTCGGCGACTTGGTCACGGGTTGGTTTTAATTAGGCCATTAAAGTCTTATGAGTTTTGTTGGGGTGGACTAGTCCTAAGGTTCAACACCTATCACACTAACTACGTTCCCTTCTTACCCTTCTATAATAATAATCCATACAAAAAGTTAGAGGTACTTACCTGGGCGGATCGGTGCCGGAGACTCGGTGCCATGCTTATTCAAAACCATAATGTTTCAAATAGACCTACCAAAACATTTTTGGGCCTTGGGCCCCACAAATTGAGCTTTGAACCGGCTCGATACAAATTGTAACACCCCAAACCCGCCCAAACATTACGACCGAATTTGGTATGCTACGGAGGAAAAACTTTTGAAAATCCCTTTTAAGTAGTTTTAAATTTTGATAAAAGATATTGTTTTGATTTAAAACAGTTGAGGTGTTATGAAGAAAGCATTACTTAATGTCATTTAAAAATATATTAAGTTAGGTTGTTACTGCTTTCAAATGTACCCGATGGTACTTTAAAACATTTTATGCTTTAATTTGAGAAAACATGTGCATCCGTTTTAACATCATCAAATAGTTTAAACAAAACATTCAAAACATGCAAGAATAATAAAATAATCCTAGGAGGCCTTATTACAATTAAGCAACATAAACCCAAAAGAAAGATAGATAAAATCCAAAATTCATTTATTAAAAATCTCCACTTTGCATGGCCACCTCGAGTCCATCCGGCTCTCACCCGCGATCTACGAGTCACCCAAAATGAAAGGAGAAGGTGAGTCACCAAGACTCAATGTGTAACCCTTCCCGATTTAGTGCAACAACATACACAAATCATAACCAATTAACATGCATAAGTTTAAAAATGCACCCAATCCTAACCATCCAAACACCTTTCTCTACCCCGTGTGGTACCAAACCACTGGTGGTGCCAAACCACCGGTGACGTATAGTCACGGATGTGATGCCAAATCACCGGAGATACCAAATCTCTGTGTCCGAAGACACAAATCGAATGATGGGGCCAACCCATCGTGTGATACCAAATCACCGCGCACGATCCCATATCTCAAAGTGGGGCCAACCCACAAAGTGGTATCAACCACGAGGACAAGTCGCTATGAGGTGCCAAACCTCCGGAGGTACCAAACCTCGGTGACCGTAGTCACAATGTGTTACCAAAACACCGGTGTCCGCGACACAAATATCACCGCCCCTCACTCATCAACCCATATCAACAATTATAGTTAATGTAAATCATGCCAACATACTCATTTAGCAACATATATATGATTTACCAATAATCATTTATTTTTCACATATACCAAATATGTCATGCTTCCCAAAAGCATCAAATAGCAAATCATATTGTCAAGGACTTACACAAAGCCTTGCTATACCTTTATGGTATTAAACTCAAATCTACACAAATCCGATTAGCATACACATAATACTTTGCACGTTAATTAATTATAAAGTGTGTATGTACACACCGATAATAGTGAGAACTACACTTTCCCGCTCGTCGATACCCTCGGAATCTCTAATAACAACTATAGGCGATTTCTCTTTGATTGATGGTTCATAACCCGATGAAGAACCACGAATGAACAATGGCTCGAGGGTACGAACGACTTCAAATAAACGATTATCGCCGGCAGAGGGTCCACATCCCGGTGGAAAGTCTCGAACTGCCGACACAGCCCTTCGTTTGAAATTTGAGGGTATAGCAGAACCACCCCTCTTCCAAACACTACGAACTGCTCTTTTCGAACCCATTCTTGATTGCTCCAAAATCTAACGTCCAAGGAAAGAAGATAATAAACGGACAATAGAGTCCCCTAAAACTTAATCGATTAGAAGACCATCTAAAACGATATAACAAGCAAAAAGATCCTTACCTTAACACTTCGATTAAATTCCGAAAATTGTCACTTGCCTATGGAGTTTGTCAAAATCCTTCAATGATAATATCCTTTTCCACACGATCTTAGAATTGCTATAGTCGACTATCAATAAAGAAATAATCAACACTCCACTATACCACTACCAAAATAAAAAGGTTTGTTTGAAAGAGAAGAGATAATAAATTCGGCCATGAACACTTACCTATTATCCAATTTGATTGAAGAAAAACCAAAAGAATCTACCCTTGAAAATTCGGCCAAAACAAAACAATAAGAGAAAGGGAAGTTTTGGCAAAATGATTAAATAGTCAAAGAAATTCGGCTATGGTTGATTTGTAATAACAAAAAGGATTCGATTAAAGTGGAGAAAGAGAAAGGAAAAAGGAAGAAGATGGAAGAGATTTCGATGGGAGAGGAATGTTTATGGCTTTGAACAAAAATGAAAGAAATAAAAAGAGAGATGGAGAGAAGGAAGTTTCACCAAGAGAAAGTAGGAGAAATATGGGTTGAACAAGTATGTAAGAATGGGAAAGATGTTGTGAACAAAAGAAATTCGCCAAGCACAAAGATTGTTTCTGTTTTGATACACTTTGATGCACTAGGGAGAAACTTGCAAAAACTAGAAAGGATTTTCTGTTATGACACAAAAACAATTATTGAAGGCCAAAACAACACCTAAAACTCACCTTATGACCAAGACACATTCGGCTATAGGAAGTGTTTGTGGAGAGAAAAGAAAACAAAAGCCAAAACATGCACAAATGCCAAAAGTTGACTAACTATCCTCCCCAAATCTCCTAACAAAATTCGGCCACCCCTTAGACACCCATACCGTCTACATACATGCACTAAAGGCCTAGGATTACTTTCCAAAACATCCTCCATATTCCATGCCTTTTGTCCCCTCATCATACCATAACCTTAAGATATCCTTCCATAACCTTAGGAATCTTATCCCTTATTTCATGCTTTCCTTTAAAATAAATTCAACTTACCAAAATGAAAGTCCAACCTATCATAAATAAGGTTTGACCGTCCATCAATGCTAGGATAAAAATAAAGTCTTCAAAATGTTAATCATGCTACTCGAACCTCTAACCTCAAGCAACTATCCAAGCATCATAACCACCTTGCCATTAACTCCTCATGTGCTTTAATTAACACTTAAATTAACTTAAGTGCTAAGCTCACTTAATCCACTTCATTAAATAAACCATACTAAAAATTATCTAACTTCCTAAATAAAATCAAGCCTTCACAAGACTATGCTAACACACAAAATTCCTACCCGAGCCAACACAAAAATAATACTCAAATTTTTCCTAAAGCTCAAGGCCCAATCCTACTAGGCCCAATTTCGGGATGTTACACTTTCTATTATTTAGCCTAAAATAAGTGAAGTTGTTTATTAATCTAAATTAACTAATTACTAAGCTAAAGACGCAAAGACAAAAAGAATGAATTGGGGAAATACTTGGGAAAAACTCAGTTGATTAAAACGATACCCTTAGGAAGAATCCACCTAGACTTCACTTGTTATCTAACACTCGAACTGCACGATTTATTCACTTGACTTGATCTCAGAGGATTCCCTAATGTACATTAGACCCTCTCTCGAAGCGAATAACGACTAACCCTAGGTTGATTAATTGTAATCTCTTTCTAATTAAAACCCCTAGAATCGCATTAACTCGATCTATGGATTCCCATATTAGGTTTCACCCTAATCCGGCAACGCTTCGTCACCCTATCTCTAGGCACGCGAACAACTCCGCTGTAATTATGCTAGATCTATGAATAGGTAGGGACTTTTGCTCCACCACCTAAGCACATCATACTTGAATTAATATCCGCGAAATATCAACACAAGAATTAAGCATACATAATTAAGAACAAATCAAGTATTTATCATATAGTTCAGAAAACAATAACAAGATTCATCTAGGTTTCATCCCCCATAGGTATCTGAGGGGTTTAGTTCATAATAATAAAGAAAAACATCTCAGAAGAAAAGATAAAACAAAACATAAGAAATCCCTAAAACTCCCTGAAGGAAATTAAGGAGAAATCCTCCGTCTTGAGTAAAATTCCGGCTTCTTGAGATGGGTCAACTGGCTATCCCTTGAGAGTTTCCCACAAATCTGACCTTTTCGGCTCAGCTCCTTGGCCTAGCTAACCGCCTGACAAAAGCCCTGGCAGAAGCCTTCTGCCGAACTCCCCCCTTAAGTTGCCCCCTAGGGTGTTTATATAGATTTTGAGATGTGTTACTTGGCCTCCAATTATCCTAATTTGAGTGCAATTCCTATTTGGGGGTTTAATTAGACTTTGGAGTGTGTTTCTTTGCCTCCAAGCATCCAAATCCGAGTAAAACTCCTCTTGGTCGCGGCAGGGACACGGCCATGGCACACGCCTGTGTGAATCGTGGCCAGGCCATGTGGACTCCTTTCATGAGGCACGGCCGTGTGGTCTTGGGCCCCGGCCGTGTTCTAGTATATTTGAGGAGGCACGGCCATGTGGGCTTTAGTCCAGGCCGTGTCGATTTCTTCTTTGGCCCAGTTTGGTTCGTTTTGAGCCCGTTTCTCGTTCTTTTTATTCTTGGGTGCTTTCCTGAGTATAAGACATGAAAAGAAAGGATTAAGTGCACCAAATTATATAAAATAAGGGATAAATCATCCAAAAACATGCTAAATGTGGGACTAAAATATGTTACTTTTACGGTTTATCAAATACCCCCACACTTAAGCTTTTGCTTGTCCTCAAGTAAAATTCTCAACTCATAATTAAAACAAACTTCCCTTAAATCATAATAGTCATTAATAATGTTTCGTCATAATTCAAGGATAATTCATACATGGATAATTCAACTCAAAGGGTTCTAAAGATTCAAACAATCTAAGTCATACATTTGTAGCACAAAACATAGGTGTTGTCCCCTCATCTAAATAATTACCTCTGATTCAAAACCGACAAGAATTGACATCCTCACTAAAGATTCACTCAAATCACTCAAGGTGTTTAAGGTTCAGAATTAAGCACTCAAAAGTCAAACATGAAGAGTTAATCCCATAAGCTTGCATGAAAATCAAATCTCCACCACTATAAAATGAGATGATACACAAATCAAAAGGTCTTCAACAGGGTTGTAATGGGGCTTGGGTTAAGGTGTGGATAAAGGCTGAATTAAAAGGTTAGAATCGAGATTGAATTGACAAATTACCTAACTAGTACTAATGAACTAATAATAAGTAATTACATCAATTGAAAACAAATAATATGAGCTTCTTCTTCAATATTTGGAATTCAAACGTATAAGCTCATTTAATCACAAAACTAATAATGAATATACTTCGATTTTTTTTTCAAGAACAAATCAAATATATAAAAAAGGATAAATTACTGAAATAAAACACATAGTTAGGCTATTAATCAAATCAAATCTCGATATAAGGGTAGTCAAAAGGAATGGAGATAACAAAAACAAAGGGTTTCTGGGTTGAAATTAGTGGGTGAGTCAAAAAAAAGGGTTGTTAGGTTTAAACGGGGTTCACTAGGGGTTAATTATGAAGGTAGGTTTTTAGTGGAGTAAGTGGATTAAATCCTAGGTGCCTTTATCATTTCTGTATATCAAATTAAAAGTGTGGTCTCGACATGTATAATCGATGCAAGTTCTAGAGTAACAAATCAATGTTGACACACTCATAATCAATGAAGTGAGCAAGGAAAAGATTTTATGCTCTATAAGGCTTAAAATCTCGCAAAAATTATGGGTGTTTTGATAACAACCCTGTAAATTTCAAACTTCAAAGTAACATTCAAATTCAGGTGGACAACCTAGAAAATTTTTAATTTCTAAAAAATAGACTTATCATGCTTGATTCTCTAGTATTCTTAGAATTTAATTATCAATGCACAATTATCAATGACTTAATTTAAAACATATCAATAAAAATCATAAATCATAGGAATTTCATTCTAATGATAATATGAGAAACTTACTTTAAGAAACAAGACATAATTCAGATTTGAGAATAATACAAAAGTTTGGCACCCAATTTCGTGGAATTTGAGAATAATGAAAAAATTAGGCACCTTTTTAGGTTGTTCACCCCCCCACACTTAAGATGTACATTGACCTCAATGTACAAAGTTAGATAATAACACAATAATACTAAAATCATAAGATATGGGGAGAAGTGAAACTTCCTGAATTATGGATGAAATTAATGAAAAGAAACCGAATCGGATTGGAGGTGAACGTGGGGAAGCGCCTCGAACCGTTTGAACTTGAATCCTCAAGGTAGCCGGTCTGATTTTATTGTATCCTAAGCTAAATCTAAATTGTATGAAGAATAAGAAGAAAATAATAAAGAAAATAAAAATAAAAATAAAAATAAAAATAAAAATAAAAATAGAAGTAAATAAAAATAAGAATAAAAGTAAATAATGGAAAATGAAATAAGAAAGACAACTGAACAAGAAAAAGGAAGAAGGGGGCTCTAAATAGAGATTATGGATCTGGTGGTTGCCCCCGCCTTGTACCTTCCTCGTGATGGCCACACGGCTGGCCACGGCCACGGCCGTGTGCAAGGCCGTGTGGTATGGAAATCTGTACCTTGGTTAGTTTATGGTTAGGTGCTAAAAGGAAAAATAAAAGTAAAAATAAAAAAAAATGTAAAAATTAATGGGGTTAGTGCTCGGGTTGCCTCCCGAGAAGCGCTCGTTTATAATCTTAAGCTAGACTTTACCTCTCATTCGTATGGTCATGGTGGTTTGAGGAGGTGAAAATCCTTTCTCATGCGATCAATTCGGTTGTGGATATAAAGTTTAAGTCGAGTAGTGTTTACCTTAGAAGTGCTAAATTTAGGATTAGTTACCTCGACTGTTCCATCTGGGAAGATTTTGAGTACCCGATCTCCTATCTTAAGCTGGGTTGTCCCATCGTTAAGTTTCTCGTGGAGTTGCCTCGTTTTTGCTTCGTGTATTTTTAGTCTCTCCTTGAAGTGTGTCTTCCATTCGTCTAGTTCATCGATCCGAAGCTTTCGTTCCTCATGATTTTCTTCTTTATTGACACGAGGTCTAGGATCTGGCTCAGCTAGGTGATTTCGTGATGCTTCCTGTAAAGAAGGTTGAACCAAATGGTTATCAATAGAATTAACGTTCGTACCTTTATTACTCGATGTCCTAGCTGAGTCAAGAGCTTGAAGAGTGATTGTTTCGTCGTCTACACGAAGTGTGAATTCACCAAATTCTTCCTCTGTGTGGTCTTTCTTTATTGCATCGGGATATGGCACACGAGGTTCGTACTCTGTAATTGCCGGTTTTGGTATATCATGGCACACTTCAACCTTACCTTCACTTACCACAGGTTCTTCCCTTGGGTTTGGTTGCGTCTAACCCTTCACTATCGTAAATGGCTTGATTTTGCTCTCGAGAGTTAGTTTCGATATTGCTTGGCAAGCTTCCTTGTGGTAGTTCTCGAGATCGACTTAGCAAGTTGTATAACTGACTTAGTAAGTTCCCCAACTGACTCAGTAAGTTCCCCAACTTGGTTCTTGATCACTTTGATTGATGCTTGTTGGTCATTAAGTGTTGTCTCAATTTTTTGGAGACAGTTATCTGTAGCTGCCATGAATTTTGTTAGCATCTCTTCAAGTTTCGACTCCTCTTCCTGTTGGTGAGGTGGTTGTTGAAAGTTTGGAGGAAGTTTCGGTCTTTGGCTACTTTGATCATCCTACGAGAAATTGGGATGGTACCTTCAACCTGCATTATAAGTGTTATCATAAAAATTATTTTGAGGTCTAGAATAGTTATCCATATAGTGGACTTGTTCGTTCTCCATGCCATATCCGTAGGGTGGGTACACAGGATTCGCCACGCCTCCTAGATTTGAGTCATATTGCATTATTGGGTGTACGTCGAGGTTGAAGACACTGGCTGCTTTGGCTGGCCTTGTCCTTGTAACTTGCCACTGATAGTTATTCAATGACATTTTCTCTATAAACTAAAATTTTCCTGACAAAAGCAAATAAAAGAAAATTTAGCAAAGTAAAAATAATAATAATAATAATAATAATAATGGCTAAAGTAATAAAAATAGAGTTTTCTTAATATTTTAGTTCCCCGGCAACGGCGCCAAAAACTTGATCGCTGTGAAGTTAGAGTTTTAAAATTTATAATGAGAATGATTCAACCTGGAAACTAACTATGACAACGATTGAGGCAAGTGCACCTATCGAACAGTAGTATAGCTTAGGCAAGACCGGATTGTCGAACCCAAAGGAACTAAAAGTACTAATACTAACTTTCTTTCTATTATTTAGCCTAAAATAAGTGAAGTTGTTTATTAATCTAAATTAACTAATTACTAAGCTAAAGACACAAAGACAAAAAGAATGAATTGGGGAAATACTTGGGAAAAACTCAGTTGATTAAGACGATACCCTTAGGAAGAATCCACCTAGACTTCACTTGTCATCTAACACTGAACCAGACGATTTATTCACTTGACTTGATCCATAAGATTCCCTAATGTACATTAGACCCTCTCTCGAAGCGAATAAAGACTAACCCTAGGTTGATTAATTGAAATCTCTTTCTAATTAAAACCCCTAGAATCGCATTAACTCGATCTATGGATTCCCATATTAGGTTTCACCCTAATCCGGCAACGCTTCGTCACCGTATCTCTAGGCGCGCGAACAACTCCGCTGTAATTATGCTAGATCTATGAATAGGTAGGGACTTTTGCTCCACCATCTAAGCACATCATACTTGAATTAATATCCGCGAAATATCAACACAAGAATTAAGCATACATAATTAAGAAGAAATCAAGTATTTATCATATAGTTCAGAAAACAATAACAAGATTCATCTAGGTTTCATCCCCCTCAAGTATCTGAGGGGTTTAGTTCATAATAATAAAGAAAAACATCTCAGAAGAAAAGATAAAACAAAACATACGAAATCCTTAAAACTCCCTGAAGGAAATTAAGGAGAAATCCTCCGTCTTGTGTAGAATTCCGGCTTCTTGAGATGGATCAACTGGCTATCCCTTGAGAGTTTCCCACAAATCTGACCTTTTCGGCTCGGCTCCTTGGCCTAGCTAACCGCTCGACAAAAGCCCCGGCGTAAGGCTTCGCGCGAACTCCCCCCTTAAGTTGCCCCCTAGGGTGTTTATATAGGTTTTGAGATGTGTTACTTGGCCTCCAAGTATCCTAATTTGACTGCAATTCCTATTTGGGGGTTTAATTAGACTTTGGAGTGTGTTTCTTTACCTCCAAGCATCCAAATCCGAGTAAAACTCCTCTTTGCCACGGCAGGGACACGCTCATGGCACACGCCCGTGTGAATCGTGGCCAGGCCGTGTGGACTCCTTTCATGAGGCACGACCGTGTGGTCTTGGGCCCAGGCCGTGTTCTAGTATATTTGAGGAGGCACGGCCGTGTGGGCTTTAGTCCAGGCCGTGTCGATTTCTTCTTTGGCCCAGTTTTGTCTGTTTTGAGCCTGTTTCTCGTTCTTTTTATTCTTGGGTGCTTTCCTGAGTATAAGACATGAAAAGAAAGGATTAAGAGCACCAAATTATATAAAATAAGGGATAAATCATCCAAAAACATGCTAAATGTGGGACTAAAATATGTTACTTTTACGGTTTATCACCGGCACTTAAAGAACCACTAATCCCATATCCAGCACAGTTAAAGAAAGACCGCATGGACGCACAATTCGGTAAGTTTCTTGAACTGTTTAAACAATTACATATTAACCTACCTTTTGTTGAAGCTATTTCGCAGATGCCTACATATGAAAAATTTCTAAAGGAGCTCTTAACGAATAAAAGGAAGCTTGAAGAATTGTCAACCGTGGAGCTTAACGAGGAATGCTCAGCTATTCTCCAGAATAAGTTGCCAACCAAATTGAAAGATCCAAGAAGTTTTACTATTCCTTGTTTAATTGGTAGTTTAAATATTGAGAAAGCATTAGCTGACGTAGGTGCCAGTATTAATTTAATGCCTTATAAAATGTTCAAGCACCTCGGTCTTGGGGAACCAAAACTCACTAGGATGAGTATCCAACTAGCCGATAGATCTATTAAATACCCTAGGGGAATTATTGAAGACATTTTAGTTAAAGTTGATAAATTCATATTTCCTGTTGACTTTGTTGTGCTTGACATGGATGAGGATGTTGAAGTACCTTTAATTTTAGGACGCCCATTTTTAGCCACTGCTAGGGCTAATATTGATGTAGGTAATGGTAAGCTTGCGCTTAGGGTAGGTGATGAGGAGATTATCTTTAAAATCTATGATGCTATGAGATACTCTAAAGAGCAAGATGATTTCTGTTATTTTATTGAATCTATTGATCATTTTATTCAAGATTCTTTTCAGGAAATAATACATAAAGACACGTTGGAACTGTGCCTTGTTCAAGGCGAGGAGGCAGATGATGATGCCAATGAGATGGGGGAGACAAAAATCGAAATAAATCCTAATAGCTCCTCCCTAAGACAGAAAGAGTATGAGGGCATTGAAATAAACAATGAATCTAAACAAAGACCCTCTATTGAAGAACCCCCCAAATTGGAATTGAAACAGTTACCAACATACTTAGAGTACGCATTCCTTGGGAGCAATTCTACACTACCGATAATTATTGCTTCAGACCTAGAACCCAATGAGAAAGAAGAGTTACTACAGGTGTTAAAGGAGCATAAAAGAGCCATAGCTTGGAAAATCTCTAACATTAAAGGGATAAGCCCATCGTTTTGCACCCACAAAATCTTAATGGAAGATGAATATAAACCATGTGTGCAACCTCAAAGACGATTAAATCCCAATATGAATGAAGTTGTCAAAACCGAGGTAATTAAACTTCTAGATGCTGGAATTATTTATCCTATTTCGATAGTTCTTGGTAAGTCCATGCGAGTTGTTCCAAAGAAAGGAGGCATGACTGTCATAGCTAATGAGAAGAATGAATTAATTCCAACAAGAACAGTCACAGGTTGGAGAGTTTGGGTCGACTATAGGAAACTGAACGATGCCACAAGAAAAGACCACTTTCCTCTACCCTTCATTGATCAGATGCTAGAAATATTATCTGGGCATATATACTACTGCTTCCTAGATGGGCTCTCTGGCTACTTCCAAATCCCCATAACTCCTGAGGATCAAGAAAAGACAACATTCACATGTCCATACAGTATGTTTGCTTATCGAAGAATGCCTTTTGGATTATGTAACGCTCCTGCCACTTTTCAGTGCTGCATGCTAGCCATCTTTGACGAACTTGTGGAAGATATCATGGAGGTATTTATGGACGACTTTTCGGTATTTGGTAATTCGTTCCACCTTTGCCTTAAAAATTTAAAACGAGTTTTAATGAGATGTGAGGAAACGAACCTTGTGCTTAATTGGGAAAAGTGTCACTTCATGGTTCGAGAAGGGATTGTGTTAGGTCATAAAATTTCTAGTAAATGGATTGAGGTCGATAAAACAAAAATTGAAACCATAGAAAAATTACCTCCTCCCGCCTCGCTAAGGCTATTAGAAGTTTTTAGGACATGTCGGTTTCTATAGAAGATTTATTAAGGATTTTTCTAAAATAGCTAAGCCTTTGACGAAATTACTAGAAAAAGATGTACCTTTCAATTTTGATCAGGAATGTTTAGATGCATTTAATACTCTAAAAACTAAATTAACAAATGCCCCAATTATTATTGCACCTGATTGGAATTTACCCTTTGAACTAATGTGTGATGTGAGTGATTTTGCAGTAGGTGCAGTTTTAGGTCAGCGAAGAGACAAGCATTTTCAACCGATCTATTACGCTAGCAAGACACTGACGGTCGCACAAGAGAATTACACCACCACAGAAAAAGAATTGCTAGCTGTGGTTTTTGCATTTGATAAATTTAGACAATATTTAATATTATCTAAAGTCATCGTTTACATCGACCATTCAAATTTTTCGTTATCTTTTAACTAAATCGATGCAAAACCTAGACTCATAAGATGGATTCTACTTTTACAGAATTTGATTTGGAAATTCGTGATAAGAAAGGAGCCAAAACCCGGCGGCAGACCATCTTTCTAGACTTGAAAATCCACATCTTAAAGAACTTGATGAGAGTGAGATTAATGACTCGTTTCTGAAGAACAACTCTTGGCTATATCCGACGCCGAGGTACCTTGGTTTGTAGATATCGCAAATTATTTAGTCGCTAACGTCTTACCAAAGGGTTGACACATCAAAGAAAAGAAGCGATTCTTTCTCGATGTGAAAAACTATTTTGGGAGGACCCTTTTCTTTTTCGTATATGTGCAGATCAAGTAATTCAGAGATATGACGCGAGGGAAGAAGCAAGCAAAATCCTAGAACATTTCCATTCAGGACCAACAAGAGGACATTACAGTGGGACGAAAACAGCACATAAAACACTCAAATCAGGTTTTTATTGGCCCACTCTGTTCAAGGACGCTAACAGGTATGTTAATTCATGTGATAAATGTTAGAGAACAGGTAATATCTCTAAACGCGATGAAATGCCTCAATCATATATGCTATCATGTGAAATATTTGATGTATGGGGTAACGATTTTATGGGTCCATTCCCTAGCTCATTTGGGAATAAATACATCCTCGTAGAGGTTGATTACATGTCAAAATGGGTGGAAGCTCAAGCTTTACCCACCAATGATGCAAGAGTGGTAGTGCGATTTCTTAAGAAACTTTTCTCTCGATTTGGAACACCTAGAGCAATTATTAGGGATAGGGGTACTCATTTTTGTAACGCCCAATTCGAGAAAATCTCAAAGAAATATGGAGTACACCACAAAAAAACTACCCCTTATCACCCTCAAACCAGTGGACAAGTCGAAGTATCCAATAGAGAACTTAAACGTATCCTAGAGAAAACTGTAGAATTAAACAAGAAAGATTGGGCATCAAAAGTAGACGACGCTTTATCGGCCTATAGAACCGCCTTTAAAACTCCCATAGGAACATCCCCATACAAACTTGTTTACGGGAAGAGTTGTCATTTACCATTTGAACTCGAACATAAAGCATTTTGGGCTATAAAATTCTTAAACTACGATCTTAAACTTGCAGGCGAGAAAAGATTGATGCAGTTGAACGAGCTTGATGAGTGGCGAGCAAACGCCTACGCAGAGCTCACTTGCTTATACAAAGACGCAACAAAGCGACGCCATGATGCTCGCCTAAGCGACCTAAACAATTCGAAGTTGGAGATCTCGTGTTACTTTATAATTCAAGACTCAAATTATTCCCTGAAAAGCTGAAATCAAGATGGTCAGGTCCATTCGTAATCAAAACTATTTTCCCCTACGGCACAATCGAGGTAACTCATCCGGCTTATGGCACTTTCAAGGTAAACGGTCAGCGACTGAAAATTTATAATGGTGAAATTTTAGGGATATGAGAGAGGAGCTTCAGCTCTGTGAACCTTCATATAGAAATGAAAACAGGGTAAGTCTAGCTTAAGAATTTAAACGAGCGCTTCTCGGGAGGCAACCCGAGCACTAACCTCATTAATAATCATATTTTTTTATTTTAGCATCTAACTAAGAACTAACTAATTTCATAAGCGCAGGATTTCCTTCCCACACGGCCTAGAACACGGGCGTGGCCGTGGCCGTGTGAAACACCACGGGAAGAGACAAATGCGTTGCGGAGACCATGTGGGCCAAGGAAGAAAAAAAAATTTCCCAACACGGGCTACGATAAAACACCAGGACCGTGCGATGAGGCCGTGGCCGAAACTGAGTAAAAGACATGGGCTACAATTAAAGGGGCCACGGCCGTGCGATGCAGCTGTGGTCGATACTGAGTAAACGACACGGGCGTGAGACATGCCCGTGCCCAGAAGCCGTGGTTGAAACTGAAAGAACCACACGGGCGTGAGGCACGCCCGTGCCTATAGGGCGTGGTCGACACTGACTAAATCAACACGGGCGTGCTAACGGTCACACGGGCGTGGGAGAAGCGAACAAGATAGTACATGACCGTGTGATACGGGCGTGTGATCCAACACGCCCAGGTAACACGGGCGTGGGACACAACTCAGACGCGCTTAAACTCAAAATTCTCGTGGCACACGGGCTAAATAAAAAAAACACTAGCGTGGCCCCTAACCGTGTTCACTATTTCCTATTTAAACCAACCCACTATTCATCTTCTCCCCAATTCCTTAACCTCAAAACCCTAGCCGTTTCTCCCTCTCCCCTACTCACTCCGACCATCACCGTTAACACCCACCCCAAGCTTCCTCCTCTCTCTTTTTCCTCTTTCCCCCCTCTCTTCTTCTCCACACAAGTCCACGCCCATGCAACTCTTGTCCCGCAGACCATGCCCGTGCAACACCGCCACGACCGTGCGCCATCACCACATCCGTGCCACCACTTCCCCCAACTCCACCGGTTCACCATTCTCCACTATCATTTGCTTATTTCTTTAATTTTTCATTATTTTATTTCATTTTATTATTTTTTTCATTGTTCTTATTTCATGATTTAGATTTTTATGATTTTCTTAGTATTTGCTTTACTTAGTTTAATTCTATTCTGATATTTCTTCATAGTTTTAGCATTCCTTGATGATTTACTTAATAAACTATTTAGAACTATTAGGAATTTCATTCTTGGCTGGCAATAATACTTGAATCATTGAATACCCTTTATTTTTAGGTATGTAATGACTCCACCAAGAGGGAAAAAGACTGCCGTTCCCGTTTCCAAAAAACGGAAAGGTACCAGTGCAACTTCCTCAAGCACTTCCGCCGAAGTGCGCCATCCATTCCTACGGTTTCCTCCGGGATCACAGGGGGACCTTTTTCAGATACTTCGTGCGCGACCCCTCAGCGTAGGGAGGTGCATTATTTGGACCGCTTTGGAGCAGGTCCAACTAGCCGACGACGTCCGGGCCCTCCTGACTACCGACCCATGGGGGCAATTCTTCGAGATCATTGAGCCCACATATCTAGAGCTCATTTTTGAGCTCTGCTCCACATTCCACCTCCAGACGGTGATGACGAACCACGATGACCCCAGCACAATCCAATTTCGTCTCGGAGGCATTGTACGTGAACTGAGTGTCCCACTGTTCGGGGTCGCCTTGGGGCTCTACACCGACGAATTCATGGCGGACAATGATCTCGAGAACCTCTATCTCCACATCCATAACTTCCCTTCTAGATGTTGGAATAACTTAGCCCCCATCTCGGCCACTTATGACCCTAGTCGCTCCAAGGCGACAGCTCTCGCCCCATCCCTGAGATACTTACACGCCATCTTAGCTCATACATTGACAGGTAGGCGAGAGAGCATCGGCGTCGTCAATACTCACGACGCCTACTTCCTATGGTGCATGGCGAACGGGCACGTCTTCCACTTAGCCTACTTCATAGCTCACGCCATTCAACATCAGACGGAGAAGCATAGGAGAGGGGTCATCTCCATGGGTCCCTACATCACACGTCTGGCTCGGTATTTTAGACTCCTCAACACCGCCGCTCAGTCCTCCTCACTCACACTGATAGGACAGATGCCCCCACAGGGCATCCAGACGATGCTCTACATGAGGATGATTAATCGTCGCCGTGGGTTCGATCCTCCCCAGTATAGGCTATCACGAGCTACCGTCGACCCAGAGGACATTACTGATGATGTCCCTACACAGCATGAGGAGCCACCTTCGGCACCACAGCCCCCTCGCCGACCAGTTCATGCGGCTGCTTCAATTTCAGACATATCTGAGCGCCTAACACGATTCGAGCAGTAATGCTTCCAGCGTTTCGATCACATCGACGCCACCCTCCACCAGATATGTCAGCACCTTCACATTTCATCGCCGCCCCCACCTCGCGAGCCTTCTGGCGATGAGGACTTCTGAGTCCTCTTTTATTTGTTATTTTCCTTTAAATTTTAGAATACTAAATTTCATTTTATTTTTATTTTCATTTTCATTTTATTTTTGACTCATGTTAAGTTATTTTTAGGTTTCATAACTACTATTACCAAATTTACATCTTTTGGCAATATTTGAGTAATCCTTACAGTCTAAAGAACCCACTGATTTAATCGCAGTTAAAAAGCCTAAAATAGCACTCTAGAATACCCAACTCTAATGAGGAAAATATACCACGCCCCCTTCAAGTTTTTCTACACTTCCAACTCAAGGAATCCATCCAAAATTCAGGAAGTTTCACTTCTCTATCTCTCTCTTATGATATCATGCTATTAATCTCTAGAACACATATCTTTGTACATTGAGGACAATGTACATCTTAAGTATGGGGGGTGAATTTTATCTTGAAAAGTTCCTAACTTTTTGCTTTATTCTCAAATCCCTGAATTATATCTTGTTCTTAAGTGAATGTTCTCATATTACTGTTAGAATGAAATTTCTTTTGATTTATGATTTTCATTGATATGTTTCGGATTAAGCCATAGTTAATTGTGCAGTGATGATTTAAACTTTAGGAGACTAGAGAATCAAGCATGATGAGTTTATTTTCAGAATTAAAAATTTGTTAGGTTGTCTACCTGAATCTAATTATTACCTTGAAGTTTGAAATTTACAAGGTTGACATCAAAAACCATAAATTTTTGTGAGATCTTGAGCCTTTTAGAGCATATATTTTTCGTGCTCACTTTATTGTTGGTTATGAGTGTGTCAACATTGATTTGTTATTCTAGAACTTGCTTCGATTATGCATGTCAAGATCACACTTTTGATTTGATATACTGAGATGATAAAGGCACCTAGGTTTTAACCCACTTACTCCATAAAAAGCCTACCTTCATAATTAACCCCTAGTGAACCCCTTTGAGACTAACAAACTATTTCTTGACTCACCCATTAATATTAACCCAAAACCCACTTTGTATTTGTTATCACCATTTCTCTTGACTACCCCTATATCAAGATTTGATTTGATTGGTTACTTAACTATTTTTTTTATTTCAGTTGTTAAATTCTATCTTATTATTATTGTATGTGATTTGTTCTTAAAAAAAAATTCTGGGAATCTATTCATTATTACTTCTTTGTTATTGGAGCTTAAGCAGTTAATTTTACATTTTGAGAAGAAGCTCGTGTTATTAGTGATGAATTCTTAATTGATGTAATTATTTAAGTTTTAGTTATTTTTCTAGTTAGGTAATTTATCAATTCAGTCTCGATACTAACCCTCTAATTCAGCCTTTATCCACACCTTTAACCCAAGCCCCGTTACAACCCATAAAAGACCTTTTGATTTGTGTATCATATCATTTTACAGTGGTGGAGATTCAATTTTCATGCAAGCTTATGGGATTAACTTTTCATGTTTGACTCTTGAGTGCTTATTTTTGAACCTTAAACACCTTGAGTGATTTGAGTGAACCCTTAGTGAGGATGTCAATTCTTGTTGATTTTGAATTAAAGGTGATTATTTAGGTAAAGGGAAACACCTATTTTTCATACTATAAAAACTATGACTTTGATTGTTCGAATCTTTAAGAACCTTCTGGTTAAATTATCAATGTATGAATTACCTATGAATTATGATGAAACATTATTGATGAAGGTTATGAATTAAGGAAATTCGATTTTAATTGTGAGTTGAGAATTTTGCTTGAGGACAAGCAAATGCTTAAGTGTGGGGGTATTTGATAAACCGTAATATATACATATTTTAATCCCACATTTCGCATACTTTTGGATGATTTAATCCTTTGAATTGTGGAATTTGATGCTCCTAATCCTTTAAATTCATGTTTTATACTTAGAAGAGCATCAGAGGATGAAAAGAACGAGAAACGGGCTGAAAACGGAGAAAATGGGCCAAAGTAGGAAATCAACACGGCCTGGAGTTCATCACATGGCTGTGCCACTTTAGCAGACTTGAACACGACCTGGGCTCGATTCACACGGGCGTGTCCCTGTCGTGGCAAAGATGAATTCTACTCGGAGAAGGTTACTTAGAGGCGAAGAAAGACATTCCGAAAGTCTATACAAACACCCTAAGTGTAACCTAAAAACGGGGGCAAAGCCGAGAGGGCTGAACACAGGAAATTACTCGAAGACAGCCAGTTGATTCATCCCAGAAGCCGGAATCACACTCAAGACGGAAGATCTTCCCTTCAATTTCCTTCAGGGGGTTTTAGGGTTTTTCTTATGTTTTGTTATTTACTTTCTTCTGAGATGTATTCTTTATTAAACATGAACTAAACCCCTCAAATACCTGAGGGGGATGAAAATTAAGACGGATCTTGTTATTGTTTTCTGAACTGTATGATAAATGCTTGATTTGTTCTTAATTATGTGTTCTTAATTCTTGTTTTAATATTTCAGGATATTGATTCAAGTATTGATGTGCTTAGGGAGTTGAGCAAAAGTCCCTGTTTAAGAGTAGATCTAGCATAGTTAAGCGGAGTTGATCGCAACCCTAGAGATAGGATGACGAAAATCTACCGGATTAGGGTCAAACCTAATATGGGAGTCCATAGATCGAGTTAATGCAACACTAGGGGTTTTAATTAGAAAGAGATTTCAATTAATCAACCTAGGGTTAGACGTTATTAGTCTGGAAAGGGATAATAATATAAATTAGGGAATCCTACGGATCAAGTCAAGTGAATAAATCATCTGGTTTAGAGTTAAATAACAAGTGAAGTCTAGGTGGATTCTTCCTCAGGTATTATCTTAATCAACTGATTTTCCCAAAAGTATTTCCCCAATTCACTCTCTGTGTCTTAGCATCCTTAGTTTAGCAATTAGTTAATTAAACATCGATTCTCTTAATACTTAGGCTAGATAATAAAAAGATAGTAACTACTAGTACTCTTGGTCCTTGAGGATACGATATTTCCGGCCTTGCCATAGCTATACTACGGAACGATAGGTACGCTTGCCTTATTTGTTGTCATAGTTAGTTTGGACACGATCACACACCATATAGGACCTTGTAAGGCCCATCCACCCCTGCACTCCAATAATGTCCACGACCCTCAGGGTATAGGGACTGCCCACGACCCTCTGGGTATTAGGGGCTATCAGTAAGCTTTATAGTGCCATGTGGTAAATCGCGATACAGACATGCAGTATGAACTGCCCGATCAGATAGTGATGATACGTAGCGAAGCTGACGAATAAGCGATACAGTGCAATGCGGTAAACCGCTATACCAGTAAAGTGCAGTTAAACTGCCAGATCAGATAAGTACACGCAACAAGGCTGATGTATGAGTTGTACGGTACAATGCGGTAACCCGCTAACAGCATAGTCCACGACCCTCAGGGTATTGGGACTGCCCACGACCCTCTGGGTATTAGGGGCTAACAACCAGCAGACCACCGCGCCTCGATTCGATTTGCCTTTCCTTCTCTTCACAATCCCACCCAAAAACATTATATGCATATGTATGTGTGCAAACAGATGAACAGAATCAGAGTACAAGATTACAGACAATCATTCACATCCAGTTAGTCGAACTCAAATAGGAGTATACTCAATTACCCAGATTCAGTTTAATGGCTATGTAACCTCACAGAACAGTGACACCTAGTCAGACAATCAAACAAAAGCATATTGCACATACACACCCTGTCAACCGGGTTCAAAAACAAACATGTTACGCAACCAATCACGATTCTCACCTGAACCGAAGTCAGAACAGAGTCATAATTACCCTTACTAAAGCTTAGCCAAGGGATGAAACACACAGAGTCACAAGTACGCTTAAATTGACCTAGAATCAAAATCTGGCGAGATAGGGCCATACGCCCGTGCTCCGGCCGTGTGAAGCAGTCCAGGCCGTGTGGGGGTCCAAACGCCCGTGTGAAGGGTAGCACACGACCGTGTGACAGAGGCACACACCCGTGTGGTGCAGGGACACGGTCGTGTGAACAGGCCGTGTAACTCACTGCCCAATTTCGCTAAAGTCAAGTGCAGAGCAGACATGGCCGTGTGAGGGTCTCACACGTTCGTGTGCCACCAGACACGGCCGTGTGTTCCGATACACACGCCCATGTGGGATCCCTAAATTCCCAAATTAGCCACACGGCCGTGTGGCCAGGCCATGACACCAAATCCTCGAAACCTTAATTCTCAAACCCACACGCCCGTATGCCTAGGGGACACGGCCATGTAAAAATCGACAAAATCCCCAAACCGGCCACACGGCCGTATGGCTCCCAATTTGGCCTGAAAACCCTAATGCCCAATTTCACACGGCCGTGTGGGTCGACACACGCCCGTGTGGCCGTCGGGTGGTCACGAAACCACCCTAAAATAGCCCCAAAACCACCGTTTCAGCTCCAGATCTGTCCCCAACCTTTGCCCTATCAACATATATCAAAAAGTGACAATTTCCCATCACTTCCATCGACTAAAAACCCAAAACCAACGGTTTAGCCTACAGTGAAGAAAAGCCGAACATAAACTTTGCAAAAAATAAAAAATAAATAAAACAGTGTAGTAAAAGTTTGAATCCCACACCTGATTCGACGACGAAGAAGACGACAGTTAAGCAGAAATCCCCGATGCGAAAAACCAAAACCGATCTTTGAGTAATTTTGTCAAAAGCGAAAAGAAAAGCAAAAAGAGCAGAGAAGTAGCAGAACGTGAAAACGGGGAAAATCGAAAAATAAAAAATAAAAATAAAAATAAAGTAAAAGCAAATAAAAGCAAACTTATATCTTACAACACATAATTTAATAATTATAAATGATTATAATTATTAACTAAATAAAAACAAAACAAATTAAGAAGGCTCTCCAAAAACGCCCACCCCAAGACTCAAACCTAGAAACTAGAGGTACACTAACACTCCACTTAGCCACCAGACCAGAAGGCCCATTATGCCACTAAATTGCACGACCAAACACATATGTGCAGCCTCCTCACTGTCCCTATGCTCCAATCCTAAAACTTCTAGGCCCAAAATTCAGGGCGTTACAAAGATGGAATGTCCTATCTTTTGGTTTAAAGACGACTCCTTAACTATTTTAAAAGGTCGTGTTAGGATTTTGTAGTTATGGAAAGTGTTGTGGTATACATTGGTGACATTCTCCTTTACAATCGAAATCAAGAAGTCTATGCTTGTTTGCTCAAAAATATTCAAAGAATAGTTAAAGTTTCAAATGAAATATTTTTGTTGAAACCTAACAATTGCTTATTGCTTCAAATCGAGTGAAGAATGGAAGTGTCTGACTAAAGTGACCGCTTCGATTGCTACTGCGATAAACAAGTAAACAATGAACACACCAAATTGTTTATATTATTCGATTTTCCTACATTTGCGAAGTCTAACTCAGTGAATAATTCAATTATCTTTAATCCATATTTATGCAATCAACATATATGTTGATGAGCTAAGGGATTTGAGTGATGAATTATGCAAACTCCTTTATGACCTAATTTTTTTATTGTAAAAATGAAAAATTGCTCAACTCTAACAGCTCAAACAAGTAATACAAGAACAGTAAAGGCACTTTTGTAGCAATAAGTAATGTTTGTTTGATGTGGATGAAGAGGTTAGAACATTAATTACTTGTAAACAGAAAACAAGAAATTACAATGTAATGTTACAAATAATAAAAGGGTTAATTGGCTTTCAACCAGCAAAGCCATTGGTTTCCTTTCTATTCATTAACCTGTAGTCATGGAAAGTCCATATCAAAGCCAATGGAACACACTGTTTGAAGAAAATATTTTCCATATTCTTTTTTTCTTCCATGTCAAAGACAATGAAAACAATGAAAAGGACTCTACAATTCTTAATATCTGGCTTCAAGGATTTGGATGGAAACAGTTCTGACTGGTTTAAAGTAAGTAAACTACCCACCAATATTATAGAGAAAACTGGATACAGACAACAACAATGAAATCAACATATATGCAGTAACTTTTATTTTTTAAACTCATTTATGGAGTAAAAAGAAAAAAAAATAATTAACACATTTAGTGTCGTGATTTTGACTTCAACATTGCAATATATATGACATGATTAGCTGGCTGCCTTTTTCTTTTTCCCTTAATTTGTTGATAAAGAATTAAGGAGATTAATTAATTTTATAAGAAAATAAGTGTTGTACAAGTTAAATCTAAATAATGGAAACATACATTTAGTGTGAATGTATAATATATCATGAAAATATGTTATCTACTTGAAAGAAAAAGACAGTTTTTGTTTTATGATCATTCGTTTGCACCTACCTACCACTCCATTTCAATCCCTTTTCAATTATTTCCAAGATCATAACGTAAACCCATGTACACTTTACAAAATTTTGTAAACATGACAAAGCAAAAGGATAACTTCTTAGTTGGAAAAGATATATATATATATATATATATATATATATACTTCTGAATTGAAGGGCTTAGTATTTGATATGTTTATAGATTATAAACTTCAAGAAATTTATGTTATGGTATATTAATACCATGTGCACTTTCTCGTTTGAAACAAAGTTATAATAAAAAAAAATATAAACTTGAAATTAACAACTAAAAATAAACAACATAAATATCTTTAATTTTTTTTGCTACCTAAATATATAGTTTTGTTATTTTATTTAAACTTAAACTAAATCATATTTAGCCGATTGAGTTTTAGCTCAATTGACATCGGATGTGAGTTCAAGTGCGTTGAAACGTATTAACCTCCTATAATAAGATTAATGTTAAAAAAATAATATTTAAAATAGAGTTCACATTATATTAATTTACTTTAAAAATAATAATAATTTTAAAATGAAATTTTATTTAATTTATCTAAATTTCAAATTGATTATTTTTCTATATTTAATTATGTTAAAGAAATAAAATAAACTAATTTAATTAAAATATAATTCGTTTACCTAAAATTAAGTCAAATCATTTTAAACTTTTAAATTGATTTTTTGATTTTTTTTTTTACAAGAAACTTTTTAACATTTAATAAATTATGCATAAACTTATATAGTAAATTAAGGAATGTATAAATGAATAATTATATATAATTTTAAAATTTTACAAAAGCTACCAATATAAATGATAAGAAAATTTTTACTTTTAAGAATACAATATTTTTAAGAGACATATAATATTAAAATTTTAAGTTTGAAATTATGGTAACCATTGACGAAGCATTTCAAAGCCCTGAATGGACTCAAGCATCCCAACAAGAATATGATGCATTGGTAAAAAATTATACCTGGGAGTTAGTTCCACTACCTGCAAACAAAACTTCAGTAGGTTGCAAGGGCACCTTTAAGGTGAAGAGACAAGTTGATGGCTTTATAGCAAGGAATAAAAGGAGATTGGTTGCTAAAGGATATCTCCAAATGTCAGGTTTTGACTATCAAGAAACCTTCAACCCAGTGGTTAAACCTGCTACCATTAGAGTCATTTTGTCTATTGCAGACACAAAAGGTGACTTAGGCAAGTTGATATAAACAATGCCTTCTTAAATGGTATTTTGATAGAGGTGGTATACATGGATCAACCTCCAAGTTTTGAGAAATCATGCGGAGATCAAAAGCTAGTATGCAAACTTAAAATGGCTCTTTATGGCCTCAAACAGGCTCCTAGAGCATGGTTTGACAAGCTTAAAGATTTTTTGTTGTCAGCAGGTTTTACTTTGTCAAAATCTGATGCTTCTTTGTTTGTGAAAGTTAGAAAGTAAGCAACCATCTAGGTCTTGATCTATGTAGATGATATTCTTATCACTGGTGATAATAATGATGCAGTTGATACTTTTTTTTGACAATATTGACACAGCTTGTTCATTGAAGGATTTAGGTCTATCAAATTTCTTCTTGGGCATTGAAGTAAAGTATACCATAGAAGGTCTTTTTCTTAGTCAACGCAAATACATTATGGAGCTTCTTCAAAAGTGTCACATGGATCAAGCAAATGGCTCTCCCACACCTATGGTGAGTACTTCAAATTTGTCAAACTAGCATTGGCAGTCCTATTTCTATTGAAGATGATGAACTTTACCGTAGTAGAGCTGGTGTGCTATAGTATATTGTCATTACTAGGACTGAAATTGCATTTTCAGTCAACAAGATATGTCAATTCATGCAGCAACCTTTAGATCTTCATTCCAAGGCTATTAAGAGGATTCTAAAGGTATCTTAAAGACACAACTGATTTCGGTATTTTGTTTAAGCCAGCATCTCATTTATCTATTGATGCAAAATGGGGGTCAGATCTTGATGATCGAAGATCAACTACTGGCTATTGTTTATTCTTTGAGGTCAATCCAGTCTCATGGTGTGCAAAGAAACAAGAAGTAGCTGGTGTCCAGGTCTACTGCTGAGGCAGAATATAAAAGCATTGCTAATGCAACTGCTGATATCTTATGGTTGGAATCCTTATTGAGTGGTTGAAATTAAAATATATTAATTTCAAGGTATATTTTATGTAAAATAAAATACCCTTTAGAACCCATTTCCAAATTTTATAAGAACCCTAGAAATAGAAAAATTCCCAGAAGAAAAAATTTGAAAAAAAACTTTACTTAAGTTCTAATAAACAAATACTAGATTATTTGCACAAACTCGTTAGTGATACAAAATAGAAAAATTATAGAAAGGAAAGCAAAGCATTTGTCAAAGTGGGTAGAAGAAACAAATCATAGAATTAGAGCATCTGTAAGGGAAATGTAATTATTTGTATCTTCACTGACACTTGAGCATACACCCTTCTCAAGATTTTTAAGAGGTTTAACGATATCTTTAGTAAATTTAGGCTTTGTGGCAGCAACCTTTTTCTTTTTTTAATTAATTTATTTTAATACCACATTATTAAAATTTAATTCACTCAGTAAGTAAGATCTGCATGACATTTCGGTATTTTTTTCGATGCAAAATCGAAAATTTGAAGTCTTTAGACTGTTTAAAAATGTTAAATGACCTAAAAAAATTGAATATTATTTGTGTGCATTATATTTATATCCAAATTTAACTATTCTTTCAAATTAAAATATCTGGAAATGCGCCATGCCATTCCTTACATATACTTAAAATTTTCTATGGTTGCAATATTACTTCAATTTTTTATACAAAATAGGAAAGTATTGAATATGTTAAAATGAATTTCAAACTTAGTAAATGTTTGTATGAATTCCTTAACTCACTAAGTCCGAGATCCATTATTACTTGCAATGCCATTTTATGACTTTCAAGAGTTCAAACGTTGAGTTCACTAGGGACAACTTGTGAGTTGCTAATCATCCCTGCAACTCCATAATTCATGGCACCTTCTTGATTCTGGTTTACAGTACTTTGTTGGACATTATTAGCATTCGGAAATTGCTCTAATTGGACCTTGTTGTTGCTATCAGGCAAGACCAATGCTTTCGTTTCGCCGCGATATACAAGATATAATATCATCTGAGTTATTCCAAAGCTGAACCCCAAAATGTTTGGTGTCTAAAACAACATAAAGAAAATGAATGAATCGATAGATAACCAAAAAATTTCGTATTTTGTGTATACAAACAAGTATTATAGACTACTTACTGCTATGTAGAAATCTCTTAATGAAAACCCATAAAGAAACCATGTTATAGCACAGAGAGTCAAAAAGAATGACAATGGGAACGGCATGTATTCCACACTCTTCGTTTTTATCACTAATCTCTGCAAAGTTTATAAATTTAAAAAAAAAAAGAATGTTATTTCATTATTAACAAGTTAATGAGTTTTATTTAGTTTTACTTACAATGATGCTAAGGGGAGCAGCAAAGACACAAACTGAGAAGATGGCACAAATCCACCCTACGATAGAAACTCGAAGATGGCCTTTAAAAAATACCAAGGTGACAAGTATGATTAATCCTAATGCCACTATGTTGAAAAATATAACCAGCTTTGTCGTGTATATCTGCAATGCAAATTGCTATTAAAATAATAATAATAATAAAATGAAAGATCAAGGTTTAAAAAGGGTATATTGATACGTACCCTGGCTGTTTTGGTAGCATAAATCAGGTAAAAAATGAGATAAATGGATTCGATGCAGGAGCCAATGGAGTTAATGGTGATGAGCATGACTGCATCGTGTTGCTTGAGGAAAGCGTAGTAAAGAAGCAACATGGCACTGAAAAGTGCTACTGAATATGGTATCGATTGAAAACCTTCTGTTGATTTCTTCTTGAAAATCCTGTAAAAAGTTGGCCTTCGTATTGAACCCAAAATAAATAAATAAAAATGTTAATATATGCATATTTCCAATAATTAGACGAAATATTGAAGAGTTAGTAGAAAACCTACAGTGGGGCAAGATAAACAAAGAAAGACAAAATATTCCCTGCACAAAATTGAAGGTAGTAAAGATGTAAGAAACAAGTATAAACATGGTTAGAGGTTAATTAATGATGTAATTAATAAGTACCAAGAAGACCAAAAACAATAGAGAAACTTTGATCATGGATGTTTGCAGCCATTGTAGTTGATATGAAGCTCTTTCTCTGTATTGATCAGTGTAGAGAAGAAGAAAGAGCTTATATATTTCACTCTGAATAAAATCCCATATATATATATATACACCATAGCTTTGAAGCTTATTTAATTATTTGATGATGGGATGACACACATAACTTGTTGATGAACAAACTTGCCCGGATATTTTGTAGGGAGGGGGCTAGGGTTAAACAATATGATGAGCTGTATACTTTATCTGGGCGTTTTAGTTTCATAGCTTTTTTTTGCTTTTGATCTCTTGATTTTTGCCTAATATAAGTAACTGTATAGGTTAGCTTCATCTTGTCTTATAGCTGTATATATGCTTTAGCTGCCTCAAAGTGTAAAGCTCTTGCGTTTCCCAAACTAAGTCTTTTTGGCTTTTTTATCAAGGCCAAGTGTACAACATTGTGTGTACTCTTTTACCAATTAACTAGCTAATAAAGTAGTGTATATATACATAGAATTCTTTTCTTATCATAAAATGTATTTGAAAAATAATATAGTAGAAGAGTCGGATTAAAAATTTATTAAATTCAAGCTACATATTTGAAATAAGTTATATATTTATTAGGGTATTTTTATCTTTTATATATTTTTAATAAAATTAATATATGTTGATATTTAAACCCATGTCACTAATATTTATAAAATATTTTCTTTAAAACTTCAACCAAAATATTATCTTAATATTTTTTAATGTTATTATACAAATTGCTTTACCCATATGTTTTTTTTAATTCCGTACATATTGTATATGTATTGTTATTATTTTGAAATATTACGTCACATTATTTATTATATGTTATTTTTAAACAATGGTGGATCCTGGCATTATGCTTTGGAAGGCCTAACTAAAAATTTTAAAAACTTTGAGGATTTTAGTGAGAATTTTGAAAAATTTTAATAGGTCTAATTAAAACTTATAAAAATTTTAACGTTTTATGAAAATTTAAAGAAAAAAAAAGTTGAAGAGTCAAATTGAAATTTTTAAAATTTTTCAAAAGTATAATAATAATTTTCAAAAATATTGATGGCTAATTAAAATTTAAAAAAATTTCTTGATCTCTTATGCCTTAATGAGTATCCACCTCTATTTTTAAATACATACCTATATTTTAAGTACATGATTTTCACAAATTCTAATTTATTACTTATGTTACCGGTAAAGGTTGAAAATTACATAATGAAATTGTTCACTTCTCGTTATTAAAGAGAAATAAATGTTGGATCCATCATCTTAATTAATTGGGAAACAAAAAGAAAAAGAGAGAAAATCAGCGTTGCTTGCTTGGGGATGGCATTAGCTGTTTGATGACGTGAAGCAAATGATTGGGAAATGTGATCATTAAATGGGAATATATGGGGGAGTTCGTATGAATATTGAAAGCAACTAAATTTAGTAATCTAAAAGTCAGATAAGATAGAGGGGAGCAACTATTTATCACAACTGCTCCACCCTATTATATTATGGGCATTTTTACTTGAAAACCCCATATTCATTTCAAGCAAATTGGTAGAGAGGATCTGATTTTGGGTTCCATATACTTGTTATACGTTTTGTTAAATAAGAGATGTAAGCTCAAATAAAAAGGAAAGCTTAGGCTTAGGTGGAGTTGGTGTTTGTACGTGAGACACCCCATTAGCGGTTACGTTTAAACGGTTCTTAGTCCTACACACCGATGCGGCGACGCGTTATCTTTTGCCCCTATTTCTAGTCCCCCCCCCCCCCCCTACTTTTTGTTTTGCTTGCTTTCTTCAATAAACCATCAGCTCCCGCTTTTGCTCATTCTCCGCCCAAACTTCAATGCACTGATTAATTACTTCAATCATGAATTTCATTCTATTCTACTACTTTATAATTTATGAAATTTGGTTTTTTTCACTTTTATTTATTTCATCGCATTTTACGAAAAAATACAAGTTAATTTAATTAGGTAATTTTGTTAAAATTTTTCATTAAATGACTAATTCGAAAATTAATAATTTAACCATTTATATGTAAAAGATTAATAAAAATTAATAGGTCAACAATTTTTAGAATTGATGTTATTCATTCCAACTCATTTAGGTCATTACTAAAAAACTATTTTGCGCATATGAGATGACTGTATAATTATTTTTGGTTTTTTTAATATTTTTTTATAAATCAATAAAAATTTGTCTATAATAAAATTTGAACCAATAACACTATGCATTAATTTTTTTTTTCATTTATCGATTGAACTAAAACAAGTTTTTGTTTTTATATAAAACTTTAATATGTATATTTGTTATATACATTTTTATATGTTTGTGTATATTAATAATGTTGTTGATTGAGTTAGTGTCACAAATTAATTCGACACCAACTCAGGATTGATGAAAAAACAATGATAAACAATTCTATTCATTTAGTATTCTTAATCTGATGTGTTTTTGTGTCTAAATTTCGTTTTACTCACAATTTAGTATATTTCTTTTAATATTGTACACATTCGTGTGTTATTATTAATTAGCTTCAAATCATACATTTCATTATTTATTTATGTTATTTTCAAACACACCTCTGTGTCCTAAATGCATGGTTTCCACGCGCATATGCGTGTGATAAAATTTCTAATATCAATGTTGTTACTGATTGAATTGATGTCATAAGTTAACTCGACACCAACTCAAGATTGATGGCAATACCATGATAAACAATTGTACTCTTTTAGTATTATTAATATGATGTATTTCTGTGTTTTAATTTCATTTTACTCACAATTTAATCTATTTTTTTATTAATTAGTTTCAAACCATATATTTCATTATGTATATATGTTATTTTCAAACACACTTCTGTTTTAAATATGTGGCTTCCACGCACATATGTGTGTGATAGAATTTCTAATATTAATAATTTATTTAATTTCTCAACTTTTGTAACATTTAAAGACCAGATTCTAATAAATTAAAATAGATGAACTAAGTCGTTAATTTTTATAATGAAAAGATAGAATTCATAATTACTTACAAATTAATGCATCTTAAAGAGGTAAAAGTACTATGGAGGCTCTTGTACTAAAAGCAAATTTTATTTTGCCCCACTTTACTCAAAATATGGGTAAATTAGTCCATGTACATTAGATCAAAGAGTACATTGATCTTTTTGTTAAAAATTCCATCTATTTCTACTATTGAAAACTGGTCTTTTATATTAGAATGAGGTACACGTGGCGTGGTTATTCTGTCAACCACACCAGTTTTTAATAGTAGAAATGGATGAAAATTTTAACAGAAACGACCAGTTTGCTCTTTGATCTAATGCATATGGACTAATTTTTTTAATAAAAAAATAAAATACAATCCAACTCTTAATACAAGGGCTTTACGAACCTTTTACCTCTTAAAGATTAATCCTCCTACCTAAACAAACCTCCGATGTGTTGTACATTTATTGAGGAACATGCACACATTATAGAAAGTAATAGTCGTGGTGAAAAATATATATTGAAGTAAAACTATGATAATAGTTTTTTACTACATTTCGAAGGTTTAATATATAGCTTGGTACATAAACTTGACAAATTTCCTCACATTAGCCCCTAAACTTGTTTTTGGATCATATTAGTGTTAGAATCGTAAATCAAAATATGATATAAAACTTAATAAATCATAAATCAGGATCTATCATGTTAAATCATCAAGAACAAAACGATAACAAAACTAGATGCGGAAGCATACCTGAATCCTTGGGTTCCTTGAAATTTTTTCAGATCTTAGGATTTGATCTTCCAAATTAGCACACAAGAAATCTTGAGAAGGTGTCTCTCTCTTTTCTAAGGATGGGATATTAGAAAAGTTACATTGTGTGTAATTTAGGGACCATAACCCTAATATATAACTTTAGCACATTAGCCCTAATTTCTAATCAACCAATCATCAATTAGAAATTAGTTACTAGAGTATCTACACATATTTGACCCATACTTTATTTAATAATTAAAGCCCAATAAACCTTAACCAAATTAGATCACTTTTAATTTGGGCTAACCTATTATGATAATAAATAATAACATGTAATTACCCTTATTGTATATGTGATGTCCATAATTTCCAACAATCTCCCACTTGGACCACATATATTAATTACTCTATAATTACATGTCATTATATAACCTTATGAGCTCAAAACTTTACTGTAACACCCTGAATTAGGGGTTATTTGTAATTTAAATATTTTCCCATGTGTGTGCTTGAAGAATTAAATTCTAGGATCATTTGGCATGTTCTAAGGTCTAGAATTAAACCCGAGCTAGGCCTGACCCAGTGTTAAAAATTTATTTTTTTAAAGTGTGTACAAGGAAGGAGCTAGGTAACGATAGGGCTTAAATAAAATTTAAGGAAATTTGACACAAGGTTGTAATTGGCGTGTTGGCTTGATGACTTAAGGGCTTGCAAGGGAGGTCTTGGGTTCGAATCTTGGAAAGGGGAGAAGTTATTTTGTTTTTATTTTTGGGCGTTGAATGAAGGGGGCCAAAATTATGAAGGCCTTAAAAATAATTGGGGAAGGTTCGTAGCATGAGAGTCCAGTGAGTAAGAGTGGCTTGGGGCGCCACTTAAGAGTTTAGAAGTGGCAGTCTCGGGTTCGAGACGCAAGGAGCATTTTTATTTTGGGCTTTTTATGTTAAAAGAAAGAGGGCCGAGAAGAAGGTTTTATAATTAAATGTTGTGGGTAATTGACATGAAAGTCAAATTGGGAGAGTTGGTCCAGGCGCTTTAAGGGGTCTTTGTTGCTTGGGGTCGCTGGTTCGAACCCGGGAGCAAAGACCTTGACTTTATTTTTTTCTTCCCTCTCTTCTTTGGCGTGACAAGGTGAGTTGGCTCGCACATGGTTCTTTGTTTAGCATTCGGTGGGAAGAGTTTGTTAGGCATATGGTTTCTTTTATTTATTATTTATTTGATAAGTGATAATCAAGGATAATATTATTATTATTTTGATAACAAGATAATAATAGATAAAAGAAGATATTAGTGGATTATTGGGTTATTGTTTGGGATTAATTCAAATTATTTGAATTAAATCAAATTAGTGGCCTGGAGAAAAGCAAGGATTTGGCTAGAGTTTAAACTCTTTGGACGGCAAGCATAAGGGGAGGGGGTGCCGAATTCCTTTATAAGCACCCATCTACCCTCTTGATTTTTTTTTAGCCATTTATGCAAATAGCCGAAGTTCTCAACCCTTCCTTATTGGTTTTCTTTTTCCATTCTCTTAAAACCTTGGCCGAAACTCCTCCCATATTTTCTTCTCCATTCTTTTTAATTTTTCACCCAAAGTCAAGCCTTGATTGATATTGAAACCAACCTTAGCCGAACCTACTCCTTAGCCATAGCCGAATTTTCTTCTTCATACTTTGTGAAGTCTTGGCCGAATATTGAAGCAAGGGGTGCCGGGATCTCGAGGTATACGATTCAAGTTCCATTCTCTGTCAAGTAATTTTGGTAAGGATCTATGAATTTAATTAGCATTCAATTAAGCCAAAGACTACTAACATAAGGTTGCCGATTAATAGAAAAGCAGAACGCTTGGAGTAGTTATTCAAAGGCACTCGGGTAAGGATTCGGGATCAAAAGGAGAACCCTTTTAAATACTTGGTTTGGCCGAATAGGCCTAAGTCCCTAACCATGCTTTTTGGTCGATTATAGGACAAGAGATCTAGCGACGTAGATCGGATCTTCGGGATCTAGGAATTCCGGTAGAAGCAGGTGTGTGTAAACTCTTTACACACTTTATTAATAAACTTGCTATATTATTGTCTTGAGTATAAATTTTGGTAGTGATCTATGATATGCTTGTGGGCTTAAACATGGATTCCGGGTAAGTCCCCTAACTTGTGATTTTTGATATATGTTTGCATGCCATCACATGATGTTTAATACTATGACATGATATATGAAATTTGTTGTATAAGCATGTGATGGTGGGATTGATGAGAGGAGGGGATGAACTATGGATGTCGTCGGTGGTTTTGACCACAAGATGGGTTGGCCCCATCAGATTATTGTGACCTATGGTCATCGGTGGTTTTGACCACAACGATTGATTATTTGCGACTAAGTCCCAGTGGTTTGGTACCACCATGGTTTTGACCACATTTGATATTACGTGACCTATGGTCATCGCTGGTTTTAACCACACGATGGGTTGGCCCCATCATCGATTTGTGACTCTAAGTCATCGGTGGTTTTGACCACCAAAGGTTTTGACCACACGGGGTAGAAAAGGAGTATGGATGGTTAGGTTGGGTTGCATGTGCATGTTTATTAATGACTTGTGTATGAGTTATCTTACCGGGTGGGGATTACACACTTGAGTCTTGGTGACTCACCCTTCCCTTAACATTTTGCGGATGGGTAGATCGCGGAGATGGAGCCGGATGGACTCGAGGTGGCCATGCGGTGGAAATTTTAATTAGACGAACTTGGACTTTGTTTTATTTTATTTAATGTTGGTTTATTTTAATTAAGTTGTAGTAAGGCCTAGACATAATTTTATTATTCTATGTTTGGATTAATTTGTTAAACTATTTTCTAATATTAAATTAAGTACACGTGGTTTCTAAAATTTTAAATCGCAAAAATGTTTTATCGTGCCATCGGGCACATCTGAATCGGCTACAATCTGGCTTAATAAATATTTTAAAATAAACCTAAGTATGGATTTTATACACCTCGGATGTTTCAAACAAAATAACCATCTTTTACCAAAAAGATAATTCGACTTAAAAGGATTTTCAAAGATGTTTTCTCCAGAGCACACCAAATTCGGTCGTAGTGTTTGGGCCGGGTTTGGGGTGTTACAAATTGGTATCGAGCCAGTTCAAAGCTCTACTGTGGGGCCCAAGGCCCAAAAATGTTTTTGGTAGGCCTTTTTGAACTATTTTTGGGTTTTGAACAAAGATGGCACCGAGTCTCCCAGCACCTATCCGCCTGTAAGTACTCCTAACTTCAGCATGCGAATTATTTTCTCAGTAGAAGGGTAGGAAGCATGAAACGTAGATAGTATGATATGTGCTTTAAACTTTAGGACTAGTTACCCCAAACAAAGACACAAGACTTTAAAAGCCTAATTAAACAAACCTACGACCAAGTCGCCGAGTTAGGGTGTGGTAACCTTGGTGCGCATGTCTAGGATTGGATCCTAAGAGCTTGGTACTTAGCGGTCCTCGTGACTCACCTCCTCTTCGCGGGAATCCTACATGGTGCGTAGCTTCGGTTCACCCTAACCAAGAGGACTCGGTCATAGGCTAAACATACTGAATAAAACCCGAAAAGGGATTAGCCATGTTTTATGAAAACCCTAATTTTAAAAATCATTACAATACTCCTTTTAAATAGTAGGGAAAAATTATTTTTGGAAAAATTTTTAAAATATTCTTGGCTTATCAAAATTACCAAAATGCCCCTGACTTCCAAAATTACCAAAATAAACCCGATTTAAAAATTTAATAATACCTTTGATTTGAAAAATATTTTCAAAAATACCCTCGAAACTTGGAGATTTCAAAATGCCTTGATTTGTAAAGATTATTTTTGTGACCTCGATTATTACCAAAATACCCCTATAGGAAAAATGACGAAATTACCCCTGGGGTAGGGAATGATCAGAAATGTCCAAAGTGGATGAATGTGAATGTGATTCTCTGAATTAGAATAGTAAACTTGAACTAAAACTTTGTTCGATCGAAAGAACCACTTCTAGAAATTCTTTTCATAAAATTGTTCGCGGTTAAACAGTGGAACAAATACTAATGCATAAAACTTTTTAATCAGATTAAATCGCAATGTTAGAAATGAGTTCTAGGGGATGTGTTAGATTTGTTAAGATCAGAGTGCGCAGCATAAGCGTAGTGCGGTGAGTTAGGATGTACGATTATTCGTTAGTAAGTAATTTCGAGGACGAAATTATTTTTAAGGGGGGTAGAATTGTAACACCCTGAATTAGGGGTTATTTGTAATTTAAATATTTTCCCATGTGTGTGCTTGAAGAATTAAATTCTAGGATCATTTGGCATGTTCTAAGGTCTAGAATTAAACCCGAGCTAGGCCTGACCCAGTGTTAAAAATTTATTTTTTTAAAGTGTGTACAAGGAAGGAGCTAGGTAACGATAGGGCTTAAATAAAATTTAAGGAAATTTGACACAAGGTTGTAATTGGCGTGTTGGCTTGATGACTTAAGGGCTTGCAAGGGAGGTCTTGGGTTCGAATCTTGGAAAGGGGAGAAGTTATTTTGTTTTTATTTTTGGGCGTTGAATGAAGGGGGCCAAAATTATGAAGGCCTTAAAAATAATTGGGGAAGGTTCGTAGCATGAGAGTCCAGTGAGTAAGAGTGGCTTGGGGCGCCACTTAAGAGTTTAGAAGTGGCAGGTCTCGGGTTCGAGACGCAAGGAGCATTTTTATTTTGGGCTTTTTGCGTTAAAAGAAAGAGGGCCGAGAAGAAGGTTTTATAATTAAATGTTGTGGGTAATTGACATGAAAGTCAAATTGGGAGAGTTGGTCTGGGCGCTTTAAGGGGGGGGCTGCTGCTTTGCTTGGGGTCGCTGGTTCGAACCCCAGGAGCAGCACCTTGACTTTATTTTTTTTCTTCCCTCTGCTGCTGGCGTGACAAGGTGAGTTGGCCTGCACATGGTTCTTTGTTTAGCATTCGGCTGGAAGAGTTTGTTAGGCATATGGTTTCTTTTATTTATTATTTATTTGATAAGTGATAATCAAGGATAATATTATTATTATTTTGATAACAAGATAATAATAGATAAAAGAAGATATTAGTGGATTATTGGGTTATTGTTTGGGATTAATTCAAATTATTTGAATTAAATCAAATTAGTGGCCTGGAGAAAAGCAAGGATTTGGCTAGAGTTTAAACTCTTTGGACGGCAAGCATAAGGGGGAGGGGGTGCCAATTCCTTTATAAGCACCCATCTACCCTCTTGATTTTTTTAGCCATTTATGCAAATAGCCAAGTTCTCAACCCTTCCTTATTGGTTTTCTTTTTCCATTCTCTTAAAACCTTGGCAAAACTCCTCCCATATTTTCTTCTCCATTCTTTTAAATTTTTCACCCAAAGTCAAGCCTTGATTGATATTGAAACCAACCTTAGCCGAACCTACTCCTTAGCCATAGCCGAATTTTCTTCTTCATACTTTGTGAAGTCTTGGCCGAATATTGAAGCAAGGGTGCCGGGATCTCGAGGTATACGATTCAAGTTCCATTCTCTGTCAAGTAATTTTGGTAAGGATCTATGAATTTAATTAGCATTCAATTAAGCCAAAGACTACTAACATAAGGTTGCCGACAATAGAAAAGCGAGCGCTTGGAGTAGTTATTCAAAGGCACTCGGGTAAGGATTCGGGATCAAAAGGAGAACCCTTTTAAATACTTGGTTTGGCCGAATAGGCCTAAGTCCCTAACCATGCTTTTTGGTCGATTATAGGACAAGAGATCTAGCGACGTAGATCGGATCTTCGGGATCTAGGAATTCCGGGTAGAAGCGGTGTGTGTAAACTCTTTACACACTTTATTAATAAACTTGCTATATTATTGTCTTGAGTATAAATTTTGGTAGTGATCTATGATATGCTTGTGGGCTTAAACATGGATTCCGGGTAAGTCCCCTAACTTGTGATTTTTGATATATGTTTGCATGCCATCACATGATGTTTAATACTATGACATGATATATGAAATTTGTTGTATAAGCATGTGATGGTGGGATTGATGAGAGGAGGGGATGAACTATGGACTGCCGCCGTCGATGGTTTTGACCACAAGATGGGTTGGCCCCATCAGATTATTGTGACCTATGGTCATCGGTGGTTTTGACCACAACGATTGATTATTTGCGACTAAGTCCCAAAGTGGTTTGGTACCACCAAAGATGGTTTTGACCACATTTGATATTACGTGACCTATGGTCATCGGTGGTTTTGACCACACGATGGGTTGGCCCCATCATCGATTTGTGACTCTAAGTCATCGGTGGTTTTGACCACCATGGTTTTGACCACACGGTAGAAAAGGAGTATGGATGGTTAGGTTGGGTTGCATGTGCATGTTTATTAATGACTTGTGTATGAGTTATCTTACCGGGTGGGGATTACACACCGAGTCTTGGTGACTCACCCTTCCCTTAACATTTTGCGGATGGGTAGATCGCGGAGATGGAGCCGGATGGACTCGAGGTGGCCATGCAAAGGAAATTTTAATTAGACGAACTTGGACTTTGTTTTATTTTATTTAATGTTGGTTTATTTTAATTAAGTTGTAGTAAGGCCTAGACATAATTTTATTATTCTATGTTTGGATTAATTTGTTAAACTATTTTCTAACATTAAATTAAGTACACGTGGTTTCTAAAATTTTAAATCGCAAAAATGTTTTATCGTGCCATCGGGCACATCTGAATCGGCTACAATCTGGCTTAATAAATATTTTAAAATAAACCTAAGTATGGATTTTATGCACCTCAGATGTTTCAAACAAAATAACCATCTTTTACCAAAAAGATAATTCGACTTAAAAGGATTTTCAAAGATGTTTTCTCTGTAGCACACCAAATTCGGTCGTAGTGTTTGGGCCGGGTTTGGGGTGTTACATTTACTATCATATCCATAAAGGTATTTCAAACAATCTCGTCTATTAATTATGTTAACATAGAACCAAGGTGACTTTCGTTACATATATCGTAACTAAATCCATCCCTAATCACGTATATCAACACAACCAAATAACATAGATCAAGTATGGATGTGTAGCATGGAAATTACATGCAATATGCTCTAAACATGTCTATTTCCATCTAGTCCTCCTTAGTGAGATCAAACCTTACCAAAATCAGAGTGTAAATAAACCAAATAAATTTTATTTCTACAGAAAATAAACTTAATATCCGTAAACTAAAATAACTGAAAATTTGTCTATAACATAAAAGAAATTTAAAAGTACAAACTCCCACTAAAACCAAATATCCTTAAATGACATTACACCCATATGAGTAGTGTGCTCTTATAAAACCTTAGGTCTAGTCCTTTAGTAAGCGGATTTACAATCATGGAGTTTGTCCTAATATGCTTTATAGGCACCTAACCACTCTGAACTTTTACTTTAACAACCAGTAAAGTCTATATGTTTTGACTTTGATGTGCTACTATTGCTATTGGAATAAAATATTGTAATTTGCTTTCAGAATTTGCACCTTAGTGACAAAATCTTGTATCCATATTCCATCAAAATCGGAATCTGTATACTTGATGATCTCTAACTGATTAGACCTCCGATATGTGAGCATGTAATCTTTTGTTCTCTGAAAATGCCTTATAACCGTCTTGGATGCTATCCAATGGTCCAAACCAGGGTTGTTTAAAATATCTGCCTAACATCCCAACAATGTACACAATATTCCAATGTATACAAACCTGAACATACATTAGACTTCCCACTGCTAAAATGTAAAAAATCTTATGCATTTTTGTAATCTCAAAATCATTCTTAGGGCATTGATTGAGACTATACTTATTATTGACAAGCAGTATGTCATTAACATATAAAACCAAATATAGGACCTTAATCCCAATAAACTTATGGTATATACAATTATTGACAAAATTTATCTCTAAACCGAATGAGATAATCATTTGGTAAAATTTGTAATACTATTGACGAGAAGTCAGCTTAAGCCCATAGATGAAGTTCTTTAATTTGCAAATCATTAACTTTGTATCGTCAGACACAAAAATTTCTAGTTGCGCCATATAAATGTATGATCAATGTTACCATTGAGAAACCATTAACTTAATATTCATCTGATATAGCTTAAGGTCAAAATATTCCACTAAAGCCATTATAACCCTTTCTCTAGTGGACCTTTTTAATGACATTTATTCTTGAGGTTGTTGAGTTTGTTCTTCTGGAACAATGACCTCATCTTAAATAAGGATTTGTTCAACATTGTCTTATTGGGGTTTTGGATTCACTTCTTAATCAATGATAGGTATGAGAACCTAGACATCGTCAAAAGTGATAGGAGGACTCCTTAAAAGCAATGTCTCTAACCTTATTTCTCCCTCCAAACTCAACATCCTTAAAAATGTTGCAATTTCCGTCTCAAAAAATCTTTCTAGTTGTGGGATCATAAAACTTATAGCCCCTAGATCGCTCAAAATAACCAATAAAGTAGCTACTCACTGTTTTGGAGTCCAATTTCTTTTCATGTGGCCTATAAGCCCCTGCCTAAGCTGGACATCCCCAAATGTGAAAGTGCTTTAGTCTAGGCTTTTGACCTGTCCAAAGCTCATAAGGTGTTTTTGTAGCTGCTTTAGTGGGTACTCTGTTTAGAATGTAAGTTGTTGTCTTTAGAGGCACTGATCAAATGAGCACTTTTAGACTTATCATGTTTCAACATTTCTTCCTTTTGCACACAAGTCCATTTCTCCTTTTGAAAGTAATATTAAATTGGTTAAACTATGCAGGAAGCAATACCAAAACCATAAGAACAAGCAATTACTCAGAAAGCTCTATCTTAAGTGCCTTAAGTCTTGAAGCAACATGAAACATCTCTATAATGTACTCCCTTACGTTTCCTTGACCCTTATACTTTATCGACATCAAAGAAGTCATAAGTGATGTCATCTCAACCTTACCGTTTTTGGCAAAACGTTTCTCAATTTTGTCAAGGAAACCCTTAGCCTGAGTAATCTCTTCAGATTCTGTGCCCTTAAAGGCTTCTAGAATGCTGTGTTTCATGATCATTAGACTCATGCGATTTGAACGATCTCACCTCTCAAAATCCCTCTTAACATTAAGGGTGCTTTCCGCAGTGAGAGGTGCATGTTGTTCTTCCCTTAGTGCAAAGTCTATGTCCATACAACAAAACACTATAAGTAAGTGCCTTTTCCATTCCTTAAAATTAGTCCCATTAAACATGGGGATAGAATTTATATTAGCATATATTGTGACAATAGAAGATGAACTTGCTGAATATAAAACAAATAAAAACATGCTCACATCAATATTCATAAGTAAACAATAAATTCAAGATAATGACTAATCCCATCTCAAGATACCAAACACAACATTAATATCAAGTCTTTGGACAGTAATATTAATAGTAAACGGTACTCTTGTTGTAGCAATCAAATATTGACAATAAATTATGTCAAACAATTAATTAATATTTGGACTAACTTATTGCTCACATAAAATACCTTATAATTGTCACACATTTATCACCATAGATGCTGTTGAAATTCTGCCAAATATTAACTTACATTTGGGTCAATCAATAAACGCATGAATCACAAAAACATATAATCATATTAATATTTTAAAATAAACTAATTTATACAAAAGAGGTCACTTTGGCGACATTTTGTTTCAACTAATATATTTAAAATATTATACAACTTTAATTAAAAGTCAAAATCTGAATTTATTTGTTTCAAAATACTTTTCTTAAACTCATATTTCAATCAAATTAAAAGATAATCATATATATGTATGTATTTATATACTTTTCCAAAACTATATGTATATATAATCAAAATGTATATATATGAACTAAGTCATGCGTATATACTGTTAAATTTTTTTTAATTAAATGCCATATAGGATTAAAATAATGATAATAATCACATGCCTTGCAAATACACGGGAAAACAAAACCGATGATTGATATATATATACATATATTCATATAGCATACTATATATAGCAAAAGCACCGACTTAACCTTCATGCAATCACCGGATATAAACACAGATCATGCAATCACCGACTTGACCTTCATGCAATATTTATTTATTTATTATAAAGCTAAATGCAATATAGGATTGTTAACAGAAACTGAATCGCTATATTTGCAAATAAAGATTCAAACGTAGGTATCAAATAATATTACACAAATATTCTAAACTTTATAATTGAATCCATTAATTCAAAAATACCCAAATTAAAAAATAAAAACAAAAACTTAAAATTTTAATATGAATTCAAGATAATAAAGATCTAAAAAAATACTTTAGTATAAACTTTCAAAGATCAACATATATATCTGAAATATAAAACCCATGAAATTTCATGAATCAATCATTCAAAGAAAGAACCTTAATCAATTCCCAATTATTCGACATGACGAGGCTCGGATGTCACTGTAATAGGCCAATTTAGCCCGGGCCCATACAAAAAATAATAAACCTAAAATAATAAAATAAAGTCCAAGTCCAGTCCAAAATATATCATTTGGCCCGATCGGAATGGCCCATTACTTAAAAAGATTGAAGGTCTATCTACAAGCTTGACGTATATGGAAGTACAATCTTCAAGGATATGCAATCTTAGATATGATATGCAAATCTTATATATGATATGTAATCCTAGAAGATATGATATGCAATCTTAGATATGATATGCAAATCTTAGATATGATATGCATTCCTAAAAGTTATGGTATGCAATCTTAGATATGATATGCAATCTTAGAAGATATGGTATGTAATATTAAAAGATATGATTTTGTAATCTTAGAGATTTAATTTGTAGATACCTTTTAATCTTAGCCGTTGATGTAATTGATCTGTACCGTTGGATTTGGGGAGGCTCAACTATAAATAGAGGCCTCTCCCTTCATTGTAAACACACTTAAATGACACTGGAATGGGACTTGAGTTTTGAGTAATAAAAATTCTTAAGAACATTCACTCAAATTTCTCTCTCTTTTGCGTTCTTATTTTCTCATGGCTTGTTCTTTTTTTTTATTCTTCGCTCATCTTCGCTTTCTTTTGAGTTGCTTCTATTCGAGTTAGTTTTTGGTGGAGGAATTTCGTCGAATCCTCATATTGCGGGAGTTAGGTTGACTTATGTGTTTTTTTTTTATTTATCCATTTAATTGCTTAATCATTATTTATTCATTTATTTTAATTATTTTAAATTTATTTTAATTGTCATTTTAACCCCTGTGATTTAACGCGTGTTTTAATTTAATCATTTTATTTGTTTTAATTGCTATTCAACCCCTGTTTTCTTTGTTTTAATTTTATTTTTATCCTTTTATTTTATTTTATTATTTTACATTATTTTAAATTATTTTATTAAATAGTTTATATTGTTGTCTTTATTATAATTTATTAAAATTTATATATATATATATTTATATGTAATATCCTTATATATATTATTATTTATTATTTTATTTAGCTTAATATTATTTTTATGATTTATATATTAAGTACTATATTATGTTTTTTTAATTTGTATATTATATAATAGTGCATTATATCATATATTATTTTTGGAATTTTTGTTTTATAAAATTTATTCATATTTTATAACCTATTTTATTATATATGTACTTTTATGACTATTGAATTATATATATGTTTTATATAGAAGTATTATATATCGTTTACTAATTATTATTTTTATATATATGTATTAAATTATTAACTTATATTTATTTATCATAAATACTCTTTTATTTTTTTATTATGTATATACATTAAATCATTTTAAAAATCATCATATTCTTTTTTTTTCTCAATGTTTAAATATGTTATTCTTTTTTTCATTTAATTTTGTTATTTCGTGAAGATGTCAATTATTGCTATATTATATGTTTATTTATATTCTTTAGATTGTTTATTATTGTTTAGCATATTCTATTGTATATTCATGTTATATTATCCTTTAATTATTTATGGTTAGTATAATTTGTACTTTTGTAAAATTGTTATTTGTATACTCAAACCATTGTTTTATAAAAATACCTTTCAAATTAAAATATTTATTTCAAATGGTTTTCAAAATATGGTGATATGTGATACTTGAAGGATTTCGAGAAGAATTTTGCCCTAACTTATTGGGTTCGATTTTTCTCGTGAAACTTTAGGTATTACCTATCCCTTTTTCCTTAAAAAATGAGATTTACCAATTTCAATTAAAAAAAACCTATTCTTGGGAATTCGGATCGTTGTGCCTTAACTTATTGGGTTCGACGTTTTGCTTCTTGAGGTAGGAATTTTCTAAAATAAAGACGTACTTAGTTTCAAGGTCATAAGATGTTATATCCTAACTTACTGGGTATGGTGTTTTATTTCTTTGAAGATAGGTAAGTCTGGGTTTTTCTTTTCAACTAAAAATGACTATTTTCTAAATTTTTCAAAATTTCAATATTAGGACATGATGTTATCGATTGGGTACCAATTTTGGGCGTTATGAGGGTGCTAACCCTTCCTCATACGTGTTAGGACTCCCGAACCCATTTTTCTCGTTTTTGGTGGGCCAAAATAAGTATTTTAAAATAAACGATTTTCAAGGTGATCCAATCACACCTAAGTAAAAAAGATTGGTGGCGACTCCATTTTTGTTTTTGAAAGTCGATCCCCGTTTTTTTAAAATCAAATTTTAAAATGGTTTCGACAACTTGGCGACTCCACTGGGGAAAAATAAGAGAGTCAAGCCGTAAAGTCGATAAATTCATGTCCTATTGTTGCAAATTTGAAATTCGAATTTGAAAAATCATCCTTTTTATTGCATGTGTTTTTTCTATAAAATATCTTTGCATTGCATTCGCATGACCGTTGTGGTCGCACCCTTAAGTGGGAGCGAGAAGCTACTCCTTCGTGAGGTTTTCACCTCCGTGCAGGATTGTGAATCACTTTCGGGATTCATCCGTACCTATGTCTTCATGAGATTTTCATCTCCGTGCAGCCATAGGGAAATGTATTCCCCTGAACTGAACTCGGTCCACATGAGCCTATAATGGGTGAGGATCGAGGAATCTGCTGGTTCGGGTACCTTAACTTTAGAACTAAACCACATATAGTGAACCCTAAGAGTTTACCTTAGATAGAACTATGTCAAACCCTAGTGGTCACCCTGATAGGTTTTCTATGTTATTTATTTCTCCTGTGCTAACGTGTTCTCTTTTGTTTTGATTGCATTGCATTCACATCATAGAAAAGAGGTGTTGATCTCAAATTCGATTGCTAAATAGAAAAGTTGGTCATAAGAAAATGGATTTTTTGATAAAGTGGATTATAATACGGTCGTCCGAATATAGTCAAAGTGAATACAACGAGAGAAGACTGATAGTCCGTGAAGGAATACAAGACCTTATCACCCAAGGATTCAAGTTGACGAAGACTATTCAAGAATTAGCACATCTTGGCTTTCTTGAAGAGGCTAACAAGTGAACAGGAGTCACGGTCCAAATCAAGCAAAAGGAGCTAGAGGAGGCATCTATTAGAAGTTTGCAAGATTTGACTTTTGCGAAGAAGGGGATTGATGTTCTCACTTGGACTATGAAGACAAGGCCGTGTATGCGATCCGTTTTGTGTAAAGAAATTTATTTTCTAGTAAAGTTTTTCTAATGTAACTGAATTCAGAGTCAACGCCTCTCTTTCTTTGCATTCATGTATTTGCATTACATTGCATCATTTGCATTAGACTTTTACAAAAGGACCCTAATTAGGTAAAATGTTTCAGTTAACCTGGAAAACATGGAACAAAGATTGGAAAGAATAGAGCAAATACAAATACAGATGCAGGGGCAATTGACTAAAATTCAACAAGAAATACGGGAATCTCAAAGGAGTATTATAGGCTAGCTAACCCAGTTACTAGCCGAAGGACTTGGAAAAATGAGAGGCCCAGTAGTCAACAACGTGGATGATGAGGAAGACATTGTCTATTCCCCAATTAGTGTCCCGACTCAACCAGACATGCATTCACATGAGGTACCCGTCATTATTGGACCCCAATGTCAGACTAATACTTCGACCATATTGAACCTACCAATGGGTTCAGGTTTTGACTCGAATGATGATCAAGCTAAACCGGTTGTTCTGGTAGAAACAAGGGAAAAAGGAGAATGGACCTCAAAGGCCCTGAGGATGAAGGAAAAGAGAGTAAATAATACCGGTAGGTATAACAAGAGCCATTCGGAGCCAATTACAATGAACCAGCCAAGGACGGTAACTACCAACGATCAGGTCTCTCCAAGGCAAAACTCTGAAAAGCTCCAATTTACGTCAATCCCAATGACGTATAAGGAGCTATATCAAAGTTTATTTGGCATGCATATTGTGTCTCCATTTTATCTAAAACCGTTACAACCCCCATATCCTAAATGGTATGACTCAAACGCTAAATGTGATTACCATGCGAGAATATCGGGGCATTTCATAGAAAACTGCACTGCCTTCAAAAAGGTAGTTGAGAGGCTCATCAAAATGGGAATTATGAAAGTCGACGATTCATCAAAACCTGATCACTTTGACGAGGCAATAAAAGTGATAATTGAAGAAGGAGAAAAAAAAGTTGCGATCCCTTGGAGAAATAAAAAATGAAAAGGGAATCAGAGGACAATGTTTCCAAATCCTTGTGTACTTGGGAGTGTTTTGAATAATGGGACTGTGGAGGAGATCCCTATATTTTTAGAGCTGATCTAGAGTAATATTCGAAACATGCTTGTTGCCTTAAGCCTAAAGGCAATAAGAACTCTTTTGTGAAATAGGCTTGTGTCCTAAATTTTTATTTTAATAAAATGCATTTTTTTGAGCAAATATTCTTTTATTCTTTCCATTTCATATTGTACATTCTTTTTTTTTACAATATTCTTTCATTCTTTATTCATGATCATACAAATAACTGTTCTTTGAATTATTTATTCTTTTGAAATATTCTTTCGAGCCTATACTAGGTCCCTAGATATCAACGACATGAGCGACGTTGTTACTGATTCCCTTTTTGAATGAGATATGGGTTTAGGGGATCTCAGGACTTTGAAGATGACAGAGATTGTAACATACCTTCTGATTTGTTAAGAATGGTCCAACAAGATGAAAAACAGACCTTATTCAACAAAGGGTCAACGGATATTATGAGCCTAGAAAAGGGATGAAGATCGAAGCCTATCTCATCACAGAAATAAGGCGAGACATTATTGAGTTATCTTCAAGAATTTAAACATGTTTTCGCGATCATATCAGGATATGCCTGGATTAATAAGACGCGGGCTAAGCAAGAGGATGGGGCACTGTTGGTCTACCATGGAAGGAGATTGCATCAGTCATACCGCAAATACTAAAATTGAAGAAGACAAGATTTATGTGACTCTTTTATTTTCTTCACAAATTTTCCATATGTGAGGCATGGATGTGATGGGGTCAGATCTCAAAAAAGCTTTTAGCCAATATCGACTCATCGGCATAGCTATCGTTTACTTCACTAAGAGAGTGGAAGTAGCTTCATATGCCAATGTTACACAGTCGAAAGTCATCAAATTCGCAAAAAAAAAGATCAGATACCATAAATGATCATGTTTAATAATGCATAACTGTACAAAGTCAAAGTTTACAGTTTGTCCAAAGATCAGCGAAGATATCATAGTGCAAAGAAAAAGTCGCAAAAAAAAAAAAAAGAAAAAAGAAAAAAGATGAAAGGTGACCAAGACTTGTAAATATTGGCATAAGAAGCTACCATTTACTCTCTATCTTATCGAACGTCGGCTAAAACCTTTGTTGGGGCAACACATTGGAATAGAAACAGTTTTGCCAATTGAACCTAATTGAAGGAAAGGTTAAAAGTTATCCATCATGGTTAGATGATGCGAGCTTACGACAAAAAGGTTCATCCTAGAGAATTCCACAAGGGGAACCTGATGTTGAAACAGATCTTTCTTCTACAAAACGATTTCAGAGGAAAGCATATGCTAAACTGGGAAAGACATTATGAAGGTCTGTTTTGAAGGAGCATTGATATTGACCGAGATAGATGGCAAAGACTTGCCCAATCTGGTGAATTCAGGTTCAATCAAGAAGTATTTTACCTGAAAGGGGAAAGGTGAAAACCCGTAAAGGGTGCCTTGAGTCCAAATTTTAAAAAAAAAAAAGAAAAAGAAAAAAAGAAAAAGAAGGAGAGGCCAAGGCGAAAACCCGCAAAGGGCGCTTTGAGACCAAAGGGGATTTGAGTTGAAAACCCAAAAAGGGCGACTCAAATTTTGAACAAAGATAGGGCATGTGGTAGTCTTGTTATATTTGAATTAACAATAAGGAAGTATGCTGGGACTTGGGGCATCGACAAAGTACTCCGGATCCCCTAAACACATATTGAGCTTAAAATGGTCCTCAAGAAGTTGGAACAAAGAAGCTCAGGCTGCGATATCTGGGGCATCTAGCTTCATTCTTACCCATTTTTGAAATTCGTTATCTTTGTTTGCTTTATTCTTTTTTGAGATACGCCCAAATCAATTTTCTTTTATTGCCTGGGTTATCTTTGATTAAATTATTTCTCAGAGCTATGCTTCTGACTAATTTCTTTCTCGTCCATTTTTGTGACATTTTTCAAGCATTTTATATTGAAGTAACAATTTATGGACTAATAACACTTTCATAAAAGGAGTTTCACATATTACTTTAGAAGCTTCTAAATAATATGAGGAATCTGAAGCATGACTATTGTTCAGAACTCACCAAGCCTAAGGGCTGGAATCATTGAAGAATGATTATCTCTTCAGATTTTTATTGGATAAGACAATTTTATTGGTGATACCACATCGGCAAATGATGAACAAGGTCAATCCAAGTGTAAAGGGGATTATTGTCGGATACTTCTGCATTCATACAACCGATTATTACACTCGTGGAATAGTGTAACAAATCAAATTGATTGAAAGTGATACAAGTTCTACACTACTGAGTGGTAACAGAAAGATGCAAGGAACCAAATGTTATTCCCCGAAGTTGCGATGGGAGGTATAAATTTTTATGTCCTAAGGTTTAAGGAAAGGGACACTTTGGAATTACAATGGCAAGCTTGCTAAAGCGAGAATGATTGTTTCTTTCGGTTTTTGTCCAAGATACCAAATTAACGAGAAAGCATGGTAGCGTATCGATGATAGAACCTTGATGAACTATGAGCAATGACAACCCATAGGGATCATTCTCTCATTTCCAATTAGGAGTATTTGATTTATGCCAATCATTGCGTCCTAATCGCTTTACAAAAAAATCATTTTCATGACATCCTGTATTCATGCAAATGTCATTCCTAATATCATTTAGTTAGGAGCATTAGATTCATTCTCGATCATGCGTCCTAATCATCATTCTCATGACATTCTCGCATTCATGCAAAAGTCATCCATAATACATTCAAATATACAGGGATGTGTCCTCGGAGGATGGTGTAGCAAAATCAAAAAATTTAGATTTTGTTCCCTAATGGAGCAGACTGAAGAATGAAGTCTTCCTGAAGATAGTAAGGAAGCAAATTGAAAATTTCAGATTTTGTTCCTTAGCGTGAGCAGCATCAAGAATGAAGTCTTCACTGAATAGTAAGGAAGCAAACCATGAAATTTCAGATTTTGTTCCTTAGTGGAGCAAATCAAGAATGAAATTTCAGATTTTGTTCCCTAGAAATGGTAGTGGAGCAAATCAAGAATGAAGGCTTCTCAAGATAGTAAGGAAGCAAATTGAAAATTTCAGATTTTGTTCCTTAGTAGAGCAGATCAAGAATGAAGTCTTCTGAAGATAGTAAGGAAGCAAACCATGAAATTTCAGACTTTGTTCCTTAGTGGAGCAAATCAAGAATGAAATTTCATTTTGTTCCCTAGAAATGGTAGTGGAGCAAATCAAGAATGAAGTCTTCTCGAAGATAGTAAGGAAGCAAATTGAAAATTTCAGATTTTGTTCCTTAGTAGAGCAGATCAAAGAATGAAGTCTTCTCAAGATAGTAAGGAAGCAAATTGAAAATTTGATTTTGTTCCTTAGTAGAGCAGATCAAGAATGGAGTCTTCTGAAGATAGTAAGGAAGCAAACCATGAAATTTCATATTTTGTTCCTTAGTGGAGCAAATCAAGAATGAAATTTCAAATTTTGTTCCCTAGAAATGGTAGTGGAGCAGATCAAGAATGAAGTCTTCTCAAGATAGTAAGGAAGCAAATTGAAAATTTCAGATTTTGTTCCTTAGTAGAGCAGACTGAAGAATGAAGTCTTCCTGAAGATAGTAAGGAAGCAAACCATGAAATTTCAGATTTTGTTCCTTAGTGGAGCAAACTGAAGAATGAAATTTCAGATTTTGTTCCTTAGAAATGGTAGTGGAGCAAAAGTGAGGAATGAAGTCTTCCTGAAGATAGTAAGGAAGCAAATTGGAATTTCATATTTTGTTCCCTAGAAATGGTAGTGGAGCAAACTGAAGAATGAAATTTCAGATTTTGTTCCCTAGAAATAGTAGTGGAGCAAACTGAAGAATGAAATTTCAGATTTTGTTCCCTAGTGGATCAAACTGAAGAATGAAGTCTTCCTGAAGATAGTAAGGAAGCAAATTGAAAATTTCAGATTTTGTTCCCTAGTGGATCAAGCTAAAGAATGAAGTTTTCCTGAAGATAGCAAAGGAGCAGACTGAAGACATCAGATCCTATCTCCCCGAGTTTGCAGTGGAGCAGATCGAAGATAGCGGATATTGCCGTCCTGAAGTTTGCAGTGGAGCAGATTGAAGTTACCAGACTGATTGAAATCAAGATGAAGTTCCAAATACCGTTGAAGTTGCAATGGAGTTGGAAACCATTTGAAGAAGATGAGGACCAAGAAGCCAAGGCTTAGCAAAGACCGGGCAAAATTGGGCCTTTTATAGTCTTTGCTCTATTCTCGTTACACGACAATGAGCAAAGAGGGGCAGCTGTAATAGGCCAATTTAGCCCGGGCCCATACAAAAAATAATAAACCCAAAATAATAAAATAAAGTCCAAGTCCAGTCCAAAATATATCATTTGGCCCGATCGGAATGGCCCATTACTTAAAAAGATTGAAGGTCTATCTACAATCTTGACGTATATGGAAGTACAATCTTCAAGGATATGCAATCTTAGATATGATATGCAAATCTTAGATATGATATGTAATCCTAGAAGATATGGTATGCAATCTTAGATATGATATGCATTCCTAAAAGTTATGGTATGCAATCTTAGATATGATATGCAATCTTAGAAGATATGGTATGTAATATTAAAAGATATGATTTTGTAATCTTAGAGATTTAATTTGTAGATACCTTTTAATCTTAGCCGTTGATGTAATTGATCATGCACTGCTGGATTTGGGGAGGCTCAACTATAAATAGAGGCCTCTCCCTTCATTGTAAACACACTTGAATGACACTGGAATGGGACTTGAGTTTTGAGTAATAAAAATTCTTGAGAACATTCACTCAAATTTCTCTCTCTTTTGCGTTCTTATTTTCTGTGGCTTGTTCTTATTTTGTTCTTCGCCCATCTTCGTTTCTTTTGAGTTGCTTCATTGAAAGTTAGTTTTTGGTGGAGGAATTTCATTCGAATCCTCATATTGCGGGAGTTAGGTTGACTTATGTGTTTTTTTTTTTATTTATCCATTTAATTGTTTAATCATTATTTATTCATTTATTTTAATTATTTTAAATTTATTTTAATTGTCACTTTAACCCCTGTGATTTAACGTGTGTTTTAATTTAATCATTTTATTTGTTTTAATTGCTATTCAACCCCTGTTTTCTTTGTTTTAATTTTATTTTTATCCTTTTATTTTATTTTATTATTTTACATTATTTTAAATTATTTTATTAAATAGTTTATATTGTTGTCTTTATTATAATTTATTAAAATTTATATATATATATATATATATTTTTATATGTAATATCCTTATATATATTATTATTATTTATTATTTTATTTTGCTTAATATTATTTTTATGATTTATATATTAAGTACTATATTATGTTTTTTAATTTGTATATTATATAATAGTACATTATATCATATATTATTTTTGGAATTTTTGTTTTATAAAATTTATTCATATTTTATAACCTATTTTATTATATATGTACTTTTTATGACTATTGAATTATATATATGTTTTATAAAGAAGTATTATATATCGTTTACTAATTATTATTTTTATATTTATGTATTAAATTATTAACTTATATTTATTTATCATAAATACTCTTTTATTTTTTTATTATGTATATACATTAAATCATTTTAAAAATCATGATATTCTTTTTTTTCTCAATGTTTAAATATGTTATTCTTTTTTTCATTTAATTTTGTTATTTCGTGAAGATGTCAATTATTGCTATATTATATGTTTATTTATATTCTTTAGATTGTTTATTATTGTTTAGCATATTCTATTGTATATTCATGTTATATTATCCTTTAATTATTTATTGTTAGTATAATTTGTACTTTTGTAAAATTGTTATTTGTATACTCAAACCATTGTTTTATAAAAATACCTTTCAAATTAAAATATTTATTTCAAATGGCTTTCAAAATATGGTGATATGTGATACTTGAAGGATTTCGAGAAGAATTTTGCCCTAACTTATTGGATTCGATTTTTCTCGTGAAACTTTAGGTATTACCTATCCCTTTTTCCTTAAAAAAATGAGATTTACCAATTTCAAATAAAAAAAACCTATTCTTGGGAATTCGGATCGTTGTGCCTTAACTTATTGGGTTCGACGTTTTGCTTCTTGAGGGAGGAATTTTCTAAAATAAAGACGTACTTAGTTTCAAGGTCATAAGATGTTATATCCTAACTTACTGGGTATGGTGTTTTATTTCTTTGAAGATAGGTAAGTCTGGGTTTTTCTTTTCAACTAAAAATGACTATTTTCTAAATTTTTCAAAATTTCAATATTAGGACATGATGTTATCGATTGGGTACCAATTTTGGGCGTTATGAGGGTGCTAACCCTTCCTCATACGTAACCGACTCCCGAACCCATTTTTCTTGTTTTTGGTGGGCCAAAATAAGTATTTTAAAATAAACAATTTTCAAGGTGATCCAATCACACCTAAGTAAAAAAGATTGGTGGCGACTCCATTTTCGTTTTTGAAAGTCGATCCCCGTTTTTTTAAAATCAAATTTTCAAATGGTTTCGACAGTCACTTGTTAGAATTGTAAATCAAAATATGATATAAAACTTAATAAATCATAAATCAGGATCTATCATGTCAAATCATCAAGAACAAAACGATAATAAAACTAGATGCGGAAGCGTACCTAAATCCATGGATTCCTTGAAATTTTTTCGGATATTGGGATTTGATCTTCCAAATTACCACACAAGAAATCTTGAGAAGATGACTCTCTCTTTTCTAAGGATGAGATATTATAAAAGTTACCTTGTGTGTAATTTAGGGACCATAACCCTAATATATAACTTTGACACATTAGCCCTAATTTCTAATCAGCCTATGATCAATTATAAATTAGTTACTAGAGTATCTACAAATATTTGACCCATACTTTATTTAATAATTAAAGCCCAATAAACCTTAACCAAATTAGATCACTTTTAATTTGGGCTAACCTATTATGATAGTAAATAAAAACATGTAATTACCCTTATTATAAATGTGATGTGCATAATTTCCAACAATTAATTCTTAAGGTTGACATTCGTTATACATATTGGTCCTTACACTAACACCATTTGTTTTTGAAGAATTTGATGATGTGGTCAAGTATGGGGGCAAAACATGGATAAATAAGGGGACGGCATGTGGATTCATCTTTAATCATTCTTAAAAAAAAAATTAAATTTTTGAAAAAAAAATCAGAATAAATTTTAAATTTTGTAAGAGATATTATAAATTTTAAAAATTTAAAAAATTTTAATATAGAAAAAAATAAAATATGAAAATAAAAATTAAGTTAAAATTTAACATTTAAAAGCTTACTCTTTAAGTATTCAACTTAAAAAAAAATAAGAAATAAAAATAATTTTTTAAGATCTAAAAATATATAGCAAATGAAATTAAAAAATATACAAAAAAATAAAAAATTAATTTTAAAAAAATTATAGAAAATAAAAAAAACAAAAAATAATGAAAAATTAATCGAGTGTTAACCGAGCTTGACCAGCATTGACCGATGCTGACAGGCAGTTGACCAACGTCAACCGGTCAATTTTTTTTATCGTTTAAAATAATTTTTAATTTTATATTTTTACAATTCTTTTAAATTTCTAATAATTTAATCAAATTTATTTTTATTTTATTTTAAACATATTTAAAGTTTTTTTGAATTTCTTTTGAAATTTTAACTATTTTTTATTTTCAATATATATTTGTGAAGTTTTATAATTTACATATTTCTTATATTTTTTAACAAGTTTTAATATTTTTTTCAAATTTTTAAGGTTTTTTTAAAGCTTTTAAAGAATGGTTAAAGATAAATCCACCTGTTGTCTCATTATTTGTCCACATGTCAGCCTCATGGTTGTCCACGTCACAAATTCTTCAAAAGAAAAAACAAATGGTGTTAGTGTAGGGACCAATCTGTGTAACAGATGCCAACTTTAGGACCGATGTGATCCAAAAAAAATTCAGGGACCAATATGAAAAAAGTTACCAAGTTCAGGGGCAATCTATATATTAAGCCTATTCGAATTGTATTTTTTTTCATGTCTATTAAAATAATACAAACTTATTTTTATATATTTTTAAATGTTTAAATAGTGAATTGGGTGGACCCGAGGCTTAAAAAATTAAACCCAAGCTCCAAAGCAAGTCGAGCTAGGCGAGCTACCAAGTCCATGAACATATTTATTCATTGTCGAGGTGACATTATCTTGTCTAATATAACACATTAACAAATAATTATAAAATTACAAATATATATATATATATATAAAAGAAATATTACAATGCCAAAAAAAAAAAAACCACAAAGCTCTTCAATTAAAAAAAAAGCCAACATACGTCAAATATTCTAAAAAATTAAAACAATTATAAAAAAAATTCAATTTTTTAATAAAAAATCTATTTTAAAAAAAAAGAATGCAAAAGAATTTTATTTTTAATAGATTTAAAAAAATAAAAAAAAAATCTTCAAGAATATTAAGGTGTGTTTAGACAGTACAAAGTAATTGGGTAAAAGTGTAATTACTAGTAATTACATCCTCTCGTAATTACATGGAATTGTAATTTTCTATGGGTTTATTTGGACAATACAGAGTAATTGAATGAAAGTGTAATCACTAGGATAATAATTGCATTCTCTTGTAATTACAAAGAATTGTAATTCCCTAGACATGTTTGGTTGATAGAGTGTAATTACATCGTAATTCCTTATGTCATGTTTAATAGTACAAATTGTAATTACACAGTTATATAATTTATATTTTTTTTAAATATTTAATTATTATAAAAATTAATAGTATGAATGATTGGTAGTACAAATTGTAATTGCACAGTTACATAATTTATATATATTTTAAAAAAAATTAATTACTATAAAAATTATTAGTATGATAAATATAATTTCTTTTTGATAAAAATAATTTCTAAACAAGCAACAAAAATTAAAATCAAATCATCATATGTATTATGTTAGTCTGAAAAAGTAGTTGATAATATGTTTACTAATAAAAATAACAAGAAAAATAAACATCTTATGCAATTTTATCTAATTGCTCTAGAGCATATTTGTTGGGTTATTCCCTCTTTAATATTATGAAACCAAGCTTTATTTGATAAATTATTTTGATATAACAAATAAAATGTTTTTGAATAAAGATGGTTTTTGAATAAAGAATTAATCTCAAAGTAAAATCCATTTCAAAGTCTTTCTAAAACTCCAAATATTTTGAAAAATAATTTGAATACTTAGAAATATTTTAGACAAGTTCAAAACCTTTAAAACATTTTAAGCAAAGTAAAAAACTGCTCCCTAAACAAAAAGTATCGATACTTATCAGTAAGTATCGATACCCATAAATTTCTATTGATACCTTTAGTAGTATCGATATGTTTTTTGTAATCTGACTTTGAAGAAATTTTTAAGCAAACACATTGAGTATCGATACTTATAATTAAGTATTGATACCTAGACAATTTTATCAATACATTGGTTAGTATCGATATGGGTTTTGCATTCTGACTTTGAAGGATTTTTGAACAAACACATAAAGTATCGATACCCATAAAAAAGTATCAATCCCATTTATCAGGATCGATAAATTTCCTTTAGTATTGATGTAAATAGGGCAACGGTCACTAAACTGTTACATTAAATACTAATAGTATCGATGCCTGTTGTTGCAGGTGACATAAATGCACTGGTATTCTCATCCCCAACGACTCTATTCAATATCCCAACAACCACTGATAAGTATAAAAGTAACATATTTTAATCTCGTTCTTAATGCATTTTTGAATGATTTTTTATGCAAATTGGTGAATTTTATGCTCCTAATCCTTTGGATTCATGTTTCTATACTTACGAGAGCATTTGGGAGCAAAAGAGAAAAATTTGAGCGAAAATCGAACAAATAGAGCAGATTTCAGAAGCCACACGGGCTCTACACACGGCCGTGTGAGCCACACGGGCTGGACACACTGCCATGTGCCAAATCATGTCAATTTCGTGTTTCGCATCCCAAACACGCGGAAAAATGCACTTTTTTTAGCTTTCTGGGCATTCTAAAGTTTATACATACCAAATAGAAGAAGAGAAGATGGGGCAATCAGAGAATATTGAAGAAAACAACTCGAAGAACGCTATTGGATGTAACACCCCTAACCCATATCTGTCGCTGGAACAGGGTTCAGAGCATTACCGAAACATTCAGAACATTTATCGATTAATTCAGGCAAGTTACTATTCATTCACCGAGGTCATTCATAATGTCCCTTAAATGGACCCTCGAGGCCCACTACGAGCATTAGAATCAAGTTGGGACTAAATCGGGAACTCAGGGAATTTTTCGCGAAATTCCAAAACTTTCCAAGGTGCAGGGCTCATACGGCCGTGTGGTCCAAGGGACACGCCCGTGCTGTAGGCCGTGTTCAAAACTAGGTAGCTCTCTGACTTGTGCCACACGACAATGCCACACGCCCGTGTGCTAGGTCGTGTGGTTATTTAATTCAATTCGAATTAGGTGCATGTTTCACACGGCCAAGACACACGCCAGTGTTCAAGGCCGTGTCACCCACACAGCTGAGACACACGCCCGTGTCTTTGCCTGTGTGCTCAATTCTGAGCATTCTGTTTTCTCGAATTTAAGGTGCAAGGGATACACGGCCTAACCACATGCCCGTGTTACCAGGCCGTGTGTCACACACGGTCTAGACATACGCCCGTGTATCCGCCCGTGTGGACAAAACAAAGCCATTTCCTAGCCTCTTTTGTTACCCAAATTTACCATTTTCCTGCACCAAAACATACCAAGTACAATCCAACCATTCTAAGCATTCAAATAAGCAAATTTCTCCATTCAACATGGCCTATCATTGCATGCATACATGTTTACTATCCTACCTTGGTTCAATTCATGTGTTAAACATGATTTGATCAACTACTTAACATATACATATGGTTACCATAGCATAACATTACAAGTATATCAAAACAACCATTACTAGTCATTCCAATGGCTAGATTACAAGCATCATTTACTTTTGCATGCCAATATGGCCAATATAACCTATACACGCCATTACAACCATAATTGATTTACCATATTGTACCGTCATGGGCCGATGGATAGTGTGAGTGATCTCCGCCGAGCTTCCAATCCAACGAGCTTCCGATTTACTCTAAAACAGGGGAAAAAATGGGGTAAGCATTACATGATTAGTAAGTTCGTATAACATGATACTTAACTTACCATTCATCCTATTTTGAGGTAACTATGTAAGGCATATTCACTTAATTTGACCTCAAGCCCTACACACAATCTCATTGCCCTTGTTAGTCATGTAATCCATGATAACATCAAGATATGTATAAGCTCAATCAACAATCAAGTTTCCATGCATATATCCTTTCCACAACATGTATTCATTAAGCATATATCTATCATCTCTTATTATTACAAGTATAGTTTCATAGTAGTTCGTTTCGAGTTCAGATCGTTTCATGTCAGGACTTTACTCACTTTATTCGAGTATTAAGGTCACCAAGTAGTAGTACACTCAAGGTGTACAAATATATAATTAAGGATGAACACTCTCATCAAATAATTTCCATGTACAATTATCATCTTTTCATATTTTCATACATCACTAGTCATAAATCATCATTTCCTTGTACTTCATGTAATATCCTTTTTCATGTCATATTTCGTATCATATATATATCATTCCATGTCAATTTGTCTTAAATTCATATTTGCCCTTATCAGAGCTCTACCCATTGAATTTATTCAAAATATCGATGGATACACAGGTAGTACACTCGAGGTGTACGAATCAGATCCGTCAATTCGTGTCCAATGGTACCCATATGGTACAATTTCAGAGAGTACACTCTCGAGCCACATATATGTAAACAACAGGATTACCAGTCCAGGCTAAATCTTTTTTACATCATATGCTCTAAAGAGCTTGATTTGGATTACCCGTCCGGGCTAAATCCAATCCATAACATATGATCGAGAGGACTTATATTAGGATTACCCATCCGGGCTAAATCCTATCAGAATTGAGGTCGAAGGATTACTCATCCGAGCTAAATCCTACCCGCAACAAATGCAGGACCTCTTTCGTTTCGGGAAATCACATATCCATCAATTTTCCATTTATTCAACCGGGATTTAAACACTTTTCAAGCATTATCGGACATTTGATTATTTCATACCTCTGTAACATCTATGTAATTCGAGTGAAACACATTTCACATTCATGTCAAGCATACAAGTAACACTTTATGCATTTACCATTTTATCGAGCATTTTTATTTATCGGGCTATATCGAGTAGGTGATCATTTCACATATTTATGACATTAATAAAATTCAAAAACACAACATTTAAATCAAGCATAAAAACATATACAATTTAGTTACACGAACTTACCTCGACATATGTTTGTGTACATAAATCCACTAATCCGACATTTTCCTCGTTCTAACTCCGAATTTGGTCTATCCAGATCTATACAAGTAAATTTAATGTCAATTTATCACATTTTACACTTATTTGGACTCAATTTTTATCCTAGGAAAAATTACGATTTTGCCCCTAACTTTTCCATAAATTACCATTTTGTCCCTAGGCTCAGAAAATGAAATTCATGAAATTCGACCCTCTACCCAAGCCTAGCCGAAATATACATACAACTTTTATAGCACATACATTTCACAAATTTCAGCATTTTCCATGGATTTTCACCAATTTTCATTTTAGTCCCTAAATCAAGTTTTCATGAAAAATCACTTTGTAAAAGTTGTTTATCTATCATCAATCTTTCATTTTCTACCATCAATTTCAAATTTCCAGCATATACATCCTTGAACCAATTTTTATACTTTGATAACTTTTCAAATTGATCCCCCAAATAGATAGTTTAGGCTATCCAGATTCCAAAAATATCAAAATTACTAAAAACGAGCCAAGGAAACTTACCCAATTTGGCCATGAAAGTTTCTTCTCTCTCTCCTAGGGTTTCCATGTTTATATTGGGGAAGAAGATGAGAAAATATGATTTTTATTTTCTTTTTATCTTTTTAATTAATTAATATTTTCACTTTCCAATTTAGTCCCTATCCTTTTCTCATTTTCCATGGATGAATCATCCAAAAATATCTACATACTTTTTATTAATGGTCTAATTACCATATAAGGACCTCTAGTTTTGAATTCCATAGCTATTTGATCCTTATAGCTACTAGGATTCAACTTTCACATTTTATGCGATTTAGTCCTTCTCGTAATTAAGCACTAAATCGATAAAATTTTTGTATCAAAATTTTCACATGAATTTTCTAACATAATACTGTCCATATAATAAAATAAAAATAAATTATATTTTCGGCTCGGATTTGTGGTCCCAGAACTACTGTTCTGATTTTACCGAAATTTGGGCTATTACATTGGAGCCAATTGTGAAGCAGATTTCTATCAAGATTGAAGACCTCTTTTTAATTTCTTTTGAAGTTTTTATGAGTTTCTTTATTTCCTGTGGTTATTCTATCTTTAAGATGTTTTTATTCACAATTATGAGCTAATTTCCTAGATACCTAGGGGAGATGAACCCTATAATGAATTCAATTATTTGATTTCTGCCTTAAGCGATAAATACTTTATTATTATTCTCAGTTATGTGTGCTTATCTCTTGTTTTATTATTTTCGGGATATTAATTCATGTTTAATGTGCTTAAATCAGAGGAGGAAAAGTCCCTGTTTAAGAGTAGATCTAGCATAATTGAGTGGAGTTGCATGCAATCCTAGAAATAAGACGACATAAATCTTCCAGATTAGAGTCAAATCTAATAGGGGAATCCATAGATCGAGTTAATGCGACAATAGGGGTTTTAATTAGAATGAAATTTTAATTAATCAATTTAGAGTCAATTTCTCTTACTCTTGAAAGAGGTATTAGCATAATTTAGGGATTTCTGCTGATCAAGATACCAAGTGAATAAATCTTTTAATTCAGATTCATAATGATAGATGAAGTTTAGGTGGATTGTTTCCTGGGTATTGTTTCTCTCATTGGTTATTATTCAATTATTTTCTTGAGTTATTCTCTGTTGAGTTCTTTAGTTAAATTAATTTAGTAATTTTAGTTTAAATCAATTACTCCAATTTGTCAGCTAAATAATAGGAAAAGGGTAATTACTAGTACTTTTAGTCATCATGGATACGATATCTCTACTCACCATAGCTATATTATTTATTGATAGGTGCACTTGCCTCTATTGTATTTTTAGTTAGTCTCGGGATTACATCAAGTTTTTGGCGCCGTTGTCGGGTATCGGACCTGGGTCACCTGCGTGACAGGCGGTAATACTCACCACTATACTACATCGAAATACCCTTATAGTAATAACTATAATGCAGGTTGGAGGAACCATCCCAATTTCTCTTGGGGTGGTTAAGTAAATTAGAGAACACAACCCCCTCCGGGCTTTCAACAACCTTATCTGCAAGAGAAGAAGCCGAACCTTGAGGAAATGTTGAGAAAATTTATCTCGGTGTCAGAGACTTGTTTTCAAAACACTGAGGCAACACTGAAAAATCAGCAAGCATCAATTCAAGGACTCAAAAATCAAATAGGTCAACTTGTTAAATTAGTCTCGGAAAGACCACAAGGTATCTTGCCTAGCAATACTGAAACTAACCCAAGGGAGCAGCTTCACGCAATAACTGTTTGAGATGTGGAAGGTTTAGTTGAACCTAAACATAATCGAGGCAAGAAGATGTGGTGAACAATGATGAGCTTGAAGAAGATAAGAAAGAACAAAAGTCGGTTGTCAAAGAATATAAACCATGAGTTCCATATCCAAACGCGTTGAAGAGAGACCAGACAAACGAATATTGTGGTAAATTTCTTAAGCTCTTAAAGAAATTACACATTAACTTATCATTTGTTGAAGCTCTTTCGCAGATGCCAAATTACGTCAAATTCTTAAAGGAGTTGTTAACAAAAAATAGGAAGTTAGACGACTCGTCGACTGTGGAGCTCAATGCGGTTTGCTCAGCATTCTCCAAAATAAACTACCCAACAAACTTAAAGACCTAGGGAGTTTTACTATTCCTTGCCTCATTAGTAGTTTAAATATTGAAAATGCTTTGGCTGATTTAGGGGCTAGTATTAATGTTATGCCTTATAAAATGTTTAAACAACTTGGTCTTGGGAAACCCAAACACACTAGGATGAGTATTCAATTAGCGGATAGAACCATCAGGTATCCTAAGGGTATTATTGAGGATGTACTTGTGCAAATCAATAAATTCATATTCCCTGTTGAATTTGTTGTGTTAGACATGAATGAGGATAGTGAGGTACCTTTGATCTTAGGTCGACCCTTTTTAGCCACTGCTAAGACTATTCTCGATGTCGGTACAGGGAAATTGTGCTTCGTGTAGGTGACGAAAAGATTGTTCTTCAAGCACATGATTCTGTGAGTTTCTCTAGTGAGCGAGATGATTTTAAATGTTCATATTCCCTGTTGACTTTGTTGTGTTAGACATGGATGAGGATAGTGAGGTACCTTTGATCTTAGCTTGACCCTTTTTAGCTATTGCTAAGACTATTCTCGATGTCGGTACAGGGAAATTGTGCTTCGTGTAGGTGACGAAAAGATTGCTCTTCAAGCACGTGATTCTGTGAGTTTCTCTAGTGAGCGAGATGATTTTAAATGTTCTGTTAACATTAGTAACCATGTGGCTCAATTTTCTTTGTAGGAAATCCCTTGTGAAAACATGTTGGAGCCATGTTTCAGTCAATGTGACAAAAATCGAACACCATATGAAGAGCGAATGGTACAACTCGATGAACTAGATGAATGGCGAATGCATGTTGAGAAAAAACTGAGAAAACACGATGAAGACACAAGGCAATGCCATGATGTGGATGTAATGGGAACGAACCAATTTAAGGTTGGCGACAAAGTACTACTAAAAAAATCGGATCCACAAATTTACCCTTTGGAGCTTGAGTTAAACGGATTGAACCCAATTATGGTACTAAACGTCTTTCCATACGGTACAATCGAGGTAACACATTCTGAATTCGACACATTTAAGGTAAATAATACTCGATTCAAACCTTATCTTGGTGTTAGAATTGGTAATGATAAAGAGGAGCTTCAGCCCCGGGAACCACCCTAACCATGTGCATACGAGGTAAAGTCGATCTTAGACTCTAAATAAGTGCTTCTCGGGAGGCAACCAGAGTGTTTAAATTTTGTTAATTCTTTTAATTTTATTACATGTTAATTTAAAATTAACTAAATAAAAAATGTTTTTGAACCACACGACCAGGACACACGGGCGTGTCCCGGCCGTGTGCACAATGGAGTGCTACACGGTTTGAAGACATGGCCGTGTAAGCCACACAGTCTGGACACACAGGCTTGTCTTGGGCCGTGTGAGTCCTAGGTCTTAAATTTTCCAAATTTGATTGTTACACAACTTAAGATGCACACGGCCTAGACACACGGGTGTGTCCACGTGTGTCCACGGCCGTGTGAATACTGGAGTTAATTTTTCAAATTTAATTTTGAGACAGTGAGTTATACGGGCCGTAGACATGACCGTGTGGGAGGCACAACCTGTCACACGGGCGTGTATGAGACTGTGTTCTCCGCACGGCCTTACACACGGCCGTAGGAGAAGTGAAGGAAGATCACACACGGCCTGGACACACGGGCATGTTTGAGGCCGTGTGACCATTGGGCTTTAATTTTAAATCACACACAGGCTGAGAAAGCCCCACATGGGAATGTGGCACAATCGTGTAGCCCAACACGAGCCTAAACACGACCGTGTCCCCCTTTTAAACCCTAATCCCCATTTTTATTTTTGTCTTTTTCCTCTCCCAAAGCCCCCATACCGCCACTCTGCTTTTGCCCATGTCGATCCCCTTTTCTAGCCACCGTCGCCGTTTGTCCCTCCCTCCTTCCCTTTCCCTCGTTGAAGCCTCACCATCAACACTCCATTTCCCCTACCTCCGATCTCCCCCTTCTCCTTTTGACACTGCACAACCACCCCCATATCCTCTCATTTTCCCTTTCTCCCTCCTTCGTCACACACCGGTCTTTTTATCTGTCCTCGGAATGCACCGTTGCCACACCACCGTTGTAATAGCCTATTTTTTGTAAAATCAGAATAGTGGTTTCAGGACCACAAATCTGATGAGTAAATTATTATTTTATTATTATTTTAATGTCTATGGGATGTTAGTAAGGTCGTATTAAAATTTTGTTAAGAAATTTTAACGCTTGCATGTTTAATTACGTAGAAAGGACTAAATTATAAAAGGTGCAAAAGTAGAGTTTTATTAGTTAAAGGTGTCAAATAGTTATGGAATTTTAATCTAAGGGACTTGGATGGTAAATAGACCAATTAAAGGGTTAGTGGACATTCATGGATAAGGTATTAATGTAATTTTGAATGATCTTAAAAGTTAAAAGGGTAAATGAGTAAATAAGGTCAAAATTAAATAAAAAAAAGCATTCATCTTCTTCAAAATAGGCTTCCACCAAAATTGAAGGGGAAAGAATCCATTTTTAGTGTTTGAAACACTCAACCACTTCTTCTTGCTTGCATGGTATGTTTAATCCCGTTTTTAATGATTTTCATATTTTCGGGATCGTTGTAGCTTAATCTAGCTAGCCCGGGGATCAAATTGCAAAAAAATTAAAGATTTAGGGTTTTTCCATGAATAAACTAGTTGAAAATAAACTAGTTTTGTAAAGTGAATTTTGATGAAAATTGTGTTTAAAGACTTATTTGTGAAAATGATAAAAGTTCATGGTAAATTTGTGAAATGTAGGTTTGTACGTATTAATATAGGTCCCTAGTGAATTCAGTGGGCATCAGATGTGGATTAAAATTCTTATATTTTAATTTTTGAGCTTAAGGACTGAATTGTGAAAAGTTAAAATGTTAGGGGCAAAATTGTAATTTCACAAAAATATGAAATGTGGACTGAATTGAATAATAGAGATATTAAATGGATTGAATTTGTTTATTTAGATCAAAATAGACCAAGAACATTTTTAGATCGAGGAAAAACTAAAGCCTCGGATTAGTCGATTCTGTTTTTACACTCTAATTGTCGAGGTAAGTTCGTAGTGTTTTTAATGCGTAATGAAATTTCTATTTGTGTACTTGTATTATAATGCTTTACTTATTACGTTATTAGAAGAATAATGATGAATTGCACATACATGCCCCTGTTTGTACTTCGATACCGCTGAATTGGACATACATGCCCTTGTTTGTACTTCGGTACCCCTGGATGTACTTTTTTACTCTGTTTAGATTTCAGTAATTCTGAATTGAATAATATATGAACTGTATTCAATTTATTGATAGATTAAACCATATGCTACGTTCTTACTAAGCTCTATAAGCTTATTCGTTTTTGTAGATTGTTTTGTAGATCATTGTTGTTGACACTTTGGACGGATCAAATCTTCAGCTCACACTATCCACCAACTTTGGTAGTTTTTTATATCTCCTAGGGTAGTGTCATGTATAAACTTAAGTAGTTGAATTTGGGGTTGAAACGTATTTAGGATGTTATAAAAATTGTATTTGATGAATGTGTATATAGTAACTAAATGTGTTTGTGTTTTGATGCCATATATGCATAATAGGTTATGATGTTTGCCTCAGAAGGCACTTTTGGCCACTTTTGTAATGAATGAGAATGGTTTATTGAAACCATTTGATGGTTTGAGTCATGGAGCTACTTTAGGTTATATGTTTATTAGGTTTTTGGAATTTGTAGTTGATGAATGTATTTGGTACAATTTGCATGATTTGGAGGGTTTTTTTATAATTGATATTGAGGTGCCTTGTTTGGCATATTGGTTGAATAAATTCGGACTATTGATTGCTTCATTTTATGTAGCTTTTGGGGTCATGTTTTAATGCCTCGATATGGTGTACTAAAGTCCTTTAGGTGGCTGCATGGTTTGGTGTTGGAAATGGCTTGTTTTTTGGAAAATTCATGTTCACAAGGCTTGAGACACGGGCTTGCGTGACACACGACCAGGCGACACGGCCGTGTGTCCACTGTAGGTTTTAAAGCATGCAAGTCAGGTTGTTACACGGCCTAGTACATGGCCTGGCACACGGGCGTGTGGCTTGACCGTGTGACCCAACTCAGAGAGTTACACGGGTGAGGACACGGGCTGAGACACGGTTGTGTGTCCCTATTTTTATTGTTACATGGCCTGAGACATCTCACACGGCCTAGCCACATGGCTGTGTGACCTCTGCAGTCCAATTTTTCTAACTTTTTCATATATTTTCCGATTGTTTCCAATTTGATCATGTATTATTCTTAAGGTATTTTTAGGGCCTCGAGGGCTCGATCAAGGGATGTTATGTATGTGATTGAACGTATTAGATTATGTTTACAATATTGTAAGAAATGAAAGTTTTAATGTTACATTTGTATGGTAGTACTCCGTAACCCTACTCCGGCGACGGATACGGGATAGGATGTTATATTTAGTGGTATCAGAGCTATAGTTTAGTCGATTCTAGGACTAACGTAGAGGAGTAAAGTTTAGTATATACATGCCATATATACCCTGTGATAGTGTGATGCTTTTGATCTGTTCTAACATTGTATTTTCTTATAGATTCAAGATGTCAGCTGAATCGAACCGAGCTATAGTTAATGAAGCTGAAAGTAATGTTCAAGCTTCGAATCCCGAAGCAAGTAATAGTGCATCTATTCCACAATCCGTTGGTGATGATATGAAAAATGTATTTCTAGGAATGATGAACCAATGGTTCAACGAGTTCAAGCAAGCAAATCTTGCAACTCCGCCACCTCCACCCCCTCTTGTGCCTCTTCCAGCTCCTCTGAATACTCCAAACCCTGTACTTGTGACGGTTACCCAAGTATCGATAGATAGATGTCAAAAATGTGGAGCAGAAGAATTCAGAGGTACGGTAGATAATGATCCTTCAAAAACTGAGTATTGTCTAATGAATACAAAAAGAGTTTTTGTGGATTTGTTGTGTACCCCTGAAGATTGTTTGAGGTGTGCGATATCCTTACTAAAAGATGAGGTGTATCTATAGTGGGATACTTTGAGCACGATGACATCGAATGATCGTGTTAATTGGGGCTTCTTTCAGAATGAATTCAATAAAAAGTATGTTAGCCGGTTGTTCATTGACTGAAAAAAGAAAGAGTTTCTCGAGTTAAAACAAGGAAACCGGACTGTAGCTGAGTATGAACGTGAATTTGTGTAGTTAAGCAAGTATGCTCGTAACATCATATCAAATGAGGAGGAAATGTGCATCAGATTTAAAGATGGGTTGGATGATGATATCCGTATGGCTGTAGCAGCATTAAAGTTTCGGGACTTTATAGAACTTTCAGAGTGGGCTTAGAAAGTTGAAGAAATTTGTAAAAGAAAACGATAGTCAGATTCGAAATTTTGAGACTATAACAAAAGAAGGTCATTCAAGCATGTTCAAACATCTTCATCGAAGAAATTTAGAAATGACACAAGTCGATCAGCTGCTCCTTCAGAGTTCGTTGGTAGAGAGAAACCGAGGCAAAGTAGTTTCTAGTTAGTTAATTCTTCAGCGGCTAGTGTTAAAAGTGTAAGAAATGTTGAGAGAACCGTTCTTGTGTGTGATGAATGCAATAAAAGACATTTTGGTGAGTGTCGATCAAAATCGGGAACTTGTTTCCGTTATGGGTCTACTGACCATTTTCTTCGTAATTGTTTGAAGAAGCAAAATGATTTTAGAAATCAATCAAATAAGCCTGAAGCAACTTCTCGAAGGGCTAGACGATCTGGAAACGTTAGAAATGCTACTCCCGGTCGAGGAAAGAATAGTGAGATGAACGAACGGTCTGAAGCAAGAACACCAGGTAGGGCCTATACAATCCGAGCTCGAGAGGAAGTTACTGCTCTAGATGTTATTATGGGTACTTTCTCTCTCTTTGATATTAATGTATATGCATTGATTGATCCTAGATCAACTCATTCGTATATATGCACTACATTAGTAGACAAAAAGAAAATACCTGTTGAATTCACTAAACATACTGTCAAAGCTACAAATCCCCTGGGTTAGTGTGTTCTAGTTAATCAGCTATGTAGATCATGTCCATTGAAAATTAAGGGTTACAATTTCCCCTCTAGTTTGATGTTGTTTCCCTTGGATGAGTTTGATGTGATTCTGGGTATGGACTGGTTGACTCTGCATGATGCTATTGTGAATTGTAGAAGAAAACATATTGTGTTAAAATGTCAAGATGGTAAAAACGGTGTAACAACCTGTTTTTGAGTCAAATCAGAACAATGGTTTTGAGACCAAAAATCTGAGGTTAGAAAATTATTTTAATATTATTTTTGGTGTTTACAGCATGATATTTTATATGTGTGAAAATTTCGTGAGCTAATTTTATCGTTTAATTGCTCAATTTGAGAAAAAGGACTAAATCGCGTAAAATGCAAGAGTTGCATTCTACTTGATAAATGTGTTATATAGCTATGGTTTATCAAATGAAAGGTCCTTATGATGTTATTAGACCATTGATAGTGGAATTTGACATAGATGGCCTTATATTAGATGATTTAAATGATTCTTTATAAAGGTTAAAATTGGTATTTAGTTATTAAATGATATATTAATAAAACAAAAAGGAATTTTGTCCATCTTTCTTCATGTTGGCCAAAAATTAGAGAAGAAGAAAGCCAAAGTTTTAGGTTTTCATTCGGCTAGGTTAATTCAAGCAATTAAGGTACGGTTTTTGATCCGTTTTTGATGATTTTTACGTTTTTGAGATCGTTAATTTATATTCTAGCTAGCCCATGCCTTAATTTTTGAATTTTTTAATGATTTTGTGAAGTTCCATTGATGAGTACTTGAGTTTTTTAATGTTTGATGATGAAAAATGAAAGCTTGATGATAGTTTTACATTTTTTGTAAAGTGATTTTTGACAAAAATGTCAAAAAGGGATTTAATTGTGAAAACTGTAAATTGGGTGGATGAAATGTGAAATAAATGAAAGTTTTAGGTTGCTAGGGAATTATATGAAATTCGGCCAAGCATGTGTATTGTTGAATTGTGTGAATTTTGTGCATTTTTGAAATAGGGACTAAATTATAAAACTGTGGAACTTTAGGGGCTAAAGTGTAGAAATTCCCAAATATGTGTTTATGGACTGAATTGAATGATTTGATGAATAAATGAGTTAATTTTGAATGTATATAGATCAAGAACCAAAGAAATCGGATTTAGATCGGGGAAAATAAAAGGTTATTAAATAGTTGATCCAGTCCGTTTATCCCGAATAAGAGGTAAGTTCATATGCAAATAAATGTCTTTAAAATGAATTATATATGTTTAATTTTCATTGAACTGCTATGAATGTTGAATGATTAAATACGAGCAAGAATCGACAGGGTTACAATATCCGAAAGCCCCGTACGAACCTTAGAAATAGTATAGGATACGAATGTCATGACATTAGAATTATCGAGATGTGATTATGTGTAAGACATGTCTGGGACTTTGGCATCATTATGTGATTACGTGTAAGACCATGTCTGGGACATTGGCATCGTTATTTGATTTCATGTAAGACCATAGCTAAGCTATCGGCATCGATATGTGATAACATGTAAGTCCATATCTGGGATATGGCATTGTACAAGCTATATGTGATTTCAGAGTATCCTTAACAATTCCAAAAAGGTTTAACGGGCAAAGTCAAGTCGAGAAAGAATGTGTGGTTGAGTTAAGTAACTCAGGTACGCACGAGATTCATATAAGTATTGAAAAGGGAAGTATTTGATGAATTCACTTATGATATTGAATATGTATACATTGGGAAAGGTTTGTGAATTTATATGTGCTTATTTATAATTTGTATATTTGATGGAAATGATGTTGTTTCATGAGGTAATTTTATTTGTATATTACTAAGCTTTTAAAGCTTACTCTGTGTGTTCTTTCCCTATCTTATAGATAATCGAAACTAGCTCGGATCCGGGAATCGTCAGAGACTTCATCACACTATCGATCATCTATTTTGGTACTTTTGAAGCTATGTATATATGGTATATGGCATGTATAAACTAGTTGTAGTACTTTGGTTGTGAATATAGCCATGAGAATTGGCTTGTAAATGAATATGTTTGCTTTCTATGTATAGACATGAATGATGGCTTATTTTGGTATAAATGTGGCTAGGGTATTATAGATGTTCAAATGGTTATATTTTGAGTTTGGTAAATGATCTATATGGTGTGATTGAAGTTAATAATTTGAGAAGTCATGTGCTTGTGAATGAATGCTTGATGATATAAATTTTGAATAGGTATTTGGCATTGACTTGAGTATTGAATTTGGTTGAATTGGACATGGTATAAATGATGCATTTCAATGATGATTTTGGCTGCCTATTGTATGATGAAATGGTACCATTTTGGTTGTTAGGTGTGCATGAGAAAAGGGTGGCAAATTGGCCTTGCAAATGGCCTATTTTTGTCCACACAGGCAGAGACACGAGCGTGTGTCTCAGCCTTGTGTGACACACGGTCATGTTACACGGTCTTGTGTCCCCTGGTGTTGAAATTGAATTGAAGTCAGTATGCTCCACACGGCCTAACACACGTGCGTGTGACCTGTAACAGCCCGATTTTGGGCCTAGTCGGAACAGTGGTTTTGGGGCCACAAATCCGATGAGGAAAAATCTTATTTTTAATATATTTTTATGGTTTACAATTTCACGGAAATATTTGATGAATATTTCGTTCGAAAATTTCGACGTTTGGGCACTCAATTTAGTCAAAAGGATTAAACTGTAAAAAGTGGAAAAGTTGAGTTTCACATGTTAGAAGTGTCCAATTTCTATGAAATTTTAAATTGGAGGTCCTTAAATTGCAATTAGACTATTGGTTAAATTTTTGGACAAAAATGGACATTAGATAAGTGAAATAGGATATTTTTAAGTTAGGGGCATTTTGGTAAATTGGTAATTAAATGGACTAAAAGACAAAATAAAAGCCAAAAACCTTTTTCCATCTTCTTCCTTGGCCGAAATTAGCATGGGGTAAGCCATGGCTAGGGTTTTCAAGCTTTCAAGCTCAATAGTAAGTGCATCCAAGCCCCGTTTTTAATGTTCTTTACATTTTTGAGATCCTCGTAACTCGGTTTAGCTATTTTTACCATTATTTTGAGCTAGGGTTTGTGTTTAAAAAATTTACCCATGGATGACATGCATGTGATTTGATGTCTAATGGTAGAATATGAATGCTCGGTGTGTAGTAAACGACTTTTACTAAGTGATTTTTGATGAAATCGCATAAAAGAACTAATTTGTAAAAAGTTGAAAAATGTATGAAAAATGTGTGAATGAATGCAAATTGTGGACTGCTATAGTTATGAAAATGGTTCGGCTAGGCCTAAAATATAAGGAAATCAAATAAAAATCATTTTACGAGCCTAGGGGCAAATGTGTAAATATGATAAAGTTTAGGGGCAAAAACGTAATTTTGCCATAGTATAATTTTTGGGTCACAGTGAATAATGTGACTAATAAGTAAGCTAAATGTGATGTTATAGATCAAAGAAACCGAGGTTCGGACTTAGAACGGGGGGAGGGGAACGAGTAATTGACGGTTAGGTCTCTTCTTGCCATTTTGATATCGAGGTAAGTTTGTGTGAAATTAAAGCTACATAATGTTTTTATATTTTTAATTTCTAGATATTATGTGAAATGAATATTATTTCTATGAAATCGACTAATGATGCCTCGATGAGAGTATGATGAAAATATGTTAAGTTGAAGTCCTGGTTGAACATTCGGAATAGCACGGATACTAATGTCACAACATGAGATAAGGAAGGTCCCGTATAAGACCATGTCCGGGACATGGCATCGGCACCGAATATAGGTCCCGTATAAGACCATGTCTGGGACATGGCATCGGCACCGAATGTAGGTCCTGTATAAGACCATGTTTGGGACATGGCATCGGCACCAAATAAAGGAGGTCCCGTATAAGACCATGTCTGGGACATGGCATCGGCACCAAATGAAGGAGGTTCCGTATAAGACCATGTCTGGGACATGGCCTCGGCACCAAAGAAAGATCTCGTGTAAGACCATGTCTGGGACATAGCATCGACATCTATAAACGATCTCATATAAGACCATGTCTGGGACATGGCATCGACATCGAGATATGAGGTCCCGTGTAAGACCATATCTGGGATATGGCGTCGGCATCGAGATGTGATCCCATGTAAGACCATATATGGGATATGGCATTGGCATCGTGATACATGTATGATGAGATTGAGTATCCTTTGATATTCCGAGTAGTTCGATGGGCAAAGAGCTAAGTTTATGCATCAATGACAAAGAGCTAAGTTTATGCATCAATGACAAAGAGCTAAGTCCATGCTTTTGATGTAAGAATATGTGGGAAATGTGGATTGCGATCATGTGTGAGGCTTTTAAGCCAAATTAAAATGAGAAATGAAATGTTCAAGTTTTTATTGTTGATGTATAAGTTAAATTGGTCAATGAATGGCTTGTAAATATTTGATGATGACTAGCTATTGGCATGGCTAACTATGGATATGCTTTAGTATTATAAGTGTGTAAATGAGAATTAATACAAAGAAAACATGATAGAGTAAAATTAGCAATAAAATAGTTTGGACAGTAGCAGTTGAATCACTTTGAAAATTCACCAAAAATGGTGGGAATTGAATTAGAAGTTGAATAAGTTATGAAATTAAATCTTATTGAGTCTATTTTCTCATAAAAGAGACGGTGTAAGCAAACGAATTTCAGATTATGAGATATTTGAATTTTTATAAGACAGGGTTAGAATGATTTTGGAATCCCCTGTTCTGACTTTGGAAATTCATTAAAAAATGTAAAAAAATATTCAAGGGATAAAATTTATATGCTTGAATTTATTAATGAGTCTATTTTCAAGAGAAACAAATGGGAATGTCTTTCGAGTTCTTTGCAATGAGAAAATATTTTTTTAGTGAAGAGGGGTCAGAACTATCGGACAGCAAAATAGGGGAAACTTTAAAGAATAAACTGTACTGATTGGCTAAACCAAAAATTCTGGAAATCTTATGGTAAGAATATATTTGAGTGTAGTTTCAATGAAAATGAGCGGATCTTAATTTGGATATCTTTATCTCCGGATAAAAATAATTTAGTGACTGTAACTCGAGTAGACAGCTCAAGATGAATATAAGTGAATTGAGAAATTTTATGCAATAAGGATGGCATTATCTTGAGAACTCAAAATAAGGATTTTTAAAAGCATGGTAATAAATTGTTTATTATTTACATACATGCTTACTAAGCTTTATAGCTTACTCCCCTTCCTTTCTCATATCATGTAGGGTTTTATACTAGCTCGAGTTGGAGATCACCGGAGATGCTATCACACTATCAAGCTATCATGTTGGGTATAAGTGAATGCAAAACCTTTTGAGTCTATGGCATGTATAGGGACGTAGTCAATTGTGTATGTGTCATTTGATTTGGCCAAATGTGTTGGTTCATATTGGTTAATGAGTTGTAATGCCTATTTATATGTGTGTGCTCATACTAAAGGTTTTATGTGATGTGGTTATGTGTGTTTGGGATGGATGGATTGAAGTTGTGTTTAAGTATGTGCAAATGAGGGTGCCAATAGGTCTAGAAATAGCCATTTTCTTGGCCACACGGGCAGAGACACGGCCGTGTGTCTCAGCCGTGTGGAGAACACGAGCCCGGGACATGGGCGTGTGCCCAGGGCGTGTGAAGTCTGCATTTACTTTTCGGAATTTAATTCGCCACACGGCCTAAGCGCACGGGCGTGTGACTTGGCCGTGTGACCCAATTTTTGTTAATGGTGTCATAAACAGAGAGTCACACGGGCTAAGGACATGGGCGTGTGTGACCACACGGTCTACCCACATGGGCGTGTCCTAAGCCACACGGACGTGTGACCCCTGTTTTGATGAAAAAATTTCTAAGTCTTCTTAAAGTTTCCTAAGTTCTCGGTTTAGTCCCGAACTGTTCCCAATGTATGTTTTGGGCCTTGTGGGCCCATATAAGGGGCGATTTGCATGTGAATTAGGAATGTTAAATTGAATGAAATTTTATAACCGGTTTTGTATAAAGGTTTTTTTTTTTAAGTTCGGTAATGCCTCGTATCCTGTCCCGGCGTCAGACACGGGTAAGGTGTGTTACATGACCGGCCGTGTGGCACAAGTCAGTATACCTAAATGGCACACAGCCTAGCACACGGGCGTGTGACTTGGCCGTGTTGCATAAGTCAGTATACCCTACAGGATTGGCATGGCCTAGCACACGGCCTGGCATACGGGCGTGTGTGGCCACTTCGAAGGGCACACGGGCTAGATAGACGGGCGTGTGGTCAGCCGTGTGACCCAAGTCAGTATGTATGCCCTGTTTTCACACGGCCTGGGACACGGGCATGTCTGGAGCCGTGTGAGGCACACGGCCTGTTCACACGGGTGTGTGACCCTTGTATGTTAGATAAATTTCTCAGTTTTCCAAAATTTTCGTATGTTATTGGTTTAGTCCCGAACCACTTCTAAAGCATGTTTAAGGCCTCGTAGGCCCTTATAAGGGACAATGTGATTATGATTGAATGGTGTATTAGAATGGATGCATAAATGTATGAGTTATGTATGTTAAATGGTATGTATTGATCGGTAATACCTCGTAACCCTATTCTGACTGTGAATACGGGTGAGGGGTGTTACATTTATCGGTATCAGAGCTACGGTTTAGTTGATTCTAGGACTAACAGAGCATGTGTAAGAGTCTAGCTATACATGCCATATATACTCTGCGATAGTGTGATGATTCCTGACAGCTTAAATTGTGTTTTCATATAGCAATGGATCCCGAACGAGCTATAGTGGATGATGTAGAGAGTAATGCACCTACTCCCGGTCAAGAGATAGTGCCTACTGAATCTAGACCCGTGTCGAGTAGTCACGGAGGTGAGGCTAAACAAGCCTTTTCCAGATGATGAATGAGTGGTTTACGGAGTTCGTTTGAACGAATCCGGCTGCTCAACAACCTCTACCCCCACCAATTCTTCAACAAATCCCTGTTTTTCCTCAAGTTATAGATCCGATACGATTAAACAAGCCGCCAATAGATAAGATTCGAAAACATGGGGCTGAAGAGTTTCGGGCTACTGTGGATGATGATGCGGAGAGAGCTGATTTCTGGCTCGAAAATACAATCAGAGTATTTGATGAATTGTCTTGTACTCTTGAGGAATGTATCAAATGTGTTGTATATTTGCTGAGAGATAATGCGTACCATTTGTGGAAAACGTTGATATCTATGGTTCCTAGAGAATGGGTTACTTGGGAGTTTTTCCAATCCGAATTCCGAAAGAAGTACATAAGTCAAAGATTCCTTGATTAGAAACATAAAGAGTTTCTGGAGTTAAAATAAGGTCGGATAATCATTCATCGAGTATGAAAGAGAATTAAATGCGGTTAAGCAAGTATGCCCGGGAATATGTTTCCACTGAAGAAATCATGTGCAAACGATTTGTAGATGGATTGAATGAAGATATAAAATTACTAGTCGGAATTTTAGAGTTGAAAGAATTTATCGTTCTATTTGAGAGGGCTTGTAAAACCGAGAATCTTAGTAAAGAAAAGAAAAAGGCAGATTCAGAAGCTAAAGACTCGAGAAAAAGATCAATGAGTAAGCCGTATCAATCTTCATCGAAGAAATTCTGAGACTCATTTAATCGTTCTAATGCATCAGTGGGACATTCAAACAGAGATCGTGAAAGGCAACATTCGAGTTTTAAAGCTCCGGCTATCTTGATAGCTAGTGTCGGGAGTACGAAACCAAATCGACTTGAATGTAGACAGTATGGAAAACGGCATTTCGGTGATTGTAGATTGAATGATCGGGCTTGTTTTAAATGTGGATCGTTTGATCATTTTATCAAAGATTGCCCAGAGTTAGCTGAAAAAGATAACGCTCAGAGTATGAGGCCGAGTAATACTGCAGTTAGAGGGAGACCACCCAGATATGCTGGTAATATGAGTGGTAGTTAGAGAGCGACAAAAGAATCTACTGTGAGGTCTGAGGCACGAGCACCTGCCCGAGCTTATGCTATCCGTGCACGGGAGGAGGCATCCTCGCCAGACGTGATTACCAGTACTTTCACTCTCTATGATACTAATGTGATTGCATTGATAGATCCAGGATCAACTCATTCTTATATATGCATGAATTTAGTATCCAATAAGACTTTTCCTGTAGAGTCTATTGAATTTGTGATTAGAGTATCGAACCCCTTAGGAAAATGTGTTTTGGTTGACAAAGTCTGCAAGAATTGTCCATTAATACATCGAGATTTCTATTTTCCGGCTAACCTGATGTTGTTGCCATTCGACGAATTTGATGTGGTTTTGGGTATGGATTGGCTAACGATGCATAGTGCTATAGTGAAGTGTAGACGAAAGACAATTGAACTGAAATGTCAGAATAATAAGACTATTAGAATTAAATCTGATGATTTGAACAGTATGCCAGTTGTGATCTCGTCTATGTTAGCTCAGAGATTTGCGATAAAGGGGTGTGAACCTTATCTTGCTTATGTACTTGATACGAAAGTGATAGAGAGAAATACTGATATCAGTTGTATGTGAGTTTTCAGATGTATTTCCTGAAGAATTACCGGGTTTACCACCTATCAGAGAGGTTGAGTTTGGTATTGAATTAGTACTGGGTACAACACCGATATCGATAGCTCTGTACAGAATGGCTCCGACAGAGTTAAAAGAATTGAAAGCCCAATTGCAAGAGTTGACAGATAGAGGTTTTGCTAGACTGAGTTTCTCTCCCTGGGGTGCACCTGTGTTATTTGTAAAAAAGAAAGATGGCACGAGGAGAATGTGTATAGATTATCGGCAGCTCAACAAAGTGACGATCAAGAACAAATATCCTTTGCCAAGAATAGATGATTTGTTTGATCAGTTAAAAGGGGCAACAGTGTTTTCGAGAATTGATTTGAGATCGGGTTATTACCAGTTGTGAGTTAAAGACTCCGATGTGCCAAAGACTGCTTTTAGAACAAGGTACGGACACTACGAATTTCTTGTTATGCCTTTTAGACTAACAAATGCACCTGCTATTTTTATGGACCTGATGAACCAGATTTTCAGGCCGTATTTAGATCGATTTGTAGTTGTGCTTATTGATAACATTTTGATCTACTCTCATGATGAATCTGAACATGCCAAGCATTTGAGAATCATGTTGCAAACTTTGAGAGATAAACAGTTGTTTGCAAAGTTTAGAAAATGTGAATTTTGGCTACGAGAGGTCAGTTTTCTGGGACATATAGTTTCAACCACGGGTATTAGAGTAGACCCGAGCAAAATTTCTGCTGTTATAGATTGAAATCCTCCGAGAAATGTAACCGAAGTCTGTAGTTTTCTGGGACTAGCTGGCTATTATAGACGATTTGTGAAAGACTTTTCGATGATTGCAACTCCGATGACGCGAATGCTTCAAAAAGATGTTAGATTTGAGTGGTTAGAAAAGTGTCTGCAGAGCTTCGAATAGTTGAAAGCATTATTGACAGAGGCACCAGTGTTAGTTCAGCCTGAGTCGGGTAAAGAATTTGTAGTTTACAGTGATGTATCATTAAATGGCCTGGGTTGTGTTTTGATGCAGGAAGGCAAAGTTGTAGCTTATGCCTCGAGACAGTTGAAACCACACGAAAAGAATTATGCGATGCACGATCTTGAATTAGCCGCGATAGTGTTCGCATTGAAAATTTGGCGCCATTACTTGTTTGGTGAGAAATGCCATATTTATACCGACCATAAAAGCTTGAAATATCTGATGACACAGAAAGACTTGAATTTGCGACAGCGGAGATGGTTAGAATTGCTAAAAGACTATAAATTAGTAATTGACTATCATCCGAGAAAAGTGAACGTAGTTGATGATGCTTTGAGCCGAAAGTCTTTATTCGCTTTACGAGCTTTGAACACACAATTAGTTTTGTCTGATGATGGTTCGTTAATAGATGAGTTGAAAGCAAGACCGTTATTTCTACAACAGATCTATGAAGCTCAAAAATTTGATAATGAATTGCAAGCAAAATGAGCTCAGTGTGAGTCGACTTTTGATTCAGAGTTTCGAATAGGGTCTGCTGACTGTTTGATGTTTCGTGATAGAATATGTGTACCAAATAATTCTAAACTTATTTAGAGGATTCTAAACGAAGCACACAGTAGTTATTTATCAGTACATTCGGGAAGCACGAAAATGTATAACGATTTGAAACAGCTTTATTGGTGGCATGGCATGAAACGAGATATATCGGAATTTGTTTCGAAATGTTTGATTTGTCAGCAAGTCAAAGCTGAGCATCAAGTGCCGTCAGGTTTATTACAGTTTATTATGATTCCTGAGTGGAAGTGGGATAGAGTAACAATGAATTTTGTATCGGGATTGCCTTTATCTCTGGGAAAGAAAGATTTGATCTGGGTTGTTGTTGATAGATTGACGAAATTGACTCATTTCATTCCTGTACATACGGATTATTCACTTGATAAATTGGCTGAGTTGTATATTTCAGAGATTATTCGATTGCACGGAGTGCCACTATCTATTGTTTCGGATAGAGATTCAAGGTTCACATCGTGATTTTGGAAGATATTGCAAGAAGCTTTAGGTATAAAGCTACATTTTAGCACTGCGTTTCACCCGCAAACGGATGGTCAATCCGAGCGAGTTTTTCAGATACTTGAAGATATGTTGAGATGTTGCATTCTTGAGTTTGAAGGTAGCTGGGAGAAATACCTACTGTTGATTGAATTTGCTTACAATAATAACTTTCAATCGAGTATAAAGATGGCACCATACGAAGCTCTATACAATCGTAAATGTTGACCACCGTTGTATTGGAGCGAGCTCAGCGAAAATAAGATTCACGGGATTGATCTGATCAGAGAGACTAAAGAAAAAGTGAAAGTAATTTGCGATAGTCTGAAAGCAGCTTCGGATCGACAGAAATAGTACACAGACTTGAAACGGAAAGATATTGAGTTTCAGATCGGGGATAGAGTGTTTCTGAAAGTGTCACCGTGGAAAAAGATATTGCGGTTTGGTAAAAAAGGGAAATTGAGTCCACGATTCATCGAACTGTATGAGATTATCGAGCGAGTCAGGCCAGTTGCTTATCGACTATCTTTACCGTCTGAGTTAGAGAAAATACATAATGTGTTTCATGCGTCGATGCTTCGACGATACCGATCCGACCCTTCACATGTTATTTCCCCGATAGAGGTTGAAATTCAGTCTGATATGTCATATGCTGAAGAACCGATCCGAATTTTAGCTCGTGAGATCAAAAAGCTGAGAAATAAGAAAATTGCATCAGTGAAAGTATTATGGCATCGACGCGGGGTTGAAGAAGCTACGTGGGAACCCGAGGATGCTATGAGAAAACAATACCCGAACCTATTCACTGGTAAGATTTTCAGGGACGAAAATCCCCAAGGGGGAGAGTTGTAACAGCCCGTTTTTGAGTCAAATCAGAATAGTGGTTTTGAGACCACAAATTCGAGGTTGGAAAATTATTTTAATATTATTTTTGGTGTTTACAGCATGCTATTTGATATGTGTGAAAATTTCGTGAGCTAATTTTATTGTTTAATTGCTCAATTTGAGAAAAAAAGACTAAATCGCGTAAAATGCAAAAGTTGCATTCTACTTGATAAAGGTGTTATATAGCTATGGTTTATTAAATTAAAGGTCCTTATGATGTTATTAGACCATTGATAGTGGAGTTTGACATATATGGCCTTATATTAAATGATTTAAGTGTATATTTATAAAGGTTAAAATTGGTATTTAGTTATTAAATGATATATTAATAAAACAAAAAGGAATTTTGTCCATATTTCTTCATGTTGGCCAAAAATTAGAGAAGAAGAAAGCCAAAGTTTTAGGTTTTCATTCGGCTAGGTTAATTCAAGCAATTAAGGTACGATTTTTGATCCGTTTTTGATGATGTTTACGTTTTTGAGATCGTTGCTTTGTATTCTAGCTAGCCCATGCCTTAATTTTTGAATTTTTTAATGATTTTTTGAAGTGCCGTTGATGAGTAATTGAGTTTTTGAATGTTTGATGATGAAAAATGAAAGCTTGATGATAGTTTTACATGTTTTGTAAAGTGATTTTTGACAAAAATGTCAAAAAGGGATTTAATTGTGAAAAGTGTAAATTGGGTGGATGAAATGTGAAATAAATGAAAGTTTTGGGCTGCTAGGGACTTATATGAAATTCGACCAAGCATGTGTATTGTTGAATTGTGTGAATTTTGTGTATTTGTGAAATAGGGACTAAATTGTAAGAATGTGGAACTTTAGGGGTTAAAGTGTAAAAATTCCCAAATATGTGTTTGTGGACTGATCTCAATGATTGGATGAATAAATGAGTTAATTTTGAATGTATATAGATCAAGAACCAAAGAAATCGGATTTAGATCGGGGAAAATCAAAGGTTATTGAATAGTCGATCTAGTCCGTTTATCCCGAATAAGAGGTAATTTCATATGCAAATAAATGTCTTTAAATTGAATTATATATGTTTAATTGTCATTGAACTGCTATGAATGTTGAATGATTAAATACGAACAAGAATCGACAGGTTTTCAATATCCGAAAGTCCCGTACGAACTTTAAGAATAGTATAGGATACGAATGTCATGACATTAGAATTATCGAGATGTGATTATGTGTAAGACCATGTCTGGGACTTTGGCATCATTATGTGATTACGTGTAAGACCATGTCTGGGACATTGGCATTGTTATTTGATTTCGTGTAAGACCATAGCTGGGCTATCGGCATCGATATGTGATAATATGTAAGACCATATCTGTGATATGGCATTGTACGAGCTATATGTGATTTTCGAGTATCCTTAACAATTCTAAAAAGGTTCAACGGGCAAATTCAAGTTGAGAAAGAATGTGTGATTGATTTAAGTGACTCAGGTACGTACGAGATTCATACAAGTATTGAAAAGGGAAGTATTTGATGAATTCACTTATGATATTGAATATGTATACATTGGGTAAGGTTTGTGAATTTATATGTGCTTATTCATAATTTGTATATTTGATGGAAATGATGTTGTTTCATGAGGTAATTTTATTTGTATATGGCTTACTAAGCTTTTAAAGCTTACTCTGTGTGTTCTTTTCCTGTCTTATAGATAATCGAAACTAGCTCAGATCCGAGAATCGTCAGAGACTTCATCGCACTATCGATCATCTATTTTAGTACTTTTGAAGCTATGTATATATGGTATATGGCATGTATAGACTAGTTGTAGTACTTTGGTTATGAATATAGCCATGAGAATTGGCTTGTAAATGAATATGCTTGCTTTGTATATATAGCCATGAATGATGGCTTATTTTGGTATGTTTTGGTATAAATGTGGCTAGGGTATTATACATGTTCAAATAGTTATATTTTGAGTTTGGTAAATGATCTATATGGTGTGATTGAAGTTGATAATTTTAGAAGTCATGTGCTTGTGAATGATTGCTTGATGATATAAATTTTGAATAGGTATTTGGCATTGACTTGAGTATTGAATTTGGTTGAATTTGACATGGTATAAATGATGCATTTGAATGATGATTTTGGCTGCCTATTGTATGATGAAATGGTACCATTTTGGTTGTTAGGTGTGCATGAGAAAAGGGTGGCAAATTGGCCTTGCAAATGGCCTATTTTTGTCCACACAGGCAGAGAAACGGGCGCGTGTCTCAGCCCTGTACGACACACGATCATGTTGCACGGCCTTGTGTCCCCTGGTGTTGAAATTGAATTAAAGTCAGTATGCTCCACACGGCCTAACACACGGGCGTGTGACCAGCTGTGTGGCACAAGTCAGTATACCCCCTAAATGGCACACAGCCTAGAACATGGGTGTGTGACTTGGCCGTGTTGCATAAGTCAATATACCCTACAGGATTGGCATGGCCTAGCACACGGCCTGGAACACGGGCGTGTGTGGCCACTTCGAAGGGCTCACGGGCTAGACACATGGGCCTGTGGTCAGCCGTGTGACCTAAGTCTGTATGTATGCCCTGTTTTCACACAGCCTGGGACACGGGCATGTCTGGAGCCGTGTGAGGCACATGGCCTATTCACACGGGCGTGTGAGCCTTGTATGTTAGAAAAATTTCTAAGTTTTCCAAAATTTTTGTATGTTATTCATTTAGTCCCAAACCACTTCTAAAGCATGTTTAAGGCCTCGTAGGCCCTTATAAGGGGCAATGTGATTATGATTGAATGGTGTATTAGAATTGATGCATAAATGTATGAGTTATGTATGTTAAATGGTATGTATTGATCGGTAATACCTCGTAACCCTATTCTGACCGTGAATACGGGTGAGGGGTGTTACAACGGGTCCGAATTGAGTCAAATAGATTGGATGGTACATCTAATATAATCTCAGCTATGATGGCACAGAAATATGTTAAAAAGAGCTGTGAAGCATATATCGCTTATACAGTTGATTCTAGGGTTCAGAATTGAAGCTAGAATCGCTTCTAGTTGTATGTGAGTATATAGAAGTATTTCCAGAAGAGTTACCAGGGTTAGCACCGATCAGAGAGGTTGAGTTTGCTATAGAATTAATACCGGGAACATCTCTGATATCGATAGCCCCGAATAGAATGGAACCTACAGAATTGAAAGAGTTGAAAGCTCAGTTGCAAGAGTTGACGGATAGAGGTTTTGCTCGACCCAGCTTTTCTCCTTGGGGTGCTCCTGTGTTATTTGTTAAGAAAAAGGACGAATCCATGCGACTGTGTATAGATTATCTACAGCTCAACAAAGTTACGATCAAGAACAAGTATCCATTGCCACGTATTTATTATCTGTTTGACCAGTTGAAAGGTGCAGCAGTATTCTCAAAGATCGATCTTCATTCTAGTTATTACCAGTTACGAGTTAAAGACTCAGATGTGCCAAAAATCGAGTTCAGAACCAGGTATGGACATTATGAGTTTCTTGTGATGCCATATGGTTTGACTAATACGCCTGCTGTATTTGTGGATTTGATTAATAGAATATTCAGACCGTATTTAGATAGATTTTTTGTCGTGTTCATTGATGACATTCTGATATATTCACGAGATGAGATAGAGCATGCCCAACATTTGAGATTTGTTTTGCAAACCTTATGCGAAAAAAAACTATTCACTAAGTTCAGCAAATGTGAGTTCTGGCTCAGAGAAGTCAAAATTTTTGATACATGTGGTATCAGTAGGATTAGAGTTGATCCGAGCAAAATTTCAGCTATGGTAAATTGGAAGCCTCCGAGAAATGTATCTGAAGTCAGAAGTTTTATGGGTTTAGCCGGATACTACAGAAGACTCGTCAAGGGATTCTCGATGATTGCTGTACCGTTGACGAAACTATTGGAAAAAGATGTAAAATTTGAATGGTTAGAAAAATGTCAGCAAAGTTTTAATCAATTGAAAACTTTGTTAACTGAGGCACCTCTGTTGGTTCAGCCAAAGTCCGGTAAAGAATTTTTCATTTACAGTGATGCTTTATTGAATGGTTTTGGCTGTGTTTTGATGCAAGAAGGCAAAGTGATAGCGTATGATTCTAGACACTTGAAACCACACGAAAAGAATTATCCAACTCATGATTTAGAGCTTGTAGCTATTGTCTTTGCTTTGAAGATTTGACAACACCATTTGTACGGAGAAAAATGTCATATCTTTACAGATCATAATATCCTGAAGTATTTAATGTCGCAAAAAGATTTGAATTTGAGACAGCGCAGATGGCTCGAGCTATTGAAAGATTATGACTTGATCATTGATTATCATCCGGGAAAGGCTAATGTTGTTGCTGATGCATTAAGTAGAAAATCTTTATGTACTTTGCGAGCTTTGAACACACGACTAACATTGAGTGATGATGGTTCAATTTTAGTTGAATTAAAAGATAAACTGACATTTCTGTAACAAATTTGCAAAGCTCAGAAATGTGATGATGCTTTGTTAGCTAAATGGAAACAGATTGAGATGACACCTGATTTAGATTTTCATGTGGGTTCAGATGATGGTTTGTACTTCAAAGGCAGAATTTGTGTTCTAAGAAAGTTCGATCTCATTCATCAAATTTTATATAAAGCTCATAGTAGTAGCTTGTCGATTCATCCTGGTAGCAATAAAATGTACGTCGATCTGAAACAGATGTACTGGTGGCCAGGTATGAAACAAGAGATCTCTGAGTTCGTATCGAAATGTTTGGTTTGTCAGCAAGTTAAAGCCGAGCATCAGGTACGTTTTGGTTTGTTACAACTAGTGATGATTCTAGAGTGGAAATGGGAACGTGTCACGATGGATTTTGTATCGGGTTTGCCTCTATCTCTAAGAGAGAGAGATGTTGTGTTGGTCATTGTTGATTATTTGTCGAAATCTGTACATTTTATTCTAGGGGGTATGGATTTTTCACTCGAGAGATTGGCAGAGTTGTATGTTACTAAGATAGTTCGGTTGCATGGCGTGCCACTTTCTATTATTTTTTACAGAGATTCACGGTTTACGTCGATTCTAGAGCAAGTTACACGAAGCTCAACATTTCATCCCTAGATAGATGCTCAATCTGAACGAGTGATTCAGATACTTGAAGATATGCTATGATGCTGTGTTCTGGAGTTTGAAGGTAATTAGGAGAGATTTCTACCGTTAATTTAATTTAAATACAATAACAGTTATCAATCGAGCATTAAGATGGCACTGTACAAAGCTTTGTATGGTCGAAAGTGTTGAACTCCGTTATATTGGACTGAGCTCAGTGAGAAAAAGCTTTTGGGTGTTGATTTGATACGGGAAACTGAAGAAAAATTTAAAATGATACATGACAGTCTGAAAGCGGCTTCGGATCGACAGAAGTCTTACGCGGATTTGAAAAGAAAAGACATTGAATTTCAAGTCGGCGACAAAGTGTTTTTGAAAGTGTCACCTTGGAATAAAGTCCTCTGATTCAGACTAAATTGTGAAAAGTTAAAATATTAAGGGCAAAATTGTAATTTTAGGAAAATATGAAATGTGGACTGAATCAAATAATAGAGATATTAAATGGATTGAATTTGTTTATTTAGATCAAGATAGACCAAGAACAGTTTTAGATTGGGGAAAAGCTAAAGCCTCGAATTAGTCGATTCTGTTTCTATGCCCTAATTGTCGAGGTAAGTTCGTAGTGTTTTTAATATGTAATGAATTTTCTATTTGTGTACTTGTATTATAATGATTGAATTATTATGTTATTAGAAGAATAATGATGAATTGCACATATGTTCCCTTGCTTGTACTTCGGTACCCCTGAATTGCACATACGTGCCCCTGTTTGTACTTCGATACCCCTGGATGTACTTTTGTACTCTGTTTAAATTTCATTAATTTTGAATTGAATAATATATGAAATGTATTCAATTTATTGACAGATTAAACGATATGCTACGTTCTTACTAAGTTCTATAAGCTTATTCGTTTTTGTGGATTATTTTGTAGATCATTGTTGTGGCACTTTGGACGGATCAAATCTTCAGGTCACACTATCCACCGAATTTGTTAGTTTTTGTATCTCCTAGGGTAGTGGTAGGTATAAACTTAAGTAGTTGAATTTGGGGTTGAAACGTATTTAGAATGTTATAAAATGGTATTTGATGAATGTGTATATAATAACTAAATGTGTTTGTGTTTTGATCCTATATATGCATAATAGGTTATGATGTTTGCCTTAGAAGGTACTTTTGGTCACTTTTGATAATGAATGAGAATGGTTTATTGGAATCATTTGATTGTTTGAGTCATGAAGCTACTTTAGGTTATATGTTTATTAGGTTTTGGAATTTGTAATTGATGAATGTATTTGGTAAAGTTTGCATGATTTGGTAAGATTTTGGTAATTGATATTGAGGTGCATTGTATGGCATATTGGTTGAATGATTTTAGACAATTGATTAAGTTATTTTATGTATGTTTTGTGTCATGTTTTAATGCCTTGATATGGTGTACTAAAGACCTTTAGGTGGTTGCATGGTTTGGTGTTAGAAATGGCTTGTTTTTGGGAAAATTCATGTTCACACGGCCTGAGACATGGGTGTGTGACTCAATTAGACCTGATCATGGGTCAGGCCACCCGGCCCGGCCCGAAGGCTCGCCCGAAATGTGAGAGGGTTTGGGGAAAAATATAGGCTCGAAAAATGGGCTTGGACAAAAAAATAAGGCCCGTTTAAAAAATGGGATGGGCCTCGGGTAAGGTATTTTTGGCCCGAGCCAGGCCCAGCCCGGCCTGAATTCACTAAAAGACAAAAAAAATTTGCTTTTTTTTTGTTTTTGAATGTTATTTTATTTTTTTTCTCCCTATTTTGCTACCATTTTACTATTATGTTGCTACTATTTTATTGTTATTGTTTGGATATTGTATAAAACTTATTTTATTGTTAATTTTGTTATTATTTTTGTAATATCCGGGATTTAGGGCTTGTGCATTATTGCTTAATTATGTGAAGTAGCATGCCTCTGTGTGTTGTAAATATGTTTTATGAATTTTTAGAACCTTAAGAGTGTAGGTGAATGCCTTAGAAAAATACTGAATTTTAAGTTTTAAAGGGGAGCTAAGCCTGAGAGGCCTTAAGAGAAATTGTAGGGGAAATTGGACATAAGATTGGGCTTGGTAAAGTGGCATGGAGGCGCCACTTAGGGGCCTTGGTAGGTGACGCTATAAGCTGAGAGGAAGGGCTTAGGTTCGAGTTGCAGAGGAAGCAAATGGGAGTTTGTTTTTTTGCGTCAAGGGGAAGAGGTGTTGGACGACAATGGGGCACTGAGTGGATGAGTATAGATCAAGTCAAATTCTTTTTAAAATTTCAGCTAGGGGCAAAGGATAATTGATTGATTATTCAAATTATTTTGAATGGGTAAAGAAGAGAAAAAAGGGAGAAAAAGAAGGAGTTGATAGGGGAAGAGGAGTTGGCCGAATATGGGGCATTGGAGGATGGCATTTTCGGTTTGATGATAGGATAGGTATGCCGAAAATTGATTCTCTTCTCATCTTTTCATTTGTGCCGAAAATCCTTAGGAATTCAACTTGCTTTCTTTGTTTTCTTCTTCGTTTTCTCTTCAATTGACCAAAGCCGAATATCCTTCTCTCAAAAACCCATCATTGCCGATTCTCCCTAAAGCCTCATACTCTTCCTTTTCATTCTTGTTGAAGCCGAATCTCCCTAGTGCCCATCAAGAGCCGAATTCCATACTCTTTAGCTATTAATCTCCATAGCCGAATCTTCAAAGAGAGATCTCTTTTCCCGAAGGTGCACCATAGCCGCATATACCTCTTGTAATATCCCGGGTTAGGGGCTATTTTTATTATGGCATGTTTTGCATGTGTTGGCTTGCTATGTGGCTATTTTGGTGTTTTAGGGGCTTAATTGTAGACTAGGGGTATGTCCGAGTAGGTGGGAAACTTTTGTTTTTAGGCTTAAGTAAGAGGAGTTGATGAAGCTGGGTATATGAATATTATTTGGTGTTCTTGAGCACAAAAGAAAAGCTAGTGGAGTGGCAAGGCATGCGTCACTTGGGAGCTTGGTGTGGCGTCATCTTCAGTGAGGGAGGTCCGAGTTCAAGTCGTAGAGCTCCCATTTTGGTTCCCATTTTGACGGCATGGAGGAAGAGGTAGAAGGCAAGTGGAATTCTACCTTGGACCAGGTCAAACCATTCAAAAGAAAGGTGGAGAGTGATTGTAGGAGTAAGACTTGGTAATCACATTTGAAATGGGTGGAGTGGAGTGTTTGGGGGATATGGCCAATGTTGGGGAAGTGGGGAGTGTATGGACGGTTTGGGTAGTGTGGGAGAGGAGTAGTGCCGAATTTCTTTTGGCAATTTTCTTAGTATTTTCGGTCACCATTTTGGGTAAACCGAATTCTCTCCTTTGTTAATAGCCAACCAGAAACTTCATTTGTTTTCTCTCACTTTTGCTTCTTGAAACCAAAACCCCAAGCAACTCTATTTGCCGAATTTTGTAATTGGTTTTTTTACATTTTGTGTTGTTGGCAGAAGGCTCTTCTAGTTTCTTTCTTCTTTTCATTTGTGTAAACCAAAGTTATCTCCCAAAAATATTCCCATCATTTCATTTCTTCCCAAAATCTTAAGCCGAACCTCTCTTCTATTGTTGCCGATTTTTCTTTCTCTTAAACCATCTTGCCGAAATTCGATTCTCACTCTACTCTCATCTCACATTTGTTTTCTCTCTCTCTCATTCAGAACCGAACACGGGTGTGTTAAACATCAAAAGACAATTCTCTTTTCTTTCTTTTAAGGTGTTGGCCGAATCTTTTCTCCCTTCTAATAGCTCCCTCTCTTGACCGAATATTAGTGAAGGGTGATCTTGTTGGTTGATCGATCTTGGGTGTTGGGTAAGTGTTTGGCCGTATGGCCATTTCTTTTCTCTTTCTGTTCTTAATCGATTCGGGTTTGATTAAGAGCCGAATATGGTAACTTTGGAAGAGTGTTAATCGTTTGTGAATCATCTCGTTATAGGATCCTTGGACTTTGGAAGCAAACAAGAGAAGTCTCCTGCTTTTACATTAGGCTGATTGGTAAGGGTTGGTATTGATGTTAGTTTATTCTCTTGGTTCTCGCTTAGTCAAAGCTTCAAGAGATTAATACTTTCTTCTTTGTAGGTTGGCCGATTGCCAAAGGGAACCACTATCTGGTTCGGGATTTGGTAGGAAACCAAATCAGGTGAAGGGTAAGGGCTTTTGATAAACCCTTTTGGATTAAATGGTTATGGCCGAATGGTCTTAGTACCTAACCCCGGTTTGGCCGATTCTAGGAGCAAGTTGATCGAGGGATTTAGACGGGGTCTTTGGGATTTAGACTTGCGATTTTACCGTGTGTGTAACTAACACACCGATACTTAGTAATATTGTTATTAAACCCGTTTGCCTATTAAAATCATGACAAGATGATGGATTCTTGGATACCCAAACGGGGTATGTGTGCGTATCCGTAAGTCAAGATTGTTACTAGATTACCGATGATCTATATGGTATCATGACTATGTATGTATGTGATATGGGGCATGAGTCAAACATATTAGCATGATATGCATAATTTGTATGATATGCATGATTACATGAGTTGGTTTGTTGATGGGTGATATGAGTGGAGGGAGCATGATATTTTGTCTTGACGAGCACCAAAGTTTTGGTAACACACTTTGTGACTTTGGGTCACCAAAGATTTTGGTAGCACATTGTGTCTTTGGGACACCGAGGTTGGGCACCTCATTGCGACTTGTCCCCGTGGTTAACACCACCGTGGGTTGGCCCCACTTTGAGATATGGGATCGTCGCTAGTGATTGGGTATCACACGATGGGTTGGCCCCATCATTCGATTATTGTGACTACGGTCACCGCTGCTTTGGTAGCACATTTGTGTCTTTGGGACACCGAGGGTTGGGCACCTCATTGCGACTTGTCCCCTCGTGGTTAACACCACCGTGGGTTGGCCCCACATGAGATATGGGATCGTCTGCTAGTGATTGGGTATCACACGATGGGTTGGCCCCATCATTCGATTATCGTGACTACGGTCACCGCTGCTTGGGTAGCACATTGTGTCTTTGGGACACCAAAGTGTTTTGGTAACACATTGTGACTATATGTCACCAGTGGGTTTGGCACCACCAAAGTGGTTTGGTACCACACGGGGTAGGAAAGGAGATACGGATGGCTAGGATTGGGTTGCATTAACTATGTTGCTATGTATGATGTGTGTTAGCATGTTGTTTCATCGGGAGCGGGATTTATGCATCGAGTCACCGACTCACCCTCTCCTTTGACATTTCAGTGACTCGTGAGACGCGACATGGAGCCTGGGGTGGACTCGAGGTGCTCACGCCATGCTTAATAAAGTTTTACTCCAACTCTATCATTTGGGTACTTTAGTTTAATTACTTTTATTTTGGTTTTAATTTGGATTTGTAAAAGGCCTTTAAATTATGTTTTATGATGGGTATGTTTTAATTAGATTCCCAACCTGCTTAACAAATAACTTGGCATGAAATTTTACTAAAACTTGGAAAGACAACGTTTTCAAAATTATATCGCAATGTGTTTTAAACTATACCATCGGGTATCTCGCTATGTTTTGCTATACAATAAACTCAAATGATTTCCAAATCAAACTTGATTTTTCTACTAAGTCTAAAATGTTTCAAAATGGCACTAAGAAACTATTGGAAGTGCTAAATGAAATCAACTCGTTTTAACTATATACTCGGATAAGTTTTCAAAATCTAATCAAACAAGCCTACTCAAACTTTCCCCAAATTCACTATGTTTTCACCCCACTTCTAAACAAAAAAATAAAATCTCACTCAAAGACGTTTTTCCCCGTAACATGCCAGATTCGGGCGTGGTGTCTTGTCCGAGTTTGGGGTGTTACAATTGTGGTATCAGAGCTAAGTTCAAAAGCTCGGCTGTGGGCCTGAGGCCCAAAAATGTTTCCAAAAGATTGTTTTGTTAGTCTTTATTCTTAAAGTATGGTTTGAAAGGCATGGCACCGAGTCTCCGGCACCAGTTCGCCCAGGTAAGTACCCCAAACTATTGCTTGTGATTTGATTGGATGTGATATGATTTGATGAATAGCAATAGTATATTACCTTAGAGATTGAAACTGATAGGATTCTGTGAACTCGCGAGAACAAATCCTCTTAAAATATTCATAAGACTTGCTTTTAAACAAGTGGAATAAATACTGATGCATAAAAATTCTTAATCAGATACGTAGAAAGATTAGTCATGAGCACTAGAGGTGGACGTGGTCGTGGACGCAGGTCGTGGTAGGATGACGCTTCGAGCCCGTAGGATCCGGTCGTGGTTCGTAAAATGAGATACTGGTTCGCCACCACCGGAGGTGGTGAGTTCCAAGATCGACCGGGGACGACGCAGTGTCACAAGCGATGCCGCGAGTGTTGGAAAGAGTAGCCGGTGTTGGTGGTAATGCAGAGTTAGGAAATCGTTCTGAGCGACTTCGCAAATGGGGCCGAATTCTTCCGAGGTGTTTCGGGTTGCTCCCAAAGATCACTTCTGAATATTGGTTGGAGGCAACCGAGCGGATCATGGACGATCTGACTTGACAAACCAAGAGAAGTCGGGCGGCATCGACGCTTCTCGGGATGAGTCATATCGCTGGTGGCTCACGGTTCGAGATAGTGTGGCGCAGAGGGATCTAACATGGGATTATTTCAGGCCTGCATATCAAAAGAAATACATCGGAGCTAGTTATATTGACTCCCAGTGAAGGCATTTCGAGGCTTGTTCGTGGAGTAAATCACATTTCTTGAGTACGCAGGTGAGTTCCCGGTTGAGTAGGTATGCCAGGGCATTGTGGCCACCGAGCATGAGAGGTGTGTTCGCTTCGAGGATGGTCTCATGAGACGACTTGAGGTCACTGCGATTGCTCCTCGCCAGGAGCGCCTTGAGTTTGCTGTCTTAGTTGAGAAGGCTAAGGTAGCCGAGGGTGTTAAGGAGTCGCGTGAGACAAGGCATGGACGTAAATAGACATAAGAGGAGCTTTGGGTCTTCTCGGGTCGCCGGGTAATCCGCAAGAGAGGGCTAGACCGAGTGGGCCGAACCACCTGCTAGGTTTGTTGTCGCTAGGCGTGGGACCGCCGCAGCGGTGATCGGTGTGGGAAGTCTCATTGGGGTGGTTGCTTTGGATCGGAGGAAAAGGTTGCTTCGAGTGTGGTTCTCTGGAGCATCGTGTGAGGGATTGTCCGCGTAGGTTGGCTAGGATTCATCCCGAGCGGGGCCGTAATCGCCTTCAGAGGTAATGGACCGCCACCGCAGAGGGGCCGTGGTAATGGCGCAGGTGGTAATGGTTCTGGCTCGGGCGCGTGGAGCACGGGGCGGGTGTGGGTAGTTCGATGCTAGACACCGGTTTAGTGTATGCTTTGAGGCGCCGAGAGGAGGGCGACGCACCCGGACGTCATAACCGTGACGTTTTTGATTTTTGGTTCTCCATATCTTGCTTTGATTGATGTGGGTTCAACGCACTCTTATGTTGCCGAGTAGTATAGTAGAGACCATGGATTTAGACTCGAGATATCTTCTAGGCGGATGACCGTGATTAGCCCTCTAGGTCACTCAGTAGTAGTAGATAAACTGCTTAGAGAGAGTACCCCTAGAACTCCAAGGGTAGTGTTCGCCATCGATCCGATGGAGCCGCCGTTTGGGGAGTTCGATATGATTCTTGGGATGGATTGGTTGGTCAAGTACCAGCGAGGTTGGATTGCGCGCCAAGCGCATGGTTCTTAAGACGGTTGAGGGTGATGAGGTGGCTATGATAGGTAATAGGAGGGATTACTTATCAAATGTGGTATCCGCTCCAAGGCGCAGAAGATGGTCGAGAAAGGCCGTGAAGCGTATGTAGTTCATGTGTATGCGTTGGAGGCTAAGGAGTCCAACGTGGAGAAGGTTCGCACTGCTAAGGAGTTTGCTTGATGTTTTTCCCGAGGAGCTTCCGTGTTTGCCGCCAGATCGCGAGGTGGAGTTCGGGATTGATCTGTTATCTTAATCGCGCCAAAGGTCTATTGCTCCGTATAGGATGGCGCCAAAGGAGTTGGTGGAGCTTAAGGCTCGATCCGGGGAGTTATTGGATCGAGGTTTTATCGGCCGAGTGTTTCGCCGTAAGTGCGCCGTGCACTTTTTGTCAAGAAGAAAGATGGCACGATGCGGATGTGTATAGACTACCGCCAGATTGAATAAGTCGACGATTAAAAACAAGTATCCGCTTGCCACGGATAGATGACTTGTTTGATCACCTAAAGGGTGCTGCGGTATTCTCGAAGATCGACTTGAGGTCCGGTATCATCGGTTGAAGGTTAAGGAGGCCGATATCCATAAAACAACGCTTGGACTCGGTATGGGCACTACGAATTCTCGGTAATGCCATTCGGGTTGACTAACGCACCGCAGCGTTTATGGATATGATGAATAGGGTGTTTCAACAAAGATCCGGATCGATTCGTCGTGGTTTTCATGAGACGACATCTTAGTGTACTCAAGGACGAGAGGAAGAGCATGTTAAGCATTTGCGAGTGGTGTTGCAGATTCTCGAGGAAAAGCAACTCTATGCTAAGTTCGATAAATGCGAGTTCGGCTTAGAGAAGTGACTTTCTTGGGTCATGTAGTGTCGGCCGAGGGGATTCGAGTAGATCCTCGTAAGATTGAGGCGCTTTTGGATTGGAAGCCGCCTAAGTCGCTGGCTGAGATTCGAGTTTTCTGGTTTGGCCGGATACTACCGAAGGTTTGTTGAGGGTTTCGTTGATAGCGCGCCGATGACCAAGTTGCTTTGAGGAAAGAAGTTCCGCTTGTATGGACCGAGAAGCGGCAGGAAAGCTTCGACAAGTTAAAGAAGATTTTGACCGAGGCTCCGTTCTAATTCAACCCGAGGCCGGTAAGGAGTACACAGTCTATTGCGATGCATCACATACGGGCTTGGGTTGTGTGTTTGATGCAAGAAGGTAAGGTTGTGGCTTACGCTTCTCGGCACCGAGGCCACATGAGGTCAACTATCCGACGCATGACTTGGAGCTAGCGGCCGTGGTCTTCGCCTTAAAGATTTGGAGGCACTACTTATACGGAGAGAGATCGATAGTCTACACATCATAAGAGTCCAAGTATCTACCGACTCGTAAGGATTTGAATTTGAGGCAGCGCGAGATGGGTTGAGTTGCTTTGAAAGATTACGACTGCTCGATTGAGTATCATCCGGCAAGGCTAACGTGGTGGCAGACGCGTTGAGCCGCAAGGTTGTTTCGGACTTAAGAGCTTTGTTTGCCCATTTGAGTTTGTATGACGATGGGAGTATTCTCGCAGAGTTGCGTGTTAAGCCTACTTGGGTTGAGCAGATCAGAGAGAAACAGTTATTGGATGAGGTTCTGAGTGCTGGAGGTTACAAGTGCGTGGATGGTGGTTTGGAGGGTTACACTTGTCTAGTGATGAGGTTCTGTGTTTCCAAGGTAAGGCTTGTATGCCTAAAGATGTTGAGTCGAGGCGTAAGATTCTTCAGACGCACATATAGCGCCTCCTTATGCTATGCATCCCGGAGGTAGCAAGATGTATAAGGATCTTAGAGAGCAATTTTGGTGGCTTCGGCTTGAAGAAAGAGGTGACAGAGTTTGTTGGGAAGTGTCCGACTTGTCGGCAGTCAAGGCTGAACACCGGTTGCCGTCGGGGTTGCTTCACTGTGAAGATTCCTCGCTGGAAGTGGGAAAGGATAACCATGGATTTCGTCGGTGGGTTACCGCTTACGCCAAGCAAGAAGGATTCGATTTGGGTAGTGGTGGATCGATGACTAAATCAGCTCACTTTATTCCGGTGAGGGTTGACTACTCACTTGAAGCTAGCTGTCGTGTATGTGTCGAGAGATAGTGAGGTTGCACGGGCGTACGGTGTCGATAATCTCGGATAGGGATCCCGATTTACGTCAAGGTTCGGAAAGCACCGCATCGAGCTCTGGTACTGTTTGGATTTCAAAGACGGCTTTTCACTGCAATCGACGGTCAATCGAAAAGGGTCATTCAGGTCTTAGAGGATATGCTTTGAGAGGTTGTATCTTGGATTTCAGAGGTAGTTGGGAGGAGTTTCTACCATTAGTCGAGTTTGCCTACAACAACAGCTTACTGCGAGCATTAAGATGGCACCGTATGAGGCGTTGTATGGTAGGAAATGTCGCCACCTACGTGTTGGACGGAGTTAGGTGAACGCCGCTTGTTGGGACCCGAGTTGGTTCTTTGAGGATCAAGACAAGGTTAAGTTGATTCAGTCTAGATTGAAGGAGGCTTCGGACCGGCAGAAGTCTTATGCCGATCTTAAGCGAAGAGATATAGAGTTCGGCCGTGGGGATCGAGTGTTCCCGAAGGTCTCGCCTTGGAAGAAGGTGTTGAGGTTCGGGAAGAAAGGCAAGCTAAGTCCGAGGTTTATTGGGCCGTATAAGGTTACGAGACGAGTTGGACCAGATGGCGATCGCCTTGAGTTGCCAGCAGAGCTTAGTCGATTCACGACGTGTTCCATGTTTCGATGCTTCGACGTTATCGCTCGATCCGCCGCATGTGGTAGCAATGGAAGAGATCGAGGTAAATCCGATTTGACTATGGAAGAAGAACCTGTGCAGATTCTAGATCGGGATGTAAAGGTTCTGCGTAAGAAGTCCGTGCCTTTGGTTAAGGTACTTTGGCGGAATCATGGCGTAGAAGAAGCTACGTGGGAACCCGAGGATATGATGACACAAAGAATACCCGCAACTCTTTTGATCGTGTAATTTCGAGGTCGAAATTATTTTAAGGGGGTAGAACCGTAATATCCCGGGTTAGGGGCTATTTTTATTATGGCATGTTTTGCATGTGTTGGCTTGCTATGTGGCTATTTTGGTGTTTTAGGGGCTTAATTGTAGACTAGGGGTATGTCTGAGTAGGTGGGAAACTTTTTGTTTTTAGGCTTAAGTAAGAGGAGTTGATGAAGCTGGGGTATATGAATATTATTTGGTGTTCTTGAGCACAAAAGAAAAGCTAGTGGAGTGGCAAGGCATGCGTCACTTGGGAGCTTGCTGTGGCGTCATCTTCAGGTGAGGGAGGTCCAGAGTTCAAGTCGTAGAGCTCCCATTTTGGTTCCCATTTTGGACGGCATGGAGGAAGAGGTAGAAGGCAAGTGGAATTCTACCTTGGACCAGGTCAAACCATTCAAAAGAAAGGTGGAGAGTGATTGTAGGAGTAAGACTTGGTAATCACATTTGAAATGGGTGGAGTGGAGTGTTTGGGGGGATATGGCCGAATGTTGGGGAAGTGGGGAGTGTATGGACGGTTTGGGTAGTGTGGGAGAGGAGTAGTGCCGAATTTCTTTTGGCAATTTTCTTAGTATTTTCGGTCACCATTTTGGGTAAACCGAATTCTCTCCTTTGTTAATAGCCAACCGAAACTTCATTTGTTTTCTCTCACTTTTGCTTCTTGAAACCGAAACCCCAAGCAACTCTATTTGCCGAATTTTGTAATTGGTTTTTTTTTACATTTTGTGTTGTTGGCCGAAGGCTCTTCTAGTTTCTTTCTTCTTTTCATTTGTGTAAACCGAAAGTTATCTCCCAAAAATATTCCCATCATTTCATTTCTTCCCAAAATCTTAAGCCGAACCTCTCTTCTATTGTTGCCGATTTTTCTCTTTCTCTTAAACCATCTTGCCGTAAATTCGATTCTCACTCTACTCTCATCTCACATTTGTTTTCTCTCTTCTCTCATTCGTAACCGAACACTGGTGTGTTAAACATCAAAAGACAATTCTCTTTTCTTTCTTTTTAAGGTGTTGGCCGAATCTTTTCTCCCTTCTAATAGCTCCCTCTCTTGACCGAATATTAGTGAAGGGTGATCTTGTTGGTTGATCGATCTTGGGTGTTGGGTAAGTGTTTGGCCGTATGGCCATTTCTTTTCTCTTTCTGTTCTTAATCGATTCGGGTTTGATTAAGAGCCGAATATGGTAACTTTGGAAGAGTGTTAATCGTTTGTGAATCATCTCGTTATAGGATCCTTGGACTTTGGAAGCAAACAAGAGAAGTCTCCTGTTTCTGTTAGCTGATTGGTAAGGGTTGGTATTGATGTTAGTTTATTCTCTTGGTTCTCGTTTAGTCAAAGCTTCAAGAGATTAATACTTTCTTCTTTGTAGGTTGGCCGATTGCCAAAGGGAACCACTATCTGGTTCGGGATTTGGTAGGAAACCAAATCAGGTGAAGGGTAAGGGCTTTTGATAAACCCTTTTGGATTAAATGGTTATGGCCGAATGGTCTTAGTACCTAACCCCTGGTTTGGCCGATTCTAGGAGCAAGTTGATCGAGGGATTTAGACGGGGTCTTTGGGATTTAGACTTGCGATTTACCAGGTGTGTAACTAACACACCGATACTTAGTAATATTGTTATTAAACCTGTTTGCCTATTAAAATCATGACAGTATGATGGATTCTTGGATACCCAAACGGGGTATGTGTACGTATCCGGGTAAGTCAGTATTGTTACTAGATTACTGATGATCTATATGGTATCATGACTATGTATGTATGTGATATGGGGCATGAGTCAAACATATTAGCATGATATGCATAATTTGTATGATATGCATGATTACATGAGTTGGTTTGTTGATGGGTGATATGAGTGGAGGGAGCATGATATTTTGTGCTGACGAGCACCAGTGTTTTGGTAACACACTTTGTGACTTTGGGTCACCAGTACTTTGGTAGCACATTGTGTCTTTGGGACACCAGAGGTTGGGCACCTCATTGCGACTTGTCCCTGTGGTTAACACCACCGTGGGTTGGCCCCACTTTGAGATATGGGATCGTCACTAGTGATTGGGTATCACACGATGGGGTTGGCCCCATCATTCGATTATTGTGACTACGGTCACCAGTGCTTTGGTAGCACATTTGTGTCTTTGGGACACCAGAGGTTGGGCACCTCATTGCAACTTGTCCCTGTGGTTAACACCACCGTGGGTTGGCCCCACATGAGATATGGGATCGTCTGCTAGTGATTGGGTATCACACGATGGGTTGGCCCCATCATTCGATTATCGTGACTACGGTCACCAGTGCTTGGGTAGCACATTGTGTCTTTGGGACACCAGTGTTTTGGTAACACATTGTGACTATATGTCACCAGTGGTTTGGCACCACCAGTGGTTTGGTACCACACGGGGTAGGAAAGGAGATACGGATGGCTAGGATTGGGTTGCATTAACTATGTTGCTATGTATGATGTGTGTTAGCATGTTGTTTCATCGGGAGCGGGATTTATGCACTGAGTCACTCGACTCACCCTCTCCTTTGACATTTCAGGTGACTCGTAGACGCGGACATGGAGCCGGGGTGGACTCGAGGTGCTCACGCCATGCTTAATAAAGTTTTACTCCAACTCTATCATTTGGGTACTTTAGTTTAATTACTTTTATTTGGGTTTTAATTTGGATTTGTAAAAGGCCTTTAAATTATGTTTTATGATGGGTATGTTTTAATTAGATTCCCAACCTGCTTAACAAATAACTTGGCATGAAATTTTACTAAAACTTGGAAAGACAACGTTTTCAAAATTATATCGCAATGTGTTTTAAACTATACCATCGGGTATCTCGCTATGTTTTGCTATACAATAAACTCAAATGATTTCCAAATCAAACTTGATTTTTCTACTAAGTCTAAAATGTTTCAAAATGGCACTAAGAAACTATTGGAAGTGCTAAATGAAATCAACTCGTTTTAACTATATACTCGGATAAGTTTTCAAAATCTAATCAAACAAGCCTACTCAAACTTTCCCCAAATTCACTATGTTTTCACCCCACTTCTAAACAAAAAAAATAAAATAAATCTGATCACTCAAAGACGTTTTTCCCCGTAACATGCCAGATTCGGGCGTGGTGTCTTGTCCGAGTTTGGGGTGTTACACCTCTCTAGTTTGGTAAGTTTTCGGGATTTTCCTTCGTTACGGTTTCTCTCTTCTTTAATTAGTTTCTAACCTGAATCACGTTTCCAAGGCTCAGTTGATTTCACTCTTTATTCCTACATAGCCGAATGCTCCTCTATTCCCTTTGAAGCCGATTTGATCATTTAATCGGGAGCCAAAACTCTGTTCCAAGCAAGGATATTCGACTAAGTTGGTAAGGATTCGTGGCATGTAACTTTCCTATCTCTTTCTTTTAGATTAGCCAAAAGTTGGACTCTAATCCCATTAATGTTCTTTGGCCGAAACCATGAAGGAGGTTTCGGATTTCTCTGTAGTGACTTCAAGAGGAGATCTTCGGGATTTCAAGATCTAAGGTAGGCGAGTGTGGTTTTAGGCCGAAGGCCATCTATTATGTTCAGTGTTAGAATTGGATCTAACATATGTCTATAGGAATTTCGACATTACCAGGAGCAAGGATTAATTTCGGGATTTGAGATTCGCAAGGTAAGTGGATAAGCATATTCGGCCAAGGCTATATTTAGTGATTATTTGAGTGGCCGATTCTAACTTAGACTGTTTAGGGAGGAGTACAATCCGATTCGATAGACTTTCGAGATTTCAGTGAAAGCATTAAGTAAACCAGGTGTGTACCCCACACTAACTCTTAATCGATTTATGGCATCAATTTAATATATGTGTTTATAATAATGTGAAAAGTGGGCAAAGGTACCATGTGATGGTACAAAGTACTCAGGTAAGTAACCTTAACATTATGTTAATAAATGATATGAATATTATTATGATATGAATATTTGGAATATGGTACATATGTGAATATCGATAAGAATGTGAAATAAGGCATAAGGCATGATATTGCATATTCTGTGTGACATGGGGCATATGGGTTATATGGAAGGGGGAAGTGATCTGGTAGTTTATACCACAATATCTGAATGTGGTGACTCATGTCACGAAATCTGAATGTGGTGACTTATGTCACAAATTACTATCTTGTGACTTTGTCACATTATCTGGTGGCTATGCCACAATTTATAAGGGCGATGAGCATGTCGTCTGCAGCCACTGCCTTCGATGATGTGTAGCGGATGGAGGGTCGACTTAGTAGTCCCCACGGTGTGATGGTTGGTACGGGTGATGTGTAGCGGATGGTTATCTAGGTATGGGTTCGGGTTTGCATCATTATTTCTATCTGTTATATATACGTATGATATGGTATGATATGCCTGAATCGTTGGGGCTTAGTGTTGGTTATACACACTGAGTCTGTTTGACTCACCCCGTTGTGGGATATTTTTCAGGTGACACTCAGTAACGGACCAGGTCGGCAGGAGCTTAGTGGTGGCCATGTTCAACTCAGACTTTATTTTAATTTTGGACTTTTTATTTCTAAGTATTTTGGATTTATTTTGGGTTTTGCTTTGATGTAATAAGGCCATAGCTATAAACTGATTATGCATGCATTTTTATTTATTTTATTGTGATACAAATTTTATCCATTTAAAGTTTAAGCAACTTTTCTTAAAAATAAATTTTAAATGTTTAGACACCTAAACACAAACGATTTTCGAATTAAAGATTAACTCCAAAATAACTCGGCATTTTTTTTATAAACCACCCAAATTTTCCAAAGTAATAAACATGAATTTGAAACGTTTTACTCGAGGAACATACCAGATCCGGTCTGGGCTCGTGGGCCGGGTTTGGGTTGTTTCAGTTTGGTATCAGAGCCTAGTTTTAAACTCTCGGCCTTGGGTTTAAAGCCCACAACGTTTTCAAAAATTGAGCCCAAATAAGTTTTGTGAAAATTTTGTGAAATAAGCATGTTTTTCTGGCATGGCACCTAAGTCTCCGACCCGAAGTCCACCAGGTAAGTACCCCTAACTGTTGTATGATTTGTATATGGGTATAACGGGAACGTAGATTAGTATATTAAGTTATGGAACCCTAGGATTAGCTTACTTCAATACAGAATTACATAAAACTTTAAGGCCTAATTAAACAAACCTGTGACTTAGTCGCCGAGTGAGGGTGTGGCAACCATTGTGCGCATGTCTAGGATTGGATTCAGGAAGAGCCTGGTATTTAAGAAGTCCTAGTGACTCACCTCCTCTTCACTCGAATCCTACCTGGTGCGTGGTAACAGTTCACCCCTAACCAAGAGGACTCATTCACAGGCTAAACTCAATAATTAAAACCCAAAAGGGACTAGCCATATTTTTATAAAAACCTTAGTTTTAAAAGCACCAAATTACCCCTTTGATTTGTAAAAACTCTTTTACAAAATTTTTTCCGAAATATTCCCGATTTACAAAAATTTACTAAAATACCCACAGGTTGAGAAATTACTAAAATACCCTTGGTTTATGAAATTACCACACTACCCTCAATTTTTCTAAAATATTCTTACTTTACAAAAATACCAAAAACCCCTATTTTGCAAAACATCAAGATACCCTGGTTTGGAAATTTACCAAAATACCCCTATAGGACAAATTACGAAAATACCCCTGGGATTAAAACGGACAAAAATGTACAAGTGATGAATGTGTGTAGTAGATACTACTGAATGAAGGTGCATCTTTCTCTGAACTAGGATAGAAGACTTGAAACAAAACTCTGAAATAATCGAAAGAGCTACTACTAAACTTCCTTACATAAAACTTGTTCGTGGATAATTAGTGGAACAAAGACTAATGCATAAAACTTTCTAAAACAGATTAAATCGCGATCGTAGACATGAGTTCTAGGGGACGTGGTCGTAATGTCCGAGGACGTGGTAGAGGCAGAATGACCGTATCGTAAGCCCGTTAGGTCAAACTGTAGTGGTGAATAAGATATTTCGGAATGTACCTCTAGAGATTCAGGGAGTGATATTCTCTGCTGACTTGATGGAACTACCTTTCGGAGAATTTGATCTCATACTTGGCATAGATTGGCTAGTGGAACATTGGGCTATATTGGATTGTGCAGCTAAGCAAATGGAGTTAAGGACCCTGGAGGATGAGGAGATAATTATGATAGGAGAAAGAAGAAACTACTTGTCTAACATAGTTTCTACATTAAAGGCTGATAAGATGGTTCGAAAAGGGTGCAAGGCATTCTTGACTTTCGTTAGTGCGTTGGATGCAAAAGAAGAAGGAGTTAGTGGAGTTAGAACCGTAAGGGAATTTGTGGATGTTTTCCCGGAGGATTTACCTGGAATACCCCGGACGGGAGGTGGAGTTCGAATTGACTTGTTGCACAGGCACGGCGCGGTATCTATCGCTCCGTATAGAATGGCACCAAAGGAGTTGGTGGTGCTCAAAGCTCAAATTCAGGAGTTGCTTGATCGTGGGTTTATTCGACCCAGTGTGTCTCCATGGGGAGCACCGATCTTGTTTGTGAAGAAGAAGGACGGGACTATGCGTATGTGCATAGATTACCGTCAGTTGAATAAGCTGACCATCAAGAACAAGTACCCGCTGTTGCCAAGGATAGACGACTTGTTCGATCGACTTAAAGGAGCCGAGGTGTTTTTGAAGATAGATCTAAGGTCCGGTATCATCGGCTTAAGGTGAAGGAGGTGGATATCCATAAGACAGCTTTCCGGACAAGATACGGGCATTATGAGTTCGTAGTAATGCCGTTTGGATTGACGAATGCCCCAGCCGCGTTCATGGATATGATGAACCGGGTTTTTCAACCCTACTTGGATCGATTCGTCGTTGTGTTCATAGACGACATCCTAGTGTATTCTAAGTCGGAGGAGGAACATGACGAGCATCTCCGGTTAGTGTTGCAAGTATTAATGGAGAAGAAGCTCTATGCCAAATTCAGCAAGTGTGAATTTTGGCTGAAGGAGGTTGCGTTCTTAGGGCATGTAGTGTCTGCAGAAGGGATAAGGGTGGATCCTAGGAAGATTGAGGCAGTGCTAGACTGGAAACCACCTAAGTCTGTGGCTGAGGTTAACTACCCGACGCATGATTTGGAATTAGCGGTGGTAGTCTTTGCTCTTAAGGTATGGAGGCATTATCTTTATGGGGAGAAGTCAGTGATTTACACAGACCACAAGAGCCTTAAGTATCTGTTGACTCAGAAAGAGCTGAACCTGAGACAGCGAAGGTGGGTGGAGTTATTAAAGGATTACGATTGTTCTATAGAGTATCATCCGGGCAAGGCAAATGTAGTGGCAGATGCCCTAAGTTGGAAAGTAGTGTCGGATCTGAGGGCGATGTTTGCACATCTTAGCTTGTATGACGATGGAAGTCTGCTGGCTGAATTGCAAGTTAAGCCGTCATGGTTGAATGAGGTGAAAGAAGGGCAGTTGGCAGATGATGATTTAAGTGCTAAGTTGCGGCAAGTGCAGAATGGGGAGTTAGAGGATTATGGAGTTAGCAGCGATGGAGTATTGTGTTGCAAGGGTAAGGTCTGTATGCCTAAGGATAAGGAGTTAAGGCGGAGAATTCTTCAGGAATCGCATAGTAGCCCCTATGCTATGCATCCTGGAGGTAGTAAGATGTATAGAGACCTAAGGGAACAGTTTTGGTGGCCTGGTCTTAAGAGGGAAGTTACCGAATTTGTAGGGAAATGCTTGACGTGTCAGCAAGTCAAGGCTGAACACCAAGTTCCGTCAGGGTTGCTTCAGCCGATAAAGATTCTGCAGTGGAAGTGGGAGAGAATCACCATGGACTTCGTTAGTGGGCTTCCCCTTACGCCTACTAAGAAGGACTCTGTATGGGTGATAGTGGACCGATTGACAAAATCCGCGCATTTCTTACCGGTGCGGGTTAACTATTCTTTACAGAAGTTGGCGAAGTTATATGTGGCAGAAATTTTGAGGTTACATGGAGTGCCAATGTCGATTATCTCATATAGGGATCCGAGGTTTACGTCTCGGTTTTGGAAAGCACTACATCAAGCTTTAGGCACCAGATTTAGATTTCATACGGCATTTCATCCACAGTCAGACGGTCAATCTGAGCGAGTGATCCAAGTGTTGGAAGATATGTTGAGAGGCTGTGTAATAGACTTTAGAGGAAGTTGGGAAGAATATTTGCCTTTAGCGGAATTTGCATATAATAACAGCTATCAAGCCAGTATTCGGATGGCACCGTATGAAGCGCTGTATGGACGGAAGTGTCGCACTCCTACGTGTTGGACAGAATTAGGAGAACGTCAAGTTTTGGGTCCAGAGATTGTGGCAAAATCTGAAGAAAAGGTTAAGTTAATTCGGGTACGGTTAAAGGAAGCATCTGACAGACAGAAGTCGTACGTAGATCTCAAGCGGAAGGAAATAGAATTTGCTGTGGGAGATCGAGTGTTTCTTAAGGTTTCGCCTTGGAAGAAGGTGATGATATTTGGTCGCAAAGGGAATTAAGTCCAAGGTTTATAGGACCTTATCGGGTATTGAAGCGAGTTGGTCCAGTGGCATACCAGTTAGAGTTGCCTTCGGAATTGCAGCAGATGCACGATGTATTCCATGTTTCTATGCTACGTCATTATCGATCGGATCCGTCTCATGTAGTACTGGTTGAGGAGGTGGAGTTAAGGCTAGATTTGTCCTACGAGGAAGAGCCGATTCAGATTTTGGAACGAGATGTGAAAGTGCTACGAAAGAAGTCAGTTCCTTTAGTCAAAGTGTTATGGTGCAATCATGGATCGGAAGAAGCTTGGGGGCGGAAGAAACAATGCGACAAAGAATACCCTCACTTATTTCAACCGGTAATTTCGAGGACGAAATTATTTTAAGGGGGGTAGAACTGTAATATCCGGGATTTAGGGCTTGTGCATTATTTCTTAATTATGTGAAGTAGCATGCCTGTGTGTGTTGTAAATATGTTTTATGAATTTTTAGAACCTTAAGAGTGTAGGTGAATGCCTTAGAAAAATATTGAATTTTAAGTTTTAAAGGGGAGCTAAGCCTGAGAGGCCTTAAGAGAAATTGTAGGGGAAATTGGACATAAGATTGGGCTTGGTAAAGTGGCATGGAGGCGCCACTTAGGGGCCTTGGTAGGTGACGCCATAAGCTGAGAGGAAGGGCTTAGGTTCGAGTTGCAGAGGAAGCAAATGGGAGTTTGTTTTTTTACGTCAAGGGGAAGACGTGTTGGACGGCAATGGGGCACTGAGTGGATGAGTATAGATCAAGTCAAATTCTTTTTAAAATTTCGGCTAGGGGCAAAGGATAATTGATTGATTATTCAAATTATTTTGAATGGGTAAAGAAGAGAAAAAATGGGAGAAAAAGAAGGAGTTGATAGGGAAGAGGAGTTGGCGAATATGGGGCATTGGAGGATGGCATTTTCGGTTTGATGATAGGATAGGTATGCCGAAAATTGATTCTCTTCTCATCTTTTTCTTTTGTGCCGAAAATCCTTAGGAATTCAACTTGCTTTCTTTGTTTTCTTCTTCGTTTTCTCTTCAATTGACCAAAGCCGAATATCCTTATCTCAAAAACCCATCATTGCCGATTCTCCCTAAAGCCTCATACTCTTCCTTTTCATTCTTGTTGAAGCCAAATCTCCCTAGTGCCCATCAAGAGCCGAATTCCATACTCTTTAGCTATTAATCTCCATAGCCGAATCTTCAAAGAGAGATCTCTTTTCCCGAAGGTGCACCATAGCCGCATATACCTCTCTAGTTTGGTAAGTTTTGGGATTTTCCTTCACACTGGTTTCTCTCTTCTTTAATTAGTTTCTAACCCAATCACGTTTCCAAGGCTCGGTTGATTTCACTCCTTATTCCTACATAGCCGAATGCTCCTCTATTCCCTTTGAAGCCGATTTGATCATTTAATCGGGAGCCAAAAACTCTCTGTTCCAAGCAAGGATATTCGACTAAGTTGGTAAGGGATTCGTGGCATGTAACTTTCCTATCTCTTTCTTTTAGATTAGTCGAAAGTTGGACTCTAATCCCATTAATGTTCTTTGGCCGAAACCATGAAGGAGGTTTCGGGATTTCTCTCAGAGCCGACTTCAAGAGGAGATCTTCTGGATTTCAAGATCTAAGGTAGGCGAGTGTGGTTTTAGGCCGAAGGCCATCTATTATGTTCAGTGTTAGAATTGGATCTAACATATGTCTATAGGAATTTCGACATTACCAGGAGCAAGGATTAATTTCGGGATTTGAGATTCGCAAGGTAAGTGGATAAGCATATTCGGCCAAGGCTATATTTAGTGATTATTTGAGTGGCCGATTCTAACTTTGACTGTTTAGGGAGGAGTACAATCCGATTCGATAGACTTTCGGGATTTCAGTGAAAGCATTAAGTAAACCAGGTGTGTACCCCACACTAACTCTTAATCGATTTATGGCATCAATTTAATATATGTGTTTATAATAATGTGAAAAGTGGGCAAAGGTACCATGTGATGGTACAAAGTACTCAGGTAAGTAACCTTAACATTATGTTAATAAATGATATGAATATTATTATGATATGAATATTTGGAATATGGTACATATGTGAATATCGATAAGAATGTGAAATAAGGCATAAGGCATGATATTGCGTATTCTGTGTGACATGGGGCATATGGGTTATATGGAAAGGGGAAGTGATCTGGTGGTTTATACCACAATATCTGAATGTGGTGACTCATGTCACAAAATCGAATGTGGTGACTTATGTCACAAATTACTATCCGTGACTTTGTCACATTATCCGTGGCTATGCCACAATTTATAAGGGCGATGAGCATGTCGTCTCTGCCGGCGCATTCGATGATGTGTAGCGGATGGAGGGTCGACTTAGTAGTCCCCACGGTGTGATGGTTGGTACGGGTGATGTGTAGCGGATGGTTATCTAGGTATGGGTTCGGGTTTGCATCATTATTTCTATCTCATTATATATACGTATGATATGATATGATATGCCCGAATCGTTGGGGCTTAGTGTTGGTTATACACACTGAGTCTGTTTGACTCACCCGTTGTGGGATATTTTTCGGTGACACTCAAGAACTGGACCGGGTGGCGGGAGCTTAGTGGTGGCCATGTTCAACTCAGACTTTATTTTAATTTTGGACTTTTTACTTCTAAGTATTTTGGATTTATTTCGGGTTTTGCTTTGATGTAATAAGGCCATAGCTATAAACTGTGAAACATCCCAAACCCGGCCCACGAGCCTTGACCGGATCTGGTATGTTCCTTGAAGAAAACCAGTTCACATTTCCTTTATTACCTTTGAAAAACTGTGGGTTTTGAAGAAAGTTTGTTTGTGGGTTGGGCTTGAGTTGAAAACAAGTTTGTTTTATGTTAAAAACCCATTTACCTCGAGTGACAAAAATATTTAAAGTTTATTCTTAAACTAAATTGACTTAAGCTCTAATAAAATTTCGTCACATAGCAAATAGAACAGAAATTAACATAGTTCACTATGGCCTTATTACATCAAATAAATCCCAAAATAAAATTTATAAAGTGCTTAAATAAATTAAAATGTCCAAATTAAATAAAACTTCAAGCTGAGCATGGCCACCACAAGTTCTGCCGTCTCGGTCCATCACTGTTCATCACCTGAAACATGTTCCCACAACGGGGTGAGTCAACAGACTCAATGTGTACTACAACACTAAATCTTAACAACTTAGGCATACGTAATCACATCACATACCAATTCACATAATAGATCAAAATAATGATGCAATCCCAACCCAAACCTATATGCCATCCGCTACACATCCCCGTACCAACCTGCACACCGTGGGGACTACTAAGTCGACCCTCCATCCGCTACACACCATCGAAGGCAGTCGCTGCAGTCGACGTGCTCATCGCCCTTATGAGTATTCGTGGTCTTAGGTCACCACACTCAGATATCGTGGTCTTAGGTCACCACATTCAGATTATCGTGGTCTTAGGTCACCACATTCAGATTTCGTGGTCTTAGGTCACCACATTCACTTCCCCTTTTCAATAACCCATGTGCCCCATAACATATATTATGCATTAACATGCCAACTTTCACATTCTTATCACATATTAAATATAACATGTTTCATAATCCTAGTAGGAGTAGGATACGTACCTGGGTACTTTGTACCATTCACGGTACCTTAGCCATATTCTTGCACATTCTTATAGTCACATACAAATTAAATAATGCCATAAATAAATTAAGAAGTAGTGTGAGGTACACACCTGATTAACTTAGCGTATTCCTTGAAATCCCGAAAAAAAGAAAAACCGATCTATCGCTTTAGATCCTTAATCCCTACATTTGGTCAATCCTTTACTATTTAGTAAAAGCCTATTCGGCCATAAGACTGAATCCCGAAGGATTATTGTAACTAAAACTTACCTTGTGCCGATCAAATCCCGAAAACTTGCTGAGTTCCTCCTTGAAATCGGCTAGCCATTAAATCACTTAGCTATGTCGGTTTAAACTTTTGAATAAATAAGAAATGATTCTAAATACCAAAAATAGGCCTTGGCCGAATACCTATATGCTTACCTTGTGGATTCTAAAGTCCCTAAAAGATTCACTTGCTTAGGAGTTGTCGAAATACCTATGGACTCATGTTAGATCCGATTTCATCCTTAAACATAATTAATGGCCTTTGGCCGAATATTCACATGTCTTACCTTGAAGCTTTAAATCCCAAAAAATCCTCCTTTTAGTCGCCTACTCTGATAATCCCGAAAGATCCTTCCATATTTCGACCAAAATCAATAATAGGGATTAGTCCCTAAATTTCGATAAGTCTACAATATAAAAGAATGGAAACCAAACTTGGATCTTACCCTTATTTGAAGAAATCGATTGCACCTTCACTTCAACCTTCAGGGATTCAGCTATGGCTAGATGATGATCTCACAACCTTCGGCTTTTGGAAGGTTGAGAGAAAAAGAAAAAGGAAGAGAAGAAAGGTGAAGAAATCGGCTTGCTTTGCTAGAGATTTCGGTTTTGACAAGATAGCAGAGAAGAGAGAGATTTTTGCTAGGAAAATTCGGCAGAGGAAGAGAATGAATGAATGGCCTTAGTTCTCCTCCTTGTGCCGAAATTACTAGGCCAAGACTCCCTTACTTGGCCACCACTCTTCTATTTTGATAGCTTTATCCCTTTAATTTAAAATTAAAAGAAACAATCCTTTTAATTATACCAATAATTATCCCTCATTTATCCACCTATTTAACCGAAATTTAAAGAGGATAAAACTCCTCTTTTAAGAGCCTTCATGCCGTCCAACTCCCTTGCTCCTTGTAGCAAAATAAAAATCTTTTATTTTGCTTCCTATGTGACTCGAACCTTGGCCCTTTTCTCTTTGGACATGGCGTCACTTGCTAGGCCCTAAGTGGTGCCTTGTAGCCATTTTACCAAGGCTATTTGTATGTCATATTTCACATACATTTTCTCTTAAGACCACCTTGCCTTAGTTTCCCCTTTTTGAACTTTAAAACTTAACATTTCTATGAAATTTCCTTACATTTCCAAGTTTCCAGAAATTTTCGTTTTCCTCTTTAAACTTGACATTTCCTTTCATTTCCAAGTTTCTTAAATGTTCGCTTTCCTCTTTTGAATCATTTCTAAATCATTTCCTTACATTTCCTAGTTTCCAAAAATGTTCGCTTTCCTCTTTTGAATCATTTCTAAATCATTTCCTTACATTTCCTAGTTTCCAAAAATATTCAGAATACATTCATAACACATAAGACATGTCATTTCGCACAATTAAACTGGAAATGCATAGGCCCTTTTCAGGATGTTACAGTTCTACCCCCTTAAAATAATTTCATCCTCGAAATTTCCTAGCTAAAATAATTGAGGGTATTGCCGTCGCATTGCCTCTTCTGGCTCCCACGAAGCTTCCTCCGATCCATGGTTGTGCCATAACACTTTGACTAGAGGAACTGACTTCCTCTGCAACACATTCACGTCTCGTTCCAAAATCTGAATCGGCTCCTCTTCGTAGGATAAGTCTGGCCTTAGCTCCACCTCTTCAACCGGTACTACGTGAGATGGATCCGATCGATATCGCCGTAGCATGGAAACATGGAATACGTCGTGCATCTGCTTCAACTCCGATGGCAACTCTAACTGATATGCCACTGGTCCAACCCGCTTCAACACTCGGTAGGGCCCTATAAACCTTGGGCTTAACTTCCCTTTGCAACCAAACCTCATCACCTTCTTCCAAGGCGAGACTTTCAGAAACACTTGATCTCCCACTTCAAACTCTATTTCCTTCCGTTTAAGGTCTGCGTACGACTTCTGCCTATCAGAGGCTTCTTTTAACCGTGCCCTGATTATCTCAACCTTCTCTTGATTTTACGCCACTAACTCGGGCCCCAAAACTCGACGTTCTCCTAACTTTCGGTCCAACAAGTAGGTATTCGACATTTCGACCATACAACGCTTCATATGGTGCCATCCGAATGCTAGCCTGATAGTCTGTTGTTGTAGGCGAACTTCGGCTAAAGGCAAATAGTCTTCCCAACTTCCTCGAAATCCATCACACGACCTCTCAACATATCCTCCAACACTTGTATAACCCGCCCATTGCCTCGCCTCGATTGTGGATGAAAAGCCGTAGTGAAGTCTAACTTAGTGCCTAAAGCTTGATGAAGTGCCCTCCAAAACCGAGACGTAAACCTTGGGTCCCTATCGGAGATGATCGATACCTGGTACTCAGTGTAACCTCACAATTTTCGCTACATATAATTTGGCCAACTTCAAGAGAATAATCCATTCTTCTTTGGAATGAAATGCGCGGACTTGGTCAAATGGTCCACTATTACCCATACCGAGTCCTTCTTAGTAGGCGTAAGGGAAGCCCACTAACGAAGTCCATGGTGATTCTTGCCCACTTCCATTGTGGAATCTCGATTGGTGAAGTAATCCCGATGGAACTTGGTGTTCACCTTTAACTTGTTTGACACGTCGGACATTTCCCCACGAATTCGAGAACTTCCCGCTTAAGACCAGGCCACGTAATCGTTTCCCTTAAATCCTGTACAACTTAGTGCCTCCGGGATGCATAGCATATGGGCTACTATGCGCCTCCCGAAGAATCATTTGTCTTAACTCCTCGTCTTTTGGCATACAGACCTTTCCCTTGAAGCACAATACTCCATCATTGTTAACACCATAATCTTCTAACTCTCCGTTCTGTACTTGCTGTAGCTTAGCACTTAAGTCCTCATCCAACAATTGACTTTCCTTTACTTCATTCAATCACGTGAGTTTGACTTGCAATTCTGCCAGCAGACTTCCATCATCATACAAACTTAAGTGTGCGAACATCACCCTTAGATCCGACACCACTTTCCGACTTAAGGCATCTGCTACCACATTCGCCTTGCCTGGGTGATACTCGATCGAACAATCATAATCCTTTAATAGCTCCACCCACCTTCATTGTCTTAGGTTCAACTCCTTCTCGAGTCGTGAGATACTTTAGACTTTTGTGGTCTGTGTAGATCACCGACTTTTCTCCATAAAGGTAATGCCTCCACACCTTAAGAGCGAAGACCACTGCCGCCAATTCCAAGTCATGAGTTGGGTAGTTAACCTCATGAGGCCTTAATCGTCGAGACGCATAAGCGACCACTTTTCCATCTTGCATTAGAACACACCCTAATCCCGTGTATGCGGCGTCACGAAGATACCACAAACTCCTTTCCCGCCTCCGGTGAATTAACACTGGAGCTTGATCAAGACCTTCTTGAGCTTCTCAAAGCTCTGCTTGTTGCTTATCCGTCCATACAAAGGTACTTCCTTCCTCAATAACTTTGTCAAAGGCGCGGCTATTAACGAGAACCCTTCTACAAACCTCCTGTAATAGCTTTGCCAAACCTAAGAAACTTCGGATTTCAACACGGACCTAGGTGGTTTCCAATCCAACATCTGCCTCGATCTTCCTAGGATCCACCCTTATTCCTCTGCGGATACCACATGTCCTAAGAATGCCACCTCCTTAAGCCAAAATTCACACTTGCTGAATTTGGCATGCCAGAGCTTCTTTTCCTTAATACTTGTAGCACTATCCGTAGGTGCTCAACATGCTCATCCTCCGACTTCGAGTATACTAAGATGTTGTCGATGAACACGACGACGAACCTATCCAAGTAGGGTTGGAAGACCGGTTCATCATATCCATGAGCGCGGTGGAGCGTTTCGTCACCCAAACGGCATTACTACAAACTCATAATGGCCGTATCTTGTCCTAAAGGCGGTCTTATGGATATCCGCCTCCTTCACCTTCAACCGATGATATCCGGACCTTAGATCGATCTTTGAAAATACGGCGGCCCCCTTGGTGTCGAACAAGTCGTCTATCCTTGGCAAAGGGTACTTGTTCTTGATGGTCGACTTATTCAAGCGACGATAGTCTATGCACATTCGCATAGTCCCATCTTTCTTCTTCACAAACAAGACCGGTGCTCCCCATGGAGACACACTGGGTCGGATGAACCCACGATCCAGCAATTCTTGAATCGAGCCTTGAGCTCAACTAACTCCTTTGGCGCCATTCGGTGATGGGGCGATTGACACAGGAGCTGTTCCTGGTAGAAAGTCTATTCCAAATTCCACCTCCCTATCTGGGGGTATTCTTGGTAATTCCTCTGGAAACACATCCACGAAGTCCCTTACCGTTCTAACTCCATTGACTCCTTCCTCCTTTCCATCTAACGCACTTACGAAGGCTAAAAATGCCTTGCACCCTTCCAGAACCATCCTTTCACCTTTAGTGCCTTAAACTACATTAGACAAGTAGTTTCTTCTTTCTCCTATCATGATAATCACCTCACCCTCTCAGGTTCTTAGGTCCAATTCGTTTAGCGGCACAATCCAACACGGCTCGATGCTCTACTAGCCATCCATGCCAAGAATAAGGTCGAATTCTCCAAAAGGAAGTTCCATTAAGTCGGCTCAAATTTCACTCCACTGAATCTCTAGAGGTACACTCAGAAAGATCTTATCCACCACTACGCTTTGGCCTAATGGGCTTACTACGATCCATCGGCCTACCGAGAGAGTTCGAGTCTAGGCCTAGTGTTTCCACTACATTACATGCAACATAGGAATGGGTCGAGCCCACATCAATCAGAGCATAATAAGGTTTCCCAAATATAAGGAACGTACCGGTTATGACGTCCGCGCGTCTCCATCCTCCCTCCGTGAATCGCATAAACCAAACCCGGTTGCCTTGCCTCGATGTTAGCAAGACCTCTGCCGGTGTTCCTCGTCCTCTGCCCAAAGACCATTACCTCTATTATTCGGACCACGACTACGTTGGGGCTGCTGTCCCACCTCTACCGGTCGATGAACCTTCCGAGCCACTGGGCCGACTCTCCTCCCGGCTTCTTTGGACAATCCTTAATCATGTGGTCCTTAGACCCACACCTAAAACATCCTCCCGTCTTTTTCCAACACTCTCCTAAGTGTTTCTTCCCACACCGGTCACAAGGATGATATCGCCTCCCAGTAGCAACTTGCGACCTTGCGACCTATCAACTCTAGGCCTTTTATTCCCGCATGATCTTGACGAACCAAAGCCTCTTTTTCTGCTGCTTTGGTGAAGTTCCGCTTTGTAGAATCCTTAATCCCCTCAGCTACCTTAGCTTTTTCTACTAAAGCAGAAAACTCTCGTTCCTGATGCGGAGCTATCAATAGCCTTAAATCATCCCTCAAACCGTCCTCAAATTGGACACACCGCTTCATGCTCCGTAGCCACCACTCCTCGAGCATAACGGCTCGGCCACCTCGAAACTTCGGCTTCATACTCTGCCCACGGACTTGTTCCTTGAACCAGCCCCATAAATGCCTTCCTTTGCTCATCAATTATCTACGGTACCAACATACTTCTTCCGATAAGCGTCTTAACATAGTCCCACGTCGATCCTCGGTTGTGGCACCATCACGAATCGTGAGCCACCATTGGTACGCTTCATTGCGTGAACGCCACCATTCCTTTCACCTTCTCTTCGGGGTTAGATCTAGTTCATCCATGATCCGCTTCCGTTGATTCCAACCAATACTCGGTGATGCGGGTGCCACTCCCGACACTCCACGGAACACCTCGGCTCCGTTGGCACGGTCGCTCGGTCTGAGACTTAGGGCTCCGAATTTCCTCCCGCACGACCACCAACTCTAGAACTCGCGGCCACGACCTCTCCGACACGGCATCATCCTCTGCATGCGCGCTTGCCGCTCAATACCAACAAATTGGGGGTGGTGGTGGCATCTCGTTGTCGGACCACGACTGATCTAACGGGTTCCGACACGGTCATTCTACCTCTACCGCGTCCTGCGTGCGTTACGACCACGTCCCTAGAGCTCATTTCTACCGTCGCGATCCGATTAAAAAGTTTTATGAATTAGTGCTTGTTTCACTTATTACACGCGAAGAAGTTTTATGAAAAGAAATTTTAGGAGTGGTTCTTTCATTATTCATACATGCACACAGATCTTTGCATTCATACATCCATCAATCAATTATGAACTTCCGTTCATTCGAGAGAAATGTTGTAGTTTCCATTGTTGTTGTTTTCCACTACCCGAGGGTATTTTTGTAATTTGTCCTACTGGTATTTTGGAAATTTTGAATCTCGGGGGTATTTTGGAAATTTCATAAACCAAGGGCATTTACGTAATTTTACCGCTAGGGTATTTTTTAGTAATTTTGCAATTGGAAATTTTTCAAAAATTTTGTAAATATAGTTCTCACGAATTAAAAGGGTAATTTTAAGAGTTTTAGAACTAGGTTTTTTTATTATAAAAACACGGCTAGTTCCCTTCGGGTTTTAGTTATTGTGTTTAGCCTATGACCGAGTCCTCTTGGTGGGGTGAACCAAAGCTACGCACTGCAGGTAGGATTCGAGTGGAGAGGAGGTGAGTCACGTGGACTGCTTAAGTACCAAGCTCCCACCGAAATCGGTCCTGAACATGCGCATGCAGGGTTGCCACACCCACCGAGTCTTCTTGGTTAGGGTGAACCGAAGCTACGCACAGGTAGGATTCAGTGAAGAGGAGGTGAGTCACTAGGACTTGCTTAAATACCGAGCTCTTCCTGGATCCAATCCTAGACATGCGCATGAGGGTTACCACACCCTAACTCATGACTTAGCCATAGGTTTGTTTAGGCATTTAAGTCTTATGTATTTGTGTTTGAGTAGACTAGACCTACTGTTCAAGTACCTATCATACTATTCTACGTTCCATTACATTTCTACCCTTCTACAGATCATATTAAAAATCACACAAGGGATAGGGGTACTCACCGTGGACCTCGCCTGAGACTTGGGTGCCATGCCGTAAAAACCCTGCTGATTTCATAAAATATTTTTATAAAACTTATTTGGGCTCGATTCGAAAACGTTTTGGGCCTTAAACCTCGGTGCCGAGAGTTTGAAACGGCTCGATATAAAAATCGAAACATCCCAAACCCGGCCCACGAGCCTTGACCAGGATCTGGTATGTTCCTTGAAGAAAACCAGTTCACATTTCCTTTATTACCTTTGAAAAAGCGTGGGTTTTGAAGAAAGTTTGTTTGTGGGTTGGGCTTGAGTTGAAAACAAGTTTGTTTTATGTTAAAAACCCATTTACCTCGAGTGACAAAAATATTTAAAGTTTATTTTTAAACTAAATTGACTTAAGCTCTAATAAAATTTCGTCACATAGCAAATAGAACAGAAATTAACATAGTTCACTATGGCCTTATTACATCAAATAAAACCTAAAATAAAATTTATAAAGTTCTTAAATAAATTAAAATGTCCAAATTAAATAAAACTTCAAGTGTGAGCATGGCCACCACAAGTTCTCGCCGTCCTCGGTCCATCACTGTTCATCACCAAAAACATGTTCCCACAGCGGGGTGAGTCAACAGACTCAATGTGTACTACAACACTAAATCTTAACAACTTAGGCATACGTAATCACATCACATACCAATTCACGTAATAGATCAAAATAATGATGCAATCCCAACCCAAACCTATATGCCATCCGCTACACATCCCCGTACCAACCTGTACACAATCGTGGGGACTACTAAGTCGACCCTCCATCCGCTACACACCATCGAAGCGTCGCCGCAATGACGGCGTGCTCATCGCCTCTTATGAGTATTCGTGGTCTTAGGTCACCACACTCGAGATATCGTGGTCTTAGGTCACCACATTCGATTATCGTGGTCTTAGGTCACCACATTCGATTTTCGTGGTCTTAGGTCACCACATTCACTTCCCTTTTCAATAACCCATGTGCCCCATAACATATATTATGCATTAACATGCCAACTTTCACATTCTTATCACATATTAAATATAACATGTTTCATAATCCTAGTAGGAGTAGTATACGTACCTGGGTACTTTGTACCATTCACGGTACCTTAGCCATATTCTTGCACATTCTTATAGTCACATACAAATTAAATAATGCCATAAATAAATTAAGAAGTAGTGTGAGGTACACACCTGATTAACTTAGCGTATTCCTTGAAATCCCGAAAAAAAGAAAAACCGATCTATCGCTTTAGATCCTTAATCCCTACATTTGGTCAATCCCTTACTATTTAGTAAAAGCCTATTCGGCCATAAGACTGAATCTCGAAGGATTATTGTAACCAAAAATTACCTTGTGCCGATCAAATCCCAAAAACTTGCTGAGTTCCTTCTTGAAATCGGCTAGCCATTAAATCACTTAGCTATGTCAGTTTCCGGCTTTTGAATAAATAAGAAACAGTTCTAAATACCAAAAATAGGCCTTGGCCGAATACCTTATATGCTTACCTTGTGGATTCTAAAGTCCCGAAAAGATTCACTTGCTTAGGGAGTTGTCGAAATACCTATGGACTCATGTTAGATCCGATTTCATCCTTAAACATAATTAATGGCCTTTGGCCGAATATTCACATGTCTTACCTTGAAGCTTTAAATCCCAAAAAATCCTCCTTTTAGTCGCCTACTCTGATAATCCCGAAAGATCCTTCCATATTTCGGCCAAAATCAATAATAGGGATTAGTCCCTAAATTTCGATAAGTCTACAATATAAAAGAATGGAAACCAAACTTGGATCTTACCCTTATTTGAAGAAATCGATTGCACCTTCACTTCAACCTTCAGGATTCAAATATGGCTAGATGATGATCTCACAACCTTCTGGCTTTTGGAAGGTTGAGAGAAAAGAAAAAGGAAGAGAAGAAAGGTAAAGAAATCGTCTTGCTTTGCTAGAGATTTCGGTTTTGACAAGATAGCAGAGAAGAGAGGATTTTGCTAGGAAAATTCGGCGAGAGGAAGAGAATGAATGAATGGCCTTAGTTCTCCTCCTTGTGCCGAAATTACTAGGCCAAGACTCCCTTTACTTGGCCACCACTCTTCTATTTTGATAGCTTTATCCTTTAATTTAAAATTAAAAGAAATAATCCTTTTAATTATACCAATAATTATCCTCATTTATCCACCTATTTAACTCAAAATTTAAAGAGGATAAAACTCCTCTTTTAAGAGCCTTCATGCCGCCCAACTCCCTTGCTCCTTGTAGCAAAATAAAAATCTTTTATTTTGCTTCCTATGTGACTCGAACCTTGGCCCTTTTCTCTTTGGACATGGCGTCACTTGCTAGGCCCTAAGTGGTGCCTTGTAGCCATTTTACCAAGGCTACTTGTATGTCATATTTCACATACATTTTCTCTTAAGACCACCTTGCCTTAGTTTCCCCTTTTTGAACTTTAAAACTTAACATTTCTATGACATTTCCTTACATTTCCAAGTTTCCAAAAATTTTCGTTTTCCTCTTTAAACTTGACATTTCCTTTCATTTCCAAGTTTCCAGATATGTTCGCTTTCCTCTTTTGAATCATTTCTAAATCATTTCCTTACATTTCCTAGTATCCAAAAATGTTCGCTTTCCTCTTTTGAATCATTTCTAAATCATTTCCTTACATTTCCTAGTTTCCAAAAATATTCAGAATACATTCATAACACATAAGACATGTCATTTCGCACAATTAAACTGGAAATGCATAGGCCCTTTTTAGGATGTTACAAACTGATTATGCATGCATTTTTATTTATTTTATTATGATACAAATTTTATCCATTTAAAGTTTAAGCAACTTTTCTTAAAAATAAATTTTAAATGTTTAGACACCTAAACACAAACGATTTTCGAATTAAAGATTAACTCCAAAACAACTCGGCATTTTTTTTATAACCACCCAAATTTTCCAAAGTAATAAACATGAATTTGAAACGTTTTACTCGAGGAACATACCAGATCCGGTCTGGGCTCGTGGGCCGGGTTTGGGTTGATTCAATTTTAAAGGCATTTGTTAATTTTGTTATTATTTTAGAGGCATTTGCTTGTTAAGTTGTATTTATCTTAGTGTTATTTAGGTCTACATATTTTTTAAAATTTATTTTCAATTTGTTGGAAAATATTTATTTTGATGTTTTTAGTATTTTTATGTATTATATATATTTAAAAATTATATAAAAAATTAATACAGGAGGGCCAGGTCAGGCCCGGGTTTTAGCATTTTTATCCAGGTAGAGCTTGGACAAAATTTTAGGCCCATTTTCGGGCTGGGCCGGGCCTGGGCCTGGTAAATGGACCTGAATGTTTAATTGAGCCCGGCCCGAACCTGGCCCAGCCCGGCCCATGAGCACCTCTAGACTCAGTCGTGTGTGACACGGTTAGGCGACACGGCCGTGTGTCCCCTGTAGGTTTCAAAGCATGCAAGTTAGACTGTTACACGGCCTAGCACACGACCTGGCACACGGGCGTGTGGCTCAACTCAGAGAGTTACACGGGTGGACACGGGCTGGGACACGACTGTGTGTCCCTATTTCAATTGTTACACGGGCGTGTGTCTTAGCCGTGTGACCCCTGTAGTCCAATTTTTCTAACTTTTTCTTATACTTTCCGATTGTTTCCAATTTGATCCTGTATTGTTCTTAAGGTATTTTTAGGGCCTCGAGGGCTCGATCAAGGGATGTTATGTATGTGATTGAACGTATTAGATTATGTTTACAATAATGTAAGAAATGAAAGTTTTAATGTTACGTTTGTACGGTAATGCTCCGTAACCGTACTCCAGCCATGGATATGAGATAAGGGTGTTACATTTGCTCCCCTCAGTGCGCAGCCTTTCCTTTTCTTTGTCCCCATTCTTTTCCCTCTCCACCGAACACCTTTTTCCCTTCCCAGCCACCCCTAACCGAACCCCACCACCTCCGACCTTTTCCTCTTTGCTTTTTCCCGTATGTCCCCGTCGTCGACCTTTCACCGTCGCTGTCCGTCTCATCGTGTACACCGCCTTTGCGCCACCAACCCTCGCCGTTTGCCCATTCCCTTCCCTTCTTTTCTTTAATTAATTAATTAATTAATTAGATTCTTATTCTTATTCTTATTCTTACTTTTATTTTATTTTATTTATTTTTAGTATTTTTATTATTACTGTTATTTTTATTATTATTTCTATTATCTTTATTACCATTGTTCTGAATAGCTTTTACTTGTTGTTGAATTTGGTTTTCCCTTTATTTTATTGCTATGTTTATTTTTATTATTTTTATTATTATTCTTTGCACTATTATTACTGTTATTGATTATTCCTATTTTATTATTATTTTTAGTACTATTCATTATTGGTTCTTTTTATTTTTACTCAGGTTTGTTTCTTTTTGTATTTTTTTCTGATTATTGTTTATATTATGTTCGTTGCCGATTTATTTATTTGTCGATTTTTTGATGTTGACTTTGATTTTTATTGCATGGGCTATTGGATTGTCCATACTATGTTGATTCGTCCATTTGCTTCATTTGATGTTGATATGTGATTATTTTATTTTATTGCAGATTCTTCAAGACGAGCATTAGAGGGAAATCCAAGGTCGTCGTCCCCACTTCGAAAAAGCAGAAGACTTTGGGCGCGACTTCTTCCTCGGGCCCTCCCGCCGATGCTCGCCATCCATGTCTACAATTTTCACAAGGTCCTCAAGAGGACCTCTATCAGCATCTCCAACAGCGACCACTGGGATTAGGCCGATGTATTGATTGGACAGCCTTGGAGCAGATTCATTTAGCTAATCGAGTCTGTACACTGATTACTACAGATCTTTGGGACTGGTTCTTCTCCATCGTCGACCCCACCTACTCGGAGCTCACCCTCAAGTTTTGTTCGACATTCCTCTTACAGCACATGATGTCAAGCCACGATTAGCCGTGCACTATTACTTTCTGACTCAGTGGTACGATGCATCATCTAAGCGTCCTAGACTTTGGAGTTGCCCTAGGACTCTATACTGTGGAGTTCATGAGTGTCGAGGGATTCCTCACCTTATACCGGCACATCCATTATTCACCGTCTCTATGCTGGACAGAGCTTACGACTAGTACGACACCCTATAACCTGAGTCGATCGAAGGCAACTTCACTTGCTCTGGCCTTGTGCTATATCCATGCCATATTGGCCCACATGTTGACCGGTCTGAGGGAGAGCACCAGGATCGTTGGTACATTTGACACTTATTTTTTGTGGAGCATGGTGACGGGGCTCACATTCGATCTTGCCTACTTCATTTCCCTTGCTTGTCGCCATCGGACAGAACGTAGTAGGAAGGGTCCTATCTGTTTAGGCCCTTACGTGACTCACCTCACACGACATTTCGACCTCCTCGACACTCTAGAGCAGTCCTCCTCCTTTACACTAGTTGGACAGATGACCCCATAGGGATTATCGAGTATGAGTCATATGAGGATGATCGAGTGACTGCATGGAGTGGATCCTCCTCGATACCGATTATCTCATTCTGACCCTCAGGATGAGCATGAGGACTTCACTAATGATGTCCCTTTCCACCACGAGGATCCACCTCATCATCCACATCTGAGTCACTGTTTCGAGCAGACCTCTCCGAGCAGTTCACTCATTTCGAGCAACATTATTTTGAGTGGTTCGGCATTATTGATGCCACTTTGTAGCAGATCTGTCAGCATCTCCACATTTCTTCTACAGCGCCGGTGCCTCACGATCCCGATGCCTTTCACGATGAAGATCACTGATCTTATTTATTTCTTTTCTTTTCAGTTTTATTATTATTATTATTTTTGTTTTGGTTATTTTATTTTTATTTCTTAGACTTCTTTCATTTCTTTTCTTTTGAACTATATTTTTTTTATGGTTGTTTCTAATTGAGTTTGTAACCTTTTAATCTTTTTCATTATTTGTATTTATTTTCTTATTAGTTTGCTCAAAACCATGCACTACATTTTCATTTTCCTACAATTTCAGTTTTCACTTTTCTGGCGATATCATCCATATTCAGGACAGTTTCAATTTTCTCCCTCTTTTATGATATTCTACTTATTCTGTGCTTATATCTTTTTGTACATTGAGGACAATGTACATCTTAAGCGTGGGGAGGTTATTTATATAATTCTTTGAAAATCCATGAATTATTTGTTGTGTTTAAGTACTTTTTAACATACTTTCATTAGAGTAAATTGTTTCGATTTGGGATTCTTATTGATGTTGCTTTGGATTTATTTGTAGATATTTTTGCATTGGTTGATTTAAACTTTAAAACATGAGAGAGTCAAGCATGATAAGTTGTTTTTCAGAAATAAATATTTTTAGGTTGTTTCCCTGAATTGAGGTATTATCTTGAAATTTTAAATTTGCAAGTTTGACATCAAAACCATGATTTTTTGTGAGATTTTGAGCCTATAGAGCATACATTTTTCATGCTCATTTTATTATTGGTTATGAGTGTGTCAACTTGATTTGTTATTCTAGAACTTGCTTCAATTATGCATGTCGAAACAAAACCATTGAAGGCACTTAGGTTTTAACCTACTTAACCTGTAAAAAGCCTACCTATTGAATTAACCCTTAGTGAACCCCGTTGAGCCTATAACATTTTCTTCTTCATTAACCCGTTAATGTTAACCCATAACCCATTTTTTCATTGTAACTCTTTCCCATTTTATTAACTCCCCTTTTTGTCGAGATTTGAATTGGTTAGTTGCCTAATTATGCTCCTTTGTTTTAATTGCTGAATTTTTTATTGTTCTAGTTTTAAAAAATCGAAAAATTAAAAAAAATTATTAATTTTTGGTTGATTGAGCTTGAACAGTTAAGTTCATATTTTGTTGAGAAGCTCATTTTTTTTTCTTGAATAGTTTTGATTGATGCACTTTCTTTTAATTTAGCATTTGATTGTTTTTTTCTAGTTTGATAATTTATCAACTCGATCTCGATTATAACAAACTTTTCTGGCCTTTTTCCACACCCTTAACCTAAGCCCCATTAACACCTCTTAAAGACCTCTTAATTGGTGTGTCATATCATTTTTATAGTGGTGGAGATTTGATTTTCAAGCAAGCCTATGGTAATGATGTAACACCTCTAACCCGTATCTGTCGTCGGAATAGGGTTACGGAGCATTACCGTAAAAACGTAACTTATAATCTTTCATTTCTACGCATATCATAAATCATATCATAGTCCATTCAAACACATGCATATCGTCCCTTATTTGAACCCTCGAGGCCTTAGAAACACTTTAAAAATGATTTGGGACTAAATCAGAAACAAATGGAAACTTAAGGAAAAAGATAGAAAATTTCACATAGCAGGGGTCACACGGCCGTGTGACTCACACATCTGAGACACACGCCCGTGTCTCAGGCCATGTAGACATTTGAAATAGGGACATATGGTTGTGTCCCAGCCCGTGCCCGTGTAACTCTCTGACTTGGGTCACACGGTCAAGCCACATCCTGTATGCCAGGCCTTGTGTTAGGTGATAAACCGTAATATATATATATATCAATCCCACATTTAGCATACTTTTGGATGATTTAATCCCTTGAATTGTGGTATTTAATGCTCCTAATCCTTTAATTTCATGTTTTATACTTAGGAGAGCATCGGAGGATGAAAAGAACGAGAAACGGGCCAAAAATGGAGAAAATGGGCCAAAGTGAGAAATTCACACGGCCTGGAGCTCACCACACGGCCGTGCCACCTTAGCAGGCCCGAACACGGCCTGGGCTCGATTCACACGGGCGTTCCACACGGGCGTGTCCCTGTCATGGCCAAGATGAGTTTCATTCGGATTAGGATACTTGTGGGCCAAGTAAGGCATCCCGAAAGCCTATATAAACACCCTAGAGGGCAACCTAAAGGGGGAGTTCGACAGAAGCCTTTTGTCAGCGCTTTTGACGAAGGGGGCGAAGCCAGAGAGGGCTGAACACAGGGGAATTACTCCAAGAAAGCCAGTTGATTTATCCTAGAAGCCGGAATCACACTCAAGACGGAAGATCTTCCCTTCAATTTCCTTCAGGGGGTTTTAGGGTTTTTCTTATGTTTTGTTATTTATTTTCTTCTAAGATGTATTCTTTATTAAACATGAACTAAACCCCTCAAATACCTGATGGGGATGAAACCTAAGACGGATCTTGTTATTGCTTTCTGAACTATATGATAAATACTTGATTTGTTCTTAATTATGTGTTCTTAATTCTTGTTTTAATATTTCAGGATATTGATTCAAGTATTGATGTGCTTAGGCAGTGGAGCAAAAGTCCCTGTTTAAGAGTAGATCTAGCATAGTTAAGCGGAGTTGATCACAACCCTAGAGATAGGATGACGAAAATCTGCCGAATTAGTGTCAAACCTAATATGGGAGTCCATAGATCGAGTTAATGCAATACTAGGGGTTTTAATTAGAAAGAGATTTCAAATAATCAACCTAGGGTTAGATGTTAGTAGCCTCGAAAGAGGTATTAATATAAATTAGGGAATCCTACGGATCAAGTCAAGTGAATAAATTGTCTGGTTCAGAGTTAAATAACAAGTGAAGTCTAGATGGATTCTTCCTCGGGTATTGTCTTAATCAACTGGTTTTCCCACAAGTATTTTCCCAATTCAGTCTCTGTGTCTTAGCATCCTTAGTTTAGTAATTAGTTAATTAAACATCGATTCCGTTAATACTTAGGCTAGATAATAAAAAGATAGTAACTACTAGTACTCCTGGTCCTTGAGGATACGATATTCCCGGTCTTGCCATAGCTATACTACCGAACGATAGGTGCGCTTGCCTTATTCGTTGTCATAGTTAGTTTGGACACGATCATTAGGCCGTGTAACTTTCAAAATGTATTCTTTAAAACCTACAGGGGACACACTGTGGCCGTGTGTCACACACAGCTGAGACACACGCCCATGTCTTAGGTGTGTGGACATTCAAAAATGGTCAAAATCAAGCCAATTCTTTCACCCTTTCAAACATGAACCTACAAGTAACTTGCAAATAGCAATAATACCTTAAAACATGCCCTAATCATGCATAAAATGACCAAATATCTATACCAAATGTCCATACAACCAATATACCAAAAGGTACCTCAAACACAATTCAACAAACCTATCTAAACATGTGCATTTCTAACCAGTCATCAACCATTCACACTTAACCTAGTTCCATACCAAACTTACCATATTTGACCACATTTATACCATTACAAATAGCTCATATCTACCTTAAAGCATAACTCAACTTGGCCACATTATCATCATACCAATATATACCAAATTTGGTCATTGCAAACATGATCAACCTAGCCATGAAAACATCAACCATCAAGGCATCAAAATAACCCGAGTTCCACAAATTCAAACCAACATTACATGCCATAACCATTACTAAACATTAGACATAAGTCCCCCTATACATGCCATTATAACCATGACCAAAACATCAAAAATCTACCAATATAATCGCTGGATAGTGTGATAGATCTCCGACGTGCTTCCAACCCGATCGAGCTTCCGATAATCTGTAAAGTAAGAGAAAAATGACTACGTAAGCAATGAATGCTTAGTAAACTCGTATAAACATTAAACATAATATTCCATTTCAAATATGAACTTTATAAGTCATAAATAAACCTATACCAAAGCCTCGAGATTTATCAAACTATATAACTATCAGCTCACAAATGAATAGGTTCATTAACATCCCGAATACTTTCCATTTATAACACATTAAGGTCTTATAAGTTGAATTACATAATCTGTAACAACCCAAACCCGGCCCAAACACTACGACCGAATTTGACTTGTTACCGAGTAAAACCTTGTGAACACCATTTCGAAAAACATTTTATTTTCATTGAAAACCCCTCGTTTTCGGTTGTCTTGTCAAAGCTACCCTTAGGTTTAATTTGAAATTTTAATTAAGTCCAATTATTATACCGGTTTCAAGTGCGCCCGATGGCACGAATAAACCTTTTCGTGTTAATAAAAAAAAACATGTGATTTAATTCAATTTTAAAAGTATAGTCTTGAGTAAATATCCAACATAAAAAAATAACGCAACTATAGTTTATGGAGGCCTTATTACAACCCAAAATAAAATTAAACAAATTTAAAGCTCAGTAAATTAAAATCCTTTGCATGGCCGCCTCGAGTCCCACCGCTCTCTCAACCGCCATCTACGAGTCACCGAAAAATGTTAAGGAGAAGGTGAGTCACCAAGACTCGATATGTAACCCTTCCCTGGTTAATACAACATTTCATACACAACATGTAACGATTAATTAAGCAAAGTATCATGTACCCAACCTAGCCAACCAAACACCTTTGTCTACCCCACGTGGTACCAAACCACTTTGGTGACCGTAGTCACGATGTGTTACCAAAACACCGGTGGTGCCAAACCACTTTGTGACGTATAGTCACAATGTGCTACTAAAGCACCGTGTCCGTAGACACAAATCGGGTGATGGGGCCAACCCATCGTGTGATACCAAATCACCGGCGCATTTATCCCATATCTCAAGTGGGGCCAACCCACGGTGGTGTTAACCACGGGGACAAGTCGCTATGAGGTACCAAACCTCTGGAGGTACCAAACCTCTGTGACGATAGTCACAAGTGTGCTACCAAAGCACCGGTGCTCGTCAAGACGATATCACCGCCCCTCCTCTCATCAACCCATGTCAAACAAAACATACATATATCACATGTATCACATAATCCATGCTTCCCAAAAGCATATTATCAATCTCATACAAATAGAGACTTACCTAAGATCCTCGCTTGTACCATTAAGGCACTAAAGCCGTATCTACATAAAGCGATTTACACATAACATACACTTGATACACTTTATTAACTATTATACGTGTGTATGTACACACTGCTACCACGTTAGCCTTAGATCCCGGTTAAACAATCGGCCACACTCTAAGTCCTTGCCCCTATATTCGCCAACTATCAAGGTTAGTATTATGGCTTATTCGGCCAAACCAAAAGATTTAAAGGGATCATATTTTGTACCCGAATCTTTACCCAATCACTTTGAGTACTAGCCTTAGCGTCCGAATTGCGAATCTGGTTTACAAACTACACTTGGTCAATTAATAACACCAATAACCATAGCCTTCGGCTTTTAAACACCAATATAAGCCTTACCTATACCTACCAAATTCCGCTTGTCGTGAATGCAAGATCCGATCTCACCGCTTTGAGATCCCTGAGTCCTTGGTGAAATCGGCTTCAATAGAAAGGTTAGCCAACCATTAGTACTTGCCAACTTTCGGCTTTTCCTTTAATCCAAATCGCAGAACATTAGAGATAAGGGAAATTGACATTCGGCTATAGCCACTCACCTTTACCTAATCACCACAACAGATTAACTTGAAGAGGTCCAACCACCTTGGTATTCGGCCAAAAGAGATTCCAAATAAGAGAAGAGGATTTCGGTTCTACAAGGGAGTATAGGAGAATAGGGTCTTAGTTTACGAATAAAGAAGCTATGGAGATGTGAAGGGTCTCGGCCAAGGAGTTTTAAGAAAGAAAATAAAGAGAAAACGAGGAGGAGGAAGAAATTCTTACTGCAGAAAAAGTCTAAAAGAGAAACCATGGTGATAGAGGGGGTTTATAAAGAATTCGGCACTCCTCCCATTGCTTGCCGTCCACTCTTCATAGGAAGAGTTTGAATTTCGCAAAACCCCTTAATTTGCTCCCCACCAATTATTTGATTTAATTCAAATAATTTTGAACACCCAAAATAATCAAATATTAATCCCTTTAATAATCCTTTATTATCTTAATATCCTGATGATAAAATCCCTTTTTAAAAGCTCATATTATCTCTAAATAATAATAAATAAAAGAGTTTAAAGAGAGGAAGACTCCCCTCTGCAATGCCGTCCCTAAAAAAACAAAAAGAGAAAATGTTGCGACTCAACCAAGGCTCTCCTTGTTCCCCTTGTGGCGTCACATGTAGCTCTTAAGTGGGCTTCTTTTTGCCACTTTACCAAGGCCTAGTTAGTGTTAATAATACCCACATTTATTCTTATAACACCACTTACCAAGGCTCCCTTCTTTTAAAATTAAAACTGAAATTTTTCTACCAAACCGGGCATACTCAAAGCCTTAAATTAAGTTCTATTCTTCCATTAACAATATCAAAAATAATTAAAATCCAAATAACCCCATATTTGGGATGTTACATAATCATCAACCTTTTCTTAAAATGATGAACCATTTTGTTTACTTACTTCCCATTCCATTTACTTAGCATAAGCTTAATTACGTTATCAATTCACAAATGAGTATATTTATTCATGATATAAGTAAATTCACATATATCATAGGTAAACTTCTTCCTTACAAGTAAATCCTTTAACTCAACAATCCTTTTATTTCATCATATTACATCTCAACTATGAACTTATCATTTCATTACCTATTCTCACCCGTTTCATTTGCATAACACACAAGACATAAACATAAACATCAACCATAGCCACAAGCTAGTGTATTTAAAAATAAATCTTTTGGAATCAACTACATGATAAACCATTTAATAAGAAATTACATACTTTGATTCTTACCACCCTTTTCAAGAACATATGTAACGACCCATTTTCGGTAAAATCGGAATATTGGTTTCAGGACCACAAATCCGATTCCGAAAAGAAAATCTAATTTAATTTTATTTTATGATCTACAGTATGATAATAATGTCATATAAAAATTTCGTAAAGAAATTTTACCGATTACATGTTTAATTTGATAAAGGACCAAATTGCACAAAGTGCAAAAGTTGAGTTCTAATAGCTAAAGGGATTAAATAGCTATGTAATTCAAAATTTGAGGTCCTTATATGGAAAGTAGACCATTAAAAATACTTAGTTGTTAAGGATGATGAATCATCCATGGAAATAAAATAAAGAAAAGGACAAAATTGGAAAGATGAAAAATAAAGATGATAAATAATAAAATAAAGAAAATATCATCATTTTTATCATCATCTTTCCCAAATAAATATGGAAACCCTAGCCATGGATAATGGAAGAAAGAGAAAACTTATTTGGCCAAATTAGGTAAGTATTCAAGTCCCGTTTTTAGTAATTTTATATTTTTGAGATCGGGATAACCTAATCTAGCTATTTTGGGGATTAAATTGAAAAGTTATCAAAGTATAGAAATTTTTCCATGGATGAATATGCTGAAATTTTGAAATTTATGGTAGAAAATGAAAGGTTGTTGATAGATAAACAACTTTTGTAAAGTAAATTTTGATGAAAATGTAAATTAGGGACTAAACTGTAAAGTTGTAAAATTTATGAAAAAATTTTGAATTTTATAAAATAAATGGGCTGTAAATGTTACTTATAAAATTTTGAATTTTAGGGACGAAATCGTCATTAATTAAAAGTTTAGGGGCAAAACGATAATTTTGCCCAGAATGTGAATTGGACTGAATTGAGTATGAATTTTATTAAATTGATGTAAATTTACTCGTATAGATCCAAATAGATCAAATTTGGAGTTAGAACGAGGAAAAGAGAAAAATGTCGAATTAGTAGATTTTATGTACACGAACAATTGTCGAGGTAACTTCGTGTAACTAAATTGTGTATATTTACATGCTTGAATTGAATGTTGTGTATGTGAATTGTATAAATTCTGTATACATGAATTTGATTACATATCCGACAAAGCCCGATAAATGATAATGCCCGAAAAATGTCAAGTCCCGTTTGAATAAATGAAATTCGATGGATTACTGGATTTCCTGTAATGGTTACAGTCTTGCATATGTTGCAGACATACTATAGCTCAGACTAGCATTCTGTTATTAGTACTCTCGAGTTTCTTGTTATATAGTTCTGCGAGCATCCTGATCGGTGGTAATCTTGCATGTGTTGCGACTACCAAAGCTCTTTGTGAGCGTCCTGTTATGCGATTGGTTGTGATCTTGCATAAGTTGCGGACTCAAACGCAGCTCTTTGTAAGCGTCCTGTTATGCGATCGATTTTGATCCTGCATATGTTGTAGACACAAACGCATCTCTTTATGAGCGTCCTAATATGGCTCGCCTGAACTCCCTGATATATGGCTATCCGGAGCTCCTGTTACCTGGCTCTTTGTGAGCATTCCTGATAGGCTCTTCATGAACTTCCTGATTAAAAGTTCTTTGTGAACTTCTTGTTTTAAACTCTTATGAGTTTCCTGATTTAGCTTGAATAAGCTTCCTGTTACATGGCTCATATGAGCATTCCTGATATATGGCTCGATAGAGTGCTTCCAGATTATGTACTTTAATGAGTACCCCTAATTATGAATTGACAGATTTCTAATTTGTACACTTCGAGTGTACTACCTGCGTATCCATCGATATTTAAAATAAATTCAATGGGCAAAATTCTGACATGAGAAAATATGAACATGAAATGAATTATTACAAGTGTCTGCTTGAAATACATGAAATGATGATACATGATTTATGGAAATACAAGTTGATGATATATGAACATGGAATTTGTTTAATAAATATGTTCATCCATAAATATAGATTAGTACACCTTGAGTGTATTTTCCGTGTGACATTGATATTTTAAATGATTTAATGGGTAAAGTTTCAACATGAAATAATTTGAACTCGAGATGAATTATTATGAAAATGTACTTGAAATACAGGGATATGAATTGTATATGTTATTTGAATTCATGATGTGGAAAATATATGTAATGGGAATTTGGTTATTATTGAGCCCATACTTGGTTCTTGATATTTATATGAGATAGTATGACTTAGAAATGAATTATTGCCCGTATGTACATGAAGTACATGGAAATGACATTACTTGATATAATGATGCATGAATTGGTTGTTACTGGAACGTGGAACGTGCTTGATGACTTTGTTCATCCATGATTAAGGACTATTATATGTGATTACTTAGCTAACATATGAAGATATGTGTTTAGGGCTTGTAACCAAATTGGTTAATAGTTCCTTGCATGTTTATTTTGAACATAAATATATGGTAAGTTATTTACCATGTTATACGAACTTACTAAGCATTTTATGCTTACTCTGTTTTATATTCCCTTGTTCTATAGTAATACAAAAGCTCATTGGATTGGAAGCATCGGTGGAGATCACTCACACTATCTATCGGCCCATCTTGGTACATATGGTAAATTAATTATGGTTATAATGGCATGTATAGGTTAATTAGCCAATATTGGCATGTAAATATTTGGGTTAAAGTTAGCCATTGGAATGGCTTGTGATGAACATGTTTTGATATGTATTAATGGGGCTATAACGTGTTTGGTGTGTGCTTAAATGGTTGAATGATAGAAATCAAGTTGGCATATTGATGATTAATTCTAGCATATTTGGTAAAATACACATATAGGTGAATTTGATAAGTTAAGTAAGTTTTGTATGTTTGATTACATGATGGTAAAGTGTTATTTGAGGTGCTTAAGAGCACATTGGTTGTATGTGATGTTATGACATGCATGAGATTCGGTTTTGTCTTGAATTAATTGTTTTAAAAATGGCTTGTGAATATGTTAAAGTATTAGTGCAAGAGGAAGACAAATTTGGGTGAGAAATAAGGCTAGGAAATGACCTTATTTTGTCCACACGGTTAGACACACGGGCGTGTGTCTTGGCCATGTGTTATACACGGCCTAGCACATGGGCGTGTGATCTGGCCGTGTGTCCCCTGCATCTTTAAAATGCCAAAATAGAATGCTCTGAATTGATCACACGGCCTGGCACACGGGCGTGTGGCTTGGCCGTGTGACCCCTGCACCTACACACGGTCTAGCACACGGGTGTGTGACCTGACCGTATGACCCAAGTTAGAGAGTTACACGGCCTGAGACACGGGCGTGTCCCTGGCCATGTGAACCACACGGCCTGACCATATGGGCGTGTAACCCCTGCACTTAGGTAAAATTTTGAAATTTTACGAAAAATTTTTTGAGTTTCCAGTTTAGTCCCGACATGATTCTAATGCATGATTTGGGCCTCGAGGGCTCATGTAAGGGACTATATGATTAAATTTGATTGAAATCTGATATTAATGCTAAACATTTATGAAATGTTTGTTACTTGACCCGTAAACTTCGGTAATACTTTGTAACCCTGTTCCGGCGACGGATTCGGGTTAGGGGTGTTACAACATAAGCATCTTTCCATTTGGACACGTACCATTTCAATGCATAACTTTAAAACTAACATAACATAATCCAACCAATAGCTTGGACCAAGTCTAAGCATCATCAATAACACATGTTAGTGCATCAATTCATAATTCACTTGAATAACATAAGATAAGTCACTAAACATGAATAACCCCACTTGAGATCATCAATTCCATGAACATAGACATCCTTTCATTTAACATTTCCTTTTCATTCATTTTCATAGTTTTCATGATATAAGTCATTTGAATACTTACCATTCCTTCCCTTTTCATACTCGTTGAATCAAATGAAATAACATCAAATATTAGGCAAATAATCAAGTAACCATTTAATTCTCTAAACACACTACAACATCATGATTTAATGTATTTATAGACATAATAAGAATATATAATTACATTAAGGCATTAATATTCATTATCAGACTATACTAGTCAAACATTCAACTCGTATTCATACTTACAATACATACCTCACTTGAAACGTGTTACCTGAATATCAAATGATTGGAGTGTGCCATGGTGTCTTTCAACCATGGTCTTATTTATTCTCGTCTTGATGCCATAGTGTCTTTCAACCATGGTCTTATTCATTTTCCGTCCTGTTTCCATAGTGTCTTTCAACCATGGTCTTATTCCTTTGATTCGTGATGCCATAACATCTTTCAGTTATGGTCTTACTCGATAGAATCGTGATGCCATAACGTCTTTCAGTCATGGTCTTACTTGATAGAATCATGATGCCATAATTTCTTTCAATCATGGTCTTACCCAATAGAATCGTGATTCCATAACGTCTTTCAGTCATGGTCTTTCTCGACAGAATCGTGATGCCATAACGTCTTTCAGTCATGGTCTTACTCGTTTCTTGTATATTGCCATAGTGTCTTTCAATTATGGTCTTAATCATTTTTGTTCAAGCCAATAAACTCAATTCATATATAAACAATTAGATATTAAACAACCAAAACCATAATTAATTGATTTAATCAAGTTACGAGCTTACCTGGCTAAATTGCAAAAATGTCAAAGTATAAGGGCTTTTTGGTAATTTTCCATTCTCCTCAATTTTCTACTCGATCTTGACCTAAATTAATAATTTCATTAATTTATTAATTTAGATAGTAAAAAAATTTATTTTATGCAATTTAGTCATTTTTGACATTTTTACAAAATTGCCCTCAACATTTTACTTTTATTCAATTTAGTCCCTATGCCTAAAACATGCAATTTAACCATTTTTATTGCAAATTAATATCATCCAAATGTTGATAGATTCCATTTCAGCCTTTTTTTGCAACAATTTCACACCAAGTCCTTGTATTTTTACTATTTCAATAATTTAATCCCTAATAGTTAAATTCATCAAAATCACTTAACAAAATACTTATAAATCACAACTAATACCCAATTTCATCAATTAACATCTAAAATCACAAATATTCATCAACGGTAACATTCAAAATCTTTAACAGATTAAAAAACGAAGGTACGGGCTAGTTGGACCTAGTTGCAACGATCTCAAAAACATAAAAATTACTAAAGACGGGTTTAGATTTCCTACCATGAAAGAAGGTTGAATGTTTAAAGCATTTTAAGCTTGCAAGCTTTCCTTCCATTGTGGCTCATTCGGTGGGAGAGAAGAATGAAAAAGGATGGAATTTTTCTTTTCTTATTTTTATGTTTTATTTATTAATTTAATGTTATTTTAATTATAAACTTTAATTTAAACAACTAAAACCACTTATTCACCATCAATAATAATTGAATATGGCAATATTTCCATTTAAATCCCTTCAATAATTCTATTTAACTCATTTAGCTAATAAAATTTAACTTTTTCAACTTTTACAATTTAGTCCTTTTTAATTAATTAACTATCTGAACATTAAAATTTCTTAACGAAACTTTAATACAACCTTAATAACACTTGGTTTATAGAAACAAGGTCCCGATGCCTCATTTTCTAAAACCACTTGACTTTAGGGTCTTACCAATTGAACTTAATTGTTCTACCATTTAGCACAAATCATTAAATCAAGTTTTTATCAATACACCATATAATATTTATAAATATTAAATAATAATATTTACAGACTAACACGTCAGATTTGTGGCCCCGAAACCATTGTTTTGACACTTCAGAGAAATGGGCTGTTACAAATGACATTTCTTGTTCGACTGTTGAGTGCATTTTTATTGAACTTTAAACACTTTGAGTGCTTTGAGTTAATCTTTAGTGAGGATGTCAATTATTTTTGATTTTGAATTAAAGGTAATTACTCAAATAAAGGGAGACACCTATGTTTTCGTGCTTTAAAAATTTTGGCTTGGATTGTTTGAATCTTTAGTGCCCTTTTAGTTGAATTGCCAATACATAATTGTTTGCTAATTATTTTGAGACATTGTTGATGAGAATAACAAGTTGAGAAAGATTAACTTTAATTTGAGTTGAGGATTTTGCTTGAGGACAAGCAAACGCTTAAGTGTGGAGATATTTGATAAGTGATAAAAGTAACATATTTTAATCTCGTTCTTAATGCATTTTTGGATGATTATTTATGCAAATTGGTGAATTTTATGCTCTTAATCCTTTGAATTCATGTTTCTATACTTAGGAGAGCATTTAGGAGCAAAAGAAGCGAAAATTGGACAAATAGAGTAGATTTTAAGAACCACACAGGCTGGGCCTTCCCACACGGCCTTGTGCCAGACCGTGTCGATTTCACGTTTCGCATCCCAAACATGCGAAAAAACTCAATTTTTAGGCTTTCAAGGCATTCTAAAGTCTATAAATACCAAATAAAACAAGAGAAGAGAAGTCGATCAGATAATATTAAAAAAAACAACTCGAAGAACACCATTGGAGCCAACTCTGAAGTAGATTTCCATCAAGATTGAAGACCTCCTTTTAATTTCTTTTAAAGTTTTTATCAGTTTCTTTATTTCTTGTGGTTATTTGTGATTATTCTGTCTTTAAGATGTTTTTATTCACAATTATGAACTAATTTCCTAGATACCTAGGAGAGATGAACCCTATGATGAATTCTATTATTTGATTTCTGTCTTATGCGATAAATACTTTATTCTTGTTCTCAATTATGTGTGCTTATCTCTTATTTTAATATTTCCAGGATATTAATTCATGTTTAATGTGCTTAAATCAGAGGAGGAAAGTCTCTGTTTAAGAGTAGATCTAACATAATTGAGTGGAGTTGCATGCAATCCTAGAAATAGGATGACATAAATCTACCAGATTAGAGTCAAATCTAATAGGGGAATCCATAGATCGAGTTCATGCGAAAATAGGGGTTTTAATTAGAAAAAAATTTCAATTAATCAATTTAGATTCAGTTACTCTTACTCTCGAAAGAGATATTAGCATAATTTAGGGATTTCTACGGATCAAGATACCAAGTGAATAAATCGTTTAATTCAGATTCATAATGATAGATGGAGTATAGGTGGATTCTTTCCTGGGTATTGTTTCTCTCATTGGTTATTATTTAATTATTTTCCTGATTTGTTCTCTGTTGAGTTCTTTAGTTAAATTAATTTAGTAATTTTAGTTTAAACCAATCACTCCAATTTGTTGACTAAATAAAGGAAAACAGTAATTACTAGTACTTTTAGTCCTCGTGGATACGATATCTCTACTCACCGTAGCTATACTATTTATCGATAGGTGCACTTGCCTTTGTCATATTTTTAGTTAGTCTCGGGATTACATCAACCACAACGATTGGAAATCAATTTGGGACTATAAATGTAACAGTCCGGTTTATACCCTAGTCGGAACAGTGGTTTCGGGACCACAAATTCGAGTCTGTATAATATTTTAATATTATTTTCTGTGCCGTTGATATGTGACTAAGCATGTGATAAATTTCTGTAAGTTAATTTATCTGTCCGTGTGTTTAATTTGATAAAAGGATTGAATTGCATTGAAATGCAAATTTGCATGTGTTATGAAAAGATACTTATTTGTCATTTCTTTATAAGTGTGAAGGCTTTATGTGGCAATTAAGCCAATATTTAGATAGTGGATGGACAAAAGACATATATGCCCTTAATGAATGTTTTTTTTATTTGTTTAATGAAAGGCTAATAAGGTAAATGAATTAATATGTGTGTTATAATATGATAAAACATAAAACATGGCCATTGTTCATCTCATTTGGCCGAATATAGCAAGAAAAGAAAAGGAGAAAATGTTCTTAGGTTTCGGCAAGCCTTTGTCTTAATTTAAGGTATGTTTTTGATCGGTTTTCAATAATTTCTACGTTTTTGCAATCGTTGCTTCGTAAACTTCGAAACCCATGTATTAATTTTGAGAATTTATGATGTTTGTGAAATGAGAATTTGATGAACTCATATGATTTATGATGATTTATAGTGTTAAAGGAAAGATATATGTTGTATGAACATGCTTTATTCTTGAAGTTTTGATGTATTTTGATAATTAGGGCTAAATTGAGAAAATAGCAACTTGAAGGACTAAATTGCAAATTTGATGGAAAATATGGGCTTGTATGAGATTTATGAACATTCGGCTTAGCATGAGTATGTGATGATTTTGTGAATTTGATGTTTTGAGAAAAAATAGACTAAATTGATAATTGTGCAAATGTGAGGGTTAAATTGCAAATAACCCTAAATGTGTGTCCTTGGATTGAATTGAATGAGTTAACGAATAAAAGAGTTAATTCTGGATTTGTATAGATCAAGAACCGAGGAAAACAGATTTAGATCGCGGAAAAGCGAAAGTAACCGAGTAGCCGTTTCCATTTCCGTTAAATCGAATTCGAGGTAAGTCATATTGCAAATAAATGTAATAGTATTGAATTGAGTTTATTTACATGACTATCAATGATAATGACTACTTATGAGATGCTATGTATATGGATTCTGGGATAAGGTCGATATAGTGATAAGTCTGATAAGTCCCGTAAGAACTTAGGAATACAAAGGTATCTGTTCTGTTTTATCATGTAAGACCACGTCCGGGACGTTGGCATTGATTTGATATTCGAGTAAGACCACGTCTGGGACGTTGGCATCGATATGAGCTTTATGTGTAAGACCACGTCTGGGACGTTGGCATCGATATGAGCTTTATGTATAAGACCACGTCTGGGACGTTGGCGTCGATATGAGCTTTATGTGTAAGACCACGTCTGGGACGTTGGCATCGATATGAATTTTATGTGTAAGACCACGTCTGGGACGTTGGCGTCGATATGAACTTTATGTGTAAGACCACTTCTGGGACGTTGGCGTTGATATGAGCTTTATGTGTAAGACCACGTCTGGGACGTTGGCGTTGATATGAGCCTTACGTGTAAGACTATGTCTGGGACATCGGCATCGTATTGATTCGTGTAAGACCCTGTCTGGAACAGTGGCATCGATATTCGATTACATGTAAGACCTCGTCTGGGACGTTGGCATTGTACGATTATTCTGAGTTTTTGAGTATCCTATTAGATTCCGAACGGTTCAACGGGCAAATCCAAGCTATAAACAATTACGTGAATGTATATTCGTTTCAGGTACGTTTGGTATGTACACTAAGTGTGTATAAAAGGTAAGTACCTATATGACTTTGATTTGAAGAAAAGTATGTTTGAATATGAGAATGTGAATGAGATGCAAGAATGGTTATGAAAGAGCTATGTATATTTTTATATGATTCTTGAATTGATGAATGTGGCAAATATGACCAAAAATATGGACCAAAGCATATATGTGAGAGGTTTGCTATGAATATGAATTGTACCAATGTTCTACATGCTTATATGCTCTACATGTTAAGTTTATTTGTATTATGACTTACTAAACTTTTGGAAAGCTTACTCTCTGTGTGTGTGTGTGTTTTTCTCTATTTTATAGGTCGTCAAAGCTACTGAAGGCTCGGGACCGTCAAGGATCGTCATCACACTACTCAACTTATTTTGGTACATTTTGGAAATGTATATAGCTAGATATGGCATGTATAAGCTAGTTATTTGTATAAGCATGAGATGTGAACTTAGCCATGCGATTTGGCTAGTTATATGTTAGTTATATGCTTTTGAGATTATGATATATGTGGTGTATGTTTTGATTGGTTAAATGACTTGGAAATGGTCAAGTTTTGGGGTTAGTATATGGATGAATTATGCTTGAATATGTGTAAGTCTTAGTCTGGAAAATTTGACATGATTGAAATTGGTAGTGAATGTATAGATTGAATGGTTATTTTAGTAGGTTCTTAGATACTAAATAGGTATGAAATGTATTGGTATTGGCTTGTAGGTTTGACCCTTAATGGGTGGCATTTTGGCCTTACAAATGGCCTATAATGTCACACGGTTGTGGCACACGGGCGTGCCTAGTGACCGTGGGGCTAGGTCAGTAGCTAGCTTAGGAGCACACAGCCTAGGTACACGGGCGTGCCTAGTAGCCATGTGAATAAGTCAGTATATGGCCTAAGAGTACACGGCCTTAGCACACGGGGGTGCTTGGTGGCTGTGGAGACAAGTCAGGATCAATCACGGCTAGGGTACATGGGCGTGCTTGGTTGCCGTGGAGATAAGTCAGGTTCAACCACGGGGAGGACACACGGGTGTGTCTAGCTGCCGTGGGAGGTACACGGCCTGTCCACAAGGGCGTGTAATCCCTGAAACTTAGAAAAGTTTTAATTTTCTGAGAATTTCTGTATATGTTCCGGTTTAGTCTCGACTCTGTTTCTATGCATGTTTTAGGTCTCGATGATCTACAAAAGGGGACACTATGATTGTAATTGATGAGTTACTTGATGAATTGTCTGTTAAAGTTTTCGATCTGTCAGGTAACGCTCTTAACCCAAATCTGGTGACGGATACGGGATAGGGGTGTTACAATAAATACTAGCTTCCAAAGGTTCAACAATAACAAGAGAGATAAAAAAAGCTTAAAGTGTCATTCTATCAACCTTAGAGATTAATTCTTCATATTTATTGTACATACACTTGTGAGCTTTCATTTTTTTTCTATCAGCTCAAGTTTTTTTCTTTGTCTTTGTGCTTAATTGGAAAACCCACTGATATTGTAAGGATTATTTCTTTGTTTGCTTATTTGTTTCTTGATAAACCGAAATAGTAACATATTCTAAGCCCACATTTAGTATGGTTTTGGATGATTTAAGCCCCGATTTATGTAAAAAAGTGCTCTTAATCCTTTCTTTTCATGTCTTATACTCAGGAAAGCACCAGGGGATGAAAAGAACGCAAAACGGGCTTAAAACGAGACGAATGGGCCAAAGCATGAAATCGACATGGCCTGGACCAAAGATCACACGGCCGTGCCCCACTGATCATCTAGAACACGGTCTTCCCTCGATTCACACGGCCGTGCTTCATTAAAGAAGTCTGAACACGGCCTGTCCATGATTTACACGGGCGTGTGCCATGGCCGTGCCTCTGCCGTGGAGAAGAGCAATTTCATTTGGGAAAGGATACTTAGGGAGAAAGAAACGTATTTCAAAAGCCTATAAATACACCATAAGTATGACTCGAAAGGGGAGCCCAAAGCCATCATCTAGGGGCGTCGTGCTAGGCCGCAGAAGGCGATTTGTGGGGATTCACTCGAGGATAGCCAGCTGATTCATCTCGAGAAGCGGAATTCTACTTAAGACGGAGGATCTCCTCTTCAATTCCTTCAGGGGTTTTAGGATTTCTTATGTTTTGTTTTATCTTTTCTCTTGAGATGTTTTTCTTTATTATTCTCAACTAAACCTTCTGGATACCCGAAGGGATGAAACCTATGATGAATCTTGTTATTTGATTATTTGAATTATATGATAAATACTTAGTTTGTTCTTAATTATGTGAGCTTAATCCAAATTTAATGTGCTTAGGTGGAGGAGGAATAGACCCTGCCTAAGAGTAGATCCAACATAATTAAGCGGAGTTGATCGCACGCCTAGAGATAGGGTGACGAGATTTTGCCGGATTAGGGTGAAACCTAATATGGGAATCCACAGATCGATTTCTCGCTATTCTAGGGGTTATTATAAGAGAAACGAGAGTTCCACTAATTAACCTAGGGTTAGACGTTATTCGCCTCGAGAGAGGGTTTAATATATGTTAGGGAGTCTTACGGATCAAACTAAGTAAATAAAATCATATGGTTCAGTGATAGATAACAAGTGAAGTCTAGGTGGATTCTTCCTAGGGTATCGTCGAAATCAACTGAGTTTTTCCAAAGTTATTTTCCAAATTCATTCTTCTTTGTCTTAGAGTATTTAGTTTAGTAGTTAATTAATTTAGATTAATGAACAAACTTCACTTATTTTAGGCTAAATAATAAAAAGAAAGTTAGTATTAGTACTTTTAGTTCCTTTGGGTTCGATAATCCTGGTCTTGCCTAAACTATACTACTGTTCGATAGGTGCACTTGCCTTTAATCGTTGTCGAGTTAGTTTCGTGTTCGATCATTCTTTTATAAATTTTATAACTCGATTTACAAATGATCAAGTTTTTGGCGCCGTTGTTGGGAACTAAAATATTAAGAAAACTCTATTTTTATTACTTTAGCCATTATTTTTATTTTTCGCAATTTATTTTTAGTTTTAGTTTTAATTTTAAATTTGCTAAACTTTCTTTCTTTCTTTTCCTAGCAGGTACCTCTAGTTTATGACTAGAAGGAACCCGAGAGGACCTTTAGAATACTGACAGTGATATTGAAGCTACCGCTCGAAGAAATCGCAGAGAAATTAGGTGAGCCCTAAATTACCAAGGAGAGCGAGAAGACAGATCCAATCCTACTGAAGGGATGGCTACTGAAGGGATGGACGAAAATAATCTTCCACCACAAGATGTGGGAGAAAATAATGCTCCTCGTACTATGTTTGATTATGCTAAACCACATTTAACAGGAGCCGAATCTAGTATTGTTAGGCTTGCTATAGCTACTAATAATTTTGAATTAAAGCCTAACACTATACAAATGATTCAACAGTTTGTTCAATTTGATGGTTTACAGGACGAAGATCCAAATGCTCATATAGCTAATTTTTTAGAATTCTGTGATACCTTCAAAATAAATGGCGTTTCTGATGATGCCATACGACTTCGGTTATTTCCCTTTTCATTAAAGAATAAAGCTAAACAGTGGTTAAACTCGTTACCACGAGGGTCAATCACTACATTGGAACAAATGACCGAAAATTTTTTATTAAAATATTTCCCACCGGCCAAAACGGCCAAATTACGTAATGATATCTCTTCTTTTGTGCAGATGGATTTAGAGACATTATTCGATACATGGGAGAGATATAAGGATCTCTTGAGAAGGTGTCCACACCATGGTTTAGCCTTGTGGCTCCAAGTCCAAACTTTCTATAACGGTGTAAAACCCTCAACGAGGCAACTAATCGACTCACCACGGTGGAACCCTCGAATAATAGAACTCCCGAGGCAACCTACGAGTTTATTGAAGAGATGTCATTTGAATAACTATCGCAAAGGCAAGTTACAAGAATAAGGCCAACAAAAACAGTAGGAGTTTACAACCTCGTCATGCAAGAAACCATGCTATCAAATCGTGGTAGAGTTGATGAATAAGAAGATTGATAGTTTGTGTTCTTCGTAGGTACATCCAAATCATGCGATGCGACACAAGTGGAACTGTGGAGAATCCTGAGTACCCACCCTACCAACCGGGCACAGAGAGCGAACAGATGAACTATATAGGTAAAAATTTTAGATCTAATAATAACCCATATAGTAATAATTATAATCCAAGTTGGAGGAACCACCCAAATTTTTTGTGGGGAGGACAAGGAAATCAAGGAAATCAAAGACAACAACCTCCTCAAAACTTCCAAAATCAGCCCTATCCACAAGAAAAGAAGCCGAATATTGAAGAGACGTTGAACAAATTCATAGCATCCACAGAAGCCCGTCTCCAAAAAAATTAGGTAACACTCGACACCCAACAAACATCGATAAAAAAGATCGAAAACCAAGTTGGAGGACTTACAAAGGCAATCGGGGAAATTACCCAGTCAGTCGGAGAAATTGCAAAGCTATTATCCGAACAACTGCAAGGGCATCTACCGAGTAATACTGAAATTAATCTAAAGGAGCAAATCCAAGCCATAACAGCTCAAGAAAGTGAAGAAGTAGACGAACCCAGTCCAACACAAGAAAATGAGGTAGAAAAAGGTAAAGTAGAGGTAACACAAGACAAGCCAAAACCGGTAACCAAGGAGTACCAACCTCGCGTACCTTACCCTAAGGCATTAAGAAGAGACGAAACAGAAGAACAGTTCGGTAAGTTTCTTAAACTCTTAAAGAAATTACATATTAACTTACCATTACTTGAAGCTCTTTTGCAGATGCCAGATTCTAGGAAATTTTTAAAAGAGCTTCTGACAAACAAACGGAAGTTAGACGAGTCGTCACATGTGGAACTTAACGTAAAGTGCTCAAAGAATTCTCCAAAATAGACTACCACAAAAGCTAAAAGATCCAGGAGTTTTACAATTCCATGTTTGATTGGTAGACTAACTGCTGATAATGCGTTAGCTGATTTAGGGGCAAGCATAAATGTCACGCCTTATAAATTGTTTAAATAATTAGGTCTAGGGAAACCTAAACAAACTAGGATGAGCATTCAATTAACGATAAAACTGTTAGAATTCCTAGGGTATTATCGAAGATGTTCTTGTAAAAATTGATGATTCGTTTTCCCGATAGATTTTGTTGTCTTAGACATGGATGAGGATAATTCGATCCCCTAATTTTAGGAAGACACTTTTTAGCAACTCGTCAGACTAAAATTGATGTTGATGCAGAGAACTCGTGACTTTGTGTAGGTAATGAGACAAATACCATCAAGGCTCTCGACTCGGCTAGAACATCGAGTAATCAAGGTGAGAACGTAAATTCTACTCGATAACCATTCGGTTAACCCTTATTTTCGTGAAGCACCACCAAAGAATACAACTCAACCCGATCCTAAACCCTATGCCAACAAAGAAATAACTCATGAAGATCGAGGGATTCGGGGCCGATGATCTAGACGAGTGGAAGACACACTTCAAGGAGAAATTAGGGATACACGACGAAGAACTAGAACCACACAAGATAAAACCGAAGGAGCCCCCAAAAGAGCTAATAGGAACAACAAACCACTTCAAAATAGGGGACCAGGTAATGTTAGATCAGCAGATCCTCGAATATCTCCTCCTACCTAGCACAAACAAAGAAATATCTTTTAGGGTAACCAAAGTGTTTTCCCACACTAATAACAGTCGAGGTAAGTAATCCTATTTTTGGTACTTTTACTATAAACACATCTCGACTTAAATTTTTTCACGAAGACGCAAATGATAGCATGAGGAAGGACTTCCAACTCCTCAAACCACCCTGACAATGCAAATGGGAGGAGAGTCTAGCTTAAGACTATAAACTAGCGCTTCTCGGGAGGCAACCCGAGCACTAACATAATTTATTCTCACATTTTTCTTTAAATTTATTTTTCTTTTCTTCTTTTCTTTCTGAACACTTAGTTATAAACTAACAAGAGGTGCAGAATTCCAGGACACACGACCTTACACACGGCCGTGGCCGTGGCCGGTGGACCATAAGAATCCCCGTACTAACATTGCGCAGGGTCGCGCGAATCGGTTCCAACCACTTTTCGACGCCACGGATCCAACCACTACACCACGGCACGCGAAAAAGGGCACGCCCCGTTCCCCATAATCGTGTGAAGCTATCGACTTTCCAACCACGGGAAGAACACGCCCATGCGGTTATCGACTGCCACCACGGGCAGAACACGCCCGTGTCTTCCAACCGTGGTCGACTCGAAAACAAACGTAGAGAATCAACACACCCTGCGACACGGCCGTACGATGCGGCCGTGTGAATCGACACACCCTCAACCCACGGGCGTGGTAAATTGCCAGATTTGAGATTCTATTTAAATACCATGCCCCTTTCTTTTCTCTCCTTACCTACTCTTCTTCTTCTTCCTTTCTTTCTTTTCTCCCTTTTGTTTTTTTTCCTTTTCCTAATAAGTCCTCAGACTCTTGAGCTACAACAAAATCATATCCATGGAAAAGAAGCGTAAAAGGCCAATCTCCTCAAAGGAGACCGATTCACCCGAGTTCATGCTTCTAGACTTCATCCAAACAACAAGTCAAGGGTCTTTGAGACCAATTATCTGTTCTTTTATTTTTATCTTCTCCTTTATTTTCTTTATCTTTACTTCTCTTCTACTTAATTTAGTTTATTTTGTTTTAGTTTCTTGTTTTTAGGTTCTTAAGGCTGCTTGGGAATCACGCCACTTCCACCATCACCAACAACTCCGTCACCTTCAAAGTCACACCCACCTCTCGAACCATCTACCATAAGGATTCTCAGGCCCCTTTATCTTTTAAACTTAGTTTATTTTCCTTCTTAGTCTCCTTCTCTTTATCTTTCTTGTCTTTAATTATATTATTAGTATATTATTAAGGTTTCTTTAGATTTCTTGGCTAATCCTGCATGAGACTCCCAATTTCTTCATCTAGCGCAGGTTCGTCATCCAGACGGCCCATCACCACCACAAAAGGCACAATCTCCTCTCAAGGAATCATCTAAAAATTCAGGAAGTTTTCACTTATCCCCATATCTGATGATTTTATTAAAAGGTTATTATATATTTCTGTACATTGAGGGCAATGTACATCTCAAGTGTGGGGGGGCGAACAACCTAAAAAGATACCTAACTTAAAGCCTGAATTTAGCCTTGTCTTAAAGTAAATTACTCATATTACTAATTAGGATGAAATTTCTGATGATTTATGATTTTTATTGATATGTTTTAGAATAAGTCATTGATAATTGTGCATTGATAATTAAATTCTAAGAATACTAGAGAATCAAGCATGATAAGTCTATTTTTCAGAAATTAAAAATTTGCTAGGTTGTCAAACTGAGTTTAAATATTATCTTGAAGTTTGAAATTTACAAGGTTGACATCAAAATACCCATAATTTTTGTGAGTTTTTGAGCCTTATAGAGCATATATTCTTTTTCTTGCTCACTTTATTGATTATGAGTATGTCAACATTGATTTGTTATTCTAGAACTTGCATCGATTATACATGTCCAGACCACACCTATGATTTGATATACAGAGATGATGAAGGCAGCAAGGTTTTAACCCACTTACTCCACTAAAAGCCTACCTTCACAAATTAACCCCTAGTGAACCCCTTTTAATCCTAACAACCCTATTTATTGACATAACCACTAATATTAACCCAGAACCCCTTTGTTTTTGTTATCACCATTCCTTTTGACTACCCTTATATAGAGATTTGATTTGATTAATAGCCTAACTATGTTTTTATTTCAGTAATTTATCTTTTATCATGTATTTATGATTGTTCTTAAAAAAAAAGATGAAGTATATTCATTATTAGTTATGTGATTAAACGAGCTTATACATTTATTTAAATTCCAAATATCGAAGAAGAAGCTCGTAGTGTTAGTATTATTAGTTTTCAATTGATGTAATTATTATTATTAGTTCATTAGTTCTTAGTTAGGTAATTTTTCAATTCAATCTCGATTTTAACCCTCCAATTCAGCCTGTTCCACACCTTAACCCTAGCCCCGTTACAACCCTAACAAAGACCTTTTGATTTGTGTTTCATCTCATATTTCAGTGGTGGAGATTTGATTTTCATGCAAGCCTATGGGATTAACTCTTCATGTTCGACTTTTGAATGCCTAAATTTTGAACCTTAAACACTTTGAGTGATTTGAGTGGATCTTTTGTGAGGATGTCAATCCTTGTCGGTTTCAAATTAAAGGTAATTATTTAGATGAAGGAAAACACCTATGTTTTGTGCTACAAAATATAAGGCTTATAATGTTTGAATTTTTAGGACTCTTTGAGTTGAATTATCCATGTATAAATTATCCCTGAATTAGGATGAAACACTATCAATGACTATTATGAATTATAGGAAGTTCGTTTTAATTGTAAGTTGAGAATTTTGCTTGAGGACAAGCAAAAGCTTAAGTGTGGGGGTATTTGATAAACTGAAATAGTAACATATTCTAAGCCCACATTTAGTATGTAATATCCGGGATTTAGGGCTTGTGCATTTTTACTTAAATATATGTGGAAGCATGCCTGTGTGTGTTGAATGTGTTTTATGAATTTTGGGAACTTCAGAGTGTAGGTGAATGCCTTAGAAAATATTGTATTTTAAGTTTTAAAGAGGAGCTAAGCTTGATAGGCCTTAAGAGAAATTGTAAGGGAAATTGGACATAAGAATCAGCTTGTTAAAGTGGCAAGGAGGCGCCACTTAGAGCCTTAGTAAGTGACGCCACAAGCAGTGTAAAATGGCTTAGGTTCGAGCAGCAAGGGACGCAAATGGGAGTTTTATTTTTGCAAAAGGATGAGCGGTGGTGGACAAAGAATGGGACACTTGATGGATGAGCATTTGATCAAGTCAAATGCATTCAAAATTTGGCTAAGGTAGGAAGATAATTGTTGATTTATTTAAATTATTTTGAATGGGTAAAGAAGAGAGGAAATAGGAGAAAAAGGAGGAAGCTGATAAGGGAAGGAGAGTTGGCCGGCCAAGGGATACTTTGGATGTCAATATTCGGTCATGGGAAAGGGGGGGAAAACCGAATGTGCATAGTAAAGTTTAGGCATTTTTCTTGTGCACTTTTCCTCCCTAATTATCTTCTTCTTTTCTCTTTTATTTTTGTTATAGCCGAAACTTCTTCACCCTCATCAGTGCCGCAACTCTCTAAGTTCAAACTCCTCTTCACTTCTCTTCTTTTCTTTTGGTTTATGTTGGCCGAACCCTCCCCTTGACACAAAAGTTGGATCGCATCCAATCTTAACCTTCATTCTTCTTCTCACAATTCTTCAAAAGCCGAAAGTAAGTTTTCCTAGCCATAGCCGATTGTTCATTAAACTCCATAAGCCGAAACCTATTGATCAACATCTAGCCTATATAGCCGAATCTCTTTGTGATTTCAAGCAAGGGTGCAGTCGATTTCATCATTAGGGGTAAGATCAAATGTTATTCGATTTTCATTCCTTTTTCTTTTAGCCGAAATCTAAGAACTAATCCCATTAATGCACTTTGGCTGAAACTTTGAAGGAGGAATTCGGGATTTGGTTGTTATCGACTATGAGGAGGAGATCATTCAGGATTTCAAAATCTAAGGTAAGAAAAGTGTGGTTTAGGCCGAAGGCCATTTATTCAAATGTTGGAATCGGATCTAACATACACCATGTAGGTATTGCGACATCTTCAAAGACAAGGGATAAATTCGAGGTTTAGATCCGCAAGGTAAGAGAGTGTTAACATCCGGCCAAGGCTATATTTAGTGATTATTTGAGTGGCTGATTCTAACTTTGACTGTTTAGGGAGGAGTACAATCCGATTCGATAGATTTTCGGATTTCAAAGTGAATTATTAATAAACTGTGTGTACCCCACACTAACTCTTAATAGATTTATGGCATCAATTTAATATATGTGTTTATAATAATGTGAAAAGTGGGCAAAGGTACCATGTGATGGTACAAAGTACTCAGGTAAGTAACCTTCACATTATGTTAATAAATGATATGAATAATATTATGATATGAATATTTGGAATATGGTACATATGTGAATATCGATAAGAATGTGGAATAAGGCATAAGGCATGATATTGCATATTCATGTGACATGGGGCATATGGGTTATATGGAAAGGGGAAGTGATCTGGTGGTTTATACCACAATATCTGAATGTGGTGACTCATGTCACGAAATCTGAATGTGGTGACTTATGTCACAAAATAATGTCTGGTGGCTATGCCACAAAATTTATAAGGGCGATGAGCAAGTCGTCTGCAGCTGATCGCTCTTCGATGATGTGTAGCGGATGGAGGGTCGACTTAGTAGTCCCCACGCGTGTGATGGTTGGTACAGGTGATGTGTAGCGGATGGTTATCTAGGTATGGGTTCGGTTTGCATCATTATTTCTATCTCATATATATATACGCTTGATATGATATGATATGCCCGAATCGTTGGGACTTAGTGTTGGTTATACACACCGAGTCTGTTTGACTCACCCCGTTGTGGGATATATTTTTCAGTGACACTCAAGAATGGACCGGCCTGCGGCGGGAGCTTAGTGGTGGCCATGTTCAACTCGGACTTTATTTTAATTTTGGACTTTTTATTTCTAAGTATTTTGGATTTATTCGGGTTTTGTTTTAATGTAATAAGGCCATAGCTATAAACTGATTATGCATGCATTTTTATTTATTTTATTATGATACAATTTTTATCAATTTAAAGTTTAAGCAACTTTTCTTAAAAATAAATCTTTAAATGTTTTAACACCTAACACAAATGATTTTCAATTTAAATAGTAAACTCTAAAAACTCGACTTTTTCCTTTAACTTATGGTTTTGAAATATAACAATAAAGTCTTAATAAAGCCTAATCTTCGAGAATAACGATGTTTTCAATTTGAACCCAATCCAAATTTTTCTCCTAAATCACCCAAAGTTTTCCAAGAAACAAACAAGTTTTGAACTATTTTACTCCAGGAACATACCAGATCCGGTCAGGGTTCGTGGGCCGGGTTTGGGGTGTTTCAATTTGGTATCAGAGCCCAGTTTTAAACTCTCAGCCTTGGGTTTAAAGCCCATAACATTTTCAAAATCGAGCCCAAATAAGTTTTGTGAAAATTTTCGTGAAATGAGCAGGTTTTCTGGCATGGCACCTATGTCTCCGACCCGAAGTCCACCAGGTAAGTACCCCTAACCGTTGTGTAAATTAAGGTATGATTTGTATATGGGTATAACGGGAACGTAGAGTAGTATATTAAGTTATGGAACCCTAGGATTAGCTTACTTCAATACAGAATTACATAAAACTTTAAGGCCTAACTAAACAAACCTGTGACTAAGTCGCCGAGTTAGGGTGTGGCAACCATTGTGCACATGTCTAGGATTGGATTCAGGGAGAGCCTGGTATTTAAGCAGTCCTAGTGACTCACCTCCTCTTCACTCGAATCCTACCTGGTGCGTGGTAACGGTTCACCCTAACCAAGAGGACTCATTCACAGGCTAAACTCAATAATTAAAACCCAAAAGGGACTAGCCATATTTTTATAAAAACCTTAGTTTTAAAAGCACCAAATTACCCCTTTGATTTGTAAAAACTCTTTTACAAATTTTTTTCCGAAATATTCCCGATTTACAAAAATTTACTAAAATACCCTTGGGTTGAGAAATTACTAAAATACCCTTGGTTTATGAAATTACCACACTACCCTCAATTTTTTCTAAAATATTCTTACTTTACAAAAATACCAAAACCCCTATTTTGCAAAACATCAAGATACCACGGTTTGGAAATTTACCAAAATACCCCTATAGGACAAATTACGAAAATACCCACAGGATTAAAACGGACAAAAATGTACAAGTGATGAATGTGTGTAGTAGATACTACTGAATGAAGGTGCATCTTTCTCTGAACTAGGATAGAAGACTTGAAACGAAACCCTGTAATGATCGAAAGAACTACTACTAAACTTCCTTACATAAAACTTGTTCGTGGATAATTAGTGGAACAAAGACTAATGCATAAAACTTTCTAAAACAGATTAAATCGCGATCGTAGACATGAGTTCTAGGGGACGTGGTCGTAATGTGCGAGGACGTGGTAGAGGCAGAATGGCCGTATCGAAACCCGTTAGGTCTGGTCAAGGGTCCGAAAATGAGGTACCACCACCACCACCACCGGTTCTTTGGCGTTGAGCATCGAGATCGACGGGGGATGATGCGATGCTCGCAGCGATGCCGCGGGTTCTTGAGATGGTGGCCGGAGCGGTGGAGGTGGGGAGCTCGTAAATCTGCACTGCCGAGCGACTCCGAGCAAATGGAGCTAAAGTATTCTGTGGCGTATCTGGTGTGGCACCCAGTACGGCTGAGTATTGGTTGGAAGCGACAGAACGAATTATGGATGAGCTGGATCTGACTGCTGAAGAGAAGCTGAAGGGAATGTTGTCGCTACTTCGCGATGAGGCATATCAGTGGTGGCTCACAGTTCGGAAAGGGTGCAAGGCGTTTTTTACCTTCGTTAGTGCGTTGGATGCAAAAGAAGAGGGAGTTAGTGGAGTTAGAACAGTAAGGGAATTTGTGGATGTTTTCCCAGAAGAGTTACCTAGAATACCCCCGGACAGGGAGGTGGAGTTCGGAATTGATTTGTTGCCTGGAACGGCGCCAGTATCTATCGCTCCGTATAGAATGGCACCAAAGGAGTTGGTGGAGCTCAAAGCTCAAATTCAGGAGTTGCTTGACCGTGGGTTCATTCAACCCAGTGTGTCTCCATGGGGAGCACCGGTCTTGTTTGTGAAGAAGAAGGACGGGACTATGCGTATGTGCATAGATTACCGTCAGTTGAATAAGCTGACCATCAAGAACAAGTACCCGTTGCTAAGGATAGACGACTTGTTTGATCAGCTTAAGGGAGTCGCGGTGTTTTCGAAGATAGATCTAAGGTCTGGGTATCATCAGCTTAAGGTGAAGGAGGTGGATATCCATAAGACGACTTTCCGACAAGATACGGGCATTTTGAGTTCGTAGTAATGCCGTTTGGATTGACGAATGCCCACCGCGCGTTCATGGATATGATGAACCGGGTTTTTCAACCCTACCTGGATCGATTCGTCGTTGTGTTCATAGACGACATCCTAGTGTATTCCAAGTTGGAGGAGGAACATGACGAGCATCTCCGGTTAGTGTTGCAAGTATTAAGGGAGAAGAAGCTCTATGCCAAATTCAAAGAAGTGTGAATTTTGGTGAAGGAGGTCGCATTCTTAGGGCATGTAGTGTCCGCAGAAGGAATAAGGGTGGATCCTAGGAAGATCGAAGCGATCTTTGATTAGAAACCACCTAAGTCGGTGGCGAGGTTTCGCAGATTTCTTGGGATTGGCGAGCTACTCTGAGAAGGTTCGTGGAAGGGTTCTCATCAATAGCCGCACCTTTGACAAAACTGTTGAGAAAGGAAGTACATTTCGTATGGACGGATAGGCAACAGAGAGCTTTGAGAAGCTTAAGAGGGTCTTGACCAAGCTCCATCTTGATTCAAATTTTAAGCGGGGAAGGATTTTGTAGTGTCTCAGGATGCTTCCCACACGGGGTTGGGATGTGTTTTAATGCAAGATGGGAAAGTAGTTGCTTATGCGTCTAGACAATTAAGGCCACATGAGGTTAACTATCCGACGACGACTTGGAATTGGCGGCGGTGGTCTTTGCTCTTAAGGTATGGAGGCACTATTTATATGGAGAAAGGTCGGTGATTTACAGACCACAAGAGCCTTAAGTATCTGTTGACTCGAGAAAGAGCTAAACCTGAGACAAATGAAGGTGGGTGGAGTTATTGAAAGACTACGATTGTTCTATTGAATATCATCCGGGCAAGGCGAATGTGGTAGCGATGCCCTAAGTCGGAAAAGTAGTGTCGGATCTGAGGCGATGTTTGCACATCTTAGCTTGTATGACGATGGAAGTCTGGCGGCGCACTGCAAGTTAAGCCGTCATGGTTGAATGAGGTGAAAGAAGGACAGGTGGTAGATGATGATCTAAGTGTTAAGTTGCGACAAGTGCAGAGTGGGAGTTAGAGGATTATGGAGTTAGCAATGATGGAGTATTGTGTTGCAAGGGTAAGGTCCAGATGCCTAAGGATAAGGAGTTAAGGCGGAGACTTCTTCAGAATCGCATAGTAGCCCCTATGCTATGCATCCCGGAGGTAGTAAGTTGTATAGAGATCTAAGGAGCAGTTTTGGTGGCCTGGTCTTAAGAGGAAGTTACCGAATTTGTAGGGAAATGCTTGACGTGTCGACAAGTCAAGGCCGAACACCAAGTTCCGTCAGATTGCTTCACCGATATAAGATTCTGCAGTGGAAGTGGGAGAGAATCACCATGGACTTCGTTAGTGGGCTTCCCCTTACGCCTACTAAGAAGGACTCGGTATGGGTGATAGTGGATCGATTGACAAAGTCCGTGCATTTCTTACCGGTGCGGGTTGACTATTCTTTACAGAAGTTGGCGAAGTTATATGTGGCAGAAATTGTGAGGTTGCATGGAGTGCCAATGTCGATTATCTCAGATAGGGATCCAAGGTTTACGTCTCGGTTCTGGAAAGCACTACATCAAGCTTTGGGCACTAGATTAGACTTCAGTACGGCATTTCATCCACAGTCAGACGGTCAATCTGAGCGAGTGATCCAAGTGTTGAAAGATATGTTGAGAGGCTGTGTAATAGACTTTAGAGGAAGTTGGGAAGAATATTTGCCTTTAGCAGAATTTGCATATAATAACAGCTATCAAGCCAGTATTCGGATGGCACCGTATGAAGCATTGTATGGACGGAGGTGTCGCACTCCTACGTGTTGGACAAAATTAGGAGAACGTCAAGTTTTGGGTCCAGAGATTGTGGCAGAATCCGAAGAAAAGGTTAAGTTAATTCGGACACGATTAAAGGAGGCATTTGACATGCGTAAGTCGTATGCGGATCTTAAGCGAAAGGAAATAGAATTTCTTTGTGGGAGATCGAGTGTTTCTTAAGGTTTCGCCTTGGAAGAAGGTGATGAGATTTGGTCGCAAAGGGAAATTAAGTCCAAGGTTTATAGGACCTTATTGGGTATTGAAGCGAGTTGGTCCAGTGGCATACCAGTTAGAGTTGCCTTCGGAATTGCAGCAGATGCACGATGTATTCCACGTTTCTATGCTACGTCGTTATCGATCGGATCCGCCTCTCTGTAAATACCGGTTAAGGAGGTGGAGCTAAGGCCAGATTTGTCCTACGAGGAAGAGCCGATTCAGATTTTGGAACGAAATGTGAAAGTGCTATGAAGGAAGTCAGTTCCTTTAGTCAAAGTGTTATGGCGCAATCATGGATCGGAAGCAGCTTCTTGGGAGCCTGAAGAAGCAATGCGACAGCAATACCCTCACCTATTTTAGCCAGGTAATTTCGAGGACGAAATTATTTTAAGGGGGTAGAACTGTAATATCCGGGATTTAGGGCTTGTGCATTTTTACTTAAATATATGTGGAAGCATGCCTGTGTGTGTGTTGAATGTGATTTATGAATTTTGGGAACTTAGGTGAATGCCTTAGAAAATATTGTATTTTAAGTTTTAAAGAGGAGCTAAGCTTGATAGGCCTTAAGAGAAATTGTAAGGGAAATTGGACATAAGAATCAGCTTGTTAAAGTGGCAAGGAGGCGCCACTTAGAGCCTTAGTAAGTGACGCCACAAGCAGTGTAAAAGGGCTTAGGTTCGAGCAGCAAGGGACGCAAATGGGAGTTTTATTTTGCAGCAAGGATGAGCAGTGGTGGACGGCAATGGGACACTTGATGGATGAGCATTTGATCAAGTCAAATGCATTCAAAATTCGGCTAAGGTAGGAAGATAATTGTTGATTTATTTAAATTATTTTGAATGGGTAAAGAAGAGAGGAAATAGGAGAAAAAGGAGGAAGCTGATAAGGGAAGGAGAGTTGGCCGGCCAAGGGATACTTTGGATGTCAATATTCGGTCATGGGAAAGGGGGGGAAAACTGAATGTGCATAGTAAAGTTTAGGCATTTTTCTTGTGCACTTTTCCTCCCTAATTATCTTCTTCTTTTCTCTTTTATTTTTCTTATAGCCGAAACTTCTTCACCCTCATCAGTGCCGCAACTCTCTAAGTTCAAACTCCTCTTCACTTCTCTTCTTTTCTTTTTGTTTATGTTGGCCGAACCCTCCCCTTGACACAAAAGTTGGATCGCATCCAATCTTAACCTTCATTCTTCTTCTCACAATTCTCCAAAAGCCGAAAGTAAGTTTTCCTAGCCATAGCCGATTGTTCATTAAACTCCATAAGCCGAAACCTATTGATCAACATCTAGCCTATATAGCCGAATCTCTTTGTGATTTCAAGCAAGGGTGCAGTCGATTTCATCATTAGGGGTAAGATCAAATGTTATTCGATTTTCATTCCTTTTTCTTTTAGCCAAAATCTAGGAACTAATCCCATTAATGCACTTTGGCCGAAACTTTGAAGGAGGAATTCGGGATTTGGTTGTTGTCGACTACGAGGAGAAGATCATTCGGGATTTCAAAATCTAAGGTAAGAAAAGTGTGGTTTAGGCCGAAGGCCATTTATTCAAATGTTGGAATCGGATCTAACATACACCATGTAGGTATTGCGACATCTTCAAAGACAAGGGATAAATTCGGGGTTTAGATCCGCAAGGTAAGAGAGTGTTAACATCCGGCCAAGGCTATATTTAGTGATTATTTGAGTGGCCGATTCTAACTTTGACTGTTTAGGGAGGAGTACAATCTGATTCGATAGATTTTCGGGATTTCAGTGAATTCGTTAAGTAAACCAGGTGTGTACCCCACACTAACTCTTAATAGATTTATGGCATCAATTTAATATATGTGTTTATAATAATGTGAAAAGTGGGCAAAGGTACCATGTGATGGTACAAAGTACTCAGGTAAGTAACCTTCACATTATGTTAATAAATGATATGAATAATATTATGATATGAATATTTGGAATATGGTACATATGTGAATATCGATAAGAATGTGGAATAAGGCATAAGGCATGATATTGCATATTCGTGTGACATGGGGCATATGGGTTATATGGAAAGGGAAGTGATCCGTGGTTTATACCACAATATCGTATGTGGTGACTCATGTCACGAAATCGAATGTGGTGACTTATGTCACAAAATAATGTCCGTGGCTATGCCACAAAATTTATAAGGGCGATGAGCAAGTCGTGCGCAGCGATCGCCTTCGATGATGTGTAGCGGATGGAGGGTCGACTTAGTAGTCCCCACGGTGTGATGGTTGGTACGGGATGATGTAGCGGATGGTTATCTAGGTATGGGTTCGGGTTTGCATCATTATTTCAATCATATATATAGGTATGATATGATATGATATGCCCGAATCGTTGGGACTTAGTGTTGGTTATACACACCGAGTCTGTTTGACTCACCCCGTTGTGGGATATTTTTCAGTGACACTCGATGAATCGGACCGGCGGGAGCTTAGTGGTGGCCATGTTCAACTCGGACTTTATTTTAATTTTGGACTTTTTATTTCTAAGTATTTTGGATTTATTCGGGTTTTGTTTTAATGTAATAAGGCCATAGCTATAAACCGATTATGCATGCATTTTTATTTATTTTATTATGATACAATTTTTATCAATTTAAAGTTTAAGCAACTTTTCTTAAAAATAAATCTTTAAATGTTTTAACACCTAACACAAATGATTTTCAATTTAAATAGTAAACTCTAAAAAATTGACTTTTTCCTTTAACTTATGGTTTTGAAATATAACAATAAAGTCTTAATAAAGCCTAATCTTCGAGAATAACGATGTTTTCAATTTGAACCCAATCCAAATTTTTCTCCTAAATCACCCAAAGTTTTCCAAGAAACAAACAAGTTTTGAACTGCTTTACTCGTGAACATACCGATCCGGTCGGGGTTCGTGGGCGGGTTTGGGGTGTTTCATAGTATGCTTTTGGATGATTTAAGCCTCGATTTATGTAAAAAGGTACTCTTAATCCTTTCTTTTCATGTCTTATACTCAGGAAAGCACCAGGGGATGAAAAGAACGCAAAACGGGCTTAAAACGGGAAAAATGGGCCAAAGCATGAAATCGACACGGCCTGGACCAAAGATCACACGGCCGTACCTCACTAATCATCTAGAAAACGGTCTTCCCTCGATTCACACGGCCGTGCTTCATTAAAGAAGTCCGAACACGGCCTGTCCACAATTTACACGCGGCGTGTGCCATGGCCGTGCCTCCGCTGCGTGGAGAAGAGCAATTTCATTCGGGAAAGGATACTTAGGAGAAAGAAATGTATTTCAAAAGCCTATAAATACACCCTAAGTATGACCTGAAAGGGGAGCCCAAAGCCATCATCTAGGGGCGTCGTGCTAGGCCGTAGAGAAAGCGGTTTGTGGGGATTCACTCGGGGATAGCCAGCTTGATTCATCTCGAGAAGCCGAGTTCTACTCAAGACGGAGGATCTCCTCTTCAATTCCTTCAGGGGTTTTAGGGATTTCTTATGTTTTGTTTTATCTTTTCTCTTGAGATGTTTTTCTTTATTGTTATGAACTAAACCTTCTGGATACAGAAGGGGGATGAAACCTATGATGAATCTTGTTATTTGATTATTTGAATTATATGATAAATACTTAGTTTGTTCTTAATTATGTGAGCTTAATCCAAATTTAATGTGCTTAGGTGGAGGAGGAATAGACCCTGCCTAAGAGTAGATCCAACGTAATTAAGCGGAGTTGATCGCACGCCTAGAGATAGGGTGACGAGATTTTGCCGGATTAGGGTGAAACCTAATATGGGAATCCACAGATCGATTTACTACTATTCTAGGGGGTTATTATAAGAGAACGAGAGTTCCACTAATTAACCTAGGGTTAGACGTTATTCGCCTCAAGAGAGGGTTTAATATACGTTAGGGAGTCTTACGGATCAAACTAAGTAAATAAAATCATATGGTTCAGTGATAGATAACAAGTGAAGTCTAGGTGGATTCTTCCTAGGGTATCGTCGAAATCAACTGAGTTTTTCCTAAGTTATTTTCCAAATTCATTCTTCTTTGTCTTAGAGTCTTTAGTTTAGTAGTTAATTAATTTAGATTAATGAACAAACTTCACTTATTTTAGGCTAAATAATAAAAAGAAAGTTAGTATTAGTACTTTTAGTTCCTTTGGGTTCGATAATCCGGTCTTGCCTAAACTATACTACTGTTCGATAGGTGCACTTGCCTTTAATCGTTGTTAGAGTTAGTTTCCAGGTTCGATCATTCTTTTATAAATTTTAAAACTCTGATTTACAACGATCATTTCTCTTTGAGAGGGTTTGTGCCTTAAGATTACCGAAATCTTAAGGGAGTTGTAAGGTTAAACATTGTCCTCAAAAGTTGATGAAACTAGTGAATTTGGGAAAATCCTTAGTTGTGGAATGTAACCTCCCAAACCTAACCTAGACTTTATGACCATATCCTGAAGATTACATTGGCCATTGGAATGACACGAAAAAGTATTCATATTTTAAACCACTCTTTAAAACCAATTGCCTTTTTATTAAAGACTAGTGATCCCGATTATTTGCTTTGTTTCAAGAAAAATCATATTAATTTCAAAATCATCAAGCGTCTTTAGAGTTTTGCTTGTAAAGATTAATTATTTCGGAAAAACTAAGTTATATTTTGTTAAAAACAAACTTTTAATATTGTAGTGGAAAATCGTATTAATATCATATTTTTGTTAAAAAATCATTTTTTTCATGCATTTTCAATAAAACATCAGTGAGCAATTTAAAACTTTAAATCATGTAAAAATAAACTATAAATCCCCAAATATAAAGTCTCATGTCACAACTAGACCTGCTCATGGGTCATGCCACCTGGCCCGGCCCGAAGGCTTGCCCGAAAAGTGGGAGGGTTACGGCAAAAATATAGGCCCAAAAAATGGGAATAGGCAAAAAAATAAGGCCAATTTAAGAAACGGGCTAGCCCTCGGGTAAGGAATTTTTTACCCGAGCCTGACCCGACCCGAATTCACAAAAGGACAAAAGAGATCTGTTATTTTTTGTTGTTTTAATGCTAGTTTCTTATTGTTTTCACTACCATTTCATTATTATGTTACTACTATTTTGTTACTATTGTTTGGATATTGTACAACACTTATTTTATTGTTAATTTTGTTATTATTTTAGAGGCATTTGCTTGTTAAGTTGCATCTATCTTAGTGTTATTTAAGTATACATATTTTTTAAAATTTATTTTCAATTTATTGAGAAATATTTATTTTAATGTTTTTAATATTTTTGATGTATTATATATATTTAAAAATTATATGAAAATAATATAAAAAAAATTAGTACAGTCGGCCAAGCCGGGCTCGAGTTTTAGCATTTTTATTCAGGCTGGGCCCAGGTCTAACAAACACGCTTAATTTTTGGTTGGGCCCAGCTCGAACCCAGCCCGACCCGACCCATGAGCACCTTTAGTCACAACTCATAAAAAAATTATTACAGTCCTAAAAATAATCATATAATAAAGTTTAAAGTACATAAAATAAAAATCATTCGAGAACTCCTCTGACAGTCGCGTCTAACTCCTAACCTCAGTGTGATTTTTATTTCAAATATACAATAATAACAGTAAATATAAAACTCAAGCCAGAAAAATATATAGAACGCTATAAACAGTACAAAATTCACAATTTGTGTCATGCATGATCATGTAAATGTTAAATTTTCATAATATTCTTACCCAACTCTGCTACACATCAATATAAGAGTTCCTCAGAATTCATCCTATTAATAACACACCAATTTGTGGACAAGCCACCAAAATTACAAATAAACTGACAGAATTGCAAACAAGCTACCAGATCTTCCTCCTTAAATAAACGTTCCAACCGAATGCAATATGACATTGTTTTAATCAATATCAGAACGATAAAGTAAGCATGATCAAAACATATAGTCAGAGTCAGAATCAGTGGGCATGATTTTAACATGCGTTTGGTGTCAGAAATAAAGGCATGAATTATCATGCAATTGAAAATAAAACAGTATAGTGAGCGCATTTAAAGACGCTTTCAGAAGTATCAATATAAAAAACATGCTTTATCATGACTATAATTTCAATGATGGTGTGCATGGTTTATCATGACATCAATCTCAATAACAGATTTGCAACATGCTTCAATAACACATATTACACGAATATCATCAAATCATAATACATCATACATACATATTTATGACATCAAAAATTTAACAGATCAAAGTCACTTACTTGGAAACAATCCTATTAAAGGATTTATCAATCACTATGAATATTTAGTGCATTCGAATAACCACGTTTCGGAGCAGATAATAAATATTAATCATAATTAAATAACGTTTAATAAATAATCATACATATTTTCATTTGATTAAACCCACACCTGGAATAATGATCTCTTAACACCAAAACTACTCTTCCACTTTCAACGATGTAAACCCACACCCGGAATAAGGATCTCTTAACACCAAAACTACTCCTCCACTTTCAATGATGTAAATTTAGTTAGATCTCGCTTGATCTGATCAAATGATAACAATACGTCACCAAATATACACTTGTTAGATCCGGCCATAAACCAAAAATAGTCTCTTATGGAATCGGATAAGAAACTTACCCAAATACCCTTTTTCGAAAGGAGGTCCAAATGTTTCACTTTCCTTAGAGAAAATCCAAATGATTCGAATTTGATCCTTCAAGAACATAATATTCATATATTAGACTATATTTTCGATTCACGAAAAGAAAGAAAGAATTGAGAGTTGATGAATAAATTGTTACTTACACTAAATCAAACTAGATCGGAAGGATTAACGATTTATCGAGAAATTTGGTTAGATGGAGGAGTGGTGGCTAAGGAAAATCAAAATAAGGAACAAAGTGAGTATATAATTTATTTGAAAATTTAAGAAAAAAGAAAGAAGAAGAGATGCTAAAATTTGGTTTTGACAAAATAGATAAAGAGAGGATAAAGAAAGAAGAAAATCGGTGGGCGACGATGGTGGCGACAGAAGTGTGACGATGGAACGGTGATAAGGAGAGGGGAAGAGCGAAGGGACGGTGGTGCAGTGGTGGTGGTTTGGTGTAGTTACAGTGGCCAAAGGTGGTGATACGGTGGCTAAAAATGAAAAAGTGGTTGTAACACCCCAAACCCGGTCTAACCACTACAACCGAGTCTGGCGTGCTACGGGAAAGAAAATGTTTGAAAATCGACTTGTCAATTTTGTTTAAGGAGAAAACTGTTGAATAATTTTAGAGAAAACGAATTTGAATCTTGTGGTGTTCAAAACGTGTTAAATCTTGCTTTAGAAAAACTTAATTGCTCAATTGTTACTCCATACTTATTACTTAATCGGTGAACATTTGAAAAAACACATTCTTATCGAGGTTTTAAAAACAACCAATTCATATTTACCAAGTATGCTTATCGAAAGTTATAAAAAAACAATCAAATAAAACATCACGAAATAAAAGAAGCGCCTTTATTACAACGAGAAAACCCAAAATTTAAATAAAACAAACTAAGTCCAAACAGAAAACTTTGATATAAAACAAATGTTTGAGCATGGCCACCTCGAGTCCACTCGGCTCCATATCCACGATCTAAGTCGATATGCAAGATGTAAAGGAAGGGGTGAGTCACCTAGACTCGATGTATAAATCCCCATCCCAAGAGAAGTTATGCTCTTACACAAATTCATTTACACATATGCATGTCATGCAACCCACAACCTAAGTATCCATCCATGTCTCCCAAATCTACCCTTTGTGGTACCAAACCACTGTAACCGGTTACAAAAATAACATATGTGGTACCAAACCACCGGTGGTGCCAAACCACTTAGACTTAGTCACAATTTTTATAATATGTGGGGCCAACCCACTTGTTGTGATGCCAAATCACTTGGTGACATCGATAGATCATACTTCCCCTCCTCTCATCACCCATAACACGAGTTATGCTAACAATATCAGTATGATCATGCTTAACATACATAATTATGTATACTGAGAATATCATGCTCTCATAGATCACAATCAACGCGAGAAACCTAACAACTTACCCGGCATCCTCGCCTTTTACCCACAAGGGTAATTTGGTAACCATTGCCGTCATTCCGCTTTTAACAACACATAACATTTAACATAATAAGTAAAGAAAGTGTGTAAGAGTTACACACTGGTTCTCGTACTAACGCTTTTATCGCTTCTACGCTACCGCCTCTCTCGAGACTACCACTATAGGCCTACAATCCAACTCCCGATACTTATTCGTTTCTTGTACTTTAGCGTTGGATTTACAGATCCAACCTCCACCGCTTGATCTGTTCTTCGAGTTCAAAATAACCCCCTGGTCACTAAACCAATCAAACCGATGAGATCTAATATATAATCATAGTGTTTAGACGAAACCCTTACCTAAACCGTCGAATCCCGAAAGTCTTTAAGAAAATGTCACCACCAACCTACATTCGGCTTTCCCACAAATCGGCACTACAGCCACAAAGACAACAGAGTTCGGCTTTCAAGAGCGAGAGAGTGAAACCGATAGGGGCCTTAGAACAAATGATTCAGATTAGAAACTTGATGAAAAATAGAGAAACCGCAAAGAAGAGAAATCCCGAAAACTCACCAATCTCCCTTGAACACTATTCGGCTATGGTGCACCTTCGAGAAAACGAAACCACCCTTGTAGATTCGACTATGGGAGAAGGAGTATGAACAGAGGGGATTCAGCTTTTAGAAGAATTTTGGAGAGGGAAATAAGCTAGGGAATTTCGGCTATAAGAGAGAAAAGTATGAGAAAAGAAAGAAAAGAAGAAAACAAATGAAAGAAAAGATGGACCATCAAGCTACTAATTTCTGGCTACACACACACCTTGAGTTGGAGTTTCGGCCAACTCTCCCCTCTCCTGATAACTTTTATCCATCTATTATCACATCCATTATCCTTTCTTTAGATAAGACCACCTTAAAACCAACTCTATTCCTTCCTTATTATCAGCATTTAATCTCTAAAATAAAAGAATTAAAGCTCCGAAAATGTAGCTCACGTGCCGTCCTTCCCTCCCCTAGGAGTGCCAAATTTTGGACCCCTTAAACTTGGGCTAAGCGGCCACACATGGCCCAATCTCCTCCTAAGTGACGCCACCTCTATGCTCACCCATAGCACCTCCAACCTTTGGGCCACGAGCCCAACTTACTACTAACATAATTACTTAACTCAACTTAACTTAAATTATAAACTAGCATTATTTTTAAGCAACAACCCAGATTTAAGTCCAAGCTCGAGCCCAATACATACCTCAAAGCCTCAACCTACCAACTTAGCCACCCAACCTACCAAATGCACACGGACCCACCAAATCGAGGATATTACGGTTCTACCCCCTTAAAATAAATTTCGACCTCGAAATTTACAGTCGAAAGAGTTGAGGATATTGTTTGCCGCATGATATCCTCCGGCTCCCATGTCACTTCCTCCGATCCATGGTTCTGCCATAATACCTTTACCAAAGGGACCGATTTCCTACGCCAAACCTTAACATCCCGATCTAGGATCTGTACTGGTTCCTCCTCAAAAGACAAGTCTGGACTCACCTCAATCTCCTCCACTGGCACCACATGAGACGGATCCGAAGCGATAGCGTCTAAGCATGGAAACGTGAAATACATTGTGAATTTGACTCAACTCGTGGCAACTCGAGTCTGGTAAGCCACTTTGGTCCTACTCGCTTCAATACCCGATAAGGCCCAATAAACCTAGGGCTCAACTTGCCTTTCCTACCGAACCTCAGAACCTTCTTCCATGGCGACACTTTCAATAAGACCCTGTCACCCTCTGCAAACTCTATATCCTTCCGTTTAAGGTCGGCATAAGACTTCTGCCTGTCTGAAGCTTCTTTCAACCGAGTTCTAATCACCTCCACCTTATCTTCTGTCTCAGCAACCAACTCCGGACCCAATAACTGCCGCTCCCCCAACTCCGTTCAGCACGTAGGGGTACGACACTTCCGACCATATAACGCTTCGTATGGTGCCATCTTAATACTCGCCTGATAACTATTGTTGTACGCGAACTCTGCCAACGGTAACAATTCTTCCCAACTGCCTCTGAAATCAAAGACACAACCCCTTAGCATATCTTCCAAGACTTGAATCACCCTCTCCAACTGTCCATCCGACTGGGGATGGAATGCCGTACTGAAATCCAACCTTGTACCCAATGCTCGATGCAAAGCCTTCCAGAACTCGGATGTAAATCTAGGGTCTCAATCCGAAATAATCGACACTGGCACCCCATGCAACCTTACAATCTCCACTATATATAGTCTCGCTAGCTTCTGAAGAGAGAAATCCATACGTACATGTATGAAATGAGCGAACCGTCAGACGGTCCACAATCACCCAAACCGAATCCTTTTTAGTGGGTGTGAGGGTAACCCACTCACAAAATCCATTGTGATCCTTTCCCACTTCCACTGTGGAATCTTAATTAGTCAGAATAAACAAACTGTGATGGCGATGTTCACCTTGACTTTGTGACATGTCGACACTTACCCACAAATTCTGTTACCTCACGCTTAAGACCCGGCCACCAAAATCGCTCCCCGCAAATCCCGATACATCTTACTACCTCCCCTGGATGCATAGCATATGGACTGCTATGTGCCTCTTGCAAAATCTTCTGCCTTAACTCCACATCCTTAGGCATACATACCTTCCCCTGAAAACATAATACTCCATCGCTACTCAGACTATACCCCTCCAATCCACCATTCTGCACTTGCAAGCATCGAGCACTTAAGACTTCATCTACCAGGTTGTTTCTCCTTAACCTGATCTGCCCATGATGGCTTCACCTGCAATTCCGCTAACAGGCTTCCGTCCTCATACAAACTAAGATGAGCGAACATCGCCCTCAAATCTGACACCACTTTCCGACTTAGCGCATTCGCCACCACGTTTGCCTTTCCCGGGTGATACTCAATCGAGCAGTCGTAATCCTTTAATAATTCCACCCACCTTCGTTGCCTCAAATTCAGCTCCTTCTGAGTCAGCAGATACTTCAAGCTCTTATGGTCCGTGTAGATCACTGACTTCTCCCCGTACAAATAATGCCTCCACACCTTCAAAGCGAAGACCACTGCAGCCAACTCCAGATCATGAGTCGGATAGTTAACTTCATGCGGTCTCAACTGCCGAGACGCATAAGCAACAACCTTCCCCTCCTGCATCAATACACAACCTAACCCCGTATGGGAAGCATCACAATACACCACAAAATCTTTCCTTGCCATAGGCTGAATCAAGACCGGAGCCTCAGTCAAAACCCTCTTCAGCTTCTCAAAACTCTCCTGCTGCTTATCCGTCCATACAAAAGGTACCTCATTCCTCAACAATTTTGTCAAAGGTGCCGCTATCGAAGAAAACCCTTCCACAAATCTCCTATAGTAGCCTGCTAACCCCAAGAAACTGCGAATCTCCGCCACCAACTTGGGTGGTTTCAAATCCAATACAGCCTCAATCTTCCGAGGATCCACTCTTATCCCTTCTGCTGATACCACATGCCCCAGAAAAGTAACTTCCTTCAACCAAAACTCACACTTACTAAACTTGGCGTATAATTGCTTTTCCCTTAAAATCTGCAACACTACCTGCATATGCGTGTCGTGTTCCTCTTCCGTCCTCGAGTACACCAGAATATCATCTATAAATACTACAACGAACTGATCCAAGTACGGCTGAAACACCCGATTCATCATATCCATAAACGCTGCCGGTGCGTTCGTCAACCCGAACGGTATTACCAGAAATTCATAGTGCCCATATCGAGTAGGAAACATCGTCTTATGGATATCTATCTCCTTTACCTTAAGTTGGTGGTACCCCGACCTCAAATCTATCTTGGAAAAGACCGATGCTCCCTTAAGCTGGTCGAACAGGTCATCTATCCTAGGCAACGGATACTTGTTCTTATTTGTCAATTTATTCAACTGACGGTAGTCTATGCACATTCGCATCGACCGCCCCTTTTTCTTAACAAAGAGCACAGCGCTCCCCAAGGTGATACACTTGGCCGAATGAAACCCCTATCCAATAACTCCTGAATCTGTGCTTTCAACTCCACCAATTCTTTTGGCGCCATCCTACACGGAGCAATAGACACTGGCGTTGTTCCCGGTAGAAGGTCAATACCGAACTCCACCTCTCGATCCGGTGGCAAACCCGGAAACTCCTCCGGAAAAACATCGACAAAGTCCTTCACCGTTCGAACACCTCCTACAGCCAAATCCTTAACTTCCAAGGCACAAACATAAACCACAAATGCCTCACATCCTTCCTTAACTTCCAAGGCACAAACATAAACCACAAACGCCTCACATCCTTTCCTTACCATCTTTTCCGCCTTTAGCGCGGACACCATATTAGATAGGTAATTCCTTCTTTCACCTATCATCACCACCTCTTCACCCTCGGCCAATTTTAGCACCATGTGATTAGCCGCACAGTCCAGTTCTGCCCGGTACTTAACCAACCAATCCATTCCTAAGATTAAATCGAACTCCCCAAGAAATAGTTCCATCAAATCCTCTTGAAACACGACCCCTTAAGTTCTAGGGTACATCCCTATCTGATTTATCTACTACCACAGAGTGTCCTAGAGGGCTAACTCATCACATCTTTCTAGCGAAATCTCATAGGCTAAGTTCGAGTTCCCACTATGCTACTAGCTACATATGAGTGTGTTGAACCAACGTCAATCAAAGCAGTATAAGGCAACCCATAAATTAAAAACGTACCGGTTATGACGTCCGGTGCGTCGCCCTCCTCTCGACATTTGGCTGCATAGACCAACCCAGGTTGTCTAGCATTAGCACCCCCAGCACCTCGGCCAAGTGCTCCACGGCCTTGTCCGTTACCATTACCACCCCTAACTGCACCTCGACCCCTCTGTGGTTGCTGGCCATCTCTCCTGAATTGACCACGTCCTTGACCCTCAGCTTGAGTCCTAGCTAACTTCCACGGACAATCCCTTACCCGGTGCTCCATTGACCCACACTCAAAGCACCCTCTATTACCAGTCCAACACTCTCCCGAATGAGACTTCCCACATCTAACGCCCGAGGTGGCCATCGAAAGGCGGAAGGCTTTGCGACTCGATCCGGTCCATCAAATTTAGCCCTTTTCTGAGTACTTCCACCAGACCACTCACGATGGCCCAAAACTCCTTTTATCCCTGCCTCTCTCCTGATTCCGTTTCTCGGTTCGCTTCACCTCTCGGCTATTTTGGCCTTTTCCACGAGAACGCGAGTTCCCTTTCTCGCCGAGGTGCAATCAACACCACGCAGACTCATCTCTTAGCCCATCCTCGAACCTAACACGGTGCTCATGTTCGTGAGCCACCATACCCCGAGCATACCTACTTAACCTCAAAAATTCGCCTCAGTGCTCAGTACCGACTTACTCCCTTGAACCAAATTCGAACGCCCCTACGTTGCGCATCGGTATAACCAGCTCCCACATACTTCCTCGATAGGGTCGCCTTAAAATAATCCCGGTGATATCATCCACACCATCGCACCATCCCCTAACCGTGAGCCACCACCGATACGACTCATCCCGAGAAGAGACACTATCCCCTTCAACTTCTCCTCGCCGAGAAGTCTAAGTCATCCATTATACATTCTCGTTGCCTCTAACGATTACTCAGTTGTTGGGAGCTACACCGACACCCCTAAACACCTCCGCTCCGTTAGCTCGAGTCGCTCGACCACCGATTTTCGGGCTCCTGTGCATCGCGCTTGCCCCGGCAACTCTCCAAAACTCGCGATCGCACGGGATATTACATCATTATCACCACCGATCCTGAAACTCGACTTCCCTCCGCCGCAGATCTGGCAAAGACTTTCCTGCACCCATGGCGGACCCTCACGGCTCGACAAGGTCATTCTACCCCTACCCCCGACCACGCGGCGGGCGTCCATGACCTCGTGTACTCATTCTTCCCATTCGCATTTATCTGGTTAAGAATTTTATGTATTATTAATTACATTTCTTCGTTTATCCACGAGCAATTTTTATGGAAAATAGTTTTAAAAGTGATTCTTTCGAAGTCGAATCTATCTATAGTTTCAGTTTCAGGCTTATCTCCTAGTTCTAAGTGCATTCATCATACAAACAACATCCATAGACCACATTCAATGTGTATGCGTATTTTCGTCATCTTCACTACTCGGGGGTATTTTCGTAATTTTTTACCTACAGGGGTATTTTTGAAAATTTTCCAAAACAAAGTTTCGGGTGATTTTACAAATTAAGGGTATTTTGGTAATTTCATGAAGCAGGGATATTTGGGTAATTTTGCAACTCGAGGGTATCTTGGTAATTTTGTCAATCAGGGGTAGTTTGGTAATTTACAAACCAGGGGTACTTTGGTCTTTTTTCCAAATTTAGGGTAGTTTTCACAAATCAAGGGGTAATTTGATAATTTCAAAATTAGGGTTTTTACAAAACAGTGAGGCTGGTCCCTTTCCGGTTTTAATTATCGGATTTAGCCTGTGAACAAGTCCTCATGGTCAGAGTGAACAGTCACTACGCACTAGGTAGGATTCGAGCGAAGAGGAGGTGAGTCACTAGGACTTGCTTAAATACCAAGCTCTTCCTGAATCCAATCCTAGACATGCGCATGGCGGTTGCCACACCCTAACTCGGCGACTGACTCACAGGTTTGTTTGATTTGGCTTACGTCTTATGTAATTAAGAATTTGTGTAAACTAACCCTATGGTCCATCAGTTCTACCATGCTCAACTACGTCTAAAGCCCCCAAAGCCCACACATAAACATTAAATCAAAGGTTAGGGTACTTACCTGGGTGGATCGGCGTCGGAGACTCAGGTGCCATGCTTTCCGAGATATTCATCTCCTTAAAAATCATTTTACACCCCTCAAAACATATTTTGGGCCTTAAACCCACAACCGAGCTTTTGAACCTGGCTCTGGTACCAAAATGTAACACCCCAAACCCGGTCTAACCCCTACAACCGAGTCTGGCGTGCTACGGGAAAGAAAATGTTTGAAAATCGACTTGTCAATTTTTTTAAGGAGAAAACTGTTGAATAATTTTAGAGAAAACGAATTTGAATCTTGTGGTGTTCAAAACGTGTTAAATCTTGCTTTAGAAAAACTTAATTGCTCAATTGTTACTCCATACTTATTACTTAATCAGTGAACATTTCAGAAAACACATTCTTATCGAGGTTTTAAAAACAACCAATTCATATTTACCAAGTATGCTTATCGAAAGTTATAAAAAAAAACAATCAAATAAAACATCACGAAATAAAAGTTAAGCGCCTTATTACAACGAGGAAAACCCAAAATTTAAATAAAACAATGCTAAGTCCAAACAGAAAAACTTTGATATAAAACAAATGTCGAGCATGGCCACCTCGAGTCCACTCCGGCTCCATATCCACGACTAAGTCTGATCTGCAAGATGTAAAGGAAGGGGTGAGTCACCTAGACTCACTGTATAAATCCCCATCCCAAGAGAAGTTATGCTCTTACACAAATTCATTTACACATATGCATGTCATGCAACCTGTTAACCTAAGTATCCATCCATGTCTCCCAAATCTACCCCTTGTGGTACCAAACCACTGGTAACCGAAGTTACAAAAGTAACATATGTGGTACCAAACCACTGGTGGTGCCAAACCACTGAGACTTAGTCACAATTTTTATAATATGTGGGGCCAACCCACTGTTGTGATGCCAAATCACTGGTGACAGTCTGATAGATCATACTTCCCCCTCCTCTCATCACCCATAACACAGAGTTATGCTAACAATATCAGTATGATCATGCTTAACATACATAATTATGTATACAAAATATCATGCTCTCATAGATCACAATCAAAGCGAGAAACATAACAACTTACCCGGCATCCTCGCCTTTTACCCACAAGGGTAATTTGGTAACCATTGCCGTCATTCTGGCTTTTAACAACACATAACATTTATCATAATAAGTAAAGAAAGTGTGTAAGAGTTACACACTGGGTTCTCGTGACTAACGCTTTTCTTCGCTTCTACGCTACCGTCTCTCGAGACTACCACTATAGGCCTACAATCCAACTCCGATACTTATTCGTTTCTTGTACTTTAGCGTTGGATTTACTGATCCAACCTCCACCGCTTGACTGTTTCGAGTTCAAAATAACCCCTTGGTCACTAAACCAATCAAACCGATGAGATCTAATATATAATCATAGTGTTTAGACGAAACCCTTACCTAAACTGTCGAATCTCGAAAGTCTTTAAGAAAACGTCACCACCAACCTACATTCAGCTTTCCCACAAATCGGCACTACAGGCCACAGCACAACATGATTCGGTTTTCAAGAGCAGAGAGTGAAACCGATAGGGCCTTAGAACAAATGATTCGGATTAGAAACTTGATGAAAAATAGAGAAATCGCAGAGAAGAGAAATCCCGAAAACTCACCAATCTCCCTTGAAGACTATTCGGCTATGGTGCACCTTCGGGAAAACGAAACCACCCTTGTAGATTCGACTATGGGAGAAGGAGTATGAAGAGAGGGGATTCGGCTTTTAGAAGAATTTTGGAGAGGGAAATAAGGCTAGGGAATTTTGACTATAAGAGAGAAAAGTATGAGAAAAGAAAGAAAAGAAGAAAACAAATGAAAGAAAATATGGACCACTGGCCAACTCTCCCCTCTCCTGATAACTTTTATCCATCTTTTATCACATCCATTATCCTTTCTTTAGATGAGACCACCTTAAAACCAACTCTTTCCCTTCCTTATTATCAGCATTTAATCTCTAAAATAAAAGAAATTAAAGCTCTTAAAATGTAGCTCATGTGCCGTCCCTTCCTCCCCTAGGAGTGCCAAATTTTGGACCCCTTAAACTTGGGCTAGCGGCCACACATGGCCCAATCTCCCTCCTAAGTGACGCCACCTCTATGCTCACCCATAGCACCTCCAACCTTTGGGCCACGAGCCCAACTTACTACTAACATAATTACTTAACTCAACTTAACTTAAATTATAAACTAGCATTATTTTTAAGCAACTTAACCTGATTTAAGTCCAAGCTGAGCCCAATACATACCTCAAAGCCTCAACCTACCAACTTAGCCACCCAACCTACCAAATGCACAGACCCACCAAATCAGGATATTATAGTGGTGGCCAAAGGAAGTGAGGAGAAAAAGATGAGAGGAGAGAGCTAAAAATAAAGAAAAACAAAAATGTTTTCTTTGTCTAGGTACATGGGACGGCAAGGGAGTCAAAGGGGAAGAGAAAAAGGTAAGGAGTGAAACAAGGGGAAGTAAAGGAAAGAAGGAGGAACATGTGGAGTGGAAAAAGGAGTAAGAAGGGAAAGTAGAGAAAAATATGGGGGAATCAAACTTGGGTCACAAGGGAAACTTAGCTTGCTCTTAACCACTAGGCTAGAACTCTCACTTGTTCAAGAATTAATGATAACTAAATTTAGATGGGGTGTGACATGAAAAGCTAAGGTAGTGGAGTAGGCAATTGGGGTCGAACCACTATAAATCATTGCGTTCATTGTTCCATATTCTTTCTTTGCTTCCACTAAATTTTTAGAGGGCCAATTCACCCCCTCCTCTTGGCTATTTTGATTGAGTTATCAAGCTAACAAATATACTCCTTACCATCATCTGTTGGTTATTGACCAAGTTCATCATCATCTGAATTTGAATATGTATCATTAAAATTATCAATATCTCCTTCTTCCATATACTTTTGAAAGTATGAATAATCTCAATTACACCTATGATTAAAGTTATGAAATATGCAATATGCTAGTACAATCCAACCTTACTTTTTTATGCTATACTAAGATGATATTAATATAGGAAAAAAAATTAGATCAACAAATGTCTTCTCAACGACATTTTGAAGCTAATGTCTTAAATTCAAAAGTTTGCAAGTTGTCTATTGTAACACCCCTCACCCGTATTCAATGCCGGAATAGGGTTACGGAGCATTATCAGACCTACAAAACAATTAAACAACTATTTAACATACAATTGTTCAATTCAATCATTCATCATTCAATCTCAATCAATTTGTCCCTATTAAGAGCCTACGAGGCCTTAAACATGCTTTGGGAGTGGTTCGGGACTAAACCGATAACTCAGGAAATTTTTCAACACTTAGCAAATTTTTCTTCAAACAAGGGACACACGCCCGTGTCACTAGCCGTGTGAAAACAGGGGGTACATACTGACTTGGGTCACACGGCCAACCACACGCCCATGCGTCTAGCCCTTGTTCCCTTCGAAGTGGCCACACACGCCCATATGTCAAGCCGTGTGTTAGGCCATGCCAAACCTGTAGGGTATACTGACTTATGCAACACAGCCAAGTCACACGCCCGTGTGCTAGGCCGTGTGCCAATTAGGGGGTATACTGACTTGTACCACACGGTCGATAACACGCCCGTGTGTGTGACTGTGTGGGGCATACTGACATCATTTCAATTTCAACACCAGGGGACACACGGCCGTGTAACATGACCGTGTGTCACACACGACTGAGACACACGCCCGTGTCTCTGTCCATGTGGACAAAAATAGGCCATTTACCAAGCCATTTTGCCACCCATTTTAAACATACCTACACAAGCTCAAATGGTACCATTTTAAGACACAAATATGCAACCAAAAGTCATCAATTAATACACAATCATTCTATATCTATTTCAACCATTTTAATACTCAATTCAATGCCATTTATCAAATCAAGTACCTATCAACTCATCTTGCTTTACTAGACATAATTCACATATATAACTCATTTAATTAAACCATTTCAAACATGCATTCAACCTCATTCACTCAATATAAGTCAAATTACCAAACTCAAAACCAAGCACATCTCAAGCTATTACACAATACATACCAACTGGCCATTTGAATATCTTAAACCATCATTAAGCTTACCAAAATAACTCATATCACATGGGAATATATATACTTTAAACCACATAACTTAATCATGCCAAATCTCATGGATGAATACATATCAAGCATATATGTGTCAATCACCAAAATTACTTATACTCAACAAATAACCACAAAACCTATACATGCATATAACCAATATCACAAAGCTTATAAGTACCAAACCATAGCTGGATAGTGTGATATGATCTCCGATGACTTCCAACCCGAGCGAGCCTCTAAATCACTATAAACATAGAAAAGATAACAAAGTAAGCTATAAAGCTTAGTAAGCTCGTATGATAATAACTCATCACATCAAATAAACACATTTTAAGCCATTATAAATACTATCATATAATTTGTACAATTCCACCTTTATGTCATGTATCTGTTCACGTAGTTAACCAGGAATTTCACAGGTTTATCCATTTCAATGATTATATGGTTTGGATACTTCTTATCAAGTCATTCACATTTACATAAGCATAAGCAAATAGAAATAAACTATATTCAATTTAACCATATGAATTCTCATAATTTTCCACTTACTCATCATATGAAATTTACTTTTAACACTTACTTGTCTATTTATGTCACGAGTACCTTGACTGAGTCGTACCATCACTTGTAACCATGTTTCGTCAATATTTCCCGTTGAACCATTTGGAATACTAAAGGATACTCGGGAATCTCATACATACAGTACCATACCAATGCCATATCCCAGATATGGTCTTACATGTAATCTCGTATCGATGCCAATAGCCCAACTATGGTCTTACACGAAGTCTCATATCGATTCCATATCCCAGATATGGTCTTACACATAATCTCAGTAACCCTAATGTCATGACATTTGTATCCTATCTATTCCTAAGGTTCAACCGAGACTTTCGCTGTATCGAATCTCTATCGGTCATTTCCGTAGTATCGTACTCAATAGCATTCACATTTCATTTCAATAATATAGTGTAACATCCCAAATATAGGGTTATTTGGAATTTAATTATTTTTCGTATTACGAACTGATGAGATATTATTTATGGAATAATAGAGCTCAATTTAAGGCTTTGAGTGTGCCCGGTTTGATAGAAAAATATTATTTTCAAGCTTTGAGATAGGGAGCCTTAACAAGTGGGTGTTATAAGAATAAATAGGGATAATTTGGACATAAGATGAGCCTAGAATAAGTGGCAAAGTAAGCCCACTTAAGAGCTAGCATGTGACGCCACCAAGGAGCAAGGGAGAACCTTGGTTCGAGTCACATAAATCCTCCTTTTTGCTCTTTATTTGGACGGCACAAGTGGGAGAATTTTTCTCCCTTCAAACTCTTTTATTAAATATTATTATTAGTGGATAATATGAGAGTTTTATTTGTTTAATTATAGTGATAAAATGAGTTATTTTAAAGGGATTTTATTCTAAGGAAATAAGGATATTAATTGGATTATTCAGGGTTATTGATTTATTATTTAGGATTAATTCAAATTATTTGAATTAATTAAACAAGTGGCCAAGAATAATTTAAGGAGATTAAATGGATTTTGAACTCCTTGTTGCCAAGGGTGGACGGCAAGCTTAAGGAGGGGGCGAATGCTTATAAATAGCATCGACCTAGCACTCGTTTTGTTTTTTTCTCCATCTTGGCAAACCACGAAATTCTCAAACCTCCCATCTATTTTTCTTTTCTTTCTTTCAAACAACGCTAGTCAGAAAACTCTCACCATCTTCTCCTCTCCATTAGTTTTCTACCATTATTTCTCCTCTATTCTTTTGACCGAATATCCATTCCTCTGCTGTCAAATCCTCTTCTCCTGTTAAGACTCACTTTGGCCGAATATCGTGGAAGTCATAAGGGTTCCTCGGATTTCTTCTTGAGACCGATTAGCAAGGGGGTAAGTATGCTGGAAATCTTTCATCTTATTATCTCCTATGTCGACTTGGTAAAGGAAAAGCGCCGAATTATCATGGTGGCTAATTAATCGATTCTGTTTAGGTGCCGGGATTTTAAGGTATTCGATCTAAGCCTCCATCCTCTGTCCCACCGGTTGGTAAGTATGGGTAAGGCCTATGTTAGTATTCAAAAGCCAAAAGCTTTGGTTATGAGTAATAGTGACTAATCGATTATTTTGGAAAAGCGATTCAAGTAACGAGTCCGTGGGTAGTAGCCAAAGCGAGGAAAGGTAAGAAACCGGGTTCATAAGGAACCCCGCTAATGGTTTAATTTGGCCGAATAGGCCCTAAGACTAACCCATGAATTTGGCCGAATATAGGACAAGTAGATCTAGGGTGGCCAACGTTTCTTTCGGGATTTAGAACATCCAAGGGTGACAGTGTGTACATACACACTTATAGCGCTTAATGTTTGTGTTAATTATATGTTGCTGTAAATCGCTTGATATAGATACGGATCTAGTACCTCAAGGGTACAAGCGAGGATTCCGTAAGTCTCTGTATCTGAGATTATTATGCTTTTGGGAAGCATGGTTCATATGTTACATGTGGTAAATGTGTGAGATCTATTCATGATTATTTGACTATTATGGGTTAAATGAGTGGAGGGGCAGTGATATTTCGTCTTGACGAGCACCGTTGTTTTGGTAACACACTTTGTGACTATATGTCACCAGAGGTTTGGTACCTCCAGAGGTTTGGTACCTCCGCAGGTTTGGTACCTCATAGCGACTCGTCCCTCGTGGTTAACACCACCGTGGGTTGGCCCCACTTGAGATATGGGATCGTCGCCGTGATTTGGTATCACACGATGGGTTGGCCCCATCACCCGATTTGTGTCCACGGACACCGATGCTTTGGTAGCACATCGTGACTATATGTCACCAATGTGTTTGGCACCACCGGTGTTTTGGTAACACATTGTGACTACGGTCACCGTGGGTTTGGTACCACATGGGGTAGATAAAGGCGTTTGGTTGGCTAGGTTGGGTGCATGACTTAGTACATGATGATTGATTATATCTCGTGTGTATGAAATTGCTTACATATGGGGAAGGGTTACATATCGAGTCTTGGTGACTCACCTTCTCCTTTAACATTTTTCAGTGACTCGTAGATGGCGGTTAAGGAGCGAGTTGGACTCGAGGTGGCCATGCAAAGGACTTGATTTAAATGAACTTTAAACTTAGTTATTTTTATTTTGGTTGTAATAAGGCCTCCATAAACTTTATACATTATTTCTTATGTGTTGGATACTCTGTTTAAACTATATTATTAAAATGGAATTAAAATCACATGTTTTCTTAAATTAACACGAAAAAAAGTTTTATCGTGCCATCGGGCACATTCGAAATTTGTATAACAACCTGACTCAATTAAATTTCCAATTAAATCTAAGTATGGTTTCGGCAAGATAACCAAAAACGAGAAGTTTTCAACAAAACTCAAATTGGTTTTAAATTGGTGTCCAAGAGGTTTTCTCCGTAACAAATCAAATTCGGTCGTAATGTTTGGGCCGGGTTTGGGTTGTTACAAAATTGGTATCAGAGCCAGGTTCAAAGCTCGGCTGTGGGGGCCCAAGGCCCAAAAATGCTTTTGGAAGGCCTTATGGAATGATTCTTGGTTTTTGAACAGCATGGCCCGAGTCTCCGGCACCAATTCGCCCAGGTAAGTATATCTAAACCTCTTGGTGAAATATATTCTGTAGAAGGGTAGGAAGCATGGAACGTAGATAGACTTATAGGACTTGGACCCTAAGGTTAGATTACTCAAACACAAACGAAGCATAAGACTTAAAGGACTAAACCAACCTATGACTTAGTCAATGAGCTAGGGTGTGGTAACCCCTGTACGCATGTCTAGGATTGGATCCGGAAGAGCCTGGTATTTAAGCAGTCCTCGTGACTCACCTCCTCTTCGCGCAGTATCCTGCAGTGCGTAGCTTCGGTTCACCCTAACTCAGAGGGTTCAGTGGTGTGGCAAACTCAGTGCGCATTTCTAGAAAGGTTCAGTGAGAGCTTGGTATTTAAGCGGTCCGTGTGACCCACCTCCTCTTCACTCAGAATTACGCACTGGTGCGTAGCTTTGGTTCACTGCCGACGAGAGGGCTCGGTCATAGGCTAAACACAATGATTAAAACCGAAAAGAGAATCACCTTGTTTTTGAAATAGAATGAAACAACAAACCCTAATGTTTTCAAAACTTGTGCAATAACTTTCTCAAACCCTAGAACAATACTTTTACAACGTTTTTCTCGAAAAACTTGACTTGCGAAAAAAAATACGTAAATACCCTTGAAGTAAAATTACCAAAATGCCCCGACCCATAAAATATTAATTCAATGGTTTTGCCCAAAAATTTCAATGATTTTATAGACATTCAAAACCTTGCTTTGAAAATCATCAAGAAAATATTTTGGTTACGGAAAATTACTGAAAAATACCCTTGTAGGAAAAAGCGAAAATACCCCAGGGATAGAAATGGGCAAAAATGTCCGATGAGCGAATAGGTATGGAAAGTATTAAGGAATGGATGCATGAACTTCTTTGTGTGAACTAGGAAAGAAGATCAAAACATTGTTTGCTCGAAAGAATCTCTGATTAAACCTTATCCATAAAATTTAAATCGCGAGTAATAAAGTGAAACAAATGCTAACGCATAAAATTTTTCTTAATCGATTAAAAGCGCGGTAGATAGAATGAGTTCTAGAGGACGTGGGCGCCGTGGGCGTGGTAGGGGTAGGATGATCGATTGTCCGAACCCGTCAGTCGGGACAAGGTTCTCAAAATGAGGTACCACTCGCCACCACCACCTCCTACTTTTAGAGGCGAGGAGCCGGATCGGGCCAGGTGGCGAGGCGGTATCGCATGAGCGCGTGTTGCGAGTCTTGGAGATGGTGGTGAAATGGTGGAAATGTGGGAGCTCGGAAATCGTCCCCGAGCGACTCGATCTAACGGAGCGGAGGTATTCCGAGTGTGTGTCGAGTGGCACCCAAAGTGCATCGGAATACAGGCTAGAGTCAATCGAAAGAATCATGGATGACCTTGACTGACCGAGGAAGAAAAAGTGAAAGGGCGAAAGTGTCGCTTTTAAAGGATGAAGCGTATCGATGGTGGCTTACGGTTCGAGATGGGGCGACAGCAGATGATCCGACTTGGGAGTATTTCGAACCACCTATCGGAAGAAGTATGTGGGTATCGCCTACACCGACGCCTTGCAGAGAAAGGCTTTTCCGGGATTAGTGCAAGGAACTAAGTCCGTGTGTCGGAATATGAGGCGGACTTTTTAAGGTTTGAGTAGGTATCACGAGAGGCATCGTGTCATCGAACATGAGCGCCGTGTGTCCGCTTTGAGGACGGACTCAGAGATGATTTAAGGTTCTTGATTGCCCCACAGTGGGTTCGTGAGTTCTCATCTCTCGTGGAAAAGGCTAAGGTAGCCAGAAGGGATCAAGGAGGTCGTGAGGCAAAGCTATAGTAGGAACAATCGTAAAGAGAAGATTTGGGTCAACTGGATCAAGCGGTAGTGCTCAGAAAAAGGCTAGGCCAAGTGGGCCCAATCAGGCGGCAAGGCCCACGACTACTAATCAGAGGCCGACTCAGTGTAATCGCTGTGGAAAGACCCATTGGGGAGGTTGTTGGACCGGTGATAAAGGATGTTTTGAGTGTGGGTCTTTGGAGCATCGTGTCGAGATCGTCCCCGAAAACTAGCTAAGAAGCGACGGAGGCGTAACAGCGCTCGGGATAGAAATGTAGGACCACAAAAGGGTCGTGGTAACGGCAGAGGAAACAACGATCCTAACCGAGGTCGTGGGACTCAAGCCAGAGGTTCAGGCAACACAGAGGCTAGGCAGCCTGGCTTAGTTTACGCAGCGAGGTGTCGCGAGGAAGGTGACGCACCGGATGTCATAACCGGTACGTTTCTAATTTTTGGTTTTCCTTATGTTGCATTGATTGATGTGGGCTCGACACACTCGTACATTGCTAGTAGTGTGGTAGGAACTATGGACCTAAACTCTGAAACGGCTTCTAGGGAGATGACTGTAGTTAGCCCCTTAGGTCACTCCGTAGTCGTAGATAGACTTTATAGAGACTTTATAGAGGCGTAGTCGTATTTGGTTCAAATCTGTGCTTTGGAAGCTAAGGGGTTAGTAGTTGAAAAGGTCCGAACGGTTGGGGAATTTGCTGATGTGTTCCCAGAAGAACTTCTGGGTCCGCCTCCAGATCGGGAAGTCGAATTCGATATAGACTTGCTACCCGAACTTTGTGTGTCTATAGCACCATACCGAATGGCACCAAAGGAATTGGTGGAGCTAAAGGCTCAAATTCGTGAGCTCTTGGATAGAGGGTTTATTCGACCAAGTATATCTCCGTGGGGAGCACTGTGTTGTTTGTCAAGAAGAAGGACGGTTCTATGCGGATGTGCATCGACTACCGTCGATTAAACAAGTTAACGATCAAGAACAAGTATCCGCTTGCCTCGGATTGACGACTTGTTTGATCAACTGAAGGTGCCTCGGTGTTTTGAAGATAGACCTTAGGTCGAGTTACCATCAACTTAAGGTGAAGGAGGCGATGTTCACAAAATGGCATTGAACTCGGTATGGGCATTTCGAGTTCTTGGTGATGCCATTCGGTGACTCAACGCCGCCGGCATTTATGGACTTGATGAATAGAGTATTTCAACAGTACTTGGACCAATTCGTCGTAGTGTTCATAGACGACATATTGGTTTATTCAAAGACAGAAGAGGAGCATGACAAGCATTTACGGATAGTTCTGCAAGTATTGAGGGAGAAGCAGTTATATTCCAAATTCAGTAAGTGCGAATTTTGGCTGAGGGAAGTGGCTTTCTTAGGGCACGTGGTCTCAGCGGAAGGAATTAGGGTAGACCCTCGCAAGATTGAAGCAGTATTGGAGTGGAAACCACCTAGGTCGGTGGCTGAAATACGAAGTTTTCTGGGTTTAGCAGGGTACTATCGGAGATTCGTGGAAGGATTCTCTCTAATAGCAGCGCCGTTGACCAAGTTACTAAGGAAAGGTGTTCCATTTGTATGGACGGAGAAGCAGCAAGGAAGCTTTGATAAGCTAAGGAAAATTTTGACTAAGCTCCAGTTTTGAGTACAACTGAAGCGGAAAGTTATTCACACGATCTATTGTGATGCATCTCACACCCGGTTTGGGATGTGTGTTGATGCGAGGATGGGAAGGTAGTAGCCTATGCATCCCGTCGCTTAAGACCGCATGAGGTTAACTACCCAACGCACGACTTGGAGTTAGCGGCGATCGTCTTCGCTCAAGATATGGAGACATTACCTGTATGGGGAGAAGTCGATAGTCTACGGATCACAAAAGCTTGAGGTATCTTCCGACTCGAAGGATCTCGAATCTGAGGCAGCGTCGGTGGATTGAACTATTAAAGGATTACGATTGTTCAATCGAGTACCATCCGGTAAGGCCAATGTAGTAGGCCGACGCATTGAGCCGAAGGTGGTGACGGACTTAAGAGCAATGTTCGCCGGTTGAGTCTATATGATGATGGGAGTCTTTTGGCGGAACTCCAAGTAAAGCCGACTTGGATTGAGGAGATAAAGGAAAAGCGCTTAGTGGATGAAGGCTTGAACGCTAAGAAGGTACAAGTTCGAGATGGTGGTTTGGAAGGGTACAATCGTCTAGTGATGGAGTGCTTTGTTTTCAAGGACGAGCTTGTATGCCAAGGGATACGAGAATTAAGGCGAAAAATTCTCCATGATGCACATAGCAGCCCATACGCTATGCATCCCGTGGGGCGACAAAATGTATGGAGATTTGCGAGCTTGATTCGTGGCGGGGTTGAAGCGTGAGATAACCGAGTTCGTAGGGAAGTGTCCGACGTGCCAAAGCCGAGTTAAGGCTGAGCATCGATTGCCATCGGGACTACTTCAACCGATAAAGATCCTCAATGGAAATGGGAGAGGATCACCATGGATTTCGTTAGTGGGCTACCCTTTACGCCTAGCAAGAAGGATGCGCTTTGGGTAATTGTGGATCGCCGACTAAATCACTCACTTCATGCCGGTGAGAATGGATTACTCACTCCGAGCTAAGCGAAGGCTGTGTGTGGGTGAAATAGTGAGGTTACATGGTGTGCGATGATCGATTATCTCGGATAGGGATCCCCGATTCACGCCAAGGTTTTGGAAAGCGTTGCATCAAGCTTTGGGTACGGTTAGATTTTAGTACGGCTTTCCATCCACAAATCGACGGACAATCGGAAAGGGTAATCTGATTTTAGAAGACATGTTAAGAGGTTGTGTCTTGGATTTTAGTGGTAGTTGGGAAGAGTACCTACCATTAGCAGAATTCGCTTATAACAATAGTTATCAAGCGAGTATTCAAATGGCTCCATACGAGGCCCTATATGGACGAAAGTGCCGTACTCCTACATGTTGGACGGAGTTGGGAGAACGACAAGTTCTGGGTCCAGAATTGGTAACCGAGACGGAAGACAAAGTCAAGGTGATTCGGTCTCGTCTCAAGGAAGCATCGGATAGGCAGAAGTCTTATGCCGATCTCAAACGCAAGGAAATGGAGTATGCTGTGGGAGACAAAGTCTTTCTGAAAGTGTCGCCTTGGAAAAAGGTGTTGAGATTTGGACGAAAAGGGAAGCTGAGCCCAAGGTTCATTGGGCCATATACAGTGGTAAAGCGAGTAGGACCGGTAGCTTATCGCCTAGAGTCGCCGTGCCAGAATCGAGTCGATTCATGACGTATTTCATGTATCGATGTTGAGACGGTATCGGTCGGATCCTTCGCACGCGTTGTGCCGATGCGCGAGATTGAGGTGAACTCGAATTTATCTTTTGAAGAGGAACCGTTCAGATTGTAGACCGAGATGTGAAGGTTCTACGTAGAAAGGCAGTGCCTTTAGTGAAAGTGATATGGCGGAACCACGGAGTGGAAGAAGCTACGTGGGAGCCCGAGGAGGTGATGCGGCGTGAATACCCCCATCTCTTTTGATCAAGGAATTTGAGGACAAAATTTATTTTAAGGGGTAGAATCAGAACATCCCAAATATGGGGTTATTTGGAATTTAATTATTTTTCAGATACTGAACCGATGAGATATTATTTATGGAATAATAGAGCTCAATTTAAGGCTTTGAGTGTGCCCGGTTTGATAGAAAAATATTATTTTCAAGCTTTGAGATAGGGAGCCTTAACAAGTGGGTGTTATAAGAATAAATGGGGATAATTTGGACATAAGATGAGCCTAGAATAAGTGGCAAAGTAAGCCCACTTAAGAGCTAGCATGTGACGCCACCAAGGAGCAAGGGAGAACCTTGGTTCGAGTCACATAAATCCTCCTTTTTGCTCTTTATTTGGACGGCACAAGTGGGAGAATTTTTCTCCCTTCAAACTCTTTTATTAAATATTATTATTAGTGGATAATATGAGAGTTTTATTTGTTTAATTATAGTGATAAAATGAGTTATTTTAAAGGGATTTTATTCTAAGGAAATAAGGATATTAATTGGATTATTAAGGGGTTATTGATTTATTATTTAGGATTAATTCAAATTATTTGAATTAATTAAACAAGTGGCCAAGAATAATTTAAGGAGATTAAATGGATTTTGAACTCCTTGTTGCCAAGGGTGGACGGCAAGCTTAAGGAGGGGGGGCCGAATACTTATAAATAGCATCAGCCTAGCACTCGTTTTGTTTTTTTCTCCATCTTGGCAAACTGCAAAATTCTCAAACCTCCCATCTATTTTTCTTTTCTTTCTTTCAAACAACATAGCAAAAACTCTCACCATCTTCTCCTCTCCATTAGTTTTCTACCATTATTTCTCCTCTATTCTTTTGACCGAATATCCATTCCTCTCTGTTGTCGAAATCCTCTTCTCTGTTAAGACTCACTTTGGCCGAATATCGAGGAAGTCATAAGGGTTCCTCGGGATTTCTTCTTCGACCGATTAGCAAGGGGGTAAGTATGCCTGAAATCTTTCATCTTATTATCTCCTATGTCGACTTGGTAAAAGGGAAAAGCCGAATTATCATGGTGGCTAATTAATCGATTCTGTTTAGGTGCCGGGATTTTAAGGTATTCGATCTAAGCCTCCATCCTCCGTCCACCGGTTGGTAAGTATGGGTAAGGCCTATGTTAGTATTCAAAAGCCGAAAGCTTTGGTTATGAGTAATAGTGACTAATCGATTATTTTGGAAAAGCGATTCAAGTAACGAGTCTGCCGTGGGTAGTAGCCAAGCGAGGAAAGGTAAGAAACCGGGTTCATAAGGAACCCCGCTAATGGTTTAATTTGGCCGAATAGGCCCTAAGACTAACCCATGAATTTGGCGAATATAGGACAAGTAGATCTAGGGTGGCCAACGTTTCTTTTCGGGATTTATAACATCCAAGGGTGACAGGTGTGTACATACACACTTATAGCAGTTAATGTTTGTGTTAATTATATGTTGCCTGTAAATATGCTTGATATAGATACGGATCTAGTACCTCAAGGGTACAAGCGAGGATTCCGGTAAGTCTCTGTTATCTGAGATTATTATGCTTTTGGGAAGCATGGTTCATATGTTACATGTGGTAAATGTGTGAGATCTATTCATGATTATTTGACTATTATGGGTTAAATGAGTGGAGGGGGCAGTGATATTTCGTGCTGACGAGCACCAGTGTTTTGGTAACACACTGTGACTATATGTCACCAGAGGTTTGGTACCTCCGAGGTTTGGTACCTCATAGCGACTCGTCCCATGTGTTAACACCACCGTGGGTTGGCCCCACTTGAGATATGGGATCGTCTCGCGGTGATTTGGTATCACACGATGGGTTGGCCCCATCACCCGATTTGTGTCCACGGACACCGTGCTTTGGTAGCACATCGTGACTATATGTCACCGATGGTTTGGCACCACCAGTGTTTTGGTAACACATTGTGACTACGGTCACCAAAGGTTTGGTACCACATGGGGTAGATAAAGGCGTTTGGTTGGCTAGGTTGGGTGCATGACTTAGTACATGATGATTGATTATATGTCGTATGAAATTGCTTACATATGGGGAAGGGTTACATATCGAGTCTTGGTGACTCACCTTCTCCTTTAACATTTTTCAGTGACTCGTAGATGGCGGTTGAGGAGCCGGTTGGACTCGAGGTGGCCATGCAGATGGACTTGATTTAAATGAACTTTAAACTTAGTTATTTTTATTTTGGTTGTAATAAGGCCTCCATAAACTTTACTGCATTATTTCTTATGTGTTGGATACTCTGTTTAAACTATATTATTAAAATGGAATTAAAATCACATGTTTTCTTAAATTAACACGAAAAAAAGTTTTATCGTGCCATCGGGCACATTCGAAATTTGTATAACAACCTGACTCAATTAAATTTCCAATTAAATCTAAGTATGGTTTCGGCAAGATAACCAAAAACGAGAAGTTTTCAACAAAACTCAAATTGGTTTTAAATTGGTGTCCAAGAGGTTTTCTCCGTAACAAATCAAATTTGGTCGTAATGTTTGGGCCGGGTTTGGGTTGTTACATATAGCATTTACCACAATTATATCAATTAAGCATTTTTACATATATAATTTAATTCTTATTAAACATATGAACTTACCTCGTTCGCTGTAACGACGAATTAGGTCGACTAATCTGATACTTTGTTTTCCCTCGTTCTAGATCCAAATCTCGTTTATCTCAATCTATATAATATCAAAATTACTTATTTAATCATCATTTCATTCAATTTAGCACAATTTACACATTTTGGAAAAATTATATTTTTGCCCCTATTATTTCACATTTTTTCAATTTAGTCCTTATCACATAAAATCACAATTCATTCAATTTAATACAAATTCATGCTGGCCGAATATTACCCATTCTCATATCAGCCCATATTTTTCATCTATTTTAAAATTCAACCACTAAATTTTCATATTTCACAATTTAATCCAAAATTGACATTTTTACCAAAATTCACTTTACAAAACTTGTACATCTAACAACAATGATTTATTTTCCATCATCAACTAACAAAATACTCATGCATTCAACAATGGCAACATTCAAATACTTTAACAGTTTTGAAATCGGAGGTACGGGCTAGCTAGATTACGAAGCAACGATCACAAAAAATAAAAATCATTAAAAACCGAGCAAAAACAGACTTACATGCTTAAGAAGACAAGGCCGAATGCTTAAGCTCCTTCAATGGATTTCTTTAGCTCACCATTCGGTGGAAGATGATAACAATTAAGGATGATTTTATGTTTCTTTTATTTTTATTAAGTTGTTTCATAATTTACTATTTTACCCTTAATGATAAAACATTAAAATCATCATATTAATGTCCATGTTTGTCCAGTTACAATTAAAATGGTCTAATTACAACTTAAGGACCTTAAATTTAAGGTTCTATAGCTATTAAATACCTTTAGCTATAAGAACTCAAGTTTTACGCTTTACGCGATTTAGTCTTTTTTATCAAATTAAGCATTTAAACGGTAAAATTTCTTTACGAACTTTTCACATAAATAATCTATCATGTTGTAGACCTTATTAAAATAATAAAATAAATATTTTGACTTCGGATTTGTGGTCCTGAAACCACTGTTCCGATTTGACCCAAAAACGGGCTGTTATATCTATAGTGCTTGTGTCTAGCATAATTCTCTCAAATGGTACCATACCCCATGATTTGGTATATGAAAACCTTTTGTATTTGCATGATTAGCATAAAACTTATAATATTTGGGTTCACAGTCCAAATAGTTTGTAACTTTAATTATAAAAACTTATATAAGTTTAATTTGAAGAAAGACTTATACTAAATTATATCTCTTTTTATAATACATAAATTAAGTAAAAAAATAAGATAAATTTATAATATATATAACGTTTATAAAAAAAGGTTTTATAAATTGTCTAATAACTTTCATAGCACTTCTTATAAATAATAATAAAAATTTACTGTAACTTTATTATAAATAAGTTATGATAAAAAACTATAACATTTTTTTTATGAATAAGCATATTATTTTTATAATATATAACATGAACACATAAATAAGTTATGTCCATACTTCTTGAAAATAAATTTTTATAAATATATATTATAACACTTTTATAACATGTAAATTATTTTTTATAATAAAGTTTTTGCCATAACTTTAGAATTTTTTTAGTATTTAAATAATATAAATTTTGTTATAACTTTATAAAATACACAAATTATTTTTATAATATAATTTTTTACCATAACCATCTCAAGCACTCATATGTGTTAATGCTTATAATATAATTTTTATAATTATTATAAAAATGATTTATTAAAATTGGATTTGGGTGCAATTACCTGCTTAATTACTCCAATTCTCACCCTCCCTGAAGAATTGGAAACTGTTATTGAGGTGCTAAACATGCCACCATTGTGTAATTACAAGCAATTACACCCAAATCCAATTGCTAGGTGGCTTTCCAAACACTACCTAAATGTGTTTGGATGACAAAGTAATAAAGTGACAAGTAAATATCGAGTTATCGTACCCACAGGGATTGTGCAAGAAAATATTTATGAAATATAAAATAAAACAAGTTAGGTGGTGAAAATAATAGTTGATTTGAAGAAGTGATCTAAAAACTAAAACTAATTTAACTAAGTAAAATAATAAAAAGGAAAATAATTCAATGCACGATTTCTAAAAGATGGGTTTAAATCAAGATGACATAAATGTGTTAGATCAATTACATTCTTTTAACTTAAAATTGCTAAACTCGTATTCATGCTGTTACGAATAATTTCACGGCAACTTGATAGTTTGCTAACTAATACACATACAAACTTACTAAACCAATTAATCTCTTGAACATATTTTAATATCAATTCAAACAATTAATCAATTTCATAAGCAAGTATAAGATTAAGAAAGTAACAACATAGTCCTATATTGAAACAATTTAATCACAATAATCTTGTAAGTTATGCAAGGCTAATGTACCGTTTAATATCGTCGCCAATTTAACCTTCAGCTACCTTAGAAGATTAAACATGCATCAATTAAATACTGTGTCAATTAATTACAATTTCAATATGATTAATAATTAATTCTTTAGTTACCTTACAATTACAATGCAAGTATAACATAAGCGTGATTTTATTTAATTGAACAACTTACCAAGGCCTATAACAACACAAACATTATTTCAATAATCTAAGCAAACAGAATGCAATCAATCTAACACGAAGTAAATTTAAGTCATTTTAATTAAATCAAGAACAACAACACAAAAAATATTCATGTTCATAATCTTAACATAAATGAGAAAAAGTAAAGGGAAGTGAACTAGGAAACAGATCTCGGTGTTTCTTCAAAGCAAGACTAGTGCGCTCCTCTTCTTCTCCGTTCATTCTGTCGGTTCAAAGCCTTCATGAACACTTGAATGTTGCTACTCCAAGGTAGATGCAATCCCTTTTCCAAGAGTGGAAATTAGCAAGGGAAGAGGACAAAGGAAATCAAAGAAAATGAAGGAAATGGAATAGAGAAATGAAGAGATATGTGTGAAATGAGTTGTGTGAAATGAAGAAGGGAAAGGGGGTATTTATAAGTGGTAATGGCTGCTAAAAATAGCAAAGAATTATCATCCACTCCCTCTCCCTTGGCTGGCCATGAATTTGAGCAAGTTTGAATGATTCAAACTTACTATTTTTAGCTTGGGGTAAAAAGTAAAAGGCGCGAAAAATGGGGAGGTTTGAATGAAATTTAGGAGAAGCTCAAAGGATGTTTTGCAAGTGTGAAAATCAGCTAAAATCAGCTAACTGGGTCAGTTATATGGACGGTTGGGCTGCCCCATTCTTGTTGGATCAGTCATCTTTTATTTAGCATAATTAGGCCACTTTCTTCTTCAGACTTTATATTAATTTTTAACCCAATTAATGTTCAATAAAAATTAAATATAAAGTATGTATAATAATTATTGGATCGTCCTTGACTGGAAAAATAATTAGCCTTACTCTTGATGAAAAAATTACCCCAACGGTTCAAGCCTTTTGAGGTGTCTACCGAGTCAATTTTCACCTTTTGTGCAAAACTATAAAAAATAAACCAAATTTGTGAAAATTTATTATAAAAATAATTAAAATTCAATATTTTAATAATTTAAGTGCAAATTAATTATTTTATAATTAAAATATGAATTTTGACAAAAATTATTACGAAATTGCATGAATTAGAGCTTCAAAGGTGTTGAAAAAGTTTATATATTTTTGTGTTTCCAGCGGGCTTATGATTAGGGACTGCAATGAGGTAGGGCAATTTTTTGCTCGCCCTTACCCCAACTTGACATGGTGAAAGCTTAACTTGATCCCCATCTAACCTTGACTTTATTTTAATTTCACATGCCTCGCACTTGACCCCAAAAATAAATGTTATACCCAACTCCGTTTCGACCTGACCCTGTATATCTCAAGCTACAATTTTTTTTCTTCAATTTTTTTGATATGAGACTCTCAAAAAAATTTCCAACATGAGATAAAAATGTTCAAAAATGGAATTAATATTTTAATACAGTAAATTGAACACCCATTTGTAGTAAGGTTAAGAAGAATATTAGAAGAGAAATTGAAGAGGAAAGTTGAAAATTTTGAATGATGATGGAAAAGGAAACTAAAGGTGGGAGAGGCAATAAGGTTAAGAAGAGGATTAAAATGATTAAACGTTAAATGATTAAAGAATTAAAATGTTAGAGGGAAAAAATTAAATTTAAAAGGTGGAAGAAGCATAGGTGGCAAGGAGACTAAGGGTCAGTTTAGCATTGCTTCTAAGAAGCACTTTTGGGACAAAAAGTACTTTTGAAATAAAAACATTGCTAAGCAAGATGCTTTTGAGCTTTTCAAAAGTTCTTTTGAGACAAAAAAAATGCTTTTGCAAAAACACTTTTTTGGTTAAAAGCAAAAGAGCTTTTAATCAAAAGTACTTTTTAGCCCAAAAGTGCTTTTGAGAAGCAATGTTAAACTAACCCTAAAAAGAGAAACCTAACCATTATTCTATAAACCCTAATATAATATATGTTGAGGGTATTTTTGTAGTTATCTCAAGGTGACGAGTTTTTTTCTAAACTCAACTCGATAAATTTAAAAAATTTTACTCACCCCAAACCTAACCTCAAGAGAAAAAAACGCTGACCCTATCAGTTCGAGTTGGTTCAAATCAAAATATGTCGGTTTTAGATTTTTAACCATCCCTACTTATTCTAGGGTATCAACCAATTTTATAACCATTTTTATAATATTTCGATTACTATAATATAGAATTTATAATATAGCTTTTATAAAAAAAAAATTATAGAGTGCTCAATAGTTTTTATAACACTTGTGTTAGGGTGTTCAAATACAAGTCGATGCAAGTATAATATAAAATTTATACTATAGCCTTTACAAACTTAATTTTCTATTTGGTAAAAAGTTATGTGAAATATTTGTATTTGATATGTTCAACAGTAAAACATTTTTGATCCAATAATAAATATATAATTTTAATTTTAAAAATAAAATATTCCTAAAATTAAAATATTTTGTATAATTATGCCTCGCATTTTTTATCAAACAATGTGTAACGTCACAACGAGGAAATGTTCTTCGTCTCGACAAGCAGCCGACGTCATGACGAGAAGAAAGCCCTCATCCCAATGACGTGATCTTCTTTTATCCCAATGATGTGATGCCACGTCACGATGTGAAACTCAAGTTTTTTGGCTTCCATCTCCCAGTTAAAATTTGTTTCTAGTTTCCCACTTAAACTCTGATTAACCTAGATTTATTCTAGTCAAATATACTACGGACTTTAGCCTATAAATAGCCCTTAATTACTCTAGGTTTCATATAACAAAAATATATAGATTGAGAGAATTTTGTTCTTTATTTCAAAGGGTCTTGTTTTTGGGGCTTCAGGTTTTCTTTTAATTCTCTCCATTTTTTATACTCTTCTTATTATAGTAAAATTTCCTTTTGCCCATGGTTTTTTATCCTCATTTGAGGAGTTTTTCCACGTAAAATTTACGTGTTCAACCTTTTCAATTTTAGTTTATTTACTTGTTCGTTGCTTGACACGTGTTTAGTTCCTACAAATTGGTATCAAAGCTAGTCCTATTTCTACATTCAACCCATTCAGAGATGGCAGCATCAAAGTTTGATATCGACAAGTTCGATTGCATTGCAAATTTCAGTCTGTGGCAAGTTCGCATGTAACACCCCTAACCCGTATCCGTCGCCAGATTTGGGTTATGAGGTATTACCAAACAATACTCAATTAAGAACAGACATTTATTTCTTCCATGCTTCAAAAGTGAACCACATTAGTACACTTATCCCATTCAAGTTTTGAACCTTAGTACTCCTAAGTTCATATAAATCATATATTAAAATTATGTTTGCTATAATCATATAACATTACATATCATATATATATATTGAGCATATATCAAATACATAAATATTTTTCATATTACAAGACATACTATTTCTATTGCCGAATAATCACATATCAATTATTCAATCTATGCTTGCATATAACAAAACCAACTGAACAAATTTCTCTTTATAATATTTAATCAATCACATATGAAATTATAGTAACATACACATGATCGAATATACTAATGAAGCTTATATGAATATATATATATAATGCGCATATTTACCATAAAATCAAAAGCCATATTTTAAACATTAAAACATAGACAACATCCCCTTATACGCATAAATCGCATATATATTAGTATATATGAACTTCATATCACACTCTTTTAACTATCTATTACAACTAACCAGAACATACTTAAACCATATCCATCATTTACTCTTTTTGATTTATACCTGAAAGAATTATGAAGCATATTTACTACTTACCATTTTACAACCGAACATAAATAACCAATATACACTCAAATACATAATCAACTCAATGAATTAACAAATCCATACATACCACACATATCATATACATATAATTAAGTCATAGCCGAATTGATAAAACCAAACACATTAAACACTTGATCAAGAACTCATAAAGTCGCGCCTAATCCTAATGATCCAAGTCAAGCCATTTTCGCATGGCTAATATATACAAGAACAAATTCATAGATCAAAACATAGTCTAGCCTATACATGCCTTTAGTTCAAAAATCCAAACTTACAAGTACCAAAATAGATTGATAGTGTGGATGACTTCAACGATGATTCCCCGAGCTCGTAGCTTGATCAAAATCTATAAAACAGAGTGAAAACATACAAAGTAAGCTAACTAGCTTAGTAAGTCTTAAGCAATTATAATATAACATTCAAACAATCAAGCTTTTAAAACAATTGGTTTATGACATTGAATATAAATAATTTAACTTATAAGTTCATTATGGCCGAATGCCATTACATTACTTAACTTAATAATTATCATCCCTTACCATAAGTACGCAAACTCACCAAAATACCTAAATACAATAGGTATTTGCATATTCCAACCCAATTAAGTATAACATACATCTTAACCACATGTAATCAGTCATAGACATATGTAAACATATCCCATCAATCGCACATTTAACATTTACACATATGGCCGAATCTCAAAAGCATAACCAAGCTTAAATTCCAATATATATATTATACTCATTATTGGTAAGACCAAATACACATATTAACATCTCAATGAAAGCTTCGACTACATCACAACTTACTTAATTCAAATGGAAAAATAATAATTTACCTTATTCCTTGCAACCATGAAAACTTATACTTACCCGAGCATTTAGCTTATTGCAATAATTACGTTCCACCTTGTAAATGATTCATGAATTCTCTATTTATAATACATCACCTGCACTAAGCCTGCTAGACCCGAGGTCTGAAATTTGATCACCGGCATTTAGCCTGCTAGGCAATAAGCGCGATACACTTCACCGGCACAAGGCCTGCTAGGCTCGAAGCCCGATACAATTCACCGGCACACGGCCTGCTAGGCTCGAAGCCCGATACAATTCACCAGCACAACGCCTGCTAGGCTCGAAGCCTGACATACGATATTATTTCCATCTTATTCACATTTCATGCTGACCAAAATTATATAAACCATACATAATTCATATCACTTGAACTTATCAATTTAGTTAAAATTTAACAACACTTCATGATAAAATGTCTATCCACATTCGGCTTTCACTAAATTCATAACCATAATTCCATAGTTCAACGTATATTCAAGGTTATAAATGACATTAACGATATTAAATTGCTTATAGACTTACCGTAGATATCGTCGGACGTCAAGAACCGGCTATTCATTAACTTTCGCCTTTCCCCGATCCAAGTCCGTTTTTCTTTGTTCTTGATCTAAACATATTCAATTTAAGCTCATTCAAATATATTTCATTTCAATTTAATCCAAAAACAACTAAATGGACAATTTACCATTTTACCCCTAATATTTCACATTTTTACAATTTAGTCCTATTTGCACAAAACACAAAATATGCAAAATCTCCCAAGAATATAGCTAGGCCGAATCTTCCACATAGCCATATAAGTCCATACATTTCATTTGTTTTGCAATTTAACCCCTCAACATTTTATTTTCTCAATTTAGCCCTATTTACTCAAAATCACCAAAAATCTCAATACAAAAACATATTAATCTAACATATATCTTTCATAATTCATCAACTATCATCATAAAGCTCATGAACTCATCAATGGTACATTTCAAAATATTTATCAAAATAAAAAATTCAAGCATGGGTCTTGAAGATTTCTAAGCAACGATCTCAAAAACGTAAAAATTATCAAGAACCGAAATCAAACTAACCTTGAATTTAAGCTTATAAGTGCCGAAAATCAAATGAAACAAAACCCTTCTTCTTTCTCCAATATTAGGCCAAGAGAATAAAAGATGATAATGGCCTTTCTTTTGTTTTATTTTAGCATATAATATGTTATTTACTTAATTACTAATATAACCTTTTAATTAAAATAAAACTAACATATATAATAAGGGCATTATAGTCCTAAGCCGTCCACTACCTTGTAAAATGGGCTAATTTCCCTTTTAATACCTCATATTAAAAAGCCACTAACACATTAGCACCTTTCACTATAATTTTTAACTTTCGCACTTTACGCGATTAAGTCCTTTTATTCAATTAAGCACACAAACAATCAAATTTTCATACGAAACTTTCACACATAATAATTCACATATAATAAACACAGAAAATAATATTTAAATATTTTTCAGACTCGGATTCGTGGTCCCGAAACCACCGTTCTGATTAGGGTCAAATTCAGACTGTTACATCGCATGTCAGCAATTCTAATCCAAAGTGATCTTGAGAGGATCTTTGTAGAGAGGAAACGTGAAGACATGGAACAGTCAGAATGGAATAGGTTAGATAAAAAATCGCTACCCACAATTCAATTATGTCTAATAAATAATGTGTTACAGTAGGTTTTGAAGGAGAAAAGAACATATATGTTATGGAAGATGTAACACCCCAAACCCGGCCCAAACATTACGACCGAATTTGGTATGTCACAGAGAAAACCATTTTGAAAATCCCTTTAGCCGATTTGAGTTTTGATGAAAACATCTTATTTTCAATTATCTCGTTAAATAAAACATTTGTGTGTATGAAGAAACAAAACTTAACTTAGTTGTTTAAAAATTATATTAAATCAGGTTGTTACCGATTTCAGACATACCCGATGGCATAAAAAAAAACCATTTACGTTTGAATTTAAGAAAACATGTATAACCGTTTTAAAGTCACTAAGTAATTTAAACAAATTATCCAAAACATGCAAAGTAATAAAAATAATCTTAGGAGGCCTTATTACAACTTGAGCAAATGAAACCAGGAATAAGTAAAAATAATTCAAGTCCATTTAAACCAATATTTCCACTGCATGGCCACCTCGAGTCCATCCGGCTCCTCATCCGCGATCTACGAGTCACTTGAAAATTGTTAAAGGAGAAGGTGAGTCACCAAGACTCAATGTGTAACCCTTCCCTCGGTTTAGTACAACACCATACACAATTTATAACTAAGTAACATGCACTAAATTTAACATGCACCCAACCTAGCCATCCAAACACCTTTATCTACCCCGTGTGGTACCAAACCACTGGTGGTGCCAAACCACTGGTGACTTAAAGCCACGATATCCGCCAATACTTGTGGTGCCAAAACACTGGTGGTGCCAAACCACTAGTGGTGCCAAACCACTGGTGACCCGAAGTCACAAATCAAATGATGGGGCCAACCCATCGTGTGATACCAAATCACTGGCGTCAATCCCATAATGTAAACTGTGGGGCCAACCCACTGTGGTGCTAAGCCACTGGGACGAGACGCTATGAGGTGCCAAACCTCTGGAGGTGCCAAACCTCTGGTGACCGTAGTCACAATGTGGTACCAAACCACTGGTGTCCGTCGACACAAATATCACTTCCCCCTCCACTCATATATCCCACATCAGTCCATGATATATATAACAGAATTCATGCCAACATGTATTTAAATCGCATATACCAAATATGCCATGCTTTCCAAAAGCATCAAATAGTAAACTCATACGGACAGGGTCTTACCTGAATCATCGCTTATATCGTTATGGTATTAAATCCAAAGCTACATAAACCAGATTTAGCATACACAAACATTTAGCACAGTTAATTAATCATAAAGTGTGTATGTACACACCTGATGCCAATTGTCAGCCCTAAATCCCGAAGAACCCAATCGGCCACCCACAATATCCTTGCTCCTATATTCGGCCAACACAAGATTAGTGACATGGCCTATTCGGCCAAACCCAATAAATCTAAAGGGGCATCTCTTAAACCTGAATCCTTACCTACACGCTTTTGAATACTAGCCACAGCACACGATACACGAATCTGCTTCACCAAACTACAATCGGTCAATCAACAATATTCTAAACAATAGCCTTCAGCTTTTGAACACTAAAATAGACCTTACCCTCACTTACCGAATTCGATTGACAGAGAATGATAGTTCAGATCTACTGCTTTGAGATCCCGGAGTCCTACCCAAACCGATTTGGAAAACACTGAAAAGGGATCACCCTTGCTTTGATATTCGGCCAAGGCTACACCAAATAGAAGAAGGAAAATTCGGCACACCAAGGGAGTAGATTCGGCTATGATTTTTCAACACAATCAATCAAGGTTCGGCTTGTATGGAAAAAGAGAAAGTAAGAGAGTGAAATAAGAGTTTCAGCTAAGGGTTTGAGAAGAGAAAAGAAAGAAATAGATGGGAGATTAAGGTATAGGAGATTCGGCCAAGGTAACTCTAATGGAGGAGGAAAGATTTCGGCAAGAAGGGAATGAGAAGGAGAGAGTAGAAGATGAGCAGAGGAATTTCAGCTATGTGCAAGAATGAAGAAAAGAGAAACAAGATGATAGGTATGTGCCTTAAAAAGAATTCGGCACCTCCCCCCCTATGCTTGCCGTCCACTCTTCCATGAAGAGTTCAAATTTTGGCAATCACCTAAAATTCCTCTTGGCCACTAGTTTAAAATTATTCAAAATAATTTGAATACTCAAATGCCTATATTTTCTCTTTGCCATCTTTTTGGAATTAATCAAAATAAAATCCAATTAATATCTAAATAATATCCTCATTATCCTTATTATCACTTATTATCTAAAAGAGTTTGAAATGAGAAATTCTCTTATCACCTTTTTAATCCAAATAAAATAAACCTACCATTATCTAAAATAAATAAAATAAAACAATCATTATCTCTTTCCTTCCAGCCGAATTCTAAAAGGATTAAACAAGCATTATCCTTGCCCACTTGAGAGTCCATAAGCCGTCCACTATCTCCTCTCTTTGACGCAAAAGGCCAAAAATTAAATCCCACTTCTGGCTGCCCACGTGAATCGAACTCGACCCTCACTGCCAGTAGTCGCCATAACGCCCCAAGCCATTCTGCCAAGGCGTTTCTTTGTTATATGATTCACCCAAAACTTCTTTTAAGACCTCTTTCCGTAGCTCCCCCTTGCCTTAACGCCAAAGAAAAATAAAAACATGCCCATGCCGCCAACGGGATTCGAACCAAAGCCCTTACCCAGGCGTCATTCCAGGCCCTTAAGTGGCGCATGGAAGCCACTTTACCAAGGCCAACCCTTGCGTCATAAATCCCTCATGAATCTCCCTTAAAGCCTTTGTAGCCTAGTTCCCTTATTGACGCAAAAAAAAAAAATAAAAGCCTCTAATGCGCCCCACGTTACTCGAACCTCTTCCCTCCTGCGCAAGCCTCCAAGGCCCCTAAAGTAGCGTCCCAAGCCACTTTACTAAGCCGAAGTTCATGTCCCTAACCTACTGAAAATTTCTTTAAGGCCTCCTCAGCCTAATTTCCTCTTTTTACACTTAAATCCAAAATTTTTCCAAAGCTTTCACCCTCATTCTAAAGTTCTAAAAACTCTTAAAACATCTCCAAATACCCTTAAAACCCACTAGCACTTGGGTTATGCTCCAAACGCATAACCCCTAATCTAGGATGTTACAGAAGAAACTAGAAGCCTTGTACATGATGAAATTATTGGCCAACAAGTTAGTATTAAAACAACGTCCCTACACATTCAGAATGGCCGAATGTGAGATTGTTAAATCTCATATTACTGAGATTGTTACCCTTCTTAATGACTTCAAGAATCTTGAAGCAGAGATTAATGACGAGGATCAAGCTATGTTGTTGTTATGCTCTTTGCCCTCTTCTTATAAAAATTTCAAGGAAACTCTGATTTATGGGAGATATCATCTCTCATTTGAGGATGTCAAGGGGAATCTAACGAGTTAGGCCCAAACAAAATGTTAGATGGGCAAGCCTAAATTCTAGTTGCAAGAGGCAGACAACAATCTAGAAAGCCAGATCGAAATAGGTCTAAAGCAAGATCCAAATCCAAGAATCGTGGCAAATATTGTGGCTATTGCAGAAACGTGGGCCACGTTAAGGAAGAATGTTGGAAACTTAAAAATAAAATTAAGAGGGATGCCAAAAACAACGAGAAAGATAAACAGAAAGCCAAAGTTACTGATACTAGTGTAGCCAAGGATAGAGGTGATGATTTCTTATTGGTGTTGATGAGCAAAAGCTCCAATCTTACTTCCGAATGGGTCCTAGATTCAGGGTGATCCTATCACATGTGTCCTAACAGGGACTAGTTCTCCACGTACAGTTAAATTAAAGGTGGAGTTGTGTTGATGGGGAATAATTCTCCACGTAAGATAATTGACATAGGAACCATACAAATCAAGATGCACGACAGAATAATTCAGAAACTGTCAGACGTCAAGTATGTGCCTGATTTAAAGAAAAATATCATCTTATTGGGAATTTTAGATTCTCATGGTTGGAGGATAGTCATTGAATCAAATGACTTAAAAGTCTCTCGTGGAGCTGTTGTTGTAATGAGAGGATAGAAAAAGGGTAGCCTATGCATTCTACAAGGGTCAACGGCTACTAGTGCGATTGAAATTACTAAAGAAGAGCTGAAATCACTGCCACATCGTGATGAGAACCAACCTGACGTCGCGACAACACGACGTGATTCTTTTTCCACTGATTCCTATTCAACCAAACTTTGGCACATGCAACTGAGTCATATGAGTGAGAACGGTAAGACAGCCTTGTGCAATAGATGTCTTCCCAAAGACACTGGAGTTTGTAAGTTAGGTTTCTACGAGTATTGCATGTTCGGGAAGCAAACTCAAGTCAGTTTTGATTCAGCAGTGCGCAGAAAAAAAAAGCCTCTTGATTTAATTCATTCTGATTTTTGGAGTTCGCCTCTTGACATCTTAAAATGAGGTAATAATTATTTCCTAACTCTTATTGATGATCACTCCAAAAAAATTTTGGTTTATTTCTTGAAACAGAAAAGCGAAGTCTTTGGAATCTTCAAACAGTGGAATACACTGTTAGAAAAAAAATATGTAAAGTAGTTGAGAATGGATAATGACCTTGAGTTTTATTCGTCAATGTTTAACAATTTCTGCAAACGGGAAGGAATTGAAAGACATTGAACCATTGTTGAAACTCCGCAGCATAATAGAGTTTCAGAAAGAATGAACAAAACCTTACTGGAAAAGGCACGATGCATGCTTTCTAATGTAGGCTTAGGGAAGGAATTTTGGGCTGAAGCCGTAAACCTGACAAGTTATTTGGTGAATTAATCTCTTCATCTAGTATTAAATGGTACAGTTTTAGAGGAGATATGGTTAGGTAATCCTCCTAATTATTCTAATCTTAAAAATTTCAGTTGTCCTGCTTAAGCTAAAGTTAGCAAGGGAAAGCTCGATCCAAGGGTCGTTAATGCATCTTTCTAGGATACTCTGTCAGTACAAAAGGCTTTAAGTTTTGGTGTTCGAAATCTGAAAAAATAATTGTTAGAAGAGATGATACGTTTAATGAATCTGCCATATTTCGATTAGAAAATGGGCCATTTACTTTTAAAGACACAACAAATCAAAGTGTCTCGAGTAAGGTGGAGTCAAAAGTCAAAACAGGGGCGACATTGCAATGACACGAAGAGACTCGTCACAACGTCATATCAATTCAATCATATTTGTTTTTATGTAATATAAAAATGGTTATGATGCTCGTCATTACCGACCAACTACCCGATTACTCGATTGGGTCCTAACCCATAGCCTGCATGGTTCACATCTTGGGTTCGCATGTGAGGTCTTTGCATCTTTTCATGAGCTCGCATGATGTGGGTTCGCACCACCATGCACGTGAACCCACACCTAGAAAACATGTGTTAATCCTAGAATAGAGTACATGTGATGTCCACGAAACCACCTAAAAATTTAACAAAGGCAAGTGCACCTATCAATTAATAGTATAGCTATAGTGAGCATAGATATCATTCCCACGAAAATTAAAAGTACTAGTAATTACCATCTTTCTATTATTTAACCGATAAATTGGAGTGATTGATTAAAACTAAAATTAACTAAATTAATTAATTAAAGAACACGACAAAGAACAAATTAGGAAAATAATCGATTAACAACCAACAAGAGAAACAATACTCAGGAAAGAATCCACCTAATTTTCATCTATCATTATCAATCTGAATTAAACAATTTCTTCACTCAGTATCTTGATTCGTAGAAATCCCCAAATTATGCTAATATCTCTTTCAAGACTAAGAGCAACTGACTTTAGGTTGATTAATTGAAAATTTTATTTCTATTTAAAACCCCTATTGTCACATTAACTCAATCTATGTATCCCCCTATTAGATTTGACTCTAATCCGGTAGATTTATGTCGTCCTATTTCTAGGATTGCATGCAACTCCACTCAATTATGTTAGATCTACTCTTAAAGAAGGATTTTATGTCCTCTATCTAAGCACATCAAATATGGATTAATAATTCGGAAATATTAAACCAAGAATTAAGCACACAAAATTCAGAACAAGTTCCAAGTATTTATTGCATAAAACAGAAATCAAAAGATAGAATTCATCATAGGGTTCATCTCCCCTATGTATTCAGAAAATTAGTTCATAATCGCAAATAAAAACATCTCAGAGACAGTATAACCACAAGAAATAAATTAAACTAATAATAAACTTTAAAGAAATCAAAAGGAGATCTTCAATCTTGATGGAAACCTGCTTCCGAGTCGGCTTTAAAGGTGTTTTCTGAGTTGTTTTCTTCAATATTTTCTGACGACTTACTCCCCTCTTCTTATATTTGGTATATATAGGTCTTAAAATGCCCGAAAACCTAAAAATTACATTTTCTGCGTGTTTTGAACGCAATTCGCGATTTCCACATGGTCTGGCACACGGTCGTGGTAGCCCATGTGGCTCACACGACCGTGTGTCCAGCCCGTGTGGCTCCTAAAACTTGCTCTGGTTTTCCAATTTTCGCTTTTCTTTCTCTCATTTTGCTCTCAAATGCTCTCTTGAGTATAAAAACATGAATTTAAAGGATTAGGAGCATAAAATTCACCATTTTACATTGAATAATCATCCAAAAATACATTAAGAATGAGGCTAAAACATGTTATTTTTGGCATTTATCAAATATCCCCACACTTAAGTGTTTGCTTGTCCTCAAGCAAAATCCTTAACCCACATTCAAATTAACTTTTCTCAATATGTCATTTTCATCAATAATGTTTCAAGATAATTCACAAACAATCATACATTGGAAATTCAACCAAAAGGACACTAAAGATTCAAGCTGTCAAAGCTGAAATTTTTTAAAGCACAAAAACGTAGGTTTCTCCCCCTATCTAAATAATTATCTTAAATTCAAAATCAACAAGAATTGGAATCATCACTAAAGATTCAATCAAAGCACTCAAAGTGTTTAAGGTTCATGAAATATGCACTCAATAGTCGAACAAAAAATGGCATTACCATATGCTTGCTTGAAAATCAAATCTCCACCACTAGAAACCGAGATGACACAGCAATCAAGAGGTCTTTAAAAGGTTTTAATAGGGACCATTTTTAATATTAGTAGACTTATATGGACATTAAATGAATGATATTAAATGAATTATAATAAGGTTAGTTTAGTAATTTGGTTATTTAAGGTTAAAATAAATAAAACAAAGCTAATTAAAGCTTCATTCTCATCTTCATGCACCGAAAATTAAAAGAAGAAGAAGCTAAGATAGGGTTTTTCATTCGGCTAGGCAAATTCAAGCAATTAAGGTACAGTTTTTGCTCAGTTTTTAATGATTTTTATGTTTTTGAGATCGTTGCTTCGTATTCTAGCTAGCCCGTACCTTATATTTCAAAATTTTTAAAGATTTAACATTATGCCATTGTTGAATACCTGAGTAATTTGATGATTGATGATAGATTTTGAAAGCTTGATGGTAGTTTTACATGTTTTGTTAAGTGATTTTTGATGAAATTGCATAATAGGGAGTAAATTGTGAAATATGCAAATTGAGTGGTTGAAATGTGAAATAAATGAAATTTTTGGGCTGCTAAGGACCTATGTGTAATTCGCCAAGCTGGGGTTTAATGAAATTATGTGAATTTTGTGTATTTGTGAAATAGGGACTAAATTGATTAAATGTGAAAATTTAAGAGATAATGTGTAAAAAGGGCCTAAATGTGTGTTTTGGACTAAATTGAAAGACTATAAGATTGAATAAGTTAATTTTGATTATATTTAAATCAAGAAAAAAGGAATCTGGAATTAGATCGGGGGAAAAGCAAGGTTATCGAGTAGTCGATCTGATCCGTCAAATCTGAATACGAGGTAAGTTCGTATGTGGAAATTTCATTATAAATATATGTTAAATGCTTTGATATCGAATAAAATATGTGATAAACTATAATTTACACATATTTTAACCCCATGCTTGGCTTAATTTTGGATGAATATTCATTAGATTTGATGAATTCGATGCTCCTAATCTCTTAATTTCATGTTTTAAACTCGGGAGAGCTTAGGGAGTCGAAAAGAAGGAGAAACAGGCCAAAAACAGAGAAAATGGGCCAAAGTAAGAAATCAACAAGGCCTGGAGTTCACCACATGACCGTGCCACATTAGCAGACTCGAACACGGCCTTGGGCTCGATTCACACGGGCGTTTCACACGGGCGTGTCCCTACCGTGACCCGTTTTAATTCCACTCGGAATAGGATACTTGTGGGCCAAGTAAGGCATCCCGAAAGCCTATATAAACACCCTAGAGGGCAACCTGAAAGGAGTAGACGAAAGCCTTCATCGGGGCTTTTGACGCGAAGCTTGCCGAGAAGGTGAATATAGGGAATTACTCGAAGAAAGCCGGTTGATCCATCTCGGAAGCCGAATCACGCCAAGATCGAGGATTTTCCTTCAATTTCCTTTAGGGGTTTTAGGGTTTTTCTTTATGTTTTGTTATTTAATTTCTTCCGAGATGTATTCTTTTATAAGCATGAACTAAACCCCTTAAATACCTGAGGGGGATGAAACCTAAGACGGATCTTGTTATTGTTTCTGAATCGTATGATAAATACTTGATTTGTTCTTAATTATGTGTTCTCAATTCTTGCTTTAATGTTTCAGGATATTGATTCAAGTATTGATGTGCTTATTCGGAGGAGCAAAAGTCCTGTTTAAGAGTAGATCTAGCATAATTAAGCGGAGTTGATCGCACTCCTAGAGATAGGATGACGAAAATCTGCCGGATTAGGTCAAACCTAATATGGGAGTCCATAAATCGAGTTAATGCAACACTAGGGGTTTTAATTAGAAAGAGATTTCAATTAATCAACCTAGGGTTAGACGTTAGTAGCCTCGAGAGAGGCATTAATATAACTTAGGGAATCCCTACGGATCAAGTCAAGTGAATAAATCGTGCAGTTCGAGTTAAATAACAAGTGAAGTCTAGGTGTATTCTTCCTCGGGTATTGTCTTCATCAATTGGTTTTCCCAAAAGTATTTTCCCAATTCATTCTCTGTGTCTTGGCATCCTTAGCTTAGTAATTAGTTAGATAAATATCAATCCCCTTTATTTTAGGCTAGATAATAAAAAGATAGTTAATACTAGTACTCTTGGTCCTTGAAGATACGATATTCCAAACTCACCACAGCTATACTACTGTTTGATAGGTGTTGATCGTGTCCAAACGAACTATGACAACGAATAAGGCAAGCGCACCTATCATTCGGTAGTATAGATATGACAAGACCGGAAATATCGTATTCTCAAGGACCAAGAGTACTAGTAGTTACTATCTTTTTATTATCTAGCCTAAGTATTAAGGGAATCAATGTTTAATTAACTAATTACTAAACTAAGGATGCTAAGACACAGTAGAGTGAATTGGGAAAATACTTTTGGGAAAACCAGATTGATTATGACAATACCCGAGGAAGAATCCACCTAGACTTCACTTATTACTTAACTCCGAACCGCATTTATTTATTCACTTGACTTGATCCGTAGGATTCCTATTTTATATTAATACCTCTTTCGAGGCTACTAACGTCTAACCCTAGGTTGATTAATTGAAATCTCTTTCTAATTAAAACCCCTAGTGTTGCATTAACTCGATCTATGGACTCCCATATTGGGTTTGACCCTAATCCGGTAGATTTTCGTCATCCTATCTCTAGGGTTGCGATCAACTCCGCTTAACTATGCTAGATCTACTCTTAAACAGGGACTTTTGCTCCACTGCCTAAGCACATCAATACTTGAATCAATATCCTGAAATATTAAAACAAGAATTAAGAACACATAATTAAGAACAAATCAAGTATTTACCATATAGTTCAGAAAATAATAACAAGATCCGTCTTAGGTTTCATCCCCCTCAGGTATTTGAGGGGTTTAGTTCATGTTTAATAAAGAATACATCTCAGAAGAAAGTAAAAAACAAAACATAAGAAAAACCATAAAACCCACTGAAGGAAATCGAAGGGAAGATCTTCCGTCTTGTGTGTGATTCTGGCTTTTGGGATGAATCAATTGGCTGTCTTCGAGTAATTCCCGTGTGTTCAGCCCTCTCTGCTCTTCGCCCCTCGTCAAAAGCCCCGGCCGTAAGGCTTCATTTAACTCCCCTTTAGGTGGCCCTCTAGGTGTTTATATAGGCTTTCGGATGCCTTACTTGGCCCACAAGTATCCTAATCCGAATGAAACTCATATTGGCCACGGCAGGGACACGCCCGTGTGAAACGCCCGTGTGAATCGAGCCCAAGGCCGTGTTCGAGTCTGCTAAAGTGGAACGGCCGTGTGGTGAACTCTAGGCCGTGTTGATTTCCTACTTTGGCCCATTTTCTCCGTTTTCGGCCCGTTTCTCGTTGTTTTCATCCTCCGATGCTCTCCTAAGTATAAAACATGAAATTAAAGGATTAGGAGCATCAAATTCCACAATTCAAGGGATTAAATCATCCAAAAGTATGCTAAATGTGGGATTAAAATATGTATATATTACGGTTTATCAGGTGCGCTTGCCTTTGTCGAAATAATAGTTAGTTTCGAGCTCCATCAAGTTTTTGGCACCATTGCCGGGGACTAAGATATTAGGAAAACTAATTTTTTATTACTTTAGCCATTTGCAATTTATTTTTTATTTTATTTTAACTTGGCTAATTTTTCTTTTATTTGCTTCTGGCAGGGAATTCTTGTTTATGACTAGAAGGAACCTGTCAGGACCATTACTCTTTGACAGTGATATTGAAGGTACCGTTCACAGAAATCCTAGAGAGATAAGGCGAAGCCTACAGTACATACAAGAAGAGCAAGAGGACGACACTAACACTACCGAAGAGATGGCTGATAATAATCCGCTACCTCATTTGGTTACCGCAAACCCGGTGAATCAAAATCCTGTTCCTCGAACTATGTATGATTATGCTAAACCTACTTTAACAGGGATTGAATCAAGTATTGTCAGACCTGCTATTGCTGCAAATAATTTTGAACTGAAACCTAACACTATACAGATGATCTAGCAATTTATTCAGTTTGATGGTTTGTAGGATGAGAATCCAAACAATCACTTGGCAAATTTTCTAGAGTTTTGCGACACTTTTAAAATTAATGGCATTTCTGATGATGCCATTCGCCTTCGGTTGTTTCCCTTCTCATTGAGAAACAAAGCTAAGCAGTGGTTGGACTCGTTACCACAAGGATCAATCACTACATGGGATAAAATGACCGAAAAATTTTTACTTAAATATTTTCCGCCGGCTAAAACGTCTAAGTTGAGGAATGATATCTCTTCTTTTGTGCAAATGGATTTAGAGACACTTTACGATGCATGGGAGAGATACAAGGATTTACTAAGAAGGTGCCCTCACCATGGGTTACCTTTGTGGCTACAGGTTCAAACCTTTTACAACGGTGTGAACCCCTCAACTAGGCAATTGATTGATTCAGCCGCCGATGGAACCCTAAATAACAAGACTCTTGAGGCGGCTTATGAGTTTATAGAGAAGATGTCACTGAATAACTATCAGTGGCAAGTTACAAGGGCAAGGCCAACAAAAGCTGCCATTGTTTTCAACCTCGACGCAGTGACCATGCTGTCGAACCAGGTAGAACTCCTTAATAAGAAAATTGATGGTTTGTATGGTTCTTCGCAGGTACATCCAATGATGCAGTGCAATACAAATAGAGGAGGGAGGAACAATACAGAATACCCACCCTACAACCCTGGCGTAGAAAGCAAGCAGACGAACTATATGGGTAATAATTTTAGATCTCAAAATAACCCCTATAGTAACAATTATAATCCAAGTTGGAAGAACCACCCAAACTTCTCATGGGGTGGTCAAGGAAATCAGAGACAACAACACTCTCCAGGCTTTCAACAGCAACCCTACCCGTAAGAGAAGAAGCTGAACCTAGAAGAGATGCTAACAAAATTCATCGCGGTGTCAGAGACACGTTTCCAAAACACCGAAACAGCGCTCAAAAATCAACAAGCATCGATTCAAGGGATCGAGAACCATTTAGGACAACTTGCTAAGATCATATCTGAACAACCACAAGGCAGCTTGCCAAGCAACACTGAAACTAACCCAAAAGAGTAAAGTCATGCCGTCTCTGTTCACGATAGTGAGGGGTTAGACGAACCAGAACTGAGGCAAGAGAATGTGGTAGGGGAAGGTAAGGTTGAGGTAAACCATGATAAACCAAAATCGGTAATTACAGAGCACCAACCTCGAGTGCCATACCCCAATGTGATGAAGAAAGACAACACAGATGAACAATTCGGTAAGTTTCTTAAACTTCTAAAGAAATTACATATTAACTTACCGTTCCTTGAAGCTCTTTCACAGATACCAGATTCAAGGAAATTTTTAAAAGAGCTGTTGATGAACAAACGGAGATTAGACGAGGCGTCGCATGTGGAGCTAAACGCAGTGTGCTCAGCAATTCTACAAAATAAACTACCACGAAAATTAAAAGATCCAGGGAGTTTTACAATTCCGTGCTTAATTGGTAGTTTACCTGTTAATAACGCTTTAGCTGATTTAGGGGCAAGCATCAATGTTATGCCTTATAAAATGTTTAAACAACTAGGTCTCGGGAAACCCAAACAAACTGGGATAAGCATTCAATTAGCTGATAAAACTATTAGAATTCCTAGGGGTATAATCGAAGATGTACTAGTAAAAATTGATAAATTCATATCCCCAGTAGGCTTTGTCGTTTTAGACATGGATGAGGATAATAATGTTCCTTTAATTTTAGGAAGACCCTTTTTAGCAACTGCCAAAACTAAAATTGATATTGATACAGGTGAACTCACACTTCGTGTAGGTGACGAAACGATCACTCTTCAGGCTCTTGACTCGGCTAGGACATCGAGTAATCAAGGTGAAAACATAAATTCCATTAATAACCATTTAGTTCAACCTTCTTTACAGGAAACACCACGAAACTACACAACTGAGCCAGATCCTAGACCTCGGGCCAATAAAGAAATAATTCATGAGGAACGAAGGCTTCAGACCGATGAACTAGACGAGTGGAAGAAACATTTCAAGGAGAAACTAAGAACACACGAAGCAAAACCGAGAGAACCCCCGAACGAGCTTATAGGAACAGCAAATCACTTTAAAATTGGAGATCAGGTACTGTTAGATGCAACTGATCCTTGAATTAGCACCTCGGAGCTTAAATCAAATGGAGCGACTCCTCTCATGGTACTCAATGTCTACCCATACGGAACAGTCGAGGTGACCAATCCCACATTCCGCACTTGTAAGGTAAACGCCACTCGACTCAAACTACATAGTGATCATAGAACTGATAGCAGGGGAGATCTGTAACATCCTGAAAAGGGCCTATGCATTTTTGGTCTAATTGTACGAACTGACATATCTTATGTGTTATGAATATATTTTGAACACTTTTGGAAACCTGGAAATGTATGGAAATGTTAAGTTTAAAAGAGGAAAGTGAACATTTTTAGAACCTTGGAAATGTAAGGAAATGTCTTGTAAGGAAATGTCATGGAAATGTAAGGAAATGTCTTGGAAATGTAAGGAAATGTCTTGTAAGGAAATGTCATGGAAATGTAAGGAAATGTCAAGTTTACAGAGCCGATCGAAAATTTTTGGAAACTTAGAAATGACCTAGAAATGACGAGTTTTAAGGTTTAAAAGGGGAAATTAAGGCAAGGTGGCCTTAAAAGAAAAAGTTTGTGAAATTTGACACACAAACAGGCTTGGAAAAGTGGTCTGAAGATGCCACTTAGGGCCTATGGAAATGGCGCCATATGCAAGAGGAATGGGCCTAAGTTCGAGTCACATGGGAAGCAAATAAAAGAAATTTTATTTTTGCTACAAGGAGCAGAGAGGTGGACGGCACATGGCTATAAATTAGGAGCTTTTATTATTTTATAAATAGTGGATAAATAAGGGATTTATTTATCATTATTTTCAAGAGATAATTGTTGGATTAAATTCTTTTAATTTGAATAAAGAGATAAAGAGGAAAATAAGGGAGAAGTGATGGCCAAGTAAGGGACTTTGAGTTTAATAATTTCGGCTAAGTAAGGATAGTTGCTGAATTATCTTTTATTTTAAGTGATAATTAAAGAGATAAAGCTATTAAAATAGAAGAGTGATGGCCAAGTAAGGGATTCTAAGTTAGTAATATCGGCTATAAAAGGAAAAGAGAGGCCATTCTGCATTATTTTCTTCTTCTTTGAAAGCCTCTGCAATTCTCTTCACCAAATCTTCTTCTTCTTTTATTTTTGCCAAGCCGAAATACCTTGTGATCTAGCCGAATCCTCCATCTTTATTCTTCCTTCTCTTTCTTTCTAATCCTCTAAAAGCCGAAAGTTGTGAGATCATCATCTAGCCATAGCCGAATCTCTCAAGGTTGAAGTGAAGGTGCAATCGATTTCTTCAAGTAAGGGTAAGATCTCATTCAGCCATCCTTTTTTCTTAAGATTTGCCAAATCTAGGACTAACCCCATTAATATCTTGTTGCCAAACTTTGAAGAGATCTTTCGGGATTTACTAAGTGTCGACTACAAGGAAGGAGAAGTTCTTTTCCCGAAGGTACACCATAGGCCACGTGTTCCCTAGTTATTCGGTGAGTTTCTGGATTTAGAATCCACAAGGTAAGTTTAAGTATACTAATCCTACTAGGATTTGGATTTATGGCCGAATGGCTTTTTATTAAAGTAGTAGGTGATTAATCAAATGTAGGGATTAAGGATCTAAGCATTAGATCAAGCTTTTCGTGATTTCAAGACCCTTCCTAAGTATGATAAGTTGTGGATATTTGGTTAAGAATTCGTATATTGATGATTAAATCGATTGTTCGATTAAGTGTGTTGATGGAGGCGAATACCATTCAAGAAGGGAAAGGGAAGGTCCCTATCCCGAAGTTTAAGAAGAGATCTGTCTCGCGCTTAGGGATTGGCCACCGGGTGTGGACCAATGTCGTAACAAGAAAGTAGGCAAATAGCCGTAGTATCGCCTAGTGATAGCATCGATTGAAAGCATAGTTCTCCAAGTGATCAGGTGTGTGATTAACCCACTCGCTTTTTCGGGTTTATGGTATATTGTATGTGTTGTGTAAATGCTAATATGTGCAATGGCGATTGTGAATGGTTACCCTTAAGGGTATATCGGAAATCAGTCGATGTTAATTATTAAGAATGTGAATATGCCAATGAGAATATGTTTGTATGCCAAATAGCATGTGCATGCATTATTTTACTATGTTATGACATTATCATATGTCGCATGTGCATGGGATGGGATATGAATGTGACTATCGAAGGAAAGGGTGTACTTTATGTACGTGGTCTAATGTTAGCCTTGTGCTTACGTTAGCGCTTGATGTTAGCTATGTGCTTCATCAAGGGAGGTGTTGGCTAGGTGCCCACCTCGGCGGTTGATAGTCGTGTGCATCACCGTGGACCGAATGATATGTGGGATCACTTAGGTGGTCGGTGGCTCACCACGCCTTGAGCAAAAGAAGTCCGCCAAGGTAAGATATGTGCGATCACTTAGGTGATCGGTGGCTCAGCCACGGCCTTGAGCAGCAAGTCTGCCAAGGTAAGATATGTGGGATCACTTAGTTGATCGGTGGATTAGCCACGGCCTTGGCCAGGGGGTCTGCCAAGGTAGGTGTAACGGATGGACCCTAGGTTGGGTTGGGTGCACTTTACATAAACTCATTATCCATCATATGGGTTGATGATGAAATGGGCCAAGCCCAGTATGTGGAAATTATGTGGTTAACTACCCTATTAGATGAATGTGATATGAATATGGGCCAAGCCCAGAATGTGATAACATGTGAATTTGATAATTGATATCGATATATGAGTTAATATGTGGTTAACATGTGGGTGGAATTCAGTGGACTAATTACACACCGAGTGCAGTATGACTCACCCAATTTTTACCAACATCGCAGTGAGAAATGTTGATCGGACCGGGTTGGAGTGGATACGAGGTGGCCCATGCGTAAGACGTTTATTTATTTAAAACAGTATATTATTAAGTATTTTTGTTAAATTATTTATTGTAATAAAGCCCAGTTAAAGTATTTGAGCATTTTATTATGTTTAAGCTAGACGACCATTAAATTATTATTGGGAAGTGCTTTTAATTTTGGCAACTTATATTTTAAAAGCTTATAATAAAGTTTTAATTTGGATATTTTTATCAAGCTTATATTATTTAGAATTTTTAATTGGACATGGTTTTCAAATGACAAAATTTTTAATGTTTTTCCCAAAAGTGAAATCAGTCTTCAAACGTTTTTCCGCAGTGGCATTTCAAATTCGGTCGTAACGAATGGTCCGGGTTTGGGGTGTTACAAATTGGTATCAGAGCCCGGTTCAAAACTCGGCTTTGAGGGTTTTGGGTCCAAAAATAATTTTTTCAAAGATGGGCTTTTCAAAAGTATGGGCTTTCATAAACTTTTCAGTTATTCGGCATGGCACTGTATCTCCTACCCAAGTCCACCGTAAGTACTTCTAATTGTTGAAGTGACTTGTTTATGTGAATGCTATAAGTATGAAGGGAACGTAGATTAGTGAACTAGGATCTGTTGAACCCTAGGGCTAGTGCACTCAAACACATGCATAAGACTTAAGGACTATTAAACAAACTGTGAAGTAAGTCGCGAGCTAGGGTGTGGCAAATCACAGTGCGCATGTCTAGGAGTGGATTCGATGTAAGAGCTTGGTATTTAAGCGAGTCCTCTTGACTCACCTCCTCTTTACTCGAATCCTACCTGTGCGTAGTAAACTGCTCACCTTAACCAAGAGGACTTATTCACTGCTAAACCAATCATTAAAACCCGAAAGGGACTAGCCATGCAGCTTTATAAAATTCTTAGTTTTAAAATCCCTAAATTACCCTTTTAATTGTAGTAAAAGATTATTGTGAAAATTTTTCCAAAATATCTCTGATTTACAAAATTACAAAAATGCCCTCAGATTGTAAATTACTAAAATACCCTTAGTTTTAAGATTTTCAAAAATACCCTCGACTTTTGTTAAAATATTTCTACTTTACAAAGATATCAAAAACTTCTTTTACAAATAACAAGATACCCCGATTTGGAAAACTTACTGAATCGCTTACGACTTCCAAAATTACCGAAATAACCTCGATTTCTGAAATTTTTGCAACACCTCCGATTTGGAAAACAAAATAACCCAGAGATTTTGTAAATTCTGAAATACCTTTAATTTGAAAAATATTTTTGAATTGACCCCGATTTATTACCAAAATACCCTCAGTAGGGAAAAGACGAAATTACCTGGTAGGGAAATGGATGGAATGGCCATAAAAGTGTAGTGAATGATGTTGTGAATGAATGTGACTTCGTGGAAAAATGAATGTGTCTCTGCTTATGAATGTGAATGTGACTCCCTGAGTTAGAGTAGTGAACTTGAACTAGAAACTTTGGTTGATCGAAAGAACTACTTCTGAACATCTCTTTTCATAAAACTGTTCGCGAATAATCAGGTGGAACAAAATTTCGATGCATAAAACTTTTTAATCAGATTAAATCGCGACGTTAGAAATGAGTTCTAGGGGACGTGAACTTAGAGACTGTGCCTAGAAAGTATGATGGTTCTATTAAGATCGTGCATGCGCAGCATAGCGTAGTGCGGTGAGTTAAGATGTACGATTATTCGTTAATAAGTAATTTCGAGGACGAAATTATTTTTAAGGAGGGTAGAACCGTGAACATCCTCGAAAGGGGCCTATGCATTTTTGGTTTAATTGTACAAACCGACATATCTTATGTGTTATGAATATATTTTGAACACTTTTGGAAACCTGGAAATGTATGGAAATGTTAAGTTTAAAAGAGGAAAGTGAACATTTTTAGAACCTTGGAAATGTAAGGAAATGTCTTGTAAGGAAATGTCATGGAAATGTAAGGAAATGTCTTGGAAATGTAAGGAAATGTCTTGTAAGGAAATGTCATGGAAATGTAAGGAAATGTCAAGTTTACAGAGCCGATCGAAAATTTTTGGAAACTTAGAAATGACCTAGAAATGACGAGTTTTAAGGTTTAAAAGGGAAATTAAGGCAAGGTGGCCTTAAAAGAAAAAGTTTGTGAAATTTTACACACAAACAGGCTTGGAAAAGTGGTCCAAGATGCCACTTAGGGCCTATGAAAATGGTGCCATATGCAAGAGGAATGGGCCTAAGTTCGAGTCACATGGGAAGCAAATAAAAGAAATTTTATTTTTGCTACAAGGAGCAGAGAGGTGGATCTTACATGGCTATAAATTAGGAGCTTTTATTATTTTATAAATAGTGGATAAATAAGGGATTTATTTATCATTATTTTCAAGAGATAATTGTTGGATTAAATTCCTTTAATTTGAATAAAGAGATAAAGAGGAAAATAAGGGAGAAGTGATGGCCAAGTAAGGGACTTTGAGTTTAATAATTTCGGCTAAGTAAGGATAGTTGCTGAATTATCTTTTATTTTAAGTGATAATTAAAGAGATAAAGCTATTAAAATAGAAGAGTGATGGCCAAGTAAGGGATTCTAAGTTAGTAATATCGGCTATAAAAGGAAAAGAGAGGCCATTCTGCATTATTTTCTATTCTTTGAAAGCCTCTGCCACTTTCTCTTCACCAAATCTTCTTCTTCTTTTATTTTTGCCAAGCCAAAATACCTTGTGATCTAGCCAATCCTCCATCTTTATTCTTCCTTCTCTTTCTTTCTAATCCTCCAAAAGTCTGAAAGTTGTGAGATCATCATCTAGCCATAGCCGAATCTCTGAAGGTTGAAGTGAAGGTGCAATCGATTTCTTCAAGTAAGGGTAAGATCTCATTCGGTTTCATCCTTTTTCTCAAGATTTGCGAAATCTAGGACTAACCCCATTAATATCTTGTTGCCAAAACTTTGAAGAGATCTTTCGGGATTTACTAAGTGTCGACTACAAGGAAGGAGAAGTTCTTTTCCCGAAGGTACACCATAGGCCACGTGTTCCCTAGTTATTCGGTGAGTTTGGATTTAAAATCCACAAGGTAAGTTTAAGTATACTAATCCTACTAGGATTTGGATTTATGGCCGAATGGCTTTTTATTAAAGTAGTAGGTGATTAATCAAATGTAGGGATTAAGGATCTAAGCATTAGATCAAGCTTTTCGGGATTTCAAGACCCTTCCTAAGTATGATAAGTTGTGGATATTTGGTTAAGAATTCGTATATTGATGATTAAATCGATTGTTCGATTAAGTGTGTTGATGGAGGCGAATACCATTCAAGAAGGGAAAGGAAGGTCCCTATCCCGAAGTTTAAGAAGAGATCTGTCTCGGCGGCTGGGATTGGCCACCGAGGTGTGGACCAGCGCGCGGAACAAGAAAGTAGGCAAATAGTCGTAGTATCGCCTAGTGATAGCATCGATGATCGAAAGCATAGTTCTCCAAGTGATCGGTGTGTGATTAACCCACCGCTTTCCGGGTTTATGGTATATTGTATGTGTTGTGTAAATGCTAATATGTGCGATGGCGATTGTGAATGGTTACCCTTAAGGGTATATCGAAATCAGTCGGTGTTAATTATTAAGAATGTGAATATGCCAATGAGAATACGTTTGTATGCCGAATAGCATGTGCATGCATTATTTTACTATGTTATGACATTATCATATGTCGCATGTGCATGGGATGGGATATGAATGTGACTATCGAAGGAAAGGGTGTACTTTATGTACGTGGTCTAATGTTAGCCTTGTGCTACGTTAGCGCTTGATGTTAGCTATGTGCTTCATCAAGGGAGGTGTTGGCTAGGTGCCCACCTCGGCGGTTGATAGCTATGTGCATCACCGTGGACTGAATGATATGTGGGATCACTTAGGTGATCGGTGGCTCAGCCACGGCCTTGAGCAGCAAGTCTGCCAAGGTAAGATATGTGGGATCACTTAGTTGATCGGTGGATTAGCCACGGCCTTGGGCAGGGGGTCTGCCAAGGTAGGTGTAACGGATGGACCCTAGGTTGGGTTGGGTGCACTTTGCATAAACTCATTATTTGTCATATGGGTTGATGATGAAATGGGCCAAGCCCAGTATGTGGAAATTATGTGGTTAACTACCCTATTAGATGAATGTGATATGAATATGGGCCAAGCCCAGAATGTGATAACATGTGAATTTGATAATTGATATCTGATATATGAGTTAATATGTGGTTAACATGTGGGTGGAATTCAGTGGACTAATTACACACTGTGTAACACCCCAAACCCGGCCCATTCGTTATGACCGAATTTGAGATGCCACTGCGGAAAAACGTTTGAAGACTGATTTCACTTTTGGGAAAAACATTAAAAATTTTGTCATTTGAAAACCATGTTCAATTAAAAATTCTAAATAATATAAGCTTGACAAAAATATCCAAATTAAAAGCACTTCCAAATAATAATTTAATGGTCGTCTAGCTTAAACATAATAAAAATGTTCAATCACTTTAATGGGCCTTATTACAATAAACACTTAATCAAAATACTAAAAATATAACTACTTAATTAATTAAAATATCTTTCTGCATGGAAATCGCTTCGCATGGCCACCTTTGTATCCACTCCAACCCGGTCCAAAAATCACGATCACCGCGATGTTTAATAAAAATTGGGTTAGTCATACGCACTCGAGTGTGTAATTAGTCCACTTTGAATTCCACCCACATGTTAACCACATATTAACTCATATATCGATATCAATTATCAAATTCACATGTTATCACATTCGGGCTTGGCCCATATTCATATCACATTCATCTAATAGGGTAGTAAACCACATAATTTCCACATACTTGGGCTTAGCCCATTTCCACACTGATCCATATTCATATACTGGGCTTTGCCCATTTTTACATTAATCCACATATCATATTGGGCTTGGCCCATTTCCACATATGTTCACATACGAAATCATGCAATTATGAAGCCCAACCCAAACCTAGGGTCCATCCGCTACACACCCCTTATCCAAATTTACTACACACCAGGGGATTAACAAATCACCCTCTCCTTTTTACTCCAAAGCCAATCAATGCCGTCCACGTGCAATTAAGCACAATAATCCACAACGCGACCTCAGTCAGCGCCAATCCACGATGTAGCCGTAGCTAACACCAAAACCACGATGGGACACATAGTCACTCATCAACCACGATATGGCACATAGCCGATATCAACCACGATGAGGCACATAGCCACTCATCAAGCCACGCGAACTAAATCGCAATTAATCCACAACGTGACCTCGACCAACGTCAATCCACGATGTAGCTCAAGGCTAACATCAAAAACCACGATGGGACACATAGTCACTCATCAACCACGATATGGCACATAGCCGATATCAACCACGATGAGGCACATAGCCACTCATCAAGCCACGCGAACTAAATCACAATTAATCCACAACGTGACCTCGACCAACGTCAATCCACGATGTAGCTCAAGGCTAACATCAAAACCACGATGGGACACATAGTCACTCATCAACCACGATATGGCACATAGCCGATATCAACCACGATGAGGCACATAGCCATTCATCAACCACGATATGGCACATAGCCGATATCAACCACGATGAGGCACATAGCCACTCATCAAGCCACGCGAACTTAATCGCAATTAATCCACAACGCGACCTCAGTCAACGTCAATCCACGATGTAGCTCAAGGCTAACATCAAACCACGTACTCGAAGTACACCCGTACCTTCTTTCATATCCCAACCCATGCACATGCCACATAAAATAATGATACAATGTAATGATGCATGAGCATGTTCATCAAGCATATTATCACATATTCATATTAATAATCACATATCATCAGTTTGGTACTTACCGGATTATCGACATACCCCTTGAGGGTATCCATATCACAATTTCCACTGCACTAGTTAGCACATTCATAATACATACACATTTCACATACATATCATATACCCGAAAAACGGTGGGTCAATCACACACCTGATCACTTGGAGAACTATGCTTTCGATCATCGATGCTATCACTAGGCGATACTACGGCTGTTTGCCTACTTTCTTGTTTTGACGCTGGTCCACACCCGGTGGCCAATCCCTAACTATCTAGAGACAGATCTCTTCTTAAACTTCGGATAGGGACCTTCCCTTTCCTTCTTGAATGGTATTCGCCTCTATCAACACACTTAATCGTAACAATCGATTTAATCATCAATATACGAATTCTTAACCAAATATCCACAACTTATCATACTTACCGAAAGGGTCTTGAAATCCCGAAAAGCTTGATCTAATGCTTAGATCCTTAATCCCTACATTTGATTAATCACCTACTACTTTAATAAAAAGCCATTTGGCCATAAATCCAAATCCTAGTAGGATTAGTATACTTAAACTTACCTTGTTGCCGTTTGACTTAAGAATCAAGTCTTGAAATCTCTGCTATACTCTTCTTGCATTCGGCCAAGCATTGAATCAATTAACTTGGTTAGTTTTTGGCTTTTGAATAATTAATGAACACATATATTTACCAAACATGGCCTTGGCCGAATACTATAGACACTTACCTTGTGGATTTTAAATCCCGAAACTCACCGAATAACTAGGGAACATGTGGCCTATGGTGTACCTTCGGGAAAAGAACTTTTCCTTGTAGTCGACACTTAGTAAATCCCGAAAGATCTCTTCAAAGTTTCGGCAACAAGATATTAATGGGGTTAGTCCTAGATTTCGGCAAATCTTAAGAAAAAAGGATGAAACCGAATGAGATCTTACCCTTACTTGAAGAAATCGATTGCACCTTCACTTCAACCTTCAGAGATTCGGCTATGGCTAGATGATGATCTCACAACTTTCGACTTTTGGAGGGATTAGAAAGAAAAGAGAAGGAAGAATAAAGATGGAGGATTCGGCTATGGGTTCTAATGGAGAGGAAAATATTCGGCTAGGTTCCAACAATTACTTAATTTCGGCTTGACAAAAGAAAAGAAAGAAAAGAAGAGAAGAGAGCACTAAGAATTCGGAAGAGAAAGGAGGAAGCACAAATTGATGAGTAGCCCTCCTTCCTTCCTTTTATAGCCGAAATTATCATCTAGGGAGTCCCTTACTTGGCCACCACTCGTCTATTTTAATAGCTTTATCTCTTTAATTATCACTTAAAATAAAAGATAATTCAGCAACTATCCTTACTTAGCCGAAATTATTAAACTCAAAGTCCCTTACTTGGCCATCACTTCTCCCTTATTTTCCTCTTTATCTCTTTATTCAAATTAAAAGAATTTAATCCAACAATTATCTCTTGAAAATAATGATAAATAAATCCCTTATTTATCCACTATTTATAAAATAATAAAAGCTCCTAATTTATAGCCATGTGCCGTCCACCTCTCTGCTCATTGTAGCAAAATAAAAATTTCTTTTATTTGCTACCCATGTGACTCGAACTTAGGCCCATTCCTCTTGCATATGGCGCCATTTCCATAGGCCCTAAGTGGCATCTTCAGACCACTTTTCCAAGCCTGTTTGTGTGTCAAATTTCACAAACTTTTTTTAAGGCCACCTTGCCTTAATTTCCCCTTTTAAACCTTAAAACTCGTCATTTCTAGGTCATTTCTAAGTTTCCAAAAATTTTCGATCGGCTCTGTAAACTTGACATTTCCTTACATTTCCAAGTTTCCAAAAATGTTCACTTTCCATTTTCCTTACATTTCCTAGTTTCCAAAAATGTTCACCTTTCATTTTTAAACTTAACATTTCCATACATTTTCAGGTTTCCAAAAATGTTCATTTCTAACTTATTTTCACTCATTTCCGGGTTTCCAAAAATATTCAAAATTTATTCATAATACTTAAAACATGTCACTTCATACAATTAAACTGAAAATGCATAGGCCCTATTTTAGGATGTTACAGTTCTACCCTCCTTAAAAATAATTTCATCCTCGAAATTACTTATTAACGAATAATCGTACATCTTAACTCACCGCACTTTACTACGCTTATGTCGCACTCTCGATCTTAATAGAACCATCATACTTTCTAGGCACAGTCTCTAAGTTCACGTCCCCTAGAACTCATTTCTAACGTCGCGATTTAATCGATTAAAAAGTTTTATGCATCGTAAATTTTGTTCCACCGATTATTCGCGAATGCAGTTTTATGAAAAGAGATGTTCGAAGTAGTTCTTTCGATCAACCAAAGTTTCTAGTTCAAGTTCACTACTCTAACTCGTGGAGTCACATTCACATTCATAAGCAGAGACACATTCATTTTTCCATGAAGTCACATTCATTCACAACATCATTCACTACACTTTTATGGCCATTCCATCCATTTCCCTACCTGTGTAATTTCGTCTTTTCCCCTACGAGGTATTTTGGTAATAAATCGGGTCAATTCGAAAATATTTTTCAAATTAGAGGTATTTCAGAATTTACAAAATCTTTGGGTTATTTTGTTTTCCAAATCGAGAGGTGTTGCAAAAATTTGAAATCGAGGTTATTTCAGTAATTTTGGAAGTCGAAATGATTCAGTAAATTTTCCAAATCAGGGTATCTTGTTATTTGTAAAACAGAAGTTTTTGATATCTTTGTAAAGTAGAAATATTTTAACAAAAGTCGAGGGTATTTTTGAAAATCTTAAAAATTAAGGGTATTTTAGTAATTTACAATACAGGGGCATTTTTGTAATTTTGTAAATCGGAGATATTTTGGAAAAAAATTTTACAATAATCTTTTACTACAATTAAAAGGGTAATTTAGGGATTTTAAAACTAGAAATTTTATAAAACTGCATGGCTAGTCCCTTTCGGGTTTTAATGATTGGTTTAGCCCGTGAATAAGTCCTCTTGGTTAGGGTGAACGGTTTCTACGCACCAGGTAGGATTCGAGTAAAGAGGAGGTGAGTCGCTAGGACTGCTTAAGTACCAAGCTCTTACTGAATACCAATCCTAGACATGCGTACTATGGTTGCCACACCTTAACTCGGTGACTTACTTCACAGGTTTGTTTAATAGTCCTTAAGTCTTATGCATGTGTTTGAGTGCACTAGCCCTAGGGTTCAATAGCCCTAATCTACTAATCTACGATCCCTTAATGCCCATATAGTTCACATATTCAAACCACTTCAATAGCCAGAAGTACTTACCTGGTGGACTTCGGGCCGGAGATACAGGTGCCATGCCAGAATAACCTGAAAAGTTTATGAAAGCCCATACCTTTGAAAAGCCCATCTTTGAAAAAAATTATTTTTGGACCCAAAACCCTCAAAGCCGAGTTTTGAATCGGGCTTTGATACCAATTTGTAACACCCCAAACCCGGCCCATTCGTTATGACCGAATTTGAGATGCCATCATGAAAAACGCTTTGAAGACCGATTTCACTTTTGGGAAAAACATTAAAAATTTTGTCATTTGAAAACCATGTTCAATTAAAAATTCTAAATAATATAAGCTTGACAAAAATATCCAAATTAAAAGCACTTCCAAATAATAATTTAATGGTCGTCTAGCTTAAACATAATAAAAATGTTCAATCACTTTAATGGGCCTTATTACAATAAACACTTAATCAAAATACTAAAAATATAACTACTTAATTAATTAAAATATCTTTCTCGCATGGAAATCGTACGCATGGCCACCTTTGTATCCACTCCAACCCGGTCCAAAAATCACGATCACCTCGATGTTTAATAAAAATTGGGTGAGTCATACGCTGCACTCGATGTGTAATTAGTCCACTTTGAATTCCACCCACATGTTAACCACATATTAACTCATATATCGATATCAATTATCAAATTCACATGTTATCACATTCGGGCTTGGCCCATATTCATATCACATTCATCTAATAGGGTAGTTAACCACATAATTTCAACATACTGGGCTTAGCCCATTTCCACACTGATCCATATTCATATACTGGGCTTTGCCCATTTTTACATTAATCCACATATCATATTGGGCTTGGCCCATTTCCACATATGTTCACATACAAAATCATGCAATTATGAAGCCCAACCCAAACCTAGGGTCCATCCGCTACACACCCCCTTATCCAGCCTACCACACACCAGGGGATTACAAATCACCCTCTCCTTTTTACTCCAAAGCCAATCAATGCCGTCCACGTGCAATTAAGCACAATAATCCACAACGCGACCTCAGTCAGCGCCAATCCACGATGTAGCCGTAGCTAACACCAAAACCACGATGGGACACATAGTCACTCATCAACCACGATATGGCACATAGCCGATATCAACCACGATGAGGCACATAGCCACTCATCAAGCCACGCGAACTAAATCGCAATTAATCCACAACGTGACCTCAATCAACGTCAATCCACGATGTAGCTCAAGGCTAACATCAAAAACCACGATGGGACACATAGTCACTCATCAACCACGATATGGCACATAGCCGATATCAACCACGATGAGGCACGTAGCCACTCATCAAGCCACGCGAACTAAATCGCAATTAATCCACAACGTGACCTCAGTCAACGTCAATCCACGATGTAGCTCAAGGCTAACATCAAAACCACGATGGGACACATAGTCACTCATCAACCACGATATGGCACATAGCCGATATCAACCACGATGAGGCACATAGCCATTCATCAACCACGATATGGCACATAGCCGATATCAACCACGATGAGGCACATAGCCACTCGTCAAGCCACGCGAACTTAATCGCAATTAATCCACAACGCGACCTCAGTCAACGTCAATCCACGATGTAGCTCAAGGCTAACATCAAACCACGTGCTCGAAGTACACCCGTACCTTCTTTCATATCCCAACCCATGCACATGCCACATAAAATAATGATACAATTTAATGATGCATGAGCATGTTCATCAAGCATATTATCACATATTCATATTAATAATCACATATCATCAGGTTTGGTACTTACCGGATTATCGACATACCCCTTGAGGGTATCCATATCACAATTTCCACTGCACTAGTTAGCACATTCATAATACATACACATTTCACATACATATCATATACCCGAAAAACGGTGGGTTAATCACACACCTGATCACTTGGAGAACTATGCTTTCGATACTGATGCTATCACTAGGCGATACTACGGCTATTTGCCTACTTTCTTGTTTTGACGCTGGTCCACACCCCGGTGGCTAATCCCTAACTGCCGAGACAGATCTCTTCTTAAACTTCGGGATAGGGACCTTCCCTTTCCCGTCTTGAATGGTATTCGCCTCTATCAACACACTTAATCAGAACAATCGATTTAATCATCAATATACGAATTCTTAACCAAATATCCACAACTTATCATACTTACCGAAAGGGTCTTGAAATCCCAAAAGCTTGATCTAATGCTTAGATCCTTAATCCCTACATTTGATTAATCACCTACTACTTTAATAAAAAGCCATTCGGCCATAAATCCAAATCCTAGTAGGATTAGTATACTTAAACTTACCTTGTTGCCGTTTGACTTAAGAATCAAGTCTTGAAATCTCTCGCTATACTCTTCTTGCATTCGGCCAAGCATTGAATCAATTAACTTGGTTAGTTTTTGGCTTTTGAATAATTAATGAACACATATATTTACCAAACATGGCCTTGGCCGAATACTATAGACACTTACCTTGTGGATTTTAAATCCCAAAACTCACCGAATAACTAGGGAACACGTGGCCTATGGTGTACCTTCGGAAAAGAACTTTTCCTTGTAGTCGACACTTAGTAAATCCCGAAAGATCTCTTCAAAGTTTCGGCAACAAGATATTAATGGGGTTAGTCCTAGATTTCGGCAAATCTTAAGAAAAAAGGATGAAACCGAATGAGATCTTACCCTTACTTGAAGAAATCGATTGCACCTTCACTTCAACCTTCAGAGATTCGGCTATGGCTAGATGATGATCTCACAACTTTCGACTTTTGGAGGGATTAGAAAGAAAAGAGAAGGAAGAATAAAGATGGAGGATTCAGCTATGGCTTCTAATGGAGAGGAAAATATTCGTAATTTCGGCTTGACAAAAGAAAAGAAAGAAAAGAAGAGAAGAGAGCACTAAGAATTCGGAAGAGAAAGGAGGAAGCACAAATTGATGAGTAGCCCTCCTTCCTTCCTTTTATAGCCGAAACTATCATCTAAGGAGTCCCTTACTTGGCCACCACTCCTCTATTTTAATAGCTTTATCTCTTTAATTATCACTTAAAATAAAAGATAATTCAGCAACTATCCTTACTTAGCCGAAATTATTAAACTCAAAGTCCCTTACTTGGCCATCACTTCTCCCTTATTTTCCTCTTTATCTCTTTATTCAAATTAAAAGAATTTAATCCAACAATTATCTCTTGAAAATAATGATAAATAAATCCCTTATTTATCCACTATTTATAAAATAATAAAAGCTCCTAATTTATAGCCATGTGCCGTCCACCTCTCTGCTTCATTGTAGCAAAATAAAAATTTCTTTTATTTGCTTCCCATGTGACTCGAACTTAGGCCCATTCCTCTTGCATATGGCGCCATTTCCATAGGCCCTAAGTGGCATCTTCTGACCACTTTTCCAAGCCTTGTTTGTGTGTCAAATTTCACAAACTTTTTTAAGGCCACCTTGCCTTAATTTCCCTTTTAAACCTTAAAACTCGTCATTTCTAGGTCATTTCTAAGTTTCCAAAATTTTCGATCGGCTCTGTAAACTTGACATTTCCTTACATTTCCAAGTTTCCAAAAATGTTCACTTTCCATTTTCCTTACATTTCCTAGTTTCCAAAAATGTTTACCTTCCATTTTTAAACTTAACATTTCCATACATTTTCAGGTTTCCAAAAATGTTCATTTCTAACTTATTTTCACTCATTTCCGGGTTTCCAAAAATATTCAAAATTTATTCATAATACTTAAAACATGTCACTTCATACAATTAAACCGAAAATGCATAGGCCCTATTTTAGGATGTTACACACTGAGTCTGTATGACTCACCCAATTTTTACCAACATCGCAGGTGAGAAATGTTGATCGGACCGGGTTGGAGTGGGTACGAGGTGGCCCATGCAGAAGACGTTTTATTTATTTAAAACAGTATATTATTAAGTATTTTTGTTAAATTATTTATTGTAATAAAGCCCAGTTAAAGTATTTGAGCATTTTATTATGTTTAAGCTAGACGACCATTAAATTATTATTGGGAAGTGCTTTTAATTTTGGAAACTTATATTTTAAAAGCTTATAATAAAGTTTTAATTTGGATATTTTTATCAAGCTTATATTATTTAGAATTTTTAATTGGACATGGTTTTCAAATGACAAAATTTTTAATGTTTTTCCCAAAAGTGAAATCAGTCTTCAAACGTTTTTCCGCAGTGGCATTTCAAATTCGGTCGTAACGAATGGGCCGGGTTTGGGGTGTTACAAGAGGAGTTTCAACTTCTTAAACCACCATGAATACGTGAATGAGAGGTAAGTCTAGCTTAAGACTTTAAACGAGTGCTTCTCGGGAGGCAACCCGAGCACTAACCCCTTTAATTTTTAGATCTTTGATTTTTAGCACCTAACTAAAAACTAACCAAGTTAATAAAGTGTAGGTTTCCGTAACACATGGCCTTGCACACGGGCGTGGCCGTGGCCGTGTGGAGATCACGGATTTGCACACTGGCATGGCAGAGATCGTACGAACCAAGGATGAAAAATCCTCAAATCACGGACAGTTATAAAATGCCACGGCCGTGCGATGCGGCTGTGGTCGACACTAAGAAAGTCACACGGGTATGAGACACGCCTGTGCTTTGAGGCCGTGGCCGACAATGAGAAAGATACACGGGCGTGGAGACCTCTACACAAGCGTGGGAGAAACGAACAAGCCACCACACGGCCGTGCGATATGGCCGTATGACTTAACATGCCCACAGCACACGGGCGTGGGCAGCAACCAGCTCCCTGATTCTTATTTAAAACCCCCTCTTCTCACTTTCTCCCTAAATTCATCTTCTCCCAACCCCCAGCCACCACACCCCCTTTCTCTTCTCACTATCGTCTCCCTTCATTTTCCTTTCCCCTTTCCCTCATTCTCTTTCTTTCAACATCCTCACCACCATCTCCATGTCGAAGAAGCGAAAGGACCCTAGCACAGTCTCCCCGTGCGAGACCGTTCTAAAGAAGTTCATGCTAGCCGCTTCATCGACTCGACAAGCCAAGGACATTTGAGTCCATTTAGTTTTTCTTTTTCTTTTCTCTTCTCCTTTATTTTCCTTCTATTTATCTTTCTTGTGCTAAAACTATATTATTATATTTTGATTTCATTAATTTAGGTTCTAAAGACTGTTAGGGAATCACTACACCACGACCCTAGTATCCACCACCACCGGCGTATCCTCTTCCAACTCGGCCCGAATTTCCCTCGTTTCTTTTATTTTACTCCATCCAAACTTCAGGAAGTTTCACTTCTCTCCCTCTTATGATTTTCTTATTATATTGTGGATATCTATTTTTTGTACATTGAGGACAATGTATATCTTAAGTGTGGGGGGTGAATTTTATTCAAGTTCCTAACTTTTTGCATTATTCTCAAATCCCTGAATTTTATCTTTTTCTCAAGCCACTTTCTTATATCACTGTCAGAATGAAATTTCTTTTGATTTATGATTTTCATTGATATGTTTTGGATTAAGTCATAGTTAATTGTGCATTGATGATTTAAACTTTAATATATTAGAGAATCAAGCATGATAAGTCTATTTTCCGTAATTAAAAATGTCTAGGTTGTTTTCCTAAATTTAAATATTACTTTGAAGTTTGAAATTTGCAAGGTTGACATCAAAAACCATAATTTTTGTGAGATTTTGAGTCTTTTAGAGCATATTCTTTTCTTTCTCACTCTATTATTGGTTTTGAGTGTGTCAACATTGATTTGTTATTCTAGAACTTGCTTCGATCATACATATCGAGACCACACCTCTGATTTGATATACTGAGATGATAAAGGCACCTAGGTTTTGACCCACTTATTCCACTAAAAAAGCCTACCCATTTAATTAACCCCTAGTAAACCCCTTTAAATCCTAATCAATCATTTATTGACTCACCCATTAATATTAACCCAAGACCCATTCTTTTTTATTCATTGAGAATTTTTCCTTCTTGGTTTAACCCTTTTTGTCGAGATTTGATTTGAGCAGTTGCCTAACTATGTTCTCTATTTCAGTTGTTTAAAGTTCTTTATTATTATTTGGATGTTCTTATTCTTAAAAAAAACGAATTATATTCATTATTAGTTCTATGTTATTTGAGCTTATGCGTTTAATTCCGCATTTTAAGAAGAAGCTCGTGTTATTAGTGATTAATTCTTAATTGATGTAATTGTTTAAGTTTTAGTTATTTTTCTAGTTAGGTAATTTATAAATTCAATCTCGATACTAACCCTCTAATTCAGCCTTTATCCACACCTTTAACCCAAGCCCCATTACAACCCTTTAAAAGACCTTTTGATTTGTGTATCATCTCATTTTATAGTGGTGGAGATTTAATTTTCATGCAAGCCTATGGGATTAACTTTTCATGTTTGACTTTTGAGTGCTTAATTTTTTAACCTTAAACACTTTGAGTGATTTGAGTGAATATTTAGTGAGGATGTTAATACTTGTCAGTTTTGAATCAGAGGTAATTATTTAGCTAAGGGGAAACACCTATGATTTCATGCTATAAAAATCTATGACTTAGATTATTTGAATCTCTCGAACTTTTTTAGTTAAATTATCCATGTATGAATTATCTATGAAGTATGTTAAAACATTATTGATGAGAATTATGAATTGAGGGAGTTAATTTTAATTGTGAGTTGAGGATTTTGCTTGAGGATAAGCAAACGCTTAACTGTGGGGGTACTTGATAAACTATAATTTACACATATTTTAACCCCATGCTTGGCTTAATTTTGGATGAATATTCATTAGATTTGATGAATTCGATGCTCATAATCTCTTAATTTCATGTTTTATACTCAGGAGAGCTTAGGGAGTTGAAAAGAATGAGAAACGGGCCAAAAACGGAGAAAATGGGCCAAAGTAAGAAATCAACACGGCCTGGAGTTCACCACACGGTTGTGCCACTTTAGCAAACTCGAACATGGCCTTGGGCTCGATTCACACGGGCGTGTCCCTGCCGTGACCCGTTTTAGTTCCACTCGGAATAGGATACTTGTGGGCCAAGTAAGGCATCCTGAAAGCCTATATAAACACCCTAGAGGGCAACCTAAAAGGGGAGTCGATGTAATCCTTCCGCCGTGGCTTTTGACGGTGTGCGAAGCCAGCAGAAGAAGGCCGAATATAGGAATTACTCAAGAAAGCCGCTTGATCCATCTCGTGCCGGAATCACGCTGAAGACTGAGGATTTTCCCTTCAATTTCCTTCAAGGGGTTTTAGGGTTTTTCTTTATGTTTTGTTATTTAATTTCTTCTGAGATGTATTCTTTTATAAGCATGAACTAAACCCCTTAAATACCTGAGGGGGATGAAACCTAAGACGAATCTTGATATTGTTTTCTGAACTGTATGATAAATACTTGATTTGTTCTTAATTATATGTTCTTAATTCTTGCTTTAATATTTCAGGATATTGATTCAAGTATTGATGTGCTTATTCGGAGGAGCAAAAGTCCCTGTTTAAGAGTAGATCTAGCATAATTAAGCGGAGTTGATCGCACTCCTAGAGATAGGATGACGAAAATCCGCTGGATTAGGGTCAAACCTAATATGGGAGTCCATAAATCGAGTTAATGCAACACTAGGGTTTTAATTAGAAAGAGATTTCAATTAATCAGCCTAGGGTTAGACGTTAGTAGCCTCGAGAGAGGTATTAATATAAATTAGGGAATCCTACGGATCAAGTCAAGTGAATAAATCGTCTGGTTCAGAGTTAAATAACAAGTGAAGTCTAGGTGGATTCTTCCTCGGGTATTGTCTTAATCAATTGGTTTTCCCAAAAGTATTTTCCCAATTCATTCTCTGTGTCTTGGCATCCTTAGCATAGTAATTAGTTAGATAAATATCAATCCCCTTTATTTTAGGCTAGATAATAAAAAGATAGTTAATACTAGTACTCTTGGTCCTTGAGGATACGATATTCTGGACTCACCACAGCTATACTACTGTCCGATAGGTACACTTGCCTTTGTCGAAATAATAGTTAGTTTCGAGCTCCATCACTATGTTTATGAGATACGGATAATGTTTGAATTTTGAATACGACTCTACGGATATGTTCGACGATCAAATCGACAAGTGTAAATTCCCGGTTGAACCTTAGGAATAGTTTAGGACGCTAGTGACATGTCATTAGGTTATTGTGTTGGCTTCGAGCCACAATATCGATAGTACGGGTGCGAGTGATACCTTGATTTGGCTACAGGCCATGGTATAGGTATTTCGGAAAGGAGTTACCTTGATTTGGCTACGGGCCATGGTATAGGTACTCCAGAATAAGTTACCTTGATTTGGCTTCGAGCCATGGTATAGGTACTTATCGATTGAGATCTTTGAGTATTCGACTTCTATTCTGAATGGTTCAACGGGTAAAGGAATGATGTGGTTGAGAAAGAGGTTAGTACGAGGCGATAAAGGTACGTACAGAACCTATTCTAGTATTAAATAGAGAAAGTTCAATGAGATGGTATTTGATCATGTTTTGAGACATGAGAAAGGTTTGTAGTTAATGTGTATATGGTGATGTTATGTAAAATTGGTTGATTTGCATTTATTTGATGAATTAAGTTATTCACATACGAGCTTACTAAGCTATGAAGCTTACTTTGTGTTATTTTTCTATGTTTTATAGTGAATGAAGGCTAGCTCGGATCCGGGAGTCGTCGGGAACATCATCGCACTATCAAGCATCTGATTGGTACTTTTGAGTTGTATAAATATGCTATATTGTATTTATAGTCTACTTGTGGAATTTTGGTTGTGAATATAGCCATGAGAGTTGGCTTGTAAATGATGTTAATATGGTTGTGTGTTTAGCTATTAGAAATGGCTTGTAAATGCATATGTTTTGGTTGTATATATAGCCATTAGTGATGGCTTATTTTGGTATGTTTAGTATGAAAATGGTTATGGTTTTATAGTTGCAAATGGTTAATTGATTTATGGAGATTAATGCTTGAGAAATGCTTTGGTGAAGTATGATTTTAGAAGTTGAGTTGATAAGTATTTGAATAGGTAATTGGCATTGAATTGAGTATTGAATTTGGTTGAAATGGATATGGTATGAATTGTGTTTTTGGTTGATGATTTTGGCTGCCTATTGTATGATGAAATGGTACCATTTTGGTTGCTTATTTGAGCATGAGAAAAGGTGGCAAATTGGCCTTGCAAATGGCCTATTTTTGTCCACACGGGCAGAGACACAGGCGTGTGTCTCAGCCGTGTGCGACACACGGTCATGCTACACGGCCGTGTGTCCCCTGGTGTTGAAATTAAATGAAGTCAGTATGCTCCACACGGTCTTACACACGGGCGTGTGACCGGCCTTGTGGTACAAGTCAGTATACCCCCTAAATGGCACACGGCCTAGCACACGGGCGTGTGACTTGGCCGTGTTGCATAAGTCAATATACCCTACAGGTTTGGCATGGCCTAGTACACGGCCAGGCACACGGACGTGTGAGGCCAATTCGAAGGGCACACGGGCAAGACACACGAGCGTGTGGTCGGCCATGTGACCCAAGTCAGTATGTATGCCCTGTTTCCACACGACCTGTGACACGGGCGTGTCTGAAGCCGTGTGAGGCACACGGCCTATTCACACGGGCGTGTGACCCCTGAATGATTGAAAAATTTCTAAGTTTTCCAAGAATTTTGTATGTTATCAGTTTAATCTTGAACCACTTCTAAAGCTTATTTAAGGCCTCGTAGGCCCTTATAAGGGACAATGTGATTGTATTAAACGATTTATGAGAATGAATGCTTTATGTTTGATAAATGTATGCTATATGTTAGGAATTGATCGATAATACCTCGTAACCCTATTTTGACGATGAATACGGGTGAGGGGTGTTACAAATAAAAAGGATACATTTACAACATAGAATTGAGTTAAGAGTTAGCATTAACGGGTTAAAAAATGTTAGGATCAATGGGGTTTACTAGGGGTTTGCACAACAAATAAGGTGGTTAAAGGTTAAATGGGTTAAATCCTAAGTGCCTTTATCATCTCAGTATATCAAATCAATAATGTGGTCTCGACATGTATAATCGAAGCAAGTTCTAGAATAACATATCAAGTTGACACACTCACAACCAAAAATTAAATGAGCATAAAAAATATATGCTTTATAGGTTCAAAATCTGACAAAAAATAATAGTTTTGATGTCAAACTTGCAAATTTAAAATTTCAAGATAATATTTCAATTCAAGGAGACAACAAAAAAAAATTATTTCTGAGAAAAAAAAACTTACCATGCTTGACTCTCTCGTGTCTTAAAATATAAATCACACAATGCACAAAAATCTACAAATTATTTCAAAACTGAATCAATAAAAACTCCAAATTAAAAGAAATTACTTCAATGTTAGGTTCGAGAAAATTAGTTAGACACAAACAATAATTTAGGGGTTATATCGCATAAACATATAAAATCCTCCCCACACTTAAGATGTACATTGATAATTAAAATCACAGAATAAGTACAATATTATAAGGAGAAAGAGAACTGAAACTGCCTAAATTTGGATGAATTCGTCAGAATATTGAAAACTGGAATCATGGGCAACTCTAAATGAAGTGCATTTTTCTGAGCAAACTAATAAGAAAATAGACAAAAATGAATAAGAAGATAAAGAGATAACAAAAAAGAAAAATAGCCGACAAAACAATAAAAGTACAGTGCATAATAAAATAAAATAAAAACAAATAAAAATCAAAAGCAAAAGCAAAAGCAAAAGCAAAAGCAAAAGCAATATATATATATATATATATATATATAAAACTAAATGAAATCACTTTTGTTTGGGTAGGAAGGAAACAAAAGAAGAAGAAGAAAAAACTAGCTTTAAAACGGGAAAAAAGGTACATGGTCATGTGCCAGCTCACATGGCCATGTGGCCAGGTCGTGTGCGTCACACGGCTGTGTGGCCAGGCTGTGTAGAATCACCCAGACTGTGTGTGATAAAAAATAGGTAAAAATAAGCCCAGTAACCACACGGCCTAGGACACGCCCGTGTGTCACACACGACCATATTCCAAGCCGTGTGCGATGCTCCTTCGCTTCTCCCACTCCCGTGTGCAAGCCCATGTGAGCCACACGGTCTACCACATGCCCGTGTGTCTCACACGACCATGTCTCCAGCTCGTGTAACTCTCTGTGCCTGTGTGGGTCAACTTAAAATTGAAAATTTAGAGTTTTCACACAGCCTGTGACACGCCCGTGTGTTACACGCGACCATTTCTCCAGGGCGTGTGGATCACCCTAGGCCATGTGGACCACTTTTTTTATTTTTTTATTTTTATTTTTCAATTTTTTCCTTTTTTAATTTTTTTTCAAATTTTTTAAGGTAATAAAAATAAATGTATAGAATTTTCTTTTTTAATTTTTTTTTCAGATTTTTTTATTTTTTCTTTTAAAAAAATGAAAGTAAAATAAATAAATAAAAATAAAAACACTCGGGTTGCCTCCCAAGAAGCGCTTATTTAGAGTCTAAGCTCGACTTCCCTGTTTAAGCTCATGATTAAGGCTGATCTTGGAGTCGAAGCTCCTCTCTCTCGATATCAATTTTACCACCAAAATAAGGTTTGAGACAAGTACTGTTTACCTTGAATGTGTTGAATTCAGAATGTGTTACCTCAATTGTACCGCATGGAAAAATGATTTTTTACCATAAATGGGTTGGACCATCTTGACTTAAATTCTGAAGGAAAAATTCGTGGATCTGATTAGTCTAACAGCACTTTGTCCCCAACTTTGAATTGGTTCATTCTCTTTACATGCACATCATGGTGTTGCTTTGTTACTTCCTTTTGCTTTCTCGGTTTTTCATCAACATTCGTTTTCCATTCATCTAGCTCGTCGAGTTGCACCATTCGCTCTTTACTTGTCCCTTGAGTTCTACCACTTTGAATAAAATATGGCTCCAACACGTTTTCATGAGGGATTTCCTGCAAAGAACGTTGAGCTACATGATTACTAACATTAACAAAATAATTAGTATCATCTCGCTTACTAGGGACTCTCAAAAAATCACGTGCTTGAAGAGTAATTTTTCATCACCTACACGAAACACAAGTTCACCAGTACCCACATCAATAACAGTTCTAGCAGTGGCTAAAAAGAGTCGACCTAAGATCATAGGTACCTCAATATCCCCATCCATGTCCAATACAACAAAATCAATAGGGAATATAAATTTATCTACTTTCACAAGTTCATCCTCAATAATACTCCTAGGATACCTAATTGATCTGTTAGCTAATTGAATACTCATCCTAGTGGGTTTGGGTTCCCCAAGACCAAGTTGTTTAAACATCTTATAAGGCATAACATTTATACTAGCTCCCAAATCAGCCAAAGCGCTTTCAACATTTAAACTACCAATGAGACAAGGAATAATAAAACTCCCTAGATCTTTAAGTTTGTTGGGTAGTTTGTTTTGGAGAATGGTTGAGTAAACTGTATTGAGCTCCACAGTTGATAAGTTGTCTAACTTCCTTTTATTTGTTAACAGCTCCTTTAAAGATTTTACATACTTTGGCATTTGCGAAAGGGCTTCAACAAAAGGTAAGTTAATATGTCGTTTTTTTAAAAGTTCAAGAAATTGACCATATTGTTCATTTATGCGATCTCTCTTCAATGCTGGCGGATATGGAATTTGTGGTTTGTATTCTCTAACCACCAACTTATGCTCTTTCTTGCTTTCTTCAACTTCATTGCTTTTCACAACAGCTTCTAGCTTCGACTTCTTTTTGGACTCGACTGAACCTTTCACGTTTCGAACAGTGGTTGTGTGGATTTTCTCCCTTAGGTTAGTTTTAGTATTGCTAAGTAAGCTCCCTTGTGGTCTTTTTGAAATAAGTTTGGCTAGCTGTCCAATTTTATTTTCAAGTCCATGAATCATTGCTAGTTGATTTTTTAGAGATGTTTCAGTGTTTTGAAATCTAGTTTCTGACAACAAAATAAATTTAGCCAACATCTCATCAAGGTTCGATTTCTTCTCTTGCTGATAAGGTTGCTAAAAACCTGAAGGGGGTTATGACATTTGATTTCTTTGACCATCCCAAGAGAAATTTGGATGGCTCCTCCAACCTACATTATAGTTATTACTATAGGGGTTATTTTGAGGTCTAGAATTGTTATCCATAAAATTGACTTGCTCATGCTCCATGCTAGGATTGAAAGTAAACATTCTGGATTGATCATCCCCTCTCCATTCGCATCATATTGCCCTACCGGATTCACCTGCTTAGAAAAATTCAAACCATAAATTTTCTTACCAAGAGCTTCAACCTATTTTGCTAACATAGAAACTACATCAATATTAAAAACACCAACTACTTTAATCGGTTTCATTCTCATGACTTGCCACTGATAGTTATTCAGTGACATCTCCTCAATAAACTCTTGAGCTGCCTCGGGTGTTTTATTATTCAGTATTCCACCAGCTACTGCATCAATTAGTTGCCTAGTCAAGAGATTCAATTCATTGTAGAAAGTTTGAACTTGCAACCACAAAGGTAATCCATGATGAGAACACCTTCTCAAAAGATCCTTAAATCTATCCCAATCATCATATTATGTCTCCAAATCAATTTGAGAAAAAGAAGAGATGTTGTCCACAACTTAGCTATTTTAGCCGGTGGGAAGTACTTCAACAGAAACTTCTCGGTCATCTGATCCCAGGTCATGATAGAACCTCGTGGCAATGAATTCAACCAATGTTTTGTCTTGTTCCTCAATGAGAATGGGAGCAACAGTAAGCGTATGGCATCATCAGTAATGCCATTGATCTTGAAAGTGTCGCAAATCTTTAGAAAGTTAGCCAAATAAGAATTCAGATCTTCATCTTGCAAACCATCAAACTAAACATACTATTGTACCATCGGAATTGTGTTCGACTTCAACTCAAAATTGTTTGCATTAATGGTGAGTCCCACAATACTAGATTCAGCCCCAATCAGAGTGGTCTTAGCATAATCATACATAGTCCGAGAGGCAGTACCTGCAGGAGGTAGCTGATTATTTTGATTTTCCTCTTAATCGTCTACTATATTCTGTTGACTTTGTCTTGTTTCTCTAACCTCTCTACGATTTCTACAAGTAGTTTTTTTGTTCTCACTATCAAAAGTAATGGATCTAACAGGTTTCCTCTAGTCATAAACCAAAAGAACCTACCAGAAGCAAACAAAAAAAATTAGAATGTAAAAATTAGATAAAAATTAAAATATTAAAATAAAAAATGGCTAAATTAATAGAAATAAAGTTTTCCTAATATTTCAGTCCCCAGCAACGGCGCCAAAACCTTGATGTCCACGAAACCAACTCAAAATTCGACAAAGGCAAGTGCACCTATCAATTAATAGTATAGCTACGGTGAGCACAAATATAGTTCCCACGAAGACTAAAAGTACTAGTAATTACCTACTTCTATTATTTAACTAATAAATTGGAGTGATTGATTAAAACTAAAATTAACTAAATTAATTAACTAAAGAACACGACAAAGAAAAAATCAGGAAAATAATCGATTAACAACAAAGAAGCGAAACAATACCCAGGAAAGAATCCACCTAGATTTCATCTGTCACTATCAATTTGAATTAAACAATTTCTTCACTTAGTGTCATGATCCATAGAAATCCCTAAATTATGTTAATATCTCTTTCAAGACTAAGAGCAACTTACTCTAGGTTGATTAATTGAAATTTGTTTCTAACTAAAACCCTATTGTCACATTAACTCGATCTATGGATCCCCCTATTAGATTTGACTCTAATCCAGTAGATTTATGTCGTCCTATTTCTAGGATTGCATGCAACTCCACTTAATTATGCTAGATCTACTATTAAACAGAGACTTTTCCTGCTCTACCTAAGCACATCAAACATGGATTAATAATCCAAAAATATTAAACCAAGAATTAAGCACAGAAAATTGAGAACAAGATCCAAGTATTTATTGCGTAAAATAGAAATCAAAAGACAAAATTCATTATAGGGTATATCTCCCCTAGGTATTTAGAAATTTATTTCATAATCACAAATAAAAACATCTCAGAGACAGTATAACCATATTAAATAATGAAACTCATATTAAAGGATATCTTCAATCTTGATGGAAATCTGCTTCCGAGTCGGCTTCAAAGGTGTTTTCTGAGTTGTTTTCTTCAATATTCTCTAACGGCTTACTCCCCTCTTCTTATATTTGATATATATAGGTTTTAGAAAGCCCAAAAACCCTAAAAATTGCATTTTTTCCCATGTTTTGAGTGCAATTCGTGATTTCCACATGGTCTGGCACATGCCCGTGTGGCTTACACGGCCATGTGTCCAGCCCGTGTGGCTCCTAAAACTTGCTCTGATTTTTCGATTTTCACTCGTTTTTTTTACTCCTTTTGCTCTAAAATGCTCTCCTAAGTATAGAAATATGAATTTAAAGGATTAGAAGCATAAAATTCACCATTTTACATTGAATAATCATACAAAAACACATTAAGAATGACGCTAAAACATGTTACTTTTGGCATTTATCAACATGTTGGCATGCATAAGGACCTACATACGACGTCACATCCAAGAATAGTAACTGTAACATATAAATAGAGAATTTAACCCTTTTGAGGGACACTCACACAAAAACACTCAACAATTTCCTGCAATAAGTGTAGACAGATTTTCGACCATCAGAAAATTGAAAAACCAAGATGACTCACCCTAACGAGAATTTCCCCAATAGTTTTCCATTAGACCAACCATGAGGTTTTGACATCGAAAATCAACCCCGAGAAATGGACCTTTTTGCTGCTTGGTTTGCTGACCGACCAAAAAATTTGGGTAACTCAGGCCAGGCAGGTGCATCCAATTCTTTCGATCTCAATGCTCTCTTTGGTCAAGGACCATCTTTTCCCTTTGATCAAGGGGCATCGCCGCTACAACTATTCAGTTTATAGGAACAGATGACTCAACAAAGTACCAGGTTTGAGCAGTAGCAATTATTTCAACAAGAGATATTGAGGCCAAACAAAAAATTAAGAAGAAAGATGGAATTTGACCATTCTGATCTTCAGGACCATGTCACACCTCTCCAAGAGGATGCTGATGCAACACATGCAAAGCCATGGTAGAATGAGATGGATGTTTTGTGTAGAGATATTCGAGCATTGCACCGTGATGTACAAGACAAGGACTGGTTGTTTTGTTATAACAACCCTTTGTCTCTAGAAGTGGCAGTTATGAGCCTACATTTGAGTTCAAAGTGCTGAAAAAGATGTTTGAAGGTAAAAGGGACCCCAGGGCACATCTCATGCAATACAATGACTTCATGAATGTATTAGGTGCTTAAAATGCAACAAAGTGTAAAGCTTTCTTCACGACTCTGAGAGGAAGCTCGAAAGATTGGTACTTATCTTTGCCACTGGGCTTCATTCAAAGTTTCTCGCAGTTGGGTCAGATGTTTTTAGGAAGATTTCGAGCTCATAGGACAATAATGGGCAGTTTTATGGTTTTTATGTCAATGAATCAAAAGGATGGAAAAACTTTGCAGGATTATGTTAAGCTATTCCATATAGCCACATTGAACACAAAGAACTTGGAGGACCAATAGGCCATTGATGCCTTTATTATGGGAGTCTGAAATAGGCACGTGCAATATGCGTTTACCAATCAAAGGCCACAAAGTTTGGCAAACTTATATGAGAGGACGCATGGAAACACGAAAATATACACACTTTTCCTGCCCTTTTTAACTCAAATTCATGCAGTTTCGGTAAAATTCTTGTCGAAAAATATATAATAATTATAAAATAATTAAATTGCACTCAAATTATGAAAATGTTGAATTTAAATTAATTTTATATCAATTTTTATTAATTTTGATTATTTTCAACAGATTTGCACAAAAGGCGAAAAATAGCTCGGCAAACACTGCTAGAAGCACAAAACCGAGAAGCAATTTTGAAGCATCAAAGTGAATTAATTTTTCAGCCTAAGACGGTCCAAATTATGTGTATAAATTCATAATATAACGAATTTTAATTTTAATCCAATTTAATTTGGGTTAAATAAATTATTATTAATTAATTATGAAAAGTGGCCCAGTTGAGCAGAATAGAGAAAAATGATCCAATCGAGCACTGGGCAGCCCAAAACCATCCCACATGCTGATCCAATTAGCTTGTTTGGCTGATTATTTGGCTTGAAAAATGGCCTTTGAAGAATCCTTCAAATTGCATTCAAACCCCTCCACTATTTATGCCTTTCTAGATTTGCCCCTACCTTAAAAAAGCATGTTTCAAATCTTCAAACATGCCACATGTGTGGCCGGCCATGGGGGGAATCTTTGGCTACTAATTTTGGTTATTTTTAGCAGCCTTCTCAACCTATAAATACCCCCCTTGGCTGCTCACTTCAAACACATCTCAACCTTTCTCATATATTCACTTTTCTCTCATTTTTCTCTCTTCATTCCCTTCTATTGTTCTTCATTTTCTTCCCCTATTCCCTTGCCAATTTCACCTCTTCAAAAAGAGTCAATCAACCACCATTTGGAGCAGCATTTAAGTGTTCTTAGAAGCCTTGGTTCGACAAGAACAAGCGGAGAAGGAGGAGTGGAGCAAACTAGTTAAGCCACGGAGAAAACACCAGATTTGGTTCTTGTTCCCTATCTTTTTAATTTTGTTGTTGTTATGATGAACATGTCTATGAATATTTGTAATGTTGATATGTTTAATTTAATTAATATGGCTTAAATTTAATTCGTGTTAGGTTGATTTCATTTTGTCTACTTAATTTTTTAAAACTGTGTTTGTGCTGTTATAGGCCTCAGTAAGATGCTTGATTAAGTAAAATCATGACTAAGTTATTCTTGCATTACAATTGTAAGGTAACTAACGAATTAATTATTTAAACGGATTAAAATTGTAATTAATTGACACGATACTTAATCAGTGCATGTTTAATTATCTAAGGTAGCTGAGGGTTAAATTAGCAACGGTATCTAACGATACATTACCCTTGCATAACTTGCAAGATTATTGTGATTAAACTGTTTCAAGGTAGAAATACATTGTTACCTCACGTAATATTTTATGTGCTTATGAGATTGAATTAATTGTTTGAATTGGCATAGAGATTTGTACAAGAGATTATTTTAATTTCATAAGTATGTATGTGCATTAACACATTTGCTTATTAAAATTTGTTTAATCGGTTGAATTGACGTAGAGATATAGTCAAGAGATAAATGGATTTTGGTAGGTAAGTATGTTCATAAGTTAGCAAATTACCAAGTTGCCGTGAATTTATTCGTAACAACATGAACATAAGTTGAATAATTCTAATTTAAGAAATGTAATTAATCTAACATAATTATGTCATCTTGATTAAAATCATCTTTTGAAATCGTGCATTGGAACTTTTATTTTATTTTTATTTATTTTTACTTTGTTAAAATCCTAGTTTTTAATCACTTCTTCAAATAAAAAAAAATTTTCTTCACCAAAGTGTTTTTAAAATTGCATTCATAAATAATTCTATTCACAGTCCCTGTGGGTACGATGACTCGAAATTTACTTGTCACTTTATTACTTGTTGCGATTGTGTACACTTGCACATTTCCGTCGTTCCAAGTTTTTTGTGCCATTGCCATGGACTGTTTTAAAAATTAATTATTTTTGAATTTGTTAATTTTTTATTTTGGTTTATTTTCCTGTTCAATTTTAACTTAATTAATTTTTCTATGTTTATTTCAGGTGTTTATGAGTATTGACCGAATCATCGATTTACTCCCCGTAGACCCTGATATTGGAAGAACTTTTCGACAGTGAAGAAGACAAGCAAGTTAGAGAAGGACCGAAGAAATGAACTTCGAAAATCTGAATCAAGGAAATGGGGCAAACCCTGCTCAAAATCCTATCCTTATTGCTGATGATAGGGATAAAGCTCTAAGACAGTATGTCGTGTCAGTGTTTCATGATCTTAATCTTGGTATTAGGAGACTCGAAATCGAGGCACAACAGTTTGAGATAAAGCCAGTCATGTTCCAGATACTTCAAACATTGGGTCAATTCAGTGGAATGCCTACCGAAGATCCTTACCTGCACTTAAGACTGTTTATGGAGGTGAGCGATTCTTTCATGTTAGCTGGAGTACCCGAAGATGCACTACGGTTGAAGCTGTTCCCATATTCGTTAAAGGACAGAGCTCGAGCCTAGTTGAACTCATTGCCACCAAATTCAATTTCCACATGGCAAGAGTTAGCAGAAAGATTCCTCATGAAGTATTTTCCGCCTAGCAAGAATGCTAAGTTGAGGAACGAGATCACTACTTTCCAAAAAAATGGATGATGAGTCCTTGTATGAGGCATGGAAAAGGTGCAAAGAATTATTACGAAAGTTCCCTCATCACGGAATCCCTCATTGCATCCAACTTGAGACGTTCTATGATGGTCTAAATGCTCACACGAGGATGGTAGTGGATGCTTCTGCCAATGGTGCTCTCCTTTGTAAGTCTTACAATGAGGCTAATGAAATCATTGAGAGGATTGCCAGTAACAATTATCAATGGCCAACCAATCGAGTAGCATCAGGAAGACAGGTCGCTGAGATACATGAAGTAGACGCTCTAACCTCACTCGCATCTCAGGTATCTTCAATTTCCTCAATGCTTAAAAATTTTACCACTAATGAGTTTAATAGTTTTGCAGCACAGCCACCGAATCAATTTGAAAATGTAGCATGTGTCTATTGTGGGGAAGGACATCTGTTCGAAGAATGTCCATCGAACCCAGAATCTGTTTATCACATGGGTAACCAGAACCAAAATCAAGGAAGACAAGGACTACAATCCAATTCCTATAACCCATCATGGCGAAACCACCCTAATTTCTCCTGGAGTAACCAAGAGGTTGGACCCAGTAACATATACGGCTAACCTAGACCGACCCAGCCACCTATTTTTGCCCAACAAGTTCAAAAACAACCTCAAACTGAACCATCCAATGGCTTAGAAAACTTGTTGAACGCATACATAGCCAATAATGATGCCTTAATCCAAAGCCAAGAAGCTACATTGAAAAACCTGGAAAACCAAATGGGCCAATTTGCAACTGAACTCAGAAACTGACCACTAGGTGCTTTATCTAGTGATACAGAGAATCCGAGGAATCCAGGGAAGGAGCATTGTAAAGCGTTGACATTGAGAAGCGGAAAGACATTAGAACCTAACATCGTCAAAGTCGAAGAGCAGCCAGTTGACGCTCAAGACTCAGAAGAAGTTCAACCGAGTGTTGAAATCTCAGTTTCATCGGAACCTGAATCTGCAAAGCCCGATAAGGTAACTTCTGAACTAGCTAATTTTGATAAACTAACAACTTCGCTAGTTGCAGAATTGCCACAAAAGACGAATCAACCAGTTCCAGTAAAGAAGCCTCCTGATGGACCTCGAAACTAACTATTATTTTGACAAAGGCAAGCACACCTATCGAACAGTAGTATAGCAGTGGTGAGTCCAGAATATCGTATCCTCAAGGACCAAGAGTACTAGTAGTAACTATCTTTTTATTATCTAGCCTAATAATTAAGGGGATTTATTTTTAATCTAAAATTAACTAACTAATTTAACTATATATGAACGCGACAGAGAGAGTAAATTGGGAAAATACTTTTGGACAGCTTATATGAGATAGACAATACCTAAGGAAGAATCCACCTAGACTTCACTTATTACTTTTGATTCATGCGATGTATTCACTTGGCTTAATCTGTAGAAATCCCTAAATTATATTAATACCTCTCTCGAGGCTACTAACAACTGACTCTAGGTTGATTAATTGAAATCTCTTTCTAATTAAAACCCCTATTGTCGTATTAACTTGATCTATGGATTCCCTTATTAGGTTTGACCCTAATCCGACAGATTTTCGTCGCCCTATCTCTAGGGTTGCGATCAACTCCGCTTAATTGTGTTGATCTACTCTTAAATAGGGACTTTTGCTCCACTGAATAAGCACATTCAAACTTGAATCAATAACCTGAATTATCAAAACAAGAATAAGAACTCACAATTAAGAATAAGCACAAGTATTTATCTCATAAATCAAATAATAATAAGATTCATCTAGGTTTCATCCCCTTAGGTATCTAAGGGATTTAGTTCATAATAAAAGAGGGAAACATCATGGAATAAGGAAAACTACAAAACATAAGAAAACCCAAAAACTTCTAAAGAACTTGATGGGAGATCCTAAGTCTTGATGGAGATCCTTCTCCTAAGCTGTTCCCGACGGCTGTCTTGGAGTATTTTCTCCTTCTACTCGGCGTCTATTCGACGTCCTGTCGAGCTCCCTGTTAAGTTGCCCCCTAGGGTGTTTATATAGGCTTCAAGATGCCTTTCTTGGCCCATAAGTATCCTATTCTGAATGAAACTCATCTTAATTTTGGCAGGGACACGCCCGTGGTGGACTCCCTTGGCCGTGGTCGATCCTGCTCGCCATACACGGCCGTGTGATCTGCCCGTGGTCGATAGTCCAGGCCGTGTCTCGGTTGTTGCTCGAAACACACGGTCGTGGATGATAGCCCAGGCCGTGTGAGTCTCTAATGTAGGTCCATTTTGTCCCTTTTTGGCCCGTTTCTCGTTCCTTTCGACTTCCTAAGCCCTCCTAAGTATAAAACATGAAATTAAGAGATTAGGAGCATCGAATTCATCAAATCTAATTAATATTCATCCAAAATCAAGCCAAGCATGGGGTTAAAATATGTGTAAATTATGGTTTATCACCTCCACCACCTCACCCTCAATGACTGCAGAAGCAGAAGCAGGAAATTCAATTCAAGAATTTCCTAGACGTACTCAAGCAACTTCATATCAACATCCCGTTGGTTGAAGCACTTGAACAAATGCCGAACTACGTCAAATTCACGAAGGATATCTTGTCAAAAAAATGAAGACTTGGAGAATTTGAGATGGTAGCCCTAACAAAGGAATACAATACATATCTTCAAGACAAACCACCCTCAAAGTTGAAAGATCCTGGATGTTTTACCATAGCTTGCTACATTGGAGCAACATATTGTGGTAAGGCACTATGTGATATGGGTGCAAGCATCAACCTGATGCACATGTCAATATTTAGGAAGTTGGGGATATGTGAAGTTAGACCTACTAAGGTTACACTTTAATTAGCAGATCGATCCTTAGCACATCCAAAAGGAAAAATTGAGGATGTATTGGTACGTGCAAACAAATTTATTTTTCCTGCTAACTTTGTTATTCTAGACTTTGAAGCAGACAAAGAAGTGACAATCATCCTGGGAAGGTGAAACACCCCGAACCTGGCCCACGAGCTTTGACCAGATTCGGTATGTTCCTCAAGTAAACCGGTTCAAAGTTCTTTTTTCCTTAGGAAAAATTTGTACGATTTTAAAAAAAATATTGTTTTGGGTTGGGCTTGTGTTGAAAACCAATTCATATTATATTGAAATCCATTAAATAAGGTGAAAAAAAAATGATTTAGGGTTTATTTTAAAGGAAATAAATTTTAAACTTAACTTTAATTGAAAATAATTCGTAACATAGTAATTAAAAATAAAAGTAAAGAAATGTAACTTATGGCCTTATTACATCAAGTGAAATCCCAAAATAAAATTCTAAAATACTTAAATAAAATTAAATATCCATATTGAATAAAACTTCAAGCTGAGCATGGCCATCCCTAAGCTTCCGCCGAACCCGGTCCATTATTGATCGTCACCTGAAAAATAGTCCCACAACGGGGTGAGTCAACAGACTCAATGTGTACACAACACTAAAATTCAATAGATCATGTAACACCCTGGTTTCGGGGCTGTGCATATGGGGTATAAATCAAGTGTTAGTAGGTTTTTGGGAGTGCTTGGGTGAGTTTTAGAGGTTTTAAGAATGTTTGGATGAAAGGGGAAGGCTTTGGAAAATTTTGGATTTTTAAGTAATAAAGGGGAGCTTGGCTTTGGGAGGCCTTAAAGGAATTAATTGGGAGAATAGGACACATGAGAGGCTTTGGCAAAGTGGCTTCATGCGCGCTTAGAAATGGAAGTAGCGCCTTTGAGGGTCTTGGGTTCGAATCAAAGAGGCAAAGAGTCTGGTTTTAATTTTTGGATCTTGGCGTTACAAGGCGGGAGGCCTTAAAAAGGAGTGGGGGCGTGTTTTGACGCAAGCAGCAACTTGTCCAAGTGGCTCCCGTGCGGCACTTAGGCGCTGGAAGAGTGAAAGGGCGCAGGTTCGAGGGCTGGAGCAGCATTTTGGGTGTGATTTATTTTTATATGCGGTTATGGGGCTGGAGTAAGAAGGGTTTAAAATTAAATGGTGTGGCTTTATGGCATAAAAATCAAAGTGGCCGAGTGGCCCAGGCGTTGAAGGAGAGGTGTGCAATGGTTCGAATCAAGGGAGTTGCATTTCGGGGTTTGCTTTTATTCTTTTTGGGCAAAGAGCTTGGGGTGTTGGACGGCACATGGGAGTCCCAATTAGATAAAGTTTAAGCTAAGGTTGTTTGGTTTTTAAATTCTACTGGTGGGTGGTTTTTTATTATTTTATTATTTTAGATAATTATGGATTATTTTAGTTAGTTTGAATAGGTTTTGAATGGATGATGATGAGTAAGATAGGGATTTGTTTAATTCAAATGTGTGGCTTGGAGTGTTTCAAGAGGTGGCCGATTGTGGGAATCTTCATGGGGGTATGTGGCCGGTTTTTGAGGGGTTAAGGAGGGGAGAATGTTGTTTGCTTCTTTAGCATTTTTGGTATATATTCGCCAGCCTTAGTTGTGGGTACCAAAGCCGATTTTTCATAGTGTCTCTCTATTGGTTTTCATTTTATACCAAACCTTTAGTAACCTTAATTTTGTCGAAAGCTACATTTGTTCTTTAATGCTTTGGGTGGCTGAATGTTCTCTTGAATACAAAGACACTTGGTTTTGTCATTTTGCTTGATGGCTTTCTTTTTACCCATGGCCAAAACACTTACTCTCCCTTAGCTTTCTTCTTTGTTTTCTTTCTTGCAAAGCCGAACCTTCCTCTCATTGCTAATCTCCATTGCCGATTCTTTGTTTTCTCCTTGGATTATTTCCTTTTGTTTCAACCCTCTAAAGGATCTAGCCAAATATTCTCTTCCATTTGATTTTAGTGTTGGCGAATCTTCCTTCCCTTTTGTTTGTTCTTTGGCCGAATCTAAGGGTGGTATGGATTGCTTTTGGGTTGTGATTTCAAGTCTTGGACAAGATATATAGGTAAGGCCGAATGCCCTATGGACTATTCTCTTCTCTGTCGACATCTACAAGGGTAAGAGTGCGTTTTTGGCATCCGCTTGGAAGGATATTAATATCTTGTTTGGTAATTATTTCGTTATAGGGTCTCCGGATTTTGGTGGCGATCAAGTGAAGCTATCACTTTTCTGTAGTCGATTGGTAAGTGGTGGTAAGAGTGGATTCTTTTAGTTCAATCTTTTGGTTTCGATTAAGTCAAGGGTGACAAAGGTTTAACTGTTCTTTTAATAGGGTGTGTCGAATGTTAAAAGAGGAACCATTGTTGGCTCGGGTTTGGTAGGAAACCAAACCATCTGCAAGGTAAGGGTTAAACGATAACCCCTTTGGTTTAAAAATGGTTATAGCCGAATGATATGAGTGCTAATGCTTGGTTGGCCGATTGTTTTAGGAGCAAGAGGATCAAGGGTCTTAGTTGGTTCTTCGGTTGAGGCTTGCAGGTGTGTTCATGCACACACTTTTCCATTAATAAATATGCTTATAATATTGTGTGTTGTTTGGATCCATGAGAAGGTGGATTAAATACCATTAAGGTATGAGGCAAAGGGTCAAGTAAGTCCCTGTTGTGATGCTTTTGGTAAGCATGCTGTATCTGCTATGAGTTGTCATGTTGATGCTTTTGGTAAGCATAGTATATCCAATATGTGTACATACACACTTATAATTAATTAAATGTACTAAACTGTTGTGTGTGCTAACCGGATCTGTGTAGATTCGGGATTGATACCATGAATGGTATAAGCAAGGAACAGGTAAGTCCTTGTTGACTATGAAATATTTTAAAATGCTTTTGGGAAGCATGGTGTGTCTAATACACGTTGCTTATTGCTGATGATAAAACCTGTACATGTGATTAAGTACATGGTAGCATAAATTATGTGATATAAATGTTGATGTGGGATTGACTGAGTGGAGGGGCGATGATATTTCGTCTTGACGAGCACCAAGTGTTTTGGTAACACACTTTGTGACTATATGTCACCGGAGGTTTGGTACCTCCAGAGGTTTGGTACCTCATAGCGACTCGTCCCCGTGGTTAACACCACCGTGGGTTGGCCCCACTTTTGAGATACGGGATTGTCGCCATGATTTGGTATCACACGCGATGGGTTGGCCCCATCATTGGATTTGTGACTTCGGTCACCGTGTTTTGGTAACACATTGTGACTATACGTCACCAAAGTGGTTTGGTACCACACGGGTAGAAAAGGTGTATGGACGGTTAGGATTGGGTGCATATGATTGGGATGCATGATGATCATGATTATGTTTGTATGTGATATTTTGCTAATCCGGAAAAAGGGGGTAGCACATCGAGTCAGGGTGACTCACCTTTTCCTTAACCATTTCGTAGTGCATAAAGTCGGGCCGGGATCGGAGAGGACAAGGTGGCCCATGCCAAGATGATGTTCAATTATTTCATGCTTGATTTTGATATAAGTACTTTATTTGAATTGTTGGGTTGTAATAAAGGCCATTTTATGTTTTTGGTATTACTTTAACTATGGTTTATTTAAATTAAATTGCTACGTGAAAATGATTTATGGTTTGCAACCTATTTATTCAAATTGGATATTATAAACTAAAGTTTTAAAAATGAATGAGTTTAATAGCAAAGTTTTATTCCAAAGATATGTTTTCCAAAATTCAGCAAACTACGATGTTTTATTTAAATTAAGAAGATTTTCAACCGTCTTTTCCCGGTGACATAACCAGATTCGGTCAGTAGAATGGGCCGGGTTTGGGGATGTTACAGATCGTGCATACATTTTTCATATCCAATACTTATTCATATAATGTATAAAAATGATGATGCAACCCAAACCCAAACCTAGGTGCCATCCGCTACACATCCCCGTACCAACCGCACACACCGTGGGGACTACTAAGTCAACCCTCCATCCGCTACACACCATCGAAGCGCGTCATTGCGAAATGACGTGCTCATCGCCCATATAAAATTTGTGGCATAGCCACTGAGATAATTGTGTCATGAGACACCACATTCGAGATAATGTAACCGGTTACCACATTCGGATAATGTGACCGAAGTCACCACATTCGGGATAGTGAGACCGTAGTCATCACATTCACTTCCCCTTTTCATATATCCCGAATGACCCATATTATTCATATCATGCATATCATACTTAAATTCACATTCTTATCATATTTCACATGTTAAATATAACATATTTCGTAATCCTAATAGGAGTAGGAAACGCACCTGAGTACTTTGTACCATATTATGGTACCTTAGCCACATTCTTATAAACATGCATATATTACATATTACCATAAATCTTATTAAAAGTTTGTAACACCCCAAATCCAGGTCAATACGCCACGACCGAATTTGGCATGCTACGAAGAAAAACGTTTCGAAGAAAATTGAGATAGCGATTAAATTTTAGTGAAAAATTCTTTGTAATTCTATATTTGTAGAAATCAGATGTTTAATAAGTTAAAAACTGGAAATTTACTTTGAAATTCCATAAATAAAACTTTTAAACTAAGTGGATAAATCATAGGTTAGAAAACATTTGTTTCATTTTAAGAAAAATCGAATTAATACTTTGAAACCGTTTGCATTTGAATGTAGAAACTTAAAATTTTGGAAATCATTTAAGTTGTAGAAAACACTTAATTTATAATTTTATTATCAACAATTTAGATTACCTGATGGTAAGATAAAATACCATAAGCGTTTTTATAGTTTAGAAAACTTTAGCTCAATTATTAAATTAATCAAGTGATATACTTAAACATGTTTAGAATAAATCCCAAAGCATATAAATAATCCAAAACCATAATTAAAGAGGCCTTATTACAAATCTATAAAATATGAAAACCCAAATTAAAATATAATAAGGTACCCAAATGGAAGTTCTTGTAAAATCAAATTTTATTGCATGGCCTCCTCGAGTTCATCCGGCTCCACATCCGCGATCTCACGAATCACCTGAAAGATATCCCATCAAGGGTGAGTCAACAGACTCAATGTGTAACAAAGACACTAAAAACCCAATCGATCATAGCAATAAAGCCCATTTAAATCACATTTAGCCATAAGCCCATAATATAGCAAATCAGATAATCACATGTACATATAAAATGAAATGCAATCTCGAACCCAACTTAGATATCCATCCGCTACACACCACCCGTACCTACCAATCACACCGTGGGGATTACTAAATCGACCCTCCATCCGCTACACACCATCGAAGGCAGTTGCTGCAGTCAACATGCACATCGCCCTTATAATCGTGGCATAGCCACCAGATAATTGTGACAGAGTCACCGGATTCATAATATCGTGACCGAAGTCACCGGATTCATAATGTCGTGACCGAAGTCACCGGATAATGTGGTAAAACCACCGGAACACTTCCCCTTTATCAAAATCACCCATATGCCCATGCATTAAACACATTATTTCAATATCATGCCATATAACCCCAAATTCATAACTAATCATACACATTTCATATTCATGCTTATAGCATTATTAACGATGCAGATATCATGCCATGTACATTACCCCAAAAATCATAACAAAGTCGGATATGTCTCATATTAAAATTATACATAGTACTAAGGGATAACGTACCTCAATTCATCGTACTCATTGAATGATACCCAAGCCATAATCATTCATATTTCTTTATTAACAACTTTTATCAATAATGCTATTAATCTATTAGAAGTTTAGTGTAGGCTACACACCTGATAATAGTGATAACTAAACTTTCCCGCTCGCTGATACCCTCGGAATCTCGAACAATAACTATATGCGATTTCTCTCCGATTGATGGTTCATAACCCGATGAAGAACCACGAACAAACAATGGCTCGGGGGTACGTACGACTTCAAATAATCAATTTTCGCCGGCAGAGGGTCCACATCCCGGTGGAAAGTCTCGGACTGCCGACACAGCCCTTCGCTTGAAATTTGAGGGTATAGCAGAACCACCCTTCTTCCAAACACTATTAACTGCTCTTTTCGAACCCATTCTTGATTGCCCCAAAAATCTAACATTCACGGAAAAATATAATAAACGAGAAATAGAGTCCCCAAAAAAATGTAATCGATTAGTAGTCCATCTAAAACGATATAACAAGTATAAAGATCCTTACTACTTGACTTACCCCAAAACGGTTGTCAAAGAATTGAGGCTTAGAACGATTGCTTCCAAAGTCCCAAAGAGCCTATAAGAATAATTGGTTCCTAATAATAGTTAGAACCTTGCATCAAATGCCCAAAAGTTCAGCCTTTGCCCTCATGAAAAAATGACATAGAAAAGAGAAAAGAAATAAAGGAAATACGGCCATGAACACTTACCTATCTTTCAAGACCGATTGAAGAAAACCAAATGAAGACCTACCCTTGTTGATATTCGGCCAAGATAATTCAAAAGAGAGTGGGAAGTTTCGGCAATATGGTTAAATGGTGAAGGGAATTTCGGCTATGGTTGATTTGTAATAACAAAAGGATTTGACTAGAGTGGAGAAAGAGAAATAGAATGGAAATGGATGAAAAGAAATGGAACTTGAGAAGGAGAAGGATTCGGCCAAGAGAGAGTATAAAAGAAAATGTGATTATGAATCAATATCAAAAGAAGAAAAGTGAGATATGTGAGAGAGAGATTCGCCAAACACTTATTTGCCAAAAAGAAAATGCACAAAAGCCAAGTGAGGTTTCGGTTTCAAGAGCAAAGATGAGAGAAAGGAAATAACATTTTTGGTTCAAACAAAATGAAGGCTAAACCAAAAGCAAAATTTGCACAAAATGCACAAAAACATTCGGCCAAAGAGGGGAGTTTTTGGAGAGAAAGAAAACAATGCCAAAAGATGCACAAATGCCAAAGGTTGACCAAATATCCTCCCCCAAACCACCTAACAACATTCGCCACCCCTAGCCACACTTGCCGTCCACATACATGCACTAAAAGCCTTGAAAGAGTTTCCAAAACATCTTCCTTAAGCCAAGCCCTTTGTCTCCCCAACCTTCCATAACTTTAAGATTCTTATCCCCTATTTCAAGCTTTCCTTAAACCAATATTCAACTTACCAAAAACTTAAGGTCCAACCTATCATAATTAGAGTTTGACCGTCCATCAATGCTAGGATACAAAAATAAAGTCTTCAAAATGCTTTCCAAGCAACTCGAACTACTTCCCTCAAGCAACCTTTCAAGCTCCTTATCCACTATGCTACTAACTCCTCTTGTGTTAGAATTTAACACTTAAATTAACTTAAGTGTCAAGTTCACTTAATCCACTTCATTAAATTTTCAATACTAAAAATTATTCTAGCTTCATTAATAATTCCAAGCCTTCACTAGACTATACTAAGCACACAATAAAAACCAGACCCGAGCTAACATAAGCAACCAGATGACATTCAAATTTTTCCTAACACCCAATTAAACCCGAGAATTCATAGAAACCTCGAAACCTTCCAAATCCACTTAACTAATAAATCCAATTTGCAAAAACACCATTCTCAGATTCTTAAAGATTTTAAACTATCCTAAACCCAAGGCCCAATCGGCCCAATCCTACTAGGCCCAATTTTGGGATGTTACAATTCTACCCTTCTAAAAAAAATTTCGTCCTCAAAATTTCCAACCAACTACTAGCACACTGCTCAAATCACACTACTATGCTTTCGCTGCGCACTCTGCCCTCAAAAACCACAATGTACTTTTTAACATAATCTTGAATCCTTTTTCACACAACCAAACATACTTGACTTGAGGGTGAGAAAATAATCCCAGTCTTATGCTCATTAGACCCGCATCTCAAGCATGCTCCAAACCTCCTCCAAAGATTCTCCCTGATGACGCCTTTTTGCAAAAATCACAAGCCGAATAGCTTGGTCGTGCCTTGACATGTTTTACAGAACGAGATTGTGACCCTAGAGAACCGTGATCTCTTTTCTTCTTACAGTCCACAGACCCAATTCGAAGTGCTTCCGATTCCTTTAACCTCCTCAAATACTTCCTTAACTATCTGAGTCAGCTCATCAATCCGTCTCAACCACTAGCGATGCTAACGCCTCCTTTTTAGAAATATGCCTTTGGTGCCGAAGATCTAGCCCTAGCATATCGGCCTTTACCACATCCACGACGACCACGTTCCTAGAACTCATGTCTAAAGTCTCGACTTATCTGATTTTACGAAAATTTTATGCATTAGAGTCTTTTCACTTTCTTGTTTAAAGAAAATTTTATGCAACAGAGTTTTAATAAGTGGTTTTTCCGTAGAAGTACACATATACCTAGGGTCCATGTCTCTAAAGTATAGTCCACTATCACTAGTCATTCAAAGTTTATAACATCCAAAAATCACAACCAAAGGCTAGGGGTACTTACCTGGGCGGATCGGTGCCGGAGACTCGGTGCCATGCCTTTCCAACCATATAATTTTCAACAAAACATTTTAAAATCCATTCTTTAAAACATTTTGGGCCTCGGGCCCACAGCCAAGCTTTTGAACTTGGCTATGATACCAATTTGTAACACCCCAAATTCAGGTCAATACGCCACGACCGAATTTGGCATGCTACGAAGAAAAACGTTTCGAAGAAAATTGAGATAGCGATTAAATTTTAGTGAAAAATTCTTTGTAATTCTATATTTGTAGAAATCAGATGTTTAATAAGTTAAAAACTGGAAATTTACTTTGAAATTCCATAAATAAAACTTTTAAACTAAGTGGATAAATCATAGGTTAGAAAAGATTTGTTTCATTTTAAGAAAACTCGAATTAATACTTTGAAACCGTTTGCATTTGAATGTAGAAACTTAAAATTTTGGAAATCATTTAAGTTGTAGAAAACACTTAATTTATAATTTTATTATCAACAATTTAGATTACCTGATGGTAAGATAAAATACCATAGCGTTTTTATAGTTTAGAAAACTTTAGCTCAATCATTAAATTAATCAAGTGATATACTTAAACATGTTTAGAATAAATCCCAAAGCATATAAATAATCCAAAACCATAATTAAAGAGGCCTTATTACAAATCTATAAAATATGAAAACCCAAATTAAAATATAATAAGGTACCCAAATGGAAGTTCTTGTAAAATCAAATTTTATTGCATGGCCTCCTCGAGTTCATCCGGCTCCACATCCGCGATCTCACGAATCACCCGAAAAGATATCCCATCAAGGGTGAGTCAACAGACTCAATGTGTAACAAAGACACTAAAAACCCAATCGATCATAGCAATAAAGCCCATTTAAATCACATTTAGCCATAAGCCCATAATATAGCAAATCGATAATCACATGTACATATAAAATGAAATGCAATCCCAACCCAACTTAGATATCCATCCGCTACACACCACCCGTACCTACCAATCACACCGTGGGGATTACTAAATCGACCCTCCATCCGCTACACACCATCGAAGGCGCGCTTGCTGCAGTCCAACATGCACATCGCCCTTATAATCGTGGCATAGCCACGGATAATTGTGACAAAGTCACCGGATTCATAATATCGTGACCGAAGTCACCGGATTCATAATGTCGTGACCGAAGTCACTGGATAATGTGGTAAAACCACCGGACCACTTCCCTTTATCAAAATCACCCATATGCCCATGCATTAAACACATTATTTCAATATCATGCCATATAACCCCAAATTCATAACGGAATCATACACATTTCATATTCATGCTTATAGCATTATTAACGATGCAGATATCATGCCATGTACATTACCCCAAAATCATAACAAAGTCGATATGTCTCATATTAAAATTATACATAGTACTAAGGGATAACGTACCTCAATTCACTGTACCATTGAATGATACCCGAAGCCATAATCATTCATATTTCTTTATTAACAACTTTTATCAATAATGCTATTAATCTATTAGAAGTTTAGTGTAGGCTACACACCTGATAATAGTGATAACTAAACTTTCCGCGCCACGATACCCTCGGAATCTCGAACAATAACTATATGCGATTTCTCTCCGATTGATGGTTCATAACCCGATGAAGAACCACGAACAAACAATGGCTCGAAGTACGTGCGACTTCAAATAATCGATTTTCGCGTGTGGAGGGTCCACATCCTTGGTGGAAAGTCTCGGATCGCCGACACAACCCTTTCGCTTGAAATTTGAGGGTATAGCAGAACCACCCTTCTTCCAAACACTATTAATCGCTCTTTTCAACCCATTCTTGATTGCCCCAAAATCTAACGTTCACGGAAAAATATAATAAACAAGAGATAGAGTCCCCAAAAAATGTAATCGATTAGTAGTCCATCTAAAACGATATAACAAGTATAAAGATCCTTACTACTTGACTTACCCCAAAATGGTTGTCAAAGAATTGAGGCTTAGAACGATTGCTTCCAAAGTCCCAAAGAGCCTATAAGAATAATTGGTTCCTAATAATAGTTAGAACCTTGCATCAAATGCCCAAAAGTTCGGCCTTTGCCCTCATGAAAAAATGACATAGAAAAGAGAAAAGAAATAAAGGAAATACGGCCATGAACACTTACCTATCTTTCAAGACCGATTGAAGAAAACCAAATGAAGACCTACCCTTGTTGATATTCGGCCACGATAATTCAAAAAGAGAGTGGGAAGTTTTGGCAATATGGTTAAATGGTGAAGGGAATTTCGGCTATGGTTGATTTGTAATAACAAAAGGATTTGACTAGAGTGGAGAAAGAGAAATAGAATGGAAATGGATGAAAAAGAAATGGAACTTGAGAAGGAGAAGGATTCGGCCAAGAGAGAGTATAAAAGAAAATGTGATTATGAATCAATATCAAAAGAAGAAAAGTGAGATATGTGAGAGAGAGATTCGGCCAAACACTTATTTGCCAAAAAGAAAATGCACAAAAGCCAAGTGAGGTTTCGGTTTCAAGAGCAAAGATGAGAGAAAGGAAATAACATTTTTGGTTCAAACAAATACTTAAAATAGGCTTTGGCCGAATGTCTTAAACACATACCTTTCTGATCTCAAATCCCGAAAAGTATACTTGCTTTCCTAGGGATGTCGAAATTCCTATAATCACATGTTAGGTTTAATCTAACATTAAAACTTAAAACAAGACCTTTGGATCTTATAGTTTCTTACCTTAGATCCCGAAATATTCCTCCTTGTAATCGACGGTTGTAGAAACCCGAGAGATCCCCTTAATACTTCAGTCGACTACTTCCTTGCTTAGATTCACAGGGAGATTCGGCTATGGCTTCTAATGGAGAGGAAAATATTCGGCTAGGTTCCAACAACTACTTAATTTCGACTTGACAAGAGAAAAGAAAGAAAAGAAGAGAGGAGAGCACTAAGAATTCGGCAGAGAAAGGAGGAAGCACAAATTGATGAGTAGCCCTCCTTCCTTCCTTTTATAGCCGAAATTATCATCTAAGGAGTCCCTTACTTGGCCACCACTCCTCTATCTGATAACTTTATCCTTTAATTATCATAAATAAAAGAGTTTAAATCCAACATTTATCTCTTCAAAATAATCCAATTTAAAAATCCTTTATTTATCACCCTTTTTAATCGAATATTTATGAAAATAAAACACCTCCTTTCTAGAAGCATGTGCCGTCCACCTCAGTCTTACGGAAGCAAAATAAAACCTCCTTTATTTGCTTCCCAAGTGACTCGAACCTGTGCCCAACACCTTGCATGTGGCGCCATTTCCAGAGGCCCTAAGTGGCATCTTGGGCTACTTTTCCAAGCTTTGTTTGTGTGTCAAATTTCACAAACTTTTTCTTTTAAGGCCACCTTGCCTTAATTTCCCCTTTTAAACCTTAAAACTCGTCATTTCTAGGTCATTTCTAAGTTTCCAAAAATTTTCGATCAGCTCTGTAAGCTTGACATTTCCTTACATTTCCAAGTTTTCAAAAATGTTCACTTTCCATTTTCCTTACATTTCCTTGTTTCTAAAAATGTTCATCTTCCATTTTCAAACTTAACATTTCCATACATTTTCAGGTTTCCAAAAATGTTCATTTCTAACTTATTTTCACTCATTTCCGGGTTTCCAAAAATATTCAAAATTTATTCATAATACTTAAAACATGTTACTTCGTACAATTAAACCAAAAATGCATAGGCCCTTTCCAGGATGTTACAGAAGGTCTTTCCTAGCAACTGGAAGGACCCTTATTGAAGTGCAGAAGGGCGAGCTTACTACGCGTGTTCAGGACGATCAGGTAACATTTAATGTTTTTAAGTCTATGTGATTTCCTGACACAATTGATGATTGTTCTATAGTGTCTGATTTAGAAGAATTAATCATGGAAAAGGAACTCAACTATGTTGAGGACCCATTGGAAAAAATTTTGACATCAGATCCTCCAAATGATAAAGAGGAGGATGAATACTTAGCTTTGCTAGAAGCAAATCAAAGGGGATTTAATCCGTAATCCCATTTTGAATCTTTAGAGTCCGAGAATAGGTATTATGCCCAACCAAAAGCATCAATCGAGGAGCCACCTAAATTAGAACTGAAGGTACTTCCCTCACATTTAAAATATGTTTATTTAGGTAACGCTTCTACTTTGCCTATGATTGTTTTAGCGAAATTATTCGTTGAGCAAGAAGAGAAACTCATCCTAGTATTGAAACAATTCAAGAAGGCTTACGGATGGACCATAGCCGATGTTTGTGGAATTATTCCATCTGTATGCATGCATGCGAGAAAGACAATTGATGGAAAATGAAGACTGAACCCCATCATGAAGGACGTGGTAAAAAAAGAAATCATCAAGTGGTTAGATGCGGGTATAATTTACCCCATCCCAGACAGTTCATGGGTAAGTCCGGTCCAATACGTGCCAAAAAAAAAGGTATTACAGTCATTGAGAATGAGAATAACGAGTTGATACCGACTAGAACAGTTACGGGCTGGAGAATTTGCATCAATTACCAGAAGCTGAACAAGTCGACTAGGAAAGATCACTTTCCTTTGCCGTTTTTGGACCAGATGCTGGATAGACTCGCGGGGCGAGACTATTACTATTTTCTCGATGGATACTCATGGTATAATCAGATTACAATAGCACTGAAAGATCAACACAAGACAACATTCACCTACCCGTACGATACAATTGCATTTAGACGCATTCCATTTGGTTTATGTAATGCACCTGCTACATTTCAAAGATGTATGATGTCTATTTTTACTGATATGGTTGAGAAATACTTGGAAGTCTTTATGGATGATTTTTAGTATTCAGAGATACATATGATGATTGTCTAGCCAATCTAGCCAAGGTACTAAGGCGATGCAAGGAAACAAACCTCGTACTCAACTAGGAAAAGTGTCATTTCATGGTATGAGAAGGTATTGTTTTAGGGCATCGAAAAACGAGACATGGAATCGAGGTAGATAAAGCAAAGGTAGACGTTATTGAGAAACTCCCACCTCCGACATCTGTAAAGAGTGTTAGGAGCTTTTTGGGCCACGCCGATTTCTATCGAAGATTTATCAAGGACTTCTACAAAATTGCTAAACCCTTATGCAAATTATTGAAGAAGGACACGACGTTCAAATTTGATGAGGAGTGCTTAAGAGCTTTCAAAGATTTAAAGAGTCGGTTAGTTTTGGCACCCATAATCATCACACCAAACTGGGATTTTCCATTTGAATTGATATGTAACGCAAGTGACTTCACGATAGGAGCTGTCATGGGCCAGTGAAGGAATAAAGTTTTTCATCCCATCTACTACGCAAGTCGGACTCTGACAGGAGCTCAACTGAATTATACGGTAATAGAGAAAGAGTTACTTGCTATTGTGTTTTCTTTTGACAAGTTTTGATCTTATCTTGTAGGTGCCAAAGTGACTGTCTATACGTACCACTCTGCAATTAAGTATTTACTTGCCAAGAAAGACGCTAAGCCGAGACTGATCCGATGGGTACTTCTACTTCAAGAGTTCGATCTAGAAATTTAATATCGAAAGGGAGTAGAAAACCAAGTAGCAGACCACTTGTCCAGATTGGAGCCGCAATAAGGGAATTCCTTACTCATACCCATTCAGGAGACATTTCTAGATGAACACATACTGAAGGTAAATCATGTCCATAATACCCTTTGGTTTGCTGATATTGCTAACTATTTAGCTTGTGGTTTGATGCCGATTGATAAGACGTATCATCAAAAGAAAAAGTTTCTTCATGATGTGAATTACTATTTCTGGGAAGAACCATACTTGTTTAAAAAGTGTGCAGATCAAATGATCAGGAGATGCATAGCAGAAGATGAAGTACATAATATTCTATATCATTGCCACTCAGCTCCCAGTGGGGGACACTTCAGAGGTACACGTATTGCGGCCAAAGTATTGCAAGCCGGATTCTTTTGGCCAACACTATTTAAAGACGCGTACTGTAACACCCTTCACCCGTATTCACCGTCAGAATAGGGTTACGGAGCATTACCAGACTTTCAATACCTTTAAACATACATTTCATATACAGTTTATCAGTTCAAATACAATTCAATATCAAAATCAATCATAGTGTCCCTTAAACAAGCCTATAAGGCCTTAATCATGTATTAAAAATGGTTCGGGACTAAACCGATAACTCGAGAAATTTTTGTAAAACTTAGAAAATTTTGCTTCAAACAGAGGACACACGCCCGTGTGTGAGACCGTGTGGGGCATACTGACTTCATTTTTAATTTAACACCAGGGGACACATGGCCATGTAACATAACCGTGTGTCACACACGGCTGAGACACACGCCCGTGTCTCTGCCCGTGTGGACAAAAATAGGCTATTTGCAACACCATTTTGCCACCCTATTTTCATATACTTGCACAAGCATAATTTGCAACATTTTATAACTCAATAGGCAGCAAACCATAACATTTCATACACATATTATACCAATTCAACTTAGTATTCAAATACCTAAATTAATATCATGCATTTTCCATTCATATGCCTACTACAAATCAAGACAACATTTGCATATTTCCATTCCATCTACTACTTGCCAAAACATACCATATTTGAATACTTATACACAACCAAAACATTATACCAAGTTAAGCCAAATCACATGGCTTTATCTTATACCACAACATGTACCAAAATCACTATCTCAAGTAACCATAACTATCATCTTTATAACTAGCCTATACATGCCATATTTACATATATCCATAAGTTCAAAGGTACCAATTGGTAACTGGATAGTGTGATGCGTAACTCCGACTTTATCAGAATCGAGCGAGCTATTGAACCTCTGTAAAACACCGAAAAGAAACAGAGTAAGCTTTATAGCTTAGTAAGCCCGTGTAATTCAGAACTTAACATACCATTTATACATAATTAAATAATTAAACAAAGTATATCAAATTCACTTACCAAATGCCTATACACAAGCATTCATCAATATGTTAGTCTCATAAGTACATATAATCAACCTTTATCTCTATTTCATACATCAATGTATTATATCATACCAAATTCATATAACATGTATAACATATGTAACAATTCATCCTCATTCATATAATCGACAATCCATTTATATAACCAATAATTCATCCGTATAACCATTAGCAGAATTATGCCCGTTGAACCTATTAGAATATCGATAGATACACGGGTGATACACACTAAATGTATTAATCGGTAATTCGTCAATTCATCATCGTATTCACTCTTTCAAGCTATGATCGGTGAAATCCTTCTGAGCTGATGAACAGTAAGCTCTATCGAGTGGAAACGATGAAGCTCGACGAGCCGAGAACGATGAAGCTCTTACGAGCTGATATATCAGTAAGCTCATATGAGCTGCGGTGAGTCTGCAACAAATGCAGGATCTCGACCTAAACGATAACCCTAGTGACATGTCACTCGTATCCTACGAATTTCTACGGTTCAAACGGGGCTCGGTAATCATCAGACTATATCAATAAGGCATTCGAATTTCAAGTAGATCATTTACTCAATTACATACATTCATTTCAAATAATTACAAGTATTTAAAAGTTCGATTCTAATTATACGAACTTACCTCGTATCGTTCGGATAACAAATATCGGTTAATCGTCAACCTTTCCTTTTCCCCTATCTAGATTCAATCCTTGCTTATCTTGATCTATATATATTTCAAAATTAGCACATTCAGTATTCGGTCTATTCAATTTAGTCCAAAAATTACCTTATGGAAAAATTACACTTTTTCGCCTACTATTTTGACATTTTTACAATTTAGTCCTTAGCTCGTAAAAATGCAAATTCATGCAATTAGACCCTTAACTATGCTAGCCGAATTTTAATGGAGTCCCTAGAAGCCCATATCTTTTATTTATTTACACTTTTACCTACATAATTTTACATTTTCACAAATTAATCCCTTTTTGACATTTTTGTCAAAAATCACTTTACAAAACTAATAAATCTATCAATAAAACTTTATAATCTATCATTAATATCAATTTAATCAAACATTCAAAAATGGCAACATGATAAATCTTTAACAGTTTTGAAATCTAAGGTACGGGCTAGCTAGAATACGAAACAACGATCACAAAAACATAGAAATCATTAAAAACCGAACAAAAATCACTTACCAATTGATTTTGTAAGCTTGGACAAATATCAAGCTCAAAAATGGCTTTCTAAATCCCTAATTTCGGTTGAAGAAGGATGAATAAAGATGATAGCTTGGCTTTGTTTTATTTAATTAATCATTTATTTAACATTTTACTATTATAACCTTTAAAAACATTCATAATTTCACTTATACCAAGCCATCACATTCCACTATCAACATAAATGGTCTAGTTACCACATAAGGACTTATACTTTAAGGTTCTATAGCTATTTAATACCTTTAGCTACTAGAACACAACTTTTACACTTTATGCGATTTAGTTCTTTTTACCGAATTGAGCATTCAAACGATAAAATTACTGAACGAAACTTTCACACAATCATTAAATCATACTATAAAACTTAAAATAATAATAAATTAATTATTTTGACTTCATATTTGTTGTCCCGAAACCACTATTCCGATTTGACTAAAAATGGGTTGTTACACGTATGCTTACGTAATGAGCTATGATCGATGTCAAAGGGTTGGAAACGTCACAAATAGAAATGAGATGCCTCGGACAAACATCATTGAGGTAGAATTATTTGATGTTTGGGGTATTGACTTTCTCGGTCCTTTCCCTCTATCTTTTGGTCACAAGTACATATTGGTAGCAGTAGACTACTTGTCTAAGTGGGTTGAGGCTGAGGCATATCTGACAAATGATGCTAAGGTTGTGATGAATTTTTTGCAGAAGCATGTGTTCACAAGGTTTAGAACCCCAAGAGCCATCATCACTGATAAAGGGTCTCATTTTGTGAACAGGTGGTTGAAATGGTTACTCGACAAGCATGGAGTGGAGCACAAGGTTGCCACAGCTTACCACCCGCAGGAAAATGGGCAAGTTGAACTGGCAAACAAAGAGATCAAAGGCATACTTGAGAAGGTAGTTTGCCCGAACCGACGAGATTGGTCCAAAAGATTGGACAATGCTTTGTGGGCCTATAGTCCCGATTTTGGGTCTAATCAGAATAGTGGTTTCGGGACCACAAATCTGACACAGTAAAATTTATTTTTATTATATTTTTATGGTCTACAGTTTTATGGAGTGATTTCCTGAAAATTTTGTTTGAAAAATTAGACGTTTGGGCACTCAATTTAGTTAAAGGGACTAAATTGCAAAAAGTGCAAAATTTGGGTGTCCAATTATAATAAGATCTTAAATTAGAGGTCCTTAGATGGTAATTAGACCATTATACTTTAGTATGGATAAAAAATGGACATGGTTAGGTGAAATTTTGAAGTTAGGCATTAAAGGCATTTTGGTCATTTGGTAAATAACTAAAATAAAAGATGTCATCTTCTTCAAATTAGTCCCCATGGTCAAAATTCACAAGAGGAGTCCATACCTAGGGTTTGTTCATCTTCTAAGCTCGATTGTAAGTCCGTTCTTCCCCCTTTTCATGATTTTTATGTTTTTAAAGTTGTCTCAACCTAATCTAGCTATTTCAAGGACTAATTTGAAGAGATATCAAAGTCTAAAATTTTACCCATGTTAGATATTTGTGTATTTTGATGTTTAATGGTAGAAAATGTATGTTTGGTGTTAGATAACCAACATTTACTAGTGATTTTTGATGAAAATGCCTAAAAAGGACCCACTTGTAAAAGACGTAAAAGGTGTGTAAAAATGTGAATGAATGAAAAATGTGGATTGTTATGAGCATGAAATAGGTTCGGCTAGGCTTGGGTGTGATGAAAATTGAATGAAACTCATTTTACGAGCCTAAGGACTAAAATGTAAAAAGTTGAAAAGTTAGGGGCAAAAATGTAATTTTTGCCATAAGGTGCTTTTGGGATTAAATTGAATAATGTGGTAATTAAATAAGTTAAATTTGATATTATAGATCAAGAAATACGAAGTTCTAACCTAGACCGGGGAAAGAACAAGATTGTGGACTAAATCGAACAATAATCCATTTTGTACCGAGGTAAGTTCGTATGTTAAAAATAAGCTTTAGAATAATTGAATTTAAATGCTTTAATATTGCATGAATTGTATGTTGATTTTGTGAATGAGTATAGTTCTACGAACGAGTCTGAAGACGAATTGACAAGCAAGAAATCCCGTTTGAACGTTAGGAATAGGTTAGGATACAAGTGACATGTCACTAGGGTCATTATGTGTTATGTGATTATGTGATCTAGGTGCTGGTCTCGTACGTCCTATCGGTGGCTGAGTATACCGGCATATGTTGCGGATACTTGATAGCTTGTGTGAGCAGCACCGTGTAGCTACGTCTTGACTGACATCTTGTGTGAGCAGGCCCGTCGATAGCTCGAGAGCGAGCGATTATGTGATATGAGACTTAAGTAGCTTTGGCTACATATGTGGCACTTAGTGTGCAAAGTTTCCCGAGTATCCGACATTGTTATTCCGAGTGGTTCACGGGTATGTCAAAGATGAAAGTATGTGAACATTCATTTTGAGATGGCTCAGGTATGTATGTAAAGATATGCTTATTAAATGTGTGAAATGATGAATATGAGGTAAGTTTTGTGATGGGATAGATTTTGATTATGAAACTATGGTAGGTTCACGTTTAATTATGTTATGTTATTTGAATGTTATGTGCATGGTACGGTTGCTTATTTCTTACATACGAGCTTACTAAGCTATATAGCTTACTACATTTATTTCCCATGTTTTTATAATGTCGCCAAGCTAACTCAGAATCGGAGATCGTCGGAGATTCGGATCACACTATTAAACTCTTATTTTGGGTATTTGATGATCTTGGCATTTTGAATGTATGGCATGTATAGGGACTTGGTCATTTTGTTATATGTGTCATTTGCAATGTGGCCAAATGTATTGGCTTATAATGGTTAATGATTTCATTTTGTATATGGCCATGAATGATGGCTTATGTTGGTAGAAGTATATTTATATTTTGATATCATTCATGAATGTGGAAATTTGCATGACTTCTATTGATAGATCATGATGTTTATGCATGTTAGAGGTTAGCATGTGGATGTGATGTTAATACCTTGGTTGTGGATGTTTTAGTTGCCTAAGTATGCCATGAATTGTGATATTGAATTGGTGTAAGTGTAGGTGTAAATGAGGGTGGGAAATGTCTTGGTAAATAACCTTATTTTTTTCCACAGGGGGAGACACACGGGCGTGTGTCTAGGCCGTGTGTGACACACGGCCCGCCCCACGGGCATGTGTTCCGGCCATGTGTCCCCTACACCTTAATTTTTAGAAATAGAATGTCCAGAATTGAGCACACGGGCAGAGACACGGGCGTATGTCTCGGCCGTGTGTGCTACACGGCCTTGAACACGGGCATGTGCCCTGGCTGTGTGAAGCCTACACCTATTTTATGAAAAATTATGAAAATTAAATTGACCACACAGCCTAGCACACGGGCGTGTGGCACGACCGTGTGGCACAAGTCAGGGAGCACCCTAAATTGAACACGGCCTATAGCACGAGCGTGTCTCAGGGTCACACGGGCGTGTGACCCCTATAACATGAAAAAATTTCTAAGTTTTGTAAATTTTCCTAAAGCTTACTACATTTATTTCCCATGTTTTTATAGTGTCGCCAAGCTAACTCGGAATCGGAGATCGTCGGAGATTCGGATCACACTATCAAACTCTTATTTTGGGTATTTGATGATCTTGGCATTTTGAATGTATGGCATGTATAGGGACTTGGTCATTTTGTTATATGTGACATTTGCAATGTGGCCAAATGTATTGGCTTATAATGGTTAATGATTTCTTTTTGTATATGGCCATGAATGATGGCTTATGTTGGTAGAAGTATATTTATATGTTGATATCATTCATGAATGTGGAAATTTGCATGACTTCTATTGATAGATCATGATGTTTATGCATGTTAGAGGTTAGCATGTGGATGTGATGTTAATACCTTGGTTGTGGATGTTTTGGTTGCCTAAGTATTCCATGAATTGTGATATTGAATTGGTGTAAGTGTAGGTGTAATTGAGGGTGGCAAATGGCTTGGTAAATAGTCTTATTTTTGTCCACACGGGTAGACACACGGGCGTGTGTCTAGGCCGTGTGTGACACACAGTCCGCCGCATGGGCTTGTATTCCGGCCGTGTGTCCTCTGCACCTTAATTCTGAGAAATAGAATGCCCAAAATTGAGCACACGAGCAGAGACCCGGGTGTGTGTCTATGCCGTGTGTGCTACACGGCCTTGAACACGGGCATGTGCCCCGGCCGTGTGAAGTCTGCACCTATTTTATGAAAAATCATGAAAATTAAATTGCCCACACGGCTTAGCACACGGGCGTGTGGCATGGCTGTGTGGCACAAGTCAGAGAGCAGCCTAAATTTAACACGGCCTATAGCACGGGCGTGTCTCAAGGTCACACGGGCGTGTGACCCCTGTAACATGAAAAAATTTCTAAGTTTTGTAAAATTTCCTAAAGCTTTCAGTTTAGTCCCGAACCACTTCCAAAGCATGTTTTGGGCCTCGTAGGCTCGTGTAAGGGACTTTATGATTGAATATAGATGGTTTTAATTTGGACGCAAATTTATGACTCAGAATTGTGTGAATGCTTGTGTTATAAGTCCGATAATGCCTCGAGCCCTGTTCCGGCATTGAATACGGGTAAGGGGTGTTACATTTAGTGCTATCAGAGCTACGATTTAGTCAGTTCTTGGACTAACGTAGCGTGTGTAAGAGTCTAGCTATACATGCCATATATAAATTTTGATAGTGTGACGACTCCTAACAATTTAAACTGTGTTTTCATATAGTAAATGTATCCCGACCGAAAAGTGGCTGATGACCTTGAAAGTAATGCTCCGACTCCCGCTCAAGGGACTGCGCCATCCGAAAGTAGACCTGTGACAATTAGTCAAAGAGGAGTGGCTAGTAAAGCCTTCTTTCAAAGGTTGAATGAGTTGTCGAGTTTGTTCGGACAAATCCGGCTGCCCAACATCCTCCCCCAACATCCTCCACCCCCACCTAACCCTCAACCAGTTCTCGTAGCTCCCCAAGGTGTGGAATTGGTAAGACTGAATAAGCCTCTAGTCGATAAGATTCGAAAGCAATAAGCTGAAGAATTTAGAGCAAATGTCGATGATGATCCCGAGAGGGTAGAATTCTGGCTTGAGAACTCTATCCGGGTATTCAATGAGCTTTCTTGCACGCTGGAGGAGTGCTTGAAATGTGCTATATCACTCCTGAGGGATTCGGCATATCATTGGTGGAACACTTTAGTATCGGTAGTACCAAGGGAAAGAGTTACTTGGGACTTCTTCCAAGAGGAGTTCAGAAATAAATATATCAGCGAACGATTTATTGATCAGAAATGCAAAGAGTTCTTAGAGCTGAAACAAGGCCGAATAACTGTGACTGAATACGAGCGAGATTTTGTTAGACTCAGTAAGTATGCTCGAGAATGTGTTTCAACAGTGGTTATTATGTGTAAGAGATTTGAGGATGGGCTGAATGAGGACATCAGACTGTTAGTTGGGATTTTAGAGCTGGAAGAATTTGTTGTGCTAGTTGAACGAGCCTGCAAGGCTAAAGAGTTGAGCAAAGAAAAGAGAAAAGCTGAGTTTGAGGCTAGGGACTCGAGAAAGAGGCCGATGAATAAGTCATTTCAGTCTTCGTCAAAGAAATCAAGGGATATGCATACTCATTCGAATGCTTCAGTTGGGTATCCCAACAGAGATCGTGGGAAGCAATATTCGGGTTCTAAGGCCCAGAATACGTCTATAGCAAGCGTTAGTAATGCTAGGTCTAATAAGCTTGAATGCCAACACTGTGGTAGGCGACATCCCGGTGAATGTAGGATAAACAACCGGGCTTAATTTAAATGTAGCTCCCAATATCACTTTATTCGATATTGTCTGAAAATAGTTGAAAAATATAATTTTCAGGGTCAAGATCGAGTAACACTGCTGCTAGAGGGAGGCCAGTAAGAAATGCAGGAAATGGAACCAGTAGCAGAGGTGTATCCAAGGATTCAGTTGTGAGATCGGAAGCGAGAGCACCTGCGAGAGCTTATGCCATTCGTGCTTGCGAAGATGCGTCCTCCCCTGATGTGATCACTGGTACATTTTCTCTTTATGATACTAATGTATTTGCATTAATCGATCCTGGATCGACTCATTCTTATATTTGCATGAATTTGGTATCTAGTAAGAATTTACCTGTTGAGTCTACTGAGTTTGTGATTAAGGTGTCGAACCCCTTAGGCAAATATGTTCTAGTCGATAAAGTTTGCAAGGGTTGTCCTTTGATGATTCAGAGTCACTGTTTTCTGACTGACTTAATGCTTTTTCCATTTAATGAGTTTGATGTGATACTTGGAATGGATTGGTTGACTCTACATGATGTAGTAGTGAATTGTAGACGAAAAGTTATTGAATTGAAATGTCAAAACAATGAAATTCTTCGGGTTGAATCAGATGAGTCGGGCGAATTGCCTATTGTGATTTCGTCGATGTCGGCTCAGAGGTATGTAAGGAAGGGTTGTGAAGCATTTCTTGCGTGTGTACTGAATACGAAAGTGACTGAAATAAAGATTTAATCGGTACCGATAATTTGTGAATATCCGAATGTTTTCCCAGAAGAGTTGCCAGGATTACCACCGATCAGATAGGTGGAGTTTGCTATTGATTTGGTACCGGGGACTGCAACGATATCGATAGCTCCGTATAGAATGGCTCCAACTGAGTTAAAGGAATTGAAGTCTCAGTTACAAGAATTGACAGATAAGGGTTTTGCGAGACCGAGTTTTTCACCATGGGGTGCACCGGTGTTATTCGTCAAGAAGAAAGATGGATCCATGAGACTTTGTATCGATTATCGTCAGCTTAACAAGGTTACGATAAAGAACAAGTATCCTTTACCGAGGATCGATGATTTGTTCGACCAGTTGAAAGGGGCAACAGTGTTTTCGAAGATAGATTTGAGATCCGGCTACTATCAGCTGAGAGTTAAAGATTCGGATGTACTGAAAACAGCGTTCAGAACGAGGTATGGGCATTATGAATTCCATGTTATGCCTTTTGGATTAACCAATGCTCCTGTTGTTTTTATGGACTTAATGAATCGAATCTTCCAACCTTATTTGGATAAGTTTGTGGTTGTATTTATTGATGACATTTTGATTTATTCTCGAGATGAGTCTGAGCATGCCGAACATTTAAGAATTTTGTTGCAGACTTTGAGAGATAAGAAATTATTTGCTAAATTCAGCAAAAGTGAGTTATGGCTCCGAGAAGTCAGATTTTTAGGGCATATCGTTTCAGCAGAAGGTATAAGGGTTGATCCGAGTAAGATTTTGACAATTGTTGATTGGAAACCGCCGAGGAATGTATCTGAGTTTAGAAGCTTTTTGGGCTTAGCCGAGTATTATCGACATTTTGTCAAGGGATTCTCGATGATTGCTACACCTATGACTAGACTATTACAGAAAGATGATAAGTTTGAATGGTCCGAGAAATGCAAAAAGAGTTTTGAACAGTTGAAAGCGTTGTTGACTGAGGCACCGGTTTTAGTGCAACCAGAGTCGGGAAAAGAGTTTGTGATTTTCAGCGACGCGTCTTTGAATGGTCTTGGATGTGTGTTGATGCAAGAGGGCAAGGTGGTAGCTTATGCCTCGAGACAGTTGAAGCCGCATGAGAAGAACTACCCGACGTACGATTTGGAATTGGTTGCCATTGTGTTTGCTTTAAAGATTTGGAGACACCATTTGTTCGGGGAGAAGTGCCATATCTTTACCGATCATAAGAGCTTAAAGTACTTGATGACTCAAAAGGATTTGAACTTGCGACAACGGAGATGGCTCAAGCTGTTGAAAGACTATGAGTTGGCAATCGATTATCATCCGGGAAAGGAGAATGTAGTCACTGATGCTTTAAGTAGGAAATCTTTGTTTGCTTTGAGAGAAATGAATACGCAATTGACTTTTTGATGATGGTTTGATTCTAGCTGAGTTAAGAGCTAGACCGGTATTTCTTCAACAAATTTGCGAAGCTTAGAAGTGTGATACAAAACTTCAAGCTAAGAGAGCTCAGTGTGAATCGAATAGTGATTCAGATTTTCAAATTGGGGTTGATGATTATTTGATGTTTCGAGGCAGGATTTGTGTACCGAAAGATAATGAGCTTATTCAGAAAATTCTTCATGAGGCACACAGTGGTTGTCTGTCTGTTCATCCGGGAAGTACGAAGATGTACAATGATTTGAAGAAACTGTATTGGTGGTCAGGTATGAAACGAGATATCTCTGAATTTGTATCGAAATGTTTGATTTGTCAACAAGTAAAGGCCGAACATCAACTGCCTTCAGGTTTGCTTCAGCCTGTGATGATTCCCGAGTGGAAATGGGACAGGTTTACAATGGATTTCGTAACTGGGTTACCTTTGACTCTGAAGAAGAAAGATGTTGTTTGGGTCGTTGTTGATAGATTGACGAAATCGGCTCATTTTATTTCAGTACGTACCGATTACTCACTTGATAAGCTAGCTGAATTGTACATTGCTGAAATTGTGAGATTGCACGGAGTGCCTATTTCTATTATTCGGATAGAGATCCGAGGTTTACTTCACGATTCTGGAAGAAGTTGCAAGAAGCTTTGGGTACAAAGTTGAACTTTAGTACCGCATTTCATCCGCAAACCGACGGCCAATCTTAGAGAACGATTCAGGATCTCGAAGATATGCTTCGTTGTTGTGTTTTAGAGTTCGAAGGTAGTTGGGAAAAATATCTACCTTTAATCGAATTTGCTTATAACAATAGTTTTCAGTCGAGTATAAAGATGGCATCGTATGAGGCCTTGTATGGCCGCAAGTGTCGAACACTGTTGTACTGGACCGAGCTCAATGAGAGACAGATCCATGGAATTGATTTGGTTAGAGAAGCCGAAGAAAAAGTAAAAGTAATCCGTGATTGTTTGAAAGCAGCTTCGAATAGACAGAAATCGTACACAGATCTGAAACAAAAGCAGATTAAATTTCAAGTCGGTGATAAGATATTTTTGAAAGTGTATCCGTGGAAGAAAATCCTTAGATTCGGCCGCAAGGGTAAACTGAGTCCGCGCTTTATTGGTCCGTATGAAGTTATTGAAAGAATAGGGTCGTGGCATATCGGTTGGCTTTACCAGCAGAGTTAGAAAGGATCCACAATATGTTTCATATGTCTATGTTGCACCGTTATCGATCAGATCCTTTGCACATAATTTCACCGACAGAGGTTGAGATTCGACCCGATATGACTTATGGTGAAGAACCGATCAAGATTTTGGCTCGGGAAGTCAAACAGTTGAGAAATAAAAGCATAGCCCTAGTTAAAGTTTTTTGGCAACGACACGGGGTCGAAGAGGCTACGTGAAAACCCGAGGAAGTTATGAGAAAATAGTACCCAAACCTCTTTTCTAGTAATATTTTTGGGGACGAAAATCCCTAAGGGGGAGAGTCGTAATAGCCCGATTTTGGGTCTAGTAGGAACAATGGTTTCGGGACAACAAATCTGACACAGTAAAATTTATTTTTATTATATTTTTGTGGTCTACAATTTTATGGAAGGATTTCGTGAAAATTTTGTTCGAAAAATTTGACGTTTGGGCACTCAATTTAGTTAAAGGGACTAGATTGCAAAAAGTGCAAAATGTGAGTTCTATATGTTAAAGGTGTTCAATTGATATGAGATCTTAAATTAGAGGTCCTTATATGGTAATTAGACCATTATACTTTTGTATGGACAAAAAATGGACATGGTTAGGTGAAATTTTGAAGTTAGGCATTAAGGGCTTTTTGGTCATTTGGTAAATAACTAAAATAAAAGATGTCATCTTCTTCAAATTAGTCCCCATGGCCGAAATTCACAAGAGGATTCCATAGCTAGGTTTTTTTTCATCTTCCAAGCTCGATTGTAAGTCCGTTCTTGCCCCGTTTTTCATGATTTTTATGTTTTTGAAGTTGTCTCAACCTAATCTAGCTATTTCAAGGACTAATTTGAAGAGATATTAAAGTCTAAAATTTTACCCATGTTAGAAATTTTTGTATGTTGATGTTTAATGGTAGAAAATGTATGTTTGGTGTTAGATAAACAACATTTACCAAGTGATTTTTTATGAAAATGCCTAAAAAGGACCCATTTGTAAAACATGTAAAATGTGTGTAAAAATGTGAATAAATGAAAAATGTGGGCTGTTATGAGCATGAAATAGGTTCGGCTAGGCTTGGGTGTGATGAAAATTGAATGAAAATCATTTTACGAGCCTAGGGACTAAAATATAAAAAGTTGAAAAGTTAGGGGCAAAAATGTAATTTTTGCCATAAGGTGCTTTTGGGATTAAATTGAATAATGTGATCATTAAATAAGTTAAATTTGATATTATAGATCAAGAAAGACAAAGTTCTAACCTAGACCGGGGAAAGAACAAGATTGTGGACTAAATCGAACAATAATCCATTTTGTACTGAGGTAAGTTCGTATGTTAAAAATAAGCTTTAGAATAATTGTATTTAAATGCTTTAATATTGCATGAATGGTATGTTGATTTTGTGAATGAGTATAGTTCTACGAACGAGTCCGAAGACGAATTGACAAGCAAGAAATCTCGTTTGAACCTTAGAAATAGGTTAGGATACAAGTGACATGTCACTAGGGTCATTATGTGTTATGTGATTATGTGATCTGGGTGCTGGTCTCGCACGTCCTACCAGTGGCTGAGTATACTGGTATATGTTGCGGATACTTGATAGCTTGTGTGAGTAGCACCGTGTAGCTACGTCTTGACAGGCAACTTGTGTGAGCAGGCCCGTCGATAGCTCGAGAGCGATTATGTGATATGAGACTTAAGTAGCTTTGGCTACATATGTGGCACTTACTGTGCAAAGTTTCCCGAGTATCTGACAATGTTATTTCGAGTGGTTCACGGGTATGTCAAAGATGAAATTATGTGTACATTCATTTTGAGATGGCTCAGGTATGTATGTAAAGCTTATGCTTAATAAATGTGTGAAATGATGAATATGAGGTAAGTTTTGTGATGGGATAGATTGTGATTATGAAACTATGGTATGTTTACATTTAATTATGTTATGTTATTTGAATGTTATGTGCATGGTAGGGTTGCTTATTTCTTGCATACGAGCTTACTAAGCTATATAGCTTACTCCGTTTATTTCCCATGTTTTTATAGTGTTGACATGCTAACTCGGAATCGGAGATCGTCGAAGATTCAGATCACACTATCAAACTCTTATTTTGGGTATTTGATGATCTTGGCATTTTGAATGTATGGCATGTATAGGGACTTGGTCATTTTGTTATATGTGTCATTTGCAATGTGGCCAAATGTATTGGCTTATAATGGTTAATGATTTCATTTTGTATATGGCCATAAATGATGGCTTATGTTGGTAGAAGTATATTTATATTTTGATATCATTCATGAATGTGGAAATTTGCATGACTTCTATTGATAGATCATGATGTTTATGCATGTTAGAGGTTAGCATGTCGATGTGATGTTAATACCTTGGTTGTGGATGTTTTGGTTGCCTAAGTATGCCATGAATTGTGCTATTGAATTGGTGTAAGTGTAGGTGTAAATGAGGGTGGCAAATGGCTTGGTAAATAACCTTATTTTTGTCCACACGGGTAGACACACGGGCGTGTGTCTAGGCCGTGTGTGACACACGGTCCGCCCCACGGGCATGTGTTCCGGCCATGTGTCCCCTACACCTTAATTTTTAGAAACAGAATGTCCAGAATTGAGTACACGGGCAGAGACACGGGCGTGTGTCTCGGCCGTGTGTGCTACACGGCCTTGAACACGGGCATGTGCCCCGGCTGTGTGAAGTCTACACCTATTTTATGAAAAATTATGAAAATTAAATTGACCACACAGCCTAGCACACGGGCGTGTGGCACGACCGTGTGGCACAAGTCAGAGAGCACCCTAAATTGAACACGGCCTGTAGCACGGGCGTGTCTCAGGGTCACACGGGCGTGTCCCTTGAACCACACGGGCGTGTGACCTTTGTAACATGAAAAATTTTCTAAGTTTTGTAAAATTTCCTAAAGTTTTCGGTTTAGTCCCGAACCACTTCCAAAGCATGTTTTGGGCCTCGTAGGCTCGTATAAGGGACTTTATGATTGAATATGAATGGTTTTAATTTGGACACAAATTTATGACTCGGAGTTGTGTGAATGCTTGTGTTATAAGTCCGGTAATGCCTCGAGCCATGTTCCGGCACTGAATACGGGTAAGGGGTGTTACAGATTAAAGGCATACTCGAGAAGGTAGTTTGCCCGAACCGACGAGATTGGTCCAAAAGTTTGGACAATGCTTTGTGGGCCTACAGGACAGCATACAAGACACCTTTAAGGATGTCACCCTATAGGCTGGTCTTTGGGAAAGCCTGTCATGTGCCCTTGGAGTTAGAACACAAAGCTTACTAGGCTCTCCAACAACTCAACTTGGATCTTAAGCTTGCTAAAGAGAAACGGATGCTCCAACTCAATGAGTTAGAAGAGTTCTGAATGTTCTCATACGAGAATTCCAAATTACTTAGGGAAAGACTTAAGAGATGGCATGAAAAACACATTCGGGTTCAAGAATTTGACGCAGGTCAGCAAGTCTTGTTATTCAATTCCAAATTAAGGTTCTTTCTAGGTAAGTTAAAATCACGTTGTTCCGGTCCATTTACGATTCATCAAGTTTATCCATATGGAGTTGTCGAACTTCAAAGTAAGGGAGGTAATTTTCGAGTCAATGCTCAGCGCTTAAAACATTACTTGGGGGGATAAAATTGAACGGGATCAAATCTCGTTCATTTTATCAGATGTTTAATTTTTCATTTTATCAGATGTTTAATTTTTCTTGTTTTTCTTTTTAAATAAATGATTTGGGGTATATTTTCGGGATTAGTATGTTTAAATTAATTATGTTTAGGAGATTGGAACTTAAGCGAGACCGCTTGTGACCCCTCCAATCTTTCCTGGGAATTGATTTTAACATAATCTTCTGAGAAATTATTCCCTAAATGGCAAAATAATTTTTTAGTTTTCAAATAAAATGGTCAATTTTGATCCAAGTTTTAAATTGCAACTCAATTTCAAATTTTCTTTAAGTCTAGGTACTTAATTGAACTATTTTCAAAATTTGGTTGCTCTTTTTGTAAATACTAAAAATTAGATGTCTCTTTTTGTAAATATTTTTAAAAGGCATCTAGAATAAATGTTTTTAATTTAATTTAATAAGATGATAATCATTAATATATAATTATATCTATTATAATATATATTAATTATTATCAACTTTACATAGAATTAGGATTAGTTTAAATTTGATCATTTTTATTTAATAAGTATTTATTATTAATAAATTAATAGAAAATAATAATTTAATATGCATTATATTGTTGTTAACTCTATGTAGAATTCAAACTTGGAATATCTTAATTATTAATTTGTTCTAACAATTCTAATTAAACTCCTACTCCTTTCACTATAAATTCCAGCCACCTTTGCCCTTTTTTTAACTCATCCCTCCATCAATCCTAGCATCCTAAATCCACCAAGTACCAAATCACCTAGTTCCGAACTCTAGCCACAACACCGCCTGACTCAAGACGGCGCCTAGCAAAGAAATTTCCATTTGACCAAAGAGCCCACGCACGCACTCCAAAGAGTCCCCCATGCACACCGTGCGCGCCCGGCCCAAGACCGCTCCTTTGTCGCCGCATCTACCAGACGTCCAGCTCCAGCAGCTCGTCAGGTTTGCTCGACGCACCTACTTGCTACCCACTTCTCCGCATCCGTGCGGCACAAGCATGCCCTACTACTCGCGCAAGGATCCGCCTGGCAGTGCCGCCTGCTACCCGTGCATCTGCTCACACCGCGCATTGCTACTCGCACCAACACCCTTGCCTATCGCACCACACCATCAAGACACCCTACAACCATCCCTAAACCAATCCCTTTTGCTTTATATTTATTTGCTTTGAGTTCTTAATTTTTATAAAAAAAGTGGTAAGATAATTTTTTCTCCTAAATTTTTATTTTATTTAATTACTTAATTTTCCAATTTATTGAATTATTAATATTTTATACTATTTAAATTTTTGAGAAAATATTTGTTTCAATCTTATGTTCAGGTTAATCATGCCTCGCAAGAGAACTCGTGCCTCTGCCCAAATTGAAGAATCACAAAATAAATTCCATTGTGAAGAAGCCAAAGCGAGATACGAAAACGTTTTCAAGAATCAACAGATGCACCCAGAAAAAGGCTTTACGCTGAAAGAAAGCAACTATATTGATTTCATGGTGCACATTCGACAAATTGCTGAAGCTCTCAATTGGGAGTTATTTTTTGAGAAAAGACCTAGTGCAGATTAGGAGTTAGTTCATGAATTTTACAAGAATTTGACCTCAAGCGAATTGACGGAAGTTTCTGTTCGCGGAATCAAGGTACCAATAACCTCAAACGCTATTAATGAATTCTTTGAATTACCTGATTTTGAAGATGACGAATATTCTTCCTTGATGAGCAATATTGAGTCTGAAAATCTACAAGAAATTCAAGAGGAACTTACAGTTCCAGGTTCTAAGTGGATTGTGTCAAAGCAAGGAATTCACACTTGTCGCAGAGAATATTTGACACCACTAGCGAAGGTATGGTTCTATTTCATTCGATTCAGCCTTATGCCCATATCACATGGGACTACAAATTCATTAGAGAGAATGGTCTTATTATACTCGATTTTAACTGGAAAGACCATTGATGTGGGAAAAATCATCTTGAGAGAAATGCGGAATTGTGCTGCTAGATGTTCTGGCCTAGCTTACTTTCCCTTTACGATAACAATTTTGTGCTTGAAAGCTAAAATTCTTGCAAACGTAAAGAAGACAAGTTATAGCCAGGGCACAATCATAGATTGGGACCTCTACCGAATAGCTGGAGACTCTGTTCTACAGCAACGAGTTAAAGAGAGTGAGGATCCTGAAGAAGAAGAAGAAGATCCCACAGAGATCGAACCAATGCAATCAGCTGAAATCCCTAATAAGGCAGAACCAATGGAACCAGTAACCGAACTTGACAATGTTTAGGATTCAATCGCCTCGCCCAGATCTTCGAGATGAGCTGTCAAAATTGATGGACATCATGCAATATATGTAGTGGTAGCAACAAGCTTACTGGAGATATTCAAAAATACGGGATGACTCAATGAGAAGCGCTCTTACGAAAATATACAATGACCCGTTTATTTTTGTGCCTGAGTTTCCAGATTTCATATTTGAACCATGGAGTCCACTATCGAAGAGGAAGCGAAGTGATTCATGCAAAAACAAATACGATAGAGCAAAAGATGAGTCGAATTCGGAGGGATCTGCAAATAAATAAAAATGGAGTATCTTGGCTTTATTTTATTTCCGTTCTTAGGTTATTTAATAGGATTAGGTTTTATTAGGAATTTTTATTTTCGCATAATAAAACAAGAGGTGAAAATCATAAATAAAAACGAACAAGTTGCAAAGTACAAAGTGTGGCAATAGATATATACATGTCTAGGATTGGATCTAGAGAGAGCTTGGTACTTAAGCAGCCAAATTGACTCACCTCCTCTTTTCTAAAATCCTACCTGGTGTATAGTATCTATTCACTTTTAACAATGAAGACATTGTTCATCTTAAGTAGGGGGGACTGAAAAATTGAAATTAGTTCCTCTCAGAATAATTTTTTCTTTCAGTTATGATTAGGTTATATTTTGTTCAAAAATTTGAAAATTTGTTAAGTATGCTAAACTTCAGTATGAATAAAGTTTGATTATTTCGACAATTGTTACGTTAACTGAAATATGACATAAATGTATTTTTAATAAAGCATGCAAATCATACCATAAAACTTTTAGTTCCTTGGGAAAATTAGGCATGCATGAAAGTTTAAGTCTCTAGAATTGACTTAGTAGTTTCTTGAGGTGAAATCCTAGGAAGCATGGAATGTTGAAAATGATTTAGGCAACTTTTGTTTGGACCGTTTGAGCCTTTCAAGCCAACCTTGATGAATTTTTATCCTTTGAAACCCAACTTTGAGACTATATGGTCTAATTTTGTTTGAACCTTTACAATATTTAGCCATCATTTTTCTCTTAATATTCTTTAAATTGTCCCAAACACTAGACTCAGTACTATTCAGAATATTCTTTGAAACAAGCTTAGGGGCAGTTGAAAAGAAGTACCAAATGCTCAAAAAATTGTAGTACATACAGCAAAATGCTCGTGAATTTAAAAAAAAAAGAGAGCATATGTACTCGAAAGAAATAGATGTATAAAAGAGCATGTGAAAGAAAAATAAGTTGGTGTATTGAAGGTAAATATTCCGAAGGTCTGATTGAAGCTGAGTCTAGGGTTTTTAGCCTAAATTTATCTATCTTTTACCTACCCCTAGCCTAGCCACGTTACAAACTTTTTAAAGACATATTGATTCAAGTTTCTATGCTACCTACATTAGTGGAGAGAAATTGCTATGTTCAACATATAAAGGCATATGTTAAACTTAATGATTGCAACTTAATCTTGAATAAGGGAATAAAACCAAATTGGTAGGGATTTAAAATGTATTTATTAGGAAGCATTTAGTCTATTTTTGCTATCATAAGAATAATTGCGATTAATTTGAATGATATGTATACTTAAGTAGCGTAAATATCAAAATTCTTGTTCTTGAGCATAAGTATACTAAAATCATAATTTTGGGAAGAATGTTGTTCTGAAGGAATTTTTCAAAGGTGTTTCTGAGAAATTCTTTTCAAATTTTTGCATTACTCGGGACGAGCAATGAATTAAGTTTGGGGGTGTGGAAACACGAAAATATACACATTTTTTCATGCCCTTTTTAACTCAAATTCATGTTGTTTCGGTAAAATTCTTGTCGAAAAATATATAATAATTATAAAATAATTAAATTGCACTCAAATTATGAACATGTTGAATTTTAATTAATTTTATATCACATTTTGATTAATTTTGATTATTTTCGACAGCTTTGCACAAAGGGCGAAAAACGACACGGCAGACACTGCTAGAAGCGCAAAACTGAGAAGCAATTTTGAAGCATCAAGGCAAATTAATTTTTCAGCCTAAGACGGTCCAAATTATGTGTATTAATTCATAATATAATGAATTTTAATTTTAATCCAATTTAATTTGGGTTAAATAAATTATTATTAATTAATTATGAAAAGTGACCCAGTTGAGCAAAACCGAGAAAACCGATCCAACCGAGCACTGGGAAACCAAAAACCATCACACATGCTGACCCAATCAGCTTGTTTATATGATTATTTGGCTTGCAAAATGGCCCTTGAAGACTTCTTCAAATTGCATTCAAACCCCTCCACTATTTAACCCTTTCTAGATTTGCCCCTACCTTAAAATAGCATGTTTGAAATCTTCAAACATGCCACATGTGTGGCCGGTCATGGGGGGAGCCTTTGGCTGCTGATTTAGGCTATTTTTAGCAGCCTTCTCAACCTATAAATACCCCCTTGGCTGCTCACTACAAACACATCTCAACCTTTCCCATCTCTTCACTTTTCTCTCTTCATTCCCTTCCATTGTTCTTCATTTTCTTCCCCTATTCCCTTGCCGATTTCACCTCTTGAAAAAGAGTTAATCAACCACCATTTGGAGAAGCATTCAAGTGTTCGTAGAAGCCTCGGTTCGGCAAGAACAAGCGGAGGAGGAGTGGAGCAAACTAGTCAAGCCACGGAGAAAACACCAGATTTGATTCTTGTTCCCTATCATTTTAATTTTGTTGTTATGATGTACATGTCCATGAATATTTGTGATGTTTACATGTTTAATTTAATTAATATAGCTTAAATTTAGTTCGTGTTAGGTTGATTGCTGTAACATCCCAAAATTGGGCCTAGTAGAATTGGACCTATTGGGCCCATTGGACCTTGAGCGTAGAAGCGTTTTAAAATTTATGGGAATTTGAGAACGGCATTATTTCAAGTTGGACTTATTAGGAGGGTGATTTTGGAAAGTTACGAGGCTTCTAGGAAGTTCCGGGTTCAAGTAAGGCTATAGGTAAATTTTATGTTTTAGCACTTTAAGGAGATATAGTAAGTGACCTCAATGTTTATGGAATTAAATGAGTAATGTGCTAGCATAATTGAGCATATGGCAAAGAGGTTATGGCATTAAGTGAAGAGTATGGAGGGAAGAGGTTCAAATCCCATAATGTGCAAATTTTAACTATTATTTTTGTATTCTTTCCCTAAGTGTCGGCCAAGCTAGTAAATAAGGCAAGTTGGACTTTTTAATTTTGGCAAGGTGGCTAAGGATATTAGGAAAGGATGAAGGTAGGGAAAGAAATCAAAAGAAAAGGCAAGTATAGGGAACATGTTGGCCCAAAGAGAGGAAAATGTTTTGGAATGTTTTTGATGGCCAAAATTTTTACCTTTTGGTTTGGTGTACACGGTTTTGAGGGGGTAAAGGGAGTTCAGAAAATCCTTTAGGCATTTGGTAAGTTTTAGTGCTTGAGAGGTTACTTTTCTTCTTAGCCTTTTGGTGATTTTTATTTTTTCCAATTCCTTTTCTCTTGGCCGAAACCTCCTAGCACATTTGTGCAATTTTCTTTCTCTTTTATTGGTCGAAACATTCATCTCTTGCATCACCTTCCCTTGATAGCCGAATTTTCTTGTCCATTTTTCCTCTATAGCCGAACCCTCCATCTCTTCTTTAACATTCCTTCTCATTCGTGTTGACACTCACTCCTTTGATCAATCGAGTAATTGTGGAAGGTCGAAACTTTGACTCATCCGTAGCCATTGTAAAATCGTTGAGAATTGGTTTTATAATCTCTAAGGTAAGGGATTTATCATGGTTCTTTTTAGATCTTTTTCGTTGATCGGTTAGTTTGCTAAACGGTATAGAGGTGATGACTAATCGTTTATTTTTAGGGACCAAATCGTTCGATCACCTATCCCTCGTAATAAGAGACTCGGATTGTTGGTAAGTGATATAGATTGTTAATCAATCGCAATACTTGGTTGAAGTTGTATTTTGGGCTTTGGACTAATTGTTGACCGATTGTACCTTTAGGTGCCGCGAAGAGTATCATGTTACGAATTCCGAATAAGGTGTGTAATCCCGTACCCTACCGAATACATGTTTGAAATGGTGGTAATATCATATCTCTCTGAAATTTCGCATGAAATGTTCTGTGATTTGGTTGAAATACCGAAGGAAATCGAACACCGGCATCCGTGACCACTCGGGCGTACGTATTTTAGTAGTGGTAACCATATTTTGCAATGAAACAGTTTGGTCAGCAGCAGTGATGTGATTTTGAAAAATCACGAAAAATAGGATAAAGGGAATTAGAAAGTGAAAAAGATATAGGATTAAAGATTACTGTGTCTATTTTTTATATAAAAGAAACAGAGGTGGAAGACGAATTTTATATTCTGTGATATTTTAAATTTAGTGGGACTGGCTCTAATTGACTTCGTGGTTTCCTTATCTGTCTTAGAAAAATCATTTAAAATTGTACAAAGTGAATTATGAGTTATAATTTATATTTATAGATTCCTTAGTGAGCTTATTTTCAATAGAAACAAGTAGGAGCAACATATGAAAACTGTACAGTTAAATATTTGAATTTCGGGTAAGAGAGGTCAGAACCGTTGGTCAGTGAAACAAGGGAAACTTTAAGGAATAAACTGTACTAAATGGTTGAGCCAAAAATTCTGGAAAAATTTTAGTAAGAAGATATATGAGTCTAGTTTCAAGGAAAATTTACAGATTTAAATTTCGAGTTTCTTAACTCGAGTTATAGTCAGTTTAGTCAGTATGACGCAGATGGATAGTTTCAATTTTTATGCCTCACATTAGTAGTTAAGTCTAGGTTGCCGAATTACCAAAATACCCTTGGAGGGTAAATTACCGAAATACCCCTGGGTTGCGAGATTACCGAATTACCCTTAGTGGTAATATTACCGATTTACCGAAATGCCCCTATGGGCCGAATTGATAGAATGCCTTAGTGGGCTGAATTACAAAGCTCAATAATGGGCCGATTCATCGTATTAAATTACTAGACTAATGGTTGTTATACATGTGGGTATTTTATGTTATTATGTGTATTGCATCATCACATATTTCATGGGATGGGAAACTTGAATGAAGAGAAGTATAGACCGGTGGCATTGCCACAAATTCTGATATGGGCTATGTGCCAATTTAAATATGGCTTTGTGCCATCGTGATTAAGGTCAGGTGCCGATTATATTACCGTATATGATTCCGGTGGCTCTGCCACAAATTCTGATATGGGCTATGTGCCAATTTAAATATGGCTTTGTGCCATCGTGATTAAGGCTGTGTGCCGATTATGTTACCGTATATGATACTCTGGTGGCTAAGCCACAAAATTATTATAAATGACAGCTTGTCTGCAAATTGGAGAGACTGGCGGGGTGGGTTGACTTGATCCCCACAAGAGAGACTGGTTGGTACAGGGGAGAGACTGGTTGGATGGGTTGGGTTGCATACATTTGCTTCATATATACATATGTTCTGTTATGATAGTGGGCTCCGGCCCAAGATGTTGCTATATGGGTTCAGGACCAGTGGATGACGATAAGGGATTTCACACTGAGTTCTTGTAACTCACCCCCCTTTTTCTTAACCCTTGTAGGTAATGCTCCGTAATGAGGACTTGGGCCCATGGATGACTCGGTGGAGGCCATACTTCAGAAATGGTGTTATTGAACTTTAAATTTCTATTTTGGTTTATTTTATTATTTTGCTATTTTGGTTTAAGTTGTAATAAGGCCTCTGGGATATGTTTTAAATTGCTTTATGTTTAGTCGTACTTATTATATTGCTTGAATTGTTTTAACGGGGATTTTCTAAAATCATAAATAATGGTTTTCCAAAATTGATTAATAAATGGATTTAATAACAAACTTTTACAAATATTTTAACTCGGAAATTTTCTCTTGAATTATCAACAATATTTTCAAAAGCCACGGTTTTAAAGCTCACTACCTCGATTTTCGACTCATCAAACGATCTCTCAAAAATACTTGTATTTTATCTACGTTTCCGCAACGATTTCAAAATACTTCTGCAGCTCTATTTCTAAACATCACATTTTTGTAAATTGTTTATTTCAAATATGCTTTCGCCACCAAAAAGGTTTTTTTAAAGATAATTACGTTTTCAAGTAGTTAACAATTGCTTAAGTGTTTTGGGTTTTAACAAAGAGGCTGAAATTCTCAAACTAGTTTTTCCATGTGACACGCCAGATTCGGGCCTAACTTCTAGGCCGGGTTTGGGGTGTTACAATTGCATTTCATCTACTTAATTTATTAAAATTGTGTTTGTGCTGTTATAAGCCTCGGTAAGATGTTTGATTAAGTAAAACCATGACTAAGTTATTCTTGCATTACAATTATAAGGTAACTAATGAATTAATTATTTAAACGGATTGAAATTGTAATTAATTGACACAATACTTAATCAGTGCATGTTTAATCATCTAAGGTAGCTGAGGGTTAAATTAGCAACGGTATCTAATGATACATTAGCCTTGCATAACTTGCAAGATTATTGTGATTAAATTGTTTCAAGGTAGAAATACATTGTTACCTCACGTAATCTTTTATGTGCTTATGAGATTGAATTAATTGTTTGAATTGGCATAGAGATATGTACAAGAGATTATTTTAATTTCATAAGTATGTATGTGCATTAACACATTTGCTTATTAAAATTTGTTTAATCGGTTGAATTGACGTAAAGATATAGTCAAGAGATAAATGGATTTTGGTAGGTAAGTATGTTCATAAGTTACCAATTTACCGAGTTGTCGTGAATTTATTCGTAACAACATGAACATGAGTTTAATAATTCTAAGTTAAAAAATGTAATTAATCTAACATAATTATGTCATCTTGATTAAAATCATCTTTTGAAATCATGCATTGGAACTTTTATTTTATTTTTATTTATTTTACTTTGTTAAAATCCTAGTTTTTAATCACTTCTTCAAATCAAAATATATTTTTTCTTCACCAAAGTGTTTTTAAAATTGCGAATAATTCTTTTCACAGTCTCTATGGGTACGATAACTCGACATTTACTTGTCACTTTATTACTTGTTGCTATTGTGTACACTTGCACATTTCCGTCGTTCCAACACATAAGTTTGCTGAAGCGGAGGAAATTAAAAGAGCAACTCGCAACACCTTTCAAAATGTTGGCAGGAAGTTTAGGGGTCTGCAAAATACGCGTGGCCAACAAGGTCTTCCTTCTCAGAGTTTGCGTGTCCAAGGTGGGGGGAACATAGGAACTGCTTACGAAATGAATCACCAAGGGCATCCAAAGGCCTCAGGGTAAGCACGCAAGAAGGTATTCTCCTCATGGAAAATTTGAAGCTTACACTCCTTTAAATGTTTCGCATACCTACATTCTTAATCAGGATAGAAGTTTGGGCATTTAGTCAATCCCTCCACCTATGTGGCACTGTCAATCAAGATCCGACTCGAGAGACAGATGTGGTTTTAACAATGATAGAGGGTATAAGACCGATGATTGTTTCTCTTTGAAGGATACTATAGAGGAGGTTGTTAGAAATAGCGAGTTAAAAGATTTTAAGGCCTAGGATGCCTCACTATTAGGTCAGGGTCAAAAGTCGCAATGCACTGATAAAGGTAAACAGAAGGTTAGAGGCAAAATACTTGTGATAATTGGTACAGATGAAGATTAGGCGACTTCCAACACGAAAAGAAAGGTTCATCTCAAAAGTGTGATGTCAGTCAATTCGTCGAAGAGGCTACATCAGCAAGAGAAGTGGAAAGTGGAATTTAATGAGGAGGATGAGGATTCGGTATGTGATGAGGAAGGAAATGACATTATGGTCATATCAAAAACTATTGCAAGATTTGAGGTTAAAAGGAATTCTAGTTGATAGTGGAAGTGTCGTGGAGGTTTTAACTTGGGATGCATATCAAAAGATGGGGCTGAAAGAGCAGGCTTTGAAGAAGGCGAGCCCTATTTATGGCTTTGTGAACCATCTAGTCAAGGTGAAATGGTGTATTACTTTGCTTGTTACCCTTTGAGATGACGAACACACTACCACAGAATTGTTGGGAAAACGGGTTTGGAAAATGCAGCTGAAAATAAATTTAGGGAAAAACCAGAGTTTTAATTTTTTCTTCAAAAAAAGATCTTGGTTGTGGTATCTAAAGTAATAAACACTTAATCAAAATTGTACCTTTTCGATTCGTCTAAGATGAGCACTTCGACCGAGTAGTCTTCTTCGCTATCCTCAAGCTCACGTCTGCTGAGCGTAGGCTCGCTTCGAATCAAAAAAAAAATCACAAAAATTACCTGTGGGATAATTTTGCAATTTCTCTAAGCTTTTGGGCCAAGTTGTAAATTAGAAAAATATCTCTAGAATGTTTCTGGAATAATCTCTTTAGAGAATTTTCTCTCTACAACTTTCTCTTGAATTCAAGTATGTGTAAATAATTACCCAATGTTCTCTTTAAATAGGAAGAGTTTAGAGAGTTCAACTATGATTAAACTTAATCACTTTCATATTAAATTAATATAATATTTATTAGATTAAATTTAATATTAAATCTTATTAAAATAATAGAATATTTATCTTGTAGATAAACATTAAATTAAATTTAATATTAAGATAATCATTATAATATTAAATTAATAAAATACTATTAAGATAAGTATTAAATTAAATTTAATATTAAACTATTAAAATAATATTATTTTTGGAATAATTAATTTGAAATCAAATTCCCTGGTAAAGTCCCAATAGGAGTGTAACTCTTCTACTACTCAACCATCGATGACCAGCCGCCACAGGCCACCGGGATACCGCCGTCCTAGCCCCTGACACCGCTGTGTCTGATGATGCAGGTGCGACACCCTTACGGCACCCTGAGCCGATTTGACTACTGTCGGTTCAGTCCGGGTCAATGATGACCGGACCAGTCCAGTCTTGCCACCGGTTGGAGTGTCAGCCTGGTTTCACATACCGGGCCCAGTTCGACCAGTTTTTGGGTCTTGGTCTTGGTTTTGGGCTCCCAGACCCAATTTACGATCTCAGGTCCAATTTTCAAGTTCAATTACCCATTGGGCAAATTGTTTGACTCGAAAATTAACTTTCAAAAATATCATATTAATTTTAATTAATTTGATTAATTTAATTTTACTTGATCAAAATTAATTTTTCCAAAAATCACTTAGATTTTCCAAATTTATTTTTCAAGAAAATTCTTTAATCAAATTCTCTAGTTGAACAATTCTCACGACTACCTTATTTTAATTCCACATCGAATAAATCGACTCAATTAAATAATTTCCAAAGTCGTAGAATTTACTACAGATTCAAATGCAGTCCGATCAAGCTTTTGTTGAGCTAGCGGAGGGACCAATTGGACATATACAATTAAGGCTCTGGCGATTGTAATTATGTCCAGAAGCATCGTTCTGATAATTCGCAATTACTTAATCATGGAGTCAGTCCACAAGAAGTATTATGATTGAAAACTCCTTATTGTATACTCTTCATGAAAGCAATACATCCAACTGCTTTGTCCAATGACCTCGTCATGTGTGTGTTACCCTCATATGATATCCTTGATTCCTTTGAGTTAAATCCGTTCACTCAATACAATCATATTTTATCTCATTGTCAGCATTATGTTTTCTTAATGATTAATATGATCACTATCAACAAATGACTGTGATAAATTGCTCGTTCAAGAATAAGCAACCCATGACCACATTTCATATTTATGAATCCACACAATGCCAATGAGAGGATATCATTAACTCTTTAATTGAGTTATGAATTCCACTGTTGCTAGTAAAGCCATGCCATACACAGGTTATGTACCCAACATACCGGCTATGGGCTCTACCATCTTTAGAGATAAGCCTCCACTTATATCAAAGCACATGAGTTGAATACACATGGTCAATGACTAACTCAGGATTTACCATGAATGTCACAAGTGAATTAATTCACAAACGGATTCAAAATTAATTCATCTTGGGTCCAGTCTAATGTATCGTTCTACCAATAAATACATCTATGTCTCTACTCGTGGAGACAATTGTCCGATAGCCAAGACTAGCCATCTCCCCAATTGGAATTGTAGATGACATAATAATCCTTCTCAGTATTTGAATCAAATGCTCACTTTGATTCTTTTATGAGATTACGGACTCATTTAGATTATCTACTAAAGTAAGTCGTCTTTCTCTCAATGTAAACATTCTTTACAGTGCCACATATCTTCAGTTTGAACTTTAGACAATCAATGAGCTAATATTTGCTTGTCACAATTTCATTATGCATGTAAAATATAAAAGACATAAATACAAAAGACATAATAGTGAAATGTGAAATTAACTTTATTTATTTATTCATTGTTCAAATAAATAGAAAACAGTTACATGTTTACTACAATATAGGCACATTTCCCAACAATATCCCAATTTCCCTAGTGAAGTAAATGTGGCATGTTTTGCATTCCCATATCCTTGACGTGTTTGTTAAAACTCCTAGTTACAGGAGTCTTAGTAAACGGATCTGCAAGGTTATCTTCAGAAGCTACTTTCATCACATCTTCAATTCCTTCGGCTACTGCCTCTCATATCTAGTGATACTTCTGATCAATGTGTTTCGTCCTCTTGTGACTTCTCATTTCCTTGGTATTAGCTATTGCAGCATTGTTATCACAATACAGTGTTATAGCTTTTTCTATACTAGGAATAACTTCAAGCTCGATTAAGAACTTTCGAAGCCATATTGCTTCTTTCGTTGCCTCAGAAGCAGCCACATACTTCACCTCCATAGTAGATTCAGCAATGCAAGTTTGTTTTACACTTCTCTATACTATGGCTCCACGGCCTAGAACGAATACATTTCCCAAAGTTTATTTCCTCGCATCTTTACAGGTCTGGAAGTTTGAGTCTGTGTATCCAACCGGAGTAAGGTCATCCCTAGAATACACAATCATATAATCCCTAGTTCTTTTAAGATACCTTAATATATGCTTTACAGCTTGTCAATGCCTGAGACCCAGATTTGCCTGATATCGACTAACCATTCCTACTGCGAAATAGATATCTGGACGTGTACAAAGCATCACATATATAAGACTTCCAACTATCGAAGCATATGGAACCTTACTTATATGCTCTCTTTCTTCTGCTGTCTTAGGACAATCATCTAAAGAAAGATGAAAACCTGATGCAGTCGGTTGAACGTCTGGCTTTACATCAGTCATTGCAAAACATTCCAATACCTTATCAATGTATGAAGTTTGAGATAGAGCTATCGTTGATACCTAAGAATTCTAATTCCAAGAATATAACTAGCTTCACCCAAGTCCTTCATGCTAAACTGTTGAGCTAACCATAATTTAACCGATGGCAATTCTCTTACATCATTTCCGATAAGTAGAATATCATCGATATACAAAACAAGGAATACCACCTTTTTTTCCATTATACGCTTATAAACACAATGTTCATCAATGTTTTGCTCAAATCCAAAAGTCTTGATCGTTTGATCAAATCTTTTATTCCATGTGCGGGACGCCTACTTAAGTCCATAAATGGATCTTAGCAGTTTGCAAACTTTTTACTCTTTTTCTTTGACAACATATGTAACAACCCGATTTCAGGGCTAGTCAGATCAGTGGATTCGGAACCACTAATCTGAGGTTGGAGAAATTAGTTTTAATGTTATTTTATGTGTTATAGCATGATTATATGAATGCAAGAAAATTTTGGTGCATTAATATTAGCGATTTCGTGCTAAATTGCGAAAAAGGACTAAATTGCATAAAGTGAAAAAGTGTTGTTCTACAAGATAAAGGTGTCTAATAGCTATAGAATATTAAATTGGAGGTCCTTAATGTGCAATTAGGCCCTTAAGAAAGGGTTGGTCGGCCATAGGGGACAAGAAATGTCAAAATTGGTTAAAGTAGGTGAATTAGGTGACTAAATTGAAGGAAATAAATAAAATAAAGAGAAAGATGATATCTCCTTTTTCATTCATCTTCTTCCACTGAAAATATTAGCTAAGGAGGGTTTTTGGAAGCCTAATATTTTCAGAAACTTCTCACCATTGAAAGTAAGTGATTTTGGTGGTCTTTCTTGATAATTTTTGTACTTTTGGGACCCTTGTAGCATGATCTAGCTAATGAGGGGACTATTTTGAAAAATGGTTAAGAGTCTAGGGTTTTTCCATGTGAGCATTTATGTTGTTTTCTGAATTTTTATGGAAGAAAATGAATCTTGGTTGTTAAATATTTGTGAAAGGAGTTTTCATAAAAACACCTAAAAAGGACCTTTTTGTAAAGGTTGTAAAATAGGTGGTAAATGTGTGAAATAATTGGTATTGTGAGTCGCTATAAGAGTAATAAATGTTCAACTAGGCTTGTTAAAGGAGGAAATTTGATTAGAATCGATTTACGAGCCTAAGGGCAAAATTATAATTTTGTGAAAGTATGGGGGTGATAAACCGTAATAGTAACATATTTTAATCCCACATTTAGCATGCTTTTGAATTATTTATCCCTTGAATTATTAAATTTGGTGCTCTTAATCCTTTAATTTCATGTTTTATACTCAGGAGAGCATAGGAGGATGAAAAAAACGAGAAACGAGCCGAAAACGGACCAAATGGGCCAAAGTACGAAATCAACACGGCCTGGGGTTTCACCACACCGTCGTGCCTCCTTAGCAGGCTCGACCACGGCCTACAACTCGACTTACATGAGCGTGTGCCATGGGCGTGTCCCTGCCGTGGAAAAGAATAATTTTATTCGGATTAGGGTACTTAGAGGCAAAGAAACACATTCCAAAAGCCTATATAAACACCCTAAAGGCCAACCTTTAGGGGGGCGTCCAGCTAGGCCAAGAAGCCAAACCGGAGAGGTTAGAATCATGGGATTTACTCGAAGAAAGCCAGTTGATTCATCTTAAGAAGCCGGAGTCATACTGTAACACCCCAAACCCGGCCTAGAAGTTAGGCCCGAATCTGGCATGTCACATTGAAGTGTTTTTCAAAAACCATGTTTTCATTGAAAACTCTTCTTGATATTTAAAAACTAAAGTCTTAGTTTGCGTTTGTTTATTTTTAATCAATGTTTATTAAAAGTTATTAATTTCAAAACCTCGTTGTTGCGGAAGCTTAATTTAAAATAATGATTTACGAAGACGAGTTATCCAAAAATTGAGTAGTGGAAACGTAGTGTTTAGAAAATAGTTATCGTTTTGAAAAAAATCGTGTTCAACTTTTAGCAGATTTAAATCATAATAAACTGAAAATCTCAAATTAAAAACCAGAATTTAAGAGAGGCCTTATTACAACCCAATAAGAAAACGGTTTAAATAAAGTAGAATAGAATACTAAAATTCAAAGCTACTCGTAGTGTGGCCACCTCCGAGTCCTCCAGTACGTCGAACCGCCTACTGAGGATTACCTGAAACATTTAATAAAAAGAGGAGGTGAGTTTACGAAAACTCAGTGTGTACAACCCTCATCGGTCATAAAGCATGCATCAAATCAATCCGGGCATAAGCCCATTACAGTAACAGTGGAAATTGGGCCTTAGCCCAAAATAGCCTCGGTTGGGCCTTAGCCCATATCAAATGTCACATATCATATTTATCTGGGCCTAAGCCCATCTCAATATTAAAATCCATATATGCAATGCATTAATGCCCATACCAACCCTGCACTCCGTCTCCTGTCCAACCCTGCACTCCTGTGGGGATTTAATCGACCCACCCATCCCTAGACTCCTTATGTAGCACCGGTTGCGGCACTAACCAATATTGCAGCAGAGCTCCCAGTCATATAATCGGCTTAAAGCCTTCGGTGGATCCACAGTCGTCAAGCGACCATGCGATCCTATCAGTACTTCTTCCGTATCAAAAATCCCAACCCATGCAACATGATATGAATGCAGTATTTTACAAATATAAACAGCATAAATAAAATCACATACACGATATTTAACCACAATCGAGGGTATAACGGTCATTTTGTCACTATACGGTAATTTTCACCACCCATCGAGGGTATTTCGGTAATTCACCCACCAAGGGTATTTTGGTAATTATACCCACCACGGGTATTTAGGTAATTATACCCATCGAGGGTATTTCGGTAATTATACCCACCAAGGGTATTTCGGTAATTTACCCTCTAAGGGTATTTCGGTAATTGGGCCATCTAACGGCCTTTTCGAAGGCCTACTGTCGCTTTGAGCGACACAGGTTCCCTTTTTGGTCAAAACGGTGCAATTGGGTCTAAAGCCCCATTTCGACCCAAGCGGACCCACACTCTCGTGTGGCCTATTTAGCCCAAATCTAGCCACAGACATGAGATTCACCTAGTCCAATACAATATCTACTATACAATCATACAATTTATTCATATGGGCCCACTTGGCCCCTTTCGGCCTATCGTGGCCCAAATAGCCTAAACCCATAAGAATACTCATGATGGCCTCAACTATCGTGTCGAAGCTCCCACATGTGTGCTCGCACGCTCGTGTGGCTACCATCGCCGTGTGACCGGCATTTCGGCATTTGCCGCTCTACAGCTAGAGTAGGGCGAAATACACACCTGATAGGAATCTGGAGTTAATCCGCGCTCCGACCACTCCTGTGCCCAAATGCCCACCAAGGTATGCTTACTCTCCTCATAGATTACTCTATTTAAAGCCAGCTTCTCACCTTCCCTCTTGCTAGCTTTCCAATGTGGGATCCCTCCTTCAGCAGAGTTTAAATCCAACACAAACTCTAGCCATCCCCACTTAGCAAAATAAATATCCCTTTTTTCTTGCAATGGGATTCGAACTCAAGCTCCCCTGTAACATAATCCACGCCGCTAGCCACTTTACCAACTAGCTCCTTGTTGTCTTAAAACATGCGCAACTAAGTATAAGCCTATGGCCCAAAGTCTAAGTTCATCTAAAAAGAAATCAAAATGAAATGCAAGCGCCAAGACTTGAACCTTGGACCCCTTGCTTCCTTGTGTGGCGTCACTTCCTTGCTCCCTAAGTGGCGTCACTTTGCCACTTCACCACAACTCCTTGTTGTGTCATTTTTCTCCACATTTTATTCTTAAAGCCTACCTTCTAACTCCCAGGGTTTTATTCACCTAAAACCAAAATTTTTCCTAGAGCCCAAGTTTGATCCCGGGACTTCATGGAAGCCCCCTAACCTTCCAAAATTCCTCACCTAATAGGTCCAACTTGCATTAATGCCATTCTCTTATTCTCAAAAAAAAAATTAAACGCTCCCACGCCCAAGGCCCAATGGGCCCAATTCTACTAGGCCCAAATTCGGGGCGTTACACATACTCAAGACGGAAGATCTTCTCTTCAATTCCTTCTGGGTGTTTTAGGGTTTTTCTTATGTTTTGTTTTATCTTTTCTTCTGAGATGTATATTTTTATGATTATGAACTAAACCCTCAGATAGCTGAGGGGGATGAAACCTAAGACGGATCTTGTTATTGTTTTCTGAACTATATGATAAATACTTGATTTGTTCTTAATTATGTGTTCTTAATTCTTGTTTTGATATTTCAGGATATTGATCCAAGTATTGATGTGGTTAGGCAGTGGAGCAAAAGTCCCTGTCTAAGAGTAGATCTAGCATAATTAAGCGGAGTTGCTCGCGCGCCTAGAGATAGGGTGACGAAAATCTGCCGGATTAGGGTCAAACCTAATATGGGAGTCCATAGATCGAGTTAATGCAATTCTAGGGGTTTTAATTAGAAAGATATTTCAATTAATCAACCTAGGGTTAGACGTTAGTAGCCTCGACGGAGGTATTAATATACATTAGGGAATCCTACGGATCAAGTCAATTGAATAAATCATCTAGTTCAGAGTTAGATAACAAATGAAGTCTAGGTGGATTCCTCCTTGGGTATTATCTTAATCAATTGGTTTTTCCCACAAGTATTTCCCCAATTCATTCCCTTCGTCTTAGCATCTTTAGCTTAGTAGTTAGTTAATTTTAGATTAAACAATAATTCACTTCAATTCTTAGGCTAAATAATAGAAAGAAAGTTAGTATTAGTACTTTTGGTTCTCTTGGGTTCGACAATCCGGTCTTGCCGCTAAACTATACTACTGTTCGATAGGTGCGCTTGCCTCAATCGTTGTCACAGTTAGTTTCTAGGCTAGATCATTCATTATATAAATTTTAAGACTCTGACATAACGATCAAGTTTTTGGCGCCGTTGCCGAGGAATCAAAATATTAAGAACGCTCAATTTTTATTACTTTAGCCATTTTTTTTTATTTGCAATTTACTTTTATTTTATTTTTAACATTGCTAATATTCTTTCTTTTATTTGTTCCTTGCAGGTACCTCTAGTTTATGACTAGAAAGAACCCTACAGGACCCTTAATTTACGACAGTGATATTGAAGGAACCGTTTGCAGAAATCGTAGAGAAATAAGGCGAAGCTTAACTTACATAGAAGAAGAGAAAGAAGACGAGAACAATACTACCGAAGAGATGGCTGAGAATAATCCGCTACCTCCAGAGGTGGCCGAAAATCATGCTCCTCGAACTATGTATGATTATGCTAAACCTAATTTAGTTGGTACTGAATCAAGTATTGTTAGACCTGCTATCGCTGCAAATAATTTTGAACTGAAACCTAACACAATACAAATGATACAACAGTTTGTTCAGTTTGATGGTTTGCAGGATGAGGATCCTAACACACACTTAGCGAATTTTCTTGAATTCTGTGATACCTTCAAAATAAATGGTGTTTCTGATGATGCCATTCGTCTTCGGTTGTTTCCCTTTTCTTTGAGGAATAAATCTAAACAGTGGTTGAATTCTCTTCCACGAGGATCAACCACTACATGGGAGCAAATGACCGAAAAAATTTTATTAAAATATTTTCCGCCGGCTAAAACGGCTAAGTTAAGGAATGATATCTCTTCTTTTGTGTAGATGGATTTAGAGACACTTTATGACGCATGGGAGAGATACAAAGATCTATTGAGAAGGTGCCCACACCATGGATTACCCTTGTGGCTACAGGTCCAAACCTTTTACAATGGTGTAAACCCTTCAACCAGGCAGTTAATTGATTCAACCGCTGGCGGAACCTTGAATAACAAAACTCCTGAAGCGGCCTACGAGTTTATAAAAGAGATGTCACTGAATAACTATCAGTGGCAAGTCACAAGGACAAGGCCAACAAAAACAGCCAGAGTTTTCAACCTTGACGCAGTAACCATGCTATCCAATCAGGTAGAACTCTTAAATAAAAATATTGATGGTTTGTATAGTTCTTCGCAGGTACATCAAGTGATGCAGTGTGATACGGATGGAGAGTCGAACGATACGGAACATCCACCCTACAACCCTAGCGTAGAAAGCGAGCAGATGAACTATATGGGTAACAATTTTAGATCTCAAAATAACCCCTACAGTAACAATTATAATCCAGGTTGGAGGAACCACCCCAATTTTTCATGGGAGGTCAAGGAAATCAGAGACAAGAAACCCTCCAAACTTCCAACAACAAATTTCTACCCACAGAAAAGAAGCCGAACCTTGAGAAGATGTCGACAAAATTCATAGCGGTGTCAGAAACACGTTTCCAAAACATCGAAACAACACTTAAAAATCAACAAGCATCGATTCAAGAGATCAAGAATCAGGTAGGTCAACTTACCAAGATCATGTCAGAACGACCACAAGGTAGAATGCCAAGCAACACTGAAACTAACCCAAAGAAGAAACTTCAAGCCATAACCGCTCATGATAGTAAAGGGTTAGATGAACCCAAATTAAGGCAAGAGGATGTGGTAGAGGAAGGTAAGGTCGAGGTAAGTCATGATAAATCAAAATCGGTAATCAAATAGTACCAACCTCGCATACCATATCCCGAAGCAATGAAGAAAGGTAACACAGAGAAACAGTTCGGTAAGTTTCTTAAACTTTTAAAGAAATTACATATTAACTTACTGTTTCTCGAAGCTTTTTCACAGATGTCAGATTCAAGGAAATTTTTAAAAGAACTCCTGACAAACAAACGGAGGTTAGACGAGGCATCGCATGTGGAGCTAAACGTAATGTGCTCAGCAATTCTACAAAATAAACTACCACGAAAATTAAAAGATCCATGGAGTTTTACAATTCCATGTTTAATTGGTAGTTTATCTATTGATAATGCTTTAGCTGATTTAGGGGCAAGCATAACTGTTATGCCTTATAAAATGTTTAAACAACTAGGTCTAGGGAAACCCAAACAAACTAGGATGAGCATTCAATTAGCTGATAAGACTATTCGAATTCCTAGGGGTATAATCGAAGATGTTCTCGTAAAGATTGATAAATTCGTATTCCCAGTAGACTTTGTAGTTTTAGACATGGATGAGGACAATAGTATCCCCTTAATTTTAGGAAGACCCTTTTTAGCAACTGCCAGAACTAAAATTGATGTTGGTACAGGAGAACTCATACTCCGTGTAGGTGATGAATCAATCAGTATTCAGGCTCTCGACTCAACCAGGACATCAAGTGATAGAGGTGAGAAAGTAAATTCAATTGATAACCAATTAGTTAAACCTTCTTTTCAGGAAGCACCACGGAACAACACAACTGAGCCAGATCCTATATCTCATGCCAACAAAGAAATAACCCATGAGGAACGAAGGCTTCAGATCGATGAACTAGATGAGTGGAAGACGCATTTCAAGGAAAAACTAGGGATACACGAAGCAGAACCAAAGCCACTCTATGGGACAGACAAATTCAAAATCGGAGATCAAGTATTGTTAGATAAAGCGGACCCTCGAATATCTCCTCCTGACCTGAATACAAACAAAGAAATCCCTTTTAGGGTAATCAATGTCTTCCCATACGGAATAGTCGAGGTAAGTAATCCTACATTTGGCACTTTTAAAATAAACACTACTCGACTTGAACTACATACTGATAATAGGACAGATAGCATGAGGAAGAATGTTCAACTCTTCAAACCACCCTGATTATGCGAATGAGAGGTAAGTCTAGCTTAACACTTTAAACGAGCGCTTCTCGGGAGGCAACCCGAGCACTAACCCTAGTAATTAAGTTTAGTTTTATTTCTTTTCTTTTATTTATATTTAGTGCAGATTTCCATACCACACGGCCTTGCACACGGCCGTGGCCGTGGCCGTGTGGATACTACGGACATCCGTACTGACATAGCAGAGGTAGTACGAGCCAATGACGAAAGATTCCTAGATCACGGACGTCTACAAATTTCCACGGCCATGCGATATGGCTGTGGCCGACACTAAGGGAAGTCACACGGGCTCTGACTAAACACCACGGCCGTGCGATACAGATGTGGTCGACACTGTTTTATCAAACATGGGCGTGGTGACCACGAAACGGGCGTGGGAGAAACGAACGAAGCACAACACGGCCGTGCGATACGGCCGTGTGACCCAACATGCCCATGGTACATGGGCGTGTGGATGTACCATACATCAAAACTCTATTTAAACCACCCCCTCCCTCTTCTCAACTACTCCCCATTCCCCTTCTTCCATACATTTTCAAACCCCCCTTCCATATTCTCCTTCCTTGGCCCTTTTCCAAACTCTAGATGTACACCATATCCATGTCGAAGAAGCGAAAGGATCCTAGCACAGTCTCTCTCTACGAGACCGACCTACATAAGTTCATGCCGATCGCTTCATTAACTCGACAAGCCAAGGACATTTGAGGCCATTTAGTTTTTATTTTCTTTTCTCTTCTCCTTTATTTTCCTTATCTTAACTTCTCTTCCACTAAATTTAGTATATCTTATTTTAGTTTCTTGTTTTTAGGTTCTTCAGGCTGCTTGGGAATCACACACCACGACCTTAGAAATCACACCTACCTCACCAACCATCTAACGATAAGGACTTTTCAGTCCATTAATCTTTTCTTTTAATTTTATTTTACTTTCTATTTTCTTTCTCTTTATCTTTCTTGTGTTTAAATACATAATTAGTTTATTTTAAATATGTCTTACTATTTCCTGGCTATTTCTTTACGGGCTACCCAATTTCTTCATCTAGCACAGTAATAGTAGGCAGCCACCATACCACCACCAGAGACGTCTCCTCCAACTTATCTTTCACCTCCGAATCAAGTTTCCACACCTCCAACTCAAGGAATCCATCCAAAATTCAGGAAGTTTCATCTCTCCCTATCTTTTATGAATTCCTATCTATCTTTGTACATTGAGGGCAATGTATATCTTAAGTGTGGGGGATGAATCTTAAAAGTGCCTAACTTTTTGCATTATTCTAAAATTCCTGAATTATGTCTTGTTCTTAAGTAAAATTTATCATATCACTATTAGATAAAATTCCTCTGATTTATGATTTTGATCGATATGTTTTGGATTAAGTCATTGACAATTGTGCAGTGATGATTTAAACTGTAAGAAACTAGAGAATCAAGCAGGATAAGTCTATTTTTCAAAAGTAAAAATTTTGTTAGGTTGTCTACCCGAATCTAATTATTACTTTGAAGTTTGAAATTTACAAGGTTGATATCAAAAAGCCCATAATTTTTGTGAGATTTTGAGCCTTTTAGAGCATACATTCCTTTTCGTGCTCACTTTATTGATTATGAGTGTGTCAACATTGATCTGTTATTCTAGAACTTGCTTCGATTATACATGTCGAGACCACACCTTTGATTTGATATACTAAGATGATAAAGGCACCTAGGATTTAACCCACTTACTCCACTAAAATCCTACCCTCACAATTAACCCCTAGTGAGCCCCTTTGATCCTAACAACCCTTTTATTGACTCACCCATTAATATTAACCCAAAACCAACTTTGTATTTGTTATCACCATTTCTCTTGACTACTCCTATATCGAGATTTGATTTGATCGGTTACGTAACTATTTTCGTTATTTCAGTTATTAAATTCTATCTTATTATTATTATACTTGATTTGTTCTTAAAAAAAATGAAGTATATTGATAAACCGCAAAAGTAACATATTTTAATCCCACATTTAGCATGCTTTTGGATGAATTATCCCTTATTTTATGTAATTTGGTGCTCTTAATCCTTTATTTTCATGTTTTATACTCAGGAAAGCACCGGAGGATGAAAAGAACAAGAAACGGGCTTAAAACGGGCCAAATGGGCCACATCACGAAATCGACACGGCCTGGACCCAAGACCACACGGTCGTGCCTCCTTAATAATCTCAAACACAGCCTGAGCCTAAGACCACACGGTCGTGCCTCATTAGTCGACCCAACACGGCCTGGCCACGATTCACACGGGCGTGTGCCATGGTCGTGCCCCTGCCGTGGCAAAGAGAAGTTTCATTCGGATTGGTATACTTAGGGGCAAAGAAACACATTCCAAAAGCCTATATATACACCCTAAGTATGACCTAAAAAGGGGGAGCCCAGTACCTTTGACAGGGGGCGTCTTACTAGGCTAGAGAAGGCAGATTTGTGGGGATTTGCTCGAGGATAGCTAGTTGATTCATCTCTAGAAGCCAGAATTATACTCAAGACGGAGGATTTCTCCTTAATTTCCTTCAGGGAGTTTTAGGGATTTCTTATGTTTTTTTTTATCTTATCTTCTGAGGTATTTTCTTTTATTGTTATGAACTAAACCCTCAGATACCTGAGGGGGATGAAACTTAGATGAATCTTGTTATCGTTTACTGAACTATATGATAAATATTTGACTTGTTCTTAATTATGTGTTCTTAATTCTTGTGTTGATATTTTGCGGATATTAATTCAAGTTTGATGTGCTTAGGTGGAGGAGCAAAAGTCCCTGCCTTAGAGTAGATCTAGCATAGTTAAGCGGAGTTGATCGCGCGTCTAGAGATAGGGTGACGAGATTTTTCTGGATTAGGGTGAAACCTAATATGGGATTCCATAGATCGAGTTAATGTGATTCTAGGGGTTTTAATTAGAAAGATATTTCAATTAATCAACCTAGGGTTAGACGTTATTCGCCTCGAGAGAGGGTTTAATATACATTAGGGAATCTTACGGATCAAGTCAAGTGAATAAATCGTCTGGTTCAGAGTTAGATAACAAGTGAAGTCTAGGTGGATTCTCCCTTGGGTGTCGTCTTAATCAATTGGTTTTTCCTCAAGTTATTTTCCCAAATTCATTCTTCTTTGTCTTAGAGTCTTTAATTTAGTATTTAATTAATTTAGATTTAAAACAAAAAATTCCCTTTATTTTAGGCTAAATAATAAAAAGAAAGTTAGTATTAGTACTTTTAGTTCCTTTGGGTTTGACAATCCGGTCCTGCCTAAGCTATACTACTATTCGATAGGTGCACTTGCCTCAATCGTTGTCATAGTTAGTTTCCAGGTTCGATCATTCTCGTTATTTAAATTTTTAAAACTCTGACACACGATCAAGTGTTTGGCACCGTTGCCGGGGAACTAAAATATTAAGAAAGCTCTATTTTTATTACTTTAGCCATTTTTTTATTTTTTTGCAATTTACTTTTATTTTTATTTTTATTTTTACCTTAGTTTTAACTCTTCTAATTTTCTTTCTTTCTTTTTCCTAGCAGGTACCTATAGTTTATGACTAGAAGGAACCCGAGAGGACCTTTAGTATACGACAGTGATATTGAAGCTACCGCTCGCAGAAATCGCAGAGAAATTGTAACATCTTGGATTTTGGGGTTTTGCATTTAATATGTGTTGTGTGTTTATGCTATGCTCTGTGTGTTAATTTGGTATGTTTGGGGGTCCCGGGAAGGCTCGGGGTTAAGCCTGAGCCTTGGTGAAAATTTTACTTTTAGGCACTGTAGGGGAGAGCTAGCTGAGGTAGGTCTTAAGGGTATTTAATTTTGTGTTGATGACACAAGTAAGGAGTTGGTTAAATGGCAAGGAGGCACCACTTAGAGTGCTTGAAGAGGCGTCACAAGGGAGAAGCTGCAGAGGGAAGGGGTTCAAGTCGCGTTGTCAACAATGTGGAGTTTTGTTTTTGCGTCTAAGGAGCTTGGGTGGTGGAGTTCGGCTAGGACACTTCAAGGGGGAGTGTTGAATGAGTCAAATAATTTGAAAGAGTGGCCATGACTGAAAGGTGGAGTTTGAATTATTCAAACTATTTTGAATGGGTGAACAAGAGTGAATTTAGGAAAAAAAATATGGGATTGAATGTTGGTGGGGTGATGGCCGAATTATAGGATTCTTGATGTTGGGGGAAGAAGTCGATTTTGGGCTGGTAATGTGTGTGCCGAAAATCTGTATGGGGTCTTAAGTTTTTCCTTTGTTCTCTTGAAGTGCATTCGGTCATTAGGGAAGTGGATAGTGTCGATTTTGGTAGGTTCTTTTGAGCTCTTTTGTTCTCTTTGAGTTCTTAATCCCTATATGCCGAAATTTCTAGTCAACTTTTATTTCTTCTTTTCCTTTGATCTTTAGCCGAACCCTCTTTTACTTGGTAGTCGAATTTTAGCTTCATCTTACTTATCATTTCCACCGTTCTTCCTCTTCTTTTCTTTTTCCCTCTTAAGCTGAAACCTCTTGAGCTCTCTACCGAATATCTTTTTCTCTCTACTCATACTTTTTAACCTCACAATCGAAAGCACCGCACCATTTCCTTGTAATCCATCTTTCTTCTCTACTCTTCTTCTTAACCGAAACATATTCTGCTTCTTTTCCTTCTTGTTCTGTTGATCATAGCTAAATCTTCTTGTTACATCAAGAGTGGACATCCTTCCTATCGGTTTTGCATATAGCTGGCGGTGGACTCTTCACTCGTTAATCTTTTGGTTCGGTAAGAAGCTGTTCCTTCTTTCCCTTCTCGTTTATCTTTCTTCTTCTTTTGGTTCGATTTAACTGAAGCTTTGACTCACTTCCTTGGGCAAGGGCCGATTGTAGAAGGGGGTGTTTCATCGCCTCTTTTTCGTGTGACCAGCCTTCAAGGGGGATTTTGGGACTCAAACGATTTCTTAGGCCAATCTGTTGGCGTTCGGCTTCTATTGATCTAGGTAAGCGACTTCTTTGTTATGAGTTTCTATCCTTTCGTTCTTTTCATTACTTTAACCTGGTTCTCTGATCAAGATCTTTCATGGATTCGAATGCCAGTCAAAGGAAGGAAGGGGTTGGACCCGTAGTCTCAGCCCCTAAGTTCAAGAAGTGATCTGTATCGGCAGTACGAGACTGGCCACCGAGTTGTGGACCGGCTTCAGAGCAGAATAGGCAGATAGCCGTCGTCCCGGCTAACGAGAGTGTCAACGTAGAAAGCATAGTATTGCGTGTTATCAGGTGTTTAAAATTTCACACTCTGCTATTAGTTTATGTTATTAATTGTTTGGGCTGAAAAGCCGAAGTGACTGGAAAGACAGTCGCAATGCCCTTGTGGGTAAAGCTGGGGATACCAGGTAAGGGATTATATCGTTCTATTAACGGGTATGAAAATGTATGTCATGTCTGTCACTTTGTTGAGAGCATGTTGCATTCATTTGTTATGTATGTTCTGTACGGGTTTGGTATGTGATGCGAAAGGGGAAGTGTTGGAGACTGTCACAGTGGTTTGGTACCACAAGTAGGTTGGCCCCGCATATCTGATTCAGTGACCATGTCTCGGTGGCTTGGTGCCACTGTGGTTTAATACCACGTATATATATGAATGATTCAGTGACTCGTCCCAGTGGTTTGGTACCACAGTGGGTTGGCCCCACATATGTTAATAGTGGCTTGGTGCCACATATGAGGCGTGCAGTGGATGGAGGGTTGATTGTAGAAATCCCCACGGTGTGTTGGACTCGTACGGGTGGCGTGTAGAGGATGGAAAAAAAATTAGGTTGGGCTGGGATGCATTCTATTCATATTTGTGTATGCTATACTGAGTGGGCTAAGGCCCAATGTGCGATTATGGGATTGAAGTCATTTATGTGACATAAGGGGATTTACACACTGAGTCTTGGTGACTCACCCCTCTGCCTAATGTTGCAGGTAATCAGTAGATCGTGGATCAGGGAGCCGAGGCGGACTCGTAGAGGCCATAAAATGTTCTTTTCGTAAATTCGTTTCCTTTCTACAAATAATTTTAATTGGGGATTTTGTTATGTAATAAGGCCTTCTTAAGTTAATATTTGGTTCTTCTTAGTTATTATTTATTTAAGATATGACATTATTATATTTTAACACGAAAGTTAAGATGGAGTTTTTAAAACACAAGTATCATAAAACAACCGTTTTCACTCAAGTGCCAACAAAGATAACAAATTTACGATTAACCCAACTCGGAAATCTTTCGTAAAACTACAAATCACTGTTTTTATACTATCACCTAAAATGAAAAGTTTCAAACCTTCGGTTTTCTTTAAAATTCCCAAAGTCCTTTTTACAACCTTTCCCTGTGACGTTCCAGATCTGGTCGTAATGTCTAGACCGGGTTTGGGGTGTTACAATTTTGGTATCAGAGTCTAGGTTGCAAAACTCGGCTGTGGAATGGGTTCAACAATGTTTTATAAGGTCGATTTAAAATGTTATTAAAGGAAATGTTTTAGTTGGAGTATGGCACCGAGTCTACTGGCAACTGATCTACGCGGTAAGTGTTCTACTTGTTGGTTGTTTTTGCATGAAATGATTATGTGGTGTTATGATTACTAGTATTGCGAGATCCAAACTTTAGAGACTGAAACCTCTAGGTATAGGTATGAATCTGTGAGAATTACTTTTAATGCTATTATTTCTCATAAAACTGCTCGGTAATAAACAAGTGAAAGGAAATGCTAATTCATAAAACTCTTAATCACATTAAGTCGTATCAGTAGCCATGAGTACTAGGGGACGTGGACGTATTGTGCGTGGTCGTGGTAGAGGCCGGAGTGTTGGGTCTGAACCCTTGGAATCAGGCCATGGGTCAGAAAATGATGTGCCAGCACCTCCAGTTGCGGAAGTAGATTTTCAGGGTCAAACAGGCAGAGATGATGCTGTGTCCCAGGCGATGCTATGTGTGTTGGAAAGAGTTGATGGAGCAAGCACGGGTTTGGGGGCTCAAAAATCTGTGTCTGAACGACTCCGAGCCAATGGAGCAGAAATGTTTAGGGGCGTTTCTGGCGTAGCTCCCAATGTAGCTGAGTATTGGCTAGAAGCAGTTGAGCGTATTATGGATGATCTTGACTTTACGGTAGAAGAGAAGTTGAAAGGAGTGGTGTCTCTTCTTCGGGATGAGGCGTATCAGTGGTGGCTCACGGTCAGGGATGGTACAGTGGCTGACCGTATTACCTGGGATTTCTTCAAGACAGCGTTCCAGGGGAAATACATTGGATCAAGTTATGTGGATGCGCAACGTAAGGCATTTCTAAATTTGGTTCAGGGAAATAAGTCGGTAGCCGAGTATGAGGCAGAATTTTTACGTCTTAGTCGTTATACCCGGGGTATTGTTGCCACAGACCATGAGCGTTGTGTTCGGTTTGAGGATGGTCTGAGGGACGAGTTGCGAGTGCTGATAGCTCCGCAGCGAGAAAGAGAATTTGCTGTTTTAGTGGAAAAGGCTAAGATAGCCGAGGAGGTGAAGCGGTCCGAAAAGCAGAATCAAGATAGGGATAGAGGTAGAAATAAAAGGAATTTTGGATCGTCAGGGTCAGCCGGGGGATTTCAGAAGAGGCCTAGGTTGGATGGGCCGAGTCGTGTTGCGAGACCTGTTATTGATAGTGGGCCTCAGAGGTGTGCTAGATGCGGTAAATTTCATTCAGGTGAGTGCTGGACGAGTAATAGAGGATGTTTCCGGTGTGGGTCTACTGATCATCGGGTAAGTGACTATCCACAGGAGTTGGGTAGAGTGCGACCAGTAGTGCAGGGTTACGCTCAGCCGAGTAGAGGTGGTCAGCAACCACAGAGAGGTAGTGGTCCAGCTAGAAGAGGTAATGGTTTCGGTCGTGGACGTGGAGCACCGGGCAGAGGTGCTGGGAACACAGATGCGAGATAGCCTGGGTTGTTCTATGCAGCTAGACGTCGAGAGGAGGGTGATGCACCGGACGTCATAACCGGTACGTTTCTTATTTATGGGTTGCCTTATACTGCACTGATTGATATTGGATCAACACATTCTTATGTTGCTAGTAATATATCGGGAACTCTGAACATAGACTTTGAGTTTGCTTCTAGGGAGATGACTGTACTTAGCCCTTTAGGACAATCTGTAGTGGTGAATAAACTCTTTAGGAGGGTGCCTTTAGAGGTTCAAGGGATGGTTTTCCCTGCTGATCTGATGGAACTACCGTTCGGGGAGTTCGATTTAATCTTAGGGATGGACTGGCTAGTGAAGTATCGACCAAACTTGGATTGTGCTGCCAAGCGCATGGTGTTAAGGACTCCTGGGGACGATGAGGTGGTGGTGATAGGTGTAAGGAGGAACTACTTGTCTAATGTAGTGTCCGCTTTAAAGGCTGAAAGAATGGTGAGGAAAGGATGTGAGGCATTCATAACTTTTGTTTGTGCTCTGGAGGCCAAGGAATTAACTGTGGGGATGTTAGAACAGTAAAAGAGTTCTCTGATGTTTTCCCAGAAGAGCTTCCAAGATTACCTCCGGATCGCGAGGTGGAATTCGGTATTGATCTTCTTCCGGGGACAGCGCCCGTGTCTATTGCCCCATATAGAATGGCGCTAAAGGAGTTGGTGGAATTAAAAGCCCAAATTCAGGAACTGTTGGATCGGGGTTTTATCCGACCGAGTGTGTCACCTTGGGGAGCGCCGGTGCTATTCGTTAAGAAGAAGGACGGATCAATGCGTATGTGCATTGACTACCGTCAGTTGAATAAGTTGACCATCAAGAATAAATACCCACTGCCAAGGATTGACGATTTGTTCGATCAACTGAAGGGGGCTTCAGTCTTCTCGAAGATAGATTTGAGGTCGGGATATCATCAGCTTAAGGTCAAGGAAGCGGATATTCGTAAGACGGCTTTCAGGACTCGCTATGGCCACTACGAATTCCTGGTGATGCCGTTTGGGTTGACCAATGCACTAGCAGCGTTTATGGACATGATGAATCGGGTATTCCAACCCTATCTGAACCTGTTTGTCGTGGTATTTATAGAGGATATCCTGGTTTACTCAAGATCGGAGGAGGAGCATGATTCGCATCTTCGGGTGGTGTTACAAATTCTGAGAGAGAAACAGCTATACGCCAAATTCAGTAAGTGTGAATTTTGGCTAAGAGAGGTTACCTTTCTGGGCCATGTTGTGTCTGCTGAGTGGATTAGGGTTGATCCCCGAAAAATTGAAGCTGTGTTGGATTGGAAGCTGCCTAAGTCTGTGGCAGAAATTCGGAGTTTTCTTGGTTTGGCTGGGTATTATAGAAGGTTTGTTGAGGGGTTCTCTTTGATTGCGGCACCATTAACCAAGTTGTTGCGGAAAGGGGTACCGTTTGTCTGGTCTGATAAGCAACAGGAGAGTTTTGAGAAGTTTAAAAGAATCTTGACTGAAGCTCCAGTGTTGATACAGTCTGAGGCCGGGAAGGAGTTTGTTGTTTACTGCGATGTGTCGCACACAGGTTTGGGATGTGTGTTGATGCAGGAAGGGAAGGTGGCAGTTGAGACCGCATGAGGTGAATTATCCCACGCATGATCTAGAATTGGTTGCAGTAGTGTTTGCTTTGAAGATCTGGAGGCATTATCTGTATGGGGAGAAGTCCATTATTTATACAGATCACAAGAGCCTAAAATATCTCCTTACACAGAAGGAGTTGAATTTAAGGCAGCGGAGATGGATCGAATTGTTAAAAGATTATGATTGTTCGATCGAGTACCACCCGGGTAAAGCTAACGTGGTGGCGGATGCACTAAGTCGTAGGGTGATCTCTGACTTGAGAGCAATGTTTGCTCATCTCAGCTTATATGAGGATGGAAGTTTATTAGCTGAACTTCAAGTGAAGCCTTCTTGGGTCGGTCAGATTAAGGAGAAGCAGTTGGCTGATGAGTTGTTAAATTCTAAATTCCAGTTGGGAGCAGGTGATAGGATAACGGATTTTAGTGTGAATAGTGATGGGGTATTATGTTTCTGAGGGAAGACTTGTATGCCAAAAGATCCTGAGTTGAGATGTAAGATCCTACAAGAAGCGCATAGTAGCCCATACGCTATGCATCCTGGAGGAAGTAAGATGTATCGGGATCTGGGGGAACAGTTTTGGTGGCCGGGCTTGAAGCGGGAGGTAACCGAATTTGTGAGTAAATGCTTGACGTGTCAGCAAGTGAAAGCAGAACATCAGTTGCCTTCGGGGTTACTGCTGCCGGTGAAAATTCCACAGTGGAAGTGGGAAAGGATCACGATGGACTTTATTAGTGGGCTACCTCTTACGCCTACTAAGAAGGATTCGGTATGGGTAATTGTTGATCGATTGACAAAATCTACTCACTTTATACCGGTTCGAGTTGACTATTCTCTTTAGAAGTTAGCTAAGCTGTATGTAGCAGAGATTGTGAGGTTGCATGGGGTGCCAGTGTCTATCATATCAGACAGAGACCCCAGGTTTACGTCGAGGTTCTGGAAGGCGTTACATCAAGCGTTGGGTACAAGATTGGATTTTAGCATCGCGTTTCATCCACAGACTGATGGTCAGTCTGAGAGGGTAATTCAGATCTTGGAAGATATGTTGAGGGGCTGTGTCTTAGACTTTAGGGGTAGTTGGGAGGAGTTTCTACCGTTGGCAGAATTCGCATACAACAACAGCTATCAGTCTAGTATTCAGATGGCACCGTATGAAGCGTTGTATGGTCAGAAGTGTCGCACTCCTACTTGCTGGACAGAATTGGGTGAGCGTCAGATGTTGGGTCCGGATTTGATTTTGGAGACAGAAGAGACAGTTAAGTTGATTCGAACTCGATTGAAGGAAGCGTCCGATAGGCAGAAGTCCTATGCTGATCTAAAGCGTAAGGACATAGAATTTGCGGTAGGTGACCGGGTTTTCTTAAAGGTTTCATCGTGGAAGAAAGTTCTAAGGTTTGGACGAAAGGGTAAACTGAGCCCCAGGTTCATCGGGCCTTATCGGGTGTTGAAGTGTGTGGGACCGGTAGCCTATCAGCTCGAGCTACCATCGGAATTGAGTCAGATTCATGATGTGTTTCATGTTTCGATGTTAAGGCGCTACCATTCGGATCCATCTCATATTGTGCCAGTGGAAGAAATCGACGTAAGGCCTGACCTATCCTTTGAAGAGGAACCAGTTCAAATTTTGGATTGTGACGTTAAGGTATTGCGAAGGAAGACGGTTCTTTTAGTTAAGGTGTTGTGGCGGAATCACGGATCAGAGGAAGCTACGTGGGAGCCAGAAGATGTGATGCGACAGCAATACCCTCATCTCTTCTGATCAGGTAAAATTTCGAGGCCGGACTTTCTTTAAGGGGGTAGAACTGTAACATCCTGGATTTTGGGGTTCTGCATTTAATATGTGTTGTGTGTTTATGCTATGCTCTGTGTGTTAATTTGGTGTGTTTGGGGGTCCTGGGAAGGCTCAGGGTTAAGCCTGAGCCTTGGTGAAAATTTTACTTTTAGGCACTGTAGGGGAGAGCTAGCTGAGGTAGGTCTTAAGGGTATTTAATTGTGTGTTGATGACACAAGTAAGGATTTGGTTAAGAGGCAAGGAGGCACCACTTAGAGTGCTTGAAGAGGCGTCACAAGGGAGAAGCTACAGAGGGAAGGGGTTCAAGTCGCGTTGTCAACAATGTGGAGTTTTGTTTTTGCGTCTAAGGAGCTTGGGTGGTGGAGTTCGGCTAGGACACTTCAAGGGGGAGTGTTGAATGAGTCAAATAATTTGAAAGAGTGGCCATGAGTGAAAGGTGGAGTTTGAACTATTCAAACTATTTTGAATGGGTGAACAAGAGTGAATTTAGGAGGAAAATATGGGATTGAATGTTGGTGGGGTGATGGCTGAATTATGGGATGCTTGATGTGGGGGGAAGAATCGGTTTTGGGCTGGTAATGTGTGTGCCGAAAATCTGTAGGGGTCTTAAGTTTTTCCTTTGTTCTCTTGAAGTGCATTCGGTCATTAGGGAAGCGGATAGTGCCGATTTTGGTAGGTTCTTTTGAGCTCTTTTGTTCTCTTTGAGTTCTTAATCCCTATATGCTGAAATTGCTAGTCAACTTTTATTTCTTCTTTTCCTTTGATCTTTAGCCGAACCCTCTTTTACTTGGTAGTCGAATTTTAGCTTCATCTTACTTATCATTTCCACCGTTCTTCCTCTTCTTTTCTTTTTCCCTCTTAAGCCGAAACCTCTTGAGCTCTCTACCGAATATCTCTTTCTCTCTACTCATACTTTTTAACCTCACAATCGAAAGCACCACACCATTTCCTTGCAATCCATCTTTCTTCTCTACTCTTCTTCTTAACCGAAACATATTCTACTTCTTTTCCTTCTTGTTCTGTTGATCATAGCCGAATCTTCTTGTTACATCAAGAGTGGACATCCTTCCTATCGATTTTGCATATAGCTGGCGGTGGACTCTTCACTCGTTAATCTTTTGGTTCGGTAAGGAGTTGTTCCTTCTTTCCCTTCTCGTTTATCTTTCTTCTTCTTTTGGTTCGATTTAACTGAAGCTTTGACTCACTTCGTTGGGCAAGGGCCGATTGTAGAAGGGGGTGTTTCATCGCCTCTTTTCCGTGTGACCAGCCTTCAAGGGGGATTTTGGGACTCAAACTATTTCTCAGGCCAATCTGTTGGCGTTCGGCTTCTGTTGATCTAGGTAAGCGACTTCTTTGTTATGAGTATCTATCCTTTCGTTCTTTTCATTACTTTAACCTGGTTCTCTGATCAAGATCTGTCATGGATTCGAATGCCGGTCAAAGGAAGGAAGGGGTTGGACCCGTAGTCTCACCCTAAAGTTCAAGCGATCGACCAGACGGCGATGCAGACCGCCACCGGGTTGTGGACCAGCTTCAGAGCAGAATAGGCAGATAGCCGTCGTCCCTGCTAACAAGAGTGTCGACGTAGAAAGCATGGTATTGCATGTTATCAGGTGTGTAAAATTTCACACTCTGCTATTAGTTTGTTTTATTAATTGTTTGGGCTGAAAAGCCGAAGTACTGGAAAAGACGATCGCAATGCCTTTGTGGGTAAAGCCGGGGATACCGGTAAAGGGATTATCTCATTCTATTAACGGGTATGAAAATGTATGTTTAATCTGTCACTTTGTTGAGAGCATGTTGCATTCATTTGTTATGTATGTTCTGCACGTTTGTTATGTGATGCGAAAGGGGAAGTGTTGGAGATCATCACGCGTGGTTTGGTACCACAACCCAGGTTGGCCCCGCATATCCGATTCGGTGACCATGTCTCGGTGGCTTGGTGCCACGGTGGTTTAATACCACGTATATATATCGAATGATTCGGTGACTCGTCCCGGTGGTTTGGTACCACGGTGGGTTGGCCCCACATATACTCATCGAGGATTGTCACGGTGGTTTGGTACCATGGTGGGTTGGCCCCACATATGTTAATAGTGGCTTGGTGCCACATATGAGGCGTGTAGCGGATGGAGGGTTGATTGTAGAAATCCCCACGGTGTGTTGGGCTGAGTGCGGGTGGCGTGTAGAGGATGGAAAAAAATTAGGTTGGGGTGGGATGCATTCTATTCATATTTGTGTATGCTATACCGAGTGGGCTAAGGCCCAATGTGCAATGTGGGATTGAAGTCATTTATGTGACATAAGGGTTTTTACACACCGAGTCTTGGTGACTCACCCTCTGCCTAATGTTGCGGGTTATCGTAGATCGTGGATCAGGGAGCCGAGGCGGACTCGTGGAGGCCATAAAATGTTCTTTTCGTAAATTTGTTTCCTTTCTACAAATAATTTTAATTGGGGATTTTGTTATGTAATAAGGCCTTCTTAAGTTAATATTTTGTTCTTCTTAGTTATTATTTATTTAAGATATGACATTATTATATTTTAACACGAAAGTTAAGATGGAGTTTTTAAAACACAAGTATCATAAAACAACCGTTTTCTCTCAAGTGCCAACAAAGATAACAAATTTACGATTAACCCAACTAGGAAATCTTTCGTAAAACTACAAGTCATTGTTTTTATACTATCACCTAAAACGAAAAGTTTCAAACCTTCGATTTTCTTTAAAATTCCCAAAGTCTTTTTTACAACCTTTCCCTGTGACGTTCCAGATCTGGTCGTAACGTCTAGACCGGGTTTGGGGTGTTACAAAAATCAGGCGAGCCCTAAATTACCGAGAAGAAGAGCAACAAGACGAATCCAATCCTACTGAAGGGATGGATGAGAATAATCCACCAACACAAGATGTGGGAGAAAATAATGCTCCTCGTACTATGTTTGATTATGCTAAACCACATTTAACAGGAGCCGAATCGAGTATTGTTAGGCCTGCTATAGCTGCTAATAATTTTGAATTAGAGCCTAACACTATACAAATGATCCAACAATTTGTTCAATTTGATGGTATGCAGGACGAAGACCCAAATACTCATATAGCTATTTTTCTAGAGTTCTGTGATACTTTCAAAATATATGGCGTTTACGATGATGCCATACGGCTTGATTATTTCCTTTTCATTAAGGAATAAAGCCAAACGGTGGTTAAACTTCGTTACCACGAGGGTCAATCACCACATGGGATCAAATGACCAAAAAAATTTTATTAAAATATTTTTACGCCGCCAAAACGCCAAATTAAGGAATGATATCTCTTCTTTTGTGCGGATGGATTTAGAAACTTTATCTGACGCATGGGAGAGATACAAGGATCTCTTGAGGAGGTGCCCACACCACGGATTACCTTTGTGGCTTCAAGTCCAAACTTTCTACAATGGTGTGAACCACTAACGAGGCAACTAATTGATTCAGCCGCCGGTGGAACCCTGAACAACAAAACTCCCAGGCGACCTACTACGAATTCATAGAGGAGATGTCACTCAATAACTATCGGTGGCAAGTTACAAGGACAAGGCCAACAAAAACAGCCGGAGTTTTCAACCTCGATGCAGTAACCATGCTATCAAACCAAGTAGAGATGATGAATAAAAAGCTTGATAGTTTGTGTTCTTCGCAGTACATCCGGTGATGCGAAGCGACACAAGTGGAAGTGTGGCGAATCACGAGTACCCACCCTACCAACCGCACAGAGAGCGAACAGATGAACTATATAGGTAACAATTTCAGACCTAATAATAATCCTTATAGTAATAATTATAATCCAGGTTGGAGGAACCACCCAAATTTTTCCCGGGAGGTCAAGGAAATCAAGGAAATCAAAGACAACAACCTCCTCAAAATTTCCAAAATCAGCCCTATCCACGGAGAAGAAGCTAAACCTTGAAGAGATCTTGACAAAATTCGAGGCGACCACGACGGATACCCGTCTCCAAAAAACTGAGACAACGCTTAATGATCAACAAGCATCGATCAAAAGGATCGAGAATCAAGTTGAGGAACTTACTAAGTCAGTTGGACAACTTACTAAGATGGTTTCTGAAATTCAATCAGAGATTTTTTCTAAAGGAACAGAATAGGTAAATGCAGTTACACTGAGAAGTGGAAAGGAGTTAGTCGAACAAAAGAAAAAAATACCACATGAAGATGACAAAGCAAAGTATGAGGGAGTTGAGGATGTAACTCCAGTGCGCAAAGAAAGTAAACCACCAATCCCATACCTAGCAAAGTTAAAGAAAGACCGATTAGATGCCCAATACGGTAAATTTCTTGAACTCTTTAAACAAATACATATTAACTTACCCTTTGTTGAAGCCATTTCACAGATGCCGACGTACGCAAAATTCTTAAAAGAACTCCTGACGAATAAAAGGAAGCTTGAAGAAGTATCAACGGTGGAGCTTAATGAAGAATGTTCAGCCATCCTCCAAAACAAGTTACCAACCAAATTAAAAGATCCAGGAAGTTTTACTATTCCCTGTTTAATTGGTAATTTAAATATCAAGAAAGCATTAGCTGATCTAGGAGCCAGATTAATTTAATGCCTTACAAAATGTTTAAACAACTAGATCTTGGGAACCAAAACCCACTAGGATGAGTATTCATTAGCCAAATGATGATCTATTAAATATCCTAGAGGAGTTTTTAAGATGTCTTGGTAAAAATTGATAAATTTATTTTCCCTGTTGATTTTGTTGTGCTTGACATGGATGAGGACATTGAAGTTCCTTTAATTTTAAGGCGCCCTTTTTAGCTACTTTGCTAGAAATACATTATCGATGTAGGTGATGGTAAACTTGCATTAAGGATAGGCGAGGAGGAAATTATTTTTCAAATATATGATGCCATGAGATATTCTAAAGAACAAGATGATTCTTGTTATTTTGTTGATACTACTGATCATATTATTCAAAACTCATTACAGGAAATCATACATGATGACACGATGGAACTGTGTCTTACTCAAGAAGAGGAGGAAGAAGATGAAGTCGACGAGCTAAATCTAAAAACATCTTCATCTAGACAAACGGAAAAAGAGAGCATTGAAGTCAATGACGAACTAAAACAAAAACCCTCCATTGATGAATCACCCAAATTAGAATTGAAACAGTTACCGAAACATTTAGAGTATGCATTCCTTGGGGACAATTTTACGTTACTAATAATTATCTCTTCAGAACTAGAACCCAAGGAGAAAGAGGAGTTGCTATAGGTACTAAGCGAACATAAGAAAGCTATAGCTTGGAAAATCTCTGATATTAAGGGAATAAGCCCATCATTTTGTACCCACAAAATTTTAATGGAAGATGAGTATAAACCATGTGTGCAACCTCAAAGACGATTAAATCCCAACGTAAAAGAAGTCGTGAAAGCCGAGGTAATTAAAATTCTAGATGCTGGAATAATTTATCCTATTTCTGACAGCAAATGGGTAAGTCCTGTACAGGTTGTTCCGAAGAAAGGAGGCATTACTGTGGTAGCCAACGAGAAGAATGAACTAATTCCCACCAAAACAGTCACTGGATGGAGAGTCTGCATTGATTACAGGAAGCTGAACGATGCCACTAGAAAAGATCACTTCCCTCTGCCCTTCATTGATCAAATGTTAGAAAGGTTATCTGGGCATATGTACTATTGCTTTCTAGATGGACTTTCCGGTTATTTCCAAATCCCAATAGCACTTGAAGATCAAGAGAAAACAACATTCACATGCCCATACGGTACGTTTGCTTATCGTAGAATGCCTTTTGGATTATGTAATGCTCCTGTTACTTTTCAGCGTTGCATGTTGGCAATCTTTGACGAACTTGTGGAAGACATTATGGAGGTATTTATGGATGATTTTTCGGTATTCGGTAATTCTTTCCATCTTTGCCTTAAAAATTCAAAACGAGCTCTAATGAGATGTGAAGAAACAAACCTTGTTTTAAATTGGGAAAAATGTCACTTTATGGTACAAGAGGGAATTGTATTGGGACATAAAATTTCTAGTACAGGAATCGAGGTAGATAAAGCAAAGGTCGAAACCATAGAAAAATTACCTCCTCCTAGTTCAGTTAAGGCTATTAGAAGATTTTTAGGACATGCAGGATTTTATAGAAGATTTATTAAAGATTTTTCTAAAATAGCTAAGCCGCTAACAAAATTGCTAGAAAAAGATGTACCTTTTAATTTTAATCAGGAATGTTTAGATGCATTTAATATTCTTAAAGAGAAATTAATAAACGCCCCAATTATAATTGCCCCTAATTGGAATCTCCCTTTTGAACTAATGTGTGATGCGAGTGACTTTACAGTAGGTGCAGTTTTAGGACAGCGAAGAGACAAGCACCTCCAACCGATCTATTACGCCAGCAAAACATTAACGGCCGCGCAAGAAAATTACACCACCACGGAAAAAGAATTACTAGCTGTGGTCTTTGCATTTGATAAATTCAGACAATATTTAATATTATCAAAAGTTGTCGTTTACACTGACCACTCTGCTCTTCGTTATCTTTTAACTAAACCCGATGCAAAACCTCGACTCATAAGATGGATTTTACTTTTGCAGGAATTCGATTTGGAAATTCAGGATAAGAAAGGAGCCGAAAATCTTGCAGCAGACCACCTATCTAGACTTGAAAATCCACACATAAAGGAACGTGAAGAGATAGAGATAAACGACTCGTTCCTGCTGAAACGACTATTCTCTATAACCAAGCTGCGAGGTACCTGGTTTGCGAGATATTGCGAATTTTTAGCCGCTAACATCCTACCGAAAAGGCTAACACATCATCAAAAGAAGCGATTCTTTTCTAATGTGAAGAACTATTTTTGGGAGGATCCTTTTTTTCCGTATATATGCGGATCGTGTGATTCAAAGATGTGTTACAAAGGCGAAAGCAAGCAAAATCCTAGAACACTTTGCCACTCCGGACCCTCGGGGAGGACACTACTGATGGTATTAAGACAAAGACATAAAATACTCGAATCGGTTTTATTGGCCCATTCTATTTAAAAATGCCAACAGGTACGTCACTTCGTGTGATAAATGCCAAAGAACAGGTAATGTTTCTAAATGCGATGAAATGCCTCAAACATACATGCTATCATATGAAATATTCGACATATGGGGTATTGATTTTATGGGTCCATTCCCTAGTTCATTCGGAAATAAATACATCCTAGTAGCAGTTGATTACATGTCAAAATGGGTGGAAGCCGAAGCTTTACCTACCAATGATGCCAGAGTAGTAGTTAAGTTTCTCAAGAAACTGTTCTCTCGATTTGGAACACCTAGAGCCATCATTAGTGATAGGGGTACTCATTTTTGTAATACTCAATTTGATAAAGTCTTAAAAAAATATGGAGTACACCACAGGATAGCTACCCCATATCACCCTCAAACCAGTGGGCAAGTAGAAGTAGCAAACCGAGAACTTAAGTGCATTCTCGAAAAAACGGTTGAATCAAACAGAAAAGATTCGGCATTAAAAGTAGATGATGCCCTATGGGCCTATAGAACAGCATTTAAAACCCTCCTAGGGACATCCCCATACAAACTTGTCTACAGGAAAAGTTGTCATTTGGCATTCGAGTTAGAACACAAAGCCTTTTGGGCTATAAAATTCTTAAATTACGATCTTAAAACTGCAGGAGAGAAAAGAATGATGCAGATGAACGAGCTAGACGAATGGAGAGCTGATGCCTACGAGAACTCAAAACTATACAATGAGGCAACAAAGTGACACCATGATGCTCGTCTAAAGAAATCAAAACAATTCGAAGTAGGGGACTTGGTCCTACTATACGACTCGAGGCTTAAACTATTTCCTGGGAAACTGAAATCAAGATGGTCAGGTCCATTCATGATCAAAACAATTTTTCCCTATGGCACAATCGAGGTAACTCATCCCACTCAAGGCACATTCAAGGTAAATGGTCACCGACTCAAAATCTATAATGGTGAAGATTTTAGGAATATGAGAGAGGAGCTTCAGCTCCGTGAACCTTCTTTTAGAAATGAAAATAGGGTAAGTCTAGCTTAAGACTTTAAACGAGCGCTTCTCGGGAGGCAACCCTAGTACTAACTTCACTAACATTATACTTTTAATTGTTAGCATCCAACCCCATATTAACTGATCCAATGAAGCACAGGTTTTAGACCACACGTCCTTACACACGGGCGTGCTGTGTGGCGTGTGGAAGCCATGGGACGGCTGCGGGGTACTTATAGCCGTGTTTCGACAAAGGCAATTTTTATCCCCAACACGGGCTACGATAATAGCCCCACGCCCGTGCTGAGCAACCGTGGACTATACTGACTTGCCAAGCACGGGCTGGACACGCCCGTGCTACACAACCGTGTGAAGATACTGACTTATCGAACACGGGCGGAACACGCCCGTGCTGAACAACCGAGTGAAGAAGAACACGGGCATGTCACTTTAACCACGACCGTGGCCAAGCACCCTGAACGTGCCCAAAATTCAAAATCACGAAAAGCATGGCCTGATTAAAATTTAGCACGGGCGTGGCCCCTGCCCGTGCTCCCACCCCTATTTAAGGAACATAAACTCTCATCTTCCCCAAACCCCAACCCTAACCGATTCTCTCAACACTCTCCTTCCCTAATCCGGCCACCACAAAGAAATCACCACCATTTTGACCCCCATAACTCCTCCACCTTCCCTCCCCTCAAATACCCATACAAAAACGCAGCCACGCCCGTGTCAAAAAAGAGCCCACGCCCTCGCCACCGCCGTGCGAATCCAGAAACTTCACAGCACACGACCGTGCACCACCTTCCACGACCATGCTCCGCTGTTCATGACGCCACACACCACAAAACACTGCTGGTCACCCTTTAATATTTCATTTTTCTATCTAACGATTGTTTGATTAAATTTTCATATTATTTAGTTTCTTTTTACTATTAGTATTGTTTAGTTTTTTAATAATTCCTTGAATTCTAAAACTAATTAACTATTTAAAATTTTATGTTATTTAGTTTCCTTTTCCTATTATTGATATTTACTCTTAAGTTTAATACCTTGCAATTTTATAATTCATTCGATTGCTATTTTTCTTTAGATATTAGACGAATTGGTTGCTCATGGTTAAAATAGTCGTATTTAGCCTTTGAATATTTCAGGTTTAGATAAAAGTACTTGAAAAAAATTATTTTTTTACTTGAATATTACTTATTTTCAGGTACAATGTCATCGTCAAGAGGAAAGAAAGCCGCTGTCCCAAGTTCAAAAAAATGAAAGGGACCCGGCTCATCCTCTGCTAGCGCAACCACAGAAGTACGCCACCAGTTCCTCCAATTCCCTCAAGCCGCCCAAGAGGACCGTTACAAGGCACTACGGGCACGACCTCTCAGCACTGGTAGATGCATTGATTGGGCCGCTTTAGAGCAGGTCCATCTTGCAGGCGATGTCTGAGCACTACTTTCAACCGATCCGTGGGATCAATTTTTTAGCATCATCGAGCCTGCGTACTTGGAGCTTACTTTAGAGCTCTGCTCTACTTTCCAACTCCAGACAGTGATGACAAAATACGATGATCCAGGTACGATACAATTCCGTCTGGGAGGCACCATACGACAGCTGAACGTACCTCAATTCGGAGCCGCACTTGGACTCTATACGGAAGATTTTGTAGCAGAGAATGACCTATCCGAGCTAGACCGCCGGTTTCACTGCACCCATGTAAGTTGTTGGTACAACTTATCCCCTAACAAGGGCAATTACGACCCCAGTCGCTCCAAGGCGACGGCCCTTGTCCCGTCCCTCAGGTACGTACATGCCATCTTGGCTCATACTCTTACAGGTCGACGCGAGAGCACCGGCGTCGTAAATACTCACGACGTCTACTACCTATGGTGCATGTCAAACGGGCACGTTTTCGACCTAGCTTACTTCATAGCCCATGCCATCCAACACCAGACAGAGCCACATAGGAGGGGGATCATATCGATGGGTCCATACGTCACACGTTTGGCTCGATACTTCAGCCTTCTCCATACCGACACCCAGACCTCCTCTCTCACACTGATCGGGCAGATGGTACCTCAAGGCATCCAAACTATGCTACATATGAGGATGATCAAATATCGACGTGGAACCGACCCTCTTCAATACCAACTAACCCTCCCCACCAATGAGGAAGATCCCGAGGACATTACTGACGATGTCTCACCACCACAGGAGGCGCCACTCCCGAGCCAGCATACCTCCCACGCAGCAACTTCACTTTCGGACATTTATACACGCCTTACTCAGTTCGAGCAGTACTGTACTCAGCAATTCACTGACACAGCTCGACGTTTTGACGACATCGAGGCCACCCTCCAGCAGATTTGTCATCACTTCCACATTTCTTCACCGACACCACCGCAGGACCCAGCTGATGATGAGGACCTCTGAGTCCTTTCATTTTCCTTATTTTTAGTTTTCTTTTATTTATTTTTAGTTCTCTCGTTTTAATTTTTATTTGTCTTAATTTAAACTCTTTTGCCTTTTATATTTCAAACCTTTATTTTATTCATGTTATCATAGGCTATCTAACCTTAGAGTATTGCTAACAAACACTTGTTTAATTCCGCCCCCGAGACATCTAACTGATGACTTCGCAGTTTCAATTGCACACTCCAAAATAACAAACAAATCACTAGGAGTAACTCACTACTACATAAGTCATCTGTCACCTCCGACTCAAGGAATCCATCCAAAATTCAGGAAGTGTCACTTCTCCTCTTCTCTTTTGATTTAAGTATTACATGCTTATTTATCTATCTTTGTACATTGAGGGCAATGTACATCTTAAGTGTGGGGGGTGAATCTTAAGAATTCCAAATGTTTTGCATTATTCTCAAATCCCTGAATTATGCTTTGTCCTAAAGTAAGTTTCCCATATTATTATTAGAATTAAATTCCCCTGATTTATGATTTTTATTGATATGTCTTGAATTAAGTCATTGATAATTGTGCATTGATAATTAAATTTGAAGGATACTAGAGAATCAAGCATGATAAGTCTATTTTTCAGAATTAAAAATTTTCTAGGTTGTCTACCTGAATTTAAATATTACTTTGAAGTTTGAAATTTACGAGGATGACATAAAAATACCCATAATTTTTGTGAGATTTTGAGCCTTATAGAGCATATATTCTCTTTCTTGCTCACTTTTTTATTATGAGTGTGTCAACATTGATTAGTTATTCTAGAACTTGCATCGACTATACATGTCGAGACCACACCTTTGATTTGATATACAGAAGATGATGAAGGCACCTAGGATTTAACCCACTCACTCCACTAAAAAAACCTACCTCCATAATTAACCCTTAGTAAACCCCTTTTAATCCTAACAACCCTATTTATTGACTCACCCACTAATATTAACCCAAAACCCAGTCTGTATTTGTTATCACCATTCCTCTTGACTACCCTTTTTGTCGAGATTTGATTTTGAGCAGTTACCTAACTATGTTCTATATTTCAGTTGTTAAAGTTCTTTATTTTTATTTGTGATTTGTTCTTAAAAAAAATCGAAGTGTATTCATTATTAGTTTTGTGATTAAGTGAGCTTATACGTTTAAATTCCAATTACTGAAGAAGAAGCTCGTATTAGAAGTACAAGTTTTCAATTGATGTAATTATTTATCAGTTTATTTTTTCTAATTAGGTAATTTGTCAATTCAATCTCGATTCTAACCCTCTAATTCAGCCTTTATCCATACCTTTAACCCAAGCCCCGTTACAACCCTATTAAAGACCTTTTGATTTGTGTATCATCTCATATTATAGTGGTGGAGATTTGATTTTCATGCAAGCCTATGGGATTAACTCTTCATGTTTGACTTTTGAGTGCTTAATTCTGAACCTTAAACACTTTGAGTGATTTGAGTGAATCTTTAGTGAGGATGTCAATTCTTGTCGATTTTGAATCAGAGGTAATTATTTAGATGAGGGGAAACACCTATGTTTTATGCTACAAATGTATGACTTAGATTGTTTGAATCTTTAGGACTCTTCGAGTTGAATTATCCATGTATAAATTATCCTTGAATTATGATGAAACACTATCAATGACTATTATGAATTGAGGGAAGTTTGTTTTAATTATGAGTTGAGAATTTTGCTTGAGGACAAGTAAAAGCTTAAGTGTGGGGGTATTTGATAAACCGTAAAAGTAACATATTTTAATCCCACATTTAGCATGCTTTTGGATGAATTATCCCTTATTTTATGTAATTTGGTGCTCTTGATCCTTTATTTTCATGTTTTATACTCAGGAAAGCACCGGAGGATGAAAAGAACAAGAAACGGGCTTAAAACGGGCCAAATAGGCCACATCACGAAATCGACACGGCCTGGACCCAAGACCACACGGCCGTGCCTCCTTAATAATCTCGAACACGGCCTAAGCCCAAGACCACACGGCCGTGCCTTATTAGTCGACCCAAAACGGCCTGGCCACTATTCACACGGGTGTGTGCCATGGCCGTGCCCTTGCCGTGGCAAAGAGAAGTTTCATTCGGATTGGGATACTTAGGGGCAAAGAAACACATTCCAAAAGCCTATATATACACCCTAAGTATGACCTAAAAAGGGGGAGCCCAGTACCTTTGACAGGGGGCGTCTTGCTAGGCCAGAGAAGGCAGATTTGAGGGGATTTGCTCGAGGATAGCCAGTTGATTCATCTCTAAAAGTCGGAATTATACTCAAGACGGAGGATTTATCCTTAATTTCCTTCAGGGAGTTTTAGGGATTTCTTATGTTTTGTTTTATCTTATCTTACTCGAGATGTTTTCTTTTATTGTTATGAACTAAACCCTCGGATACAGGGGATGAAACTTAGATGAATCTTGTTATCGTTCTTGAACTATATGATAAATATTTGACTTGTTCTTAATTATGTGTTCTTAATTCTTGTGTTGATATTTCGGATATTAATTCAAGTTTGATGTGCTTAGGTGGAGGAGCAAAAGTCCCCTGTCTAAGAGTAGATCTAGCATAGTTAAGCGAGTTGATCGCGCGCTAGAGATAGGGTGACGAGATTTTGCGGATTAGGGTGAAACCTAATATGGGATTCCATAGATCGAGTTAATGCGATTCTAGGGGTTTTAATTAGAAAGAGATTTCAATTAATCAACCTAGGGTTAGACGTTATTCGCCTCAAGAGAGGGTTTAATATACATTAGGGAATCTTACGGATCATGTCAAGTGAATAAATCGTCTGGTTCAGAGTTAGATAACAAGTGAAGTCTAGGTGGATTCTTCCTTGGGTGTCATCTTAATCAATTGGTTTTTCCTCAAATTATTTTCCCAAATTCATTCTTCCTTGTCTTAGAGTCTTTAATTTAGTAGTTAATAAATTTAGATTTAAAACAACAAATTCCCTTTATTTTAGGCTAAATAATAAAAAGAAAGTTAGTATTAGTACTTTTAGTTCCTTTGGGTTCGACAATCCGGTCTTGCCTAAGCTATACTACTATTCGATAGGTGCACTTGCCTCAATCGTTGTCATAGTTAGTTTCCAGGTTCGATCATTCTCGTTATTTAAATTTTTAAAACTCTGACACACGATCATATATTCATTATTAGCTCTATGTTATTTGAGCTCAAACTATTAATTTCATTATCTTTAGAAGAAGCTCATGTTATTAGTATTAAGTTTTCGTGATGTAATTTAGTATTAGTACGACTTTTTAGTTAGGTAATTTGTCAATTCAATCTCGATACTAACCCTCTAATTCAAGCCTTTATCCACACTTTTAACCCAAGCCCCGTTACAACCCTTTTAAAGACCTTTTGATTTGTGTATCATCTCATATTACACTGGTGGAGATTTGATTTTCATGCAAGCCTATGGGATTAACTTTTCATGTTCGACTTCTGAGTGCTTATTTTTGAACCTTAAACACTTCGAGTGCTTTGAGTGAATCTTTAGTGAGGATGTCAATTTTTTGTCGATTTTGAATCAGAGGTAATTATTTAGATGAGGGGCAACACCTAGGTTTTCATGCTACAAAAATATATGACTTAGATTGTTTGAATATTTAGGACTCTTTGAGTTGAATTATCCATGTATAAATTATCTATGAATTATGATGATACACTATTGATGAATATCACGAATTGAGGAAGTTCGTTTTAATTGTGAGTTGAGAATTTTGCTTGAGGACAAGCAAAAGCTTAAGTGTGGGGGTATTTGATAAACCGTAATAGTAACATATTTTAATCCCACATTTAGCATGCTTTTGGCTGATTTATCCCTTGAATTATGGAATTTGGTGCTCTTAATCCTTTAATTTCATGTTTTATACTCAGGAGAGCATAGGAGGATGAAAAGAACGAGAAACGGGCTGACAACGGGCCAAATGGGCCAAAGTAAGAAATCAACACGGCCTGGGGTTTCACCACACGGTCGTGCCTCCTTAGCAGGCTCGACCATGGCCTAAAACTCGACTTACATGGGCGTGTGCCATGGGCGTGTCCCTGCCGTGGAAAAGAAGAATTTTATTCGAATTAGGGTACTTAGAGGCAAAGAAACACATTCCAAAAGCCTATATAAACACCCTAAAGGCCAACCTTTAGGGGGGCGTCTAGCTAGGCCAAGGAGCCAAGCCGGAGAGGTTAGAATCGTGGGATTTACTCGAAGAAAGCTAGTTGATTCATCTCAAGAAGCCGGAGTCATACTCAAGACGGAAGATCTTCTCTTCAATTCCTTCAGGGGGTTTTAGGGTTTTTCTTATGTTTTGTTTTATCTTTTCTTCTGAGATGTATATTTTTATGATTATGAACTAAACCCTCAGATACTTGAGGGGGATGAAACCTAAGACGGATCTTGTTATTGTTTTCTGAACTATATGATAAATACTTGATTTGTTCTTAATTATGTGTTCTTAATTCTTGTTTTGATATTTCAGGATATTGATCCAAGTATTGATGTGCTTAGGCAGTGGAGCAAAAGTCCCTGTCTAAGAGTAGATCTAGCATAGTTAAGCAGAGTTGCTCGTGCGCCTAGAGATAGGATGACGAAAATCTGCCAGATTAGGGTCAAACCTAATATGGGAGTCCATAGATCGAGTTAATGCAATTCTAGGGGTTTTAATTAGAAAGAGATTTCAATTAATCAACCTAGGGTTAGACGTTAGTAGCCTCGACGGAGGTATTAATATACATTAGGGAATCCTACGGATCAAGTCAAGTGAATAAATCGTCTGGTTTAGAGTTAGATAACAAATGAAGTCTAGGTGGATTCCTCCTTGGGTATTATCTTAATCAATTGGTTTTTCCCACAAGTATTTCCCCAATTCATTCTCTTCGTCTTAGCATCTTTAGCTTAGTAGTTAGTTAATTTTAGATTAAACAATAATTCACTTCAATTCTTAGGCTAAATAATAGAAAGAAAGTTAGTATTAGTACTTTTGGTTCCCTTAGGTTTGACAATCCAGTCTTGCCGCTAAAATATACTACTATTCGATAGGTGCACTTGCCTCAATCGTTGTCACAGTTAGTTTCTAGGCTAGATCATTCATTATATAAATTTTAAGACTCTGACATAACGATCGGGGGCAAAATGGGAATTTTGCCAAAATAGGAATTTTGGAGTGATTTGAATAATATGGTGATTTAATAAGTTAAATATGTCATTATAGACCAAGAAGAACATGGAATCGACCTTGACCGAGGAAAAGGCAAGGTTTCGGACTAAATTGCAAATTGACACTTTTTGTATCGAGGTAAGTTTATATGTAAATGATACGTCCTTTTTCTTATGTTTTTACATATTGAGGTATTATGTGAAATGTGAATGAATATTGTTGATATATATTGAAATAATGGAAAGTGAGGAAATTACGGATGAACACCGTAAATAAGTGAGTGTAGGTGGGCTGTGTGTGATACCACCGTATTTATCATTATTGGTGGGTTGTGTGCGATACCACCATGAAAATGTGACTATTGGTGGGCTGTGTGCGATACCACCGTGTTATTCATTAGTGGTGGGCTATGTACGAAACCACCCTGTATTCGGTATTATTCCAAAGTGCTTATCGAGACACCTTGTCTTAGTGAAATTACATGTGGTTTGTGGTGATAAGTGTAGGGTATAAGTGCATGTAAATGTGAGCAATGTTTTTATGATATGTGTTTGGAATGTGGTAAGATTTGAAATGAGTAAGTATAATTATGAGGATCTAAATTTTTCTTGATGAATAAGTATGTGGTATGATGTTCATTGTTTTCATGTAGACTTTCTAAGCTTTATGCTTACCCCTCTCTTTCCCCTTTTCCTTGTAGTATCGCCAAGCTAGCTCGGGGATCGAAGGAAGTCGGAGTTCGATTCACACTATCAACTATTCTTTTGGTATAGTAAAGTTGATTAAATTTTGGGTATGGCATGTATAGGAATTTGGTTATTTTGTGATATGTCATATTTGTTAGCCAATGTGTTGGCTATTAATGTTACTCATTCATTTTGTAAATGACCATTGGAATTGGCCAATACTTGTTAAGTTATATATATACTCAATGATGATGAAATTCATGAAGTACAAGTTGTGCAATTGAATGAGTTATGAATGAAGTATGTGCATGATGGAGTAGGGTGTTAATAAGGTGTGGATGTTTTGATTTTAGATACTAAAGGTGCCTTATTGTCATGTTGTGTGTTGCATTGAAATGGTATAAATGTGGCGGCTTTTTTTTAGGGTGACAATTGGCTTGGTAGATAGCCTAATAAATGTCCACACGGGTAGACACACGGGCGTGTGTCTAGGCCGTGTGTGACACACGGTCAGCCCCATGGCCGTGGTGATAGGCCGTGTGTCCCCCTGCATGCTAAGTTGGCAAGTCAGAATGCCCAGTAGAAACTACACGGGCTGAGGCACGGCCGTGTGTCTCAACTGTGTGGAAGACACGGTCACAGGACATGGGCGTGTGCCCAGGCTGTGCAAAGTCTGCACCTAAATTTAGGAATTTAATTCACCACACGGTCTAAGGACACGGGCGTGTGCCTTGGCCGTGTGACCTTATTAGGTTGATGACGTCAGAAACAGAATGTCAAGGTTTTTACACACGGGCTAAGACACGGGCGTGTCTAGGCCGTGTAAGGGACACGGGCCATGGACACGGGCGTGTGTCCGGCCGTGTGAAAACCCCTGTAGGTTCGAATTGGGAAATAAATCTACACGGGTGTGGAATACGGGCATGTGATATGCCACACGGGCGTGTTCCTCCTCAACATGGGCATGTGGACTGTTTGATGAGAATCTTTCTAAGTCTTTCCAGAGATCTTCTAAAGAGTTCGATTTGATTCTGAACCGTTTCTAAAGTGTGTTTTAGGCCTCGCAGGCTCGTGTAAAGGGTGATATGAAAAGTTTTAAATTTGAATGGAAAATCTTGTCTCAGTTTTGTATGGTTGCTTGCGTATAAGTCTGGTAATGCCTCGTACCCTGTTTCGGCATCGAATACGGTTATGGGGTGTTACAACATAACCAGTGGTTTGAGCCATGTAAATGGTCTTAGCAAGATAGTCATTCAAGAATGTTGTCTTGACATCCATTTTCTAGATCTCGTAATCGAGAGCAGCGGTAATGTGTAACACCCCAAACCCGGCATAGAAGTTAGGCCCGAATCCGGCGTGTCACATTGAAGTGTTTTTGCGAAAACCTTGTTTTCATTGAAAACCCTTCTAGAGAAAAGTTAAGTAAAATCCAGTTTGCTTTCAAAACGAGGTGTAGCCAAAAACCATTTCCTTGTTACTATGTAAAAATTTCCTTTGTGTGGCTCGTTCTTAAAACACAATTATTTTCAAAAACCTTGAAATATGTTTAAAAGAAATAAATCCAGGTTTCGTTTCAAAATTTCAATGCATAGTGGAAGTAATGGAATAATAACTAGAGGGAAAGCCTTATACAATTCGAAATAAATTAACTTAAAATAAATAACTTAAAATCCATAATTTAGATATTAAGAAAAACAAGTCTAATCGTCTTGCTAGTTGGCCACCTTTGAGTCCCTCCATCCGTCGAACCGCCTCTTGAGGATCACTGAGAAAAATAAAGAGGAGTGAGTTTTCAAAACTCAGTGTATACGACCCTCGTCAAACAAATAGCATACATATCATATTGTTAACATAATAATATCATACATGCAATGTTTGTGCAAACCCTCCCCAAATAATCCATCCTAGGTACACTTCATCTCCGTCCAACCAAACACATGCAGGGGATTTCTAAATCGACCCACCCATCCAATACACTTCTAGGGTAGCCCGATCATGGTACTACCTAACATTGCAAAGAAAGTCGCTTATCATATAATAGGCTTAGAAAGCCATCGGTGGATCCACAGTTGTCAAGCAACCATGCGATCCTCATATATTTCCTCCGTTCCATAATTCCCAACCCATATGCAACCTAAACAGAATATCATATGAATGCAGCAAATGTACATGTAACATCCATAAGTCTTACATTCAACACATAGGGGCATTTTAGTCATTTCCGCCCCTAGGGGCATTTCGGTCATTTCTCATTGTTGTGGGTCTATTACTTACCTTGACCCGTTATCAAGTCCTTGTTGGCTAAAGTGAACAGATACTATGCACGAGGTAGGATTCCAGAGAAGATGAGGTGAGTCATTAAGACCGCTTAAGTACAAAGCTCTCCCTAGATCCAATCCTAGACATGCATATACCCATTGCCACACCTTAACCTTATGACTTGTCCACGGTCATAACTAGTTGATAATTTAAGTTTTATGCAAGGTCAAGCAACTTACCAAATACTAAGCCTAAGACCTCTTACAAAGCCCAAAAAAATTCACATACGTTCATATGGCCCACCAGGCCCAATGTCATTCGTATGGCCCATTAGGCCCAAATCACATTCGTATGGCCCATCTGGCCCTATCACATTCATATGGCTCATCTGGCCCAAATCAATTCCAAGCCATGTAACCAGCATGACAAGTTCATCACTTATTACCAACTCATCAAATTCACCCATTTTGAGCCTACGGCCCATCGAGCCCATTTTGCCCATCCTGGCCCGATTGGCCAAAACACGACCCAAGTCCATGAGATCGCTCATGGGGTCTCTGTTATCGATTCCATTTCCCCCATACGAGTGTTCGCACACTCGCAAGACTACCGAATCCAAACTTTCGAGATTTCGAGATTTCACAATCTATTATGTGTGTATAGTGTATGTACACACCTATAACAAAACGCGCTGCGATCTCCTTAGCCATGATCCTACAAATGATGTCACTCAATGATTAATCACATATACTTATCGAATACTTACCAAAAAGCCGAAGTCTCACCTTAACCTTACCTGAAACACCAAGCCTTAATAGCTCTTCTTTAATCACTACTCACGCGTATCTCCTAAATCTGCATCATTCTTAATCATTAAAAACAGAATAATAGGTGACTTGTACCCAACACAAGTCACCATTTCCCTACTTATGACCATTCGGACAACACCTAAACCACAATAGAGAATACTTACCCAAGAAGCAATCGGCCCAAGAGGTATTCGGTTATTGAGATTAGTATAGTGGAAGGGGTTATTCGGCACAAATAAGAAGAAGAAGAGAAGAAGGAATCGGCTAAAACCAAAGGTGAATAAAAAGAGAATTTGAGAAGAAAAAGTATGGAAGATTCGGCTTCTGAGTACTTAGAGAGAAAAAAGTGTTTCGGCAACTCAAAAATGAGGAATTCGGCTAAAGGAAAAAAAACAATTTTGGCATTACCCTAGAATTCCCAAATCGGCACCTATATATAGCCTATAGCCGAATTTCCTACCCCCATATTCCCAATTCGGCTCCACCTCTTCCACATATCTCATCTCCTAATTTTTCTCCACGATCTCTTCCTACAATCTCTCCATGACCATTTCAAACCTCTCTTCCATCAGACTTTCACTGCAACACAAACTCTAGCCGTCCTGACAGCAAAATAAATACCCCAATAAAATACCATGCCACTACTCGAACCTTGGACTCCCTTGCCTGCTAATGACGCCAACTCCCTGCTCCCTAAGTGGCGCCACTTTGCCACTTCACCACAAGCTCCTTTTGTGTCATTTTTCTTCTTCGTTTATTTAAAAGGCCTACTAACTGAAGTCACAATTCCCTTGGGGCTAAAACCAAAATTTTTCCTATACCCTTACTTGATCCCAGGACATCTCCAACACCTCTAGACACTCCAAATTCACTAACCCTCAAAGCCCACATGCCAACTGTCATTTTCTCGCTCACTTAAAAAATTTTTGAGACCTAAAGCCCAAAGCCCAATAGGCCCAATTCTACTAGGCCCAAATTCGGGGCGTTACACAATGGATAAGAGTATGCGAATGACTTGAGCATGGCTACTGGAGAAAAGGTTTCATCGTAATTGATACCTTCTTTCTATGTGTAGCATTTCCCTACAAGTCTAACTTTGTGTGTTTCCACGTTCCCTTCCGCATTTCTCTTCTTCTTGTAGATCCACTTACACCCTATGGATTTAATCCCAACCGGTAAGTCTACAAGTTCCCGCATCGTATTGGATTTCATAGAATCCATCTCAGCATCCATGAACTATTTCCAGAGCTTGGAATCAACGTCCTGCATAGCCTCCTCGTAAGTGAGTGGATCATCATCCTCATGATTGGCTTCCGTATTTTAAATACTACCATCATAGATGAAGAACTCTGGTTTCTTAGAAACTCTCCCACCAAGACGGATTCCCCTATATTGTTGATCGTTTGTAGGGTTTTCTACAACTTTCTCGAGAATTGAGCTTGGTGGTTGTTCTACCACTCCTGAAAGTTCCTCGAGTACCACTTTACTTCGATGCTTAAATTTATCCATGTAACTTTCCTCGAGGAAAGTATCATGAGCAGAACCTTTAATCGTATTGCCTTTCGAATTGCAGAATAATCCTCCATTTTTTCCTTTTGGATATCCTACAAACATGCACAGTTTTGTTCGTGCATCCAACTTCTTTGCATCCTTATCCAGAACATGTGCTGGACAACCCCATATTCTAAAGTGATTTAGAGCGGGTTCTTTCCATGCCACAGTTTATAAGGTGTCTACAAGAATACTTAGTTGGAACATCATTCAGATTATAGCAAGTCGTTTGTATCGCATATCCCTAGAAGGAAGTAGGAAGTTGTGAATAACTTAACATTGAACGAAACATGTCAATCAAGGTTCTATTCCTTCTCTCAGTTATGCCATCCTACTGTAGAGTGCCCAACGCTGTCAATTGGGATAAAATCCCATTCTTTATGAGGTATCCTAAGAACTTATCAGACAAATATTCTCCACATCGGTAAGACCAAAGGTTCTTTATGGATAAATCTAATTGCTTTTCCACTTTCGCATGAAACTCTCGAAATTTATCAAAGGTTTCACTTTTGAAGTGCATTAGATACACAAATCAATATCGAGAATATTCGTCCATAAAAGTCACGTAATAATCGTAACTTCCTCGGGCACTGATGCTCATGGGACCACATACATTAGTGTGCACAAGTTCTAAAGGTTGGTTGGCCCTTGTACCTTTTGCATTAAAAGACCTCTTAGTTATTTTACCTTCCAAGAAAGATTCACATTGTGGAAGACTAACTTCCTTAAGGGACCATCTTTCACGAGTCTAGTGATTCTTTCTTGCTTAATATAACCAAGTCTTAAATGCCATAGTACCTGTCATTAGAGTTAGAAGTTTTAAGCTTTTTATTCACTATTTCTGTTTGAAGCATCGAATAGTTATTTGGTTTGATAAAATAGAGATTGTTTTCCATCCTTATATTACATATTAAAGAACGATTTCTGTGAATAGCAATCCCTTCATTGAATGTTACGGTATAACCGTCATAAAATAAACATGCTACAGAAATTAAATTCCTCTTAAAATGAGGTACATAAAACACGTTCTTTAAAACAATCTTACTAAAATTATCAAAGTGTAAAATAACTTCTCCCACTACTTTGGCTGAAACATAGCTCCCAGCCCTAGTCCGCAACGAGAGGCTCTTGTCACGCAAACTTCTGGTTTTGCTGAACCCCTGTAAAGGAACACACACATGGTTAGTGACTCCAAAATCAATAACCCAGTTGTCAATTAATTCTTCCACTAAGCAAAATTCAACCACAAAGAGTTTCATACCTTTGCCCTTTTCGGTTAGGTAATCCAAATACTCCTTCTAGTTTGATCTGCAATGCCCTTTCCTGTTGCAGAAGAAACATTTGATCTTTTTAGGTTCTTTTGACTTCTTAGCCTTCTTCCTATCCACACGAGGTGGAACTAAAGACTTAGTCAGTTTCTTCTTTCCCTTAGATTTTTTTTCCCCTTAGAGGACAAGGGGCCCATAGCTAAGTTTGCCTCAGGTTTCTCTTGAACCGGCTTACCACAACGATTCACCATCAACTCATAGGATTGTAATTCCTTCATGAGCTGAGTTAAGGTAACTGTCTTATTCCCCAAGTTGTAATCGGCCCTAAAACTAGCAAACTCCTTGGTTAAATATTTGAACACTATTTCAATTTACGTGTTCATGTCTAGTTTAGCCTCATTGTCATCCGCTTCCGCAAAGAATCCCATAAGATTAAGCATATGTTCTTTAACCGGAGTGCTGGTTTTCTGTTGAGAATCCATCAAATTTGTAATAGCAGTTTGTTGAGCCAATGTGACTTGGCCTCCGAGCAAATCATCCAAATTTGTCATGATCTCTTTGGCAGTACAAAAATTCTCGTGTTGCTTTTGCAACACACTACTCATGCTCACTAACAATAACATCGAACAATCAAGTCAGAATCTCTCCAGCGATTTCTCACAGCTGAGAGCTTCAGGAGGGCACATTTCGTCAAGAACAAATTTGTGTTTCTCACAGCTGAGAACTATTAGCAAGTTTTGTTTCCATTCTCGAATGTTATCCCTATTTAATTTATTCTCAATAAGAATGCTAATAAGAGAAGTAGGAGACATATTTGAACTGAAAAAAATAAAGATTTCACTAATTACTATCTTTGTATTAAGCAAATATTGTTCATTTCAACAACATATCAAGAATGCAATTTGATGCATGCGTCTTGTATTAAAACCTTGGAAAAAAATTTGTTCTTACGATCATTCTCACACCCATCGACCATGCCACCTTGGGGTCCCATGATTAACTAGTAAGAACATGGATTACATCCAATCAATCCATGAATCTTAATTCTCAAGACTCCACACGAACTAACGATCGTTTAATGTTTGGCCATCATCTCTAGCTTAAATATAGTTTCTTGGGAAACTATTTAATAATAGATGGTCTTGAGTGTGTAACCATTGACTCAATACCCATCATTAACATGCTTTCCTTTGTGAGTCAACTTGGGAAATTCTCTCTGAAAGTCATGCATGACTAGTTGTGCTTAAAAGGAAATCTCATCTAGTGAACCCACATGACAAAGTTTACCTTGGGGTGCGGCCAGGGTAGGAACCGACACGAAACTTTATCATGTTATCACTTAGGGACCATCAATGGAGGCCGTAGGTCTTGTTCAAGGACCTTTTCCCACTCAATAATTTAAAAACATGTAAGGTTTTTTATCCCAAATTTCAAGAATGATCATACAACAGTCCTAGTGGCATTCTTACCTAATCTAAATGACATGTTTCCAATATATGCATGGCATGCTATTGCAATAATATCAATTCACAAGAATCAATCAATCTTAAAATAAATAATTTTGATTCTCCATAGTTTTTTCTTTAAAGGAAAAATCAAAGAACTGAATGCGAATTGTGCACCAGGTAGGGTACTAGGAAAGAGAGTTGAGTCAAATTTGACCGCTTAAAAACCAAGTCTTTCCTAGTCAGAGCCAATCCTATACATGCACCTTCTCATTACCACACTTCTCACAGTTATCGAATAACCTAAAGAAGTGAATAGAACAATACAACACATGTATTTTCTCATTACCACACTTCTTATTTTTCATCGGTCAACTATGGATCATCTCATATATATATATCACAATTATAACATTACATAATATAAATATTATAAACAATTATAAAACAGATATATAATGAGATAGGTAATTAAAAGAAAATTGCCAGCCAAGGTGATAAACCGAAATAGTAACATATTTTAATCCCACATTTAGCATACTTTTGGATGAGTTATCCCTTGATTTATGTAAAAAGGTGCTCTTAATCCTTTCTTTTCATGTCTTATACTCAGGAAAGCACCCAAGAATAAAAAGAGCGAGAAACGGGCTCAAAACGGACCAAAATGGGCCAAAGAAGAAATTGACACGGCCTGGGCTAAATCCCACACAGCCGTGCCTTCTCAAATATACTAGAACACGGCCTGAAGTCGATCTACACGGCCGTGCCTCATTAACGAAGCCCAACACGGCCTGGCCACGACTCACACGGGCGTGTGCCATGGTCGTGCCCTTGCTGTGGAGGAGAGTAATTTCACTCGGAAAAGGATACTTAGAGGCAAAGAAACCTATTTCAAAAGCCTATATAAAGACCCTAAGTATAACCTAGAAGAGGGCGGTTAGCTAGGCCAAGGAGCCGAGCCGAAAAGGTCAGATTTGTGGGAAACTCTCAAGGGATAGCCAGTTGATCCATCTCCGTAAGTCGAATTCTACTCAAGACGGAGGATCTCTCCTTCAATTCCTTCAGGGAGTTTTAGGGATTTCTTATGTTTTGTTTTCTCTTTTCTTCTGAGATGTTTTTCATTATTATTATGAACTAAACCCTTCAGATACCTGAAGGGGGATGAAACTTAGATGAATCTCGTTATTGTTTTCTGAACTATATGATAAATACTTGATTTGTTCTTGAATATGTGTGCTTAATTCTTGTGTTGATATTTTGCGGATATTAATTCAAGTTGAATGTGCTTAGGTGGTGGATCAAAAGTCCCTGCTTAAGAGTAGATCTAGCATAATTAAGCGGAGTTGATCGCGCGCCTAGAGATAGGGTGACGAGATTTTGCCAGATTAGGGTGAAACCTAATATGGGAGTCCATAGATCGATTTACTGCTATTCTAGGGGTTTTAATTAGAAAGAGATTTCAATTAATCAACCTAGGGTTAGACGTTATTCACCTCGAGAGAGGGTTTAATATAAATTAGGGAGTCCTACGGATCAAGTCAAGTGAATAAATCGTCTGGTTCAGTGTTAGATAATAAGAAAAGTCTAGATGGATTCTTCCTAAGGGTATCATCTTAATCAACTGAGTTTTTCCCAAGTATTTCCCCAATTCATTCTTTTTGTCTTTGCGTCTTTAGCTTAGTAATTAGTTAATTTAGATTAATAAACAACTTCACTTATTTTAGGCTAAATAATAGAAAGAAAGTTAGTATTAGTACTTTTAGTTCCTTTGGGTTCGACAATCCGGTCTTGCCTAAGCTATACTACTGTTTGATAGGTGCACTTACCTCAATCGTTGTTATAGTTAATTCCAGGATTGATCATTATAAATTTAAAACTCTGAAATACAACAATCAAGTTTTTGGCGCCGTTACCGGGGAACTAAAATATTAAGAACACTCTATTTTTATTACTTTAGCCATTTTTTTATTTTTGCAATTTACTTTTATTTTTTTTATCTTAGTTTTAACTTTTCTAATTTTCTTTCTTTCTTTTTCCTAGCAGGTACCTCTAGTTTATGACTAGAAGGAACCCGAGAGGACCACTAGTATACGACAGTGATATTGAAGCTACCGCTCGTAGAAATCGCAGAGAAATTAGGCGAGCCCTAAATTACACAGAAGAAGAGCGAGAAGACAGATCCAATCCTACTGAAGGGATGGACAAAAACAATCCTCAACCACAAGATGTGGGAGAGAATAATGCTCCGCGTACTATGTATGATTATGCTAAACCTCATTTAACAGGAGCAGAATCAAGTATTGTTAGGCCTGCTATAGCCGCTAATAATTTTGAATTAAAGCCTAACACTATACAAATGATTCAACAATTTGTTCAATTTGATGGTTTACGGGATGAAGACCCAAATACTCATATAGCTAATTTTTAGAGTTACGTGATACCTTCAAAATAAATGGCATTTCGATGATGCCATACGTCTTCTGCTATTTCCCTTTTCATTAAGAAATAAAGCCAAAGCGTTGGTTAAACTTCGTTACCACGAGGGTCAATCACTACATGGGATCAAATGACCAAAAAATTTTATTAAAATATTTCCCACCGGCCAAAACGGCCAAATTACGGAATGATATCTCTTCTTTTGTGCAGATGGATTTAGAGACATTATATGACGCATGGGAGAGATATAAGGATCTCTTGAGAAGGTGTCCGCACCATGGTTTACCCTTGTGGCTCCAAGTCCAAACTTTCTATAACGGTGTAAACCCCTCAACGAGGCAACTAATTGATTCAGCCACCGGTGGAACCCTAAACAATAAAACTCCCAGGCGACCTCGACGAGTTTATTGAAGAGAAGTCACCGAATAACTATCGCTGGCGGTCACAAGGACCAAACCAACAAAATCACCGAGTTTTCAATATAGATGCAGTAACCATGCTATCAACACGGTAGAGATGATGAATAAAAAGCTTGATAGTTTGTGTTCTTCGCAGTACATCCAAAGAATGCAATCACGGCGTAAGTGGAACCGTGGCGAATCCTCGAGTACCCACCCTACCAACCTAGCACAGAGAGCGAAACAGATGAACTATATAGGTAAAAATTTCAGACCTAATAATAATCCATATAGTAATAATTATAACCTGTGTTGGAGGAACCACCCAAATTTTTCGTGGGAGGTCAAGGAAATCAAAGACAACAACCTCCTCAAAATTTCCAAAATCACCCTATCCACAGGAGAAGAAGCCGAACCTTGAAGAGATGCTTGACAAGATTCATGGCATCCACGAAAAACCGTCTCCAAGACACTGAAACCACCCTTAAGACCCAACAAGCATCGATCAAAGGGATCGAGAGCCAAGTTAGGGAAGTCACTAAGTTAGTTGAGGAAGTTTCTAAGTCAGTTGGACAACTCGCGGGCGATGTCCGAACGATCGCAAGGGCGTCTACCAAGCAAAGACGAGATTAATCCAAAGGAGCAAATCCGAGCCATAACGACTCAAGAAAGTGAAGGATTAGACGAACCCACTCCAATACAAGGAAACGAGGTAGAAAAAGGTAAAGTTGAGGAAACACAAGACAAGCCAAAACCGGTCATCAAGGAGTACCAACCTCGCTTACCATATCCCGAAGCGTTAACGAGAGACGACACCGAGGAATAGTTCGGTAAGTTTCTTAAACTTTTAAAGAAATTACATATTAACTTACCGCTACTTGAAGCTCTTTCATAGATGCGGTTCGAGGAAATTTTTAAAACATCTCTTGACAAAAAAACAAAATTAGACGAGGATCCACATGTGGAATTAAACGCAGGTATGCTCAAAGATATGTTACGAATAGACTACCACAAAAGCTAAAAGATCCGAGGAGTTTTACAATTCCATGTTTAATTGGTAGACTAACTGTTGATAATGCGTTAGCTGATTTAGGGGCAAGCATAAATGTCATGCCTTATAAATTGTTTAAACAATTAGGTCTAGGGAAACCCAAACAAACTAGGATGAGCATTCAATTAGCTGATAAAACTGTTAGAATTCCCAAGGGTACCATCGAAGATGTTCTTGTAAAAATTGACAAATTTGTTTTCCCAGTAGATTTTGTTGTCTTAGACATGGATGAGGATAATTCGATTCCTTTACTTTTAGGAAGACCCTTTTTAGCAACTGCCAGGACTAAAATTGATGTTGATGCAGGAGAACTCATACTTCGTGTAGGTAATGAGACGGTCACCCTCAAGGCTCTCGACTCAGCCAGAACATCGAGTAATCAAGGTGAGAACGTAAATTCTACTAATAACCATTCGGTTAACCCTTATTTTCAGGAAGCACCACAAAAGAATACAACTGAACCCGATCCTAAACCCCATGCCAACAAGGAAGTAGTTCATAAAGATCGAAGGATTCAGATCGATGATCTAGACGAGTGGAAGACAAACTTCAAGGAAAAATTAGGGATACACGACGAAGAACCGGAACCACACAAGGTAAAACCGAAGGAGCCCCCAGAAGAGCTCATAGGAACAACAAACCACTTCAAAATAGGAGACCAGTGCTTCGTTAGATAAGGCGGATCCTCGAATATCTCCTCCAACCCTAACACAAACAAAGAAATACCTTTTAGGGTAACCAGTGTTTTCCCAAACGGAACAGTCGAGGTAAGTAATCCTATTTTTGGTACTTTTACTATAAACACATCTTGACTTAAATTTTTTCACGATGTAACACCCCATACCCGAGTCCGAGGCTCAGACCGGATACGAGACATTACTATGCTTGAACTTGCTTAATCATGACATTACGGGCTATAAAATTTCGTTCCGAAATTAAAACTTCTTATTCTTAAACAATTCGTACATTTCATGGGCCTACGAGGCCTTAAACTTGTACTGGTAAACTTTCGGAACCTTATCGAAAAACTTTTCTTTGAAATAGGGGTTACACACCCGTGTAATATAAGACACGCCCGTGCATAGGCATACACGCCCATGTCCTCAGACCGTGCCCTTAAAACTCGATGATTCGCTAATTTCCACACGCGGGCATAGCACGCCCGTGGTCCTAGCCCGTGTGAAAAACCTTAGCATTCGACTTATAACACGCGCCCATGGCACGCCCGTGGACTTAGACCGTGTACTACATCTTGATATACTGACGACTTATTTCACACGCGACGGGGCACACGCCCAAGTTCTAACCGTGTGTCATGCACGGCCTTAACACACGGCCATGGGATTGGTCCGTGGCCTATTCTCGACTTATAAGACTAAGGTGCGGTTTATACACGCCCGCACACACGCCAGTGTGTCTAACCGTCAGAGCACTTAGGGCTATTTACCAAGCCAATTGCCATCCCGAAATTAAGACCAAACTCAAGCTCAATTCAACAACTCAATTATTACATCTTTCATGAACAATATAACATGCTTCATTGATATTAATAACATACATTCTTAGTCAAACTTGGCCAATCACTTAGCCATTTACAAAAGAATAATAAACTTGACAGCCAATACTTTTGCCCCTTTCTAAGACATATTGTAACATCCTCGAAAGGGCCTATGCATTTTCAGTTTAATTGTACGAAATGTCAAGTCTCAAGTACTATGAATAAATTTTTGAATATTTTGGAAACCTAGAAATGCATGGAAATGGAAATGAACATTTTTGGAAACTTGAACATTTTGGAAACTCAACATTTTGAAACACAACATTTCTCGGAAACACGGAAATGTAAGAAAATGGTCAGCAAACAGAGCCGATCGAAAATTTTAGGAAACTTAGAAATGATGCCGAAATGTCAAATTTTAAAGTTCAAAATAGGAAATAAGGGCTAGAGGGCCTTAAAAGAAAAAGTTGGAGAAGTTTGACACACAAACAGGCTTGGAAAAGTGGCACAAGATGCCACTTAGGGCCTAAGGAAGTGGCGTCACATGCGGAAATAGGCCTGAGTTCGAGTCACTTGAGAAGCAAATAAATAAGTTTTATTTTTGCTTCCGTAAGGCTGAGGTGGACGGCATGGGTTTCTAGAAAAGGAAGAGTTTTATTTGCATAAATATGTGAATAATAAGTGATAAATAAAGGATTTTCTTTTAAGAAAATTGAGGAGATAATTGATGGATTAAAGGCTTTTATCTTTTAAATAAAAGAGATAATATTATCAAAAAGAGGAGTGGTGGCCAAGTAAGGGACTCCTAGGCTGATAATTTCGGCTATAAAAGGAGGCGGGAGGGCTACTCATCAACGTTTGCTTTCTCTTCCTCTGTGCCGAAATTTTCCTAGCTCTCTCCCCTCTCTGCGAATTTTCTTTAAGCAAAATCCATCTCCTCTTCTTCTATTTTCTTCTCTGTTTCTCTTGTCAAAGCCGAATCTTTGTTGATTCTAAGTAAAGGAGCAATCAACTACGACATCTAAAGGGGTCTACAATCTGTCGAATATAAGGATCAAGGATCTAAGGTAAGATAAATTTATTTGATTAAAGGTTATGATGTATATGTTAGATTAAATCTAACATGAAGATTTCGACAGACATATAGGGCAAGGAATCCTCTTGATTTGGAAAGCGTAAGGTAGGTACATAGATCTAATCGGCCAAGGCTTATTTTTGGTATTTAGAATTATTTTTCATTGATCCAAAAGTCGAAATCGACAAAATTACATGATTTAGTGTTAGCCGATTTCAAGGAAAAGGGATACTAGTAATTTTTGGGAACTTGATCAATCCAATCGGCAAACAGGGTAAGTATTAGTAATACCATTCCTATTGGGATTTGGTTTTAAAATCGAAAAGGTTATTAATGTGTTTTTGTATGATGGGCCGAATATAGGAATTAATGAGATCTAAACTTTAGATCGGTAGATCGTTCTTCGGGATTTCAAGGAATCTATTAAGCCAATCAGGTGTGTACTCACACTAACTTTCAATATATCATATGGCAATTATTTTAATATATGAATATGCATAAGAATGTGAATGTGGCTAAGTACCACAAATGTGGTAAGAGTACCCAGGTACGTTTCCTACTTTCGATAGGATTACGAATATGTTATATTGTTAACATGTGAATAATGAGAAATTAAGTATGTTATGCATTTATGGGGCATTCGGGATCTATGTGAAAGGGGAAGAAGGTGTTGACTTGGTCTCACCAACGGAATATGGTGACTACGGTCACAAAATTTGAATATGGTAACTTCGGTTACATTATCCGAATTTGGTAACCCGGTTACATTATTTGAATATTGTGTCTAATGACACAAATTATATGGGCGATGAGCACGTCGACTGCAGCGATCGCCTTCGATGGTGTGTAGCGAGATGGAGGGTTGACTTAGTAGTCCCCACGGTGTGACCGGCGAGTGCGGGTGGTGTGTAGCGGATGGACCATTAGGTTTGGGTTTGGGAATGCATCATTAATTGTATTCTATGATTTGAATGTGTATCATTTGCATGCCTGATTCTATTATGACTTAGTGTTGTGTACACATTGAGTCTGTTGACTCACCCCGTTTGGGAATATTTTTTCGGTGATGAGCGGTAATGGACCGGGTGGCGGGGAGCTTAAAGGTGGCCATGCATAGCAAGAAATTTATGATTTGGACTTTCAATTTATTTTAAGTATTTTAAGTTTTACTTTGGGATCATTGATATAATAAGGCCATTGTGGTTTACTCTATTTTTCTTTTATTTATTATGTTTATGGATTTTTATCAATTAAAGTTTAAGTAAATTCCTTTTTAAAATTAACTCTAAATGTTTTGTCACCTTAAATAAATGGGTTTTAACATAAGATAAATTTGTTTTCAACTCAAGCCCAACCCAAACAATATTTTTTAAAAATCATACAAGTTTTTCCTAAGTAACAAAAGAATTTTGAACCGGTTTACTTGAGAAACATACCAAATCCGGTTCAGGCTCGTGGGCCGGGTTTGGGGTGTTTCACATATACTCAAAATGAAATGTTTCCTATACATGCCATACTTAAAATCAACTTGGCTATACCAAAATGGCGATTGATAGTGTGCCACGAGCTCCGACTTCAATGATCCACAGTTTAGCTTGGCGGGACTACATGAAAAGAAAGAATTAAAGACGTAAGCATTTAGCTTAGTAAGTTTGCATATAAAACACATATCAACATACTTGCTTAAATAAACCATTTGACATAATCAATGGTATCATAATTTCAACTATAAAGCTTATTTGCTCATACTTGGTTCTTACATGCCTTGTAATACTTACTAGTCTCATACTTGTGAAGTAAACAAGATACTTGTATCACTTGATCAAAGATACTTTAACATAGTAATCATAATCTCTATTTTATCATTCATCATATGACTAATATTTGTCCCCACTTGATAATGATTTTGCTTACTAAACTTTCTTGTTATCTCTTGTGAGCTTATCTCATTTGCCCGATGAATTCCTATGAATAACCGAGAATACCAAATCTCTTACCATGAACTTGATGCTAAAGCCATATTTTGGATATGGTCTTACATGGGATATCTCATCTTGGTTTCAAGGCCATGTCTTGACATGGACTTATATGAAATCTTCCTCTTGATAACTTGTTCAATGCCAAGCTTGGGTCCTTGGACTTTCATGATAACTTGTTCAATGCTAAGCTTGGGTCCTTGGACTTACATGATAACTTGTTCAATGCCAAGCTTGGGTCCTTGGACTTACATGATAAACTTGCTTAATTGCCGATGCCATGCCTCGGCTTGGTCTTATACGGACTTTCTCATACTTGATCTCATTAATTTCTTTGTTTAACATAACATTAAACATTTTCATAAAAAAATTATATATTATGCTAAGCAATTCAATGATATAAATCATAAAGCTTAGAAATCATACAAACTTACCTCAATATACAAAATGTAGCTAGGTATGCAATTTAGCCCTCGACCTTGTTCTTGCCTCGGTTTCGATCCGGGCTTTGTTTTTCTTGATTAGCAAGCTTGAAAAAAAATGAAGAACCCTAGCTATGGAGTCTTCAAATTTTCGGCAAGGGAAGGAAGAAGATGAATGAAATTTTTATCATCTTTTTTCCTATTTTAATCACTTATTAGACAAATGACCAAAATGCCCTTCTCTTTAAAAATTTCTATTTTACTAACTCATGTCCATTTTTGTCCAAAATTTATAATTTGGGCAAATTGATATTTAAGGACTTATAATTGCTATTCTAGAGCTATTTCATACAAAATGCTTCTAGAAACTCACATTTTACAACTTTTGCAATTTGGTCCTTTTTGACCAATCAACTTCAATTTAGCAAAATTACTTCATGAAACTTTCACACTAACATGCAAACATGGCATGAACCTTAAAAACTCATAAATTCACCTCGGATTCGTGGTCTCGCACCACTATTCTGACTAGGCCTTAAATCAGGCTGTTACACACGAGGATACAACTGATAGCATGAGGAAGGACTTCCAACTCCTCAAACCACCCTGATGATGCAAACGAGAGGAAAGTCTAGCTTAAGACTATAAACGAGCGCTTCTCGGGAGGCAACCCGAGCACTAACCCCATTAACTTTTACATTTTTATTTTTTCTTATTTATTCTATTTTATCCTTTCTTTATAGTATCTAGCTTTAAACTAACCAAAAGTGCAGATTTCCAGGCCACACGGCCTAGCACACGGCCGTGGCCGTGGCCGTGTGGATGCCCCGGATCGCCGCATCTTGACATGGCGAGGTGGTACGCAGTCGAGAGAATCAAATCTTGAGTCACGGACTCCAATCACCGCCCACGGGCGCCGGCGAATGCCATGGCGATGCGGCGCGACGTGTGGGCGACATCGACTTATCATCAACGGGCGTGGCAATCAGAAAAGCGCGTGGGTGAACCAACACACCTAGAAACACAAATGCGCACGAGGCGGCCGTGTGAATCGACACGCCTAAAGCGCGCACGTGAGGTTGTACCAAGTTTGAAAATCTATTTAACCCCCCTTCCCTCTTCTCCTATTAACTTTCAACCTTCAACTTTTCATTTTTTCCTACTCCTTTTCTCTATACCCTTGAGCTACACCAAAACAATGCCAAAGAAGCAGAAGAAGCCAAGCAAAGCCTCCCTGAGGGAGACCGATTTATATAAGTTCATGACGGCCGCTTCAATCACACGACAAGCCAAGGACGTTGAAGGCCATTTAGTTTTTATTTCGTTTTTCTCTTTTGCTTCAATTTCCTTATCTTTACTTCTTTTCGGCTTAATTTAACTTATTTTACTTTCGTTTCGTGATTTTAGGTTCTAAAGGCTGCTAGGGAATCACACCACGACCTCTGCCAACTCAAGGAATCCATCCATAATTCAGGAAGTTTCACTTCTCCCCATATCTTATGATTTTCTTATTATCATGCTATTATCTATCTTTGTACATTGAGGGCAATGTACATCTTAAGTGTGGGGGGTGAATCTTAGACGTGCCTAATTTTTTTCATTATTCTCAAAATCCTGAATTATGTCTTGTTTTTAAGTAAATTCCTCACATTACTAATTAGGATGAAATTTCTAATGATTTATGATTTTTATTGATATGTTTTAGATTAAGTCATTGATAATTGTGCATTGATAAGTAAATTTTAAGATACTAAAGAATCAAGCATGATAAGTCCATTTTTTTTTCAATTAAAATTTGCTAGGTTGTTGAACTGAATTTAAATATTACTTTGAAGTTTGAAATTTACGAGGTTGACATCAAAATACCCATAATTTTTGTGAGATTTTGAGCCTTATAGAGCATATATTCTTTTCCATGCTCACTTTATTGATTATGAGTATGTCAACATTGATTTGTTATTCTAGAACTTGCCTCGTTTATACATATCGAGACCACACCTATGATTTGATATACAGAGATGATTAAGGCACCTAGGTTTTAACCCACTAACTCCATTAAAAGCCTACCTTCACAATTAACCCCTAGTGAACCCCGTTTAAACCTAACAACCCTTTTTATTGACATAACCACTAATATTAACCCAGAAACCCTTTGTTTTTGTTATCCCCATTCCTTTTGACTACCCTTATATTGAGATTTGATTTGATTAATAGCCTGACTATGTTTTTATTTCAGTAATTTATCCATTGTTATATATTTATGATTCGTTCCTAAAAAAAAAATCGAAGTATAGTCGTTATTCATTATTAGTTTTGTGATTAAGTGAGCTTATACGTTTGAATTCCAAATATTGAAGAAAAAGCTCGTATTATTAAGGTTTCAATTCACTGTGTAATTATTCAATTTATTGTTTCTAGTTAGGTAATTTATCAATTCAATCTTGATTCTAACCTTCTAATTCAGCCTCTATCCACACCTTAACCCTAGCCCCGTTACAACCCTAATTAAAGACCTTTTGATTTGTGCATCATCTCATATTACAGTGGTGGAGACTTGATTTTTAGGCAAGCCTATGGGATTAACTTTTCATGTTTGACTTTTGAGTGCCTAAATTTTGAACCTTAAACACTTTGAGTGATTTGAGTGAATCTTTTGTGAAGATGTCAATCCTTGTCGGTTTTGAATTAAAGGTAATTATTTAGATAAGGGGAGACACCTATATTTTCGAGCTACAAATCTATGACTTAGATTGTTTGAATCCTTAGGACTCTTTGAATTGAATTATCCATGTATAAATTATCTATGAATTATGATGAAACATTGTTGATAGGAATTATGAATTATAGAAAGTTCGTTTTAATTGTAAGTTGAGAATTTTGCTTGAGGACAAGCAAAAGCTAAAGTGTGGGGGTATTTGATAAACTGAAATAGTAACATATTTTAATCCTACATTTAGCATACTTTTGGATGAGTTATCCCTTGATTCATGTAAAAAGGTGCTCTTAATCCTTTCTTTTCATGTCTTATACTCAGGAAAGCAACCAAGAATAAAAGAACGAGAAACGAGCTCAAAACGGACCAAAATGGGCCAAAGAAGAAATCGACACGACCTGGACTAAATCCCACACGTTCGTGCCTTCTCAAATATACTAAAACACGGCTTGAAGTTGATCTACACGGCCGTGCCTCATTAACGGAGTCCAACACGGCCTGGCCACGATTCACACGGGCGTGTGCCATGGCCGTGCCCCTGTTGTGGAGGAGAGTAATTTCACTCGGAAAAGGATACTTAGGGGCAAAGAAACCTATTTCAAAAGCCTATATAAAGACCCTAAGTATAACCTAGAAGAGGGCGATTAGCTAGGCCAAGGAGCCGAGCCGAAAAGGTCAGATTTGTGGGAAACTCTCAAGGGATAGCCAGTTGATCCATCTCCAGAAGTCGGAATTCTACTCAAGACGGAGGATCTCTCCTTCAATTCCTTCAGGGAGTTTTAGGGATTTCTTATGTTTTGTTTTCTCTTTTCTTCTGAGATGTTTTTCATTATTATTATGAACTAAACCCTTCAGATACCTGAAGGGGGATGAAACTTAGATGAATCTCGTTATTGTTTTCTGAACTATATGATAAATACTTGATTTGTTCTTGAATATGTGTGCTTAATTCTTGTGTTGATATTTTGCGGATATTAATTCAAGTTGAATGTGCTTAGGTGGTGGATCAAAAGTCCCTGCTTAAGAGTAGATCTAGCATAATTAAGCGGAGTTGATCGCGCCTAGAGATAGGGTGATTTAGATTTTGCCAGTTAGGGTGAAACCTAATATGGGAGTCCATAGATCGATTTACTGCTATTCTAGGGGTTTTAATTAGAAAGAGATTTCAATTAATCAACCTAGGGTTAGACGTTATTCGCCTTGAGAGAGCGTTTAATATAAATTAGGGAGTCCTACGAATCAAGTCAAGTGAATAAATCGTCTGGTTCAGTGTTAGATAACAAGAAAAGTCTAGATGGATTCTTCCTAAGGGTATCGTCTTAATCAACTGAGTTTTTCTCAAGTATTTCCCCAGTTCATTCTTTTTGTCTTTGTGTCTTTAGCTTAGTAATTATTTAATTTAGATTAATAAACAACTTCACTTACTTTAGGCTAAATAATAGAAAGAAAGTTAGTATTAGTACTTTTAGTTCCTTTGGGTTCGACAATCCGGTCTTGCCTAAGCTATACTACTGTTCGATAGGTGCACTTGCCTCAATCGTTGTTATAGTTAATTCCAGGATCGATCATTATAAATTTAAAACTCTGAAATACAACGATCACAAGGTTTCCATGGTTCTATTTCTAGAAAATAAATGGAAAAATAAACTTACATAATTTTTCACCATAAGGCATTCATTGGGTCTTCAACCGTCATCACATCTTTTTCTCGTCATGGACTCTTTTTGGAAAAATTACATTTAAGTCCTATGTTTGTTTCCGGCTCACAAAAATTCTATGAATTTTTTAAAATATATAGACTTACGTGAAGATGATAGTCCATGGTCTATTTCCTAAGAACCACAACCTCGGCAAAAAATAATTATATAACAAATATATAATATCGCATCCATTCCCATATATAACTCAAAACATGCATAAGATCTAAAGAATGTCACTTTCTATGTAATCAATTCATTCAAGAAGAAGAGAAATTTATTTTGATTATCTGTTTATAATTATATATAGAACACAACTTGGCTCTAATACCAATTGTTGGAAAAATGGGTTTGGAAAATAAAGCAGAAAATAAATTTAGGAAAAAATCGCGGTTTTAATTTTTTTTCCACAACAATATCTTGGTTGTGATATCTAAAGTAATAAACACTTAATCAAAATTGTACCTTTTTGATTCGTCTAGGATTAGCGCTGTCGACCAAGTAGTCTTCTTCACTATCCTCAAGCTCACGTCTGCTTCGAATCAGAAAATTTTTCACAAAAATTACTAGTGGGATAATTTTGCAATTTCTCTAAGCTTTTGGGTCAAGTTGTAAATCCGAAAAATATTTCTAGAAATTTTCTGAAATAATCTCTTCAGAGAATTTTCTCTCTACAACTTTCTCTTGAATTCAAGTGTGTGTAAATAATGACCCGAGGCTCTCTTTATATAGGGAGAGTTCAACTATGATTAAACTTAATTACTTTAATATTAAATTAAGATAATACTTATCTTGATAAATATTATATTAATTTAATATTAAATCTTATTAAAATAATATAATGTCTACCAACAAGATAAACATTAAATTAAATTTAATATTAAGATAATCACTGTAATATTAAATTAATAAAATATTATTAAAATAAGTATTAAATTTAATTTAATATTAGACTATAAAAATAATAATATTTTTGGAATAATTAATTTGAAATCAAATTCTCTAGTAGAGTCACAGTAGGAGTGTAAATCTTCCACTACTCAGCCACCGATGACCAACCATCGCCAGCCACCAGGATGTCGTCGTCGCAGCCGCTGGCACCGTCGTGTCCGATGATGCAAGTGCGACACCCTTACGGCACTCCGAGCCGATTCGCTTGCTGCCGGTTTGGCCCGGGTCAATGACGACTCGATCGGTCCGGTCTAGCCACCAGTTGGACCCTCTGCCCGGTTTCACATACTGGGCCCGATTCGACCAATTTTTGGGTCTTGATCTTGATTTTAGGCTCTCGGGCCCAATTTACGATCTCAGGTCTAATTTTCAAGTTCAATTGCCCATTGGGCCAATTGTCTGACTTGAAAATTAAATTCCAAAAATATCATATTAATTTTAATTAATTTGATTTATTTAATTTTACTTGAAAACAATTAATTTTTCCAAAAATCTATTAGATTTTCCAAATTAATTTTTCAAGAAAATTCTTTAATCAAATTCTCTAGTTGAACAAATCTCACGAACACCTAATTTAATTTCACATCGAATAGATTGACTCAATTAAATTATTTCTAAAGTCGTAGAATTTACTTATTATTCAAATACAGTCTGATCGAGCTTTTGTTGGGCTAGCAGAGGGACCAATCTTGACATATACAATTAGACTCTAAGGATTGCAATTATGTCCAGAAGCATTGTTCCAATAATTCGCAATTACTTAATCAGGGAGTCAGTCCACAAGAAGTACCATGATTGAAAACTTCTTATTGTATACTATTTATGAAAGCAATTCATCCAATTTTTTTGTCCAATGACCTCGTCATGTGTGTGTTACCCTCATATGACATTCTTGATTCCTTTGAGTTAAATCCATTCACTCAATACAATCATATTTTATCTCATTTTCAGCATTATGTCTTTTTAATGATTAATATGATAACTATCAACAAATGACTGTGATAAATTGTTCATTCAAGAACAAGCAACCTGTGGCCACGTTTCATATTTATCAATCCACACAATGCCAATGAGAGGATATCATTAACTCTATAATTGAGCTATGAATTCCACTGTTGCTAGTAAAGTCATGCCATACGAATGTCATGTACCCAACATATAGGCTATGGGATCTATAATCTTTAGACCATAAGCCTCAACTTATATCAAAGCACATGAGTTGCATACACTTGGCTAATGACTAACTCAGGATTTCGGTAAATCACACAATGAATGTCACGAGTGAATTAATTCACAAACGGATTCAGAATTAATTCATCTTGGGTCCAGTCCAATGTAACGTTCTACCAATGAATACATCTATGTCTCTACTCATGGAGTCAACTGTCCGATAGCCAAGACTAGCCATATCCCTAATTGGAATTGTAGACGACATAATAATCCTTCTCAGTATTTGAATCAAATGCTCACTTTGATTCTTTTACGGGATTACGGACTCATTTAGATTATCTACTGAAGTAAGTCATCTTTCTGGCAATGTAAACGTTCTTTACAATGCCACTTATCTTCAGTTTGAACTTTAGACAATCAATGAGCTAATATTTGCTTGTCACAATTTCACTATGCATGCAAAATATAAAAGACATAAATACAAAAGACATAATAGTGAAATGTGAAATTAACTTTATTTATTTATTCATCGTTCAAATAAATAGAAAATAGTTACATGTTTACTACAATATGGGCACATTGCCCAACAAGAATATGTTCAGTTCTTTGTGGTAGACCATCCAATGGCTTACAACACCATTTTTGGGCGTCTTATTATGAGAATGGCTAAATTGATGATTGTCACTTTTTGTATGAAGATTAAATTCCCTACCAATACGGGGATAGGTTTCATGAAATCTGACTAGCAAACAACCATGCAACATTATGTGTTGTTATTTAAATAAACGCATGAGCAGGAGCCACAGGGTCAAAGTTCACAACAGGCAGAGGTGGCTAGCCAGGTTTTAGATTTAGATAGTTTGGATGCTAGAAGTGAGGAAAGAATTCGCAAGCAAGAAGCTGTATAATTTACAAAAACTTTACAATTGTTTAATGATAACACGGATAAGTTGGTAAGGATCTCATCAACATTAGCAGAAGAATAAAAGGATGACTTAGTACAATGCTTGAGGGATAATTCAGACATTGTTGCATGGTCAGTAGCGGACATGCTTGGTGTGGATCTTTAGGTGATTGTCCATCAATTAAATGTGTCTTTCGAGGTCAAACTGGTCAAACAAAAAAGAAGAAGGTTTGCTCCACAGGTTGTGGAGGCCATTAGATAATAGGTAGGAAAATTACTTTTAGCGGGATTTATCAGGGAGGTGGCGTACCTAGACTAGGTATCAAATGTTGTGATGGTGAAAAGGGCTAATGGAAAGTGGAGAATGGGTATTGATTTTACTAGTCTTAACCAGGCTTGTCCAAAAGATAGTTTTCCTTTACCATTAGTTGATAGACTAGCGGATGTGTCATCAGGCCATAGGTTCATGAGCTTCATGGATGCATTCTCAGGGAATAATAAAATTTCCATGGCTTTAGAAGACCAGGATAAAATGACCTTTGTCACAGAGAAAGGTTTATTCGGCTATCGAGTTATGCCTTTTGGGTTGAAGAATAAAAGTGTAACATATCAGAGGTTGGTTAATAAGATTTTCAAAGAGCAGATTGATCGTAGTGTTGAGGTTTACATGGATGACATGTTTTGAAGAGTTCTACTTTAAAAAGGGATATTGGGGATTTGTCTGAAGCTTTTTCCATGCTGCGAGTCTATAACATGAAGTTGAATCCAAAGAAGTGTGCCTTTAGGGTAAGAGCAGGAAACTTTTTGGGCTTCATGGTTTTAGAAAGAGGTATAGAGGCAAACCTTGAGAAAATTCAAGCTATCCTAGATATACCTCCCCCAAAGACTATTAAGGACATTTAACGTCTAACGGGAAGGGGTCGCACTCAATAGATTTCTCTCCAAAATGGTAGACAGGTGCTTACCTTTCTTTAAGGCATTAAGAACTTCTTTTAGTTGGACAAAGGAATGTCAAGTTGCTTTTTGAACAACTCAAGTTTTATCTCACATCTCTACTGCTCCTGATGTCTCCTCGAGTAGGGGAAACTCTTTCTCTTTACTTGGTAGCATCTGAAGAAACAGTGGAAGCAATTTTAATCAAAACAGAAGGGGTTCACCAGATTCCATTATACTATGTTAGCAAAGTGTTACAGAATAGCGAAAAAATGTACTCAAAAATAGAAAAACTCATTTTTTCTTTAATAGTGGCAGCTCGTAAGTTGCGACCCTATTTTCAAGTCTATCATGTGACAGTCATGACAAACCAACCTATTAAGGACATATTGTCAAGGGTAGATACTTCGGGTAGGATGACTAAATGGGGAGTTGAGCTAGTAGAATTTGGAATAGAGTTTGCCCCCCCCCAAACAACAATCAAAGCCCAAATCTTAGCTGGCTTTATGGTAGATTTTCATACATCGTTAGACCCTCCAGGTAACTCTTTAATATGAATCACTATAACTCGCATAGATGATATAATAGTGTGTCACATAGGTTATTGAAATTTTATTTGACAAATACTCACTTTGCTTCATGATATTTCATTACAAATATACATTCAATTCTAAAAAATCTTTCTGTTGATTATGCAAGATGTAGTAGTTAGCTCATCACAAGGACAAACTAGCTCAGCTACGAAGCCAAAAATACTAGACAATTTATGTGGATGACTCAACAGCGAAGACAAGATCAGGAGCAGGCATTTTCCTTATAGACCCTAATGACAATGAATAGTCGTATGGACTCTCATTCGGCTTATAGGCATCTAACAACGTTACGGAGTATGAGGCATTAATTTCTGGATTACAGGTAGCTCTACAACTAGGGGTGAGTGAGTTGATAATATACATTGATTCTCAGCTAGTAGCAAAACAAATGAATGGAGAATATAAATTAAAATAGCCTAGTCTAAAGAAGTACCATGCCAAAGCTGCTTAGTTACTCACTCGATTTGGCAGGGCAGAGGTCAGACAGTTCTCTAGGGCAGAGAATGCCAAAGCTGACATTTTATCTAAGTTAGAGTCCTTTATAACCATTGAGCAAATAGGGAAAACTCTGCTAGAACATAAAGCTACTCCAAGCTGTGACACCAAATAAGTGCTTAATCTGAGTCAAGAAGAAACATGGATGACTCCCATAATACAAGCTCTACAAGAGGAAACTCACCAGCTCAACAAAAAAGAGCTTGCCGAGATACGACATAAGGCTGCAAGGTATAATGTTATTATTTACATTTAATATATCATTGTATCTGTAAGTTACTTAACACTCGTTCAATTAAAATCGTTCAATCTATCACCTTTATATATATATATATATATACATATATATATCATGTTAGAGGGTGTGCTTTAAAAAAATGTTACTCCCAGCCACTTTTGAGATGTCTCACTCCCACTGAAGCTGAATATTTTATGTGAGAGATACATGAGGGAATATGCGGCAATCACCTGAGGGGAAGACTAGTAGCATAGAATGTAACACCCCTCACCCGTATTCGACACCTGAACCGGGTACGAGGCATTACCGTACTAAACTTGCTCAAATAATAAAACCTTGATCCATAAAATTTCAATTTGAAATTAAACTCTTCATTCAAGACCTTAATGTCCTTATTAAAGGTCTACAAGACCCTAAACTTGTACCCGAAATGATTCGGGACCAAATCGGAAACTTTTGAACACTTATACAAATTTGACATAAAACAGAGCCACACGCCCGTGTGGAGGAAGGGACACGCCCGTGTTCCACACCCGTGTGGATTTATTTTCTAATTCGAACCTACAGGGGTTTTCACAAGCCTGACACACGCCCGTGTCCATAGCCCGTGTCCCTCACACGGCCATGACACACCCGTGTCTTAGCCCGTGTGTGAAAACCTTGGCATTCTGTTTATGACGTCAACATCTTAATAAGGGCACACGGCTAAGGCACACGCCCGTGTCTTAGGCCGTGCCTCCCACACGGTCGAGACACATGGCCATGTCTCTGTCCGTATGTTTACTACTGAGCATACTGACTTGCCAACCTAGCATGCATGGAGACACACGGCCAATCAACACGCCCATGGGGCTGACCATGTGTCACACACGGCCTAGACACACGCCCGTGTGTCTACCCGTGTGGACATTTGAAAGGCTATCTACCAAGCCAAATGCCACCCTACACAGCAACCAAACTTATACCAATTCAATCTAACATATATTATGACATAAGGCACTTATAAGAACTCAAAATCAAAACAACCATACAAGCAAGCACTTTATGAATTTCATCATCTTTGAATATATAAACTTGTCAAGTTTTGGCCAATTTCCAATGGCCTTTTTACAAAATGAATTTAACAACATTAATAGCCAACACTTTGGCTAATAAATATGACATAACAAAATGACCAAGTCCTATACATGCCATACTCAAAATGAAACTAACTTGGTTATACCAAAAAGTAGTCGATAGTGTGATTTCCGAACTCCGACGTTCCACGAATTCTCGAGCTAACTTGAAAATGCTACAAGGAAAAGGGAAATGAAAGGGGTAAGCATAAAGCTTAGTAAGTTTGCATGCATAAATAGCAACATAAAGGTTCATAATGCCATCCATCCATTGTATTGAATAAAACACAAAGTCCCAAGCACATTGCCATAACTCCCTCATACTTACTCTTGTCATTTACATATCATGTCTCATATCGTAAAATTTCTCGTGAATTGCTCACATACACCTGTATCACTTCACCACATAACTTTAATACTAATTTCGTCTATATTAAGATTAACTATTTATCCTATTGAATTCACTTGGGATACTCAAAGATACATAATCATCATCTTACACATAAACACGACGCCATTTCCACATCCCGAATGTGGTCTTATATGGGGTCACATCTCAATGTCGATGCTATATCCTGGATATGGTCTTATACGGGATCTCATTTCGGTGTCGATGCCCTATCCCAGATATGGTCTTATACGACTTTCATATTCGATACCGATGCCATATCCCAGATATGGTCTTATACGATATCTCAACTCAGTGCCGAGGCCACGTCCCAGACATGGTCTTATTCGGGACCTTACCCATCTCAAGCCTTGATGATAATATTCTCTCATTTATTTAAGTCCAACCGGGACTTCAACATCATGGGTTCTCATTATTTCATCATTCGACATCATTACATCAAATTCATAGAAAAAATATACATCATCATTAACATCAAACATTTTAAGGCTTAATGACACGGTTTTGAATTTATTACACACAAACTTACCTCGATTTCAAAATAGGCTAAATTGCCGATCTAGTCTGATACCTTGCCCTTTCCTCGATCAAGGTTAATTCTTCATTCTTCTTGATCTATAATAACAATTTAGCTCATTTAATTATCACATTAATCAACACATCTCATAATTCATACTTTGGCAAAATTACCATTTTGCCCTCATACTTTCACAAAATGACTATTTTACCCCTAGGCTCGTAATTCGATTTCAATTGAATTTCCTCCATTTACAAGCCTAGATGAACATTTATTACTCCTATGGCAGCTCCCAATACTCATTATTTCACACATTTACCACATATTTACAACCTTATCAAAAAGGTCCTTTTAGGTGTTTTCATGGTAACACCCTTCACAAAAGTTGTTTATCTAACAACTAAGACTCATTTTCTTCCATAAAAATGCAGCAAACAACTTAAATGCTCACATGGAAAAACTCAAAACTCTCAACCATTTTGCAAAATAGTCCCCTCTTTAGCTAGCTTAAGCTTTAAGGGTTTCAAAAGTACAAATATCATCAAGAAAAACCATTAAAATCACTTACTAGAAAGGTGAAGAGCTTGCTAAAATTTTTGGGTTTTCAAACCCTTATTTGCTGCTAATTTTCGGTGGAAGAAGATGAGTGAATAGAAGGATATCATCTTTTCTTTATTTTATTCTATTTCACCAATTTAATCCACCTACTACACCAACTTTGACTAATTTTGACTTCTTTGTCCCCCTATGGCCGGCCGCCCTATATCTAAGGGTCAATTTGTACACTAAAGGCCTCCAATTAATATTCTATGGCTATTAGGCACCTTTAACTTGTAAAATAAAACTTTCACACTTTATGCGATTTAGTCCTTTTTCGCGATTAAGCATGAAATCACTAAAATTAAAGCACCAAAATTTTCATGCACTCTTGCAATCATGTTATAACACATAAAATATTACTAAATAATTTCTCTGTCCTCGAATTAGTAGTCCCGAGACCACTGTTCCGACTAGCCCCTAAATCGGGTTGTTACATAGAAGGTTCTCAGGCATGGATATTATTGGCCAACCATACAAAAAGATGCACACCACATGGTTCGCACCTATGATTCTTGTAAAAAAACATGCTCCAGTGTAGCAATCACCAGTTAAGCCTCTACAAATGATGTCTATTCCTTGGTCATTTGCAACTTGGGGAATAGATATCTTGGGTCCATTTCCAGTAGCCATAGCTCAGAAGAAATTCATAGTTGTCACTGTGGACTATTTTACAAAATGGATAGAAGCTGAAGCTTTGGCTACAATAAAAGAGAGGCAAATGGAATCTTTTCTTTGGAAATCCATTATTTGCAGGTTCGGCATCCCACGTTTGATTATAACAAACAATAGAACCTAATTCTAAGGAAAATTAAAGAACTTCTGTAAGGACCTGCAGATATCACTTGCTCAAAGTTTTGCAAAGATGCCCCAAACAAATGGCCAAGTAAAGGCAATGAACAAGAAAATTTTGGTTTCTTTAAAGAAGAGGAGCTACCAGGAATCATATGGGCCTTGCGAACATCTCCCCATACAGCATCTAGAGAAACAACATTCTCATTGGTGTATGGTGCAAAAGTAGTAATCCCTAGTGAGATAGGCCTGCAATGTAACAACCTACTCGGTAACAGTGGTTTGGAGACCATAATTTTGATGAGTGATTTAGTACTTTAATTTCTATATGGTTATATTAGGGTCGTATTAAATTCCATTAAGAAATTTTAAGGTTTAAATAGTTAACTAGGTAAAAAGGACTAAGTTGAAAAAGGTGCAAAAGTTGATTTATATTAGTTAAAAGGATCAAATGGATGTGGAATCTTACAATAATGGACTTATATGGTAATTATACCATATAATATGTTAGTGGATAGTTATGGACAAAGTTTAGTTGAAATTTTTAATTATTAACAAGGGTAAAACATAAAATTAGTAAGCTAAAATCATCTTCTTCATTTTAGTTAATTGAAAACTGAAACACCATTGAAACAGGAGGGGAAGATTCAGTCAAGGCATATTTTTCAGGCATGGTATGTTTTTTAGTTTTGTTTTTAATGATTTTTATATTTTTGAGCTCGTATTAGCTTAATCTAACTAGGTCGGGGGTCAATTTGTAAAAATGTTAAAAGTTTAGGGACTTTCCATGATTAAGTTTGAATGTGTTTTGAATTTAATTGATAGGTTATTAAATTTGGTTGTTAAATAGATATGTTTTGTTAAGTGATTTTTAGTGATTTTAAGGTTTAGGGATTAATTTGTTAAAAGAGTAAATTCATTGGTATTAATGTGAAATTATGATAAATATATGCTATTAGGGAACCCTATGAAAATCGGCTAGCATGAAATTTTATTAAATGTGGCTAAATTGTAAGCTTTGGGTTTAGGGACTAAATTGCATAAAAGTTAAATGTTAGGGGTAATTTTGTAATTTCATTTTTAAGTGTGTTATAAGCTAAAATTAATGATATTAAGCTATTTGAATGATTTAATTGAATGAAATTATCATTTAGATCAAGAAAAGAATCAAAATCGAGGAAAAGTAAAAGTCTCGAATTAGTTCTCGACTTTGTTGTAACAACCGTTGTAATTGAGTTAAGTTCGTGTGAGTATTAAACTTATTAACTATTGTTTCAATTGTATGTTATTTAATGTCATGCTAACTATACTTTAAATTGATAATGATACGATGTTTTAGATGTTGGACGGTTTAATAGACTCGTTTGAACCTTGAGAATACTTAGGATACAAATGACATGTCATTAGGGATTATATGGTTTCAGGTGCTGGTCCTGGATGTCCTACCGATGGCTGAGGTCCTGCATTTGTTGCGGATTCTCCACAGCTCGTGTGAGCAGCATCGTGTAGTTAACATCCCAACCCATAGCTCGTGTGAGCAGGCCCATTCACAACTCGTGTGAGCATTATTGAAAAGGTTATAGTTACATGAAAAGACACTTTGTGTGAGCATTTCCCAAGTATCCGGTGTTATTTAATATGGTTCAACGGGTAATTAAGGCTTAATGCAAATGCATGTATATGAGTTGATTTATGGCAATGAACATATGAAATGGAAAGTATGGTATGTGCAAATGGATTGGAAAGGAAACCAATTAAACATGTAATGAATGATATGTATATGGAATTCATTTCATGATATGTGCCATGTTTCATAGATGATATATTTTAAAGTTTATCTACTAACTATGTGAATTATTGTGGATAGGAAAGTAAAATATCCATATGATTTAATGAGCAATGTTGAATGGTTAATCGTTTTATGTTCAGTAAGTTTGAGTTTCTCTTATACCAGCTTACTAAGCACCAGTCGCTTATGTAATTGTTTTTCTCTGTCTTGTATATCATCAGAAAGCACAACCGATTGGAATCTTGTCGAAGCTCTATCACACTATCCGTCGATCATTTTGGTAGTTTTCAGTTATTTTGGCTAATGGTTATAAATGGCATGTATAGGGTTTAAGTGTAATAAGGCTTGATGTTAATATGGTCATTTGGTATGTTTTGAGTTATGTCAAGTTTAAGTATGTTTTAATGTTCTTTTTGAAGTTGTAAAAGATGATGTATATAGATGAAGTTGCACTTGTGCATGTTCTATCCTACATTACGTAAGTTATAGTTGAGTGGTATGCTTTTGAATTGGTTTTTGGTATGTTTGGTCTAAGTTTATTGAATGAACTTGTAATGTTGAATGGGATTATGTTTGATTTGTGATTGTGGTACCTTTTGTTGGTACATTGGTTAGTTTTATAGGTTGATGGAATTGGTATGTTTTAAGTGTGGTTGAAGTGTGTTTTGGGTCATGTGAATGTTTTTGGAATTGGTGTGTCTTGGTGTGCAATATTTGGTTTGAAATGGCTTGTTTTAGGGGCAACATATGCTGCACACGGCCTAGGACACGAGCTACCACAAGGTTGTGTGCCACACACGGCCATCCCACACGGTCATGTGTCATTATTGTTTTAGGTACAGGTTTCACACGGTTTAAAACATGACCTTCAAGACAGTCGTGTGTCTCAAGTCAGTATGTAACATGGTTTGGCACATGGCCATGTGACCCAACATCGAATGCACACACGGTTTGGCATATGGCCTACGACATAGTCGTGTGACCCTATTTCGAATACCCACATAGGTGGACACACTGGCTAGGACACGATCATGTCTCCAAACTTCGAATGTTCACATGGTCTGGGCTATGTCACATAACTGTGTGACCCATGTTTCCCAAATTTTCATGTTTTCCCAAAATTTTCTATTTTGTTTCAAATTAATCCCTGATTGTTTCCAAGTTGTTTTTAGGGCCCCGAAGGCTCGATTTAAGGCCCAATTGTGTATTTTTACTATGATTATATTGAGATGTTAGATGTTGATATTAAGTTGCATAATTGTTTCTCTTTTTAAGTTAAACGTTCTGATTTGTACGGTAATGCTCTGTAACCCTAATCCGATGACGGAGACGGGTTAAGGGTGTTACATGCAATCCCACAGGACATCTCATTTTGATGAAAATGCTAACTAGGAGGCCATCAAACTCAATTTGGATCTTATTGATGAAATTAGGGAGACAACAGAAATCAGGAATGCTGCATGAGCTCAGCAAGTTGCTCGCTACTACAACTCTAAAGTAAAAAGCAAGCAATTTCAAGTAAATGATCTAGTTTTGAGAAATACTGAAGCCAATTTCCCAACATCACAGCAAGGAAAAATGGCCCCTAATTGGGAAGGACCCTACAAAATTTTCGAGAAAATAGGCTATGGAGCCTATAGAATAGCAAAAATGGATGCCCATGTTCTACCTCATATGTGGAATACATGCCATCTGAAAAAATATTATGTATGAATGTTCTGCTCTCTTTTTCAATAAAGATACATTATTTGCAAATGTTATTTAATTTTCTCAGACAGAAAATATTGAAACATGTAAAATAACTCGTTGATTTAATATCACAACTGATATTATTAAGGCTCGTTGGTTTACAATCACAATTTAAGTTCATTGATTTACTATCATGAGCAATCTTCTATGACTTAGTTGATTTACTATCGCTACTCCAAATAGCTCATTGATTTAATATCACAATTAATATTATTAAGGCTTGTTGGTTTACGATCGCAACCTAAGTTCATTTATTTACTATTATGAAAAATCTTCTATGAGTTAGCTGATTTACTATCGCTACTCCAAATAGCTCACTGATTTAATATCACAGTTGATATTATTAAGGCTCGTTAATTTACGATTGCAACCTAAGTTCATTGATTTACTATCATGAAAAATCTTCTATGAGTTAGTTGATTTACTATCGCTACTTTAAACATCTCGCTGATTTAAGATCACAGCTGATATTATTAAGGCTCATTGATTTATGATCGCAACCTAAGTTCATTGATTACTATCATGAACAATCTTCTACGAGTTAGTTGATTTACTATCGCTACTCCAAATAGCTCGCTAGTTGATTCACAGTCATAACTTAAACACAATAATTTCAAATAATAGTTAATAATTTAATCGTTCTTAGTCACCATTAAAATTATATTTTTTTAAGTAATTTACGATGACAACTTAGTTGTACAGTTTGCTCAAACAAAATCACAATCAAACACCACAAGGTTTCAACACTAAGCAAAGATGGTTTTTCCATTTCAAAATAAAAGACAGCAGATACGATGAATAAAAGGAAATCACGAGTTCGTACTAGTATTATTGGGGTCAACGAGCTCTTCATCTTCTTCTTCCACTCCTTCATTAACATTTTCTTCACATCCAGTAGTAGGAGCTACACTGGTCTTAGCAAAAGTATCAACAAAATAAAATCTACTGGAATTTTTCCATTCTTCAACAAATTCCTCCTAAGAAGCTCTAGAAGGGAAGCGAATATCAAAGTCCAGCTGAGCACCCGTGAGGTGACTTATAGCATCGAAATTCACCCTGCAAGCATCAAAGGGACTGCCAACTACTTGGGCGAGCAGTAGAAAATTTGACTTTAAATCTGGCAGGTAATCCTAAAAGCTTTGCATTGTATCAGCCTTATATTTTTCCAAGGCTTCTTTATGGCTTTTCTCCAGATTAGCCACAGCAACTTTGTGCTGCTTATCCATGGCTTGCATGGTCGCCTCCAAAAAAACCTTGTCAACTTGCACACCTTCAATCTTCCCATATAATTTTTCAATATCTTTTTCAGAGAGAGTGAGGCGATCTTGTAACCTCTTATTTTGATCCACCAATTTTCTATTTCTTTATTCAATTGCTTCCGTAGTTCACGAGCCCTTTCCAAGGCCCCATGGTGGATTAATGAGTATTCTCAGATTCCATCCTTCTTACCTCATCTTCACTAATACCTTCAGCGAGGTCCACACTAACCATACCAGCTTCAGCCAAGTCCACCTAAAGAGATAGTATAAGTTCCTTCAAGGATGGTTTCTTCATGCAGCTAGATGATGCAAAAGGACACACATGCTCATTTACTTCTTGAGGCATAGAATCTTTTCACTTTTTACTTACCTCAGTAGGGAAATAAGAAAATTTTTGCATACTCAAGTGCTCGCGCCATGAAAATAAAGTTTGTGTCTCACCACCAGTAGACATAATGTTGAACAATCGCACCAAAGGTGTCCTCAGTTGGTGGTCTTGGTGGAGGTGGAGACATAGGAGGAGAAGGAACCACATGAGGAACTATAACAGTGGTCGCCACACCACCAGATGATACAGTACGATCCCTTCTTTTCTTTCGGTGAAGCTTCCTTACACGGATACTCTCGTCTTTACTACTAAGTACAATATTGGCAGCTCCAGTAGTAGCCTTTTGTTTCTTTCGACTACTTGCACTTCCTTCCCAAGCAGAAGCACGGGAGGGACCTCCTCCCATATTTTGCATAAAAGATCGAACATTCATGTATTTGTCAATCTCCTTGGATAAACTTATTGATTCCCCTAAACTTTCTTCAACAATGTAAATTGTGTCTACATCATCAACAAGTTTATTATCAGTGCCAACAGTAATTATAAGGGGGTTTGCACCACTTTCTTGATCCCCTACAAGTTTAGAGGACCATGGACGAAGCTTTAATTTACAAAAGGTATAAAAATATTTTTTAGGTTCCTCCTTCCCTAAGAGAATAAGTCCTAATTCATCAACGGCTCCACGTGGCAATGTGAATTGCGCGGGCAACACTATCACGGTGTCTACACCATTGTTGTCATTAATTGGCCGCCATCCATTAGGGCTCAAATCTACAAGACAGCGGTGAAACACGTTCCTAAGAGTTAGAACATCTTCCAGATTTAGTACGGGACCTTGGCAAAGCTTATAAAATTGAGCCTACCCCACTTTCGATATAATTTCTCGTTCTTGTAGGCATACATGCTTACTAGGCATCAACCACTCGATTGGAAAATCAAAACCATTTCCGAACTTCTACTTTACATGTATGTATTTATAGCGATTCAGTCGAAGGTTCGAAGATCAGTTGGAAACAATTGATTCCATTCTGTCGCAATGAGTAAAGTAAGATAGTCTGTCACACCCCAAAATAAAGCTTAAAAGTTTCGAGGGCATAATGGGAATTTAGCTCTAGTGTGCTTGGGAATTTTGTAGCGTGGTAAACCAAAAATGTTTTTGACTATGGCTTTTAGAAAATCAAATCAATTTTTGAAAATAATACCAAAAAGTCTTTCAATTTTGAAATAGGGACTGATTTGTAAAAGGGGCAAAATTTTGTGTGTTTATGAAGTGGTTAAACCAAATTTTAAAATTCAACCTATTTTTCCCTTCTTCTACAGCAAACTCGTGAAAACCCCTTCCCCTTTTATTGTTGTTGTCGTCCCTTGCTCTCCCAAGCCCTCCCCATTCGATTTTGTTTTACAAACCTTAATTCTTTTAATTTCTATCATTCCCAAGCCATAAATCTCCATAGTATTTCAAGAAAAATATCCAAAAAAAACATAGATTTCTCCATTGTTAATTTTTTTAGTTTTTCGACATTTCAATCAAACGTTTGGTTTTTCGTCAACTAAGATAACGATTCGATTCCTTATTAGTATTTTATGTTATTTGATCCTTTAAATTGAGTTTTTTAGCCGTTAAATCACATACTTTAAATAAAAGTCAAAAAATTGGGTCGTTAATGGTGGATTTCGGGATTTTGGGTAAAAACGTGATTTCAAAGTGTTTTTCAATTAGTTTTGATGAGATTAGAAGGTTTCTAAATTTACTTTAAAGTTTCGTTAAAGATTTCTAAGAATTTAATGATTTTTTTGTGAAAATTGCCATAAACATGTCGAAAATATTAATACCATGAATTGAGTAGTTTTGCATAGTTTAAAGGTAGAGAATCTGTCGTAGGTGAATAATTAGCTGAACAGAATTGATTTTAGGAAAAAAGATTAAGTATAGAGTGAGATATGTGAATCTCGAGTTGCTATGTCGAAGGTTTTGTTACATGAGAACTTAGCTTAGGCTTGTATTTTGATTATTTGAGGTGAGTCCTTGGTTGATTGTTGATTGTATTGTTGTGTGATTTATTGTGTTGAAGCTTCAGATTCATTAAGACCTTCTACGAGTTAAGGAAAGGTTAGTTTGAGCTTTCGGCGTCTCGGCGAAAGCGTAATTGGTGAGTGTTTGGAATCACTGCTTGTAGACACAATTCATTGTATAAATTGGGATTTTAGAAGTAGCCTAGCCTAAACCCCTACTCTAAATTCTGAGTGTAACCTTTCTCATACTATTGATTTAATATGTGTTTGTGTGTTGTGAAAATGTGGATTAAAATGTGATACTATGACATGTTAAATAAGCTTATGATGGATATTGTGAAAGAGTTGATTGTGGGCATGTTATACATGCCATATGACAGTGATTATGTTGTGCTTATAATGTGATTATGTAGTGATAAAGTGCAGAAAACGGTAAGTAATTATGTGTGTTAATTAGAAATATTTTGCCCTTGTGAACTTTGAGACCGTTGTATATAGTTGGCATGCCATAGGATTGTGAGTACTCACCCATATATTTTGTGTTTTTGGGGCGTTAAAGCCTGGGAAAAATTTGGAGAGATAAGGGAATGTGAGCTAAGCTCCATTCACCGGGATATGTTTGGTGTGTTGGAGAGTGCTAGCTATATGCTACACTTTTGGGATATGTTCGACTCTATGAGTCATTTGGTGTGTTAGAGATTCGTGTATCCGATGTGTGGTGATAGAGCCCACTTTTATGTTTCATAGCTCAAGTGCCAAATTATCATAAAATATGATTATGTGTAATGTGATATATGCCTAAATGTGTATGTGATTACTATGTAAATGAACTAATGAATAATGCATGAATAAGTAGTATGACACTAGAGTTGGAAATATTATAATTGTGCTATATAAGTGGTTTCGTTAATGCATGATGACATGTTTGCGTGGTAGCTATTCTGATCATTCACTGAGCTTGTAAAGCTCACCCACTCCTTTTTAAACCATTGCAGTTTGGTTGTGTTTCGGTGTGAGCGATGTGGTTCCAAGGGAGTGATCCAAGCAAAGCTTAGCATTATTTCGTGGGTGTTTATTTATTCGTTTATGTTTTGGGGAGATAAAGGCAATGTAGTAGACTTTTAGTTACTTTTTTCGATGTTGTTTTGGTTGCTTATATGACTTATTTGTTCCTAGGATTTATGGATATTGTTCTTGATATTTTGTTTGCTTGCTCTGACACTTTTATGATACTTTGAACTATTAATATGTTATGTTCTTTTGACAATGTAATGGTTGCATGTTGTATTGGTATAAGTTAGAATAATCTAAATGCTTAAATATGCTATATTTTTGTTGTCTGGAGCAGAGGTATCAATATTTGGGTTTTTAAAACGATACCTACATGATTTTTAAAAGCGCAAGAAGTCAGTAACATTATTTGGTATCGATACCACATCACGAGTATTGATACTCGGGGTAAAATAATAGATACTTTATGAAAGGTACAGATAATTTCTGAGATTTTGATTTTAAACGAGAAACAAAATGTTGTTTTGGTATCGATTTTCCAAGCAGTATCGATACCATTTGAGAGAAATATCGATACCTTTGATTCAGTATCGATACCTATGTGATTTGTTTCGAAATTTTTCTATTTGGTTCTAATGTATGTTTAATTCTCGTTTTAAGTTAGCTTGATGAATGTTTAGCATGATTTAATGATGACTGGAATATGTATGACTTATAATTATACAAAAGCTAAAATAGAATATGTTTGCTAATTAACGAGACCATTTGTAATGCATATGATGTGTGATGGTGGTGTGTCATCCTGATATTCGAGCTCGGCAACTGGGTTGGGTATAGGGTGTTACATCTTCGATTACACGCTTTGAGTTGGTATAAATTTTAGAAACAGAAATCAACGGCGCCTGCTCTCGCCGACCACATTCGATGAAATAGGCCACTGCAACCCACCATGAGCAACTAGATAGATACCCCAGAGCTATCCTATATTCGTCGAGAAGATGGCAGAAGAAAGGGTGGAGGGGAAGATGAAAACCCGCTTCTAATACGTGCAAGGGAAGCAGAAAACTTTCATTAGTGGTGTCATTCAATCGGCTCAACCCTTCAACGATCGAGAAATCATAGGCAAAGTTAGATATTTGAATTCCCCGAATGGCCAAGTGATGACTCTTTTCTTCGTGCTTGGTGGTGCAAGCATACGATTTCGCCTCCACGGGAGCGTTCGCTTCACGATGTTGTGAAGGCTCACTCCTTGAACCACCACAGTTACCCTGAACACTACGACCACCTTCTCTTGACCTAACCATCGTGCCCAACTAAACCCAAAATAATTACAAGGACAATTTGAAAATTTTAAGAAAGTTACCTCTAAATCACGATTATCCTTCTCATCAATAGCTTCTTCCCAAAAATTTCAAATCCAAATGGTTTAATATTTAGGGTTAAGGTAACCTCCCTTTTAAAAAAATTTTACATTTTGACAATTCGTGTGTCCAATAATGAAGGCACAATCAACTGTATATAGTTGTACCTCTCCTTAATATGTGGTGAAGTGTATATGACAATCTAAAGCGAAAAGTGTATGCGATAAGTTTCTTTCTCAGAAATCTATCACCTTACAAAGTCAAGTTCTCAGAAGAGTCACTTTACAACTCTTCTTTGAACTAGGTCAGGGACAAATTGTTATGGTGCTCGCCATTACCGACTCGCTGCCCAATTACCCGATTGGGTCCCGACCTGTAGCCTGCATGGTTCGTACGTGAGGTGTCCGTGTCTTTTCATGAGCTCGCACGATATGGGTTCGCACCACCATGCACGCGAAGCCACAACTAGAAAACACGTGTTAATCCTAGAATAGGGTATGTGTTGGCATGCATGGGGACTTACCTACAACGTCACATCTAGGAACAGTAATTGTATCATATAAATAGAGAATTTAACCCTTTTGAGGGACACTCACACCAAAAACACTCAACAAATTTATCTTTTTAAATAGAAATTTGGTCAGATTTTTGCTAACATGGATAATGTTTTTCCTATATGAATCAAGTTTGAACATAAAATTTTATTTGTATTTTTAGCAGGATTGGATTTGAATAGCAAAAAGAAAAAATTTAAAACAATTTTTATAAATTTTTGAATATTTTAAAATTTAAAAAAAAAATTCTTTTGCAATTCTAATTTTTAAAATTTTAGAATTTTTATTGAAAATTTGAAAGAAAAAAAACAATCATTTTTTTAATTTTTTTATCATTTTTATAATTTTTGGAACTGTAAATTTTTATTTTATGATTTTTTGAATTTTTATTTTTTTTAATTCTTAAATTATTTATCAACATAACATATAAGATAAATAGTACAACATCAACAATAAAAAGGTTAAAAGCCAATTTGCTCCAAATGAAATACTTGGGTCAAATTAAACAAAGGTTTAAAGGTTGAGAACTAAATTTGTTTGTTGCTACATATATATTACACACAAAATAAGCATTTAACAGTATAATTTTAATGGAGAGACCATTTTGTTTCATCTAATGTACAAGAACTATTTTATCTATTTTTAGTAGGATGACCAAAATAAAATTTATGATAAAAGTATTTACATTGCTTTCTTGTTACCCAAAGTGCATACTTGTATTTTTAAAATTCAAAAATTATATTTATGTACGTTAAAAAAATAAGTAAAATAGTCATTTTCTGTAATAGTTAGAAAAAATATTAATTTTATGGTATGGATTTAATTAAATAATGTGATATTAATTTAAAATATGATTTAAATCCAATAGTTTAAGCTTTTTTGAGCTATAATAGATTGAATTAACATGTCATGTTATATTCTAAACTAAATAATTTAATTAAATTCACCTCATAAAATTAAAATTTTCAATTGCCATAAAAGGATTATTTTGCGCTTTTTTTAATCTATAAAGGCTTTTGTACTCATTTTAAAAATATAAAAATCAAAATGCAATCCTAACACAAGAAATTGTAAAAAAACGTTTACCATTATATATGTTATCTTGCATTTATATCCAATAACTATTTGAATGCAAGTATCTATGCAAGGACCGAGAATGTAAAAATATCATTGAGACCACTCTTTACTAGAAGTCGGATTATATTTTATCCTCAACTAAAAAATAAATAAATTAGTCCATATACGTTAAATTAAGATGTTTTCAACGGTACAAATGAATGGATTTTTTTAATAAAAAAAACTAATTTACTCTTTGATCTAATGTATTGGAACTAATTTATCCTTTTTTTATAGAGGGGGCAAAATACAATCCGACTACTACAAAGGCATCAATGGTAATTTTACCCGTACTGAGTATGATGGTATTATATTTGTGCAAAAGTGGGTCTTGTGTGCTGATGTTTTGCTTTGTTTTACTTATCAAGCACGAAGAGAATAATGTTAGTGGGTTTTAAGTTCTAAGTAACCATATGTATAGGTTACTTGAAGGGAAAGGTGGAGCTGTGACTTTGTGCATATTCTTTAAAAAAATAAAGGAGCTGAAGGCGAGAAATGTGTTGAACAAAGGGTTGAAGAGATGCATGGCAATATTGGCTCAAAGGCAAAGCCAAGTCATATTTGTTTTTTCCTTTTTAAAGCAGTCATATTTGTTAATGGTAAGCAGAAATAAACAAAAAGTTTTTGGCCCAAAAAAAAAAAAAAACAGTTTCGACAACTTTCACAAGTCAGCAGCAATTGCCAGAAGCTGCCTTTGACAAAAATCATCTAACCCAAATAAGAAGTTCCTGGCTTGGGTCAAAATCAAATTAAAACCGAACGAAATTGGCTTTTGTAAGAGATAAGGTAGAAATTGTCCAGTATTCGAGTCTTTCTTCTCTCAGGGGGAAGCTGTGGTTTTAATTTGCTACTGAGTCTAGACTCCTAATATATTCTTCTCTTTTCTAGTTCTAGAATTATATGTTTATTTTTATTATGGTTTTTGTACTTGAATTTAATTGTCTTATAATTATATTAACTGATCTTACATCAGTAGTAGTCAAAAATCAATAACGAAATAGATGTAACTAAACAAAGACCTTTTGTAAGAGAGTTTTGCATAATAGAGTGTCAAATGTTGCATTACGAACCGATTACAACTTCAGTATGTATGTCAGTGGTTGGCCGGCGCTGTAATCCGGCGGGTGTTGTAAGAATTGCATTGCCTGCACTTAAGACCAAGAACGTGAAACTGGACTGTGCTTGTACTGTTGCAGTCATTGCAGAGGATTGAAACCTGCATGAAAACCACATTCAACAAAGTGTACAAATATAAAACCGAACATCGTTTTGACTATGTTCAAGAACGGAAGTATGATGAAGAAGATATTATATCATATAGAGCAACAGTGGCTCAGTATTAGCCTGAAAGAGGCTAAATCGGAAGGAACAGCACTAGAAACCATAACATAAACTTGCCCGCTAAAGTAGACCCTTAAATTATTAGCTTTATGTTCATTTGAAAAGGGTAAAAGTGAGTATGAAGAACATTTCCTAATCGGTTCGGCTTAACATCCATGAAAAAGAAAGACTGGCTGCTATTTGAAATAAGGAAGTGTTATATGACAACACATCTATGTCCCGACCAAACATTGGGAAACAGATGGATACCTTCGAGAGGCACGGAAATCATCTACCTAGACGTGATTTCTGAATGAGACCAAAAACTTATAAAAGTTTGCATATATGCTGCAACAATTTTAATTGCATGTATGCTGCAGGCAAACTAAAAGAGAAAGTTACATAATTTACTACCTCAAATTGATACTCCGCAGGCATTCTAGTAGCATCAATCTGTAAACAAAGAAAAAGATCACCAATTAATGACATACAAAAATGATCGAAACAGTAAAATAGTTGGTTAATCCTGAAAGTAGTACTTAACAACTTCTACAGCAAAATCTTTTTAATATGTTCTTTAGAGAAAGATCAGACATCCTTGAAATAAAAAATTAAGTCCATGGAAAGGGCATATAAAAATCCAACAAAAGAACCAATTATTAGTAACACACAATATGCTGAGGTCTAATAGAAACTTAATGTGCAATAAGATGATCAAAAGAAGAAGGTTTATACATCCATATCCAGATCTTCCCAGAAGGCAGACATATCAAGTACTGCCTTGCAGCAGATGGGACATCTATACCTGTGAAATGGAGAAAAAAAAAAAAAACCCCAATAGTTAATGTTTTAACCATTCTGAGAAAATAAAATTAAAATAACTAAGCAACTAGCAAAGTAATTTGAATTTACTGATTTTGCATAGCCATCTGAGAAAAGCATTCCATATGCATTGTATGTCCACATTTCATAATGCGTGTGCTTTTAACTGAGTCAAAAAGATACTGGACACAGAAAAAAAAATGTCTTGGAAAAACATATTCTTATGAAATTTCAAGAAAAGTGAAGAAAATGGTCAAACTCTCAAAGCTCAAACCTCAAAACAGATGGGGCAGTAAGACTTCATGGAATTCTCCACACAAAAGTGATTGTCACGCAGATCCACCGTATAGCAAGAACCTGTGCCAATGATAACATCATAAAGGAAAAAGCAATACAGGAAAATGACTACAAGAAATTAAACAACTCTGAAGATACTGCTAATGCTAAGAGTAATTAAACTGGAATCATAAAATTAATTTGAAGACTGCACAACTATATGCTTAGAGATACTCACCATAAACCTAAGAGAATTTAAAGTTTACAAGAAACAAGTACAGAGATAGGTTCCCTAATATGCCTTTTCTTTAGCCTTTACATGAAACTCCAGCTTAAATCTAAAACTAAGTGAATTTTAGGAGTCTGAAGTAACCTAGCTTGGGACACCATTAAATCTGCAACTATCTAATGGAGTCAGAAACTCATTGAAAGGACCCCAGATGTCTTAGAAGTATCTATTTGAGCCCTATGTTTAAAATGATAATGGAAAAAATAGGGGACACTACGACTATAGAACTGCAACACGCCTCAATAAACACCCTGGAACACGGCCATCTAAACAACAGATAAAGCCAATATACTTCGCTGCACTCCGCAAAATTACAACAGTAGGGAAAAGAAGGATTTTAAGGGCTATCTATCATTACGATTTTGGCTATTTCCTTTGGCTTTCTTAGGTTAATCCTATGAAATAAATAAAAATTAGAGAAGAACCACATCTGGTTAATATGATCAAACCACCATGAATATCAATAACTTATAATTCAGCTATCCTTTTCATCTTTTTCCATTTCTTTTCAGCTTAAAGAGGAATAGCATATTGTGCCCCATAACAAGTATAACATGAAATTCCATACAATACTATAAAAGAAACCAACTCTAAAACTAAATCAATTAAGGAGCAAGAATGGTAATAAGACTGCCTACCACATTTCTCGCAGTGAAAGAACTTATCACGGCCACCAACCCTGTGTAAACCACAGATTAGACCAGACTAGTAGTTGACAAGATATAAGACAGATAACAAGAAGTAAAAAACTTAAGCAATCGGACACAACATGCTAACTAACCTACAAATTCCACAATCATTACAATGGAATTGTCCCTTTGTAATCTGCAACAGTCATAACATCAACTCAACATGATTCTTTAAGTGGAATAAAAGTAAACATAAACATGCAATGATCTTACATCATCATCATAGAATTTACAAATGTCGCAGAAATATTCTCCCATGTTTACCCCACAATGGGAACAGACTTGAGCAACCTGGACATTAGAAAAATGGACTTTCAGAGTTGAGACACTTACAGTTACTACCACAGAATTAAATGCAACTTGACATACCTCCTGTTGGGTATTGCAAACTGAACAAATAACCTGACACATCATCAACTCCACTCCATTATAACAATTATATGTTAAGGTACAACATGAAAGCTGATTTTGTCAAATAAAACATACTTGCTTGACATCCTGCCTGACAAGGTCGTGATGATCTTTTGGGTTGCTAAGTGAGTTCTAAATTAAACAAATAAATAAAAGAATTATTAAAAGAAAAAAAATTAAACAATCCAAAACAATAAGATTAATAAATTTATATAAATGAACATGAAAAGGGAAAGGGAAACGAGAGAAGGGAGAGAGAGTACTGAGGTCTCGTTATGGCAATGACGGCAAGGGAAGATCTTATTACAGCAAGGAGCAAGGATTTTACATCGTCTCTTGTAGTGATCGCATCTGAAAGAAAAAACAAATAATAAAAAAAGCATTTAACAAATTGAAACCCAAAGGAAACAAAAAAGAATATAGAGCAAAGAGAAGATACCCATGCTCGAGTTTTCCGAAATCTTTGCTTCTCTGAGGCGAAATTACAGAGTCCCCTGCCATTGGTTAGAATCGGAACGAAGAAAGAAAGAACAAAATAGAGACTTTTGCTCTTCTTCTTTTTTTTTTTTCCTTTCTGGAAATTAAGAACAACATAGAAAAACATAAAATTTACTAAATTGGGCCAATTAGGCCTTCAAAGTCAATCATGTTTGGTCGGCCTTATTAGGCTTGTAAATCAAACTGATGTTTTCTTTTTCTGTTTTTGAATGCCAATGGAATTCACTTTTATCTTACGTTTGCAAAAAAGGATTTGTTTAAGTATCTTGTAAACGTTGCCGTAATAACTGCTAGCAATAGATATTAGCCTCAGCCTACGTCGTAACAATCGTCACTGAATGTTTTCTTATTTCACCCATTCCCCGTCGATTGTTGTTATCTTCTCACTCATTTTGACATTTATATATTTAATAAAGAGATGATATATAATTTGACATTTGAATTTGTCTATTTGTATTTAGTTAGTTTTTAATTTTTTTTAGATCTAGTTAGTCATTGAATTTGTATTCTGTCAACTAAGTTAGTACATTCGCATTAACACTGTTAATTTGTGCTAACGTGACTCTGCTAGCCAATCCGATAGTGCCACATGACAACCTCTCATAACGCCACATGGAAAACATAAATATAATTTTTAATTTATGTTTGCCATGTGGCAACCTCTCGAAACGTCATGTGGCACCATTGGATTGAATAATAGTGCCACATCAGCGCAAATTAACAGTATCAATGTGGATATATCAACTTAGTTAACAAAAATACAAATTTAAAGATCAATTAAATATAATGGACAAATTCAAGGGCCATATATGTCATCCCTTTAATAAAGGTTGTTCCTTGTTAACAATCACCGTGGATTGTTGTCCTTTTTCTCCTTTCATCAAGTTTTAACATTAACATTTTATAAAATTTGTTCATTGTTAATGAAAATAATGACTCAAATGTAAATGATAAAATTAAGACTGTTTTTAATATAGAGGATATACAAATATTTTTTAAAATGAAAGAAAATGATTAGAAGAGTTGATACAAAGAAGTAAATTGAGTGATAATTGATAAGTGACGGTTCATCCAAGAGAAATGTAAAGAATTGAAAATTGATTCAATAGAGGACGGGTTGAGGAGGCACTTCGACAAAAGTAATAGTCTCACAAGTATGTATTGTATCCATCCTTCTATGTTTTCTTAGATATGGGCTTTTTCGTGAATCCTATAACATTGTCTCGTTAGGTAGTAGATTGTTATGTGTACCCTTTGTAGGAGCCCAAATTTGCCCGGGCCTAATAATAAAACAAAACCAAATAATAAAGTCCAATTACAAACAGCCCATAAAAAAAAAAAAACCTTAATGGCCCAGTGGCCCACAACCTAAACTAAGTTTTCAGAAAAAACAAAAAACAAAAAGCCCTAGCCGTCGCTGTAACACCCCAAACCCGACCCAAACACCACGACCGGATCTGGTATGTCACTAAGAAAATTTTGGAAGAACATGTCGTATTTTCAGAAAAATATTTTTTTCTAAAGTTTATATTCTTATTCGAGAGAAATTTAATAGTTGATAGTTTAAATAAAATATGCCTTTATAAATTAAAAACCCAAATTTAAATAGATACATTAGTTCAATAAGAATTTAAATAACTAAAAGTAATTAAAGCCCAAAATAAAACAAAACATAAACTAGTGGCCTATAGCCTTATTACAACGAGATTTAAAATCCATTAATTAAAAATATAAAGTATTAACTTGAGACTTTTTGCTTGGATCCAGTTGGTCTTTTGCATGGCCACCTTGCGTTCCTCTCCACCCCTGGTCCAAGCACTAGGTATCACCTGAAAGGTTAATTAATAGGGTGAGTCGCGAGACTCGATGTGCAACCCTCATGCACCACTAGATTTTGGCCTTAGGCCCATAAAATGTGATTAATAATTCTATTTATAAAAAAATAACAAATAATATGCAAGGCCCAACCCGTTTGCCTAGGTTTCCATCCGCTACACGCCCGTACCGACCCATTCACACCATTGGGGATTTCTACTTCGACCCACACCGCTACACGCCAAGATGGCGGTCATGCTCGCTCATCAACATATTATGGCCGAAGCCCTTATAATGAATCACGGCATTAGCCGCTACAACATATAACAGATCACGGTATAAACCGCTACACATATAACGTACAACTTCCTCCTTTCATCAACCCAACCCATGCAATCATAAAATCAATATGCTTTTATCATATAAAGTCAAACATTCATCGACTGGTGATTTGCTTCACCCTTTTCGGTTTCCAACATTAAACCGAGATATCGGTATTTATCCCAACATATAAACTTATGAGCATACATTAATAATCGGATCTAGATGGTGGGAAGTATTACACACCAAGTATCGCAAAGTACTAAACTCTTAGTCGGTATCCTTGCTATCCGGATTTATAACTTGGTTCAACCAAAAGCCGGAAAATCACGAAAATTGACCTCCCCTATAATCACCAAAGGTTAGTAAATCCCGAATTTTCACACTAAAATCAATAGATCTCCTTACCTTGAAATCCCGAAATTAGAGACTAACGATTTTCGGCTTTTAGATCTAGACGACCAAGTTTCCTTCAAATCCCGGAATGCCACCCAACATAGAACCATTAAACTATTAGCTTTTCGGCTTTTGCCTTTTAAAAACCGAAATAGAACGTGAGAGCTTAATGAAGTCGCCACGCTTACCTTAACATGGGGATTCGGCTAGCACTAGAGAGAAGATTCGCAATGCCAAAGGAAAAGATTAAATGCCTAAGAATAGAACTATTCTCACAAATGGGATGAGTAGAGAAAAACTATGGAGATTTCGGCTTTTTAGAGAAATCGGCTCAAGAGAAAAAAAATTGGAGAAGAGAGTGAAAGGAGAGGTTTGGCTTTTGAAGAAATTGTAGAAGGAAAGGCTAAGAATTTTGGCACAAAGAATGAAGAGGAAATTAGGGTTTAAATGCCGAATCAATGAGATATCCCCTATTTATAGAAATTTCTGCACTTACCTAACCTAGCAGATAAATCCTATCTTTTCTCCTTTATCTTAATCTACTAGCTCATCTAAAAGAGACTTAATTATCTCTAACTCCTCCTCCTTTATCAACATATTATCCACATATTTTAATCATTAAAATCCCTAAATTTTAGCCTTTATCCGCTTATTATCCACATAAAATAAATTCCTAAATAATAGCCTTTATCTCGCTTATTATCCACATATTTTAAACATTAAAACCCCTAAATTTTAGCCTTGTTGCCATCCACTCCACCTAATCCTAATGCCCAAAATTTAGCTAACTTAAATTAAAGAATTGGGCTCCATGAAACTTAAATTTGGGCCCCTTACTCCCTTGTGTGGCATCACCTCCTAAAATTGGGCCACAAGCCCACTTTGGTATTTTAAACATAGATACTACCTTTTAAACCCTATAATGCCCAAACAGATAATTTTAATCAAGGCCTCTACCTAAGCCTGAGCCCAATTTGGACCCCTAAAACTTAAATTAACACATTAAACATATCCACCCATTAAACGCATAGGCCCAAAAATTCAGGATGTTATAGTCGCTCCTCTCTCGTCGCCCGAGGTCTGCCACCGCCAACTGCCCTCGTCCTGTCGTTGACTCCAGAGACGCCTGCAAATACGGAAAAGCAAGAACAACAAACACGCAATGGCAACAAAAATAGTAGAAAAATAATAAAAAATATTGTAACACCCCTTACCCGCATCTGACACCGGAATAGGGTACGAGGCATTACCAGACTTATTCACAAGCAAACATTCAAAACCAAGACAAGAATTTCCACTCAAATTTAAAACTTTTCAAAAACATTCATATCGTCCCTAGAACGAGCCTACGAGGCCCAAAACATGCATCGTAAGTGGTTTGAGACTAAACCGAGAACTTTGGAAACTTTTGAAAAACTTAGAAAAATTTTCATGAAAAAGGGGTCACACGCCCGTGTGGGTTCGGGACACGCCCGTGTGATACTATGACACGCCCGTGCTTCAGGCCGTGTTCAAATTAGGGAGCATTCAGTTTATGACGTCATCATCAAATTGAGGTCACACGGCCAAGTCACACGCCCGTGTGCTTAGGCCGTGTGATCGATTATATTTTTATAATTTTTCATAAAATAGGTGCAGACTTCACACGGCCAGGGTACACGCCCGTGTTCGAGGCCGTGCCGTCCACACGGCTGAGACATACGCTCGTGTCTCTGCCCGTGTGCTCATTATTGAGCATTCTGTTTTACAACAATTAAGGTGCAGGGGACACACGGCCAAAACACATACCCGTGGGATAGACCGTGTGTCACACACGGCCTAGACACACGCCCGTGTGTCTACCCGTGTGGATAAATATAAGGCTATTTACCAAGCCCTTTTGCCACCCTTCCATGCACCAACCTACACAACAAAACATAGCACCAATTCAAGCATATACTTTCAACCCAATCAGCCATACACAAGGCATCCACATATCATTTACATGCTATCATTTATCACATACAAACATCATATACTTAGCATCTCAAACCATGCAATTTCCCACATTTATGAAAATATCATCATATGTATATATACTTAACCAATATTAGCCAATATCAAATGGCCATTTACAAAATGAATTATCAACTATTGAAGCTATCACTTATGGCCAAATCAATAATGACACATAACAAAAAGACCAAGTCCCTATACATGCCATAACTCAAAATATTGAAATCATAAGTACCCAAAATGATAATTTGATAGTGTGAATGAATCTCCGACCGTCTTCGATCCCCGAGCTGGCTTGGTGACACTATAAGACAAGGGAAAGAGAAAGGGAGTAAGCTTAAAGCTTAGTAAGTCCTTATGCAAATAATAAGCATCATACACACTTTAACATATATTTAACATAAGGTAAATTAACATAAATGTCATTGTGAATTCATAATCAAGCTTAGCATAGATGTTATTAAAATCTTAACATCATAACTTACTCAATCGAACCAATCCGAGGTTTCATCACATATCGAGCTCATTAAGCATGAGTTTTATGTACATACATGTACCAACTTGCAACTTACCATAATCTTTAACATCATACCATAGTCTTTCACAACTTTAATGTTTCCTTTGAACTACCCGTTGAACCACTTGGAATACTAAAGGATACTCGGGACATCTCATACTCATAGTACCATACCAATGCCATATCCCAGATATGGTCTTACATGGGATCTCATATCGATGCCAATAGCCCAGCTATGGTCTTACACGAAGTCTTATATCGATGCCATATCCCAGATATGGTCTTACACGAAATCTCAATAACTCTAATGTTATGACATTTGTATCCTAACTATTCCTAAGGTTCAACCGGGATTTTCTCACTTGTCGAACTTTGTTAATTACGTTCAAAGAGTAAATCACAATTCATACATTATTAACACAATTAAAGCATAAACAATTGTCGAAACCATTTTTAAGTTTTCATAAAAACGGGGGTTGACTTTAAAAAACAAAAACGGGAGTCGCCACCAATCCTTTTTTGCTTAGGTGTGATCGGGTCACCTTTTAAAACATTTTATTTCAAAAACATTGATTTTGGCCTACGAAATTTAAGAAAACGGGTTCGGGGGTCGATTACGTAGAGGAAGGATTAGCACCCTCGTGACGCCCAAAATTGGCACCGGGTTGATTAGTTATTGTCCTAATGTCGAAAATTCGAAAAGATTTGAAAACATGATTTCTTTAAAAAAACTTGAACAATTTGAGTTAAATTTTGAGATTTCTTTGTTTTGAAAGAATACAAACATCACATCCAGCACATTAGGACATGATATTTTAAACTCTCGTAACGAAAATCATCTCATTATTTACAAAATTTATTAAAAGGATATTTAGTTATTTAGTCAAACGGAGAATCGAAACCCAGCACGTTAGGGCACTATTCCCCGAATTTCTAAATACAAAACATTGTCTTATTTCTTAAAAAAACTTTTGGATAAGATATAGTAATTTTGCAAAATGTATTTTTATTTTAAACGATGATCCAAGTAAGAATATCGCATTAATACATCATCAAGCATAAATACTAAAAGCAATTAATAAGATTACATGATATACTAACATTTCATATTAATATAGACAATTAAAAGGAAAGCAACATAACATAGTAAGTGATACATGTAATAAAAGGACTATGCTAAAGCAATAATAAACCGATAAAAGAACATATATGAATAAATACAAGATATAAATAATCAGCATTAATTAAAAAATCTATATGAAAGATAAAATTTAAAAATGGATATTAAATTCTACAAACAAGATCAAATATGAGAAGTAAATAAATTAATGATATATTTAAACACTGAATAAATATTATAACAAAACAAAATAAAAAAATAAAAAAATGATAATTTTTAAAACAATTAATATGTATAACAATATAATTTAAAAAACTTAGAGTATTAAAAATATAGGGATACTTATAATAAATATATAATTTAATAATTTAGTATTTATATAAATAAAAATGATAATATATGATAAAAACAATTATAAGTAAATAGTATATACAAAAGTAAAAAAATATTTATAATACAATAATCATAAAAAAACACTACATATTTAATATAATCAATATAAATAATATATGTTATACAATATACAAAAATTTTATAAAATATTAATGATAAAACAATTTAAATGCTATATAAAACATAATATAATAATATATAATATACAAAAATAAAATGTGTAATATAATAAATAATGTGTAAAAATAATATACAATATATGAATAATATTGAAAAATAACATAATATAAATAATAAATAATAATAATTTAATATATATAATACTAAAATAATAAAATAAAAAGAACAAAATGAAAATAAAAAGAATAAAAAAATCAAATAAGCAAGGATTAAATTAAAATAATAAAAAAAATTTAAGGTTAAAATGCAAAAAGGATGATATTGGAACGCGCGCCAAACTGTAGGGACCTATTGGGCAATTATGCCCTATCTCCTAAATGGCGCCGTTCTGTTACCAGCCTTTAAATAGCCCGAGGAACCCAATTGAAACAGAAACAAACTTTCAGGGCTAATTTGAAAAATAAAAGAAGTGCTTAAATTGGACGAAATTAAAACTAATAAAATTGCGGAGGGACTAAAATGGCAAATTGCCCTTTATGAAAAACGCGCGGATCCTCCCCAGATTTTCAGGTCAACGCGCGGATCCCAGCCTTGAACGACGTCGTTTTGTGCTTATTAACTTAAGTAAAAAACGGCGTCGTTTCTTCATTGCTATATAAGCTAAAAAAGTTAACAAAAAAAATCATTTTAACATTTTCAGGAAAAAAAAAGGGCCGAGCTTTAGAAACTCTCTCTGTCCTTTGGCCTTCGGCCAGGACTCCGATGAAGGGCCGTCGAACGCGCCTCCGTACGCGCCACCGTATATGGCGGCCGGAGGCCAGCAACCTTGCTTTTTGAATGCGAATCGAAAGGTACTTTTTTTATTTTTTTTAAACAGTATTTATATATAAAAATACATAGATCGAAAAGAAAATAAAAAAAATTAAACAGAATGAAATAACTAAGAAAATCACCTCTGCAATCAAGATTTCGTATTTTATTTCTCTGTATTTTTGTGAATATTTGTGCGCATATTCGAGTCCCCTTTTACAGATTGTTATTTGGGGTTTTATAGCCCCAAAAATAATTAAAAAAAAAGGAAATACAAAGATTCTGTCTCGTTTGCTATTTTGCTGCTTTTTCTTTCCTTTTTGCGCGAGCGATCGAAAGGATCTCGGCGGTGATCAAGCGCGACTCGCGCTAATCATGCAAGTGGATCAGGGGCTAAGCCGATGATGGGGTCATGCATAAGCAGCGGGAAACCTTAGGGTTTCCTGCGTCCGAAAATTGTTTGGGCCATTGGGCCATAGGTTGGGTTAGGGTAGGATTGGGTCTGAGTGTAATTTGGGTTTGGGGTGTAATTGATTTGTTTTGGGTATTGGGCTACTGTAATGGATTGGGTTTCAGTTTTGTTAAATGGACTTGTAAAATGGACATTTATTTTTATTATTTTCTTTTTGTTTTCATTCTGGTTTTCACGGGCCCGGGCAAAATGGGCTTATTACAACAATAATGCATTATTTACATATGAACTTACCTCGGTACAAAAATAGCAGAAATGGACCTAATCGTCAATAACCTTGTTTTTCCCCTGATCAAGGTTCGAACCTCGTCTTTCTTGATCTATAATAGAAAATTTAACTTATTTATTATTCACATTATCCAATTTAGTCCAAAAATCACATTATGGCAAAATTATATTTTTGCCCCTAAACTTTGACATATTTACATTTTTGCCCCTAGGCTCGTAAAATGAAACGTGTGCAATTTCTTTAATGTACAAGCCTAGCTGGACCATTTTTATAACTATAACAGCCCACAATTTCTATTAAAACACACTTTTACTACATATTTTATAACTTTTACAAGTAGGTCCTTTTGACATTTTCTTCAAAAACCACCTAGCAAAAGTTGTTTATCACACATCAAACATGCATAATCTACCATTAGACATCAAAATACAAAAACATTCAACATGGTTCAAACCCTAGACCTTGATCTTTCCTTAAATTAATGGTAGAAATAGATAGATCGGACGATAACGACTTCAAAAACATAAAGAGCATTAAAAACAGGGCTAGAATGCACTTACAATCAAGCTTGGAAGTTGAGAAAAACCCTAGCTATGGTGTTCTTCTAATTTTTGGCACTTGGGGGAGAAGATGGACAAGATTTTAGCTTGATTTTCCCTTTTTATTCTTTTATTTACTAAATGACCAAAACGCCCTTCACTTAAAACTTTGAAATGTTATCTCACCATGTCCATTTTTGTCCACTATCTTAACAAATGGTCTAATTACCATCTAAGGACCTTGAATTTAAAATTTCATAGCAATTAGACACCTCTAGCATGTAGAACTCAACTTTTGCACTTTTTACAATTTAGTCCTTTTGACTAAATTGAGTGCCCAAACGTCAAAATTTTCGAACGAAATTTTCAAGAAATCGTTCTGTGAAATTGTAGACCATAAAAATATAATAAAAATGAACTTTTCTGTTTCGGATTTGTGGTCCCGAAACTACTGTTCCGACTAGGCCCAAAATCGGGCTGTTACAAATATATTGTAAAATGGCTATAAAAAATCCAAAAGCAGATTGTAAGAGAGGTTATTTTTTTTTTGAAAAAAATAGAGAAAGCAATAAAAAATAGAGAAAAATCGAAAACAAAAAAAAGCAAAGAGTTAACAAAAGTAGTTTTTTTTAAATCTCGTCTAAAATAGAAAATATAATAGTAAAAGGCTCGATTTTTTACCTGCGGCACTTTGTCTTCGGCCGTCGTAGGAATCCATCATCGTAGGGACTATCTCTTTTTTTTTCTTTTTTTTCTTTTATTTTTTTAAAAAAATCCAAGAAACTGAAAGGTTTCATCTTTTTATTTTTATTTTTGAACTTGAGATTATTTTTTGGGGATTTTGACCCCAGATCCGTGCTCTACACAAAAAAAGGACTCCAAAGGGAGCCTTTTTCAATTTCCGACCACCAGAGGCGGCGGTCTCCGTCGCCGATGACCGGTGGCCACGGCGGAGACTCGCCGGCCTCGTGACCGGAAGGGAGGGTAGCTTCAGAGAAAAAAATGAAATGAAAAGAAGTTTTTTTTTAAAAAACTGATTCAAAATGATTTTTTTTAAAAGATTTTTCACTTATATAAGCCCCCAAAACGGCGTCATTTTGGGCTTAAGCTTTAGACGCCAAAACGGTGTCGTTTTGACATAACCTGACCCGACCCGCTACAGGTCTGCGTGTTTTTTATGTGGGGGTCTATTTGTGCCTTTAGTCCTTCCGCTTCTGTGGCTTTTTTCAATTTAGTCTCATCCCCTTCTTAATTATTTTATTTATCCCCTGTAATTTTAAATTGTTCACAATTTAGTCCCTGGACCACTGTGAACCCGCTTAAGGGATAACACGTGTCCCAGGGCTTGGAATAATTGCTTATATGGTCCCTACCCCTTTTTCAGCGCGTTTTAGTTTGTCCTTTATCTTTTCTTTTTTTTGTAATTTAGGCCCTTAAATTCCATTCAAATTTCAATCTGGTCCCTTTTATATTTATTCATTTATTTTATTATAATTTAGACTCTAAATTTTATTTTAATTTCAATTTAATCCTTTATTCGCTTAATTTCAAGCTTTTATAATTTTTTGTCTGTATATTGTTCTGTTTTATTTTATTTATTTATACATTCATTCATTTATCTATTTCTTTACTCTTCTTGTATTTAGAATTTATATTGTTATTTATTCCTTTATTTACACATTTTATTATTATTATTATTATTATTATTATTATTATTATTATTATTATTATTAGTGTTTATTTCACTTTTATTATTTAATTAGTATTAGAATAGTAATTAATATGATTATTGTTATTGTTATTATTTTGTGTTATTATTATAATTACATCATTATTATTATAGTATTCTATTATTTATTATTTACCATTTTAATATTCTACCCGTGTAGTTATTTTACATTATTTCATTATCATTGTACTATACATTACGTTTAAAAATATTTGTTCGTTTTTCATATGATGCTCGAATAAATTAAATATATACCATTTTAAGTGTTACATTAATTTTTACTCGATGCATAAAAAGGAAATTTTTAAAATCAATGCAATGTTCTGCATTTGGAGATTCGAGAAGTCGTGCCCTAACTTACGGGGTTCGACTTTCTCTTTGGACCTAGATAGCCGAACATCCCCCCTTTCAAAATTAAAACATTTGAGATCTAAATAGTAATTAAAATAAAGAGCAAGCTTATCTTCGAGAATTCGAGGTGTTGTATCCTAACTTATGGGATATGACCTCTTGTCACCTCGAGATAAGGGGGCATTTTATATACGTTTCGATTCATTCAAGTGATTTTAATTAAAAATTACATTATGTAAAATTGGATAGCGTTTTAAATTCTTTTCAAATTTTCAATTTTCGACACTAAAGACATCAAGTAATCAAATAGGTGTCAATTTTAGGCGTAACGAGGGTGCTAATCCTTCCTTGTGCGTAACCGACTCCCGAACCCATTTTCTGGATTTTGTAGACCAAAAATCGTTGTTTTAATAAGCCAAACCCTTTATTAAAACGATCAAATTACGAGGTGATCCAATCACACCTTATAAAAAAGATTAGTGGCAACTCCATTTTTTTTTTTAAATAAAAAGTCAATTTCAAAAAAAATTATTTCGACACCCTTAATACATGTCTTTGGACTATGAAGGATCTTCTCTTGGTAGATTGCTTTAAATAAATCCCAATAATGTAATGTGAAAATTGATCGAGATTCACATGCTAATCATTTAAGGCGAGATGCTAGACAAGATATTTCCAATAAACAAATTTCTCTGATCAAAATTATTGACTTGACAAAGATTCTAACTTTGACAAGTTCTTTCAATAGACAAGATATTTCCAATAAACAAATTTCTCTTATCAAAATGATTGACTCGAGGTGAAGACATGTAACAAGAACCAACATAAACCAATGCCAGAAACACGACGACTGAAATTTTGAGATGGAGCATGTATCCTTCATCGATAATCAAGCCGGTTTAATCAAATGTAAGGTGTCGGCAAATATCAAACCACGTGAAAGGTCAATCGTGGATTTTCCCGTCAACTGAAACAAAATGAAAACTTGATTCATGTCAAAAGCCCCTAAGCTATTTGTAATTTTTCTTTTCAGAAATTTTACATGTATCAATGATTCATGTCAAAAGCAAACTTGCACTAACCATATCATATTATCATCTCTGTTTCATTCTTTCTCTCACATGCATCTCATATATCTGTACCTTACACAAAATTGGCTTCTGAATAGCCTACCTATGAATGTAATCTTATTCAAACCGGTTCTGAGGCATCTCCTGAGGAGCACTCGAACAAAGGACTGGCAACTCGAGGTACAGCTCGGGAATCAAGCACAAGTTGCGCAACTATCAAGATGCTTTCTTCTTGCAGAACATGTTTACTATTGTAGGATGGTTATACACTTGCACAAGGATTAAGGAACACATAACCAAAGATATCATAGTAAGCAGGCCAACCAGTATACAGACGAACACCATTTCAAAAGCAACTAACGCCTATATATGTGAGGGAAAAATTATCTATATTTAATGACAGTTGACAACTACGGAGCATATTTACATTCTAAAGAATAATACAACCGCATGAATTCAGCTTCTGCATATCTTCCTTGCTCTTTCCTGCAGTGCACAAAAAAAAAAAAAAAAACACCAACGGGAAAACAAAGAGATATTAGAGGAAGTTTACACCATTAGACTATAGCTATAGAAATAGATTTTCGGTTCACAAGCAACAAAAACAGAAAAGAAAAATATTCGTGAATGGAACAAAAGCAGATTCTTCTACGGACTACATGCTAGAATTTTGGGACGTAACTTAATACATAAAGCATCTAGAGCTTTGGTCATATAGAGGCAATTCCAAAATGAATAAGACCTCTAACATAATTATGTGAAATTCCATTAATGACAAGTTCTTTGCAGTGATGATAAAGTGAGACTTAACTAGGAATTGTTTGCATGTTTCCTTCTCAAACGCAAGTAGTGAATAGTGTGAATACAGTAACTAAAAGTTTAAAAATCATTAATGCAGTACCAACTACCATCTGCTTATTTCTCAAAATAATTCAAAGCAACCATCCTCTAAAACCCCACCAGCCTTTAGGGAAAGATTATTATAAACAAAGCGAGGGAAAAGGAAAAGGCAAAACAAGCCTTGGGGACCTGTTACTGAAGTAGGCAACAAAACAAAACCTTGGTCGACTTCAATATCTTGCTTCTCTACTAGCTTCAGAACTGCTTTACAAGGCTTATTGATGAGATTGCTTCGTAGGGCTGCTTTACTTAATGAAATCACAGAGCTTTATCTTGTTTCAGCCATATTTATTTCTTTTTCATGAGGAATTTGTAGCAGGAAAGAAATGGAGGTTTAGTGGACAGATTTATATGCCATGGATTCAGCAAGGATCTATGTGAAAATCTTGTATGTGATGAAGAGCATGAAAGCATGCTAATTCTAGGAAACTTAAAATACCAAGAAGATTCATTTTGCAAACATGTTTATCTATAAAAATATAAGGAGAACTTGACAAACCTGACTTATTTTTTGCTATAGCAGGCTGCACTATTACGTGCATGGTAATAACACCAGCAGGAAGGTCACCAAACGTTATCCTGGAATCAGCTAGTGTTTTGTTGTTTTCCAGAACTTTACCAGCATGTATAATTTTCAAATCATTTATTGACTTCGGTGTGACTGTTTTGCCTGAAAATACAAGCAGATTCAATTAACTCAGATGGTTACAGCGGGAGCAACATCCAAGACATTCTAAACTCAAATCCATAAACATGCCCCATGCATATATGAGCTCATTTACAGTTGCCAATATCAGTCCCTTTTCTCCAAGCTGAATGGTACCATCAAAATGAAAATTGAGGCTAGTGTATGTACATATATGAACATTGTAGATAAATCAATGTCATTCAAACAAGTATACGCCAAAATGAAAAATTGTTTTTAAAATACCATACAGATAATGCTCAATACTTGAGTTTATGCTTATCAACAACAGGGTCAGAAACAGATAATGTGGAAAACAAATTCAAAGCTAAGACCAGAATACCAAAGTATCAAGCACATGCTCCTCAAGTCATGGTTAGGTCAAAAGTGATTAGATAAAAGACAGAAACAACATTAACAAACACAATCAGACCGAGTACCTAAGATGTTTGATGCCAATTACAGAATTCAGCAAGAAGTAAGTTAAAGAAGGAAAAAAAGAAGAAGAAATAGATTAATAACCTTGGGGCCACTCAGCAACAATTTTTTGCTTAAGAGTTGCAACATTCATGGATAATGCGTAGGTACTGTGTGCCACATCTGTTCCATCGTTAGTGCGGAATTTAAGCTCAATAAGCTCTTCTCCTTCTGCCATAGTAATCTTTGTTCTCTGTTTCCCAGCTTGCAAGTCGTATGTGATAACAAATGAAAAGCTTTAGCTGAGAATTAAATCGCGTTTCACTCACCTGCACAACATTTGCCATATTGAAAACTCAAACACAAAACCTTCACATTGCTTAAAAACTATATTAGCAATCTTGATTAATCAAATCAAAGCCCTATCAAAGTTAAATTAGGCAGTACCCCAATCTTATTACATTTTTTATTTTTAAAGATTGTTTTTCATACTCAAGGAGAGAAACGCATACTCGAATTCAAATTGCATAATATTAAACTAACCTCGATTAATCCTCTGAGAAATTTGTTTGGTAAGAGTGCATGTAAATCGTCCGCCAAAGAACCTAGCCAACAAAGTGAGCACTTCATATGATCTGATAAGGTTCCCCGTCAACAGCTCTGAACCGATATTCCTTTAACAAATAAACTCAACATCAATATCAAGAGACATGTAAAATAAACCAAAAATAACTTTAATTAATAAGTAGAAAAAAGATCTCACTATTCTGCTAATTTCTGATTGGAAAATAAAACTAACATCAAACAACATTTCTATTAAACATCTAATTAAGTAATTAACCAACAGGAAAAAGAATCTGAAAATAAAATTAATTAAAACTTTCCATTTTCTTTCCGTTCTGTCAAAGTGTTAATTCATAAAAACCGAAATCACAACAAACAACACTTTTTAATATAAATTTTCTTGTACTTTTTTTTTCTCACACCAACGAAAGGAAAGGAAAATCATCGGAAAACGATAAAATATCAAACAATAAATTCGAGCGAGAAAACAGAGAAAAACCTGATCAAGAAGCCATTAATGGAAGATCAGTGTGAGAGAGTCGAATTATGCAAAAAGGGAAGACAGATAAGTTTTCGTTCTTTCTTTACCAGCTGTTTTCTTTTCTCTTCTTTTACCTTCTTTTTCAAAAAAAAAATAAATATATATATATATATAAGTGACTTAGTTCTATTAGAAAAGGTGGGTCTTCGAATTATATTATTGACAGTTGTTATGATTTAAAGTATGTTTTTGTCATAATTTTTTTTAATTATAAAACAGTCACTAACATTATAAAAAAGTATGATATGATCACTGAATTGTTGATTAGTTACATTATAGTCACTAAATTATTAACTGTTGTTAACAGTGTAAAGAAAAATTGACATAAATTGCACAATTAATCTATCAACTTTTTTCTTTTTCTTTTTTCTTTATAAAAGATTCAAAAAGCGAAGGAGATAAAAACGAAAAATAAAATTACACGATTAGTTTAAGATCATTAAGCAAGAATCTAACGCTCCGCTTATTTTAAGAATATTTTTAATTTTTTATTTCTTTAAAAAATAATTTTCATTTAAAAAAATGAAAAATACGATTGATAAATAAAAAACGTTTTGTTTTTCAATATATATATATATATATATATGAAAATATGATTGGTAACTTTTTTTCATATAGAATAATGAGAATTAAAATAAAAGTTTTACGGATTCGAACCAATGTTAAAGATTTGATGTTTAAAAATTGTTTGAAAAAATATAGTTTCCTTTGTGTGAAATTGAACCAATGTCAAATTATCAAAGTTAAGAATTCCTGTTTTTAAATTTTGAATTTTACAAAATAGTTTTAGTTTTAAAAAAATTTTGTTGTTTCTTAATTTTCACATTTTTTTATTTTCAAAATCGTTTTTAAAATTTTCAATCAAACTTAAAAGAAAACAAAAATGATGTATATTTCAATATTTTACAAACATCACAAAATTAATAATAACTAAAAATCAATTGTTGAATGTTTTTATGTAAAAATATATAATTATAATAAAAACCTAACATTTAAGACGTTAGGAACGATAACCTAAGCAAATACTAATCGTGTAATTTGTTCTTACTTAATGATTTTAAACTGTTTCAAATAGTTAAAGTATATTATCTATTTATTATGTCAAAGATCTTCGTGCAATTAATCTCTTCTCATGGTTTTGTTATTTGGAATTATAAATTTACAATAATATTAAATAAATTAGGTCTATCTTATTTGCTTTCTTAAAGGAAAAGAAAAAGAATTAAATTACTCAAAAAGAAAAAGTGTAGGGACTAGTAGTAAAATTTAACCTAATTTTTTATTTGAAACGATGATATAATGTGTCGCATCAACTTGTCGATACACCGTTAGTAGTAGTTAACGGCTCAATGATTAAAATATAACAAATTAATAACGTAGTAACTATATTGTAACTTTTGATAATATTGGTGACCGTATTGTAACTTTTTAAAGTTCAATGGAAAAAACACAATTTAAACCATACATAAATGAAATATGTAATTTACCCTTTACTTTTACATAATTATTATAAAAAATTTATAATAATATACATTAATTTGGTAATAAGGGTAAGTGTTTAATCGAATCGAGTGAAAAAATCTCGAATTAGATGAGTTGATAAGTCCTTTTTTATCATCCTAACTTAGTTTAAATTTTTGTTTAATCAAGTCGAGTGAAATGAAATTCGAGTCAAATTGAATAAATTTATTCAAGTTAAATTAAAAATTTTAATAGATCAAATTAAAATGTTATTCATGACTAAAATTTTAAGTTTGGTTACGTAAGTTTGAGACCATGTATATTTGAAACCCTTTTAAAATAAAATAAAAAGGAAAAAAAAATATACTTTAGTATGTCGAACTTGATTTGGTGATTTACTCATTTAAGACCTCATATTTATATTTTGTACTTTTTTATAAAATTTATTATTAACATTTTTATATAATTTTTTAGAATTGTGTATATATATTATTTTTGTGATTTTTATATTTTTATATTTTTTTCATAAAAGTTATCTTTATAATTTTTTTTATAAAATTTAGAAAAGTTTTAGTTGAATTTTTGAAGATTATTTTGATTTTTTTTTTTTTTGTAATTCAGGGACCAGTTTGCTCATTTTCGAACTTGGCTAGGATACGAGGGGTATTTAAATCAATTTGTTATTCTAGTTATTCAATTTATTCAAGTTGTAAAATCATGGTAGTTGGTACTGTTCCGATACCGCCCATATTGGCCAAAATGCTCCAATTCAGTAGTGAGCCGGAACAACAAACCTTAGGTTCCATTCCAGTGCAAATTTCAGATAATACCAGTTGTATCGGTGCATACTAGTTGATTTCACTCGTATCAACTGGAATATGGTGTACTATACCAAAAAAATAATTTTAAATTATATTTTAAATTTAAATTTTTATTATTTATTTGTAAAAAAAATTAAAAAAATTAAAAAAAATTTAAAATTTTTATTATTTATGTGTACCAAAAAAATTAATTTTAAAATTAATTTTTGTATTATTTATTTTGAATTTTTTAAATTATGAATTATTTTTTTAAAAGATGAATTATGAACTGTGTATCCATAATATGGGATGATCTTGTTGTTTAATCTATGGAAAAAAAAAATTGCTTGTTTATTTTGAGTTTGTTTAATGATGGATTGTATTTGTGAAAAATATTTTATATAACAGTTAATCTTTTTTTTTTTTTTTTTTTGTATCTGAAAATTTACATACATAAAATTTACATATTTTATGTCACTAACATTTTTAAGATATTTTCTTTACTATTTCAATCAAAGTTTTAGTTTTTATGGGTATTTATATTTGAGATTTATTTAATCTCATTATTTGATATTTGTAAATATTTTTTTTATATACATATATCAAATGTTTTTAAAAAACAGTGATAAATTCGAAACGGTACACCAAAATAGACTGGTACCAGTACGTACTAGTACTAGTAGAAAATGGTACATCAACTGATATGGTACTGATCACCTTGTGTAAAATTCAACTTGACTCGAACTCGAAAAACTAAATATTTATATGAGTTGATTCATAAAACCAAATAACTTAATTCGCTTAACTTGAAATTAAAAAAAAAAAACAATTTTTAAAGTCAAATCAAGTTTTGCTCATCCCTACGTAAGATAATGAGCTTTATTATAATTTAGTAATTATTAGTTTTTTATATAATTTACATAAAATATTACAAATGTTGTAATAATTTGTATACTCAAGTAGCGTTTAGTGTACTTATTCAAAATATTTCTACTCAAATCTTAAAACACAAACCCTCTCAAAGAATTACAAAAAAGCAAACAAAGGAAATAATCCTAACAAGATCAAAATGTTTACCAATGAAGCACAAATAGACAAGAATACACTAGAGCAAAAAAAAAAAAACAATAAGAGCTCACAAGTGTCTACAAGAGAATTATGAAAGTATTGGGCACAAAGGTTGTTTGATTGATGATTTTAGCTTGAATATGCTTTCTTGTTATTGTAAGATCTTTAGAAATTAGTATTTATATCCCCTAATTGATTTTCAACTGTTGAGGTTGTTGTGGTAGTTAATAGAGCCGTTGGAGATGTAAAAACCAGAGCATTTAATACACCCACAACAGCGAGTATCGATACCATGTAAAAAAGTATCGATATTTTTTGTCATAAATGCTAAATTCAGTGACGGCTGGAGCTAAAATATCGATACCAGGAAAATTTTATCGATACCAAACCAAAAGGTATCGATACCAGATCAATACTTAGCTGATTTTGTGAAAACCAGAATGTCAATTTGGTATCATTTATTTCTAGGGGTATCGATATTTTGAAAATATCAATACTTGGCTAAAAAGATATCGATACTTTTTGGCCTGGAGCAATTCTGACTTGTTTTAAAAACAGTTTGTCTAGTTGAAAGAATCTATACTTAGTTAAAATCATTTTAACTTAATTTTGAGAATGATTCACAAATTTTCTAAGTAAGAATCGAAAATTTTATCTCTTAGATTTCTTTTGAAAAACCATTTAGTCAATTTTGTTTAATTTTAACTTTTATACAAAAACCCTTTAATTTGTTATATCAAAATATATTTTCAAATAAAGCTTAGTTTAACAATCTCCCCCTTTTTGATATAACAAAACCTTTGATAAATTTGTTTTTGAATATATTATTCCCCCTTAATAAAAGTCATTTTGAATTTAATGCCAAAATAAAAATTGGCATATATTTTCAAAATATGACATTCATTTTTACTTTAAGGAAAAATGGTCACATAATTGGCATTGCATAAGGTTAGCATAATATCAATCAATTTACCTCAATTTACCTTTTCTTCTCCCTATTTTTGTTATATCAAAATAGACAAATAAAGCTTGAGGAGAAAAAGACAGTTAGTTCAAAAATATATGGACATGAGGAAATAGAGAACGAACATAAAAAAAATAACCAAAGTATCTTATAATACTTAATAAACAATAAGGTGCAAAAAGAAGCAATAGACATAGGAAATTAACCAAAAGTAATAGTGCAAATGTGATGAATAATGATATGAAAATGCAAACATCTACTCTAATCGTCATAATTAGGAGAGAAGGGAGGAGTCAATGGAAAATGAGCAAGGAGAGATGCCATTTGCAACTCTAATGTCAATAGCCTAAAGTTAACCTCATCCTTATGAGATCGAACCTCATCTCGAAGTCCTCGAACATCATTGATCAAAGAATGGATAACGTCGAGAATGGCACCATTAATCTCAGACGAAGGTTGAGTAGCTTGAGAGAACGAAGTCGAAGGAGGAGCATGTTCGTGTGAAGGAACATGTTCGGGTGCCGGAATGTCTTTAAAAGCGCCTTCAATGTGTTCATCTTCATTTTCTGCTAGGTGATCGCTCTTAACCCACGAATCGGAGGAGGCATCAAAATGATATCTCGCATGATGAAGGGCCCCATAACTAATAAGTTGGTTAAAAGTAATGAGGGTGTCTCCATGAGTGCTAATGCCTAACCTTCTAAAGAGATATGACAAATAAGTGCCATGAGGAAGGGTGATATTTGTATTCATCCCCCTTCCGATAGCCTTAGTTATGTCATTAAACATGATGAGGGCTAGGTCGGGATGCCTATTGGTATGGAACGAATCGAGCCACCAATAATTGGTGTTTCAAAGCTTAGCATGTTTCTTAATGGGGCGTAGGTTCCAAGTTATGATCAAATGGAGGACATGATCATGAAGGTTAAGTTCGGATGCTGATCCGGACTGAATAAAAATAGCAGGATTGAAAGGTCCTTTTTCATTGGAGTTGCCTCCGGAAGGAAAATGAAGATAATCTCCAAACTCTTCTAACGTAAGACGTATAGAGGTGTTCATTAAAAAAGAAGTGATGGCTATGACAGTGTCACTGGACTCATCGTGTTCGAGTTTGGCATTAGAGAAAAACGTTCGAAAAAGATTATAGTAAGTCGGCGATGAAATGTTAAGAAAATCCATCCAACCCCAATTTTACAAAATAGAAAGATAGAAAAAATAATACCCTCTAACATGGCTATATCAACTTTCCTAGACTCCCAAACTCTTTTAGATGCAAAGTTTCTATCAGAACGTTCACGTAAAGCATTGGTGCGAAAGCATTCGTTAAAGGATGATCTAGGACCACTAGGTTGATGAGACGATGATGCACCGGTTCTTGGTCTTTCCTTAGGATCCATAACTAGAGAATTAAACACTAAAGTTAGACTAAAACACTAAAAAACTTCATTTGGGAATTTTGTCAAACACTTGGTGTGCAAGGGTTTTAGGTAAAAAATTTAAGAAAAAGGCTAGGAAAAGGAAACCCCCTACAACAAAATACAAAGTATATAGTACAAATCAACCCAATAGTCCATCAAAAACCAACATTTTAACCTATATTGCATAAAATCAAAAGTTTGAAGATTTTTAGTTTTACTTCAAAAGTGTTGAAATAGATAAAATATCCAAGCAATGTTGAACAAATCTTGAGGAAATAGTGTTTGAAAGCATTGCAAAGGCAAGATTTGATGAAAACTTCAAGAAATTTGAAAAAATTTTGGAGAAGAGATGAGAGGTTTTCGGAAAAGAAAAAAAAATTAGGGGTTTTTACAAAGCTGTTTTTGAAACCACGTGTAGTGCTCTTAAAAACCTAGAGGTATCGATATTTTCTCACGAGTATCGATATTTTTATAAAAGTATCGATATTTTTTAACTGGTATCGATACCAAATTGCAGTTTTGTTTTCTAGTGTAGTAAAATTGCAAAAATGAACTTTTTAGGTCCAAAAGGGTTCTAAGGGTCCTAAAATGATTTTAAAATCATTCCTAATGGTTTCTTATGCATGAAAATGCATGATGCATATGATTCATGAAAAACCAAAAAAAATGACCAAGTTAACAAAAATTTAGTCCATTATAGCAAGTTCAAGAGCGTCAAAACAGTAAGTCATGCTAGACTAATAAGGTCAAAATAGAACAATTATCCATATGAAAAAACCCCCTAACTTTTTGCATACAAGGGCCATATAAATCATGCATATATACTTTTGCAATCAATTTTAAGTCATGAAACAATTTTAAAACAAAAGGTGCTAAAATTCATTTGAACACAAAATTAAGGCAAGGTAGTAATACCTAATTCTTCTCTAAGTGTCTGATGTCAACGAAACCAACTAAAAGTTCAACAAAGGCAAGTGCACCTATCAATTAATAGTATAGCTACGGTGAGCAAAGATATCATTCCCACGAAGACTAAAAGTACTAGTAATTATCGTCTTTCTATTATTTAACCGACAGATTGGAGTGATTGATTAAAACTAAAATTAACTAAATTAATTAACTAAAGAACATGACAAAGAACAAATTAGAAAATAACCAAGTAAACAACCAAGAAGCGAAACAATACCCAGGCAAAAATTCACTTAGACTTCATCTGTCATTATCAATATATGTTATGCGATTTCTTCACTTAGTATATTGATTTGTGGAAATCCCTTAATTATGCTAATATCTCTTTTTAAGACTAAGAGCAATTGACTTTAGGTTGATTAATTGAAATTTCTTTCTTATTAAAACCCCTATTGTCGCATTAACTCGATCTATGGATCCACCTATTAGATTTGACTCTAATCTGGTAGATTTATGTCGTCTTATTTCTAGTATTGCATGCAACTCCACTCAAATATGCTAGATCTACTCTCAAACATGGTCTATTCCTCCTATGATTCAAGCATATCAAACATGGATTAATAGTTCGAAAATATTAAACCAAGAATTAATGTAATAGCCCAAATTTCAGTGATGTCAGAAATAGTGGTTCGAGACCACCAAATCCGACAAATGAACTCGTATATTATATTATTTAATATTTACGAGCCAAATGTAGCTTTTAAAAGATTTTTGAAATAGTAAATTGTGTTTTATAAAGATTTATTTGGTCAAGAAATTGAGAAAAAGAGGTATCAAGATCTCGGTGTTATAAACCGAGTCATAAATATTTTTATGAATATTTATGGAATGTCAATAAGGTAGTATTAAAATTTCGTTAGAAAATTTTGACGTTTGGATGGTTAATTAAATAAAAAGGGCTAAATTGAAAAAGGTGTAAAAGTTGCTAGAATGATTAAATAGCTCAATTGTCAAATGAGGAAGGACCTAAAGTGAAAATAAGCCCAAAGGAGATATTTTGGGCGGCAATAGCTGAGAAAAATCAGGAAATGGGTGAAATAAGGGCAAAATTGGAAAATTGCCAAAATTAGCTAAATAAAAATGGGACCAAATTAGAATATCTAGAATTCTCTTCATTTCTCTTCATTTTCATCAGCTGAAAAACAGCCATGGAAGAGGGTTCAAGTTGGTTTTCATACTCTAGCTTCATGTAAGTTTAATTCCTGCTTTCTCCTTGAAATTTCTATATTTTTGGACTTTTACAATTGGGTCCAACTTACTATGTCATTAGTTTTTGATTCTATGGCTAATTTTTAAAGTTTCTATGGATGAGTTCTGGAAGCATATGATGAATAAACATAGAATTGAAGCTTTAATTTTGATATATGATGATTTTATCAAGTAAAATTGATGGAAATTGGTTTTAGGACCTAATTGTGAAAGAGTTTGGAATTAAGGTCTAATGCTAAAGTTTTGATTTTCAAGGGTTATGAAGTAGTTTAAAATGATAGAATAAAGTATTAATTGAGAAAAAAGTAGCCCAATTGAGGGGTTAATTGGACAAGGACTGAATTGTATGAACTGTGAAATTTGGGGCAAAATGAAATCAACACTTTGCACTAAAATAGTTTTGGACAGCAGCAGTAGTCTAACTTTGAAAAATCACCAAAAATTGTATAAATCTAAATATGGAATTAAAGCTTATTGAGTCTAGTTTCTTATAGAAGAAACAGTGTAAGCAATAGAATTGTAAATCATGAGATATAATAGGTTTTGTGAGACAATGTCAGAATGATTTCGGGTTCCCCTGTTCTAACTTCGGAAAATCATCAAAAATTGGAGAAATGATTTCGGGTTCCCCTGTTCTGACTTTGGAAAATCATCAAAAATTGGATAAAAATAATTAGGGACTTAAATTTATATGTTTAAAATCCTGAATGAGTCTATTTTCAAGAGAAACAAACGAGAACATCATCCGAATCCCGTATGAGGAGATAATTAATTTTTAGTAAAGAAGGGTCGGAACTATCAGATAGCAGAACATGGGTGAATTTAAAGAATAAACTGTACTTATTGGCTAAACCAAAAATTCTGAAAATTTTATGGTAAAAAGATATGTGAGTCTAGTTTCAGGGAAAATCAGCGGATCTTAATTTGGAGTTCTGTAGCTCAAGATAAAAATAACTTAGTGACTATGACACGGATGGACAGCTTGAATATTCATATAAATAAATAGTGAAAAATTATAGATAATGTTACTTACAATTGTGTTATTTATACTAAGGATGTGGATGGAGAGGAGGAGGAGGAAGAATATATGAACGACTTGTGTATAAATTGATCACATGCCCGATTATAATTGATAAATGTTGAATTAGAAATGATATAATGTTTTATTTGGAATATTTATTATGAAATTATGATTATCGTTATAAAACAAAAAAAAAATTGAACTTGTGAGTTTATATGGATAAATTTTAGTGATCATTTGTTAATTTTATGAACTTTATGATGTGTTATTTCATATGTATTGATGATAAAATCGTGAATAATGTAAAAGCATGAAAATTGAATAAATGATCAAATTGAGCACTTCAGTTCAGTGACAAGATGAATTGACGAAAAAGACCATGGTTGAACCATGGCAACAAGTGATAAGTGATAGCTTCGGCTACACTTATCTGATCAAGGACAAGTGAAAGTGATAAGTGGTAGCTTTGGCTACCTGATCAAGTGAAAAGTGGTAGCTCCAGCTACCTGATCAGTGAATAGTGGTAGCTTCGGCTACAAGTGACAAGTGATTTCCGTGTAAGACCATATCTGGGATATGGCATCGGTGTGATACGTGTTTAAGATGTAAGACCATAGCTGGGCTATGGCATTCTAGTGAAAAGTGATGAATTGATGGATAAGACCATAGTTGATCCATGGCAAAGTGTGAAACGTAGGTATGGTATTAACCATACTGAGTTAAGAAACGTAAGTATGGTATCATGCATACTGAGTTGTGAAACATAGGTATGGTATTAACCATACTGAGTTAAGAAACATAGGTGGTATCATCCATACTGAGTTGTGAAACGTAGGTATGGTATTAACCATACTGAGTTAAGAAACGTAGCATTTCCCATACCGAGTTGTGAAATGTAGGTATGGTATTTCAATGAGGAAAACCATACTGAGTTGTGAAACGTGGCACTGAGCAACAACGTACTCAAATTCGTAAGATGTTTCCTAATTTGATAATAAGTAATACAAGAGGAGTGAATCAAATGAGTGAGAAATATGGCTTGGAAAATAGACTAATTTGTGAAAATTAACTTTACTACACGACCTAGCAACACGGGCGTGTACTAAGGCCGTGTGACCCGAGTTCCTTCAAAGATGCAAGTCAGAGAGTTACACGCCCCAGAGACACGGCCATGTGAGCCACACGGCCATGTGAGCCACACGGACGTGTCCCCAATCACACGGGCATGGGACCCTTGTAAATGAGATAAACTTTGGGATTTTGCAAAAAAATTCATACGATTCTGATTTAGTCCCGACCCGATCCTAATGCATGATTTGGACCTCGAGGGTCCGTTAAAGGAACTTTTATAATCAATTTCGGTATTTTAACAATAAATGGTTTAAATTATCTATAAGTGTTTCGTACTCCTCGGTAATGCCTCGTACTCTATTCCGGCAATGGATACGGGTAGGAGGTGTTACATTTAGTGGTATTAGAGCTACGGTTTAGTCGGTTCTCGGACCGAACGTAGCATATGAGAAGTCTAGAAGTACATGCCATTATAAAACCTGTGATAGTGTGATATCTCTCGACCTTGATGAGAATTATTTTACTAATAGATAGAGATGCTTCCAACCGAGCTAATTCCGACAGTAATGAAAGTGATATTTGAGTAGTGATAGAGAAAGGGGAATTGCCTATGATAAGTAAAGATTTATAAAGGTACAAAATGAATGTTTGTAATAAATATATTGACGATAAAAGTCATGTTATATGTGTATATATAAAAGCTAAATTTTAAGGCTTTATGACCTCTGCCCCCTCATAAGTATAGTTTTATACAGTGAAATTTACCAGATTTATATTGATTAAGTTTACAAGTGTGAAATTGAAGAGTTCAGTGGTTAAATGATTAATAATGCAAACAAAGCTAAGAATGGGTTGGTTAGTAAAGATGATTATGACTGAGAAATCAGATAATTTTTTTTTTGAAGATTATTCAGAATACGCAATATTACTGTTAAGAAAGAAGTTATTCATGAGTAATCAATTTATTCAGGTATGGTATTTACAAAACGAATTTACTGGAAAATTTCTTCTGAATTAGTTCCTTTAGTGAATTGAATAATGAGATGTTATTGATGACTTTAGTAGTCAGTGGAGTAGTAATGAAATCATAAAAATATCTGAAAGCAGTTGTTTTAATTGGATATGATACAGTAAATTTTTTTTTCTGGGTATTCTATATGTTCTGCTATTTTCAGAGACATATGTGGATGTTTATTTTCAGATGTGATTTTTATTTACATGGAAAGGTTGTCTGGTTTTGATATTAGAAGGAATTATTGAAAGTCTTGATAAACTATGAGCGGTACTGTTCTATTTTTCTCTAATATTCTAATCAATTATGCTTGAGAGAACACTTGATTAAAACATTCATATGATATTGCTTTCTACTTCTATGGGTCGAAGCTCCGAATTGCAAATATGATTTATTCGTGAAAGATATTCATTGGCCGAAGGTAATTATATTTACTGTTATAAATCCTGACTCGATTAGGGGAGTTCAGTAATATGAATCTCGAATTGTACAAATTATATTACTGCACTGATAGTTACTGGAACTATTTCCAGTTTTTCTTTTCTAATTGGAGAATACCATTAATATTGAGGTATTATTCTATTTATACAGTTGAAATGCCGACTCTATTATGGTACTATGGTTTTAATCAGTATGATGGTAATAATTTCAAAATAAAAAATAAAAAAATTTAAGGTCTCAGTGCTGATAATTAATAGCTATATTGATGATACAATGATTACAGAAAAATGTAAGATTTGAGTGGCCTGATAAATGTTAGCAAAATTTTGATCAAATGAAAGTTCTGTTGACCGAAGCATCAGTTCTGGTTCAGCCTAAATCGGGTAAGAAAGTTATGATTTACAGTGATACATCATTGAGTGGGTAAACTGTGTTTTGATGCAGTAAGATAAAGTAATGGTCTATACTTTTAAACAATTAAAAATTGTATGAAAAGAATTACCTGATATATAGAAGTGGCAGTTAATGTTTTAGACTTGAAAACTGGTGATACTATTAGTTAGTGAAAAATATTTGAACCTCTCCACTGAATGAATTTTCGAGGACGAAAATTTTTAAAGAGGGGGAGAGTTGTAATAGCCCAAATTTCAGTGATGTCAGAAATAGTGGTTCGAGACCACCAAATCTGACAAATGAACTCGTAGATTATATTATTTAATATTTACGAGCCAAATGTAGCTTTTAAAAGATTTTTGAAATAGTAAATTGTGTTTTATAAAGATTTATTTGGTCAAGAAATTGAGAAAAAGAGGTATCGAGATCTCGGTGTTATAAACCGAGTCATAAATATTTTTATGAATATTTATGGAATGTCAATAAGGTAGTATTAAAATTTCGTTAGAAAATTTTGACGTTTGGGTGGTTAATTAAATAAAAAGGACTAAATTGAAAAAAGTGTAAAAGTTGCTAGAAGGATTAAATAGCTCAATTGTCAAATGAGGAAGGACCTAAAGTGCAAATAAGCCCAAAGGAGATATTTTGGGCGGCAATAGCTTAGAAAAATCAGGAAATGGGTGAAATAAGGGCAAAATTGGAAAATTGCCAAAATTAGCTAAATAAAAATGGGACCAAATTGGGATATCTAGAGTTCTCTTCATTTCTCTTCATTTTCATCAGCTGAAAAATAGCCATGGAAGAGGGTTCAAGATGGTTTTCATACTCTAGCTTCATGTAAGTTCAATTCTTGCTTTCTCCTTGAAATTTCCATGTTTTTAGACTTTTACAATTGGGTCCAACTTACTATGTCATTAGTTTTTGATTCTATGGCTAATTTTTAAAGTTGCTATGGATGATTTCTGGAAGCATATGATGAATAAACATAGAATTCAAGCTTTAATTTTGATATATGATGATTTTATCAAGTAAAATTGATGGAAATTGGTTTTAGGACCTAATTGTGAAAGAGTTTGGAATTAAGGTTTAATGCTAAAGTTCTGATTTTCAAGGGTTACAAATTAGTTTAAAATGATAGAATAAAGTATTAATTAAGAAAAATTAGCCCAATTGAGGGGTTAATTGGACAAGGACTGAATTGTATGAACTGTGAAATTTGGGGCAAAATGGAAATCAACACTTTGCACTAAAACAGTTTTGGACAGCAGCAGTAGTCTAACTTTAAAAAATCACCAAAAATTGTAGAAATCTAATTAGAGGATGAATAAAATATGGAATTAAAGCTTATTGAGTCTAGTTTCTTATAGAAGAAAGCAATCGAATTGTAAATCATGAGATATAATAGGTTTTGTGAGACAAGGTCAGAATGATTTCGGGTTCCCATGTTATGACTTTGAAAAATCATCAAAAATTGGATAAAAATAATTAGGGGCTTAAATTTATATTTTTAAAATCCTGAATGAGTCTATTTTCAAGAGAAACAAACGGGAACATCATCTGAATCCCGTATGAGGAGATAATTAATTTTTAGTGAAGAAGGGTCGGAACTGTCAGATAGCAGAACATGGGTGAATTTAAAGAATAAACTGTACTTATTGGCTAAACCAAAAATTCTGAAAATTTTATGGTAAGAAGATATGTGAGTCTAGTTTCAGGAAAAATTAGCGGATCTTAATTTGGAGTTCTGTAGCTTAAGATAAAAATAATTTAGTGACTATGACACGGATGGACAGCTTGAATATTCATATAAATAAATAGTGAAAAATTATAGATAATGTTACTTACAAGTGTGTTATTTATACTAAGGATGTGGATGGAGAGGAGGAGGAGGAAGAATATATGAACGACTTGTGTATAAATTGATCACATGCCTGATTATAATTGATAAATGTTGAATTAGAAATGATATAATATTTTATTTGGAATATTTATTATGAAATTATGATTATCGTTATAATACAAAAAAGAATTGAACTTGTGAGTTTATATGGCTAAATTTTAGTGATCATTTGTTAATTTTATGAACTTCATGATGTGTTATTTCATATGTATTGATGATAAAATCGTGAATAATGTAAAAGCATGAAAATTGAATAAATGATCAAATTGAGAACTTCAGTTCAGTGACAAGATGAATTGACGGAAAAGACCATGGTTGAACCATGGCAACAAGTGATAAGTGATAGCTTCGGCTACACTTATCTGATCAAGGACAAGTGAAAGTGATAAGTTATAGCTTCGGCTACACTTATCTGATCAAGGATAAGTGAAAGTGATAAGTGGTAGCTTCGACTACCTGATCAAGTGAAAAGTGGTAGCTCCGACTACCTGATCAGTGAAAAGTGGTAGCTCCGGCTACCTGATCAGTGAATAGTGGTAGCTTCGGCTACAAGTGACAAGTGATTTTCGTGTAAGACCATATCTGGGATATGGCATCGGTGTGATACGTGTTTAAGATGTAAGACCATAGTTGGGCTATGGCATTCTAGTGAAAAGTGATGAATTGACGGATAAGACCATGGTTGATCCATGGCAAAGTGTGAAACGTAGGTATGGTATTAACCATACTGAGTTAAGAAACGTAGGTATGGTATCATCCATACTAAGTTGTGAAATGTAGGTATGGTATTAACCATACTGAGTTAAGAAACGTAGGTATGGTATCATCCATACTGAGTTGTGAAACGTAGGTATGGTATTAACCATACTGAGTTAAGAAACGCAGGTATGGCATTTCCCATACCGAGTTGTGAAATGTAGGTATGGTATTTCAATGAGGAAAACCATACTGAGTTGTGAAACGTGGCACTGAGCAACGACGTACTCAAATTCGTAAGATGTTTCCTAATTTGATAATAAGTAATACAAGAGGAGTGAATCAAATGAGTGAGAAATATGGCTTGGAAAATAGACTAATTTGTGAAAATTAACTTTACTACACGGCTTAGCAACACGGGCGTGTACTAAGGCTGTGTGACCCGAGTTCCTTCATAGATGCAAGTCAGAGAGTTACACGCCCCAGAGACATGGCCATGTGAGCCACACGGCTATGCCACACGGACGTGTCCCCAATCACACGGCCGTGGGACCCTTGTACATGAGATAAACTTTGGGATTTTGCGAAAAATTTCATACGATTCTGATTTAGTCCCGACCCGATCCTAATGCATGATTTGGACCTCGAGGGTCCGTTAAAGGAACTTTTATAATCAATTTCGGTATTTGAACGATAAATGGTTTAAATTATCTGTAAGTGTTCCGTACTCCTCGGTAATGCCTCGTACTCTATTCCGGCAACGGATACGGGTAGGGGGTGTTACAATTAAGCACACATAATTGAGAACAAGATCCAAGTATTTATTATGTAAAACAAAAATCGAAAGGCAAAATTCCCTAGGCATTTAGAAAATTTGTTCATAATAGCAAATAAAAACATCACAAAGACAGTATAACCACAAGAAATAAAGGAACTCATAATAAATTTTAAAAGAAATCAAAAGGAGATATTCAATCTTGATGGAAATCTGCTTCCAAGTCAGCTTCAATGGCATTTTTCGAGTTGTTTTCTTCAATATTTTATGACGACTTACTTTACTCTTCTTATATTTGGTATATATAGGTCTTAGAATGCCCCAAAAACCTAAAATTTGCGTTTTTTCATGTTTCCGAAATGCAATTCACGAAATCCACATGGTCTGGCACATGGTCGTGTGGCAACTCGTGTGGCTCACATGACCGTGTGTCCAGCCCGTGTGGCTCCTGAAACTTGATTCGATTTTCTGATTTTCACTCATTTTTTCACTCATTTTGCTCCCAAATGCTCTTCTAAGTATAGAAACATAAATTTAAAGGATTAGGAGCATAAAATTTACCATTTTAAATCGAATAATCATCCAAAAAACGTATTAAGAATGAGGCTAAAACATGTTACTTTTGGCATTTATCAAATATACCCACACTTAAGCGTTTGCTTGTCCTCAAGAAAAATTCTCAACCCACATTCAAGTTAACTTCTCCTAATTTGGCATTTTCAGCAATAATGTTTCGAGATAATTCGCAAACAATCATGCATTAGAAATTCAACCAAAAGGACACTAAAGATTCAAGCAGTCCAAGCTAAAAAATTTGAAGCACAAAAATATAGGTGTCTCCCCTTATCTAAATAATTACCTTTAATTCAAAATCAACAAAAATTGACATCCTCACTAAAGATTTACTCTAAGCACTCCAAGTGTTTAAGGCTCAACTAATATGCACTCAATAGTCGAACAAGAAATGTCATTACCATAGGCTTTCTTAAAAATCAAATCTCCACCACTATAAAATGAGATGACACACCAGTTAAGAGGTCTTTAAAGGGTTGTGATGAAGCTTAAGTTAAAGGTTTGGAAAAGGCCAGAAAAGTTGGATATAATCGAGATTGAATTAATAAGTTACCAAAATAGAAAAACAATCAGTTGCTGAATCAAGAGAAATTACAAACTAACTATTCAAGCTCAATCATTCTTTTTTTCATTTTCATTTTGTTTCTCTCTTTTTTTCCTTTTTTTTATTTTTTGATTTTTATTAGAACAAAAATAAAATGCAGCAATTTTAAAAAAAATAAACATAGTTAGGCAACCAACCAAATCAAATCTCAACAAAAAAAGGGAGTCAATAACAAGGATAATTTTACAACATACATATGGGTTATGGGTTAACATTAACGGGTTAGAAAAAAATGTATTAGGATCAACAAGGTTTACTAAGGGTTAATTTAGTAGGTAAGCTTTTTACAGGTTAAGTGGGTTAAATCCTAAATGCCTCTATCATCTCAGTATATCAAAACAATAATGTGGTCTCGACATGTATAATCGAAACAAGTTTTAGAATAACAAATCAAGTTGACGCACTCACAACCAAAAATAAAATAAGCACGAAATAAAATATATGCTCTAGCTGAAAAGCTCACAAAAAATTATGGTTTTGATGTCAAACTTGCAATTTCAAAATTTCAAGATAATAATTCAATTCAATGAGACAACCTAAAATATTTATTTATGAAAAACAACTTATCATGCTTGACTCTCTCGTGACTTAAAGTATAAATCAACCAATACATAAAAATCCACAAATTAATCCAAAACAACTTCAATAAAAATTTCAAAAAAAATTTCACTTTAATGGAGGGTATGAGAAAATTACTTAAACACAACAAATGATTAAGGGGTTTTATAAAAAATATACAAATAACCTCCCCACACTTAAGATGTGCATTGTCCTCAATGTACAAACAGATATGAGTATAACCTCCCCACACTTAAGATGTGCATTGTCCTCAATGTACAAACAGATATGAGTATAGAATAAGCACAATATCAAAAGAGAGGGAGAGAACTGAAACTGCCCTGAATTTGGATGAAATCGCCAAAATAGTGAAAACTGACATTGTGGGCAAATCTAAATGAAGTGCATGTTTCCTAGCAAATTAATAAGAAGATAAACATAAATAAATAAGAAGATAAAGAGATTACAAACTCGAATAAAAACAACCATCAAAATAATAAAAATAACAGCATAGTTCAAAATAAAAATAAAATAAAGAAGTCTCACAAATAAAAATAACACAACTAACAAAAGAAAAGAAAAATAAAATAAAAGTAAAAGTACAACTGGAAATAAAAATAAATAAACTAGAATAGTAAATCTGGTCATGGATCGATGTCGTGCGAAATGTCGAGATCCTGAGGCGTATGATCAAGTGGAGAAATATGGAAATGCTGGCAAATCCGTTGCAAATACACCTCAATGGTATCGAGTTGTGCTGACTGCTACTGCTTAGTACGATAAATATCGTCGAGTGTGATTGAATGCATAGGTGCAGCAATAGAGGGGCTCGTAGGAGAAGTGGGAATGGGTCGCAATGGTGGTGGGGGATCATTGTCGAGATGATCATCATCCTCGTGCTAATGAGTCAGTCATAGCAACACATACTGATCACCGAAAGGCCCAAGCTGACGAGCAATCATCCTCATGTGTCTCATAATGTTTAAACCATGTGATATCATATCCCCAACCAAAGTAAGAGTACTAATCTGCTCGGGGGTCTCGAGGAGGTCGACGTGACGAGCCAAGAGTGTGATATATAGACCCATACAGAGAGTCTTCTTCGTGACCGCTCACTCTGATTACTACAACACTGGGCGACAAAGTGGGCTAGATCAATCAGATGCTGCCCATGCATGCTCCAAAAGAAATATGCATCTAAAGTGCCCACAACGCTCGTACTCTCCTTCTGGCCAGTCAATGTATGAGCTAGGATAGTGCGAATGTATCGCAAGGCTGGAGGAAGGCATCGAGCCTTGGACTGGCTCGGGTTATATGGAACGACAACCTCAACGATCTCTGACCAGTAGAGAGAGGCTGTATAATGGATGTGTCGTGAGAGGGAGGAGAGCTCGGTCGTTTCTAGGAAATCATCAGAGTATAGGTCGAGAGTGACACCAAAATCAGCAATACTAAAGTGTTGAGCGATACCCCCAAGACGGAATGATATAGCTCGAGGCTCGTCCCCCGACAAAAGCACCGACTGTAGAAAAAATATGGAGTAAAACTCCAATGTAAGCTCAGCATATGTCAGCTCCACGATCGTGAAGAATCGCTCCCATGGAGTCACGTCTAGTAGAGAATGAACCAGTGAAAATAAACCCACAGTTTGAAGGGCTTCCCAATCGATACATCGACCCACGCCCAAGGCTCTATCCTTAAGATTCTGGTACCTCTCCTCACAAGGCAGATGGTCGAAGGTGAGGTATTGGTGGCGGTTGGTTGGAGATGAGGAAGATGAAGTCCCAGTAGTTTTTCTTTTCTTGGAATGAGCGGGGACCCTACTCTTTCCTCATGCGTTCGACATTATGTACCTGAAATAAAATATAATAACCAAATATTAGCATGAATGAAGCAAATGTACGAATTAACACAATGGTCCCAATCCAATAAGCTACATAACAAACACCAAATCCAAACGAAAACTTGAACCAAAAGACCGAACAACTAATCTAATAATAATTTAACCAACACGTAACATGATATTAACAATGATAACATAGTAATAATAAAGATAAAATAAAGTCTAATAATTAATAAGAATAAGAATAAAACTGACAATAATTAAACCTAACTAAGAAAATAATAATAATAATAAATAAAATATGCAAAAATAAAAGGGTTGAAACCAAACGGTGGGGGTTTTGGCAGACAGCGGTGACAGAGGCACGACAGTTAGCGGCGTTGGAGGAAGGGCTCTGATGAGGCGCGGGGAAGGGAACTAGGTTTGGGTGTTGATTGCGATTGGAAGGTGAAAGAACTGGTTAGATAGGTGGTGTGAGGAAACGGTTACCGAACAGGGAGGAAAGGGAAAGGGGGATTCGAAGGTGGGTCGATGAGGGTTTCGACCGATGAAGGGGAAAAGAGGGAGAAAAATGGATGGTAGAGGAAACAACGCAATGGACAGTGGGGGAAGGAAAGGGAAAATGAGAAGCATGGGTGTAACACCCTTAACCCGTATCCGTCGCCAGAATAGGGTTACAAGGCATTAACATGCAAAACACAGGTCATGTAACATCCTAAATTTACGGGCCTATACATTTAGTGTAGGGATAGGTTTACTATGTTAATTTAATTGATAGGGGTCTAAATTTGGGCTTAGAATTAGGCAAAAGGCCCGTTATTAAAGTGGCATCATTAACAGCTTAAAAGGAACAAGTTTTGGGTCGCAAGGAGCCCATGTTTTAGGCCAAATTCGGCACTTTAAATGAAGAGAGGGTGACGCCACACACAAGGAATTAGGGGCCCAAGTATTAAGTTTAATGAGGTCCAAATATTTTAATTTAAGTGAGTTAAATTTGGCATTAGGGATTAGTAGAGGTGGATGGCTACAAGGCTATAAAATAGGAGAATTTATGTGGATTTTTAAGTGATAATATCATAGATAAAAAGGAGAAAAGTTAGGAGCTTATCTTCAAGGGAAGTGTTGGCCTAAAATCCACCACCTAGAGGAGTGTAAAATTCGGCTCTTCGCATGGCAAGGAGGGTGCCGAATTTCTCCTCTCTTTAGCTTGAATTTTAAGGGCGTTTTGGGTTTTAGCAATGAGGTGCCAAAATATCTATAAATAGGGGGGCTAGCTCATTGATTCTGACACTGAAAACCCTGAATTTCTCTCCCATTGTGCCGAAATTCCCTAGCCTCTCCCTCTCCAATTTCTTTTCTCCAATTTCTTCTAAAAGCCGAAAACTCTATTATTCTCTTCTCTTCTTTCTTCTAAAAAGCCGAAAGCCGAAAACTCCATTATTCTTTTCTCTTCTTTCTTCAACTAAAAGCCGAAACTACTTAGATTTCTTCCTATCATCTTCTCTTCTGATCTTTTCAAAAAGCTGGAATCTCTAAGGGATAGTCGAATTCTCTGCGTTAAGGTGAGTGTCGATTTTCCTATCTCTTCAATCTCTCTTTCAATTTTTAAGAGACAAGGCCGAATGGCCACTTGGTTGTTAAGGCTGCCGAATGAAGCTAATATTTCCTCTCTTTTGCGTTTGGGCGGTATTCCGAGATTTGAAGGAAACCTGATCATCTAGATTTAAAAGTCAAAAATCGCTAGTCTCTAATTCCGGGATTTCAAGGTAAGGGGTTCTTTTTAGATTTCCGTTAGGTTCGCTATCGTATAAGTAATCTTAACCAAATGTTATGGTTTAACAACCCTATTTCGTTATAGTAGTTCTGACAAGGACTTTTGATGGAATCAAACATGGATCAGGCAAAGGAGAGGATTGGGTCCGTAAACCCAATCCCTAAATTTAAGAAACAAGCGGTGTCAGCGGATTCGAGATTGGCCACCGGTGTGGACCAAGCTTCACGAACAGAATAGTAGGCGATTAGCGATGCGTGTCGGTTTCTGATAGTGTCGACATAGAGAGTGTCGTCTTAACCGTAACCAGGTGTGTAGATCTCTAACACACTAATAACATGTATGTGTATATATATGTTTATGTTATGGGCGAAAAGCCCGAAAGTGGGCTGTAAAAACAGTCGTGTTACCTAGAAAGGGTAGGCAAGGAATGCCAGGTACGTAATCATAGAACCTCTCTATGTGTATCGATGTATGCGATAGACTGTGATCTTTTAGGTAATATATGTTTGATTTTGCATGAATGTATGCATGGGATGGGCGACTGATATGATGAAGGGGAAGAGCATGATAGGTCACTTGGTGATCGGTGGTAGAAATCCCACGTTATATAAATGTTAGGTCACAATAGTGATCGGTGGTAGAAATCCCACGTTACATAAATGATAGGTCACAATTGTTGATCGGTGGTCGAGCCACGTTATATTCATTCTGATTTACGAGGAATAGGCGCATGTCCGTCGATGTGGTGTGTAGCGGTTGGTGGGTTAATTGTAGAAATCCCCAAGGTGTGATGGTTGGTACGGGTTGGTGTGTAGAGGATGGATTTTTAGGCTGGGATGGGCCATGATGCATATTTAGTTACCCTTGTATGGGCCAAGGCCCATAATGTGTTTGTGGGCCTAAAGCCTTTTATGTGTTTTCGGGATTTGCACACTGAGTCTTGGTGACTCACCCTATTATTTTTCCTAATATTTCAGATGAGCAGTAGATCGTGGACATGGGAGCCGAGACGGACTCGAGGGGCCATCAAGTTATTTAATTTCATAGACTATTTCGGTTTTTTTTATTTAAGTTATAATTTTTTGGATTATTTATGTAATAAGGCCCCATGGCTTAGGTTATAAGTTGATACTTGTTAATGTTTATGTTTTTTTTCATTCACGATCAAAGACTTATGATTAAAAGAAATAAAAATGGGATTTTCACACATTATTTAAAATGACACTTGTTTGGAAAAAAATAATAAAATTTCAAAGATTTTCTACCAGTGCCACCTATTTAAAGATTATCTACAAAAATGACTAAGTTTTTCAGAATCATTCCAAGTAAAGTTTTTAACCTTAAAATCGTAGCATACCAGATCTGGTCGTAACGTTTGGGCCGGGTTTGGGGTGTTACATTTTGGTATCAGAGCCCAGTTCAACACTCGGGCTGTGAAATGGGTCTAGTAGTGTTTTGAAAATTTATGTGAAATTGAGAAAAAATGCGGAAGAAGATATGGCCGTCGAGTCTCATCAAGCACCCGATCCACACAGTAAGTATTCGAACTCCTGATTGTGATATAAATGTGGGCTTAATGGGCCTTATGGGACGTGAGACTATCTAGGTTAGAACTTGATGGACTCTAGGCTTAGACAAACAACTCTTCAAATCCTTAAGACTTAATTTCACTAAACAAAACACAGTAAGCGAGTCGCAAGACTAAGGTGTGGCAACAGCATATGCATGTCTAGGAATAGATCCTAAGAGCTTGGTATTTAAGCGGTCCAAGTGACTCACCTCCTCTTCGTTGGAATCTTACAGTGCGTAGTGATTGTTCACCCTAGCTATAAGGACTTGTTCATGGGTTTGAACCCATAATTAAAACCCGAAAGGGACCAACCACCCTATTTTGGCAAACAAAAACCCTAAGTTTTGTACATTTCCAAAAGATACACTTGATTTGAAAATGTTCACAACTATGAAAAATTTACCCAAAACCCCTATGTTTACAAGAGTAACTAGATTTTCCAAAGTGCCCCTGTTTTGAAAAAAAAACATCAAAATATTCTGGTTTGTAAATTACCGAAATACCCCGGATTGTAAAATTACCAATATTCCCCCGGATTGTAAAAATTACCAAAATACCCTTCTTTCACAAAATCACCAAGGAACTTTATTATGAAAAGTTACGAAAATACCCTCAGAGGATAAAATTACGAAAATACCCCTAGGTAGTGAATCAACGAAAACACCTTTACGTGAAGAATGTAAGTGCTTGGATGTTATTTGTATGATGTATGTGTTTTATTTTAGTTAGAGGTTACAAACTTGAGACTGTATTGTGAATGCGAATTCGAAAGAACTACTCTTAAACTATTGTTCATAAAAGCTGTTAAGTGGTTAATCAATGGAAGAAAACTAATATTTCATAAAATTTCTAAACAGATAAACGCGAATCGGTAAAATGAGTACAAGGGGTCGAGGACATCCGCCACGTGGTCGTGGTAGGGGTAGAATGACCGTGTCAGAACCAGTAGGATCTTGCCATGGATCTGGTAACGAGATGTCGGTACCGGGAGGAGGAATTTCAGATTGCATCACGAGATGACGCGGTATCTCGTGCAATGTTAAGGGTTTTAGAGAGGGTTCTTTGGGGTAGGTATGGGCACGGAGCCGGAAATCTGTCTTGGGCGGCTTAGGGCCAATAGGGTAGAAGTGTTTAGGGAATTTCAGGGTAGCCCCAAGTTCACCGAGTATTGGTTGGAGGCGGTAGAACGAATAATGGATGATTTGGATTTCACGGAGGAGGAGAAGTTGAAAGGGGTTGTATCCTCCCGAGGATGAAGCCTATCAATGGTGGCTTACGGTGAAGGATGATGAGTGCGATGGTGGCCAGTATCACTTGGGATTTCTTTAAAATAGCGTTTGAGAATAAGTACATTGGATCGAGTTATGTGGATGCGCAACGCAGAGCATTTCGAATCAGTGCGGGGAGTAGGTCGTGTGGTGCGTATGAAGTGAATTCTTACGCTTTAGCCGTTATGCTCGTGGGATGGTAGCCACGAGCATGATCGTTGTGTTAGGTTCGAAGATGGTCCGAGGATGATTTGCGTGTTTTAATATCCCCACAATGGAGAGGGAATTTCTTCATTCCTAGTAGAAAAGGCTAAGATAGCCGAGGAAGTAAAGCGGACCAAAAAAGCTGAATCGAGATAGAGATAGGGGTGGAGATAAGAGGAATTTTGGATCGTCAGAGGCAGCTGGGCAAGCTCAGAAAAGACCCAGGTCGGACGGACCGAGACGGGATGAGAGACCTGCTGCTGCTAGTCAGACACAGAAGTGTGCTCGATGTGGTAAATTCCATGAAGGTGAGTGTTGGGCGGGCAGTGGGAAGTGCTTTAGGTGTGGATCTACGGACCACCAAGTTAGAATCTGTCGCGAAAGAACGGGCGCGTGAAGGGTCCACAGTCAAGAGAATGCACCGCCGGGTAGAGGAGGTCAACAACCACCAAGGGGCCGTGGTCAAGGCAATGGTGGCAATGGCACAGGACATGGTCGTGGAGATGCAGGTTATGCTGAGGTGAGGCGGCCAGCCTTGGTCCATGCAGCACGTCGCCAAGGGGACGAGGACGCTCTAGATGCTAACATCGGTGCGTACTCTACCATAGTATACTAAGTGTTTCTTTTGGCTTTAGAATCGGAGTGCGCAAATGAAAGCATAGTGGTGAGACTTGGGTAGTACGATTAATAGTTAGTTGGAAATTTCGAGGACGAAATTTCTTTAAGGGGTAGAAGAGCAGTAACATCCTAAATTTACGGGCCTATACATTTAGTGTAGGGATAGGTTTACTATGTTAATTTAATTGATAGGGTCTAAATTTGGGCTTAGAATTAGGCAAAAGGCCCAGATTAAAGTGGCATCATTAACAGATTAAAAGGAACAAGTTTTGGGTCGCAAAGGAGCCCATGTTTTAGGCCAAATTTGGCACTTTAAATGAAGAGAGGGTGACGCCACACACAAGGAATTAGGGGCCCAAGTATTAAGTTTAATGAGGTCCAAATATTTTAATTTAAGTGAGTTAAATTTGGCATTAGGGATTAGTAGAGGTGGACGGCTACAAGGCTATAAAATAGGATAATTTATATGGATTTTTAAGTGATAATATCATAGATAAAAAGGAGAAAAGTTAGGAGCTTATCTTCAAGGGAAGTGTTGGCCGAAAATCCACCACCTAGAGGAGTGTAAAATTCGGCTACTGCATGGCAAGGAGGGTGCCGAATTTCTCCTCTCTTTTAGCTTGAATTTTAAAGGCGTTTTTCGGTTTTTAGCAATAGAGTGCCAAAATATCTATAAATAGGGGCTAGCTCATTGATTCGACACTTTGAAAACCCCAATTTCTCTCCCATTGTGCCGAAATTCCCTAGCCTCTCCCTCTCCAATTTCTTTTCTCCAATTTCTTCTAAAAGCCGAAAACTCTATTATTCTCTTCTCTTCTTTCTTCTAAAAAGCCGAAAGCCGAAAAATCCATTATTCTTTTCTCTTCTTTCTTCAACTAAAAGCCGAAACTACTTAGATTTCTTCCTATCATCTTCTCTTCTGATCTTCTCAAAAAGCTGGAATCTCTAAGGGGTAGTCGAATTCTCTGCGTTAAGGTGAGGGTCGATTTTCCTATCTCTTTAATCTCTCTTTCAGTTTTTAAGAGACAAGGCCGAATGGCCACTTGGTTGTTAAGGCTGCCGAATGAAGCTAATATTTCCTCTCTTTTGCGTTTGGGCGGCATTCCGGGATTTGAAGGAAACCTGATCATCTAGATTTAAAAGCCAAAAATCGCTAGTCTCTAATTTCGGGATTTCAAGGTAAGGGGTTCTCTTTAGATTTCCGTTAGGTTCGCTATCGTATAAGTAATCTTAACCAAATGTTATGGTTTAACAACCCTATTTCGTTATAGTAGTTCTGACAAGGACTTTTGATGGAATCAAACATGGATCAGGCAAAGGAGAGGATTGGGTCCGTAAACCCAATCCCTAAATTTAAGAAACAAGCGGTGTCAGCGGTTCGAGATTGGCCACCGGGCTGTGGACCGGCTTCTGAACAGAATAGTAGGCAGTTAGCAGTCGTGTCGGTTTCTGATAGTGTCGACATAGAGAGTGTCGTCTTAACCATAACCAGGTGTGTAGATCTCTAACACACTAATAACCTGTATGTGTATATATATGTTTATGTTATGGGCGAAAAGCGGAAAGTGGGTCAGTAAAAGCAATCGTGTTACCTGTAAAGGGTAGGCAAGGAATGCCGTGCGTAATCATAGAACCTCTCTGTGTGTATCGATGTATGCGATAGACTCGATCTTTTAGGTAATATATGTTTGATTTTGCATGAATGTATGCATGGGATGGGCGACGATATGATGAAGGGGAAGAGCATGATAGGTCACTTGGTGATCGGTGGTAGAAATCCCGTTATATATAAATGTTAGGTCACAATAGTGATCGGTGGTAGAAATCCCACGTTACATAAATGATAGGTCACAATGATGATCGGTGGTCGAGCCACGTTATATTCATTCCTGATTTACAGGAATAGGCAGCATGTCTGTCGATGTGGTGTGTAGCGGTTGGTGGGTTGATTGTAGAAATCCCCAAGGTGTGATGGTTGGTACGAATTGGTGTGTAGAGGATGGATTTTTAGGCTGGGATGGGCCATGATGCATATTTAGTTACCCTTGTATGGGCCAAGGCCCATAATGTGTTTGTGGGCCTAAAGTCTTTTATGTGTTTTCGGGATTTGCACACTGAGTCTTGGTGACTCACCCTATTATTTTTCCTAATCTTTCAGATGAGCAGTAGATCGTGGACATGGGAGCCGAGACGGACTCGAGGGGCCATCAAGTTATTTAATTTCATAGACTATTTCGGTTTTTTTTATTTAAGTTATAATTTTTTGGATTATTTATGTAATAAGGCCCCATGGCTTAGGTTATAAGTTGATACTTGTCAATGTTTATGTTTTTTTTCATTCACGATCAAAGACTTATGATTAAAAGAAATAAAAATGGGATTTTCACACATTATTTAAAGTGACACTTGTTTGGAAAAAAATAATAAAATTTCAAAGATTTTCTACCAGAGCCACCTATTTAAAGATTATCTACAAAAACGACTAAGTTTTTCAGAATCATTCCAAGTAAAGTTTTTAACCATAAAATCGTAGCATACCAGATCTGGTCGTAACGTTTGGGCCGGGTTTGGGGTGTTGCAGGTCATATCAATTATTTACTGTTTATAAGGTCAAAATTGAATCAACAAGACCAAGTAATCTTCCATAATTCAAAACACATAAATATAAAACTTTATACACATGTACATACTAGACTTAACTACTAATTCGGGGCATGAAAATTAAAACTGTCTATCTGCATCATGTTGACTAAATTGACTATAACTCGAGTTACGAAACTCGAAATTTAGATCCTTAAATTTTCCTTGAAACTAGACTCATATATATTCTTACTATAATTTTTACAGAATTTTTCATGTGGCCAATTAGTACAGTTTAATCATTAAAGTTTCCCCTATTTCACTGTTTGATGGTTCTGACCTATCTTTACAAAAACTCAATTATCTAATTGTACAGAATTCAAATAATGTTTTAGTTTATTTCAATCAAAAATAGACTAATTAAGGATTCTAAGCATATAAACTATACTCCATGATTATTTTTGTACCATTTTTAATAATTTCTCCAAGACAGAACAGGGGATCACGAATTCATTCAGAACTAGTCTCACTAAAATTTAAATATCTCATAATATAAAATTTATTTTCCTATTATGTTTCTTTCATACAAAAATAGACACAATAAGATTTAATTATATATCTTATTAACTTTCTAATTCCATTTATCCTATTTTTGGTGATTTTTCAAAATCACGTCACTGCTGCTAACCAAAACTGTTTCATTGCAAAATATGGTTAACTAGTTTATAACATCTTTACTCCATTTCATTTAAACTCTATACACTAACCATACTTATATATACTAAAACCAAATCAACCAAAACCACAACCAAACATAATCATCAAGCCAAAATATAAATTCCAAGATTAACAAGATGGACAAGTCATTTTCGCATGGCTTATATTTACAACATCAAAACATCATCCAAATATTAGGCTAGCCTATACATGCCTTAAATTCAAAATCCCAACATTTAAAGTACCAAAATAAGTCGATAGTGTGGATGACTTTGATGGCGAATCCCGAGCTCGTAGCTTACTACCGAAATCTATAAAACATAATAACAGAACACACAAAGTAAGTTAACTTAGCTTAGTAAGTCTTAAGCAATTAAAACGAATCGATTTAAACACTCAAACATTTTAAAACAATTACTTAATATCATATAATTTATAACTTAACACATTTGGTCTATTATTGCCGAACGCCAATACCTCATTTAACTTAATAATCATCACTATCTTGCCTTTAACAAACAAATTACCATTTCGGCATAAGGTTCAAATATAAAATATCAACTCTTAACCATCTACTCGTATTACATATGCATATAATTCAATAAAATCACATATATATATATATATACACAAATAAGTAAATGCTCTGTACTTATTAACTTCGCATAAATAAATGTATATACACATGTCCATTTGACATCTCATATATTCAAATATCTAATATTAATGTAATAACAATGTGTCCACAAAATCAAAAGGCCGAATACACATGAACATTAGTTTCTTTCTAGCTTGACAAACTTCACATATATGCTTACCTATTTGATCGAACATGAATACTCAATTAAATAACTCATGAGCACATACCTGTATGGCCGAATATAAACAAACTCGTATTATCATTGGTTTGCTCAATAAACATATAACTAGGTAAGCTCATAAACCATAAGTCGATATTACTTCACCGGTTTAAAACCTGCTAGGCATAAGCTTGAATTTCACACCGGCACTAAGCCTGCTAGACCCGAGGTCTGATATCCATTCACCGGCAATAAGCCTGCTAGGCAATAAGCCCGAAAAGTTCACCAGCCCAAGGCTTGCTAGGCTCTAAGCCTGAATAGTAATACTTTAGATTATCTCACATGCATCGTTTCATATATCAAACCTATTACTCATTTCGAAATCCTGGTATGATCAATCAAATAGCATATAACAATCAAATATCTTAACCAACTCAAATATTTACATAGTCAAATTCGGCTTTTGCATAATATATTTACAATGTTTCCATAATTCAGCATATAATAGGTTACACAAATAATTTACGACGTATATTTGCTTAAAGACTTACCTCGGATATTGTCGGACAACAAAAATCGGCTATTCGATAATTTTCGTTTTTCCCCGATCCAAGTCCATTTTATTTTGTTCTTGATCTAAACATGTTCAAATTAAGCTCATTCAAACACATTTATATTCAATTTAGTCCTAAAACACATAAATGGGCAAATTACCATTTTTCCCCTAATATTTTACACTTTTACTATTTAGTCCTATTTGCTCAAAACATAAAATACAGAAAATTTAGCTAAACACCCTTAGGGCCGAATATTCCTATACTTCATACAAGTCCATGCATTTCGTTTATTTCACATTTTAGTCCCTCAAAAATTTATTTTTGCAATTTAATCCAAATTACTCAAATTTATCAAAAATCCAAAGACAAAACATATTAATCTAACACATATATTTCATAATTCATCCTTAAACAACATAAATAACCAACTATCATCAATAGCTCAACTCAAAATATTCATCAAACTCAAAAATTAAAGCATGGGTCTTGAAGTATTCGAAGCAACGATTTCAAAAACGTAAAAATTATCAAAAACCGAAAACTAAACATACCTTATTCAAGCTAAATTGTTGCCGAAATTCAAAGCTTCCCTAAGTTCTTTTTCTTTTCTTAGTTTCGGCTATTCCTTGAGAAAGATGAATATGTTTTCATTTTTTATGTTATAAAGTATATTATAATAACTTATTATTAAATTACTAAACTAACCATTACTTATAATTATTCAAACACTTTAACTAGTGGACATAAATGTCTTATGCCGTCCACTATCCTCTAATAAGGTTAAATTTTAAGTTTAATACTTCCCCTTTAAAAGACAACATCAATTTAGTCCTTGCACATTAAACTATCACATTTATAATTTATTCGATTAAGCCCCTTTTTTTGCTTAATTAAGCACACAAACAATCAAATTTTTATACGAAACTTTCACACATTATAACTCACATATATTTAACACAGAAAATAATATTTAAAGATTTTTCAGGCTCGGATTCGTGGTCCCGAAACCACCGTTCCGATTAGGGACAAATTCGGACTGTTACAACTCTCCCTCCCTTAGGGATTTTCGTCCCCGAAAATCTTACCGGTAAATAGGTTCGGATAACGCTCTTTCATCGTATCCCCTGACTCCCAAGTTGCTTCCTCAACTCCATGCTTTTGCCACAGTACTTTAACTAAGGGAATTTTCTTATTTCTCAATTCTTTTATCTCTCGAGCCAAAATACAAATCGGTTCCTCTTCATACGTCATATCAGGCTGAATCTCAACCTCTACCGGACAAATCACATGTGAAGGATCAGATCGATATCTTCGAAGCATCGAGACATGAAAGACATTATGAATCTTTTCTAATTCAGGTGGTAGTTGCAATCTATAAGCAACCGGCCCGATACGCTCTGTGATTTCATACGGTCCAATGAATCTCGGACTCAACTTGCCTTTACGACCGAATCTGAGTACTTTCTTCCACGGTGAAACTTTCAAAAATACTCGATCTCTAATCTGAAACTCAATGTCTTTACGTTTCAAATCTAAGTATGACTTTTAATGATCTGATGCAGCTTTCAAACTATCACGGATTACTGCTACTTTCTGTTCAGTTTCTTTAATCAAATCAACCCCGTGTATCTTGTTTTCACTAAGCTCGGTCCAGTACAATGGTGTACGAAATTTACGACCGTTAAAAGCTTCGTAGGGTGCCATTTTGATACTAGATTGAAAGCTATTATTGTAAGCAAGTTCAATCAAAGGTAAGTATCGCTCCCATGTACCTTCAAACTCGAGGACGCAACATCTCAACATATCCTCAAGTATCTGAATGAACATGACATTTCTCACCGAACAGATAATGACGCCAAATCTTTAACGCAAACACAATGGCTGCCAGCTCCAAATCATGTGTCGGATAGTTTCTTTCGCGTGTGGCTTCAACTGTCTCTCGAGGCATAAGCTATGACTTTGCCTTCTGCATCAAAACACAACCCAAACCATTCAAAGATGCATCACTATAAATAACAAATTCTTTACCCGGTTCAGGCTAAACTAATACTGGAGCTTCGGTCAAAAGAGCTTTCAACTGATCGAAACTTTTCTGACCACTCGAACTTAACATCTTTTTGTAATAGCTTTGTTAACGGTGTAGCTATCATAGAAAAACCTTTCACAAATCGTCTGTAGTAACCAGCAAGCCCCAGAAAACTTCGAACTTTAGAAACATTTCTAGGTGGTTTCCAATCAAGTATAGCAAATATTTTATTCGGATCAACCCGAATACCTGAGGCTGAAACAACATGGCCCAGAAAACTAACTTCACATAACCAAAACTCACACTTGCTAAACTTTGCATACAACTGTTTATCTCGCAAAGTTTGTAGCACAAGTCTCAGGTGCTCAGCATGCTCGGTTTCATCTCTGGAGTAGATCAGAATATCATCTATAAACACTACCACAAACCGATCCAAATACTGACTAAAAATCGATTCATCATATCCATAAAAACAGCAGGTGCATTAGTGAGTCCGAAAGGCATAACCAAGAACTCATAGTGTCCGTACCTCATTCGAAAAGCAGTCTTTGGCACATCGGAATCTCTGACTCGCAACTGATAATAACCCGATCTCAAATCTATCTTTGAAAACACTGAAGCCCCTTTCAGTTGATCAAACAAGTCGTCAATCCGTGGCAACGGGTATTTATTCTTTATAGTCACCTTATTTAACTGTCGGTAATCAATACACATTCGCATAGTTTTATCTTTCTTTTTCACAAGTAGAACTGGCACACCCCAGGGAGAGAAACTCGGTCGTGCAAAACCCCTATCTGTCAACTCTTGCAACTGTGCTTTCAACTCTTTTAATTCAGTAGGTTCCATCCGATACGGACCTATCGAAATCGGATTCGTCCCCGGTACTAATTCAATACCAAACTCCACCTATCGAATAGGTGGTAAACCCGGTAATCCTTCAGGAAACACATCTGAATAATCGCACACAACTGGTACAGATTCAATCTTCTTTTCAGTCACTTTACTATCAAACACATAAGCAAAGTAAGCTTCATACCCTTTTCTCACATACTTTCGAGCTAACATCGAAGATATTACTGCTGGTAACCCATTCAGATCATTAGATTCAATCCGAATAATTTCACCGTTCTGACATCTCAGATCAATAGTCTTTCTTTTGCAATTAACAACAGCATCTTGCAAAGTCAACCAGTCCATACCCAAAATTATATCGAATTCATCAAAAGGCAACAACATCAAATCGGCTGGAAAACATGAATCTCGAATTATCAACGGGCAATTTTTACACACTTTGTCAACCAAAACACACCGGCCCAGGGGGTTTGAACTCAAATCACAAACTCGATGACTCAACAGTGAGTCTTCATCGGATACTAATGTTTCACACACATAAGAATGAGTCAAACCAGGATCAATTAAAGCAATAACACTAGTATCATAAAGAGTGAAAATACCGGTAATAACATCTGGGGAAGAAGCATCCTCACAGGCGCGTATAGTATATGCTCTAGCAGGTGCACGAGCCTCAGATCGAACCGCTGTGCCCTTTGTTCCTCTCTGACTGCCACCTACATTACCCGAATACCTGAGTGGTCTACCTCGCGCTGACATGTTGCTCGGTCTCGCATTCTAAACAGTCTTTTGCTCGGCTAACATCGGGCACTCCCGGATAAAATGATCCATCGATCCACATTTAAAACAGGACTGATCATGCAATCTACAACTCCCAGAATGCCATTTTCCATAATGCTTGCACTCAACCCTGTTCTGCTGAATGTTACCAACACTGGCAATCGATGTGGCTCGGGAACCCGCAGGAGGTCGGTCTCGGTCTCGTCTAGAAAAGTCTGAAACAGCTTTAAGTTGACTAGAATCATCTCTGAACTTCTTTGATACCGAGTGAAAAGTCTTACTCGATGATCGTTTACGAAAATCTCTGGCTTCCAATTCAGCTTTTCTTTTCTCTTTTCCAAGCTCTTCGACTTTACATGCTCGTTCAACAAGTACCACGAACTCTTTAATCTCAAGTATGCCGACCAGCAACTTAATGTCTTCATTCAAACCATCTTCAAATCTTTTACACATGATTGCTTCGTTGAAACACATTCGCGAGCATATCGACTCAAATTTATAAATTTCCGTTCATACTCGATTCTGATCCATACGACCTGTTTCAATTCCGAGAAATTCTTTGCGTTTTTGGTCGATGAATCTCTGGTGATGTATTTCTTACGGAACTCGATGCGAAAAATTCCTGTGTTACTTTCTCTTTCGGAACCACCGATACTAGTGTATTCCACCAGTGATATGCGGTGTCTCGTAATAAGGATATAGCACATTTTAAACTTTCATCTGGAGTACATGATAGCTCGTCGAACACACAGATAGTATTATCAAGCCACAGCTCAGCTCGTTCCGCATCATCATCATCATTAGCTTTAAACTCTTCGGCCCCGTGTTTCCTGATTTTATCAACAGGAGGCCTGCTAAATCTCATCGGATCTATCATTGGAGGTACCATAGGTATCGGAGATGGATTATTCAGGGGTGGAGGGTGTTGTACAGCCGGATTAGTCCGGATATACTGTGTAAACCAATCATTCATCATTTGGTAGAAGGCTTGTCTAGCCTCCCCTCTGGATTACAAGAAGTAGGTCGAGAATCTGTCGGCGCTGTCCCAGGCACGAGATTAGGCGCTACGCTCTCGACATCATCAGCTACGGCTCTATCGGGATCCATTTACTATATAAAAACACAATTCAGATGTTAGAAGTCATCACACTATCGCATTATAATTTAAGGTATGTATATCTAGACTCAAACGCTCTACGGTAGTCCTAGAATTGACTAAACTGTAAGCTCTGATACCAATTAAATGTAACACCCTTAACCCGTATCCGTCGCCAGAATAGGGTTACAAGGCATTAACATGCAAAACACAGGTCATATCAATTATTTACTGTTTATAAGGTCAAAATCGAATCAACAAGACCAAGTAATCTTCCATAATTCAAAACACATAAATATAAAACTTTATACACATGTACATACTAGACTTAACTACTAATTCGGGGCATAAAAATTAAAACTGTCCATCTGCGTCATGTTGACTAAATTGACTATAACTCGAGTTAAGAAACTCGAAATTTAAATCCCTAAATTTTCCTTGAAACTAGACTTATATATCTTCTTATTATAAATTTTCCAGAATTTTTCATGTGGCCAATTAGTACAGTTTAATCATTAAAGTTTTCCCTATTTCACTGTTTGATGGTTCTGACCTATCTTTACAAAAACTCAATTATCTCATTTTACAGAATTCAAATAATGTTTTAGTTTATTTCAATCAAAAATAGACTCATTAAGGATTATAAGCATATAAACTATACTCCATGATTATTTTTGTACACTTTTTAATAATTTCTCCAAGACAGAACAGGGGATCACGAATTCATTCAGAACTAGTCTCACTAAAATTTAAATATCTCATAATATAAAATTTATTTTCCTATTATGTTTCTTTCATATAAAAATAGACACAATAAGCTTTAATTATATATCTTATTCACTTTCTAATTCTATTTCTCCTATTTTTCGTGATTTTTCAAAATCACGTCACTGCTGCTAACCAAAACTGTTTCATTGCAAAATATGGTTAACTAGTTTATAACATCTTTACTCCATTTCATTTAAACTCTATACATTAACCATACTTATATATACTAAAACCAAATCAACCAAAACCACAACCAAACATAATCATCAAGCCAAAATATAAATTCCAAGATTAACAAGATGGACAAGCCATTTTCGCATGGCTTATATTTACAACATCAAAACATCATCCAAATATTAGGCTACCCTATACATGCCTTAAATTCAAAATCCCAACATTTAAAGTACCAAAATAAGTCGATAGTGTGGATGACTTTGATGGCGAATCCCGAGCTCGTAGCTTACTACCGAAATCTATAAAACAGAATAACAGAATACACAGAGTAAGCTAACTTAGCTTAGTAAGTCTTAAGCAATTAAAACGAATCAATTTAAACACTCAAACATTTTAGAACAATTACTTAATATCATATAATTTATAACTTAACACATTTGGTCTATTATTGCCGAACGCCAATACCTCATTTAACTTAATAATCATCACTATCTTGCCTTTAACAAACAAATTACCATTTCGGCATAAGGTTCAAATATAAAATATCAACTCTTAACCATCTACTCGTATTACATATGCATATAATTCAATAAAATCACATATATATATACACAAATAAGTAAATGCTCTGTACTTATTAACTTCGCATAAATAAATGTATATACACATGTCCATTTGACATCTCATATATTCAAATATCTAATATTAATGTAATAACAATGTGTCCACAAAATCAAAAGGCCGAATACACATGAACATTAGTTTCTTTCTAGCTTGACAAACTTCACATATATGCTTACCTATTTGATCGAACATGAATACTCAATTAAATAACTCATGAGCACATACCTGTATGGTCGAATATAAACAAACTCGTATTATCATTGGTTTGCTCAATAAACATATAACTAGGTAAGCTCATAAACCATAAGTCGATATTACTTCACCGGTTTAAAACCTGCTAGGCATAAGCTTTGAATTTCACACCAAAGACTAAGCTCGCTAGGGCCCGAGGTCCGATATCCATTCACCTACAATAAGCCCGCTAGGCAATAAGCCCGAAAAGTTCACCAGCCCAAGGCTTGCTAGGCTCTAAGCCTGAATAGTAATACTTTAGATTATCTCACATGCATCGTTTCATATATCAAACTTATTACTCATTTCGAAATCCTGGTATGATCAATCAAATAGCATATAACAATCAAATATCTTAACCAACTCAAATATTTACATAGTCAAATTCGGCTTTTGCATAATATGTTTACAATGTTTCCATAATTCAGCATATAATAGGTTACACAAATAATTTACGACGTATATTTGCTTAAAGACTTACCTCGGATATTGTCGGACAACAAAAACCGGCTATTCGATAATTTTCGTTTTTCCCCGATCCAAGTCCATTTTCTTTTGTTCTTGATCTAAACATATTCAAATTAAGCTCATTCAAACACATTTATATTCAATTTAGTCCTAAAACACATAAATGGGCAAATTACCATTTTGCCCCTAATATTTTACACTTTTACTATTTAGTCCTATTTGCTCAAAACATAAAATACAGAAAATTTAGCTAAACACCCTTAGGGCCGAATATTTCTATACTTCATACAAGTCCATGCATTTCATTTATTTCACATTTTAGTCCCTCAAAAATTTATTTTTACAATTTAATCCAAATTACTCAAATTTATCAAAAATCCAAAGACAAAACATATTAATCTAACACATATATTTCATAATTCATCCTTAAACAACATAAATAACCAACTATCATCAATAGCTCAACTCAAAATATTCATCAAACTCAAAAATTAAAGCATGGGTCTTGAAGTATTCAAAGCAACGATTTTAAAAACGTAAAAATTATCAAAAACCGAAAACTAAACATACCTTATTCAAGCTAAATTGTTGCCGAAATTCAAAGCTTCCCTAAGTTCTTTTTCTTTTTTTAGTTTCGGCTATTCCTTGAGAAAGATGAATATGTTTTCATTTTTTTATGTTATAAAGTATATTATAATAACTTATTATTAAATTACTAAACTAACCATTACTTATAATTATTCAAACACTTTAACTAGTGGACATAAATGTCTTATGTCGTCCACTATCCTCTAACAAGGCTAAATTTTAAGTTTAATACTTCCCCTTTAAAAGACAACATCAATTTAGTCCTTGCACATTAAACTATCACATTTATAATTTATTCGATTAAGCCTTTTTTTTTTTTGCTTAATTAAGCACACAAACAATCAAATTTTTATACGAAACTTTCACACATTATAACTCACATATATTTAACACAGAAAATAATATTTAAAGATTTTTCAGACTCAGATTCGTGGTCCCGAAACCACCGTTCCGATTAGGGACAAACTCGGACTGTTACAGTGGGGGTGCGATGGGCAGTTGACGGAGGGGGTTTGCGCGGGTGGTGGTTGGTGATCGGACCAACGAGGGAGGAGGAGCGATAAATGGATGGAATCGGTGGCAAGACGGGCTGGGAAGAGATCGGTGGGGGCAGCGATGGCTAGGGTAGTTGAAGAAGAAGACAAAAGTAAAAAAAAAAATTCAAAAAGCTAGCTTATAGATGACACGATCGTGTAATTGGCCCGTGTTGGCCACACGGTCGTGTATGGAGACCGTGTAAATGGCCTTAGCCCATGTGGCAATTGAAAAATTAAAAAAAAAATTAAGTTCAATTTCAACACGGCCTGAGACACGCCCGTGTGTCCAGGCCGTGTGTGATACTCCTTCCCTTTTCTCACGCCCGTGTGAAAGGCCGTGTGTCTCGCAAAGCCGTGTCTTCAGCCTGTGTAACTCTCTATGCCCGTATGGGTCAAATTAAAATCGAAAAATTAGCTCCAATATCCACACGGCCTGAGACATTCTATGTGGTCAGGCCGTATGTCCCACACGGCCGTGTCTCCAAGTTGTGTGGACCACCCTAAGTCGTGTGACCCCTATTTTTTAATTTTTAAATTTAAATTTAATTTTTTTAAATTTAAAAACAAATGATAATGAATGAATTTTTTAAAAATATTTTTTAGTAACAAAAATAAAAATGAATGTACTTTTTTTAAAGTTCTTTTTATTTTTTAATGAAATTAAAATAAATAAAAAACACAAAATCACTCGGGTTGCCTCCCAAGAAGCGCTTATTTAGAATATAAGCTCGACTTCCCTTTTTAAGCTCATGATTAAGGCGGATCTTGGAGCTGAAGCTCCTCTCTCTCGATATCAGTTTTATCACTAAAATAAGGTTTGAGACGAGTACTGTTTACCTTGAATGTGCCAAATTCAGAATGTGTTACCTCAATTGTATTGTATGGAAAAATGGTTTTTACCATAAATTGGTTTGACCCTCTTGACTTAAATTTTGAAGGAACAATTTGTGGATCCAATTTGTCTAACAGTACTTTGTCCCCAACTTTGAATTGGTTCATCATCTTCACATGCACATCATGGCGATGCTTTGTTTCTTCCTTGTGTTTTCTCGATTTCTCATCAACCTTCGGTCGTCATTCATCTAATTCGTCGAGCTGCACCATTCGCTCTTCAATTGTCCCTCGAGTTCTATCATTTTGAATAAAATATGGCTCCAACACGTTGTCATGAGGGGTTTCCTAGAAAGAACGTTGAGCCACATGATTACTAACATTAACAGAACAATTAGTATCATCTCACTTATTAGAGACTCTTACAAAATCACGTGCTTGAAGAGTAATCTTTTCATCACCTACACGAAGCACAAGTTCACTAGTACCCACATCAGTAATAGTTCTAGCAGTGACTAAAAAGGGTCGACCTAATATCATAGGTACCTCAATAATATCATAGGTACCTCAATATCTTCATCCATGCCCAATACAACAAAATCAATAGGGAATATAAATTTATCGACTTTCACAAGTACATCCTCAATAATACCTCTAGGATATCTAATTGATCTATCTGTTAATTAAATACTCATCCTAGTGGGTTTGGGTTCCCCAAGACCAAGTTGTTTGAACATCTTATAAGGCATAACATTTATACTAGCTCCCAAATCAGCTAAGGCGTTTTCAACATTTAAACTACCAATGAGACAAGGAATACTAAAACTCCCTGGATCTTTAGGTTTGTTGGGTAGTTTGTTTTGGAGAATGACCGAGCAAACTGTATTGAGCTCCACAGTCGACAAGTCGTCTGACTTCCTTTTCTTTGTTAACAGCTCCTTTAAAAATTTTACATACTTTGGCATCTGCGAAAGGGCTTCAACAAAAGGTAAGTTAATATGTAGTGTTTTTTAAAGTTCAAGAAATTTACCATATTGTTCGTTTGTGCAATCTCTCTTCAATGCTACCAGATATGGAATTCGTGGTTTGTATTCTCTAATTACCAGCTTATGCTCTTTCTTATCTTCCTCAACCTCATCACTTTTCACAACAGCTTCTAGCTTCGATTTCTTTTCAGGCTCGACTAACCCTTCCACATTTCGAACAGTGATTGCGTGGATTTGCTCTAATGCTTAATTTTATATTTTGTCCTTTTTAATTGATTTAATATTAAGTATAAATCTTAAATTTATAAATGAACTTTGGTCACATGTATAATTTGATACATGAATTTAATTTGATGTAATTATACACATGAACATGAAACTTGAATTGTGGTTCATATAGACACATAAAAATTTGATTTTGATTCAATTGTATACGGTTAAAGAAATGAATACATATATTTATTTTCATATGGAATTAATATAATTATTTATATGTAATATATCAACGTAAAATGGTGCTAATTCGATCATGTTAATGATTTGTGAAAAATGAGTCAAATCAAAATTTCATGTATAAAATCACACAAAATCATATTTCATATATAGTTTTGATGTTTATCTTTTAATATTATAATAGAAATTTTTTAAACTTTGCAATAACAAGAACTCTTATTTTCTCATCTTCAATCTGTTTATTTCCAGAAACTTCTTTATTTTCACTTATTTTTTACGATTTCTTCTAGAAATTTTCTTTTTATATCTTAAAAGAAAATTGTCTTTGGAAATGTTATTTTTTCTCATATATATATATATATATGAGATAAAAAAAATTGTCAAAATAGTGGGAAATTATTAAGCAAAATGGCGAAAATAGAATAATATTTGTAGATACTGGGAGTTTACAATTTCGTCGAAGGACCATGAATTTTTTTCGGCATAATTATTTTGATTCTAAAATTAGATTTTTATCAATTTTATTTTAAAATCGTAATTAAAGTAAGAACTAAAAGAAATATCTTCCAACTTAACATTTTAAAGATGTATAACTGAATTAAGTTAGATTTAATTAAATTTGATTTCAATTATACTGAAATTAATTTTAAATTAATTTTATTTTGATTTATTTTAATAATTTGAAATTTTGGCATGAAGTAAGTGGATATTTGGATATCCATTGATTTTGGAAAAATAATAATAAAATTAAGTTCTGGTTTAAAATAAAAATAAAATTTACTTTTAGAAAATTTAGAAAATCAATTTTAAATAAATCATTTTGGGGTTGGGCTTAATATTGAAAGATTATTTTAAATTTTAAAGTCAGAAGTTAATTTTTTGAAGCCCAAATTAGCTTTTAAAATTCAAATCAGTTTAAAGCCCAAAATTCATTTTTTAAAATTGTAATTTGAGGCCCAATCAGATTTTGCAGCCCAGTTTAAGAACACTCAATTTAATTTCTAAAAGGGATAAATATATATAAGAACTTAAACTTCACAACTTATATCTACTTGGCAATCATAAGCCACATTATTTTAAATTTTTAGGTACATGGACTAATACCGTTAAAATATGCTAGTGTGGCATTGATGGCCAATAGCATGGTGGTATATAGTAGACTCATATTTTGACATGTGGCAAAAATAAATTATATATATTTTTATTTTTGTCATGTGTCAAAATGTGAGGCTGCCACATGTCACCATACTATTGATCATCATTGTCACATCAACGTATGTTAACACTGTATTTTAACAGTGTTAGTCAAGTACATAAAAAAGGTACCAAATTGACTTATGATTGTCAAATTTAGATACCAATTAGGTTAAAAAAAATCAAGTATCAAGTAGATATGATTTGCCAAGCTTTATATATATTAACCCATTTTTAAAAGCTCGGATATTTAAAAAATATATATTTTTTAAAGTCCAATTGTCATTTGTATTTTGTAGTCTAGTTTTAAGACCTAATTTAATTGATGTCTTTTAAGGTAGGAGTGAGCAAAACTCGATTCAACTAAAAAAAACGAAAAGAATTTTTAAATTTAGAGTTAAACGAGTATAGTTATTCGAGTCAACTCAAAATTTTCTTTTCAAATTTCGAGTTCGAATAATTCGAATAACTCGAATAAACTGAATACCAAACTATAATATTTTATATTTTTACCCCAAACATATAAACTTTTTTACTTTTCTCCAAAACTTTTACTCCCCTCCCAGTTGCCTTCCCACCCCCCAATCCTTCCGAAGGATTGTATGAAACAGTGACGCCATGTCATCTGTATCCCTTTCCAATAGTTTTATGCCACATCAGTATTTTCATCCTGAATTTCAGGATTTTAATTTGAATTTGATTTTTTTCAGGATGAAAATCAGGATTTTAATTTAGATTTGATTTTTTTCAGGATGAAAATACTGATGTGGCATAAAACTATTGGAAAGGGATACAGATAACATGGCGTCACTGTTTCATACAATCCATTCCCCATTTTAAGAATGTTTTGACTCTACTAAACAAAGTTTTAAACTTGCAATTTAAGCTATTTAATTTAAAAAAATTATAAAATTATTGAGAAATATGTATACCCTTATAATTATTTTTTAATCCTTTCAACTAAATTGATGTTGAATTAAGTTGCTACAAGAATCCAATAAAAGCTTTAACATAATATATTATACATATATTTGGCTTTATACTCTGTCTTACTTTAATTATAGGGGCATACTGACATTAAGGGTCTGTTTGATAGGGGGAAAATGTTTTCCGGAAAACATTTTCCCCCTTTTCCAGTGTTTGTTTGTCTGGAAAATGAATTCCCAAGGAAAACATTTTCCAAAACACGGTAAATTCATTTCATAATTCGGAAAACGTCTTACCAATTTCTAAACGGTAAGACATTTTCCAAAGGTGGTCCATCACTCTCTTCACCCTAAGGACTCTGCTGGTTCATCATCTCTGCCTCAGCTTCTCTGTTGGTTCATCATCTCTCCCTCCTCTTCTTTGTTGATTCATCTTCATCGGTAAATTTCTACTCACATTCTTGATTGCAAGCTCTAGGGGTTTCTGCATGTTTATATTCTCGCTCAAGTTTGGCTGGGTTTCTGCAAGTTTTTGAATATGGATGTGTTAGGGGTTTAATTTTTAGGGGTTTCGTCTTTTATCACTGTCTCAATTTGTCGCTAAACTTTGTGGATCACAAGAGCTTGACCTCTTCTAGCTCGACATGAACCACTTCTTTAGGTTTCTCCATTTCCTTCCCGTTACTTTTTGCTCTTTATCCTCTTCCCAATTCTGCATAACAATCATACCAAATCAAACAAAGTTGAAATTTACCCTTCAAAAGCTTTCATATACTTACTGGTATCTTCATACCACTTTTTACAAAAAGAAGAATCGCCCATCTTCATCATCACATCCGCTTTGTCTTAACCACAAAGAGAAGAAAAAGTAAAATTCTATTGATAATATCCTCAATGTTTTATTCATTTAAGGCACAAGAATAGGTGAAGCAAGAATCAAAACATCAATACATACTCGGAAAAGGAAAATAAAATGTTATAAATAGTATTTATTTATACTATATAGAATGTGCCTAATTGAGCTAGTGACACTAGTTAAAAGCACAAACTCGGTAAGAAAAGTACAAAAGAAGACCAAAAATTATGTTATAATAACAAAATGGAATTGGAGGAATTTAGGTCCTCCAACTTTAAAAAAGATGTCCGCCTCTCTGTTTTTATAATTATACAACAAATCGTAAGGACACTTGAACTCACATAAGCATAAGAAACTCAAAGTGATTCTGCATTTGAGCATTTTCTTTTCTTCCAATAAGCATAAGAAACCCAAATTCATGTATAAGTATATCTTATTATTAAATACTAAAAGATCAAACAACTTTCATTGTCAACTATTAAAAGTATATTCTAGCAGACATATTAGTCAACTACTTCAAATTCGATGCTAAGCATACAACAATTACTTCTACTTATATAGATACATATAAATATGATTTAATGTATGAATAACCACATTTTACATATAGATGACTAACGCAACTAAAAATTGAGAAAATTTAAGGTCACATAAGCGAGAAAACAAGTCTGGTCATATAAGCAACCATGAACATAAACAAGCTTGAAAATATCACCAAGACAAAATGCAACTTGAAGGTTATTTAACAGTTCCAATACCTTTCTTCACATTGTAGCCAGATGACCTGAGAAAAGGTACCATCTTTGATTCAATATCATCATACCTGTGAAAGGACTCCATCAATACTATTAAACAAACCAAACTACAACATAAACTACACACTAAGGGTAGCACAAAAGCTTAAGACTTTTTACAGAACCCAGTCAAAGTCCCTTTTTAATAGAGATTACAATAATTAAATAGAGTATGTGAACTAGTAAAAAGATGCTTTCTGGACTTTTGTTTCCATCTGTTAGTTACTTGCTTTCATGGGCGTATATTAAGCTTTCTTTAAAGTGTATGTTAGGTTAGCAAAAATGTGATAGATTAGTACCATGCCTAAGTTAGTGACAAAACTATGCTGTTTTTTTGGTTTACAATCTGAGATTACGAGATAGTTTCAACGAAACTGTCTTTTAGATGAGATGATAATTTCATGATTTTTAGTCTTATTTGTAACATGAATATTTGATGATTCGAATGCATCAATACATTATAATAAAGGAGTGGCTCATCCAAAATATTTGACACTGTTAGAATGAAGAATTCATTATACTCAATAAAGGAACTTAAATATGTTCCATAATAAGAAAAGTTTGTTTGTTTGACAATATAATATGATAAAGTTACCAAGAACGAGGATGTGAAAATTCTTATAGACGACTTACTTGCCAAATGTTGTCCCGTTTTGTTATAAATTTATTGCCATCATAACTAGCTGCAATGATAAAACCAAAAGGAATTAAAACCTTAACCAAAAGCATTAGAAGATGCAAAGAGATAAACTCAAACGGTTCATTAAATATCAAGATTGTAGTCTGCACATAAGTAGTCGACCTTAAAAGAACAGACAGAATAAACTACATGACCTTAGACTGAAAGTAGAAGAGAATGTAAGGCAAAAGGTAGAATATCACATGTGAATATTTAAGTTCCTTTACTGAGTAAGTCTTATTTGTTATTGCTGTTGGCTTGCAAAGTTTGTGGAGCTTGTCTCTTGCATTTGTTGATAAAAATTCTGCTTACCTTTAATTATTGCATAGGTCCCTTTTTAATAGAGATTACAATAATTAAATAGAGTATATGAACTAGTAAAAAGATGCTTTCATAGGTCCCTTTAATTCTTTCTTTTTGCAGGTTAGACGATTATATGTTTGTTTCCCTATAAAACACGGATAGCTTTTGTCTCTTTGGCCATGTAAATTCTGGACTTTTGTTTCCATCTGTTAGTTACTTGCTTTCATGGGCGTATATTAAGCTTTCTTTAAAGTGTATGTTAGGTTAGCAAAAATGTGATAGATTAGTACCATGCCTAAGTTAGTGACAAAACTATGCTGTTTTTTTGGTTTACAATCTGAGATTACGAGATAGTTTCAACGAAACTGTCTTTTAGATGAGATGATTTCATGATTTTTAGTCTTATTTGTAACATGAATATTTGATGATTCGAATGCATCAGCTTGTTAGATATTGAATTTATTATGTTTTGAGGTTGTTGGATATTGAAATGATTGACAATGACAATTATTAATGTAGAATGGGCAAGGGCAACAAAGAAGGGACCTCCAAGCAATTCAGGTGGACAAAACCGATGGAACATGTTTTTCTTGAAATTCTAGCAGAGGAGGCCCAGAAAGGAAATAAGCCTTCTAATGCTTTCAAAGCGCTTTCTATTAATCGAGTTGTCGAAGCTATTTACGAAAGATTTCAAGTCCAATGCGATGCGAAACATGTGGAAAATCATTTGAGGGTCAGAAAAATCGATGTGATTATATGCAAAATTCGAGGTGAAAGTGGTTTCGGATGGGATGATAACATGAAAATGATCACATGTGATAGAGCAACATATGATGCAAAGATGATGGTAATATATGTATATATATGTTAAGTTTATTTCAAATGTTTTTACTTGTTATTCTAATTGTGTATAATATCCAACAGGCACACAAGAAGTATGAACCATTTTTGAATAAAAGCATTGATCATTATGATGAAATGGCTTTGGTTGTTGGCAAAGATATGGCAACAGGGAGTTTTGCCAGAACATTTGCTGACATAGATTTGGATGATGATAATCAAAATTCGATTGCACGTAGACTACGACAATGAAGAGGCTGAAGAGGTAAGAACAAATGTATCTTCATCTGGCACATCCAAACGTAAAAGAAAAAATGTTCAAGAAAGTGTCGTCGATGAACAAATTAAATTTGTGGGGGAACAACTTGGCAAAATTGCTAATGCTTTGGAGCAATTTATCATGGATAAGACACCACGCTTTTCTGAGCAGTGATGTCGATGGAGGACGAAGGATTTGATGATGACTTCCTGTGTTCTGTGTTTGATTATTTAGTAAGTCATGAATCCGAAGCCAAAGCTTTTCTAGTTAAAAGTAAGAAGCATAAAAAAATTTGGCTTCAAAAATTTGCTCAAGGTTGAAGATGTTGATACTTTTATGTAGTGTAATATATAGTTATGCACTTGGACAATGTGACAATATTGTTATTATGTGGTGTACTACTAATTATGTATTTGGATAATATTTCTAGTATTAATTGTGATTTGGAAACTAATTTATAATTATTCAATCCTTTTTTTTATTTTTTTAAACACAATTACAAATAATTTATTTGACTTTGGTTGTTTTCAATATGATAATAAATCATTGCAATATATGTAAAAACAATTTAAAATATAAAAAATTATTAATATGTAAATAAATTTATTAATATATATGTAAAATCAACTTTTCGAAAAATATTTTCAGAAATCACAAAACAACGTGAAAAATATTTTACACAGATTCATCCAAACACTGAAAAATATTTTCTGGTAAATCATTTTCCAGAAAATATTTTCTGGTAAATCATTTTACAGAAATCATTTTCCGGAAAACATTTTACTGCCAAACAAACAGACCCTAACATATATGAAGTACCTTTTTTTATGCGTGTCTATGTTTACCTACGAAAAGGTGGTTGTGGTTCGAAAATGTTGTAACCCTATTAGGAAATGCCATAATAATTTACACTTTAGAAGGAAAGGTTAGTTAACGTACCAGAATTAATCTACAAACATTTCCTTCTATTTTGGTATATAGTAGTAAAAATATTATGAAGACTCTTATATTAGGAGTTAGATTAGATTTTACTTCATCTACTCAAAAAATGAATAAATTAGTCATTGTATATTAGATCAAATAGTAAATTGGTCTTTTTGTTAAATTTTTTGTCTATTTATACTATTAAAAGTTAGTCACTGTACGTCAACATAACATACATGTGGCACATCACATGTTACTGTCTAATTATTCTCTCAAGCACACTAGCTTTTAATAATACAAATAGACAAAATTTTTAATCTAAAGGATTAATTTATTCTTTAATTATAGAAAGAGAAAATGTTAATGTCTGATATGATAGAACATAGTCGAGCGGTCCACGTAAATATTTTCTCTTCTTCATTGATCAAAATATTCAAAAACAGTATGGTCAACAAGATTGGCAAAGGGATTCCTACTATTGCTTCCACTAATAAATATAATTCTCTGCTTTATTTTTCATTCTTTGACGACAGTCTTCATATGCTTGTCTCCATATACAATGGAGGAATCTACTAAATACATTGTTTACAGCATAATACCATTCTTAAAACATTTATGGCCGTGAATATGATCATGATACCTATTCCTAATTCCATATATCTTGTAAAGTGGGTTGGGGGGGGACCAGTCATGGCTGAATTTCAGTCAGTGCCCGGTGGGGAACTCCTGTTTGAGATGTCCTAGTCTTACAGCCTTCACGATTGTTATCGGCCTTGTTTGGACCGATACTGTAATAAGCTGTCTTGCACATAATATAAATTAATTTAGGGTTAATATGCTATCTGCCTCTCAACACCAATTATTATTTTGATATTTAATTCTTTTTTATCAATTTGGTATCTAAAATTTCTAACCATCTATAAGTTTATTCTAATTGTTGACTACCTAAAAAAAATGAGGTGGACATCACCCGTTTGTATTTTCTTTTAAATAAATTCAAAAAATAGGAAAAAAAATTAAAAATAAAAAAAAGTTCCAGAAATTTTAAAAATATACTTTCTTTTAAAAAAAATATAAAATTCAAAAGAAACACAAAAAAATCCAACAAAAGTAAAAAGTCAAAAAGTCTCAAAAATAAGAAAAAATATAGTGATCAAGATAAAGTTTTAATGTACTTGAAATTCTAATAGTTATTAGAATTAGATCTCTACTTCTAATTCCTATAAATAGAGACTCTGATGAAGCATTGTAATTACCCCTTTTGGTCAATAAATTAAATTCTCTATTACTTTCATATTTTCTTTGTAGAAGCCCAATTTTACCTGTGCCCCAGGGCTGCTTGTAATGTGGCATGGCCCCGCTTCCTAAAAGGTAAAATTACTATTTAGGCCCTTGAAATTTTTTTAAAATTTTAAATTAGTAAAGGTAAAATTACACTTTGGCCCCCCTAAAATTATAAAAATTCTATTTAATCCTTTACAAATTAGAAAGATATAAACTATAAAAAATTAAAATTTCATCCGCCCCCCTAAAAAATTGTCCTGGCTTTGCCCCTGCCAGGCCCTAAACAGCAACCAAAAAACAAATAAAAATAAAAAGTCTCAAGTCCAATTACATTTGTAGGCCCAAATGACCCAAAATTAAAAAACCTTAAAGCCCAAATGGCCTACAACCTAAACTAAGTTTCAGTAAAATAAAATAAAAACCCTAGCCTCCAGCGCCGCTGCCCTCCACGTGAACGCACGCTATTCGAGGTGCCTCGTCCCGAGGTCTGACGCCCCTGCTACCATTTCACCAAAATGGCAAGGGCGCCCTTCTCTCCCCACCATTGTCCGCACGTCGATGCCTGCAAAAAGAGTGAAAAGGACGAGAGACAGCCAAGCAAGAAATAGTAGAAATGAATAGCAAAAGAACAGTGTAAAATCGGCTATAAGAGCCTAAGAAAAACCGATTGTAAAGGGGGGATTGATTTTTTGAAAAGAAATAAAAAAAAACACAAAAAAAGAGCAATAAAAAAATCAAATACAAGAGGTGATTTTATTTATTTATTTATTTTTTTACTTTTCGAAATAAATAGAAAAAAAAAAGAGAGAAGTTTTTACCTGTTGCGCCGTCGTCGGAAGGGTAGAAGCCGAAAGATTCTTCTCCCTTTCGGAGATTTGCGGTGAGGCTTTCGGCGATTCCGACTCCAGATCAGAGTTTTACGCGAAAAAAGGGGCTCCTTGAAAAATTTTGCTGATTTTCGGCCACCGGAGGCGGCGGTCTCCGTCGCCGGTGATCGATGGCCGCGGCAGAGAAACGGCGGCTCCTATGGCCGGCCTAAAAAATTTTTCAGAGAAAAAAAATGGGAAAAGGAGATTTCTTTTTAAAAAAAATAAAAGGGGAAATGATTTTTTTAAATTTTTTTTGACTTATATAGGCATATCAAAACGACGTCGTTTTGGCCTGGGTCCATAAACCTCAAAACGACGTCGTTTTGGATCCGACCCGACAACCCGACCCGGATCCTAGGAGGATCCGCGTGTTTTTGAAGGGAGGGTCTAATTGTCGCTCCAGTCCTTCCGCTTTTTAATTATTTTTCAATCTGGTCCTAATTCTTTTTTTTTCTTTTAGATTGCGCCATTTAATTTTATTTTATTTTTAATTTAGTCCCCCGATTTGTCAAAGAAACGGTGCGTTTAATAGGGTTTGGTATATTTTCCCATTTAGTCATTATTTCTTTTCGCGCATCTCATTTTGGTCTTTTATTTTACTTTATTAGTTTTTTTATTTACAATTTGTCCCCTAAATTTCATTTAAATTTTGATTTAGTCCTCTATTTATTTATTCATTTATTTTATTACATTTTAGCCCCTTTATCATTTATTTTATCCCGATTTGCCCCCAAAATTCCAGTTAAGTTTTGATTTAGTCTTTCTTATATTTATGCATTTATTTCATTGTAATTTAGGCTCTTAATTTCATTTCAATTTTGATTTAATCCTTATTTATTTAATTTCGACCCTGTATAGATTTTTTATATATTATTTTTTATGTATTATTTTATTTATTTACTTATTTTCTTATTTATTATGCCTTCATTTTTTATTTAAAATTGGTTTTTTTATTTTTTATCTTCTTTTCATCAAGCATTTATTTATTTGTTTTATTTTTTATTATTTTATTATTATCTATTTATATTTATGTATTACTTCTTTTTACATATACTTAAAAATTAGATTGTTTATACTCTTTTATTTGCGAAATTTTCATTTATTTATTATCGTTATTATTTTTTATTCTCGTTATTTTATTATTTCTTATTATTTTTTTATATTTTCATGTCATGTTTATTTATCTTTTAATCATGCATATTCCATTTTTTATTTATCTTAAATTACATCATTTATTTATTATTACCATGATATGATCATTAATATTAATGTTATTATTATAATGATGATTATTATTATTATAATATTCTTTCATTTACTTATTATTTATCATTCTACCTATATAGTCATTTTAAATTATTTCGTTATCATTATATCATACATTAGGTTTAAACATTTATTCATTTGTATATCATGCCCGGATAAATTAAATGCATATCACCTTAAGTGTTACGTTCGTTTTTTCGCGCGATGCATAAAAAAGGAGAATTTTTGAACCAAGGTAAATGTTCATTATTTTGGAATTAGAAAAGTCGTGTTCCTAACTTACAGAATATGACTTCCTTCTAAAATCGAGATAATCGAATATATTTTAAAATAAATAAAATTTTTAGCTTTTATTCTCGTTTTCGGGAATTTAAGGCATTATATCCTAACTTACAGGATCTGATCCTTCCTTCTCGAGTAACTTGAAATAAACTTTTTTCATGAAAATTATTTTAGTTAGATAGCATCTTAGTAAAGGATCATATTTTAAAATTTCTTCAAATTTCTAATTTTCGACACCAAAGACATCAAATAATCAATTAGGTACCAATTTTGGGCGTAACAAGGGTGCTAACCCTTCCTCGTGCGTAATCGACTCCCGAACCCGTTTTCTAAACTTTGTAGACCCAAAAATCGTTGTTTTAATAAATCAAACATTTTATTAAAACGATCAAATTACGAGGTGATCCGATCACACCTTATAAAAAAAAAGATTGGTGGCGACTCCCATTTTTCATTTTTTTAAAAATAAAACACGACTTCAAAAAAAAGGTTTCAACAGCTTGGCGACTCCACTAGGGACTAAAAATAAGAGAGTCAAGCCGTGAGTTGATTACTTTTGGTCTTTTTGTCGAAAACTGATGATTTGATTTAAATTTACGATCCCTTCATTGCATTTCATCCTTTATTTTTGCGGTGTTACATAATCATATATTTGCTTTATTGGTTCAAGTCTCTGGTATATTTTCGCATATTGCATTTGTATAACCTTTCGATTTTGCCCTTCTTAAGTGGGAGTGAGAAACTATTCCTTCGTGAGGTCTTCACCTCCTATAGGATAGCGGATTGCTTTTAGGATACATCCGTACCTATGTCTTCATGAGATTTTCATCTCCGTATAGCCATAGGGAAATGTATTCCCCTGAATCGAACTCAGTCCGTATGAGCCTATAATGGGTGAGGATCGAGGAATCTGTTGGTTCAGGTACCCTTACTTTAGAACCAAACCGCATATAATGAGCCCTAGGAACCTACCCTAGGTAGAACCACACCAAACCCCAAGTGGTCACCCGAATAGGTACTATATTTATTATTTCTTGCTTGCTTTAAATTCTAGCTTTGCATGAAGTATACTGACTTGTTTCGTTTTGTTTTAACTGTGATTGAATTTTCATCATAGAAAATGGTGTTGATTCACGTTCGGTTGCTAAATAGAGAGCTTGTCATAGAAAATGGGTTTCTTGATAAAGTGGAAGACAACATGGCCGCACGAATATGGTTTGAGAAAAGGCAACAAGAGAAAGGTGACAACCTGTGAGAGGGGCAGGTCAGAAATATGGACCACGTTATGAGCGAAACTTTGGTCCGAGTACGAGAAGTGGCTGATGACTTACAGACCCCAGCCGTTCAAAGTCTGAAATCCGAATCGGAGTTGGATTGGGGACGAGAATTAGCTTTGTTTCTTGGGAAAGTTAAGCTTTTGAATGTGAAGGCGAGGCCGTATATGTATTCTCTTTATGTAAAGAAATTTGTTTTCTAGTAAAGTTGTTCTAATGTAATTGAACTGGAATCAACGCCTTTTTTTTTTGCATGCATCATTTCCATTCATTTACATTTCATTGCATGCAATAAGTTTCATGAAATCCAAAAGTGCGTCGAGTTTAGAACTCTAGTACAAAGTCTGATGGATAATAAAGAGTTGAAATTCTTTGAAGATATTGAGGGTTCGGAAGGGAAATATGTTTGTGCCTTTGAAGAAGGAACTAAAAAAAAACCTATTAGGAATTTGTTCCTACATCCCTGGAAGTGTTCTGATCAACTGGACTGTGAAGGAGATCCTTGTAGTTTTTAGGACTATTTCAGAGTAATATTCAGAACACATCTATTGCTCTAAGTCTGGGAGCAATAGGAATTCTTTTGTGAAAAAGGCATATGTCCATTATTTTTTATTTCAATAAAAACAATGCATCTTTGTGTCCCACTTGGCAATTATTCTTCTATTTTTTTTCATTCATACTCATACCACACAGATAGTTATTCTTCAATTCATTTGTTCTTTGGGTCTTCCTTCGTTCCTATAATAGGTCTACAAATATCAATGATATGAGCGACGCTACTACTAACTCAGAACCTCCTTTTGAGCAAGATATGTGTCTAGAGGAACCTTAGGACTTTGAAGATGAGCGAGATCGTAACCTATCTCCTGATTTGTTAAGGGGGGTAGAACAAGAGGAAAAATATATTCTATCTCACAAAGAGTCAATAAAAAATGTGAGCTTAGGAGATGAACAAGAAAAGAAAGAGGTGAAGATCGGAGCTTGTATCACTGTAGAAACAAAGCGGGACCTTGTTAAGTTACTCCAAGAATTCAAAGAAGTCATCGCATGGTCGTATCAAGACATGCCTGGGCTAAGTACTGATATCGTGGTACACCGGCTCCCCGTAAAGAAAGAATGCAAGCCAATTCAACAGAAACTATGAAGAATGAGGCCCGACGTCTTGTTGAAAATAAAAAAAGAGGTCAAAAAGCAATTTGACGCTGGTTTCCTACAAGTAGTTAATTACTCGGAGTGGGTAGCTAACATAGTCCCCGTCCCTAAGAAAGATGGAAAAGTACGAATGTGCTCGAAAGACAATTTCCTGTTGCCTCATATCGACACCTTAGTGGACAACATGGTAGGTTATTCACTTTTTTCTTTCGTGGATGGCTTCTCCGGTTACACCTTAGTGGGGAATATTTTCCTATAAAGTAATGCCATTCGGACTGAAAAATGCGGGAGCAACGTATCAAAGAGCCATGGTAACCTTGTTTCATGACATGATGCACAAAGAAATTGAAGTTTATGTCGACGACATGATTACAAAATCCAGAACGAAAAAGGAGCATGTGCAAGTCTTAAGGAAATTGTTCTTAAGGTTGAGAAAATTCCAGCTAAAGTTCAATCCAACAAAATGTACCTTCGTGGCTAGGTTGGGAAAATTACTAGGATTCGTGGTCAGTGAAAAGGGGATCGAGATCGACCCAGATAAAGTTAAGGCTATACAGGAGTTGCCCCCGCCATGCACTCAAAAAGAAGTTCGAGGTTTCTGAGGGAGATTAAATTATATCGCCCGGTTCATTTCACAACTATAATAGGCCAATTTTGGCCTGGCCCGATAAAACCAAAAAATAATAAACTAAATTAAAACCAAAAATATACCTATTAAAGTCCATTACAACAAAATAGTCCAATAAAAAAAAAGTCCATTGAGGCCCAAAACCAAAACCCAATTCAAGCCAAAAATTTCGAGGCCCAAATGGCCCAAACGCCTTAACCTATCAGAAACCCTAGCCCAAATCACTAAAAAAACAACAGCCAGGGAACCCTAGGGTTTCCCCTTTTACGCCGCAGCCCCACACGCATACCTCTAGCGCCGCAACAGCTCCGTACCGCCACGTCCGCCTCCGTACGATGGCTATACCTGCGAAAAAGGACAAACCACGACAACAGATAGCAGCAGAGAAAACAAAAAAGAAAAACAGTTGTAATTTTCATTTTTGTTTTGGGGTTTTATTTCCAATTTCGGCTTTAAAGGGCTGAAAAAACCATTGTATTTTTTACACACACACGGAGAATACAGAGAAATAGAAAATCAAAAGCAGAAATTCGAAGGTGGTTTTCTCGATTCCAATTTCTTTCCATTTTCAAGTTCGATTCTGTAGGCTTTCCATTCATTTTTTTTTTCTTTGCATGTGAAATAAAAAAAAAAAAGAGAGCATGAGAGTACCTGTTTTGGGTAGCATCGTCGGAGCTTCGTCTCCTTCGTCGAAGTTGCGCCCAAGGGGGAAATCGAAGCTTCTCCGGTTGTAGATTTAGGGTTTCGACTGAGAGGGGAATGAAAAGGGGGGCTAGGGCGTTTCGATCTCAGAGGAAGAGGAGGCCGGATTTCTGTTTAGTTTTTTAGGGTTATTTCCCTTTTAAACCATGCGAAACGACGCCGTATAGGCCTTGTTTAATTTGGCCCGACCCGATATCCATAGGATCCGCGCGTTTTCGCAGTGATGGATAAATTACGTGTTTAGTCCTCCCTTTTTGCGCCGCCATTCTATTTCGGTTTCTTTTTGTTGCCCTGAAATTTATGCGCCATTTCAATTTAGTCCGTGTTGAAACGCCGCGTTTAGAGGATTTGGATAATTGCACATTAGGCCCCTATTCGTTTTTGCACATTCTATTTTAATCCCTATTTCTATTATTAATGATTTATTTATTTTCAAATTAACCCTTTGATTCTGTTTTGATTTCAATTGAGTCCTTTTCACTTAATTTCTTTAGTTTTTTTTAAACTATTATATATGTATATATTATTCATTTTAAATTATTTTTATAAAATTCATTATTTATTTTTTAAATTGTTTTATTATATCTTGCTTTGGATTATTTGGGTATATATTACTGGTTTGACATTGTTTAGGTTGTTACTTTAAAATTCCCTTTTGTATTTTATTAATTTAGTTATCACTTTTTTTTTAAAATTGATATATTATTATAAATTTATATAAATTGTTTATTTTAAAATTCCTTTTATGTACACTATTTGTTTTAAATTTTTATATATTGTTTATTTTAAATTCTTTTGTACATTTTTTATATTAAACTATTTTGTTTTATGTATATTATTTATTTTAGATTGATACATTTTATTTTTTACTGTTTTGTATATTACTTATTTTAAATTTCTTTTTGCATAATATTTATTTTAAAACTCATTTATATGTTATTATTTTACATACTGTTTATTTTTATTCTTATTTTTTATGATTTATTTCAAACTCTTACATGTATTACTTACTTTAAAATTTTATACATATAATTTATTTTTAAATTGTTGTAAATATTGTGATTTCAAACTTCCCATTTTTTTACATTATTTATTTTAAATTCATTTATCATCATTTAAAAGCTTTTTACATTTTATTTGTGTCAATTTGCTTTATATTTCTTTTAAAATTGTTTTCTAAGTATATGAAGTGAGACTATTGCTATTGTGTGTATCTTAATTTGTTCTTTCGTACTTTCATATTATTGTTATTTGTTTGTATAATAGTATTGCCATATATCTTTGTTTCATGCTTGCGACCATGTTCTTGTTTCTTGTTATTATATCGTGGTTCAAATTCCAATATATGTAATCGGTATTGGTCATTTCATTTTTACCCCAAGCAAACCAAACAAATGAGTTTTGAACCAATCTTAAAATTGCTCATTTAAAAATTCCTCAAAATAAGGCAATGTTCTGTGTTTGGAAATCCGAGAAATCGTGCCCTAACGTGCTGCGTTTCGGTTTTTCGTTTGGCCAAATAACCGAATATCCTTTTAAGATTTCATTCGTGTTTTTTTAGCTCAAAACAAGGCAATATTTAGTGATTGGAAATTTGAGAAATCGTGCCCTAACGTGCTGGGTTTCGATTTTCCATTTTGACCAAATAACTAAGTATCCTTTCGCAATTTTGTCCACGTTTTCCTTTTAAAAGACAAGGCAATATTTCGTGTTTGGAAATTTGAGAAATCGTACCCTAACGTGCTGGGTTTCGGTTTTTCGTTTGTCCAAATAACCAAATACCCTTTCAAAATTTCAATGTATGAGTTTTAAGAATTTTGGGATAATCTTGAATTCGAGGACTTAAAGTGTTGTATCCTAACGTGCTGGGTGTGATATTTTATTCCTTCGGAACAAGAGAATTTTAATATTCAAACTCGAGTATCTTCAAATGGGTCAAAGAAGGTCATAATTTAAAAATCTTTTCAAATTTTCAACATAAGGACATTAGTTAATCAATTTGGTACCAATTTTGGGCGTACATAAGTGTGCTAATCCTTCCTCAATGCGTAATCCGACTCCCGAACCCATTTTTCTTAAAATTCGTAGACCAAAATTAATTTCTTTTAAAAATAAAACAAAATGTTTTATAGGTGACCCGATCACACCTAAACAAAAAGGATTGGTGGCGACTCTATCTGACATTTTAAAGTCGATCCCCGTTTTCTAAAAAACAAAAAAAAAGGTTTCGACAGCTTGGCGACTCCACTGGGGACACCAAAGAGAGTCAAGACGTAAAATTGATTAATTTCTGTCCTTTTGTCGAAAATTGAAAATTTGATTTTTTACGATCCTTTTTATTGCATTCGTTTGCGTCATCTCATTGTTGTTGTTCGAGTCTTATAGAATACTTTTGCATTATACTGCATGACCGTCGGGTTACACCCTTTTAAGTGGAAGTGAGAAGCTACTCCTTCGTGAGGTTTTCACCTCCGTGCAGGATAGTGAATCGCTTTCGGGATACATCCGTACCTATGTCTTCGTGAGATTTTCATCTCCGTGCAGCCATAGGGAAATGTATTCCCCTGAACCGAACTCGGTCCGTATGAGCCTATAATGGGTGAGGATCGAGGAATCTGCTGGTTCAGGTACCTCAACTTTAGAACCGAACTGCATATAGAAAGCCTTAAGAGCCCACCCTAGGTAGAGCTGTGATAAACCCTAGTGGACACCCAGATAGGCGCTTGAATGTTTTTTTACATGCTTTGAATTTTGTTTCTATTGTACTGAATTTTTGTTTTATCTTTGTTAGTTTGCATGCATTTTCATATTAGAGAGAGGTGTCGATTCGGGTTCGATTGCTAAATTAGGGAGCTCGACATGGAAAACGACTTTCTTGATAAAGTGGAAGATAACGCGACTGTCCGAGCTTGGTCAGAAACAACACAATTAGAGAAGGGGGATAGTCTTGCTGCGAGGCATGTGTCAGAGTTTTGGGACTACACTCGAGTTAGTATTACGCAAAATAACCTTCAAGAGTTAAAAGTGATATGGGATCAATGGAACGACGAGACCAAGAGGTTGTTCTACAATAGTTATGGGGACTTGCAGTACTTACTTGATATCAAGGTAGACGAGCAGTTATTCCGAGCCCTCACTCAGTACTGGAACCCCGCATATAGTTACTTTACCTTCGAGAGAGTGGATTTGGTGCCTACCGTGGAAGAATACACCACCCTACTGCATTGTCCGAAAGTCCAAGTGGATAAAGTTTATTCGAGAGCTGCTTATGTCCCAGCCTTTTGGAAGAAGTTAATGAGTGTTACGGGAATGAGTGAGCAGTGGATTACAGCCAGGATTAAACAAAAGGGCAAGTGTAAGTGCATCCCATGGAGGAACTTGAGGGATTTGATTTTAGCTCATCTTGATATGAAGAGGAAAGTTGATGTCTTTGCATTGAGCATCTACGGATTGATGCTATTCCCGAGGGCTCTAGGGTACGTAGACGAAGCAGTCACAGATCTCTTCGACCGACTCAGTAAAGGGGTCACGCCAGTTCCTGCAATCTTGGCTGATACTTTTAGGTCATTGAATGCATGTAGAAGATCCAGAGAGGGCAGGTTCATAGGGTGCGCTCAGCTGTTATTGGTTTGGTTTCACGGTCACTTCTGGAAGGTAGATAGAGTCTCTTACCGACCTTTCTGTGAGAATTATTCACCTTTAAAAGAAGAAGTAGCTACGTCAAGGTGCAAAGATATATCAGAAGAAAAGTGGATGCTGATTTTTCAGAATCTCCAAGAAGAGGATATCGAGTGGAGAGCTCCATGGATGGTGCCTGATGAGATACTTTATAGATGTAGAAACTTTGATTGGGTCCCTTTACCTGGAATTTGGGGAGCCATTGGATATGCTCCTTTGCTTGCAGCAAGACAATATAAGTCCAGACAGTTTGTGCTGGCGACACACGGGTTAGCTCAAAGTGAATTCTCCTACAGAGGAGAAAATTACAAGAAAAGGATTCGAGAAATTAATGACGCTTGGAAGCAAACTCGCCGGGTGAAGAGATTGGCTATTGGTTCTACGACGACGCCTGAATATGACGAATGGTTTAGCAAAAGGATTAATGACAATATCCCTGGGCCGAGTTTAGAAGGTGCTAGATCAATGGAAGAATACTTGTAAGTTGTCCCGACAGAGCTAGAGATTATAAGACAGGACTTTGAAAAGAAGAGTCTCGAGCAGCTAGAGGAAGAGAAAATGCACTTGAGATTAGACGTGGAAGTGCAGAAGTCAGAGGCTGAGAATTTAAGAAAAGGGAAGAATAGGGTTGAGGAAGATCTGGATAGTTTAAAGACTGACTATAAGAAGATGCATCTATCGATGAGGACTGAGGGTTTAGGAAAAACTTCATAGCAGTGGCGTCAGGAGATTCAAGAAGAAAGGACTAAGGCTGATCAATGGGAGGAGAAATTTCGAGAGGCACAAGCACGAAATGAATCTGTGGAAAAAAGCCTATCAGAAAGCTGAAATGAACAAAGCGAGTTAAAGGCTAGAGTCGTGAAACTCGAGAGATCTCTTCATCATCACCGAAGCCGTAATTCTGTGAAAGAATTAAGAGCAAGTTTGAGCAAAATTGAAGAAATGAAAAAGAAGATTGAAGAATTAGAAATGGTATTGCAGAATTGTCAAAACCGTATTGAGTCCCTAGAGGTGAATAAAGAGCGTTGGAAAGAGGAGCTTCACTACTCTCAAAATCAAGTTGGAAATAGGGATTACATCATGGGAGAAGCCATAACCCAAATTCGAGAGATAGCTGATTGCTTGCAGACTTTGGCGGTACAAGCGGATATATTGAGCGTGTAGTACGAGTCACAGTCAGATCGTGGACAAGAGCTAGCTTCATTCGTTAGGAAAATTAAAGCTTTAGGTGCTAGGGCAAGGCCTTATTTGTAATCCGTTTATGTAAAGAGCTTCGTTTTCTAATAAAGTTTTCTAAATGGAATTGAATCAGAATTGACGTCTTTTGCATTCATGCATTTGCACTTGTTTTCATTTCATTCATATGCATTAAAGGTCATTAAAAAAATTCTAATTGAATAAAAATTATTTCAGCATTAACCTGGACACCGGCAAAACCAAACATCCCTACGGTACCCAAACCAAGATGAAAGATATGGATCAGAGATTAGAAAAACTCGAACAACTCTAAAGGGAGATGCAAGATAAACTTCAGCTGTAAATGCAGGAGCAGCTGGCTAAGATCCAATAGGATATGATGGATCGGATGATGGAATCACAAAAAAATATGATGTCTCAATTGACTCAATTACTGGCGGGAGGAATAGACAAAGGGAAAGGCCCTATGGATAATATCATGGAAAGTGATCCTCAATATCCTCCTGGTTTTACTCCAACGCATGTACATGCACCACCAGAGATAAATCCACAAAGGCCATCTGTCTCTATCAGGCCACAACATATTCAGGCCAGAGCCTCGGTACCGATGAATTTCCAGGCTGGCTCAGGCTTTAACCCTGGCCATAATTCAAACAATCCAATTGTTCCTCACTTGGATGAAGTGGTAGGAGAGGAAAGAGTAATGACAGAATCCCAAAGGCAATTAGAAGAGAGGTGTAAGTGGCTGGAGGAGAAGTTTAAAGCAATGGAAACTACTGATTCCCGTTGCGGGATCGATGCGAAGGATTTAAGCTTGGTCCCAGATCTGGTGCTTCCACTGAAGTTTAAAGTGCCAGAGTTCGAGAAGTACAATGGGACTAGCTGTCTCGAAGCTCACATAACGATGTTCTGTCGGAGAATGACAGGATATGTCAACAACGACCAATTATTAATCCACTGCTTTCAAGAAAGTCTAACCAGGTCTGCGGCCAAGTGGTACAATTAGTTAACCCGTTCTCAAATACGCTCATGGAAAGACTTGGCTCAAGCTTTCATGAAACAGTACAACCACGTGACAGACATAGCGCCCGATAGGATTACACTCTAGAACATGGAGAAGAAGACAAACGAGAGCTTTAGGCAGTATGCCCAGCGATAGAGGGAGGTGGCGACACAAGTTTAACCCCCATTCTTAGAGAAAGAGACGACCATGCTCTTCATCAGTACTTTAAAGGCTCCCTTCATCAACCAGATGCTAGGGAGCACTACTAAAAGCTTTCCTGATATCGTAATGTCTGGGGAGATGATAGAAAATGCGATAAGATGTGGGAAAATTGAAGCAGGGAAAGGCACCAAGAGATCAGCCCCGAGAAGGAGGAAGAATGAGGTGAATAACACGAGCGCGTATAACAAGGGTCATCCGAGAGCGATCATGGTGAGCCAGCCAAAAACAACAACCACTAATCATCAGGGTCCCCCGAAACAATAATCCACCACAAGGGTGAGCGCCGAAAGGATACAATTCACACCTATACCCATGACGTATAATGAGCTGTACCAGAACCTCTTTGACGCACATGTAGTGTCCCCTTTCTACTTAACACCACTGCAACCCCCATTTCCCAAGTGGTATGACGCAAACGCCCATTGCGAATATCATGCTGGGATCGCGGGGCATTCAATTGAAAATTGCACCGCATTCAAGAAGGTAGTCGAAAAGCTAATAAAAATGGGGATCGTAAAGTTTGACGACTCACCAGCACCAAATGTAGCAGGAAACCCCTTACCTAATCATACTGAGCAAGGAGTAAATGGAATAAATGATGATGGGAGGAAAGTCAAATATGAGGTTGCAGAAGTCAGAATCCCATTGAGACAGGTTTGGAAGGAGATGGTGGAGAGAGGACTGATCATATCGGATTAGGAAGAGAGGTCTGAAAGTAAGAGGAACCATTGCGAGTTCCATAATAGAGAAGGGCATGGAATCCAGGAATGCACTGATTTCAAAGCCGTAGTGCAAAATCTGATGGATAATAAAGAGATGGAATTTTACGAGGAGATTGAAGGATCAGAAGGACGAGAGGTTTATGCCTCAGATGAAGGATCAGTGGAACGAGTCCAAAAGGGCAGCCGCCCAGTAGTGATCATCTCGAAGCCAAGAGTCAATGAAGCCGGAACACAAGTGGCACCGCGAGTCATAATCCAAAAGCCAGCAGTTTTTTCGTATAAGGATAGCAAGAGAGTCCCTTGGGACTATGATTGTAATGTGACGATCCAAGGAAAAGAGAATTTAGCAAAAGAAAATCAAGATACAGGTTCTCATACTCGTAGTGGGAGACGCTACGATTTGGTAAATACCCGACCAGAACCAATAAAAGGGAAAGCTCCAATGGTAGAATAAGAAAAAAAATCAGGCGAGCCTGAGTCGCCTGTCAATGAGCCGGTGAAAGAAGAAGAAGCTAAGGAGTTTCTAAAATTTTTAAAGCACAGCGAATACAGCATGGTGGAGCAGTTGTATAAACAGCCAGCACGCATATCTGTATTGGCTTTGCTCTTGAGTTCAGACGTGCATCAAAATGCATTGATGAAGGTTTTGAATGAGACTTATGTGGCCAATGATATCTCGGTTAATAAACTGGATAGATTGATTGGTAACATAAGTGCTGACAATTTCATCTATTTCAACGATGATGAAATTTCGCCAGGCGGCAGGGGGTCCACTAAGGCTTTGCATATTACCACTAGATGCAAATGGTACACACTACCAGGGGTCTTGATAGACAACGGGTCGGCGTTAAACGTATTACCCTTATCCACATTGAATAGATTACCCGTGGATGGTTCACACATGAAAGAGTGCCAGACCATAGTGAAGGCGTTTGATGGCAAGCAAAGAAGAGTCATGGGGAGAATCAAGATACCCTTATTAATTGGCCCGACTACTTATGAGGTGGATTTCTTGGTCATGGATATCAAGCCTTTCTACAACTGCTTACTAGGAAGACCGTGGATCCACTCAGCAGGAGCGGTACCTTCATCATTGCATAAAAAACTGAAGTTAGTATCGGAGGGTCGGTTAGTGATAATAAAGGCCGAAGAGGATATTATCCCAGCTGTAACCAGCGATGCACCATACCTGGAGACGAGTGACGAGGCAATCGAGTGCTCTTTTCAATCCTTGGAATTCGTAAATGCGGCCTTTATTACGGAAGGAAACAGAATTCTGGTACCAAAAATCTCTAAAACCACAAGAATGGGATTGCAGATGACCGTAGGAAAAGGAGCTTTGCCAGGAAAAAGGCTAGGAAAATACCTCCAAGGAAAGGTTGAGGTACCGTTGCTAAAGGAAAAACCAGACTGCTTCGGCTTAAGGTTTAAGCCAGACGCAAGACAAAGAAAGAAAAAACTCGAAAAGAAGCAAGAGAGGAGAAGACCACGGTTGAGTGGTGAAGAAATCAAGTGGGAACCCATGATAATTCCACACATATCCAAAACCTTTGTATCGGGAGGGGTCATTCATGCTGAGTAGAAGGCGCCAAAAGAAGAAGACATTATAGCAATGTTGGGCAATGTCTACATTAATACCATATCCGAGGAGGCGATCGAAGGGGGGAGCTTGTCAGATATCCGCCCTTATGAACCTGGAAGCGTTCTAAATAATTGGACTGCAGAAGAGATCCCTATAGTGTTTAGAACTATTTTAGAGTAATGTCTCAGAACACTTATTACTCTAGGCCTAGGAGTAATAAGCATCCTTTGTGAAATAGGCTTATGGCCTAAATCTTTAATTCAATGAAAATGCTTCTGAATTCTTTTTGAGCAAATATTCTTTATTCTTTCCAATTCATCCGTAATCATATTATACAGACAATCATTCATTATTCCAAATATTCTTTTATTCTTCATTCATGATCATGTCATATAAATGATTATGCTTAAATTTATTCGTTCTTTGTATATTCCTTTGTACCTACAACAGGTTCCCGGATATCAATGACATGAGTGAAGCTGCTACTGAATCAGAACCCCTATTTGAGCAGGACATGTGTTTAGAGGGATCCCATGACTTTGAAGATGACATATACTGTGGCTTATCTCCGGACCTGTTAAGAATGGTAAAACAAGAGGAAAGGCAAATTTTACCTCATAGAGAGACAGTGGAGGTCGTGACCCTGGAAGAGGGAAATGCAGTGAAAATTGGAACGTGCATAACTGAAGAAACGAAACAAGATCTCGTAGATTTACTTCAAGAATTTAAAGATGTCTTTGTGTGGTCATACCAAGATATGTCGGGGTTAAGCACTAACATTGTTGTACACCGCCTCCCCATAAAAGAGGATTGCAAACCAGTTCAACAGAAGCTCCGGAGAATGAGGCCTAATATTGTGCTAAAAATAAAAGAAGAAGTTAAAAAGCAATTTGACGCCGGATTTTTGCAGGAAGTCAAATACCCAGAATGGGTAGCCAACATTGTGCCTGTCCCTAATAAAGATGGGAAGGTACGGATATGTGTAGATTATAGAGATTTGAATAAGGCCAGCCCGAAAGACAATTTCCCTTTGCCTCACATTGATACTTTAGTAGACAATACGGCAGGTTATTCGTGGTTTTCCTTCATGGATGGGTTCTCGGGGTACAATCAGATAAAGATGCATCATCAGGACATGTGAAAGACTACCTTCATAACATTGTGGGGTACGTTCTGTTATAAAGTGATGCCGTTTGGGTTGAAAAATGCGGGAGCTACATACCAAAGGGCCATGGTGACTTTGTTCCATGACTTAATGCATAAAGAAATCGAAGTTTATGTGGATGACATGATTGCAAAGTCTAGGACGGAGGAGGAACACATTTTAGTTTTGAGGAAACTGTTCCTGAGATTGAGAAAATTCCAACTGAAGCTCAATCCAACGAAATGTACTTTTGGAGCTAGATCTGGCAAATTGCTGGGCTTCATAGTCAGCGGGAAGGTAATCGAGATTGACTCAGACAAGGTCCGAGCTATACAAGAATTGCCTCCACCACGCACTCAAAAAGAAGTTTGAGGTTTCTTGGGAAGGTTAAATTACATTGCTCGGTTTATTTCACAGTTAACTGAGAAATGTGATCCCATATTTCGTCTTCTGAAGAAACAGAATCCTGGCGTGTGGGATGATGAATGCCAAAAAGCTTTCGATAGGGTCAAACAATACTTGTCAAACCCTCCAGTATTGTCACCCCCATGCCTGGATAGGCCATTAATCCTATATTTGACAGTGTTTGATCACTCTATGGGATGTGTGCTGGGTCAACACGATGATTCGGGAAGAAAAGAGAAGGCAATATACTACCTCAGCAAGAAATTTACTGAGTGTGAGATGAGATATTCGCCAATTGAGAAATTGTGTTGTGCCTTGATTTGGACGACTCAGAGATTGAGGCAATACATGCTATACCACACGACCTAGTTAATCTCGAAATTAGACCCCCTAAAGTACATGATGGAGTCAACTGCTTTAAATGGAAGGATGGCCAGATGGCAAATCCTGCTTTCTGAATTCGACATCGTCTATGTGAGTCAAAAAGCTGTGAAAGGGAGAGCAATAGCAGACTTTCTAGCTAGCAGAGCTTTAGAAGATTATGAGCCTCTGAACTTTGACTTCCCCAATGAAGATTTAATGTATGTGGCAGCTACGGAAGAAGACGCTACAAAGGATCACCTTTGGAAATTGAACTTTGATGGAGCATCAAATGCTGTAGGCAATGGAATTGGGGCAGTCTTGGTATCCCCAAATGGAGATCATTATCCGTTCACATGCAAGTTGGATTTTGATTGTACGAAGAACATGGTAGAATACGAAGCATGTATCATGGGACTCCGTGCTGTCGTAGAACACAGAATTAGAGTGCTAGAAGTATATGGAGATTCTGCACTGGTGATTTACCAATTGAAGGGTGAATGGGAGACAAGAGACCCCAAATTCATCAATTATCGAAGGATAGTTCTGGGGTTAATTGAGGAGTTTGATGACATTACTTTCAATTATCTCCCATGAGACGAAAACCAAATGGCAGATGCTTTGGCTACCTTGGCTTCCATGATTAAAGTGAGTAAACAAGAGGATGTAAGACCTATTCAAATGAGTATTTACGAGGCCCTAGATCATTGTTACAATGTGGAGGAAGAATAAAGGGATGATCACCCCTGGTACCAAGATATATTGCGGTACGTGAGAAATCGTGAATATCCTGAACAAGCGACCGAGAATGATAAGAGGACGTTGATAAGACTAGCCTGCGACTATGTCTTAGATGGAGAGATCTTGTATAAAAGAAGAAAAGATCAGGTACTATTGAGATGTGTGGATGCTGTTGAAGCTAAGAAAATTCTGGAAGAAGTCCACGAAGGTGCTTGTGGAACGCATGCCAATGGTTTCACAATGGCTAGAAAAATCATGAGATTCGGGTACTATTGGTCTACTATGGAAGGGGACTGCATCAATTATGCTAAAACGTGTCACAAATGCCAGATCTATAGAGACAAAATTCATGTAGCTCCTTCGCCTTTGCATGTTATGACTTCCCCATAGCCTTTCTCTATGTGGGGCATGGATGTCATCAGGCCGATCTCTCCAAAAGCTTCCAATGGGCATCGGTTCATCTTTGTAGTCATTGATTACTTCACCAAGTGGGTAGAGGCTGCTTCATATGCCAGTGTCACTAAATCGGCAGTTAGCAAATTCTTAAAGAAGAAAATTATATTTCGATATGGGATGCCTGAGAAGATCATATCAGACAATGCACTCAACCTGAACAATAGCACAATAGCAGAGGTCTATAGTCAATTCAAGATTAGACACCACAAATCGTCACCGTATCGTCCAAAAATGAATGGTGCAGTGGAAGCAGCCAATAAAAACATTAAGAAGATTGTGGGGAAAATGGCTGAAACCTATAAAGATTGGCACGAGAAGTTACCATTCACTCTCTATGCTTATCGAACATCAGTTAGGACCTTCACCGGGGCAACTCCTTTCTCATTGGTTTATGGAATGGAGGCAGTGTTACCCATCGAAGTTGAAATTCCTTCCCTTCGAGTCTTGTCAGAGCTAAGGTTAGATGAAGCCGAATGGATCCAGTCCCGATACGATCAGTTGAACTTGATTGAGGAAAAAAGGCTAAGGGCTATCCGCCATAGCCAGATGTACCAAAAGAGAATGATGCGAGCTTATGACAAAAAGGTTCGCCCAAGAGAATTTCACGAGGAGACTGTTACGAAAAGATCCTCCCCATGCAAAAGGATTTCAGAGGGAAATGGATGCCAAATTGGGAAGGACCTTATGTGGTGAAAAAGGTTTTCTCTGGAGGAGCACTGATCTTGGCCGAAATGGATGGGAAAAACTTGCCCAATCCTGTAAATTTGGATTCAGTCAAGAAGTATTATACTTGAAGAGGAAAAGAGGCCAAAGTGAAAACCTGCAAAGGGCGCTTTGAGACCTTCTCTAAAAAAAAAATGAAGGATGAAAATGAAAAACGGAGAGGCCAAGGTGAAAACCCGTAAAGGGCGCTTTGAGACCAAAAGGGTTTTTGAGTCGAAAACCCGAAAAAGGCGGCTCAAATTGCAATCAACGATGGGGCATGCGATAATCTTGCCATACATGAATTAAGAAGGAGGAGAGATGTTATGTCTTGGGGCATCAACAGAGTACTCTTGATCTCCTAAACACATATTGAGCTCAAAATGGTCTTCAGAAAGTCCGTACAGAGAAACTCAAGCTGCGATATCAGGGGCACCTATCTTTTCCCCCAATCATTTTGTATTCTAGCAATGTTTGCCTTCTTTAATTAACTTATTCTTTTTAGATTTCATTTCTGATAAATTCCATTTTGTCCATCATTTATGATTATTTTCAAGCATTTTGTATTGAAGTAATGATTAATGGACTAATATTATTTTCATAAAAGGAGTTTTTCCTATTACTCTGGAAATTTCTAAATAATACGAGAACCTGAAACAAGACTTTTATTTAGAACTCACCAAGCCTAAAGGTTGGAAATATTTGAGAAGGAAACTCTAAATAGTGACCATTTCTTTAGACTCTCTGTCAAAAATGTCAGTTGAACAAGAAGACCAGATATTACGTCAGTGACACAACCTCGAAGAACCATGAGCAATGTTAATCCTAAGCGTTTAAAAAGGGGTCATTCTCATAAAATTCTGCATTCATGCAAAACACATTTAATTTGGAGCATTCGATTCAATCTGATCATTACATCCTAATCATTCTACAAAGGATCATTCTCATGACATTCTGCATTCATGCAAATGTCACCTATAATACATTTAGCCAGGAGCATTTGATTCATTCCGATCATGGCATCCTAATCATTACGCATAATTCCATAAATCGATTCCACAGGTCATGTTCCCTAGAGGACGGTGTAACAAGATCGATGAATCCACAGATCTTATCTCTCTGAAGTTGCAGTAGAGCAGATCAAAACAAACCTTATCTCCCTGAAGTGGCAGTGGAGCGGACTGAAGACAGTCAATCCTATCTCTCTGAAGATGCAGTAGAGCGGATTAAAATGACGAATCCTATACCTCTGAAGTTGCAGTAGGTCGGATTGAATTTACCATACAAGTCTTATCTCCCTAAAGTTGCAGTGGAGCAGACTGAAGATAGCGAATCTTATTTCCCTGAAGTTATAGTGGAACAGATTGAAGCTATGAATTTCAGATCTTATCTCTCTAAAGTTGCAGTGGAGCGGACTGAAGACAGTTAATCCTATCTCCCTGAAGTTGCAGTGGAGCGGATTAAAACGACGAATCCTATACCTCTGAAGTTGCAGTAGGTCGGATTGAATTTACCATAGAAAGTCTCATCTCCCTGAAGTTACAGTGGAGCAGACTGAAGATAGCAAATCTCATCTCCCCGAAGTTGCGGCAGAGCAGATTGAAGCTACAAGTCTAATCTCCTTGAGTTGGATCGAAGCGTTAGTTCTTATACCCCTGAGGATGCAGTGGGATAGAATGAAGCTACTCGAAGAAGAAAAGCACCGAAAGAAGCCAGGATGTAACAACCCAAACCCGGCCCAAACATTACGACCGAATTTGATTTGCTACTGAGGAAAACTTTTTTGAACACCATCCAGAAAAAAATTTAAGTTTCATTGAAACCCCTTGTTTTTGGTTATCTTGCCAAACCTATACTTGGATTTAATTTGGAAGTTTAATTAAGTCCGATTACTATTCAAATTTCAGGTGTGCCCGATGGCACGATAAAACATTTTCGTGTTAATCTAAGAAAACGTGTGATTTCAATTCAGTTTTAATGATACAGTTTAAAGTAAATATCCAACATATAAAAAAAACACAAATAAAGTTTATGGAGGCCTTATTACAACCAAAATAAAAATAACCAAATTTAAAGTTCTATAAATTTAAATCCACTGCATGGCCACCTCGAGTCCAACCGACTCCTCAACCGCCATCTACGAGTCACCTGCAAAATGTTAAAGGAGAAGGTGAGTCACCAAGACTCAGTATGTAACCCTTCCCCCGTTTAAAGCAACATTTCATACACAACATATAACAGTTAATATGCAGAGTATCGTGTGCCCAACCTAGCCAACCAAACGCCTTTGTCTACCCCATGTGGTACCAAACCACTGGTGACCGTAGTCACAATGTGTTACCAAAACACCGGTGGTGCCAAACCACCGGTGACATATAGTCACAATGTGCTACCAAAGCACCGGTGTCCGTAGACACAAATCGGGTGATGGGGCCAACCCATCGCGTGATACCAAATCACCGCGCAGACGATCCCATATCTCAAGTGGGGCCAACCCACGGTGGTGTTAACCACGGGGACAAGTCGCTATGAGGTGCCAAACCTCCGGAGGTACCAAACCTCTGGTGACATATAGTCACGATGTGTTACCAAAACACCGGTGCTCGTAAGACGAACCATCACCGCCTCTCCTCTCATGTAGCCCATAGCAGGGTAAAAGCTTAACAACGTGATCTCATGCATTTATCACATGTATCAATAAGCCATGCTTCCCAAAAGCATTAAAGTAATCTCACATTAACAGAGACTTACCGGATCCTCACTTGTACTGTTAAGGTACCAATCTGCATCTACGCTGGGCAAATTTACATACAAAATATATATATATATATATAACACAACATTAATCGCTATACGTGTGTATGTACACACCTGTCACCCCCGAATAATCTAAATCCCGAATGAAGAAGTCGGCCACCTTAGATCCACTAGCCCCTATATTCGGCCAAGATAGTGTTAGTGATATGGGCCATTCGGCCAAACCAAATAATCCTTTTAGGGTTATTGCTTGAACTCGAATCCTTACCTACTCGCTTTGAATACTAGTCTCAAATCCGACTTGCGAATCTGGTTACAAACTTCACTTAGTCAATTAATAGCACTAATAACCATAGCCTTCGGCTTTTAAATACCAATATAAGCCTTACCCACACTTACCAAATTCGGTTGGTAGAAGATGGAGCCTTGATCGCCTGATTCCAAATATCTCAGAGTCCCTACAACATTTCGGTTTAGACAAAAGATAAGCCAACTATCGATGCCTGTGCTTGGACTCTGTTTTCCCCATGCTTAAATCGATTAGAATCATAAAAGAGAATAACAAAACCATTCGGCTATGTCCCTTCTTACCTTCCTCAAACCGATTGAAAGCTAACTTTCGCGGGTCTTATACTTCCTTTAGTATTCTGGCCAACCACGCTGCCTAGGAGGAGTGTGAGATTCGGCACTTCAAGGGGGTGTATTCGGCTTTTGAAGGAAGGAAAATAATGGAGATGAGAGGGAATAGAAGTTTCACTAAAGGGGTTTGGGAGGTGGAAGAAAGAAAAATATAAAAGAAGAATGAAGAGGGCTTAAGAGATTTCGGCAAGTAGCAAAATGAGAAAAAAAAAAAAAGAGAATGGTGCTAGGTTGCTCCTTTTATAGACATTCTAAGCCTTCTTCTAGTAGCATTGCCGTCCACACTACTCCACCAAGGAGTTTAAAATTCGCCATTACCTTATTTTGCTCCAAGCCACCCATTCAATTTAATTCAAACTTAATTGAATTAATCCCTCTTAATCCAATAATAATCCAACTAATATCTTCTTTATCCTCTTATTATCATTATAATAAAATCCCTTATTATCACCAATTTTAAGCAAATTAAAACCAATTTAAAGTGCTTAAATTATCCCTTAATAATAATAATAATCCCTTTATTATCCAAAATAAAAAGAATTAAAGGAGAGAAAAACTCTCCACATGTGCCGTCCATCCATAATGCAAAAAGAGGGATCCTTGTGACTCGAACCAAGGCTCTCCCTTCCTCTTGATGTGGCGTCACATGCTAGCTCTTAAGTGGGCTTCTTTTTGCCACTTTACCAAGGGCTTTTTAGTGTCAAATTATCCCCACTTATTCTTTTAACACCCTTCTGCTAAGGCTCCTTACCTTTTAAGTTAAAAACCGAAATTTCTATTAATCCGAGCCAACTTAAAGCCTTAAACTGAACTCTATTATTCCATAAATAATATCACAGCAGTTCTTACATAATAATGAAATTCCAAATAGCCCCGTTTTTGGGGTGTTACGATTCTACCCCCTTAAAATAAATTTCGTCCTCTCGAAATTCCTTGATCAAAAGAGATGGGGTTTGCCGCCGCATCACCTCCTCGGCTCCCACGTAGCTTCTTCCACTCCGTGGTTCCGCCATAACACTTTCACTAAAGGCACCGCCTTCCTTCGTAGAACTTTCACATCTCGGTCTACAATCAACCTGTTCTTCCTCAAAAGATAAATCCGAAGTTCACCTCGATCTCTGCTCTCGCACAACGTCGCGAAGGATCTGACCGATACCGTCTCAAAGATTGACACATGAAATACGTCATGAATCGACTCGATTCTGCGGCAGACTCTAGCCGATAAGCCACTTTGGTCCTACTCGCTTCACAACAAAGATATGGCCCGATGAACCTTGGGCTTAACTTCCCTTTCCGTCCAAATCTCAACACCTTTTTCCAAGGCGACACTCTCGAAAAGACTTTGTCCCCACCGCATACTCCATTTCCTTGCGTTTGAGATCGGCATAAGACTTCTCGCCTATCCGATGCTTCCTTGAGACGAGACCGAATCACCTTGACTTTGTCTTCCGTCTCGGTTACCAATTCTGGACCCGAACTTGTCTTTCTCCCAACTCAGTCCAACATGTAGGAGTACGACACTTTCGTCCATATAGGGCCTCGTATGGAGCCATTTGAATACTCGCTTGATAACTATTGTTATAAGCGAATTCCGCTAATGGTAGGTACTCCTCCCAACTACCACTAAAATCCAAGACACACGACCTCTTAACATGTCTTCTAAAATCAGATCACCCTTTCCGATCAGTCGTCGATCGTGGATGGAAAGCCGTCTTGAAATCTAACCGTGTACCCAAAGCTTGATGCAACGCTTCCCAAAACCTTGACGTGAATCGGGATCCCTATCCGAGATAATCGACATCGCACGCCATGCAACCTCACTATTTCTCCCACATACGACTTTGCTAGCTTCCTGAGTGAGTAATCCATTCTCACCGGCATGAAGTGAGTGATTTAGTCGAGCGATCCACAATTACCCAAATCGCATCCTTCTTGGTGGGCGTAAGGGGTAGCCCACTAACAAAATCCATGGTGATCCTCTCCCATTTCCATTGAGGATCTTTATCGGTTGAAGTAGTCCCGATGGTGACTGATGTTCACCTTAACTCTGGCGACACGTCGATTCCAGAGCCACCGAAGCTGTTTCGCAAATCTCCATACATCTTGCTTCCCCAGGATGCATAGCGTATGGGTCTGCTATGTGCATCATGGAGAATTTTCTGCCTTAATTCTCGTATCCTTTGGCATACATACTCGTCCTTGAAAACAAAGCACTCCTTCGCTAGATAGATCAGATCCTTCCAAACCACCGTCTTGAACTTGTACCCTCTTAGCGCTCAAGCCCTCATCCACTAATCGCTTTTCCTTAACCTCCTCAACCCAAGTCGGCTTTACTTGGAGTTCCGCCAAAGACTCCCATCATCATACGCACTTAACCGAGCGAACATTGCTCTTAAGTCCGCTCACCACCTTCCGGCTCAATGCGTCGGCTACCACATTAGCCTTACCGGATGGTACTCGATTGAACAATCATAGTCCTTTAGTAGTTCAATCCACCGACGCTGTCTCGATTCGGATCCTTCGAGTCGAAAGATACCTCAAGCTTTTGTGATCCGTGTAGACCATCGACTTCTCTCCATACGGGTAATGTCTCCATATCTTGAGAGCGAAGACGACCGCCGCTAACTCTAAGTCGTGAGTTGGGTAGTTAACCTCATGCGGTCTTAATTGACGGGATGCATAGGCTACTACCTTCCCATCCTGCATCAACACACATCCCAAACCGGGTGTGAGATGCATCACAATAAACGTGAATAACTTTCCCCGCTTCAGTCGTACCAAAACCGGAGCTTCCGTCAAGATCTTCCTTAACTTATCAAAGCTTTCTTGCGCTTCTCCGTCCATACAAATGGGACACCTTTCCTTAGCAATTTAGTTAATCTGTACTGCTATTAGAGAGAATCCTTCCACGAATCTCCGATAGTACCCTGCTAAACCCAGAAAACTTCGTATTTCAGCCACCGTCCTAGGTGGTTTCCACTCCAATACTGCTTCAATCTTGCGAGGGTCTACTCTAATTCCTTCAGCTGACACTACATGACCTAAGAAAGCCACTTCCCTAAGCCAAAATTCACACTTACTGAATTTGGCATATAACTGCTTCCCCCTCAATACTTGCAGAACTATCCGTAAATGCTTGTCATGCTCCTCTTCTGTCTTTGAATAAACCAATATGTCGTCTATGAACACCACGACGAACTGGTCCAAGTACTGCTGGAATACTCTATTCATCAAGTCCATAAATGCCGCCGGCGCATTAGTCAACCCGAATGGCATCACCAAGAACTCGAAATGCCCATACCGAGTTCGGAATGCCGTTTTGTGAACATCAGCCTCCTTCACCCTTAATTGGTGATAACCTGACCTAAGGTCTATCTTCGAGAACACCGAGGCACCCTTCAGTTGATCAAACAAGTCGTCAATCCGAGGCAACGGATACTTGTTCTTGATCGTTAACTTGTTCAACTGACGGTAGTCGATGCACATCCGCATAGAACCGTCCTTCTTCTTGACAAACAACACAGGTGCTCCCCACGGAGATATACTTGGTCGTATAAACCCTCTATCCAAGAGCTCCTGAATTTGAGCCTTTAGCTCCACCAATTCCTTTGGTGCCATTCGGTATGGTGCTATGGACACGGTGTCGTTCGGTAGCAAGTCTATACCGACCGACTTCTCGATCCGAGGCAAACCCTAAAGTTCTTACGGGAATACATCAAAGAAATTCCCTAACCGTTCGGACCTTCCCAACTACTAACCCCTTAGCTTCCAAAGCACAGATTTGAACCAAATACGCCTCACAACCCTTCTTGACCATCCTTTCTACCTTCAAGGCAGACACTACGTTGGATAGGTAATTCCTTCTATCTCCTATCATAACCACTTCATCACCTTCACCGTCTTAAGGACCATGCGCTTAGTCACGCAAATCCAACCTTGCTTGGTACTTAACCAACCAATCCATACCGAGGATCAAATCGAACTCCCCAAACGGTAGTTCCATTAGATCACCTACAAATACTACCCTTGAAGTTCTAGGGTACGCCTCTATAAAGTTTGTCTACTATTACAGAGTGACCTAAAGGGCTAACTACGATCATCTCTCCTAGAAGCGGTTTGAGTTTAGGTCCATAGTTCCTACCACACTACTAGCAATGTACGAGTGCGTCGAGCCCACATCAATCAATGCAACATAAGGAAAACCAAAAATTAGAAACGTACCGGTTATGACATCCGGTGCGTCACCTTCCTCGCGACACCTCGCTCCGTAAACTAAGCCAGGCTGCCTAGCCTCTGTGTTGCCTGAACCTCTGCCTTGAGTTCCACGACCTCGATTAGGACCGTTGTTTCCTCTGCCATTACCACGACCCCTCTGTGGTCCTACATTTCTATCCTGAGCACGGCTTACGCCCCTCAGGTCGCTTCTTAGCTAGTTTCGGGGACAATCTCGACGCGATGCTCCAAAGACCCACACTCAAAACATCCTTTGTCACCGGTCCAACATCCTCCCCAATGGGTCTTTCCACAGCGATTGCCCGAGTCGGCCTCTGATTAGCGATCGTGGGCCTTGTTTGCTGATTGGGCCCACTTGGCCTAGCCTTTTCTCGAGCACTTCCGCTTGATCCAAATGACCCAAAACTTCTCTTCCGATTGTTCTTACTATAGTTCTCGCCACAGCCTCCTTGATTCCTTCTGGCTACCTTAGCCTTCTCCACTAGAGATGAGAACTCACGAACTCGCTATGGGGCAATTAGTAACCTTAAATCATCTCGGTCCGTCCTCAAAGCGGACACAAACTCATGTTCAGTAGCCACGATGCCTCTCGCATATCTACCCAGCCTTAGAAATTCCGCCTCATATTCCGACACGGACTTAGTTCCTTGCACTAATCCCAGAAAAGCCTTTCTCTGCGCGTCGGTGTAGCTAATGCCCACATACTTTTTCTGATAGGTGGTTCGAAATACTCCCAAGTCAAATCATCTGCTGTAGCCCCATCTCGAACCGTAAGCCACCACTGATACGCTTCATCCTTTAGAAGCGACACATCGCTTCTTCAACTTCTCTTCCTCAGTCAGGTTAAGGTCATCCATGATCCTTTCAGTTGACTCTAGCCAGTATTCCGCTGCACTGGGTGCCACTCCTGACACACCTCGGAATACCTCCGCTCCGTTAGATCGGAGTCGCTCGGGGACAGATTTCCGAGCTCCTACATTTCCACCGCCCACCACCATCTCCAAGACTCGCAACACGACTTTGCGATACCGACTCGCCACCCGTCCTCGCTCGGCTCCTCGGCTCTAAAAGTAGGAGGTGGTGATGGCGATGGTACCTCATTTTCGAACCTTGTCCTGGTGACGGGTTCGATACACCGCATCCTACCCCTACCACGTCCACGGCGTCCACGTCCTCTAGAACTCATTCTATCTACCGCGCTTTTAATCGATTAAGAAAAATTTTATCGTTAGCATTTGTTTCACTTTATTACTCATGAAGAAATTTTATGGATAAGGTTTAATCGAGAGATTCTTTCGAGCAAACAATGTTTCATTTCCTATCCTAGTTCACACAAAGAAGTTCATGCATTCATTCCTTAATACTTTCCATACCTATTCACTCATCGGACATTTCTGCCCATTTCTAACCCAGGGGTATTTTCGTCTTTTTCCTACAGGGGTATTTTCGTAATTTTCCAGAACCAAAATATTTTGCTGATAATTTCCAAAACTAAGTTATTGAATATTTGTAAAATAGTTGAAATTTTTGGGCAAAACCGTCGAATTAATATTTTATGGGTCAGGGGCATTTTGGTAATTTTACTCCTAAGGGTATTCCTGTAATTTTTCACAAGTCAAGTTTTCCGAGAAGACGTTGTAAAAGTAATGTTCTAAGGTCTAAGAGAGTTATTGGACAAGTTTTGAAAACATTAGGGCTTGTTGTTTCATTCTATTTTGAAAAACAAGGCTAATTCCCTTTTCGGGTTTTAATCATTGTGTTTAGCCTATGACCGAGCCTTCCTGGTCAGGGTGAACCAAAGCTACGCACCAGGCAGAATTCGAGTGAAGAGGAGGTGGGTCACGCGGACCGCTTAAATACCAAGCTCTCACTGAACCTTTCTAGACATGCGCCGCAGAGGTTACCACACCACCGAGCCCTCCGAGTTAGGGTGAACCAGAAGCTACGCACTGGGTGGGATACCGCGAAGAGGAGGTGAGTCACGAGGATCTGCTTAAATACCAGGCTCTTCCTGGATCAATCCTAGACATGCGTCACAGGGGTTACCACACCCTAGCTCATTGACTAAGTCATAGGTTGGTTTAGTTCTTTAAGTCTTATGTCTTGTTTGTGTGTTTGAGTAGTCTAAACCTAGGGTCCAAGTCCTATAAGTCTATCTACGTTCCATGCTTCCTACCCTTCTACAGAATATAATTCACAAAGAGGTTTAGATGTACTTACCTGGGCGGATCGGTGCCGGAGACTCGGGCCATGCTGCTTAAAACCCAAAAACAATTCAAAAGGCCTACTAAAACATTTTTGGGCCTTGGGCCCCCACAGCCGAGCTTTGAACTGGGCTCGATACCAGTTCTCAGAACAACCCAAACCCGGCCCAAACATTACGACCGAATTTGATTTGCTACTGAGGAAAACTTTTTTGAACACCATCCAGAAAAAAATTTAAGTTTCATTGAAACCCCTTGTTTTTGGTTATCTTGCCAAACCTATACTTGGATTTAATTTGGAAGTTTAATTAAGTCCGATTACTATTCAAATTTCAGGTGTGCCCGATGGCACGATAAAACATTTTCGTGTTAATCTAAGAAAACGTGTGATTTCAATTCAGTTTTAATGATACAGTTTAAAGTAAATATCCAACATATAAAAAAAAACACAAATAAAGTTTATGGAGGCCTTATTACAACCAAAATAAAAATAACCAAATTTAAAGTTCTATAAATTTAAATCCACTGCATGGCCACCTCGAGTCCAACCGGCTCCTCAACCGCCATCTACGAGTCACCTGCAAAATGTTAAAGGAGAAGGTGAGTCACCAAGACTCGATATGTAACCCTTCCCCGTTTAAAGCAACATTTCATACACAACATATAACAGAGTTAATATGCGAGTATCGTGTAGCCCAACCTAGCCAACCAAACGCCTTTGTCTACCCATGTGGTACCAAACCACTTTGGTGACCGTAGTCACAATGTGTTACCAAAACACCGGTGGTGCCAAACCACCGGGTGACATATAGTCACAATGTGCTACCAAAGCACTTTGGTGTCCGTAGACACAAATCGGGTGATGGGGCCAACCCATCGCGTGATACCAAATCACCGCGACGATCCCATATCTCAAGTGGGGCCAACCCACGGTGGTGTTAACCACGGGGACAAAGTCGCTATGAGGTGCCAAACCTCTGGAGGTACCAAACCTCACGGTGACATATAGTCACGAGTGTGTTACCAAAACACTGGTGCTCGTCGGCCGTAACCATCACTGCCCCCTCCTCTCATGTAGCCCATAGCAGGTAAACAGTTAACAACAGATCTCATGCATTTATCACATGTATCAATAAGCCATGCTTCCCAAAAGCATTAAAGTAATCTCACATTAACAGAGACTTACCGGGATCCTCACTTGTACCGTTAAGGTACCAATCCGCATCTACGTCAAGCAGATTTACATACAAAATATATATATATATATAACACAACATTAACTGCTATACGTGTGTATGTACACACCTGTCACCCCCGAATAATCTAAATCCCGAATGAAGAAGTCGGCCACCTTAGATCCACTAGCCCCTATATTCGGCCAAGATAGTGTTAGTGATATGGGCCATTCGGCCAAACCAAATAATCCTTTTAGGGTTATTGCTTGAACTGAATCCTTACCTACTCGCTTTGAATACTAGTCTCGTCCGTCCGACTTGCGAATCTGGTTACAAACTTCACTTAGTCAATTAATAGCACTAATAACCATAGCCTTCGGCTTTTAAATACCAATATAAGCCTTACCCACACTTACCAAATTCGGTTGGTAGAAGATGGAGCCTTGATCGCTTGATTCCAAATATCTCGAGTCCCTACAACATTTCGGTTTAGACAAAAGATAAGCCAACTATCGATGCATGCGGACTCTGTTTTCCCCATGCTTAAATCGTGAGAATCATAAAGAGAATAACAAAACCATTCGGCTATGTCCCTTCTTACCTTCCTCAAACCGATTGAAAGCTAACTTTCGCAGGTCTTATACTTCCTTTAGTATTCGGCTAACCACGCCGCCTAGGAGGAGTGTGAGATTCGGCACTTCAAGGGGGTGTATTCGGCTTTTGAAGGAAGGAAAATAATGGAGATGAGAGGAATAGAAGTTTCGGCTAAAGGGGTTTGGGAGGCTTGGAAGAAAGAAAAATATAAAAGAAGAATGAAGAGGGCTTAAGAGATTTGACAAGTAGCAAAATGAGAAAAAAAAAAAGAATGGTGCTAGGTTGCTCCTTTTATAGACATTCGGCACCCCTTCTACTAGCATTGCCGTCCACACTACTCCACCAAGGAGTTTAAAATTCGACCATTACCTTATTTTGCTCCAAGCCACCCATTCAATTTAATTCAAACTTAATTGAATTAATCCCCTCTTAATCCAATAATAATCCAACTAATATCTTCTTTATCCTCTTATTATCATTATAATAAAATCCCTTATTATCACCAATTTTAAGCAAATTAAAACCAATTTAAAGTGCTTAAATTATCCCTTAATAATAATAATAATAATCCCTTTATTATCCAAAATAAAAAGAATTAAAGGAGAAAAACTCTCCACATGTGCCGTCCATCCATAATGCAAAAAGAGGATCCTTGTGACTCGAACCAAGGCTCTCCTTCCTCTTGATGTGGCGTCACATGCTAGCTCTTAAGTGGGCTTCTTTTTGCCACTTTACCAAGGGCTTTTAGTGTCAAATTATCCCCACTTATTCTTTTAACACCCTTCCGCTAAGGCTCCTTACCTTTTAAGTTAAAAACCAAATTTCTATTAATCAAGGCCAACTTAAAGCCTTAAACTGAACTCTATTATTCCATAAATAATATCACAGCAGTTCTTACATAATAATGAAATTCCAAATAGCCCCGTTTTTGGGGTGTTACACAGGATTCGGAAAAACCGGGCAAAATTGGCCCTTTTAAGGTCTTTGCTCCGTTCCCATTACACGACAACGAGCAAAGAGGGGCAGCTGTAATAGGCCAATTTTGGCCTGGCCCGATAAAACCAAAAAATAATAAACTAAATTAAAACCAAAAATATACCTATTAAAGTCCATTACAACAAAACAGTCCAATAAAAAAACAGTCCATTGAGGCCCAAAACCAAAACCCAATTTCAAGCCCAAAATTTCGAGGCCCAAATGGCCCAAACGCCTTAACCTATCAGAAACCCTAGCCCAAATCACTAAAAAAACAACAGCCAGGGAACCCTAGGGTTTCCCCTTTTGTCTTATGACCTCACACGCATACCTCCAGCGCACAGCGACTCAGTGCGCGCCACGTGCGCCTCCGTGACGATGGCTATACTGCGAAAAAGGACAAACTACGACAACGGATAGCGATGAAAACAAAAAAGAAAAACAGTTGTAATTTTCATTTTTGTTTTTGGGTTTTATTTCCGATTTCGGCTTTAAAGGGCCGAAAAAAACCATTGTATTTTTTACACACACACGGAGAATACAGAGAAATAGAAAATCAAAAGCAGAAATTCGAAGGTGGTTTTCTCGATTACAATTTCTTTCCATTTTCAAGTTTGATTCTGTAGGCTTTCCATTCGTTTTTTTTCATTGCATGTGAAATAAAAAAAAGGAGAGCAGGAGAGTACCTGTCTTGGGTAGCATCGTCGGAGCTTCGTCTCCTTCGTCGAAGTTGCGCCCAAGGGGGAAATCGAAGCTTTTTCGGTTGTAGATTTAGGGTTTCGACTGAGAGGGGAATGAAAAGGGGGGCTAGGGCATTTCGATCTTAGAGGAAGACGAGGTCGGATTTTTGTTTAGTTTTTTAGGGTTATTTTCGTTTTAAACCATGCGAAACGACGCCGTATAAGCCTTGCTTAATTTGGCCCGACCCGATATCCATAGGATCCGCACGTTTCCGCGGTGATGGATAAATTGCGTGTTTAGTCCTCCCTTTTTGCGCCGCCATTTTATTTCGGTTTCTTTTTGTTGCCCTGAAATTTATGCGCCATTTCAATTTAGTCCGTGTTGAAACGCCGCGTTTAGAGGATTTGGATAATTGCACATTAGGCCCCTATTTGTTTTCGCACATTCTATTTTAGTCCCTATTTCTATTATTAATGATTTATTTATTTTCAAATTAACCCTTTGATTCTGTTTTGATTTCAGTTGAGTCCTTTTCACTAAATTTCTTTAGTTTTTTTTAAAACTATTATATATGTATATATTATTCATTTTAAATTATTTTTATAAAATTCATTATTTATTTTTTAAATTATTTTATTATATCTTGCTTTGGATTATTTTGGTATACATTACTGGTTTGACATTGTTTAGGTTGTTACTTTAAAATTCCCTTTTGTATTTTATTAATTTAGTTATCACTTTTTTTTTTAAAATTGATATATTATTATAAATTTAAATAAATTGTTTATTTTAAAATTCCTTTTATGTACACTATTTGTTTTAAATTTTTATATATTGTTTATTTTAAATTCTTTTGTACATTTTTTATATTAAACTATTTTGTTTTATGTATATTATTTATTTTAGATTGATACATTTTATTTTTTAAACTGTTTTGTATATTACTTATTTTAAATTTCTTTTTGCATAATATTTATTTTAAAACTCATTTATATGTTATTATTTTACATACTGTTTATTTTTATTCTTATTTTTTATGATTTATTTCAAACTCTTACATGTATTACTTACTTTAAAATTTTATACATATAATTTATTTTTAAATTGTTGTAAATATTGTGATTTCAAACTTCCCATTTTTTTTACATTATTTATTTTAAATTCATTTATCATCATTTAAAAGCTTTTTACATTTTATTTGTGTCAATTTGTTTTATATTTCTTTTAAAATTGTTTTCTAAGTATATGAAGTGAGACTATTGCTATTGTGTGTATCTTAATTTGTTCTTTCGTACTTTCATATTATTGCTATTTGTTTGTATAATAGTATTGCCATATATCTTTGTTTCATGCTTGCGACCATGTTCTTGTTTCTTGTTATTATATCGTGGTTCAAATTCCAATATATGTAATCGGTATTGGTCATTTCATTTTTACCCCAAGCAAACCAAACAAATGCATTTTGAACCAATCTTAAAATTGCTCATTTAAAAATTCCTCAAAATAAGGTAATGTTCTGTGTTTGGAAATCCGAGAAATCGTGCCCTAACGTGCTGGGTTTCGGTTTTTCGTTTGGCCAAATAACCGAATATCCTTTTAAGATTTCATTCATGTTTTTTCAGCTCAAAACAAGGCAATATTTAGTGATTGGAAATTTGAGAAATCGTGCCCTAACGTGCTGGGTTTTGATTTTCCATTTTGACCAAATAACTAAGTATCCTTTCGCAATTTTGTCCACGTTTTCCTTTTAAAAGACAAGGCAATATTTCGTGTTTGGAAATTCAAGAAATCGTACCCTAACGTGCTGGGTTTCGGTTTTTCTTTTGTCCAAATAACCAAATACCCTTTCAAAATTTCAATGTATGAGTTTTGAGAATTTTGGGATAATCTTGAATTCGAGGACTTAAAGTGTTGTATCCTAACGTGCTGGATGTGATATTTTATTCCTTCGGAACAAGAGAATCTTAATATTCAAACTCGAGTATCTTCAAATGGGTCAAAGAAGGTCATAATTTAAAAATCTTTTCAAATTTTCAACATAAGGACATTAGTTAATCAATTTGGTACCAATTTTGGGCGTACAAGGGTGCTAATCCTTCCTCGTACGTAACCGACTCCCGAACCCATTTTTCTTAAAATTCGTAGACCAAAATTAATTTCTTTTAAAAATAAAACAAAATTTTTTATAGGTGACCCGATCACACCTAAACAAAAAAGATTGGTGGCGACTCTATCTGACATTTTCAAGTTGATCCCTGTTTTCTAAAAAATAAAAAAAATGGTTTCGACAACAACTGACCGAGAAATGTGATCCCATATTCCGTCTCCTTAAGAAATACAATCCAGGTGTATGGGATGAGAAATGCCAGAAAACTTTCGACAAGGTCAAATTTTACTTGTCCAATACCCCAGTGCTGATGCCACCTAGCCTAGATAAGCCGCTGATATTGTACTTGATAGTATTTGGGAATTCTACGGGATGCGTGCTTGGCCAACATGATGAGTCAGAGAGAAAAGAAAGAGCAATATACTACCTCAGTAAGAAGTTTACTGAATGTGAGACAAGATACTCGCCAATTGAGAAGTTGTGTTGCGCCTTAATCTGGACAACCCGAAGACTGAGACAGTACATGTTGTACCACACAACTTGGCTCATCTCAAAATTGGACCCTCTGAAGTACATGATGGAGTCGACTGATTTGAATGAAAGAATGGCCCGGTGGCAAATTCTACTTTTCTGAATTTGATATAGTCTATGTGAATCAGAAGGCTATAAAAGGGAGCGCAATAGCAGATTTTTTGGCCAGTAGAGCTCTAGAAGATTACGAGCCTTTGAACTTTGATTTCCCGAATGAAGATCTAATGTATGTTGCAACCACTGAAGAAAACTCTCAAGAAGGTCATCCTTGGAAGCTAAACTTCGACGGAGCCTTAAACGCTGTGGGTAACGAAATCGGGGCAGTCCTAGTATCCCCAAAAGGAGATCATTATCCCTTTACTAGTAAATTGGTTTTTGATTACACGAACAATATGACAGAATACGAAGCATGCATCATGGGTATCCGTGCAGCCATAGAACACAAGATCAAAGTGCTAGAAGTATATGGAGATTCTGCATTAGTGATCTATCAACTCAAAGGTAAATGGGAGACGAGAGATCCCAAATTGATCAATTATCGAAGGCTGGTCCTTGAGTTAATTGAGGAGTTTGATGACATCACCTTCTGATACCTCCCGCGAGATGAGAATCAGATAGCTGATGCCTTGGCTACTTTAGCTTCCATGATCAAAGTGAACAAACAAGAGGATGTAAAACCTATCCAAATGAGTATTTATGAGGCTCCTGCTCATTATTACAACATTGAGGAAGAAGAAAAGGACGATCACCCTTGGTACCACGATATACTGCGGTATGTGAGGAATCGTGAATACCCTGACCAAGCAACTGAGAATGATAAAAGTATGTTGAGAATACTGGCTTTTGACTATGTCTTAGATGGGGAGATCCTATACAAAAGAAGAAAGGATAAGGTACTACTAAGATGTGTGGACGCTGTTGAGGCTAAGAAAATCTTGGAAGAAGTCCATGAGGGCATTTGCGGAACACACGCTAATGGTTTTACAATGGCCAGACAAATCATGAGATTCGGTATTATTGGTCCACCATGGAAGGAGATCGTATCAGTTATGCCAAGAGATGTCATAAGTGCCAAATTTATGGAGACAAAATTCATGTGCCTCCTTTACCTATTCATGTCATGACTTCTCCATGGCCTTTCTCTATATGGGGCATGGATGTCATTGGGCCGATCTCGCCAAAAGCTTCTAATGGGCATCGATTCATCTTCGTGGTCATTGATTACTTCACCAGGTGGGTAGAAGCCACTTCATATGTGATAAACCGTAATTTATACATATTTTAATCCCACATTTAGCATGCTTTTTGGATTATTTATCCCTTGACTTGTGGAATTTGATGCTCCTAATCCTTTAATTTCATGTTTTATACTTAGGAAAGCATAGGAGGATGAAAAGAACGAGAAACAGGCTAAAAACGGACCGAATGGGCCAAAGTAGGAAATCAACATGGACTGGGCCCAAGCCACACGGCCGTGCCCCTTTAGCAGGCTCGGCCACGACCTGGATTCGATTCACACGGGCGTGTTGCACGGGCGTGTCCCTGCCGTGACAAAGAGGAATTTCACTCGGAATAGGGTACTCAGAGGCAAAGAAAGACATTCCAAAAGCCTATATAAACACCCTAAATGCCAACCTTGAGGGGGCGTCCAGCGAGGCCAAGGAGCCAAGCCAGAGAGGTCAGAATTGTGGGATTTACTCAAAGAAAGCCAGTTGATTCATCTCAAGAAGCCGAAATCATACTCAAGACAGATGATTTCTCCTTCAATTCCTTCAGGGGGTTTTAGGGTTTTCTTATGTTTTGTTTTATATTTTCTTCTGAGATGTATTCTTTTATGATTATGAACTAAACCCCTCAGATACCTGAGGGGGATGAAACCTAAGACGGATCTTGTTATTGTTTTCTGAACTATATGATAAATACTTGATTTGTTCTTAACTATGTGTTCTTAATTATTGTTTTGATATTTCAGGATATTGATTCAAGTATTGATGTGCTTAGGCAGTAGAGGAATATTCCCTATTTAAGAGTAGATCTAGCATAGTTAAGCGGAGTTGATCGCAACCCTAGAGATAGGATGACAAAAATCTGTCGGATTAGGGTCAAACCTAATATGGGAGTCCATAGATCGAGTTAATGCAATCCTAGGGGTTTTAATTAGAAAGAGATTTCAATTAATCAACCTAGGGTTAGACGTTAGTAGCCTCGAGAGAGGTATTAATATAAATTAGGGAATCCTACGGATCAAGTCAAGTGAATAAATAAATGCAGTTCGAGTTAAATAACAAGTGAAGTCTAGGTGGATTCTTCCTCGGGTATTGTCTTAATCAATTGGTTTTTCCCACAAGTATTTTCCCAATTCATTCTCTGTGTCTTAGCATCTTTAGCTTAGTAGTTAGTTAATTTTAGATTAAACAACAAATCTCTTAATTCTTAGGCTAAATAATATAAAGAAAGTCAGTATTAGTACTTTTGGTTCATTTGGGTTCGACATTTCGGTCTTGCCACTAAGCTATACTACTGTTTGATAGGTGCGCTTGCCTCAATCGTGGTGATAGTTAGTTTCTAGGCTAGATCATTCATTATATAAATATTAAGACCCTCGACACACGATCAATATGCTAATGTCACAAAATTGACAGTCAGTAAATTCTTGAAAAAAAAGATCATATGTCGGTATGGGATGCCAGAAAGGATCATATCTGACAATGCATTGAACTTGAACAACAGTACGATAGCGGAGGTCTGTAGTCAATTCAAGATCAAACACCACAACTCGTCACCATATCGCCCAAAAATGAACGGTGCGGTAGAGGCAGCCAATAAGCACATCAAGAAGATCATGGGGAAAATGACTGAGACTTATAAAGATTGACGTGATAAGTTACCATTTGCCCTCTATGCTTATCGAACGTCTGTCAGGATGTCCACCGGGGCAACGCCTTTCTCTTTGGTTTATGGAATGGAGGCAGTTCTGCCTATTGAGGTTGAGATTCCTTCTCTCCGAGTTTTGTCAAAACTGAAGTTAGATGAAGCAGAATGGATTCAATCTCGATATGATCAACTGAACTTGATTGAAGAGAAGAGGCTGAAAGTTATCCGTCATGGTCAGATATACCAAAAGCGAATGATGCGAGCTTATGAAAAAAAGGTTCGCCCCAGAGAATTCCATGAGGGAGACCTAGTATTGAAAAAGATCCCGCCCATACAAAAGGATTTCATAAGGAAATGGATGCCAAATTGGGAAGGACCTTATGTGGTAAAGAAAGCCTTTTCTAGAGGAGCGTTGATTTTGACCGAGATAGATGGCAAAAACTTGCCTAATCCTGTGAATTTGGATTCAGTCAAGAAATACTTCACCTAAAAAAAAAGAAAAAAATTAGAGAGGCTAAGGCGAAAACCCGCAAAGGGCACCTTGAGACCAAAGGGGTTTTGAGTTGAAAACCCAGAAAAGGGCAACTCAAATTTTGATCGAAGATGGGGCATGTGGTAGTCTTATCCTCTCAGAAATAACAATGAGGAGAAAATTTTACATCTTGGGGCATCAACAAAGTATTCTAGGTCTTCTAAACACATATCAAGTTCAAAAGGTCATCGAGGAGTTTGCACGGAGAAGCTCATGCTATGATATCTGGGGCACATGTTTTCATCTTATTCATTTTGTATTTTAGCAAATTTACTATTTTGATTAATCTATTCATTTCAAGCTTTTCTCCCAATAAATTTCAACCTTGTCCACCACGATTTTTTTCAAGCATTTTTCATTAAAATAATGATTAATGGACTAGTAATATTCAAACAAAAGTTTTTTTTTTGCATATTGCTCTGATAGGCTTCTAAATAGTACAAGGACCTGAAACAGGATCGCTAGTAAGAACTAACCAAACCTAAGGGTTGGAGACATTTGAGAAAGAATGGTCTAAATTGTGACTATTTCTTCAAATTTTCTGTCAAAGATACCAGCTGAATAAGAAGGCATGGTAACACATCAGTGATAAAACCTCGATGAGCAACGAGCGATAACAACCTAAGCATTAAAAGGGGATCATTCTCAAAAAATGAACATTCTGCATTCATGCAAATATCATTCATACACATTTAGTTAGGAGCATTGATTTATTCTGATCATGACATCCTAATCACTTGGCATAAATAGGCCCATGAAATGGATTCAACAGGTCTTGTTCCCCAGAAAATGGTGTAATAGATCAGACAAATCACAAATCCTATACCACTGAAGTTACAGTGGGATGGATTGAAATTATTATGGCAAACCTTATCTCCCCGAAGTTGCAATGGTGCAGGTTAAAAATAACAAATCTTATCTCCCTGAAGTTGCAGTGGAGTAGATCGAAGTTACAAATCCCATACCCCTGAAGTTGCAGTAGGACAGATTGAAGTTATTATAACAAATCTTATCTCCCTGAAGTTGCAGTAGAGTAGACCGAAGTTATAAATCCCATACCCCTAAAGTTGCAGTGGGACGGATTGAAGTTATTATGGCGAATCTTATCTCCCTGAAGTTACAGTGGAGCAGATTGAAGCCACTAACCTTATCTCCCTAAAGTTGCAGTGGAACAGGTTGAAAATAGCCAATCTTATTTCCCTAAAGTTGCAGCGGAACAGATCAAAGCTACGAGTTATAAATCTTATCTCCCTGAAGCTGTAGTGGAGCAGATTGAGGATGCGAATCTTATTTTCTTGAAGTTGCAGTGGAACAGCTTAAAGCTACAAGTCAAATCCTATACCTCTGAAGTTGCAGTAGGTCGGATCAAAATCTATCATGGCAAATCTTATATCCCTAAAGTTGCAGTAGAGCAGATTGAAGCCACTAATCTTATCTCCCTGAAGTTCCAGTGGAGCATATTAAAGATAACGAATCTTATCTCCCTGAAATTGCAGTAGAGCAGATTAAAGCCACTAATCTTATCTCCCTGAAGTTGCAGTGGAGTAGATTGGAGATAGCAATTCTCATCTCTCTGAAGTTGCAGTAGAGCATATTAAAGCTATAAATCTCATCTCACAAAAAGTTGCAGTAGGACAAAATTGAAGCTACTAATCTTATTTTCCTGAAGTTGCAGTGGGTTAGAACGAGGCTACTTGAAGAAGATGAGCACGTAGAAGTCAAGATTCGGCGAGACCGGGCAAAATTGGTCATTCTTAAAACTCTTTGCTCCATTCTCGTTACACGACAATGAGCAAAGAGGGGCAGCTGTAGAAGCCCAATTTTGCCCGGGCCCAAGACAGCAACCAAAAAACAAATAAAAATAAAAAGTCCCAAGTCCAATTACATTTGTAGGCCCAAATGACCCAAAATTAAAAAACCCTAAAGCCCAAATGGCCCACAACCTAAACTAAGTTTCAGTAAAATAAAAAAAACCCTAGCCTCCAACGTCGCTGCCCTCACGTGAACGCGTGCCGCTCGAGGCGCCTCGTCCCGAGGTCTGACGCCCTTGCTGCTATTTCACCAAAATGGCAAGGGTGCCCTTCTCTCCCTGCCATTGTCTGCGCGTCGATGCCTACAAAAAGAGTGAAAAAGGACGAGAGATAGCCAAGCAAGAAATAGTAGAAATGAATAGCAAAAGAACAGTGTAAAATCGGCTATAAGAGCCTAAGAAAAACTGATTGTAAATGGGGGATTGATTTTTTGAAAATAAATAAAAAAAAACACAATAAAAGAGCAATAAAAAAATTAAATACAAGAGGTGGTTTTATTTATTTATTTATTTATTTTTTACTTTTCGAAATAAATAGAAAATAAAAAAGAGAGAGAAGTTTTTACCTGTTGCGCCGTCGTCGGAAGGGTAGAAGCTGAAAGATTCTTCTCATTTTAGATTTTCGGCAAGGCTTTCGGCGATTCCGACTCCAGATCGGAGTTTTACGCGAAAAAAGGGGCTCCTTGGAAAATTTTAGTGATTTTCGGCCACCGGAGGCGGCGGTCTCCGTCGCCGGTGACCGGTGGCCGCGGTGGAGCAATGGCGGCTCCCATGGTCGGCCTAAAAAATTTTTCAGAGAAAAAAAAGGGAAAAGGAGATTTTTTTTTAAAACAAAAGGGGAAATGATATTTTTTTAAAAAAAATTAACTTATATAGGCATATCAAAACGACGTCGTTTTGGCCTGGGTCCATAAACCCCAAAATGGTTTCATTTTAGATCCGACCTGACGACCCGACCCAGATGTAACATCCTGAATTTATGGGCTTGTGCATTTTGTGTGCTTAAAATATTAGTTTGAGAGTTTGAGGTACAAATGGGGCTCAAATTGGAAGTGAGGCCTTGTTTTAAATATTTTGTCCGGACACTCTGGGGGTTTAAATTGAAGTTTTAGTAGTTTAATAAGCATTTTGGGCTTGTGGCCAGGAAATGGTGCTACTAGGAGGAAGAGGAGTTAGGCGTCACTTGTGCATGAGGAAGGCCCAAATTATGGTTGCTTGAAGCCCAAGTTTTAGGGCTAAAATTTGGCATTTAAATGAGCAAGGGGGACGGCACAAGGCTAAATTTTAGGGATTTTATTGTATGGATAATAAGCGGATAAAGGCTATTTTTGAGGAGATAATAGATCAAAGATAGGAGCCATCTTTAAGTGTTTAATGCTAGCTTAAAACTTTGAAGAATTTGAAAAGAAAGGGGCATTCGGTTTTGGCTTAAGGTGTATGTGCCAAAATTGCTAGCAAGTTCTCATTATTCTTCTCTTTTCTTTGCCGAAATTCCTACTCCATTCTTGCTCTTCTCTCTTTTCTTTTACGATGAGAAAACAAAGCTCTTGAAGTCTCAATTGCACGAAACCACTGCTATTTTTTTCTTTTGGCGAATCTCTCTACCCATTCCTTGCTTTTATTTTTCCAATTCTTTGTTCTTCTAAAAGCCGAAATCACTAAGATCTCACCTCCTAAAGTTGACGAATCTTCTTTAGTGGAGCTTGTTTGTGCCGAATTTTGAAGGAAGCAATAGGTAAGTGTTGATTTCAGGATTTCAATGTTTTTTTTTTCCGGCTTTTCAAAGTCCCTAGCCGAATGGCTATTTAGAAACTAATCACTTATTTCTCTCTTATTTTCGGCATTCTGGGATCTGAAGAGGAGTCAATCGCGTAGATCTCTAAGTCATAAGTTCGGTAATACTTGAATCGTGGTACTTTCGGGATTTCAAGGTAAGGGAATCTATTGATTTTAGTGTGTAAGATCGGGTAAAACACTAACCATGGCCGATTATAGGAGAGGCCCTATTGTCACATCTTTTTGGCTTTTCGAGCAAAGTTGTAGATCGGTTTAGCAAGGGTATCGACATTAATCAGGTGTGTAACTTCTCACACCATTAGATTGAATGCTATTATGTATATATATGTATAAGTATAAATCTGCTATACTCTGTTAAATGCCGAAATCCTGGCATAACGTTTGAAAACCCGAGAAGGGTAAAGGATAAATATCATGTTAGTGTTTTCTGCCAATCTTCAGTGAATGTTTCTGTTAAAAAGATATGTTTTGCATGTCGATTTCTATGTATGCTCGGGGTTGGGTGATTGATAAAAGGGGAAGTGATCTGTTACGGTGGCTTATTCCATTTCACCGGTGACTCTGTCACAACTCGACGATGAGCGACTAACTCTGACATGACCGCCATCGATGGTGTGTAGCGCTGTGGGTTGGTTGTAGAAATCCCCAATGGTGTGATTGGCAGGTAAGGGTGGTGTGTAGCGGATGGAAACCTAGGATTGGGTTGGGTTTTTTATGTATGTTATCTCTTATATTATGTTCTATATTCTGATCTGTGGGCTAAGGCCCAGTCTGATGGTGCACGAGGGCTGCACACTGAGTCTCGCGACTCACCCTATTATTTTTAACAAATTTCAGGTAGCACTTAATGCATCGGACCGGGCTGGAGAGGAGAGCAAGGTGGCCATGCAAAAGAACATTTGGATTCGGCAAAAAGGCTTTAATTTATTATTTTATATTTTTATTTAATGGGTTTTGAATCTCGTTGTAATAAGGCCACGGGCCACTAGACTATTATAATCTGTTTTGGGTTTTAGTTTGGGCTTTTATTACTGATAGACATTTAAATTTTAATTAAACTAAGGCATGTATTAAGGTTTTGGTTTTTAATTCACGAAAACAACAAATGAACTTTAAATCTTACTTAAACTTATCAAGTTATTAAGTTTTGCCCAAATTTCGACATCTTTTACAAAAATCTCCTGAGTGACATACCAAATCCGGTTGTAGTGTTTGGGCCGGGTTTGGGGTGTTACAAGTTGGTATCAGAGCCCGGTTCAAAACTTGGCTTTGGGGTTTTTGGGCTCAAAACATTTTCTAAAGATGGGTTTTTGAAACATGCGTAACAGGTTTGTTAGCTCGGCATGGCACCTGCATCTCCGGCCCAAGTCCGCCAGGTAAGTATTCTGAACTCATTGTGTGTTACATGTATGTGGGCTTGATGGGCTTTATGGGATGTAGATTAGTTAGATTAGAACTTGAGGGACTCTAGGCCTAGCTGAAACAACTCCTAAAATCTCATAAGACTTAACTTCACTAAACAAACCCGTGAACGAGCCACAAGACTAGGGTGTGGTAACAGGCATACGCATGTCTAGGATTGGATCCGAAAGAGTCTGGTATTTAAGCAGTCCTAGTGACTCACCTCCTCTTGTTTGGAATCCTACAGTGCGTGGTACTGCTCACCTTAGCCGAGTTAGGGTGTGGCAACGCGCATACGCATGTCTAGGAGTGGATTCAGGGAGAGCTTGGTATTTAAGCAGTCCTAGGGACTCACCTCCTCTTCGCTGGAATCCTACATGGTGCGTAGTGACTGTTCACCCTAATCATGAGGACTTGTTGACAAAGCTAAACCTTATAATTAAAACCCTAAAGGACCACCACCTTATTTTTACAAATTGCTAAAACACCCTTACTTCGAAAACAAATACCAAGATACTCATGATTTGCAAATACACCCCGATTTACTAAGTTAACGAAATTTTCCTTAGCAAAGAAAAACTCACACAACACACGACAACAAACCCACAAACACCTGAACACTATTATTATTCCTCTGAAATCAAATTCTCCAAGACACCCCTGTTTAAAAAAAAAACCCTGGATGTCAAAATTATCGAAATACCCCCGTATGTCAAAATTACCGAAATACCCCCGGGTTGCAAAATTACCAAAATACCTTTATTTCAAAAAATCACCAAGGAACCCTATTTTGGAAAATTACGAAAATACCCCTGTAGGATAAAATGACAAAAATACCCCTGGGTAGTGAAACAATGAAAACACTTTTATTTGATTAATGTAAGTTCATGGATGATTCTTTGTATGTTAATTGAGTGTATGTGTTTCCTAGAACTAGAGGGTACGAACATGAGACTAAATTATGAATGCGAATTCGAAAGAACTACCCTTAAAACTGCTATTCATAAGATTGTTCGTGGTTAATCAGTGGAAAGAATTAATGATTCATAAAATTCTTAATCAGATAAACGTCGATCGAAAGAATGAGTACAAGGGGTAGAGGACGTCCGCCGCGTGGACGCGGTAGGGGTAGGAGGACCGTGTCAGAGCCGGTAGGGTCTGGCCACGGGTCAGGAAACGAGATGCCGGATCTGCCGGCTGTAGAAGGAGAATTTCGGGATGAGGCGCCCGGAGATGATGCTGTATCTCAGGCGATGTTGAGGGTTTTAGAGAGGGTTGCTGGAGTAGGCATGGGCACAGGAGCCCGAAAATCTGTGCCGGAGCGGCTTAGGGCCAATGGGGCAGAAGTGTTTAGGGGAGTTTCTGGCGTAGCCCCTAACACAGCTGAGTATTGGATGGAAGCAACTGAGCGCATAATGGACGATTTAGATTTCACGGGGGAGGAGAAGTTGAAGGGGGTCGTGTCTCTTCTTCGAGACGAGGCTTACCAGTGGTGGCTCACGGTAAAGGAGGGTACTGCTGCAGACCGAATTGATTGGGATTTCTTTAAGGAGTCATTCCAAGGAAAGTATGTTGGGGCCAACTATGTGGATGCACAGAGGAAGGCATTTCTGAATTTGGTGCAGGGAAGTAAATCTGTGGCTGAATATGAGGCGAAGTTCCTGCGCTTGAGCCGATACGCTCGAGGAATGGTAGCAACCGAGTATGAACGTTGTGTTCGGTTCGAGGATGGATTGCGAAATGAGTTAAGGGTTTTGATAGCACCACAGAGAGAGAGAGATTTTGCTGTTCTGGTGGAGAAGGTTAAGATAGCTGAGGAGGTAAAACGGACTGAAAGACAAGAAAGAGATAAGGAGCGGGGAAGGAATAAGAGAAATTTTGGGCCGGCAGGAGCATCTGGGAATTCGCAGAAAAGGCCTAGGTCTGATGGGCCAGCTCGTGCTCCGACACCTATTGGGGGGAACCAGAATCGATTATGTAATTGGTGCCGGAAAGCACATTCTGGGGAGTGTAGAAGAAGAACGGGTGGATGTTTCAGGTGTGGATCCACGGAGCATATGATTAAGGACTGTCCATAGAAGGATCAGGTGCAGCCAGCCGGACGAGGTTCTAATCAGGATGGGAGAGGTGGTCAGCCAGTACAGAGGGGTCGTGGCGCAGCCAGAGGTGGAAATGGATTCGGTCGGGGTCGTGGAGCACCTGGTAGGGGTGCAGGTAATGTAGATGCGAGGCAGCCAGGTCTAGTTTATGCAGCTCGCCGACGGGAGGATGGTGGCGCACCGGATGTTATAACCGGTATGTTTCTGATTTTTGATAAACCATTTCTTGCCTTGATTGATATTGGGTCAACCCACTCCTATGTTGCATGTTCGATGTCTCGAGACCCTAAGTATAGACTCAAAAACAACCACTAGGAAGATGATCGTGGTTAGTCCCTAGGACAATCTAGGGTAGTGGACAAGCTATTTAAGGATGTACCGTTAGAAACTCAAGGGGTAGTGTTTCTGGCAGATTTAATGGAATTTCCATTTGGAGAGTTTGATCTTATTTTAGGAATGGATTGGTTGATTAAGCATCATGCCAAGTTGGATTGTGAGACAAAGCGTGTGGTGTTGAATACCCCAGAAGGCGGGGAGGTGGTTGTGTTAGGAGAAAGAAGGAACTATTTGTCCAACGTAGTATCGACATTGAAGGCTGTTAAGATGATTCGGAAAGGATGCAGCGCATTCTTAGCTTTTATTAGTGCGTTGGATGCTAAGGAAGTGACTGTCGATGAGGTTCGAACAGTCAAGGATTTCGCGGATGTCTTTTCGGAGGAGTTGCCAGGATTACCCCCGAATCGCGAGGTGGAGTTTGGAATAGAGCTACTTAGGCACGCGGCTCCGGTATCCATTGCTCCTTATTGAATGGCACCGAAGGAGTTGGTGGAACTCAAAGCTCGAGATCCGAGAGCTTTTGGATCGAGGATTTATTCGGCCGAGTGTGTCTCCATGGGGGCGCCGGGTCCTATTTGTGAAAAAGAAGGATGGATCCATGCGTATGTGCGTGGACTATCGTCAACTGAATAAGTTGACGATTAAGAACAAGTACCCATTGCCAAGAATCGACGACCTGTTCGATCAGCTTAAAGGAGCTTCGGTCTTTTCGAAGATTGATCTAAGGTCGGGTTATCATCAGTTAAAGGTGAAGGAAGGGGACATTCATAAGACGGTGTTTTGAACACGTTACAGTCATTATGAATTCTTGGTAATGCCGTTCGGTTTGACAAACGTGCCAGCAGCATTTATGGATATGATGAACCGGGTGTTTCAGCCATACCTTGATCGATTCATGGTAGTGTTCATCGATGATATTTTGGTTTACTCCAAGTCCGAGGAGGAGCATGATGCACACCTTTGTGTGGTGTGGCAAATTTTGAGGGAGAAGCAGCTGTACGCAAAGTTCAGTAAGTGTGAGTTCTGGCTGAAGGAAGTGACTTTCTTAGGGCATGTAGTTTCTGCGAAAGGGATTAGGGTAGACCCTCGGAAGATAGAAGCTGTATTAGATTGGAAGCCGCCGAAGTCTGTGGCGGAAATCCGAAGTTTCTTGGGATTGGTAGGGTATTACAGGAGGTTTGTTGAGGGGTTCTCTGCAATAGCGGCACCTTTAACTAAGTTGTTAAGGAAGGGAGTATTGTTTGTATGGACTGACAAACAACAGGAGAGCTTTGAGAAGCTGAAGAAGTTTCTGACGGAAGCACCAGTGTTAATTCAGCCAGAGGCGGGAAAGGAATTTACCGTTTATTGTGATGCGTCACACACAGGGTTAGGGTGTGTGTTGATGCAAGATGGAAAAGTTGTTGCATATGCGTCTCGACAGTTGAGACCGCATGAGTTGAACTACCCTACGCATGATTTGGAATTGGCGGCGGTAGTGTTCGCTCTGAAGATTTAGAGGCACTACTTGTATGGGGAGAAGTCGGTTATTTACACGGACCATAAGAGCCTGAAGTATCTCCTTACCCAGAAGGAGTTAAATTTAAGACAACGTAGGTGGATCGAGCTCCTGAAGGACTATGATTGCTCGATCGAATACCATCCGGGTAAGGCGAATGTGATGACAGATGCGTTAAGCCTTAAGGTAGTATCTGAACTAAGGGCGATGTTCGCTCATCTTAGTCTGTATGAGGATGGTAGTTTGGTAGCTGAACTTCAAGTAAGACCTATGTGGACAAGACAGATCAAGGAGAAGCAAATTTTGGATGATGTTTTGGGTGCTCGAATCCGACAAGTGCAGAATGGTGAAGGAGAGGACTATAGTTTGAATGGTGATGGAATTCTGTGTTTTCGTAAGAAAGTTTGTATGCCAAAGGATGTGGAGTTGAGGCAGATGATTCTTCAAGAGGCGCATAGTAGTCCTTACACTATGCATCCTGGAGGGGTTAAGATGTACCGTGAGTTGCGGGAACAATTTTGGTGGCCAGGTCTGAAGCGAGAGGTAACAGAATTTGTAGGGAAGTATTTGACGTGTCAGCAAGTGAAGGCGGAACACCAGTTGCCTTCGGGGTTGTTGCAACCGGTGAAGATTCCGCAGTGGAAATGGGAGAGAATCACGATGGATTTTGTTAATGGGCTACCCCTTACGCCCACTAAGAAGGATTCAATTTGGGTAGTTGTGGATCGGTTGACGAAGTCCGCTCACTTTATACCGGTTTGGGTCGACTATCCTCTACAGAGGTTGGCTAAGTTGTACGTGGCCGAGGTTGTGAAACTACATGGTGTACCGGTATCGATCATATCAGATAGGGACCCTAGGTTCACGTCACGATTCTGGAAGGCTCTTCATCAGGCAATAGGAACAAGGTTAGACTTTAGTACCGCTTTTCACCCACAGACTGATGGTCAGTCTTAGAGGGTAATTCAGATCTTGGAGGATATGCTAAGGGGTTGCATCATCGATTTTAGGGGTAGTTGGAAGGAGTATTTACCCTTGGCTAAATTCGCATACAATAATAGTTATCAAGTTAGTATTCAGATGGCACCGTACGAAGCGTTATATGGAAGGAGATGTCGTACCCCTACTTGTTAGACGGAGTTGGGTGAACGTCAGGTGTTGGGTTCAGAGCTAGTCTCGGAAACGGAGGAGAAAGTTAAGTTAATACGGGCTCGGTTGAAGGAAGCGTCTAATCGACAGAAGTCTTATGCGGATCTAAAGTGAAAGGAGATGGAATTTGCAGTAGGAGACCAAGTCTTCTTGAAGGTATCTCCGTGGAAGAAGGTAATGAGGTTTGGACTAAAGGGTAAGTTAAGTCCTCGGTTTATTGGGCCTTATCAGGTACTGGAACGCGTGGGCCCAGTAGCTTATCATTTGGAGTTACCTTCGGAGTTGGAGCAGATACATGACGCGTTTCATGTCTCGATGCTGAGACGTTATCATTCTGATCCATCGCATGTAGTGCCGGTGGAGGAGATTGAAGTAAGGCCAGATTTATCCTTTGAGGAGGAACCAGTGCAAATCTTGGATCGAGATGTAAAAGTGTTGAGAAGGAAGTCCATCCCTTTGGTCAAGGTTTTATGGCGAAATCACGACGCAGAAGAGGCGACGTGGGAGCCAGAGGATGTTATGCGACAACAGTATCCCCATCTCTTTTGATCAGGTAAATTTCGAGGCCGAAATTTATTTTAAGGGGGGTAGAACTGTAACATCCTGAATTTATGGGCTTGTGCATTTTGTGTGCTTAAAATATTAGTTTGAGAGTTTGAGGTATAAATGGTGCTCAAATTGGACTGAGGCCTTGTTTTAAATATTTTGTCCAGACACTCTAGGGGTTTAAATTGAAGTTTTAGTAGTTTAATAAGCATTTTGGGCTTGTGGCCAGAGGAAATGGTGCTACTAGGAGGAAGAGGAGTTGGCGTCACTTGTGCATGAGGAAGGCCCAAATTATGGTTGCTTGAAGCCCAAGTTTTAGGTCTAAAATTCGGCATTTAAATGAGCAAGGGGGGACAGCACAAGGCTAAATTTTAGGGATTTTATTGTGTGGATAATAAGCAGATAAATGCTATTTTTGAGGAGATAATAGATCAAAGATAGGAGCCATCTTTAAGTGTTTAATGCTAGCCGAAACTTTGAAGAATTTGAAAAGAAAGGGGCATTCGGTTTTGGCTTAAGGTGTATGTGCCGAAATTGCTAGCAAGTTCTCATTATTCTTCTCTTTTCTCTGCCGAAATTCCTACTCCATTCTTGCTCTTCTCTCTTTTCTTTTTCTGACAGAAAACAAAGCTCTTGAAGTCTCAATTGCCGAAACCCTGCTATTCTTTTCTTTTGGCCGAATCTCTCTACCCATTCCTTGCTTTTATTTTTCCAATTCTTTGTTCTTCTAAAAGCCGAAATCACTAAGATCTCACCTCCTAAAGTTGCCGAATCTTCTTTAGTGGAGCTTGTTTGTGCCGAATTTTGAAGGAAGCAATAGGTAAGTGTTGATTTCGGGATTTCAATGTTTTTTTTCGGCTTTTCAAAGTCCCTAGCTGAATGGCTATTTAGAAACTAATCTCTTATTTCTCTCTTATTTTCGGCATTCTGGGATCTGAAGAGGAGTCAATCGCGTAGATCTCTAAGTCATAAGTTCGGTAATACTTGAATCGGGGTACTTTCGAGATTTCAAGGTAAGGGAATCTATTGATTTTAGTGTGTAAGATCGGGTAAAACACTAACCATGGCCGATTATAGGAGAGGCCCTATTGTCACATCTTTTCGGCTTTTCGAGCAAAGTTGTAGATCGGTTTAGCAAGGGTATCGACATTAATCAGGTGTGTAACTTCTCACACCATTAGATTGAATGCTATTATGTATATATATGTATAAGTATAAATCTGCTATACTCTGTTAAATGCCGAAATCTCGGCATAACGTTTGAAAACCCGAGAAGAGTAAAGGATAAATATCAGGTTAGTGTTTTCTGCCATTCTTCAGTGAATGTTTCTGTTAAAAAGATATGTTTTGCATGTCGATTTCTATGTATGCTCAGGGTTGGGTGATTGATAAAAGGGGGAAGTGATCTGTTCTGGTGGCTAATGCCATTTCAGCCTGGTGACTCTGTCACAACTCTGTTTCTGGTGGCTTCTGCCATTTCAGCCTGGTGACTCTGTCACAACTCTGACGATGAGCGGCTAACTACAGCATGACTGCCATCGATGGTGTGTAGCGGTATGGGTTGATTGTAGAAATCCCCAATGGTGTGATTGACAGGTAAGGGTGGTGTGTAGCGGATGGAAACCTAGGATTGGGTTGGGTTTTTATGTATGTTATCTCTTATATTATGTTCTATATTCTGATCTGTGGGCTAAGGCCCAGTCTGATGGTGCACGAGGGTTGCACACTGAGTCTCGCGACTCACCCTATTATTTTTAACAAATTTCAGGTAGCACTTAGTGCATCAGACCGGGCTGGAGAGGAGAGCAAGGTGGCCATGCAAAAGAACATTTGGATTCGGCAAAAAGGCTTTAATTTATTATTTTATATTTTTATTTAATGGGTTTTGAATCTCGTTGTAATAAGGCCACGGGCCACTAGACTATTATACTCTGTTTTGGGTTTTAGTTTGGGCTTTTATTACTGATAGACATTTAAATTTTAATTAAACTAAGGCATGTATTAAGGTTTTGGTTTTTAATTCACGAAAACAACAAATGAACTTTAAATCTTACTTAAACTTATCAAGTTATTAAGTTTTGCCCAAATTTCGAACATCTTTTACAAAAATCTCTGAGTGACATACCAAATCCGGTTGTAGTGTTTGGGCCGAGTTTGGGGTGTTACACCAGATCCTCCTAGGATCCGCGTGTTTTTGAAGGGAGGGTCTAATTGCCGCTCCAGTCCTTCCGCTTTTTAATTGTTTTTCAATCTAGTCCTAATTCCTTTTTTTTCTTTTAGATTGTGCCATTTTATTTTATTTTGTTTTCAATTTAGTCCCCCGATTTGCCAAAGAAACGGTGCGTTTAATAGGGTTTGGTATATTTTCCCATTTAGTCCTTATTTCTTTTCGCGCATCTCATTTTGGTCCTTTATTTTACTTTATTAGTTTTTTATTTACAATTTGTCCTCTAAATTTCATTTAAATTTTGATTTAGTCCTCTATTTATTTATTCATTTATTTTTATTACATTTTAGCCCCTTTATCATTTATTTTATCCCGATTTGCCCCCCAAAATTCCACTTAAGTTTTGATTTAGTCTTTCATATATTTATGCATTTATTTCATTGTAATTTAGGCTCTTAATTTCATTTTAATTTTGATTTAATCCTTATTTATTTAATTTCGACCCTTTATAGATTTTTTTATATATTATTTTTTATTTATTATTTTATTTATTTACTTATTTGCTTATTTATTATGCCTTCATTTTTTATTCAAAATTGTTTTTTTATTTTTATCTTCTTTTCATCAAGCATTTATTTATTTGTTTTATTTTTTATTATTTTATTATTATCTATTTATATTTATGTATTACTTCTTTTTACATATACTTAAAAATTAGATTGTTTATACTCTTTTATTTGCGAAATTTTTATTTATTTATTATCGTTATTATTTTTTATTCTCGTTGTTTTATTATTTCTTATTATTTTTTATATTTTCATGTCATGTTTATTTATCTTTTAATCATGTATATTCCATTTTTTATTTATCTTAAATTACATCATTTATTTATTATTACCATGATATGATCATTAATATTAATGTTATTATTATAATGATGATTATTATTATTATAATATTCTTTCATTTACTTATTATTTATCATTCTACCTATATAGTCATTTTAAATTATTTCGTTATCATTATATCATACATTAGGTTTAAACATTTATTCATTTGTATATCATGCCCGGATAAATTAAATGCATATCACCTTAAGTGTTATGTTCGTTTTTTCTCGCGATGCATAAAAAAAGGAGAATTTTTGAACCAAGGGAAATGTTCATTATTTTGGAATTAGAAAAGTCGTGTTCCTAACTTACGGAATATGACTTCCTTCTAAAATCGAGATAATCGAATATATTTAAAAATAAATAAAATTTTTAGCGCTTATTCTCGTTTTCGGGGATTTAAGGCATTATATCCTAACTTACAGGATCTGATCATTCCTTCTCGAGTAACTTGAAATAAACCTTTTTCATGAAAATTATTTTAGTTAGATAGCGTCTTAATAAAGGATCGTATTTTAAAATTTCTTCAAATTTCCAATTTTCGACACCAAAGACATCAAATAATCAATTAGGTACCAATATTGGGCGTAACGAGGGTGCTAACCCTTCCTCGTGCGCAACAGGCTCCCGAACTCGTTTTCTAAACTTTGTAGACCCAAAAATCGTTGTTTTAATAAATCAAACATTTTATTAAAACGATCAAATTACGAGATGATTCGATCACACCTCATAAAAAAAAGATTGGTGGCGACTCCCATTTTTCCTTTTTTTAAAATAAAACACGACTTCAAAAAAAAGGTTTTGACATTCTTTGTTCTTTATTCTCTCCATCTCTCTTTATTTTATAACACATTATCAGCACAGTGATTATCTATTTTTTTCTTTTAAAATCTTTCGAAGTCGTCCCCCAAATCCAATTCCTCTTTCATCTTAAACTTTCATCTTTATAACTTCATCTTCAGGTTGTTGAAACATTCAATCTCATAATGGATCATTGTGATGACGATGATGTTAAAGATCTTCAGGTATGTTTTACTATATTTTATTTATTATATAATGTTTATTATAATTGGAGACTAATCATGACAACATTAATAGATAGATTATGATTTAAAATCCACGCATGTTTGCGATGTTGATTATGAAATAAAGAATCTATTGGGATGTTTATAAGTCCGTCCTACTAGATTTGTTGCATTCCCAGAAGTGAATGTAAATATAAAGAAAATTAAATATATAATCATGGACCACTAAAAGTGGGAACATAATAATAAATAAGAGAACAATGAGAGTTCTCAAGATAACTCTTCAAAGGGTCAAGATAACTTATGTTATCAATGTGATATGAAAGATTATTGGCCACATATGTGACATATGCCCAAATATTTTGTTCCTGTTAGTACTCTTTGAGGAAGAATATGAGAATGTAGTAATAAATTCTATCATTATAGATAGAAAGTATTTATCTAAATTTGTACTAAAACAAACAAATATTATTTCAATATTTGATAATACAAAATTAGTCGAAAGCTCTAGAAGAGCTAATATATTAATATCTTGTGATGGTTAATCCATTAATTTTAAAAGATATTTATAATGGACCTCATATTAAGATTGTGAATGAGGAAAATATTATATTTCATATGAATAAATAAAAGGGATTGGGTTACTAATTTATAATCTTTGTGATATTCTTTTGTCATCATCCCTATTAAATGGTTGAAAGCAAAATATTTGACTGTGAAAGATCTACTCATGAGCAATAGAATATGATAATTCTATCTAAAGCTTATTATGGTTTGATGCACCTAAAGTTGCAAGTTTTTTTTTTAAAAAAAAAAAACTGTGAGTATAACTCTACAATATTTAGAATAAGTTCTCAATTAAAATTACATGGTAAAATATTGCTGATGAGAACTTGCAAGAGAGAAAACTTATGTATGAAAAGTCATTGGTTATGTACTTATTGTACACCTGGAAAATAAGATCCACTCTCAAAGTTTGCTATTAATAGATTTTTGGGCATATTCCTTGAAGCGAATACTGCATATAATTATTTGGAAATTATATTTATTGACTTGGTGACATTATAGACTTCACATTGATTTAGATATTTCCAGTAGTAAATGTCACAATAGTACTTATATGTGGATACAAATTAAAAGGAATGATAATAAAATTTTCAATTTGTTACAATTTAGTACAATTGAAACACATGTTAAAGTAAACCAAAAGTTTACTAATACAAATGCGTTTACTACTTCGCGTGACCAGTTAGACCATCCTGGATCGTATATGATGCGAAAATTAATTGAGAATTCATATGGACATCCATTAAAGAGCCAGAAGATTTTTTAATTTAAAGAATTTTCATTTGTTGCTTGTTCTCAATAAAATTTGGTTCTTAGAAACTCACTAGCTAAAGTTGAGATTTAATGTCTTACATTTCTGAAATGAATATGGGCCCATTCATCCACCATATGGATGGTTTTATATGATTTTGGTAGATGCATCTACAAAATAATCACGTATGTATTATCAACTTGCAACATGTCGTTTGCAAGATTACTTGTTTAAATAATTAATTTCAGATCATGCAATAAAGACAATTCATCTTGCTATTGCTGATGAGTTTATTTCTCAATCTTTTATTGATTGAGTTTGAAAAACTTTTGTAAAAGTTTGCGCATAATGGTTTAGAGAAATTATTGATTAAACACTTCTAATTAATGTCTAAACCATTACTTATAAGAACTAAACTTTCTACTTCAACATGAGATTATGTTGATTTACGTGTTGTACACATCAAACCAATAAGTTATAAATACCCCCCATTACAATTGGTTTTTGATCAAGAGCTAAATATTTCTCATCTTTGAATTTTTGTATGTGCGTATATGTTCTAATTGCTCCACCACAACGCACAAAGATGAGTGAATCCTTAAAGAAAGTTGGGAATATATATTATTAGATGTTTTGAATGTATTCGAGATTCAATTATGACATGGTTTGTGATTACAATTTTGATTCGATAGTTTTCCAAACATTAGGGGGAGAGAAATAATAACTTGTAATGAGTTAGGGGGAGAGTAATTTGAACCAGAAGTTCAACAATGATAACTCATTACAAGTTAATTATCAGATGTATTTACAAAATTAATGAGAATAACCAAGTTAATATTTTAATTTGAATCAAAGTCCCAGTAGGACAATCAGTTAGAATAAATAATAGATTGATCGGTTCCAAAGATGAAAATTCTTCTAGATGGTCATATAGTGGAGGCGGGTGTTCCAGAAGAGACCTAAGATATAACTAATAAGTAAAACTCCAGAAAAGATTCAGGTACCTGAAACTGAATTTTAAAATAATGAAAATAAAAAATCTCGATAAGTTATATCAATTCAAAAAATGTGAAATCGAATAATAAAAGTGGTCGACAATGATTTTGCATGCAATATTATTATTGAAATAATGAAATAAAAGGAAGATATTGAATAAATCTATTGAGAAATATAGATATGGAATAAATTGATCAAAATAGAAAGATGCAACTCAAGTACAATTAAATTTGTAGAGTTTTTGGACCAGTAGTCCAAATATCTAAAAGGTATAAAGCCAGTGAGGGTGCAATTGAAGTAGTTTTGCAAAAGTAGAATAAAATATGAAGTTTTTCGCTAAGTCCTGGCATTAATTATGAAAAGATATAATATTCTTTTGTGGTGGATGCAATAACCTTTAGATATATTATTAAATTGACAATTCATAAAAGATTTAACTTGCGTCTAATGGTTATTGTTATAACCTTTTATAAATCACTATATAGTAAAGTTTAGATTAAAATCCTTGAAGGATTTAGGATGCTAGAAGCATATTGAAATTCTCGAGAAATTGTTCATTTATATGAATTGAAATAATTTGAACATATGTGGTAAATTTGACTTAATGAATAATAGTTGAAGGAGGATTATAAAATGATCCAAAATACCTATTTGTGTTTTTATAAAAGAATCATGATTAAAGTTTGTTATGATTATTGTTGAATCTCCTGAGGAGATCAAAATATATTTCCCCAAATTTCCTTCACTCGTGACTTTTAAAACAATGGTAATATAAATGCTTATCAAATACATTCAAATAGTCATTTGAAAAACTAGTATTCAAGATTGAATACGTAGAATATGAGAAAATATGTGATGTTTTCATGAGAGGGAGTAAATACGCATTGCACTTTTTTTCCTTTAATCGAGGTTTTGTCCCATTGGGTTTTCCTGGTAAGGTTTTTAATGATGCATCATATTATGCATATTATAGATTGGACATCCAATGGGGAGTGTTATGAATATCTTATTAAGTGGATGTCCATCATGATTAATGTAGCGACGTAAAATTTTAGCACGGGCGCTAATTGAGAGGATTATTGAAAATTTTAAAACAGTGTTTCGATTTTATTAAAAAAAAGGGAGTCGCCACCGATCTTTTTCTAGGTGTGATCGGACACCTAATAAATCCTCTTTTTAAAAGAAAAAATTACTTTTTTTTTGAATTTTTTTTAAAAAAAAGAGGCAGAGTTTAGGTCTACGTCAAAATTCCAGAGAAAAATAGGGTTCGGGAGTCGGTTACGCGTGAGGAAGGTATTAGCACATTCGCGACGCCCAAAATTGGTATCTCGTTAAACGCGTGTTGTCTTAATTTTCAAAGATACGAGTTCAATTTAATATTTAGTCGTGATCTGATTGAAACACGAGAAAATTTTTTTTTGAAAACAAAAAAATTTTGAAATTGGAGAAATTTTTTGAAACCCGAGAATTTTTGAGAACACGAAAATTTTTGAAACATGGAAATTTTTGAAAACACGAGAATTTTTGAAACACGAAATTTTTGAAAATACGAAAATTTTGAAACACGAGAATTTTTGAAAACACGAGAATTTTTGAAAACTTGAGAATTTTTTGAAACCCGAGAATTATTGAAAACACGAGAATTTTTGTAAACACGAAAAGTTTTGAAACACGAAAATTTTGATAAATTACATATTGACGTAGTATAATCTAAAAATGAAATTTTGATAATTTAAAAATAACTACAAAAATAATCATTTTATTTTAAAACCCGAGAATTTTTTTAGATTTTTTGATTTTTAAAAGGGCGTATCGTATTTAACAAGAACCAATGATATTCACCCAACATAGCGATGAAATCAACGACTTAGTGTTAAATCGATTCGTTGCCTTATTTATTAATATTATTAAAATTAAAAATAAAATAAAATACAATTAAAAACAATAATAATAATAAATGCTAACAAAAAATGCCTATAATATTAAAACGATATGTCATTAAAATATACAAATTAAATTAAAAGTGGGTAAAAAGGAAATTACCGAAAAGCTCAAAATTACGAGCCTGATCGAATGATTTACGCGTCTCGGTTTTTTTTCTTTTTTCCTTTTTCTTTTCTCCTTTTTTTCTTTCTTTTTTTTTTCTTCTTTTCCTGCTGTTGGGCTGCTGAAAATGGGCCTGCTGTTGGGTGTTCAAAGTGGGTCTGCTGCTGGTAACATGTTGGGCTGCCTTCTATTATTTGGGCTGTTTTTTTTTTGGGGCCTGTTTCCTTTTTTTTTTTGATGGCTTCTTTCTTTCTTTTTTTTTTTAATTTTGATGGGCCTGCTGCTGGTAGGCCTGCTGGACGCGGGTCGGGCCGAAGCGGGTCGCGGGTCAGGTCGGGTCGACCCGACTGATTTTGACTTGCTTTCTGTTTTTTTTTTGGTTTTTGGTTTTTTTTTCTTTTTTCTTTCTTCTTTCTTCTTCTTCTTCCCTCTTCTTCTTCTTCCTTCTTCTCCTAGCCCGCCGCCGCCGTAGTTGCCGTCTCCTCTGCCGGTGGTGCGACGCCCCCTCTTCCTCTTCTCTTCTTCTTCTCTCTTCTCTTTTCTCTCTTTTTCTCTTCTTTTTCTTTCTCTTTTTTTTTTCTTTTTCGTGGGTTTCTTGCTTGAATCTTTTTTTTTTTTTGGGTTTCTTCTCCTCCTATTTTTGGGGGGGTAAAAGCCCCTTTTATTGTTGTTTTTTGCAGGTAGCAGTTGAGGAGGGAGTGGCCACCCATGCTAGTGGCCGGAAAATCCGGGGAGTGGGTGCCCCAAATCATGTAATCTGTCGGAAGGACCAGATTGCAATCGCAGCAAAACTTTTGGGGTTGAAACATAATTTTGAGAAAGTATTAGGGTCAAAGTGTAATTTTGAGAAAGATGAGGGGTCAAAATATAATTTTGGAAAGTTTAGGGGTCAAAATACAATTTTAAGGAAAGTTCATGGGTCAAAATGCAATTTTATTTTTTTTGTATTTTTTCAATTTTTTTAAATTTGAAAATTAAACACGAAATCGAGCCGGATAAAATTTAGTGCTTACAATTAAGATAAAGTTTTAATGTATTTTAAATTCTAATAGTTATTAGAATTGGATCTCTATTTCTATTATATTTCTTATGCCTATAAATAGAGACTCTAATGAAGCATTGTAATTACCCCTTTTGATCAATAAATTACATTCTCTATTGCTTTCATATTTTCTTTGTTCTTTATTCTCTGCATCTCTCTTTATTTTATAACATATAGAAATTTTTAAAAAAAATTAAAAATATAAAAAAAAAGTTCAAAAATAAAAAAACATATCTATAATACACAAAATTGAAAGTAGATTTATAAATATCTATAATACTTTCTAATAATCTTGAATATATATTTAAAATTTCTGGAACATTTTTGTAATTTTTTTCTGATTTTTAAAATTTATTTTCTAAATTTATTAGAAAAATAAAAACGGGTGACGTGATGTGCTAACATCATCCTTTTTTAAACGCCATTAATAAGTGGGTAAACTGATAAATGATTAGCAATTTCAAGTGCCAAATTAATAAAAAAGTTGTTTAAATATTAAAGTGATAATTTCCTGCAACTTTGAGGATAAATAGTGTATTAATCCTTTAATTTATTTGGTTGTTAGTAGCACCAAGTGCGAATGTCAGCACAGGCTGCGTTAATTATCGTGGAGATGGGATTGATATCTGATGGCTTCCAGCTGCTTTATTCTTTGAAGACCACCTCTACCTTCCAAGGTCTTTGCAAGTTTGTCTTAGAACTCAGCACCACTACTCAATGTGGTAAAAGGAGAGAATCTATGAAACCGGATTTACTTATATATAGGTTTATTCAATCACTTTTGAAAATATCTTACTAGATTTAGATTCCAAAAGTACCTCCCTAGGGTTAGTAAGTAAGAAAAAAAATCATGGTTATTGAAATTGGATTGTACTAGCCGATTAATGAATTGTCTTCAAGAGATTTATTGAGTAATTCAAAGATTAGTTAGACATATTTATAGGTCAGATTATTTGTCTAAACTCAAAAGCTCGCTCGAAATTTAGAAGGATTTGGACGAAATTTAGAAGGATTTGGACCCGTTTAAAATATGGGCTCGAACATTCAAGACTTTGGACCTGACTTGACTTGTTTTCTATGTGTATTAATATATTAGATTATGTTATATATATATATATATATATATATATATATATTATATAATTTATAACATGGAGGGATCTACTTATACAAGTGTAAAACTAACATGGTTTTACACGTTTCATAACTTCTACGATTAATATTTTAACAATCCAACCATCATATTTCATGTTCCATTTATGTAGATCATGCATGTCAAGTTTAGGTAAAGAAATTTGAAAATTTACATGTATAACAAGTACATTTATATTGATAAATTCAACATCTATAATACATAAAAACAAAATCTATAGTAATATGTAATATTATAATGTAAATATTAAAAAATGTTAAGATACCTATATATAAATTTTTAATAAATGAAAAATATATAAAATTATGAAATATTAAATTAAAAATAATATAAATATTTATAAAAAATTAAAAAAAAAGGGTAAGCCTAAAATGAACTGGGTTAGCCATTTATAAATATTGGCAGGTTTGAACAAAATTTTATACCTATATTTCAGATCGAGCCGGACTTGAGCAAGTATAAATGTACTAATATCATGTTTAAACCAGGGGCGAAGTCAGAAAATTTTTTTAAGGGGCCGAAATAAAATTTTAATTTTTAATAGTCTATATATTATAATTTTTAAAATATTAAATCAAATTTTTATAATTTTAAGGGGCTAAAATGTAGTTTTACGTTTATTAATTTAAAATTTTTAAATTTTCTAAAAAACCTAAATAGTAAATTTTTATTTTGGGAGGGCTGGGTAGATTCGCCTCTGGTTTAAACCTAATCCCAACGACACCCAGCTCCAAGATTAAGTGTAAGGAATTATATATTCTTACTCTAATAATATCTTTTGTTGACTTAAACATCATTTGAATGCATCCCTAATTAAGTTTCATCGTATATTTACCAGAAGAACGTCAGCAAATATATACAACCTCTTGTTTTATTTTGGATTACCTTTGTAAACAAAGGGGAGAATCTATGTGACAATAAAATCATTTATATACCAAGCTCCTTTTCGCAAAGTCTGAGGTCAAGTTTTCGACCACTGATATTGACTAAAGACAGCAAATCTATCTTGCAGAAGGAAAAAGAATAAAAGGAAAGGAATATAATACCTTTAAGATAAAGAAGCAATGGTAGGAAACATTAGAAAAAAGTTCAGAATTTTGCTTTTAATACCTTTATTTATTTATTTATTTTTTGCATGTGGAGGGATGACATAAGGGTTTCCAAAATTTTATATAACTCAAATTATTTTATGCACAAACATTTTGATGTTTTATATTGCTGTTAGTAGTTCAAAGCTGGAAAGGTTGATGATGGGGAAGTTTATGAAGATGCTTCAAAGTAAAACCAGCAGATTATCACTTTATGACCAGTATCTGGCATTTTGAGATCGAATAATTCGGTGGATGGACCATTCAATTATAACATGGATCGTTGCTTTGAAGTTACTAACATCAAAATTTATTCCAAGCTGTGTAATGTAGTTTTGCATATTTATGATTGATATTTTAATAATTTAATTATTGAATTTATTAATATATTTATATTTATCATGCATGTAAAATTTTAAATTAATTTAAAATTTTTATAATATCAATCTGAAATATTATTTATATTAATATATATATATATATATTTAACGGTTGAAAGTTACAATTATTTTCTTTACTTCTGGCATGCATTATCTACAGTAAAAGTACCACAAAACCTTGTACTATACTTTGGATCGCATTTGACCATCTATCAAAAAGTGTAAAAATTGAGTGAACAAAACAACCCCTCTATCAAAATTGCACCGTTAAATGTTTGTTTTGGTGTTTATATATGAGGTATAATAATAACTTTAACCCTCAATCTTTACACATTTATTCAATTTGACCCTACTCTTTTATTTGAAGTAAATTAAAATTTTTTGAAACTAATAAAGCTAAAATGTAAAAAATACCTTAATAACAAATTAAAAAAAATATATTAAGCGGTTTTAAAATTTTAAAATTTATTAAAAAATTATAAACAAATATAAACAAATTTTTATTAAATTTTTTTTTAAAATTAACATAAAGAACAAAGAGAAAGCAAAAGTAATAGAAGATAACATGTGAGGGCGAAGCACAGCCATTCCATTGCACCAGCAACATGAAATTTTGGACGAGAATAATCATCCATTTATGCCACGTTCTTCTGCTGGAATCTTGATTCTTGGTCAAAGCTACGTACTGATAGTTGTTGCCCCTAAAATTGTTTCGGAAAAATTCTGTATTACTGGAGCTTTGCATACTCCAACCAACCACGCAAGCTCTCGAGCAGAAGCTATGTAATATTGCTGCAAGGTTACAAGTTTATGAGAGTTCGTATCTCCAAGCATTATGCAAGGTCGAATATTTTCTCAAACCAAGCTTTCGAAACTATAAATATATTGGTACATGGTTGCAAGTTTTATGAGGTCATGCATCCGATATCCACAATTTGGCATACAACAAAGCAGAACAAAAATTACCTGATATGCAGGTAGCGATCACAGGTATAAAAATGATTACAGTAGAAGAACATGGTACTAATGGATGCTTGTTCTCGTCCAAAATTTCATGTTGCTGGTGCAGTGGAATGGCTGGTTAAAATTTAAAAAAAAAATCATTTTGTTTATAATTTTTATGATTTTTTTTAATAATTTTTAACTTTTTAAAAGGGTTTAATTGATTTTTTTAATTTGTTACTAAGGCTTTTTGATCTTTTAGTCTTATTAGTTTCAAAATTTTCTATTTACTTCCAAAAAAAGAGTAGGGGTCAAATTGAATAAATGTGTAAAGGTTGAGGGCTAAATTTTTTATTATACTACATATATAAACACCAAAACATACATTTAACTGTGCAATTTTAATGGAGGGGCTGATTTTCTCACTTATTTAATGTATAAGGATTAATTTGTCTATTTTTTTAATAGAGAGGCTAAAATGTAATTCAAAGTATAGTATAAAGGATTTTGTAGTCCATTATCTACACTAAGGAAATATGAAATATGAAGGTTGGTGATGGTGCCAGATCCACCAATTTAAATATCACACTCCCTAAACAAATTCAAAATTTATAAATAGGGTAGTAGAGTCGAATCCCACGAAAACTCGATAATCAAAAATAAAAATAACTAAAGAAACGAAATGAAACAGTACAACAAAAATAACAAATTTGCAAATTAAAATAGAGTAAACCGAGTGATGATAATTCTAGCTTCAGAGTAGTTTTGGCTTTGGTGTTAGAAATGATTACGGATTGTAAATATTTTTCCGATTTTTGATAAGTCGGTTAAAGCAGTCAAAGAATAGCTTCAAACCACTAATTTTTCCTTACATATAAATCTAGAGCTAGAACAACTTATTTATAACTCTTATTAGAGGTGTTCACAGTTCGGTTAAAATCGAATTAACCGATCAAACCGATCTAATTCGGTTAATTGGTCGGTTGCCGAATTTAGTTCGGTTGGTGGTTGATTAATGATTTTTTAAAATTTCGATTATTGGTTAATTCGATTCGAAACCAAGTAATTAACCGAATTAATTGAAATATTTGTTGTTTTCAAGACTTATGTAGTGTTTGGTTGTTAACTTTCAAGATTTAGTAGTATTTGGTTGTTAACTTTCAAGACTTATGTAGAGTTTCTAATGTCTATTTGTTATTTTTACCTCTATTTAAAGTTTTTTGAACTATTAAATAAAAGAAAATGCACATTAGCATTGTATTTTTTTTATATGATTTATACTTATTTTAACCAAAAAATAAAAATATATAAATTTCGGTTAATTCGGTTAACAGACCGAATTAATCGATATATTTCGATTCGGTTAATGTATTTGAAAGAAATTTCAATTTGGTCAACGGTTAAAGATTTTTACATTTTAGATAATTCAGTTAATAGTAATTCGATTCAAGTATTAACCTAACCGACCGTTTGAACACCCCTAACCCTTGCTAATCAAACAATCTTATAAAGATGCTTCTAGAATTCAACCCATCGATAACTTTACGAACTAGAAAAATCCGACTCTAACCAACATACTCAACTACATGATATTCACCCATTTAACATAGACCTTCTCACACGAACTTATATTAATTTGTCCTAGTGATTTAGAAATCAATGAAAATTTCGTATCAAAGTATCCTAATCAACCGTGTATTACCTAAAGAAACGAGCAATGAACCTTTCTTGAATCGACACAAACATAATACTGAGAGATAAATTTTACCTATCTTATAAATCGAAAAATGAATAAATACCAAAACGGAAAATTGAAGCACGAACTTGAATCTCACAGTCCCACAGCCAAGCTTGATTAAAGAATTTAACCTCTCTTACTTAAATAACAATAGTAAAAATTGGTAAAGGTAACTAGAGTTAATTGAGAAAAAGAAAGAAAAACCCTAAAATAATAATCATCATCTCCCAATATATAAAATAAATAACACTCTAAAATAAAGGTAAATATAGAAAGCCAAATAAAATGCTTTTGCTTACTGTCTAACAGAATTCTAATTTTATTCCTAATTCATCTTCTAAAGAGATCTTTTTAAATTAAAATAAAAATAATTCTAAAATTTAAAATCTTGTATGTTATTGCTCTCCTGTCAAATCTTTTAATTAAATTCACGTTTTAGTTTATATTTTAACACTCACCTATCAAAATTAATAACATTCATATTCAAAATTAATTAAAATAAACCACACAAATATATCATCAGTTGAATTATAAAAATATTAATTATAAAAGAATTATTAAAATATTTAAAAATATATATAAGTGAATCCCATATATATATAAACCACTTATAAAGTTTTGAAAATTTATCTTGGTAGTTCCAAAATTTTTAAAAATTTCCATATATATATATAAGAAAAACTCAAAATTGACGGTACATGAAATCACATACATATATAAGGCCTTTAGGTTTGTTTTAAAATTAATTAGGGATATAGATTGTTTTAATTAGAAAGCGCGTCTAATAATTAATGGCTAGATTTCAACGACTTTTTAAAACATTACCGTCAATGGTAAAAAGAATTAAATACACCCAATAGTAACTTGTTTTTGACCCTATAAATACCTCTCAAATTTCATTTTTTTCATTCACACCTTTCTCTCAACCCTCTCAAACTCTCTCAAACCCTCTCAAGTCTCTCAAGTCTCTCATTTTTAATATTTTTTTATATTTATTTAAAAATATATTTTTTAATTATCCCATTTTTATTCGTTTAAATAGCTTTCTCATGAATGGCCGCCTCCCTAATCCGCTCTGACGACAAGCATATTTCTGCCACCCAATTAGCAATGGTAAGACCGAAATTTAAATTTTGTTAATTTCAATAATGTTAAATTTATTTTTTTATTATAATTATAATTTTTTTATTGTGTAAATAGGCAGATGATCGTGTTCTGGAGGGCTTCATCCATAATATGGGAAAGCCTTCGATCCCTGAAATTTGTGGCCACTTGCAAGCGGTTGGATTCTTACATGCGTCTCACATGTGCGGGGGATGCAAACTCGATTTGCAACTAATCAGCGCGTTGGTGGAAAGATGGAGGCTCGAAACACACACTTTCCACCTTTCATGAAGCGAGTGTACAATCACACTCGAAGACGTAGAGCTACAACTCGGTCTGCCGGTGGATGGGCAAGTCATCATGGGATTAGCAATCATTCCGGGCAAAGTGACCCTTTTGCCAATCACTGTTGGGGAAGGTCCCGAACAAGTTCGAAGGTGGTCGGATATTGATGAACTGGTTGAAAGATAATTTCAACGAGCTCCCTGAAGACCCTGAAGATCGAACAGAGGAGGTCATACAACAATACACTCGAGCATACATCATGAGGTTAATCGGGGGAATTTTAATACCCGAAAAATCTCGAAATTTTGTGCATGTAAGGTGGCTACTATATTTAGTGAACTTCAATGAGTGCAGGAAACTAAGTTGGGGATCTATCGTATTGTCCACGTTATATTGGGAGATGTGTTAGGGTACGCTACTGAGTGCGGCGTCGATCGATGGTTGTCTTCTCCTAGTTCAGTCGTAGGCTTGGTGGCAACTACTGTTTCTATGTCGCAAGGTGACCGACCCATATATGTTCCATTTGGTGGCGAGGTAAACATCATTTATTAACAAATATGTAATTTGTACAGGAATTTTTATTATTATACGTTTCGACTAACATATCACTCGTACAGGTGGAACCATGGGTCGAGCTACGTGGGACTGCCCAAGGATCTAGAAGATATTAGGCTGTTGTTAGATCAACGCTCGGAAGCCGAGGTTAGTTACCTATTCTTTTGAACCTATATTAATTACATAATGATTTGTAAAAAAATAATCATAAATAACGATATTTACAATTTTGCTTTTCAGTTTGAATGGATGTCGTACGCCGACACTGATGTCATATCCTGCATCTCACTAGAAGTGTTGGGCAATCGAAAGATGTGGGACACGAAGGTGCCGTTGGTAATGTATGTGACTGTGGAAATGCACGAAACAGATCGGGTGTTGAAGCAGCTCGAGTGGAGGCAACAAATTCTGCCGCGATCGCAAGACCTGAAGGAGCTACACAAGGTAGACATGCGGGGGAAGGACATCGACTAGGCGGTGCGACACGTGGAGCATATCGAAGCTTGGGATCATATGATGCAATCCATAACCATTCGTGAACAATTTTTCTCAGCGGACACGACAACAACTAATGATTACTTGGAATGGTTCACAGCCGTCGGTAAGCAGTATCTGTTATCACCGGAGGAGAGGAGTCGACAAATTCGGGCGAAGAGATCATGTCAATCGTCACAATAGACTAAAAGGGGTGTGGTCGCACGATGGGTTCGTCATTCGCTCCGATAGAAGATGCGCTGCCTATGGTTGCGGAATATCCAGGTCACTTCACTTCAGGTATTCCCATTCAATTAAGTAAACTTGCGTTTTGTTCACAAGCACCACCGCGCTACGAACCACTACAGCACGTGGCCGGTTCTTCTGTTCCCACAAGTACATATTTCACTCCACCGACATCCTTCGCATACTATTCCCCTGCATAGATGTCGATGCCGAACCCCGTTTCAGGACAGACGTCGATGTACCTACCGCCACCGATGTAAGCGCCTATGTAGCAGTCGATAGCGGTGTCTATGCTAAGTACCTTTCCAACGTACCTGGAATTTGGGGCACCTTATGGTTTCACGCCTTTAGTGACCCAAACACTGTGCGTAGTACTATTTTACGGGGGTGGCTCATCGTTGCAACTGGCGGACAAGTAAGTGGTGGATACACAATGGCAAGAGAGGACGACGTAGCAATCGACCACAAAAGAAGGTGATAACGGTGTCGATCCTGGAGATACGATCGCTTAGGGGGCCATGCTAGCTGCGTACTCAGGATATGATGACGAGGAGGAGGAAGTCTACAGGCCCGCACCTCCGGATGCTACTCCGAATGCACCTCTGGTGGCACGGCCGGTTGTACGTAGAAATCCTCCATGCGACTGTCGTCCACCGCCTTGTGGCACACATTCTCCCTAACAACACCATTGATTGTATTTTTTCTTTTAATTTTTTTAATATAAATATAGATATGTCACAAATAAAAAAAATCAAGGTTATTCATTCAAACAAACCATTTGTCATTATTACTATCTATGTTTCATCGATAAATAAAAAATGTCAGATTTTGTTATCGACATATTGTTTTGAATATAATTTTTTTTGGATTTACCTTGTCATTTAAAAAAGAAATAGAAGAAAGATGAACATGAAAAATGTAGAATAAAAAATGTTCACTCTCCATACATTTGAAAGTCATGACATTTCACAACTAAATAAATTGTATGTCCTTAAAACCAATCACAATACGGAACATCGACCTTTATAGTTTATACTGAATACAACAAACACTATTAGTATACCACGCGCATATGAAAATAAAATTTGGTTGAAAGTAAACATTAATGAATATGAAATTTGGTTGAAAGCAATGTTATTGATGCTGGGGCCCCAACGTATCCCTGTACAGAGAACATGTTGGCTTCGTATGCCCTAGGTTTCTACAATACCCGCATAATTTCTATTGATCGTGCCTCTCTTAAATATCCATAATGTTCCTTATTCGAGTGGAATTTGGACGACCTTTCGGGACGTGACGCAGGTCCTTGTCTGGCACCAGCTCGAATGGCGCACTGGACACTGGCGGCCACATACTCTCATCTGGGATGGGTGGGAATTTAGGACTCCACACACTATGAATGCGTTGTAGTCGGTAGATATCGTTGATGTAAGGCATGTGCTCAATTCGTATGTTCCCACATGCGGCAATTGCATGTATGCATGGAAATCGAAGTGCTTAGAATCTCCCACAATCGCAGGTCCCTTCCGTTAGGTTCACACGGTAGGATGTACCTGACATTTCCTAGTCAGGCTTAGCGTGCTCTATGACTCAAAAATCGAGGTTTTAACGTGAGCGGTAGATTACATACATCATTTTCACTCTCACTGCACTTCACCGAATCTCTTACATCATGTCATCACGGAATGTACCACCGCCCACTGTCTAGCATACGTCGACTCCCTCTTAGGAAACAAGGTGGCCAATCGAAAGTATGTCTCTTTCACAACCGATGTTACTGAAAAATGATGCGTCCCTTTCAGTACCAAATTGATACACTCGAACAAGTTTGACGACATGTGCTCGTATCGTAGACCTCCGTCATACGACTGCATCCACTGTTCGAGCGGTATATTCAAAACATATGCCGTACCACAAGAGTTAATGGTGCTCAAGTTGTTCAACTTTTGATGGAAAACATGTTGGACAAGCTCGTAACCTGTCAATAAATAGTAACCAGTTAGTTCAATGGAAAAAAATGATATTTGAAAAATCGATGTGCAGTGAATAAATAGTTGGAACTACAAACCCATGTCTATAACTAGATCTTGCTTAGTCGCCGAAGGATATTTTTGGTAGTAGTTGGATCCCACATGTCGTATGCAGTAGTGATGATGAGTACGATCCCTGACGATCAATCGCCGAGAGTATTCTAGGTCTTCTGTCTGATATGAAACATATGTTGGGTTGCGGACAAATGAGCCGGTGCAACCGACTCATAAAGAAATCCCAGTCATCTGCCGTTTCTCTGGAAGTTATTGCGAATGCTATAGGCAAAATCTTTCGATTACCGTCTTGAGCAACGGCGAGCAACAGACGCTGCTAATACCTTTTGTATAGCTAGATGCTGTCAATTTGGACCAGAAGCTTGCAGTGCTAAAATGCTTCTTTGCATTGCTCAAAGGTACAAAAGAACTGATGAAACACTCTTTTCCCAGGGACCAACTGATCGCTGCAATACCTTGGGCGTGTTTTGAGATCGGTCATGAAACCTGGTACGTATCGATCCAATATCTGACATCATTGCCATAAATGGTTATACGAACCCTCCCACCCGTGATGCAACTTTTCCATAGCTTTCTGCTTTGAAACCCACACTTTGTAGTACGTTGGAGTGTATTGGTATTGACTATGTATGTCTGCAATCAACACCGGAATTTTAATCCGGGGACTGGTCTTCACCATCGGTAGAATAATGTCAGCAATCATGTCTGAGTCTAGCCTCGAATGGTCTTAACTTGCACTCGTCGCAACACACGTATGAGGATCGGGATACTTATTTATCGTCCACAACCTAGTTTTCTTCTGATAAGACGCCATAAAATTCCACTTACTCCTCCCGTGCTTCTGTGCTTATTTTCCTTCAAATTTCACGGAGTAGGACTTCGTGATGTAGTAGTTCACGCCATTCTTGATGCTGTACCGCTTCAGTGTAGTAAGAAAAACATATTTTTTGGGGTATTCCATTCTAACTTTAAGTACTTGTACATCATGATAAGTGCTTGCATGAGCAAGTGTCCTGTGCAGAAGTCTCGAAAACTTTAAACCACCCTCGACCGATAGGTTGATGTTCGTCATGTGGGGCAGATGTTCATACGCCCTAAATCACGCATCTGGATCTAAGACGTCATCGTCAGACTCGCAAGGTTTGGGCTTTTTTGTAACCGGATCCGTATCGAAAAATAGTGCCATTTCTGAACCATCCGGACCGTGCTACTGGATTTGCTCAGGTTTAGACACCTTTACATCGTTTGTGTTCGCAACCTTTTCTTCCTCACTTGCATATCCTTCCTCGTCTATGTCTTCATTGTCACCTTTGGGCATGGTATTGGGTGTACCCTCGTCAGCTCCTGTTAAAAGCAGTAGGTCATCCATTATCCTGTATCCCATGTGCCCGCCAGAATATTCAACGGGTTGATGACCGGTGTACGCCGGTGATCCCCCAGTATAACTATTTTTGCCCTATAACACCAACTCATTATCGAAGTTAAAATTAAATACACTGATTGAATGTCGAGCCCGAGTGATTAGATTGGGGTTATACTAATACCCCGACTGGTATTGACCCCCAAAGTTTAGATCGATGCCAAATACCGGTGTAACATCCCCAAACCCGGCCCATTCACTACGACCGAATCTGGTTATGTCACTGGGAAAAGACGGTTGAAAATCTTCTTAATTTAAAATAAAACATCGTAGTTTGCTGAATTTTGGAAAACATATCTTTGGAATAAACTTTGCTATAAAACTCATTCATTTTTAAAACTTTAGTTTATAATATCCAATTTGAATAAATAGGTTGCAAACCATAAATCATTTTCACGTAGCAATTTAATTTAAATAAACCATAGTTAAAGTAATACCAAAAACATAAAATGGCCTTTATTACAACCCAACAATTCAAATAAAGTACTTATATCAAAATCAAGCATGGAATAATTGAACATCATCTTCGGCATGGGCCACCTTGTCCTCTCCGATCCCTGGTCGACTTTATGCACTACCTCTGAAATGGTTAAGGAAAAGGTGAGTCACCCGCACTCAAGCAGTGCTGCTACCTTTTTCCCAGTTAGCAAAATATCACATACAAACATAATCATGATCATCATGCATCCCAATCATATGCACCCAATCCTAACCGTCCATACACCTTTTCTACCCCGTGTGGTACCAAACCACTGGTGGTGCCAAACCACCGGTGACATATAGTCACAATGTGTTACCAAAACACTGGTGTCCCAAAGACACGTTTGTGCTACCCAAGCACCGGTGACCGAAGTCACAAATCCAATGATGGGGCCAACCCATCGTGTGATACCAAATCACCGCGACGATCCCATATCTCAAAGTGGGGCCAACCCACTGGTGGTGTTAACCACGAGGGGCGAGTCGCAATGAGGTGCCAAACCTCTGTGTCCCAAAGACACAAATGTGGTACCAAACCACGGTGACCGTAGTCACGATAATCGAGTGATGGGGCCAACCCATCGTGTGATACCAAATCACCGCGATTTATCCCATATCTCAAAGTGGGGCCAACCCACGGTGGTGTTAACCACGTGGACGAGTCGCTATGAGGTACCAAACCTCTGGAGGTACCAAACCTCTGGTGACATATAGTCACGATGTGTTACCAAAACAACGGTGCTCGTCAAGACGAAATATCACCGCCCCCTCTCCACTCATATCACCCATCATCATACCAACTCATGTATAGTATTCAAATCATGCAAACATGTTTAACGTTGCATCTCATAGCACATACATCATAAATCATGACATCATGTATCAATAATAAAGATTACTCATAATGAAACGGACTTACGAATCCGTGCACATACCCCATAGGGTATCATATCACTCAACCATACTATTTCGGTTTTACCAATCAATCGATTTATCAAACATATACAAAGCAAGAAGTGTGTTAGTTTACACACTGATTACTAATGCGACTATCAAATCCCGTAGATCAAGATCTAACGCACTAGATCCCCATTCCTTAACACTTTTCGAGCACTAGCCACAACCCGAGATATGCGAGATCAAGCCTTCCCCTACAATCGGCCAAAACTAAACAACATAATCATGCTAATCAACCTTTAAGGGTAAAATCGTAATTTTACCTACTAAGGGTATTTTCGTAAATTCACACCGCAATGGCCTTTACGAAGGCCTAATGTCGCCACTAGCGACTCAAATACCACTTCCGGTTGAAATGGACTATTGGGCCTAAAGCCCAATTTTGCCCATTCGGGCCCACACGCCGTGTGGCCCACCTAGCACAAATCTAGCCATGTATATAACTTCCACCTAGTCTAGTTCAACATATACTAACCAATCATGCAATTTACTCATATGGGCCCACGGGCCCATTGGGCCCACTTCGGCCATCGAGGCCCAAGCAAACCCCCAACCCACGAGAATACTAATGATGGCCTCAACTATCACGTGAAGCCCCACACGCGCGCTTCGCGCGCTCGTGTAACTACTATTGCCGTGGACCGGCACTTTGGCATTTGCCGCTCTACAACTAGAGTAGAGAGTTACACACACCGATAGGACTCTAGTGTTAATCCGCGCTCGACCACTCCTGTGCCCAAACGCCTTCCAAGGTGTGTTTACTCTCCCCTAGGATGCTCCTTATATAGCTAGCTCTTCACCTTCATTCTCTGTGTCTTTCCGATGTGGGATCCCTTCGTCGAGAGTTTAAATTCAATCAAACTCTTCCCGTCCGCACATGCAAAATAAATACTCCTTTGCTTCTCATGAGATTCGAACCCGTGCTCCTTGCAACATAATCCACGCTGCTAGCCACTTGGCCACAAGCTCCTCTTGTGTCTTAAACCATGCGCAACTAAATATAAACTATAGCCAAATTCTGAGGTCCAAGTAAAAAGAAAACCAAAATGCAAAAGCCAAGACTTGAACCTTGGACCTCCTTCCTTCCCTTGTGGCGTCACCCCCTTGTCTCTTAAGTGGTGTCACTTTGCCACTACACCACACACTCCACTTGTCATTTTTCCCCACATTTTATTCTTAAGGCCTACCTGCCAACTTCCAGGGTTTTTTTCCACCTAAAATCAAAATTTCCCCAAAGCTAATATTTGATCCCGGGACTTCATAGAAGCCTTCTAACCTTCCAAAATCACTTATCCAATAGGTCCAACTTGCATTTAAGCCGGTCTCTTGTTCTCCAAAAATTTAAACGCTACTACGCCTAAGGCCCATTGGGCTCAATTCTCCTAGGCCCATTTTGGGATGTTACAACCGGTGAGTGTCTTCCCATAGATGTTTTGGGAACATCGTAGTAGCCACTTTGAAGGAGGCTAGAAAGCCCACCGTACAACTGTGTAGTAGGGCTTTTTGGTTCAACTGCGGTACTTGTATTCACCGCGATGGTGTTCAAAGTTGGGCTAGATCCATCAGCATTGGCAAACTCGACATATAACTTAATAACAATATTTTCGCTTTTGATTTGCGATGATATGACGGTCTCGAGATGCGTCTGGCTGATCACATCAAATAGCTCATACTTATAAGGGTCAACAGATGCAAGATATCTGTATTACAACCTCGTAATTCTTCCCTGGGTCAATCCCTGACTTTCCTCTTGATCCTGGTCCGTAGCTCACACATTTGAATTGTACTATTGAACGCAAATTCCACGGACTTCGCCCCTACAAACACCACCACGAACTTTGTATTACATATTTGACTGTCATAGTATATAACAGATTTCACCCGTCGACTCATTTTAATACGTTTCGAGATTTGGATGAACAAACGAAAAAGATGTAGAGAGTTATCCCAAGGATATTTACAACTCTCACCCGTGATGCAAGGTGTAACACCCCAAACCCAGCCTAGAAGTTAGGCCCGAATCTGGCGTGTCACATGGAAGTGTTTTTCAAAACCATGTTTCTTGTTTGTTAAAACTTGTTTGAGAGTTAAAGCCTCTTTGTTAAAACTCAAAACAATTAAGCAATTGTTAACCACTTGCAAACGTAACTTTGAAAACTTTATCTGTTGCAGAAGCATATTTAAAATAAATAATATACGAAAACGTGATGTTTAAATGTTGAGCAGCAGAAGCATTTTGAAAACGTTGCGGAAACATAGTGTTTTGAAGTCAGTTTATCGTTTTGGAAATCGTATCCCATTTTTAGCAGTTAGAAAACATCATAAATAAATATCAGAAATAATAAGTTAAAATTAGAGAGGCCTTATAACAACCCAAATAAAAATATTTAAAAATAATCAAAACAACGCAGCATAAGCGGTGTGTGGTCTTCTCCGAGTCCCTCGCAGCTCCGATCCGTCTAAGGCTGAGGATTACCTGCACAGTTAAAAACAGGGTGAGTTTATGAAAACTCAGTGTGTAATCCCCTTACTAGAGTAACAATCAGTATACAGAAACATAAATCGAAACGATGCAGGGCCAAAGCCCTTTAAGATGTGATGCAGTCGGTTCAAAGCATACGTGAGTCAAAGCCCACTACAATATCATTTGGGTCACATCCCATAACAGAATCAATTGGGCCTAGCCCAAACCAATAGCAAAATAAGTGGCCTAAGCCCAGTACAGTGACAGATCTCATAAACAAATATGCAACAGTATGAGGATGCATCCCAACCCAGTCCAGCCAACACACCTCCCGTACCAACCAACACACCACGTGGGGACCAAGTCGATCCACCCAGCCAGCACACCAATAACGCAGCCTAGCTGCTAATAACAACGCAGCAAAGCTACTAATAACAGTATACGTGGCTGAGCCACTAAAATCAGATTACGTGGCGATGCCACTATAACAGTAAAACGTGGCAGAGTCACTAGTACATAGTACTAACACAACAGAGCTGCTAATAACAGTGAACATGGCCAGGCCACTAAAATCAGTATACGTGGCGAAGCCACTAGAGCAGTAAAACATGGCAGAGCCACTGGTACAGTACTTCCTCCAATTACAAATCCCAACCCCATGCAATATGTCGTGTATGTCATGCTCAATCATTACACGTGTATGCAAAATAGCCATACTTAGTAACAGTCATTTCAACATATATTAACAGCATACCAGTTACACGCCCACAGTCAAGTCAGTTAAAACACAGTCATACGATCACAGTCAAATCAGTCAAATCATAGCACAAGTCAGTCATTTACCCACAAGGGCAAAATAGTCATTTACCCCATAAGGGTATTTCGATAATCCTACCCCTCAGGGGTACTTTGGTGATCCTACCCTACAGGTTAATTCAGTGATTCTACCCTACAGGGGTAATTCGGTAGTTCTACCCTACAGGGGTATTTCCGTAATTTTACAAGCCGAGGGTATTTTAGTAATTTTACAAACTGAGGGTATTTCCGTAAATTTACAAACCGAAGGTATTAACTACCCAACATAAGGTCCACCGTCGCCTCGAGCGACTTAGGAAATCTAACTTGACTTAACGGCGAAGATGGGCCTAAGGCCCATTACCCTGCCTAAGTGGGCCCACACACTTGTGTGGCCCATTTAGCCTAAAAACAACCACGACTATGCAATGACACAATCCAAATCAATAACTTATCACATCACAAACATTTCATCTATGTGGGCCCACAAGCCTATTGGGCCCACATGGCCCCCTTTCGGCCTGGCGCGGCCCAAAGCACCTAAGTCATGTGCGCGACATGATAAGCCTATCTATTTCCCATTTAACAGTGTGACTTGCATTCGCGGGCTCTACGGCCCATTGGCCCCTCGAGGCCCATTCCAGCCCAAGTGACCCACTACGGCCCAAGCCCATGAATTCGCTCATGGTGGCCTTTCTCATCACACGCTCACACTCCGTGAGCACGGTTCACCACACGCGCGATCGCACGCTCGTATGGAATCGTTCGCCGGTATTTCAGCTTTTCAGCATAATGCCGATCAACAGTCAAAATAGTACAATATATGCACCTTCGGCTTTTCAACCGATCAACAATCAGAACAGTGTATACGGATACACACCTTATCACGTAGAGTACTAAATAATCACGAGCTCCGTCACCTTCACTAGAGCGATCATGAAACACCCCAAACTCGGCCCACGAGCTTTGACCAGATTTGGTATGTTCCTCAAGTAAACCGGTTCAAAATTCTTTTGTTACTTAGGAAAAACTTGTATGATTTTTAAAAAATATTGTTTGGGTTGGGCTTGAGTTGAAAACAAATTTATCTTATGTTAAAACCCATTTATTTAAGGTGACAAAACATTTAGAGTTAATTTTAAAAAGGAATTTACTTAAACTTTAATTGATAAAAATCCATAAACATAATAAATAAAAGAAAAATAAAGTAAACCACAATGGCCTTATTATATCAATGATCCCAAAGTAAAACTTAAAATACTTAAAATAAATTGAAAGTCCAAATCATAAATTTCTTGCTATGCATGGCCACCTTTAAGCTCCCCTTAACCCGGTCCATTACTGCTCATCACACAAAAATATTCCCCAAACGGGGTGAGTCAACAGACTCAATGTGTACACAACACTAAGTCATAATAGAATCGGGCATGCAAATGATACACATTCAAATCATAGAATACAATTAATGATGCATTCCCAAACCCAAACCTAATTAACCATCCGCTACACACCACCCGCACGCGCCAGTCACCGTGTGGGACTACTAAGTCAACCCTCCATCCGCTACACACCATCGAAGGCGATCATTTGCGATCGACGTGCTCATCGCCCATATAATTTGTGTCATTAGACACCATATTCAAATAATGTAACCGGTTACCAAATTCGTATAATGTAACCGAAGTTACCATATTCAAATTTTGTGACCGTAGTCACCATATTCCGTTAGGTGAGACCAAAGTCAACACCTTCTTCCCCTTTCACATAGATCCCGAATGCCCCATAAATTTTATATCATGCATAACATACTTAATTCTCATTCATGTTACTATTCATATGTTCAAAATATATCATATTCATAATCCTATCGAAGTAGGAAACGTGCACTGGTACTTTTACCACATTTGTGGTACTTAGCCACATTCACATTCTTATGCATATTCATATATTAAAATAATTGCCATATGATATATCGAAGGTTAGTATGAGTACACACATTCTTAATAATACATTTAATTTAAACATAGCCATGAACCTATCAAAACTTAGGGTAGGGTACACACTGATTTGCTTAACGAATTCCTTGAAATCCCGAAATCGATCTACTGCCTTTAGATCTCAAATTCCTACATTTGATTAATCACTTACTAATTTAATAAAAAGCCATTCGGCCATAAATCCAAATCCTAGTAGGATTAGTATTCTTAAAACTTACCTTGAAATTCTCAAATCCCAAAATCCTTGTATCCCTCTCACGAAATCCCTATAACTACATGTTAGATCAATTTCTAACATTTATTCACAACAAATAACCCTTAGCCGTATGTTAAATATGACTTACCTTAGATTCTTAAATCCCAAATTCACCGAATAACTAGGGAACACGCGGCTTATGGTGTACCTTCTGGAAAAGAACTTCTCCTTCCTTGTAGTCGACACTTAGTAAATCCCGAAAGATCTCTTCGACAATGAGATATTAAGGGTATTAGAATCTTAATTTCGACAAATTTTAAAAGAAATAGAATGAGAATCTAACCTAATCTTACCCATCTTGAAGAATTTGATGGAACTCTTGCTTGAACCCTTAGCAAGATTCGGCTATGGCTTTGATGTGGATAACAATTTCGGCTCTTGAGGCTTAGTGAGAAATCGACTAGGGCTATTGGTATCTTCGGCTTTTGATTGTGTTTGTAATAGAAGAAGAAAAGAAAAGAGAAAAAGAGAATAATGGCAGAGAAAATTCGGCAAAGAGAAGAGGAGAAACTTTAGAGAATTTCGGCAGAGGTTTTCTTGAAAAGAAAAGAATGAATGAAGAATAGCCTTACTCTTCCTTTTATAGCCAAAATTACTAGCTAGAGTCCTTTACTTGGCCACCACTCTTCTATTTTGATAGCTTTATCCCTTGATTTATCACTTTAATAAAACTTAATCCAATAATTATCTCTTATAAAAATAATACTAATAATAATCCTCTTTTATCTCTTCCTTATCTATCAAAATAAAAGAAATAATATCCACATTTATCTCTTGAAAATAATCTAAAATAAATCCATTATTTATCCCATATTTATCCACCCTTTATCTCTTAAAAATAAAAGAATAAAAGCTCCTAATTTATAGCCATGTGCCGTCCACCTCACTTCTTCTGGAAGCAAAATAAAATTTCTTTTATTTGCTTCCCATGTGACTCGAACTCAGGCCCAACACCTTGCATGTGGCGCCATTTCCAGAGGCCCTAAGTGGCATCTCCAGGCCACTTTTCCAAGCCTGTTTGTGTGTCAAATTCCTCATATTATTTTTCTTAAGGCCACCTTGCCTTAATTTCCTCTTTTAAACCTTAAAACTCGTCATTTCTAGGTCATTTCTAAGTTTCCAAAAATTTTCGTTCGGCTCTGTAAACTTGACATTTCTTACATTTCCAACTTTCCAGAAATGTGCACTTTCCTATTTTGAATCATTTCCAAATCATTTCCATACATTTTCAGGTTTCCAAAAATGTTCAAAATTTATTCTTAGTACATAAAACATGTTACTTCGTACAATTAAACCGAAAATGCATAGGCCCTTTCCAGGATGTTACAGATCAACTGCGATTTGCCCAGTTAAACCAAAGTATTCTAAACAGAGATAATGATGCGAATGGTCCTAGGGCCCATTCTCAGCCCAAATGGGCCCATACGCTCGTGTAGCCCATTCAGCCCAAATCTAGCCACAGATATAAGATTCACATAGACCAGTCCAATATCTACTACACAATCATAAAATTTATTCACATGGGCCCACGGGCCCATTGGGCCCACTCGGCCCAAGGCAGCCTAAACCCATGAGAACACTCATGAGGGCCTCAACTATCACATCAAAGCTCCCATACGTGCGCTCGCACGCTCGTGTGGCTACCATCGCCGTGTGACCGGTATTTCGGCATTTCCCCTCTACAGCTAGAGTAGTGCGAAATACACACCTGATAGGAATCTGAAGTTAATCCGCACTCTGAACACTGTTTTGCGCAGAAGCCAACAATGATCGCACCCTTGACGCCCATGGGGTGTTTCGATCAACTTCGGTCACCACCACCGTGACCCAACGGCATACAGATAAACGAATGATCCAACGCCTAACCCAAATGAGCACGACACAAAGTGAAAGGGATAAGCCAAGAAAGGTATCCTTACTCTCCTCATGGTTTGCTCTATTTAAAGCCAGCTTCTTGCCTATCCTCATGCTAGCTTCCCAATGTGGGATTCTCTATCAATCCTCAAAAATCGACTCCTTAGCAAAATAATCCACCTTTGCGTGCAAAGGGATTCGAACCAAAGTCCTCTCGATAGCCATGTCACGCCACCACCACTAGGACACAAGCTCCTTTGTGTTATAAGTCCAACACATTTAACTATAAAGCCTACCTACTCGCTTCCAGATTTATTTAAAAGAGAACCAAAATAAATTTCAAGAGCCAAGACTTGAACCTTGGACCCCTTGCTTCCTCTATGGCGTCACTTCCTTGTCTCCCATGTGGCGCCATTTGCCACTAGACCATAACTCCTTTTGTGTCTTATTTTATCCTAATTTATTTATGAGTCATACCTGTAACACCCCAAACCCGGCCTAAACGTTACGACCGAATCTGGCATGTCACATGAAAGGAATGTCTAAAAACTGTGCATTCGTTAAAAAGCTCATATTCTTTATAGTTGTGGTGAGAAATCGAGTTTAAGTAATTTTGAATAAGAAATGGTTTATTATCATTTTAGGAAAATCCCATATTGATCATTTAATAACAAGCAATAAACAAATTGAAAGCTGAAACCAAATAAAATACCCAAGGCCTTATTACATAACAAAAACTCAAATAAGAATAAGTCCAAATAAAAGAAACGAATTTACGAGTAAACATATGTATGGCCTCCACGAGTCCACCTCAGCTCCCAAATCCGCGATCTAATGATTACACTGCAAAAATTTAACTAAGGGGTGAGTCATCGAGACTCGGTGTGTAAATCCCCATCCAACGAGCCCTTACACAATTTCATATGAAAATATGCATATCATGCACCCAAACCTAGCCATCCAATGCTCCTTTCTCTACCCCGTGTGGTACCAAACCACTGGTGACCCAAAGTCACGATATCCATAATTGTGGTGCCAAACCACTGGTGACCCAAAGTCACGAATAATCCAATGATGGGGCCAACCCATCGCGTGATACCAAATCACTAGCAGACGATCCCATATCTCAAAGTGGGGCCAACCCACGGTGGTGTTAACCACGGGGGACGAGTCGCAATGAGGTGCCAAACCTCCGGTGTCCCAAAGACACGGTGTGATACCAAATCACCGGTGACCGCATCCACAAATCGATGATGGGGCCAACCCATCGCGTGATACCAAATCACTAGCGATTTATCCCATATCTCAAAGTGGGGCCAACCCACGGTGGTGTTAACCACGAGGGACGAGTCGCAATGAGGTGCCAAACCTCCGGTGTCCCAAAGACACAAATGTGATACCAAATCACCGGTGACCAAAGTCACAAAATCAAGCTGGGTACCAAACCACCTTTGAGGTGCCAAACCTCTGTGTCCCAAAGACACGAGTGTGCCAAAGACACGGATATCATATTTCCCCTCCTCTCATCATACCCATGCAATATGACATAATAATTACGTATGCAGTATGTCATGTATGCTAGACATATATCAAATATAAGTATAACATGAATTACCATCATAATCGATAGACATAAAACAACATAATCACCCTAATCAACCTCTAAGGGTATAACCGTAATTTTACCTACTAAGGGCATTTTCGTAATTTACACATCAGTGGTATTTCAGTAATGTACCCACTAAGGGTATTTCGGTAATTTACCTACCAAGGGCATTTTCGTAATTTACCCACCAAGGGTATATCGGTAATTTACCCACCAAGGGCATTTTCGATAATTTTGCACCTACAATGGCCTTTCCCAAAGGCCCAAATGTCGCCCCGAGCGACTCAGCTACCATTTCCGGTCGTACCGGACGATTGGGCCTAAAACTCGATTCCGGCCCATTCGGGCCCACACGCTCGTGTGGCCCACCTAGCATAAATCTAGCCATGTATATAACTTCCACCTAGTCTAGTTCACTATATACTACACAATCGCACAATTTACTCATAAGGGCCCACGGGCCCATTGGGCCCACTTCGGCCCATCGCGGCCCAAGCAGCCCCAACCCACAAGAATACTACTTATGGCCTCAACTATCGCGTCGAAACCCCACACGTTCGCTCGCACGCTCGTGTGGCTACTATTGCCGTGGACCGCACTTCGGCATTTGCCGCTCTACAACTAGAGTAGAGAGTTACACACCGATAGGACTCGTGTTAATCCGCGCTCGACCACTCCTGTGCCCAAAACGCCTTCCAAGGTGTGTCAACCCTCCTCCCGGAATGCTCTTTATATAGCTAGCTCTTCACCTTCCTTCTTTGTATCTTTCCGATGTGGGATCCCTTCGTCGATGAGAGTTTAAATTCAATCAAAACTCTTCCCGTCCCAGCATCATAAAATAAATACTCCTTGCTTCTCATGAGATTCGAACCTGTGCTCCCTTGCAACATAATCCACGCTGCTAGCCACTTGGCCACAAGCTCCTCTTGTGTCTTAAACCATGCGCAACTAAATATAAATCTATAGCCAAATTCTGAGGTCCAAGTAAAAAGAAAACCAAAATGCAAAAGCCAAGACTTGAACCTTGGACCTCCTTCCTTCCTTGTGGCGTCACCCCCTTGTCTCTTATGTGGCGTCACTTTGCCACTACACCACACACTCCTTTTGTGTCATTTTTCCCCACATTTTATTCTTAAGGCCTACCTGCCAACTTCTAGGGTTTTTTTTTCACCTAAAACCAAAATTTCCCCAAAGCTAATATTTGATCCCGGGACTTCATAGAAGCCCTCTAACCTTCCAAAATAACTTACCTAATAAGTCTAACTTGCATTAATGCCGTTCTCAAAAATTTTAAAACAAGGCCCATTGGGCCCAATCCTACTAGGCCCAATTTCGGGATGTTACAAATCTACCCTCCTTAAAGAAATTTCGTCCTCAAAATTTCCAACTACAGGAACATTCGTACCACCTAACCTACAACGCTGTGCTCACGCTGCGCACTCTGATTCCAATAACCCTAATATACTTTTAACTAGAATTTAGAAATCCTACACATACTAAAAAAACCTAACCATTAAAGCAGACAAATATTTCAGACGCAATCAACTCTATATCCGAACATCACATCCAACCCAAACACACGAATAGATATTCAAAATACAAAGATATAACAAAGCAAAGTATCGTGAAACTTACAGTGCGGATTGGTGCCTGAGACTCGGGTGCCATATTTAAAAAAAAAAGAGATATATATTTTCTAAACCATTTTCCAAACCATCTTTTGAAAACATTTTTGAACCCAAACCCACAGTAGAGTTTTTGAACCTAGGCTCGATATACACAAATTGTAACACCCCAAACTCGGACAGGACACCACGTCCGAATCTGTATGTTACGGGAAAAACGTTTTTGAGTGATCGATTTTTCGTTTAAAAGCGGGGTGAAAACATAGTGAATTTGAGGAAAATTGGAGTAGGCTTGTTTGATTAGATTTTGAAAACTTATCCAAAGTATATAGTAAGGATACTTACCTGGGCGAATCAGTGCCGAGACTCGGTGCCATGCCTTTCAAACCATACAAACACTTAAAATAAACTCTTAAAAACTTTTTGGGCCTCAGGCCCACAACCGAGCCTTTGAACTTGGCTCACGATACACAATTGTAACACCCCAAACCCGGCCTAAACGTTACGACCCGAATCGGCATGTCACATGAAAGGAATGTCTAAAAGCGTGCATTCGTTAAAAGCTCATATTCTTTATAGTTGTGGTGAGAAATCGAGTTTAAGTAATTTTGAATAAGAAATGGTTTATTATCATTTTAGGAAAATCCCATATTGATCATTTAATAACAAGCAATAAACAAATTGAAAGTGAAACCAAATAAAATACCCAAGGCCTTATTACATAACAAAAACTCAAATAAGAATAAGTCCAAATAAAAGAAACGAATTTACGAGTAAACATATGTATGGCCTCCACGAGTCCACCTCACTCCCAAATCCGCGATCTAATGATTACCCAAAAATTTAACTAAGGGGGTGAGTCATCGAGACTCGGTGTGTAAATCCCCATCCAACAGTGCCCTTACACAATTTCATATGAAAATATGCATATCATGCACCCAAACCTAGCCATCCAATGCTCCTTTCTCTACCCCGTGTGTACCAAACCACCGGTGACCCAAAGTCACGATATCCATAATTGTGGTGCCAAACCACTTGGTGACCCAAAGTCACGAATAATCCAATGATGGGGCCAACCCATCACGTGATACCAAATCACTAGCGCACGATCCCATATCTCAAAGTGGGGCCAACCCACGGTGGTGTTAACCACGTGGGCGAGTCGCAATGAGGTGCCAAACCTCCGGTGTCCCAAAGACACAGTGTGATACCAAATCACCGGTGACCGCGATCACAAATCCGATGATGGGGCCAACCCATCGCGTGATACCAAATCACTAGCGATCGATCCCATATATCAAAGTGGGGCCAACCCACGGTGGTGTTAACCACGAGGGGACGAGTCGCAATGAGGTGCCAAACCTCCGGTGTCCCAAAGACACAAATGTGATACCAAATCACCGTGACCGAAGTCACAAAATCAATCGTGGTACCAAACCACCGAGGAGGTGCCAAACCTCTGGTGTCCCAAAGACACAAAGTGTCCCAAAGACACGGATATCATATTCCCCTCCTCTCATCATACCCATGCAATATGACATAATAATTCGTGTATGCAGATGTCATGTATGCTAGACATATATCAAATATAAGTATAACATGAATTACCATCATAATCGATAGACATAAAACAACATAATCACCCTAATCAACCTCTAAGGGTATAACCGTAATTTTACCTACCAAGGGCATTTTCGTAATTTACACATCAGTGGTATTTCAGTAATGTACCCACTAAGGGTATTTCGGTAATTTACCTACCAAGGGCATTTTCGTAATTTACCCACCAAGGGTATATCGATAATTTACCCACCAAGGGCATTTTCGATAATTTTGCACCTACAATGGCCTTTCCTAAAGGCCCAAATGTCGCCCCGAGCGACTCAGCTACCATTTCCTGGTCAGACTTGGGACGATTGGGCCTAAAACTCGATTCCGGCCCATTCGGGCCCACACGCTCGTGTGGCCCACCTAGCATAAATCTAGCCATGTATATAAGTTCCACCTAGTCTAGTTCACTATATACTACACAATCGCACAATTTACTCATAAGGGCCACACGGCCCATTGGGCCCACTTCGCCCATCGCGGCCCAAGCAGCCCCAACCCACAAGAATACTACTTATGGCCTCAACTATCGCGTCGAAACCCCACACGTTCGCTCGCACGCTCGTGTGGCTACTATTGCCGTGACCGGCACTTCGGCATTTGCCGCTCTACAACTAGAGTAGAGAGTTACACACCCGATAGGACTCGGTGTTAATCCGCGCTCCGACCACTCCTCAGTGCCCAAACGCCTTCCAAGGTGTGTCAACCCTCCTCTGGAATGCTCTTTATATAGCTAGCTCTTCACCTTCCTTCTTTGTATCTTTCCGATGTGGGATCCCTTCGTCGAGTAGAGTTTAAATTCAATCAAACTCTTCCCGTCCGCACCATAAAATAAATACTCCCTTGCTTCTCATGAGATTCGAACCCAGGCTCCCTTGCAACATAATCCACGCTGCTAGCCACTTGGCCACAAGCTCCTCTTGTGTCTTAAACCATGCGCAACTAAATATAAATCTATAGCCAAATTCTGAGGTCCAAGTAAAAAGAAAACCAAAATGCAAAAGCCAAGACTTGAACCTTGGACCTCCTTCCTTCCTTGTGGCGTCACCCCCTTGTCTCTTATGTGGCGTCACTTTGCCACTACACCACACACTCCTTTTGTGTCATTTTTCCCCACATTTTATTCTTAAGGCCTACCTGCCAACTTCTAGGGTTTTTTTTTTTCACCTAAAACCAAAATTTCCCCAAAGCTAATATTTGATCCCGGGACTTCATAGAAGCCCTCTAACCTTCCAAAATAACTTACCTAATAAGTCTAACTTGCATTAATGCCGTTCTCAAAAATTTTAAAACAAGGCCCATTGGGCCCAATCCTACTAGGCCCAATTTCGGGATGTTACAATACCATTAGAGATCAGGGTTCCATTAAGGCTAAAAATCAAAATTTTTCCTATGGCCTAACTTGAACCCGGGACTTCGTAATACCCTCTAAACACTCCAAAATCACTCACCTAATAGGTCCAACTCGCATTAGTACCGTCCTCTTGTTATCAAAATAATTTTAAATGCTCCCATGCCCAAGGCCCAATAGGCCCAAATATACTAGGCCCAAAAATTCGGGGCGTTACACAAGGTTCTTATGTTTTATATTAACCAGATGCGTGTTTATGTTTTAAAAATATTCCCCTTTTATAGGAGAATTATGTAAGGAGAAAAAGAATACATGCTATGCATCTCGTTTACGAATGTACACATTCGTTGCATACCGTATGGTGCAATTAATTTTCATCACGCATTCAAAAGTCATATAATTTCATCGATATTCTGCGTTGCATATCGCAGAACACGCATTTCAAAAGGTACCATCACACTAGGGGTAATAGGAATTTTGTTAGTGAAAGCTCGTCAGTTGGGGGGCTTTCCTACTGACATGCAGGAAAGCCCCCTAACAGGGTGAGCTTTCTCTAACAAAATTCCTATTCCCCGGTGAGAAAAGCCTAAAGCTTCGAATAATTCAGACGCCTGAAACACGTTTAGAATATGTTCATCACTCCTACAACGCACTTTCAAGGTTTTTCTTTGCAAACAGACTGTTCCCTGTGACTATAAAAAGGCTTTAACACACCAAGCTTCATCATCCCTCAGTCACATAATTTGTCCTTCATCCTATCCATTTCTCCGTTACAAACCATTTCTCGATCTTGAAATTTCAGTTGCTAAAAACATTTGGTTTACATTCGAGGTATTCTTAAGTCGATGCGATATCGCTTTGAGTCTCACACATTTCATATATAATGCCGAGATGGGATCATTGCCTCCAAAGCCTATATTAAGGAAGTCGGTTATGGGGTGATTTTACTTTCTACGATCAAGGGTGGAAGTCGATGTGGAAGTCTTAATCGATGACCGTTATGCGGTAACGGATCAGGGTATAACGGGGCAGCCAGTTGACGGTTGTTACGTAGGCACAAGTTCAATCTTTTTGAATACCCAAAAATTATGCCCTATAAATACCATACAAAAGTTTGAGGGCATATTCATACCGAAAAACGTTAGGGCTTTCAGTTATAATCGGTGTAATTTTTTCTCCATTTCTAGGAAACCGATACCTTTAACCTTCCTTATTTTTCGAAGGCCAACACTATTGTGGATGCAAGTGGACTCTCTGGTTGGGAGCGGCTATTTCAGTGCAGTAAAGGTGATGCTCCTTTTGGGGTGATGACGGTTGTTGTGATTGCACAACCTATTAATAACTACAAGCGCTGCCACGCTGACCCGAGTTTAACCTCTAATGTGTCAGAACATCCGCTCTCCTCTTGAGAGGCCTCTTGTGTCAACCTCCGTGTCAGCCTTCAAACAAGAATGAAAGGTTAAGGATACCGACTACCTGGAAATATAGAAAAAAATTAAGTTGATTACACCAGAAGTCCCCAGAGTTTTTCCGTATGATTATGGGCTCAATCTTATTTATGGTATATATAAGGCATTATTTGTGGGTATTCAAAAAGCTTGAACTCCTGACCGTGTAACGACTTTCACCTAACCCCCGGTTATACTCAAAATTTTGACCGCATCACGACCGTCGACTAGGACTTTCACGTTAGATTTGGACCCATGATCGTATCAAACATTATTACCCCGAAATTGGATTTCCCTACGATGGGTTTCTAAGGTGATGGTCCTATCCCGCCATGACATATGAAATATATGTATGCTGAGACGCGTTATCACATCCCTGACCCCTCAAAACTACCTAAGAAATTCTGTCGTTTTAGTCAAAAACCCTAAACACTTCCAAAATACCCTAAACCCTAAAATAACCATAAACCATAACCCTAAAAAACTTAAAACCCTAACCCTAAGAGAGAGATATAGAAAGTGTGGCCAGCTGGACGAGCTTTCTGCTGGACGGGCTTTTCAGTTAAATCGGACTATATCCCTAATTAATTTTAAAACCGGCCTAAAGGCCTAATTAAAAATAAAAATCTGCCTATAGGCCTTATTTTGCCTATATATTCATATACTTAATAAAACTAAATTGATATCCTTAATTTTATGCCTGTATAAATTAAATTTATGTGTTAACTCGAACTATTTGATAATATGTTAAAAAAAACAAAGTATAAATAGAAGTAACAATAGAAGTGGGCACTTTAGTTAGCATGACATAAAACACAATAAAGATAGAAGACAATAAATTATTTATGTAGTTCAGTTTCACTACGTCTATAGAGCGTAGCTCAATTAGATGAATTCACTATCTTTGATCTCAATACAACAAGTGACCTTAGTTTTATCAAATCCCGGTATAACAACCTTGTTTTTGTATCCAAAGACTAAATATCTCACCTTCACATTCTCCCTTTGAGAACTTAGATTGTAAAATCAAATAACAAACTGAATTTACTATCTCAAATGCACTCTCACAAAAATGCTCCTTTATGAATTGATACATGCTCCTAATAATACTCAGTACATAAACCTATACAAGTCTCTCAAATGTATAGAATTTTGAGACTTACTAACATACTAGAGATCAATCACAAACAAATCCCTAGTAAACAACAACTAAAATAGCTAAATATAATATACTAATAAAGACCATAGTAAAGTGGAATGTTTTGGAGATATGTCTTCAATGCCATCGATCCAATCTTCATAAAGCAAGGGATCCGATTGCTTGCTCTAATCCAATCCAATCTTCAAGATGTGTTCCTCTAAATGGATTGATAGGCTTGAATACTTCTACAATATCAACATCGATTATTGCCCAAATATATTGTTTCAAAAATTGCCAACTTTAAATATGACAAGTAAGTTGTCTATCGCAGTGATGACCGAATTAGGCATTTTCATTGGCACATAAACAACCACTTCAAAAACTTGCCTCAACAATCTACCCCATTGGTGAATTTTTGAACAAAATCATTGTAACACCCATTACCCGACTCGACCGTCGGGTCTGAGCGACAGAATGCCACATTCGTTGCCGGAGCAACTTCCATAAAATTACAATAAAAATATAAATCAAACACATGTTTATGACTTAAACTCATTCATAACATGATTCTAAAACTTTTTCAAATCCAAATCGAACTTAAGAGAGCTCTCTTATTGACCCGATCACGAAATAAGACCAAATTGCAAAGTTTTGAAAATTTAGGGTCGATGTCGTGATATCACTTTCTCCGCGTAGTGACTTCGCCAAATAGTTTGTCACGTCACGACGTCAGGCCACTTGACATCACATGCTTTTGGTCGGTGTTGCAACAATGAGATGTGGTTTTCGGAACGAGGGCTTTGTTTTTGGTACAAATTAGGCCATTTGATACCTATTTCAAGCCATCTATGCCATTGACCCATTTGGTGCATATTTGCAACTTTATTCGTGCACAAAACCAACCAAAATACCATCCAAAACTATTGTTTAACCATTTCTAAATTCAATCAATCAAATATGCCAGAATTTGGCACCAAACATACCAATTTAGCCTATTCATACTTCACTTACACAATCAAGCTTTTACCCATTCACACCAACATTCAACTATGTCATTTTAAGCTCATATATGTCAAGTTAAATACCCTTCATAGGTCCCAACACAATTGTCAAATTATACATAGTCACATATATGATCACTAACCAAGGTTTAAAATAAACCATCAATTTAAAGTTAACAAACATATAAGTTCCTATGTACATGCCACATAACCGGGCTAAAACGATCAAAAGACTACCGAGACTAAGGTAAGATAGTGTTGTATTAAAGTTGATTCGATCTACAGGTAGGATAGTATGATCACAATATTAATTACATATATATTCAAACACAATTACACCATATGAACTTACCTGAAAAAATCGACAGACAAGTTGAATTGCATGGACTATTCGATAATTTTGCTTTTTCCCAGTTATCCTCGGTTTGATTCAAATATTGATCTATATAATAATTTAATTTATCAATTTCAAACAGTTTATAATAGTTTACTAAATGTATGAATCAGCCCAATTCCATTTCTCAAATGTCCCTAAAATTTTGCATTTTATTCAATTTACTCCCTAAAATCGAAACTTCCATAAGTTTCAAATTTGAGATTCGGTTTTGAAATCGATATCAATTTCATCCTTCTAAAGCCCTCTATTATCTATAATTACAAAAATTTAACATCAATTTCAAAATTTATACACTTTAGTCCCCATGTTTAAAAATGAACAATTAAACTTTACAAACTAGTCCTTTTTCATATCTAAGCTTAAAATCTAACAAATTAATACCAATTTCATCTAGTATTTATCAATGGAAACTTTTGAAAATTTTAACAGTTTTACAAATTGGTACACGGGTTAGCTAAATCAAGTTCCTAGGACCTCAAAAACATAAAAATTACAAGAAAATAATTAAATCGAACTTACTAGTTGAAAGCCGAATGGTTAGAAAGTTTCAACCCTATTTATTTCTTTTTTTTGTTCATGAGAGGAAGAAGATGAATTGAAGAATATTTTATTTTCATTTTATTTTGGCTTATATACTTAAATTAATAACTAATCAACCTTAATTACTTTAATTAAACTTAATTACTTAACCTTAATGACAATTAACATAATTGGTGGATGCTAGATGTATCCTACCATTGTTTGTCACATATAGAGGGGTTTAATTGCTTAATTGGTCCCTCAATTAATTAAAATTCCATAGCAATTAATTTTTACCACTTTTACAATTTAGTCATTGTACCTTAATTAACTATCCAAACGAAAAAATTAACGGACCAAAATTTAATTAAACTTTATACTAACGTCGTAAATATTAAATATTAATATGTACAGACTCGACTAAAAAATGGGGTTTCAAAACCACCATTTTCAACACCACTGACTTTCAAATTATTACAATCATGCAAATCAGGAAGCTAATAAACATAATAACCATAACTCACCCTCATCTCAGTTCAATTAATCCATCATACCTATCTTAGAACATAATTAAGCATGTTAACCATCAATGCTTTGCCTATAATTTGCATAAATAATCAAAATACTATAATTATATCTAAATAAGATGTGGATAAGTAAAATGTGCACCAAAGTAATATATCCAACAATTATAAAAGTTTAAAAGTTCATGATTACAAGATTTAAAAAGAAAATAAAAATTAGAGCTAAAAAAAAAATCAAGAATAACTTCTAAGTTTATACCCCCTTTTTGATAAAAAAAAAAGATTGCCAAATAATTGGTCCCTTGGGGGAGCAAGCAAGTCATTTTGCAGGGCAATTTCTCGATCTCTGATCTTTTGTATCTCCTTGACCTTAGCTCAAAGCTTTGCAATGATGTTGTTGTGTGAATCAATAGAGGAAGCAAGTTTATCAATCATTCCTCTTCTTTTTTTAAAACCTATAAGGTTAGACACAATCCCTGTGACAGTGGGAACTTCTAAAGTCCGTTGAATTGAGTCATTTGTAGATTCTGCTTCCTCAACTTCATTATATTGCTCTTTAGGGTTAGTGTGTTTCCCCTCGATCCATTTCGAAAAGAACTTTAACTCAATAACTGCCCTCTCAACTTGCTTATTAACTTTAAAAAGCCTTGGATTCTGCTTGAAAAGCACTTGAAAATGAAGGAAGGAAATGGTAAGAGATACCTTCCAAGGACCTTTTTAGCATGTTTGACAATTTCTTCAAAAACAAGAAGACCTAAATCAAATTTTACCAATTCAACCACCTTCCTAAGCAGCACTACAGCTCGTTTGCTAATTGCATCTCTTTGGCTATTTGGGAGCCAATTCTTGGTGGCAATGACATAAAGAGCAACATAAGTAGTGAACAAGGACAGTGCATGAATGTTACTGATAATGCGCTTAATTGTAATATTTTTATTATTTATTTTAATTAATTTTGGACATAAATTTTACCTAATTTGGTACTTAAAAAATCATTTTCTATGTAGATACAACTATTGTCCAATGTGTCGCGAAACAAGCAGGTATGCAGATTGCACGAAAGATTCGACACGAGAACTCAACTTGGCATGCAAGACGAAGATTTTAAGATTATTTTATTATTATATCTATTAAGATTTCTTGTATTTTTAAGTTTGTCTCTTTATTTTAGGTTTTATTAACTTAAGTTATTATTATATAACAAAAGGTGGATAGTACAGGGTGGCGTTAATAGCAACTCCTCTTTTAGGTTTAGGTTTTATTTTATTTATTATATATAAATTAGATAGTTTAGAAAAGGTGTTGCACACCATTTTAGCTTTCTAGGGTTTATATATTATATTATATATATAGTTAGAGAGGTAGAAATGGGAGGTGCAATAACACACGACCCAAAACCATTGCAATTTTTCTTTTTATTTTCTTTAATAAAAATTTTCTTTTTTAATTTCTTTTATTTTTCCTTTGATTGTTCTTTAATTTTGTGAATTAGTTTGATCTAGCTTTAAGTCGATTTTTGATTCGGTCTTTGGAACTGTGAGATCTGAAACCATATGCAAAATTCTTTATTTCAGTATTTGTTATTTCTCCAGTTAAGGAGATAGACTCTATCACCTCATAAATTCGTATTAATATCAAGTAAAAAAGAGCTCATTCATTCGGTGTTGTACGACATACAATTGGAAGAATCGATATAATAAGTTGTCGTATTCAGTCTACCAAAGAAAAAATTGGCCCGTCTAGTTCAGTGGTTGGTTGCATCCATCAAGGGAGATAAAATTTAGATTTAAACGACCTACGTGGTTGAGGTAGTTGATTCGAGTTGAGCCTTTCTAGTTTGCACGGCTGCCGTAAAGCTAAATCGTGGATGCGTGTTTCGTGGTTGTTCATTCAGTAAGGGTTAGTTGTTAGGTGTTTCTGCAATTTGTTTACACATGAAAAGATTGGTGATCTGAGGCATCCTCGATCACTATAAACAACTTATCGGTTGAAGAAGAAGACTTGTTATCTAGGATCGATTCGAAATCGGAACCAAAGTTAAGCCTGAAGCTAGAATATCATCACATAAGTTTATTCAGTATGATCTTTTTTTTTTCTGTTTATTTTACTGCTATTTCAATTTTAATTATTTCTATTAATTTTATTTTAATCATATTTAATCTCCTCCTTTTTATTTTTATTTTGTATAGATTATCATATGTCGTAGGCACGACAACTGCCTGAGATTCAACCTGGTTAAACTGAACAACAATTTTAGATATCCAAGTCTCAATGGGATCGAGCCTACACCCTATACTGCTATTCATAAACTGTTTAGGCATAGAAATATTATTTTTTTTGTGGATTCAACACCTATCAAATTTTGGTGCCGTTGTCGGGGACTAATGCTAACTAATTTTGTGCTTTCTTTTTTTACCAGGTTTGGAGGTACCAACAGCTTAAGCAAGATCTGAAGTAGAGAAGACTGCTCATGAAAAAAAAAGAAATTAAAAAAAATTGAACGATTGAAGGTATTCCACTATGGTTGCAAATTATCAACTATTTGATTTTATGTTTGATTATTCCAAGAGAACATAAGAGGTAAATGTATCTTCCATGGAAAGTACACTTAGTGATATTGTTAATATTGTTCATCGTATTGGTACATAAAATATGACACCAGTCACAGTGTGTGGCTTATGTATTGTACTCAACCATGTGATAGAAGCATGTCCTCTTTAAGAGGACAATTATCCGAGACAATTTAGCACTATTGGAAGTTTCCACGAATGATACAACTCATCCTTCGAGACATACAATTATGGATGGAGAGATCACTCCGAATTAGGCTATGTAACGATACCGCAATTCGATCCATAATATCATCCTATGTAACACCCCTCACTTGAGCTGATTGCCAAGTCTAAGTCACAGGATGCTACGATCGTTGTCGGAGCAAATACGGGAAATCATACACTTTCCAACCATTTAAACATGTAATTAAACATTAAACACATTCACAACATGTCACACAATCATTTTTTGGGTCTCACATGGGCATACGAAAGCTCTTTAGCTAACCCTAGTATGAATTAGGACCAAAATGCAAAGTTTTTAAAAGTTTCGGGCCGACGTCCTAACCTCAAAGTTTCCTCGTCACAAATTCGTCTACTTAGTGAGTCACGTCGGAACAACATGCATACCCATTTTATGACGCCACTTACTGTCGGATGAGGTTGTGATGTCAAAAAGCCCTCGTCGCGACGTTGCCCTTTTTTTTTGCCAAAATACATATTTGGTACCTAAGCAATTGACCTCAAACCACACCTAATAGTTCATTCAATCATTTCCAACTCTTCTTATGTCAAAATATGATAAAATATACCAAAACAAACTTATAACATTGAAACAAACTAATTAACATATCATTCAATTCATAATCATCATTTGTTCACCTAAACAATTTAAAACAAGCCAACACCTTTAGCATATACATATGTGCACATCCTTGTGCATCAAATTTTAGCATTCACATAGACTAGATCAAAATAAGAATAAAATATCAAGCTACACACTTACATACCATAATCAACCATCAATATTACCATTTCCTAACCATTCATCAATTTATCCATTTTAATTTATTCACTATCAACCTTAGACACTTTAACTATGCAAAGCTTGGGATTTTCATTCATCAAAGCATTCATCATGACCAAAACATGCACATATAAATACACATCATGGTAAGCAAACAAAATTCAACCATTCTCACTTTTATCACACAATATCTAACTTAAAAAGACTATTAGCATCCCAAATACCTTATATATACATGCCACATAGGCTTGACTCAAAAGAGCATAATTCTACCATCTTTGATAGTGCGAGATTCTCCGTTGACCTGGCTCAGTAAGTTCTATATGGTGATAATATACATGGAAGGAAAAACAACCAAAGTAAGCATTAAGAATGCTTAGTAAGTTCAGATAGAGTTGCTAAACTTACCTTGATCCATTAAAGCATAAAGAAAATGCCATACATTTTGACATTCAAAAGTGGCTATTCTTGGCACATATTGGCACATTTAAGTACATGCTAACATTATCAACTAAATAGGCCAGTCATAATTACAAATCATGAGAAAGATTTAAGACATTAATACAATCCAATACTTATCACATATCAAATATCAAACATATACTATCCCATTTCCAATTTGCATTTAAGTTTCCATTTCTATTTAATTTAACATTGCCCGATGAAACTATAGTAAAACGGACTCGGATACACGGGAATAAGTTTCTCACACAAGCGACATTATAATAGAGTTGCTCACACAAGTTGACATTATATCGAGGTTACCCGTCCAGGTTAAACCTACAATATGTATAACCTGAGTATCTACAACAAATGCTAGATCTAGTAATAACATGTAAAATCCCTGATCAAACACGCATATAACCCTAATAGCATGCCATACGTATCCAAACCTTTTACTAAGTTCACACGGGCATCATTTTTGTATACATGTCATAACCAATCCCTGTAAATAATTACATATTTCATTCATAAGTTTCATAATCAGTTAGCATTCACATTTGAACCTTGTACTGTTTCATAATAGCCAATGTTCACATGACTTTTCAATTTAGTCTATTTTAAGCCACAAATCCCAAGTTCACTAAATTCTATTGAAATCTAACATATAGATAAAATCAAACACAATTCATACGTAATATAAAATAAGATAGTAAGTTCCATATGAACTTAACTGTTCAAAATATATAAAATGTACTTTAAGGGCTAATTTGCAATTTTAGCTTTTTCCCGATCAACTCCACTTCGACCCGATTCTTGATCTAAACAACCATTTTATATCATCAATCAATACCAAATATCTCCATAATATGCTATGATATGCATGAACCTATATAAACTCAACATTTTTATATATCTAAAATTTTACATTTTATTCAATTTAGTCCCTGAACTCGAGATAGTCATAACTTTCAATTCCTAGCTTCAGATTAAAATATGATTTCACATATATTCTTTAAGGACTCCCTACTTCCTATTCCTACCAAAATTTAACAAATTTTTTACATTTTATTCAATTTGGTTCCTAATGTACAAAACTAATAATTAAGCTTTACAAATTAGTCATTTTCTTAAACTAAGCTTAATTTGTAACAATTTCATACCAATTTCATTCAATTCTCAACAATGGAAACTTAACAAAATTTTACCAATAGAACAAATTGATCAATGGGTTAGCTGAATCAAGCTCCCATGATAAAAAAAATCCATAAAAATCAAAGAAAAAGGGTTAGGGATTTAGTTGTAAAGATGATCAAAAGCCCAACTAGATTTTTCAAGCCTTCAAAAATGGTGGACTATAAGTTTGGGGATACCCCTCACCCATATTCAATGCCGAAATAGGGTTACGGAGCATTACCAGACTTACAACACTTTTAAACATACATTTCATATACAATTTATCAATTCAAATACAATTCAATCATAACCAATCATAATGTCCCTTAAATGAGCCTACGAGGCTCAAAACATGCACTCGGGAATGGTTCGGGACTAAACCGGTAACTCAGGAATTTTTTTTTAACATTTAGAATTTTTTTGCATAAAACAGGGGACATACGCCCGTGTGGCCCAGCCGTGTGTCTCATACGGCCAACAGACACGCCCGTGTCACAGGCCGTGTGGACATTCGAAATGGGAGCACATGGCCGTGTCCCAACCCGTGTCTGACCCCGCGTAACTCTCTGACTTAGGTCACATGGCCAACACACACGCCCGTCTGCCATAAAAATGGCCATACACGCTCGTGTGGCAGGCCGTGTGATAGGCCGTGTCAAACCTGTAGGGTATACTGACTTATACCACACGGTCAAGTCACACGCCCGTGTATGAGGCCGTGTGGAGCATACTGACTTGATTTTATTTTCAACACCAGGGGACACACAGCCGTGTACATAATCGTGTGTCACAACGGCTGAGACACATGCCCGTGTCTCTCCCTGTGTGGACAAAAATAGGCTATTTACCAAGCCATTTTGCCACCCAAACTTATGCACACCTACACAACTCATATGGCACAAAACATAGCATCAACAAACATATAATTCAATTCCAAATCAAGCATATTTTATACCACTTCCAACACCAACAAATACAAAACATAAATACCACATTATGCTATCTAAGTTCATACCAACCTTTACCTTCTCAAATCATCAAAATGACCATTAACAAATATGCATCATTTGATCTATACTCTCAAGCATTTCAACCATTCAAAAATTGGCTATTAGATAACAAAAATGCTAATTATCCACAAGCATAACATGTCCAACATTCAAAACATCGCACAAGTCACATACACTTATATATATATGATTCAAGCATACCTAAACAAACCATCTCTTATGGCCGTATATACAAACCAAAACATATATATTTACAAGCAAATTCAAATGGCCAAAATCATTATCAACACATAATCAAAATGAACATAGTCCTATACATGCCATATACTTAAAATACCAAAGTTCATAGGTACCAAGTGATAGATGGATAGTGTGAAGCGATCTCCGACGATCCCCGAATCCGAGCTAGCTTGAAAACACTATAAAACACGGAAAAGTAACAAAGTAAGCTATAAAGCTTAGTAAGTTCGTATACAATAAACTTAATTCAATCTCAAGATTATAATTCAACAATTTGAATACATCAACATTTAGCATATATTAGCTAACAAACCTTTCCTATACACAATTATGATATTAATCACATTCTTCACAAGTTTCTTCACACCAAAGCTTATACATGTCACGTATGTACCTGTACCATCTTATATCATTATCATACTCAATCACATCTTTCGTTTACCCGTTGAACCATACGGAATAGAAGTCGGATACCCAAGAGTCTCGCACACTAAGTACCTATACCATGGCCCGAAGCCAAATCAAGGTAACTTATATCCGAAATAATGATATCATGGCCCAAAGCCAAATCAGCCGATATTCATGGCCCGAAGCCAAATCGGTATAACTCGCACCTGAAGTGCTAATATCATGGCTCGAAGCCAACTCAATGTATCCTCTAATGACATGTCGCTAGTATCCTAAACTATTCCTAAGGTTCAACCGGGATTTCGAATGTCGAATTGTCGTTGAATCACTATCGATCATATCCATAGTCTCTTATTCACAATTTTACAATATCAAAGCATATGAAATACATTTGTATTAAAACTTATAATATACGAACTTACCTCGGGTTCAAAAATGATGAAATAGACTGATTAATCTGAAACTTTGTTTTTCCCTCGATCTAGATCCAAACTTCATTTTTCTTGATCTAAATAGAATCAAAATTAACTTATTTAATCATCTCTCGATTCAATTTAATCATAAATTCACATTTAAGCAAATTTACACTTTTGCCTTTAATATTTCACATTTTTCACAATTTAGTCCTTATTTCATAAAATCAAAAATTAATGAAATTCAATATTAACCCATGCTAGCCGAATTACTTTTATGCCCCTAGAAGCCCATATTTTTCATTTATTTCACATTTTAACACTAAATTTATACATTTCACAATTTATCCTCTAATTTGCATTTTCATTAAAAATCACTTAACAAAACTTGTATATCTATCAAAAAGCTTTCATAATCTATCAAGAAACTTCAAAACACATGTTTATTCATCAATGGCAACATTCAAAATCTTTAACAGTTTTGCAAAATAGTCCCTGGGCTAGCTAGACCTAGTTGCAACGATCTCAAAAACATAGAAATCATTAAAAACGGGACAAAATACATACCAATTTAGCCAAATGAAGTAGCTGAAACTTTGAAAGCTTTAAAATGGCTTTACGACACTCTAATTTCGGTTAGAAGAAGATGATAATGAAGAAAATGGCTTTTGATTTTATTAAATTATCATTTATTAACTAATTTACCTTTTTAACCTTAATTAAAAACCATCAAAATACATGATAATATGTCCATATTTTTCCACCCACCTTAATAATGGTCTAATTACAACATAGTGACTTTAATTATTTAATTCCATAGCCATTAGATACTTTTATCTAATAGAACACCGTTTTTACACTTCACGCGATTTAATCCTTTTTTATCAAATTGACCAATCAAACGATAAAATTTCCTAACAAAATTTTTGCACAAACATATTATCATGCTGTAAACCTGAAAATAATAATAAAATAATTATTTCGACTTTGGATTTGTGATCCCGAAACCACTATTCCGATTTGACTAAAAACGGGCTGTTACAACTCTCCCCCTTTAGGGATTTTCGTCCCCGAAAATCTTACCAGAAAAGAGGTTATGGTACTGTTTTCTCATAGCTTCCTCGGGTTCCCACGTAGCCTCTTCGACCCCGTGACGTTTCCACAAGACTTTCACCAAAGCTATACGTTTGTTTCTCAACTCTTTAACCTCTCGAGATAAAATTCTGATCGGTTCTTCGTTATATGTCATGTCAGGTTGAATCTCAATATCTTCCAGAGATATTACGTGTGAAGGATCTGATCTATATCGACGCAACATCGACACATGAAACACATTGTGGATTTTCTCTAACTCAATCGGCAAAGCTAATCGATAAGCCACTGGCTCTATTCTTTCAATGATCTCATATAGCCCAATGAATCGCGGACTCAGTTTGCCTTTATGACAAAATCGAAGTATTTTCTTCCATGGAGATACTTTCAGAAACACTTTGTCACCGATCTGAAATTCAATATCTTTTCGTTTCAAATCCGCATATGATTTCTGTCGATCTAAAGCTACTTTTAGGCTGTTTCGAATTACTTTCACTTTGTCTTCAGTCTCTCAAATCAAATCAACCCCTTGAATCTTTTTCTCACTAAGCTCAGTCCAGTACAATGGAGTTCGGCATTTGCGACCATACAGAGCTTCATACGGTGCCATCTTTATGCTCGATTGAAAGCTGTTATTATACGTAAATTCAAGCAACGGCAAGTATTTTTCCCAATTGCCTTCGAATTCCAACACACTACAACGAAGCATATCTTCGAGAATCTGAATTAATCTCTCAGACTGACCATCGGTTTGTGAATGAAATGTTGTACTAAAATTCAACTTCGTACCAAGAGCTTCTTGTAATTTCTTCTAAAATCACGATGTAAACCTCAGATCTCTATCCGAAATAATCGAAATTAGCACACCGTGCAATCTAAAAATTTTAAAAATGTACAACTCAGCCTATTTGTTAAGTGAATAGTCTGTACGTACCGGAATAAAATGTGCAGACTTCGTCAATCGATCAATGACAACCCAAATGTCATCTTTCTTTTTCGGAGACAGGGGTAAGCCTGATACGAAATTCATCGTAACTCTATCCCTTTTCCAGTCAGGTATCATTACAGGCTGTAGTAAACTCGAAGGCACTTGATGTTAAGCTTTGACTTGTTGACAAATCAAACACCTCGATACAAATTCTGAAATGTCTCATTTCATACCCGACCACTAATAAAATTTCTTCAAATCATTGTACATTTTAGTACTCCCCGGGTGAACAGATAGGCAACTACTGTGCGCTTCGTGTAAAATTTTCTAAATTATGTTAGAATTATTTGGTACACAGATTCTACCTCAGAACTGTAACATCCAGATTTAGGGCCTAGTCGGAATAGCGGTGCGAGACCACAAATCCGAGGTATATGAATGAGTTTTTGAGGTTTATGCTATGTATGCATTCTATTGTGAGTTTCATGAAGCAATTTTATGAAATTGCGGTTGAATTGTCCAAAAAAGACTAAATTGAAAAAGTTGCAAAATGTGAGATTCTAGAAGCTATTTGTGTGAAATAACATTAGAATATTAATTAGAGGTCCTTAAATAGCAATTTTCCCAATTTCTAATTTTTGGACAAATTTGGGCATGGATGAGTTAAAATAGAAAGTTTATCAAAAAGGGCATTTTGGTCATTTAACAATTAAGTGATTAAAATAGGAGAAAAGATAACAAAATTCATTCATCTTCTTCTCCAAGGCTGCTGAAAATTTGAGAGAGCCATTGTTAGGGTTCTTCAAAAATTTCAAGCTTGCTAGTAAGTGCATCTAGCCTCGTTTTTGATATTCTTTGTATTTTTGAAGTCCTTGTTGCATGAGTAAGCTATTTTTAGCTATTTGATGAGCTATGATGGATGTTCAAAAATGTGGCCATGTATGACATGCATGTATTTTTATTTTTTATGGAAGATTATGAAAGCTTGATGTAGTAGAAACATCTTTTGCTAAATGAGTTTCTATAGAAAATGCATGTAGGGACTAGTTTGTAAGAATCTTGAGTTTGGTCATACATGTGTGTTGTGATGAGAATTGATGATTATTTTAGTTGAGTAAGTGATTCGGCTAAGCATGAAAGGCTAGAAAGTTGAATAAAAATCACTTTACGAGCCTTGGGGGCAATAGTGTAATTATGAGAAAGATTTGGGGCAAAAGAGTAATTTTGCCAAAGTATGAGATGTGGGTCAATTTGGTCAATGTGTGTATTGAATAAGCTGATTTATTCATTATAGATCAAGAAAGACAAAGCCCGGATCGAAACCGAGGCAAGAGCAAAGTGGTGGACTAAATTGCACATTTCTGTACTTTTGAGTATCGAGGTAAGTCTATGCACAAACAATGCATTCATACTTACAATTTGTTAATGCTAGCTAGTGTATAGCATGGTTGAGAATGATTGAGAACCTATGTGGTTCAAGTGAAATGAATGATTAAGTAAGTAGATTTGTAAATGTGTTGTAATAATGCTAAATGGTGGGCTAAGTGCGATACCATCCTAATGCATATTGCCGATGAGCTGGCTATGTGCGATGCTATCGTTAGGTATATTATCTGGTGGGCTATGTGCGAAACCACTATGAATAACTTGTTGGTAGGCTAAGTGCGATCCTACCTTATTAATTGATTGTGGTGGGCTTAGTGCGGAACCACCGAGAGATTTGCTGTGTGGATGTGATAGTGAGTAGCATAGCTGTGTGGATGTATTATTGACAAATAATGATGTGCTGGATATTTTGTAAATGTGATATTGAATGTAGGGGTGCATGTCAATGGTTATGAGTAAGTGACTCATGATGTGTCGAAAATGTGGTAAGGGATAGAAAGAGTAAGCATAGTTATACATTATATGTTAGTATAATGCTAATTGTTGTTTAGCTTATACTATGTTGCTTAATTTTTTATGCGTAAACTTACTAAGCTCAAAGCTTACTCTCTTTCTTTTCCCTTGTCTTATAGAGCAAAAGTGTTGAATCGAGATACGAGGATCAATTGGAAGATCGCCCAAACTATCAGCACACTTTGGTACATTAGACTCAATGTTTTGTATATGGCATGTATAGGGGCTAGACAAGTTAGTGAATTTTGTTGTTTATGGCTATGATGTGTTGGCCTTTAGATGGATAATCTATTTTGTATAATGCCATAGTTGTTGGCTCTTTATTATATGAAAAGATGAAGTTATCTTTGTGAGATTGTAAGACTTTGAGTTGATTATGGATGTGTTGAATGAGTGCATGATTGTGTATGCTAGAAGGGTGAAAAGAACTTGGCAAATAGCTTTGTTCTTGTCCATGTGGGTAGACACATGGGCGTGTGTCTAGGCCATGTGTGACACACGGTCAGCCCATGGGCGTGTGACATGGCCGTGTGTCCCCTGCATGTTAGTATTTTAAATCAGAATAGACCACGGGCTAGTCACACGGGCGTGTGCCTAGAACGTTTGTGTTAATCAGTGTTAGCCACGGGCTAGCTACACGAGCGTGTGTCTAGACTCTAGGCCGTGTTAAGGTAGTCAGTGTGCACCACGGGTGGAGAGCACGAGCGTGTGCCCTAACCGTGGGGCATTGGCAGAATTCTTGAGTTTTCATGCACAAGTAGTGACCATGGGCGTGTGTGACATCCACGGGCGTGCCAAATCTTACACGGGCGTGTGAGCCCTGTATAGATGGAAAAATTTTAAGATCGTAAGAGTTTTCGATATGGTCTCGAGAGCCCTCGTGTGTTTGAGAGAGGCCTCGTAGGTCGGGATTGAGGTTGTTGTGATGGCCAAAGAGAGTGGTCATGTTGTGCCTAAGTGGCGATCTTGAGGTCTTTAATTTGGTAACACCTCGTGCCCGGTTCCGGCGTTAAATACGGGTAAGGGGTGTTACAGGTCATGTTGTGCCTAAGTGGCGATCTTGAGGTCTTTAATTCGGTAACGCCTCCTGCCTGGTTTCAACATTGAATACGGGTAAGGGGTGTTACATTTAGTGGTATCAGAGCTATGGTTTAGTCAGTTCTAGGACTACCGTAGCGGATGTAAGAGTCTAGCTATACATGCCATAAGTGTACAATGATAGTGTGGTGGCTTCTGATGATTTTAAATCTTGTTTTATATAGAATATGGATTCCGATCCATTGACTGCTGATGAAGCAGCTAGTAATGCGTCGCCTCCTGCGCAAGGAACCGTGCCTGTTCAAAATGGACCCAAGGCTAGGAGTCAAGGGGAAGGGGCTAGGGAAGCCTTTCTGCAGATGATGAGCAATTGGTACTCGGATTATGTTCGAGCGAACCCTAATGCTCAACCTCCTCCACCTCCTCCTCCTATACCTCAGCCAATTCCAATGGCTCCTCAAGGTATTGATGTAGTGAGGATATCGAAACCCCCGGTAGATAAGATTAGAAAACACGGGGCTGAGGAGTTTAGAGCTAAGGTTGATGGTGACCCTGAGAGGGTAGAGTTCTGGTTAGAGAACTCGATGAGAGTATTCGATGAACTCTCTTGTACATCTGAAGAGAGCTTGAAGTGTGTCGTATCCTTGCTGAGGGACTCGACATACCATTGGTGGAAGACGTTGACATCAGTGGTCCCGAGAGAGCGGGTGACGTGGGACTTCTTTCTGGAAGAGTTCCGGAAGAAGTATATAAGCCAGAGGTTTACTGATCGGAAAAGGAAGGAATTCCTTGAGTTGAAGCAAGAAAGAATGTCAGTAGCGGAATATGAGCATGAGTTTGTTAGGCTTAGCAAATACGCTCAAGAATGTGTGTCGACAGAAACCATATTGTGTAAGAGGCTCGAAGACGGACTAAATGAGGACATCAAACTCCTAGTGGGTATTTTGGAGTTGAATTTGTAGTGTTGGTCGAAAGGGAAAGTAAGGCCGAAGAGTTGAGTACAGAAAAGAAAAGGGCTGTGAGTGAAGCCCGAGATGCTAGAAAGAGGCCGATGGGCAAGTCGTATCAAGCCCAGTCGAAAAGGTCCAAGGAAGTGAGTCCTAGGACGATAGCACCAGTGGGTTATTCGCATCGAGACTTGGGCAATACTCGTTTGGGTTCGAGAGTCCAAGCTACCTCGATGGAAAGTGTGGGCAATCCAAAGAACAAACCGGAGTGTCTAAGTTGTGGTAGATATCACACTGGGGAGTGTTGGGGTAACAGTCGAAACTGTTATAAGTGTGGTTCCCCCGACCATTTTATCCGAAATTGCCCCGAGAGGGATGATAAGGAAGAGAAGCAAGAGATGAGATCCAATTATGTGTCTGCAAGGGGTAGACCACCAAGGAACTCGAGAGGCGGGAATAGTGGTAGAGGTGCATCTAGAGACTCTGCTGTGAGACCGGAGGGTCGGGCACCTGCGAGGACGTACGCCATTCACGCTCGCGAAGAGGCATCCTCCCCTGATGTGATAGCGGGTACTTTTTCTCTCTTTAACACCCTTGTTATTGCTTTAATAGATCCAGGGTCTACTCATTCTTATATTTGCATGAGATTGGCATCTAGTTTGAGTATGACTGTTGAGTTTACGAACTTTGTGGTTAAGGTGTCAAACCCATTAGGTAAGCATGTGTTAGTGGACAAGGTGTGTAAGAATTGTCCTTTGATGATTGAGAGTCATTGCTTTCCGGCAAACCTAATGTTGTTGTCGTTTGATGAGTTTGATTTAATCCTAGGCATGGATTGGTTGACTACCCATAGTGTCTTAGTGAACTGTGGTAGTAAGTTTATTGATTTGAAATGTGAGAGTAGAGATGTGGTTCGGGTTGAATCAGGTGGATCGGATAGTCTACCAGTGATGATTTCTTCCTTAGTGGCTGATAAATGCTTGAGAAAAGGGTGTGAGTCCTATCTTGCTTTTGTGTTGAATACTCGAGAGGTTGGAGTAGAGTTTGAAACAGTGCCAGTGGTATGTGAGTATCCGGATGTATTCCCGAATGAGTTACCTGGATTACCTCCAGTGAGAGAGGTTGAGTTTGGGATTGAGTTAGTTCCGGGAACGACACCTATCTCGATTGCTCCGTACAGGATGGCACCTTTAGAGTTGAAAGAACTGAAGGTTCAATTGCAAGAGTTGACAGATAAGGGTTTTACAAGACCGAGCTACTTACCGTGGGGTGCTTATTGTTTGTGAAGAAGAAAGATGGGTCTATGAGGTTGTGTATAGACTATAGACAAACTTAACAAAGTGACGGTTAAGAATAAGTATCCTTTACCAAGGATTGATGATCTTTTGATCAACCGAAGGGAGCTACAAGAGATGTTCTCCAAGATTGACTGAGGTCCAGTTATTATCAGTTGAGAGTGAAAGAGCAGAATGTGTTGAAAACTGCATTTCGAACAAGGTATGGCCATTATGAGTTTTTGGTTATGCCGTTTGGTTTGACGAATGCACCGACGATTTTTATAGATCTGATGAACCGTGTTTTCAGACCATATGTGGACAAGTTTGTAGTTGTTTTCATTAACGACATATTGATCTATTCTCGGGATGAGAGCGATCATGAAGAACATTTGAGAATTGTCTTGCAAACTTTAAGAGATAAGCAGTTGTACGCTATGTTTAGCAAGAGTGAGTTTTGGCTCCGTGAAGTCAGATTCCTAGGACACATTGTGTCGGGTGATGGTGTTAGAGTTGACCCAAGTAAGATATCGGCTGTTGTGGATTGGAAACCACCGAGGAACGTGTCAAAAATCAGAAGTTTCTTGGGATTAGCATAATATTACAGACGTTTCGTAAAAGGGTTCTCTGTGATTGCTACCCCGATGACGAAACTATTGCACAAAGATGTCAAGTTTGAATGGACTGAGACATGTCAACAGAGTTTCGAGAGACTGAAGACTTTATTGACTGAGGCGCCGGTTTTGGTTCAACCAGAATCAGGGAAAGAGTTCGTGGTTTACAGTGACGCATCGTTTAATGGTCTCGTTTCCTGTTGATGCAAGAGGGTAAGGTAGTCGCCTACGCCTCGAGGCGCTTGAAATCGCACGAGAAGAATTATCGACTCATGATTTGGAGTTGGTCGCGATTGTTTTCAAGTTAAAGATTTGGCGACATTACTTATATAGTGAGAAGTGCCGAATCTTTACGGATCACAAGAGTTTGAGATATTTGATGGATCAGAAGGATCTGAATTTGCGACAGAGAGGGTGGCTTGAGTTGTTGAAAGACTATGAGTTAGTCATTGATTACCACCCGGGAAAAACGAATGTGGTTGCGGATGCCCTGAGTAGGAAATCCTTGTATGCTCTAAGAGTTATGAGGACGAGTTTGGCATTGTCTGATGATGGTGCTATTCTGGCAGAGTTGAGAGCTAAGCCACTATTTGTTCAACAGATATGTGAAGCTCAGAGAAATGACAGTGAGATGTCAGCTAAGAGAGATAAGCGTGAGTCGAAAAGTGGTTCCAATTTTTGAGTGGGCTCGAATGGTTGTTTGCTGTACCGTGACAGAATTTGTGTACCTAGAGATGAGGAGTTAATCCAAAAGGTTTTGCATGAGGCCCACAGTGGATGTTTGTCAAGACATCCGGCAAGGCGATGAAATGTATAATGACTTGAAGAAGTCTTATTGGTGGCCGGGTATGAAAAGAGATATTTCATAGTTCGTGACAAAGTGTCTGATTTGTCAAAAAGTGAAAGCTGAGCATCAAGTGCCTTCGGGATTGCTTCAGCCAGTGATGGTACCCGAATGGAAGTGGGATCGGGTTACCATGGATTTTGTGACGGGGTTGCCGATGACTCCGAAAAAGAGAGATGTTGTGTGGGTTGTTATGGATAGACTAACGAAGTCGGCTCACTTTATTCCAGTACGTGTTGATTATTCACTGGATAACTTAGCCGAGTTGTATGTTGCAGAGATAGTGAGGTTACATGGTGTACCTGTGTCTATAATATCGGATAGGGATCCGAGGTTCACTTCGAGGTTTTGGAAGAGGTTACAAGTGGCTTTGGGAACAAAGTTGAATTTCAAGATCTTTGCTCCACCCGCAAAAACCGATGGTCATCTGAAAGAGTGATTCAAGTTCTCGAAGATATGCTTCGTCTTGTGTGTTAGAATTCGAGGGTAGTTGGGAGAGATATCTACCTTTAGTCGAATTTGCTTACAACAACGGTTATCAGTCAAGTATACGGATGGCTCCATATGAGGCCTTGTATGGTCGTAAGTGTCGGACTCCTTTGTATTGGATCGAGCTTAGTGAGAAGCGGATCCATGGGGTCGATCTAGTAAAAGAGACCGAGGAGAAAGTGAAAATAATCCGTAATAGTCCGAAAGTTGCTTGGATCGATGTAAGTCGTGACGCGGATCTGAAAAGAAAAGAAATTGAGTTTGAAGTGGGCGACAAAGTGTTTTTGAAAGTGTCCATATGGAAGAAGATTATTAGATTTGGAAGAAAAGGAAAAGTGAGTCCAAGATTCATAGGGCCGTATGAGACTACAGATAGAGTTGGGCCAGTAGCATACCGGTTGGCTTTGCCGGTAGAGTTGGAAAAGATTCATAATGTGTTCCATGTGTCGATGTTGCGACGGTATCGCTCTGATCCTTCACATGTGATTCCTTCGACGAAAATTGAGATAAGACCGGATATGTCTTATGATGAAGAGCCGATTAAGATCTTGGCTCGAGAAGTGGAATAGTTGAGAAGTAAGAGCATAGCACTAGTGAAAGTGTTATGGCAGAAACACAGTGTGGAAGAGGCTACGTGGGAAACGAAAGAAGCTATGAGAGAGCAACATCCAAACCTCTTTACTGGTAAGATTTTCGGGGGCGAAAATCTCTAAAGGGGGGAAAGTTGTAACATCCCAATTTAGGGCCTAGTCAGAATAGTGGTGCGAGACCACAAATTCGAGGTATATGAATGAGTTTTTGAGGTTTATGCTATGTATGCATGCTAGTGTGAAAGTTTCATGAAGCAATTTTGTTAAATTGCGGTTGAATTGTCCAAAAAGGACTAAATTGTAAAAGTTACAAAATGTAAGATTCTAGAAGCTATTTGTGTGAAATAGCTTTAGAATATTAATTAGAGGTCCTTAAATAGCAATTTTCCCAATTTCTAATTTTTGGACAAATTTGGGCATGGATGAGTTAAAATAGAAAGTTTATCAAAAAGGGCATTTTGGTCATTTAATAATTAAGTGATTAAAATAGGAGAAAAGATGACGAAATTCATTCATCTTCTTCTCCAAGGCTACCGAAAATTTGAAAGAGCCATTGTTAGGGTTCTTCAAAAATTTCAAGCTTGCTAGTAAGTGCATCTAGCCTCGTTTTTGATATTCTTTGTATTTTTGAAGTCCTTGTTGCATGAGTAAACTATTTTTAGCTATTTGATGAGCTATGATGGATGTTCAAAAATGTGGCCATGTATGACATGCATGTATTTTGATGTTTTATAGAAGATTATGAAAGCTTGATGTAGTAGAAACATCTTTTGCTAAATGAGTTTCCATAGAAAATGCATGTAGGGACTAGTTTGTAAAAATCTTGAGTTTGGTCATAAATGTGTGTTGTGATGAGAATTGATGATTTCTTTAGTTGAGTAAGTGATTCGGCTAAGCATGAAAGGCTAGAAAGTTGAATAAAAATCACTTTACGAGCCTTGGGGGCAATAGTGTAATTATGAGAAAGATTTGGGGCAAAAGAGTAATTTTGCCAAAGTATGAGATGTGGGTCAGTTTGGTCAATGTGTGTATTGAATAAGCTGATTTATTCATTATAGATCAAGAAAGACAAAGCCCGGATCGAAACCGAGGCAAGAGCAAAGTGGTGGACTAAATTGCACGTTTCTATACTTTTGAGTATCGAGGTAAGTCTATGCACAAACAATGCATTCATACTTACAATTTGTTAATGCTAGCTAGTGTATAGCATGGTTGAGAATGATTGAGAACCTATGTGGTTCAAGTGAAATGAATGATTAAGTAAGTAGATTTGTGAATGTGTTGTAATAATGCTAAATGGTGGGCTAAGTGCGATACCATCCTAATGCATATTGACGATAAGCTGGCTATGTGCGATGCTATCGTTAGGTATATTATCTGGTGGTCTATGTGTGAAACCACTATGAATACCTTGTTGGTAGGCTAAGTGCGATACCACCTTATTAATTGATTGTGGTGGGCTTAGTGCGGAACTACCGAGAGATTTGCTGTGTGGATGTGATAGTGAGTAGCATAGCTGTGTGGATGTATTATTGACAAATAATGATGTGTTGGATATTGTGTAAATGTGATATTGAATGCATGGGTGCATGTCAATGGTTATGAGTAAGTGACTCATGATGTGTCGGAAATGTGGTAAGGGATAGAAAGAGTAAGCATAGTTGTACATTATATGTTAGTATAATGGTAATTGTTGTTTAGCTTATACTATGTTGCTTAATTGTTTATGTGTAAACTTACTAAGCTCAAAGCTTACTCTCTTTCTTTTCCCTTGTCTTATAGAGCAAAAGTGTTGAATCAAGATACAAGGATCAATTGGAAGATCGCCCAAACTATCAGCACACTCTGGTACATTAGACTCAATGTTTTGTATATGGCATGTATAGGGGCTAGACAAGTTAGTGAATTTTGTTGTTTATGGCTATGATGTGTTGGCCTTTAGATGGATAATCTATTTTGTATAATGCCATAGTTTTTGGCACTTTATTATATGAAAAGATGAAGTTATCTATGTGAGATTGTAAGACTTTGAGTTAATTATGGATGTGTTGAATGAGTGCATGATTGTGTATGCTAGAAGGGTGAAAAGAACTTGGCAAATAGCTTTGTTCTTGTCCATGTGGGTAGACACACGGGCGTGTGTCTAGGCCATGTGTGACACACACAGTCAGCCCATGGGCGTGTGACATGGCCGTGTGTCCCCGCATGTTAGTATTTTAAATCAGAATAGACCACGGACTGGTCACACGGGCGTGTGCCTAGAACGTGTGTGTTAATCAGTGCTGACCACGGGCTAGCTACACGAGCGTGTGTCTAGACTCTAGGCCATGTTAAGGTAGTCAGTGTGCACCACGGGTGGAGAGCACGAGCGTGTGCCCTAACCATGGGGCATTGGCAGAATGCTTGAGTTTTCATGCACGGGTAGTGACCATGGACGTGTGTGACATCCACGGGCGTGCCAAATCTTACACGAGCGTGTGAGCCCTGTATAGATGGAAAAATTTTAAGATCGTAAGAGTTTTCGATATGGTCTCAAGATCCCTCGTGTGTTTGAGAGAGGCCTCGTAGGTCGGGATTGCGGTTGTTGTGATGGCCAAATAGAGTGGTCATGTTGTGCCTAAATGGCGATCTTGAGGTCTTTAATTCGGTAACACCTCGTGCCCGATTCCGGCGTTGAATACGGGTTAGGGGTGTTACATGTCATGTTGTGCCTAAGTGGCGATCCTGAGGTCTTTAATTCGGTAACTCCTCGTGCTCGGTTCCTGCGTTGAATATGGTTAAGGGGTGTTACAAGAACATTAAGCAATCATCGGATCTGACCTGAATGTCAAAATCACTAGTCGACTCACATTGCACTCTTTTGGCTTGTAATTCGGTATCACACTTTTGAGCTTCGAAAATTTGTTGAAGAAAAACCGGTTTGGCTTTCAACTCGTCTAATATCGAACCATCATCAGACAAAGTCAGTCTCGTATTCATCGCTCTCAAAGCAAATAGAGATTTTCTACTCAAAGCATCTGCGACTACATTTGCTTTCCCCGGATGATAATCAATCACTAACTCATAGTCTTTAAGCAACTCGAGCAATCTTTGTTTTCGTAAATTCAAATCTTTCTGGGTCATTAAATACTTCAAGCTTTTATGATCGATACAAATGTGGCATTTCTCACCATACAAATGATGTCGCCAAATCTTCAATGCAAATACAATAGCGACCAATTCTAAATCATGAGTCGGATAATTCTTTTCATGCGGCTTTAACTGTCTGGAGGCATAAGCTATAACTTTTCCTTCTTGCATCAAAACGCAACCCAAACCATTCAATTACGCATTGCTGTATATCACAAACTCTTTACCCGATTCAGGTTGAACTAAAACTGGTGCCTCAGTTAACAATGCTTTCAACTGATCAAAACTCTATTGACATTTCTCTGGCCACTCGAACTTCACATCTTTCTGTAGCAATCTGGTCATCGGTGTAGCAATCATCGAGACTCCTTTAACAAAAAGTCGATAATAACCAGCTAACCCCAGAAAACTTCAGACTTTAGACACATTTCTAGGTGGTTTCCAATCAACAACTGCTAAAATCTTGCTCGGATCAACTCGTATGCCTTCTGCTGAAACAATATGTCCCAAAAATCCTACTTCTCGGAGCCAGAATTCACATTTACTTAATTTAGCATACAATTGCTTATCTTTCAAGGTTTGTAACACCATTCTCAAATGCTCAGTGTGCTTAGACTCATCTCGTGAATAGATCAGAATATCGTCAATGAACACAACAACAAATCTGTCTAAATACAGTCTAAAAATCTGGATCATCAAATCCATAAAGACTACAGGAGCATTAGTTAATCCAATAGGCATAACAAGGAATTCATAATGTCCGTACCTCGTTCTAAAAGTAGTTCTCGGCACATATGAATCTTTAACTCGCAACTGATAATAACCATATCTGAAATCAATCTTCGAAAACACTGTTGCACCTTTCAACTGATCGAATAAATCATCTATTCTTGGCAACAAATACTTATTCTTTATTGTAACTTTATTAAGCTGTCAATAGTCAATATACATTCTCATCGATCCATCTTTGTTCTTCACGAATAACACTAGCGTACCCCAAGGCGAAAAACTAGGTCGTGCAAAACCTCTATCTGTTAATTCTTGCAACTGAGCTTTCAACTCTGTTGGAGCCATTATATACGAGGCTATAGATATCGGTGAAGTTCCCGGCACTAATTCAATAGCAAACTCAACCTCTCTGATCGGTGGTAATCCAGGCAACTCTTCTGAAAACACATCCGGAAACTCTCATACTATCTGTACTGATTCAATCTTTGATTCAGACACTTTTGTATCTAAAGAATAAGCAAGATAAGCTTCACAACCTTTCCTCACACATTTCTGAGCTAACATCGAAGAAATCATAGGTAACCCGCTTGACTCATCAGATTCAATTCGAAGGATCTCACTATTCTGACATTTCAATTCAATAATCTTTCGTCTACAATTCACAACAACATCATGTAGCATTAACCAATCCATACCCAAAATTACATCGAATTCATCAAAAGGTAGTAGCATCAAATCAACCAGAAAATAGTAACCCCGAGTCATTAAAGGACAGTTCTTGCAAACTTTATCAACTAGCACATACTTGCCTAAGGGGTTCGATCAATTAATCACAAACTCAATAGACTCAACAGGAAAATTCTTACTAAACACTAAATTCATACAGATATACGAATGAGTTGATCCAGGATCAATCAATGCAATCACATTAGTGTCATAAAGAGAGAATGTACCGGTGATAACATCAGGTGACGATGCCTCTTCGTGAGGTCAAATAGCGTAAGCTCTAGCAGGTGCTCTGGCCTCGGATCTCATAGCAGAGTCTTTTTTTGTACCTCTACTACTGGTCACATTCCCGCATTTCTCAGTGGCCTCCCTCTTGTGGCTGTATTACCGGGTCTTGCATTTTGGAATTGATATTTCTCAGATAACTCAGGACAATCCCAAAAAAATGATCTGGCGAACCACATTTGTAACAAACTTTATTACTTTTATTCCAACATTCTCCAAAATGTCATCTCCCACACTGTTGACACTCGGGTTTATTGTTTCTCACATTGCCAACACTCGATACTGATGTAGCTTGAGTTTTAGGACTTGAGTATTGTTTCCCACGATCTCGGCTCGAATACCCGATTGAAGCATTTGGACAATTAAACGAATCTCTGAATTTCTTTCAAGAAGACTGATATGACTTATTCACTGATATTTTTCTCGAGTCTCTAGCCTCTGAATCTGCTTTTCTCTTTTCCTTACTAAGCTCCTCGGCTTTGCAAGCTCTATCAACCAGGACAACAAAATTTTCCAATTCTAGAATTCCTAAAAGAAGTTTAATATCCTCGTTCAACCCATCAACAAACCGTTTACACGTGATTTCTTCGGTAGAAACATACTCCCGAGCATACTTGCTCAACCGTACAAATTCTCTTTCGTACTCAGCCACAGTCAAACGACCCTGTTTCAGTTCTAAAAACTTTTTGTGCTTTTGATCGAGGAATCTCTGACTGATGTATTTCTTTCTGAACTCAACTTGAAAGAATTCCCAGGAAACTCTTTCTCTCGGTACCACGGATACTAGTGTGTTCCACCACTGATATGCATTTTCCCTCAATAATGATATGACACATTTTAAACACTCGACTGGTGTACACGACAATTCATCAAGTACTCGAATAGTGTTTTCAAGCCAAAACTCAGCTTTCTTGGGATCATCATTAACGGTAGCTCTGAACTCTTCAGCCCCGTATTTTCTAATCTTATCAACTGGAGGCTTATTCAGTCGTTGAATTTCCACAGCTTGAGGAGCTACGGGAATAGGTTGGGGATTAGGTGGGGGTGGAGGTTATTGAGCAGCCATATTTGTCCGAATATATTGTGTGAACCACTCGTTCATCATTTGGAAGAAGGCTTCCTTAGCCTCTCCTCCCTGGCTACCCAATACTGGTCTAGATTCAGACGGTGCTGTCCCTTGAGCAGGAGCTGGCGCATTACTCTCAACATCGTCAGCCACAGCTCAATCGGGATCCATTTACTATACGAAAACACAGTTTAAATTGTCAGGAGTCATCACACTATCACAGTTTATATATGGCATGTATAGCTAGACTCTCACACACACGCTACGTTAGTCCGAGAATCGACTAAATCGTAGCTCTGATACCAATAAATGAAACACCCCTCACCTGTATTCAATGCCAGAATAGGGTTACGGAGCATTACCGGACTTACAACACTTTTAAACATACATTTCATATAAAATTTATCAATTCAAATACAATTCAATCATAACCAATCATAATGTCCCTTAAATGAGCCTACGAGGCTCAAAACATGCACTCAGGAATGGTTCAGGACTAAAACGGTAACTCAGGAAAAAAATTTTAACACTTAGAATTTTTTTGCATAAAACAGGGGACACACGCCCGTGTGGCCCGGCCGTGTGAGATAGACACGCCCGTGTCACAGGCCGTGTGAAAATTTGAAATAGGAGCACATGGTCGTGTCCCAACCCGTGTCCGACCCTGTGTAACTCTCTGACTTGGGTCACACGGCCAACACACACGCCCATGTGCCCTAAAAATGGCCATACACGCCCGTGTGACAGGCCGTGTGATAGGCCGTGTCAAACCTGTAGGGTATACTGACTTATGCCACACGGCCAAGTCACACGCCCATGTGTGAGGCCGTGTGGAGCATACTGACTTGATTTTATTTTCAACACCAGGAGACACACGACCGTGTACATAACCGTGTGTCACACACGGCTGAGACACATGCCCGTGTCTCTGCCTGTTTGGACAAAAATTGGTTATTTACTAAGCCATTTTTCCACCCAAACTTATGCACACCTACACAACTCATATGGCAGAAAACATAGCATCAATAGACATATAATTCATAACCAAATCAAGCATATTTTATACCATTTCCAACACCAACCAATACAAAACATAAATACCGCATTATGCTATCTAAGTTCATACCAACCTTTACCTTCTTAAATCATCAAAATGACCATTAACAAATATGCATCATTTGATCTATACTCTCAAGCATTTCAACCATTAAAAACTTGGCAATTAGATAACTATAGTGCTAATTATCCACAAGAATAACATGTCCAACATTCAAAACATCACACAAGTCACATACACTTATATATATATACATGATTCAAGCATACCAAAACAAACCATCTCTTATGGCCATATATACAAACCAAAACATATATATTTACAAGCCAATTCAAATGGCCAAAATCATTATCAACACATAATCAAAATGACCATAGTCCTATACATGCCATATACTTAAAATACCAAAGTTCATAGGTACCAAGTGATAGATGGATAGTGTGAAGCGATCTCCGACGATCCTCGAAATCGAGCTAGCTTGAAAACACTATAAAACACAGAAAAGTAACAAAGTAAGCTATAAAGCTTAGTAAGTTCGTATACAATAAACTTAATTCAATCTCAAGATTATAATTCAACAATTTGAATACATCAACATTTAGCATATATTAGCTAACAAACCTTGCCTATACACAATTATGATATTAACCACATTCTTCACAAGTTTCTTCACACCAAAGCTTATACATGTCACGTAGTACCTGTACCATCTCATATCATTCTCATACTCAATCACATCTTTCCTTTACCCGTTGAACCATTCGGCATGGAAGTCGGATACCCAAGAGTCTCGCACACTAAGTACCTATTCCATGGCCCGAAGCCAAATCAAGGTAGCTTATATCCGAAATACTGATATCATGGCCTGAAGCCAAATAGGCCGATATTCATGGCCCGAAGCCAAATCGGTATAACTCGCAGCCGAAGTGCTAATATCATGGCCCGAAGCCAACTCAATGTATCCTCTAATGACATGCACTAGTATCCTAAACTATTCCTAAGGTTCAACCGAGATTTCGAATGTCGAATCATCATTGAATCACTATCGATCATATCCATAGTCTCGTATTCACAATTATACAATATAAAAGCATATGAAATACATTTGTATTAAAACTTATAATATACGAACTTACCTCCGGTTCAAAAACGATGAAATATACCGATTAATTCGAAACTTTATTTTCCCTCGATCTAGATCCGTACTTTATTTTTCTTGATCTAAATATAATTAAAATTAACTTATTTAATCATCTCTCAATTCAATTTAATCCAAAATTCACATTTAAGCAAATTTACACTTTTGCCCCTAATATTTCACATTTTTCACAATTTAGTCCTTATTTCATAAAATCACAAATTAATGAAATTCAATATTAACCCATGCCAGCTAAATTACTATTATGCCCCTAACTGCCCATATTTTTCATTTATTTCACATTTTAACATTAAATTTACACATTTCACAATTTAGCCCCTAATTTGCATTTTCATTAAAAATCACTTAACAAAACTTGTATATCTATCAACAAGCATTCATAATCTATCAATAAAATTCAAAATACATGCTTATTCATCAATGGAAACATTCAAAATCTTTAACAGTTTTGCAAAATAGTCCCTGGGCTAGCTAGACCTAGTTGCAACATCTCAAAAACATAGAAATCATTAAAAACGGGACAAAATACATACCTATTTAGCCAAATGAAGTAGCCGAAACTTTGAAAGCTTTAAAATGGCTTTACTACACCCTAATTTCATTTAGAAGAAGATGATAATGAAGAAAATGGCTTTTGGTTTTATTAAATTATCATTTATTAACTAATTTACCTTTTTAACCTTCATTAAAAACCATCAAAATACATGATAATATGTCCATAATTGTCCACCCACCTTAATAATGGTATAATTACAACAAAATTACTTTAACTATTTAATTCCATAGCCATTAGATACTTTTATCTAATAGAACTCCACTTTTACAATTTGCGCGATTTAATCTTTTTTTATCAAATTAACCAATCAAACGATAAAATTTCTTAACAAAATTTTCACACAAATATATTATGATGCTGTAAACATTAAAATAATAATAAAATAATTATTTTGACTTCGAATTTGTGGTCCTGAAACCACTATTCTGATTTTACTAAAAACGGGTTGTTACAATGATGACTTTTTTTTCATCTTTTCCCACATATTTTATATATATAGTATGTTTAATTTAATTAAAGATGACTAGTTTTTCTTAATCTTACTTAATTAAAACTTAATTCATAATTAAATTAAACTAATGGTAATTTACATCACACCCCACTAACATCTATCTCAAATTGGTCCATTTTGTATTTTGGTCCTTTTGAAAATTGTTATCTAAGTCCCCAGTCCTTTTCCAAATTTAAAATATATAGCAATTAGGCTTTTACGATTTAGTCCTTGCCTAAATTAACTAATTGACAAACTTGATTGACCAAACATCAATACATTTTTATATTAACATCGTAAATATTCATATTTAATATTTACAGACGATTTACAAAAATGGGGTTTCAAAACTGTATTTTCCAATACCACTAAAAATCGGGTCATTATAGCCTAGTCCAACGATGCAACAACCATAGTGATGTATACATGACTACATCATGTGTTGATCTGGCTAAGTGGGCCTTTGATTGGGCTCATAACCAATCACCCACCTCAAATGGGCCACAAATTAAAGGGCCATATTAGGCCGTTGTTCACACCTTGGAGTGTAATAGGCTTATAATGAGAACTCAGAATGATGGACCTCAAGAGGCCATCCATAACAATTGGCCTAAATGTGAGGGGCCCAAGTGCAAAATGAAACAACATATATAGATTGTCTATTTGGGCCAAACATTTGGACATTTAGTTTTGGACTTCATGTTTTATTTAAATTGTTTTAATGTTTCTAAGTTATATTTTATATGTCCATATTTCTATGTTTGTGTCACTAATGATTGCATGTATTTTGAGTTCAAGTTATTTTGTTAATCATGAGCCATATGTCTTAGTGTTTAACTATGTTTTATTACTTTGTGTTTATGTGTTTGTCATGTGATTACATATGTTATGTCTTCCTAATATGTTTGCATTTGTTTCCACAACATGCGAATTATTATTCATTTTGTCCAAGCATTTTGTGTGTTTAATTATATTTTTGTCGAGTCTAGTTTTCTTATGCATTATTTTTTAGGACTTAACTGTTGTGTATCTTGTTTTGAAATTGTACTTATGGGATCTATTTATAGTGTTTTGCAGGTTCATTTGGCTGACTATATTATGAGCATCAAGTCCCTATGTCCTTCCGGCTTCCTCTTTGACTATATGTTTGGTGAACTCCTTAACTCTTAAGGATTCATGCCTTCACTAATAGCCATGAGATCCTTTATATTGTTTACATGATACAACGTTCCAGCCACATACATGAATGATCGAATGCAAAGTACAAGTATTCATGTACGGACGGTGCTACAATGGGGCCTTAATGTGACTTTTCAATTAGTTCATGCAGTTCCAAATATATGCACATTCAAGGGAGGTTAATAAAGTTATATTTCACCTTAAGGATGGCAATTGAGAGATGTATGGACGTTCAATGTAACACCCCTTAACCTGTATCCATCACTGAACTACAGTTATGAGGCGTTACCGAACTAGACACAGTTTAGCACAGTCATTTATGGAATAAACCCAATACGCATATTTAAATTGTTCCATATCAACAAATAATGTTCAAGACTTACGTTACAAACCAGGTTTCATAATGCAACACATCATTACTTATAATCTATACAAGTTTCGAATCAAGCTTCCACATAACAACACCAAATTTCATATGTTAAACAGATATATATACATCTATTTCATTAGTCGAATATCAACATATCTTTTTATACCTTATACAAATATGCATAATAAAAACGAATAGATCCATGATACTCTATTTTCTTTTCATTCACATATGTGACATTTGAACCTTATAGCATAACCAATCATACACATCATGCTATTGTAATATGCGCAATGTCCCTAAAACAAAAGCCATGTCAAACCCTAATTATCAATTCATCCTACCTTATTAATTAATGGACACAAGATTATTGAATAACCTACTAAACACACATATGATATGTAACTAGTCCAAAGAAAAAAAAATATATATATAAATACAACCAATTCATTGACCATATATTCGGTCCTCAATTTAAAACTCTAATGATCAACCCAAAACATAATTATAAACATTTTCATGATCATCTTTAAATTATAACCAAGCACATAATAATCTAAGTAGAAAAATTCACACGACTTAATATGCATACTCATACATATATATATAATACATATAAATGATTATTACTATATAACCACATTTAACTTCCAAGCATAATATGCACACATCTTATATCAAAGATTAAAACAAACCATTATATCAAACATACAAACGATACTTAACCAAAAGTAATAGCCTTATTCGCAAGGCCATATATACATATATACATTTACAAAACCGAACATCATTCATTCAAGTCATAATTCAGCCTATACATGCCTTTGATTCGAAAAGTAAACATTTATACCAAAGAGAGTGATAGTATGGTCGACTTTCTTGATGATCCTCTGAGTCCGTAGCTGAATCAACGATCTATAAAACAGAAAGACAAACATATACAGAGTAAGCTCACTAGCTTAGTAAGTTTTAAGTTAATGGTAATACAACGTCCAAACACTTATACATCTATAATAGTTACCAATAACAATGAAAAATAAACATTTCAATACACAAATTCATATAAGGCCGAATACCATAGTTCATTAACCTAATTGTTTCACTTATTTACCTTAAACTTATATTTTATCAAAATACAAGGTATATTTATTACATTAATCACATTGTTTCGAATCATATAAATCCACCATTCACATTGTCTATGTTATCCCAATCAAAATCATATTACATTAGACATTTCTATTCATAATCGAATCTACCAAAGTATTGTATTCAATCTCAATTTCAATCACATACTACTCATACTCTTTGATCATAAGCTTAATTTCACATAATACCATTTCTATCGTATTATTCAAATTCAATTAATATTAAACATAACTTACCTTACTCTCGGTAAATGAAAAAGGGACTTACGTTTACCCGAGCATTTACTCGATACATTAACTGCGTTTCACCTTGAGTAATTTAAGGTTTCTCCATTTAAAAAGCGTCCACCGGCATCAAGCTGCTGCTAGGCATCAAAGCCCGAAATGTAACACCGCACAAAGCTCGCTAGGTACAGAGTTCGAAATGTAACACCGCACACAAAGCACACTTAGGCACAGAGCCCGAAATGTAACATCGGCACAAAGCACAGCTGGGCACACAGAGCTCGATATACAACACCCGGCACAAGGCTCATGCTAGGCACAAAGCTCGATATATAACACCTGCACAAGGCCTCAAGCTAGGCTTAAAGCCCAAATGTTACAACTCAATTCATCAACTCACATTTCTTAACACATACATTACTATCAAATCGTATTCACAAAATCAATTCACTGTCATGTCAAATATACTAATTCACATTGTATTTAAAAAAACATATCCATTCCAAAATTAAACATACACATTCGGCTATCACATGCTATTTACCCAAATTAATCACATAATTTGATTTCATACATTTTTAATTATCAACTTAATGAACTTTAACTTAAGAACTTACCTCGATCGTCGACGGATCGCGTGAGACCTGGCTATTCGAGAACCTTTGTCTTCCCCGATCCAAACTGCTTTTACTTTGTTCTTGATCTAAACACATTAAAATTTAGCTCATTCAAGTACAGTTCATCTCAATTTAGTCCCTAAGCATATAATTAGGCAATTTACCATTTTACCCCTACTATTTCACATTTTCACAATTTAGTCCTATTTGCATAAAACACAAAATACACAAAATTTCTCAACACTACTTAAGGGCCGAATATGTATAGGGACTATACAAGTCCATTTCTTTCATTTATTTCTTAAATAAGCCCCTCTAAAATTTATTTTTTCAATTTAGTTCAAAATACTCAAATTCACTAAAATTTCCAATACAAAATATACTAATCTTTAACATATCTTTAAAATAAAATTATCAAACATCAAAAACTACATGAACACATCAATGGCCGAATATCAAACATGCTTAGATTCAAAAATTTCAACATGGGTAAGCTACCGCTCAAGCAACGATCTCAAAAACGCTAAAATTAACAAAACCGACTAAAAACTCACCTTGAATTTTAGCCTAGAAGTGCCGAAAATCAAAGAACCCCAAAGCTTATTTCATCCTTCAATATTCGCCATGAGAGAGTGAAAAATATGATGGCTTTGTTTATGTTATTTTAACATATATTATAAGTAATTATTCAATTACTAATTTAACCTTTAAAATAAAATAAAACTAACATATAACTTAAGGTTATTCTTGACATAAGCCACCCACTAACTCAAAAAATGGGTTATTTACCTTTTAATACTCCACTTTAAAAAGCCATAATCAAATAGGCACTTTTCACTATAGCTTGAGACTTTTAAAATTTACGCGATTAAATCCTTTTTATCAAATTAAGCACCCAAACGATGAAATTTTTCTACTGAAACTTTCACACATATTAATTCACATATAATAAACACAAAATATAATATTAAAATATTTCTCGGACTTGGATTCGTGGTCCCGAAACCACCATTTCGATTAGGGTCAAATTTGGTCTGCATAAACTCTCCTCTTAAGGATTTTCGTCCCCGAAAATCTTACCATTAAACAACATCGATATTGTTGCCTCATTGAGTCCTCGTGCTCCCATGTAGCCTCTTCGACCGCGTGCGATTCCATAGTACTTTCACTAATGGAATCCTTTTGTTTCTTAACTCTTTTATTTCCCGAGCTAAGATACGGATTGGTTCTTCCTCATACGTCATATCGTGCCTGATTTCAATCTCGACGGGGTTATCCCATGTGATGGATCTCGATCCAGTATCTACGAAGCATCGAAATGTGAAATACATCGTGTATCTTTTCTAACTCGTAAGGTAACTTCAATCTATAGGCAATGTGCCCAATACGCTCGATGATTTCATACGGTCCAATAAATCTCGGACTCGGTTTGCCTTTCCGACCAAAACGAAGTACTTTCTTCCACGGAGATACTTTCAAGAATACCCGACCTCCTACTTGAAATTCTATATCTTTACGTTTCAAATCAGCGTAAGACTTTTGACGATCCGATGCAGCTTTTCAAACTATCTTTGATTATAGCCACTTTCTCTCGGTCTCTTTAATCAAATCGACCTCTAGTATCTTATTCTCACTGAGCTCGGTCTAGTACAAAGGCGTACGACACTTGCGCCATATAGAGCTTCATAGGGTGCCATTTTGATACTTGATTGAAAATCATTATTATAAGCAAATTCAATCAAAGGTAAGTACCTTTCCCACGCACCTTCAAACTCGAGAACGCAACATCTCAACATGTCCTCAAGTGTTTGAATAGTTCGCTCAGATCGACCGCCTGTCTCATGTGAAAGGCGGTGCTAAAATGGAGTTTAGTACCTAAAGCATCCTCGCAACTTCTTCCACAATCGCGATGTGAATCTCGGGTCTCTGTCCGAGATAATAGAACTCGGTACACCATGTAATCTCACAATTTGAGATATATACAACTCAAAGCAAGTTTATCGAGTGAATAATGCATGCGAAACCGGTACAAAATGAGCCGATTTGGTCATCTATCTACTATAACCCAAACCGCATCTTTCTTGCTCGGTGTCATAGGCAACCCGTGATACAAAATCCATAGTGATTCTATCCCATTTCCATTCAAGTATCATGATCGGCTGAAGCAACCCAGAAGGCACTTGATGCTCGGCTTTTACTTGCTGACAAATTAAGCACTTTGACACAAATTTAGATATATCCCGTTTCATGCGAGGCCACCAATAAAACTGTTTCAAATCATTATACATTTTCGTGCTACCCAGATGTATCGATAATCGACCACTATGAGCCTCACTCAGAATCATCTGAATCAAATCCGAGTTCTTTGGAACACACATTCGGCTTTTAAAGTTCAAACACTCATTTGCATCAATTTGAAACTCTGATTCCTCACCTTTTTCACATCGAATTCGCCTAGCAATCAAATCTTTGTCAACTTTCTCGTGCATCACAAATTTGTTTGAATAAACATCGATCTTGCTTGTAACTCGCTTATGATCGAACCATCACTAGACATAACCATCTCGTATGCTCATCGCATCGAAGAGCAAATAATGATTTCCGACTTAACGATCTCGCAACAACATTAGCTTTTCCCGGATGGTAGTCAATCACCAACTCATAGTCTTTCAACAGTTTCTAACCATCTGCGTTGTCTCAAGTTCAGATCTTTCGAGTCATCAAATACTTTAGACTTTTATGATCCGAATAAACGTGACATTTCTCGCCGAATAAGTAATGACGCCAAATTTTCAATGCGAAAACAATGGCTGCTAATTCCAGATCGTGAGTCGGATAATTTCTTTCGTGCGGCTTCAACTGTCTCAAAGAGTAGGCTATAACTTTGCCTTCCTGCATCAAAATGCAACCCAACCCATTCAAAGAAGCATCACTAAAAACAACAAATTCTTTACCCGATTCAGCCGAGCTAACACTCGAGCTTCTGGCCAAAAGGGCTTTCAGCTGCTCAAAACTTTCCTGACACTTTTCCGACCACTCAAACTTGACATCTTTTGTAGTAGCCTTGTCAAAGGTGTAGCTATCATGGAAAAGCCTTTGACGAATTGTCCAGTAGTATCCCGCAAGTCCCAAAAAGCTCCGAATTTCGTAGAGACATTCTTCGTGGTTTCCAATCAAGTATAGCCGATATTTTGTTCGGATCAACCTGAATACCTGAAGCTGAAACAACATGACCCAAAAAGCTAACTTCTTTCATCCAGAACTCACACTTACTGAACTTTGCATACAATTGCTGATCCCGTAAAGTCTGTAATACTAATATCAAGTGTTCAGCGTGTTCAGTTTCATCTTTAGAGTAGATCAATATAACATCAATAAACACTACTACAAATCGATCCAAAAACTGTCTGAAAACTCGATTCATTAAGTCCATAAAAATAGCAGGTGCATTAGTGAGTCCAAAAGGCATAACCGAAACTCAAAATGTCCGTACTCTCGTCCTAATGCGCTCTTTGGCACATCTCAGTATCTCTCGACTCGCAACTGATAATAACCCGATCTCAAGTCTATTTTCGAAAATATCGAAGCCCCTTTCAACTGATCAAACAAATCATCAATTTGAGGTAGTGGGTACTTATTCTTTATAGTTACCTTATTTAGTTGCCGATAATCAATGCACATTCGCATCGCTCCATCTTTCTTTTTCACAAAAGAACCGTGCACCCCAAGGAGAGAAACTCGGTCGTGCAAAGCCCCTATCTGTTAACTCTTGCAACTTTGCTTTCAACTCTTTTAACTCAAAGAGGTGCCATCCGATACGGGGGCTATCGTAAATCGTAGTCGCTCCCGTACTAATTCAATGCTTTGAACTCAATCTCTCGCATCGGGTGGTAAACCCAGAGCTCTTCAGAAACACATCCGGGTATTCACACACAACCTGTGCATGCATTCAATCTACTTTTCGGACACTTTATTATCCAAAGACATAGGCCAAATAAGCTTCGCACCTTTTCTCACATACTTCCGGCTAACATCGAGGATATTATCAGAGGAAACCCATTTAAATCATCGGATTCAATTCGATGATCTCACCGCTCGACATCTCAAATCAATAAGCTTTCTTTTGCAATTCACCACCGCATCGTGTGAAGTTAACCAATCCATTCCCAAAATTATATCGAACTCATCGAAGGGCAACAACATTAAATCACCGGGAAACAAGAATCCCGAATCATCAACGGAAACCTTTACACACTTTATTAACAAGTACACATCTACCCAAAGGGTTGGACACACGAATCACAAACTCGTGAGACTCAATCGGAAGGGTCTTATCGAATACTAGAGTTTCACACACATATGAATGAGTCGAACCAGATCAATCAATGCAATCACAGTAGTATCATAAAGGGTGAAAGTATCGGTAATGACATCGGGAGGAAGCATCCTCTCGGCTGCTCGTGTAGCATAAGCTCTAGCCGGAGCTCTAGCCTCGATCGTATTGCGGTGTCCTTCGTCCCTCTCTCGATCGCCACCTACGTTGCACTCGAATGTCCGAGTGGCCTACCCGTCGGCCGGCACACCGCTCGGTCTAGTGTTTTGAGTCGCATTTTGCTCGCTAACATCGGACACTCGAATAAAATGATCTCGACGATCCACATTTAAAGCGAGTCCGATCACGAACTCTACAACTCCCGTGATGCCATTTCCCACAATGTTTACACTCGCCCGCTCGTGGAACATTACCAACGCTTAGCTACCGGTGGCTCGGGAACTCACGGAGGTCGATCACGCCTAGGCAAGTCTGAAGTGGCTTTATGTCGATCGGGTCATCTCTGAACTTCTTGTGCACGGAATGGAAAGTTTTACTCGATGATCTTTTCCGAGTGTCTCTAGCTTCTACTTCAGCTTTTCTTTTCTCCTTTCCGAGATCTTCGGCTTTACAAGCTCGCTCGAATAATGTCACAAACTCTTTGATTTCAAGAATGCCAACAAGTAACTTTATGTCTTCATTTAGGCCGTCTTCAAATCTTTTACAGATAATGGCTTTGTAGATATACACTCCCGAGCGTAACGGCTCAATCTGACAAACTTCCGCTCATATTCTCATCACGATCATGCGACTGCTGCTTTAATTCCGTAAATTCTTTTCGCTTTTGATCGATGAATCTCTGATCGATATATTTCTTACTTTAACTCAATTTGGAAGAAGTTCCAAGTTACTTTTTCTTTCGTAACCACGTATACCAAAGCAGTGTTCTACCGGTGATAGGCGAAGGTCACGAAGTAGAGATATAGCACACTTTAGGCATTCATATGGTGTACAGGATAGCTCATCAAGTACCCGAATAGTGTTATCAAGCCACATCTCGGCTCGCTCTGTGTCATCATCATCATTGGCCTTGAATTCCTTGGCCCCATATTTTCTGATTTTATCAACGAGAGGCCTGCTAGATCTCATCGGATCTATCATCTGGGTCTTGAAGGTACCGGGAGTTGGATTATTCGGGGTGGAGGTTGTTGTACAAATGGATTAGTTTGAATAAACTGGGTAAACCATTCGTTCATCATCCGATAGAAGGCTTGTTTAGCCTCCCCTCATGGCTACCCGAACCGGTCGAGAGTCTAATGGCACCGATCCACTTGCGAGACCAGGTGCAACACTCTCCACATCATCGCCACGGCTCTATCGTGATCGGGATCCATTTACTATATAAAATACAATTGAAATTGTCAGAAGTCGCCACACTATCATATATACAATTCAAAGGCATGTATAGATAGACTCATACACACTACGGTAATCATAGAATCAACTAAACCGTAGCTCTGATACCAATAAAATGTAACACCCCTTAACCCGTATCCATCGAACTACGCTTATGAGGCGTTACGAACTAGACACGCTTTAGCACAATCATTTATGGAATAAACCCAATACGCATATTTAAATTGTTCCATATCAACAAATAATGTTCAAGACTTACGTTACAAACCAGGTTTCATAATGCAACACATCATTACTTATAATCTATACAAGTTTCAATCAAGCTTCCACATAACAACACCAAATTTCATATGTTAAATGTATATATATATACATCTATTTCATTAGTCGAATATCAACATATCTTTTTATACCTTATACAAATATGCATAATAAAAACGAATAGATCCATGATACTCTATTTGCTTTTCATTCACATATGTGACATTTGAACCTTATAGCATAACCAATCATACACATCATGCTATTGTAATATGCGCAATGTCCCTAAAACAAAAGCCATGTCAAACCCTAATTATCAATTCATCCTACCTTATTAATTAATGGACACAAGATTATTGAATAACCTATTAAACACACATATGATATATAACTAGTCCAAAGAAAAAAAAATATATAAATACAACCAATTCATTGACCATGTATTCGGTCCTCAATTTAAAACTCTAATGATCAACCCAAAACATAATTATAAACATTTTCATGATCATCTTTAAATTATAACCAAGCACATAATAATCTAAGTATAAAAATTCACACGACCTAATATGCATACTCATACATATATATATAATACATATAAATGATTATTACTATATAACCACATTTAACTTCCAAGCATAATATGCACACATCTTATATCAAAGATTAAAACAAACCATTATATCAAACATACAAATGATACTTAACCAAAAGTAATAGCCTTATTCGCAAGGCCATATATACATATATACATTTACAAAACCGAACATCATTCATTCAAGTCATAATTCAGCCTATACATGCCTTTGATTCAAAAGTAAACATTTATACCAAAGAGAGTGATAGTGTGGTCGACTTTCTTGATGATCCTCCGAGTCCGTAGAATGAATCAACGATCTATAAAACAGAAAAGACAAACATATACAGAGTAAGCTCACTAGCTTAGTAAGTTTTAAGTTAATGGTAATACAACATCCAAACACTTATACATCTATAATAGTTACCAATAACAATGAAAAATAAACATTTCAATACTCAAATTCATATAAGGCCGAATACCATAGTTCATTAACCTAATTGTTTCACTTCTTTACCTTAAACTTATATTTTATCAAAATACAAGGTATATTTATTACATTAATCATATTGTTTCGAATCATATAAATCCACCATTCACATTGTCTATGTTATCCCAATCAAAATCATATTACATTAGACATTTCTATTCATAATCGAATCTACCAAAGTATTGTATTCAATCTCAATTTCAATCACATACTACTCATACTCTTTGATCATAAGCTCAATTTCACATAATACCATTTCTACCGTATTATTCAAATTCAATTAATATTAAACATAACTTACCTTACTCTCGGTAAATGAAAAAGGGACTTACGCTTACCCGAAAGCATCGATACATTAACTGCGTTTCACCTTGAGTAATTTAAGGTTTCTCCATTTAAAAACGCGTCACCGACATCAAGCTTGCTAGGCATCAAAGCCCGAAATGTAACACCGGCACAAAGCCTGCTGGTCACAGAGCCCGAAATGTAACACCGGCACAAAGCTTGCTAGGCACAGAGCCCGAAATGTAACACCGGCACAAAGCCTGCTAGGCACAGAGCCTGATATACAACACCGACACAAGGCCTGCTAGGCACAAAGCCTGATATATAACACCGGCACAAGGCCTGCTAGGCTTAAAGCCCGAAATGTTACAACTCAATTCATCAACTCACATTTCTTAACACATACATTACTATCAAATCGTATTCACAAAATCAATTCACCTGTCATGTCAAATATACTAATTCACATTGTATTTAAAAAAACATATTCATTCCAAAATTAAACATACACATTCGGCTATCACATGCTATTTACCCAAATTAATCACATAATTTGATTTCATACATTTTTAATTATCAACTTAATGAACTTTAACTTAAGAACTTACCTCGACTGTCGACGGATCGCGTAGACCTGGCTATTCGAGAACCTTTGTCTTCCCCGATCCAAACTGCTTTTCTTTGTTCTTGATCTAAACACATTAAAATTTAGCTCATTCAAGTACATTTCATCTCAATTTAGTCCCTAAGCATACAATTAGGCAATTTACCATTTTACCCCTACTATTTCACATTTTCACAATTTAGTCCTATTTGCATAAAACACAAAATACACAAAATTTCTCAACACTACTTAAGGGCCGAATATGTATAGGGACTATACAAGTCCATTTCTTTCATTTATTTCAAAATAAGCCCTCTCTAAAATTTATTTTTTCAATTTAGTTCAAAATACTCAAATTCACTAAAATTTCCAATACAAAATATACTAATCTTTAACATATCTTTAAAATAAAATTATCAAACATCAAAACTACATGAACACATCAATGGCCGAATATCAAACATGCTTAGATTCAAAAATTTCAACATGGGTAAGCTACCGCTCAAGCAACGATCTCAAAAACGTCAAAATTAACAAAACCGACTAAAAACTCACCTTGAATTTTAGCCTAGAAGTGCCGAAAATCAAAGAACCCCAAAGATTATTTCATCCTTCAATATTCGGCCATGAGAGAGTGAAAAATATGATGGCTTTGTTTATGTTATTTTAACATATATTATAAGTAATTATTCAATTACTAATTTAACCTTTAAAATAAAATAAAACTAACATATAACTTAAGGTTATTCTTGACATAAGCCACCCACTAACTCAAAAAATGGGTTATTTACCTTTTTAATACTCCACTTTAAAAAGCCATCATCAAATAGGCACTTTTCACTATAGCTTGAGACTTTTAAAATTTACGCGATTAAATCCTTTTTATCAAATTAAGCACCCAAACGATGAAATTTTTCTATGAAACTTTCACACATATTAATTCACATATAATAAACACAAAATATAATATTAAAATATTTCTCAAACTCGGATTCGTGGTCCCGAAACCACCATTTCGATTAGGGTCAAATTCGGTCTGTTACATTCAAGGAAAGTGAATTTCCATTTAAATTGTTCATTGAACACCCAAATGGATGCACAACCAAAGGGAGACGTTTATGTCCATTCATTAATGCTCAAAGATGCATGAACAATAAGATGCATATGCTAGAAGCTTGGGACGACAAGGGGAGTGTATTTGTCTCTTCACTCATTCAACGAATTTGACAATACATGTATTACATAGGTACATGTACGACGCATTCTAGAATCTCCATTTAATGGTCAGTTTGTGGCTATTGAAATACCTAGCTTAGCTTATAAATAGATGAACAATTGTAAGCCTTAAGGTTAGAATGTCACACCTAGAAAGGTCAAAGCTTAAGTTGTAATAATGACTTTAGGGACTAAATTGAAAATCTTTCTATTTACGCGGGCTATAACATAAATAAGAGCAAGTGGCAGACTGGATAATAAAATATTGGATTTCAACCTTTAGTTCTATTACATTTGAACTATAAATCTCTTAGTGGGAGACATGATGATTAGGGATATTTAGACTTGGCTGTTGAATTAATATTGGTAAAGGGAGTACGAGAGTATTATGTAAGGGAGAGAAGTTATTCTCCGGTGTTGTTCTTTCTTCATCTTCTTCACTAGTCTGGTTGTAAGAGAGAAAGATTAAATAATGATCTTCATGGAGGAAAGAAGCTAAATTTTGTACATAAGTAACTAAGAATTTAACATGGAGGAAAGAAAAGGGAAGAAAGTTAACAATTTCAGTTTCCATTGATTTTGTTCTGTATTGGGTAAGGTTGCGGATAATCATTTAAATGGCCTTTGCATGCAAAAAAATTATGGTTCTTGTGATGATGAATTGTTTTTGTTGGAATTCTAAAATGGTTGTTATATTTTTTTGACCAAGGAGGCTCAAGTAGCAAGGGAAAATCTAAGTAGATGGATTTGGTGTCAACTTTCAGGTGAGTTCCAGAACTCAGGTCTTAAATGGTTGTTCATGCATTTTCAGTATCGTGTGTTGGGTATGTCTAAGTGAATGTTTTGTAAATGATGAGTTACTATACAACTGAATATTCATGTATCGTGATGCATGTTGAGTTGTTATGAAAATGCATGACTGGTTGTAAGTTTATCCATGTGGTGTAGATGAAATGTTTGGTGTAATGTGTATTGTGCATGAACCGTAGTATTGGTTGAGTGTTTGTGTATGAAATGCCTGTATATAAATGATATACAGAGTAATGGAGGTCTTTTGAAGTGTGGTTGTTATGGGAGAAGTAATGGAGAATATAAAATGTTATACGTTTTGCCTTCGGTAGGGCATGTGAATGCAAACTGATATTGATGAATGACCCTGACCTTATAGGGGAACACGTATGTGTTCAAATTAACAAGGAGGATTTGCGGAGGTTTATCGGACTAAATGATAAAATGAATATTAATGGTATTTGGCTTTGCGAAGGTTCGGGCGGATTGTAAGAAGAAATGTGCGCACCTATATATGGAAGCCCTTTACGGGTAATATGAAAACCCTTTCAGGGTAGTATGAGACTTTGCGAAGTCTAAGGATTTAAGTCGTATATGTGAAATTCAAGTCCATGGCCATGGCATGATCCAAGGAGGTCCGCTAGACTCACCTATATGGCAGGATCTAGTGGAGGTTTGCGAGGAAATTTGCGTATGTGAATTTGCAACTTCCGTAAATTCGTGAATAAGTCTGCATCTATGTTTTCGCAAATATTGGATCCACTTTTATAAGTCAGCCAATAATGAGTTCATTTACCTGAAACCTATTGCTATGCATGAATCGAAAGGTATGATATATTTGTTTATACGAGTTGTATGCAAGATATGACAGTCCACCAGATTCGTCTACTTGACCAATATGAGTTTATTTTCTTTATTAATCGTAATAGGGGTTTTCTTTTATGAATCCACTAATATGTTTTGCATATATGAATCCACATACTTGGGTTTGAAATACAAATCCATAAGGATTATACTACGAATTGAAGTATATTAGGACAAGCTACTATTAGAAGTCCGTAGCAAGAACCATTCGCCAAGGTCTATCTCATCTGGTTATCTGTAATTGTTGGTGCAAGATGTGCTCTGAGAATTATCTATGGGTCTTCTTTCTTAAGTCCGCAAGTTAGAATCCATAAGGATTATCTCTCAAAGAAGTACTTACACAAGAGTCCGCCAGGAAAGCTATCAAAGAAAGAATCGATGGGCATTATCTACCCCAATATTAAACATCTATATATTAGTATTCTAGATTATAAGTCTATGGAATCCCATAAGTGGAAGCCTTATATGGTCAAGATCGCGAATAGTCCGAACGTGTTACCTTTTGTTTTCGGGTCATTGATAAACCGTAAAAGTAACATATTTTAATCCCACATTCAGCATACTTTTGGATGATTTATCCCTTGATTTATGTAAAAAGGTGCTCTTAATCCTTTCTTTTCATGTTTTATACTAAGGAAAGCACCGGAGGATGGAAAGAACAAGAAACGGGCTTAAAACGGACCAAATTGGGCCAAAGTGAAAATCTACACGGCCTCGACTTGAGCCAACACGGCCGTGTCTCCCTGATAGACTAGAACACGGCCTGATCATGATTTACACGGGCGTGTCACCTCATTAAAGTCCAAACACGGCCTAAAGACGATTCACACGGGCGTGTCCCATGGCCGTGTCCCTGTCGTGGAAAGAGTAATTTCACTCGAAAAAGGATACTTAGGGGCAAAGAAACCTATTTCAAAAGCCTATATAAACACCCTAAGTATAACCTAGAAAGGGGGCGGTGAGCTAGGCCAATGAGCCGAGCTGAAAAGGTCAGATTTGTGGGAAACACTCAAAGATAGCCAGTTGATCCATCTCAAGAAGCCAGTATTCTACTTAAGACGGCGGATCTCTCCTTCAATTCCTTCAGGGGGTTTTAGGGATTTCTTATGTTTTGTTTTATCTTTTCTTCTGAGATGTTTTCTTTTATTGTTATGAACTAAACCCTTCAGATTTGTAACATCCCGAAATTGGGCCTAGTAGGATTGGGCCCAATGGGCCTTGAGTGTAGGAGTGTTTAAAATTTTGAGAACAAGAGAACGGCATTATTTCAAGTTGGACTTATTAATAAGGTAATTTTGGAAAGTTACGAGGTTTCTATGAAGTTCCGGGTTCAAGTTGGGCCTTAGTAAAATTTTGTGTTTAAGCCTATTAAGAAGAGATAGTAAGTGGCATCAAGGCTTATGGAAATAAAAGAGTAAATTGCTAGCATAAATGAGCAATTGGTAAAAGGGTTATGGCGCCACATGTAGTACCTTGAGGGAAGAGGTTCGAATCCCTCTATGTGCAAAATTTAACTATTATTTTTGCACTCTTTCCTTAAGTGTTGGCCAAGAGGCATTCATGGCAAGGTTGACTTCATTATTTTGGTAAGGTGGCTATATGAATAAGGCAAGGTTGAAGTAGGGGAAAGGAATCAAGGGAAATAGGAAAGAAAGGGGGACATGAGGCTTATTTCGTGGGTGATGTTTTGGAAAGCTTGGGTGGCCAAACTCTTATCCTAGGGGGGATGCATGTGGACGGTTTTGGGGAGAATAGGTAGCTGAATTTTTAGTTGGCATTTGGTAAAGACTTAGTAGTGTTTTGGCAAAAATTCCCTTTGGCAACTTTGTGTCATTTCTCCCAATTTGCAACCCTCCTTGCTTGAAACATATTAGCACAATAGTGCATTGTTTCTCTCTTTTGTTTGGTCACATACTCATTTTCTTTCCACCTTCCTTGATAGCCGAATTCTCCTTTGCCTTTTGATTGAATTTTTGGTGCTTGTTAGGCCAAAACCTTTCTCTTTGCACTATTTGGTATTCTCCGAATTTCCTCTTCTCTTTGCCGAATTTTCAAGCCTTTAGTGTGCATTTTTGTTTCTTCTTTTCTTCCTTGTTGCCGAAAGTACCTAAGCCTTGGAGATCAAATTGTTCACTCGTTTTCCTTTGGAAAAACCGAACCCTTCATTTCTTGTTTATCATTCTTCTCATCCGTATTAACACTCACTCCTTTGATCAATCGGTAAGTGGTTCTATTCAAACATTTTTTTTTTATTTTTTTCTTCTTTCTCCTAGCCGAATGTATGTCTTGGCATGGGATGGTCCTTTTAACCGAGACCATCATTTTATTCTACCCTCTCAAACGAGATTATTTTCTCTTTTTCGTAGTGTTTTAAGTGGGAGACCGTGTATTGTTCTAGCCGAAGTCAAACGGTGGAAATTGGATCCAATATCGATAAGGTAAGGGGGTTCATTTTGGATTTTTCGTTATATCTCTATTTGGCTATGTTGCAAATCGGATTGAAGTTTCGACTAATCAATTATATTTTAGGGATGAAACCACTCGATATATCCTATTTGCAAATCCTTCGAATATAGTGGGTCAACGAAGAGTGGTTCTTTAGGGAATCCTAATCAAGGTGTGTAATCCCGTACCTTTCGTATACATATCTGAAATGCTGTGTAATCTCACACTTCTCTGAAAGTTTGTATGAAATATTCTTTGAATCGGTCAAAATACCGAAGAACACCAAAAACCGGCATCCGTGATCACTCGGGCGTGCGTATGATCGCAGTGGTAATCGTATTTTGTAATAAAACAGTTTCGGTTAGAAGCAGTGACATGTTTTTGGAAAATCACGAAAAATAGGAGAAAGGGAATTAGATAGTAAATAAGATATATAATTAAACCTTACTGTGTCTATTTTGATAAGGAAGAAACGGAGAAGGAAAAGGAATTCTATATTCTCAGATATCTTAATTTTAGTGAGACTGGTTTTGAATGATTTCGTGGTTCCCTGATCTGTCTTGGAAAAATCGTATAAAATTTTACAAAGTGAATTATGAGTTATAGTTTATATGTACAGATTCCTTAGTGAGTCTATTTTCAATAGAAACAAGTGAGAGCAACATATGAAAACTTTACAGTGAGATATTTGAATTTTGGGTAAGAGAGGTCAGAATCGTTGGTCAGTGAAACAAGGGAATCTTTAAGGAATAAACTGAACTAAATGGCTAAGTAAAAAATTCTGGAAAAATTATAGTAAGAAGATATATGAGTCTAGTCTCAAGGAAAATTTACGGAGTTATATTTCAAGATTCCTAACTCAAGTTATAGTCAATTTAGTTAGTACGACGCAGATGGACAGTTTCAATTTTTATACTCCACATTAGTAGTTAAGTCTAGGTTGCGAAATTTCCAAAATGCCCCTATGGGTCGAAATTATGAAAATGCCCCTATGGGTCGAAATTATGAAAATGCCCATAAAGGGCCGAATTAGGAAATTGTTATATGGGCCAATCTGATATTTTGATAAATGGGTCGATCTGATATTTTGCTATATGGGTCAATCTGATATTTTGATAAATGGGCCAATCTGATATTTTGATAAATGGGCCGATCTGATATTTTGCTATATGGGCCAATCTGATATTTTGCTAAATGGGTCAAATATGGTATTTTGCTTAATGGGCCTTTTGAATAATTGCTGTAATGGGCCATAATTTTGTAATAAATATCTGAATAAATTGTTGTGAATGGCTATGCATTATATACATGATTTGCATGGGATGGGATAATGATGAAGAGAAGTTCTGGTAGCTCTGCTACATAATTCTGGTGGCTCTGCCACAAATATGAAAAATGGCGATGCCATGTAAATTCTGTTAATCTGGTGGCTTGTCCACAAATTTGATATAATCGGCTTAATGCCTATGTTTGGTGTGTTGGCGGGGTGGGTGACTAAAGCTCCCCACAGGTTTTCTGGTTGGTACGGGTGGTGTGTAGCGGATGGAAAACTAGGTTTGGTTTGGGAATTGCATATCATCTGCATATTATATTTGATACATTATTGTTGTTGTAAATTGGCTTAGGCCCAAAATATTGCTAATTGGGTTCCGGCCCAATGAATAATCGATAAGGGGATTTCACACCGAGTTCTTGTAACTCACCCCCTTTCTCTTAACCCTTGTAGGTAATGCTTGATGATATGGACTTGGGCTATGGATGACTCGAGGAGGCCATACTTGAAAATGGTTTATTTGGACTTTAGACTTCTTTCTCGTTTATTTTATTAATTTACTATTTTGGGTTAAATGTTGTAATAAGGCCTCTGGACTATTTTTATTTTTGCTTTTTGGTTGGGATGTTTTTATTATTTTTCTTAAATTGTTTAAAAAGGGGAATTTTCTAAAAACTTAAACAATGGTTTCCAAAATCGATTAACAAATGGATTTCAAAATAAACTTTTACAAATATTTTTAACACGGATATTTTTTCTCGAACTATTAACGATATTTTCAAAAGACTTGGATTCTCTTTCGAATTTTCAACGTTGTTTTCAAAAGTCACGGTTTTGTAAGATCATTAGCTCAAATTTATCGATTTATCAATCAAATATTTAAGGTTAGTAGTATTTTATCAAATCAAACTTGTTTTCTTGATTTTTAACAAAGCAATATTTTAGTACGAACAAAAAGGGTTTAACATGTTTTGCTCGTGTGACATACCAAATCTGCTCATAACGCATGGGCCGGGTTTGGGGTGTTACATTTTATGGTATCAGAGCCTGGTTGCAAAACTCAGCCGTGGTTTGGGTTCAAAAGCGTTTTCCAAAGCTGTTTAGAATTTTGATTTATAAATATATGTTCTAAATGAAGTATGGCACCACGAGTATCCGACACCAAGTCAAGTAAGTATTTGTTTTCATTTTATGATTATTGTGTTATTACTGTGGTACGAAAATTCTACGAAATAGAATACTCTAGAACTGTTAGCTTTAGGAGTTGAAACTATAGAGATTGAGACTCTAGGATGCGGATTTGACACTCGAAAACAACTTTACTTCCTATACTCCATAAGACATTGTTTAATAAATATTAGAACTATAGACTGATTCATAAGACTTTTAATAAGATTAAATCGACTTAGTGAACATGAACGCTAGAAGATGTGGACACGGTAGACGTGGACGTGCTAGAGGCCGAGGTGCTAGGACTAGATCTTCACAGATCGGGCGTGTGCCGAAAGGGAGGAGTTGGCATCGCCGATGGTGGTGAGACGGATCTCATGATCGAGCTGGGGTTAATGAGCTGACTTAGATAGTTAAGAAGGTATTGAAGGAGGTTAAGGAGATCAGCGAAGCACTTCGAGTTGGGTCTGTGGACTGTAAGAAGAAAAGAGATTGCGGTTCTTTTGGGTCACAGTCTCGTTCCGTGAAGCATGTCAAGGCACGACCAAACTTCCCGGCTTGTGATTTTTACAAGAGGCATCATCTGGGAGAATGTTTGAGGAGGTCAGGAGCATGCTTGAGATGCGGGTCTAAGGAGCATAAGGCTCGGGATTGTTTCATCACCATCAAGTCAGGTATGTTTTGGTTGGACGTGATGATTGAATGTAGAAAATTTTCAGTATAAGTGGTAGATAACTGCTTGCTTCTGTGACTAGATGTTTGGTTGTGTGAAAAAGGATTCAAGATTTTGTTAAAAGTACATTAGTGTTAATAAGATCAGAGTGCGCAGCGAAAGCATAGTGGTATGATTTAAGCGGTGCAGTTAGTAGTTGGTTGGAAATTTTGAGGACGAAATTTCTTTAAGGAGGGTAGAATTGTAACATCCCGAAATTGGGCCTAGTAGGATTGGGCCCAATGGGCCTTGAGTGTAGGAGTGTTTAAAATTTTGAGAACAAGAGAACGACATTATTTCAAGTTGGACTTATTAAGAAGGTAATTTTGGAAAGTTACGAGGTTTCTATGAAGTTCCGGGTTCAAGTTAGGCCTTAGTAAAATTTTGTGTTTAAGCCTATTAAGGAGAGATAGTAAGTGGCATCAAGTCTTATGGAAATAAAAGAGTAAATTGCTAGCATAAATGAGCAATTGGTAAAAGGGTTATGGCGCCACATGTAGTACCTTAAGGGAAGAGGTTCGAATCCCTCTGTGTGCAAACTTTAACTATTATTTTTGCACTCTTTCCTTAAGTGTCGGCCAAGAGGCATTCATGGCAAGGTTGACTTCATTATTTTGGTAAGGTGGCTATATGAATAAGGCAAGGTTGAAGTTGGGGAAAGGAATCAAGGGAAATAGGAAAGAAAGGGGGACATGAGGCTTATTTCGTGGGTGATGTTTTGGAAAGCTTGGGTGGCCAAACTCTTATCCTTGGGGGGATGCATGTGGACGGTTTTGGGGAGAATAGGTAGCTGAATTTTTAGTTGGCATTTGGTAAAGACTTAGTAGTGTTTTGGCAAAAATTCCCTTTGGCAACTTTGTGTCATTTCTCCCAATTTGCAACCCTCCTTGCCGAAACATATTAGCACAATAGTGCATTGTTTCTCTCTTTTGTTTGGTCACATACTCATTTTCTTTCCACCTTCCTTGATAGCCGAATTCTCCTTTGCCTTTTGATTGAATTTTTGGTGCTTGTTAGGCCAAAACCTTTCTCTTTGCACTATTTGGTATTCTCCGAATTTCCTCTTCTCTTTGCTGAATTTTCAAGCCTTTAGTGTGCATTTTTGTTTCTTCTTTTCTTCCTTGTTGCCGAAAGTACCTAAGCCTTGGAGATCAAATTGTTCAATTGTTTTCCTTTGGAAAAATTGAACCCTTCATTTCTTCTTTATCGTTCTTCTCATCCGTATTAACACTCACTCCTTTGATCAATCGGTAAGTGGTTCTATTCAAACATTTTTTTTTATTTTTTTCTTCTTTCTCCTAGCCGAATATATGTCTTGGCATGGGATGGTCCTTTTAACCGAGACCATCATTTTATTCTACCCTCTCAAACGAGATTATTTTCTCTTTTTCATAGTGTTTTAAGTGGGAGACCGTGTATTGTTCTAGCCGAAGTCAAACGGTGGAAATTGGATCCAATATCGATAAGGTAAGGGGGTTCATTTTGGATTTTTCGTTATATCTCTATTTGGCTATGTTGCAAATCGGATTGAAGTTTCAACTAATCAATTATGTTTTAGGGACGAAACCACTCGATATATCCTATTTGCAAATCCTTCGGATATAGTGGGTCAACGAAGAGTGGTTCTTTAGGGAATCCTAATCAAGGTGTGTAATCCCGTACCTTTCGTATACATATCTAAAATTATATGTAATCTCACACTTCTCTGAAAGTTTGTATGAAATATTATGTGAATCGGTCAAAATACCGAAGAACACCAAAAACCGGCATCCGTGATCACTCGGGCGTGCGTATGATCGCAGTGGTAATCGTATTTTGTAATAAAATAGTTTCGGTTAGAAGCAGTGACGTGTTTTTGGAAAATCACGAAAAATAGGAGAAAGGGAATTAGATAGTGAATAAGATATCGAATTAAACCTTACTGTGTCTATTTTGATAAGGAAGAAACAGAGAAGGAAAAGGAATTCTATAATCTCAGATATCTTAATTTTATTGAGACTGGTTCTGAATGATTTCGTGGTTCCCTGATCTGTCTTGGAAAAATCGTATAAAATTGTACAAAGTGAATTATGAGTTATAGTTTATATGTACAGATTCCTTAGTGAGTCTATTTTCAATAGAAAAAAGTTAGAGCAACATATGAAAACTTTACAGTGAGATATTTGAATTTTGGGTAAGAGAGGTCAGAATCGTTGGTCAGTTAAACAAGGGAAACTTTAAGGAATAAACTGTACTAAATCGCTAAGTAAAAAATTCTGGAAAAATTATAGTAAGAAGATATATGAGTCTAGTCTCAAGGAAAATTTACGGAGTTAGATTTAAAGATTCCTAACTCAAGTTATAGTCAATTTAGTTAGTACGACGCAGATGGACAGTTTCGATTTTTATGCTCCACATTAGTAGTTAAGTCTAGGTTGTGAAATTTCCAAAATGCCCCTATGGGTCGAAATTACGAAAATGCCCCTATGGGTCGAAATTATGAAAATGCCCATAAAGGGCCGAATTACGAAATTGTTATATGGGCCAATTTGATATTTTGATAAATGGGCCGATCTGATATTTTGCTATATTGGTCAATCTGATATTTTGATAAATGGGCCAATCTGATATTTTGATAAATGGGCCGATCTGATATTTTGCTATATGGGCCAATCTGATATTTTTCTAAATGGGCCAAATATGATATTTTGCTTAATGGGCCTTTTGAATAATTGCTGTAATAGGCCATAATTTTGTAATAAATATCTGAATAAATTGTTGTGAATGGCTATGCATTATATACATGATTTGCATGGGATGGGATAATGATGAAGAGAAGTTCTGGTAGCTCTGCTACATAATTCTGGTGGCTCTGCCACAAATATGAAAAATGGCGATGCCATGTAAATTCTGTTAATCTGGTGGCTTGTCCACAAATTTGATATAATCGGCTTAATGCCTATGTTTGGTGTGTTGGCGGGATGGGTGACTAAAGCTCCCCACAGGTGTGTAGCGGATGGAAAACTAGGTTTGGTTTGGGAATTGCATATCATCTGCATATTATATTTGATACATTATTGTTGTTGTAAATTGGCTTAGGCCCAAAATATTGCTAATTGGGTTCCGGCCCAATGAATAATGCAGTAAGGGATTTCACACTGAGTTCTTGTAACTCACCCCCTTTCTCTTAACCCTTGTAGGTAATGCTTGATGATATGGACTTGGGCTATGGATGACTCGAGGAGGCCATACTTGGAAATGGTTTATTTGGACTTTAGACTTCTTTCTCGTTTATTTTATTACTTTACTATTTTGGGTTAAATGTTGTAATAAGGCCTCTGGACTATTTTTATTTTTGTTTTTTGGTTGGGATGTTTTTATTATTTTTCTTAAATTGTTTAAAAAGGGGAATTTTCTAAAAACTTAAACAATGGTTTCCAAAATCGATTAACAAATGGATTTCAAAATAAACTTTTACAAATATTTTTAACACGGATATTTTCTCTCGAACTATTAACGATATTTTCAAAAGACTTGGATTCTCTTTCGAATTTTCAACGTTGTTTTCAAAAGTCACGGTTTTGTAAGATAATTAGTTCAAATTTATCGATTTATCAATCAAATCTTTGAGGTTAGTAGTATTTTATCAAATCAAACTTGTTTTCTTGATTTTTAACAAAGCAATATTTTAGTACGAACAAAAAGGGTTTAACATGTTTTGCTCGTGTGACATACCAAATCTGCTCATAATGCATGGGCTGGGTTTGGGGTGTTACAAGATACCTGAAGGGGATGAAACTTAGATGAATCTTGTTATCGTTTGCTGAACTATATGATAAATACTTGATTTGTTCTTAATTATGTGTTCTTAATTCTTGTGTTTATATTTCCGGGATATTGATTCAAGTTTGATGTGCTTAGGTGGAGGAGCAAAAGTCCCTGCTTAAGAGTAGATCTAGCATAATTAAGCGGAGTTGATCGTGCGCCTAGAGATAGAGTGACGAGATTTTGCCGGATTAGGGTGAAACCTAATATGGGAGTCCATAGATCGAGTTAATGCAATTCTAGGGGTTTTAATTAGAAAGAGATTTCAATTAATCAACCTAGGGTTAGACGTTATTCACTTCGAGAGAGGGTTTAATATACATTAGGGAGTCTTACGGATCAAGTCAAGTGAATAAATCGTCTGGTTCAGAGTTAGATAACAAGTGAAGTCTAGGTGGATTCTTCCTAAGGGTATCGTCTTAATCAACTGAGTTTTTTCCAATAGTATTTCCCCAATTCATTCTTTTTGTCTTTGCGTCTTTAGCTTAGTAGTTAGTTAAATTTAGATTAAATAACAACTTCACTTATTTTAGGCTAGATAATAAAAAGAAAGTTAGTATTAGTACTTTTGGTTCCTTTGGGTTCGACAATCCGGTCTTGCCTAAGCTATACTACTGTTCGATAGGTGCGCTTGCCTCAAATCGTTGTCATAGTTAGTTTCAGTTCGATCATTCTTTTATAAATTTTAAGACTTTGACATCGCGAAAACAACGATCAAGTTTTTGGCGCCGTTGCTGGGGAACTAAAATATTAAGAAAGCTCTATTTTTATTACTTTAGCCATTATTTTCCGCAATTTACTTTTATTTTTATTTTTATTTTTATTTTTATTTTGTTTTTTTTAACTTTGCTAAATTTTCTTTCTTTCTTTTCCTAGCAGGTACCTCTAGTTTATGACTAGAAGGAACCCGAGAGGACCACTAGTATACGACAGTGATATTGAAGCTACCGCTCGCAGGAATCGTAGAGAAATTAGGCGAGCCCTAAATTACACAGAAAAAGAGCGAGAAGGCAGATCCAATCCTACTGAAGGGATGGACGAGAATAATCCACCACCACAAGATGTGGCAGAAAATAATGCTCCACGTACTATGTATGATTATGCTAAACCTCATTTAACAGGAGCAGAATCAAGTATTGTTAGGCCTACTATAGCTGCTAATAATTTTGAATTAAAACCTAACACTATACAAATGATTCAACAATTTGTTCAATTTGATGGTTTACAGGACGAAGACCCAAATACTCATATAGCTAATTTTTTAGAGTTCTGTGATACCTTCAAAATAAATGGCGTTTCTGATGATGCCATCCGTCTTCGGTTATTTCCCTTTTCATTAAGGAATAAAGCTAAACAGTGGTTAAACACGTAACCACGAGGGTCAATCACTACATGGGATCAAATGACCAAAATTTTTTTATTAAAATATTTCCCATCGGCCAAAATGGACAAATTACGGAATGATATCTCTTCTTTTGTGCAGATGGATTTAGAGACATTATACGACGCATGGGAGAGATGCAAGGATCTCTTGAGAAGGTGTCCGCACCATGGTTTACCCTTGTGGCTCCAAGTCCAAACTTTCTATAACGGTGTAAACCCCTCAACGAGGCAACTAATTGATTCAACCACGGTGGACCCTAAACAACGAGAACTCCGAAGCGACCTACGAGTTTATTGAAGAGATGTCACCGAATAACTATCGGTGGCGAGTTACAAGGACAAAACCAACAAAATCAGCCGGAGTTTTCAACCTCGACGCAGTAACCATGCTATCAACACAAGTAGAGATGATGAATAAAAAGCTTGATAGTTTATGTTCTACGCAGGTACATCCAGTAATGCAGTGCGACGCAAGTGGAACTGTGGCGAATCCTGAGTACCCACCCTACCAACCGGGCACAGAAAGTGAACAGATGAGCTATATAGGTAATAATTTCGGATCTAGTAATAACTCTTAAAGTAATACTTATAATCCAGGTTGGAGGAACCACCTAAATTTTTCATGGGGAGGTCAACGAAATCAAGGAATTCAGAGACAATAACCTCCTCAAAATTTCCAAAATCAGCCCTATCCACAGGAAAAGAGGCCGAACCTTGAAGAGATGCTGAAAAAATTCATGGAAGCCACAGATAACCGTCTCCAAGACACTGAAACCACCCTTAAGAATCAACAAGCATCGATCAAAGGGATCGAGAATCAAGTCGGGGAACTTACTAAGACAGTTGGACAACTTGCAAAGTTAATTTCCGAACGACCGCAAGGGCGTCTACCAAGCAACACTGAGATTAACCCAAATGAGCAAATCCAAGCCATAACAGCTCAAGAAAGTGAAGGGTTAGATGAGCCCAATTCAAGGCAAGAGAATGTGGTCAAAGAAGGTAAGGTTGAGGTAAGTAATAACAAGCCAAAACCGGTAATCAAAGAGTACCAACCTCGCATACCATATACTGAAGCATTAAAAAGAGACGACACAGAGGAACAGTTCGGTAAGTTTCTTAAACTTTTAAAGAAATTGCATATTAACTTACCGTTACTTGAAGCTCTTACGCAGATGCCAGACTCTAGAAAATTCCTAAAAGAGCTGTTGACGAAAAAGCGAAGGATAGACGAGGCATCACACGTGGAACTAAACGCAATGCGCTCGACAATCTTGCAAAATAAACTACCACAGAAATTAAAAGATCCATGGAGTTTTACGATTCCATGTTTAATTGGTAGTTTACCTATTGATAATGCGTTAGCTGATTTAGGGGCAAGCATAAATGTCATGCCTTATAAATTGTTTAAACAACTAGGTCTAGGGAAACCCAAAAAAACTAGGATGAGCATCCAACTAGCTGATAAAACTGTTAGAATTCCTAGGGGTATTATCGAAGATGTTCTTGTAAAAATTGATAAATTCGTTTTCCCAGTAGATTTTGTTGTCTTAGACATGGATGAGGATAATTCGATTCTCTTAATTTTAGGAAGACCCTTTTTAGCAACTGCTAGAACAAAAATTGATATTGGTACAGGAGAACTCATACTTCGTGTAGGTGATGAATCTATCAGTTTACAAGCTCTTAACTCGGCCAGGACAACAATCGATGAAGGTGGGAAAGTAAATTCAGTCGATAACCAAGTTGTTCAACTTTCACCACTGGAAACACCACAAGGTTACAAACCTGAGCCGAATCATGGACCCCATGACAATAAAGAAGAAGTACATAAGGAACGAAGCCTTAGGGCCGACAAATTAGAAGAGTGGAAAACACAATTCAAAGAAGAACCGGAACCACACGAAGTAAAACCGAAGGAGCCCCCAGAAGAGCTCATAGGAACAACAAACCACTTTAAAATAGGAGACCAGGTACTATTAGATAAAGCAGATCCTCACCTCATCACATCAGACCTGAACACAAATGAAGTAATTGCTCTTGAGGTACACAATATTTTCCCATACGGAACAGTCGAGGTAAGTAATCCTATTTTTGGTACTTTTAATATAAACGCTTCTCGACTTAAACTTTATCAAGGAAATAGAACTGATAGCATGAGGGAAGATATTCAAATTTTTAAACCACCCTGATTTTTGCGAATACGAGGAAAGTCTAGCTTAAGACTTTAAACGAGCGCTTCTCGGGAGGCAACCCGAGCACTAACCCTAATTACTTTCGTATTTGTTTTCATTTTTCTCTTAGTCTTAAACACCTAGTTTTAAACTAACCAAAAGTGCAGATTTCCAGCCCACACAGCCTTGCACACGGCCGTGGCCGTGGCCGTGTGAAGGTACAGAATCTCCATACTGACAATGGTAGAAGAGGTACAAGTCAGAAAGAATCAAATCTTCAAGTCACGGACTCCAACCACCACACCACGGGCACCGACAAAATGCCACGACCATGCGACGCGGCCGTGGACGACACTGACTTATCACCAACGGGCGTGGCAATCTGTAAAATGGGCGTGGAAGACATGAACGACACTCAACACAACCGTGCGATGCGACCGTGGTCGACACTAGTAGTTTACACACGGGCGTGGTAACCAGAACATGGGCGTGGGTGAAACGATACGATACATAACACGACTGTACGAGGCGGCAGTGTGAATCAACACGCCCATGGTACACGGGCGTGGGAATGTACCTGAGTTGAGAATTATATTTAAACCACCCACCCTCCCCTCTTCTCACCCATTTAGCCCATTCAATTTTTCTTTTCTTTCTCAACCCTCTCCCTACTTTTCTTCTCCAATACATTCCCAAAACCCTTGAGCTACACCAAATGCCGAAGAAGCGGAAGGAATCAAGCATAGTCCCCCAAAGGGAGACCGATCTATATAAGTTCATATCGACCGCTTCAATCATTCGACAAGCCAAGGATATTTGAGGCCATTTAGTTTTTATTTCATTTTTCTCTTTTGCTTCAATTTCCTTATCTTTACTTCTCTTCTGCTTAATTTAACTTATTTTATTTTAGTTTCTTGGATTTAGGTTCTTCAGGCTGCTTGGGAATCACACCACGACCACCACCATATCCACAGCCTTAGAAATCACACCCAACAATAAGGACTCTATGGTCCATTTATCTTTTCTTTTAATTTTAGTTCACTTTTTATTTTTGTTCACTTTAGCTTGCTTTTCTTTAATTATTTAATTAGTATAGTTTTAATTATTATTATATCCTGGCTAATCCTCCATGAGCTACCCAATTTCTTCATCTAGCGAAGGATCATCATAAAGAACGACCCCTCCAACTTATCTTTCACCTCCAACGCAAGGATTTCATCCATAATTCAGGGAGTTTCACTTTTCCCCATATCTTATGATTTTATTATTATCATGCAATTACCTATATCTTTGTACATTGAGGGAAATGTACATCTTAAGTGTGGGGGGGGGGTGAACAACCTAAAAAGGTGCCTAATTTTTTTCATTATTCTCAAATTCCTGAAATTAGGTACCAAACTTTTTGCATTGTTCTCAAATCCCTGAATTATGCCTTGTCTTAAAGTAAATTTCTCATATTATCATTAGAATGAAATTTCCATGATTTATGATTTTTATTGATATGTTTTAGATTAAGTCATTGATAATTGTGCATTGATAATTAAATTCTAAGATACTAGAGAATCAAGCATGATAAGTCTATTTTTCAGAAATTAATTTTTTTTCTAGGTTGTCTACCTGAATTTAAAATATTACTTTGAAGTTTGAAATTTACGAGGTTGATATCAAAATACCCATAATTTTTGTGAGATTTTGAGCCTTATAAGAGCATATATCCTTTTTCATGCTCACTTTTTGATTATGAGTGTGTCAATATTGAACTGTTATTCTAGAACTTGCATCGATTATACATGTCGAGACCACACCTTTGATTTGATATACAGAAATGATAAAGGCACCTAGGATTTAACCTACTTACGCCATAAAAACCTACCTTCATAATTAACCCCTAGTGAACCCCTTTGATCCTAACAACCCTTTTTATTGACTCACCCACTAATATTAACCCAAAAACCCTTTGTATTTGTTATCACCATTCTTCTTGACTACCCTTTTTGTCGAGATTTGATTTTGACCAGTTGCCTAACTATGTTCTTTATTTCAGTTGTTAAAGTTCTTTATTATGACTTGTTCTAAAAAAAAATCGAAGTATATTCAGTATTAGTATGATGAAAAGCGAGCTTATACAGTTAAAGTCTATTTATTGAAGAAGAAGCTCATATCATTAGTTTCAAAGTTTCAATTCATGTAATTATTTATTTTTCAGTTCGTTGTTTCTAGTTAGGTAATTTTTCAGGTCGATCTCGATTCTAACTCTCTAATTCACTGTATCCACACCTTAACCTGAAGCCCCAAGTTACAACCCTGATAAAGACCTTTTGATTCGTGCATCATTTCATATTACAGTGGTGGAGATTTGATTTTCATGCAAGCCTATGGGATTAACTTTTCAGGTTTGACATTTGGGTTCTTAATTCTGAACCTTAAACACTTCGAGTGATTTGAGTGAATCTTTTGTGAGGATGTCAATCCTTGTAGGTTTTGGATCAGAGGTAATTATTTAGATGAGGGGAAACACTTATGTTTTGTGCTACAAATGTAAGACTTATATTGTTTGAATCTTTAGGACTCTTTGAGTTAAATTATCCATGTATAAATTATCTATGAATTATGATGAGACATTGTTGATAGGAATATTGAATCATGGGAAGTTCGTTTTAATTGTAAGTTGAGAATTTTGCTTGAGGACAAGCAAAAGCTTAAGTTTGGGGGTATGTGATAAACCGTAAAAGTAACATATTTTAATCCCACATTTACCATACTTTTGGATGATTTATCCCTTGATTTATGTAAAAAGGTGCTCTTAATCCTTTCTTTTCATGTTTTGTACTCAGGAAAGCACCAGAGGATGGAAAGAACAAGAAACGGGCTTAAAACGGACCAAATTGGGCCAAAGTGAAAATCGACACGGCCTCGACTTGAGCCAACACGCCCGTGTCTCCCTGATAGACTAGAACACCGGTTGATCACGATTTACATGGGCGTGTCACCTCATTAAAGTCTGAACACAGCCTAAAGATGATTCACACGGGCGTGTGCCATGGCCGTGTCCCTGTCGTGGAAAAGAGAAATTTCACTCGAAAAAGGATACTTAGGGGCTAAGAAACCTATTTCAAAAGCCTATATAAACACCCTAAGTATAACCTAGAAAGGAGGCGGTGAGCTAGGCCAAGGAGCCGAGCCGAAAAGGTCAGATTTGTGGGAAACACTCGAAGATAGCCAGTTAATCCATCTCAAGAAGCTAAAATTCTACTCAAGACGGCGGATCTCTCCTTCAAGTCCTTCAGGGGGTTTTAGGGATTTCTTATGTTTTGTTTTATCTTTTCTTCTGAGATGTTTTCTTTTATTGTTATGAACTAAACCCTTCAGATACCTGAAGGGGATGAAACTTAGATGAATCTTGTTATCGTTTGCTGAACTATAAGATAAATACTTTATTTGTTATTAATTATGTGTTCTTAATTATTGTGTTAATATTTCCCGGATATTGATTCAAGTTTGATGTGCTTAGGTGGAGGAGCAAAAGTCCCTGCTTAAGAGTAGATCTAGCATAATTAAGCGGAGTTGAGCGCGCGCCTAGAGATAGGGTGACGAGATTTTGCCAGATTAGGGTGAAACCTAATATGGGAGTCCATAGATCGAGTTAATGCAATTCTATGGGTTTTAATTAGAAAGAGATTTCAATTAATCAACCTAGGGTTAGACGTTATTCGCTTCGAGAGAGGGTCTAATATACATTAGGGAGTCTTACGGATCAAGTCAAGTGAATAAATCGTCTGGTTCAGAGTTAAATAACAAGTGAAGTCTAGGTGAATTCTTCCTAAGGGTATCGTCTTAATCAACTGAGTTTTTCCAATAGTATTTCCCCAATTCATTCTTTTTGTCTTTGCGTCTTTAGCTTAGTAGTTAGTTAAATTTAGATTAAATAACAACTTCACTTATTTTAGGCTAGATAATAAAAAGAAAGTTAGTATTATTACTTTTGGTTCCTTTAGGTTTGACAATCCGGTCTTGCCTAAGCTATACTACTGTTCGATAGGTGCGCTTGCCTCAAATCGTTGTCATAGTTAGTTTCCAGGTTCGATCATTCTTTTTATAAATTTAAAACTCTGACATCATAGCGATCAGTCGTCTGTGATAAATCTAAGGTAGTCAAGCAAGTCGAATTGTTCTCCAAGAGGCACAATTAAATAAGTGATGGTGTCATCAAGATAATGTATCAAGTACAAGTTAAGTCAATTTGTACGATGCCAAGACTACGCCAATAAGATTGATGAACTGTCCTAGTACAGACAAAGCCAAACATGAATTCAGAACCATGAAGTACCAACTTATTAGCATTATGTTGATGCAAGGTATGGACTACTCACTAAGTTTAGTTGAACTTACCTATGTGTGAATATGTACGACAAGTAGAAAGGAAATTCAAGGATTCGTGGAGGGACTAGGCTAGAATCTGTCGTGCTCAGATGGACTTGCATCTTAGTTGTAATATGCATACAACGGGGCGACCTAGATGCAGAACCTCAAGTTCTTAGTCGAATTTGTAATCAAGTGGTCAGAATATTATTTTAAGGACTAAGTAAATATTTCTATATGGTAAATTTGCCTTTATAATGTCACGCCTCAGATATGGTGGACTCGATTAGAAGACGTGTAAACGTGAAATTATTTATTTGGTGTAGTGTAGTCCATTCGTTTATATTCTTTTGGAAAATACAACTTGGCGTAATGTAATCGTTGCATAAGTAATCAAAGATTCTTTCTCAGATTATTCTGCTATTTAAGAAAGTATGTTAAGCGAAGTGTAAGTCTGGTAAGGGATACCGCCAAATACATTATACGCCTAGTTTGTCTGGGCACTGTGCTAGTTTGGTTTCATAATGTGAATTGGTTAAAAGCGAACTAAATTTATTGGTAAAATAATATTTGTACAGGATATTAGGACAAGCTCTGGAAATTGTTGACACTTGTCAAGTTCCACTAAAAGAACTGGACATATATATATGTATGGTGAGAAAGGTTAGTTGGGGGATGGTTCTTCTTCCTACAAATTTATTCTCTGGGTTTTTTTTTCTTTATTAAGCTAGAAGCTAATGTTTTTTTGAATTGGTGAAGGGAAGATATACTTCCTGGTAAGTGTGATAGCTCTGCATGTTAAGTTTTTGAGAGAATAAGTGTATTAGGAAACATATGAACAGTGAGTTGTGAAAAAGAGACTCCAAATGAGGTTTATTTGTAGTTGAATTGTTAGTTAGTTGTCTGTAAATGAGTTTTAATGGTGGTTCTATGTTCTTTAAGCAGTGTTGCTATTGGGTTGAAGTGGATGTCCAAGTCTGGAGCTTTGAGCTACAGTTTACCTGAGTACTAGGTGAGTCTCTATCTTGAATCCTGCATGTGTACTGTTCCAGTAGAAGCATATATATGCTAATAAAATATGTATAATGGGTAATGATGTAAATGATGTATGGTAAAATTTCTGCATGTGTAATGATTATATGTAAGAAGTATTATATGGATAGAAAATAAGTGGTGATTATGCAGATAAAGTCTGATAAGTGAAAGTACGAATCAAGTAGGTGTATGAGCAAATATGGGTAAGTAAATTCTGGGTAAAACATCCCTTGTGATGCCTCTGGTAGGGCAGGTATAATGCTACTAGACTAGCAAATCATGATACAAAAATAAGTGCAAGACCATGTGGTTGAGAACCATGAAAATGTATGATATAAAAACACTCATGGTGATGTCTATAGTAAGATGATGGATGGACTGGTAGATCACGACATGAGAATATATAAGTCCAAGTGGCTGAGACCAATGGCAAGATATGACTATATAAACGTTCATGGTGATGCCTTCAGTAATGTGTAGATCAAATTGATAGATCACGTCATAAAGTTATGTAAAAGTCTATGAGGAAGAAACCCATGGAACCTTCTGTGAAAGTCCACTGGGACTGTAAACACAAGATTCTATATGTTTTCCTGTGTGGCGTGATCTGCTAAGCCTTTGTGGCAAGTTCTATAACAACCAATTTTTTAGTAGTGTCAAAAACAGTGGTTTTGGGACCACAAATCCGACGAGTAAGTTCGTAATAATTAGCGTTTAAATTATACGAGTGAATTATAATTTTTTTAATTGAATTTTTATTTGATGAATTTTAACTAAATGAATAAATGGTTTAGTATAAGCGGTTGTCTCAAAAGTCAAGTGGTTTTGAAAAATGAGGTAATGAGACCTTGTTTCTGTAAACTGAACTCATAAATATTTTTATTAAATATTTACAGAGGTTTGGGTATTTGAAGGTTCGGTTTGGAAATTTTATAGTTTAATTAGTTAGTTAATTAAAAAGCACTAAATTGAAAAGGTCATAAAATTTAATCATTATTGAATTTTGTTGATTAAATAGTTTATTTTGTGGATGTGTAAGGACTTATGAAGTAGTTAGACCATGTTTCTTTAATAGTGGACGGTTAAGGCATTTATTAAAAGATTTATATGTTAATTCATTAGTTAATTAATAATTAAATAAGTAAAATCATAAAGTAAAAATTAAGTATCATCTTCCTTACCTTTTACACCATCGAAAAATAGGAAGAAGAAACTTCATTAGAGAAACATAAGGTTTGGCCATTGCTTATTGTTTGCATATCAAGAATCGATAAATAATTGCAGAACAGAGAAAATTGCTAAATAGTCCCTGATATTGTCATCTTTGCTGTTTAGCCCTTGTAAGTTCGTACAATTTAAATTAGAATAAATTGTAATATTATAGTGACTTTTGATTTATGATTTGTTGAGTATTCGTATATATATTTGTATACTTCTATAATCATAAAGTTAATTTAAGGTGAGCAATGTAATTGATTTGTAAAATATTATTCAATTATTTGTACCGAGCCCGGGTGAACATAGGATAGGATACAATTGGCATGTCAATAGGTTATATTGCGCACTGTACGAGATTGACTTGTGATGAGATGATGATTCCTGATTTATTCATGTTCACTGAATATACTGGAGTTCAGCATTTGTTGCTGACTATCGTGTTATATTTACAGTGTTTATGGCGTGTTACCGGGGGCGGATGTAAAGCCTTCAGGCTTGACACTTGGTGTTGAAGTGTGTTTCTGGAGGGATGTTAGCCTACGAGCTAGCACTTGGTGCCAAGGTGTGTTCTCGGTTGGTTTGACTTGTTGGAGCGTTTTGGCATGTTATGGTGGATAACCGCGTATCCATATTTGTGATATCGTTCATCGGGCAAATTTTAAATGGTTAAATGACTTGCGATTTAATTGTACGAATGTTTGCTTGATTTCTGATAGTATATTGTGAATGAATATTGATTGAATTCGTATTATTGAACGGATTATGCAACTTGTATATTTGTATAACTCACCATTGATTGATTGTGGTTGACAGGACTAATGTCTATTAAAATTGTTATTAAATGATTTATCATGTTTATTCGGTATGTAACACCCCTAACCCGTATCCGTCGCCGGATTGGGGTTACGAGGCATTACCGGTCATATCACAGTCCATACAGAAAACCATTACATTTCACAACTCGAAATTCAATCATATCAATGCTCACAAGTTAATCAAATATCGAGTCTTAAAATCATAACAATATAACCATTAAATTCATGATATTCAAACACTTTATTTAAAACTATGTATGTTTCATTTTATAAACTAAGCACATAAATAACCATACCAATCCGTAACACATGATTTTATAATCATTAACTTGTAAAACTTTAACTATCATTATAACAAATTTCTATGTACATTTAGCTTTATTGTAATATGCACAAGTCACCATAAAAAACATAGCTATAATAAATTCCAATACAAAACTATCCATAATAACATTATAGGCTAACCATCATATCAAAATTTATACACAATTAACAAATTCATTTCCTTGCTTATTCGGCTATCAAGGTTAACCACATCGATAGTACAAATTGTGCTATTTCCTAATCATAACAAAGTTGACCATGTCACAACCAATTAACTCATAGGCATAAATTATTAACTAAATCTATTACTAGCCGAATATAAACCTACATTTAATTCAATTACTAACAAATCATAAAACCAATACAACATGTTTATAATATATAATCATGAAATCAAACCAATTCATCCTATTTCATAAGTATAATTGCCGAATTAAATTATATTTGTTACACATATTATGCATTGTACCAAAATGTCAAACAAAACCAACTTGCTTCTTATCAATTCGGCTAGCAAAATTAATCCTGAAACACTTTCCTCAATTGTCAATTAAAAACTAAACCTATATAGCCAATTCTCATTCAATACATAAACCACATTATAAAATCATACATAAAACTTCACATTTCCAAAACAAACCTAATCAATATAACCTATACACATTCGGACTTATAATCATTTAACCTATACACATTCGGACATTTAAATAGTTTCTAACCTTTATACATTCGAACATAAATTCATCAATTTACTTCATCACCGAACCAAATTACAAAACCAACCACAAATACAAATCTAATCATGTTTCAAGCTTACTAAATGAGCTATTTATAAGTCATTCATAACATTACACAACCAAGATATATAACCCAAAACACCATTCATACACACACCATGAAATATACTTCCATAATAAGCTAATGCCATGACCGAATACACATAAGCCTTAATGTCAAGATTAAGCCATTTTCGCATGGCTATATATATATACATGCCCAAAAATCAAACTCAAACATTCCATCTATGCTATACATGTCATAAGCCCAAATTCAACTTAGTAAAATACCGAAAGAAATAGTCGATAGTGTGATAGGCTTTGCTGACGATCCCCGAGCTCGTAACGTGACTCCAAAATCTATAAAATAGAGGTAAACAAGAACACACACAGAGTAAGCTATTTAAGCTTAGTAAGTCATAAGCAAAAACATATATATATAAACACTTGCATAATAACATTAGGTTAATAAGGCTAAATACCCCAATCATCAATCACCATTATCAATTAATACTAAGATCACATTTTACTTTCACACATAAATTTTATATAGCCGATTACACATATTAACTTCACAAAGCCGAATAAGTAATGTTCACCTAATCTATCACATAATTCACATAACATTTTATCATTTCAAATAACCAACTTACCTTGTTTCCATATAAACAAATAACTAACACATACTTGAACTTGTAATTCAATTACACATTCGGTCTTTACTTCACATTGCCTGTTGAACCGTTCGGAATTAAAAAGGATACGCGGATAGTCGAAAGGTCGTACAATGCCAACGTCCCAGACGTGGTCTTACATGTAATCACATATCGATGCCACTGTCCCAGACATTGTAACATCCCAAAATTGGGCCTAGTAGGATTGAGCCGATTGGGAATTGGGCTTTAGGAAAATTTGAGTATTATTTTTGTGTTGGCTCGGGTAGGAATTTTGTGTGTTAGAATAGTTTTGTGAAGGCTTGTTTTATTTAGGAAGTTAGAATAATTTTTAGTTTGGGATATTTAATGAAGTAGGATTAAGTGAGCTTGACACTTAAGTTAATTAAGTGTTCATTTAAAGCACAAGAGGAGTAAGTGGCAAGATGGTTAAGGAGCTTGAAAGGTAGCTTGAGGTTAGAGGTTCGAGTGGTATGTTTAGCATTTTGAAGGTTTATTTTTGTATTAGCATTGATGGCGGTCAAACTTATTTATGATAGGTGGACTAATAACTTTTGGTAAGTTGAATTTATGATTAAGGAAAGCTTAATTTAGGGGATAAGAATCTTGAACTTATGGCATGATGAGGGGACAAAGGCATGGAATAGGGAGGATGTTTTGGAAAGTAATCCTAGGCTTTAGTGCATGTATGTGGACGGCATGGGTGTCTAGGTGGGTGGCGAATTTTGTTAGGTGGTTTAGGGGAATATTTGGCCAATTCCTCTTTTGTGCATCTTTTGCATTTTGCTTTTCCTCTCCAAAAACTCTTCTTTGGCCGAATGTTTATTGTACATTTTGTGCAAATTTTGCTTTTGTTTTAGCCTTCATTTCATTGAACCAAAAATACTATTTTCTTTCTCTCATCTTTCCACTTGAAACTAAAACTTCATTTTGGCATTTTATGCACTTTTCTTTTTAGTAAACAAGGTGTTGGCGAATCTCATTTCTCCCATCTCTCTCTTTTCTTCCTTTGATTTGTGCTCAAACACAAATCCCTTTTCTTTCATTTGGCCGAACCTCTTTCTTCCTCAAATCCTCTTTTCTTTTTTTCTTCCATTGTTCATTAAACCGAATCCCCATTCACTCATTGTTATTCTCTTTTCTACTTATATTCCCTCACTTTTATTCACATATTTTCTCCTTTCATTACTATATAGCCAAAATCTTTCCTTCTCCATTAGAGTTACTTTGGTCGAATATCAAGGGAGCACAAGATCCTTTTTGGGATTCTTTTTCAAGCATTAGTAAGAGGGAAGCCATAGCCATTAAGGGAAGCTTTGGGATTTATTCTCCTAAGGAAAGGTGGTAAGTAACATTCGGCTATAGGCTTTGGTTATGAATAGATGTGCAAGCTAATTATTATCAAGTGTTTTGGTAGGAATCTCGATAGGACAAGTGACAAATTCGGAATTCGGTGAATTGGAGGAAACAACGTCTCGGGATTTCGCTAGTATATTCGAGAATTGCTAGAAAATAGGTGTGTAAGATCTCTATACACACTTTATTAATTTACGTGCTATTATTATTTGCCTTAGATCTTTTGGTTGTGATTTGCTTATGGCTAAGCATGGAATTCAGGTAAGTCCCCTAATTTGTAATTTTTGATATATGATTTGTATGCCATTACATGATGTTAAATGCTATGACATGAAACATGATAATTGATATATAAGCATGTGATGGTGGGATTGATGAGAGGAGGGGGATGAATTATGGACTGTCGTCAGTGGTTTTGACCACACGGGGTAGAAAAGGAGTATGGATGGCTAGTTGGGTTGCATGTGCATGTTTATTAATGACTTGTGTATGAGTTACTTTACCGGGTGGGGGATTACACACTGAGTCTTGGTGACTCACCCCTTTCCCTTAATATTTTGCAGATGAGTAGATCGCGGAAATAGAGCCGGATGGACTCGAGGTGGCCATGCAGTGGAGTTTTTAATAAATGAATTTTGGGTTTAATTATCTTTCTTTTGGATTTATGTTGTTTAATTGTAATAAGGCCTCCTAGGATTATTTTATTATTGCTGCATGTTTTGAATGTTTTGTTTAAACTATTCGATGATGTTAAAACGGATGCACATGTTTTCTCAAATTAAACGCAAAATGTTTTAAGGTACCATCGGGTACATTTGAAATTTGTAAACAACTCGACTCAACAAATATTTATTAAGTATGGTTTTTAACAAAGAAATTTAATTTAAAAGGCATTTCGACAAATTTTAAAATCAGTCTTAAAATGGTTTTCAAAATGTTTTCTCTGTAGCAAACCAAATTCGGTCGTAATGTTTGGGCCGGGTTTGGGGGTGTTACAGACATGGTCTTACTCGTAAACACAAGTCGAAGCCAACGTCCCAGACGTGGTCTTACACGATAACACATATCGGAAATCCTATGTCATGACATATGTATCCTATCTATTCCTAGGGTTCGTACGGGACTTTCGGACGTTGAATCTCGATCGAATCGAACTCGAAATATAGCTCCTTTGCTCAATACATATTCGGCCATACACAAATATATTCACAAAAATTCCATTCATCATGTAACACATATATATATTATCAAATTTAATGACATTTAAATGCTTATTGACTTACCTCGGATATCGACGGACGAAATCAACTACTCGACTACTTTTGACTTCCCCCGATCTAATTCTGTTTTCTTTCGTTCTTGATCTAAATAAATTCAAATTTAACTAATTTAATTACACATTCATTCAATTTAATCCAAAAACACATAAATGGGCAAATTACCATTTTGCCCCTAACATTTCACATTTTTTGCAATTTAGTCCCTATTGCATAAAACACAAAATACACGAAATTTACTTATCTCATGCTAGGGCCGAATATTCATAAGCTCCATACAAGTCCATATATTTCATTTATTTCACATTTTAGTCCCTCAAAAATTTATTTTCACAATTTTGTCCAAATTACTCAAATTTATCAAAAATTCAAAGACAAAACATGTTAATCTTTCACATATCTTTAATATTTCATCATCAAACAACAAAAATCACAAGCTATCATCAATGGCTTAACTCAAAATATTCATCAAAACCAAAAATTGAAGCATTGGTTTTGTACATTTCATAGCAACGATCTCAAAAACGTAAAAATTATCAAAAACCGAGCTAGTTACATACCTTAATCAAGCTTGACAATGGCCGAATACCCTAGCTTATGTTTCTTTCTTTTTCTTTTCTTTGTTTCGGTCACAAAAAGGATGAGAGAATGGCTTTTAAATTTTATGTTTTATTATATGTTAATATAATATGATATTAATTATTTTAACTTATAAAATTAATGTATAAAAACTATATAATAACCTTAATGCTGTCCACTCACTTGTATAATGGGCTAATTACATCATTAAGCCTCCAAATTATAAAGACAACAACAATTAGGCACTTTGTTATTTAACCATCAAATTTTCATTTTACGCGATTAAGCCCTTTTATTTAATCGGACACTTAAACAACGAAATTAAAAAACGAAAATTTAACACAAGCAAATTCACACATAATAAACACTGAAAATAATTTTAAAATATTTTTCGAACTCAGATTTGTGGTCCCGAAACCACTATTCCGATTAGGGTCAAAATTGGTTTGTTACACGGTAAGTTTTATCATTTTAACCTGTGAACTTACTAAACTTATTAAAGCTTACTCGTGTCATTTTCCTCTTTCCTTGTAGATAACATTCTGTGGATTCGGATGATTGGATCAATGCGAATATCACACTATCCATATTCTTTTTGGTAGATTTTGAAAACGTTTAATTGTGGAATATGCGGCATGTATAGGAGTATCTCGTATATGTTTTAAGTAATAACTAGAAGTGGTATGTTTTATACTTGTGCGATGAATATATAATTTTAGTTAATAACGTGAATTTGGTTTGGATATTGAATTCTGGTGTCAATGAGGGCATATTGGTTAGAGACTTAGGTTGGATGATTTTGGCATGTTTTGAGCTTGTTTAAGTGTGTTTTGCATAGGTTTAATTGATGGTAAATGAGTTGTTGATATTCAAGTAAGAATGTTTTGGTAAACTTACATTTGAAGGAAAAATTTGGGGCACATGACCTAGGGCACGGTCGTCACACACATCGACCGATGTCGCATTACCGCCTCTTTACATGGTCGTGCATTTCAAGTCGTGTGTGTCACACGACCGTGTGATCCAACATCAAATTGAACATGGTTTAGCACATGGCCTATGACACGATCGTGTGAGGGTATTTCGATTGTTACAGTGCAGCACACGCACGCGACACGGATCGTGTAAAATTATTTTGAAAGTTACATGGTTTATCACATGATTGGTCACATGGGCATGTCCCTATGCCACATGGCCTAGCCTTTGTCAAACGGTCTGGCCACACGACCGTGTGACCTCTGTTTTAAAATTTTTTTAAATTTTTTTAAAACTTTATGTTATATTTCAAACTAGTCCCTGTTTGTTCCTAAATTATTTTTAAGGCCTTGTAAGCTCGATTTAAGGTCAATAATGGTATTTATGCTATGAATGACATTTGAATTTGATTATTTGATATTTAATTTGATATTTGAATGGTTAAATGTTAGTAATTTTTATGATTTGTCATAATACTCTGTAACCCCATTCCGGCGACAGAGACGGTTTAAGGGGTGTTACAAATTTCGTATCCTCTTATTGGCATATTTGATGATATCTGTATGGTGAATGTGGTTATTCTCCCTTGTGGTAAGTCCTGGATAAATTATGAGAATTCTTTTATAGATAAGTCTATGATAAGGTTATGATAGGTATGAAGTTAATTTGGTTGAATTAGTTTTATGATGTAGTCGAATAAATATTAAGGGAAGTTTCTTGAAAAGAAGTGTGTATCTGTATGTTCAAAGAGGATATCTGCCATGGTAATCTATTAGTTTAGAATATGGGCGTATTCATTGTAACATCCTAAAATTTGAATTTTTATATGTTGCATTATTTTGGTGCTCAGCTAGTTTATTTATCCTATGTGTGTGTTAAAATAGTCCTGAGAAGGTTCGGGATTTATTTAGATTTGATATAATTTTTTGGAAATTATTATTTTAATGAAGTGGAACAAGTGACCTTATAGCTTAAGGTAATTAAGAGGTATAAGTTAACATAAGTTGAGCAAGTAGTAAAGGGGATATGGTGCCATGTGTGTTCCTTGAGGGAAGAGGTTCGAATCCCTTGATGTGCATGTGAATTTTATTTTATTTTCCTCATAGTGTCGGTCAAGCCTAGTATTTATGGTAATTTGGACTTTAATTTTTATGGTAAGGTGGCTAAGAGAAAAGGCAAGTGTAAACTTAAGGAAGGGAATCATATGAATAAGGTATGTAGGGGAACACAAGGCACATAACAAGGAAGATGTTTTGGAAAGTTTGGAGTGGCCAAACTTTGACTTTGTGGCCATGTACTTGGACGGTTTTAGGGGCTAGGGGGGAGTGACCGAAATTTTGATGGCCTTTGGTAGCTAGTTGGTCACTTTGGCTTTTAGTCATTTTTGTTTTGTTTCTCCAACACTTTTCTCTCCATTTCCTCTCCTTAGCCGAATGCACTTTGAACAATAGGTACACATATTTTGTAATTCTTTTAGTCATTTCATATTTTTGACCATTTCGGTCTTATTGCTCCTTTTCTCTTCAAACCTTTTCCTCCTAAGTGCCGGAATCACCAAAACCTTGGAAGGCCATTTTCTCTTTTCTTTTCTTTTCTTTTTCACCCTTGCCGATTGCACACTAGCCTCAAACCCTTCTCTTTGTTCATCTTCCATTCTTGAAAAGAACCAAAACCTAAACATCTTATTTTCTTATACCTTTCTTCATCTTCTTCTTCTTACAAAAATTTCTCAAATATTATTTTCCCTTTTATTTTCACCATGGCCGAATGTTACTAAACACCATCCCCTTCAATTTTTCCTTCATAGCCGAATCTTCTACCACACTTATCTCCATCTCAATCATTTCTTTCTTTCTACTCACACTTTGATCAATCGGTAAGTGGCTAGTACAATACTTTGGTACTGTTATTTTCCTTTTTTCTTTGTGTCAAATTTACATGTTGGTATGGGATGGCATTTTTGGATCGAGACCATCATCATACCATATCTCATTTGAATCTTTTCTTTATCATAGAAACTTAGTGGAAGGCCGAAACTTGGAGTGTCCGAAATCATCGTGTATCGCTAGGATTCAGTCCAAAACTTTAAGGTAAGGATTTCTATCAAGGATTCCATATTACTCTCTATTTCGTTAAAGATGGGGTTTATTAACCGATTTTATCTTAGGGACTCTATCGCTTGTTTTTCATCCTTTGAACGTAAGGATTCGTGGTAAGCCGACTTCGCTCATTAAGACCAATCATTTTAATAACGAAGTATTAGTTTGGACTAATATTCTTTTTTCAATGGAGGCAAACAAGATTGAATCAAAAGGAGTGGTGAATAGTGATCGGAAAAGGAGCGGATTCGCTATTCCTATAAATTCAAACGAAGAAATTTGTTTGATGTCCGAGATTTTCCACCGGGTTGTGGACCCTCATCCGGTGAGAATCAACTATTCGAGGTTGTTCGCAGTTCTGAGCCATTAGCTGTTCGTGGTTTTCCAACGGGTTGTCGATCGTCAACCGGGGAAATCAACAATTCGTAGTTATTCGCGATTCCGAGGGTAAAAATCCTAGACCATTTATCTTAGAATAAATTACTATAAGTGTTAATGATCTAATCGAGCGTTAAAAATATTCTAGGTGTTGACGATCAAGAAAGTGTAGTGCTCACCGTAATCAGGAGTGTAATCTCACACCATATCTCGTAGGTTGGATAACTATATCGTATTAATCATTGGATTGAATCACAAGTTAGTGAAATCGGGTAAAATAGTATATTTATCACTTTAATGGTAAAAAAAAACTATGAAATCAGTATTAAGACCGTGAAAATTACAAAATTTGCCCTTAATGGGCTAAATCGATAAAAGTGACTGAATGGGCCATATGTGATATTTGAAAAATGGGCCATATGTGATATTTGAAAAATGGGCCATATGTGATATTTGATAAATGGGCCATATGCGATATTTGATAAATGGGCCATATGTGATATTTGAAAAATGGGCCATATGTGATATTTGATAAATGGGCCAAGTGTGTTATGAGATTATATAGGCCAAAATATGTAATGGGCCAGATTGCAATAATTTTTATAATAGGCCTTATGTTAGAATAATTATATGAATGGATTGTTATGCATATTATATACATGATTGCATGGGTTGGGATATTTGACGAAGAGAAGTTCTAGTAGCTTTGCTACAAAATTCTGGTGGCTTGTCCACAAAATTGATATATGGCTTAATGCCCAGTTTGATATATGGCTTAATGCCCAGTTTGGTGTGTTAGCGGGGTGGGTGATTAAAGCTCCCCACAGTGTCTTTGGTTGAGTGCGGGTGGTTTGTAGCGGATGGAAATTAGGTTTGGTTTGGGAATTGCATATCACATTCATTCTATGCGTGCTATTTTGTCATATTTGTAAATGGGCTTTGGCCCAATAATTACTTAATTGGATTTCGGCCCAGTGGACAATAGTAAATGAATTACACACTTGAGTTCTAAGTAACTCACCCCTGCTTTCCTTACCCTCCTCGGTAATGATCGATGATGGAGACTTGGGTGGGGACGACTCGATGGAGGCCATACTATGAATAATGGGTTATTTACATTCCTGATTTCTTTTTAAGTACTTTTATTATTTTTACTATTTAAGTTAAGTTTGTAATAAGGCCTCAGTTAAATTTTTATGGATGTTTTACTTGTGGATAGATATTATAATACACTTTAAATACTTATGTGGGGTTTCTTTTCTAAAAATAGAAATAAATGTTTTTTCTTAAAATAAATATGCAAAAAGGGTTTTCATTCTTAAATATTTTTACTCATAAAATTATGCATTAACGACGTTCTTCAAAATTTTGTTTTCAAAATTATTTTCGAACTCTATTAAATTTTCTCGAAATATTATTTTAACTTCTTGTAAGTTTCAATTTATAAATTCTTACGACTCAAATTGTTTGAGTTATCAATCAACCTTAGTTTTCAATAAACTTCACATCAAGATGTTTTGAAAAATCCGATTTCTTAAAATCTTAAAAAAAAAACTAGATGTATATTCCTTTCCGTGTGACATGTCAAATTTGGTCTTAATGCATAGACCGGGTTTGGGGTGTTACATTTTATGGTATCAGAGCCCGGTTCAAAACTCGGCTGTGATTTGGGTTCAAAAACATTTATGGTTCAAAACTGTTTTGAATTATAGAACTTATGTTTTTAAAGGTAGTATGGCACCACGAGTATCCGGCACCAAGTCAAGTAAGTGTATGCAAATTTAATTATTATTATTATTGTGACATGACTATAGGAACACTTTAGAACTTTTAGTTTTAGGTGTTGCAACTATAGAGATTGAGACTATAGGATGCGTTTACGAAAACAACTCTACTTCTTATATATCATAAAACATTGTTAATAGACACTGAAATAGTATACTGATTCATAAAACTTGTAATCAGATTAGACCGAAATAGTCAAAATGAGCGCTAGAGGACGTGGACGTGGTAGACGTGGCCGTGGTAGAGGCCGAGGTGCTAGGGTTGCGTCTGAAATGTCGGGACATATACCAGAAATGGACGCACCTACATCACCCGGGACTGAGACTGGATCACATGACCATACGAGAGAGGACATTACCTTGACCCAAGCAATGTTGCGAGTCTTGGAAAGGGTTGCTGGAGCTAGAACTCGACCAGCAGCTCGTGGATCAATTTCGGAACGACTTAGATCGAGTGGTGCCGAGGTTTTTAGGGGTATCTCGGGAGTAGCCCCAAATGTAGCGGAGTATTGGCTCGAGGCTGTGGAGTGGATCATGGATGATTTAGAGTGCACTACCGAGCAGAAACTGAGAGGAGCTGTGTCTTTGTTGAGGGGCGAGGTGTATCAATGGTGGCTTTCTGTTCGAGAAGGCACTCAGGCTGAACATGTTACTTGGGATTTCTTCAAAACTGCATTCCAAGGAAAGTATGTCGGGGCAAGTTATGTGGATGCCCGGAGGAAGGAATTCCTGAATCTGGTCCAAGGAAATAAGACGGTGGCAGCTTACGAGGCAAAATTTCTACGTTTGAGCCGTTATGCTCAAACAATAGTGCCAACTGACCATGAGCGCTGTGTACATTTTGAGGATGGGCTGAATGATGAGTTGCGGGTACTGATAGCCCCACAACAAGAAAGGACTTTTGCCAAGCTTGTAGAGAAAGCCAAAATAGCTGAAGAGGCTAAGAACTCCGAGCGTCAGAACAGAGACAGAGGTAGAGGCAAGAGGGACTTTAAGTACTCGGGTCCCGCTAAAAGGTTTCAGAAGAGGCCTAGGAATGAGGAGCTAGCTCCAGCTAGGGCACCTGCTGCTACTAATCAGATTCAACCATGTGTTGGTATGGGGAAGACGACACCACAGTGAATGCTTTGGAAGAGAACCGGTGGTTGCTTCAAATGTGGTTCTAAGGACCACCGGTTTAAAGATTGTCCTCGACGGACCGCTCCGAATCGTGGCTCGTAACCATGATACCACTGACCAACCGAGGCGTTCGAGCCCAGAGAGGTGGGGACAGTCGAGGTGGTAATGGTGGAGGACGAGGTCAAGGTGCACCGGGTAGAGGAAATGGCTTCAGAGAGGTAACGCGAGGCGAGACAAACGGGGGTTAGTGTATGCGGTTAGACGCCGAGGATGGTGATGCACCGGCGTGATAAGCGGTATGTTCTTCATCTCTCGATGTACCGTTATTGCTTTGATAGATATCGGATCTACCCATTCGTATGTTGCTAGTGATATATCTGGAAATTTGAACATTAGATCTGAGATTACTGATAGGAAGATGACGGTAATTAGTTCTTTAGGACAGTCTGTGGTAGTGGATAAATTGTTTAGAGATGTGCCCTTAGAAATTCAAAAAGAAATATTTTTGGCGGATTTGATGGAATTGCCTTTCGGAGAGTTCTACCTTATTTTGGGCATGGACTGGTTGGTGAAGCACCGTGCGCACTTGGATTGTACTGCAAAGCGGATGTCGATAAGGACTTTAGAAGATAAGGAAGATGTGATGATAGGCGAGTGGAGAAATTATTTAGCAAATGTGGTATCTACTTTAAAGGCAGAAAAGTTGGTGCAAAAAGGGTGTGGAGCATTCCTAGCCTTCATTAGTGCTTTGGATACCAAGGAATTATCGGTAGAAGGTGTTAGAATAGTGAAAGAATTTCCAGATGTCTTTCCCGAGGAACTTCCGGGTTTACCTCCAGACCGAGAAGTAGAGTTTGGCATTAAGCTTTTGCCCGAAACAGCTCTGGTGTCCATTGCTCCTTATAGGATGGCGCCGAAGGAGTTAGCGGAGCTTAAGGCTCAAATTCAAGAGTTGTTGGATCGGGGATTCATTCGACCGAGTATGTCACCATGGGGAGCACCGGTCTTGTTTGTCAAGAAGAAGGATGGGTCGATGCGTATGTGCATCGATTATAGGCAGTTGAATAAGTTGACGATCAAGAATAGGTATCCATTGCCGAGAATCGATGACCTGTTCGATCAACTACGAGGAGCTTCAGTTTTCTCGAAAATAGATTCGAGATCGGGTTATCACCAGCTTAAGGTCAAGGAGGCGGATATTTATAAGACGGCGTTTCAAACTCGTTATGGACACTACGAGTTCTTGGTGATGCCGTTTGGGTTGACCAATGCACCAGCTACATTTATGGACATGATGAACCGGGTCTTCCAACCCTATTTAGACCGATTTGTGGTGGTGTTCATAGATGACATTTTGGTATACTCAAAGAATGAAGAAGAGCATGATTCACATCTGCGGATAGTATTACAAATATTGCGGGAAAAACAACTTTTTGCTAAATTCAGTAAGTGTGAATTTTGGCTGAAGGAAGTGATTTTCTTAGGACATGTTGTGCCGGCCGAAGGAATCAGAGTTGATCCTCGGAAGGTAGAGGCTGTGTTGGATTGGAAACCACCGAAGTTAGTGGCTGAGATTCGGAGTTTCCTAGGGTTGGCTGGTTACTACAGGCATTTCGTTGAGGGGTTTTCGTTGATTGCAAAGACTCTAACTAAACCGCTATGCGCAAGGGAGTACCGCTTGTGTGGTCGGATCAGCAAAGAAGAGAGTTTTAAGAAATTGAAGAAGATTTTGTGAGCGCCCGTCTTTGTTTCAACTTTGAGGCTGGAAAGGAGTTTATTGTTTATCGCGATCGCGTCACACGGGCTTGGGATGTGTGTTAATGCAAGGTGGTAAAGTGGTGGCTTATGCATCTCGCCGATTAAGGCCGCATGAAGTCAATTATCCTACTCATGATTTGGAGTTGGCTGCAGTGGTTTTTTTGCCTTGAAGATTTGGAGGCACTACATGCGGTGAGAAGTCGATCATTTATACAGATCATAAAAGTCTGAAGTACCTCCTTACCCAAAAGGAGTTGAACTTAAGACAGCAGAGATGGATAGAGCTGTAACATCCTAAAAATTTGAGTATCGTTATGATGCATGTTTTGATGTTTAGCTTGTGTATGATTAAATTTTTGCATGCTTAATATAGTCTTGAGAAGGCTCGAGATTATTCTTAACTAGAATAAATTTTAGTAGTGAGTATTTTATTGAAGTGGATCAAGTGATTATGATGCTTGAGTTAATTTAAGTGACGAAAAGCTAGCATAAGATGAGCTAGTAGCAAGGTGGTGTTGGCGCATGAGTGATTGCTTGAGGGGAGAGTTCGAATCCCATGGATAGCATTTAGGTGACTTTTATTTTTGTACTTGTATGGCATGTGTCGGTCAAGCTTTACTTATGGTAAGGTTGGACAAATTCTTTTATGGGAAGTAGACTAAGGGAAAAGGCAAGCTTGAATTAAGGGATAGAATTAACTTGATTTTGGGGATAGGATTCTAAAGCTTTGGAAAGTGGAGGAACACAAGGCATGATACAAGGAAGTTGTCTTGGAAACTTTTGCATGGCCACTTTGACCATGTATTTGGACGGCATTATGGACAAAAGGGGGAGCCAAATTTGGTGGTTAGTTTGGGGTAGGATGGTAGCTTGTTAGAATTCTTTTGGGTCATAATTTTTGCTCATCCAAAACATCTTTCCTATCATTTCCTTTCTCTCATAGCCGAATGTGTCTTTAGCTTGGAGAAAACAACTCATTGAGTTTCATTTAGGCATTTCTTTTTGACCATTTGGTCATTTTTGCTTATCACTCTAGTATCCCATTGTGTGTCTTTCTCCTAGTGCCGAAACTACCAACACAAAAAGCCATTCCTTTTCCTTCTCCTTCCCTATTGTCGAATGCATATTGTTCCTAAACTCATCTCTTTTCTCCTTCTCTTTTCTTCTTTTTGAAAACCGAATTATAACACCTTCTCTCCATTCTCTTTTCTCCTCATTTTTATTTATCATTCAAATATTTTCTTCATTATTTTTCTCTCATGGCCGAATGATACTAATCCCATTTTCTTCAATTTTCCTTCAAAGCCGAATCTTCTATTCATCTATATTGTCTTGTTGATTATTCTTTCAACCCTCGTTTAAACAATAGGTAAGAGCTTTCTTTTGGTTCTTATGTTGGTTTATGGGTTGTTTTGGCCGAACCTTAAGTGTGGTAAAGGAGAGCCTTTTGATCGAAACCATTGTTCATTTCTCTTAGATAATTTCTTTCGTTATTTTGTTATAGTGAGATAGTGGTGGGTCGAATCATCACATTTTCGAAGACTTCGTAAAGCCATTCGAGTTGGAACATATTTGTCAAGGAATCCTTTGGAAATCACTCGAGATTTTAAGGTAAGCCGAGTTCGCTCTTTTAAGCCATTAGTATTAAATTTCCGATATATGGTAGGACTAATAATCTTTTGTCAATAAAGACAAATAAGATAGGGACGAAAAGGGTTTTTAATAGTGTTCGGAAGAGGGGCGGTTCCGCTATTCCCCCTAAATTCAAACGAAGGACTGTTTCAGCAATCCGAGATTTTCCACCGGGTTGTGGACCCTCATCCGGCAAAAATAAATTATTTGAAGTCATTCGTACTCCTGCGCCATTGTTTGTTCGTGGTTCTTCATCGGGTTATGAACCATCAATCGGGGAGAAATCGCAAATAGTTGTCATTCGAGATTTTGAGGGTACCAACGAGCGGGAAAGTATAGTTCTCACCGTAATCAGGTGTGTAACTTCACACGTATCTCATGGGTTATATTATCGTAAGCGATAGAATAAAAATCGTAAAGTCGGTAAAATTTGAAAATACGGTATATTAGCAGTTTTTATGTGAATGCATGAAACCGGTATTAAGATTGTGGAAAAAATTACGGTTTTTCCCTCAATGGGCTATATCTTAAAAAAAATGATATTTTGGGCCACATGATTATTTGATAAATCGGCCAAAGTGTGAAAATTGTGGAAAAAAGCCACATATGTATAATGGGCCAAGAAATCGCTAGATCGTAAATGGGCCAAGGTTGGCTAGTTCATTAAAAAGGGCCAAATTACTGTTTTGGACTAATGGGCCAAATTGATAATTTGTAATATGGGCTTTTTGTTGAAATTTATCTCATGAATATATTGTTATGCATTATATATATACATGACTGCATGGGTTGGGATAAATGACGAAGAGAAGAAAGGCCTGTTGCCAAATATCTAGTTCGGTGGCTCTGCCACAAATATTATAAATGGCCTGTTGCCACAAATATTATATCTGGCTTAATGCCTGCTATTGGTGTGTTGGCGGGGTGGGTTGACTTGATCCCCACAGGTGTATTGGTTGGTACGGGGGTGTGTAGTGGATGGAAATTAGGCTTGGTTGGGAATTGCATAACACATGCATTAATTTTTATACTTTATTTATATATATGCATTGTACATTTGTAAATGGGCTCAAGCCCATCTAATTGCTTAAAAGGTATTGGCCCAGTGAAAACGGTAAATGGGTTACACATTGAGTTCTAAGTAACTCACCCCGTTTTTTTTCTTACCCCTTCTCAGGTAATGATAATTGATGGAGGCTTGGGCCGGGGATGACTTCGTGTGGAGGCCATACTACGAATGATGAGTTATAAAAACTTTGAACTTCTTTTAAGTATTTTTATTTAAGTACTATTTCAATTGCGATGTAATAAGGCCTCTAGTATTATTTTTATGGATTTTTATGCATGGATGGATTTTAATATGTTTTAGCTACTTTAATGGGGTTGTTAATCTTTTATAAATGTTTTTCTTAAACTTGCGTATAAAAAGAGGATTTTTTTATATATCACTTACTCGTAAAATTTTGTGAAAACTCTTTTTTAAATTTATTTCAACCAATTATTAAAGTTTTTAACCAATTATTTCCCTGGAAATCAATTTGTAAATTCTTATGTTTTAAAAAAACATGGTGTTCAAATAAATCTCGATTTTTGATAAACTCCAACTTCAAATCGTTTTCAAGAATTGTTTTCATTAAAAACATTGATGCTTAAGTGTAAGTTCGTTTTATGTGGCATGCCAAGTCCGGTCTTAACGCGTGAGGTAGGGGTTGGGGTGTTACATTTTATGGTATCGAGCCCGTTTCAAAACTCGTACGTGGTTTGGGTTCAACAACAATTTTTGTTTAAAAATTACTTAAATTTTTAGATTTTATGTTTTAAAGGTAGTATGGCACCGGGAGCATCCGGCACCAAGTCAAGTAAGTATTTGTATATTAAATATTTACTATTGTGAAATGATCATAGGAACACTCTAGAACTTCTAGTTTTAGGTGTTGAAACCGTAGAGAGATTGAGACTATAGGGCGTGATTGCGAAAACAACTTTATCTCTTATATCTCATAAAATATCGTTAATAAACATCGAAATAGTATTCGATTCATAAAACTTGTAATCGATTAAATTGAATTAGTCATTATGAGCACTAGAGGACGTGGTCGTGGACGCGGTGGACGTGGCCGTGGTAGAGGACGAGGTGTTGCGTTTGAAGCGCCGGGTCATATGCCGGAAATAGATGCACCTGCGTCACTCGGGAGTGAGACTGGATCACCCGATCATACGAGAGAGGACAATGCTTTGACTCAAGCAATGTTGCGAGTCCTAGAGAGGGTTCTTTGGGACTAGAACCGTCCAGCGAGCCGTGGTTCAATATCGGAACGACTAGAGTCAAGTGGTGCTGAGGTTTTTAGAGGTGTCTCCGATGTAGCTCCGAGTGTTACGAAATATTGGCTCGAGGCTGTAGAGCGGATTATGGATGATTTGGAGTGCACCGCCGAGCAGAAGCTAAGAGGAGGCGTGTCCTTGTTAAGGGGCGAGGCATATCAATGGTGGCTTCTTCGTTCGAGAAGGCACCGAGGCCGCATTGGTTACTTGGGATTTCTTCAAAGCTACTTTTTAAGGGAAGTACGTCGGACAAGTTATGTAGATGCCCGGAGGAAAGAATTCCTGAATTTGGTTCAAGGAAGTAAGACGGTGGCGACTTACGAGGCGAAATTTCTTCGTTTGAGTCGTTATGCTCGCACAATAGTGCCAAATGATCATGAGCATTGTGTACGCTTTGAAGATGGGTCAATGACGAGTTGCGGTGCTTGATAGCCCCACAACAAGTACGGACTTTTGCCTCACTTGTAGAGAAAGCCAAGATAGCCAAGAGGCTAAGAACTCGTAACGCCGAACCGGGAAAGAGTCGAGGCAAGAGGGATTTTAAGTACTCGGGTTCTTCTAAAAGGTTTCGAAGAGGCCACGAATGACGACGAGCCACTCAAGCTAGAGCACGGGTGACTACTAATCGTAGTCGAGATCGTGCGATTGTGGGAGACGACACCCCGGGAATGCCGGGAGGAAAACCGGTGCTCGCTATAAATGTGGTTCCAAGGATCATCGAGATAAGAATTGCCCTCGACGGATTGATACGACTCGGGAAGCTCGTAACCACGATGTTCACCAGGCTAAAGGTACTCAGCAGCCACCGAGAGGCCGTGGATCAGGTCGTGGTGGTAATGGTGTTAGACGTGATCAAGGTGCACCGGGTCGAGGTAATGGCTTTAGAGGTAACACGGAGGCAAGACTGCCGGGGTTGGTCTAAGCGGTTAGGCGTCGGGAAGATGGCGATGCACCTGATGTGATAACTGGTACGTTCTTCATCTTTGATGTACCTGTTACTGCTTTGATAGATATCGGGGCTACACACTCGTATGTTGCTAGTGCCATAACCGAAAACCTGAATATTAGATCTGAGATTACCGATAGAGAGATGACCGTAATTAGTCCTTTAGGACAGTCGGTAATCGTGAATAAATTGTTTAGAGACGTGCCCTTGGAAATTCAAAGAGAAATATTTTTGACGGATTTGATGGAATTGCCTTTCGGCGAGTTTGATCTTATTTTGGGCATGGATTGGTTGGTGAAGCACCGGGCGCAATTGGATTGTGCTGAAAAGCGGATGTCAATAAGGACTGTGGATAATGAGGAGGTAGTAATGATAGGTGAGCGAAGGAACTTTTTGGCGAATGTGGTATCTGCTTTGAAGGCAGAAAAGTTAGTGCGGAAAGGGTATGGAGCATTCCTAGCTTTTGTTAGTGCTTTGGATGCCAAGGATTTATCGGTGGAAGGTGTGAGAACGGTGAAAGAATTTCCAGATGTCTTTCCCGAAGAACTTCTGGGTCTACCTCCAGATCGGGAAGTAGAATTTGGCATTGAGCTTTTTCCCAGAACGGTTCCGGTGTCCATTACTCCTTATAGAATGGCGCCGAAGGAGTTAGCGGAGCTTAAAGCTCAATTTCAAGAATTGTTAGATCGGGGATTTATTCAACCAAGTGTGTCTCCGTGGGGAGCACTGGTTTTGTTCGTCAAGAAGAAGGATGGGTCAATGCGTATGTGCATTGATTATAGGCAGTTGAATAAGTTGACGATCAAGAATAGGTATCCATTGCCGAGAATTGACGATCTGTTTGATCAATTGCAAGGAGCTTTAGTTTTCTCCAAGATTGATTTGAGATCGGGTTATCATCAACTCAAGGTGAAAGAGGCAGACATTCATAAGACGACATTCCGAACTCATTATGGACATTATGAGTTTTTGGTGATGCCGTTTGGATTGACTAATGCACCAGCTGCATTTATGGACATGATGAACCGAGTCTTTCAACCTTATCTAGACCGGTTTATAGTGCTGTTCATAGATGATATCTTGGTATATTCGAGGAATGAAGAAGAGCATGACTCACATTTGCGTATTGTGTTGCAAATTTTGCGAGATAAGCAACATTATGCCAAATTTAGTAAATGCGAATTTTGGTTGAAGGAAGTGACTTTCTTGGGTCATGTGGTGTCAGCCGATGGAATAAGAGTTGATCCTCGAAAGGTTGAGGCAGTGTTGGATTGGAAACCGCCAAGTCGATGGTTGAGATCGGAGTTTCTTGGGTTTGGCTGGTTATTATAGACGCTTTGTTGAGGGGTTTTCATTGGTTGTTTCACCCCTAACTAAGCTGTTGCGAAAGGGAGTACCGTATGTATGGACTGATAAACAGTAAGAAAGTTTTGAGAAACTGAAGAAGATTCTGACGGAAGCGCCAATCTCGATTCAACTTTGAGGTCGGAAAAGAGTTTATCATTTCTTCGTGATGCGTCACATACGGGTTTAGGATGTGTACTGATGCAAAGTGGAAAAGTGGTAGCTTATGCTTCTCGGCAGTTGAGGCCGCATGAAGTCAACTATCCTACTCATGACTTGGAGTTGGCTGCGGTGGTTTGCCTTAATAATTTGGAGGCACTATCTCTACAGTGAGAAGTCGATCATTTATACGGACCATAAGAGTCTTAAGTATCTCCTTACCCAAAAGGAGTTGAACTTGAGACAACGGAGATGGGTGGAGCTGTTAAAGGATTATGACTTCTCAATTGAATACCATCCTGGAAAGGCTAACGTAATGACAGACACGTTGAGTCGTAAGGTTGTATCGGAGTTAAGAGCAATGTTTGCTCATCTCAGTTTGTATGAGGATGGCAGTCTGCTAGCGGAACTTCAGGTGAAGCCTCTGTGGTTGGAGCAAATCAAGGAAAAGCAATTATCAGATGAAAAGTTGGGTCCTTTATTGCAACAAGTTGAAAGTGGTATAATAGGAGACTTTGAAATGAACAAGGATGGCATGCTGTGTTTTCGTGGAAGAGTTGGTATGCCCATAGATTCAGATTTGAGACAAATGATTCTACGGGAGGCGCATAGTAGCCCTTATGCTATGCACCCTGGAGGAAATAAGATGTATCGGGATCTCCGTGAGCAGTATTGGTGGCCAAGATTAAAGCGGGAGGTTACTGCTTTTGTGGGAAAGTGTTTGACTTGTCAACAAGTGAAGGCGGAAGATCAATTACCATCGGGATTATTACAACCGATAAAGATTCCTCTATGGAAATGGGAGCGGATAACGATGGATTTTGTTAGTGGGTTACCCTTAACACCTACTAAGAAAGATTCTGTTTGGGTGGTAGTAGATCGATTAACGAAGACTGCTCATTTTCTACCGGTTCAAATGCGGATTTCATTGCAAAAGTTGGCTAAATGTATGTATCCGAGAGATAGTGAGGTTGCATGGGGTACCAGTGTCTATCATATCGGACGGGGACCCCGTGTTTACATCACGATTTTGGAAAGCTTTACATGAGGCTTTGGGAACAAAGTTAAACTTGATCTGATTTTTCATCCTCGATCGATGGTCACTCGAAAAGAGTAATTCAGATTTTGGAAGACATGTTACGAGGTTTTGTGATCGACTTGAGGTAGTTGGGAGGATTTTCTACCGTTGGCGAGTTCGCGTATAATAACAGATTACCAATCTAGTATCCAAATGGTGCCCTATGAAGCGTTATACGATGTCGTAAGTGTCGTACCCTACTTGTTGGATCGAATTGGGGAACAACGGTTGTTGGGTCCCGATTGATATCCGAGACGGAAGAAAAGTTAAAGGTGATTCGAGCGGTTAAAGGAAGCTTGGATAGACAAAAGTCGTATGCGGATCTGAGCGTAAAGATATTGAGTTTACGGTGGGAGATCGAGTTTTTTTGAAAGTCTCGCCTTGGAAGAAGATTTTCAGATTTGGAAGAAAGGGCAAGTTGAGCCCTAGGTTCATTGGACCGTCTGCGTGTGTTGAAGCGTGTAGGACCGGTGGCCTATCGGCCTTGAATTACCTCCCGAGTTGAGTCGATTCATAGTGTTTTCCATGTTTCTATCTTTGAGGCATTACAAATCGGATCCGTCTCACCCGAGCACTGCAGTAGAAGAAGTGGAATTAAGGCGGACTTGTCTTTCGAGGAGGAACCAAGTGGAAATCTTAGACCGTGTTGTTAAGGTGTTAAGAAAGAAGACTGTGCCGTTAGTTAAGGTTCTTTGGCAAAATCATGGAGCGGAGGAAGCTACGTGGGAGCCTGAGGACGTAATTAGGCAACAATATCCTCACCTCTTTTAACCAGGTAAATTTCGAGGACAAAATTTTTTTTATGGAGGGTAGAGTTGTAACATCCTAAAAATTTGAGTATCGTTATGATGCATGTTTTGTTGTTTAGCTTGTGTATGATTAAATTTTTGCATGCTTAATATAGTCTTGAGAAGGCTCGGGATTATTCGGAACTAGAATAAATTTTAGTAGTGAGTATTTTATTGAAGTGGATCAAGTGATTATGCTGCTTGAGTTAATTTAAGTGACGAAAGCTAGCATAAGATGAGCTAGTAGCAAGGTGGTGTTGGCGCATGAGTGATTGCTTGAGGGGAGAGATTCGAATCCCATGGATAGCATTTAGGTGACTTTTATTTTTGTACTTGTATGGCATGTGTCGGTCAAGCTTTACTTATGGTAACGTTGGACAAATTCTTTTATGGGAAGTAGACTAAGGGAAAAAGGCAAGCTTGAATTAAGGAATAGAATTAACTTGATTTTGGGGATAGGATTCTAAAGCTTTGGAAAGTGGAGGAACACAAGGCATGATACAAGGAAGTTGTCTTGGAAACTTTTGCATGGCCACTTTGACCATGTATTTGGACGGCATTATGGACAAAAGGGGGGAGCCGAAATTTGGTGGTTAGTTTGGGGTAGGATGGTAGCTTGTTAGAATTCTTTTGGGTCATAATTTTTGCTCATCCAAAACATCTTTCCTATCATTTCCTTTCTCTCATAGCCGAATGTGTCTTTAGCTTGGAGAAAACAACTCTGTTGAGTTTCATTTAGGCATTTCTTTTTGACCATTTGGTCATTTTTGCTTATCACTCTAGTATCCCATTGTGTGTCTTTCTCCTAGTGCTGAAACTACCAACACAAAAAGCCATTCCTTTTCCTTCTCCTTCCCCATTGTCGAATGCATATTGTTCCTAAACTCATCTCTTTTCTCCTTCTCTTTTCTTCTTTTTGAAAACCGAATTATAACACCTTCTCTCCATTCTCTTTTCTCCTCATTTTTATTTATCATTCAAATATTTTCTTCATTATTTTTCTCTCATGGCGAATGATACTAATCCCATTTTCTTCAATTTTCCCTTCAAAGCTGAATCTTCTATTCATCTATATTGTCTTGTTGATTATTCTTTCAACCCTCGTTTAAACAATAGGTAAGAGCTTTCTTTTTGGTTCTTATGTTGGTTTATGGGTTGTTTTGGCCGAACCTTAAGTATGGTAAAGGAGAGCCTTTTTGATCGAAACCATTGTTCATTTCTCTTAGATAATTTCTTTCGTTATTTTGTTATAGTGAGATAGTGGTGGGTCGAATCATCACATTTTCGAAGACTTCGTAAAGCCATTCGAGTTGGAACATATTTGTCAAGGAATCCTTTGGAAATCACTCGGGATTTTAAGGTAAGCCGAGTTTGCTATTTTAAGCCATTAGTATTAAATTTCCGATATATGGTAGGACTAATAATCTTTTGTCAATAAAGACAAATAAGATAGGGACGAAAAGGGTTGTTAATAGTGTTCGGAAGAGGGGCGGTTCCGCTATTCCCCCTAAATTCAAACGAAGGACTGTTTCAGCAATCCGAGATTTTCTACCGGGTTATGGACCATCATCCGACGAAAATCAATTATTTGAAGTCATTCGTACTCCTGAGCCATTGTTTGTTCGTGGTTCTTCATCGGGTTATGAACCATCAATCGGGGAGAAATCACAAATAGTTGTCATTCGAGATTCTGAGGGTATCAACGAGCGGGAAAGTATAGTTCTCACCATAATCAGGTGTGTAACTTCACACGTATCTCATGGGTTATATTACCGTAAGCGATAGAATAAAAATCGTAAAGTCGGTAAAATTTGAAAATACGGTATATCAGCACTTTTTGTGTGAATGCATGAAACCGGTATTAAGATTATGGAAAAAATTATGGTTTTGCCCTCAATGGGCTATATCTTAAAAAAAATGATATTTTGGGCCACATGATTATTTGATAAATTGGCCAAAGTGTGAAAATTGTGGAAAAAAGCCACATGTGTATAATGGGCCAAGAAATCGCTAGATTGTAAATGGGCCAAGGTTGGCTTGTTCGTTAAAAAGGGCCAAATTGCTGTTTTGGACTAATGGGCCAAATTGATAATTTGTAATATGGGTTTTTTGTTGAAATTTATCTCATGAATATATTGTTATGCATTATATATATACATGACTGCATGGGTTGGGATAAATGACGAAGAGAAGAAAGGCACATGTTGCCAAATATCTAGTTCGGTGGCTCTCGCCACAAATATTATAAATGGCCTGTTGCCACAAATATTATATCTGGCTTAATGCCTGCTATTGGTGTGTTGGCGGGGTGGGTTGACTTGATCCCCACATGTGTGTTGGTTGGTACGGGGGTGTGTAGCGGATGGAAATTAGGCTTGGTTGGGAATTGCATAACACATGCATTAATTTTTATACTTTATTTATATATATGCATTGTACATTTGTAAATGGGCTCAAGCCCATCTAATTGCTTAAAAGGTATTGGCCCAGTGAACACGGTAAATGGGTTACACATTGAGTTCTAAGTAACTCACCCCGTTTTTTTTCTTACCCCTTCTTAGGTAATGATAATTGATGGAGGCTTGGGCCGGGGATGACTTCGTGTGGAGGCCATACTACGAATGATGAGTTATAAAAACTTTGAACTTCTTTTAAGTATTTTTATTTAAGTACTATTTCAATTGCGATGTAATAAGGCCTCTGGTATTATTTTTATGGATTTTTATGCGTGGATGGATTTTAATATGTTTTAGCTACTTTAATGGGGTTTTTAATCTTTTATAAATGTTTTTCTTAAACTTGCGTATAAAAAGAGGATTTTTTTTATATATCACTTACTCGTAAAATTTTGTGAAAACTCTTTTATAAATTTATTTCAACCAATTATTAAAGTTTTTAACCAATTATTTCCCTGGAAATCAATTTGTAAATTCTTATGTTTTAAAAAAACATGGTGTTCAAATAAATATTGATTTTTGATAAACTCTAACTTCAAATCGTTTTCAAGAATTGTTTTCATTAAAAACATTGATGCTTAAGTGTAAGTTCGTTTTATGTGGCATGCCAAGTCTGGTCTTAACGCGTAGGCCGGGGTTGGGGTGTTACAAGAGCTGTTGAAGGATTATGACTTCTCAATCGAGTATCATCCTGGAAAGGCTAACGTGGTGGCAGACGCGTTGAGTCGTAAGGTGATATCGGAGTTGAGAGCAATGTTTGCTCATCTTAGTTTCTATGAAGATGGCAGTTTGCTAGCGGAACTTCAGGTGAAGCCTATGTGGTTAGAACAGATCAAGGAGAAGCAGTTATTAGATGAAAAGTTGGGTCCCTTAATTCAACGAGTTGAAAGTGGTGTAATAGGGGATTTTGGATTGAATAAGGATGGAGTACTGTGTTTTCGCGGAAGAATTTGTATGCCCAAGGATTCGGATTTGAGACTAATGATTCTGCGAGAGGCGCATAGTAGCCCCTATGCTATGCACCCCGGGGGAAATAAGATGTATCGAGACCTTCGTGAACAGTATTGGTGGCCAAGGTTGAAGCGAGAGGTTACTGATTTCGTGGGTAAGTGCTTGACTTGTCAACAAGTGAAGGCAGAACATCAATTGCCGTCAGGATTGCTACAACCGGTGAAGATTCCATTATGGAAATGGGAACGGGTAACGATGGACTTTGTTAGTGGGTTACCCTTATCACCTAATAAGAAAGATTCCGTCTGGGTTATAGTGGATCGATTGACGAAGACTGCCCATTTTCTACCAGTTCGTACGGATTATTCACTACAAAAATTGGCCAAGTTGTATGTAGCGGAGATCGTGAGGTTGCATGGGGTACCAGTGTCTATTATTTCGGACTGGGACCCTAAGTTTACATCGCGGTTTTGGAAAGCTTTGCATGAAGCTTTGGGAACAAAGTTAAATTTCAGCACGGCTTTTCATCCTCGTCCGGATGGCCGTTTGGAAAGAGTAATTCAGATTTTGGAAGACATGTTAAGGGGTTGTGTGATTGACTTCAGAGGTAGTTGGGAGGATTTTCTACCATTGGCGGAGTTTGTGTATAACAATAGTTATCAATCCAGTATCCAAATGGCACCTTATGAAGCATTGTATGGTTGTAGGTGTCGTACTCCTACTTGTTGGACTGAATTGGGGGAACGACAGTTATTGGGTCCTGAATTGATATCAGAGACGGAAGAAAAAGTAAGGGTGATTCGAGCATGGTTAAAGGATGCTTCGGATAGACAAAAGTCGTATGCGGATCTGAGGCGGAAGGATATTGAGCTTGCGGTGGGAGATCGGGTCTTTCTAAAGGTCTCACCTTGGAAGAAGATCTTCAGATTTGGAAGGAAGGGCAAGTTGAGCCCTAGGTTCATTGGACCGTACCGCATGTTGAAGCGTGTAGGACCAGTGGCTTATCAGCTTGAATTACCTCCGGATTTGAGTCAGATTCATAATGTTTTCCATGTCTCTATGTTGAGGCGTTATCGATCAGATCCGTCTCACATAGTACCGGTAGAGGAAGTTGAGTTAAGGCCTGACTTGTCGTTCGAGGAAGAGCCAGTGAAAATTTTAGAGCGAGATGTAAAGGTGCTAAGAAAGAAGTCAGTACCATTGGTTAAGATTCTATGGCGTAATCATGGAGCGGAGGAAGCTACATGGGAGCCTGAGGAGACAATTCGGCAACAATATCCTCACCTCTTTTAACCAGGTAAATTTCGAGGACGAAATTTTCTTTAAGGGGGGTAGAATTGTAACATCCTAAAATTTGAATTTTTATATGTTGCATTATTTTGGTGCTCAGCTAGTTTATTTATCCTATGTGTGTGTTAAAATAGTCCTGAGAAGGTTCGGGATTTATTTAGATTTGATATAATTTTTTGGAAATTATTATTTTAATGAAGTGGAACAAGTGACCTTATAGCTTAAGGTAATTAAGAGGTATAAGTTAACATAAGTTTAGCAAGTAGTAAAGGGGATCTGGCGCCATGTGTGTTCCTTGAGGGAAGAGGTTCGAATCCCTTGATGTGCATGTGAATTTTTTTTTCCTCATAGTGTCGGTCAAGCCTAGTATTTATGGTAGGTTGGACTTTAATTTTTAGGGTAAGGTGGCTAAGAGAAAAGGCAAGTGTAAACTTAAGGAAGGGAATCATATGAATAAGGTATGTAGGGGGAACACAAGGCACATAACAAGGAAGATGTTTTGGAAAGTTTGGAGTGGCCAAACTTTGACTTTGTGGCCATGTACTTGGATGGTTTTAGGGGCTAGGGGGGAGTGACCAAAATTTTGATGGCCTTTGGTAGCTAGTTGGTCACTTTGGCTTTTGGTCATTTTTGTTTTGTTTCTCCAACACTTTTCTCTCCATTTCCTCTCCTTAGCCGAATGCACTTTGAACAATAGGTAAACATCTTTTGTTAGTCTTTTAGTCATTTCATATTTTTCACCATTTCGGTCTTATTGCTCCTTTTCTCTTCAAACCTTTTCCTCCTAAGTGCCAAAATCACCAAAACCTTGGAAGGCCATTTTCTCTTTTCTTTTCTTTTCTTTTTCACCCTTGCCGAATGCACACTAGCCTCAAACCCTTCTCTTTGTTCATCTTCCATTCTTGAAAAGAACCGAAACCTAAACACCTTATTTTCTTATACCTTTCTTCATCTTCTTCTTCTTACAAAAATTTCTCAAATATTATTTTCCCTTTTATTTTCACCATGGCCGAATGTTACTTAACACCATCCCCTTCAATTTTTCCTTCATAGCCGAATCTTCTACCACACTTATCTCCATCTCAATCATTTCTTTCTTTCTACTCACACTTTGATCAATCGGTAAGTGGCTAGTACAATACTTTGGTATTATTATTTTCATTTTTTCTTTGTGCCGAATTTACATGTTGGTATGGGATGGCCTTTTTGGATCGAGACCATCATCATACCATATCTCATTCGAATCTTTTCTTTATCATAGAAACTTAGTGGAAGGTCGAAACTTGGAGTGTCCGAAATCATCGTGTATCGCTAGGATTTGGTCCAAAACTTTAAGGTAAGGATTTCTATCAAGGATTCCATATTACTCTCTATTTCGTTAAAGATAGGGTTTATTAACCGATTTTATCTTAGGGACTCTATCGCTTGTTTTTCATCCTTTGAACATAAGGATTCGTGGTAAGCCGACTTCGCTCATTAAGACCAATCATTTTAATAACGAAGTATTAGTTTGGACTAATATTCTTTTGTCAATGGAGGCAAACAAGATCGAATCAAAAGGAGTGGTGAATAGTGATCGGAAAAGGAGCGGATTCGCTATTCCCTATAAATTCAAACGAAGAAATTTGTTTCGCAAATCGAGATTTTCCACCGGGTTGTGGACCCTCACCCGGTGAGAATCAACTATTCGTGGTTGTTCGCAGTTCTGAGCCATTATCTGTTCGTGGTTTTCCAACGGGTTGTGGACCGTCAACCGGGGAAAATCGACAAATCGTAGTTATTCGCGATTCCGAGGGTAAAAATCCTAGATCGTTTATCTTAGAATAAATTACTATAAGTGTTAATGATCTAATCGAGCGTTAAAAATATTCTAGGTGTTGACGATCAAGAAAGTGTAGTGCTCACCGTAATCAGGTGTGTAATCTCACACCATATCTCATAGGTTGGATAACTATATCGTATTAATCATTGGATTGAATCACAAGTTAGTGAAATTGGGTAAAATAGTATATTTATCACTTTAATGGTAAAAAAAAAACTATGAAATCGGTATTAAGACCGTGAAAATTACAAAATTTGCCCTTAATGGGCTAAATCAATAAAAGTGACTGAATGGGCCATATGTGATATTTGATAAATGGGCCATATGTGATATTTGAAAAATAGGCCATATGTGATATTTGAAAAATGGGCCATATGTGATATTTGATAAATGGGTCATATGTGATATTTGAAAAATGGGCCATATGTGATATTTGATAAATGGGTCATATGTGATATTTAATAAATGGGCCATATGTGATATTTGAAAAATGGGCCATATGTGATATTTGAAAAATAGGCCATATGTGATATTTGAAAAATGGGCCATATGTGATATTTGATAAATGGGCCATATTTGATATTTGAAAAATGGGCCATATGTGATATTTGATAAATGGGCCATATGTGATATTTGATAAATGGGCCATATGTGATATTTGATAAATGGGCCAAGTGTGTTATGAGATTATATAGGCCAAAATGTGTAATGGGCCAGATTGCAATAATTTTTAACAGGCCTTATGTTAGAATAATTATATGAATGGATTGTTATGCATATTATATACATGATTGCATGGGTTGGGATATTTGACGAAGAGAAGTTCTGGTAGCTTTTCTACAAAATTCTGGTGGCTTGTCCACAAAATTGATATATGGCTTAATGCCCAGTTTGATATATGGCTTAGTGCCCAGTTTGATATATGGCTTAATGCCCAGTTTGATATATGGCTTAATGCCTAGTTTGGTGTGTTGGTGGGGTGGGTGACTAAAGCTCCCCACAGGTGTGCTGGTTGGTATGGGTGGTGTGTAGCGGATGGAAATTAGGTTTGGTTTGGGAATTGCATATAACATTCATTCTATGCGTGCTATTTTGTCATATTTGTAAATGGCTTCGGCCCAATAATTGCTTAATTGGATTTCGACCCAGTGGACAATGGTAAATGAATTACGCACTGAGTTCTAAGTAACTCACCCCTGTTTTCCTTACCCTCCTCAGGTAATGATCAGTGATGGAGACTTGGGCCGGGGATGACTCAGTGGAGGCCATACTACGAATAATGGGTTATTTACATTCCGGATTTCTTTTTAAGTACTTTTATTATTTTTACTATTTAAGTTAAGCTGTAATAAGGCCTCTGGTTAAATTTTTATGGATGTTTTACTTGTGGATGGATATTATAATACGCTTTAAATACTTATGTGGGGTTTCTTTTCTAAAAATAAAAATAAATGTTTTTCTTAAAATAAATATGCAAAAAGGGTTTTCATTCTTAAATATTTTTACTCGCAAAATTGTCTGTTAACGACGTTCTTCAAAATTTTGTTTTCAAAATTATTTTTGAACTCTATTAAATTTTCTTGAAATATTATTTTAACTTCTTGTAAGTTTCAATTTATAAATTCTTACGACTCAAATTGTTTGAGTTATCAATCAACCTTAGTTTTCAATAAACTTCACGTCAAGATGTTTTGGAAAATCTGATTTCTCAAAATCTTTAAAAAAAAAACTAGATGTATATTCCTTTCCGTGTGACATGTCAAATTTGGTCTTAACGCATAGACCGGGTTTGGGGTGTTACATTCATAGTCGTGAAAGATATAAGCATTTTTCAATCTGAGTTTGTCCGTGTATTGTAGTGCTGAGACCTAAGTATCTCATATCTGTCATATTTGAATAGTATCATGTCTTACTCTAGAATCTTATGGAATCTGAGCTGTTTATCATCTTGGGTAACTTTGTGTTTTGAAACAAAGATGTGTGTAATTATTCTGAATGATCTAGATAGTCCATTATCAGTATAAACATGTATTGGATTTGGACTAGAATATGGTTTGATTGGTAAACTGATGGTATTCAACTCATCATGGGAATCCGCCAAATTTGTAAGTATCCACTAGTGAATAGTGTCCATGAACAACTATTTTAGAATAAGTGTTTGTGTAAAGAAATGGTATGTATGAAGTGGGCTCTAAAAAGATATTCATTCAAAAAGTAATTTTTTGGTTGTAAGAGAAATAAAATACTAATATATTGTCTGAAAAGATCTGAAGTCAGCTAGGCGGTTAAGTGAAAATCGGTACGTTAAGTATAGTAGTTGGCATGTAGTTGTAAGACCAAGATGATGAAGGTGTCCGCCCAAACAGAGATGAAATCAAATATTTGAGATGAGAAATTCAGCTAAGAAGATTCCAAGGTATTCTATATTAATTCTCACTAAGTGCGTGTAACTTACAAGTGTTAAATTTATGTTTCAGGTATTGTCGAAGAGTGAGAACGCTAGGAGGGATGATGCCAGGATTACGCCAAGGAAGCAGCGACCCAGGATATAATGCATATAGTGGACTAGTTGGAAAAGTGGTGTATAGTAGGATTACGCCTTAAAAAGTCTATCTTTAGCAAACTTTTTTGTTGTAATAAGTTATGACAAATATAATGTATTATTATTATTTTTTTAAAATACTCTTCTTTGTTTCTTTAATGATGAAATATTAGATAAATTAATAAGAAATATGTCTTAAGTCAATAGTATACGTTGATTGTTTCTTGATAAACCATAATTTATACATATTTTAACCCCATGCTTACCTTATTTTTGGATGAATTTTCATTAGATTTGATGAATTCGATGCTCCTAATCCCATAATTTCATGTTTTACACTCAGGAGAGCTTAGGGAGTCGAAAAGAATGAGAAACGGGCCAAAAAGGGACAAAATGGGCCTACCTCAGAAATCAACACGGCCTGGACTATTGCACACGGGCAGACCACACGGCTGTGTGTGACAAGCAGAATCAAGCACGGCCTAAGGCAAGACTAATTCTATTCAGAAAAGGCTACTTGTGGGCCAAGAAAGGTGCTCCAAAGCCTATATAAACACCCTAGGGGAGGACCTAAGGGGACACGCAGAGTAGAAGGCAAAAAATACTCGAAGACAGCCATCAGGAGCAGCTCGGAAGAAGGATCTCCATAAAGACTGAAGATCTCCTATCAATTTCTCTTGAAGTTTTTGGGTTTTCTTATGTTTTGTTGTTTTTCCTATTCTATGATGTTTCCCTCTATCAGTATGAACTAAATCCCTTAAATACCTAAGGGGATGAAACCTAAGACGAATCTTATTATTATTTGATTTATAAGATAAATACTCGTTCTTATTCTTAATTGTGAGTTCTTATTCTTGTTTTGATAATTCAGGTTATTAATCCAAGTCGAATGTGCTTATTCAGTGGAGCAAAAGTCCCTGTTTAAGAGTAGATCAACACAATTAAGTGGAGTTGATTGCAACACTAGAAATAGGGCGACGAAAATCTGCCGGATTAGAGTCAAATCTAATAAGAGAATCCATAGATCGACTTAATGCGACGATAGGGGTTTTAATTAGAAAGAGATTTCAATTAATCAACCTAGAGTCAGTTGTTTTTAGTCTTGAAAGAGATATTAACATAAATCAGGGATTTCTACAGATTAAGTTAAGTGAATAAATCGTATGAATCAAAAGTAATAAGTGAAGTCTAGGTGGATTCTTCCTTGGGTATTGTCTATCTCATAAAGTTGTCTAAAAAGTATTTTCCCAATTCATTCTCTGTCGTGCTTTTAATTAATTTTAGTTTAAAAAGAAATCACTGCAATTCTTAGGCTAGATAATAAAAAAGATAGTAATTACTAGTACTCTTGGTCCTTGTGGATACGATATTTCTGGTCTTACCATAACTATACTACTGTTCGATAGGTGCGCTTGCCTTTATTATGATCGTAGTTAGTTAGAGACACATCAAGTTTTTGGCGCCGTTGTCGGGGACTAAGATATTAGGAACACTAACTTTTTATTACTTTAGCCATTTTTATTTTATTGCAATTTATTTTTGTTTTTATAACTTCTTTATTTCTTTTTTTCTGCAGGTGTCTCTAGTTTATGACTAGAAGGAACCCGTCAAGACCTTTGCTTTACGACAGTGAGATTGAAAGTACAGCTCGGTGGTTGATAATAATCCTCTACCCTCGGTGGTTGCCGAAAATCCTACTCCTCATACTATGTACGATTATGCTAAGCCCAATTTGACAAGAACTGAATCATGTATTGTTAGACCTGCTGTTGCTGCAAATAATTTTGAACTGAAACCTAACACTATTCAGATGATTCAGCAGTTTGTTCAGTTTGATGGTTTGCAGGATGAGGATCCAAATAATCACTTAGCAATTTTTTTGGAATTCTGCGGCACTTTCAAAATAAATGGCGTTTCTGACGATGCCATTCGCCTTCGGTTATTTCCCTTTTCATTAAGGAATAAAGCTAAATAGTGGTTAAAATCGTTACCATGAGGATCAATCAATACATGGGAACAAATGACCGAAAATTTTTTGTTAAAATATTTTCCGCCGGCTAAAACGGCTAAGTTGAGGAATGATATCTCTTCTTTTGTGCAGATGGATTTAGAAACACTTTACGATGCATGGGAGAGATACAAGGATCTACTAAGAAGATGCCCTCACCATGGGTTACCATTATGGCTACAAGTTCAAACCTTTTACAATGGTGTGAACCCCTCAACTCGGTAATTGATTGATGTAGCTGCCGGCGGTACACTAAAAAATAAAACACCTGAGGCTGCTTATGAATTTATTGAAGAGATGTCACTGAATAACTATCAGTGGCAAGTTATGAGGACGAAGCCAACAAAGGCAGCCGGTGTTTTCAACCTCGACGTTGTGACAATGATATCAAATCAGGTAGAGCTTCTAAGTAAAAAAATTGATGGTTTATGTGGTTCCTCACAGGTACATTCAGTGATGCAGTGCAATACAAATGGAGGAGAAACGAACGATACAGAATATCCATCCTACAGCCATGGCATAGAAAGCGAATAGATGAACTATATGGGTAAAAATTCTAGACCTCAGAATAATCCCTATAGTAACACTTACAATCCAGGTAGGAGGAACCACCCAAACTTCTCATGGGGTGGTCAAGGAAATTAGAGACAACAACCTTCTCCAGGCTTTCAACAACAACCCTACCCACAGGAGAAGAAGCCGAACCTTGAGGAGATGCTAACTAAATTCATCTCAGTTTCAGAAACCCATTTTCAAAATACCAAACAAAGACTCAAAAATCAAAGCAGCATCGATTCAAGGGCTCGAAAACCAAATAGGTCGACTTGCTGGTCGATCTCGAATCGACCACGGTGGGTAGCTTGCCGAGTAATACCGAGCCTAACCCAAGGGAACAACTCCATGCCATCACGGTGTGTGACGAAGAAGGGTTAATAGAATCTGAATCTAAACCGAGGCAAGAACCTGTGGTAAGTAAAGGTGAGGATAGGGTAAGCCACAATACACAGAAACCGGTAAGTAAAGAGTATATACCTTGTGTGCCATACCCTAACGCGACGAAGAAAGACCTCACAAATGAATAATTCGGTAAATTTCTTAAACTTCTTAAAAAATTACATATTAACTTACCGTTTATTGAAGCTCTTTCGTAGATGCCCAACTCAGTTAAATTTTTAAAGGAGCTTCTAGCAAACAAGCGGAAGTTAGATGATGCGTCGCATGTGGAGTTAAATGCAATTTGCTCAACCATTTTATAGAATAAACTACCCGATAAATTAAAGGATCCAGGGAGTTTTACTATTCCTTATTTAATTGGATGTTAACAATGCCTTGGCTGATTTAGGGGCAAGTATTAACGTCATGCCCTACAAAATGTTTAAGCACTTAGGTCTTGGGAAACCCAAACAAACTAGGATGAGCATTCAACTCGCAGATAAAACTATTAGATTTCCTAAAGGAATTGTTGAGGATGTGCTTGTCAAAGCCGATAAATTTATATTCCCAGTTGACTTCGTTGTTCTAGATATGGATGAGGATAGTAACGCACATTTAATTTTAGGGCGACCCTTTTTAGCAACTGCTAAAACTAGAATTGATGTTGGTACAGGTGAGCTTACACTTCATGTAGGTGACGAAAAGATCATTCTTCAGGCTCGTGACTCGGTTAGTACGTCAGTAATAAATGTGAGCACATAAATTCTATTAATAACCATTCGGTTCAACCCTCTTTTCAGGAAGCACCTCGAAAATACACAACTGAGCCACATCCTAGTCCTCATACCAACAATGAAATAACTTACGAGGAGCGAAGGCTTCAGATCGATGAACTAGACGAGTGGAGGACACATGCCAAGGAGAAACTGATAAACCATAATTTACACATATTTTAACCCCATGCTTAGCTTACTTTTGGATGAATTTTGATTGAATTTGATGAATTTGATGCTCCTAATCTCTTAATTTTATGTTTTATACTCAGGAGAGCTTAGAAGTCGAAAAAGACGAGAAACAGGCAAAAAAGGGTAAAAACAGGCCTACTTAAGAAATCAACACGGCCTGGACCATTGGACACAGCCATGTGTTTCGAGCAAGGATCAACCACGGCCTGGACTATCGACCACCGGCAGATCACACGGCAGTGTGTGGTGAGCAGGATCGACCACGGTCAAGGGAGTCCACCACGGGCGTGTCACACGGGCGTGTCCCTGCCGAAATCAGGATGAAGTCTATTCGGAATAGGATACTTGTGGGCCAAGTAAGGCATCTCAAAGCCTATATAAACACCCTAGGAGGCAACTTAAAAGAGAGCTCGACAAGACGTCGAATAGACGCCGAGTAGAAGGAGAAAATACTCCAAGACAAATAGTCGGAAAGCGACTTAGGAGAAAGATCTCCATCAAGACTAAGGATCTCCCATCAAGTTCTTTAGAATTTTTTGGGTTTTCTTATGTTTTGTTGTTTTCCCTATTCTAATATGTTTCCCTCTTTTAGTATGAACTAAATCCCTTAAATATCTAATGGGATGAAACCTAAGAAAGATCTTATTATTATTTGATTTATGAGATAAATACTTGTGATTATTCTTAATTGTGAGTTCTTATTCTTGTTTTGATAATTCAGGTTATTGATTCAAGTCGAATGTGCTTATTCAGTGGAGCAAAAGTCCCTGTTTAAGAGTAGATCAACACAATTAAGCGGAGTTGATTGCAACCCTAGACATAGGGCGACAAAAATCTGCCGGATTAGGGTCAAACCTAATAAGGGAATCCATATATCGAGTTATTGCGACAATAGGGGTTTTAATTAGAAAGAGATTTCAATTAATCAACCTAGAGTCAGTTTTTAGTAGCCTCGAGAGAGGTATTAATATAATTTAGGGATTTCAATGGATTAAGCCAAGTGAATAAATCACATGAATCAAAAGTAATAAGTGAAGTCTAGGTGGATTCTTCCTTAGGTATTGCCTATCTCATATAAGTTGTCCAAAAGTATTTTCCCCAATTTACTCTCTGTCGCGTTCATAGTTAGTTAAATTAGTTAGTAAATTTTAGATTAAAAATAAATCCCTTTAATTATTAGGCTAGATAATAAAAAGATAGTTAATACTAGTACTCTTGGTCCTTGAGGATACGATATTCTGGACTCACCACAGCTATACTACTGTTCGATATGTGCGCTTGCATTTGTCAAAATATTAGTTAGTTTCAAGCTCCATCAAGTTTTTGGCGCCGTTGCCGGGGACTAAGATATTAGGAACACTAATTTTTTATTACTTTAGCCATTATTTTTATTTTTATTGCAATTTAATTTCTTTTTCACTTTTCTAATTTTTCTTTCTTTGCTTCTGGTAGGGACTTTTAGTTTATGACTAGAAGGAACCCGTCAGGACCATTACTTTTTGACAGTGACATAGAAGGTATAGCTCGCAAAAACTGAAGAGAAATAAGGTGAAGTGTAACACCCCATACCCGAGTCCGAGAATAAGACTGGATACGAGACATTACCATGCTTGAACTCACTTAATCTTGTGCTTACAGACTATAAAATTTCGTTCCGAATTAAAAACTTCTCTTTCTTAGTCAAATCAGACATTTCATGGGCCTACGAGGCCTCAGACTTGCGTCCCGAAACTTTCGGAACTAATCTGGAAACTTTCTCTCCAAACAGGGGTCACACATCCGTGTGACTTGGGACACGCCCGTGCACCCCTAAAACATGCCCGTGTCTTTTACCCGTGGTGCATACTGGGAATTTACACACGGCCTGGACACGCCCGTGGCCCCAAACCGTGCCTAAAACCCCAGCATTCTGCCAATGCCCCACGGCCAAGGCACACGCCCGTGCTTACCACCCATGGTGCGCACTGACTACCTTAACACGGCCTAGAGTCTAAACACACGCCCGTGTGACTGGTCCGTGGTCTATTCTGACTTAAGATACAAAGGTGCAGGGTGCACACGGCCTAGACACACGCCCGTGTGTCCAACCGTGTGTGCACTTAGACGCTATTTGTAACACCCCAAACCCGGCCTAGAAGTTAGGCCCAAATCTGGCGTGTCACATTGAAGGAAGTTGAAAAGCTAAGCAATTGTTTAGAAAAGTTTTATCGGATTTTTGAACTCCGAGTTCGTTGTTTGTTTGAGAAAAAAATGCGATTTGCTAAATGACCGTTTAAAAGTTGTTCTTATTTTGAAAAACTGTTTTGTTATGAAAGTTGAACTTGCATCGTTGAGTAAACATGATATTTTAGAAAACGATTGCTAATGTTTTAAGAAAACCCCGTATTTATAAGTTTAACAGTTATCAATGAAAACTTAGAAAAAAATAAACCAATGGCCTTATTACAAAATATTAACCCAAAATAAATAATCTTAAAATAAGGTAAAAATCGAAATTACTAAAGTTCACGAGTAGTATCTCCGATGTATAGCCACCCCCGAGTCCTCCACGGCTCCCAATCCTCTATCGCTGGGAATTACCTGAAACATTTAATAAAAAGAGGGGGGGTGAGTTTACGAAAACTCAGTGTGTAATTCCCCACATGAACCATAACTGGGCCCGAGCCCATTAAAATACCATCTGGGCCTTAGCCCTTACGGAAACAATCTGGGCCTTAGCCCTATTAGCATGGTATAGCAGATAATGAATGCAATGCAATGCAATGCATCCCAACCCAACCTAATTATCCATCCGCTACACACCACCCATTCCAAACAAAACACACCAAAGGGGGATTTCTACAATCAACCTCATCCACTACACACCATCGATGGCGGTCATGCTGCGATCCACGCTCATCATCGCGAAATTGTGGCGAAGCCATCAAAATAATGTGACAAAGTCACCAAAATATGTGTGGCAGAGCCACCAAAATAATAATATATTCGCACACACACCTTGGGTAAATATGATAGACACAGAGTCATCAATAATCAGATATGTTTGGCACATAGCCATCGGCGACGGTAATATAATCGGCACACGACCTTGGTAAATACGATTGGCACAAAGCCATAATCAAGATGGCATGGAGCCATATTTAGGTTGGCACATAGCCATTATATAGAATGTGGCAGAGCCACCGAAATAGTGTGACAGAGTCACCGAAATACACTGCCCCTTTTCATCAATATCATATCCCAATCCCATGCAATATGTCTTGTATGTCATGCTTAATCATTAGTCATGTATGCAGAATGGCCATGCTCATTAACAATCATTTAAACATGTAATAAAAGCATATCGACCATACAACCACACCAAATCGGTCATATCATAACACAAGCCAATCAGTTACCTACAAGGGCAAATCAGTCATTTTACCTTGTAAGGGTATTTCGGTAATCCTACCCTTCAAGGGTAGTTCGATAATTCTACTCATAACTAATTCCTGTATGTAGTGCATCTCAAACATAATCAATCATACAATTAAAACATAAAACGCTAGTACTACCACGAGGGTACGACGGTCATTTTATCGTTTAGGGGTAAAACGATAATTTTGCAAATCGAGGGTATTTCAGTAATTTCGCAAATCGGGGGTATTTCACTAATTTCACAAACCGGGGGTATTTCGGTAATTTTGCAAATCAGGGGTATTTCGGTAATTTCACTAACCAGGGGTATTTTGGTAATTTCACAAATCGGGGTATTTCAGTAATTTCAGAAATCAAGGGTATTTCTATAATTTTGCAAATCAGGGGTATTTCGATAATTTCGCTAACCAGGGGTATTTTGGTAATTTCGCAAATTGGGGTATTTCAGTAATTTCACAAATCGAGGGTATTTCTGTAATTTTGCAAATCGGGGGTATTTCGGTAATTTTGCAAACTGAGGGTATTTCGGTAATTTCACAAACCGGAGGTATTTCGGTAATTTTACAAACCGGGGGTGTTTCGGTAATTTTGTAAACCAAGGGTATTTCAGTAATTTTGTAAATCAAGGGTATTTTAGTAATTTTGTAAACCAAGGGTATTTTAGTAATTTTGTAAACCAAGGGTATTTTAGTAATTTCGCACCTGCAATGGCCTTTCCAAAGGCCTAATGTCGCCTCGAGCGACTCAACTACCATTTCCGATCGTACCGGATTATGGGGCCTAAAACCTGATTTTGGCCCATTCGGGCCCACACGCTCGTGTGACCCACCTAACACAAATCTAGCCACGTATATGAGATTCACCTCACTATATACTACACCATCATACATTTTATTCAATTGAGCCCACGGGTCCATTGGGCCCACTTCGACCCATCGTGGCCCAAGCAGCCTCAACCCACAAGAATACTACTGATGGCCTCAACTATCGCGTCGAAGCCCCACACGTGCGTTCGCACGCTCGTGTGGCTACTATTGCCATGACCGGCACTTCGGCATTTGCCGCTCTACAACTAGAGTAGAGAGAGTTACACACCTGATAGGAATCTGGTGCTAATCCGCGCTCCGACCACTCCTGTGCCCAAACGCCCTCCAAGGTATATCCTTCCTCCTACCATAGAATGCTCTATATATAGCTAGCTTCTCACCTTCCTTCTTTGTATCTTTTCGATGTGGGATCCCTTCGTCAGTAGAGTTCAAATCCAACTCAAACTCTTGCCGTCCAATTCGCAAAATAAATACTCCCTTGCTTTTCATGAGATTCGAACCCAGGCTCCCTTCAATAGTTCAACACGCCACTTGCCACCAAGCCACAAGCTCCTCTTGTGTCTAAAATCATGCGCAACTAACTATAAATCTATGGCCAAATTCTAAAGTCCATTTAAAAAGAAAATCAAAATGCAAGCACCAAGACTTGAACCTTGGACCTCCTTCCTTCCCTGTGGCGTCACTCCCTTGTCTCTTATGTGGCGTCACTTTGCCACTACACCACACACTACACTTGTGTCATTTTTCTCCACATTTTATTCTTAAAGCCTACCTACCAACTCCCAGGGTTTTTTCACCTAAAACCAAAATTTTCCTAAAGCCCAAGTTTGATCCCGGGACTTCATAGAAGGCCCCCCAACCTTCCAAAATCACTCACCTAATAGGTCCAACTTGCATGAGAGCCGTTCTCTTGTTCTCAAAAATTTTAAACGCTACTACACCCAAGGCCCATTGGGCCCAGTCTTACTAGGCCCAAATTCGGGATGTTACACTATTTACCAAGCCAATTGCCACCCTGAAATCAAGACCAAACTCATGCTCAATTCAGCAACTCAAGTATTACATCTAACATGAACAAGGATGCATACTTCATTGATAGATTAAAATATACATACTTAATCATTCATGACTCATCTCTTTGGCCATATACAAAAAGAATACTAAGCTTCATACCCAACAATTTGGCTAGTTTTAAAGCATAACTCAAAATGAAATGTTTCCTATACATGCCATACTTAATATAAACAACTTGGCTATACCAAAATAGCGATTGATAGTGTGCTCCGAGCTCCGGTGATGATGATCCACGAGATTAGCTTGGCGGGACTACATGGAAAGAAAGAATAAAAGACGTAAGCATTTAGCTTAGTAAGTTTGCATATAATGCACATAACAACATACTTGCTTCATATAAACCATTTGACATAAACAATGGTATCATAATTTCAGCTATAAAGCTTACTTACTCATATCTGATTCTTACGAATCTCATGATACTTACTAGTCTCATACTTGTGAAGTAAACAAGGTACCTGTATCACTTGATCACATTGATCAAAGATACTTTAGCATAATAATCATAATCTCTAACTTATCATTCATAACATGAATAATACTCATTCTCAACTTGATGATAACTCTGCTTACTTAATTTCTTGTTATCTCATTTAAACTTTACTTGTTTGCCCAATGAATTTCTATGAATAACCGAGGATACTAAATCTCATCTCACACGCTCGATGCCAAAGCCATATCCTAGATACGGTCTTACATGGAATCTCTCATCTTGGTTTCGAGGCCATGTCTTGACATGGGATTATACGGTCTTTCTCGTGAGTTCCTTGGGAACTTACCATTGCCATGTCTTGACATGGTCTTACTTGGTACCTTTACTCATGAACTGGTCAATGCCGAGCCTTGGCTTGGACTTACATGAAATCTTCCTTGTTACTCACCAATGCCATGCCTTGGCTTGGACTTACATGGGATCTCTATCTCTTGACAGCTTTTCAATGCCAAGACTCGTCTTGGACTTACATGACATCTTTGCTTGGAGACTCACCAATGCCATGCCTCGGCTTGGGCTTATATGGGTCTTCGTCTCATAATAACTCTTCAATTCCAAGACTTGTCTTGGTCTTACATGATAACTTGTCTGATTGCCGATGCCATGCCTTGGCTTGGACTTATACGGACTTTCTCATTTCATGTGATAGATCGAGTATCCTAAGCTATTCATCTTCAATCGGGGCTTTCTCATGCTTGATCTCATTGATTACTTTGTTTAACATAACATTAAACATTTTCATGATAATATTATACATTATACTAAGCAATTCAATGATATTAATCATAAAGCTTAGAAATCATGCAAACTTACCTCGATATACAAAATGTATGTAGGTATGCAATTTAGTCCTCGACTTTGTTCTTGCCTCAGTTTCGATCCGGGCTTCATTTTTCTTGATCTATAATCATAAATAGATCATTTAATACTCACATTGACTAAATTGACTCTTAACTCATACTTTGGTAAAATTACTATTTTACCCCTATACTTTTTCATATTTGCACTTTGCCCCAAGGCTTGTAAAATGAATCTCATTCGTCTTTCTTAAACTTCATGCTTAGATGATTCATTTTCTCTACTATAGCAATCATCAATTCTCACTATTTCTAATAGGTATGACCAATTCCATAACTTTTACAAACTAGTCCTTACTAGCATTTTTCATGAAATTCACTTAGAAAAAGATGTTTATCTAACATCAAACTCTCATAAACTTCCATAAAATATCATTTTACAAGCATGTCACTCTTGGGTATATTTTTTGAACATGCATCTTAGCTCATTTTATAGCTAAAAATAGCTAATTCATAATACGAGAACTTCAAAAACACGAAGAATATTAAAAACGGGCTAAGATGAACTTACTAGCAAGCTTGAAAAAATGAAGAACCCTAGCTATGGAGTCTCCAAATTTTCGGCACAAGAGGAAGAAGATGAATAGATTTTTATCATCTTTTTCCTATTTTAATCAATTATTAGACAAATGACCAAAATGTCATTCTCTTTAAAAATTTCTATTTTTCTAACTCATGTCCATTTTTGTCCAAAAATTATAATTTGGGCAAATTGCTATTTAAGGACTCATAATTAATATTCTAAAGCTATTTCATACAAAAAGCTTCTAGAAACTCATATTTTGCAACTTTTGCAATTTAGTCCTTTTTTATCATTCCATGTCAATTTCACAAAATTTCTAAATGGAACTTTAGTACTATGATGCAAACATGTCATAAACCTTAAGAACTCAATTTTACTGACTCGGGTTTGTGGTCTCACACCACTATTCTGACTAGGCCCTGAATCGGGATGTTACACGAAGTCTACAATACATAGAAGAAGAGCAAGAAGACGAAACTAATACTACGGAAGAGATGGCTGATAATAATCCGCTACCTCCTGTGGTTGCCGCAAACCCGGTGAATCAAAATCCTGCTCCTCATACTATGTATGATTATGCTAAACCTACTTTAACAGGAACTGAATCAAGTATTGTTAGACCTGCTGTTGGTGCAAATAATTTTGAACTGAAACCTAACACTATACAGATGATTCAACAATTTGTTCAGTTTGATGGTTTCCAGGATGAAGATCCAAACAATCACTTCGCAAATTTTCTAGAGTTTTGCGACACTTTCAAAATAAATGGCATTTTGGATGATGCCATTCGCCTTCGATCGTTTCCCTTCTCGTTGAGAAACAAAGCTAAACAGTGGTTGAACTCGTTACCACGAGGATCAATCACTACATGGGATCAAATGATCGAAAAAATTTTGTTAAAATATTTTTCGCCGGCTAAAACGGCTAAGTTGAGGAATGATATCTCTTCTTTTGTGTAGATGGATTTAGAGACACTTTACGATGCATGGGAGAGATATAAGGATTTATTGAGAAGGTGCCCTCACCATGGATTACCTTTGTGGCTACAGGTTCAAACCTTTTACAACGGTGTGAACCCCTCAACTAGGCAATTGATTGATTCAGCCGCCGGTGGAACCCTAAATAACAAGACCCCTAAAGAGGCTTATGAGTTTACAGAGGAGCTGTCACTGGATAACTATCAGTGGAAAGTTATGAGGACGAAGCCAACAAAAGTCGCCAGAGTTTTCAACCTCGACGCAGTGACAATGCTATCAAACCAGGTAGAACTATTGAATAAAAAGATTGATGGTTTGTGTAGTTCTTCGCAGGTACATGTTCACTGTGATTTCAGAGTTTTAAATTTATAATGATCGAACCTGGAACTAACTATAACAACGATTGAGGCAAGTGCACCTATCGAACAGTAGTATAGCTTAGGCAAGACCGGATTGTCGAACCCAAAGGAACCAAAAGTACTAATACTAACTTTCTTTTTATTATCTAGCCTAAAATAAGTGAAGTTGTTATTTAATCTAAATTTAACTAACTACTAAGCTAAAGACGCAAAGACAAAAAGAATGAATTGGGGAAATACCGTTGGAAAACTCGCTTGATTAAGACGATACCCTTAGGAAGAATCCACCTAGACTTCACTTGTTATCTAACTCAACCGGATGATTTATTCACTTGACTTGATCTGTAAGACTCCCTAATGTATATTAAACCCTCTCTCGAGCTTAATAACGCCTAACCCTAGGTTGATTAATTGAAATCTCTTTCTAATTAAAACCCCTAGAATTGCATTAACTCGATCTATAGATTCCCATATTAGGTTTCACCCTAATCCGCAAAATCTCGTCACCCTATCTCTAGGCGTGCGATCAACTCCGCTTAATTATGCTAGATCTACTCTTAAGCAGGATTTTTGCTCCTCAACCTAAGCACATCAAACTTGGAATCAATATCCCTAAATATCAACACAAGAATTAAGAACACATAATTAAGAACAAATCAAGTATTTATCATATAGTTCAAAGAAACGATAACAAGATTTATCTAGTTTCATCCCCTTCTGTATCTCAAGGGTTTAGTTCATAATGATAATAGAAAACATCTCAAAAGAAAAGATAAAACAAAACATAAGAAATCCCTAAAACCCCCTGAAGGAATTGAAGGAGAGATCCGCCGTCTTGAGTAGAATATTGGCTTCTTGAGATGAATCAACTGGCTATCTTCGAGTGTTTCCCACAAATCTGACCTTTTCGGCTCGGCTCCTTAGCCTAGCTCCCCGCCCCCTTCTAGGATATACTTAGGGTGTTTATATAGGCTTTTGAAATAGGTTTCTTTGCCCCTAAGTATCCTTTTTCGAGTGAAATTGCTCATCTCCATGATAGGGACACGGCCATGGCACACGCCCGTGTGAATCATCTTTAGGCCATGTTCGGACTTTTAATGAGGTGACACACCCGTGTAAATCGTGATCAGGCCATGTTCTAGTCTATCAAGGAGACACGGCCGTGTTGGCTCAAGTCTAGGCCGTGTCGATTTTCACTTTGGCCTAATTTGGTCCGTTTTGAGCCCGTTTCTCGTTCTTTCCATCCTCTGGTGCTTTCTTGAGTATAAAACATGAAAAGAAAGGATTAAGAGCGCCTTTTTACATAAATCAAGGGATAAATCATCCAAAAGTATTCTAAATGTGGGATTAAAATATGTTACATTTACGGTTTATCACATACCCCCACACTTAAGCTTTTGCTTGTCCTCAAGCAAAATTCTCAATTTACAATTAAAACGAACTTTCCATGATTCAATATTCCTATCAACAATGTCTCATCATAATTCATAGATAATTTATACATGGATAATTTAACTCAAAGAGTCCTAAAGATTCAAACAATATAAGTCATACATTTGTAGCACAAAATATAGGTGTTTCCTCTCATATAAATAATTACCTCTGATCCAAAACCTACAAGGATTGACATCCTCACAAAAGATTCACTCAAATCACTCGAAGTGTTTAAGGTTCAGAATTAAGCACTCAAACGTCAAACCTAAAAAGTTAATCCCATAGGCCTGCATGAAAATCAAATCTCCACCACTGTAATATAAGATGATGCACAAATCAAAAGGTCTTTGAAAGGGTTGTAACGGGGCTTGGGTTAAGGTGTGGATAAAGGCTGAATTAGAGGGTTAGAATCGAGATTGAATTGACAAATTACCTAACTAGAAACAATAAACTGAATAAAAGTAATTACATCAATTGAAAACTAATAATACGAGCTTCTTCTTCAATAATTGGAATTTAACGTATAAGCTCACCTAATCTCAAAACTAATAATGAATATACTTCGATTTTTTTTAAGAACAAATCAAGTAATAATAAAGAACTTTAACAACTGAAATAAAGAACATAGTTAGGCAACTGATCAAATAAAATCTCGACAAAAAAGGGTAGTGATAAACCGAAATAGTAACACATTTTAGGCCCACATTTAGTATGCTTTTGGATGAATTATCCCTTGATTTATGTAAAAAGGTGCTCTTAATCTTTTCTTTTCATGTCTTATACTCAAGAAAGCACCCAAGGATAAAAAGAATGAGAAACGGGCTTAAAATGGGACAAATGGGCCAAAGCATGAAATCGGCACGGCCTGGACCAAAGATCACACGGCCGTGCCTCCTTAAAAGATCTCGAACACGGCCTGGACCACGATTTACACGGCTGTGCCTCATCAATGAAGTCCACACGGCCTGACCATAATTCACACGGGCGTGTGCCGTGGCCGTGTCCCTCGTCATTGAAAGAGTAATTTCACTCTGATTTGGATGCTTGGAGGCAAAGAAACACACTCCAAAGTCTAATTAAACCCCCAATTAGGAATTACACTCAAATTAGGATACTTGGAGGCCAAGTAACACATCTCAAAGCCTATATAAACACCCTAGGGGGCAACTTAATCGGGGAGTTCGACAGAAACCCTCTGTCGGGGGGAGCCCAAAGCCATCGTCTAGGGGTGTCGTGCTAGGCCAGAGAAGGAAGATTTGTGGGGATTCACTCAGGGATAGCCAATTGATCCATCTCAAGAAGCCAGAGTTATACTCAAGACGGAGGATCTCCTCTTCAATTCCTTCAAGGGGTTTTAGGGATTTCTTATGTTTTGTTTTATCTTTTCTCTTGAGATGTTTTCCTTTATTGCTATGAACTGAACCCTTCGGATACCCGAAGGGGATGAAATCTATGATGAATCTTGTTATTTGATTATTTGAATTATATGATAAATACTTAGTTTGTTCTTAATTATGTGAGCTTAATCCAAATTTAATGTGCTTAGGTGGAGGAGGAATAGACCCTGCCTAAGAGTAGATCCAACATAATTAAGCGGAGTTGATTGCACGCCTAGAGATAGGGTGATGAGATTTTGCCGGATTAGGTGAAACCTAATATGGGAATCCACGGTCGATTTCATCGCTATTCTAGGGGGTTTTATAAGAGAACGAGAGTTCCACAAATTAACCTAGGGTTAGACGTTATTCGCCTCGAGAGAGGGTTTAATATATGTTAAGGAGTCTTACAGATCAAACTAAGTGAATAAATCGTATGGTTCAGTGTTAGATAACAAGTGGAGTCTAGGTGGATTCTTCCTAGGGTATCGTCTAAATCAACTGAGTTTTTCCCAAGTTATTTTCCAAATTCATTCTTCTTTTTCTTAGTGTCTTTAGTTTAGTAGTTAATTAATTTAGATTAATAAACAACTTCACTTATTTTAGGCTAAATAATAGAAAGAAGGTTAGTATTAATACTTTTAGTTCCTTTGGGTTCGATAATCCGGTCTTGCCTAAGCTATACTACTGTTCGATAGGTACACTTGCCTCAATCGTTGTCAGAGTTAGTTTCCAGGTTCGATCATTCTTTTTATAAATTTTAAAGCTCTGATTCACAGTGATCAAGTTTTTGGCACCGTTGCCGGGGAACTAAAATATTAAGAACGCTCTATTTTTATTACTTTAGCCATTATTTTTTTATTTTTCTTTTTCGCAATTTATTTTTATTTTTAGTTTTTTTTTTGCTAAATTCTCTTTCTTTCTTTTCCTAGCAGGTACCTCTAGTTTATGACTAGAAGGAACCCGAGAGGACCTTTATATACGACAGTGATATTGAAGCTACCGATCGAAGAAATCGCAGAGAAATTAGGCGAGCCCTAAATTACCAAGGAGAGCGAGAAGACAGATCCAATCCTACTGAAGGGATGGACGAAAATAATCTTCCACCACAAGATGTGGGAGAAAAAAATGCTCCTCGTACTATGTTTGATTATGCTAAACCGCATTTAACAGGAGCCGAATCAAGTATTGTTAGGCCTACTATAGCTGCTAATAATTTTGAATTAAAGCCTAACACTATACAAATGATTCAACAGTTTGTTCAATTTGATGGTTTACAGGACGAAGATCCAAACGCTCATATAGCTATTTTTTTTAGAATTCTGTGATACCTTCAAAATAAATGGCATTTCTGATAATGCCATACGACTTCGGTTATTTCCCTTTTCATTAAATAATAAAGCTAAACAGTGGTTAAACTCATTACAACGAGGGTCAATCACTACATGGGAACAAATGACCGAAATTTTTTTTATTAAAATATTTCCTACCGGCCAAAACGGCCAAATTACGTAATGATATCTCTTCTTTTGTGCAGATGGATTTAGAGACATTATACGATGCATGGGAGAGATATAAGGATCTCTTGAGAAGGTGTCCGCACCATGGTTTACCCTTGTGGCTTCAAGTCCAGACTTTTTATAATGGTGTGAATCCTTCAACGAGGCAATTAATTAATTCAGCCGCCGGTGGAACTTTGAACAATAAAACTCCAGAGGCAGCCTACGAGTTTATAGAAGAGATGTTGCTGAATAACTATCAGTGGCAAGTTACAAGGACTAGGCCAACAAAATCAGCCAGAGTTTACAACCTCGACACAGTAACCATGCTATCAAATCAGGTAGAGTTGATGAATAAAAAGCTTGATAGTTTGTGTTCTTCGCAGGTAAATCCGGTGATGCAGTGCGACACAAGTGGAACCGTGGCGTATCTTGAGTACCCACCATACCAACCAGAGAGCGAACAGATGAACTATATAGGTAAAAATTTCAGATCTAATAATAACCTATATAGTAATACTTATAATCCAGGTTGGAGGAACCACCCAAATTTTTCGTGGGGAGGACAAGGAAATCAGGGAAACCAAAGGCAACAACCTCCTAAAAATTTCCAAAATCAGCCCTATCCGCAAGAGAAGAAGTCGAATCTTGAAGAGACGCTGAATAAATTCATAGCATTAGCAGAGGCTCACTTCCAAAAGACTGAGACAACATTAGATAATCAACAAACATCGATCAAAACGATCGAGAGTCAAGTTGGGGAACTTATTAAGTCAATTGAACAACTTACTAAGATGGTTTCCAAAATTCGATCAGCGGTTTTCTCTAAAGAAACAGAACAGGTAAAGGCAGTTACACTAAGAAGTGGAAAGGAGCTAGTCGAACCAGAGAAAAGAATGCCACCCGTAAATGACAAAGCAAAGGATATGAGAATTGAGGATGTAATTCCAGTACATAAAGAAAGTAAACCACCGATCCCATATCCAGCAAGGTTGAAGAAAGAATGATTAGACTCCCAATAGGGTAAGTTTCTCGAGCTTTTTAAACAAATACATATTATCTTACCTTTTGTCGAAGCCATTTCACAGATACCGACGTACGCGAAATTCTTGAAAGAACTCCTGACGAATAAAAGGAAGCTTGAAGAAATATCAATGGTGGAGCTTAATGAAGAATGTTCGGCCATCCTCCAAAACAAGTTACCAACCAAATTAAAAGACCCATGAAGTTTTACTATTCCTTGTTTAATTGGCGCTTTAAATGTTAAGAAAGCATTAGCCGATCTAGGTGCGATATTAATTTAATGCCTTATAAGATGTTTAAACGACTAGATCTCTGGGAACCAAAACCAACTAGGATGAGTATTCAGTTAGGTGATAGATCTATTAAATATCCTAGAGGAGTTATCGAAGACGCGTCTTGGTAAAAATTGATAAATTTATTTTTCCGTTGATTTTGTTGTGCTTGACATGGATGAAGACATTGAGGTCCCCTTAATTCTAGGGCGCCCTTTTTTAGCTACTGCTAGGGCTGTTATTGATGCAGGTGATGGTAAACTTGCATTAAGGATAGGCGATGTGGAAATTATTTTTCAAATTTATGATGCCATGAAATATTCTAGAGAACAAGATGATTCATGTTATTTTGTTGATACCAATGACCATCTCATTCAAAACTCATTACAGGAAATCCTGCATGATAACACGATGGAACTGTGTCTCACCCAAGAAGAGGGGGAAGAAGATAAAGCTTTCGAGCTAAAATTATCATCAAAACAAACGGAAAAAGAAAGCATCGAATTTGATGACGATTTCAAACAAAAACCCTCTATTGATTAACCACCCAATTTAGAATTAAAACAACTGCCAAAGCACCTAGAGTATGCATTCCTTGGGGAAAATTCTACGTTACCAGTAATTATCTCTTCAGAATTAGAACCCAAGGAAAAAGAAGAGTTGATACAGGTACTGAGAGAGCATAAAAAAGCCATAGCTTGGAAAATCTCTGACATTAAGGGAATAAGCCAACATTTTGTACCCTCAAAATTTTAATGGAAGATGAGTACAAGCCATGTGTGCAACCACAAAGATGACTACGTAAAAGAAGTCGTGAAAGCCGAGGTAATTAAACTTCTAGATGCTGGAATAATCTATCCTATTTTTGACAGCAAGTGGGTAAGTCCTGTGCAGGTTGTTTCGAAGAAAGGGGGCATGACAGTGGTGGCTAACGAAAGGAATGAACTAATTCCCACCAGGACAGTCACAGGTTGGAGAGTTTGCATCGACTACAGAAAGCTGAATGACGCCACTAGAAAAGATCACTTTCCTTTGCCTTTCATTGATCAAATGTTAGAAAGACTATCAGGGCATATGTACTACTGCTTCCTAGACGGACTCTCTGGCTATTTCCAAATCCCAATAGCACCTGAAGATCAAGAGAAGACAATGTTCACATGCCCATACTGTGACGCTTGCCTATCGTAGAATGCCTTTTCGGATTATGTAACGCTCCTGCTACTTTTCAAATGATGCATGCTTAGCAATCTTCGATGAACTCATCAAGATATTATGGAGTTATTTATGGATGATTTCTCCGTATACGGTAATTCTTTCCATCTTTGCCTTAAAATTTTAAAACGAGTCTTAATGAGATGTGAGGAAACGAACCTTGTTTTAAATTGGGAAAAATGTCACTTTATGGTACAAGAGGGGATTGTACTAGGTCATAAAATTTCTAGTAAGGGGATCGAGGTAGATAAAGCAAAGATTGAAGCTATCGACAAATTACCTCCCCCTAGTTCAGTTAAGGCTATTAGAAGCTTTTTAGGGCATGCAGGATTCTATAGAAGGTTCATTAAAGATTTTTCTAAAATAGCCAAACCTTTAAAAAAATTACTAGAAAAAGATGTTCCTTTTAATTTTGATCAGGAATATTTAGATGCATTTAATATCCTTAAGGATAAAAATGCTCCGATTATGATTGCACCTGATTGGAATTTACCATTTGAACTAATGTGTGATGCAAGTGATTTCGCAGTAGGTGCAGTTCTGGGACAACAAAGAGGCAAGCATTTTTACCCAATCTATTATGCTAGCAGAACTTTGACACCCGCACAAGAAAATTACACCACCACAAAGAACGAACTGCTAGCTGTAGTCTTTGCCTTTGACAAATTTAGACAATATTTATTATTATCTAAAGTTGTCGTTTACACTGATCATTCAGCCCTTTGTTATCTACTAACTAAACCTGATGCAAAACCACGACGCATAAGATGGATTTTACTTTTACAGGAATTTGATTTGGAAATATAGGATAAGAAATGAGCTAAAAACCTTGCGGCGGATCACCTCTCTAGGCTTGAAAACCCCCATATTGAAGAGTTAAATGAAGATGAGATAAATGATTCATTCGCAAAAGAACAACTCTTTTCGATAACTCATTTCGAGGTACCATGGTTTGCAGATACTGCAAATTATTTAGCCGCTAACATCTTACCAAAAAGGCTAACACATCACCAAAAAGAAGCGATTCTTTCTTGATGCAAAAACTATTTTTGGGAAGACCCTTCTTTTACGAATATGTGCGAGATCGTAATTCGACGATGTGTTACAAGAATAGAAGTAAGCAAAATCATGGAACATTGTCATTCAGACCATCGGAGGACACTACAGGTGGCATCAAGACAAAGACATAAAATACTCGAATCAGTTTTTATCGCCCACTCTATTTAAGGATGCCAACAGTACGTTACCTCGTGTGATAAATGCCGAGAATACGTAATATTTCTAAACGTGATGAAATGCCCCAAACATATATGCTATCATGCGAAATATTTGATGTATGGGGTATTGATTTTAAGGGACCATTCCCTAGTTCATTTGGAAATAAATACATCCTAGTAGCAGTTGATTACATGTCAAAATGGGTAGAAGCAGAAGCCTTACCTACCAATGACGCTAGGGTAGTAGTGAAATTTCTCAAGAAACTCTTTTCTCGATTTGGGACACCTAGAGCCATCATTAGTGATAGGGGTACTCATTTCTGCAATACTCAATTTGAAAAAGTTCTAAAAAAATATGGAGTACACCACAGGACAGCTACCCCTTATCACCCTCAAACTAGTGGGCAAGCTGAAGTAGCAAACCAAGAACTTAAGCGCATCCTAGAAAAGACGGTTGGATCAAATAGAAAAGATTGGGCATTAAAAGTAGATGATGCCTTATGGGCCTATAGAGCAGCATTCAAAACACCCTTAGGGACATCCCCATACAAACTTGTATACGGTAAAAGCTGTCATCTACCACTCGAGCTAGAACATAAAGCTTTTTGGGCTATAAAATTTTTAAACTATGATCTTAAAGTTGCAGGAAGGAAAAGAATGATGCAGATGAATAAGCTAGACGAGTGGAGAACTGAAGCCTACGAGAACTCAAAACTATATAAGGAGGCAACAAAGCGACGCCATGATGCCCGTCTAAACAATCGAAACAATTTGAAGTGGGGGACTTGGTCCTGTTATACAACTCAAGGCTTAAATTATTTCCAGGGAAACTGAAATCAAGGTGGTCCAGCCCATTCATGATCAAAACAATTTTTCCATATGGCACATTCGAGGTAACTCACCCCATTAAGGGCACATTCAAGGTAAATGGTCACCGACTCAAAATCTATAATGGTGAATATTTTAGAGATATGAAAGAGGAGTTTCAGCTCCGTGAGCCTTCTTTTAGAAATGAAAACAGGGTAAGTCTAGCTTAAGACTATAAACGAGCGCTTCTCAGGAGGCAACCCGAGCACTAATTCACTAACAAATTTTATTCTTATCATTGTTTTTATTTTATTTTTTAATTTTATTTTTTTTAGTGTCTAACCCCTACTAAATTAGTCTAATAAAAGCGTAGGTTTAGACCACACAGCCTTACACACGGGCGTGCTTGTGGCCGTGTGGAAAACAAGGGATGAACCATGGGCGTGCTAGTAGCCGTGCACAAACAGAGAAGAATTTCTTTTCCCAACACGGGCTGCGATACAAGTCCACGCCCGTGCCATCAACCCGTGCGAGGTTACTGACTTGTCGAGCACGGGTAAGACACGCTCGTGCCACCAAACTGTGCCAACATACTGACTTGTCAACACGGGTAGAACACGCCCATTCTACATGACCGTGTAAAGAAAACACGGGCGTGCCCTGTTACCCACGGCCGTGGTAAAATACCTGAATGCGCCCAAAAATTTAAAAATCATGAAAAACACGGGCGTATTAAAACCAAGCACGGGCGTGGCCCCTGCCCGTGCCTCTCACCCCTATTTAAGAGACTCAACCGCTCATCTTCCCCAACCCCAACCCTAGATCAGTTTTCTCAACCCCTTTCCCCCAAAATCTGGCCACCATCAACCATATTGTGACCCCCAAAACCCCTCCACTGTTCCCCCTCTCAAATACCCATACAATAACGCAGCCACGCCCGTGTCGAACAAAACCCATGCCCTCGCCACCACCAGAAAATATAGAACACGCCCGTGCTCAACCCGTGCTCCGTCGTTCACACCACAACACGGCCAAAACCACTGCTAGTTCCCTTTATCACTTTACTTGCATCTATTTACCAATTGTTTAATTTATATCTCATCCTATTTTGTTACTTTACTAATTAGAACTAGTATCTCTTGAACCTTAGGAACAATTATAGTTGAATGTTTGCTTGTGATGTTACATTAGTATAAATATTCATTTAGTTTTTCTTCCCCTATTTGTGTTAATTATTCTTTAAAGTTATCTCTTGCAAAACTCACTTGATTGCCTTATTGAAATATTTGCATTAGATATTTGAAATAACAATATGATTGAATTGCATTTGAAAACATTTTACTTGAATATTACCAATTTTCAGGTAAAATGACGACGTTAAAAGGAAGGCAAACAGCAGCCGGCACTTCTAAGAAACGAAAGGGACCGGGCTCATCTTCCGTAAGCGCCTCCACCAAAGCGCGCCATCAATTTCTACGTTTTCCTAAGGGAATCCAAGAGGATCAATTTAAGGCACTACGTGTAACATCCCCAAACCCGGCCCATTCACTACGACCGAATCTGGTTATGTTATTGTGGAAAGACGGTTAAGAATCTTTGTCCTTGGAGTAAAACTTGAACATTATTATCTCTGAAAATCATGTCCATTATTAAAATTATTAAATGATACAAGCTTGGTTTGAATTAAAACTTTATTATAAGTTATTATAATATGAATCTTTTGTGAAAATATTACTAAGTACGATATAATCTTTATCAACTATAAATAGAGTACTTTAATCAAAAGTGGCCCTTATTACAAAATAATTAATCCAAGTACTTCAAATTAAAATGCATAAAGAAAATATTTAAAACGTCTACTTCTGCATGAAAATCTGCTTCTGCATGGGCCACCTTGTATCCACTCCAACCCGTCCACTAATCACGACTCACCTGCGATGATGGATAAATAATTGGGTGAGTCATACAGACTCAGTGTGTAAGTTAACCACTGAAATCCACCCACATGCTAGCCACATAACATCCCAATTATCAAATGCAACAAGTAATATGTATTCATTTTAACAATTACCACAATCTGGGCTTGGCCCACATTCAAATCATACTCAAATATCGGGCTAGGCCCATTTCTCAATAAACCACATATCAACTGGCTTGGCCCATTTCCACGTATGTTCCCAAAACATACCTATCCACATGTCATATTGGGCTTGGCCCATTTCCATATTATTACAAAAATAATGCAACATGATTCCCAACCCAACCTAGGGTCCATCCGCTACACACCCCTTATCCAAATTTACCACACACCAGGGGACTATCAAGTCACCCTCTCCTTTTCCCTCCAAAAGGCAACCAATGCCATCCACGATGTAGCGTATAGCTAACATCAAACCACGATGGAGCACACAAAGAAACCATCAAGCCACGATATGGCATAAAGCCCATATCAATCAAGGTAACCACGCGAACTAAATCGCAAAGATCCACAACGCGACCTCGGTCGCCAGCGCCAATCCACGATGTAGCACAAAGTCGACATCAACCACGTACTCAAGTACACCCGCATCTTCTTTTCATAACCCACCCATGCACATGCCACATAAAATATAATCGTGATCATGCATGCACATGCTTATTAATGTCCATAAACATACTCATAAACAAATAATCACACCGCAATAGATCCGATACTAACTCGGTCATCGCTTATACCCTTTAGGGGTATATATGGCACACTTATTACTGCACTTGTTAGTAAAACATATAACACATAAAACCCGGAAATAGTGGGTTAGTTACACACCTTATTACTAGGAGTTCTAGACTCTCGATCCTCGACGCTATCGTCTAGCGAAACTACGCTTTTTGCCTAACGCTTCTTGTTGTTGGCCCACACCGTGGCCAATCTCGCATGCCAGAAACGGATCTCTTCTTGAACTTTGGGATGGGAGCTTTCCCTTGCCCACTTTGGACTGGTACTCGCATCCACGCCCATCGTAATCACTTAATCGTAATCCTTTGGTTAAACGTCATAATACAAGATCTCAGGCGAATAACTACAATTTAACTTACTTACCGAAACGATCTAAAATCCCAAAGGCTCCTTTGTACTTCTGTCGATTTGCCCCTAAAAAGATCATAGCCACTCTTCGGTCAACACATTATTACATAAATAAGGCCTAAGGCCGAATACCTTACCACTCTTACCTTGATGAGTCCAAACAATTCGAGACCTTCCTTTAGACTCCTTGGCGCTGGCTACAAACAAGCAAAACACATCACTTATAACCTATAGAGCATTCGGCCAACCAACACTAAGGCCATCCATTCGGTTTTGGCCACCAAAACAGAGAGCTAGAACACTTACCTACAAGCTCTAAATGTCGACAGCACTACTCCTCACAGGTTTGGCACCAAGCTTGGCTAAATAAAAGAGAAAAGGTTTCGGCTTCACTACCAAATGAAGTTGGAGCATTCGGCCAACACAAGGTGCTGTTATGGAGTTTGAAAAGAGTTTGAGAAAGGAATGGGGGTTCGGTCAAAGCGCAAATAGGGAAGGGAAAGAACAAAAGAAATATTGACTACAAAGGCCAAAGGAGAAATCGGCACACCAAGAGGGAGAGGGAGAGATTTAGCAAAGACTTGAAGAATAATTGGCACTCTACCCCCCCTATTTATAGCATTCGGCCAACCCCCCTTGAAGACTCCAAGATTCGGCCAACACCTTCCTAGCCACTAATTCAATTCCATTTGAATTAGTTCAATTCAAAACAAGTTGAATTGTTCTACTATTATCCCACTTATCACTTAAAAAAAAACCAAATAAATAATAATTATCCTCACTTAATCTGATTAATAATAGATAAATAAAAAAACAAATAAAAAAACACATTGTCCACATCTAAATAAGAGTCTTCTAGCCGTCCAACACTTTCAAAATTGCTGCCAAAAAGAAATAAAAATTCAACCTCCAAAACGCAGCCTTCTTGGTTCGAACCTGGGACCAAACTGCCGCACATCTAGCCCCCCAACGCCCAGGCCACTCGGCCACTTTGATTTTTATGCTAGAAACCCCCAACGTTTATTTTTAAACCCTTTCTACTCAAGCCCATAACCAAAAAGCAAAATAAAAACGCTAACTGCAGCTCCAGGCGCTCGAACCCGCGCCTTATCACTCCTCCAGCGCCTAAGTGCCGCATGAGAGCCGCTCCACCAGCCCATCTTTCTTGTCCGAATTCCTCGCCGTATATCTTTAAGGCCTTACAAAGCCCAACGCCCAAAACAAAAATAAAACACCAAATGCTCCTCCAGCCCCTCGAAACCGCGACCTCACTCCCCTCCAGCGCCTAAGTAGCGCCCAAGAGCCACTTCTCCCAATTGGACTTTCATGCCCATCAAACCTGCCCTTTTGTTTTTAAGGCCTACCTAGCCCAATCCCCTGACGCGAAAATAAAACAAAATTGCTGCCGCTTGGACTCGAACCCAAGCCCCCACCGGCGCTACTTCCACCCCTAAAGCAAGCGTAGCATGAAGCCACTTTGCCGATCCTTTCTTGTGCCTTAAACGCCTAATTAATTGTTTTAAACCCTCAGAAACCAAGCCCCCTCTTTATTACTTAAAAATCCAAAATTTTCCACAGCTTTCCCCTATTATCCGAGCATTCTCAAAACCTCTAAAACACCTCTAAATACACCCAAAAACCTACCAACACCCGAATTACACACAACCTGCATAGCCCCTAAACCAGGGTGTTACACTACGAGAACGACCGCTCGGAACCGGTAGGCGTATCGATTGGACCGCTTTAGAGCAAGTCGGCCTCGCAGACGATGTTCGAGCCTTGCTCACCACCGACCCGTGGGATAAATTTTTCACAATCATAGAGCCGACATATTTGGAATTCACATTAGAACTCTGTTCTACTTTCCAACTACAGACAGTGATGGCAAATTTCTATGATCCAGGAACAATACAATTTCGTCTCGGAGGTACGACAACTCAACGTGCCACAATTTGGAGCCACACTAGGACTGTACACCGACAAATTTGTAGAAGAGCATGACCTCTCCGAACTACACCGCCATATTCATTACACCCCTGCAAGTTGTTGGTACGAGATAGGAAAAGGCCCTTACGATCCCAGCCATTCCAAAGCGACAACTATGACCCCATCTCTGAGGTACATCCACTCTGTTTTGGCCCACACAATTACAGGAAGACGCAAAAGCACCGGTGTGGTGAATACACACGACGCCTACTACTTATTCTGCATGTCGAACGGACACGTTTTTGACCTCGCCTACTTTATTGCCTATGCGATTCAGCACCAGATAGAGTCACACAGGAAAGGGATTCTTTTGATGGGCCCTTATATCACACGATTAGCCCGACACTTTGGCCTCCTAGAAACCGATGCCCAGAGCTCTTCCCTCACACTGATTGGGCAAATGGCACCTCAGGGCATTCAGACGATGCTGCATATGAGGATGATTAAACACCGTCGTGGGGTGATCCTCCCAATACCGATTAGCCCATTCCATCGACATTAAGAACTCGAGGACATTATCGACGATGTCCCACAGAGGCACCATCCCCACCAACGACCCTCTCATATAGCGCGGTCGCTTATCGATCTCTCGCACGCTTTACACGTTTGAGCGGTATTGCACTCAGCTTCAGCGACACAAACAGTGCGACGGTTTTGATGGGATTGAGGCTACCCTCCAACAGATATGCCAGCACCTCCACATCTCATCAGCAGAACCACCGTAGGACCCGGCCGATGACGAGGACCTTTAAGTCCTCGACTGTGCCGTATAGGAAGACATTAAGTACCTCAAAAGTGATTTCTTCATTTGTCTTGAGGTCTGAATTGGTGATTCGAGGGTCTTCCTTATTCAACAATACCTGATCCCTTATTTTGAAGTGATTTGTTGTTCCTATCAGCTCGTTTGGGGTTTCCTTCGATTTCACTTCGTGTATTCCTAGTTTCTCTTTAAAGTGTGTTTTACACTCGTCTAGTTCATCGACCTGAAGCCTTAGTTCTTCATGAATTATTTCTTTATGTGTACGAGGTCTAAGATCTAGCTCGAGAGGCAACCCGAGCACTAACCCCATTAATTTTTACATTTTTTTTAATTCTTCTTTTACTTTCATTTTTCCTTTTTATCACCTAACTATAAACTAACCAAAGTGCATATTTCCAGACCACACGGCCTTACACACGGCCGTGGCCGTGGCCGTGTGGCCACCACAGGAAGGTACAAGGGCGGGGACAACCACCAGATCCATAATTTCTATTTAGACCCCCTTCTTCCTTTTTCTTTTCCAGTTATTTTTCTTTTTTCATTTTCCATTATTTACTTTTATTTTTATTTTTATTTTTATTTCTTTTAATTTTCTTTTATTTTCTTTATTATTTTCTTCTTATTATTCATTCCATTTAGATTTAGCTTAGGATACAATAAAATTAGGATGGCTGCTTCGAGGACTCAAACAGTTCAAGACACTTCCCCATGTTCACCTCCAATCCTATCCGGTTTCTTTTCATTGGCTTCATCCAAAATTCAGGAAGTTTCACTTCTCTCCCCACCTTACGATTTTATGATTATTTAGATATTATCTATCTTTGTACATCGAGGGCAATGTACATCTTAAGTGTGGGGGGGTGAATCTTAGACGTGCCTAATTTTTTTCATGATTCTCAAAATCCTGAATTTAGTCTTGTTTGAAAGTAATTTCCTTATATTGCTAATTAGGATGAAATTTCTGATGATTTATGATTTTTATTGATATGTTTTAGATTAAGTCATTGATAATTGTGCATTGATAATTAAATTCTAAGAATACTAGAGAATCAAGCATAATAAGTCTATTTTTCTGAATTAAAAATTTTCTAGGTCGTCTACCTGAATTTAAATTTTACCTTGAAATTTGATATTTACAAGGTTGATGTCAAAAATACCCATAATTTTTGTGAGTTTTTGAGCCTTATAGAGCATATATTCTTTTTCTTGCTCACTTTATTGATTATGAGTATGTCAACACTGATTTGTTATTCTAGAACTTGCATCGATTATACATGTCGAGACCACACCTATGATTTGATATACAGAGATGATTAAGGCACCTAGGTTTTAACCCACTAACTCCATTAAAAGCCTACCTTCACAATTAACCCCTAGTGAACCATTTTTTTTAATCCTAACAACCCTTTTTATTGACATAACCGCTAATATTAACCCAGAAACCCTTTGTTTTTGTTATCCCCATTCCTTTTGACGACCCTTATATCGAGATTTGATTTGATTAATAGCCTAACTATGTTTCTTATTTTAGTAATTTCTCCTTTGTTATGTATTTATAGTTTGTTCTTTAAAAAAAAATGACGAAGTATATTCATTATTAGTTATGTGATTAAATGAGCTTATACATTTATTTAAATTCCAAATATCGAAGAAGAAGCTCGTATTATTAGTAATATTAGTTTTCAATTGATGTAATTATTATTATTAGTTCATTAGTTCTTAGTTAGGTAATTTGTCAATTCAATCTCGATTCTAACCCTCTAATTCACCCTTATTCCACACCTTAACCCTAGCCCCAAGCATACAACCCTAACAAAGACCTTTTGATTTGTGTTTCATCTCATATTTCAGTGGTGGAGATTTGATTTTCATGCAAGCCTATGGGATTAACTCTTCATGTTTGACTTTTGAGTGCCTAAATTTTGAACCTTAAACACTTTGAGTGATTTGCGTGAATCTCTAGTTAGGATGTCAATCCTTGTTATTTTTGAATCAGAGGTAATTATTTAGATGAAGGGAAACACCTATGTTTTGTGCTACAAAATATAAGGCTTATAGTGTTTGAATTTTTAGGACTCTTTGAGTTGAAATATCCATGTATAAATTATCCCTGAATTATGATGAGACACTATCAATGACTATTATGAATTATAGGAAGTTCGTTTTAATTGTAAGTTGAGAATTTTGCTTGAGGACAAGCAAAAGCTTAAGTGTGGGGGTATTTGATAAACTGAAATAGTAACATATTTTAATCCCACATTTAGTATGCTTTTGGATGAATTATCCCTTGATTTATGTAAAAAGGAGCTCTTAATCCTTTCTTTTCATGTCTTATACTCAGGAAAGCACCCAAGGATAAAAAGAATGAGAAACGGGCTTAAAACGAGACAAATGGGCCAAAGCATGAAATCGACACGGCCTGGACCTTAGCCCACACAGTCGTGCCTCACTAATCATCTAGAACACGGTCTTCCCTCGATTCACACGGTCGTGCCTCATTAAAGAAGTCCGAGCACGGCCTGGCCACGATCCACACGGGCGTGTGCCATGGCCGTGTCCCTGTCGCTGGAAAGAGCAATTTCACTCGGATTTGGATGCTTGGAGGCAAAGAAACAAACTCCAAAGTCTAATTAAACCCCCAATTAGGAATTGCACTCAAATTAGGATACTTGAAGGCCAAGTAACACATCTCAAAGCCTATATAAACACCCTAGGGGGCAACTTAATCGGGGAGTTGGACAAAAACCCTCTGTCGAGGGGAGCCCAAAGCCATCGTCTGGGGGTGAGCTAGGCCAAGAAGCCAAGCCGAAAAGGTCAGATTTGTGGGAATCACTCAAAGATAGCCAGTTGATCCATCTCAAGAAGCCTGAATTCTACTCAAGACGGCGGATCTCTCCTTCAATTCCTTCAGGGAGTTTTAGGGATTTCTTATGTTTTGTTTTATCTTTTCTCTTGAGATGTTTTCTTTTATTATTATGAACTAAACCTTCAGATACCCGAAGGGGATGAAACCTATGATGAATCTTGTTATTTGATTTTTTGAATTATATGATAATAACTTAGTTTGTTCTTAATTGTGTGAACTTAATCCAAATCTAATGTGCTTAGGTGGAGGAGGAATAGACCCTGCCTAAGAGTAGATAAGCGGAGTTGATCGCACACCTAGAGATAGGGTGATGAGATTTTGCCGGATTAGGGTGAAACCTAATATGGGAGTCCACAGATCGATTTACTACTATTCTAGGGGGTTACTATAAGAGAAAGAGATTTCCACTAGTTAACCTAGGGTTAGACGGTATTCGCTTCGAGAGAGGGTTTAATATACGTTAGGGAGTCTCACGGATCAAACTAAGTAAATAAATCATATGGTTCAAGGTTAGATAACAAGTGAAGTCTAGGTGGATTCTTCCTAAGGGTATCGCTTGAGTCAACTGAGTTTTCCCAAAAGTTATTTCCCGAATTCATTCTTTTTGTCTTTGCGTCTTAGCTTAGTAAGTAGATTAGTTTTAGTTTAAACAACCATCACTTTATATAAAGGCTAAATAATAAAAAGACGGTGAGTATTAGTACTTTTAGTTCCTTTGGGTTCGACAATCCGGTCTTGCCTAAACTATACTACTGTTCGATAGGTGCACTTGCCTTTAATCATTGTCAGAGTTAGTTTCCAGGTTCGATCATTCTTTTATAAATTTTAAAACTCTGATTTACAGCGATCAAGGATTTTGCTTGAGGATAAGCAAAGGCTTAAGTGTGGGGATATTTGATAAACCATAATTTACACATATTTTAACCCCATGCTTAGCTTACTTTGGGATGAATTTTGATTGAATTTGAAGAATTCGATGCTCCTAATCTCTTAATTTCATGTTTTATACTCAAGAGAGCTTAGGAAGTCGAAAAGGACAAGAAATGGGCCAAAAAAGGGGCAAAATGGCCTACTTAAGAAATCAACACGGCCTAGACCATTGGGCACGGCAGTGTGTTTCGAGCAAGGATCAACCATGGCCTGGACTATCGACCACGGGCAGATCACACGGCCGTGTGTGGCGAGCAGGAATGACCACGGTCAAGGGAGTCCACCACGGGCGTGTCACACGGGCGTGTCCCTACCGAAATCAGGATGAAGTCTATTCGGAATAGGATACTTGTGGGCCAAGTAAGGCATCTCAAAGCCTATATAAACACCCTAGGAGGCAACTTAAAAGAGAGCTCGACAAGACGTCGAATAGACGCCGAGTAGAAGGAGAAAATACTCCAAGACAGCCGTCGGAAACAGCTTAGGAGAAGGATCTCCATCAAGACTAAGGATCTCCCATCAAGTTCTTTAGAAGTTTTTGGGTTTTCTTATGTTTTGTTGTTTTCCCTATTCTAATATGTTTCCGTCTTTTAGTATGAACTAAATCCCTTAAATATATAAGGGGATGAAACCTAAGACGGATCTTATTATTATTTGATTTATAAGATAAATACTTGTTCTTATTCTTAATTGTGAGTTCTTATTCTTGTTTTGACAATTCAGGTTATTAATCCAAGTCGAATGTGCTTATTCAGTGGAGCAAAAGTCCCTGTTTAAGAGTAGATCAACACAATTAAGCGGAGTTGATTGCAACCCTAGACATAGGGCGACGAAAATCTGCCGGATTAGGGTCAAACCTAATAAGGGAATCCATAGATCGAGTTAATGCGACATAGGGGTTTTAATTAGAAAGAGATTTCAATTAATCAACCTAGAGTCAGTTGTTAGTAGCCTCGAGAGAGGTATTAATATAATTTAGGGATTTCTACAGATTAAGCCAAGTTAATAAATCGCATGAATCAAAAGTAATAAGTAAAGTCTAGGTGGATTCTTCCTTAGGTATTGCCTATCTCATATAAGTTTTCCAAAAGTATTTTCCCCAATTTACTCTCTGTCGCGTTCATAGTTAGTTAAATTAGTTAGTAAATTTTAGATTAAAAATAAATCCCCTTAATTATTAGGCTAGATAATAAAAAGATAGTTAATACTAGTACTCTTGGTCCTTGAGGATATGATATTCCGGACTCACCATAGCTATACTACTATTTGATAGGTGCGCTTGCCTTTGTCGAAATAATAGTTAGTTTCGAGCTCCATCAGAAACCAAGAACACACGAAGCGAAACCGAGGCAACTCCATGACGAGCTTAAAGGAAAAGCAAATCACTTCAAGGTTGGAGATCAGGTATTGTTAGAGAAAATAGATCCTCGAATTGCCACTTCAGACCTTAATACAAACGGAGCGATCCCTTTCACGGTACTCAATGTCTTTCCATACAGAACAGTCGAGGTAACTAATCCTAAGTTCGGCACTTTTAAGGTGAACACTACTCGAACCAAACTGTATAGTGATAATAGAATTGATCGCAGGAGAGAGGAGTGTAAACTCCTCGAACCACCATGAGTATGCGAATGAGAGGTAAGTCTAGCTTAAGACTTTAAACAAGCGCTTCTCGGGAGGCAACCCGAGCACTAACATCACTAACGTCCATATTTTTTATTTTCAGCATCTAACTAAAAACTAACCAAATTAATAGGCGCGGGTTTTCCTACCCACACAGCCTTGCACACGGGCGTGGGCGTGGCCGTGTGAACACCACGAGAAAGGACATCGGCGTGGCAGTGACCGTGCGGAAATAGGACAAAATTTTCCCCAAAACATGGGCTGCGATAAAATGCCACGGCCGTGCGATGCGGCCGTGGTCGACACTGACTAAAGAACACGGGATGTTGATAAACCCACACAGGCGTGCCCTCAAACCGTGGGCAATACTGAGTGAAGCACACGGGCGTGCGACGCGCCCGTGCCTATAAGCCGTGGTCAATACTGATCAATCAACATGGGCGTGGAAACCTCTACACAGGCGTAGGAGAAACGAAAGAAGCATCACACGGCCGTGCGATTCGGCCGTGTGACCTAACACACCCAGGGAACACGGGCGTGGGTCGCTACCATGTGTCCCAATCTCTATTTAAACCCCCTTCTTTTGTTCACTTTCTCCCCCAAATCTCCTTCTCCCAAACCCTATCCACCGCACCCCTTTCCGACCACCGCTCTCCTCTTCCACTTTCTTCCTTCCTCCCTTCTTCCTCAGCCCAAAAACCCCATTTTCCCTTTTCTTTTCCCGTTGTCTTTCTTCCTTCTTTTTCCTTTCCCCCTTTCCCTTATTTCTTCTTTGCACCGCCACCACACCAACCACCATCCTTGCCACCGTTGGTCACTCTTTTTCCCCTTTAGATTCATATCTATTTTTCATTATGTATTTTTTTTTATTTTCTATTTTGTTCTTATTCTTCATGCCATTTAGATTTAGCTCAGGGTACCATAAGTTCATGCTGGCTGCTTCATCAAACTTGATTTCAAAAGGTTCAAGGTGCTACCGGAGTATCCTCCCCCACCTTCACCTCTGCTACATTCAGCAGGTTTCTTTTCATTGACTCTATCCAAAATTCAGGAAGTTTCACTTCTCTCCCTATTCGGTGATTTTATTACTATATTTCTATTATCTATCTTTGTACATTGAGGACAATATACATCTTAAGTGTGGGGATGTTATTTAATTGATTATCAGAAAATCCATGAATTATGTCTTATTCTTAAGTAATTTTCTCATATTACTATTAGTATGAAACTTTTAGTGATTTATGATTTTCATTGATATGTTTTGGATTAATTCATAGGTAATTGTGCATTGATTGTTTAAACTTTAAGACATTAGAGAATCAAGCATGATAAGTCTATTTTCAGAATTAAAAATTTATTAGGTTGTTTCCCTAAATTTAAATACTACTTTGAAGTTTGAAATTTGCAAGGTTGACATCAAAAACCATAATTTTTGTGAGATTTTGAGCCTTTTAGAGCATATATTTTTCTTGCTCACTTTATTGATTATGAGTGTGTCAATATTGATTTGTTATTCTAGAACTTGCTTCGATTATGCATGTCAAGACCACACTTTTGATTTGATATACAGAGATGATAAAGGCACTTAGGATTTAACCCACTTACTCCATAAAAAGCCTACATTCATAGTTAACCCCTAGTGAACCCCTTTGAATCCTAATAAATCGTTTCTTGATTTACCCTTAATATTAACCCAAAACTCACTCTTTTTTATTCATTAAGAATTTTCCCTATTGAATTAACCCCTTTTTGTCGAGATTTGATTTGAGCAGTTGCCTAACTATGTTCTTTATTTCAGTTGTTAAATTCTCTTATTATAAGATAAATACTTGTTCTTATTCTTAAAAAAAAAGTTGGAAATCTATTCATTATTAGTTCTATGTTATTTGAGCTTAAGCGATTAATTTCACATTCTGAGAAGAAGCTCGTATTATTAGTGATAAGTTTTCAATTGATGTAATTATTCAGTGTTAATCTATTTTTTAGTTAGGTGAATTGTCAATTCGATCTCGATTCTAACCCTCTAATTCAGCCTTTATCCACACCTTTAACCCAAGCCCCGTTACAACCCTTTTTAAGACCTTTTGATTTGTGTATCATCTCATTCTATAGTGGTGGAGATTTGATTTTCACGCAAGCCTATGGGATTAACTTTTCATGTTTGACTTTTGAGTGCTTAATTTGAACCTTAAACACTTTGAGTGATTTGAGTGAATCTTTAGTGAGGATGACAATTCTTGCCAATTTTGAATTAAAGGTGATTATTTAGGTAAGGGGAAACACCTATGTTTTCGTGCTATAAAAAATTATGACTTAGATTATCTGAATCTTTAGGACTCTTTTAGTTAAATTATCAATGTATGAATTATCTGTGAATTATGATAAGACATTATTGATAAGAATTATGAATCGAGGAAGTCAATTTTAATTGTGAGTTGAGGATTTTACTTGAGTACAAGCAAAGGCTTAAGTGTGGGGATATTTGATAAACCATAATTTATACATATTTTAACCCCATGCTTGTCTTATTTTTGGATGAATTTTAATTAGATTTGATAAATTTAATGCTCCTAATCCCTTAATTTCATGTTTTACACTCAGGAGAGCTAGGGAGTCGAAAAGAACGAGAAATGGGCCAAAAAGGGACAAAATGGGCCTACCTCAGAAATCAACACGGTCTAAACTGTCGCACACGGGCAGACCACATGGCCGTGTGTGACAAGCATAATCAAGCACGGCCTAAGGCTATCGAGCATGGGTGTGACACACGGGCGTGTCCCTGCCGAATCCAAGACTAATTCTATTTGGAAAAGGCTACTTGTGGGCCAAGAAAGGTGCTCCAAAGCCTATATAAACACCCTAGGGGAGGACCTAAGGGGACACGCAGAGTAGAAGGCAGAAAATACTCGAAGACAGCCATCAAAAGCAGCTCGGAAGAAGAATCTCCATCAAGACTGAAGATCTCCTATCAATTTCTCTTAAAGTTTTTGGGTTTTCTTATGTTTTGTTGTTTTTCCTATTCTATGATGTTTCCCTCTATCAGTATGAACTAAATCCCTTAAATACCTAAGGGGATGAAACCTAAGATGGATCTTATTATTATTTGATTTATAAGATAAATACTTGTTCTTATTCTTAATTGTGAGTTCTTATTCTTGTTTTGATAATTCAGGTTATTAATCCAAGTCGAATGTGCTTATTCAGTGGAGCAAAAGTCCCTGTTTAAGAGTAGATCAACACAATTAAGCGGAGTTGATTGCAACCCTAGAAATAGGGCGACGAAAATCTACCGGATTAGAGTCAAATCTAATAAGGGAATCCATAGATCGAGTTAATGCGACGATAGGGGTTTTAATTAGAAAGAGATTTTAATTAATCAACCTAGAGTCAGTTGTTTTTAGTCTTGAAAGAGATATTAACATAAATCAGGGATTTCTACGGATTAAGTCAAGTGAATAAATCGCATGAATCAAAAGTAATAAGTGAAGTCTAGGTGGATTCTTCCTTGGGTATTGCCTATCTCATAAAGTTGTCTAAAAAGTATTTTCCCAATTCATTCTCTGTCGTGCTTTTAATTAATTTTAGTTTAAAAAGAAATCACTGCAATTCTTAGGCTAGATAATAAAAAGATAGTAATTACTAGTACTCTTGGTCCTTGTGGATATGATATTTTCGGTCTTACCATAACTATACTACTATTTGATAGGTGCGCTTGTCTTTATTGTGATCGTAGTTAGTTAGAGACACATCATTTCTAAAATTTCACTAAGTATTATGTGAAGTAACACCCGAGATCTGAATATGGTGAATCAGGTCGGGTTGAGGGTGTTACATGTAATTTTTTTATCTTAAATTAAAAGTACATAATTGTATTAAATTTAGGAAATTTGGTGAAGCCAATTAGCTAATTGTGTTATATTGCCATCTATTTAATTTGGTATGCTAAATGGATTAGTGAAATTCGAGTTTAGAGCCTAGCATCCTGTATTTTGAATCCGAGAATTGAGTTGGATATGGTGTGTTACATAGAACTTTTGATCAATTTTACATCTTTAAGATTTTATTCTCTTTCGTTCTCTTCAAACACCTATCGAACTTATCAAGATTCTGGTCTTGTGGCGTTCACCCTTAAATCGATCTTATCACCCCCTTCTTATCTCATTCTAGTGTGTGGCTTTCACACTATACCCTAGGTTCCTATCTCTTTATAGATAGTGGATCTCAGTTTTCTTCTTTTGATACTCTTGGTTCTCTAGTTTGCTACATAGAAAATGAGTCGAGTTATTTATAAAATTGGTTGTTTTCTCAACATAACTATTGGGTTAGAGTTTGTGTTTTTATCTATTTTATTTAACTTTGCTATTTATATGATATTTCAGTTTAAACACCCATTTTAGAATGATCGGGCAACAAAAGTGTTGTAGTAATCTTAATCCGAGTACTAGCACACATCACATAGTCTTCAGGTTTGTCTTTAAAAGAACTTGCTAATGCCTTAGCGATTGACACTCTTGAATTTCATCAGAAAACAAAGGAAAGTTTGGCGAAACTAGATAGCTTAATGAGTCAGCCCAAATAGAGGAGTTGTGAACCCAAATAGAGCTTAACATGAGTTTGATGACTCATAGAAGAGGAACGGTTCCGCCCTTTTGGATAACCAATGTAGGCCAGACTCTTGCAATGAAGAATAAGATGAAAACCCACAAGAAAAAGTAGAATCAACACTGCCTAAATTGATCGTAATTCCACCTCATTTTCTTGGAAGACTAATGGGGAATGAGTGAGAAAAAATTATACAGAATTATTTGAGATTTTCTACAAAGACGAGGTAAACATTCCACTACTAGAAACTATTATAAATATACCTCATTTTGCGAAACTTTTGAAAGAATTTTGTACCAACAAGAAGAATCTCATCGATTTCGAAAAGGTAAGTTTAAGGGAGAATGCATTCGTGCTTATCCAAAATAATATACCTCTCCAAATGTGAAGACTCAGGTATGATTTCAATTCCATGTAAAATAGGTAATGTAGGCATTAAGATAGTGTGATTGGATTCATCTATTAACATAATGTCATTATTTATTTATGAATCACTTAATTTCGATCATTTGAAAGAAATGGAGATTAACCTTTGGTTGGCAGATAGGTCTACAGTCTACCCAGATAAAGTGTTGAAAAATGTCCTGGTTGAAGTTAGCGAGTTAATATTTCCTGCAGATTTCTATATTGTGCATAGGGAGGATGAATCTTTGGGCGCTTCCAACATCTTATTAAAACAATTGTTCCTTAGCACTACAAGAACTAAAATAGACATCCTTAATGGTATACTTACTCTAGAGTTCGATGGTAAGGTTTATAAATTCAATATTTATGATTTGGTAGAACATACTAGTGAAGTGTCTGAGGTATACAGTGAGGATATGATTGATTCTAAGACACAGAATTCTTTGGACTTACATGATGAAATTCGATCGATTCTATTGCCTTGTAGGAACATTAATGAGGAAAAATTGAGTCAACTTGGAGAAATTCTTGTGGTTGAATAAAATTTTTTAGATCCAATGCAAAAGACGGAGCTGAAGCCTCTAGAGGATGTTGCCGATAACGTGAAATTACTGCCCACTTATTATGAACTTTGACCGCCTAATCTGCAAGCTCTGATGTGGGAACTGAAACCGCTATTTGATTGTCTTGGTCTCCTCAACTACGTCTTATCAGGAGACCATCAAGAGCTTCTTCCTCAAGATGTGGAAGAAATTCAAATTCGTTATCTGATTTGACCAAACAATGAAAAATGTTGGGCCAACAATATTAAACAAAGGCATTTATTGGCAGACAACCCAATTTTAACTTAATTTTGTTTATTTTCCATTCATTTTAGTAATTTAACTTTATTTTTATTTTTATTCATTTTTTATTTAATTTCTCTTGTGTAGGATCGACATTCTCTGAACCGTGGTCGTAGTTTAAAATTGGGTGTTTGGAGTGAACGATCAGTTTAGTGCATATGGAAATGATGAACATGGCTACTTTTAGAGAAGTCCCCCTAACTTTTAATTCATTCATGTTTTAGTTTATTGTGATACATTGAGGACAATGTATGGATTAAGTGGGGAGGGGGAGATTGAATTGAACCGTAATTTGGTATATTCTAATTGTCTATGGTGAAATTGGTCTATTGCTTGCCTAATCTTTGTGTATTAATTGTGTTTTTGCCCTTGTATGCTATTTTTCATTCGAGAAAATCCAAAAATTATTTTGTCAATTCCTTGAAGCATTTAGATGTTACAAAAAATTTGATTCTATAATTTGATTCTGACAAGAAAACACTTAGATTCACATAATTATTTTAAAAAACTCGTGTGCGAAATTGAATGTTCCATAATGTTGTTTTGTCTTAAATTGATTGAGACATTTTATTTGCATGGAATTTTTTTGCCGTAAATAAACTTTTATTTTATTTGTGTTCTAAAAAATTGAAAAAAAATAATGAAAAAAACTAAAAAAAATAATTGAAGAAACACTTCGCTATTTGTTTGGATTATGGTGAAGTCTTAAAATTGTGATCGATTGAGTAACTGGAGTCAGGTGCTTGGGTTGTCATTTGTTTTTGCGTCAAAAGATTGAGTGACATTCTAAGCTATTTACTTACTCTGCTAATCTTAACAATCAGGAGTAGAGCTAGTAGCCATCTAGAGATGTGATGAATTGAGTAAATGAGGGTGGGGTGATTAGGTTGTCATCCTTCTTCACATAAAAGGATTTAGTGGCACTCAAGAAAAGCTTTTTAATTTTAAAAATAAAAAAATAAAAAAAAAGAACACAAGAAATGGGGCAAATGGTTGTTTATGGTTGCAAATTTTTGTTTAATTTTGGTGTCTTGGTAATTTAGCATAAATTGATATTATGAAGCCTAATTATGAGAAAATTTGATAATTTGTATGCCTAATTGAGTTGCAATTTGACATGTTTTGCTTGAGGAAGATGGTTGTAGAATAAAAGTTTTACTAATTTTTATTTGTTTGATTTAATTGAGAATTGTAGTGATTGAACTAACTTTGATGATTGTAGTATGCTCAGGTTGATAAATGCATGAAATGCTTGAGGGCAAGCATGGATTAAATGGAGGGGGTTTGATAATGTGCTTAATTGACATACTTTTATTATTTATTTTAATTAATTTTGGACATGAATTTTCCCTAATTTAGTACTTAATTGATCATTTTCTATGTAGATACAATTATTATCCAATGTGTCAGGAAAAAAATATTTTAGGATTATTTTATTATTATATCTATTAATATTTCTTGTATTTTTACGTTTGTCTCTTTATTTTAGGTTTTATTAACTTATTATTATATAACAAAACATGAATAGTACTGGGGTGGCACTAACAACCACCCTTCATTTAGGTTTAGGTTTTATTTTATTTATTATATATATAAATTAGATAATTTAGAAAAGGGGTGGCACACCCTTTTAACTTTTTAGATTTTATATTATATATAGTTAGAGAGGTAAAAAGGGAAGGGAAATAGTGCACAGCTAAAAAATATTACAATTTTTCTTTTTATTTTCTTTAATTTATTTTCCATTTGGTTGTTCTTTAGTTTTATGAATTAGTTTGATCTAGTTTTAGGTCGATTTTTTATTTGGTATTTGAAACCATGAGATCCAAAATCGTATGCGAAATCCTTTATTGCGGTATTTGTTCTTTCCTAGTTAAGGAGATAGATACTGTCATCTCATAAAGTCGTATTGACATCAAGTCAAAAAGAGCTCATTGATTCGGTGTTGTGCAATGTACAGTTGGAAGAACTGATACGATCGGTTGTCATATTCGGTTTACTGAAGAACATATTGGTGTGTCCAATTGTGCGGTTGGTTGGATCTGTCAAGGGAAATAACAATCGAATTTAAATGACCTACGTAGTTGAGGTTGTTGATTCGAGTTGGGCCTTTCTAGTTCAGAAGGCTACCGAAGAGCTAAATGATGGACGCGTGTTTCATGGTTGTTCGGTCAATAAGGGTTAGTTGTTAGGCGTTCCCGTAATTAATTTACACACGAAAGGGTTGGTGGTCTGACATGTCTTTAATTACTATAACCGACTTATCTATTGAAGGAGAAGACCTGTTATCAAGGACCGGTTTGAAACTGGAACCAAAATCGAGCCTGAAGCTAGAATACATCACATCATGTTAGAATTTGTGTGACCCGAATCTCATCACTTGTTGAAGAAATAAATACAGTGGAAAAATAAGGGATCTGTGGGGGCGAGAGGCCGAGGGCCGTATCAACATTTGATTTTGATTAGAACAGGGTTTTTCAACCCTTAAATAGATGTAGTCGAAACTCCTCTTGCATCATTCGTTTTTCAACATTAGTGAATTTCTTGTCCTCTATTCGTAGTTTTTTTCCCAAAAGGGTTTCGACGTAAAATCTGTGTGTTCTTATTTTTCTTATTTTGCGATCATTCTATTTCTATTATCAACATTTATCATAACACATCTGTTTATTCAATCTAATTTCATTTTTTTATTTTACTACTATTTTGATTTTAATTATTTTTAATCATATTTAATCCCCCATTTTTATTTTTTCGTACAGATCATCACACATTGTGGGCACGGTAGCTGTTTGACGCACCACTTGGTTAAACTGAACAACAATTTTAAATATCCTAGTTTTTATGGATTGACCCTACTCCCTATACTGCTCTTTATATATTGTTTAGGTTAGGAATATTATTTTTGGTGGATTCGACACCCATCAGTTACCTTTAGCAAGCCAAGATAGATGAACATTTTTTATGATGATTGAAGTTGTTTTGTCCAAGGATTCATCCAACTCTACCATGTTTTGACAATAACAATTCGCCACTTTCTTTCTTTTTCCTCTGGACTAAAATCATACCAAGTCCCTCAAATGAACATATTATGGTAAAGATTGCTTTCGTTATGATTTATGCTCATTAGCAGGTTGGCATAGAACTTGAGTACCATTTGTCTCACATAGGGTTTGATACGATCTCGTCTCGTGAGTTGATTTCGAGTCATAGTGTTGCCCGATCGTAAAATAGAGAAGTTTCGTTCAATTTGGTGTTGAGTGAATTCGGCTAAGTGTAGGCTAAAGCAAAGATGGTGTTTAAGTGTTTTGGAATAGTCTAAGTGAATGTTTCGGTTAAACAAAGAAAAATAAGATAACTTTGAAAGGAATAATTCGGATGGATGGAAAAAGGCTTAAGGTACAAGAAAGAACCAATACTATAAGGAGTATTGACCCGAATCTTATATTGACTCTTAAGGTGGAAAGGTTGATAGTTAAAAGGGACCTTGACCCACTATCTATGAGGAGATAGGAACCAAAGGTATCGGGGTTGAATGCCACACTCAAAGAGTGATAAGTTCACAAAGAAAACAAGTTGGACGCCAATAGCAATGCTAGATAAGTCAGCTTGAGTCTTAGAAGAACAATGAGAGTTGAATTAAACTCACAAAGATGTAAAAATTCATAAAAGCATCAAAAGTTTTCTTAACCAAAATTATGTCTTCTTACAATCTATTTATAAGCACTATTATGACTATTCGAATGCTTATTTGTGACCTTTCACCTTCAGCAATTAACTAAGGTTATTACAAGCTTTAATTTCGTTTTTAACTCATGCGGGAAATCCAATGGTCATGTCTCTTCATTTGATCCTGGTGTAGATGAAAAGGCATGACTCTATCCATTAATGAAGACTTAATGTGTTCTTATTGTGCTTAGTTGATGTCCCTTCAACTCCCTTGTAATCGAATCATAAAGCTTGTGTAACTTCCTCTTTTAATGGCGTCATAATGAAAGAAAAAAGACTCCAAAAACTAATCAGACTTGAAGAGACACTCTTGGTCCATTTGGAAAGCCACCATAATGAGCTTTGAGTAATTCAATATCCAACAAAAATGTTCCCTTTATGCACCAACAATTTAAGTGACTAAATGCACACTCTTTTATGCCAAAACTGAACAGCCATTTGAATGTGACAGCATTTGATTCTTCTTGGCAAACTGATCATTAGGTCAGAGTCTTAAAATTTATATAATGAATGATCTAGCCCAGAAACTAACTGTGACAACGATTGAGGCAAACGCACCTATCGAACAGTAGTATAGTTTAGTGGCAAGATCGGAATATCGAACCAAAAGGAACCAAAAGTACTAATACTAACTTTCTTTCTATTATTTAGCCTAAGAATTGAAGTGAATTATTGTTTAATTTAAAATTAACTAACTACTAAGCTAAAGATGCTAAGACAAAGAGAATGAATTGGGGAAATACTTGTGGAAAAACCAATTGATTAAGACAATACCCAAGGAAGAATCCACCTAGACTTCACTTGTTATCTAACTCGAACTGCATTTATTTATTCACTTGACATGATCCGTAGGATTCCTAATGTATATTAATACTGCGTCGAGGCTACTAACGCTCTAACCCTAGGTTGATTAATTGAAATCTCTTTCTAATTAAAACCCCTAGAATTGCATTAACTCGATCTATGGACTTCCATATTAGGTTTGACCCTAATCCGGCAGATTTTCATCATCCTATGTCTAGGGTTGCGATCAACTCCGCTTAATTATGCTAGATCTACTCTTAGACAGGGACTTTTGCTCCACTGCCTAAGCACATCAATACTTGAATCAATACCCTGAAATATCAAAGCAAGAATTAAGAACACATAGTTAAGAACAAATCAAGTATTAATCATATAGTTCAAAACAATAACAAGATCCGTCTTAGGTTTCATCCCCTCGTGTATCCGAGGGTTTAGTTCATAATAATAAAAGAATACATCTCAGAAGAAAAGATAAAACAAAACATAAGAAAACCCTAAAACCCCCTGAAGGAATTGAAGGAGAGTTCCTCCGTCTTGAGTATGACTCCGGCTTCTTGAGATGAATCAACTGGCTTTCTTCGAGTAAATCCCACGATTCTAACCTCTCTGGCTCAGCTCCTTGGCCTAGCTGGACGCCCCTGACAAAAAGCCTCCTTTTAGGTTGTACTTAGGGTGTTTAAATAGGCTTCGGAATGTATTTCTTTGCCTCTAAGTATCCTAATCCGAGTGAAATTTCTCTTTCCCACGGCAGGGACACGCCCATGCAGCACGCCCGTGTAAATCGAGTTGTAGGCCGTGGTTGGGTCTGCTAAAGAGGCACGGTCGTGTGCTTTGGGCCCAGGCCGTGTTGATTTCCTACTTTGGGCCATTTGGCCCATTTTAAGCCCGTTTTCCGTTCTTTTCATCCTCCTATGCTCTTCTGAGTATAAAACATGAAATTAAAGGGTTTAGAGCACCAAATTCCATAATTCAAGGGATAAATCATCCAAAAGCATGCTAAATGTGGAGATAAAATATGTTACTATTACGGTTTATCAAATACCGCCACACTTAAGCTTTTGCTTGTCCTCAAGCAAAATTCTTAACTTACAATTAAAACGAACTTCCTCAATTCATAACCTTCATCAACAATGTTTCATCATAATTCATAGGTAATTCATACATTGATAACTTAACCAGAAAGTTCCTAAAGATTCAAACAATCAAAGTTGTAACAACCAATTTTGGCCCGAATAAAAAAGAAACAAAAAAAACCCTTAACAGTCCATTATTAAGAGTCCATTTACAAATTAAACCAGCCCAATAATGAAACCCTAGCCCAATTTGTACCATCCCGCTTCAAAGAAAAAAACAAAAGCAGCCACCCCTAGCCTCAAGGTCGGTGCCGACCTTTCACCTCCCCACACACCCACCATGCACGCCAATCACGGCTACCCACGCCTCTGTCAACACCGCCACGCGCCTCGACACTGCAAAGACGAGGAAGACACGCAACAACACCAAACAAATAGAAAATGACAAAAGTAACAGAGGCTACACGCAAATAGCAGAGAAGACAAAATGAAAAAAAAAAAGTAATGTAAAAAAAAAAGCGGAAAAGAACAAATCCGAATCTGTAAAAATCGGTTATAAAAACCGAAGTAAAGCTTTGTATTTTCTTGCTCCGAGATTTTTTAAAGAACTATCAGAAATCAAAGAAACAAAAATTATAAGGTTGTTTTTCAATTTTCTCTATTTTATTTTCTTGGATTTAACACTGTTTCTTTTACTCTCTTTTTTTACTTACTATTTTTCGAAATCTAATACAAATACTAATAATAAAACAAAAATAAACAAAAACGAGGGAACCATACCTGAGCCCGCAGACGCGTCGTCGGAGAAATCGTGCCATCGTCGCAATCGGGTTCGAAAATGGGGTTCTCTGTTTTCTTTTTAAAAGGGAGTTTCAAAAGAGGCTAAAAGAGCCCAGCCTTGGACATCGTCGGCCACCGATTCGGAGGTGGTGCGACGGTGCAATGGGTGGCGGAAATGAAGCCCAATCTTCGAGCAAAAATGGAGGAGAGAAACTGAATTTTTTTTTTTTGAAAAGAGCAGGGTCAGAAATGAAGAAAAGGGTGAAGTTTTGGGTTTAAATACCCCCGTGAAACGACGCCGTTTGCTATAAAGGGGATCTGCGCACATCTCTTAAAAGGGATAGTTGCGCTCTCGGTCCCCCCTTTTTGCGGCGCTAGTTGATTAAGTCCCCTTTCGCGTTCCTTTTTTTTTTTTTTTTTTAAATCTTACCCCATTATTTCTCTGCGCGTTAAATCTGTCCTGTCCTTTTTCCACTTGGATTTATTGCAATTTTGATCCTCACTATTTTATTCTGATTTCAATTTAGTTTCCATCCTGTTTAAAAGGTTCATATATTTATTTTCTTCAGATTTGTATTATTATTATTATTATTATTATTATTATTATTATTATTATTTATTTCGAGTTTTGGTATATTATTTTTATTAAATTACATATATATTGTTTATTTTAATCTTTTTTTGACACCATTTTAAAATTATTTCACCTATTACTTATTTTTTATTATGTATTCTTGACTTAAAATTGTTTTGTTAATTATTTTAAATTGTTTTATGTGTTATTTCTTTTAAAATTGTTTAATTCATTGCCCTTTGACTATTACTATTAACACTTAAATCGTGTAAGCTATGTGATTATTATTCTTGCATGTATTATGATTTGTTTGTTCGTATTTCCATATCTTTGATATTATCATTGTCATTATTATTGTTCATATTATTGTTCCATTATTGTTATTATTATTGTTATTCATGCATGTTAATATTTTAGATTAATGATTCCAATGTTATGTATTATGTGTACTATGTTATCGTTACGCCAAATTCATGTCACATTACCAAGATTCGCGAGCATGACCCCATTCACGCTTTAAATAATGTTTCTTTAAAACATAATCTAAATTTTTTATAAATTTCATCCAAAAAAACAAAAGTTTTCAAAATAAGACAATATTCTATGTTTGAAACCCGAGAGATTGTGCCCTACGTCACTGGGTTTCAGCTTTTTCGCACACCAAACAATCGAATATCCTTTTGATATATTTTAATGCATGAGTCTCGGGAATATTGAAGACGGTCTTGGATTCGAGGATTTAAATTATCATGTCCTAACATACTGGATGTGATATTTTGTTCCTTCGGAACGAGAAAATCTTAATATTCAATTCGAGAAAATTCAAATTTTAATATTCAATCCGAGAAAATTCAAACATTTCTAAACGAGATTAAATTTTTGAATTCTTTCTAAAATTTTCAACTTTCGACATTGAGACATTAATTAATCAATTTGGTACCAATTTTGGGCGTGACGAGGGTGCTAACCCTTCCTCGCACGTGAATCGACTCTCGAACCCGCTTTCTCGAATTTCAGAGACCAAAAACACTGCTTTAGTAAACCAAAATGTTTTATTAAAACAAAGGTGATCCGATCACACCAAATAAAGATCGATGGCGACTCCCGTTTTATTTTCGTTTTCAAAACCCAAGTCGATTCCTCGCTTCAAAAAATGGTTTCGATAAATTTGGCGACTCACTGGGGACCCTAAAGAGAGTCAAGCCGTGAATTGATTAACTTTTGTCTTTTTGTCGAAAATTGAAAATTTGGTTTTAATGTACGGTTCTTTCATTGCATTTCATCTGTTTTTACGATTTGTCATCGCTTTATTCATGTTTTAGTATTTCAAGTTTTTGCATATCTCCACACATTGCATTGCATGACTGTATGGTCACACCCTTTTAAGTGGGAGTGAGAAACTACTCCTTTGTGAGGTTTTTACCTCCGTGCAGGATAGTGGATCGCTTTCGGGATACATCCGTACCTATGTCTTCGTGAGATTTTTATCTCCGTGTAGCCATAGGGAAATGTATTCCCCTGAACTGAACTCGTTCCATAAGAGCCTATAATCGGTGAAGATCGAGGAATCTGCTGGTTCGGGTACCTCTCTTTAGAACCAAACCACATATAGTAAACCTTAAGAGCCCACCTTAGGTAGAGCAGTGCAAACCCTAGTGGTTACCTAAATAGGTGTTTGATTATTTCCTGTTTGCTTTAAGTTCTTTTTGTACATGATACTGACTTCTTGTGTTTTGTTGTTATTGCATGGCATTTCATCATAAAAGGTGTTGATTCACATTCGGTTACTAGATAGAAAAGCTTAACATGGAAAAGGGGTTTCTTGATAGAGTGGAGGATAATGCGGCCATTCAAATATGGTCCGAAAGGATGCAGCAAGAGAAAAGAGACAATCTGACCGTGGGATATGAATCAGAGTTGTGGGATTTCACCCGCATCAGTGTGACTCAAAATAACCTACAAGAATTGAAGGAAATATGGGATTCATGGGGCGACGAGATCAAACAGCTATTCTACTATAATTATGGTGATTTGCCCTATCTGCTTGATATCAAGGTAGACGAGTACCTACTCCGAGCTATCACCCATTTTTGGAACCCCGCTTACAGTTGCTTTACTTTTGGAAAAGTGGATTTGGTGCCTACCATAGAAGAGTATACAGCCTTGCTCCGTTGCCCGAGGATTCAAACTGATAAGGCTTATTCAAGAGTTGTTAATGTGTCGACATTCTTAAAAAAGCTAATGAACATTACAGGGATGAGCAAGCAGTGGATTACAGCCGGGATCAAGCAAAAAGGAGATTGTAAGTGCATCCCTTGGAGACATTTGAGGGATCTGATCCTTGCGCATCCTGATATGAAAAAGAGGATTGACATTTTCGCTTTAAGCATCTACAGTATGGTCGTCTTTCCTAAAGTGTTAGGGCATGTAGAGGAAGCAGCCTCAGACCTATTTGATAGACTTGATAAAGGAGTCACACCCGTCCCTGCAATCTTAGCCGAAACCTTCAGATCATTGAATGCTTGCCGGAGAGCGGGCGAAGGGAGGTTCGTGGGATGTGCACAGCTTTTGCTATCATGGTTCCATAGCCATTTTTGGAAGATAGAAAAGGTCTCATATAAAGTCTTTTCTGAGAACTATTCTCCTTTAAAGGAATTAGCGGTTACACCAAGGCGGGACGACATTTCTAGAGAGAAATGGATAGCGATTCTCCAAAATTTATAGGTTGAAGATGTCGAATGGAGAGCTCCGTGGATGATACCTAACGAGATCTTGTATCGGTGTGGAGAGTTTGACTGGGTCCCTTTACTCGGAATATGGGGAGCTGTTGGGTATGCTCCATTACTCGTAATGAGGCAGTACCGATCAAGGCAGTTCGTACCTGCGACGCATGGATTAGCCCAGTGCGAGTTTTCATACAAGGATGATAATTATAAGAAGAGAGTTCGCAATATATCAAATGCGTGGACCCAAACCCAAAAAATGAAGGGACTCGCCATAGGGCCAATGACAACCCCCGAGTACGATTGGTGGTGGGAAAAAGAATCAATGACAATATCCCAATGCCAAACCGAGGAAACGCTCGACCAATAGAAGAGCGATTACAAGTAATCCCGTCTGAATTAGAGATTATCAAGCAGGATTTCGAGAAAAGGAGTCGGGAATTGGGAAAGAAGATAGAGCAGCTAGAGGAGGAAAAGATGCAGTTAGGGTTAGACTTCAACATCCACAAGCTCGAGGCTGAGAAATTGAGAAAAGGAAAAAATAAGGCCGAAGAGGATTTGGACAGCTTAAAGACGGACTATAAGAAGCTGCGCATGTCAATCAAAACTGCTGGTTGGGCAAAACACCAGAGCAATGGCGCCAAGAAATTAATGAAGAAAAGACCAGAGCCGATCAGTTGGAAAAAAAGTTCCAAAATGCTCGAGTAAGAGAGGACGCTTTGAAAAAGAGTCTGTTGGAAAGTCAAAGTGAAAAAGAGAGGTTACGCGCCCGAGTAGCAGAATTGGAAAAGTCACTGCATCTACACCGTAGTTGCAACTCTGTAATCGAATTAAGAGCCAGCCAAAACAAGATCGATAAGCTGAAAGGAAGGGTAGAAGAGCTCGAGATTGCACTATGAAACAGTGAACTTCGAGTTGAACTTCTTGAGGCGAACAATGAACTTTGGAAAGAGCAGCTCCACCGCTCCCAAGAACAGATCAGATATAGAGATTATGTTATGGACGAAGCTGTGGCTCAAGTTTGAGAGGTGGCCGATCATCTACAAACCCTGGCAGTTCAGGCTGATGTATTAAGTCTAATGGACGAGTCAGAATTAGATCGAGGCCGGAATTTAGCTTGGCTTCTTAGGAAAGTTAAGGATTTAGGTATTAGGGCGAAGTCGTACATGTAATCGTCTGTTCTATGTAAAGAAATTTGTTTTCAGTAAATTTTATCTAATGGAATTGAATCAAAGTCAACGCCCTTTTTGCATTCATCTCATCCATTGGCATTATATTACATCATTTGCATTAAATTCTATAAAAAGACCCTAATTGATTAAAAATTATGACAGTTACCCTGGAAACCGACAAAAACCCACCAATTACATATCGCTACAATACCCGTCGCAAAAAGAAAGCAATGGATCAGAGACTAGAGAGATTAGAACAGATGCAAAAAGATATGCAAGATCAGATGTAGGAACAATTAGCAAAAATGCATCAAGACATGAGGGATCAGATGCTCGAATCCCAGAGGAATATGATGAACCAGCTGACCCAGCTATTGGCCGGAGGACCCGACAAAGGAAATAGCCCTGTGACCAATCCTAGTGATGACAATGAAGAACCTCCCTATCCTCCGAGTTTTACCCCAACGCACACCCAAATACAACCAGATGTAAACCCACAAAGGGTACATGTTACCGTTAGACCCCAATATCATGCTGGTGCTTCAATACCGATGAACTATCCAACAGGCTCGGGCTCTAATCTGGGGGATAATCCAACTAATCCCGTCGTTCCTGACCTCGATGACCTAGCAAAAATGGAGAAGGTGAGGGTAGATGTGTCTAAACAACTTGAAGACCGGTGTAAATGGTTAGAAGAGAAATTTAAGGCAATGGAGAACGCAGACTACCATGGCAGGGTGAATGCTAAAGACTTGACTTTGGTCCCAGACCTCATACTCCCATCGAAGTTCAAAACTCCGGAATTTGAGAAATATAATAGGACTAGCTGATCGGAAGCTCACATTACGATGTTCTGTCGGAAGATGACAGGATACGTTAACAATGATCAGCTGTTAGTTCACTGCTTTCAAGACAGCTTGATCGGATCTGCGGCCAAGTGGTACAACCAGCTAAGCCGTGCTCAAATTAATTCATGGAAGGATTTGGCACAGGCTTCTATGAAACAATACGGCCATGTGACGGACATAGCACCGGACAGAATAACATTGCAAAACATAGAGAAGAAGCCAAGTGAGAGCTTTAGACAATATGCCCAGAGGTGGAGAGAAGTAGCGACGCTAGTCTAACCCCCTCTTCTAGAGAAAGAAACGACCATGCTTTTTATCAACACGCTGAAAGCTCCATTCATCAACCACATGCTGGGAAGTGCTACTAAGAGCTTTTCAGACATAGTGATGTTGGGGGAGATGATAGAAAACGCAGTCCGGAGCGGGAAGATAGACGCAGGGGAAAGCGCAAGGAGACCAGCCCCGAGAAAGAAGGACAATGAAGTAAACAATGTAAGCATGTACAACAAGGGCTATTCAAAGCCCATCACTGTTAGCCAGCCAAGGACGTTAACTGCTAGCCATTAAGGCCCACCAAGACAAGATTCCAACCCAAGGCCTACCATGGAAAGAACCCAATTCACACCGATTCCTATGACATATAGGGAATTGTACCAAACTTTGTTCGATGCACACGTGGTAGCTCCATTCCACAAAAAAACCCATGCAACCCCCATTCCCAAAATGGTATGACGCAAACGCTCAATGTGAGTACCATGCGGGAGTAGCTGGGCATTCGATCGAGAACTACACTGCGTTTAAAAAGGTGGTCGAGAAACATATCAAAATGGGAGTAGTAGAGATCAATGACCCATCAGGGCCTAACGTAGTAGGCAACCCGTTACCCAATCATTCTGACAAAGGGGTAAATACAGTAACCGAGAGTGGAGGTAAAAGGATCAAGGTTGACTTGGCTGAAGTAAAAACCCCACTGAGATGGGTTTGGAAGCAAATGGTAAGCGGGGGATTAATCACGCAAGAATCAGGAGAAAAGCCTGAAAGAGCTGGAAAATACTGTGAGTTCCACGCCGAGGTGGGTCATGACATCCAAGAATGCATCGAGTTCAGGGCCACAGTACAAAGTTTCATGGATAACAAAGAAATGGAATTTTATGAAGAGATCGAAGGATTGGAATAAGGAGAGGTCTGCGCGTTAGAAAAAGGATCAACAAATAAGGTCTACGGGGTCAATCACCCTTTGGTAATTATCCCGCGACCAAGGGTTAGTGAAGCTGGAGTACCAATCACACCAAAGGTCATAATTCAGAAGCCTGTAGCTTTCCCCTATAAGGACAGCAAAAGGGTTCCGTGGAATTATAACTGTAATGTAACGATCCCGGGGCAGGAGAACCTGGATAATACTTTGAAGGAAGGTCAAGATGTGGGCTTCTTCACACGTAGCGGAAGGCGTTATAACCCGAACACAAAGGCAGAGCAAGTTAAAGGAAAATCCGTGATGGTTGAGCAAAAGAAAGAAAAGACGGTCGGACCTGAATCACCCGTCAATGAGCCGGTGACAGAAAAAGAGGCTAAAGAGTTCCTAAAATTCCTGAAACACGGTGAGTACAGTGTTGTGGAGCAATTGCACAAGCAGCCAGCTCGCATATCAGTACTGGCCTTACTCATGAGTTCAGAGGCCCATCGTAGTGCATTGATGAAAGTGTTGAATGAAACATACGTCGCGAGTGATATATCTGTCAACAAGCTGGACCGTCTGGTCAGTAACATAAGTGCCGACAATTTCATCTTCTTCAATGACAATGAGATACCTCCGGGGGGTATGGGATCTACAAAGGCTCTACACATAACCACACGCTGCAAGGGATATACATTGTCAGGGGTATTAGTTGATAACGGATCAGCCCTGAATGTTTTACCCTTATCCACGCTAAATAGGTTGCCCGTGGATAGTTTCCATATGAAAATGTGCCAGAATATTGTGAGGGCATTCGATGGTACTGAAAGAAAGGTCATGGGAAGGATCGATATACCTCTTCAGATTGGTCTAAATACGTATGAGGTGGATTTCTTGGTGATAGACATCAAGCCTTCCTAAAATTGCTTGTTAGGAAGACCGTGGATCCATTCGGCGGGGGCAGTGCCGTCATCACTGGACCAAAAGTTAAAATTGGTAACTGAAGGTAGATTGGTCATAATAAACGCGGAGGAGGATGTCATAGCATCTGTTACCAGTGACGCCCCATATATAGGGGTCGACGACGAGGCGATAGAATGTTCTTTCCGATCACTAGAATTTGTCAACGCAACCTTCGTCGTCGAAGGCAACAAGATTCCCATACCCAAAATATCCAAATCCACGAGGATAGGCCTGTAAATGACAGTTGGAAAGGGAGCCTTACCAGGAAAGGGACTCGGGAAATGCCTTCAAGGAAAGACTGAGGTGACAATGCTGAAAGAAAAATGAGACCGCTTCGATTTAGGATTCAAGCCAGATGTGAAGCAAAAGAGGAAAGAAGTGGAGAAAAAGCAAGAGAGAAAAGGGCACGTTTGAGCGATGAAGAAGCCAAATGGGAGCCAATGACCTTTCCTCATTTATCCAAAACATTTGTTTCAGGAGGGACCATATACCCTGAACAAAGAATGGTAAGAAGAGAAGTAGTGGAGGAAATGTTAGGAAGTTTGAGCATAAACGCTATATCCGAGGAAGGAACCGAAGAAAGAGATTTATCTGGGATTTGCCCTTACCCTCCTGGAAGTGTTCTGGACAATTGGACCATGGAAGAAATTCCTGTAGCCTTTAGAAATAATTCAGAGTAATGCTCAAAACACACTTGTTGTTCTAAGCCTAGGAGCAATAAGAAACCTTTTGTTAAATAGGCATATGTCCAAATATCTATATTTTAATAAAATGCACCCTTTTGTATAATTCCGAGCAAATATTCTTTTATTCTTTCCATTCACCACCAGAATATTCTTTACATTCCATTCATGCAAATAATCATTCTTAGATCCTTTTGTTTTTGCATCTTTCTTTGCCCTTCTAATAGGTCCTCAGATATCAATGATATGAGTGATGCTGTTATTAACTCAGAATCTCCTTTTGAACAAGATACGAGTATGGAGGATTCTCAGGATTTTGAAGATGACCAGGACCGTAACATATCTCTTGATTTGTTAAGGATGGTGGAGCAAGATGAGAAACAAATCCTACCTCATAAAGAGTCAGTGGAAACTGTGAGCTTAGGAGAAGGAAAAGAGTTGAAGATTGGAGCTAGCATTGCCGCAGAAACGAAGCGAGACCTCATTGAGTTACTCCAAGAATTCAAGGACGTCTTCGCATGGTCATACCGGGACATGCCCGGGTTAAATACGGATATCGTGGTACACCGACTCCCTATAAAGGAGGAATGTAGACCAGTTCAATAGAAACTCTGAAGGATGAGGCCCGACGTTTTGTTGAAGATAAAAGAAGAGGTCATAAAGCAGTTTGATGTCAGTTTCTTGTAGGTGGTTAAGTACTCAGAGTGGGTAGCCAATATAGTACCCGTTCCTAAGAAAGACGGGAAGGTACGGATGTGTGTGGATTATAGGGATTTGAATAAGGCTAGCCCAAAAGACAATTTCCCTTTGCCTCACATTGATACCTTAATGGACAACACGGTTGGTTATTCACTTTTCTCTTTCATGGACGGCTTCTCTGGGTACAATTAGATTAAGATGCACCCCGAAGACATGGAGAAGACCACGTTCGTAACCATGTGGGGAACGTTTTGTTATAAGGTAATGCCATTTGGACTGAAAAATGCGGGGGCAACGTATCAAAGAGCCATGGTAACTCTTTTCCATGATATGATGCACAAGGAGATTGAGGTTTACGTGGACGACATGATTGCAAAGTCTAGGACTGAGAAGGAACATGTACAGGTCTTGAGGAGACTGTTCCTAAGGTTGAGGAAATTCCAACTGAAACTCAATCCAGCAAAATGTACCTTCGGGGCTAGATCGGAAAAATTACTAGGATTTGTAGTCAGCGAAAAAGGAATTGAGATTGACCCAGACAAAGTAAAAGCCATACAGGAGCTGTCTCCACCGCGTACTCAAAAAGAAGTTCGAGGTTTCCTAGGAAGACTGAATTACATCGCCCGGTTCATTGCACAGCTAACGGAGAAATGTGATCCCATATTTCGTCTCCTTAGGAAGCACAACCCAGATGTACGGAATGAGGAGTGCCAAGAGGCTTTTGATAAAGTCAAGCATTACTTGTCCAAAGCCCCAGTACTAATGCCGCCTTGCCCAGATAGACCACTAATATTGTATTTGACGGTATTCGAAAATTCTATAGGATGCGTGCTAGGCCAACATGATGAGTCGGGAAGAAAGGAAAGAGCAATATACTATCTCAACAAGAAGTTCACTGAATACAAGACAAGGTATTCACCAATTGAGAAGCTGTGTTGCGCTTTAATTTGGACAACCTGGAGGCTTAGACAGTACATGCTATACCATACAACCTGGCTCATCTCAAAATTGGATCCTCTCAAATACATGATGGAGTTGACTGTGCTGAATGGAAGAATGGCCCGGTGGCAGATCCTACTTTCTGAGTTCGATATAATCTATATAAACCAGAAGGTTGTAAAAGGGAGTGCAATAGCAGACTTTCTAGCCAGCAAAGCGTTAGAAGATTACGAGCCACTAGACTTAGATTTCCCGAATGAAGATCTAATGTATGTTGTGGTTAGTGAAGAAGGTGCTCAAAAAGAGGGCTGTTCTTGGAAACTACACTTTGACGGAGCTTCAAATGCAATGGGAAATGGAATTGGGGCAGTCCTGATATCCCCAAACGGAGATCATTGTCCTTTTACCAACAAATTGGATTTTGATTGTACAAATAACATGGCCGAATACGAGGCATGCATCATGGGTATCCGTGCAGCCATTGAACGCGAAATCAAAGTATTGGAAGTATATGGCGATTCTACGCTAGTGATCTATCAGCTCAAAGGTGAATGGGAAACAAGAGATCCCAAGTTGATTAGTTATCGAAAGCTAGTTTTGGAGTTAATTAAGGAGTTTGATGACATCATTTTCTGTTACCTCCCGCGAGAAGAAAACCAGATGGCCGACGCCTTGGCTACCTTAGCCTCCATGATCAGAGTAAACAAGCAAGAGGAGATGAAGCCTATCCAAATGAGCATTTACGAGGCTCCGGCACATTGCTACAACATCGATGAAGAAGAAGAGAAAGATGACCGCCCCTGGTATCACGATATATTGCGATATGTGAAGGATCGTAAATACCCTGACCAAGCAACCAAGAATGATAAGAGAATGCTGAGAAGACTAGCCAGTGATTATGTCTTGGATGGGGAAATCCTATATAAGAGAAGGAAGGATCATGTGCTTCTAAGATGCGTAGATGCTATTGAAGCTAATAAAATCCTAGAAGAAGTCCATGAGGGTGTCTGCGGAACGCATGCCAACGGTTTTACAATGGCCAGACAGATCATGAGATTCGGGTATTATTGGTCCACTATGGAAGGAGACTGCATCAGCTATGCCAAGAAGTGTCATAAATGCCAAATTTACGGAGATAAGATTCACGTACGTCCTTCACCTCTTCATGTCATGACTTCCCCATAGCCTTTCTCTATGTGGGGGATGGACGTCATTGGGCCAATATCACCAAAGGCGTCTAATGGGCATCGATTCATCTTCGTGGTTCTTGATTATTTCACTAAATGGGTAGAAGCCACTTCGTATGCAAATGTCACAAAGTCGGCAGTCAGCAGGTTCATAAAGAAGGAGATCATATGCCGATATGGAATACCTGAAAGGATCATATCTGACAATGCATTGAACTTGAACAATAGTACGATAGCAGAGGTCTGCAGTCAATTCAAAATCAAACACCACAATTCATCGCCGTATCGTCCAAAAATGAATGGTGCGGTCGAGGCGGCTAATAAGAATATTAAGAAAATCGTGGGAAAAATGACTGAGACTTATAGAGATTGGCATGAAAAGTTACCGTTTGCTCTTTATGCTTATCAAACATCAGTCAGAACCTCTACTGGGGCAACTCCTTTCTCCTTGGTTTATGGAATGGAGGCGGTACTTCCTATTGAAGTTGAGATACCTTCCCTGCGGGTCTTGTCTGAACTGAAGTTGGATGAATCAGAATGGATTCAATCCCGGTATGACAACTGAACCTAATCGAAGAAAAGAGGCTAAGAGCCATTCGCCATGGACAAATGTACCAAAAGCGAATGATGCGGGCTTATAATAATAGGTTCGCCCTAGAGAGTTCCATGAGGGAGACCTTGTTTTGAAGAAGGTCCTCCCCATACAGAAGGACTTTAGAGGAAAATGGATGCCGAATTGGGAAGGACCTTATGTGGTCAAGAAGGCCTTTTCTGGAGGAGCATTGATTTTGACAGAGATGGATGGCAAAAGCTTGCCTAATCCGGTAAATTCAGATCCAGTCAAGAAATACTTCGCCTACAAAAAAAAAAGGAAAATAGCCTAAAGCGAAAACCCACAAAGGGCGTCTTGGGCTAAAAAAGCGGAAAATGGACCAAGCGAAAACCCGCAAAGGGCGTCTTGAGCTTAAAAAAAAAGGAGAGGCCAAGGTGAAAACCCGCGAAGGGCACCTTGAGACCAAAGGGGTTTTGAATTGAAAACCCAAGAATGGGCAATTCAAATTGTTGATTGAAGGGGAGGCATGTAATAGTCTTGCTATGCCCAAATCAACAAGACGTTACATCTTGGGGCATCAACGAAGTCTTCTAAGTCTGCGAAACACGCATCAAGTTCAAAAGGGATCCTCGAGAAGATTTGCGCAGAGAAGCTCATGATATGATATCTGGGGCACCTATTTTCGTCTTATTTATTTCATATTTTAGCAAAATTTGCTGCTTTTGATTAATTTGTTCATTTCTCTTTTAGCAAATCGGCTATCTTAACTTATTCTCGTTCTGTACTTTGTCAAAATTTGATCTTTTGATCAACTTATTCATTTCGAGCTTTACTCTCAATGAAATTCCATTTTGTCCACTGTGATGATCTTTTTCAAGCATTTTTCATTGAAATAACGATTAATGGACTATTAATGTTTAAAAGGAGTTTTGCATACTACTCTAAAAACTTCTAAATATTACAAGAACCTGAAGTGAGACCACTATTCAGAACTAATCAGGTTCAGGGGTTGGGAGCGATTTAAGAAAGATTGATTTAAATTGGGCCCATCTCCTCGCATCTTCTGTCAAAGTACCATCCAAGCAAGAGGACAGCGTAATACGTCAGTTTTAGAGATGAACAACAAGCAACGACACCTTAAATAAGAAGGATCATTCTCATAACATTCTACATTCATGCAAATGTCATCCATAATACATTTAGTTAAGAGCATTAGATTCATTCTGATCATTGCGTCCTAATCATTTGGCATAAACATAAGCATAAGAAATTGAGTCTACAGGATAGGTCCCCAAGAGGACGGTGTAGCAATATCAAAGATTACAGATCTTGTCTCACTGAAGTTGCAGTAGAGCAGATCAAAATAAACCTTATCTCCCTGAAGTTACAGCGGAGCAGGTTGAAGATACAAGTCTTATCTCCCAAGAAGTTGCAAAGGAAGCATCAAGATAGCAGATCTTATTTCCCTGAAGTTGCAGTGGAACAGATTGAAGTTGAATTATCAGATCTTATCTCTCTGAAGTTGCAGTAGAGTAGATCAAAAAAAACCTTATCTCCCTGAAGTTGCAGTGGAGCAAGTTGAAGATACAAGTCTTATCTCCTGAAAGTTACTGTGTGGAGCGGTCAAGATAGCAGATCTTATTTCCACTGAAGTTGCAAAGTGGAATGATTTAAGTTGAATTATCAAGTCTTATCTCTCTGAAGTTGCAGTAGAGCAGATCAAAACAAGCCTTATCTCCCTGAAGTTGCAGTGGAGCAGGCTGAAGATACAAATCTTATTTCCCTGGAGTTACAGTGGAGTGAATCAAAGCGACAATCCCTACACCCCTAAAGTTGCAGTGGGTCAAAACAAGGCCACTCGAAGAACAGAAACATCAAAGAAGTCAAGACTCGGTGAAACAAGGAAAAATTGGCTCTTTTGAAGTCTTTGCTCCATTCTCGTTACCCGACAATGAGCAAAGAGGGGCGATTGTAATGACCAATTTTGGCCCGAGTAAAAAGAAACAAAAACAAACCCTAAATACCCATTATTAAGAGTCCATTTACAAATTAAACTAGCCCAATAATGAAACCCTAGCCCAATTTGTACCAGCCCGTTTCAAAGAAAAAATGTATAGCGACCACCCCTAGCCTCAAGGTCGTCCGCACGACCTTTCACCTCCCCACACACCACCATGCACGCCAATCAGCGGCTACCCACGCTCACAACACCGCCCACGCGTCTCGACACTGCAAAGATGAGGAAGACATGCAACAACACCAAACAAAGAGAAAAACGACAAAAGTAACAGAGGCTACACGTAAATAGCAGAGAAGACAAAATGAAAAAAACAAAAGTAATGTAAAACAAAACGGAAAAGAACAAATCCGAATGCAGAAAATCGGTTATAAAAACCGGTAAAGCTTTTTATTTTCTTGCTCAAGAGATTTTTAAAGAACTATCGTAAATCGAGAAAACAAAAATTATAAGGTTGTTTTTCAATTTTCTCTTTTATTTTCTTGGATTTAACATTTGTTTCTTTTACTCATTTTATTTTTTTACTTACTATTTTTTTGAAATCTAATACAAATACTAATAATAAAACGAAAAATAAACAAAAACAGAGGAACCATACACGAGCCCGCAGACGCGTCGTCGAGAACTCGTGCATAAATCGCAATCGGGTTCGAAAATGGGGTTCTCTATTTTCTTTAAAAGGAGTTTCAAAAGAGGCTAAAAGAGCCCACCTTGGACATCGTCACCACCGATTCGGAGGTGGTGCGGCGGTGCAATGGGTGGCGTAAATAAAGCCCAATCTTCGGGCAAAAATGGAGGAGAGAAACTGAATTTTTCTTTTTTTTTGAAAAGAGCAGGTCGAGAAATGAAGAAAAGGGTGAAGTTTTGGGTTTAAATACCCCCGTGAAACGGCGCCGTTTTGCTATAAAGGGGATCTGCGCACATCCCTTAAAAGGGATAGTTGCGCTCTCGGTCCCCCTTTTTGCGGTGCTAGTTGATCAAGTCCCCTTTCGCGTTCCTTTTTTTTAAAAAAATCTTACCCACATTATTTCTACTGCGTTTAAATCTGGTCCCTGTCCTTTTTCCACTTGGATTTATTGCAATTTTGATCCTCACTATTTTATTCTGATTTCAATTTAGTTTCCATCCTGTTTAAAAGGTTCATATATTTATTTTCTTCAGATTTGTATTATTATTATTATTTATTTCGAGTTTTTGTATATTATTTTTATTAAATTACATATATATTGTTTATTTTAATCTTTTTTTGACACCATTTTAAAATTATTTCACCTATTACTTATTTTTTATTATGTATTCTTGACTTAAAATTGTTTTGTTAATTATTTTAAATTGTTTTATGTGTTATTTCTTTTAAAATTGTTTAATTCATTGCCCTTTGACTATTACTATTAATACTTAAATCGTGTAAGCTATGTGATTATTATTCTTGCATGTATTATGATTTGTTTGTTCGTATTTCCATATCTTTGATATTATCATTGTCATTATTATTGTTCATATTATTGTTCCATTATTGTTATTATTATTGTTATTCATGCATGTTAATATTTTAGATTAATGATTCCAATGTTATGTATTATGTGTACTATGTTATCGTTACGCCAAATTCATGTCACATTACCAGTATTCGTCGAGCATGACCCCCATTCACGCTTTAAATAATGTTTCTTTAAAACATAATCTAAAAATTTTTATAAATTTCATCCAAAAAAAACAAAAGTTTTCAAAATAAGGCAATATTCTATGTTTGGAAACCCGAGAGATTGTGCCCTACGTACTGGGTTTCAATTTTTTCGCTTGGCCAAACAATTGAATATCCTTTTGATATATTTTAATGCATGAGTCTCGGGAATATTGAAAATGATCTTGGATTCGAGGATTTAAATTATCGTGTCCTAACGTACTGGATGTGATATTTTCTTCCTTCGGAACGAGAAAATCTTAATATTCAATTCGAGAAAATTCAAATTTTAATATTCAATCCGAGAAAATTCAAACATTTCTAAACGAGATTAAATTTTTGAATTCTTTCTAAAATTTTCAACTTTCGACATTGAGACATTAATTAATCAATTTGGTACCAATTTTGGGCGTGACGAGGGTGCTAACCCTTCCTCGCACGTAACCGACTCCCGAACCCGTTTTCTCAAATTTTGTAGACCAAAAACACTGTTTTAGTAAACCAAAATGTTTTATTAAAACAAAGGTGATCCGATCACACCAAATAAAGATTGGTGGCGACTCCCGTTTTATTTTCGTTTTCAAAACCCAAGTCGATTCCTGTTTTCAAAAAAATGGTTTTGACAAAAGTCATAGTTTTTATAGTACGAAAAATAGGTGTTTCTCCTTACCTAAATAATTACCTCTGATTCAAAATCGACAAAAATTGATATCCTCACTAAAGATTCACTCAAATCACTCGAAGTGTTTAAGGTTCAAAAATAAGCACTCAGAAGTCGAGCATGAAAAGTTAATCCCATAGGCTTGCATGAAAATCAAATCTCCACCATCAGAAATGATATGATACACAAATCAAAAGGTCTTTTATGGGTTGTAACGGGGCTTGGGTTAAAAGTGTGGATAAAGGCTGAATTAGAGGGTTAGAATCGAGACTGAATTTACGAATTACCTAACTAAAAAGTCGTACTAATACTAAATAATTACATCACGGAAACTTAATACTAATAACATGAGCTTCTTCTAAAGATAATGAAATTAACAGTTTGAGCTCAAATAACATAGAGCTAATAATGAATATACTTCGTTTTTTTTTTAGAACAAATCAAGTCACATGCAATAATAATAAGCTAGAATTTAACAACTGATATAAAGAAAATAGTTAAGTAACCAATCAAATCAAATCTCGTTATAGGGGTACTCAAGAGAAATGGTGATAACAAATACAAGATGGGTTTTGAGTTAATATTAGTGGGTGAGTCAATAAAAGGGTTGTTAAGATCAAAGGGGTTCACTAGGGGTTAATTATGGAGGTAGGCTTTTTGGGAGTAAGTGGGTTAAAACCTAGGTGCCTTTATCATCTTAGTATATCAAATCAAAGGTGTGGTCTCGACATGTATAATCGAAGCAAGTTCTAGAATAACAAATCAATGTTGACACACTTATAATCAATAAAGTGAGCAAGAAAAAGAATATATGCTCTAAAAGGCTCAAAATCTCACAAAAATTATGGGCTTTTTTATATCAACCTTGTAAATTTCAAACTTCAAAGTAATAATTAGATTCAAGTAGACAACCTAACAAAATTTTTACTTCTGAAAAATAGACTTATCCTGCTTGATTCTCTAGTCTCCTAAAGTTTAAATCATCACTGCTCAATTATCAATGACTTAATCCAAAACATATCAATAAAAATCATAAATAAAAGGAAATTTCATTTTAATCATAATATGAGAAAATTATTTAAGAACAAGATATAATTCAGGATTCGAGAATAATGAAAAAAGTTAGGCACTTTCCTGAATAAATTTCACCCCCCCACACTTAAAATGTGCATTGCCCTCAATGTACACATATAACAATTATAATAAGAAAAGCACAAGATAGGGAAAGAGGTGAAACTTCTTGAATTTTGGATGGAGTCAGAGAAAAAAAATCTGGGAAGTTCGGGCCGCGTTGGAGGAAGACATTTCTGTAAAGGTGGATACTAGGTTCGTGGTGGTGTGATTCCCAAGCAGCCTGAAAAACCTAAAACCAAACAACTAGAATAAAATAAATAAAATTAAGCATAAGAGAGTCAAAGAGAAGGAAAATAAAAGAGAAGAGAAAAAACATAGGTAAAATAATTGGACTCAAATGTCCTTGGCTTGTCGAGTAAATGAAGCGGCCGACATGAACTTATGTAGATCGGTCTCCCATAAGGATACTGTGCTAGGGTCCTTCCGCTTCTTCGACATAGGTAAGGTGAAAATAAAGAGTTTGGGACAGGAGAATGAGAGGGAATGGAAAAGAGAAGGGTGAAAGGGAATGGAAGAAAAGGAATGGGGAGTAGGTGGGAAAGGGAGAGGGATGTTTTTAAATAGAGATTTCAGGTCTGGTACATCCCCACACCCGTGTTCCATGGGCGTGTTGGGTCACATGGCCGTACCGCACGGCCGTGTTGTGCTTTATTCATTTTTCCCACGCCCATTTCGTGGTCACCACGCCCATGTTTAATAAAACAGTGTCGACCACGGTTGTATCGCATGGCCGTGGTGTTTAGTTAGAGCCCGTGTGACTTCCCTCAGTGTCGGCCACGGCCGTATCGCACGGTCGTGCCCATTCATAATCGTCCGTGATCTTGGGAATCTTTCGTTATTGGCTCGTACTACCTCTGCCATGTCAGTACGGATGTCCGTAGTATCCACACAGCCACGGCCACGGCCGTGTACAAGGCCGTGTGGTATTGAAATCTGCACTTTTGTTAGTTAATAGTTAGATGCTAAAAAGGAGAAATAAATGTAAAAATAAACAGAGTTAGTGCTTGGGTTGCCTCCCGAGAAGCGCTTGTTTAAAGTCTTAAGCTAGACTTACCTCTTATTCGTATATTCAGGGTGGTTTGAAGAGTCAAAACTCCTCTTCTCTGCTATCAATTCTAACAATATATGGTTTGAGTCGAGCGGTGTTTACCTTAAAAGTTCCGAATTTTGGATTAGTTACCTCGACTGTTCCGTATGGGAAGACATTCAGTACTATAAAAAGGATTTCTTCGTTTGTATTATGGTCTGAGATAGCGACTCAAGGGTCTTTCTCATCCAACAATACCTGATCTCCTATTTTGAAGTGATTCGTCGTTCCTTTAAGCTCGGTTGGGGGTTCTCTCGGTTTTGCTTCGCGTGTTCCTAGTTTCTCCTTGAAATGTGTTTTCCACTCGTCTATGAAGCCTTCGATCCTCATGAATTACTTCTTTGTTGTCATGATGTCTAGGATCTGGCTCAGTTGTGTTGTTCCGTGGTGCTTCCTGAAAAGAAGGTTTAACCGACTGGTCATTAATAAAATCAATTTTCTCACCTTGATTACTTGAAGTCCTAGCCGAGTCAAGAGCTTGAAGAGTGACTGTCTCGTCACCTACATGAAGTATGAGTTCACCTGTATCAATGTCAATTTTAGTTCTAGCAGTTGCTAAAAAGGGTCTTCCCAGAATTAAAGGGATTGTGTTGTCCTCATCCATGTCTAAAACAACAAAGTCTACTGGGAATACGAACTTATCAATTTTTACGAGTACATCTTCAACTATACCCCTAGGAATTCTAATAGTTTTATCAGCTAATTGAATGCTCATCCTAGTTTGTTTGGGTTTCCCTAGACCTAGCTGTTTAAACATTTTATAAGGCATGACATTTATACTTGCCCCTAGATCAGCTAAAGCATTATCAACTGATAAACTACCAATTAAACAAGGAATCGTAAAACTCCCTGGATCTTTTAATTTCTTGTGGTAGTTTGTTTTGTAGAATCGCTGAGCACACTGCGTTCAGCTCCACATGCGATGCCTCGTCTAACCTCTGTTTGTTTGTCAAAAGCTCTTTTAAAAATTTCCTTGAATCTGGCATCTGCGAAAGAGCTTCAAGGAACGGTAAGTTAATATGTAATTTCTTTAAAAGTTTAAGAAACTTACCGAACTGTTCCTCTGTGTTATCTTTCTTCATTGCTTCGGGATATGGTATGCGAGGTTGGTACTCTTTGATTACCGGTTTTGATTTATCATGACTTACCTCGGGCTTACCTTCCTCTACCACATCCTCTTGCCTTAGTTTGGGCTCATCTAACCCTTTACTATCATGAGCGGTTATGGCTTGAAGTTGCTCCTTTGGGTTAGTTTTAGTGTTGCTTGGCAATCTACCTTGTGGTCGTAATGACATGATCTTGGTAAGTTGACCTACTTGATTCTTGATCTCTTAAACAGATTCTTGTTGATTTTTAAGTGTTGTTTCGGTGTTTTGGAAACGTGTTTCTGACACCGCTATGAATTTTGTCAGCATCTCCTCAAGGTTCGGCTTCTTTTCCTATGGGTAGGGCTGTTGTTGGAAGTTTGGAGGGGGTTGTTGTCTCAGATTTCCTTGATCTTCCCATGAAAAATTGGGGTGGTTCCCCCAACCTGGATTATAATTGTTACTATAGGGGTTATTTTGAGATCTAAAATTATTACCCATATAGTTCATCTGCTCGCTTTCTACACCAGGGTTGTAGGATGGATGTTCCGTATTGTTTGACCCTCCATTCGTATCACACTGCATCACTGGATGTACCTGCGAAGAACTATACAAACCATCAATCTTTTTATTTAAGAGTTCTACCGATTGGATAGCATGGTTATCGCGTCGAGGTTGAAAACTCGTCGCTTTTTTTTTATTGGCCTTGTCCTTGTGACTTGCCACCGATAGTTATTCGGTGACATCTCTTCTATAAACTCGTAGGCCGCTTCAGAGTTTTGTTGTTCAAAGATTCACGCGGTGGCTGAATCAATTAATCGCTCAGTTGAAGGGTTTACACCATTGTAAAAGGTTTGGACCTGTAGCCACAAGGGTAATCGATGGTGTGGACACCTTCTCAATAGATCTTTGTATCTCTCCCATGCATCATAAAGTGTCTCTAAATCCATCTGCACAAAAGAATAAATATCATTCCTTAACTTTGCCGTTTTAGCCGGCGGAAAATATTTTAATAAAAATTTTTCGGTCATTTGCTCCCATGTAGTGATTGATCCTCGTGGAAGAGAATTCAACCACTGTTTGTCTTTATTCCTCAAGGAAAAGGGAAACAACCGAAGACGGATGGCATCATTAGAAACACCATTTATTTTGAAAGTATCGCAAAATTCTAGGAAATTCGCCAAGTGATTGTTTGGATCTTCATCCTGCAAACCATCAAACTGAACAAATTACTGTATCATTTGAGTTGTGTTAGGTTTCAGTTCAAAATTATTTGCAGCAATAGTAGGTCTAATGATACTTGACTCAGTTCCTGTTAAATTAGGTTTAGCATAATCATACATAGTTCGAGGAGGAGGATTTTCGGCTGTAACAGCCCGATTTAGGGGCTAGTCAGAACAGTGACCTCGGAATCACTAATTCAAGATTAGAGAAAATTATTTTCATGATATGTTATGTGATATAACATGTTTATAAGGATACATGGAAATTTTGGTGCCTTAATTTTAGCAAATTCTAGCTAAATTGTGAAAAAGGACTAAATCGCATAAAGTGAGAAAGTTCTATTTTAATTGCTAGAGGTACCAAATAGTCATAGAATATTAATTGGAGGTCCCAAATGTAAAATTTGGCCTTGTTAAATGTGTTGGCCGGCCATAGAAAGTCAAGGGGGACAAAGACATTAAATGATGGTCAAAAATTTGGTGATGTTAGGTGTTTAAATGAATAAAATAAGGTGAATAAAGATGTTATCATCTTTTCACTATTCCTTCACCTTATTGTACCGAAAATTGAAGATAAATAACGGCTATGGAGCTCAAAAATTTCAGCAAACATCCCTCCTCACAAGTAAGTGATTTTGATGATCTTTCTTGATAAAAATTGTACTTTTGGAGTCCCCAAAGCTTAAGCTTTCTAAAGAGGGGACTAGTTTGCAATATGGTTGAAAGTCTAAGGACTTGCCATGAGAGATTTTATGTTGTTTGATGAGTTTTTATGAAAGAAAATGAATAATAGGATGATGGGAAACAACTTTTGTGAAAGGAGTTGTCATGAAACACCTAAATGGGACTAAAATGCAAAAGTTGTAATTTGTTCATTAAGGCATGAAATTGATGGAATTGAGAATAGTTGTAAGAGGATTAAATGTTCAGCTAGGCTTTTTTAACAAGGAAATGTGATGAAAATTTATTTACGAGCCTAGGGGCAAAATCATAATTTTGCCAAAGTATAGGGGCAAAATGGTCATTTTTGCCTAAGTAGAGATTATGTTGTAATACGATCATTGAGTGGTTAAATGAGTAAATTTCATTGTTCTAGATCAAAGAAAACGAGTTTCGGACCTAGAACGGATGAAAAGAGAAATGTGGGCAAAAAGGTCCTTTTCGGCTCTTTCGACATCGAGGTAAGTTCATATGCGAATGTTGAAATTTCGTATGAGCTCATTTAGTATTCTAATGTTGTATGGAATGTATATTACTATATGAATGTATGAAATGTCTCTTGATGAGATATCAATAGAATTGAACTTAGAGTAATGGGAAATGTATGTGGAATGATATGATGATAGTTAAGGCCTCGTGTAAGACCATATTGGAATATGGCCTCGATGTAAGAATTCGTATAAGACCATGTCAGGGACATGGCAACGACATGTTAATACAAGTAAGACCCTATTGGGGTATGAATACTATGTGACATTATGTGTATGAGACTCGAGAGAGAGTTATTTAATAACTTGAGTGATTCAACGTATATGTTGAAAGAAAGAAAGTACGCGGTCGTACCACGAAAAAAGCACAAGTGTGTGTGCTAGAATTGAATTGATATGAATTCGGTATGCGATGAACCCTTAGTGGGTTATGTGTATTCAATACACCTTAGTTGTATGAGATAGATTCATTAATGCATCGTGTGAATGCGAGCGAGCATCGTAGAAAGTTAAGTAAGAATAGAAGTATGTGAGGATGTTCTCGGAAGAACATTTGAAATGGAGATATACTTGAGGATTGTTATTCATGAATGTAAAATAACGGTGAGCTATGTGCAATATCACCATATTAATAGTACCCGATGGGCTAAATGCGAAACCACCGAGATATTAGTAGCATGAGCGGCTTAGTGAAAATGTTTGATGTGTTGTTTTATATGATCATGTGGTGATCAGTGCAGGAATGTACGCTTATTAAATGAGCAGTTGGCTTGTGACATGGTAAAAATGTGGTAAGAGACTGAATGAGTAAGTTCTAAGAATAGTTGAGTAAGTAACCATGAGTTTATGAGAGACACTCTTCATGATACTTTGTAATTATGTATATCAATATTTGACGCATTATGCGAGATGAGCTTACTAAGCATTATTGCTTACTCCTTTACTTTTCTCATCTCTTATAGGTTATATTAACTAGCTCGGGTTGGAGGCCACGGGAGATGTTTTCACACTATCGAGCGTATTAACACTTGGTATGATGTATCAAGTCTTTTTTAAGTTATGGCATGTATAGGGCTAGTACCTAAGGTTGAATAAGTCATTGTTGATGTGGCCAAATTATGTTGGCCTAAGAGAACTTATGTTTGTTTGTGTATAGCCATAGATGATGGCCTAAGTTGTTTGTAATTATATAGGAATTAGTTCTCCTAGTGTATGGGATAAAGACCTCATTCTTTTCTAATCGGGCGTCTTTAGTTCAAGAGTAATGTTGATACTATGTGTAGTTATGTGATGAGGTATGAATGTATGCAAATGTGGGTGGAAAAAGGCTTGGTAGATAGCCTCTAAGTGCCCACAAGGATAGACACACGGGCGTGTGTCTCACGCCGCATTGTAACTGCACCTTAGTTTTATAAGTCAGGATAGGCCACGGGCTAATCCCATGGCCGTGTGTTAAGGCCGTGCATGTTACACGGTTGGAACATGGGCGTGTGCTCGGTCATGCGAAATAAGTCAGTATGTCAAGGTATAGTACACGGTCTAAGTCCACGGGTGTGTCAAGGCCGTGTGGATTTAGTCAGTGTCGACCACGGGTGGAAAGCACGAGCATGTCTTAAGGGCACACGGGCATGTTCCCAAACCGCATGGGCGTGTGCCTTAACCTTGGGGCATTTGGCAGAATGCTTGGGTTTTTAAGCACGGTTGTTGAGCTTGGTCGTGTGTGTCTACACACGGGCGTGTCTCATTATACACGGGCGTGTGGCCCCTGTTTTTAAAGAAAAGTTTTCTTTAACCCGTAAAAATTTTTCGAACGCAAGTTTAAGGCCTCGTAGGCCCATAATACGAATGACTTGACTAAGAAAGAGAAATTTTTAATTTGGAACAAAATTTTATAGCCCGTAAGTATATGTTTAAGGAAGTTCAAGCATAGTAATGTCTCGTATCCAGGTTTAGCCTCGGAAACGGGTATGGGGTGTTACATTTAGTGGTATCAGAGCTATGGTTTAGTCGATTCTAAGACTAACCTAGCGTGAGTAAGAGTCTAGCTATACATGCCATATGTGGACAGTGATAGTGTGATGTCTCTCGGCTCTAACAAAATTGTTTTGTTAAGACAGTGATGATTCCCAACCGAGCTAATTTCAGTAAGTTGTATGATTTCCAAGATTCATGGATATTTTCATTGAATTTCTTGCTATGTTGCTAAATGCACACTATTTCCATGAAAGTGTTTAATGATTTATTAAACAAAGAAGTTATTAAGAGCATGTATATGAAAGTCCCAATTGAAAATGAATTACTTAGGATACTCAGTCTGACACATGAGACAAGAAAGTCCGTATAAGACCATGTCAAGACATGGCATCGACCGTATTATAAGGGTCAGTGTAAGACCATGTTTGGAACATGGCATCAACCGTATTATGAGGGTCAGTGTAAGACCATGTTTGGAACATGGCATCGACCGATTATGAGGGTCGAGTGTAAGACCATGTTTGGAACATGGCATCGACCGTATTATGAGGGTCGGTGTAAGACCATGTTTGGAACATGGCATCGACCGTATTATGAGGGTCAGTGTAAGACCATGTTTGGAGCATGGCATCGACCGTATTATGAGGGTCAGTGTAAGACCATGTTTGGAACATGGCATCGACCGTATTATGAGGGTCAGTCTAAGACCGTGCTTGGAACATGGCATCGGCATTGATACGTGTGCTAGTGTAAGACCATGTCTGGGACATGGCTTCAGCGACCAAAGAAAGATCTCGTATAAGACCATGTCCGGGACATGGCATCAACATCCAAGTATGATCCGTATAAGACCATATCCGGGATATGGCATCGGTATCAAATAGTAATTACGAGTGAGACCACGTGCGGGACCAGCTTCGTGATGAGATTGTGTAAGACCATATACGGGATATGGCGTCGATCTTGATATAAGATTTTGTGTAAGACCATAGCGAGGCTATGGCATCGTGACGACATGTAAGACCATAGTTGGACTATGGCAATCGTGTTAGACGACGTACTCAAAACACATAAGACATTCTCTAAATTGATAAGCAATAGTAAGGGGAAGTAGAATCAAATGTTGAATGCTCAAGTAGATATTAATGTGGAACTTGAGTAAGTAAAGTCATTGTTCAAAAGTACGAGTAATAGAAACAATTGTGGCATGAAAAATGTGAAAACTCACTCGGGGTGAGTTGTGTGACTATGATGATATTTCATTGATGATGAATGATAAATCATATGTGTGTGGTCACGAGAGTCAAGTTATGGGACACCTGCGACCTCACCCCTTACCACTGTTGGATTATGATGAAATGTTATGAGAGTTAAGTTGAGTAAGTTCGCATTCGATTAATGCAATAATTATGTTAGTATAATTGAGAATGCTTTGTATCACACTGATACATAATACTCTACTATATAGAGTAATTGTTTTTGAAAATGAGGTTGAAGTCCTTGGGGACTATAGTAAAAAGATTTATCATTGATATATGAAAAAGATAAGGTCCCATATAAGACCATAACCAGGACATGGCCTCGGCACCGAGTTGAGATCCCGTATAAGACCATATTCAGAATATGGTAACGATATTTGATATGGAAGTCCATATAAGACCTTATCCGGGATATGGCATTGACACCCAGAGGTGACTCCTTATAAACCACCCTAGGGGTGTGGCATTGGTTTCGTGCCTACATGAATGACGACGAATTTGTGTTTTTGATTATCCCTAGTGATCAATGGGACAAGTAGATGAGTCTAGAAGTATAAATGAGATTAGTACTAAAGTCATGTGATGAAGTGAATGCAGATATTCGTGAATAAATCACGAAGAAACTAGTACGATGTGTGGCATGATATGTGCTAAATAAATGGCAAGTATGAGTAAGTTGGCTCGAAGCCTGTAGTGGTGCATGGTTAGTTGATGCCATGAAGGGATTATAATAATCTCCTTGAGTATTTTGTGTAAATATCTGTTGCCTTTCGTATGATGCAGCTTGTTCTTTTCATAACTTTGTGATTGTGTGAGAATAGTGATCGATAGTAAAAATCAGACAAAACGGTTGTCGATTTAGTTAATTGAAATTGACATTTCCTTTACCTCCTCGTGACCTTAATTGGGTACCTTGAGGAGGAAATTAGTGATGATTCGTGTATAAGAGGTGAAATCACAAGTTTCACGTTGTGTGATGGGTTTTCGGGTAAGCCGAATAGAGTTAACAAATTCGATCGAGACGTCCATGCTATCGTGAGATATGACGATCGTAAAGGTTCTAGATTGGCATAGCAAGAGAAACTCAGATGAGAGTGTGCTTAAAATATGTTCTCAGTATAGAGAAAAGAATAGATGAAGGTATTGAGATATGATTCAAGTTCTGTGTATATTCACGCATGAATCAGTAAAGAGAATAAAATTCTATGTGTACGTGAGTAGGGAGCATAATATAAAGATATGCTCATCGAAATGTTCAAACCATGATAGTTGAGTTGTAAGCTATTGAGAGAACTGTTTATTTGAAAGTTCTAGTACTGAGATCAGTCTGAATCAAGAGAAAGAGTTGACAGGTTGGTGATCCAGAGACAATCACTTTTGTGTCTGTGTTGTGAGTTAGATGTTATGAAAAGATCCATGTTAAGCAATGCGAGTTAGTTACTCGGTTGACCCTAGTTGGTAACATCTTAGTTTCAGCAAGGTTAATGACTGGAGCGAGTCTTCTTTTCAGAACAAAAAGGGTTCAGAAGAGATATAGTAAATGGTATTTTAAATAAGCTCCGAATGAGTTTATTTGAGATGGTAAATACAGGTTGTATACGTTTTTCGTTGTTGATGATGAATCCAGAACTTATACAGAGCTTTGGTATGAGATTTAGTAGTAGCATATCTAATAAAGCAAGAATAAGGAAGTACAGATTATGTGGATAAATGTTTTGAAAATAGAGTACAATTCACGATATGATTGAGATTATGGTCGAGTAGTTGACCACTAAAAGTGAGTTTTCAAAGCGTACAAGTCAAGATTTCTACAATCGGTAAATGCTTTAATGGGAAAATGAGATGAACCTTATAGATTTTAATTTTGGGTTGACAAAATTTCCAAGAAAGGAAATGTCATTTGAATAGTGGTAAGTCAACCAAGAAAAGATCCGAACGATCAATTGGACATATATAGAGTTCCAAATTGGTGGATTTACGAGTATATACCTTGAGAAAAAGAATAACCTAGGTCTCAAGTTATGCTCGACCTTGTGTATCACGGCTTAAGAGTCGTGTCAAGAGAAACTTGAGGATAAGTGAATTCGTGATTTTGAAGAGTTGATGAAAACGTTTTAAGAAAGTTAGTAGCCACTCCTCCTGATAAGATTTTCGGGGACAAAAATCCCTAAGGGGGGGAGAATTGTAACAGCCCGATTTAGGGGCTAGTTGGAACAGTGACCTCGGAATCACTAATTTGAGATTAGAGAAAATTATTTTCATGATATGTTATGTGATATAACATGTTTATAAGGATGCATGGAAATTTTGGTGCCTTAATTTTAGCGAATTCTAGCTAAATTGTGAAAAAGGACTAAATCGCATAAAGTGCGAAAGTTCTATTTTAATTGCTAGAGGTACCAAATAGTCATAGAATATTAATTGGAGGTCCCAAATGTGTAATTTGGCCTTGTTAAATGTGTTGGCCGGCCATAGAAAGTCAAGGGGGACAAAGACATTAAATGATGGTCAAAATTTTGGTGATGTTAGGTGTTTAAATGAATAAAATAAGGTGAATAAAGATGTTATCATCTTTTCACTATTCCTTCACCTTCTTCTACCGAAAATTGAAGAGAAATAACGGCTATAGAGCTCAAAAATTTCAGCAAACATTCCTCCTCACAAGTAAGTGATTTTGATGATCTTTCTTGATAAAAATTGTACTTTTGGAGTCCCCAAAGCTTAAGCTTTCTAAAGAGGGGACTAGTTTGCAATATGGTTGAAAGTCTAAGGACTTGCCATGAGATATTTTATGTTGTTTTATGAGTTTTTATGAAAGAAAATGAATGATAGGATGATGGGAAACAACTTTTGTGAAAGGAGTTGTCATGAAACACCTAAATGGGACTAAAATGCAAAAGTTGTAATTTGTTCATTAAGGCATGAAATTGATGGAATTGAGAATAGTTTAAGAGGATTAAATGTTTATCTAGGCTTGTTTAACAAGGAAATGTGATGAAAACTTATTTACGAGCCTATGGGCAAAATCGTAATTTTGCCAAAGTATAGGGGTAAAATGGTCATTTTTGCCTAAGTAGAGATTATGTTGTAATACGATCATTGAGTGATTAAATGAGTAAATTTCATTGTTCTAGATCAAATAAAACGAGTTTCGGACCTAGAACGGATGAAAAGAGAAATGTGGGCAAAAAGGTTCTTTTCGGCTCTTTTGACATCGAGGTAAGTTCATATGCGAATGTTGAAATTTAGTATGAGCTCATTTAGTATTCCAATGTTGTATGGAATGTATATTACTATATGAATGTATGAAATGTCTCTTGATGAGATGTCAATGGAATTGAACTTAGAGTAATGGGAAATGTATGTGGAATGATATGATGATAGTTAAGGCCTCGTGTAAGACCATATTGGAATATGGCCTCGATGTAAGAATTCGTATAAGACCATGTCAGGGACATGGCAATGACATGTTAATACAAGTAAGACCCTATTGGGGTATGAATGCTATATGACATTATGTGTATGAGACTCGAGAGAGAATTATTTAATAACTTGAGTGATTCAACATATATGTTGAAAGAAAGAAAGTACGCGGTCGTACCACGGAAAAAGCACAAGTTTGTGTGCTAGAATTGAATTGATATGAATTCGGTATGCGATGAACCCTTAGTGGGTTATGTGTATTCAATACACCTTAGTTGTATGAGATAGATTCATTAATGCATCGTGTGAATGCGAGCGAGCATCGTAGAAAGTTAAGTAAGAATAGAAGTATGTGAGGATGTTCTCGGAAGAACATTTGAAATGGAGATATACTTGAGGATTGTTAATCATGAATGTAAAATAACGGTGAGCTATGTGCAATATCACCATATTAATAGTAACCGATGGTCTAAATGCGAAACCACCGAGATATTAGTAGCATGAGCGGCTTAGTGAAAATGTTTGATGTGTTGTTTTATATGATCATGTGGTGATCGGTCACAGGAATGTACGCTTATTAAATGAGCAGTTGGCTTGTGACATGGTAAAAATGTGGTAAGAGACTGAATGAGTAAGTTCTAAGAATAGTTGAGTAAGTAACCATGAGTTTATGAGAGACACTCTTCATGATACTTTGTAATTATGTATATCAATATTTGACGCATTATGCAGATGAGCTTACTAAGCATTATTGCTTACTCCTTTACTTTTCTCATCTCTTATAGGTTATATTAACTAGCTCGGGTCGGAGGCCGCCGGAGATGTTTTCACACTATCGAGCAGACACTTGGTATGATGTATCAAGTCTTTTTTTAAGTTATGGCATGTATAGGGCTAGTACCTAAGGTTGAATAAGTCATTGTTGATGTGGCCAAATTATGTTGGCCTAAGAGAACTTATGTTTGTTTGTGTATAGCCATAGATGATGGCCTAAGTTGTTTGTAATTATATAGGAATTAGTTCTCCCTAGTGTATGGGATAAAGACCTCATTCTTTTCTAATCAAACGTCTTTAATTCAAGAGTAATGTTGATACTATGTGTAGTTATGTGATGAGGTATGAATGTATGCAAATGTGGGTGGAAAAAGGCTTGGTAGATAGCCTCTAAGTGCCCGCACGGATAGACACATGGGCATGTGTCTAGGTCGTTCGTAACCTGCACCTTAGTTTTATAAGTCGAGATAGGCCACGGGCTAATCCCATGGCCGTGTGTTAAGGCCGCGCATGCATGTTACGGTTGGAACATGGGCGTGTGTGCTCGGTCGTGCGAAATAAGTCGAGTATGTCAAGGTATAGTACACGGTCTAAGTCCACGGGTGTGTCAAGGCCGTGTGGATTTAGTCAGTGTCGACCACGGGTGGAAAGCACGGGCATGTCTTAAGGGCACACGGGCATGTTCCCAAACCCCATAGGCGTGTGCCTTAACCGTGGGGCATTTGGCAGAATGCTTGGGTTTTTAAGCACGGTTGTTGAGCATGGCCGTGTGTGTCTACACACGGGCGTGTCTCATTATACACGGGCGTGTGGCCCCTGTTTTTAAAGAAAAGTTTTCTTTAACCCGTAAAAATTTTTCGAACGCAAGTTTAAGGCCTCGTAGGCCCATAATACGAATGACTTGACTAAGAAAGAGAAGTTTTTAATTTGGAACAAAATTTTATAGCCCGTAAGTATATGTTTAAGGAAGTTCAAGCATAGTAATGTCTCGTATCCGGGTTTAGCCTCAGAAACGGGTATGGGGTGTTACATCGGCAACCACAGGAGGGAGTGGATTATTCTGGTGATCAGCCATCTCTTTCGTGTTATTAGTATCGTCCTCTTGCTCTTCTTCTATGTAATTTAGGCTTCGCCTTATTGCTCTATGATTTCTGCAAACGGTTCCTTCAATATCGCTGTCGTAAATTAAGGGTCCTGTCGGGTTCCTTCTAGTCATAAACTAGAGGTACCTGCTAGGAACAAAATAAAAGAAGAAAAGTTAGCAAAGTTAAAAACAAAATAAAAGTAAATTGAAAAAATAAAAAAATGGCTAAAGTAATAAAAATTGAGCGTTCTTAATATTTTGGTTCCCCGCCAACGGCGCCAAAAACTTGATCGTTATGTCAGAGTCTTAAAATTTATATAATGAATGATCTAGCCTAGAAACTAACTGTGACAACGATTGAGGCAAACGCACCTATCGAACAGTAGTATAGTTTACTCGCAAGACCGGAATATCGAACCCAAAGGAACCAAAAGTACTAATACTAACTTTCTTTCTATTATTTAGCCTAAGAATTGAAGTGAATTATTGTTTAATTTAAAATTAACTAACTACTAAGCTAAAGACGCTAAGACAAAGAGAATGAATTGGTGAAATACTTGTGGGAAAAACCAATTGATTAAGACAATACCCAAGGAAGAATCCACCTAGACTTCACTTGTTATCTAACTCTGAACCAGACGATTTATTCACTTGACCTGATCCGTAGGATTCCCTAATGTATATTAATACCTCCATCGAGGCTACTAACGTCTAACCCTAGGTTGATTAATTGAAATCTCTTTCTAATTAAAACCCCTAGAATTGCATTAACTCGATCTATGGACTCCCATATTAGGTTTGACCCTAATCCGGCAGATTTTTGTCATCCTATGTCTAGGGTTGCGATCAACTCCGCTTAATTATGCTAGATCTACTCTTAGACAGGGACTTTTGCTCCACTGCCTAAGCACATCAATACTTGAATCAATACCCTGAAATATCAAAGAAAGAATTAAGAACACATAGTTAAGAATAAATCAAGTATTAATCATATAGTTCAGAAAACAATAACAAGATCCGTCTTAGGTTTCATCCCCCTCAGGTATCTGAGGAGTTTAGTTCATAATAATAAAAGAATACATCTCGGAAGAAAAGATAAAACAAAACATAAGAAAACCCTAAAACCTCCTGAAGGAATTGAAGGAGAGTTCCTCCGTCTTGAGTATGACTCCGGCTTCTTGAGATGAATCAACTGGCTTTCTTCGAGTAAATCTCACGATTCTAACCTCTCTGGCTAGGCTCCTTGGCCTAACTGGACACCCCTGACAAAAAGTCTCCTTTTAGGTTGTACTTAGGGTGTTTATATAGGCTTCGGAATGTGTTTCTTTGCCTCTAAGTATCCTAATCTGAGTGAAATTTCTCTTTGCCACGGCAGGGACACGCCCGTGCAACACGCCCGTGTAAATCGAGTTGTAGGCCGTGGTTGGGTCTGCTAAAGAGGCACGGTCGTGTGCTTTGGGCCCAGGCCGTGTTGATTTCCTACTTTGGCCCATTTGGCCCGTTTTAAGCCCGTTTTCTGTTCTTTTCATCCTCCTATGCTCTCCTGAGTATAAAACATGAAATTAAAGGGTTAAGAGCACCAAATTCCATAATCCAAGGGATAAATCATCCAAAAGCATGCTAAATGTGGAGATAAAATATGTTACTATTACAGTTTATCACAAATGGACAGCCCTATTGTAGCTTTAAAATATGTGTCCAGCCTTTTGAACTTTCCTACAACAAAAATTGAACGCACAATTAATTTTATTTAAGAAAAATTAAACACACTATAGCTTATGCATTAAAAAGTAACAGCAAAATTAAATAACACTCTAATACAAACAACTAAGATGTTTAAATGCATAATTTAATTAAGATGTAAAATAAATGAACAAATGAGTTACTTAATGCATGACTTAATTTAATGATGCAAACTTAACTAACATGAAAGTTACATAATGCATGACTTTATTAAATGCAGAACACATATTAATGATGTTCAAACTATGACATAATTAAAGACACAAACTAAAATAACTAAAATGGATTGAAATCTTTATTTCTAGCAACAAAATATTGCTAAGTTAAAAATGAGCTGGAGTTGAGCTCAATGGGCTATGAATGAACAAGATGGGCTTGTAGAAGGTTGCAAAGCTTGCTCGGGTGACTTGTCCACATTCGTTCAATGAGCCCAGCAACATTCTCTCCCCATACTCGATCAGCTAGAGCCAAAACAGCCTCTTTGAATCTTTTGGCTCGAGCTCGAGTTATCGGTCCTAAGGGCAGCTCCAAAGGTTCCTTGTCAGCCCTTGATGAGTCTCGGGGCTTGGCCGTATCAGGGTTTTACATAACTTACAAACTCTATTAGTTTATTGTTTTCCAAAAGTGTATCGGTTCCATAATTTGCAAAGCTGGCTTCTTTAATGCTCTACTCCTCAATAAAGTTCTTCTTGATCAATGAAAGATACCTCTTGGAGCATGTTGGGGGTGAGGTAGGTTCACTTCTTTTGTTCCAATAAGGTTGCTTCTTTTTGTCTTACCTTTCTTGCAGCTTCAACAAGCATTGTAGGAAATCCTGCTTGCTTCATCTTCTTATTTCTTTGTTGAGCACTTAGGGGAACATTAGGACACTTGGTCCTTGCTCTTCTAGCAAAAACCCTCTTTAAAGATGCATCCTCATCAAAGCTCGAATCTATTTTTTGTTTCTAAATCATCAGATGATTCAGAAGAGATTTTGTAGCAACCCAATTTCCAGTGGTGTCAAAAAATACGGTTTCGAGACCTCGTTTCCATAAACTGAGTCGTTAAATAGTAAATAAGAATATTTACGGAGCTATTATATTGAGAAATTGAAATTTGGATAAGTAATTTGGTCAAAAAAATAGGGTTAATTAAGGCCCAAATACTAAATTTTAAAAGTCTAATCATTATGGATTTTTAATAAGGAAAATGCTTGGGGACTTAAAATGGCAATTAACCAAAGGACTAAAATGGCTAATAGACATATTTTAAAAGTATGGTAGTGACAAGTGATGTTATTTATCATTAGCCTAAGTTAATTAAAGATTAAGGTTTAATTAATCATGATTAAGTAAATTAACTAAGTTCAACTAAAATTAATCATAGTATATAAGTAAAATAAATGGAAAAAAAGATGACAAAGACATCATCTTCTTCCCAAGAGCCCCCGTCCACCATTTGAGAAGAAAAGAGAAAGATTTCAACTTAGTTTCATATTCGACCCTTAATTTCAAGTAAGTCCCTAGTCATTTTTCTTTGATTTTTATGGAAATCATGGGAGCTTGATTTAGCTAGCCCATGTACCAATTTGTGAAACTGTTAAAGTTTTTGACAGTTGCAATTGTTGAGAATTGAATGAATTAGGTGTGAAATTGTTAGAAATTAAGATTTGATTAAGAAAATGACTAAATTGTATAGTTTAATTGTTAGTATCGTACATTAGAGACCAAATTTAATAAAATGAAAAACTATTATGAAATTTCGATGGGAATAGAAATTAGAAGGTCCCTAATGAATATATGTGAAATTGAAGTTTAATCTGAAGCTTTAAATTGAAAGTTATGGTTGTCCCAGTTTTAGGGACTAAATTGAATAAATTAAAAAATATACAAAGATTGATATTTGGTTATGAATTGGCTGGTAATTTATTGTGTGATATGTTTTATTGATACTCGTAGCTAACATCGACGCGCAACATTCGAGAGGGAAAGAAAAAGCGAGAGTGATCGACGAGTAACCCAGAAACTCATTTATGATTTAGGGTCATATTTATTGATTACATTTTCATATTAATTGCATTTGGAAATGTCAAGGTGAGTATATAGTGATTATATGAACTATTGGATTGAGTTGAATATGAGTTGTCGAGATAGAAGACTAAAATGAATAAAATGTAAAATAACATGATTTGCTTGAAAATGATATGTGCTATGGAATTGGGTGAAAATGCATTGAATGGTATGAAATATATATGATATGTTGATAAAATGGACTGTGATAGTGAATATGATTGAGAAATGATATATGTACTAAATTGTAAATGAATTGAATATTGGCACTCTATTAGTTGTTCGAGTTGCGTCGGATATAGTTGACAGGCAATAGGATTGGTTTGTGTACGGGATTATGCGCTTATGCGCCAGGTTGCACCTCGTGTGCCGGATATATGCTTTGTGTGCTAGAATGCACTTCGTGTACCAGTATGCGCTATGTGCGCCAGGATGCATTTTGTATGTTAGTATGCACTTTACGTGCCAGTTTACCCGATGATGCACTTCGGTGCCAGTTTGGTGTGTTGCTTGCATGATCCGTGTATCTGTCCAAGTCTGAGTCATGTTAATAGGGGTGTAAATGATAAGTTTGATAAATAGTATTAAAATGAAATAGTATATGTGACCAAATTTTTATATATATGAATTTGATAAAGAAAGCTTACACCTAATGTGCAAACTAATTGAAAGTGAGCCTTGGGGGCCAAATTGAATGCGAATAAGTCAATAGATTCCAGAAATGAGTTGAATGGTATGCAATCAAAGTAAATTATTTGAGTGTCATGGAACATAATGGTGTAATGTTAATGGCATGCTATAAAGATACATAAACGAGTGTTTGATTCTTGAATGATATTGAATTGATATGTAGTGAATAATTGGTAAATGATAAGGAAGTTGGAGTTGGTCATATATGTTGCAATATTGAATAGGTTGTTTTGGCATTGTTATAAGTATGCTTACATATATTTAATGATGATAAAAATGTTTGACACTTGGAACAAGTTTTTGTTGAATATTAAGTACATATATGCATGTATTATCTTGAAACATATTGTTAATGCTTATTTTATATATATATTGCATCATGAATGTACCACTACGCTCAATGTACGGTTTGTTTGTTCCGTGTGTAGGCATAGGTGTCCTTGAAACCTTGGGAAAGTGAAGTCAGCACCTGGACGACAACAATTGAATCAACCTAACTTTGTTTATTCTTTTCATTATGTTAATGGCATGTACCTAGGGATAGTTTAGTTGATGTTGCAAAATGGTTAAATGGTTGTATAAAGGTTGTGATGTTTATGAAATTGGTCTTGGTCATGTATATAAATGATATTAATGGCTTGGTATCTTTGTTTTGGCAAGTTTTAAGTATATGGAATGATTGATTGTGGCCTTGGAGCCAAAATGATGGTTAATATGCTAGGTTGGTAGCATTGGAAAGTAGAGACTTAGTATGTTTCCAATCTCGCGACATACACCCTCAATGTCGCGACATTTCCCTTCATTATTGTGACATCCCCTGTTTGAGGTCGCAACATCGACCATATATTATTTTGAAAACTTTGCAATTTGGTCATCAGGTTGGGAATCTTTGTTACTGTCTTCAATGTCGAGACACTAAGCCCTGGAAGTTGTGATACCCACTTTAAGTACTTTGAAAACTTTTTAGTTTAATCCTAGTTCAACCCCGGGATGGTATAGAGCTTTTGTAAGATCGTATATGACTCGAGAATGATTATATATGATATTTTACACTTGAAATACTTATTATTTATGATATATGATGAAATTTGCTTGTAATCGGTTGTAGTTGCTCCAGCAATGAATGTGACATCTCGTAGCTCAAACCTGACGATTGGGTTGGGTATGGGGTACTGCAGATTTCTTTTACAATCTTTCTCTTCTTGGAGGCTCGAGTTACCATAAGGTCCTTCTCTTTATCTTTCTTCTACAATATATTTCTAAATGTTGGCACATTCAACCTCAATATGTCTGTTGCCTTTACATTCATGACACTAAATTATTTTCTTTTTGATTCTTTGTTTTATCGTATCTCATTTAGCTTTATTCTTATTGTAATTTCAAAAATATTTGTTGAATTTTCTTGTAGGAAGGGCCAATTGTTCTCATAAATTCTCTATAGAGACAATTGTTGCAATGCTAGTTGCAATTGGAGATTTAACATTCAAAGCAATATTCATTTCAGTCTTGATTTTGTCTCTTATGGTTTCTTGCAAATTCATCTCTCTGGAAGAGACATTAGCACCTTCCATACCAACTTTACATTTGAGTATTTCCTTCCAAAAGAAAAAACTTGTTTAGATATATCACAAAATTTTGCATAAAAATCAAAATGAGTTTCATCCTCAGTCATTCTTAAGTTTTCAAACCTGATAGTTAACATTTGTAACTTTGACTGCTTCACACTAGTGGTCCCTTTATGAGTGGTTTCAAGAATGACCCGAGCTTCTCAAACTAAGATGCATTTGGAGATGTTCCTAAATTCCTGAGGGTCTATGCCATTAAAAAATGTCATTTAGAGCTTTAGAGTTGTTAGCTTGATGTTTTATCTTCATTTGCAAACCAAGTAATTTTTGTTTTCACAATTGTAGTGCCATCAACATTGGTAGTTTCGAGGGGTGTCCATCTAGCTAGAATAGTCTTTCAAGCCTTCTCATTTATAATCTTTATACTCGCTATCATACATGCCTTTCAGTAGGCATCGTTTAAACCATCAAGCATAGTTGACAAGGAAATTGGACTTCCTTCCATGATTCAATAACCAACAATAAAATCCCACTAAGTTCATCTAGTGTTTAGCTCTGATACTAATTGAAAGTGTTTGAAGTTTCTAAGTAACTATTCATTCAGTTGTGACCTAAGAAACAAGTAATAAAAGAAAGACAAATGAACACAAGCAAACATTTACACAGTTCGGAATCATCCTATGTTTGCAAGACCTTGTCTAATGAGAAATCTACTATAACTTTCACTGTACAAGCTATGATTTAAACCCAACTGATATCCCCACCTTTGTAACCACCACCTCTTTCTCTTGATTACAATAAAAGCTTTCACCAAGTTTTTCCTTGCGAAAGCTTAATAAAAACCAGCAAAACAATTTTTGAACATAAGTAAATACACTCAAGAACAAGTTTCTTTCAATGAATTAAATATTTAATCTCTTCAATTCATATTCCAATGTTGAATGAGACTTCCACATAAAGAGTTAGAGCCTGGTATTAATAAGTAAACTTCAATCTGTTTTCTGATACACATAAATCTCACCAAATTATTTACCCTTAAGATAAAAATAAAAATGATTGATGTTAGAATTAAGTGACCTGAATCCTTATTTAAATAAAATACAATGGTAAAATAAAATAAAAGAAGAATCCCTATAGAACTACACTTTTTTTTATTTTATTTCAAAATAAGGTTTTTTAAACCTTATTAAACTCCATATATTTGATATTAATTAGAATAAGGTGTTTCAATCTTACTACTCTCCTATTAGAATATGGTTTTACAAGCCTATAAATAGACATAGTCTATTCCTCTTGTAATAATTTGAATTCAACATAGTGAATATTCTTCTCCTCTGCCCGTGGTTTTTTTCCCGAAAGGGTTTCCACGTAAAATCTGTGTGTTCTTTAATTTTTATTTCTCTTTTCTTTGCGATATATTGTCATTACCGACGTTATATTTTTAACAAATTGGTATCAAAGCTTTCGAGTTTTTCATCTCGATCACGGTAATGGCGTCTTTGAAGTATGAAATTTGACTGTTGGATCACAACACCAGATTTGCGTTGTGGCAGATAAAGATGCAGGCAGTTCTTGCACAGATGGATTTAGAGGAAGCCCTGCTAGGGGTAGATAAGATGCCTTCGACATTGACAGAGGAAGAGAAGAAGCACAAGGACCGAAAGGCGTTAACACAGTTACATCTGCATTTGTCTAACAAAATTTTGCAGGATGTGATGAAGGAAAAGACCGCCGCTGCATTATGGAAGAGGCTAGAACAAATATGTATGTCAAAAACTCTAACCAGCAAGTTGCATATGAAGCAACGTCTTTATGCTCATCGTTTGGAGGAAGGTGCATCAGGTACACGAACACTTGACAATGTTTAAAGAAATTCTCTCAAACTTGGAGGCCATGGAGGTTCAAGTATGATAAGGAAGATCTAGGGTTGATTCTACTTTGTTCGTTGCCCCGTCTTATTCAACCTTCGAGAGACACGATTTTATATAGCCGCGAGTCTCTCACAGTTGATGAGGTTTATGATTCTTTGACCTCGTATGATAAGATGAAGCATCTTATGGTTAAACCTGACTCTTAGGGAGAGGGTCTCATTGTTCGTAGGAGACAAGATCGGAATGCTGATGATGATCGTGGAAGGACACAGGAACGGAATCCTCGTGGTAAATCTAAGGGTAGATCGAAGTCTTCAAACTGAGGTAAAACTTGTAACTTCTGCAAGAAGAAAGGGCACATTAAACCTGAGTGCTATAAGCTACAGAACAAGATTAAAAGGGAGGCTGTGAATCAAAAAGGGAAAACAAACAGAAAATTCTGGTGAAGCTGATGTTGTAGAATACTACAACGATGATGAACTTCTAGTCGCTTCTGTCAACAATTCTAAAGTGGGGGAGGAGTGGATACTTGATTCAGGGTGCACCTTCCACATGAGTCCCAATCGGGATTGGTTTACAACTTACAAAACAGTGTCTGAAGGTGTTGGTTTGATGGGAAATAATGCTTCGTGTAAAATTGTAGGAGTTGTTACAATTAAAGTTAAGATGTTTGATGGAGTTATCAGAATACTTAGTGACGTACGACATGTTCCAGAATAGAAGAGAAAATTAATTTCGTTAAGTAATCTTGATTCAAAAGGGTACAAATACACAGCTGAAAGTGGGATTTTGAAGATTTCCAAAGGTTCCCTCGTTGTGATGAAAGAGCGAGAAAAGACCGCCAAGTTATATGTTTTGCGGGGGTTCTCTCATTATTGGTGATACAGACTATCGCTTCCTCTTCCTTGTCGGATGATGATATTACTAAACTTTGGCATATGCGCCTAGGGCATATGAGTGAGAATGGCATGGCGAATTGAGCAAAAGAGGACTTCTTGATAGGCAAGGAATTTGCAAAGCGAGTTACGTGAGCACTTTGCATTTTTAGGAAGCAAAAGAGAGTTTGATTCACCAGAGGAATCCATAACACGAAAGGAACGTTGGAGTATATTCATTCTGATCTGTGAGGGCCATCAAGAGTGCCTTCGAGAGGTGGAGCTAATTATATGCTAACTTTTATTGATGATTTTTCCAGAAAATTTTGGGCATTCTTCCTGAAGCAGAAAAGCGATGTGTTTTCCGCATTTAAGTCTTGAAAAACTATGATTGAAAAACAAACGGGAAAACAAATAAAATACCTCCGCACAGACAATGGCTTAGAGTTTTGTTCTGATGAGTTTAATAAACTGTGCAAGTCAGAAGGGATTGTGAGACACTTGACAGTTCGTCATACTCCACAGTAAAATGACGTTGCAGAACGAATGAACAGAATGATCATGGAGAAGGTTCGATGTATGTTGTCAAATGCCAACTTACCAAAGTCGTTTTGGGCCGAAGCAGCCTCTACTGCATGTTTTTTGATCAACCGATCTCCATCCGTTACCATTGAGAAAAAGACTCCACAAGAGGTATGGTCGTGTAATCTTGCTAATTATTCTGATTTAAAGATCTTTGGGTGTCCTGCGTATGCTCATGTTGATAATGGAAAATTGGAATCGAGATCCATTAAATGTGTTTTTCTTGGTTATAAAGCTGGTGTAAAAGGGTATAAGTTATGGTGTCCTGAAAATAGAAAAGTTGTGATTAGCAGAGATGTTGTTTTTGATGAAAGCGCTATGCTACCTAACTTATCTCTTAAAGACTCTTCCAATAAAGAAAATCAAAAGCAGGTGGAGCATCAGATTAATACAGAGTCGACTCCTCAAGCCAGTACAAAAATTGAGAATAGAGTTGCTTCTTCACCACAATACTCTATCGCCAAAAACAGAACTAGAAGAGAAATTAAACTTCCAAAGAAGTATGCCGAGGCTGATCTAGTTGCTTATGCTTTAAATGTGGTCGAAGATATAGATGCAAACCAAGAGCCGTCTAATTATTCTGAGGCGGTTAGTTGTGAAGACTCAGAAAAGTAGATGTTTGCTATACAAGAGGAGATGGAATCACTCCACAAAAACAGAACATCGGATCTTGTGAAACTTCCTAAAGGTAAAAAGGTTGTTCGCTATAAATGGGTGTTTAAAAAGAAAGAAGGGACTCCAGGAGTTGAAGAACCCAGATATAAAGCAAGGCTTGTTGCAAAGGGTTACAGTCAAATTCCAGGAGTGGACTTCACAGATGTGTTCTCCCCAGTTGTGAAGCATAGTTCGATTCGAGCTTTGCTTGGTATTGTGGCCATGCATGATTTGGAGCTTGAGCAGTTAGATGTAAAACTGCATTTTTGCATGGAGAACTTGAGGAAGATATTTACATGCAACAACCAGAGGGTTTTACAGTATCAAAAAAAGAGGACTATGTTTGCTTGCTGAAAAAGTCCCTTTACAGTTTGAAACAGTCACCAAGACAGTGGTACAAGAGGTTTGATTCCTTTATGACTTATCATGATTTTAAAAGAAGTAGTTTTGACATCTGTGTTTACTTTAAGAAAAATAATGATGGTTCTTTTGTGTATCTACTTCTTTATGTTGATGACATGTTGATAGCAGCAAAAGATAAAGGAGAGATAAGAAAGGTCAAAGCCCAACTAAGTGAAGAATTTGAGATGAAAGATTTGAGACTAGCAAAGAAGATACTTGGTATGGAGATTCTCAGAGATAGAAAAGCAAGTAAATTGTACATAAGTCAAAAGGGGTACATTGAGAAAGTTCTTTGCAAGTTCAATATGCAGAGTGCTAAGCTTTGTTAGTACTCATTTAGCGACCATTTTCGGACTTTCATCGGCTTTGTCTCCACGATCAGATGATGAGATTGAGTACATGTCACATGTTCCATACTCTAGTGCAATGGGATCTCTCATGTATGCTATGGTTTGTTCACGTCTAGATTTATCATATGCGATCGGTCAGCGCTTAGCGGATACATGGCGAATCCCAAAAAAAGAACATTGGAAAGCGATTCGATGGATTTTAAGATACTTACGAGGTACTACGATGTTTGCTTACAGTTTGGAAGAACTAGAGATGGAGTCATTGGGTATGTTGATGCTTATTTTGCTTTGGAGACCTTGATAGAAAAGATCTCTCACTTTGGTTATGTCTTTACAATCGGAGGTTGTGCAATCGGTTGAAAGCTACTTTGCAAACTACGCCTCTTTATCTACCACTGAAGCTGAGTACATGGCGATTACTGAGGCTTGTAAAGAAGCTATTTGGTTTAAGGGACTCTTTAGTGAGCTCAATGAAGACCTTCAAATTAGCACAGTATTTTGTGACAGTCAGAGTGCCATCTTCCTTACAAAAGATCAAATGTTTCATGAGAGAACAAAACACATTGATGTTCGGTATCATTTTGTTCGTGATATTATTGCTCGTGGTGATATTGTTGTGAGCAAAATTAGTACTCATGAAAATCCTGCAGATATGATGACTAAGTCACTTCCTATAACCAAGTTTGAGCATTGCTTAGACTTGGTTGGTGTTCATTGTTGAAGTTAAACCCTTAAGGGGTTTTATGGAAGAGGTGGGGAACTTGTTCGTTGAGAGTTCGCGATGAAGAACTTGTTCATTGAGAATTCGTGTCAAGGTGGAGATTGTTAAAATTAAGTGACCCGAATCCTTATTTAAATAAAATACAATGGTAAAATAAAATAAAAGAAGAATCCCTATAGAACTACACTTCTTTTATTTTATTTTAAATAAGGTTTTTTAAACATTATTAAACTCCATCTATTTGATATTGATTAGAATAAGGTGTTTCAATCTTACTACACTCCTATTAGAATATAGTTTTACAAGCCTATAAATAGACATAGTCTATTCCTCTTGTAATAATTCGAATTCGATATAGTGAATTTTCTTCTCCTCTGTAGTGGTTTTTTCCAAAAAGGGTTTCCACGTAAAATCTGTGTGTTTTTTAATTTTTATTTCTCTTTTCTTTGCGATATATTGTCATTACCGACGTTATATTTTTAACAATTGAGATAAATTTTCACAAAATCGATCCATTCTTCTTGTGATCGCATATGTTTTAAATATGAAACTCTTTTATATTTTTAGATACACCAAATGGAGTAGTTTTCTTTACAAAAATTATCCTAATTTTGCTGCATTTTACAAAACTTAACATTTTCTAATAAATACACTTAAAAAATTGCCAATTAAAAACAACAAACTGTTACAACTTGTTGCAAAGTTAGTTGTAACTGGACAAACGATTGGATGAACAACAAATGATACTTATAGATTTGTAAGTGGTCAAGAAGAAAGATATATAGTGGCATCGGTTGTTGATATTGGCTGGTAATCCATTTTACTTTTATTATTATGATTTTTTTTTTTTTGCCAAAACTGTGACCTTTTTATAATTTATGTTATGAGAAGATTTTGTTATTTTTATGAAATCGATATTTGCTAAATTAATGTTAACAAATACGTAAGAAGCTCTAAAATTTGATTTCCTTGCAAATAATATGATATATTGACATCAAAAGAAAGACTATCTTTATTAGCATAACACTTGCATATATACTTTTATGTTAGGTAAAACATAATAAGATATCTTAATTAATATATATACATATAAATTAAATTTTATAATTCAATGTAATTTCAAGATCAATGCTTCAACAATGAGAACATTGTTGCTGTTCATCTTCACATATACATTCAAGTTTGTAGGTTTTTACAAATGGCTTCAATATTGAATGAATAAAAATAATTGCAGAAAGTAATTCCTCGAGGGACGAAGCATCCAAATAACATATAGTAATCTTTAAAATTCTTTTGAAAGTTGAAAAGCAGAAAAGTATATAAAGTAAACTTCATTAAGAAATAGAAAAAGACTACATATACCAATGCTAAGATGACACATGATAGAACATAGAAATAAAACTACACATGCAGACTACACAATACGTACAGCTCACTAGAGAGACCACTGATTTTGAGCCAACTTATTTCTTTCAATGTTAATTGAAGGAGTAATTTGTACTTAGTTTAGCACAAAGCCTGATATGGCCTCAGCAAAGGGATCAGCCCTCCTCCTAAATGGAGGGACATGACTTCATTGGTGGATCCCACCAGCTTTCCACCTATGAAGACCGCCGGAACCGGCGCTTTGCACCCCAACCTCATGAGGGCTCTCTCCATTTCTCGGCCTTCAGGGTCTTGGTCGATCTCATGAATTGTTGGGGTTACCCCAAGCTCTTGGAATAGAATTTTGACAGCATAACATAGGCAACATGAGCTCTTGCTGAATAGCACTACCCCTCTCTCTGTGGTCAATCTCATCACCTTGTCCATGTTGAATCCTGATATTCACAATGTAATTTGCTTAAAGAAAGTCTGTACCACGGGACGAAGAAAATGTTTAAGTTCGGAGAAGCCCCGGCTTGGTATCGATTTCACTTTAAAGACCGAATTCCGGCTGCACTCGATCCAATGGTGGTGGTAGATTGGAGTTTGAGAGGGTGAAGTGGGGAAGACAGAAAGGAGTCCAAAGCTTTGTTGGACTTGGGAACTTAAGCTCCCATGGTAGAGTATTTATAGGGACATCATAGAGTAAACTTCTCTGTTTGAACAAGAACTCCAAAAAAACACCCTGCTTTACTTAGATGCTAAAACGAATAAAGGTGCTTTATATGATGGAGACTACTGTGTTCCCATAGCTATGGGTTCAACAAGTTGGAAGGGAAATTTTCTGCTAAAAGTGATTAACTGTAAGCAGCCTATAGCTATAGGCATCTGATTTAAACCCTTACGTAAACCTGATTTAGCAATCTACGTGTTTAGCCTACTAACCAAGTATTTTACCTTTTGTTTGTAGATTTCATGGACTTCCAATACTTTCTAATTCCAATCAAGATTTAACGAAAATAGAAAATATTCTGAGGCTTGCTAGTCAATTAAGACCAGATTCTCACAATCGTCTCCTTTGAATCCTATTTGCAGAAAGATTGCGAATGAGATCGCGAACGTGATGGCTTTCGGTGGCTTTAGATCTTTGTATTGCGCCCCACCAACTTGTATGATTCTTCCCACATCTGAGCACACAGATAGGCATAGTCTCACTTCATGCATAGCGTTGCTGCTCTTTTCAGATAGTGCCATCCAACGAGCGAGTGAGCCTGTAAACGGCAAAGGACCGCACATGTTCCTTCGTCACGGTGGGACAGGACAGGATTCTCCATTCTTTAACTGTATGGCTTGCTGCAAAAAACTATATGTAATTGGCTTTAAAGAAAGTAAGCATTGCTGAAGAGCATCCATGAGGTGGGTACAGTTAAGGTAAAATCATGAGGACCTTAACAAATGATGCATGTGGATGAGTGTCCATAAATCTTAGGAACTTCAATGCATGATAAAAAAACAAGTTTTTGGCCTTTAAGATGTAGATGGGAATGAATAGAATGGATGCATAGAAAGGTCCAGTTCTTTCCTTTTGTCTCTCAGATAAGGCCATATACACTATAAGTTGTCAACGTGGTGGCAGTGCCAGAAAGTAAGGAACCAACTAATTTGTTGCCAGTTTTAAAATCAATTTAACACCTTGAAAGAAAACTAATGAAAATCTGCAAAACCCTCAAGAAATTTCATCAGCTTGAGGGTGATTCTGCAGTAGTCTATTTCATAAATTTGTTCCTTCATATGTTTATGAAACATCCATGGAATTTGAAGCATGCACCAGTAAACATGTAGGATTATATGAAAAGTTTGCCAATTGAGTAGGCAAGTTGTGTTTCTTTTTTTCTAGATCATTTCTAGAATCTGAGGCCTTTACATATATAAGCGTTTGTTTAAATGATCCATCTACATTAAAGGATATGGCATCTTTTGCTAAGCCTTCAAATCTTCCACGTAAGAATGCAGATGGATCATGGTCAAACGCATTAATTGCAGGGTGGCACCAAGGCCCAAGCTCATAAAAAAGGTGTCTTGATGCTTTAACCCATGCTATTTATAAAAAGCATCTTAAAGAAACAAAAAAATAAATTAATTTCCTTTACTAAATTCACATTCAATTAATTTCTTTTTGTTAATAAAAAATCAATTAAGTTTCTTTGGTAACAATTTGTATTTTTTATCACGTTGATCATTAAAATTGACAGACAAATTAAAAGTTGACATGTGACAACTTATAGTTTAATCTTATATTTTTTCATAAAAATTATTAAAAAAAATTATAAATTGATATAAATATATAAAAATCATAAAAATTTATAAATATTATAAAAAATAAAATTCAAATAAATTATAAAAATTATAAAAATAATAAAACATATTTTAAAATATTTAAAATTTTATAAAAACTTATATGTAACACCCAACCCGATCACTAGATTCGAGATCTGAGATGTCACATTCGTTGCCAAAGCAACTACAACTTCATTTGCATATCAAATAAACAATTACACAAGTCATTAGGTTCAATACTTAATTATAATATCTTATTTAATCAAATCCAGGTTATAAACAAGCTTACGAAAGCTCTTATGAAGAACCTGTAATGGCTCAATTTTCAATAGTATCGGAAATACAATTTTGAAACCCCATTTCTATAAATCGAGCCCGTAAATATAAAATAAGAATATTTACTGAGTTAATATAACAATATATTGAGGAATGGTCGAGTAATTTAGCTTATAAAATACTTAATTAAAGCTCAGATACTAAATTGTAAAAAGTTAAATTGCTATTGAGTTTTAATTAGGAAAAAGCTTGAGGACCTATATGGCGATTAACCAAAGGGTCAAAATGGTTATTGAATTATTTTTAAATAAGAGATAGTGGTTGATGATGACATTTCCACTAAATATGATTATTGGTTAGTTTGAGTTAATTAAGCCATTATTACATTAATTAAGTTAGATTGATTAAGCTTTAATCAATATATATATATACTAAGTTTATAATAACTCGATTTCAACGGTGTTGAAAATAGCGGTTTTAAAACTCCATTTCCGTAAACCAAGTTCGTAAATATTTAAATATGAATTTTTACGGAGTTAGTATAAAAGTATATTAATGTTTGGTCCATCAATTTTGTCAATTAATTGCTTAATTATGGTACATGGACTAAATTGTAAAAGTCCAATCGCTATATGTTTTTAATTGACCAAAGGCTTGAGGACTTAAACTACAATTAGCCAAAGGTCCAAAATGGAAATTAAACCATTTTTTAATATTGTAATATCACATTTTTCAGTGGTATAGGAAACGGTGGTTTCGGAACCTCCCCTGTCTTTCGATGATCGAGTCAGTAAATATTATTTTATAATATTTACAATTTTTTTATAGAGTTAAATTAATTTTTGGTCAAGTCATTTTAACGATTGAATAGTTAATTAAGGAAAAAAAACTAAATCGTAAAAGACATAAAATCTAACCACTATTGAATTTTATTAGTTAAAAGGTCTTAATGGTAAGAGTGAGAGAATTTATAAGGCAATTAAGCCATAATAAAGGTTTGTGGATGGTTAAGGGTTATGAATTAGTTAAATTTTATGTTTATAATAAAGGTAAAATTGTAATTAAATAAATAAAAACATAAACAAAAGAAAATAAACTTATCATTATCTTCATTAGCTTACCACCGAAAATTAGAAACAAAAACAACTAAGATTTGAGGTTCGACCAACACAAAGCTATTGCATGTAAGTGATTTCTTGACCCGTTTTTAGTAAAGTTTACGTTTATGATATCGTTGTGGCTTAATCTAGCTAATCCAAGAATTATTTTGTAAATATGTTAAAGGTTTTGAAACTTACCATTAATGATTCTTAGTTGTTCATGAGGTTAATTGATGAATTTATGAACTTGGTTGTTAAATAGGACTATTTTGTAAAGGAATTTTGGTTAGTTTTGAGCTTGCGGACTAATATGAAAATAAGTTAATCTTAGCATGAAAATTCTGTAAATTTTTAGTATTTGAAGGCTGGTTTGGGATGATTTTATCGTCGGTTTTAAGTATTGGGGATGAAACGTGAAAATTATAATAGTTTCGATTTTAGGGATTAAATTGAATAAAGAATAAAAGTTTAGGAAAATTTTATAACATAGAATTAAAAGGTCTTATACATATAAATGAGCATGGTAATGTAATTGAATTTGATAAATTGAATTTAACTATTATATAGATCAAGGATTGAACCGTACGGAGGAAAATAGGGGAAAAGGGAAAATTGCAGAATAGCCCCTACAAATTAGCTCGTTAGCCAAATATATTAGGTAAGTTCATAGTGTATTGAAATGAGTTTATATATATTGGTTGTTGAATTATATTTATATATATGTTGTTGATATTGTGAGTTGACATTGAAATATTATAAATAATTGCTAAGGTGAGAAAGGACTAAGTTGAGAACCGTTAAATACTAGTGAATTATGATGCATAAGTATTCCTGAATGAACATGATTTGTTTATAGTATGTGGACGGATAACATGAAAATGTTCTGAGGTATAAATGATACGCATATGTTATAATACCCGTTTGGACATAATAAACGATTATGTAACCTCTTCAACCCAGCCCAGAAGTTTTGACCGGATTTTGAATGTTACAAGGCCACCAAAATGACTCAGATTAGAAATTTGTTTTCAAAACATTCACCTTTTTTTTGGAAAATTGTAGTGGGCTTCTCTTTATTTTATAAAAACTTTAATTTTGCCAAGTTAGCTTTAAGTCCAATTTAAAAAGGTGTTTATTAATCTTAAACACATGTTCGATTATTAATTTATTATAGAGAGTTTTGAAAAAAAAAAATAGATTGCAGCGGAAAATCCGATAATTAAAACCTTAATTCATATATTTAATGAATAGTTATTATCTCTATCCGGTTATTCAATTTGTCCAATTTTAATGTTAATGCATGCAAACTACTAGAATACCCTAAAACCAAACCATGTTACAGTTCGTAAAAATGATTACAGACCGAAATAAATATAAAAGTATTAAATTAAATACTTTATTTAATAAAAACCGAGGCGAGACCTTTGAATGCTGAGTCCGAGCCTTAATCTTGCAGATTACCTGAAAGATGTTAAACTAATGAGATGAGAAAAAGCCCCGTTTGAGATCAATAAAAAATAAAACAAATACCATAAAATCATGCACACTCAAAATCAATAATAATAACAGTTACCAATCACAATTTTTATAGAAATTACAGAATCACCGAGTCTCAGAGTTCAAATGCATGATCATGAATGTGAATGCAAATCCTACCCATCCATTCGCTATACACCATATCAGAAGGAGCTTTACTCATTGTGGTTAAACCACGGTAACGGGAAATAATTGCAGTTATACTGCCAGTCAAATTGTGTGGATAAACCACCAAAACAGTGTTGTTGATGAATCGCCAGAACAGTATTCAAACAAATTGCCAAAATAATATGCAAACAAATCGCTAGAACTCCAAACAGAACTCCAAAATTGCGGATTTACTGCTAGAACTCCAATAAATTGCGGATATACCGCCAGAACTCCACAAATCTCCTTTTTTTCTGATCAACCCAGACCCTGATGCAATGCATAATATCATTATATCAGATCAGCATAATAAAATACGGTACAGTACAGAAGCATGTGATAAAATGCGAACAATAAATCAGAAACAATGACATGCTTTCAATAAGGCAGAAAGATGGCTTGTACTCAAACATTCAGTAAAACATGTGATCACCAAATCAATAAATCCTTAACATTGGCATGCTTACATGCAATAATAGATACAAAAGAGGTAACTTGTTTTCAACAAAGCATACAGTGAATACAGAATTAGTAGCATGTCCTCGTGTATTCAACAAACATGTGATAAGAACACTATAACATACATTAGTAGTGTCTGCATTTCCAGTCATAACAGATAAACCAATAGGCATAATCAATCAATCTTACGTAAACACGAATACATTCGGCTAGCCTAAATAGAGATCACATATCAAAATCAGCCACCTTGCTAAACACATGCATACCTATTCGGTCAACTTACCAATCACGCACAACACACTTGGCCACTAATAGGACACCCGACATGCATTCGGTTATTACAGTCTCATTCACATAATCAGTCCAAAGCAGATAAAACAATCGAAAATGCATCATTAAAAAGCATAAATTTTCAATCGACAAAACACATCCTATGGCAGCATTCGACCATGACTCAAAAGCATATCACACACACACAGAATTCACATTTGATTAAATCCCACACCTTAAATCCACAGATCCGCGACAATAATCCAAAAAAGTCTGCACTTCCCCACTATCTAGATAACCCTAGATCGGATATGCACTTAATACGATTAAACACAATCAAAATCAGCCTTAGAACACCCTTATAGGTTTCGGCCAAACCATGATTCACAAGTGACATTTCAGGTCCAAATTTGGTAAGCGAACTTACATTGTTTTTAATCAAAATGAGAGTGCGAACTAACTTTGTTGTCACTACTGGTTGAGGAAATTTTGATTCGGTCATTCGACATAAAAAAATTAAAAATCAGTAACCAAAATAATTGGTTATGGCCTTTGAGACATTTAGCCAAAGCAAAGAAATATCAAAGGATTATACGATATTAGATCTTGACAGAAATTAGCACTTATGCTTCGCGATTTCTAGCTCCGAGATGACAGATTTACCAGGTACAGATGCAAACTTAAATGACAAGGTTAGGGGCTATTTTAACAAGGAAAAATTGAATAAAAATGCAGCAATGAAGTGTGACAAATGGGAAGAAAAACAACAGCCTCTATTGGTGTTTTCAAGGAGCGACAACACCACAAAAATGACAACAATGGGGGGGTTGATTTGTACGGCAATGGAAGACAATAAAACAAGTAACAATGGTACTGAAAAATGAAAGCAATAGGGGATGAAATCAAAAGAAAACAATAAGAAAAAGATGAAAGAAAATCGGATGAGGAGCAGAGGTGGTGCGACGACCACGAAAGGAGGAGGAGGGGAGCATTGGGGGCGACACAGAAAGAAAAATTGAGATTTTTAGGGCTAATAGGGGTGGCACAAGGAACAGAAAAGGGAAAAAAAGTAAAAAGAATGGAAATAGAAAAAAACAGTTAATTTCTGCACAGATTAGTTAATTAAAAAAAAAAAAAAAACTGATAACATCGTAGATAATCCAAAAAGATACTTTTTTTAAATTTTCAAACTAATCAGGAGATAATTTAGTGTTTGAGGGAAATACACTACTTAACCAGTAGGCCAGATTTGGAGTAAAATTGCACAAAATAAGAATGATGCTAGGGAAGGGATTTAAATTTGGGTTTCAAAGATGATCTCATTAACTCTTAACGATCAGACTAGTAACTAATTTTTGTCATAAACATATAAATATAACCTTGAAAATCAAAGCATAACAACTTCCGGTTCACTAACCAATTTTTTCTAACCCAATTTTGGGATGTTACATATTAGGATACGATTAGCATGCCAATAGGGTTAGAATGCGCGCTTGTACGGGTTTACACTTGGACGCCTCTATTTGCACTTTGATGCCTTTGTTCACACTTCGGTGTCTCTGTTGCACTCTAGTGCCTCTGATTGCACAATCGTCCCTCTGTTAGCACTACGGTGCCTCTGTATAGCATTAGATACTCTCTGGTGTGGTGTAGTTACCTAAGTATCTAAGTTGTGTTACTATAGTTCATCGGGCTAGTTAAATATATGATTAATTATCAAAAAGATTTATTGACCTAAGTGAATATACATGAATGATTTTGATTGAACATACATGAATGATCTTGATGGAATGTATACATGAATAATCATGACTAAATTCTTGATGAACATGAGTTATTTGATGATTTAATCTTGTGTAAATCTCACTTGTTCTTGTAAACTCAATGTCAGGTTACTTTAATCTAAGTTGTTTAATTTCAATTACTTGAATGAGGTAAGTTGGTTTAGAATTTAGCTATGAACTTACTAAGCTATGTCAGATTACTTTGATTCATTTCCCTTTTTCTGTAGTTAACGTTTTGCGGAACTAGGCAAACAGATCAACTTCAAGGCTTACACTATCAAGCTTCAGTCTCGGTAGATTTTGACTCCTTTTGTTCCTTTTTTGTGGCATGTATCTAGGGTATTTTGAGTTAATTGTTTTGAAGTTTTAAGTTGAAGTTGTAATGTATTTTAATGGTTGTCATGTGATAGGTTGAATCTTATGGTTATTATAGTATACATATATGGTAAATTAATGAAAACATGTTTGGAAATGGTATGCTTGGTCTTAGATAATGAGATGGTTGGGAAATGAATAAATTTGAACGAAATGATTGATATAAGTGTTAGTTGATAACTATGGTATATACAATTGTGGTATTAAGTGGTTTCATGGATATGGTAAGCTTTGAATATGTACCAAAATAATGATATGATTAAGATTGTGTATGATTTACTTTGGTAAAAGTTAGGCATGTGTTAGGTTGATAGAAAGGTATGGTTTGGAAGGTACTTATGGTGAAATGCACATTGGTGTTTATATGTATACTTGTATGTATGGTTAGGTTGTATATTTGAATTGGTTGTGATGGTGCCATAATGGTTGGTTAGACACTTAGGATGGATTATTTGAGTTGTGTTTTGGCTTTTTTTTTTTTTTTATGTATTTGAATATGTTGAAGAATGGTTCAATGCTTTCTTGTAGGGTAAATTAACTTAGGGATATTTAACTTGTTTGAAAAGATACTTATAGGTACACACGGCCTGATACACAGTTTGACACATGGTCCTGTTGTAATACCCTTATCCCGTTTCCGTTGCCAGAATATGATACTAGATATTACCAGTCAAGTTGGAACAGTTAATAACAAAATATATTCAATAATCAATTCAATTCCATAATCACAAGTAATATTCAATATGAAAGAGACCATTCAATTCGGGCCTTAAATCGAGCTTTTGAAGCTCTAAAAATAAGTTACGAACATTTAGAGACCCATTCGGAACAAATCAGAACATTTAGGAAGAAATTAAAAATTTTCAAGTCAGGGGTCACACGGCCGTGTGTCCAGGCCGTGTGGCTCAAACATGGCTGTGTGGCTATTCCACATGCCCGTGTGCATGGGCAGTGTAACTCTATGATTTGGATCACATGGCCGTGTCACAGGCCGTATGTCTACCTATGTGAAAATTGCACCTATAATGTTTTTAAACACGCTCTGGGCACACGCCCGTGTGAGTTGCCCATGTAACACCCCTTACCCGTATTCGAAGCCGGAACAGGGTATGAGGCATTACCGGTCATAAACACAAGCAATCATACAAGACCGAGACGTGAATCTCTATCCAAATTTAAAGCTTTTCATTTACATTCCTATCGTCCCTAAAATGAGCTTACGAGGCCCAAAACATGATTTGGAAGCGGTTTGGGACTAAACCGAGAACTTTAGAAAGTTTTACGACACTTAGAAAATTTTTGCTAAAACAAGGGTCACACGCCCGTGTGGGTTCGGGACACGCCCGTGCGACCCTGAGACAGGTCCGTGCTACAGGCCGTGTTCAAATGAAGGTGCTCTCTGGCTTTTCCACACGGCTGTGCCACACGCCCGTGTGCTAGGCCGTGTGGTCGATTTAATTTTCATAATTTTTTATAAAATAGGTGCAGACTTCACACGGTCGGGGTACACGTCTGTGTCCAAGGCCGTGTAGCACATATGGCTGAGACACACACCCGTGTGCTATATTCTGGACATTCTGTTTTACATCAATTAAGGTGTAGGGGACACACGGCCAGAACACATGCCTGTGAGGGAGACCGTGTGCCACACACGGCCTAGACACACGCCCGTGTGTCTACCCGTGTGGACAAAAACAATGCTATTTACCAAGCCATTTTGTCACCCTTCCATGCACATACCTACACAACAAAACATAGCACCAATCCAAACACATACACTCAACCAAATCAGCCACATTATTCACATACTATTTTCTATCACATACAACATCACATACTTGTCAACTCAAACCATGCAAATTCTCACATCCATGAAAGAAATCATCATATGCATATATAACTAAACCACTATTAGCCAATTCCAATGGCCACTTACAAAATGAATTATCCACCATACTTAACACTTAAGAACCTAGACATACGTTAACATCTTACATGCACCAATTGAACATCCTTAGCCATTCCAATGGCTAAGTCACAAAATATTACTTACAAGCCTTCATCTAAGCCAAGTAGCTTATACATGCCATTATACCAAAACGAATCATTTAGCTATACCAAAAAGGAGATTTGTGGATAGTGTGATCTTGCTCTGACCGAATCCCTCAACCTTCGCGAGCCTTACGAGCACTATAAAACAAGGAAAAGTAAAACGGGGTAAGCATTTTCATGCTTAGTAAGTTCGCGTAATAGAAAGAAACTTACCGGTTATAATCATTCAAATAAGCATATATATGCATTCATTCCATCAATATTTTGACAAGCTACCTAAATACAATCACTCATTAAAAAAGTTAGTCATACACATCATGAAGTTATCAAACCAACATAGATGAGCTCACCATAGTATAAACATTCACATCATTTCACTATTCCATTTTTCATGATTTCTTTTCATTGAACTATTGTAATTTCGATGGATACTCGGGTAGTATACTCGAGGTATACATGTCAATCGTTTGTCAATTCACCTCCTGTAACACCCTAAACCCGGCCTAGAAGTTAGGCCCGAATCTGGCGTGTCACATGGAATAACTTGTTTGAGAATTATAGCCTCTTTGTTAAAACCCAAAACACTTAAGCAATTGTTAACTACTTGAAAACGTAATTTTTTTTAATACCTTTTTGGTGGCGAAAGCATATTTGAAATAAACAATTTACAAAAATGTGATGTTTAGAAAAGAGTCATAGAAGTATTTTGAAATCGTTATGAAACGTAGATAAAATACAAGTATTTTTGAGAGATCGTTTGATGAGTTGAAAATCGAGGTAGTGAGCTTTAAAACCGTGGCTTTTGAAAATATTGTTGATAATTCGAGAGAAAATGTCCGAGTTAAAATATTTGTAAAAGTTTGTTATAAAATCCAATTATTAATCAATTTTGGAAAACCATTATTTATGATTTTGAAAAATCCCCGTTAAAACAATTCAAGCAATATTATAAGTACGACTAAACATAAAGCAATTTAAAACATATCCCAGAGGCCTTATTACAACTTAAACCAAAATAGCAAAATAATAAAATAAACCGAAATAGAAATTTAAAGTTCAATAACACCATTTCTGAAGTATGGCCTCCACCGAGTCATCCATGGGCCCAAGTCCTCATTACGGAGCATTACCTACAAGGGTTAAGAAAAAGGGGGGTGAGTTACAAGAACTCAGTGTGAAATCCCCTTACCGTCATCCACTGGGCCTGAACCCGCTTAGAAATATCTTGGGCCTAAGCCCATTTAAGATAATCTTGGGCCGAAGCCCAATTACAAAATAGTATATATATATGAATGCAAAGTATGCAACCCAACCCATCCATCCAATCTCTCCCCGTACGGTCGGTCTCTCTGTGGGGATCAAGTCAACCCACCCCGCCGGTCTCTCAATTTGCGGTCAAGCTGCCATTTATACTATTTGTGGCTGAGCCACCAGATTCATATACGGTAAAATGATCGACACAGAGTCGTTAATTCATATGTTAGGCACATAGCCATTATCAGAATTTGTGGCAATGCTACTGGTCTATACTTCTCTTCATTCAAATTTTCCCATCCCATGCAATATGTAAAGATGCATCATACATAATCGTAAACATCCATATAAAAATAACATCCATTGACCTATTGAATACTTTTTATGAATCAGCCCATTAAAGCAATACGATCATTCGGCCCATAGGAGCATTTCGGTAATTCGGCCCATAAGGACATTTCGGTAAATCGGCCCATTATAACAATCTATCAAATCGGCCCATAGGGGCATTTCAGTAAATCGATAATTTTACCCACTAAGGGTAATTCGGTAATCTCGCAACCCAGGGGTATTTCGGTAATTTACCCTCCAAGGGTATTTTGGTAATTTCGCAACCCAGACTTAACTTCTAATGTGGGGCATAAAAAAATTGAAACTGTCCATTTGCGTCATATTGACTAAATTGACTATAACTCGAGTTAGGAAACTTGAAATTTAGTTCTGTAAATTTTCCTTGAAACTAGACTCATATATCTTCTTACTAAAAGTTTTCTAGAATTTTTGGCTTAGCCATTTAGTACAGTTTATTCATTAAAGTTTTCCTTGTTTCACTGACCAACGGTTCTCACCTCTCTTACCCGAAATTCAAATAACTCACTGTACAGTTTTCATATGTTGCTCCCACTTATTTCTATTGAAAATAGGCTCACTAAGGAATCTATACATATAAATTATAACTCATAATTCACTTTGTAAAATTTTAAATGATTTTTCTAAGATAGAACAGGGAACCACGAAGTCATTTAGAACCAGTCTCACTAAAATTAAAATATCACAGAATATAAAATCCCTCTTACTACTCTGTTTCTTTTATTTAAAAATAGACACAGTAAGATTTAATTCTATATCTTATTCGCTTTCTAATTCCCTTTCTCCTATTTTTTGTGATTATTCAAAATCACGTCACTGCTGCTAACCAAAACTATTTCATTGCAAAATATGGTTACCACTACGAACATACGCACGCCCGAGTGGTCACGGATGCCGGTTTCCGGTTTTCTTCGATATTTCGACCGAATCACAGAACATTTCATGCAAACATTCAGAGAGATATGGTATTACACACCATTTCAAACATGTATTTGGAAGGGTACGGGATTACACACCTGATTTGGATTTCCTAAAGAACCCCTCTTCGTTGACCCTAGAACAATACCAACCAAAAGTTAGCCTCGGATTTCCAAAAGATTTCATACCCAACGTATTACTTACACTTGAATCACTTACCACTACGTGATCTCCCTCTACGGAGTCCCGATATTCAACCCCGCCTTCTGACTACCACCGCACGCTCCTTTACTGCCACTGATGTTAACGATCCTCACCCTTTGATTATCAAAAGAATCGGGAAAAGAGTGTTTCGGCTTAACTTAACTCAGAGAAAAGTCGAATGGAAGAGAAGATTCGGCACAATAGCAAAACGTAAGAACCACTATTCGGTTTTGGGACACACTACAATGGAAACCGAAAGATGAGAAGAATGGAATCAACCACTTGAAGATTAGGAGGGAAAAAGAAGTAGGGGTTTCAGCCAAGAAGAGATTTGCAACACACGGCTCAAATTGTACTAGCTAGATTTGGATGAAAAGAGAGAAAAGATGAGTAGAAGGAACACTATAGAAGAAGAGGGGATTTCGGCAAGGAGGAAATGTAACCAAAAGAAACAAAATATTAGGTAAAGAAAAAGTGACCCAAAAATGTGAAAATACAAGGGAGAGCTAGAGAAATTCGGCTCCCCCCCCCCCAAAACCATGTATCATCTCTTCCAAAAGATGAGTGTTGACCCCAAAATATTCTTTCCAAAACATCCACCACATAATAGGCCAACATATCCCCCTTCTTGCTCATTTTCTTTCATTTCTTTCCTTACCCTCATCCTTACCTTATTTCCTTAGCCACCTTTCAAAAATTAAAAAGTCTTCCTTGCCTTAAATACATCTATGACTGACACTATGGATGAATAACACAAAAAAATAATCAAAATTTGCATCAAGTGGGATTCGAACCTCCTCCCTTAAAGCCCTTCATGTGACGCTACATCCTCTTTACCATATGCTTATTTATGCTAGCAATTTACTCACTTATTTCCATAAGCATTGATGCCATTTACCCTCTCTCCTTAAAGTGCTTAAACACAAAATTTACCTATAGCCTAACTTGAACCCGGAACTTCCTAGAAACCTCGTAACATTCCAAAATCACCTTCCTATTAAGTCCAACTTGAAATAATGCCGTTCTCTTGTTCTCAAAAATTTTAAACACTCCTACTCCCCAAGGCCCAATGGGCCCAATTCTACTAGGCCCAAATTCGGGTCGTTACAATTCTACCCTCCTTAAAGAAATTTCGTCCTCGAAATTTCCAACCAACTACTAAACGCACCGCTCAAATCACACCACTATGCTTTCGCTGCGCACTCTGATCTTAATAACACTAATGTACTTTCAACATAATCTTGAATCCTCTTTCACACAACCAAACATTAAACCACAGAAGCAAGCAGTTATCTACCTCTTATACCTAAAATTTTCTACATTCAATCATCACGTCCAACCAAAACATACCTGGCTTAATGGTGATGAAATAATCCCGAGCCTTATGCTCCTTAGACCCGCATCTCAAGCATGCTCCTGACCTCCTCCAGCATTCTCCCGAATGATGCCTTCTGCAATAATCGCAAGCCAGAAAACTTGGACGTGCCTTAACACGCTTTACGGAACGAGATTGCGACCCAAAAGAACCGCGATCTCTTTTCTTCTTACAGTCCATACCCCCAACTCGAAGTGCTTCACTGATTCCTTTAACCTCCTCCAATACCTCCTTAACTATCTGAGTCAGCTCAACAACCCAAGCTCGATCATGAGATCCCGACTCAGCCACTGGCGATGCCAGCACCTCCCTTTCGGATACATGCCCCGGTACCGAAGATCCAGCCCTAGCACCTCGGCCTCTATCACGATCGCGTCTACCACGTCCATGTCCTCTAGTGCTCATGTTCACTAATGTCGATTTAATCTGATTACGAGTTTTATGAATCATTATGCTATTCAATGTTTATTAAATAATATTTTATGGAATATAAGAAGTGAAGTTGTTTTCGCAAAACGCATCCTAAAGTCTCAATCTCTATAGTTTCAGCTCCTAAAGCTAAAAGTTCTAGAGTATTTCTACAGTCATACCACAATAATCATAATCATAAAATGATAACATATACTTACTTGGCTTGGTGCCGGATACTCGGGGTGCCATACTTCCTTTAAAATAACATTTCTAATTTAAAATTCAAACAGCTTTGGAAAACGCTTTTGAACCCAAACCATAGCTGAGTTTTGCAACCGGGCTTTGATACCATAAAATGTAACACCCCAAACCCGGCCCATGCGGTATGACCGGATCTGACATGTCACATGAAGAAAACGTGATAAATCCTTATGATTCGTACTAAAATAGGTGTAATTTGATTATGGTTAAGAAAACAAATTTGGATGTGAATATTTGATAAAATACAACTAATTTTTTGAGTGGTTGATTAATGAGTCGAAAATCGAGGTAGTGAACTTTAAAACCATGACTTTTAAAAATGACGTTGAAAAATTGAAAGAGAATCCGAGTTAAATTATTTGTACATATTTATTATGAAAACCATTTATTAATCAATTTGGAAAACCGTTTTTCATGATTTTAGAAAAATCCCCATTCAAAATAATGCAAGAAAAATATTAAAATGCGGGCTAAACATAAAACCAAATAAAAATATCCTGCAGGCCTTATTACAACTTTAAAACCCGAAATAATAAAAGCAACAAAATAATACGGAAAAGAAGTTTACTAAAGTCCGAATATAACAATCCAAAAGTATGGCCTCCACCGAGTCATCCATGGCCCCAAGTCCTCGTCACTGAGCATTACCTACAAGGGTTAAGAAAAAGGGAGTGAGTTACAAGAACTCGAGTGTATAATCCTCTTACTGCCCATCCTTTGGGCTTGAACCCGTTTAGCATCAACTTGGGCCTAAGCCCATAATAACATCTTGGGCCTGAGCCCGTATAACATAATCTTGGGCCGAAGCCCAATTACAAATCAGTATATATATATATATATAAATGCAAAGTATGCAACCCAACCCATCCATCCAATATCTCCCCCGACCAACCAATCTCTCCTGTGGAGATCAAGTCAACCCACCCCGCCAGTCTCTCTAATTTACAGACAAGCTGCCATTTATAATATTTTTGTGGCTAAGCCACCAGAGTATCATATACGGTAATATAATCGGCACACAGCCTTAATCACGATGGCACAAAGCCATATTTAAATTAGCGCATAGCCATTATCAGAATTTGTGGCAATGCCACCGGTCTACACTTCTCTTCATTCAAGTTTCCCATCCTATGCAATATATAAAGATGTAATATGCATAGTAACATATAATATCCACATATAAATACAACCATTAATCTATAGAATATTTTTAATGAATCAGCCCATTATAGCATTTTGTAACAATTCGGCCCACTAAGGCATTTTAATAATTCGGCCCATAGGGGTATTTCGGTAAATCGGCCCATAAGGACATTTCGGTAAATCGGTCCATAGGGACATTTCGGTAAATCGGTCCATAGGGACATTTCGTAATTCGGTAATTCGGTAATCTCGCAACCCAGGGGTATTTCGGTAATTTACCCTCCAAGAGTATTTTGGTAATTTCGCAACCCAGACTTAACTACTAATGTGGGGCATAAAAAAAATTGAAACTGCCCATTTGCGTCATATTGACTAAATTGACTATAACTCGAGTTAGGAAACTCGAAATTTAGTTCCGTAAATTTTCCTTGAAACTAAACTCATATATCTTCTTACTAAAAGTTTTCTAGAATTTTTGGCTTAGCCATTTAGTACAGTTTATTCATTAAAGTTTTCCTTGTTTCACTGACCAACGGTTCTGACCTCTCTTACCCGAAATTCAAATATCTCACTATACAGTTTTCATATGTTGCTCCCACTTATTTCTATTGAAAATAGGCTCACTAAGGAATCTATACATATAAATTATAACTCGTAATTCACTTTGTAAAATTTTAAATGATTTTTCCAAGACAGAATAGGGAACCACGAAGTCATTTAGAACCAGTCTCACTAAAATTAAAATATCACAGAATATAAAATCCCTCTTACTACTCTGTTTCTTTTATTGAAAAATAGACACCGTAAGATTTAATTCTATATCTTATTCGCTTTTTAATTCCCTTTCTCCTATTTTTCGTGATTTTTCAAAATCACGTCACTGCTGCTAACCAAAACTATTTCATTGCAAAATATGGTTACCACTACGAACATACGCACGCCCGAGTGGTCACGGATGCCGGTTTTCGGTTTTCTTCGATATTTCGACCGAATCACAGAACATTTCATGCAAACATTCAGAGAGGTACGAGATTACACACCATTTCAAACATGTATTTGGAAGGGTACGGGATTACACACCTGATTTGGATTTCCTAAAGAACCCCTCTTCGTTGACCCTAGAACAATACCAACCAAAAGTTAGCCTCGGATTTCCAAAAGATTTCATACCCAACGTATTACTTACACTTGAATCACTTACCACTATGTGATCTCCCTCTATGGAGTCCCGATATTCAACCCCGCCTTCTGACTACCACCGCACGCTCCTTTACTGCCACTGATGTTAACGATCCTCACCCTTTGATTATCAAAAGAATCGGCAAAAGAGTGTTTCGGCTTAACTTAACTCAGAGAAAAGTCAAATGGAAGAGAAGATTCGACAAAACAGCAAAACGTAAGAACCACTATTCGGTTTTGGGACACACTACAATGAAAACTGAAAGATGAGAAGAATGGAATCAACCACTTGAAGATTAGGAGGGAAAAAGAAGTAGGGGTTTCGGCCAAGAAGAGATTTGCAACACACGGCTCAAATTGTACTAGCTAGATTTGGATGAAAAGAGAGAAAAGATGAGTAGAAGGAACACTATAGAAGAAGAGGGGATTTCGGCAAGGAGGAAATGTAACCAAAAGAAACAAAATATTAGGCAAAGAAAAAGTGACCCAAAAATGTGAAAATACAAGGGAGAGCTAGAGAAATTCGACTCCCCCCCCCAAAACCATGTATCATCTCTTCCAAAAGATGAGTGTTGATCCCAAAATATTCTTTCCAAAACATCCACTACATAATAGGCCAACATATCCCTCTTCTTGCTCCTTTTCTTTCATTTCTTTCCTTACCCTCATCCTTACCTTATTTCCTTAGCCACCTTTCAAAAATTAAAAAGTCTTCCTTGCCTTAAATACATCTATGACCGACACTATGGATGAATAACACAAAAAAATAATCAAAATTTGCATCAAGTGGGATTCGAACCTCCTCCCTTAAAGCCCTTCATGTGACGCCACATTCTCTTTACCATAAGCTCATTTATGCTAGCAATTTACTCACTTATTTCCATAAGCATTGATGCCATTTACCCTCTCTCCTTAAAGTGCTTAAACACAAAATTTACCTATAGCCTAACTTGAACCCTAACTTCCTAGAAACCTCGTAACTTTCCAAAATCACCTTCCTATTAAGTCCAACTTAAAATAATACCGTTCTCTTGTTCTCAAAAATTTTAAACACTCCTACTCCCCAAGGCCCAATGGGCTCAATTCTACTAGGCCCAAATTCGAGTCGTTACAATTCTACCCTCCTTAAAGAAATTCCGTCCTCGAAATTTCCAACCAACTACTAAACGCACCGCTCAAATCACACCACTATGCTTTCGCAGCGCACTCTGATCTTAATAACACTAATTTACTTTCAACATAATCTTGAATCCTCTTTCACACAACCAAACATTAAACCACAGAAGCAAACAGTTATCTACCTCTTATACCTAAAATTTTCTACATTCAATCATCACGTCCAACCAAAACATACCTGGCTTGATGGTGATAAAACAATCCCGAGCCTTATGCTCCTTAGACCCGCATCTCAAGCATGCTCCTGACCTCCTCTAGCATTCTCCCGGATGACGCTTTCTGCAATAATCGCAAGCCAGAAAACTTGGACGTGGCTTAACACGCTTTACGGAATGAGACTACGACCTAAAAGAACCGCGATCTCTTTTCTTCTTACAGTCCATACACCTAACTCGAAGTGCTTCACTGATTCCTTTAACCTCCTCCAATACCTCCTTAACTATCTGAGTCAGCTCAACAACCCAAGCTCGATCATGAGATCCCGACTCAGCCACTGGCGATGCCAGTGCCTCCCTTTCGGGCACATGCCTCGGTACCGAAGATCCAGCCCTAGCACCTCGGCCTCTATCACGATCGCGTCTACCACGTCCACGTCCTCTAGTGCTCATGTTCACTAATGTCGATTTAATCTGGTTACGAGTTTTATGAATCATTATGCTATTCAATGTTTATTAAATAATATTTTATGGAATATAAGAAGTGAAGTTGTTTTCGCAAAACGCATCCTAAAGTCTCAATCTCTATAGTTTCAGCTCCTAAAGCTAAAAGTTCTAGAGTATTTCTACAGTCATACCACAATAATCATAATCATAAAATGATAACATATACTTACTTGACTTGGTGCCGGATACTCGGGGTACCATACTTCCTTTAAAATAACATTTCTAATTTAGAATTCAAACAGCTTTGGAAAATGCTTTTGAACCCAAACCACAGCCGAGTTTTGCAACCGGGCTCTGATACCATAAAATGTAACACCCCAAACCCGGCCCATGCGGTATGACCGGATCTGACATGTCACATGAAGAAAACGTGATAAATCTTTATGATTCGTACTAAAATAGGTGTAATTTGATTATGGTTAAGAAAACAAATTTGGATGTGAATATATGATAAAATACAACTAATTTTTTGAGTGGTTGATTGATGAGTCGAAAATCGAGGTAGTGAACTTTAAAACCATGACTTTTAAAAATGACGTTGAAAAATTGAAAGAGAATCCGAGTTAAATTATTTGTACATATTTATTATGAAAACCATTTATTAATCAATTTGGAAAACCGTTATTTATGATTTTAGAAAAATCCCCATTCAAAATAATGCAAGAAAAATTTTAAGTACGGCTAAACATAAAACAAAATAAAAATATCCCAGAGGCCTTATTACAACTTTAAAACCCGAAATAATAAAAGCAACGAAATAATACGGAAAAGAAGTTTACTAAAGTCCGAATATAACAATCCAAAAGTATGGCCTCCACCGAGTCATCCATGGCCCCAAGTCCTCGTCACTGAGCATTACCTACAAGGGTTAAGAAAAAGGGGGAGTGAGTTACAAGAACTCAGTGTATAATCCCCTTACCGCTGTCCACTGGGCTTGAACCCGTTTAGCATCAACTTGGGCCTAAGCCCATAATAACATCTTGGGCCTGAGCCCATATAACATAATCTTGGTCCGAAGCCCAATTACAAAATAGTATATATATATAAATGCAAAGTGTAAGAGCCCATTTTCGCCCGGGCCCGTACCAAACTAAAAAACCAAAAAAAGAGCAAAAATAAATTAAAAAAAAATTAAAGTCCATGTCCATTTTACAACCCAATTCCGGAACCAGCCCAAAACAAATTCAGACCCAAAACTTTGCAGGCCCGAATGGCCCAATAATAGTGCAAGCCAGAACAGCCCAAGAGGTTTAGCAAACAGAAACCCTAGGGTAGAACCAGTGCCGCTTCAGCAGCCCCACACATGCGCGCCACGCCTCTCCGTGTACGGCCTCCGTACAGCCACGCACACCACGTCGGCCTACCTCTGTACCTGCACAAAAGAACAAAAGATGACAATAGCAAATAACAGTAGAGAAAAACAAAAAGAACAGTTGTATTTTTCATTTTTGATTTTTATTTTTCCGATTTCGGCTTTAAAAAGCCTGAAACAAACCATTGTAAGGACACACATTTTTTACGAATACAAATAAATACAGAAAGAGATTTGAAAAGAGGTTACTTTCTATTTGATTATTTCTTCTTCGCTTCGCTTTTGTTTTCAATCGAGTAGAATAAACGAATAAAGGGGAGAAAATGAATTCTTACTTGACGAATATGCCATGGATTTCCTTTTGCTTCGTTGAAATCGAGGCCGAGAGGGGATCTGAAGGCTGAAAAAGAAGCTTTTCTCAAGTCTCGCCGTCTGTGGTGACGGATCAGCATCTGAGATGGGAGATCTAGTTGACCGATTAGAGAGTAATTGGGAGGCTAGGGTTTGTGTTTTAGAAAGGAGGGTGTTTGATTGTTTTTAGGTATAATATTGTTAAAAAAAATGGTGTCGTTTGGGTTTATGTCAATAGCCCAAAATGGTGCCGTATAGGCCACCACCCGATGACCCGATCCGATTTCCTTGAGGATCCGCGCGTTTCTGCTCGAATGGGAAATTTGCGCTTTTGGTCCTTTCTTTTTCATGTTGTTATTTGATTAAATCCGCATTACATTTCTTTGTTTTTTTTTATTAGCCTCTGTAATTCATGCGCACTTTTAATTTAGTCCAGTTTATACAAGGCGTTTTAGTTGTTTAAGTATTTGCTGTTTTAGCCCCTGATTATTTGAATGCTTTTTAATTTAGTCCATTTTTATTGTTTTATTTATCATTAATTTAATATTGTTATTATTATTGTTGTTATTTTTGAATATTATTATGAATATTATTTTTAATATTATTATTATTACTTCTAATTAATGTTAATATTACTTTTATTGTTTTATTATTTTTATTATCTTAATAAATTCTTATTTTTATCATTATTATTATTATTATTATTTTATTCAAACTATCATATATAGTATATTATCCATTTAGTAATTTACTATTACTTTCAATAATTTATATTAAATTATTTTTACGTATATACTATTGATTTTATATTATTATGTATATAATTTGTCTCTTTAAAAGACCCTATTCTATATTTATTTATTTCCAAACACTTTTAAATATCATTATTATTTTTATATATATACACTATTTTATATTAAGTTATTTTTATTACATGCATTGACACATTATTTTACGTATATCATTTGTTCATTTACTTCAAAATTTACTATATTTTATTTTAATTTATTAATTAGGTATATTTTTTAGTTTCCGTTGTTTCTTGATTAATAATGTTGGTATTTTCAAAATAAGAGTTGTGAGATTATTGATTTTGTATATATTGAATTGTATGTTCATATCATTATTCTTGACATCCGTTTGTACAAAGGTTGTATTCACACGTTATTATTCCATAGTCGATATTATATTTTTGTTTCTCATTACCTAGTAATTCAATAAAAGCATTTTAAATCGATTCTAAAATCATTTATTTAAAAGTTTTTTTAAACAAGGTAATATTCGATGTTTGGAAATTCGAAGAAATCGTGCCCAATCGTGCTGGGTATGGTTTTTTGTTTGACCAAATAAACGAATATCCTTTCAAATTTTGTCCATATTTTCAAAATAAGGTAATATTTATGCGTTTGGAAATTCGAAGAAATCGTGCCCAATCGTGCTGGGTGTGGTTATTTGTTTGTCCAAATAACCAAATACCCTTTCAGAATTTCAATACATGTGCTTGGAGAATTTTGGGGATGATCTCGAATTCGAGGACTCAGATTGTCGTATCCAATCGTGCTGGATGTGATACTCTATTCCTTCGGAACAAGGGAATCTCAATATTCAATCAAGTTATTTAAAATTATAGAAAAAAAAAGGAACAGAATTTCAAAATCATTTTAAACTTTTCAACATTAGGACATCAATTACTCAATTTGGTACCAATTTTGGGCATTGCGAGGATGCTAATCCTTCCTCGTACGTAACCGACTCCCGAACCCGTTTTCTTCTTATTATTCATGACCAAAATTTATTTTATAGGTGACCCGATCACACCTAAACAAAAAGGATTGGTGGCGACTCCATATATTTCAAAGTCGATTCCCGTTTTTTCAAAACCCGATAAAAAATGGCTTCGACAGCTTGGCGACTCCACTGGGGACTGGTAGAGAGTCAGGCCATTAGATTGATTAATTCTTGTCCTTTGATTGAAAATTTGGAAAATTATTTTGAAAAATCATGCTTCTTTTAATGCATTTACCGATGTTATGATTAAAATCTCGTAGAATACTCTGGCATTGCATTGCATAACCGTTGTGGTTACACCTTTAAGTGGGAGTGAGAAACTATGCCTTAGTGAGGTTTTCACCTCCGCATGGGCTAGCGGACTACTTCCGGGATACATTCGTACCTATGTGCTTCGTGAGATTTTCATCTCTGCATGGCCATAGGGAAATGTATTCCCCTGAACCGAACTTAATCCATATGAGCCTATAATGGGTGAGGATTGAGGAATCTGCTGGTTCAGGTACCCATTCTTTAGAACTAAACCACATATAGTGAACCCTAAAAGCCTACCTAGATAGAGCCACACCAAGCCCTAGTGGTCACCCTGGTCCAGTGTTCTATGTTGATTAATTCTCTAACATGTTGTCTTTTGTTTTGAGTGCATTGCATTTCATTCATTCCATGCATTTGCATTGCATTACATCATATGCATTAGATTTCATGAGAAGACCCTGATTAGGCGAAATATTTTCAGTTAACCTAGAATACATGGAACAAAGGTTGGAGAGATTAGAGCGGGGCAAATCTCGATGCAAGAGCGATTAGCCAAAATTCAACGGGATATGCGAGATCAAATGAATATGATGCGCCAGTTAACCCAGTTACTAGCTGGAAGGCTTAGAAAAGGGAGTGACCCAGTGGTCGACAGTTTGGATGATGATGAAGAGATCGTTTATTCTCCAATAAGTGTCTCGACCCAACCAGACGTGCCTCTGCAAGGGGCACCTGTCATTATCAAACCCCAATGTCAGATTAATACCTCAGCACTGTTGAATTTCCCGATGGGCTCAAGTTTTAAACCGGTTGTTCTGGCAAAAACAAAGGAAAAGGGAGAGTGGGCTTCAAAGGCCCTGAAAAGAAAGGACAAGGGTGTGAATAATACGAGTAGGTATAACAAAGGCCATTCAGAGCCGATTACAGTAAGCCAGCCAAAGACGGTAACCACTAGCTGTCAGGGCTCATCAAGATAAGAATCCAGTGCAAAGCAACTCCAGTTTACACCTATTCCAACGACATATAGAGAGTTATACCAGAGCTTATTTGATATGCATGTTGTAGCTCCTCATTACCTAAAACCAATGCAATCCCCATACCCTAAATGGTATGATTCTAACGCTCAATGTGAGTACCATGCCGGGATTACAGGACATTCAATAGAAGATTGCCTTGCTTTCAAGAAGCTGGTTGAAAGATTCATCAAAATAGGAGTTATAAGATTCAATGATCTCCCTGGTGCAGAAAATCCGTTACTCAACCATACTGTTAAAGGGATAACTATTGTGAGTACCATGATGAATGGGGGCATGAGATCAGGAGTACCTCAAGTCCAGGGCTCTAGTGCAAAACCTGATACTGGCGAATTTGAACATTAATGACGTATTTGAAGGGTGAACCAGGGAGCAGACTTTTCCAAGCTTCTGCCTTTACGTACTTGAGATGTTTTGAACAATGGAATTGTGAAAGAGATCCTTGTATTTACAGAGCTAATCTAGAGCAATATTCAAAACGTGCTTGTTGCTTTAAGCCTAGAAGCAACAAGAATCTTTTTCTGAAATAGGCTTGTGTCCAGAATTGTTATTTTAATAAAATGCATCCTTTTAAACAAATATTTGCCTTTACATTTTATACTGTACATTCTTTTTAGAATATTCTTTCATTCTTTATTCATGACCATACCATAAATAATCATCCTTAGAATCATTTATTCTTCGAATTTGCCTTCGTACCTACAATAGGTACCCAGATATATATGACATGAGCGACGCTGTTACTGACTCCCTTTTTGAATGAAATATGGGTCTAAGGTATCGCAGGACTTTGAAGATGACAGAAATTACAACATATCTTCTGATTTGTTAATACTGGATGAAAAACAGATCCTACATCGCGAGCCAAGGAAGGAGATGAAGATCAAAGCTTGGCTCAATGCAGAAATAATATTTTCTATATGTGGGGCATGGATGTTATCAGGCCAGTCTCATCAGAAGCTTCTGGCTGACACCAATTCATCTTCGTGGGTGTAAATTTCTTCACTAAGGGGGTGAAAGTCGCTTCATATGCCAATATTACAAAGTCGATAGTCATCGGAACAAAGAAAAGAAAAAGAAAGAATACTAGACAAAAAAAGGGGGCAAAAAGATCACATTTAACTGCACAAGGTCAAAAGTCTGCGGTCTGTTCAAAGATCAAGTGCCACATATCAGTGCAGCAAAAACTGCCAAAAATAAAAACAAAGGATCATAAAAAGACCGAGACTTGTAAGGATTGGCATACAAAAGTTACTATTTACCCTCTATGCTTATCAAACTTTGGCCAAGACTGTCACGGGGGCAACACGTTTCTCATTGGTTTTGCCCATTGGAGTCGAAATTCTGTCAGTGCTGAAGTTGGATGAGGCAGAATAGATCCAATCTCAATATGATCAGTTGATGTTAAAAGCTATCTGTCACGGTCAGGTGATGCGAGCTCACAACAAAAATGATTCGGCCTAGAAAATTTCATGATAGGGCTTTGAAGAAGACTTTTCTCATGCAAAAGGGACTTGAGGAAGAAAGTGGATGCCAAATCGGAAGGACCTTATACGGCAAAGAAGGTGCTGTTGCAGGGAAGCATGAATATTGACCGAGATAGATAGCAAGGACATGCCTAATCCGGTGAATTCAGACTCAATAGAAAGTTTTCCAAAGAGAAAAACAAACAAAAAAAGAGGAAAAGAAAAAGAAAAAAAGGAGAGGCCAAGGTGAAAACCCGCAAAGGGCATTTTGAGACCAAAGGGGATTTGAGTTGAAAACCCAAAAAGGGCGGCTCAAATTTTGATCAAAGTGGGGCATACAGCAGTCCTGCTATGCCTGAATTAACAATGAAGAAGTATGCTACGTCTTGGGGCATCGACAAAGTACTCCAGATCCCCTAAACACATATCAAGCTTAAAATGGTCCTCAAGAAGTTGGAACAGAGAAGCTCAGACTGCGATATCTGGGGCACCTAGTTTCTATTTTACCCATTTTGTATTTTTTATTTGTGATTATATTATTCTTTTCAAAATATGTTCACAATAAATTTCCTTTTGCAGTTGCTATCTTTTCCTAGCTTATTTGTTTCAAGCTATGCTCCTAATTAATTTCCTTCTTGTCCATTGTTATGATCTTTTTCAAGCATTTTGCATTGAAATAACGGTTAGTGGACTGATAATACTTTCACAAAATAAGTTTCGCATATTACTCTGGGAACTTCTAAATAATACAAGAACCCAAAACAGGATTATTGTTTAAAACTCACCAAGTTTAAGGAATAGTCTAAACTGAGATTTTCTCTCCGAATTTTTGTCAAAGATGGTGGTTGAACAAATGACAAGATACCGCGTCAGTGATACAATCTTGACGAAAATTGGGCAATCATTCTCAAGAAAAATGATATTCTGTGTCCATGAAAATATCATGCATACACATGTGGTTGAGTCACACAGAAGCGATCGATTGATCGAACAAGTTCTGATCCTCTACCCTTGAATAGTAATGGGATGGATGGAAGAAGAAACAAATCCTACATTTTGGAGTTGCAGTGGATGCGATTCAGATCTTATACCCCTAAGTCACAATGAGATGAACCCTGGAGTTACAGGGGGCAAATCTATTGAGCAAGATATAATCATCTTCTCGAGTTTTCTGTTGAAAATACCCACCTAACAAGATGGCAGCATGATACATCAGTGATAAAGCCTTAATAGACAATGAACGATGACACCTTAAACTTGTAAAAAGGGATCATTTTCATGAAATTCTACATTCATGCAAAACACATTCGGTTAGGAGCATTTGATTCATTCTGACCATTGCATCCTAATCCTTAAACATTTAAAAAGAGATCAGTCTCATGACATTCTGCATTCAAATGTCATCCATAAGACACATTTATTTAGGAGCATTTGATTCATTCCGATCATTGCATCCTAATCAATATACATTGTACAAAGACCATTCTCATGACATTCTGCATTAATGCAAATGTCGTCCATAATACATTTAGTTAGGAGCATTAGATTCATTCTGATCATTGTATTCTAACTATTAGGCATAAGCATGTACCCATTCTACAGGTTATGTCTTCAAAAGGACAATGTAGTATGGTAAATGGAAAATATCAGATCTTGTCTCCTTGAGTTTGCAGTGGAGCAGATTAAGATAGAAGATTTGGCAATTCCTGAAGTTGCAGGAAGCAGATCAAAGACATTAGTCTGGCGATCCCTGAAGTTGCAGGGAGCAGATTAAGATAGCAGATTTGGCAATTTCTGAAGTCGCAGGAAGCATATCGAAGACATCAGTCTGGCGATCCTTGAAGTTGCAGGGAGCAGATTAAAATAGCAGATTTGGCATTCTTGAAGTTGCAGGAAGCAAATCGAAGACATTAGTCTGGCGATCCCTGAAGTTGCAGGGAGCAGATTAAGATAGCAGATTTGGCAATTCCTGAAGTTGCAGGAAGCATATCGAAGACATTAGTCTGGCGATCCCTGAAGTTGCAGGGAGCAGATTAAGATAGCAGATTTGGCATTCTTTGAGTTTGCAGGAAGCAAATCGAAGACATTAGTCTGGCGATCCCTGAAGTTGCAGGGAGCAGATTAAGATAGCAGATTTGGCAATTCCTGAAGTTGCAGGAAGCATATCGAAGACATTAGTCTGGCGATCCCTGAAATTGTAGGGAGCAGATTAAGATAGCAGATTTGGCATTCTTGAAGTTGCAAGAAGCAAATCGAAGACATTAGTCTGGCGATCCCTGAAGTTGCAGGGAGCAGATTAAGATAGCAGATTTGGCATTCTTGAAGTTGCAGGAAGCAAATCGAAGACATTAGTCTAGCGATTCCTGAAGTTGCAGGGAGCAGATTAAAATAGCAGATTTGGCATTCCTGAAGTTGCAGGAAGCAAATCGAAGACATTAGTCTGGCAATCCCTGAAGTTGCAAGGAGCAGATTAAAATAGCAAATTTGGCATTCCTGAAGTCGCAGGAAGAAGATCGAAGACATTAGTCTGGCAATCCCTGAAGCCTGAAGTTGCAGGGAGCAGATTAAAATAGTAGATTTGGCATTCTTGAAGCAAATAAAAACATCGATCTTGCCTCTTTGAGTTTGCATGGAGCGATTAAAAGATAGTGGATATTGCCTTCCGAAGTTGTAGTGAAGCGGATTGAAGCTATCAGATTTATTAAAGTACAGTGGAGTTTGAAGCTGTTTGAAGAAGACGAGGACCAAGAAGTCAAGGCTCGGCAAAGACCAGGCAAAATTGGGCCTTTTAAAGTCTTTGCTCTATTCTCGTTACGATAATGAGCAAAGAGGGCAGTATGAAGAGCCCATTTTCGCTTTGGGCCCGTACTCAAACTAAAAACCAAAAAAAGAGCAAAAATAAATTAAAACAAAAATTAAAGTCCATGTCCATTTTACAACCCAATTCTGGAACCAGCCCAAAACAAATTCAGACCCAAAACTTTGCAGGCCCGAATGGCCCAATAATAGTGCAAACCCGAATAGCCCAAGAGGTTTAGCAAACAGAAACCCTAGGGCGTAACCCAGTAGCCTTCAAGCACCCCACATGCGCGCCATGCCTCTCCGTGTCTGACCCTCCGACACCCACGCACACCACGTCCGCCTACCTCCGTACCTGCACAAGAGAACAAAAGACGACAACAGCAAATAACAGTAGAGAAAAACAAAAAGAAAAGTTGTATTTTTCATTTTTGATTTTTATTTTTCCGATTTCGGCTTTAAAAATCCTGAAACAAACCATTGTAAGGACACACATTTTTACGAATACAAAGAAATACAGAAAGAGATTTGAAAAGAGGTTACTTTCTATTTGATTTTTTCTTCTTCGTTTCGCTTTTGTTTTCAATCGAGTAGAATAAACGAATAAATGGGAGAAAATGAATTCTTACCTGACGAATATGCCATGGATTTCCTTTTGCTTCGTTGAAATCGAGGCCGAGAAGGGATCTGAAGGCTGAAAAAGAAGCTTTTCTCAAGTCTCGCCGTCTTTGGTGACAGATCAGCATCTGAGATGGGAGATCTAGTCGGCCGATTAGAGAGTAATTGGGAGGCTAGGGTTTGTGTTTTAGAAAGGAGGGTGTCTGATTGTTTTTAGGTATAATATTGTTAAAAAAACGGTGTCGTTTGGGTTTATGTCAATAGCCCAAAACGGTGCCGTATAGGCCACCACCCGATGACCCGATCCGATTTCCTTGAGGATCCGCGCATTTCTGCTCGAATAGGAAATTTGCGCGTTTGGTCCTTTCTTTTTCATGTTGTTATTTGATTAAATCTGCATTACATTTCTTTGTTTTTTTTATTAGCCTCTGTAATTCATGCGCACTTTTAATTTAGTCCAGTTTATACAAGGCGTTTTAGTTGTTTAAGTATTTGCTGTTTTAGCCCCTGATTATTTGAATGCTTTTTAATTTAGTCCATTTTTATTGTTTTATTTATCATTAATTTAATATTGTTATTATTATTGTTGTTATTTTTGAATATTATTATGAATATTATTTTTAATATTATTATTATTACTTCTAATTAATGTTAATATTACTTTTATTGTTTTATTGTTTTTATTATCTTAATAAATTCTTATTTTTATCATCATCATTATTATTATTATTTTATTTAAACTATCATATATAGTATATTATCCATTTAGTAATTTACTATTACTTTCAATAATTTATATTAAATTATTTTTACGTTTATACTATTCATTTTATATTATTATGTATATAATTTGTCTCTTTAAAAGACCCTATTCTATATTTATTTATTTCCAAACACTTTTAAATATCATTATTATTATTATTATATATACACTATTTTATATTAAGTTATTTTTATTACATGCATTGACACATTATTTTACGTATATCATTTGTTCATTTACTTCAAAATTTACTATATTTTATTTTAATTTATTAAATAGCTATATTTTTTAGTTTTCGTTGTTTCTTGATTAATGATGTTGGTATTTTCAAAATAAGAGTTGTGAGATTATTGATTTTGTAGATATTGAATTGTATGTTCATATCATTATTCTTGACATCCGTTTGTACAAAGGTTGTATTCACACGTTATTATTCCATAGTCGATATTATATTTTTGTTTCTCATTACCTAGTAATTCAATAAAAGCATTTTAAATCGATTCTAAAATCATTTATTTAAAAGTTTTTTTAAACAAGGTAATATTCGATATTTGGAAATTCGAAGAAATCGTGCCCAATCGTGCTGGGTGTGATTTTTTGTTTGACCAAATAAACGAATATCCTTTCAAATTTTGTCCATATTTTCAAAATAAGGTAATGTTTGTGCGTTTGGAAATTTGAAGAAATCGTGCCCAATCGTGCTGGGTGTGGTTTTTTGTTTGTCCAAATAACCAAATACCCTTTCAGAATTTCAATACATGTGCTTGGAGAATTTTGGGGATGATCTCGAATTCGAGGACTCAGATTGTCGTATCCAATCGTGCTGGATGTGATACTCTATTCCTTCGGAACAAGGGAATCTCAATATTCAATCAAGTTATTTAAAATTATAGAAAAAAAAAGGAACAGAATTTCAAAATCATTTCAAACTTTTCAACATTAGGACATCAAATACTCAATTTGGTACCAATTTTGGGCGCTATGAGGATGCTAATCCTTCCTCGCAATGCGTAACCGACTCTCGAACCCGTTTTCTTCTTATTCGCAGACCAAAATTTATTTTATAGGTGACCCGATCACACCTAAACAAAAAGGATTGGTGGCGACTCCATATTTTTCAAAGTCGATTCCCGTTTTTTCAAAGCCCGATAAAAAATGGCTTCGACACAAAGTATGCAACCCAACCCATCCATCCAATCTCTCCCCCGACCAACCAATCTCTCCTGTGGGGATCAAGTCAACCCACCCCGCCAGTCTCTCCAATTTGCAGACAAGCTGCCATTTATAATATTTTTGTGGCTAAGCCACCAGAGTATCATATACGGTAATATAATCGGCACACAGCCTTAATCACGATGGCACAAAGCCATATTTAAATTGGCACATAGCCATTAGCAAAAAAAAAAAAGAAGTTGTATTTTATCAAATATTCACATCCAAATTTGTTTTCTTAACCATAATCAAATTACACCTATTTTAGTACGAAGCATAAGGATTTATCACATTTTCTTCATGTGACATGTCAGATCCGGTCATATCGTATGGGCCGGGTTTGGGGTGTTACAGGTCTGGTACCATTTGATGCCTTGTCAAATTATGTCACTTTGGTTACCTTGTTATGCATGTTTATAAGGTCCTTTATGGTATGTTTGAGAATGGTTTGAGAATGGACAATATGTGATATGTTTTGGTAAGTAATTAAATAAGTTATAATGCTTGAAATAAGGAAATGTTAACTTGTATTGGCATGTTATGTCTTGGTATATTTGTGGTGCCTATGAATGACATATTGGTTTGGTAATTTAGGATATTTTAAATGGTATATTTTTACAAGTTTGGATGATGTTTAGGTCCCCTTAAAGTGTGCACAAATGAGTTGAATGGTTAGGCATAGTTTGGTTATGAAATGGCTTGATTCTAGGTAAATTTTGGGTTCACACGGCCTGGGACACGGGCGTGTGACTCATCCGTGTGAGGCACACGGCCTGAGACTCGGGCGTGTGACTCAACTGTGTGAGGCACATGGCCTGGTGACACGGTCATGTATCATTTGAGGATTGCTTAGGGTCCAAGTCAGTGAGTTACACGACCTGGCACACAGGCATGTGGGGCTACTCAAAGAGTTACACGGCCTGACACACGAGTGTGTGACCATACTTAGAGAGTTACACGGGTGAGGACACGGGCTGGGACATGGCCGTGTGTCCCTTGTTCGAAAGTTACACCGCCTGAGCTGATTCTACACGGCTGTGTGACCCTTGTTTCCAATTTTTATGACGTTTTCCTAAACTTCGTGTTTTGTTTCAAATTAGTCCTGAATTGCTCCTAAGCTATTTTTAAGGCCTCGATGGCTCGATTTAGGGACAATATGCACGTGAAAGAATGGATTATGATATATTTAAATTATTGAATAATGTGGTTTTTAAATGTTTTTGATTGTATGGTAATGCTTCGTAACCCTAATCCGGCGACGGAGACGAGTTAGGGGTGTTACAGAGAATGTCGAAACTTATTAAAAAAAATTTCTTTATTTAATCCCAAAATACCCGTATTTTTTAAGTGTATTTGAAAAAAATACATACCGGTGTTGCCGAACACAATGCTGGCACAAAAAAAATATTTTTTATAGACCAGGCAATCATCGGGCAATCATTAGAGGACAATGGAAGGTGGTGCCAGCGGTGAGATGGCCAGCACCAACATGCATTATAAAAAATAGATCATTTTCGTATAAAATTTTGCACCTAGATCATTCTCGAAAATAATAAATTTATTTGATTCAGTTATGAAAAAAAGTCCCATCATCGTTATCTTTTCTCTGGACCTATTTATTATATAAGAGCAAGCAACAAGCCCAATCTTATTGAGCCAGCTCTTCTAAGGCCTGGTAGATTTGACAAACTGCTATATTTGACAGAGAGCGGTTAGTTCATATCTTTGAACCTTCTCTTCCGTTCATGCTTGTATGCTCTTCCAATTTTTTAATTTGATTCATTTACTTTTATATGGTTAATTTCATTCTTGGTCCAGAGTTCTTAAAGCACTTACCAGAAAGTTTAGACTACACGAAGATATATCCCTCTACTCAATTGCAAAGAGATGCCCATCAAACTTTACTGGTGTAGATATGTATGCCTTATGTGCAGATGCTTGGTTTCATGCTGCAAAGTGTAAGGTGGGTAAAAAACCAGCTTTTTGCACTGCAAAATCACTGTGAAGGTTTCATATCTTCAACCTCAAGGCAATGTACCTTGATAACTTTTTCCACATATTAGGTGCTACAAGCATAGCCAAGAGAAACGTTCTCTTCATTGCTTATACATGTTCTTTTTGTGTAGGTTTTGAGTTCAGATTCATCTTCCACAGGTCAAGCTGACTCCATTGTTGTAGAATATGATGATTTTGTGAAGGTTTTGAGTTTAGACTAAGTCTAATAAATATAACTTTTTTATGAACCGTTAATGTTAGAAGTTGGCTTACATGCAGCCCTTGGGATCGAGCCATGCAATTAGCAGCTGAAGCACATGCAGCTATCATTTTGTTGTTTATCACTTTTTACTACCCATTTTATAAATTTTTACAATTAGGTCCTTTTTATGCAGTTTCATCAAAAATCACCTAGTAAAAGTTGTTTATCACACATCAAACATGCATAATATACCATTAAACATAAAAATACACATATTTCTAACATGGTTCAAACCCTAGACATCAACCACATCTTAAATTAATGGTAGGAATAGGTAGATCTGTAACAGCCCGATTTTTTACCCTAATCGAAACAGTGGTTTCGGGACCAAAAATTCGAGTCAGTAAAATATTTTAATATTATATTCTGTACTTATGATATATTATTGAGCATGTGTTAAAGTTTCGTGAGTTAATTTGTCCGTTTGAGTGTTTAATTTAAGAAAAAGGACTAAATCGCATAAGTGGTAAAAGTAGCCTTTTATTTGATTGAGTGATCAAATTGATGTGTCTTTATAAAGATGAGGCCTTATGTTATAAATTACCCTTTTTGCAAGTGTAGTGGACGGCAACATGCATACATTATGCTTTTATATGTTTATTATATTAGTTAAGTTAATAATAATAAAATAATATTATAATGTTATAATAAAATAAAACAAAAACAAACATGCATTTGGTTCATCTTTCTTGGCCGAATACTAAAGAAAAGAGAAAGGAAAAATCTAAGCTACTTTCGGCATTTGGAAGCTTTGATTTAGGTATGTGTTTTGTTCGATTTTTGATAATTTTTACGTTTTTGAGATCGTTGCTATGAAATATACAAAGCCCATGCTTCAAATTTTGATTTTGATGAATATTTTGAGTTAGGCCATTGATGATAGCTTGTGATTTTTGTTGTTTCATGATGAAATATCAAAGATATGTGAAGGATTAACATGTTTTTTCTTTGAGTTTTTGATGAATTTGAGTAATTTGGACTAAATTACAAAAATAAATTTTTGAGGGACTAAAATGTGAAATAAAGGAAATGTATGGACTTGTATGAGTATGGTTATTATTCGGCCTAAGCACAGTGTGTGCAAATTTTGTGTATTTTGTGTTTTGTGCAATAGGGACTAAATTGTAAAAAGTGTGAAATGATAGGGGCAAAATGGTAATTTGCCCACTTATGTGTTTTTTTTAAGACTAAATTGAATGAAAATATGTTGAATGAGCTTAATTTGAAATTATTTAGATCAAGAACAAAAAGGATCAGGATTGGATCGGGGAAAAACGAAGTTGATCGAATAGTCGGGAAACATAGTCCGTCGATACTCGAAGTAAGTTTTTAAGCAATCATGTTGTATGGAATTTATCTATATTGATGTACCTAAAAATTTAATGGAGGTATGTATACTGATTTTTTTTATATAGCCGAATGTATTATCTATACATGTATAAAGTATAAACGAATGAGAGGTGGGTATATATGTCATTGGTTCACCCGAATGTGATGTGTATATGTGTATATATATATATATATATCAATGATATAGTCAAATGTGGTATTGAATTGAGAGATGATGACATCCGAATGTGATGTGTATATATATGTCAATGATATAACCGAATGTGACATTGAATTGAGGAATGAATATAACCGAATGTGATGCATATGTATGGCAATGATATAATTGAATGTGATGTTGATTATAGAAATGAAATAAGAAATTTTGTATATATGAAATTGAGGTTTAAGTTTTATGTATATATAAATGAGGATTAAGTTCGGGAAAAGCTAAAATGTGCGAAATTGTATACCGAACACTAAGTGTGCGAAATCGGTCAATGAGCACTAAGTGTGCGAAATCGGTTGTTTAGCACTAAGTGTGCGAGAAGTTAAATGTAACGGTACTAAGTGTGCGATGCGTTACAAGAATTTGGCACTAAGTGTGCAAGGTATTAGTATGACGACTCTAAGCATGTGATACGTGATAAGGTTTTTGCATTGAGTGTGTAGGTTTGCCGATCTTTTAATTTAATTAGTTAACGAAGGTGTTTAACAGGATAAAATGAACAGGTATGCGATGATAAATCATCTTTTGAATAATAAGTAAGTTTTAGATGTTGAAATGAAAATTTTATATTATACGTATTTATATGTGATTTATATGGATTGAAAGGTAAGAAAGAAAATTTAGTAGTTAATATGTATATACTTGTACAAATGTATTTGTATTTGTTTTGAGATGAGGGATGGATTATAGATCTAGGTGAATGCTATTATTGAACGTTGGGATATTCGGCTTAAGGGTTATGAAATGTGAAAGTTGTCTAATATAATGTTTTAATACATTGTTATGTAATTGCTTATAACTTACTAAGCTATGATAGCTTACTTTATGTGGTTGTTGTATTGTTCATTATATTTTGGAGTCAAGATTCGAGCTCGGGGATCATCGTCAAGTCTATCACACTATCAACTAATTTTGGTATTTTGTAAGCTGAATTTCTTTTGAAACTATGGCATGTATAGGCTATGTCACTCTTTTAAGTTCACTATGAATGTGATGTATATAAATGCCATGCGAAAATGGCTTGATTTCTAAGCTTGAGTTTGGTTATGTTTGATCATGGTGCTAATGGTTGTGTATATTCGGTCATGTTATAAGCTTATTTGGAAGTATATTTTATGGTATTTATATATGTGATGTTTGGCTACATGAATTTGGCATTGAGTAATGATATGTATGATGTATAATCGGCCTTGTAAGTAGCTCATTTTGGAAGTATGATATGTGGTATATTTTAGTTGATGAATGTACTTTTGCTTTAATGTATATGTACCTATAAGTTAAGTTATGAGATGACTATGCTATGCCTTGTGAATTTGACTATTTGATGTGGCTTATTAATGACCTAAATATTTTTTTTACGTATAATTGCTTTGTGGAATGATTTGGAAATGTTGTAAATGATAAAATTTGATTTGGTCATATTATGAAATAAATTATGGTATATTTGGTTAGTAGATAATGGGATAGATTAATAAGAATGGTTGTCTCGATTTATGATTGGTATATGAAATGAAATATGTTTGATTATGAAATAGGTATTCGAATATCATGAATGAGATGCTTGCATGATTTAAATATTATAAGTAATAAAGCATGATTGGTTCTTAATTGGTTATATGTTTTAAATATGCGCAAATTTGATATATATGAATGGGTGTATAGTTGCTATTTGAGTTTGAAAATCTGTTGTAAGAAGTCGATATGTTTTTATGCGTGAATTGTAATAAATGAGTGTGCTGAATTGTGTTATGTTAGGTAATGCCTCGTAACCTTAATCCGATGACGTTTACGGGTTAGGGGTGTTACATTTGATTGGTATCAGAGCTACGGTTTAGTTGGTTCTCGGACTAACGTAGCGCGTGTGAGTCTAGCTATACATGCCATAATTTTTACTGTGATAGTGTGATGACTTTTGACCGTGAAATATGTTTTTCTTCTTTCGTATAGTAAATGGATCCTGATCCCGAGCGAGCCGTAGCCGATGATGTCGAGAGTGTGGCGCTTGCTCCCGCGCAAGGGACCGCGCCGGTTGAATCTCGACCAGCTACGAGTAACCAAGATGAGGGGGCTAAACAAGCCTTCTTTAGTATAATGAATGATTGGTTTAATCAGTACATCCGGACAAATTCGGCTGTTCAACAACCCCCGAATCCTGATAATCCACCTGTCGTGCCTGTGGTACCTCCGATCATTAATCCTGAGAGATTAAATAAGCCTCCGGTTGATAGAATCAGAAAATACGGAGCTCAAGAGTTTAGAGCCGTAGCAGATGATGATGCTGAACGAGCTGAATTTTGGCTCGATAATACAATTCGTGTTTTTGATGAACTATCTTGTACGCCTGAAGAGTGCCTAAATATGCTATATCTTTATTACGGGATTCTGCCTACTATTTTTGGAACACTCTAGTTTCGGTTGTTCCGAAGGAGCGGGTCACTTGGGATTTCTTTCAGACAGAGTTTCACAAAAAGTATATTAGTCAGCGATTCATCGATCAAAAACACAAAGAATTTCTCGAGCTTAAACAGGGTCATATGACCGTATCTGAATATGAACGCGAGTTCGTGAGACTCAGCAGATATGCCCGCGAGTATGTTTCATCTGAGGTTGCTATGTGTAAAAGATTTGAAGAAGGGTTGAACGAAGACATAAAGTTGCTCATTGGTATACTTGAAATAAATGAGTTCGTGGTACTTGTTGAGCGAGCCTGCAAAGCCAAAGAGCTAGGAAAAGAGAAACGAAAAACTGAGTTCGAAGCTAGAGGTTTCCGTAAGAGGTCAACGGGTAAAACTTCTCAATCAGCATCGAAGAAGTTCAGAAATGACAGCAGCCGATCCAAGACTAATGTTGGGTTTTCTATACGAAAGCGACTACCAGTGGGTTCACGAGCCACCTCAATAGCTAGTGTTGACAATACTCGACTTAATAAACCCGAGTGTCAGCAGTGTGGTAGGCGACATTTTGGTGAATGTTGGGGCAAATTCAACAACCGAGCTTGCTACAAGTGTGGTTCGAAGGATCATTTCATTCGGGATTGCCCGGAGTTAGCTGAGAAGGATAATGCTCAGAGTGTGAGATCGAGCGATGTTGCAGTTAGAGGTAGACCACACCAAAATGTGGGAGGTAGAAGCGGCACTCTGAGAGGGACTTCAGATACAGTTACTCGATCAGAGGCTCGTGTGCCTGCCAGAGCCTATGCCATTCGTGCCCGAGAAGAGACTTCATCTCTAGATGTCATCACCGGTATATTTACTCTCTTTAATACTAGTGTAATTGCTCTGATTGACTCCGGTTCAGCTCATTCTTATGTGTGTGAAACATTAGTATTCAGTAAGACTTTACCTGTTGAGTCTACTGAGTTTGTGATTCGGGTTTCGAACCCCTTGGGCCGATGTGTGCTAGTTGATAAAATGTGCAAGAATTGCCATTTGATGATCCGAGATTCATGCTTTTCGGCTAATTTGATGTTACTACCATTTGATGAGTTCGATATCATCCTCAGTATGGATTAGTTAACCGTGCACGATGCAGTAGTGAACTGTAGACGAAAGACTATTGATTTGCGGTGCCAGAATAATGAAATAATTCGAATTGAGTCTACTGATTTAAATGGGTTACCAGCAGTGATATCCTCGATGTTGGCTCGGAAACATATGAGAAAGGGTTGCGAAGCTTACTTTGCTTATGTGATGGATAGTAAGGTGACCGAAAAGAAGATTGAATCTGTACATGTTGTATGTGAGTATCCGGATGTGTTTCCGAAAGAATTGCTGGGTTTGCCACCTGTTCGGGAGGTAGAGTTTGGTATTGAGTTAGTGCCAGGGATGACTCCGATCTCGATAGCTCCGTATAGAATGACACCGACTGAATTAAAAGAGTTAAAGCTCAGTTGCAAGAGTTGACAGATAGAGGTTTTGCTCGACCGAGTTTCTCTCCTTGGGGTGCGCCAGTGTTATTCGTGAAGAAGAAAGATGGAACTTTGAGAATGTGCATCGATTACCGATAGCTCAATAAAGTAACCATAAAGAATAAATACCCGTTGCCGCACATTGATGATCTATTCAATCAGTTAAAGGGAGCCTCAGTATTTTCAAGATTGATTTAAGATCGGGTTATTATCGCCATTGCGAGTTAGAGACTCACGATGTGCCTAAGATCGCTTTCCGAATGAGATACGGCCATTACGAGTTTTTGGTGATGCCGCTTGGACTCACTAATGCCCTTGTCGCTTTTCATGGACTTGATGAATCGGGTATTCGAGATGATATTTGGATCGATTCGTGGTTGTGTTTATAGATGACATTTTGATCTATTCGCGCGACGAAACCGAGCATGCCGAACATTTGAGACTTGTGTTATAGATTTTGCGTGATAAGCAGTTGTACACGAAATTTAGTAAATGTGAGTTCTGGTTACGTGAAGTTAGCTTCTTGGGGCATGTTGTTTCAAAGAATGTATTCGTTGATCCGAGTAAGATTTTGGCTATACTTGATTGGAGACCCCCGCGGAATATTACTAAAGTTCAGAGTTTTCTGGGACTTGCCGGTTATTATAGACGCTTTGTGAAAGGCTTCTCGATGATTGCAACTCCGATGACAAAGCTACTTCAAAAAGATGTTAAATTCGAGTGGACAGAGAAGTGCCAGAAGAGTTTCAATCAGTTGAAAACTTTATTGACTGAAGCTCCAGTGCTTGTTCAGCCAGAGTCGGGTAAAGAGTTCGTTATTTTCAGTGATGCATCCTTGAATGGTTTAGGCTGTGTTTTGATGCAGGAGGGTAAGGTTGTAGCATATGACTCGAGACAGTTAAAGCCGCACAAAAAGAACTATCCGACGCACGATCTCGAATTGGCCGCTATAGTCTTTGCTCTGAAGATATGGCGCCACTATCTATTCGGTGAAAAATGCCATGTCTATTCCGATCATAAAAGCCTAAAGTACTTAATGACTCAGAAGGATCTGAATTTGAGACAACGACGATGGTTAGAATTGTTAAAAGACTACGAGCTTGTGATTGATTATCACCCGGGAAAAGCTAATGTGGTTGCTGATGCCCTAAGCCGAAAATCACTATTTGCTTTACGTGCAATGAACGCAGATATAGCTATGACTGACGATGGTGCGATTATTGCAGAATTGAAAGCGAGACCGTTATTTGTTCAACAGATTTGCGAAGCTCAAAAGGTTGATAATGACTTAATAGCAAAAAGGAATCACTGTGGTTCAAATACTGACTCAGAATTTCAGATTGATGCTAAGGGATGCTTGCGGTTCAGAAACCGAATATGTGTACCAAAGGATCCTGAGATGATTCAGATGATTTGTAATGAAGCTCATAATAGTAGATTGACTATTCACCCGGGTAGCACGAAGATGTATAATGATTTGAGACAGCATTACTGGTGGCACGGTATGAAAAGAGATATTTCAGACTTCGTGTCAAAATGTTTGATATGTCAACAAGTAAAAGTCGAACATCAGGTGCCATCTGGATTACTTCAGCCGATCATGATACCCGAATGGAAATGGGATCGAGTCACGATGGATTTCGTATCTGGGTTACCGTTGACACCGAGCAAGAAAGATACAATCTGGGTTATTATTGATAGATTGACGAAGTTGGCTCACTTTATTCCGGTCCGTACATATTACTCACTGGATAAGCTAGCTGAATTGCATATTTCTCAAATTGTATGATTACACGGAGTACCTATTTCTATTATTTCGGATAGAGATCCGAGGTTTACATCGCGGTTTTGGAAGAAACTGCAAGATGCATTAGGTACTAAATTGCATTTTAGCACCGCTTTCCACCCTCAAACGGATGGTCAATCCGAAAGAATTATTCAAATACTTGAGGATATGTTGAGATGTTGTGTTCTCGAGTTCGAGGGTACGTGGGGACGATACTTGCCTTTGATTGAATTTGCATACAATAATAGCTTTAAATCGAGAATCAAAATGGCACCTTACGAGGCTTTGTACGGTCGTAAATGTCGTACACCTTTGTATTGGACCGAACTAAGTGAAAGCAAGATACACGGGGTTAATCTAATCAAAGAGACTGAACAGAAAGTAAAAGTGATCCGCAAAAGTTTTAAAGCGTGAATGCTGATCACGTAAATCCTATGCGGATTTGAAACGTAAAGATATAGAGTTTCAGATTGGTGACCGAGTATTTTTGAAAGTCTCGCCGTGGAAGAAAATACTTAGATTTGGTCGCAAGGGAAAGCTGAGTCCGAGATTTATTGGGCCTTACGAGATTATTGAGCGTATCGGGCGGGCTATGCATGTCTGATTGATGTTGCCACCTGAGTTAGAAAAGATCCACAATGTTTTCCATGTTTCGATGCTTCGACGATATAGATCCGATCCTTCTCATGTGATTAGTCCGTCAGAGATTGAGATTCAGTCTGATTTGACCTATGAGGAAGAACCGATTCGTATTTTGACTCGCGAAGTGAAAGAGTTGCATAATAAGAAAATCTCGTTGGTGAAAGTACTGTGACATAAGCACGGGGTCGAGGAAGCAACTTGGGAGCTTGAGGATTCAATGAAAGAACGTTATCCTAACCTATTCACCGGTAAGATTTTCGGGGACGAAAATCCCTAAGGGGGGAAGAGTTGTAACAGCCTGATTTTTTACCCTAATCGGAACAGTAGTTTCGAGACCACAAATCCGAGTCAGTAAAATATTTTAATATTATATTCGGTACATATGATATATGATTGAGCATGTGTTAAAGTTTCGTGAGCTAATTTGTCCGTTTGTGTGTTTAATTTAAGAAAAAGGACTAAATTGCATAAGTGGTAAAAGTAGCCTTTTATTTGATTGAGTGATCAAATTGATGTGTCTTTATAAAGATGAGGCCTTATGTTATAAATTACCCTTTTTGCAAGTGTAGTGGATTTGCAACATGCATACATTATGCTTTTATATGTTTATTATATTAGTTAAGTTAATAATAATAAAATAATATTATAATGTTATAATAAAATAAAACAAAAACAAACATGCATTTGGTTCATCTTTCTTGGCCGAATACTAAAGAAAAGAGAAAGGAAAAATCTAAGCTACTTTCGGCATTTGGAAGCTTTGATTTAGGTATGTGTTTTGTTCAGTTTTTGATAATTTTTACGTTTTTGAGATCGTTGCTATGAAATATACAAAGCCCATGCTTCAAATTTTGATTTTGATGAATATTTTGAGTTAGGCCATTGATGATAGCTTGTGATTTTTGTTGTTTCATGATGAAATATCAAAGATATGTGAAGGATTAACATGTTTTTTCTTTGAGTTTTTGATGAATTTGAGTAATTTGGACTAAATTACAAAATTAAATTTTTGAGGGACTAAAATGTGAAATAAAGGAAATGTATGGACTTGTATGAGTATGGTTATTATTCGGCCTAAGCACAAGTGTGTGCAAATTTTGTGTATTTTGTGTTTTGTGCAATAGGGACTAAATTGTAAAAGTGTGTGAAATGATAGGGGCAAAATGGTAATTTGCCCACTTATGTGTTTTTTTTTAAGACTAAATTGAATGAAAATATGTTGAATGAGCTTAATTTGAAATTATTTAGATCAAGAACAAAAAGGATCAGGATTGGATCGGGGAAAAACGAAGTTGATCGAATAGTCGGGAAACATAGTCCGTCGATACTCGAAGTAAGTTTTTAAGCAATCATGTTGTATGGAATTTATCTATATTGATGTACCTAAAAATTTAATGGAAGTATGTATACTGATTTTTTTTATATAGCCGAATGTATTATCTATATATGTATAAAGTATAACCGAATGAGAGGTGGGTATATATGTCATTGGTTCACCCGAATGTGATGTGTATATGTATATATATATCAATGATATAGTCAAATGTGGTATTGAATTGAGAGATGATGACATCTGAATGTGATGTGTATATATATGTCAATGATATAACCGAATGTGACATTGAATTGAGGAATGAATATAACCGAATGTGATGCATATGTATGGCAATGATATAATTGAATGTGATGTTGATTATAGAAATGAAATAAGCGATTTTGCATATATGCAATTGAGGTTTAAGTTTTATGTATATATAAATGAGGATTAAGTTCGGGAAAAGCTAAAATGTGTGAAATTGTATACCGAACACTAAGTGTGCGAAATCGGTCAATGAGCACTAAGTGTGCGAAATTAAATACCGAGCACTAAGTGTGCGAAATCGGTTGTTTAGCACTAAGTGTGTGAGAAGTTAAATGTAACGGCACTAAGTGTGCGATACGTTACAAGAATTTGGCACTAAGTGTGCAAGGTATTAGTATGACGACTCTAAGCATGTGATACGTGATAAGGTTTTTGCATTGAGTGTGCAGGTTTGCCGATCTTTTAATTTAATTAGTTAACGAAGGTGTTTAACAGGATAAAATGAACAAGTATGCGATGATAAATCATCTTTTGAATAATAAGTAAGTTTTAGATGTTGAAATGAAAATTTTATATTATACGTATTTATATGTGATTTATATGGATTGAAAGGTAAGAATGAAAATTTAGTAGTTAATATGTATATACTTGTACAAATGTATTTGTATTTGTTTTGAGATGGGGGATGGATTATAGATCTAGGTGAATGCTATTATTGAACGTTGGGACATTCGGCTTAAGGGTTATGAAATGTGAAAGTTGTCTAATATAATGTTTTAATACATTGTTATGTAATTGCTTATAACTTACTAAGCTATGATAGCTTACTTTATGTGGTTGTTGTATTGTTCATTAGATTTTGGAGTCAAGATTCGAGCTCGGGGATCATCGTCAAGTCTATCACACTATCAACTAATTTTGGTATTTTGTAAGCTGAATTTCTTTTGAAACTATGGCATGTATAGGCTATGTCACTCTTTTAAGTTCACTATGAATGTGATGTATATAAATGCCATGCGAAAATGGCTTGATTTCTAAGCTTGAGTTTGGTTATGTTTGATCGTGGTGCTAATGCTTGTTTATATCCGGTCATGTTATAAGCTTATTTGGAAGTATATTTTATGGTATTTATATATGTGATGTTTGGCTACATGAATTTGGCATTGAGTAATGATATGTATGATGTATAATCGGCTTTGTAAGTAGCTCATTTTGGAAGTATGATATGTGGTATATTTTAGTTGATGAATGTACTTTTGCTTTAATGTATATGTACTTATAAGTTAAGTTATGAGATGACTATGCTATGCCTTGTGAATTTGACTATTTGATGTGGCTTACTAGTGACCTAAATATTTTTTTTACGTATAATTGCTTTGTGGAATGATTTCGAAATGTTGTAAATGATAAAATTTGATTTGGTCATATTATGAAATAAATTATGGTATATTTGGTTAGTAGATAATGGGATAGATTAATAAGAATGGTTGTCTCGATTTATGATTGGTATATGAAATGAAATATGTTTGATTATGAAATAGGTATTCGAATATCATGAATGAGATGCTTGCATGATTTGAATATTATAAGTAATAAAGCATGATTGGTTCTTAATTGGCTATATGTTTTAAATATGCACAAATTTGACATATATGAATGGGTGTGTAGTTGCTATTTGAGTTTGAAAATCTTTTGTAAGAAGTCGATATGTTTTTATGCGTGAATTGTAATAAATGAGTGTGCTGAATTATGTTATGTTAGGTAATGCCTCGTAACCTTAATCCGGCGACGAATACGGGTTAGGGGTGTTACAAGATCGGATGATAACAACTTCAAAAATGTAAAGAGCATTAAAATCGGGGCTAGGATGTACTTACAATCAAGCTTGAAAGATGACAAAACCCTAGCTATGATGTTCTCCCAAATTTTTGGCCAAGGTTGAAGAAAGACGAGCAAATTTTGGCTTTATTTTCCCTTATTATTCTTTTATTTACCAAATGACCAAAATGCCCTTTTTGCTAAATTTTAAAATTTCACCTAATCATGTCCATTTTGTCCATAAACTTAACTAATGGTCTAATTATCATACAAGGACCTCTAATTTAAAATCTCATAGCAATTGGACACCTTTAACATCTAGAATTCAAGTTTTACACTTTTTACAATTTAGTCTTTAAAACTAAATTGAATGCCCAAACGTCAAAATTTTCGAACAAGATTTTCACAAAATAGTTCCATAAAAATGTGGACCATAAAAATATAATAAAAAACAACTTAACTATGTCGAATTTGTGGTCCCGAAACCATTGTTCCGACTAGACCTAAAATCGGGCTGTCACAACCCATGTGCTTCAGACGGTCGTGTGGCAGCCCGTGTGTACACAAAAATGACCAATTCCTTGCTCAAATTTCTCCTTTTATCTTGGGTAGCTAGATACAGTCACTCACACAATTTCATAGGACAAAAACAATCTCCAAACACACTCAAACATGCCAATATATTCAACCTATATATCAAACCAATGTGCCCTCATTGACACCAGAAAATTTTTTCATGACATTTCAACTTCAAAATCACATATACAAAGTATAGTTATTCATCAACAAACCCTATTTCACTTCATTCCATATCCACATCTAATGTCAATATTATCTCATTCAAGATTAATACTTAACTTAAGGTAAACAAACATGTTTCTTTTGTTACCATCAAATAGCGCAAATTAAGTATACTTGCTCCACTAGGATTTAATATCAAACATACAAAAGAAATCCTAGTACATTCCATATATACCAACTAAAACAGAATCTACCAAAGATCTCCATGATAGTGTTATTTCTGGTGTTGATCTGATCCTCTAAGCCTTCAAAACGTAATCTACAAAATGAACCAAATACATGTAAGCTTGGTTATAGCTTAGTAAGTTCATTTTATAAATAAGAAACCTTTCCAATCAGTCATAGTAATTGATTTAGAACAAACATAGAGATTTATACAATATGGAACCTTGATCACCGTTTAACAATCAGTACTGTAGTTTAGTATATTCAATGGATAATACTCGGTTGAGCTTACTTGACATATCAGTAAACAACTCTCAATTGAGCTTTATTCAGTATATCAGTAGATATCGCTCGGTTGAGCTTTATTCGATATATCAATAAGTAACTCTCAGTTGAGTAACACTCAGATAATCAGTGTGCTTTTACTCCTTTGAGTAGCATACATTATGTTTCAGTAGGGTTGCTCGTTTAAGCATCGATTCAGTATATTCAGTATTTCATTTTCGTTCCAAGATAACATAGATATTTGATATAACATTTAGTAAGACTACATTTACACAAAATATAAAAATCATTAGTGGTTTGAGTAAGTATACGAACTTACCAGACTAATTTGAAGAATTTTCCAGAGTATAGGGACTACTCCGTAATTTTCCCTTTCCCACGATCGTCCTCATGTTCTCGATCTAACACAATAGTTTCATTCAATTAACTAATTCAATAGTAGAAAATAAATCACTTATTGCAATTAAGTCTTTTTTTGACAATTTACACAATTTCCCATAACTTTTCACCTTTACTCAATCTAGTCTTTAAGCCCTAATCATGTAAATTAACCATTTTTCTTTAAATCCAATCTCAACAAAACATTCCATTGTCTTCTAATAGTCCTTATCTACTATTATTTCACACTAAATACAAACAATTTTATCATTTTATCAATTTAGTCCTTAAACATTAATATCACTAAAAATCAATTTTCAAAATAGTCCACCCATACAATAAAACTTCATAATCCTTCATAAAGTTCAAAGAATAACTCCATTCATCAATGGAAACATTTATAATGTTTAATAATCTCGCAAATTAGTCCTCAGAATAGCTAGATTAAGCTAATACGAGTTAAAAAACGTAAAAATTACTTAAAACGGGCATTGAATCACTTACCAATCAAAGCTTTCAATCAAAAGAACCAAAACCCTAACTTTTCTAGGTTTTTCCACGGAGAAGATGAGAGAATTTCCAAATTTTCTCTTAATTTTAGTTTAACTTAATATATATACCATGGCAATTTTGTAACTTTTACAACTTTCATAATTAACTTTAATTAATCAAGGTTAAGCTTTATTAAACTATATACTATGCATAATACCATCTAATCCCACTAACTTAACTTTCCTATGGTTAAATTATTCATTCAGCCCCTTTAATTTAATTACTCAACTTTGCAGCTTTTACAATTCAATATTTTTTACTCATTAACCTATTCAAACGATAAAATTTCCTACCCAAAATTTAATACTACTTTATAGTTTTGGTAAATATTAATTGAATAATATTTACGAAATATTTACTTAAGAATTATGGTATTGAAACCACTGTTTCCTACACCACTAAAAATCGGGCTGTTACACGTGTACTTTACACGAGTAGATGGCATAACCGTGTGGTCTATATGATTTAGGTGACAATTAGGTCCACACGACCACATTTAGTTACATGGCTTGGTGACATAGTCGTGTGACCCTAGATTACACGAAATTAGTCTGTTACACAGTTTGGGGATACAATTGTATGGTTTAGCTCCACGCGGCCTCAACCTATCATACGGCTTGGCCACACGGTCGTGTGACCCCTGTTTTGCATTTTTGCTACACTTTTTTGAAATGTTTCAAAGTAGTCGCTGTTTTGTTCTGAATTGTTTTAGAGCTTTTGTAAGCTCGATTTAACTCCGATAATGTATGAATAACATGTTTTTGGTTATATGATTGGTGAATGATTATCGTTTAGGTAAATTTGAATTGTTATAACATGTTTCTATTCTATTATGTGTTGTATCATCTCGTAACCCTAGTCTGGTGATGGAAACTGGTGAGGGGTGTTACAAATATGAATTAGTGCTTGATGATGGAAGATTCCACTTATATTAGTTAATGATGGATTAAATTAATTAAGTATGCTTAATTTAATTAAACCAATTTAATTAAGAACTAATCTTACTATATAAGTTATTTTAATGTAAAAAGATATCTGTAACATCTCGTTTTACAATATCATTTTTCTTCCCTCATCTTCTTCTGGCTGAAAATTGAAAGAAAGAAAAACCTGGGAAGCTCTTAACAATCAGTCCTTGATTGGTAAGTAATTCCAAGTATTTTTATTGTAATTTTTATGTTTTTAAGGTCACAGGAGCTTAATTTAGCTAGTCCATGTACCAATTTGTAAAATTGTTAAAGTTTTCGAAAGTTTCCATTGTTGATTTCTTAATGGATTTGGTGTTAAAGTGATAGATTTTAAGCTTAGATTATAAAAAAAAAGGACTAGAAGTTTAACGGTTAGTTTCGTGCACAGGGACTAAAGTGAATAAAATTTGATTTTTTTTTGTAAAATTTCAGTATAAATAGAAAGTAGGGGGTCCCTAATGTATGTAATCGAAGTTTATTTTTAAATCGAGACTTAAAAATGAAAGATATAGTTATTTCAAATTTAAAGACTAAATTGAATAAAATGTAAAACTTTAGAGGTACCAAAAATGAAATTATATAGGTTCATTCATGTCATGGCATAATTTGTAAATGCTTGGTTTTGATGGATTATATGGAATAATTGTATAGTTCAAGAATTGGATCAAACTGGAGGTAATCGAGTAAAAGCTAAAATTATTGATTAGTCCTTGAAGAATCAACTTGTTTGGTGTTTTGATCAGGTAAGTTCATATGGTATTTATTTATTTAGGTTGTTATGTATTTGATTTGTGTATATGTGTTTGATTATGGATTAATTGATTGTGAATTAGTTCTAAAGGCTAGAATTGTTTATATGTGTAAAAGATGCCCTTGTGAACTTAGTAAATGTTAGGATATAATTGGCCTACCAATAGAGTCTTTTGTGCACTTTTACGAGATTGATTACAGATATTACCGAGGTCTAGCATTTGTTGCGGATTCTCAAATATATGTGACACAGGTTTAGCTCGGACGAGTAGCCTAATGTGTCATTATAAAGGTTTAGCCTGGATGAGTAACCTGACATGCATATATTTTTTTCGGACGAACAACTGGTGTGGTGTAGATACCTATGAATCCGAGTCTGTTTACTAGAGTTCATTGGGCGAATCAGTTTATATGAAATTGAGAAATTGAAATGGGATGAAATGAACTTGATATTCAAATGGGAAGTTATTGAATGAATTGTGTAAGAAAAAATTATTGGAGTATTGCCTTTGATATACATGTGAATGAAACATCCCTTGATTGAGTATGAATTTGAGATTGTTACCTAATGTGACATGAATTGGCATGTTTAAGTACTTGTGATATCATATGGTTTGATTATAAGTTAATTCTCACCTTGTTGATGTTTTCAATTGCCATGTCTAGCCAAACTATGCCAAGTTATGGTAGTTTATTGTATTTAGATAAAAGATAAGGTATGTTTTATTTAATACCTATGAACTTACTAAGCATCTTTAATGCTTACCTAGATTGTTTTCCCTTTTCCTTGTAGATCGTCACCTTGCAGAACACGTCAAGTCGGATCGTCTCGAAGCTCACACTGTAACTAAAACGATAGTTATGCGATCATTTTAAGTCAAGGTTGTGGCATGTATATAAGTGTCTTGTGTATACCTTAATATATCAAAGTCTTGATGAGTTAAATATCTATTATGAATATGGTATGTTTGATTTTCATGCTTGAGAGATGTGTTGGAGAATGGTTAATTTGGTTCATGTTTAAGGCCTATAAGCCATTAATGTATAAAATGAACATGAGTGTATGAAGTTAAGGCAAAATGGTATGTTTCAATATGGTATGACATAGGTAAAGATAGGTAATTGAATTATTTGGTTAGTATGCCCTAATGACATTGAAATGTTTAAGTTTAATTGATGTTTAAGTAGTGAATGTCTTGATGAGAGGTTGAACATGAATGTTGAGCTTTTTTGGCATGTTTTGAATCAAGTGAAGTGAATCCTTGGTGCATATATTGAATAGTTGGTTGGTAACATTTTAAATAGGTACCAAAATGTTCATTTTGCCAAAAACAGGGGACATGTCGCGACCTCATACTTTTGATGTCACAACATTGTCATCATAGTGAATGATGTCGAGACGAGCTTAGGCTTATCGTCATGACGTGGAATAATGTGATCGTCACGTCATGACGAGAACTTGTTGAAGTCGCAACGTTGATCCATACATTTTAAATTTTTACAATTTGGTCTTATTTCGTGCTCGGGTTGACAAAAGAGCTTTTGTAAGCTCGTATAAGACCCAAAAATGATTGTTTGACGTAAATTGAATGTGGATGATGTTTAATCGCATGAATGTGAATAATGTTTAATCGATTCTAGGAATGAATCGTAGCATGTGTCGAGTCTAGAAATACATGCCACAATAGCTTGCGATAGTGTGATGTCTTTTGATCTAAATTGACTTTGTTTTCCTATATAGATAAACCATGTCAGCCGAATCCAATCAAGTCGTATCTGATGAGGTTGAAAGTAATACCCCCACTTTTGATTAGGGAGCTACTAGAACCTTGTCCGTTTTGCAAGGGCTAGAGAGTGAGGCAAAAGTTACATTTTTGCAAATGATGAACCAGTGGTTCACACAATATATGGAAGTTACCCCTTTATCTACTCAGCAACAAATGCTCCCTCGTCCCCTGGTAATGCCTCTTGTGGAACCCCCTTGTCCTCAAAGTCCCAACCCGATGCCTGTAAGTCAACTTTTGATTGATAAAATCCGCAAATGTAGAGTGGAGGAGTTTAAATGTAAGAAATATGATGACCCGACAAGAGCTGAATATTGGCAAGAAAACACCCTGAGAGTTCTCGACGAATTGATGTGTACCCTAGAAGATTGCTTGAGATGTGTAGTATTTTTACTTAAAGAATAAGCATATCAGTGGTGGATAACTCTATCATCTGTGACCCTGAGAGATCGGGTAAATTGAGAATTCTTATATGGCGAGTTTAAAAAGAAATACATTAGTCAGTTATACTAGAAAATAAGAAAAGGGAGTTCATGGAACTGAGACAGGGGGACATGAAAGTGGCCGAGTATGAGCACGAGTTTGTTTGCCTTAGTAAGGATGCCAGAGAGCTCGTATCTTTCGAAGCAGAAATGTGTACTCATTTTGAGTGGGGATTGAATGAAGACATCCGTATGCTTGTGAGAGCATTAGAACTGAAAGATATTATTGTTTTATCTAATGGAGACCAGAAAATGGAATATTTGTGGAATAAAAAGAAACAAACTAAGTTGAAAAGTTGGGATATCGAAAAGTGCAGTATGGCCAAATCTTTTTCTACACCTCTATCCAAAAAGATAAGAGAAATTTGAAGTCATTATTCCATTTTTACAGGAAATCCAAAAAGGGAAATGTCAAGACAAAGCTATCAACGGCCTCGAGCTATGTCAGTGGATAGTACAGGAAGTGTGTGAAACACGAGTAAACCAGTTTGTGAGCACTGTGGTAAAAATCATTTCAGAGAGTGTAGACTAAAAAAAAAGAGTTTGTTTTGAATGTGGTTCCATTGATCATTTCATGAAAGACTGCCTGAGTAAAGTTGAGGCTAGTCCAGATCAAGCTACAAAGTCGGTGCTAGCTCTAGAAAGGGTATAAGACTAGGAACTGGTGGTACTACCGGTGTCAACCGAGGTGGAACAAGAGATACATTAGTGAGATCTGAAGCTCGTGCGCCTGCTAGGTCTTATGTTATTCGGGCAAAAGAGGAGGCTACTGCTCCTGACGTTATTGCTGGTACTTTCTCCTTATTTGATATACTTGTGCATGCACTGATTGACCCTTGGTCAACTCATCATACATTTACACCTCATTAGTAGTGGAAAGAAACCTACCAATAGAAGTGAAAAAAATTTATGTTCGGGTAACCAACCCATTAGATCAATGTATAGTCGTCAATAAAATTTGTATGAACTGTCCATTGAAAATCTAGGGCCGAGAATTTCTGGCTAATCCGATGTTGTTGCTATTTGATAAATCTGATATAATTCTCGGTATGGATTGGTTAAATCTTTACGATGCTGTGGTCAATTGTAAATAGAAAAGAATTTTACTGCAATGTGTAGATGGTGAAATGATAAATGTAGAGGTCGACATATCTGAATGTTCAACTAACATAATATCGACTATGTCAACTCAAGATTTGATCAAAAAAGGTATGATACGTATGGCTAACTTTGAAGGAATAGTACGTATGGAGAACTCTGAAGGAATGGTTACATAGGAAATGTTGTGGCGTATTCTGCATAGACTTGAGATATGTACAGAGAAGATGGAATGCGCCAGGGAATATGGCGAATTCATAGTACGAACCAAGTAGAATAGAAGAACAACTCGATCAAAAATGTTTTATAGGTATGGGTTCCAGTATGAGAATAATTAAGGAACCATAAAAAGGTTGGGTGAAGAACATTAGTAATTTACTAAAGATGCTAAGGGTTAGGCATGGTCACAAAGTAAGGTATGACGTCTATGATAGGAAGAAGAAAGGTACTCGCCAAAGTCAAGTGGAAGAACGAAGAACAATGAGATGATAATGAAATCACTAGATGCATTGTACTGAGACGATACAGGTAAATGGATTTTAACTCACTAAGTTCTCATGAACTTACCTCTGTGTATTGTGTCACAAGTAAGCAATTTGGGTCTGCGCCAGGAGAGACGACGCCAAGGCTATGCCAGGGGTGGCAGGACGGGCTATTATGCATATAGAACGTGTTGGTAGCACAATTGTAGTCAGTATTATCACTAAAGGATCAAACAAATGGAACATTGTAATTAAGTTATGATATTCGCTTGTAAGTCCTCGCTAGTTGAAGTCTTGTACAATGGTTGTAAGTATTTACAATACATCTAGTTGTAAGTCAGTTGGAACTGAATTCTTAAATAAGATGTAAATGTTGAAAATTTTTATGTTTTGTTTTTGTGTAAGTCTGTAATGGAGATGTAATACTCGAGATCCAGATCTAGCGAGTCAAATCAGGTTGAGGGCGTTACATATGAGTTGGGTATATGAATTGTACAGTATGTAGTGACATTGACAATAGTGTAATTCATAACCCGAGACATGGGTAAATGATATTCTCCCATTGGCATTACATGGTTGATGAAAAGTAAACATGGCCACGGGTCGTTCGTCTTTGTGATGAATGACTTGATTATTATTTCATAGTAATTGACTTTTCATGAAGGAAGAAGTAATGGTTACCATGAGACAAAATAGGATCATATTAGGAGAACAGATTTATCCCAAAGAGATGAAGGATCAAGTTGCTTTCGTAATAGTATGTCGTTGGGAAGAGCTCAATCACGATACTATAGTAGAATGAATTCGTGACTAAATGAGTTTATAATTAATAGGCGAAAATTTAGAACTTAATTATGAATCATTTGAGCCCTAATTGCATATGTCCAATTAATCCCTTCGCTAGTTTGTTGAAACCATAAATGAATTGCACGTTGAATCAAATGAATAGAAATGGATAGAAATGGTAAAAATGGAGAAATGGGAAACATTTGGAAATGAATATGGTTTTCTCCAAAATGAAAATGACTTGAAAATGAATTTATGGTTTTCGAATTAAATGAAGTTTGAAAATGGAAAAAAATCATTTTGGTCATAGTAAATCGTTGAATGTAGAAATATTAAATATATTTTCTTATAGATTTTTTTACAGTAAAGCCGTCATGATTTTAACGAAATTAGAATTGTGTTGAGAAAATTATTTAATTGGGAAATTAATTAATTAAAATTAATTTAATATGTTTATTTTGGGAAATAAAAAAATAAATATCGGGTTGGATCGAATTATAAAGTACTAGGTTAAAAGTCTAAGAAGTACTTATAAACAGCCTTGATATGGACCCAATATGGGAGAGGCCCAAAAGCCCCTCATGTTTAAGAGAGGGGCGACAAACCCTAATTTATTTAACTAGGGTTTCCGCATTGCCTACTCTACTCCTAGTTAGGCTAGGAGTATGTTTTTTCTATTGAAATAGACTTCTACAATTCAACAAGGGTTTTTACCTCTTCTCCTTATAAATAGATGGCACCGGTAGGGCTAAAAAATACAACTTTAAGATATTGTTACTCTGGCCGAAAATAGTGAGAATTTATTCTCTAAATATTAAATCTATTTTCTGGAATAACAATCGAGTTGGTTTCTATTGAGAAAAGATTTTGCCTTTACATTGAAAGTAAAGAAAACTATTTCTGGTTTTGTGTTTGATTTGAATCGTTCGAGCCCACACTCGAAGCATTTTGTCGTACAAGAATAGTGGAGAAGGTTGTTCGGTAAAGGGTTTATTGTTATAAATATCACAAATCGGATCGATTTCTAAAATTTTTATTTTCCGCTGTGCAAGAAAACCATTTTCGAACTGGATTTTTTCCAATAGTGAAAGGCTAATTGAATCATATAAATGTTTAGTTGGAAGCTTGAATTAGGTACCAAATACATATTTTGACCAAAACAGGGGCCACGTATTGACACCCAATTTTCCACGTCTCAGTGTCAGCCTACAATAAGTGACGTCGCGACATTGTTATGCCTAAAGTTGCGACATGACTTACTATGTTGGCGACGTCACGACGTTGGTCCGAGATTTTTAAAACTTTAAAATTTGGTCATACTTGATGCTTGGGTTAACAAAAGAGCTTTTGTAAGCTCGTATAAGACTCAGAAATGGTTGTATAACATAATTTGAATATGCTTGGGTTAACATGATTAGTATTCAACAATTTCAATTTACCATTCATGTCTCGTGTACCAAAATTCAGGCCCTATCTCATTTGGAAAAAAACATATGAATATATCATATTATGTTTCTATCATCATATCACATTCACTTTTATTACATAGTATATCACTTATCCATTTAATTTTCTCATTTTGTTCTTGAATTTATTAATTCGTTTCATATCTATATTGGCCATTAGGCTCGTTTAAACCGGCTCTCATGATCTTTTACATGTTGTCATTTGTCACTTACATATATATACATGATATATCGTTTTTTTCACCAACATTTCACATCAACTATTCATTTAGAAAGTTTATGTTTTATGATCCCTATTAACTGGACACGGACTTAAGACGAATACACAGATTATCCAACCATCATACCAATATATCTAGCACCTAGTGCCTCATCGGAACGTCTGCGCTCCATGCCTCATCGGTATAAACCGAAGTAAAGTGTCCTTCACACCTCATCAGAACGTCTGAAGTATAATATGCACTCCGCTCCTCATCGGTATAAACCAAAGTATACTCTCGTACACAAATGCTATGGCATGTCAACTATGTCCAACTCTACCCAAGACAGTTAATAGGGTAACTAATGATACAAACAAACACACACACACACACACACACACACACATATTCATGATCACATATCATAATTTCATATCATACTCGTTTTTACCATGCTCGTCACTATTCAATCCACAACATTTCATAACATCTCAAATAAACCAAATCATGAGACAAGTAGAATGCTTACCTCAAATAAGCTAGTTTGTAAAAAATCTTATATGTATATATATTGAACTCAAATCATGAAAGTACAAACCGTCGTCTACGACTCTCATCTTTCCTTTCTCTCGAGATGACCCAACATCATTGTTAATTATGACTCCTATTTCAGTCAAATTTGAGAAGTAATCTTCTAGTTAAACTCTGTTTATTTGTTTCAATCAAACACTGATTAGTTAGATTATTTTATTATTATTTGACCTATGAACTTAGCCTATAAATAGGCTCTTTTACAACCTTAGAAAATACACCCATTAGATATTAGAACTCATAACACATTTAGAGAATTTTGTGTTTACGTTTTGAGGGTTCTTTGTTTTTCGAGATTTCGGGGTTTAGTTTTATCTCCATCTTTTGTACTCTTCGTTCTGTTTCCGTTATAGTAAAATTATCTTTGCCCGTGGTTTTTTTATTCTCTTTGGAGGGGTTTTTCCACGTTAAATTTGTGTGTCCAATTTCTCAATTTATTCCGCTATTATTACTTGTTCGTTGCTTAATCGGGTCGATCCTAACAAGTGGTATCAGAGCTAGTTCAATTTTCATAGATCAACCCATTTAGATATGTCAGCAACAAGGTTTGAAATTGAGAAGTTCGATGGTGAGACAAATTTCAATCTGTGGCAAGTTCGGATGATGGCAATTCTAGTTCAAACCGGCTTGAAAAAGGTTGTTACCGGGAAAAAGCCTGAGAATCTAAATCAAACAGAATGGGAAGAGCTTGATGAAAAGGCTTTGTCTGCAATCCAGTTGTGCCTCGCGAATACGGTATTACAGGAGGTATTGATGGAGAAGACCTCACCTACCTTGTGGAAAAGGTTAGAAACTCTTTATGCGACTAAGTCTTTGGCTAACCGTTTTGTGTTGAAACAACGTCTATTTACGTTTCGCATGAACGGTTGGTGAGCTTCTTAGAGATCACATCAGTCAATTCATTACTCTTTTAAATGATTTAAAGAATGTTGAGGTTCATATTGACGATGAAGATCAGGCTATGCTATTATTGTGCTCTTTACCCCCTTCATACAAGTCTTTCAGGAGACCACGATTTATGGCAGAGACAAACTCTCGCTCGAAGATGTGAAGGGTCATTTGTTGAGTAGAGACAAACTCGACAATGAGCTTCATTTGGATAGCAAGACAGATAGGCAAGCTTCCGTTTTGATAGCATCAAAGAAACGAGACAAAAGGTGTCGCTATTGTAAAAAGTTAGGTCACGTCAAAGCAGATTGTTATAAACTACGAAAGAAAAGAGCTGCTGAGAGTAACGAGGAAGATGTAGCTGGTGCTAATTTGGTCGATGAAAGCGGCGGTGATTTCTTGTTAGTGTCAATGAGCGATAACTCCAAGCTCACGTCCGAGTGGGTCCTAGATTCGGGATGTTCTTTCCACATGTGTCCCAATAGAGAATGGTTCTCCACATACAGTTCGGTTGAAGGTGGAGTTCTGTGCATGGGAAACTATTCATCTAGTAAGGTAATTGGTATTGGTACTGTTAAAATTAGGATACACGATGGGACGATTAGGACACTCTCATATGTCAGGTATGTACCTGATTTACGAAAGAATCTCATCTCCTTGAGTATTTTAGACTTGAAAGGATGCAGAATCAACATCGAGTCGAGCGGCATTAAAGTATCTCGTGGAGCTCTCGTTTTGTTAAAAGGTAAAAGAAGTGGCAGTCTTTATATTCTAGAAGGTTCTACAGTGATCGGTGAAATCGGACGTCCCTCGTCCGTTACAGAGTTGAAGTCAACTCATTCAGAGCGGAGGCAACTTGGTCATAGGAGAGAAAAAGGTATGACCGTTTCGTTGAAGAGAGGTTCTCTTTTGGATATAGGTTTTGAAAAGTTAGGGCACTGTGTTCGTGAGAATCAAACCCGGGTTAGTTTTGATTTGGCAGTGTACAAGTCGAAGGCTAGAAGTCTTCTATTTTCTAAGCACAGATTCGACTCAGTTAATTCCCTGCATGGTTCAAGATAGGCTCGTGGCGGGCTTTGGCAAAGATGGCATTGTGGAAATATGAGTCAAGGTGGAGATTTGTTAATTATGACTCCTATTTCAGTCAAATTTGAGAAGTAATCTTCTAGTTAAACTCTATTTATTTGTTTCAATCAAACACTGATTAATTAGATTATTTTATTATTATTTGACCTATGAACTTAGCCTATAAATAGGCTCTTTTACAACCTTAGAAAATACACCCATTAGATATTAGAACTCATAACACATTTAGAGAATTTTGTGTTTACGTTTTGAGGGTTCTTTGTTTTCGGGGTTTAGTTTTATCTCCATCTTTTGTACTCTTTGTTCTGTTGCCATTATAGTAAAATTATCTTTGCCCGTGGTTTTTTTATCCTCTTTGGAGGGGTTTTTCCACGTTAAATTTGTGTGTCCAATTTCTCAATTTATTCCGCTATTTTTACTTGTTCGTTGCTTAATCGGGTCGATCCTAACAATCATTTTTAGCTACTTTCGATAATTCAATTATAAACATGGTATTAGATTTCACTCATTCACATGAAAACATATAATAAATCATATTTTTCATTTTATTCATTTTAGTTATTATATCTGAAATACTCATTTTTTCGATATTTGACATCGAATTTATATTCGATTTCATATCCTTTCATTAGGGACCTTACACTTTTAATCTATAGCATAATTTCATGAAAATTTTCAATTTATTCAATTTAGTCTCTAATGTCAAAAATTAACTAAACTTTCAATTTTAAACAAAACTCACTAGCTTCTAATACAATTTTAACTAAATCTAAACTTAACAATTACATATCTAAAATTTCAAGCTTTAATCTCACAAACTTCATAAATGACAAGTTGGTATAAACTTAAAATTTTCAAAATCTAAACATTAGGTTAGCTAGATTAAGCTTAATGGATTATGAATCTATAAAAATCTTAAAGAAAATGCTTGATTACCTTAATAATTTGGATCAAATTGAAACAGAAAGCAAAAGAGTTTTCTTTCTTCTTCTTAAGGCATGGACGGCTAAACATAAGGGATGGATGAAAATGTTGTCATCTCCCACTCATTTTGGCTATTTATATTAAGGATTAAGGCTTAATTAAACTTTCTTAATTAATTTAAACATATGTTAATGATAATTATCCATTATTTAACCTTATTAATTACAAGTTAGTGGATTACCATCAAATTCCAATATCTCATTTCAATTTAATGGTTAAATAACCATTTGGTCCTTTGACTAATTGTTAGTCTTGGTCCTCAAGCATTTTCAAATTTAAAATTCAATAGTGAATAGGCTTTTACAATTTAATTTCTGAATTTTAATTAACAATTTTCTTAGTTAAATTAATTAACTGATCTTTAATATATTTTCATACTAACTTTAAAAATCTTTCTATTTTATCCTTACAGACCCGATTTACGAAAATGAGGTTCCGAAACCGCATTTGTCGACACCGCTTAAAATCGGATCATTACATTATAAAAATTAATAAAAATTTATAAATAATATTAAAAAAATCATAAAAAGTATTAAACATTAAAATTGATATAAACTTATAAAAATTATAAAAATCTAATAAGTTCTAATAAATATAAAATATTATATTTTTAATAAAATTATAAAATATTAAAAATTATAAAAAATCATTTATTGATTCCTCATTTTGGAGATTAAATCCCTAAAATCAAAATGAACATGTGACATTAGACTAATAGTTGGATAATAAGAATAATCGTTAGAATCAGTGTTGTTGAATTTGACTGGATTAGTCAATTGACTGATTGGATCAGAATTGACAAGGACACCGATCCAAAGAAATCCATTAGGCAGTTTGACCCAGCAACCAAGCAATTGAACCGATTTTTTATTTTTTATTTTTTTAATGATCTATTTAATTGAATCAAATGAACTCATCAACTGGTCAAAATATTTCATGCTGATATATATGCTAATAGTTGGAAAATTAAATTTTGGTTCAATAGCATCTAATTGTACCAAAATACTTAGATCATACAATCAGAGGCGGATACAAGGGGGGCTGGCAGTGGCCCTGGCCCCCCCTAAAATGGAAAATTTATATTTAAGCCCTTAAATTTTTTTTAAAATTTTAAATTAGTAAAGATAAAATTGTACTTTGGCCCCCCTAAAATTATAGAAATTCGATTTAATCCTTTAAAAATTATAAAGATATAGACCATGAAAAATTAAATTTTCATTCGGCCCCACTAAAAATTTGTTCTGGCTTCGCCCCTGCATACAATATTTAGCAAACAATTTTCAACTTGTCAAGATCTAAACTAATGTATTGTACTTAAAAATTGAAAACAAAAATTTTAAAAATAAAACTAATAATTTATCTATAAGGTGAGGGTCTTGAAATTATCTTTTTATTTGTGAAATATCGAGAACATTTTATTCAACATGGAAATGACCCTAACGATTTGACGAATATTTCAATTATACAATAGTTGGTCTAATGTCATGTGTTAATTATGATTTTAGGGGTTTAATTTTTTTATAATTTAAATTTTTTTCTAATTTATTATAATTTTGATATTATTTATAAGTTTTTATGAATTTTATAAAATTTAAATATTGTATATATATTTTATTAATTTTATAATTTATTAGAATTTTTATAATATTTATAAATTTTTATGATTTTTTATAATTATTGTAAGTTTATGTCAATTTTACTATTTTTAATTTTTATAATTTTTATGAGAAAATACAATATTCAACTAGAAACTACTACGTTGACCATCTAGTTAGTTCACCAATTGAATTTAATGATCAATGTCGTTAAAGACAAAAATAGTTGATAGAGATGCTTAATTGAGTTTTTTTTTAATGATAAGGATTTAATTAGGTGCAAATTTAATGTAGGAGGTCAATTGATTTTTTTTTCGTTTTCTTTTAAGGGCCTTTTTAATCTATAAGCCTATAAAAAATGACACATATATTATTTATGTAGCATGAATTATTAATATATCAAAATTTATAAAAATATAAAATATTTTAAATATGATTATAATACATAAATATATGAATTACTTTAAATTTTTTGGTATAAATATAATTTTAACATTGATTCCAGTAGGGGTGAGTAAATCTTGATTCGACTAAAAAAAAAAATCCAAATTGAGTTATTCGATTTTTTTAGTCAACTTGAATAAGTAACTCGATTTTTTGAATTCAAGTCTAGTTTATTTTTACAATTCGAATACCTCGAATAATTCAAATAACTTGAATAACATATTGGTATAAATACCTCTTTGGTCTTTGTTAATTTTGAAAATGAGCAAATTGGTCTCTCTCAACAAAAGCAACCAAAATAATTCAAAATAATTTTCAAATATTCAAAATATTTATAAAAATTCTAAAATTTTAATTTTTTATAAATTATGAAAAATTAAAAATTCTAAAAAAATTTAAAAATGTTTAAAAAATTAAAAATCTAAAACAACAATTTTGAGAATCTAAACAAAAAAATTACTAATTTATCATACTAAAATATCTTTTTTTTTTCTCTTACTTTTCTTTGAAAGGGTTTTTAAATATATATAGTTTCAAATTTTTGTGCTCTAGCATAAAATTATTTATACTATAATAATACTTTAATTTGACATGTTTATTTTTTTTATTTAATTTAAATAATTTTACTCTATTTAATTTGACATAAATTTTAATACACTCAATTTAAAATAAATTTTAAATCGAGATAATAAAATTAGCCAACTTTACCTCGAAATTTTTTCAATACTAACCCTAGATTCGAGGGAATTACGGCGGAGAGAGTAAAAAGTCATTTGCTAAATTTTGATTATCAGATTATTGATAGAAGCTAGAAAATAGAGCCCAGCAGTGCCTTTGGGCGTCTTCAAATAATTTTACCATTGTAGGTTCCTATAACCATTAATGTATAGAGCTAATGAAACTGGACTTTTTATCTTTTAGAACAAAATTTCTATCAGACCATATACGCCCAAGAAGGCTTTTCTATTTCTATTCTCTTTCCTCTAAAATTACAAATATCACATAAAAGTAATTTCAGGAAATAATTGATGCAAAATCCAGGAACAATTAATGGAAAATAACTCTGGGCTAGTCTAGGAACAAGTTTTGAAGAATAAGATTATTGAATTTTTAAGTAAAAATAAATAAGACATTAACCTATTAACTATGTTGATATTATCTTGTAATGCCTATTTAATAGAAAACAAATAAGTTTTCCCCCTAAACCTAATGGATTAGGCTAAACAAACAAAACAAGCCTAAAGTAAAAAAACAAACCCTATTAAAAGTTTTAATAAAAAACAATAATGATTGAAATATTGCCATGTCAATTCGTTGGAGTAGAGAATTTGTCTCGTTCTATCTATCATGTAGCGAGAGAACATGACAATGATCAATATCTAATGCACTTTTATTGGAGCATAAGCCCTTGTTCACTAGAGCATGCCTTGAAGAGTATCTATACCATTTTTTTTTCTTTTGCTAGTGGCATATCCTTGTTCGCTAGAGCATGAAACTAAGTTCATGAATAAAATCTAAGTCACAATGGTTCTTCAACTTGCAAGATGTTAACCACCTTAATCTATTTGTCCAATTCATCAAAGTGATTTCATTTTTAAGAATATATATTATCAAGTAAGAGATTGTTTTTTTGTATTTTTAATTATAGCTTGTACTTTTTATATTTGAACATGTTGACACATGCAATTCTTTATCATCGTCAATTTTAACAAATTTCTTCGCAATACTTTTTATAGATAGTATGCCTTCAATCTGAACTTCAACCTCAATGATTAACCGCAAGATGTGACAAGTAATTGCATGATGGCCATATACTTGACTCCAAAACATTATTGATAAACTTCTATAACATACTTATACTTATGAGATTGTTGACATGGTACACAATTTTTCTTCAATTCATGGGTAACCAATCACATTTATTCATTTTATCATTAATATCTTCAAGAATTTTAATCATACATTCACATTGTTGTAAGATAAACTTCAAAATAATGAGTCCTCTATAGAGATTCATATTCGTCCTTGTTTACTTATTTTTTGCTTAGGGTGAGTTTAGATGGGCGGTGCATTTACCTGCGATTAGTGGAAAAATAGAGGTGGTGGTGACTGTAGCGATACTGTAGCACGAGACAAAAAGTATGCTAAACGCATCGCACCACCCATCTAAACCCACACTTAGTTTCTTAAGGTTTTTTTTTTTTTGGATGTTTTATAGCTTTTAGCTTTCCTCTATGTTTTCTTATTTTTATTTTCTCATTTCCTAATTTGCATGTTTTAGTGTTAGTTTTTATGTTTTTAATTTCCTTTGTTTCTAATAGAGTTATTTAAGGTTCTTTTTTAGGTGTTTGAAGCTTTGTAATGATGTAGACAAAGAAACCGAAGGAGATCAAAGGAGAAGAAAGTCCGCATATGAGTGCATTTTGCCTGCTCTAACGTGTCGGGTCATCGCCATTGTCTCGGTAGCCCTTTTCCAATTTATTGAAACTATGTCCTTTTGACGATGTCAACTTGGGCTTTTCCATTTAGATGCGAGATTTTTACCTTAAAAAGGGTCTGAATACAATTATATAAGTTTTTAAGTTTGATTTTAGCTAAAGGGCGACAATTTTAACAATTTCTTTTGTGCTTCTCTCTACATGTGTTGGTAAACTCTTTTTTGGTAGTCAAAGGAATTTTGAACTTTTGACACGATATCTATTTTTTTTTTGTTTATTTGATATTTACATATTTTTTTTGCTTTAATCACAAATATTCAAGTTTATTAAATATGGATATAGTATTTGATAACTTAAAATATTTGTTTTATTTGTCAAATCGATCTAAATTATTTAATTATGCTAATACTTGTGACGAATATGCATGTCGAAATATGTAATTTATGTTAGGTAAATATATAACCTAGTTTAAATAAACCATGCTTGTATGTTTTTGTGGGCTAAAATTAAATCATTCTAGTTTTTAGTGCTATTAATATTAATTAATTAAATCCTAGACACTCATTTTTAGGGTTGTTTGTTAATAAGAAAAATAATCAATAACCTTTATCTTTATTATCAAAAAAGTATGGAAAGATTAATTAGCCAATTACTATAATTAATTTATCAAAAAATATAACAAATTTATCAAAGAATATAAAAAGATTTATTGTTGCAAAACCAATGAATTCAAATTGAGATTTTAATTAAGATTTTAATTTTGATTATTTTTATTTAAATTTAAATATATATTCTCAACCTTCCTCTTTTATTTTAAGTAGTTTGCTATTGCTTTAATTTTTTTTTTATTCTTGCTTTGCTCCACGTATACAGATAATCATTTAAACCAATTATATTAAATTAAAAATAACCCTTTTTTTTTCAAGAGTTATTATGTGGCAATTATAAAATAAGTGAAATGATTTTTTAGTTCTCAATATTTATAATTAAAATTTAAAAATATTTTTTTTAAAATCCAAAAAGTATAAAAAAAACCCTTTAAAATTAAAAAACTCTTAACCCACCCCTGTCCCAATTTTTAGAGAATTCTACTTAATAGCCAAACAAACTCATTGCAAACAAATAATTTTATCCAAGTCATTAATCTACTCAAACAAATAAAAAAAACCCTAAAGAGAAAAGGAATAAATCTATCATAGTTTTCTTAAACACCAAAAAGAGAGAGAGAAAGAGAGAAAGAGAGAAAAGAGAAAAGAAAAAAAACATTTAAGAGAAAAGAAAATTTAGTGAAAAAAAAAAGGAGAAAAAACACCAAAGGAGAATAAGAAAAACGAAGGTTAAGGTTTTGGCATTATAATTGAAAGATTAAAGTATGTAACAACTCCCTTTTGATTTGGAATACAATTATTTTGATAAAATTGTTAGAATTTATTTAGAAATTATTGAGGAGAAAAATGAGAAAGTTATGAAATTTCCCATCATCATCTTATTTGATAGGTAACTTTATTAGATTTTATTTTATCTTATATCAAGTGATAATAAATATGATTTTTTTTATTATAATTAAGGGTTGGTAGATGATGAATTCAATTTATACGAATATATGAGAATTAAAAATTTTATCTTGTGAAAAAAGTGTTATCTATTGTTATGGATTAAAGAAATAATCTACATCAATTTATCGTTATTATTGAATATTGAGTCTAATTTCTAACAAGATAAAGGGTGTAGAGTGTAATATAAAAGTGTTCCAACGGAACACCGGTAAGTATTTAGAGGATCGTATCTAATGGAGGATGGATTAAATCTAAAATTATTTCTACAATAATCGGTCATTCCACTATAGTATTGTGACTAAGCTCTCCCTAACGATATACCATTACGAAAGCAACGATTCAGTGCTCGTCTAATGACCTTGTCATAAGTGTATTACCCTAATAGGATATGCTTGATCTCTTTGGGATAATATATGTTCTCCAAATATTATCTTATTTTATCTCATGGTAACCATTACATCTTCCTCCATGAAAAGTGAATCACTATCAAATATTGATAAAGTCATCCATCATAAAGATAGACATTACATCAACCATGTACTGTCAATGAGAGGATATCATTTACCCATGTCTCGGGATATGAATTCTACTATTGTGAATGACGCGACATACTACAAAAGTCGTACACCCAATGCACCAACTTTTGATTCTTTATCTATTCGAACTCATGCTTTTACTTACATTAAAGTGTACAAGTCACACATACATAGTCCGTCATCCACTCAGGATTTAGGAATGTCACACTATGAACGTCAGAAGTGAATAAATCCATAAAAAAGATTCAGGATCTATTCTTCTTGGTTCTAGTCTGATGTACTGTTAGTCTAGTTAGTCACATCTATGTCTTTATTTTTTGGGAGTAATCCGCTTCGATGCCCAAGACAAAACATCTCTCCAATTGGACTTGATAGACGAAATATTAGTCTTTCAATTGGTTTTCTCATTTTTGATTAAGCTAAAGATATGCTTAGGCTCGTCTACTAATACAAGTTATGTAACAGCCCATTTTTCAGTGAAATCAGAACAGTGGTTTCGGGATCACAAATCCGATCTGAAAATAAAGTTTATTTTTATTTTATTATATGGTCCGTATTATGCTAGACGTGTCGTGTGAAAATTTTGATACAAATTTTTTATCGATTAAGTGTTTAATTACGAGAAGGACTAAATCGCATAAAATGCAAAAGTTGAATTCTAGTAGCTATAAGGATTAAATAGCTATAGAATTCAAAACTAGAGGTCCTTATATGGTAATTAGACCATTAAATAAAAGTATGTAGATTTTTGGTGACTCATCCATGGAAAAATTAGAAAAGAGTAGCGACTAAATTGGAAATTGAAATAATTAATTAATTAAAAAGATGATAAAAGATATCATCTTATTATTTTGTCATCTTCAACCCCAAAATTTTATGGAAACCCTAGGAGAGAGAGAAGAAACTTTCAAGGCTTAATCGGGTTGTTTCCTTGTCCTGTTTTTAGTAATTTTGATATTTTTGAAACCGGGATAGTCTAATCTATCTATTTGGGGGATTAATTTGAAAAGTTATCAAGGTATGAAATTTGGGTCATGGATGAATATGCTGAAAATTAAAAATTTATGGTAGAAAATGAAATGTTATTGATAGATAAACAACTTTTACAAAGTGATTTTTGATGAAAACATGATTTAGGGACTAAAATGTAAAGTTGTGAAATTTGATGAAAAATTCTAAATTTTTATGAATACATGTTCTGTAAATTTTGTAATGGGATTTTGGTGCTTGGAATAAGGAGTAAATTGCACAAGCTTCATTTTCCGAGCCTAGGGACGAAATTAGAATTTATGGAAAAGTTAGGGGTAAAATGGTAATTTTGCCTAGGACGTAAGTTGAGTCCAAATGAATACGAAATATGAGAAATTGATGATTAAATCTATTTATAGAGGTCCAAACAACACAAATTCGAGGTTAGATCGAGGAAAAGAAAAGGTTTCGGATTAGTAAATTACTTACGCGAACAAGTGTCGAGGTAAGTTCGTGTAACTTAATCGAATATGTAATTATGTTAATTGAATGTTGTGTTTGTATGTAATGTGACTTATATTTATATGCATTGCTTGAATGCTATAATGGAAAATTTAATACATGCTTGAAATGATGAAAAAGGGGTTAAGTCCCGATTGAATATTGAATTCCGATGAATATATATGCGCTTTCCCGAAACGAATAAGGTCCTGCATTTGTTGTGGACGGGATTTAGCTCGAACGAGTAATCCTATTGACCTTGTTATATAAAGGATTTAGCCCGGACGGGTAATCCTGACATAATACCTCTCGAGTATATGTTACGATTAGAGTTTAGCCTGGACTGGTAATCCTAATTGAGCTCTTTTGAGCATACATTATATAAAGGATTTAGCCTGGACTGGTAATCCTGTTATACGATATGTGGCTCGAGAGTGTGTTTCTTGATTAAGTGCCCTAATGGGTACCCTCTAATAAGAATTGACGGATTATTGAATCGTACTCCCCGAGTGTACTACTTGAGTATCCATCGAAATTTCAATGATTCAACGGACATAAAACTCTCGACATGGCATGAGAACTATGAGATGAAATGATAATGTCTTGAAAGAGTATTGCATGATGAGCTCATCTATCCTTACTTGATGTATATGTAAACCTTGTGACTAACATGTTTGATTGGATGCATGTGTTTAGGCAATTTTGCCAAATGGATGGAAAACATGTTGTTGTAGGCTTAGATTTAATAAACGAGATTGGTAAGTTTAGTTTTCATTATACGAACTTACTAAGCATGTAATGCTTACTCCATTTTATTTTCTCCTGTTTTATAGTGCTAAGAAGCTCGCGAAGGTTGGAAATCATTGTAGCATCGTCACACTATCTACTAGCTATTTTGGGTATACATAGTAAAATCATTTTGGTATAATAGCATGTATAGGACAACTTGGCCATTAGTGGCTTGATAATGATGTTTGTAATCTAGCCATTGGAATGGCTAGTAATGGCTTATTTTGATGTACTTGTAATGTCATAATATGGTAGCTTCATATATGTTAAGTAATTGATCAAATTGTGTCTAACATATGGATTAAACCAAGGTAAGATTATAAACATGTATGCATGTAATGATATGCCTTGTGGAATGATAGAGTTTGCTTAATTTGGATGCTTGAAATGGTTAGTATTTGGATGTGAGTTTTAGTGCAGGACATTGGTGTGATTTTGGGTGAGAAATGAAGCTAGAAATGGCTTTATTTTGTCCACACGGACGTGTGTCTAGGCCGTGTGTGACACACGGCTGGGTACATGGACGTGTAGTTAGGTCATGTGTCCTCTGCATCCTAAATCTTGAGAAACAGAATGCTCAGAATTGAGCACACGGGCAGAGAAATGGGCGTGTGTCTTGGTCGTGTGAAACTTGTACCTAATTTCGAAAGAATTTAATTAACCACACGGCCTAGCACACGGGCGTGTGGCATGGCCGTGTGCACAAGTCAGAGAGTTGCACGGGGTCGAACACGGCTTGTAGCACGAGCGTGTCCTAGGGTCACACGGGTGTATCCCTCGGACCACACGGGCGTGTGAGCTCTGCAACTTGGAAATTTTTTTGTAATTTCACGAAAAATTCTTATAGTTTTCGATTAAGTCCCGACTTGATTCTAATGCTTGTATTGGGCCTCGATGGTCCATTTAAGGGATGATATCAATAATCTCGGTTAATGAATAGTAATTTACATGAATTATTTGTAAATGTTCTAAAAGTTTTGGTAATGCTCCATAACCCTGTTCCGACGACGGATACGGGTTAGAGGTGTTACAAGTTATCTTTTCGTACTACGATCTGGCCACATAATACCGCTTAGTATCAATTTAAACATTGGACAACCAATGAGCAACATTTGCTTCTATTTTGATTTGCGTGCAAAAACTATACGAGGAAAATTATACAAGTATATTAATGTAATCAATGAATTGGTTTTTGTAACGCTCTGAATAATTTATTTCTATTTCTGTAAATATCTGACACAAATGTGTATATGCTTTTGTGTTAAGTGTTCTGGGTGTGTGTGTGAGGTCTTGGGTTCAAGTCTCATTGTTGCCAAATTTTGTTATTTTAAATCCAAGCCTTACCCTTTTTGGGTGGGGTTGTATAAAATTGTCTGTTAATCATATCAGAATGAGCCTGCTGGTTCGAGTGCTAAGGGAGTTAGAGTGTTAGAGGTCCTGTGTTCGAATCCCTGCGCGAGCGTGGATGTTTTTTTTATTCAGTTGCATGAGAAAGTTCCGGTGGAGTTGGAATTTTGAGTTAGTTGTTGATAGTGGGTTAGTGGGGAGGAATTTGAGGGAATTTGATATATTTTTATTTTATTTTTATTTTTCATTTTCAAAAAAATTTCCTCTCTCCTTTCAAGAAAACTAACTCAATTTTCATTTGCTTTTCTTTGTTATTTTGTTCTTCATCTATTTTGTTACTTCCTTCTACTTTGTTTCGATCTGTCAACGAATATTTGAATCTTGCTGTTCTGTTTTCTTTTCATTGTTCAGTAAGTGGGGTTCTAGCATTTCTATAGTTTCGTTTCTCCAAATTGCCGGTTGGAGCTTTACTTTCTGTTTTGGCAGCGGTGAATCGTGACGAACGGGGCTCTTCTTGCGGATTTGTAGTCAAAATCGTTCGGGCTGTTAGGGTAAGTGACGAACGGTTGAATCAAACTTTTGTTGGTTTCGTGGTTTCGAATTAATCGTCAATTAAGATTGAATTCGGTGTTTGGTTTGTTGATTTTAGGTTCTGGTGATCTCGGGTGTATTTTCGCACCAAAATCGAAGCAGGTGTGTACCCCTTACGCGTGAAAAATGAGTTTCGACGAAAGCTGAAAGTGCAGACTGTCGATGCAACACGGGCGTGTGGTCACCCGTGTGGTTGGCGGTGTGCGAGACACGGCTGTGTGGTTGATGAGGGCATGGCCATGCACCAGACACGACCGTGTGATGGTGTGAGTGTGGTTGTGTGGGCCACACGGGCTAGGCCAATCTGGGCGTGTGGGCCCATATTTTTGAAATTTTTCCTAGGGTCTCTCCGATCGACTGTGGGCCTACTGTAGGGTCGGTAAGGGCTAACCAAACCCTAAAACTATGTGATCTGATAGTCTGATATTATGCTCTGATTATGACATTGTTAATCATGTCTGGTTATTCTGCTATATTTGTATATTCGATTTCTATATATGAGCATGTTAAGCGTGATATCTTTGTATCTGAAATCTGTAATTATGTTTGGGGTGGGATTTGTATATGTGGAGGAAGTGTTCTATATGGCGGTCATCGCCTATGTTTTGGCAACTAGGCTGCACATTATCTGACTTGTGTCGTAACGGCACGATATGGTGTGTAGGGATGGGTGGGTGTTTTTTTAATCCCACATGGTGTGATGGGATGGTCAGAGTTGGTGTAGAGGAATGGGGTAGGACTCTGTATATCTGATCTGCATATCTATTTTTGTTATCTGAATCTGTATAGGACTTAAGTCCGAATCCAAATCTGAATCTGACTGTGTATGCGTTTTCTGTATGTATTGCATGTCTATTTCTGTTGGGTTACACACCGAGTTTACGAAAACTCATATCTGTTTGTCTGTTCTGTTCAGGTAATCCATAGTCTTAGGCGGATTGGTGTGACGGAGCCTCTCGGTGACTACGAGTTCGTAACAATTTATGATTATGGTTTTAGTTTAAATTAATGATTATTTTGGGGAGTTTTGTAATAATAGGACTCTTCGGACTGTTGGTTTATTCTGGATTTGGGTTTTTGATTTAAATATTTTATCTGAGACGAATAGCTAAAAACATGGTTTTTATCAAAACAAAGATTTTTTAAAAACACGAACGGGATTTCCAAACTAAACATTTTATGAATTCCGCTGCTACTTACGTTTGGCAAATAAATAAATTAAATGAATGCTTTCGAAAATAGATATAAACAAATATGAGTTTTTTAACTTGAATGATTTGACGAAGCGGCTCCGTTTTCAAAACCCTACCTTGTGACATCACCAGATTCGGCCATAACGTCTAGGTCGGGTTTGGGGTGTTACAGTTTTATTAGAAAATTTGTTCGAAAAAATTACAAGTGTACATTTTACATTGAAATAAAATACTACACTTAGGACACCAATCCAACAATCTCCCACTTGCCCTAGTGAAATAGATGAGTTATGTTTCACATTCTTATGCCTATTCATATGTTTCCCAGAGAACTCTTTAGCTAGTAGAGTCTTGGCAAAACGAATCCCCGGGGTTTGTCCTCATATCGATATTTGACTAGATCCAATATTCCGTTAAACACTACCATCTCCCTTATGATAATTTGTATCAATTTGTTTTATCCTTATGTGGTTTCTTTGAGCTTTAGCTATATCCGCACTGTTACAGTACCATAGCTTTTCCATACCAGGAATGACTTCAAGTTCCGTAAGGAACTTTTAAAGCAATATTGCTTCTTTGGTAGCCTCAGAAGTAGCCATATATTCGACCTCCATAGTGGGTCAGCATTACAGCTCTACTTTAAACTTCTCCACACAATGGACTCGTCGCTGATCGCCTCCGGACGTACAAACATCCAGAGTATAAATCCTACACAAAAGATATAAACGACGATATCCACAAGTATACGGGTCAGGTTGTAATATAGTTACAACGGAGTAGTTGAGTAATCCGAGTATCGTATCCAAGGGAAGCGAGTACTAAATTATTTCTAATCTAAACATACATGGATCTAATTAATACTTTAATTGGGTTATAGTACAAAGAATCAAAAGGACTGTTTTGGTAAACTATACTAAAAATAATACTAAAAGAAAGTAAGGAAATAAATAAAAGGAAATAAATAAAACACGAGAAACCAAAGAGTAAAATGTATCAAATCTGGGCATGGGTGATTAGCTCGCTTTAGTAATCATAACTAACTACCGTCTTGGGTTTTCTTGTTCAATCAACTAGCCAATACCCTAGCAGAATCTTCTGATCTTCACTGACATATTGAGTCAGCAAGAACTACTTATCTCTCGACCTTATAGTCTAGACCGGTTCAAGGTTAAGGTGTTCACGGATAAACCATACCAAATCTAGGTTAACTCCCACCTTAATGACTTCCTAGGGTTGTCAAGCCTAGGGTTTTAGGTTCTTCCTCTCCTGAATAGTTGATCCACTAAGAACCCCTATAAAATAGCTAATTAATTATACCTCCACTCGCTAATCCCCCATAAGAGGATTTGTAACACCCCTTACCCGGGTTCTACGCCGGAAACCGGGCCCGAGGCGTTACCGAACTCAAACCGCTTAATCGCCACTTAGGCTCAACGTCATTACTCGCTATAACCTTATTCTCGACTTACGAGGCCTCACTCATACACACGAGGGCTCTCGAGACTAATCCGGAACTTTTACGATCCTCAAAATTTTTCTCTTTTATACAGGTCTCACACACCCGTGCAAGATTAGACACGCCCGTGCATGAGCACACACGCCCATGTCCCTAGACCGTGCCTAAATACCCAAGCATTCTGCCAAATGCCCCACGGCCATGGCACGCCCGTGCTTCCCAACCGTGGTGAACACTGACTTCCCTCGCACGGCCTAGAGTCTAGACACACGCCCGTGTGGCTAGCCCGTGGCCAACACTGATTAATCCCACACGCCCTAGGCACATGCCCGTGTGACTAGTCTGTGGTCTATTCTGTTTTCAAATATTAACATGCAGGGGACACACGGCCACAGCACACGCCCGTGGGTTGACCGTGTGTCACACATGGTCTAGACACATGCCCGTGTGCCTACCCACATGGTCAAGAACAAGACTAAGTGTCAAGTTCTTTTCACCCTTCTAACATACACAATATATACTCATCTAACACCATCATAATCAACTCAAATTGAAGTGCATTCTCACATAGAAAACTACATCTTTCTTTCATATAATGTAATAGCCAACAACCATGGCATTATAGAAAATAAGCTATCCATCTATAGGCCAACACATCTTAGCCATTTACAAAAAAATTTACTAACTTATCTAGCCCCTATACATGCCATATACAAAACATTAAGTTTCATGTACCAAAGTGTGCTGATATGTGGGCTATCTTCTGATGATCCTCGTATCTCGATTCAATGCTTTTAATCTATAAGATAAGGGAAAAGAAAGAGAGTAAGCTTTGAGCTTACTAAGTTTACACATAAACAATTAAGCATCATAGTATAAGCCCAACCACAATTAGCATTATACCAACATATAATATACAACTATGCTTACTCTTTCTATCCCTTACCATATTACCAACACATCATGAGTCACATGCTCATAATTATTGAAATGCACCCCTGCATTCAATATCACATTTACACAATATACAACACATCAATATTGCTCAATAATACATCCACATAGCTAACTCACATAGCTAATCCATATATCTTATCCACACAGCTATTACACACAGCTAATATACACAATTAATCCACACAGCCAATATCTCGGTGGTTTCGCACTTAGCACACCACAATCAATTTATAAGGTGGTATCGCATTTAGCCTACCACAAAGGTAATCATCGTGATCTCGCACATAGCCACTAAATGATATACCTAACGATAGCATCGCACATAGCCAGCTCATCGTCAATATGCATTTGGATGGTATCGCACTTAGCCCACCATCTAGCATTATCATAACACATGCACAAGTCTATTTACCCAATTATTCATCCATTCACATCTATATTACATTCATTCTACTTGAACCACATAGGTTCCCAATCATTCTCATTCATTCTCATTCACGCTACACCCTAGCTAGCATTTACAAATTGTAAGTATGAATGTATTGTTTATGCATAGACTTATTTCGATACTCAAAAGTATTGAAATGTGCAATTTAGTCCACCACCTTGCTTTTGCCTTGGTTTCGATCCGGGCTTCGTCTTTCTTGATCTATAATGAATAAATCATCTTATTCAATACACACATTGACTAAATTGACCCACATCTCATACTTTAGCAAAATTACTATTTTGCCCCTAAACTTTCTCATATTTACACTTTAGTCCCAAAGGCTCGTAAAGTGATTTTTATTCAACTTTCTAGCCTTTCATGCTTAGCCGAACCACTTACTCAACTAAAGCATTCAACAATTCTCACTAAATCACCCATGTATGACCAAACTTAAGATTTTCACAACTAAGTCCCTACATGCATTTTCATGGAAAATCACTTAGCAAAAGATGTTTCTACTACATCAAGCTTTCATATTCTTCCATAAAACATCAAAATACATGCATGTCATACATATGTAAATTTTTGAACATCCATAATAGCTCACCAAATAGCTATAAATAGCTTACTCATGTTACTAGGACTTCAAAAATACGAAGAATATAAAAAATCGGGCTTAGGAGCACTTACTAGCAAGCTTGAAAAATTGAAAGAACCCTAACAATGGCTTCTCAAATTTTTGGCAGCTATGGGAAGAAGATGAATGAATTTCTATCATCTTTTTCACCTATTTTAATCACTTAGTTGATAAATGACCAAAATGCACTTTTTGATAAACTTTCAATTTTAACTCATCCATGCCCATTTTTGTCCAAAAATTAGAATTTGGGTAAATTACTATTTAAGGACCTCTAATTAATAATCTAAAGCTATTTCACACATATAGCTTCTAGAAACACACATTTTGCAACTTTTGCAATTTAGTCCTTTTGGACAATTCAACCACAATTTCACAAAATTGCTTCATGAAACTTTGACACTAGCATGCATACATAATATAAGCCTCAAAAACTCATTCATGACCCTCGGATTTGTGGTTTCAAACCACTATTTTGACTAGGCCCTAAGCCGGGATGTTACAGGATTAATTCCTCATGGATATGATAAAAAATAAAAACTTGATAAAGAGAATAAACATAAAGAGAAATTCAAGAGAATAGAGTTTAGAAGAAGTCTGTTTTGTATTAAAATTAAGTGCAAAATCCTCACAGAGTTTGACAGTATTTCCCAAATCTGATTTCCCCATAAAAGTAAAAAAAAAAACAGAAATAAAATCTAAACCCTAAGAAAAGAGAAAAACTAAAGACTAAATCTAAAGAGAAAATCATACAATATAAAAAGGTGTCCATCACATGTGTTAAATAGGCCTATTTATAGACTTTAAAATGACTGTTGTCCTTACCCCTAAGTGTAACATCCCAAAATAGGGGTTATTTGTGATTGAATTATTTTTCTTGTATTTGAATTTCTGTGATTTTATTCGTGATGATATAAGGCTTAATTAGGGGTCTTGAGTAAGCTCGGTTTAGTAGAATAATTCTTAGTAAGGCTTATTTAAAGAAGAGGATTAAATGAGCTTAGCACTTAAGTTAATTTAAGTAGCAATAAGTGACACAAGATGAGTGCATGGCAAGTTGGTAATGGCGCATGGAGTTTGGCTTGAGGTTAGAGGTTCGAGTAGCATGTTTAGCAATTTGAAGGTTTATTTTTATATCCTTGCTTTGATGGACGGTCAAACTTATTTATGATAGGTTGGACTAATTCTTTTGGTAAGTTGAATATATGATTAAGGAAAGCTTGAGAGTAGGGATAAGAATCTTGAAGTTATGGTATGATGAGGGGACAAAAGGCATGAAGGGTGGAGGATGTTTTGGAAAGTTTCCTAAGCCTTTAGTGGATGAATGTGGACGGCATGTATGGCTAGGGGGTGGCCGAATTTTGATAGGTAGCTTGGGGGAAAGAATAGTTGGCCAATTCTTTTGTCATTTGAACATCTTTTTGCTTTGTTTTTCTTTCTCTCCAAAATTCCTCTCTTTGGCCGAAAGTGTCTTGTGCATTTTGGTGCAAATCTTTCTCTTTTGGTTTTTAGCCTCATTTCATGTGAACCAAATACCATTTCTTTTCTTTCATTTGTCCTTTTTGAAACCGAAACAACATGGGAACTTTTGTGCATCTTTTTCTTCTTTGATAACTAGGTGTTGGCCGAAACTCTTACTCCCTTTTCTCTCTTTTTCTTTCTTTCAATATTGCTCAACCACTTTCTCTTTCTCTTTCTTTTAGGGCGAACCATTCTCTTCTTGTTGCTCTCTCTTTTCTTTTGTTGATTAAACCGAATTCTCTCTCATTTCAATTCTCTTTTCTTTCACATATTCTTCATTTTCCATAACCATATAGCCGAATCTTCTACTTTCTTTAGATTTATCTTTGGCCGAATATTGAAGGTAAGATAGTTATCATCGGGACTTCTCTAGAAATTGGTTTTGGTAAGGTGGTAAGGTTTATTTCAAGGATTATTATTTTAAGTTTCGTTTAAGCCAAGGCTAATAAACTTTATTGATGATGGTTGATTGTAGGGAAGTGAGGCCGATTCTTTTAGGAGTGTGTTGGATAAGTGTTCAAGGCTTTGGGTAAGATTTTAGGTTCACAAGGAACCCTTCTCAATTATTTTGGTTTGGCCGATTAGGCCATGGTTCTAATATTCATTTTTGGCCGAATATAGGGGCAAGAATACTTGTGTGGCCGATTTGTCTATTCGGGATTTAGAACTCTTTTTGGTGCCAGTGTGTATACATACACATCTTATAACTTTTAATATGCTAAGTGTTATTTTATGCCTAAACGTTTTGTGTAGACATGGATGAAATACCTTCATGGTATTAACAAGGATTTGGGTAAGTTCCTATTACTATGTGATTATTATTTGATGCTTTTGGGAAGCATGACACATTTGGTATGTGTATTATTTGATATATGGCTTATGATAAATCGATTGGATGTTGTTAAATAAATCTATCAACATGATTTGTGGTACATGCATATAAATGATTGTTATGGGTTGATGAGAGGAGGGGCGGTGATATTCGTGTCGACGGACACCGGTGTTTTGGTAACACATCGTGACTACTCACGGTCACCAGAGGTTTGGTACCTCCAGAGGTTTGGCACCTCATAGCGACTTGTCCTGTGGTTAATACCACCGTGGGTTGGCCCCACTTTGAGATATGGGATTATCCGCCGGTGATTTGGTATCACACGATGGGTTGGCCCCATCATCTATTTGTGACTTCGGTCACCGGTGTTTTAGTAACACAATTGTGTCTTGGACACCGGAGATTTAGTATCTCCAAAGTGATTTGGTATCACATTTGTGACTATACGTCACGGTGGTTTGGCACCACCGGTGGTTTGGTACCACAAGGGGTAGAAAAAGGCGTATGGATGGTTAGGTTGGGTGCATTTAAACTTATGCATGTTAATTGGTTATAATTTGTGTATGTGATTGCATTAAATTGGGGAAGGGTTACACATTGAGTCTTGGTGACTCACCTTCTCCTTTAATTTTTCAGTGATTCGTAGACCGCGGATGAGGCCCTGATGGACTCGAGGTGGCCATGCGATGGAGATTTTTAATAAATGAATTTTGGATTTTATCTATTTTTCTTTGGGTTTATGTTGCTTAATTGTAATAAGGCCTCCTAGGATTATTTTATTATTGCTTTGCATGTTTTATTTAAACTATTTGATGATGTTAAAACGGATGCACATGTTTTCTCAAATTAAACGCAAAATGTTTTTTTAAAGTACCATCGGGTACATTTGAAATCAGAACAACCTAACTTAGTATATTTTTTTTAAATGACATTAAGTAATGCTTTCTTCATAACACCTCAATTGTTTTAAATCAAAACAACATCTTTTATCAAAATTTAAAACGACTTAACAAGGGATTTTCAAAGGTTTTTCCTCCGTAGCATACCAAATTCGGTCGTAATGTTTGGGCCGGGTTTGGGGTGTTACAAAATTGGTATCGAGCCAGTTCAAAGCTCATTGTGGGGCCCAAGGCCCAAAAATGTTTTAGTAGGTCTATTTGAAATATTATGGTTTTGAATAAGCATGGCACTTGAGTCTCCCAAGACCGATCCGCCTGTAAGTACCACTAACTTTTGTATGAATTATTTCTTGTAGAAGGGTAGGAAGCATGGGACGTAGATAGTGATAGTATTTTAAACTTTAGGACTAGTTTACTCCAAACAAAGACATAAGACTTTAAGAGCCTAATTAAACCAACCTACGACCAAGTCGCCGAGTTAGGGTGTGGTAACCTTGGTGCGCATGTCTAGGATTGGATCCGAAAGAGCTTGGTACTTAGCAGTCCTCGGGACTCACCTCCTCTTCGCGGGATTCCTACAGTGCGTAGCTTCGGTTCACCCTAACCAAGAGGACTCGGTCATAGGCAAAATCCTAAATAAAACCCGAAAGGGATTAGCCATGTTTTAAGGAAAACTTGGTTTAAAAACATTAAATTTTTTTAGATGGTAGGACAAATTTATCTTGAAAATTTTTAAAATATTCTTGATTGACAAAATTACCAAAATACCCTTTAGAAAAAAAATGACGAAAATACCCACAGGGTTAGAAACGGACATAATGCCCAAAGAGTGCATAAGTATGAAAGGTATAGGGAATGGATGTATTATTCTGTAAAACCAAGATAGAAGACTTAAAACCTTGTTTGATCGAAAGAATCTCTATTAAACTCTTTTCATAAAAATTTCTTCGCGGATAATCAAGTGAAACATGTACTAATTCATAAAAATTTCCTAATCAGTTAAAAAGCGATAGTTAGAATGAGCTTTAGAGGGCGTGGCCGTCGTGGACGTGGAAGGGTAGGATGGTCAGATCGAACTCCGCTGTCGGGTCGGGTCAAGGATCCGAGAATGAGATACCGCCACCACCACCCCCCCACCTTTGGAGTGAAGAGCGAGGATCGGACGGGTGACGACGCCGTGTCACAAGCGATGCTACGGGTTCGGAAAGGGTAGGCTGGAATTGGTGGAAGTGGAGGAGCTCGGAAGTCGGTTCTGAGAGACTTGAGCTAACGGAGCTGAATTTTTCCGAGGTGTGTGCAGTGTAGCGCCCAATCACGGTGAGTATTGGTGGAATCGACCGAAAGAATCATGGATGAGATAGATTTGACAAATGAGGAGAAACCGAAAGGAGCGGTGTCGCTTCTCAAGGATGAGTCATATCGATGGTGGCTCACGGTCCGAGATGGTGCTACGGCAGGATGATCTCACTTGGGAGTACTTCAAAGTTGCATATCGGAAGAAGTATGTTGGCTCAAGCTACATTGGCGCTCAAAGGAAAGCTTTTAGGGGTTAGTGCAAGGGAATAAGTCCGTCTCGGAGTATGAAGCGGAATTCCTAAGGCCGAGTCGTTATGCTCGTGGAATAGTGTGGCATCGGAACATGATCGTTGTGTTCGTTTTGAAGACGGACTTAGAGACGAGTTAAAGTCGGCGATTGCTCCACAAAGAAGAACGTGAGTTTGCTGTCTTGGTGGAGAAGGCCAAGGTAGCCAGAAGGAATCAAAGAGTCCGCGAGGCAAAGTTATGATAGGAGCAAGTGAAGAGAGGCTTTGGATCGTGCAGGTCGGGTGGTAATGTTCGAGAAAAGATTTAGGCGAGTGGGTCAAATCGGCGGGGAGGTCCACAAATGCTAATCAAAGATCGGCCCAGTGTAACCGCTGTGGAAAGTTTCATTGGGGTGAATGTTGGACCGGAGGGAAAAGGATGTTTAGTGTGGTTCGCTAGAACATCGTGTGAGGGACTCGCGCGTAAGCAAGCTAGGAATCGATCCCGAAGGTCAAGGTCGTGCCCGATTCGAGAAAGGAGGACCAGCACCGCGAAGAGGTCGTGGTTATGGTAGAGGTGGTTATGGCTCTAGTGGAGGTCGCGGAGCAAATGGCGAGGTATTGGCAACACGGAGGCTAGGCGGCTGGTTTGGTGTATCTTTGCGGCGTCGTGAGGTAGGAGACGCACTTACGTCATAACCGTGCGTTTTTAATTTTTGGTGTTCCATATAACGCCTTGATAGATGTGGGTTCGACGCACTCTTACGTTGCTAGTAGTATAGTTGAGACCATGAGTTTAGTTCCTCGAGATCGCTTCTAAGAGGATGACTGCACTTAGTCCTTTAGGTCACTCTGTAGAAGTAGATAAGTCAGTATAGAGATATACCTCTAGAACTCCAAGGGGTAGTGTTTGTAGCCGATCTGATGGAACTAGCCGCTTGAGGAGTTTGATCGATTCTTGGGATGGATCGTTGGTCAAGTACCAAGCAAGTTTGGATTGTGCCGCTAAAGCGCATGGTTTTGAAGACGGTTGAAGGTGAAGAAGTGGTCATGATAGGTAATAGGAGAGATTATCTATCCAACGAGGTATCTGCGTTGAAAGCAGTAAAGATGGTCAGGAAAGGCTGTGAGGCGTTCGTAGTTCATGTGTGTGCTTTGGAAGCTAAGGAGTCTTCTGTGGGAAATGTTCAAACTGTAAAAAGAATTTGGTTGCGACGTATTTCTGAAGAACTTCCGGGATTGCCTCCGGATCGTGAAGTCGAATTTGGTATAGATCTGTTATTGAAGGCAGCGCGCGGTGTCTATAGCTCCATATAGGATGGCACCGAAGGAATTGTTGGAATTGAAGGCTCGGATACAAGAGTTGTTGGATCGAGGTTTCATTCGACCAAGTGTTTCACCTTGGGGAGCGCCGGTACTTTTGTCAAGAAGAAGGATGGTACGATGCGGATGTGTATAGACTACCGCTTGATTGAATAAGTCGACGATTAAAAACAAGTATCCTTTGCGAGGATAGATGACTTGTTTGATCAATCACCAAGAAATGCGGTTTTCTCTAAGATTGATTTAAGGTCCGGATATCATCAACTGAAGGTGAAAGAGGTGATATCCATAAGACGGCATTTCGTACTCGGTATGGACACTACGAGTTCCCGGTGATGCCGTTTGGTTTGACTAATGCACCAGTTTTCATGGACATGATGAATAGGGTATTTCAACGATTTTTGGATCGGTTTGTTGTGGTCTTTATAGATGATATTTTGGTGTATTCGAAGTCGAAGAGGAGCATGATGCGCATTTGCGAGTGGTGTTGCGGTTCGAGAGGAAAAGCAAACAGATCACGAAATTTAGTAAGTGCGAGTGCGGCTTAAGGAGGTGACTTTCTTGGGTCACGTTGTTTCACCCGAGGATTAGAGTGGATCCTCGAAAGATTGAGGCGTGTTAGATTGGAAGCCGCCTAAATCTGTGGGTGAAAATTCGGAGTTTTCTAGGTGCAGCGGGTATTACAGAAGATTTGTAGAAGGATTTTCTTTGATTGCCGCACGATGACCAAGTTGTTGAGGAAAGGAGTTCCATTTGTGTGGGCCGAGAAGCGGCAAGAAAGTTTCGACAAATTGAAGAAGATTCGATCAAAGCTCGGTTTTGATTCAACTCGAGGCGAGCAAGGAATTCACGGTTTATTGCGATGCATCACATATTGGTTTGGGATGCGTCTTTGATGCAAGAAGGGAAGGTAGTGGCTTATGCATCTCGGCGATTGAGACCACATGAGGCTAATTATCCGACTCATGACTTGGAGTTAGCGGTGTAGTCTTCGCTTTGAAGATATGGAGGCACTATTTGTACGGAGAGAAGTCGATAGTTTATACGGATCACAAGAGTCTTAAGTATCTCTTGACTCGTAAGGATTTGAATTTGAGGCGGCGTAGATGGATTGAGTCATGAAGGACTACGATTGTTCGATCGAGTATCATCCTGGTAAGGCTAACGTGGTGGCGAACACGTTGAGTCGTAAGGTTGTATCGGTTTAAGATCGATGTTTGCTCGACTTAGTCCGCTGTTCGATGATGGGAGTCTTTTGGCGTAAATTGCAAGTCAAGCCGACTTGGTTAGATCAGATTAAGGAGAAGCGCTTAGAGGATGATGGTTTGAATGATCGGAGGTTGCAAGTCCGAATGGTGGATTAGAGGATTTTAGTCTGTCCCGGTGATGGAGTTTTGTGCTTTAAAGGAAGAGCTTGTATGCCGAAGGATGTGGAGTTGAGACAAAGGATTCTTCGGGGCGCACATAGCAGACCCATATGCTATGCATCCCGGAGGTAGTAAGATGTATCGGGATTTGAGAGAGCAATTTTGGTGGCGTGTCTGAAAGCGGGAAATAACCGAGTTCGTGGGTAAGTGTCTCGACGTGTCAACAAGTCAAGGCCGAACATCGCTTGCCATCCGTTTACTTCACCCGGTGAAGATTCCTCGATGGAAGTGGGAGAGGATCACCATGGACTTTGTCGGTGGATTACCTCTTACGCCTAGCAAGAAGAATTCAGATTTGGGTGATTGTGGATCGTCGACTAAATCGGCGCATTTCATACCTGTAAGGGTAGATTATTCGCCTGCAGGTTAGCTAAGTTATATGTAGCCGAGATAGTGAGATTGCATGGTGTGCCATGGCGATTATCTCGGATAGGGATCCGAGGTTTACATCGAGGTTTTGGAGAGCGTTGCATCAAGCTTTGGGTGCGAGATTGGACTTCAAAGACGACTTTTCATCCGCAATCCGACGGACAATCGGAGAGAGTGATTCAGATCTTAGAAGATATGCTCGAGAGGTTGTGTTACGGACTTCATGGCGCTTGGGAGGAGTATCTACCGTTGGCGGAATTCGCTTATAACAATAGTTATCAGCGAGTATCCAAATGGCTCCATATGAAGCAATCAGTATGGGCGAAAATGCCGTACTCCTACGTGTTGGACGGAACTAGGTGAACGACATGTCTTGGGTCCGGAATTGGTGACGGAACCGAGGACAAAGTTAAGGTAATTCGGGCTCGTCTCAAGGAAGCATCGGATAGGCAAAAGTCTTACGCCGATCTCAAGCGCAAGGAGATGGAATACGGCGTAGAGATAAAGTCTTTCCAAGGTGTCGCCTTGGAAAAAGGTGTTGCGCTTTTGGGCAAAAAGGAAATTAAGTCCAAGGTTCATCGGCCCGTATATCGTGTTGAAGCGAGTAGGACCGGTAGCTTATCACCTCGAATCGCCAGTGAGAGTTGAGTCGATTCACAATGTCTTCCATGTGTCGATGCTTAGACGGTATAGGTCGGATCCATCGCACATCGTGCGAATGCGAGATTGAGGTTAACTCAGACTTATCATTCGAGGAGGAACCGGTTCGATTTTTAGATCGTGATGTCAAGGTGTTGCGTAGAAAGTCAGTACCCTTAGTGAAAGTGCTATGGCGAAACCATGGTACGGAGGAAGCGACGTGGGAATCTGAGGAGGTGATGCGGCAGCAATACCCTCACCTTTTCTGATCAGGTAATTTCGAGGTCGAAATTATTTTAAGAGGGTAGAATCAGTAACATCCCAAAATAGGGGTTATTTGTGATTGAATTATTTTTCTTGTATTTGAATTTCGTGATTTTATTCGTGATGATATAAGGCTTAATTAGGGGTCTTGAGTAAGCTCGGTTTAGTAGAATAATTCTTAGTAAGGCTTATTTAAAGAAGAGGATTAAATGAGCTTAGCACTTAAGTTAATTTAAGTAGCAATAAGTGACACAAGATGAGTGCATGGCAAGTTGGTAATGGCGCATGGAGTTTGGCTTGAGGTTAGAGGTTCGAGTAGCATGTTTAGCAATTTGAAGGTTTATTTTTATATCCTTGCTTTGATGGACGGTCAAACTTATTTATGATAGGTTGGACTAATTCTTTTAGTAAGTTGAATATATGATTAAGGAAAGCTTGAGAGTAGGGATAAGAATCTTGAAGTTATGGTATGATGAGGGGACAAAAGGCATGAAGGGTGGAGGATGTTTTGGAAAGTTTCCTAAGCCTTTAGTGGATGAATGTGGACGGCATGTATGGCTAGGGGTGGCGAATTTTGATAGGTAGCTTGGGGAAAGAATAGTTGGCCAATTCTTTTGTCATTTGAACATCTTTTGCTTTGTTTTTCTTTCTCTCCAAAATTCCTCTCTTTGGCCGAAAGTGTCTTGTGCATTTTGGTGCAAATCTTTCTCTTTTGGTTTTTAGCCTCATTTCATGTGAACCAAATACCATTTCTTTTCTTTCATTTGTCCTTTTGAAACCAAAACAACATGGGAACTTTTGTGCATCTTTTTCTTCTTTGATAACTAGGTGTTGGCCAAACTCTTACTCCCTTTTCTCTCTTTTTCTTTCTTTCAATATTGCTCAACCACTTTCTCTTTCTCTTTCTTTTGGGCGAACCATTCTCTTCTTGTTGCTCTCTCTTTTCTTTTGTTGATTAAACCGAATTCTCTCTCATTTCAATTCTCTTTTCTTTCACATATTCTTCATTTTCCATAACCATATAGCCGAATCTTCTACTTTCTTTAGATTTATCTTTGGCCGAATATTGAAGGTAAGATAGTTATCATCGGGACTTCTCTAGAAATTGGTTTTGGTAAGGTGGTAAGGTTTATTTCAAGGATTATTATTTTAAGTTTCGTTTAAGCCAAGGCTAATAAACTTTATTGATGATGGTTGATTGTAGGGAAGTGAGGCCGATTCTTTTAGGAGTGTGTTGGATAAGTGTTCAAGGCTTTGGGTAAGATTTTAGGTTCACAAGGAACCCTTCTCAATTATTTTGGTTTGGCCGATTAGGCCATGGTTCTAATATTCATTTTTGGCCGAATATAGGGGCAAGAATACTTGTGTGGCGATTTGTCTATTCGGGATTTAGAACTCTTTTTGGTGCCAGTGTGTATACATACACATCTTATAACTTTTAATATGCTAAGTGTTATTTTATGCCTAAACGTTTTGTGTAGACATGGATGAAATACCTTCATGGTATTAACAAGGATTTGGGTAAGTTCCTATTACTATGTGATTATTATTTGATGCTTTTGGGAAGCATGACACATTTGGTATGTGTATTATTTGATATATGGCTTATGATAAATCGATTGGATGTTGTTAAATAAATCTATCAACATGATTTGTGGTACATGCATATAAATGATTGTTATGGGTTGATGAGAGGAGGGGCGGTGATATTCGTGTCGACGGACACCGTGTTTTGGTAACACATCGTGACTACGGTCACCGAGGTTTGGTACCTCCGGAGGTTTGGCACCTCATAGCGACTTGTCCTCGTGGTTAATACCACCGTGGGTTGGCCCCACTTTGAGATATGGGATTATCGCCGGTGATTTGGTATCACCACGATGGGTTGGCCCCATCATCTATTTGTGACTTCGGTCACCAAAGGTTTTGGTAACACAATTGTGTCTTCGGACACCGAGAGATTTAGTATCTCCAAAGTGATTTGGTATCACATTTGTGACTATCGTCACCAGTGGTTTGGCACCACCAAAGGTTTGGTACCACAAGGGGTAGAAAAAGGCATATGGATGGTTAGGTTGGGTGCATTTAAACTTATGCATGTTAATTGGTTATAATTTGTGTATGTGATTGCATTAAATTGGGGAAGGGTTACACATTGAGTCTTGGTGACTCACCTTCTCCTTTAATTTTTCAGGTGATTCGTAGACCGCGGATGAGGAGCCTGGATGGACTCGAGGTGGCCATGCAAAGGAGATTTTTAATAAATGAATTTTGGATTTTATCTATTTTTCTGTTGGGTTTATGTTGCTTAATTGTAATAAGGCCTCCTAGGATTATTTTATTATTGCTGCATGTTTTATTTAAACTATTTGATGATGTTAAAACGGATGCACATGTTTTCTCAAATTAAACGCAAAATGTTTTTTTAAAGTACCATCGGGTACATTTGAAACTGTAACAACCTAACTTAGTATATATTTTTTTTAAATGACATTAAGTAATGCTTTCTTCATAACACCTCAATTGTTTTAAATCAAAACAACATCTTTTATCAAAATTTAAAACGACTTAACAAGGGATTTTCAAAGGTTTTTCCTCCGTAGCATACCAAATTCGGTCGTAATGTTTGGGCCGGGTTTGGGGTGTTACACTAAGTCAGCTGTCGTCCTAATGTTTAGCATTTGATTTACGGACCTAAACGCCCCTTGTTCGTAATTATTTCCTGTACAGAGGTTATGTCGCGACACACTAGGTCCTGTGTTGTGACATCGAGGGCAATATGCTCATCTTCAGGGTGTCTTCAAGGGTATGTCACGACATCCTCAAGCTATGTCACGACATTGAAGGTAGGCTTGGAATTCTTCTACTCTGCTTTCTATGTTATGACATCCAATGCTCCGTGTTGCAACATAGCGACTAATATCAAGTTAGCACGCCTTCTAATGGTCTCTTGCATACTCACAAAGTATATTAGCTCACCCTTAGGCCTTATTCGACCCCTAAGGTCAATAAAATACTCAAATTATATACTTTATTAAACTTAACTAAACTTACAAAAATGTAATTAATACTTAACTAAAATGCTTTATGTTCAAGGTCCTAAAATACGAAAACTAGTTTAATCTGCTAAATCGAATTACGACAGATCAAACTCCCCCACACTTAAGTCATTACTTGTCCTCAAGCTAAACAAACAAAAATAGTAAATGAAAAGACGACCCATGAGCAGGTATAGTACAAATGTTAGCTTTGGAGCACATGAATAACCATTTCATATTCACACATAATCTTCGCATGATATGTAGTTGACTTACAACTTTTGATATCAAACACCTAAGTTCAGTATATTACAAAGCATACAAGCATTAAGGGTCTCAAATGAAGGAATCCATCAATAAATTATACAAGTAGTTTGATTTTCCTAGCAGAATACAAACAGTCATAAGTGCAATTATTTAGTATGATTTCAAAGTGTGAATAAGCCTACCTAGGTCACATAAGGCTTTTCGGCTTGTAATGTTCTGAGGCTTAGGACAGGTTTGGATTTCAAGAATAGTAAGCATCAAATAGTTTCAAGCATGAAAATAGTTTGGCACATCATATTATCCCCTATTCTCCCCCTTAGTGGCCCTTTTCCGCTCACCGCCTTATTTCTCCTTCTCTCACCTTTCTTATGTCTCCCTATAGGAAATCTCAGCATCATATAGTAACTATGGCTAGCTCACGAGTTTTTATGCAATAATGACCGAGTTTTTCTATAGTTGTGAATTTATCACTTTTTCTTTCTTTTTTACAAAACCTCACTCATAATTAATTTAATTTCTCACGTACTTTTTCTACTCGTTTAATTTTCTTTTTGAATTTTTTCTTTTTGCATTTTTAAGCTAACCTATAATCACTATACTCTACTAATCTTTCCCATTATTCTGTTTTTACAAAACCACCGTAATGTATCTACTTAACCCTCAATATGTATGGCCAAACGTTTATAATCATACAGTTTAAGACCAAAGAAAAGGGTAAGCACAAATTATCATTTTTAGCTCGGGTTTTGTATAGAGGTTCATCAAGTAGGGTTTTCTGGCTCAAAATAGGTACTAAAGATGAATACATAGGGTTAGCTTTTTGGCTCTAGGTGTATACCAAACAATGCCTTAGGTCATCCTTAGGTATCTCAATATTCACAAATTTAGTCAACCAAATAATCACAGCTTCAACAATTTATCATTCATACTAGCATGCTCGTTTCATTGTATTCTCTATATCATTTGGTACATTTGATTGCTTAGTACTTATTTACAGTGTAATATATAGAACTTAATAGTCTAATCATCAAATTTTAAAATCACCTATTCTCATGCCAAATTTATTGTAAATACAATCAACCTATGTACATGCTCCTAAACAATCACTTGTATTTCTACAAGCTCAAGCACACAAATGACAAGAAAAGTCAAAGAAAAGCATGAAACTTTCAAGCAAATTTTTCTATGTTAGCCCCCACACTTTAGAAAACACATTATCCTTAATGTGTAGCCCTTCTAAGGATAAGGAAAGAGGTTACCTGATTGATCGTGGTAATTCCATCAGCTATTGGTGGGTGCCTACTTCTTTGCTTGTTAAACGATCAAAATTGTTGTACTTCTTTCGTGTGCGGTTCCTACATAGACAATTTCTTTCAACATAAAAAAATAGCAGTTTACTATTACTCCTACTCCTAACAAGTTAAAAATTAAAAATCATTCAAAAATTAATACAATCCAAAAATAAATTTTAGTTTCAATCTTCATCTGAATCATTAAAATGAGGCGAACGCCTCATTCCCATCGATGCTTTCCCTTTTCCTGTGCCATATCTTTGGTGAGAGCTCCCACTCGTCGAAGGTACATGGTGTGTTGGGCTTTGGATGACGGGTCCTTTTGGTGTAGAATATTGAGGCTGGAAAGCCACATCATAGTCATCTTCTTCTCTCGAGAGGTCTTGTTCACTCTCATTCTCTAAAGTTTCCTCCTTATCTTCAACTCCATAATGTGTCTGTGTTTGTCCGAACATGTTTAGCAGGTAATTTGGAGATCTTAACCCGTTTAGTTGGGCAAATTCTTGGAGTATAGGGCCCATTTCTTACATCCACCTAATCATCCCATCAAATTTTTCCTTCGCACTCTTGCTTGCCCCTCTTTGAGCTTTCGATTTCTCTTTTCGTTTAAGCGAAATCGAAACATCCATTTTTCTTTGTTCCTCTGATTCTAGTTCATGATCTATTTTCTTTAAAACTCAACATATTACGTATATAACGAATCTCCAATTATGTTTCTTGTTGGCTTCATGAACTGTTCATTTTCACCCATCGAAACTTCTGCCTTTCGACATAGTTTTGTCACTAAATGGGGAAAGAAAATTTTGAATATTTGGTTGTGTACACAACGCCCCATTTTCCCACACATATCTACTTGCACTGCAAAATGCCATACAACAGAATAACTCGAAAATTATTAACGTTAGAAACATTTAATGCGGGTGCAATTCTAGTGCCTATGAACTGCATCCACATTTTTGCTACTGGGAACATTATCTCTTGATTGAAGTTAGTTGATAAATTTGTATCTGGCCTATAGCTTCATGTACATCTACCCTGAGTTAAGTAATTAATGACATCCTCCATATCTATATCTTCAAATTTATCTAAATCAATGTTATCAAGTCTTTGCTATAATAGGGTATATCATAGAACTCACAAATCTCCCTAAGAGTAATTGGCACCTCTTCTCCTCTTACCATTACCGTATCCCAATTTTGTCTGTATTGTTTCTTAGTATCTAAAAGAAGAATAATATTCTTGTACTACTAAAATTACTGCGGTTTCCTTGGGAGTGATATAGAATCGCTCCCAATGATGGTACCTAACAAAAGTCCAAATTTCATTGCACAAAACCATAGATGGTTCGAACCCTCGCTCTTGAATGAATGCTATACCCTGTAACTCGAGAAAGTATTTTTTGACATTTGGATTCTCTAATTTTACAGGGTCTGAAACTACCAAAGCTTCTTGGATCGAAGCTTTCTTACTTATTCTAGGAGGCATTTTCTAATATTCAAATTTTAAACAATTAAAGAAATATAATCAATAATCAATGGAACAGAAGAACAAGTAAAGATGCATTTAATCTTGTTCTCCTTGCAATTGTTTCTGCTTCTCCTCTATGTGTTTTGATGATGTTTTCTCTTGGAAATCACAATAGAGGATTAGTAGTTTAGGGTCTGGATTTGAAAAGAAGGTTTTAAAGGTAGAGAATATTAAAGATGTTTTAGTAGTTTAGAGTAGTTTTAATAGTTGAGTGAAAGTTTTTTTGAGTTAAAATTAAGGGTTTTTAGGGTTACAAGTCTGGTAAGGTAAGAATTAAGTCACTGGGTTGTGCAGATGGGTCAGATAACCCTGCAAAAATTTGCAGCGATGTCGCGACATAGGGGTTTCGAATCTGAAATTTTGAAAACTTGGGTAGTTTGTATTCCGTGTCGCAACGTCGAAGTGATTTCTTTGATTCTTTGGTTCTAGATGCGATGTTGTAACACAGAGGTGCTGGGTTGCGATGCCAACTCTTGTTTTTCCAGATATTCTGATTTTCAAATTACTCCAAACGCATTTTAGGCTTGTTGTTGATTTTCCTGTAAATTTTTTATTAATCAGCCAGTGAAATATACAATACTGTACAATAGGTTAAGATTAAATCAAAAGATCAGGTCTTGCTACCGAACTCATCCGCCTGCACTGATCACTGACACTTCTTTCCACAGATCGTAGCAATTAGTTACTTTCGATATCAAATAGTAAAGCAACCACCCTGACCCTTTTTTATAGTATTTATTCCACAATAGATTTGGAGATTGCTGTTGCATAACTTTTTTAAATGATGCATTTAATAAAAACAGTGTTATGGAGGGTACCTTGTATGTCTCGATTAGAATGTCATTATGTACCACATAGCTTGATTTTTGGTTCCAAAAGTTTTCGAGTTTTTCTGCACATTGGGTTATAAGTCTACTGGGTGATTATTAGAGTAACCGAATGATCTGTGGTTCCTTCGGTCTTGGTTCCATGCTTGCTATTAGTTTTGTTTGATTGATGCCAGCCTTGTAAGAATAAATCCTATCAATGTGTATTTTTCTGACTTTTGTCAACATTTGAAAAATCCCTAAAATGGTGAACTTTTAGAGAGTTTGGTTAAAGATCAATATCTTACAAAAGATATTCAAATTAAATGTATCCCCCATAATTGCATGTTTTCTTCGCTTTCTTTCACAAGGTTCCAAGATTTCGGGTATTTTCCCACTAGGTTAACAAAAAATATTATTGTCTCTAATTGTTGAGATAGATCCGTAATGTCTGGTCCTTGTGCTTTGTTCCCATCAATAGAACCTATTGTTGTTGGGAAGGTGAATCCAACTCCCGATTGATCCTTTTGTTTGACCACCATTTCCTCAGCTAGTTTTATAATTTCTCGTGAGGTTATTTCTTCTAATTCGCCCGAGTACTCTTCCATACTCAAGATTAGCTAGCTATTCGAGGGTTTCCCTTCTTCAAAAGTGTGTTCAATTGAGTTCTTCTCTTTGTCTGGTTTTCAGCTTTACTTGTGTTGATGACCCATTGAATTTGTATAGATGTTAGTGTCATCTTCTTGTATAGAGATTGAATTTCCTCATTGAAGTTGACTTAGTTGAAGCATTAGTAATCGTTGCTTCTCTTGGATCTCCCATTCCTCATAGACTCCTTCCTCATAAATGTCGTTATCATAATCTATTTCCTCATCCAACCACATGTAATCAAATTTATCCATGGTTTATGCCAAACTGATTCATGTGGTTATTGTTGCGGGTATTCCTTGACGAGAATGTTCACGAGGATTTCTAGAAAGGCAGAGAAATGTTAGTAATGTTAACTAAAATCAAATCTATAGTCTAAATATTTCCTAATTATTCTATTAATAGGCAAAAATTAAAATCAATATAGTGACATTGCCTGTAACACCCCTTACCCGTGTTCGAAGCCGAAACCGGGCTTGAGGCATTACAAAACTTATCTCACTTAAACATAATACGATAGGCTATAAAACTTCATAAAAACCCATTCTCTTACTCAATCTCGGCCTAAGAGGCCCTAAACATACCTCCGAGAGGTTTCGAAACTTATCCGAGAGCTTTTGCGAACTTGGAAAACTTTTGATCAAAACAGGGGCCACACGCCCGTGTTGGTCTAGGGACACGCCCGTGTGCCCCTAAGACATGCCCGTGTCTTCCACCCGTGGTCGATACTGACCAATTTCACATGGTCGGACACATGCCCGTGTCCCTAGCCCGTGTCCCTCACACGGCCTTGACATGCCCGTGTCTTAGCCCGTGTGCCAAAACCTTGGCATTCTGACTATGACATCATCATCTCACTAAGGTCACACGGCCAAGGCACATGCCCGTGTCCTTAGCCCGTGTGTCAAATTAAATTCCACATTTAATGTGCAGACTTCACACGGCTAGGGCACACGCCCATGTCCTAGGCCGTGCCTCCTACATGGCTGAGACACACGGCCGTGTCTCTACTCGTGTGTTTACCACAAGGCATACTGACTTGAAATTAAAGCATGCAAGGGGACACACGGTCGATCCACATGCCCATAGGGCTGACCGTGTGTCACACATGGCCTAGACACACGCCCGTGTGTCTACCCGTGTGGACAATTAGATGGCTATCTACCAAGCCCTTTTGCCACCCTACGTTTCACACATACATCCTTCAATTCAAATCAACACAACTCAACCCAAAGGCACATCCAAACACAAGGGCATATACTACAAGAATTTCATCTTCAATTAAGCATAAGAATTTACCAAGTATCGCCCTAACTTAAGACCACTACAAAATGATTTTAATACCATACACAGCCAACACTTTGCCAACAATTACGACCTAACAAAATACCTGAGTCCTATACATGCCATACTATAAATAAATCTAAATTATTATACCAAAGTGATGTCGATAGTGTGATTTTCGAACTCCGACGTCCGCAACCTCTCGAGTTACCTTGGCAATACTACAAGGAGAAAGGGCAATGAAAAGGGTAAGCATAAAGCTTAGTAAGTTTGCATGGAAATAAATAGCAACAATAAGCTCATAATATAATCCATCCATGGCATTAACTAACCATACACAAGTCACAGGCTTCTTGCCATACTTACTCATACTTACCCTTACTTAGCACATACCATGCCACATATCGTAATCGTTTCTTCGTGACTCATTCACGAGTACCTATATCTACTCATTCACAGGACTTTAGTACTAATCTCATTTCTATTTCTAACTCATCTACTCATCCCTTTTAATCACTAGGGATACTCAAAGACGCAAACTATCGTCATTAATATAAATACGAGGCTAATGCCACATCCCAGAGGCGGTCTTACATAGAGTCACCTTTGAATGTCGATGCCATATCTCGGATATGGTCTTATACGGAATCTCATATCAAGTGTCGATGCCATATCCCGAATATGGTCTTATACGATTTTCATTTTCAATACCGAAGCCATATCCCAGATATGGTCTTATATGGGATTTCAATTCGGTGCCGAGGCCATGTCATGGACATGGTCTTACACAGGACCTTATTCACCTCGTGTCTTGATGATAGTATTTCCACATTCATTATAGTCCACTTGGACTTCAACATTTCAACTTAGTAGGGCATTATAGATATATATCAATATAATACCAAGCATTCTCAAAATGCTAACATAAATGTTTCATTAATCACATACAAACTTACCTCGATTTCAAAATGAGCTAGCTTGTCGGTTAAGTCCAAGACTTTGTTCTTTCCCCGATCGAGGTGAATTCTCGGTTCTTCTTGCTCTATAATAGCAATTTAGCTCATTTTAATCACCACATTAATAAAAGCATTTCAATAATCATGCTTTGGCAAAATTACTATTTTGCCCCTAAACTTTGGCAAAATGACCATTTTGCCCTTAGGCTCGGAAATAAATTCTAATCATATTTCTACCTTCAACAAGCCTAGGTGAACATTTAATACTCTTATAGCTATCATCAAAACTCAACATTTCACATATTTACTACAATTTTGTAACCTTTTCATCAAGGTCCAATTAGGTGTTTTCAAGACAACACCTTTCACAAAAGTTGTTCATCTAACAACCAAGACTCAATTTCTTCCATAAAAATGCAGCAAATAACAATGAAAGCTCTCATGGCAAAACTCTAAACTTTTTACCATATCGCATATTAGTCCCCTCATTTGAAAGCTTAAGTTCTAGGGGTCTCAAAAGTACAACTATTTTCAAGAAAAGATCACTAGAACACTTACTTGTAAAGAGATGAGTGTGCTGAAATTTTTGAAGCTTTCTACCCTCTATTTGCTGCTAATTTTCAGTGGAAGAGTGAAGGAGAAAAGATGATATTTTCTCTTTCCTTATTCTAATATTAAACTATCAATTTAGTCACCTACTCACCAACTTTGACCAATTTGTCTCCTATGGTAGTCTATGGCCGGCCAAGCCTTTTCAAGGGCTAATTTGCCTTTTAAAGACCTCAATTTAACAATCTGTGTCTATTTGGTACCTTTAGCCTATAGAATGGAACTTTCGCACTTTATGCGATTTAGTCATTTTTTCGCTATTACTCAATAAATCGCTAAAGTTAAAGCACCAAAATTTTCATGTACTAAAAAAAATCATATACTAACTCATAAAATATCATGAAAATAGTTTTCTCTAGCCTCAAATTAGTGATCCTAAGGTCACTGTTCCGACTAGCCCCTAAATCAGGCTGTTACAATTCTCCCCTTAAGGATTTTAGTCCCCAAAAATCTTACCGGTGAAAAGGTTGGGGTATTGGTTTCTCATCGTTTCCTCGGGCTCCCATGTAGCCTCTTCTATTCTGTGCCTTTGCCATAATACTTTCACAAGGGCTATGCTTTTGTTTCTTAACTGCTTGACCTCTCGCGCCAAAATTTTAACCGGTTCTTCACCATAAGTCAAATCCGATTGTATTTCTACCTCTGTTGGTACTATGACATGTGAAGGGTCTGAACGGTATCGGCGCAACATGGATACATGAAAGACGTCATGAATCCTTTCCAGCTCAGGTGGCAAGGCCAACTGATAAGCTACCGGTCCTATCCTCTCGGTAACTTCATAAGGTCTGATAAAACATGGACTCAATTTGCCCTTCCGGCCAAATCTGAGGATTTTCCTCCAAGGTGATACTTTCAAGAACACTTTATCACCGACTTTGAATTCAATGACGTTCCTTTTCAAATCCAAATAGGATTTTTGTCTATCTGAGGCGACTTTCAGATAGTCACATATCACTTTTACTTTCTCTTCAGTTTCCCTAATCAAATCGACCCCGTGTATCTATTTCTCTCTGAAATCTGACCAATACAAGGGCGTTCGGCACTTACGCCCATACAATGCTTCATAAGGCACCATTCTCAAACTTGACTGAAAACTGTTGTTGTAGGTGAATTTCACCAACGGTAAGTATTTCTCCCAATTACCGTGGAATTCCAAAACACAACATCGAAACATGTCTTCGAGAATCTAAATTACTCTCTCCGACTGCCCGTCAGTTTGTGGATGGAAGGCTGTACTGAAACTCAATTTCGTGCCCAAGGCCTCTTGCAACTTTTTCCAAAACCGTGATGTGAATCTCGGATCTCTATCCGAAATGATCGACAATGGCACATCATGAAGTCTTACTATCTCTGACACGTACAAGTCCGCCAATTTATCAAGTGAATAATCAACTCCCACTGGTATGAAATGGGATAACTTTGTGAGTCTATCAACCACTACCCATACCGCATCTTTCTTCTTTTGAGTCAATGGTAAGCTTGTCACGAAGTCCATGGTAATACGGTCCCATTTCCAATCAGGAACCATAATGGGCTGAAGTAAACCCGAAGGTACTTGATGTTTAGACTTCACTTGCTGACAAATCAGGCATCTTGATACAAACTCGGAAATGTCTTTCTTCATACCAGGCCACCAATACCACTTCCTCAAATCATTGTACATTTTCGTGCTACTAGGGTGCACTGTTAAACATTCGCTATGCGCTTCATGCAAGATCTTACGAATAAGCTCACCATCTCTGGGTACACAGACCCTATCTCGAAACTTTAAACACCCATCAGGACTTACTCGAAAGTCTGACTCATCAATTGACTCACATAAAACTCTTTTGGCTTGCAAGCTGTCATCCTCTTTCTGAGCTTCACAAATCTCTTGGAGGAATAATGGTCTAGCCCTCAACTCGGGTAAAATGGAACCATCATCCAACAAAGCCATCTAAGTACTCATGGCTCTCAGTGCGAACAATGTTTTCCTGCTCAGAGCATCTGCGACTACGTTCGCCTTTCCCTAATGGTAGTTAATCACCAACTCATAATCCTTAATCAACTCCAACCACCTTCTTTGTCTCAAGTTCAATATTTTTGAGTCATCAAATATTTTAGGCTTTTATGGTCGGTGAAAATCCGACACCTTTCACCATATAAATGGTGTCTCCAAATCTTCAACGCAAATACAATTGCGGCCAACTCTAAATCATGAGTCGGGTAATTCTTCTCGTGCAGCTTTAATTGCCTAGAGGCGTATGCAATCACCTTACCCTCTTGCATAAGTACACATCCCAATCTGTTCAGGGATGCATCACTGTAAACCACAAATTCTCTTTCTGGTTCAGGTTGCACCAAAACAAGAGCCTCAGTCAACAGTGTCTTCAATTTTTCAAAACTCTGTTGGCACTTCACTGTCCAATCAAACTTCACATCTTTTTGTAATAATATCGTCATCGGGGTAGCTAACATGGAAAATCCCTTAACAAAACGCCTATAATAGCCAGCCAGGCCTAGAAAACTCCTTACTTCAGTTACGCTCCTCGACTGTTTCCATTCAACAATTATTGAAATCTTACTCGGGTCTACTCTAATTCCATCTCCCGAGACAATGTGCCCCAAAAATCCCACTTCCTTGAGCCCAAATTCACTCTTATTGAATTTGGCATACAATTGTCTTTCTCTCAAAACTTGCAGAACCATACTCAAATGCTCGGCATGTTCGTTTTCATCTCGAGAGTAGATCAGTATGTCGTCGATGAAGACTACGACAAATTTATCCAAGTATGGCCGAAAAATGCAATTCATCAAATCCATGAAGATTGCAGGGGCATTCGTTAGACCAAAAGGCATGACCAAAAATTCATAGTGGCCATACCTAGTCTTAAATTAGGTTTTCGGCACATCCGAGTCCTTGACTCTAAGCTGATAATACCCTAACCTTAAATCTATCTTGGAAAATACCGTGGCTCCCTTCAATTGATTGAATAGATCATCGATCCTCGCCAACGGGTACTTGTTCTTCACAGTTACCTTGTCGAGTTGCCGATAATCTATGCATAGTCTCATAGAACCATCTTTCTTCTTCACGAATAAAACGGGAGAACCCCACGGAGAAAAACTCAATCTTGCAAAACCCTTATCTGTTAGTTCTTGCAACTATGCTTTTAGCTCTTTTAGCTCGGTTGGGGCCATTCTATATGGAGCAATAGAAATAGGGGTAGTACCCGGAGCTAATTCAATCCCAAATTCAATTTCTCTAACCGGAGGTAGGCCTGGCAACTCTTCCGGGAAAACATCTGGGTACTCGCATACTATGGGTACCGACTCAATTCTCAAATCAGTCTCTTTATTGTTCAAAACAAAGGCAAGATAAGTCTCGTACCCCTTCCTCAAATACTTCTGAGTCGACAAGGTTGATATCACTACTGGTGATCTATCTGGATTATCTGATTCAACACGAATAAAATCCCCATTTTCACTTTTCAACTCAATATGCTTCTTCCCACAATTCACAATTACCCCATGCGTAACTAACTAGTCCATCCAAAGGATGACATCAAACTCATCAAATGGCAATAGCATGAGATCAACCGGGAAACAATGACCCTTAATCATCAAAGAGCATCCTTTGCATACTCTATCAACTAAAACATACTTGGCTAGGGGATTAGACACTCGTATTACGAATTCAGTAGACTCTATAGGCATGCTCATGCTAGAGACTAATTTCATGCATATGTATGTGATGTGTCCAAAACTAACTATGACCACAATAAAGGCAAACACACCTATCGTTTAATAGTATAGTTATGGTAAGACCGGTAATATCGTATCCACAAGGACTAAGAGTACTAGTAATTACTATCTTCTTACTATCTAGCCTAAAAATTAGAGTGAATTCTTTTTAACTAAAACTTAATTAAAAACACGATACCGAAAGAATTGGGAAAATACTTTTAGACAACTTATGTGATAGACAATACCTAAGGAAGAATCCATCTAGACTTCACTTATTACTTTTGATTCATATGATTTATTCACTTGACTTAATCCGTAGAAATCCCTGATTTATGTTAATATCTCTCTCGAGACTAAAAACAACTGATTCTAGGTTGATTAATTGAAATATCTTTCTAATTAAAACCCCTATTATCGCATTAACTCGATCTATGGATTCCCTTATTAGATTTGACTCTAATCCGGCAGATTTTCGTCACCCTATGTCTAGGGTTGCAATCAACTCTGCTTAATTGTGTTGATCTACTCCTAAACAGGGACTTTTGCTCCACTGAATAAGCACATTCGACTTGAATCAATAACCTGAATTATCAAAACAAGAATAAGAACTCACAATTAAGAATAAGAACAAGTATTTATCTTATAAATCAAATAGTAATATGATCCGTCTTAGGTTTCATCCCCTTAGGTATCTAAGGGATTTAGTTCATATTGATAGAAGGAAACATCTCAAAATAAGGAAAACAACAAAACATAGGAAAACCCAAAAACTTCTAAAGAACTTGATGGGAGATCTTTAGTCTTGATGGAGATCCTTCCTCCAAGCCGCTTCCGACGGCTGTCTTCGAGTATTTTCTGCGTTCTATTCAGCGTTCTCTTTTAGGTCACCCCCTAGGGTGTTTATATAGGCTTTGGAACGTCTTTCTTTACCCACAAGTAACATTTTTCGGATAGAATTAATCTTTGATACGGCAGGGACACGCCCGTGTGACACGCCCGTGTTCGATAGTCTTAGGCCGTGCTCGCTCCTGCTCACCACCCGCAGCCGTGTGGTCTGCCCGTGTACGTTGATCCAGGCCATGTTTGATCCTGCTCGTAACACACAGCCGTGTCCAATGGCCCAGGCCATGTTGAATTCTTAGATAGGCCCATTTTGTCCCTCCGTTTCTCGTTCTTTTCGACTCCCTAAGCTTTCCTGAGTGTAAAACATGAAATTAAAGGATTAGGAGCATCGAATTCATCAAATCTAGTGAAAACTCATCCAAAAATAAGCTAAGCATGGGGTTAATATCTGTATAAATTATGGTTTATCAAATATCCCCACACTTAAGCCTTTGCTTGTCCTCAAGCAAAATCCTCAACTCACAATTAAAAGTAACTTTCTCGACTCATAATTCTCAACAATAATGTCTCATCATAATTTACAAATAATTCATACATTGATAATTTAACTAGAAGAGTCCTAGAGATTCAAACAATCTAAGTCATAGAATTTTATAGCATGAAAACATATGTGTTTCCCCTTACCTAAATAATTACCTTTGATTCAAAACCAACAAGTATTGACATCCTCACTAAAGATTCACTCAAATCACTCAAAGTGTTTAAGGTTCAAATTAAGCACTCAAAAGTCAAACATGAAAAGTTAATCCCATAGGCTTGCATGAAAATCAAATCTCCACCACTATAAAATGAGATGATACACAAATCAAAAGGTCTTTTAAAGGGTTGTAATGAGGCTCGGGTTAAAGGTGTGGATAAAGGCTTAATTAGAGGGTTAGAATCGAGATTGAATTGATAAATTACCTAACTAGAAAAATTGGGCTAATACTGAATAATTACATCAATTGAAAACTTATCACTAATAACACGAGCTTCTTCTAAAGATAATGAAATTAACAGTTTAAGTTCATAACACTAATAATGAATAAATTTCCACATTTTTTTTAAGAATAAGAACATACAATAATAAGATAGCATTTAACAACTGAAATAATGAAAATAGTTAGGCAACTGATCAAATCAAATCTCGACAAAAGAGTAGTAAAGAAAAATAGGGATAACAAATCAAAATGGATTTCAGGTTAATATTAGTGGTAAATCAAGAAACGGTTAATTAGGATCAAAGGGGTTCACTAGGGTTTAATTATGAAGGTAGGCTTTTTTTAGTGGAATAAGTGGGTTAAAACCTAGGTGCCTTTATCATCTCAGTATATCAAATCAAAGGTGTGGTCTCGACATGTATAATCGAAGCAAGTTCTAGAATAAAAAATCAATATTGACACACTCATAATCAATAAAGTGAGCAAGAAAATATATATGCTCTAAAAGGCTTAAAGAGTCACAAAAATTATGGTTTTTGATATCAACCTTGCAAATTTCAAACTTCAAAGTAATATTTAAAATTAGGGAAACAATCTAGAAAATTTTAATTTTGAAAATAGACTTATCATGCTTGATTCTCTAATGTCTTAAAGTTTAAACCATCAGTGCACAATTACCTATGACTTAATCCGAAACATATAAATGAAAATCATACATCAATAGAAGTTTCATTCTAAAAGTAATATGAGAAAATTACTTAAGAACAAGGCATAATTCAGTATTGTTGACACCTCCCCACACTTAAGATGTACATTGTCCTCAATGTATAAAGATAAGTAATGACAAAGTAGTAAGAAAATCATAAGATAGGGAGAGAGGTAAAACTTCCTAAATTTTGGATGGAGTCAAAGAAAAGAAACGGTGTAAAGGTGGGCAGGGGTGGTGGATACTCCGGTGGTGGTGGGCTCATTCCGTAATAGCCCTTTGAACCTAAATTAAAGAAATCAAAATATAATAATATTAATTAAAGACAAGAAAGGTAAACGGAAAGATTTTAAAAATGAACATAAAAGAAAAAGAAAAAACAAATGGACTCAAAGTTCCTTGTCTTGTTGAGTAAATGAAGCGGTCGGTATGAACTTATGTAGAGTGGTTGCGCAGGGAGACTGTGCTAGGATCCTTTTGCTTCTTCGACATGGGGATGGTGGCTTTGGTCTTGCCTGTAGTATTAATCATTGTGTATGATGGCAAGGATGGTGGTAGTGTGGTGGTGGTGTAAAGGAGGAATAATGGAATAAGGGGAAGATAATGGGAAAAGAAAAGGGAAAAAGGGGGGGTTTTGGGCGGAAGAAGAGGTAGAAAAAATGGAGTAAGTGGAGTGAGGAGGCGGTGGCCGGTGGTGAAAGGAGAGAAAAGCTGTGGTGGCTAGGGTTGGGAAAGAATGGATTTGAGGAAGAAAGTGAACAGAAAAAGAGGTTTATATAGAAATTAGCTGCCCACGCCCGTGTGCCCTGGGTGTGTTAGGTCACATGGCCGTATCGTATGACTGTGTGGTACCACGTTCGTTTCTCCTACGCCTGTGTAGAGGTTTCCATGCCCATGTTGCTTAATCAGTGTTAGTCACGGCCTATAGGCACGGGCGTGTCGCATGCCCGTGTGACTTACTCAGTTTCACCCACGGCTTTTTGGCACGGGCGTGTCACATGCCCATGTCACTTACTCAGTATCGACCACGTCCGTATTGCACGGCCCTGGCATTTTATCGTAGCCCGTGTTTTCGGGAAAATTTCTGTCCTTGGCCTGCACGATCTCCGCCACGCCGATATGCCTGCCCGTGGTGTCCACACGGCCACGGCCACACCCGTGTGCAAGGCCGTGTGGTAAGGAAACCTGCGCTTTATTAATTTGGTTAGTTTTTTTAGTTAGGTGCTAAAAATAAAAAATATGAAAAGTAAAGGGGTTAGTGCTCGGGTTGCCTCCCGAGAAGCACTCGTTTAAAGTCTTAAGCTAGACTTACCTCTCATTCGCATAATCATGGTGGTTTGAGGAGTTGGAATTCCTCATTCTTGCTATCAATTGTATTAAGATAAGGTTTTAGACGAGTACGATTTACCTAGAAGGTGCCAAATTGAGAATGAGTTACCTCGACTGTACCGTATGGGAAAGTATTAAGTACTGTGAAAGGAGTTATTCCATTAGGTTCAGAAGTGGCAACACGAGGATCTGTATTATCCATTAGAACTCGGTCTCCAACCTTGAAGTAGTTTGCTTCATCTTTAAGTTCGCTATGGAGTTGCCTCGATTTTGCTTCGTGTGTTCTTGGCTTCTCCTTGACATGTGTCCTCCATTCGTCTAGTTCATCGATCTAAAGCTTTCGCTCCTCATGAGTTATTTCATTGTTGGTACGAGATCTAGGATGTGGCTCAGTTGTGTAACTTCGTAGTGCTTCCTGAAAAGAAGGTTGAACGAAATGGTCATTAATAGAATTTATGTTCTCACCTTTATTATCGATGTCCTAGCCGACTCAAGAGCCTAAAGAGTGATCGTTTCATCACCTACACGAAGTGTGAGTTCACCTATACCAACATCAATTCTAGTTTTAGTAGTTGCTAAAAAGGGTCTTCCTAAAATTAAAGGAACATTATTGTCCTCATCCATGTCTAAGACAACAAAGTCTCTTTGGGAATATGAATTTATCAATTTTTACTAGTACATCTTGATTATACCCTAGGAACTCTAATAGTTTTATCAGCCAATTGAATGCTCATCCTAGTTTGTTTGGGTTTCCCAAGACCTAGCTGTTTAAACATTTTATAAGGCATAACATTTATGCTTGGCCCTAAATCTGCTAAAGCATTACTAACAGATAAACCACCAATTAAGCAAGGAATCGTAAAACTCCCTGGATCTTTTAACTTTTGTGGTAGTCTATTTTGTAAGATTACTGAGCATACTGCATTTAGCTCCACATGCGACGCCTCGTCTAACTTTCGTTTGTTTGTCAAAAGCTCTTTTAATTTTTTTTTGAATTGGGCATCTGTGAAAGAGCTTCAATAAACGATAAGTTAATATGTAATTTTTTTAAGAGTTTAAGAAATTTACCGAATTGTTCATCTGTGCGGTCTTTCTTTGTCACATTGGGATATGGCACACGAGGTTGGTGTTCTGTACTTACCAATTTCTATTTATCATGGCTTACCTCAACCTTACCTTTATCTACCACGTTCTCTTGCCTCTGTTTTAGTTCGTCTAACCCTTCACTATCGTGAACAGTAATGGTGTGGATATGCTCTTTTGGGTTAGTTTCAGTGTTGCTTGGGAAGCTACCTTGTGGTCGTTCTGAGATCAGCTTGGCAACCTGACTTATTTGGTTTTCGAGCCCTTGAATTGACGCTTGTTGATTTTTGAGTGCTGTTTCGGTGTTTTGGAAACTGGTTTTTGACACCGCAATGAATTTTGTTAGCATCTCCTCAAGGTTCAGCTTCTTCTCTTGTGGGTAGGGTTCTTTGTTGAAAGCACAGGAGGGGTTCTTGTCTCTGATTTCCTTGACCACCCCATGAGAAGTTTGGATGGTTTCTCCAACCTGGATTGTAAGTGTTACTATAAGGGTTATTTTGAGTTCTAGAATTGTTACCCATATAGTTCATCTGTTCCTTTTCTATCCCAGGGTTGTAGGGTGGGTATTCTGTATTGTTTGACCCTCCTCCATTTGTATCACACTGCATCACTGGATGTACCTGCGAAGAACCACACAAACCATCAATCTTTTTATTTAATAGTTCTACCTGGTTTGATAGCATGGTCACTGCGTCAAGGTTGAAAACACTGGCGGCTTTTGTTGGCTTTGTCCTCATAACTTGCATCTGATAGTTATTCAGTGCCATCTCCTCTATAAACTCATAAGCCGCTTCAGGGGTCTTGTTATTTAGGGTTCCACCGGCGGCTGAATCAATCAACTGCCTAGTTGAGGGGTTCACACCATTGTAAAAGGTTTGAACCTGTAGCCACAAAGGTAACCCATGGTGAGGGCACCTTCTTAGTAAATCCTTATATCTCTCCCATGCATCGTAAAGTGTCTTTAAATCCATCTGCACAAAAGGAGAGATATCATTCCTCAACTTAACCGTTTTAGCCGGCGGAAAATATTTAAGTTAAAATTTTTCGGTCATTTCGTCCCATGTAGTGATTGATCCTCGTGGTAACGAGTTCAACCACTGTTTAGCTTTGTTCCTCAATGAAAAGGGAAACAACCAAAGGCAAATGGCATCATCAGAAACGCCATTAATTTTGAAAGTGTCGCAGAATTCCAAAAAATTTGCCAAGTGATTGTTTGGATCCTTATCCCGCAAACCATCAAACTGCACAAACTGCTGAATCATCTGAATAGTGTTAGGTTTCAGTTCAAAATTATTTGCAGCAATAGCAGGTCTAACAATACTTGATTCAGTTCCTATTAAATTAGGTTTAGTATAATCATACATAGTACGAGGAGCAGGATTTTGATTCACCGGGTTTGCGGCAACCACAGGAGGTAGCGGATTATTATCAGCCATCTCTTTAATAGTACTAGTTTCGTCTTCTTGATCTTCTTCTATGTATTGTAGACTTCGCCTTATTTCTCTCCGGTTTCTGCAAGCTGTACCTTCTATATCACTGTCAAAAAGTAATGGTCCTGACGGGTTCCTTCTAGTCATAAACTAAAAGTTCCTGCCAGAAGCAAAGAAAAAATTAGTGAATAGAAATAAAAAATAAATTGCAAATAAAAATGGCTAAAGTAATAAAAATTTAGCGTTCCTAATATCTTAGTCCCCGGCAACGGTGCCAAAAACTTGATGTGTCTAAAACTAACTATGACCACAATAAAGGCAAGCGCACCTATCATTTAATAGTATAGTTATGGTAAGACCGGTAATATCGTATCCACAAGGACCAAGAGTACTAGTAATTACTATCTTCTTATTATCTAGCCTAAAAATTGGAGTGAATTCTTTTTAACTAAAACTTAATTAAAAACACGACAACGAAAGAATTGGGAAAATACTTTTAGACAACTTATGTGATAGGCAATACCTAAGGAAGAATCCACCTAGACTTCACTTATTACTTTTGATTCATATGATTTATTCACTTGACTTAATCCGTAGAAATCCCTGATTTATGTTAATATCTCTATCTAGACTAAAAACAACTGATTCTAGGTTGATTAATTGAAATCTCTTTCTAATTAAAACCCCTATTATCGCATTAACTCGATCTATGGATTCCCTTATTAGATTTGACTCTAATCCGACAGATTTTCATCGCCCTATATCTAGGGTTGCAATCAACTCTACTTAATTGTGTTGATCTACTCTTAAACAGGGACTTTTGCTCCACTGAATAAGCACATTCGACTTGAATCAATAACCTGAATTATCAAAACATGAATAAGAACTCACAATTAAGAATAAGAACAAGTATTTATCTTATAAATCAAATAGTATTAAGATTCGTCTTAGGTTTCATCCCTTTAGGTATCTAATGGATTTAGTTCATACTGATAGAAGGAAACATCTCAAAATAAGGAAAACAATAAAACATAGGAAAACCCAAAAACTTCTAAAGAACTTGATGGGAGATCTTCAGTCTTGATGGAGATCCTTCCTCCGAGCTGCTTCCGACGGCTGTCTTCGAGTATTTTCTGCGTTCTATTCAAATGGCTCTTTTTAGGTCACCCCCTAGGGTGTTTATATAGGCTTTGGAACATCTTTCTTTGCCCACAAGTAACCTTTTCTGGATAGAATTAATCTTTGATACGGCAGGGACACGCCCGTGTGACACGCCCGTGTTCGATAGTCTTAGGTCGTGCTCGCTCCTACTCACCACCCGCGGCCGTGTGGTCTGCCCGTGTACATTGATCCAGGCTGTGTTTGATCCTTCTCGTAACACACGACCGTGTCTAATGGCCCAGGCCGTGTTGAATTCTTAGATAGGCCCATTTTGTTCTTCTCATTCTTTTCGACTCCCTAAGCTCTCCTGAGTGTAAAACATGAAATTAAAGGATTAAGAGCATCGAATTCATCAAATCTAATGAAAACTCATCCAAAAATAAGCTAAGCATGGGGTTAAAATATGTATAAATTATGGTTTATTAGTATGAGTGGGTAGATCCCGGATCAATTAAAGCTATAATACGAGTATCATAAAGAGAAAATGTACCCGTGATTACGTCGGGGGAAGACGCCTCTTCACGAGCACGAATGGCATAAGTTCTCGCCGGTGCTCTACCCTCGACTCTTGCAGCTTGCTCTCTAGATGGATTCTTGCTACCCATCTCATTTCTCGGGTTTCTCTGTGGTCTTCCTCTAGCAGTACTTCCCGGTCTTGCATTCTGAGGCTTCTCTTTCTCACCCACTTCGGGGCAATCTCTGATGAAGTGGTCTAAGGACCCACATCTGAAACAAGCTTTCTCATTTGCTCGACACTCACCAGAATGGTGCCTGCCACATTGAGGGCATTCCAGTCTACTCGGTCGAACGTTACCCACACTAGCAACTGACGTGGTCTGCCCTTTAGACCCCAAAAATTACTTGCCCTTACTTCGGGTTGAGAACCCGGCTGAGGTGACTAATCGAGTAGCAAAATCCCTCGATTTCTTAGATGAGAATTGGTAGGACTTATTCAACTACCTTTTTCTCGAGTCACGGGACTCATTCTCAGCTCTTGTCTTCTCTTTAGCCAACTCTTCGACTTTACAGGCTCTATCTACCAACACTACAAACTCTTTTAGTTCGAGGACTCCCACGTATAAACGGATATCTTCATTTAATCCGTCCTCGAATCTCTTACACATGACGGCCTCAGTAGACACGCACTCCCAGGCATACTTGCTAAGCCTTACGAACTCCCATTCGTAGTTGGTCACTAACATACGGCCTTGCTTCAGTTCCAAGAACTCCTTCCTTTTATGGTCGATGAACCTCTGGCTGATGTACTTCTTCCGGTATTCCTCTTGGAAGAATTCCCAGCTAACTCTCTCCCTTGGTACTACCGGCACAAGGGTGTTCTACTACTGATAGGCTGAATCTTTCAAGAGAGATACTGCACACTTTAGGCACTCCTCCGGCGTGCATGACAATTCATCGAATACCCTGATGGGATTCTCGAGCCATAATTTCACTCTCTCCAGATCATCATCCTTACTAGCCCAAAATTCTTCGGCTCCTTGCTTTCGTATCTTATCAACCGGAGGCCTTTCTCTCCTCACTACCTCAACCACTTGAGGAGCTACTGTAGCGGGTTGAGGAATAGGTGGGGGTTGAGCATTAGGATTTGCTCGGGTATACTCAGTATACCAGTTGCTCATCATATGAAGAAAGGCTTCTCGGGCCTCTTCTCTCTGACCCAAGGTCTCTGGTCTACTATTTGCTTGCGCGGTCCCTTGAATGGGAGCCGGTGCATTACTCACAGCATCATCGGCTGCTGTTCAGTCTGGATCGAAATCCATTTACTACATAAAACACGATTTTAAACGTCAGGAGCCATCACACTATCGTTACCCAAACACTTTTACATATGGCATGTATAGCTAGACTCGTACTTACGCTACGTTAGTCATAGAATTGACTAAACCGTAGCTCTAATACCAATAAATGTAACAACCCTTACCCGTGTTTGGAGCCGGAACTTGGCTTGAGGCATTACCAAACTTATCTCACTTAAACATAACACGATAGGCTATAAAACTTCATATAAACCCATTCTCTTACTCAATCTCGGCCTAAGAGGCCCTAAACATACCTCTGAGAGGTCTCGGAACTTATCCGAGAGCTTTTGCAAACTTGGAAAACTTTTGATCAAAACAGGGGCCACACGCCCGTGTTGGTCTAGGGACACACCCGTGTGCCCCTAAGACATGCCCATGTCTTCCACCCGTGGTCGATATTAACCAATTTCACATGGCCAGACACACGCCCGTGTCCCTAGCCCGTGTCCCTCACACGGCCTTGACACGCCCGTGTCTTAGCCCGTGTGCCAAAACCTTGGCATTCTGACTATGACATCATCATCTCACTAAGGTCACACGGCCAAGGCACACGCCCGTGTCCTTAGCCCGTGTGTCGAATTAAATTCCACATTTAATGTGCAGACTTCACACGGCCAGGGCACACGCCCATGTCCTAGGTCGTGCCTCCCACACGGCTGAGACACACGGCCGTGTCTCTGACCGTGTGTTTACCACAAGGCATACTGACTTGAAATTCAAGCATGCAAGGGGACACACAGTCGATCCAAACGCCCATAGGGCTTATCGTGTGTCACACACGGCCTAGACACACGCCCGTGTGTCTACCCGTGTGGATAATTAGATGGCTATCTACCAAGCCCTTTTGCCACCCTACGTTTCACACATACATCCTTCAATTCAAATTAACACAACTCAACCCAAAGGCATATCCAAGAACTCATTTCAACATCCAAACACAAGGGCATATGCTACAAGAATTTCATCTTCAATTAAGCATAAGAATTTACCAAGTATCGGCCTAACTTAAAACCACTACAAAATGATTTTAATACGATACCCAGCCAACACTTTGGCCAACAATTACGACCTAACAAAATACTCGATTCCTATACATGCCATACTTAAAATAAGTCTAAATTGTTATACCAAAGTGATGTCGGTTGTGTGATTTTCAAACTCCGATGTATGCAACCTCTCGAGTTACACTGGCAATACTACAAGGAGAAAGCGCAATGAAAAGGGTAACCATAAAGCTTAGTAAGTTTGCATGGAAATAAATAGCAACAATAAGCTCATAATATAATCTATCCATGGCATTAACTAACCATACACAAGTCATAGGCTTCTTGCCATACTTACTCATACTTACCCTTACTTAGCACATACCATGCCACATATCGTAATCGTTTCTTCGTGACTCATTCACGGGTACCTGTATTCACTCATTCACAGGACTTTAGTACTAATCTCATTTCTACTTCTAACTCATCTACTCATCCCCTTTAATCACTAGGGATACTCAAAGACGCAAACTATCATCATTAATATAAATACGAGGCCAATGCCACATCCCAGAGGTGGTCTTACATGGAATCACCTTTGAATGCCGATGCCATATCCCGGATATGGTCTTATACGGAATCTCATATCAAGTGTCGATGCCATATCCTGAATATGGTCTTATACGATTTTCATTTTCAATACCGAAGCCATATCCCGTATATAGTCTTATACGGGATTTCAAAATTTAGTACCGAGGCCATGTCCCAGACATGGTCTTACACAGGACCTTATTCACCTCGTGCTTTGATGATAGTATTTCCACATTCATTATAGTCCACTTGGACTTCAACATTTCAACTTAGTAGGGAATTATAGATATATATCAATATAATACCAAGCATTCTCAACAAGCTAACATAAATGTTGCATTAATCACATACAAACTTACCTCGATTTCAAAATGAGCTAGCTTGTCGGTTAAGTCCAAGACATTGTTCTTTCCCCGGTCGAGGTGAATTCTTGGTTCTTCTTACTCTATAATAGAAATTTAGCTCATTTTAATCACCACATTAATAAAAGCATTTCAATAATCATGCTTTGGCAAAATTACTATTTTGCCCCTAGACTTTGGCAAAATGACCATTTTTCCCTTAGGCTCGGAAATAAATTCTAATCATATTTCTACCTTCAACAAGCCTAGGTGAACATTTAATACTCTTATAGCTATCATCAAAACTCAACATTTCACATATTTACTACAATTTTGTAACCTTTTCATCAAGGTCCAATTAGGTGTTTTCAAGACAACACCTTTCACAAAACTTGTTCATCTAACAACCAAGACTCAATTTCTTCCATAAAAATGCAGCAAATAACAATGAAAGCTATCATGGTAAAACTCTAAACTTCTTATCATATTGCACATTAGTCCCCTCATTTGAAAGCTTAAGTTCTAGGGGTCTCAAAAGTACAACTATTTTCAAGAAAAGATCACTAGAACACTTACTTGTAAAGAGATGAGTGTGCTGAAATTTTTGAAGCTTTCTACCCTCTATTTGCTGCTAATTTTCGGTGGAAGAGTGAAGGAGAAAAGATGATATTTTCTCTTTCCTTATTCTAATATTAAACTATCAATTTGGTCCACCTACTCACCAACTTTAACCAATTTGTCTCCTATGGTAGTCTATGTCCGGCCAAGCCTTTTTAAGGGCTAATTTGCCTTTTCAAGACCTCAATTTAACAATCTATGTCTATTTGGTACCTTTAGCCTATAGAATGGAACTTTCACACTTTATGCGATTTAGTCCTTTTTTCGCGATTACTCAATAAATCGCTAAAGTTAAAGCACCAAAATTTTCATGTACTAAAAAAAATCATATACTAACTCATAAAATATCATGAAAATAGTTTTTCTAGCCTCAGATTAGTGATTTCGAGATCACTATTTCGACTAGCCCCTAAATCGAGCTATTACATTGCCTCTTGGCGACGAGGCCAACAACTTGACCACATCCAGATGTACAAATGTCCAGAGTAGAAATCCTGCACAAAAGATATAAACAATGGTATCCACAAGTATACGGGTCAGGTTGTAATATAGCTACAACAGAGTAGGTGAGTACTCCGAGGATTGTACCCAAGGAAGGCTAGCACTAAATTAATTCTAATCTAAACATACATAGATCTAATTAATACTTTAATTGGATTATATTACGAAGAATCAAAAGAAAGGTTTTGGTATACTATACTGAAAATAATACTAAAAGAAAGTAAGGAAATAAATAAACACGAGAAATCAAAGAGTAAAATGTATCAAATCTGGGCATGGGTGATTAGCTTGCTTCAGTATTCATAACCAACTGCTGTCTTGGGTTTTCTTGTTAAATCAACTAGTCAATACCCCGGTAGGATCTTCTGATCTTCCACTAACATATTGAGTCGATAAGAACTATTTATCTCTCGACCTCACAGTTCATACAGGTTCAGGATTAAGATGTTCATGGATAGGCCATACCAAATTTGGGTTAATTCCTACCTTAATGACTTCCTAGGGTTGTCAGGCCTAGGGTTTTAGGTTCTTTCTCTCCTGAACAGCTGATCCGCTAAGAACCCCTACAAAATAGTTAATTAACCATACCTCCACTTGCTAATCCCCCACAAGAGGATTAGTTCCTCATGGATCTGATAAACAAAATAAACTTGATAAAGATAATAAACATAAAGAGCAATTGAAGAGAATAGAGTTTAGAAGAAGCCTAATTTGTATTAAAATTAAGCGTAGAATCCTCATAGAGTTTGACAGTATTTCCCAAATTTAATTTCCCTAAAAAAGTAAATAACAAGAAAAAAATAAAATCTAAACCCGAAGAAAAGAGAAAAACTAAAGAATAAATCTAAAGAGAAAATCATACAAGATAAAAAGGTGTCCATCACATGTGTTAAATGAGCCTATTTATAGACTATAGAATGGCCTTTGTCATTAACCCTAGGTCAGCTATCGTCCTCATGTTTAGCATTTTATTTTGCAGACCAAAACGCCCTTGGTGTGTAATTATTTCCCATACATAGGTGATGTCGCGACACACTAGGTCCGGTGTCCCGACATGGAGGGTAGTATGCTCATCTACAAGGTGTTTTCAAGGGTATGTTGTAACATCCTCAGGCTATGTCGTGACATTGAAGGTAGTCTTGGGGTTCTTCTACTCTTCTTCCTATGTTGCGACATCCAATGCTTCGTGTTGCAATATAGCAAGTAGTATCGAGTTAGCACGCCTTCTAATGGTCTCCTGCACTCTCACAAAGTATATTAGCTCACCCTTAGGCCTCATTCGGTCCTTAATGTCAATAAAAGACTCAAATTACATACTTTATTAAACTTAACTAAACTTATGGAAATGTAATTAAAACTTAACTAAAATGCTTTATGGTCAAGCTCCTAAAATGCAAAAACTAGTTTAATCTGTTACACCGAATTACTACAGATTAGTCGTCTAGGACAAAAACACAGCCCGATGTCAATTTTCTCGAATTGTGGCACGTTTGGAAGTAAGAATTGGTATATCCAATAGGAGTAACACCTATTCTGGAATAAACAAGTATAGAATCTCTTATTCTCCGTAAATACTTGAATATATGCTTAACTACTTGCTAGTGTCTGGATCCTGGATTTGCCTGATATCGACCTACTGATCTGTCGTAATCCGGTGTAGTGGATTAAGTTAGTTTTCACACTTTAGGAGCTTGAACATAAGCATTTTAGTTAAGTTTTAATTACATTTTTGTAAGTTTAGCTAAGTTTAATAAAATGTGTAATTTGAGTCTTTTATTGACCTTAGAGGCCGAATGAGGCCTAAGGATGAGCTAATATACTCTGTGAGTGTGCCTGAGACCATTAGAATGCGTACTAACTCGATACTGGTCGCTAGGTTGCAACACGGAGCATTTGATGTCGCAACATAGGGAGCATAATAGAAGAATTCCAATACTACCTTCAATGTCGCGGCATGGCCTAAGGATGTCACGACATACCCCTGAAAACACCCTAAAGTTGAGCATACTATTCTCGATGTCACGACACAGGACTTGGTGTGTCACGGCATCACCTCTGTAAGTGACATAAATACAAGCCAGAGGCATTTTGGTCCACACAATCAAATTTTAATCACAAAGACGACAGCTGAACTAGGGTTAAGGATGAAGGCCACCCTAAAGTCTATAAATAGGATCATGTAGCACATGTTAAAGATACTTATCAGATTGTATAATTCTTCTTTTTAGATTTAGTTTTTAGTTTTTCTCTTTTATTAGGTTTTAGATTTTATTTCTGTTCTTGTTATTTATTTTGTGGAGAAATCAGATTCTGGAATTACTGTCAAACTCTATAAGGATTCTGTGCTTAATTTGAATACAAATCAGGCTTATTTTAAACTCTATTCTTGAATTATTCTTTTTGTTCATTCTTTCCATCAAGTTTATATAATTTATTAGATCTATGAGGAACTAATCCTCCTGTGGGGGATTAATGAGTGGAGGTATGATAAATCAATTGATTTGTAGGGATTTCTTAACGGATCAACTATTCAGGAAAGGAAGAATCTAAACCATAGGACTGACAACCCTAGGAAGTCATCAAGGTGGGAATTAACACAAATTTGGTATGGCCTATCTTTGAACACCTTAACCCAAAATCGGGCTAAAGTGTGAGGTCGAAAGATAAATAGTTCTTGTCGACTCAGTACTTTAGTGGAAGAATTGAAAGATCCTAATAGGGTATCGACTAGTTGATTGAACAAGAAAACCCGAGATGATAGTTGATTGTGATTACCAAAGTGGGCTAATCACCCATGCCCAGATTTGATACATATTTGATTATTTTATTTCTCATTTTTTTAATTTTTTTTACTATTATTCGATTAAAGTACTAATTAGATCTATTTATGTTTAGATTATAATTAATTTAGTGCTCGCCTCCTTTGGGTACGATCCTCGTAGTACTTACCTACTCTGTTGTAATTATATTGCAACCTAATCGGTATACTTATAGATACCACTTTTTACATATTTTGTGTAGGATTTCTACTCTGGACGTTGGTACGTCCGGAGGCGGTTACCTACCAACCCCACTGCAAAATAGATATCTAGGCGTGTACATAACATAGCATACATGAGACTTCCTACTGCTGAAGCATAAAGAACCTTTCTCATGTTCTATCTTTCTTCCGTTGTCTTGGGACAATCCTCTAAAAAGAGATGAAATCCCAATACAAAGAGTTAATTTCCCTTATTCAAATCGGTCATTGCATAATTCTCTAATATCTTGTCTATGTATGAAGCTTGAGATAGTGTTATCACGTTGTTCTTTTGATCCCTTAAGATTCGAATAACTAGAACAAAATTAGCTTCTCCCAAGTATTTTATGCTAAAATATTGGGTTAACCACAGTTCAACTAATGACAATGTCCCTACATCATTCTCAATGAGTAGAATCTCATCAACATATAGAACAAGAAAGATCACCTTTCCATCCTTTATATATTTATAAACACAAGGTTCATTTACATTTTGCTCAAAACAAAAATTCTTGATCGCTTGATCAAATTTTTGATTCTATGAGCAGGATGATTGCTTAAGTTCATATATGGATCTAAATAGTTTTCAAACTTTATGCTCGTTTCCTTTAGCTATATATCATTTGGGTTGCATCATATAGATGCTCTCTTCGAGATAGCCATTCAAAAACACTGTCTTGACATCCATTTATTAGATCTCGTAATCAAGAGTTGTCGCAATGGATAACAATATACGGATTGACTTGAGCATGGCAACTGAAGAGAAGGTTTCTTTGTAATCAATACCTTCTTTCTGAGTATAACATTTTGTTACAAGTCTAGCCTTATAAGTTTCCACTTTTCTATTCGCATTTCTTTTCCTCTTATAGATCCACTTACACCCTATGAGTTTTATCTTAATCGGTAAGTCTACAGGTTCCCACATTGAGTTGGAATCCATAGAATCCATCTCAGCTCTCATAGTTATTTCCAAAGCTTGGAATCAACACTATGCATCACTTCGTCATATGTGAGTGGGTCATCATTTTCATGTTCGACAAACTCAATGTTAAAAACACTTCTGCTAGATTGGAAGAACTCAGGCTTATAAGAGACCCTCTAACTATGACGAAGCACTCTATGCTACTAATCATTTGCAAGTCTACTATTAGGAGTTGGTTTTGGAACCATTTCTGTAGGATTTTGTATATTTCCCAAAATTTCCTCAAGTACCTCTTTACTTCGAGGTTTGAAGTCATTCATGTAACTTTCTGCAATAAAAGTAGCATGAGTTGGCACTATTATAGTTTGCCCTTTTGGGTTATAAAACAAACCACCTTTGTTCCCTTTGGATATCCTACAAACATGCACAATTCTGTCTATGAATCCAAATTCCTCGTATCTTTATCCAATATATGGGTCGAACATCCCCAAATTCTTAAATGATTATGATTCGGCTTCCTGCCATGCCACAATTCATATAGAATTTTTGATGTTGCCTTAGTTGGCACATCATTCAAAATATAGCAAGTTGTTTGTACCGCATATCCTGAAAAAGAGATTGGCAGTTTCAAATAACTTAACATCAAATGTACCATGTCTAACAACGTTTGATTCCTTCTCTTTGCCACACCATTTTGTTGTGGAGTGCCCAACATGGTTAGCTGGGATATAATCCCATTCTTTATGAGGTACCCTAAGAAGTCATCTGATAAATACTCCCCACCTCGATTAGACCGAAATGCCTTTATAGGTAAACCTAGTTATTTCTCCACTTTCGCACGAAACTCTTTGAATTTATTAAAGGTTTCACTCTTGTGGTGCATAAGGTACACATACCCATATATGGAATAATAATAAATAAATGATACATAATATTCTTAACCACCTTTTGCACTAACACTCATGGGGTCACATACGTCAGTGTGCACAAGTTTTAGGGGTTTCACAGCCTTCATTCCTTTTGCATTTAAAAGATCGCTTAGTCATCTTACCTTTCAAGCAATATTCACATTATGGAAGATCAACTTCATTAATCGAACTTAAGATGTCATCTTTCACAAGTCTAGTGATTCTTTCTTGCTTAATATGACCAAGTCTCAAATGCCAAAGGTATGCCTCATTAGAGTAAGATGTCTTAAGTTTCTTATTCGATATTTTAGTCTCAAGCAGTGTGTACATATTTGGCTTGATAAAATAAAGATTATTTGACATCCATCCATTACATATAAGATTTTGATTTCTAAATATTGCAATTCCATTGTTAAAAGTCACGGTCAAGTCGTATTTATATAAACATGCAACTAGAATTAAGTTTCTTTTGGAATTTGGTACATAGAAAATGTCTTTCAAAATAATCTTCCTAAAGTTATCAAAATACATATGTACATCTCCCATTACTTTAGTGTCACAGTTGTCCTGTTTCCAGTCCGCAATGATAGATTCTTATCCCTAAGATCTTTACCCTTTTTGAGAAACACAAACATGATTGGTGGCTCCTGAATCAATGACCCAGTGGTCTATTAAATCCTCCATTAAAGAAGCGCCTACATAAAGGGTTCCATACCTTTTCCTCCGAACATGTCTTCTAGCTTATCCAGAACCATTTTGGCATTCTTACAACTCTCCAATTCCTTATATAGGGTGCTGGTCACGATTGCCTTCATATAGCAAGGAGCTATCTCTTCAGACTCCTCCCAGCATTTCCTAGCCTCAACTTGAGTGATTGGAGGACACTTATTATCAAGAACTGTTTTAAGTTTCTCACAGCTCAAGACAACTATCAGGTTCCTTTTCCATTCCTTATAGTTATTTTTGTTCAATTTGTTTTCAGTGAGTATGTTCAATAAGGGAATTGGTGTCATTTTCGAACTGAAAATAAAACATTCATATATTAATATCTTTGTATTAAGCAAATGTTTGAAAATTTTTTGCAGCATTATGGTATGCATTAAGATGATGCATGCGTCTTACATTAAACCTTGAAAATATTTGTAAATTGTTGCAACGATAATTCCTACACCCATTGAATCAAGCCATTGTGGGGTGATCATGATCAACTAGTAAGAACATGGATTTTTTGGAAAAAGAACCCAGTTTGAAAATGATTTTCTAGCACAACGAACTGCTTCGAGTATGGGCTTGAACCAATTGAAAACCTTAACTAAATTTGTATCTGTGTTTTTGGATAAGTAGATCTTTGATGTTTTTCGGCTTTCAACCAAACGATATTCTTCACTATTCTTGTACAACGAACTACTTCGAGTGTGGGCTCGAACCAATTGAATCAAAACACAGAACTAGAAAAAGTTTTCATTTTGGGGCAAAAATGAAAATTCTCTTTCTTTAATAAAAATCGATAAATTTTTATTCTAAAAAATATGTTTATAAGTTGAGAATAAATTCTTTATATTTTTTGGCAAAATAACAATCTTTCAAAAGTTGTGTAAATAGCTCTATCATTGCCATCTATTTATAAGAAGAGAAGGTAGAACCCTTATAGAGTTGTAGAGATTTATTTTAAATGAAAAAATAACATCCTACTTAGAGTAGGAGAAGGGTGAGTCTCACCCTTGTATTTCTATTAGGGTTTCCACCCCCTTCATGTTATTTGAGGGGTTTTGGGTCTTTCTCACATTAGGTCCAATTACGAGTACTTCCTGAGGCCTTTTTGACCCAGTACTCTGTAATATGATACAACCTAATTCAATTTTTATATTTCCTAAAATAAAATTTAATACTTACATATTAAATAATTTTCTCATCCCAATTTTACCCCAATATTTTTTTTTTACAATTTTACCTCCGATAAAATTTTGACGATTTTAACCCTGGAAAAATTTCGAGAAAATTTGTTCAATATGTCACAACTCAACATGTTCACCATAACTGAATGATTTATTTTCATTTTTGAACTTTAAAACAGTCCAAAAATATAAACTCATTATTCTATCATTTTTTAAAATAATCCTATATAGGATTGCAAGTGTCCATTTTCATTTTCTTTTCCATTTCCATTTTTTGGAAACCTACATTCATTTTCAAATGATTCCATTTCTCCATTTCGGAGAAAACCATAATCGTTCCTAAATGATTCCCATTTCTCTTTTTCCATTCATTCCGTTTATTTCTATTTAAACACGCAATTCATTTCTAGTTTCAACGAGCTAGTGGAGGGACCGATTGGACATATGTAGTTGAGCCTCAAATGATTTATATTTAAGTTCTAGCTTTTCACCTATTAATTATAAACTTATTTAGTCCCAAAGTCATTCCACTATAGTATCGTGATTGAGCTCTCCCTAACAACATACCATTACGAAAGCAACTACTTAGTGCTCGTCCAATGAACTTGTCATAAGTGTGTTATCTTTATAGGATATCCTTAATCTCTTTGAGATAATATTTGTTCTCCCAATATGATCCTATTTTATCTCATGGTAACTATTACATATTCCTTCATGAAAAGTCAATCACTATCAAATAGTGATCAAGTCATCCATCACAAAGATGGACGACCCGTGGCCATGTTTATTTTTCATCAACCATGTAATGTCAATTAGAGGTTATCATTTACCCATGTTTTGGGCTACGAATTCCACTATTGTAAATGACTCTACAGACTACAGAAGTTGTACACCCAATGCACTAGCTTTCGATTTCTTATCTATTTGAACTCGGACTTTTACTTATATCAAAGTGTACGGGTCACACATACATAGTCCGTCATCCACTCAGGATATAGGTATGCCACACTATGAACTTCACAAGTGAAGAATCCATAAATGGATTCAAGATTTATTCTACTTGGGTCCTGTCCAATGTATAGTCAATCCAGTTAGTCACATCTATGTCTCTATCTTCTGGGAGTCATCCGCTCAGATGCCCATGACAAGGCATCTCCCCAATTGGACTTGATAGACAAAATATTAGTCTTTCAATCAATTTGCTCATTTTTTATTAGACTGAGGACATGTTTAGGTCCGTCTACTTATACAAGTTGTCTTTCAGTACTATGATCCAACCATGTAATACTACTTAGTATTAGTTAAACATTAGACAATCAATGTCTGCTTCCATTTTGCTTTGCATGCAAAAACAATGTGAGGAAAATATAAAAGGTATTAATGTAATTCATGAATAATTTTATTAATCAACCTGTTCGAAAAAAATTACAAGTGTACTTAGGCAAAAATACTACATTCAAGCAACCAAATCCAACAGGATTTCCATCCAATTAGTACACGAACCTAATTCCTTAGACATTCACATGTACTAATAATCGTGTAACATTTGACCAACATTCTAACTTAAGTAGAACTCTATGGGGAGTTACTTAGCTAGAAGATCTTAAATGTATAACCATCAACTCAACACCTATCGCATCATGCACAACAAATGAGTCATTATGGGACAATCTCACTGAGTAGCATGTTGTGATTAGTTGTCCTCTTTGAAGACAGAACTACTTACTATAACATATGATAATACCTATAACAAGGGTTGGTCCAACTATTATACGAATAGAAGAGAGCTCTACTTACTTTCATGAAATATCCTCATTGAGGTCCACATGACAATCCTTCCATAGGATAGTTAAATTGTCATGCCATCACAAGAGACCATTGATGGTGGTCGTAAGTCTTGTTTAGGGACCTACTCCCACTCAATATTTTAAAAACATGCAAGGTTTTTATTTTCTGGTTTTAATCATGAATGATCAATATATGCATGACAAGTACATTTGACATTCTCCCTAATCTATATGGCATACTTATCTCCTATATGCATGAGCATAAATTTGCAGTCATATAATTATCATCATGTTTATCTCATAAAATTAAAAGTATAAAATTAAATTACTCTGACCAGCCAAAGTTTTCATTATTCCATCTTAGAAAAATAAAATTGCAAAAGTTACAAAATTCACCCCAAAGCATACTTTGGGTCTTCAATTTTGTCACCACAAACTTCTATTGCGGTATCGGTTCACGTTTCTATCATCACCGTCTTTCCACCACCATTTTCATGTCGCCGTCGCCGTCAGCCACCATCGTCGGACCATCGTCAAACACTTCTTGGTTTGTTTGGGTTGGATTTGTGTCGTCCTGATCGATTTGGATGCATCTCAATTTTTTAGATTCACCGGGAAAAATTATGTTACAAAATTCCTATGTTCGTTTTTAACTCACATACTTTATTCTAAATAAAAATAAAATAAAACCTTGCGTGGAGATGATAGTTCACAATCTAAAATATACATGTCCGATAAATTAATAAATTACAATTAAATTTCTATGAATTACAAATTTGACAACATTACTTTATCATCCATAATAATAATATAATAGCATATATTCATTCGTATACATTCCCCTAAACAAGCATACAATTACGAGAATGTCACACCTTTTCAAATATCATCAAACATGAAGAAGAGAGAGAATTTCAGTCTCGGTTTACTCTATAAACTAGCACAATCGTAGCTCTGATACTAATTGTTGGAAAAACTTCGGTTTAAAAGTAATTTTCTTGTACAGTGGAAAACTAAAATTTTAAAAATCGACCTGATTTGTGATATTTATAGCAATAAAACCTAAACCGAAATCGTACCCATGTTTTCTGATAAACAGATCCTTGATGTTTTTTGGCTTTCAACCAAATGATCTTCTCCCTATCCACGTACCATGAACTGCTTCGAGTGTGGACTCGAACCAATTGAATCAAAAGACAGAACTAGAAAAAGTTCTATTTTCTTTTGGGGTGAAAACAAAAATTCTCTCTTCTAAATATAAACTGGTAAAATTGTTATTCCAGAAAAATATGTTTAATAGTTGAGAATAAATTATCTATATTTTTCAACAGAATAACAATATCTTTAAGTTCTATAAATAGCTCTACCAGTGTCATCTATTTATAGGAAGAGAAAGTAGAACCCTTGTTGAATTGTAAATAATTATTTCAACTAGAAAAATAACTTCCTACTTAAAGTAGGAGTAAGGTGGACAACATCCCCTAGTATTCCTACTAGGGTTGCTACCCCCTTCACATACCAAAAGGGATTTTGGGCCTCTCTTACAATGAATCAAATTACGAGTACTTTTCGGACTTTTTGACCTAGTACTTCGTAATTAAATCCAACCAGATTTTTTTTATTTCCAAAAATAGACTTTAATATTTTATATTAAATAATTTTCTCATCCCAATTTTACCATTGTAAAATTATGATGATTTTAACCTTGGTAAAATTTTTGAGAAAATATATTTAATATTTCACAATTCAACTTGTTCACTATGATCGAATTATTTATTTTCATTTTCGGGCTTTTAGATAGCTCAAAAACATAAACTTATTCTCCAAGTCATTTTTAATTAATTCATATACATTTGCAAATGTATCATTTCTCATTTTCATTTCCATTTTAAGAAAATCACATTTATTTTCAAATGATTTCATTTCTCCGTTTAAGAGAAAACCATAATAATTTATGAATATTTTCCATTTCTCTATTTCTATTCATTTTAATTCAACACACAATTCATTTCTGGTTTCAACAAGCTAGTGGAGGAACTAATTGGACATATGTAATTAGGGCTCAAATGATTTATAATTAAGTTCCGACTTTTTCCTTATTAATTATAAACTCATTTAGTCATAAAATAATTCCACTATAATATCGTGTCTAAGCTCTCCCTAACGACATACCATTACGAAAGCAACTACTCAGTGTTATCTTTTCATAAGTGTGTTACCCTCATAGGATATCCTTAATCTCTTTGGAATAATATTCGTTCTCTCAATTTGATCTTATTTTATCTCATGGTAACCATTACATCTTTCTTCATGAAAAGTAAATCACTATCAAATAATGATCAAGTCATCCATCACAAAGGCGGACGACCCATGGTTACGTTTACTTTTCATCAACCATGTAATGCTAATGAGAGGATATCATTTACCCATGTGTCAGGCTATGAATTCCATTATTTTGAATGACACTACATACTATAGAAGTCATAAACCCAATGCACTAGCTTTCAATTCCTTATTGATTCGAACTCAAGCTTTTACTTACATCAAAGTATACTAGTTAGGCATATATAGTTCATCATCCACTCAAGATTTAGGTATGCCACACAATGAACGTCACAAGTGAATAAATCAATAAATGGATTCAGGATCTATTCTTTTTGGGTTCAGTCGATGTACTGTCAGTCACATCTACATCTCTATCTTTGTAACACCCCAAACCCGGCCTAGACGTTATGGCCGAATCTGGCGATGTCACATGATAGTGCTTTAGAAATCGCAATGACGTTAAGACCATTTCTCCGTTTGTACCACTTTCCATTATCCTATGCTAACTTCAAAAATGTGTCTTTTGTTTTCAAACATTACCCATTTTCAAAATGTTATACTTTGTGGAAGCTTTTTTTTTAAATAGTTTGCGAATTTGTGTGTATTTTGATAAAATGTTTGTTTGTATTGAAAACTTGAGTTTTCCTACTACTAGCGGTAAAACCATAAACGTTGCAAATCCCAAATTTAAACAAAAATCCGTAATGGCCATAATTACATAAAACTTTTACCAGATATAATCAAAACCATAAATAAGTATAAAAATTGTTAATCTATCGTGAAGCGGAAGCAGTGATCACCGTCGAGTCCTCCTCTACACTGATCCGTCTAATGCTGGGGATTACCTGAACAGTTTTAACAGAAAAAGGTGAGTTTCACAACTCAGTGTGTAATCCCCATGATCACTGTAAATCAGAGTTTTAAATTTTATAAAAGAAAGATCGAACCTGGAAACCAACTCTGACAACGATTAAAGGCAAGTGCACCTATCGAACAGTAGTATAGTTTAGGCAAGACCGGATTATCGAACCCAAAGGAACTAAAAGTACTAATACTCACCGTCTTTTTATTATTTAGCCTTAATATAAAGTGATGGTTGTTAAACTAAAACTAATCTACTTACTAAGCTAAGGCGCAAAGACAAAAAGAATGAATTCGGGAAATAACTTTTGGAAAAACTCGGTTGACTCAAGCGATACCCTTAGGAAAAATCCACCTAGACTTCACTTGTTATCTAACCTTGAACCATATGATTTATTTACTTAGTTTGATTCGTGAGACTCCTAACGTATATTAAACCCTCTCTCGAGGCGAATAACGTCTAACCCTAGGGTAATTAGTGGAACTCGTTAAACTTATAATAACCCCTAGAATAGTAGTAAATCGATCTGTGGACTCCCATATTAGGTTTCACCCTAATCAAGCAAAATCTCGTCACCCTATCTCTGGCGTGCGATCAACTCCAACTTAATTATGTTGGATCTACTCTTAGGCGGGTCTATTCCTCCTCCACCTAAGCACATTAAATTTGGATTAAGCTCACATAATTAAGAACAAACTAAGTATTTATCATATAATTCAAATAATCAAATAACAAGATTCATCATAGGTTTCATCCCCTTCGGGTATCCGAAGGTTTAGTTCATAACAATAAAGGAAAACATCTCAAGAGAAAATATAACACAAAACATAAGAAATCCCTAAAACCCCCTAAAAGAATTGAAGAGGAGATCCTCCGTCTTGAGTAGAATTTCAGCTTCTTGAGATGGATTAACTGGCTATCTTCGAGTGATTCCCACAAATTTGACCTTTTCGACTTGGCTTTTTAGCCTAGCTTTTTCGCCTCCTTTCAGCTGGTACCTAGGGTGTATTTATAGGCTTTTGAAACACATTTCTTTCTCCCTAAGTATCCTTTTCCGAATGAAATTCCTCTTCTCCACGGCAGAGGCACGGCCATGGCACACGCTCATGTAAATCGTGGCCAGGCCGTGTTCGACACTGTTAAATGAGGCACGGCCGTGTAAGTCATGGGCAAGGCCGTGTTCTAGTAGGAATGGTGGCACGGTCGTGTGGAGTGGAGTTCAAGCCGTGTCGATTTCGTGGCTTGGCCCAACTTGGTCCGTTTTAAGCCCATTTCTCGTTCTTTTCGTCCTCGGGTGCTTTTCTGAGTATAAGACATGAAAAGAAAGGATTAAGAGCACCTTTTTACATAAATTGGGGCTTAAATCATCCAAAAGCATACTAAATGTGGGCTTAGAATATGTTACTTTTACGATTTATAAAATACCCCCACACTTAAGCTTTTGCTTGTCCTCAAGCAAAATTCTCAACTTACAATTAAAATGAACTTCCCGTGATTCATAATTCCTATTGATAGTGTCTCATCATAATTCATAGATAATTTATACATGGATAATTTAATTCAAAGTGTCCTAAAAATTCAAACAGTATAAGTCATAGATTCTGTAGCACAAAACATAGGCGTTTCCCTTCATCTAAATAATTACCTCTAATTTGAAATCGACAAGGATTGACATCCTCTCAAAAGATCCGCTCAAATCACTCAAAGTGTTTAAAGTTCAAAATTTAGGCACTCAAAAGTCAAACATGAAGAGTTAATCCCATAGGCTTGCATGAAAATCAAATCTCCACCACTGAAATATGAGATGAAACACAAATCCAAAAGGTCTTTGTTAGGGTTGTAACGGGGCTAGGGTTAAGGTGTGGAGTAAGGCTGAATTAGAGGGTTAGAATTGAGATTGAATTGACAAATTACCTAACTAAGAACTAATGAATTAATACTAATAAATACATCAATTGAAAACTAATAATACTAATAATACAAGCTTCTTCTTTGATATTTGGAATCCAACGTATAAGCTCATTTAATCACAACTAATAATGAATAATGGATATACTTCGTTTTTTTTAGAACAACCTAAATACATAATAAAGGATAAACTACTAAAATTCATAATTAAGCAACTAACCAGATCAAATCTCGATATAAGGGTAGTAAAAAGGAATGGTGATAAAAAAACAAAGGGGTTTTGGGTTAATATTAGTGGGTATGTCGATAAAAAGAGTGTTCGATTAAAACGGGGTTAACTAGGGGTTAATTTGTGACGGTAGGCTTTTTAGGGAATTAGTGGGTTAAATCCTAGGTGCCTTTATCATCTCTGTGAATCAAATCATAAAATGTGGTCTCGACATGTATAATCGATGCAAGTTCTAGAATAACAGATCAGTGTTGACATACTCATAATCAATAAAGTGAGCACGGAAAAGAATTTATGCTCTATAGGGCTCAAAAACTCACAAAAATTATGGGTATTTTGATGTCAACCTCGTAAATTTCAAACTTCAAGGTAATATTTAAACTCAGTTTGACAGCCTAAAAAAAATTATTTTTAATTTCTAAAAAATAGACTTATCATGCTTGATTCTCTAGTATTCTTCAAATTTAATTATTAATGCACAATTATCAATGACTTAATCTAAAACATATCAATAAAAATCATAAATCATCAGCAATTTCATCCTAATTAGCAATATGAGTAAATTCACTTAAAAACAAAACTAAATTCAGGGTTTTTGTTAGGTATCTTCTTAGGTTGTTCACCCCCCCACACTTAAGATGTACGTTGCCCTCAATGTAAAAAGATATATAATAACCTTGTAATAAAATCATCAGATATGGGGGTAAGTGAAAACTTCTTGAATTTTTGGATGATTCCTTGAGATGAGATTGTGCCTTTGGTGGTGGTGATGGGCCGTCTTGATAACGAACCTGCGCTAGATGAAGAAATTGGGTCGCTCGTAGAGAATTAGCCAGGGATCCTTAATACATAATTAAAGTAAACTAAATATGAAATTAAGGACAAGGAAGATAAAAAGAAGGAGACTAAGAAGAAAACTAAAATTAAAAGAAAATATGGGTGGACCGTAGAGTCCTTATTTTTGGGTGTGATTTCTAAGGCTGAGGTTATGGTGGTGGTGGTGGCGTGATTCCCAAGCAGCCTTAAGATCCTAAAAACAAGAAATTAAAACAAAGTAAACTAAATTAAGTAGTATAGAAGTAAAGATAAAGAAAATAAAGGAGAAGATAAAAACAAAAGAACAGATAATTGGTCTTAAAGACCCTTGGCTTGTTGTTTGGATGAAGCTGCCGGCATGAACTCAGGTGAATCGGTCTCCTTTGGGGAGATTGGCCTCTTACGCTTCTTTGCCATGGATATGATTTTAATGTAGCTCAAGACTCTAAGGATTTATTAGGAAAAAGAAAAAGGAAAGATAAAGGAAAGGAAGGAAGAAGGAAAGAAGAAAGAAGTGGGTTAATAAGGGGAAGGAAAAAGGCATGATGTTTAAATAGAATTTCAGGTCTAGCGGTTTCCCACGCCCGTGGGTTGAGGGTGTGTCGATTCACACGGCCGCTTCGCACGGCCATGCTTTAGGGCGTGCTGATTCCCCACGCTCATGTCTAGTCTGTGTTCGACAAGTCAGTATATTAGCACGGTTAGCTGGCACGGGCGTGTTCAGCCCGTGGTTGGCAAGTCAGTAGCCTCACACGGCCGTCAAGCACGGCTGTGTCACTTTGTCGGTGCCTGTGGGAGAGTGGTTGAGTCCGTGATTGCCAGAAATTAGGTCATTCTGACTTGTACCGTCCTGCTCTGTTAGTACTAAGATTCTTCAGGTACACACGGCTACAGCCACGGCCGTGTGCAAGGCCGTGTGTCCTGGAATTCTGCACCCCTTGTTAGTTTATAACTACGTATTCAGAAAGAAAAGAAGAAAAGAAAAATAAATTTAAAGCAAAATGTGAGAATAAGTTATGTTAGTGCTCGGGTTACCTCCCGAGAAGCGCTTGTTTATAGTCTTAAGTTAGACTCTCTTCTCGTTTGTATCTTTAGGGTGGTTTGAGGAGTTGGAAGTCCTTCCTCATATTATTATCTGTCTCCTCATGAAAAAATTTAAGTCGAGATGCGTTTATAGTAAAAGTACCAAAAATAGGATTACTTACCTCGACTATTTCTTATGGAAAAACACTAGTTACCCTAAAAGATATTTTTTTTTTGTGTTAGGGTCCGGAGGAGATATTCAAAGATCTGCTTCTTCTAACAGTACCTTGTCCCCTATTTTGAAGTGGTTTGTTGTTCCTATAAGCTCTTCTGGGGACTCTTTCGATTTTTCCTCGTGTGGTTCTGGCTCTTCGTCGTGTATCCCTAATTTCTCTTTAAAATGTGTCTTCCACTCGTCTAGATCATCGATCTGAATTCCTCGATCTTCATGAGTTATTTCTTTTTTGGGGTTGGGGTCAAGATCGGGTTCAGTTGTATTCTTCGGTGGTGCTTCCTGAAAAGAAGAGTTGACCGAATGGTTATTAGGGAAATTTACGTTCTCACCTTGATTACTCGATGTTCTAGCCGAATCAAGAGCCTTGATGGTGACGGTCTCATTACCTACACAAAGTATGAGTTCTCTGCATCAACATCAATTTTAGTCTGGCGGTGGCTAAAAAGGGTCTTCCTAAAATTAGGGGATCGAATTATCCTCATCCATGTCTAAGACAACAAAATCTCTTTGGGAAAACAAATCATCAATTTTACAAGAACATCTTTGATAATACCCCTAGGAATTCTAACAGATTTTATTAGCTAATTGAATGCTCATCCTAGTTTGTTTGGGTTTCCCAGGACCTAATTGTTTAAACAATTTATAAGGCATGACATTTATGCTTGCCCCTAAATCAACTAACGCATTATCAACGGTTAGTCTACCAATTAAACATGGAATTGTAAAACTCCACTGGATCTTTTGGTTTTACGTGGTAGCTTATTTTGCAAGATTGCTGAGCACTTTGCGTTGAGTTCCACATGCAAATCTTCAATTAATTTCCTCTTGTTTGTCAGAAGCTTCTTTAAGAATTTCCTGGAATCAGGCATCTGCGAAAGAGCTTCGAGGAGTGGTAAGTTAATGTGTAATTTCTTTAAGAGTTTAAGAAACTTACCGAACTATTCCTCTGTGTCGTATCTCTTCAACGCTTCGGGATAAGGTATGCGAGGTTGGTACTCCTTGATTACCGGTTTTGGCTTGTCTTGTGTTACCTCATCTTTACCTTTTTCTACCTTGTTTCCTTGTGTTGAGATGGATTCGTCTACCCTTGTATTCTCCTGAGCTATTATGGCTTGGATCTGCTCTTTAGGATTAATTTCAGTGTTACTTGGTAGACGCCCTTGCGGTCGTTCGGATAATAGCTTTGCAATTTCTCCAACTGACTGGGTAATTTCCCCGATTGCCTTTGTAAGTCCTCCAACTTGGTTCCCGATCGTTTTGATCGATGTTTGTTGGGTGTTGAGCGTTACCTCATTTTTTTGGAGACGGGCTTCTGTGGATGCTATGAATTTGTTCAACGTCTCTTCAAGACTCGGCTTATTTTCCTGTAGATAGGGCTGATTTTGGAAATTTTGAGGAGGTTGTTGTCTTTGATTTCCTTGATTTCCTTGTCCTCCCCACGAAAAAAATTTGGGTGGTTCCTCCAACTTTGGATTATAATTATTACTATATGGGTTATTATTAGATCTGAAATTGTTACCTATATAGTTCATCTGTTCACTCTCTGTGCCTGGTTGGTAGGGTGGGTACTCAGAATTTGCCACAGTTCCACTTGCGTCGCACTGCATTACTGGATTTACCTGCGAAGAACACAAACTATCAATCTTCTTATTTATCAACTCTACCTGATTTGATAGCATGGTTACTACGTCGAGGTTGTAAACTCTGGCTGTTTTTGTTGGTCTTGTTCTTGTAACTTGCCACTGATAGTTGTTCAGCGACATCTCTTCAATAAACTCATAGGCTGCCTCAGGAGTTTTATTATTCAGGGTTCCACCGGTGGCTGAATCAATTAATTGTCTCGTTGAAGGATTTACACCGTTGTAAAAAGTTTGGACTTGGAGCCACAATGGTAATCCGTGGTGTGGGCATCTCCTCAAGTGATCTTTGTATCTCTCCCATGCGTCGTATAATGTCTCTAAATCCATCTGCACAAAAGAAGATTTATCACTACGTAACTTGGCCGTTTTGGCCGGTGGAAAATATTTTAATAGAAATTTTTCGGTCATTTGTTCCCATGTAGTAATTGACCCTCGTGGTAACGAGTTTAACCACTGTTTAGCTTTATTTCTTAGTGAAAAGGGAAATAACCGAAGACGTATGGCATCATTAGAAATGCCATTTATTTTGAAGGTATCGCAGAATTCTAAAAAGTTAGCTATATGAGTATTTGGGTCTTCATCCTGCAAACCATCAAATTGAACAAACTGTTGAATCATTTAAATAGTGTTAGGCTTTAACTCAAAATTATTAGCGGCTATAGCGGGCCTAACAATACTCGATTACGCCTGTTAAATGAGGTTTAGCATAATCATACATAGTACGAGGAGCATTACGATCCGCCACATCGTTTTGTGGTGGTGGATTATTCTCATCCATCCCTTGATGGATTGGATCTGTCTTCACGCTCTTCTTACGTGTAGTTTAGGGCTCGCCTAATTTCTCTACGATTTCTTGACGGTAGCTTCAATTTCACTATCGTATTCTAAAGGTCCTCTTGGGTTCCTTTTAGTCATAAACTAGAGGTACCTGCTAGAAAAAGAAAGAAAAAAAATTTAGCAAAATTAAAATTAAAAACTAAAAATAAAAATAAATTGCGAAAAATAAAATAATGGCTAAAGTAATAAAAATAGAGTTTTCTTAATATTTTAGTTCCCTAACAACGCGCTAAAAACTTGATCATTTGTAAATCGAGTTTTAAAATTTATAAAAGAATGATCGAACCTGGAAACCAACTCTGACAACGATTAAAGGAAAGTGCACCTATCGAGCAGTAGTATTGTAACACCCCAAACCCGGTCAATACACCACGACCGAATCTGGTATGTTACTGGAAAAACGTGCTTGAGAGGGTTTAGGTTTTTCGTTTAAAGCGGGATGTAAACACTTCACTATCTAGTGTATTTGAGGAAAATTTGAGTAGGCTTGTTTGAAATCGGTGGTGTATTGAAAAGCCCAAATCTGAAAGCTTAACCAAAAGATGTAATTAAAGCGAGTTCATTCCATTTCATTATTCAAATAGTTTCTAATGCAAGTCATGGTGAGATACCCGATGGTATAGTTTAAAACACTTTGCGTTGTAGTTTTTTAAACCATTGTCTTTCCAAATTTTAATAAAATTCCAACCCACTTATTTTGTTAAGGCATATTAAAATCTATTTAAAGCATAAACATCATAAAACATAAATTAAAGGCCTTTTACAATCCAAAACCAAACCCAAATAATAAAAAAACAAGCAAAAGTACCCAAATTTATAAAGTCTGAGTAAAACTTTATTAAGCATGGCATGAGCACCCGAGTCCATCCCGGCTCCATGTCCGCGTCTAAGTGTCACTGAAATGTCGGAGGAGGAGGGTGAGTCGAATGACTCGATGCATAAATCCGCTCCCGATGAAACAACATGCTAACACACATCATACATAGCAACATGATTAATGCAACCCGATCCTAACCATCCATATCGCCTTTTCTACCCGTGTGGTACCAAACCACTTTGTGGTGCCAAACCACCGGTGACCCAAAGTCACGATATCCATAAGTGTGGTGCCAAACCACTTTGGTGACCCAAAGTCACGAATAATCCAATGATGGGGCCAACCCATCGTGTGATACCAAATCACTAGCGAGACGATCCCATATCTCAAAGTGGGGCCAACCCACGGTGGTGTTAACCACGGGGGCGAGTCGCAATGAGGTGCCAAACCTCACGGTGTCCCAAAGACACGGTGTGATACCAAATCACTTGGTGACCGTAGTCACAAATCCGATGATGGGGCCAACCCATCGTGTGATACCAAATCACTAGCGAGGGCGATCCCATATCTCAAAGTGGGGCCAACCCACGGTGGTGTTAACCACGAGGGACGAGTCGCAATGAGGTGCCAAACCTCTGGTGTCCCAAAGACACAAATGTGATACCAAATCACTTTGGTGACCGAGGTCACAAAATCAAGCGTGGTACCAAACCACTTTGGAGGTTCCAAACCTCACAGTGTCCCAAAGACACGGTGTCCCAAAGACACGGATATCATCATCCTCCCTCCACTCATATCACCCATCATCATGCCATACTCATGTGATCATGCATCTCATACAAGTCATGCATATCATGCCAACATGCCAAGCATTATATCTCATAGCATACATAACATAGATCATAATATTGAGTATACATCAGTAGAACTCGTAATGCTACTGGACTTACCGGATCCGTACATATACCCCACTTGGGTACCAATTAATCCATCATCTTGTTTTGGTTTTACAAAGCAATCGAGTTATTAATAATATTACTAAGTGTGGGTGTGTTAGTTACACACACAGTAAAGCGAAGGTTTTAATCCTAAGAACCGGGTCTACAACCCTCGGTCCTCTTGCTCCTAAAACAATCGGCCAACATGAGTTAATCACTTAGACCATTCGGCCATAGCCATTTAAACCAAAAAGGGTTTATCAAATAACCCTTACCTTGCAAATGTTTGGTTTCCTACCAAACCCGAACCAACTAATGGTCCCTTTGACAATCGGTCACCACCTAATAAGAAGAACAGATTAAACCATTGTCATCCTTGACTTAATCGAACTAAATAAATAAACCGATAATAACATAGCCACTTACCACGACTTACCAATCGGTCTCTAACAGTAAAGGCCTCCCTTGATTCCCACCACAAATCAAAGATCCCAACACCAACTAAAATTCGGCCAACACCACACTAGAAGGGAATGGAGATTCGGCCTTACTCACAAAGGGGAAGCAAGAAAAGGTGAAGAAAGGAGGGGTTGATATTCGGCCAAGACTTCAAAAAAAAGAAGGAAATTCGGCTTTAGGTGTTTAACACCCTTAGATTCGGCTTTGAGTGAGAAAAGAGAGGAAGAAGATTGTAAATGGGTAGAGTTTCGGCACAAAGGGCGATCAAAGAGAGCGGCTCAAACAGGAAGAGAATAAAAGATGGATAGAGAGAGTACTTACGGTTTTGAAAGAAAAGAATTGTTGAAAGTGTTTTTGGAGGCTAGAGTTTGGCTAACAAGGTGTTAATAGGAGAAGAAATTATAAGAACTCTTAGGAAATGGTTTCGGCTCAACTCAAATGAAAGAAAGAAGAAAGAGTGGGGAGAAGCATTCGGCTAACAAAGAGAGTTAGAAGAAAACAAGCAAAGTTTCGGCAACAAGCACATGGACTTTCGGTTTAAACAAATGAAGAAAATTGAGAGAAAACCTTCATAAAATTTATTCTAACAAAACCAAAATGGACACTTTTGCTTTGGCACACCAAGACCGAATATGCACCCCTAAAATTCAAAATGAATTTCGACACACCCTCCTACCAGATTACCAAAACGACCAACCTCTCCCACAAGCATCCAAGTTTCGGCCAACACCTCCAACCACTCCCCAACATTCGGCCACATCCCCCCAATTACTCCAAGCCACACATTTCAAATGAGTTTACCAAGTCTCACTCCTACAATCACTCTCCACCCACTAAGCCGCCATTTGACCAAGTCCAAGGAGGAATTTAAACTTCATCCAACTCTTCCCTCCTATGCCGTCCAAAATGAACCAAAATGTGAGGTCTTTGCGGCTTGAACACAAGACCTCCACCTCATGCAATTGACGCCACACCTAGCTCCCAAGTAGCGCATGCCTTGCCACCTTGCCAGCTCCTCTTTTGTGCAACAAAACAACAAAATAAAATTCTTAAACCCCAGACTCTTTCAGCTCCTCTCTCACTAAGCCCAAAAACTAAATTTTCCCATTCACTCAGGCATACTCCTAGCCTACAATTAAGCCCCTAAAACACAAAAATAGCAACACAGCACACTAAACACATGCAATATCATGCAACAACAAAATAGCCCCCGACCCGGGATATTACAAGTATAGTTTAGGCAAGACCGGATTATCGAACCCAAAGGAACTAAAAGTACTAATACTCACCGTCTTTTTATTATTTAGCCTTAATATAAAGTGATGGTTGTTAAACTAAAACTAATCTACTTACTAAGCTAAGGCATTAAAGACAAAAAGAATGAATTCGGGGAAATAACTTTTGGAAAAACTCAGGTTGACTCAAGTGATACCCTCGGAAAAATCCACCTAGACTTCACTTGTTATCTAACCTTGAACCATATGATTTATTTACTTAGTTTGATCCGTGAGACTCCTAACGTATATTAAACCCTCTCTCGAGGCGAATAACGTCTAACCCTAGGTTAATTAGTGGAACTCTCGTTTGCTTATAATAACCCCTAGAATAGCGATGAAATCGATCATGGACTCCCATATTAGGTTTCACCCTAATCCGACAAAATCTCGTCACCCTATCTCTGGGCGTGCGATCAACTCTGCTTAATTATGTTGGATCTACTCTTAGCGAGGTCTATTCCTCCTCCACCTAAGCACATTAAATTTGGATTAAGATCACATAATTAAGAACAAACTAAGTATTTATCATATAATTCAAATAATCAAATAACAAGATTCATCATAGGTTTCATCCCCTTCTGTATCCAGAAGGTTTAGTTCATAATAATAAAGGAAAACATCTCAAGAGAAAAGATAACACAAAACATAAGAAATCCTAAAACCCCTGAAGGAATTGAAGAGGAGATCCTCCGTCTTGAGTAGAATTCCGGCTTCTTGAGATGGATCAACTGGCTATCTTTGAGTGATTCCCACAAATCTGACCTTTCTGACTTGGCTTTTTAGCCTAGCTTTTTCGCCTCCTTTCACCTGGTACCTAGGGTGTATTTATAGGCTTTTGAAAAACGTTTATTTCTCCCTAAGTATCCTTTCCCGAATAAAATTCCTCTTCTCCACGGAAGAGGCACGGCCATGGCACACGCCCGTGTAAATCGTGGCCAGGCCGTGTTCGACACTGTTAAATGAGGTACGACCGTGTAAGTCGTGGGCAAGGCCGTGTTCTGGTAGGAATGGTGGCACGGCCGTGTGGAATGGAGTTCAGGCCGTGTTGATTTCGTGGCTTGGCCCAACTTGGTCCGTTTTAAGCCCGTTTCTTGTTCTTTTCGTCCTCGAGTGCTTTCCTGAGTATAAGACATGAAAAGAAAGGATTAAGAGCACCTTTTTACATAAATTGGGGCTTAAATCATCCAAAAGCATACTAAATGTGGGCTTAGAATATGTTACTTTTACGATTTATCACCCCACATACATCATACAAATAGAGTAATCATCAGATATCAGAAATCAACAGACGGGCCTTAGGCTACTCAGATGCAGAATCAGATATATATATATATTAGGGCCTTAGCCTATCTAAGATATAATATGCAGGACAGAACAGAATAACAAGGTCCTACCCACCAGCCTCTACACACCAACTCCGTCCAACCTTACACACCATGTGGGGATAAAATCAACCCACCCATCCCTACACACCATGTTGTACCAAAATGCGACACATAATTAGATAATTGCAGCTGAGCTGCCAGATAATCAGGCTTAATAACCTTTCAGATACTTCCTCCAATATCATCAACCCACCCCAATGTAATGCAGCATACAATACATGACATGCAAATATGCAAATAACGGATCATACATTCAGTTCAGTATAAATTTCATATCATATAATTGGATCACACAAATAAGGGTTTAAGTATCGCTTACCGACCCTACAGTAGGTCCACAGTCGACTTGGACGACCCGTGCAACCTTACAGATTATTTCAGAAAAATAGGCTCACACGCCTATGTGGCCTGGGCCCACACGACCCAAATTGGCCTTGGTCGTGTGGATCAAATGACCTGGCCCAGCATTTTACATGCCTGTGTGGTTCCCGTGTAGGTCCACACGCCTGTGTGGCCCATACGGCCCAATAGGTCGAGCCCGAGTGTCACACACGGCCTTACCCGGCCATCACACAGCCGTGTCACCTGCGCACGGTCGATCTCGTCGATCACACGACCATGTTGTGGTTCACAGCCTTGCACACGGCCTACCACACAGCCTACCACACGGTCGTGTGGCGTCGAAAAAATCGTTTTTTGCTTTTGTCGATTGATGTTTTCTGTGTTTCCAGGTACACACCTGGTTTTGTTTGAAGCTAAACCGAACTACGAGCACTCCAGGACCTAAATATTGACCAACAAACACTGAATCAATCGATTTTAATGCGAACTTAACTCAAACCCGAAATGAGGAACGCACCCCTAAAGTGACAGAAAACCTACCGACAACAAAACAAAACCCCCAATGGCTCAAATCCCTAACGAAGCATCGATTAATGATTGCTCTTCACCTAAATTGAAAGAACCACAACAGCTTTTATTCAGAAAACAACTATGGAACCAGTAAGATATTGACAGAACGAATACTTACCGAGTAAGCGAAATGAATGAGGCAGGGGAGAAAGGAGATGAATCAAAAGTAAAAACGCAGAGAGGGGAAGGGGAGAAGAAGGTAAAATTTGGCAGAGAAGCAAAAAGAAAAATAAACGACAGGAAAAATTTTAGAAGAACTGGAGAGAAACCGAAACTATGCTTTTTGGGGGAACAATCAGAATATTTGCTGATAATCCCGAAATCTCAACTTCCCCCCACTAACTCCACCAACCCACTGCCATCAGAATTCTAATTTTACTCAAACACCTACATGGCACCCAGTAAAAAAATTCAATTCCCTTACTCGCGCAGGGATTCGAACACAGGACCTCTAGCAGACTAACACTCCACTTAACCACCAGACCAGCAGACCCATTCTAATATGTTTTTTTTTACAAACAATTAAACTTAAGCCTACGAAACAAGAGTAAGGCTTTATTTATAAAAATACTAAACTTTGCCCAAGGCAAGGCTTGAACTTGGGACCTCTCCCACACACACAGAACACTTAACCACTGAAGCTGATACACAGTTGTGTCACAAATTTAAAAAAGCCGGTATAAAAAAATTGGGGCGTTACAACTCTACCCCCTAAAAGAAAATTTCGACCTCAAAATTTACCTGATCAGAATAGATTAGGATACTGCTGCTGCATCGCATTATTAGGCTCCGACGTAGCCTCCTAAGTGCTATGGTTCCACCACAACACCTTCACTAAGGGAATAGATTTCCTCCGTAGAACTTTAATGTTACGATCCAAAATCTGAACCGGTTCCTACTCGAAAGTCAGATCTGGCCTAACCTCTATCTCCTCAACAGGGACAATATGGGTAGGATCAGAGCGATAGCATCTCAACATTGAGACGTGGAAAACATCATGAATGCGATCCAACTCCAGAGGTAGCTCCAATTGATAGGCGATAGGTCCCACCCGCCTCAGAATCCGGTACGGCCTGATAAACCTAGGGCTTAACTTACCTTTGTGACCGAACCTCAGAACCTTCTTCCATGGCGAGACCTTGAGAAATACTAAGTCCCCCACAGAATACTCGATATCCTTTCTCTTCAGATCAGATTAGGACTTCTGCTTATCAGATGTCGCTTTCAATCGATCTCGAATCACTCGAACCTTATCTTCAGTTTCAGAAACCAGTTCAGGACCCAACACACGTTGCTCACCCAACTCAGTCCAGCACAAGGGAGTACGACACTTACGACTGTACAAGGCCTCGTAAGGCACCATTTGGATGCTAGACTGGTAGCTGTTATTGTAGGCAAACTCCGCCAAAGGCAAGTACTCCTCCCAACTGCCTTGAAAATCTATAACACAGCTCCTCAACATGTCCTCCAGTACTTGAATCACCCTATCCGTGACCATGCATGCGAGGATGGAAAGCGATCTTGAAGTCCACCCTCGAACCCAGAGCCTCATGCAATTTCTTCCAGAATCGAGACGTGAAGTGAGGATCCCTATCGGAGATGATCGAGAAAGGAACCCCATGCAGTCTCACTATTTCAAATATATATAGTTTAGCCAATTTCTGGAGAGAAAAGTCCGTCCTGACCGGAATGAAGTGAGCAGACTTGGTCAATCGATCCATGATGACCCAGACAGAATCCTTTTTAGTAGGTGTTAAAGGCAACCCACTAACGAAGTCCATCGTTACTCGCTCTCATTTCCACATCGGTATCTTTACCGGCTGCAGCAACCCCAAAGGCAACTGATGCTTAGCCTTAACCTGCTGACAAGTCAGACAGCGAGCAACGAAGTCAGTAACCTCATGCTTCAACCCTGGCCACCAGTACAACTCTCGGAGATCTCGGTACATCTTGTTCTCACCGGGATGCATAGCACAGGGACTACTATACGCCTCCCTCAGAATCGACTGTCGCAACTCCTCATCACTCGGTACACAAATTCGACCGCGGAAACAAAGTACCCCATCATTGTTAATCCTAAAATCAGTAGCATCACCAGTCTCAACCTGACGGAAACGCAACTTAAGAGACTTATCCCCCATCTTTTTACCTCTAGTCTGATCAATCCATGTAGGCTTAACCTGAAGTTCCGCTAACAGACTCCCATCGTCGAATAAACAGAGTCGAGCAAACATCGCTCTTAGATCGGTCATAGCCCTACAGCTCAAAGCATCGGCCACCACATTGGCCTTACCAGGATGGTACTCGATGGTGCAGTCATAATCCTTAAGCAGTTCAACCCATCTACGCTGCCTAAGGTTTAACTCCTTCTAAGTGAGTAGATATTTGAGGCTTTTATGATCAGTGTAGATAGTGCACTTCTCACCGTACATGTAATGCCTCTAGATTTTAAGAGCGAAGACTACCGCTGCCAACTCCAAGTTGTGCATCGGATAGTTAGCCTCATGCATCTTGAGCTGACGAGACGTATAAGCTACCACTTTACCATCCTGCATCAAAACGCAAACCAGACCCACATGCGACGCATCACTGTATAAGACGAAATCCTTCCCAGATTCAGGCTGTATCAGAACCGGAGCCTGAGTCAAAATAGATTTGAGCTTCTCGAAGATCTCTTATTGCTTATTAGTCCAGACAAAGGGAATTCCTTTGCGCAGAAGCTTGGTTAACGGTGCTGCGATCAAGGAGAACCCTTCTACGAAGCGTCGATAATAACCCGCCAGCCCCAGAAAGCTACAGATTTTAGACACATTCTTCGGTTGTTTCCAATCCAAAACAGCCTCAATCTTACGAGGATCAACACGAATCCCCTCCGTAGAAACTACATGTCCCAAAAAGGTTACTTTCCGGAGCCAGAACTCACACTTACTGAACTTCGCATACAACTATTTCTCACGAAGAGTCTGCAGTACCACTTTGATATGCTCATCGTGCTCGTCCTCAGTCTTAGAATACACTAGGATATCATCAATGAATACCACCACAAACCCGGTCGGACAAAGGCCGGAGCATGCGGTTCATCAAATCCATAAATGCTGCTGGTGCATTGGTCAACCCAAAAGGCATAACCAGGAACTCGTAATGTCCATAATGGGTCTTAAATGCCATCTTATACACATCGGCCTCCTTAACCCTCAATTGATGATATCCAGAACGTAGGTCAATCTTGGAGAACATAGAAGCCCCTCTAAACTGGTCGAATAAATCATCTATCCTCAGGAGTGGGTACTCATTCTTGATTGTCAGTTTGTTCAACTGTCGATAATCGATGCACATCCGCATTGCTCCATCCTTTTTCTTAACAAATAGCACTGGTACTCCCCATGGATACACACTTGGACGGATGAACCCACAATCTAACAGTTCTTGAATTTGAGCCTTAAGCTCTGTAAGCTCCTTCGGTGCCATTCGGTAGGGCACGATAGACACCGGAGCTATACCCGAAATTAGCTCAATCCTAAATTCTACTTCTCGGCTCGGAGGCAGACCCGGTAGTTCCTCAGGAAAAACATCTGGAAAGTCCCTCACGGTTCTGATGTCCTTAATCAAAGAGTCCCCAGAGTTAGAAATACTGATGCAGACCAAGAATGCCTCACACCCTTTCCTTACTAACTTTTCTGCCACCAACGCAGAAATCACATTAGTCAAATAGTCTCTTCGTTCCCTAAACACAATTACCTTGCTGTCCTCCTCGGCCCTCAAAATAACCTTTTTTGCCACACAATCAAAACTTACCCGGTGTTTAACCAGCCAATCCATTCCCAGAATCAAATTAAACTCCTCAAATGGAAGCTCCATTAGATCAGCCAGAAATATTATCCCTTGAACCTCTAACGGGACGTCTCTAAACAATTTGCTCACTCGAATAGACTGCCTCAACGGACTCACAACAGTTACCTCACTAGAAGTACTCTAAACTGGAATCCTCAAGGTTTTAGACACAGTACTAGCTACGTAAGAATGTGTAGAGCCTATGTTTATCAATGCCAAATAAGGTACATTAAAAAATTAAAAATGTACCCGTGATGATGTCCGGAGCATCTCGGTCCTCACGACGACGGGCAGCATAAACCAGTACGGGCTGCCTTACCTCAGTCGGTCCAGCACCTCTGCCCGGTGCTCTCTGTCCTCGGCCCATGCCGTTACCACCCCTGGCCTGACCTCAGCCCCTAGGTGGTTGCTGAACTACTCTCGATGGTTGCGCAGTACCAGTACCTGTAGCTTGCATCTGATCGATTCTCAGCTAATAATCTCTGACACGATGCTTAGTAGAGCCACATCTCAAACAAGCCCCAGTAGTCCTTCAACATTCGCCTGGATGGCGTCTACCACAATGCTTACAAAGCGCCACCCAGTAGGTGCAATGGGAGGCCCAACTCTCACTGGCCCATCAGATCTGGCCCTTTTCCTAGGCCTCATCACAGAACTCGAGGGCTCCGATTCCCTCTTATTCTTTCCTCTTTCTCAATTTTGGCGCTCAGCGCGCTTAACTTCTTCGACGATCTTTGCCTTCTCAACTAGCATAGCAAACTCACGCTCCCTAAGCCCATCCTCAAAATGGACGTATCGCTCATACTCGGTCGTCACCATGCCCCGTGCATAACGGTTCAATCTTAGGAACTCAACCTCATACTCGGCCACTGAACGATCCCCCTGGGTGAGATTAAGGAACTCACGTCTCCTAGCGTCAATGTAACTGGCTCCCACATATTTACTCTGGAAAGCTGTCTTGAAGTAATCCCAAGTCAATCGATCGGGCTGAGTGCCCTCTTTAACCGTTAGCCACCGTTGGTAAGCTTCATCGCGAAGTAGAGAAACAACCCCCTTTAGCTTCTACTCGGCGGTAAAGTCTAGGTCATCCATAATCCTCCTCGTGGCCTCCATCCAATATTCGGCCACATTAGGGGCGACTTCAGTGACACCCCTGAATAACTCAGCCCCATTGGACCGGAGTCGTTCCGTAACTGACCATCGGCCCCCAGATCCGGTGTTAGGCCCAGCGACCCTCTCTAGAATCCATAACATGGCTTGGGACAGTGCGTCGTCCCCAGCCGCATGATCATGAGACCCAGTCTCTGTAGCAGGTGAGACCGGCGTCTCGCTCGTATCCAGATTAGGTAGATTTCCAGATGATGTGGACCCAGCTCGAGCCCCTCTACGGCCTCTAGTACCCCGTCCGTGGATACCTCGTGTGCTCATCGTAAATTTAGAGTTTATCTGAATTAACAGTTTTATGCATTAGTTACAATTTCGATATTTATTAACCGACATTTTATGCAGAACAGTATCAGAAGTTCAGAGTTCGTCATCGCAAGTCTCAGTCTCACTACAGTTTTCAGTTTACACTACCTAGCGTGTTCTCAGTACAGTATACTACTTATTGGCTATTTCAAGCATGCTAGTAGTATTTTCAGAAAAATCTAAATAGAGTTTCAAAACACTTACAGGATCGGCACCGGAGACTCTGTGTACCACATATGATAAACCGAAATAGTAACATATTTTAATCCCACATTTAGTATGCTTTTGGATGAATTATCCCTTGATTTATGTAAAAAGGTGCTCTTAATCCTTTCTTTTCATGTCTTATATTCAGGAAAGCACCCAAGGATAAAAAGAATGAGAAACGGGCTCAAAACGGATCAAAACGGGCCAAAGAGGAAATCGACACGGCCTGGACTTAGACCCACACGGCCATGCCAAATCAATCATCTAGAACACGGTCTAACCCCGACTCACACGGCCGTGTCTCATTAAAGAAATCTGAACACGGCCAGGCCACGATTCACACGGACGTGCGCCATGGCCGTGCCTCTGCCGTGGAGAAGAGCAATTTCATTCGGGAAAGGATACTTAGGGAGAAAGAAACGTATTTCAAAAGCCTATAAATACACCCTAAGTATGACCTAAAAAGGAGAGCCCAAAGCCATCGTCTAGGGGCGTTGTGCTAGGCCTGAAAAGGCAGATTTGTGGGGATTCACTCAGGGATAGCCATTTGATCTATCTCAAGAAGCCAGAATTATACTCAAGACAGAGGATCTCTCCTTCAATTCCTTCAGGTGGTTTTAGGGATTTCTTATGTTTTGTTTTATCTTTTCTCTTGAGATATTTTCCTTTATTGTTATGAACTAAACCCTTCTGATACAGAGAGATAAAACCTATGATGAATCTTGTTATTGTTTTCTGAATTATATGATAAATACTTAGTTTGTTCTTAATTATGTGAGCTTAATCCAAATCTAATGTGCTTAGGTGGAGGAGGAATAGACCCTGGCTAAGAGTAGATCCAACATAATTAAGCGGAGTTGATCGCACGCCTAGAGATAGGGTGACGAGATTTTACCGGATTAGGGTGAAACCTAATATAGGAATCCATAGATCGATTTACTGCTATTCTAGGGGGTTATTATAAGAGAACTAGAGTTCCACTAATTAACCTAGGGTTAGACGTTATTCGCTGATTGCTGTAAATCAGAGTTTTAAAATTTATAAAAGACTGATCGAACCTGGAAACCAACTCTGACAACGATTAAAGGCAAGTGCACCTATGGAACAGTAGTATAGTTTAGGCAAGACCGGATTATTGAACCTAAATGAACTAAAAGTACCAATACTCACCGTGTTTTTATTATTTAGCCTTAATATAAAGTGATGGTTGTTAAACTAAAACTAATCTACTTACTAAGCTAAGACGCAAAGACAAAAAGAATGAATTCGGGAAATAACTTTTGGAAAAACTCAGTTGACTCAAGCGATACCCTTAGGAAAAATCCACCTAGACTTCACTTGTTAGCTAACCTTGAACCATATGATTTATTTACTTAGTTTGATCCGTGAGACTCCCTCATGTATATTAAACCCTCTCTCGAGGCGAATAACGTCTAACCCTAGGTTAATTAGTGGAACTCTTGTTCACTTATAATAACCCCCTAGAATAGCAGTAAATCGATCTATGGACTCCCATATTAGGTTTCACCCTAATCTGGCAAAATCTCGCCACCCTATCTCTAGGCGTGCGATGAACTCCGCTTAATTATGTTGGATCTACTCTTAGGCAGGGTCTATTCCTCCTCCACCTAAGCACATTAGATTTGGATTAATTTCACACAATTAAGAACAAACTAAGTTATTATCATATAATTCAAAAATCAAATAACAAGATTCATCATAGGTTTCATCCCCTTCGGGTATCCAAAGGTTTAGTTCATAACAATAAAGGAAAACATCTCAAGAGAAAAGATAACACAAAACATAAGAAATCCCTAAAACCCCCTGAAGGAATTGAAGAGGAGATCCTCCGTCTTGAGTCAAATTCCGGCTTCTTGAGATGGATCAACTGGCTATCTTTGAGTGATTCCCACAAATCGACCTTTTAAACTTGGTTTTTAGCCTAGCTTTACCCCTTTAGGTAGTGCGTAGGGTGTATTTATAGGCTTTTGAAACACGTTTTTTTCTCCCTAAGTATCCTTTCCCAAATGGAATTACTCTTCTCCATGGCAGAGGCACGGCCATGGCACACGCCCGTGTAAATCGCAGCCAGGCCATGTTCAAGACTGTTGAATGAGGCACGACCGTGTAAGTCGTGGTAAGGCCGTGTTCTAGTAGAAATGGTGGCACGGCCGTGTGGCTTGGAGTCCAGGCCGTGCTGATTTCGTGGCTTGGCCCAACTTGGTCCGTTTTAAGCCCGTTTCTCGTTCTTTTCATCATCGGGTGCTTTCCTGAGTATAAGACATGAAAAGAAAGGATTAAGAGCACCTTTTTACACAAATTAGGGCTTAAATCATCCAAAAGCATACTAAATATGGGTTTAGAATATGTTACTTTTACGGTTTATCAAATACCCCCAAGCTTAAGCTTTTGCTTGTCCTCAAGCAAAATTCTCAACTTACAATTAAAACGAACTTTCCTCAATTCATAATAGTCATCGATAGTGTCTCATCCTAATTCATAGATAATTTATACATGGATAATCCAATTCAAAGTTTCCTAAAAATTCAAACAGTATAAGTCATAGATTCTGTAGCACAAAGCATAGGAGTTTCCCTTTATCTAAATAATTACCTCTGATTCAGAATCGACAAGGATTGACATCCTCTCAAAAGATTCGATCAAATCACTCAAAGTGTTTAAGGTTCAAAATTTAGGCACTCAAAAGTCAAACATGAAGAGTTAATCCGATAGGCTTGCATGAAAATCAAATCTCCACCACTGAAATATGAGATGAAACACAAATCAAAAGGTCTTTGTTAGGGTTGTAACGGGGCTAGGGTTAAGGTGTGGAGTAAGGCTGAATTAGAAGGTTAGAATCGAGATTGAATTGACAAATTTCATTGAATTGACAAATTTCCTAACTAAGAGCTAATGACTAATAATAATTACATCAATTGAAAACTAATAATGCTAACACTATGAGCTTCTTCTTCGATATATGGGATTCAAGCATATAAGCTCATTTAATCACAACTAATAATGAATAATGAATATACTTTTGATTGATTTTTTGATTTTTTTTAGAACAAACTAAAAATACATAACTAAAATAGAAAACATAGTTAGGCTATTAATCAAATCAAATCTCGATATAAGGGTAGTCAAAAGGAGTGGTGATAACAAAAATAAAGGGGTTCTGGGTTAATATCAGTGGGTGAGTCAAAATAGGGTTGTTAGGATTAAAAGGGGTTCAATAGGGGTTAATTTGTGAAGGTAGGCTTTTTATGGAGTAAGTGGGTTAGATCCTAGGTGCCTTTATCATCTCTGTGTTTCAAATCAAAAAAATGTGGTCTCGACATGTATAATCGATGCAAGTTCTAGAATAACAAATCAGTGTTGACATACTCATAATCAATAAAGTGAGCAAGAAAAAGAATATATGCTCTATAAGGCTCAAAAACTCACAAAAATTATGGGTATTTTGATGTCAACAAAGTAATATTTAAACTCAGTTCGACAACCTAGAAAATTTTTAATTTCTGAAAAATAGACTTATCATGCTTGATTCTCTAGTATTCTTCAAATTTAATTATCAATGCACAATTATCAATGACTTAATCTAAAACATATCAATAAAAATCATAAATCATCAGAAATTTCATCCTAATTAGTAATATGAGTAGATTACTTTCAAACACGACTAAATTCAGGGATTTTGCAAAAAGTTTGGAATATCTAAGATTCACACCCCACACTTAAGATGTACATTGACCTCAATGTACAAAGATATATAATGACAATTAATATGTAAAATCAAAAGAGAGGGGAGAGAGTGACACTCCCTGAATGAATGGATGATCCCTTATGTGGAAAACACGGCGAGGCATCGGGATGGTGTTGGTGTTGGCTGATGGCTTTGAGTAGCGGTTTATTGCTCGTTGAAACTGCTAAGTCATCAGTTAGAATTCTTTTGGGGTGTAATTAAATAAATGTTAGGAATACTCGAAGGTTAGGAGTTAATGATAATCATGATAAAAGTTATCAAATGTATGATTAAAATGTTCAAATTTAAGATGATTCGAAATTAAATGAAAATTACTAGACAATAAAATAAAAAAAATTTAAAAAAAACTTAAAAGTAAAATAAAACTAGATAAAAGGACTCAAAAGTCCTCATCCTCGGCCGGGTCCTGTGGTGGTCCTGGTGGTGAGATATGAAGGTGCTGGCATATTTGTTGAAGGGTGGCCTCTAGCCCGTCAAAGCGCCAAGTGTTTTCGGCAAAATACAGATCGAACTGGTCAAGCCGTGCAGAGATGTCCGCTAATGATGGTTCTCATGCGGGACGGTCGTGACTTCGGAACCGGTACCTCTGTGATGGTGGTGGGACATCATCGATGTGTCCTCGGGCCCCTAAATGCGTGGCGGTCTTTAATCGGTATTGAGGGGGTTCAGTCCCTCGTCAGTGTTTAATCATCCTCATGTGTAGCATTGTCTGGATGCCTTGAGGTACCATGTTGTCGATCAGTGTGAGGGAGGTGATCTGAGCTTCAGTGTCGAGGAGGTTGAAGTACCGAGCCAACCTCGTAATGTATGGCCCCATTGACAAAATTCCTTTCCTATGTTGCTCAGTCTGATGTTGAATCGCGCATGCGATAAAATATGCTAAGTCGAAAACATGTCCTTCAGACATGCATGATAGGAAGTAAACGTCTTGCTTGTTTACGACACCGGTGCTTTCTCTGCGACCTGTGATGGTGTGCGCGAGAATGGCGTGAAGATACCTTAGAGCTGGGGGAAGTGCCGTCGCCTTAGAGCGACTGGGATCGTAGATGCTTGTAGTGGGGTGTAAGTTTCGCCAGCATTCGATTGGAGTGCAGTGGAGCTCACAATTTAAATCGTCGAGTGGGTTTTCTTCTATGAATTCCGGTGTGTAAAGTCCTAGAGCTGTGCCGAATTATGGTATGCTCGATCGACGTCGCACCCTAGAAACGAACCGCATCGCGCACGCTGGATCATCGAAATGTGCCATCACAGTTTGTAGAGTGAAGGTGGTGCAAAACTCGAGGGTAAGCTCCATGTATGTGGGCTCGATGATGGAAAAGAACTGCTCCCACGGATCGATTGAAATAAAGGCTCGAATATCGATTGCGAGCCCGACGTGTTCCAATGCGGCCCAATCGATATGCCTACCGGTGCCGAGGGGTCTATCCCGGACTGTTTTGTAACACTCTTCCTGAGTGTTCTGAGAAAATCGGAGGAATGGATGCCTAACCTCGGAAGGAGCACTTGTGGAAGATGATCCGGGCCCCTTTCTTTTCTTGCTTGGGGCGGCTGTGGATCGCTTTGGTCGTGGTGACGACATTTGTACCTGAAAAAATAATCAAATATAAAGCAAGTTCCTTAACACTAATATAGCCAAAGTATTTCGTACTAAATCAAGCCAAATGGTAATTAGTCGATATTGACAGTAATGATTCTTTCAAACAAATAAGTATATCAAAACAAATGCAAAAGTTTATTCCTAAAATGAAACCAATCAGCCACCAATTCATCAGAGATTTTTACTAAGTATTCATGAGTTTTTGAGAGAAATCTCTAAATATAAATCATGCTTAATATTAAACAAAAGTAATAAAGCAAAATGGCATAATATTTATCAGGTTTTTAGTCAAGAAATTAAGGTAGTGAAGGGAACCAGGGGTTGTGATGGTGGGAGACGATCAAGCACGGGCGGAGCACGGTGGTGGTACAGGTTTTGCAGGACAAACACGGCGGTGGCGGCGCGTGGCGTTGCTCGCGACACGTAGTGCGAGCGTGCGTGCGAGCAATTTTTGGATGGTTTTTGGAGAGAAAAGGCAAGGGGAGGATGTTTTTGGATGGGGGAGAATGTATGTGCGGCCGGATTCGGGAGGAAAGGGTGTTTAAAACTGATTCTAGGGTTAGGTTTTGGGGGGGAAGACGAGTGGATTTTATATAGGGGAGGTGGCACGGTCCATCGCCACGCCCGTGTTCATTTGAAAATGCCCGTGCTTTTTGCGATTTCCAAAATTTGGGCGCGTTTCAGGGTTCTTGACACGGCCGTGGGTAAACTAGCACGCCCGTGTTTTAATTGACAGTATGTTGGCACGGTGAGGTCGCACGGGCGTGTGTTACCCGTGTTCGATATGTCAGTAGCCCCGCACGGTTGTAAGCCACGAGCGTGTTTAGCCCATGCTCGATAAGTCAGTAGCTTCGCACGGTTGTAAGACACGGGCGTGTTTAGCCTGTGCTTAATAAGTCAGTAGCCTCGCACGGAAAGTGGCACGGGCGTGGTCTGATGTCGCAGCCTGTGTGGGGAAAATCGTTTGCCCCTGTTTATGCACGGCTACTGGCACGCTCGTCTTTTATCCCCTGTCTTCCACACGGCCATTAGCACGCCCATGTCGACAGCCGTGTGGTTTAAAACCTGCGCTTTTATTAGTCCGAGTTAGTATGGAGTTAGATGCTGAGTAAAAATAAAAATTTGAAAATAAAATGTTAGTGAATTAGTGCTCGGGTTGCCTCCCGAGAAGCGCTTGTTTATAGTCTTAAGCTAGACTTCCCCTGTTTTCGGTTCTAAAAGAAGGCTCATGGAGCATAAGCTCCTCTCTCATATCTCCAAAATCTGCACCGTTATAAATTTTAAGTCAGTGACCATTTACCTTGAATGTGCCTTTAGTGGGATGAGTTACCTCAATGGTGCCATATGGAAAAATTGTTTTGATCATAAATGGGCCTGACCATCTTGATTTTAACTTTCCCGGAAATAGTTTAAGCCTTGAGTTGTATAGTAGGACCAGGTCTCCTACTTCGAATTGCTTTGATCTTTTGAGACGAGCATCGTGGCGTCGCTTTGTTGCTTCATTGTATAGTTTTGAGTTCTCGTAAGCTTCCGTTCTCCACTCGTCCAGCTCGTTCATCTACATCATTCTTCTTTTTCCTACAATTTTGAGGTCAGAATTCAGAAATTTTATTGCCTAAAAAGCTTTGTGTTCTAATTCGAATGGTAGATGACAACTTTTCCCGTATACAAGTTTGTATGGGGATGTCCCTAGGGGTGTTTTAAATGCTGTTCTATAGGCCCATAAAGCATCATCTACTTTAACTGCCCAATCTTTTCTATTTGATTCAACCATTTTTTCTAGAATGCGCTTAAGTTCTCGGTTCGCTACCTCAACTTGCCCGCTGGTTTGAGGATGATATGGGGTGGCTATCCTGTGGTATACTCCATATTTTTTTAGGACTTTTGCAAATTGAGTATTACAGAAATGAGTACCCCTATTGCTAATGATGGCTCTTGGTGTGCCAAATCGGGAAAACAGTTTCTTGAGAAACTTGACTACTACCCTAGCATCATTGGTAGGTAAAGCTTCCGCTTCTACCCATTTTGACATATAATCAACTGCCACTAGGATGTACTTGTTTCCAAACGAACTAGGGAATGGTCCCATGAAATCAATACCCCACACATCAAATATTTCCCCTGATAACATATATGTTTGAGGCATTTCATCACGTTTAGAAATATTACCTATTCTTTGGCATCTATCACACGAGGTAACATACCTGTTGGCATCTTTAAATAGAGTGGGACAATAAAAACCTGATTCGAGTATTTTGTGTGCAGTCTTAATACCACTGTAGTGTCCTCCTGATTGTCCTGAATGGCAATGCTCCAAAATTTTGCTTGCTTCTATCTTTGTAACACATCTTCGAATTATCTGATCTGCAAATATACGAAAAAGAAAGGGATCTTCCCAAAAATAATTTTTCACATCAGCAAAGAATCGCTTCTTTTGGTGATGTGTTAATTTCCTTGGCAAGACGTTAGCTGCTAAATAATTCGCAATATTATCAAATCATGGTACCTCGAATGTGTTATAGAAAAGAGTTGTTCTTGAAACGAATCATTTATTTCACCTTCATCGATTTCTTTGGTGTGTGGATTTTCAAGTCTAGAAAGGTGATCTGCTTTGCAAGATTCTCGGCTCCTTCTTATCTTGTATTTCTAAGTCGAATTCTGTAAGAGTAGAATCCATCGTATGAGTCTGGGTTTTGCATCGGGTTTGTTTAAAAGATAACGAAGAGCTGAATGGTCGATGAAAATCGACAACTTTAGACAATATTAGATATCTTGTCTAAATTTATCAAAAGCAAAAACTACGACTAGCAATTCTTTCTCTCGTGGTGGTATAATTTTCTTGTCATGGTGTTAGTGTTCGCTAGCATAGTAAATTGGTGAAAATGCTTGCCTCTTCGTTGTCCCAGGCTGCACCTCACTGCGAAGTCACTTGCATCACACATTAGTTCAAAGGGTAGATTCCAATCAGTGCAATTATAATTGGAGCATTTATTAGTTTATCCTTAAGGATATTAAATGCATCTAAACATTCTGATCAAAATTAAAAGGAACATTTTTTCTAGTAATTTTGTTAAAGGCTTAGCTATTTTAGAAAAATCCTTAATGAATCTTCTATAAAATCCTGCACGTCCTAAAAGCTTCTAATGGCCTTAATCGAATCGGGAGGAGGTAATCTTTCTATGGTTTCAATCTTTGCTTTATCTACCTCGATCCCTTTACTAGAAATTTTATGTCCTAATACTATTCCCTCTTGTACCATGAAGTGACATTTTTCCCAATTTAAAACAAGGTTTGTTTCCTCACATCTCATTAGGACTCGTTTTAAATTTTTAAGGCAAAGATGGAAAGAATTACAATAAACCGAGAAATCATCCATAAATACCTCCATGATATCTTCTACGAGTTCATCAAAGATTGCTAGCATGCAACGCTGAAAAGTAGCAGAGAGCATTACATAATCCAAAAGGCATTCTACGATAAGCAAGCGTCACTGTATGGGCATGTGAGCGTTGTCTTCTCTTGATCTTCAGTGCTATTGGGATTTGGAAATAGCGGAAAGTCCATCTAGGAAGCAATAGTACATGTGTCCTGATAACCTTTCTAGCATTTGATCAATAAAGGGTAGGGGAAAGTGATCTTTTCTAGTGGCGTCATTCAGTTTCCTATAATCTATGCAAACTCTCCAACCTGTGATTTTCCTGGTAGGAATTAGTTCATTCTTTTCGTTAGCTACCACGGTCATGCCTCCTTTCTTTAGGACAACCTGCACAGGACTCACCCACTTGCTATCAGAAATAGGATAAATTATTCCAGCATCTAGAAGTTTAATTACCTCGGCTTTCACGACTTCTTTTACGTTGGGATTTAGACGTCTTTGTGGTTGCACACATGGCTTGTACTCATCTTCCATTAAAATTTTATGGGTACAAAATGTTGGGCTTATTCCCTTAATGTCAGAGATTTTCCAAGCTATGGCTTTTTGTACTCTCTCGATGCACTGTATCAACTCCTCTTTTTCCTTGGGCTCTAATTCAAAGAGATAATTCACCGTAACGTAGAATTTTCCCCAAGGAATGCGTACTCTAGGTGCTTTGGCGCTGCTTTAATTCTAAATTGGGCGGTTCATCAACAGAGGGTTTTTGTTTGAAATCGTCATCAAATTCGATGCTTTCTTTCTCCGTTTGTTTTGATGATAATTTTAGCTCAGAAGATTCATCTTCTTCCCCCTCTTCTTGAGTGAGACACAGTTCCATCGTGTCATCATGCAAGATTTCCTGTAAAGAGTTTTGAACAAGATGGCCATTGGTATCAACGAAATAACATGAATCATCTTGTTCTCTGGAATATTTCATGGCATCATAAATTTGAAAACTAATTTACTCATCACCTATCCTTAATGCAAGTTTACCATCACCTACATCAATAACAGCCCTAGCAGTAGCTAAAAAAGGGCATCCTGGAATTAAGGGGACCTCCATGTCTTCATCCATGTCAAGCACAACAAAATCAACGGGAAAAATAAATTTATCAATTTTTACGAAGATGTCTTTGATAACTCCCCTAGGATATTTAATAGATCTATCGGCTAACTGAATACTCATCCTAGTGGGTTTTGGTTCCTTGAGATCTAGTCGTTTAAACATCTTATAAGGCATTAAATTAATACTGGCACCTAGATCGACTAATGATTTCTTAACATTTAAACCGCCAATTAAACAAGGAATAGTAAAACTTCACAGGTCTTTTAATTTGGTTGGTAGCTTTTGGAGGATGGCCGAACATTCTTCACTAAGCTCCACCATCGATATTTCTTCAAGCTTCCTTTTATTCGCCGGAGTTCTTTCAAGAATTTCGTGACGTCGACATCACGTGCAATAGCTTCAACAAAAGGTAAGTTAATATGTATTTATTTAAAAAGCTCGAGAAACTTACCATATTGGGAGTCTAATCGTTCTTTCTTCAACCTTGCTGGATATGGGATCGGTGGTTTACTTTCTTTATGTACTGGAATTACATCCTCAATTTCCATATCCTTTGTTTTGTCATCTACGGGTGGCATTCTTTTCTCTGGTTCGACTAGCTCCTTTCCACTTCTTAGTGTAACTGCCTTTACCTGTTCAGTTTCTTTAGAGAAAACCGCTGATCAAATTTCAGAAACCATCTCAGTAAGTTGTTTAATTGACTTAATAAATTCCCCAACTTGACTCTCGATCGTTTTGATCGCTGTTTGTTGATTATCTACTGTTGTCTCAGTCTTTTGGAAGCGGGCCTCTGCTGATGCTATGAATTCGTTCAACGTCTCTTAAAGACTCGGCTTCTTTTCTTGTGGATAAGGTTGATTTTGGAAATTTTGAGGAGGTTGTTGTCTTTGATTTCCTTGATTTCCTTGTCCTCCCCACGAAAAATTTGGGTGGTTCCTCCAACCTGGATTATAATTATTATTATATGGGTTATTATTAGATCTGAAATTGTTACCTATATAGTTCATCTGTTAGCTCTCGTGCACGGTTGATAGGGTGGGTACTCGAGTGCGCCATGAGTTCCACTTGCGTCGCACTACATTCTTTGGATTTACTGCGAAGAACACAAACTATCAATCTTCTTATTTATCAACTCTACCGATTTCATAGCATGGTTCTTTGCGTCGAGGTTGTAAACTCCATTTGTTTTTGTTGGTCTTGTTCTTGTAACTTGCCATCGATAGTTGTTCAAATGACATCTCTTCAATAAACTCGTAGGCTGCCTCGGAGTTTTATTACTCGTGGTTCCACCGTCCGTTTGAATCAATTAATTGCCTCGTTGAAGGATTCACACCGTTGTAAAAGTTTGGACTTAGAGCCACAATGGTAATCCGTGGTGTGGGCATCTCCTCAAGAGATCTTTGTATCTCTCCCATGTGTCGTATAATGTCTCTAAATCCATCTGCACAAAAGAAGATATATCATTACGTAACTTGGCGTTTTGGCCGGGTGGAAAATATTTTAATAGAAATTTTTCGGTCATTTGTTCCCATGTAGTGATTGACCCTCGTGGTAACGAGTTTAACCACTGTTTAGCTTTATTTCTTAGTGAAAAGGGAAATAACCGAAAACGTATGGCATCATCAGAAACGCCATTTATTTTAAAGGTATCGCAGAATTATAAAACGTTAGCTATATGAGTGTTTGGGTCTTCGTCCTGCAAACCATCAAATTGAACAAACTGTTGAATCATTTGAATAGTGTTAGGCTTTAACTCAAAATTATTAGCAGCTATAGCAGGCCTAACAATACTCGATTCTGCCACTGTTAAATGAGGTTTAGCATAATCATACATAGTACGAGGAGCTTTTTGATCTGCCACATCGTTTTGTGGTAGTGGATTATTTTCGTCCATCCCTTCAGTAGGATTGGATCTGTCTTCTCGCTCTCCTTGGTAATTTAGGGCTCGCCTAATTTCTCTCCAATTTCTTCGAGCGGTAGCTTCAATATTACTGTCATATTCTAAAGGTCCTCTCGGGTTTCTTCTAGTCATAAACTAGAGGTACCTGCTAGGAAAAGAAAGAAAGAAAATTTAGCAAATTTAAAATTAAAACTAAAAATAAAAATAAATTGCGAAAAATAAAAATAGTGGCTAAAGTAATAAAAATAAAGTTTTCTTAATATTTTAGTTCCCCGGTAACGGCGCCAAAAACTTGATCGCTGTAAATCAGAGTTTTAAAATTTATAAAGGACTGATCGAACCTGGAAACCAACTCTGACAACGATTAAAGGTAAGTGCACCTATCGAACAGTAGAATAGTTTAGGCAAGACCGGATTATCGAACCCAAAGGAACTAAAAGTACCAATACTCACCGTCTTTTTATTATTTAGCCTTAATATAAAGTGATGGTTGTTAAACTAAAACTACTCTACTTACTAAGCTAAGACGTAAAGACAAAAAGAATGAATTCGGGAAATAACTTTTGGAAAAACTCAGTTGACTCAAGCGATACCCTTAGGAAAAATCCACCTAGACTTCACTTGTTAGCTAACCTTGAACCATATGATTTATTTACTTCGCTTGATCCGTGAGACTCCTAACGTATATTAAACCCTCTCTCGAGGCGAATAACGCCTAACCCTAGGTTAATTAGTGGAACTCTCGTTCACTTATAATAACCCCTAGAATAGCATAGAAATCGATCCGTGGACTCCCATATTAGGTTTCACCCTAATCCGACAAAATCTCGTCACCCTATCTCTAGGCGTGCGATCAACTCTGCTAATTATGTTGGATCTACTCTTAGGCGGGGGTCTATTCCTCCTCCACCTAAGCACATTAGATTTGGATTAAGTTCACACAATTAAGAACAAACTAAGTTATTATCATATAATTCAAAAATCAAATAACAAGATTCATCATAGGTTTCATCCCCTTCGGGTATCCGAAGGTTTAGTTCATAACAATAAAGGAAAACATCTCAAGAGAAAAGATAACACAAAACATAAGAAATCCCTAAAACCCCCTGAAGGAATTGAAGAGGAGATCCTCCGTCTTGAGTAGAATTCCGGCTTCTTGAGATGGATCAACTGGCTATCTTCGAGTGATTCCCACAAATCTGACCTTTTCGGCTTGGCTTTTTAGCCTAGCTTTCTGCCCCCTTTAAGCTGGTACCTAGGGTGTATTTATAGGCTTTTGAAAAACGTTTCTTTCTCCCTAAGTATCCTTTCCCGAATGGAATTGCTCTTCTCCATGACAGAGGCACGGCCATGGGACACGCCCGTGTAAATTGCGGCCAGGCCGTGTTCGAGACTGTTGAATGAGGCACGGCCGTGTAAGTCGTGGTAAGGTCGTGTTCTAGTAGGAATGGTGGCACGGCCGTGTGGCTTGGAGTCTAGGCCGTGCTGATTTCGTGGCTTGGCCCAACTTGGTCCGTTTTTAGCCCGTTTCTTGTTCTTTTCGTCATCGAGTGCTTTCCTGAGTATAAGACATGAAAAGAAAGGATTAAGAGCACCTTTTTACACAAATTAGGGCTTAAATCATCCAAAAGCATACTAAATGTGGGTTTAGAATATGTTACTTTTACGGTTTATCATTCGCCTCGAGAGGGGGTTTAATATACATTAGGGAGTCTTACAGATCAAACTAAGTGAATAAATCGTATGGTTCAGTGTTAGATAACAAGTGAAGTCTAGGTGGATTCTTCCTAGGGTATCATGTAAATCAACTGAGTTTTTTTCCAAGTTATTTTCCAAATTCATTCTTCTTTGTCTTAGAGTCTTTGGTTTAGTAGTTAATTAATTTAGATTAGATAAACAATCTCTCTTTATTTTTTAGGCTAGATAAAAAGAAAAAAGTTAGTATTAGTACTTTTAGTTCCTTTGGGTTCGATAATCCGGTCTTGCCTAAGCTATACTACTGTTCGATAGGTGCACTTGCCTCAATCGGTGTCAGAGTTAGTTTCCAGGTTCGATCATTCTTTTTATAAATTTTAAAGCTCTGATTCACAGCGATCAAGTTTTTGGCGCCGTTGCCGGGGAACTAAAATATTAAGAAAGCTCTATTTTTATTACTTTAGCCATTATTTTTTATTTTCCGCAATTTATTTTTATTTTTATTGTTTTTTTTTTAATTTTGCTAAATTTTCTTTCTTTCTTTTCCTAGCAGGTACCTCTAGTTTATGACTAGAAGGAACCCGAGAGGATCTTTAGTATACAACAGTGATATTGACGCTACTGTTCGCAGGAATCACAGAGAAATTAGGCGAGCCCTAAATTACACGGAAGAAGAGCGAGAAGACAGATCCAATCCTACTGAAGGGATGGATGAAAATAACCCACCACCACAAGATGTGGGAGAAAATAATGCTCCTCGTACTATGTTTTATTATGCTAAACCTCATTTAACAGGAGCCGAATCAAGTATTGTTAGGCTCGCTATAGTCTGCTAATAATTTTGAATTAAAGCCTAACACTATACAAATGATTCAACAGCTTTGTTCAATTTGATGGTTTGCGGGGACGAAGATCCAAATACTCATATAGCTAACTTTTTAGAGTTCTATGATACCTTCAAAATAAATGGCGTTTCTGATGATGCCATACGACTTCGGTTATTTCCTTTTTCATTAAGGAATAAAGCTAAACAGTGGTTAAACTCGCTACCACGAGGGTCAATCACTACATGGGATCAAATGACTGAAAAAAATTTATTAAAATATTTCCCACCGGCCAAAACGGTCAAATTACAGAATGATATCTCTTCTTTTGTGCAGATGGATTTAGAGACATTATACGATGCATGGGAGAGATATAAGGATCTCTTGAGAAGGTGTCCACACCATGGTTTACCTTTGTGGCTCCAAGTCCAGACTTTCTATAACGGTGTAAACCCCTCAACGAGACAACTACTTGATTCAATTTCTTTGGTGGAACCTTGAATAATAGAACTCACGAGGCGACCTACGAGTTTATTGAAGAGATGTCGGTGAATAACTATCGCTGGCGGGTTACAAGGACCAAACCAACAAAATCGGTAGGAGTTTTCAACATAGATGCTGTAACCATGCTATCAACACAGGTAGAGATGATGAATAAAAAGCTTGATAGTTTGCGTTCTTCGAAGGCACATCCAGTAATGCAAGGCGACACAAGTGGAACTGTGGCGAATTCTGAGTACCCACCCTACCAACCGGGCACAGAGAGCGAACAGATGAACTATATAGGTAATAATTTTAGATCTAATAATAACCCATATAGTAATAATTATAATCCAGGTTGGAGGAACCACCCAAAATTTTCATGGCGAGGTCAAGGAAATCAAGGAAATCAAAGATAACAACCTCCTCAAAATTTCCAAAATCAGCCCTATCCACAGGAAAAGAAGCCGAATCTTAAAGAGACGTTGAACAAATTCATAGCATCCATAGAAGCCCGTCTCCAAAAAACTGAGGTAACACTCGACACCCAACAAACATCGATCAAAATGATCAAGAACCAAGTTGGAGGACTTACAAAGGCAATCGGTAAAATTACCCAGTTAGTCGGACAAATTGTGAAGCTATTATCCGAACGACCGCAAGGGCGTCTACCGAGTAATACTGAAATTAATCCAAAGGAGCAAATCCAAGCCATAACAGCTCAAGAAAGCGAAGAAGTAGACGAACCCAGTCCAACACAAGGAAACGAGGTAGAAAAAGGTAAAGTTGAGGTAACACAAGACAAGCCAAAATCGGTAATCAAGGAGTACCAACCTCGCATACCATATCCCGAAGCGTTAACGAGAGACGATACAGAGGAACAGTTCGGTAAGTTTCTTAAACTTTTAAAGAAATTACATATTAACTTACCGCTACTTGAAGCTCTCTCACAGATGCCAGATTCGAGGAAATTTTTCAAACATCTCTTGACGAATAAGCGCAAATTAGACGAAGATCCACATGTGGAATTAAACGCAATGTGCTCAGCAATGTTATAGAATAGACTACCACAAAAGCTAAAAGATCCAGGGAGTTTTACAATTCCATGTTTAATTGGTAGACTAACTGTTGATAATGCGTTAGCTGATTTAGGGGCAAGCATTAATGTCATGCCTTATAAATTATTTAAACAACTAGGTTTAGGGAAACCCAAGAAAACTAGGATGAGCATTCAATTAGCTGATAAAACTGTTAGAATTCCTAGGGGTATTATCAAAGATGTTCTTGTAAAAATTGACAGATTCGTTTTCCCAGTAGATTTTGTTGTCTTAGACATGGATGAGGATAATTCGATTCCAGTAATTGTAACACCCCATACCCGAGTCCGAGGCTCAGACCGGATACGAGACATTACTATGCTTGAACATACTTAATCATGACATTACGGGCTATAAAATTTTGTTTCGAAATTAAAACTTCTCATTCTTAAACAATTCGTACATTTCATGGGCCTACGAGGCCTTAAACTCGTACTGGTAAACTTTCGAAACCTTATCGAAAAACTTTTCTTTGAAACAGGGGTTACACGCCCGTGTAATATAAGACACGCCCGTGCATAGGCATACACGCCCATGTCCTAAAACCGTGCCCTAAAACTCAGTATTCTGCCAATTTCCACACTGCCATGACATGCCCGTGGACTTAGACCGTGTACTACATCTTGATGTACTGACTTATTTCACACGACCGGGCACACGCCCATGTTCTAACCATGTGTCATGCACGGCCTTAACACACGGCCGTGGGATTAGTCCGTGGCCTATCCTTATTTATAAGACTAAGGTGCAGCGGTTACGCGACGGCCTAGACACACGCCTTGCAGTGTCCAACCGTGTGGGCACTTAGAGGCTATTTACCAAGCCAATCACCACCCTAAAACTAAGATCACATTCATACTCAATTCACTTACTCAAATTACTACATCTTTCATTGATATCAAAAAGCATACATACTTAGTCGATTTGGCCAATTTCTCTAGCCATATACAAAAAGAATAATGAACAAGATAGCCTATACTATGGCTCTTCTTAGAACATATACTCAAAATGAAGTGCCTCCTATACATGCCATACTTAATAAAACAACTTTGCTATACCAAAATGGCGATTGATAGTGTACTACAAGCTCCGACTTCAACGATCCACAAGTTAGCTTGGCGGGACTACATAGAAAGAAAGAATCAAAGGCGTAAGCATTTAGCTTAGTAAGTTTGCATATAATGTACATTCTTGCTTGATATAAACCATTTAACATAAATAATGGTATCATAGATTTTAGCTATAAAGCTTACTTACTCATACTTGATTCATACATATCTTATGAAACTTACAAATCTCATGCTTGAGAGGTAACCAAGGTACCTGTATCACTTGATCACATTGATCAGCATACTTTAACATAATAATCATTATCTATCATTCATCATTCATAACGCAAATAATGCTCACTTTCATCTTGATGCTAGCTTTGCTTTCTTAGCTTTCTTGTTATCTCATTTTAACTTTACTCGTTTGCCCGATGAATTTCTGTGAATAACCAAGGATACTAAATCTCTTCCCACGTAACATGATGCCAAAGCCATATCCTAGATATGGTCTTACATGGAATATCTCATCTTGGTTTGAAGGCTATGTCTTGAAATGGACTTATATGAAGTCTTTCTCTTGATAACTTGTTCAATGCCAAGCTTGCCTTGGACTTACATGATAACTTGTTCAATACCAAGCTTGTCTTGGACTTACATGATAACTTGCTCAATCCCAAGCTTGCCTTGGACTTACATGATAACTTGCTCAATGCCAAGCTTGCCTTGGACTTACATGATAACTTGCTCAATGCCAAGCTTGCCTTGGGCTTACATGATAACTTGCTCAATGCCAAGCTTGCCTTGGACTTACATGATAACTTGCTCAATGCCAAGCTTGTCTTGGACTTACATGATAACTTGCTTGATTTGCCGATGCCATGTTCCAAACATGGTCTTACACTAGCTCTCATAATATGGTAGATCGAGTATCCTGGGAAATTCATTTTCAATCGGGACTTGCTCATACTTAATCTCACTGATTTCTTGGTTGAACATAACATCAAATAATTCATGAAAATAGTGTACATTATACTAAGCAATTCAATGATAAAAATCATAAAACTTAGAAATCATACAAACTTACCTCAATATACAAAATGTATGTAGATGTGCAATTTAGTCCTCTACTTTGTTCTTGCCTCGGTTTCGATCCAGGCTTTGTTTTTATTGATCTATAATCATAAATAGATCATTTAAAACTCACATTGACTAAATTGACTCTTAACTCATACTTTGGAAAAATTACTATTTTGCCCCTATACTTTTTCATATTTGCACTTTTGCCCCAAGGCTCGTAAAATAATTTTCATTCAACTTTCTTAGACTATATGCTTAGCTGATTTATTTTCTCTACTATAGCCATTATCAATTCTCATTATTTCTAATAGGTATGACTAATTTCAAAACTTTTACAAACTAGTCCCTATGCTCATTTTTCATGAAATTCACTTAGAAAAAGATGTTTATCTAACATCAAACTCTCATAAACTTCCATAAAACATCATTTAGCATGCATGTCATTCATGGGTAGATTTTTGAACATGCATCTTAGCTCATTTTATAGCTAAAAATAGCTAATTCATAATACGAGGACTTCAAAAACACGAAGAATATTAAAATCGGGACTAAGATGAACTTACTAGCAAGCTTGAAAGATGAGCAAACCCTAGCTATGGTTTCTTTGAAAAATTCGGCAATGAGGAAGAAGATGATAATGATTTTTGTCATCTTTTTCCTTTATTAATCATTTAATAGATAAATGACTAAAATGCCCTTCTCTTAAAAATATCACCATTTACTAACTCATGTCCAATTTTGTCCAAAAATTATGATTTGGGAAAATTGCTATTTAAGGACTTATAATTGCTATTCTAGAGCTATTTCATACAAAATGCTTCTAGAAACTCACATTTTACAACTTTTGCAATTTGGTCCTTTTTGACCATTCAACTTCAATTTAGCAAAATTGCTTCATGAAACTTTCACACTAACATGAAAACATGGCATGAACCTTAAAAACTCATAAATTCACCTCAGATTCATGGTCTCGCACCACTATTCCGACTAGGCCCTAAATCGGGCTGTTACCTTTCTCCCCCTTAGGGATTTTCATCCTCGAAAATCTTACCAGCAAAAATGTAACATCCTAAATCGGGGCCTCTGCATTTATATATGTTTTCATGTGTATAGTATGGTTGTTATGCTAGTTTAGGGTGTTTTGGGGTCCAGGCATGAGCTAGGGGTAGGCCTGAGCCTTGGCAAAAATTTTATTTTTGGGCACCTGGAAGGGGGAGATGCTTGGGTCAGGTGTTAAGGGTGTTTGGTGGTGAGCTTTGACACAAGAAGTGCCTTGTTAAAGTGGCAAGGAGGTGCCACTTAAGAGGCAAGGGAGTGACGCCTCATGTGGGTGGATGACGCCTCGTCTGGGATGTTGGCATTGTACGACTATTTCTGCTTATTATTTTTTACGCCAAGATCAGGGGGAGTTGTACTCAGGATGGACTCTGGTGGATGACTATTGAAGGAGTCAACATATTTAAATAGGTGGTGGAGAGAAATCTGAGGAGTTTGAAGCATTCAAACGGATTTGAATAGGTGGCCAGGAGAAAAACAAGGAGAGAAAAGGGGGATTGAAGTGGGAGGTGTGTTAGCCGAATTTCAAAAGAGTTGGAAGGGGGTTGGGCATTCGGTTGAGTGTTGCTTAGAGGGGTGGCCGAATGTGGTAAGTTGGCTTTGGTGAGGGGTGAGCATTCGGCTAGTAGGGAGCATTTGGGGTTTTCTCTTTTTATTTTTCTTTTGTGCCAAAATCGAACCACTATCACATCTCAAACTTTGTATTTTGTTTTTGTCTTCTTTTCTCTCATCTGCCCAAATCCAAAACGGTCTTATAAGTTCCTTTACTCCTCATTTTCGTCCATTTCCCTTGTCTCTGAGCACCGAAGCCGAACCCTCCTTTCACCCTAGTTTATCTCTTTTGCGTTTTCTCTGAATCTCCTCAAGAACCGAAACCTCAAACCCCATTCCTCGTTTCTTCTTTGCATCTCTTCTTTTCTTGTCAGCCAAAACCTGTTGAAGCTTCAACCTTTACCGAAAACCCATCAACTTTTCTCTTTCCCTTTTCTCTATCATTTTCTATAGGAAGAAAAGCCAGGATTTGACATCTGTTTTGGGTAGTTTTTTAGTCGAATTCTTTTGGCTTTCATAATCGTTTCTTCGGTTCTTGTAACAGCGGATCGCCGTTATCTATTCTCCTCCACTCCCAATTGATTCTGCTGGTGTTGTGGTAAGTGTCCCTGCCAATTCAATCTTTTCTTATCGCGCTAAGTGCCGAAGGCAGAGACCCAATTCTATTTGATGTTTGGCCGAATGTAGGTGGGGTGTTGACGCTTTCTTTTGGACTCTCGGGATTCGGTTGGTTTGTAAATCGAGCCTGAAGCCTCAGGATTTGTCGATCTAGGTAAGGGCTTTCGCTCTACGAGTTACGTTAACCTCTTAGATTCAATTTCGTTACTTTAATCCGTTTAGTGATCAAGGTGTGTTCATGGACTCTAATGCCAGCCAAGCGGTAGGAGGGGTTGGATCTGTAAACCCAGCCCCTAGGTTTAAGAAGAGGGTTGTGTCTGTGGTTCGTGATTGGCAACCAGGTTGTGGGTCAGCATCTGAGCAAGGTAGTAGACAGATAGCGGTGGTGTCGATTAACGATAGTGTCGATGTAGAGAGCGTGGTTTTACGAGTAATCAGGTGTGTAACTCTTACACACTTCATATGTTTAATATGCTTTTTATTTGTGATCCGTCAAAAGCCGAAATAATCAGAGGAATCGATAAGTTACCCTTGTGGGTAAAAGCAAGGACTCGGGTAAGTCCATTTTGGTGGCTAACGTTAATTGTCTCTTGTTAAATCTGCATATGTCATATTTGATTACTCCTAAATGTTAAGCATGATGATGTTGTATTAAAAAGCATGTTCATGAGTATGGGTATGATGAGTGGAGGGGGAAGGTATGATTATCAGACTGTCACCAGTGGTTTGGTACCACACGTGGGTTAGCCCCACATATTAATATTTTGTGACTAAGTCTCAGTGGTTTGGAACCACCAGTGGTTAGGTACCACATAAACTTATTTCTATGACTCATCCCAGTGGTTTGGTACCACAGTGGGTTGGCCCCACATGTCGATATAAGGGATTGTCACCAGTGGTTAGGTACCACAAGTGGGTTGGCCCCACACATGATTATTTATGACTTCGGTCACCAGTGGTTAGGTACCACCAGTGGCTAGGTGCCACAAGGGGTAGAATTGGGTGTTCGGATGGATAGGTTGGATGGATTGCATGACATACATGTTGCATATGAAACTGTGTGAGAGCTTAACATCTTTGGGGATGGGGATTTATACACTGAGTCTAGGTGACTCACCCCTTCCATTACATTTTGCAGATAATTCCTAGATCGCGGAAGTGGAGCCGAAATGGACTCGAGGTGGCCATGCTCAATATTTCGGGTTTTCACTTTAATGATTATTTTGGATTTATTTTATCTTAAGTTTGGATTTTGGTTATGTAATAAGGCCATTTAAATTTTTATTTTGGGGTTATTCATTTTATTACATTTCTATAAACCGACGTTTAAACACTAAAGACATGCCTAGTAAACTCATAAAGTGGACGTTTTCAAAATTTTAACGAATTCTCGGGATTTCCAAAATTTTTACCGTCGGGTATTTATCAAACACGCAATAATAACAAGGTAACACTGTCTTCTTTAAAACTAAGTTTCGAAAGAATTTTAACCACTGGCTTCACACAACTCGGGTTTTATAAAATCAAAGGTTTTTCTTTTCAACATTGAGACGACAACTCGTTTTCCAAAAATGTTTTTTTCTGTGACATGCCAGATTCGGTCGTAGCATTTTGATCGGGTTTGGGGTGTTACAATTGTGGTATCAGAGCCAAGTTCAAAAGCTCGGCTGTGGGCCTGTGGCCCAAAATGTTTTATAAAAGGGGTTGCGAAATGGTTGAATGAGGAACATGTTTTGGAATGCATGGCACCTGAGTCTCCGGCACCAATCCGCGACGGTAAGTCTCCTAACTACTGTTTACATGAGTTAAATGCTTGCACTATGAATGCTAGTAGTAGGACCTTTACTTTAGAAACTGAAGCCGTAGGACTGTATGAACTTGCGGGAACAACTACTCTAATAAATTTCTCATAAGACTGTGCCGTAATAAATAGTGGAAGAAAGCTAACTCATAAAATTCTTAAATCAGATTAAGACGTGAACGCTAGTCATGAGCACTCGAGAACGTGGGCGTAATGTACGTAGACGTGGTAGGGGTAGGATTACTGTGTCGGAACCAGTAAGGTCTGGTCATGGGTCAGACAATGAGGTGCTGCCGCCGCCAGCTATGGGCGCAGAATTTTAGGATCAGACGGGTGGTGATGACGCAGTGTCACAGGCGATGCTGCGGGTCCTAGAGAGAGTTGCTGGTGCAGGCGTTGGAACGGGGGCTCAGAAATCTGTGTCTGAACGACTCTGGGCTAATGGAGCAGAAGTATTTAGGGGTATTTCCGGTGTAACTCCCAACACAACTGAGTACTGGCTAGAGGCAACTGAGTGCATAATGGACGATTTGGACTTTACGGCTGAGGAGAAGCTGAAAGGGATAGTGTCTCTTCTCCGGGATGAGTCTTATCAGTGGTGGCTCACAGTCAGGGATGGTGCGATGGTCGATGATATCACTTGGGATTTCTTTAAGGCAGCTTACCAGAGGAAGTACGTCGGGTCTAGTTATATAGATGTGCAGCGCAGGGTGTTCTTGAATCTGGTCTAGGGGAGTAAGTCAGTATCTGAATATGAGGCAAAATTCTTAAGGTTGAGCCGTTATGCCCGGGGTGTCATGGCTACGAAACACGAGCGCTGTGTCAGATTTGAGGACGGGCTGAGAGATGAGCTGCGAGTGTTGATTGCTCCACAGCGGGAAAGAGAATTTGCTGTCCTGGTGGAGAAGGCCAAGATAGCCGAGGAGGTGAAACGGACCGAGAGGCAAAATCAGAACAGGAATAGGGATAAGAGGAGTTTTGGGCCATCAGGGTCTGTTGGGAATCCTCAGAAAAGGGTTAGATTTGGCGGATTGAGTCAAGCTGCAAAGCCTGCTACTGCTACTCAGTGGCCGCCACGGTGCGCTCGATGTGGGAAGCCTCATTCGGGAGAGTGTTGGACAAGAAACAGAGGGTGCTTCGAGTGTGGGTCGATGGATCACTGGATAAGGGATTGTCCGCGAGGTCGGCTAGGACTCGGTCGAGGTCAGGGCGTACACAATTCAGAGAGATGGTCGGCAATCGCAGAGGGGTCGAGATCGGCCGGGGTGGTAACGCATGGACGAGGTCATGGGGCACCGGGCAGAGGTGTCGGGAATACTGATGCAAGACAGCCAGGGTTGGTCTATGCAGCGCGGCATCGAAAGGAGGGCGACGCACCAGACGTCATAACCGGTACGTTCTTAATTTTTGAATTTCCTTATACTGCTTTGATAGATGTTGGTTCGACGCACTCCTATGTTGCTAGTAGTATAGTGGGAACTATGAACTTAGCCTATGAGGTTTTTTCTAGGCAGATGACTGTAATTAGCTCTCTAGGTCACTCTATAGTAGTGGATAAACTGTATAAGGAGGTACCTCTAGAACTTCAAGGGGTAGTGTTTTTGGCTGATCTGATGGAACTGCCATTTGGGGAGTTCGATTTGATATTGGGTATGGACTGGCTAGTGAAGTACCAAGCAAGTCTGGACTGTGCAGCCAAGCGCATGGTGTTGAGGTCTGTTAAGGGTGAAGAGGTGGTGATGATAGGTGATAGAAGGAATTACTTATCAAATGTGGTATCCGCTTTGAAGGCTGAGAAAATGGTGAGGAAGGGATGTGAGGCATTCATGGTTCATGTTTGTGCATTGGAGGCCAAGGAATCAACTGGGGGGAATGTCCGAACGGTGAAGGAATTTACCGATGTGTTCCCAGAAGAGCTTCCGGGGCTGCCTCCGGATCGCGAAGTGGAGTTTGGTATAGACCTGCTACCTGGAACCGCGCCAGTGTCTATTGCCCCATATAGGATGGCACCGAAGGAGTTGGTGGAGCTAAAAGCACAAATTCAGGAGCTGTTAGATCGGGGTTTTATCCGACCAAGTGTATCTCCTTGGGGAGCACCTGTGATTTTTGTTAAAAAGAAGGACAGATCGATGCGAATGTGTATAGATTACCGTCAGCTGAATAAGTTGACGATTAAGAACAAGTACCCGTTGCCGAGGATAGACGACCTGTTTGACCAGCTTAAGGGAGCATCAGTCTTCTCTAAGATAGATTTGAGGTCGGGGTATCATCAACTTAAGGTTAAGGAGGCGGATATCCATAAGACGGCATTTCATACGCGTTACGAGCACTATGAGTTCTTGGTAATGCCATTCGGATTGACTAACGTGCCAGTAGTGTTCATGGATATGATGAATCGGGTTTTTTAACCGTATTTGGATCGGTTCATTGTGGTGTTTATAGATGATATTCTGGTGTACTCGAAGTCCGAGGAGGAGCATGATGAACATCTGCGTGTGGTTTCTGCAGATTCGAGGAGAAGCGCTTGTTCGCAAAGTTTAGTAAGTGCGACTCGGCTAGGGAAGTTACTTTCTTGGGTCATGTGGTGTCAGCTGAGGGGATTAGGGTAGACCCTCGGAAGATTGAAGCGGTGTTGGATTGGAAATCACCTAAGTCCAGTAGCGGAGATTACTGAGCTTTCAAGGTTTAGCAGGTACTACTGAAGGTTTGTGGAAGGGTTTTCCTTGATTGCAGTGCCGTTAACCAAATTGTTAAGGAAAGGGGTTCCGTTTGTGTGGTCAGACAAGCAACATGAGAGTTTTGAGAAGTTAAAGAGGATTTTGACAGAAGCTCTGGTTTTGATTCAGCTTGAAGCGGGGAAGGAGTTTACGGTCTATTGTGATGCATCGCATACTTGATGCAGGATGTGTCTTGATGCAAGAGGGGAAAGTAGTAGCGTATGCTTCTCGGCAATTGAGACCCCACGAAGTGAATTACCCGACGCATGATCCAGAGTTGGTCTGCAGTGGTTTTCGCCACGAAAATTTGGAGACATTACTTGTATGGGGAGAAGTCTATAGTGTACACGGATCATAAGAGTTTGAAATACTGCTCACTCGGAAGAAATTGAATTTGAGGCAAAATAAGGTGGATTGAGTCATTGAAGGATTACGATCGCTCGATTGAGTACCATCCGGTAAGGCTAACGTAGTGGCGACGCGTTGAGCCGCAAGGTGGTAGCGATTTAAGAGCCATGTTTGCCCACCTTAGTCCGTATGATGACGAAGTCCATTAGCGAATCGCAAGTGAAGCCGACATGGGTAAACCAGTTAAGGAAAAAGCGGTTAGTGGATGACGCGTCTTAAGTGCTCGGTATTTGCAAGTGCGTAATGGTGGATTAGAGGGTATAGCTTGAGTAGCGATGGAGTGTTATGTTTCCAAGGGAAAGTTTGTATGCCAAGAGATGTAGAGTTAAGGTAGAAGATTCTTCAGGAAGCTCATAGCAGCCCATACACTATGCATCCTGGAGGTAGTAAGATGTACCGGGATTTGCGAGAATAGTTCTGGTGGTCGGTGCAAGGCGAGGAAATAACGAAATTTGTAAGTAAGTGTCTGATGTGCCAGCAAGTCAAAGCCGAACATCAGTTACCTTCGGGTCTATTGCAGTCGGTAAAAATTCCGCAGTGGAAATGGGAAAGGATCACGATGGATTTCGTCAGTGGGCTACCCCTTACGCCTAGCAAGAAGGATACGGTCTGGGTAATTGTTGATCGTCTGACAAAGTCTGCTCATTTTATACCGGTTCGGATTGATTACTCACTTCAAAGGTTGGCTAAGTTGTATGTGGCAGAAATTGTGAGACTACATGGGGTGCCAGTGTCGATTATCTTAGATAGGGATCCTAGATTCACGTCAAGGTTTTGGAAAGCGTTGCATCAGGCATTGGGTACAAGGTTGGATTTCAGTATGGTATTTCATCCGCAGTCAGATGGGCAGTCAGAGAGGGTAATCCAGATTTTGGAAGATATGTTGAGGGGTTATGTTTTGGATTTCAGAGGTAGCTGGGAAGAATTTCTACCGTTGGCGGAGTTCGCGTACAACAATAGTTATTAGGCAAGTATCCAAATTGCACCGTATGAAGCGTTATATGGGCGGAAGTGTCGTACCCCTACGTGTTGGACAGAGTTGGGCGAGCGTCAGTTGTTGGGTCCAGAGTTGGTCGCCAAAATAGAGGATAAGGTTAAGCTGATTCGAGCTTGTCTGAAGGAAGCTTTGGACAGGCAGAAATCTTATGCCGATCTTAAGCGGAAGGATATAGAGTTTGCTGTGGGTGACAAGGTCTTTTTAAAGGTGTCGCCGTGGAAGAAAGTGCTGAGATTTGGTCGGAAGGGCAAGCTGAGCCCTAGGTTGATCGGGCCTTATCGAGTGTTGAAGCGTGTGGGACCAATAGCTTATCAGCTCGAGTTACCATCAGAATTGAGTCAGATCCATAACGTGTTTCATGTTTCCATGCTTAGACGCTATCGTTCGGATCCGTCTCATGTTGTGCCAGTGGAGGAGATTGAAGTGAGCCCAGATTTTTCTTTTGAAGAGGAACCAGTGCAGATCTTGGAGCGGGATGTCAAAGTCTTGCGCAGGAAATCAGTTCCTTTGGTAAAGGTATTATGGCGGAATCATGGAACAGAAAGAGGCCACGTGGGAGCCAGAGGATGTGATGCGGCAGCAATACCCTCAACTCTTTTGACCAGGTAATTTCGAGGCCGAAATTATTTTTAAGGGGGGTAGAACTGTAACATCCTAAATCGGGGCCTCTGCATTTATATATGTGTGCATGTGTATAGTATGGTTGTTATGCTAGTTTAGGGTGTTTTGGGGTCCAGGCATGAGCTAGGGGTAGGCTGAGCCTTGGCAAAAATTTTATTTTGGGCACCCGGAAGGGGAGATGCTTGGGTCAGTGTTAAGGGTGCTTGGTGGTGAGCTTTGACACAAGAAGTGCCTTGGTAAAGTGGCAAGGAGGCGCCATTTAAGAGGCAAGGGAGTGACGCCTCATGTGGGTGGATGGAGCCTTGGTTCGAGTCATGAGAATTTCCTTTACGCTTATTATTTTTGACGCCAAGATCGGGGGAGTTGTACTCGGGATGGACTCGGTGGATGACTATTGAAGGAGTCAACATATTTAAATAGGTGGTGGAGAGAAATCTGAGGAGTTTGAAGCATTCAAACGGATTTGAATAGGTGGCCAGGAGAAAAACAAGGAGAGAAAAGGGGGATTGAAGTGGGAGGTGTGTTAGCCGAATTTCAAAACAGTTGGAACGGGGTTGGGCATTCGGTTGAGTGTTGCTTAGAGGGGTGGTCGAATATGGTAAGTTGGCTTTGGTGAGGGGTGAGCATTCGGCTAGTAGGGAGCATTTGGGGTTTTCTCTTTTTATTTTTCTTTTGTGCCGAAATTGAACCACTCTCACATCTCAAACTTTGTATTTTGTTTTTGTCTTCTTTTCTCTCATCTGCCCAAATCCAAAACGGTCTTCTAAGTTCCTTTACTCCTCATTTTTGTCCATTTCCCTTGTCTCTGAGCATCAAAGCCGAACCCTCCTTTCACCTTAGTTTCTCTCTTTTGTGTTTTCTCTGAATCTCCTCAAGAACCGAAACCTCAAACCCCATTCCTCGTTTCTTCTTTGCATCTCTTCTTTTCTTGTCAGCTGAAACCTGTTGAAGCTTCAACCTTTGCCAAAAACCTATCAACTTTTCTCTTTCCCTTTTCTCTATCGTTTTCTATAGGAAGAAAAGCCGGGATTTGACATCTGTTTTGGGTAGTTTTTTAGCCGAATTCCTTTGGCTTTCATAATCATTTCTTCGGTTCTTGTAACAGCGGATCGCCGTTATCTATTCTCCTCCACTCCCAATCGATTCTCTTTGGTGTTGTGGTAAGTGTCCTGCGCCGATTCAATCTTTTCTTATTGCGCTAAGTGCCGAAGGCAGAGACCCAATTCTATTTGATGTTTGGCCGAATGTAGGTGGGGTGTTGACGCTTTCTTTTGGACTCTCGGGATTCGGTTGGTTTGTAAGTTGAGCCTAAAGCCTCGGGATTTGTCAATCTAGGTAAGGGCTTTCGCTCTACGAGTTACGTTAACCTCTTAGAATCAATTTCGTTGCTTTAATCCGTTTAGTGATCAAGGTGTGTTCATGGACTCTAATGCCAGCCAAGCGGTAGGAGGGGTTGGATCTGTAAACCCAGCCCCTAGGTTTAAGAAAAGGGCTGTGTCTGCGGTTCGTGATTGGCCACCAGGTTGTGGGCCGGCATCTGAGCAAGGTAGTAGACAGATAGCGGTGGTGTCGATTAACGATAGTATCGACGTGAGAGCGTGGTTTCTGAGTAATCGGTGTGTAACTCTTACACACTTCATATGTTTAATGTGCTTTGTTATTTGTGATCTCACAAAAGTTGAAATAATCAGAGGAATCGATAAGTTACCCTTGTGGGTAAAAGCAAGGACTCGGGTAAGTCCATTTTGGTGGCTAACGTTAATTGTCTCTGTTAAATCTACATATGTCATATTTGATTACTCCTAAATGTTAAGCATGATGATATTGTATTAAAAAGCATGTTCATGAGTATGGGTATGATGAGAGGAGGGGGAAGGTATGATTATCGGTCAGTCCAGTGGTTAGGTACCACACGTGGGTTGGCCCCACATATTAATATTTTGTGACTAAGTCTCAGTGGTTTGGAACCACCAGTGGTTAGGTGCCACATAAACTTATTTCTGTGACTCGTCCCAGTGGTTTGGTACCACAGTGGGTTGGCCCCACATGTCGATATAAGGGATTGTCACCAGTGGTTAGGTACCACAAGTGGGTTGGCCGCACACATGATTATTTGTGACTTCGGTCACCAGTGGTTAGGTACCACTAGTGGCTAGGTGCCACAAGGGGTAGAATTGGGTGTTCGGATGGATAGGTTGGATGGATTGCATGACATACATGTTGCATATGAAACTGTGTGAGAGCTTAACATCTTTGGGGATGGGGATTTATACACTGAGTCTCGGTGACTCACCCATTGCATTACATTTTGCAGATAATTCCTAGATCGCGGAAGTGGAGCCAGAATGGACTCGAGGTGGCCATGCTCAATATTTCAGGTTTTTACTTTAATGATTATTTTGGATTTATTTTATCTTAAGTTTGGATTTCGGTTATGTAATAAGGCCATTTAAATTTTTATTTTGGGGTTATTCATTTTGTTACATTTCTATAAACCGACGTTTAAACACTAAAGACATGCCTAATAAACTCGTAAAGTGGATGTTTTCAAAATTTTAATGAATTCTCGGGATTTCCAAAATTTTTACCGTCGGGTATTTATCAAACACGCAATAATAACAAGGTAACATTGTCTTCTTTAAAACTAAGTTTCAAAAGAATTTTAACCACTGGCTTCACACAAATCGGGTTTTATAAAATAAAGGTTTTTCTTTTCAACATTGAGATGACAACTCGTTTTCCAAAAACCTTTTTTCTATGACATGCCAGATTCGGTCGTAGCGTTTTGACCGGGTTTGGGGTGTTACAAAAAAGGTTTGGATACTGGTTTCTCATACTCTCTTCTGGTTCCCATGTGGCTTCTTCTATTCCATGTCTTTGCCACAATACTTTCACTAGGGCAATACTTTTATTTCTTAGCTGCTTGACTTCCCGAGCCAAAATCTTGACTGGTTCCTCACCATAAGTCATGTCGGGATGAATTTCTACTTCTGATGGGGTAATTACATGTGAAGGGTCTGATCGGTAGCGTCGCAACATAGACACGTGAAACTCATCATGTATATTTTCTAATTCTGATGGCAAAGTCAAACGATAAGCTATCGACCCAACTCTCTCAGTAATCTCGTAAGGTCCGATGAAACGTGGGCTTAACTTGCCTTTCCAGCCAAATCTGAGAACTTTTCTCCATGGTGATACTTTCAAGAAAACTTTATCCCCGACTTGGTACTCTATCTCTTGTCTCTTTAAATCTGAATAGGATTTCATGCATGCGAGGGCAGCTTTTAAACATTCTCGTATCACTTTCACTTTCTCTTGACTTCTCGACCAAATCAATCCCGTGAATTTGGTTTTCCTTGAGTTTAGTCCAAAATAAAGGCGTTTTGCACTTACGCTCATATAGATCCTCATAAGGTGCCATCTTTAAACTTGACTGAAAACTATTGTTGTAGGCAAATTCTACCAATGGGAGGAACTTTTCCCAACTGCCTTGGAATTCTAGAATGCAACATCTGAGCATATCCTCAAGCACTTGAATTACCCTCTCTAACTGGCCGTCAGTTTGAGGATGAAAGGCCGTACTAAAGTTCAACTTTGTACCTAGGGCCTCTTGTAACTTTTTCCAAAATCTGGATGTGAACCTCGGATCTCTATCCGATATGATTGACAAAGGGACTCCGTGAAGTCTTACTATTTCTGAAACATACAAGTTTGCCAATTTGTCGAGTGAGTAATCTACTCGTACAGGTATAAAATGGGTTGACTTAGTGAGTCTATCAACTACAACCCATATAGCATTCTTCTTTCTTGGTGACAACGGTAAACCCGTTACAAAATCCATAGTAATACGGTCCCATTTCCACTCGGGAACCAAAATGGGTTGAAGCAAACCTGAAGGTACTTGGTGTTCAGCCTTTACTTACTGACAAATCAAGCATTTGGAAACAAACTCTGAAATATCTTTCTTCATTCTCGGCCACCAATACTGTTGCTTCAAGTCATTATACATCTTGGTACTACCCAGATGTACAGATAAACATCCATCAGAATTAATCCGAAAGTCAGATTCAACATCTGACTCGCACTGAACTCTCTTGACTTGCAATTTGCTATCTTCTTTCTGAGCCTCAACGATCTCTTGGAGAAATACTGGTCTAGCTCTCAACTCAGCTAGAATAGAACCATCATCGGATAAAGTTATCCATGAATTCATTGTCCTTAATGCAAAAAGGGACTTCCTGCTCAAAGCATCGGCGACCACATTCGCCTTGCCAGGATGGTAGTCAATAACTAACTCATAGTCTTTTATCAACTCCAACCATCTTCTTTGCCTCAAGTTTAATTCTTTCTGCGTCATCAAATACTTCAAACTTTTGTGATCAGTGTATATCCGACATCTCTCACCATAAAAATGATGTCTCCATATCTTCAATGCGAAGACTATGGCTGCCAACTCTAGATCGTGTGTTGGATAATTCTTCTCATGAGGCTTCAACTGTCTTGAGGCATAAGTAATCACTTTGCCTTCTTGCATAAGCACACAACCTAATCCATTTAAGGATGCATCGCTGTAAACTATGAACTCTTTCCCCATCTCAGGTTGTACTAAGACTGGAGCTTCTGTCAATAATGCTTTCAGTTTCTCAAAACTGTGCCGGCATATTTCTGTCCACTCAAACTTCACATTTTTCTGTAACAATTTCATCATCGGGGTTGTAATCATAGAAAACCTCTTGATGAATCGTCTATAATAACCAGCTAAGCCTAGGAAACTTCTAATCTCAGAGACATTCTTCGGTGGTTTCCAGTCCATAATGGCCGAGATCTTACTTGGGTCTACTCGAACCCCTTCTCCTGAGACAATATGTCCCAGAAATCCTACTTCATTGAGCCAAAACTCACTTTTACTGAACTTGGCATACAACTGATTTTCTCGAAGAATCTGTAAAATTGTCCGTAGGTGCTCAAAGCATGCTCATTCTCATCTCGGAATAAATCAAGATGTCGTCAATAAAAACGACTACAAACTTGTCGAGTATGGTGCGAAGATGCGGTTCATTAAGTCCATGAATACTGCAGAGCATTGGTCAAACCAAAAGGCATGACTAAAAATTCATAATGCCCATACCTTGTTCGGCGATCTTGGATACATCTCGATTCCTTTAGTCTTAATCGTAATAATACCCGATCTCAAGTCTATATTAGAGAACACGGTGGCTCCTTTCAATTGATCGAACAAATCATCGATCCTTGGCAATGGGTACTTGTTCTTTCTCGTCACTTTATTAAGTCGACGGTAATCTATGCACAATCTCATAGTGCCATCCTTCTTTTCACAAATAAAACTGGAGCACCCTAGGGAGAACAACTTGACCTTGCAAAGCCTTTGTCTGTTAACTCTTGCAATCGTGTCTTCAACTCTTTCAACTCCGTTGGAGCCATTCATGTAAGTAATAGATAGATATTGCGATCAAGACGAGCTAGCTCAATGCTGAATTCAACTTCTCTCGATTGGAGGTAATCCCGGTAATTCTTCAGAAAGACATCCAAGTACTCACATACTATCTGCATCGACTCAATCTTTGACCCGGTTTCTTTATCATTCATCATAAAGGCCGATATGCCCCATACCCTTTTCTCATGTATTTCATGTGTAAAGTCATATGGGAAATCACAACCGGCAACCTACTCTGTTCATCCGATTCTATGTGAAGGTGTCCCCATTCTCACATCTCATCTCAATGTATTTCTTCCCACAATTAATCTGTTACATTATGGGCGATCAACTATCCATACCGAGAATGAGGTCAAACTCATCAAATGGTAACAACATAAGGTTTGATTTAAAACAATAACCTCTAATCATTAATGGACAATCTTTACATACTTCATCAACTAACACACTCTTGCTTAAAGGATTAGACACCTTAATCATAAATTCTGTAGAGTCTATAGGCATACTCAAATCGGATACTAATTTTATGCAAATGTAAAAGTGTGTGGATCCGGGATCTATTAAAGCAATAATTTTGATATCATGAAGAGAAAAGGTACCCGTAATAACATCATGGGAAGATGCCTCTTCGCGGCCTTGAATGGCATAAGTCCTTGCAGTGCTCTACCCTTGGGTCTCGCAGCCTGCTCTCTAGGGTTACCTCTTCCCCTTGCCCCACTTCCTGGGTTACTCTGCGGTCTTCCTCGGACCATACCCCCGGATCTCGGGTTCTGAGTTCTTTCTTCTTTCATCATATCTGGACAATCTTTTATATAGTGGTCTTGAGAACCACATCTAAAGCATGCATTTTCATGTGCTCGACATTCTCCAAGATGACGCTTTGCCACACTTGTGGGCATTCGGTCTGTCGAATCTAATGTTACCAACACTTGCAATCAAGTAGTCTATGCTTTATTCCCTGAATATTGCTTGCTCTTATCTTTATTTGAAAACCCAATGGAAGTAGCCGATCGGGTAGGGAAATCTCTTGACTTCTTGGATGAAGATTGGAATGACTTATTCCATTTGTCTCTTTCTAGAGTCACGAGACTCCATTTCGATTTCTTCTTCTCTTTTACTAGTTCTTGGCTTTACAAGCCCTTTCGAATAGCACCACAAATTCCTTCATTCTAGGACAAAGAACAAACAGTTTGATGTCCTCATTCAGCCATCTTCAAATATTTTACTCATGATGGCTTCGTGGACACACATTCTCGAGCGTATTTGTTTGAGTCTTACAAACTCACGCTCATAGTTAGTCACCGACATCTTGCCTTGCTTCATTCTAGGAATTCTTTCCTTTTACGGTCCACAAACCTTTGATCGATATACTTTTTCTTGAACTCTTCTTGGAAGAATTCCCATGTGATCTTCTCCTTGGTACCATCGATACAAGGGTGTTCCACCATTGATAGGCGTAATCGCTTAAAAGGAGACTACACACTTCATGCTTTCTCAGTGTGCATGATAATTCATTAAATACCACGATGGTATTTCTAACCGAACTCACTCTTTCTGGATCGTCATCTTTTCTAGCCTAGAATTCTTACGCCTTTATGTTTCTGATCCTATCAACTGGAGGCTTAACTTCTCTTGTCACCTCTACTACTTGAGGGCTACTGGGAATAGGTTGTGGAGCAGGTGGGGGTGGAGGGTTGTACATTTGGGTTCGCATGAGCGAACTCGAATACCACGTATTCATCATATGGAGGAAGGCTTCTCTAGCCCCTTCTCCTCCTTCTTGACTCACCGTAGTGGGTCTATTCTCATTCTCATTTGACACTTGTCCCTTCAATGGAGCCGCGCGCATTACTTTCTCGTCATCCGCCATATCTCTTTCAGATCCATTTACTAAATGTATAAACATAATTTAAGTCGTCGAGTCATCACACTATCATTATAAAAACATTCTCACGTATGGCATGTATAGCTAGACTCGTGCTCATGCTACATTAGTCCTAGAACCGACTAAATCGTAGCTCTGATACCACTAAATGTAACACCCCATACCCGAGTCCGAGAATCAAACTGGATACGAGACATTACTATGCTTGAACATACTTAATCATGACATTACGGCTATAAAATTCCGTTCTGAAATTAAAAATTCTCATTCTTAAACAATTCGTACATTTCACGGGCCTACGAGGCCTTAAACTCGTACTGGTAAACTTTCGAAACCTTATCGAAAAACTTTTCTTTGAAACAGGGGTTACATGCCCGTGCATAGGCATACACGCCCATGTCCTCAGACCGTGCCCTAAAACTCAGTATTCTACCGATTTCCACACGGCCATGACACTCCCGTGGACTTAGACCGTGTACTACATCTTGATATACTGACTTATTTCACACGACCGGGCACACGCCCATGTTCTAATCGTGTGTCATGCACGGCCTCAACACACGGCCGTGGGATTAGTCTGTGGCCTATCCTTCTTTATAAGACTAAGGTGCAGTTTACGCACGGCCTAGACACACGCACGTGTGTCCAATCGTGTGGGCACTTAGAGGCTATTTACCAAGCCAATCACCACCCTGAAACTAAGATCACATTCATACTCAATTTAATTACTCAAATTACTACATCTTTCATTGATATCAAAAAGCATACATACTTAGTCGATTTGGCCAATTTCTCTAGCCATATACAAAAAGAATAATGAACAAGATAGCCTATACTATGGCTCTTCTTAAAACATATACTCAAAATGAAGTGCCTCCTATACATGCCATACTTAATAAAATAACTTTGCTATACCAAAATGGCGATTGATAGTGTGCTACGAGCTCCGACTTCAACGATCCACAAGTTAGCTTGCCGGGACTACACAGAAAGAAAGAATCAAAGGCGTAAGCATTTAGCTTAGTAAGTTTGCATATAATGTATATTCTTGCTTGATATAAACCATTTAACATAAATAATGGTATCATAGATTTCAGCTATAAAGCTTACTTACTCATACTTGATTCATACATATCTTATGAAACTTACCAATCTCATGCTTGAGAGGTAACCAAGGTACCTGTATCACTTGATCACATTGATCAGCATACTTTAACATAATAATCATTATCTATCATTCATCATTCATAACGCAAATAATGCTCACTTTCATCTTGATGCTAGCTTTGCTTTCTTAGCTTTCTTGTTATCTCATTTTAACTTTACTCATTTTCCCGATGAATTTTTGCGAATAACCGAGGATACTAAATCTCTTCCCACGTAACATGATGCCAAAGCCATATCCTAGATATGGTCTTACATGGAATATCTCATCTTGGTTTCAAGGCCATGTCTTGAAATGGACTTATATGAAGTCTTTCTCTTGATAACTTGTTCAATGCCAAGATTGCCTTGGACTTACATGATAACTTGTTCAATGCCAAGCTTGTCTTGGACTTACATGATAACTTGCTCAATGCCAAGCTTGCCTTGGACTTACATGATAACTTGCTCAATTCCAAGCTTGCCTTGGACTTACATGATAACTTGCTCAATGCCAAGCTTGCCTTGGACTTACATGATAACTTGCTCAATGCCAAGCTTACCTTGGAATTACATGATAACTTGCTCAATGCCAAGCTTGTCTTGGACTTACATGATAACTTGCTTGATTTGCCGATGCCATGTTCCAAACATGGTCTTACACTGGCTCTCATAATGTGGTAGATCGAGTATCCTGGGAAATTCATTTTCAATCGGGACTTGCTCATACTTAATCTCACTGATTTCTTGGTTGAACATAACATCAAATAATTCATGAAAATAGTGTATATTATACTAGGCAATTCAATGATAAAAATCATAAAACTTAGAAATCATACAAACTTACCTCAATATACAAAATGTATGTAGTTGTGTAATTTAGTCCTCTACTTTGTTCTTGCCTCGGTTTCGATCCGGGCTTTGTTTTTCTTGATCTATAATCATAAATAGATCATTTAAAACTCACATTGACTAAATTGACTCTTAACTCATACTTTGGCAAAATTACTATTTTGCCCCTATACATTCTCATATTTGTACTTTTACCCCAAGGCTCGTAAAATAATTTTCATTCAACTTTCTTAGACTACATGCTTAGCTGATTTATTTTCTATACTATAGCCATTATCAATTCTCATTATTTCTAATAGGTATGACTAATTTCAAAACTTTTACAAACTAGTCCCTATGCTCATTTTTCATGAAATTCACTTAGAAAAAGATGTTTATCTAACATCAAACTCTCATAAACTTCCATAAAACATCATTTAGCATGCATGTCATTCATGGGTAGATTTTTGAACATGCATCTTAGCTCATTTTATAGCTAAAAATAGCTAATTCATAATCGAGGACTTCAAAACACGAAGAATATTAAAATCGGGACTAAGATGAACTTACTAGCAAGCTTGAAAGATGAGCAAACCCTATCTATGGTTTCTTTGAAAATTTCGGCAATGAGGAAGAAGATGATAATGATTTTTGTCATCTTTTTTTCTTTTATTAATCATTTAATAGGTAAATGACCAAAATGCCCTTCTCTTAAAAATATCACCATTTACTAACTCATGTCCAATTTTGTCCAAAAATTATGATTTGGGAAAATTGCTATTTAAGGACTTATAATTGCTATTCTAGAGCTATTTCATACAAAATGCTTCTAGAAACTCACATTTTACAACTTTTGCAATTTGGTCCTTTTTGACCATTCAACTTCAATTTAGCAAAATTGCTTCATGAAACTTTCACACTAACATGCAAACATGGCATGAACCTTAAAAACTCATAAATTCACCTCAGATTCGTGCTCTCGCACCACTATTCTGACTAGGCCCTAAATCGGGCTGTTACACTAATTTTAGGAAGACCCTTTTTAGCGACTACCAGGACTAAAATTGATGTTGATGCAGGAGAACGGTCACCCTCAAGGCTCTCGACTCGGATAGAACATCGAGTAATCAAGGTGAGAACGTAAATTCTACTGATAACCATTCGGTTAACCCTTATTTTCAGGAAGCACCACCAAAGAATACAACTGAACCCGATCCTAAACCCCATGCCAACAAAGAAATAACTCATGAGGAACGAGGGATTCAGATCGATGATCTAGGCGAGTGGAAGACACACTTTAAGGAGAAATTAGGGATACACGACAACGAATCGGAACCACACAAGATAAAACCGAAGGAGCCCCTAAAAGAGCTAATAGGAATAACAAACCACTTCAAAATAGGGGACCAGGTACTGTTAGATCAGGCAGATCCTCGAATATCTCCTCCGGACCCTAACACAAACAAAGAAATACCTTTTAGGGTAACCAGTGTTTTCCCATACGAAACAGTCGAGGTAAGTAATCTTATTTTTGGTACTTTTACTATAAACGCATCTTGATTTAAATCTTTTCACGAGAATACAAATGATGGCATGAGAAAGGACTTTCAACTCCTCCAACCACCCTGACAATGCAAACGAGAGGAGAGTCTAGCTTAAGACTATAAATGAGCGCTTCTCGGGAGGCAACTCGAGCACTAACATAACTTATTCTCACATTTTGCTTTAAATTTATTTCTCTTTTCTTCTTTTCTTTCTGAACACTTAGTTATAAACTAACCAGAAGTGCAGATTTCCAAGTCACACGGCCGTGGCCGTGGTCGTGGCCGTGTGGACCATAAGAATCCCTGTACTGACATAACAGAGGCCGTGTGAATCAGTTCCAACCACTTTTCGACGTCACGGATCCAACCACTACACCATGGGCACCGACAAAGGGGCACGGCCGTGCACCATGACCGTGTGAAGCTATTGACTTTCCAACCACGGACAGAACACGCCCGTGCCTTAAAACCGTGCCAACATACTGACTTGTCGAACACAGGCTAGACACGAGCGTGGGGTAACCAACACACCTAGGAACATGGCCGTACGAGTTGGCCGTGTGAATCGACACACCCTCCATCCATGGGCGTGGGAGAGCCTCAGATACAAAATTTTATTTAAACCCCACAGCCCTCCCCCTTCACCCCACCTTCTTCCATCTTTTTTTTCTTTCAAAAATCTCTCTCCTTTCCTTAGAAACAAAGCCTCTATCACTCTTGAGCTAAGCTAGAACCATGCCAAAGAAGCGGAAGGAATCAAGCACAATCTCCTCCAAGGAGACCGATCTACATAAGTTCATGACGGCCGCTTCATTCTCACAACAAGCCAAGGATATTTGAGGCTATCTAGTTTTTAATTCGTTTTTCTCTTTTGCTTGAATTTCCTTATCTGTACTTCTCTTCTGCTTAAATTAGTTTATTTTATTTTCTTAGTGTCAGGTTCTAAAGGTTGCTAGGGAATCACGCCACGACCACCACCATATCCACAGCCTTAGAAATCACACCCAACAATAAGGACTCCATAGTCCATTTTTCTTTTCCTTTAGTTCTCGTTTCATCTTTATTTTTCTCCACTTTAGCTTGCTTTTCCTTAATTATTTAAATAGTATAGTTTTAATTATTATTAGTATATCCTGGCTAATCTTGCATGAGCTACCCAATTTCTTCATCTAGCGCAGGGTCGTCACCCAGAACGACCCCTCCAACATATCGTTCATCCAACTCAAGGAATTCATCCATAATTCAAGGAGTTTCACTTATCCCCATATCTTCTGATCTGAACATTACATTTATATTATCTATCTTTGTACATTGAGGGCAATGTACATCTTAAGTATGGGGGGTGAATCTTAGACGTAGTACCAAACTTTTTTCATTATTCTCAAAATCCCTGAATTTAGTCTTATTTGAAAGTAATTTCCTCATATTACTAATTAGGATGAAATTTCTGATGATTTATGATTTTTATTGATATGTTATAGATTAAGTCATTGATAATTGTGCATTAATAATTAAATTCTAAGAATACTAGAGAATCAAGCATAATAAGTCTATTTTTCTGAATTAAAAATTTTCTAGGTCGTCTACCTGAATTTAAATATTACCTTTAAATTTGATATTTACAAGGTTGATGTCAAAAATACCCTTAATTTTTGTGAGTTTTTGAGCCTTATAGAGCATAAATTCTTTTTCTTGCTCACTTTATGGATTATGAGTATGTCAACACTGATTTGTTATTCTAGAACTTGCATCGATTATACATGTCGAGACCACACTTTTGATTTGATATACAGAGATGATAAAGGCACCTAGGTTTTAACCCACTAACTCCATTAAAAGCCTACCTTCACAAATTAACCCCTAGTGAACCCCTTTTAATCCTAACAACCCTATTTATTGACTCACCCACTAATATTAACCCAAAACCCTTTGTAATTGTTATCACCATTCTTTCTAACTACCCCTATATCGAGATTTGATCTGATTAGTTGCCTAATTATGAATTTTAGTAATTTATCCTTTATTATGTATTTATTATGTACTTAAAAAAAATGACGAAGTATATTCATTATTAGTTATGTGATTAAACGAGCTTATACATTTATTTAAATTCCAAATATCAAAGAAGAAGCTCGTATTATTAGTATTATTAGTTTTCAATTGATGTAATTATTATTATTAGTTCAGTAGTTCATAGTTAGGTAATTTTTCAATTCAATCTCGATTCTAGCCCTCTAATTCAGCCTTATTCCACACCTTAACCCTAGCCCTATTACAACCCTAACAAAGACCTTTTGATTTGTGTTTCATCTCATATTTCAGTGGTGGAGATTTGATTTTCATGCAAGCCCATGGGATTAACTCTTCATGTTCGACTTTTGAGTGCCTAAATTTTGAACCTTAAACACTTTGAGTGATTTGAGTGAATCTTTAGTGAGGATGTCAATCCTTGACAATTTCGAATCAGAGGTAATTATATAGATGAAGGGAAACACCTATGTTTTGTGCTACAAAATATAAGGCTTATAGTGTTTGAATTTTTAGGACACTTTGAGTTAAATTATCCATGTATAAATTATCCCTTAATTATGATGAGACACTATCAATGACTATTATGAATTATAGGAAGTTCGTTTTAATTGTAAGTTGAGAATTTTGCTTGAGGACAAGCTAAAGCTTATGTGTGGGGGTATTTGATAAACCGAAATAGTAACATATTTTAATCCCACATTTAGTATGCTTTTGGATGAATTATCCCTTGATTTATGTAAAAAGGTGCTCTTAATCCTTTCTTTTCATGTCTTATACTCAGGAAAGCACCCAAGGATAAAAAGAACGAGAAACGGGCTCAAAACGGACCAAAAATGGGCCAAAGAGGAAATCGACACGGCCTGGACTTGGACCCACACGGCCGTGCCAAGTCAATCATCTAGAACACGGTCTAACCCCGACTCACACGGCCGTGTCTCATTAAAAAATTCTGATCACGGCCTGGCCACGATTCACACGGACGTGCGCCATGGCCGTGCCTCTGCCGTGGAGAAGAGCAATTTCATTCGGGAAAGGATACTTAGGGAGAAAGAAACATATTTCAAAAGCCTATAAATACACCCTAAGTATGACCTAAAAAGGGGAGCCCAAAGCCATTTTCTAGGGGCGTTGTGCTAGGCCAGAGAAGACAGATTTGTGGGGATTCACTCAGGGATAGCCAGTTGATCCATCTCAAGAAGCCAGACTTATACTCAAGATGGAGGATCTCTCCTTCAATTCCTTCAGGGGGTTTTAGGGATTTCTTATGTTTTGTTTTATCTTTTCTCTTGAGATGTTTTCCTTTATTGTTATGAACTAAACCCTTCGGATACCCAAGGATGAAACCTATGATGAATCTTGTTATTGTTTTCTGAATTATATGATAAATACTTAGTTTGTTTTTAATTATGTGAGCTTAATCCAAATTTAATGTGCTTAGGTGGAGGAGGAATAGACCCTGGCTAAGAGTAGATCCAACATAATTAAGCAGAGTTGATCGTACGCCTAGAGATAGGGTGACGAGATTTTGCCGGATTAGGGTGAAACCTAATATGGGAATCCATAGATCGATTTCTTGCTATTCTAGGGGGTTATTATAAGAGAACGAGAGTTCCACTAATTAACCTAGGGTTAGACGTTATTCGCCTCGAGAGAGGGTTTAATATACGTTAGGGAGTCTTACGGATCAAACTAAGTGAATAAATCGTATGGTTCAGTATTAGATAACTAGTGAAGTCTAGGTGGATTCTTCCTAGGGCATCATCTAAATCAACTGAGTTTTTTTCCAAGTTATTTTCCAAATTCATTCTTCTTTGTCTTAGAGTCTTTAGTTTAGTAGTCAATTAATTTAGATTAGATAAATAATCTCTCTTTATTTTTTAGGCTAGATAATAAGAAGAAAGTTAGTATTAGTACTTTTAGTTCCTTTGGGTTCGATAATCTGGTCTTGCCTAAGCTATACTACTGTTCGATAGGTGCACTTGCCTCAATCGTTGTCAGAGTTAGTTTCCAGGTTCGATCATTCTTATTAAAAATTTTAAAGCTCTGATTCACAGCGATCAACATATGCAGTCCAAAAATATTTCAAATCACTTAAAAATCGTTTCTTTAAAACCAATCTTTAAAACCCAAATCCACAGCCGAGTTTTGTAACCTGGCTCTGATACCACTAAGTGTAACACCCCAAACCCGGCCTAGACGTTATGGCTGAATCTGGCAATGCCACATGATAGTGCTTTAGAAATCGCAATGACGTTAAGATCATTTCTCTGTTTGTACCACTTTTCATTATCCTATGCTAACTTCAAAAACATGTCTTTTGTTTTCAAACATTATCCATTTTCAAAACGTTATACTTTGCAGAAGCTTTTTTTTTTAAAATAGTTTGCGAATTTGTGTGTATTTTGATAAAATGTTTGTTTGTATTGAAAACTTGAGTTTTTCTACTACTAGCGGTAAAACCATAAACGTTGTAAATCCCAAATTTAAACAAAAATCTGTAATGGCCATAATTACATAATTTTTTCCCAGATATAACCAAAACCATAAATAAGTATAAAACCCGTGAATCTATCGTGAAGCAGAAGCAGTGGTCACTGTCAAGTCATCCGTTGCACTGATCCGTCTAATACTGGGGATTACCTGAACAATTTTTACAGAAAAATGTGAGTTTCACAACTCAGTGTGTAATCCCCACATATATCATACAAATAGAGTAATCATCAGATATCAGAAATCAACAGACTGGGACCAGAGCCCATTACAGAAATCAGTTTGGGCCTTAGTCCACTCAGATGCAGAATTAGATATATATATTAGGGCCTTAGCCCAATCAGATACAGAATCAGATATATATTAGGGCCTTAGCCCATCTTAGTTATAATATGCAGGACAGAACAGAATAACAAGGTCCTACCCACTAGCCTTTACATACCAACGCCGTCCAACCTTACACATCATGTGGGGATAAAATCAACCCACCCATCCCTACACACCATGCTGTACCGAAATGCGGCACATAATTAGATAATTGCAGCTGAGCTGCCAGATAATCAGGCTTAATAGCCTTTCAGATACTTCCTCCAATATCATCAACCCACCCCAATGTAATGCATCATACAATACATGACATGCAAATATACAAATAATGGATCATACATTCAGTTCAGTACAGATTTCATATCATATAATCGGGTCACACAAATAAGGGTCTAAGTATCACTTACCGACCCTACAGCAAGTCCACAGTTGACTTGGGCGACCCGTGCAACCATACAGATTATTTTAGAAAAATGGGCTTAGACGCCCATGTGGCCTGCCCGTGTGAGCCCACACGACCCAAATTGGCCTTGGCCGTGTGGATCACACGAGCTGGCCCAGCATTCCACACGTCCGTATGGTTCCCGTGTGGGCCCACACGGCCCAATAGGTCGAGCCTGTGTGTCGCACACGGCCTTGCCCGGCCATCACACAGCCGTGTCACCTGCGCACGGCCTGGCTTGTCGATCACACGGCCGTGTTGTGGCTCACAGCCTTGCATACGGCCTACCACACGGCCCGCCACACGGTCGTGTGACGTCGATAGAATCGTTTTTCGGCTTTTGTCGATTCACATTTTCTATGTTTCCGGGTACACACCTTGTATCAGTCCGGTTTATACCCTAGTCGGAACAGTGGTTTCGGGACCACAAATTCGAGTCAGTAAAATATTTTAATATTATTTTCTATGCTTTTGATATGTGATTAAGCATGTGGTAACATTCCGTAAGTTAATTTGTCTGTCTGTGTGTTTAATTTGATAAAAGGACTAAATCGTGAAAAAGGTAAAAGTAGCCTTCTAATTGATTGAGTAGCCTGATTGTTGTGTCTCCTTAAATAGGAGGATTTATGTTGCAAATTTGCCAAAAGTAAGAGTAGTGGACGGCATAATGAAAAAATATGTTGTCTTATATATATTATATAAAAGTTTAGTTAAAGAAAATAACATATTATATGTTATAATAATAATAAAAACAAAGCTTGGAAATAGTGCTCATTTTACATGTTCTTCCACCGAATATTGAAAGAAAAGAAAGAGCTTAAGCTTTGTTTTATTCGGCACTTGTAAGCTTAAATTAAGGTGAGTTTTGACTTCGGTTTTTGATAATTTTTACGTTTTTGTAACCGTTGCTTCGTATACTACAAAACCCATGTCTTAATTTTGAGAATTAATAATGTTTTTGAAATGAGAATTTGATGAACTCATGTGATTTGTGATGTTTAATAGTGAAAAAAAATGAAAGATATGTGTTTGATTATCATAGTTTGTATTTGATGTTTTGTTGAATTTGAGTATTTTGGATTAAATTGAGAAAATGATTATTTGAGGGACTAAATTGTGAAATAAATGAAATCTATGGATTAATATGACCATAGTGAATATTCGGCCAAACATGGGTACAAGTTAATTTGATGTATTTTGTGATTTTGTAAATTAGGGACTAAATTGTCCAAATGTGAAAATGTAAGGGCTAATTTGCAAATTGCCCTAAATATGTGTATTTTGATTGAATTGAATAAGTTGATAAATAAAAGGGTTAAATTTGAATATGTATAGATCAAGAACCGAAGAAATCGGACTTAGATCGCGGGAAAGCGAAAGTAACCGAGTAGCCGTATCCGTTTCAGTAAAATCAAATCTGAGGTTAAGTCATTATACAAATAAATGAGTTTGAATTGAATTATATATGTTTATATGACTATTGATAATGATGAATGCACATGAGATGATATACACATGAATTCCGAGATAGGATTGGTATGATGTCAATATCCAATAAGTTCCGTTTGAACCTAGGAATAGATAGGATTAACTATATCATGGCATAGGTGTCTGTTGAGTAATCCGAGTAAGACCACTCGTGCGGACACGATGGCATCGATATCTGCTTACGTGTAAGACCATGTCCGAGACATTGGCATCGTATTAATCCGAGTAAGACCACGCTCTGGGGCGGTGGCATCAATATCTGCTTACGTGTAAGACCATGTCCGGGACATTGGCATCGTATTAATTGAGTAAGACCGTGCGGGGACGATGGCATCGATATCTCGCTACGTGTAAGACCATGTTCGGGACATTGGCATCGTATTAATCCGAGTAAGACCACATGCGGGACAGTGGCATCGATATCTGCATTTACGTGTAAGACCATGTCCGGGACATTGGCGTCGTATTAATCCGAGTAAGACCACATGCGGGACGATGGCATCGATATCTGCTTACGTGTAAGACCATGTCCGGGACATTGGCATCGTATTAATCCGAGTAAGACCCTGTCTGGGACAGTGGCATCGATATCTATTTACGTGTAAGACCATGTCTGGGACATTGGCATCTTATTAATTCGAATAAGACCCTGTCTGGGACAGTAGCATCGATATCTGTTTACGTGTAAGACCATGTCTGGGACATTGGCATCGTATTAATTCGTGTAAGACCCTGTTTGGGACAGTGGCATCGATATCCAATTACATTTAAGACCACGTTTGGGACGTTGGCATTGTATAACTATTCCGGGCACTCTGCGTATTCTATTAGATTCCGAACGGTTCAATGGTCAATTTCAAGAAATGAATGATTATTTGAATTGTACATATGTTTCAGGTATGTTTGATAAGTACACTTTGTGTATATAAGAAGGTAAGTATTTTTTTAAACTTACCTAGATGAATTATGCATTTGAATATGAGAATGTAAGTGTGTTATATGAATAGAGAAGCTATGAGCTAATAAAGTATATAGTGATATGCAAGATTGAAAGATGTATGGCCTAAGTGTATGTACTAAGAAGAATTATGATTGTGCAACTGAGCCATTAGAGAACTTAGATTGATTATATGTTTTCAATGCTTATATGCTAAGTTTAATTGTATATGGCTTACTAAGTTTTGAAAGCTTACTTTGTGTGTGTTTTCTCTGTATTATAGATCGTCAAAGCTACTAAAGGCTCGGGGACCATCGAGGATCGTCATCACACTTCACAAACTCATTTTGGTATCTTTTGGAAATGTATATAGCTAGATATGACATGTACAGGCTAGATATTTGGTTTAGAATGAGATGTGAACTTAGCAATGTGATTTGGCTAGTTAAGTGTTGGTAATATGCGTTAATGAATATGATAAATGGTGCACGATTTGGTATGGTTTGATAGCATATGAAATGGTTAACTTTATGGTAAGTGTATGGATGAACTATGCTTGTGTATACATGAGTTTTAGTCTTGTAAATTGGCATGAATGGAATTGGATTGGAATGTAGAGATTGGATGATTATTTTGATATGTTTTTGGTAGTCAAATGCGCATGAGATGTATTGGTAATTTGCTTATAGGTATGACCCTAATGTGGGTGGCATTTTGGCCTTACAAATGGCCTATTTTGCCACACGGTTGTGGCACACGGGCGTGCCTGATGACCGTGGGTGTAAGTCAGTATTTAGCTAAGAGTACACGGCCATGGCACACGGACGTGCCTAATAGCCGTGTGGTTTAGTCAGGATCGACCACGACCAAGGTACACGGGCGTGCTTGGTGGCTGTGGAGTTAAGTCTGGTTCGACCACGGGGGAGAAACATGGGCGTGTGTGTAACCCCTGAAACTTAGAAAAGTTTTATATTTTTGAGAATTTCCGTATGTGTTCCGGTTTAGTCCCGACTCTGTTTAAAGCATGACTAAGGTCTCGTTGACCTATAGATGGGACTTGATGAGTGTGATTGATGATTTATTTTACGAATTGTCTGTTAAAGTTTTCGATCTATTTGGTAACACCTATAACCCTAATCCAGCGACAGATACGGGATAGGGGTGTTACACACCTGGTTTTGTTTGAAGCTAAACCGAGCTCCAGGCACTCTAGGACCTAAATATTGACCAACAAACACTGAATCAATCGATTTTAATGCGAACTTAACTCAAAACTGATCGTTGTATTTCAGAGTTTTAAATTTATAATGATCGATCCTGGAACTAACTATAACAACGATTGACGAAAGTGCACCTATCGAACAGTAGTATAGCTTAGGCAAGACCGGATTGTCGAACCCAAAGGAACTAAAAGTACAAATACTAACTTTCTTTCTATTATTTAGTCTAAAATAAGTAAAGTTGTTTATTAATCTAAATTAACTAATTACTAAGCTAAAGACGCAAAGACAAAAAGAATGAATTGGGGAAATACTTGGGAAAAACTCAGTTGATTAAGACGATATACCCTTAGGAAGAATCCACCTAGACTTCACTTGTTATCTAACACCGAACGCATTTATTTATTCACTTGACTTGATCCGTAGGACTCCCTAATTTATATTAAACCCTCTCTCGAGGCGAATAACATCTAACCCTAGGTTGACTAATTGAAATCTCTTTCTAATTAAAACCCCTAGAATAGCAGTAAATCGATCTATGGACTCCCATATTAGGTTTCACCCTAATCCGGCAAAATCTCGTCACCCTATCTCTAGGCTCGCGATCAACTCCGCTTAATTATGCTAGATCTACTCTTAAGCAGGGACTTTTGCTCCACCACCTAAGCACATTCAACTTGAATTAATATCCGCGAAATATCAACACAAGAATTAAGCACACATAATCAAGAACAAATCAAGTATTTATCATATAGTTCAGAAAACAATAACAAGATTCATCTAGGTTTCATCCCCCTTCAGGTATCTGAAGGTTTAGTTCGTAACAATAAAGGAAAACATCTTAGAAGAAAAGATAAAACAAAACATAAGAAATCCCTAAAACTCCCTGAAAGAATTGAAGGAGAGATCCTCCATTTTGAGTAGAATTCCGGCTTCTGGAGATGGATCAACTGGCTATCCCTTGAGAGTTTCCCACAAATCTGACCTTTTCGGCTCAGCTCCTTGGCCTAGCTAACCGCCCTCTTTTAGGTCATACCTAGGGTCTTTATATAGGCTTTTGAAATAGGTTTCTTTGCCCCTAAGTATCCTTTTCTGAGTGAAATTACTCTCCTCCACGGCAGGGGCACGGCCATGGCACACGCCCGTGTGAATCGTGGCCAGGCCGTGTTGGACTCCGTTAATGAGGCATGGCCATGTAGATCGACTTCAGGCCGTGTTCTAGTATATTTGAGGAGGCACGACCGTGTGGGATTTAGTCCAGGCCGTGTCGATTTCTTCTTTGGCCCATTTTGGTCCGTTTTGAGCCCGTTTCTCGTTCTTTTTATTCTTGGGTGCTTTCCTGAGTATAAGACATGAAAAGAAAGGATTAGGAGCACCTTTTTACATAAAACAAAGGATAAATCATCCAAAAGTATGCTAAATGTGGGATTAAAATATGTTACTATTTTGGTTTATCAAATACCCCCACACTTAAGCTTTTGCTTGTCCTCTAGCAAAAATTCTCAACTTACAATTAAAACGAACTTTCTATAATTCATAATTCCTATCAACAATGTTTCATCATAATTCATAGATAATTTATACATGGATAATTCAATTCAAAGAGTCCTAAAGATTCAAACAATCTAAGTCATAGATTTGTAGCTCGAAAATATAGGCGTCTCCCCTTATCTAAATAATTACCTTTAATTCAAAACTGACAAGGATTGACATCCTCACAAAAGATTCACTCAAATCACTCAAAGTGTTTAAGGTTCAAAATTTAGAGTCGAACATGAAAAGTTAATCTCATAGGCTTGCCTGAAAATCAAGTCTCCACCACTGTAATATGAGATGATGCACAAATCAAAAGGTCTTTAATTAGGGTTGTAACGGGGCTAGGGTTAAGGTGTGGATAGAGGCTGAATTAGAAGGTTAGAATCGAGATTGAATTGACAAATTACCTAACTAGAAACAATAAACTGAATAATTACATAATGGATTGAAACTTTAAACTAATAACACGAGCTTCTTCTTCAATAAATAGACTTTAACTGTACAAGCTCGCCTTTCATCGTACTAATACTGAATATACTTTTATATATATATATATAATACATCTATTCATATACTAAGATGAAATAATTAGGTAGCTTAATCAAATCAAATCTCGATATAAGGGAAGTCGAAAAAGAATGGTTATAACAAATACAAAGGGTTTTGGGTTAATATTAGTGGTTATGTCAATAAAAAGGGTTGTTAGGATTAAAAGGGGTTCACTATGGGTTAATTGTGAAGGTAGGCTTTTAATGGAGTTAGTGGGTTAAAACTTAGGTGCCTTAATCATCTCTGTATATCAAATCATAGGTGTGGTCTCGATATGTATAAACGAGGCAAGTTCTAGAATAACAAATCAATGTTGACATACTCATAATCAACAAAGTGAGCATGAAAAAGAATATATTCTCTATAAGGCTCAAAACTCACAAAAATTATGGGTATTTTTGACATCAACCTCCGTAAATTTCAAACTTCAAAGTAATATTTAAATTCAGTTCAACAACCTAGCAAATTTTAATTGAAAAAAATGGACTTATCATGCTTGATTCTTTAGTATCTTAAAATTTAATTATCAATGTACAATTATCAATGACTTAATCTAAAACATATCAATAAAAATCATAAATCATCAGAAATTTCTTCTTAATTAGTAATATGAGGAAATTACTTAAAAACAAGACTAAATTCAGGGATTTGAGAACAATGCAAAAAGTTTGGTACCTAATTTCAGGAATTTGAGAATAATGAAAAAATTAGGCACCTTTTTAAGTTGTTCACCCCCCACTTAAGATGTACATTGCCCTCAATGTAAAAAGATAGATAATAGCAAAATAAAATCATAAAATCATAAGATGTGGAGAGAAGTGAAACTTCCTGAATTTTGGATGAAGTTAATGAAAAGAAACAGGATAGGATTGGAGGTGAATGTGGGGAAGCGCCTCGAACCATTTGAACTTGAATCCTCAAAGTAGCCGGTCTGATTTTATTGTATCCTAATCTAAATCTAAATGGCATGAAGAATAAGAGGAATATAATAAAGAAAATAAATAAAAATAAAAATAAAAATAAATAATGGAAAATGAAAGAAGAAAGACAACTGGAAAAGAAAAAGGAAGAAGGGGGTTAAATAGAAATTATGGATCTGGTGGTTGCCCCTGCCCTTGTACCTTCCTGCGGTGGCCACACGGCCATGGCCACGGCCGTGTGGTATGGAAATCTGTACCTTGGTTAGTTTATGGTTAGGTGCTATAAGGAAAAATAAAAGTAAAAATAAAAAATGTAAAAATTAATGGGGTTAGTGCTCGGGTTGCCTCCCAAGAAGCGCTCGTTTAGAGTCTTAAGCTAGACTTTACCTCTCATTCATATGGTCATGGTGGTTTGAGGAGGTGAAAATCCTTTCTCATGCGATCAATTCGGTTATTGATATAAAATTTAAGTCGAGTAATGTTTTCCTCAAAAGTGCCGAAATTAGAATGTGTTACCTCGACCGTTCCATCTGGGAAGATTTTGAGTACTTGATCTCCTATCTTAAGCTGGGTTGTCCCATTATTAATTTCATCATGGAGTTTCCTCGTCTTTGCTTCGTGTGTTTTTAGTCTCTCCTTGAAGTGTGTCTTCCATTCGTCTAGTTCATCGATCCAAAGTCTTCGTTCCTTATGAATTTCTTCTTTATCGACACGAGGTCTAGGATCTGGCATCTGCGAAAGAGCGTCTAGAAACGGCAAGTTAATAAGAAATTTCTTTGAAAGTTTAAGAGACTTACCGATTTGTTCCTCTATGTGGTCTTTCTTTAATGATTCGGGATATGGTATGCGAGGTTGGTACTCTTTGATTACCGATTTTGGCTTATTATTACTTACCTCAACCTTACCTTCTTTGACCACATTCTCTTGCTTTGAGTTGGGCTCGTCTAACCCTTCACTTTCTTGAGCTGATATGGCTTGGATTTTCTCCTTTGGGTTAATCTCAGTGTTGCTTGGTAGACGCCCTTGTGGTCGTTCAGAAATTATCTTTGCGAGTTGTCCAACTATGTTAGTAAGTTGTCCAACTGTCTTAGTGAGTTCCCCAACTTGGCTCTCGATCCCTTTAATTGATGCTTGTTGATTCTTAAGGGTGGTCTTAGTGTCTTGGAGAAGGTTATCTCTGGCTACCATGAATTTTGTCATCATCTCCTCGAGGTTCGACTCCTCTTCCTGTTGGTAAGGTGGTTGTTGAAAATTTGTAGGAAGTTCCGATCCTTGGCTACTTTGATCATCCCACGAGAAATTTGGATGGTACCTCCAACCTGTATTATAAGTGCCATTATAAAAATTATTTTGAGATCTAGAATAGTTACCCATATAGTGGACTTGTTCGTTCTCTATGCCATATCCGTAGGGTGGGTACTCAGGATTCGCCACGCCTCCGCTTGTTTTCGTCGCATAATCGATGATATCTCTGCGAATAACACAAATCATCAAACTTTTTATTTAACATCTCTAATCGGTTTGATAGCCTTGTTATTGGGCCGAGGTTGTAGATATCGGCTGCTTTTGTTGGCTTTGTCCTCATAACTTGCCACGAGATAGTTATTCAAAGCCCATCTCCTCTATCTCAAAAATCAAATAAAAGAAAATTTAGCAAAGTAAAAAAATAAAAAAATAATAATAATAATAATGGCTAAAGTAATAAAAATAGAGTTTTCTTAATATTTTAGTTTCCCGACAACGGCGCCAAAAACTTGATCGTTGTATTTCGAGTTTTAAATTTATAATGATCGATCCTGAACTAACTATAACAACGATTGAGGCGAGTGCACCTATCGAACAGAGAGTATAGCTTAGGCATGACCGGATTGTCGAACCCAAAGGAACTAAAAGTACTAATACTAACTTTTTTTCTATTATTTAGCCTAAAATAAGTGAAGTTGTTTATTAATCTAAATTAACTAATTACTAAGCTAAAGACGCAAAGACAAAAAGAATGAATTGGGGAAATACTTGGGAAAAACTCAGTTGATTAAGACGATACCCTTAGGAAGAATCCACCTAGACTTCACTTGTTATCTAACACCGAACTGCATTTATTTATTCACTTGACTTGATCCGTAGGACTCCTAATTTATATTAAACCCTCTCTCGAGGCGAATAACGTCTAACCCTAGGTTGATTAATTGAAATCTCTTTCTAATTAAAACCCCTAGAATAGTAGTAAATCGATCCATGGACTCCCATATTAGGTTTCACCCTAATTCGGCAAAATCTCGTCACCCTATCTCTAGGCGCGCGATCAACTCCGCTTAATTATGCTAGATCTACTCTTAAGCAGAGACTTTTGCTCCACCACCTAAGCACATTCAACTTGAATTAATATCCGTGAAATATCAACACAAGAATTAAGCACACATAATCAAGAACAAATCAAGTATTTATCATATAGTTTAAAAAACAATAACAAGATTCATCTAGGTTTCATCCCCTTCGTATCTCAAGGTTTAGTTCAGAACAATAAAGGAAAACATCTCGAAAGAAAAGATAAAACAAAACATAATAAATCCCTAAAACTCCCTGAAGGAATTGAAGGAGAGATCCTCCGTCTTGAGTAGAATTCCGCTTCGGAGATGGATCAACTGGCTATCCCTTGAGAGTTTCCCACAAATCGACCTTTTCGGCTCGGCTCTTGGCCTAGCTAACCGCCTCTTTTTAGGTTATACCTAGGTCTTTATATAGGCTTTTGAAATAGGTTTCTTTGCCCCTAAGTATCCTTTTCCGAGTGAAATTACTCTCCTCCATGGCAGGGGCACGGCCATGGCGCACGCCCGTGTGAATCGTGGCCAGGCCGTGTTGGACTCTGTTAATGAGGCACGGCCGTGTAGATCGACTTCAGGCCGTGTTCTTGTATATTTGAGGAGGCACGGCCGTGTGGGATTTAGTCTAGGCCGTGTCGATTTCTTCTTTGGCCCATTTTGGTCCGTTTTGAGCCCGTTTCTCGTTCTTTTTATTCTTGGGTGCTTTCCTGAGTATAAGACATGAAAAGAAAGGATTAAGAGCACCTTTTTACATAAATCAAGGGATAAATCATCCAAAAGTATGCTAAATGTGGGATTAAAATATGTTACTATTTCGGTTTATCAAAACCCGAAATGAGGAATGCACCCCTTAAGCGACGGAAAACTTACCGACAACGAAACAAAACCCCCAATGGCTCAAATCCCTGACGAAGCACCGATTAATGATTGCTCTTCACCTAAACCGAAAGAACCATAACAACTTTCATTCAGAAAACAACTATGGAACCAATAAGATATTGACAGAACAAATACTTACCGAGTAAGCGAAACGAATGAGGCAAGGGAAAAAGGAGATGAATCAAAAGTAAAAACGCAGAGAGGGGAAGGGGAGAAAAAGCAAAAATTTGGCAGAGAAGCAAAAAGAAAAACAAACGACAGGAAAAATTTTGGAAGAACTGGAGAGAAACTGAAACTGTGCTTTTTGGGGAAACAATCAGAATATTTGTTGATAATCCCGAAATCTCAACTTCCCCCCACTAACTCCACCAACCCACTGCCATCAGAATTCCAATTTTACTCAAACACTTACACGGCACCCAGTAAAAAAAATTCAATTCCCTTACTCGCGCAAGGATTCGAAGACAAGACCTCTAGCAGACTAACACTCCACTTAACCGCCAGACCAGCAGGCCCATTCTAATATGTTTTTTTACAAACAATTAAACTTAAGCCTACTAAACCAGAGTAAGGCTTTATTCATAAAAATACTAAACTTTGCCCAAGGCAAGGCTTGAACTTGGGACCTCTCCCACACACCCAGAACACTTAACCACTAAAGTAGATACACAGTTGTGTCACAAATTTACAAAAGTCGGCATAAGAAAATTGGGGCGTTACAATCTTCTAAGAGTCATCTGCTCCAATGCCCAAGACAAAGCATCTCTCCAATTAGATTTGATAGACGACATATTAGTCTTTCAATCGGTTTGCTCATTTCTAATTAGACTAAGGATATGTTTAGGTTTTTCTATCAATACAAGTTGTCTTTCCGTACTACGATCCGACCACGTAATATAGCTTAGTATCAGTTTAAACATTAGACAACCAATGAGCAACATCTGCTTCCATTTTGCTTTGCATGAAAAAACCATATGAGGAAAATTATACAAAGTATATTAATGTAACCAATGAATTTTTTTTATTAGCCAATCTGTTCGAAAAAATTACAAGTATACATTGACGAAAATACTACACTCAGGGCACCAAATCCAGCATTCCTCATTTTAACTAACACGTTCTCAAGTACACCTTTTGGGCATACTAAGGACCTACCAACTAATTGTAGTGTTATCGACGTGTTTTTCAACTCCCCTAATATGAGTTTCACATAGATTGATAGGGGTATTAAAATGATACTGGCCCCTAAATAAAAAATGGCCTTGCTAAAATATCTATCCCCTATCTCTATAGGAATTGTAAAACTACCCAGATCTTTTAATTTCGGGGGTATTTTCTTAGCAATGATAGCACTAAAAATGGCATCTATGTTAAATTTATTAAGATGTGTTTCATTGCAATCTATTTTATAAATTTAGTTTACAATATGAGTAGTCAATTCTTTTCATAAATTTATTATGATAGAGAAATTCGCTTCAAGAAAATTGATTGCGTATTTGAATTAAGCCTTCAATTAAGCATGAGGTTCAAGAAGAGGGTAAAGCTTGAGGAACTAAAATTAAAGATTAGTTTGAAAACTAGTTGTGTATTTTAATCGAGTCATTGGATGGCGATTTTGCTTCTCGATGGCAAGGAATCTACCTAATAAGGACAAGACATGTCCCTGCCCCTTGCTCATTCCCAATGTTTTTTTATTTTTATTTTTACCTTTTAACACAAGAAAAAACAGTAAATCACCTTTTCGAGTGACGATTTAGTGCGAAATTCCATTTTCATTGTTCATTTCATACTATTTTGGTAAAATAATCTTAGTCATACTATTTAAATCAGTGATAAAGCTATATATATGATTGTGGGGTTAACTTATATACTTTTTTAATTTATAAATTTGATGGATTGACTCTACAAAAAATTTGAAAAATGACTCACCAAATTTAAATATATATATATTTTATAAAAAATTATTTTATATAAAAATAATTTGATCTCTTTCCACTCACCAAAAACCCAAAAATCCTTCTTCCTTTTATTATTGTTATTTTGATAAAGAGAGGCATTTCAGTACATAGCTTACACTAAAACTTGTCTCTTAATTCCATTGTCGCTCACATCATTGTGTATCACTTGCAAAGTCTCATACGGTGGTTGTAAAGGCTTGAAACCCTAAAGGAAGCTTGAATGCATAGTTCGCAAGCATATCAGCAGCCATGTTTCCTTCTCTATAAACATGAACTATCTTCACCTCCCAATTCCTCCTAAGTAGTCGATAAACTGCCCGAGCAATAGCCAAACTCGAAACATTATCTTGCGATTGCTGCAACAAAGTAACAACACTGTCGAAACCATTTTAAAATTGTTTGGAAAATGGGGTCGACTTTAAAAAAATGAAAATGGGAGTCGTCACCAATCCCTTTTTACTTAGGTGTGATTGGATCACCTTGCAAAACATTTTATTTTAAAACATTTAATTTTGGTCTACGAAAAACAAGAAAAACGGGTTCGGGAGTCGGTTATGTATGAGGAAGGATTAGCACCCTCATAACGCCCAAAAATTGATACCTAATCAATAAAATCATGTCCAAATGTTTAAAATTTAAAAGTATTTAAAAATATGATTTCTTTAAAGAAACTTCAAGCAATTTAAAAATTTGAGACTTTCTTGTTCCGAAAGAATATAAACATCACATCCAACACGTTAGGACATGATATTTTAAAACCTTCATAATCAAAATCATCTCACGATTTACAAAACTTGTTTAAAAGGATATTTAGTTATTCAGCCAAACGGAAAATCGCAACCCAACACGTTAGGGCACTATTTCCCGAATTTCTAAATACCAAAAAATTGCCTTATTTTTAAAAAACCTTTAAACGAAATATAGCGATTTTGCAAAAAAAAAATGTATTTTATATTTTAAACAATAATCCATGTGACAACATTGCATTTATACATAAATATTAAAAGCAATTAATATATTAACATTTAATATAAATAATATAGGATACAACTAAAATAACTACACTAAAGTAATCATGAAATAATAAATAAATAAAAGGGCATTGCATGTACAAATATATAAAGCAATATATAAAACAATTAAAAATACTAAATAAATATTAAAATATATATATAATTTAATACACATAAAAGATAATACATAATAATATATATAATAATTTTGAATAAAGATATTTTCAAAAATATAATATAAATAATATATGATATAATATAATATTATGTAATATAAATATTTTGAAAACATATAATATTAATATAAAATAATAATATATAATGAAAATAATTTTAAGTTAAATAAAAAATAAAAAATAATAGTTTAATATATAAAGATATTACATAGAAAAAATATATATATAAATTTATACTATTAATGTATTAATATATAAATAATAAAGAAAATAATATAGATTATCTAATATAGTAAAATAATTTAATACAATATTAAAATAATAAAATAAAAGGATAAAAAGGAAATTAAAACAAAGAAACAGGGATCAAAATGGCAATTTTGCCAAGTTTTAAAACGGCGTCGTTATGATTTTGACCTTTAAAGCAGTCTGAGGGACTAAATCGAAGCAGAGAGAAAATTTTAGGGCTCAATTAAAAAATAAAAAATTTAAATTAAACTTAAATTAAAAAAATAAAATTGCGGAAGGGCCAAAATGGAAATTAACCCATTTTTAAACAAAACGCGCGGATCCCTTCGGGTCGGGTCAACTGTGCGCGGATCCTGGGTGAAACGGCGTCGTTTTGGCTCTTAAACCCCTGATGCAAAACGGCGTCGTTTTCATTTCCTATTTAAAGCCAAATTTTTAGAAAAAAAAACATTAGTTCTCTGTTTTTTTTTTTTTTAAAATCAGATCTCCAAAAAAAACCCTCTCTCCTTGTTTCTTCTAGGCGATTTACGGAATTCGCTCGTGAGGCTCCGATCATTGCCTCACCGCCACACTCATCAAAAGTGTACGCGGCTCGAAAATTTTAAAAAAGGTATTTTTCCGCTTTTTTTTTGTATTTTAATATATATATATATATATATATATATAGTATATAGCTAAAAAGGATAAAAAAGAAAAAAAAAAGAAATAGTACTCGGATATAGAGAAAAAATAAAAAAATGAAAAAAACAATCTTTTGAAATAACCTCTGTTTTTATTGCTTGCGTATTCTGTATTGGTATTTTTCTGTATGTATTCTTTCTGTCTATCGTGTTTTTTTTTTACAGATTATCATAGGGTTTTTATAACCCTCGAAATGAAAAATAAAAACGGAAAGAAAATTATTCCATATTTGTTGCTGTGATTTGCTTCCTTTTTCGTGCAGGTGAAGAGCGGCGGAGATCGTGGCGATGAGGCGCGTTGATGGCGGCATGACTCACGGGCGGAGGTGTGATCGAAGGCGCGGGTACGAGGATCTGATTGCGGCGCAAAGGGCTGAGGCGCTGCGAGGTGGCGCTTGGGTTCCTGCTTGCGGCGCGAATCTCCTGCTAGGGTTTCCAGCAGCTGAAACTGTTTTGGGCTTCTTTAGTTTTTGGGCCACTGGGTATTTGGGTGTTAGTTTAGTTGGGGTCTGGTTTGGGGTGTAATTGGGTAGGACTTGTCTGTTGGGCTTTAAGGGTTTGTTTTGTAAAATAGACTGTAAGGGACATTTTATTATTTTTTGTTTTGTTTTTCTTTTCTGGATAAAATGGGCCCGGGCAAAAATGGGCCACTACAACACAATTTCCTTTTATTTTATTTCTACATTTCTCATTCTTTCACATTCTCTCTAGAATTTTACAAGATAGGTGATCAATCTTTCAATACTTTCAAGTGAGTCTCTCTAATTTGGTAACAATTTTTTCCTTTAAATTTTATTGATTAATATTTAGAAAATTAAAATTGTGGCTTTACTTGTGATAGATTAGGATTTTTTATGCAAGATTCAATTTTTTTATTGATTGAATGATCTTGAAATATTGCATTCTCATTACACTAAAAAACATTTAAGTGATTTCTATTTTTGTGAAAGAAAATTACTAGTTGAATAATGGTTTTATATAAACTTTTATATGTTTTGATTTATTTATTTAAAATGTTTAATTTGTGAAAGAAAAATATTTTAAAATAAAATCTACTTTTGAGGTAGAAGAACTACAAGAAAAAAGACTCAATAACTGAAGTAAGATACAAACCAAATCAAGAAAAAAAAATCTAAAAAGTGAAGTAAAATTTAGACGTGATAACCTTCTAGCCTTCCAAGATTAAGAACTAAAATTACATATTATCATCCAAATGATAAAAACAATATGAGGGCATATTTACAAAAAAAAAATATGGTCAGCCTTGACATCACAACTTTCCCCAAATAAAATTTGTGGGCTAATATTATGCATTAATTTTTTTAGGATTAATGTTATGCATTAGTTTATACGATGTTTTTAACTTTTTAATTTTTTTTTAAATTTAACCTCACAATCTAATTTTTTTTGTTTCCACCCATTATTTCAGTAATTAATATTTTTAGTATTATTTAATTAAGTTTGATAATTTATGTTGTTATATTTAAAAAAGAAACACCTACTCATCTTTTAAAACTAAAGTTAATTGAATCAGAGATCCCCAAATTATGATTATCATTTTAAATTGGTCTTTAAACTTTAAAACCCTCTAATTAGATCCTCAAATTATCGGTGTTATTTTAATCAAGTCTTTTTGTTATTAAAACCGTTAAATTACTCTTCAAACCTTATGTAATTAATTTAAAATGAAAATTTTAAATAAATAGAATATTGTAGCAAAAATTTTAAAAGTAAAAACTAAAAATAAACTAAAATTAAAAAAAAAAAGGGTGAACAACAGAACTTCTATAAAAGTTTTGAAAACCTCGTAACTAATAACTTTAAAACTAATATTTTTGCAATATTCATTTTTCGTAAAATTTTTATTTTAAATTATGCAACATAAGATTTGATGTATCATTTAACAATTGAATTAATTATTTTAGTAACGAAATGACCTAATTGATATGACCTAATAGTTTAAGGATGTAATTAGAATAATTTGAAGTTTAAGGACCAATTTAAAATAAAAGTCATAATTTGAGAATATTTGAAGCAATTAATTCTTAAAATTAATGTACTTGGTTAGTAGAAAAAAATGTATAAGGGACATTCTGTCAAATCAAAGCGATAAACTTTGATAGTTGTGATATTTTTTTTTATCAGTTTGGTATCTATACTTTTATTCCGTATAGCTCGTTGGCTCAATTTAATTTTTTATTTTAAAAAAATAATTTGACCAATGACACATTTTCACATGTCAAAATTTAAAAAAAAAAAGTAAAATAAAACAATAATAAAAATTAAAAAAATTATAAAACTTAGAAAATTATAAAAACTAAAAAAATCATAATCTATTTTTAAAAAATATAAAAAATTATTTCTTAAAATTATAAGTAAGAAAAAATTTTAAAAAGATTTATAAAATTTTAAAAATGAGTTTGTTTGAAATTTTAGGTTTTTAGGTTTTTTATGAAAAATTTTAAGATTTTTATGCTCTTTTTTTGTATTTTTATGATTTTTTTAATATTCTTTAAGGAATTTTGATTTTTTAAAGTAAAAAAGAAACCATAAAATTTTTAAATATTTTATAAAATTTTCTAAAAGAACCCCTAATATTTCAAAAAAAAATTATGATTTTTTAAATTCTTTCTAAGATTTGCATGAATATAAATTTAATTATTTTTATAATTTTTTTAAAATAGATTAGGATTTGTTTTAGTTTTTATTTTTAAAATTTTTAAGTGAAATTGAAATTAGTTTGACACATGGTAGTGTGTTATTAATTGTTTTATATTTTTAGTAAAAAATTGAGTTGTGATTAGACTTGATCACAGGTCGATTCATAATTTCAAGTTCGTTTTTTAGACTCGGGCCTTGCTTGACCTAAAAAATAGGCTTAAAATTCTACTTAAGCTCGACATATATTAAAAATGCTAAACTCGAGCCCAACTCGACCACCGGTATTAATTTTAAAATGTCATTTTCATTTATCCTCTATAGACTTTCACTCAAAGATGAAGATAACACGAAACTATCATAAGAACCTACCAATCTCTACAAGAAAAAAGAAGAGAAAAAAATTAATGCAAAAAAGAAGAAAAATACAATCTTGATATATATAAAGTGAAAAACAGGGTAAAACAAAGAAGGGAAAAAACAATGGCAACAGAGTAAGGAAAAAGATCAAAGCTATCAGCTCCAACATATCCCACTATAATTTTACCACCAAGACCACCCATTCATGGCTTATTTCAATCAGGTTTAGGGTTAAGTCCAGGTCCTATGACACTGGTTTCAACTTTTTTCTTAGATCCTGACTCAACAAATAGGTCTTTTTCTCAGCTTTTAGCTGGTGCCATGGCTTCACCTGGAGCTAAACTGCCTTACAACTTCATGGATGATTCATTTATGGAAGTGGGTTTTGAAAATGGAGGTGAAAAAAAAATCTGGGTTTAAACAAAATAGACCTTTGAATTACTTGTTTGATGTTTCTTAGTTTAGATTTGATAGAAACTATTTTTGGATTTTTGTTAGTATAGGTATGAATATTCTATTCGAGATCTGGCCTATTTAGAAAATGGATTTTAATTTTTGACTAAATTTATTTTTTAGATTTATATTTTTGTCAAAATTTTTGAATGGATATTTAGGATTAGATGAATAGCCTAATCCATAATCAGGCTTAATTGGGATAACGGTATTACATAATTAAAGTATATAGGTCAAACCGATAATAAAAATAAAATACAGTTGCTAAACTAATAAGAAAATAGTATAAATATCATAGGTCGAAAGAGGTATTAAGCTAAAAATACACTAAGCTAAATTTATTTTTTTTCTCTGGAAGTGTTGAATCATGAATGTGAAGTTTCTTTTACAGCGAGAAATAAAAAGATGAAACCATTGATATGCCCCAACCCAAAGCTAACCCCTTCAATTGTTGTCCTCCAGAATTCTTTTTCTTTTTTGGGTTCATTATTGTCCTCGAGAATTTTGGTAATACTATCAAGATCATGATCATGATCGTGATCCATTTACATTTTGCGGAATAACACGGTTTCATCAACATATATCTATTCATAGCAAATGTTCTCCAAAATCGACTGATTTTGTTCGGATTTTGCTTTGCTTCTTAGATATAAAGCATGCAACTTGCCGTCGACAATGAATACAACGTCGTCCTTTTATCAGGATATATTTCTGCGCAGGTTTTGACTTTTCATCAGGTATGATAAATGAAACCCATTATTAAGTCGAACAAGAACTGATTCAACCACCTTCCTGCAAACCCATGTTGCGGTGATGCCAGTAGCCGATTTCGCATGGTTGACATTCTCCTACTCTCAGTATGTGGCCTAATGACGAAAAAATCTTCACATATTCCTTGATAAATATTTGCATATATAGAATTCATGCTATGTCGAGCCTAGTGACCCTGGCCTTTCGCTTTTATGTCGAGCCATGGTTACGCAATCCCTATTTACTTTTGGGTGTATGGCGTATATTTTTTTTTCTCTAGCTGGCTGGCTGCGGAGATATAAATGCTGGTATTTTGGTACTCAAAAATTTATATTTCCACAAGAATTCGACTTTTAGCATAATTAGTTCTTGCGTTTAGTTGAATCGATTCCTACATTATTTTTAAGAATAACATCTAATAACAAAGCTTTTTTCTGTAAGAATTTTTTATGCTATAAGCAGATGCATCATTCATACACGTGCTTCAAAATTTTCAGGATAAAGTGAGGATGGGGTAATACAGTCGTTGTAACATGAGAGAAGATATCAAATTCTGAAAAAAAAAAAAAAGACCAAATATCTCAGTGTCTATTCTTTTTTCTGAAATGGGAATATATTCTGACTTAAAAAAATAATACCAAAAAAATGTGAAGAGATGATGAAAATACAAGCTCACATCAGATAGATGATGAGATGAAAACCAAATGCCCCCATTTCTTGAATTACATAGTTTGCTTGAACATCTCTCGGCTAATTTACCCTAATAATATAAAAAAATATCTTCTTAAATGTGCTCTCAGTAGGATTATTCACCAAATTGGTATGTTTAGTAGGTGGTGCTTTTCTCATAGGCGGCACCACCAAATTTTTTTAATAATTTTTTTTATTTTTTAAAAAAATATTATTTTATTAGTGATGCCATGTACATAGGCGGCACCACTTTTATATCGAGTCAAAATACGGGTTAAAATACGGGTTAAAATACCCGTGACTGCCGCGCGTGACGCCACCTGGACTGGCGGCACCAGTCCCTTCCCCTCCGCCGCGCCTTGCACATTGCATTTTGCGGTGTTAAGTTTCTTTGAAAGGGGAAAAAAATATGAGAATGGGAGACCTTATAAGCATGTCCCCCTTAAGAGGAAGGTGTGGAAGTGAGAAAATAAAGTGAGAAAGAAAGGAGATGAAGGAGAAGAAAGAAAGGAAAAAAAAAGGTATGTATTATTTTACTAAATATTTTTTTTTTTAAATTTAAAGGGTTTAGTTATATTTTTTATGTAACACCCCTAACCCATATCTGTTGCTGAAACAGGGTTATGGAGCATTAGCGGACTTTACGAATTAATTACAAACATTTCATAATCTTTAATACATATATCATAACTCATTCATAAAACACTCATATGGCCCTTTATATGGGCCCTCGAAGCCCAAAATAGGCGTATAAATGTAACACCCCTAACCCATATCCGTTGCCGAAACAGGGTTATGGAGCATTTTCAGACTTAACGGATTAATTAACTCATTCATAAAACACTCATATGGTCCCTTATATGGGCCCTCGAAGCCCAAAATAGGCGTATAAATGTAACACCCCTAACCCATATCCGTTGCCGGAACAGGGTTATGGAGCATTATCGAACTTTACGGATTAATTACGAACATTTCATAATCTTTAATACATATATCATAACTCATTCATAAAACATTCATATGGTCCCTTATATGGGCCCTCGAAGCCCAAAATAGGCGTTAGAAGTAAATCGGGACTCAACCGGAGACTTCAAGAAATATTTTGCAAAATGTCAAAAATTTTCTTAGAAGCAGGGGACACACGCCCGTGTGGCCAGACCGTGTGGCTCACACGGCCCAAGACACGGGCATGCCTCCTGGCCCTGTGAGCCATACGGTCTGGCCACATGGGTGTGTGTCCCCTGTTTCTAAGAAAATTTGACATTTTACGAAAAATTCTTGAAGTCTCCGGTTGAGTCCCGATTTACTTCTGACACTTATTTTGGGCTTCGAGGGCCCATATAAGGGACCATATGAGTGTTTTATGAATGAGTTATGATATATGTATTAAAGATTATGAAATGTTCGTAATTAATCCGTAAAGTTCAGTAATGCTCCATAACCCTGTTCCGACAACGGATATGGGTAAGGGGTGTTACATTTTATATTGTGAATTTTTTTGTTATTAATTATTATAAATTGTTTGTGTTTAGTGTTTATGGTTTAATGTTTTTTATGAATGTAATTTTTTTATAATTATTTTAAAATTTTTTTGTTAGTAATTTATGGTTATGTTATAATTTGTTTGTGTTTTAGTTTAGTGTTTTGTGAATTTTTATTAATGTAAATTTTTTGTTTTTTTAATTATTTTATAGTTATTTTGTTAATAATTTATGATTAGGTTATAAATTGTTCTGTTTAGTTTAGTGTTTTGTGATTTTTTATTAATGCAATTTTTTAAGAAAAATTATTTTATAGTTATTTTGTTAGTAATTTATGATTAGGTTATAAATTGTTAGTGTTTAGTTTAGTGTTTTGTGATTTTTTATTAATGTAAATTTTTTATAATGTAATTTTATTTGTTATTTATTTATTTGACAATTTTTATTGATTTATTGAAATGTTGATTAAATTTGTTTTTATATAATTTTATAGGTTGTTTGAAAGAAACTAAACATGTATGTTTCTTTTTTTATTTTTTTATTCGTATGTTTTTTATGTTTAGATAGTTTATGTTTATTTTAATTATATTATTATTGTAAACTAACATAAATTTTTTTTATTTTAAGTAAAATATGGGAAATTATGAGATATTTTTATTTTTATTTTACTGAGTTTTTTGTTACTCACGTATTTACTGTGTTTTTTTGTTTCTCAAATTCCAAATTATTTACTATGTTTTATGCAACAAATTAAATGAATTCATTTTTCTAATTGCAGATTTGCAACAAATGGGTTCTTTGATTAATAATGATAATCACATATCAAGTACTATTAATGAGATGGTAATGGAATTGTTATTTGTTACTCACGTCATTTATGAAATTAAATTAGATTATATTAACTACTTTGCTAATTTAATAATGTCAGGGCTCGTACCGCGCATTAAGGGGTCGTGTTAATAATGTAGGTTTTTTGCCAGATGAACACCTAATGCCATACTTAGAGTTAGTTGGATTCGGATCAATGGCATTGATCCGGACCTTTGATCTGCGATACGACTTAATATCCGCTTTGGTTAAGTGATAGCGTCCGGAGACCCACACATTTCATTTGCCGTGCGGGGAGTGCATCATCACTCTACAGGATGTTGCATTGCAACTCGGGCTCCCCATCGTCAGGAATGCGATTATGGGTGTAAGTTCGATCTCTAGGCCAACCGCCCTTTGCTATGACTTACTTGGACGCTCGCCCAGTGAGGAAAAATTTACGGGTTTGAGGTTTTCATGGCTAAAGGTCAATTTCGAGCATTTGTCGAGTACTGCCAGTGAATGGGAGGTGATGCACACCATTCGAGCTTACATTATGCACCTTATAGGGGTGTACTTATGTCGGATGCAAACAGAAACAAGGTCCATTTGATGTACTTGCCCCTATTATCTAATTTGCATAACATCCGTTCGTACAGCTGGGGGTCCGCAGTGTTAGCCATGTTGTATCGTGAACTTTGTCGAACAATAGATCCTTCTGCGGTGGACATAGGTGGATGCCTCATATTGTTGCAGTCTTGGGCACTTTACCGGATGCCATTCTTGGCATCGATTAGTCACCAATCATATGTATTTTCACTCGTTAATAGGTGATGAATTTTTACTCTTTATAACAATTAGTTGACTTTTTTCCAGATTATATTATTCTAACAATTTGTTTTCGTAGATGGAGCACTAATCCGGGTATCGGGAGGTCATACACGGTTTCGATATACCGTCTGATGATTAAGAATCATGCTGGGGAGGGGGTAAGTTTTTCCAATATTCATGACATTTTATTATTTTATCTCACTCGACTCGCATTAATATAACCATGTTATTAACTATGCAGTTCATTTGGATGCCGTATTCTGTCCCAGAAATTATGGCGATTATTCTGTCGTCTACCCACGTCCACTCAAACCTATGGTGCATTAACGCACCCGTTATCAATTTCTAGACAGTGGAGTGGTATCATAGTGATCAAGTACTCCGGCAGTCCGGTTGCATACAGTATATGTAACAGGGCGATTTTGGGTCTAGTTGGAACAATGGTTTCAGGACCACAAATCCGACGTAGTAAAATTAATTTTTATTATATTTTTATGGCCTACAATTTTATGGAACAATTTCGTGAAAATTTCGTTCGAAAATTTTGACGTTTGGGCACTCAATTTAGTCAAAAGGACTAAATTGCAAAAAAGTGCAAAACTTGAATTCTATATGTTAAAGGTGTCCAATTTCTATGAGATTTTAAATTAGAGGTCCTTAAATGGTAATTAGGCCATTGGTTAAGTTGGTGGACAAAAATGGATATGGTTTGGTATGTTTCTAAAGTTTTTCATTAAGGGCATTTTAGTAATTTGGTAATTAAAATGAATTAAAAAGCAAAAATCAAGCCAAAATTTGTCCATGTTCTTCCTCATGGCCAAATTTTACAAGGGGAAAACCATGGCTAGGGTTTGGTCACTTTCAAGCTCGATTGTAAGTCCGTTCTAGCCCCGTTTTTAATGATTTTTATGTTTTTGAAATCCTTGTAACATGATCTATCTATTTCTATCACCAATTTGAAGAGATGTCAAAGTCTAAAATTTTACCCATGTTGAACATGTATGTATTTTGATGTTTGATGGTTGAAAATGCATGTTTGTTGTTCGTTAAACGACTTTTGCTAAGTGATTTTCGGTAAAAATGCCTAAAAGGACTTGTTTGTAAAAGTTGTAAAATGAGTAGTAAAACTGTGAATAAATGAAAAATGTGGGCTGTTATGAGCATGATATGGGTTCGGCTAGGCTTGGGTGTAATGAAATTGAATGAAAATCATTTTACGAGCCTAGGGACTAAAATGTAAAAATGTCAAACTTTAGGGGAAAAATGTAATTTTTTCCATAATGTGATTTTGGGCTGATTTTAATAGTATAATGATTAAATAAGTTAAATATGATATTATAGATCGAGAAAAATGAGGTTTGAAATTAGAACGGGGGAAAAACGAGTATTTGACGATTTAGTCCTTTTTGTCGTTTTTATGCCGAGGTAAGTTCGTATGTTTAATAAGCATTAAATTATATATGTATAAATGCTTAATCATTATAATTGTGGTAAATGCTATATTATTGAAATGTAATGTGAATGTTATTGAGTACGTTACTACGGAAATGACCGACAGAGATCCGATACAGCGAAAATCCCAGTTGAACCTTAGGAATAGATAGGATACAAATGTCATGACATTAGGGTTACTGAGATTACGTGTCAGACCAAATCTGGGATATGGCATCAATATGAGACTTCGTGTAAGACCATATCTGGGATATAGCATCGATATAAGACTTCGTGTAAGATCATAGCTGGGCTATTGGCATCGATACGAGATTACATGTAAGACCATATCCGGGATATGGCATTAGTACGGTACTGTGTGTACGAGATTCCCGAGTATCATTTAGTATTCCAAATGGTTCAACGGAAATTCAACGGGTATGTCAAAGAAGAGAAAGAGTATGTAAGTATTACGAATTGATACAGGTATGTACGTAAATTTTGTAAGCATTGACTTCATGAAATTGTGAGTTCATGATTTCCACGAGAATGATTTGTGAGAACCTTGTAACTAATGGTCTATACTTGTGATGTATGAAATTCATGGTAAATTCGGTTGAAGATCATGGGATTGGCTTTCGGGCCAAATTGAGTTATGACATAGCATGTTTTATTCACTTAAATTGTGATTTATCGGATATGAGAAAAAGGGAAGATTGACATAATTGCCCATTTAAAATGGTTATGGAAGTACAGGAAGATATGAGTACACAAGGTTAATGTACATGTTTACTATGAGGTTTGAAAAGAGTTGTTAATTGTTGTAATAGGTTGCAAGGAGAGATTACGGTTGTTAGGCTAATGCCAAGATATGTTAGATTATGCTTATAAGTTGATAGAGTAAACAATGTGACTGAATAAATTATAACTGTGAGACTTATAACAATTTGTACTATCTTATGTTTATATTGTTGGACTTGGTAAATGATTGGTAAGAGTTGCTTATTATTTTCGTACGGACTTACTAAGCTATATATATAGCTTACCCCCTTCCTTTCCAATGTCTTATAGGGTTATTGAGCTAGCTCGGGTTGGAAATCGTCGGAGATTCTATCACACTATCAAGTTGTCATTTTGGGTATAAATGAATTCAAATATTTTAAGTCTATGGCATGTATAGGAACTAGGTCAATTTGTTATATGTGTCATGATTAATTTGGCCATATGTGCTGGCTTGTAATTGTTAATGCTTCATCTTATATATAGCCATGAATGATGGCTTATGCTGATTATAAATATATTCGTTTGTTAATGCCCTCTTGTGAATGTGAAATTAGTATGTTTTTAATGGGCTAAGTATGATGTTTTAAGCATGATAAATGATGGTATAAGAATGACATGTTATTGTCTTGTTTGTGGTTGTTTGGTTGCATTTATATGCTTGAATTTGTGCCATGTGATGTTGTGTAGATGTGTACAAGTAAGGGTGGCAAAATGGCTTGGTAAATAGCCTTGTTTTTGTCCAAACAGGTAGACACACGGGCGTGTGTCTAGGCCGTGTGTCCTCTGCACCTAAATTTTGAAAAAAACAGAATGTCCAGAATTGAGCACACGGGTAGAGACACGGGCGTGTGTCTTAGCCGTGTGTTCTACACGGCCTAGCACACGGGCGTGTGGCACGGTCGTGTGGCACAAGTCAGAGAGCACCCTAATCTGAACACGGTCTGAAGCACGGGGGTGTCCCCGGTGTCACACGGGCGTGTCCCTTGGACCACACGGGCGTCTGAACCCTGCTTCTAGCAAAATTTTTAAGTTTTGTAAAAGTTTCCTGAGTTCTCAGTTTAGTCTTGAACCACTTCCAATACATGTTTTGGACCTCGTAGGCTCGTAATAGGGACTTCATGATCGAATATGAATGGTTTTAATTTGTACGCAAATTTTATGACTCGGAATTGTGTGATTGCTTGTGATGTGAGTCTGGTAATGCCTCGTACCCTGTTCCGGCGTCGAATACGGGTAAGGGGTGTTACATTGAAATACTACCTACTCACCGACTGGCCGTAGATTTCAATCCTGAGGAGTTGTTCGTGGGCCAAAAATTTGAAAGTAAGAAGGAGTGCGTATTTTCCATTAAGCGATATAGCATGAATATATTAGTGGACTACAAATTCGCCGTGTCTAAACCAACATTATATATTGGGAAGTGTTAGAGGTCGGAGGAAGGCTGCAATTGGCAGGTACAAGCCTCATTTATCTAGAAGTCGCGGATGTGAGAGATACGATAATTTGTTGGGCCTCACACATGCACTTCAGCACGTATGACAGAAGATCATCGAAATCTTGATTCCAAAACTATCTGTACGTACATCATGCCAATAGTGAAATACATGCTGCCCATTAAAGTTTCGATACTAATTGCCGAAATGCAAGCACGATTTCAGTATCAAGTATCATACCGAAATGTAACTCAACAAATAACTGAATCGATGCATTTTGGTTGCTCCGATTCCCACAATAAAGAGGCACCATTGCCTCCACGTCTTCATTGCCTACAAGTTCCATTTCGGTGAATTTAATGGGATCCGTCGAAACTGGAAACTTGTAGAAAAGTTTCGAGGTCCTTCTCCCACAACGTCTATAAAATTTTGCACTAATCATTTCTTTCATATCACCAAACGAGACATTTCTATTAAATCTTGTTGCTATTTGTTGGCGACATTCTAATATACATCCCATGGTTGTTGTCAAAATTACTCCATCGAAATAAACACATACAAAAAACTGATTATCCATCTTCAATACTAAATCTGTAACACCCCTAACCCGTAACCGTAACTGGAATAAGGTCAAGAGGAATTACCGAACAATCAGAACATTTACAATCATTTCTCAACACAAAGTATAATTCAATTTAAACATATCAAAATATATACATATAGTCCCTTAACGAGGTCTACGAGACCTTAAACATGCACTAGAAAAGGGTCGGGACTAAATCGGGATCATACAAAATTTTTCCAAAAATCAAACATTTTTCCAAGTTACAGAGGTCACACGCCCATGTGGGCAGGCCGTGTGCCTCACACGGCCTCAGACACGCCCATGTGTCCGAGCCGGTAAAAACAGGCATACATATCGACTTATCCACACGGCCGAGACACGCCTGCAGCCTCACCCGTGGTCGAGCCTGACTTGCATCACACGACCCGGGACACGCCCGTGTGTCCAGCCCGTGGTCGAGCCTGACTTGTTTCAATTTGCAAACTCGAATGACACGGTCGAGCCACACGCCCGTGTGCTCAACCGTGTGGGCAATTATAGGCCATTTGCAAGGCCAAATTTGCCACCCACACTTGGGTCACACCTACATGCATCAAAACAATTTCAAACCATACCTCAAATGCAATCAGAACATACCAATTAGACATCTTTATAACCTCATAACATCATCAATCATTTTCCTATACAAATCCTTCTCAACATACTACCATAAACATCAATTACACATACAAAGACATGTAATTTAAACATCAATAATCCTTACCAAAACCATCATGAAACATACCATCTCCATTCCACTAATTATACCAAATGATTTCTCACATAGATCACATACGCACATCTTTAACCATCCTTTTTACACATCCAAGGAAAATACCAAAATTATTATACTACCAAGCCATATCACATGGCAAGGCTAAAACATTCAAAACATATCATGGTCACTAGCCTATACATGCCATATACCATTTATAAATACATCTTCCAAAAGTATCAAAATAGATAGTTGATAGTGTGATTGAGTCGCTGACGATCCCCGAATCCGAGCTAGCTTTAAAAACACTGTAAAACAGAGAAAACTTCACACAGTAAGCTTAAGAGCTTAGTAAGTTTGAAACATAATACATTTGACTCAATAATTCAAATACGATATACAAATTAGACCATCACATAGATTAACTCACATATATATATATATACACCATATCATCCATAGCCAAAATGCTCACTCAACCATCCGTATATCCATTTACGATTTCATCAACCACATAGGTTCCGTACGTACCTTAGCCAACACTTAGTTATTGATCATTCATGCTACTCATTGATGAATTCTTCATTTCGATCAACCTTCATTATTCGTTCGATTTATTCGCACACTTAGTGCCAAATTTATAGCTGAAGCTCAAATATTATCGCACACTTAGTGCCTTTACTTTAAACCGAATTTGTCATGGTATCGCACACACAGTGCCAATCAATACTACCGAAGCTTTCTTTATTTCGCACACACAGTGCCATTCACCTCTGTTTTAATTCTAAATACGCACACTTAGTGCTACATTTCTCAATTTCACATAACATTTCTAATCCAATAATCACACAAATATTCAATTCATAGCACTTAAATATAAACTTAATAACACGTATTATATCCGAACTTACCTCGGACGTCGAAATAACAAAACGAGTCGATTAATCGAGTACTTTATCTTTGCCTCGATCTCGATCCAAATCCCTCTTTTCTTGATCTATACATATTCAAATTTAATTCATTTAATCACCAAATTATTCAATTAAGTCCAAACACCCATATTTAGGGCATTTTACAATATAGCCCTCATATTTTCACATTTCGACACTTTAGTCCCTATTTCACAAAATCACAAAATACACATAATTTCAATATCACCATGCTTGGCTGAATTTTCCCCTAACTCATACAAGCCCACATATTTCATTTATTTCATATTTTAGTCCTTCAATTTTTCATTTTCACAATTTAGCCCAAATTACTCAAATTCACCAAAAATTCAAAGACAAAATATGTTAATCCAACATTAAGCTTTCATATTCCCCCAACTAACAACACAAAGTTCACATATTCATCAATGGAACATCTCAAAATCTTCATCAAATTCTAAAATTAAAGCATGGGTTTGATAGAGCACAAAGCAATGATCACAAAAATGTAGAAATCATTAAAAACTGATAAAAAACACATACCCGATTGAGCTATGAATGTGCCGAAACCTAAAATGCTTCAATGACTATTCCTTTCTTCAATATTCGGTGGTGAAATGCATAAGAAAGATGAATATTTTGTCTTATTTTAATTTATTTAACATTAATACCTTAATTACCACTTTAGCCTTTTTATTTCCTTTTAAAATCCACTATCCATTGGTTTTTATGTCCATCTAATATTTCAATGGTATAATATCAACTTAAGGACTTCTCACTTAATAAGCCATGCCAAATAGACACTTTAACAATCAACACTCAGCTTTTACATTTTATGCGATTAAGTCCTTTTCTCAAATTAAGCACACAATCGATAAAATTTTCACACAGAAATTTCACACATGCTTAGTCACATACTATAAACACCAAAAATAATATTAAAATATTTTTTTGACCTCGGATTTATGGTCTCGAAACCACTGTTTCGACTAGGGTCTAAACCGGGCTGTTACAACTCTCCCCCCTTAGGGATTTTCGTCCCCGAAAATCTTACCAGTGAATAGGTTCGGATATTACTCTTTCATAACATCTTCAGGCTCCCACGTAGCCTCTTCCACCCTGTGTTTGTGCCACAACACTTTCACTAAATAAATTTTCTTATTTCTCAACTCTTTATTCTCACGTGCCAGAATTCGAATCGGTTCTTCACTATAAGATAAATCTGACTGAATCTCAACCTCAGAAAGAGTAATCACATGAGATGGATCAGATCTGTATCGTCGAAGCATCGATACGTGAAACACATTATGAATCTTTTCTAATTCAGGTGGCAACAATAATCTATAAGCAACCGGCCTAATTCGTTCAATAATCTCATATGGTCCGATGAACCTCGGACTCAACTTGCCTTTTCTGCCAAAACGAAGTAATTTCTTCCACGGAGATACTTTCAAGAACACTTTATCACTGATCTGAAATTCAATATCTTTCCGTTTCAAATATGCATAGGACTTCTGACGATCTGAAGCCGCTTTCAAACTGTCACGGATCACTTTCACTTTCTGCTCGGTCTCTTTGATTAAATCAACCCCGTGAATCTTATTCTCGCTAAGCTCAGTCCAATATAATGGAGTTCGGCATTTTCGACCGTAAAGAGCCTCATATGGTGCCATTTTGATGCTAGATTGAAAACTGTTATTGTACGCAAACTCAATCAAAGGCAAATGTTTTTCCCACGTACTTTCAAATTCAAGGATGCAACATCTCAACATATCCTCAAGAATCTGAATGATTCGCTCGGATTGACCATCTGTTTGCGGATGAAATGCTGTACTAAAATGCAACTTCGTACCTAAAGCCTCTTGCAATTTCTTCCAAAACCGCGAGGTAAGTCTCGGATCTCTGTCAGATACAATAGATAGTGGCACCTCGTGCAATCTCACAACCTCAGACATATACAATTCAGCTAATTTATCAAGTGAATGTTATGTTCTCACCAGAATAAAATGAGCTGATTTCGTCAATCTGTCAACTATCACCCAGATTGCATCTTTCTTTCTCGGATATAAAGGTAGTCCCGACGCAGAGTCCATCGTGATTCTCTCCCATTTCCACTTAGGAATCATAATCGGTTGTAACAAACCGGATGGAACCTGATGTTCAGTTTTACTTCCTGACATACTAAACATCTCGAAACAAACACTGAAATATCCCGTTTCATACCATGCCACCAATAAAACTGTTTCAGATCATTATACATTTTCGTACTTCCTGGATGAACAACCAAACGATTATTGTGAGCTTCATTCAAACTCAACTGAATCAACTCTGAATTCCTCGGAACACAAATCCAATCTCTGAATCTCAAACAATCATCATTATCAACTCGAAATTCTGAATCAGAATTTAAGCCACATTGAGCTCGTTTTGTCATCATCTCATTATCACTTTTCTGGGCATCACAAATCTAACGTATAAACATCAGCCTCACTTTCAACTCAGCCAAAACCGAACCATCATCACACAGATCTATCTGAGTATTCATTGCTCGCAAAGTAAATAAAGACTTTTGACTTAAAGCATCAGCAACAACATTAGCTTTACCTAGATGATAATCAATCACTAATTCATAGTCTTTTAGTAATTCTAACCATCTCCGCTGTCTCAAATTCAATTCTTTCTGAGTCATCAGATATTTCAAACTCTTGTGATTAGTATAAATGTGACATTTCTCACCAAATAGGTAATGACGCCAAATCTTCAATGCAAATACAATCGCAGCTAATTCAAGATCGTGCGTCGGGTAGTTCTTTTTATGTGGCTTTAACTGTCTCGAAGCATAAGCTATAACTTTTCCCTCTTGCATCAACACACAGCCCAAAACATTCAACGATGCATCACTGTAGACTATGAATTCTTTACCTGATTCTGGCTGAACTAACACTAGTGCTTCTGTCAACAATGTTTTCAACTGTTCAAAACTCTACTAGCACCTTTCTGACCACTCAAATTTAACATCTTTCTATAGCAATTTTGTCAACAGAGTCGTAATCATCGAGAAGCCTTTCACGAACCGCCTATAATATCCCGCTAGTCCCAGAAAACTACGAACTTCAGACACATTTCTCGGAGGCTTCCACTACAAAATAGCTGAAATTTTGCTCGGATCAACTCGTATACCAGATGCTGACACAATATGTCCCAGAAAACCAACTTCATGCAACCAGAACTCACATTTGCTAAACTTTGCATACAATTGCTTCTCACTCAGAGTCTATAACACAATTCTCAAATGCTCGGCATGTTGCGTCTCATCACAAGAATAAATCAGAATGTCATCAATAAACACAACAACGAATCGATCCAAATACGATCTGAATATCCAGTTCATTAAATCCATAAACATTGCAGGAGCATTTGTTAGTCCGAAAGGCATTACTAAAAATTTATAATGTCCGTACCTCGTTCTGAAGGCAGTTTTTGGCACATCTGATTCTTTAACTCGTAACTGATAATAGCCCGATCTCAAATCTATCTTAGAAAACACTGTAGCTCCTTTTAGCTAATCAAACAAATCATCGATTCGCGGTAGAGGATATTTATTCTTTATCGTCACTTTATTCAACTGTCGATAAGCAATACACATCCTCATAGTGCCATCTTTCTTTTTCACAAACAACACAGGAGCACCCAGGGCAAGAAACTCGGTCGTGCAGATCCTCTATCTGTCAACTCTTGCAACTGAGATTTCAACTCTTTCAATTCTGTCGGTGCCATTCTATACGGAGCTATTGAGATAGGAGTTGTTCCCGGCACTAAATCAATACCAAACTCGACTTCTCGTATCGGAGGTAATCCCGGTAATTCTTTAGGAAATACATCTGAGAACTCGCAAACTACAGGTACAGATTTGACTTTCTTTTCAGTCACTTTTGTATCTATCACATACGCAAGATAGGCTTCACAACCCCTTTTCACATAACTCTGATCTTTCATTGAAGATATAACAGCCGGTAACCCATTCAAATCACTGGATTCAATTTGAACTATCTCACCATTCTGACTTCTCAAATCAATACTCTTTCGTTTACAATTCACAATAGCATTATGCAAAGTGAGCCAATCCATACCCAGAATTATATCAAATTCATCAAATGGTAGCAGCATCAAATTAGTCGGAAAACAAACATCTCGAAACATCAATGGACAGTTCTTGCATACTTTATCAACCAGAACACGCTTGCCTAAGGGGTTCGATACTCTAATAACAAATTCAGTAGACTCAACAGGCAGAGTCTTACTAGATACTAGATTCACACACACATAGGAATGAGTAGATACTGGATCTATCAATGCAATCACATTAGTATCAAATAGAGTGAAAGTACCAGTAATGACGTCTGGAGATGACGCTTCTTCTCGTGTGCGAATAGCATAGGCTCGGGCAGGTGCTCTCATCTCAGATCTCACAGCTGTGTCTGATGTTCCTCTCTGACTACCGCTTACGTTCCTGGTGTTTCTAGGTGGTCTACCTCTAGCAGTCACATTACTCTGTCTCGCATTATGTACATTGTCTTTCTCAGCTAACTCTGGGCAATCACGAATGAAATGGTCTCGTGATCCACATTTATAGCAAACTCTATTATTGTACTTGCCCCAGCATTCTCCAACATGTCGTCTCCCACACTGTCTACACTCGGGCTTGTTGCTTTTAACACTTCCAACACTCGATTCAATTGGAACTTGTGTTTTGGAACTAACATTCTGTTTCACTCGATCTCTGCTCGAATGTCCAATCAAAACATTTGAGCGATTTATTGCATCTCGGAATCTCTTGGAAGAAGGTTGATACAACTTACTCATCGATCTTTTTCTTTCATCTCTAGCTTCAGAATCCGCTTTCTTCTTTTCTTTGCTGAGTTCCTCGGCTTTACAAGCCCTTTCAACCAATACTACGAATTCATTCAAGTCAAGAATTTCAACCAGAAGTTTTATGTCTTCATTCAACCCTTCAATGAAGCGTTTACACATAGTAGTTTCAGTCGAAACACATTCCCGCGCGTATTGGCTCAATCTCACAAATTCCCGCTCGTACTCAGTAACAGACATGCGGCCCTATTTCAACTCTAGAAACTCTTTGCATTTCTAATCTATGAATCGTTGACTGATATACTTCTTCTGGAATTCAACTTGAAAGAAATCCCAAGTGATTCTCTCTCTCGGAACCACGGATATCAACGTTTTCTACCAATTATATGACGTATCTCTCAACAAGGAAAAAGCACATTTAATGCATTCATCAGGAGTCAATGACATCTTATCAAACACTCAGATTGTATTCTTAAGCCAGAACTCAGCTCTTTGAGCATCATCATCAACTGCGGCTCTAAACTCTTCGGCCCCATACTTTCTGATTTTAGTCACAAGAGGTTTACTCAGTCGGATCGGATCTGTCACTTGTGTCACTACAGGTACTTGTGGGGGTGGAGGTTGTGGAGCAGCCGGATTCGTTCGAACGAACTCCGAAAACCACTCACTCATCATTCGGAAGAAGGCTTGCTTAGCCTCTCCCTCTTGGCTACTAGCAATCGGCCTAGATTCGGTCGACGCTGTCCCTTGAGCGGGAGCAGGCGTATTGCTCTCAACATCATCAGCAACTGCTCGTTCGGGATCCATTTACTATACGAAAACACATTTTTAACTGTCAAGATTCATCACACTATCGTAATAATATATATGGCATGTATAGCTAGACTCACACGTATTACGTTAGTCCTAGAATCGACTAAACCGTAGCTCTGACACCAATAAAATGTAACACCCCTAACCCGTAACCGTCACCAGAATAGAGTCAAGAGGCATTACCAAACAATCAAAACATTTACAATCATTTCTCAACACAAAGTATAACACAATTCAAACATATCAAAATATATACATATAGTCCCTTAACGAGGTCTACGAGACCTTAAACATGCACAGGAAAAGGGTCGGGACTAAACCGGGATCATACAAAATGTTTCCAAAAATCAAACATTTTTCCAAGTTACAGAGGTCACACGCCCGTGTGGGCAAGCCGTGTGCCTCACACGGCCTCAGACACGCCCATGTGTCCGAGCCGTGGCAAAATAGGACATACATACTGACTTATCCACACGGCCAGAGACACGCCCGTGTGCCTCACCCGTGGTCGAGCCTGACTTGCATCACACGGCCTGGGACACGCCCGTGTGTCCAGCCCATGGTCGAGCCTGACTTGTTTCAATTTGCAAACTCAAATGACACGGTCGAGCCACACGCCCGTGTGCTCAACCATGTGGGCAATTATAGGCCATTTGCAAGGCCAAATTTGCCACCCACACTTGGGTCACACCTACATGCATCAAACCAATTTCAAACCATACCTCAAATGCAATCAAAACATACCAATTAGGCATCTTTATAACCTCATAACATCATCAATAATTTTCCTATACAAATCCTTCTCAACATACTACCATAAAAATCAATTACACATACAAAGACATGTAATTTAAACATCAATTAATCCTTATCAAAACCATCATGAAACATACCATCTCCATTCCACTAATTATACCAAATGATTTCTCACATAGATCACATATGCACATCTTTAACCATCCTTTTTACACATCCAAGGCAAATACCAAAATTATAATACTACCAAGCCATATCACATGGGAAGGCTAAAACATTCAAAACATATCATAATCACTAGCCTATGCATGCCATATACCATATATAAATACATCTTCCAAAAGTATCAAAATAGATAGCCGATAGTGTGATTGAGTCGCTGACGATCCCTGAATTTGAGCTAGCTTTAAACACACTGTAAAATAGAGAAAACTTCACACAGTAAGCTGAAGAGCTTAGTAAGTTCGAAACATAATACATTTGACTCAATAATTCAAATACGATATACAAATTAGACCATCACATAGATTAACTCACAAATATATATATACACCATATCATCCATAGCCAAAATGCTCACTCAACCATCCGTATATCCATTTACGATTTCATCAACCACATAGGTTCCGTACGTACCTTAGCCAACACTTAGTTATTGATCATTCATGCTACTCATCGATGAATTCTTCATTTCGATCAACCTTCGTCATTCGTTCGATTTATTCGCAAACTTAGTGCCACATTTATAGCCGAAGCTCAAATATTATCGCACACTTAATGCCTTTACTTTAAACTGAATTTATCATGGTATCGCACACACAGTGCCAATCAATACTACCGAAGCTTTCTTTATTTCGCACACACAGTGCCATTCACCTCTGTTTCAATTCTAAATACACACACTTAGTGCTACATTTCTCAATTTTACATAACATTTCTAATATAATAATCACACAAATATTCATTTCATAGCACTTAAACATAAACTTAATAACACGTATTATATCCGAACTTACCTTGGACGTCGAAGTAACAAAACGAGTCGATTAATCGAGTACTTTATCTTTGCCTCGATCTCGATCCAAATCCCTCTTTTCTTGATCTATACATATTCAAATTTAATTCATTTAATCACCAAATTATTCAATTAAGTCCAAACACCCATATTTAGGGCATTTTACAAAATAGCCCTCACATTTTTACATTTTGACACTTTAGTCCCTATTTCACAAAATCACAAAATACACATAATTTCAATATTCCCATGCTTGGCTGAATTTTCCCCTAACTCATACAAGCTCACATATTTCATTTATTTCACATTTTAGTCCTTTAATTTTTCATTTTCACAATTTAGCCCAAATTACTCAAATTCACCAAAAATTCAAAGACAAAATATGTTAATCCAACATTAAGCTTTCATATTCCACCAACTAACAACAAAAAGTTCACATATTCATTAATGGCACATCTCAAAATCTTCATCAAATTCTAAAATTAAAGCATGAGTTTGATAGAACACAAAGCAACGATCACAAAAACGTAGAAATTATTAAAAACTGATCAAAAACACATACCTGATTGAGCTATGAATGTGCCGAAACCTAAAATGCTTCAATGGTTATTCCTTTCTTCAATATTCGGTGGTGAAATGCATAAGAAAGATGAATATTTTGTCTTATTTTAATTTACTTAACATTAATACCTTAATTACCACTTTAGCCTTTTTATTTCCTTTTAAAATCAACTATCCATTGGTTTTTATGTCCATCTAATATTTCAATGGTATAATATCAACTTAAGGACTTCTCACTTAATAAGCCATGCCAAATAGACACTTTAACAATCAACACTCAGCTTTTACATTTTATGCGATTAAGTCCTTTTCTCAAATTAAGCACACAATCGATAAAATTTTCACACATAAATTTTACACATGCTTAATCACATTCTGTAAACACCAAAAATAATATTAAAATATTTTTCCGACCTCAAATTTATGGTCTCGAAACCACTGTTCCGACTATGGTCTAAACCGGGCTTTTACAAAATCTGTTAAAAAACAAATCAAAATTCTCAAAACAATTTCGAACAGCAAAAAAAAAATACTTACATAAAAATTTTAATGAATAAAAAGATACCAAAATTATAACAATATGCAAAATTTTTCATTCATAAGCTAACAAAATTAATAACCTAACAAAATAACTTTCAAATAAATTTAAAAATATTAAATATTACATTCATAACCTAACAAATCACAATAAACCCTAAACAAACAATTAACCTAATCAAAAGACTTACTAACAAAATTAATAAAAATTTACATTCATAACCTAACAAATCACAATAACATTAAACTAAAAAAATAATTTAGAATAGTGACTAACAAAACAACTTTAAAATAATTTAAAAAAATAAAAATAACTATAACCAAACTACACAATACTAACAAAATAGTTTATCCTCATCATAATTTATTCCATTTAAAAAAGAAATAAACAAAAATACATTATCTTTTTTTTTTTTTGTTCTCCTTTCTTTCTTTCTTCTCCCTATCTTCTTCATTCTCTTCTGCTAATTTTTTTAAAACTCTCCTACTCATCTCATCTTCACCTGGCGATTAAATAGGCCAAAAATTGACCATTGGTGCCACCTATCAGATAGGGGTCACCAGTGGCGCCTACCAGATAGGGGTCACTGGTGTTGCCTATTAGATAGGCACCACACCTCTTATACCATTTCAGTATTTGTATACGGGCCTTGTACCAGATCAGGAAAAAATATACAAAGTGGTGTCACCTATGTACATGGCACTACTAATAAAATAATATATTTAAAAAAACATAAAAATAAAATTTATTAAAAAAAATTGGTGGTGCTGCCTATGAGAAAGGCACCACCCAACTAAACATACCAATTCCGTAAATAATCCTACTGATAACCAATTTAAGAAAATAATTTTTTTATATTATTAGGGTAAATTAGCCACATCTCTCTTAAGGAAAGTCAAAAGACTTCAAGAAACTGTAAATAGTTAAATGATAATTCGAGTATTAAACCAATAAACCTTGTGATCTGTGTAGTATCAACTCAATATTTAACTGTAGGAAAGTTCTAAACCCATTATCTTCCCATGCACTTTATTGATTGGGGTGCTATTGGTTTGGATTTTAATATTGCTGCTTTCTGCTCACCAGGTTTTTGACCAATTAATCAAATTTAGATTTTGTAATCTTTTTAGTTCCTCTAAAACCAACAGCTGAATCACCAAAAGTTAGTCAAATACTCTGCATTTGGCAGTACTCAAAGACTGGAAAGTTCCTCTATGAATACACTGAGCTAAAAGAACTAGAAAGCTAAAGTTTAAAGTTGCTTGATCACCTATTCATATTAGTCAAATTGCAGATAAGTTGCAAAGATATGTTAAGAACCTAATCTGGCAATTAGCCGACCCTTTTCTGTTGACAATTATCCATGTATTATATAATTTTAGTGAAATGTTAGCCTCATTTGGGAGCCTTGTTTTGATGCAATAGTATATGGACTTGTAGAGAAGCACAGGTTGTTGTTTCTTTGTTGAAAGTTGGCAACAATGCAGCAGCAAGCAAATGTCCAATGTGTAATTGGTTGATTAAAACTTTTTTGTAACATGTGACTTATGTTTAGTTTGTTTGTATTTTTTTTGTTTTGTTAAGGATTAGTCAAGTACTTAGCTGATTTAGTAGCCTTTTAGGTTATCATTAAGCTGATTTTACAGCTTGGATACTAGCACAAGTAATGTTTTGTTTTCTTTAATGTAATGAAGCTACTTATGTACATGCAATGTTGCTTATTCAAGTAATGAGAGTTGTCAACTTTTTTCTCTCAACCAACATCCATTTTGCTTCTGTTTTTCATCTTTCAAACACAAATTTTATTATTTTTTATCTTTAGATGCTAACATAACTCAACAAATGGTATCAAGAGCCTGTCATCTTTGAGGGCCTTTTGCTGTGTGTTGTTCTTTTTTGAGTGATCCGTTCTTGAAAGAAAAGAAACATAAGCTATTTTTGTTGGTTTGTTTAGTTGCTGCAAAAGAATGAGTTTCTCACCATCACCACCTATTTTTGCTGGTGAAAACTACAATATTTGGGCTGTGAAAATGAAAACATACCTGCAGGCTCATGATCTGTGGAGTGTTGTTCAAGCTGACAATGCCACCACATTTAAGAGCTAATCCAACCATAGCTCAAATTAGGCAGCACAATGAGGACTGTGCCAAAAAGTATAAGGCTATGTCATGCCTTCAAAATGGAGTCTTATATGTAATCTTCACAAGGATAATGGCTTGTGACACTCCAAAGTAGGCTTGGGACAGACTCAATGAAGCGTTTCAAGGGTCAGATAAAACCAGGCAGCAGCAGTTGATCAACCTAAGGAGGGACTTCGAAAATCTAAAGATGAAGGAGTCTGAAACCATCAAGCATTATTCTGACAGGATTATGGCTATAGCTAACAATATTAGGCTTCTTGGGATTATTTCAGTGAAAAAGGAATAGTTGAAAAGGTCATTACAACTCTCCCAGAGAAGTATGAGCCAAAAATTTCTTCCTTGGAGGACTCTAGGGACCTATCAGCTATATCCTTGACAGAGCTGATAAATGCTCTCTATGCACAAGAGCATAGAAGGGCAAACAAGATGGAGGAGCATTCTGAAGGAGCCTTTCAAGCTAGAAGTAAAGAAAGCTCAAGTTCGAGCAAGGTCAGAAAGAATTGCTTGATTGACAGTGGGTGCACTCATCACATGGCATCAGATGAAAGCATGTTTAGGGAACTAGATACCAGCTTTGTATCCAAGGTCAGAATTGGGAATGGCGAGTTCATTTAGGCCAAAGGCAAAGGCAAAGCTTTGATCTGTACTCAATCAGGTAACAAACGATTTCAGAAGTTCTTTTTGTACATGATATTGACTAGAATTTACTTAGTGTTGGTCAGTTGTTAGAAAAGGGTTACTCCATTATTTTTGAAGGAAACACTTGTGTGATTAAGGATCTTTTTGGTCAAGAGCTTGTGACAGTAGCTATGCATGACAGATCCTTCACTCTAGATGTGAATCAATTAGAAGAAAAGGCATATACTGCTCTGACTAATGAATCATGTTTGTGGCACAAGAGATTGGTGCATGTGAACTATAAGTCACTTGGTTTACTACATGAGATGAGCCTAGTTGAAGACATGTCCAAGATTGAGCCTAAAAATGAAGTACGTGAGGTCTGTCAGCTTGGCAAGTAGACCAGACTACCTTTTCCAGTTAACAAAGCTTGGAGAGCTCAAGAGAGGCTGCAACTGGTCCATACTGATATTTGTGGACCTATGAAGACCTCCTCTTTAAATGGCAGTAGGTTTTTTGTGTTTTCATTAATGATTGCACCAGATTCTGTTGGGTGAGTTTTTCAAAACAAAATTCAAAAGTGGCTGATTTCTTTCGCAAGTTTAAGGCCTTAGCTGAGAATCAAGCAAGTTGTAAGCTGAAGGTATTGAGGTCAGACAATGGGACTGAATATGTGTCTCAAAAGTTTCAAAAGATTTGTGATGAAGCTGGAATTCAGCATCAATTAACCACCATCTACACACCACAACAGAATGGTGTTTGTGAGAGAAATATTTGAAGGGAAAATGCCTAACATTTTTTGGGCCGAGGTAGTAAATACCTCTGTGTATTTACTCAATAGAATGCCAACAAATGCCGTCAAAGGAAAAATACCATTTGAAGCTGGGTTTGGACACAAGCCTACTGTCTCACACTTGAAGGTGTTTGGCTGCATATGCTACACACTTGTGCCAGCTGAAAAGAGAACCAAGCTAGAAAAGAGGTCCATGCCTAGAGTCTTTGTTGGCTATAGCAGCATAACGAAAGGGTATAGGGTCTTTTATCCATCCACTAAAAGGATTATTGTGAGCAGAGATGTGAAATTTAATGAGGGCAGCTGTTGGAAATGGAATGGAACATATGCAAGCCTGTCTGAGCAAGACCAGCAAGATCTTGACTTGCAGCATGTTGAGAATGAAGCTAAAATTGAGGAAGGATATAATGATGTACCTATCAGAGGTACAAGGACTATTATGGACATCTATGAAAGATGTGATATGACCATTGTTGAGCCTTCTAACTTTGATGAGGCTACAAAGGAGGGTTGCTGGAAAGAAGCAATGGAGGCAGAAATGTAGATGATTTACAAGAATAGTACATGGGAGCTGGTTGATAGGCCAGCACACAAAAAAATTATTAGTATAAAGTGGGTATTCAGGACCAAGCACAATGCAGATGGGTCACTGAACAAGCACAAAGCAAGGCTAGTTGTGAAAGGGTATAGTCAACAGTATGGCATTGATTTTTTTGAAACCTTTGCACCAGTTGCAAGGTTGGACACCATAAGGCTGATGTTTGCCTTAGCTACTCAAAAGCTGTGGAAAGTGCACCAGCTGGATGTCAAATATGCTTTCTTGAATGGATTTCTCAAGGAAGAGATCTTTATTGAGCATCCATATGGATTCAAGGTTCTTGGTGAAGAGCATAAGGTTTACAAGCTCAAGAAGGCTTTGTATGGCCTAAAACAGGCTCCAAGGGCCTGGTATGACAGAACTGATGCCTACTTGTCTAAGCTGGGGTTCAAAAAGAGCATTAGTGAGCCTACACTCTATGTGAAGAAATTTGAGAAAGAAACCTTACTGATTGTGTCATTGTATATGGATGATTTACTAGTTATTGGTTGTAGGAATGAATTGATTGAAGAATTCAAGAAACAGATGCAAGATGTTTTTGAGATGACTGATCTAGGTTTGATGACCTACTTTCTTGGCATGGAAGTAAATCAGAATGAGCATGGCATTTTCATAGGCCAACAGGCTTTTGCTCTAAAGATTTTAAGCAAGTTTTGCATGACAAACAGCAAACCTGCTAGCACTCCTGTGGCACAAGGAGAAAAACTCTCCGGCAGTAGTGATCATGATCGAGTGGATGAGAAATGCTACAGAAGTCTAATAGATTTCCCGCTCTATTTGACAGCAACAAGGTCAGATATCATGTATGCAGTCAGCCTTCTATCAAGGTTCATGCATTGCTACAATGTTGCTCATTTTAAGGCTGTTAAAAGAGTCTTAAGGTATGTCAAAAGGACCTTAAGCTATAGAGTAAAGTTTGTGAAGGCTGAGGAGATGAAACTGGTTGGCTATTCAGATAGTGACTGGGCAGGCTCAGTTGATGACATGAAAAGCACATCGGGCTATTTTTTCACTTTAGGTTCAGGGGTCTTTTGTTGGAGTTCTAAGAAACAACAAACAGTAGCTCAATCCACTGTAGAGGCAGAGTACATTGCAGCTGCTACTGCTGTTAATCAAGCCATTTGGCTTAGAAAACTTTTGAGTGACTTGAATGCTAATCAAGAGGAAGCAACAGAGATCAAGGTGGGCAACCAATCAGTTGTTGCCATTGCCAAGAATCCTGTATTTCATGGCAAGACCAAACACTTCAAGATTAAGTATCTCTTTGTAAGGGAGGCAGAACTATCAAAAGAAGTCAATTTGACTCATTACAGTTCGAAGGTTCAGCTTGCAGACATTCTGACCGAGCCACTAGCTAATGCAAGGTTTGAGTATTTGAGGAAAAGAATTGTAGTCTGCTGCTCTATAGCCAAGGAGGAGTGTTGAAAGTTGGCAACAATGCAACAACAAGCAAATGTCCAATGTGTAATTGGTTGATTAAAACTTTTTTGTAACATGTCACTTATGTTTAGTTTGTTTGTAATTTTTTGTTTTGCTAAGGATTAGTCAAGTACTTAGCTGATTTAGTAGCCTTTTAGGTTATCATTAAGCTGATTTTACAGCTTGGATACTAGCACAAGTAATATTTTGTTTTCTTCCAATGTAATGAAGCTACTTATGTACATGTAATGTTGCTTATTCAAGTAACGAGAGTTGTCAACTTTTTTGTCTCAACCAACATCCGTTTTGCTTCTGTTTTTCATCTTTCAAACACAAATTTTATTGTTTTTGATCTTTTAGATGCTAACATAACTCAACATTCTTGATACTGTTCTAAACCCATTTTTGGAGGTCTAATTTTATATTAAATAGATGAACAGTTTCCCATTTTTAATCAATTCAAATCATATGGTGATTACTAATGTAGGCATTTTCCAATAGTTTAGTGCACTGACAATGGTTTTCCCTGTGGAAGAATATCTCAGCTTCATTTTTTTTTCTTTCCAGGTTATAATGCATGGTTTTGAGAAGTAGATAATGCTGTGGGTCCTTAAGGCATCTTCTTCTACTTTCTTGTACGGTCATTAACGTTTACTTAAGCGATCCTTCAATGCTATTAAGAGCAAGGTAGCTTTATACTAAGCATCATTTTGTCTTTCCGATTTTTCCCATCCCTTTTCTTTTCTCTGTTGGCTTTCCGTTTCCTTGAAAGGAACTTATTCTAATCTTGCTATGAAAAAAGATTTAAGTGTTATCCAATTGGATAAACCAAACTTTTGCCACTTCAGCAAAGATGCTGCAGAAGAACCCGAAGCTTATCCCAGTTGTTCATACAGTCTCTCTTAAAGGTGTTATTCAGCTTGTTCTAGTTCGAATTTTAACATCCGCAATTGTTTTCCTATCATGGTGTTCTTCGTACCAAAAATAAAAGGAAAAAATGGAAAGAGTTAATTACCTGAATGGACACCGGAGTTTTCGGTTTCATGTGTAATGTTAATTGCTTCAAGAAACTCAAACTAAATCTTGACAAGCAATTTAATTTTCTATTGGAACATATATTACAGAAAGACTATGCCTCATAGTTCAGTCATTGTATATATACTTATGGTCACGTGTGTATAAGCATATTGTTATACTACAACTTGTTAATACCCTAATAAGTTATATAGATGTCTTTATCAATTAAACATCAAGGGTAATTCAGGAACTACGATTCTTTTGGATTATTTTATTTATTCCTTATCAATATCTGTTCATGGAAACTATAAATAGGTCTTCAGGGTAGTTAGTTTCCTCATCAGGGCTAAGCAGTTTAAAGTCTCAAAAGAAGCTTCATAGCATTCACATAAACATTTTCAAGTATACTCTTCTGTGCTTGTATAACAATGGAAGTGATTACAAGGATGGTTGCAGACAGGCCGGTGGTGATCTTTAGCAGGAGCACTTGTTGCATGAGCTATACCATCAAGACTCTCATAAGTGGGTTCGGAGCAAACCCAACGATTTATGAGCTCGACGAGATTCAGAATGGCCAACAAGTCGAAAGGGAGCTGCATAAAATGGGGTGCAAGCCCAGTGTTCCAGTTGTATTCATAGGGCAGCAGCTCATTGGAGGTCCTAATCAAGTCATGACCCTCCAAGTCAAGAACCAGCTTGCCCCATTGCTCAAACGTGCTGGAGCAATATGGATTTGAAACGGGGAAGTAACTAATTTCTTTACTCTTAAGTCCAATACGATACCGCTAAAAAAACTCAGATAATGAAATGTCTCTGGAGAGACTTTTGCATAACATCTTTGTACACAGTTTTTTGAGCTGGATAAGGTCATAGGGTTGTCCTAGTTCTAAGTTCCGAAGGAGCTTGTATTTTAACTTGCACATATAATATCCCTTTCCTTTGTCTATGCTAAGTAAAGGCATTTCTGTTATTATATATATTCTGCATTTAGTGGCTTGAACCTTGGACTTGCCATTATAGTTCAGATTAAATATAACTATTATACAAACTATGAAATTGAATGAAATGAAGTCGAAAATGTTAGAAGAAGTGATGGTTTACAAGTTTGTTTGTCAACTTCTTTATTTATATTCAGATTCCCAGTCAAACATGTCACATTTTTACGATGCATGTTTTAACTGAGTATGCCTAGCCTTATCCTCAAAGCAATGATCTCACCCAAGAAAGCAACCCCAGAATCCAAATTTCAACAAAGAAATGAAGAAAAAGGGGAAAAGCTACTATCTCAACCCTGCCAATAGACCACAGATTTCATACTAGTCATAATTACTATACACTCTCAGTTATGCACACCTTTTACAATAGTAATGATACCGGGTAATGCCTTCTCCTTTGAAACAAGGATCAAGAGGTTTGCTTTACCCCCTATAGGCTTAAGATTGTTGATCCTAAACAAGGAGTTGAGCTTGCTTAATTTCTTGGTGAATGATTTGAATATCTTGTTAGCTGGATGGGACCTAACCAACTCTTGTTTCTTGTACACATGATCTTTTTCTAGGGCGATTAGCCTCGTTCTCATTCTTGCAATTTCAAGTTTCAGCTCTCGGTTCTCTCTTCGCCCTAGTGCATAGTTGTCTTAGGGAGAGATGGCTTCCTACACCGATGCTTGTCTGTTGAGGGAACTGACCATTGATTGCACAAAAAAAGAATTTGATTGTGGCCTCCGTTCATTGCATTTCGAAGTCTGATTTGCTCAAAATATAAGACTTGGGCAACCATTTGTACTGGTAACTAGGGATTTAAATTGCGGTCGCGGTCGCGTTGCGTTTATCGCGGTTGCGGACATAACGGATACTATTACGGTCACTGCGGGTATCGCGGTCGTGAATTTTTTTAAAATTCGCACGACTTATTGTAAAACATAATAATTATAATTATAATTATAAAAAGTCACTTTTAATGATTTTTAGAGTGTTTTCTAACACTTATGAACTTTTATTAATATGATATGAGAACACAACTTTTATAATCATTAATTATTCTTACATTTATTTACGAATTTTCTAATAATGTTATATTAACTAATAACAAAGTAAAAAAAGAAAAAGAAAATATTAAACATTTATCATATTTAATAAGTTTGAAAGTTTTTATAGATAAAATAATTGAAAATTCATACCTGAGAGATGTCTACAATATTTCTTGACAGCTTTGAAGATGGTGAAGATATAAACATTCTATGCTGCAAAAGAAAAAAATGAATAGATAATTGTATAGATTCTCATTAATTATTTATATTTCCTACCACTTATTCTCACTCTCATTCTACTTTCATATATAGTTTAACATGCTTCGATTCTTAATTATCTTTTCATAAAATATACTCCATTCATTTATCTAAAGATATATTTTAAATGTTTTAATATCATCAAAATTAAGAACATTAACAAAAGTTTTCTTTAAAAAAAACATACCTTATAAATAATGGTAGTGGTACGATTTAGTTTTCACCAATTAGTGGAATGACGAGGAAGATCAAATCCTTCACCTTCACTTTGAGAGCGTTCTTGACTTGATTCTCTTGGCCTTTGTCCAAAAATATATCCAAAATAAGTAACATTTTCACCTTAGTTTTCATATAATTGATATGGAGGATATATTTGAGGAGGAGGATACATGAGAAGTAGAGGTGGGTGATACATTGGTGGTGGAGGATGCATTTGAGGCTGGTATGGTGGATAATAACCATATGGTTGTGGATAACCATGTGAAGGTTGAAAATATGAAGGTTGTTCTGGTGGATAAAAACTTTGAGTGCTAGTAGATGAATCACTATACCCAAGGTTACTAGAACTCGATCTCCTATCAAATGAAGAGCCTATAGAAATATGCTTTTTGCCTTTTCCTTTTGATGGAGCTCTAGGTTCACTTCTATCTCTCCTAAGTTCAGGAAACATATTTCCATCAAACTCTGATCTATCATGAAAATGTCCACTAGTGGTACCAACCCCATATTCTCCTCCATACTGACTAGAAGACCTAATTTCACCTCTATCACCACTATATCCATCATCCTCATCAATTGGACTTAAACCACCACCAACGGGTCCATCGCCACTCTGACTTGGCGTTGAACTAGAACTTGAATGAGACAACTTTTGTTGTTGAGATTGATTAACATCCATTTCATCATCAGAGGTATCCACAGGCAACACACCGGCATTTTCACCATCTAATAATGGATTCTCTTTCTCATGAAGCCATTCTGATAGTGGATCAACATCTTCAAAGATATGATCAAGGCTGATAGGATTAAAACTAGCGTTTATATCATCAGTGCTCATTCTTTTTTGATGCCTTATCTGAAGCCTCATATTATAATAGGTAAACACTAGTTTCTCAAGTTTTTATACTTTAACCTATTTCTTGCCTTGGTGTGAATATAACTAAATGTGCTCCAATTTCGTTCGCAATTTGATGCTGAAGTTGTTTGACTAAGCACTTTAATTGCTAATTTTTGTAATTTGGGAACACGTGTCGTATATTATCCACCACTCAGCTGCATAATATTATTTAAATTTCAAAATGACTTCAAAATGTACAATATAATTAAATAATATAAATTAAATTAAATAATTTAATTAATCATTTATTTACCGATTCATTTGCTTCCAAGCTCTTTGTGCTTGTGGAGTACCGAATGTCTCATGTTTATTTCTAAATAGTAACAACTGCATAAATAAAAGATAGAGTAAAAAAAAAAAATTCTATTTCAAATTATGTAACTAAGTTACAAACAATAGCACTTGAATCTAACCTGATTAACCATTCTGACTTGAGTATCAAGAGAAGGTTCTAATCTTTCAATTACTGATCGTGTACCTTCTAATGTTTCTATTAGTACATTCTCAGAATGCTCCACCCCAAATTGAAATTGAGGATTGAGAAAATAACCTAAGTATAATTTATAAGAATATCATCAAATAATAATCTAAAGCTTAAAATATAAAAATATAAAAATATTTCTTAATTATATGAAACATTTTATCTTACTAGCTGAATGCAAGTCGGAATGCATAAAATTCCATCTATTGTCAATAATCTTTTCGTACTCGGTGAAATATCGACAATCTTGTTGAATTGCTCGTTTAGCTCTATCAACAGACTCATAAATAAAGCCCATTGTTGGTTTTTCATCGCCATCCACAAGTCTCAATACTTTTACTAGGGGCTCGTAAACTGTGATATGTTATCTTTGGAATGGTTTGAGAATGGTCAATTGTGATATGTTTTGGTAAGTAATTGAATAGGTTATAATGCTTGAAATAAGGAAATGTTAACTTGTTTTGGCATGTTATGTCTTGTTATATTTGTGGTGCCTATGAATGACTTATTGGTTTGGTAATTTAGGATACTTGAAATGGTATATTTATGCAAGTTTGGATGATGTTTAGGTCCCTTGAAAGTGTGAAAAAATGATTTGAATGGTTAGGCATAGTTTGGTTATGAAATGACTTGATTTTTGGTAAATTTTGGGTTCATACGGCCTGAGACACAGGTGTGTGACTCCTCACACGGCCTGGCAACATAGCCATATGTCATCTGAGGATTGCTTAGGGTCCAAGTCAGTGAGTTACACGGCCTAGCACATGGCCTAGCATACGGACGTGTGACCCTACTCAGAGAGTTACACGGGTGAGGACACCGGCTGAGACACGACCGTATGTCCTTTATTCGAAAGTTACACGGCCTGGGGTGATTCCACACAGCCGTGTGACCCCTATTTCCAATTTTTGTGGCTTTTTCCTAAACTTCCTATTTTGTTCCAATTAGTCTCGAATTGCTTCTAAGCTATTTTTAAGGCCTCGAGGGCTCGATTTAGGAACAATATGCATGTGAATGAATGGATTATGATATATTTAAATTATTGGATGATGTGATTTTTAAATGTTTTTGATTGTATGATAATGTTTCGTAACCCTAATTCGGCGACGAAAATAGGTTAGGGGTGTTACATTTAATGGTATCAGAGATACAGTTTAGTCGATTCTCGGGCTGAACGTAGTATATATGGAGTCTAGAAATACATGCTATTATATAACCTGTGATAGTGTGAAAACTCCTGACTCAAATTGAACTATGTTTTCATATAGATAAGATGTCGTCCAACCGAGCCGATTCTAATGAGGTTGAAAGTAACGCGCAAGCCTTCGTATACAGAGCAGCTTCTAGTGGTAGTGGACCCATAGCTGAAGGCCAGGGAGGTAAGGCTAAAGAAGCCTTCTTTCAAATGATGTCTGGATGATTTACAAAGTTCGTGAGAATGTACCCGTTGGCTCAACGACCTCCACCCCCTCTCGTACCCCAACCTGTCCCCGTTGTTCGTTAAGGTTTGAAACAAATACGTGTAAGCAAACCTCAAGTTGATAAAATCTAAAAATACAGGGCTAGAGAGTTTTGTGGTACAGTCAAAGACGATCCAGAAAAGACCGAGTTCTAGTTAGAAAACACTGTGAGGGTTTTCGATGAATTATCTTATACACCAGTTGGATGCTTGAAATGTGTTGTATCGTTACTAAAAGAATCGGCATATCGGTGGTGGAATACATTGATTTCAGTAGTACTGAAGGATCGTGTTAACTGGGAATTCTTTCAGACAGAGTTTAGGAAGAAATATGTTAGCCAGCGATTTCTCAACAAGAAATGCAAAGACTTTCTAGAATTGAAATAAGGTCGTATGATTGTAGCTTAGTACGAACGAGAGTTTGTGTGACTTAGCAAGTACGCTCAGGAATGCATACCATTAGAGGTTGTCATGTGTACCCGGTTTGAAGATGGTTTAAATAAAGATATTAAGTTACTGGTCAGGATTCTGGAGCTGAAAAAATTTGTGGTTTTGGTTAATAGAGCACATAAAGCCGAAGAACTTAGTAAAGCCAAAAGAAAAGCAGATTCTGAGACTCGTGACATGGGTAAACGACTTATGAGAAAATCATTCTCATCTCCATCGAAGAAATCAAAATAATTCCATATTCCTTCATCAGCTTCAGTAGGTTACTCTGTGAGAGATAAAGGAAAGCAGCATTCGAGTTCTAGACCTCAGGCTATATTTGTAGTGAGTGTGGGTAGCGCTAGAAACAAAAAACCTGAAAGGTCTGATAAAGAGAAGGCTCAGAATACTCGTTCGAGTAATACGACTGGGAGAGGGAGACCACCCTGAAACACTGGAAATGCGGGTAACAGTCGAAGTGGAATGAAATATTCTACTATTAGATCTAAGAAACGGGCACCAGCTAGGGCTTATGTGATTCGTGCTCGAGAGAAAGCTTCGGTACCTGATGTGATCACTGGTACATTTTATATCTTTGATATTAATGTTAATGCTTTGATTGACCTGGGGTCAATGCACTCATATGTATGTAAAACTTTAGTGTCGAATAAGAAAATACCTTTTGAGTCTACTGAATTTGTGGTTAAAGTAACGAATCCTTTAGGTTAGTATGTGTTAGTTGATAAAGTTTGTACAAATTGTCCTTTGATGATTTGGGATTGCAACTTTCCGGCTAATTTGATGTTGTTACCCTTTGATAAATTTGATGTGATTCTAGGTATAGACTGGTTGACTCTGCATGATACTATTGTGAACTATAGACGAAAGCATATTGTTTTGAAATGTCAGAATGATGAAAAGATTCAAATTGAACCAGATAGATTGGATGGTACATCTAATGTTATCTCAGCTATAACGGAACAGAAATATGTTAGAAAAGGCTGTGAAGCATATTTAGCTTACATATATGATTCTAGGGTTTCAGGATCGAAATTAGAGTTAGTTCCGACTATATGTGAGTTCACAGTTGTGTTTCCAAAAGAATTACCAAGGTTACCGCCGGTCAGAGAGGTTGAGTTTGCTATTGAGTTAATGATGGGGACATTTCTGATATCAATAACTCCGTATAGAATGACACCTATAGAGTTAAAAAAGTTAAAAGCACAGTTGCAAGAGTTTACATATAGGGGTTTTGTTCGGCCCAGTTTTTCCCCTTGAGGTGCTCCTATTTTGTTTGCTAAGAAAAAAGACGGGTCAATACGGTTGTGTATTGATTGCCGACAGTTAAATAAAGTCATGATCAAGAACAAATATCCTTTGCCACATATTGATGATTTGTTTGATCAGCTAAAAGGTACGACTATATTTTCAAAAATCGATCTCCGTTCTGGATATTATCAGTTATGGGTTAAATATTTGGATGTGCCGAAATCAGTTACGGGTAGGAATTTCTTGTAATGCCATTTGGTTTGACCAATGTACCTACTGTGTTTATGGATTTGATGAATAGAATATTCAGACCGTACTTAGACAGATTTGTTGTTGTGTTGATTGATGATATTCTGATTTATTGTCGAGATGAAATAGAGCATGCCCTATAACAACCCGATTTAAAGGCTAGCCGGAACAGTGATCTCAGGATCACTAATCCAAGGTTAGAGAAAATTATTTTCATTTATTTTATGTGTTATAACATGTCAATGAGGATGCATGGAAATTTTGGTACTTTAATTTTAGCGATTTCAGGCTTAATCGCTAAAAAGGACTAAATCGCATAAAGTGCGAAAGTTCTATTTTATTTGCTAGAGGTGCCTAATATCCATAGAATTTTAAAGTGGAGGTATTTAAAGTGCAATTAGGCCAATAATAAAGGGTTGGTCGGCCATGTGGACAAGGGGGACAAGAGCATTTATTTTGGTCAATAGTTGGTGGTATTAGTTGACAAAATGAATAAAATAAGATGATATAAGCAAAAGTTATCATCTTTTCATTTAGTTTTCTTCTCCATCCAAAAATACCAACAAATGGAGGGCTTTGAAAGCTTGAAAATTTCATCAACTCATTTTCTCTACAAGTAAGTGATTTTGATGGTTTTAGTTGATAATTTTTGTACTTTTGGAGTCCCCAAAGCTTAAGCTAGCTAATGAGGGGACTAATTTGCAATATGGTTGAAAGTCTAAGGACTTACCATAAGAGATTTTATGTTATTTTTTGAGTTTTTATGGAAGAAAATGAATGTTGGGAAGATGAGAAACAACTTTTGTGAAAGGTGTTATTATGAAAACACCTAATTAGGACTAAGATGCAAATGTTGTAATTTGTTCATTAATGCATGAAATAGTTGGAATTGTGAATAGTTATAAGATGATTAAATGTTTAGCTAGGCTTTTTTAATAAGGAAATGTGATGAAAAGTAATTTACGAGCCTAGGGGTAAAATCGTAATTTTGCCAAAGTATAAGGGCAAAATAGTCATTTTTGCCTATGTGTAGATTATGATGTATTATGATTAATAAGTGATTAAATGAGTAAATTCTATTGTTCTAGATCAAAGAAAATGATATTTGGACCTAGAACGGGAGAAAAGAGACATATGGACAAATAGGTCCCTTTCTACCCTTTCGATATCGAGGTAAGTTCATGTGCTAAATTATGCAACTCTAAGTGAAGTATCTTAATATTTCGATGTTGTATAATTTTTTTACTGCCTCCATGTATACGTTAAATACGTTTTGATGGGATGTCAAGAAATGAAAGTCTTGATTTAATCCATGAATAGAGGAAATGCAAATAGCATGATACGATGGTAATTAAGGTTCCGTGTAAGACCATATTTAGAATATGGCCTCGGTGTGAGGATTCGTATAAGACCATGTCCGGGACATGGCATCGATATGGTGTTTCATGTGAGACCCTATTGAGGGTGTGATGTTGATAAGATTCTATATATATGAAACTCAAAAATGTTCTTTAGTATTGAATAATTCAACGGGCATCTTGAAATGAGGAGGTATGTGATTATACCATAAGAGATACAGGTATGTGACTGAACTCATTTGGGGTGAGTTCGATATATGATGAAACCATGGTGAGTTATGTATAAATGATGCATCCTAATTGCATATGCTGTAATTATAAATGTATTGCATGAAAGCAGTTGATTATTGTAGAAATCTAAGTAAGAATGATAATGTGTGAGGATGTTCCCGGATGAACATTTGAAATAGGGAAATATATGTGGATAAGGTCCCGTATAAGACCATGTCCGGGGCATGGCATCGGCACCGAATTGAGATTTCTGTATAAGACCATATTGGGATATGGCTTCGGTATTGAATATGAGAATCATATAAGACCATATACGAGATGTGGCAACGATACTTGATGTGAAACTTCGTATAAGACCATATCCGAGATATGGCATCGACACTTAGAGGTGAATCCATGTGAGACCACCTCTGGGAAGTGGCATTGGCCTTGTAATTATAGCAATGACGATATTATGCGTCTTTGAGTATCCCTAGTGATAAATGGGATAAGTAGAAATGAGATTAGTACTAAAGCCATGTGAATGAGTGAATACAGGTACTCGTGAGTCATTCACGATGGAGCCCTTATGATATGTGATACGGTATGTGTGCTACAAGGGCAAGTATGAGTAAGATGGCAAGAAGCCTAATACTTTATGTATGATTAATTAATGCCACGGATGGATTTTATCATGAGCATTTGGCTTGTGGTATGGTTAGAATGTGGTATGAGACGGAATGAGTAAGCCTTAAGAATGATTGAGTAGGTAACCATGAGTTTAAGAGTAAAACTCATTATAATACCTTGTGGTTGAGTATAATCAGTGAATGTCAATAGTTGATTATTATATGCATATGAACTTACTAAGCATTATTGCTTACTCCTCTTCCTTTCCTATCTCTTATAGGTTAACTTAACTAGCTCAGGTTGGAGACCGCCGGAGACGTTTTCACACTATCGAGCAGACACTTGGTATGAGGTTTCAAGTCCTTATGAGTTATGGCATGTATAGGGATAGTATTTAAAGTTGATATAGCCAAATGTGTTGGCCTAAGAGAGTTTATGGTTCGGTTGTGTATAGTCATAGATGATGGCTTAAGTCGATTGTAATTATACCAGAAATAGTTCTCCCTCGTGTATGGGATGAAGACCTCGTTTTTTTATAGTTAAATGTGATAATTCAAGAGTTATAATTGATGATATGTGAAGTTTATGTGATGGTGTATGAATGTATGCAAGTGAGGGTGGCTAAATGGCTTGGAAAATAGCCTTGAATTGGTCCACACGGGTAGACACAAGGACGTGTGTCTAGGGCGTGTGTGACACATGGTCAGCCCTATGGGCGTGTGGATCGACCGTGTGTCCCCTTGCATGCTAGGTTTGCAAGTCAGTATGCTCCACGGGCAGAGACACGGACGTGTGTCTCAGCCGTGTGAGAGACACGGGCTAGGGACACGGGTATGTGCCCAGGCCGTGTGAAGTCTGCACATTAATTGTGGAATTTAATTTGACCACGGGTGGAAGACACAGGCGTGTCTAGGCCATGTGAGAGACACAAGCTAGGGACACGGGCGTGTGTCCGGCCGTGTGAAGTCAGTCAGGATCGACCACGGGTGGAAGACACGGGCGTGTCTTAGGGGCACACGGGCGTGTCCCTAGACCAACACGGGCGTGTGGCCCCGGTTTTTTTGAAAAGTTTCTCGAGTTTGTAAAAGTTCCCGTAATAGTTTCGATACCTCTCAGAGGTATGTTTAGGGCCCTTTAGGCCGAGTATGTGCAAGTGATGGGTTTAAACGAAATTTTATAACCCTTTTCGAGACGTTTAAGTAAGGTTAGTTAGGTAATGCCTCAAACCCGGTTCCGGTTGAATACGGTTAAGGGGTGTTACATGCCCAATATTTGAGAATTGTTTTACAGACTTTGCATGAAAAATAGTTTTTTGCTAAGTTTAGCAAATTTGAGTTATGGCTTCGAGAAGTTGAATTTCTGGGACATGTGGTATCGGTAGATGGTATTAGGGTTGACCCGAATAAAATATCAGCTATAGTCGACTGAAAGCCTCCGAGAAATGTTTCAGAAGTCAGAAGCTTCTTGGGTTTAGCCGAATATTATTAGAGATTTGTTAAAGGATTTTCGATGATTGCTACGTCATTGACGAAACTGCTTCAGAATGACGTAAAGTTCGAATGGTCTGAAAAGTGTCAACAAAATTTTAATCAGTTGAAAGCGTTATTGACCGAAGCCCCTGTGTTGGTTCAGCCAGAGTCTGGTAAGGAATTTTTGATCTATAGTGATACTTCATTGAATGGTTTAGGCTGTGTTTTGATGCAAGAAGGTCAAGTGGTAGCGTATGCTTCTTGACAGTTGAAACCGCATGAGAAAAATTACCCGACTCATGATTTAGAGCTTGCAGCTATTATATTTGCTTTAAATATTTTGCGACACCATTTGTACGAAGAAAAATGTCATATCTTTACGGATCACAAAAGCTTGAAGTATTTGATGTCACGGAAAGATCTGAAATTGAGACAACGTAGATGGCTTGAGTTTCTGAAAGATTATGATTTGATCATCGACTATCATCCAGGAAAAGCTAATGCCGTTGCTGATGCTTTAGGTAGAAAATCATTGTTTGCTTTACGAGCTTTGAATACACGGTTGACGTTGATTGATGATGGCTCTATACTAGTTGAATTAAAAGTTAGATCGCTGTTTTTACAATAGATTTGTAAAGCTCAGAAAAGTGACGTTGAATTGACCGCTAAACGGGAACAGATTGGATCGACACCTGAGTCAGACTTTCATATTGGTGCTGACGGTAGTTTGTACTTTAGAAATAGAATTTGCGTTCTGAAGAATTTTGATCTCATTCAAAATATTTTACAAGAAGCTCATAGCAGTAGCTTATCGATATATCCTGGTAGTAATAAAATGTATGGTGATTTGAAATAGATGTACTGGTGGCATGTAGGAAAAGAGAGATTACAGAGTTTGTATCAAAAATGTTTGATCTGTCAGTAAGTTAAAGTCGAACATCAGGTACCTTCTGGTTTGTTAAAACATGTGATGATTCCAGAGTGGAAATAGGAACATGTTTGTAACACCCTTAACCCGTATCCGTCGTCAGAATAGGGTTACGGAGCATTACCGTAAAAACATAACTATATCATTCATTTCTAAACACATAGCATAATCCATTCAAACACATGCATATCATCCCTTATTCGAGCCTTCGAGGCTTAGAATCACTTTAAAAATGACTCAGGACTAAATTGGGAACATATGAAACCTTAAGGAATAAAAGTTGGAAAAATTCACACTGTATAGGTCACACGGCCGTGTGACTTACACGGCTGAGACACACGCCCGTGTCTCAGGCCGTGTAACATTTGAAATAGGGACATACGGCCGTGTCCTAGCTCGTGTTTGTTCCCGTGTAACTCTCTGACCTGGACCACACGGCCAAGCTACACGCCCGTGTGCCAAGCCGTGTAACCTTCGAAATGCAACCATTAATACCTACAGGGAACACACGGCCGTATCGTATGGCCGTGTGTCACACATGGTTGAGACACACGCCCGTGTCTTAGGCCGTGTGGACTAGAAATATGCTTCATTCGAGCCATTTCTTTCACCCAATTCAAGCACACCCTTACAAGCCATTTGCACATATGACCAAGGTATCAAAACATACCAAAACATACATAATATGACCAATTCAAATGACCAAATTTCATTCAACCAATATGCCATATATGGCACCTCAAAAGCAAGCATTCAACTTAACTACACATATGCATAATTGGTCACCTTGCTACCATTTTAAGACATACCATTTGAACTATTGTTCTCATGCATCTCAATCACACATATACCTAAACTTATACATATTTTACCATAACTCATCCATATTTATATTTAGCTTAATTCCATACCAAGTTATACCATAATTTACCATATTGAACTACACCAACATATACCCAATTGGTCATTTTTTTATACAAACACACTTAACTAAATTCCATATTCAAGCATACCTTAATCAACCATATTAAAACCAACAATCAAGATACCATAGGTACATTAACCGTAATAACACTTATACATACCAAAATAATAACTAGATCATTTATACACAAATCCACCTATATATGCCATTATAACATTGATCAAGACATTAGAATCTACCAATATAATCGCTAGATAGTGTGATAGATCTCCGACGAGTTTCCAAACCGATTGAGCTTCCGATAATCTACAAAGTAAGAGGAAGATGACTACGTAAGCTGTAACACCCCCTACCCGTATCCGTTGCCGAAATAAGGTACGAGAAATTACCGAAGTTTACAGAACCATTTTTCATTAAACCGAGTCAATTTATTATTCATATTCTGAACGTAATTATAATGTCCCTCTATTGGGCTCTCGAAGCCCAAAACATACATTAGAAACGATTCGGGACTAAATCGGGATCATAGGGAATTTTTCGCATTATCCCAAAAAAAATTTCTCTATTACAGGGGTCACACGCCCATGTGCTATAGGGACACGCCCGTGTGGTTCAGGCCGTGTGACCAACACAACCATGTGACTTACCTCGCTCCAGGCCGTGTGGCTTCACACGCTCGTGTCCCTAGGCCATGTAACTCTCTAACTTGCAACTCATGAACAAATTTATCTCACACAACCAAGGCATACGCCCGTGTTGCTAGGCCATGTGGTTAATTTTTATTTTCAAATTAGGTGCAGGATTCACACGGCCGTATCACACACCCGTGTATCCAGGCCGTGTACCTCACACGAGCAAGGCACAAGCCCGTGTGCTCGATCCTGGGCATTCTATTTTGCAATTTCTGGATACAGGGGACACACGGCCTTGACACACGCCCATGTACTAGACCGTGTGTCACACACGACCTAGACACACGACCGTTTGTCTACCCGTGTGGACAAAAACAAGGCTATATCCAAGCCTCATTTCTCACCCAATTGGTCTTTTACTTACATCGACATTTAAATATGTTCAAGATTCAATTTATATGGTTAAATATCTAAATTTATCAATCAACTATTCATATATATATAGACATATTCATAAATTTTTATAGCATTCTTAACCATCATCTTCATCCCTATACTTATACCATCTCATCATTTGTTCATTTTAAACCCATATCAAACATGATAAAATCATAATTATATGTAACTCAAAACTTACTAAATACAAGTCATACTAATGGCTAGTTACAGTTAGATCATTTATAAGCCAACATTAACTAATTAACTTATAAATGCCATTATAACCATAATTCATTTACCATACATACCAAAATAGGCTGATGGATAGTGTGAGTGATCTCCGTCGAGCTTCCAAACCAACGAGCTTCTGAAAACTCACTCATTTAAATTTAATATAAACATACAAGGCATATTCAATCATCTTAATCACGAGCCCTAACACATAACCTCATCACCCTTGTTAGTCGTACACTTCATATAAATACCAAGAAACATGTATGGGCTCAATTCTCATTAAATTTCTCATATATATATACAATTTCACATTATGTAATCATATAACATATAGCAACCATATCTCTGTATTTTAAATACATTTTCATAACAACTTGTCTTGATTTCATACTATTTTATATTTGAGCTTTACTTATCAAAGTATTTTAAATATCATCTTTATGCAAATAGTACACATGAAGTACATAATTCCATAATTATGAATGAACATATTTATCAAACATATTCCATGTTCATATATCAAAGTCTCATGTCTCCATATATCAATAACCATTATTTTCTTGTATTTCAGATAAATACTTGTAACCATACATAAGTATGCAATTCGCTATTTCTTCCTGTCAATCATAATTTTAAATGACAAATTCTTGTGAATACACTCACCAATTTCATAATTCCATGTATTTACCGTTTTCCATATTTATCCCGTTGAATTCCTCGAATTTCGATGGATTTCTGTAGTACACTCATGGTGTACAATCTCATTAACCACAATTCGTACACATATATACATAAGTCCTTTTCAGAGAGCACACTCCACGAACCTCATTTCTTACAAAGAGATTACTAGTCCAGGCTAAATCCTCGTAAGAGAGCACACTCCAAACCTCATTTCTTACAATGGGATTACTAGTCCCGACTAAATCCTGTAACATATGGTCAAAGAGTATTGTCGGGATTACGATGCAGGCTAAATCCCCGCAATGACAAATATTCTATAGAGCTTTGTCCGGATTACGACCCAAAGCAAATCCAGACTACATTTACTTTGGATTACCCGTCCGAGCTAAATCCATTTCACACATATTCTTGGGAGGGCTTATATCGTGATCACCCGTCCGGCTAGATCCTTTTATCAAATCCTTTTCAAGATCCATCGAATTCCATTCCATTCAACCAGATTTATTTCCCTTTTTATTGAATATTATCAACATTTCATCAATAATCATATATTGAGCATTCAAATCACATTTTCATCACATAAACATACATTTCAAACATTTAAGAATACAATTCAAGTTACACAAACTTACAAATCGATTTTTATACCATAACGATAATCTTAATTTCATAATAAATATTTGAAATAAAACATTATATCATTTCTAATTCAATGTTTATCTATTATAATCGGGCATGTGATAAATTTATACACAAGTCATTCATATATTTTCCTCCTCCTCCTCTCTATTCCACATCCTTAATGTATATATCACGCTTATAAGTAACATTATCTATAATTTCACTATTTATTATTATGTATATTCAAAGTTGTCCATCCGTGTCATAGTCACTAAATTATTTTTATCTTGAGCTACAGAACTCCAAATTAAGATACTCTTGATGTTTTTGAAACTATATTCATATATCCTTCTACCATAAAAATTTCAAAATTTATAGTTTAGCCAATTAGTACAGTAAAATCTTCAAATTTATCCCAGTTCTGCTGTTTGACAGCTTTGACCTTTGCTTACTAAAAATTAATTATCTCTTAACACAGAATTTGGATGATATTCCTGTTTGTTTCTCTTAAAAATAGACTCATTCAGAATTTAAAAATATAAATTTAAGCCCCTAATTAGTTTTCTCCAATTTTTGATGATTTTCCAAAGTCAGAATAGGGGAAACCGAAATCATTCTGACCTTGTCTCACAAAATTTATTATATCTGATGATTTACAATTTCATTGCTTACATCGTTTCTTCTATGAGAAACTAGGCTCAATAATATTTAATTTCATATTTTATTCATCCTTTAATTTTATTCCCACATTTTTTGGTGATTTTTCAAAGTTAGACTACTGCTGCTGTCCAAAACTGTTTTAGTGCAAAATGGTGATTACCATTTTTCCCCTAAACTTTTAATACATGACAATTTCGTCCCTAGGCTCGGAAAATGAAATTCTTGCAATTTAATCCTTATTCCAAGCCTAATTATTCTCATACATACCAATCACAGCCCATGAATTCCATGAAATATCAAAATTTTCCATAAATTTAACACTTTTCAATTTAACCCCTAAAACATGTTTTCATCCAAAATTCTTTAATAAAACACCTTTAAACATCCATTAACATCTCAATTTCATCATAAAATAACAAAAATCATATGAAATTATCAATGGTAACTTCCAAAATTTTCAATAAAATCAAAAACTAATAGAATACTAAGTTGGACCTAATTGTAAAAGTCCAAAAATATAAAAAATTCAAGGAAAAAGCAAGAATTGAACTTACTTAAAGCTAAAATATGAAATACCAGCTCCAAACCCTCTTCCATGGCTGTTTTTGACAGAAAGTTGAAGAAGAAATGGCCTAGAAATCATTAAAATCAACTTTGGCCATGTAACTTTTGTTAAAATTCCAATTTTGTCCTTTTCACATAAAAATCTTTGATTTTTTTCACGCTATGCCACCTCAGCCATTTTAAAATGGTCCATTTTCCCTTTTAGTCCTTCCTTATTTAATGGTTAAGCTATTTAATCACTTTAGCAAGTTTTGGACCTTTTCAATTTAGTCCTTTTTATCTAATTGACTACCGAAACGTTAAAATTTTCTGACGAAATTTTAATACTACCTTATTGACACTCCGTAAATATTCATAAAAATATTTATGGCTCAGTTTATAACACCGAGATCTCAATACCTCTTTTTCTCAATTTCTTAACCAAATAAATCTTTATAAAACACAATTTACTATTTCAAAAATCTTTTAAAAGCTACATTTGGCTCGTAAATATTAAATAATATAATTTATGAGTTCATTTGTCGGATTTGGTGGTCTCGAACCACTTTTTGCTACATCGCTGAAATTTGGGCTATTACATAAGCAATGAATGCTTAGTAAGTTCATATGAACTTGAAACATAACTTATCACTTCAGTACTATCATACATAAATTAAACATGATTCAACACCAATACTTTAAACTTAGTATAAACCTACTGAACACCATTCAACTCACAATTGAGTATATTTATAAACATTACATACACCTTTCATTTATAACATAATAAGGTCTCATAGGTTGACTTACATAATTATCAACATTTCCTTAAAACGATGAACTATTTCATCTACTTACTTACCATTCCATTTACTTAGCATAAACTTAATTACATGATTAACTCACGAACTAGTGTTTTTATTCATGACATAAGTAAACTCACATATAGCATAAGTAAATTTCTTCCTTACAAGTAAGTCTTTTAACTCAACAATCCTTTCTTTTCATCACATTACATCTCAACTATGAACTTATCATTTCATTACCTATTCTCACCCATTTCATTTGCATAACATACAAGGCATAAACATAACATTAATCATAGCCACAAGCTAATGCATTTAAGCATAACTCTTTTAGAATCAACTACACAATAAACCACTTCATGAGAAATTACATGCTTTGATTCTTACCACTCTTTCATGCACATAAGCATTTTTCCATTTGGTCACTTACCATTTCAATGCATTTCTTTAAAACAAACATAATACAATCCAACCAATAGTTTGGCACAAGTCTAAGCATCATCAACAATACATGTTAATGCATCAATTCATAATTCACTTGATAACATAAGATAAGTCATTAAACATGAATAACCTCACTTGAAATCTTCAATTCCATGAACATAGTCATACTTTCATTTAACATTTCCTTTTCATTCTTTATCATAGTTTTCATAATATAAGTCATTTGAATACTTACCGTTCCTTCCCTTTTCATGCCCATTGAATCAAATGAAATAACATTGAATATTAGGCAAACAATCAAGTAACCATTTAATTCTTTAAACACACTACAACATTACGATTTAATGTATTTATAGACATAATAAGAATATATAATTACACCAAGGCATTAACATACATTATCAGGCTATACTAGTCAAACATTCAACTCATATTCATACTTGCGATACATGCCTCACTTGAAACGTGTTACCTGAATATCAAATGATCGGAGTGTGCCGCGGTGTCTTTCAACCATGGTCTTATTCATTTTTTGTCGTGTTGCCATAGTGTCTTTCAACCATGGTCTTATTCGTTAGATTCGTGTTGCCATAGTGTCTTTCAACTATGGTCTTAATAGAATCGTGATGCCATAACGTCTTTTAGTCATGGTCTTACTCGTTAGAATCGTGATGCCATAACATCTTTTAGTCATGGTCTTACTTGTTAGAATCGTGATGCCATAATGTCTTTCAGTCATGGTCTTACTTGTTTCTGGTATGGTGCCATAGTGTCTTTCAACTATGGTCTTAATAATTTTCCTTCAAGCCAATCAACTCAATTTATATATAACCAATTAGATATTAAACAATCAAAACCACAATTAATTAATTTAATTAAGTTACGAGCTTACCTGGCTAAATTGTAGAAGCCTTTTTGGTAATTTTCCATTCTCCTCAATTTTCCACTCGGTCTTGATCTAAATTAATAATTTCATTCAATTTATTAATTTAGATAGTAAAACAATTTATTTTATGCAATTTAGTCATTTTTTACATTTTTACAAAATTACCCCTAACTTTTTTACTTTTATTCACTTTAGTCAATATGTCCTAATCATGCAAATAAACCAAATTTATTGAAAATTCATGTCAGTTGAATGTTCATAGCTTCCAATACAGCTCATATTTGCAACAATTTCATATCAAGTCCTTGTATTTTTACTATTTCAATAATTTAATCCCTAATCGTTAAATTCATCAAAAATCACTTAACAAAATACTTATAAATAACAAATAATACTTCAAATTCATCATTTAACATCTAAAATCACAAAGATTCATCAATGGAAACATTCAAAATCTTTAATAGTTTCAAAAACGAAGGTACGGGCTAGCTAGACCTAGTTGCAACAATCTCAAAAACATAAAAATTACGAGAAACGGGTATCAAAACCATACCATGCAAGAAGAAATTCCAAAAAAAATCACTCCCCCTTCAAAAATGGAGCATTCATCCATTCAAGAAGAAATTAGAAAAGATGAAAACATTTAATTGGTTTATTTTAGGTTTAATTTACCTATTTACCATATTAACCTTTAAAAATCATCATAATTTCATTAATACCTTACCCATAAATATCCACTAACCCTTTAAATGGTCAATTTACCAATAAAGTCCATATAATTTCATTTCCATAGCCATTTGAACCTTTTAACTAATAGAACTCAACTTTTACACTTTTTATGATTTAGTCCTTTTCATTTAATTAACCATTTAAACGTTAAAATTTCTTAACGAAACTTTAATACAACCTTAATAATGTTCTTTAAATATTTATAAAAATATTTATGGTTTGATTTATAGAAACAAGGTCTCGATATCTTATTTTCTAAAACCACTTAGGGTCATACCACTTGAATCTAATTGTTCTTCCTTTTAACACAAATCATTAATTCAAATTTTATCAATGGACCATATAATATTCGTAAATATTAAATAATAATATTTACAGACTCACACGTCAGATTTGTGGCCCCAAAACCACTATTCTGACATGTCAGAAAAATGGGCTATTACAATGTTATGATGGATTTTGTATCGGGATTGCCTCTATTTCTGAGAAAGAAATATGTTGTATGGATCATTATAGATCGTTTGAAGAAATCCGAACATTTAATTCCAGTGTGTACGGATTATTCACTTGAAAAATTGGCAAATTTGTATGTTTCTGATATTGTTAGACTGGACGGAGTGCCAGTTTTTATTATCTCTGATAGGGATCCACAGTTTACTTCTAGATTCTAGATTAAGTTACACGAAGCTCTGGGTACTCGATTGCATTTCAATATAGCGTTTAATCCACAAACCGATGGTCAATTTGAGTGAGTAATTCAGGTACTCAAGGATATGTTCCGATGTTGTGATTTAGAGTTCGAAGGTAACTAGGAGAAATTTCTTTCATTGGTTGAATTTGCATATAATAACAGTTATCAGGAGAGCATTAAAATGGCATCGTATGAAGCTTTGTATGGTCGGAAATGTCGAACTCCGTTATACTGGACTGAGCTGAGCAAGAAAAAGCTATTTAGTGTTGATTTGATTCGAGAAACTAAAGAACAGGTCAAAGTAATACGTGACAGTTTGAAAGTTGCTTCTAATCATCAGAAATCTTACACAGACTTGAAAGAAAAAATATTGAGTATCAAGTCAGCAACAGTGTATTTCTGAAAGAATCGCCTTGGAGAAAAGTTCTCTTATTTGGCCGAAAAGGGAAGCTTAGTCTGCGATTCATTGGACCGTATTGAGAGGATTGGGCCAGTGGCTTATCGATTGGCTTTATCGTCAGAGTTAGAGAAGATTCATAATGCATTTCATGTATCAATTTTACGATGATATCGATCAGATCCTGCACACGTGATTTCACCTATAGACGTTGAGATTCAGCCAGATATGTCGTACAATGAAGAGCCAATCAGAATTCTAGCTCGGGAGGTTAAAAAATTGACAAATAAAAGTATAGCTCTAATTAAAGTTCTCTAAAAATGTCACGAAATTGAAGAAGCTACCTGGGAACCAGAAGAAGCTATAAAAGTGCAATACCTGAACCTATTTTCTGGTAAGATTTTTGGGGGCGAAAATTCCTTTAAGGGGAAAGTTGTAATAACCCATTTTCAGTGATGTTGGAAACAGTGGTTTTGGGACCATAATTCCGACAAGCGAGTTATTATTTTAATTATTATTTTAATGTCTTTGGGATTGTATTAAGGTCGTATTAAAATTTCATTAAGAAATTTTTATATTTAAATGGTTAATTAAGTGAAAAGGACTAAATCGTAAAAAGTGTAAAAGTTGAGTTCTATTAGTTAAAAGGGTCCAATAGCTATGAAATCTTAAACTAAGGAACTTGAATGGTAATTAGACCATTTGATGAACTAGTGGATAGTTATAGATATGGTTTTGATGAAATTATGATAATTTTTAAAGGTTAAAATGGTAAATGGGTAAATAAAGCTAAAATAACTTAAGAAAATGTGTTCATATTCTTCATTTTTACACTACACGACCGAAAATCACCATTGAAGGATAGGGTTAGGTTCGGCCAAGCTTCTTTTGGTGCATGTAAGTGTATTCCAACCTCGTTTTTAATGATTTTTATGTTTTTTAGTTCGTTTTAGCTTAATCTAGCTAGCCCGGGGGTTAATTTGCAAAACCATTAAAGGTTGAGGGTTATGCCATGAATGTTTTTGAATGAGTTTTGATGAGAATTGATATATTATGAATCTTTGTTAAAAAGTAAACAAGTTTTGTTAAGTGATTTTTGATAAATTTTGGAAATAGGGACTAATTTGTTAAAGGTATAAATTCTAGGTTTTATTGTGAAATGATGGTAAACATGGGTTGTTTCAAGGTCCCTTGCATCTTTGATTAACATGGATTTAGATTAAAATGGTTAGATTTTTAAGTTATAAGCTTAAGGACTACATTGTGGAAAGTTAAAATGTTAGGGTAAATTGGTAATTTTGCATAAATATGAAATGTGGATTAAATTGGATACTAGAAGTATTTAATTGGTTGAAATTACCTATTTAGATAAAGATAAACCACATTTGGACTTAGATCGAGGAAAAGCTAAAGCTTCGGATTAGTCGATCTAAAGTAATTATGTTAATGTTATTTAATTTGAATGTTTGGTATGTTATTTTTATTGTAAAAAGATCGATATATAAACATATCAATGCTATGATGAATCGACGGATATCGAGTCCCGATTGAACCTTAGGAATTCTTAGGATACAAATGACATGTCATTAGGGATTTCATGTTTCGGGTGCTGGTCTTGAATGTCCTACCGATGGCTGAGGTCCTGCATTTGTTGCGGGTTCTCCACAACTCGTGTGAGTAGCATCGTGTAGCTTATATTTCGACCCACAGCTCGTGTGAGCAGGCCCATTTCACAGCTCGTGTGAGCAATGATGTAAAGGAAAATTTATGGTTATATGTAAAGGCATACTTTGTGTGAGCTTTCCCGAGTATCCGAAGTAATTCTAAATGGTTCAACGGGCAAGAAAATGGAACGTAATGGTAAGTATGTAAATGGAATGAATCATGATTTAATGAAAGGATTGATGAACTAAATGATGTTGTATACAAATGGTAAATTACATACCTTATGAATGATTTCATCTACGATATGAATGAACATACTAACTTGTGAGTTGGTGATGTTGTATAGGCTTACACTAAGCTTATGGCATCGGTATTGGTTTGTACTTATTCAATGAATTGTATTATAGAAATGGTAAGTTACATTTTAACTTTATACGAGCTTACTAAGCATTCATTGCTTACGTAGTTGTTTTTCTTATGTTTTATAGATTATCGAAAGCTCGATTTGGTTGGAAGCTCGTCGAAGACCTATCACACTATCCAATAGCCAATTCGGTAGTTTTTGAGCATTTGGCCAAGGTTTATTTTGATGAATGTGTTCTTGGTGCTTTAGCATGTATAAACTTTTGGAAGTTATGTTGGTCTTGTAACACCCCAAACCCGGCCCATGCGGTATGACCGGATCTGACACGTCACATGAAGAAAACGTGATAAATCCTTATGATTCGTACTAAAATAGGTGTAATTTGATTATGGTTAAGAAAACAAATTTGGATGTGAATATTTAATAAAATACAACTAATTTTTTGAGTGGTTGATTGATGAGTCGAAAATCGATGTAGTGAACTTTAAAACCATGACTTTTAAAAATGACGTTGAAAATTTGAAAGAGAATCCGAGTTAAATTATTTGTACATATTTATTATGAAAACCATTTATTAATCAATTTGGAAAACCGTTATTTATGATTTTAGAAAAATCCCCATTCAAAATAATGCAAGAAAAATATTAAGTACGGCTAAACATAAAACCAAATAAAAATATCCCAGAGGCCATATTACAACTTTAAAACCTGAAATAATAAAAGCAACGAAATAATACGGAAAAGAAGTTTCCTAAAGTCCGAATATAACAATCCAAAAGTATGGCCTCCACCGAGTCATCCATGGCCCCAAGTCCTCGTCACTGAGCATTACCTACAAGGGTTAAGAAAAAGGGGGAGTGAGTTACAAGAACCCAGTGTATAATCCCCTTACCGCTGTCCACTGGGCTTGAACCCGTTTAGCATCAACTTGGGCCTAAGCCCATAATAACATCTTGGTCCTGAGCCCATATAACATAATCTTGGGCCGAAGCCCAATTACAAAACAGTATATATATATATAAATGCAAAGTATGCAACCCAACCCATCCATCCAATCTCTCCCCCGACCAACCAATCTCTCCCCGTGGGGATCAAGTCAACCCACCCCGCCAGGTCTCTCTAATTTGCGGACAAGTTTGCCATTTATAATATTTTTGTGGCTAAGCCACGAGTATCATATACGGTAATATAATCGGCACACAGCATTAATCACGATGGCACAAAGCCATATTTAAATTGGCACATAGCCATTATCAGAATTTGTGGCAATGCCACCGGTCTACACTTCTCTTCATTCAAGTTTCCCATCCCATGCAATATATAAAGATGCAATATGCATAGTAACATATAATATCCACATATAAATACAACCATTAATCTATAGAATATTTTTAATGAATCAGCCCATTATAGCATTTTGTAACAATTCGGCCCACTAAGGCATTTTAACAATTCGGCCCATAGGGGCATTTCGGTAAATCGGCCCATAGGGACATTTCGGTAAATCGGTCCATAAGGACATTTCGATAAATCGGTCCATAGGGACATTTCGTAATTCAGTAATTTGGTAATCTCGCAACCCAGGGGTATTTCGGTAATTTACCCTCCAAGGGTATTTTGGTAATTTCGCAACCCAGACTTAACTACTAATGTGGGGCATAAAAAAAATTGAAACTGTCCATTTGCGTCATATTGACTAAACTGACTATAACTCGAGTTAGGAAACTCGAAATTTAGTTCCGTAAATTTTCCTTGAAACTAGACTCATATATCTTCTTACTAAAAGTTTTCTAGAATTTTTGGCTTAGCCATTTAGTACAGTTTATTCATTAAAATTTTCCTTGTTTCACTGACCAACGGTTCTGACCTCTCTTACCCGAAATTCAAATAACTCAGTGTACAGTTTTCATATGTTGCTCCCACTTATTTCTATTGAAAATAGGCTCAGTAAGGAATTTATACATATAAATTATAACTCGTAATTCACTTTGTACAATTTTAAATGATTTTTCCAAGACAGAACAGGGAACCACGAAGTCATTTAGAACCAGTCTCACTAAAATTAAAATATCACAGAATATAAAATCCCTCTTACTACTCTGTTTCTTTTATTTAAAAATAGACACAGTAAGATTTAATTCTATATCTTATTCGCTTTCTAATTCCCTTTCTCCTATTTTTCGTGATTATTCAAAATCACGTCACTTCTGCTAACCAAAACTATTTCATTGCAAAATATGGTTACCACTACGAACATACGCACGCCCGAGTGGTCACGGATGCCGGTTTCCAGTTTTCTTCGATATTTCGACCGAATCACAGAACATTTCATGCAAACATTCAGAGAGATATGATATTACACACCATTTCAAACATGTATTTGGAAGGGTACGGGATTACACACCTGATTTGGATTTCCTAAAGAACCCCTCTTCGTTGACCCTAGAACAATACCAACCAAAAGTTAGCCACGAATTTCCAAAAGATTTCATACCCAACGTATTACTTACACTTGAATCACTTACCACTACGTGATCTCCCTCTACGGAGTCCCGATATTCAACCCCGCCTTTTGACTACCACCGCACGCTCCTTTACTGCCACTGATGTTAACGATCCTCACCCTTTGATTATCAAAAGAATCGACAAAAGAGTGTTTCGGCTTAACTTAACTCAGAGAAAAGTCGAATGGAAGAGAAGATTCGGCACAATAGCAAAATGTAAGAACCACTATTCGGTTTTGGGACACACTACAATGGAAACCGAAAGATGAGAAGAATGGAATCAACCACTTGAAGATTAGGAGGGAAAAAGAAGTAGGGGTTTCGGCCAAGAAGAGATTTGCAACACACGGCTCAAATTGTACTAGCTAGATTTGGATGAAAAGAGAGAAAAGATGAGTAGAAGGAACACTATAGAAGAAGAGGGGATTTCGGCAAGGAGGAAGTGTAACCAAAAGAAACAAAATATTAGGTAAAGAAAAAGTGACCCAAAAATGTGAAAATACAAGGGAGAGCTAGAGAAATTCGGCTCCTCCCCCCCCCCCCAAAAACCATGAATCATCTCTTCCAAAAGATGAGTGTTGACCCCAAAATATTCTTTCCAAAACATCCACCACATAATAGGCCAACATATCCCCCTTCTTGCTCCTTTTCTTTCATTTCTTTCCTTACCCTCATCCTTACCTTATTTCCTTAGCCACCTTTCAAAAATTAAAAAGTCTTCCTTGCCTTAAATACATCTATGACTGACACTATGGATGAATAACACAAAAAAATAATCAAAATTTGCATCAAGTGGGATTCGAACCTCCTCCCTTAAAGCCCTTCATGTGACGCTACATCCTCTTTACCATATGCTTATTTATGCTAGCAATTTACTCACTTATTTCCATAAGCATTGATGCCATTTACCCTCTCTCCTTAAAGTGCTTAAACACAAAATTTACCTATAGCCTAACTTGAACCCAGAACTTCCTAGAAACCTCGTAACATTCCAAAATCACCTTCCTATTAAGTCCAACTTGAAATAATGTCGTTCTCTTGTTCTCAAAAAATTTAAACACTCCTACTCCCCAAGGCCCAATGGGCCCAATTCTACTAGGCCCAAATTTGGGTCGTTACAATTCTACCCTCCTTAAAGAAATTTCGTCCTCAAAATTTCCAACCAACTACTAAACGCACCGCTCAAATCACACCACTATGCTTTCGCTGCGCACTCTGATCTTAATAACACTAATGTACTTTCAACATAATCTTGAATCCTCTTTCACACAACCAAACATTAAACCACAGAAGCAAGCAGTTATCTACCTCTTATACCTAAAATTTTCTACATTCAATCATCACGTCCAACCAAAACATACCTGGCTTGAAAGTGATGAAACAATCCCGAGCCTTATGCTCCTTAGACCCGCATCTCAAGCATGCTCCTGACCTCCTCCAGCATTCTCCCGAATGATGCCTTCTGCAATAATCGCAAGTCGGAAAACTTGGACGTACCTTAACACGCTTTACGGAACGAGATTGCGACCCAAAAGAACCGCGATCTCTTTTCTTCTTACAGTCCATACCCCCAACTCGAAGTGCTTCACTGATTCCTTTAACCTCCTCCAATACCTCCTTAACTATCTGAGTCAGCTCAACAACCCAAGCTCGATCATGAGATCCCGATTCAGCCACTGGCGATGCCAGCGCCTCCCTTTCGGGCACATGCCTCGGTACCGAAGATCCAGCCCTAGCACCTCGACCTCTATCACGATCGCGTCTACCACGTCCATGTCCTCTAGTGCTCATGTTCACTAATGTCGATTTAATCTGATTACGAGTTTTATGAATCATTATGCTATTCAATGTTTATTAAACAATATTTTATGGAATATAAGAAGTGAAGTTGTTTTCGCAAAACGCATCCTAAAGTCTCAATCTCTATAGTTTCAGCTCCTAAAGCTAAAAGTTCTAGAGTATTTCTACAGTCATACCACAATAATCATAATCATAAAATGATAACATATACTTACTTGGCTTGGTGCCGGATACTCGGGGTGCCATACTTCCTTTAAAATAACATTTGTAATTTAAAATTCAAACAGCTTTGGAAAAGGCTTTTGAACTCAAACCACAGCCGAGTTTTGCAACCGGGCTTTGATACCATAAAATGTAACACCCCAAACCCGGCCCATGCGGTATGACCGGATCTGACATGTCACATGAAGAAAACGTGATAAATCCTTATGATTCGTACTAAAATAGGTGTAATTTGATTATGGTTAAGAAAACAAATTTGGATGCTAATATTTGATAAAATACAACTAATTTTTTGAGTGGTTGATTAATGAGTCGAAAATCGAGGTAGTGAACTTTAAAACCATGACTTTTAAAAATGACGTTGAAAATTTGAAAGAGAATCCGAGTTAAATTATTTGTACATATTTATTATGAAAATCATTTATTAATCAATTTGGAAAACCGTTATTCATGATTTTAGAAAAATCCCCATTCAAAATAATGCAAGAAAAATATTAAGTACGGCTAAACATAAAACCAAATAAAAATATCCCAGAGGCCTTATTACAACTTTAAAACCCGAAATAATAAAAGCAACAAAATAATATAGAAAAGAAGTTTACTAAAGTCCGAATATAACAATCCAAAAGTATGGCCTCCACCGAGTCATCCATGGCCCCAAGTCCTCGTCACTGAGCATTACCTACAAGGGTTAAGAAAAGGGGAGTGAGTTACAAGAACTCGAGTGTATAATCCCCCTTACCACTGTCCCACCGGGCTTGAACCCGTTTAGCATCAACTTGGGCCTAAGCCCATAATAACATCTTGGGCCTGAGCCCATATAACATAATCTTGGGCCGAAGCCCAATTACAAAACAGTATATATATATATATATAAATGCAAAGTATGCAACCCAACCCATCCATCCAATCTCTCCCCCGACCAACCAATCTCTCCTGTGGGGATCAAGTCAACCCACCCCGCCAGTCTCTCCAATTTGCAGACAAGCTGCCATTTATAATATTTTTGTGGCTAAGCCACCAGAGTATCATATACGGTAATATAATCGGTACACAGCCTTAATCACGATGGCACAAAGCCATATTTAAATTGGCACATAGCCATTATCAGAATTTGTGGCAATGCCACCGGTCTACACTTCTCTTCATTCAAGTTTCCCATCCCATGCAATATATAAAGATGTAATATGCATAGTAACATATAATATCCACATATAAATACAACCATTAATCTATAGAATATTTTTAATGAATCAGCCCATTATAGCATTTTGTAACAATTCGGCCCACTAAGGCATTTTAACAATTCGGCCCATAGGGGCATTTCGATAAATCGGCCCATAAGGACATTTCGATAAATCGGTCCATAGGGACATTTCGGTAAATCGGTCCATAGGAACATTTCGTAATTCGGTAATTCGGTAATCTCGCAACCCAGGGGTATTTCGGTAATTTACCCTCCAAGAGTATTTTGGTAATTTTGCAACCCAGACTTAACTACTAATGTGGGGCATAAAAAAATTGAAACTGTCCATTTGCGTCATATTGACTAAATTGACTATAACTCGAGTTAGGAAACTCGAAATTTAGTTCCGTAAATTTTCCTTGAAACTAGACTCATATATATTCTTACTAAAAGCTTTCTATAATTTTTGGCTTATCCATTTAGTACAGTTTATTCATTAAAATTTTCCTTGTTTCACTGACCAACGGTTCTGACCTCTCTTACCCGAAATTCAAATATCTCACTGTACAGTTTTCATATGTAGCTCCCACTTATTTCTATTGAAAATAGGCTCACTAAGGAATCTATACATATAAATTATAACTCGTAATTCACTTTGTACAATTTTAAATGATTTTTTCAAGACAGAACAGGGAACCACGAAGTCATTTAGAACCAGTCTCACTAAAATTAAAATATCACAGAATATAAAATCCCTCTTACTACTCTGTTTCTTTTATTTAAAAATAGACACAGTAAGGTTTAATTCTATATCTTATTCGCTTTTTAATTCCCTTTCTCCTATTTTCCGTGATTTTTCAAAATCACATCACTGCTGCTAACCAAAACTATTTCATTGCAAAATATGGTTACCACTACGAACATACGCACGCCCGAGTGGTCACGGATGCCGGTTTTCGGTTTTCTTTGATATTTCGACCGAATCACAGAACATTTCATGCAAACATTCAGAGAGGTATGAGATTACACACCATTTCAAACATGTATTCGGAAGGGTACGGGATTACACACCTGATTTGGATTTCCTAAAGAACCCCTCTTCGTTGACCCTAGATCAATACCAACCAAAAGTTAGCCTCGGATTTCAAAAAGATTTCATACCCAACGTATTACTTACACTTAAATCACTTACCACTACGTGATCTCCCTCTACGGAGTCCCGATATTCAACCCCGCCTTTTGACTACCACCGCACGCTCCTTTACTGCCACTGATGTTAACGATCCTCACCCTTTGATTATTAAAAGAATCGGCAAAAGAGTGTTTCGACTTAACTTAACTCAGAGAAAAGTCGAATGGAAGAGAAGATTCGACAAAACAGCAAAACGTAAGAACCACTATTCGGTTTTGGGACACACTACAATGGAAACCGAAAGATGAGAAGAATGGAATCAACCACTTGAAGATTAGGAGGGAAAAAGAAGTAGGGGTTTCGGCCAAGAAGAGATTTGTAACACACGGCTCAAATTGTACTAGCTAGATTTGGATGAAAAGAGAGAAAAGATGAGTAGAAGGAACACTATAGAAGAAGAGGGGATTTCGGCAAGGAGGAAATGTAACCAAAAGAAACAAAATATTAGGCAAAGAAAAAGTGACCCAAAAATGTGAAAATACAAGGGAGAGCTAGAGAAATTCGGCTCCCCCCCCCCCAAAACCATGTATCATCTCTTCCAAAAGATGAGTGTTGATCCCAAAATATTCTTTCCAAAACATCCACCACATAATAGGCCAACATATCCCTCTTCTTGCTCCTTTTCTTTCATTTCTTTCCTTACCCTCATCCTTACCTTATTTCCTTAGCCACCTTTCCAAAATTAAAAAGTCTTCCTTGCCTTAAATACATCTATGACCGACACTATGGATGAATAACACAAAAAAATAATCAAAATTTGCATCAAGTGGGATTCGAACCTCCTCCCTTAAAGCCCTTCATGTGACGCCACATCCTCTTTACCATAAGCTCATCTATGCTAGCAATTTACTCACTTATTTCCATAAGCATTGATGCCATTTACCCTCTCTCCTTAAAGTGCTTAAACACAAAATTTACCTATAGCCTAACTTGAACCCGGAACTTCCTAGAAACCTCGTAACTTTCCAAAATCACCTTCCTATTAAGTCCAACTTGAAATAATACCGTTCTCTTGTTCTCAAAAATTTTAAACACTCCTACTCCCCAAGGCCCAATGGGCTCAATTCTACTAGGCCCAAATTCGAGTCGTTACAATTCTACCCTCCTTAAAGAAATTCCGTCCTCGAAATTTCCAACCAACTACTAAACGCACCGCTCAAATCACACCACTATGCTTTCGCTGCGCACTCTGATCTTAATAACACTAATTTACTTTCAACATAATCTTAAATCCCCTTTCACACAATCAAACATTAAACCACAGAAGCAAGCAGTTATCTACCTCTTATACCTAAAATTTTCTACATTCAATCATCACATCCAACCAAAACATACCTGGCTTGATGGTGATGAAACAATCCCGAGCCTTATGCTCCTTAGACCCGCATCTCAAGCATGCTCTTGACCTCCTCCAGCATTCTCCCGGATGACGCTTTCTGCAATAATCGCAAGCCAGAAAACTTGGACGTGCCTTAACACGCTTTACGGAATGAGACTACGACCTAAAAGAATCACGATCTCTTTTCTTCTTACAGTCCATACACCCAACTCGAAGTGTTTCACTGATTCCTTTATCCTCCTCCAATACCTCCTTAACTATCTGAGTCAGCTCAACAACCCAAGCTCGATCATGAGATCCCGACTCAGCCACTGGCGATGCCAGTGCCTCCCTTTTGGTCACATGCCTCGGTACCGAAGATCCAGCCCTAGCACCTCGGCCTCTATCACGATCGCGTGTACCACGTCCACGTCCTCTAGTGCTCATGTTCACTAATGTCGATTTAATCTGGTTACGAGTTTTATGAATCATTATGCTATTCAATGTTTATTAAACAAAATTTTATGGAATATAAGAAGTGAAGTTGTTTTCGCAAAACGCATCCTAAAGTCTCAATCTCTATAGTTTCAGCTCCTAAAGCTAAAAGTTCTAGAGTATTTCTACAGTCATACCACAATAATCATAATCATAAAATGATAACATATACTTACTTGACTTGGTGTCGGATACTCGGGGTGCCATACTTCCTTTAAAATAACATTTCTAATTTAGAATTCAAACAGCTTTGGAAAACGCTTTTGAACCCAAACCACAGTCGAGTTTTGCAACCGGACTCTGATACCATAAAATGTAACACCCCAAACCCGGCCCATGCGGTATGACCGGATCTGACATGTCACATGAAGAAAACGTGATAAATCCTTATGATTCGTACTAAAATAGGTGTAATTTGATTATGGTTAAGAAAATAAATTTGGATGTGAATATTTGATAAAATACAACTAATTTTTTGAGTGGTTGATTGATGAGTCGAAAATCGAGGTAGTGAACTTTAAAACGATGACTTTTAAAAATGACGTTGAAAAATTGAAAGAGAATCCGAGTTAAATTATTTGTACATATTTATTATGAAAACCATTTATTAATCAATTTGGAAAACCGTTATTTATGATTTTAGAAAAATCCCCATTCAAAATAATGCAAGAAAAATATTAAATGCGGCTAAACATAAAACAAAATAAAAATATCCCGAGGCCTTATTACAACTTTAAAACCGAAAAATAATAAAAGCAACGAAATATTACGAAAAGAAGTTTACTAAAGTCCGAATATAACAATCCAAAAGTATGACCTCCACCGAGTCATCCATGGCCCTAAGTCCTCGCATTGAGCATTACCTACAAGGGTTAAGAAAAAGGGGAGTGAGTTACAAGAACTCGGTGTATAATCCCCTTACTGCATCCACCACCGGGGCTTGAACCCGTTTAGCATCAACTTGGGCCTAAGCCCATAATAACATCTTGGGCACGCCCATATAACATAATCTTGGTCCAAGCCCAATTACAAAATAGTATATATATATAAATGCAAAGTGTAAGAGCCCATTTTCGCCGGGCCCGCACTACCAAACTAAAAACCAAAAAAGAGCAAAAAAATTAAAAAAATTAAAGTCCATGTCCATTTTACAACCCAATTCGGAACCAGCCCAAAACAAATTCGACCCAAAACTTTGCAGGCTCGAATGGCCCAATAATAGTGCAAGCCAGAATAGCCCAAGAGGTTTAGCAAACAGAAACCCTAGGGCGAAACAGTGGCGCTTCAAAGACCCCACACATGCGCGCCACGCCTCTCGTGTACGGCCTCCGTGCACCCACGCACACCACGTCGGCCTACCTGCTGTACTGCACAAAAGAACAAAAGATGACAACGACAAATAACAGAGAGAAAAACAAAAGAAGCTGTTGTATTTTTCATTTTTGATTTTTATTTTTCCGATTTCGGCTTTAAAAAGCCCAAACAAACCATTGTAAGGACACACATTTTTACGAATACAAATAAATCTGAAACAGTTTGAAAGAGGTTACTTTATATTTGATTATTTCTTCTTAAACCGCTTTTGTTTTCAATCGAGTAGAATAAACGAATAAAGGGGAGAAAATGAATTCTTACCTGACGAATATGCCATGGATTTCCTTTTGCTTCGTTGAAATCGAGGCCGAGAGGGGATCTGAAGGCTGAAAAAGAAGCTTTTCTCAAGTCTCGCCGTCTGTGGTGACGGATCAGCATCTGAGATGGGAGATCTAGTCGGCCGATTAGAGAGTAATTGGGAGGCTAGGGTTTGTGTTTTAGAAAGGAGGGTGTCTGATTGTTTTTAGGTATAATATTGTTAAAAAAAACGGTGTCGTTTGGGTTTATGTCAATAGCCCAAAACGGTGCCGTATAGGCCACCACCCGATGACCCGATCCGATTTCCTTGAGGATCCGCGCGTTTCTGCTCGAATGGGAAATTTGCGCTTTTGGTCCTTTCTTTTTCATGTTGTTATTTGATTAAATCTGCATTACATTTCTTTGTTTTTTTTATTAGCCTCTGTATTTCATGCGCACTTTTAATTTAGTCCAGTTTATACAAGGCGTTTTAGTTGTTTAAGAATTTGCTATTTTCGCCCCTGATTATTTGAATGCTTTTTAATTTAGTCCATTTTTATTGTTTTATTTATCATTAATTTAATATTGTTATTATTATTGTTGTTATTTTTGAATATTATTATGAATATTATTTTTAATATTATTATTATTACTTCTAATTAATGTTAATATTACTTTAATTGTTTTATTGTTTTTATTATCTTAATAAATTCTTATTTTTATCATTATTATTATTATTATTATTATTATTATTATTATTATTTTATTCAAACTATCATATATAGTATATTATCCATTTAGTAATTTACTATTACTTTCAATAATTTATATTAAATTATTTTTACGTATATACTATTGATTTTATATTATTATGTATATAATTTGTCTCTTTAAAAGACCCTATTCTATATTTATTTATTTCCAAACACTTTTAAATATCATTATTATTTTTATATATATACACTATTTTATATTAAGTTATTTTTATTACATGCATTGACACATTATTTTACGTATATCATTTGTTCATTTACTTCAAAATTTACTATATTTTATTTTAATTTATTAATTAGCTATATTTTTTAGTTTCCGTTGTTTCTTGATTAATAATGTTGGTATTTTCAAAATAAGAGTTGTGAGATTATTGATTTTGTATATATTGAATTGTATGTTCATATCATTATTCTTGACATCCGTTTGTACAAAGGTTGTATTTACACGTTATTATTCCATAGTCGATATTATATATTTGTTTCTCATTACCTAGTAATTCAATAAAAGCATTTTAAATCGATTCTAAAATCATTTATTTAAAAGTTTTTTTAAACAAGGTAATATTCGATGTTTGGAAATTCGAAGAAATCGTGCCTAATCGTGCTGGGTGTGGTTTTTTGTTTGACCAAATAAACGAATATCCTTTCAAATTTTGTCCATATTTTCAAAATAAGGTAATATTTGTGCGTTTGGAAATTCGAAGAAATCGTGCCCAATCGTGCTGGGTGTGGTTATTTGTTTGTCCAAATAACCAAATACCCTTTCAGAATTTCAATACATGTGCTTGGAGAATTTTGGGGATGATCTCGAATTCGAGGACTCAGATTGTCGTATCCAATCGTGCTGGATGTGATACTCTATTCCTTCGGAACAAGGGAATCTCAATATTCAATCAAGTTATTTAAAATTATAGAAAAAAAAAGAACAGAATTTCAAAATCATTTCAAACTTTTCAACATTAGGACATAAATTACTCAATTTGGTACCAATTTTGGGCGTTGCGAGGATGCTAATCCTTCCTCGTACGTAACCGACTCCCGAACCCGTTTTCTTCTTATTCGCAGACCAAAATTTATTTTATAGGTGACCCGATCCCACCTAAACAAAAAGGATTGGTGGCGACTCCATATATTTCAAAGTCGATTCCCGTTTTTTCAAAACCCGATAAAAAATAGCTTCGACAGCTTGGCGACTCCACTGGGGACTGGTAGAGAGTCAGGCCATTAGATTGATTAATTCTTTTCCTTTGATTGAAAATTTGGAAAATTGTTTTGAAAAATCATGCTTCTTTTAATGCATTTATCGATGTTATGATTAAAATCTCGTAGAATACTCTGGCATTGCATTGCATAACCGTTGTGGTTACACCTTTAAGTGGGAGTGAGAAACTATGCCTTCGTGAGGTTTTCACCTCCGCATGGGCTAGCGGACTACTTCCGGGATACATCCGTACCTATATGCTTCGTGAGATTTTCATCTCTGCATGGCCATAGGGAAATGTATTCCCCTGAACCGAACTCAATCCATATGAGCCTATAATGGGTGAGGATTGAGGAATTTGCTGGTTCAGGTACCCATTCTTTAAAACTAAACCACATATAGTGAACCCTAAAAGCCTACCCTAGATAGAGCCACACCAAGCCCTAGTGGTCACCCGGTCAGGTGTTCTATGTTGATTAATTCTCTAACATGTTGTCTTTTGTTTTGAGTGCATTGCATTTCATTCATTCCATGCATTTGCATTGCATTACATCATATGCATTAGATTTCATGAGAAGACCCTGATTAGGCGAAATATTTTCAGTTAACCTAGAATACATGGAACAAAGGTTGGAGAGATTAGAGCAGGGGCAAATACTGATGCAAGAGCAGTTAGCCAAAATTCAACGGGATATGCGAGATCAAATGAATATGATGCGCCAGTTAACCCAGTTACTAGCTGGAAAGCTTAGAAAAGGGAGTGACCCAGTGGTCGACAGTTTGGATGATGATGAAGAGATCGTTTATTCTCCAATAAGTGTCTCGACCCAACCAGACGTGCCTCCGCAAGGGGAACTTGTCATTATCAAACCCCAATGTCAGATTAATACCTCAGCACTGTTGAATTTCCCGATGGGCTCAAGTTTTAAACCGGTTGTTCTGGCAAAAACAAAGGAAAAGGGAGAGTGGGCTTCAAAGGCCCCGAAAAGAAAGGACAAGGGTGTGAATAATACGAGTAGGTATAACAAAGGCCATTCAGAGCCGATTACAGTAAGCCAGCCAAAGACGGTAACCACTAGCTGTCAGGGCTCATCAAGACAAGAATCTAGTGCAAAGTAACTCCAGTTTACACCTATTCCAACGACATATAGAGAGTTATACCAGAGCTTATTTGATATGCATGTTGTAGCTCATCATTACCTAAAACCAATGCAATCCCCATACCCTAAATGGTATGATTCGAAAGCTCAATGTGAGTACCATGCCGGGATTACAGGACATTCAATAGAAGATTGCCTTGCTTTCAAGAAGCTGGTTGAAAGATTCATCAAAATAGGAGTTATAAGATTCAATGATCTCCACAGTGCGTAAAATCATTTACTCAACCATCTTGTTAAAGGGATAACTATTGTGAGTACCATGATGAATGGGGGCATGAGATCAGGAGTACCTCAAGTCCAGGGCTCTAGTGCAAAACCTGATACTGGCGAATTTGAACATTAATGACGTATTTGAAGGGTGAACCAGGGAGCAGACTTTTCCAAGCTTCTGCCTTTACGTACTTGAGATGTTTTGAACAATGGAATTGTGAAAGAGATCCTTGTATTTACAGAGCTAATCTAGAGCAATATTCAAAACGTGCTTGTTGCTTTAAGCCTAGAAGCAACAAGAATCTTTTTGTGAAATAGGCTTGTGTCCAAAATTGTTATTTCAATAAAATGCATCCTTTTAAACAAATATTTGCCTTTACATTTTATACTGTACACTCTTTTTAGAATATTCTTTCATTCTTTATTCAAGACCATACCATAAATAATCATCCTTAGAATCATTTATTCTTGGAATTTGCCTTCGTACCTACAATAGGTACCCAGATATATATGACATGAGCGACGCTTTTACTGACTCCCTTTTTGAATGAAATATGGGTCTAAGGGATCGCAGGACTTTGAAGATGACAGAAATTGCAACATATCTTCTGATTTGTTAATACTGGATGAAAAACAGATACTACATCGCGAGCCAAGGAAGGAGATGAAGATCAAAGCCTGGCTCAATGCAGAAATAAGATTTTCTATATGTGAGGCATCGATGTTATCAGGCCAGTCTCATCAGAAGCTTCTGGCTGACACCAATTCATCTTCGTGGATGTAAATTTCTTCACTAAGGGGGTGAAAGTCGCTTCATATGCCAATATTACAAAGTCGATAGTCATCGAAACAAAGAAAAGAAAAAGAAAGAATACTGACAAAAAAAAGGGGGCAAAAAGATCACATTTAACCGCACAAGGTCAAAAGTCTGCGGTCTGTTCAAAGATCAAAGTGCCACATATCGGTCAGACAAAAGCGACCAAAAAGAAAAAAAAAAAGGATCATAAAAGACCGAGACTTGTAAGGATTGGCATACTGAGAGTTACTATTTACCCTCTATGCTTATCAAACTTTGGCCAAGACTGTCACGGGGGCAACACGTTTCTCATTGGTTTTGCCCATTGGAGTCTAAATTCTGTCAGCGCTGAAGTTGGATGAGGCAGAATAGATCCAATCTCAATATGATCAGTTGATGTTAAAAGCTATCTGTCACGGTCAGGTGATGCGAGCTCACAACAAAAATGATTCGCCCTAGAAAATTTCATGACAGGGCTTTGAAGAAGACTTTTCCCATGCAAAAGGGACTTCAGAAGAAAGTGGATGCCAAACTGGGAAGGACCTTATACGGCAAAGAAGGTTTGTTCTGGGGAAGCTTGAATATTGACCGAGATAGATAGCAAGGACATGCCTAATCCGGTGAATTCAGACTCAATAGAAAGTTTTCCAAAGAGAAAAACAAACAAAAAAAAGAGGAAAAGAAAAAGAAAAAAAGGAGAGGCCAAGGTGAAAACCCGCATAGGGCATTTTGAGACCAAAGGGGATTTGAGTTGAAAACCCAAAAAAGGGCGGCTCAAATTTTGATCAAAGTGGGGCATACAACAGTCCTGCTATGCCTGAATTAACAATGAAGAAGTATGCTACGTCTTGGGGCATCGACAAAGTACTCCAGATCCCCTAAACACATATCAAGCTTAAAATGGTCCTCAAGAAGTTGGAGCAGAGAAGCTCGATTTGCGATATCTCTGGGGCACCTAGTTTCTATTTTACCCATTTTGTATTTGTTATTTGTGATTATATTATTCTTTTCAAAATATGTTCACAATAAATTTCCTTTTGCAGTTGCTATCTTTGCCTAGCTTATTTGTTTCGAGCTATGCTCCTAATTAATTTCCTTCTTGTCCATTGTTATGATCTTTTTCAAGCATTTTGCATTGAAATAATGGTTAGTGGACTGATAATACTTTCACAAAAGAAGTTTCGCATATTACTCTGGGAACTTCTAAATAATACAAGAACCCAAAACAGGATTATTGTTTAAAACTCACCAAGTTTAAGGAATAGTCTAAACTGAGATTTTCTCTCCGAATTTTTGTCAAAGATGGTGGTTGAACAAACGACAAGATACCGCGTCAGTGATACAATCTTGACGAAAATTGGGCAATCATTCGCAAGAAAAATGATATTCTGCGTCCATGAAAATATCATGCATACACATGTGGTTGAGTCACACGAAGCGATCGATTGGTGAACAAGTTCTGATCCTCTACCCCCGAATAGTAATGGGATGGATGGAAGAAGAAACAAATCCTACATTTTGGAGTTGCAGTGGATGCGATTCAGATCTTATACCCCTAAGTCATAATGAGATGAACCCTGGAGTTACAGGGGGCAAATCTATTAAGCAAGATATAATCATCTTCTCGAGTTTTCTGTTGAAAATACCCGCCTAACAAGATGGCAGCGTGATACATTAGTGATAAAGCCTTAATAGACAATGAACGATGACACCTTAAACTTGTAAAAAGGGATCATTTTCATGAAATTCTACATTCATGCAAAACACATTTGGTTAGGAGCATTTGATTCATTCCGACCATTGCATCCTAATCCTTAAACATTTAAAAAGAGATCAGTCTCATGACATTCTGCATTCAAATGTCATCCATAAGACACATTTAGTTAGGAGCATTTGATTCATTCCGATCATTGCATCCTAATCAATATACATTGTACAAAGACCATTCTCATGACATTCTGCATTAATGCAAATGTCGTCCATAATACATTTAGTTAGGAGCATTAGATTCATTCTGATCATTGCATTCTAACTATTAGGCATAAGCATGTACCCATTCTACAGGTTATGTCTTCAAAAGGACAATGTAGTATGCTAAATGGAAAATATCAGATCTTGTCTCCTTGAGTTTGCAGTGGAGCAGATTAAGATAGCAGATTTGGCAATTCCTGAAGTTGCAGAAAGCAGATCGAAGACATTAGTCTGGCGATCCCTGAAGTTGCAGGGAGCAGATTAAGATAGTAGATTTGGCAATTCCTGAAGTCGCAGGAAGCATATCGAAGACATCAGTCTGGCGATCCTTGAAGTTGCAGGGAGCAGATTAAAATAGCAGATTTGGCATTCTTGAAGTTGCAGGAAGCAAATCGAAGACATTAGTCTGGCGATCCACGAAGTTGCGGGGAAGCGATTAAGATAGCGATTTGGCAATTCCACGAAGTTGCGGGAAGCATATCGAAGACATTAGTCCGGCGATCCACGAAGTTGCGGGAGCGATTAAGATAGCGATTTGGCATTCTTTGAGTTTGCAGGAAGCAAATCGAAGACATTAGTCTGGCGATCCCTGAAGTTGCAGGGAGCAGATTAAGATAGCAGATTTGGCAATTCCTGAAGTTGCAGGAAGCATATCGAAGACATTAGTCCGCGATCCACGAAATTGCGGGAGCGATTAAGATAGCGATTTGGCATTCTTGAAGTTGCAAGAAGCAAATCGAAGACATTAGTCTAGCGATCCCTGAAGTTGCAGGGAGCAGATTAAGATAGCAGATTTGGCATTCTTGAAGTTGCAGGAAGCAAATCGAAGACATTAGTCTAGCGATCCCTGAAGTTGCGGGGAGCGATTAAAATAGCGATTTGGCATTCCTCGGAAGTTCACGAAGCAAATCGAAGACATTAGTCCGGCAATCCACGAAGTTGCAAGGAGCGATTAAAATAGCGATTTGGCATTCTGAAGTCGCGGGAAGAAGATCGAAGACATTAGTCCGGCAATCCACAAGCTTTGAAGTTGCAGGGAGCAGATTAAAATAGCAGATTTGGCATTCTTGAAGCAAATAAAAAACATCAGTCTTGCCTCTTTGAGTTTGCATGGAGCAGATTAAAAGATAGTGGATATTGCCTTCCTGAAGTTGTAGTGAAGCGGATTGAAGCTATCAGATTTATTAAAGTACAGTGGAGTTTGAAGCTGTTTGAAGAAGACGAGGACCAAGAAGTCAAGGCTCGGCAAAGACCAGGCAAAATTGGGCCTTTTAAAGTCTTTGCTCTATTCTCGTTACACGATAATGAGCAAAGAGGGGCAGCTGTAAGAGCTCATTTTCGCCTGGGCCCGTACCAAACTAAAAAACCAAAAAAAGAGAAAAAATAAATTAAAACAAAAATTAAAGTCCATGTCCATTTTACAACCCAATTCCGGAACCAGCCCAAAACAAATTCAGACCCAAAACTTTGCAGGCCCGAATGGCCCAATAATAGTGCAAACCCGAACAGCCCAAGAGGTTTAGCAAACAGAAACCCTAGGGCAGAACCAGCGCCGCTTCAGCAGCCCCACACATGCGCGCCATGCCTCTCCGCGTACGGCCTCCGTACAGCCACGCACACCACGTCCGCCTACCTCCGTACATGCACAAGAGAACAAAAGACGACAACGACAAATATAAGTGAGAAAAACAAAAGAAAAGTTGTATTTTTCATTTTGATTTTTATTTTTCGATTTCGGCTTTAAAAAGCCTGAAACAAACCATTGTAAGGACACACATTTTTTACGAATACAAAGAAATACAGAAAGAGATTTGAAAAGAGGTTGCTTTCTATTTGATTATTTCTTCTTTGCTTCGCTTTTGTTTTCAATCGAGTAGAATAAGCGAATAAATGGGAGAAAAGCAATTCTTACGATGTTAATATGCCATGGATTTCCTTTTGCTTCGTTGAAATCGAGGCCGAGAGGGGATCTGAAGGCTGAAAAAGAAGCTTTTCTCAAGTCTCGCCGTCTATGGTGACGGATCAGCATCTGAGATGGGAGATCTAGTCGGCCGATTAGAGAGTAATTGGGAGGCTAGGGTTTGTGTTTTAGAAAGGAGGGTGTCTGATTGTTTTTAGGTATAATATTGTGTAAAAAAAGCGTGTCGTTTGGGTTTATGTCAATAGCCCAAAGCGGTGCCGTATAGGCCACCACCCGATGACCCGATCCGATTTCCTTGAGGATCCGTGGCGTTCTGCTCAAATAGGAAATTTGCGCGTTTGGTCCTTTCTTTTTCATGTTGTTATTTGATTAAATCCGCATTACATTTCTTTGTTTTTTTTATTAGCCTCTGTAATTCATGCGCACTTTTAATTTAGTCCAGTTTATACAAGGCGTTTTAGTTGTTTAAGTATTTGCTGTTTTAGCCCCGATTATTTGAATGCTTTTAATTTAGTCCATTTTTATTGTTTTATTTATCATTAATTTAATATTGTTATTATTATTGTTGTTATTTTTGAATATTATTATGAATATTATTTTTAATATTATTATTATTACTTCTAATTAATGTTAATATTACTTTTATTGTTTTATTGTTTTTATTATCTTAATAAATTCTTATTTTTATCATCATCATTATTATTATTATTTTATTCAAACTATCATATATAGTATATTATCCATTTAGTAATTTACTATTACTTTCAATAATTTATATTAAATTATTTTTACGTATATACTATTGATTTTATATTATTATGTATATAATTTGTCTCTTTAAAAGACCCTATTCTATATTTATTTATTTCCAAACACTTTTAAATATCATTATTATTATTATATATATACACTATTTTATATTAAGTTATTTTTATTACATGCATTGACACATTATTTTACGTATATCATTTGTTCATTTACTTCAAAATTTACTATATTTTATTTTAATTTATTAATTAGCTATATTTTTTAGTTTTCGTTGTTTCTTGATTAATAATGTTGGTATTTTCAAAATAAGAGTTGTGAGATTATTGATTTTGTATATATTGAATTGTATGTTCATATCATTATTCTTGACATCCGTTTGTACAAAGGTTGTGTTCACACGTTATTATTCCATAGTCGATATTATATTTTTGTTTCTCATTACCTAGTAATTCAATAAAAGCATTTTAAATCGATTCTAAAATCATTTATTTAAAAGTTTTTTTAAACAAGGTAATATTCGATATTTGGAAATTCGAAGAAATCGTGCCCAATCGTGCTGGGTGTGGTTTTTTGTTTGACCAAATAAACGAATATCCTTTCAAATTTTGTCCATATTTTCAAAATAAGGTAATGTTTGTGCGTTTGGAAATTCGAAGAAATCGTGCCCAATCGTGCTGGGTGTGGTTTTTTGTTTTTCCAAATAACCAAATACCCTTTCAGAATTTCAATACATGTGCTTGGAGAATTGTAACAACCCAAACCCGGCCCAAACACTACGACCGAATCTGAGTTATTACGAAGTAAAACCTTGTGAACACCATTTCGAAACCCATTTAAATCTTATAGAAAACTTCTCATCTTTGGTTATCTTGCCAAAGTAATACTTGAATTTAGTTTGGGAATTTTAATTAAGTCCAATTATTATACCGGTTCCAAGTGTACCCGATGGCACGTTTAAACTTCCACGTGTTAACTTAAGAAATCATGTGATTTAATTTAATTTAATGATATAGTTCTAAGTAAATATCCAACATAAAAAGAATAAAACGCAACTATAGTTTATGGAGGCCTTATTACAACCCAAAATAAAATTAAACAAGTTTAAAGTTCTGTAAAGTAAAATCCTTTGCATGGCCACCTCGAGTCCCACCTGGCTCCTCAACCGCCATCTACGAGTCACCTGAAAAATGTTAAAGGAGAAGGTGAGTCACCAAGACTCGATATGTAACCCTTCCCCGGTTAATACAACATTTCATACACAACATATATGAGCTTAATTAAGCAAAGTATCATGTACCCAACCTAGCCAACCAAACACCTTTGTCTACCCCACGTGGTACCAAACCACTTTGGTGACCGTAGTCACGATGTGTTACCAAAACACCGGTGGTGCCAAACCACTTTGTGACATATAGTCACAATGTGCTACCAAAGCACTCGGTGTCCGTAGACACAAATCGGGTGATGGGGCCAACCCATCGTGTGATGCCAAATCACCGCGCATTTATCCCATATCTCAAGTGGGGCCAACCCACGGTGGTGTTAACCACGGGGACAAGTCGCTATGAGGTACCAAACCTCCGAGGTACCAAACCTCCGGTGACGTATAGTCACGGTGTGTTACCAAAACACCGTGTGCCCGTCGGCACATTATCACTTTGCTCCCTCCACTCATCAACCCACATAGTCAATATCACATATAGATTTATCATATGTATTATCACAAAGATGCTTTCCAAAAGCATAAAATAGCAATCATATGCACAGTACTTACACAGGTTACCCCGTATACCGTTATGGTATTCAAGCCATTGCCACATACATCAAGTTAGCAATCACATTACTTAGCATAATTTAATAAGTTAAATGGTGTGTATGTACACACTGTTACTACGATAGTCTTAAATCCCAAGAAGAAACGTTGGTCACCACGATCTATCTCGTCCTATATTCGACCAAAAACATGGGTTAGTCTTATGGCCTATTCGGCCAAATCCAAAATATTCAAAGGGTTAATATTTAACCCGAAAGCCTTACCTAACACCCTTGAGTACTAGCCACCAAGTGTTTCGCTTCCTAATCGGCAATCATTAAGTTAGTAGCCGTCGAAACTTAATCGAATATCATGAATGAAGAAAACAGATCTTACCACCTTACCCCAAAATCGATTGCTCCCAAGCAGCGGGTTCACTGCTTGCTTCCGAATCCGAAGGCCCTATATTTTAATCAAGCGATTAGTAGCCTTAATAGTCATTGCCGAAATAGTCACTTACCAACCTCCAAGTCGACAAGAAGAGAAAAGAGAATCCTAGACATTCGCCCTAACATACTTACCCTCCAAATTCGATTAGAGAATGCTTCCCCTCCTTGTTCGAAAGATTCGCCAAGGTTCCAAAAGAAGAGAGGGTTTTTCTTTTATCGGTTTTTGGGAGAATAATCAAAGAATAAACAACAACTAATGAAGGCTAGCCGAAAATTGAGAGAAGAGAGACTAAGGGAAATCGGCACACCAATAGGGATTAGATTCGGCTAGAGACTAAGAGATGGAAGTGGTTCTTAACTTTGAAGAAAGAAAAGAAATCGGATGGCAACTAGTTGGGAGAATTTCGGCTACAAAAAATTCTAAAAAGAATTTAAGATGGTAGATGGGGTTTATATAGGATTTGGCATCCCCTAGTAGCCTTGCCGTCCACACCTCCTTGTTCAAGGAGTTCAAAATTTTGGCAACCTCTCCAAGTACTCTTGGCCACACATTTCAATTAATTCAAATAATTTGAATTAATCACTTAATAATCCCTTCTAATCAAATAATATCTTTGATTATCCTATGAAATTATCATATCTCTTGTATTATCAAAAGGTTTAAGCAAATTAAAACTAATTAAAATGCTTAAATTATCCCTTAATAATTACACCTAATAAAAGAGTTTGAAGGAGAAAACTCTCCCCCTTGTGCCGTCAAAAAAAAACAAAAAGAGGAGGATTTTGTGACTCGAACACAAGCTCTCCCTTGCTCCTTGGTGGCGTCACATGTAGCTCTTAAGTGGGCTTCTTTTTGCCACTTAACCAAGGGCTTTTTAGTGTTAAAAATACCCACATTTATTCTTATAACACCACTTACCAAGGCTCCTTCTTTTAAAAGTTAAAAACTAAAATTTCCTACCTAATCGAGCCAACACAAAGCCTTAAATTGACCATTATTATTCCATAAATAATGACACAGCAGTTCATACATAAGAAAAATAGTCAACTTCCAAATAACCCCATATTTGGGATGTTACAGTTCTACCCCCCTTAAAACAAATTTCGTCCTCGAAATTCCTTGATCAAAAGAGATGAGGGTATTCTTTGCCGCATCACCTCCTCGGGCTCCCACGTAGCTTCTTCCACTCCGTGGTTCCGCCATAACACTTTTACTAAAGGCACTGCCTTCCTTCGTAGAACTTTCACATCTCGGTCTACAATCTGAACCGGTTCTTCCTCAAAAGATAGATCCGAGTTCACCTCGATCTCTCGCTCTCGGCACAACGCGCGAAGGATCCGACCGATACCGTCTTAGCATTGATACGTGAAAGACGTCATGTATCTGACTTAGTTCTGCCGGCAACTCTAGCTGATAAGCCACTGGTCCTATTCTCTTCACAACAGTATATGGCCCAATGAACCTTGGGCTTAACTTCCCTTTCCGTCCAAATCTCAACACCTTTTTCCAAGGCGACACTTTCAGAAAAACTTTGTCTCCCACAAAGATACTCCACTTCCTTGCGTTTGAGATCGGCATAAGATTTCGCCTATCCGATGCTTCCTTGAGGCGAGACCGAATCACCTTGACTTTGTCTTCCGTCTCGGTTACCAATTCTGGACCCCGAACTTGTCTTTCTCCCAACTCCGTCAACACGTAGGAGTACGACACTTTCGTCCATATAGGGCCTCGTATGGAGCCATTTGAATACTAAACGATAACTATTGTTATAAGCGAATTCCGCTAATGGTAGGTACTCCTCCCAACTACCACTAAAATCCAAGACACGACCTCTTAACATGTCTTCTAAAATCAGTATCACCCTTTCCATCCGATCAGTCGATTTCGTGGATGGAAAGCCGTCTTGAAATCTAACCGTGTACCCAAAGCTTGGTGCAACGCTTTCCAAAACCTCGACGTGAACCTCGGATCCCTATCCGAGATAATCGACATTGGCACACCATGCAATCCGACTATCTCAACCACATATAACTTTGCTAGTTTACGGTGAGTAATCCATTCTCACCGGCATGAAGTGAGCCGATTTAGTTAGGCGATCCACAATTACCCGCATGCATCCTTCTTGGTGGGCGTAAGGGTAGCCCACTAACAAAATCCATGGTGATCCTCTCCCATTTCTCTTGAGGATCTTTATCGGTTGTAGTAGTCCCGATGGTGACCGATGTTCACCTTAACTGGCGACGACACGTCGGACACTTCCTACGAACTCCGTTATCTCACGCTTCAACCTGTGCCACTGTAATCTGTTTCCGCAAGTCTCCATACATTTTGCTTCCTCCGGGATGCATAGCGTATGGGCTGCTATGTGCATCTTGGAGAATTTTCTCGCCTTAAATCTGTATCTTTTGGCATACATACTGCGTCCTGAAAACAAAGCACTCCATCGATAGACAGATTGTACCCTTCCAAACCACCGTCTTGAACTTGTACCCTCTTAGAGCTCAAGCCTTCATCCACTAACTTGCTTTTCTTTAATCTCCTCAATCCAAGTCGGCTTTACTTGAAGTTACGCCAAAGACTCCCATCATCATACGACTTAACCGAGCGAACATTGCTCTTAAGTGCATTACGCTCTCCGGCTCAATGCGTCGGCTACCACATTAGCCTTACCGGATGGTACTCGATTGAACAATCATAGTCCTTTAGTAGTTCAATCCATCGACGCTGTCTCGATTCGGATCCTTTTGAGTCGGAAAGATACCTCAAGCTTTTGTGATCCGTAGACCATCGACTTCTCTCCATACAGTAATGTCTCCATATCTTGAGAGCGAAGACGACCGCCGCTAACTCTAAGTCGTGAGTTGGGTAGTTAACCTCATGCGATCTTAATTGACGGGATGCATAGGCTACTACCTTCCCATCCTGCATCAACACACATCCCAAACCGGTGTGAGATGCATCACAATAGACCGTGAATAACTTCCCCGCTTGGTGCGCACTCAAACCGGAGCTTCCACAAAATCTTCCTTAACTTATCAAAGCTTTCTTGCGCTTCTCCGTCCATACAAGCGGGACACCTTTCCTTAGCGCCTTACTCAACGGCGCTGCTATTAGAGAGAATCCTTCCACGAATCTCCGATAGTATCCTGCTAAACCCAGAAAACTTCGTATTTCAGCCACCGTCCTAGGTGGTTTCCATTCCAATACTGCCTCAATCTTGCGAGTGTCTACTCTAATTCCTTCAGCTGATACTACATGACCTAAGAAAGCCACTTCCCTAAGCCAAAATTCACACTTACTGAATTTGGCATACAACTGCTTCCCCCTCAATACTTGCAGAACTATCCGTAAATGCTTGTCATGCTCTTCCTCTCGTCTTTGAGTAAACCAATATGTCGTCTATGAACACCACGACGAAACGGTCCAAATCTTCTTTGGAATACTCTGTTCATCAAGTCCATGAATGCCGCCGGCGCATTAGTCAACCCGAATGGCATCACCAGGAACTCGAAATGCCCATACCGAGTTCGGAATGCCGTTTTGTGAACATCAGCCTCCTTCACCCTTAATTGGTGATAACTCGACCTAAGGTCTATCTTGAAAACAGAGGCACACCCTTGATTGATCGAACAAGTCGTCAATCCGAGGCAACGGATACTTGTTCTTGATCGTTAACTTATTTAATCGGCGGTGAGTCGATGCACATCCGCATAGAACCGTCCTTCTTCTTGACAAACAACACAGCGCTCCCCCAATCGAGATATGCTTGGTCGTATAAACCCTCTATCCAAGAGCTCCTGAATTTGAGCCTTTAGCTCCACCAATTCCTTTGGTGCCATTCGGTATGGTGCTATGGACACAGGTGCCGTTCCAGGTAGCAAGTCTATACCGAATTCGACTTCTCGATCCGGAGGCAAACCCGGAAGTTCTTCTGGGAATACATCAGCAAATTCCCCAACCGTTCGGACCTTTTCAATTACTAACCCCTTAGCTTCCAAAGCACAGATTTGAACCAAATACGCCTCACAACCCTTCTTGACCATCTTTTCAGCCTTCAAGGCGGTCACTACGTTGGATAGGTAATTCCTCCTATCTCCTATCATAACCACTTCATCACCTTCCGCCGTCTTAAGGACCATGCGCTTTAGCAAATCCAACCTCGCTTGGTACTTAACCAACCAATCCATACCAAGGATCAAATCGAACTCCCCAAACGGTAGTTCCATTAAATCGACTACAAATACTACCCCTTGAAGTTCTAGGGTGCGCCTCTATAGAGTTTATCTCACGACTACGGAGTGACCTAAGGGGCTAACTACGATCATCTCCCTAGAGGCGCTTTGAGTTTAGGTCCATTGTTCCTACCACACTACTAGCAATGTGCGAGTGCGTCGAACCCACATCAATCAATGCAACATAAGGAAAGCGAAAATTAGAAACGCGTCTGCGGTTATGACATCCGGTGCGTCACCTTCTTCGCGACACCTTGCTGCGTGAGACTAAGCCAGCCTGCCTAGCCTCTCGTGTTGCTGAACCTGCGCCTTGAGTTCCACGACCTCGGTTAGGGCCGTTGTTTCCTCTACCATTACCACGACCCTCCGTGGTCCCACATTTCTATCCTGAGCACGGTTACGCCCTTACGGCGCTTCTTAGCTAGTTTACGGGGACAATCTCGGCGCGATGCTCCAAAGATCCACACTCAAAGCATCCTTTGTCACCAGTCCAACATCCTTCCCAATGGGTCTTTCCACAACGATTGCACCGAGTCGGCCTCGATTAGCGATCGTGGGCCTTGTTTACTGATTGGGCCCACTTGGCCTAGCCTTTTTCTCGAGCACTTCCGCTTGACCCACCACCCAAAACTTCTCTTACGATTGTTCTTACTATAGTTCTCGCCTCACGACCTCCTTGATTCCTTCGGCTACCTTAGCCTTTTCCACTAGAGACGAAAACTCACGAACTTGCTGCGGGGCAATTAGTAACCTCAAATCATCTCGAGTCCATCCTCAAAGCGGACACGGCGCTCATGTTCGATAGCCACGATGCCTCTCGCATATCTACTCATTTCTTAAAAATTCCGCCTCATATTCCGACACGGACTTAGTTCCTTGCACTAATCCCGAAAAAGCCTTTCTCTGTAGGCGTCGGTGTAGCTAATGCCCACATACTTTTCTCGATGGCGGTTCGAAATACTCCCAAGTCAAATCATCGTTTGTAGCCCCATCTCGAACCGTAAGCCACCAGCGATATGCTTCATCCTTCGTGGCGACCACGCCCTTTTCGACTTCTCTTCCTCGGTCAGTCAAGGTCATCCATGATCCTTTCGATTGACTCTAGCCGATTCATCACAGACTGGTGCCACTCCGACACACCTCGGAATACCTCCGCTCCGTTAGATCGGAGTCGCTCGGGGACAGATTTCGAGCTCCAACATTTCCACCAGCCCCACCACCATCTCCAAGACTACTTAACCACGACTTGCGATCTGGACTCGCCACCGATGCGCTGCTCGGCCGCCTCACTCTAAAAGTAGGAGGTGGTGGTGGCGATGGTACCTCATTTTCGAACCTTGTCCCGACTGGCGGGTTGAGACACCGTCATCCTACCCCTACCACGTCCACGGCGTCCCACGTCCTCTAGAACTCATTCTATCTACCGCGCTTTTAATCTGATTAAAAAAATTTTATGCGTTAGTATTTGTTTCACTTTATTACTCGCGAAGAAGTTTTATGGATGAGGTTTAATCGTAGATTCTTTCGAGCAAACAATGTTTGAGTTCCTATCCTAGTTCACACAAAGAGGTCCATGCATCCATTCCTTAATACTTTCCATACTTATTCACTCATCTGGACATTTCGCCCATTTCTAACCCGAGGGTATTTTAGTCCTTTTTCCTACTGAGGTATTTTCGTAATTTTCCAGAACCAAAATATTTTACTGATGATTTTCCAAAGCTAGGCTACTTGATATTTGTAAAATAGTTGAAATTTTTAAGCAAAACCGTCGAATTAATATTTTATGGGTCGGGGGCATTTTGGTAATTTTACTCCTAAGGGGTATTTACAGTAATTTTCACAAATCAAGTTTTCCGAGAAAAACATTGTATACGTAGTGTTCTAGGGTTTGAGAGGGTTATTGGATAAGTTTTGAAAACATTAGAGTGGTTATTTCCTTCTTTTTCAAAAACATGGTGATTCCTTTTTTCGGGTTTAATCATTGTGTTTAGCCTATGACCGAGAGCCTTCCGGTCGGGGGTGAACCAAAGCTACGCACCAGGCGCAGAATTCAAGTGAAGAGGAGGTGGGTCACGCGGACCGCTTAAATACCAAGCTCTCACCGAACCTTTCTAGACATGCGCACCGAGAGGTTACCACACCATCAACCTTACGAGTTAGGGTGAACAGAAGCTACGCACTGCAGTAGGATACTGCGAAGAGGAGGTGAGTCACGAGGATCTGCTTAAATACCAAGCTCTTCCGGATCCAATCCTAGACATGCGTCATGGGGTTACCACACCCTAGCTCATTGACTAAGTCATAGGTTGGTTTAGTTCTTTAAGTCTTATGCTTCGTTGTGTTTGAGTAATCTAGCCTTAGGGTCCAAGTCCTATAAGTCTATCTACGTTCCATGCTTCCTACCCTTCTACGAATATATTTCACAAAAGGTTTAGATATACTTACAGGCGGATCGGTCTGCCGAGACTCGGGCCATCTTTGCTTAAAATCCAAAAACAATTCAAAAGGCCTACTAAAACATTTTTGGGCCTTGGGCCCCCACAGCCGAGCTTTGAACTGGGCTCTGATACCAATTCTGTAACAACCCAAACCCGGCCCAAACACTACGACCGAATCTGAGTTATTACGAAGTAAAACCTTGTGAACACCATTTCGAAACCCATTTAAATCTTATAGAAAACTTCTCATCTTTGGTTATCTTGCCAAAGTAATACTTGAATTTAGTTTGGGAATTTTAATTAAGTCCAATTATTATACCGGTTCCAAGTGTACCCGATGGCACGTTTAAACTTCCACGTGTTAACTTAAGAAATCATGTGATTTAATTTAATTTAATGATATAGTTCTAAGTAAATATCCAACATAAAAAGAATAAAACGCAACTATAGTTTATGGAGGCCTTATTACAACCCAAAATAAAATTAAACAAGTTTAAAGTTCTGTAAAGTAAAATCCTTTGCATGGCCACCTCGAGTCCCACCGGCTCCTCAACCGCCATCTACGAGTCACCTGAAAAATGTTAAAGGAGAAGGTGAGTCACCAAGACTCAGTATGTAACCCTTCCCCCGGTTAATACAACATTTCATACACAACATATAACAGTTAATTAAGCAAAGTATCATGTACCCAACCTAGCCAACCAAACACCTTTGTCTACCCCACGTGGTACCAAACCACTGGTGACCGTAGTCACGATGTGTTACCAAAACACTGGTGGTGCCAAACCACTGGTGACATATAGTCACAATGTGCTACCAAAGCACCGTGTCCGTAGACACAAATCGGGTGATGGGGCCAACCCATCGTGTGATACCAAATCACCGCGACGATCCCATATCTCAAGTGGGGCCAACCCACGGTGGTGTTAACCACAGGGACAAGTCGCTATGAGGTACCAAACCTCTGGAGGTACCAAACCTCTGGTGACGTATAGTCACGGTGTGTTACCAAAACACTGGTGCCCGTCGGCACATTATCACTGCTCCCTCCACTCATCAACCCACATAGTCAATATCACATATAGATTTATCATATGTATTATCACAAAGATGCTTTCCAAAAGCATAAAATAGCAATCATATGCACAGGTACTTACCTGGTTACCCCGTATACCGTTATGGTATTCAAGCCATTGCCACATACATCAAGTTAGCAATCACATTACTTAGCATAATTTAATAAGTTAAATGGTGTGTATGTACACACCTGTTACTACGATAGTCTTAAATCCCAAGAAGAAACGCGTTGGTCACCACGGATCTATCTGTCCTATATTCGGCCAAAAACATGGGTTAGTCTTATGGCCTATTCGGCCAAATCCAAAATATTCAAAGGGTTAATATTTAACCCGAAAGCCTTACCTAACACCCTTGAGTACTAGCCACCAAGTGTTTCGCTTCCTAATCGGCAATCATTAAGTTAGTAGCCGTCGGCTTAATCGAATATCATGAATGAAGAAAACAGATCTTACCACCTTACCCCAAAATCGATTGCTCCCAAGCAACGGGTTCACCTGCTTGCTTCCGAATCCGAAGGCCCTATATTTTAATCAAGCGATTAGTAGCCTTAACAAATCATTGCGAAAATAGTCACTTACCAACCTCCAAGTCGACAAGAAGAGAAAAGAGAATCCTAGACATTCGGCCTAACATACTTACCCTCCAAATTCGATTAGAGAATGCTTCCCCCTCCTTGTTCGAAGATTCGGCCAAGGTTCCAAAAGAAGAGAGGTTTTTCTTTTATCGGTTTTTTGGGAGAATAATCAAAGAATAAACAACAACTAATGAAGGCTAGCCGAAAATTGAGAGAAGAGACTAAGGGAAATCGGCACACCAATAGGGATTAGATTCGGCTAGAGACTAAGAGATGGAAGTGGTTCTTAACTTTGAAGAAAGAAAAGAAATCAGATGGCAACTAGTTGGGAGAATTTCGGCTACAAAAATTCTAAAAAGAATTTAAGATGGTAGATGGGGGTTTATATAGGATTTCGCATCCCCTAGTAGCCTTGCCGTCCCACACCTCCTTGTTCAAGGAGTTCAAAATTTCGGCAACCTCTCCAAGTACTCTTGGCCACACATTTCAATTAATTCAAATAATTTGAATTAATCACTTAATAATCCCTTCTAATCAAATAATATCTTTGATTATCCTATGAAATTATCATATCTCTTGTATTATCAAAAGGTTTAAGCAAATTAAAACTAATTAAAATGCTTAAATTATCCCTTAATAATTACACCTAATAAAAGAGTTTGAAGGGAGAAAAACTCTCCCCCCTTGTGCCGTCCAAAAAAAAAACAAAAAGAGGAGGATTTTGTGACTCGAACACAAGCTCTCCCTTGCTCCTTGGTGGCGTCACATGTAGCTCTTAAGTGGGCTTCTTTTTGCCACTTAACCAAGGGCTTTTTAGTGTTAAAAATACCCACATTTATTCTTATAACACCACTTACCAAGGCTCCCTTCTTTTAAAAGTTAAAAACTAAAATTTCCTACCTAATCGAGCCAACACAAAGCCTTAAATTGACCATTATTATTCCATAAATAATGACACAGCAGTTCATACATAAGAAAAATAGTCAACTTCCAAATAACCCCATATTTGGGATGTTACAAGAATTTTGGGGATGATCTCGAATTCGAGGACTCAGATTGTCGTATCCAATCGTGCTGGATGTGATACTCTATTCCTTCGGAACAAGGGAATCTCAATATTCAATCAAGTTATTTAAAATTATAGAAAAAAAAAAGGAACAGAATTTCAAAATCATTTCAAACTTTTCAACATTAGGACATCAAATACTCAATTTGGTACCAATTTTGGGCGTTGCGAGGATGCTAATCCTTCCTCGTACGTAACCGACTCCCAAACCCGTTTTCTTCTTATTCGCAGACCAAAATTTATTTTATAGGTGACCCGATCACACCTAAACAAAAAGGATTGGTGGCGACTCCATATTTTTCAAAGTCGATTCCCGTTTTTTCAAAACCCGATAAAAAATGGCTTCGACACAAAGTATGCAACCCAACCCATCCATCCAATCTCTCCCCCGACCAACCAATCTCTCCTGTGGGGATCAAGTCAACCCACCCCGCCATTCTCTTCAATTTGCGAGACAAGTCGCCATTTATAATATTTTTGTGGCTAAGCCACGAGTATCATATACGGTAATATAATCGGCACACAGCCTTAATCACGATGGCACAAAGCCATATTTAAATTGGCACATAGCCATTAGCAAAAAAAAAAGAGTTGTATTTTATCAAATATTCACATCCAAATTTATTTTCTTAACCATAATCAAATTACACCTATTTTAGTACGAACCATAAGGATTTATCACGTTTTCTTCATGTGACATGTCAGATCCGGTCATACCGCATGGGCCGGGTTTGGGGTGTTACAGGTCTAGTAGCATTTGATGCCTTGTCAAATTATGTCACTTTGGTTACCTTGTTATGCATGTTTATAAGGTCCTTTATGGTATGTTTGAGAATGGTTTGAGAATGGACAATATGTGATATGTTTTGGTAAGTAATTAAATAAGTTATAATGCTTGAAATAAGGAAATGTTAACTTGTATTGGCATGTTATGTCTTGGTATATTTGTGGTGCCTATGAATGACATATTGGTTTGGTAATTTAGGATATTTTAAATGGTATATTTATACAAGTTTGGATGATGTTTAGGTCCCCTTAAAGTGTGCACAAATGAGTTGAATGGTTAGGCAGAGTTTGGTTATGAAATGGCTTGATTCTAGGTAAATTTTGGGTTCACACGGCCTGGGACACGGGCGTGTGACTCATCCGTGTGAGGCACACGGCCTGAGACTCGAGCGTGTGACTCAACTGTGTAAGGCACATGGCCTGGTGACACGGTCATGTATCATTTGAGGATTGCTTAGGGTCCAAGTCAGTGAGTTACACGACCTGGCACACAGGCATGTGGGGCTACTCAAAGAGTTACACGGCACGACACGAGTGTGTGACCATACTTAGAGAGTTACACGGTGAGGACACGGGCCGGGACATGGCGTGTGTCCCTTGTTCGAAAGTTACACCGCTTTGAGCTGATTCTACTCGTACTGCAGTGACCCTTGTTTCCAATTTTTGTGACGTTTTCCTAAACTTCGTGTTTTGTTTCAAATTAGTCCTGAATTGCTCCTAAGCTATTTTTAAGGTCTCGATGGCTCGATTTAGGGAAAATATGCACGTGAAAGAATGGATTATGATATATTTAAATTATTGAATAATGTGGTTTTTAAATGTTTTTGATTGTATGGTAATGCTTCGTAACCCTAATCCGGCGACGGAGACGGGTTAGGGGTGTTACAGAGAATGTCGAAACTTATTAAAAAAATTTCTTTATTTAATCCCAAAATACCCGTATTTTTTAAGTGTGTTTGAAAAAAATACATACCGGTGTTGCCGAACACAATGCTGGCACAAAAAAAATATTTTTTATAGACCAGGCAATCATCGGGCAATCATTAGAGGAGAATGGAAGGTGGTGCCAGTAGTGAGATGGCCAGCACCAACATGCATTATAAAAAATAGATCATTTTCGTATAAAATTTTGCACCTAGATCATTCTCGAAAATAATAAATTTATTTGATTCAGTTATGAAAAAAAGTCCCATCATCGTTATCTTTTCTCTGGACCTATTTATTATATAAGAGCAAGCAACAAGCCCAATCTTATTGAGCTAGCTCTTCTAAGGCCTGGTAGATTTGACAAACTGCTATATTTGACAGAGAGCGGTTAGTTCATATCTTTGAACCTTCTCTTCCGTTCATGCTTGTATGCTCTTCCAATTTTTTAATTTGATTCATTTACTTTTATATGGTTAATTTCATTCTTGGTCTAGAGTTCTTAAAGCACTTACCAGAAAGTTTAGACTACACGAAGATATATCCCTCTACTCAATTGCAAAGAGATGCCCATCAAACTTTACTGGTGTAGATATGTATGCCTTATGTGCAGATGCTTGGTTTCATGCTGCAAAGTGTAAGGTGAGTAAAAAACCAGCTTTTTGCACTGCAAAATCACTGTGAAGGTTTCATATCTTCAACCTCAAGGCAATGCACCTTGATAACTTTTTCCACGTATTAGGTGCTACAAGCATAGCCAAGAGAAACGTTCTCTTCATTGCTTATACATGTTCTTTTTGTGTAGGTTTTGAGTTCAGATTCATCTTCCACAGGTCAAGCTGACTCCATTGTTGTAGAATATGATGATTTTGTGAAGGTTTTGAGTTTAGACTAAGTCTAATAAATATAAATTTTTTATGAACCGTTAATGTTAGAAGTTGGCTTACATGCAGCCCTTGGAATCGAGCCATGCAATTAGCAGCTGAAGCACATGCAGCTATCATTTTGTTGTTTTGATGATGTTTTGTTACTTAGTTACAATTGAACTAAGTTTGTAATGACTTTGTTGTAATTTGCTGCTGATAGATTTGATAAATCAACTTAACCAAGTGTGCAAGCAATGTTTTATAAGTTTCAAGACATTGTTAGTGGAGTTAGGTGTGTTTAGGTGACACTTTCTTCATTTTGACAAGTTAATTACTTGTTATATGTAATGTTTTGTTCCTTTTCTGATAAGATGATGAATTATTCAACAATTTTTCTCCTTGTTTCTGGTTCAAACTAAGCAATCTTTTCTTGTTCTCCTAGCTCGATTTTCTTGTTTGTTTAGCAATTCACTATTGCTTAAAGCTTAAGACTTTGCTGTAATTGCTTAGTTTTGATTCTCAACTCTGACAATTTGTATCAAGAGCTAATTTCTTATAGGACCTTTCTCTTTTCTACTCTCAAAAATAATGTCTTCATCAGGTTTCTCTCTAGCACCACTATCAGTATTCAATGGTGGAGGCTACCACATTTGGGTAGTGAAAATGAAAACGTACCTGCAAGCATTTGACTTGTGGGAAGTTGTCAATGCTGATGTTGAACCACCACCCTTGAGAGCTAACCCCACGGTAGCTCAGATCAGGCAGCACTCTGATAACAGAGCCAAGAGGTACAAGGCAATGTCATGCATCCACAATAGTGTGTCAGACTTGATTTTCACAAGGATCATGGCCTATGAGACTCAAAATAGGCTTAGGACAAGCTTAAAGAAGAGTTTCAAGGCACTGAAAAAACAAGACAGCAACAACTTTTACACTTAAGAAGGGATTTTGAAAACCTGAAGATGAAGGAGTCAGAGACAGTTAAGCAATATTCAGATAGGATCATGGCTATTGTGAACAACATCAGACTGCTTGGGACCAATTTAGTGAAACCAGAATAGTGGAGAAGGTTATTTCAACCTTACCTGAGAGATATGAAGCCAAAATCTCTTCCCTAGAAGATTCAAGAGATCTGTCAAGCATCTCTTCGACTGAGCTAATCAATGCCCTCTATGCTCAGGAACAAAGAAGAGCTAACAGACAGCAGGAGCATCAAGAAGGTGCCTTTCAAGCTAAGAGCAGACTAACCTCGAGCTCCTCTGGCTATAAAGGGAAGAAAACTTGGTTAGACAAGCCTAAAAGAGATGGAGCAAGAAGAAGATATCCACCTTGCCCATATTGTAAAAGGGTCTGTAACACCCCTTACCCGTATTCAACGCCGGAACCGGGCACGAGGCGTTACCGAATTAAAGACCTCAAGATTGCCACTTAGGCATAAAATGACCACTCGCTTTAGCCATCAAAACAACCTCAATCCTGACCTATGAGGCCTCTCTTAAACACACGAGGGCTCTCGAGAACATATCGAAAACTCTTACGATCTTAAAATTTTTCCATCTATACAGGGCTCACACGCCCGTGTAAGATTTGGCACGCCCATGGATGTCACACACGCCCATGGTCACTACCCGTGCAAGAAAACTCAAGCATTCTGCCAATGCCCCACGGTTAGGGCACACGCGCGCGTGCCTTCACACCGTGGTGCACACGACTACCTTAACACGGCCTAGAGTCTAGACACACGCCCGTGTGGCAAGCCCGTGGCCAATACTGATTAATCCCATACGCCCTAGACACACACCCGTGTGGCTAGTCTGTGGTCTATTCTGATTTAAAATACTAACATGCAAGGGACACACGGCTGAGTCACACGCCCGTGGGCTAGCCGTGTGTCACACATGGCCTAGACACACGCCCGTGTGTCTATCCACATGGACAAGAACAAAGCTATTTGCCAAGTTCTTTTCACCCTTTTAGCATACGCAATCATGCACTCATTCAACACATCCATAATCAACTCACAATCTTACAATCTCACTTGGATAACTACAGCTTTTCATATAATAAAGTAGCCAACAACTATGGCATTATACAAAATAGATTATCCATTTAAAGGCTAACTCATCATAGCCATATACAACAAAATTCACTAACTTGCCTAGCCCCTATACATGCCATATACAAAACATTGAGTCTAATGTACCAGAGTGTGCTGATAGTGTGGGCGATCTTCCAATTGATCCTCGTATCTCGATTCAACACTTTACTCTATAAGACAAGGGAAAAGAAAGAGAGTAAGCTTTGAGCTTAGTAAGTTTACACATAAACAATTAAGCAACATAGTATAAGCTAAACAACAATTAGCATTATACTAACATAAAATGTACAACTATGCTTACTCTTTTTATCCCTTACCACATTTTCAACACATCATGAGTCACTTACTCATAACCATTGACATGCACCCCTGCATTCAATATCACATTTACACAATATACAACACATCATTATTTCTCGATAATACATCCACACATCTAATCCACACAGCTAATCCACACAGCTAATGTCTCGGTGGTTTCGCACTTAGCCCACCACAATCGATTAATAAGGTAGTATCACACTTAGCCTACCATGAAGTTAATCATAGTGGTTTCGCACATAGCCCACTAGATAATATACCTAACGATAGCATCGCACATAGCTAGCTCATCGTCAATATGCATTAGGATGGTATCGCACTTAGCCCACCATTTAGCATTATCACAACGCATTCACAAATCTACTTACTTAATCATTCATCCATTCATTTCACTTGAACCACATAGGTTCTCAATCATTCTCAACCATGCTATACACTATCTAGCATTAAAAAATTGTAAGTATGAATGCATTGTTTATGCATAGACTTACCTCGATACACAAAAGTATAGAAACGTGCAAATTAGTCCACCACTTTGCTTTTGCCTCGGTTTCAATCCGGGCTTCGTCTTTCTTGATCTATAATGAATAAATCAGTTTATTCAATACACACATTGACCAAATTGACCCACATCTCATACTTTGGCAAAATTACTCTTTTGCCCTAAATCTTTCTCATAATTACACTATTGGCCCAAGGCTCGTAAAGTGATTTTTATTCAACTTCCTAGCCTTTCATGCTTAGCCGAATCACTTACTCAACTAAAGCAATCATCAATTCTCACTACATCACACATGTATGACCAAACTTAAGACTTTCACAAACTAGTCCCTACATGCATTTTCTATGGAAACTCATTTAGCAAAAGATGTTTCTACTACATCAAGCTTTCACAATCTTCCATAAAACATCAAAATACATGCATGTCATACATGGCCACATTTTTGAACATCCATCATAGCTCATCAAATAGCTAAAAATAGCTTACTCATGCTACAAGGACTTCAAAAATATAAAGAATATAAAAAACGAGGCTAGATGCACTTACTAGCAAGCTTGAAAAATTTGAAGAACCCTAACAATGGCTCTTGAAAATTTTGGCAGCCATGGAGAAGAAGATGAATGAATTTTGTCATCTTTTCTCCTATTTTAATCACTTAATTGATAAATGACCAAAATGCCATTTTTGATAAACTTTCTATTTTAACTCATCCATGCCCAATTTTGTCCAAATATTAGAAATTGGAAAATTTGCTATTTAAGGACCTCTAATTAATATTCTAAAGCTATTTCACACAAATAACTTCTAGAATCTCACATTTTGCAACTTTTGCAATTTAGTCCTTTTGGATAATTCAACCGCAATTTCACAAAATTGCTTCATGAAACTTTCACACTAGCATGCATACATAGCATAAACCTCAAAAACTCATTCATATACCTCGGATTTATGGTCTCGCACCACTATTCTGACTAGGCCCTAAATCGGGATGTTACAACTCTCCCCCCTTTAGAGATTTTCGCCCCCGAAAATCTTACCAGTAAAGAGGTTTGGATGCTGCTCTCTCATAGCTTCTTCCGTTTCCCACGTAGCCTCTTCCACACCGTGTTTCTGCCATAACACTTTCACTAGTGCTATGTTCTTATTTCTCAAACTGTTTCACTTCTCGAGCCAAGATCTTAATCGACTCTTCATCATAGGACATATCCGGTCTTATCTCAATTTTAAATCGAAGGAATCACATGTGAAGGATCGGAGCGATACTGCGTCGCAACATCGACACATGGAACACATTATGAATCTTTTTCAACTCTACCAGCAAAGCCAACCGATATGCTCACGGCCCAACTCTATCTCAGAACCTCATACGCTTCTATGAATCTTGGACTCAATTTTCCTTTTCGTCCAAATCTCATAATCTTCTTCCATGGGGACACTTTCAAAAACACTTTGTCGCCCACTTCAAACTCAATTTCTTTTCTTTTCGGATCCGCGTCGACTTACATCCGATGCAAGCAACTTTCGAACTATTACGGATTATTTTCACTTTCTTCTCGGTCTCTTTTACTAGATCGACCCCATGGATCCGCTTCCCACTAAGCTCGGTCCAATACAAAGGAGTCCGACACTTACGACCATACAGGGCCTCATACGGAGCCATCCGTATACTTGACTGATAACTATTGTTGTAAGCAAATTCTACTAAAGGTAGATATCTCTCCCAACTACCCTCGAATTCTAACACACAGCATCGAAGCATATCCTTGAGAACTTGAATCACTCTTTCAGACTGACCATCAGTTTGCAGATGGAACGCAGTACTGAAATTCAACTTTGTTCCCAAAGCCTCTTACAACCTCTTCCAAAACCTCGAAGTGAACCTCGGATCCCTATCCGATATTATAGACACAGGTACACCATGTAACCTCACTATCTCTGCAACATACAACTCAGCTAACTTATCCAGTGAATAATCAACACGTTCTGGATTAAAGTGAGCCGACTTCGTTAGTCTATCCACAACAACCCACACAGCATCTCTCTTTTTCGGAGTCATCGGCAACCCCGTCACAAAATCCATGGTAACCCGATCCTACTTCCATTCGGGTACCATCACTGGCTGAAGCAATCCCGAAGGCACTTGATGCTCAGCTTTCACTTGTTGACAAATCAGACAATTTGTCACGAACTCTAAAATATCTCTTTTCATACCCGGCCACGAATACAACTTCCTCAAGTCATTGTACATTTTCGTACTGCCCGGATGTACTGACAAACATCCACTGTAGGCCTCATGCAAAACCTTTTGGATTAGCTCCTCATCTCTAGGTACACAAATTCTATCACGGTACAGCAAACAACCATTCGAGCCCACTCGAAAATCGGAATTACTTTCTGATCCACACTTAGCTCTCTTAGCTAGCATCTCACTGTCATTTCTCTGAGCCTCACATATCTGTTGAACAAATAGTGGCTTAGCTCTCAACTCTTCCAGAATAGCACCATCTGCAGACAATGCCAAACTCGTCCTCATAACTCTTAGAGCATACAAGGATTTCCTACTCAGGGCATCCGCAACCACATTCACTTTTCCCGGGTGGTAATCAATGACTAACTCATAGTCTTTCAACAACTCAAGACACCGTCTGCATGCAAATTCAGATCCTTCGATCCATCAAATATCTCAAACTCTTGTGATCCGTAAAGATTCGGCACTTCTCACCATATAAGTAATGTCGCCAAAATCTTTAACGCTAAAAACAATCGCAGCCAACTCCAAATCATGAGTCGGATAATTCTTCTCGAGCGATTTCAAGCGTCTCGAGGCATAAGCGACTACCTTACCCTCTTGCATCAACACGCAACCGAGACCATTAAACAACGCGTCCATCAGAAACCACAAACTCTTTTCCCGATTCTCGGTTGAACCAAAACCGCGCCTCGACCAATAATGTCTTGATCTCTCAAAACTCGATGACATGTCTCACCCATTCAAACTTGACATATTTGTGCAATAGTTTCGCGTCATCGGGGTAGCAATCATAGAGAACCCTTTTCTGAAACGCCCGTAGTAGTATCTGCTAATCCTAAGAAACTTACGATTTACGACACGTTCCTCGGCGGTTTCTAATCCACAATAGCCGATATCTTACTCGGGTCAACTCTAACGCCATCACGACACAATGTGTCCTAGAAATCCGACCTCACGGAGCCAAAACTCACTCTTGCTAAACTTAGCGTACAACCGCTTATCTCTTAAAGTTTGCAAGATAATCTTCAAATGTTCTTCATGATCGTTTCTCATCTCGAGAATAGATCAATATGTCGCCAATGAAGACAACTACAAACTTGTCCACATATGGTCCGAAAACACGGTTCATCGGATCCATAAAATCGCCGGTGCATTCGTCAAACCAAACGGCATAACCAAAAACTCATAATGGCCATACCTTGTTCGAAATGCGATTTTCAACACATCCCCGCTCTTTCACTCTCAATCGATAATAACTGCACCTCGTGTCTATCTTGGAGAACATCTGTAGCTCCCTTCAGTTGATCAAAAGATCATCAATCCTTGGTAAAGGATACTTATTCTTAATTGTCACTTTGTTAAGTTGTCTATAGTCTATACACAACCTCATGGACCCATCTTTCTTCTTCACAAACAATACCGAGCACCCCACGGTGAGTAGCTCGGTCTTGCAAAACCCTTATCTGTCAACTCCCCAACTGAACCTTCGATTCTTTCAACTCTAAAGGTGCCATCCTATACGGAGCAATCGAAATAGGTGCTGTTCCCGGAACTAACTCAATCCCAAACTCAACCTCTCTCACTGGAGGTAATCCGGGTAACTCTTCTGGAAATACATCCGGATACTCACAAACCACTGGCACTGTTTCAAACTCTACTCCAACCTCTCGAGTACTCAACACAAAAGCAAGATAGGACTCACACTCTTTTCTCAAGCATTTATCAGCCACTAAGGAAGAAATCATCACTGGTAGACTATCTGATCCACTTGATTCAACCCGAACCACATCTCCACTCTCAAATTTCAAATCAATAAACTTATTACCACAGTTCACTAAGACACTATGGGTAGTTAACCAATCCATGCCTAGGATTAAATCAAACTCATCAAACGGCAACAACATTAGGTTTCCCAGAAAGTAATGACTCTCAATCATCAAAGGACAATTCTTACACACCTTGTCCACTAACACATGCTTACCTAACGGGTTTGACACCTTAACCACAAAGTCCGTAGACTCAACAGTCATACTCAAACTAGATGCCAATCTCATGCAAATATAAGAATGAGTAGACCCTGGATCTATTAAAGCAATAACAAGGGTGTTAAAGAGAGAAAAAGTACCCGTTATCACATCAGGGGAGGATGCCTCTTCACGAGCGCGAATGGCATACGTCCTCGCAGGTGTCCGACCCTCCGGTCTCACAACAGAGTCTCTAGATACACCTCTACCACTATTCTCGCCTCTCGGGTTCCTTGGTGGTCTACCCCTTGCAGACACATCATTGGATCTCATCTCTAGCTTCTCTTCCTTATCATCCCTCTCGGGGCAATTTCGGATAAAATGGTCGGGGAACCACACTTATAACGATTTATTTGTTACCACAACACTCCCCGGTGTGATATCTACCACAACTTGGACACTCCGGTTTACTCTTCGGATTGCCCACACTTTCAATCGAGGTAGCTTGGACTCTCGAACCCGAACGAGTATTGCCCAAGTCTCGTTGCGAATAACCCACTGGTGCTGACATCCTAGGACTCACTTCCTTGGACCTTTTCGACTGGGCTTGATACGACTTGCCCATCGGCCTCTTTCTAGCATCTCGGGCTTCACTCACACCCTTTTCTTTTACAGTACTCAACTCTTGGCCTTACTTGCCCTTTCGACCAACACTACAAATTCTTTCAACTCCAAAATACCCACTAGGAGTTTGATGTCCTCATTCAGTCCTTCTTCGAACCTCTTACACAATATGGTCTCTGACGACACACATTCTTGAGCGTATTTGCTAAGCCTAACAAACTCACGCTCATATTCCGCTACTGACATTCTTCATTGCTTCAGCTCAAGGAATTCCTTCCTTTTCCAATCAGTAAACCTCTGGCTTATATACTTCTTCCGAAACTCTTTCAGAAAGAAGTCCCACGTCACCCGCTCTCTCGGGACCACTAACGTCAACGTCTTCCACCAATGGTATGCCGAGTCCTCAAAGAGGATACGACACACTTCAAGCTCTCTTCAGAGTACAAGAGAGTTCATCGAATACTCTCATCGAGTTCTCTAACTGAACTCGCCTCTCGTGGTCATCATCAACCTTAGCTCTAAACTCCTCACCTCGTGTTTTCTAATCTTATCTACTGGGGTTTCGATATCCTTACTACATCAATACCTTGAGGAGCCACAGGAATTGGCTGAGGTATAGGAGGAGGTGGTGGAGGAGGTTGAGCATTAGGGTTCGCTCGAACATAATTCGAGTACCAATTGCTCATCATCCGGAGAAAGGCTTCCCGAGCCTCTTCCCTTGACCCTAACCTCGGGTCCACTTTGAACAGAGCACGGTTCCTTGCGCAGAGCCAGCAGCATTACTAGTCGCTTCATCGCATCAATGGATCGGAATCCATATTCTATATAAAATAAGATTTAAAATCATCAGAAGCCACCACACTATCATTGTACACTTATGGCATGTATAGCTAGACTCTTACACCCGCTACGGTAGTCCTAGAACAGACTAAACAATAGCTCTGATACCACTAAATGTAACACCCCTTACCCGTATTCAACGCCGAAACCGGGCACGAGGCGTTACCGAATTAAAGACCTCAAGATCGCCACTTAGGCATAAAATGACCACTCTCTTTAGCCATCACAACAACCTCAATCCCGACCTAAGAGGCCTCTCTTAAACACACGAGGGCTCTCAAGAACATATCGAAAACTCTTACGATCTTAAAATTTTTCCATCTATACAGGGCTCACACACTCGTGGATGTCACACACGCCCATGGTCACTACCCGTGCATGAAAACTCAAGCATTCTGCCAATGCCCCACGGTTAGGGCACACGCCCGTGCCTTCCACCCGTGGTGCACACTGACTACCTTAACACAGCCTAGAGTCTAGACACACGCCCGTGTGGCTAGCCCGTGGCCAACACTGATTAATCCCACACGCCCTAGACACACGCCCGTGTGGCTAGTCCGTGGTCTATTCTGATTTAAAATACTAACATGCAGGGGATACACGGTTGAGTCACACGCCTGGTGGCTGGCAGTATGTCACACATGGCCTAGACACACGCGCTGCAGTGTGTCTATCCACATGGACAAGAACAAAGCTATTTGCCAAGTTCTTTTCACCCTTTTAGCATACGCAATCATGCACTCATTCAACACATCCATAATCAACTCACAATCTTACAATCTCACTTGGATAACTACATCTTTTCATATAATAAGTAGCCAACAACTATGGCATTATACAAAATAGATTATCCATTTAAAGGCTAACTCATCATAGCCATATACAACAAAATTCACTAACTTGTCTAGCCCCTATACATGCCATATACAAAACATTGAGTCTAATGTACCAGAGTGTGCTGATAGTGTGGGCGATCTTCCAATTGATCCTCGTATCTCGATTCAACACTTTACTCTATAAGACAAGGAAAAAAAAGAGAGTAAGCTTTGAGCTTAGTAAGTTTACACATAAACAATTAAGCAACATAGTATAAGCTAAACAACAATTAGCATTATACTAACATAAAATGTACAACTATGCTTACTCTTTTTATCCCTTACCACATTTTCAACACATCATGAGTCACTTACTCATAACCATTGACATGCACCCCTGCATTCAATATCACATCTACACAATATACAACACATCATTATTTCTCGATAATACATCCACACATCTAATCCACACAGCTAATCCACACAGCTAATGTCTCGGTGGTTTTGCACTTAGCCCACCACAATCGATTAATAAGGTAGTATCGCACTTAGCCTACCATGAAGGTAATCATAGTGGTTTCGCACATAGCCCACTAGATAATATACCTAACGATAGCATCGCACATAGCCAGCTCATCGTCAATATGCATTAGGATGGTATCGCACTTAGCCCACCATTTAGCATTATCACAACGCATTCACAAATCTACTTACTTAATCATTCATCTATTCATTTCACTTGAACCACATAGATTCTCAATCATTCTCAACCATGCTATACACTATCTAGCATTAACAAATTGTAAGTATGAATGCATTGTTTATGCATAGACTTACCTCGATACACAAAAGTATAGAAACGTGTAATTTAGTCCACCACTTTGCTTTTGCCTCGGTTTCGATCCGGGCTTCGTCTTTCTTGATCTATAATGAATAAATTAGCTTACTCAATACACACATTGACCAAATTGACCCACATCTCATACTTTGGAAAAATTACTCTTTTGCCCCAAATCTTTCTCATAATTACACTATTGGCCCAAGGCTCGTAAAGTGATTTTTATTCAACTTCCTAGCCTTTCATGCTTAGTCGAATCACTTACTCAACTAAAGCAATCATCAATTCTCACTACATCATACATGTATGACCAAACTTAAGACTTTCACAAACTAGTCCCTACTTGCATTTTCTATAGAAACTCATTTGGCAAAAGATGTTTCTACTACATCAAGCTTTCACAATCTTCCATAAAACATCAAAATACATGCATGCCATACATGGCCACATTTTTTAACATCCATCATAGCTCATCAAATAGCTAAAAATAGCTTACTCATACTACAAGGACTTCAAAAATACAAAGAATATCAAAAACGAGGCTAGATGCACTTACTAGCAAGCTTGAAAAATTTGAAGAACCCTAACAATGGCTCTTGAAAATTTCGACAGCCTTGGAGAAGAAGATGAATGAATTTTGTCATCTTTTCTCCTATTTTAATCACTTAATTGGTAAATGACCAAAATGCCCTTTTTGATAAACTTTCTATTTTAACTCATCCATGCCCAATTTTGTCCAAATATTAGAAATTGGAAAAATTGTTATTTAATGACCTCTAATTAATATTCTAAAGCTATTTCACACAAATAGCTTCTAGAATCTCACATTTTGCAACTTTTGTAATTTAGTCCTTTTGGATAATTCAACCGCAATTTCACAAAATTGCTTCATGAAACTTTCACACTAGCATGCATACATAGCATAAACCTTAAAAACTCATTCATATACCTCATATTTTTGTTCTCGCACCACAATTCTGACTAGGCCCTAAATCGGGATGTTACAGGGTCTGCCATCTAAAAGTAAACTGTTGTTACAGACCTGATGTGCAGTGCAAGGTTTGCAAACAGATAGGCCATATTGAGAAGGTGTGCAAGAACAAAAGCCAACAGAAGTAACATCAATCTCAGCAGCCTAAAATAGAATCTCAAGTGGCAGAAGAGAGTTGTGGTCAGGAAGAACAAGTATTTACTGCCTCCTGCTCAGCTACCAAAAGAAAAACCACAAAAGGGTGGCTGATTGACAGTGGTTGCACAAACCACATGACACCTGATGCTGCTATTTTCAAGAGCATTGATAGAAGCTTCAACACAAGAGTAAAAGTGGGCAATGGACATTACATTAAAGCAGAAGGCAAGGGAGATGTGTTGATTGACACTCCTTCAGGTACCAAACTTGTTTCTAATGTTCTTTAGTACCTGAAATTGATAGAAATCTACTAAGTATTGCTCAGTTGCTTGAAAAGGGATACTCTGTAGTATTCAAAGGCAAAGAGTGCCTGATTAGTGATCCAAGTGGATCCAAGCTCATGCCAGTAACCATGACTAACAAAAGCTTTGCTGTTGATTGGAACAAGAATTCAGTTAGAGCCGACACAACTGCATTAGATGAATCCAAACTGTGACATAAAAGGTTGGGCCATGTCAACTATAAGTCTCTACTTCAATTCTCTAAAGAAGACTTGATTGAAAATTTCACAAAAACAGTTGAAAAACAGGATGTTTGTGAAGTGTGTCAGCTAAGAAAGCAAGCTAGACTACCATTTCCTGCTAATAAGGCCTGGAGGGCCTCTAAAAAATTACAATTGGTCCATACTGATGTGTGTGGCCCTATGAAGACTGAATCTCTGAATGGCAGCAGGTACTTCATCATTTTCATTGATGACTACTCAAGATTCTGTTGGGGCTATTTTCTCCATTTTAAATCAGAAGTGGCTTCAGTGTTTTGGAAGTTCAAGGCTGTAGCAGAAACTCAGTCAAGTTACAAGCTTAAGACACTAAGGTCAGAAAATGGAATGGAGTACACCTCAGCAGTGTTTCAGACTTTTTGTGAGGAATCAAGCATTGAACACCATCTCACCAACACCTATACACCTCAGTAGTGGTGTCAGTGAGATAAAGAATCGAACTCTGATGGATATGGCTAGATGCTTGATGTTTGAAAGGAATTTGCCTAAAAGTTTTTGGGCTGAGGCAGTTAATACTGAAATCTACCTTTAAAACAGGCTACCAACTAAAGCACTGCTTGAAAAAACACCATTTGAAGCTTGGTTTGGGTTCAAACCATCAGTTGCTCACCTGAAGGTCTTTGGTTGCATATGTTATGCACACATTCCTGCAACCAAGAGGGACAAATTAGTAAAGAAGGCTCAGCCTGGCATTCTAGTGGGCTATAGCAGTGTCAAGAAGGGCTACATGATTCTGGATCCTATAACTTACAGAGTCTTTGTGAGCAGAGATGTTGTGTTTGATGAGAGATCAAGCTAGAATTAGGATAAAAGTGAACTTGAATGTACTGCTGAAGACTTGGTAACAGAGCAAACTGAAGCTGATCAAAATAATCCTGAGATGGACATTTATCATGAGCCTGTTAGGGGAACCAGACCACTAAGTGAAATATATGAGAGGGCAAATGTGGCTACTGTTGAACCAACCTATTTTGAAGAAGCTCAAGCTCAAGAAGGCTGGAGGCAAACCATGCTTGATGAAATGAGCATGATTCACAAAAACCAGACCTGGGAGTTAGTTGCAAGACCAGTTCACAAGAAGGTCATAGGAGTAAAATGGGTGTTTTGAGCCAAGCACAATGCTGATGGAACCTTGAACAAGCTGAATGCAAGGTTAGTAATGAAGGGATTTAGTCAGAAGTATGGAATTGATTACTTTGAGACATTTGCACAAGTGGCTAGGCTTGATACAATCAGACTACTGGTTGCATTAGCTACTCAAAAGTAATGGAAAATATATCAACTTGATGTAAAATCTACTTTCCTAAATGGCTTTCTTGATGAGGAGATATTTTTTGAACAGCCAGAAGTTTTTAAGGTTGCTGGTGAAGAAGACAAAGTGTTCAAGCTAAGAAAAGCCTTGTATGGCTTAAAACAAGCACCAATGGCCTGGTATGATAGAATCGACACCTACCTAGTAACCTTGCAGTTCGAGAGAAGCATTAGTGAGCCAACACTATATGTTAAGAAGGAAGGTGATGAAACACTGCTCATAGTCTCCTTATATGTGGATGACTTGCTGGTGACAAGAGGAAACAATGCTATACTGACTAATTTTAAAGGTAAGATGGAGAGCATGTTTGAAATGTTGGATTTGGGTGAAATGTCCTATTTCCTTGGTATGAAAGTGTCTTAGAATCAGTAAGGAATTTTCTTAAGTCAAAAGGCATTTTCCTTGAAAATTCTGAACAAATTCTCCATGCAAAATTGTAAGGAAACTAGCAGCCTAGTTGTTGTTGGAGAAAAACTGTCAAACAAGGTGATTTCGAGAAAGTAAGTGAATCAACCTATAGGAGCTTAGTGGGATGTTTGCTCTACTTAACAGCCACTAGGCCAGACATAATGTTTGCAGTTAGTCTCCTATCCAGGTTCATGCATTGTTGTAACATGGACCATTTTCAAGCTGCAAAGAGAGTACTGAGGTACATTAAGGGAACTCTATGCTTTGGAGTTATGCTCACCAAAGTTGACAGCATGAAGCTTCTTGGTTTTGCAGATAGTGACTGGGCAAGATCGATAGATAACATGAAAAGCACCTCAGGGTATCTGTTTACCCTTGGTTTAGCTATTTTTTGCTGGAGTTCAAAGAAGCAAACTATTGTTGCTCAATCAACAGCTGAAGCAGAATATGTAGCAGCTGCAGAAGCTGTTAACCAAGCAATTTGGTTAAGGAAGATCATGGCAGATATGAATTTTCATCAAAAAGAAGCAACAAAGATCAGATGTGATACCTAATCTGCTGTTGCAATTGCAAAGAATCCAATGTTTCATGGAAAAACAAAGCATTTTAAGATCAAGTTTCATTTTGTTAGGGAAATGGAACAATCTCAAGAAATCAGACTGGTTCATTGCAGTTCTGAATATCAGGTAGCAGAGATCTTGACAAAGCCTCTTTATATGTCAAGGTTCAAGAATTTGATAGCCAAGTTGGGAGTTTGAAGCATGGAAGCCAAGGAGGAGTGTTAGAAGTTGGCTTACATACAACCCTTGGGATCGAGCCATGCAGTTAGCAGCTGAAGCACATGCAGCTATCATTTTACTGTTTTGATGATGTTGTGTTACTTAGTTACAATTAAACTAAGTTTGTAATGAATTTGTTGTAATTTGGTGCTGATAGATTTGATAAATCAGCTTAACCAAGTGTGCAAGCAATGTTTTATAAGTTTCAAGACATTGTTAGTGGAGTTAGGTGTGTTTAGGTGACACTTTCTTCATTTTGACAAGTTAATTACTTGTTATATGTAATGTTTTGTTCCTTTTTTGATATGGTGATGAATCATTTAACAATTTTTCTCCTTGTTTCTGGTTCAAACTAAGCAATCTTTTCTTGTTCTCCTAGCTTGATTTTCTTGTTTGTTCAGCAGGTCACTATTGCTTAAAGCTTAAGACTTTGCTGTAATTGTTTAGTTTTGATTCTCAACTCCAACAGTTAAAATTAATGAATTGATGTTGATAATGTTAGAAGAAGTGATGGTTTACAAGTTTTTTTGACTGCTTCTTCATTCATATACATATTCTCTGTCATACATGTCACATTTTTACGATGCATGTTTTGCCTGAGTATGCCTAGCCTTATCCTCAAGGCAATGATCTCACTAAAGAAAGCAACCCTAAAATCCAACATTCAACAAAGAAATGAAGAAAAAGGGGAAAAGCTATTATCTCAACCTGCCATTAGACCACAAATTTCACACTAGATATAGTTACTATACACTCTCAGTTATGCACACCTTTTACAATAGTCATGATACCGAGTAATTCCTTCTCCTTTGAAACAAAAATCGAGATTCTGAATTTGCTTTACCCCCTATAGGCTTAAGATTGTTGATCCTGAACAAGGAGTTGAGCTTGCTTAACTTCTTGGTGAATGATTTGAATAACTTGTTTGCAGGATGGGACCTGACCAACTCTTGTTTCATGGACACATGATCTTTTTCTAGGTCGGTTAGCCTCATTCTCATTCTTGCAACTTCAAGTTTTAACTCTCGGTTCTCTCTTCTCACCGATGCATAGTTGTCTCTGGGTGAGATGGCTCCACTTGCTGCACCGCTGCTTGATCGTTGAGGGAACTGACCATTGATTGCACCGAAAAAGAGCTGATTGTGGCCTCCATTCATTGCATTCCGAAGCCTGATTTGCTCGAAATATAGGACTTGGACAGCCATTTGCACCGGTAACCTTTCATTCTGGGCTGCATGGCTACAGGCTTCTTGAGATAGTTTTTGACAGTCTATTGTTTTGCATAGTCTGTAGCGTTCAGAATCCTTTATGTTCGGGTGAACCTGAAAAAAGAAGCAAAAAACGGTTCTAAGAGTCACGAAACAAAATATGAAATATTGAAAGATAATTAGCTATTCAACTACTTGGTTCTTTCATGTGAGATCCTCACTTTGAGGAAGATATCAACAGCTCTGTATAGTCCATCGCTAACGATGCGAGCATGGTCTGGAAGTAGTTCTGCTAATGCTATGAATTTTGATGGCGACAAGTTTGTGTCTAGTGCAACTTCAGCAAGGTAAGAGTCCAACAACTTGGACACTTTAAGGATTGAAGTTTGTTTGGGAGATCCCGGGCTGTCAAAATCATATGCCATTTCACTTTCATCTCTCAAGGGATTATCCTCCTCATCATCATCATCCAAGTTCAAAAAGATGGAGAAGATCCTCAGAATTGACTCTGTATCATACATGGCTGTATGATTGTTTCCATGTGAATTGGCTGGTATTAGTATATCTTCAAGAATGGCCTGGTCCAGTTGCAGACCTGTCCGCCTTTCTAAATCTGATCTGCAAGAAGTTGATACTGACGAGGATATTGCGGTTTTCAGTAAACTGGAGAGAAATGCCATGGGAACTGGACTTTTCCTTGATTGAGTTGGCAGTAAGCTAACTATGGCTTCGACGATTACCCTTTGCTTCTTTTGCAGCTCCAATTCCAAAAGGCTTCCCTTTACCAAGTGATGGTCCCTTACGATGAGACTTTGAAGAGAATTATGGGTGTAATTTATCAAAATTTTGCAGATCATATCTTGTCTTAGACCTTTCGACTTTATCGCCAATAAAACTCGTTGGAAGAAATCAATATTAAGGACTGCCAGAGACTTTCCCCACCAGTCAGATGGTGTCTCAGGTTCCATGTTTGGTATAGCCTTTGAAGGGAAGTTGTGATCAAGTTTCAATAAGCCAGAAGTAAGCTGCTCTTTGCATGCATTATTTGCAATTGCGTTGATAAGCCGGTTAACCAGGTTTATCTCTTCGGATATAGGCAAGAGGCTCTCACAACGGTGAAGAACTGCTATGGTGCTCGATATGTTCGGGAGAACCATGTCCTTTAGATAAGCTTCTGTACGAGCTTCAAGGTTATTCTCAGCAAACTCTTCGGCCATTTCCAGGTAATGTGATATACATCTTAACATTGCAACGTTTGATAATGTAATCTCAACATTTATTCCATAGCAGAACTTAGCTGCTAGCTCAAATGCCTCCGGTCCACCCGGAGCAGAAGAGAGATTTATGCGTGAAATTTTAGTGTCCTTGGCGTCAATCAACAGCTTCCTGATTCTTCCACTCCGAGAAACTAGAGGAAACTGAAAAACAAAAATTGCAACCACATGACTAAAGCTTCTATTCCAATGGTGAAACCAATTTTCTTTGGGATATTACCAGAAAACATAAAACGGTAGATTGTGTGTACATACTTCATAGTTCCATTTTCAGTATTGCAACTATAGGTTACACATGTTCTGAAATGCAATCTTAAAAGTATAAAAACACAGGCTTGTTTACACAAGGACAATAGTTTCTATATACAGTAACGAGGCACCATGATAATGAAATGTCAAAAGTAGACTATCAGTTTACCTTGTGAAGTGCAAAGCTTGATGTTCCAACCTCAATCTTTAGATCACTAGAAACATCAGAAATAGGCCTGCAAAGATTGATAACTAGGTTAAATGTTTCTGGATAAAGTCATAAACATTAAAAGAACAAGGAAATTAAAGGAAAAATATAGATGAATTCATTTCTACATGTTTGGTAGTGCCATTAATTGAGATATCATATTGTTCGTTTTGCCAAAGACCTGCACTCCCATGCTTGAACCCATAATTCAATCACGCTGGTTCAGACAGTTTTATTTTTATTGTTGGTTTCATTTTAGAACATCTCAAGATATGGACAATGTTTTATCTTGATTCCACTGGTTTGACATGGAGGGCCCAGATGGGAAAAAACAGACAACTCAATAATTATAGCATGAGTGGTGTTTGCTCAAACAGAAGAGTAAGCAATAAGATCTGAATTAGACAGTGCTGATAGTACGGGTTTTGGGTTGGAAATGGAAAACAATTAAAATGTTTTACTCTCTTGGGTTGCCTAGATTAATATGATGGGATCCAATCCATTTGGAGTGGCCCCTTGGATTTATTGATTTGCTGTTTGTATTTTTGTTGCATTCATCAGTGAGAGAAGGAAAGGTTTTTTAGGCTCAAATTAACTGTTGTATGACTTTCTGGTACATGTTTGAAAGCCTCTAGACGGTGGATTTAAAACAAGAAAATTATTGATAGGCAGCTTATGGGAATTTAGCAGTTCATATATATATATATATATATATTGTTGATTGAATGGAACAACTTGTAAGGTCAAGATCACGGCTCGGAAAGGAGTTAAACCGTCACACTCTGACACCGACTATATCACAGGCTTATCAGCAAGTGGCCACTTGCTTTCTATTGGAGGGGCCTTAGACGAGGCTGGTAAGAGACTGAAACCCCCTATGAATTGAAAATGAATGGGGAATCTATCAAAATTGCCTGACATTCGATAACTATGATATGCATTGTCTCACAATAAATTAAACTATGATATATATGTATGAAAGTAACCTTAAAACTGCCCTGCAAAACAAGGTTTCTTCCATGGAAACAAGAGCAAAAAAATAACATTGTACCATACCATTCAGTAGCATGCCTTATACTAGAACTTGGACGAAAAGATCTCTTCCCAGATATACTTGGTTTCAGTTCAGCAACAGTGACAACACCCATCTTCAAAAAAAAAAAAAACCAGTAAAATTCAGATTCCAGCCCCAATGCTCCCTCTGAAAGCTCTGAACCAGCAGTCCCTCACCAAAGAAGTTTTTTTTCTTTCAGTTCAATAGTTTCATGGTTTTCTGCAGCTGACAGCTTGTTTATGGAACACTAATGATGAGTGATCTCTCTCTTTCTCTCTTAATGATCTTCTATTGTGGAAAAGAGAAAGGGTGGAGTGAGGTAAAAGTAACATGAACTCATGCAAGATTAAAGGGTAGTGATGACTTTGAAATATACTTTTTTAATGAGTGTATATAATATGCCTAATCTAAAGTCAAGAACGTGCTGGTCTGTTGCTTCAACTTTTCGGTGAAAGGTAGTGAGAGTGTCTTTGTTTTTTTACATTCGTTGAACTTTAAATCTATCATATATGAACCCTTACTTTCCTTTTAAAATGATTTTCGTTTATGAAGTAAAGATATCTCAGGATTCCTAAGAGCTGCAGTGGTGTTTTAGGATGTAATCATGTGTAATGAAAGGGTAAAATTATGTCGTTAGATTATATTTTATTTTTTTTATTTAAAATATAAGTAAATTGACGTAGTTGATAAAACAATTAAACAGCCGCGTAACATACTATGTGTACTTCATTTTAATAGTAGAAATAGATGAAAATTTTAACAGAAAGATCAATTAGATCTTTGATCTAACGTATATACAGTAATAATATTTTAATTTGACATGTTTAATTTTTTTAATTTAACTCAAACAATTTTTTTTAATTCGACTCAAATCGAATTTTATTTTACTCGATTTAAAAAAATTTTAAATTAATTAAAATAATAAAACAAAACTTATCAACTCAATTATCTAAAAAAAATTATAAAGGGCTTTTACTCAAACGAAAGCTACCAACTAAAAAACAGATTATCATATCATGTGTAAAGTCTGATAAAGTAGGAAATTAAGAGGATTTACGTGTTGTATAATTAGTACAGCTCTCTTCTCTGTCCATAGTACATCACTCAAGAACTTGCTTTAAATTTTGCAGAGAATATACATATATAAATATACCCTATTTTCAGTCCTATAGCTAAGATGCCTAGGCTTTCAATTACGGACATTTCTCTGCCACAATTTCTAGGACGATACCTCAGCAGCTATACTTTTTCTGAATTTCTTCAAAATGAAATTTGAAGTCTGTCACTCATTCCTTCCCTCTGCCTTACACAAATTTTAGTGCAAATATTTGTTGGTTTTGGCAAACATCCTTTTTTGGAGATGATGCCACTGATTAAATATGACAAATTTAAACCCTATTTGAAAGCACAAAAACAAATGGGGCAAATGCAACCATTCTAGCTACAAAAAGATCCATCTGGAAGTGTGAATAATTTTTGCTTTATTGTGTCAAGCTCCACTTTACCTAATCACCCATACATACATAAATTTATTGGGTATTGTGAGTGTGTTATATATTTATCAACTCTTTGGAATGGCAGACTGTTGGATTAATTATGACCTAAGATTGCTTTTGATCAAGTGGTAATAATGATCCCATCAACTCAAACCTTTATGTGCATGGCCTATTAATAGTGAGTGGTTAGCATTTGATCAAATGCTAAAATGATTTGATCATTTTGCCTTTTTTTCTTTCTTGGTTAGGCCATTATGTCTTCCCTCCTCTCTGTTTTTCCATGAGAGTTTTCAGAATTGAATAGTTTGCATCAAATTGCATATGTATGTGTCCTTGGATAAAATACATCACTTCTTAATTCCTTTTATTCATTACTTTTTGACAAAGTCTTAATTAAATTGTTTATGTATATACGGACCATGTGTTATGGCAATGAGCAGCCACATGAGAGAGCTTAAGATATTGGGTTTTTTGAACTCTGAATATTTTTGGTTGCATGAAGAACAAATTATTAGACTGTGGCACCTGAATAATTCATCATGAGAGTAGCATAATGTATGAAATATTGGTGTAGCCACTCGTAGTTTTGCCTTTTATCACTACCTCACCTTTTTGGCTTTGCCAAATATAAACAAACTTATTTTGGACCCTTCCAAAAAAAAAAAAGTGATTTATATCAGAAACCTAAGTTGCAAGTTCAGTTCATTTCTCAAATTAAAGCTTTCTTTATACTGTAACTCAGAATATTAGAATTAACTACAAAATACTACATATGTCTTTGTTTTTGTACAGACAAAGAAAATCAAAATTTGGGTTGAAAACTTTGTTTGTGGATCTGTTTCTAGTGGAAGTATAGACCAGACATTTGGTTACTTAAAAGTTAAAACCCAAAAGGGTATCTTCTTTTGTCACAATTCTTTCATTTTTTTTTTCTACTTTTAAATGCGGTTGATGAAGAAAGCAACTTTTGAATCATTAGTGCAGGTGAGCAATGGTGGTGGCTACAATTATAGTGACACAAATATGTGAGCCCGCTGTTTTGAAAGCACCCCCCATTCCCCCAAAGGTGCATAAACTGCATATAACCCACTGTATGTGCTGCTATGATCATCACATTGCTGCAAATTAAGGATCGATGGCTGATCGTGTGGGTGTATATTCTTTAATTATGATCTTAATACAATCATTCTCCTTTGCCTAAATGAACCTGATGCATTTATTGTTCTTTGTCATTAAAAGGGTGGCTTTCAAATCATTGAACCATTGCTTGTCTCTGTATTTTACAAGATAGCTTGTTCATCCTCTCTCGCTTTGTTGGAGCATAAATTCTGGGTAGTGCCAACATATAGAGTTATGTGTTATATCAGATTATAGACTAAAACTCAAAGGACACAAACTGTACAGTAGGCTGAGATTGTCGGTCAAAGAGAATCAGAATGAACCAATTCTCAGAAGCTTTGACCTTCAAAGAGGTGAAAGAAATCCCATGAACATTTGCATATATAATACAAACATTACAGTGTTGTTTATTTTTGGTTGAAGATGCTACTGTATGATTAGATGAAGTTTTAACTGTAGTGTTTGGTAACAAGTAAAACTTGGGGGAGACAGAGAGGACTTTGTTTATGAACTTTTAGGCGTAAGTCAAGCAAACCGGGAAACAACCTTGTTTTCATCTCGACAGTAAGAAACATCACTTTTGAACTTGTCTTCGGGAGACCAAAATTGTTACGCATGCTTAATTTTATAGAGTGATTTGATGTAGAGATGAATTATACAAAGAATTAATGAGTGCCCCCACTCTAGTGAATCCAAAGAACCAAAAACAGATGGAGTAAACTGGGTTAATATCAATGACAAAAGAACCTACTTATGTATGATGTAATATGGTTGGCATATCGCTTTCTAGCAATGCCAAGCGGGTAGAAGCAAGAAAAAGTGAAAGTAAATTCACATATCAGCCCATGACCATGAGTGTTAATGGTTGAGCTGTACTTGGGTAACTTATTTCCAAGGTAAGTGGCTTGTTTTTCGCGAAATTTGGCGCAACATTCAGATAGTTCTTCAATATTTACAAACAGATTTTCAAGGTAAAACTACTATTTAGGTGGTGGTGGTTGTTGGAAACTTTTAACTCTTTTATTCTATTTTATGTTTGAGTTGTCATGTGATTTTTAATGGTTTATATTTTAATATGGTGAATTAAAATATAATCATGATTTAAGTGACGATAGAGAAATTTGAACATGTTTATCTTTTTATCTCTTAAGAGTTTTAAAGCAAATGAAAAGTTGATTTATTTGAGTATTTTTTAAAATAATTAATGCGATAATTTCGGCTTTTAAAAGAGAATTTAAAACTTATCAAACCGCTTTTGGATGATCACTTGAAGATATCTATAACTTAATTGATTGTTTTAGTTAAGGACAATATCATAGTTGTTTTTCAAGGCTTATATGTCAAAACAATCCTTAAAAAATACAAAAAAAAAAAATCAATTAAACCCCTATATTAAATTCACACTCAATTGAGACATTACCATTAACTAAAATAATCAATTAAATTATTTCGTTAGTGGAATTCGTGGTTGACCGCGTTGACCTTTAAAATAAATTAACAAACCAATCATATAGTCAATTAAGTTATTCTGTTAGTGGAATTCGTGGTTGACCACGTTGACTTTTAAAATAAATTGACAAACCAACCATATAGTAACATGTGACAGCTTCTAATTTAATCTAATATTTTCTCATACAAATGATTAAAATTATTTAAAAATCATTAAAAATGAATAAATATTAAGAATATTTAAAAAATATAATAAAACTAATATAAACTTATAAAAAATAAAAAACTTATAAATATTATAAAAATATAAAAAAAATTTAAAATTAATAAAATATTTTAAAATTTTATAAAAATGTATAAAAATTCTTAAAAACATATAAAATCATAAAAAATTATAAGAATATTTGAAAATTTATAAAATTGATATAAATGTATAAAAAAATAAAAAAAAATCATAAAAACTTGAACTGGATCAGATCAGTTGGTTGGACCGATTAGACCGAAATCAATAAGAGTACCAGTCCAAAAAAAAAACCCATTAGATTGGTTGACTTGAGAACCGGACAGTTGAAGTAATTTTTTTTAATTTTTAATGTTTTATTTAATTGAACTTGACAAACCAATCGAAGTAGTCGAACTGAAAAATCAATAGTCAAACCAGTTCGACCACTGATCCAATTTTTATAATATTTATAATATTTTATAATTTGTTATAATTTGTTATAAGTTTATATCAATTTTTAATTTCTAATATTTTTTATACTTTTTTTTTATGTTAGCTCAAAAGATCAACTTGAAATCACCAAGAGGGGGGTGCATTGATCTTTAAGAAAATTTGTGGAAGCAACGAAAGAATGTGCAACAATGAACACAATAATTTATAGTGGCTCGCCCCAATTGCCTACTCCACTACCTTAACTTTCTTTTCACTAATTTGACAACCTTTGAGGACAATGTTTAACCTTATAATCTCCCTTAAGATTTCTACCCAAAATCTTAATATTACAATTCCCTTAAGGTTTCTACTCAAACCTTAAGACTCAACCCTCTTAAAGAGAATAACAAATAGAAAACTAACAAGTAATCCTTACAAGATTTATGTGTTTGCTAATTAAGCACAAATACAAAGAATAACAATTGAGCTGAATGAATACAATGAAAGCTCACAAGTGTTTGTAAGAAGAACATGAAAGAATTAAGCACTAAGGTTGTTTTGATTGATCTTTAAGCTTGATGATATCTCTCCTTGTTGTAGGACCATGGAACATGTTATTTATACCCTCTAATACATTTCCAACTGTTGGGGTTGTTGTGGAAGTTAATAGAGTCGTTGGGGATGAAAATATCTTATCGTTAAATTCACCTGTAACAAAAGGTATTGATATTTTTTCTACGAGTATCGATACTATTAGTATTTAATGTTTGATTCAGTGACTGTTGAAATTAGTTTACAACGATACCAAAGACAATTTATCAATACCAACTATCAATACTTTTTGTGTTTGTTTGACAAAACCATAAAAACAGAATGCAAATTTGGTATAGATTTTAGAATTGGTATCAATATCTTGATAACTATCTATACTTGGCAACAAATTATTGATACTTTTTGGCCCGGAGCAATACTGACTTGTTGAAAAAATAGTTTTAACATAATTGAAAATGTTTAACTCAATTGAAACCATTTTAACTTGATTTTATCAATTTTGCCCAATTTTGTTCAACTTTAACTTTTATTCAAAAACACTTTAATTTATTATATCAAAACATATTATCAAATAAAACTTAGTTTAACAAATTATAATTTTTATGATTTTTTATTATTTTTATAAGTTTTTAATAATTTTTATACATTTTTATAAAATTTTAAATATTTTAAATATATTTTATTAATTTTATAAAAAATTATAATTTTTATATTTTTATAGTATTTATAAGTATTTATTATTTTTTATAAATTTATATCAATCTTAATATTTTTAATATTTTCAATTTTTAATTTTTCTATAATTTATAATTTTTTTGAGAAAAATATTAGATTAAACCATAAGTTGTCATGTGTCACCATCTGATTGGTCCGTCAATTTATTTTAACGGTCAACGTGTTCAATTACAGATTCCATTAAAAGAGGGGGTTCAATTGATTATTTTAGTTAACGGTAGGGCTCAATTGGGTGTGAATTTAATACAATGGTTTAATTGATTTTTTTTCGCATTTTCTTATTTTTTTTTATTTTACATATAAGCCTTTTAAAAATAAACATATAAGGCTCTTTGGTGAGATTAGTTCTAATGAGATTAAAAACAGTGGTAGTGAGATTGAATATTGTAGTGAAGAAATTAAAACTAGTGGCGAGATATATGTTTGGATTCAAACGTAAGTATGGAGGTGAGGTGAGAATGAGAAACGACTATTAAGGACATTAAATTAATAATTAAATATAACGAAACTTTTAAATTATTTTATTTTTATGAAATTATTAAAAATATGCCAAAACATTAAACTAATAATTTAATATAACAAAAGTTTTAAATTATTTCATTTTTATGAAATTATTAAAAATGTCCAATTATGTTTTATTAATAAATTAGTTACATTTTTAAATTTTTATTATTGATATAATTGTATTAATAATTATTTTATATTAAACCAAGTGTAGTTTTTGGGCATATTTTAATGATATTTTACCTATAGAGTTTTGGAAAAGTCACGTGTTTGTATAAAATTAAATTAATTAGTGCCATCTTTTTGGCTAAATAAATTATATCACACACTTTAATTTGCCATATATATACAAACATCCTGTTAGTGATGCTGTCTAAATCGTAAACTAAAACAAATATTTGTTTAAACATTTTTATTAGAGATGCATTTCAATCCTGCAACAATCATCAATATTCATCTGAAAGGGCCATTCCAAGGTTCCAACAATCCTAAAAAAGCATTTTGAATTAAACAGTCACAAGGAAAACCAATACCGTAAAACACTGCTATGATATTTTGTTAAGTAAGAACCCCAGTTGCTACAATTGAAGTTGAAATCTGTTAACCAGTAAGATGAATAAGGGAGGAAGATGGTGGTTGAATGGAGAAAGGTAAGATGAAGGCTTGGGAGAGATCCCTGTTTGTGGAACGTCTATGTCATGTGTATTAGCTGTTGCATGGCTCTTTTATAGTGGGGACAAGTTAAATGACGTGTCTTGAGGTTGCTGAAACAAAAGTGATAATCCTAACAATGATGGTTTAAGATGAGATGTTTTAAGATGACTAGCAATCAATTATCCTGAATCTCCACGTGATTCTGATATAATCTTAATAAAGGTGTCCAGCTCCTAAATTCGTCAAGTTAAGATTCGCAAACTAACTCAAGATTCGAAGTGTCGTTAGCTTCACTGAGAGACATATGTCAAATCCTCTATGGATAGTTGGGAAGATATACTCAGTGAGTTCCTAAGATTCTCTATAACAAAACCTACAATAAAAGAATTCAGTTGAGTTGGCAAACCTCACCTCACAGGAGGTGTTCCAGAGGGAGTTGACGGAAAGTGCAATTAAGTAAGAATCAATTTTCCTTTGAAATTTCAAATGCATTAAGGCCTCATATCCAAAGGGCCATAAGTCTCATGTAGAAAAATAAGAAAAATGATTGTTTTGTAATAATTAAAAAAATGTTAATTTTATGATGTGGGATTAATTAAATAATATAGTATTCGTTTAAAATAGGATATGATATATTTAACTAGTATATTGTGACTTGAAAAACTCAGAATTATTGCATTTAACTAATGAATAAAATATTAAATTGGGTCGAGCTAAATGCAAAATGCAAATTTCTTTTTAATTATCTCCACTTTCTCCCTCACTTTTCTCTTTGGCGGTTTATTTTTTTATTCTCTCTTTCTCTCGATTTTTTAATTATTTTTTGTGGTAGTTTTCCTGGTGAATGAATTTTGTTATATTCTACCGAGTGAAAATATGTTCATAAATAAAGTTTGTTATGTTTTCTCTAAAAACGATGACAATACCAACAATTTACTTTGTTTTTTTTTTTTTTTTAAATCGTGTCAATGTTAGTAGTTATAGTTTTATTGTTTTTCTATTGTTACTTTTTGTTTCATTTTGAGAAGTTGCAAAGGAGGTTGAGCCATTAAAGAGTCTTTTTACCTTTGGCATTGTCAGTATAGCTGACTTGGACTAAAATGTTGTTAACGAGTGATCAAGGTGAAATAATCTTCTAATTATGTCATTTTAGTGATCATTAACGTCTATATCTTTTCTCAATTGCTTAATAGGTTATGTTGTCACTATAGTTGGCTATCTCAACAGGTTATATATTGTGAAGTTATTTTGACTAATAATAGAAGAGCGAGTATTTGATACAAACAATCCTTTGACCTTGCTCTTTAGAATACTTGTCAACTCTAGCTGCGTACCAAATTTTTTCCCATAATAAAATTACCATTTTCTCTAAAAAATCACTTAAAATACCACATCATTTAATTAAATCAATCTAGCTAATACCACTTCACTTAACTAAATCAATGTTATAATTTTTTTGAACTCAAACATTGTAGCGTTACGATTACAATTACGGAGATCTAAAGCTGACCCTATGAAACGAATAAAACTTTGGCCATCCAAAGGTTTCCGTATAGCCCTTCCGGAAGCCGCTGTGTCGACTGCATGAAGTATTTTCAATTGAAGCTTGCAAGTGTGTTGTTACTCAATTGCCTTGTTTACTTTCAAACAATTTAAACCCCACTAATCAACCCTATCAACCAGCCAAAGTGTCTCTCCTAAAACATGAAGCTTTGTCAAGTAAACAGTTTTTCTTCAACTGTCACAAAGAAAACAATTACTTTACTGGTATATAGGCCAAAATGCACTCCGCATTATAGTATAGGGACCTGTACAGTAGTTTTACTGATTTCAGCTGAAAAATAACCGTGCTAATTAAAGCTTTGGCGCCTTGCTACTTACACCACCCAAAGCTTTGTTCCCATGAAATGGTCTGGAGGCAATTTCTTAAACCCTTTCCAACAAATATAAAGGACAAATAGTCAAAACAATCAGCCATAAACTAAGCAGGGCATGAGGGGAATTGGTATTGACGTGCAAAGTTCAATAGATTGCCTGAATCTATAGCAAACCAATCATCAATGACATGATTCATGAGGTTCGACTATGGTTCGAATAAGTAGTTATAAATAAATAAAAAATTCACAGGTTTCCATTGTATTCATATATAAATAAGTTGGACCCCTCAAAGATCATGCTTTTCTCTTTCTTAGAAGTTGCAATAAAAATGTGTCCCCCTCAAGCCTTCCAAAGCTTTTACAACTCGCGGCCGAGAAATGTGGCAATAGAACACCTTTTAACTCTATCATCTAATATCAAACGATAAACAGAGCAATAGCAAACTGCAAATTTCTCCTCATATTCACTGAAGTGGCCTAAACAGAATAAAAAATTAGGGGGAAAGGAGCGGAAATAAACAGCAGAGTAGTCTGACAAAATGAACTAAGAACATTTATGTCATACAAGGTGGAAATCCTCTTCATTCCTTCATTGAGGATTGATAAGCATACAAACAGCAAGTTGAAAGGAGAATCACAGGCTAACCTGATATAATGGCGCTCTCTGTTGTGATTATTTGGAAGGAAGATTCGTCCTTCATACTCTGTTCGCTACAAAAGCTTATTGCCAATAATATTGATGGTATCAAAAAGGCAAGCTAGGAATAAAATACAATCAGTTCTATTGTGAGGTAAGGCAGATTGGTAGATAACCCTTGCTGCTGAGAAATGTAATGTTCCGCAGCTGACTATAATTTACTGAGATCTATTAACACAAAACATATCAAGGTTGGTGAAGCAACATCTGCAAGACAATGAAAAACTGCTCTAGCATGTTACATCAATTTGAGTGAACCTCAGCACCCTGTATTGTACTTCTGCTACTGCTTAAACTCTGACTTGAAAGCTGCAAATCAGAAAAGTGAACAGATCCAGTCTGCGAAAAAATCAAACCAACTGAACTACTAGCTGTGCTTGCAGAAGAAGAAATTCTGCTCAAATAGGAGTCCTTCTTGGACCTTGAAATCATCTCAGGCCGTAATTCAGAAGAAGAGGAAGAAGGGGCTAATGTAGCCAGCAAAGACCCAACTGGATAGGGTGCAAGTGGAATATCAATGAGAGATGATGCTGACGGACTATATCTCATTGTTCCTATTGGATGATCAAATTTGCAAGTAGAACCAAACTTGCAGTGCCCATTCTGCAAGTAGAAAGCACAAGGCTGCACCCCCTGTTTACAGGAAATGACAATCAAATTAAGACAATTTTTAAAAACTATGTATCATGTGTTAGCATAGACACTACATCTTGACTTAACAAAATAGCAAGGGCAATAAACTAACAGTTCAAGACAGCAATGCTAAAGTTGAACAGACAAACAAAGAAAAAGCATTCTCTATTATGGAAGAAAGATGGGGCCAAAAGGCAGCAGTTTCTTTCTTTCCCCAACAAAAACTTCAAACTATATAGCAGATAAATTAAGATGCATAATTTTGGACATTGGGAAGCCAAAGGCAATTTCAAAGGTACTAGAAACATATTAACCTAATAAAACTTACTTTACAATGAAAGTTCTTGAAGCCAAGAAAGATCTCTATGAAATCCAATTCTAAAACAACAGTAATTATCACAAAAGAATGTCCACTTGGACAGAAAGTATACAGTGATAAAATAAAGATATTGAAATATTCACATACCGGACGTAAAGGAAGTCCCATTGGGCTGAGGATGCAATTTGTTTGTTGCACAACCTTGTCTCTAGGATGATGATACCTACAAGATGATCCAAATTTACAGTTGCCGGTCCTCAAATAGTATTGGCATTCAGGTTCACCAGGTCTCTCTGGAAATGTTTGTTCCTTCTGGTTACTGCTTGAAGGACCAGTAGAAGAGGGCAAGGAAGAATAAGGTCCTGCAAGTGAAGGTGCTGAAGAAGATAACTGTGTTAGTCCATAGAGAGAAGTTGCTCCAACAGCAGGTTGATCACCAGGAGAGAGTGCCGGGCTTACAGGTGCCTGCACCAAGCAAGCCAAAAACAGCTTCATGAATCCATATAATTTTGGCATTATCTTAATGCAATTATGCTAATCATCCTACCGAGTAGTGACTCCAACCAGGAATAGGAACCACTCCAGGGGAAAACAGTACAGGACCATAAGCCCCTTGAACATATGAACCAGGTAATAATGGAGGCCTCGCCACTCTCACACTGGTGGGTGCCCCCCCATACTGTTCAGGTAGAGGGACTGAAGGAGACTGCACCGGCTGATAAAATTGAGGTGCAGATGCTGGCATTGATGTGCCAGCTGGTTGAGGATGATGGAATTTACAAGTAACACCAAATTTGCACTGCCCTGTTTTCAAATAGTAGGAGCATTCTTTCTCACCCTGTTAATGGATGCAGATGAGATTGGTGTCTGGATGTTTTAAGAATTCCTTAAACAGATAAATACGAATAAAGGAGGAAGGAAACAAGAAAGGAGATCATCCAAACCGGTCGTAATGGGTATCCATATATATTCAACGGAACATGGCCAAAGGATCCACCTCCGTGTTTTGGATGGTGGAATTTACAGGAGGCACCAAATTTACAGGTTCCAGTTTTTAAATAAAACTGCATGCGTCAAAAAGAATTAAAAAATGGGCAACTTAAAGAAGAGAAAAAATTATCATTCTGGCATTAATTAGCAAAAGGGATAGATAAAAACAATTTAGCATTATCACATAAAACAAAATTATTCCTTTACCTGACATGCAGGTTCCCCAGGTCGTTCAGGGTACTCCCCTGTAGCTCTTACAGCAGCCTCAACCTAAATGGATTCATAACCAAGAATGACTGAACACTCAAAAGAGGCTTAAGACATAGTACAGGAAAAATCTTATCTCAGTTCTAAACCACAAATAATGAGAAGACCTAAGTAAACTTTAAATTCTCTTACACCATCCTATCTATAAGAAGGTTTACTTTTAACTTGAGATGAGTCCAATGAAGCACAATTCCATGGTAAAATCTCCCCGTTATTTGCTTCACTTGCCCACAAATTAAACAAAATTTTTGGAAACAAAGACCATCTATCGATTATACCAAAATCAAAGAGTTTGGCATGAATTAGAGTGTAAGACAGGCCAACCAAATTACAGTCAAATTACAGTGTTTGGAAAGATGCTGAAGAAATAGACATAGACTTAAGTTAAAGCCATTTAAATCAGAGATCCAGAACATAGGATGTCAAGCAAACTTCTAAATTGCAGGTCCAGTTTCTATTTGGAGGTAAATATTGCACTACGAATCATGCTCATCAGAGCTCCTAAGAGCTAGAAGAAACAAATATATGCTTCAATTACTGCTACTATTATTAAAGCATCAAAATGTACCATGATACATGCTCCTACTACCTAGTGCATTTTGCACATCCATTGTTGATCTTGAAAGTAAAGTAAGTTCATTTACTTACACCTCCACTGTCACCATTAACAGTGTAATCCGACAACATAAATATATATTGTTTATTCCATTTCACATTAATCAATCAATATCAGTTAAATGCAAATCAAACATAGCTAACAAAATAAAGCCCCACTTTTCGAAGAAAATGATAAGGAGAAATTTACCGCGGCACGGTTACGAGGATGATTATAACGGCACCTATTACCGTATCCACAGAACCCGGTTCGCATATAGTAAACACAGTCAGGTACCCCGGGCCGTTCCGGGTACGATTCGGTGCCCCTCAACGATAACTGCCACATGGATTCTGCATTATACCAAAGAAAATACTAAGGAAAACTGTAACTCACTCTCCACATTATATAAAAAAGAAAAACCTAAAACTCCAAACAGTAAGTGACGTCGTTACAATGTGTGAAGAAAACAGGAAAATAAATATTGAAAAAAAAAAGTACCTTCAAGGCCGCCAGTTTCGGGACCAGCGGGAATCCATTCGAGTTGATGACCCGAAAAAGATCCATTCCGTGCCGGGTTTTGACCGTACAACTCCATCAAAACTGGTTTCCTTCCTGTTGGGAGATTCTGTACAGTAGTATCTTACCGACTTTACAAGAAAATAAATGAAGGTTGTACGGAGAATCTGAGAATGTTCTAGACTGACCGGAGAGAGCTCGATCGAGAGTGGAACTTTGCTAAAGAAAAAAATAAGGAGGAAGGAGAGAGAGAGAGAGAGAGAGATTCTTCCACTTCAATTGAGCTTTGTTTATTCGCTCTCTTTTTCTCTCTCCAATACTGTACGGTATAGGTTCGGCGCCTTTTTATAGTAGTATCGTATGATTACAACTTTTTGTCCAAGTATAGTATTTATTTTTTGTTGGTTAAAATATGTTTCAAATTCCTCTACTTTTTCTATATTCGAAATTTAGTCATTTATTTTTATTTTTAAAAATACAATTTTATTTGTTAATATTATTAAAATTTTTCTATAAATTCCAAGTTTATTATAATTTCATTTTTTATTACATGTTTATCAAGTGATTTTTTTTTTCAAAATGTCGAACCAATGAATTTAATAGAAACATTTTAACATAGTTAATAATTGGACTTGAAATTTAAATTTTAAAAAATAGGACTACATCCTTAGAAATAAAAGTAAGACTAAATTATAAATGTACAAAAAGTACGAAGGTTTGGAGTATATTTTAACCAATTTTTTAGCTTAACTATAAAATTGACCCTCAAATTATAGCATTTTTCTCATTTAGGTACTTTTTTTTGTCAGAAAGTACTACTAAATTATCAATTTTGTCTCATTTTACCCAATAAGTGTATGACATGCATAAAAATATGCAAGATGTCTTGTTCTTATTGGATGATATCGCGTTTTGGGTCAAATGAAATGAAATTGATAGTTAAGATACTACTTTTATTAAAAAAATTAAATACCAACATGAGAAAAACGATATAATTTGAATATTAATTTTTGAATTTAATTTTTTTATGCATATTATTTTTTAAATATTATTATTCTAATGGATCTTTTTAATTATACTAGCAAAATTAAGTAGTCATGTGTTTTTTTTTAAATAAATTAACGACACATCACGATTATAGGTTAATTTATAAGAATATGTTAAAAAAAATTATTTAAGAAACTATGCTGAAAGTCTACAAATTTACCGATCTATGCTATTTTTTGAGAGAGAAAAGAAAACGCGTCCTACGTGACGCGTTGTCACTTATCCAAAAATTATTTTTTTTCCTCTCATTTTTCTTGCTGTTGAAAATTAGAAGTTTGTAGATTTATTTTTATCCATGTTTGGGATAGACATGATCATAGTTTTAAGGAATGCTTGAATTTACGGTGGTATTGTGGAGTTGGGTGACCTACAAATTTCATCTTCCATGTGAGTATGAAGCCATCACCCGAGAAGTCGGATCGCGTTGCAACTCAAGGTTCCAGTTGATGGTGATTATACGGTCTGGGGTTGAAGTGTAACTAGGGCTTCAAGTTTACAAAGGTTATGCTATCAAAGGATGGAGCATAAATAAGGCACCAGTTGAAAGTTGTTATGTGGGCACGACAACCAATTTTTCCTCGTCAAAGGAGGATGGTTTATAAAACCCAAATAGAAGTACGAGGAAGAAAAGCGCAGTGGTCTTTTAGTATAATCAAGTATTTCATTTTATCCATGTCCACCAAAGGCAATGATTTCGCTATTATAACATGTGACATATTTGGAGTGTAATAAGTTTTACTAAAAGGGTCACTGTCTTTGGTGGACATGGACAGCACAAATACTTGATTATATTGGAAGGCCCATCTGTTTTTCTTCTTCGCACTTCCGTGTGGGTTTTATAAAGCGTGCTCATCTGACGAGGAGAAACTGGTTGTCATGCACGCATAACCACCGTCAACTAGGGCCCCAATTATACTCCATCCTTTAAGAGCATAACATTTGTAAACATGAAGCCCTAGTTACACTTCAACCCGATACGATATAACCACTGCCAACTTAGACTTTGAGTTGCAAAGCGATCCCAGTTTTTCAAGTGATGGTGCCATACTCATACAGCAGGTGAAATTTGTAGGTCACCGAGCTTCATGACATCACTATGAACTCAAACACAACTTAAAATTATGACTATGTCTCCCTCAAAGCGAGAGAGAAATAAATCTTTAAACCCTGAAAAAATCAACACACAAGAAAAAAGAAAAAAAATTGTTTACTAAATTAAAGGGATAGGAATATGCATTTATATAGGCACGGGGCAGGTAAAAAGGGATTTTTTTTTATCCCGAGAATCCCTGGTTGCAGGGGCTCAGAGGCAAAAGCAATAGAATTGGTTGGGGGTTGAAATGGCAAGAGAGAAAATGCTCCCTACAACCCCGGAGTGTTTTCTCTTTTGCCATTTCAACCCCCAACCAACTCTATTTCTTTTTCCTCTGAGCCCCTGCAACCCGGGATTCTCAAGATAAAAAAATCCCTTTTTACCCTCCCCATGCCTTTGCGGGGGAGCATTTTATCCCTCACAAAAAAGCTCTATAGAAAGAACTCAATACATGCCTTTGATTTTACATACTGACATTTGAAGTAGATTGTTGATTTGAAGGATACTTGGCACAATAAGTAATCGGCGTTGTCGTTAAAAGTTGAGTTTCGTCCCTACACTATTGTTGAAACAAATGTAATTCGTTAATTTATATGTTGCTTTAGGGTTTTGGGTGATAAGTACTATATATTTTAATATTTTCTTGATTTTAAACATGTAGAATAGGCTATTTCATTGAAGATAAGCAGACGAGTCAGACCTCTTATCCATTACAACGATCAAATTTGTGAGACCAAGATTGGCCCCGTTTTTATATCAGTGCAATCTGAAGATCTAGCATTCAACCGAACCATAACGTTAAAAGAGCTACGGACAAGGATTAGGTGCAAAGTGGGGATCCGGAGAAGAATTTTGAGCCTCAAATGTAGATATCTTTCATCATTGGAATCCGCTAGATATACCATTTTTGAGATCAAGCGGGACAACGATTTGGAGCAGGTGATCGAATCCCATTGCTCTAGTTGGAATGTTGTGCTAAAATTGTATGTCGACTTCGTTAAGGAGGACGAAAATGGCCTAAGTTCACGGACACCTTGTCCACCAAATCCCACGTCCGATAAAGAAGTTGAAAGTCCCACTGCACAGTTGTGCGGTGGAATGACATCATGGCTACAAAGCTCATACCAAGACCCACTAGAATCATCAACAATGGTGAGGCATTCATTAGTTTCGCCCCTCAATCACTGGGTAGGGGACAATCGAGGGTATTTGGTCACCGGGCCTATGACACACCCTGTAACAGCCCGATTTAGACCCTAGTCGGAGCAGTAGTTTTGGGACCACAAATCCGAGTCAAAAAAATATTTTAATATTATTTCCCGTATTTATAGCGTGTGAATTGGTATGTGTGAAATTTCCATGATTTAATGTGATCGTTTGTGTGCTTAATTTGCAAAAAGGACTAAATTGTAGAAAATGTAAAAGTAGCCTTAAGATTAATTAAGTTCCGAACTGATGTGTCTTTATTATTAAGGGGTCCTTATGTTGTTAATATGCCATTAACATGGTAAGTGGACATTAATGGCCTTAATGTTAATGTTTTATATGTTTATTAATTATGGATATTTTGGTAATTTATGTATTATTATGCATTAAATAATACAAACATGAAAATATGGCCATTATCATCTATTTTGCACCAAATTTGAAGAAAGAAATAGGTTTCATAAGCTTTCAAGCATTCGGCACTAATATTGGTCAATTAGGTATGTGTTTTTGATCCATTTTTTAATGATTTCTATGTTTTTGTGATCGTTGTTAAGTGTACTAGCTAGCCCATGTCACAATTTTTGAATTTGATGAAGATTTTGAGTTACGCCATTGATGAAACTGTGAGCTTTGTGATGTTAATTGATGAAAAATGGAAGATATGTGTTGGGTTAACATGTTTTGTATTTGGATTTTTGATGAATTTGAGTATTATGGGCTAAATTGAGAAAATGAGAAATTGAAGGAATAAAACGTGAAATAAATGAAATATATGGGCTTAAATAAACTCTATGAAAATTCGGCTAAGCATGAAAAATGTGAAATTATGTGTATTTTGTGATTTTATGAAATAGGGACTAAAATGTCAAAATGTGAAAATGTGAGGGCTAATTTGTAAAATGCCCTAAATATGTGTATATGGATTGAGTTGAATGATTTGATGAATAAAAGAGTTAAATTTGAATGTGTATAGATCAAGAACCAAAGAAAATGAAATTAGATCGGGGGAAATCTAAAGTGGTCGAGTAGTCGTTTATTTCCATCCGAATCCGTACGAGGTAATTCGATATACAAATAAATGTGTTTGAGTTTAATTAGTATTGCTTATATATGAATGAATTGTGAAATATGGCTATTTGAGTTGAATATGTGAAATCCGGGTAAATTCCGATAATATATTGACGTTCGAAAAGCCCCGTATGAACCATAGGAATAGTTAAGATACATATGTCATGACATAGGATTCTGAGATATTATTTCGTGTAAGACCACGTCTGGAACGTTGGCATCGATTTGAGATTTACGTGTAAGACCATGTCTGGGACATCAGCATCGTATATGTTTTCGTATAAGACCTTGTCTGGGACAGAGGCATCGATAATTAATTACATGTAAGACCACGTCTGAAACATTCCGAACGAGCTTTACGAACGGTTCATGGCATATGGTTCATGGCATAACACAATCATAACAATTATAAACCATTTCATACATATGGTTCATGGCATAACACAATCACAAGTCATATTTCTTTTATATCTCAATTATTCATATTCACTTGCTCATAATCACATATCATATAATATAGCTCACATATCAAATGATCATATACATACATACCTTTCATTGCAAAATTTCATATACATACATACGTACTGGAATTTGGATGCACATTCGTATACCCATTCATTTCTCGGAATGCCTGTTGAACCGTTCGGACGAGCTTTACGAGCTATCTGAGTATCCTTATTGATTTCGAACGGTTCAACGGGCATTCTTAGAAATGAATGGGTATACGAATGTGCATCCAAATTCCAGTACGTATGTATGTATATGAAATTTGGCAATGAAAGATATGTATGTATATGATCATTTGATATGTGAGCTATATTATATGATATGTGATTATGAGCAAGTGAATATGAATAATTGAGATATAAAAGAAATATGACTTGTGATTGTGTTATGCCATGAACCATATGTATGAAATGGTTTATAATTGTTCTATGTGATGAGTTTATTTGTATATGGCTTACTAAGCTTTTGAAAGCTTACTTTGTGTGTGTTTGCATTGCCTTATAGATTATCGAAGCTACTGGAAGATCGGGGATCATCAAGGATCATCACCACACTATCGAACTATATTTTGGTACTTTTTGAAAATGTACATATTGAAGTATGGCATGTATAGGCTAAAGAACTTTGATTATGTTTTGAAATGTGTAAATATAGCCATGTGATATGGCTTGATAATAGATGAGACCTGGAATTGATTTTGATATATGTTTTGCTATGTGAAAATGGTGTATGTGATGGGTTGTAATGGTCTTGTGTGAATGGCCATTAAGGTATGCTTTAGTGAAATAGAAATAGTATGTTTCATACTTGATTTGGTAGTTGAGATGGTGAATATATTGCATGTTTGAAATGGTTTGAAATGAGATGTGAATCATATGCTTTTGGTATGAATTGAGTATAGAGTGATGCTTATAGGAATGACTCTAAATGGGTGGCAATTTGGCCTTGCAAATGGCCTATAATTGCCCACACGGTTGAGCACACAAGCGTGTGTCTCGACAGTGTCCTTCAATGCTCCAATTCGAATCAAGTCAGACATGCACACGGGCGTGTGACAGGCCGTGTGATTCAAATTAGTTTGTCACATGGGCAAGAAGCACGGGTGTGTTCCAGACCATGTGACCCAAGTCAGTGTTGTACACGGGCTGAGACATGGTCCAGGGCATGGTCGTGTGAGGCACACGGCCTAGCCACATGGGCGTGTGCCCTGTTTTAAAAGAAAAATTTTCTAAGTTCCACAAAGTTTTCGTATAAGATCGGTTTAGTCCCGAACCTTCTCTAAAGCATGTTTAAGGTCTCGTAGACCTTCTATAGGGACTCTATGTGTATGTTTCACTGTGGAATGATGGTGAATGTTTGATGTTAATGAAACGTTTGTGTTATGTTCCGATATTTCTGGTAATGCCTCCTAACCCTCGTCCGATGGTGGATACGGGTTAAGGGTGTTACACACCCGCACGACATTCTGTTAGTGCCTTTGATTTTAATTTTGGCATGCCGATTTTGAACACTAGTAACACTCAAACGGGTACGCAATCAAGTTACTGTGGTGGGTCAAACATAAGTGGTTTTGGGGTTGGCTGCGGGTTTACAAGAACATATGATCTACTTTCGACAACCTTGACCAACGAGGGCACATCCAACCTTGGATTTACAATCGGGGTTGATAACAGAGAAGGAGAGAGAACGAAGAAGTTAAAGAGGTTGAAGAAACAGATAATGACCCAATAGAGGAGGCGGCCCCCGTTGGTGCAGAAGTTGCGATAATTTTAGAACCGGATCCCATTCTTACTAAACCTGAGGATGATGGATCTAATAGTGAAGCTGCAAACATTGCTTGATAGGATGATTCGGGTTTCTCGACTTACCAACCTTCACCACACATGTGAACTCTTAATCTTGTTGCTGAGGGAGGTTTCCTCACAAAAGACTAGAGCATGCGTTTTTGTCAACAAATTTTGGCCATTTAGAGGTTGGGATGAAGTTTGACTCTAAAGATGCTTTTATAGCTGCTATCAATTGGTATAACACACAACTTGGCGTCAACTTCACTGTTACATGCTCTTGGTATAAGAAATATAAGGCAAACTGTGCAATGCTTGCAACAGGATGTCCATGGAAAATCATGGCATCTGTGAGGAAGATGTCATCGTTCTGGACGATCTAGAAGTTTACCACGTCATATACATGTGTTGTAGTTGGTATGTACCATGGTTACCAACAGCAACTCAAATTTTGACATTTTTCCCTAACATTCTACTACCTATCTTGACCCAATTTATTATTTTTCAGGCATGTCAAATGATAATCCGAAATTGGATTTGGATATGATATCTAATTTTATATTACCCATGGTCAAAGCGAGTCCTAGGATTCCAATCCCTGTTTTGATCGCACACATCCGCAACGAGTTCAATTACACCGTGTCCTACCACAAGGTATGGTTGGCAAAACAGAAGGAGTTGGAGAATATGCACAATGGGTGGGAGAAATCCTACAATGAATTGTGGCAATGGTGTCAGGTACTGGAGCAGTACGTACTAGGTTCCATAACCGAGCCGCAAATGGAGCCTGCATATTATGGTAATCGCTTGGTCACTGGAAAAAAGAGTTTTCCACCGATTTTTTTAGACTTTCAAGCAATGCGTAACTGCATTCTGGTACTGTAAGCCACTTGTCCAAATTGATAGCACATTCTTTTACGGTAGATACAAGCATAAGTTGTTAATAGCTGTTGCATAAGATGGTAACTGAAGAATCCTATCAATAACTTTTGCAATAACTTCGAAAGAGTCCAATGATGACTAAGATTTCTTCTTAACTAATTGAGAAGGCATGTTGTGTCGCAACTTGATGTGTGCATCATTTTTGACAGGGGCACACAGAATACAGTCCGCTTTCGAACGACGTTCAAGCCTATGGGATTGTGCACACCATAGGTATAATTTACGTCACATAGTGTCTAACTACATGGGTTGATACCGTAAGGATACAAAGCAACGACATGTCATTAACATGGGTACGTTGTGCATAGAATTAGTTTCCTATAAAACAATGACATATACATTTTAGGTCACTTTTCTTGAATGCTTTGTTGATTGTCATCGTCAGGGTACGAGCTTGTCCAACATCGATTCCATGAAATGTTGGAGAGACTATGGGCTGTAAACCAACTAGGTGCGCGGTACCTCAATGGGATATTGATCTGCCACAAATCGATGTGGCAAATTAGGCTTTTCCGACGCACTTAAGAAGTTTTTTCTCAAGCAAAATAGAGTTTTTAGCATAGTTTTCATTATTTTTGTTATTTTCATATATTCAGGTAATAAGTGAAAATGTCCCGTTTTTCTCTATTTTTTTACCCAAATTGGCCGATAGTTCTATTTGGAGGCCTAACGTGTGTTTGAGTGCTGTAGGGACGTATTGGAGGTTGAAAACAAGTGGGAATGACACATAGGGCAAGGGTATCACGATATCCAACCATTGAGATTGCGATGCCTTCGACAGTGTAGAAGATCAAGGATTCCCTTCAGTGGTATTACGATATCCCCTTTTGGTTTTGCGATATCCACCTCGCAAGAAAGACCCCAACTTTCAATACTGCCTGAGATATCGTGATAACCTCTTCTGAGCTTTTGTGGCATCAAAAAGTCATTAGAATACACTTCAAAACAGCCAAAAATTGCTGAGGAGGAGAGACACACACATTAGCTTAGTTTTAGGTTTAGTTTTCTCTAGGTTTTCTTTAGTTTTTCTTTGCACTTTTCTAGGGTTTTTATTTTTCTCTTCTTCTACCTTAGATTAGAGTTTATTTTTCTGCATTTACTTCTTGTTCTTGTTGTTCTTAGTGTTAGTTAAGCTAGTTAACATTGTAGCTAAGCTTTATTTACATTTCCAGTCCCTGTACCTAGCTTTCTAGACTCTTTAAGCTTTAGTTTAATGTATTTCAATTTATTTTGCTGTTAATCTATTAAAGCTTGTTCTTTTTATGTTTCTTGCCTTAAATTTCTCTTTTAAATTCTTTTGCTTTCATGCTATTTAAGTTTTCTTTCATAAAAATCTCAAATTTTATATTTTTCTCAAGCTTTATTTTCATGGCTGCCTTGTTTTCCATATTTATGTTTATTTTCTTCACTTTGAGCATGTGTAGCTAAACCTTTAAGGAAGTTGGTTGATGGAGATGTGGGTAAACTAACATCTCTTGGACAAAGGAATAAACCGTAACAAATTGGACTCATTTGAATAGAACTAAGAACTTAGATAGTGACGACCCTAAAGGAATATTAAGATAAAGTGAGAATGGAAGGTAATCTTGTCGTGCACTCATTTGTTAGACCTGAGTTAACTGGCGAGATCGAAAGATAAATCGGACCTAATTCGTCTAAGTCGGTAAAATTGAGATCAGAAGATAAAATGGAGCCACATGGTAATTTACCGATTTATGTCCCTAGTCCGAGATTTGGCGAACCATATCGAAGTCAACCAACCCCCATTAGTTATTTGTTGGATAGTCCCTCTAGTTTTACATTTCTTGCACTTTAGTCCTTAGAGTAGAATATTTAAATTTCTTGGAAACTCATCTTTTTATGAATTGTCGTACTATAAAATCATATTATTAGCCACTTAGACTCTATCTTGTATGCTAGTTATTACTCAATCACCTCTTTGGAACGATGAAAATGTGCAAGTGTACACAATTGTATCAAGTAATAAAGTGACAAGAATGTCGAGTTATCCTACCCACAGGGGCTGTACAAGCGAATATTTATTAAATGTAAAATTAAACAATTTGGTGAGGAAAAATATGTTGATTTGAAAGAGGTGATATAAAAACTAAAAACTAACTAAGTGATTAACTAATACAATAAAATTCAAAATGCACGATTTCTAAAAAACAGTTTTAATCAATATGACATAAATGTGTTAGATCAATTTTATTCTTTAACTTAGATTTATTAAAACTATGTTCATGTTGTTACGAATAATTTCATGGCAACTTGGTATTTTGTTAACACACAAGCTTATTAAATTAATCAATCTTTCAAAACATATTTCTATGCTAGATTAATCAATCAATTTTCATAAGCAAGTATAAGACAGAGTGAATTAAATATATTCCTATATTAAAATCACAACAATCTTATAAGTTATGCAAGGCAATTACATTTTTAATATATATGCTAAATTTAACCTTCAGCTACCTTAGAAGATTAAACATGCACCAATTAAATATCGTGTCAATTAATTATAATTTCAATCCGATTGATAATTAATTCATTTGTTACCTTACAATTATAATGCAAGTGTAACATAGGCATGGTTTTGTTTAATTGAACAAATTACCAAGGCCTATAACAACACAAACATGATTTTAATAAATTAAGTGGATAGAATGCAATTAATCTAACACGAATGATATTTAAGTCTTTTTAATTAAATTAGGAACATCAACATAAAAAGTATTCATATTCATGATCTCAGAAGAAACTAAAAAGAATAAGAGAATGGAACTCGAAAAGAAATCTTGGTGATTTTCCGAAGCTAGACTAGTGCACTCCTCTTCTTCTCTGCTCATTCTACCAATCAAAAGCCTTCATGAATGCTTGATTGATGCCGCTCCAAGGGGCGTGCTAGCTCTTTTTCAAGAGGGGAAATTAGAAAAAGGAAGGAAGACACAAAATGGGAAGACGAGAGTGAAAGAGAGAAGTGGAGCAGAGAAGAATGAAAGATGAAATGTGTGTTGAATGAGGAAGTGAAAGGGGCTATTTATACTTGAATTTGGCAGCTCAAATTAGCTAAAAATAGCATGGAATCCCCCTTCACATGGCCGGCCATGCTAGGTGGGAGGAATGTTTGAATAAACTTGCTATTTTTATCTTGTGGCTAGAAATTAATTGCATGAAAAGGGGAAGGGTTTGAATGGAAATTAAGGAGATTTTAAGGGATATTTTGTAAGTTTTACAACCAACTAAATTTAGCTGATTTGGTTAGCAAGGTGGGACGGTTTTGGCTGCTCTCTTGGGCTTGTCTATCCTCCCTATTTATTTGCTCAATTCAGGCCACTTTCTATACTTCATGCTGTATGTCTTTCGTCAATAAAAAATTAATTGGACCAACTGATTCACGAGAGTCCAAAAGCATAAATTCAAATCCTCCATGGCTGTTAATTCCTCATTTTAAGCTCCCAAAATGCCTCTTCAATTAATTCTTTCAAGGTGACTGCCGAGTTGATTTTTCGCCTTTTGTGCAAAACTGCCAAAAATAACCCAAATTATGCAAAATTATTATAAAAATAATTAAAATTCACAATGTTTCAATAACTGAGTTCAAATTAATTAATTTATAATAAAATTATAAAATTCGACAAAAAATACTTAGAACTTCCATGAATTAGTGCTCAAAAGGTGTTGAAAAAGTTTATATATTTTTGTGTTTCCACGCCCCCAAACTTAATTCATTACTCATCCCAAGTAATGCACAAATTGCAAAAGAAGTTTAAGAAAATCACTTTTGAAAAATTTCTTCAAGAATAACTTTTTCCCACAATTATGAGTTTAGTGTAATTATGCTCAAGAAGAAAAATTTTGAAATTATGCAACTTAAGTATACACATTGTTCGAATTATTCTCAATTATTATCATGATAGAAAGAATAACTAAATGATTTCTCAATAAAGATATGCTAAATGCTTACCAATTAACTTTTATTTCCTCATTTAAGACTAAACTGCAATCCCTAAGTTTAATTATGCCTTCATAAGTTGAGTTTAGCAATTTCTTTCCACTAATGTAGTCATCACAGAAATCTGAATCAATAGGTCTTTTAAATAGGCTGTAACATGGCTTGGATAAGGTAGGTAAAAGATAGATAATTTTAAGCTAAAACCCTAGACTCAGCTTGCATCGGACCTTCGGAATAAATACCTCAAAATTCACCAACTAATTTTGCACTGGAGTATACATGCTCCTTGTACATCTATTTTTTTAGTACATATGCTTTTTTTTAACACGCGAGCATATTACTATATGTAATATAACATTTTTTAAGGATTTGATATTTCTTCTCAACTCCCCCAAACTTATTTTCAAAGAATATTCTGGATAGACTGAGTCTAGTGTTTGGGAGAATTTAAAGATATATGATAGAATGGGTGGCTTATATTTGTAAGGTTCAAAGGAAATCATACCATATAGTCTCAAAGTTAGGTTTCAAGGGATAATTATTCATTAAGGTTGGCTTGACAGGCTCAAACGGTCCAAACAAAGTTTGCCCAAATCATTTTCAAAATTCCATGCCTCCTAAGATTTCACCTCAAGAAATTACTAAGTCAATTCTAGAGACTTAAACTTTCATGCATGCTTAGCTTTTCTAAGAAATTTAAAATCTCATGGTTTGAATTTACATACTTTATTAAGAGTAACATTTATGTCATATTTTAGCTAACATAGCAAATATTGAGATAATAGAACTTTATTTATACTAAAGTTTAGCATAATTAACAAAAAAATCAAAATTTTGATCAAAATACAACTTAATCATAATTGGATAGGAAAAATGAATTCTGGAAAAAAAAACATTTTAAATTTTAGTCCCCCTACTTAAGATGAACAATGTCCCCATTGTTAAAAACAATATATAGAAGGAAAACAATATAGAAGTGAATAGATATTGTACACCAGGTAGGATCCCAGGAAAAGGAGGTGAGTCAAGTTTGACTGCTTAAGTACCAAGCTTTTCCTATACAGATCCAATCCTAGACTTGTACATATGTATTGCCACACTTCTTATTTTGCAAATTGTTCAATTTTATTAATGATTTAAACCTCTTGTTTTATTATGCGAGAAATAGAAATATCCTAAAAGAACTTAAAACTAAAAAATCCTAAAAAGAAAAATAAAGTAAAGATAAGATCCCCCCTTTTTATTTATTTGCAAAATCCTCCAAATCTGACCCATCTTTTGCTTCATTGTCCTTGTTTTTGCTTGAATCACCTTATTCCTTCCTTGACATTGGAGTCCATGGATCGAATATAAAGTCTAGAAATTCAGGCACAAAAACAAACGAGTTGTGAAATATTTTCTTAAAAACATCTCTAACTGAGTCATCCCATATTTTTTAGTATCTCCAGTAAGCTTATTGCTGCTACTGCATATGTTGTAGTAAGTCCATCAAGTTTGACAGTTCATCTCGAAGATTTGGGCTAGGTGAATGAGTTCTAAACGTTGGGGTAGCCATGTCAGGTTCGAAAACTGGTTCAGTCTATTTTGCCAAGTCAGGAATTTTAATTGGCTGCGCTAGTTCTGGCTTTGTAGGAATATCCTCTTCTTTGGTGTCATTGTTTGATTCAGCTTGCTATTGAAGAAATGAATTTCCTATTACTCGGACAAGGTCCCAATCAGTGATTGTACCTAGATTTTTTCCCGTCTTCTTTACATTTGCACGAATACTAGATTTCAAGCATAACACTGTGATCATAAAAGGGAAATAGGTTGGACCAAAACGTCTTGTGGCACAATTTTGAATTTCTTTTAGAATGAATTTTCTCACATTAATGGTCTTTGTTGTCATAATTGAGTATAGCAAGACCATTCATTCTACTGAAATTGTAGTCCCATGTGAGATAGGCATAAAACTAAATCAAGCAAAATAAAATTGTAACACCCCATACCCGAGTTCTACGCTGGAACCGGGCCCGAGGCGTTACCGAACTCAAACCACTTGATCGCCACTTAGGCTCGTCGTAACTACTCTCTGAAGTCATCTCAACAACCTCATTCTCGACTTACGAGGCCTCACTCATACACACGAGGGCTCTCGAGACTAAACCGGAACTTTTTCCAATCTTAAAATTTTTCTCTTTTATACAGGTCTCACACGCCCGTGCATGGACACACACGCCCATGTCCCCAAACCGTGCCTAAAAACCCAGCATTCTACCAATGCCCCACGGCCAAGGCACATGCCCGTGCCTACCCCCCGTGGTGCACACTGACTACTTTAACACGGCCTAGAGTCTAGACACACGCCCGTGTGGCTAGCCCGTGGCCAACACTGATAATCCCACACGCCCTAGACACACGCCTGTGTGGCTAGTCCGTGGTCTATTCTGACTTCAAATACTAACATACAGGGGACACACGGCCAAAGCACACGCCCGTGGGCTAACCGTGGGTCACACATGGCCTAGACACACGCTCGTGTGTCTATCCACATGGCCAAGAACAAAGCTATTTGCTAAGCTCTTCTCACCCTTATAGCTTACACAACATGCACTCATACAACACATCCATAATCAACTCAAATTGAAGTGCAATCTCACATAGAAAACTACATCTTTCTTTCATATAATGTAATAGCCAACAACCATGGCATTATACAAAATACACTATCCATCTAAAGGCCAACACATCTTAGCCATTTACAACAAAATTCACTAACTTGTCTAGCCCCTATACATGCCATATACAAAACATTAAGTCTAATGTACCAGAGTGTGCTGATAGTGTGGGCGATCTTCCAATTGATCCTCGTATCTCGATTCAACACCTTTACTCTATAAGACAAGGGAAAAGAAAGAGAGTAAGCTTTGAGCTTAGTAAGTTTACACATAAACAATTAAGCAACATAGTATAAGCTAAGCAACAATTAGCATTATACTAACATAAGTAATTCACAACTATGCTTACTCTTTCTATCCCTTACCACATTTCCAACATATCATGAGTCACATACTCATAACCATCGAAATGCACCCCTGCATTCAATGCCACGTTTACACAATATATAACACATCATTATTTCCCAATAATTAATCCACACAGCTAATTAACTTAATAATACATCCACACAGCTATTTTACTCAATAATGCAATCACATGGCTAATCCACACAGTTAACCCACACAGTAAATGTCTCGGTGGTTTCGCACTTAGCACACCACAATCGATTGATAAGGTGGTATCGCACTTAGCCTACGAAAAAGGTAATCATAGGGGTTTCTCACTTAGCCCACTAAACGATATACCTCACGATAGCATCGCACATAGCCAGCTCATCGTCAATATGCATTAGGATGGTATCGCACTTAGCCTACCATCTAGCATTATCACTATACATTCACATGTCTACTACATTCATTCTACTTGGACCACATAGGTTCTCAATCAATCTCGAACAAGCTGCACACTAGCTATCATCAACAAATTGTAAGTATGAATGCATTGTTTATGCATAGACTTACCTCGGTACTCAAAAGTATTGAGACTTGCAATTTAGTCCACCACCTTGCTTTTGCCTCGGTTTCGACCCGGGCTTAATAAATCAGCTTATTCAATACATACATTGACTAAATTGACTCACATCTCATACTTTAGCAAAATTACTATTTTGCCCCAAAACTTTCTCATATTTACACTTTAGCCCCAAAGGCTCGTAAAGTGATTTTTATTCAACTTTCTAGTCTTTCATGCTTAGCCGAACCACTTATTCAACTAAAGCCATCATCAATTCTCACTAAAACACACATGTATGACCAAACTTAAGATTTTCACAATCAAGTCCCTACATGCATTTTCAAGGAAAATCACTTAACAAAAGATGTTTCTACTACATCAAGCTTTCATAATCTTCCATAAAACAACAAAATACATGCATGTCATACATGACCACATTTTTGAACATCCTTCATAGCTCACAAAATAGCTAAAAATAGCTTACTCATGCTACCAGGACTTCAAAAATGCAAAGAATATCAAAAACGAGGCTAGATGCACTTACTAGCAAGCTTGAAAAATTGAAGAACCCTAGCTATGGCTTCCTTCAAATTTTTGGCAATGAGGGGAAGAAGATGAGCATGATTTTGTCATATTTTCTCCTTTTTAATCACTTATTTGTTAAATGACTAATATGCCCTTTTTGATAAACTTTCTATTTTAACTCATCCATGCCCATTTTTGTCCAAAAACTAAAAATTGGGAAAATTGCTCATTAAGGACCTCTAATTAATAATCTAAAGCTATTTCACACATATAGCTTCTAGAAACACACATTTTGCAACTTTTGCAATTTAGTCCTTTTGGACAATTCAACCACAATTTCACAAAATTGCTTCATGAAACTTTCACACTAGCATGCATACAAGGCATAAACCTCAATAACTCATTTATAACCCTCAAATTTGTGGTCTCGCACCACTATTTCGACTAGGCCCTAAATCGGGATGTTACAAAAACCATACCTTCGCTAATGGGGTCAAGTATCCTCTTCGACAAGTATAGGTCTCGTGCTTCGACACAATCCATTTAGAACCTGAAACTGTGAGTTCTTGTAGTATTTCTTACAATTTCTCCACCTCAATATTTTCCATTAAGGAAGAATACTTGTCGTCTTCAAAATCAGGTGAATCATAAATTTCATTAATGGAACTCGGGTTTAGAGGTAGCTTAATTCCTTAGATGAAAACTTCTGTCAAAACACTTGGGATCAAATTCACATAAAATTCTCGGACTTACTTATTGTTTGAATTTGGCCTTCTATCACAAAACACTTCCCACTTTAGAGCTTCAGCAACTTTTTGAATGCTTGCGATGAAATCAATATAGTTACTTCTTCCCAAAATAAAACCTTTCTTCGGAATTTGTTTTTTTCTTAAAGATGCTCTCATATCTCATCTTAGCTTCTTCGCAATGGAATTTGTTTTGTGATTCTTCATCTTGGACAAAGGCATGAGTTTTTTAACGAGGCATGATTCAACTTGAACATCACATAAGATGGAAACAAGTAATAATTTTCCAAAAATTCAATTAGAATTTAATATCAACATTTTGTGTAAAATCAAAAAGTTATATAATCAAATTAAATTAAAATTTTTGGAATAAAAATTTCTTACCACCTTTATAAAAATCAATAAGAACTCAAGAAAATAATATGAGGGTGAAGCAAATTGCGTTGGCTTAAGGTTGGAGGGTGACTAACGACAATTTGGGCGGTGGACATAGAAGGTGCAACGGCTTTGTGGCTACTAGCAGATGGCCGAATGGTGGCTTGTAAGGTTTGACAATGGTGCAGCAAAGAGGTGCGACGACTTGGTACGAAGGGAGCAAGAGTGTGCGGCGGCTGCTATTGCTGGCAACAAGGGACGAGCAACGCAAGGTGTCAGCAGCTAGGGTCGTCGATGGTTGAGGGGTTTGGGTAGATGATATGTAGCGGTGGAGAGGGGAAAAAAGGTGAGGCCGACGGTTTGTAGGTGATTTGAATAGGGAGGAGAGGTGGTGGTATTTAAAGTAATTGTGAGGTAAAAGTTAACACAAACTCTAATAAAAAAATAAGCTTAAATTATTATTAAAATATTACTACTCCTAATGCTATACAAAGTTAATAACAATTAATATATAATATATAATATATTAATATACTATTTTTATTATCTTATTTATTAAAATTAAAATAAAAACTTTATTTTAGCTATTTAAAATATTTACAGAAAACGCAACTAATTATTAAAAACAATTCAATTAAGTACTTATACTGAAAAATAATTTGAAAAGGAAACGAAAAACTAATACTTCGACCAAAATTGACCCTTTTATTCGACAAATTAAAATTTATTTTTCCACTTAGAAAATATTTTATCGGAAAATTATGTTAAAATTAATTCTTAGGAAAGGTTGGAGGGGTCACAAGCGGTCCCGCTTAAATTCCAATCTCCAAGTTAGAATTTATTTTAATATATTAATCTAGAAAATATAACCTAAGTCATTTATTTGAAAATAAGAATGAAAAATTAAAAATCCGATAAAATGCGCGAGGTTTTATTTCGCTCAATTTTATCCCCGTGGTAATGTTTCAAACGTTCAGCATTGACTTTGAAATTACCTTTCTTACCATGAAGTTCAAGAACCTCATATGGGAAGACTTTATGAATAGTAAGTAGACAAGACTAACGAGATTTTAACTTACCTAGAAAGAACTTTAATCTTGAATTGAACAACAAAACTTATTGACCTGCTTCAAATTCTCGAAATCGGATGTGCTTGTCATGCCATCTTTTCAATCTCTCCTTGAATAATTTGACATTTTCATACGAGAATATTCAGAATTCTTCTAATTCATTAAGCTGAATCATCCATTCCTCTTTAGGAAGCTTGATATCCAAGTTCAGCTGTTGGAGAGCCCAATAAGTTTCATATTCTAACTCCAAGGCCAAATGACAGGCTTTCATAAAAACCAACCAATAGGGAGACATCTCTATGGGTGTTTGGTATGCTGTCTTGTAGGCCTATAAAGCATCATCCATTCTTTTGGACCAGTCCTATCGGTTTGGACAAACTACCTTCTCGAATATACTTTTTATCTCTTTATTCGCCAATTCAGCTTGCCAATTTGTTTGGGGATGGTAAGTTGTGGCAATCTTGTCCTTCACTCCATGTTTATCAAGCGACCATTTCAACCATTTGTTCACAAAGTGAGACCCCTCATCACTGATGATAACCCTAGGAGTTCCAAACCTTGTGAACACATGTTTCTGCAAAAACTTCATTACTACCTTGGCATCGTTCGTCGGGTATGCCTCGGCTTCAACCCACTTAGATACATAATCTACTATTACTAGAATGCACTTGTGACCTAAAGAAGGAGGAAAATGACCAAGAAAGTCAATACCCCAAACATCAAATAATTATACCTCAATGATGTTAGTTCGTGGAATCTCATTTTTGTTAGTTATGCTTCAACTCCTCTAGCATCGATCACAACTTTTCACTTAGGCATACGTATCTTTTAATAGACTAAGCCAAAAGAATCCTGATTGTAACGCTTTGGCTGTGGTATATGATCCTTTGAAGTGTCCTCCACTTAGAGCTGTTTGGCAATGATATAAAATTTCATGTACCTCATTTTCTACCACACATCTCATGATCATTTGATCTCCACATTATTTGAACAAGTATGGCTCCTCCCAAAAATAGTACTTCACATCATGGAGAAACTTTTTTCTTTACTGATATGTCTTATCAAGAGGCATCAAACCACAATATAAATAGTTAGTAAAATCAACAAACCAATGGGTACTATGGACATGATTTACCTTTAGTATGTGCTCGTGCGAAAATGTTTCCTCAATGGGTATAAAAGGAGAAGTTCCTTCTTGTGGCTCCAATCTGGATAAGTGATTTGCTACTTAATTTTCTACCTTTTTTTGATCTTGAAGTTCTAGATTGAACTCTTGAAGTAGAAGTACCCATTGGATCAATCTCGATTTGGCATCTTTCTTGGCAAGTAAGTATTTGATTGACGAATGATCCGTATAGACAGACAGTTTGGTACCTACAAGATAAGATCGAAACTTGCCAAAATCAAATACAATAGCAAGTAACTCTTTTTCCATTACCGTATAATTCAATTGAGCTCCCGTCAAAGCCCGACTTATGTAGTAAATAGGATGAAAAAATTTGTTCCTTCGCTGGCCCATTACAGCTCTTACCTTGAAGTCACTTGGGTCACACATTAATTCAAATGGTAATTCCGAATTAGGGGTGACAATAATTGGTGCCTGGACCAATCAATTCTTGAAATCACTAAAAACTTCCAAACATTCTTCATCAAAGTTGAATGTTGTGTCCTTTTCCAATAATTTGCATAAGGGTTTAGCAATTTTGGAGAATTCTTTGATGAATCTTCGATAGAATCTAGCATGTCCCAAAAAGCTCCTAACACCCTTTACAGATGTTGGAGGTGGGAGTTTCTCAATAACATCTACCTTTGCTTTATCTTCCTCGATCCATCGTCTCGTTATTCGGTGCCCCAAAACAATACCTTCTCGTACCATGAAGTGACACTTTTCCCAATTGAGTACAAGGTTTGTTTCTTCACACCGCCTCAATACCTTGGCTAGATTGGCTAAACAATCATCATAAATGTCTCCAAACCCTAAAAAATCATCCATAAAAACTTCCAAAAACTTTTCCACCATGTCAGTAAAGATTGTCATCATACATCTTTGAAATGTAGCAAGAGCATTACATAAACAAAAAGGCTTACGTCTAAAGGCAAACGTACCGTACGGGCATATGAATATTGTTTTGTGTTGATCCTTCAATGCTACTGTGATTTGGTTGTACCCTGGGTATCCATCTAGAAAGCATTAATAGTCTCACCCTATGAGTCTATCCAACATTTGATCCAAGAACGACAAAAGAAAGTGGTATTTTCGAGTCGCCTTGTTCAACTTACTGTAATCTATGCAAATTCTCCATCCCATAACTATTCTAGGCAGTATTAACTCATTGTTTTCATTTTCCACGATCGTAATGCCTCCTTTCTTTGGCACGCAATGGACCGGACTTACCCATGAACTATCTGAGATGGGGTAAATTATACTCGCATCTAACCACTTAATAATTTCTTTTTTCACCACATCCTTCATAATGGGGTTTAGTCTCTATTGTCCATCAATAATTCCTTTTCACCATCCTCTAAGATGATTTTGTGCATGCACATGGATGGAATAATACCACGAATATCGGCTATGGTCCATCCAATACCTTTTTTAAATTGTTTCAGCACTAGACTGAGTTTCTCATCCTGCTCTTTAGTTAACTCTGCTGAAATAATCACAGGAAAAGTAGAAGCATCACCTAAATAAACATATTTTAAGTGTGAAGGAAGTTCCTTAAGTTCTAATTTAGGTGGCTCCTCGATTGACTCTTTTTATTAATCATAATCTCGGTTATCCAATTCCAATGATTGAAAGCGGGATTGCAGATTGAATCCCCTTGAGTTAGCTTCTAAAAAAGCTAGATATTCCTCCTCATCATCATTACTTGAGGGGTCTGACATTAAGAGTTGTTCCAATAGGTCCTCAATAGAATTGAGTTCCCATTCTATGACTAACTCCTCTAACTTAGATACTGTAGAGCACTCATCAATTGTGATAGGAAATAATATAGATTTAAAAAAATTGAATGTTATGTGGTCGTCTTGAACACACATAGTAAGCTCGCCCTTCTGTACATCAATAAGGGTCTTTCTAGTTGCTAGGAAAAGCCTTCCAATGATGATTGACACCTTCTTATCTGCTTCAGATTCTAAAACAACAAAGTCAGCAGGGAAAATAAAATTGTCTACACGTACTAATACATCCTCGATTTTTCCTTTTGGATGTACTAAAGATCAACTTGCTAATTAAAGGGTAACTGTAGTTGGTGTAACTTCACCTATCCCCAACTTTCTTAATATGGACATGGGCATCAAGTTGATGCTCGCACCCAAATCACATAGTGCCTTACCACAATAAGTTGCTTCGATGTTGCAAGGTATGGTGAAACATCCAGGGTCCTTCATATTAGGGGGTAGTCTATTTTGCAGAATTGCACTACACTCCTTTGTCAGAGCTACCGTATCAAATTCTCCAAGTCTTCGTTTCTTGGATAGGATATCCTTCATGAATTTGACGTAGTTTGGCATTTGCCCAAGAGCTTCTACCAACGGAATCTTGATGTGAAGTTGCTTGAGTACGTCTAAGAACTTCTTGAACTGGACTTTTTGTTATGCTTCTGAAGTCTTTAAGGGTAGGGTGGTGGAGGATTCTTTACTTGAATTGGGTAATTCGTCTACTGTGGTAGTTTTTCTGTATCTAATAAAGATGTTAGTTTATTAGAAATGATTGGGTCAGAAGTTACCTTATTAGATTTTATTGATTCTGGTTTTGGTGAAGTTGGATTTTCGACACTTGGTTGAAGTTCCAATTTATCTCGAGCATTAGTTGGCTCCTCTTCAACTTCGACAGTGTTGGGCTCTATCGTCTTTCTGCTCTTTAGAGTCAATGCTTTATAATGCTCCTTCCCTGGATTTCTTTGATTCTCCGTATCACTAGGCAGAGTGCTTTTTGGTCGATTTCTAAGTTCAGTTGCAAGCTGGCCCATTTAGTTCTCCAGGTTTTTCAATGTGGCTGTTTGGCTTTGGATTAAGGCATCACTTTTCACTATGTAGGCTGATCGTTGTTTTCGCGATGTCAAAGTCTTAAAATTTATAAAAAGAATGATCGAATCTGGAAACTAACTATGAAAACGATTTGAGGCAAGCGCACCTATTGAACAGTAGTATAGTTTAGTGGCAAGACCGGAATGTCAAACCCAAAGGAACTAAAAGTACTAATACTAACTCTCTTTTTATTATCTAGCCTAAAATAAAGGGAATTTGTTGTTTAATCTAAATTAATTAACTACTAAACTAAAGACTCTAAGACAAAGAAGAATGAATTTGGGGAAAATAACTTGAGGAAAAACCAATTGATTAAGACGACACCCAAGGAAGAATCCACCTAGACTTCACTTGTTATCTAACTCTGAACTGACGATTTTTATTCATTTGACTTGATCCGTAAGATTCCCTAATGTATATTAAACCCTCTCTCGAAGCGAGTAACGTCTAACCCTAGGTTGATTAATTGAAATCTCTTTCTAATTAAAACCCCTAGAATTGCATTAACTCGATCTATGGAATCCCATATTAGGTTTCACCCTAATCCGGTAAAATCTCGTCACCCTATCTCTAGGTGCGCGATCAACTCCGCTTAACTATGCTAGATCTACTCTTAGCGCGAGACTTTTGCTCCCCCACCTAAGCACATCAAACTTGGATCAATATCCCGGAAATATCAACACAAGAATTAAGAACACATAATTAAGAACAAGTCAAATATTTATCATATAGTTCAGTAAACGATAACAAGATCTGAGGGTTTAGTTCATAACAATAAAAGAAAACATCTCAGAAGAAAAGATAAAACAAAACATAAGAAATCCCTAAAACTCCCTGAAGGAATTGAAGGAGAATCCCTCCGTCTTGAGTATAATTCTGGCTTCTAGAGATGAATTAACTGGCTATCCTCGAGTGAATCCCCACAAATCTGCCTTCTCTGGCCTAGCAAGACGCCCCTAGACGATAGCCTTGGGCTCTCCCTTTTAGGTCATACTTAGGGTGTATATATAGGCTTTTGGAATGTGTTTCTTTGCCCCTAAGTATCCCAATCCGAGCGAAACTTCTCTTTTCCACGATAGGGGCACGGCCATGGCACATGCCCGTGTGAATCGTGGCCAGGTCGTGTTGGACTTCATTAATGAGGCACAGCAGTGTGGTCTTGGGCCCAGGCCGTGCCGATTTCGTGATCTGGCCCATTTGGCCCGTTTTAAGCCCGTTTCTTGTTCTTTTCATCCTCTGGTGCTTTCCTGAGTATAAAACATGAAAATAAAGGATTAAGAGCACCAAATTACATAAAATAAGGGATAATTCATCCAAAAGCATGCTAAATGTGAGATTAAAATATGTTACTTTTACGGTTTATCAAATACCCCCACACTTAAGCTTTTGCTTGTCCTTAAGAAAAATTCTCAACTCATAATTAAAACAAACTTCCCTTAAATCATAATAGTTATTAATAATGTTTCGTCATAATTCAAGGATAATTCATACATGGATAATTCAACTCAAAGGGTTCTAAAGATTCAAACAGTCTAAGTCATACAATTGTAGCACAAAACATCGGTGTTTCCCCTCATCTAAATAATTACCTCTGATTCAAAATCGACAGGGATTGACATCCTCACTAAAGATTCACTCAAATCACTCAAAGTGTTTAAGTTTCAGAATTAAGCACTCAAAAGTCAAACATGAAAAGTTAATCCCATAGGCTTGCATGAAAATCAAATCTCCACCACTATGATATGAAATGATACACAAATCAAAAGGTCTTTAACAGGTTTGTAATGGGGCTTAGGTTAAAGGTGAAGATAAAGGCTGAATTAGAGGGTTAGAATTGAGATTGGACTGACAAATTACCTAACCAGAAACAATGAACTAAATAAAAGTAATTAATTGAAAATTAATAATACTAATACTACGAGCTTCTTCTTCAATATTTGGAATTCAAACGTATAAGCTCATTACAAATCTAACAATGAATATACTTCGATTTTTTTTAAGAAAAGTCATAATAAGGAATAAATTATTGAAATAAAGATCATAGTTAGGCAACTGATCAAATCAAATCTCGACATAAGGGTAGTTAAAAAGGATAGTGATAACAAATAAAAAAGGTTTTGGGTTAATATTAACGGGTAAGTCAATAAAAAGGTTTGTTAGGATTCAACGGGGTTCACTAGGGGTTAATTATGAAGGTAGGTTTTTAGTGGAGTAAGTGGGTTAAAACCTAAGTGCCTTTATCATCTCTGTATATCAAATCAAAAAGTGTGGTCTCGACATGTATAATCAATGCAAGTTCTAGAATAACAAATCAGTGTTGACACACTCATAATCAATAAAGTGAGCAAGAAAAAGAATTGATGCTCTATAAGGCTCAAAATCTCACAAAAATTATGGGTATTTTGATGTCAACCTCGTAAATTTCAAATTTCAAAGCAATATTCAAATTCAGGTAGACAACCTAGAAAAATTTTTAATTTCTGAAAAATAGACTTATCATGCTTGATTCTCTAGTATCTTAGAATTTAATTATCAATGCACAATTATCAATGACTTAATCTAAAATATATCAATAAAAATCATGAATCACAGGGAATTTCATTCTAATCATAATATGAGAAACTTACTTTAAGACAAGACATAATTCAGGATTTGAGAATAATGCAAAAAGTTTAGCACCTAATTTCAGGAATTTGCGAATAATGAAAAAAAAAAATAGGCGCCTTTTTAGGTTGTTCACCCCCCACACTTAAGATGTACATTGCCCTCAATGTACAAAGATATATATATAAACAATCAAGTAGAAAATTAAAAGATATGGAGAGAAGTGAAACTCCCTAAATTTGGATGGATTCCTTGCGTTGGAGGTGAAAGATAAGTTGGAGGAGGCGTCTCTGGTAGTGGTATGGTGGCCGTCCACATTCTCTGCGCTAGATGAAGAAATTGGGTAGCTCGTGCAGAATTAGCCAGGAAATAATAATAATAATTCAAACTATACTAATTATATATTTAAAGAAAAGCAAGCTAAAGTGAAGGAAAATAAAAAGTGAAATCAAATTAAAAGAAAAGATTAATGGACCGAAGAGTCCTTATTCTTGGATGGTTTGCGAGGTGGGTGTGATTTCTAAGGATATGGTGGAGTGGTGGTCGTGGTCGAGGTGTGATTCCCTAGCAGCCTTTAGAACCTAAAACCAAGAAACTAAGATAAAATAAACTAAATTAAACATAAGAGAAATAAAGAAAAGGAAAATAAAGGAGAAGAGAAAGGAAAAAGAAAAATAGAATGGTCTCAAAGACCCTTGGCTTGTCAAATAATTGAAGCGGCCGGCATGAACTTATATAGATCGGTCTCCCTCTGGGAGACTATGCTTGATTCCTTCCGCTTCTTCGGCATTTGGTGTAGCTCAAGGGTTTTGGGAATGTATTGGAGAAGAAAAGTAGGGGGAGTTCTGAATAATGGGATAGAATAAAGGGGATGGTGAGTAGGAAAGTGAGTAAGGGAAGAGAAAAAGGAGGGGGTTTAAATAGATTTTTAAGCCTGGTACAACCCCACGCCCGTGTACCGTGGGCGTGCTAAGTCACACGGCTGCCTCGCACGGCCGTGTTGAGTATCGTATCGTTTCTCCCACGCCCATGTTCAGGGTGCCACGCCCGTCTGTAAACTACCAGTGTCGACCACGGTCGCATCGCACGGCCGTGGGGTTTTATCGACGCCCTCTGCCATGTCAGTACGAAGATTCGATACATCCATACGACCACGGCCACGGCCGTGTGCAAGGCCGTGTGGCCTGGAATTCTGTACTTTTGGTTAGTTTATAGTTAGGTACTATAAAGAAAGGATAAAATAAAATAAATAGGACAAAATAAAAATGTAAAAGTTAATGGGGTTAGTGCTCGGGTTGCCTCCCGAGAAGCGCTCGTTTATAGTCTTAAGCTAGACTCTCCTCTCATTTGTATATTCATGGTGGTTTGAGGAGTTGAAAGTCCTTCCTCATGCTGGCAGCTCCATTATCATGATAGAATTTAAGTCGAGATGCGCTTATATTGAAAGTGCCAAAGATAGGATTACTTACCGCGACTGTTCCATATGGAAAAACACTGATTACCCTAAAAGGGATTTCTTTGTTAGTGTTAGGGTCAGGAGGAGATATTCGAGGGTCTGCTTTATCAATCAATACTTGATCTCCGATTTTGAACTTGTTTGCCGCGTGGAGTGGCTCTGGATTACTTTGTGTATCCCTAATTTTTCCTTAAAATGTGTCTTCCACTGCCTCTAGATCATCGATCCGAATCCCTCGTTCCTCATGAGTTATTTTTTGTTGGCACATGGTATAGGATCGGGTTCGATTGTATTCTTTTGTGGTGCTTCACGAAAAGAAGGGTTAACCGAATGGTTATCATTCGAATTTATTTTCTCACCTTGATTATTCGATGTTCTAGTTGAATCGAGGGCTTGAAGAGTGACCGCTCTCGCCACCTACACAAAATATAAGTTCGCCGCATCAACATCGATTTTAGTTACGCAATTGCTAAGAATGGTCTTCCTAAAATTAGGGGATCGTGTTGTCCTCATCCATGTCTAAAACGACAAAGTCTCATCGGGAATACAAATTTGTCAATTTTTACGAGTACATCTTCAATTATGCCCCTAGGAATTCTAACAGTTTTATCAGCTAATTGAATGCTCATCTTAGTTTGTTTGGGCCTCCCTAGACCTAGTTGTTTAAACAATTTAAAAGGCATGACATTTATGCTTGCCCCTAAATCAGCTAACGCATTATCAATAGATAAACTACCAATTAAGCATGGAATTGTAAAACTCCCTAGATATTTTAATTTCCGTGGTAGTCTATTTTGCAATACTGCCGAGCACATTGCGTTTAGTTCCACATGTGATGCTTCGTCTATCCTTCGCTTTTTTGTCAATAGCTCTTTTAGGAATTTTCTAGAGTCTGGCATCTATGTAAGAGCTTCAAGTAACGGTAAGTTAATATGTAATTTCTTTAAAAGTTTAAGAAACTTACCGAACTGTTCCTCTGTGTCGTCTCTCCTTAATGTTTCGGGATATGGTATGCGAGGTTGGTACTCTTTGATTACCGGTTTTGGCTTATTATTACTTACCTCAACCTTACCTTCTTCGACCATGTTCTCTTGCCTCGAATTGGGCTCGTCTAACCCTTCACTATCTTGAGCTGTTATGGCTTGAACTTGCTCCCTTGGGTTAGTCTCGGTTGTTGCTTGGTAGTCTTCCATGTGGTCTCTTGAGATTTGCTTAGCGAGTTGCCCGATTTGATCCTTGAACTCTTGTGTCAATGCCTCAAGTTTTGTTTCTATCTTTTGAAAACGTGTTTCTGTATTTTGGGAACGTATTTCTGAGGTTGCTATGAAGTTTGTCAGCATCTCTTCAAGGTTTGGCTTCTTTTCCTGTGGGTAGGGCTGTTGTTGGAAGTTTTGGGATGGTTGTTGCCTTTGATTTCTTTGACCGCCCCATGAGAAATTGGGGTGGTTCTTCCAACCTGGATTATAAGTATTACTATAAGGGTTATTGTTAGATCGGAAATTGTTACCCATATAGTTCATTTGTTTGCTCTCCATGCCTTGTCCGTAGGGTGGGTACTCAGGATTCACCACTCCTTCACTTGCGTCGTACTACATAACTGGATGTGCCTGCGAAGAACCATATAAACCATCAAATTTTTTATGTAATAATTCTACCTGGTTTGATAGCACGGTCACTGCATCAATGTTGAAAACTCCGGCTGCTTTGGCTGGCCTTGTCCTTGTAACTTTCCACTGATAGTTATTTAGTGACATCTCTTCTATAAACTCGTAGGCCGCTTCAGGAGTTTTGTTGTTCGAGGTTCCACTGGCAAATGAATCGATTAGTTTCCTTGTTGAAGGGTTCACACCATTGTAAAAAGTTTGGACCTGTAGCCACAAAGGTAATCCGTGGTGTGGGCACCTCCTTAACAGATCTTTGTATCTCTCTCATGCATCATAAAGTGTCTCTAAATCCATCTGCACAAAAGAAGAGATATCATTCCTCAATTTAGCCGTTTTGGCCGTTGGAAAAATTTTTAGTAAAATATTTTCGGTCATTTGATCCCATGTAGTGATTGACCCTCGTGGAAGAGAATGTAACCACTGTTTGGCTTTATTCCTCAAAGAAAAGGGAAATAATCGAAGACGGATGGCATCATCAAAAATGCCATTTATCTTGAAGGTATCACAGAATTCTAGAAAATTTGCTAATTGTGTGTTAGGATCTTCATCCTACAAACCATCAAATGGAACAAACTGTTCTATCATCTGTATAATGTTAGGTTTCAGTTCAAAATTATTTGCAGCAATAGTGGGCCTAACAATACTAGATTCAGTTTCTGTTAAACTAGGTTTAGCATAATCATACATAGTATGTGGAGCATGATTTTCGGCCATCTCTTGAGGTGGCGGATGATTCTCAGCCATCCCTTTAGTAGGATTGGTTTCGCCTTCTTGCTCTCCTTCTATGTAGTTTAAGCTTCGCCTTATCTCTCTACGATTTCTGCGAACTGTTCTTTCAATATCACTATCGTAAAGTAGGGGTCCTGTCGGGTTCCTTCTAGTCATAAACTAGAGGTACCTGAAAGGAGGAAACAATAACAGAAAAAAAATTAGCTAGGTTAAAAATTAAAATAATAAAAAAATTAAATTAAATTGCAAAAAATAAAAAAATGGCTAAAGTAATAAAAATTAAGCTTTCTTAATATTTTAGTTCCCCGGCAACGGCGCCAAAAACTTGATCGTTGTTTTCGCGATGTCAAAGTCTTAAAATTTAAAAAAAGAATGATCGAACCTAGAAACTAACTATGACAACGATTTGAGGCAAGCGCACCTATCGAACAGTAGTATAGTTTAGTGGCAAGACCGGAATGTCGAACCCAAAGGAACTAAAAGTACTAATACTAACTCTCTTTTTATTATCTAGCCTAAAATAAAGGGAATTTGTTGTTTAATCTAAATTAATTAACTACTAAACTAAAGACTCTAAGACAAAGAAGAATGAATTTGGGGAAAATAACTTGAGGAAAAACCAATTGATTAAGACGACACCCAAGGAAGAATCCACCTAGACTTCACTTGTTATCTAACTCGAACTGCACGATTTATTCATTTGACTTGATCCGTAAGATTCCCTAATGTATATTAAACCCTCTCTCGGCGAATAACGTCTAACCCTAGGTTGATTAATTGAAATCTCTTTCTAATTAAAACCCCTAGAATTACATTAACTCGATCTATGGAATCCCATATTAGGTTTCACCCTAATCTGCAAAATCTCGCCACCCTATCTCTAGGCGCGATCAACTCCGCTTAACTATGCTAGATCTACTCTTAGGCGGGGACTTTTGCTCCTCCACCTAAGCACATCAAACTTGGATCAATATTCCGAAAATATCAACACAAGAATTAAGAACACATAATTAAGAACAAGTCAAATATTTATCATATAGTTCAGTAAACGATAACAAGATCTGAGGGTTTAGTTCATAACAATAAAAGAAAACATCTCAGAAGAAAAGATAAAACAAAACATAAGAAATACCTAAAACTCTCTGAAGGAATTGAAGGAGAATCCCTCCGTCTTGAGTATAATTCTGGCTTCTAGAGATGAATCAACTGGCTATCCTCGAGTGAATCCCCACAAATCGCCTTCTGCGCCTAGCAAGACGCCCTAGATGATAGCCTTGGGCTCTCCCTTTTAGGTCATACTTAGGGTGTATATATAGGCTTTTGGAATGTGTTTCTTTGCCCCTAAGTATCCCAATCCGAGCGAAACTTCTCTTTTCCACGGCAGGGGCACGGCCATGGCACACGCCCGTGTGAATCGTGGCCAGGCCGTGTTGGACTTCATTAATGAGGCACGGCCGTGAGGTCTTGGGTCCAGGCCGTGCCGATTTCGTGATCTGGCCCATTTGGCCCGTTTTAAGCCCGTTTCTTGTTCTTTTCATCCTCCGGTGCTTCCCTGAGTATAAAACATGAAAATAAAGGATTAAGAGCACCAAATTACATAAAATAAGGGATAATTCATCCAAAAGCATGCTAAATGTGAGATTAAAATATGTTACTTTTACGGTTTATCATATGCCTTCAAGAGGTTTTCTAAGCCTTTGGAAGGTTCAGTTTGAGTTGATTTCTGAACGTGTTAGCTAAATCCAAGTGGTTGGGTTGATCTGGGTTGTGCATAAGTGTTACTAGGTCCATCCCCTTGGTTACTCCAAAACAAATTGGATGGTTTCGCCAATATGGGTTATAAAAATTGGATTGTTGTCCCTGCCTACCTCAGTTTTGGTTCTGGTTACCTATGTAATAAACAGATTCCTGGTTTGATGGGCAATCTCTGAACAAGTGCCCTTCCCCATAGTATTCACAGGCTATATTCTTGAATTGATTGGCTGACTGAGCTGCAACATTGTCAAACCTATTAGTAGTAAATTTTTTAAGCATTGAGGATAACGAAGATACTTGAGCTGCAAGTTAAGTGAGGGCATCCACTTCATGTACTCCTGTGACTCGTCTTGAAGCTGCTCGATTAGTTGGCCATTGGTAATTATTGCTGGAAATTCTCTCAATGATTTCATAGCCTCAATTTAAGACTTAGAAAGGAGAGCACCATTAGTAGAAGCGTCTACTACCATCCTCTTGTGAGCATTGAGACCATTGTAGAATGTCTCTAGTTGGATGCAATACGAAATTCCGTGATGAGGGAATTTTCGTAACAATTTTTTAAATCTTTCCCACGCCTCATACAAGGACTCGTCATACATCTATTAGAAAGTAGTGATCTCATTCTGCAACTTAGCATTCTTTCTAGGTGGGAAATATTTCATAAGGAATCGTTCTGCTAACTCTTGTTATTTGGTAATAGAATCTGATGGCAATGAGTTCAACCAGGCTCGAGCTCTATCCCTTAGTGAATATGGAAAAACTTTAATTTTTAGGTACTCCATCTAATTTGATGGAATCACTCACCTCTATAAACAATCTAAAGTAAAGGTGAGGATTTTCAGTAGGCATTCCACTGAATTGGCCCACTGTCTGAAGCATTTGGAACATGACTGGCTTCAGCTCGAATTGTTGTGCCTCGATTTCGGGTCTCCTAATACTCGAATTAAGCTCATGAAACAGTGGCACAACATACTATCTTATGGATCTATCCCCATCATCGGCAATAAGGATAGGGTTTTGAGCATGATTCACTCCATTTCCTTGGTTTTGGTTTTGATTCTCGAAATTCATCTCTTCAGTCCTTCCTTGAGCTGCTTGTCTTCTCCTTTGTCTGAAAGTCCATTCTATTTCAGGATCTACGGGTAGTAAGTGGATAATTCAATCAATACTCATAAACACCTTAAACAATCACAAAAAATAATGGAATTAAAATTTAATAGAAAAAAGTAGACCAAAATGCAAAATTAACAATTTCACAAATAACGCCTTTTAAAACAGTCCCCGGCAACAACGCAAAAAACTTGAGACAACAGAAATGTGCAACTTTACAAAATTTTATCAAGTAATAAAGTGACAAGAATGTCGAGTTATCCTACCCACAGGGGCTGTACAAGCTAAGATTTATGAAATGTAAAATTAAACAATTTGGTGAGGAAAAATATGTTGATTTGAAAAAGGTGATATAAAAACTAAAAATTAACTAAGTGATTAACTAAGACAATAAAATTCAAAATGCACGATTTCTAAAAATCGGTTTTAATCAATATGACATAAATGTGTTAAATCAATTTTATTCTTTAACTTAAATTTATTAAAACTATGTTCATGTTTTTACAAATAATTTCATGGCAACTTGGTATTTTGTTAACACACAAGCTTATTAAATTAATCAATCTTTCAAAACATATTTCTATGCTAGACTAAGCAATCAATTTTCATAAGCAAGTATAAGACAAAGTGAATTAAATATATTCCTATATTAAAACCACAACAATCTTATAAGTTATGCAAGGCGATTACATTGTTCAGTATATCTGCTAAATTTAACCCTCAGCTAACTTAGAAGATTAAACATGCACCAATCAAATACTGTGTCAATTAATTATAATTTCAATCCGATTGATAATTAATTCATGTTTTACCTTACAATTATAATGCAAGTGTAGCATGGGCATGATTTTATTTAATTGAACAAATTACCAAGGCCTATAACAATACAAACATGATTTTAATAAATTAAGTGGATAGAATGTAATTAATATAACACATCAACATAACAAGTATTCATATTCATGATCACAAAATAAACTGAAAAGAATAAGAGAAGGGAACTCGAAAAGAAATCCCGGTGATTTTCCAAAGCCAGACTAGTGCACTGCTCTTCTTCTCTGCTCGTTCTACCAATCAAAATCCTTCATGAATGGTTTGTTGTTAATGCTCCAAGGGGCTTTCTAGCTCTTTTTAAATAGGGAAATCGGCAAAAGGAAGGAAGACTGGAAATGAGAAGACAAGAGAGTGAAAAAGAGAAGTGGAGTAGAAATGAATGAAAGATGAGGGGTGTGTTGAATGAGGAAGTGAAAGAGACTATTTATACTTGAATTTGGAAGCTCAAATTAGCTAAAATAGCATGGAATCCCCCTTCACATGACTGACCATGCTAGGTGGGATGAGTGTTTGAATGAACTCGCAATTTTTAGCTTGTGGCTAGAAATTAATTACCAGAAAATGGGAGGGGTTTGAATGGCAATTACGAAGAGTTTAAGGGCTATTTTGTAAGTTTTAAAATAAGATAAATTTAGCTGATTTTTTCAGCAAGATAGGATGGTTTGGGCTGCTCTCTTGGGCTTGTCCATCCTCCCTCTTTATTTGCTCAATTTAGGCCATTTTCTCTACTTCATGCTATTCGTTTTTTGTCAATAAAAAATTAATTGGACCAACTGATTCACGAGAGTCCAAAAGCATAAATTCAAATCCTCCATGGCTGTTTATTCCTCATCTTGAGCTCCCAATGTGCTTCATCAATTAATTTTTTCAAGGTAATTGCCGAGTTGATTTTTCACATTTTGTGCAAAACTGCCAAAAATAACCCAAATTATGCAAAATTATCATAAAAACAATTAAAACTCCCAATGTTTCAATAATTGAGTTCAAATTAATTATTCTATAATAAAAGTATAAAATTCAGCAAAAAAGTCTATATATTTTTGTGTTTCAACTCTTCCTTTGGGCCCGATCCTTGGAATACTCCGGTATTCTATTGTAACACTATAAATATTAGAACTAACTTGTACACTTGCAGTAAAACCGAGCTTTAAAAATAGTTTCATAAATTCAGTGTTTTAGTGAGCATGCGTGCAGCTGGTCAAGTTGTTTGTGCTGTTGCTGAGGAAGATGGCGTAAGATTGAGTAGTTTTTAGTGTACAGTTTTAGGTAGAGATAAGTAACCAAAGTGGGGTTTATAGGCAAAACTCGATAGACGAATGTGTTGAACCAGATATTGTTGAACTGGAGAAGAAAGGCTTCAACACCATTGTAGAACATGAAAGCTTGAAGATTAATTTCCAACACCAAATGAAAGCTTGAAATTCCAGTGGAGATGTGCGCATCACAGAGGAAATCTGTGACTACGTTAAGGTAATTGTGGTGGAGCTGTCACACTTATTGAGAATCGTAGAAGAGATTCCTCACCGCGAACCAATCAAAGACAAGTCTCTACAAGGAGACGTTCAATAGAAGGAAGAGAACTCAAGAAAAGTTGATTTTGTGATTCCATCCTAGAGTATGCTTCAAGAAATGCAATGGGGGGAAATAGAGTTAGATGAAAAAGGGGTTTGAAAGAAATATAGGGAAATAGCCCCAGGCGAGGCAGGATCAACTTTCGAAGTTCTTGAAAAATGCTCTGATTAGCCACCTAATGAACAAATGACGGGTTAAGGTTTCCTGGACTTTTTGGAAATTTCATTTCGGTGGAATGATGAAGAGTCCAGAAACTAGTGTATTAGACACATCCTTATGAATTTAATTCTCATTTTTTGAATCATCCGCGTTTGGACTCAGAACTCACTTTAGTGCTCCTAAACTTTGAAAAGAGTCAATACATGAGTGGTAAGATAGTGGAGTCGTGATATCCAATCTTGGGTATCGCAATACCCAAATTGAGTCATAATAAAAAGGGTCATATTCTAGCAACCCATATATTTTTAAAATTTTTTAAATCCCCTTACACTCCAAAAACCTTAAATCTTCCCACTTAACACTATATTCACTTGTCATATTACCCTTTCAACTCTTTTCTCTCCAAAACCTCTCAAAAGCTATCAAAGGGTTCTCAAAGGCACCTTTTTAGTTTATTCTAAGGTTTGAATTCTAGCTTAAGAATTTTTACACTTGCACTAACCCCTTGTTGCAGATTTCTACTACAATGTAGTTGGGACAAGAGGTGGTAATATTCATCATAGCCTAGCAACATCATCTACCACTACCCCAGGAGCTTAGTACTCATTCATTGCACTATAAAGTCCCTCTCAAACCCTTCCTTTTATACACTTGTTTTCTTAACAGTTTATTCAAGGAAATGAGCTCAATGGAACCCTGAAACATTTTGAATGAGCCCTTTGAACATAATGATCGAAAGTTTGTGTCGACTGATGCAAAGGTTTTTTTCGAAGAACTTCTGGGATGATCATTTGTCTACGAATATGGGTTAGACCCCGAAGCCTTTTTCAAAATATATTTTTGGGACATTTTGAAATTTCATGGCTGGCAAGAATTTTGCCTCCAGCCTCAGAGACCTACGGTGCCATTTGTGGTACTTGAATTTTATGCTAACCTAAAATTTTCTCATGGTAATAAAATCTACGTTAGGGGAAAGGAGGTTGAAGTCTCCCCTTCTATAATCTCCAAGTATTATAAGGTTCCTTTCTACATGGACGAGGAGATTGAAATGTTAGAGCAAAAAAATTTCAATGGTAGAGATTTGGATTCCCTAATGTATTATCTGACAAAAGCACAAGGCATGTGGGAGCGAAAGATGTACATAAATCTCCCTCTCTTATTTAATCAGGTCCTACTCACCCCTCTAGCCAAAATATAGATGCTTTTCCTTCGCACAAGAATCATCCACGGTTCTACTTCCAAAATTGTTGACCCCTTCTAGGTGATTTTATTGGCTATAATTTTGCCGAAGAAACAAGTTTGTGTAGGAACATAGATCTACAAATCCATGCTACGTTGCGTGATCAGGAATGACACTGGAATATTCTTCCCACATCTAGTCATAGACCTATGTAGAGCTACGGAAGTACCCATGGAGCCTTTTCAACCTATTTGTCTACCAACCACACATTTGATAATTGATTCGATATATCAAAAATTCAAGGCAATCCAGCAAGAACAATGGAAGCAAAGACGTGAGTTGGGGAGAGAACGGACACAATTATTCTCACCAACATCAAATATAAAAAGCATGCTCGAAAAAAGTAAAATTAGTTGGACGAGCTAGTCAAGGCAAGGGGTCATGACTCAGAAACAATTGAGATGATGAATACATATGTGGAGAATTGGGCCAATAATCAGGGGGAAGAAAAACCAAGGTTACCGGTTCAAGAAAGGTGTGGAAGGAATAACAAACCTAGCAAATGTCGGAACATGATAGATAAAATGTTTGTATCAACACAAAGAGGAGTGATCAACTTAAAAGAACCAGAAAAAGGAGTAAACAAAGGTTCCGAACTTTCAAACATAAGAGAAAAAGGGAAACATCCCATGTAACCTAAGTTAATCTCGTATGATTCAGATTAGTTACATGCATTTGCATTTTATTTATTTTAATGCAATATGTAAACTATTGAATACTTTTAGATTTGCTTTGAACAGTTTTTATTTTGTGTTTGTTATTATTGTTATTGTTTGGTCTATTTGGTTGTTTTCTTTGTTTATTTTTCTTATGTGCAGCAAGTTACCTTGAAAGACTACACAACATTTAGAGCTTCAATGAGGAGGTGGATGCCCAAGCTAGTCTGATGCTCAGTTCTAGGGAAGTCCAGTAACCTCCTATCCTTTATTTTTTGACACATTGGTGACAATTTGTAGTCTGAGTGTGGGGGGTGCACATAAGCTTTATATGTGTTTATGCTTTCTTGTTTTTATGTATATTTGTGTGTTTATCTTAGTTTTTATGCATTTTTCAAAAAAAAATAAAAAATTCTAGAAATATTTCTTGCTTTCATTTTTAATTTTTGTTATTGCATGGTCTTTGGACTGTGATTGAGAAATAAGTTAGTAGTTGTACATATCAAATGAGTATATAGGATTGTCAAACTTGTAAATTTTGAATGATACTAGACAATTTCTTGTTGTTAATTGTAGATTAATTAGTTCAGTTAATTAACATGTATAATAGACTAGAGGCAATAACCAAAATGAAAATGTATAAAATGTACAATAGGATGAATAAAAGATACGAACCCTTATAGATAAATAATTCAAATTGTTAATTGTTCAGTTAAATTGATGCATGCTTAATAGATTGCTACTAGGTGACTAATACAGGAAAGACCTTAGGCATTGTTTGTATAGCCTTGAGCCTAAAGGACCAACCTTAAACATTACATTATCCCTAGTTCCTGAATTTGAGCCTTACATTGCCCTTGTAACACCCCAAACCCGGCCTAGACGTTACAGCTAAATCTGGAGGTGTCACAAAGAAGGGTTTTGAAAACAGAGTCGTTTCGTTAAAGCTTTGTGTAGTTGTTTAAGAAATCGTCCAAGTTTTATAACTATCACTGATAGCAATATTTAACTAAATCATTTGCCCAAAAAAAACATAACTCTCAGCAGAAGTCTTAGAAATCGTTATATTTTGAAAGTCCAGTTCATGTTTTTAGGAAAACCTTTTCTTTAGTAAAAACTTATCTTTTTAGTCAACCGTCGCAGATAAAGAATCAAAACAAAAATAAAAAACCATAATAAAAACCCAACAGTCCGGAGAGTCCATTAATTACAAAAAAAACTCCCAGAAATACTCCTTAATTAAATAAAACCTTTACTTAAAGACAGTTCATAGTCTAGCAGTCACCGCGAGACTCCGCTGCACCGATCTGCCTAAGTTTGTGGATTACTTGAACAAAACAGACAAACAGAAGTGAGATTTCGTAAACTCTATGTGTAACCCAACAGAAATAGACATGAAATAAAGACAGAAATCTCATATACAGTCAGATAAAGATTTGGACTTATGTCCAATTCAGATACAGATAACAGAATCAGATATGTAGAACAGATATACAGAATCTTACCCCCATCCTCTACACACCAACTCCGACCATCCCATCACACCATGTGGGGTCAAAAACACCCACCCATCCCTACACACTACATCGTGTCATTACGACATGTATCAGATAATATGCAGTCAAGCTACCAGAAAATTGGCGAAGGTCGCCATATAGAACACTACCTCCACATGTACAATACCCACCCCATACGTATATACAGAATACAGATTACGGAAAAATCATGCTACCATGCTCGTATACAGATACATATATATTTAACAGAATAGTTAAATAATGTCCTACTCAAAGCAGAATATCAAAATATCAAATCACATAATATAGGGTTTGGTTAGCCCTTACCGACCCTACAGTAGGCCCACGGTCGATCAGAATGACCCGTACGACCCTAGAGAAAATTTTAGAATTATGGGCCCACATGCCGGTGTGGGCCCACACGCCCGTGTGGCCCATAGGCCTAGATTGGCCTTGCCTGTGTGGCCCACACGACCTGGCCAAAACCCACACGCCCAATATGGCCTAGCCCGTGTGGCTCACACGGCCACACTCACACCATCACACGGTCGTGTCTTGTGCACGGCCGTACTTTCTTCAGACACACGGCCGTGTCTTGTGCACGGCCGCACTTTCTTCAGACACACTGCCGTGTCTTACACACGGCCAACCACATGGGCGAGTGGTCGCCCGTGTGGCGTCGACAGATTGCACTTTCGGGTTTCACCAAAACTCGATTTTTTCATGTAAGGGGTACACACCTGGTTCATTTTCGCAGCGAAACCACTCCCGAGGCCACCAGCACTTAAAAACAAAATACCCAACACCTTTTAGCAACCAATTTACGAGTCTAATTCGATTTAACCAATTACACATAAACCGACTCACCGCTAACAAAAACAACCATGACCTCGAATCAAGCCATTGAAGTGAAGTTTTCGCCTCACAACCTTCACCTAAACACAGATTCCATCAATTAAACACCAATTAATGGCTGCCAATAAACGTTGCTAACATCTCAAAACCAACCGCTAACGACAAACAAAGTTCTACTTACCAATCCAAATGAAGAACCTGTCAATTCCCATAGCACGATTTAACGAAAGATTCACGAACCGAATCGAAGAAGAAACAAAGCAGGGATTTACAGAGAAGGGGAAAATATCAGAAAGGGAAAAGAAGAAGAAAATTGATGTTAGAAATTTTAGGAAGAAAATAAAAATAAAATATAATTTGGCACTATCCCACTACATCCAGTAACAACCCAACAGACTCATTCTGATATAGATTAACAGACAGTTTTATATAAGCCCACTCAACAAGGGTAAGGCTTGGATCTAAAATAACAAAGTATTGCCAAAAGTGAGAATTAAACCCAAGACCTCACACACACACCCAGAACACTTAACCACTAAAGCAATTACACAGTTGTGTCAGAATTTACAGAAACATAAATAAATTTATCAGGGCGTTACAACTGTACCCCCTAAAAGAAATTTTGACCTCGAAATTTACCTGATCTTAACAGATGAGGATACTACTGTCGCATCGAGTCCTCAAGTTCCCACGTGGCTTCCTCAGTGCCATGATTCCGCCACAGAACCTTAACCAACGGGATAGATTTCCTCCTCAGAACCTTAATATCCCGATTCAAAATTTGAACCGTCTCCTCCTCAAAAGTTAAATCTGGTCTAACCTCGATCTCCTCAACAGAGACAACGTGAGATAGATCAGACCGATACCGCCTCAACGTCGAGACGTGAAACACATCATGGATACGGTCTAACTCTGGAGGTAGCTCCAAATGATAAGCGACTGGTCCAACATGCTTCAGAATCCAATACGGCCCAATGAACCTAGGGCTCAACTTGCCGTTACGACCAAATCTCAGAACTTTCTTCCACGGAGAAACCTTAAGATATACGAAGTCACCCACAGAATACTCGATATCTCTCCTCTTCAAATCCGCATAGGACTTTTGTCTATCAGAAGCCGCCTTCAGACTATCCTGAATCAGTCTAACTTTATCTTCGGTCTTAGAAACCAACTTAGGCCCCAAAATCTGTCGCTCACCCAACTCAGTCCAGTATAGCGGAGTACGAAACTTACGACCATACAAAGCCTCGTAAGGTGCCATCTGGATGCTAGACTGGAAACTGTTATTGTAGACGAACTCAGCTAGCGGCAGAAAATCCTCCCAACTACCTTGGAAATCAATCACACAACTCCGAAGCATATCCTCCAGTATCTAAATCACCCTCTCAGATTGACCATCGGTTTGAGGATAGAACGCAGTATTGAAGTCCAATCTCAAACCTAGAGCCTCATGTAATTTCTTCCAGAACCGAGAAGTGAAACGAGGATCCCTATAAAAAATTATCGAAACTAGAACCCCATGCAATCTTACAATCTCGGAGATATAAAACTTCGCTAAATTTTGCAAAGAGTAGTCCGTCCGAACCGGAATAAAATAAGTGGACTTGGTCAATCGATCCACGATGACCAAAACAAAATCTTTCTTAGTAGGTGTTAAGGGCAATCCACTAACGAAGTCCATCGTCACTCGTTCCCATTTTCATAAAGGAATATTAGCAGGTTGGAGCAAACCTGAAGGCAACTGGTGCTCAGCCTTAACCTGCTGGCATGTCAGACAACGAGCAACATAATCTATAACTTCACATTCCAAACTCGGCCACTAATACAGTTTACAAAGATCCCGATACATCTTATTACCACCGGGATACATAGCATAAGAGCTACTATGTGCCTCCCTCAGAATCGACTGTCTCAGATCAGAATCATTCGGTACACAAACTCGACCATGAAAATAGAGAGCCCCATCTTTATTCAGCCCAAAACCAGAAGTACTGCCACTCTTAATCTGATGAAACCACAAACCCAGAGACTCACCCCCTAATTGCTTTACCCTGAATCTGATCAATCCAAGTCGGCTTAACTTGCAACTCGACTAACAGACCCCCATAATCAAACAGACTAAGACGAGCGAACATCACTTTCAAACTAGTCATCGCTCTACGATTGAGAGCATCAGCCACCACATTGGCCTTACCAGGATGATACTCTATTGTGCAGTCATAATCTTTGAGCAGCTCAATCCACCGACGATGTCTAAGATTCAACTCTTTCTGAGTAAGGAGGTACTTGAGGCTCTTGTGATCGGTGTAGATGATACACCTCTCACCATACAAATAATGCCTCCAGATCTTTAACGCAAACTCCACAGCAGCTAACTCGAGATCATGCGTCGGATAATTCCCATCGTATGACTTAAGCTGACAGGACGCATAAGCTACAACCTTACCATCTTGTATTAGTACACATCCCAGACCAACGTGTGATGCATCACTATACACCACAAACTCTTTACCAAATTCAAGCTGTATCAGAACATGAGCCTGAGTCAGAATAGACTTGAGCTTCTTAAAGCTCAATTGTTGCACATCATTCCACACAAAAGGAACACCCTTGTGCAGAAGCTTAGTCAAATGAGCTGCAATTAGAGAGAACCCCTCAACAAACCGTCGATAATATCTCGTAATACCTAAAAAATTACGAATCTCAGATACATTCTTAGGTTGTTTCCAATCAAGCACAACCTCAATCTTTCTAGGATCAACTCGGATCCCCTTAGCAGAAACCACGTGCCCTAGAAAAGTTAACTCTCGCAACCAGAACTCACATTTGCTCAACTTAGCGTAGAGTTGTTTCTCACAGAGTATCTAAAGCACTACTCTAAGATGCTCATCATGCTCATCCTCGGTCTTAGAGTAAACCAGAATATCATCGATGAAGACCACGACGAACTGATTCAGATACAGTTGAAAAACTCGGTTCATCAGATCCATGAATGCAGTCGGAGCATTCATCAAACCAAAGGGCATAGCTAGAAACTTGTAGTGCCCATAACGAGTCCTAAATGCAGTCTTATGAACATCAACTTCCTTAACTCGCAGCTGATGATACCCAGATTGGAGATCTATTTTCGATAACACTGAAGCCCCTCAGAACTGATCAAATAAATCGTCGATCCTCGGAAGTGGATACTTATTCTTCACAGTCAGTTTATTCAACTGTCGATAGTCGATGCACATCCTCATGGTACCATCCTTTTTCTTAACAAACAGAACCGGTGCCCCCCACGGAGACACACTAGGACGAATGAAACCACGATCCAGGAGTTCTTAAAGTTGAGTCTTAAGCTTTGTATTCTCCTTCGGTGCCATACGGTATGGAGCAATGGACACCGGAGCTGTACCCAATAGAAGCTCAATGCCGAACTCAACTTCATGATTCGGAGGTAAACCCGGTAACTCCTCAAGAAAGACATCTGGAAATTCTCTCACAGTTCTGATATCCTCGATAGAAGAGTCCCTAGAAATAGAAACACTGACGTAGGCTAAATACGACTCACACCCTTTCCAAACCAATTTCTCAGCCACAAGAGCGGAGATCAGATTGGACAGATAATCTCGATGCTTACCGATCACACCCACCTCCTTATCATCCTCGGTCCTCAAAACAACCCTTTTAGTCGCGCAATCCATGCTAACTCGGTGCTCAACCAACCAATCCATACCCAGAATCAAGTCGAACTCCCCAAACGGTAGCTCCATCATATTTTCCAGAATTACAGCCCATTGCACTTCTAACGGAACATTCCTATAAAGTCTTTTAACCCGAACAGACTGCCCCAACGGACTTAGTACAGTAATCTCACTAGAAGTACACTCCAAAGAAATCCCCAAGTTTTCGGATACAGTACTAGCTACATAGGAATGTGTAGAACCTATGTCTATTAGAGCAGTATAAGGAACATCAAAAATAAAGAATGTACTCGTGATAACATCAGGAGCGTCCCTATCTTCTCGGCGTCGAGCAGCATAAACTAGTGCAGGCTGCCTCGCCTTAGTCTGACTAGCACCTCTGCCCGATGCTCTATGTCCTTGGCCTATACCATTACCACCCCTAGCCGGTCCACGGCCCATAAGTGGTTGCTGAACTACCATCTGAGGCTGTACAGAACCCGATCCTGAAGCTTGCATCTTATCAGCCCACTATGGACACTCTCTAATATGATGCTCCGAAGACCCACACTACAGACAAGCCCTTAACCTCCTCCAACACTCGCTCAGATGGTGCCTACCACAGTCACCACAAGGCTGAATCCCAATAGGAGCAATAGGAACTCCCACTCTAACTGGCCCGTCTGGTTTGGCCCGTTTCTTGGGCTTTTGAATAGAACTAGAGGGCTCTGAATCCCTTTTATTCTTACCTCTCTCTCGGTCCCTATTCTGTCGCTTCACGCGCTTAACCTTTTTCGCGATCTTCGCCTTATCTACCAGAACTGCAAATTTTCGCTCCCTCTATGGAGCAATCAATACCCTTAGATTATCCCTTAAACCGTCCTCAAAGCGGACACATTTCTCATACTCAGACGCCACCATGCCTCGAGCGTAGCGGCTCAACCTTAGAAACTCAGCCTCATACCCTGCCACAGATCTATTAACTTGCGTGAGATTCATGAACTCACGCCTACGAGCATCAACATAGCTCGTGCCCACATACATCCCCTAGAGAGTAGTCTTAAAATAATCCCAGTTCAGATGATCAAGCTAAGTACCATCCTCAACCGATAACCACCATTGATATGCCTCGTCGCGAAGCAAAGAGACTGCACCCTTAAGTTTCTGCTCAGGAGTACAGTCTATATCTTTCATAATATTCTCGGTGGCCTGCAACCAATACTCAGCCACAGTAGGGGCGACTCTAGTGACACCCCTAAACAGCTCAGCATCATTGGACCAAATTCGTTCAGTTACTGACCCACTGCCCCAGATCCAAAATGGGGTCCAGCAACCCTCTCTAACACCCTCAACATGGCTTCAGATAGTGCACCATCCCCAGCCGAACGGCTTTGAGACCCAGTCTCCGTAGCAGGTGAAACCTGTCTCATTCATGTCTAAATTTGGCATACTGCCCAAAGAGGAAGACTCAGCTCAAGCCCCCTGGGCCTCTACGCACCCACGAATACCACGACCGCGAGTTCCTTGAGCGCTCATCGTATGTTCAAATTTATCTACATTATAAAATTTTATGCATCAGTTCCAGTTTTTATTAGCAGATATTTTATGCGTAAATTATCAGGAGTTCAGAAGTGTTTCAGAGATTTAGTCTCTAAGTAGCTTAGTATAGTTTCAGAAAGTGCTAACTATAGTGTTTTCAGAATATTCTGTCTAAGTTCAGAAATACTTACAGGATCGGCGCCGGAGACTCGGTGTACCACTTACTTACTCAGAGTGATCTAAATCATTTGAAAACCAATTCTTTTTTGAAACACAGTTTTGAAGCCCAAAATTCACAGCCCGAGTTTTGCAAACCTAGCTCTAATACCACTAAATGTAACACCCTAAACCTGGCCTAGACGTTACGACCGAATCTGGAGGTGTAACAAAGAAGGGTTTTGAAAACAGAGTCGTTTCATTAAAGATCTGTGTAGTTGTTTAAGAAATCGTCCAAGTTTTATAACTATCACTGATAGCGATATTTAACTAAATCATTCGAAAAAAAAACATAACTCTCAGCGGAAGTCTTAGAAATCGTTATATTTTGAAAGTCCAATTCATGTTTTCAAGAAAACATTTTCTTTAGTAAAAACTTATCTTTTTAGTCAATCGTCGTAGATAAAGAATCAAAACGAAAATCAAAAACCATAATAAAAACCCAACAGTCCAGAGAATCCATTAATTACAAAAAAAAACTCCCAGAAATACTCCTTAATTAAATAAAACCTTCACTTAAAGTCAGTTCATAGTTTAGTGGTCACCGCAAGACTCCGCTGCACCGATCCGCCTAAGTCTATGGATTACCTGAAACGAACAGACAAACAGAAGTGAGTTTTCGTAAACTCCGTGTGTAACCCAACAAGAATAGACATGCAATAAAGACAGAAATCTCATATACGGTCAAATACAAATTCGAAATTATGTCTATTTTAGATACAGATAACAAAATCAAATATGCAGAACAGATATACAGAATCCTACCCCCATCTTCTACACACCAACTCCGACCATCCCATCACACCATGTGAGGTTAAAAACACCCACCCATCCCTACACACCACATCGTGTCATTACTACACGTATAAGATAATATGCAGTCAAGCTGCCAGAAAATAGGCAAAGGTTGCCATATAGAACACTTCCTCCACATATACAATACCCACCCCATACATATATAGAGAATACAGATTACAAAAAAATCATGTTGGCATGCTCGTATACAGATACATATATATATTTAACAGAATAGTCAAGTAGTGTCCTACTCAAAGTAGAATATCAAAATATCAAATCACATAATATAGAGTTTGGTTAGCCCTTACCGACCCTACGATAGGCCTACAGCAGATCGGAATGACCCGTGCGACCCTAGAGAAAATTTTAGAATTATGGGCCCACATGCCCATTTGGCCTTGCCCATGAGGCCCACACGGCCTTGCCTAAAACCCACACGCCTAATATGGCCTAGCCCGTATGGCCCACACGGCCACACTCACACCATCACACGGCGGTGTCTTGTGCACGACTGCACCTTCGTCAGACACACGGCCGTGTCTCGCACACGGGCGACCACACGCCTGTGTGGCGTCAACAGATTGCACTTCTGGCTTTCACCGAAACTTGATTTTCTCGCGTAAAGGGGTACACACCTGGTTCGTTTTCGCAGCGAAACCACTCCCGAGACTACCAACATCTAAAAACAGAATACCCAACACCTTTTAGCAACCAATTTACGAGTCTAATTCGATTTAACCAATTACACATAAACCGACTTACTGCTAACAAAAACAACCACGACCTCGAATTAAGCCGTTGAAGTGAAATTTTCTGCCTCACAACCTTCACCTAAATATAGATTCCATCGATTAAACACCAATTAATGGCTGCCAATAAACATTGCTAACATATCAAAACCAACCGCTAACGACAAACAAAATTCTACTTACCAATCCAAATGAAGAACCCATCAATTCCCACAGCACGATTGAACGACAGGTTCACGAACTGAATCGAAGAAAAAATAAAGTAAGGATTTACTGAGAAGGGGAAAATATCAGAAAAGGAAAAGAAGAAGAAAATTGACGTCATAAATTTTGGGAAGAAAATAAAAATAAAATAAAAAGATTTAATTTGGCACTATCCCACTACATCTACTAACAACCTAACCAACTCAGAATTCCAACTCCATCAAAACTCTATCACACAATCGAGCAAAAATAACATCAACGCTCGCGTAGGAATTCGAACATAGGACCTCCAACACACTTAGCTCCCTTACCACCCGAAGCAGCAGGCTCATTCTGAAATAGATTAATAGACAATCTTATATAAGCCCACTCAACAAGGGTAAGGCTTAGATCTAAAATAACAAAGTTTTGCCAAAAGTGGGAATTGAACCCAAGACCTCTCACACACCCAAAACACTTAACCACTGAAGCAGTTACACAGTTGTGTCAGAATTTACAGAAACAGAAATAAATTTATCAGTGTAACGCCCCGAATTTGGGCCTAGAAGTATAGGGCCTTGAGTATGTGTCCGTAAGGAGGCTACAAATAGGTATTTAATTGTGCAAGGAAATGACACAATTAAATGTCTGCTTTAGTGGTTAAGGGTCCTGAGAAGTGTTGGAAAAGTCCTGGGTTCAAACCTGGGCTTTAGCAAAAATTTTGGTTTTAAGTGAATAAAACCCTGGATGCTTGGATGTAGGCCTTTTAAATTATTGTGATAAAAAAATAACACAAGGAAGCATGTGGCCTAGTGGTTGTGGCGTCATTAAGGTTGTAAGGGAGCCTGGGTTCAAGTCTTGGCTCTTGCAGAATTTTTAAATTATGCTCATAAAAGAATCTGGACATTGGCACATAGGCTTTATAAATATTTGCGCATGTTTTAAGTCACAGAAGAGCTTGTGGTCTAGTGGCAAGGTGGCATGTGGAGTAACCTGGAGGTCTGAGGTTCGAGTGTTGGCACAGCATAATGGGGTATTTATTTTGCAGTTGGGACGGCTGGAGTTTGTGTTGCATTCGAATTCTGATGGATGAGGTTGTTATGGAGAAGATTGTGGAATGATCATGCGAGTGATATGTGGAGATATTTTAGGAGCAGATTGGGGAGAAAAACTAGGAATTTGAAAGGTGTGGGAGGGTTGTGCCGAATTGGTGATTGGGAGCCTAGGAAATTTGGCTAAGGTGAAATTTCCTCTCATTTTTCTGGTTTTGCTCTCTTTTCCGTAGTTTTCCCCCTTCTGCATATTTTCTCTCTTTTGTTTGTTGGGTAGTGATCGTCTGTCTGTCGAGTTTTAAAATTTATAAAGAGAATGATCGAACTTGGAAACTAACTCTGACAACGATTGAGGCAAGTGCACCTACCGAACAGTAGTATAGCTTAGGCAAGACCGGATTATCGAATCCAAAGGAACTAAAAGTACTAATACTAACTTTCTTTCTATTATTTAGCCTAAGAATTAAACGAATGGTTGTTTTAATCTAAATTAATTAACTACTAGACTAAAGACTCTAAGACAAAGAAGAATGAATTTGGGAGAATACTTGAGGAAAAACCAATTAATTAAGACGAAACCCAAGGAAGAATCCACCTAGACTTCACTTGTTATCTAACTCTGAACCAGACGATGTATTCACTTGACTTGATCCGTAGGATTCCCTAATTTATATTAAACCCTCTCTCGAGGCGAATAACGTCTAACCCTAGGTTGATTAATTGAAATCTCTATCTAATTAAAACCTCTAGAATTGCATTAACTCGATCTATGGACTCCCATATTAGGTTTCACCCTAATCCGGCAATGCCTCGTCACCCTATCTCTAGGCGCGCGATCAACTCCTCTTAACTATGCTAGATCTACTCTTAGGTAGGGACTTTTGCTCCTCCACCTAAGCACATCAAACTTGAATCGATATCCGCGAAATATCAACACAAGAATTAAGAACACATAACTAAGAACAAATCAAATATTTATCATATAGTTCAGCAAACGATAACAAGATTCATCTAAGTTTCATCCCCCTTAGGTATCTGAGGGTTTAGTTCATAACAATAAAAGAAAATATCTCAGAAGAAAAGATAAAACAAAACATAAGAAATCCCTAAAACCCCCTGAAGGAATAGAAGAGGAGATCCTCCGTCTTGAGTATAATTCTGGCTTCTTGAGATGGATCAACTGGCTATCCTTGAGCAAATCCCCACAAATCTGCCCTCTCTGGCCTAGCAAGACGCCCCTAAACAATAGCTTTGGGCTTCGGCTTCTGCTGAACTCCCCGAATAAGTTTCCCTCTAGGGTGTTTATATAGGCTTTGAGATGCCTTACTTGGCCTCCAAGTATCCTAATCTGAGTGAAGTTCCTATTTGGGTGTTTAATTAGACTTTGGCATGTGTTTCTTTGCCTCCAAGTATCCAAATCCGAGTAAAACTCCTCTTGGCCATGGCAGGGGCACGGCCATGGCACACGTCCGTGTGAATCGTGGCCAGGCCGTGTTGAAGTCAATAATGAGGCACGGCCGTGTGGTCTTGGGCCCAGGCCGTGTGGATTTTGTGATATGGCCCATTTACTCTGTTTTGGACTCGTTTTCTGTTCTTTTCATCATCCGGTGCTCTCCTGGGTATAAAACATGAAAACAAAGGATTAAGAGCACCAAATTACATAATTCAAGGCTTAAATCATCCAAAAGGATGCTAAATGTGGGCTTAAAATATGTTACTTTTACGGTTTATCAAATACCCCCACACTTAAGCTTTTGCTTGTCCTGAAGCAAAATTCTCAACTTACAATTAAAACAAACTTTCCATGATTCAATATTCCTATCAACAATGTCTCATCATAATTCATAGATAATTTATACATGGATAATTTAACTCAAAGAGTCCTAAAGATTAAAACAGTCTAAGTCATACATTTGCAGCACAAAACATAGGTGTTTCCCCTCATCTAAATAATTACCTTTGATTCAAAATCGACAAGGATTGACATCCTCACTAAAGATTCACTCAAACCACTCAAAGTGTTTAAGGTTCAAAATTAGGCACTCAAAAGTCGAACATGAAAAGTTAATCCCATAGGCTTGCATGAAAATCAAATCTCCACCACTATAATATGAGATGATACACAAATCAAAAGGTCTTTAACAGGTTGTAACTGGGGCTTAGGTTAAAGGTGTGGATAAAGGCTGAATTAGAGGGTTAGAATCGAGATTGACTTGACAAATTACCTAACTAGAAAAATGAATAATCCTTAATAATCACATAAACTTGTAATACTAATAATACGAGCTTTTTCTTCAAGATGTGGAATTTAAATATGTAAGCTCACTTAATTATAAGACTAATAATGAATATACTTCGTCATTTTTTTAAGAACAAATCATTAAATATTTACAATAATAAGAAAGTAATTTAACAACTGAAATATAGAACATAGTTAGGTAACCGCTCAAAATCAAATCTCGACAAAAAGGGTAGTCAAGAAGAATGGTGATAACAAATACAAAGGGTTTTGGGTTAATATTAGTGGGTGAGTCAATAAAAAGGGTTGTTAGGATCAAAGAGGTTCACTAGGGGTTTTAACTTGACCACTCAGGTATTTTTCTCCTTCTGCATTCTTTTGTGTTTTACTTCCCTTTCTAACCATTTCTCCGCCGTTAGCCAAATCTCTTCTCATCTCTATTCCTTCGATTTTCTTCAAGCGTCCTTAACCGAACACTTTCTAATCTTTCTCCTCATTTCCTTCCTGTCGCTCCAACAGTTACTGGTTGCTTCCCTTTTTCTCTTTTTGGTCGCTTCATCTATCTATCTAGTATCCTAACCGAATACTCTCCAACCTATTCTCCACCCCCATTTGTTAACTATTTACACTTATCGGGTTGTTCGGTTTTGGTCGACGGCTCTCTTATGGTACCAGTGATGTATTCGGTTTCTGAGGGGTGAAGAAGTGCGGGAGGTATTCAAGTCGTCAAAACCCCTTTCCTCCCATTATTCAATTAAGGTAAAACGTTACCTTACTCTTGGGTAAGCCAAATATTCCACTGATTTTGTAAGTTAATGTCTGTGGTTTTTAACCACATCTATAATCCATCCTATCTGACAAGATCTGTCGTTATGCAGTTAATTGGCAAGGAGCATCCGTTAATTCTAGTCAGCGATTTTAGAATAATAAGCCAGGTCACTATCAACCAAGGTTGGTAGTGTTTGACGGTTTGGGGATTTGATGTTGTGAATCTTATAGATCGGAAAGCTAACTGTGTGCCTTATTGAAATGTAGGTTTTGGGCTCGTGAGCGGCTCACTTGATTTCGTAAACAGGTGTGTAAATTTGTGCTCTGTTGATGATCGGCTGAAAAGCTGGAAGTGTGTATTCCACACTGATTGGTCTGTAGATCAGCAAAAGCCAAAAAGCTGAAGGATTGGGCTTTTGGGCCACATGAGTGGGCGTACGACAAGGAGGGCCGCCATGAGCGATCTCATGGGCTTGGGCTGGAATGGGCTGTATGGGCCCTATGGGCCTGTGGGCCCGCGTGGGTAAACTTTACTGTTAAGTGGGACGTAGATAGACTTGACATATCGCGCACATGGCTTAGGTAGTTCTGGGCCTCGTTGGACCGATGTAATACCCAAACCCGGCCTAGAAGTTAGGCCCGAGTCCGACGTGTCACATTGAAGTGTTTTTACGAAAACCTTGTTTTCATTGAAAACCCTTCTAGAGAAAAGTTAAGTAAAATCCATTTTTCTTTCAAAACGAGGTGTAGCCAAAAACCATTTCCTTGTTACTATGTAAAAATTTCCTTTGACAGTGGAAGCTCGTTCTTAAAACACAATTATTTTCAAAAAAACTTGAAATATGCTTAAAAGAAATAAATCCAAGTTCCGTTTAAAAATTTCAAAGCCTAGTGGAAGTAATGGAATAATAACTAGAAGGAAAACCTTATTACAATCCGAAATAACTTAAAATAAACAACTTAAAATCCAGAATTTAGATATTAAGGAAAACAAGTCTAATTGTCTTGCTAGTTGGCCACCTCTAAGTCCCTCCATCCGTCGAACCGCCTACTAAGGATCGCCTGAGAAAAATAAAAGAGGGAGTGAGTTTTCGAAAACTTAGTGTGTACGACCCTCGTCAAACAAATAGCATACATATCATATTAATAACATAACAATATCATACATGCAATGCTGTGCAAACCCTCCCCAAATAATCCATCCGATACACATCGTCTCTGTCCAACCGAAACACATCTGTGGGGATTTCTAAATCGACCCACCCATCCGATACACATCAAGGGTAGCCCGGTTGTGGTACTACCAAAAGTTGCAGTAAAGCTGCTTATCATATAATGGGCTTAAAAAGCCATCGGTGGATCCACAGTTGTCAAGCAACCATGCGATCCTCATATACTTCCTCCATTCCATAATTCCCACCCCATATGCAACCTAAACAGAATATCATATGAATGCAGCAAATGTACATGTAACATCCATAAATCTTAAATTCAACACATAGGGGTATTTTAGTCATTTCACAAATTAATGGTATTTCGGTAATTCTACCCTACAGGGGTATTTCAGTAATTCTTAACAGTATGGGTCTTAATTACGAACCTTGGCCCATCAACAAGTCCTCGCGGCTAAAGTGAACAGACACTACGCACCAGGTAGGATTCCAGAGAAGAGGAGGTGGGCCACTAGGACCGCTTAAGTACCAAGCTCTCCCTAGATCTAATCCTAGACATGCATATGCCCATTGCCACACTTAAACCTTATGACTTGTTCACATTCGCACTTAATAAATTATTCAATTTTTATGTAAGATTAAGCAATTTACCAAATACTAAGCCCAAGACCCCTTACAAAGCCCAAACAAACTCACATACGTTCATATGGCCCACCAGGCCCAATCTCATTTATACGGCCCACTAGGCCCAATCATGTCCATATAGCCCATTAAGCCCAATCATGTTTATGTAGCCCATTAGGCCCGATCATAATCAAATCATACAATCATCCATATCAATCCATCATTCAATTTCACATATCAACTCTTGTCGATTTGGGCCCACGAGCACGGCAGGCCCATTTAGCCCCGTCTGGCCCGGTCGGCCAAATAGTGGCCCGAGACCATGAGATCGCTCTCTTGGCCCCGAAAATCGTATTGGTGTTCCCACACGAATGTTCGCACGCTCGTGTGGTTGCCGGCGCCAACCTTTCGATTTTTCAGCTTTTCGGCATTCCAGTTTTTCGGTATTTCGGCTTTTGCCGATTTGTCGTGTGTGAAGTGTATGTACACACCTGGGAAATGAGACGTGTTACACTATCCTCAGCCTTGAACCTAAAACCAATACCAACCTCCAATCAATCACACACTTAACCACAATATTTACCAAAAACCAAAGCCTTACCATAACCTTACTGTGTGCCACCAAATCCTAATAGCCTGCCTTAGCTACTACTCACGAATATCCCTAGATCTGCATCAATCTTAATTGTTAAAGACAAAATAATAGGTGACTTGTATCCACTTAAGTCACCCTTTTCCTTACTATAGACTATTCGGCCAACTTATCCCAAAATCAAGAACACTTACCTAAAAGCCGAAACGTATGGATAGCTTTTCGGCAGAGACTTGTAGATCCAAGCTTGATTCTGATTTTTCCAAGTTCTAATCCACCAAAAATCAAAGGAATGATGACAGCATGACAGATATTTGGTCACTAGAGTATTCGGCACAAGGTTTGGGGCGATGATGAAATCGACTTCAAAAGCAAACGTTTTCAGCTTTTGAAGTCACGAATATTTGGTCCCCAACAATTGAGATGAAGGTGGGACGGCACAAGCAATGGAGAAAGAAGAGAATGATATTCGATTTAAGGCTTTAGGAGAGAAGAAAAAAAAACACATAAGGAAGAGGCGAGGTTTAGAACAGAAAAAGTGGAGGAGAATTCGGCAGAGCACTATAGTTGCCGAAATAGCACAAAGGGAATTCCAATTGCCGAAATAGCACAGAGGGAATTTGGTACCCCCTATTTATACACAAAACCGAAACTCTACCTACCCCCCCAAAGTCCCAATCGGCTCCAACTCTTCCCCATCTCATCTCCTCGTTTTTCTCCCTGCTAACTCCCCAATCCTTTTCCTAAATTTTCTCTTCTGATCACTCTCCTTAGAGTCCATCACCACACCACTTCCAACCTTCTAGAAGGCCAAAATTAAACTCCTAAAAAAAATACTAAGCTAGGATTCGAACCTAGGATCTCCTTGCTAGCCCATAACGCCACCTCCCTATACACTAAGTTGCATCACTTAGCCACTCCACCACAAGACTCTTTGATGCCATTTTTCCCTATTTTTATTTAAAAGCCCAACTACTCACCGCCATGGTTCCTTTAATAATTAATTAAAAACTCCTTCTCCTCAAAGTTCGAACCCAGCACTTCTCTAACACCCTTAGACACTCCCAAATTTATTAAACCCTTAAAGCCAACATGTCATTTGTCATTTTCTTGCTCACTTAAAAATTTTCTGAGACCCAAAGCCCAATAGGCCCAATTCTACTAGGCCCAAATTCGGGGCGTTACAATTCTACCCCCTTAAAGAAATTTCATCCTCGAAATTTCCAACTAACTATTAATCGCACCGCTCAAGTCACACCACTATGCTTTCGCTGCGCACTCTGATTTTAATAACACTAACACACTTTAGCTCTAATTGAACCCTTTACACTTACCAAAAAAAAAACCTACCCACTGGAGCAGGTAAACATTGCACGCATACAGTTTCTATACCCAAAATATCGCATCCACACAAATATACCCGACTTAATGGTGATTGAACAATCCCGAGCTTGATGCTGATAACCCAGCCCTAACACTTCCACGGCCTCTGCCGCGACCCCTAGCACCTCTTCTAGTGCTCAACGTTGATTCTCGTATTATCAAAATTAGAATTTTTATGAAATTTTAGTTAGTTTCAGTAATTAAGTCGATGTTTTATGATAGTATTAAGTAAAGAGGTTGTTTTCGTAAATCCTCTACAGTTTCAAGTTCCTACGGGCTTTAGTTTCACTCTAACTAAAAAGCTTTAGTATAATCATCTAAAGTAGCCCACTAACTATCTACAGTATATCAAGTTAAACAAGCTTAATAATAAGAGAACTTACTTGATTTGACGTCGGAGACTCGGTGTGCCACATCACAAGAATTTCCAAAACATTTCAATCTAATCCAAAAATAGTTTTTTTTAAAACCCAAGTAATAAGGCCCATTTCACAGCCCGAGCTTTGTAATCGGGCTCTGATACCACTAAAATAACACCCCAAACCCGGCCTAAAAGTTAGGCCCGAGCCCGGCGTGTCACATTGAAGTGTTTTTGCGAAAACCTTGTTTTCATTGAAAACCCTTCTAGAGAAAAGTTAAGTAAAATCCATTTTACTTTCAAAATGAGGTGCAGCCAAAAACCATTTCATTGTTACTAAACCATTTCATTGTTACTATGTAAAAATTTCCTTTGACAACGGAAGCTCGTTCTTAAAACACAATTATTTTCAAAAAAACTTGAAATATGCTTAAAAGAAATAAATCCAAGTTCCGTTTCAAAATTTCAAAGCCTAGCGGAAGTAATGGAATAATAACTAGAGGAAAAACCTTATTACAATCCGAAATAACTTAAAATAAACAACTTAAAATCCAAAATTTAGATATTAAGGAAAACAAGTCTAATCGTCTTTCTAGTTGGCCACCTCTGAGTCCCTCCATCAAAAGACGGAGTGAGTTTTTGAAAACTCAGAGTGTACAACCCTCGTCAAACAAATAGCATAGATATCAGATTAATAACATAACAATATCATACATGCAATGCTGTGCAAACCCTCCCCAAATAATCCATCCGATACACATCGTCTTCGTCCAACCGAAACACATCTGTGGGGATTTCTAAATCGACCCACCATCCGATACACATCAAAGGTAGCCCGATTGCGGTACTACCAAACGTTGCAGCAAAGCTGCTTATCATATAATGGGCTTAAAGAGCCATCGGTGGATCCACAGTTGTCAAGCAACCATGCGATCCTCATATACTTCCTCCGTTCCATAATTCCCACCCCATATGCAACCTAAACAGAATATCATATGAATGCAGCAAATGTACATGTAACATCCATAAATCTTACATTAAACACATAGGGGTATTTTAGTCATTTCACAAATCAAGGGTATTTCGATAATTCTACCTTACAGGGGTATTTCAGTAATTCTTAACAGTATGGGTCTTAATTACGAACCTTGGCCCATCAACAAGTCCTCGCGGCTAAAGTGAACAGACACTACGCACCAGGTAGGATTCCAGAGAAGAGGAGGTGGGCCACTAGGACCGCTTAAGTACCAAGCTCTCCCTAGATCCAATCCTAGACATGCATATGCCCGTTGCCACACTTAAACCTTATGACTTGTTCACAGTCGCACTTAATAAATTATTAAAGTTTTATGTAAGATTAAGCAATTTACCAAATACTAAGCCCAAGACCCCTTACAAAGCCCAAACAAATTCACATACGTTCATATGGCCCACCAGGCCCAATCTCATTTATACGGCTCACTAGGCCCAATCATGTCCATATAGCCCATTAAGCCCAATCATGTTTATGCAGCCCATTACGCCCGATCATAATCAAATCATACAATCATCCATATCAATCCATCATTCAATTTCACATATCAACTCTTGTCGATTTGGGCCTGTAATATCCCAATTTTGGGCTTAGTCGGAATGGTGGTTTTGAGATCACAAATCCAAAGTAGAAGCAATGATTTTATGATTATTTGATGGTCTATGATATGATTGTATGTTTGCGTGAAACTTTCGTGAAGAAATTCTATGTCTAAAATGTCCAATTGAAAGTTAAGAACTAAATTGAATAAGTTGCAAAATACATGTTCTAGAAGCTTTTTGTATGAAATTGCTTTGGATTATGAATTAGGAGCCCTTAAATAGCAATTTTACCAAATTCTAAAATTTTGGACAAAAATGGACTTGTGTGGTAAAATATCTAAGAAAGGCATTTAGGGTATTTTAGTAATTTGGCATATAAAGCCAAAATAGCCTAATAAAAAAAAAAGATGTCATCTTCTTCATTCTTTTATGTTGCTGCCGAAAATACCATGGAAGCCATGGTTGAGGTTTTGTCCAAGCTTTCCAAGCTCAATAGTAAGTTCGTTCTTGCCCCGTTTTTATTGATTTTCGTATTTTTGAAATCCTTGTACCATAATCTACCTATTTCTAACCATATTTTGAGATATAGTTAAAGTCTAAAATTTTACCCATGATTGATAATTGTGTATTTTGATGTTTTATGGTAGATTATGCATGTTTATGAGTAGAGGAACGATTTTTACTATGTGATTTTCGGTGAAAACGAGTAAAACGAGCTAATCGGTAAAAGTTGTTATTGTTCATAAGTATGTGTTATGGTAAGAATTTGAAGTTGCTATAGAAGGGAAAAATGTCCAGCATGTCACAAAACATAAGAAAAAGGAATAAAGTTTAATTTACAAGCCTAGGGGTAAAATTGTAATTTTTGAAAAGTTAGGGGGCAAAATTATAAATTTGCCATAATTTGATATGTAAATTGAATTGATTAGTGTGTTGATAAGATGTGTTAAATGAGTGTTATTTGACATGTTAGATCAAGAAATTATAAAATTTGGACTAAGATCGGGGAAGAACAAAGTTGTGAGCTAAGTCGGGAAAATTAGCCGTTTCGGCATTCGAGGTAAGTTCGTATTTTAATAAACATTACAAAATTATGCTATAAATGCATATTATTTGTATGATTGAATTCAATGCCGAATGGTAATGCAAATGTATGTATTTTAAATAAGTTATATATATGTTATTATGATATTGAATTATTCGAGAAGCAGGATATATGAATACGAGAAAGTTTTGATAACGTGCGACGTCCGAAAAGCCCCGCTCGAACCTAGGAATAGTAGAGGATACATATGTCATGACATAGGATTTGAGATATGATTTCGTGTAAGACCACGTCTGGGACGTTGGCAACGATTTGTGATATCGTGTAAGACCGTGTCTGGGACATTGGCATCGATCAGAGATTACGTGTAAGACCATGTCTGGGACATCGGCATCGTAAATGATTTCGTGTAAGACCGCATGCGGGACAATGGCATCGATATTTAATTACATGTAAGACCACGTGCGGGGCGTTGGCATTGTATGAGCTTTCCGAGCTATCCGAGTATCCTTATTTATTCCGAATGGTTCAACGGGCATTACGAGAAATAAATGGTTAAGTGAATGACATTCCGATTCAGTGCGTTGAAAATATATAATATGTTTGAAAATGAAAGGTAAGTCTTTAAGCAATTAAACATCGTTAAATTGAAATGTAGTTTATTAATATGTTGAATTGAAATTGTGGAATTGTTAGTGAGCTTGCCGAATATGTGAAATAGCATAAAAGAGAATATTTTGTTTGAGTTATATTGATTAAGATATAATAATTGAAAGTTCGTATGAATTATGTGAAATATCTAAAATATTCGATATATAAAATGTGTATGAGTTAGTCTATAGTATTGTTATTCGGGCTTTGGGCCTAGCAAGCATTGTGCTGGTGAAAGGAATCAGGCTAAATGCCTAGCGTGCTTTGTGCCGATGAAAGATATCGGGCTATATGCCTAGCGTGCTTTATGCCTGAGTGATTATGTATGAGTTTGTGTTTTAAAGATTTATGCTGATGTGGTATTTGAGTATGTTATTCAAGCTAAATGGACAAGTATGTATTATCTTGATATCTATGAAAAAAATAATGTAAGTAAATATTTTGAAATTTTATGTTAAATCATGGATAATATTAATGATAAGTATATGTGAGATTAATATGAGAATTCGGTCCTATGATTAAATATATTGAATTTAAATGAAAGTGAATACATGGAAATCATGAAAAAGTGAAATTTGCATTAAAACAAGATCTTGGACAACCTGCAATTGTGTACTTTTGAAAAATCACCGAAAATAGTGGAAATTGAATTAGAAAGTGAAGGAGATATGAATTGAAATATCATTGAGTGTATTTTCATATAAAAGAAATAGAGTAAGCAAAGAAGTGGAAATTATGAGATATTTAAATTTTAGTGAGACTGGTTTTGAATGACTTCGTGATCCCCTTTTCTGTCTTGGAAAAATTATTAAAAATTGTAAAAAAATAATAATGGAGCATATTTTATATTCTTAGAATCCTTAATGAGTCTATTTTTGATTGGAATAAACGATAACATTATTTGAATTCTGTATAATGATATAACTGAGTTTTTGTAAAGATAGGTCAGAACCGTCCAACAGTGAAATAAGGGAAACTTTAAGAATAATCTGGTATTGATTGACCAGACCAAAAATTCTGAAAATTTTATGGCAAGAAGGTATATGGGTTTAATTTTAGGGAAAATTCACGGAACTTAACTTCAAGTTCTGTATCTTATGAAATAATTAAATCAGTGACAGTGACTCAGAAAAACAACCTAAGCTGAACTTAAGAAAAAGGTGAAATTATGTGAATATTGATTCTATTTCCTTGAGCATATTTATTGAGAAATGGGTTAATATTGTTAATTAAATTGCTTATTATTATTAATATGCCAACTTACTAAGCTATAAAGCTTACACCATTTTCCCATTTCTCTTAGTGTTGTCAGGTTGGCTCGGGGTTGGAGATCGTTGGAGGTATCATCACACTATCAATTTGTCAAGTTGGAATCACGACAATTCCTAATTATTTTCAAGTGAATGACATGTATAGAGATTTAGTTATTGGTTGTATGTATTATTATGAATTTGCCAAATGTTTAGGCTTATATTGCTTCGTTGAATAGAGCCATGAGATGTGGCTCATAATGCCTATAGGTAAGTAAACTTATTTTATGCATGCATGGAAAAATGTCTCGATGTGGCTAAGTTAGAATTAGCTAAAGGTATAACAAAGATCGATATATTGTATATTAGTACAAAGAGTTAAGAACACAAAAGGTTTGAAAAATAGCCTAATGTATGCCACACGGGCTAGAAACACGGTCATGTGTCTCAGCCGTGGGGTAGGACACGGCCACCGCACGGGCGTGTGACCCTGTTTTGGTAAAAATTTTCTAAATGACGAAAAGTTCCGGTTTGGTCCCGAACCAACTTTAATGATTGTTTTGGGCCTCGTAAGCCCACAATAGGGACATAGAGTGTGGCTATGAATGGTTTTAATGTATAATTGAAATGTATGTATCGGAGAAGTGTATAAGATTACTGTAATGCCTCGTACCCTGATCCGACGACGGATAGAGGTAAGGGGTGTTACAGGGCCCACGAGCTCGGTAGGCCCATTTAGCCCCGTCTGGCCCGGTCGGCCAAATAGTGGCCTGAGACCATGAGGTCGCTCTCTTGGCCCCGACAATCGTATCAGTGTTCCCACACGAATGTTCGCACGCTCGTGTGGTTGCCGGCGCCAACCTTTCGGCTTTTCGGCTTTTCGGCATTCTGGTTTTTCGGTATTTCGGCTTTTGCCGATTTGTCGTGTGTGAAGTGTATGTACACACCTGCTAAATGAAACGTGTTACACTATCCTCAGCCTTGAACCTACAACCAATACCAACCTCCAATCAATCACACACTTAACCACAATATTTACCAAAAACCGAAGCCTTACCATAACCTTACCGTGTGCCACCAGTCCTAATAGCCCTTTCTTAGCTACTACTCAAGAATATCCCCTAGATCTGCATCAATCTTAATCGTTAAAGACAAAATAATAGGTGACTTGTATCCACTTAAGTCACCCTTTTCCTTACTATAGAATATTCGGCCAACTTATCCCAAAATCAAGAACACTTACCCAAAAGCCGAAACGTATGGATAGCTTTTCGGCAGAGACTTGTAGATCCAGGCTTGATTCTGATTTTTCCAAGATCTGATCCACCAAAAATCAAAGGAATGATGACAGCACGACAGATATTTGGTCACTAGAGTGTTCGGCACAAGGTTTTGGGCGATGAAGAAATCAGCTTCAAAAGCAAAGGTTTTCGGCTTTTGAAGTCACGAATATTTGGTCCCCAACATTTGAGATGAATGTAGGACGGTACAAGCAATGGAGAAAGAAGAGAATGATATTCGATTTAAGGCTTTAGAAGAGAAGAAAAGAAAACACATAAGGAAGAGGCGAGGTTTAGAACAGAAAAAGTGGAGGAGAATTCGGCAGAGCACTATAGTTGCCGAAATAGCACAAAGGGAATTCCAATTGCCGAAATAGCACAGAGGGAATTTGGTACCCCCTATTTGTACACAAAACCGAAACTCTACCTACCCCCCCAAAGTCCCAATCGGCTCCAACTCTTCCCCATCTCATCTCCTCGTTTTTCTCCCTGCTAACTCCCCAATCCTTTTCCTAAATTTTCTCTTCTGATCACTCTCCTTAGAGTCCATCACCACACCACTTCCAACCTTCTAGAAGGCCAAAATTAAACTCCTAAAAAAAATACTAAGCTAGGATTCGAACCTAGGATCTCCTTGCTAGCCCATAACGCCACCTCCCTATACCCTAAGTGGCTTCACTTAGCCACTCCACCATAAGACTCTTTGATGCCATTTTTCCCTATTTTTATTTAAAATCCCAACTACTCACCGCCCTGGTTCCTTTAATAATTAATTAAAAATTCTTTCTCCTCAAAGTTCGAACCCAGCACTTCTCCAACACCCCTAGACACTCCCAAATTTATTAAACCCATAAAGCCAACATGTCATTTGTCATTTTCTTGCTCACTTAAAAATTTTCTGAGACCCAAAGCCCAATAGGCCCAATTCTACTAGGCCCAAATTCGTGGCGTTACAGCCGAAGTGGGCTGTGCGGGCCCAGTGAGCTTGTGGGCCTACACGGATAAAATGTATGTGGTGGGTTTTATTAGTTTGAACTGTGACGTTTGCATAACTGTGGCTATTTTTGGGCTAAATGGGTCACACGAGTGTGTGGGCCCACTTGGGCCGAGTAATGGGCCTTAGGCCCATTTACACCTTTGTGACTGTTTAGGTTACTTAAGTCGCTCGAGGTGACGGTGGACCTTTTGGTGGGTCGCTGAGGCCCCGATTTGAAAAATTACCGAAATACCCCCGGTTTGCAAAATTATCGAAATACCCTCGATTTGTGAAATTACCGAAATTCCCCAGTTTGCAAATTTACTAAAATACCCCCGATTTATGAAATTACCGAAATACCCCCGATTTGCAAAATTACCGAAATACCCTCGATTTGTGAAATTACCGAAATACCCTCGATTTGCAAAATTATCGAAATACCTGAAATACCCTTGATTTGTAAAATTATCGAAACACCCTCGATTTGTAAAATTACCGAAATACCCCCAGCTTACAAAATTATCGAAATACCCCTGTAGGGTAGAATTACCAAAATACCCCTGTAGGGTAGAATTACCGAAATACCCTTGAAGGGTATGATTACCAAAATACCCTTATTGGGTAAAATGACTGTTTTGCCCTTGTGGGTAAATGACTGACTTATGTTATGATTTGACTGATTTGGTATCGGGATTGTATGATCGTGTTTTAACCGACTTGACGGTGGTTGTATGGTGACGATATGCTTATAATATGTGTTTAAATGATCATCATTCACGAGCATGGCCATTTTGCATACACATGTAATGATTGAGCATGACATACACGACATATTGCATGGGGTTGGGAAATTGATACGGAGGAAGTTCTGATAGGGTCACACGGGTCGCATGACGATCGTGGATCCAATATTGATCTGTTGAGGTCGCACGGGTCGCATGACGATCGTGGACCAATGGACGGCTTAAAGCCGCGTGAATCGATTATGGCTCGTGCCAACCTAAATATGGCTCTGTGCCATCTTGATTATGGCTTTGTGCCAATCGTATTTACCCGTGGCTATGTGCCTAACATGTATATCGATGACTCTGTGTCGATCATATTTACCCAAGGCTGTGTGCCGATTATAATACCGTCGCTGATGGCTATGTGCCAAACATAATACGCTTCTCGATGGCTTTGTGCCAATTATAATATCACTCTCAAGGCTTAGAGCCGTATATATATACTAGCAACTTTGTTGCGATTTCGGTTAGGGCCGCAACCGGTGCTAACATTGGTGTGCTGGTTGGGTGGGTCGATTTTATCCCCACGTAAGTGTAGGGTTGGTACGGGTGGTGTGTTGGCTGGACCGGGGTGGGATGCATCCTCATACTATTGCATATCTGTTATAAGATCTGTCACTATACTGGGCTTAAGCCACTTGTTCTGTTATTGGTTTGGGCTAGGCCCAATTGATTCTGTTATGGGCTGTGACCCAAATGGTATTGTAGTGGGCTTTAGCCCACGTATGCTCGATCTCGGTGTGCCTCATCATTGTTAAAGGGCTTTGGCCCGCATCGCTTTTGTTTTTGTTCTACGTATCGATCGTTACTCTAGTAAGGGGATTACACACTGAGTTTTCGTAAACTCACCCCGTTTTTAACTGTGCAGGTAATCCCCTTTTTTTGGAAGATCGGTGCTACGAGGGACTCGGAGATGGCCACACGACTACCTTTGGACTTCAGTTATGCTTTAGTTTCTGTTTTGGGTTTTAATTTTTGTAATAGCCTCTTTAAGGTTTTGGATTTTAACTTGGGGTTTTTATTTACTTTGAATTATATCCGTTAGAACTAAATCACGGTTTTCCAAAATGTTAATTGTTTTTAAAACAACACTATGTTTTCGCAACATTTTCGAAGTGGTTTCGCGACTTAATCTTTTTCGTAAATCAATTACTTTCAAAATTAGCTTCCGCAACTGGAAAGATGTTTTGGGAATAAAACTAATAATTTTTCAATGTACCACGTTTGAAAAATAAACTAACATAACTGGGATTTTACTTAAGCTTTTAAACAAGAAGGGTTTTCAATGAAAACATGGTTTTCGAAAAACACTTCAATGTGACACGCCAGATTTGGGCCTAACTTCTAGGCCGGGTTTGGGGTGTTACAATCAGGGCGTTACAGCCCTTCTTAATAAGCCTCTACGTTTGAAACCTTTAGCCGAAATTGAGTTCGAAACTCAACCCTTCATAGTCCTTGAACTTTGTAACGCACTATTAAATGGACGTTAGGCCATGGATATCGAGGGTTTGAATTATAAAGGGTTTCTCATAAAAGTGTACTCGAGTGATTAGTGAAGAGGGATTGAATTAGCTCATAATTGATTCTTGTTAGAAATCATGCTTAAAGAGAAAACAAAAACTTGAAAGAAATAAAAGTGAGGATCAAAAGCATTGTGAGAGAAAAGAACAAATAAAGTATACAGATGCTTAAAACAAGAAAAAGAAAGGAGCTTAAAATAGTCTCAAAATCATAGTGCACAAAAACGAGCTAATATCAATCATCCTTTTCCACATTGTTGGAGAAATAAGGAAGGTGGGAGAAGAAGAAATAAGGCGGTGAGATGTGACGATCACATTTGGAGGGAACTGGGAACAATGTTGTGTGTTATACTATTCATAGTGCTTGAACCATTTTGCGCTACCTCTATAGCAGTAGACGTAGTCATATGACGGAAGACTAAGATAGGGGCACATGACCTCAAACCTAGTGGAATGTATTAATAAAATATTATCAAGATAAATACTAAATTAAATTTAACATCTCATATTAATATTAAATTAATAAAATACTATCAAGATAAATATTAAATTTATTAAAATAATATTATTTTTTGAAAAGTTAATTTGAAAACAAATTAACCAGTAGAGTCCCACTAGGAGTAAAATTTTTTCACTGCCCTATCGCCGAAGAACCGTCGTCGCTGACCATCAACTGGCCGTCGGATTGCCGCTGTTGCAGCTATCGTTCCAAGTGGTACCATCATTGGTGCCACTCCCCAGACACCCGAACCATCATTGTTTTGCCCAAACGGACCTAGCCGGCTCGTGTAACACCCCCTATCCTGACTTTATTGTCGAATTAGGGTTATAGAATATTACCGAGCAAAACAGAACTTTTAACTTCACAACAAAAACAATCATACAAATTAACTATTATTATACAACAATTGAATCTAATCATGGCAAAACAAATACACTTATGGGCCTTAAATCGAGCCTACAGTGCCCTAAAAATAGCTTGGGAACATTCAGGGATCAATTTGAAACAAAGCAGAAGATTATGGAAAAACTTGAAATTTTGAGAAACAGGGGTCACATAGCCATGTGACAAAGCTCAAACCGTGTGAACATTCAAAGTCTGGACACACGGCCGTGTCCCAGTACGTGTGCCAAACCATGTGTGCATTCGATGTTAGGTCACACGGCCATGTCATAAGCCATGTGTCAGACCATGCTACATATTGGCTTGGGACACACGGCCGTGTTGCAGGCTGTGTCTCAGACCGTGTGAAACCTGCACCTAAAGTAATAAAGACACACGACCGTATAGGGTGGCCATGTATGGCACACAATCGTGTGACAGCCTGTGTCCCAGGCCGTGTGCTCCATTTTAACCTTTAAAGCTATCTAAAACAACCACCAATTCATGCACATAAAGACACGCCAAGCCTAGCTTGTTGCATATGGTTAAGAATACATTCAAACACATACCAAATGTACCAAATCTCACATTCTAACTGCCTAACCATTATGTCCTCATTGACACCACAAATGTTACACCAATACAATAAGCCTATCATTTAAAAGATTACCATTACCTAATACCAAAAACATACCATAAACAAATCCAACATGACCAACATCATAAACTACCTACAAAAAATACCCATACTTTATTTCAACATCATTAAAGTTACCAAATCAAAACGATGCTTAACCAAAAGCACAAACATTTCCATACCAAAATATTATCAACTTGAGACTTAGCTTACCAAATCACAAACATAAAAGCTTAGTTACAATTTAACTAATAATTTAATCATAACCACATCAAGTCCTATATACATGCCACAACCAAAATGACTCAAAGACAAAAGCTACCGAAAAGAGTCTGGATAGTATGAGCGTTGAAGCTGCTTTGTCTAAACCGTTCCGAAAAATGTTAACTACAGAAAGAAAAACAAAAATAGGTAAGCTTAAGAAGCTTAGTAAGTACATAGATGAAGATTCAAATCAATTTACCTTATTCCATAAATAAATACTAAAAGAGCATTAAATTTCTAAGCCTGACAATCGTTTCAAAATCACATAATGTCAATACCAAAACTTTCAATTAAGCGATTCATAAACCACGGTAATTCAAATCTAAACAAATCATTCTTTGATATTTAAATTCAAAACTTTGTCACTAATATTGCATTTACAAATCGTGAATTTCATATATATGACTATAAACTTTCCATTCATTTTAATATTGTTACAAACAACTTTTAAACACATAATTGTTACATATTCAATTTCATCACTTAACATCTCCATATTCATCTAAACATATCACCTCCAAATTAATCATGAATTCAATATCAACTTACCTTAAACAAAATAGAAAATCAAGAGGATAAATTTCTAACTCCTGATAATCGAATGCAAAATCAAACCACATTAGTATTGTTAGAATTAAGTAACCCAAATCCTTATTTAAATAAAATACAATGGTAAAATAAAATAAAAGAAGAATCCCTATAGAACTACACTTCTTTTATTTTATTTTAAATAAGGTTTTTTAAACCTTATTAAACTCCATCTATTGGATATTGATTAGAATAAGGAGTTTCAATCTTACTACACTCCTATTAGAATATGGCTTTACAAGCCTATAAATAGACATAGTCTATTCCTCTTGAAAATTGATTCGAATTCGACATAGTGAATTTTCTTCTCCTCTGCCCGTGGTTTTTTCCCGAAAGGGTTTCCACGTAAAATCTCTGTGTTCTTTATTTTTGTTTCTCTTTTCTTTGCGATATATTTGTCATTACCGACGTTATTTTTTGGGTTTTTCATCTCGATCATGGTAATGGCGTCCTTGAAGTATGAAATTTCAATGTTGGACCGCAACACCAGATTCGCGTTGTGGCAGATAAAGATGCATGCAGTTCTTGCACAGATGGATTTAGAGGAAGCCCTGCTAGGGGTAGATAAAATGCCTTCGACATTGATGGAGGAAGAGAAGAAGCGCAAGGATCGAAAGGCGTTAACATAGTTGCATCTGCATTTGTCTAACAAAATTTTACAGGATGTGATGAAGGAGAAGACCGCCGCTGCATTATGGAAGAGGCTAGAACAAATATGTATGTCGAAAACTCTAACCAGCAAGTTGCATATGAAGCAACATCTTTATACTCATCGTTTGGAGGAAGGTGCGTCTATGCACGAACACTTAACAGTGTTTAAAGAAATTCTCTCAAACTTGGAGGCCATGGAGGTTTAGTATGATAAGGAAGTTATAGGGTTGATTCTACTTTGTTCGTTGCCCCCGTCTTATTCAACCTTCAGAGACACGATTTTATATAGCCGTGAGTCTCTCACAGTTGATGAGGTTTATGATTCTTTGACCTCGTATGATAAGATGAAGCATCTTGTGGTTAAACCCGACTCTCAGGGAGAGGGTCTCATTATTCGTGGGAGACAAGATCGGAATGCTGATGATGATCGTGGAAGGACACAGGAACGGAATCTTCACGGTAAATCTAAGGGTAGATCAAAGTCTTCAAACAGAGGTAAAACTTGTAACTTCTGCAAGAAGAAAGGGCACATTAAATCTGAGTGCTATAAACTACAGAACAAGATTAAAAGGGAGGCTACGAATCAAAAGGGAAAACAACCAGAAAATTCTGATGAAGCTGATGTTGTAGAAGACTACAGCGATGGTGAACTTCTAGTCACTTCTGTCAATAATTCTAAAGTGAGCGAGGAGTGGATACTTGATTCAGGCTGCACCTTCCACATGAGTCCCAATCGGGATTGGTTTACAAATTACGAAACAATGTCTGAAGGTGTTATTTTGATGGGAAATATTGCTTCGTGTAAAATCGCAGGTGTTGGAACAATTAAAGTTAAGATGTTTGATGGAGTTGTCAGAATACTTAGTGACGTCTCGGCATGTTCCGTAATTGAAGAGAAATTTAATTTCGTTGAGTACTCTTGATTCAAGAGGGTACAAATACACAAACAAAGTGGGATTTTGAAGATTTCCAAAGGTTCCCTCGTTGTGATGAAAGGGCAGAGAAAGACTGCCAAGTTATATGTTTTGCAGGGTTCTACTGTTATTGGTGATGCAGCTGTCACTTCCTCTTCCTTGTCAGATGATGATATTACTAAACTTTGGCATATGCGCCTAGGGCATATGAGTGAGAATGGCATGGCAGAATTGAGCAAAAGAGGACTTCTTGATGGGCAAGAAATTTACAAACTGAAGTTCTGCGAGCACTGCGTTTTTGGGAAACAAAAGAGAGTTTGATTCACCAGAGGAATCCATAACACGAAGGGAACATTGGAGTATATTTATTCTGATCTGTGGGGGCCATCAAGAGTGCCTTCAAGAGGTGGAGCTAATTATATGCTAACTTTTATTGATGATTTTTCCAGAAAAGTTTGGGCATTCTTCCTGAAGCAGGAAAGTAATGTGTTTTTCGCATTTAAGTCTTGGAAAAATATGATTGAAAAACAGACCGGAAAACAAATAAAATACCTCCGCATGCACAATGGCTTAGAGTTTTGTTCGATGAGTTTAATAAACCGTGCAAGTCGGAAGGATCGTGAGACACTTGACGATTCGTCATACTCCACAACAAAACGGCATTGCAGAACGAATGAACAGAACGATCATGGAGAAAGTTCGATGTATGTTGTCAAATGCCAACTTACCAAAGTTGTTTTGGGCCGAAGTAGCCTCTACTGCATGTTTTTTGATCAACCGATCTCCAGCCATTGCCATTGAGAAAAAGACTCCACAAGAGGTATGGTCTGGTAATCCTGCTAATTATTCTGATTTAAAGATCTTTGGATGTCCTGCGTATGCTCATGTTGATAATGGAAAATTGGAACCGAGATCCATTAAATGTGTTTTTCTTGGTTATAAAGCTAGTGTAAAATGGTATAAGTTATGGTTTCCTGAAAATAGAAAAGTTGTGATTAGCAGAGATGTTGTTTTTGATGAAACTGCTATGCTACCTAACTTATCTCTTAAAGACTCTTCCAATAAAGAAAATCAAAAGCAGGTGGAGCATCATATTAATACAGAGTCGACTCCTCAAGGTAGTACAAAAATTGAGAATAGAGTTGCTTCTTCACCACAATACTCTATCGCCAAAAACAGAAGTAGAAGAGAAATTAAACCTCCAAAGAAGTATGCTGAGGCTGATCTAGTTGCTTATGCTTTAAATGTGGCCGAAGATATAGATGCAAACCAAGAGCCGTCTAATTATTTTGAGGCGGTTAGCTGTGAAGACTCAAAAAAATGGATGTTTGCTATGCAAGAGGAGATGGGATCACTCCATAAAAACAGGACATGGGATCTTGTGAAACTTCCTAAAGGTAAAAAGGTTGTTCGCTGTAAATGGGTGTTTAAAAAGAAAGAAGGGACTCCAAGAGTTGAAGAACCCAGATATGAAGCAAGGCTTGTTGCAAAGGGTTACAGTCAAATTCCAGGAGTGGACTTCACAGATGTGTTCTCCCCAGTTGTGAAGCATAGTTCGATTTGAGGTTTGTTTGGTATTGTGGCCATGCATGATTTGGAGCTTGAGCAGTTAGATGTAAAAACTGCATTTTTGCATGGAGAACTTGAGAAAGATATTTATATGCAACAACCAGAAGGTTTTGCAGTCTCAGAAAAAGAGGACTATGTTTGCTTGCTGAAAAAGTCCCTTTACGGTTTGAAACAGTCACCAAGACAGTGGTACAAGAGGTTTGATTCCTTTATGATTTCTCATGATTTTAAAAGAAGTAGTTTTGATAGCTGTGTTTACTTTAAGAAAAACAATGATGGTTCTTTTGTGTATCTACTTCTTTATGTTGATGACATGTTGATAGCAGCAAAAGATAAAGGAGAGATAAGAAAGGTCAAAGCCTAACTAAGTGAAGAATTTGAGATGAAAGATTTGGGACTAGCAAAGAAGATACTTGGTATGGAGATTCTCAGAGATAGAAAAGCAAGTAAATTTTACCTAAGTCAGAAGGGGTACATTGAGAAAGTTCTTTGTAGGTTCAATATGCAGAGTGCTAAGCATGTTAGTACTCCTTTAGCAGCCCATTTCAGACTTTCATCGGCTTTGTCTCCACAATCAGATGATGAGATTGAGTACATGTCACATGTTCCATACTCTAGTGCAATGGGATCTCTCATGTATGTTATGGTTTGTTCACGTCCGTTTATCATATCATCGATCGCAGTTAGCGCGGATACATGGCGAATCCGGTAAAGAACATTGGAAAGCGATTCGATGGATTTTAAGATACTTACGAGGTACTACGATGTTTGCTTACAGTTTGGAAGAACTAGAGATGGAGTCATTGGGTATGTTGATGCTGATTTTGCTAGAGACCTTGATAGAAGAAGATCTCTCACTTTGGTTATGTCTTTACAATCGGAGGTTGTACAATCGGTTGGAAAGCTACTTTGCAAACTACACCGCTTTGTCTACCACCAAGTTTCGAGTACATGGCGATTCATGAGGCTTGTAAAGAAGCTATTTGGTTGAAGGGACTCTTTAGTGAGCTCAATGAAGACCTTCAAATCAACCACAATATTTTGTGACAAATCAGTGCCATCTTCCTTACAAAAGATCAAATGTTTCATGAGAGAACAAAACACATTGATGTTCTAAGGTATCATTTTGTTCGTGATATTATTGCTCGTGGTGATATTGTTGTGAGCAAAATTAGTACTCATGAAAATCCTGCAGATATGATGACTAAGTCACTTCCTATAACCAAGTTTGAGCATTGCTTAGACTTGGTTGGTGTTCATTGTTGAAGTTAAACCCTTAAGGGGTTTTATAGGTAGAGAACTTGTTCGTTGAGAGTTCGCGATGAAAAACTTGTTTATTTAGAATTCGTGTCAAGGTGGAGATTGTTAGAATTAAGTGACTCGAATCCTTATTTAAATAAAATACAATGGTAAAATAAAATAAAAGAAGAATCCCTATAGAACTACACTTCTTTTATTTTATTTTAAATAAGGTTTTTTAAACCTTATTAAACTCCATCTATTGGATATTGATTAGAATAATAAGTTTCAATCTTACTACACTCCTATTAGAATATGGCTTTACAAGCCTATAAATAGACATAGTCTATTCCTCTTGAAAATTGATTCGAATTCGACATAGTGAATTTTCTTCTCCTCTGCCCGTGGTTTTTTCCCGAAAGGGTTTCCACGTAAAATCTGTGTGTTCTTTATTTTTGTTTCTCTTTTCTTTGCGATATATTTGTCATTACCGATGTTATTTTTTTCACAAGTATATATAATCATATATAACATAAATGATACTTTTCAAAAGAACTAACCAAATTTTATAAATCACCATATCTTAATGTACTTATCAACATTTATACATAAGCATTTCATAGTGCTATTTATCACATAGTAGCAATTTAAACATTCCATAGAATTGAGCAAGTAAATAAGTTTTAAGTCAATTATTACATAGCTCGAGGAACTATACTAACTTGACTCGGATACTCGGGTAACTACACCACACCAGAGGCATTAAATATACGTAATAGAGGCACCGAAGTGCAATCAGAGGCACACATGTGCAATCAGAGGCACACATGTGCAATCAAAGGCACCGAAGTTCAATCCCATACAAGCATGCGTTCTAACCCTATTGGCATGTCAATCGTATCCTATTCATTTACTACGTTCAAACAAGCATTTTAAACTGAATTCATCACATTACAAAATCAGAGGCACTTCCTCAATATCTGTACACATACCATATATTTTATTTCATTCATTTCGAGATAATATCATTCATATTTCACAACTATTTCTCAAATTCCTAATAATACACTTTTACTTTATACTTGATTATAAGCAATTCATAACTAAATTTCATTACTAAATATTATTTTTTCGTTAGTACTTAATTGAAACATATAATAATATATGTATAACTAATGAAATTTCAAATTTGTACAATTAACTAGTGAACAATAATATAATTATAAAGAAATACACATAAATATCATTACACAATGAACTTACCTAAATTATGCTTTTAGTTGACTCGTAGGGACTGATCCGTAATTTTTCTTTTTCTCAGTTATCTTCCGTACGAATCAAATCTTCATCTATAATAATTAAATTAAATCTTATCAAATTCAAATTCACATTCCAACTCATTTTTATGCATATGACCCTGAAGTTTTCATTATTTACGCATTTCCTCTAAACTTTTACATTTCTCACAAATTAGTCCCTAAACCCAAAATTCCAAATTTATAAAAATTTCACAACTTCCCATACTATTTGAATTGCTTACTATACTAGTACAATCCATAATTATTCACAGTTCACAAAAATTCCATGTAAATTTTAATATTTTACCAAATTAATCATTTAACTAAAAATTAACAAAAATCACTTTATAGAATAATATTAATCAACAAATAAGACTACAAATTAACCATTAAACATCAAGAACAACTAATATTCATTCATGGTAAAATCCAAAATCTTTAACAGTTTCAAAAACGAAGGTACGGGTTAGCTGAACTTATTTGTAACGATCTCAAAAACATAAAAATTACAAGAAATGGGTGAACAAATCACTTACATGCAAGAAGATTGATATAACCGAAGCTTCAAAGTCTTCCATGGAGGTTTCCAACTTGGTTTTCCGGTGGAAAATCCCACTAAAGAAGACGATCACCTTTTACTTTTATTTTATTTAAGTTTAATTTATTAAATTACAAATATACCCATTAACTGAACATACAATTTCATTAAATTCCATCCTTAATCCATCCATATAAAATTATTATGGTCTAAATACCACGTAGGTCCTCTCTCTTTTACTAATAAAACCATTTAATCATTAAAATTCAATAGCAATTAAATTTTACGTCTTTTACAAATTAGTCTTTTTCTTTAATTAACTACTTAAATAATAAAATTTTCAAACCGAACCTTCATATACCTAAATGGTAACTCCGTAAATATTTAATAAAAATATTTAGTAGCTCAATTTTCAGAAATGAGATCCCGATACCTCATTTTCTGAAACCAGTTGACTTTCGGGACAACCACTTATATTAACCATTTATTTCAATTAGCTAAAACTCTTCAAATCAAAATTCAATATAAAATTATAATTAACTCATATAATTTAAATGCTAATTATTATGGATTTCCTCGTCGGATTTGTGGTCCTGAAACCACTGTTTCCGACACCACTAAAAAACGAGTTGTTATAGTTCAAATGGCTGGCCCTATGCCCAACCTACCATTTTCACAAATCGTAAGACGCCTACCCAGGCCGGTCGTTCGTACGACTTGCCACACGGGGTGTGACATCCCTCGGCTAGGCATTTGCACGCCTAGTGATAAACCATAATTTATACATATTTTAACCCCATACTTAGCTTATTTTTGGATGAGTTTTCATTAGAATTGATGAATTCGATGCTCCTAATCCTTTAATTTCATGTTTTACACTCAGGAGATCTTAGGTAGTCGAAAAGAATGAGAAACGGGCCAAAAAGGGACAAAATGGGCCTATCTTAGAAATCAACACGGCATGGGCCACTGGACACGGCCGTGTCTTACGAGTAGGATCAACCATGGCCTGGATCAACGTACACGGGCGGATTACACGGCCGTGTGTGGTGAGCAGGAGCGAGCACGGCCTAAGGCTATCGAGCACGGGCGTGTTACACGGGCATGTCCCTACCGTATCAAAGGTTAATTCTATCCAGAAAAGGTTACTTGTGGGCAAAGAAAGACGTTCCAAAGCCTATATAAACACCCTAGGGGGTGACCTAAAAGGGGGCGCTGAATAGAACAAAGGAAATACTCGAAGACAGCCGTCGGAAGCAACTCGGAGGAAGGATCTCCATCAAGACTGAGGATCTCCCATCAAGTTTTTTAGAAGTTTTTGGGTTTTCTTATGTTTTGTAGTTTTCCTTATTCTATGTTGTTTCCTTCTATCAGTATGAACTAAATCCCTTAAATACCTGAGGGGATGAAACCTATGACGGATCTTATTATTATTTGATTTATAAGATAAATATTTATTCTTATTCTTAATTGTGAGTTCTTATTCTTGTTTTGATAATTCAGGTTATTGATTCAAGTCGAATGTGCTTATTCAGTGGAGCAAAAGTCCCTGTTTAAGAGTAGATCAACACAATTAAGCAGAGTTGATTGCAACCCTAGACATAGGGCGACGAAAATCTGCCGGATTAGAGTCAAATCTAATAAGGGAATCCATAGATCGAGTTAATGTGACAATAGGGGTTTTAATTAGAAAGAGATTTTAATTAATCAACCTAGAGTCAGTTGTTTTTAGTCTCGAGAGATATATTAACATAAATCAGGGATTTCTACGGATTAAAAAAAGTGAATAAATCATATGAATCAAAAGTAATAAGTGAAGTCTAGGTGGATTCTTCCTTAGGTATTGCCTATCATATAAGTTGTCTAAAAGTATTTTCCCAATTCTTTCGTTGTCGTGTTTTTAATTAATTAAGTTTTAGTTTAAAAAGAAATCACTCCTATACTTAGGCTAAATAATAAAAAGATAGTAATTACTAGTACTCTTGGTCCTTGAGGATACGATATTACCGGTCTTACCATAACTATACTATTAAACGATAGGTGCGCTTGCCTTTATTGTTGTCATAGTTAGTTTTAGACACATCAAGTTTTTGGCGCCGTTGCCAGGGACTAAGATATTAGGAACACTAATTTTTTATTACTTTAGCCATTTTTATTTTTATTACAATTTATTTTTTGTTTTTAGTTTAATTTACTAACTTTTATTTTATCTGCTTCTAGCAGGAACTTTTAGTTTATGACTAGAAGGAACCCGTCAGGACCATTACTTTTTGACATTGACATAGAAGGTACAGCTCGCAGAAACCGAAGAGAAATAAGGTGAAGCTTACAATACATAGAAGAAGAGCAAGAAGACGAAACTAATACTACAGAAGAGATGGCTGATAATAATCCGCTACCTCCTGTGGTTGCCGCAAACCTGGTGAATCAAAATCTTGCTCCTCGTACTATGTATGATTTTTCTAAACCTAATTTAACAGGAACCGAGTCGAGTATTGTTAGACCTGCTATTGCTGCAAATAATTTTGAACTGAAACCTAACACTATACAGATGATTCAGTAATTTGTTCAGTTTGATGGTTTGCAGGATGAGGATCCAAACAATCACTTGGCAAATTTTCTAGAGTTGTGCAAAACTTTCAAAATTAATGGCGTTTCTGATGATGCCATTCGCCTTCGGTTGTTTCCCTTCTCATTTAGGAACAAAGCTAAACAGTGGTTGAACTCGTTACCACGAGGATCAATCACTACATGGGATCAAATGATCGAAAATTTTTTACTTAAATATTTTCCGCCGACTAAAAACGGCTAAGTTGAGGAATGATATTTCTTATTTTGTGCATATGGATTTAAAGACACTTTACGATGCATGGGAGAGATACAAGGATCTATTGAGAAGGTGCCCTCACCATGGGTTACCTTTGTGGCTTCAGGTTTAAACCTTTTACAATGGTGTGAACCCCTCAACTAGGCAGTTGATCAATTCAGCCGCCGGTGGAACCCTAAATAACAAGACCCTTGAAGCGGCTTATGAGTTTATAGAGAAGATGGAACTGAATAACTATCGGTGGCAAGTTATGAGGACAAAGCCAACAAAAGCCGCCAGTGTTTTCAACCTCGACGCAGTAACCATGCTATCAAACTAGGTAGAACTGTTAAATAAAAAGATTGATGGTTTGTGTGGTTCTTCGCAGGTACATCCAGTGATGCAGTGCGATACAAATGGAGGAGGGTCGAACAATACAGAGTACCCACCCTACAACCTTGGCATAGAAAACGAACAGATGAACTATATGGGTAACAATTCTAGACCTCAAAATAACCCTTATTGTAACACTTACAATCCAGGTTGGAGAAACCATCCAAATTTCTCATGGGGTGGCCAAGGAAATCAGAGACAACAACCCCCTCCAGGCTTTCAACAACAACCCTACCCACAAGAGAAAAAGCCGAACCTTGAGGAGATGCTAACGAAATTCATCGCGGTGTCAGAAACCCGTTTCCAAAACACCGAAACAGCACTTAAAAATTAGCAAGCGTCAATTCAAGGGCTCGAGAACCAAATAGGTCAGCTTGCTAAGCTGATCTCAGAATGACCACAAGGAAACTTGCTAAGCAACACTGAAACTAACCCAAAAGAGCAAATTCACGCCATTACTGTTCACGATAGTGAAGGGTTAGATGAACCAAAACAGAGGCAAGATAACGTGATAGATAAAGGTAAGGTTGAGGTAAGCCATGATAAACCGAAATCAGTAAGTACAGAGTACAAACCTCGTGTACCATACCCCAATGCGATGAAGAAAGACCACACAGATGAACAATTCGGTAAATTTCTTAAACTTCTAAAGAAATTACATATTAACTTACCGTTTATTGAAGCTCTTTCACAGATGCCCAATTCAGCAAAATTTTTAAAAGAGCTCTTATCGAACAAACGGAAATTAGACGAAGCATCGCATGTAGAGCTAAACGCAGTGTGCTCATCAATTCTACAGAATAAACTACCCCTAAAATTAAAAGATCCAGGGAGTTTTACGATTCCTTGCCTAATTGGTGGTTTATCTGTTAATAATGCTTTAGCAGATTTAGGAGCAAGCATAAATGTTATGCCTTATAAAATGTTTAAGCAGTTAGGTCTTGGGAAACCCAAACAAACTAGGATGAGCATTCAATTGGCTGATAAAACTATTAGAATTCCTAGGGGTATAATCGAAGATGTACTAGTAAAAATTGATAAATTCATATTCCCAGTAGACTTTGTTGTCTTAGACATGGATGAGGACAATACTGTTCCTTTAATTTTAGGAAGACCCTTTCTAGCAACTGCTAAAACTAGAATTGATGTTGGTACAGGTGAACTCACACTTCGCGTAGGTGATGAAACGATCACTCTTCAGGCTCTTGACTCGGCTAGGACATCGAGTAATAATGGTGAGAACATAAATTCTATTAATGACCATTTGGTTCAACCTTCTTTTCAGGAAGCACCATGAAATTACACAACTGAGCCACATCCTAGACCTCGTGCCAACAAAGAAATAACTCATGAGGAGCGAAGGCTTCAGATCGATGAACTAGACGAGTGGAAGCCACATGTTCAGGAAAAACCAAGAACACACGAAGAAAACTACTTTAAGGTTGGAGATCGAGTTCTAACGGATAATACAAATCCTCGTGTTGCCACTTCCGAACCTAATGAAATAACTCCTTTCACGGTACTTAATACTTTCCCATACGGTACAGTCGAGATAACTCATTCTCAATTCGGCACCTTCAAGGTAAATCATACTCGTCTAAAACCTTATTTTAATACAATTGATAGCAAGAATGAGGAGTTTCAACTCCTCAAACCACCATGATTATGAGAATGAGAGGTAAGTCTAGCTTAAGACTTTAAACAAGCGCTTCTCGGGAGGTAACCCGAGCACTAACCGTTTTAATTTTTATATTTTTTATTCTTAGCACCTAACTAAAAACTAACCAAATTAATAAAGTGCAGGTTTCCCTACCACACGGCCTTGCACACAGGCGTGGCCATAGCCATATGGACATCACGAATACGTACCTCGGCGTGGCAGAGACCGTGTGAACCAAGGACGACACTTTTCCCAAAACACGGGCTGCGACAAAATGCCACGGTCGTGCGATATGGTCGTGGTCAACACTGAGAAAGTAACACGGGTGTGCGACACACCCGTGTCTTTAGGCCGTGGTCGACACTGATTAATCAAACATGGGCGTGGAAACCTCTACACGGCTGTAGGAAAAATGAATGAAGCATCACATGGCCGTGCAACTAGACTGTGTGACCTAACACGCCCAGAGCACACGGGCGTGGGCAGCTACCTAACCCCCTTCTTCTGTTCATCTTCATCTCCATTTATTTTTTCTTTTTCTTTTATGTTCATTTTTAAATTCTTTCCGTTTACCTTTCTTGTCCTTAACTGATATTATTATATTTTGATTTCTTTAATTTAGGTTCAAGGGGCTATTACGGAACGACCCCACCACCACCGGAGTATCCACCACCCCTGCCCACCTTTACACCGTTTCTTTTTTTTTAACTCCATCCAAAATTCAGGAAGTTTCACTTATTTCCCTATCTTATGATTTTCTCACTACTCTGTCATTACTTATCTTTGTACATTGAGGACAATGTACATCTTAAGTGTGGGGAGGTGTCAACAATACTGAATTATGCCTTGTTCTTAAGTAACTTTCTCATATTACTATTAGAATGAAACTTCTATTGATTTATGATTTTCATTGATATGTTTTGGATTAATTCATAGATAATTGTGCATTGATGGTTTAAACTTTAAGATATTAGAGAATCAAGCATGATAAGTCTATTTTCAGAATTAAAATTTTGTTAGGTCGTTTCCCTAAATTTAAATATTACTTTGAAGTTTGAAATTTGCAAGGTTGACATCAAAAACCATAATTTTTGTGAGATTTTGAGCCTTTTAGAGCATATTCTTTTCTTGCTCACTTTATTAATTATGAGTGTGTCAACATTGATTTGTTATTCTAGAACTTGCTTCGATCATACATGTTGAGACCACACCTTTGATTTGATATGCCGAGATGATAAAGGCACTTAGGATTTAACCCACTTACTCCATCAAAAGCCTACCTTCATAATTAACCCCTAGTGAACCCCTTTGAAGCCTAATCAACCATTTCTTGATATACCACTAATATTAACCCGAAACCCATTTGATTTGTTATCTCTATTTTTCTTGACTACCCTTTTGTCAAGATTTGATTTGATCAGTTGCCTAACTATTTTCTTTATTTCAGTTGTTAAATTTTTATTTTATTATTGTATGTTCTTATTCTTAAAAAAAATAAAAAAAATTGGCAGTTTATTCATTATTAGTTCTTTGTTATTTGAGCTTAAGAAGTTAATTATACATTTTGAGAAGAAGCACGTGTTATTATTGATAAGTTTTCAATTGATGTAATTATTAGTATTAGTCCATCTTTTCTAGTTAGGTAATTTATCAATTCAATCTCGATTCTAACCCTCTAATTCAGCCTTTATCCACACCTTTAACCCAAGCCCCATTACAACCCTTTAAAAGACCTTTTTATTTGTGTATCATCTCATTTTATAGTGGTGGAGATTTGATTTTCATGCAAGCCTATTGGATTAACTTTTCATGTTTGACTTCTGAGTACTTAATTTGAACCTTAAACACTTTGAGTGATTTGAGTGAATCTTTAGTGAGGATGTCAATTCTTGTCGATTTTGGATCAAAGGTAATTATTTAGGTTAAGGGAAACACCTATGTTTTCATGCTATAAAAATCTATGACGTAGATTGTTTGAATCTCTAGAACTCTTCTAGTTAAATTATCAATGCATGAATTATCTGTGAATTATGATGAGACATTATTGATGAGAATTATAAATTAAGGAAGTTAGTTTTAATTGTGAGTTGAGGATTTTGCTTGAGGACAAGCAAAGGTTTAAGTGTGGGGATATTTGATAAACCATAATTTATACATATTTTAACCCCATGCTTAGCTTATTTTTGGATGAGTTTTCATTAGAATTGATGAATTCGATACTCCTAATCCTTTAATTTCATGTTTTACACTCAGGGGAGCTTAGGTAGTCGAAAAGAACGAGAAACGGGCCAAAAAGGGACAAAATGGGCCAATCTTAGAAATCAACACGGCCTGGACCATTGGACACGACCGTGTCATACGAGCAGGATCAACCACGGCCTGGATCAACGTACACGGGCGGATTACACGGCCGTGTGTGGTGAGCAGGAGCGAGCACGGCCTAAGGCTATCGAGCACAGGCGTGTTACACGGGCGTGTCCCTGCCGTATCAAAGGTTAATTCTATCCAGAAAAGGTTACTTGTGGGCAAAGAAAGACGTTCCAAAGCCTATATAAACACCCTAGGGGGTGACCTAAAAGGGGGCGCTGAATAGAACAAAGGAAATACTCGAAGACAGCCATCGGAAGCAGCTTGGAGGAAGGATCTCCATCAAGACTGAGGATCTCCCATCAAGTTCTTTAGAAGTTTTTGGGTTTTCTTATGTTTTGTAGTTTTCCTTATTCTATGGTGTTTCCTTCTATTAGTATGAACTAAATCCCTTAAATACCTTATGGGATGAAACCTATGACGGATCTTATTATTATTTGATTTATAAGATAAATATTTATTCTTATTCTTAATTGTGAGTTCTTATTCTTGTTTTGATAATTCAGGTTATTGATTCAAGTCGAATGTGCTTATTCAGTGGAGCAAAAGTCCCTGTTTAAGAGTAGATCAACACAATTAAGCGAAGTTGATTGCAACCCTAGACATAGGGTGACGAAAATCTACTGGATTAGAGTCAAATCTAATAAGGGAATCCATAGATCAAGTTAATGAGACAATAGGGGTTTTAATTAGAAAGAGATTTCAATTAATCAACCTAGAGTCAGTTGTTTTTAGTCTCAAGAGAGATATTAACATAAATCAGGGATTTCTACGGATTAAGACAAGTGAATAAAGCATATGAATCAAAAGTAATAAGTGAAGTCTAGGTGGATTCTTCCTTAGGTATTGCCTATCACATAAGTTGTCTAAAAGTATTTTCCCAATTCTTTCGTTGTCGTGTTTTTAATTAATTAAGTTTTAGTTTAAAAAGAAATCACTCCTATACTTAGGCTAAATAATAAAAAGATAGTAATTACTAGTACTCTTGGTCCTTGAGGATACGATATTACCGGTCTTACCATAACTATACTATTAAACGATAGGTGCGCTTGCCTTTATTTTTGTCATAGTTAGTTTTAGACACATCACCTAGCCTGGTGTTGCCGATGGGGTTGGCCAAAACCCCCTGTAGGCTGTTCGAACAACTTGTTTCCATGGTTGGGACAAATTAGCCAGGCATCATGTGCCTAGCTAGTCTGATAGCCGATTCAGTCCAGTCCAACCTCCAGTTCGATTGTCGGCCTTGTTTCACACACCGAACCCAGTTCAACCAGTTTTGGGTTTCGGTCTCGATTTTTGTTTCTTAGGTCCAATTTTCGATCTCGAGTCCACTTTTCAAGTTCAAATAGCCATTAAGCTAATTGTCTAACTTGAAAATTAATTTCCAAAAATATCATATTTATTTTAATTAATTTGATTAATTTAATTTTACTTGATCAAAATTAATTTTTCAAAAAAAATCTTTAATCAAATTCTTTAGTTGAACAATTCTCACAACTACCTAATTTAATTCCACATCAAATAAATCGACTCTATTAAATTATTTCTAAAGTCGTAGAATTTTTTTCTGATTCAAATGCAGTTCGATTGAGCTTTTGTTGAGTTAGCGAATGGACCAATCGGACATATACAATTAGGCTTAAGTAATTGCAATTATGTCCAGAAGCATCGTTTTGATAATTCACAATTTACTTAATCATGGAGTCAATCCACAAGAAGTACCATGATTGAAAATTCCTTATTGTATACTATTTACGAAAGCAATTTATCCAACTGCTTTGTCGAATGACCTCATCATGTGTGTGTTACCCTCATATGATATCCTTGATTCCTTTGAGTTAAATCCATTCACTCAATACAATCTTATTTTATCTCATTGTCACCATTGTGTCTTCTTAATAATTAATATGATCACTGTCAACAAATGACTATGATAAATTGCTCATTCGAGAACAAGCAGCTCATTGCCACGTTCTATATTTATCAATCCACACAATGCAAATGAGAGGATATCGTTAACTATTTAATCGAACTATGAATTCCATTATTGCTAGTAAAGTCATTCCATACACAAGTCATGTACCCAATATACCGACTATCGACTTGACCATCTTTAGAGCATAAGGCTCTACTTATATCAAAGCACGTGAGTTACATATGCATGGTCAGTGACTAACACAGGATTTAGGAAAGTCACACCATGAACGTCACAAGTGAATTAATTCACAAAGAGATTCAGAATTGATTCAACTTGGGTCCAGTCCAATTTATCATTCTTCCAATTAGTATATCTATGTCTCTACCCGTGGAGTTAACTACTCCAATAGCCAAGACTAGTCATCTCCCTAATTGGAATTATAGACAACATAATAATCCTTCAAGTATTTGAATCAAATGCTCACTTTGATTCTTTTATGAGATTATGGACTCGTTTAGATTATCTATTGAAGTAAGTTGTCTTTCTCACAATGTAAGCATTCTTACAGTGCCACTTATCATCAGTTTGAACTACGACAATCAATGGGCTAACATTTGCTTGTGACAATTTCGCTATATATGCAAAACATGAAAGACAGAAACACAACAGATATAATAGTGAAATGTGAAATTAATTTTATTTATTAATCATTAAAATACATAGAAAACAGTTGCATGTTTACTACAATATGGGTACATTTCCCAACAATTGGGACTGCCCACGACCCTCTGGGAATTTGGGCTGCTCATAACCCTTTAGGAATTAGAGCTAGTAAATCATTGTATCGATGACCCTATGGCATGCCAACTGTTAAGTATGACTCCTATTTCAGTCAAATTTGAGGAATAATCTTCTAGTTAAACTCTGTTTATTTGTTTCAAGCAAACACTGATTAGTTTAGATTATTTTATTATTATTTGACCTATGAGTTTAGCCTATAAATAGGCTCTTTTACAACCTTAGAAAATACACCCATTAGATATTAGAACTCATAACACATTTAGAGAATTTTGTGTTTACGTTTTGAGGGTTCTTTGTTTTCGGGTTTTCGGGGTTTAGTTTTTATCTCCATCTTTTGTACTCTTCGTTCTTTTGCCATTATAGTAAAATTATCTTTGCCTGTGGTTTTTATCCTCTTTGGAGGGGTTTTTCCACGTTAAATTTGTGTGTTCAATTTTTCAATTTATTCCGCTATTTTTCTTACTTGTTGCTTAATCGGGTCGATCCTTACAAGTGGTATCAGAGCTAGTTCAATTTTTATAGATCAGCCCATTCAGATATAGCAACAACAAGGTTTGAAATTGAGAAGTTCGATGGTGAGACAAATTTCAACCTATAGCAAGTTCAGATGATGGCAATTATAGTTCAAACTAGCTTGAAAAAGGTTGTTACTGGGAAAAAGCCTGAGAATCTAAATCAAACAGAATGGGACGAGCTTGATGAAAAGGCCTTGTCTACAATCCAGTTATGCCTCAAGAATACGGTATTGTAGGAGGTATTGATGGAAAAAACCTCATCCGCATTGTGGAAAAGGTTAGAAACTCTTTATGCGACTAAGTCTCTAGCTAACCGTTTAGTGTTGAAACAACGTCTATTTACGTTTCGCATGAACGAAAGTGAGCTTCTTAGAGATCACATCAGTCAATTCATTACTCTTTTAAATGATTTAAAGAATGTTGAGGTTCATATTGACGATGAAGATCAAGCTATGCTATTATTGTGCTCTTTACCCCCTTCATACAAGTCTTTCAGGGAGACCCTGGTTTATGGCAGAGACAAACTCTCGTTCTAATATGTGAAGGGTCATTTGTTGAGTAAAGAAAAACTCGGCAATGAGTTTGTCCTGGATAGCAAGGCAGATAAGCAAGCTTCCGTTTTGGTAGCATCAAAGAAATGAGACAAAAGGTGTCGCTATTGTAAAAAGTTAGGTCATGTCAAAGCAGATTGTTATAAACTGCGAAATAAAAGAGCTACAGAGAGTAACGAGGAAGATGTAGCTGGTTCTAATTTGGCCTATGAAAGTGGTGATGATTTCTTGTTAGTGTCAACGAGTGATAACTCCAGGCTCACGTCTGAGTGGATCCTAGATTCGGGATGTTCTTTCCACATGTGTCCCAATAGAGATTGGTTCTCCACATACAGTTCGGTTGAAGGTGGAGTTGTGCGCATGGGAAACGATTCATCTAGAAAGGTAATTGGTATTGGTACTGTTAAAATTAGGATACACGATGGGACGATTAGGACACTCTCAGATGTCAGGTATGTACCTGATTTATGAAAGAATCTCATCTCAATAAGTATTTTAGACTTGAAAGGATGCAGAATCAACATCGAGTCGAGCGGCATTAAAGTATCTCGTGGAGCTCTCGTTTTGTTAAAAGGTAAAAAAACTAGAAGTCTTTATATTCTGGAAGGTTCTACAGTGACCGGTGAAATTGGACGTCCCTCGTCCGTTACAGAGTCGAAGTCAACTTGTTTCGAGCGGAGGCAACTTGGTCATAGGAGGGAAAAATGTATGACCGTTTCGTTGAAGAGAGGTTCTCTTTTGGATGCAGGTTTTGAAAAGTTAAGGAACTGTGTTCGTGAAAATCAAACCCGGGTTAGTTTTGATTTGATAATGTACAAGTCGAAGGTTAGAAGTTTTCCAGTTTCTAAGCATAGATTTGACTAAGTTAATTCCCTGCATAGTTCTAGATAGGCTCGTGGCGGGCTTTGGAAAAGATGGCGTTGTGGAAATATGAGTCAAGGTGGAGATTTGTTAAGTATGACTCCTATTTTAGTCAAATTTGAGAAATAATGTAACACCCCAAATCCGGCCTGGACGTTATGACCGAATCTAGCATGTCACATAGAAGGGTTGTTTAAAAACTACGTGTTCATTAAAACTCCATATTCTTTTTGAAAACTTCAAGCTTGGTTGTTTGTGAAATTCAGTTTCGCATTTATGGTTTTCTTGTTAAAAACGTTGTTACTAATGTTTTCGAAAACTTTGATTGTAACAGAAATCAGATTTAGAGAACCGCGGAATTGTGATATTTTAAAAACCGTGATTATCATTTTGGGAAGACTCAGTGTTCAAACGTCTAACAGTTTAAAGTAACTGAACGAAAAGTTAAAAGAAAAATAAATCCCAGATGCCTTATCACAAAATATTAAACCCAAATTTAAATAATTTAAATAAAGCAAAACTGAAATTTCCTAAAATTCGTGAGAAGTGTTCCGATGTATGGCCACCCCAGAGTTCTCCGCTGCGCCAAATCCTCTAATACTGGGGATCACATGCAAGGTTAAAGCAGAGGGGTGAGTTACGAGAACTCAGTGTGTAATCCCCTAAACGGTCATTAAGCGTGCTCTGAGCCCATCTGAAGCTGCATCGGGCCAAGCTCTATTAACATGATAATGAAAACAGAGTATGCAGCCCAACCTAATAATCCATCCGCTACACACCACCCGTACCAGCCCAACACACCTGTGGGGATTTCTAAATCGACCCACCCATCCGCTACACACCAATATGGCGATCAAGTCGCTCATCACAAAATTTGTGGCAAAGCCACGAATAACAGAATATCGTGGCATAGCCACTGAGATGTAATGTGGCGAGCCACGAATCGAATGTGGCAGAGCCACCAGATTACACTTCCTTCAATCATCAATATCCCAATCCCATGCAAAATGTCATGTATACAAAACATGTATCAAATATGATGTATGACATGAATTACCATTATAAGCGGATAAACGAATACATACAATCATGCTAATCAACCCTAAGGGTATAATAGTGATTTTACCCACCGAGGTAATTCAAGAAATCACCCAACCGGGGGTATTCCGGAATTTACCCTCTAGGGGTATTTTGGTAATTTTATCATCTAACGGCCTTTCCGAAGGCCTACTGTCGCCTCGAGCGACACAGGACCCTTTTTGGGTCTCTACAGAACTATTGGGCCTAAAATCCATTTTAGGCCCAAATGGGCCCACACGCTCGTGTAGCCAAAAACGCTTGGTTCCGGATTCAGATTTACAGATTTCGCTTTCGGATTTATCATTTGACAGTTTCCTAACAGTTTTGCCCAAGTGGGCCGGTGAGCCCATTGGGCCCATTTGGCCGTTCGCTTCGATCGGGCCGTTCTGACCCTCGGTTTATGAGTGCTCTCGTGACACTCTCAGCGACTTAACGTCATCATTCGTATTTCGATTTCCATTGGGCCCATTTGGCCCGTTTCGGGTCGATTAGGCCCGTTACAGCCTTAGTATCGCGAGAGTGCTCGTGACACTCTCAACGACTTGCCATCATTATTCATATCTCGATTTACCACTACGAGCATTCGCACGCTCGTGTGGTCACAGATGCCGGTTCTCCAGCTTTTCGGCTTTTGGCCGAATCACAGAACATTGCAAACATGCATTCGAAGAGGTGTGAGATTACACACCTGATTTGAAATACGTAACACGATACTCCCCAAAGCACCTAAGGATACAATCGGTTAACAGTTAGTCCTCTTGTTCGATAATCCCAAGAAAATGAAAACTTAGGACTAAAGGCTTAACTTACCAACAAATATTAGCCACTCTTCTAAAGAGGATACTCGGTCCACCTTCTACTGATCAAAGGTTCGCGCCCCTATCGAAAAGATCGCATTAGAAAACTGTTCAAGGTAAAAAGAGAAGCGGCCTTCCAGCCTTAAGAAACTCAAAGATTAATTAAGAGCAGCCTACCATTCCCCCCATTCGGTCATAGTTATACCTACCAAAGTGCCAAAATTTCGGCAATTGCTCAACAAGGGTTTCGGCTTCCACAATGGCACAAACACGATTCAGGGTGGAGAGGAGTATTCTGATTCGGCCTAAATGAAAAGAGTTAAAAGATAGATGTTTCGGTTCTTTAAAAGAGACAAGAGAAAAAGACATACAAAGAGAAGAAACCATTACCTTGCAACTAGAGAAAAGCCGAATGAAAAGGAAGATTCGTGAGATGTAAGAGAACCAAATTTCACCTTCTAAATGTTCGGCTAAGGGGAAACAAAATTGAAGTAAAGGTGATTTTTTGGCTTTACAAACAGAGAAGAACCCGATGCCACAAGTGGATAGATGAGTAAAAGAGGTTTCGACAACTTGCAAGGGATAGAAGAAATAAATTCAATTTGGAGAGGAGAGGAAAGATTCGGCTTAAGGAGAAGAGAGTGTAGAAGAAGAAAACAAAACGAAAAGAAGAGATAAAGAAATGGACAAATTGAGAGAGTAGGAGAGTAGGAAAAGATTCAGCCACCCAGAAATTGCAAAGAACAAAATTGACCCAAAAAGCAAATGAAAAGAAAGAATGCACAGACAAACAAAAAGGTTCGATTTTGCTACCTACACCAAATGCCGAATTTTCCTTGCCAAAAACAACCCCTAGCCGAATTTCTCCTCCCCACACACCCCACATTCGGCCAACCACTACCTCTCACCCTCAAATCCCCTGATTCTCTCCTCAATTTGCTCCACAATTCACTCTCCCTCACCCATTCAAACGGTTTGACTGAGTCTTCAACCACCAAGGCAGAGTTCTGGCTGAACTCTACTTCTTCCACCTGCTCAGCACAAAATAAAAGCTACCAAATGCTACCCGTGGGACTCGAACTCTCCCCCTCCATGCTTCCCTTGTGACGCCACACCACAATGCCACATGCTCCACTTGTGTTAACAAGATTCAACCAATTAAACTTAAGTCCTGCCTCCACTAGCTCACCCCCCTAAAGTGCCCAAAAACCAAAATTTCACCAGGGCCTGGACTTGAACCCGAGCCTCCCTAGGGCCCCCAAACACACCCAAATAACAAGCTTAACAAGCACAAAACATGCAATAACGCAAAAATGACAGACCCCTATTTTTAGGATGTTACAGTTCTACCCCTCTTAAAGAAATTTCGGCCTCGAAATTTACCTGATTAAAAGAGGTGAGGGTATTACTGTCATATTGCCTCCTCAGGCTCCCACGTGGATTCCTCCGAACTGTGATTACGCCACAATATCTTGACTATTGGAATAGATTTCCTCCTCAGCACTTTAACGTCACGTTCCAAAATCTGCACTGGTTCCTCTTCGAATGTCAGATCAGGTCTTACTTCAACTTCTTCCACCGGCACTACATGAGAGGGATCTGAACGGTAGCGCCTCAACATAGAAATGTGAAACACGTTATGTATCTGGTGTAACTCAGGTGGTATTTTAAGCTGATAGGCAACCGGTCCCACACGTTTCAACACCCGATAAGTCCCGATGAACCTAGGGCTTAACTTGCCCTTCCGTCCAAATCTCAAGATCTTTTTCCATGGTGAAACCTTCAAGAAAACATAATCTCCCACTGAGTACTCGATTTCTTTACGCTTAAGATCTGCATACGACTTCTGCCTATCGAAAGCTTCTTTTAACCGACCCCGAATCAACTTCACTTTCTCCTCGCCTTCGAAATCACTGCGGACCCAACAACCGTCGCTCACCCAATTCTGTCCAACACGTAGGGGTACGACACCTACGACCATATAATGCCTCGTAGGGTGCCATCTGAATGCTGGATTGGTAGCTGTTGTTATACGCAAATTTTGCTAAGGGTAAATAATCTTCCCAACTGCCTCTGAAGTCTATCACACAGCCCCTTAACAAGTCTTCTAGAATCTGGATTACCCTCTCCGACTGACCATCAGTCTGTGGATGGAACGCCGTGCTGAAATCTAGTCTTGTACCCAAAGCTTCATGTAACACCCTCCAGAACCGAGATGTGAACCTAAGGTCCCTGTCTGATATGATAGACACTGGTACCCCATGCAGTCTCACAATTTCTGCCACATACAACTTGGCCAACCTTTGTAGCGAGTAGTCAGTGCGAACCGGTATGAAATGTGCGGACTTAGTCAACCGGTCAATAATTACCCACACTGAATCTTTCTTAGTAGGCGTCAGGGGTAGCCCACTAACAAAATCCATTGTTATCCTTTCCCACTTCCAGAGTGGAATCTTCACCGGTTGCAGAAGTCCCGAAGGCAGCTGGTGCTCTGCCTTCACTTGCTGACATGTCAAACACTTGCTCACGAAGTCGGCAACCTCACGTTTCAACCCTGGCCACCAGTACTATTCACGTAGATCTCGGTACATCTTGTTTCCACCAGGATGCATAGCGTATGGGCTACTATGCCCCTCCCGCAGAATCATCTATCTTAACTCAGAGTCCTTTGGCATACAAACTCTCCCACGGAAACATAACACCCCTTCTCTGTTTAGCCCAAAATCCTCTGTCTCACCACTTTTCACCTGCTGAAAACGAGAACCCAACGACTCATCCAAAAACTGTTTCTCCTTAATCTGATCAACCCAAGTCAGTTTCACTTGAAGTTCTGCCAACAAACTACCATCCTCATAAAGGCTGAGATGAGCAAACATAGCTCTCAAATCAAATACCACCTTCCGACTTAATGCATCTGCTACCACGTTGGCTTTACCCGGGTGGTACTCAATCGAGCAGTCGTAGTCTTTCAACAACTCTGTCCATCTCTATTTCCTTAAAATTAGCTCCTTCTGGGTAAGGAGATACTTCAGACTCTTATGGTCGGTGTAGATGATCTACCTTTCTCCATACAGATAGTGTCTCCATATCTTTAGGGCGAACACCACTGCAGCTAGTTCTAAGTCATGAGTGGGGTAGTTCACCTCATGTGGCCTTAGTTGACGAGATGCATACGCCACTACTTTCCCTTCTTGCATCAACACACAACCCAAACCTGTGTGTGACGCATCACAATAAACAACAAATTCTTTCCCTGCCTCAGGCTGAATCAACACAGATGCTTCAGTCAGAATCTTCTTCAGCTTTTCAAAACTCTCTTGCTGCTTATCCGTCCACACAAACGGTACCCCCTTACGCAGCAATTTAGTTAGGGGTGCGGCAATTAAGGAAAACCCTTCGACAAACCGCATGTAGTACCCAGTAAAACCTGAAAAACTTCTGGATCTCGACACGACTTCTGGTGGCTTCCAATCCAATACAGCTTCAACTTTCCGAGGATCAACCCTAATCCCCTTGGCAGACACAACATGCCCAAAAAATGTTACTTCCCTCAGCCAAAATTCGCACTTACTGAATTTGGCATAAAGTTGCTTCTCTCTTAATATCTGCAGCACAACCCGAAGATGAGAACCATGCTCCTCCTCAGTTCTTGAATACACCAAGATGTCATCTATGAATACCACCACGAGGCAGTTTAGATAGGGTTGGAAAACCCGGTTCATCATATCCATAAAAGTGGCGGGTGCATTCGTTAATCCGAACGGCATAACCAAAAACTCGTAATGCCCATAGCGAGTTCAGAATGCAGTCTTGTATATATCAGCCTCCTTAACCCTTAGCTGATGATATCCCGATCTTAAGTCTATCTTCGAGAAGACCGAAGCCCCCCGCAACTGATCAAACAGATCGTCAATCCTTGGTAGCGGGTACTTGTTCTTAAAAGTTAGCTTATTCAAATGGCCCTAGTCAATACACATACGCATTGACCCATCCTTCTTCTTCACGAACAATATCGGCGCTCCCCACGGTGATACACTTGGTCGGATAAATCCTCGGTCCAATAACTCTTGGATCTGAGCTTTTAGTTCTACCAGCTCCTTCGGTGCCATCCTATAAGGGGCGATGGACACCAGAGCCATTCTCGGTAATAGCTCAATGCCGAATTTGACCTCGCGATTTGGAGGCAATCCCGGAAGCTCTTCAGGAAAGACATCCGAGAACTCCTTCACGGTTTTGACATCCCCAACAGACAATTCCTTAGCATCAGATGTGCTGACAAAAGCTAGAAATGCTTCACACCCTTAACGCACCATCTTCTCGGCCTTTAGTGCTGAAATCACATTGGACAGATAATCCCTTCTTTCTCCTATCACAATCACTTCCTCGTCCTCTGTGGTCCTTAATACCATTTGCTTAGCAGCGCAATCCAAGTTCGTACGGTGTTTAACTAGCCAATCCATGCCTAGTATAAGATCAAACTCGCCGAACGGTAATTCCATCAAATCTGCCGGGAATACAATCCCTTGCACTTCTAAAGACACATTCCTAAACAACTTGTTCACTACCACCGATTGTCCTAAGGGACTAATTATCGACATTTCTTTATCAGCAAACTCAAATGGCATACCTAGAGTCCCAGACACAGTACAGGCAACAAATGAATGGGTAGATCCAATATCAATCAAAGCTGTAAATGACACATCAAATATAAGAAACGTACCGGTTATGACGACCGGTACGTCGCCATCCTCACGTCGTCGAGCCGTATAAACCAGTCCCAGCTGTCTTGCATCTGTATTACCAATACATCTGCCCAGTGCTCCACGACCTCGTCCAAACCCATTTCCCCCTCTGGGCGGACCACGACCTCTCGGTGGCTGTTGACCACCTCTCCCTGGATGCACAACCCTCTGACCTACTGTCTGCGCCCTAACAGGCTCCCGAGGATAGTCCTTTATCTGATGATCTTTGGACCCATATCTGAAACACCCATCAGATCTTCTCCAACACTCTCTCGGATGTATCTTCCCACACAGCACACAAGGTTGCAATTGACCCACAGAAACTGGCGCCCCAACTCGAGCTGGCCCATCCAACCTAGGCCTCTTTTGGAAGTCCCCAGAAGAACCTGCTGACCTAAAACCTCTCTTATTCTTTCCCCTATCCTTATCTCGATTTTGCCTCTCAGAACGTTTCACCTCTTCGGTAATCTTTGCCTTCTCGATCAAAGTGGCAAAATCTCTCTCTCGCTGCGGAGCTATCAATACCCGCAGCTCATCCCGCAGACCATCCTCGAATCGTACACATCGCTCATAGTCGGTCGTGACAATACCCTGAGCGTAACGGCTCAAGCGCAGAAACTCCGCCTCATACTCTGCTACAGATTTACTCTCCTGAACCAGATTCAAGAATTCTTTCCTCCGAGCGTCCACATAGCTAGCCCCGACATACTTCCCTTGGAAAGCCGCTTTAAAGAAGTCCCATGTTATACGATTCGCTTGGGTACCTTCCCTCACAGTGAGCCACCACTGGTATGCCTCATCTCTCAGTAGAGATACCGCCCCTTTCAGCTTCTGCTCCACCGAGCAGTCCAGATCATCCATGATCTGCTCCACTGCCTCCAGCCAATACTCTGCTACATTCGGGGCTACACCAGAGATGCCCCGAAAGACTTCGGCCCCATTTGACCGGAGTCGCTCAGAAATAGACCCACGAGCTGCCGACCCGGATTTTCGCGCTCAAAGAACCTGTTCCAAAACTCGCGGCCGACGACTGGGACAGAGCGTCGTCCCCTCCAGCTCGATCATGAGACCCTATTTCGGTCACTGGTGATGCAGGTGCTTCCATTTTAGGCATATGCCCCAATGCTGAGGATCCAGCCCTAGCACCTCGGCCTCTACCATGGCTGCGTGTACCACGTCCACGTCCTCTTATACTCATACTGCTGAATCATATTAATCTGATTAAAAATTTTATGAATCAGTCTATAATTTCAATGTTTATTAGCAAATGTTTTATGAAAACAGATGTAAGAGTTGTTTTCGCAGATCGAGTTTCCTAAGGTTTCAGTCTCTATAGTCTTAGTTTTTACAGCTAGAAGTTTCAGTGTACTACTATTAACTCTAGCAGTTTCTTACTACGATCATTTCATCATATCATCAGACATAAAATAAGAGGACTTACGGATTTGGTGCCGGAGACTCGAGGTGCCATACTTCCACGAAAGATATATATATATTTTCTAAATCATATTTCAAACAAATTTTGGAAAACATTTTCGAACCCATTCCACAGCCGAGTTTTGTAACCTGGCTCTGATACCATAAAATGTAACACCCCAAACTCGGCCTGGACATTATGACCGAATCTGGCATGTCACATAGAAGGGTTGTTTAAAAACTACGTGTTCATTAAAACTCCATATTCTTTTTGAAAACTTCGAGCTTGGTTGTTTGTGAAATTCAGTTTCGCGTTTATGGTTTTCTTGTTAAAAATGTTGTTACTAATGTTTTCAAAAACTTTGATTGTAACAGAAATCAGATTTAGAGAACCGCAGAATTGTGATATTTTAAAAACCGTGATTATCATTTTGGGAAGACTCAGTGTTCAAACGTCTAACAGTTTAAAGTAACTGAACGAAAAGTTAAAAGAAAAATAAAATCCCAGAGGCCTTATCACAAAATATTAAACCCAAATTAAAATAATTTGAATAAAGCAAAACCAAAATTTACTAAAATTCGTGAGAAGTGTTTCGACGTATGGCCACCCCAGAGTTCTCTGCTGCGCCAAATCCTCTAATGCTGGGGATCACCTGCAAGGTTAAAGCAGAGGGTTGAGTTATGAGAACTCAGTGTGTAATCCCCTAAACGTTCATTAACTCGGCCTGAGCCCATACAGAAGTAGACTGGGCCGAAGCCCTATTAACATGATAATGCAAACAGAGTATGCAGCCCAACCTAATAATCCATCCGCTACACACCACACGTACCAGCCCAACACACCTGTGGGGATTTCTAAATCGACCCACCCATCCGCTACACACCAATATGGCACTCAAGCTGCTCATCACAGAATTTGTGGCAAAGCCACCAGAATAACAGAATATACGTGGCATAGCCACCAGACAGAATGTGGCATAGCCATCAGAATCAGAATGTGGCAGAGCCACCAGATTACACTTCCTCCGATCATCAATATCCCAATCCCATGCAAAATGTCATGTATACAAAACATGTATCAAATATGATGTATGACAAGAATTACCATTATAAGAAGATAAACAGAATACATACAATCATGCTAATCAACCCTAAGGGTATAATAGTGATTTTACCCACCGAGGGTATTTAAGTAATTTACTCACCAAGGGTATTTCGGTAATTTTATCATCTAATGACCTTTTCGAAGGCCTACTATCGCCTCGAGCGACATAGGACCCTTTTTGGGTCTCTACAGAACTATTGGGCCTAAAATCCATTTTAGGCCCAAACGGGCCCACACGCTCGTGTTGCCCAAAACGCTTGGTTTTGATTTCAGATTTACAGATTTTGCTTTCAGATTTATCATTTGACAGTTTCCTAACAGTTTTGCCCAAGTGGGTCGGATAGCCCATTGGGCCCATTTGGCCCGTTTCGGCTCGATCAGGCCCGTTACAGCCTCATTTTCGTGAGAGTGCTCATAAAACTCTCAGTGACTTAACGTCATCATTCGTATCTCAATTTCCATTGGGCTCATTTGGCCCGTTCCGGGTCTGTTAGGCCCGTTACATCCTCAGTATCGCGAGAGTGCTCGTGACACTCTCAACGACTTACCGTCATTATTCGTATCTCGATTTACCACTACGAGCGTTCACACGCTTGTGTGGTCACAGATGCCGGTTCTCTGACTTTTCGGCTTTTGGCCGAATCACAGAACATTGCAAACGTGCATTCAAAGAGGTGTGAGATTACACACCTGATTTGAAATACGTAGCACGATACTCCCCAAAGCACCTAAGGATACAATCAGTTAACAGTTAGTCCTCTTGTTCGATAATCCCAAGAATATGAAAACTTAGGACTAAAGGCTTAACTTACCAACAAATATTAGCCTCTCTTCTAAAGAGGATACTCGGTCCACCTTCTACTAATTTAAGGTTCGCGTCCCTATCGAAAAGATCGCGTTAGAAAACTATTCAAGGTAAAAAGAGAAGCGGCCTTCCGGCCTTAAGAAACTCAAAGATTAATTAAGAGCAGCCCACCATTCCCCCCATTAGGTCATAGTTATACCGACCAAAGTGCCAAAATTTTGGCAATTGCTCAACAAGGGTTTCGGCTTCCACAATGGCATAAACACGATTCAGGGTGGAGAGGAGTATTCAGATTCGGCCTAAATGAAAAGAGTTAAAAGATAGATGTTTCGATTCTTTAAAAGAGACAAGAGAAAAAGACATACAAAGAGAAGAAACCATTACCTTGCAACTAGAGAAAAGCCGAATGAAAAGGAAGATTTGGCAGACAGAAGAGAACCAAATTTCCTGCTTCTAGATGTTCGGCTAAGGGGAAACAAAATCGAAGTAAATGTGATTTTCTGGCTTTACAAACAGAGAAGAACCCGATGCCACAAGTGGATAGATGAGTAAAAGAGGTTTTGGCAACTTGCAAAGGATAGAAGAAACAAATTCAATTTGGAGAGGAGAGGAAAGATTCGGCTTGAGGAGAAGAGAGTGTAGAAGAAGAAAACAAAACGAAAAGAATAGAGAAAGAAATGGACGAATTGAGAGAGTAGGTGAGTAGGAGAAGATTCGGCCACCCAGAAATTGCAAAGAACAAAATTGACCCGAAAAGCAAAAGAAAAGAAAAAATGCACAGACAAACAAAAAGGTTCAGTTTTACTACCTACACCAAATGCCGAATTTTCCTTGCCAAAAACAACCTCTAGCCGAATTTCTCCTCCCCACACTGTAACATCCCGATTTAGGGCCTAGTCAGAATAGTGGTGCGAGACCACAAATCCGAGGTATATGAATGAGTTTTTGAGGTTTATGCTATGTATGCATGTTAGTGTGAAAGTTTCATGAAGCAATTTTGTGAAATTTCGGTTGAATTGTCCAAAAGGACTAAATTGAAAAAGTTGCAAAATGAGAGATTCTAGAAGCTATTTGTGTGAAATAGCTTTAGAATATTAATTAGAGGTCCTCAAATAGCAATTTTTTTAATTTCTAATATTTGGACAAAATTGGGCATGGATGAGTTAAAACAGAAAGTTTATCAAAAAGGGCATTTTGGTCATTTATCAATTAAGTGATTAAAATAGGAGAAAAGATGACATTCTTTCATCTTCTTCTCCAAGGCTGCCGAAATTTTCAAGAGCCATTGTTAGGGTTCTTCAAATTTTTCAAGCTTGCTAGTATGTGCATCTAGCCTCGTTTTTTATATTCTTTGTATTTTTGAAGTCCTTGTAGCATGAGTAAGCTATTTTTAGCTATTTGATGAGCTATGATGGATGTTCAAAAATGTGGCCATGTATGACATGCATGTATTTTGATGTTTTATGGAAGATTATGAAAGCTTGATGTAGTAGAAACATCTTTTGCTAAATGAGTTTCCATAGAAAATGCATGTAGGGACTAGTTTGTGAAAGTCTTAAGTTTGCTCATACATGTGTGATGTAGTGAGAATTAATGATTGCTTTAGTTGAGTAAGTGATTCGGCTAAGCATGAAAGGCTAGGAAGTTGAATAAAAATCACTTTACGAGCCTTGGGCCAATAGTGTAATTATGAGAAAGATTTGGGGTAAAAGAGTAATTTTGCCAAATTATGAGATGTGGGTCAATTTGGTCAATGTGTGTATTGAATAAGCTGATTTATTCATTATAGATCAAGAAATACGAAGCCCGGATCGAAACCGAGGCAAAAGTAAAGTGGTGGACTAAATTGCATGTTTCTATACTTTTGTGTATCGAGGTAAGTCTATGTATAAACAATGTATTCATACTTGCAATTTGTTAATGCTAGCTAGTGTGTAGCAGCATGATTGAGAATGAATGAGAATCTATGTGGAATGAATGTGGTAGAAATCGTGAATGGATGTAGGATTGAGTAAGTAGATATGTGAATGTATAGTGAAAATGCTAAATGGTGGGCTAAGTGCGATACCATCCTAAGGCATAATGACGATGAGCTGGCTATGTGCGATGCTATCGTTAGGTATATTATCTTGTGGGCTATGTGCGAAACCACTATGATTACCTTCATGGTAGGCTAAGTGCGATACTACCTTATTAATTGATTGTGGTGGGCTAAGTGCGAAACCACCGAGACATTAGCTGCGTGGATTAGCTGTGTGAATTAGCTGTGTGGATTAGCTGTGTGGATGTATTATTGAGAAATAATGATGTGTTGTATATTGTGTAAATGTGATATTGAATGCAGGGGTGCATGTCAATGGTTATGAGTAAGTGACTCATGATGTGTTGGAATAAATGTGGTAAGGGATAGAAAGAGTAAGCATAGTTGTACATTATATGTTAGTATAATGCTAATTGTTGTTTAGCTTATACTATGTTGCTTAATTGTTTATGTGTAAACTTACTAAGCTCAAAGCTTACTCCCTTTCTTTTCCCTTGTCTTATAGAGTAAAGTGTTGAATCGAGATACGAGGATCAATTAGAAGATCGCCCACACTATCAGCACACTCTGGTACATTAGACTCAATGTTTTGTATATGGCATGTATAGGGGCTAGACAAGTTAGTGAATTTTGTTGTATATGGCTATGATGAGTTGGCCTTTAAATGGATAATCTATTTTGTATAATGCCATAGTTGTTGGCTACTTTATTATAGGAAAAGATGTAGTTATCCAAGTGAGATTGTAAGATTGTGAGTTGATTATGGATGTGTTGAATGAGTGCATGATTGTGTATGCTAGAAGGGTGAAAAGAACTTGGCAAATAGCTTTGTTCTTGTCCATGTGGATAGACACACGGGCGTGTGTCTAGGCCATGTGTGACACACGGCCAGCCCACGGGCGTGTGACTCAGCCGTGTGTCCCCTGCATGTTAGTATTTTAAATCAGAATAGACCACGGACTAGCCACACGGGCGTGTGTCTAGGGCGTGTGGGATTACTCAGTGTTGGCCACGGGCTAGCCACACGGGCGTGTGTCTAGACTCTAGGCCGTGTTAAGGTAGTCAGTGTGCACCACGGGTGGAAGGCACGGGCATGTGCCCTAACCGTGGGGCATTAGCAGAATGCTTGAGTTTTCATGCACGGGTAGTGACCATGGGCGTGTGTGACATCCACGGGCGTGCCAAATCTTACACGGGCGTGTGAACCCTATATAGATGGAAAAATTTTAAGATCGTAAGAGTTTTCGATATGTTCTCGAGAGCCCTCGTGTGTTTGAGAGAGGCCTCGTAGGTCGGGATTGAGGTTGTTGTGATGGACAAAGAGAGTGGTCATTTTGTGCCTAAGTGGCGATCTTGAGGTCTTTAATTCGGTAATGCCTCGTGCCCGGTTTCGGTGTTGAATACGGGTAAGGGGTGTTACACACACACCCCACATTCGGCCAACCACTACCTCTCACCCTCAAATCCCCTGATTCTCTCCTCAATTTGCTCCACAATTCACTCTCCCTCACCCATTCAAACGGTTTGACTGAGTCTTCAACCACCAAGGCAGAGTTCTGGCTGAACTCTACTTCTTCCACCTGCTCAGCTCAAAATAAAAGCTACCAAATGCTACCTGTGGGACTCAAACTCTCCCCCTCCATGCTTCCCTTGTGACGCCACACCACAATGCCACATGATCCACTTGTGTTAACACGATTCAACCAATTAAACTTAAGTCCTGCCTCCACTAGCTCACCCCCCTAAAGTGCCCAAAAATCAAAATTTCACCAAGGCCTGAACTTGAACCCGAGCCTTCCTAGGGCCCCCAAACACACCCAAATAACAAGCTTAACAAGCACAACACATGCAATAACGCAAAAATGCCAGACCCCTATTTTTAGGATGTTACAAATAATCTTCTAGTTAAACTCTATTTATTTGTTTCAATCAAACACTGATTAGTTTAGATTATTTTATTATTATTTGAACTATGAATTTAGCCTATAAATAGGCTCTTTTACAACCTTAGAAAATACACCCATTATATATTAGAACTCATAACACATTTAGAGAATTTTGTGTTTACGTTTTGAGGGTTCTTTGTTTTCGGGGTTTAGTTTTTATCTCCATCTTTTGTACTCTTCGTTCTTTTACCATTATAGTAAAATTATCTTTGCCCGTGGTTTTTATCCTGTAACATCCTTAAATATGGGCTATTATGTTTGAACTGTTTGCATGTGTATGGCTTGGTTGTGATATTAGGTGAGGTGTTTTAGGGTCTAGGGAGAAGCCAAGGGTAGGCCCGAACTATAGGAAAATTTTATTTTTAAGCTTTGGTTAAGGGGAGCTGAAGGAGCTAGGGTTTAAGAATATTTTGTGGAAAACATTAGCAAAAGAATTACCTTGGTAAAGTGGCAAAGAGGTGCCACTTAGGGCCTTGAGCAGTGACGCCACAAGCAGGGGAAGGAGAGCTTGGGTTCGAGCTGCAGAAATCCCTTGCTGCAAATTCTTTTTGACGCCAGAGAGGGAAGAGTTGTGCTCAGCTCAAACTCTGATGGATAACTGTTGAACAAGTCAACAGATTTAAACGGGTGGAGAAGAGAGAATTTAGGAGTTTGGAAAATTCAAACTCGTTTGAACATGTGGTCAGGAGAAATTTGAGCAGTTGGCCGAATTTGAACTCTTGGTTGAGGAGGAGTAATCGGTTGGGAGTCTAGAGGGGGAAGTGCCGAAATTGCTAAGTCAAGCTAGGTGACATTTTCGGCTAAGTCTGGCATCAGTGCATTCGGTTGTGAGCCAAAGCCGAAACCCCCTTAGTCTTGTCGATTTTCCCTCTAGCACAAAAGCCGAATTCCCTTTTTGCACTTGTCGAATTCTCTTTGAAGCACCTAGCCGAATGCCCATCTAAACTTTCTTAGTGCCATTTCTTTTTCTTCTTCTTCTCAAGGTGCTTAGCCGAATTTACTTGGAACCAATTGAGCTCTCTCTCTTTCTTCTTTGAACCAAAACCCTTTGGCCGAATCTCTTCAAGGCCAAATCCCTTTCACTTCTTTCTCTCTCTTCTTTCATATTTGTTCAAAACCCCATCAACATCTCTTCTTCTCAAATCGACAACCTTCTTTTCTCTTCATTCTCTCTTGTGCCGAAAGTCCATCAATCTTCTCTTGATTCTTTGCAAAGCCGAATCTCTTTTGCTCTTCTTTCAAAAGCCATAGCCGAAACTCCTTTGATTGTTCCACCACCATTGCCGAAATATCCCTTTACTCTTCTCTTCTTATTCCAACACTTTGGCCGAATATCAATCAAGGGTAGATCTCTTTGGTCTTCTTCTCTAATCGGTTTTGGAGTGGGTTAGTGTTCTTGGCCGAATCTCTTCTATTTTCTTCTTCTTTTCTCTGTCGACTTACATAGAACCAAAAGCCAAATTTCGGCATTTGTTTTGGCTCTCATTCATCAGTGAAATTGGTTTCTCCTAGGTTCTTTGGGTTTAGAAGCAGTGCATCGTGGTCCTCTACTTTCTCTGCCAATCGGTTTTGTTAGGACTGTGGTAAGGTCTCATACCGATTCATTCTTCCCCTTATTCTTTTGAAAAGCCGAAGGCTATTGCTGTATGTGGTTGAATGTTGGCCGATTATAGGGGAAGGCTGAGATCTCGCATATCTCGGGTTGTGGCTAGTATTCGAAAAGCGTTAAGGTAAGGAGGGTTGCTAGATGCGTTAACTTTTTGGGATTTACAAGTGAAGCCGAATGGCTTTTGATAATGATCTTGGTTTGGCCGAATGTAGGTAAAGGGGGTTTAGTGCGTTAGATCGGGATATTCGGGATTCAGTAGTCGCGTTAGTAACCAGGTGTGTAACTTACACACTTCATAATTGTTGTAAACTTGTTAATAACCTAAACTATGTTAAAAGCCGAAACTGTGTAGATTTCGATATGATACCTTTATGGGTATGAGCAAGGATTTCGGGTAAGTCCATTTTGTTGAGATTACGGTACATGATTTTTGATGATAATATCTATGTATATTCGATATATGTCTAATGATTAAGCATGATGGCATGATTTGTATGTGCATTTCATTATTGTGGGTGATATGAGAAGAGGGGGAAGATTGATATCTGTGACTTTGGGTCACCAGTGGTTTGGCACCACCAGTGGTTTGGTACCACAGTTGATTTCGTGACTTTGGGTCACCAGAGGTTTGGCACCTCATAGCGACTCGTCCCAGTGGCTTAGCACCACAGTGGGTTGGCCTCACATTTGATAAAACGGGATTGTCGCCAGTGATTTGGTATCACAACGTGGGTTGGCCCCACAATTGGATTATTCGTGACTTTGGGTCACCAGTGGTTTGGCACCACATTATTATTGATATCAGTGACTTTGGGTCACTAGTGGTTTGGCACCTCCAGTGGTTTGGTACCACACGGGGTAGAAAAAGGAGTTGTGGATGGCTAGGTTTGGGTGCATGATATGTTTGCTTGATTATGATTTGTGTAAGCTCATTGCTATAATCGGGAGGGGGATTATGCACTGAGTCTTGGTGACTCACCTTCTCCCTTATCTTTTCAGGTGATTCGTAGATCGCGGGTGAGGAGCCGGGTGGACTCGAGGTGACTATGCGATAATTGCTTCGGTTTTACATGGACATTTGATTTGGGTATTTTATTTTAAATTTTGGTTTTTATTTGGGTTTGTAACAAGGCCTTTAAATTATGTTTTGGATTATTTTATCTGCTTTGGATTGGTTTTAAATATGACTAAGTAATTACTTGATTTGCTTTAATAACCTGATAATCAAAGTTTTCAAACTAAACTACGCAGCGAGTTTTTTAAACTCTACCATCGGGTAATACAATTCACATGATTTCAAAGCAACTTAACATTTTTCACTATACATACATCAGTTTTCCCCAAACATAAGCAATCGAAGAGTTTTCATCGAAAATAAACCGGTAACCTGTTTTCTTCGAATCATTTTCACTCTGTGACATGCCAGATTCGATCGTGGTGTGTTGACCGGGTTTGGGGTGTTACAATTATGGTATCAGAACCAAGTTCAAAAGCTCGACTGTGGGCTCGAGGCCCAAAATGTTTTAAGATAAGGTTTCAAAGAGTTTTACTGGAGAATGTATGGTCTGTAACGCATGGCACCGAGTCTCCGGCACCAATCCGCCTAGGTAAGTACCCCTACTGATGTTTGCATATGATTATGATTTTTGATGATATATGCTATGAACGGCTAGTGATAGTGGACTATCCTAGAGACTGAAACCTATATGACTCTGTGACTCGCGAAAACAAAACTCTGTAATAGAAATTGTTCATAAGAATGTGCCTTAATAATAGTGGAATAAAGATTGACGCATAAAACTTTTAAATCAGATAAGTCGAGACGTTAGACATGAGCACTCGAGGTCGGGGTCGTAATACACATGGACGCGGTCGGGGTAGGATGACTGTGTCTGAACCAGTGGGATCTGGTCAGGGGTTAGAGAATGAGATGCCACCACCACCAGCTGCTGGTGTTGAGTACCAGGATCAGACAGGGGATGATGCAGTATCGCAGGCGATGCTGCGAGTTCTTGAGAGGGTGGCTGGAGCAGGTGGAGGCACGGGAGCTTGTAAGTCTGTATCTGAGTGACTCCGAGCCAATGGAGCCGAGGTTTTCCGAGGTGTTTCTGGTGTGGCGCCCAATACGGCTGAGTATTGGTTGGAGGCGACGGAGCGTATCATGGACGACTTGGATCTGACTACTGAGGAGAAATTGAAAGGGATAGCGTCGTTTCTTCGGGATGAGTCATACCAGTGGTGGCTCACAGTTCAAGATGGTGCTGCAGCGGATGATCTCACATGGGACTATTTTAAGGCAGCGTACCAGAAGAAGTATATTGGGTCCAGTTACATTGATGCGCAGCGAAAGGCATTTCTGAGACTGGTTCAGGGGAGTAAGTCCGTATTGGAGTATGAGGCAGAATTCTTAAGGTTGAGCCGGTATGCTCGAGGTATCGTGGCTACGGAGCACGAGCGATGTGTCAGGTTCGAGGACGGATTGAGGGATGAGCTGAGACTGCTGATTGCTCCACAGCAAGAGCGAGAGTTTGCCGTGTTAGTAGAAAAGGCTAAGATAACCGAAGGGGTAAAGGAATCTGTGAGGCAGAATCAGGACAGGAATAGACATAAGAGAGGTTTGGGATCATCTGGGTCGGTCGGTAATTCTCAGAAAAGGGCTAAGCATGGTGGGCCAAATCAATCCGGGAGGCCTGTTACTGCTAATCAGGGTCCAGCGCAGTGTAATCGGTTTGGGAAATCTCATTGGGGAGAATGTTGGATTGGTGGAAAAGGATGCTTTGAATGTGGCTCGTTGGATCATCGTCTGAGGGATTGTCCACGGAAGTTAGCCAGGATTCAGTCTGAGGGTCAGGGTCATGCTCAGTTTAGGAATGAGGGACCACAACAGCAGAGGGGTCGTGGTTCTGGTAGAGGAGGTAATGGTTCTGGTCGGGGCCGCAGAGCACCGGGCAGAGGTGCAGGCAACACCGAGGCAAGACAGCCTGGATTGGTATATGCAGTGAGGCGTCGAGAAGAAGGCGACGCACCGGACATCATAACCGGTACGTTCTTAATCTTTGGATTACCATATACTGCTTTGATAGATGTAGGTTCGACGCATTCGTATGTTGCTAGTAGCATAGTGGAAACCATGAACCTAGCCTTTGAGACTACTTCTAGGGAGATGACAGTAATTAGCCCTCTAGGTCACTCTATAGAAGTAAATAAGCTGTATAGGGATGTACCCCTAGAACTCCAAGGGGTAGTGTTTGTGGCTTATCTGATGGAACTGTCGTTTGGGGAGTTCGATCTGATTCTTGGGATGGACTGGCTGGTGAAGTACCAAGCGAGTTTGGACTGCGCGGCTAAGCGCATGGTTGTGAAAACGGTTGAGGGTGAAGAGGTGGTGATGATAGGTAATAGAAGAGATTATCTATCCAATGTGGTGTCCGCTTTGAAAGCTGAGAAAATGGTCAGAAAGGGTTGTGAGGCGTTTATGGTTCATGTGTGTGCCTTGGAGGCTAAAGAGTCAGCTGTAGAGAATGTCTGAACGGTGAAGGAATTTGTCGACGTATTTCCAGAAGAACTTCCGGGTCTGCCTCCGGATCGGGAAGTTGAATTTGGTATAGATCTATTACCCGGAACTGCGCCAGTGTCTATCGCCCCGTATAGGATGGCACCGAAGGAATTGGTGGAGCTGAAGGCTCAGATTCAGGAGTTGTTGGACCTGGGTTTTATCCGGCCAAGTGTTTCACCTTGGGGAGCGCCAGTGCTCTTTGTTAAGAAGAAGGATGGTACAATGCGGATGCGTATAGACTACCGCCAATTGAATAAGCTGACGATCAAAAACAAGTATCCGTTGCCCAGGATAGATGACTTGTTTGATCAGCTTAAAGGTGCATCGGTTTTCTCAAAGATCGATCTAAGGTCAGGGTATCATCAGCTAAAGGTGAAAGAGGATGATATTCACAAGACGGCATTTCGCACTCGATATGGGCACTACGAGTTTCTGGTAATGCCGTTTGGGTTGACTAACGCGCCGGCAGCATTCATGGACATGATGAATCGGGTGTTCCAGCAGTTTTTGGACCAGTTTGTCATGGTGTTTATAGACGACATTTTGGTGTACTCAAGGTCCATGGAGGATCATGATGCGCATTTGCGGATAGTTTCTGCAGTTCGAGGAGAAGCGATTATTTGCCAAGTTTAGTAAGTGTGAATTACGGCTTAGGAGGTGACTTTCTTGGGTCACGTGGTGTCACCGAGGGGATTAGAGTGGATCCTCGCAAGATTGAGGCGATATTGGACCGAAACCGCCTAAGTCGATGGCGAAGTTCGGAGTGTTCTAGGTCCAGCGAGATATTACCGAAGATTTGTAGAGGATTTTCTCGATCGCAACACCGTTGACCAAGTTCTTGAGGAAAGGAGTTCCATTTGTGCAGTGTCGAGAAGCAACAGGAAAGTTTTGACAAGTTGAAGAAGATTCTGATTGAAGCTCGGTTTTGATCCAAATGAGGCGGGAAAAGAAATTCACGGTCTCTTGTGATGCATCACATCTTCGCTTGGATGTGTCTTGATGCAGAAGGAAGGAAGGTAGTGGCATATGCATCTCGACACCGAGCCCGCATGAGGTTAACTATCCGACGCATGACTTGGAATTAGCTGCAGTGGTTTTCGCCCTGAAAGTATGGAGGCACTATTTGTACGGAGAGAAGTCGATAGTCTACACGGATCACAAGAGTCTGAAGTACCTTTTGACTCAGAAGGATTTGAACTTGAGACAACGCAGATGGATTGAGCTGTTGAAAGACTACGACTGTTCAATTGAGTATCATCCGGGCAAGGCTAACGTGGTGGCAGACGCGTTGAGCCGTAAGGTAGTATCGGACTTGAGAGCGATGTTTGCTCATCTTAGCTTGTATGACGACGGGAGTCTATTGGCAGAATTGCAGGTAAAGCCGACTTGGGTAGAGCAGATTAAGGAGAAACAGTTAGTGGATGAGGGTTTGAATGCTCGGAGGTTGCAAGTTTAGAATGGTGGGTTGGAAGGTTACAGCTTGTCCAGTGACGGAGTACTGTGTTTTCAAGGGAAAGCTTGTATGCCGAAGGACGTCGAGTTAAGGCAGAGGATTCTTCAGGACGCACATAGCAGCCCATACGCTATGCATCCTGGAGGTAGCAAGATGTATCGGGATTTGCGAGCGATTTTGGTGGCAGTGCCAAACGGGAAGTAACCGAGTTTGTGGGTAAATGTCTGACGTGTCAGCAAGTCAAGGCTGAACATCAGTTGCCGTCGGGTTTACTTCAGCTGGTGAAGATTCCACAGTGGAAGTGGGAAAGGATAACCATGGACTTTGTCAGTGGGCTACCCCTTACGCCTAGTAAGAAGGACTCAGTCTGGGTAATTGTGGACCGTTTGACGAAATCAGCTCATTTCATACCGGTAAGGGTTGATTAATCGCTTCAGAAGTTAGCTAAGCTGTATGTGGCAGAGATAGTGAGGTTGCACAGAGTGCCAGTGTCGATTATCTCGGATAGGGATCCCAGATTCACGTCAAGGTTCTGGAAAGCATTGCATCAGGCGTTGGGTACGCGGTTGGAATTTAGTACGGCATTTCATCCGCAGACAGACGGACAGTCGGAAAGGGTTATACAGATTTTAGAAGATATGTTGAGAGGCTGTGTTTTGGATTTCAGAGGCAGTTGGGAAGAATTTCTACCATTAGCTGAATTTGCATACAATAATAGTTACCAGGCAAGCATTAAGATGGCACCATATGAGGCGTTGTATGGTAGGAAGTGTCGTACACCTACATGCTGGACAGAGTTGGGTGAGCGTCAGATGTTGGGTCCAGAGTTGGTTACGGAAACTGAAGATAAGGTCAAGTTGATTCAGGCTCGTCTAAAGGAAGCTTCGGACCGGCAGAAGTCCTATGCCGATCTTAAGCGGAGAGATATAGAGTTTTCCGTGGGAGACAAGGTCTTTTTGAAGGTCTTGCCGTGGAAGAAAGTGCTGAGATTTGGAAGAAAAGGCAAGCTAAGTCCAAGGTTTATTTGCCCGTATAAGGTGTTGAGACGAGTGGGACCAGTAGCTTATCAGCTCGAGTTGCCAGCAGAGCTGAGTCAGATACATGATGTGTTCCACGTCTCCATGCTTAGACGCTACCGTTCAGATCCATCGCATGTTGTATCGGTGGGGGAGATAGAGGTGAGCCCAGATTTGACTATGGAAGAGGAACCAGTACAGATTCTAGACCGGGATGTGAAAGTTTTGCACAAGAAGTCAGCTTCATTAGTGAAGGTGTTGTGGCGAAACCATGGCGTGGAAGAAGCTACGTGGGAACCAGAGGATGTGATGAGATAGCAATACCCTCAACTCTTTTGACAAGGTAATTTCGAGGCCGAAATTATTTTTAAGGGGGGTAGAACTGTAACATCCTTAAATAGGGGCTATTATGTTTGAACTATTTGCATGTGTATGGCTTGGTTGTGATATTAGGTGAGGTGTTTTAGGGTCTAGGGAGAAGCCAAGGGTAGGCCCGAACTATAGGAAAATTTTATTTTTAATCTTTGGTTAAGGGGAGCTGAAGGAGCTAGGGGTTAAGAATATTTTGTGGAAAACTTTAGCACAAGAATTACCTTGGTAAAGTGGCAAGGAGGCGCCACTTAGGGCCTTGAGCAGTGACGCCACAAGCAGGGGAAGGAGAGCTTGGGTTCGAGCTGCAGAAATCCCTTGCTACAAATTCTTTTTGACGCCAGAGAGGGAAGAGTTGTGCTCAGCTCAAACTCTGATGGATAACTGTTGAACAAGTCAACAGATTTAAACGGGTGGAGAAGAGAGAATTTAGGAGTTTGGAAAATTCAAACTCGTTTGAACATGTGGTCAGGAGAAATTTGAGCAGTTGGCCAAATTTGAACTCTTGGTTGAGGAGGAGTAATCGGTTGGGAGTCTAGAGGGGGAAGTGCCGAAATTGCTAAGTCAAGCTAGGTGACATTTTTAGCTAAGTCTGGCATCAGTGCATTCGGTTGTGAGCCAAAGCCAAAACCCCCTTAGTCTTGTCGATTTTCCCTCTAGCACAAAAGCCGAAATCCCTTTTTGCACCTGTCGAATTCTCTTTGAAGCACCTAGCCGAATGCCCATCTAAACTTCCTTAGTGCCATTTCTTTTTCTTCTTCTTCTCAAGGTGCTTAGCTGAATTTACTTGGAACCAATTGAGCTCTCTCTCTTTCTTCTTTGAACCGAAACCCTTTGGCCGAATCTCTTCAAGGCCGAATCCCTTTCACTTCTTTCTCTCTTTTCTTTCATATTTGTTCAAAACCCCATCAACATCTCTTCTTCTCAAATCGACAACCTTCTTTTCTCTTCATTCTCTCTTGTGCCGAAAGTCCATCAATCTTCTCTTGATTCTTTGCAAAGCCGAATCTCTTTTTCTCTTCTTTCAAAAGCCATAGCCGAAACTCCTTTGATTGTTCCACCACCATTGCCGAAATCTCCCTTTACTCTTCTCTTCTTATTCCAACACTTTGGCCGAATATCAATCAAGGGTAGATCTCTTTGGTCTTCTTCTCTAATCGGTTTTGGAGTGGGTAAGTGTTCTTGGCTGAATCTCTTCTATTTTCTTCTTCTTTTCTCTGTCGACTTACATAGAACCAAAAGCCGAATTTCGGCATTTGTTTTGGCTCTCATTCATCTGTGAAATCGGTTTCTCCTAGGTTCTTCGGGTTTAGAAGCAGTGGATCGTGGTCCTCTACTTTCTCTACCAATCGGTTTCATTAGGACTGTGGTAAGGTCTCATGCCGATTCATTCTTCCCCTTATTCTTTTGAAAAGCCGAAGGCTATTCTTTGTATGTGGTTGAATGTTGGCGATTGTAGGGAAGGCCGAGATCTCGCATATCTCGGGTTGTGGCTAGTATTCGAAAAGCGTTAAGGTAAGGAGGGTTGCTAGATGCGTTAACTTTTCGGGATTTACAAGTGAAGCCGAATGGCTTTTGCTAATGATCTTGGTTTGGCCGAATGTAGGTAAAGGGGGTCTAGTGCGTTATATCGGGATCTTCGGGATTCAGTAGTCGCGTTAGTAACCAGGTGTGTAACTTATACACTTCATAATTGTTGTAAACTTGTTAATAACCTAAACTATGTTAAAAGCCGAAACTGTGTAGATTTCGATATGATACCTTTATGGGTATGAGCAAGGATTTCGGGTAAGTCCATTTTGTTGAGATTACGGTACATGATTTCTGATGATAATATCTATGTATGTTCGATATATGTCTAATGATTAAGCATGATGGCATGATTTGTATGTGCATTTCATTATTGTGGGTGATATGAGAAGAGGGGGAAGATTGATATCTGTGACTTTGGGTCACCAGTGGTTTGGCACCACCAATGGTTTGGTACCACAGTTGATTTCGTGACTTTGGGTCACGGAGGTTTGGCACCTCATAGCGACTCGTCCCAGTGGCTTAGCACCACGATGGGTTGGCCCCACATTTGATAAAACGGGATTATCGCGGTGATTTGGTATCACAATGTGGGTTGGCCTCACAATTGGATTATTCGTGACTTTGGGTCACCAGTGGTTTGGCACCACATTTTTATTGATATCAGTGACTTTGGGTCACCAGTGGTTTGGCACCACCAGTGGTTTGGTACCACACGGGGTAGAAAAAGGAGTTGTGGATGGCTAGGTTTGGGTGCATGATATGTTTGCTTGATTATGATTTGTGTAAGCACGTTGCTATAATCGGGAGGGGGATTATGCACTGAGTCTTGGTGACTCACCTTCTCCCTTATCTTTTCAGGTGATTCGTAGATCGCGGATGAGGAGCCGGGTAGACTCGAGGTGACTATGCGATAATTGCTTCGATTTTACATGGACATTTGATTTGGGTATTTTACTTTAAATTCTGGTTTTTATTTGGGTTTGTAACAGGGCCTTTAAATTATGTTTTGGATTATTTTATCTGCTTTGGATTTGGTTTTAAATATGACTAAGTAATTACTTGATTTGCTTTAATAACTTTTGATAATCAAAGTTTTCAAACTAAACTACGCAAATGAGTTTTCTAAACTCTACCATCGGGTAATACAATTCACATGATTTCAAAGCAACTTAACATTTTTCACTATACATACATCGGTTTTCCCCAAACACAAGCAATCGAAGAGTTTTCACCGAAAATAAACCGGTAACCTGTTTTCTTCGAATCGTTTTCACTCTGTGACATGCCAGATTCGGTCGTGGTGTGTTGACTGGGTTTGGGGTGTTACATATCCTCTTTGGAGGGGTTTTTCCACATTAAATTTGTGTGTTCAATTTCTCAATTTATTCCGCTATTTTTTTTTACTTGTTGCTTAATTGGGTCGATCCTAACACCAACTATTCCCCGACTACGTCTAACATTTTTTAATAGGGAATTAATATCATAATCATCATAGTATTATCATCTCAATATTTATATACATATCAAAATCATCATTCAAAGTTTGTAGGGAAAGATACCATTATCTCAATATATATTCATACTTGATTATAATGACTAATTAATCTACGAAAGCAAATTGAAATTGAATTATAGAAGCATAAACCACAAAAGCTATACGACATCCGTCTTTTCATACTTGATTATAATGACTAATTAATCTACGAAAGCAAATTGTAATTGAATTATAAAAGCACAAACCACAAAAGCTATACGACGTCTGTTTGTCTTTTCCTTTCCTTTCACATTTGACGTTCCAATGTCGTCTTTGACTACATTCAATAATACAATTACGAAAATGTCATTAATTACAAAAATCAGCAGAAGTCAACGAAATCAAACATGGATGCATTTAATTCAATTAAATCATTTAAAACCCTAATTATCTGAAAACTCGTATCTTGTGATTTACTCGATCAAATTTGAATACAATTTAATAATTATAGTATAGGGACCTCCAAAACTTATTATTCAAATAACAAACCCTATTATTTTCACCTTTTATAATTAAATCCCTAATATTAGAGAATTCATCATTTAGTACAAATTTAATTTAAGTTTAAATCAATATTGCATAACACATTTTTACCAAGCTCTTATTACAATTCCATCTATCACTAAACATGCATAATTTAAATTCTTAATATCAAAATTTTCTAAAATTTTCAACCAAACTCAATTAAAAATCATCATTTTCAAAATCTATAGCATGGGTTACCATTATCTAACATTCCTTATAAAAATTCTAACAAGAATTAAAAGAAAAGCTTACCATTTTTTCTTGTTTGGCTCACCGCAATGGTGAAAGAGTTAAGGGAATGTTCTTTCTTGTTTCTTTTGTTATGGCCGAATATGCAGAAGAGAGAAGAAGAGTGTGTTCTATTTCCTTCACCATGTTTTATTGGGAGGCCGGGCAAACATGTTTACCATTTGGTTCGTGATGGTTTTGATATTAGATAAATTACTTAAGGTAAGCTATAGATTTAGTCACTTATGTATAATTTAAATTATGTTTTGGTCATTAAATTTTAAAAAATTATGATATAATCATTAAAATTATCAATTTATTACGTTTTGGTCACTGGATCATTAACAATGTAATAAAAAACTAATGTGACACACTAAATCATTCTTTCATGTGAAAATTTTAGGTTAAATTACATAGTTAATCCTTATATTTTTTTTCTTTTTCAACAATTATTTTTCCGTTGGCTTAATACACATTTAGTCCCTCGATTTGGCACTTTCTTTTAAGTTAGTATTTATGTTTTGGAAAATTCTAAAAATATATTTTTATAAACCATTCTTATCCTCCTTTTATTTTATTTTTTTAAATTTGTGACATATGGAAGGAATGGAAAGGAAGGAGGCTTTAGAAGTTTTTTTCTTTTTTTTTTTTGTTTTCATATAATCTATAAAATTGTTGTCATATGTAAGGTATCAACCGAGGTAATAACACTCATAGTTTGACTAATATATGAATATGTAGTTTAAAATTAAGCCTTTTGAAATTTATCAGTTTTTATCTTAGGTTTGGTTTCCGATGGAAAATGTGTGATCATATCATTTACATCAACTCAAGGAGATTAAAGTTTTAGATTTTGATGATGACAAGTGTCTGTTTGAAATGAAAGCAATATCTCCTGCGATGCTCACAATACATAAATTAACCAAACAACTATTGAGTTTATCAAGGAGTTCAAGTTATGGCCTTTTCAATGATTCTACTTTGTTGCGCTTTCCTAGTGAAACTTATATGTTTTTATTACCTTAATCAATATTTATAAATTCATTCAAGGTTACATTATTGAGATAATTACATTTGAATCTAATGTTATCAGATACCTTCTTTTAAAAGGTAGCTCATCAACTAAGTTCAACTTCTTTCCATTTTTAGAAAATTCTAAAAATATGTTTTTGTAAATTGTAAGGATCAATTTAAGAGAATGTGCCAAATTTAGAGACCAAACATGTATTTATGTAACAGAAAATAAAAGAAAAAATAAATTACTCAAAAAGGAAAAATATAAGGATTAATTATGCATTTTGACGTTTAAATATTTGTTTGAAACGATGATTTAAAATTAATGTGACATGTCAGCTTGTTTTTACATCGTTAACAACAGTTAATGACTTAGTGACCTAAAAATAAATCGATAATATTAGTGACCATATCGTAACTTTTTCAAATTTGGTAACCAAAAACGTAATTTAAACCATACATAAATGACTACATATGTAGTTTACCCATTGTTTTATAATTTGAGTTGGTAAATTAAATTATTTTTATTTAAATTTAATTACAAAAATATATTAATGCCTTATCCTATGATCAATGTACACATAGAGAATTGAGTAAATTGGGCTTGCCTAATCCACCAAGATTAACTCAATCTCCAAATTATTTTAGAAGACTTGCCCACTTGAAACCTGATGACTCAATAAATACTTTAGTAATTTGTAGTTTACTAAATAAATTTGAACTCTAAGAGATAAAATATAACGATTCGATTTTTAGTGGTGTCTGAAAAGGTGGTTTCGAGACCCTATTTTCATAAACTGAACCCATAAATATTTTTAATAAATCTTTACAAAGTTATTTTATAAATGAATTGAACTTTGGATAAGTAAATTAGTCAAAACTATGTTTAATTAGGGTTTAAGGACTAAATTATAAAGTTTAATTGCTATAGATTTTTAATTAAGAAATGAAGTGAGGATTTAAAATGCAATTAATCTAAGGTCTAAAATAGCAATTAGACCAATTAGAATTGAGGCCAGTGTTTAAAGATTATTAAATTAATTAATTAAAAGTTTATTTAATTAAAAATTATGATTTAATAACTTATAACATTATATTGTATATTATAATGTTAGTGGAGGAAGAGGACATTATTCTTCATCATCTTCCTCCCAAAATCGAAGCAAAAGAAAAAGAAAAACCTAACGAACATTGGAAGCTTTTGCCGTTCAATATAGTCTCTCTTTTTTTATAATTTTTATGTTTTTGAGATCATAGAAATTTGATCTAGTTAGTTTATGTACTAATTTGTAAAATTTCTAAAATTTTAGAAAGTTTTCATTGATTATTTCTTGAAGTTTTAGGTGTTAAATTGATAGATTTTAAGCTTAGATGTGAAAAAAGGATTAAATTGTAAAGTTAATTGATAGTTTCGTAACGTAAATTTGAATATAGAAATAAGAATAGGAGATTCCTATTGGACAATAGTGAAATCAAATTTTAATTTTGAGTTTTAAATTAAAAGTTATGTTAGTCTCGATTTTAGGGACTAAATTGAATAGATTGCAAAATTTATACAAATTGATAATTGAATGTGAATTGGGTGATAATTAATAATGATATATGTTTTAAGTCAATCCGTAGCTAACTTCGATCCAAATTCTTCGAGAAGGAAAGAAAAATCCAAAGCCGTCGATGAATAGCTCGGAGTTTCCAATTTGTATTTCTATGATGGAATTGAATGTTTATTCATTATAACTAATGTATGTAAGTGATTAAGCATATGATACAATAATGTTGTGAGTTTGAACAAGTTTATATGTATAGATGTGGTATAAAATGGTTAGGTAATTTGTGAAATATATTGTGGAATGGAAAAAGAAGAATTCGGTAGGAAAATTGTATGTGGATTGATTTGTGAATTGAATTTGAATTAGGTGCATACATATGCATAAGCTTGTTAATATTATCTTAAATTATATAAATATCACTGAGTTTTATTACTCAGCGTGCGGTTTGCTTTTTCGTGCGCAGGTTGTCCCAAATGAAATCTCGTGCATTGACTCCAGCATCCAGTCAAGATCCCGGACTTGACAATGTTTGTATAAATCTCTTTTGTCGATTATAAGGCATGTACCTAAGTTGAGTCAAGCTTGGTAAATATATTTATGTGTATTTGCACTTATGGTTAATGGTAAATGTTAGGTTTTGGTGTATGCATATAGCACATAATAGAGTTAAAGGTAGTTTGCAATGGTTAGAAATGTTGAAAACATATATGTATATATATACATAAATTTGGTGGAATAGATAAATGTATAAATGGTGTAAATGGTTTGTAAGTAATTAGGTAATGACCTAATTGTTGAATATGGTATGAATTTGCATGATTAGAATTTATATATATGTATAATGTTGGCAAGTTAGCTTGGTTTGTAAATGAAGCTTGTGTATGTGGTTGAATATGGTATAAACATAAATAAATGGTTAGTGCCTTGTTGACATAGGTGTGTTTTGATCATGTTGGAAGGTTTAGATAGGTGAATTGGTACTTTTAGGATGTGTTTTAGCATGAAGCAAAGTGATATATGGTTATGCTAGATCCGTGTTCATGATAGGTGAAAATGCTAAGTTAATGAATGATTGATTTTTTTAGATTGATAATGAATGTAACACCCTCTACCTGACTCGAATTACCATATCTAGATATTGGATGTCACAACACAAAATATTTAACAGAAATTTAAACTACCATCGAAAATTATATTTAAACATAGCTATTATTTCTTTTGAATTGTTCTTTAATATAAAAGAGGATATTAAACAATTACATTCCGGTTCTAAGCAATGTACAACGATACGATATAAAACTTTATTAAAAACATACTCTTTGTGGCATAGAGAACTATACGCCATACTCCTAAGATGTCCTCTATATGCATAATATCCCAACTTGTTGCTATCCTAGTGCATTCCTGGCATGGTCCATTTTGGCGTACACACTCTACAGCAAAGCCTGAGATAAGAACAAACGCTTGTAAGTTCACACAACTTAGTGAGTTTTAACCCAAATTTCCTTAAAACCTTTCCTGTTGAACTTCTCATCTTGAAGATCTTAGATATCATCTTTTTCCTTGGCGGATACTTCCCTATATCTGCGTATACATATTCATCCACTTCTTTGCTTGACTAATCTATTCACGAATCATCCTTTGGACTGATTCCAGATTTCTTTAATCAATACTTGCAATTAATATGTACATCTCCAAAAGAATATCCATACAGAACCTACCTTCGGCGAAATCTTCTTCAAATAGACATAGAATACTTTTTTCCTCAGGATGGTTACTCACAAACACTATTCTTGGCGGATAGTAAAACTAGCGGATCTCTTAAGTTGAACTCCATATTAATATTAATTCTGGTATATTCTCGTATTGATTCTAGTAGCTATCAGATTTCCAATCAGATCATATCCTGAATCAACCCCCAAATCATAACTTATTCTGATAATGAAACGTTCCAAATCATCTAGTAGAATTTCAGATGACTATGTTACATAACATGAGAACGCCCAACTTGACAAACAGCTTAGATTCTAGATTGCTTCTAAACGAGACATGAAAAACAATTCAGATTTGGCGGTTACTAAATAACTTAGATTACTTCCTTAAATAGTGTAGACAAACTCAGGTCCAATAAACACTTAAACCTTTCATAACTACAAATATGCCAATTTCATGTATTGATAGATTAATATTGCGGATACACCCTTCAGATAAGACCACTGGAGACTCTTTCAGAAGTTTTACTTCGATCATATTCAAATTATACCATAAGACTAACCAAACAGATATATCATTTAACTTACCAATCCTCTATCATCATATTAATTAGCAGATAAGTCTCGAAGTTTACCCAGATCACGACACTGAAGAGTTCAACTAGACTTCACCACAAGGGCGTTATAGAATGCATAACATAAATATCACAGAATAAGCCACACAGGCTTCATCGAATATGCCATAAAGGCCTTACAAAACACGCCACAAAGGCGTCATAAAGAATTACGTATTTACTGTCCCGTCAGAGTATCTTAGAGATTTCCATGGGGTTTCTTCTACATGGTCTTATACATAACTTCATGTCGTGATCTACCAGTCCAATCCATATTTCACTAGAGACATCACCATGAGTGTTTTCATCATCATATAAGGCCATGGGTCTCAGCCACATGGTCTTATACATACTCTCATGTCATGATCTGCCAGTCCAGTCCTTATCTCACTAAAGGCATCACCATGAGTATTTTCGTTGTCACAATTATTTGTCTGTCCGGTTCGCAATGTCCCTACCCTAATTGAGGCATCACAAATGGATGTTGGTTTATCCAACACAGTATACACTTACTAAGATTCATTTTCATACCTGACTTGTTCATATTCTCTTAAGAAAATTAACCTTTCCACACCTGATTTCTGATGCGTTTACATTACACATCCTTTTATTCATACAATAACTCATTTACCTAAAATGCGAACATGTAGTGACATTACTATGCTTCACACACTTACTAGTTATCTAAGATGTTATCATTATATATATATCTCTATTTAAATAGTTAACATGCAGAAACCAAGATAGAGACTCCTCTGATACTCACATTTACTGCAGGTCAAAGTTTCAAACCCCGAACATCATTCACAAACTAGTAACAGCAATAACAGAAGGTGAAACATCTACTGATGAGCTCAAAAACTTAGCTTCAAACTGTCTAAAGAAGAAGAGAACATTTAAGTTTAAGAAGAAGAACGAGAGAGTAATATTGAAGGAAGAAAAACCATTCGAACGTTCCCTTCTCACCATATATATATACACCCAGTGCCTATTAACGGATCCTGACAAGTGTCAAATGCATACAGAAGTTGTCCATTTAATGTCCTACAAAAATCGGAGAAAATATAAAAGAAAATCCAATGTCGATGCTATTTGACTGGTCAAACCATTTAGTTGACCCTTAACCAATCACTTTACAAAACTCATTTTGCACATCATTCGAGTAAACTTGGCGTACTATACCTATTGGCGATAACTCAAATATGGCATGGCCTTGAAGACTCTTTAATTCTCTATAGCTTTCTCATATGTTTGATAGGCATGTGTTATACTCACCAAAACTCTGAGGTGTACTCTTCACTTGTCATACTCCTTCAATTGAAGAATACTACAAGAATTAAATCTTAAGATACTTCTATGGGCAAATACTCTATGCAGAAAACATTAGTTCGCTAGAAGCTCATAAATTGGCGGACTAACCACCAAAGTACGCCAAAATAGGTAACCTTCACATCTATTCACCTTTTTCACTTAAAGGTAACCTTCATTAATCAATTTCATAAAGATATTATACATTTCTCATGATATCAATCATATTAAAACATAATACAATTACGTTGATTTATTACACACAAACTTATCTCGTTATCAAAATGTGTATAATTGTTCGATTTAGTCCACCATATTGTTCTTTCCTCGGTTTCGATCCGGACTTCTTGTTTCTTGATCTATAATGACAATTTCACTTGTTTAATGATCACATTGACTAAAATAACCCATGAATCATACTTTGGCAAAATTACTATTTTGCCCCTCAACTTTCACATATTTACAAAATAGTCCCTAGGCTCGTATAATGACATGTACTCATTTCCTTGGTTACCCAAGCCTAGCCAAACATTTATTGAGCTTACAACAGTTCACACTTTCCTTCAAAACTGATTTTTACTACACATTTTATCACTTTTACATCTAGGTCCTTTTTATGAATTTTCCATGAAAATCACTTATAAAAAGATGTTTATCATACATCAAACTTTCATATTCCTCCATTAAACATCAAAATACATGCATGTCATGCATGGGTAAATTTTTAAACATGAACCCTAGCTCAAAATAAGGGTAAAAATAGCTAAATCAAGCTACGAGGATCTCAAAAATACATAGAACATTAAAAACGGGGCTAGGAGGTACTTACAATCAAGCTTGAAAGTTGAAGAAACCCTAGCTATGGTGTCCTTAAGAATTTCGGCCAAGCATGGAGAAGATGGGCACCATTTTTGACTTCTTTTTCCCTTTTTATTAGTTTATTAACCAAATGACTAAAATGCCCTTAAGGCCCATTTCTTGAGATTTTTCCTTCCCATGTCTATTTTTGTCCATCATAAGTTATAATGGTCTAATTGCTAAATAAGGACCTCTAATAAATTTTCTATTGCTATCTCATACTTGAATCTTCTAGAATCTCATATTTTTCAATCTTTGCAATTTAGTCCTAATGAATAAATTGATCACTAAATTATAAAATTTCTTAATGAAATTTTCACATAATCATGCAAACATGTCATAGACCTCATAAAAACCATAAAACACATATTTCTACCTCGAATTTGTGGTCTCGCAACCACTATTCCGACTAGGCCCTAAATTGGGCTATTACAATTCTCTCCCCTTAGGGATTTTCGTCCCCGAAATTCTTACCGGTAAAAAGGTTGGGATATTGGTTTCTCATTGCCTCCTCGGGCTCCCATGTAGCCTCTTCTACCCCATGTCTTTTCCATAGTACTTTCACAAGGGCTATACTTTTATTTCTTAACTGTTTAACTTCTCGTGCCAAAATCTTAACCGGCTCTTCACCATAAGTCATGTCTGGTTGAATTTCAACCTCTATCGGTACAATCACATGCGAAGGGCCTGATCGGTATCGACGTAACATAGACACGTGGAATACATCATGAATCTTTTCCAACTCAAATGGCAATGCCAACCAATAGGCTACCAGTCCTATCCTCTCAGTAATCTCATACGGTCCGATAAAGCGCGGACTCAACTTGCCTTTTCGGCCAAATCTGAGAACCTTCTTCCATGGTGATACTTTCAAAAATACCTTATCGCCAACTTGAAACTCAATCTCTTTCCGTTTCAAATCCGCGTAGGACTTTTGTCTGTCTGAAGTAGCTTTCAAACAATCATGAATCACTTTCACTTTCTCTTCGGTTTCTCTGACCAGATCGACTCCATGAATCTGGTTCTATCTGAGTTCGGTCCAATACAAAGGCGATCAGCACTTACGCCCATATAATGCCTCATAAGGCGCCATTTTCAAGCTCGACTGAAAACTATTATTGTAGACAAATTCTACTAATGGTAAGTACTTTTCCCAATTACCTTGGAATTCCAAAACACAGCATCGGAGCATGTCCTCAAGTATCTGTATTACCCTCTCCGACTGTCCTTTGGTTTGCGGATGGAAAGCTGTACTAAAATTCAATTTTGTGCCCAAGGCTTCTTGCACCTTTTTTCCAAAATCGTGATGTAAATCTCGGATCTCTATCCGATATAATCGACAACGGTACTCCTTGAAGTCTCACAATTTCTGACACATATAAATCTGTCAACTTATCAAGCGAATAGTCAATGCGTACTGGTATAAAATGAGCCAATTTTGTAAGTCTATCAACCAAAACCCATACAACTTCTTTCTTTTTCGATGTTAAGGGAAAACCTGTCACAAAGTCTATAGTAATACGATCCCATTTCCACTCGAGAACCATAATAGGCTGAAGTAAACCCGAAGGTACTTGGTGTTCAGCTTTCACTTACTGACAAATCAAGCATCTCGATACAAATTTGGAAATGTCTTTCTTCATACTCGGCCACCAATACCATTTCTTCAAGTCACTATACATCTTTGTACTGCTCGGATGTACAGATAAACATCCACTATGTGCTTCATGTAAAATTTTTCGAATAAGTTCATCGTCCCTTGGTACACAGACTCTATCTCAGAACATCAAACATCCATCCGAATTGATACGAAAGTCTGATTCCATACCTGATTCACATTGAACTCTTTTGGCTTGCAACTCACTGTCACCTTTCTGAGCTTCAAAAATCTCTTGGAGAAACATCGGTCTAGCTCTCAACTCAGCTAGAATAGACCCATCATCCGATAAGGCCAACTGTGTATTCATAACTCTCAATGCGAACAAATATTTCCTACTCAAAGCATCAGCGACCACATTCGCCTTTCCCGGGTGGTAGTCGATCACTAACTCGTAATCATTTATTAACTCTAACCACCTTCGTTGCCTTAGGTTCAATTCCTTTTGAGTCATCAAGTACTTTAGACTTTTATGATCAGTGAATACCAGACATTTCTCACCATACAAGTAGTGTCTCTAAATCTTCAATGCAAATACAATGGCAGCTAACTCCAAATCATGTGTCAGGTAATTCTTCTCATGCGGCTTTAACTTTCTAGAAACATAAGCGATCACCCTGCCCTCTTGCATGAGTACACAACCCAATCCATTCAGGGATGCATCACTATAAACCACAAATTCTTTTCCCGGTTCAGGTTGCACCAAAACTGGAGTCTCGGTCAACATTGCCTTTAGTTTCTCAAAACTCTGTTGGCACTTTTTTGTCCATTCAAACTTTACATCTTTTTGTAATAACCGTGTCATCGGAGTAGCTATCATAGAAAATCCCTTGACAAACCGTCTGTAATAACCAGCTAGGCCCAGAAAACTTCTAACCTCAGATATATTTCTTGGCGGTTTCCAATCAACAATTGCTGAAATCTTACTCGGGTCGACTCGAATACCATCACCCAAAACAATGTGCCCCAAAAATCTGACTTCTTTAAGCCAAAATTCACTTTTACTAAACTTGGCATACAACTGATTATCTCGTAAAATTTGCAGAACCATTCTCAAGTGTTCAGCATGCTCATTCTCATCACGAGAGTAAATCAGTATATCATCAATAAAAACTAAAACAAATTTATCCAAATATGGCCAAAAGATGCAATTCATTAAGTCCATAAACACGGTAGGGGCGTTGGTTAAACCAAAAGGCATGACTAAAAATTCATAGTGACCATACCTTGTCCGAAATGTAGTTTTCGGCACATCTGCGTCTTTGACTCTCAACTGGTAATAACTGGACCTCAAGTCTATCTTGGAAAACACAGTGGCTCCCTTCAATTGGTCAAACAAATCATCGATCCTTGGCAGTGGATCCTTTTTCTTTACGGTTACCTTATTAAGTTGTCGATAATCTATACATAACCCCATGGAACCATCTTTCTTTTTCACAAATAATACGGGAGCACCCCACGGAGAATAACTTGGTCTTGCGAAACCTTTATCCGTCAACTCTTGTAACTGTGCCTTCAATTCTTTCAACTCGGTTGGAGCCATCTTGTACGGAGCAATTGAAATAGGGGCAGTACCAGGGGTCAATTTAATGCCAACTTCAATCTCTCTAACCGGAGGCAACCCTGGCAATTCTTTTGGAAATACATCTGGATACTCACATACTATAGGCACTGATTCAATTCTTAACTCAGTCTCTTTGACATTCATCACAAAGGCAAGATAAGCTTCATATCCCTTTCTTACATATTTTTGGGCAGACATAGGAGAAATCACTACAAGCAACCTGTCATGTTCATCTGATTCAACACGAATAATATCCCCATTTTCACATTTTAACTCAATAAGTTTCCTTCCACAATTTACTATCACATTATGAGTAGTTAACCAATCCATACCAAGAATTACATCGAATTCATCAAATGGCAACAGCATGAGATTTTTCGGAAAATAATGACCTCTAATCATCAAAGGGCAATCTTTGCATACTTTATCAACTAACACACATTTGCCTAGGGGATTTGACACCTTTATCACAAATTCTGTAGACTCTACAGGCATATTCATGCTAGATACTAATTTCATGCAAATATACGAGTGGGTAGATCTCGGATCAATTAAAGCAACAACATGAGTATCATAGAGAGAAAATGTACCCGTGATTACATCAGGGGATGATGCCTCTTCGTGAGCGCGAATAGCATAGGTCCTCGCAGGCGCTCTACCCTCAGATTTTGCAGTCTGCTCTCTAGATGTATTCTTACTACTTGTTCCGCTTCCTGGATTCCTCTGTAGTCTCCCTCTAGTAGTACTACCCGATCTTACACTCTGAAATTTCTCTTTTTCATCCATCTCGGGACATTCTCCAATAAAATGATCTTGGGATCCACACTTGAAACAAGCTCTCTCGTGTGCTTGGGACTCACCGGGGTGACGTCTGCCACACTGCAGACACTCCGGTCTACTTGGTCGAGCGTTACCAACACTAGCAATTAAGGTGGTCTGAGCTTTAGAACCCGAGTACTGTTTACCTTTACTTTGGTTTGAAAACCTAGCTGAAGTGGCTGATCAGTAGTGAACTCTCTTGATTTCTTGGATGAGGATTGAAATGACTTGCTCAAATGTCTCTTCCTCGAGTCACGAGACTCGATTTCAGCCTTTCTTTTCTCTTTAGCCAATTCATCGGCCTTGCAAGCTCTATCTACTAACACAACAAATTATTTTAGTTCTAGGACACCAACATACAATCGGATCTCCTCATTTAACCCATCCTCAAACCTTTTACACATAATGGCTTGTAACAACCCGACTTAGGGCCTAGTCAGAATAGTGGTGCGAGACCACAAATTCGAAGTAGAAATATGTGTTTTAATGATTTTTATGAGGCTTACGAGGTGTTTGCATGATTGTGTGAAAATTTCATGAAGAAGTTTTATTGATTAGTGATTAAATTGTCCATTAGGACTAAATTGCAGAGAATAGAAAATATGAGATTCTAGAAGATTCAAGTATGAAATAGAATTATAAAAATTTCTAGAGGTCCTTATTTATAAAATTAGACCAATATATTTGATGATGGATAAAAAATGGACATGGGAAGGAAAAATCTCAAGAAAGGGGCATTAAGGGCATTTTTGTCATTTGGTAAATAAAAGATTAAAAAGGGAAAAAGAAGTCAAAAATGGTGTCCATCTTCTTCCCTAAGTGCCAAAATTTTGAGGAGAAGCCATAGCTAGGGTTTCTTCAACTTCCAAGCTTGATAGTAAATGCATCCTAGCCCCGTTTTTAATGTTCTTCGTATTTTTGAGACCCTCGTAGCTCGGTTTAGCTATTTCTAGCTATATTTTGAGCTAGGGTTCATGTTCAAAAATTTACCCATGTATGAAATGCATGTATTTTGATGTTTTATGGAAGAATATAAAAGTTTGATGTATGATAAACATCTTTTTCTAAGTGATTTTCATGAAAAATGCATAAAAGGTTCAAATTGTAAAAGTTGTAGAAATGGTCATACATGAGTGAAATAGTGGAAATTGAATGTTGCTATAGTTTAGAATATGATTCGGCTAGGCTTGAAATCCAAGAAAGTTGTATAAAAATCATTTTACGAGCCTAGGGGAAAAAGTGTAATTATGTAAAAGTTTAGGGGTAAAATTGTAATTTTTCCAAAATATGAAATTCGAATCGATTTAGTCAATGTGTGTATTTAACAAGTGAAATTATTATTATAGTTCAAGAAACACGAAGCCCGGATCGAAACTGAGGCAAGAACAAAATCGAGGACTAAATCGAGCATCGATATACATTTTGAGAATCGAGGTAAGTTTGTATGAAGTTAGAGTTTCATAATTTTTCGATATTTGAAACTACTCAATATTATGACAATGTATGTTATTGTTATGAAAATCGAGTGATAAAGCCTCGATGAAGAAATGGTGAAAATAAGTTATGAGAAATCCCGAATAAAGGTTCGGAATAATGAGGTTACCCATGTATTAGCATTGAATAAAGAAGGCTCCGTGTAAGACCATGTCTGGGATGTGGCATCGGCACCAAAGGAAGATCTCGTACAAGACCATGTCTAGGACATGGCGTCGACATTCATGTACGATCTCGTATAAGACCATATCTGGGATATGGCATCGACATCGAGCTATAAGATCCCGTGTAAGACCATATCTGGGATATGGCATCGGCATCAAGGGGTGAATCCATGTAAGACCATATCTGGGATATGGCGTTGGCATCAAGTTTCATGAACGATGAGTTCAAGTATCCTACGATAATTTGGTTAATTCGTGAGCAAAAGAGCTAAGTATGTAAAATGGTATAGGGTAAAATTCGTTTATGGATGACCTTGAGTTTATTCATGATAAGAATGATGAAGAATTGAGTTTATGTTCATGCTAGCACATGTGCTAAGTTATTTGATTGAGTGATACAGGTACCATGATTAAGTACAAGTTAAGAAATCATAATGTGACATGAGATGGGTAAGAATAAGTGTGAGTAAGTATGAATAAGCATGCCTAAGCATTTGAGACTTATGTTGCTATTGTTTCATAAGATGGATGAAATTAGTTTAAGCAATTATATGCTTTAGAATTTCATGCAAACTTACTAAGCTATGTGCTTACCCCTCTCTTTTCCCTTTTCCTTGTAGTTTTGCCAAGTTAGCTCGAAGATCACGGAACGTCGGAGCTCGGATCACACTATCAACCGTTCCTTTGGTATAGTAAAGTTAAATTCATTTTGAGTATGGCATGTATAGGAACTTGATCATTTTGTGTCATATCATATTTGAAGGCCAAAGGGTTGGCTATTAATGTTTTACACTCATTTTGTAAATGGCCATGGTGAATTGGCCAATATTGTTAAGTTTATGTTATAAAGTTGATAAGTTAAATTAAATGAATGTTCATGCGAGTAATTGAGTAAAGTACGGGTGGAATGAATGATAATTTAAGGATTCTTAAGAGTTTATTATTGATATGTTATGTGATTCTTGTGATGAAATGAATGAGTTTATGTTTTAGGGTGGCAAGAAGGCTTGGAAAATAGCCTTAAACTGTCCACACGGGTAGGCGTGTGTCTAGGCCGTGTGTGACACACGGCCAGTCCCATGGGTGTGTTAGTAGGCCGTGTGTCCCCTGTATTTAATTGCGAGAATTCGATTTTTCACAAGGACCAGCACACGGGCGTGTGCTTAGGCCGTGTGCTCCTCAAGGGTTTGCTGATGGCATAAACAGAATACCCCTAGTTTTCACACACGGGTGAGGACACGGGCATGTCTAGGCCGTGTGAAGGACACGGGCCATTGACACGAGCGTGTGTCCGGCCGTGTGAAAACCCCTGTAGGTTCGAATTGAAAACAAATTCTACATGGGCTAGGGACATAGGCGTGTGTGACCACACGGCCTACCCACACGGGCGTGTCCCATGTCACACGGGCATGTGACCCCTGTCTAGGCGAAAATTTTCAAAGAATGTAAAAGTTTCTGGTCGAACTCCGAAACCTCACGGATATGTGTTTAAGGCCTCGTAGGCCCATATTATGCATGTTATGGTTAAGAAAGAAAAGTTTTAAGTTGGAATGAAATTTTATAGCCCGTAATTACATGTTCAAGCAAAGTCAAGCATGGTAATGCCTCGTATCCGATTCCGGCGTCGGACTCGGGTAAGGGGTGTTACATGGCTTCAGTGGATACACACTCTCGAGCGTATTTACTGAGCCTTACAAACTCACGTTCGTATTCGGTTATCGTCATTCGTCCTTGCTTCAGCTCAAGGAATTCCTTTCTTTTCTCGTCGATGAACCTTTGCCTAATATACTTCTTTCGAAACTCTTCTTAGAAAAATTCCCAATTAATTCTCTCCTTTGGTACAATCGACACAAGGGTATTCCAACACTGATAAGCCGAATCTCTTAAAAGAGACACAACACACTTCATACACTCTTCAGGTGTGCATGATAGTTCATCAAATACTCTGATAGTATTTTCAAGCCAAAATTCTGCTCTTTCCAGATCATCATCCTTATTAGCTCGAAATTCCTCAGCTCCTTGTTTTTGGATTCTATCAACAGGGGGCTTTTCCCTTCTTACTACTTCTACAACTTGGGGAGCTACAGGGGTAGGCTGAGGAATAGGTGGGGGTGGAGGGGGTTGCGCGTTTGGGTTCATTCGAACGAACTCTGTATACCAGGCATTCATCATGTGGAGAAAGGCTTCCCTAGCCTCTTCTTCTCCTCTCTGACTCACAGTCATTGGTCTATTCTCATTTTTAGTTGGCACCGTCCCTTGGGCGAGAGCCGACGCGTTACTCTCTACATCATTCGCCACAGCTTTGTCGGGATCCATTTACTATATGAAAACACAATTTAAATCGTCAGGAGTCGTCACACTATCATTATGTAAATACTCATATGTATGGCATGTATAGCTAGACTCGTGCTTACGCTACGTTAGTCTGAGAATCGACTAAACCGTAGCTCTGATACTACTAAATGTAACACCCCTTACCCGTATTCGACACCGGAATAGGGTACGAGGCATTAACGGACTTAACTTACTTAGTTCTTACAAAATCGACCATAAATTTCTTGGAACTTTAAAACCCTTCATTCATGATCCTATAGTCCCTATTACAAGCCTATAAGACTCGAAACGAACAAATAAAGCAAATCGGGATGAAATCAAAAACTTACAATCACTTAGAAAATTTTTACTCAAAATAGGGCTACACGCCCGTGTGGAATGGGACACGCCCATGTGGATTTTACTTTTCATTTCGAACCTACAAGAGTTTTCACATGGCCTGGCACACGCCCGTGTCATGGCCCGTGCGTGAAAACCTTGGCATTCTGTTTATGACGTCAGCAGACACTTAGGGACACACGGCCAAGCCACACGCCCATGTGCTAGCCCGTGTGACGAACTGAAATTTTTGCAAGTTAGATGCAGGGGACACACGGCCAGACTACACACCCATGTGGCAGACCGTGTGGACAAATGTAAGGTTATCTACCAAGCCATTTGTCACCCTGAAAAACAACCACACTTATACTATTTCTAGCAACTCATGACATAACAATAATGCACCTCAAATATCCATAATCAAGGCATCCACATCTTAAATTCCAGTATATTCATCATGCTCATACTTCATACTTTATTCACACAATTTCATAGACTTGCACTTCATGAATTTCATCATCATTTAATAGATATAACTTAACTAGTTTTGGCCGATTCCAATGGCCATTTACAAAATGAATTGAGTAACATTAATAGCCAACACTTTAGCTAACCAATATGACATATAACAAAATGACCAAGTTCCTATACATGCCATATCCAAAATAATCAACTTTACTATACCAATGAATAGCTTGATGGTGTGAATCGAGCTCTGACGTTCTACGATCCCCGAGCTAGCTTGGCGGTACTACAAGAAAAGGGAAAAGAGAGGGGTAAGCATAAAGCTTAGTAAGTTTGCATGAAATAAATAACAACATAAAGGCTTAGGATAACATCCATACATTACATCGAGTAATAACTCAAATTCTCAAGCACATTGACATAACTTACTCATGCTTACTCTTACCGATCTCATATCACATATCGAACTCATTTCTCGTAAATTACTCATATATACCTGTGTCACTTCATCACATAACTTTAGCACTCTTACATCTTGAACATAAACTTAGCTCTTTATCCCGTTGAACCACTTGGAATATCGAAGGATACTCAAACTCGTCATTCACATAATACGATGCCAATGCCATATCCCAGATATGGTCTTACATGGGATCACTTCTTAATACCGATGTCATATCCCAGATATGGTCTTATACGGGATCTCATATCGATGTCGATGCCATATCCCAGTTATGGTCTTATACGAGATCGTATATCGACGCCATGTCCCAGACATGGTCTTACACCATTTCATATCGAAGCTAGGTCCCAGACATGGTATTACACGGAATCTCTATTCGATGCCGATTCCATATCCCAAATATGGTCTTATACGGGATCTCAATTAGGTGCCGAAGCCATGTCCCAGACATGGTCTTATACGGGACCTCCTTAATCTCATGTCATGACAATGGTATCCTTTCCATTCCTAAGGTTCAACCGGGACTTCAACTTAATAAAATTTTCATCATACTTTTATTGAGACTTCATTAATCAATTTCATAAAGATATTATACATTTCTCATGATATCAAGCATATTAAAACATAATATCATTACGTTGATTTATTACACAAAAACTTACCTCGTTATCAAAATGTGAATAATTGTTCGATTTAGTCCACCACCTTGTTCTTTCCTCGGTTTTGGTCTGAACTTCGTGTTTCTTGATATATAATGACAATTTCACTTATTTAATGATCACATTGACTAAAATAACCCATGAATCATACTTTGGCAAAATTACTATTTTGCCCTTCAACTTTCACATATTTACAAAATAGTCCCTAGGCTCGTATAATGACATGTACTCATCTCCTTGGTTACCCAAGCCTAGCCGAACACTTATTGAGCTTACAACAGCTCACACTTTCCTTCAAAACTGATTTTTACTACATATTTTATCACTTTTACATCTAGGTCCTTTTTATGAATTTTCCATGAAAATCACTTAGAAAAAGATGTTTATCATACATCAAACTTTCATATTCCTCCATTAAACATCAAAATACATGCATTTCATGCATGGGTAAATTTTTAAACATGAACCCTAGCTCAAAATAAGGGTAGAAATAGCTAAATCAAGCTACGAAGATCTCAAAAATACGTAGAACATTAAAAACGGGGCTAGGAGGTACTTACAATCAAGCTTGAAAGTTGAAGAAACCCTAGCTATGGTGTCCTTGAGAATTTCGGCCAAGCATGGAGAAGATGGACACCATTTTTTACTTCTTTTTCCCTTTTTATTAGTTTATTAACCAAATGACTAAAATGCCTTTAAGGCCCCTTTCTTGAGATTTTTCCTTCCCATGTCTATTTTTGTCCATCATAAGTTATAATTGTCTAATTGCTAAATAAGGACATCTAATAAATTTTCTATTGCTATCTCATACTTGAATCTTCTAGAATCTCATATTTTTCAATCTTTTCAATTTAGTCCTAATGAATAAATTGATCACTAAATTATAAAATATCTTCATGAAATTTTCATATAATCATGCAAACATGTCATAGACCTCATAAAAACCATAACACATATTTCTACCTCAGATTTGTTGTAACACCCCTAACCCGTATCCGTCACTGGAATAGGGTTAAGAGGCGTTACCAGACGAACGAAGACTTTTACGGACATTTCACAATATAACTCAACCAATGCGATCAAAGTGTCCCTTAAATAGGTCAACGATACCTTGACCATGCTTTAGAATAGGGCCGGGACTAAGCCGAACACATACAGAAATTCTCAGAAATTTAAAAATTTTTCAAAGTTACAGAGGTCACACGCCCGTGTGGGCAAGCCGTGTGCCTCCCACGTCCTCAGACACGCCCATGTGTCTAAGCCGTGTCAAAACATGGCATACATACTAACTTGTCCACACGGCCATGGACACGCCCGTTGCCTCACCCGTGGTCGACCCTGACTTCACCACACGGCCAGTCACACGCCCGTGTGTCCAGCCCGTGGTCGATCTTGACTTGTTTTGAATTTCAACCACGAGGGACACGGTCGAGCCACACTCCCGTGTGCTCAACTGTGTGGGCAATTATAGGCCATTTTCAAGGCCAAATTGCCACCCACACAAGGGTCATCCCTACAAGCTCAAATAATCAATATCCCATACACAATTAGTAACCAAAATCATGTCAAATGTTCAACCTATCATTCCATTTAATCACATTTCTAAATATGCCAACTTGTATGCCAAATAGCACATCTAAATCACATGTAAAACCAAGCATAATTCATCCACAATTTCACCAATTCACTAAGGCATCAATTCATCAATAAGCTTACCATTCATAAGACCATTTCATTGTCATCAAGCCATACCAAAACATGCATCATATACCATAATCACTTATGCATATTACCAACATTTATCTAGCCACATCACATGGCTAATTACACATCTCAAACGTGTTCCAAACATCTAGCCTATACATGACATACTTAGTATATACATTTCCATAAGGTACCAAAATGAGTTTGGGTAGTGTGATAATGATCCTTGACGATCCCAAGCCTTCAGTAGCTTTGACGATCTGTAAACAGAGTAAACATACACACAAAGTAAGCTTTCCAAAAGCTTAGTAAGCCATATACAAATAAACTTAACATATAATCATTCATAAACATAGTTATTTAAAATTATTATCACATTCTCATTTCAAGCACATAATAATCTCTTTGGCTCACTTGGTTTACCATTGCTTACCAATTCATCAAATCTCATATATCTCATTTGGTCATATCTCAAACATACATATATCTCAAATTTACCTTTGCATCAATGCACATACTTACTCACCTTTCATGCTTATACAAAGCATATATATATCAACGTACCTGAAACGGATATAGAACTCACATAGTCATTCATTTCTCGAACTTGCCCGTTGAACCATTCGGAATCTAATAGGATACTCAGAATGCTCGGAATAGTCATACAACGCGAACGTCCCAGACGTGGTCTTACATGTAATCAGATATCGATGCCACTGTCCCAGATAGGGTCTTACACGAATCAATACGATGCCAATGTCCCAGACATGGTCTTACACGTAAATCTCAAATCGATGCCAATGTCCCAGACGTGGTCTTACACGAAATCTCGAATCAATGCCAACGTCCCAGACGTGGTCTTACATGATATCAAATATCAGACACCTATGTCATGACATATGCTATCCTATCTATTCCTAGGTTCATGCGGGACTTCTCAGACTTTAACAACTTGTCGATATATACGTAAGCTCAGATTTCCCATACATTCCATCTCAATGGATATTCATAGCAATTCGAAACTCATATATACACAAATAATTCAATTCAAATACATTTATTTGTATAACGACTTACCTCGGATTCAAATATTTGATCGGATTCGGTTATTCGACAACTTTTGACTTTCCACGATCTAAGTCCGTTTTCTTCTGTTCTTGATCTATACATATTCAAATTTAATCCATTTATTCATCAATTCATTCAATTCAATCCAAAAAATCATATTTAGGGCAATTTATAAATTAGCCCTCACATTTTCACATTTGGACACTTTAGTCCCTATTTCACAAAATTACAAAATACACAAAATCACTAAATACCCATGCTTAGCCGAATATTACTCATGCTCATATGAGTCCATACATTTCATTTATTTCACAATTTAGTCCCTCAAATAAACATTTTCTCAATTACAACCAAATTGCTCAAATTCATCAAAACTCCAAAGACAAACTATGTTAATCAAACACATATCTTTCATATTTCATCTTCTAACATCACAAAACTCATGAATTCATCAATGGCACATTTCAAAATGTTCATCAATTCACAAAATTGAAGCATGGGTTTTGAAGAACACGAAGCAATGATTACAAAAACGTAAAAATTATCAAAAACCGATCAAAACCCATACCTTAATTTCGCTTTAAAGCTAGTCGAACCCTTAAAGTATTTCTTCCTTCTTTTTCTTCACTATATTCAGCCAACAAGATGAATAAAATGGCCATGTTTTTATGATTTGTTTTATTATAAAAGCTTTAACACATATTTTACTAATTTAACCTTTAATACAAAATATATATAACATAAAATATAAGGTCATTCTTGACCATTGCCATCCACTATCTCATTAATGGCTTAATTTCCTCATAAGGCCTCCTCATTTAAAAGCCACAACAAATAAGCACTTTTAAAAATATCATACTAGTTTTGCATTTAATGCAATTTAATCCTTTTCTCAAATTGAGCACACAAATAGACAAATTTTCATACGAGACTTTCACAAATGCTTAATCACATACAGTAGACACAGAAAATAATATTAAAATATTTTTTGAACTCTGATTTGTGGTCCCAAAACCACTGTTCCGACTAGGGTCTAAACCAGACTGTTACATTTGTGGTCTCGCGATCACTATTCCAACTAGGCCCTAAATTGGGCTGTTATAATGTTCATTCGTTGTCGGAGAAACTATAATCAATTAAAACATAATTTCTATTGATTAAACATTTTATAATCAGTAACATGTTCACTACATCATTATATTATAATGATCTATCGTAATTTGATAAGTCAAATTAGGCTCCCCATTATGCTTAAAGAGCTTATTCTCGAGCAATTTATATGTTTTTGTCGTGTTTTTACTTAGTTTTATCTTTTCGATTTAATAAGTGATTTAGTGTGTTTTACATTACTTTTGAGACCTAAATTGGTCAAATGAACCATAAGGACCCTAACGGTTAATTGAGTGTTGTAGGGAGACAACGGTGGCCCAAATGTGAATAAAAACATCACCCAGAAGGGTGGTATCGCTATATTGAAGCAAGGAAGTTGTGATACCCTTGACAATGTTGTAACAAGAAGAATTGAGGCCATCTACAGTGGTATCGCAATACTAGCCTTGGTATTGCAATACCCAACCTCCCAAGGACCCTCCCCCCATTTTGAGACTGTTGTGGATATTGCGATACCAAACCATGGGTATTGCTATTTCCCTGTCGAGAGGAGAGAAAAAATGACTACAAGGGTTTAGTTTTCTTGCTAAAAAATTAAAAGTTTGGCTGGAGAGAAAAGACATATAACATACAACACTTTAGCTTAGTTTTCTTGTTTTCTCTTCATCTTTTAGGGTTTACTTTTCTGCTCCCATTTGGTTTTTCTTTGTATTATGGCAGTTAGTTAAGTTAGTCATTATTGTAGCTAGACTTTATTTACTTACTTAGCCCCTTAAACTTCTTGTACTTTCATTTTAATCCTTAGTATTCATATAGCTCAGTTTTCTTTTTGTTTTGCCATTAAAAATCTGGTTTTTAAGTGCTATTTTACATTTCCTTTGTTTCCATTTTTATTACCTTCAAGCTTTTCTAAGAAAAGCTCAAGCCTTTATCATTATACTTGCATTTAACATTTATGCTTAGTTTTTATGATTGTTGGATGTTTGTTTTTTTAAATATGTTTATGTGTAGCTAAATCCTAAGTGATTGGTTGATGGAAGTGATGGCTAATTGATTTTTGGGTTCAAGGACTAAATCAAAAAAATATGACTAAATCAAATAGACTTCAAAACTTAGGATTAACGATCATAAGGGAAAATTAAGATAAGTAAGGCCGAGAAGAGATCTTATAGGGAATCAATTTGATAGTCTCGGGTTAGTTTGGTGAGGTTGAGAGATAAATCAGACTAGTTTGTTAAAATTGCTAAAGTTGAGGCCGAGAGGTAAAATTGAACTAATTTAGGAGTAATAATGATTTAGATCCCTAATTCGAAGGTTAAACAACCTCATGGAAATCAACCAACCGCTGATTATTATTGTATTTGTCAAAATTTGTTAGTTGTACATTTTGTTTTATTTACAATTTAGTCATTTTTTGTTTTTAGGTAATTAATTAGCGTAATTCAATTTGTGAATGGTCTGCCAAAATATAGTGCATAGTGAGTAGTTACCTAGACTCCTTTAATTGCATGTTTATAGTTTAGGAATTACTTAATCACCGAATCCTTTAGGTGCAACCCCTTGGAATACTCTAGTGTTCCATCAGACATTATAAATATTACAACTGACTCTATCCACTTGCAGTTAAAATCGCACCTTTAAAATTTCTTTATAAATTTGTTTTTTTATGTGCACTCGCGATAGCGGTCATATAATATATAATATTTTCCAGGGTTTACCCAAGCTTACGAAAGCTCTTATCATAACCCGAGACCATTGGAGGACTAAATTGCAAATTTTTAAAATATTTCAAGCTAGCATCGCGAATTTAGGGGTGCGGTGTTGCACCTCCAAATTAGTAGGTTGGCATCGCAACTCGAGGACTAAAATGTAAAGTTTCCAAACTTTACTTAGTTGGTGTCGCAACATCAGGGATACAATACCGCGACATTGAAGATAGTGAATTGACGTCGCAACCTCAAACATGGGACGTCGTGACGTTGAGGGCTAGTGTCACGACTTTTAGAGCAGTCTACTACAAGTTCAATCCCTTTTTTGTTTCACCCTATCAATCACATAATATGACTAATTTTAGGACCTGTAATGGCAAGCATAACAAATAAAGTTCATCCCTACTTCCTGATTCATCATATCGTGCCAACTTATGCAATTAAGGCTTAAAAAACCTTTAAAACCAAATGCTCAAATGGCACACACAACTTATGACCAAAAACTAGGCATAACTAGGCGATATACCAAGCTTAACATACACATACCTATAGACAAAAATCCAACATTGGCATTCATAATTAAGGATGACCATTTACATATTAAAGACCCTACATACATGCCACAACATGATATACCAAAAATGTACATATGTCTGCCGTATTAATGATAGTGTGTTATACGCATTGATCCGGCTTGGTGAGTTTCGCAAGTTGGGGGTCTACATGTAGGAGAAAAAACCATAGGTAAGCATTCAATGCTAAGTAAGTTTAAATGGAAATTATAACACTTACCTTACTCATAGGTGAGCATGTTATCTACCATAGGTTAGACATACATTTAGCTAGCACATGGCACTAAATATCACAACAAAGTGAACATAAGAATCATATATATTAATATGCATTAAACATTGTAAACATAACTCAAACATCACCAATTTGCATCAATTCACATAAGTTCATCATAATTTCATACACTTTCCTTAAGTCATTAATCCATGCCATTATCATTTTAGTCACATGCCTTTTTAGCATATCAAATCCATTTTTTTTTCCATTTTTCCATTTCAAAGTTCAATTTTAACATTTCACCAAATGGAACCCTGGTAAACGAAGTCAGACACATGGGTAAACTACACCACACCAAGATAACTCATATGAGAAAAAACTACACCACACCAAGGTACTGAAGTACAAAGCTCATAGACCTCAATTGTTTAAACATATTCAAATACATCCCTCCATCACACTAATGTCTCCATAGAGATTATGTAACACCCCAAACCCGGCCTAGACACGGCTGAATCTAGAGAAATTACATTACTTTCTGTAAAAACCCAAAAGTTTTAATCCAGCTTTAGAAATTCTAAATTCTGAAAATATTAACTTTTAGCAAAAAAATTATATGTTATTTTGAAAATTACGCACAGAACTTATTTAATTTACAGAAAACTCTTAACCTAATCTTGTTTACAAAATTCTGATGTCAGTATGAGTTTCGAAAATATAAATATGGCCAAGCTCTTACACATTTAGAAAAACATGTACTTGAAAACTTTTACTTCACAGTAAAACCACTGAGTCATGTAGCAACAGATTTTTCTTTTTACCAATTTTAATTTTGAAAATCAATTTCTAATCTGATAAATCACGTGTTACTGTCGTTTTATGTTAAAAATACCAACACTCGACGAAAACGAGCAGAAACCACAAAAAAAAATCCAAAACAAGTTTACAAACCAAAATTTCAGAAATAAACTAATCATAAATTGATTTATTTACTTAATCAAAAAAACTCAATTCGAGCTCCCGCACGCCGTCCGATCCTAAGTCCGAAGATCACCTGAAATGTATTAAACAAACGAGTGAGCTAGAAGCCCAATGTGTGACTTGGCCCACAAGTAAAATTTTTATTTAACAAGCACATATATAAATGTGATCACAAAATTTTACTTATAATTTACAAATATCATATCATAATGTTGTATTTCCAAAAACATATATTAGATCATAAAGTCGTATTTTCGAAATATATTTCGGATTGGAATGCCATATTTTCATAATCATATATCATACCATAATTTCAGGTTTTTAGGAACACATATATCATATTAGAATGTCATATCAGACCAGAACAAATGCAGACATAGATCCTACCCTCGTCTGCTACACTCCAACTCCGTCCAACCAATCACACCAGTTAGGATTACAAGAGTCCATCCATCCAATCACACCGGGCCGTGGTGGTATGCCATTCATATAAGTGCGACAAAGTCATAATGCGAAATATTGTTATAATCTTCCATAATCAAATATATGTGGTCAAGCCACTATAATTACAGTCAAGCTGCCATAACTGATATTGCGGATACACCGCCAGAAATCCAGTAATACTGCTAGAATCACACTTCCTCCATCACATATCACATCCCACCCCAATGCTCATGCAAATACTAACAGACACCATATGCACATATGCCATACATGCTTTTCACATCAGAACAAAATATTAGAATTATCAAATTACAGATCATATATAAATTTCACATTTTAAACATACTTGCAATTGTAACACATACCTTATCCCTATCACGTACATTCTCAAAATATCATATTTCATATTTTAGAATCATATTTAAGCCAAATGGACCCCACAGAAAGTCTAATTACGAATTTTAAAGTCAAATGGGCCTAAGTGAATTTTTTCAAAAAATGGGCCCACACGTCCGTGTGGCCCACACGACCTAAATGGCTCAGCCCGTACGGTCCATAGGGCCTAGGACACAATCTAACACACGCCCGTGTGACTCACACGGCCCAAATAGCCCACGACTTAACACAGGACCATGTGTTCACATGGTCTGCCACACGACCTAGCACACGGTCGTGTGACGTCAACTGTGCAGATTTTGACATTTTTCCATTCACTATTTTTCAAGTTTTTCGTTGCACACACTTGATCAATTTTGATACGAGATGTTACAACACACTTCTAGCCCCTTAAAATGAAGCAGTGACCCAAAAATAACTAATCACTCGTTCCACAGCTATCACCTATTGAAATCTTAAAATAAATAAAAAATTGATACTAATCGGTTAACTAACACTTCCCTCCTTACCACCATGAGAAACAGAATGATATCACAATCTTACTAAAAGATAAACTAGCCATACTTACTGAAAATGGCAGCAACAACGATCCAAAAAGAAGGAAAATAGGGTTGAAAACAAAAGAAAGATCTAAAGAGAATATAAGAGAGACACATTAGAGAAAATTCTGTAAGTAGACAAGTGAAAAAGAAAAAGAAATGGGTAATGGGGAAGGTGGGAAAGTGGGAAGGTGGGAGAAATGGATGGTAGAAGTGGGGAAAGAATTAGGGGAAAATATATATTTTTTAAATTAAACAAAAACAAAAACAATTTTTCCACTTTGCACACATAGAGTTTCAAACACAAGACCTCTAGGTAGGCTGACACCTTACCACTAAACCAACAAGCTCATTCTATCATAACTTGCGCAGAAATATTATTTAAGCTACAAGTTCAAAGATAGGGGTTTAGGCAAAGATAGAAAAAAATTCAAGGAAAAGGATTCGAACCCAAAACCTCTCACACATAAGCACAACACTTAAGCACTGAACCAAATTAACTCACTTGATAAAATTTTCACAATCTTAACTCAAAAATAAGGGTGTGACCACTATTGGTTTCACGAACCCATTTTCTTCTAACTCGATTTTTGGGATGTGACAGATAATGAATACTCGATGATTCACAACAGATGTAGGATCCCAAAATAACTTGTCATAATCTACATATTATCATATATCTCGTACAAAAGCGCGCATATGACCCTATTGGCACGCCAATATCCTAGTCTTTTACTAAGTCTACATGGGCATCAATCATTCACATTTGCAAATTTATAACTTGTAACCGTCACATATCAATTCTCGAATTTAGTCGATTGAATCTGAACATGATTTACACATATAGTGAATGATACATTTCTTCTTCTAATTACAATCAATGAATATAACATCAATTACTCCTCTCAATTCATTTCAATTTAATCTCATTTTCGAGCCATGTATGCCAATTACCACCAAAATTTCAAATTATGTTCAAACATAGATAAAAATGGAAATAACATGAGCAAACTTATTAAATAAGGAAGGGTGGTAAATTTCATAAGAACTTGCCTTTCAAAACACAAAACGAGTGGGTTTCTCAGGGCCTATTCTGTAATTTTTGCTTTTCCTCTATTAGCTCCACTTTTATCGAGTTCTGGGTCTATACAATTATATATATACATGTAACACCCCTAAAATCGTTGTATTAAAATACAATAATAATTTTGAGAAGTATGTTGTGGTATACTAAATTAAAGTAAGGAAATCGTAAAGATGCAAAAGATAAATGTTCAAGTATAATTATTCAAAATTTGAGGGAATGAAGTATAAACATGAGAAAAATTGAAGGACGGAAAGAGAAAATAACCCAACTTCTTATGACATGAAATTGATGTACAGGACCAAGTTGAATAAGTAGAAAAATATGAGAGACTAAATCACAACCAAAAGTGAGAAGTGATTCAATGATGGAATTTTGAAGAAACATGAAGGGTAAAATGATCATTACCTAAAATAGATAGTTATATGGTGTGATAATTTAAGAAGAAAAATGTTGAAAAATGATTGGTTGAATATTTTCTTATTATTTTATTATAAGATATTTTGTATTAAATTGTAATATTTTATTGTAAGATATTTGCATGGAAACAACAAGAAAAGTCGTCATGCTTCCAATGTCACTTATATATATGTGCAAAGAAATTTTTATTTCTTTACAATTTGGTCCCTTACCATAAAACCCCACTTTTCTCCCAAATTCCTTGAAAATTTCAATAGCCACCCAAAAGGAGAAGTGTTGTAGAGATACTATAGAGTTAGATGACCATATTATAGCAAGAAATGAGAAATTAGAAGTGATGAAAGTTGAAATAAAAGGCATGAGAGTGATAAAAGTGATAAAGAAATAGAAGTTCATTAAAAAGATGTAAGTGTTTATTTTAATTTCATTGATATGTAATAATCTGAGTGTTAAATATGTGAATTTTATTTAAGTAGTAGAGATGGAAAGTATATTATAAATTATAATTCATAAATAGTAATATAATTTATGTATGAGTAGTTATGATAAAACTATATGTTCATGATATGTGAGCTTCAAGGATTAAATTAAATAAAAATTTAGGTGTGATGATATACATAATTAAGTGATCTTGGATAATAATTTAATAATTGGTAAGTAAAATAGATGTTAAGTATTGGTGTGAGTGATATATATCATAATAAGTGAATATATTCATTAAAATAGTTTTGGACAGTAGCGGTGGTTTAACTTTGAGAATTCACAAAAATTGTAGAAATTGATTTAGAGGTTGAATTAAATATATAATTAAAGGTTACCAAATATAGTTTTGCATAAAAGAAATGGTGTCAGTAATAGAATTGTAGATTATAAGATATATGAATTTTTGTGAGACAAGGTTAGAATGATTTCGGGTTCCCCTATTTTGACTTTGAAAAAGTATTACAAATTGTAAAAAAAAAAAAAATTAGGAGATGAAATTTATATGCTTGAAATATTTAAGAGTTTATTTTTAAGGGAAACAAATGGAAAATTATACAAGTCTCGTACTAAAAGATAAATGATTTTTAGTGAAAAAGGTTTAAAGCTGCCTAGCAGCAGAATAAGGGAAAATTAAAACAATTTATTGTATTAATTTACTTAAGTTGAAATTCTAAAATTTTTATGGTAAAAAGGCCATTAAGTCTAGTTTCAAAAATAAAAAAAACAAGCATATCTTAATTTGGAATACTGTAGACCAAGATATAAATAATTTAGTGACTACCACTCAAGTGGACAACTTTGCTAAAATTATGTAATTAGTAAAATTGAAATTAATGTTGTATATAGGCATATAATACTTGTAACATCCAAATGGTTGGATGACCAACCTTTCACGAATTCATACCAATAAAATAAGTGATAGAATTCAATAATCAAATAACAATTCCATAAGGTTTCACTATTAAAACATAATATATGAAACGGCTTTCTGATAAAATATATCTCTTTTAATTAAAATATATCCAACAAATTTTGTAAATCTATTTACATATTTAACTGGAATTGAAAGGTTCATATACAAGCATAAGATAGAAATTTAAACCACACGATATAACAGTCCGTTTTCAGTGAAATCGGAACAGTGGTTTCGGGACCACAAATTCGAGTCTGTAAGGAAAATTATTTTAATATTATTGCATGGTCTACATTACGATAGGAATGTCGTATAGAAATTTTGTTAAGAAAATTTTACCGATTACATGTCTAATTTGATAAAGGACCAAATTGCATAAAGTGCAAAAGTTGGATTCTAATAGCTAGAGGGATCAAATAGCTATGGAATTCAAAATTGGAGGTCCTTATATAGCAAATATACCATTTAGAGGAGTTAGTAGATAAGTATGCTTAGTCAACCATGGAAAATTAGAAAAAGAAAAGGACTAAATTGGAAAGTGGAAATAATAAAAGATGATAAATAATTAAATAACAAAATATCATCTTTTTCATCATCTTTCCCAAATTATTTTACATGGAAACCCTAGCTAAGAGAAAAGAATTCAAGCAAGCTTATTTGGCTTTATTGGGTAAGTAATCTTGTCCCGTTTTTAGTAATTTTTATATTTTCGAGATCGTAATAGCTTAATCTAGCTATGTCGGGGATTAATTTGTAAATTTATCAAAGTATTAAAGTTTTTCCATGGATGAAAATGCATGAATTATGAAATTTATGGTAGAAAATGAAAGGTTGTTGATAGATAAACAACTTTTGTAAAGTGAATTTTGATGAAATTGTGATTTAGGGACTAAATTGTAAAGATGTAAAATTTATGGAAAAATTCTGAATTTTATGAATTACATGGGCTGCAAATGTTATATGTAAAAATTTGCTAGGCTTGGAATAAGGGTTAAATTGCATGAATTTCATTTTTTCTGAGCCTAGGGACGAAATTGTCATTAATTAAAAGTATAGGGGCAAAATGGTAATTTTGCCTAAGATATGAATTTAATTGAATTGAATTCAATTGAGCTAAATTTACTCGTATAGATCCAGATAGACCAAATACGAAGCTAGATCGAGGTAAAGAAAAAGTAACGGATTAGTAGCATACAAGTTCACGAACATTGTCGAGGTAAGTTCATGTAACTAAATTGTATATTTATATGTTTGAATTGAATTGTACATATGTGATTGTATTATTACCATGTATATGAAATTAATCACATATCCAACGATGACTGACAAGTATTAAGTCCCGTTTGAATAAATGAAATTCGATGGATACAGGGTTCACGTATTGGTTGTTGTCCTGCATATGTTGCGGACACACCATAGCTCGAAAGAGCGTCTCGTTATTAGCCCTCTCGAGCTTCCCGTTATATGGTTCAGCAAGCTTCCCGTTAATAGCTCTTTAGAGCATCCCGATTGGTTGTGATTCTGCATGTGTTGTAGACACACCACAGCTCTTATGAGCGTCCCGATATATGGCTCTTTGTGAGCTTCTTGATTATTTGCTCTCCGGAGCTTCCCGATATGGCTCGCTTGAACTTCCCGATACATGGCTATTTGGAGCTTCCTGTTCAATGGCTTTTCGGAGCTACCCGTTATTGGCTCGTATGAGCTTCCTGAATATGGCTCTTATGAGCTTCCTGTTATACAGCCTGGATAAGCTTCCCGTTACATGGCTCACACGAGCTTTTCGTTATATGGCTTGAGAGTGAGTGATAAACCGTAATAGTAACATATTTTAATCCCACATTTAGCATGCTTTTGGATGATTTATTCCTTGAATTATGAAATTTGGTGCTCTTAATCCTTTAATTTCATGTTTTATACTCAGTAGAGCATAGGAGGATGAAAAGAACGGGAAACGGGTTTAAAACGGGCTAAATGGGCCAAAGTGAGAAATTGACACGGCCTGGGGTTTCACCACACGGCCGTGCCCATTTAGTAGGCTCGAACACGGCCTACAACTCGACTTGCACGGGCGTGTGCCATGGGCGTGTCCCTGCCGTGGAAAAGAAGAATTTTATTCGGATTAGGGTACTTAGAGGCAAAAAAACACATTCCAAAAGCCTATATAAACACCCCAAAGGCCAACCTTTAGGGGGGCGTCCAGCTAGGCCAAGGAGCCAAGCCGGAGAGGTTAGAATCGTGGGATTTACTCGAAGAAAGCCAGTAGATTCATCTCAAGAAGCCGGAGTCATACTCAAGATGGAAGATCTTCCCTTCAATTCCTTCAGGGGGTTTTAGGGTTTTTCTTATGTTTTGTTTTATCTTTTCTTCTGAGATGTATATTTCTATGATTATGAACTAAACCCTCGGATACACAGGGGATGAAACCTAAGACGGATCTTGTTATTGTTTTCAACTATATGATAAATACTTAATTTGTTCTTAACTATGTGTTCTTAATTCTTGCTTTGATATTTCAGGTATTGATTCAAGTATTGATGTGCTTAGCGATGGAGCAAAAGTCCCTGTCTAAGAGTAGATCTAGCATAGTTAAGCGGAGTTGCTCGCGCGCTAGAGAGATAGGGTGACGAAAATCTCTGGGATTAGGGTCAAACCTAATATGGGAGTCCATAGATCGAGTTAATGCAATTCTAGGGGTTTTAATTAGAAAGAGATTTCAATTAATCAACCTAGGGTTAGACGTTAGTAGCCTCGACGGAGGTATTAATATACATTAGGGAATCCTACGGATCAAGTCAAGTGAATAAATAGTCTAGTTCAGAGTTAGATAACAAGTGAAGTCTAGGTGGATTCTTCCTTGGGTATTGTCTTAATCAATTGGTTTTTCCCACAAGTATTTCCCCAATTCGTTCTCTTTGTCTTAGCGTCTTTAGCTTAGTAGTTAGTTAATTTTAGATTAAACAATAATTCACTTCAATTCTTAGGCTAAATAATAGAAAGAAAGTTAGTATTAGTACTTTTGGTTCCCTTGGGTTTGACAATCCGGTCTTGCCGCTAAACTATACTACTGTTTGATAGGTGCGCGTGCCTCAATCGTTGTCACAATTAGTTTCTAGGCTAGATCATTCATTATATAAATTTTAAGACTCTGACATAACGATTAAGTTTTTGGCGCCGTTGCCAGGGAACTAAAATATTAAGAACGCTCAATTTTTATTACTTTAGCCATTTTTTTTATTTGCAATTTACTTTTATTTTATTTTTAACATTGATAATATTCTTTCTTTTATTTGTTCCTTGCAGGTACCTCTAGTTTATGACTAGAAGGAGCCCGACAGGACCCTTAATTTACGACAGTGATATTGAAGGAACCGTTCGCAGAAATCGTAGAGAAATAAGGCAAAGCTTAACTTACATAGAAGAAGAGCAAGAAGACGAGAACAATACCACCGAAGAGATGGCTGAGAATAATCCGTTACCTCCAGAGGTGGCCGAAAATCATGCTCCTCGAACTATGTATGATTATGCTAAACCTAATTTAGTTGGTACTGAATCAAGTATTGTTAGACCTGCTATTGCTGCAAATAATTTCGAATTGAAACCTAACACTATACAAATGATACAACAGTTTGTTCGGTTTGATGGTTTGCGGGGATGAGGATCCTAACACACACTTAGCGAATTTTCTTGAATTACGTGATACCTTCAAAATAAATGGTGTTTCGATGATGCCATCCGTCTTGATTTGTTTCCTTTTTCTTTGTTTAATAAAGCCAAATAGTGGTTGAATTCTCTTCCACGAGGATCAATCACTACATGGGAGCAAATGACCGAAAAATTTTTATTAAAATATTTTCCGCCGGCTAAAACGGCTAAGTTAAGGAATGATATCTCTTCTTTTGTGCAGATGGATTTAGAGACACTTTATGACGCATGGGAGAGATACAAAGATCTATTGAGAAGGTGCCCACACCATGGATTACCCTTGTGGCTACAGGTCCAAACCTTTTACAATGGTGTAAACCCTTCAACCAGGCAGTTAATTGATTTAGCAGCCGGCAGAACCTTGAATAACAAAACTCCTGAAGTGGCCTACGAGTTTATAGAAGAGATGTCACTGAACAACTATCAGTGGCATGTCACAAGGACAAGGCCAACAAAAACAGCCAGAGTTTTCAACCTCGACGCAGTGACCATGCTATCAAATCAGGTAGAGATGTTAAATAAAAAAATTGATGGTTTTTGTGGTTCTTCACAGGTACATCCAGTTATGCAGTGCGATACAAATGGAGAAGGAATGAGCAACACAGTGTAACATCCCTTACCCGTATTCAATGTCGGAACCGGGCACGAGGCGTTACCATATTAAAAACCTCAAGATCGCCACTTAGGTTCAACATGACCACTCTCTTTGGCCATCACAACAACCTCAATCTCGACTTACGAAACCTCACTCAAACACTCGAGGGCTCACGAGACCATATCGAAAACTCTTACGATCTTAAATTTTTTTCTCTTTTATACAGGGCTCACACGCCTGTGTAAGATGATGCACGCCCGTGTGTAGACACACATGCCCATGCTCTCCAACCGTGGTGAACACTGACTTTACTTACACGGCCTAGAGTCTAGACACACGCCCGTGTGGCTAACTCGTGGCCAACACTGATTAACCCACACGCCCTAGGCACACGCCCGTGTGGTGTAACACCCCCTACCCATATTCGTCGCCAGAATAGGGTATGAGACATTACCTAAGTTTAACGAGTTAATATATTTTTTTTATTATGAATTCAATATAGTCCCTTTATAAATATCCAATCTTCCCTGAAATTTTAAAACCAACCAATCCAATCCAATTCAATCCAATTTGATACCAAATCATACTTCTATTATAATTATATTATTTAGCATATTCATCACTCTTTACTTTAATACATATTCATTAAACAAGTTTTAGTATTTATATAATCATCAAACCATATACATGCCATATAAATCAAAAAGGAAATTTACAAAAGCTACCGGGGATAATCTTGATAGTGTGATCCTCAGTGTTGATCCGATCCTCCGTATATTTTTACGTCAATCTACATGAGACATTAAATACACACAAGTAAGTTTATAGAAACTTAGTAAGTTCATAGGCATAAAATATAAATCTTACCAAACGTTCATATACATATGCATTATACACAATTACTAAGTTCACCTGTCAACCACAATTTGGTGAGTCCTCTTGTATAAACTCACTACCATTTATCCATTGACTTTAACTCTTTTGGGCCCTTTTTGTCACTTACCATTCTTAATCAAATTAGGAACGGTTCACGAAAAATTGAGTACTTCACTTCCACTTTGCCATAGTATAACTATGTTCTTGCGTATGATCACTTATCACTTTCCAAGCCATAGCCCCGCTACGGTCTTACACGGATCACATTTGTCACTTGTCACTTATCACTGATCAGATAAGTGTAGCTAAAGCTACCACTTATCACTTGTCACTTGTCACTGATCAGATAAGTGTAGCTAAAGCTATCACTTATCACTTGTCACTTGTCACTGATCAGATAAGTGTAGCTAAAGCTACCACTTATCACTTGTCACTGATCAGAAGTACTCAAATCCGATGTTCCACTCAATTTGATCATTTATTCGGTTTTCGCATTGTTGTTTTATTCTCAATTCATCAACAAATATATCTCATCATACATTATATAATTCATGAAATTAGCATTTAATCATTAAATTTTAGCCATGTGAACTTACCTGAGTCGATTTGCAGAATTTGAGAAAATTCAGGGACTAATCAGCTACTTTTTCTTTTCCTCGACTTGCTTCGGGTTCTCGATTTGCAGTAAAAATATGAAAAACCAGCTTAGGGAAACCCTTCTATGGTGTTTTTGCTGATGAGAATGCAGAAAAAATAAAGAGAAATCTCCAGAGTAATCTTGATAGTGTGATCCTCGGTGTTGATCCGATCCTCCGTATATTTTTACGTCAATCTACATGAGACATTAAATACACTCAAGTAAGTTTATAGAAACTTAGTAAGTTCATAGGCATAAAATATAAATCTTACCAAACATTCATATACATATGCATTATACACAATTACTAAGTTCACTGTCAACCACAATTTGGTGAGTCCTCTTGTATAAACTCACTACCATTTATCCATTGACTTTAACTCTTTTGGGCCCTTTTGTCACTTACCATTCTTAATCAAATTAGGGAACGTTACGAAAAATTGAGTACTTCACTTCCACTTTGCCATAGTATAACTATGTTCTTGCGTATGATCACTTATCACTTTCCAAGCCATAGCCCCGCTACGGTCTTACACGGATCACATTTGTCACTTGTCACTTATCATCGATCGGATAAGTGTAGCTAAAGCTACCACTTATCACTTGTCACTTGTCATCGATCGATAAGTGTAGCTAAAGCTATCACTTATCACTTGTCACTTGTCATTGATCAGATAAGTGTAGCTAAAGCTACCACTTATCACTTGTCACTGATCAGAAGTACTCAAATCCGATGTTCCACTCAATTTGATCATTTATTCGGTTTTCGCATTGTTGTTTTATTCTCAATTCATCAACAAATATATCTCATCATACATTATATAATTCATGAAATTAGCATTTAATCATTAAATTTTAGCCATGTGAACTTACCTGAGTCGATTTGCAGAATTTGAGAAAATTCAGGGACTAATCAGCTACTTTTTCTTTTCCTCGACTTGCTTCGGGTTCTCGATTTGCAGTAAAAATATGAAAAACCAGCTTAGGGAAACCCTTCTATGGTGTTTTTGCTGATGAGAATGCAGAAAAATAAAGAGAAATCTCCAGTAGTAATCTTGATAGTGTGATCCTCAGTGTTGATCCGATCCTCCGTATATTTTTACGTCAATCTACATGAGACATTAAATACACTCAAGTAAGTTTATAGAAACTTAGTAAGTTCATAGGCATAAAATATAAATCTTACCAAACATTCATATACATATGCATTATACACAATTACTAAGTTCACCTGTCAACCACAATTTGGTGAGTCCTCTTGTATAAACTCACTACCATTTATCCATTGACTTTAACTCTTTTGGGCCCTTTTTGTCACTTACCATTCTTAATCAAATTAGGGAACAATTCACGAAAAATTGAGTACTTCACTTCCACTTTGCCATAGTATAACTATGTTCTTGCGTATGATCACTTATCACTTTCCGAAGCCATAGCCTGCTACGGTCTTACACGGATCACATTTGTCACTTGTCACTTATCACTGATCAGATAAGTGTAGCTAAAGCTACCACTTATCACTTGTCACTTGTCATCGATCGATAAGTGTAGCTAAAGCTATCACTTATCACTTGTCACTTGTCATCGATCGGATAAGTGTAGCTAAAGCTACCACTTATCACTTGTCATCGATCGTAAGTACTCAAATCCGATGTTCCACTCAATTTGATCATTTATTCGGTTTTCGCATTGTTGTTTTATTCTCAATTCATCAACAAATATATCTCATCATACATTATATAATTCATGAAATTAGCATTTAATCATTAAATTTTAGCCATGTGAACTTACTAAGTTTCTATAAACTTACTTGAGTGTATTTAATGTCTCATGTAGATTGACGTAAAAATATACGGAGGATCGGATCAACACTGAGGATCACACTATCAAGATTATCTCCGATAGCTTTTGTAAATTTCCTTTTTGATTTATATGGCATGTATATGGTTTGATGATTATATAAATACTAAAACTTGTTTAATGAATATGTATTAAAGTAAAGAGTGATGAATATGCTAAATAATATAATTATAATAAAAGTATGATTTGGTATCAAATTGGATTGAATTGGATTGGATTGGTTGGTTTTAAAATTTCAGAGAAGATTGGATATTTATAAAGGGACTATATTGAATTCATAATAAAAAATATATATTAACTCGTTAAACTTAGGTAATGTCTCATACCCTATTCTGGCGACGAATATGGGTAGGGGGTGTTACATGTGGCTAGTCCGTGGTCTATTCTAATTTAAAATACTAACATGCAGGGGACACACAGCCAAGTCACACGCCCATGGGCTGACCGTGTGTCACACATGGCCTAGAGACACGCCCGTGTGTCTATCCACATGGACAAGAACAAAGCTATATGCCAAGTTCTTTTCACCCTTCTAGCATACACAACATGCACTCATTCAACACCTCCATAATCAACTCATATGAAGTACAATCTCACATAGATAACTACATCTTTTCATATAATAAAGTGCCAAAAACTATGGCATTATACAAAATAGATTATCCATCTAAAGGCCAAAACATCATAGCCATTTACAACAAAACTCACTAACTCGTCTAGCCCCTATACATGCCATATACAAAACATTGAGTCTCATGTACCAGAGTGTGCTGATAGTGTGGGCGATCTTCCAATTGATCCTCGTATCTCGATTCAACACTTTTGCTCTATAAGACAAGGGAAAAGAAAGGGAGTAAGCTTTGAGCTTAGTAAGTTTACACATAAACAATTAAGCACCATAGTATAAGCTAAACAACAATTAGCATTATACTAACATATAATGTACAATTATGCTTACTCTTTCTATCCCTTACCACATTTCCAACACATCAAGAGTCACTTACTCATAACCATTGACATGCACCCCTGCATTCAATATCACATTTACACAATATACAATACATCATTATTTCTCCATAATACATCCACACAGCTAATCCACACAGCTAATCCACACAGCTAATCCACATAGCTAATGTCTCGGTGGTTTCGCACTTAGCCCACCACAATCAATTAATAAGGTAGTATCGCACTTAGCCTACCATAAAGGTAATCGTAGTGGTTTCGCACATAGCCCACTAGACAATATACCTAACGATAGCATCGCACATAGCCAGCTCATCGTCAGTATGTATTAGGATGGTATCGCACTTAGCCCATCTTTTAGCATTATCACTACACATTCACATATCTATTTACTCAATCATTCATCCATTCACAAAATCTATCACATTCATTCCACTTGAATCACATAGGTTCTCAATCATTCTCAACCATGCTATACACTAGCTAGCATTAACAAATTGTAAGTATGAATGCATTGTTTATGCATAGACTTACCTCGATACTCAAAAGTATAGAAACGTGCAATTTAGTCCACCACTTTGCTCTTGCCTCGGTTTCGATCCGGGCTTTGTCTTTCTTGCTCTATAATGATAATTCAACTCATCAATATACACATTGACTAAATTGACCCACATCTCATACTTTGGCAAAATTACCCTTTTTGCCCCTAAACTTTCTCCTATTTACGCTATTGCCCCAAGGCTCGTAAAGTGATTTTTATTCAACTTTCTAGCCTTTTATGCTTAGCCGAATCACTTACTCAACTAAAGTAATCATCAATTCTCACTACATCACACATGTATGACCAAACTCAAGATTTTTACAAACTAGTCCCTACATGCATTTTCTATGGAAACTCATTTAGCAAAAGATGTTTCTACTACATCAAGCTTTCATAATCTTCCATAAAACATCAAAATACATGCATGTCATACATGGACACATTTTTGAACATCCATCATAGCTCATCAAATAGCTAAAAATAGCTTACTCATGCTACAAGGACTTCAAAAATACAAAAAATATCAAAAACGGGGCTTAGATGCACTTACTAGCAAGCTTGAAAATTTTGAAGAACCCTAACAATGGCTCTCTCAATTTTCGGCAGCCTTGGAGGAGAAGATGAATGAATTTTTTCATCTTTTCTCCTATTTTAATCACTTAATTGTTAAATGACCAAAATGCCCTTTTTGATAAACTTTCTATTTTAACACATCCATGCCCAATTTTGTCCAAAAATTAGAAATTGGGAAAAATGCTATTTAAGGACCTCTAATTAATATTCTAAAGCTATTTCACACAAATAGCTTCTAGAATCTCACATTTTGCAACTTTTGCAATTTAGTCCTTTTGGACAATTCAACCGCAATTTCACAAAATTGCTTCATGAAACTTTCACACTAGCATGCATACATAGCATAAACCTCAAAAACTCATTCATAAACCTCAGATTTGTGGTCTCGCACCACTATTCTGACTAGGCCCTAAATCGAGATGTTACACACAGAATATCCACTTTACAACCTAAGCACTGAAAACGAGCAAGCTCACTATATGGGTAACAATTTTAGACCTCAAAATAACCCTTATAGCAATACTTATAATCCAGGTTAGAAGAACCACCCCAATTTCTCATGGGGTGGCCAAGTAAATCAGAGACAACAACCCCTCCCAAGCTTCCAACAGCAACCCTACCCACAAGAGAAAAAGCTGAACCTTGAGGAGATGCTAACAAAATTCATCGCAGTGTCAGAAACCCGTTTCCAAAACACCAAAACCGCACTCAAAAAGCAAGAAGCATCGATTCAAGAGATCAAGAATCAGTTAGGACAACTTACCAAGATCATATCAGAACGACCACAAGGTAGATTGCCAAGCAACACTGAAACTAACCCAAAGGAGTAACTTCAAGCCATAACCGCTCATGATAGTGAAGGGTTAGATGAGCCCAAATTATGGCAAGAGAATATGGTAGAGGAAGGTAAGGTCAAGGTAAGTCATGATAAGCCAAAACTGGTAATTAAAGAGTACCAACCTCGTGTGCCATATCCTGATGCGATGAAGAAAGACAACACAAGGAACAATTCGGTAAGTTTCTTAAACTTTTAAAGAAATTACATATTAACTTATCGTTCCTTGAAGCTCTTTCGCAGATGCCAGATTCAAGGAAATTTTTAAAAGAGCTTCTGACAAACAAATAAAAGCTAGACGAGGAGTCACATGTGGAACTGAACACAGTATGCTCAGCAATGTTGCAAAATTGACTACCACGAAAATTAAAAGATCCAGGGAGTTTTACGATTCCTTGTTTAATTGGTAGTTTATCCATTGATAATGCTTTAGCAGATCTAGGGGCGAGCATCAATGTTATGCCTTATAAAATGTTTAAATAGCTAGGTCTAGGGAAACCCAAACAAACTAGGATGAGTATTCAATTAGCTGATAAAACTATTAGAATTCCTAGGGGTATAATCAAGATGTACTCGTGAAAATTGATAAATTCGTATTCCCAAAGAGACTTTGTTGTTTTAGACATGGATGAGGACAACACGGTCCCTTTAATTTTAGGAAGACCCTTTTAGCAACTCTGCTAGAACAAAAATTGACATTGATACAGGTGAACTCATACTTTGTGTAGGTGACGAGACAAATCCACTCTTCAAGCTCTTGACTCACTAGGACATCGAATGATAGAGGTGAGAAAGTAAATTCAATTGATAACCAATTTGTTCAACCTTCCTCACAGAAGCACCACTGAACTACACAACCGAGCCGGATCCTAGACCTCATGCAAACAAGGAAATAACTCATGAGGAACGAAGGCTTCAGATCGATGAACTAGACGAGTGGAAGACACATTTTAAAGAGAAATTAGGGATACACGCAGCAGAAACAACGCCATTCCATGGGACAAACAAATATAAGATCGGAGATCAGGTATTATTAGATAAAACAGACCCTCGAATATCTCCTTCAGACCTTAACACAAATGAAGAAATCTCTTTTAAGGTAATCAATGTTTTCCCATACGGAACAGTCAAGGTAAGTAACCCTATTTTTGGCACTTTTAAAGTAAATGCTACTCGACTCGAGTTATATCATGATAGTAGAACTGATAGCATGAGAGAGGATGTTCAACTCTTCAAACCACCCTGATTATGCGAATGAGAGGTGAGTCTAGCTTAAGACTCTAAACGAGCGCTTCTCAGGAGGCAACCCAAGCACTAACTCCGTTCATTCTTTTTCGTTTCTATTTTTACTTTTAATTTTTTCCTTTTTAGCACCTAACGATGAACTAACCAAAGTGTAGATTTCCATACCACACGGCCTTGCACATGGCCGTGGCCGTGGCCGTGTGGATACTACAGACATCCGTACTGACATGGCAGAGGTAGTACGAGCCAATGACGAAAGATTCCCAAGATCACGGACGATTACAAATGGCCACGGCCGTGCGATACAGCCGTGGCCGATACTGAGGGAAATCACACGGGCTCCGACTAAACACCACGGCCGTGCGATACAGCCGTGGTCGACACTGTTTTATCAAACATGGGCGTGGTGACCACGAAACAGACGTGGGAAAAATGAACACAGCACAACATGGCCGTGCGATACGGCCATGTGACCCAACACGCCCACAATACACGGGCGTGAGGATGTACCAGATTTGAAACTTCTATTTAAAACACCCCTTGTCCCCTTTCTCACCCATTCCCTTTCATCCATACCCTTTACACTCTCTCACCTTTCCATTTTCTCTCATTCTCCTGCCCCAAAATCTCCGTTCTAACATTATCCATGTCAAAGAAACGGAAGGATCCTAGCACAATTGATCGCTGTGAAGTCAGAGTTTTAAAATTTATAATGAGAATGATCGAACCTGGAAAATAACTATGACAACGATTGAGGCAAGTGCACCTATCGAACAGTAGTATAGCTTAGGCAAGACCAGATTGTCGAACCCAAAGGAACTAAAAGTACTAATACTAACTTTCTTTCTATTATTTAGCCTAAAATAAGTGAAGTTTGTTTATTAATCTAAATTAACTAATTACTAAGCTAAAGACGCAAAGACAAAAAGAATGAATTGGGGAAATACTTGGGAAAAACTCAGTTGATTAAGACGATACCGTTAGGAAGAATCCAACTAGACTTCACTTGTTATCTAACACTGAACCAGACGATTTATTCACTTGACTTGATCCGTAGGACTCCCTAACGTATATTAAACCCTCTCTCGAGGTGAATAACGTTCTAACCCAAGGTTAATTAACTGAAATCTCTTTCTCGAATAATAACCCCCTAGAATAGCAGTAAATCGATCTATGGACATCCCATATTAGGTTTCACCCTAATCCGGCAAAATCTCGTCACCCTATCTCTAGGCTAGATCTACTCTTAAGCAGGGACTTTTGCTCCACCACCTAAGCACATCATACTTGAATTAATATCCGCGAAATATTAACACAAGAATTAAGCACACATAATTAAGAACAAATCAAGTATTTATCATATAGTTCAGAAAACAATAACAAGATTCATCTAGGTTTCATCCCCCTTCAGGTATCTGAAGGGTTTAGTTCATAATAATAAAGAAAAACATCTTAGAAGAAAAGATAAAACAAAACATAAGAAATCCCTAAAACCCCCTGAAGGAATTGAAGAGGAGATCCTCCGTCTTGAGTAGAATTCCAGCTTCTTGAGATGGATCAACTGGCTATCCCTTGAGAGTTTCCCACAAATCGGACATTTTCGGCTCGGCTCCTTGGCCTAGCTGACTGCCCGACGACTCGCCGAATAAGTTGCCCCCTAGGGTGTTTATATAGGCTTTGAGATGTGTTACTTGGCCTCCAAGTATCCTAATTTGAGTGCAATTCCTATTTGGGGGTTTAATTAGACTTTGGAGTGTGTTTCTTTGCCTCCAAGCATCCAAATCTTAGTGAAAATCCTCTTGGCTACGGCAGGGACACGGCCATGGCACACGCCCGTGTGAATCGTGGCCAGGCCGTGTGGACTTCGTTGATGAGGCACAGCCGTGTAAATCATGGTCCAGGCTGTGTTCGGACTTCTAATGAGGACACGCCCGTGTAGATCGATATCAGGCCGTGTTCTAGTATATTTGAGGAGGCACGGCCGTGTGGGCTTTAGTCCAGGCTGTGTCAATTTCTTCTTTGGCCTATTTTGGTCCGTTTTGAGCCCGTTTCTCGTTCTTTTTATTCTTGGGTGCTTTCCTAAGTATAAGTCATGAAAAGAAAGTGTAACAACCCAAACCCGGCCCAAACACTACGACCGAATTTGATTTGTTACAAAGTAAAAACTTGTGAACACCATTTCGAGAAACATTTAATTTCCATTGAAAACTTCCCAATTTTGGTTGTCTTGTCAAAGCTACACTGAGATTTAATTTGAAAATTTTAATTAAGTCCGCTTGTTATACTGGGCTTCATGTGTGCCCGATGGCACGAATAAACTTTTTCGTGTTACTAAAGAAAACATGTGATTTAATTCAATTTAATAGTATAGTCTGAGCAAATATCCAACATAAAAGAAAACAACACAAATATAGTTTATGGAGGCCTTATTACAACCAAAGTAAAAATAAGCAAATATAAAGTTCTATAAATTTAAAACCACTGCATGGCCACCTCGAGTCCAACCGGCTCCTCCACCGCCATCTACGAGTCACCTGAAAAAAATGTTAAAGGAGAAGGTGAGTCACCAAGACCCAAGATGTAACCCTTCCCTGTTAATACAACGTTTCATACACAACATATAACGCTTAATTATGCATAGTATCGTGTACCCAACCTAGCCAACCAAACACCTTTGCCTACCCCATGTGGTACCAAACCACCGGTGACCGTAGTCATGATGTGTTACCAAAACACCGGTGGTGCTAAACCACTCGGTGACATATAGTCACAATGTGCTACCAAAGCACTCGTGTCCGTAGACACAAATCGGGTGATGGGGCCAACCCATCGTGGTGATACCAAATCACCGCGCATTTATCCCATATCTCAAGTGGGGCCAACCCACGGTGGTGTTAACCACGTGGACAAGTCGCTATGAGGTACCAAACCTCCGAGGTACCAAACCTCTCGTGACATATAGTCACAAAGCAGTGCTACCAAAGCACCGGTGCTCGCCAAAGACGATATCACCGCCCTCCTCTCATCAACCCATGTCAAGCGCTTAACAACAGACATACATATATCACATGTATCAAATAATCCATGCTCCCAAAAGCATTATTATCAATCTCATACAAATAGAGACTTACCAGATCCTTGCTTGTACCATTAAGGCACTACCGCCATATCTACATAGAGCGATTTACACACAACATACACTTAATACACTTTATTAACTATTATAAGTGTGTATGTACACACCGATTTAAATGCTAACTCCAAATCCCAAAGAGTCAATCGGCCACCTCCCCGCTTTCTTGTTCCTAAATTCGCCAAACTCAAAGGTTTAGTGTCCCTTGTCCATTCGGCCAAACTACCATATCCAAAGGGTTAATTATTGAATCCCAAAACCTTACCTAATACCTTCTGCTAGACTTAGTACACTTTTACACCTCCGTTTCCACCCTACAATCGGCAACCATTAATAGCCACTCAACAGCCTTGGCTTATATCACTTAAAGAAATTAAACTATTAACACATCCTTACCACGACTTACCAACCAATTGCTCGAAGGTGACGGCCTCACTAGATCAACACCTCGAAGGCCCTACAACAACCGATTCGAATCGATGATTCATACTTGCAATCTAATGCCGAGATCGGCTCTTACCCTTGTTGATAGTCGATAGAGAAAAGAATGTGGGAGAAGAGTTTCTGCATACTTACCTTCTTCTATGACCGATTGGAAAAACTAAAAGGGATTACCCTTGCTTGATATTCGCCAAAACTTCACAAAATAAGGAGAAAAGAATTGCCAAAGTGGAAAGAAAATAGTGAGAAAAGGGAGATAGGGATTCGGTTTTGAGAAGAAAGAAAAGAAACAGAGAGGGAAAGAGAGTTTTCTGTACACCACTAGAGCATATTCGGCCAAGGGGGAAAGAAAATAATAGGGGAGGAAGGTGGTAGAAGATTCGGCTTTGAGAGCTTGAGAGAATGGTGAAAACGCAAGAGCAAAAGAGGGCTAGGAATTCTGCTAATAGGAAAAGAAGTAAAAGAAAACTTGGGCACTCTTCTCCCCTATACTCAGCCTCCTAGCCGCCCACTCCTCTCACCAAGGAGTCCCACATTCGGCCATCACCTAGTTTTTCTCTAGGCCACCCACTTGATTTAATTCAAACACTTTCAATTAATAAAAATAATCTCCTAGTAACCCTCATTTATCTCCCATTATCCTTGAGATTAAACAATTAAAAATCTAATTTCAATGCTCATATTATCTCTTATTAATACTATTTAATAAAAGAGTCCAAGGAGAAAACTCTCCCCTTGTGCCGCCCAAATAAAAACAAAAGAAGAGGATTTTGTGACTCAACACAAGCTCTCCCTTGCTCCTTGGTGGCGCCACATGTAGCTCTTAAGTGGGCTTCTTTTGCCACTTTACCAAGGCCTAATTAGTGTTAATAATACCCACATTTATTCTTATAACACCACTTACCAAGGCTCCTTCTTTTTAAAAGTTAAAACTAAAATTTCCTACCAAATCGAGCCAACACAAAGCCTTAAATTGATCATTATTATTCCATAAATAATGACTCAAAGAGCTCATACATAAGAAAAATAATTTATTTCCAAATAGCCCCGCTTTTGGGATGTTACGCTTCTACCCCCTTAGAATAAATTTCGTCCTCGAAATTCCTTGATCAAAAGAGATGGGGGTATTGCCGCCGCATCACCTCCTCTGCTCCCACGTAGCTTCTTCCACTCCGTGGTTCCGCCATAGCACTTTCACTAAAGGCACCGCCTTCCTTCGCAGAACTTTCACATCTCGATCTACTATCTCGAATCGGTTCTTCCTCAAAAGATAAATCCGAGTTCACCTCGATTCACCATCGCACAACGCGCGGCGGATCCGACCGATACCGCCTCAAAGATTGACACATGGAATACGCCATGAATCGACTCGCCTGCCGCAACTCTAGCCGATAAGCTACCGGTCCCACTCGCTTCACAACAAAGATATGGCCCAATGAACCTTGGGCTTAACTTCCCTTTCCGTCCAAATCTCAACACCTTTTTCCAAGGCGACACTTTCGTAAAGACTTTGTCTCCCACAAAGATACTCCACTTCCTTGCGTTTGAGATCGGCATAAGACTTCGCCTATCCGATGCTTCCTTGAGACGAGACCGAATCACCTTGACTTTGTTTTCCGTCTCGGTTACGCTTTGGACCCGAACTTGTCTTTCTCCCAACTCGCCCAACATGTAGGAGTACGACACTTTCGGCCCATATAGGGCCTCGTATGGAGCCATTTGAATACTCGCTTGATAACTATTGTTATAAGCGAATTCCGCTAATGGTAGGTACTCCTCCCAACTACCACTAAAATCCAAGACACGCCTCTTAACATGTCTTCTAAAATCAGATCACCCTTTCCGATCGTCCGTCGATCGTGGATGGAAAGCCGCATCAAATCTAACCGTACCCAAAGCTTGATGCAACGCTTTCCAAAACCTTGACGTGAATCGGGATCCCTATCCGAGATAATCGACACCGCACGCCATGCAACCTCACTATTTCACCCACATACGCCTTTGCTAGCTTCGGAGAGAGTAATCCATTCTCACCGCATGAAGTGAGCCGATTTAGTTAGGCGATCTACAATTACCTGCATCGCATCCTTCTTGGTGGGCGTAAGGGGTAGCCCACTAACAAAATCCATGGTGATCCTCTCCCATTTCCATTGAGGATCTTTATCGGTTGAAGTAGTCCCGATGGTGACCGATGTTCAGCCTTAACCCGACGACACGCCGACACTTTCCTACGAACTCCGTTATCTCACGCTTCAACCTGTGCCACTGTAATCAAGCTGCAAATCTCCATACATCTTGCTTCCCCAGATGCATAGCGTATGGGCCGCTATGTGCATCTTGGAGAATTTTCTCGCTTTAATTCTGGATCTTTTGGCATACATACTGCCCTTGAAAACAAAGCGCCTCCACTAGACAGTCAGTATCCTTCCAAACCACCGTCTTGAACTTGTACCCTCTTAGAGCTCAAGCCTTCATCCACTAACCGCTTTTCTTTAATCTCTCAATCCATGCTCGGCTTAACTTGAAGTTCTCGCCAAAAGACTCCCATCATCATACGACTTAACCGAGCGAACATTGCTCTTAAGTCCGTTACGCTTTCCGGCTCAATGCGTCGCCTACCACATTAGCCTTACCCGATGGTACTCGATTGAACAATCATAGTCCTTTAGTAGTTCAATCCATCGACGCTGTCTCGTGATTCGATCCTTCGAGTCGTAAGATACCTCAAGCTTTTATGATCCGTGTAGACCATCGACTTCTCTCCATACGTAATGTCTCCATATCTTCAGAGCAAAGACGCACCGCCGCTAACTCCAAGTCGTATGCGTTGGGTAGTTAACCTCATGCGATCTTAATCGACGGGATGCATAGGCTACTACCTTCCCACCTGCATCAACACACATCCCAAACCGGTGTGAGATGCATCACAATAAATCGTGAATAACTTTCCCGCTTCAGTCGTACTCAAAACCGAGCTTCCACAAAATCTTCCTTAGCTTATCAAAGCTTTCTTGTCGCTTTTCCGCCCATACAAACGGGACACCTTTCCTTAGCAACTTAGTTAATTCGGCACAAGCTATTAGAGAGAATCCTTCCACGAATCTCCGATAGTATCCTCGCTAAACCTGAAAAACTTCGTATTTCACCCACCGTCCTAGGTGGTTTCCACTCCAATATTGCTTCAATCTTGCGAGGGTCTACCCTAATTCCTTCACCGATACTACATGACCTAAGAAAGCCACCTCCTAAGCCAAAATTCACACTTACCGAATTTGGCATATAACTACTTCCCCCTCAATACTTGCGTAACTATCCGTAAATGTTTGTCATGCTCTTCTTCTCGTCTTTTTGAGTAAACCAATATGTCGCTCTATGAACACCACGACGAATCGGTCAAGTATCGCTGGAATACTCTATTCATCAAGTCCATGAATGCCGCCGGCGCATTAGTCAACCCGAATGGCATCACCAAGAACTCGAAATGCCCATACCGAGTTCTAATGCCGCTTTGTGAACATCACCTCCTTCACCCTTAATTGGTGATAACTCGACCTAAGGTCTATCTTCGAAAACACCGAGGCACCCTTTCAGCTTGATCGAACAAGTCCTCAATCCGAGGCAACGGATACTTGTTCTTGATCGTTAACTTGTTCAACTGACGGTGAGTCGATGCACATCCGCATAGAACCGCCCTTCTTCTTGACAAACAACACAGCGCCCCCCTGAGATATACTTGGTCGTATAAACCTCTATCCAAGAGCTCCTGAATTTGAGCCTTTAGCTCCACCAATTCCTTTGGTGCCATTCGGTATGGTGCTATGGACACAAAAGCCGCCTGCCTGTAGCAAGTCTATACCGACTTCGACTTCTCGATCCGAGGCAAACCCGAAGTTCTTCCGGGAATACATCAAGAAATTCCCCAACCGCTCGGACCTTTTCAATTACTAACCCCTTAGCTTCCAAAGCACGATTTGAACCAGATACGCCTCACAACCCTTCTTGACCATCTTTTCACCTTTCAAGGCGCTCACTACATTGGATAGATAATTCCTTCGATCTCCTATCATAACCACTTCATCACCTTCTACCGCTTTAAGAACCATGCGCTTAGTCGCAAGAATCCAAACTCGCTTGGTACTTAACCAACCAATCCATACCAAGGATCAAATCGAACTCCCCAAACGGTAGTTCCATTAGATCACCTACAAATACTACCCCTTGAAGTTCTAGGGGTACGCCTCTATAGAGTTTATCTACGACTCACGGAGTGACCTAAGGGGCTAACTACGCCATCTCCTAGAAGCGCTTTGATTTTAGGTCCATAGTTCCTACCACACTACAAGCAATGTACGAGTGCGTCGAGCCCACATCAATCAATGCAACATAAGGAAAACCGAAATTAGAAACGCATCTGTTATTACATCCGGTGCGTCACCTTCTTCGCGACACCTCACACAGAAACTAAGCCAGTCGCTTAGCCTCTCGTGTTGCCTGAACCTCGCCGCTTTGAGTTCCACGACCTCGGTTAGGGCCGTTGTTTCCCCTACCATTACCACGACCCTCTCTGTGGTCCTACGCTTCTATCCCGAGCACGGTTCGCGCCTTCCGTCGCTTCTTTGCTAGTTTCTCGGGACAATCTCGACGCGATGCTCCAAAGACCCACACTCAAAACATCCTTTATCACCGGTCCAACATCCTCCCCAATGGGTCTTTCCACAGCGATTGCACCGAGTCGGCCTCGACAGCGTCGTGGGCCTTGTCACCTGATTGGGCCCACTTGGCCTAGCCTTTTTCTCTCGAGCACTCCGCTGATCCAAATGACCCAAAACTTCTCTCTTCGATTGTTCTTACTATAGTTCTGCCTCACAGCCTCCTTGATTCCTTCGGCTACCTTAGCCTTCTCCACTAGAGATGAGAACTCACGAACCTGCTGTGGGGCAATCAGTAACCTTAAATCATCTCGGAGTCCGTCCTCAAAGCGGACACAATACTCATGTTCCGTAGAGCCACGATGCCTCTCGCATATCTACTCAGCCTTAGAAATTCCGCCTCATATTCGACACGGACTTAGTTCCTTGAACTAATCCCAGAAAAGCCTTTCTCTGCGCGTCAGTGTAGCTAATGCCCACATACTTTTTCTGATAGGCGGTTCTGAAATACTCCCAAGTCAAATCATCTGCTGTAGCCCCATCTCGAACCGTTAGCCACCACTGATACGCTTCATCCTTTAGAAGCGACACTGCCCCTTTCAGCTTCTCTTCCTCAGTCAGGTCAAGGTCATCCATAATTCTTTCGATTGCCTCCACCAATATTCCATCGCACTGGTGCCACTCGACACACCTCTAATACCTCCGCTCCGTTAGATCGAGTCGCCGGGACAGATTTCCGAGCTCCAACATTTCCACCGCCCCACCACCATCTCCAAGACTCGCAACACGCGCTTGCGATACCGACTCGCCACCGGCCCGCCTCCGCTCTCTCGGCTCTAAAAGTAGGAGGTGGTGGTGGCGAGTGGTACCTCATTTTCCGAACCTTGTCCCGACTGACGGGTTCAGATACCGTCATCCTACCCTACCACGTCCACGGCGTCCCACGTCCTCTAGAACTCATTCTATCTACCGCGCTTTTAACTGATTAAGAAAAATTTTATGCGTTAGCATTTGTTTCACTTTATTACTCATGAAGAAATTTTATGGATAAGGTTTAATCGTGAGATTCTTTCGAGCAAACAATGTTTCAGTTTCCTATCCTAGTTCACACAAAGAAGTCCATGCATCCATTCCTTAATACTTTCCATACCTATTCACTCATCGGACATTTCTGCCCATTTCTAACCCAGGGGTATTTTCGTCTTTTTCCTACTGTGGGTATTTTCGTATTTTCCGTAACCAAAATATTTTGCTTGATGATTTCCAAAGCTAAGTTATTGAATATTTGTAAAATAGCTGAAATTTTGGGCAAAACCGTCGAATCAATATTTTATGGATCAGGGGCATTTTGGTAATTTTACTCCTAAGGGTATTTTTGTAATTTTTCACAAGTCAAGTTTTCCGAGAAAAACATGGTATACCTAGTGTTCTAGGGTTTGAGAGGGTTATTGGATAAGTTTTGAAAACATTAGGGTCATTTATTCATTCCTTTCAAAAACAAGGCTAATTCCTTCTCGGGTTTTAATCATTGTTTTTTTAGCCTATGACCGAGCCTTCCCGGTCGAGTGAACCAAAGCTACGCACTGTGCGTAATTCAAGTGAAGAGGAGGTGGGTCACGCGGACCGCTTAAAATACCAAGCTCTCACCAACCTTTCTAGACATGCGCACGAGGTTACCACACCACCGAGCCTTCTCGAGTTAGGGTGAACCGGCTACGCACTGCAGGATACCGCGAAGAGGAGGTGAGTCACGAGGACCGCTTAAATACCAAGCTCTTCCCGATCCAATCCTAGACATGCGTGTGGGGTTACCACACCCCTAGCTCATTGACTAAGTCATAGGTTGGTTTAGTTCTTTAAGTCTTATGCTTCGTTGTGTTTGAGTAATCTAGCCTTAGGGTCCAAGTCCTATAAGTCTATCTACGCCCATGCTTCCTACCCTTCTACGTAATATAATTCACGAAAAGGTTTAGATGTACTTACCGGGGATCGATCGGTGCCGGAGACTCGGGCCATGCCGCTTAAAAATCCAAAAATCATTTCATGAGGCCTACCAAAACATTTTTGGGCCTTGGGCCCCTACAACCGAGCTTTGAACTGGCTCGATACCACTTCAGAATAACCCAAACCCGCCCAAACACTACGACCGAATTTGATTTGTTACAAAGTAAAAACTTGTGAACACCATTTCGAGAAACATTTAATTTCCATTGAAAACTTCCCAATTTTGGTTGTCTTGTCAAAGCTACACTCGAGATTTAATTTGAAAATTTTAATTAAGTCCGTTTGTTATACTAGCTTTCATGTGTGCCCGATGGCACGAATAAACTTTTTCGTGTTACTAAAGAAAACATGTGATTTAATTCAATTTAATAGTATAGTCTCGAGCAAATATCCAACATAAAAGAAAACAACACAAATATAGTTTATGGAGGCCTTATTACAACCAAAGTAAAAATAAGCAAATATAAAGTTCTATAAATTTAAAACCACCGCATGGCCACCTCGAGTCCAACCGGCTCCTCCACCGCCATCTACGAGTCACCAAAAAAAAATGTTAAAGGAGAAGGTGAGTCACCAAGACCCAAAGATGTAACCCTTCCCCTGTTAATACAACGTTTCATACACAACATATAACAGTTAATTATGCATAGTATCGTGTACCCAACCTAGCCAACCAAACACCTTTGCCTACCCCATGTGGTACCAAACCACTGGTGACCGTAGTCATGATGTGTTACCAAAACACTGGTGGTGCTAAACCACCGGTGACATATAGTCACAATGTGCTACCAAAGCACTGGTGTCCGTAGACACAAATCGGGTGATGGGGCCAACCCATCGTGTGATACCAAATCACTGGCAGACGATCCCATATCTCAAGTGGGGCCAACCCACGGTGGTGTTAACCACAGGGACAAGTCGCTATGAGGTACCAAACCTCTGGAGGTACCAAACCTCCGGTGACATATAGTCACAATGCAGTGCTACCAAAGCACCGGTGCTCGTCGACCGATATCACTTCCCCTCCTCTCATCAACCCATGTCAAGCGCTTAACAACAGACATACATATATCACATGTATCAAATAATCCATGCTCCCCAAAAGCATTATTATCAATCTCATACAAATAGAGACTTACCAGATCCTTGCTTGTACCATTAAGGCACTACCGCCATATCTACATAGAGCGATTTACACATAACATACACTTAATACACTTTATTAACTATTATAAGTGTGTATGTACACACCCGATTTAAATGCTAACTCCAAATCCCAAAGAGTCAATCGCCACCTCCTCGCTTTCTTGTTCCTAAATTCGGCCAAACTCAAAGGTTTAGTGTCCCTTGTCCATTCGGCCAAACTACCATATCCAAAGGGTTAATTATTGAATCCCAAAACCTTACCTAATACCTTCTGCTAGACTTAGTACACTTTTACACCTCCGTTTCCACCCTACAATCGGCAACCATTAATAGCCACTCAATAGCCTTCGGCTTATATCACTTAAAGAAATTAAACTATTAACACATCCTTACCACGACTTACCAACCAATTGCTCGAAGGTGACGGCTTCACTAGATCAACACCTCGAAGGCCCTACAACAACCGATTCGAATCGATGATTCATACTTGCAATCTAATGCCGAGATCGGCTCTTACCCTTGTTGATAGTCGATAGAGAAAAGAATGTGGGAGAAGAGTTTCTGCATACTTACCTTCTTCTATGACCGATTGGAAAAACTAAAAGGATTACCCTTGCTTGATATTCGGCCAAAACTTCACAAAATAAGGAGAAAAGAATTCAAGCAAAGTGGAAAGAAAATAGTGAGAAAAGGGAGATAGGGATTCGGTTTTGAGAAGAAAGAAAAGAAACAGAGAGGGAAAGAGAGTTTTCTGTGACACCACTAGAGCATATTCGGCCAAGGGGGAAAGAAAATAATAGGGGAGGAAGGTGGTAGAAGATTCGGCTTTGAGAGCTTGAGAGAATGGTGAAAACGCAAGAGCAAAAGAGGGCTAGGAATTCGGCTAATAGGAAAAGAAGTAAAAGAAAACTTGGGCACTCTTCTCTCCCTATACTCAGCCTCCTAGCCGCCCACTCCTCTTCACCAAGGAGTCCCACATTCGGCCATCACCTAGTTTTTCTCTAGGCCACCCACTTGATTTAATTCAAACACTTTCAATTAATAAAAATAATCTCCTAGTAACCCTCATTTATCTCCCATTATCCTTGAGATTAAACAATTAAAAATCTAATTTCAATGCTCATATTATCTCTTATTAATACTATTTAATAAAAGAGTCTCAAGGAGAAAACTCTCCCCCTTGTGCCGTCCAAATAAAAACAAAAGAAGAGGATTTTGTGACTCAACACAAGCTCTCCCTTGCTCCTTGGTGGCGCCACATGTAGCTCTTAAGTGGGCTTCTTTTTGCCACTTTACCAAGGCCTAATTAGTGTTAATAATACCCACATTTATTCTTATAACACCACTTACCAAGGCTCCTTCTTTTTAAAAGTTAAAAACTAAAATTTCCTACCAAATCGAGCCAACACAAAGCCTTAAATTGATCATTATTATTCCATAAATAATGACTCAGCAGTTCATACATAAGAAAAATAATTTATTTCCAAATAGCCCCGTTTTTGGGATGTTACAGAAAGGATTAAGAGCACCCTTTTACATAAATCAAGGGATAATTCATCCAAAAGCATACTAAATATGGGATTAAAATATGTTACTATTTCGGTTTATCAATAATCTCCCTATGGGAGACCGATCTACATAAGTTCATGCCAGCCGCTTCATCCACTCGACAAGCCAAGGATATTTGAGGCCATTTAGTTTTTATTTTTATTTTTTCTTCTCATTTATTTTCCTTCTCTTTATCTTCCTTGTCCTTAAATACATAATTAGTTTATTTTGAATTTTTCTTATTATTTCCTGGTTTTTTCTTCACGAGCTACCCAATTTCTTCATCTAGCGCAGCGATTGTGGGCAGCCACCATACCACCACCAGAGATGCCTCCTCCAACTTATCTTTCACCTCCGAATCAAGTTTCCACACCTCCAACTCAAGGAATCTATCTAAAATTTAGAAAGTTTCATCTCTCCCTATCTTTTATGAATTCTTATCTATCTTTGTACATTGAGGGCAATGTACATCTTAAGTGTGAGGGGGTAAATCTTAAAAGTGCCTAACTTTTTGCATTATTCTCAAATTCCTGAATTATGTCTTGTTCTTAAGTAAAATTTCTCATATCACTATTAGAATAAAATTCCTCTGATTTATGATTTTGATCGGTATGTTTTGGATTAAGTCATTGATAATTGTGCAGTGATGATTTAAACTTTAGGAGACTAGAGAATCAAGCATGATAAGTCCATTTCTCAGAAGTAAAAATTTTGTTAGGTTGTCTACCCGAATCTAATTATTACTTTGAAGTTTGAAATTTACAAGGTTGATATCAAAAAGCCCATAATTTTTGTGAGATTTTGAGCCTTTTAGAGCATACATTCTTTTTCGTGCTCACTTTATTGATTATGAGTGTGTCAACATTGATTTGTTATTCTAGAACTTGCTTCGATTATACATGTCAAGACCACACCTTTGATTTGATATACTAATATGATAAAGGCACTTAGGTTTTAACCCACTTACTCCACTAAAAACCTACCATCATAATTAACCCCTAGTGAAACCCTTTAATCCTAACAACCCTTTTATTGACTCACCCATTAATATTAACCCAAAACTAACTTTGTATTTGTTATCACCATTTATCTTGACTACCCCTATATCGAGATTTGATTTGATCGGTTACTTAACTATTTTCTTTATTCCAATTATTAAATTTTATCTTATTATTGTACTTGTTTTGTTCTTAAAAAAACGAAGTATATTCATTATTAGTTATATGTTAATTGAGCTCAAACTGTTAATTTCATTATCTTTAGAAGAAGCTCATGTTATTAGTATTAAGTTTCTGTGATGTAATTATTAGTACGACTTTTTATTTAGGTAATTTGTCAATTCAGTCTCGATTCTAACCCACTAATTCAAGCCTTTATCCACACCTTTAACCCAAGCCTCGTTACAACCCTTTTAAAGACCTTTTGATTTGTGTATCATCTCATATTACAGTGGTGGAGATTTGATTTTCATGCAAGCCTATGGGATTAACTTTTCATGTTCGACTTCTGAGTGCTTATTTTTGAACCTTAAACACTTCGAGTGATTTGAGTGAATCTTTAGTGAGGATGTCAATTTTTGTCGATTTTGAATCAGAGGTAATTATTTAGATGAGGGGAAACACCTATGTTTTCATGCTACAAAAATATATGACTTAGATTGTTTGAATCTTTAGGACTCTTTGAGTTGAATTATCCATGTATAAAATATCTATGAATTATGATGAGACACTATTGATGAATATCATGAATTGAGGAAGTTCGTTATAATTGTGAGATGAGAATTTTGCTTGAGGACAAGCAAAAGATTAAGTGTGGGGGTATTTGATAAACCGTAATAGTAACATATTTTAATCCTACATTTAGCATGCTTTTGGATGATTTATTCCTTGAATTATGGAATTTGGTGCTCTTACTCCTTTAATTTCATGTTTTATACTCAGGAGAGCATAGGAGGATGAAAAGAACGAGAAACGGGCTTAAAACGGGCCAAATGGGCTAAAGTGAGAAATCGACACGGCCTGGGGTTTCACCACACGGCTGTGCCCCTTTAGCAGGCTCGAACACGGCCTACAACTTGACTTACACGGGCGTGTGCCATGGGCGTGTCCCTGTCATGGAAAAGAAGAATTTTATTCGAATTAGGGTACTTAGAGGTAAAGAAACACATTCCAAAAGCCTATATAAACACCCCAAAGGCCAACCTTTAGGGGGGCGTCCAGCTAGGCCAAGGAGCCAAGCCAGAGAGGTTAGAATCGTGGGATTTATTCGAAGAAAGCCAGTTGATTTATCTCAAGAAGCCGGAGTCATACTCAAGACGGAAGATCTTCTCTTCAATTCCTTCAGTGGGTTTTAGGGTTTTTCTTATGTTTTTTTTTATCTTTTCTTCTGAGATGTATATTTCTATGATTATAAACTAAACCCTCAGATACCTGAGGAGGATGAAACCTAAGACGGATCTTGTTATTGTTTTCTGAACTATATGATAAATACTTGATTTGTTCTTAACTATGTGTTCTTAATTCTTGCTTTGATATTTCAGGGTATTGATTCAAGTATTGATGTGCTTAGGCAGTGGAGCAAAAGTCCCTGTCTAAGAGTAGATCTAGCATAGTTAAGTGGAGTTGCTCGCGTGCCTAGAGATAGGGTGACGAAAATCTTCCGAATTAGGGTCAAACCTAATATGGGAGTCCATAGATCGAGTTAATGCAATTCTAGAGGTTTTAATTAGAAAGAGATTTCAATTAATCAACCTAGGGTTAGACGTTAGTAGCCTCGGGACGGAGGTATTAATATACATTAGGAATCCTACTTGGATCAAGTCAAGTGAATAAATCGTCTAGTTCAGAGTTAGATAACAAGTGAAGTCTAGGTGGATTCTTCCTTGGGTATTGTCTTAATCAATTGGTTTTTCCCACAAGTATTTCCCCAATTCGTTCTCTTTGTCTTAGCGTCTTTAGCTTAGTAGTTAGTTAATTTTAGATTAAACAATAATTCACTTCAATTCTTAGGCTAAATAATAGAAAGAAAGTTAGTATTAGTACTTTTGGTTCCCTTGGGTTCGACAATCCGGTCTTGCCGCTAAACTATACTACTGTTCGATAGGTGCACTTGCCTCAATCGTTGTCACAGTTAGTTTCTAAGCTAGATCATCCATTATATAAATTTTAAGACTTTGACATAACGATCAGAGAGCATGTCGGTTATGTGCTCATATGAGCATCCCCAAATATGAATTAATGATTTACAATTTAGTACACTTCAAGTTTACTACCCTTGTATCCATCGATATATTAAATGATTCAATGGGTAAAGTTTCGACATGAGATGATATGAATTAGAGATGAATTACTATGATAAATACTTGAAATACAAAGATATGAAATGTACATGTTCATGGATACTTGAAATGATAAATACATGTATGTGGAAATTGAATATTGATGAGCTCATATATGTTTCTTGATATTCATGTGAATTACATGACTAACATGCTTGATGAGGATATGTGTTTAGGCAATTGGCCAAATTGCTTAGGATTTATTTTGTATGCTTACCTTAAATGTAAATGAATGGTAAGTTAAATTCACGTTATACGAATTTACTAAGATTTAAAGCTTACTCTGTTTATTTTCCTTGTTTTATAGTATTCGGAAGCTCGTAAAGGTTGAAAGCTGGTCGGAGCTACATCACACTATCCTTCAGCTAGTTTCGGTATAAACAGCCAAATTTTTTTTGGGTATAATGGCATGTATAGGCTATATTTGACCAAGTGATGGCATGTATGTGTTTTGTTGTAATTAGCCATTGGAATGGCTTGTAATGGTCATGTTTTTATATATATGGTATTATCATGTTTGAAGTATGAATTTGATTATGCATATATGCATTTGGTATCTAGGTAAGCATAAGTTTTGGAATGACATAATAATAAATTGTCTATTGAGGTGCCTAAGAGCACATTGGGTGTATGAGTAATATGTCAAGTTTAAGACATGATTTTGGTTTGTTTTAAGTGTTTTGATATAGTTTGTCAATGTATTTAAGTGCAATTGAAGGTGGAAAACAAGTTTGGGTGAAAAATATGGCTAGAAAATGTTCTTATTTTGTCCATACGGGAAGAGACACAGGCGTGTGTCTCCGCCGTGTGTGACACACGGCCTAGGACATGGGCATGTGTTTTGGCCGTGTGTCCCCTGCATCTTTAAAATTTAAAAAAGAATGCTCAAGATTTTTCACACGGGCGTGTGGCTTGGCCGTGTGACCCTTGCACCTACACACGACCTAGCACACGGGCGTGTGACTTGGCCACGTGATCCAAGTCAGAGAGTTACACGGGTACAGACATGGGCTGAGACACAACCATGTTCCCTATTTCGAATGCCCACATGGCCTGGGACACGGGCGTGTCATATGGTGGTGTGAACCATACTGCCTAACCAGACGGGCGTATATACCCTACACCTAGGAAAAATTTTCAAATTTCGTGAAAAATTCTCTGGGTACTCGGTTTAGTCTCGACTTGTTTCTAATGTGTGTTTTGAGCCTCGATGGCTCATATAAGGGACTTTATGAATAATATCTGACATGGATGTTAAATAATTTGAAATGTCTGTTTTTATCTGTTTATTCTGGTAATGCTCTGTAACCCTGTTCCAGCGATAGATACGGGTTAGGGGTATTACATTTATTGGTATCAAAGCTACAGTTTAGTCGATTCTCGGACTAACGTAGCATGTACGAGTCTAGCTATACATGTCATTATATAACCTGTGATAGTGTGATATCTCCTGAACATTTTAAATATGTTTTTCAGATAGTAATTTCGTCCAACCGGGCTGAATCTGAAGAAGCTGAGAGCAATGCTCAAGCTTCAGTACAAAGGGCAGCATCTAGTAGTAGAAGGCCTGTATCTGAGGGCCAAGGAGGAGAGGCAAAAGAAGCCTTCTTCCAAATGATGAATGAATGGTTTACTGAATATGTAAGAACAAATCCGGCTATACAACAACCTCCACCCCCTCCTATTTCTCAACTGGTTCCTGATATGCCACAAGGTACAAAACTTGTAAGAACTGGTAAGCCTTCTGTAGATAAAATTCGCAAATATGGGGCAGAAGAATTTAGAGCAACAGCCGAAGATGATCCTGAAAGGGTTGAATTCTGGTTAGAAAACACTATTAGGGTTCTGGATGGATTGTCTTGTACACCAGCTGAATGTTTAAAATGTGTTGTATCACTGCTAAAAGACTCAGCTTACCAGTAGTGGAACACTTTAATTTCTGTTGTACCAAAGGAGATAGTCACATGGGAATTTTTCCAAACTGAATTCAAAAAGAAGTATATCATTCAGAGATTTCTGGATCAAAAATAGAAGGAATTTTTAGAGCTTAAACAGGGGAATATGACTGTATCTAAGTATGAACGGGAATTTTTCCAACTAAGTAAGTATGCCCAAGAGTGTATCCCAACTAAAATCACAATGTGTAAGCGGTTTGAAGAAGGTTTAAACGAAGACATAAAGTTATTGGTTGGGATTCTTAAATTAAAAGAATTTGTTGTACTGGTTGATCGAGCACATAAAGCTGAAGAATTGAGTAAAGAAAAGAGACAAGTTGAGATGGAAGCTCGGACTTCAAGTAAAAGATTTACCAGAAAAGCATATCAGTCTTTCTCAAAGAAGTCAAAGAAATATCATGACCGTTACTCTACCTTTGTAGGGTATTCTGGGAAAGACAGAAGTATTCAACGCTCTAATCCAAGATCTCAGGCTACATCTATAGCAAGTGTAGGCAGTGTTAGAAACACTAAACCCAGGTGCAAATACTGTAATAAATTCTATTTTGGTGAGTGCCGCATGAGAAGCGGAGCATGTTTCAGATGTGGTTCTTTTGACCACTATCTCAGAAATTGCTCGGAAAAGCCTGAGAAATATATTGTACAGACTTCAAAGCCAAGTAACTCTGCTACAAGAGGTAGACCACCTCGAGACCCCATAAATGTGAGTGGAAGTCGAGGTACGGCAAAAGATTCAACTGTTAAATCTAAAGCACGAGCACTAGCAAGGACATATGCTATTCGTGCACGTGAGGATGCCTCCGCACCTGATGTTATTACTAGTACATTTTCTCTTCTTGATACTGATATAACTGATTTAATTTATCCTGGTTCGACACTTTCATACATATGCACGAATTTAGTGTCTAACAAAAATTTGCCTGTCGAGTCCACTGAATTCGTAGTTAAAGTATCGAACCCATTGGGCCAATATGTGATGGTGGATAAAATTTGTAAGAATTTTCCTTTAATGATACGGGGTTTCTATATTCTGGCTGATTTAATGTTATTTCCATTTGATGAATTTGATGTGATTTTGGGTATGGATTGGTTAACTCAGCATGAGGTCGTAGTAAATTGCAAACAAAAGTATATTGTGTTGAAATGCCCAAATGGTGAAATGATCTGTACTGAATCTGATAATTTGAATGGGTTGTCTAATGTGATATCAGTCATGTCAGCATAGAAATATGTCAGAAAGGGTTACGATGCTTGTCTTGCCTATGTGATGAATACTAAGGTGTTTGAATCAAAGATTAAGTTAGTGCCAGTTGTCTGTGAGTATCCTTATGTGTTTCCAGAAGAGTTACCTGGATTACCGCCGGTCAGAGAGGTTGAATTTTCTATAGATCTTGTTCCTGGAACAACACCGATATCTATAGCACCATACAGAATGGCCCCTACAGAATTAAAAGAGTTAAAAGCGCAGTTACAAGAACTGACTGACAGGGGCTTTGCTCGACCTAGTTTCTCACCTTGGGGTGCACCGGTTCTGTTTGTCAAGAAAAAGGATAGATCCTTGAGACTATGTATTGATTACCGGCAACTCAATAAGGTTACAATCAAGAATAAATAAGGTTACAATCAAGAATAAGTATCCACTTCCCCGCATTGATGACTTGTTTGACAAGTTAAAAGGTGCTACAGTATTTTCAAAGATTGATCTTCGTTTTGGCTATTATCAGTTACGAGTTAAAGACTCAGATGTACCAAAAACAGCCTTCAGTACTAGGTACGGGCATTATGAATTCCTTGTGATGCCGTTTGGCTTGACTAATGCACCTGCAGTATTTATGGATTTAATGAATAGAATTTTCAGACCATATTTGGATAGGTTTGTGGTGGTATTCATTGATGATATTCTGGCATATTCTGTAACAGCCCGATTTTGACCCTAATCAAAATAGTAGTTTCGGGACCAGAAATCCGAGTCCAAAAAATATTTTAAAATTATTTTCAGTATTTATTATGTGTGAATTTGCTTGTGTTAAATTTTTGTGTTTTAATTTCGTCGTTTAAGTGTCCGATTAAATAAAATGACTTAATTGCGTAAAATGTGAAATTTGCTAATTAAAGTGTGAGTGCTAATTTGCTAATGTCTTTTTAATATAAAGCCTTTAAAAGGCAAATAGCCCATTTTTAGTTTTAGTGGACGGCACAAGACCAAAATAACCTTGTACTATATGTTATATATATTAGTTATAAAAGGTTAAATAAGTGATATAATTATAAGTTAATATATGTTAAAATATAACAAATTAAAAGCCATTATCATCTTCTCCCATCACCGAAACTTAGAAAACAAATAGGGTTTAAGAGCTTTGAATATTCGGCCATGAAAGAAGCTTGATTCAAGGTTAGTTTTCGTTCGGTTTTTGAAAATTTATACGTTTTTGAGATCGTTGCTTTGAATACTTCAAAACCCATGCTTGAAATTTTGATTTTGATGAATATTTTGAGTTGAGCCATTGATGATAGCTTGTTGTTTGTGTTGTTTGATGATGAAATATGAAATATATGTGTTAGATTAACATGTTTTGTCTTTGAATTTTTGATGAATTTGAGTAATTTGGACTAAATTGCAAAAATAAATTTTTAAGGGACTAAAATGTGAAATAAATAAAATATATGGACTTGTATGAACATAGGTAATATTCGTTCAAGCATGGGTAATGTGAAATTTTGTGTATTTTGTGTTTTGTGCAATAGGGACTAAATTGTAAAAAGAGTGAAATATCAGGGGCAAAATGGTAATTTGCCCATTTATATGTTTTTAGACTAAATTGAACAGAATGGTGTTTAAATAAGCTTAATTTGAATATGTTTAGATCAAGAACCAAAGAAAACGGATTTGGACCGGGGAAAAACGAAAGTAGTCGATTAGTCGATTTTCTATCATCCGCCGACGCCCGAGGTAAGTCAATAAGCATTTAAATGTTGTTATATTTATGAATATATATTTGTTATGTGATAACTTGAATTATTTGATTAAATTCATGTCATAGTCGAATATGAATTTGAGAAATAGACTATATTTCGAGTTCAATTTGATCGAGATTCAATGTCTGAAAGCCCCGTACGAACCCTAAGAATAGTTAGGATACATATTTCATGACATAGGATATCCGATATGTGTTATCGTGTAAGACCATGTCTGGGACGTTGGCACCGACTTGTGTTTACGTGTAAGACCATGTCTGGGACATTGGCATCGTATTTGATTCGTGTAAGACCCTGTCTGGGACAGTGGCATCGGTATGTGATTACATGTAAGACCACGTCTGGGACGTTGGCATTGTACGAGCTTCCTACTATCCGCGTATCCTTTTTAATTCCGAACGGTTCAACGGGCAATGATAAGTTAAGATCGAGTGTAAATCAAGATATAAATGCTCAGGTAAGTATTCATACTAAGATATGAAATCAAGGTAAGTAGTGTACTTAAAATGATATTATAAAGTTACATGTAATATGATTTACGTGATGGTATACTTGATTATGTGAGTATTTGGCCTATTGATGTATATGTATTGTGGAAAGAAATGGTATATTATACTAATGGTTAAGAGTATATTCGGCCAAAGTAGAAATTATGCATAACTTATATGTTTTGATATATGAAATTATATTGAAAGGGTATATGATTGATAATAGCTTACTTTAGTTTGAATAGATAAATTTTGTATATGATTAAATGTTGATTGGCTTATGACTTACTAAGCTTAAATAGCTTACTGTGTGTGTGTTTTGTTTACCTCTGTTTTATAGATTTTGGATTCAAGTTACGAGCTCGGGGATCGTCAGCAAAGCTTATCACACTATCGACTCTTTTCGGTATTTTGTTAAGTTTGAAATTGAACTTATGGCATGTATAGTCTAGTTTAAATGCTTGATTTTTGGGACTTGTAAATATACATATCCATGCGAAAATGGCTTGGTTGTAATGTTTAAGCTTGTTCGTATGTGGTCATGATTTAACTATTTTGAAAGTATGTTCTTGGTATATACATGTTTGTGATATGTGGTTATATGATTCAGCATTGAGAAATGGTAAGTATTAGGTATAATTTGACTTGATAATGAAGTATAAAAGTAGATATATGTATGATTACATATTGGCTTATTAGGATTGGCTGCTAATTGATAATTAATGAATATGCTTCATGATTGGTTTGGTTGAATGTTGTGGTAAGGATTCGAATGGAGAATGATGAATTTATATATAAGTTAATGCATGTTAAGTATTGATTAAGTAATTTTTTTTAATGTCATATATGTGTGTATTGGTTTTGGTTAATTTGTGAGACATGATTTAAGATACAATGCATGCTTATATTCGGCTACCCTTATGTGAAATAAATATATATAAATATGTCTATGATATGTTCGATATTTGGCAAATAGAATAGAATGATTTCTTTATTATTGAATAGAGAATTTGTACGAATGTTAAGACTGATTGATGATTGAATTAAAAGTTCTTTGTGCAGTTGAATTAATAATGTTTAAATGTGATTTTTGAAATGAAATTCGGGGTATGTTTAACTTGGTAATTGAGTTAGTAAAAGTTCATATATGATAATGTTAAGTGCACATAAGACCATGATGTTTAAAATATGTATTTGTCCATTTTGTGAAAAAATTTCATGCCTATTGTGATAAACGAAATTAAGCTGTATAATATGGATTATTCATTGTAATATGTTTAGTACTCAGCTTATGAAACATTTTCTTTAATATATGCAAAATACATATATATTAAGTACTATTATATGATTGAATAGAATTTTAATTTGCTAATGATATGATTATACAAATATTAAGTTTCGAAATTTGAATAGGATAAGTGTTTTAATGTTATTATTTTACGAAGCATAAAAGGAATTGTATGCATGTATTAACTTGTGTTATGTTTAGTAATGCCTCATAACCCTAGTTTGGCGACGGATACAGGTTAGGGGTGTTACATATTCTCGAGATGAAAATGAGCATGCTGATCATTTGAGATTTATTCTGCAAACACTGCATGAGAAACAGTTGTATGCTAAATTCAGTAAATGTGAATTCTGGCTTCAGGAAGTTGGTTTTCTTGGACATATAGTATCTGTTGAAGGTATCAGAGTAGATTCTAGTAAAATATCAGCCATTGTTAATTAGAAACCACCGAAAAATGTATCTGAAGTCATAAGTTTTCTGGGATTAGTTGGTTACTATCAGAGGTTTGTGAAAGGATTTTCGATGATAGCTTCACCAATGACACGGCTATTACAAAAAGATTTGAAATTTGAATGGACCGATAAATGTCAGAAAAGCTTTGATCGGTTGAAAGCCCTGATGACTGAAGTACCAGTTCTAGTTCAGCCTGAATCGGGTAAGGAATTTGTAATTTACAGTGATGCATCATTGAATGGTTTAGACTGTGTTTTGATGCAAGAAGGTAAAGTAATAGCCTATGCTTCTAGACAGCTTAAGCCACATGAAAAGAATTACCCGATACATGATTTTGAATTAGCATCTATTGTATTTGCACTAAAAATTTGGCTACACTATTTGTTTGGTGAAAAGTGTCATATATTCATTGATCATAAAAGCTTAAAGTATTTGATGTCGCAAAAAGATTTGAATCTGAGACAGCGCAGATGGCTTGAATAATTGAAAGATTATGATCTGGTTATCGATTATCGTCCGGGAAAAGCCAATGTGGTTGCAGATGCTCTGAGCAAAAAGTCTCTGTTTGCGTTGCGAGCAATGAATACCCAATTGTCATTGGCAGATGATGGCTCAATTTTAGCTAAGCTAAAAGCTAAATTGATGTTTCTGCAACAGATCTACGAAGCTCAGAAAAGTAATAATGAGTTGTACAGTGTGAATCAACTTCTTATTCAGAATTTCAGATTGGACCTGATAATTTTCTATTATTCCGAGGCAGAGTCTGTGTACCGAAGAATTCAGAGCTTATACAGAAGATTTTACATGAAGCTCATAGTGGTACTATGTCTGTTCATCCGGGGAATAATAAAATGTACAATGATTTGAGAAAGATGTACTGGTGGCTGAGAATGAAACTTGACATTTCGAAATTTGTATCCAGATGTTTGATATGTCAGCAAGTTAAAGCTGAACATCAGGTACCTTCAGGATTATTACAGCCAGTCACGATACCAGAATAGAAATGGGAAAGAGTTACCATGGATTTTGTGTCGGGATTACCCCTATCTCCAAAAAAGAAAGATGATATCTGGGTAATCGTCGACCGTTTGACGAAATCCACACACTTTATTCCGGTACGTACGGATTTTTCCTTGGATAGATTGGCTGAGTTATATGTTTCTGAGATTGTATGATTACACGGTGTGCTAGTTTCTATTATTTCTGATAGAGATCCAAGGTTCACATCCCGATTCTGAAATAAATTACAAGAAGCTTTGGGTACTCTGTAATATCTTGGGTTAGGGGCTATTTTGTTGTTGCATGAAATTGCATGTGTTTAGTGTGCTGTGTTGCTATTTCGGTGTTTTAGGGGCTTAATTGTAGTCTAGGAGTATGCCTGAGTGAATGGGAAAATTTTGGTTTTTGGGTGTTAAGTGAAGGGAGCTGAGGAAGCTGGGGTTTAAGAATTTTACTTGTTGTTTTGGTTGCACAAATAAGGAGCTAGCTTAGTGGCAAAGCATGCGCTACTTGGGGAGCTAGGTGTGGCGTCAACTACATGGGGTGGAGGTCTTGAGTTCAAGTCGCAGAGTTCCCCATTTTGGCTCTCTTTTTGGACGGCATGGAGGGAGAGGTAGAAGGCAATTCGAATTCTACCATGGACTTGGTCAAACCGTTCAAATGTTGGGTGGAGAGTAATTGTAGGAGGAAGACTTGGTCATGCTTGTTTGAATGTATGGTTGGGAGCTATTGGGGGATTATGGCCGAATTTGAAGGAGTGTGGAGTGGGGAAGTGGACGGCTTAGTGTGGAGAGGTGCTAGCCAAAAATGCATTTTTGCATTTTTGGCATTTTGGGTGCATTTTTGGTCTTTGGAATATCAAGCAAAAAGTCTCTTCTTTGGTCTTTTGTTAGCCGAATGTTCTAAGGGTGTTCTTCATTTTTTTGTGTTGTTCTTCATCTTTTGAAACCGAGAGACCAAACTTGCAAAGGTCACTTAGAAGTTTCATTGTTGTCTCTTAGACTACTTGATAGCCGAATATCCCTTCCCATTTCTTTCCCTTTTCTTTCAGCTTAGGTAAACCGAAACTTCTATCCTCCTTTGTCATATTCATTTTCTTCTTCCTTGCTTAAGAACATTGTAGCCAAAACCTCCTGCTCCAAATACTTTCTCCATTTCTTTCTTCTCCAAAACCGAAAAGCATCTATCTCTTTTCCATTTTCTTTTCTTCTCAAGACCTTGGCCGATTCTCTTCTTCTTCTTGAACATATCTTTCTTTTGCTTCACTTTTAAGACTCTAGCCGAACCCTCCTTGGTGATTGCCAAATTTCCTTCTAGTTGTGTTCTCATTTTGGCCGAATATCAATCCTTCTTTTCATCTTTTCTTGCGCTTTCTTTCTTGGTCAAGGCCGAACCTCTCTCTCTCCCTTTGTAGTTCTCTTGGCCGAATATCGTGAGAGTGTTGGGGTTCTTGTATAAATCGATTGGAGTTAGGTAAGTGTTTGGCCGAATGGCCATTTCTTCTCTTTCTCGTTCTTAATCGTTGTGGGTTTGATGAAGGGCTGAATATGGCTATTATGGAAGGGTGTTAACCTTTTGTTAATCATCTCGCTTTAGGGTCTTTGGATATTGGAAGTAACCAAGAAGGGTTTTCACTCTTTTAACCGATTGTTAAGCAAAGGGGTTGTGGTAAGTGATTGGTATTATCATTAATCGCTCAATCTTTTGGTTTCGATTAAGTCAAGATTATTAAAGTTTAACCGTTTCTCTTTTGGGGTTGGCCGATTGTCAAGGGGAATCATCGCTTGATTCGAGATTTGGTAGGAAACCAAATCAAGTATAAAGGTAAGGGTTTGATATTGATTCTTTTGGGGTTAGATGGTCTTGGCCGAATGGGATAAGTTGTCTAATGCTCTTATTTGGCCGATTATAGGAGCAAGATAATCAAGGGGGCTTAGATCGATTCGAGGGGTTTAAGGCTTTTGTTTTCCGTGTGTGTAAACTAACACACCGATACCTAGTAATGTTATTAATAAACCTGTTTGCTGTTAAAAACTATACCAAAGATGACGGATAATTGGGTACCCAAACGGGGTATGTGTACGTATCCGGGTAAGTCTAATTTATTATCAGTTCTATTATGGATACCTTGGGTATTATGATCTATGTTATGTATGCTATGAGATGTAATACTAGACATGTTGGCATGATATGCATGACTTGTATGATATGCATGATCTCATGAGTTGGTATGTTGATGGGTGATATGAGTGGAGGGAGCAGTGATATTTTGTGCTGACGAGCACCAGTGTTTTGGTAACACACTTTGTGACTTTGGGTCACCAGAGGTTGGGCACCTCATTGCGACTCGTCCCTGTGGTTTGACACCACCGTGGGTTGGCCCCACTTTGAGATATGGGATCGTCTGCTAGTGATTGGGTATCACACGATGGGTTGGCCCCATCATTCGATTATTGTGACTACTGGTCACCAAAGTGATTTGGTATCACACCGTGTCTTTGGGACACCGAGGTTGGGCACCTCATTGCGACTTGTCCCCGTGGTTCGACACCACCGCGGGTTGGCCCCACATGAGATATGGGATCGCCGCTAGTGATTGGGTATCACACGATGGGTTGGCCCCATCATTGGATTTGTGACTTCGGTCACCAAAGCTTTTTGTAGCACAAACGTGTCTTTGGGACACCAAAGTGGTTTGGCACCACATTGATGGATATTGTGTCTTTGGGACACCAGTGTTTTGGTAACACATTGTGACTATATGTCACCAGTGGTTTGGCACCACCAAAGTGGTTTGGTACCACACGGGGTAGAAAAGGAGATACGGATGGTTAGGATTGGGTTGCATTAATTATGTTGCTATGTATGATGTGTGTTAGCATGTTGTTTCATCGGGAGCGGGATTTATGCATCGAGTCATTCGACTCACCCTCTCCTTTGACATTTCAGTGACCCGTAGACGCGGACATGGAGCCGGGTGGACTCGGGTGCACATGCCATGCTTTAATAAAAGTTTTGCTCGACTATTCACTTTGGGTACCTTAGCTTATTTATTTTATTTGAGATTTAATTTGGATTTGTAAAAGGCCTTTAAATTATGTTTTATGATGGTTATGTTTTAATTAGATTCTCAACCTGCTTAACAAATAACTCGGTATGAAATTTTACTAAAAATTTGGTAAGATAATGTTTTCAAAACTATAACGCAATGTGTTTTAAACTATACCATCGGGTATCTCACTATGTTTTGCTATAAAGTAAACTCAAGTGATTTTCAAACCAAACTCGATATTCTACTAAGTCAAAAATGTTTCAAAATAGCACTAAGAAACTATTGGAAATGCTAAATGAAATCAACTCGTTTTTAACTATATACTTTGGATAAGTTTTCAAAATCTAATCAAACAGGCCTACCCCAATTTTCTTCAAGTTCACTATGTTTTCACCCCGCTTTTAAACGAAAAATCTTATCTCTCAAAAACGTTTTCCCCCGTAACATACCAGATTCGGACGTGGTGTCCTGTCCGGGTTTGGGGTGTTACAATGGTGGTATCAGAGCCAAGTTCAAAGGCTCGGCTGTGGGCCTGGGGCCCAAAATGTTTTCAAAAGATTGTTTTGTTAGTCTTTATTCTTAAAGTATGGTTTGAAAGGCATGGCACCGAGTCTCCTGCACTCGCCGCCTGTAAGTAAGTACCCTTACTATTGCTTGTGAATTGATTGGATGTGATATGATTTGATGAATAGCAATAGTATATTACTTTAGAGATTGAAACTGATAGGATTCTGTGAACTCGCGAGAACAAATCTCCTTAAATATTCATAAGATTTGCCTTAAAATAGTGGAAAAATACTGATTCATAAAACTCTTAAATCAGATACGTAGAAAGATTAGTCATGAGCGCTAGAGGCGGACGTGGTCGTGGACGCAGGTCGTGGTAGGATGACTGCTTCTCGAGCCCGTAGGATCCGGGTCGTGGGTCGAAAATGAGATACTCGCCCGCCACCACCGGAGGTGGTGAGTTCCAAGATCAGACCGGGGATGACGCGGTGTCACAGGCGATGCTGCGAGTGTTGGAAAGAGTAGGTGGTGGTGCAGGAGTTAGGAAATCTGCGGCTCGAGCGACTTCGGGCAAATGGGGCCGAATTCTTTCGAGGTGTATCCGGTGTTGCTCCTAGCACCGCTGCTGAATACCGGCCGAGGCAAATCGAGCGGATCATGGATGATCCGGACTTAATCGCTGAAGAGAAGTCAAGGGCATCGTATCGCTTCTCCGGATGAGTCATATCGCTGGTGGCTCACGGTTCGAGATGTTGGTGGCAAAGCAGAGGATCCGACATGGGATTATTTCGTGGCGCATATCAAAAGAAGTACAATGGAGCTAGTTATATTGACTCCAAATGGAAGGCATTTCGAGGCTTGTTCGTGGAGTAAATCTGCTTTCGAGTACGCAGGCCGAGTTCCCGGTCCGTAGTAGGTATGCCGGGGGCATTGTGGCCACCGAGCATGAGAGGTGTGTTCGCTTTGAGGATGGTCTCGAGACGAGTTGAGATCGCCGATTGCTCCTCGCCAGAGCGCGAGTTTGTCGTCTTAGTTGAGAAGGCTAAGGTAGCCGAGGGTGTTAAGGAGTCGCGAGACAGGGCATGGACGTAAATAGGCATAAGAGGAGCTTGGGTCTTACGGATCGTCGGCAATCCGCAGAAGAGAGCTAGACCGAGTGGGCCGAACCACCGCTAGGTTTGTTGTCGCTAGGCGGGGACCGCCGCAGCAGGTGATCGGTGTGGAAAATCTCATTGGGGTGGCTGCCGGATCGAGGAAAAGGTTGCTTCGAGTGTGTTCTCTCGGAGCATCGTGTGAGGGATTGTCCGCGTAGGTTGGCTAGGATTCACCCGAGAGGCGTGTCCGTAATCGCCTGAGAGGTAATGGACCGCCACCGCAGAGGGGCCGTGGTAATGGCAGAGGTGGTAATGGTTCTGGTCGGGCCGTGGAGCACCGGCGAGAGTGCGAGTAGTTCGATGCCGCATACCGGATTAGTGTATGCTTTGAGGCGCGGAGGAGGCGACGCACCGGGACGCCATAACCCAGACGCTTTTGATTTTTGGTTCTCCTTATACTTTGCTTTGATTGATGTGGGTTCAACGCACTCTTATGTTGCCGATAGTATAGTAGAGACCATGGATTTAGACTCGAGATATCCTCTAGGCGTATGATCGCGTGATTAGCCCTCCGGGTCACTCAGTAGTAGTAGATAAACTGCTTAGAGAGGTACCCCTAGAACTCCAAGGGGTAGTGTTTGTTCGCCGATCCGATGGAACCGCCGTTTGGGGAGTTCGATCGATTCTTGGGATGGATTGGTTGGTCAAGTACCAGCGAGGTTGGATTGCGCGCCAAGCGCATGGTTTTTAAGACGGTTGAGGGTGAAGAGGTGGCTATGATAGGTAATAGGAGAGATTACTTATCTAATGTGGTATCCGCTCTGAAAGCGGAGAAGATGGTCGAGAAGGGTCAGTGAAGCATATGTAGTTCATGTGTATGCGTTGGAGGCTAAAGAGTCTCTGTAGAGAAGGTTCTGATCATAAGGAATTTGGCTGATGTTTTTCCCGAGGAACTTCCGGTTTGCCGCCAGATCGCGAGGTAGAGTTCGGGATAGATCATCATTATCTTAATCGCGCGAGGTCTATTGCTCCGTATAGGATGGCGCCAAAGGAATTGGTGGAGCTAAAGGCTCGAGATCCGGAGTTATTGGATCGAGGATTTATTAGGCCAAGTGTTTCCACGCGTAAGCCGGTACTTTTGTTAAAAAGAAAGATGGCACGATGCGGATGTGTATAGACTACCGCCAGCTTGAATAAGTCGACGATTAAAAACAAGTATCCGCTGCCACGGATAGATGACTTGTTTGATCACCGAAGGGTGTCGCGGTATTCTCGAAGATCGACTTGAGGTCCGGGTATCATCGATTGAAGGTTAAGGAGGCCGATATCCATAAAACAAATAAGCTTGGACTCGGTATGGGCACTACGAATTTACGGTAATGCCGTCGGGTTGACTAACGCACCGCAGCAGCGTTTATGGATATGATGAATAGGGTGTTTCAACAAGATCTGGATCGCCGTCGTGGTTTTCATAGACGACATCTTGGTGTACTCAAGGACGAGGGAAGAGCATGATAAGCATTTGCGAGTGGTGTTGCGATTTTGAGGAAGAGCAACTCTATGCTAAGTTCGGTAAGTGCGAGTTCGCTTAGAGAAGTGACTTTCTTGGGTCATGTAGTATCGGCAGAGGGGATTCGAGTAGATCCTCGTAAGATTGAGGCGCTTTTGGATTGGAAGCCGCCTAGGTCGAGAGTCGAGATTCGAGTTTTCTGGTTTGGCGGATACTACCGGAAGGTTTGTTGAGGGTTTTTCGTTGATAGCAAATACCGATGACCAAGTTGCCGAGGAAAGAAGTTCCGCTTTGTATGGACCGAGAAACAAAGCAGGAAAGCTTCGATAAGTTAAAGAAGATTTTGACTGAGGCTCCGGTTCTAATTCAACCTGAGGCTGGTAAGGAATTCACAGTGTATTGTGACGCATCACATACGGGCTTGGGTTGTGTGCTGATGCAAGAAGGTAAGGTTGTGGATTACGCTTCTCGGCAGCTGAGGCCACATGAGGTCAACTATCCGACGCATGACTTGGAGCTAGCGGTGTGGTCTTCGCCTTAAAGATTTGGAGGCACTACTTGTACGGGAGAGATCGATAGTCTACACGCATCACAAGAGTCTAAAGTATCTACCGACTCGGAAGGATTTGAATTTGAGGCGCCATGATGGGTTGAGTTGTCTTTGAAAGATTACGATCGCTCGATTGAGTACCATCCGGCAAGGCTAACGTGGTGGCGACGCGCTGAGCCGTAAGGTTGTTTCGGACTTAAGAGCATTGGTTGCCCACTTGAGCTTGTATGACGACGGGAGTATTCGCGCGCAACCGCAAAGTTTTACTTGTTGAGCGGATCGAGAGAAAAAAAATAGAGGATGGGGTTCGAGTGCGCCAAGGTTGCAAGTGCGAGATGGTGGTTTGGAGGGTTACTGACTTGTCCGTGATGGGGTTCTGTGTTTTCAAGGTAAAGCTTGTATGCCTAAAGATGTTGAGCTAAAGCAAAAGATTCTTCAGACGCACATAGCGAGCCCTTATGCTATGCATCCCGAGGTAGCAAGATGTATAGGGATCTTAGAGAGCGCTTTTGGTGGCCTGGCTTGAAGAAAGAGGTGACAGAGTTTGTTGGGAAGTGTCCGACTTGTCGCAGTCAAGGTCGAACATCGCTTGCCGTCGGGTTTGCTTCACTGTGAAGATTCCTCGCGGGAAGTGGGAAAGGATAACCATGGATTTTGTCGGTGGGGTTACCGCTTCGCCAAGCAAGAAGGATTCGGTTTGGGTAGTGGTGGATCGCCTGACTAAATCACCTCTTTATTCCTTAGAGGGTTGACTACTCGCCTCGTAAGCCAGCGGCCGTATGTTTCGTAGATAGTAAGGTTGCACGGGTGCCGCTTGATAATCTCGGATAGGGATCCCGATTTACGTCAAGGTTTTGGAAAGCGTTGCATCGGGCTTTGGGTACGCGTTTGGATTTCAAAGACGCTTTTCACCCGCAAATCGACGGTCAATCGAAAAGGGTTATTCGGATCTTAGAGGATATGCTTTGGGGTTGTGTCCTGGATTTCAGAGGTAGTTGGGAGGAGTTTCTACCATTAGTGAGTTTGCCTACAACAACAGCTTACCAAGCGAGCATCAAGATGGCACCGTATGAGGCGTTGTATGGTAGGAAGTGTCGCTCACCTACGTGTTGGACGGAGTTAGGTGAACGCCGCTTGTTGGGACCCGAGTTGGTTCTTTGAGACGTATGTAAGGTTAAGTTGATTCAGGCCTCGATTGAAGGAAGCTTCGGACCGCAGAAGTCTTATGCCGATCTTAAGCGGAGAGATATAGAGTTTGGTCAGGGGATAAAGTGTTTCTAAAGGTCTCGCCTTGGAAGAAGGTGTTGAGGTTCTAAGAAAAGGCAAGCTAAGTCCGAGGTTTATTGGGCCGTATAAGGTTCCGAGACGAGTTGGACCAGCATGATCGCCTTGAGTTGCCACCGAGCTTAGTCGATTCACGACGTTTTTTACGTTTCGATGCTTCGGAGGTATCGTTCAGATCCGTCGCATGTGGTAGCAGTGGAAGAGATCGAGGTAAATCTAGATTTGACCATGGAGGAGGAACCTGTGCAGATTCTTGATCAAGATGTGAAGGTTCTGCGTAAGAAGTCCGTGCCTTTGGTTAAGGTACTTTGGCGGAATCATGGCGTAGAAGAAGCTACGTGGGAACCCGAGGATATGATGAGACAAAGAATACCCGCAACTCTTCGATCGTGTAATTTCGAGGCCGAAATTATTTTTTAAGGGGGTAGAACTGTAATATCCTGGGTTGGGGGCTATTTTGTTGTTGCATGAAATTGCATGTGTTTAGTGTGCTGTGTTGCTATTTCGGTGTTTTAGGGGCTTAATTGTAGTCTAGGAGTATGCCTGAGTGAATGGGAAAATTTTGGTTTTGGGTGTTAAGTGAAGGAGCCGAGGAAGAAGTGGGTTTAAGAATTTTACTTGTTGTTTTGGTTGCACAAATAAGGAGCTAGCTTAGTGGCAAAGCATGCGCTACTTGGGGAGCTAGGTGTGGCGTCAACTACATGGGGTGGAGGTCTTGAGTTCAAGTCGCAGAGTTCCCCATTTTGGCTCTCTTTTTGGACGGCATGGAGGGAGAGGTAGAAGGCAATTCAATTCTACCATGGACTTGGTCAAACCGTTCAAATGTTGGGTGGAGAGTAATTGTAGGAGGAAGACTTGGTCATGCTTGTTTGAATGTGTGGTTGGGAGCTATTGGGGATTATGGCCGAATTTGAAGGAGTGTGGAGTGGGGGAAGTGGACGGCTTAGTGTGGAGAGGTGCTAGCCGAAATGCATTTTTGCATTTTTGGCATTTTGGGTGCATTTTCTGGTCTTTGGAATATCAAGCAAAAAGTCTCTTCTTTGGTCTTTTGTTAGCCGAATGTTCTAAGGGTGTTCTTCATTTTTTTTTGTGTTGTTCTTCATCTTTTGAAACCGAGAGACCAAACTTGCAAAGGTCACGAAAGTTTCATTGTTGTCTCTTAGACTACTTGATAGCCGAATATCCCTTCCCATTTCTTTCCCTTTTCTTTCAGCTTAGGTAAACCGAAACTTCTATCCTCCTTTGTCATATTCATTTTCTTCTTCCTTGCTTAAGAACATTGTGGCCAAAACCTCCTGCTCCAAATACTTTCTCCATTTCTTTCTTCTCCAAAACCGAAAAGCATCTATCTCTTTTCCATTTTCTTTTCTTCTCAAGACCTTGGCCGATTCTCTTCTTCTTCTTGAACATATCTTTCTTTTGCTTCACTTTTAAGACTCTAGCCGAACCCTCCCTTGGTGATTGCCAAAATTTCCTTCTAGTTGTGTTCTCATTTTGGCCAATATCAATCCTTCTTTTCATCTTTTCTTGCGTTTCTTTCTTGGTCAAGGCCGAACCTCTCCTCTCCCTTGTAGTTCTCTTGGCCGAATATCGCAGAGTGTTGGGGTTCTTGTATAAATCGATTGGAGTTAGGTAAGTGTTTGGCCGAATGGCCATTTCTTCTCTTTTCTCGTTTCTTAATCGTTGTGGGTTTGATGAAGGGCTGAATATGGCTATTATGGAAGGGTGTTAACCTTTTGTTAATCATCTCGTTTTAGGTCTTTGGATATTGGAAGTAACCAAGAAGGGTTTTCGACTCTTTTAACCGATTGTTAAGCGAAGGTTGTGGTAAGTGATTGGTATTATCATTAATCGCTCAATCTTTTGGTTTCGATTAAGTCAAGATTATTAAAGTTTAACCGTTCTCTTTTAGGGTTGGCCGATTGTCAAGGGGAATCATCGCTTGATTCGAGATTTGGTAGGAAACCAAATCAAGTATAAAGGTAAGGGTTTGATATTGATTCTTTTGGGGTTAGATGGTCTTGGCCGAATGGGATAAGTTGTCTAATGCTCTTATTTGGCCGATTATAGGAGCAAGATAATCAAGGGGGCTTAGATCGATTCGAGGGGTTTAAGGCTTTTGTTTTCCAGTGTGTAAACTAACACACCGATACCTAGTAATGTTATTAATAAACCTGTTTGCTGTTAAAAACTATACCAAGATGACGGATAATTGGGTACCCAAACGGGTATGTGTACGCGTATCCGGGTAAGTCTAATTTATTATCGCTTCTATTATGGATACCTTGGGTATTATGATCTATGTTATGTATGCTATGAGATGTAATACTAGACATGTTGGCATGATATGCATGACTTGTATGATATGCATGATCTCATGAGTTGGTATGTTGATGGGTGATATGAGTGGAGGGCAGCGGTGATATTTTGTCTTTGACGCAGCACCGTGTTTTGGTAACACACTTTGTGACTTTGGGTCACCGGAGGTTGGGCACCTCATTGCGACTCATCCCTGTGGTTTGACACCACCGTGGGTTGGCCCCACTTTGAGATATGGGATCGTCTGCTAGTGATTGGGTATCACACGATGGGTTGGCCCCATCATTCGATTATTGTGACTACGGTCACCGCGATTTGGTATCACACTGTGTCTTTGGGACACCGGAGGTTGGGCACCTCATTGCGACTTGTCCCTGTGGTTCGACACCACCGTGGGTTGGCCCCACATGAGATATGGGATCGTCTGCTAGTGATTGGGTATCACACGATGGGTTGGCCCATCATTGGATTTGTGACTTCGGTCACCAGTGCTTTGGTAGCACAAACGTGTCTTTGGGACACCAGTGGTTTGGCACCACATTGATGGATATTGTGTCTTTGGGACACCGGTGTTTTGGTAACACATTGTGACTATATGTCACCGTGGTTTGGCACCACCAAAGGGTTTGGTACCACACGGGGTAGAAAAGGAGATACGGATGGTTAGGATTGGGTTGCATTAATTATGTTGCTATGTATGATGTGTGTTAGCATGTTGTTTCATCGGGAGCGGGATTTATGCACTGAGTCATTCGACTCACCCTCTCCTTTGACATTTCAGGTGACCCGTAGACGCGACATGGAGCCAGTGGACTCGGGGTGCACATGCCATGCTTTAATAAAAGTTTTGCTCAGACTATTCACTTTGGGTACCTTAGCTTATTTATTTTATTTGAGATTTAATTTGGATTTGTAAAAGGCCTTTAAATTATGTTTTATGATGGTTATGTTTTAATTAGATTCTCAACCTGCTTAACAAATAACTCGGTATGAAATTTTACTAAAAATTTGGTAAGATAATGTTTTCAAAACTATAACGCAATGTGTTTTAAACTATACCATCGGGTATCTCACTATGTTTTGCTATAAAGTAAACTCAAGTGATTTTCAAACCAAACTCGATATTCTACTAAGTCAAAAATGTTTCAAAATAGCACTAAGAAACTATTGGAAATGCTAAATGAAATCAACTCGTTTTTAACTATATACTTTGGATAAGTTTTCAAAATCTAATCAAACAGCCTACCCCAATTTTCTTCAAGTTCACTATGTTTTCACCCCGCTTTTAACGAAAAATCTTATCTCTCAAAAACGCTTTCCCCGTAACATACCGTTCGGACGTGGTGTCCTGTCCGGGTTTGGGGTGTTACATACTCAATTACATTTCAGTACTGCATTTCATCCACAGACTGATGGCCAATCTGAGCATGTGATTCAAATTCTAGAAGATATGTTTCAATGTTGTATTTTAGAATTCGAAGGCAGTTGGTAGAAATATCTGCCGTTAGTCGAATTCGCTTATAACAACAGTTATCAGTCAAGTATTAAGATGGCATCATATGAGGCTTTGTATAATGTAGAACTCCGTTGTATTGGACTGAGCTCAGTGAGAAAAAGATACACGGAGTTGATTTGATTCGCGAAACCGAAGAAAAAGTGTGATCAGAGATAGTTTGAAAGCAGCTTCTGATCGTCAAAAATCTTATGCAGAACTTAAAAGAAAAGAAATAGAGTTTCAAGTTGGTAACAAGGTATTCTTGAAAGTTTCGCCTTGGAAGAAAGTTCTTCGCTTTGGCCGTAAAGGAAAATTGAGTCCACGATTTATCGGGCCATATGAAATCACTGAGAGAATCGGATCTGTTGCATACCGATTGGCTTTAACACCAGAACTATAAAAGATTCACAATGTTTTTTACGTGTCTATGTTACGACGGTATCAGTCAGACCCTTCACATGTTATCTCTCCGAGAGATGTCGAGATTCAGCCTGATATGACTTACAGTGAAGAACCGATCAAAATTCTGGCACGTGAAACAAAAGAATTAAGAAATAAAAATGTAGCTTTAGTAAAAGTTCTTTGGCAACGACACGAAATAGAAGAAGCTACCTGGGAACCGGAGGAAGCAATGAGGAAGCAATATCCGAACCTCTTTACAGGTAAGATTTTCAAGACGAAAATTCTTTAAGGGGGAAAGTTGTAACAGCCCGTTTTCAGTGAAATCGGAACAGTGGTTTCGAGACCACAAATTCAAGTCCGTAAGAAAATTTATTTTAATATTATTTCATGGTTTGTATTATGATAGGAATGTCGTATAAAAATTTCGTTAAGAAAATTTTACCGGTTACATGTCTAATTTGATAAAGGACCAAATTGTATAAAGTGCAAAAGTTGGATTCTAATTGCTAAAGGGATCAAATAGCTATGGAATTCAAAATTGGAGGTCCTTATATGGCAAATAGACCATTTAGAGGAGTTAGTAGATAAGTATGCTTAGTCAACCATGGAAAAATAGAAAAAGAAAAGGACTAAATTGGAAAGTGGAAATAATAAAAGATAATAAATAATTAAATAACAAAATATCATATTTTTCATCATCTTTCCCAAATTATTTTACATGGAAACCCTAGCTAAGAGAAAAGAATTCAAGTAAGCTTATTTGGCTTAATTGGGTAAGTAATCTTGTCCCATTTTTAGTAATTTTTATATTTCCGAGATCGTAATAGCTTAATCTAGCTATGTCGGGGATTAATTTGTAAATTTATCAAAGTATTAAAGTTTTTCCATGGATGAATATGCATGAATTATGAAAGTTATGGTAGAAAATGAAAGGTTGTTGATAGATAAACAACTTTTGTAAAGGGAATTTTGATGAAATTGTGATTTAGGGACTAAATTGTAAAGATGAATATGAATTACATGGGCTGCAAATGTTATATGTAAAAATTGGTTAGGCTTGGAATAATGGTTAAATTGCATGAATTTCATTTTTTTCCGAGCCTAGGGACGAAATCGTCATTAATTAAAAGTATAGGGGCAAAATGATAATTTTGCCTAAGATATGAATTGAATTGAATTAAATATGAATTGTATTAAATTGTGCTAAATTTACTCGTATAGATCCAGATTGACCAAATACGGAGCTAGATCAAGGTAAAGAAAAAGTAACGGATTAGTAGCATACAAGTTCACGAACATAGTCGAGGTAAGTTCGTGTAACTAAATTGTATATTTATATGTTTGAATTCAATTGTACGTATGTGATTGTATTATTACGATGTATATCAAATTAATCACATATCCGACGATGACTGACAAGTATTAAGTCCCGTTTGAATAAATGAAATTCGATGGATACAGGGTTCCCGTATTGGTTGTTGTCCTACATATGTTGCGGACACACCATAGCTCGAAAGAGCATCCCGTTATTAGCCCTCTCGAGCTTCCCGTTATATGGTTCAGTGAGCTTCCCATTAATAGCTCTTCAGAGTATCCCGATTGGTTGTGATTCTGCATGTGTTGTAGACACACCACAGCTCTTATGAGCGTCCCGATATATGGCTCTTTGTGAGCTTCCTGATTAATGGCTCTCCGGAGCTTCCCGATATGGCTCGCTTGAACTTCCCGATACATGGCTATCTGGAGCTTCCTGTTCAATGGTTTTTTGGAGCTACCCGTTATTGGCTCGCATGAGCTTCTTGAATATGGCTCTTATGAGCTTCCTGTTATACAGCCTGGATAAGCTTCCCTTTACATGGCTCACACGAGCTTCCCATTATCTAGCTCGAGAGAGAGCTTCCCGTTTATGTGCTCTTATGAGCATTCCCGAATATGAATTGACAATTTACAGTTTAGTATCCATCGATATTTTAAATGATTCAATGGGTAAAGTTCTGACATGAGATTATATGAATTCAAGATGAATTACTATGATAAATACTTGAAATATAAAGATATGATATGTACATGTTCATGGATACTTGAAATGATAAATACATGTATGTGGAAATTGAATATTGATGAGCTCATACATGTTTCTTGATATTCATGTGAATTACATGACTAACATGCTTGATGAGGATATGTGTTTAGGCAATTGGCCAAATTGCTTTGGATGTATTTTGTATGCTTACCTTAAATGTAAATAAATGGTAAGTTAAATTCTCGTTATACGAATTAACTAATATTTAAAGCTTACTCTGTTTATTTTCCTTGTTTTATAGTATTCGAAAGCTCGTAAAGGTTGAAAGCTGGTCGGAGCTACATCACACTATTCTTCAGCTAGTTTCGGTATAAACAACCAAATTTCTTTTGGGTATAATGGCATGTATAGGCTATATTTGACCAAATGATGGCATGTATGTGTTTTGTTGTAATTAGCCATTGGAATGGCTTGTAATGGTCATGTTTTGATACATATGGTATTATAATGTTTGAAGTATAAATTTAATTATGCATATATGCATTTGGTATCTAGGTAAGTATAAGTTTTGGAATAACATAATAACAAATTGTCTATTGGGGTGCCTAAGAGCACATTGGTTGTATGAGTAATATGACAAGTTTAAGACATGATTTTAGTTTGTTTTAAGTGTTTTGATATAGTTTGTGAATGTATGTAAGAGCTATTGTAGGTGGAAAACAAGTTTGGGTGAGAAATATGGCTAGGAAATGTTCTTATTTCGTCCACACGAGTAGAGACACAGGCGTGTGTCTCAGCCATGTGTGACACACGGCCTAGCACATGGGCATGTGTTTTAGCCGTGTGTCCCCTGCATCTTTAAAATTTAAAATAGAATGCTTAGGATTTTTCACACGGCCTCGCACACGGGGGTGTGGCTTGGCCATGTGACCCCTGCACCTACACACGGCCTAGCACACGAGCGTGTGACTTGGCCGTGTGATCCAAGTTAGAGAGTTACATGGGTATGGACACGGGCTGAGACATGGCCATGTGCCCTATTTCGAATGCCCACACGGCCTGGGACACAGGCGTGTCACATGTTTACACGGCCTGACCAGACGGGCTTGTATACCCTGCACCTGGGAAAAATTTTGAAATTTTGCGAAAAATTCTCTGTGTACCCGATTTAGTCCCGACTTGTTTCTAATGTGTGTTTTGAGCCTCGAGGGCTCATATAAGGGACTTTAAGAATAATATCTTACATGGATGTTAAATAATTTGAAATGTCTGTTTTTGATCTGTTTATTCTGGTAATGCTCCGTAACCCTGTTCTGGCGATGGATACGAGTTAGGGGTGTTACACACGATGTCACAATAGCTACACTTGTTACATGATAAAAGATGTCATGCTCACACAATGCTTTGGACATTCTAGCTTATTTCCTTATATTCCCACGAACAACAGTTTGGAATTACTAGAAATGAGGAAAGGAAACATGGTAAGTTCATCAAGAACTTAGTGAGTTCTAAAATATATTACTTCAATCTATCGGATTCACCAGGATCTTGCTTAGCTCAAACTTGTGAAAACATATTCCACAGCTTGTATTTGAGCATGAACCACTTAGTGGCGCAGTATAATATGCATTAGAATTTCCCATGTGAAAGATCGTGAGGCATATAGTCTCTTCGTACAGACTTGTTGCGTAAGATCTTAATATAAACCCATCGAATGGAGAGAGGGTCATTTCGGATTAACTTGGCAGTCAATCTTGCAGACTTTTTAATGTGGATTCTATATGCAGACCCATACACACGAACTCCAAAGAAAATTCATGGATACAATAGCTCATACATATGAATTCATAGAAGAAGATTCACAATATGGCAGAATCAATCATGCATACTCGTATAAAAATATTCAAGAATATAGCAGTTCATTCATGCGAATTCAAAAGAGAAGCTTCATAGATAAGCAAATTTAAACATGTGAATTCATAGAAGAACTTCACGATCATAGCAGATTCATACAAGTAGACTTTGTCACGGACTTCATTTGGTGAAATCTCACATTTAACTTTAACATAAAACATATCAAATAGATCCAGCGGACTTTCATATCTTTCATAAATTTCATATGTCATGGCCATGGACTTGCATACACATATGAGGCTTTAAGCCTTAGACTCTACGGAGTCTCATACATACATAGAACCCACATTGGGTTATCATATTCATTTGCATATATATCTCCGTACAATCCAATCGAACCTCCAAAATCCATATAACAAGTGGCACAGAGTGCACAATGTGACATTTCTTTATCTTTCATCCGCTAAATCAACCATCCATACTTCGCATAATCAAACCAAACATATCATATCATACCAAACATAACATCAAGCGGACCGTAACAATGATAACTTCATCAATAATCATTTTTCCCAGTGAACGTTTATCAAACAATGAACTGGAATGTATAATCAAACATGCAACTGTAAAACAATACTTTATATAAGTTATCCATGATAATGCAACTCATCATCAGCAAAACATGAAGTCATCCACAATATGAAAACATAGTACCAATATATATATAAACAATCACAAAAAGTTTGAGTTCAGAACTCGCCAATAGAATACTTAGGTTGACACATTTTACACCTATTTAGCCTTATGTTTATCACTTGGACCTCCTTTTTCTTGGTTGGCTAAATATAACAATTATATTAAGATCAAAACGAAGATATACATATGTAAGAAACCTTAATCTATATGCATGCAAGAGAATCACAATCGATATCTACAACTTTAACATCACAATTCAAAATGAATTATGCTAAAATCCCTTGACTCCTTCATTTTTCTTAAATCTAAAGGTACGTAAGAGTTAGAAAGATTACCAGATCGCTAAGTTCTCAAATGTTTATACTAACACCTTAGATTATTCATTTTATACAACTCGTTTCTTAGTTTTCCTTTCTTATAGAATGAACCAGAGAAGGAGATAGAAGAACGAGAGAAAAAAATAAATATTAATATGAAGAATCCTTCCTATATATAGTCTTTCTACCACAGCTTCCCCTAATCCCAAGTCAGTCAGTCTCATTAATACCTTTAATCATAATGTTTCCACTAACAAAAATTCTTAGTTCTAATTTGATGAACTAAACTTAAAATCTAATTATTTACCTAACCATCCCGTAATGTTCACATAATTACACTAGAACTCGCTTAAACATAAAATTTTCTAATTAAGTACTCAAATTTTCAATTATGCCAAACCTTTAATATTTCTGAGTGTGACAATACTAAAATCCATAAATTCTCATATAAATACATGTACATAAAGGATTTAGAATGGAGAGGAGGAGGAGGAAAATTAGTAGAAGAGTGTGATGCTAAAAAATTATTATAAGTGATAGAATTGCTAATACATAAGAATAGTTTAAGTGAATTGTTATGACATTAAGTGAATAACGTGATATGATGTATTAATGGATTTATTGGTAAAATCTTGATAGTTGTGTTAATCTTATAAATTTGATCTAGAAACATATGGTATTGAAATTGGAAATAGTTACATATGAATGATATGTAGAGTGAAATTGGTAGAATTGTGGTATATAAATTTACTTGTAAGTGATAAGAAATGATAGGATGGAAACCAATTGGACACAGAATCGACATCGAGAAGACAGGTTCACCATGTCTCAATGAACGTAAGACAGTGAGTGACGTCACAACTAGGAACCCCCAATGTTGCGACGACGGCTCGGGGTTTTGAAAACTTTGTAATTTGGTCCCTATCCAATTATAAACTGTTACGAGAGCTATTAGAAGTTTGAATTGAAATTAGATAAGTTTTTAAATTGTATTGTAAACGCTAATTGATCTTAGTAGTTCGGTTAAAATGATAAAATGAATTGAAATTAATAGTAGTTGCTCCAACAACGAATATAACAACTTGGTGTTGTGACTCGACGATTAGGTTAGGTATAAGGGTGTTACAATACCATACAATATCATAAATTAATACACAATAGCCATTCATTGGCTCACAAAAATAATTCCATGAAATACGTGATTCAGTTAATCCCCTTTTTATTATATATTTATTTTTTATTTTATTTTATTTAGTCCCTGAACTTGGGATAAGCATATTTTTTTTATTCCTAGCTTTGGATCAAAATTCGATTTCACACTCTTTCATTAGGGACCCTATATTTTTTATTACTAGCATCATTTCATGGAATAGTTTTAATTTATTCAATTTGGTCCCTAATTTTACAAAGCTAACAAACAAGCTTAACTAACTTTACAATTTGGTCCTTTTCATGATCTAATATCAATTTCTATCAATTTCAAGTCTATTTCATCAATGTATCAACAACGAAAACTTGCTAAAAATTCAATAATTGATCAAATTGATACATGGGCTTGGTTTTCAAGTCTAAATCAAGCTTCCATGATCATAAATCTATAAAAATTACAAGAAAAAGGCTTGGTTTTCGTACCTATTTGAATGGTCGAATGTTAGGAGACCTTTGAAGCTTTCTTTAGGTTTCTATTATGGTGTACGGTGGGGAGAATGGAGAAGATGGTGGAATTTTCTACTAACTCACTTATTTATACCTTAATTAATCATTAATTAATCTTATTTAATTAGCTTAATCATGGTTTTATTAACATAATCTATCTATTAACTATACTTAATGGAAAATGTCATCATCATCTGCTAATTCATGATGTACAATGGTTAAATAACCATTTTGATCATTGGAATAATTGCTATCTAGGTCCTCAAGCCTTTTCTAATTAAAACTCAATAGCGATTGAACTTTTACAATTTAGTCCCTGAGCTTTAATTAACTATTTTTATCGATGAAATTACTTGACCATTCTTTAGAATATTTTCATATTAACTTCATAAATATTCCTATTTCATCTTTACGGACTTGTTTTATAGAAATGGGATTCCGAAACTGTATTTTTTTATACCACTGAAAATCAAGTTATTACAGTCATGATCATGGTTTTAAGGGGGAAAAAGGGGGATGAGCTACAAAAGAAACTTGTTTTGTGCAAAAAAAAATGGTTGTGGTGATTTAGTTATGATTCTTGAGCACAAGATTGAGATCTTTAATCCAAAGGAGTTTAATAGAACCGAGCCTATGAAGGATGTTGACAGCTTCTTGTGGAAGATGGATCGATACTTTTACATTATTGACATTGAGGTTATTGTTGCAAAGGTAAATATTTCTTCTATGTATTTTTATCAATATTGTTATTTTATACTAGCATAGTAGTATTAATGAAAAACTTTGTGGCATTGCTGTTGGGATTTGGGTGGAGTTCCAAACAAATTTTAGGAAACAATTTTACCAAGACTATATCACAGGTGAGGCTCAAGTCAAGTTAAAAAAAATGAGTATTTTTTAGAGTTCAATGAACTTATTCTCTAGATTTTTCTTATTTGGGTGATAAAGAGACAATAGTTTCCTTTATGGATAGGCTAAAACCCAAGGCCAAGCAAAATTTACAACAGAGAGGTGTCAGCATCTTACCAAGTCGCGACTACAACTTAGTCCTTGATTTAAGACTAAGAACAGGGGTAACAGTTGGGGAGAAAAAAGAAGGATAATCCAAAAAATGGCAATAGAAAGCCATTAACAAGGAAGTGGAAGCCTAACAAACATGGGGATAAGAAAATGGGGCTAATGAAATGCTTCTTTTGTGATGGTTTACTCGGGATGTGAGACTCCCTAGAACGAGCCCATTCAATAGTCATCAACAAAGGGGATGAGGAACCATAGAGCATGGTTCTAAAGCTTGATCATCTTATAATCAATTCTGTTAAGGCAAAGAGGGTTAAAAGCATAATGTGTTGATGTTTCTGGACATCAATATCACGAACAATCAAATGAGTGCTCTAGTTGACATAGTGCATTATACTTATTCATATCCAAGAAGGTTACCAATAAACTTGGTCTTAAGTTCATAAAACTATAAAATTGATTACTATCGTTACCTCTAAAGAGGTCTCAACTACATGTGTGGCATAAAGACTTGAGTTACAAACTAGAGATTGGAAAGGTAACGGAAACGTTTAAGTAACCCATTAGGATGATTACAATTTTTTACTTGGCTTAAATTTCCTTGACTAGATCAATGCTCTCTTTGTTCCTCTTGTTTTCTGCATGTGTATTTTAGATTCTTGCTAACAATGTGTTGTGTCGGTAAATAAGGAGATGAGTTTTGGAACTAAAGTGCGTACTACAATCCAACTTGTTAGGGGTCTGGCCAATGATGAAACACTAACTTGGGTAGTCTTGAATCATGACACCCCTTTGGAGGTGCAATAGCCTTTTATTGATATGAATCGTATTGAGTTGCCAGTGAAACTACCACCTATGATAGAGGTGGATCATGCATCAAACTTTTTGGGTAAAGAACTATTAATGCAATATGGTTAGTAAAATGAAGTAAATCTTGTTAAGGAAGATTTTCCCCAAACACTGTTCAATTGTTATATAATGTGATTTGCCTAAGATTTTCCCCAAACACAGTATTGAGTCTAATAGTTTTCAGGCTTACTAAGGCTTGACAAAGAGGTAAGATCTTTCAAAGTTCTAAAACGAGTGGGAAAGGTTGCCTACAAACTAAAGTTTCTATCAATACTCAACGATGACCTAATTTTTAATGTAATTGCACCTAAGCCTTTTCATGAGGATTAAAAGGATCCAAACCAAGGTAAGACACCTCAAACATTAGTATAAGTGATAGCATTATATGATCGAGATGTGCAACGTGATCTGGCATGTTGAATTGAATGATGATAGAATTATAGATTGAGGCAATTTATCTAATGAAAGGGACTACTCGACAACGAAGCAAGTTATAAACTAGCTGAGGTTTTATGGCAATTCTAGGATCAAATTGAGCAATTCCATTTCGAAGGCACCCAACTAGAAGAGATGGGGAAGAATATCACGACCCATAAACAATTGCTAATGACCAAGATGCGAACAAATCCATCAACCCAAAGCCCGATGGCCTATTAAATACTCTATATTTTGTAGTTTACCAAATTAACTTGAATTTTAAAAGATAAATGAATAGAGTTTAAATTTCTTAAAACTCTAAGTTGTAAATAGATTTAAACCCTAATTATCATTGTAATTCAATCTATACAAGTGTTTAAATGAGACTCAACTATAAATAAAGTTTTTTCAAGCCTCATGTTTATCATACATCATTTGGTAATCAAATACGCTAAGGAGGCATTTGATTGATTGAATCTTACATTACAACATGTAATGTTACATTCTGAAATGATATTACAGTGTTTGGATTCTTAACATTTTGGCCATCCCATAATCTCAAATTCCTAAACAGTGTCGAGTTGTCGTAATATAGGAAGTAATATCATTACGACCTCTTTCTTAAGTTATCTAATATTTCGAACAGAATCTACAATTTAAAACAAAATTATCCTTTGTCTTCATACTACTTTGTGGTTTATTGCATTGATTGTTAGAGGTTTGTTATTATTATTTTTTAAACAAAAAAATTTGTTTTAGGAAAATGATTTTTTTTATAAATTTTAAATTTTGATGTTGGGCTAAACCTCGAACTTGAATTTGTTTGATTAATCTTTTTCTTTTATGAATTGTTTGATTAATCTTAGTTACTAGTTTCTTTGTATGGTGATTTTTTTTTAAGAAATAAAAGCCTCCTTCTTTTCTTATATAAAAATTTACAAATAAGGCTATAATAGCTTATATTATCAAACAAAACACAAATTTTCACAAACATTAACAATTGAAAAAAAAAACTCAAATTGCTTTAAAAAAACCAATTTATATTATGAATTTTAGTTCCACTTTTCTTTTCTTATTAAAAGCAAATCAATTTTCCTAAAATAAACAAGTATAAACCATATAATAAACTATCATAATTAGGTATAATAGTAGTTCAATTGAATTCATATGATAAAATCAAGATGTAATAAAAATGAATTTATTAAGTTATTATAATTTTATGAAAAATTTAAAACTAAAAAATGTTCAACTTTAAAAGAAAAAATTTTATAACAAAGACAATTTAATAAAATTTGCTTTTTCGTAATCTTATATTCATCAACCATACACATGAACTTTACATTCTAATCAAATACATCAAACAAGGTAATCTTACATTCCACCTATAATCTACGTTCCCATAATCCTACTACGAAATGTAATCTAATATTCGGCGAACCAAATGCACCTAAAAGCATTTATTCTAACTTTTCTCAAGTGTTTAACTTTTTTTAAACCTTAGTAGCCTTTTAGTTTAAATTACTTAGAATTTTTTTGGGTAAACTACATCCAAGGTTACTAAATTATTAATTAGAAAGTTTATGTTTTGGTCACTCAACTTCAAAAGTTACAGAATGGTCACTGAACTATTCAAAAGTTTTCACTTAAGTCATTGAACTATTTGGGTGTTTTTACTTAAGTCATTAGATTGTTAAGGTTTTTTTAATAAAAAAAAATTGGCTAGCTAGCTTTAAGTGATAATTCGACGATTGATACGATAGATCAATACCCATCGATGAGTAAAAAAAATACCCTAGATCCAAATCAATTTGACGATTAATGTCGAAGATTGAAGAATAAAGTTGTTTGCATTTTTATTCGCAGATACGTGACGTTCAAAGCTATTTCATAGGGAAAAAAATCTAAATTGTAGAAGAGAAGGAAAATGAGGGCTTTGGGTCGGTACAGTGCAAACAAAGAGCGTTATACAATAATAATTTTATCAGTTCAGTGACTTAAATGAAAACTTTCAAATAGTTCAGTAATTATTTTGTAATTTTTTTAAGTTAAATAACTAAAACATAAATTTACTAATAATTTAATGACTTTAATTATAATTAACCTGAACTTTTTTAATTCTAACATAAGTAACTTAGAACTGAATTTTTTGCGCGCAGTTTGCTCGACTAAAATCCAGACGCGTGACATTAGCAAGTGAACAAAGTTACTTTGAACATCCATAAACAGCTTTAGGCTTCGGTCCAAAGTTGAGGACGGGCTTTCTAACCCAACATTTATTGGGTAATAATTGGGCTAATTGGCCGGGCTTATGAATGTGGACCAAGCTTTTAACTTTAAAGCTTGGCCCAGAAATATTGCTGACGTTTCATTGAAACGGCTTAATAAATGGCGTCAACGACTCGAACGATATCGGTCCAACTTGCGAGAAGGAAACAGGCTTCCATCGATTTGCGTTCTCCAAAGAATCTCATCCAACTGGAACTGAACCAGACATCTACGTCATGGCTGCCTCAACTTCCCCATTTCTCCATATATAATTAATTCCTATAATTGAATCGACTTCGAGGTTTTGGCGGCGGTTTCATGATGGTGGGGAGAAGGAAGCCGCTTGTGCTCTCTTCCACCAAAATTCTCGTCAACTCGGTACTAGGTTCCACGCGACTCAATGAAGCCGGTCCAGCTAACCTTTCCGGTGACGGTTTGCGTTTGAAGGCGGGGATTCTAAGGGTTTCGAAGGACAAAAATGGTATTTCGGATCCTAAGTTAGCTTCACTTGACGATTCTGCTTTGATAGGGCTCTCTACTTCTACATTGAAGAGACTATCCATAACGTCTGGCTCGCTGGTGAGTTTAAGTTTCTGTTTTGATTGCTTAAAATTTTCAGGAAAAAACGAAAATTTCGGAACCTTTAGCTTAATTGAATATCTGCCCTTGTTGCGTAGGCTTACTAGAATTTGTTCTGTCTATCATATCAAACTTTTTCTTTTACTGCTCGTTTAAGCTCTGTTTGGTTGCTAGGAAAACGTTGCAAGGGAAAAAGAAAAAAGAAATCTGCACTCTTTTTGGTGTATTCTAATTATCATGGTTCACGAAGTGAATTTTTATTTTGCGTTTGGGATTTCTCTTGTTTCAAAATCGAACTCTGAATCTTGAACTTGACTAATAGTAGAAAATGGAGTTAATGTACAGTGATTATGTAATATTTATGATGATAATCATTGCAAAGAAAGAAGCCTTGTTCTTAATAATGTTATAATGACTGACCTCAGCTTTTTTTCCTCCCTCTTTTTACGCTTCTTTTAGGTGCTTGTTAGAAACTTGGAGGCAAAGATACAAAGAGTTGCTCAGATTGTTGTTTTAGATTCTCCAAATACTCACGTTCACATGTCTCTAAGAAAAGAATCCCTTTCAGATCCTCCGCATGTAATGCTTGTCTTTCCCTCATACAGTTATCCTTCTACTGGTTCTGTATCCTTGGACTGTGATGTTGCCTATGTATCTCCTCTGTTAGCTTTTAACCTCAACCTACACATATCATGCTTGAGATCTCTTGTCTATAAAGGAACGGAGACTTTAGCATCCCTCTTTGAAGCTAATGTGGATGATAAGGCATGCAGGGGAGACACTGATATCAGTTTATGGTTGGAACCTTTGGGGGGCCCGCCGAAGTATGCATCACACTTAAGGGTTTCCTTTGTTAAGATACCAGAATGCAGTTCCCTGGAATCTTTAAGAGGAATTTCTTCTATTGAAGCCGATGATCGCCAAGAAATGATTGATTCTGCCTTACACAAGTACTTTGAAGTGGATAGATATTTAACAAGGGGAGATGTTTTCAGCGTTTTCCTAAACTGGAATTGCAATTCAGCCATTTGCATTCCTTGCTGCTCAAGATTGCAAAATCAGAGTGATGATATCATCTATTTTAAGGTAATGTTTGTGTATATATTAGTTACTACCAGTGGCACAGTATATGTAATTAGTGTAACAATGTGCCAGGCTGTCATCAGATGGTAATTCTTGTCTTCAGGTTGTTGCCGTGGAGCCATCAGATGAAGCCATTCTTCGAGTAAATCGTACTCAGACTGCTCTAGTTCTTGGAGGGAGTGTGCCATCTGCTGTTCCCCCTGATTTGTTAATTTCTGGTTCAAAAAGTGTTGCACCTCTGCAAGGGGACACAGTCAAGATTTTAGCCTCGATTCTCACACCACCTCTATGCCCATCCCCACTATCTTTGAAATTTAGAGTTTCTGTTCTACTACATGGTCTGCCAGGTTGGATGCTATTCTGATCCCTTGTTATCTTCTAAACTGAGCTACTTCCTTAGTTGATGAAAATAATTGTATGTCAAAATGATATCTTTGATTTATGGCACAACTTTGTGGCCATTCTCTCTAGCACTGGAAAATTACGCTTGCCAAACTTGTTACTGTTTTTCATTATTCAATTCCTAAGAACATCAATAAGTTGTTATGCAGATTGATCACAGGGAGGAGGATTTATTTGATTATATATATGTTTGTTTATGTATAGTGTAGCTGAGTCCTGATCAAGTATTTATTGCAGGGTGTGGGAAGAGGACTGTTGTTAGATATGTTTCTAAGCGACTGGGTCTACATGTAGTTGAATATAGCTGCCACGACCTAACAGCCTCTTCTGAGAAGAAGACCTCTGCTGCTTTGACTCAAGCTTTCAACAGTTCGCAAAGGTGAAGCAGCTGACTTGCTGAAACATGCCCAATTGCCAATAATTGTTCTGATTTTATTAAGTAGTTATTTTGGTTTCTATAGTTGGAAATTTTCCCAGATTTTCGAAAGTTCAGTTGTTGCACCTTTTGGTAGAGGTCCTATGTTAGAGTGTCTAATTTTGCATCTATACATGTCTCTGTGATAAAGCAGCTTCTCTGACTATTCAATCAAGGTAACTGAGCGATTTTGCTTCTTTCAGACTCGATGCTTATATGATGACAGATATCATGCAAAATGAAAGCACCTGATATCGTTGTTCCTTAGCGTTTCTATGGGCTCACTCTATCTATTTGGTGGCAGATACTCACCAACAATACTTCTTCTACGCCATTTTGATGTTTTTCGGAATTTTGCCTCCCATGAAGGTTTGCCAAGTGACCAAATTGGACTTTCCTCTGAATTTGCATCAGTCATCAGAAAGTTTACTGAGCCAGTTGCTAGTGATGAAGACGGCAATGCGGAAGACATGTCAAACGGTGAATTTGTAAGAGCCAACTTGTTGGCAGTATCTTTTAGTTGATTAGATTTCCAGGCATGCTTTCATTTACATCTATTGGTTTCTGTTTGCGTGGTTTGTCATTATTGATGAAACTTTTAGTTTTACTTTGCTATCTATCCAAAGCGTTTCCCCATGTATGTTGTGTGTTTTCATGAGTCCTGATTTATCGTTTCTTAACCGACAAGGGATTCTTTTGAACTTTGACAAGTGTCATATTGATCTATTGTATCTAGTGAGAACTTCAACTAAGTAATTGAAATCAATAAGCTGAAAATTCATTTTGAGGTGTTTTTTTTTTCTATTTACTTTCAAGAACTTAAAATGATGATGCTTTGAACTTATCACTTATATGGTGTTGGTGCAGGCTGTAAAGGACAGTGGAAATGTGGGTAGGCACCAGGTGCTGTTGGTTGCAGCTGCTGACAGTTCTGAAGGTCTGCCACCAGCTATTAGGCGTTGTTTCAGCCATGAAGTAAGCATGGGTCCCTTGACTGAAGAACAAAGGGCTGAAATGTTGTCACAGTCACTGCAAGGTGTTTCTGAACTTCTTTCTGATGTAAGTAAAGGGAAAATATTTCATCTCCTATATATGTTTATAACTTTGGCCAAATTTCTTAAGTAAATTGAATCTAAGCAGGGAAAATTTTAATGCTTTGTATACCTCATGTAATATTTATACCATAACTGAATCCAACATTCAATTTTATATAAAAGCTGATAAGGATGTCACCTGTTCAATTTATCCAATTGGGAATAATTTCAACTTAAATATATATTTTAGAATTATTTTATGAATAAATAAGACCTCCAGGTGTGCTAGAAGCTTTCTTTTTTAAATTTTTGTTTGATGTGGTTGGTTGCAGACTCGCTTAGAGGATTTTGTGAAGGACATAGTGGGACAGACTTCTGGCTTCATGCCTCGGGATTTGTGTGCTTTAGTTGCTGATACTGGTGCTAACTTAATCTCCAAGAGCAATTTTCAAACTGGCAAAGCAGAATCATCACAATCAGATGATTCTGTTGGAGTTAAAGCAGTGCAGGATACATCAAGCAATACTACAGCTCGCTTAAGGGGAAAAGAGGACTTGGAGAAAGCATTGGAGCGATCAAAGAAGAGGACTGCATCTGCATTAGGTGCTCCAAAGGTAACTTGTTCAAATCAGATTTAGAACATAATATTAAGTAATTGGCAACTGGCCTTTTCAAAATTTATGTATTTCAGTATTTTCGCTGGACCATGGAGTGGATGATTCTTTCAATTTCTGAATGTAGAGCAGATCGCTAAAGTGTTGATTTATTTTTTGCAGGTTCCTAATGTGAAATGGGAAGATGTTGGTGGACTGGAGGATGTCAAGAAATCAATTTTGGACACTGTTCAGGTTGGTTTGTCTGTATCTTTGATGCCTTTCTCCAACAATAGGTTATGCTGGTCTGGGATATATATTTTCTTACCATTTTTGAATAATTTGAACCCCCATCATTTTTTTTCATGGGCACAAAAAAAGGATCTTAGGTGTTTGTTGATTAGGAACTTATCTAATAAAGGTTACAGCAGAAACTTTGTAAATCTTGCTCTAGGAGACAATGTTTTAGTATGTTGGCCATCTGTCTAGTGCCAAGTAAAGGATATTAAGATTGGTTATTTGGTTTCAATATTGCTCATTATTTGGTCCAATCAAACAGGTTTCTATCCAGTTTTTGCTTGTATGTAGTCTATTTTTCTTTAAAATTTTCTGTGATTGGAAGCCTGCTACTCTGAACTCTTTTACTTACTGTTATTTTTTAACTCTTCAGTTACCTCTCCTGCATAAGGATTTATTTTCATCTGGCTTGCGCAAGCGCTCTGGTGTCCTTCTTTATGGTCCTCCAGGAACAGGGAAAGTACGTTATGTTGGATTACCAAATTATTCTTAGCCTTCCAGATGTATATATATTAAAATATCTTCTGTAGCTTTTCGTTTCCTGTTCTTATTGTTTCTGCTGTAAATGTCAGACTTTGTTGGCAAAAGCTGTGGCAACTGAGTGTTCCTTAAATTTCCTTAGTGTAAAAGGGCCTGAACTAATTAACATGTACATAGGAGAGTCAGAGAAGAATGTTCGAGACATTTTCCAGAAGGTAAACAAAAATAAAATCTTGATTATATAATTCCTTTCATTGGTAAAAGGGCTTTCATTGTTATGATATTTTAAGTTTTGCAGGCCAGATCAGCACGGCCATGTGTCATCTTCTTTGATGAACTCGATTCGCTTGCTCCTGCTCGAGGTGCTTCTGGAGATTCTGGGGGTGTTATGGACAGAGTGGTCTCTCAGGTTTTGATTGACACTCTTGCTATTGCATTGATTTATCAGATCTCTTTGGTTTCACTTGTAACTAATCGTGACAACTTTCTCTTGTTGCTAGATGCTTGCAGAGATTGATGGCCTTAATGATTCTACCCAGGTTATTTATGCTTCTTTTTATATAAATACTCTATTCTTTTGCTTTTTTGGTTCAAATAGAAATGAAACTGATCCTTGTTATCTTTTCCCAGGACCTATTTATTATAGGAGCAAGCAACAGGCCAGATCTTATTGACCCAGCTCTTCTAAGGCCTGGTAGATTTGACAAACTGCTATACGTTGGAGTTAACTCTGATGCATCTTACAGAGAGCGGTTAGTTCATATCTCTGAACCTTCTCTCCCATTCATGAATGTATGCTCTTCCAATTTTTTAATTTGATTTGTTTTCTTTTTTTTTTTTTTTGTATGGTCAATTCCATTCTTGGTCCAGAGTTCTTAAAGCACTTACCAGAAAGTTTAGATTGCACGAAGATATATCCCTCTACTCAATTGCAAAGAGATGCCCACCAAACTTTACTGGTGCAGATATGTATGCCTTGTGTGCAGATGCTTGGTTTCATGCTGCAAAGCGTAAGGTGAGTAAAAAACAAGCTTTTTGCACTGCAGAATCGCTGTGAAGGTTTCATATCTTCAATCGCAGGGCAATGTACTTTGACAATTTTTACCATGTATTAGTTACTACAAGCACAACCAAGAAAACTGTTCTCTTCATTGCTTATACCTGTTCTTTTTGTGTAGGTGTTGAGTCCAGATTCATCTTCCATGGATCAAGCTGATTCCATTGTTGTAGAATATGATGATTTTGTGAAGGTATGAAACTATTCTTAGCTGATTAAGGGACTTTGGTGTAAAAACATGTATAAGAATTTGGATTTTGAATCACAAGTAAATAGCAAAAAGCTAGTAAAGAAAAAAAAGAAAGAGATAATAGCTATGAATAGATGTGGTTAAAGTAGTATAAGGTGCAATTCCATGGTTATCAGCTAAAATTTCTTTCACTGTGATGAAATATGTTAATACTACTTTTGATAGAGAGTTGGGCTGGAGCTGCTGGGCTTCTTGCAAGATGAAGGTAATCTAGGGGATGTAGGAGCTTGTGTTTTGGAATGTTCTCCGATTCTTAAATGAGCAAAGGGTGTTATGTAATGGTGAAGACAAGTAAATACTTTAGTATGTCGGAGGCTGAAAGCCACTTTGTTCTCCAAGTGGCATAGGAGAACAATACAATATACCATTGCAATACACCTTTTGCCAACTTAAGCATCGGAGAGCGTCTTGGAGTAAAAGCTCCAATGCCGCCCTAAGTCACGTACGTCTTGCAGGAAGCCCTGCAGCTCCAGTTCAACTCACAAGCCCAACCATTCAACCTCCAATCCAGCTCTCTACCAAAAGAAGCATAAACAAGTATAATTATAGACTAATCAGTGGATGGCCATATCTAAATGATTCTGCAGACATTTCAATTTGATATTTAAATTATAATAATTCATTACTGTCTATGCGCAATTATCTCGTATAGACACTTGTCTTTTTGTGTTTTATGGCTAAGGATCTAACCCCTGAACGAATGGTTGATGTGTAGGTATTGAGAGAGCTTTCACCATCCCTTTCCATGGCAGAGCTTAAGAAGTACGAAATGCTCCGAGATCAGTTTGAAGGGTCTTCAAGCTGAATGAGAAAGGTGAATTGGCAAATTACATGCTACAAAAATACAATAAAATATGTCAAAAGCAAAAGATTCCTTTTACCATCTATTTTATGGATAGAACTGTAAAATTTTGTGCCTTTGTGTAATAAATATTAAAATAAAATGTCTTATTCTTCAACATATTGAGTATTGGTTTTGAAAACTTGTCATCCAATGATTAGTAGATCTAATTTTCCTAAAGAGACGGAATCATTTTCTAATTACCCGTATCTAATTTTTAAATTGTCCCTTCAAATTAATGTTTTGGCCTTCCTCTCCTGCTTTATGTTTTTTTTCTTATTCTTAAAAGTAATCTGTATAACCATGGGTAAATTTACTTCGTTAAAACCACTAAATTTGTATAATAACAAATTTAGTCTTTAATTTTTACATATATCAATTTAGTCATTCAAAAAAATAAACTTTCAAAATTTATAAATCATTTCAGTTTGATCTTAGATCTTAAAATTTTAAAGAAATATATATAATAGCAAGTTTAAAATATATTAATATTAAATAAAAATTCCCCCTCCCCTCTCTCCCACCACCATGGAAGGGACGATGATTTTTTATTTGTATTAGGCGAGACTAATAACCATTGCTTGATGGCTACAATTTTCTTTCAATGAACCAATCTATAACCTCACAGTGGCGAAAACTAGAGGTGTACATCCAAATCGAGTTAAAGAAGGGATGTTAAACGGTACGAGCTGCCACTTATTTGGAAGGGACTGTGGTGGGGTTTTGGGGAGAAGAGGAGAAATTTTTATTTTATTTAATATTAATATATTTTTTAAAATATTTATATATTTTTATATATTTCTTTGAATCTTTAAGAATTAGGATCAAATTGAAATCATTTGTAAATTTTGAAGGTTAATTTTTTTAAAATTATGACTAAATTGATATAGTATGTAAAAGTAGAGGACTAAATTTGTTATTATACAAATTTTTTAACTGTCATGTCAGCTTATCATTTGTGATTTTAATGGGAGTAACCAAAATGATTGAACTATGTAACGTGGGTGCTTATATTGCAAACTTTTTTTTTATTTTGAGTGCCTAAATTGATTTTTTTTTTTAAGTTGAGCGACTATCTGTGTAGTTTACCTATATAACTATACATTCCGAATGGTGTTTCTTTTGTGACATAATTTACGATTTGGTCCCTACATTATACTCATTTTCCCATTTTGGTATCTAATTTTTTTTATCCTAATTTGGTACCTAAAGTATGCCTCCATTATTTTTCTTCATCCATTTTTTGATAGACATTAAAAGAAATTTCTTATAGCCAATCACAAAGCACCATGCGACGTGTTTATGTAAAATAAATATTTTCTTTTATTAAATGTATATAAACATTAAAAATATAAAAATCAAAATATATATATATAAATTCAAATATATATAATCTATAAAAAACATAATAATTATAAAAAATTATAAAAATAAAATTTACAAAAAATATGATAAATGAAAAGAAATTAGTCGAAAAATTGTAAGAATTATAAAAAAATTTCAAAAAAGTTTAAAAATGATTTTTTATAAAATTATAAAATATATAATTCTAAATTCTAAAAGGTTTTTAAATTTCAAGCTTTTATACAATTACTTGAAATGTAATTACTTTTTTTAAAATTTTTATAACAATTTTCAATTTTTATATATTATTTTTAATTTTTAAAATTTAAAATTATATATTTTAGAATTTTACAACAAATATTTTTAAAATTTTTAAAATCTTTTATATATTATATATATGATTTTTTTTAAATTTTTAATCAATATAATATATATAATATTAAAAAAAAGATATGTGGCGTGTTCCAATAACGTCATGTGGATGATTAATGCACTCAATTATCGGTCAATGCCGATCAAAGTCAAAAGTGTTTTTAATATTTAAATATTTAATATTATAACTTTATATTTTTTTAATTTAAATTTAATGTTTTTATTTAAATAAACCTAATTGTCATGTGGTATTTTTTTTCATTTGCCAAACATGTCACGTGGCGCGTTTAGATACCAAAATGGAAAATTAGGTATACTTTAAGGGCTAAATCATGAAAGCCTTCTTTTATTGACTTATGCTCTTTTTTTTCTTCTTTTTTTTCCGTAAAATTGTTAAATTTCAGTTTTGATTCATTTACTACACTTAAATTTAAGAATTAATTTTTATGCTTTAATTTTTAATATAATTTATATATTTTATAATGTTATTAGTTAGTCAAAATAGCTTTAACTATTGAAATTATTAAAGGACTAATGGCAATATAATATTAGATAGATTAGATCAAATCAAATCAAAATATACAGATTAAACCATAAATTTAAACATAATAGAGTCATCGATAAAGAATATCATAATAGTCTATCTATACCAATGTTATTTGAACCAGGCCGGATCGGTCGCTCAGATCAGTTGAATTGGGAATTGGTTGAGGAATTGGTCTAGAAAGTGATTTTGAACCAATCAGATCGGGAATTGATACGAATCGATTAAACCGGCTAAAAAATCGGTTGAACCTATTGAATCGTTTAAAAATTGATTGAATCGACGATTGAACTGGTTGAACCAAAATTTTAATTTTTAATAATTTTTTTAATCGGATTAATTAAACTGATCAAACCAATAAAACTAAAAAACTGATGACTTCACCGATTCATCCACCAATCCGATTTACAAAACATTTATGTATCCTTAACAATCATTCCTTATAGTCATAGCACGTGCATATGGAAAATTTCATAGCTTAGGACAAATGTAAGTGTGGAGATACTTATAAGATTAAAAGAAGTTATACAACTTTCCAACGACTTAAAATGCTGACTCTATCTTAATCCTACAAAATAACTCAAAACTCTTTCTCCTCAACATTTTCTCAAATAAAGCCACCTTTCTAGACTCCATCCCAAATATTTTGGTTAAATTGGAATTTAGTTTTTTTATTATTATTATCGGGTTTTAGTCTATTTTTAAATTAGGTAATTTAAACTCAAGGTCACTAAATTATAAATAAATTTACGTTTTGGTCACTCAATTTTAAAAAGTTGACCACTGAATTATTTGAAAGTTCTCGTTTAAGTCACTAAACTATTAAATTCGTTGTTGTATGAACTTCTTTGTTTGCACCACTTACATCAATCAAAGCTTTCTTTTCTATTCACTTTTACAATTTTTTTTCATGAAACAAAATTTGAACATTACAGATTTGCAAACCAAAATCTAAACAACTTTCTTCTCTAATCTCCAACATTGACCATCAGATCAGCTTGGATATAAGGTATGCCCTTTCACTTGTTGATGGGTATTGATTCATTGTATTGATCATCAAATTATCGCTTAGAACTCGCTACTCGCTATTCGGATCTCTTTTTTTTTTTAAAAATAAAAACATTTAAAAACATCTATATGTATTTTAATTTTAAAAAAATATTTATTTGAGAATTAAATATTTATTTGAGTGTTAGCTTTTTTTTATAAAAATAATTATACTCAGGGTTAGTTTAGCATGACTTCTTTGAAGAAATTTATACCAAAAAAATACTTTTGAGCGAAGGTTAAAATTTTATACTTCTGCTTTGGTAAAAAAAATGCTTTTGTAAAGTATTTTTTTTCCGAAAAGCACTTTTGAAAAGTTGAAAAAGTATATTGTTTAGCAATATTTTTATCTCAAAAGTTATATATTTTTATATAAAAGGACAGTTGGCAGAATCATATTGGCCATCAAAATTTTTAATATATATTAGGAAAATGGACTAAAAACTACCTTTGAGTATCAAATTGGATAAAAGAAGTTCAAGTATTAAAGTGAGAAAATAGATATACTTCAGGGGCTACATCATAAATTAAGCCAAAAAGAATCAGTTAACATTTGTTTATTTTTCGGACACAACGCCGTAATGAAAACGGAAAACATAGAGGGACCAAAAAGGTAAAAAAGGAAAAGAAGAAGTCCAAAATTTAATAACGCTCAGATAAAAAGAAAAATTAAAATAATTTTCAGTCCTTTCCTACCCTTCTCCGGTTAAATCACGTGGACTTTTAAAATTTTAAAAAAATTTAAAAAAAAAACAAAAGAAAACAAATAAATAATAAAAAATAAGAATAACCGCGGCTGCTCTGTACACCAAAACCACACAGAGAGTTCGTCTCTTTCTATTTCCTTGCTAATTGATTCAAGCTAAAGAAATCGCACCAAAAAATAAAATAAAATAAAAAAATCCAAAAAAGCCCTTAAAAACAGTAAAAATTTGAGAGATCCTTGTTTTAAAATCGATTTATTTGATTTCGAATTTAAACCATTAAAAATGTTGGTTTGTTGTTTGGCTTCCTGATCGAGTTTCAGGTCTTGATTGAAATCTGGGTAAAAATCCGCTTTTTTCTTTGGTGGGTTTTAGCGGTTGTAGAAAAGGATTAGTATAAGAAACCTGTGGGCTTGGAATTATAGAAAATTAAGTTCGAGAACTTGATATTTGGGCGAGGTTTTCTTTTTTTGAGTTCTTTTTTTTTTTTTGAATGATTTCGTTGGGGAGTAACGATGCGAGGAAAGGGCTAAAGTTTGCTGGAAGAGAAATGGAAGAGACTGAGCTTGAAGAAGGAGAGGCTTGCTCTTATAGTAACAATAACGATGATTATGATGCCACCACAGACACCGAAAATGATCTATCTTCTCTCTCCTACATAGTAAGAAAATTTGGCTCTTATTTTCTTTGCTTTCATTTTTGTTTTTAATTAATTTTTAATCATATTTTGTCGACTTTAGTTTTTTTGGTTGGGTTTTAGATCTAAAGTTAAGATTTTTGCTGATCAATTGAAATTCTGTAACTGCAATTTTAAATGTATTTTACTTTTTTACTTCTGTTGCTTCTAGAAATATTACATATGGATTCATATTTCAGTTTTTATTCTAATTTTACTAGTTATTTTGGTTCATGTGGAGGAATCTTGAGAATTTAGTTTTTAGGAGGTTTAATTAACTTAAGTGAATTGTTTTCTGTCTAGCGATGAAGCCATTTTGTGTATGGGTGTATTAATGGTTGTAGTGTGTGTCTGTGTGTGCGCGCTTTCTTTTTTCAGTTTTCTGAAATTTGTTGGACATCTGGTTACTTGCGAAGGCATTGTTAGTGAATTTTGATTCCTAGTTAGGTTAGTGAAAACATTATGGTAGTCTTAACTTTAACTCTGGGGATTTCATAGGTATTAGGAGAGTAAGATTCAAGCACATTGGGTAGCTTCCATGGTTGCTGTGTGTTATTGCTGTTTCTACAGGATTAGTTACTAACTGTTCGTGGACTACTATATGTATGCTGATCTTTCTCAATGTCTTATTTCTGGTCTGGTGCTTGTTCTTAGTCTCTTTCCATTTTTTTCATTACCCCTTAGTGATATATGACTTCATGTATTTGAAGGATGAGAAAATTCAACATGTTCTTGGACATTTTCAGAAAGATTTTGAAGGTGGAGTTTCTGCAGAGAATCTGGGTAAGTAGATTCGTGGTTTGTATGAGGTGAAGAGTCACCATAAATTGGTGTTCATAATTTCAAATTAATGATTTTGTGATTTTTTCTATCGCCACAGGTGCAAAGTTTGGTGGATATGGGTCATTCTTACCTACTTATACACGTTCTCCGGGTTGGCCTCATCCGAATGGTTCTCCAAAAGTTCAGAGCTGGCATGCACCGAGATCGCCCCCAAAAATGCCATTGGAGGTTGTGTTTTCTCAATTTGTCTCATTTTCCTCGGAAATAGAATTTATTTCATACAAAGAAGGAATCTTTCACAGGATCTTGGTTTATTTGAGAAGTCCAAGTTAAACCGGCTGCTTACTTTGTTTTGTCATGTAGGATGGCCGACATAACTCAGTATGTTCATCAAGTGGTTCTCAGTCTCTGAGGCCTGGACTGCCTTCGAATTTTGAAACCCTTCGTAAGACATCAACTGCAAATGATTCAATTAAACAAGAGGTCAACTTAACATCTGCTCATGTTGATGAGCTTGCCTCTAGGTGTGAATTTGCAAGCAAGAAAGCTGCCAGTCTGTCTGACCCGAAAACATTGAAGGTGAGAATCAAAATGGGTTCAGGTGACTTGTCAACACAGAAGAATGCTGCAATCTACAGTGGTCTTGGCCTTGATGTCTCACCATCTTCGTCCTTAGATCAGAGCCCTTCAGAAAGTGAAGGGATGTATCAGGAGTCTCAAGAGCCATTATCTGAATCTCCAACCAGCATTCTTCGGGTAAATCCTCCATTGTTTGTTAATCTTCTTATAAATATATTCTTACATCTAATGTACAAGTCCGGAACTGATCAGATTTTCTCCCTGGATTTTTTGAGTAGCTTATGACTTCCTTCCCTGTACCGGAGGAGGCGCTACTATCTCCTCTTCCCGATCATCTACTTAACTTGATTGTAAAGGAAAAAAATTTGAAAGAGAATAGATCTGATTCTAGAAAGCGTGATGGAATGCTATCAAGACATAAGAAAGCAAAGTCAATGGAGAAAAAGAATTCTCCGGCTGAAAGAACGAGTGGCATTAACAGGGAAATAATGAACGGCAGTGGTCTTATGCCAAAAAAGGAAGCAGATATTGACTTATTGGCTTGTGAGGAGCTTGTTTCTAAAACATTGAAGCTTCCTCTTTTATCTAATTCATATTCTGCCTCTGACAAGGTAAAAAATAAGGCTACAACACGAAACAAAGGTGTCCATGATGTAGACATGGAGGAGTCAGTGGAGCCATTACTTGCCCAAGAGATAGGCTGGGAGAATCTAAGTGCTAGTTCAGCTCAAAAGGTTTTGGAGGAACAAAAGACAAGTGTTCTGGATGTCATTTCTGGCAATGCTAGAAAAGATGGGTATAATAAAGCTGACAAAATTTATGATTCTGTCAAAGCCAATTCTAATACTCTAAAAGGTTGCAAAGCTCTAAAAAATGAATCAGTAGATCCTTCCAAGAAGAAGATCAGCCAGAGAGCTACATTAGATGAGCAAGACAATATGAAGCTGCCTTATGCAGAGGAGTGTATGTCTTCTGGTGGAAAAAGAAAATCAAAAGACAGTCAGCGTCGTGGTAGTCTAGCTGCAGAGGTACCTAAAGGAAGCTTAAGGGTCAGTTCTTCTTTGATGCCGAGAAATAAGCAAACTGCACATGCTAATAGTTATGCAAACAAAAGGGAATCAGGAGATAAAAAATTAGAAAGGCCATTTCGAAAGGCCGAAGATAGGTGCAAAGATTTTTTCGGAGATACTGGAGAATCAGAACAGGAAGAGAACCAAGCAAGTTCATTGGAAATCTGTTCTAAAGATCAGCTGAAGGAAGCTGATAATATTGAAAAAAGTACATCATCCATTAATAGTGCACATAGTGAAAGATTAAGTGGCAAGAAAACTGAGGATTTATTGGCAACCGAATCATACCCAAGAGCAACTGTGGATGGTGCTTCTAACTCTACCAATGTGACTGTTGCTGGAACTTCCCATGCAACTGCTGCTCCTGTAATGATAAGAGAAAATTGGGTTTGTTGTGATAAGTGTCAGAAGTGGCGTCTTCTTCCAGTAAGCATAAATCCTGCTGACTTACCCTAGAAGTGGCTATGCAGCATGCTTAACTGGCTGTAAGTTCTTCACCGTCACCCCTTCTTATTTTCTGTGAACGTGCTTTAATGGCTCAGCTTCTAAATTTTTTCTTATTTATATATTCAAACTTTTGTTGGACTGAACAATCATCTGAAATCCTCAGGGAAGTGAAGGTTGGATAAATAATTTGGAAAACAGAAATAAAAGATAAGCGAAGCTTCAGACATAGGGTTCATCGATTGACCCTAGGAAAGAAAAACCTAAGCATTCTAAGTAGAACTAGACCTCCTATTCTAAGTAGAAAACTTAAGAGAAAATACTTGAAACTCTACTAATAAACTTGATTTAAAAACAAATCTAATAGGATAAAGAAAATTACAGTAAGGTACTGTAAAATACTAAATATAACCATTAATAAAATCTTAAGTATTCTAATCCCACAAATTGGTTATTTGTGTTCTGTGTTGCCTCATTGTTGATAGTTAAACTTTGTGACAGATTGTGGAAAGATATCTCTTCTCCCTTCTTCAAATCTCTAACATCATTCTGGTAAATGTTTAGGCCGGCAATGAATCACTGCAGCATTGATGAGGAGGAAACTACAAAAGCTGTGCTCGCATTATATCATGTTCCTACTGTAGAGAATCAAACTAATCTTCAAAGTAACCTTGGCAGTATTATGTCTAGATTACCCTCAGCTGATGCCTTGAGACTTGACCAAAACCAAGTAAGTTTTGGTTCATATGCCATGCTCACTGCTGCTAGGAAGAAACATGGTTTAAAAGAAATATCAAATGCCATGGATAAAGATGGGCCAACTCCTATGAAGAAGATGCAGTCATCGGTCCGGTCTAGAAATCTAACTGACGTGACTCGATCCTCTGTGTCAGAGGAACCTGGTTTACATCATCTAAGCAAAAGTGATTTGCCTGTCAAGAAACACAAAAATAAGCGGAAAGATAAGCATAAATTGTCGGAACACGGTTCTGTTGGAGGTATTCTTTTTAAACTGATATATATTGTTGTGAAACTTTTTTTTTTTTTTAGACTATGTAATGTACTGCTTTTATAAAACATGCTAACAGGTGATTCCAAAACTTCAAAGATGAAAAGAGAAAGGACTGCTGATCAAGATTCCTTAAGGTCCTCCAAGAAAATTAAGGGTGATAGTTTACATCTTGCTGATGAAGATTGCATGTTTGAGCATGGTGGTATGGGGGGGCCTAGCACAAATAATGGTTTGCCAACTACATTAGGAAAGGATCAGCCTAAGCACAGTGAACGTTCTTATAAGGTTTTGAAGTCAGATAAGGAGAGGCAACAGATCTCTGGTAAGAGACCAAAGGACAAAGTTCATCCTTCCCTAACTGATGGATCTCTGGATCTGGTGAATTGTAATGGTGGGGAAGTTTCAAGAAAGAGGAAAGTTGATGAATGTATTGACGGTCAATTATATACGGGTTTCCTCCAAGGTGTTGGCAATCACTTCCAGGATAGCAGAGTGTTTACAAAGGAAGATGTCAGCGAGAATGAATACAGGAGAGAAAAGAAGGCCAGAGTATCTAAGTCAGGAGGAAAGGATTCCTCTGCAGGTAAAAGCAGTGGTAAACTGGAGAAAAAAAGTAGACATACAAAGGACCACCAAACGGGGCAAGATCTTGGCAGCTCTCTGCCCCAACGGAGTTTAGATGTTCCAGATTCATTGAAAAGGGATTTTGGATCTGCTCAACTTTCTTTAGCAGCTACTTCTAGCTCATCGAAGGTTTCTGGTTCACATAAATCAAAATCTGGTACACATAAATCAAAACATTGCTTCAATGAAACAAAAGGCTCACCTGTAGAATCAGTTTCTTCATCTCCTATGAGAGTTGCCAATCCCGATAAACTTCCATCGACAAGGAGGAATGTTGCAGGTAGTCCAAGAAGAAGCTCAGATGGTGAAGATGATGGTGGGAGTGACAGATCAGGGACTGTATGGAGGGAAAAAACTTCCTGTGCACCTCAACATGGGTCCCTTGAGTCATCTATACATGATATTCAGGATAAGGATCATGGTCAATTAGATGGTAGCAAAGCGAAGGCGCTAATTGAATCCTCCCCTGAAGTCAGAAAAGGCCATTTTATGAATGGTGGTGTTGATTATTTAGGCCAAGAGGCTCAATATGCTGGTAAATCAACAATAATGGATGAATACGATTATGAGAAAAAGCAGAATGACAACCGTGGCAATGCCAATGTCTCTCATCCAAGAAAGTCTGGTAAGGGGTCCTCACGGTCGAAGGACAGGACGCGCAATCTTAAATCTGGTTTTGTTGATGAACAGCAAGATTATGCACCTTCATATGAGGTAAAACCTAGGGTTGGTAGAAACAAATTTCAGGGGAGGCCTGGAATGAAGTCTGATGAAAGTGAGAATAGATTTTCTGATAACAAAGAATCATTGGGAAAATTTTCTGGTGAGACTGGTAAAAGAGAGAGTCAATCAAATGGTGGTCAGTCATGTGCTAAAGCAGATGCCAATGGAGGTCAAGATGTAATCTCTACTGTGTCTGTAAAGCAGAATTTTGTGCAGGATGGCAGCAGTGGAAAATATACAAAGATGTTCCACTCTGAAAAGGCTGACCATGCAGAAATTGCTTCTGAGAGAGGGAACTCGTTACCATCACTACGCTCGGGAGGTACTCAGAATGAGATGCTAACTGGTTGCCCCCGCCCAGTTTCTGGGTCCCAAACTGGAAACAGAGCTGATGAATCTCAAGGTGATGATGCATTGAAAGTACAAAAACAAATAAAAAAGTCTGACCAGCAAAATGGGATTCAGCACAGTAGTTCAAGACATACATCTGGTGGACGTAGGATCAGGGATGTTGATGCCCTGAGCCCAATGAGAAAGGATTTTTCAAGTCAGGCTGCTACCAATGCTTTGAAGGAGGCTAAAGACTTAAAGCATCTGGCTGATCGTTTCAAGGTTTTGCCATACTGTTTTCTTGTAACTTGTTGCGTTATTGTCCTAGCCTCTAGCTAGCTTTCTTTAATAATAAAATTTCTCTCAGAACTCTGGATCAAATGTGGAGAGCACAGCACTTTACTTCCAGGCAGCACTGAAGTTTCTTCATAGTGCTTCTCTACTAGAATCTTGCAACAGTGATAGTGCTAAACATGGAGAGATGATTCAGTCTATGCAAATTTATAGTAGCACAGCAAAACTCTGCGAGTAAGTTAAATATTATGTGTTCCAGTTGGTGTTCTCTTCGGTTATTTCATATTGTTTTGGGATGATTTCATTTTCTAGTTTTTGGTTTTATTTTTGTTTCTTTACCAATTATTATTCAGGTTTTGTGCCCATGAATATGAGAGATTAAAGGACATGGCTGCTGCTTCTTTGGCTTACAAGTGTATGGAAGTGGCTTATATGAGAGTCATCTATTCTTCTCACGCCAATGCAAATAGAGATCGACATGAGTTGCAGACAGCTTTACAAATGGTTCCTCCTGGTAATTCAAAGAACCCAATGATTGTACTGGTTGAATCCTTCCTGCTAGTCTGTGTAGCTTGTAAAATTGCTAAATGTTGTTTACCAGTCTTCTGCACTTACATGGTAATTGGGGAGCGCCAGCCTCTGAAATTTACTCTGGAATTTTGGTGCTTCATTTTTGAAAAGACCTCTACATATGATGTTGGCATCTTAGAAGAAGAGCTGAAATTGATTGCACTGCATGAATGATTAGGTTACTTGCTTACAGTGTGCTTCTCCTTTTGTTTACATGCCGTGGTTTTGTTCTTTGGTATCTTCAAATCTGAGAATATCAGACAAATGTCGTTCTGATTAATTTTGTCTTGTTTTCGTTCATACATGCATATCTGTTGTTCTATTTTAGGTGGAGGACTTGAGTTTGTAAATCATCAGTGTTCTAGTTCTTTTTGACATGTAAGATGAACTACCTTTTACAAAAGGGTGTTGGACCTATTTAGGACTGGCCTTGTTGGTATGCATGCATACAAATAGATATTTTCAAGTAAGCCAACTCATCTGTTTCTCAGTTTCCCCAGCCCCTTAATCACCCTTTTATTTTTCCACATGTTCCTTGATGGACATTAAATTTCTTTATAAATACTAATACTGCATTGATTGAAACAAACTGATGAAGTTAATTTTAACTTCTTTTCTTATTATTGATTCTTGTTTTCATGTCAGGTGAGTCTCCCTCTTCTTCTGCCTCTGATGTTGATAATTTAAACCATCCAACAGCAGCAGACAAGGGTGCTTTTCCAAAAGGTGTTAACTCTCCCCAGGTTGTTGGAAATCATGTTATTTCTGCTCGAAACCGTCCTAATTTTGTGCGGTTGCTCAATTTTGTAAGTGTACTTTTTCCTGTATATAATTGCAAAGTGTAATTTTTTGCTTTTTTGATATGGTATGAGAGTGAAAGCATGATTTAACATCCCCCCCCCCCCCCAACAACACAGAGAAAAAAAAAAAAAACCCAATATAACTGTGGAAATTAGAGTAATTCTCTGTATATTCTCTTCATAATACAATAGAACATATTACATCTTTATACAAACTATGTCTCTAATTTAGGAAACTCTAAGATAGGAAAGAAACTAATAGAGATATGATCCCTTAGAATAAGGGATTGTAAAATATTTACAGAATCCCTTGACTAAGGAATGATAATTCCTACAGAATCCCTTTACTAAAGGGATGATAATTCCTACACTCCCCCTCAAGCTGGAGAATATACATTGTATAATCCCAGCTTGAATAGGAATTTATTGAAAACAGGCTTTGGCAAAGCCTTAGTAAGAATGTCTGCAATCTGTCCTTCTGAAGGAATGTATGAAAGAGTGGCTGTCTTTTTGTTGACTTGGTCAGCAATAAAATGCCTATCAATCTCCACATGCTTTGTTCGGTCATGTTGGACTGGGTTCTTGGCAATCTGAATAGCAGATTGATTATCACACAAGACTTCAAAGTGATCCTCCTGATTAGTGCCAAGTTCTTTTAGCAATTTAAGTAGCCAAATTCCTTCGCATATTCCCAAAGCTAGTGCTCTAAATTCAGCTTCAGCACTACTTCTTGAAACAACAGATTGTTTTTTACTTCTCCAAGTTGTAAGGTTACCCCAAACAAAAGTGCAGTAGCCACTAGTGGATCTTCTTTCAGTGAGATCTCCGCCCAACTAGAGTCTGTAAAAATCTTAACAGTTCTGTCTTGTGTCTTCTTAAACATTAAGCCGTGTCCTGGAGTTTTCTTCAAGTACTTGAGAATTCTATTTGCTGCTGCCATATGCTCTTCAGTAGGATTAGTCATGTGTTGACTTATCACATTTACGGGAAAGGCTATATCTGGCCTCGTCAAGGATAAGTAAATAAGTTTCCCAACTAATCTTTGAAATTTTTCTCTGTCTACTAAAGACCCATCTTCTTTGTTGAATCTCAAGTTTGCCTCCATTGGTGTATCAGCTGGCTTACAACCAAGAAAACCAGTTTCTTTGAGTAAATCAAGTACATACTTTCTTTGATTGATCACAAGTCCTTCTTTTGATCTTGCCACCTCCATTCCTAGGAAATATCTTAGCTTTCCCAAGTCCTTGGTTTCGAATTCCCTGTTTAACAGCTCCTTCAAATTGCTAATTTCTTCCTCATCATCTCCAGTAAGAATTATGTCATCAACATACACAATTAGGATAGCTTTCTTATTTGTAGAAGTTACCTTGATGAAAAGTGTATGATCGGCAAGGGACTGCTTGTAGCCGTTTTTAAGAATGACTTTAGTGAACCTCTCGAACCAAGCTCTGGGTGATTGTTTTAGCCCGTATAGAGACTTGTTGAGCTTGCAAACCTTGTTGCTACCTTCAACAGACTTTAAGCCAGGTGGCAATTTCATATAAACTTCTTCCTCTAGCATGCCATTAAGAAATGCGTTTTTTACATCAAGTTGGTGTAATTGCCAATCGCAATTTACAGCCAAACTTAGGAGTACTCGAACAGTGTTAAGCTTTGCCACAGGTGCAAAAGTTTCTGTGAAATCTATCCCATATGTTTGCGTAAAGCCTCTAGCCACTAGTCTAGCTTTGTATCGTTGGATGCTTCCATTGGAGTTGTACTTTACAGCAAAGATCCATTTACAGCCAACAGCCTTTTTTCCTTGAGGAAGGTCTGTAACTGTCCAAGTAGCATTTTTCTCTAGTGCACAAATTTCCTCTTCAACAGCCCTTCTCCATTTAGGATCCTTTAGGGCTTCAGCTATGCTTGTAGGAATCTGTTCTTTATCCAAGGTTGCTGTAAATGCTTGAAAAGAAGGCATCAAAGAATTATAGCCAGCAAATTTTTCAATAGGATGCTTGGTGCATTGTCTAACCCCTTTTCTAATAGCAATAGGGAAGTCATCTAGAGTAGTAGACTTATTGATTTCTTCTTCCATTTCGGCAGCTGGACCCAAATCCAATTCTCGGCAAGAATCAGATTGCAAAACAGTCTCAGGGATATTTTTCCTTTTTCTTGTGTAGACACGAAGCTGTTTGGGTGGTGATGTTTGTTGAAGATTTTCAATAGGATTAGGTGTATTTTCAGGAGGGGTGTTTAAAGTAGGTGTGGGTGAGTTAGTGATAGGTATAACAGGAAAATTAATAGGAGTAGTCACGGGTGACAAATCTGCAGGTAAAGGTAAAAATGGTGGCAATTTTGAAGGTTGAGAATGGAAATTAGGAGGAGATACCTGATTTGGCTGAAAATCACTCCATGTCTCCCCTTGAATTTCAGCCTGAGTGAAAGAAAAATCTTATCCGATTGGGACCATTCTAGAAAATTGTTGCCATTTAATCGATGGCAGGTGATATTCAGACCAGACGAGTCTGATTGAGCATCAGAACCAGAAAAATTTTCTGGATTTGAGGTAATCTCCGGAGTAGGAGAAGGATTTGTAGAAGAAGAAGTTTCTGACATGGTCTAGGGTGGAAAAGAACCGTAACCTAATCTGATACCATGTGGAAATTAGAGTAATTCTCTGTATATTCTCTTCATAATACAATAGAACATATTACATCTTTATACAAACTATGTCTCTAATTTAGGAAACTCTAAGATAGGAAAGAAACTAATAGAGATATGATCCCTTAGAATAAGAGATTGTCAAATATTTACAGAATCCCTTGACTAAGGAATGATAATTCCTACAGAATCCCTTTACTAAAGGGATGATAATTCCTACAATAACATGCACAAACTTGTTTCCCCCCAAAAGGTTTTTCTTTTGGTCTAATGCCCTGAATGTCCTTTTGCTTTCTCACAAACTTTTCTCCCTCCTATACCTTGACCGAAAGCCTTCTGGTTTCTGCATGTTGAAGTTGCACGTCTGCCTAGTTGGCCTTTCAAGAACAAAGGCTTTTGTAGACTTACCCTTGAACAGTTTCTATTATCTCTCTCTTATTGGCATGGGTCATGTCATTTTGTGCTTTATGACTTGTATATCTTATTTAAGCTTATGGTCTTAACTAAAACCAAAACGGATGATTTGCAGGCGCAAGATATAAATCATGCAATGGAAGCTTCAAGGAAATCCCGAACTACTTTTTTGGCTGCCAGTTCAAATTCAAAAGGGGCTGAATGTGGGAAGTCTATATCTTCTGTGAAGAAGGCTCTTGATTTTAACTTCCTAGACGTAGAGGGAGTGCTTCATTTGGTACGTGTGGCAATGGAAGCCATTAGCCATTAAGGAAAAGGGAAAAAAAAAAAAAAATTCCGGTTGGTAAGGATGGTTTTATACTAGGAGGAAATCTCATTATGATGCTTTATCATTTGGTATGATCTCATAGAGGAGAAAAAGATGAGATGGTCAGCTCTTCCTGCTGTAATCCTTAAAACTTATATTCAAAAACTGGCTAAGTTCCTGCTTTATGACACATACTGTGCATATGTGCAATAAAACATAAATCTGGGATTTTCAATGTATATATGAGCTTCAACTGCTTCCTGACATGGAACAAGGCTGTTAATTTCCTTCTCAAGATGGTATTTAGGACATGGGATTTGTAACAAATATATACAAAACTGTTGTATAACTTGGTGATTATGCTACAAAAGAACTGTTGCTGAAACACTTTTGTATAAAGATGGGAGAACCCAGCTATAGATTGAGGCGGATTGTTAGAATTCCAATAGTAGAGTGTGTGATTGTTTCAGCATCATGCTCCCCATAGGCGGTCTTAGTTAACTAGTTACTTTGTTGATACTACATTTATGAGACCTCTGTAGGAAAATACTGGGAATACAGAAGCATGTGCTTGCTCCTTTGCCATAGGGCCTACGATTTTCTCAGTTAAAGCACTATGGAGGAGATCAATGTGTTTGGCAGTCTCAGGTGTGCTACTCTTAGACTCCTGCTTTGAAAAGTAAAAATTGCCATATTAAGTCAATATTCTTTCACCTTCCCTTGTCCTTGTCCTTTTCTGTTTCTAATTTTGTAATTTGTTTTCACAGTTTCACCTTTGTTATTTGAATTTGTGCAGGTCAGCTGCTATAGTACGTGTTATTGTATATGTTTATGTATTAATGATTAGTCAAGATGAGTTGGAAGAGTATATGAGAACAATATTTGGTGCAAAATTACGGTGGTAGAGATTCAAACAAGGTTGCAAAAATTCTTCATTTTCTTTTTTTTCCCTTCAAAGGTTGGTGTACTGGTTTATTTGATTGCTTTAGTATTCTGCTCTGGCATACTCTTGCTTCTAACCATTCTTAATTTTGTGGCAGTAAATATTTTTTGTACCATAAACATATCTTTGTATGGTTCTCAATTTGGAATGTGGCAAATGCTCTTGTTTGTGGGAGAGATCTATCATCTTCAAGTCGGCTATCTGGATGCTGATAGGTAATAACTCTTTAACCATTATTGTTCTTTTACTGAATGTCAATTCTCTTATATAACATCCTGAGGTACTTAGTAAGTTAGTTAGTACATTCTTTTTTTTTTGAAGAAATTGAAGTGTTCTTAGGGAATTAGTTAGTAAAATTCTACAAATTTAAGAGCCATGAGCCATGTTTCCAATTTGCATATATTTACTTGGAAGTTGAGCCTTTTAAAATGTGGCACCATGTGGTTGACACATTTGTCATACATTATCAAGCAAAATTTGGACTTCTCATTGACCTATCTCCTTGCTTAATTTTCCAGTTCATGTTTGTGCATTTTCTACTGCTCTGATTTTAGTTGTTAGGCTGTTAGGCACTTTGATTAGTGGTAATTAGATGATGGTTTTTGAATTTCAGGTTGAATAATTTGAGCGGTTGTTTGAACAGCGGAGCTGGCTATGGATGGGCTGTGATGGTAAAGTCGCTCCTTGACTTTTCATTACTGTTTCACCTCTAATATAATCTCACTGCCATTTTATACAGTGAAATTTTGACCTTTTTCTTTTCTTTTCTTTTCTTTTGGGGTCTCATAGCTACTCTTCAAATCTGTGTACATGGAAATAAACAATTATTTGTACCAAAAAGAAATAAACAACTATATAAATCTTCATCAATAAAATTGAAGCCGCATTCTGTTATTTGTCATACTAATTTTTCCCTTTCCAGATATAAATTCCCTTTTTCCACTCTATTCTATATGGTAATGATTCTTTTATTTTAAGTCCATTTTCCTTAAAATGAACATAAATAATAAAAGAAAAAGACGAATTTTCATCATATTTTAAAATCACCACAGAAAAAAAAGAGTCAAGACTTCCTTAAAGGAGCAATCTTGTTCAACAATACTTTCCAATTTGGAAAAGTGAAATTAAGAAATGGCAGCAAATTGCCAAAGTAATTTCCATTTTTTGTTAAAAGGGAAGATGGGTAAACTTTTGATGCAGCTTCTAATGATACGAGAGAAAATGAACTGTCAGCGACGAAGGATTGAAATGGGATAAATATGATGTGTTATAATACCTCTCTACGGTCTTCGACTCATAACAAGTAAGATCTGTCCAAGTTATTTAATAATAAATCCCAAAACTCTCGATGAATATTGATTTTTGTTTATGTTATTGGACTGAAAGTAGGTTGAGCTTATAAACTGGACCCGAATCATCAAGAGCTTTGTACAGAAAGTGAGCTATAGGTTTTGATGCTTTTGATAGAGAGGAGTTTAAAGAAATGGAGGAAAGGAAGGAGATTTTAGTAGGGTGGAGGATGAGCAAGATGGAGGAGATACTTAGCTTTATACCTGATTTAGGTTTATTTGGGGCTGTCTTTAGGTCGGGTGTGAAGGAATTGACTAATTCTTAACTTGATAAATCTGTTGGGGGCAAGAAGCTATATGCTTTGGGTTGGTTTGTTGCCGGCCGTCATTTACATTGATACTCTTAACCCTTATGTGCCATGTGATCGTGGGGACTTTTGACCTATTTATGTGAGTTGTACAACAATTTTCATCTCAACTTTGTGTTCAACTTTCAACAACAGACTCATACTATTTATTATCATATTTCAGCAATACTTTTTTTTTATATAAAAAAAATATGATGAATCAACACGAATCTAACTATTTCGTTCATCCTTTTTCGAGTCATTATTCCTTCCATCCATTTTTTTCTTGGTTCCAATCTCAAGTCGAAAGGAAAAAAAAATATTTGTTATTTATCATCTTACCATCATGTGTAAAATGCATGTATGCCATCATCAAAAACATATATTTCTCTACTATAATTTCTTGATATTTGATTTCAATTTTGAGTTGCAGTGATTTACATCTCGGAATCCTCTGGTAATCATCTCCTTGGATGTGATTAGCATATAACCAATGAAAAATAATAATCTGCCATCCCCTGAATTTGAAAATGAGGTCTCAATCATCACAATTAGTAGATTGTCCTTTGGTTACTCCTGCTTTGTTGGGGGAAGAAGTTCATCAAAAAGTCTTCTTTTTTTTTTTTCTCAAATCACAGTTTCTGCAAACATGGTTGTGCAGAATCAGAAGCAACACTCAATATTTGTACAACCAGCCACACATTGAACCTCCAAGTGGTGGACATGTATAGGGCTGTGAAACCTACTTGCACTAGGCCACAATGCCAATTGTGTGGCAGAATAGGGCTTGTATATGGTTACTAGGTGCTTCTATTGTTTTAACCCCTCATATAGTAGACCAAGGCCACAGGGTCAGCTTTTTTACCTACATAATACAAAAATAAATACAAAATGATATGCCACCCACATTTAAGGAAATGGCATGTTGTGGGTGGTGGAGGGTAGTGAAGAGGTGGCACCATCCTTGTTTTTTCAACCCAATGATTAGCCTACTAGTAAAAAAAAAAAAAAAATTAAGGGTTGAGGGTTTGGGACAGGCGGCACTGGTTTATACGGGTATGAAATACAAATACCCGTATTTTGGGGGATTTGGGTGGTGCTTGTAACAGCTCATTTTCAGTGAAATCGGAACAGTGGTTTCGGGACCACAAATCCGAGGTCGAAAGAAAATTTATTTTAATATTATTTTATGGTCTACAGTATGATAGAAATATAGTATAAAAATTTCGTTAAGAAATTTTACCGTTTAGATGCCTAACTTGATAAAAAGGACTAAATTGCAAAAAGTGTGAAAATTGAATTCTAGTAGTTAAAAGTATCAAATAGCTATGGAATTTTAAATTGGAGGTCCTTATATGGAAAATAGACCATTTAGAGTAGTTAGTAGATAAGAATGATTATTCATCATTGGAAATTTAAGAAATTGTTAAGGTTAATTTTGGAAAGTTGATAAAATAATGATGATAAATGAATTAAATAATTATTATCATGCATTCTCATCATCTTTCATAAAAAATATGGAAACCCTAGCCATGGAAGCTTGAGTTCTAGCAAATTTATTTGGCTTAATTAGGTATGTATTTTAGTCTCGTTTTTAATTATTTTTATGTTTTCGAGATCATAATAGCTTAATCTAGCTATCTCGGGGATTAATTTGCAAAACCGTTAAAGTAATAGGGTTTTTCCATGGATGAGTATAGTTAAATTTTGAAGTTTTATGATAGAAAATTAAAGGTTGTTGTTAGATAAACAACTTTTGTAAAAAGAATTTTGATGAAATTGTCAATTAGGGACTAAATTGAAAAGATGAAAATTTTAAAAAAAATTCTAAATTTTTGTGAAATACATGGGCTGGTATTGATATGTATGAAAATCGGCTAGGCTTGAATAAGGATTAAATTGTATGAATTTCATTTTTCGAGCCTAGGGACTAAATTATAATTAATTAAAAGTATAGGGGTAAAATAGTAATTTTTCCAAAGATGTGTGTTGGATTAAATTGAATATGAATTATAACACCCCTAACCCGTATCCGTCGCCGGATTAGGGTTACGAGGTATTACCATAAGAATTCAACTTTCGAATAACCACATAAATCTCATTCACAAACATTTATGATAAACTTTTACTAGCTAAACATATGAATCATACTTCATAACTCAATCAAATTTCATTACGAACATATATCATGTTTACTAGCCAATGTACATGTCTCAAGCTACCCGAATACCCTTTTATACCTATTGAGTATAAAATCATAAGTTTATTATTCAAGATTATAAGCGGCATCAAAATGGATATTGTGAACAAACTTACCTACCATATTTATTAAAACCAATCATACTTATTTCGATTACAAGTTCATAAAAAAAAATAACCATGTTGTTATTCTATCTTACAAAACATCATTTACGATTATGATCGATCAGCTCAAAGCATACCTAAGTCATTAGCATGCTAATATGTATGATAGCATTTCAAATTTGTTTTTGCTCGACTAAATTTACCACATTTAAACTATAGCATAACCACAACTTCGAATAACATTAAAATATGCCATAGGTACAAGTACCATAACCGAATTATCATGATTAACATTCAAATATTAATAAGGAATCATTTAAAAAAAATCAAATTTAAACCAATAGAGTCAAGTCATTTTCACAAGGCATCAAGATCAGTACTACTCAACTTTTGTCTAAATAAAAGACTAATTACAACCAGTATATCACTCACATACATATATATCATGAAACAGACATTTCTAATGAATCTTATAGCAAGGTCGAATATTAACAACATTAGTACCATAATCGACTTTACCAAAACATACTCAAGCATAAAAACATAGCCATTTTCGCATGGCACATGTATACATATATTTACAAGTCTTTCAAACATATCCCAAAAGATTAAATCTATACATGCCATAAGATTTAAAAGAGAAACATCTACTAAAATACCAAGGTAGGTGATAGTATGATGAGCTTCCAAGTTAATTCCCGAGCACAAGCTGAGCTTCCCAAAAGTAATATACAATTTCAAGAAAATAACCGAGAGAGGAAGTAAGCATTCACAGCTTAGTAAGATTTCAGCTATTACACTTATAAATGTATAAATGAACTTATATAAAAAAAATTTTAATAGCTACCTCACATACAACAACAAGACCGATTAATCAAAACTCCAAGATTCAATCCAAGAATACCTTATATGATAATTACTGAACATGCCTCATACTAATAAATTTCCAACTCACATTACAATTTCCATTCATCTTAAGACAATATGAATGAAACATACCTTTAATTTACTTACCACCCGAAATTTAGTCATTCATGTATAAATATAGTATAATATACTCAATCATTCCTGTATACTTAGTAGCATTTATAATAGAAGTCTTTTAAACGAGCCTTACACCTGTACATTATTAACAAGGTTTAGTAATGTCTCGTACACTTAGTACCATTACTCAATACTTCTCGTAAAGTATCGCTCACATAGAGCCGTTACTTATTACACTTCGTAACGTATCGCTCACATAGAGCCGTTACTTAATACACCTCCGCACACATAAATATATTCAAGATCACATCCTTATTAATCATGTAATCGCACAAACATGTAAACATAAAAAAAATATTTACTCATACTCAATATAAATCCCATATTCGGCCACATCATCAACGTGTACTAGTCTCACTTTGAACACATTCATATCATCATTCAATACTTCATGTATTTGCTTGCATCAAGACATTAAATATATATACAATCTCTACTACTCAATTCGACTACCGAATCAATCTCACCTTATACAAATTTTTAATCAACTTCAATGACACATTCGGCATATCATAATTCAATAAGCCTATTACTCTTAAAAATTTCCATATTATAAAGAAATATTCGAATTAATTCAATTGCTTGAAATCTTACCTCAAATGTCAACGGATTAGGGCTTCCCGGCTACTCGTTTAGTTTTGCCTTTCCCCGATCCAATCCCATCTCTTTATGATCTTGATCTAGATTTAATTCAAATTGAACACATTCAAATACATTTTATTCAATTAAATCCAAATACACAAAAATTATGCTATTTACTAATTTACCCCTAACATTTACAACTTTTTCAATTTAGTCCCCAATGCACCAAACACAAACTACACATAATTTGGGATCACCCCTCAAGGGCCGAATGCTCAATAGGTCCATACAAGTCCCCACAAGCCATCCATCTAACATTTTAACCCATCAATTATTTAATTTATGCAATTAAACCCCTAGTACTTAATTCAACCAAGATCTCCAATTCAAAACACGTCAATATATAACCTATCTTTAATATACTATCATCAAACACTTCAAAACATGAATATTCAACAATGGCCGATTATTCATCATACTTCAAATTTAAAAATTACAACATGGGTCAAGTAATATCCAAAGCAACAATCTCAAAAATGTGAAAATTAATGAAAACCAAATAATTTACATACCTAGATTAAGCAAAATTCCAAAGCCGAATGTTAAGCTCTCTTCTCCTTTTTCTTTTATGAATTTCGGTCAAAAGATGAACACTTTGCATGGCTTTCTATTTGGTGTTTTATTATAATTCATATTATTTATTAACTTACTATTTTGTCCTTTAGTAACATTTTATAACATGAATAATAATAAGGTCACTCTTGACCTTTTGCCGTCCACTACATAAGTAATGGACTAATTTCTCTTAAGGGTCCAACATTTAAAAGCCCCCCTCAATTCGGCACTAGTACAACTAATCACCCCACTTTCATTATTTTACAATCACATCCTTTTATTAAAATAAACACCCAAACAATCAAATTATACTACGATATTTTTACTCATGCACAAACACATAACATAGATATTAAATAAAAATTAAAAGAAATTTTCTAACTCGAATTCGTGGTCTCGAAACCACCGTTCCGATTAGGGTCAAAACCGGGCTATTACAACTCTCCCCCCTAAAGAATTTTCGTCCCCGAAAATCTTACCAATAAATAAGTGTGGATAGCATTCTTTCATTGATTCCTCGGTTTCCCAAGTGGCTTCCTCAACCCCGTGCTTATGCCACATAACTTTAACTAGCGAGATTTTCTTGTTTCTCAACTCTTTCACTTCACGAGCTAAGATGTGAATCGGTTTTTCCTCATAAGTCATATCGGGCTGAATTTCCACCTCAGATGGACTGATCACATGAGAAGGATCGGATCTATATCGTCGGAGCATTGACACGTGAAAAACATTATGAATCTTGTTCAACTCATACGGCAACCTCAATCTGTACGCAACCGGCCCGATACGCTCAATGACTTCATATGGCCCAATAAATCTCGGGCTCAATTTTCCTCTACGACCAAATCTGAGTATCTTTTTCCACGACGATACTTTCAAGAACACTCGATCTCCCACCTGAAATTCTATATCTTTTCGTTTTAGATCTGCGTACGATTTCTGACGGTCTGATGCGGCTTTCAAACTTTCTCTGATTACTTTAACTTTCTGCTTCGTCTCCCTGATTAAATCAACCCCGTGAATCTTGCCTTCACTTAGCTCGGTCCAATAAAGAGGCGTACGACATTTACGACCGTACAAAGCTTCATAGGGTGCCATTTTGATACTTGATTGAAAGCTGTTGTTGTATGCGAATTCAATCAAAGGTAAGTATCGTTCCCACATACCCTCAAACTCAAGAATGCAACATCTTAACATATCCTCAAGTATCTGAATAACAAGTTCGGATTGTCCATCCGATTGAGGGTGAAAAGCAGTGCTGAAATGCAATTTAGTACCTAGAGCATCTTGCAGTTTCTTCCAAAACCGCGAGGTAAACCTCGGATCCCTATCCGAAACAATAGAAACAGGTACCCCGTGCAATCGTACGATCTGCGATATGTACAACTCAGCTAGCTTGTCAAGTGAGAAATCAGTATGTACCGGAATAAAATGAGCCGATTTCGTCAATCTATCAACAATAACCTAGATTGAATCTTTCTTACTCGGCGTCAAAGGCAAACCCGATACGAAATCCATAGTAACTCGATCCCACTTCCATTCAGGTATCAAAATCGGCTAAAGTAGTCCCGATGGCACTTGATGCTCGGATTTTACTTGTTGGCATATTAAGCACTTCGACACGTAGTCTGAGATATCTCGTTTCATACCGTGCCACCAATAAAATTATTTCAAATCGTTATACATTTTTGTGCTACCCGGATGAATCGATAATTTACTGCTATGAGCTTCATCACAAATCATTCGAATCAGTTCAGGGTTCTTCGGTACACAGATCTGATTCTTGAACCGTAAACATCCTTTGGCATCTACCTGAAAGTCTGAATCCGTACACGAACTACAATGACTTTTCTTTATTTTTAATTCATCATCAACCTCTTGGGCTTCTCGAATCTGTTGCTCAAACAATGGTCTCACTTTTAACTCAGCAATGATCGCACCTTCTTCAGTCATAGCTAAATTTGCATTCATTGCACGTAGAGTAAATAGCGACTTTCGGCTAAGTGCATCAGCAACCACATTAGCCTTTCCCGGGTGATAATCAATCACGAGCTCATAATCTTTCAATAATTCTAGCCATCGTCGCTGTCTCAAATTTAGATCCTTTTGAGTCATTAAATACTTTAGACTCTTATGATCCGAGAAGACGTGACATTTCTCACCGAAGAGGTAGTGACACCATATCTTTAAAGCAAAGACTATAGCGGCCAACTCAAGATCGTGAGTCGGGTAATTTCTCTCGTGCGGTTTCAACTGTCTCGAGGCATAGGCTACAACTTTACCTTCTTGCATCAATACACAACCGAGTCCATTTAAAGAGGCGTCACTAAATATAACAAACTCTTTACCCGACTCTGGCTGAACGAGCACTGAAGCTTCCGTTAATAAGGTCTTCAGTTGATCAAAACTCTTCTGACACCTTTCTGACCAGTCAAATTTTACATCCTTCTATAATAGTTTTGTCATCGGTGATGCTATCATAGAAAACCCTTTCACGAAGCGTCTATAATATCCGGCCAGTCCCAGAAAGCTATGAACCTCAGAAACATTCTGCGGAGGTTTCCAATCAAGTATGGCCGAAACTTTACTCGGGTCAACCCGGATGCCTGATGCTGAAATGACATGTCCCAAAAAGCTGACTTCTTTCAACCAAAACTCACATTTACTAAATTTTACGTACAATTGTTTGTCTCGCAAAATCTGTAGCACTAGCCTCAAATGCTCAGCGTGTTCGGCTTCGTCACGTGAGTAAATCAAGATGTCGTCTATGAATACAACCACAAACCGATCTATATACGGCCTGAATACCCGATTCATCAAATCCATAAAAACTGCAGGGGCGTTAGTGAGCCCAAATGGCATCACCAAAAACTCATAATGACCATATCTTGTTCGAAAAGCAGTCTTCGGTATGTCTGATTCCCTAACTCGCAACTGATAGTATCCTGACCTCAAATCAATTTTCGAGAATACCGAGGCTCCCTTAAGCTGATCGAATAAATTGTCGATGCGTGGCAACGGGTATTTGTTCTTTATGGTCACCTTATTGAGCTGCCGGTAGTCAATACACATTCTCAGAGTTCCGTCTTTCTTCTTAACAAATAGAACGGACGCACCCCAGGGAGAGAAAATCGGTCTGGAGAACCCTCTATCTTTCAATTCTTGCAACTGAGCCTTCAATTCTTTCAATTCCGTCGGTGCCATTCTATACGGAGCTATTGAAATCGGAGTGGTCCCTGGTACTAGCTCAATCTCAAACTCTACCTCACGGATGGGCGGTAATCCCGGTAATTCCTCCTGAAATACATCTGGATACTCTCTAACAACCAGTATAGATTCAATTCTCTTTTCAGTTACCTTGTTGTCAATCACGTACGCAAGGTAGGCTTCGCAACCCTTCCGTAAATACCGCCGAACTAACATCGAAGATATTACGGTAGGTAGTCCATTCAAGTTCGCAGACTCAATTCGGATTATCTCGTCATTCTGGCATCTTAAATCAATAATCTTTCGTCTGTAATTTACTACCACATTATGAACTGTCAACCAATCCATACCGAGAATAATGACGAACTCGTCGAAAGGTAATAGCATCAGATCCGCCGGAAAACACATGTCTCGAATCATCAACGGGCAGTTCCTGCACACTTTATCCACTAATACCCATTGACCCAGGGGGTTTGAAACCCTAATCACAAATTCAGTAGACTCAACAGGTAGAGTCTTACTGGATACTAATGTTTCACACACATACGAATGGGTTGAGCCGGGATCAATCAAAGCAATTACACTAGTATCAAAGAGGGTGAAAGTACCGGTAATGACATCTGGGGATGCGGCCTCCTCTCTAACACGGATGGCGTAAGCTCTAGCCGGTACACGAGTATCTGATCGAACAACAGCATCTGCAGTCCCTCTCTGTGCACTACTCCTACCTCCCCCAAAACGATACGATCTGCCTCTAGTTGTAGTGCCGCTCGGTTTTGTATTCTGAACAGTGCCCTTTCCAGCAGTCTCTGGGCAATCCCGAATGATATGATCCTGCAAGCCGCATTTGTAACAAATGCGAGCAATGGATTTACCCCAACACTCTCCGAAATGTCGTCTGCCGCACTGCTGACACGTAGGTTTACTCGATCGAGCATTGCCAACACTAGCCACTGATGTAGCCCGAGAACTCACTGGTAGTCGCTCTCGTATAAAAATCTCGGTATTAAGTTTGGATCGGTTACCATCATTCTTGAACTTCTTCATTGCCATCTGCGAAAATTTACTCGCAGATCTTTTTCGAACATCTTTTAAATCAAGCTCAGCTTTCTGTTTTTCTTTTCCTAGCTCTTCTACCTTGCAAGCTCGTTCAACTAGTACCACGAACTCGTTAATTTCAAGAATACCAACCAGAAGCTTTATATCTTCATTTAAACCATCTTCGAATCTTCGGCACATAGCAGCCTCTGATGAAACACACTCACGAGCGTAGCGACTAAGTCTCACAAACTTGCGCTCGTATTCAGATACGGTCATACGACCCTGTTTGAGCTCGAGAAATTCTTTACATTTAGAGTCGATGAAGCGTTGACTTATATACTTCTTACGAAATTTGGCCTGAAAGAAGTCCCAAGTAACTCTCTCTTTCGGGACAACTGACACGAGTGTATTCCACCAATAATAGGCGAAATCTCGCAATAATGATACGGCACACTTCAGACACTCATCGGGTGTGCAAGACAGCTCGTCAAAAACACGAACGGTATTATCGAGCTAAAATTCAGCTCATTTTGCATGGTCATCATCTTCGGCTCTAAATTCTTGAGCTCTATATTTTCTAATGCGATCAACCGGAGGCTTGTTTACTCTCTCAGGATTCACAATCGGGGGTACCACCGGTACTATAGGAGGAATACTCAAATTCAGGGGTGGTTGAACAGCCGGATTGGTCCGTATGTACTGACTGAACCAATCATTCATCATATTATAGAAGGCTTGTTTAGCCCCCTCATCAGGATTACTCGTAGCCGGTCGAGATTCTTCTGGCGCGGTCCCGTGCACGGGAGCGGCCGCTACACTCTCGACATCTTCGGCTGCAGCTCACTCGGGATCGAAATCCATTACTATATAAAAGAGCAAGAACATTACACTGTCAGAAGTCATCATACTATCATTTATAAATAATGGCATGTATAGATAGACTCATACATGCTACGTTAGTCCGAGAAACGACTAAACTGTAGCTCTGATACCAATCAAATGTAACACCCCTAACCCATATCCGTCGCCGGATTAGGGTTACGAGGTATTACCATAAGAATTCAACTTTCGAATAACCACATAAATCTCATTCACAAACATTTATGATAAACTTTTACTAGCTAAACATATGAATCATACTTCATAACTCAATCAAATTTCATTACGAACATATATCATGTTCACTAGCCAATGTACATGTCTCAAGCTACCCGAATACCCTTTTATACCTATTGAGTATAAAATCATAAGTTTATTATTCAAGATTATAAGCGGCATCAAAATGGATATTGTGAACAAACTTACCTACCATAATTATTAAAACCAATCATACTTATTTCGATTACAAGTTCATAAAAAAAATAACCATGTTGTTATTCTATCTTACAAAAACATCATTTACGATTATGATCGATCAGCTCAAAGCATACCTAAGTCATTAGCATGCTAATATGTATGATAGCATTTCAAATTTTTTCTTGCTCGACTAAATTTACCACATTTAAACTATAGCATAACCACAACTTCGAAAAACATTAAAATATGCCATAGGTACAAGTACCATAACCGAATTATCATGATTAACATTCAAATATTAATAAGGAATCATTTAAAAAAAATCAAATTTAAACCAATAGAGTCAAGTCATTTTCACAAGGCATCAAGATCAAGTACTACTCAACTTTTATCTAAATAAAAGACTAATTACAACCAAAGATATCACTCACATACATATATATCATGAAACAGACATTTCTAATGAATCTTATAGCAAGGCCGAATATTAACAACATTAGTACCATAATCGACTTTACCAAAACATACTCAAGCATAAAAACATAGCCATTTTCGCATGGCACATGTATACATATATTTACAAGTCTTTCAAACATATCCCAAAAGATTAAATCTATACATGCCATAAGATTTAAAAGAGAAACATCTACTAAAATACCAAGGTAGGTGATAGTATGATGAGCTTCCAAGTTAATTCAGAGCACAAGTGAGCTTCCCAAAAGTAATCTACAATTTCAAGAAAATAACCGAGAGAGAAGTAAGCATTCACGACTTAGTAAGATTTCAGCTATTACACTTATAAATGTATAAATGAACTTATATAAAAAAAATTTTAATAGCTACCTCACATACAACAACAAGACCGATTAATCAAAACTCCAAGATTCAATCCAAGAATACCTTATATGATAATTACTGAACATGCCTCATACTAATAAATTTCCAACTCACATTACAATTTCCATTCATCTTAAGACAATATGAATGAAACATACCTTTAATTTACTTACCACCCGAAATTTAGTCATTCATGTATAAATATAGTATAATATACTCAATCATTCCTGTATAATTAGTAGCATTTATAATAGAAGTCTTTTAAACGAGCCTTACACCTGCACATTATTAACAAGGTTTAGTAATGTCTCGTACACTTAGTACCATTACTCAATAGTTCTCGTAACGTATCGCTCACATAGAGCCGTTACTTATTACACTTCGTAACGTATCGCTCACATAGAGCCGTTACTTAATACACTTCGTAACGTATCGCTCACATAGAGCCGTTACTTAATACACTTCGTAACGTATCGCTCACATAGAGCCGTTACTTAGTACACCTCTGCACACATAAATATATTCAAGATCACATCCTTATTAATCATGTAATCGCACAAACATGTAAACATAAAAAAATATTTACTCATACTCAATATAAATCCCATATTCGGCCACATCATCAACGTGTACTAGTCTCACTTTGAACAAATTCATATCATCATTCAATACTTCATTTATTTTCTTGCATCAAGACATTAAATATATATACAATCTCTACTACTCAATTCGACTACCGAATCAATCTCACCTTATACAAATTTTTAATCAACTTCAATGACACATTCGGCATATCATAATTCAATAAGCCTATTACTCTTAAACATTTCCATATTATAAAGAAATATTCGAATTAATTCAATTGCTTGAAATCTTACCTCAAATGTCAACGGATTAGGGCTTCCCGGCTACTCATTTAGTTTCGCCTTTCCCTGATCCAATCCTGTCTCTTTATGATCTTGATCTAGATTTAATTCAAATTGAACACATTCAAATACATTTTATTCAATTAAATCCAAATACACAAAAATTATGCTATTTACTAATTTACCCCTGACATTTACAACTTTTTCAATTTAGTCCCCAATGCACCAAACACAAACTACACATAATTTGGGATCACCCCTCAAGGGCCGAATGCTCAATTGGTCCATACAAGTCCCCACAAGCCATCCATCTAACATTTTAACCCATCAATTATTTAATTTATGCAATTAAACCCCTAGTACTTAATTCAACCAAGATCTCCAATTCAAAACACGTCAATATATAACCTATCTTTAATATACTATCATCAAACACTTCAAAACATGAATATTCAACAATGGCCGATTATTCATCATACTTCAAATTTAAAAATTACAACATGGGTCAAGTAATATCCAAAGCAACAATCTCAAAAATGTGAAAATTAATGAAAACCAAATAATTTACATACCTAGATTAAGCAAAATTCCAAAGCCGAATGTTAAGCTCTCTTCTCCTTTTTCTTTTATGAATTTCGGTCAAAAGATGAACACTTTGCATGGCTTTCTATTTGGTGTTTTATTATAATTCATATTATTTATTAACTTACTATTTTGTCCTTTAGTAACATTTTATAACATGAATAATAATAAGGTCACTCTTGACCTTTTGCCGTCCACTACATAAGTAATGGACTAATTTCTCTTAAGGGTCCAACATTTAAAAGCCCCCCTCAATTCGGCACTAGTACAACTAATCACCCCACTTTCATTATTTTACAATCACATCCTTTTATTAAAATAAACACCCAAATAATCAAATTATACTACGATATTTTTACTCATGCACAAACACATAACATAGATATTAAATAAAAATTAAAAGAAATTTTCTAACTCGGATTCGTGGTCCCGAAACCACCGTTCCGATTAGGGTCAAAACCGGGCTGTTACATGAATTATATTAAATTGAGTTAAATTCAGTCGTATAGATCTGGATAGACCTAATACAGAGTTAGATCGAGGCAAAGAAAAAGTATCGGATTAGTAGCCTTCGTATCTACATATACTTATCAAGGTAAGTTCGTGTAACTAAATTTTATATTTAAATATTTTAAATTGAATATTGTTGTGTGTGATTTGTACAAATTGCCATGTGTAATTATGATCACATATCCGATAATTATCGAGTCTCGTTTGAACCTTAGAAATTCGAAGGATACAAATGACATGTCATTAGGGTTCCCGATATGGTTGTAATCCTGCATGTGTTGTGGATACACCACAGCTCTCTTGAGTTTCCCGATATTTGGCTCTCTTGAGCTTCCTGATAAATGGCTCGCAAGAGCTTCCCTTTATACAGCTCACATGAGCTTCCCGTTATATGGCTTGGAAGAGCTTCATGTTTACATGCTCGTATGAGCATTCCTGAATATGAATTGACGGATTATAGTTTTCTACACTTTGTGTGTACTTTCCGTGTATCCAATGATATTTTAAATGGTTCAAGGGGCACAGTTCTGTTACGAGATTATATGAGAATGACATGAACTGTTACTGGAATTTATGTGAAATACATGGAAATGATCTTACATGATACATTGAAACATGAAATGGGATGATACATGTATATGGAACTTGCTTGGTGATTATGTTCACCCATGTTTATGGAATATTACATGAGATTCACATGGCTAACATGTTGAGGATATGTGTATAGACTTTTGGCCAAATTGGTTTGGATATGTTATGAATGCTTACCTTAAATGTGAATAAATGGTAAGTTGAATTCCATGTTATACGAACTTACTAAGCTTAAATGCTTACTCTGTTTTATTTTCCATGTTTTATAGTAATTCAGAAGCTTGTTTTGGTTGGAAGCTAGTCAGAGCAGATTCACACTATCCAACGGCTCATTCGGTATAAATAGTAAATTAATTCTAGTTATAATGAAATGTATAGTTTAGTTTAACCAATGTTGCAAGTAGATGTTTTATTGAGACTAGCCATCTGAATGGCTTGTGATGGATATATTTTGATCTGTGTATAAGTGGTTTTACCATGTTTGATGTGTGTTTGAAATGATTGAATGATGAAAATCCTATAGGTATATTGATGGTTGGTTTAAATTGGTATATATTTTGGTAAAATATGCATATATGTGTATTTGGTCAATTAGGTAAATTTGGATATTTAGATTTATATGATGATATCTCATGTATAAGATTTGAGTTTGGCTTGTTTCAAGTGTCTTGTTAAGGCTGCTTATTGTGCAAAAATGTTGAGTTAGGTTGATGCCAAATTGGGTGAGAAATGTGGCTAGAAAAATGACCTATTTCGTCCACATGGACAGAGACACGGGCGTGTGTCTCAGCCGTGTGTGACACACGGCCGTGTGTCCCCTGTATCTTTAATTTGTACAAAATAGAATGCTCACGCGGCCTAGCACACGGGCGTGTGGCTTGGCTGTATAGCCTAAGTCAGAGAGCTCATAAGTTTGGACACGGGCTAGGACACGACCTTGTATCCCTATTTCGAATACCCACATGGCCTAAGACACAGGCGTGTCTCTTGACCGTGTGAGTCACACGGCCTGGCCACATGGGCGTGTGTCCCCTGCACCTTTGAAAAATTTTGATGTTTTCTAAAAAAAAATTGAGTAACTGATTTAGTCCCGACTTATTTCCAATGTGTATTTTGAGCCTCGAGGGCTCGTATAAGGGACAATATAATTGATTTTGATTGGTTTTTGATATATATGCTAGATGATATGAAATGTCTGTTAATTAATCTGTAAATTCTAGTAATGCTCCGTAACCATATTTCGGCGATGGATACGGGTTAGGGGTGTTACATTTATTGGTATTAGAGCTACGGTTTAGTAGATTCTCAGACTAACGTATCATATATGAGTCTAGCTATACATGCCATTATATAACCTGTGATAGTGTGATATCTCTTGACCGTTTTAAAACATGTTTTCATATAGCAATGCCATCCAACCGAGCTGATTCCGAAGAAGTAGAAAGTAATGCTCAAGCCTCTGTGCAAAGAGTAGCTTCGAGTAGTTGGAGGCCCATATCTGAGGGCCGAGAAGCAGAGGCTAAAGAAGCCTTCTTCCAAATGATGAATGAATGGTTTACTAAATTTGTACGAACGAGCCCGACTGTGCAACAACCTCCACCCCCTCATGTTTCTCAACCGATTCTCGATATTCCTCAAAGTAAAGAACTTATTAGAACTGGTAAGCCTCTTGTTGATAAAATCTGTAAATACAGTGCTGAAGAATTCTAAGCTACAGCTGAAAATGATCCTGAAAAAGCTGAATTCTGATTAGAAAATACTATCAGGGTTCTTGATGAATTATCTTGTTCCCCGGCTGAATGTCTTAAATGTGTAGTATCTCTGTTAAAAGATTCAGCTTATCAGTGGTGGAATACATTAATTTCTATTGTGCCGAAAGAAAGGGTTATTTAGGAATTTTTACAAACTGAGTTCCGACAGAAATACATCAGCCAGAGGTTTCTTGACCAAAAACGTAAAGAATTCTTGGAGCTTAAACAAGGTCATATGACAATGTCCGAATATGAACGGGAATTTTTTAGATTGAGCAAATATGCTAGAGAATGTATTCCGACTGAAACTACAATGTATAAGCGGTTTGAAGATGGCTTAAACGAATATATATGAAATTATTAGTTGGGATTCTTGAATTGAAAGAGTTTGTTGTACTGATTGATCGGGCATATAAAGATGAAGAACTGAGCAAAGAGAAAAGACAAGCTGAGATTGAAGCCAGAACTTCAAGTAAAAGATTGACAGGAAAGCCATACCAGTCAACATCAAAGAAATCAAAGAAATATCATGACCGTTCTACTACTTCTGCGGGATACTTCGGTAGAGACAGAGGTATTCGACACTCCAGTCCTAGATCTCAGGCTACATCTGTAGCGAGTGCGGGTAGTGTTAGAAACACCAAACCTAAGTGCAAGCAATGTAACAAGATACATTTTGGTGAATGTCGAATGAAGAGTGGAGCTTGTTTTAGATATGGTTCTTTTGACCACTATCTTAGAGATTGCCCGGAGAAACCTGAAAAAGATAATATTCAAACTTTGAGGCTGAGCAACACAGCTACGAGAGGTAAACCACCTCATAATCCTGGAAATACGAGTGGTAGCCGTGGTGTGACAAAAGACTCCACTATAAGATCCAAAGCACGAGCACCAGCTAGGACTTATGCTATTCGTGCACGTGAAGAAGCTTCTGCACCAGATGTTATTACTAGTATTTTCTCTCTTATTGATACTAATGTAACTGCTTTAATTGATCCTGGTTCAACTCATTCATATATTTGCACGAATTTAGTGTCTAGTAAAAATTTACCTGTCGAGTCCACTGAATTCGTGGTTAAAGTATCAAACCCTCTAGGCCAATATGTAATGGTTGATAAAATTTGCAAGAATTGTCCGTTAATTATACGGGGTTATTATTTCCCGGTTGATTTAATGTTATTACCGTTCAATGAATTTGATGTGATATTGGGTATGGATTGGCTAACTTTGCATGATGCCGTGGTAAATTGTAAACAAAAACATATTGTATTGAAATGTCAGAATGGTGAAATGCTCTATCTTGAATCAGATAAATTGGACGAGTTGTCTAATGTGATATCAACTATGTCAGCACAGAGATATGTAAGAAAAGGTTGTAATGTTTATCTTGCTTATGTATTGGATACAAAAGTGTCTGAGTCGAAGCTTAAATCAGTGCCAATAGTTTGTGAGTATCTTGATGTGTTTCCAGAGGAATTACCTGGATTACTGCCGGTCAAAGAAGTTGAATTTGATATAGATCTTGTACCATGGACAATACTGGTATCAATAGCACCATATAGAATGGCTCCTACAGAGTTAAAGGAGTTGAAAGCACAGTTGCAAGAACTGATTGATAGCGGTTTTGCTTGACCTAGTTTTTTACCTTGGGTGCACCGGTTCTGTTTGTTAAGAAAAAAGATGGATCATTGAGATTATGCATTGATTACCATGAATTAAACAAAGTTACAGTCAAGAATAAATATCCACTGCCTCGTATTGATGATTTGTTTGATCAGTTGAAAAGTGCCATAGTGTTTTCAAAGATTGATCTTCGTTCTGGTCATTATCAATTACAAGTGAAAGATTTAGATGTGCCAAAAACAACATTCAGTACTAGGTACGGACATTATGAATTTCTTGTGGTGCCATTTGGTTTAACTAATGCACCTGCATTATTTATGGATTTGATGAATAGAATTTTCGGATCGTATTTGGATAGATTTGTTGTGGTATTTATTGATGATATTCTGGTATATTCACGAGATGAGATCGAACATGCCGAGCATCTGAGAATTGTTCTGCAAACTTTGCGAGATAAACAATTGTTTGCTAAATTTAGCAAATGTGAATTTTGGCTTCAGGAAGTGAGTTTTCTGGGACACATAGTATCGGCTGAAGGCATCAGAGTTGATCTGAACAAAATTTTGGCGATTTTTAACTGGAAACCACCGAAAAATGTATCTGAAGTCAGAAGTTTTCTTAGATTAGCTAGATATTACCGGAGATTTGTGAAAGGATTTTCGATGATAGCTACACCGATGACACGACTATTACAGAAAGATGTAAAATTTGAATGGTCTGATAAATGTTAGCAAAGTTTTGACCAGTTGAAAGTCCTGTTGACTGAAGCACCAGTTCTAGTCTAGCCTGAATCGGGTAAGGAATTTTTTATTTTTAGTGATGCGTCATTGAATGGTTTAGGCTGTGTTTTGATGCAAGAAGGTAAAGTAATAGCTTATGCTTCTAGACAGTTAAAGCCACATGAAAAGAATTATCCGACTCATGACTTAGAATTGGCAGCTATTATTTTTGCGCTAAAAATTTGGCGACACTATTTTTTCGATGAAAAGTGTCATATATTTACTGATCATAAGAGTTTAAAGTATTTGATGTCGCAGAAAGATTTGAATCTGAGACAACGCAGTTAGCTCGAACTACTGAAATATTATGACTTAGTTATTGATTATCACTTGGGAAAGGCAAATGTAGTTGCGGATGCTCTGAGTAGAAAGTCTTCGTTTGCCTTGCGAGCAATGAATACCCGAATTACATTGTCTGATGATGGTTTAATTTTAGCCGAGTTAAAAGCTAAACCAACATTTTTACAGCAAACCTGCGAAGCTCAGAAATGTGATAATGAATTGCAAGCTAAACAGGTACAATGGGAGTCGACTTCTAATTCAGAGTTTCAGATAGGACCTGATGATTGTTTGTTATTCAGAGGTAGAATTTGTGTACCAAAGAATCCAGAGCTTGTACAGAAAATTTTGCACGAAGCTCATAGTGGTAGTATGTCTGTTCATCCGGGAAGTAATAAAATGTACAATGATTTGAAACAGATATACTGGTGGTCGGGAATGAAACGTGATATTTCTAATTTTGTATCTAGATGTTTGATATGTCAGCAAGTTAAAGTTGAACATCAGGTACCTTTAGGACTATTACAGCAAGTGATAATACCGGAGTGGAAATGGGATAGAGTTACTATGGATTTTGTATCGGGGTTACCCCTATCTCCGAAAAAGAAAGATGCCATTTGGGTTATCGTTGATCGTTTGATAAATTCTGCACATTTTATTTCGGTACGTATGGATTTCTCTCTGGACAGATTAGCAGAATTATATGTTTCAGAAATTATCAGACTACATGGAATGCCAGTCTCCATTATTTTAGATAGAGATCCGCAATTTACATCGCGATTCTAGAAAAAATTATAGGAAGCTCTAGGTATGCAGTTGCATTTTAGCACTGCATTTCACCCTCAGACTGATGGTCAATCAGAGCGTGTGATTCAGATTCTTGAAGATATGCTTCGATTTTGTGTTTTAGAGTTCGAAGGCAATTGGGAGAAATATTTGCCGTTAGTCTAATTCGTATATAATAATAGTTTTTAATAAAGCATAAAAATGGCACCGTATGAGGCTTTGTATGGTCACAAATGCCGAACTCCGTTATATTGGACTGAGCTAAGTGAGAAAAAGATACACGGAGTTTATTTGATTTGTGAGACTGAGGAAAAAGTGAAAGTGATCTGAAATAGCTTGAAAGTAGCTTCTGATCGTCAGAAATCTTATGCGGATCTTAAACGTAAAGAAATAGAATTTCAAGTTGGTGACAGTATTTTTGAAAGTTTCACCCTGTAAGAAAATTCTCTGGTTCGGTTGTAAAGGAAAATTGAGTCCGCGATTTATCGGACCATATGAGATTACAGAGAGAATTGGACCTGTTGCATATCGATTAGCTTTACCATCAGAACTAGAAAAGATTCATAATGTCTTTCATGTGTCTATGTTAAGACAGTACCGATATGACCCTTCACATGTTATTTCTCCGACGGATGTTGAAATTCAGCCTGACATGACATACAGTAAGGAACCGATCAGAATTCTGGCACGTGAGGTGAAAGAATTGATAAATAAAAAGGTAGCTTTAGTAAAAGTCCTCTGGCAACGACACTGAATAGAAGAAGCTACTTGGGAACCTGAAGAAACTATGAGAAAACAATATTCGAACCTTTTTACTGGTAAGATTTTTGAGGACGAAAATTCCTTTAGGGGGGAGAGTTGTAACAGCCTGTTTTCAGTGAAATCGGAATAGTGGTTTCAGGACCACAAATCCGAGGTCGGAAGAAAATTTGTTTTAATATTATTTTATGGTCTACAGTTTGATAGAAATATAGTATAAAAATTTCGTTAACAAATTTTACCGTTTACATGCCTAACTTGATAAAAAGGACTAAATTGCATAAAGTGTGAAAATTGAATTCTAGTAGTTAAAAATATCAAATAGCTATCAAATTTTAAATTGGAGGTCCTTATATGGAAATTAGACCATTTAGAGTAGTTAGTAGATAAGAATGATTATTCATCATTGGAAATTTAAGAAATTATTAAGGTTCATTTTGGAAAGTTGATAAAATAATGATGATAAATGAATTAAATAATTATTATCATCATTCATTCTCATCATCTTTCATCAAAAATATGGAAACCTTAGCCATGAAAGCTTGAGTTCTAGAAAACTTATTTGGCTTAATTAGGTATGTGTTATAGTCTCGTTTTTAATGATTTTTATGTTTTCGAGATCGTAGTAGCTTAATCTAGCTATCTCGGGGATTAATTTACAAAATCGTTAAAGTAATAGGGTTTTTCCATGGATGAGTATAGTTAAATTTTGAAGTTTTATGATAGAAAATGAAAGGTTGTTGTTAGATAAACAACTTTTGTAAAAAGAATTTTGATGAAATTGTCAATTAAGGACTAAATTGAAAATATGAAAAATTTTAAAAAAATTCTAAATTTTTGTGAAATACATGGGGTGCTATTGATATGTATGAAAATTTTCTAGGTTGAATAAGGATTAAATTGTAGGAATTTCATTTTTCGAGCCTAGGGACTAAATTATAATTAATTAAAAGTATAGGGGTAAAATAGTAATTTTGCCAAAGATGTGTGTTGGATTAAATTGAATATGAATTATATTAAATTGAGTTAAATCCATCCGTATAGATCCAGATAGACCTAATACGGAGTTAGATCGAGGCAAAGAAAAAATATCGGATTAGTAGTCTTCGTATCTACATATACTTATCGAGGTAAGTTCGTGTAACTAAATTGTATATTTAAATTTTTTAAATTGTATATTGTTGTGTGTGATTTGTAAAAATTTCCATGTGTAATTATGATCACATATCCAATAATTATCAAGTCCCGTTTGAACCTTAGAAATTTGAAAGATACGAATGACATGTTATTAGGGTTCCCGATATGGTTGTAATCCTGCATGTGTTGCGGATACACCACAGCTCTCTTGAGCTTCCTGATATTTGGCTCTCTTGAGCTTCCCGATAAATGGCTCCAAGAGCTTCTCGTTATACAACTCACATGAGCTTCCTGTTATATGGCTCGGAAGAGCTTCCCGTTTACATGCTCGTATGAGCATTCTTGAATATGAATTGACGGATTATAGTTTTGTACACTTTTTGTGTACTTCTCGTGTATCCAACGATATTTTAAATGGTTCAACAGGCACAATTCTATTACGAGATTATATGAGAATGACATGAATTGTTACTGGAATTTATGTGAAATACATGGAAATGGTTTTACATGATATATTGAAACATGAAATGGGATGACACATGTATATGGAACTTGCTTGGTGATTATGTTCGCCCATGTTTATGGAATATTACATGAGATTCACATGGCTAATGATGTGGTCATTGAGAGCACCAAAAATATCATATCCCTATAAAATAATGAAAATAATAAAAATAATAGTTTAAGGGAAGTAGGGTCAAATCCTCAGGGACCGGATTTGCACAATCGCTTGTTCCTCGAAATCCTGGACAGAATCATGCCCAAGAAAACCTGCGTACATGGAAAAAAAACAGAATTAAACGTTTTGATTTAATTGAAAGTGCGGAAATTAAAATTAAAATAGTAGAGATAAATAAAGTTGAGAAAAAGTTTCTTATAGAGAGATTCCAACCTTCAGTTGCTTCGATCTGCCTTGGGTTCAATCCTCGGCTTTTAGGTGATCCTTCTCAACAGAATAAGCTAGTTATAGTGGAAGAGGATGCCTACAACCACCAGCTCCAAGCATTTAGACTTACAATTTAGAGGAACCTGATTCTAGCCAACAATCGCTTATATGCATCTTATGCTAGATCATCATTTCTCAATGGCGAATGCCACGCCATTTTGTCTCTTAGGCTCGCCAACCTCTGATGCAGTAAGCTAACGAACCGACTGTGCAACCTTCCCAAAATATACAAAGCAGCCGTTCTTTGCACATGTTGAAAAGATCACCTTTTAAGGGACATGGACGGAAGCGTCAGCCTCGTAATGCAGAGAAACGATGAATACTCGTTGAGAAGGCTAAGCGCAGATTCTAAGCCTCATGAACCCTTTTGGGGATTTTCGACAACCTTTGGCTAGATAAGTTTAGTGGCTCATGATTTTTGGGGAATAAGAAATAAATGTAATGGAAATGAGATTTTTATTGAAAAATATGGAAAGAACAAAATGCTAAACTTTATGGGGGAGATATTGTTTATAGAAAAGATGAGTGAAATTTGTGTCACTCCATCCCCTATTTATAGTACTAGGAAACCTAGTCTATTCCTAATTAAATTCTAAAATATAAATACAAATAAATAAAGATAATTAAAGATAAATAAGGATAAATAAAGATAAAAGCTAGGATAAATAAAGATAAAAGCTAAAATTAAATCTAAATAATAATCCTTAATAATTATCCTAATATAATTGGAATTAAAATAGAGTCTTGTGCTATAAAATCTCTTCTTTTGCATTTTTGCTCCCGAAATCTTCCACACTTTGCATTTTCGACACCACTTTTCTCCTACTTCGCATGCTGACCCAATTTAGCTTTAAATTCACGCTTTTTGCCCTTAAATTTCCTTTTGTCCTCAATTTAGTCCCTATAAGATAAAAAATCATAAATAGCTCAAATTAGTAGGATCATACTCAAAATAATCATATAATTAATACATAAAAATTTCATTCTAGAGTATTATTAAATTCCCCCTAATTAGCCCATGCTTGCCCTCAAGTATGGTTCCTAACCACTGCAAAAATTAAAACTTTTTCCATGATTGAAATACCACTCCAAAGTTTTATAAAAAGTAGGCATAATGCATATGAAAAATAAAGAGAACCTTTAGCTTGCTTTAAGTAAATCTGAAAAAAGTATTCAAATTAATACACACAAAAATTAAAATCGACTTGGATTATTTCATGAAAATTAGGTAATTTACTAAACTTACCAAGACACCTTATTTGTTTCCACCTTTAGTCCCCAAATGCAATTTTATTATTAATATACCACTTCTTCTTTTTTTTCCTTTTCTATTGTTTTTTTTATCATTATTAGTATTGCTTAAGAATACATTGAAGCTTTTGACGCGAAGAGAGATGACAGCCAAGCACCCCACCCCGGTTACTCAGCCCAACATACTCCTAATTTATTATATTTTTCTTAAGAACATATCGAACCTTTTGACGTGAAGAGAGATGACAGCCAAGCACCCCACCCCGGTTACTCAGCCCAACATATTCCGAAAAAAATTATTTAATTTCGGTTACCAGAGTTACCTAACACGTCACATAACCTTTTGATGCGAAATAGGATGACAACCCAAGCACCCTTCCCCGATTACTCAGTCAGTCACGTTTTAAGCTATACTCATAACCATGGAAGTACCACAATTTATTATAATGAAATATAATTTTAATTTGAGGATGAGGGAAAACAATCAAGTGTCAAAAATAAGTTTCGGCAACTACCTAACAGTCATGAACATAAATTCAGCATGCAATTTTCATTAAGTGTTCTCTTTACATTTAGACTTAATCAATTTTATTATAAGAAAGATAGGGTTAACTTTATCAATCATAATTATTCATCCTAAAAGAAATAAAACAGTGGAGATGAAATCAAACAGGCAAAATCATAACTAACCCAGTAGACAAGAATCATGTATGTTGGTCAAACAGTGGGCAAGTCGTGGTCAAATTCTTGGGCATGAAAAGAGGCAGAATATTATTAAAAAAATTATATGGGCAACAACAATCAAAGAAGCAGCAACAACAAAAACAACATTTAAAATGACAGAAGTAATGAGGAATGCTTCCCCCTACTTAAAATACATTGTCCTCGATGTGGAATAAAATAAATAAATAAGCGAAGGGAAAAAAAAGTTCAGAAAAACTCCCCAAGTAATTACTGTCGTTCACGCAAAGCGACAAGAAGATCAGCCGTCTGCTGGCCGAGGGAGTCGAGTTGTGCCTCGATGTGCTCCAAACGTTGCTCAATGGTCACGGGAGGTCATTCTTGATTGGGTACATCATGTTGATTTTGCTGCCAAAAGATTCGTTCAGCCGACGAAGAGCAGACACCGGGGGGGACAAAACGAAAGAAAGAAAGGGTGCCAAGAAGCAATCCCATTGCGTCGAGGCAGCAAACATTTAATAGATTGGCCTGGCAAGCAACATGTAAGTCTGAAATAAGAGCATTAGATCCATGTAAAGAAAATAACAGCTGTGTAATAAAAGAACCTAAAATGAGAGGACGCTTTGCATTTATAACATGTTCAAATTGAAGCGCATACCAATAGCCCAAATTTACCGGACGACCGGTGTACATACACCATAATAAGAATAATTTCATCTTTGAGACGGTAGCCGGAGCATCTCTTCGGCCTGAAAAGTTATAAGCTAAATAACGATGTATGTAACACAAGGTAGGGTTACGAAACCACAAATCCTTTGATGTTTTAGGGCTGTACATGGTCTTGACATTATTTTTTAATAAAGCAAAAGCCTCGACAGCCTTAAAATCTGCAGGAAAAGTACACAAACTGTTCTCAAAAGCGGTGGACACAACATACTCTTCTGATATAAAAGCTAACGCAATATTAAAATCAGTAATGGATAAACTATGCATGGTACCAAGGAACCGAAATTTTATAGCGCCCGGTGTGTCCAAGGATACTTGACCGTGCCTCTAAAAATGAAAGGTGGAATAAAATTCCAAAACTAGTTCGTAATAAGCACAGTGAGTAATATCAAAATTTTCAACCCAACCAATCTTGCGAAAATAATCTGTAATAGCAATTTCAATATTCAAAGCAGCTAAAATAGATATGGATAAACATTTGCAAGGCACTATCTGTTTGTGTCTGAGACAATCATACCTTTCCCGATCGGTGGCGGAAGTAAAGGTTAGATTACCGTGTAAATGGCACTCCAGTGGCAGGATATTGACACGAGATCGGTAGGTTCAGACACGTATAGGTATTGGGGGGTGCTCGTCGGGATTATTGAAGGATTCAGCGGGTGTGGGCTGTTCAGGAGCGTCGGCAGTGGTGTTGGAGGAAGAACTGGCACTTGATGGTGTTGGTTGGGCCGAGGGGCGTGGTCAACGACGAGACCGACAGCGCGATGGCTCGGTTGCCGAACATGGTGGAGGTGGCGGTGGTGTAACGTAAAGGACAATGCCGCGTGAAGGGGAAGAGGGAGCAGTGAATGAGTGGCGTTGAGGAGAGAAGGGGGTGGGTGAGTGGCCGGCGAGCGGAAGAGAGGGAGAAAGAACGGCCTCGGCGTGTGGTGGAGAGGAAAAGTGCACCGGTGTTACGTGAAGCGGAAGCGAAAAAGAGGACGGTGAGGCACGCGAGTCGTGCGAAGAAGAGGAGGAGGAGGAGGCCGATGAGGACGAATCGCGAGGTGGGTATAGAGAGGCGCACAGTAGAGAGGAGAAGGAGGAGGACGCGTTGGCTAAGTCAATGCTTTGGGGTGTCAAAAAATGACGCCGACATGGGTTGACAGTGAAGGATGGCTTGGCGGCAGCTACTGCGGGTCCGTACCATGGTGGTTGAAAAATCAGCGGTGGGGGGGGGGAGGGGAAAGAGGGTTCGACATCTAGGGGAAAATTTTAGGAAAAAATGGGTTAAATTTTTTTTAGGGTTTGGGATTGTATTTGCTAAAAGGTGGGCATTTGGCTGCAGGATTAGGGTAGTCATGGAGTAGGGATAGGATATTCCTGGTTGAAATAGGGATAGGATACGAGCTGTTTGCTTGCAAATTTGTTGTTTTTCTCCTTTTTCTCCCTATTTTCGCTTCGGTTTACCTAGACAGAAGAAGAGAGTTTTATCAACATCCAAAAATAAAATAATAAATAATGAATAATAAAATAAAATAATTAATAATTAATAATAAATGATAAAAATTAATAAAAATAAATAAATAAAAATTGGGTTGCCTCCCAACAAGCGCTTGTTTAACGTCGCTAGCTTGATGCCTCAACTAGTATTAGGGCTATTCCAACTGAATTCTTTCATTCGTATGGGCTTGGAAATTCTCCTTTTTTACCACATCCACCATATTTGGGTTCAATCGTCCTTGTGCCTCTTTCTTTGGTTTCGTATTTTCCTCCAAAAAAATCTTATGTGTGCCTGTCAAGGGGTTAATCCCTTTTAAGTTAGCAATGGTCTCATCATTCTCCAAAAATGCGCACTTAAGATGCTCAGGAAGTGGTTTTAATTTCAGATCTGGTGCCTGCAATACAGAAGGTAGAAGTTTAGTATCCATAGGAGCCAATAATTCATTAACATATTCAAAATCATCAAACATCATTTTAGATTTATCTCTATAAGTCGACTCAAAAGTTTCTTCTACTAATGAGTCAATTATGTCGACACGGTTTACGTTCAAGATTTCACTTGGGTGACTAATAGTGTCGTAAACATTAAACTTCACGATCTCCTCATCAAACTCCATCGTGAGGGTTCCGCTACGCACGTCAATCTTAGCATTTGCAGTACTAAGGAAAGGTCGCCCCAACAAGATGTCTGAAGACCAATGAGCTTTATCCTCTTCAATTTTTATCACACAAAACTCTGCAGGAAAGATAAGTCCGTTGACTTTCACTAATACGTCCTCAAAGACTCCTTCAGGATGCACAATAGACCTGTCTGCTAACTGAATGATAACACCTGTTTTCGTCAAAAAACCCGCGTTAAGTGATTCATAAATAGAAAAAGGCATTACATTTATGGAGGCCCCTAAATCACACATAGCTCTTTTAATTCCTAAGTGGCCTATTTCGCACGGTATAGCAAACATGCCCCTATCTTTGCATTTTGCTGGCATCTTCCGCTGCAGCACTGCGAAAACATTCTCACCAACACTTACCCTTTCATTACCAGTTAATTTTTGTTTGTTAGTGTAGAGCTCTTTAAGGAACTTGGCATACCGCGGAATCTGTCTGATAGCATCCAACAGTGGTATGTTGATCTCGACATTTCTGAATATTTCGAGGATCCCTTTATCTTCTTTACCTTTTCGACATTGATTTAATCGTCCTGGAAATGGAGGTTGAATTTTCGAAAATGGAGGTTTCGTTCTGACCTGTTCATCGTTCTCGTGCTTTTCTTGGGTGGAATCTTGGCCAAGATTTCTGCCAGGAATTGGTTCCAGTACTTTTCCACTTTGCAACGTCACTGCATTTGCATGTTGTCTTGGATTAGGTTCCGTTTGTGATGGTAACTTCCCTTGTGAGTTCATTTTCTCAATTGATGTGGTCAAATCTCTTATAGACGCCTCGATTTTCTGTTGAAAATCCTTTGTTTCCTTTTAGAAATCAAGATTTTGCCATAGTATTGGCTGTTGGAAATCAACAGTTTGCTGTTGTATCTGCTGTTGGAAATCAAGCACATTAGCTGCTAATTTATTGACCATGGTTTCAGAAAGGTACTTGGATCTTGATTTTTCTGTGGAAACCGATTTTGGTATGGCTGGTTATACTGTAGGTTTTCCCCCATAACTCAAGTTGGGGTGGTCTCTCCATCCTGAGTTGTAGGTATTAGTGTAGGGGTCATATCACCTTTGTGGTGGCCCAGGAAAGTTCCCCACAGCATCCAAATGGGCCATAGTATCATCATGCAAACTAGGACATGCATCAGTTGTATGCTCAGATGTAGCACATATTCTGTATAGTCGGGGCGGTCTTACTTTTTCTGTAAAAAGAGAATTCACAATATTAGTAAGTCTATCAACTTTATCTTCTAAGGTTGAATTACTTAGCTGGTGAACCCTTCTAGTGGGCTCAGGATTGGCTCGAAATTGCTGAGTATTTGCAGCCATCGTGGATATCAAGTCCCTTGCTTGTTGAGGAGTCATGTTGACCAACGCTCCTCCACTGGCGGCATCTACCATATTCATCTCTGTGGGCTTTAAGCCTTCATAAAAGTATTGGAGTAGAGACTGTTCCGTTATACCACGTTGTGGGAAACTTGCACACAACTTCTTAAACCGCTCCCAATAGTTGTAAAGAGACTCTACTTCTTTTTGCCTTATTCCAATGATATCTTTTCTTAATTCAGCCTCACGTGATGCTGGAAAAAACCTGTTGAAAAAAAAACGGGAAAGATCAGTTCAAGTTGTAATAGATCCAGGGGGAAGATAAAATAACCAGTCCCTAGCAGAATCTGCTAGGGAAAAAGGGAAAGCACGCAATTTGAATTGATCCTCAGTTACCCCCTGAGGTTTTATGCTAAGACAAACCATATGAAACTCTTTCAGATGTTTGTGGGGATTTTCGTTTTGCAACCCATGAAAAGTTAGCAATAACTGGATTAAACCTGACTTCAGTTCAAAATCAGTATCCATAGTAGGATACGCAATGCATAATGGCGGTTGTTCTACCGGAACTTCGACCAGTTGCCGAATCGTTTGAGCCATAGGTTGATGTGGTAGATACGGGTTTCCGTTAACCCTAGCATTAAGCACTTCTTCTGGTGAATCGACTTTTACTTTTTCATTTTCAAGTGTTTGAGTAGGGTTTTTTTTAACCCTAGACTCAACTTCATCGTCGACTTCGATTTCTGGTGGTGGGTTGCTCTGAGTCCCAACCACTCCTAACTGCTTTTTCCGTAACTTTGTATCCTTGCGATTAGCTCTCGCAGTCTTCTCTATTTCTGAATCAAACGCAAGAATACTTGGAGTAAATCTGGTCATAAGAAACAAATAAACAAGATTAGTACGTTACCAGTCACCGGCAACAGCGCCAAAATTTGATGCGGTCGTTGAGAGCACCAAAAATATCTTATCCCTATAAAATAATGAAAATAATAAAAATAATAGTATAAGGGAAGTAGGGTCAAATCCTTAGGGACCATATTTGCACAATTGCTTGTTCCTCGAAATCCTGGACAGAATTGTACCCAAGAAAACCTGCTTACCTGGAAAAAAAAATAGAATTAAAAGTTTTGATTTAATTGAAAGTGCGGAAATTAAAATTAAAATAGTAGAGATAAATAGAGTTGAGAAAAAGTTTCTTATAGAGAGATTCTAGCCTCCAGTTGCTTCGATCTGCCTTAGGTTCAATCCTCGGCTTTTAGGTGTTCCTTCTCAACAGAATAAGCCAGTTATAGTGGAAGAGGACGCCTACGACCACCAGCTCCAAGCATTTAGACTTACAATTTAGAGGAACCTGACTCTAGCCAACAATCGCTTATATGGGACCATCTAATGCTAGATTATCATTTCTCAATGGCGAATGCCACGCCATTTTGTCTCTTAGGCTCGCCAACCTCTGATGCAGTAAGCTAACGAACCGATTGTGCAACCTTTCCAAAATATACAAAGCGGCCGTTCCTTGCACACGTTGAAAAGATCACCTTTTAAGGGACATGGACGGAAGCGTCAGCCCCGTAATGCGGAGAAACGATGAATACTCATTGAGAAGGCTAAGCGCGGATTCTAAGCCTCATGAACCCTTTTGGGGATTTTCGACAACCTTTGGCTAGATAAGTGTAGTGGCTCATGATTTTTAGGGAATAAGAAATAAATGTAATGGAAATGGGATTTTTATTGAAAAATATGGAAAGAACAAAAGGCTAAACTTTATGGGGGAGAGAGTGTTTACAGAAAAGACGAGTGAAATTTGTGTCACTCCATCCCCTATTTATAGTACTAGGAAACCTAGTCTATTCCTAATTAAATTCTAAAAGATAAATACAAATAATTAAAGATAATTAAAGATAAATAAGGATAAATAAAGATAAAAGCTAGGATAAATAAAGATAAAAGCTAAAATTAAATCTAAATAATAATCCTTAATAATTATCCTAATATAATTAGAATTAAGATAGAGTCTTGTGCTATAAAATCTCTTCTTTTGCATTTTTGCTCCCGAAATCTTCCACACTTTGCATTTTTGATGCCACTTCTCTCCTACTTCGCATGCTGGCCCAATTTAGCTTTAAATTCACGCTTTTTGCCCTTAAATTTCCTTTTGTCCTCAATTTAGTCCCTGTAAGATAAAAAACCATAAATAGCTCAAATTAGTAGGATCATACTCAAAATAATCATATAATTAATACATAAAAATATGTCATTCTAGAGTATTATTAGCTAACATGTTGAGGATATGTGTATAGGCTTTTGGCCAAATTGGTTTGGATATGTTATGAATGCTTACCTTAAATGTGAATAAATGGTAAGTTAAATTCCATGTTATACAAACTTACTAAGCTTAAATGCTTACTCTATTTTATTTTCCATGTTTTATCGTAATTCGAAAGCTCATTTTGGTTGGAAGCTGGTTAGAGCAGATTCACACTATCCAACGGCTCATTCGGTAAAAATAGTAAATTAATTCTGGTTATAGTGACATGTATAGGTTAGTTTAGCCAATGTTGGAAAGTAGATGTTTTATTGAGACTAGCCATTTGAATGGCTTGTGATGGATATATTTTGATGTGTGTATAAGTGGTTTTACCATGTTTGATGTGTGTTTGAAATGATTGAATGATGAAAATCCTATAGGTATATTGATGGTTGGTTTAAATTGGTATATATTTTGGTAAAATATGCATATATGTGTATTTGGTCAATTAAGTAAGTTTGGATATTTGGATTTATGTGATGATATCTCATGTATAAGATTTGAGTTTGGCTTGTTTTAAGTGTCTTGTTAAGGCTGTTTATTGTGCAAAAATGTTGAGTTAGGTTGATGCCAAATTGGGTGAGAAATGTGGCTAGAAAAATGACCTATTTCATCTACACGGGCAGAAACACGGCCAGGTGACACGACCATGTGTCCCCTGTATCTTAAATTTGCACAAAACAGAATGCTCACACGGCCTAGCACACAAGCATGTGGCTTGGCCGTGTGGCCCAAGTCAGAGAGCTCATAAGTTTGGACACGGGTTGGGATACGGCCGTGTATCCCTATTTCGAATACCCACATGGCCTGAGACACGAGCGTGTCTCTTGACCGTGTGAGTCACTTGGCCTGGCCACACGGGCATGTGTCCCTTACACCTTTGAAAATTTTTAATGTTTTCTGAAAAATTCTTTGAGTAACCGATTTAGTCCCGACTTATTTCCAATGATTTTGATTAGTTTCTGATATGTATGCTAGATGATATGAAATGTCTGTTAATTAATCTGTAAATTTTGGTAATGTTTCGTGACCCTGTTCTGGCGATGGATACGGGTTAAGGGTATTACAGTGCCTGCCTGACAGGCGACATCGATTGGGTGGTGCCTTTCTGACAGGCGACATCGCTCTGATGATTTGATCGGTCATACAATGTTTCAGGGTTTCACTGGTTATGGAGCTTATAACCATGATTTTAAGGATTGTAGTGCTAATTATAAAAAAAATAGAGAAGAGAGGAATGAGACAGTATGTAACACCCCTAACCTGTTTCTATCGTCGAACTAGGGTTACGAAGCGTCATCGTACAAATCGAAATAAATAACTTCAAATCAGATTAATAATGTTATTTAATAATAATTATTTAAATCTCATACAAATCCAACAAACATATACATTTGGGCCTTAAATTGAACTTTCAAGACCCTAAAAATAGTTCAGGATCAAAACGAGACTAATTTGAAATAATTCAGAAAATCTGAGGAAAAGTTAGAAATTTAGAAAACAGGGGTCACACGGCCGTGTGACATAGCCTAGACCGTGTAGTGTTCGAACAATGAGACACATAACTGTGTCCTAGTCCGTGTCATAAACCGTGCAACTCATTGACTTAGATCACACGGTCGTGTCGCAAATCGTGTGCCAGACCGTGTGACTCACTGACTTGATACATACGGTCATGTCGCAGGCCGTGTCTCAAATCGTGTATGGCACACGGTCGTGTGGCAGCCCGTGTCCCAGGTCGTGTGCATCAAAATAAACCTTAGACATCAAGTTTACCATTTCAAGCTTTCTTGGACACCAAGCAACACATTAACCAGTTATTATATCTATTCAAATTATCATTAAACCTACTCAAATCATGCCAATTCAACCATTTTAAGTGCCTAACCAATCTACCCCCATTGGTACCACAATTATACATACATGTACAATGAAATAAATCATCACATTATGAACAACATCAATCTAAGATTAACTAGGTACATACTTCACATATTTACATATCAAACTAGGTCATTAACATAACAACTTATTATATGCCATATAATCCAAAATAAACAATCAAAAACTATCGAAATCGGATGGATAGTGTGACTTGAGTGATGATCCAGTCTTCCGTCCCACAAAAAGATATCTATAAGAAAATGCAAATCAGACAAGTAAGCTTATTAAAGCTTAGTAAGATCGAAGGATAGTAACAATGAATCTAACCGAAATAAACATAACAATTTAATCAAATACAATTCCACAACTAATGTTTCCCGTCATCCATAATTTTAAACCAGTGAATTACATAGCTCAATTCAATTCTCAAATAATAATTTTCAGAAATCATACATGTCCACAACAAAATAACTTCAAGATATCAAGTACAAAACATGCCATTCTATGTCTTTAAACAAGTAATTAATCCAATAATTACAACTTGATGAACGACTTACAAATACAAGTACACAATTAGTCCAACCGAAACACACCAAGCGCTCATAAGAGCTAATCCAACTAATAACATTACTCGGCACTTAGTGCCTAACCCAACATCCCTCCAAAACACACCTCGGCACTAACTGCCAGCCCGAAGGCTTTACATCCGCCTCTGGTAACACTCCAGAATCAGGGAGTAATTGATAAACCGTAATATATACATTTTTTAATCCCACATTTAGCATACTTTTTGGATGATTTATCCTTTGAATTGTGGAATTTGATGCTCCTAATCCTTTAATTTCATGTTTTATACTTAGGGAAGCATCGGAGGATGAAAGGAACGAGAAACGGGCCGAAAACGGAGCAAATGGGCTTACCTTAGAGAATCACACGGCCTGGACTATCACCCACGGCCGTGCATTTCGAGTAACAACCTAGACACGGCCTAGAACATCGAGACACGGCCAGATCACATAGCCATGTGTGGCAAACAGGATCGACCACGGCCAAGGGAGTTGACCACGGGTGTGTCACACGGGCGTGTCCCTGTTTTAACCAAAATGAGTTTCATTCGGAATGGGATACTTGTGGGCCAAGAAAGACATTCCGAAGCCTATATAAACGCCCTAAGTATAACCTAAAAAGTGGTCTTTGATCGGGGGTGAAGCCAGAGAGGGCTGAACTCAGGGAATTACTCTAAGAAAGCCAGTTGATCCATCTCAGAAGCTGGAATCACATTCAAGACGGAAGATCTTCCCTTCAATTTCTTTTAGGGGTTTTTTAGGGTTTTTCTTATGTTTTGTTATTTATCTTCTTCTGAGATGTATTATTTTATAATTATGAACTAAACCCCTCAAATACCTGAGGGGGATGAAACCTAAGACGGATCTTGTTATTATTTTCTGAACTATATGATAAATACTTGATTTGTTCTTAATTATGTGTTCTTAATTCTTGTTTTAATATTTCAGGATATTGATTCAAGTATTAATGTGCTTAGGCAGTAGAGCAAAAGTCCCTGTTTAAGAGTAGATCTACCATAATTAAGCGGAGTTGATCGCAACCCTAGAGATAGGATGACGAAAATCTGCCGGATTAGGGTCAAACCTAATATGGGAGTCCATAGATCGAGTTAATGCAACACTAGGGGTTTTAATTAGAAAGAGATTTCAATTAATCAACCTAGGGTTAGACGTTAGTAGCCTCAAAAGAGGTATTAATATAAATTAGGGAATCCTACGGATCAAGTCAAGTGAATAAATCGTCTGGTTCAGAGTTAAATAACAAGTGAAATCTAGGTGGATTCTTCCTCGGGTATTGTCTTAATCAACTGGTTTTTCCCAAAAGTATTTTCCCAATTCACTCTCTGTGTCTTAGCATCCTTAGCTTAGTAATTAGTTAGATAAATATCAACCCCCTTTATTTTAGGCTAGATAATAAAAAGATAGTAACTACTAGTGCTCTTGCTTCCTTTGGGTTCAACATTCCGGTCTTGCCACTAAGCTATACTACTATTCGATAGGTGTGCTTGCCTCAATCGTGGTGATAGTTAGTTTCTAGGCTCGATCATTCATTATATAAATATTAAAACTCTCAGACACGATCAAGTTTTTGGCGCCGTTGTCGGGGAACTAAGATATTAGGAACACTTGATTTTTATTACTTTAGCCATTTTTATTTGTGCAATTATCTTTTTATTTTTATTTCTAATTTGCTAATTTTTATTTTTCCTTGCTTCTGGCAGGTATTCTAGTTTATGACTAGAAGAAACCCGATAGGACCTCTACTTTACGATAGTGATATAGAAGAAACCGTTCGCAGAAACCGAAGAGAAATTAGGCGAAGCCTACAATACACACAAGAAGAGCAAGAGGACGATACTAATAACACGGAAGAGATGGCTGACCCCCAGAATAATCCACTTCCTCCTGTGGTTGCCAAAAATCCTCCTCCTCGAACTATGTATGATTATACTAAACCTAATTTAACAGGAACTGAATCAAGTATTGTTAGACCTGCTGTCGCTGCAAATAATTTTGAACTGAAACCTAACACTATACAGATGATTCAACAATTTGTTCAGTTTGATGGTTTGCAGGATGAGGACCCTAACACACACTTAGCGAACTTTTTGGAATTATGCGGTACGTTTAAAATTAATGGTGTTTCTGATGATGCCATTCGCCTTCGCTTATTTCCTTTTTCTTTAAGGAATAAAGCCAAACAGTGGTTGAATTCTCTTCCACGAGGATCAATCACTACATGGGAGCAAATGACTGAGAAATTTTTGTTAAAATATTTTCTGCCGGCTAAAACAGCTAAGTTGAGGAATGATATCTCTTCTTTTGTGCAGATGGATTTAGAGACACTTTACGATGCATGGGAGAGATATAAGGATTTATTGAGAAGGTGCCCTCATCATGGGTTACCATTATGGCTACAGGTTCAAACCTTCTATAACGGTGTGAACCCTCAACTAGGCAACTTATCGATGCAAAATACGGTGGAACCTTAAATAAAAAAAACACCGAGGCTCGCTTATGAATTCATTGAAGAGATGTCACTAAATAATTATCGCTGGCAAGTTATGAGGACAAAGCCGACAAAAGTCGCGATGTTTTCAACCTCGACGCAAAGAACCATGCTATCAAATCGGGTAGAACTCTTAAATAAGAAAATTGATGGTTTGTTTGGTTCTTCGCAGGTACATCCAGTGATGCAGTACGATACAAATGGAGGAGGGTCGAACAATACAGAATACCCACCCTACAACCCTGGCGTAGAAAGCGAGCAGATGAACTATATGGGTAATAATTTTAGATCTCAAAATAACCCCTATAGTAACAATTATAATCCAGGTTGGAGGAACCACCCAAACTTCTCATGGGGTGGTCAAGGAAATCAAAGACAACAACCCTCTCCAGGCTTTCAATAGCAACCCTATCCACAAGAGAAAAAGCCGAACCTTGAGGAGATGCTGACAAAATTTATCGCGGTGTCAGAAACCCGGTTTCAAAACAATGAGACAATGCTCAAAAATCAGCAGGCATCGATTCAAGGGATCGAGAACCAATTAGGTCAGCTAGCCAAGCTAATCTCAGAACGATCGCAAAAGTGCTTGCCAAGCAACACTAAGACTAACCCTAATGAGCAAATTCATGCCATTATTGATCACGATAGTGAAGGGTTAGTAGAATCCGAATCTGAGCCAAGGCAAGAACCCGTGGTAAACAAAGGTAAGGTTGAGGAAATCCATGATACACAGAAACCTGTCATCAAAGAGTATACACCTCGAGTGCCATATCCCAATGCGATGAAGAAAGACCACACATATGAACAATTTGGTAAATTTCTTAAACTCTTAAAGAAATTAGATATTAACTTACCGTTTCTTGAAGCTCTCTCGCAGATGCCAGATTCAAGGAAATTTTTGAAAGAGCTTCTGACAAACAAACGGAGGTTAGACGAGGCATCGCATGTGGAGCTAAACGCAGTGTGCTCAGCGATTCTACAAAACAAACTACCACAGAAATTAAAAGATCCAGGGAGTTTTACGATTCCTTGTTTAATTGGTAGTTTATCCATTGATAATGCTTTAGCAGATCTAGGGGCAAGCATCAATTTCATGCCTTATAAATTGTTTAAACAACTAGGTCTAGGGAAACCCAAACAAACTAGGATGAGCATTCAATTAGCTTATAAAATAATTAGAGTTTCTAGGGGTATAATCGAAGATGTGCTAGTAAAAGTTGCTAAATTTATATTCCTAGTAGACTTTGTCGTTTTAGACATGGATGAGGACAACAATGTTCCTTTAATTTTAGGAAGACCCTTTTTAGCAACTACTAAAACTAAAATTGATGTTGGTACAGGTGAACTCACACTTTGTGTAGGTGACAAAACGATCACTCTTCAGGCTCTTGACTCGGCTAGGACGTCAAGTGAGAAAGGTGAGAACATAAATTCTATTAATGACCATTCGGTTCAACCTTCTTTTCAAGAAGCACCTCGGAAGTACACATCTAAGCCAGATCCTAGATCTCATGCAAACAAGGAAGTAATTCATGAGGAACGAAGGCTTCAGGTCGAGGAACTAGACGAATGGAAAACACATTTCAAGGAGAAACTACGAACATACGAAGCAAAACCGAGGGAACCCCCAAACGAGCTTAAAGGAACATCGAATCACTTCAAAATAGGAGATCAGGTATTGTTGGATTAGAAAGACCCTCGAATCGCTATCTCAGACCGTAATACAAACGAAGAAATCCTTTTTACGGTACTGAATGTCTTCTCATACGGAATAGTCGAGGTAACTAATCCTGAATTCGGAACTTTTAAGGTAAACACCACTCGACTCAAACCATATATTATTAGAATTGATAGCAGGGAAGAGGAGTTTCAACTCCTTAAACCACCATGATCGTGCGAATGAAAGGTAAGTCTAGCTGAGGACTTTAAACAAGCGCTTCTCGGGAGGCAACCCGAGCACTAACCCCTTTATTTTTATATCTTTGATTTTTAGTACCTAACTAAAGACTAACCAAAGTAAATAAAGCATAGGTTTCCGTGCCACACGGCCTTGCACACGGGCGTGGTCGTGGCCGTGTGGGCATCACGAATTTACACACTGGCATGGCAGAGGTCGTACGAGCCAAGGACAAAAAATCCCCAGATCACGGACGGCTATAAATTGCCACGGCCGTACGATATGGCCGTGGCCGACACTGAGGAAGTCACACGGGTATGAGACACGCTCGTGCTTTGAGGCCGTGGCCGATACTGAGAAAGAGACATGGGGGTGAAGACCTCTACACAGACGTGAGAGAAACGAATGAGCCACCACACGGCCGTGCGATACGGTCGTGTGACCAAACACGCCCACAGCACACAGGCGTGGGCAGCACCAGGTCCTTGTTTCCTATTTAAGGCCCCCCTTCTTCTCACTTTCTCCCCAAATTCTTCTTCAACCAACCCCCAGCCACCACACCCCTTTCTATCCTCTCCATTCACTTTCCGTTCCCCTTCCCATTATTCCTTTTCTTTCACCATCCTCACCACCATCCCCATGCCAAAGAAGCGGAAGGACCCTAGCATAGTCTCCCCGTGCGAGACCGATCTACATAAGTTCAAGCCGGCCGCTTCATCGACCCAACAAGCCAAGGACATTTGAGTCCATTTATTTTACCTATGTCTTTTCTCTTCTCCTTTATTTTTCTTCTCTTTATCTTCCTTGTCCTTAAATACATATTTAGTATATTTTGAATTATTCTTATTATTTTCTGGCTATTTCTTCACAAGTTACCCAATTTATTCATCTAGCGCAGTGATTGTGGGCGGCCACCATACCACCACCAGAGACGCCTCCTCCAACTTATCTTTCACCTTCGAATCAAGTTTCCACACCTCCAACTCAAGATATTCATCCGAAATCCAGGAAGTTTCACCTCTCTCCCTCTCTTATGATCTATTTGTACATGGTTATTATCTTTAATTGTACATTGAGGACAATGTACATCTTAAATGTGGGGGGTGAATTTTATCATGGAAAGTGCCTAACTTTTTGCATTATTCTCAAATCCTGAATTATATCTTGTTCTTAAATAATTTTCTCATATTACTATTAGAATGAAATTTATTTTGATATGATTTTTGTTGATATGTTTTGGATTAAGTCATAGTTAATTATGCAGTGATGATTTATACTGTAGGAGAATAGAGAATCAAGCATGATGAGTTTATTTTCAAAATTAAAAAAAAATTGTTCGGTTGTCTACCTGAATCTAATTATTACCTTGAAGTTTGAAATTTACAAAGTTGACATCAAAAGCCCATAATTTTTATGAGATCTTGAGCCTTTTAGAGCATACATTCTTTTCTTGCTCACTTCATTGATTATGAGTATGTCAGCATTGATTTGTTATTCTAGAACTTGCTTCGATTATACATGTCGAGACCACACCTATGATTTGATATATTGAGATGATAAAGGCACCTAGGTTTTAACCCACTTACTCCATAAAAAGCCTACCTTCATAATTAACCCCTAGTGAACCCCTTTGAGACTAACAAACCATTTCTTGACTCACCCATTAATATTAACCCAAAACCCACTTTGTATTTGTTATCGCCATTTCTCTTGACTACCCTTATATCGAGATTTGATTTGATCGGTTACTTAACTATTTTATTTATTTAAGTTATCAAATTCTATATTATTGTACTTAATGATTTTTTTCTTAATTATGAAAAAAAAATATTTATTAGGATTCTATTCATTATTACTTCTTTGTTATTGGAGCTTAAGCAGTTAATTTCATAATTTGAGAAGAAGCTCATGTTATTAGTATTAAGTTTTCAATTGATGTAATTATTCAGTATTAGTCTAACTTTCTAGTTAGGTAATTTGTCAATTCAGTCTCGATACTAACCCTCTAATTCAAGCCTTTATCCACACCTTTAACCCAAGCCCCATTACAACCCATAAAAGACCTTTTGATTTGTGTAGGGGGTATTTGATAAACCGTAATATATACATTTTTTAATCCCAAATTTAGCATACTTTTTGGATGATTTATCCTTTGAATTGTGGAATTTGATGCTCCTAATCCTTTAATTTCATGTTTTATACTTAGGGAAGCATCGGAGGATGAAAGGAACGAGAAACGGGCCGAAAACGGAGCAAATGGGCTTACCTTAGAGACTCACACGGCCTGGACTATCACCCACGGCTGTGCGTTTCGAGTAACAACCTAGACACGGCCTAGAACATCGAGACACGGCCAGATCACACAGCCATGTGTGGCAAACAGGATCGACCACAGCCAAGGGAGTTGACCACGGGTGTGTCACACGGGCGTGTCCCTGTTTTAACCAAGATGAGTTTCATTCAGAATGGGATACTTGTGGGCCAAGAAAGACATTCCGAAGCCTATATAAACGCCCTAAGTATAACCTAAAAGTGTGGTCTTTGATCGTGGGCGGCTGAGAGGGTCGAACTCGTGAATTACTCCAAGAAAGCCAGTTGATCCATCTAAGAAGCTGGAATCACATTCAAGACGGAAGATCTTCCCTTCAATTTCCTTTAGGGGTTTTTAGGGTTTTTCTTATGTTTTGTTATTTATCTTCTTCTGAGATGTATTATTTTATAATTATGAACTAAACCTCTCAAATACCTGAGGGGGATGAAACCTAAGACGGATCTTGTTATTGTTTTCTAAACTATATGATAAATACTTGATTTGTTCTTAATTATGTGTTCTTAATTCTTGTTTTAATATTTCACGATATTGATTCAAGTATTAATGTGCTTAGGTAGTGGAGCAAAAGTCCCTGTTTAAGAGTAGATCTAGCATAATTAAGCGGAGTTGATCGCAACCCTAGAGATAGGATGACGAAAATATGCCGGATTAGGGTCAAACCTAATATGGGAGTCCATAGATCGAGTTAATGCAACACTAGGGGTTTTAATTAGAAAGAGATTTCAATTAATCAACCTAGGGTTAGACGTTAGTAGCCTCGAAAGAGGTATTAATATAAATTAGGGAATCCTACGGATCAAGTCAAGTGAATAATTAAATGCAGTTCGAGTTAAATAACAAGTGAAGTCTAGGTGGATTTTTCCTCGGGTATTGTCTTAATCAACTGGTTTTTCCCAAAAGTATTTTCCCAATTCACTCTCTGTGTCTTAGCATCCTTAGCTTAGTAATTAGTTAGATAAATATCAACCCCCTTTATTTTAGGCTAGATAATAAAAAGATAGTAACTACTAGTACTCTTGGTTCCTTTGGGTTCGACATTCCGGTCTTGCCACTAAGCTATACTACTATTCGATAGGTGTGCTTGCCTCAATCGTGGTGATAATTAGTTTCTAGGCTCGATCATTCATTATATAAATATTAAAACTCTCAGACACGATCAATAATACACGATGGCTCGCAACAAATGCTGAACCTCGGTATACTCAAGAAATATATAATTCATGTAACATCTCCTCCTCTTCAAGCCCCATATCATACAAAGCCAAGGAGCTGGCTGAAGCTTCCTAGGTCTTCAATGGTGATTTCGGCAAAGAAGAAATGTCTAATTCTTTCAATTTGTTTTGTTTAATTTTGATTTAATTACAAAATTGCCATCCAATATGTTTTAATTAATTAATTTTGTTCCTTTTGCCGTCCACTAACCTTTAACAAGGTTAAATTGCTTCATTGGCTTTCCCACATTTATTAGTTAAGTTATTAAATCATCTACATGCAATAATTACTAAGTTTTGCACCTTTTACAAATTAGTCCTTTTTCTTTAATTAGTTATCTAAACGTTAAAATTATTAACCAAATTTTTATACGACTCTAATGAATCCGTAAATATTCTATAAATAATATTTACGGGCCGACACGACAAAAATTTGTGGTCCCAAAACCACTGTTCCGTCACCACTGAAAAATAGGCTATTACATGGTAAAAAAAAAAAGATAAGGGAAGATAGAATAGGAAGAAAGTGGCTTAGCTTAGTAGAGAAGATAGAAAATAAAAGATAGAAGAGAAAGAAAAAAAAGGCTAAAAAAATAGTTAATAGTAGCTTAATTTTTTAGGGTTTAGTTTTTTAGAGAAGATAGAAAAGGAAGAAAAGGCAGGCACCCCATAACCTAATCAATGCTGCTGACGCGCCATACAAACCCCCAAAATACAGATATTTGTATTTCATACCCGTATAAATCAGTGTCACCTATCCCAGACCCTCAACCCTTAATTTTTTTTTACTAGCAGGCTAATGATTGGGCTAAAAAAACGAGGGTGGTGCCGCCTCTCCACCACCCACAATATACAATTTCCTTAGATAATGGGGACGACGTACCATTTTGATATTTATTTTTTATTTTTGTTTAATCTAGATAAAAAATCCCTACAAGGTCTATTTCACATGGTTTTTCAAAGTTACCTCTGTTAACAAATCGATTGTCTTTCGGTCAAAATACATGTGCTCATTATGATGGATCACATTTATTGCCTACCCATCAAAATTACTACTCAACTTTTCCACAAAAGCATAACAATTTATTTGACCCTCCAATTTTGCAAAAACAAAATATTTTAGCTTTCTATTTAATTTATCGTATTTTTTTTAATTCTTAAAATTGCGTTGTTTGTCAAATCATTTTAAAAAAGATAAAAAAAATATATGTTTAACTTTATTAGTGGCATACACGTGGGTTACCAATGGGTGCAACGTAAGCAAATTAATTAATTTTTAAAAATTTAAAATATTTTAAAAATATTTTTCATATACTTTTTTAATGATTTTTATATTTCTAATTTTTTAAAAATTAATTAATTGCTTACGATGTCACGTGGTTATCCTTAAGTATGCCACCAACAAAATTATCAAACATTATTCTATTTAACCATTTTGAAATAATTTGATAAATAATAGAAGTTTAAAAATTAAAAAGACGAAAAATTAAATGTAAATGTAAAATGACTTTTTTTATAAAACTGGGAGGGCCAAATATATTCCACAAAAACCCTTCATTTGGTGACCCACTTCCTCATATTATTGTTCCCACGGGTGCACATGTGGGACATGTATCTTCCTCAGCTATTGATGTTGCATTTGTGGCTACACTAAGGGTTGTTGCTATCACAACCCAATTATGAGATTTTGGTGTATACATAATAGATTAACGTTTTAAAATAAAATTAATTGCATCCATAAAATCATAATTAGTCAAAATTTTCATTATTTACGTTTGCAAAATACACACTTACTTAAATTATATGGTTATAAATATATTTGAAAAGAAAAAAAAATTAATGGTTGAGAATGGATAAGATGAGAAATTGATCGGTGATCGGAACACTAAAAAATTCCGCTTTAAGGGCTTGGATTTTATTTTTGAAAATGATATGGTTGTGGACTCTATCCCTGCGCTGGAGATTTCATGGAGGGATAAAGTTTTGGGTTGAGGGGCTCTTGTCCCTAGGAGAGACAAGGATTCTGAGTTTCTAGATGAAGAAGTGGTGAAAACGACAGTTGATGGTATTCCTGATATTAATTTTTGTGAGAGGATCGAACAGTTTCTTTTCAGAGATATGGCAACTACGGTGGTCATTAAACTTCTTGGCCGAAATATTTCATACTCTATTTTACATAATAGAATTCAGTCTTTAGAAGCCTTCTCAATAGATTCACATAATGGATGTGGAGAATGGCTATTTTCTGATTAAATTTCATAGTAGAGAAGATTACGAGAGGGTGTTTGCACAGGGACCATGGATTGTCCTTGGTTAGTATCTCACTGTTCAACTGCGGACACCGGAGTTTAACCCTCTTCAAGCTTTCCCTAGCAACACTATGGTTTGGATCAGATTACCGAGTCTTCCAGGGTTTCTTTATAAACGACAAATCTTGGAGGAAATCGGAGATTTGATTGGGAAGGTCACTAAGCTCGATTTTTAGACCGATAAGGGGCTGAGGGGAAAATTTGCTAGAATGGTCATGTGCATCGATTTGAGTAAGCCCTTAGCAGGAATTAAAATAGCGATCGGGTAGTGGAATAGCGGCCGCTATATAGCGTAGTGGCGCCGTCTGAAATTGCTACTGCTGAAAATAGCGGTGTAAAGCGGAGTCACACCAATAGTGGTGGATCACGGCCGTAATTTAACGGGTAATGACCAATTGCGGTAATAACGGGCCGCTATTCCCGTTATTTTTTTGCTATTCCCGTTGATATCTATTTTTTTACTTTGTTATTAGTTATTAGTTGTGTAAATTTTAAAAAATTCACGACCGCGATACCCGTAGTGACCGCAATAGCATCCGTTATGTCCGCAACCACGATAAACGAATGCGACCGAAAACGCGGCCGCAACCGCAATTTAAATCCCTGGCCCTTAGTTTCTTAGGTTCTGGTTAATGGGGCGGTGCAAAAGGTGGAGTTTGAAGCGCTACCATCTGTGTTTCTCCTGTGGAAGGTCCGGTCATTCGAAAGACATGTGTGTGGATGTGGGGTTTTCACAGGATGTAGCCAAGGGTAGGAGTATAACGACGGAACGCTTATCGGAGGAAGTCAAAGCAGTGGACCCGTCGGAGCCGTTCGGACCCTAGATGATCGTGAGAGGAAGTCACGAATAAACTCTAAGGGTCGCCAAAATCCTACAACGAAAATTACCGTGAGTGGTGGCCTGAATCTGCCTGGATTGAAACCGGCCAAAACTAGTGAAATAGAAGCAGAATTTTCGGGGATAAGATTTCAAAAAGTAGACTTTCTAAAAGGGAATAATCAGAAGAGTGTTTCTAGGGCAAAGGAAAATATTGGGTTAAATCCCAAAACGACAAATAACTTTAGCGTCTTGGGAAAGGAATTAGTGGATGGGTTGGAATTTTTGAAGGAAGCTGTTGGCCAGGTGGATCGTGGGCTCGTGATGGCCGAATTGGGTATACAAAATAGGCCACTGTTAGACCCAGTAAGCCATATTAAAGCTGCGATGGGAAATAACGATAACATTAAGGGTGATGGGCCTATTTTAACGGGTCAAGAAATTAGGGGTTGAGAACTATCTTTTAATTCAGACAGTGTCAATACAGTGCATGATGGTCTTCTAAATAACAACGCATCTTCGACTGATTTTAATTGAAGGAAGGTTAATTCCATTTTTGAGGGTCCTGTAGAATCAGTAGTAGAAATTAATAAGGAACTACTTGATTCTAGTCACCACTTTGCGATTACTTTTAAGGAAAAAAATAGACTAAATATTGCTAAATCTACTGAAGCTTGTATTTCGGTTGGAAGAGATAAAGGAATACCGATTTTGAAAGTGAGGGGTTCAGGAACTAATGGGGGTAATGTTCGAAATAATGGTGCTATTAGTAAGATAATTCGTGAAAGCGGGGGCGTTTTAAAAATTTTGGGAGTGCAAGGGTTCCACTGTCAGACTCTATGAATTCGATGGCCAAACTCCTCAACTCGCAAATTAACAGGGCTGAGATTGGGAACTTGAACATTTATGGGAAACGTAGGGAAGACACATGCTAGTCATGAGCTACGGTACGTTACTCTCCCTTTATTTTTACTTTTTTTCTTTGATGAATTTGTTTATTTTTTCATGGAATTGTCAAGGGTGTGCTAGTAGAAAGTTTTCGAAGATTTTTTGCGAATACAATCGGGAATATAAGCCAGATATTGTTGGCCTTTTAGAAACTAGAGTGAGTGATGACAAAGCTAATTCGATTATTGCAAATGTTTGTTTTAGTGCTCTCATCGAGTGGAAGCTATTGGCTTTTAAGAGGGAATTTGGGTTGGATGGAAGGACTTGTTACAGGTTGATATTATTTGGAGTCATCCCCAATTTGTTGTGATTCGGGTTTATAAAAGTATTTTCAAACACCCGATTTCTGTTGCCTTTGTATATGGTAATCCTAACAGTCGCAAGCGTAGGTGGCTTTAGGATGCTTTGAAGATGAATATCCCTTGCTTTGATACCCCTTGGGTGGATATAGGAGATTTTAATACGATTTTAGCCTCTAATGAGAAAATGGGGGGGACGAATCAATGGTAAAAGATGTCCATTTTTTGGAGATTTTATGGATTCTTTTGGGGTTCATGACTTGGGTTTCAGAAGTGCTCCTTTTAAGTGGCAGAAGGGTAGATTTTCGAAACGTCTTAATAGGGCTATTGGGAATAAGGCTTGGTTGACATCATTTCCAAATTTTACCTTGACTTATTTGCCTAGAATCAAGTCTGATCACATGCCTATTTTTTTGTCTCTTCGGTTTAAGCTTCATTCATCTAGGGGCCATCCGTTTCATTTTTTGGCAGGATAGGTTGAGCATGCTGAGTTTTCTGATTGCGTTAAGAATAATTGGAATTTTGCTGGTTCCATGTTTAGCTCGATTTCTAATCTCACTTACCAGCTTAAGGATTGGAATAAGAGGGTGTACGGCCATATTAAAACATGCAAAAAAATACTCCAAAAACTCGAAAAAATGCAGAGGGCTATGGATTATTCTCAGTTTGATCATTTATTTCAGTCGGAATGGGAAACTATAGAGGAATTAGAAAAAATTTTGCATCATGAGGAACTTCTTTGGAAAAAAAAGAAGAGGTGTGACTGGCTCTTTTTGGGAGATCGTAACACAAAATTCTTTCATAGGCGCACCCTGAAAAGGAGAAAGTAGAATCAAATTACGACTTTAAAAAATGGGGAGAGGGGGTGGATTTTTGATGAGGAGGAATTACGACAGGAGTTGACTCGTTTTTTTTAGAATTCATATGGTGAAGACCTAGGGCCGATGAGAAGTCTTCCCACTAGTTCCTTTCCGAAGCTTAAAGACAATGAGATCCAGATGTTGAGCAACCCCGTCTCAAATGAGGAGGTAAAATTTTCCATGTTTGATATGAGTCCTCTGAAGGCACTGGGAACTAATAAATTTCATGCCCTCTTTTTTCAGAGTCAGTGGGATCAAATTGGGGATTCAGTTTGTACCTGGGTCAAAAACATGTTTAAGGGTGGAAAAATCGACCCAGAGCTGAATAATGCCCTTACTGTTCTCATTCTTAAGGATCCAAATCCAGAATGCTTCTCCAAATTTCAACTGATTAGTTTGTGTTCAGTTCTATACAAGTTGGTAATGAAAATCATTGCCAATTCTTTTAAGCTGGTGTTCCCAAGAATTATTGGCCAAGAGTAGACTGCGTTTATTACGGGAAGGAGTACTACAGATAATATTATCATTGATCAGGAAGTGTTTCACTCCATGAAAATCAAGAAGAAGACTACGAACTGGTTGGCCATCAAAATTGATTTGGAGAAATCTTACGATCAAGTGCGTTAGGAGTTTATTAATGCATCTCTTCAAGCTGTAGGTATTTCGAATTTCCATTGTAATATGATTATGTTTGTTATTACTAACTCTTCTATACAATTTTTTTTGGAATGGAATCCCAACTCAAAAGTTTCGGTCGAAAAGGGGGTCAACCAAGGATGCCCGTTATCCCCTTACATATTTGTTCTATGCTTGGAATGGCTCGACCATAGTATCCATTCTAATATCAATGCCAGAAGTTGGAGACCTATCCAGTTTTCTCGATCGGGCCCTCCACTGTCTAACTTATTTTTTTTAAATGATCTGATCCTGTTTGGTCAAGCTGAAGATGATCCAACTACAATCTTGAAGAAAGTGTTGGGCAGTTTTTGTGATTTTTCAAGGCACATGATTAATGCACACAAAACGAACGTTTGTTTCTCAGAAGGAGTTGGTGATGTTTTAGGAAGCAACTTGTGTTGTATTCTTGGCTTTCGAAGAATGCATAATCTTGAAAGGTAATTGGGAGTTCTCTTATTTCATGATAAAGTTACTAACAGTCCTTTGCGCTTTGTGGTGGATAAGGTTCAAAGTAAGTTGCAGGGTTGGGACGCAAAATTGTTGTCTCTTATTGGTAGTGCAATCGATTTTTCTGGCGATTCCAAGTTATTTCATGCAATCAATGTTGATTCCCAAGGGACTTTATGAGGAAATTGAATGTATGGTGCATCAGTTTGTTTGGGGGTCTTCAAGCAATGGTAGAAAAGTGGCTTTGGTTTGTTGGGAGGATGTTTGTCAGCCTCGGGAGCATGATGGTCTTGGTTTTCGGAAGTTGCAGGATCATAATACTTCCCTCATAATGAAGTTGGGCTTTAGACTGCTGACTAACTTTAGAGCTTTCTGAGTACAGGTTCTTCGAGCGAAGTATGGAGTGGCTGATGGAATACCAGATAATTTAACCCATAGTATAAGCTCTTTCTTATGGAGGGCCATTACTAAGGTTTGGTCACTCATTAGGGAGAATTTAATTTGGTCAGTAGGGGATGAGAGGAATATCAGATGTTGGCGTGATCCTTGGATTCCTAATGTAGGGCCTCTCGTTAGTCTAATTCCCGAACATTCTAGGCTTTATCTGGACTATTTTCTTAGTGACATGGTTTTAGTGGATGGTACTTTGAATCTTGAATTATTTCGGATCTGGATACCGGAGATAGTCATATGTAAGATTATTGGTATACCTCCACCACATTCGGGGGCAGGTGTTGACAGAATTATTTGGGGAGGTTCAAAGACGGGTTCTTTTTCTGTTAAAAATGCCTATGGGAGAATTAAGGAAAGATCATGGAAGCCGAAGAAAGATGTATGGAAGATTCCTTGAAAGTTTAAAGGACCTCAAAGGGTAAGGGTGTTTGTTTGACTACTACTCAAGCAGAGATTACTCACTAATGTAGAAAGAGTTCGTCAAGGTATGGGGCAAAGTTCGAATTGTGGAGTCTGTGGTCATAGCTTTGAAGATGCATTACATGTCTTAAGAGACTGTCCGGTAGCTAGATATATTTGGAACCTTTTCATTCCCGCTGATTGGCTTATCAGGTTTTATTCTGGCAAAACACAGGAGTAGATCGATTCCAATCTACAAAATTAGTATGACATTTGCTTTGGAGAGGTTGATTGGGAATGTCTCGTCGGGATTATCATCTGGCATATTTGGAAGAATCGTAACCTTTTTATCTTTCAATGTGTGGCATGGAGTAGTCTCGATATTATCAGAGTCTCATACAGTTGGGCCAAACATGTTTTGATGATTGATAAAAGTTATTTTAATTCGGGGAGGGATATGACCTCGCGCTTTGATTTGTCTGGAAGTTGGGTATCTTTAAATACAGATGGTTCTGTTAGGATTGAGGATGATTCTGCAGCAGCAGGAGTTGTGAGAAATCGAAATGGGGAGTGGATAATTGGTTTTAATAGATTCTCTGGAAGTTGTTCAATTTTTTAGGCTGAATTGTGAGGCATTTTGGATGGGTTAGACATCCTAATTGATCGTGGCTTGGACAATGTGATGATTCAGACTGATAGTCTTGAAGTAGTTATGGCTATTCAGGAGAGTTCCACAGGAGAGTCCAATTCAGCTCTGATTAGGAGGTATCTTTAGTTATTGTCTCAGATTTCTTATTGGAATATTTATCACATACCCAGAACAGATACAAGAAGCTGATAGTCTCGCCAAGTTGGCTTATTCATGAAGTCAAGGATTGCGAATGTTTGTAAGATCCCCGTTGAGGGAGTAAGACTAGTTTATGTAGTTTTGTTCTTGTAATTTCTTCTTTATCACAAAAAAATACACACTTACTTATTATCATTTAAAAGGGAAAAAAATGGTTTGAAGTAATCTTGCTTACCAAAATCGATGGCTATTTAAAATTATTTCATATTTGATTTCTCAAAATTTCAAATCATATTGGTTGTGATTGCCATCAGTAATTATGGTCAATATGATATACTTTCCTTCCCCATCCTTGATTTGCCATGATCAAAGCATTATATATTTTCACAATCAATTGATTACTTCTTCCCAATATAAATTTTAAGAATTTTGGCTAACTTTAATTGTTCTGCATGACTTTAGGACCAATTTCTTTAGCGTTGTTGTATTGATCTTTCACCAATACAGGAGGAAAAGAGAGAAGAAAGAAATGAGTGCCTCAACCAAGGGTTCAATTGGTGCTCCTACAGCTTCACCTTCACCTTCCCATGCTCAACGATGTTCCTTCATCTGTCAACCCTTCTACATCAATGGGGAAAAAATGAAGTTTAATAGGTTTGAAGAAAGCTCAGAAGAATTTGATGCTATCTCTTAGAAGAGATTTTTACTTTGCAAAGTTGAGAGATTGTTTGCTAGAAATGCTGCGACATCCAAGCCAAACTCTTACTTTGCTCACCTCTTTTGACTTAGCTAAAGACTTGTGAAGACAGAACAATTGGCTTCTATAGTTCAACCAAGGAATGTTTAGAATTGTTGGATCATGTTGTGCGTTAGGAAGATGTAAGAATAACATTCAATTATATGCATATCCATTCTTCTTCTCTTCATTTTTAGCCAACCTTAATCTCCATACTTCATTCCTTTACATTGATATTCGATATAAAAATATTAGCACAAATCATATAATACATCTTAGATTCATTCATTCCCTGTTTTAATTTACTATTTATTTATTATTTCACATACTAATTAATTTATTTATTAAAAAAAACTTATTCAAAAACTTTTACTTTTTTTTTAAATTTTATTTACACATATAAATTAATCATTTTATATCATCGAGAATTTGAACATTTTACTTTTAATTTTAGGGATTTAGTCCCTACACTTTTTTGGTTTAAAGATTTAGATCCAATTAATAACTCTATTAAATTATTTTGTTAACTACGCTAATGTGATATTTAGAATAAAATAACTAATGGCGTTGAGACTCTTCTTTTTTTTATTACTTTTAGATTCCAAATGAATATTGAACCATCTTTCATTCTATAAATACATACTATGATGAATCACACTATGAATCTACACATTTTAGGATTACACTATTGAAATCTAAAAAGATTTATTTATACAATTTATCTTTGTGCATAAAAAAATTGTGAATTTCTAAATACTCAATTATAGATAGAAACAACCTATAAATTTAGATAATCTAAACTATTATAATTGAAGTGTATTAAAAAAGTAAGAAATAATTCAAAGGAATTTATCTCTTATATATTTTTATTTAAATATTGGGTTTTTTATTAAATTAATACAAAAAAAAGGTTTTATCCAAAATGGGGTGCCCTTTTCATTATTTACGAAATTGGTACATTCAGGGTGGTCGCGCCTCTGTCAGAGGCGGCACCACCCTGTGTCAGGCCTACCATACAAAAAAAAAAAAAAACAAGAAAAGTGAAATAACTGAAAACGAGGGAAAAAAGACACAGCCTGGTCAATGGGCTGCCACAGGCGGCACCAAAGGTGCCATTGCCAGAGGCGGCACCGATGGTGCCAATGGCAGAGGCGGCACCAGCATGCTATTTTGGCCTGTTCTGCGTCTTGGGGACCTTATAATGGTCCCCAAAGTTCATTTTCAGCTGAGAGAGAAAGGGAAAGGAGAAGAAGAAGAAGAAGAAGAAGAAGAAGAAGAAGAAGGAGGAGGAGGATACGGCGGTGCCGGAAAAAGAAAGAGAAAGGAGGAGAAAGAAGAAAAAAAAAAGATGTATAAATTTTTTTTTTAAATAATGGAAGATATTGTTGTTATTGTGTTCATAATTTTTTGTTGTTATTATTATGATATATATATTGATTTTTATTTTTATTATTTGTTGTTGTTAGTTTAGTTTATAACTATTGTTAGCTATTAGGATTACTAGGTTAATTATTATCTTAGTTAGTTAGTTAGTTGTTATTATTATTGTTAGTTAGAAACTCTAAAATGATATTTTAGTTAGTAGTATATTGTTAGTAACCCTAAAATAAAATATTGTTAGTATATTAATAATATGTTAGTATATTAATATTTTATTTAATATGTAACATAGTTAGTATATTGTTGTTAGTATGTTAATATGTTAGTTAAAAACCCTAAAAACCCTAAAATAATATATTGACTATGTTAGTATATTAATATTTTAGTTAGTATATTGTATTTTAGTTAGTATTAGTAAATATTGTTAGTAAGAAACCCTAAATATTATTTTTGTTATTATTTAGTTTTGATTTGTTAGTAAGTTTTGTGTTTATATTAATTAATTTTTATTGTGAATGTTATGTTTTAAATTTTTAATATATTTGAAAGTTTTTATATTAGTAAAACTATCATAAAGTAATTGTTAATTAGTGATAAAAATTGAAATTATTTCTGATGTAGATATTGTTAGAAATGGCAACATATTGGATATTGCCCGATGAGATAATAACTTCAAAGACAAAGGAGAAAGTTGATAAGATGATGAGAGAAGTGCAAGATTACAGAATGAAACCGTAAGAAGACATTGTTCAACACCTTATTACCATAAATAAAAAGATGCAAGAAGTGTTGTGGAATGGTCATAAAATGATTAGGAAGAATAAAGTGCAATACTTAACCCTTAGAGGGACATTAATAGAACGGGACCATCAAATAATTTTAGACGAACTTTGGAATACATTGGTACCACAAACCTATTGGAATCTAGTTATATGCTTTGTGAAGTTTATAATCTCTTATGGAGCTAGGAAAACAGTGCGGCAACGTATAGGCTCACGGAAGTTGACTAGGAAGCAAAGTGTGTTTGACATACCATGGATGGATAAACTAGATGTTAGGAAATTACCAAGAGAATTTCTAAATTCAATACCTGTTATAAAGATTGAAGAGGAAGAAGATCCCGAGGAATTTTCAAATTGGATTGTAGAAGATGAATATGAAGAGAATCAAGAATTTCTAAATTGGATTGTACAGTATTTCCCAGAGGAAGATACAAGCTCGGAGATGGAATAAAATGTAGAACTGACTTTAAGTGGTTAGATGTAGAGATAAATGTTGTTCATGTACAAAATGATAATTGTAATAGTGTGAGCTTAAGAATGAAAAAAATAGCATATTGAAACATTAATTTTTTTATTTAAGAATAGTATATACTGATCGAAATTTTTTTGAGCAATTTTGTTTATTTTTTAACAGATTGAATATTGAAGATGGATGATCAGTTTTTCGTATGCGTTTATTTCGATGGAATCATCTTGACAACAACCGTTGGATGCATATTTGAATGTCGGCAACAAATAGCAATGAGATTTAATAGAAATGTCTCGTTGGATGATATGAAGGGAAGGATAAACGCAAAAATTGTTAGACGTTGTGGGAGAACGATTTCGAGAATTTTCTACGAGTTTCCAATTTCGGCAGATCCGATCAAATTCACAGAAATGGAACTTGTAGACAACGAAGACGTGGAGACAATGATCGCTCTTTACTGTGGGAATGGGAGTAACAAAAATGCACCGATTCACTTATTTGCTGAGTTAGCCGGTATTGAGCCAAATGAAGACATCAATGCATATGGTGAAGAACATGGAGCTCAAGAACCATGCATGATGCCTCCAATATCGTATATTGATGCCGAATCGACTATATATGGGATCGATATCGATCTTAATATTACACCCGATATTGATGTGGTCGGTGATGATGGACACGATAGTAGTGATCATTGTGAGGAAGAGGTCGATAGTGACAGTGATCCCGATATGGACAATATACCTGATGATATTGACGATGAAGACGTGAATGACGATGGAAACATTAGCGCGTCTTCGATCGGGAACCAGATGCGATGTATTATGATACACAATAATCCTGGGCCACACATGTCGCTCATAGACCCCGACGCAAAGACGTAGTAGAAGTTCCCGAGTACCCTGAAATATATCCTGCACACCGGCTGGCCGTAAATTCCGAGCATGAGTTATTCGTAGGCCAGAGATTCGAAAGTAAAGAAGAGTGCGTATCTGCTATTAAACGGTATAGGATGGATATATCAACGGATTACAAAGTCGCAGTGTCTAAACCGACGGTTTATATTGGGGAGTGTTTGAAGGAAGCGGAAGGCTGCAATTGGCGGGTACGAGCTGCATTCATTCAAAATTCGTAGATGTGGGAGATACGAAAATTGGTTGGACCTCATACATGCAGATCGACACGTATGACAGAAGATCATAAAAAACTTGATTCCAAAACTATCTGTACGTGTATCATTCCAATGGTGAAGGACATGCCGACCATTAAAGTTTCGGTACTGATTGCTAAAATACAAGCACGATTTCAGTGTCGAGTATCATATCGAAAAGCGTGGATAGCTAAACAGATGGCAATGGAGCAACTATATGGAGATTACGATTCATCGTATAACGAGCTACAGGGATGGATAGCTACTATGCGAGAGTACGTACCGGGAACTGTGATTGAGTTACAAACACGACCTTATTACGCCCGCATGACCAATTACGATCGGGAAAAGAATTTTTCATCGGATGTTCTGGACGTTTGATCCATGTGTGCGGGCATTTCCACACTGCAAGCTGTTTGTGCAGGTGGATGGGACATGGCTATACGAAAAATATACACAAATCTTACTTATTGCGATTGCTCAAGACGGCAATAGGAACGTGCTCCCAATAGCGTTTGCCATAGTAGATAAGGAGAATATGGAATCCTGGGAATTCTTCCTTACCAACCTGCGGAGGTATGTTATTAGCAACGATAATATTTGCATCATCTCCGATAGAGGGAAAGGATTAATTGCCGCAATTAGGCGTTCCGGTGTGCCATAGAGATCCGTTTACTGCATCCGTCACATTGCGGCTAACTTCCTTCGAGAGTATAAGAATGCAGACAGGAAGAGACAAGTGGTGAAAATGGGTAAAGGGTAACCTTAAATTTTCATCATAAGTTTAATGTTTTTATGTTATCTAGTTACCGTAACTTATCTTTTATCAAAACATATACAGCGTACGAGTTAGAGCCACAAATTTTTCGCCAAAGAATGACTCGACTTGAGAGTGACATGGAAGGTCAAACGAACAAATCTTTTCGAGAGTGGTTGGGTACAATGGAGCCGTGGCAATGGGCTCAAAGTTTTGACGAGGGCTTTCGTTATGGTCAAATGACCACAAACTTGGTGGAGGGGGTCAATGTTGTGTTGTTGAAAACACGACATCTTTCGATTTCATCTGTCTTCTCGGCTACATTCTACAGGTTGGCAACCTTGATGCCAAGAATGGGTGAACAACAAGTCAACCAGATGGATGCGAGACACGTGTTTGTGGAAGATGTCAGGGATGCATTGATTGCAAACCGTCGGATTGCGAGGTCGATGACTGTAGAAATATATTCACGACGCCTGGAAACTTTTCGAGTTACGGAGTCCATCAGTCGTCGACCCGGTTTGCCACCTAGGTCTTATGGAGTCGATCTTTGAAACAGACAGTGCGAATACAGGAGGTTCCAAACACTTCATTATCCGTGTGCACATGTCGTGGCAGCGTGTGCTAAAGTGAACCTTAATGTTGAACAATTTTTCGATGATGTGTACATGCTCGAGCGTACGTTGCGTGTCTGGGAAAATGAGTTCCCTATCCTGCCCGACCTGTCTACATGGGAGGTGCCTCGGACGACTTTCGAGCTTGTCCCAGACAGAGCGCTACGCAGGAATCCGAGAGGTCGTCCGCAATCATCCAGAATCCGTAATGAAATGGACATTAGGGAGAAATCCGACGGTAAGCGCTGTGGAATATGCAGGTTAGGTGGTCATAATCGAAGTAAATGCCTGCAGCGAAACTATCATGTTGGACAATCGTCACGAGCGAGTGGGAATTGAGCTTATTCAGATTAACATGTTTTGTATTCAGATTTTTGGTGATTTTGATTAATTAGGGCTTAATTGCAATAAATAAATAAATTTAGGGACTGAAATCACAACTTGGAACAGACTTTCATTTGAATTCAAGCACAAAACAATATGATCTTTTACGATTTTTTTTTTAATATCCATCCTCTTATTCCTTACAAATCAAACTCATATATATATATGGATCAAATAATCAACCAAAATCACTTCATACTTTTTCTAGTCATATCACATGTACAAATCATGCTTCAATATTTAACCATATTAATATCATCTAAATAATCACATATTCAATTTAACAATATGCAACAAGTCATATTACAAGTACTTAATACATAAAATGTCCAAACCACATGACTTAAACATTAATGGCATTTATAAACTTAAAACTTATCTCAGCATATATATATCATTATATCACATATCGAACATAAATCAAAACAAATATAACATAAGCTGATTATTAATCATATTAATTCAATATATACACATATTAAACCAACCGAACTATATTATACAATTTAATATTCAATTGTATATACAAGCATAGTAACATTACATCATGGCCGAACATAGTATTAATTAATAGCATCATGATGCGCCTTGAAATTCAATCAATATGAACCATATCACATACTTAAATACCACTCATTTAAACGACATTGCACACATTTAAAATAGCACAATTTAAAACTGGACATATTCCTTTACCAATCATAAAACCATGCGCATATGACCTTGTTATCATAAACCAATTTGAACACAAATAACAACTAAAATCACATATTATTCACATATCAATTTATATGCATTAGATTGTACCAAAAATTTCATTCTTACCACAAACTAAGTTAATCTACAATCGGACAATTAATATAACATATAATATATAATATATTTATTTAGGTGTGTTATAAATCAAAATGACATGCTTATCATTTATTATCATATCCTTAACCTCATTTGCATATTCACTTTACTTATCAACAAAAACAATCATATGGCATATTCATTATTAATCTATTACCAACCGTACCTATTTAGTCAATCATTCAAGCATAATATATATGCATACATTGCCAATTCATACCTAATCAATATAACCTATACACATTCGGACTTATAATGATCCAACTCATACACATTCGGACATATAAATATCTTCTAACCTTTATAAACATAGTTCATTTTATAAGACCTAACCGAACTCACTTAAATACCAAATCCAAACATACCATACATATTATATATATATATCAAAACCTTTACCGCAATATTAACTAATCATAGCAACCATATCCCGCATATAAATAAGCCATGGTTGAAATGATAAAACCAAACACATTAAACACTTAAACATGAACTCATATAACCGAATCTAAACAAAATGATTAAGCCATTTTCGCATGGCTATATATATATATACATGACCAAAAATCAAACTTAAAGATTCCATCGCATGGTCAAATCTTGTTACGAAATTTTAAAGCTCCAAATAATCAAGTTAATTTTATACAAATAAAGTACAAACATTGTAATATTTACAAATAAAAAATAGAGGAAAATCAAAACCGCAAGAAACACCTACAATTGATGGTTCGATGGTGTGGTCCTAGGTGTATACTTCTGCGGTGGTCGACGTTCACGTCGTGGGTGCCCGCGACGACCAACATCCTCTTCAAGCTCCGGTGGGGGTCCAGGTGGGGATGTGCTAAACATGGCTGAAAAATCATGTGGCTCGAAGGGCATAGATGAACTCGAGCCAGAAGGAGTGCCCTGATACAGTGGATACGACCCAGGAGGCCTGATGTCCTGTAGTGGATACGAGCCAGGAGTGTTGTACTGCAGTGTGTACAATCCAAATATATCAAACCCGTACTGGTATCCACCTCCTGACGAGCCCGGTAAGTAGTCATTACCCGGCACATCTGGATGATACGAATGTGCATCCGAATGTGAATGTGATTGCTCGGGCTCCGGCTCAGGCTCCGGCTCGGGATCAGGATCTACAGCTGCCTCGGCCTCCATATCGTCCACTGGCTCGTATGCCCCATGTCACTGCATGTGTGGGGGGACTACAGTCGACTGCCCTTCGAGTATATATGGCTTCCCCATACTAGAGTACCATTGTATGTACTCTAATGGAGGTTGAAAATCGGAATCCATATCCATCTGGGGTATTCAGGACATGCGATCATTCCACACCGCAATAAATCCCCGATGCCTAACCCCCCAATCCAAGCCTTGTTTCCCTCTCTTATTTATGCAATGAGCCGCTCCCACCTGGCATGGCGGATCCAAGATATATTGGACGCAACCAAATTGGCGCAGCACTCGATCCCCGTGGTACCACTCGACTACATTGAAACAGACAATTGGTGCGTTTGTGCACCATATATACGAGTGAATATAGGCGGACGGGGGTATAACGGCTGCAATTTTCGGTCTACGATATGGCATCCATATAAACTGCACGATTAATAACATTGTTAAAATTTAACACGATGTGCGTAAGATATACAAACTAACACGTAACCAATATTGGAATCGCTTACCCCTTCCCCGGCATGTTGTTCATTCATAAGCCGGTATATCGGGACAGTGTACGACCTCTCGATACCCGGATAAATACTCCACCTACAAAAATAAATTTCAAGTCAAATAGTATCAATATAAAGAAATTGTCAATTAATAACAAGTTATATTTTATCACCTGTTTACTAGTGGATATACGTATGGTTGGTGGGTAACTGATGCCAAGAATGGCATCCGATACAGAGCCCAGGACTGCAATAGTGTAAGGCATCCGCCTATGTCTACGGACGTTGGCTTTGTCGTCCGACAAAGCTCACGGTACAACATCGCAAGAACTACGGAGCCCCAACTATACCAGCGAGCATTGCTCAAATCAGCCAATAGGGGTAGGTACATGATATGAACCCTATTATTGTTTGCACCGCATCGATACACCCTATGATGTGCATAATGTACGCTCGAGCAACATCACATCAACTCGCCTTCAGTGGCATCAGCTGATAATTGTACATACCTCGCTCTCAGCAATGTAAATTTCAAGCTCGAAATATTTTCTTCATCATTGTCGTCCGAGTCCCCTAGTAGGCTCTGACAAAGTGTAAATGGGTCAGCTATCGCACTGACGCCCGTAACGGGACTCCCGTCGATTGGGAGCCCAAGCTGCACTGCAACATCCTCTAGAGTTACTGTGCACTCTCCACAGGGGAAATGAAAAGTGTGGGTCTCCGGGCGCCAACGCTCGACTAGTGCGGATATTAAATCATACCGCAAGTCAAATGTCCGGATCAGTGCTGCTGACCCGAATCCAGCTTGCTCTATATAGGGCATCAATCGTTCATCCGGGGGATTTCTAAGCCATTCACCCGCCCCTTAATACACTACAGATGCGAGCCCCGATGATGTTAAATTAGAAAAAATTATTATTATAACATAATTTATTATGTACCTATTTTGTTAATATAACCATGATTAATAAATAAAAATACATTACCATATTATTAGTCATCATGATATGTGTGGAATCAGTAATAATCAATCGAGCCATTGCTTGTCTCAGATATTTAATTTTTAACCTACATAAAAAAATTAAATTTATATTAAATTACTAAAAAATAACATGCCAATAAAAATAATATAACAAAAACATAACATAATCGAAACATAAAAAAAATACTACTTTCGTATTTTATTTTATTTTATATTATTTTAGTACATAATGTTTCAATTGTATTATTTTAGTGTTTTTTAATATAAATTTAGTAAAAACCACTTATTTAGCCCTTTGTTCGTATTTTCCTTATTTTCAAACTCTATTACTTTCAAAAAATACACTATTTTCGTCTTTTATTATTTTATATTATTTTAGTACATAATGTTTCAAATGTATAAAATGTTTTACTATTTTTTTAATATATATATCTATCAATATTAATAACTAAGGTAGGTAATACTAACAATAATAATAATTTTTTACTAACAATAATAATACTAACTAAACTAAAATAATAATAATTACATTTAATCTAACAATAACAATAATAATAATTTTTTACTAACAATATACTAACTAAAATAATATTTAAGGTTTTTAACTAACCATTGTTTTTTACTAACAATATACTAACTAAAATAATAATTACGGTTTTTAACTAACATAATAACTTTTATTACAATCTAACTAACTAAATTATTATTTTTAGGTTTTTAACTAACTAACTATAATAATAACTAACAATATAATTAATATTGTAACTTTTTAGTAATCCTAAAACACAATATACTAACTAACTAACTAACTAAATTATTATTTTAGGGTTTTTAACTAACTAACTAACTACAATAATAACGAACAATATAATTAATATTGTAACTTTTTAGTAATCCTAAAACACAATATACTAACTAACTAACTAACTAAATTATTATTTTAGGGTTTTTAACTAACTAACTATAATACAATATAATTAATATTTAAACTTTTTTGTAATCCTAATAATAACTAGCAATATACTAAATTATTATTTTAGGGTTTTTAACTAACTAACTATAATACAATATAATTAATATTTAAATTTTTTAGTAATCCTAATAATAACTAACAATATACTAACTAACTAACAATTATTATTTGAGGTTTTTAACTAACTAACTATAATAATAACTAACAACTAACAATATAATTAATATTTAAACTTTTTACTAATCCTAATAATAACTTACAATAAACTAACTAACTACCTAAATTATTATTTTAGGGTTTTTAACTAACTAATTATAATAATAACTAACAATATCATACTAACTAGATTAAATAATTTAAACTTTTTACTAATCCTAATAATAACTTACTAACTAAATTATAAATAACATTTTTAAACTAATTATAATAATAACTATTTAATAATACTACTAACTAAAGTAGTATTTAAACATTTTTACTAATCTTAATCTAACAACTAACAATAACTAAACTAAACTAACAAACAAACAACAACAAATAAAAAAATAAAAATCAATAATAATAATAACAACAAAAATTATCAACACAATAAAAACAACAATATCATCATCCATTGATCCATTATTTAAAAAATATATATACATACTTCTATTTTTTTCTTCTTTCTTTCTTCTTTCTCCTCCTTTCTCTTTCTTTTTTCGGCGCCGTCGTCTCCTCCTCCTCCTCCTTCTTCTTCTTCTTCTTCTTCTTCTTCTTCTTCTTCTTCTTCTTCTTCTTCTCAGCTACTGAAACTTCATTATTGGGGACCATTATAAGGTCCCCAAACGGCACAAGCTGCCGAAATTACATGCAGGAGTAGTCATGTCAGCCGGTGCCGCCTCTGCCAGAGGCACCTTGCCGTGTCTCTGTGGCGCAGGCTTGACCAGGGTCCTGTCACCTCATTCTCACTTTTTATTTCGCTTCGTGTGTTTTTTTAAATTCTGTTTCAGTGTTTTTTTTTCTTTTTTTTTAGGGTGGTAGGCCTGACACAGGGTGGTGCCGCCTCTGACAGAGGCGCAATCACCCTGAATGTACCACTTTCGTAAATAATGAAAAGGGCACCCCATTTTGGATAATTTATTTTTTTTTGTATTAATTTGGTAAAAAACCCTTAAATATTCAAACAATGACTGTTTATTATTAAATAATATTAATATAATAGGTTCTAAATTAGTTAATTTTTTTAAAAAAAATATTTTGTAATTATTTTTTTTTTCACTCCATTCATTATTTTTTAAGAAATTCATTGATGATTTTAAATAAAAAATAATGCTATAAAAATATTATAAAATTAAACTATACAATTAACCAGGACACCACACGAGAATACAAACTAATTCATATTTATATGAAAATAAATTAATCTTTCTACATCTATCAAACCTAAAAAAATCTCTCAATCTTTTGTCTTTAAACATTTATCATTTTTCTTATTTTCTCTAACACACTCTAAAATTGTACACATATTGATCTATTTTTTAATACCTTCAAGTGGATTTCTCTAATTTGGTAGCAACTCTTGTAACACCCCAAATCCAGCCCATGCGTTAAGACCGGATCTGACATGTCACATGAGAAAAACATGTTAAATCCTTTTGAGAAAACGAGTTGATTTGAAATATTTGATAAAGTACTACAAACCTCGAAGGTTGTTTGATAAATCAATAATTTGAACTAGAAATCTTTATAAATCGTGACTTTTGAAAATATCATTGATAGTTCGAGAAAAACTTTCCGAGTTAAAATATTTGTAAAAGTTTGTTATGAAATCCATTTGTTAATCTATTTTGGGAAAACCTTTATTTAAGTTTTAGAAAAATTCCCATTTAAAATCATTCAAGCAAAATAGTAAGTACGACAAACATAAAGCAAAAATAAAATATTCCAGAGGCCTTATTACAACATAAAAACCCAAAATAGTAAGAGTAGTAAAATAAGCGGAAATAGAAATCTAAAGTTCAATAACACCATTACTGAAGTATGGCCTCCACCGAGTCATCCATGGCCCAAATCCACATCACCGAGCATTACCTATAAGGGTTAAGAAAAGGGGAGTGAGTTACAAGAACTCGAGTGAAATCCTTACAGTCATCCACTGGGCCTGAACCCATATAGCAATATCATGGGCCTAAGCCCTTTTACATAACAATCTTAAAATGAAGCAAATGTATGAATGTATGCAACCCAACCCATCCTAGATATCCATCCGCTACACACCACCCGTACCATCCCATCACACTGTGGGGATCAAGTCAACCCACCCCGCCAAACACACCAATCGCAGTAAGTTGCCATTTATATAATAATTTGATTGTGGCCAAGCCACCGAATCATAATGAAACATATTAACACACATTTTTGTGGCAAAGCCACCAGCTACACTTCTCTTCAACATTTTTCCCATCCTCTTGCGAAAAATTATGCAATGCCACATATATTATAAAACATAATAATTTCAAATATAAACAACAATCATCAATCCGAAGATTTGTTACGATAAATCAGCCCATTATCACACTTTGTAGTTCGGCCCATTAGGGTAATCTATCAAATCGGCCCATAGGGGCATTCTCATAATTCGGCCCATAAGGGTATTTTCGTAATTCGGCACTTTTAAGGATTTATAAGCAATACAGACCCATTAAGGCATTCTAGCAAATCGGCCCTTTAGGGGCATTTCCATGATTCGGCTCATAGGGGCATTTTCAATGATTCTAACTTAGGGAATTTTCGTAATTTTACAAATAATCCCTATTTTGACAAAACTCGTGATTTACGATGTTCAGTGCAAATCACTCGATTCATACCATTTTACTGATTTTGAGTTTTTAAGCAACAATGATCGATATTTCTAATATGATGCTAAAACACAGATTTACGGGACTTCGGTGAGATTACACACCTGATTACGGTAAGTATTAAACTCTCTTGATCGTCGGCACCTATGATAACATAACACTCGATTAATCTAATGAACGAGATTTTTATTAATCTAAATCTAAATCATCGATCTAAAATACTTACTCTCTAAATCGTGAACGACCACGATTTGTCGATTCTCACCGGATGATGGTCCACAACCCAGTGGTAAATCCCGAACCGCCGATACTGCCTTTCGTTTGAATTTAGGAATAGGGATCGCAGATCCGCTCCTTTTGTGTTCTCCACTCTCTTTCCCTTTCAAGTCGGTACCCCTAGCCTCTATCGGATAAAATCTTAGTCAGAACGATATTACGTTGATATGAGATGATTGACTATGGAAAAGATTCGGCTTACCACTAGAATCGTATGATCAACAAGTGGATAGATCGAGTGATTTAGTCCCTTAAAGATTATAAAACCAATTCCCAACGATTGTACAATGGCTACAGATGAGTCAAAGTTTCGACCTTCCACTATAACTCTACATTAGAAGTGATCACATTGTAAAGAGTTATGAAAGGAAGATATTTCGGTTGGAACAAAGTGAATATCCGAATGTTGATAGCACACATTCGGCTAGGAAAAAGAAAAGTAAAAAGATAGAATAGAATCACTTACCGATTGATCAAAGGAGTGAGTGTCAACACGAATGAGAAGAAATGATAAAGAAGAGATGAAGGGTTTGGCTATAGAGGAAAAATGAGCAAGAATATTCGGCTATGGGGGTATGGATTAGAGAAGAAGAAAGAAGGGTTGGAGAATTTTGTAAAAAGGAAAAGAAAGATGGAAAAGGAGTGCTTAACTAGATTCGGTTTTCCAAAGGAAAATGAGTGAAATAATTTGGTCTCAATGGCTTAGGTACATTCGGCAAACAAGAAAGAAATGAAGAAAATGCTCACTAATGGCTTGAAGTTTCGGCAAAGAGAAGAAGAAGTTTGGAGAAAATGACACAAAATAATGCTAAAAGGAATTTGGCCTAACAAGCACCAAATTATGCCAAATGACAAATAAAGAATTCGGCTACCCCAATACCCTTTCCCAAACCATGTTTTGCTTTGCCAAAAGGGATAAGTGTTGACCAAAAACACTTTCCAAAACATCACCCATGAAAAAGGCCAACATGTTCCCTTATCTTGCCTTTTTCTTTTGATTTCTTTCCTTACCCTCACCCTTGCCTAATTTCCTTAGCCACCATACCATAATTAAAAAGTCTTCCCTGCCTTAAATACCACTTTGGCCGACACTTAGGGAAGGAACACAAAAAAATAATAGTCAAAATTTGCACCAAATGGGATTCGAACCTCTTCCCTTAAAGTCCTCCATGTGACGCCACAACCTCTTTGACATATGCTCAATTATGCTAGCAAATTACTCACCTATTCCATAAGCCTTGATGCCACTTACTATCTCTCCTTAAAAGGCTTAAACACAAAATTTTTACTAGGGCCCAATTCAACCCCGAGCCTTCATAGAACCCCTAAACATACACAATTAATATTTTAGCTAGCCTCACACAAGATATCATGCAACACATAAAATTCTAAATTTTAGGATGTTATAATTCTACCCTTTAAAGAAAATTTCGGCCTCAAATTTACCTTGTTTTTAAAAGAGAGATGAGGATATTGTTTGCTCGATCGCGTCCTCGTGCTCCCACGTAGCTTCCTTCGATCCGTGATTACGCCATAGAACTTTGACTAACGATGCACCGACTTCCTTCTCAGCACCTTAACGCCCCGATCTAAAATGCATCTGACGCTCCTCTTCAAAGGATAAGTCGTCTTAACTCAACTTCCTCCACTCGGTACAACATGAGATGGATCCGAACGATAATGCCTTAACATAGAGACATGGAATACACTATGTATTTGACTTAACTCCGGAGTAACTCAAGTGATAAGCCACCGCCCAACACGCTTCAATACACGGTATGGTCCGATGAACCTAGGGCTCAACTTGCCCTTCCGTCCAAATCTAAAGATCTTTTCCAAGGGGAGACCTTCGAAAAGACTCGATCACCCACCGCAAACTCAATATCCTTACGCTCGATTCGCGCATTTCGATTTTTGTCTATCCGAAACTTCCTTTAACCGTGCCCGAATTATCTTTACTTTTTCCTCCGTCTTCAAAATCAACTCAGGACCCAATAATTGTCACTCCCCCAGCTCAGTCCAACAAGTACGAGTACGGCACCTACGACTATACAATGCCTCGTAGGGTGCCATCTAGATGCTGGATTGATAGCTGTTGTTGTATGCAAACTCTGCCAATGCTAGAAAATCTTCCCAATTACCCCTGAAATCAATCACACAGCCCCTTAACATGTCTTCCAAGATCTGTATTACTCTCTCTGACTGACCATCTGTCTGCAGATGAAATGCCGTGCTGAAGTTTAACCTTGTTCCCAAAGCTTCATGTAAAGCCTTCCAAAACCGTGATGTAAACCTAGGGTCCCTGTCCGATATAATAGACACTAGTACCCCATGTAACCTCACGATCTCCGCTACATACAACTTGGCCAACTTCTGTAATGAATAATCCATACGAACAGGTATGAAATGAGCAGTCTTCATCGACCGATCCACTATTACCCAAACGAAATCTTTCTTAGTAGGCGATAAGGGTAACCCACTAACAAAGTCCATCGTTATCCTTTCCCATTTCCATAATGGAATTTTCACCGGTTGTAGCAATCCCGACGGTAATTGATGTTCCGCCTTCACTTGCTGACATGTTCAGCACTTACTCACGAAATCAGTAACCTCCCGTTTCAATCCTGGCCACCAATACTGCTCACGGAGGTCTCGGTACATCTTATTTTTCCCGGGGTGCATAGCATATGGGCTACTATGCGACTCACGCAGAATCATTTGTCTCAACTCCGAATCTTTGGGCATACAAATTCTTCCGCGAAAACACAATACTCTGTCATTATTCAATTCAAAATCCCCTATCTCACCGTCTTCCATTTGCCGAAGTAAGGAACCCAACCTTTCATCTATTAACTGCTTCTCCTTAATCTGACTTACCCATGCGGGCTTCACCTGAAGTTCAGCTAGCAAACTACCATCTTCATACAGGCTAAGATGGGCGAACATCACTCTCAAGTCCGATATCACCTTACGACTCAACGCATCTGCCACTATGTTAGCCTTTCCGGGATGATACTCGATTGAGAAGTCATATTCTTTCAATAATTCTATCCACCTCTGCTGTCTTAAGTTCAACTCCTTCTGGGTAAGGAGGTACTTCAGACTCTTATGATCCGTATAGATAATCGACTTCTCACCATAGTGTCTCTAAATTTTAAGAGCAAACACCACTGCAACTAACTCCAAATCATGAGTAGGATAGTTCACCTCATGCGGCCTTAATTGACAAGATGCATAAGCCACTACCTTTCCCCCTTGCATCAATACACATCCCAAGCCCGTGTGTGACGCATCGCAATAAACAATGAACTCCTTACCAGCCTCAGGTTGAATCAATACTGGTGCTTCTGTCAGAATCTTCTTCAATTTCTCAAATCTCTCTTGCTGCTTATCTGACCACACAAACGGTACTCCCTTACGTAACAACTTAGTTAGGGGTGCAGCAATCAACGAAACTCCTCAACGAATCACCTGTAATAACCACCAACCCTAGAAACTCGAATTTCGCCCACGACTTCTGTGGTTTCCAAATCCAACACACCTCGACCTTCCGGGGATCAACTCTAATTCCTTCGGCAGACACAACATGCCCTAAAAAGGTCACTTCCCTCAGCCAAAATTCACACTTACTGAATTTGGCAAACAATTGCTTCTCCCTTAATATCTGCAATACTACCCTCAGATGCGAATCATGTTCTTCTTCATTCTTCGAGTACACCAAGATATCATCTATGAACACCACCACAAACTGATCTAAATAGGGTTGGAAGACCCTATTCATCATGTCCATAAATGCAGCTGGTGCATTAGTCAACCCGAACGGCATCACTAAGAACTCGTAATGCCCATAACGAGTTCGAAACGCAGTCTTATGAATATCAGTCTCTTTGACTTTAAGCTGGTGATAACCCGATCTCAAATCTATCTTCAAGAAAACTGAAGCTCCTCGCAGTTGCTCAAACAGATCTTCGATTCTCAGCAACGGATACTCGTTCTTGATCGTCAATTTATTCAATTGCCTATAATCGATGCACATACGCATCGACCCATCCTTCTTCTTAACGAACAAGACCGGCGCTCCCCACGGTGACACACTCGATCGAATGAATCCGCGATCCAACAACTCTTGAATCTGAGCTTTAAGCTCCGCTAACTCCTTCGGCGCCATTCTATAAGGAGCAATGGACACCGGAGCCGTTCCCGGACACAGCTCAATGCCAAACTCTACCTCCCGATCCGAAGGCAATCCTAGAAGCTCCTCAGGAAAGACGTCCGAAAACTCTTTCACCGTTCTGACACTTTCTATCGTCAACTCTTTGGCATCCAAATCACTGATAAAGGCTAAGAACGCTCCACACCCCTTTTCGCACCAACTTTTCGCGCTTTTAAAGCAGATACCACATTAGAAAGATAGTTTCTTCTTTCACCTATCAACATCGCTTCCTTATCCTCTGAAGTTTTTAGCACCATCTGCTTTGCAGTACAATCTAAGTTCGTACAGTGTTTCACCAACCAGTCCATGCCCAAAATAAGGTCGAACTCACCGAATGGCAGTTCCATCAAATCTGCTAGAAATATTTCCCCCTGAATCTCTAAGGGCACATCCCAAAACAACTTATTTACTATCACCGACTGTCCTAAAAGGCTAATTACAGTTGTTTCTCTAGCAGTAATCTCAGATCTAATGTTTAAGGTTCCAGACATATCACAAGCAACATACGAATGGGTGGATCCAATATCAATCAAAGCAGTAACAGGTACATCAGCTATGAAAAACGTACCGGTTATGACATCCGGTGCATTGCCATCCTCCCGACGTCTGACCGCATAGACCAACCCCGGGTCGTCTTGCCTCCGCGTTACCCCCTATTACCGGTACCTCTACCCGGTGCACCACGACCTCGCCCCACGCCATTACCACCTCGACTGCCCACGGCCTCTCGGCACCGCTGAGCGCCTCTGGCCGGTCGGATCATTATTACGAATAACCTGAGTCTGAGGAGGCAGTCGAGGGCAATCTCTAAGTCGATGGTCCTTGGAACCACATTTGAAGCAACCACTGGTTCTCTTCCAACATTCACCCAAGTGGAGTTTCCCACAATCCGCATGCAGGTCAGAGTATCGCGATTGGTAGCAGCTTGTATTCTCGTTCGAGCAGGCTCCTCATTCCTGGGCCTCTTCTGAAAACCTCTAGCAGGATTTGAGTACCCAGAGCCTCTCTTACTATTACCCCTATCATTGTCTCAGTTCTGCCGCTCTGAGTGTTTAGCTTCTTCAGCTATCTTTACTTTCTCCACCAGTGTGGCAAAATTCCTCTCCTTCTATGGGGCTATCAGTACCCACAACTCATCACGTAACCGGTCCTCAAAACGTACACAGCGTTCGTAGTCAATCGGCACTATTCCCCGGGCATACCGACTCAAACGCAAAAATTTTGCCTCATATGCTGCCACAGATTTACCTCCTTGGACCAGATTCAGGAATTCCTTCCTTCGGGCATCCACATAGCTAGCCCCGACATATTTTTCTTGAAATGCAGTTTTAAAGAATTCCCAGGTAATTCGATCGGCCTGAATGCCTTCCCGCACAGTGAGCCACCACTGGTACGCCTCGTCTCTCAGCAAAGAGACTACTCCTTTCAGTTTCTGCTCGGCGGTGCAATCCAAATCATCCATGATTCGCTCCACCGCCTCAAGCCAGTACTCCGTTATGTTTGGGGCAACTTCCGAGATACCCCTAAAAACCTCAGCTCCATTCGATCTGAGTCGCTCCGATATCGACCCACGAGATGCCGACCCAGTTCTTGCCCCAGCAACCCTTTCCAGAACTCGTAACATTGCTTAGGACAGAGCGTCGTCCTCTCTCATACGATCGTCTGACCCAACTTCAGTCACAGGTGACGCAGGTGCGTCCATTTCCGGCATATGCCCCGATGCCTCAGACACAACTCTAGTACCTCGGCCCCTACCACGGCCACGTCTACCGCGTCAATGTCCTCTAGCGCTCATATTTGCTAGTTCGATTTAATCTGATTAAGAGTCTTATGAATCAGTTATACTATTTCAGTGTTTATTAAACAATATTTTATGAAGTATATGAAGTAAATTCGTTTTCGCAAAACGCATCCTATAGTCTCAATCTCTATAGTTTTAGCTCCTAAAACTAAAAGTTCTAGAGTATTTCTACGGTCATATCACAATAATCATAATCATAAAATTATAACATTTACTTACTTGACTTGGTGCCGGATACTCATGGTGCCATACTTCATTTAGAAAATACATGTATAATTTAAAATTTAAACTGCTTTGAAAAAGTGTTTGAACCCAAACCACAGCCGAGTTTTGCAACCGGACTATGATACCATAAAATGTAACACCCCAAACCTGGCCCATGCGTTAAGATCGGATCTGACATGTCACATGAGAAAAACATGTTAAATCCTTTTGAGAAAACGAGTTGATTTGAAATATTTGATAAAGTACTACTAACCTCGAAGGTTGTTTGATAAATCAATAATTTGAACTAGAAATCTTTATAAATCGTGACTTTTGAAAATATCATTGATAGTTCGAGAAAAACTTTCCGAGTTAAAATATTTGTAAAAGTTTGTTATGAAATCCATTTGTTAATCTATTTTGGGAAAACCTTTATTTAAGTTTTATAAAAATTCTCATTTAAAATCATTCAAGCAAAATAGTAAGTACGACAAACATAAAGTAAAAATAAAATATTCTAGAGGCCTTATTACAACATAAAAACCCAAAATAGTAAGAGTAGTAAAATAAGCGGAAATAGAAATCTAAAGTTCAATAACACCATTATCAAGTATGGCCTCCACCGAGTCATCCATGGCCCAAATCCACATCACCGAGCATTACCTACAAGGGTTAAGAAAAGGGGGAGTGAGTTACAAGAACTCAGCAGTGAAATCCCTTACCGTCATCCACCGAGCCCGAACCCATATAGCAATATCATGGGCCTAAGCCCTTTTACATAACAATCTTAAAATGAAGCAAATGTATGAATGTATGCAACCCAACCCATCCTAGATATCCATCCGCTACACACAACCCGTACCATCCCATCACACCTGTGGGGATCAAGTCAACCCACCCCGCCAAAAACACCAATCGCAGGCAAGTTGCCATTTATATAATAATTTGATTGTGGCCAAGCCACCTGAATCATAATGAAACATATTAACACACATTTTTGTGGCAAAGCCACCGGGCTACACTTCTCTTCAACATTTTTCCCATCCCTTGCGAAAAATTATGCAATGCCACATATATTATACACATAATAATTTCAAATATAAACAATAATCATCAATCCGGAGATTTGTTACGATAAATCGGCCCATTATCACACTTTGTAGTTCGGTCCATTAGGGCAATCTATCAAATCGGCCCATAGGGGCATTTTCATAATTTGGCACTTTTAAGGATTTATAAGCAATACAGCCCATTAAGGCATTCTAGCAAATCGGCCCTTTAGGGGCATTTTCGTGATTCGGCTCATAGGGGCATTTTTGTAATTCGGAACTTAGGGGCATTTTTGTAATTTTACAAATAATCCCTATTTTGATAAAACTCAGTATTTACGATGTTCAGGCAAATTACTCGATTCATACCATTTTACCGATTTTGAGTTTTTAAGCAACAATGATCGATATTTCTAATATGATGCTAAAACACAGATTTACGAGACTTCGGTGAGATTACACACCTGATTACGGTAAGTATTAAACTCTCTTGATCGTCGGCACCTATGACAACATAACACTCGATTAATCTAATGAACGAGATTTTTATTAATCTAAATATAAATCATCGATCTAAAATACTTACTCTCTAAATCGTGAACGACCACGATTTTTCGATTCTCACAGGATGATGGTCCACAACCCGGTGGTAAATCCCGAACTGCCGATACTGCCCTTCATTTGAATTTAGGAATAGGGATCACAGATCCGCTCCTTTTGTGTTCTCCACTCGCTTTCCCTTTCAAGTCGGTACCCCTAGCCTCCATCGGATAAAATCTTAGTCAGAACGATATTACGTTGATATGAGATGATTGACTACGGAAAAGATTCGGCTTACCACTAGAATCGTATGATCAACAAGTGGATAGATCGAGTGATTTAGTCCCTTAAAGATTATAAAACCGATTCCCAACGATTGTACAATGGCTACGGATGAGTCAAAGTTTCGGCCTTCCACTATAACTCTACATTAGAAGTGATCACATTGTAAAGAGTTATGAAAGGAAGATATTTCAGTTGGAACAAAGCGAATATCCGAATGTTGATAGCACACATTCGGCTAGGAAAAAGAAAAGTAAAAAGATAGAATAGAACCACTTACCAATTGATCAAAGGAGTGAGTGTCAACACGAATGAGAAGAAATGATAAAGAAGAGATGAAGGGTTCGGCTATAGAGGAAAAATGAGCAAGAATATTCAGCTATGGGGGTATGGATTAGAGAAGAAGAAAGAAGGGTTGGAGAATTTTGTAAAAAGGAAAAGAAAGATGGAAAATGAGTGCTTAACTAGATTCGGTTTTCCAAAGGAAAATGAGTGAAATAATTTGGTCTCAATGGCTTAGGTACTTTCGGCAAACAAGAAAGAAATGAAGAAAATGCTCACTAATGGCTTGAAGTTTCGAAAAAGAGAAGAAGAAGTTTGGAGAAAATGACACAAAATAATGCTATAAGGAATTTGGCCTAACAAGCACCAAAGTTTGCCAAATGACAAATGAAGAATTCGGCTACCCCAATACCCCTTCCCAAACCGTGTTTTTCTTTGCCAAAAGGGATAAGTGTTGACCAAAAACACTTTCCAAAACATCACCCATGAAAAAGGCCAACATGTTCCCTTATCTTGCCTTTTTCTTTTGATTTTTTTCCTTACCCTCACCCTTGCCTTGTTTCCTTAGCCACCATACCATAATTAAAAAGTCTTCCCTGCCTTAAATACCACCTTGGCCGACACTTAGGGAAGGAACACAAAAAAATAATAGCCAAAATTTACACCAAATAGGATTCGAATCTCTTCCCTTAAAGTCCTCCATGTGACGCCACAACCTCTTTGCCATATGCTCAATTATGCTAGCAAATTACTCACCTATTCCATAAGCCTTGATGCCACTTACTATCTCTCTTTAAAAGGCTTAAACACAAAAATTTTACTAGGGCCCAATTCAACCCCGAGCCTTCATAGAACCCCTAAACATACACAATTAATATTTTAGCTAGCCTCACACAAGATATCATGCAACACATAAAATTCTAAATTTTAGGATGTTACAACTCTTCTTTTCTTTTCAAAATTTACTGATTAATCTCTAAAAAATAGGATAATAGCTTTTCTGGTGATAGATTAATATTTTTATGCAATATTTAATTTTTATTGATTAAATGATTTTGAGATATTAATTTTGTATGAGGTAATATTTTTAGAAGTTGATTAATACTAATCACTAAAAAAAATTAAGACTGCCTGAAATTGACACAGGTGGGTAGGTGGAGAATACCTAGGGGCGCGAGACAACTCTCTCTAAGGAACTCGGCAAAATAGCCCCATAACTTCGGGAGAGGTGCCTCCTCGCAAAGGGGGTCGCGGTGACCAGGCCCGGGTGACTGTTTACCAAAAACATAGGTCTCTGCAAAGTCATAAGACCATGTATGGTAGCTGAAGCCTGCCCATTGTCGGAAGGCCAAGGAGGTTGGTGACCTGATGACAGAGGAGCCGGCGACCGAAGCCCCGATGAATGGCGGCCGTAACTATAATAGTTCTAAGGTAGTGAAATTCCTTATCGGGTAAGTTCTAACCCGCACGAAAGGTGTAACAATCTGGGCTCTGTCTCGGAGAGAGGCTTGGTGAAATAGACATGTCTGTGAAAATGCAGACCACCCGCACATTAACAGAAAGACACTATGAACCTTCATTGTTCCCTGGGATTGGCTTTGGGCTTTTCTTGTGCAGCTTAGGTGGAAGGCGAAGAAGGCCTCCTTCCGGGAGGCCCGAGCCATCAGTGAGATACCACTCTAGAAGAGCTACAATCCTAACCTTGGGTCAGGACCTACGGGCCAAGGGACAGTCTCAAATAGACAGTTTCTATGGGGCGTAGGCCTCCCAAAAGGTAACGGAGCCGTGCAAAGGTTTCCTCGGGCCGAACGGAGATTGGCCCTCAAGTGTAAAGGCATAAGGGAGCTTGACTGTAAGACCCACCCATCGAGAAGGGACGAAAGTCAGCGTTATTGATCCGACAGTGCTGAGTGGAAGGGTCGTCGCTCAACGGATAAAAGTTACTCTAGGGATAATAGGTTGATCTTCCCCAAAAGCTCACATCAACGAGAAAGTTTGGCACCTTATGTCGGCTCTTCGCCACCTGGGCTGTAGTATGCTCCAAGGGTTGAGTTGTTCGCCCATTAAAGCGGTATGTGAGCTGGGTTCAGAACTCGTGAGACAGTTCGGTCTATATTTGGTGTGGACGTTAGAGCATTGAGAGGACCTTTCCCTAGTACGAGAGGAATATAATCTTAAATTTGCATTCCATGACACCAAAAATAATTAATTTTTGTGTTGTGTATTAATTTATCTCATATTTTGTGTAAATTGTCATAACAGTTCTATTTACTCAATTGTTCTTTAGTAAGTGGAAAAAAATTAAAATCTTCACTTTTTTATAGGATTTTATAAATATTAAATTTATATTATAAAATTGTTTGGTATATTAGTAAAAATTAAATATTTTATATCATTGTATTATTTTATAATAGTAAATCTTGATTTTTGAAAATTATTTATTTAATATTTTTAACAACATTTACAAAAGAAAATAATTAAACGAGTCATAAACAAATGTGAAAAAAGTATGCTTTGAGGAGCTATTGGATATCATGGTTCATTCATTATAGTTCACCTCTTCAAGAGTTGATCTTTCACTGTTTTGCAAGCACATTGGAGATACCTATCTGTTTGTGTTAGCTTTTATATCAATGATATCACCCTCACAGGCTATTCTCAGCACCATGTAAACCAGACTGTATAACAGCTTAATGAGCAATTCTCTTTAAAGAAAGTAGGCAAACTTAAGGTTTTTTTTTTACTAGAGGTTAACATAGTATCTCATGTATGCATCTAAGTAAGAGAAAGCATGTGGAAGATTTTATTTTTATTTTTTCAAAAGAACCAGAATGTCAAAAGCAAATCCTATGCCTACACTAATGGTATGCCAACCCCTAAACTCTCTACACTGTCGGGACAATCCTTAGAAGATGCCACCAGTTATAGAAGCACATCAGAGCCTTGCAATATGTGTCTTATAAGGCCAGACATAAGACTATTGTTAACATGGTGAACCAATACATGTAGCATGTAACACCCCATACCCGACCTAGACGCCAAATCGAATATCGAGATGCCACACCACCGTCTCGCTACTAGTTCATCTAAACGACATGGTATTTCTTATACATCTTTTTTTATCAATAATAACATAGCATTATCATGAATTATAAACCATACATTCACTTTATATTGATAAATCATACCAAGAATTCATAAAATAACACATCATAGGTATTAATTATGCATTAGAACAATTTAACAGATTTTCCCAAAAATGTTACCTAGGTATCGATACCGCCTATATGGTATCGATATTTCTTTTAAGTGGTACCGATACAACCTGGAAAATCAATACCAAACTAGAATTCGATTTCTTGCCAAATTTCAAAACGTCAAAAAATATCGATACCTTTCGCAAGGTATCGATAAATACACCCGAGTATCAATACTCGGGTCAGGGTATCGATACCAAATTGATATTCTGACTCCCTGCACTTTCAAAAATACAGAGGTATCGTTTCAAAAGCTTTAATATAGATACCTCTGCTACAGGTTACAAAAATTCAACATATAAAAGCATTTAAATCATTCAAACTTAGTCCCTACACATCATGCATCATTCACCTAGTCATATAAGCATCAAAATGTCTAAAAAATAAACCAAACACCATGTCCAAGTTCATAAGCTTCCAAACATACACCATATGCAAATTATCCCAAATACGTCTTAACAAAACCAATACAAATGTCTACCATGTTGCCTTTTTATTCCCTAGAACTAGAATAAGTAAAACACCTAATATAATGAATAAAGAATGGCTTGGATCAATCCCTCGACGGCCACACCTCTTACACTGGGAACGCAACTACTCTGCAAAGGATAAAATACAATCCTATTTGGTCATAGTGTATGATAATTTGACTCTTGAGTTTATGAAACTTTAAGTGGACTCTATCACCACTCATCGGATACACGGATCTCCAACACACCACACATGGACTCGTAGAGTCAAACATATCCCATAAGCGAAGCATATAGCTAATGCTCTCTAGCACACCAAACATATATATCCCAGTGAATGGAGCTTAGCTCACATTCCCTTATCTCTCCAAAATTGTCCCTGGGTCTCAGCACCCCACATATCACAACACATATAAGTGAGTAGTCACAATCCTATGGCATGCCAACTATATCCAACGGTCTCAGTAAGTCACAAGGCCAAAATATCCATAATGTCATCAAATATTACTTACCAATTATCCGCTCATATTCACCGCATAATCATATCATTAGCACATTATATACACTATCACATGGCATGAATAACATACACTTATATTTACCGTCACAACAGCAATCACAACATGTTCATATTTCATCATACCATACTTTTTTTATCACAATTTACAAACATATTTATCACATATTTAGAAAAGGTAGAAGAACACTTACACTCGGAATTTAGAGTAGGGGTTTAAGCTGTCTCTAAATTCTCAAATACACAATGAATCATCTACGAGCACCGATTCTAAAACACTTACTGAAATATTCGCTTTTGTCGAAAAACTGAAAGCTTAAACAAGCTTCTCTTTGCCTTTATCTCTACTCGTTGAAGATCTTATAGACTCCAACACTTCAACAAGATAAACCACACATATATTCAGTCAACAACCAGTCTATAACTCTCTTCAAACAGCCACAAATACGAGCTTAAGCTACATTCTTTTCTAACCAAAACTTTTACCATAATAAACTTAAAATTCGAATAACTCAGTCTACGCTTAATCTTTTCACATGAAACAAATTTCATTCATCTACGTATTCATCTACGACTAATTCCCAATTTTTAAACTACACAAAATTCGCGTTTTAAGGTATCAAGATTTTTCGACAAATTTTGACTATTACAACGAGAATTCATTAAAACCAGAGAAATCCTTAACGAAACTTCAAAGTTACTTTAGAAAGCTTCTAATTAGGTTAAAACTAAGTAAAAAAAAAACTATAAAACCAAATTTTTATCCACAAACTCGAAATTCACCATTAAAGACTCGATTTTCGAATTTTAATTAAAACATGCGATTTAACAGCTAAGAATTCAATTTCAAAGACCCAATAACATTAAAAACTAATGAGAATGCGAACGGTTACCTTTAATGTTAATAATAACAAGTTTTCAATACAAATCTAAAAAACCCACAAGTGGAGAAGATGATGAAATTGGTGAGATTTTTTAGAATTTCTTGAGGATTTAGAGAGGTTTAATGCTTGGAAATGATAGAAATTTAAAGTATTATAGTTTAGTAGTCAAAAAGCAATTGAGAGAGTGAGGAATAGCAAGGGACGACAACACTAAGGAGATGGGAAGAAACATTCGTGAAAATAACTGGGAATGGGGGTTTACTAGGTTGATTTTAAAAAAAAATTGGTTTAATTTTTCATAAAGACTCACAACTTTAACCCTTTTACAAATCAGTCCCTTTTATAAAATTAAAGACATTTAAAACTCGTTTCCAAAAATTGACTTAACTTTATGAAAAACATTGTCGAAAATATTATCGAGTACCAACCTTACGAAATTTCGAGCTCATATAAGCTAAAATTCCTAAAATACCCTTAAAACTCCTAGACCCTATTTTTGGGAGTTACGATTCTCCCCCATTAAAAAAATTGTCATCAAAATTTACTCGAGTTAACCAAATAGGGATACTAACATCTCATTGCTTCCTCGGTTTCCCAAGTAGCCTCTTCCAATTTGTGGTTGCGTTATAAAACTTTAACCAATGGGACTCTCTTGTTTCGCAACACTTTCACTTCATGGTCTAAAATGGTTCCTCATCAAAAGTGATATTAGGTTGAACCTCAATCTCCTCTACTGACACAATATGCGGCGAATTTGAACGATACTTCCAAAGCATAGACACATGGAAAACATTATGAATTTGCTCAAGTTTCGGCGGTAACTTGAGTCGATACGCTACTGGTCCAACCCTCTTGACAACCTCATATAGTCCAACATACCTTGGACTTCACTTACCCTTCCTATAGAATCTCAAAACCTTCTTCTATGGGGAAACTTTCAAGAACACCTTATCGTCAACTTGAAACTCTATATCTTGACGTTTCAAATCCACATAAGATTTCTGCTTATCTATTGCTACTTTCAACCTTTCACATATCAACTTTTCTTTCTTTTCGGTCTCATGAACTAGATCTGGTCCAACAACACGCTTTTCATCCAACTTCGTCTAAAACAAAAGAGTCCTACACTTTCTACCATACAACACCTCAAACGGTGCCATGCGAATACTCGCTTGGAAACTGTTATTGTAAGCAAACTCTGCTAAGGTCAGATATCGCTCCCAACTACCACTGAACTCAATCACACAGCTTCGTAACATATCTTCTAACACTTGAATTACCCTATCCGATTGATCATCAGTTTAGGGATGATAAGTCGTACTGAAAGTAAGCTACAATCCCAAAGCCTCTTGCAAAATCTTTTAAAAATTTGAAGTAAACCTCGGATCCTTATCAGAAATAATCGAAACTGGAACCCCATGAGGACGAACAATCTCAGCAATATATAACTCTGCCAACTTCTGCAACGAATAATTGGTACGCATTGCTAGGAAAAGTGCACTCTTCGAAAATCAATCAATTATAACCCAAACCAAATCCTTCTTCGACGGAGTCAATGGCAAACCCAAAACAAAATCCATAGTAATCATTTCCCACTTCCATTCAGGAATCGTAATAGGTTGCAACAGCCCCGAAAGAAATTGATGGTTTAGCTCTCACCTTTTAAAAAACCAAACATCGGGCCACAAAATCCGTAACATTACATTTCAACCCAGACCACCAATAAATCTCACGAAAAGCATGATACATCTTTCCGCTATAGGAATGCATAGTATAAGGGCTACTATAAGCCTCGGTAAGGATCGCTTGCCTTAAATCCACATCTTGCGGCAACATAATCTACCTCAAAAGTTCAAGATACCATCGTCATCTACATGGAAATCCCCCTTAATTCCTTGCTCAACCTATCGAATCCTCTTTAGCAAATCCCTATCTAATGATTGTTTTTTATTAATCTACTGCGACAAAGTCGGCCTCACTTGAATTTCAGCACATAAACCACCATCACTAGCTAAACTCAAGCGTACAAACATAGCTCTCAACTCTGTTATCGACTTCTTACTCAAAGCATCAGCAGCAACATTCATCTTGCCAATGTAATACTCAATCACACAATCATAGTCCTTTAAAAGCTCAATCCAATGCATTTACCTTAAATTCAAATCCTTTTGAAAGATGAGATGCTTAAGGCTCTTATGATCAGTGTAAATCACACTTCTCTTCATAAAGATAATGGTGCCAAATCTTAAGCGCAAACACCACAACAACCAACTCCAAATCATGAGTAGGATAGTTTAGTTCATGCGTCTTTAACTACCTTGAAGCATAAGTCACAACTTTACCCTCTTGCATCAACACACAACCGAGCCCTGAATACGAAGTATTACTATAAACCACAAAATCTTTTTCAGGTTCTGGCTGAATCAACACATGTGCCTTTGTCAGCACTGCCTTAAATTGACCAAAACTCTTCTACCTTTCATCAGTCTATTTGAATACCACACTCTTCTGAAGTAGCTTCGTTAAGGGTGTAGCAATGAGGAAAAACCCTTCAACGAATCTATCATAGTAACCAACTAAGCCTAAGAAACTCTGAATTTCAGTAACACTCCTAGGCAGCTTCCATTCTAAAATTGCCTCAATCTTCTTTGGGTCCACATGAATCCCTTCTGCTGAAACCACATAACCTAAGAATGCCACTTCCTTAAGCCAAAATTCACATTTACTCAACTTCGCAAATAGTTGTTTATCTCGAAGAAGCTGTAGAACCACCCTTAAATACTTATCGTGATCCTCCTCAAAATGAGAATACACCAAAATGTCATCTATGAAAACAACCACAAACTGATCCAAGTATGAATGGATTATTCGGTTCATCAAATCCATGAACGCAGCAGGGGCATTACTTAATCCAAACGGCATCACCAAAACTCATAATCCCCATACCGAGTCCTAAAAACAGTTTTCAACAAATTCGACTCCTTCACCTTCAATCAGTAATACTCAAACCTTAAATCAATCTTCGAGAACACTGTTGCACCTCAAAACTAATCAAACAAGTCATCAATTCGAGGTAAAGGATTATTATTCTTAATAGTCAACTTATTCAACTTTCTATAGTCAATACACATCTGCATCGTACCATCCTTTTTCTTAACAAATAAAACCGATGCATTCCACGGAGATACACTCGGTCGAATGAACCCTCTATCCAACAACTCTTACAACTGAATTTTTGACTCCTTGAGCTCTTTTGGTGCCATGCAATAGGGCGCAATGGACACCGGTGCAGTACCAGGATAAAGCCCAATTCCAAACTCCATTTTTCTTTTCGGCGGCAAGCCAGACAACTCCTCAGGAAACACGTCAGGAAAATCCCTAACGGTTCGAATATCCTGAACTCTCAATTCCTTACTAATTGAATTCATCATATAAGCCAAATAAGCTTCACAACCTTTACCCATCAACTTTTCAACCTTTATAGTTGAAACCACGTTAGACATAAACCAGATCTTTCGCCAACAACAATTTCCAACCCATCACTATCTCTCAAGGTAATTTGCTTAGTCTCAAAATCTACCTTAGCCTTATGCTCAGTTAACCAGTTCATACCCAAAATAACATCAAACCCGTAAAATGGTAGTTCCATGAGATTAACAGAGAAAAAGTGCCCTTGTATCATAAGAGAACACCTACGATAAACCTTATTCGCAAAAAAAAACTATCTCTAAAGGAACTAATTACAGTCATTCTCATATCAATAGTCTCTACAGGAATCCCTAACTTACAAACTAATTCACACAGAATATATGAATATGTAGAATCAAAATCAACTAAGGCAAACAATAGGATAGATCGCAAAGTGAAAGTACCTGCAATAACATCAGTTGGATCTTGATCCTCATGTTCCCTAACAGCATAAACCTGAGCGAAACCACCAGATTCAACCTATGAGGCAACAGTGTGAACAAAAATTCGTTGCCCAATCGATCTCCCATTACCTCTATCGCGCCCATGACCCCTAGCAGACACAATAGTAGGTGTCGAACTCTAAGTCTGAAATACCTTTATTCTATTCGAACAGTCCCTAAAAAAATGTTCTTTCGAACCACACTTATAACATCCACTTGTCAACTTACGGCACTCTTCAAGATGCCTACGATCACAATGGGCACAAAACGGCCATTCAGAACCACCAGTCGAACCACTAGTGCTAGTCACAACATTACTCTGTTGTTTAGAATGACTCGATCGAAACCCACGTCTCACACCCCTATCAGAGCTGTAATTATCACGCCCCCTCTCAGGCGGATGTTTAAAAGAACCATCGAAAGCCCTCTTACTAGTATCAGCCACTACAGAATGAGCTACCTTAGCCAAAGTCTCCTCTACAGCCTTGGTTTTTTCCACAAACTCATCAAACAACTTTGTATTTTAAGTCACTAAATAAACTCGAATCTCACGATTGAGCCCAAAGCGGAACCTCTTACAACGATCATTCTCAGTCAAAACCATCTCAGGAGCATACTGACTAAGGCACACAAACTCTGCCTCATAGTCAGCTACAGGCAAACTACCTTGCACAAGATCAAAAAATTCCCGCTTACGAGCTTCCATATACTACTCGCCCATGAACTTCCTCCTAAAAACATCAATGAAGTAATCCAAGTCAAACGATCAGTTGTCGTACCTCTCTTAACCATATTCCAACAATGATGCGCCTCCTATTAAGTAGGGACACGGTACAACCCAACCTTTCCTCATCAAAACAGGACATCTACTCAATGATCTTTTCCACTCCTTCCAACTAGTACTTAGCTACAATCAGATTGGTCCCTTTAACCCAGAAAACTCTTTACCACCAAATGCCTGAAGACGTTCTCGATTCACAGGTGTAGGAGCAAGGTTAGCATCAGCAATCCGCTGAAACACTCCAATTATCGCTTCCATCAGAGGGCCTACGCTCTCATCAAGTATATTTACCATACGCGACGACACATGAGGTGCAAAAGATGTACCATCCTCTTAAGTACTAACTTTCACATTCATGTATTTATGAGGCATATCTAATTATCTAGGATACATACACAACCAAATAAACAGTGTGAGTGATGGAAAGATGATCCAAGTCTCGTTCCTGCAAAAAAGTTTTAGAACTAAAGGCAATATGTCCTCATTCCTACCCCAAATGCATCACAATCAAGAGATATCTCATGTGATTCAACAATCAAAACAGTTTAATCACTTGGGTTTCAAAGATTCATGGGTTAGGAAACCCCAATCAACATATCAACAACAACCACCTAGGTCTCAGAGTTATTGAACCTAGACTCTAATACCACCAAATGTAACACCCCATACCCGACTTGGACACCATGTCGACTATCGAGATGCCAAACCACAATCTCACTACTAGTTCATCTAAACGACATGTTATTTCTCATGCATCTTTTTTTTTATCAATAATAACATAGCATTACCATGAATTATAAACCATACATTCACTTTATGTTGATAAATCATACCAAGGATTCATAAAATAACACATCATAGGTATTAATTATACATTAGGATCATTTAACAAAATTTCCCAACAATGTTACGTAGGTATTGATACCGCCTATATGGTATCGATATTTCCTTTAAGTGGTATCGATACCACCTGAAAAATCGATACCAAACTAGAATTCAGTTTCTTGCCAAATTTCAAAACGTCAGAAAATATTGGTACCTTTCACAAGGTATCGATAATTACACCCCGAGTATCGATACTCGGGCCAAGGTATCGATACCAAATTGGTATTCTAACTCCCTGCACTTTCGAAATTATAGAAGTATCGTTTCAAAAGCTTTAATATCGATACCACTGCTACATGTTACAAAAATTTAGCATATAAGAGCATTTAAATAATTCAAACTTAATCCCTAAACATCATGCTTCATTCAACTAGTCATATAAGCATCAAAATGTCTAAAAAATAAACCAAACACCATGTCCAAGTTCATAAGCTTCCAAACATACACAATATGCAAATGATCCCAAATACGTCTTAACAAAATCGATACAAATGTCTACCACGTTGCCTTTTTATTCCCTAGAACTAGAATAAGTAAAACACCTAATATAATGAATAAAGAATGGCTTGGATCAATCCCTCGACGGCCACACCGCTTACACTGGAAACGCAACTACTCTGCAAAGGATAAAATGGAGTGGGTGAGTTTAACAAACTCAGTGAATGCCTAGAACAACCATTATGCAAACAAGTCGTCATGCATCAACAAAACAAAATACAACATTCCCAAAACGTAATTAACTAAGTATCATAATTCATATATTTAGTCATATTCCATGCATTCTTTTACACTCTATTTATACAAACGTTTAGGCATACATATATATATTGACACATATAAATCACATATAAGCACATATAATTACATACAATCATATTTAGTCATAGTGTATAATAATTTGGCTTTTGAGTTTATGAAACTTTAAGTGGACTCTATCACCACTCATCGGATACACGGATCTCCAACACAGCACACATAGACTCGTAGAGTCAAACATATCCCACAAGCAAAGCATATAGCTAACGCTCTCCAACACACCACACATACATATCCCAGTAAATGGAGCTTGACTCACATTCCCTTATCTCTCCAAAATTGTCTCTGGGCATCAGCGCCCTACATATCACAACACATTTAAGTGAGTACTCACAATCCTATGGCATGCCAACTATATCCAACAGTCTCATGAAGTTACAAGGCCAAAATATCCATAATGTCATCAAATATTACTTACCGATTATTCGCACATATTCACTGCATAATCATATCATTAGCACATTATACACACGGTCACATGGCATGAATAACATAATCATATTTGCCGTCACAACAGTTATCACAAAATGTTAATATTTCATCACATCATAATTCTCTTTATCACAATTCACAAACATATTTATCTCATATTTAGCATAGGTAGAAGAACACTTACACTCGGAATTTAGAGTAGGGGTTTAGACTACCTCTAAATTTTCAAATACACAACGAATCATCTACGAGCAGTGATTCTAAAACATTCACTGAAATATTCGCTTTTGCCAAAAAATCAAAAGCTTAAACAAGCTTCTCTTTGCCTTTATCTCTACTCATTGAAGGTCCTATCGACTCCGACACTTCAACAAGACAAACCACACATATATTCAATCAACAATCAGTCAATAACTCTCTTCTAACAACTACAAACACGAGCCTAAGCTACATTCTTTTCTAACCAAAACATTTAGTACGACAAACTTAAAATTCAAATAACTCAGTCAACGCTTAATCTTTTTGCATAAAACGAATTCCATTCATCTACTTATTCATCTACGACTAATTTTTAATTTTTAAAATACACAAAATTACGACCTTTAGTGTATCAAAATTTTTCAACAAGTTTTGACTATTACAACGAGAATTCATTAAAACTCGAGAAATCATTGACGAAACTTCAAAGTTACTTTAGAAAGCTTTTAATCAGGTTAAAACTAATTGAAAAACATTTAAAACCAAGTTTTTATCCACAAACTCGAAATTCACCATTAAAGACTCGATTTTTGGCTTTTAATCAAAACATACGATTTAACGGTTAAGAATTCAGTTTCAAAGACCCAATAACACTAAAAACTAATGAGAATGCAAATGGTTACATTTAATAAGAAGAATAACGAGTTTTCGATGCAAATCCAAAAAACCATAAGTGGAGAAGATGATGAAATTGATGAGATTTTTGTGTAATTTCTTGAGGATTTAGAGAGGTTTAAGCCTGAAAATGATAGAAATTCAAAGTATTATAGTTTAAGAGTTAAAAATCAATTGAGAGACTGAGGAATAGCAAGGGACGGCAACACTAAGGAGATGGGAAGAAGCATTCGTGAAAATAACTGGGAATGGGGGTTTATTAGGTTGATTTTAAAAAATTGGTTTAATTTCTTCATAAAGACTCACAACTTTAACCCTTTTACAAAGCAGTCCCTTTTCTAAAATTAAAGATATTTAAAACTTGTTTTCAAAAATTGACTTAACTTTATGAAAAACATTTTCGAAAACATTATCGAGCACCAACATTATAAATTTTCGAGCTCATATAGGCTAAAATTCCTAAAATACCCCTAAAACTCCTATGTCCTATTTTGGAGTGTTACATAGTAGCCATTGGATTCACACTGGTGGGCAGTGGAAATAATCCTTCGATATCTTAAAGGTAATATCAATCATGGGCTATTGTTCAAATCAATTTCACCACTCAATCTCTTGGGGTTCTCCGATGTTGATTGGGCTAGTTCAATTGACGATGGCAAGCATACTTCTGGCTAATGTGTTGGGTCTTCGACAAAATCAAGGGATAACTCTATTACACTGGCATTGCTGCCCATCCAGTGCTTTATGCTTGAATGAAGCATGTTGAGCTTGATATTTAGTTTGTGCGAGAAAATATAATACTCAATTTCTCTCAAAACAATCTATTTTCATAATTTTTCTTTTTCTTCATATTTTATTTCTTCCGTCAAGATCTTGAATCTTGATGCCAATAGCAGATTCAAGAAAGTTTAATATATAAGAGTAAAAGCAAAGAGAAGAACAAGAGAACGAGAGAGAGAGAATTGAGAACGAGCAACCAAATTCCTTGAATGAATTTTCTGTGCACAACCGTTCCTCCCTTAAAACTACTGAAAGAGGAAACTGACTAACGGCTACTCGGTTACAGCAGCTGTTAACAGACAGCTGTTATAACACCAAAATGCACCGTTTGGATTATAGCCATACTAACCGTATAACTAAAGACCAAAACGAACCATTTAACTAAAAGGCCAAAACACACCGTTTGAGCCACTAACCCTTCCCTCCTAAACAACTAACTTCTGCTGCAACGGTAATAACAGAAATACAAACATGCTTATTAACAGAATTTCAAATCCTCCCATAACACTACATCTTGCTGGCATGGCATGCACTAAACTCTAATTCAAGCCCACATTACCATCATCAATCATAACATTACTAAACAGCCTCCTTTCCATACTTAATAATTTGCAATTGAAGTGCAAACTTTTTGAAAGCACATTTTCAGGGATATTATGTCAATTTATGGGGCTGATTTTTTTTAGTTCATATCGAGTAAGGTTATAATATAAGATAATGGTGTTCACTCTCTCAGTCCTATAATCAGATCAAAAGTTTAATCCAAAGAAAAGAACTTAGACTTGAGCAATATTTGTTTGGCCGCATTTATTAATTTATTTATGTGTAACATGCCAAAATACAGAGAGGAAAGGTCTATCTACTGATCAAACATTGTTCTGACAATTTAGATAGCATGACAAAAACAAGCATCAACCTAAGGCCACCAGACACTAATCATTCTAATCATGTTGTTGACAATGACATGAGGAAAGTCTACGATTTATGCCATTGCAGTTTCTTTGATGCTATATTGAGTGTAGTAGCTCTATACCTTGACAAGTAAGAAGATCCGAGTAGGTCCCATATGTCCTTCTGCAAGAGAGAAATGTAACAAGGAATGATTTAATGGAGTTTATACATTTTTACAGGTATCAAATGTTATCAGAAAAATAAAACAACTCTAACCTCGATATTGAGGGGTGATGTGGTTGGAGCATATCTCTCCACAACTTTGCCTTCTTTATTCACCAAAAACTTTGTGAAGTTCCACTTGATTGCATCTCCGAAGTATCCGCCTTTTTCTGATTTTAGAAATTTGTATAGAGGTGCAGCATTCTTTCCATTTACCTCGACCTGCAATAGTCAGATATGACGTATAAGAAACCATAGGTTTGTATGCATATTTATCGACTTTCAACTCCTCCCTAAAGAGAGAAACTTTTGTGTCACAGTCATATTCTCACAACCCAACCCAGCTCATTGGATATGGCTTGTGTAGATCAATTGACACCCGTTTTGCAAAGTGCACTCATTTGTGTGTTATGACATAGGTTCCATTTTCATGCTAAGGAGGCTAATTATTTTCCTGCTAGGTCACCATATTGCTGGCATAAGTAGTGTGGGATAAGATAGAGCCATAGAGGGGAAAGCTATATTTGTAGTTCAACAGACTACATTGTTGATTGTAAGAGGACCTAAAAGAAGTACACTTTGATCCAAAAGCAAAGAATGAATAATACAATAAACGTTAACAACGGATAAATATTCATAACAGATTGCACGCATCTACGTGGTTACAACCTTATAAAAAATTGGAAATTCTGCTTTGAACATTGAGCATGTAGCTTCCTGAATTTGTTCATTGGTTCCTGGTTCTTGCCCCCCAAACTGGTTGCAAGGAAATGCTAAAATCTCAAATCCTGCATAACATTTATAAGCTTCAATTCAAACAATTAGACAGAACATAAAAAGGTCTCCAATTTATGACAAATGACAGACCTTGGTTTTTGTATTTTTCATACAAAACATTGAGTTCCTTATAGTTTGATTGGGTTAAACCACTGCCAAATGGAGAAAAATGATATTTAACATGAATAGCTATGACGTGTAAGTCATTGATGAAGAGTTATGCTAAAAAATCAGGCCATATAACTGATCAAGCAGATTACCATTTTGAAGCAACATTCACTATAAGAACAACTTTCCCTTTGTATTCACTTAAACTTACATCATTTCCACGAATGTCCTGCAGATTGTAAAAAATGAAGTTTATTCAGTTGAAACTTTGTTGACGTGCCTCAGTTCTACCGAGAGCCCTACAGGTTTACAGACCAAAGGGTATATCACACAAGTCCAATATTATCTTCGGTCAGGGTTTTGTATTCTTACTCTACTAACAGTCCTGACGAGTTCACATAATGACAGTGCCTCAAAATGCCTGAACAGGCAAAACTATAGCAAACTAGGAATTTGCACACATTGGACTTAACCCCATACCTATGGCATATAAATCATTTATAGGGAACACTTGAGCTAGCTAGGCCAAGACCCTTGCCATAAGCTTTCTTTTCAGAAACCATGTGCCGCATTCATGGCTTATACCTGTTGAGGCAACACGAGAGGCTCCTACTTTGTGAACTCGTAAATCTCTTGGCAAAGATGGAAACAAAGCCTCAATCGAGGATAATACCGGACTTGTTGATGTACTCCTCGACCTGTGACTCCCAAGCTATCGGCAAAGTCGAAGCACATCAACAAAGCTTTAACTTCCTTTTCCCCTTTATTAAACAGATATTGATGCGCATGATGAATAGTTAATAAGAGCGATGATAATTACACGCAGGGAGTAAAGCAACAAGTAATTCGACAGTAAAACAAATCCAGGCCCAGCAGCAAATAAAGAAAATTTGGGGGAAGTAAGTAATTCAAGTTTTAAAGGATAAAAATAAATAAAATTCAATCCCCACTCCCAACATAGACATAGTATTAGTGGATGGGTATCCAAATTGCTAAAAAAGAAGAAATAAATACCTTGACAGTGAAGTCGTAAATGGATTCTGGGGAGGCGTCTTCAGCCATGTTATCAATATGAAGCGGAGAAGATGGTGATGGGTATGTGTGAAATTGAAAATACAGAAACAACGCAAATCCCAGAAATAGCAGAGAAACCAAATTGCTAAATTTCCAGTCCCAATACATTTTTTTTTTTTATTTACTATAGTTTCTTGCCTTCCACAATGCACTGCTGCTACCAAATTTCAGTGTTTATTAATGACTTGACTCGTAAGATTTGATTCTAGAACTACAAATAATTATAAAAGTTGTTACCATATATTTTTAAACTACTCACTATATTATTAATAAATTTATATTTTATCACTTAACTTTAAAAAATTATAAAATAGTCACTAAACAATTTAAAAGTTTTTATTTAAGTTGTTAGACTATTTGAAAGTTTTTATTTAATTTACTACACTGTTAAGTTTTTTTTTAAAAGTTGGTTGGAGCTCAGATAAAAACTTTCGAATAATTTAATGACTTAAATAAAATTTTTAAATAGTTCAGTGATTATTTTATAACTTTTTGAAGTTGAATGATCAAAACATAAACTTACTAATAATTTAATGACATTAAGTCTTGTTTACCTTATTTTTATTTATCTATTATTTTTTTAAAAATAATAGTTTTTTTTTCAAATATTTCTAATTCGTCTCAATTTAATATTAAGTAAATTAGTTCTTCGGAAAAAATAAAGAAATTTAGCCCTATTAATTTAAAAATTGAGCAACTAAAAACAATTAATAACATCGTCATTATTTTTCATTAACTTATCCTATTTAATTTCTCATTTTTAAAATAAATAGAGATTAAATTATTTTATTTTTTTTATTCTTTTGAGAGGGATTAATTTTCTAAATATCAAAACTAAAATAAACTAAATAGTTCTTTTCATCATTTTTAATCCAGTAAATATTTTTTTATTTATTTTAGGATAATTATTAATATTTTTTGGGTGTATTTTTTCAATAGTCCTTTGTGTTCATATTATTGATGAAAAGTTTTATATATTCATGTTTTATATTTAAATTGTTTTTTAATTACTAGTTGATACTATTTAAATAATTTATAATTTGATTAACATATATTTTAATTCTTAAATTTGTATTTAATTGGTACTTAATTTTTTTTACTAAATAATCTTTAAAGATCTTGAATTTTTTCAAAAAAAAAATTCTTTTTGTTTTTACTCAATTGAGCTCTTAAATGTCAAAATTTCAATCAATTATGTCCTTTTAACAGTTAAAATTTACAATCAAAAATTAAAAAAAAAAGTAATTATAACTGTTTTGGAGGTTATTTTCACCACACGACATATCAGGATTGTGTCACGTGAGAAATTTTGGTGTTTTATATTTAAAATCATTAAAATTATTAAAAAAAATTGTACAAAAATATTAAAAATATTAAAAATTTATAAATATAAATGACACAAAAATTGTATATATTATAAAAATTATTAAAAAATGCAAGAAACACTAAAAATATTAAAATAATAAAATATATAAATTAAAAAATATAGAAAATTGTTTAAAATATTATAAAAATATAGGAAAGTGCAAAATATTTATAAAAATGAAAAATAATAGAAAATTATAAAAAAATCATATAAAATATTAAAAAATTTAAAAACATACAATTTTCTATATAACCTCAAGGAGACTCATGTATACGAGAACAACAAATAGCTTCAGAGATCAAATGATGGCTAGATTTTTTATGATTGCCCCCCTTGATTTTTATAGTTTTTATTTTTAATAGTTTTTTAGATTTTTCTTATAAATTTATATATTTTAATTTTTTTCCTGTACCATTATATTATTGGTTGTTAGTGCCAAACCATTAACTAAGTTGGTACTTTTTTTAAATACCTAATCAACTTCATCAAAAAAATTTATTATATGGCTCTGATAACTAATAACACAATGTCACATGACATCCACAAATTATAACATGTGGTAAGTCTTTTTTGAAAATAAAAAATTAAAAATAAAGAACGAAACTCTAAAAACTTCTCTTTTGTTTTACCTATGCCTTTTTCTCCCTCCCGCTAATTCTCTTTTTCTTTCTTCATCACATTCACTCATGTGCATTCTTTTTTTTTCTGTTTGTAAATCTATTTTATGGATATCTTTGTTGTCTTCATAAGTTGTGATGGACAAATGACGATGTTTGTCGTCGTTAAAATTCCATCGGCCACCAACAGTTTCTCTTGAAAAGTTTATGACTCTTTATCAGCTTCTTAATTTATTTTTGTTTTGAAAGTATTTTAAAATAATAAATGATATCATGAGTCGGTTTGGACCTGGGTTGTTTAAAGTTATATATATTATTTTTCATTGTTTAATAAGTCTTCACTTTTAGAAGTTTTTGTTTGCTCTTGTAGTACATTTTTTAGTCTTGCTTTTGGAAGTGATTTTAGGGATGATTTTGTCTCCGTCCTCTCTAGTTGGTGGATGCTCGATTCTTTTGCCGATTTTTGTCCACTGCTTTGGTGGATGCTCATGCCCACCACTTTAGACCATTCGAGCTAATTTCCTTATCATATTAAATGCTTGCAATCAAGGGTGAAGCCAGAAAATTTTTTTAGGAGTGGCCAAAATGAAATTTTAAATTTTAATAGTCTAAATCTTTATCATTTTTAAAAGATTAAATCAAATTTTTATAATTTTAGGAGGGGCCAAAGTGCAATTTTACTTTTACTAAATTGAAATTTTAAAAATTTCTAAAGGGCTTAAATAGCAATTTTTCATTTTTTAAGGGGGGTCGGGGCCCCTATCAAACCCCCTAGATTCGCCTCTACTTGCAATCAATCCAGATATGCTCAAAGTTTGTGAATAAGTGATTGTTTGATAATAAGCAAAGAATACCGCCTTTCTACTAAACAAGATGTATTGAACTCATAATTCATTAGATACTTTTTATGAATGTCAACTAAGTATCGTAAGTAAATTGGTCTCGATTGTTCAATTATTTAATAACTAGAGTCATTCTTGATAAATGATCACTATGAGTCAAACTCAATAGAATTTGATCAATCTTTTTTCATGTCGTTAAAGTGGAGAACTGAACCAAGAATTCTCTTTCTTTATCATCAATCGAATCATTGTTCCCGACCCAGGATTCTATTTTCTCATCAATCCAATCACCGCTCACGTTTTTTCTTTTTCTTATCAATGAATAAATCTCTTTACTTGTATGACTTAGATGTCTCGTATTTCTCAAAAAAATGATTTGATTGATAAAATTTGATATTATACTTATGAGATTAATGATATAGATGAGATTGATATTCAAATATTTCTTCTTAGAACGTATTGATTTGACCCCATAAACGGGACCACCATCCCATAGCATGTTGCCGTCAAAAGCAAAACCCCGCATGACAGAACCAATTGTCAACGTGCCATAATATTCTATTAATGCTGAAGCTAAAACCTTTTTTGTGTTAATGGAACTTATCATTCCCAGTTTACGACAAGTGTTTGTTGTTTTTTTCCTAAATTTTATAATTCCATTCATGGAATGGATTAATGAATTTCACTTTTAAAAAATTAAAAAATTAAAAATTTATAAAAATACATGTATAAAAAGTATATAAAAAGTTTCTTAAACCCTCCCCTAAAAAATTCTTATGAATGTCATGTGATTTTACTAATTGACATAAGATCTTAATGATGTAATAATTAGAATTTTATTTTTTTTTTGCAAAAGCTCTTAAAGTGGGACAAAATAAGAATTGGAAATAAATTGTTACTTGCAACTATTTGAATTGGTTAAGATAATAAAAGCCTTGATTTGGTCATAGTCATACATACTAACCTGCAAAAAGGATTTCAAAGTTTTTCCAAGGCTCCATGCAAATATACTAAAAATGCTATAACAATCAAGAAAAATCTGAGTGAGAAGGCATGCATGCAACATTGGTCGTTTGCCGTAGTGCTGTTTGTTACTGCTATTCACAAGTAATACCTATGATTATCGTGTCACTAATATGTCAACGTTGAAAATTGCTCTTTGACTTGGCCTGTAGACACCTGGATCGAGGGATAACAGGATCACAAGATCGAGCATAAAAACAACTAAACAAACAAGTACTATGAAAATTGACAGCAAATCTAAGACTTACGTTTTCAAATGCATCACAATTGATAATCCTAAGCTAAAAGTTTAAAGGATGAAATGAAGAATACGAGTGTGTGTGTGTGTATGTATGCATGCATGCATGCATAAGTATAGCATTGTTGAAAATTAAAATTAGCTCACACTGTTTTAAAATAATAAAATAATAATAATAGCTCACACAATTAAAGAAAGAGCTCGACTTCGATATGAATTATGATATCTAGTGACAGAAAGAAAAAGGATATTGCTCCATCTTGACACAGTAAAAACTGAGAAGCTGATGAGATGGGTAACAAAACATCAACTATGAGATGAAAAGAATGAATCTTAAAGAAGCTTTAAGGTGTTTACAAAAAATGCCCCCCTCTGTTTACAAAAAAAAAAAAAAAAATTCCAATAACTTGCTCAGGAAGTAAGTCAGTCTCACCTTTGATTTCTTTAGCGTTTGTCACATCTGCGGTAGCTTAGAAAAGTTCAGCTAGCTAGTGCGTGCTTCCTTGATAGTAGCTTTACTGATGATTCCCCCCTAGGGGCAGCTCTTCTTTTGGCTTGGATTTGCCATTATGACATGAAACGTAGGAACAAGGTTACTTGATGAGGAAACATCAAGAGCTGCTCTCTTCAAGGCACTGTTTACATGCTTCCGTGTCGATTGGAAGTGAACTGTACAGAGAGAACAACAGGCAGATCTAAGTAAATAAAATCAATATTCAGTATCCTAGCCTAGCTATTATCAATTTCACAAAACCTCAACTTCCTTGATTAAGCAATCAAATGTCGTTTCTCATTCTAATTCCTCGAAACTTAACAAAGTACATAGCTAACAATAAATTTTAAGGGGTGTCGAAAGTTATAAAGCAATTCATCACATGAAATAAAGGAGCAGAATGAAGGAATACCCATTAAATAAAGAACAATGAAAGAAGAATAGAGAAAAAGTCAAGAGAGACATAGAGATACCTTTTGATCACGTATGTGCAAGCCTTGTAAAGTTCCTGCTTGGAATAGGAGAGAATATAGAGATGGCAAAATCTAGTCACAGCCATGGCTTTGAACTTACATTCAACAAATAAAAATGTTGATTGTTCTTAAAATCAAGCTAAAACTATTATTATTAACATGAACATTATCATCAGGGATTTCAATGTTATTGATAATAGGATTAATAATAACTTGTGCATCACCAATCTCTTGACCATAGTTTTGCTTGAAAGGGCTGATACCAAACTTCCGATAATAGTTCCTCCTGTACTGGATCTTGAGGTTTTCCATAAGAGCCCAGTAGTGATCTCGGTAACATCAAGAAAGCTGCCTGAAGTGCTATAACCGGCACTTGATGTGCTTGCGTGTGATTGGTGCTGCATGAGAGAACAAAGTCCAGTGATAAAATAGGTAGGAGAAGACATATTTGATAATGACATTGACAGCAGCCGCAGTTTGACTAGAGTACCAAGATTAACAAGCAAAAGGGGGAAAAAACACCGTGAAACTCAATAGTAAAATAACAAATGGCTTTCAGTTTTAAATCTTAAAATCACTCGCTGGTTTCTAGTTCCTAAAGTTTCAAGTGGTAACTGCGGGTATTTAAGGGGGGGCAGTGGGAAGGAAAAACACGCAAAGATTACAAAGCCATAAATGCGATCTATAAGCCTTTCAGAACAACTCATTTCGAACTTCAGAAATCTGTAAGAACATAATGGAAGCAAGCAGTTATGAACAGATTAATGGTAACAGCATTAGCCATTAAGAAAAGATGCATCACATCCAACTTAAAGTTCTTTATCTCAACAAAATTATAACAGTAAAAGAATTACATGACAGATATACAAATACAACCATTTTACCGCAAGCAAAATGAAAAACAAGTGCATCTGCAAATGCATTAAAGTACCTAATATTGTTTAAATGAATTCCTAATAGCTAACAAATATTAATAAAGATGTTGCTCTTGGGTGTGTGAAAGTTGCTCTAAAGGTAATATTATGATTGTAACTTCACTCAAGGTATTGGAAGAGATGGGATAAAGGTAAATCCTGCATTTATTTAATAAAATGTGAAATGCATTAACATAACTTTAAAAAAAAAAATTGCCTTGAGCACTCATGAATCATGATGTAACAAACAACCGCTGCTATGGACTTTTATGTACAGAGTGTTCTTTCTTACCTCAACTTCAGGCATCACTTTACCAAATACTTAATAGTTTACAACAATTAAATACAAGAATCAGCCCTATTGAATCTTTGCCTTCTTCAACCTGTACATTAAGCGTTCTATAGATTTTTGTATTCTGTTGTCATCTTTCTGCCTCACTGCCTGAGATGCCTGCTGTAAACTCTGAATCCCACGACCCAAACTGGCAATTGAGGGTGCTGCAGGAAGAGACTCAGCTGCACATTCAATACCATCTCCATATACAAGCAAGCTGGTGCAAGTTGCAATACTACACCCAAAAGTAGCCCATGGTAGGACCCCAATTGGCTGCACTTGCCTTTTCCTCATTATTTCATAGAAAGCTGTTCTCATTGCTGAAAAACTGGTTTTTTCAGCTGAGGCAATAACACCATGGACCACTGTTCGGATTTTTTCGGCTGAAGCAGCTGCCTTGAAGAGAGACGAATTTGCTCCAGAATTTGCAAGTCCAGGGACCACAAATTTTGATGGACCAAGAGTTTTACCCAGTGCGATTCCTACTATCTTCTGGGTCTGAGTCATAGCTAACTTAACTGAAGCAGGAACATTCCAAGTCACAACCTTCATGACAGTTGATGCAGGAATAACTTTAGAGATGGATGAAGCTCCTAAAACAGCTGTTGCACTAGCACCCACTGCCGCCACAGATTTATTAGATAACAACCGCTTATTGTCAGTGTGGTTTGAGGTTTCCCCATCACCTACATCATCTACAACAAGATGGTCAACTAAATCCTTTACCTCTGGAGGAACAGGAGTGTTCCAATTTGTTCTGAGACCTGCCAAGCTACTAGCATCCACGATGGCTACTACAGTCTTGAACTTTTTAGCCTGACTTTGAAGAGCCTGTGCAAGGATTGCATGGGACTTGTCCTCAACAGGGAGCTCAGAGAAAGCAATCTCAGATGTGCTGACATTCCGTAACTTCTCAATGGGTAGCTGGCCAGCGTTGTTAAGTGCAATTCTCAGTGCTTCAACAGCAATTCTAAAAGTGTAAACTTCTGACATTATCCTGGTATCCACAACTTCCCCTCTGTTTACATCTAAAAGCAGCTTCTGTGAAAGTGCTAGTGCTCTTCCCATTGAAGGAAGATCAACAAATATATCATGTAGATCCAAAAGAAGTGGATAAATTGATTGTGCAAATGGTGGAGCCTTGTAACTCACTGTCGGCTGAATTTCATTTGTTCCCACCTCAGAAACAGAACCAGGCTCAAAAAAATTTATATGTGAAGATAAGAACTTCACCATCTGTGACTGAACATCATTGATAATACAGGACCTCGTAAAACTGGAAACGGGAGCCGAAGTGCCTTTTTGTGGAACCAAACTATTAACAGGACCTTGAATTTTGCTCCCTGCCTCAACTTCCTTGGAGGGATCATATTCAAGAAAACTATTAGGAAACGGTGATTCAAGCACCACAAAAGCCGAACCAACCTCCCTTGCTGCCCTCTTGGCAGCCAAGAAATGGCCATGAAAACCAACACCAAATATCTCTCTCAAAACCAAATTGCCAGCCACATTATCATACTGGTCCTTGTTAATCTTATCAACAAAGCATCGTTTGAGAACTTCAAAAGAGGAAGTGGGAACAGTGTTAACAACAAGGCTGTCTTCAGATTGAATATCGGAGAGAGCCGCGTGGTTACCAATCTGAGCAACGACGGCCTCAGGTCTAAGTTCCCTAATAAGACACTCGGCATCAGCAGCCGACCTCTCAGATAAGTTCTGAACAGAAAGTATGTAAATGACAGATTGAGAGTGAGGCACCCTAACGGCGAAAACGAACTTTTTAATGCGGTCAGGTATCGAAAGCTTCTGAACTAAGTCACGGGAGGCTCTTAAATCGTCGAATTTGAACACCGAAAAAGGCCATAGGTTTTGCAGCTTATAAAGAAAAGCAAAGGCCATTGCAAAATTAAGGCAGGCTAATAGTGTGGGTATTGCTAGTCACGAAGAGAAGAGATTAAAAGGGGGGCGGGATCCTCTTAATCTTTGATTCATCTCAACATTGAATGAAAAGGGTAAACGGGGGAAAGCCAAAATTGAAAATTGAATCAGTTATGTATTAGAAGCAGCAAAGTTATGGTGCTTAAAGGATTAAAAAAGAGCATGTAACCCTAAACTCCGATGGTGAAGGTGAATAAAATTTCGTAAAAGAAAGAAAAAGAAATACGAAGAAACTAGTATACCGTAAATCATGAAACAATATGATACGGCATCACATCTCGCAGGCGGAGGAAATAAAAGTATGGAATTAGAGGTGATGCCGAGATGCAGCGGCAGCGGCAGCGGCAGCGGCAGCAACCGGGAAGGTGGGACGGAAGGGTAAGAGAAGGAAGAATGAGGAACGAGGAATCAGCAGGGTTGGGCTGGGCTGACCTGAGCTGTTTCATGCTGATTTGCAGAAGCATAACCAACTATATGTAAAATGTATCTCTAATAGGTAAAATTCTGCTATTAGTCCCTATAAGTTACAATTTTAGTTTTTGTATTCTACTAAGATTAATTTTAATTTTAATTTTTATACTTTTTTCGAATTTTGATATTTTATCCTTCACCCAAGTAATAAAAATTAAATATTTTAATTCAATTTATGATATTAGTCTTGTATTATATGTAATTTGTAAATTTAATCTTTATACTTTTCAAATTTTAAAATTTCAATTTAACTACCATTAAACTACTTAAAATGACATGACTTTTTGTGACTATTATGTGAAAATAACAAATTGACACGGTATTACGAGTGCGATAATATTTTTCTCGCATAAAATTTTAAAAATAACAAAATTTAATTAAACTACAATTTGGGTCAAAATTGAAACTTTAAAATTTGAAAAGAACATAATAAAAATGATAATTTTAAAGTACAAATATCAAATCAACAAGTTACAGGCTAATAGCAAAATTTCACTTTAAGTGAGTAATTATTGTTTAAATAAATTTTTAAAAATAAGTTAAAATTTAAAATATAAATCTAAATTTTAAGTGAGTAATTATTTTTTAAAATAAATTTTAAAATATAAAAGTAAATTTTAAATGATTAGCTGTTTGTTAAAATTAAAAGATTTAAATGTACTTTATTTTAATATATTAAATTGAGGTTTTTAAAGAATTTCGCTTATTAAATTGAGTTACCTTGAATACCAATTCAACCGAATTCTGGGTGAAAGAAAAACTAATTGGTGTGAATTGCTTATTGGCAGCTTTATTTCAATGCTGCAACCATGAAGATGCTCCTGAGCAACCTCTTTAACGTAAGTTTTGTTACAATCTATTAAACCTTGGCTCTTATTGGCACCTATATCTTCCACTTATTCGCATGCTTCTTAATTATGCTGCACCATCTATTCCACTGATATATCAGAAGTGTTCCTCGTAAAATTCTCTATATTTGGTCGGTGGACATGCAGGTTTTGGTCATTGTTGCTTTGCTGAAGATGATAATGAGGCGAGGATTTTCTGCGATGCAGCTTAGTTTCGAAACATATCATCTACTTAAAAAGGAATATACTTAGAAGAAAGTACACATCAATACAATGATTTCATGCACTAAGTTCACATCTCATACCTGGTTTTGTGTGGTATTCAGTGGCTTCTTTCTTACATTATCGGTAAACATGTTTGCTTTGCAGTGGGAAGCTCTTCCTCTGTTGCTCATTGGGATTGGTGTAAATCAGCCGTATTCTTTACCTCAAGGTATTTCAGCATTGGGCCTTCCTGTTACAACTATTGCTCTCATATCCACATATTGATCTTTGTAAGTACTTCCATATATCTGAGATTTATGTCCAGTGAAAGTTCTCTTTTATGTGTGAACCATGCAAGCAATCTTTAAATTGTATCCAAATAAGCCCCTAATTTACTATTTATGCATAAATCAACATTTCACTAATACGGGCTTATTTGGGTACAACAAAAATACAGGCATATTTAACAAAACTAAACTAGTTCAAGGGGGTCTTTTTTATCATTAGTAATAGCCAAAGGAGAAATATGTATATGTACACACACACATGCATATATGCACAACTCCCTCTTAAAGCACCTGTAGTTGCTATCTTCATGAGGCTCTGATGTATGTCGAAAGCTAAGGAATGAAAAAGGATTAGCAAGAGATGAGAGATTATTGGTCTTATCTCCGCAATACTTTTTCCTTTAACTCTGATGAAGAAAGTCTCAGTCTCTTCAGCCTTTCAGAAGTACGGCGCTTCAACCTTGTCATGCTTCTGGTGATTACACCTCTAGTATTAGTTGGGGTAAGGATGCCTACATCCTCATTCCGAGATCCCACTGTTGCTTTACTCCTTGAACACAAGATGTTATTATCATCTACGTGATTCTGAATAACCTTCTCCTTATGACAATTCGAATTTTCACCATCAGCAACAGAATAAGGACAGACTTTAGGATCTTTATTTCCAATGTTTGAATCAGCCGTAGTAATTGTAGCATTTTGAGAATCATGGGTGCTCAACTTTTGCAGCAGCATGTGATCAAAAACTGAGTTTGGAGAATCTCCAGCAGAAAGCATCAGAAGATCACGTATCCTGGCAGCAGGGACATGGAGATTGTCTAAAGAAGGTAGCGGCAAAGACATTGCATTGCTGTGAAGCAAACTAGTAGTAATGCTTGCTTCAGTGCTACTACAAAAAGATTGTTCATTAGAATGTGAAGCATATTCCTCCCAGTCATATGGAAATCCAAAGAGGAAATGACTGCAAACCTGCAAGGGATTAAGATCAAGAAATTTGAGCTCCAAGGGGAGGAGTGGAGTTAACAAAATACATAAGCATTGTGATCCGCCAGGATGTATATCCAAATTTCATTTATCAAATTGGTTTAGCTGTCCTAAGATGCATTTTAAATTTAAGCAAAAGCAAGGTTTCAAGAAGATCATATAATATAGTCTTACTATTAGGAATATGATAAAATGATATTGTTGGCAAGGATAAGAATCAATAGCTAGTCTAATGAGAAACCTCACCTTAGGTGAAAAGCCATTTTGAAGTGTACGAGAGGTATTGATGAATCCACTAACAGCAACTGTGATGCCGTCGGCAGTTTCAAGAGTGGTGGCATCATGTCTTTTGGCAATGGCTGCAGAGCACAACACTCTTTGTCCTTGCCTCCTGTATGTCACGAATTAAACCGGCACCAATTCAGTAAGTGAAATTATTAAAACAAAATGACCAAAGTAAATGTACAAAACATATGTTTATAATGATGTAAGTCATTTACTATTCTTAAATCATAACTTAAAATTAATTATTCTTTTTTAAAGAAATATGAGTATTTCTTTTACCATCTTTTTTTTTTCTAACCACAAAAAAAATCATTTTTACATATTTTTATATTTTTTTTCTTAATTTCTCCCCAAATAGTGGGTATGTCAATTCTAGTTATAAATAAAACCACTAGAAAAAGAAGAAAGAAGAAGGGGCTATTTGTTCATCAGTATTTACAAATGTGGAGTACTAACACTAGGATAGAGTTAAGCCTCATCTAAATCCACATGGAAAAGATAGTTCCTGAGAATCATGCATGCTTCAGAAAAAGCAAATTCCTCCTCTTTTATTTAGATATCTGTATCCATATTTATATTTATATGAAGAAAAGAAAATAAAAACAAAAATTGAAGGTTGAGTTAGAGAGGCTACCCTCTGCATTCAAACCCTCCAACAGCCAAACCCTTAGGCTGCACCATGCACAACCACCAATCATGCAGTAGCACCTGTAGCCCCAATATTCAATTCTTAGAAGAATGAAAAATAGTGCAAATGAAAGGAAGACACAACAAAGAAAGGAAAACTTACAGAGTTGAGTGATAGATTAGCAAGAGGAGTAGGGGAACCGATGGGGACGGGGACAAGTTGGTCCGACTTACACGGCTTTTCAGATTTTCTTCTCTCTCTGTTTCTCTTCCCCATTTTGGTTGGTTTGCTTCGGGCAGCACTGCCTGCGACCGGCCTTATATTATTTATGTCTATGTTTTTCAAGATTCAAAAACAAATATATCCAATTCACGGGAGCCTCTTAAATCGTCGAATTTGAACACCGAAAGGCCATTGCAAAATTAAGGCAGGCTAATAGTGTGGTTATCGTCAGTCACGCAGAGAAGAGACTGAAGGGGGGAATCCTCTTAATCTTTGATTCGTCTCTTCATTGAATGAAAAGGGAAAACGGGGGAAAGCCAAAATTGAAAATTGAAACAGTTATGAATTAGAAGCAGCAAAGCTATGTTGTTTAAATGATTAAAAAATGAGCAAGGAACCTTAAACTTCGATGGTGAAGAAGGTGAATAAAAATTCGTAAAAGAAGAAAAGAAATACGAAGAAACTAGTATACCGTAAATCATGAAACGATATGACATCACATCACATCTCGCAGGCGGAGGCGGCAGCGGCAGCAACCGGGAAGGAAGGAAGGACGGAAGGAAGGGAGGGTAAGAGGACGAAAACTCGGCAGAGCTGGGCTGGGCTGAGCTGTTTCATGCTGATTAGCAGAAGCATAACTAAAGGTGTTGATGGCCGGGCCCAACCAAAATTTTAGGTGTGGGTCTGACCCGAAAAATAGGCTTAAAATTTTACCCAAATTTGACCTGAATAAAATTGTTAAAACCTGGGTTCAGTCTACCCGTATTAATTTTTATATTATTTTTTATATAAAATTCTTTAAAAAAATATAATACATCAAAATTATTAAAAATATTAAAATAAATGTTTCCCAACAAATTGAAAATAAATTTAAAAAACATATGTATACTTAAATAACACTAAGATATGTGCAACTTAATAAGCAAATGTCTCTAAAACAGTAACCAAATTAACAATAAAACAAGAGTTATACAATATTCAAACAATAACAACAAAATAGTAACAACATAATAGTGAAATGGTAGCAAAATAGTGAAAAAAAAAAAAGAAATAGCAACAAAATAGCAAAAAAAATAGCAATTTTTTTCTTTGCATATTCGGGTCGGGCCAAACTCGGGCCAAAAAGCCTTACCCGAGACCCAGCTCATTTTCTAAACGGCCCTTATTTTTTACCAAGCTTATTTTTTAGGCCTATATTTTTACCCAAGCTCTCTCACTTTTCAAGCAGGCCTTTGGGTCGGGCTGGGTGACTGGCCCATGAACAAGTCTAAGCATAAGCAACTATATGTATAATGTATCTCTAATAGGTAAAATTCTACAATTAGTCCCTATAAGTTACGATTTTAGTTTTTGTATTCTAATATGGTTGATTTTAGCTTTTATACTTTCGAATGTTAAATTTATTATTCGTATTGTATGTAAGTGTAAAATTAATCTCTATTTTCTAACTTGATCATTTTTAATCATTATATTTTTTGAATTTTGCATTTTCAGTCCAACAACTATTAAACCCCTTAACTAAAATAACATGGCTTTTTATGAGTATTATGTAAAAATAGCACGTTGACAGGGCATTAAGCATATGATAATATGTTTGTTGCATAATATTTTGAAAACAATAGAATTGAATTTGACGGATTTAACAACTACAATTTAGGTCAAAACTAAAAATTTGAAAATTTGAAAAGTACATAATTAAAATGATCAATTTGAAGTACAAAGATTAAATTCGCAAGTTACACGTCGTATAAACTATAAAGGCTAATAGCAAAATTTGACTTTAAGTTAGTAATTATTTTTTAAATAAATTTAACAATAAGTTAAATTTTAAGTTTTAAGCGAGTAATTATTTTTAGGTATGATAACTTTTTTGGCCCTCCAATTTTACAATAAAAATTATTTTATCTTTTCATTTAATTTTTCACCTTTTTTAGCCTTTGAACTTCAATTTTTTTTGTTAAATTATCCCAAAATAGATGAAAAAGTTAATACTTGTTAACTTTGCTGACATGGCATACACGTGGGTTATCATGTGGATGATATGTCAGAATTTAATTAATTTTAATTTTTTTTTATATTTTTTATACTTTTTAATGATTTTTAATTTTTTTTAAAAAAGTGTTCTTATAATTTATTTTGAATTTTTAAGAATTTTAAAAATTAATTAAATGCTAATGTGTTATTCACGAGGTAATCCTTTTATGTTGGGGTGATTTGACAAAAAATATAAGTTTAAATATTAAAAAAGGCGAAAAATTAAACAAAATGTTAAAATTCAGAGCTAGTTGAAATATACCACATGTCATTTTAATTAAATAAAAATAAATAAAATAAAATATTTCTCTCCTTCACCGTCTCACACTCTCCCCTTAAACAATGATTATACCGATCTCTTGAAACGGCCTGAAAATATATTCCTCCATTTTAGACATGTCCATCTTTGTCTCTCCTTTCTTCATTTCCACTCCAAACTGCTACTTATCTATCTCTCCTGTTACATATGGGGGATTCTAAATGAAAATTATGTATGTATGTTTGAAGTTTTTAAAACATATAGTCAGCTTCTTCAAGCATAGAGTAAAAAAAAAAAAATTAAACTATAGGTCAATTTTCGTTTTTATTACTTAACTAAAAAAAAGTTATAATTTGGTTATTTAATTATTCAAAAGTTTTAGTTTAAATCATTGAGTTGTTAATATTAAAAAAAAAAAAAGTTCCGCCAACGAGCTCCAAGTAACAATTCGACGATCAATACAATGGATCAGTGCCCGTCGACGAGTAGAAGAACATACCTTAGATCCAAGTTGATCTGACGGTCAATGTCGAAGATCGGAGATTGGAGATTGGAAAAAAAACCTTCTTGAATTTTGGTTCACAAATCCATGACATCCAAAGTTGTTTCATAAAAACAAATTGAACTGTAGAAGAGAGCTTTCGATTGGTACAAGCAGTGCGAATAGAAGAAGCTATATAACATATATTTTAACAGCCCAATAATTTAAATGAAAATTTTTGAATAACTTAAAGACCAAACTGTAACTTTTTTAGTTGAGTGACTAAATGATATAGTTCACCCTAAAAAAAAACAGAGAGAGGAAGAAGATAAAAGAAAAAAGAAAAAAAATATTTAATTAAAATATTTTTGTCATGTGTCATTATTTTATTTGTTCAAAAGTTTTTTTAACGGTATTTAACAGTAGATCAAGCAGCAACTCAATTGCGGAGCCAGAATGTTTTTGGCGGGAGTTGGAATTAAATTATATATTTTTACAATTACAATAGTAAAAATATAATTTCACCATTTTAACAGTTTATATCTTTATAATTTTTAAAGGATTAAATCAAAATTTTATCATATTGGGGGCAAAGTACAATTTTACCATTACTAATTTAAAATTTTAGAAATCATAAAGCGTCTAAATGAAAAAAAAAATCATTTTAAGGGGGCCAATTCCCTTGACAAATTTTTTAACTAATGCCGAATATCTTTTATTTCTCATATTAATAGTTCAAAAATCTCTTAAGTCGTTAATAACTTTATAATTTAATGACAAAAGTATTATATTGTAGACATTAAAATAATCTCATGCTTTTTTTTTTTATATAACTTGAAAATGAATCTTATAATTTTTTTTAAGTAATGATGTATTTTACAATATCATCATTGATTAAATCCATTTGATAATTTAATTTTTCTAAAATATAATTAATCACTTAGGAGCCGTATACATTTTACCCATTTAGTTATGTACAATATTCGGAAAGTTAAATAATAAAAATATTATTAATTAAATTTAAATATAAATAACAAATGAAGCTGTAAATAAAGAGAAAAATAATATTAAAAAATTAAAATGTATATAGAAATAATTTTTTTTGGTGAATTATAAAAGGAGGGCAAAGCCCTAACAACAATGCGACTAATACGACTCCAATTCAAGTCACACCTAGGGCAATGAATACTCTGACTATTAAGCCAACACGGGATTCTATATAGAAATAAATTTTATTAAACATTGAGTTATTATTATAAATTAAATAAATTTTATTAAATCTAGTTCAAATAATAACAATTTGTTTTTAGTAGATATAAAATAAAGATTATCATTTTTTTATTTTATTGAGTTTAATTATTTTTTTTACGAATAGTAATACAAATTTATTTTTTTTATAATTGCATAATATTTACTTTTTAATGCAGCTAACATAATAAATTATAAAACTATTAAATAACAATATTATAATATATTTACAATAAGTTTTAGTTAAGATTAATTAAATATCTTTTCAACAATTGTTTTTAAATATTATAAAGGAATAATGTTTGGTAAAGCTAGTAGAGTTTTTAGACTTTACGAGCAAAGTCAAGGGCGGTATAGTAAAATATTAAAAAAATAAATATTTTTAAAAAATACACATGACAATTTTTTAAAGTTACTTGTAGAATAAAAAAGAAAAGGTACATTGCCTAGTGTACCAAATATTAACCCTATTATAAATTTATAAATAGTTTTTGAAATCTATATTTTTCATTTTTCTCAATTTTTTTATTATTTTAAAACTATGAAACTAATATTATTGTTAAAATTATAATTTTAATTGTATATCATAAACATTTTATTAATTTTTATGTCAATATTTTAATAAAACATTATTATAAAATAAATATTCTTTAAAAATAACTTTTTTAGGATAAAATTAAAATTTAATCCTTACATAATTATTTTAATTATATATATTTAAAAATTATTATACTTTATTTTAAATAGTTTTATTTAGTTTTTATTTTAATTTCCATCTTTAATATATATATTTAAAAATATTATCTTAAATAAATTATTTATAACTTAAATTAAAATACTTTAATTGTTTAATCTTATTTAAAGTTTATTTACATATAAATAAAACCTTTTTTATTTTTGTTATATACGTATGATCACTAACCCGAAAACCATATAAGGTCCCGGTCGCCTACCCGCAACCCAATTAGGCTCTACCAGATGGATGCGTGCAAACCTCATAATGAGAAGTCAGCAAGGGGAGCTTGCAGTCTCAGCTCGCATGTGCCAAGGGGAGCTTGCAGTCTCAGCTTGCATATACCCTAGGAGTTCGCATGTGGGGGCCACGAAGTCTAGCAAGCAGCCCAGAACAGTACACGTGTCCAACATGCATAGAGTCTACTAAGAACGTCAATTCTATAAACAGTAACCATGTATATAAATATCCGATTATTCCCTTTAATGAGATACAACGAAAAATTACTCAACAGTTTTCAATTAAAAATAATTGTTAAAAAATACTATTAAATTTGTTAAGTATAAACAAGTTTAAAAATTTTAACTATTTAAGTTTAGTTTCATCTTTAAAGTGAGTATTGTAGACTCAATTATATTCCAACAAATTGTATTAAAAGAATATTATGAACTCATATGTTATAAAAATTAAATTATGTTTTTTAAACAAAATTATATCATTTTAAACATTATTCTTAAGTTATATAGAAAATATTTAAAATTTATACAATGTATTTGAATAAATAATTTTGATATTTATAAATAGTATATTTTGTTTACAATAAATTAAACATATTAAAATAATTAATTTTTTTAATAAATGTATAAAATATATACATTATAAGCAACCATCCAAATTCATATTATTGCGTGATATATATTTTATAGTAAATTTAGCTCAATATAGTTAAAATTTTTAATAATCCGTATAGAAAAATGGAATATTTAAAAAAGTACCTAACATGACAACTAATTTAAGATTTAATTTTTTAAGTAATAATATCATTAGAATTATAAACATATAGTGTTTTTAAAAATTTAAGTAAAAAAGCTGATTGAGCCAAACTGTCATTTGGTTCAAAAGCACTTTTGTAAATAGCAAAATTGATTTTACTTTTAAATTCAAAAGTACTTCTGTAGATGTGATATATAAAATTCTATAAATATTACAATTTTAATATTTTTAGTTTTTTTAAAATTTTTTATGATTTTTGTAATTTTTTATAATTTTTGTAAATATAATTTTATATTTTTTTCTATTTTAAAAAGTTTTATTATTTTTTTTAATTTTAAATAATTTTGTAATTTTTTTGCAATTTTTTTATAATTTTTAAAGTGTTTTTTAATATGACGATGTCATTGTATGACATGCGATAGCACATGATTGCTTGGGCAAAAAAATCTAGAGGACAGAAAATCTAATAACATTAGGCACTGAATTGGACAAAAAAGCTTTTAAGGACCAAAGTGAAAAAAGACAATATACTTTAAGGATTAAAGTGTGTATTAAACTTTTTTTCAATAAATTCTAAACAAGTTATACAAGGTTTAAGATTTTTGCAATTTTTCTCTTTGTATATATATTATAACCCTCTTAAAAATATAAGTAAGCCCCTCCAATATTTTTATATAGGATTAAAAAAATTATTCTTGATAAAAACAAAGAGAAAATCTTCTTGAAGAAGCTAAATAACTTATGATAACTTTTGAATAATATTTTGTTAAATAATAATAAATTAATATTTATTTAATAGTTTACTTAACATAATAATATTTTTAAGTAATATAATAATATATATAAAAAGAAAAGAAAAGATGAAGAGACTTTTGTCATCTTTCTTCTTCATATTGGTGCTTAGCAAGAAAAGAAGAAGAAGAAATTATAATTTTTCCTTCAAATTTTAAGTATAAGGTATGTCTTTCTTCAAACTTTTCATAGATTTTGAATATTTGGAACTTGTTTTACATATATGTACCAATAGTTTTTTGTTTTATCAAGTATATTAAAAGTTGCTATTAAAGGATATTGATAGAACTTAGAAACTTATAAAATTAAGTGAAATGTGTACGTTTTTGGATGAAAAATTATTAGGAGATAATTTCTAACTTGTTAGAAGTGTAAAAATGAAACAAAAATAGATAGATAATAATATAGTAAGTTTTGGCCAAAGTGAAAAGGAGGAAAAAAATGTTGGTCACTTTATTTAAAATTATGTAAAATGATAGCTTGTGAAACAATGAGTACTCTTGTGAAAAAGGAATAAAAAATAGTTAATCGAGTCAAATGATGGTTATTTCATCTTAATTGTTAGAATACTGTTTTTCTAATATATTTTTTATATGTTTAAATCGACTGTTACATAACACTTCTAATTTTAACTTGGCCCCTCAAAATTAATATCCTGACTCTGCCACTGGCGGTGTTTTTTATTCAAAATTTCAATCATTTATTTTATAAACAATTTTTATATTTTAAAAATTTAAAAACGTCACGAAAATATGTGAAAAAACATCATAAAAAATGTTTTCATTTGGTAAGGTTTTCAAAATGTAACGAAAGATCTTAAAGCGTCAATGAAAGTCAATATTTCATTATATTTTTAAAGGTCACTAACAATTACCTATAAGCATCACGAAAATTTCACTTTTTGTGACGTTTTATTCTACCTTTTCATAAAAAACGCCGCAAAAAATAATTTCTTTCACGATGTTTTTACGAACGTCACAAAGATTAGATATCTTGTAGTGTCCTCCGGTGAGGAGACGTGAAGTAAAGGGTCATCCATGAATATCTCTCAAACATCTTCTCACGGTGCCACATGCCCGTTGTCCCAGTGTAAAGGTGAATTATATAGTGGTCTGGTTTGAGACCATTTGTAGGAGTAGTATGGTGGTGGATGGCCCAAGAGGTTTCTTCCTCACAACTTCTGGAATACTCGCATTTAATGTAAAGCTGAGACCGCTATGCATGGGGAGTCGGGTAATGATGAATTGCAATTTTCAAGAGACACGTGTCGGAGTGTCATTGGCTGCCAAGCTTTGGGGTGCACAGGTGATAAACCGTTCAATTTTGGAAAACTCTATATATTGTCATCTCCTTCAACTCTTAGACCATTTTTGTTGTTGTTGGGTTTTTGAAGTCTTCCTCTGGTCTTCTATTCTTCGTTACTGTTCTTCAAGTATTCTTGTTTCATGGGTTTTGCTATGTTGTTCATTGTTTTTCTTTGCTTTCTGGTGTTTCTCACTTGGGATTCTAGGGAACCCCCCCCCCCCCTTTTTTCTACATAATCTACTCTTACTTTGAACCACATCAACGTCGAAGGTCGGAAGAAGAGGTAAATTTGTCGCTGGACTGTTGGAGAAGGCGGTCGGAGATCAAGGAGTTGAGAGAGGGAACAACAAGCCTATGGTTACTGCCTCATATGAGTGCACTACAATTGATATGGAGATGAGGAGGCTGCTAAGGTGCCGAGGGCTCCTCACTAAGCATTACAAAGATGAGTTCAACATTCCGAAAGGGACTCACCCGGGCCTCGATATGGTGGAAGTAGGCTGGGGTTCTACCTCCCATTGTATGCGTTGGAAGCCGGGTTCCATCTTCCTCTTGATGCCTTCATGTGCGAGTTGCTTAACGCCTATGGTGTAGCAACTGGGCAACTGTCCTAGTGAGTGATCATAGGATATTTATCTTATGTTGCAAACAGAACATGTGCCCTGAGGTGGGAGTATTCCAATATATGTTTTTATTTGGAGTGGATTGATCCGGAGAAACTGGGTCTTCTGCAAATTAACCGACTCGCTCAGGTTTAATATTTGGTTGTTGATTAAGCTTAATCTTATTAATTTTTGATTAATTAATTTATTTTGGTTTGATTCGCTTAACTATTAATAATTTTAAATTTATTCATTTCGACTATTATCTGAACCAACACCTCTAAAATACTAGCCCTGAATTAGCTATGTATTAAGACCAAGAGAAAAAACCCCGAAGCTATGCACCTCTAATAGCATGAACAGGAGAATGGTGGTGGCTGAAGCACATTTCGTGGGCAGGGACGAAACAGAAATTGTATATTAAATATAAAAAATTAAATTATAGATGTTTGTGGGGGCTGTAAATCCATTTTTTTATCGTCTATGTTTTGGTGAGGTTTGTCTATTTATGGAGAGGGTCAGTCCTCAGGTTGTAAGTTAGCCTATTATAAGAGAGTTATACCCTAATGTTTAAAAAGTTTATATTTTTAAAGCTTTTATAATTTTATAAATTAATTTTTATTTGGAATATAATTGAAAATACAAAATAATAATTATGCTTTTTTTAAAGAGTAAATTTTAATTTTATTTAATTCTTTTTACAGATGTAAAAATTAAATTAATTCATTTAATGATAAAATTAATTTCAACAAATCGTTAGACTTTTAAATCTTTAATTATTATCGCCTCTATTTCTCTTCTTCACCTTCGAAGAGTTTTTATAATTATATATTAAAAGGAAAAAAAATGAAACTTCTATAATATTTTCTACTTACCAGATTTAAAATGAAAGCTAAAGTATAAAAATGTCACTTTTGTTTGCCTCAAATTATATTTTAATTATTTATATTTGAAATGTTACGTTTTAATCACTTCTGTTATCGTTTTGTTAAGAAATGGCAATTCTACCGTTAAACTCCATTACCTCCCTAACAACAGTCCTACGTGGCAGTCCAAATAAGTTTTAAATGTCAACTTGAATGTCCAGTTGCTGAGATAAAAATAAGTTTTTAATTAAATAAATTTAATTTGACATTTAAAACCCATTTGGACTGCCAAGTAAGACCGTCGTTAGGAAGGTAATAGAGCTTAACGGTAGAGTGGTCACTTCGTAACAAAACGATAACGTAAATGACTAGAATATAACATTTCAAACATAAGTAACTAAAATGTAATCTGAAGCAAATAAAAGTGATTGTTTTTGTAGTTTACCCTAAAATGAATTGGTCATAATAACTCTTGTCCTATTTGCAGCTGCGAAATAGAAGATATTCTTCAGGTGCTTCAAAATTGTTCGATAGCGAAGGAAATTTAATTGTATGTTATACCTATCAATAGGCAACACCATTTTTTCTTCGGGCCTCTGCAAGATTGATTGACTTCTAATCTTAGCTGTCATGCGCAGCTGCCTAGACAAAGGGTAATTTGGTCTTGTCTTTTCAGCTTAATTGCTTGGTATATATGGAAAAACAGGAATTTGTTCATCTTTCAAGACATTACTTGGTCGACACTTGAGACTATCAAGGTTTCCTTTAATTGGGCGTAGCAGTTTGATTTAAGTCATAAAGGTTATCAGCATTCCCCTCAAACAAATGCTTCCCAGGCACCCATGGTTAATACGTGGGTAAATTTGTTCACCAACGGTGCAGTAGCTAGTGGTAATGGAAGTGCTTCTGCTAGGGGGTATTGCGTGACCGACATGGGAACTGGATCTTGGAGTTTAATATTTCTTGGGGCGATGCTCAATTTTCAAGGCTGAGTTCTGAGAAATTTTAGATGGTTTACTCGTGTTGCTTAGTGAAGGGTTTAAAAGGGTCACGATTCATACAGATAATCTGGAGGTTGTCAGGGCTTTACAAGAAAATTTGATGACAGACTCTAGTATTACTATGCCTACGAGATTCCAGAGAATTATGAGAACTGAAGAGCAATGGTGCATCAGGTATGTCCCTAGAGAATTCAACCAAGTTGCTGATTGTCTGGCCAAGTTGAGCTTAGCGGGAAAAACAAGTCTTCAAGTTTATGATGACGCCCCGAATGAAGTTTTAAAGCTTATTCAACAAAATAAGGCTAATGATGCTTTTGTTCGATTTAATTTGATGTAATTCTATTTTCTTGTTTTTCATCAAAAAGAAAATGAATTTACATGATACTACAAAGAAAATGTAAGAGAAATTGAGTGTAGGCAGAACTCCCCTCCCCAATTCCTCTGTCGTGAATTTACCCACTTTCCTACAATGCAATGCACCATTTGCAAAGCCCCTATATTTAATTTTAGGCCAAGTACCTGAACATGTTTTGATTCTCCTTGTCTCTCTCCAGGTAGTCTCGTGTTATGAGATCCTCCATTCGCTTCTTGATAGCTTTAATATCAGGCTGCATTCAACCACATCATAGGTAAAATTACTACTGGCAATTTAAAAACATCTAATCAACTATTACTTTCCAATTCCATGCATGTGCTTTCTCACACTACAAAAGTTGATGTTCTTGTACGACTCAATAAACCCGCTTCGCCAAATTCATCCTTTTTCATTTAAAACATGCATCATTCTCAAAAGCAAAACTTCCTTTGGATAAGAGTTCATTTTTTTCATCATTCTACCCAAAACTCCTATATCATTTTGTCTTCCAACTTTTCATTCTTTAGATGAATATTCTTATATAATGCATATGTCTGAGTGTTTCTATGTCAGTTAGGCAAGCAGAAGTCCCAATCTATACACATCTAATGTTTCTCTCATAACTGGACATAAAGGGTTTGCATATATTAATACCTTGAACATGCGACTCAACTGCTCAACACACTCTGAAACTAATTGTTGGTGGCCCAAAACCTTCCTGCTTTTCATTATACGCACAAGTGCAGCATCAATAGCATAACGCCGATCTTTATCGACATCTTCAACAACTTTCTTTCGTTCATCAACAGGAGGGAGAGGAACCTTCGAAGGAGAATTTACAAAGTTCAAATCTTCTCGTACAATTATATACCAACTCAATAATGATACAAGGACTCCTTTGTCTCACAGAAAATGTCCTCCAGAAATTTCGGCATTTTCCAATGTTTGTTTTGCACAAAATTAGTTGTTCACGAAAAACGAACTTTGGGTCTACAGAAAATTAACCATTTTACCAAGCGTGGAAAATTAACCACTATTTTAATAACAATGCAAATTTTCCCAGAAAAATATCAAACCGTACAAAAAAATTTTCTAAAATAATTCAGACAAGGTTAAAATATGCTACAAGTCCCTGTACTTTTCAAAAATTAGGAATTTAGTCCATGTACTTTTATTTCATGGAATTTAGTCCCTCTACTTTTCAGATTTCAAAATTCAAGTCCATTTGTTAACACTGTTAAATTTTTTTATTAAATTTGTTTCTATGACATTTTTTAAATAAAAAAATACTCACTTGGTAGCCATGTAATTAAAAAAATTACTTTGTAATTAACATTTAACAAAAAAATTAACTGTGTTAACAGCTGGACCTGAATTTTGAAATCTGAGAAGTAGATAGACTAAATTCCATGAAATAAAAGTGCACTGACTAAATTCCAATTTTTCTTAAAGTACAAGGACTTGTGGCACATTTTAACCTTCAAACAATAGAAAATATCAGTTCTTTTATGAAAATAGGTCCATCTTTTAAAAGATAATTTTCCAGATGCCAATAAGAAGGGAACCCTGAAAGAGAGTGGCAAATTTTCCCAAACCTTAATCCTCCTCAGCTTGTCAGTAAACTTGGAATTGAACTCAAAGTAGTCACCGTGGGAGATGGTTTTTGTATTTGGTTCTTTACTTAGAATCTTGTACTTGGCACACGACAACGAATGTAATAATCTGAGTAAGTCGTCATGGGTCAAGTTTAAGTGAGCCATAATTTCTGAATAGCTCAGCCGATCAGAAGCATTAAAAAGCAGAAGGACAGCAGCCTGTTTACATAGGCAACTGGAAATCAGATTCTACAATCAACACTAAACCATGAATCTAACCCAAATTACAATTTTTTAATTTAAAAGTGCACAGTTTATGGAGTCTGTTTACCTGATATGTTGAAACAATCAGTTCAATTGTCTTCTGCTCAAACTTGCCATTAATGTGGCAAGTTCCCAAAGAGTAAATCCAGGTAAGCTTTCTGTGTTTCGTTTTTGTTTCATAAAATCCTTTGAAAACCTCCACACACTTAACCTGAAACAATGATATTCCTAAATATGAATAAAATTTTCTGAACATATCGTGGAGTATGAAATTTAATGCTGTCATCATGTAGTAACATGTTCCAAGTCATTACCATCTCAGCAGGGAGATTAAGATCAAATGATTTATAACTTGGCCAGAATCCTGTGGTAAGAACAGTAACTGTTAAATCAATCCCAGGATGAGCAGCTGAGTTACTTCTAAGGTAGTCCTCAAAGTTGGCCTGGTTTTCCCTTGCCAATGTCAGATCTGTAACCTGTTAGAAAGGTAGAAGACTAGTTTGATCATAATTAAAACCATAGTCGATGCAGACAGATAAACTAGGCAAAAAACAGGCCAACTCACCATGCCCTCCATCTTTGAGGTGAACTGTCCACCACATTGCTGCTTTAGCTTAGTCAGAATACTCCTTTCATGATCGTCATTAGCACTGCGGTCAAAAAGAAGTCGCCGAGCAAGCTTCTTCCTGTCAATGATTGCACACCAGAAACATAGGATCAAAATATGCTATGTAAGTACATTCCATTAAGATTCTTTTTTAAAAAACAGGCATATATGAAACTAGTTGAACAAAGAAAATAAATAATAGCCTCACCTGTAGAATTCCGCAAAGAGGTCTTTATCACTAATATAGGCCAGCAGCTTAACTACCTGCAGAAACCAAACAGATAGTTCAGAATCAATTGCAGACCACCATTAATTTAGCATCAAAATGTCAATAAGCCACCTTCTCAAGTGTTTCTTCAATGGCTTCATCACTTAATTTCTCGCTTCCACCCTTCTTGAGGATATTATCACAGAAAGTTGCCAGAAGCTCTGCACTTGAGTTGCCAGTAACAGTTTTGTTGCAAAATACCTCAAAAGCTTCTTTCAAGGCCTATTAACATTTCCAGAATGCATGTTTTAGATGAAATAATTGAAAACAATCCATATTACAAATTTAGGTACTGCGACACAAACCTTATGAAAGAGAGTATGGTTTTGGAAACAATCAGTCACATATGCCATATACTTATTATGCAGCTCAATTATTCTCCTGATAAGTACCTGATGATAACAACAGCACAAAGTAATAAGATTTATAGTGATTTCAAGAGAATCCATAGCTGTGAAAGTTGGGATATTTACCTGTTCCTGCACACCTGGAGCACTTGAGGCCTGTTAAGACAAGTGACTATCAGCATTTAGAGACACAGGTGAATATTAGAAACAACAAGATGTAGATTATCAAATATTTTTTCATCAATGGTGGGAAAATCTTAGTCTATAGTAATTGGAATTAACTCTTTTCCCCTCTTCTCCTAAAGAGAAATAACAAGGGGAATTTTGTAGTGGGCAAGTGAAAGGCATATCAAATTTAACGGTTAAGATAACCGCAAAACGACAATAACAGACAATAACAAAATGCTATATCAGACCAATATGCTTAAACACAAAATTCTGTTAGTTTAAAAGAAAACTATTTCATCTCCTCACAAGCACACAATTACTATCCAGCAAAATTCTTCTGAACTATCTTTAGACAAAAGATAAAATAATAACTATATCCAGCAATAATCTTGCTATACAAGAAGGATAATAATAAAATTGACCTGGTTACTAGTAGCATCTTCCGCCTGTTGAACCAAGGCAGTACCCTCAGCAGTAATATGCTGCAAAAACAAAAGTACCTGTGTGAATGCTTTAAGTGTTTTTTTGTTTTTTTAATGGTTTTTCTCTTCTTTCTTTTTTCGTTTAGGATTTAATTCAGTTGATCACTGAACAAGAAGAGAAGTAATATGAGAAAGGTGACCATTTAGCTCGCAGAATAGAGTAAAGAGAGAATTCAGACCTGCTTGAATATGTTAGCAACAGGATCCAAGCCTCGAGGTATTTTACAATAAAGCCTGTACATCCTAGAAAGATCCTCCACCTACAGAGTGTAAACAACACCAAATAAGTATCTAATGTATGCATTTGCCAAAGCAAACAGCCATAATAGTAAGTAGTGCTGGCAAAGGAAAAAGTTTGAACAATACCTTGTCATCTCTAAGCAAGGGCCTACATCCTGAATGCTCCTTTTCTAGTAGACGATTTGCATATGCAACCAACAACTCATTTTGCACTTTCTGGATAAGAACAAACAGTTATAAATATAATGCCCCATGGATTATAGAGCTGTCTTCATAGGAACTCTGTTAATTCTTATCACATTATTTAATGTGATTGGATATGTCAGAAACATGCAACCAATAATTTGAAGAAAACAAATAAAACAATCAGATCTTATGTCCAAAAGAGAATTCACACAACTTCCATTGTAACATCTTAGTGACAACTTTCACATGTTAAACACCAATAATTTGAGTTACCTTTAGTGTAAGACAAATAAAAAGATCCCTTCATGAATAAGAAAGTGCACAATCAAGCCACACTTAAGATCATAGAAACATATCTTCATAAAGCCATGAATTTCCAACCATTCAACTAACCTCTGACAATTTTGTCTCACTGCTTGAATGCAGGTAATGTGACACTCTATCCCTTTCCTTCTTCAGGCATTCCTCAGACTGAAATTATCATTAAAGTAAAAACTGTTAGAACCATCAAGGTTAATCAGGGTAAAAAACTTATTACCTATAGTAAACAAATGCAATAAAACTTAAGCACTTGCCTTCAACATGTAATCCGGACAAGAATCTTCCTCAATCCAGCTTGATGCCTTCCGTGAATAGTAAGCACCAGTATCCTGAAGCATATCTGCTTCAAAGTCATCTTCATAACGATCCATTTGTCCCATGCCAATTTCAACAAAAATATCTAAGACATTCTTCAGTAATGCTCGGTCTATCTGCTTTCCCTCACGTTCTTTATCAATCTGAAACAAAGTAATAATTCCTCTTCGTTTTTATTGAAAATGCAACCTAAAAATGATTAACCATGATGCAATGATGTAAACTTACAAGGGTGATCACAGCATCTTTGACTTTAGCATGCACTTCTTGATATACCTGAAATTATTAAAACAGATCATAGAATATCAGTTGAAACTATATTTGAAACAATGGGCAGTACAATTCTCAAAATCCAACTATCACAGCATAAGCAGTATTCAGTAAAGGCGTCACTAGAATAACTAATAACAAACCAGATCTCGGAAGCAGGTAAGCCCAACTTCATTAAGTGTGGCGAGTGATCTTCGGGCAATGAAGTAGCGATCAAGGTAATGAAAGAAGCGTGATAGCCACCTGACCATTACTTTATGGTTCGCCCATCTTTTAACAAGCTCCCTCAACATGAACTCATCATGCTTCTCTCTTAAAGATGGCAATACCTGATTTTTTATTTTTATTTTTCAAAAAAAAGGAGGAAATGTGAGACAAAAACCATCTTTATCAAACAAGGAAGATGATGGATAAATAGCTTTCCTAGGGTTTCTACTGAGAAGAAAACTATTAAAAGGAGAATTTACACAGTATCCAACAATAAAACCACAAGCCTAAAAACCCATCAACAAAGCAAAAGAGTAACTACACTCTTTAAACAATAGTATAACCCATACATCGTCAAACAAATGCAACCAAAGTTCCTGCATATAGAAGCTTAAACAGAATAAATGAAATTTGGCATCCTTTTTGGTCCCAGGCATAAGAATTAAAAGAGATGTTGGAAAAATCCCTTTATACAATAATAAGGATTTCTATTAGATTTCAAAGAGACGGGAACAATTGCAGTACTATCATCACTATCGTAGCATTAAAACAAAGCCTCCAAAATGAACTATTTTACATAAAACACTAGTCTGTCTACATAGATCAGCAGTGAGCAACCAAAAAGATTGTGACATAACAGATATTCCTTACCGTTGAAGTAATATATTCTTCAAATGCCTCTCTATACTTGTCATAAAGCTGTTGAGAATAATCATGAGGTGGCTTTTGAGTACACATGTTGTAGATAGTCCTGTAGTAGTTCAAATTAAGGAAACCATGACAACGATAAAAAAAAAGCAGATGATTAAATAAATAAGCAGCTCCGAAAACAATCAAGAAAACTTAAAATGTGTAACGGGGAATACGTGTAAAGCATCATATATTCTTCTGAGGTAAACGGAGGCTCTGGCAGTCCTTCCAAAATCCTCTTCAGCTTTGTGATTCCCTTCTGCATATAATCCCATCCCTTATCTAATCCAATGGTCATGTTTTCCATCGTTAAGCAAGAGGAGTTCAGATTTCTTCAATATTAAAATCTGTAAAAGCATATAAAAAAACAAAATATATCAGTAACTTGGAAAATCAAAGAATCAAAACCACAACAATTAACTGGAATCCTACCGTGAAAATTGACAAACAAAAACTCAGCAACAAGAAACTTCCATACAGAAAAATTAAATACCGAAACAACAAGCTAAGCAGGTAAAAAACGAACAACAGAGTCTTGAGCAAAAAAGAAAGCAGCAACAACAAGCGAAAAGTATCATTAAAGCAATGTCACTTCCCACGAATATAACAATAATCATATAGCCGATCACACAAAATATAAAATAAATTAAAAACAATAATAATCAATTTCGATTCCAAAACAAACAACCAAATAACCGAGAAACTAAGATCACCGACTACAAATAAGCACAACGAAAATAGAACTGCGAACTACCAAGAATCAATCGTCAATAATTTGAAAAATAATCACACACAGAGACACACAAACAGTAGAGGGACGCAAAACCCTATCGAGAAATGAAAGAAAAAAATGGGAACAAACGTACCAGAGAGACGATCGAAATTGAGCTACTTCAGGAAAACAAACAAACCGAACCCCCACCAAAGAATAGTATAATCGGAGAAGGAAATATGAAGTAAACTTATATACAAGAGAAAGGGTTAAACAGGAAGTGAAATATGAGGGAAAGAGATAAACAAAGAGAAGGGAGAGAAGCTTGCTTGCTTGCTTGCCTGCTTGGGAAGGATTACTATTTGCTGACAAATTTCACGAGTTTAGGATTAATTGAAGTCTTTTTTCAACTTTTTTTTTTTTTTAATTATGTTTTACTGACGCATGCTTGTAGGTTGAATTTTGAATCGAGTTTCGGACGAATCACTAGTAACAGATTGAATCGAGTAAAAAACTAATTCAACAGATTCTTCAACCGAATTTCTTTATTTCTTAATTCTTTAAAATTAATTTATTAATTAAAATAGGACTAATGGAGTGATCAAACCAAAATTTGATGATTTTATTGCCGATCTAATTTTAAGAAACTTTTTTATAGTCTATATTCAAATTTCGTGGCCACGACAATTTGAAATCTATGGTCTTTCCTATGCTCAACACTTCCTAGTTTTAAAAAATTTGATTTATGATATATAATTTTATGTACAATAGAATAAAAGAAATTTTGTTAACAAAATATGGTTATTAATAGGAATTATGAACAATAAAAATATAAAGACATGATATATGATATTAAAGATAAATAAACCATTATAAATTAATGCACAAATGTCATTCTACAAAACAATCCAAAAAAAAGGTAAATTGACAATAATTACAATACTGGAATAATTTAAAAACAAACTAAAGATGCATCAACTTGATCAAATTATTGAAATTTGCATTCTAGCATTGCCATCATCAAATCAACCTGACAATGAACACCGATAAACAAAATGTCAAAAGCCCCCGTAGACCCATCACATCACTTATACCCAAAAGGCCAAGTATTATCATCTCAGATCTATCACTATCAGTATTTATCATGATAAAGCCCTTTGAGAATGGTTATTAATATATATGCCGACATCCTTATGTTGGCAAATCTTACATATACGCCAAAAACAAAAACCACAAAAAATGTAAACAAAATAAAACCACTAAACTATTGAAACATAAACTATGAAAATGTGGACAAAATCACAATAATATGGACTGAAATTAAAAATAAAATAAAACTATACAAAATGTTAAAAAATCATGGCCACCCCAAAAGTTGGTGTCACCATCGTTAAAGCAACAATTTAATTTAAAAGAGTTGAGTAAGTAAGCTTTTCTATAAAATGGATTGAGAAATAGGGTCGAATTAAACATACATGCTGATTTTTTTTTTAAATTTTAAGGATTTACCATTTTTTTATATTTACATGGATATGTTGTTTTTGGAGAGAGAAATGAAAACGCGTCCTACAGGGCGCGTTTTCACTTTGTTGAAAATTATTTTTTCTTGCGATTGAAAATTAAAAGTTTATGGATTTATTTTTAAGGTATGTTTGAATTTACGGTGATGTTCTGGAGCTCGGTGACCTACAAATTTCATTTGCCATGTGAGTATGAAATCATCACCTGATAAGCCAGATCGTATTGTAACTTAAGGTCCCAGTTGACGGTGATTATACGATCTCGGGTTGAAGTATAACTAAGGCTACAAGTGTACAAAGGTTATGTTGTCAAGGGATGGAACATAACTAAGGCCCTAGTTGACAGTGGTTATGTGGGCACGACAACAAGTTTCACCCCTTCAGAGGAGGATACTCTATAAAACCCATACATAAGTCAATGACGAAAAACATAGTGGTTTTCCAATATAATCAAGTAATTCGTTTTGTCCATCTCCACCGAAGGTTGTGACCCTATTACTGAAACCAGTGACAGAACTAGGGGCAATAAGATTTTCGGCGGGGACAAGTAATTGTGTGGTGCAAAAAAGATGAAACGCGAAACAATTGTTGCCGCCTCGATTCACATTTCATCTTTTCTAGACTTCACAATAACTCGTCCCCAAAAAAAATCTTATTACCCCCAACTCTGTCACCGGTTTTAGTAATAGGGTCACCGCATTCGGTGGAGATGGACAAAATGAATTACTTGATTATACTGTAAGGCCCTTGTGTTTTTTTGTTTTTGACTTCTGTATGGGTTTTATAAAGCATCCTCCTCTGATGGAGTAAAACTTATTATCGTGCCCTCGTAACCACTATCCACTAGGGCCCAATTATGCTCAATCCCTTGACAGCATAACATTTGTACACTTGAAGCCCTAGTTTCACTTCAACCTAAGACTGTATAATCACCATCAACTTGAACCTTGAGTTGCAATGCGATCCCGACTTTTTAGGTGATAGCTCTATCTTCACACGGCAAGTGAAATTTGTAAGTCACTGAGCTCCACGACATCACTGTGAACCCAAAACATAACTTAAAACTATGACTGTCTCCTTCAAAGAAAAAGAGAAATAAATCTTTAAACCCGAAAATGTAAGTCATTTGTACAAATTGACAGCACATTCATGTACGAGAGATACCGACGTCGATTGTTGTTAGTTGTTGCACAGGATGGTAATTGGAAAATCATGCCAATAACTTTTGCAATAACACCCGAGGAATCCGGAGATGACTGGGATTTCTTATTGACTAATCTGATAAGGCGTGTTGTGTCGCAACCCGATATATGCATCATTTCTGATAGGAAAACTAGAATACAGACTGCAATCGATCGACATTCAAGCCTCTAGGACCGTGCACACCATTGGTATTATTTACGGCATATAGGGTCTAACTATATGGGCCGATACCATAAGGATGCGGAGCGACGACATGTCATTAACATGGGTACGCTATACATAGTATTTTCTATATCACCGTTTAACATATACATTGGGTCGCGTTTTGTGAATATAATATTTATTATCATCGACAAGGTACGAGCTCGTCCAACATCGATTCCATAAAAATGTTGAAGAAATTATGGGTTGTAAATGAACATGGTGCGATGTACCTTAATGAGATACCCAATGAATAGTGGACGCAATCATATGATGGAGGACTACGATACGGGCATATGACAACGAACCTGGCAGAATGCCTTAATTTTGTACTAAAGGGACACGTCATTTATTGATAACCTTGGTGGTCAGAGAAACGTATATTGGATTAGCAGCCTTATTTCTAAAGTGGGATGAAAGATATGAAGGACAGATACAGGGCGGTGACGTTTGCTGCGAGTCAGTGTTGAAAGATATTGGAGAAAATGCAGAAAGAGCGACTTTAATGTCTTTAGTGTGTCACTTGTGTCCAAATCAAATATTTTGGGTTACGGAGTTCCATAGACATGACAAAAGAGTTATCGATGGAGCGTACAATGTAGACTTGAGACGAAGGACCTGCAATTGTGGGAGATTTCAAGCACTTCATTATCCATGCGCACATTCAATTGCGGCATGTGCCTCGACATATGTAGATTGCATGACTTACTTTGACGAAGTTTACAAACTACAACGCACATATAATATTTGGAAATCTGAAGTCCCACTTGTCCCGGATGAAAACATGTGGCCATCTACCTCGCACGCTCCTTTCGAGTTGGTACCAGATATTAACTTACAGCGCAAGCCAAAAGGTCAGTCGAACTCAACTCGGATACAAAGTGATATGGATATTCAGGAGCGAACAGACCAACCGAGGTTATGCAGTTACTATAGGAACCCAGGATATACTAAGCCAACATGTCCACACCTGGATAGAACATCGAGGAGAATAGCTAATTAAAACACCAACTCATTCATTGATAAACATAGAAAAAAACAAACATATAAAAAAAAACCTAATAAATTCAATATATTTATTTATTTATTTATTTATTCTGAAAATTGTAAGTTAATATTAAGTATTGAAATAAGATATATTACAATACAAAATAAAATATTTTTAAATCTTTTCTCGTACCTTGTGAGCAAATCATTGTTTTTTAAAAATATTGTAATTAACAAATGGACAGAGAAAAACTTAAATGAAAAATTAACGAAAATAAAAAAAAAGATTCAAATTAACCATACGATATGGTACAAAACAAACCAATTTAATAAATTTGTTGCGTAGATTGTAAATAAATGTACATTTGAGATGTAAAATAAAGTACACAATTTGGTGTCAATGAAAGCGGAATAAGTGCATTATGGGTAGAAACATTTATTACAACGCATATTAAAATTTAACAAATTAAATAATTAAGTATTTGAGAAAAAATACAAAAAAATATCATCGGCATACCGAATGTGTGCCCCAACCGAGTAGGCGTCGAGTACGCCTAGGGTTCCGTCGAAAAAGTTAGGGTGGCGGTTCCTCATTGTCTTCGTCTCATCTTCATGTGCACCTTGATGTTGATTTCCATATTCATCTCATTTTTCTGTGGTTGACTGGGTCTGGGTCTTAGCCACCTATCGTACATCTCCTCTTGTATGAATAGGCAGTTGCGAGGATGACCCACCTCGGTAGAATAACGATGTTGGGGGTGTTTGTAACACTATCGGTGGATAATTGTATGATGTTGAATAACTTAATTGCGGATAAAATGTGAGAATTTCGGCAATACCGGATACGTTGGTGTTACTGGCGGCATCAGCGTGTAATATGATGCGGTGGGTGGGGGTGGTGTGAAATCTACACTTGGAGAATATGTTGATGCAGTGACTGACTGTGCGTACCGTGATGCTTGTGTAAAATAAATTGGGTTAACACAAAAATATGTGAACCATATTGATCAGGAGTTTGCACGACAATCGGGTCTTCCTGTGGAGATGGAGTAGATGTTAATCCCTCCGCAACATCTTCTCCTGTCATAAGATTGATGGGCCCTTATATTGGCCTCCTACGGTGACATTGCTTACTTCTTTCTGCATCTGGCAGTAGATACGACTTGCTGTTATGCCTGAACCAATCCATGTAATACGGAAATGTCGCCAATTCCGGTGTGAGAAATGGTTTACGCGTTCGCAAGTAATTGTACCTATGCTACCATATCTTGATATATTTATTATGGAATGTTGGCCAATCTTCCTTGAGTCTCCCCTGAAAGTAAATATTGTGCAAGTCATCGAGCTCTTTGGGTGGTGGCGGAATACGTTGTGACACTCAAGCTGTCGCATCATTCTGTCGGATTCGTGCATCTCGACCGTTGAAAAAACAATCAATAGCACTTTGACATGTCATATGTTGTGATTAGCCAAAATTTTGATCGGTACGCATTATTGAATTCTCGGATCCGTATATGACATCCAAACAAATTGTAGTACAAATTTATAAATTTTAGCACGTACCTAATATTTAATTTCAAATGCTAAAATAAATGTTATATACCTTTGAATTTCATAAACTAACCTCCTATTCAGTTTGTTGATCTGAAGCTAGTTGGATATCCTTGAGCTCGGTCGGTATACATCTGTGTCTCACACGATTATTCCACCTATTCAAATAATATATTATTTCAAAATTACAACAGTGAAAAAAATATTATGATAATGATATTATCAAATGAATTTTACCATGTTATGAGTGAGAATTCATAAGGGGGTCCACTCAATGGCGTAAAAATGATAGTCGATACCATGCCCATGATTGAAGAAAGAGCCACCTTAAATGTACCAAAATTTGAGATTTATCTGGCATAAGCAGACCCTTGAACAACCTCAAGATGAATACACGCGTGAATTGTTCTTTTTCAATGTCACTCACGGAAGTCTTGATTATTTTGAAGTTGTCCTCCAACATCCCATCTTGATCCAGCTACCCCTAAACTTTTTCGGTACCTTCCCTAGTAGTTACTCGCATGTTGCATTCCAATCGGCACTCGCCACTGACCCTGTAACGACTTCCTTATTGACCGGTAGACCAAGTTGTAAACCAATATCCTCGAGTGTAATTGTACACTTACTGCAGGGAAGATGGGATGTGTGTGTCTTCGGTCTCCATCTTTCCACCAAAACATTGATAAGTGGGGGATCCAATTTAGTCCCCCCTAGCATGCGAGCCATGTATAAAAATCTCGTATCTCGCAAGTGTCCACAAATGGCAACCGATGCACTCTTACTTAAATTGTGTATGTATGTCTCAAAAATTCGATCTTCAGCCTGAGTATATAAACATAAAAAATTAATAACCTTAACAACATAATAATTAAGTAATTAAAATTTAATAATTTAATAATATTTTCTTCCCATTTGTAATTGAATATCGGAGATGTGCTTGTAATCCAAATGAATAAACTGATTTGCTATTTTATAAATTATAAGGAATAATATACGAAAATAATAGGATTCAGAGAAAGATTTAAAATGAAATTATCGAGAGAATTAAGAATTAAGAATTGAGAATTGAGAATTGAGAATTGAAAAGAATGAAATTTAGAGGTATTTATATAGAAAAAAATATGACTATTGCGTATTATAATCGTTGGTGATAACATGATTATTTTGCATGATTTTTTGTATGCAATTCGGTTTATTTCTGAATTAATCCCTGCTAAATTTGTATTTTTATGATTTAAATATTGTCAGGGATGCAATTGATCAAAAGCAAGCTAAAAAGGGCCAAATTGAAAGAAAATCATAGAAATGGGGCCAAATCAAGAAGATGGAGGAAGCCAAGGACACATCAAGCAATTTGACTTTGTAAAAAGCCAAATATGGAAAATGCTATTTTTAGTTTATTTTATTTTTATTTGTTTTTATTATTTTAAATTTTATATTAATTAATCTAGCCTATTTTTAGTAAACCCCATGTATATAAATAGGGGTTATTTGTATTTGGATAATCATCAATCAATTAGCTCTTTCCTATTCCTATTTGGTGTTTAATTTCTCTCTTTTCCTATTTCAATTTAGAATAGGATTTCTTTTGTTTTTTTTCTCCTTCAAGCAACGTCCAACATTCTGCCCATTCCAACTCTTTTTGTTTCTTTTCCCAAAATTGGTTTAATTACCTTCCAAACCCCTTTCCTTTCCAAATTCCATCATCCCTTACCAAAGCCCCAACACTTTCCACAACCTTCAAGCATGAGTGAAATCATGCCACACTAGACCCCTTTCAGCTTTAAACCGGTATTAACCCCGTCAAAAACCCGTGAGTTACGAACCCGAGCTATTCAACTCCAAATTTCCGATACTTATTATTTCTCCGGATTAAGAGTTTGACTTCGTCAACTCACAAAGTCAAGTCGTGCTAAGTTAAAAAAGACGACGTTTGAGTTAGTGCGGCTGGACGTACAGTTGGGATTCCGAAAGGATCGATTGTCTAATCGGTTTTCCGTGAACACATTGGCGTGCCAAGTGGAGATTGCTGTTTGGTTCCGTCAAGGGAGGTGGTAACAGGATTTAAATGTCCCAACGTTTGAGGGCATTGGTTCGAGCTAGGCTCTTCTAGAACGCAAAGTTGCCGAAGTTCTAAATCACGAACGTTTCGTAGGTTGTTTGATCGGTAAGGGTTAGTTATAGGACGCTCCATAACTAACTTACACAAGGAAGAGTTGGTGTCCGAGGTGTCCTTGGTAGCTATAACTAGCTTATCAGAAAAGACGAGTTCATCTAATTTCGAGGATCGGGTCAAAGAAGGAAAAACTCGCGCTTAAGGCTGAGCTAAGATTAATCGGTTTCTTTTCAGATTATTTTAATTTTATTTTCCTATTTAGTATGTTACTTTTTACGTTTTTATTTTCTGTGGTTATTTCAGGTTTAATATTTTACCCCCCCAAAACGTCGCGGGCACGACAATTGCCCAGACATTAATCTGGTCAAGAGATAGACAATTTTCCAGTAAAACCAGTCTCTGTGGGATCGACCCTACTCCCTATACTGCTTGAATTTGCAACTAGGTGTAGATTTATATTGGTGGAATCGACAGCCATCATTTTGGCGCCGTTGTCGGGGACTGGCAACACTTATAATTGTTTAAATCGTCTTCATGACCAGGTCTTCATCATGAGATCTCGAATACGACCCAGAGATTGAGAAATCAGCACGAGCGCGACGAAAAGAGACGGAAGCTCTTAAACGCGCAAGTAAAGCAGAAGTTGAGCTAGGACAAGGGATCCTAGAATCCGACGTTGAAACGTTGAGCGAAGCAATTCGTGCAGAGTCAATTCGACGTGAGAAACAAGTCGAAGTGGTTGAACTTGAGACCGAACCATTTTTTACAAAAGAAACGAAAGGCAACCTCGGTGAACCAGAAAGGATGGCGAACCGAACCATTCGTCAACTAACCGCTGCTCCCAACGAGCAAACACCGTTATGCATCAACTATCCAACTGGAGGAACTCCGTTCGAGTTAAAGTCAGGCTTGATTCACCTTTTGTCCACCTTTCGAGGCTTGAAGAATGAAAATCCGCACACCCACTTGAGAGAATTCCACATGGTCTGCTCAAGCATGAAACCGCAGGAAGTATCCGAAGATGAAATCAAACTTCGGGCCTTTCCTTTTTCTTTAGTTGATACAGCAAAAGAATGGTTATTTTACTTACCCCCCCGGTTCTATCACAACGTGGGATGACTTATCTCGTGTATTTCTTGACAGATTCTTTCCAGCATCACGAGCAGCTGAACTTCAGAGGGACATAGTGGGAATTCGCCAAATGGAGAATGAATCGCTCTACGACTATTGGGAGCGGTATAAAAAATTATGTGCAAGTTGTCCTCAACACGGGTTGACCGAACAATCACTCCTTCAATATTTCTACGAGGGATTGCTCCCTATGGAAATGAAGATGATCGATGCTGCTAGTGGAGGGGCGCTTGTCAATATGACTCCTCAAAGGGCAAGAGAACTGATATCCACCATGGCGGCAAATTCTCAACAAATTCGTCGGCCGGTCGTAACCCACAAGACGAGTTCATGGGGTAAACGTTTCATCTTTAAAAGATAAATTGGATAAGCTTACCAATGTTGTTCAATCTTTGCTTACAAAGAAGAAGAATCTGACCCAACTGTATAGAATTTGTTCTACATCCGAACATCCGACGGATTCGTGCCCAATCCTTAACGATAATTCAATGGCACATGTTGATGCTGTCGGAGGTTTTTCGGGACCTCCGCAAAGACACTATGATCCTTTCTCCAACACCTACAATCCCGGGTGGAAGGATCATCCCAACCTGAGTTACGGAGGTAATCCCCTATATAATCAATCGTACCAACCGAGACCTCTGCAACTGCCACAACAGCAACCCAAGCCGAGCACATCTCTAGAAGCTATTATGGAAAGACTTGCCGCCGATGCTGCAAAATATCAATAGTGGACAGACGCATCAATACAAGAGTTGACTAATCAGGTTAGTAAACTCTCGATGGCAGTTAATCGTTTGGAGTCTCAAGGTAAATTACCTTCCCAGACAAAGCCGAATCCTCGTCAGAATGTAAGTGCAATAACTCTTCGTAGCGGTAAGGTTCTAGAAACAGTGCCAGCCAAAAGTCATGGGCAATACAAGGAACGGGAAAAGCAAATCTCGGATCCAACAGCTAGGCCGGAATCAGAAATTCAGAGACCAGTTGTGATGCCACCTCCTTTTCCAGGGAGGCTTGCAAAGGATAAGAAAGAGAAGGAGGAAAAAGAAATCCTCGAGACATTCAGAAAGGTAGAGGTAAATATCCCTTTACTCGACGCTATCAAACAAATCCCTCGTTATGCGAAATTCCTCAAAGAATTGTGTTCTAGCAAGATAAGGTTGATAGGTAACGAAAGAGTAAATGTAGGAGAAAATGTCTCCGCAGTACTGCAAAAGAAAGTTCCTCCCAAATACAAGGACCAATGTATGTTTGCTATTTCTTGTGAGATAGGTAATGTAGGCATTAAGAAAGTCATGTGTGATTTAGGGGCTTCAATCAATGTTATGCCTTATTCTACTTATAAGTTGATTAACGCGGGTCCTTTAAAAGAGACAAGAGTAATAATCCAATTGGCGGACAGGTCAGTCGTCTATCCCGAAGGGCTGCTTGAAGACGTCCTTATTAAAGTTAACGAATTAGTATTTCCTGCAGACTTCTACATTATCGACATGGAGGATGACAACTCGACCAATTCATCTGAGATACTTCTTGGGAGACCATTCTTGAGTACCGCGCGAACGAAAATTGATGTTTGGAGTGGAACACTTACCATGGAATTTGACAGTGAAGTGGTTAGATTTAATGTTTATGAGGATATGGGACATCCCAATGATAAGTTACAAACTGTGCCTTGCAGGAATGCTGATCTTGGTGTTAAGCAAGAGGAATTATCGATAATCCAAAAACCAGTACGTGAAGCTGTCATGAGAGCCTCAAAGTTAGAGCTGAAATCATTTCTAGAACGTACAAGTATTTCGACAGAGAAAAATGCAAACTTGAACGAAGAATCTCAAAGACTCCTCAATCCACTAATGATAAGGGAACTTGGGAAGGGATTCAAGGACAGTGGAAAAAGGTCGAAACCTTTCTGCAAGGACATCCAAGTGCACAAGATGGAGAACTTAATTCTCAATAAGCCAAACAGATAACATTTAAGGTCGTCGAGCTAAGACGTTAAACAAAAGCGCTTTTTGGGAGGCAACCCAAATTTCTTTTCATTTATTTAATTTTAAGTTTTAGTAAGATTTAGGGTGTGAATAAATAAATTTTTATTTAATTCGGTTAATTTGATGTTTTCAAGAAAATAATGGAGAGCATGAATTTTTTCGAGAGTCGGATAACAATGGTGGCGCGGGCACGACATGCTAATTTGGTGGCAAATATTTACCTAAAAAAAAAAAACCAACTACTTAACCTTCATAAAACACCAAACCCAAACCCAATACCCATCCATTCAACCCATCCACGCTTACCCAAAACACCCTTAAAACAAACCCTCTCCCCCAGAACCAACCCACGCTGCCGTCACCATCTCCGTCACCGTCGCAGTAACCATCGTCGTCGTTGTTGCTGTCGCACTACCATCATCGACGCCACTGCACTACCGTCACCGTCTTTTCCCCTCTTTGCTATAAGGTTAAGGTGTGGCAATGGGTATATGCATGTCTAGGATTGGATCTAGGGAGAGCTTGGTACTTAAGCGGTATTAATGACTCACCTCCTCTTCTCTGGAATCCTACCTGGTGTATAGTATCTGTTCACTTTAATCAAGTCTCCACAATCCTTGATATCCTGCAAAACCTTTAACCCCAACATCGACAAAATCATTGAAGACACACATGGGGAGTACTCTGAACTTTTTTATTTTGTTTATTTGAGCTGCTAATTTATTCTTTAATTATCTATAATATGACACATGCATGCTTGAGGACAAGCTTAGAATAAATAGGGGGATGAATATATATGAATATAGTAAGTATGCATGGATGGTTGATTGGTTCTTGCTGCATGTTCTCCTTTGTATATGTTCAATCTTGCATTGAATTCATTCAACAATTTATTTTGACATTGAGCATTTAATCTCATACTTAGTCAACTTGGACAATTGGGAATTTTTTTTTTTTTTGAATTTAAATGCTCAAGTATATAGACTAATTGACACTTGTGTTTTAAGGTTGATGTATGTAGCTAGATTTTCATGAATTGATTGTTTGAAAAAAATATTTGCTTGTGCATAAAAAAATGATGAAAAAATGAAAAAAAAATTAAAATAAATAAATAAATAAAGGCTCAAGTTATGAGTGAAAGTTTCGAAAACATGACCGGATTGAGTAACCGGGGCGAGGTACTTGGGTTGTCATCTCGTCTCGCGTAAAAAGGTTCGAGTGACAAGTCGATAACTTAATAACATTCCGCTAACAGAGCTCAATAATAAAGACTGCTTGAACTGAGTAACCGGGATAGGGTGCTTGGGTTGTCATCCTAGTTCGCGTAAAAAGGTTTGACCATGTCTAATTTATTTTTCTAAAAGTATAGTTAATTAATAATGCCTTGCAATTAATTGGATTCAAACTCAATTTAATGAAATTATCTAGTTCGCATATTTCAAATCTTATGACACTTGTCTTTTTGATTAAACTATATGTTTTGAGCATTGATTTAATTATTTTTGCCTATGTTGTTTACGTTGAGAATGGATGCAGAAAAGAGGCTCGATTTTTAATAAATTGTAGAATTGATTTTAATGTTTGAACGGACAACATGCTTAAGGGCAAGCATGAGCTAAGTAGGGGGGATTTGATAACATGATTATTTTGCATGATTTCTTGTATGTAATTCAGTTTATTTCTGAATTAATCCCTGCTAAATTTGTATTTTTATGATTTAAATCTTGTTAGGGATGCAATTGATCAAAAGCAAGCTAAAAAGGGCCAAATTGAAAGAAAATCATAGAAATGGGGCCAAATCAAGAAGATGGAGGAAGCCAAGGACACATTAAGCAATTTGACTTTGTAAAAAGCCAAATATGGAAAATGCTATTTTTAGTTTATTTTATTTTTATTTGTTTTTATTATTTTAAATTTTATATTAATTAATCTAGCCTATTTTTAGTAAACCCCATGTATATAAATAGGGGTTATTTGTATTTGGATAATCATCAATCAATTAGCTCTTTCCTATTCCTATTTGGTGTTTAATTTCTCTCTTTTCCTATTTCAATTTAGAATAGGATTTCTTTTGTTTTTTTTCTCCTTCAAGCAACGTCCAACATTCTGCCCATTTCAACTCTTTTTGTTTCTTTTCCCAAAATTGGTTTAATTACCTTCCAAACCCCTTTCCTTTCCAAATTCCATCATCCCTTACCAAAGCCCCAACACTTTCCACAACCTTCAAGCATGAGTGAAATCATGCCACACTAGACCCCTTTCACTTTTTTAAGCCAGGTATTAACCCCATCAAAACCCGTGAGTTACTGAACCCGAGCTATTCAACTCCAAATTTCCGATACTTATTATTTCTCCGATTAAGAGTTTGACTTCACCAACTCACAAAGTCAAGTCGTGCTAAGTTAAAAAGACGTTGTTTGAGTTAGTGCGCCGGACGCATAGCTTGGGATTCCGAAAGGATCGATTGTCTAATCGGTTTTCCGTGAACACATTGGCGTGCCAAGTGGAGATTGCCGTTTGGTTCCGCTGGAGGAAGTGGTAACCGGATTTAAATGTCCCAACGTTTGAGGGCATTGGTTCGAAGCTAGGCTCTTCTAGAACGCAGTTGCCGAAGTTCTAAATCACGAACGCTTCGTAGGTTGTTTGATCGGTAAGGGTTAGTTATGGACGTTCCATAACTAACTTACACAAGGAAGAGTTGGTGTCCGAGGCGCGCCCTTGGTAGCTATAACTAGCTTATCGTAAAAGACGAGTTCATCTAATTTCGAGGATCGGGTCAAAGAAGGAAAACCCGCGCTTAAGGCCGAGCTAAGATTAATCGGTTTCTTTTCGATTATTTCAATTTTATTTTCCTATTTAGTCTGTTACTTTTTACGTTTTTATTTTCTCGTGGTTATTTCAGTTTAATATTTTACTTCAAAACGTCATGGGCACGACAATTGCCTGGACATTAATCTGGTCAAGAGATAGACAATTTTCCAAAGAAACCGGTCTCTGTGGGATCGACCCTACTCCCTATACTGCTTGAATTTGCAACTAGGTGTAGGTTTATATTGGTGGAATCGACAGCCATCAGTTGGGGAAAAGTTACAGTTGGCCTGAAAATGCATCCCATAGAACATATTTTCATTTCTCTCTATAAAATTAACATATTCTTATAAATATAAAATAAAAAAAACGGCCTTAATACTTGAATATCTTAAAAATTCATCATATTTCTTTAATTTGGCCTTTTTCTTTTTCTGAATATTAAATTACATTTTAGAAAAAAAAGTAGGTCTAGAGTAAACTATACGCGCGCCCGCGGTAATTTCAGCGCGTGGTTGATGCCTACAAAGTTTTTTTCTCGGGGCTTTACTATCCTACCTCGTCTGTACCCTTATTCGCTGCTCTCTCTATCTTCTCAATTCGATATTCTTTCTCTAAATTGCAAAACCCTAACCCTAATAATTCGTTTTCAATCGAATAATAAAAAAAGTTAATTACTTTTTAATTATTTTTGTTCTCCTAATTACTGATGCCCTGAACTCCAATGCGAGGTAGGCATCGATCTGGTGCGTGGAGCTTAGAGTTATCAATCTGGAGCGTAGGTGATGGATGTGTTGAAGGAGAATCTGGCAGAGCTAGAAATTGGGAGCACCGTGGAGTCTATTCAGAAGTTCATAGACATTCAGAGGGAGCTCTTCCACAGCCAGATCGACCAGCTTCAGAACGTTGTTGTTACACAATGCAAACTCACCGGCGTCAATCCTCTCGCCCAAGAAATGGTTCGTCATTCCAAAATTTAGTTTTTTTTCTCCCTTTGGTCAAAGTTGACAAAAAGAACCCCATGTATAAGATTTTAAATTCTTTATTTACCATTTTGCAGGCAGCTGGTGCTTTGTCCATAAAAATTGGTGAGTATCTGCTAAAGTTGCTTTGTGGGGTCACTTGAGATACTTTTAGGAGCTACTTTAGTATTTCCTAGCGAAGGCATGGGTGTAATTGTGTAATTATTTTGAGATTGTTAGCTTCAGCTGATTTCCTTTGTGGTTATTGATGTGCGATTATTTCCTAATGTAGAATGGGTGATGTTCTATTAATTAGGACGTGGTTTTTTACACTGCTATCTAAATTATCGAATAATTTTTCCCAGGGAAACGACCAAGAGATTTGCTAAACCCTAAGGCTGTAAAGTATATGCAAGCTGTTTTTTCCATTAAAGATGCGATTTCTAAGAAAGAATCCCGTGAGATTAGTGCTCAATTTGGTGTTACTGTCACACAGGTATATATATTTAATAATTGATATCATGTGTAGTTTTTAACATTAATTCTTGTCCATTTCTTCTGGCCAATGATGTACAAGATATTAAGAAACGGTTTGCAGTTATTTTAATCGATCGTCGTGTAGAATTAATGTAAATTCAATTATCTACTTCCAACTTTTTATTATATAGCAACATGTACTGTCTTCCGGAGAATGCCTTTTGATTGATTAATGTTAAATTGTAGGTGCGTGATTTTTTTAATAGCCAACGCACTAGGGTGAGAAAGCAGGTTCGGCTGTCAAGGGAGAAAGCGTTAAGATCTAATGCTTGTAAAGAAGCAGAAGATGGGGTGCTTCCAACCGGGTCTGAAGCTGTTATACCAGTTGAGCCGGTTCCCTTAAACTCTGTTGGCCCTGTCAGTTCTGAAGAAGCACCATCATGCTCGACACAGGACGATTCTCTTACTGGCATAGACGAATTGGATAAGCATTTTGTTGAAAACGTATTCAGTAAGATGCATAAAGAAGAAACATTTTCCGGGCAGGTGAAACTGATGGAGTGGATCTTGCAGATACAAAATCCTTCAGTACTATATTGGTACTTATCAAGGAAACTTAAATACAGTCAGCATACTGCTGCTTGTGTTCTTTGATTTAGTAGTGTCTCTTTATCTTTCAGGTTTTTAAATAAAGGTGGTGTGATGATTTTAGCAACCTGGTTGAGTCAAGCAGCTGTTGAAGAACAAACTACTGTTGTCTTGATCATCCTCAAGGTATAAATAGATTATATGCAGATGATTTATATGTTCCTGTATTGGTAACTTTACCAAGGTTACAATTAATATTTGGAATGTAGGTTCTTTCTCATTTACCTCTACAAAAAGCACTTCCTGAACATATGTCCGCCATACTGCAAAGTGTTAACAAGTTGTGTTTGTACAGGTTTTCAGGTATGCATTTGTTGGTTGGAATTTAATTCTTCTGCTTTTTCTTCTCTGTGTACCTTATCATTGTGTTTGTCTCAGTGTGGTTGGATCATCTTAGATTTTAACCAATGTGTTATTTCTGATAATGATTTATGGCCCTATTGAAACGTTCATATTTTGTTAATGTTGTGTTAACTTTTCTGGTCCAATGCTTTGTCCACCCCCTCCCCCCAACACAAATCTTTGAAGTTAATTGTTCAGAGTGAAATGCTGGGAAGACTAATGCCAACAGTCTCTCTTGCTACTGGAGTCCATTTTAGTGGCTGCTTTTGGTTTCTTACTTTATCCTTGATAATTGTTTGAGAAGAAAGGGAAACCACTGATGGAAAATCCGAGTGGATATAGTTTTTCTTATTGGTCACTAAGGCTTTGCTTGTTAGAGTGGAAAGAAAATTGGAATGATGGAAAATTGAAAGGGTAGGAAACTAGAAGGATGGAAAACATAATTTTTCTTTCCATAGGTGTGCTTGGTAGGAGAGATGGAAAAATGGAAAGAAAACTACTTTTCTTAACATCCATTGCTTGGTAGAGTTGAAAAATGGAAGGAAAGAAAATAAAACATTTGAAAAATGCATAATTTTGAACTAACATATACATCTCTCATTTTCTCTCCTCTCATCCTTCCAATTTGGAAGGATTGATTTTTATGCATTAGGATGGAAAATGATCATTTCTCCTATTTTCTTTCCTCTCACTTTTCTTCCCAACCAAGCCTATTTTCTTTCCTCTCACTTTTCTTCCCAACCAAGCTTACTCCAAATTTATTTTCTTCCTACTTTTCCATTCCCTCCTCCCATCCTCCAGTTTCCACTTAACCAAGCACACCCTAATTGTTGTCTAGTTGGTAAGAAAGTACAATATGTGATAAAAAATCCACTTGTAGATAATCTTCATTTATGGTGAAAATAGTTTTTCTGCTGAGCTGTATTTATTTTTATGCTTTGTGGTACCTTGGATCTCATTTATCTGATTTGAAGATCAGACATATCAAACAGGGCAAGGCTTTTGATATCACGGTGGAGCAAAATGTTTGCTAGAAGCCAAGCTGCGAAGAAACCGAATGGTTTGAGGTCCTCTACTGAAACACAGAATGAGATGTTGCTGAAGCAGAGGCAAGTTTACATCTTTGTCTCCTATATTTGCTTGATTTCTTTCAATTTAATGCCTATTATTGCTCTCTGACTACAGTATCAGTGAAATTATGGGTGATGGCTCGTGGCAGTCAAATGTTTACAATTCTGTAAGTATAGAAAATTAAAATAAAATGTGTTAAAATGGCTCTATGATTGTTTGGTGTCTTTCCTAATAAATTTTTAATTGTCTTCCAGGAAGGAACTCTTGCAACCTCTAATGTCAGGTGTGGAATTTATTTATATTTGTATCTGATGTTTATATGCTGGTTGTCGTTCTTGGTAATTTGTAATGTGGAGATAATAAAGGTAATAGTTCATTCAGGAAGGAGTCTCCACAAGTTTTGAAACTGCTACCTGCTTCGATGGATGACTCCGCTAAGAAGAACCTCCTTGGTGTTTCCAGTTCTCGTATCCTTGTCATCATTTGTTATGTTTACTGATACTCCCTGTTCCCTCCCCCTTCATTATTTACTTTTGGTCAGGTTACTGATATCTATATATTTTTTACCTTATGAGAGGTAGGCTTGGCATCTGTTTTTCCCCCCAATTAGAGTTCGGAGTTCTTGTTTGTGTGGCAATTGTTTTTCACCCCTAAGACTTTGGATTTCTATTATCATTAATTTGTTTTGGGTTGGGGCGCTGGGTGGGGTGAGGATATGCAGGTTTTGAAATTAGAATTTTTCTGATTCGGTTACTGCTAGATATGATCCATCTGCTAGAATTTCTTTTCTGTCTATTCTTCTGTTTTACTGCTCCATCTTAATTAATTTAAAACATGCAAGATGGTGTATATGCAATTGTTAGTTCTTTTCTGAGTAGCACAGTGCCTTAGCTAGTCCAGACAGCAGGGAACGTAGGAGGGTTCAGTTAGTGGAACAGCCAGGGCAAAAAGTGGCTGGCAAAAACTCCCAAACGACAAGAACAGTACCAATTAGTCAAAGTCGCCCTATGTCTGCTGATGATATCCAAAAAGCAAAAATGCGTGCTCTATATATGCAGAGTAAACATGGGAAAACTGGTTCCTCCTCTAATGGGATGAATGAAGTGAAGAGTGAAGGTCTGAACAAATCTTCACCTTCTAAGGCCAGCTTTTCTCGACCAGTTTCTAAAGTTCCCTCCCACCCAGCTGAAGAACAAAAGAAACCTGTATTACTTCCCCCCAAAACTTCTAGCAGGGTGGAAACATCTCTTGATCTGAAACAGCCTGTGGCTTCAAAGGAGTCTCCATGGGAGAAATGCCAGAAGGTCAAAATCCCATGGCACATACCACCAGGTAAATTTGCGTTAGTGTATTTCTTTAGTTCCTTTTGCTTTCTGTTAATACCCTGTTTTAGACGGTAGTGAATGCCGTTTAAACATCCTTAATGGAGGAAATTTCATTTTCCATCCCATTACTTTCAATCTTTTTCCTTTTCTATCCTTCTTTCCCAATAGGAATGGTTAACAACCCGAAAACCTTTTTTCATTTTTTGCTCGATGGTTGGGAATTGGTTTTGTTGTCTATGCGCTTTCCCTCTTTATCTAGAAATATCAGAAGTATAAAAAAAAAATAATTACAAATATCTTTCTTGATATGTGATGATAATTGTACCGTCAAGGTGGACATATTCCTGTTGAAATTTGCAAATGTTAGGATTTTGATTTACTGTATATATTGATTTTTGGTCTATTTCAAAAGTTAGTTTCTGTGCCTTGATTGTTTTTAATTTGTTTTTAGCATCAGCACGTTGGCGAATTGTACATCAAAAAGGTATACCAGAGAAAATGAAATCATTGGTTTAAAACTTTAGTGACAGCTAGTCATGGTAGATAAATTTTCAAGAATCTTTTGCTAACACAGTGGTTAGTCCAATCTCTACCAGGTTTTCATTACCAAACTATGGAGATTGGAGTATTCTTTTGCTTCAATAGGATCATGCTGGCTGTTTAAAATCAGTGTGTCTTGTTCCAAGGCAGATGTTGCCAAAAGGCTGTTGCTTGACCAATAAAAGTGCGGTCATTTAATATATTCTTCAAAGGGTTGCTCAATTGAGATTGATTGAAGCCTTATAGAGCTTCACTCTTGAATGACTAGTGTTTCAAAGGTGTAATTATCCGACTAATTGCAATAAGGGTTTTTCTTTTATGCTATTAACTTGAGATCTGGATGCTAAGGAATTGATATGGTCAAAACTGTTTTAGACGGTAGTGAATGCCGTTTAAACATCCTCAATGGAGGAAGTTTCATTTTCCATCCCATTACTTTCAATCTTTTTCCTTTTCTATCCTTCTTTCCCAATAGGAATGGTTGACAACCCGAAAACCTTTTTTCTTTTTTTGCTCGACGGTTGGGAATTGGTTTTGTTGTCTATGCGCTTTCCCCTCTTTATCTAGAAATATCATTGATATGTGATGATAATTGTACTGTCAAGGTGGAAATATTCCTGTTGAAATTTGAAAATGTTAGGATTCTGATTTGCTGTATATATTGATTTTTGGTCTATTTCAAAAGTTAGTTTCTGTGCCTTGATTGTTTTTAATTTGTTTTTAGCATCAGCACGTTGGCGAATTGTACATCAAAAAGGTATACCAGAGAAAATGAAAATCATTGGTTTAAAACTTTAGTGACGGCTAGTCATGGTAGATAAAATTTTTAAGAATCTTTTGCTAACACAGTGGTTAGTCCAATCTCTACCAGGTTTTCATTGTCAAACTATGGAGATTGGAGTATTCTTTTGCTTCAATAGGATCACGCTGGCTGTTTAAAATCAGTGTCTTGTTCCAAGGCAGATGTTGCCAAAAGGCTGTTGCTTGACCAATAAAAGTGCAGTCATTTAATATATTCTTCAAAGGGTTGCTCAATTGAGATTGATTGAAGCCTTATAGAGCTTCACTCTTGAATGACTAGTGATTCCAAGGTGTAATTATCCGACTAATTGCAATAAGGGTTTTTCTTTTATACTTTTAACTTGAGATCTGGATGCTAACGAATTGATACGGTCAAAGCAAATATGTTATGATTTTGGAAACAAATCTTGAATATTTTGAAGAGTTATTATTGTATTAGCAAAATATGCTAAGGAATTGATATGGTGCTATAACACAACAGTAGAGAAAATTTCTTGTGATGAGCTTAAATCCACTCCAACTTCCATTTACATGCTTTGCTTCTTACCAGCAAATTCTTCTTGATATTATAATAATGATAATATTAACAAGAACAGGTTTCTTCAATCTGCCTGTAATGTTCTCTGTATTCTAAGCCAGTGATAGTAATAGAACAATTTTTTATTTGATAATTAGAGTCGGTTACTATTGAACTATGATACAATTTTCAGATATAAAGATAGCTATGATACAAGTTTCAGATATAAAGATAGTTGAAGGTGGCAGATAATTAGACTCAATTGCGTTTGATGTTCTTCATCTCATCTCATCTCATCGTTTCGTTTTTATTTTCTCTCATAATGACCATCCCAACTAGCCAATGTGTAAGACAGCTAAACAGCTAAGGCTTCCTCACAGCTTGAATTTGATATTCTCACACTTTCTCTCTCTAAGCTTGTTTTGTTAAATCTTCAGTTTCTTCTTTTTGTTGGAGTCACACATGAGTCATCTCACTCTTTAATTGATCTGCGGGGTTTCAGACTGTTGTCATTTTCTTATTTCTGCAGAAGTAAAAATCAACGACCTTTGGAGCGTTGGTGCTGGTGAGAGTAGCAAAGAGGTTCATGTGCAGAAAAACAGAAACCGTAGAGAGAGGGAAACTTTCTATTACACGAACCAGGAGATACCGTCTAACCCCAAGGAACCATGGGATCGAGAAATGGACCATGATGATTCACTGACCCCAGAAATCCCAACTGAACAGCCACCTGATAATGAGACTGAAACACAGGTTACCCACGGTGAACATGTTAATGGTGCAGCTACTTTGGAACCTTCTACCTCCCAAACTGGTGGTGCCGTTTCAGCTGAGCCAGATCTTGAGTTGTTAGCTGTACTGCTAAAAAACCCAGCTCTGGTTTTTGCCTTGACTTCTGGCCAAGCTGGTAACTTAACAAGTGAAGAAACAGTGAAGCTGCTAGACATGATTAAGGCTGGTGGGGCTGATACTGGTAAAAATGTGGAAGAGAAAGTTGAAGTCTCTCTTCCATCCCCAACACCATCGACCAATCCTGGAACGGTGCGTGATATAATAGGCTTCTACCAAGAATTTATTTTCAGTTTCAATAGGGGGATCCACATTTCATACATAATTAAAAATGAAAACTACATGTAGGAACCCGCATTCACTGAAAAAAAGAATATAATTAATCTGGTGGAAAATTATTATATATTAGAGAATTTAAATAGAAAAATGGAACCAATTTAATCTAAAGATATCCACATGGGGAAGAGCGAATGGTTCATATCAATCATCGATGGATATCTTCAACAGGCATCCAGATATGAAGACGTGGCAGATGGTATAGAACAGGTTTTATCAGGCCATGTGGGTTCAGTTTTATGGATTGTCTGGGAAAGGTCAGGAGGCATTCACTTTTGTTGACCTGGCCTAAGCAACTATATTTCTGCACCTCATTATCATTGCTACAGTTCAGGATATACATCCAGGGAATCTGTGATTTTGTGACATCATTTTTTTTATATGAGCGTGATATAAGTAGGCAAATTATCATTGTTTTTTAAATTTGATCTTAATGTATATGTTTAATTTGCAGAGTGGATGGAGACCGGAGGCGGTCAGGAACCCTTTTTCACAGCATAGTCAAATGGGAAACAGAGTTGCTCAAGCTTCTGTTGGAGTTGTCACCCCAATTCCCGTTGCTGAACGGCTTTCTGCCACTGGCATGGCGGCACCACAACAAGAAGCAAATGGCCTTTCATTAGCTCAACAGCTTGCTGCAGCCATGGCAGAGTTATTGCCCCAATCAAATGCCACGACCCTTGATAAGCGACATTCTCCTAATGCTGCATTTTCAAACCATGGTCACCCTTCTAATTTGCCGGCTTCCGATATAGCCTTAACCATGAAAAATCCATCCCCTGTGAACTCTTTAACAAACTCATCAGCTGCAGCTGGTCCTTCGATGTGGGTTGAAACCATGAATTTGAAAACCGCAGCGATCTCCATGGCACTGCATACACCTGAAAAGGTGCACACTTCATTTTCTCCGTCTCCATTGATGCCAACATTGACACAGCGACAAACGCCAGCGCAACTACAACCACAAGTACCCCATGCATCTGATCCATATTCAACTAGACCCCCAGTGGGAAACTTAGGTCCAACGCCTGATCCTTGGAGAGGCAGGCAGAGTTTGGGTTCTAATCTTCATTCACAGGCTAATCAAAACAATTATAATGCATCATCGTTTGGAGGATCTATGCATCCCCAGTTGCGAACAGACCCTCCACGGGAGGGAAAAGAGTATGCGGGTAATGAAGGTTTTGAGTCATGGAGTCCTGATAATAGTCCAAACAGGTCATCAGAGTATGTTGCAGGAAGGAACTACATGGAACCCAGAATGAATTCTGGGTGGAACTATAGAGCTGATAGGCCATCATGGCAAGGAAATTCATCTGGGTATAGAGACCCGAACAGACAGGGAAATAGATGGCGTGACAGAAGATGACGACGAGGCAGGCTTGCTGCCAATGTCGGCCTTCGGGTTCAGAATCCCAGGCTTTTCGTCCACAGTGGGTGTGTTCTATAATGATAAAAAATATTTGGTGGGTGTATGTGGAAAATGGAAACCCAATGGGACAAGCGGGACGTCATTGTATGCTGGACACTACAAATGCAATTGCAGCTTTCTGGATGTTCAATTTGATAAGCAACACGAAAAGAAACAAAAAAGAAAAGAAAAGAAATTGCCAGTTTATTTCAGGGACTAACAGTTTAATTTAACCGTGGCTTAGACTGGGCCATTTTTGTCTCAAGATGTTAAAATTCGGTTGGACTTGTCATAATTTGCCCTAAAGGACCTTAGCCTAGGAATCTGTTCTAATCAATCTCACAACTCGTAACCAAATCTCAATCGGACATGGAAGGTAAAAGATCGGACGAGTGGGAACATGCTATTGGTTTGAGAGTTCTGGTATTTGGTAATTAAAATCAGAATCGATAGGTAAGGCTTTGTAGAACTATTTTATCCAACTTTTAGACATTTGACTCAGGTAGCGTTTTGAGACATAAAGAAAAAAATTTAGGAAAATAACCTCTTTGGACTCTTTCAATTTTATTATTGAGTAAATTGGTCTGAATGCTTTAATCCTTTGTGAGAAACTAAGAATAATTAATCAAAATATTAATGTTTTTCATCAATTGTATATAATTTTAATCTTTGAAATGTTGCGAGCTAAATTTGTTAAATTGGGTTAAATTGACAGAATGTGTAAATATTGTAGGTTAAATTTGTTAAATCAAGATTAAATTGACAAAATGTATGAACTTTGAGCACTAAATATGTTACTATATCATATAAAATATGTGCAATTCACGAAAAATTTAACATTGTGATTTAAAATTGATAAAGATTAAATTGTTCTGGTTTTTTCTTAGTGGGACTGATTTGCTCAATATTGGAATTAAGAGGAACCAGAGAGATCTTTTTACCAAAAAATATTCTTGTTGTGGGCCGTGTGGCCATTTATAGCCTACAAATTGATGCGTGGACTAAACGCTGGCGAACTATAGTAATCAAAGATCTGATATGAAGGGTTTATGGTATAAAAAACTCACCAATCAAGCACCGGATTCCTTCTCTTCTCTTTAAAAACAAATGAGTTTCCGAAAATTCAATTTTGTTTCTCAATAATTTTGGAGCAAAAACCGCTGAAACAAGGATGGGATTCAGGTTCCAAAATCTAAATCCCATGTTCAGATCATACCTCTCTAGACTCTCTTCTTCACCCAGAAATCTACACCCCAACCCCATTGTAATTCAGTCCCTCAATCCCCATTTTCAAATTTACCCTCAGGTCTTCTCTGATAATCCCATTTACAACATCCCCAGACGGTGGCATTTGGGTCATTCTCATGGTCACCATGATCACCACCACAATTTGACCAAGGAAGGCGAGAAAATATTTCGCTTGGGTCTGGGAGCGGATATCGGTTTAGCTACTAGTAAAGCTTTAACTGGCTACTTATCTGGAAGTACCGCCATCATTGCCGACGCCGCCCATTCGATATCGGACGTGGTAAAAACATAAGTCTTGTAGGAGGTTTATTTAATTAATTGAATCTTGGAAGTCGAGCAATTTAATTTTTGCTTGGTGGTGTTGTTTGTAGGTTCTTAGTGGAATTGCTTTATGGTCATTCAAAGCCGCAAATGCTCCCAAGGACAAAGAACACCCATATGGTTACTTATGATTGTACCTACAAGCTACTCCATTTTTCTTACTTTTGGTCATAGTTATGAAATATGAATGTTATGCTTATAAGATTAAAAAAAAAAAAATTATTAGGTTTCTTAATTGTCCTTGTTTTATTCTCAGGACATGGTAAGTTTGAAACTCTTGGAGCTCTGGGAATTTCTTGTATGCTTTTGGCTACTGCTAGTGGAATTGCTTGGCATGCTTTAGAGCTCCTAATTGTATGATTGGTTTTGTCTTTCTTCCTATAACTTATGATTGAAAGAGGATAAGAATAAAATAGAACTCAATGTTAAAGGGGAAAAAAAGAAAAAAATGAAATATATATTGATTGATAAAAATGGGGTTGCATTTGGATTGAAACTAGATTGGACCTCACAGTAAGTTAACCTTCTCTGTATACAGGGGTTACTGTCCACTGCTCCTGAAGCTGTTAATGGTCATTCATTGGTTCACGGGCATAGCCATCATCATGGAATTGATATGGATCACCCTATTCTAGCTTTGAATATGACCATTATAGCAATATGTATTAAAGAAGGGTATTGAGCTTCCCTTTTGGCTTTATTCTACTTTCGTTTCTTATAACTTCTTTTTTTGCATGTGTGATTTCTGGTATTGATTTCTGTATGTTGAAATGCAGGCTTTATTGGATAACAAAAAGAGCTGGGGAAAGGCAAGGTAGTGCACTGATGATGGCAAATGCATGGCATCACCGTGCAGATGCGATTTCATCGGTAGTTGCACTTATTGGGGTTGGTAAGAAAGCTTCTTTTTTGGTTGTATTGTTTTAGTTTTCCTGTTATGAGCTTGGTAAGCAATGGGAAATTAAATCCTTGCTTTAAATTTAATGATAGCTAATGAATATAGGCAGCTTTAGCATCTTTGCTGTTCTTTATCTCTTAACTTTGCTGATTCAAGTTGTGCTAATAATGAAAATAAATTTTTTTCTTGGTTAAGAATTTTCTGATTGGTTAATTATTCTATTCTATTGGTAAAAGTAAAGTACTGAGATTTACATGACTCCTTCAGGTTCATTTTACCTTTAAAGTCTCTCTCTCTCTATATATATATATTGTGTTGGCGGGTTGGTTGTTGTATACGTACTAAACGAGTTTCACCTCCCTTGTCTGTCTCTCTCCCTTGAATCTTTAAGTCTCTTTGTGTGGATTTCCTTAAATTGAATTGTATATGAGTGATTTGTGTGGATTTCCTTAAATTGAATTGTATATGAGTGATTTGTGTGGATTTCCTTAAATTGAATTGTATTTGAGTGAACACTGAATGACCTTATGCCTTGTCCATGGTGATCTAGGAGGCTCTATTCTTGGAGTAAAGTTTTTAGATCCTCTTGCTGGACTGGTTGTCTCAGGAATGATTCTAAAAGCTGGGCTGGAAACTGGATACCAGAGGTGCATTGCCTGTTGCCTCCATCTCTCTTATTGTTTGCTTTGTTGTGGTGTTATTTTAAGATTGTAAGCTTTCACAGCAATTGCAGCAATTCAAGAGGTAAATGGTATCAATCAGTATGGAAATAGTCAAAGTATACTGTTTGCTTTAAGGTCTAAAATGTCAATGGCATCAATCAATACAAAAAATTGGCTTTCTTTCTTTTCGTTTTTGGCTGAAAATTTGGTATATTTAATAAAATTTTGCATTTATTTTACTTATTTAATACCTGTGTTTTCATTACAGGTTAATGTTATCATGTTCGTATTATCTTTGATTGATTGCATTCAGCATTCTTATGTCACCTGTTTAGCTGTGTTTTAGCATTCTTATGACGCAGCTATTGATGATAATGACATTTATCTGAACTCCATAATTGACATATCTTTTTGGGCAACTTTGTAGCGTCCTTGAACTCGTTGATGCTGCCTTACCTACAGAACAATTGGAGCCCATAAATCAAACAATTCTACAAGTTAAAGGAGTCAAGGTAACTAACAAAATTTGCTTGCATATCTGTTAATAGCAGATACTGCTCTAAATGTAAAATAAATCTCAGTAAATTCACGTAATCAGTTACAGGCACCCAGAATATCGTATCATGATTTGTTGGCCTGTTGCATTTGGTGAAATGTACAGCTGAGTTATTCTTTTTTCTTTCTTGGCAATCTTCATTAATAACTTGTTCAAAATTGTTTGGAGGGATGCCATCGAATGAGAGGAAGGAGAGCTGGTTCTAATCTGTACCTTGATGTACATATTGTGGTGAGTTTTTAGCATATTTTTTTACTGCCAATGAGTATTGCAAAGAGGGAATGATTGGAAAGTATAAACTTCGCCCAACTTTTGCTGAACTGAGTATATGGCCTTTATTTATTTGGCTATAAAATATCGCCTATTACTAAGTAATTTCCTCTTATTCTTCCAACCCGCAGGTTGATCCCTTTTCTAGTGTTAGTACTGCACATGGCATTGGCGAAAATGTTCGTCACCAAATTCATAAATCCCACCCTGAAGTAACCGAAGTTTTCATACACATTGGTATGTTACATGACTAGTTCATCCCTAAACCAACTTTTCATTGTGGTAGTCACATTACCTATGGGCTGTAAAAACACTGTTTGCATTTCCAAATTGTTGGCTTAAAGATCAACTTTCTTTTTTCCATTTCGAAATTGTAGATCCTGCCTATGTAGAGTTCTCCCCTGATGTAATGGACCAAAATGAAGGTTTGAAGACAATCACTGAACAGAATAGTAACATGTCTGTCGGTGAAGAGAATGTTCAAGCAATTGTTTCTCATATTCTCTCATCAAAGTTTCCAAAGGTATGTGTCTCCTCTCATTATGTTATAAACAAACCTGATTTTAAGCTCTCAAGGTTACATGAATGCTTGCAGAAATTTAAGGTCGAGCGCATCACCCAACACACCTTGCAAGGGAAGATGGTACTTGAAGTTGAGGTTACCATGCCACCAGAGATTATGATCCGGTAAACAAGCTTTCCTTTTCGTTTTAGATACATAATTTGTTCAGATTTTGCCTTGGAGATTCAAATTCAATATAAATATTTGCCTAAATGCAGCGAAGCCATGGACACAGCGAAGGAAGCAGAGAAGGAGATAATGAAGGCAGCTTCAAACATTGTTCATGTCAACCTGCAGCTGAGATTGGGACGCCCAATTCCACAATTCAGATATATTTAACAAAACTTCCAATATTCAAGAAACCAGATTGCTCTGCCCTACCCTTAAACCCAGTTTGCTTTGCCCTACTGTTCCCCTCTTTTGCAAAATGTGAAAGAAAAAAGAAATTACTGTTGCTATAGGTATATCTTGATTTGCTTACGAATAAAAAGGAGATGAAAACTGATATAAAATTAAGAGCCAAAATGATCAGATAATTGTAGTCTGAATTTTTTTAGTCTACATTGTATTATTTCAGAAAAGGATATCATCATTTCAATGGCTCTGAATCAGGTAATAATATTTATATTTTCATAAATAAATAAAAAGACAGTGAAGTTGGAGGGAAGAAGGCTCAGAAGGATCCATTGGTGATTTTCTAATCACAAAAGGGCGAAAAAACCCCCTTCATAAAATAGGTAGTTTTCAACATCACAGCCTCCCCCATCTTCTGTTATTGAAAACAAAACCAGAAAAAAGGATAATCAAAGCTTCAGAAATTCATCACTTAGAGAAGAAAAAAATGTAAAAAGAGAGCGAGACAGAGAGAAGAAGAAGCGATTCCACGGCAATTGCTTCAGCTGCGAGCGTAACTATAAATAGAGAAAAATTCAAAATTAGGGTTTAGGGGTTGCGTTGGTGAGGGGCATGCTTTACTTCGATTCTCGGAGTCGGCGGATAGCTAATTGGGTTTGGGCTTTAAAGGGATCCCTTCATAATCTGAGCTTTAGCTTCTTCGTAGTTAAAAAGCCCATTTGTTTATTTTATTTATTTAATTTTGAAATGGACTTTATTTTATCGAAATAATTATTTAGGACTTTTTCTATACAATAATCATTTTAATTGAAGTAAAATATTTAATATTTTAATTATGTTTGATAATGATTTCAATTTTTGACTTAATATAAAATTTTTAATAAAGAAGTGTTGAATAAATAATTAGATAATAACTTATCGCTTAACATAGAAAATATTAAGTAATTTAAATAAATTATATTTTTAAAAAATATTCAAATTATCATATTTATTATTTATCCAAAACTATCCAAAATAACACAATATTATTATTATTTTTTTGAAAATGCCAGCTGATGCTATTAATGGGAAAAGAAATCAATTCGATTACAGGCCTTAAAGACTAATGACCCTACAAGTACAACTATCCATCCCTAATTGATCACCAAAACGATGCTTTGAAACTCACAAAAACAAAACAAAATGTGATGGAAAGCACATTGAACAGACACAAACTTGGAAATGAAACCAAACAAACTCAAACTTAACAAAGAGAAAAGCCAGGCTTGGAATCTTCTTCTCTAGCATTTTAAGCAACATCTTTTGTGCATCAGCAACTCAAGAGACCGATTACCCATGAACAACCAATTTCTGACCTTTCAAGCTCCAATCTCTGTCAAAATCCTCGAGTTCATCGGACAGACCAATCGTCACAAAGTCCGGACTCAACTCAACCAGTTATCCGCCATCATCTCCGCCACTCCTATCGCAGTTCACCAGTCCTTCCACCGCACGCGGTACTTCCTCCATCTAGTATTGGGGTTATCATATCTCCGTCCTTCCATCGCCATCCCATGTGCCGCTTTATTGGCTTCCCTCGGTACAAATCTAAAACACATTCTTCTAAATTTGGCTGTTCTCCCCTTGATTTCTTAAATCAGACTGCTAATACATGATCTATCTTCTTTTGCAGAGCTTAGTTTTCTGATTACAGTTAGCGCGTCTCCCTCAACACATATATCTCGAAAACCCATTTCCTCGGCCATAGTAACAGCCTGCAAACACGCCCTTGCCTCGGCCATAATCGGATCTGAAATATTCTCCCATGGGTAAGTACACGGTGCCATCACTAATCCTTCTTTATTCCGCTCAATGACTCATGAACATGATCTTCGAGAATGTTGATTAAAAGAAGCATCGAAATTAATTTTTATAACATCATCAACAGGTGGTTCCCACACAAATCTTTTAGTCTCTTGCCTATTCTTCAATATCTCACCCATTTGCGTTATTTCTGAATAATAAGCATTGATAAACCTCACAATTTCATGTGCTTGCTCCCTTATCCCTTCATGGTAAATTCTGTTGCGATTGTACCAAAGAGCCCAGAAAGAAATAGCTCTGATTTTGCATGCTTCATTACTATAATTCTCAAAATCTAATGCTAACCATTTTTTCCAATTGGATTCTCTGTTGGTAGTTGAGTTAGTCACCTCCAACTCCTGCTGTACCTGTTGAGTAAAAGTGCAATCCCGAAAAAGGTGGCTCACCGTTTCCTCTTTTGCTCGGCATATTGGACAGAGCGTATCCACCACAAGCTTATGGGCTCTCAGGTTATGCATCGTGGGCACAAATTCATTAGCAACCCTCCACATATGTATACGAATCTTGCTTGGTACATTAAGAAACTGAGATAGAAATTCATGTTGTATCATAGAATCCTCCACTGTAATTAGCCATTTATATCCACTTTTGACTGTACAAATCCTTGTATTATTGCCTCTTTAAATTAACGCATCATGTGGTTCACTACTCACCAATGGGATCAAAAGAATTCTCTTCAGCTGCTCCTCTCCAAATAATAAACAAATAGCATCTTGCTTCCAGGTAACAGATTCCCTTTTGATTAAATCAGACACCTTAGAATATCGAATATTAATAATCTGACAGTGCACCCTACCATTTCCAGGCCTTGGCAACCAGGCATCGTTCCAAATATTTACTGCAGTGCCGTCTCCAATTCTCCAACCCACCCCCTCCTCAATGAGTCGTCTAGCTCCCCATATACTTTGCTAGGTATACGAAGGGTAAGAACCTAATCCTGCACTCATGAAGTCCCCTCTTGGGAAATATTTTGCCTTCATTACTCGTGCAAACAAACAATTAGGTTGCGTAATAATTTTCCACCCCTGCTTCGCCAATAGGGCCATATTAAACGTCGATAGTTCTTTAAAACCCAGCCCCTCTTCGCTTTGGGGACACACATATCACTCCACTTGAACCAATCAATGCCTTTATTGGTTTTTGAATTACGCCACAAAAACTTACACATTATGTTCTCAAGTTCACGACAAAACGAAGCTGGCAACATAAAACATTGCATCGTGTAGATCGGAATAGCTTGTAAAATGGACTTTAGAAATACCTTCTTACCCCTGGACGATAAATAGCGCACACTCTAGTTATTTATCATCTTTAACAAAACGTTCTTGAATTCCAACAAAAGCATGCTTTTTCCGACGTCTAACCATTGTTGGCAATCCCAAATACCTCTCTGGATTATTAGAAATTCGAACTCCCAAGATTCTCCCCACCTGATCCTGCATTTCTTGTCCAACGTTCCCACTGAAATAGATTAGAGATGTGTCAAAATTAACCAACTATCTAGACACCGCTTCATACTCATTGATCACGTTTTTCATAATATTTGCACCCTCAATCGATGCCTCTCCAAACAACACACTATCATCAGCAAAAAATAAATGCGTCATCGAAATACCACTTCTCCCCACCCTTGCCCCAAAGAGCTTCCCCTCTCTCCTGGCCATGTCAAGTAATCGCGAAAACCCTTCAGCACAAATTAGGAACAAATATAGATTTAGGGGGTCTCCTTGCCTCAACCCTCTTGTAGGCCGAAACTTATCCCCATATGCTCCATTAATCACCATTGTATACGATACACTAGTGACGCACCTCATTATAAGTGATATCCAATCTTCACAAAAACCCATTTTACTCATCATTTTCTCCAAAAAGCACCACTCAACCCTATCATACGCTTTTCTCATATTAAGTTTTAAAGCAAAGCCACCATTCGAAGTCCCTTTTCTTCTTTTGAAAGAGTGCAAGATTTCATATGCCACAAAAATATTGTCTGTGATTTTCCTTCCTGGCACGAATGCCCCATGGGTGTCATCGATACAATAGTTAAGCACCCAACGAAACCTATTGACTAACACTTTCGAAATAATTTTATATATCATAGTATAAAGGCTAATAGGTCGAAATTGACTCATAGTTTTCAGCGAATTCACCTTAGGGATAAGTACAATGTTTGTATGGTTCACCTCCTTTATATTCCGCTGACCATTTAACACATCCAAACAATGCATGGTACCATCATCTCTTACTACATGCCAATACTTTTGAAAAAAATATTACAGGAAAGCCATCCTTACCCGATGCCTTAAGAGGAGCTATGGTTTTCATTGCCTCAACAACCTCTTCTGCTTTAAATTCCATCATTAATTCCTCATTAAGCCATTCTGTAATACATGGTGATATTGCCGAGAGTAATCTATCGCAGTTGCTAACCTCTTTTGACGAAAACAAATTTAAAATAACCTGTAGCAATTTTAGATATCTCATCAAAATCTTTAACCCAACTCCCATAATCACTCTCCAGCCCCTTAATCATGCTCTTTTTCTTTCAGTGCACTCCTATGAAAAATGTCGTGTTTCTAACCCCCATTCGGAGCTCGTTGATTCTCGCCCTTTGTTCCCAAAATAGTTCTTCCCTGTTAGCTTCAAAATTCAACTCCAGTTTAATCTATGTAATCTCCGCGAAAACCGCATCACTAATCTCATTTACACTTAACTCAAGCACTCTAGAATTTAAAATTGTTGTTCGTTGCTCTCTTAATACTTTTTCCTTTTTTGCCCAATTGCTCAAGCTTACTCCCATCTCCTTCAGCTTCACCAAATTATTTTGTTCAGTCGAGTTCCAACCACTTTTAACTTGCTCCTCGAAGTCATTATCCAATATCCAATCGGCATTGAAATGAAATTGGTATTGTCTTTCCCTAAATCGCAAACTCCCATCCCCATTTGTATCCACAACCACCGGGCAATGATCAGAAAAGCTATGTTGCAAGTGGTTCACCGAATACCCTGTAAAAAGATCCCACCATTCTAGATTAGCTGCCTCTTTGTCCAGTCTTTCCCTTATATTATTTCTAGGCAACCTATCTCTCTTTCATGTGTACCATTGCAACCATTTGTCTTTCCTCTCGGATTCTGCCCCCCTGTTTTTTAAAAGAGAACAAAATTTCATTAAAATCTCTCAGAATCAACCATGGCTTATTATTCTTGCGCTTCAGATACCTTAATAACTCCTACGAATCCTTTCTAGCATGCTCCACAGGCGTTCCATAAAAACCCGTGAATCTCCATATTGCCATATCATTCCCCTCATCCTCCTCCACATTAATATGGGACTTTGAAAAACTTTTTAACGATATATTAAACCCCTCCCTCCACCCTAACGATAAACCTCCTCTCGTCCCTTTCGCATCGACATCAATTCTATACTCAAACACACACTGCCGTCTAATTTTCTCCATACGTTTCCTAGTAACCTTTGTTTCTATAAGAAACAAAATTTGAGGCTGAATATGTCTCAACTTATTTTTGAGACGTCTGATGGTCCGTGGTTGCCCCAAACCATGAACATTCCAACTGAAGATTTTCATTGCGCCTGGTCGGCCTGCTTGCTAATGGCCGCTGATATTTCATTTCCCATTCCCATCTCCAATAACCCCCTATTGTTAGCAAAATCACCCACTTCTGTGTGAAACCTCTGCCTCTTCTTCCCATCAACAAACTGTAACACCCCTAACTCGTTTCCGTCGCCAGATTAGGGTTACGAGGCATTACTAAACAAATTCCCAAGTCAGCATATACATATGAATCATTTTAACATAACAATACATCTTTCAATTTGATCATAACCGATTTCATCATTAATAATATTATACTATCATTGTATACTAAAACATTTACATACACACATATATATAAAATATATATAACTCACGATTCTAATATACCAAATACACATAATAATAAAAAATTTCAAATGGTATAAATTTCTATTCAATTGGTAAATTATTCACCATGACCGAATATGCACATTGCCAAAATTCATTTTTACCAACAAAGTATCAAGCACTTTAAGCAAACAACTCACACCAAAAATTCATGTCATACCGAATCATCTATATATCTATATATATAGTCTCACTCAAAATCACATATGTATTATATAAACTCATAAGTTCATCCCTCATTCGAAACATATAATAAATTTTACCCAAACCACATTCCAAGACTAATTCATCAAGCATCTACTAAGTACACCACATACATAGGAAAACATACTACTTTCGAAACATGTATAAACCATATCCAAATCATCCAAACATTTGTAACATACTAAGCACATCTCACATATATATATACCATGATCATAACATATTAACATGTCTGAACTCTCATAAACCCAAAATATCATGTTTTAGCCATTTTCGCATGGCATACATAAATACACAATTACATATACACATCATTTGCAACAATTCCAAAGGTAACATAGCCTATGCATGCCATTAATACAAAAGATCAACTTTGATAAGGTACCAAAATAGTAGTTGATAGTGTGCTTGACTTCGACAAGAATTTCCGAATACGAGCTTAAACTTCAAAACCTATAAATAGTCAAATGAATTCAACGGTAAGCTTACTTAGCTTAGTAAGTGATAAGCAATGGTTTTTATGAACAACATTTCAATAACCGAACTTTAAATGAATCAATTCAATCGTAAAAAGGCTCATAACAGTATACATATGTAACCAATTACTATGCAAACCTTACCTATTTTCATATGCCTCAAAACCGCATATTATTATACCACATATTCAATTTGAATAAATTCCTTAATTAATATTTACGTCTCATCCTAGAATTTCATGAAGTAGGAGTAACTTACCTCTTTAATACCGTAATGTCCAAGATATCATGCATCATTTTTATGAGTAAAATTTCTAAATATCTCCATTCATTAGTCAATACTTGGATGAATCCGTAACTCTGCACACTTAGTGCCAACTTCCCGTAACGTATCGCTCACATAGAGCCGTTACTTACATTTTCGCACACTTAGTGCCAACTTCCTGTAACGTATCGCTCACATAGAGCCGTTACTTAACATTTTCGCACACTTAGTTCCAACTTCCCGTAACGTATCGCTCACAGAGAGCCGTTACTTAACATTTTCGCACACTTAGTGCCAACTTCCCGTAACGTATCGCTCACATAGAGCCGTTACTTAACATTTTCGCACACACAGTGCTCATTTACAAATCTCATCTTAAACATAACATATATATTCACATATTATAAATATGAACATACATAAATATGCACATTCAGCCCAAATCTTTCTTTCTATAATTTAGCTTCACATTCGGCCACACTCAATTAAACACCTAGTTATTTATTCAATCACCACCATCACCCATTTCATGTTCCACAATTAACTACTACTCAAAACAAAATTATTTATTCAGTCCAAACATATCAAAATTTCATACATAGGGCAAACATACATTCGGCCAATACAAATATTTAATCTTATACTCTATCACATTGGTGACATTTATATATATATATCTTTATACATATTTCAACCATCCAAAGTATTTATATACCTAAATACATGTTCATGATACTATCACATTGGGCAAACACATTTAAAGTCACTATATCATATTCGGCATCATCAAATATATCAAGTTTCCCCATAGTTCAATTACATAATCAGCTAGTATATATATTAAATCTCATTTCATACCCTATTCGGCTAAGCTGGATTTTAGCATACTCATTTTTTTAACTACTCAAGAGGTATACATTTCATTATAACAGTTATTTGATTAATTCCAATTGCTTAAACACTTACCTCGATAGTTGACAAATTAAGCTTCCCGGCTACTCGTTTAATTTTGCTTTGCCCCGATCCAATGCCCTTTCCTTTTGTTCTTGATCTAATTAATGCCAAATGGAACTCATTCAAACACATTTTTATTCAATTTAATCTAAAAACTCATAATTACGAAATTTACCATTTTACCCCTAGTATTTACAATTTTTACAAATTAGCCCTTCAAGCATAAAACACAATTTACATGAAATTTGAGCTCATTTTACAAGGGCCGAATATCCTTCTAACTTATTTAAGTCCATACAAACTACTTATTTAACATTTTAATCCCTCAACAAATTTACTATTACAATTTAAAACATCATACTTCATTTCATCTAAATTTCTTACTACAAACATGTTGATTTCAAACCTATACTAAACATTCTTCCATGAACCATAACAAATCAAAAATATTCATCCATGGCCGAATTTAAAACATGTTTCAAACTCAAAAATTCCAACATGGGTTTGATAGTACTCAAGATAATGAACTCAAAAATGTAGAAATTTTCAAAAACCAAGCTTAAATACCAACCTTAATGGGGCATGCAATGGCCGAATATAAGAGAGCCTAAATTCCTCTTCTTTCTCCTTGTTTCGTGAAGAAGATGAAGAAAATTGGGAAAAATAAACAATTTTTTTTCTTTTAATCAAATTGTTTATTACTTAACATCCACTATCTAATAAAATAATCATATAAAATATACTATAATAATAAGCCATGATTATGCCGTCCACCATCATCAAATAAAAGGCCAATTTGCCACTTTAATATCATGCAAAAAATAAAACCATTCAATTTAGCCACCCAATCTCATAATTGCTACTTTTCATACTTATTCTATTTAATCCTTCACTTAATTAATCATTCAAACACACAAATTAATCTATGATATTTTAACATATGCTTAATCACACAACATTGATATGAAAATAATAATTAAAGCAATTTTTCTAATTCGGATTCGTGGTCCCGAAACCACCGTTCCGATTTGGGTCGTAATTGGGCTGTTACACAAACTCCACAGGCAAATCTTCCAACTGTGATCCTACTCCCCTTTCCTCAAATTGCCTCACCCTATCTTCAAAACTCTTATCCATGGGCTTTCTTATATGTCGAACAAAGTGACCCTCCGAACCCTTTTCTTCTCTATGATCGATTCGATTGGTTACATCAGCACCAAATTTCCTCACCCTGCTCTCCCCATTGATTTCCATTCTTGCCCACTTATCAGTATCTGATTCCTCCCGCAACCATTTACTCACCATTTGCCCTCTCATTCTTGGCGTAGCCCTTAAAGACAGATCCCAACCAAATTTCACCTGCTGATTCCCTAAGGTTAATCGAACCAGACAGAAGCTCTCTCTATGACCTAGACGACCACATAAAAAACAAAACAACGACAATTTTTCATATTGAAATAGTGCATATATGAATTTATCTTGCTCGATTACAATTCGTTTATTCCTTTTAAGCGGGAGACAAATATCACTTACAACCCTAATCCGCATAAATTTGCTTACCCCCTCATAACCAACGACACATCATACTCTCAAAATCTCCCAATAAAGTCCTCAAATTGTCGCGCCATCCCCTCCGTTAGGAACCCAGTGGGTAAGTTGTGGATCTGTACCTAGAAAATAGTAGTCCAAAGAGGAACTTGAATTGGGTCTTCACCCTTTGTCAACCTATGGAACACAATAAGATGTCGGTTAAAAAACCATGGCATACCATCCATAACTCGCTTCGAATCAATCTTGCTATAAAATTAGAATAAAATATGTTTTTCTTCAATCTCCATGATAGACACCCCTCTCAACGGATGCCACAAGTCAACCAGAGTATTTTTTAAAGACGAAAAATTCACAATACTGTCCGTAAGAACTCGCCCTACCAGGCACAATCCATACTCTTGATCAACAGCGATATCGTCCCCTTCCACCACCATTGGATCTTCCTCTTCATCCATAATATTAAGATTAGCCAAATCTTCATCCACTATATTGAGATTAGCCATTACGCATCCACAATCCTAAAAGCCAAATCTCCACAAAACGAGAAAAACCTTAACAAATAAAAAACCCTAAAGCAAAACTCGTGTAACAAGGCAGACAGATAAAAAACGAACTCGTGCTACTAGGCAGACTCAATATCGTTAATGATTTTACGATATTAAAATTAAAAAAATAAATAATCTTTTAAAAATTAGTATTTGCTTTTATCAAATAATATAATTACATTTAGTATTTATATTTACTGATCTATTAATAAATTTAACACTTATAAGATTCAGTAATAAAAATTCAATACTTAATATATCAATACTTAAATTTTCAGTTTATCAAACACTCCCCAAATCATTTAGTGATAAAACATTTTCAAAGCATTTCAAATATTTGCAAATATTAAAAAACATGTTTTAAATGTGTTTCAACTTATTCTAAATGTTTTTGAGTTAATTCTAAAGTGTTCAAAATATTTGGCGTTTTGGTAACTAAGTTTCAAGACCATAAGTCAATAGTCGAGTTCCACTTAGAGGAGCTTAGTCTCAAGACATTCCAAGCAAACCAAGTCTCGAGAGTCTAGAAGCCAATAGTCGAAGTTTCTTTCAAAGAAATAAGACATCGGGACTTATTCTTCAAGTTTCGAGACTTGCCTTCATAATCTCAAAACCGAGGCTTTTCTAACAATTATTTTTCAGCTAAGTCTCGAGATAATCATTGTAATTCTCTAGATTTGGCCTAGTAGATTGCATTTAATGCTTAAGATTAATACATCAAATTGTTCTAATTCAACCTTGATTGCTCCAAATGTTAGATTTCACTTATATATATAAATACAAGTCAAGAACACTTCAAGATATATGAGAGACACATCCAAGTATTGAAAGTTAGAGAATTTATTTCAAATATTTTTTTTCCTCATAGTCTCTTGTACATAGGCTTTCTGGTGCTTATAATAAAATCTTTTTACCATTCTTATTTTATCCTTTTGAGATAGCTTAAACTTAACACCACATTATAGAGGTTTGATTTTTTACTTCTATTTTTTCATCATTTTATAAATTGGAAGGTTTTAGTTGAAGTATAAAAGCTAAGAATGGTTCATTTTAGCCGGAAAAAAGTCCTATTTAAACCTTAACAAAAAGATAGAATTATAAATGATACATTCTCCTTGAAAGGTGATAAATGTCAAAAGTAACATGTTTTAATCCCGTTATTAATGAATTTTTGGATGATTATTCGATTTAAAATGATGAATTTTATACTCCTAATCCTTTAAATTCATGTTTCTATACTTAGGAGAGCATTTAAGAGCAAAAGGAGCGATAAACGAGTGAAAATCAAAAAATCGAAGCAAGTTTCAAGAGCTACACAGGCTGGACCATTCCACACGGTTGTGTGAGCCACACGGCCATGTGCCAGACCGTGTGGAAATCACAAATTGCACTCCAAACACGAGGAAGAATGCATTTTTTAGGTTTTTCGGGCATTCTAAGACCTATATATGACAAATATAAGAAGAGGGGAGTAAGCCGTTAGAGAATATTCAAGAAAACAACTCGAAAAACACTATTGAAGCTGACTTTGAAGTAGATTTCCATCAAAATTGAAGATCTCCTTTTGATTTCTTTGAAGTTTATTATGAGTTTCTTTATTTTTTGTGGTTATACTGTCTTTGAGATGTTTTTATTTGCGATTATTAACTGATTTTCCAAATACTTGCGGAGATGAACCCTAGGATGAATTCTGTTATTTGATTTTTATTTTTACGTAATAAATACTTGGACTTGTTCTCAATTATGTCTGCTTAATTCTTGGTTTAATATTTCTCAGCTATTAATCCATATTTGATGTGCTTGAATCAGAGGAGGAATAGACCCTGTTTAAGAGTAGAGTATAGCTAGCATAATTGAGTGGAGTTGCATGCAATCTTAGAAATAGGACGACATAAATCTATCGGATTAGAGTCAAATTTAATTAGGGGATCCATAGATCGAGTTAATGCAATAATAAGATTTTTAATTAGAAAGAAATTTTAATTAATCAACCTAGAGTCAGTTGCTCTTACTCTTGAAAGTGATATTAGCATAATTTAGGGATTTCTACGGATCAAGATACTAAGTGAAGAAATTGTTTAATTTAGATTGATAATGATAGATGAAATTTAGGTGGATTATTTCTTGGGTATTGTTTCGCTTCTTTGTTGTTTACTCGATTATTTTCCTGATATATTCTTTGTCGTGTTCTTTAGTTAATTTAATTAGTTAATTTTAGTTTTTAATTAATCATTCCAATTTATCGGTTAAATAATAGAAAGACTGTAATTACTAGTACTTTTAATCATCGTGGGAATGATAAATTTGCTCACCGTAGTTATACTATTAATTGATAGGTGCACTTGTCTTCGTTGAATTTGTAGTTGGTTTACGACTGTAATCAAGTTTTTGGCGCTATTGTCGGGGACTAAAATATTAGGAAAATTTTTATTTCTATTAATTTAAACATATTTTATTTTTAATTTAATTTTTATATTTGAATTTTTTCGTTTGTTTGCTTCTGGCAGGTTCTTTTGGTTTATAACTAGAGGAAACCCGTTAGATCCATTACTTTTTGACAGTGAGATTGAAAAGACTGCTTGTAGAAATCGTAGAAAGGTTATAGAAGTAAGGCAAAGTCAACAGAATAAAGTAGATGATTAAGAGGAAAATGATATTACTATGGAGATGGTGATAATCAAAATAATCAACTACCTCCTGCAGGTCATACTCCTCGGACTATGTATGATTATGCTAAGCCCACTCTGATTGGAACTGAATCGAGTACTGTGAGACCCACTATTATTGCAAACAATTTTGAGTTGAGGCTAAACATAATTTAGATGGTACAACAATATGTTCAGTTTGATGGTTTGGAAGATGAAGATCCGAACACTTTTTTGGCTAACTTTCTAGAGATTTGTGACACTTTCAAGATTAATGGCGCTACTGATGACGCTATACGCTTATGGTTGTTCCGATTCTCTTTGAGGAGTAAGGCAAAATAGTGGTTGAATTCACTTCCACGAGGTTCTATTACTACTTGGACGCAAATGATTGAAAAATTTCTATTGAAGTACTTCCCACCGGCTAAAATAGCTAATTTGAGGAACGACATCTCGTCTTTTTCTCAAATTAATTTGGAGATATTATATGATGCATAAGAGAGATTTAAAGATCTTTTAAAAAAAGTGTCCTCATCATGGGTTACCTTTGTGGTTACAAGTTCAAACCTTCTACAATAGTTTGAATCCCTCAACTAGACAATTAATTGATGCAACAGCTGGTGAAACACTGAATAATAAAATACCCGAAGCAACTCAAGAGTTTATTGAGAAAATAACACTGAATAACTATCAGTGGTAAGTCATGATAACAAAACTGATGAAAGCAGCCGATATTTTTAATCTAGATACAGTTGCTATGTTGACAAGTCAAGTGGAAGCTCTGAATAAGAAAATTGGTGGTTTAAAATTTTCTACACAGGTGAACCCGGTAATGCAATGTGATGCGAGTGGAGTGAGGATGATTAATTCAGAATATTCACCCTTCAAGTCTAACATGGAGTATGAGCAAGTCGACTTTTTGGGTAATAATTCTAGACCTCAAAATAACCCCTATAGCAATAATAATAATGCAGGTTGGTTGAACAATCCAAATTTCTCTTGGGGTGGTTAAGGAAATCAAAAGTCACAACCCCCTTCGGGTTTTCAACAACCTTATCAGCAAGAGAAGAAACCAAACCTTGACGAGATGTTGGATAAATTTATTTCAGTGTCAGAAACTCGATTTCAAAACATTGAGACAACTTTGAAAAATCAGCAAACATCGATTCATGTGCTTGAAAATCAAATTAGACAGCTTGCCAAACTTGTTGCGGAAAGACCACAAGGTAGCTTACCTAACAACACTGAAACTAACCCAAAGGAGCAAATCTACGTAATCACTGTTCGAAACGTGGAAGGGTTAGTCGAGGTGAAAAAGAAGTCGAAGCTAGAAGCTGTTGTGAAAAGTGATGAGGTTGAGGAGAGTAAGAAAGAGTATAGGAAGGTAATCAACAACTACAAACCATGAGTTCCAAATCTAGTAGCATTGAAAAGAGACCACTTAAAAGAACAATATGGTAAATTTTTTGAACTCTTAAAAAAATTGCACATTAACTTACCGTTTGTTGAAGCCCTTTCGCAGATGTCAAAGTATGTAAAATTTTTAAAGGAGCTGTTAACAAATAAAAGGAAGTTGGACGACTTGTTGACTGTAGAGCTCAATGCAGTTTTCTCGACCATTCTTCAAAACAAACTACCTAACAAACTTAAATATCTAGGGAGTTTTACTATTCCTTATCTCAGTGGTAGTTTAAATGTTGAAAAAGCTTTGGCTGATTTGGGGGCTAGTATAAATGTCATGCCTTATAAGATGTTCAAACAACTTGGTCTTGGAGAACCCAAACCCACTAGGATGAGTATTCAATTAATGGATAGATCAATTAGATATCCTAAGGGTATTATTGAGGATGTACTTGTAAAAGTTGATAAATTTATATTCACTGTTGGTTTTGTTGCATTTGACATGGATGAGGATATTGAGGTACCTATGATCTTAGTTCGACCCTTTTTAGTCACTGCTAGAACTGTTATTGATGTGGGTACTAGTGAACTTGTGCTTCGTGTAGGTGATGAAAAGATTACTCTTAAAGCACATGATTTTGTGAGAGTCCCTAGTGAGCGAGATGATACTAATTGTTCTGTTAATTTTAATAATAATGTGGCTCAACGTTCTTTGCAGGAAATCCCTCGTGAAAACGTGTTGGAGCCATATTTTATTTAAAGTGATAGAACTTGAGGGACAAGTGAAGAGCGAATGGTGCAGCTCGATGAACTAAATGAATGGCGAACGAAAGTTGATGAGAAATCGAGAAAGCAAAAGGAAGTAACAAAACAACGCCATGATGTGCATGTAAAGAGAATGAACCGATTCAAAGTTGGGGACAAAGTGCTGTTAGACAAACCGAATCCACAAATTTTTTCTTAAGAGTTTAATTCAAGAGGGTCCGACCTATGTGTGGTAAAAACCATTTTTCCATTTGGTAAAATTGAGGTAACACATCCTGAATACGACACATTCAAGGTAAAATGTGATCGTCTCAAACCTTATTTTGGTGGTGAAACTAATAACGAAAGAGAGGAGCTTCAACTCCAAGATCTGCCTTAACGTTAATTTGAAAAGGGAAGTTGAGTTTAGACTCTAAATAAGCGCTTATCGGAAGACAACCCGCGTGTTTTTATTTTTAGTTTACTTTCATGTTTTTTTTTCAAACACAAAAAAAAACCCAATGTATATATACTATAGTTTTTTTTATCACTTTAAAAAAATGAAAAAAAATTGAAATTATTTTTATTTTTATTTTTTTGAAAAAAATTTTGAAAAGAAAAAAAAATTAAAAAACAGAAAAAAGAATTAGACAAAAAAAAATTGAAAAATGACTTTTGAAAAAAAAATTGAATTATTTTTTGAAAAAAATAAGTGATCCACATGGTCTGGGGTAATCCGCACGACCGTGTGGTACACACAGACTGGACACACGGGCGTGTCTCAGGCCGTGTGCATAATGGAGCTAATTTTTTCAATTGTAATTTGACTCACATGGGCATAGAGAGTTACACGGGCTGGAGACATGATCGTGTGAGACACACGGCCTAGCACATGGGCGTGTAGTAGACCGTGTGGCTCACACGGGCTCACACACTGGCGTGGGAGAAGCGAACGATCATGACAGACGGGCGTGTCCTAGGTAGTGCGGATACTGGAGCTTTTTTTTTTTTTAATGTTTCAAATGGCACATGGGCTGAGTGTGGGTACACAGCCTGACCACACGGCCATGTGGCCCATATGGCCATGTAGCCTGGCTCAAGGCTAGGGTTTCCTTCTTTTTGTCTTCTATTTTATTATTATTATTATTATTTTATTATTTTTTTCTTCTTTGTCCTTCTTCACAAGCCACTGCTTACCAACCCCCCTAAAAAACCTAGCTGTCGACCACTTCATCCTCGCGCCATACTAGCCACCGGTCCTTTACCCTTTTCGATCTCTTCCCTCGTCGCGCAAAACCCCTTTTGTTCATCCACTGCTCTGCGCGATCCCCTCCCTCCATCTTCCTTAATTGACTTCCCTTGCCGTCGATCTCCCTCCCCCCTCGCTGGTTTGTGCACGCCACCGTCGTTCAAAGCCCACGCCCGGGCATTCTTATCCCTTTTCCGATCTCAACCACCACCCACGCACACACACCATTCCCTTCTCCGTCGCTTTTTGACCACATCCCCGTCTCCTCCATCACTTTCCACCATCACTCACACCCTAGATCTACCTTCAACCACCACTGCTTGTGCCGACCATCGCACTCTGATGCCGTTTGTCCCTATCGCCGCCTGTGCCACCGTCGTAAACAACCCCCGTTTGTGTCCCTTCCATTCCCATTTTTGTATTTTAGTTCATTATTATTATTTATTATTTTATATTTATTATTAGTAGTTTATTATTATTTTGACTATTATGTGTTTAATTACTTTCATTCTGTTTTGCTATAGTAGGTTTTGTTTTTAATTGCAGCTAATAGTTTTAGTATTATTCTTTAGTTAGTTTTGTTTAACGCGGTAGTTGTGATTGGCTTTTGTGTGGGTGTATATTCTAGCAGGTGTCGCTATTTCACCGTTTCTGGTGATTGTACATTCAAATACTGTCAATACTGAATTTGTTTTTTATAGGATAGGTGGCAATGATATTACTTGTCCTGCTGGAATTTTCTACATATTTGTTGGTTCCTTGCCATGCGGACCTATCTCGTTTCTCCTCCCCGCCGCCGAGTCACCTTAAAGCTGCTTCTGCTGTTACTCTTGAGGATCTTTCTGAACGGTTTGATCGTTTCTAGCAGCAATGCTTTGATCGGTTCGATAGCATAAACTCGGCTTTGCATTAGATTCACCTGCACCTCCATATCTCTCACCCTGATCATGCGCCTCGCGACCCCGACACCTCTCACGACGCCGATCACTGACCTGATTTCATTTTATTTACTTTAGTTATTTTTATTTCGGTTTTACTTCTATTTTTTTATTTTTATTCTTGAGACTTTTATTTTATTTTTATTTTGAACTCTGTTGTTATTTTTATTATTTTGATGGTTGTTTTTTTTTTTTGAGTTTGTAATCTCTTTATCTTCTTATTAGTTTGCTCGGAATCATACACTTCATTTAGAATTGCTCACGATTTTGGTTTTCACTCTTCTGGCGATTTCATTCCAATTCAGGGCAGTTTCAGTTCTCTCTATCCCTTATGATATTGTGCTTATTATGTGATCATAATTGTTTGTACATTGAGGGCAATGTACATCTTAAGTATGGGGAGGAATTTATATGTTTATGTGATATAGCCCCTGAATTATTGTTTGTGTTTAAGTAATTTTCTATAACCTAACATTGAAGTAATTTATTTTAATTTGGAGTTTTTATTGATTCGATTTTGGAATAATTTGTGGATATTTTTTGCATGGTGTGATTTATACTTTAAGACACGAGAGAGTCAAGCATTATAAGTTGTTTTTTAGAAATTATAATTTTAGGTTGTCTCCCTGAACTGAAAAATTACTTTAAAATTTTAAATTTGCAAGTTTGACATCAAAACCATAATTTTCTGTGAGTTTTTGAGCCTATAGAGTATATATTTTATTTCGTGCTTATTTTATTTTTGGTTGAGAGTATGTCAACTTGATTTGTTGTTCTAGAATTTCCTTTGATTATGCATGTCGAGATCATGTTATTGGTTTGATATACTGAGATGATAGAGACAATTAGGATTTAACCCACTTAACCTATAAAAAGCTTACCTATTGAATTAACCCTTAGTAAGCCCCATTGATCTTAACATATTTTTAACACGTTTTTATTAACCCATAACCTATATGTATGTTATAAAATTATCCTTTTTATTGACTTCCTTTTTGTCGAGATTTGATTTGGTTAGTTGCCTAACTATGTTTCATTTTTCGAATTGCTGAATTTTATTTTTGTTCTCAAAAAAAAAAAGAAAAAATAAAAAATAAAAAAACTAGAAAAAAATGAAAAAGAAAAAAAATATTTGATTGAGCTTGAATTGTTAGTTGCATATTCTGTTAAAAACTCGTTTTTATTCTTGACTAGTCTTGGTGATGTAAATTATGTTAATTCAACAACTGATTGTTTTTCTAGTTTGGTAACTTATCAACTCGATCTCGATTATAACCAACTTTTCTGGCCTTTTCCATACGCTTAACCTAAGCCCCATTACAACCTTTTAAATACCTCTTAATTGGTATGTCATCTCATTTTATAGTGGTGGAGATTTGATTTTTAAGCAAGCTTATGGTAATAGCATTTCTCGTTCGATTGTTGAGTGCCTAATATTTGATTTTCAAGCAAGCTTATGGTAATGGCATTTCTTGTTCGACTGTTGAGTGCCTAATATTTGAACCTTAAACATTTTGAATGCTTTAAGTAATCTTGAGTGAGAATGTCAATTCTTGTTGATTTTTAAATTTAAGGTAATTATTTAGATAAGAGGAGACACTTGCATTTTTGTGCTTTAAAAAAATTTGGCTTGGATTGCTTGAATCTTTAGTGTTCTTTTGGTTGAATTTCCAATGCATGATTGTTTGCGAATTATCTTGAAATATTATTGATGAAAATGACAAATTGAGAAAAGTTAATTTGAATGTGGGTTGAGGATTTTTCTTGAGGACAAGCAAACGCTTAAGTGTGGGGATATTTGATAAATGCCAAAAGTAACATGTTTTAATCCTGTTATTAATGCGTTTTTGGATGATTATTTGATTTAAAATGGTGAATTTTATGCTCTTAATCCTTTAAATTCATGTTTTCTACTTAAGAAAGCATTTGGGAGCAAAAGGAGCGATAAACAAACGAAAAATCGAAAAATCGGAGTAAGTTTCAGGAGCCACACAGGCTGGGCCATTCCTCATGGGCTTGGCAAACGGTCGTGTGAGCCACACGGGCTGCCACACGACCATGTAACAGACCATGTGGAAATCACAAATTGCACTCCAAACACACGAAAAACACGTTTTTTTAGGTTTTTCGGGCATTCTAAGACCTATATATGACAAAGATAAGAAGAGGGGAGTAAGCCGTTAGAGAATATTTAAGGAAACAACTCAAAAAAATACCATTGAAGCCGACTTTGATGCAGATTTCCATCAAGATTGAAGACCTCCTTTTGATTTCTTTGAAGTTTATTATGAGTTTCTTTATTTCTTTTGGTTATACTGTCTTTGAGATGTTTTTATTTGCGATTATGAACTAATTTTCCAAATACCTAGGGAGATGAACCCTAGGATGAATTTTGTTATTTGATTTCTATTTTTATGCAATAAATACTTGGACTTGTTCTCAATTATGTCTACTTAATTCTAGGTTTAATATTTCTAGGCTATTAATCCATGTTTGATGTGCTTGAATCAGAGGAGGAATAGACCCTGTTTAAGAGTAGATTTAGCATAATTGAGTGGATTTGAATGCAATCCTAGAAATAGGACGACATAAATCTATCGGATTAGAATCAAATCTAATAAGGGGATCCATAGATCGAGTTAATGCGATAATAAGAGTTCTAATTAGAAAGAAATTTCAATTAATCAACCTAGAGTCAGCTGCTCTTACTCTTGAAAATGATATTAGCATGATTTAGAGATTTTTACGGATCAAGATACTAAGTGAAGAAACTGTTTAATTTAGATTGATAATGATAGATGAAATCTAGGTGGATTATTTCTTGGGTATTGTTTCACTTCTTGATTGTTTACTCGATTATTTTCCCGATCTGTTCTTTGTTGTGTTCTTTAGTTAATTTTAGTTTTTAATTAATCATTCTAATTTGTCGGTTAAATAATAGAAAGACGGTAATTAATAGTACTTTTAATCATTGTGGGAACGATATCTTTGCTCACCGTAGTTATACTATTAATTGGTAGTTGCATTTGTCTTGGTTGAATTTTTAATTGGTTTACAGCTACAATCAAAAGGTAACAGTTCTTATAGTGAATTGAAAAATCTTTAATGATGAAAAGCTAAACTATAAATCATTTAGCCACACTATTTATAGGGTAAGTTCGTCATGTTTAATTAGTCTAAAAATTTAATATGATCTACTTTTGAGTAATATATGACTAAATTATTTGGTTGATTTAGAAATTGATTAAGGTATTTACTCTTATTTTATTAGCCTTGTGAAATCTCGTTACTAGTTTTCTTGGTAGCAACTATAAATTTTATTTTTCATCTTTTAACTTATTATAATAATTTTATATAATTAATTTAATTAAATTAAATTAAAACTCAAGATATAATTAAAACATATAATAAATTTGGAACCGTAGAAACTTAACTAAAAAGAACCAATCTTCTGATGAAAACATATTCTATCGGAATCAATTTCACCAAAATTTGACTTCAGTAATGGAAAGCAACAGCGTAACTCTAGGCAGTAGGACAAAGTTATGAAATGATATCTTCATGTCCAACAACTATTCTTTATGACTTAAAGATTTTGTTTGTTATATATATAATTGGTGTAAATCTACAATATAATTTTTATTAAATAAATAAAATGGGAATTATGCCTTACACCATGAGTCACCCTAAAATAGTATTGTTCTTATTTTGGTCACTCTAATTAAGATAATTGTTTGCGTAAAAAAAACCCGTTAATCCATTAATAGATTGTTGATGTGGCAATTTTTTTTTTTTTTTTTTTTTTACTTTTGACTAAAACTAGGGATATCTCTATAATTAGTCGAAAATATTTTTCTTTTTGGTTTATTTGCTACCGTTCTCCTATGCCTAACTTTCCATAGCCAAGAACTTTTAGCTTTTAGGGAAAATTTTGATCATCTTTTGAAGTTTTATATCAATCAAAATAGGCCACCACTACCACCGCCACCACCACCATTTGGATCTAAAAAAGAAAAAGTGGAAGAAAGCTATAAACTTCCATCAAAATGGCCGTCATTAGAATAGAAAATCAGTAACAAAAGGAAGAAACCTGAAGAAGAACAACTTGAAAAGGTGATATAAAGCTATCAACTTAAACAAAAGTGACCATCATTATCATTGAAACCCGAAAAGGAGATCGGTAAACCCAAAGTAGAAGAGCTTGAAAACATAACAAAAAAGTATAAACTTAAACGAAAGCGACCATCGTCTTCATCGGAACCCAAAAGGAGATTGGTAAACTCGAAAAGAGCTTGAAAATGTGACAAAGCTATAAACTTCAATGGAAACGCCCATCGTCTTCATGGGAGCCCGAAAGGAGATCGATAAATCTGGAGAAAAGCTTGAAAAGGTGATAGAAAGCTATCATCTTCCACTAGAGAATCTATCATGAGCTTACAGTCGGAGATTAATGACGTTGGGAAACAAGTGTTGAATTAGTGACCAATTCATAGTTTATGAGTTATCAAATTAAATTAATTAATTTATCAATAGTTTATAAGTTTATAATATTCTAAATTCATAATAAAAATTTAATTAGGGAACTTAATAATTTATTGAGTTAATATTTTTATTTCACTCATTCAAGATTTTTTTCATTTAATAAAATATGATTAATATATTTTTTCACGTGAAATTTAAACATTTTATTAAGACAAAATTTTAATTAATATTGTTTTATTTAATAAATTTACCTATATGAAATAACTAAAATTTTACTTAAAAATTTCGATAATATGCTATTATAAAGAATTGATCTACCAACAAATATGCTTCACAATTATGATTATTGTTATTATGAGTGAAAAATTGTTATAAAAAATTAAAATAAAACATGAAAAATTGTATGTAGTAAATATATTGGAAAAATAAGGCCAATAGCTCGTTTTTTAATTAATTAGGCCTTTAGGCCAGTTTTAAAATTAATTAGGGAAATAGGTCAATTTAAATGAAAATCGTGTCCAGCTGGGCGAGCTTTCTGTACAGGTGTCAGAAAAGCGCGCCTAGCTGGACACGCTTTCTGGAAAGCTCATCCAGTAGGACGCGCTTCCCTCAACGGTCAAAAAGCAACAGAATTTTGAACGTTACTGCGCCAACTATAAAAAAAAAATTTAAATATACCAATGATAACTTTTTTTTTACCCTATAAATATCCTCCCAAATTTCATTTTTTTTTTCATTCACATCATTCTCTCAACTATCTCGAACCCTCTTAAGTCTCTCAACTCTCTCATTTTAAATTTTTTGATATTTTCATTTAAAAATATTATTTTTAAATTATCTAGTTTTTATTCGTTCAAATATATTTCTCACGAATGACTGTCTCTCTAATCCGCTTCGATGACAAGCATATTTTCCCCGCCCAAGCAACAATGGTAAGATGGAAATTTAAATTTCATTAATTCCAATAATGTTAAATTTATTTTTTTTTAATTTGAAATTATTTTTATTGTGTAAATAGGCAGATGATCGTGTTCTGGAAGGGTTCATTCATAACATGAGAAAGCCTGCAATACCTGAAATTCGTGGCCACTTGCAAGTGGCTGGATTCTTGCATGCGTCCCACATGTTCGGGGGCTACAAACTCAATTTGGCACTAATCAACGCGTTGGTGGAAAGATGGAGGCCCGAAACACACACTCGAAGACGTAGCACTACAAATCGGTCTACCGATGGATGGGCTAGTTATCATGGGATCAGTGATCGTTCCGGGCAAAGTGGGCCTCTGCCAATCACTATTGGGGAAGGTCTTGGACAAGTTTGAAGGTGGTTGATATCGTTGAACTGGTTGAAGGATAATTTCGATGAGCTCCCTCAAGGCCCTGAAGACTGAATGGAGGAGGTCATAAATAATACGCTCGAGCATACATCATGAGGTTGATTGGGGGCTTTTAATGCCCGACAAATATTGAAATTTGGTGCATGTAAGGTGGCTACTACATCTAGTGGACTTCAATGAGTGCGGGAAACTAAGTTGGGGATTTGTCGTATTGTCCACGTTATACTGAGAGATGTGTCGGGACTCGGTATCGAGTGCAGCGTCGATCGATGGTTGCCTGCTCCTGCTGCAGTTGTAGGCCTAGTGGCGACTACCGTTTCTACGTCCCAAGGTGACCGACCCATACATGTTCCCGTTGGTGACGAGGTAAACATAATTTATTAACAAATATGTAGTCTGTATAATAATTTTTTTATTATGCGTTTCGACTAACATATTGCTTGTACAGGTAGAACCATAGGCCAAGCTACATGAGACTACCCGAGAAGCTAGAAGATATGAGGCTGTTGTTAGATAAACACTCGAAAATCGAGGTTAGTTACTTATTCTTTTGAACCTATATTAATTACATAAAAAATTCGTAAAAAAAATTCATACGTAACGATAATTACAATTTTACCGTTCAGTTTTAATGGATACCGTACGTTGATACCAATGTCATATATTGCATCTCTTCAGAAGTGTTAGAGAATCAACAGACGTGGGACGCCAATGTGTTGTTGGTAGTATACATGACAGTGGAAGTGCACAAATTGGACTGAGTGTTACGACAGTTCGGGTGGAGGCAACAAATTCTGCCTACACCGCGAGACCTGAAGGAGCTGCATAAGGTGGACATACGGGGAAAGGAAAATAATGACTGGGTGGTGCAGCACGGGGAGCATATTAAGGTGTGGGATAATAGGATGCAATCCTTGCCCGTTCGTGAACAATTTTTTTCAACGGACACAGCGGCAGTTGATGATTACTTGGCATGGTTCAGAACTGCCGATAAGACATATCTGTTACCACCGAAGGTGAGGAGTAGGCAAATTCGACCGAAGAGGCAATGTTGACCGTCACAGTAGTATAGGAGGGGACGCGATCGCACGACGAGTTCGTCATCCGCTCCGACAGAAGATGCGCCGCCTATGGCTACGCAATATTCGGGTCAGTTCGCTCCACTTATTCCTTTTCAATTAAGTACCCTATATTTTTTCACAAGCACCAACACACTACGAACCACCGTCGCACGTGGCCGGTTCTTCTTTTATTGTTGGTACATATTTCGTGGCACTGATGTCCCTCGCATACTACACCCCCATGCAGATGTCGATGCCGAACCCCATGTCAGGACATATGTTAACGTATGCATCGCCACTAATAATGATACCGATGTAGATGCCCATGCAACAATCGATGATGATATCGAAGCCCAATACCTTTCCGACACACTTGGGGATTTAGGGCACCTTATGGTTACACGCCTATAGTGACCCAATCACTGTTCTATGAGGGTGGCTCATCATCGCAACCATCGGACGCTAAAGTGGCAGATATACCATGGAAGGTGAGGACGACGGAATAATTGATCACAGAGGAAGATGATGAAGTTGTCGATCTCTAAGATACGATTGCTCAGGGGGCTGTGCTAGGTACATATTCAGGCGATGATGACGAGGAGGAAGTCTACAAGCCCGCACCTCTGAATACACCTCTGAATGCACCTCCAGTTTGTACGTTGAAGTCCTCCATGCGGCTATCATCCATCGTCTTGTGGCACACATTCTCCCTGACGACACGATTGAGTGTATTTTTTCTTATAATTATTGTGATGTAAATATAGATATTTCATAAATAAAAAAACTGAGGTTATTCATTCAAACAAAATATTTGTCTTATAATTATTGTGATGTAAATATAGATATTTTTCTTATAATTATTGAGATTTATGCGTAAATAAACAATAAATAACAAATGTCAGATTTTGTTATGGACATATTATTTTGAATATGAAATTTAATTTGAATTTAACTTGTGATTTGAATAAGAAAGAAAATAAAGATGAACATGAAAAATGTAGAATAAAAAGAAATAGATAGATTGTACATCCGAAATTCATGACATTTCACAACTAAATAAATTGTATATGATTATCACCTATCGCAATACGTAACACCAACCTTTATAGTTTATATGGAATACAAAAAACACTATTAGTATGGCACGCTAATGAATATGAAATTTGGTAGAAAGTAATGTTATAAATGATGAGGCCCCAACGTATCCCTGTACAGAGAACATGTTGACTTCGTATGCCCTGTGTTTCTATAGTACCCGCATAATTTCTATTGACCGTCTCTCTTTCGAATATCTATATTGTTTCTTATCCGGGTGGAATTCGAGTGACTTTTCGGTACGCGATGTAGGTCCTTGTTTGGCACCAACTCGAACAACATGCTGGACATAGGTGACCACATTCTCTCATATGGGACGGGTGGGAATTCAAGACTCCATACACTATGAATGCGTTGTAGTCGATAGACATCGTTGATATAAGGTGCGTACTCAATCCGTATGTTCTCACATATGGCAACTGCATGTGCGCATGGGAACCGAAGTACTTGGAATCTCCCACAATCGTAGGTTCCTTCCGCTAGGTTCACATGATAGAATGCACCTGACATTTCCTAGTCGGGCCTAGCGTGCTCCATGACTCAAAAATCGAGGTTCCAACGCGGGTGACACACTACATACATCATGTTCGCTCTCGCTGTATGTCACCGAATCTCTTTTATCATGTTACCGAAGAATGTACCGCCACCCGTTATCTGTCCAACATACACCGACTCCCTCTTAGGAAACAACACGGCCATTCGAAAGTATGTCTCTTTGACAACTGATGTTACCAACAAATGACGCGTCCCCTTCAGTACAGAATTGATGTACTCAGCCAAGTTTGACGTCATGTGCCCGTATCTTAGACCCTTGTCGCACGATTACATCCACAGTTAGAACGGTATATTCAATACATATGCCGCACTATAGGCATTAATGGTGCTTAAGTTGTTCAATTTTTGATGGAACCGATATTGGATGATCTCGTAACTTATCGATAAATAGCTACCGATTAGTGTAATAAAATAACTCAGTATTTGAATATTCGATATGCAATAAATACATAGTTGGAAATACAAACCCATGTTGATGACTAGATCTCGCTCAGTCACCGAAGGATATTTTTGGTAGTAGTTGGATCCCACATGTTGTATGTTGTACCGATGATGAGTACGACCCCAAAGAGATTCGTGAAAATTAATCATTGAAAGTATTCTGGCTCCTTTGTCCGATATGACACATATGTTGGGCTGTGGGCAAACGTGGTGGCACAACCAGTTCAAGAAGAAATCCCAGTCATCTACTGTTTCTCTAGGAGTTTTTACGAACGCTATAGGCAGAATCTTCCGGTTACCATCCTGAGCAATGGCAAGCAACAAACGTTGCTGATACCTTCTGTCCAGCCAGGTGCTATCAATTTGAACCATAGGCTTGTAGTGCTGATATGCACCTCTGCATTGCTCAAAGGTCCAAAAAAATTGGTGGAATACTCTTTTCCCAAGGACCAACTGATCCCCGTAGTACCCTGGATGTGTTTCGAGATTGGTTATAGAACCTGGTACGTACCGATCCAATACCTGACACCATTGCCATAGATAGTTATAGGAACCCTTCCACCCGTGATGCAACTTCTCCATAGCCTTCTATTTTGCTGCCCACACTTTGTAAGATGTTAGAGTGTACTGGTATTGGCTACGTATGTCTGTAATCAACGTCAATATTTCAACCCGTGGACTGGCCTTCACTATCGGTAGAATAATATCAGTAATGATGTTCGAGTCTAACCTTAGATTGTCTTGATTTGCACCTATGGAAACACACGTATGGGGATCGGGATACTTCTTTATCGTCTATTTCCTGGTTTTCTTCCGATAAGACGTCATGATTTTCCACTTACACCTCCTGTCCTTCATTGCGCACTTTCCTTCAAATTTCTCGGAGTGAGACTTTGTGACGTAGTAGTTCACATCGTTCTTCATGTTGTACCGCTTTAGTGCAACAAGAAAAACATCTTTGTTGGGGTATTCTACTCCAACTTCTAATACTCGTACATCACGATATGTGCTTGCATGACTAGATGTTTTGTGTGGAAGCCACGAAAACTCTAAACCACCTTCGATCGGTAGGTCGGTGTTCGTCATGTTGGGTAGAGTTTCATATTCCCTTAATTGTGTATCTAGATATAAGTCGTCATCGTTAGACTCGTAAGGCTTTGGCTCTGTTGCAATCAGTTCCGGTTCAAAAAATAGTGCCACTTCTGAACCATCCAGACTGCGCTGTCAAATTGGCTTAGGTTCTGACTCCTCCCCATCGTTTGCGTTCACAACCCCTTCTTCCTAATTTGCATCTCGTTCCTCATCTACGCCTTCATTGTCACCTTCGAGCACGGTGTTGGACGGACCCTCACCAGTCCCCGTCGAAAGGAGTGGGTCATCAGTTCTCTTGTAACTCATGTGCCCGCTAGAATATTCAACGGGTTGATGACCAATGTATATCAATGATGCCCCGGTATAACTACTTTCGCCCCATAGCATCGACTCAATACCGAAGTTGAAATCAAATACACTGATTGAATGTTGAGTCCGAGTGTCTAGATTTGAGTTATGCTAATACCCAGACTAGTACAGACACCTGAAGTTTAGATTGATGCTGGAGACCAATGAGTGTCTGCCCATAGATGTTTCGGGAACATCGTAGTAGCCACTTTTAAGGAGGCTAGAAAACCCTCTGCACAACTGTGTAGTAGGACTTTCTACTTCAGCTTCAGTACCCGTATTCACCGCGACCATGGTTGAAGATAGGCCAGATCCATCAGTATCAACGAACTCGACATATAACTCAATAACAACATTTTCTCTTGAGATGTGTGATGATATGACCATCTCGAGATGTGTTGCACCAATTATATTGAATACCTCATACTTATAAGGGTCAATGAATACAAGAAATCTGTATTGCATTATCGTAATTCTTCCCCGGGTCGATCCCCCGACTTTCCTCCTAATTCTGGTCTGTAGCTCACACATTTGAATGATACTATTGAATGCAAATTCCACGGGATTTGTTCCTACAAACACTACCCCGAACTCTGTATTATAGATTTGACCGTCGTAGCTGATGTGTCGTAATTAGGTGTAGCATATTAAAATAGTTTTTACATTCAAGGAGCCTGAATACAAGCATTTTCGTTATGTTTTAATTCAGTTTCTTTAGTTTTGTTTGCATTCAATAAAATGTGCACATCGAGTCTTTTATTAACCTTAAAAGTCGAATGAGGCCTAAGGGAGAGCTAACGTACTTTGTGAGTATGCAGGAGACCATTAGAGGTCATTTTGGGTCAATACTAGACGCTATGTCGCAACATGGGGGATCCAATGTCGCAATATAGAGAGTAGAATAGAGAAAGTGAGAAATTGCCTTCAATATCGCGACATAGGTTGAGGGTGTCGGGACATACCCCTGAAGATGGCTACAGAGGGACATGCTGGTTGCTACGTCACGACACAGGTCCTAGTGTGTCGTGACATCGACTCTATGACGAGATTAAAACATGAAACATGGGCGTTTTGGTCTACACAATCGAACCTAAAGCTCGGGAGAGTCAACTACCCTAGGGCTATGGACTATTGCTACCTAAAAGCTATAAATAGACCTCTCTGGTACATATTATAGACATCATTCCATTAGCTTAGAGTCTTTCTTTAGGTTTAAATTTGTTCTCTTGCTTCCTTAAGTTTTTATAATTTTAGTTTATTTGTTTTCTTCAAGAGATCTGATTGTAAATGAAATCAATTTATGTGGATTCACGCTATTCATCAATATCAATCAGGCTTTCTTAAACTCTCTATTTCAATTTATTCCCTATGATTAATTCTTCCATTCTTTCTATATTGTTTATGAAAGCCATGAGGAACTAATCCTTCTATGGGGGATTAACGAGTGGAGGCATGATCTCTTAACTGTTTTGTAGGGGTACTCAACAGATCAACTGTTTAGAAAAGAAGGAACGTGAAACAAACCCTAGGCATAACAACCCCGAGAAGTTATCAAGGTGGAAATTAACCCAAAATTGGTATTGCCCATTCGTGAACACCTGTACCCCAAGCCAGTCTAGACTTTGAGGTCGGACGATAAGTAGTTCTTGCTGTCTCGTTATGATAGTTGAAGATCAGAATATCTTGCTAGGGTAGCAACTAGTTGGTTGACGAGGAACCCGAGACGATAGTTGATTGGGATTGCCAAAGTGAGCTGATCACCCATCTTCATATTTGGTTCACTTTATCTATCTCTATCTCTTGCAATTTTAATTATTTTTTATGTTATGTTATTTTATTATTCTATAAACCTTAAACATATTTCTTGTTTTACTTTCGTACTATAACTGACTTAAAGTATTACTTTGATCTTTAATTGTTTAGGTTAAGATTGATTTAGTACTCGCCTCTCTTGGGTACGATCTTCAGAGTACTCACCTACTTCGTTGTAAAATCTATATTACAACTCGACCCGTATACTTTCGGATATCGTCTCATAATTTTCTATTTTATAGCAGTATTCACACTCTGGACGTTAGTACGTCTGGAGGCGGTCAAGTTATCGGTGCTATTGCCGGGGAGGCAACGGCACTAGATTGATCTTAATTTTCACAGTCTAAAAGAATAATTAGGAAATTTTTCAGCTATAGATACAATTTCATTTTGTTTTAATCTTACTAATATTTTCTCTCTGGGTTTGGTGTATGAATCGCAGTAGAGGCACACCTATTGTAGCAGCTACAAATCCAGAGAAAAGAATCCGAAGGAATCACCGATAACAGTAACAACAGCAGCAACAACAGATGCAAGAATAACCACCACCTGTTGCAGGTAACGTATCACGTGATAATCCATTGTTTGGTGAAGTTGACGATAATGCCCTAAGAGACCCACTAGCACCATAGTTACCCGTAAATGTGTAAATGGCTCAAAATGAGAGACCTTTACGGGAGTATGCCCTACCAAGTTTAGATATGGTTCAGGAAAGTATAGCAAGGCCAGCAATTACAGCTAATAATTTTGAAATCAAACTGGAAATGATACAAATGATCCAGAATAATCTGCAGTTTAGGGGCACTATGATAGAAGATCTTAATCGACATTTGAAACGGTTTCTTCAACTCTGTGATACTTTCAAGTATAACGGGGTCACTGACGGCGCTATTCGTCTTCGGTTTTTTTCTCTTTTCTCTGATTGATAACACCTTTTCTTGGTTAGACTCGTAGGCTCTAGGATCCATCACAACTTGGGACGAACTTGATGGAAAATTTTTACAGAAGTTTTTGCTGATTAGTAAAGCAGTCTAATTAAGGAGAAAGATTGCTTTCTTTAGACAAATTGAAGGAGAAAACTTCTATGAGGTATGGGAACGCTTCAAAATGTTTATTAAAAAATGTCCACACAACGGATCTCCTGAATGGATGAGATTACAAATATTTTATAATAGGTTAGATGAAAATGCAAGATCGGGATTAGATGGAACAGAAGGAAGAGACCTTATGAATAGAACATATGAGGATGCGTACAAAATTATCAAAAATATGGCATTAAACTCCTGTGAGTGGCCAACTAAATGATTCACATATGGCTAGAAACCCGCTACGGTCAAAGCTATTTAAGAGGATGATAAATATCAGTAACTAGTGGACAGACTAAATTATATTGAATTTGTTTCTGTACAGTCTATACATGGAGGATACAAGCCACTTTTCCATTATATCAATAATCTTGCCAAAAATATAAATTATAATGGGAATAGGGGTGGAAACCCTTATTCAAATATATACAATACTAACTAGAGAGATCACCAGAACTTGAGGTGGGAATGGAACCAAAGAGGAGGTAACAATTCCAGTCAAGTTAAAAATACTAATTACCAACCTCCTTACTTGCAGAAACCCTAAGACAGAGCCAACCCAAGTGACCATACGACATGTGGTCAACGTCTTAATAGAATTGAGGGAGAGATGCAGTCAATTAGGACAGATGTCAAGCAAGTGCAGTCTGAGTGCACCAACTCAATGAGAACATTGACTAATATTGAGGATCAAATGAGCCAATTTATGAGCATGATGGGCAATATCAAAAGAAAAATTGGCTCAGGCATTTCCAGTAACACGGAAGATAATCTATAGAGGGAAGATAAAGAGCATGTGAAAGGTATAACACTCCGATCGGGCAAGGTACTAATTAGCCCAGAAATACCTATCCCGGAGGTAACTATGGATAATATTGATGAACCTCAAGACAATTTCCTAGAAGTGGAAGACAGACTTGAACTAGATAGGGTGAATGCACCAGCAGCTGAGACGGGAACAGAGACACCTAAAGATGCCGAAATCACAAAAGTCCCATTCCCATCAAGATTAGAAGAAAGGCAAAAGCATGACGATAATGAATTTGTAAGTTTTCTGAATTTTTTTAAAACCTTAAATGTTAACATACCTTTAATCGAGTTAATTGATAAAGTTCCTAAGTACGCTAAGTTTTTAAAGAATATGATGGTAAGGCATAAGAAAATTAAGGTAGGAGAACAAGTTAGTTTAAATGCTTCATGTAGTGTGATTATCTCAAGATAGGTACCTCGAAAGTTGAAAGACCCGAGAAATTTTATTATTCCCATAGAGATAAGGCGCGTTCACTTTAATAGAGCCCTATGCGATTTAAGAGCTAGTATCAATTTAATGCCCTTATCAATTTTTGAAAAAATCGGGTTAGGGAATCTTAAAACAACTCAAATTACATTACAGTTGGGTGATAAGTCTTCGGTACATCCAAAATGAGTACTAGAAGATGTGCTAGTCAAGGTGCAAAGTTTTATTATTCCCACGAATTTTGGAGTACTTGATTTTAAGGAAGATCATGAGATATCGATCTTACTAGGAAGACCTTTCATGGCCATTTCCATATCCACCATTGATTTAGAGAAAAATGAGTTAACTATGAAAATTAATGGTGAGACCGAAACTTTCAAATGTGGCTATCAATTGAACAAGGAAGACAAGAGAAAAGTAGGGGATCATTGCAAAAATTTATCTATTTCTAACCTTCTCGAATCAAGGGAGATACTTCCTTTTATAAATATAAAAAGAATAAACAGGTTTAAGGAACGAGACAAACGGGCAAGAGTGGAATGGCACGACGGATGGTGGACCAATGCTAATAGAATAAAAAGATCGTCCACAGGTAAATTGACAATGCTGTCAGATAAATTCGGTAGTATAACTTGAAATTTGTGAATTGTTGCATGATATTTGTAAATTATTGTATATCTAACTAACCACGTAGTTTAGATTTTAACCTTTATTTGATGTAGGTTCATCCTTAGATCGAAACATCTTTAAGTTGGAGTTTTGGGCCAAAAAAGAGTCATTGTCACGACATCACAACAGCAAGTCGCAACGTAAAAGACAATCCCTGATAATCTCCAAACTGGCGGATGTGTCGCGACACAGAAGCCCTGTGTCATGATATCGCTGCAATTTTCTACAGGGTTGACCGACCCATTGCGCAACCCGACAACTTAAACACTATTTTTACCCGATTTCTAAAACTTTAAAACCTTATTTTAGAACTTAAACTCCTATTTACTCCTAATTAAAACACTCATTAAACCTTTGCCCTCTCAAACTCTCTCAAATTTATCAACATCTCCTAAACACTAAACCCTAATTTCCCAAATTTCCTTTCACAAACTTGGTGCAACAAGGAATGGGGACATAACAGGCAAGCAAGGAATTCAAATGAACTTTGACTATACATTCAAGGTTAAGGGTTCCTAAACTCGAACTTTTTACTATTCCATTCAAGTCGTTAGGATTAAAACATTATGCCTCCTAGAAAGTTAGGTGAACAATGGAAACAGAGCCTTCGATGGTTCAAAATCCCTCTACTTTTCCAAATAGAAATGTTGAAAATAAATTTAATGAACTTCAAGGAAAAACATTTATTCAAGAAAAGGGATTTGATCCATCGATGATTTTATGTAAAGAAATATGACCTTTGGTCAGATATCATCGATGAGAGTGATTTTGGATGATCTCGAAGGATAATGTCGTGGTCCTTATTGTTCAAGAATTCTATGCATCTGTACGGGACCACGAGTCTAGAAATACAGAAGGACATATATGATATACAATACTTATGTGAGGGAAAGAGGTGAGAGTAACCCCTCGAATAATTTGTGAATTTTATAATGCTTCATGTTATGAAAATAATTTCATGAATGAAATTAACTTAGAATATTTTAGAGACATAGATATGGATACTATTATAAACTTTTTAATTGAATGAAGGGGTGAATAGAAGTATCGCGCAGGTATAGATATCCCAATATCTTTTCATCAAGCCATTATGTTTCCTGAGGCTAAGATGTGGATTCAGTTTTTTTAGACACGAATTGTACCTGCTTTAAATGTTTCTAACGTTAATACCTTTAAAGCAATTTTACTTTAAGCTATTTTGTAGAAAAACCAGGTGTGTTGAAAAATGGATCCACCAGAACAAAATGCAATAACAGCCAGAAGGTGGGAGTGTTCTTTCCTCATCTAGTGACAGCTTTATGAAAAAAGGGAAGTGTACCTATGACATCAATTGAACAGTCATATTGTAACACCCCTTACCCGAGTCTGACACCGAGACCGGATACGAGGCATTACCATGCTTAATCTTACTTAACACTTCAAAACGGGCTATAAAATTTCATTTAAGCCTATCACTTACTCAACCTCGGCTTTCGAGACCTTAAACATACCTCCGAGAGGTTTTGGAACTAATCCCAAGCTTTTACGAACTCACTAAACTTTTCATCAACACACAAAGGCCACACGCCTGTGTTGGTCTGAGGACACGCCCGCAGTGCCCCTAAGACATGCCCGTGTCTACCACCCGTGGTCGAAACTGACTAATTTCACACGACCTTGACACGCCCGTGGTCTTGGCCCGTGTGCCAAACCTTGGCATTCTGACTAATCCACACGGCCCACACACACGCCCGTGTGTTTCAACCGTGTGGCGATTTAAATTCCAAGTGCATGGTGCAGACTTCACACGTCCTGGGCACACGCCCATGTTCTAATCGTGCCTCCCACACGGTCTAGACACACGGCCGTGTGTCTACTCATGTGAGAGATTAGCAGGCTATCTACCAAGCCCTTTTTCCACTCTCATATACATACATTCATACATCATCACATAGCTCCACATAGCATCAATATAACTCTTGAATTAAAGACATTTAATTCATACAATGAATTCTTCATCCCAAACACAAGGGAGAACTATTTCCAATACAATTACAATCTACTTAAGCCATCATCTATGGCTATTCACAACCAAAACATAACTCACTTACGCCAACACATTTGGCTATATTAACTATGACTTAGTCAACTTTAAAAGAGGTCCTTATACATGCCATGACTCAAAAGAACTTGAAACATCATACCAAGCTTCTACTCGATAGTGTGAAAACATCTCCGACGGCCTCCAACCCGAGCTAGTTAAAATAACCTATAAGAGATGGGAAAAGAAAAGGAGTAAGCAATAATGCTTAGTAAGTTAATCTGCGTATAACTAAAAAATACCGATATTCATTGAATATATACAACCGCAAGGTATTATGATGAGTTTTTCTCATAAACTCATGGTTACTTACTCAACTATTCTTGAAGCTCACTCATTCTATCTCTTACCACATTCTTACCATGCCTCAAGCCAACTGCTCGTGTTAATTAGTATACATTCCTGCATTGGTCACCACATGATCATGTAGAACAACACATCCAGCATTTTCAATAAGCCACTCATACTACTAAACTCTCGGTGGTTTCGCACTTAGCCCTCCATTTATCTCTAGTAGGGTGGTATCGCACATAGCCCACCAATCATTTATAAGCAATGGTATCGCACACAGCCCATCAATTACTAATTAATCGTGTGTAACGCACACGCCCAACCGATAATAATATGGTTGATGGTATCGCACACAGCCCATCACTAACCATTAATAAGGTGATATCGCGCATAGCTCACCATTATTATACATTCATGGATAGTTATCCACATGTATTTTCTCTATTTCAAATGTTCATCAGAGAACATCCTCACACACTACTATTCTTACTTAACTTTCTATGGTACTCGTTCGTATTCACACAATGCATCAATAAATCTATCTCATACAACTAAGGTGCATTGATTACATATAACCCACTAGGATTTCATCATATACTGAATTCATCTCAATTCAATTCTAACACACACTTGTGTTTCTCGTGGTGCAACTACATACTTTCTTATTTTCGACATACCCGTTGAATCACTCAAATTGTTAAACAACACTTTTGAGTTTCATACACCTAATGTCACACTGACATCATACCCCGATAGGGTCTTACATGCATTAACATATCGATGCCATGTCCCCGACATGGTCTTATACAAATTTTCACACCGAGGCCATATTCCAATATGGTCTTACACGGGACCTTAACTATCATCATATCATGCTATATACATTTCCCATTGCTCTTAGATTCAATTCTCGTGACGTCTCATCAAAAGATATTTCATACATTCATAGAGTAAATATACATTCCATACAACATTGGAATATCAAATTAACTCATACGTAGTTACAACATTTGCATATGAACTTACCTCGATACCGAAAAGGGTAAAAAAGGAGTCTATTTGCCCATATTTCTCTTTCTCCCGTTCTAGGTTCGAATCTCGTTTTCTTCGATCTAGAAAAATAAAATTTACTCATTTACTCACTTAATGATCATATTACAACTTAATCTCTACTTAGGCAAAAATGACCATTTTGCCCCTATACTTTGGCAAAATTACGATTTTGCCCCTAGGCTCGTAAATAAATTTTCATCTGTATTCTTTACTAATCAAGCCTAGATGAATCATATTATATTGTATAGCAACTCAAAATTTCAACTATTTCATGCACTTATTACCAATTTGCAACATTTACAAATTAGTCCTAATTAGGTGTTTTCATAACAACACCTTTCACAAAAGTTGTTTCTCATCATCCTATCATTTATTTTCTTCCATAAAAACTTTTCAAACAACATAAAATCTATCATGGTAAGTCCCTAGACTTTCAACCATATTGCAAACTAGTCATCTCATTAGCTAGCTTAAGCTTTGAGGGCTCCAAATATACAAAAAAAAAAAATCATCAAAAATAAACATCAAATTGACTTACTTGAGTGAAGAAATGCTTGCTGAAATTTTCAGCTTCAAGAACTCCCATTCTTGCTTGTATTTTCGGTGGAAGAAGAGAAGAAAATAAAAAGATGATAGCTTTTTGCTTATTTCATCTTATTTTATTCATTTTCCACCTAATTTCCACCAATTTTGACCAAAATTAAATGCTCTTGTCCCCTATGTTACATGGCCAACCAACTCACTTAAAACAAGGCCAAATTGCACATTTGGGACCTCTAATTGATATTCTATAGCTATTTGGCATCTCTAGCAAATAAAATAGAACTTTCGCACTTTATGCGATTTAGTCTTTTTTCGCGATTAAGCAAGAAATCGCTAAAATTAAATCACCAAAATTTTCATGCACCCTCATAAACATGTTATAACACATAAATTAACATGAAAATATTTTTCTCTAACCTCGGATTAGTGATCCCGAGATCACTGTTCTGACTAGCCCCCTAATCGAGCTGTTACACATATAAACCATTACGAAGCATTATCGGAGACATTTTGTTCCAGCAATACATTGAGCTGTGGGCCAAACAGATCAAAGATGAGAACAAGCGACAATAAGAAACGACAGTTACGTTGGCACGAGCTCAGAAAAATGTTGGTGAGAATAGTCATCCAAAGTTAGATTGGATGATTCAGTGGATGCAAGAATCAATTCTAATTTTTCAAGAGTTTTCTAGGAAAAATAACATACGAGTCCCCAATTACACACCTAATATGTTCGTTCCAATGAATATGGAATAAGACGAAGAAGCACATGAAAGCAAAGAGGAAGGAGAAGAAGAAGAGGACGAGGAGATGGACGATGAGGAGGATGATTGAACGATTTAACAAAAACAAAAATTTGTATTAATTTTTGGATGATTGAAATTTAGACTTGGTAGGAGTAGGATTTATAAGTAGATTTTCTTTTAGTTTTGTCACATTTTGTTTAAATTTTCAATGTAGGCACCCAACATAAAGGAGACACAAACAATTCAAGCTAACACGATCAAAGAAGGAAGCACCCATCATTAGCAATTGGAGCGATTACGATTAATTGAGTAACTTATTTCCTTATCTTTTAATGGGCTACACATGGACGACAATGTGTGAACTAAAGTGTGAGGGGTAACATAGAAAATTTGCTTCAAATTTTTACATTTTCTTTTATTTTTCTTGTCTTTTGTGTGCTTGAGCTTGTAGAAATACAAGTGATTGGTTAAGGGCATGTACATAGGTTGCTTATGTTTATGAATAAGTTTGGCATGATTATAAGTGATTTCAAATTTTTGATTATTAGATTACTAAAGTTTTATATGTTACACTATAAATACGTATTAAGCTATCATTTGTACCAAGTGATATAAAAAATACAAGGAAACGAGCATGCTAGTATGAATGATAAATGGCTAAATTTGTGTTTGTTCGGTTGATTAAATTTGTGTATGTTGAGATATTTAGGGATGACCTAAGTCATTGTTTGGAACACATCCAGAGCCAAAAAGCTGTCCTATTTATATTTTACCCTTAGTACCAATTTTGAGCCTATTAACACTTCTTGATGAACCTCATTACAAACCCCAAGCCTAATAACGTTAATTTGTATTTGACCTTTTTCTTTGGTCTTGCATTGCACGATTATATACGTCTAGCCGTACGTATTGAGGGTTAAATAGATACATCACGACAGAGTTTGTAAAATTAGAGTGAAATAGGAAAGATTGGTGTGATAGGAACTATAAGTTAGCCTAATGTGAGAAACAAAAAGAAAAATCCAAAAAAAAAATTGGTACGAGTAGAAAAAGTCTTAAACTAGTGAAAAAGCATTCATGATTGAGATGTATTGAAAAAGAGAAAAGTGACAAAGTCATAAAAGAAAGAAAAACTCGTTCACTAGTGCACAAAAACTTGTAAGGTTAGCCATAGTTACTATGTCATACTATGACTTCATATAGATGGAGAGACAAGGAAGGTGAGGGAAGAAGAAATAAGGTGGCAAGCGGGTAAGGGTCACTAAGGGGGAAGAATAGAGATCAATACGATGTGCCAAACTATTTTTGTATTTGTAACCTTTTGATGCTTTCTATTTTTGAATTCCATACATGTCCTAAGCCTCAGAACGTTACAAGCCGAAGAGCCATATGTGACCTAAGTATCCTTATACATGAATGGACATCATACTGAACATTCACATAAATGTCTATTTGTATTCTGCTCGGATAATCAAAGTACTTGTATGATTTGTTGATGGATTCCTATAGGTTAGAATCTTAATCCTTGTATATTTTGTAACATACTGAACTTAGATGTTTGTGATCAAAAGTGGTAAGTCAACTACTCATCATGTTGAAATTGTTAGTAAACATGAAAGGCCTAAGTCATATGCTTCAAAATCAATATTTGTACCATACTTTCTCAATGGTCGTTAATTTCATTGTGTAATTTTTATTTATGTTGCTTGAGAATAAGCAATGACTTAAGTGTTGGGGAGTTTAATTTGCCGTAATTTAGTGTAGCAGATTAAACTAGCTTTTGCATTTATGGAGCTTGAATAGGATTTTCGTTATGTTTTAATTCAATTTCTTTAGTTTTGTTTACATTCAATAAAATGTGCACATCGAGTCTTTTACTAATCTTAAAAGCCGAATGAGGCCTAAGGGACAGCTAACATACTTTGTGAGTATGTAGGAAACCATTAGAGGTCATTTTGGGTCAATATTGGATGCTATGTCGCAATATGGGGTATCCAATGTCGCAACATAGAGAATAGAATAGAGAAAGTGAGAAATTGCCTTCAATGTCGCGACACAGGCTGAGGGTGTCAGGACATACCCCTGAAGATGGCTACAGAGGGACATGCTGGTTGCTACGTCACGACACAGGTCCTGGTGTGTCGTGACGTCGACTCTATGACGAGATTAAAACACGAAACATGGGCGTTTTGGTCTGCACAATTGAACCTAAAGCTCGGGAACGTTAGCTACCCTAGGGCTACAGACGATGGCTACCTAAAGGCTATAAATAGACCTCTCTGGCACACATTGTAGACATCATTCCATTAGCTTAGATTCTTTCTTTAGGTTTAAATTTTTTCATTTGCTTCCTTAGGTTTTTATAATTTTAGTTTATTTGTTTTCTTCAAGAGATCTGATTGTAATGGAAATCAATTTATGTGGATTCGCTCTATTCATCAATATCAATCAGGCTTTCTTAAACTCTCTATTTCAATTCATTCCCTATGATTAATTCTTCCATTCTTTCCATATTTTTTATGAAAGTCATGAAGAACTAATTTTTATATGAAGGATTAGTGAGTGGAGGCATGATCTCTTAACTGTTTTGTAGGGGTACGAAATAGATCAACTGTTTGGAAAAGGAGGAACGTGAAACAAACCCTAGGCATGACAACCCTGGGAAGTTATCAAGGTGGAAATTAACCCAAAATTAATATTGCCCATTCGTGAACACCTGTACCCCAAGCCAGTCTGGACTGTGAGGTCGAAAGATAAACAGTTCTTGCTGACTCGTTATGTTAGTGGAAAATCGGAAGATCCTGCTAGGGTAGCTACTAGTTGGTTGACGAGGAACCCGAGGCAACAGTTAATTGGGATTGCCAAAGCAAAATGATCACCCATCCTCAGATTTGATTCACTTTATCTATCTCCATCTCTTGCAATTTTAATTCTTTTTTTTATGTTATGTTATTTTATTATTCTACAAACCTTAAACATATTTCTTATTTTACTCTCATACTATAATTGACATAAAGCATTAATTAGATCTTTAATTTTTTAGGTTAAGATTGATTTAGTACTGGCCTCTCTTGGGTACGATCCTCGGAGTACTCACCTTTTTTGTTGTAAAATCTATATTACAACTCGACCCGTATACTTTCGGATACGGTTCTTTTGTTTAATATTAACTTGATGCGTGTCTATGTTATGAAAATTAAGCCCCTTTTATAAGAGAATTATGTAGGGAGAAAGAGAATACGTGCTATGAATTTCGTTTACGAATGTACATATTCGTTGCATATTGTATGGTGCAAATAATTTTAATCACGCGTTCAGTAGTCACATAATTTCATCGAGATTCTGCGGAGCATAACGTGATCAACAGGCATTTGAAAAGGTACTTTTACCTGGGGGAATAGGAAATTTGTTAGAGAAAGCTCGCTCAGCTGGAGGGCATTCCTGCGACATCTCTAACAAATTTCCTATTCCTTGGGGAAAAATCTTGATGCTTCGAATAATTCAGACACTTTAAACACGTTTAGAATATGTTCTAGCACGATTTGAAGTCCTTGCGGCTATAAAATGGCTCACACACACCAAGCTTCATCATCCCTTATTCATATAATTTCTCCCAAATCCTCTCAATTTCTCCATTATAAACCATTTCCCGATATTAAAAATTTTGATCGCTAAAAATATTTGGTTTACGTTCGAGGTATTCTTGAGTAGTTGGTGATGCAATACCGCTTTAAGCCATACACATTTCATATATCATGCTGAGATGGGATCATTGCCTCCGAAGCTTATCCTAAGGAAGTTGGTTATGGGGTGATTTTTCTTTCTATGGTCAAGGGTGAAAGTTGACGTGAAGGTCTCAATCGACGGTCATTATACGGTAACGGAATAGGGTATAATAGGGAGCCAGTTGACGATCGTTACGCGGCCATGAGCTCAATCTTTTCGAATACCCAAAAATGATGCCCTATAAATACCATATAGAAGTTTGATGACATATTCATACGGAAAAACTCTGGGCCTTCCCGCTATAATTGGTGTAATTTTTTTCTCTATTTCTGGGCAACTAGTACCTTTAATCTTCCTTCTTATTCAAAGGTTGGTATCGTCGTAGACGCAAGAGGACTCTCAGGCGGGGAGCAACTGTTGTGGTGCAGTAAAAGTGATGCTCCTTTTGGGGCGACGATGATTGTCGTTATTACAACCGCTACCTTTTCGACTCGAGTTTGACTGCTACTGTGCCGGAACATCTGCTCTCCTCCTGAGAGCCCTCTTGTGTTCACCTCGGTGTCAGCTTTCGAATAAGAATAAAATGTTAAAGATATCGGCTGCTTGGAAATAGAGAAAAAAATTACGTTAATTACACTGGAAGTTCCTAGAGTTTTTCCGTATGATTATGGCATCAATATTATGTATGGTATATCTAAGGCCTTATTTGTGGGTATCCAAAAAGCTTGAACTCCTAACCGCGTAACGACCGTCACCAGGCTCCTGATTATACTCAAACCCGTGACCACATCACGGTCGCTGACTGGGACTTCCACCTGGACTTCGGCCTCTAATCGTATCAAACACTATCGCCCCCAAAACCTGATTTCCCTAAGATGGATTTCTCAGGTGATGGTCCTATCCCGCCATGACATATGAAATGTATGTGTGCTGAGGAGCGTTATCACATCCCCGACCCCTCAAAACTACCTAAGAACTTCTGCCGTTTCAGTCAAAAACCCTAAACACTTTCAAAATATCCCAAACCCTAAAAAAATACTAAACATAACCCTAACCCTAACCCTAATAAAATAAAAACCCTACTAAAAAAACAAAAAACCCTAACCCTGGAGAGAGAAATGAAAAGCGTGTCCAGTTGAGCGTGCTTTCCTGCCATCTGTGTAGAAAGTACACCAAATTGAACACGCTTTTCATTTCTCTCTCCTGAAATCGACATATTTCTTTAATTAATTTTAAAACTGACCTAAATGCCTAATTAATTTTAAAAAAAAAGCGCCTATATACCTTATTTTGCCAAATATATTATTATAACGAAATACATGCATGTTATAAAGAGTCCCATTTTATATAATTTTGCAGATAATGATGTGTAAAAGGTGGAGAAAGTGGAAAACACAGTTTCCAATGGCAAGTGGTCCAAACAAGTCGTATAATATTTTAAGATTACAGTGAGTCTTGTATATCGGCTCTTCTTTTTCTCGGTACAAACTACAAACTGGCTGTGCTGTAACTAGCTTACAAAACAAAAGGTGCTTCATATTTGTTGTTTGTTTCAAACTTCTAAGAAAATTTCGGTAGAAACCAGGTTATTTTTCTTTTTTTTTTATCACAGTGCAGAAATTAGGTTCCTTAATTCATTCAATGAACTGAAAAATTCAAGGCCCCATAGTTTGTCGACGGATAAAGCGGGTGTGAAGGAACCAATGTGGCCATCTCAGCGTCGTCACCATAAACGAGCAAGAACATCTCAATAAGAACCTGTAGCTCTTAAACTTCCCATATAGGCTTTTCGATAGCTGAATCCCCATGTGAGAGCTGTTGCTGCAGGTGGAAAGGGTTTATCATTGGCAGTCTTTGTTGGCTTATTGCTTCCAGTTCCATTCTTTGTTGTTGTTGTTGCTGCTGCTCATGTAAACTGTTTGGCCTTGACCCTCCAATCCCCATGAAATCAAGGGTCGTCATGTTACTTCCTCCATTGCCACTGCTTGTTCCAAACATTGCTGCTGGTAACTGAGTTCTTCCTTGTAACAAGCTAGAGCTACCACTATCTTCCTGTTCCATGCTCTTCATCAAGCCTACTTGGTTTCGGTCAGCTCCGTTAATGAACATGTTAGTGAACATTCCCATTTCATTCATTGCTGAGCTTCCGGTGGCAGCAGTGAAAAGTTGGGCCATTTCACTGGGGCTTTTCTGCATGAACGGGTTGGAGAATCCTCCGGCCTCGCTGATCCCAACCATGCTTGTCTGATCGGTTTGGGACGGGAAGTGATCGTAAGATGTGTTCTGCTGCTGAATTCCACCGAATGATGGTGGTCTAATGGTCTGCTCAGGGCCTGCCATGCTACTAGCAAAGCTTTTTTGCATCATGGGTGAGTTTATACTATTACTTGCACTTGCACCCATTTGTGCTGCTTTCTGTAATAAGGCTGTTGCCGACATGATTGGGCAACCATTTTTGCTGTCCTGCAAATAATTGAGTCCAGATGAGCTATTTGAACTAAGCTGCAGGCTAGAGGAGGCCGAGGAAACACTTCTCGGGCCGCCAAATAGACTGCTCGAGCTACTTGAAAACATGCCTCCTCCCATGTTCATGGACATAAACGGCATTGGCACTAGCTCTTGGGGATGGGATTTGAGTGGGGATTTCGAGTCAAAGTTGCCTAAATCGGATATTCCATTGCTCGTTTGCATTGATGATATAAGCTCAGGCATTTGGTTTTGCATGTTTGATCCCATGTTGTTCATTAGCCCTTGGTTTACCTTGTTGTTTTCTTCAGCTAATGCATCGCAGAAAGCCCTGTGGGTGATAAAGCTATCCCTCCTGCACCAAGAATTAGAATTTGGTATAGCTTCATACATACATATATATAGATACAGATATAGGTATAGATATAGGCATGTTATGAACCTTGAAAAGATGGTTCCACAATCACATTTGTATTCCCTGGTACCACAAGTCTTTTGATGAGCTTTCCAATCAGATTGCACAGCATATTTCTTAGAGCACTTGTCGCATTTCCACTTCTTCTCACCATGCTTACGGCTGAAATGCTTCTTGATTCCCGTAAGGTCTCCGAGTGCACGAGCCGGGTTGTGGTGGACGCAGGTCGGTTCCGGGCATATGTACACTCGTTTCTTGACCTCAGTGGTTGTCCTTTGCTTTAGCTTCCATGGAAGATTGTGACCTCTTCGATGCAATTGCAAGTTTTGGTCCCTTTGGAAACCCTTGTTGCATATCTCACATACAAATCGATTTGTTGCCATAAGGGTTGTTGGTGATAAAGCAATAACTTCAGCATTCGGATCTGATCCAAACAACAATTATGCAATTAGCTCTAAAAAACACAAAGAATTATGCATTCTTTTGTATAATCTAAGCTATAGGATTACTTTGACACTAAAGAACCAATGGCCCAAATGCAACAGTCAAAAACAAAAAGAGAAGTAATAGGTACAATCAAGCAAAAAGTTCTTTACAATTATTGTAATCTCATAGCAATAATTGAACACTTTATACAAAAAATTAACAATTAATCTCTTCATTGAGAAAGGCTATCGAATCAATAATCAAAACATCAAAGTTCTTACTACTCGACTCAACATGCATCCGGCTATGATCAGCTATTATTTCTTGGGACATACCCCATCAGAACACTTGTTCTTTTCTCTGATAAAATTTAGCTTTGACATGCATGCTTCTATCATATGTAAAACTCAAACCCCATGCATGTGTTCAAAACCAAAAAATCCCAGTACATCAGTTAAACATTTCATCAGAACTTTCCCTGTGACATAACATGAAATATGCAACCAGAACTAGGTAATAACTTATGATAGAAGAAAGCATAATTAGGATTGATTTGGGGAATGAATTATATATATAATTGCCTGGAGTTCCTGGTAAATTTCTCTTCTTCTTAACAACTTGCTGTGAACCATTATTACTGTTAGAAGCAGCAGAAGGTCCTGAACCAGAGGCAGCAAAGTTGTTTTGCAACAGCTGTTTCTGCTGTTGGACTTCCTCTCCCGAAGAGAAGCTTCCATCATCATCACCAGACATATTTGACATTTGAAACTGAGAGTAGTAGAAGATGTATTGATAAAAACACAAAGCTTGTCGGTTCCCTTTTTCCTTGGCTCTAGATCTTTGTTGTTGTTGGTGCTGGAGCAGTAACTGAAAGTGGGGCTTGTTTTTTTGGTGAACATAAAAATTCAGGAATGTGGTGCTATGTAGAGGAAGACAAAAAGCCAGGGAAGTCTTCCCTTGATTTCTGGTGAAAGAAAAGGGGTTTAGCTGCTGCCACAAATATCAGTAACATTGGAACCCCCTCTTCTTTGGCTTTATATATAATTAAACTTATATATATTGAAAAGGACAACTATATAGAAATTACCCCTTTGTTGTTAATCTAATTCCCATTCTCTTTCTTAGTTAATTCTTTTTATTTACTAGTTTTATATTACAGGTTTTTTGTTGGTGAATATAATAGGTTAATATTGTTTATTTTTTAATTAGATTTTTATTAAATAGTTTTTCTATTTTGATGTAAAATTGTTTCAAAGTTGTATTATTTAAAATTGTGTATGGACTAGGGCGAAGGTTTTGAGTTTTGAGTACTCAAATTTGAGACTCATTATGTGTAATTGTATGTGTTGGGGGATTTTAGTTTGGATTGTATTTGTGTTGTAATATTTTGAATATATAGTTTTTATCATTCGGATAGTTTCTTGTACTATAATAATTTGATATTTGGAGTTTTATTTTCTAATGTTTGATGCTTGTAATTAATGGCTGAAATTATAGTATACTATAGATGAAAAAATTGTGTTAGGATTAAAGCTTTTGGAAAATGTCGACATTGGATATATTGAAAACTGGTAGGTGTCCACATCTTAATAATAATACTAATCTTTAAAATTAATTCAACATTTGTTTTTTTATTTGTTTGTATATATATAGATATAAGTCCCTGAAATAATATTGGGCATATTCTATGATATATACCAAGTCAATATATAGATAAATATAAGAATGTGCCGAATCCTGTTTGTCCCTTTTGATCCAATGGATGGAGGAAACTACTAAACAAGTTAGTTTCCAGAGTTTCAGTTTCTTTATTAACTAATGAGGTTGCTGCTTTGTTTTCTAGGTACAGCTTAAATCATGTTAAATGGTTTTACCATTATGACTATTGTAATAATAAGAAGTGGGTATTTTTTTTAAAACAAACTTCAAAACGCATAAAAGATTTCAAATATGGAATTATAATATTTTTTTTGATATAACATAATTGTACCAGAGAAATACTTTTTATAAATCAGAATTTACTATTTATTTAACATATATAGTGTTTTAAATCGACAATAAAGAAAAAGAAAAAGTTTGATTAGTTGATTGTTTTGGCAATAAAAAACATTGTAGATATTTTATATGCATTAGCCATTTGGCTTAGAGACAAGATCAGAATCCTTAGCTCAAGGAAAAAGCAAAGACTTGTTCACTTAAAAAAAACGGACAATATCTGAATGTTCCGTCTAACAGCCGTTATTCAATTTTGGGATAAAACCAAATGAAATCCTAAAATATCACCCAACCTTTATTTTAACTTTCTAGTTTGAGATGAGCTTTTCTTCGCTCACATTACTCAAAAGCAACAAGTTTCCATTTTAGTAGGCCTGCCCTCTCCCTTGGCCCTTGATTTGAGACAAATAAGAATGCAAGTGTGATTTGTGTCTTACATTAAAGTTAAGGTAGGTATTTCCATATAATAGCCCACAAGTTTAATGCGAAAAAACAAGAAACCCGGCTGCAGACTGAGAAACAACAAAGAGACAGAAATAAGAATATGAAGTTATAAAAGTGTGGTCAACCCATTCAAATTACAAATTGCTTAGTTTTCACCGATGCTGGATCGATATAATTTATGAAGACACCCAGATGTTGATATTTTATATAAAAAGCACAACTATTGCTGGAACCAACCAAATTGCTAATTGACATAAGCTAAGTAACCCCATGCATAAATACAGCAGGAAAGTCGGCCATGGACGCTTATTCTTTCCCTTTTTTATTCTCCTGAAAATGATGTCTATATGCAAAAGAGTGATGAATTTTGTATTGTTGGCTGAAATCGACCTCTTTTTTTACCATAAATTATGGAGAAAGATATTTTAGACCTTTAGTCTTACGTAATGTGTGATATCTTTCTGGGTCGTTAATTTTCAATGCTTCTGTAAATTGATGGATTATGGAAGAATTTGTTTCATTTTCACTGGTTTAGAGGATAAAATTGTAATTTTAGTTCAACTCAATAATTTTGGTGAAAATATAAAATATTTAATACTCAGTATTAAAATTGAGTTTGTTGTCACGTGTCAATCCAGTACCTACTTAGTTGGGTAATGATGAAAATAAGGATGTTTATATTTGAAAACTTAGAAGCTTTGGTTATATATGATAGAGTAAATCATATTATTTTAAAGATGTTTTTGTTATTTCATATCTTTTATGCAAAAAAATATATGAATATAAACATATACATAACAAGATATGAACTCAAGCTTCTAAATTTTCAACATTTGTACTTTATCATTTATAACCAAAGCCTAATTTGTTAATTATATAATTTTTTTATTAATATATTTATTACATAATTCTATTTTTCACCCACATCTTGGGTGTGCTATAATCTAGTAAATATTATGATCCTTATACGTTACATTTAAACATGATTGCACGATTGACATGACATATTTAATATATGTATTCCTCTATACTTGTTATAAAATTTTTGACTGAATTAATGTCAGAGAATTTCATTGTAAAGTCATATGCATTGTACAAAAAATACTTGTACAATTGTTCAATTCTATCTCTTTTTTTCTTATTATTTTTTAGCTATTCTTCTCACCCCATTATTTGAGTTAGAAGAACTTTTTATCATATTATATCATCAGGGTAATGACCCATCAACCTATTAGTTCCTTTTATAATGCACAAACAGGAGAATTTATCCTAGAAGTGGAAGAACTACTGAAACTTTGCGAAAGCCTCACAAGGGTTTACGTACAAAGAACGGGCAGGCCCCTATGGGTTGTATCCAAGACATGGAAAGAAATGTTTTTATGTCAGCAACAAAAGCTCAAGCTCATGGAATTATGAATCTTGTAGCGGTTAAATAAGTTAAATAACAAATAACAATAGTAACAATTTAACACCAATCTACAATTTAATTAAGATTAATTTGAGAAATTATTTTATCAACCTTCCTTACCACACCATCCATAGTCCTTTTTTTTTTCACATGATATGTATAGTTAAACTAAACTTCCAAGCTATTTCCTTTTCTTTTCTTAAAAAAATCTATCAAAAAAAAAAAAAATTAAGGTTCATTTTTTTTCCAGTAAAAGCAAATCTTGAAACCCAACATCGTCCTCCAAGGCATCGTTTCGTCACAAACAAAATCTTCAGCTCCAAAGCACCACTCAATCGTAAGTTTTTGCTTTCTTTTTATGTTTTAAACATAATTAAATTAAATTATTTTTCTATTATCTTCTCTACTTGTATTATATTTGGCATTATTTGTTGAATTTAGTTTAACTTTGCCAAATTTCTACTCACTTGTGTGCTACTTTAAAATTTACTAGTACGGACAAATCCAATTTCAATTCTGATTGCATACGTAAAAGCAAATTATACAAGGTATATAATTAAGATTGAAAGTTGATTGAAATTTGGTTGTGTCCAATTTATTGACCTTGGAGGACAATGTTGGGTTTCAAGATTTGTTTTTACTGTAAAAAAAAAAAACTTAATTTTTTTAAAAATTTTTGATAGATTTTTTCACAGAAATTGAATCCACAGATGATGAGTATTCAAGCCCCTAATTGATGATGATGATGCCCATCTACTTCATCATCTTCCTAATTCTTTATCCTAAATTTTCCATTGAGTTAAAATGTTAGTGTTTGATTTTGACTCTCTTATTATTTTTTCATAGAAACTGAATACATGGATGATGTATATTTGAGCCCCTAATTGACGACAATGACGATGCATTCGAGTAGAGGGCTTTCACCCCCTAGAAATTTTGAAATGTTCACAAATTTTTTTTTTCAATTTTTAATCTTCTTTTTCAATTGATTTGTTCAAATTATATATCATAGTTTGATTGACAAAATTAATGAATAAAATAGAGTTTGGTTGTGGCTTGCTATTGTTGGTTGATATAAGTTATGTGCCAATTCCATAGTCTCACTATGGAAATTTCAAGCAAGTTGTTACTTATAATGCCATGATTTCTCCTCTTGATGGTTGTTGTTGTTGTTACTTATAAAGTGCAGAAGAATTATGATGTTAATAAAAATAAGTCATTGTCGGTTTTTTGTGTTGGAGTTGCATTTATTGATGAAAGTTCAACCGATTCATTTCCTTCTTAACATATTGAGAAGGCAATTGAGGATATAAGATTGATTGTGTCGAATCTAGCCCCGCCGTCAAAAGAGTTATTTTTCTTTTCAATTTAGAGTAATTTCTCTTCAGATGATATTGATGTTAGGGAGAGATTGAAGAAGTTATTAGATGTTATTAGTGATGTTACTGGTAAAGAAAATCTTCTTATTCATTTTCAAATCTTGTCATTGAAAAATATTGCTTTTGAAAATAAGTACATTAGAGTTGTGATAGGATCTTGTACCTCAAGGATATTTCTATCACAAAAAGGGTCAGGGCTATTTTTTATTAGCTAACATACACTTTGTTGATTCTAGATGGGAGATTCCTGTTGTACTTCCACTTCATGGTTGTCTTGCATAAGAGCTCAACACCGCTAGCAACCTTGATGGTCTGAAGATAGTGGAGTTGCTTAATGGTCTATGCTCTAGCATCAACGGCATGGTATCATCATTTGTTAAAGTGTTGCATGTGCCAATCTCTTATTCCTTGCTACTAGATATTGTCGATATGTGAGAATGGGATCTTAGGATTTGTGTAATTCGTTCTTGAAGTTTTAATTTGAATTTTTTTTTTTGTAGTTGTTGCAACACTAGGATTTTTTTGTTCATTTGTGTTGTATTGTTGCTTCCTTACCAAATTTCTTCCACGAGATGAAATCACCATTCATGGTTAATGTGTATCCATACTTTAGCTACACTAGAAGTACTTTTGTAACACCCCAAACCCGGCCCAAACACCACGACCGGATCTGGTATGTCACTAAAATTTTTTGTCAAACATGTCGTATTTTCAGAAAAAATATTTTTCTAAAGTTTATCTTCTTATTCGAGAGAAATTTAATAGTTGATCGTTTAAATAAAATATGCCTTAATAAATTAAAAACCCAAATTTAAATAGATACATTAGTTCAATAAGAATTTAAATAACTAAAAGTAATTAAATCTCAAAATAAAACAAAACATAAACTAGTGGCCCATAGCCTTATTACAACGAGATTTAAAATCCATTAATTAAAAATATAAAGTATTAACTTGAGACTTTTTTTTGGATCCAGTTGGTCTTTTGCATGGCCACCTTGCGCTCCTCTCCACCCTGGCCTCAAGCACTAGGTATCACCCGAAAGGTTAATCAATAGGGTGAGTCGCGAGACTCAAGCAGCAACCCTCATGCACCACTAGATTTTGGCCTTAGGCCCATAAAATGATTAATAATTCCATTTTAAAAAAAAGAAATAACAAATAATATGCAAGGCCCAACCCGCTTGCCTAGGTTTCCATCCGCTACACGCCCGTACTCAACCGTACACACCATTGGGGATTTCTACAATCGACCCACACCGCTACACACCATGATGGCGGTCATGTTGCTCATCCACATATGATGGCCAAGCCCTTATAACATATAATGGCCGGCCCGTATAACATTTAATGGCCGGCCCGTATAACGCTTCACGGCATTAGTCGCTACATCGATCACGGTAAAACCGCTACACATATAACGTATAACTTCCTCCTTTCATCAACCCAACCCATGCAATCACATACAAGCATTTTACTTATAACATATAAACAGATTACTTACTAACTCGTGAACCGCTTTTACCCTCCTTGGGCTTTCATCAATAAATCGAGATGTCGCAATTATCAAAACATATAAATCTTATGATCATGCATTTTATGATTAGATCTAGATGGTGGGGAAGTATTACACACCGATATCGCGAAATCCAATATTCTTAGTCGATGTCCTTACTATCCTGGATCTATTATCCTCAATGTAAAGCCTTGCTCAAAAGCCTAAAACACACAAAGATTTAGCCCCTTCAACAATCGGCCAAGGTTAATAAATCCCAAATTATACGTTAAAACTAATAGATCCCTTACCTTGAAATCCCGAAAGTAACACGATTCTATAACTTAGAGATCTATGCGATTGACTCCACCAAAGTTCCCTTGATTTCTGTACAAGTAGGCACCACAGTAAGTAATTCGGCAATCACAGAGATGAGATCTAGGGATTTCGGCTTTTAGGAAAATTCGGAAAAGTATGAACAAGAGAAGGCTGATGTGTCTTTGGCTTTTAAAATACTTGAGTGAGGAGTTTCAGGTTTACACAGAAAAGAGAAGAAGAAAAGAAAACAAGGAAGAGACTTGAAGATTTCTTAGGAAGAAAAAGAATGGAAAGAGTTTCGGCTTTTGAATCAAAGTGAAGATGAGGAATAGGCTTAGAGATTTCGGCTTTTGCAGAGAGAATGAAGAAGAAGATGGAACTTTAAGAGTTTTTGGCTTTTACTCTGAGAAGAAGAGAAAAGAATGAGAGAAAACCTGAGATGTTTGAAATTGAAGAGATATTCCCCTATTTATAGAAATTTTGGCACTTACCTAACCTTGCAGAGATAAATCCTATCTTTTCTCCTTTATCTTAATCTACTAGCTCATATAAAAGAGACTTAATTATCTCTAACTCCTCCCTCCTTTATCAGCATATTATCCACATATTTTAATCATTAAAATCCCTAAATTTTAGCCTTTATCTGCTTATTATCTACATAAAATAAATTCCTAAATAATAGCCTTTATCCGCTTATTATCCACATATTTTAAACATTAAAACCCCTAAATTTTAGCCTTGTTGCCATCCATTCCACCTAATCCTAATGCCCAAAATTTAGCTAACTTAAATTAAAAGAATTGGGCTCCATGAAACTTAAATTTGGGCCCCTTACTCCCTTGTGTGGCGTCACCTCCTAAGATTGGGCCACAAGCCCACTTTGGTATTTTAAACATAGATACTACCTTTTAAACCCTATAATGCCCAAACAGATAATTTAACTAAGGCCTTTGCCTAATTCTAAGCCCAATTTGGACCCCTAACACTTAAATTAACACATTAAACATATCCACCCATTAAACGCATAGGCCCAAAAATTCAGGATGTTACAGCTTCTACCCCTTAAAGAAATTTCTGTCCTCTCGAAATTTCCAACTAACTATTAATCGTACTACCTAAGTCTCACTACCATGCTTTCGCTGCGCACTCCAATTCTAAACCCAAAATAAACACTTAGTACACTATGGTAGAATACGCACCGGTATTCACATCTAGAGCGTCCTCGTCCCCTTGTACTCATGCTATCAGTTCGCATTTATCTGATTAAATTTTTTTATGAATTATTGGTTTTCTTCCACCGATTATCCACGAAACAGTCTTATGATTAGTAGTTTTAATAGTAGTTCTTTCGAATTCGCAATTCGGTCTCAAGTTCACCTTTCCTAGTTCTAAGAACTACATACATTCAACCATCAACATACAGACAACATCCATGCACCCATATTCAACACATAGGGGTATTTTCGTTATTCCACTACCCATGGGTATTTTTCGTAATTTTATCCTATAGGGGTACTTTCGTAATTTTCAAAATAGAGTTCCTTGTTGATTTCGTGAAATAAGGGTATTTTGGTAATTTTGCAATCAAGGGTACTTTGGTCATTTTACACATTAGGGGCAATTTAGTAATTTTTACAAATCAGGAATATTTTCAAAATAATTTTTTTTATTTTAAAAACAAACCGGGGTATCTTGAAGGATTTGATTTCAAAAGAAAATAGTAGTGTTCAGGTGGTTGTGGATTTCTGTTTGTTGTCATGTGTTGTGTTGTTTTTTTTTTTTTACGGAAAAATTTCGTTGACTATGTAAATCGGGGTATATTTGCAAATCATGGGTATCTTGGGTTTTTTTTTTCCAAAACAAGGGTTTCTAGAAATTTTGTAAAGATAAGGTAGCTGGTCCCTTTCGGGTTTTAATTATAGATTTTGGCCCGTCAACAAGTCCTCATGACTAAGGTGAACGGTCACTACGCACCAGGTAGGATTCCAGCGAATAGGAGGTGAGTCACTAGGACTGCTTAAATACCAGGCTCTTTCGGATCCAATCCTAGACATGCGTATGCCTGTTACCACACCCTAGTCTTGTGGCTCGTTCACGGGTTTGTTTAGTGAAATTAAGTCTTATGAAAATTTAAGAAGTGGTTTAAACTAAGCCTATAGTCCATCAGAGTCTATTTAAACTAGTCTACGTCCCATAAAGCCCATAAAGCCCACATGTATAACACACAATGGTTTAGGGTACTTACCTGGCGGACTTGGGCCGGAGACGCAGGTGCCATGCCGAGCTAACAGACCTGTTATCATTTAAAAACATGCATGTTTCAAAAGCCCATCTTTAGAAAACATTTTGAGCCCAAAAACCCCCAAAGCTGAGTTTTGAACCGGCTCGATACCAATTTGTAACACCCCAAACCCGCCCAATTGGTACGATCGGATCTCGTATGTCACTAAGAAAATTTTGGAAGAACATGTCGTATTTTTTTAAAAAAGCCCATATATATTTCATATAGAATATGCCTTTGTAAAATAAAACCAAACTTAATTACATGCCTTAGTTTAATTAGTAATATAAAAAAAAAATTAAATAACAAATAATATGCAAGGCCCAACCGGCTTGCCTAGGTTTCCATCCGCTACACGCCCGCACTAACCGTACACACCATTGGGGATTTCTACAATCGACCCACACCGCTACACACCATGATGGCGGTCATGCCGCTCATCCACATATGATGGCCAAAGCCCTTATAACATATAATGGCCGGCCCAGTATAACATTTAATGGCCGGCTCGTATAACGATTCACAAAGATTAGCCGCTACATCGATCACGGTAAAACCGCTACACATATAACATATAACTTCCTCCTTTCATCAACCCAACCCATGCAATCACATACATGCATTTTACTTATAACATATAAACAGATTACTTACTAACCTGGTGAACCGCTTTTACCCTCCTTGGGCTTTCATCAATAAATCGAGATGTCGGCAATTATCAAAACATATAAATCTTATGATCATGCATTTTATGATTAGATCTAGATGGTGGGGAAGTATTACACACCTGATATCGCGAAATCCAATATTCTTAGTCGATGTCCTTACTATCCGGATCTATTATCCTCAATGTAAAGCCTTGCTCAAAAGCCAAAAAACACACAAAAAGATTTAGCCCCTTCAACAATCGGCCAAGGTTAATAAATCCCAAATTATACGTTAAAACTAATAGATCCCTTACCTTGAAATCCCGAAAGTAACACGATTCTATAACTTAGAGATCTATGCGATTGACTCCACTAAAGTTCCCTTCAGATTTCGGCACAAGTAGGCACCACGTAAGTAATTCGGCAATCACAGAGATGAGATCTAGGGATTTCGGCTTTAGGAAAATCCTGAAAAGTATGAACAAGAGAAGGCTGATGTGTCTTTGGCTTTTAAAATACTTGAGTGAGGAGTTTCGGTTTTACGACAGAAAAGAGAAGAAGAAAAGAAAACAAGGAAGAGACTTGAAGATTTCTGGCTAGGAAGAAAAAGAATGGAAAGAGTTTCGGCTTTTGAATCAAAGTGAAGATGAGGGAATAGGCTTAGAGATTTCGGCTTTTGCAGAGAATGAAGAAGAAGATGGAACTTTAAGAGTTTTTGGCTTTTACTCGGAGAAGAAGAGAAAAGAATGAGAGAAAACCTGATCTGTGAAATTGAAGAGATATTCCCCCTATTTATAGAAATTTTGGCACTTACCTAACCTTGCAGATAAATCCTATCTTTTCTCCTTTATCTTAATCTACTAGCTCATATAAAAGAGACTTAATTATCTCTAACTCCTCCCTCCTTTATCAGCATATTATCCACATATTTTAATCATTAAAATCCCTAAATTTTAGCCTTTATCTGCTTATTATCTACATAAAATAAATTCCTAAATAATAGCTTTTATCCGCTTATTATCCACATATTTTAAACATTAAAACCCCTAAATTTTAGCCTTGTTGCCATCCATTCCACCTAATCCTAATGCCCAAAATTTAGCTAACTTAAATTAAAAGAATTGGGCTCCATGAAACTTAAATTTGGGCCCCTTACTCCCTTGTGTGGCGTCACCTCCTAAGATTGGGCCACAAGCCCACTTTGGTATTTTAAACATAGATACTACCTTTTAAACCCTATAATGCCCAAACAGATAATTTAACTAAGGCCTTTGCCTAATTCTAAGCCCAATTTGGACCCTTAACACTTAAATTAACACATTAAACATATCCACCCATTAAACGCATAGGCCCAAAAATTCGTGGATGTTACGAGTTCTACCCCCTTAAAGAAATTTCGTCCTCGAAATTTCCAACTAACTATTAATCGTACTACCTAAGTCTCACTACCATGCTTTCGCTGCGCACTCCAATTCTAAACCCAAAATAAACACTTAGTACACTATGGTAGAATACGCACCGGTATTCACATCTAGAGCGTCCTCGTCCCTTGTACTCATGCTATCGGGCACATTTATCCGATTAAATTTTTTTATGAATTATTGGTTTTCTTCCACTGATTATCCACGAACAGTCTTATGATTAGTAGTTTTAATAGTAGTTCTTTCGAATTCGCAATTCAGTCTCAAGTTCACCTTTCCTAGTTCTAAGAACTACATACATTCAACCATCAACATACAGACAACATCCATGCACCCATATTCAACACATAGGGGTATTTTCGTTATTCCACTACCCATGGGTATTTTTCGTAATTTTATCCTATAGGGGTATTTTCGTAATTTTCAAAATAGAGTTCCTTGTTGATTTCGTGAAATAAGGGTATTTTGGTAATTTTGCAATCAAGGGTACTTTGGTCATTTTACACATTAGGGGCAATTTAGTAATTTTTACAAATCAGAAATATTTTCAAAATAATTTTTTTATTTTTAAAACAAACAGGGGTATCTTGAAGGATTTGATTTCAAAAGAAAATAGTAGTGTTCGGTGGTTGTGGATTTGCTTGTTGTCATGTGTTGTGTTGTTTTTTTTTTTTTTTACGGAAAAATTTCGTTGACTATGTAAATCGGGGTATATTTGCAAATCATGGGTATCTTGGGTTTTTTTTCCAAAACAAGGGTTTCTAGCAATTTTGTAAAGATAAGGTAGCTGGTCCCTTCGGGTTTTAATTATAGATTTTGGCCCATCAACAAGTCCTCATGACTAAGGTGAGCAAATCCTACGCACTGGTAGGATTCCAAATAAGAGGAGGTGAGTCACTAGGACTCGCTTAAATACCGTGCTCTTTCGGATCCAATCCTAGACATGCGTATGCTGTTACCACACCCTAGTCTTGTGGCTCATTCACGGTTTGTTTAGTGAAATTAAGTCTTATGAAAATTTAAGAAGTGGTTTAAACTAAGCCTATAGTCCATCAGAGTCTATTTAAACTAGTCTACGTCCCATAAAGCCCATAAAGCCCACATGTATAACACACAATGGTTTAGGGTACTTACCTGGCGGACTTGGGCCGGAGACGCAGGTGCCATGCCGAGCTAACAAACCTGTTATCATTTAAAAACATGCATGTTTCAAAAGCCCATCTTTAGAAAACATTTTGAGCCCAAAAACCCCCAAAGCCGAGTTTTGAACCGGGCTCTGATACCAATTTGTAACACCCCAAACCCGGCCCAATTGGTACGATCGGATCTGGTATGTGACTAAGAAAATTTTGGAAGAACATGTCGTATTTTTCCGAAAAGCCCATATATATTTCATATAGAATATGCCTTTGTAAAATAAAACCAAACTTAATTACATGCCTTAGTTTAATTAGTAATATAAAAAAAAATTAAATAACAAATAATATGCAAGGCCCAACCCGTTTGCCTAGGTTTCTATCCGCTACACGCCCCCGTACCAACCGTACACACCATTGGGGATTTCTACAATCGACCCACACCGCTACACACCATGATGGCAGTCATGTCGCTCATCCACATATGATGGCCGAAGCCCTTATAACATATAATGGCCGGCTTCGTATAACATTTAATGGTCAAGCCCGTATAACGATTCACACGGCATTAGCCTCTACATCGATCACGGTAAATCGCTACACATATAACGTATAACTTCCTCCTTTCATCAACCCAACCCATGCAACCACATACAAGCATTTTACTTATAACATATAAACAGTTACTTACTAACTCGTGAACCGCTTTTACCCTCCTTGGGCTTTCATCAATAAATCGAGATGTCGGTAATTATCAAAACATATAAATCTTATGATCATGCATTTTATGATTAGATCTAGATGGTGGGGAAGTATTACACACCGATATATCACGAAATCCAATATTCTTAGTCGATGTCCTTGCTATCCTGGATCTATTATCCTCAATGTAAAGCCTCACTCAAAAGCCTAAAAACACACAAAGATTTAGCCCCTTCAAAAATCGGCCAAGGTTAATAAATCCCAAATTATACGTTAAAACTAATAGATCTCTTACCTTGAAATCCCGAAAGTAACACGATTCTATAACTTAGAGATCTATGCGATTGACTCCACTAAAGTTCCCTTCAGATTTCGGCACAAGTAGGCACCACAGAAGTAATTCGGCAATCACAGGAGATGAGATCTAGGGATTTCGGCTTTTAGGAAAATCTGGAAAAGTATGAACAAGAGAAGGCTGATGTGTCTTTGGCTTTTAAAATACTTGAGTGAGGAGTTTCTGGTTTCTGACAGAAAAGAGAAGAAGAAAAGAAAACAAGGAAGAGACTTGAAGATTTCTGGCTAGGAAGAAAAAGAATGGAAAGAGTTTCTGCTTTTGAATCAAAGTGAAGATGAGGGAATAAGCTTAGAGATTTCGGCTTTTGCAGAGAATGAAGAAGAAGATGGAACTTTAGGAGTTTTCGGCTTTTACTCGGAGAAGAAGAGAAAAGAATGAGAGAAAAACCAGATGTTTGAAATTGAAGAGATATTCCCCTATTTATAGAAATTTTGGCACTTACCTAACCTTGCAGATAAATCCTATCTTTTCTCCTTTATCTTAATCTACTAGCTCATCTAAAAGAGACTTAATTATCTCTAACTCCTCCCTCCTTTATCAAAGATATTATCCACATATTTTAATCATTAAAATCCCTAAATTTTAGCCTTTATCTGCTTGTTATCTACATGAAATAAATTCCTAAATAATAGCCTTTATCCGCTTATTATCCACATATTTTAAACATTAAAACCCTTAAATTTTAGCCTTGTTGCCATCCATTCCACCTAATCCTAATGCCCAAAATTTAGCTAACTTAAATTAAAAGAATTGGGCTCCATGAAACTTAAATTTGGGCCCCTTACTCCCTTGTGTGGCGTCACCTCCTAAGATTGGGCCACAAGCCCACTTTGGTATTTTAAACATAGATACTACCTTTTAAACCCTATAATGCCCAAACAGATAATTTAACTAAGGCCTTTGCCTAATTCTGAGCCTAATTTGGACCCCTAACACTTAAATTAACACATTAAACATATCCACCCATTAAACGCATAGGCCCAAAAATTCAGGATGTTACAACTTTGAATCATGTACCATTGGAATACACATTGCTTAAAATTAATGAGATTGTTCAACAATGCCTAACCATTTTGTTTTCAACTAGTTTAACTTTGATTGGCTAAAGAAAGTGTATGGGTTTGACAAGTTTATGAATTGGATATGCTCTATAATTGTTTCTTTTAATTGTTGTTTTGTATGTTCTTGAGAGATGATATTATACCGGAGTTGTTACCTATTATTTTGATGGTGTAGTGATTTCATTAATGAAATTATACATTTTACCTTTCAACAAAAAAAAAGAAAAAGAAAATTATAACACCCCTAACCCGTATCTGTCGCCGAAATAGGGTTACAGAGCATTATCAAAAACATTTAACTTAAAACATTCAATTACAATCATTTATAGACTACATCATATTCCATTCAAACACATGCATAACTTCCTTTTTTCTAGCCCTCGAGGCCTTAGAAACACTTTAGAAACGATTCGGGACTAAATCAAAAACATTTAGAACTTCATGGTAAAAGATAGAAAAATCCATACTACAGGGGTTACACGGCCGTGCGGGCATTCGAAGTAGGGACAGACAGCCGTGTCCCAGCCCGTGTCCATGCTCGTGTAACTCTCTGACTTGGTTCACATGGCCAAGCCATACGCCTGTGTGCTAGGCTGTGTAACTCTCAAAATGTAACCTTTAAAAATCTACAGGGGACACACGACCGTGTCACGTGGCCGTGTGTCACACACGGCTGTGACACACGCTAGTTTCTTAGGCCGTGTGGACAAGAAATAGGTCAAATTAAAGTCATTTCTTTCACCCAATTCAAGCACACCTAAACAAGCCATTTGCACATATGACCAAGGTATCAAAACATGTTCAACCATGCATAAAATGACCACTTTCAAATGACCAAATTCCATTCAACCAATATGCCATTAAGGCACCTCAAACACATACATTAAACATACCTAAATATGTGCATATTTAACCATTTAGCAACTAACTTGTTTCCATACCAAAACATACCACAATAGACACATACCAACCTTACCATGTTAGATTCATGTCATAGCAAAATAACTTTACCATTTGAACCATTTCTCTCATGTATCAAAACCATATAAATGACACAAATCTAACCATTTCCAAATGGTTCCAACAACCAACAAATATACATGCCGAACTAATGTCCAAATGGTCATAGTTCAACCAAACATGCTTGATTAAATTCCATATCAAAACATGCCCTAAATGATCACTTTGCAACCTTGCCAACACTTACCACTTTGGCCACAAATCATACATTAATTTGATCTTATAAACACCAACGATCAAGGCATCAAAATAACATAAGTTTCACAAATTCAAAGCAACATTTCATGCCAATATCATACATAAGCATACCAATTTGGCCATTAAAAACATATCATCACTAAATTATTTTAACATTAGCCATGAAGCCCCAAAAAAGCCAAAATGTCATCAATCGTATAACCATATTTACAAGCCAAACATAAAGGCCATATCATCAAGCATAAAACACCTATACATGCCATTATAACTGCGACCAAAGCATAAAAAATCTACCGATAAAATCGATAGATAGTGTGATGGATCTCTGACTAGCTTCTAACCTGATTGAGCTTTTGATAATCTGTAAAGTAAAGGAAAATAACTACGTAAGTAATGTATGCTTAGTAAGTTCATATAAACTTTAAGCATAATATTCCTGTAACACCCCTTACCCGGGTTCTACGCCGGAACCGGGCCCGAGGCGTCACCGTAATAAAATCTCATGATCACCACTTAGGATCATCGTAACTACTCTCTTAAGTCACCTCAACAACCTCATTCTCGACTTACGAGTCCTCGCTCATACCCTTAAGAGCTCTCGAGACTATATCGGAACTTTTTCGAATCTTAAAATTTTTTTCTTTTATACAGGGCTCACATGCCCGTGTAGAATGAGACACGCCCGTGTGTAGACACACACGCCCATGCCTTCAACCCGTGTCTGAAAACCCAAGCATTTTGCTAATGCCACACGGCTAAGGCGCACGACCGTGCCTCCCAACCGTGGTGAACACTGACTTTACCCACACGGCCTCAAAGCTTAGTCACACGCCCGTGTGACTAGCCCGTGGTCTATCCTGACTTAAAAGGATCAACTTGCAGGGGACACACGACCAAGTCACACGCCCGTGGGTTGACCGTGTGTCACACATGGTGTAACATCCTAGAAAGGGCCTATGCATTTTCAGTTTAATTGTACGAAATGACAAGTCTTAAGCACTATGAATAAATTTTTGGTATTTTTGGAATTCTAGAAATGCATAGAAATGGAAATGAACATTTTTGGAAACTTGAACATTTTTGGAAACCTGAACATTTTTGGAAATGTTTCAAAAATGGAAAGTGAACATTTCGGGAAACCTGGAAATGTAAGAAAAATGGCAAATTTACAGAGCCGATCGAAAATTTTAGGAAACTTAGAAATGATGCCAAAATGTCAAATTTTAAAGTTCAAAATAGGAAATAAGGGCTAGAGGGCCTTAAAAGAAAAAGTTGGAGAAGTTTGGCACACAAACAAAGCTTGGAAAAGTGGCACTCAAGATGCCACTTAGGGCCTAAGGAAGTGGCGTCACATGCAGGAAATAGGCCTGAGTTCGAGTCACTTGAGAAGCAAATAAATAAGTTTTATTTTTGCTTCCAGTATACGAGGTGGACGGCATGGGTTTCTAGAAAAGGAAGAGTTTTATTTGCATAAATATGTGAATAATAAGGGATAAATAATGGATTTATTTTAGATTATTTTCAAGAGATAAATGTGGATATTATTTCTTTTATTTTGATAGATAAGGAAGAGATAAAAGAGGATTATTATTAGTATTATTTTTATTAAGAGATAAGAGATAATTATTGGATTAAGTTTTATTAAAGTGATAAATCAAGGGATAAAGCTATCAAAATAGAAGAGTGGTGGCCAAGTAAAGGACTCTAGCTAGTAATTTTGGCTATAAAAGGAAGAGTAAGGCTATTCTTCATTCATTCTTTTCTTTTCAAGAAAACCTCTGCTGAAATTCTCTAAAGTTTCTCCTCTTCTCTCTGCCGAATTTTCTCTGCCATTATTCTCTTTTTCTCTTTTCTTTTCTTCTTCTATTACAAACACAATCAAAAGCCGAAGATACCAATAGCCCTAGTCGATTTCTCACTAAGCCTCAAGAGCCGAAATTGTTATCCACATCAAAGCCATAGCCGAATACGCTAAAGGGTTCAAGCAAGAGTTCCATCAAATTCTTGATGAAGGGTAAGATTAGGTTAGATTCTCATTCTATTTCTTTTAAGGTCATCAAATTAAGATTCTAATACCCTTAATATCTTGTCAAGAGATCTTTCGGGATTTACTAAGTGTCGACTACAAGGAAGGAGAAGTTCTTTTCCCGAAGGTACACCATAAGCCGCGTGTTCCTAGTTATTCGGTGAATTTCAGGATTTAAGAATCTAAGGTAAGTCATATTTAACATACGGTTAAGGGTTATTTGTTGTGAATAAATGTTAGAAATTGATCTAACATGTAGTTATAGGGATTTCGACAGTAGGATACAAGGATTTTGGGATTTGAGAATCTCAAGGTAAGTTTTAAGAATACTAATCCTACTAGGATTTGGATTTATGGCCGAATGGCTTTTTATTAAATTAGTAAGTGATTAATCAAATGTAGGAATTTGAGATCTAAGGCGATGGATCGATTTCGGATTTCAAGGAATTCGTTAAGCAAATCGTGTGTACCCTACCCTAAGTTTTGATAGGTTCATGGTTATGTTTAAATTAAATGTATTATTAAGAATGTGTGTACTCATACTAACCTTCGATATATCATATGGCAATTATTTTAATATATGAATATGCATAAGAATGTGAATGTGGCTAAGTACCACAAATGTGGTAAAAGTACCTGTGCACGTTTCCTACTGATAGGATTATGAATATGATATATTTTGAACATATGAATAGTAACATGAATGAGAATTAAGTATGTTATGCATGATATAAAATTTATGGGGCATTCGGGATCTATGTGAAAGGGGAAGAAGGTGTTGACTTCGGTCTCACCAACGGAATATGGTGACTACGGTCACAAAATTTGAATATGGTAACTTCGTTACATTATCTCGAATTTGGTAACTTCGGTTACATTATTTGAATATGGTGTCTAATGACACAAATTATATGGGCGATGAGCACGTCGATCGCAGCTGATCGCCTTCGGTGGTGTGTAGCGGATGGAGGGTTGACTTAGTAGTCCCACGGTGTGGACCGGCGGTGCGGGTGGTGTGTAGCGGATGGTTAATTAGGTTTGGGTTTGGGAATGCATCATTAATTGTATTCTATGATTTGAATGTGTATCATTTGCATGCCTGATTCTATTATGACTTAGTGTTGTGTACACATTGAGTCTGTTGACTCACCCCGTTTGGGGAATATTTTTCAGTGATGATGCGAGAATGGACCGGCCGGCAGGAGCTTAAAGGTGGCCATGCATAGCAAGAAATTTATGATTTGGACTTTCAATTTATTTTAAGTATTTTAAGTTTTACTTTGGGATCATTGATATAATAAGGCCATTGTGGTTTACTTTATTTTTCTTTTATTTATTATGTTTATGGATTTTTATCAATTAAAGTTTAAGTAAATTCCTTTTTAAAATTAACTCTAAATGTTTTGTCACCTTAAATAAATGGGTTTTAACATAAGATAAATTTGTTTTCAACTCAAGCCCAACCCAAACAATATTTTTAAAAATCATACAAGTTTTTCCTAAGTAACAAAAGAATTTTGAACCGGTTTACTTGAGGAACATACCAAATCTGGTCAAAGCTCAGGCGGGTTTTGGGGTGTTTCATATGGTCTAGACACACGCCTGTGTGTCTATCCACATGGACAAGAACAAAGCTATATGCTAAGCTCTTCTCACCCCTACAACATACCCAACATGCACTCATCAAACACATCCATAATTAACTTAAAAGATATCACAATTTCACATGGGTAACTACATCTTTTTCATATAAAATAACAGCCAACAACTATGGCATTATACAAAATAGATTATTTAACTATAGGCTAACACATCCTAGCCATTTACAACAAAAATTCCCTAACTTGTCTAACCCCTATACATGCCATGACTCATAAGAACTTGAAACAACATACCAAGCGTCTATCCGATAGTGTGAAAACATCTCCGACGACCTCCAACCCGAGCTAGATAAAATATCCTATAAGAGATGGGAAAAGGAAAGGAGTAAGCAATAAAGCTTAGTAAGTTCATCTGCATAAACTAACAAATAATGATATTCATTGAATAAAGATAACTACAAGTATTATACCGAGTTTTTCCCCTTAACTTATGGCTACTTACTCAACCCCTCTTGAAGTTTACTCGTTCTATCTCTTACCATATTCTTACCATGCCACAAGCCAATTGCTCATTTAATTAGTACATAATCCTGCACTGATCACCACAAGATCATATATAAAGCAAAACATCAAGCATTTTCAATAAGACACTCATATTACAAATCTCTCGGTGGTTACGCACTTAGCCCACCATTGAGTCTCTTATAGGGTGGTATCGCACTCAGCCCACCATTCATTAATACTTATGGTGATTTCACATTTAGCTCACCAATCATTTATAAGCGATGGTATCGCACACAACCCATCGATTACTAATTAATTAGGTGGTAACGCACACAGCCCACCGATAGTGATATAGTTGATGGTATCGAACACAGCCCATCAATTAATAGTATATCAGGTGGTAACGCACACAGCCCACCGATAGTAATATAGTTGATGGTATCGCATACGTAACCATCAATTAATAATATATCGTGTGTAACGCATACACACCCACCGATATTATACATTCACAAATATTTATCCACATACATTTCTCTAATTCAAATGTTAAACCGAGAACATCCTCACACATTTCTATTCTTACTTAACTTTCTACGATACTTGTTCTCATTCACACAATGCATCAATAAATCTATCTCATGCAACTAAGGTGCATTAATTAAACATATCCCACTAGGGTTCATCATATATTGAATTCATATCAATTCAATTCTAACACAGACTTATGCTTCTCGTGATACAACCACTTACATTCAACATCCCCGTTGAATCATTCAAATTGTTAAATAACTCTCTTGAGTCTCATACACATAGTTCTTATTGACATCATACCCCAATAGGGTCTTACATACATTAACATGTCGATGCTATAACCTCGACAAGGTCTTATACAAAATATCACATCGTTGCCATGTCCTTGACGTGGTCTTATTTAATATCTCTCACCGAAGCCATATTCTAATATGGTCTCACACAGAACCTTAACTAACATCATTTCATACTATTTACGTTTCTTACTATTCTTAGATTCAATTCTCTTAACAACTCATCGACAAATATTTAATACATTCATTGCATAATTATACATTCCATACAACTTTGGAATATTAAAATAACTCATATGTAATTACAGCATTTGCACATGAACTTACCTCGATGTCGAAAGGGCCGAAAGAGACTTTTTACCCATATTTCTCTTTTCACCCGTTCTAGGTCCGAAACTCGTTTCTTTGATCTAGAATAATGAAATTCACTGATTTAATTACTTATAAATCATAATACGCCATAATCTACACTTTAGGCAAAATTACCATTTTGCCCCTACACTTTGGCAAAATTACGATTTTACCCCTAGGCTCGTAAATAAATTTTCATCACATTTTCTGTTAAACAAGCCTAGATGAACATTTAGTCCTCTTATAACTATCCACAATTTCAACTATTTCATGCCTTAATGAACAAATTACAACTTTTGTATTTTAGTCCTAATTAGGTGTTTTCATGACAACACCTTTCACAAAAGTTGTTTATCAACATCCTAACATTCATTTTCTTCCATAAAAACTCAGCCACCAGCATAAACTCTCTCATGGCAAGTCCCTAGACTTTCAACCATGTTGCAAAATAGTCCTCTCTTTAGGAAGCTTAAGCTTTAGGGACTCCAAAAGTACAAAAATTATCAAGAAAGATCATCAAAATCACTTACTTGTGAGGAGAAATGCTTGCTGAAATTTTGAGCTTCAAAAACCCCATTCTTGCTGCTCATTTTCGGTGGAAGAGGAGAAGAAATAAAAAAGATGATAGCTTTACTTATTTCATCTTATTTTATTCTTTTTAATCACCTAACATGACCAACATTTAATGCCCTTGTCCCCTTAACTTCCTTGACCGGCCAACTCACTTAACAAGGACAAATTGCACATTTGGGACCTCCAATTTATAATTCATAGCTATTTGGCACCTCTAGCAAATAAAATAGAACTTTCGCACTTTATGCGATTTAGTCATTTTTCACAATTTAGCTAGAAATTGCTAAAATTAAGGCACCAAAATTTTCATGCACCCTTATAAACATGTTATAACACATAAAATAACATGAAAATAATTTTTCTCTATCCTCAGTTTAGTGATTCCAAGATCACTATTCCGACTAGCCCCTAAATTTGGCCGTTACAATTCTCCCCCCTCAGGGATTTTCGTCCCCGAAAATCTTACCAGGAGGAGTTACTACCAACATTCTTTAAACGTTTCCATCCACTCTTTAAAATCGCGAATCCACTTATCCTCAAGTTTCTCTTGCCCATAACTCTTGGGCCGTGATACGTAAGGTCGAAACATAATTTAAGACCCAGGTTATTCTTCCTCTAAGGCATATACTATATCCAGTAATCTACCAACTTGGAACTTCGTACATGTCCAAACGATCGTTCGGAGCTTTACTGACTGATTCACTACAATTCGAATGTCATTCCCCCTCATTGGGAATTTTGTCAAACCAAACTTGAAATCTATAGTATTTTACCACACTTTCTCACTAGGATATCCACCGACTGTAATAGTTCTGACTTGTACTCTCTGAAAATTTAGCTTTTAGTAGTCGACTACTTCTGATCATAAACTCAGTCATATCGCAAAATGTACTCTATTGTCAAAACATTTATGCACCTAACTGTACTTCCTTATCCTTGCATTAGTAGATATGCTACCACTAAGTCTCATACCAAAAATTTTGTATAAGTTCTGGATTCATCATCATTCCAATTTCTATCTCAATTAAGAAATATCAATAATGAAAATCTTATCCAACCTAAATTTTCACTACCTTAAATAAACTCATTCAGAGCTTATTTAAAATACCATTTACTACCTCATTTCTGAACTCCTTTACTCTGAAAGGAAGACTCGCTCTAGTCATTAACCTTGTTGAAATTAAGATATTACCAACTAAGGTCAACCGGGTAACTAACTCGCATTGCTTAACATGGATCTTTTCATAACATCTAACTCCTTACACAGACACAAAGGTGATCGTCTTTGGATTACCAATCTGGCAACTCTTTTTCTCGATTCAAACTGAACTCAGTACTAGAACTTTCAATTAGTAGTTCCTTTTATAGCTTTCAACTTAACCATTACGGTTTGAACATTTCCATGAGCATATCTTTGTATCATGCTCTCTACTCACGAACACACAGAAATTTATTCTGTTTATTGGTTCATGCGTGAATATACATAGAACTCGAATCATATCTCGATACATTAATCTATTCTTTTCTCCACACTGAAAACATCTTTCAAGCACACTCTCATCTGAGTTTCTCTTGCTATGCTAATCTAAAACCTTTACTATCGTTATATCTCACGATCGCAGGGACATCTCTATCGGATTCATTAACTCTATTCGGCTTGCCCGAAAACTCATCACACAACGTGAAACTCATGATTTCACTTCTTATACCTGAATCATCACCAACTTCCTCCTCAAAGTACCCGAATAAGGTTACGAGGAGATAAAGGAATGTCAATTCCAATTACTAAATCGACAACCGTTTAATCTGATTACACAATCAGCTAACATTCTCGCACGATCTCGATTCGTGAGATAAACAACTACATCGCCCCTGAAAGGCAAAATATACTAACACGTAATACTTAGAGAGAGATCATTAAGACCCATACAACTATGGTTATCATAATTGAACACTCTCACAATTCAAACATTGTTTCTTTTACCATTTCTTTCCTCAAAACTCCTTAACAATTCCTTTCATTAATGAACATCAATTTAAGAAGATCTCGATAATCATAAACCTTAGGCTTCCTACTCACTTGAGTCAAATAGCCTAGGCTAACTTTTTCTTTGCTCTTAACATTGTATAATCAATACAATCGTTAAAGCATTCAAACATACATTCTTACAATTGCCTTTATTAAGCACATAGCGTGCCACACTCTATACTCATTTCCTTGCGACTTGTTCACGAGTGCCTGTATTCACTCATTCACATGACTTAAGTACAATTCTCATCTCTACCTCTACACTCATCTATCTGTCCCATTGATCACTAGGGATAGTTAAAGACGCATATTCATCATCATTCATGTAGGTACAGAACCAATGCCACATCCCCGAGGTGGTCTTATATGGAATTCCACATCAAGTATCGATGCCATATTCTGAACATGGTCTTACACGATTCTCATATTCATTACCGATGCCATATTACAAATATGGTCTTATACGGAACCTCAACTCTAAGTGTTTGAGGCCATGTCTCAGGCATGGTCTTATACGGGACCTTATCTATTTCATATCTCACTGATAACCTTTTCATTTTAGTCCTCTAGGACTTCAACCTCGTGTTCAACAATTACTCTATCTAGTAGAGTATTATGTATCAACGTGATACAAAGCATTCTCAATTATGCTATCATAAATATTGTATTAATCACACATATCAACAAACTTTGATATGGTAAACATAATCTCGACTTCATCATTCATAACATGCGTAATACTCTTAGTCAGCTCTAATTAGCATAACTTGATAACAGCTTTACTCACTTGACTTCTTTGCTTTCTTATTCAACCTTCACTCTTTTACCCGATGAAGTACTATGAATGACCGAGGATACTGAATCTCATCTCACATATATCTCGATGCCATTGCTATATCATAGATATAGTCTTACATGGGATTTCTTATTTCGCCCTCAACGCCATGTCTTGACATGGACTTACTTGGTATCTTTGCCTATTTGCCGATGCCATGCCTTAACTTGGTCTTATACGGACTTTCTTATCTCATGTGAGCGACTGAGTATCCTAAGTAATTCAACTTAAATCGAGACTTTCACATACTCATGTTTCACATTAACATCTACTCGCGTACTCAACATTTCACTCTATTTTCTCTTACTATTACTAATCAATTAAAGAATGTCTTACAGGTTTGAGTACGTCGTTTACCTGATTGCCATAGTCCAACTATGGTCTTACTCGTATCACAACATCATAGCCCAGCTATTTCTTTACATGTCATCATGATGCCATAGCCTCGCTATGGTCTTACACGAAATCTCATATCAATACCAATGCCATATCCCTGATATGGTCTTACATGAAACTCATGTCGATGCCGATGCCATATCCCGTATATGGTCTTATACGGGATCACATATCATCACCAATGCCATGTCTCGGATACACGGTCTTATATGGGATCTCATGTATCGCCATGGTCCAACCATGGTCTTGTTCATCATTTTATCATTGAACGACCGTACTCATCCTCGCATTCTACTTAGTCAAACTTCCCGGCTTAACTCTCACACCATAATACTCGTAATTTCATACAGAGCCACGAAATAAAACATTATACATCATCTACATTAATAGTCGCACATGAGATTCAACTATGTGGACATATTGATCATTCATCATTCAAACAATCATACATACACATTTACCCCATTCTCTGGATAAATTTACTCACTATATGCACCTAACCCAATAGGTTGAGTATATAACACCTGTGCACATCCCGTCAATACAGATAAGCTTACCACTCTATAACTCTCATTTCATGCATTTTCACACACATGTCATATACTTCTATTCATACCACTTTGAATCTCATCAGTGCATGAGAGCATTTCAATTACCTCATTATCACTTACAACATTATTGAATTTAGCTCGGTTGGGAACCATCCCCGTCTTAACAAAATAATTTCGTTAGAGCCGGGAGATATCACACTATCACAGTCCACCTATGGCATGTATGGCTAGACTCTTACTCACGCTAGGTTAGTCCGAGAACCGACTAAACCATGCTCTGATACCACTAAATGTAACACCCCTTACCCGGGTTCTACGCCGGAACTGGGCCTGAGGCGTCACCGTAATAAAATCTCATGATCACCACTTAGGATCATCGTGACTACTCTCTTAAGTCACCTCAATAACCTCATTCTCGACTTACGAGGCCTCGCTCATACCCTTAAGAGCTCTCGAGACTATATCGGAACTTTTTTGAATCTTAAAAATTTTCTCTTTTATACAGGGCTCACACGCCCGTGTAGAATGAGACACGCCCATGTGTAGACACACACGCCCATGCCTTCAACCCGTGTCTGAAAACCCAAGCATTCTGCTAATGCCACACGGCTAAGGCACACGCCCGTGCCTCCCAACCGTGGTGAACACTAACTTTACCCACACGGCCTCAAAGCTTAGTCACACGCCCGTGTGACTAGCCCGTGGTCTATCCTGACTTAAAAGGATCAACTTGCAGGGGACACACGGCCAAGTCACACGCCCGTGGGTTGACCGTGTGTCACACATGGTCTAGACACACGCCCGTGTGTCTATCCACATGGACAAGAACAAAGCTATATGCTAAGCTCTTCTCACCCCTACAACATACCCAACATGCACTCATCAAACACATCCATAATTAACTTAAAAGAAATCACAATTTCACATGGGTAACTACATCTTTTTCATATAAAATAACAGCCAACAACTATGGCATCATACAAAATAGATTATTCAACTATAGGCTAACACATCCTAGCCATTTACAACAAAAATTCCCTAACTTGTCTAGCCTCTATACATGCCATGACTCATAAGAACTTGAAACATCATACCAAGCGTCTATCCGATAGTGTGAAAACATCTCCGACGGCCTCCAACCCGAGCTAGATAAAATATCCTATAAGAGATGGGAAAAGGAAAGAAGTAAGCAATAAAGCTTAGTAAGTTCATCTGCATAAACTAACAAATACTGATATTCATTGAATAAAGATAACCACAAGTATTATACCGAGTTTTTCCCCTTAACTTATGGCTACTTACTCAACCCCTCTTGAAGTTTACTCGTTCTATCTCTTACCACATTCTTACCATGCCACAAGCCAATTGCTCGTTTAATTAGTATATAATCCTACACTGATCACCACAAGATCATATATAAAGCAACACATCAAGCATTTTCAATAAGACACTCATATTACAAATCTCTCGGTGGTTACGTACTTAGCCCACCATTGAATCTCTTATAGGGTGGTATCGCACTCAGCCCACCATTCATTAATACTTATGGTGATTTCGTATTTAGGTCACCAATCATTTATAAGCGATGGTATCGCATTACACCCCATCGACACTAATTAATCGTGTGGTAACGCACACACGCCCACCGATAGTGATATAGTTGATGGTATCGCATTACGACCCATCAATTAATAGTATATCAGGTGGTAACGCACACAGCCCACCGATAGTAATATAGTTGATGGTATCGCACACAATCCATCAATTAATAGTATATCAAGTGGTAACGCACACAGCCCACCGATATTATACATTCACAAATATTTATCCACATACATTTCTCTAATTCAAATGTTAAACCGAGAACATCCTCACACATTTCTATTCTTACTTAACTTTCTACGATACTTGTTCTCATTCACACAATGCATCAATAAATCTATCTCATGCAACTAAGGTGCATTAATTAAACATATCCCACTAGGGTTCATCATATATTGAATTCATATCAATTCAATTCTAACACATACTTATGCTTCTCGTGGTACAACCACTTACATTCAACATTCCCGTTGAATCATTCAAATTGTTAAATAACTCTCTTGAGTCTCATACACATAGTTCTCATTGACATCATACCCCAATAGGGTCTTACATACATTAACATGTCGATGCTATGACCTCGACAAGGTCTTATACGAAATATCACATCGTTGCCATGTCCTTGACGTGGTCTTATTTAATATCTCTAACCGAAGCCATATTTGAATATGGTCTCACACGGAACCTTAACTAACATCATTTCATACTATTTACGTTTCTTACTATTCTTAGATTCAATTCTCTTAACAACTCATCGACAAATATTTAATACATTCATTGCATAATTATACATTCCATACAACTTTGGAATATTAAAATAACTCATATGTAATTACAGCATTTGCACATGAACTTACCTCGATGTCGAAAGGGCCGAAAGAGACTTTTTACCCACATTTCTCTTTTCACCCGTTATAGGTCCGGAACTCGTTTTCTTTGATCTAGAATAATGAAATTCACTGATTTAATTACTTATCAATCATAATACACCATAATCTACACTTTTGGAAAAATTACCATTTTGCCCCTACACTTTGGCAAAATTACGATTTTACCCCTAGGCTCGTAAATAAATTTTCATCACATTTTCTTGTTAAAAAATCCTAGATGAACATTTAATCCTCTTATAACTATCCACAATTTCAACTATTTCATGCCTTAATGAACAAATTACAACTTTTGCATTTTAGTCCCAATTAGGTGTTTTCATGACAACACCTTTCACAAAAGTTGTTTATCAACATCCTAACATTCTTTTTCTTCCATAAAAACTCAGCCACCAGCATAAACTCTCCCATGGCAAGTCCCTAGACTTTCAACCATGTTGCAAAATAGTCCTCTCTTTAGGAAGCTTAAGCTTTGTGGACTCCAAAAGTACAAAAATTATCAAGAAAGATCATCAAAATCACTTACTTGTGAGGAGAAATGCTTGCTGAAATATTGAGCTTCAAAAACCCCATTCTTTCTGCTCATTTTCGGTGGAAGAGGAGAAGAAATAAAAAAGATGATAGCTTTACTTATTTCATCTTATTTTATTCTTTTTTATCACCTAACATGACCAACATTTAATGCCATTGTCCCCTTAACTTCCTTGACCGGCCAGCTCACTTAACAAGGCCAAATTGCACATTTGGGACCTCCAATTTATAACTCATAGCTATTTGGCACCTCTAGCAAATAAAATAGAACTTTCGCACTTTATGCGATTTAGTCCTTTTTCACAATTTAGCTAGAAATTGCTAAAATTAAGGCACCAAAATTTTCATGCACCCTTATAAACATGTTATAACACATAAAATAACCTGAAAATAATTTTTCTCTATCCTCAGTTTAGTGATTCCTAGATCACTGTTCCGACTAGCCCCTAAATCGGGCTGTTACAATTCCATTTCCATAATAAACTTTATATAATAAACATAAATCTATGCCAATGTCATAAGATTCATAAATCAATACGATCAACAACTCACAAATGAGTAAGTTCATTAATGTTGCATATATTTATCATTCATAACGTGATAGGATTTTATGGGACTTAGTAGATAATCAACAACCTCTCCATAAGATTATATAGTTTTCAATTTACTCTCATTTCATTCTATTCCCAATGCTTATCATAAGCCTAAACAATATTATCAATTCCCGACTTAGTGTATTTATCCCTGATATAGGTATATTCATCTATGACATACTTAAATTTCTCACATATAATACATCATTCAAACTCATTACTCCTTTTTCTTCAAATTTCATTTCAACTATGAATTTACTATTTCATTACTTTTCCTCACTCGTTTCATATGCATAACACACAAGCTATAAGCATAAATAGTGCGTTTAAATGTAGCTATTTTGGAATCAACTACATAATCAACCATTGCATAAGAAATTACATTCTCTGATTTATTCCACCTTTTCATGGGCATAAGCACGTTACCAATTGAGCACTTACCGTTTCAATGTACTTCATTAAGATTAAACATGATATAATTCAATCATAAACTTGGCACAAGCCTAAGCACCAACAACAACACATGTTAGCATGATTGAATATAATTCATGTGAACTTAACATAGATAACCATTATACTTGAGCATGATCCAATTGGATTTATCATCCTTCATAACATATCATGTTTTCCATGTATCTCTATTTCAATAAATTTCATACACACATGTCTTGGTTCATATTGAACATTTTCCATTTCATTTGCATAACAAAAAAAAACATAAACATAACATTTACCATAGTCACAAGCTAGTGATTAAACACATAACTTAGCAATATCATCACATGGTAAGATATGGTAAATAAACATAACATCTCTTAAATCATACCACCTTTCATAATCATGAATATTCATACTTTAATCATTGGTACATCATACCTTTCCATATTTTTCGTAGTGAAGTTAATCGGAACCCTTACCGGAACTCACACAAGTGTGCTAAACAATGGTCGAAATCATCCCTTTTTTTTAATCGATGGTTGAAACCATCCCTTTTCATATTCGATGAACACATAAAGACGATTAGAACCCCGGTACATGTTTCATATTGTGCCATAGTCCAACTATGGTCTTACATGTGCACTGCCACGGCCTTGCCATGGTCTTACGCTCATAATGTCATAACCCGGTTATGGTCTTATCATTAGAATGCCATAACCCAGCTATGGTCTTACATATATATATATACACTACCATGGTCCAACCATGGTCTTACGTCTATAAAACTTGTAACACCCCAAACCCGGCCTAGAAGTTAGGCCCGAATCCTGTGTGTCACATTGAAGTGTTTTAGCGAAAACCTTGTTTTCATTGAAAACCCTTCATAAAGTAAAATATTGAGTACAAACCCCTTTTTAGTTGCGGAAGTTTTATTTAAAAAAATAAACAATTTGTAAAACTTGGTATTTAATAATGGAGTTGCGGAAATGTAATAATTGAAAATAGCTCTAGCTTAAGAAAAACTTGTTAAGTTATGATGAAAGTCCATGTTTTAAGAAAACGTTCATATGTTATAGTTATTTCGAAAACCATGTTAAACTTTAGAAATTTATTCAAGTTTAATAACTAGGCAGTTGAAACAATAATAAAACCCAAATGTAAAGTCAAATTGGAGATACAAGGCCCTTTTTACAATCCAAACCAAAATAATTTCAAAATACTAGGAATTTTAAAGAAAATCCAAATAATAATATCTTGCTCGCTGGCCACCCCTAAGTCCTACCATTCGTCGAACCGCCTACTGAGGGTCACCTAAAAAGTTTGAAAAGGAGGGGGTGAGTTACAAAAAAACTCAGTGTGTACAATCCTCAATGAGTATAAAGCAATCATCAATCATTTTGGGCCTGAACCCAACTTAGCAGCGGTGGCCTTTGGGCCGAAGCCCATATCAAATCAATATCACAATAATATCGTGCATGCAATGCTGTGCAAACCCTCCCTAAATAATCCATCCACTACACAACATTTCCCTTCCAGCCTTATACACATGTGGGGATTTCTAAATCGACCCACCCATCCGCTACACAGCAATGGTAGCCCGGTTGCGGTACTACCTAACGTTGCAGCAAAACTGCTAGTCATATATTGGGCTTTAAAAAGCCATCGGTGGATCCACAGTTGTCAAGCAACCATGCGATCCTCATATACTTCCTCCATTCCATAATTTCCCAACCCTTATGCAACCTAAACAACATATCATATGAATGCAGCAAATGTACAAGTAACATCCATAAATCTTACATTCAACACATAGGGGTATCATAGTCATTTCACAAATCAAAGGTATTTCAGTAATTTTATAAATCGGGGGTATTTTGATAATTTTGTAAACTAAGGGTATTTCAGTCATTTCACTACCCAGGGGTATTTTTGTAAATCTACCCTACAGGGGTATTTTCGTAATTTCTTTCATCTCAGGTTTTAGTTATGAACTTTGGCCCATCAACAAGTCCTTGCGTCTAAAGTGAACAGACACTATGCACCAGGTAAGATTCCAGAGAAGAGGAGGTGGGTCATTAAGACCGATTAAATACCAAGCTCTCCCTAGATCCAATCCTAGACATGCATATGCCCGTTGCCACACTTAAACCTTATGACTTGTTCACAGTCGCACTTAATAAATTATTAAAGTTTTATGCTCGCTTAAGGAATTATTAGAACTAGGCCTAAAAGTCCATTATGAAACCCTAGCAAGTCTACAGGCTTTCACACACTCATATAGCCCATCAGACCCAATCACATTTTTTTACGGCCCATTAGGCTCAATCACACTCATATGGCCCATTAGACCCGAATCAATTCCAAATCATTCAATAAACTTAATTAGCTCATCACATATTACCAAGTTATCAACATTTGCTTATTTAGGCTCATGGGCCCGTCGGCCCCATTTGGCCCATTCTGGCCAGTTGGCCAAAACGTGACCCAAGTCCATAAGATCGCTCATGGGGTCTCTGGTATCGTATCGAATACCCTCTTACAAGTGTTCGCACACTTGCAAGACTACCGTAGCCAAACTTTCAGCTTTTCGGCATTTCGGGATTTGCCGATCTATTGTGTGTGTAGTGTATGTACACCCTTTCAGCTTTATATTAAACTATCGAATCATAGGGTAGAAGTACACACATTACCACCTGGAGTACTAAGTACTCATAATCGTCAGAACCTATATTCAAACATTACCCTCCATCAGTCACTTACTTAATAAATTAAAATAAATCCACTACAACCACTCACCGAAGGATAACCTATACTTGCCTTGATTGACTGCGATTTGCCTATTTAATCTGAGGTCCGTTGTAGTCCCCCTTTCGTATCCAGGAGGAAAGTCCCGAATCGAAGACACCTTACGTCGCTTAAACTTGGGAGTAGTGGTCACTTGCTCACACTCAGTCGGCATCTTTACTGACACTTTACTAGATCCCCCTTTGCTCATCGTAAATTCCTTATCAATCGGCCAAATGAATGCGATAGCTAGTCCCAGAAGATTTAGCCAACACGAGGAGAATAAAAGATTTGAAAGAGGGAGAGAATGAATATTCAGTTAAGTAACTGAAAAAAAAAGGATTGCTTTGATCAAATTGTGAAAGAAAAGGGGTGGCACACAAGGGATTCGGCAAAAAGGAATACTAGACTTTAGGGACCAAGAATATTCAGCACAAAAGAAATAGACTAGAAGCCAAGGAAAGAAAAGAGTTTGATGAGAAGGAAGGGAAGAAATCGGCACAAAATAGAAGAGGAAGAATAAGGGATTTCAGCTTTCAGGTATTTGGAGAGAAAAGTAGTTTTCGGCAAAAATAAAAATAAAGAATTTGGCATTAGCCTAGAACCCCAAAATCGACACCTATTTATAGCCTATAGTCGAATTTTCTATCCCCAAATTCCTAATTCGGCTCAACCTCTTCCACATATCTCATCTCCTAATTTTTCTCCACGATAACTCCCCAATCCTTTTCCTAAATTTTCTCTTCTGATCACTCTCATTAGAGTCCATCATCACACCACTTCCAACCTTCTAGAAGACCAAAATTAAACTCCTAAAAAAAATACTAAGCTAGGATTCAAACCTAGGATCTCCTTGCTAGCCCATAACACCACCTTCCTATACCCTAAGTGGCGTCACTTAGCCACTCCACCACAAGACTCTTTGATGCCATTTTTCCCTATTTTTATTTAAAAGCCCAACTACTCACTGCCCTGGTTCCTTTAATAATTATTTAAATATTCCTTCTCCTCAAAGTTTGAACCCAGCACTTCTCCAACACCCCTAGACACTCCAAGTTTATTAAACCCTTAAAGCCAACATATCATTTGTCATTTTCTTGCTCACTTAAAAAATTTCTGAGACCCAAAGCCCAAAGCCCAATTCTTCTAGGCCCAAATTCGGGGCGTTACAAAACTGTCATATCCTAGCTATGGTCTTACGTAAACATTGCCATGGTCCAACCATGGTCTTGTACATTTTTATATTGTGTTGCCATAGTGTCTTTCAACCTTGGTTTTATTCGTTTCCTTCAAGCTGACAAATTTGATTCACATAAATACACAAATAGATAATAATTTATTGAAACAATAATTAATTGTACTAACCAAGTTACGAACTTACCTGGCTAAATTACAAAAATGATAAAGTTCAGGGGCATTTTAGTAATTTCCCATTCTCCTCGACTTTCCACTCGATCTTCATCTAAATTAATAATTTTATTAAATATATTAATTTAGACAGTAAAACAATGCATTTTATGCAATTTAGTCATTTTTGAAATTTTTATAAAATTGCCCCTAAAATTTTACTTTTATTCATTTTAGTCACTGAGCCTAAAACATGCAAATTAACCATTTTTATTGAAATTTTACACTAGTCGAATATTCATAGCCTCCCTTTCAGCCTATTTTTTCAATAATTTCACATCAAATCCTTGTACTTTTATTATTTTAGCAAATTAGTCCCTAATCGATAAATTCATCAAAAATCACTTAATAAAATACTTTTAAATAACAACTAATATTTCAAATTCATCATTTAACATAAAAAATCACTAGATTCATCAATGGCAACATTCAAAATCTTTAACAGTTTCAAAATCGAAGGTACGGGCTAGATGAACCTAGTTGCAACGATCTCAAAAACATAAAAATTATTAGAAACGAGACTAAAACAGAATTACATGCATCTTCAAAGTGAAAGCCGAAGCTTCAAGCTTCTCCCTTTCTATTTCCATGGCAAATTCAGTGATGAAAAGTAAAATGGGGAAGAAAACATTATGTTTTCTTGATTTTAATAATAAAAATACCATATAAACATATAAATTTAGAAGAATTTAAAGCTTTAACAGTCCACCATCTTGAAAATGGGTACCCATTAAGGTTATCCAATTATAATTATTTAATCAATTTAACACCTTTAAACTAATAGCGATTGACTTTTTCAACTTTTACAATTTATCCTTTTTAATTAATTAACTATTGAAACGTTAAAAATTTTCAACGAAACTTTAATACCACCTTAATTACACTCCGTAAATATTTATAAAAATATTTACAGCTCATTTTATAGAAACGAGGTCCCGATACCTCATTTTCTAAAACCACTTGATCTTAGGGTCTTACCACTTGAACTTAATAAATCGCTTATATAACATAAATTATCAAATCAAATACCTTTTTAAAATCAAATTTGACTCGTAAATATTAAATAATAATATTTACAAACTTACTCATCAGATTTGGTGGCCTCGAAACCACTGTTTCCTACACCACTGAAAAAACGGGCTGTTACAAAAATAGCTCATTGCGAAAGATCTTGATAAGATCCAAACATGGGATATAAGAAATTAACATCAAAATAAAAAATAAAAAATCAACATTAGAATATAAAACAAATCACTAGCAAAAATTTCATTACGAAACACCAAAGAAACGTAGCTAAATAATTCAACACTTTATTAGAGAACCTTAGATAAGGAAGTCCATGACCACACCATAGAACATTCGAGTCTTTTATACATTCTAATGTTAGTCTCATATTAACGACCATGTACAAAAAAAAAAGTTAGTCTAATATCAACTATTATTAAGCAACAAATCTAAACTTTGTTGTATCAATATAACTTCACCATGATGTATGTTTCTGACTTAAAAAAAAAAAAAACAATCCAGGGCTTTATCCTACATCATTGGAACAAATACAAAAAAATAAAATAAAAAAATACAAGTATAATTTATTGATAAAAGAATCAATGTTAGCATTAAAATTATATACAAATATAATTCATTGATAAAAGAATAAGTGTTAGCATGAAATAAACATGTGATTAACAGTTAGAATTTGGATATCCCTAATTAAGTGTAAGTGATTCCTATAACTAATTGATTAAAATAATTAAATTCACAAAAATAAAATTTAAAATATTTTTTAAAGAAAAAAAATCCACTTGAATATTTGATGTAAAACCAAACATATTATAAATCTACAAATAAAATAAAAAATGAATACCTGGCATGAATTTGGAGCTATTACACCAGTACTTTGTTGCATGCTATTAGGAGGTAAATTTGAACCACTTAAACACCAACTGCTACTCGAAGTCTTAAAAAAAATAGTTTCATTTACATGGCATTCTAAGAAGATATAGATATAACATAACTATCACTAGTGGTTACCATGTTGAAAAATTGCATTGAATTTTGACATGAATATGCATAGATATTGTTTACCGGCATCATCATTGAAGGAATGACCTATAATGCAAAAAAAAAAAAGGAGTTAATAATGTATAACAACAATAAAAATAATTCTTTATAATATGCGGCTAATTAATTTTATACTTACAAAATTTTCATAACTTAGAATAGAGCCAACGAGTAGACTTAAGGATTCTCTGATTGTTGATTGTTTTCTTTTTCCTATATAAAATGTAACATTTATTAAAATAAATATAATTAAAAAAATGTACCACAAAAGTGTAACTTTATATTGAAATTACTGTTGGAAAAACGAGTTTGAAAAATGCAGCGAAAAATAAATTTAGAGGAAAACCAGAGTTTTAAAAATTTTTCCTAAACAAGATCTTGGTTGTGATATCTAAAGTAATAAACACTTAGCCAAAATTGTACCTTTTCGATTCGTCTAAGATGAGTGCTTCGACCGAATAGCCTTCTCTGACTGCTTTGCTAATTGCATGATCCTGATTAGTCATTGTAAAAAAATAGAACGTCGATAATGACAATGCATCGCAAAGAAAAGAGAAAGAAAAATAAAGAACACCATATTTTACGTGGAAACCCTTTCGGGAAAAAACCACTAATAGAGGAGAAGATAATTTACTATGTCGAATTTGAATGAATACAAGAGAAGTAGACTATGTCTATTTATAGGCTTGTAAAACCATATTCTAATAGAAGGAATGTAGTAAGGTTGAAACAACTTATTCTAATCAATATCAAATAAATGAAGTGTAATAAGGTTGAAAAAACCTTATTCTAAAAATAAAATAAAAGAAATGTAGTTCTATATGGATTTTACTTTTATTTTATTTTACCAATGTATTTTATTTTAATAAGGATCCGGGTCACTCAATTCTAACAGTCATTATAGTCTTTGGTGACTGATTACCCATTGATTGTAAGAAAGACTTGAACAAACATGCAAAGGAAGCAACAGTCTCATCTAACAAAAAGCACACCCAAACATTATTGTTTGTCGATGATGATTAATCCCCAAAAAGAGAGCACATATTAGGTTATATCTATTGGTACGATAAGTTGTGTCAAAAACCACAACATCTCTGAAGCAATCATAATCAATTCTTGATCTACCATCTCTCCAAAAAGAGAATGTCTTTCGATTTTCTTAATCCACTTGAATTGTGTAAAAAAAAAACCATTGAATCTTCACTTGCTTTTAACCTTGAAATGATTAAGTAAACTTTGACCATCTCCGGCTTCAATCATCATCATCATCATCATTTATTTGTTAATGTAATTATAACAATATCGATTTGTAAACCCAACATTCTTTGTAACACCCCTAACTCGTCTCCGTTGTTGGATTAGGGTTATGGAACATTACCTTACTAAATAGAATAATTAACTTCAATACAGAGAAATTATGAAAATTTAATATCCATTAGTAATAAGTCAATTTAAATATAGAATAAACATACTTACGGCCCTAAATCAAGCCTACGAGGTTCTAAAAACAATTTAGGAACATTCAGGGACCAATTCGAAACAAATCAGAAAATATTGGGAAAAGTTAAAAAATTGGAAAATAGGGGTCACACAGCCGTGTGGCCAGGCCGTGTGACATAGCCCAGGCCGTGTGGGCATTCGAATTAGGAAACACACGGCCGTGTCCCAACTCGTGTGTCTGCTCGTGTAATATACCGACTTGAGTCACACGGCCGTGTCGCAGGCCATGTGCTGGACCGTATGTATATTCGAAGTTTGGTCACACGGCTATGTCGACAGGCAGTGTAACTCTCTGATACCATGTGGTTCAATCTGCACTTAAAAATTAAAAGACACACAGCCGTGTAAGGAGACCGTGTGTGACACACGACCGTATGACAGCCCTTGTGTCCTAAAATGTGCCTTAAAAGTCAAGTTTATCAAATTGAACTTACTTGAGCCACAAGCATACCTTTTCACAACCATTTAAACTATTCAAAACACACCTAAACAAGCCTAAATCATGTCAAAACAAATACATCTCATTCAAATCTAAACACTAAACCAATGTACCCTAATTGGTACCACAATTCAAATACTAAAACACTTCAAACTCAATACCACAAGTTCAAACATTAAACATTTATCAATCTCCACACTAATTAGCCACTTCACCCATTGTTAATGAATCACAAACCAACATATATTCACATGGAATTTACAAGTGACCAAACACACATTTACATAAATTTACAAGCCAAAATCAAAGTATATAAACAAGCACTTTCAATCTAAGTCACATTGGTAAAATAACATTAAAAATCCTATTACATTAAATCCTTATACATTCCATTTATAACCATAAGCCAAAATAGCCAAAAACTACCAAAAGATTGACGGATTGTGTGATAGAGCTCTGATAGGATCCTAACCGTTCGAGCTTTTCAAAGATCTACAAGATAAAGAAAACAACTATGTAAGCAAACGATGCTTAGTAAGATTGTATAAGAGAAAATCAAACTTACCAAATGAATAATAACATGATTAAACCATCCAAGCATTGCTTATTTCCTAAATGCACATTTCTTCCTAACCACACCATTTCAAAAGTTAGTAATTATACATATATACAAGAACAAATTAAACATAACATGTAATATATCATACACAAGATTTCAATATATAATTCATCAATAAACTACCTTTTCAAATATATCCTTTTCATTTGTTATCCTTTATGGATAACATCCTTTTTCAATCTTTTAATTTGATATCCTTTCCGAATACATCCTTTTCAACCTTTTCGTTTGATATCCTTTTCTGATACATCCTTTTCAAACTTTTCATTTGATATCCTTTTCGGATACATCCTTTTCAACCTTTTCGTTTGATATCCTTTTCAAATACATCCTTTACAACCTTTTCATTTGATATCCTTTTTAGATACATCATTTTCAAGTATATTACTATGATATATTTCAATCATAGTCCTTTCCTTTTATCAAATCAAGACAATTTTAAACATCAATACATAGATACATATACAAAGATACCAATTAATCTTATAAATTAAATGTAATACTTTGAAATAATATACGAACTTACCTCGACAAAAATGATTTGTGAAATGAAGCCGACGACTAATCCGACACCTTCTCTTTTCCTCGATTCAAGTCTGATTGATTTTATTCTTGATCATGCAATGAAATCAAGCTTGGTCGAAACTTGCTTCTCCCTTAACAATGGCTATTTGGTTTTCAACATATGGAAAAGAAAGTAAGATGGTGATATTGTTTTATCATATTTTAGTTTAATTATCATTTACTTATTTACCATTTTAACCTTTAAAATCAACAAATTTTACACAAAAACCAACCAATATCATCCACTAACTATAAGTATGGTATAATTACCATCCAAGTCCATTGATTTACCTTTTCAAAGCTTTTTGACCCTTTTAACTAATAGAAACTGTAACAACTCGATTTTGGGGCTAGTCGGAACAGTGGTTTCGAAACCACTAATCCGAGGATGGAGAAATTATTTTTAATATTATTTTATGTGTCATAGCATGATTATATGAGTGCATGAAAATTTTGGTGAATTAATTTTAGTGATTGCATGCTTAATTGCGAAAAAGGACTAAATCGCATAAAGTGCAAAAGTTTTATTTTACAAGCTAGAGGTGTTAAATAGCTATGAAACCTTAAATTGGAGGTCCTTAAAGTTAAATTAGGCCTTTATAAGGGTGATATCCGGCCATAGGGACAAGAAAATTTAGTTGGTCAAGGTTTGGTGGATTAGGTGACTTAATTGAATAAATAAAATAAAACAAAAGAAAGGCTATCATCTTTTTCATTCTCCTTCTTCCTCCACCGAAAATATCAGCCAAAGAGGGGTTTTGGAAGCTTGAAAATTTCATCAACTTACACTCCTTGCAAGTAAGTGATTTTGGTGGTCTTTCTTGATAATTTTTGTACTTTTGGGACCCTTGTAGCATAATCTAGCTAATGAGGAGACTAGTTTGCAAAATGGTTGAGAGTCTAGGGTTTTTTCATGTGAATATTCATGTTGATTTTTTAAATTTTATGGAAGAAAATGAATCTTAGTTTTTAAATAAACAACATTTATGAAGGGGTTTTCCATGTAAACACCTAAAAGGACCTTTTTGTAAAGGTTGTAAAATAGGTGGTAAATGTGTGAAATAATTAGAATATTGAAATGCTATAAGAAGAAATATGAATCTACTAGGCTTGAGTGTGTGAAAAATGAACACATTTCATTTTACGAGCCTAGGGGCAAAATAGTAATTTTGTGAAAGTCTAGGGATAAAATGGTAATTTTGCCAAAATAGGAATTTTGGAGTGATTTGATTAATGTGGTTATTTAATAAGCTAAATATGTCATTATAGATCAAGAAGAACGTGGAATCAACCTTGACCGAGGAAAAGGCAAGGTTTCAGACTAAATTGCAAATTGACATATTGTGTATCGATGTAAATTTATATGTAAATGATACATTCTTTTTACTTATGTTTGTACATATTAATTCATTTTGTGAAATGTGTATGAATATAGTTGATGTCTATTAAAATGATAGAAAGTGAGGAAATTATGGATGAATACTGTAAATAAGTGATTATTGGTAGGCTGTGTGCGATACCACCGTATTTGTTATTATTGGTAGGCTGTGTGCGATACCACCGTGAAAATGTTATTATTGGTGGGCTGTGTGCGATACCACTGTGTTATTTATTAGTGGTGGGCTGTGTGCGAAACCACCCTGTATTTAGTATTATTTCGAATGTGTTTATTGAGAAACTTTGATTAAATGAGATTACGTGTGACTGTATGATGATAAGTGCAGGGTATAAGTGCATGTAAATGTGAGCAATGTGTATGTTGTGTATTTGGAATGTGGTAAGATTTGGAAAATGAGTAAGTACAATTGAAATGATCTGAATTATTCTTGATTAGAATGTAATGTTCTTGATTGATAAGTATGTGGTATGATGTTCATTGTTTACATATAGACTTACTAAGCTTAAAGCTTACTCCCTTCTCTTTTCCCTTGTTTTATAGTATCGACAAGCCAGCTCGAGATATGGAGACCGTCGGAGGATCACCCACACTATCTACATATTTGGTATAGTTAGATCATTCTTTTTTAGTATGGCATGTATAGGGACTTAGTCTTTGTCAGGTGTCATAATGTTTTGGCCAAATGTGTTGGCTTGTGATGATATTTGATTCATTTTGTATAAGTCCACGAGATGTGGCACATAATGATTATTTGGATGTAAACCTATTCATATATGCATGTATGTGCCAATGCCATTTTGTTATGGCCTATGGTTATTGTTGGTTGAATGATGATATGTTGCATGTTTTTATGGATATTTAGTGTGGTTTTGATGTTGTGAAGGTTGGTGCAAGTATGGGTGGCAAAAAGGCTTGGTAGATAGCCTTATTTTGTCCACACGGGTAGACACACAGGCGTGTGTCTAGGCCGTGTGTGACACACAGCTTACCCCATGGGTGTGTAGTTCGGCCGTGTGTCCCCCTGCATCCTAAGTTGGCAAAACAGAATGCCCAGTAGTAACCACACGGGCTGAGGCACGGCCGTGTGTCTCAACCGTGTGGGAGACACGGTCTTAGGACATGGGCATGTGCCCAGGCCGTGTGAAGTCTGCACCTAATTTTAGGAATTTAATTTGCCATACGGCCTGAAGACACGGGCGTGTGCCTTGGCCGTGTGACCTTATGGAGATGGTGATGTCAGAAACAGAATGTCAAGGTTTTCACACACGGGCTAAGACACGGGCGTGTTATGGCCGTGTGAGGGACACGGGCCGTAGACACGGGTGTGTGCCAGGACGTGTGAAAACCCCTGTAGGTTCGAATTGAGAAATAAATCCGCACGGACAAGGGACATGGGCGTGTGTGATAACACGGCCTGCCCACACGGGCGTATGGCCCTATTTTGAGCAAAAATTTTCTAAATGTTCGTAAGTTTCCGATTCAGTTCCGAACCACTCCTTATGTATGTTTTGGGCCTCGTAGGATCGTTTAAGGGGTTATATGAATGTTTATGAAAAGTTTTAAATTTGAATGGAAAGTCATGTTTCGGTTTTGGTATGATTGCTTGCATATAAGTCCGGTAGCGCCTCGTACCCTGTTTCGGTGTCGAATACGGGTAAGGGGTGTTATAGAAACCCACTTTTTCAACCTTTATGATTTAGTCATTTTTAATTAATTAACTAAACATTAAATTTTTAACCAAATTTTAATACGACCGTAATAAATGCTCATAAACATTAAATAAATAATAAAATACTAACTCACTCATCGGAATCATGGTCACGAAACCACTACTTTTGACACCACTAAAAGCGGGCTGTTACATTTTTAGTTCCACCAACTTCATTTGACATGTAAGAGTAAACATCTGTAAGTCGTATACCAGCATTAACCATTGAATTAATGATGTTAGCTTTAGCTACTGGAACTGGTCGAGCTGACCTGAGTAGATGTCTTTTTGAAAGAGTTGCTAACTCATGATTATGCTCAGAAATAAAACGAGTGACTATCTATTGGTCATCTTGTACTGTAAAGCTAATCATTATCGGACATCCAGTTACTATTTCCAATTTGTTATGTTTTTTTTTTTTTTTTGTATCTCCAACTTCAAATTCTTTAAAACCTTGTTTGGAACAATAAAAGTCTTTAGTGCGAATAATCTTTGTACCATAAATATATCTATTTTTTTCTTTTTTCGAACACTAAAACCAATGCGATGGTCATAATCTGTATACAAGTTATAAGCTTCATCTTCACTACCTACCACAAGTCCTTTCAAATTAGCATTATCAATTTCTGTCCTTTCTATGTAAGTAAAACTTTGAGAATTTTCTTCATCCATATCATGAAAAAAAATTCAAATTACTTAAATCAATAGGAAGAATATTTTTATAAATAGTATATATATTGCAATTTGCATTGAAAATAAGCATATATTTTAAATTAATTGACTAATACATTTACAAATAAAATATAAAAATTGCTAAGAACTAAACTAAACTACTTCCATCTTCTTAAAAAAAAATCTATAATTTTTTTTTTTAAAATTGGGTTCTATTTTTTTTTAAAAGTAAAAACAAATTTTGAAACCCAACATTATCCTCCAAGGTCAATACACTAGACACAAGTAATTTAGCTTACAAATAAATTCAATCAAATGTCATGCTTAATTATATATCTTGTATAATTTGCTTTTATGTATGCAATCAAAATTGAACTTGGATTTGTCCATACAAGTGAATTTTAAAGTAGCAAATAAGTGAGTAGAAATTTGGCAGAGTTAAACTAAATTCAACAAATAATGCCAAATATAATATAAGTAGAGAAGATAATAGAAAAACAATATACTTAAATTATGTTTAAAACATAAAAAGAAAGCAAAATTAGAAATGCAAGAACAGGATGTAAACTAGTCTATTATGTATATGATTCAGTTTGCCAACTATTAAAAAACTTATTAGAAATGCAAGACATCCAATTAGAAATGTCACAAAATCCCCTACTCTTGGGGGATGTCTTTAGCGCCGAGGAACATGTGCTAGGGTGTATGTGCGACTTGTTCAGATCATGGGTTGAGAAAAAATAACTTTTTCAGTATCAGTGATCTATACCAGTGAATAGAATGGGGTTCGTCCGTTCACTATCTAAAAATAAAGATAGATCTACGATATCCTTCTATTGTGTGTGAAATTTATGGTTTCCATTGGCGCAAATCCAATCTTGGAATTTAAGATGAGAAAATTTCCCCCATTGGTAGCAAATTCTTATCCATTAAGTGGGGAAATCCTATTTAAAAAGCAAAAATATTATGCTTTGACTCTTGCAAAGAATGGAGTAATAGGGTCAGCTGCCCAATTAATCCTCATCCTTACATATCGTTATTGTATAAGATAGATCTCGTCGTGAAAGATCTATTACTAGAAAATTTATTAGTAGAGTTGAAGAGTGTGAACTGTACAAGTTACCAATTGAATGAAGGAATGAGCTCTAATGTATAGTGAAATTCTTGAACCCAAGAGTTAAGAATAATAAGTTCTTTATTCCCCAAAATAGAATAACCACTTAGAATAATGAAACAAATTAGATTTGTTGAGAAGTGCAAAATCGTATGGATAAGATACTCATTGTGCAACTTGATCAATTAGATAGTTTTTTTTATGGGTTCCTATAAGAAGCTTTTCTAGATGTGTTTTTGGGTATTTTTTTATCATTTCGTCCAACAGGAAGAGTTCCTCTACTTCTATGAATTGTTCTAGAATACTCTTTTCTTTAATATCTTTCAAAAAAGTTTCGAATTGCCTAGTATTCCACCAATTAGTAATAAAAGATTTTAGACTTTTATTAAATGAAGGAGATCCACCAAGGCAAAAATACTATAGATGTAAGATATAGAAGGGGAGTGAATGATTTCTTTTTTTCCATTTTTTCATCTGTGAGTTGTTAATAAACCCACCTCGTTCGTTGACTTTATGTGATCTAATCTTTCTATCAAGCATGCCTTTCGTTATATTATAAAGTAGGGGCTCATGAATCTATTCTCTGTTTTTTTATTCAGTGCTTGCCCTTGAATCTAATTGAATCTAAAAAGAATACATAAATAGAAAATAAGAATCCACTTTGAATTCGAATGAAATATATATTATTGTTATATTGATATTGTTATTGTTTCCAGATACCTCAATCGATCAAATTCGAAGTAATTGCCCTCTTTTGATAACCGCCCGAAAGAGCCACTTCAAATAATAAAGATTTTTCTCTTGTGATATGAATTACCATCATAGTTAAAAGCTCTAGCTCCGTATCAAGGTCACGATCAACAGTGTCACTATCATCAATAGCGTCATTATCATTAATATGATATCATCAATAAGAAAACCTTTAAGCTTGTTATCCAGGAACTTGTTCAGAAATACTATAATGAAAGGAACATAGGAGTTTGTCGCTAGGTATTTGACCAAATAAGATCATCTGGTTCCTATAGAACCTATCACTAAAATACCCCTAGAGGGAGATAGGGCTAAGCGGAGCAAAAAGGGTTTTCCAAGAGACAGGAAAAGAAAACTATTAGCCTCGCACGAAGTTTGTGAATAAGTGATTGTCGGATAATGAGCAAGGAATATCCGCCTTTATGCTAAACAGGATGTATTGAACTCATAATACCACCCCTTGATCACTTATAGTACCCCAAACATCTGACTGCATTTTCCAATTGACATGGAATATTACTACCGAAATTGAATTGTACATCCAAAATAGTCCTAAGAAGATATAACCCTAAGCGAATACTTGTCATGTCCCCCCTCTGCCAGGCCCATCACAAGGGAAACGAAAATCGAGATTTGCTCTATCCGGTATCGCGAGCTACGAGCAAATAGAACATCTTTCAAGAGTATCAATATTGTCACATGAATCGTAAATGCATGAATGTGATGGACCAAAAAATCTGCGGTTCCTAATGGAATAGATAATAAGATAACTTTGTCACCTACTGCCACTAAATCACTGCCTCCCCAAGTCAAATTGATGCTCACTTAATCGAGTATCAACTTAGTTGAGAAAAAAATACAAATACCTGTAAATTATATCATTTCGAAGGTGTTTGTATCTCGATACAATTTTAATTAAGCAAAAGGATGGAATTTATGTCATAAATACCTCACGCTTAATCACATGTTTCTTTTTTACTTCCTTATTGTGCTAAATACCGAACTGATTTTGCATCAAATTCTACCAACTGCATGATCAAACCATACCAATCATTGGAGCATTGATGTAACAAATTTGACTCGTTAAAGTTAACCAAAGGTAATGGAAAAAGCAATTATTTAGAATAAAAACAGCCATTGAATTTAGAATTATAACATCAGGGATTACATTGATTAACACCATTATCATTACCACCGCCCTTAGGAATTTGGGTCCCTCAATCTATCGCTCTAACATAAAATTTCAACAATAATGTACCCAATGTGATTTATTAGATTATGAGAAAATTGTGAAAAATATTTATTAGAAGTTTATGGTCAGGATTAACTCAACTTTTAGTCAAAATAGTAAAGATGGATGTCATTTTAATTTTATATATAACATAATGATATAATATATTTTATAAAATTAATATTTTTTTTAAATTTCTTTTTAAACTGAAATGATGTTATATTGATTTATGGTACCAATTCAACAAGCAAATTATATATACGTTCATTTATACATGTGCCTTGAAGGAAATATAAGAAACACATTTTTAACTTTGTATCAAGATTTAGGCGTATTTTATGAAAATCTTTCGGGATTTGAATTCTAGTTTTTGGGTGCTAACAAAGGGTTTGTTTAAAGTTTTCAGAACTGGATTAGTGGTCGAATTGGTTAGGCCACCGGTTCGTCAGTTCAATTGGTTCGTACAGTTTGATTAAATGAATCACAAAAAAAAATAAAAAATCCAACTGGTTTTTTTAGCCTGATTTAATCAATACGTATTTCAGGATTTGAATTCTAGTTTTTGGGTGCTAACAAAGGGTTTATTTGAAGTTTTCAGAACTGGATTAGTGGTCGAATTAGTTAGGCCACCGGTTCGTCAGTTCAATTGGTCCGGACGGTTTGATTAAATGAATCACAAAAAAAATTAAACACTAATTCAACTGGTTTTTTAGCCTGATTTAAGCAGTACGTACCAATTTGTGATTCAACCACTCTAAAATCTTTCTTTGGATCAATACCCCGACCAGTTCGATTCAAATAACCATGGTTTATTCTCTTCCCCATTGGCAACAAGATTGAAGATAAGTATGATACAAAAGAAGCTGGCCATAATTTAGATTTGTAATTTATCTGTAATATGTCAAAAATTCAGTATATAACACGAGTCGAAATAAAATTATAAAATTATAAAATTAAATTTAAATAAGTTTATGTTAAAAAATTAAATTAAATTATTAATATGTTAGAAGATTAAAAAATTAAGAGCTAAAAACTTAAACTCAATGATTTAGGTTTTAGTAGGAAATAATCTTTCTTTTCTTTTCATTTAACCAAAAGCCCAACATTAATGGTCTTTCAAGAAAATAAAATTTATGTTGGGCTTTCAAGTTCCAACCCAAAAGCTTATTCTTTTTTCTTCTTTTGGAAGTAAATAATTTTGGTTAGAATATGTCATGTTTGTACTCTTCAAAAATTTAGAATTTGTTCATTGTATTTTTATTTTCAAAAATTTAGTCTATTTACTTTTCCAATTTCAAAATGCATGTCCAGTTATTAACACTGTTAATTTTATTTTTTAAATTTATTGGGGTTGCATCTTGAAATAAAAAAGGCTTAATATAACATTTGGTATTTGAACTTGAAATTTTTTCCTAATTTGATACCTAAAATTTTTTTTGACCCAATTTCGTACATGAATTCGACACTTTCTCCTAGTTTGGTACCTAAACTTTTTTTGGGCCCAATTTGGTACGTGAACTTGGTAATTTTTCCCCCTAATTTGGTACCTAAGCTTTTTTTAGGTTCAATTTGGCACCTAAATTTATTAAATGTTATGCAAATTACACAAAACACTAACGATGTTAATTTTTTTTTTATTATGCTACAAAAATATTGTCAGTACTAAAAGAAATTCATGTTGAAAAAATAGGTATTGAGCTATGCTTAACGAATTAATATTAAATAAGAAACAAAAGTTTTAAAATCCCAAATTAAAAGAAATTTATTGTTTTCAATTAATAAAATAATTAATTAAACAAACAAAACTAAAATTAATTGAACATATAAAATACAAAAAATTATCATATCATCTGTCACATGTCGGTCATATATTGATTATTTTTGCTAGCCAATAAAAAAAATAACATTGTTAATATATTGGAGTAATTTGTAAAATGTTTGACAAGTTCAAGTACCAAATCGAACAAAAAAAAAGAGTAGGTACCAAATTAGGAAAACGAGTCAAGTTCAGGTACCAAATTGGACCCCAAAAAGATTAAGAACCAACTTAAGAAAAAGTGTCAAGTTTAGGTACCAAATTAGGAAAAAAGTATCAAGTTTGGGTACCAAATTGGACAAAAAAAAGTTTAAGTACCAAATTAAGAAAAAGTGTCAAGTTCAGATATTAAATGTTATATTAAGCCAAGAAAAAAAATACTCACTTTAACTAAAAAATGACACTGCTATCAAACCCTGAATTTGACGAAATAATCCTAATAGTATTAATTATCGGACTTTAATTTTGAAATCTGAAAAGTAAAAAGATTAAATTCATAAAGTTAAAAGTCAAAAACTAAATTCTAAATATAGGAGGAGTAAAGGAACTTATCACATATTTTAACCAATAATTTTTTTAAAGCTTTCTAAAAGTAAATAAAAGGCTTAATGATAAATTTGGCTACTAACGTTTACATTTTTTGTCAAAATAACCCTAATTATATTTTTGAGCCTTTTTTTGCCATCAACCTTTGTTTTTTTTTTCAATTCAAAATGTTTCAATCTTTTATACGTTTGTTTACTGATAAGTTTTTCTACTGAGTTAAATTTTTTAGATAATTACGCTTATTTTCTTTAAATTAAGAGTTATTTTTAAATTTAATTTAATGAATTATTTATTTTATTATTTTCTAAATGTAATTATCTTATTGGATTATCTAAGTAATAAATTACATTTCATTAAAAATATTCCACATCATCTCTATTAACTTTTTTAACGATGGTATAGCTAAATCTATTAGAAAAAGCAGATTGGAAAAAAGAATAAAAGTTGAAGGTTAAAAAAAATTAAAAAATATAATTAAGACCATTTTAACAAAATATGTAAATTTTAGTAGTCAAATTTGTCATTAAGCCTAAATAAAATAATAAAAAAACCGGGTAGTTTTACCATTCTTGAATTTGGAAAGAACGGAGCTCCGGAATGTGGCGGCGAAACGCATTTCAGGTAATGACTTCCTCATCGACTTTTTTTTTTCCCTCTGAAAAACAAATTATATTCTTTTCATCATCGTTAGTTATTTACTGACTACTTGTTTGCTTTTAGGAAAATCCAGATTCTGATCAGAGCATTTCTGGTAATTTCTTTTTATCAACATTATTATTGTTATTTTTCTGTGTTTATCGAGGATGTGTACATTAGCTTATGAGCGATAATTTGGCAGAAGAGGACGATTTCGACGATGATTTTCGAGAAAATTGTGCTTCATTAGGCGACCGCTTAGAAAAAGAGAAAGAGGTCGTTACTCAACTACTCTACTTGCTAGTTTATGTGTAAATGTGGAAAGTTTTTATTTCTCTATTTGAGTTTTGATTTATAATTTTTTGCGTCGATAGGAAAGATTTCAACTTCAATCAAGACTTGAAACACTTAAAGGTATCCAGTTTCTGGTCAATTTCTTCTAGATTTGAGTTGTGGCTGCAATTCTTTTTTGTTAAGCTGTTTGATGTATTGCTCATTTGATTTTAAATTTTGTGTTAGAAAAATGTGATAACAACCGCTCGTACCATCAAGAACACATAAGTTTTTGTCTTGAAGAGGATGTTGAAGTGCCTGACTCTTCCGATGAGGGCAACTGCTTCCCCTCTGAGAAGTTATGTAGAAGAGTTTCCTGTGAGGAACTGGTCTCTGATGGTGAGGTAATAAGTAAAATTTCAGATAATTAATTTTTGTTTGTTTGTGGGATATCTTGCTGTCTGATGGTGGTGCTTTAACTCGTGATCGTTGAGTGTATTCGGCATCTTTTTTGTTGTTTTTTGTGTTATAATTAGGTTTCCTTGGACAGGAGAATGTTATGTGCTCAAAGACATCCATTGCTTCTGGTTCTAAAGAATCTGATCATAGTTATGGAATTAAGGATGGAAATGGGGAAAATGCATGGTCTATGGTAACTAAAGAGGCTGAGGCACTAATCAATTTGGACAAAAATGTTTCTAGCTTTTCTTCTGCCTCCAAAGCTGATAAATCTTGTAAAGGTTTTTACTCTTGCTCCAAGATTGACTTGATTCTAATGCATTATCATTCCATTCTCAGTGTGTGCATTTACTTTTCATCAGATCATGTTCTCATGGTAGTAAGCAGAAAAGGAAAAGGATGAGAGAATCCTGACTTCCTGAGAGTATGCGGGGAACTCTTGCTACCTTATTGAATTACTATATCATTGTTTTAAATAGTAATATTCAATTATATGCAAGTGGTAACATAGATAGATTCACATAAAATGTGCTGTTGCATCAAAAAGTGTATGGTAACTGTATGCATGGTAGTAGCTAGATCTTTCACTAGCCAACCTCATTGAGGGATCAACTTGTCCCGTGAGTCAGTTCCTAAACTCTTTCACATAACCGCAATATTATGGGGCTTTATTTGACATTTGAAAGATGCTCCTTTTATTCTAATTTGGCAACCTTGGCTATGCATGCTTTTGCAGGTGCCAAAAGCAAAATTAAACCTAGATTTTCATTTCGCTTCCAATCACATAAAGGACTTTCTTGGCCTGCTACTTCAGATAATGAAAATGAGGTGTCAACTAAGGCTGGTGAAATGCCTGAAAGATTGAAGGCCAGTGATCATGGAACCTTAGAGCATTCAATAGCTGAGGTTCTTGAAGATTTTAATGGAGAAGAGGAAAACCAGTTAGAGATTGTTCCTGCTGATGTAGAAGCTCATGGTCATGGATTTATTGAGCATTCAATGGCTGAGCTTTTAGATGACCTTCAAGATAATACCAGTCTGCTAAGAGGGAATTTTAAAATGGTATTCCTCTTTACTCATTATTGTTCTTGAGCCATAAGTTGTTGCTTAAAATTTTAATTTAAATGCATACTTCGCAGCATAGCAGAGCAAGAGGAAAAAGGGTACAAGCTGCTCTCAAAAGAAGTATATGTTCACTCGGTGATAGAACCATTGAAAGTGAAGACCTCAATGAGCCCTTCAGTGGTGGATCATCAAGCAATGATGAGGTATACTCATCATGCCTGCAGTTGCTTAGTTATTGCCTCTTACTTGGAATTATGAACTGAATGAACTTGAACAAAATGCTTAAGCAGGCTGATTACCAAAATCTAAAACTTGCCATCCCTGAGATAAAGAAGCCAACTATTTCAGATAAGTTTCAGGAAGCCTTAGGTGCCACCTCCTTGACTGCTGAAGGCACCTTTATTCCTAGACCAGGAGCATTCAGGTTCATAACACGGCTAGAATTATCTTATAATGTTAATTATAAATGTTAGAAAAGTAGAATATATTCGAGTAATTTGTCCTCCCAATATTTGCAGCACTGGACTATTTGGAAAGTTGCAGCAGGTCATGCAGCAAGAAAAGGAGACAGATACGCATTTTCTTATGAAGTTACAGAATGGAGCTAGCTTTAAAAGTAACATCTTGTTATTGTTTGCCTTATCCCTTTAGCAAATTTTGAGGGAAATTGACTTATAAAGACTGCGTCACATGAGCAATTAACGAAAAAGTTGTTTACGCGTTTTGATACATTGCTTATTCTTTGCTCTTCTTTAATCTCCTTTTTCTCAGATGAGCCAAGCTGCATTACCGTGAACATTGTTTCAAGATATTTGGATGCAAAGCTTACAGTCTGTTATTGCTCTTTTGTCAAGACCATAGAGGTTTGGAATCTTGAAGAAGTTTTAAGATGCAGTACCATGAGAACAAAAAACTTAGAAACTGAAGTTATACGTGTTTTTGTGCAGGGTATTTTGCAGCCAGAGAGCCCCAAAATATTGGAAAATGAAGGACAAAAAGTAACTGTTATTTTCAATCAAAGAATATGTGCCAATGTTGACCTTGAAATTGGAAAGTTGATTTGCATTCACCCCCCATGGTATGTACATTGAACCCTAAATCTTATCACAAGGTCATTTTTTAAGTTAACCAGTGTGTATGATTACTACTAGTATTGAAGATTTCCATGCCTTGCGTTATTAGTTTTTTTTTTTTTTTTTATAATTTCTGATCCTAGCAGAACTGTACCACATTTTATCTGCCTGATACTATACTGCAAGGAATCATTACACATGTAAAGACCTGAGCTAGTTCCTGGTCAGGGGAATTTTTAACATTTATAATTCAATTGTATGAATTTGCTTCTATTTTCTATGACAGGAAGGAAGTTGATGTCACTGGTGATGGTGAGAAAACAATTTTATCTACATATTTCTCTGACATCTCACTGTAACTAATTTGGGCATGTCTTTGAGGAAGTGGCTTTTTATATCATTCGTTCGAGTTCTAGACAAAGTCATATGATCGCTTGAAATGATCGAAAGAGCCATGCAATTCGTTCTGTAAATAGGCATATATTTAGTTTTATGTTAGGGAATTAATGGGAACTGAAGTTTCTAATGCTAACTATAACTTTTAGTTTCTAGTGTTTGAATCGTAGACCACTGTTTTTACTCTGGTTTTAAGCTTGGATATTGTAAAAGAAGTTTTAGATGTCAAGATACAAAGTATTATAATGTATTCGTGTTCATTTACTTAAATTTATGCGTGTTTATGTTCATTCATTTAAGTTACGCGGACATGTTCGTAAGCATAGACAAGCATGTTCATGAACAATGTTTATAAATAATAAACAAACAATATATAAATAAACATATATCTTATTTTTAGATATCAAATACTCAAATATAAGTATTAATAATTATACTATAAATAAAATAAGCATACAAGCAATAATAATTTTATTAATATATAATAATCAAATAATAATGAATTTTAAATGAATTTTAGATGATTTATTAAACAAGTTTTAAAATGAAAATAAACAAGTTTATTCATAAATATAAATGAACTTAACAAACTTTGTTCGTGTTAAGTTCATTTAACAAATGAACCTAAAAGATCTTGTTTATATTCATTTATTTAGCTTGAAACAAATGACAAATAGAAATCGAACTGATCATAGTTAATCAAAAGCTCTGTACATTTCAAACTTTATATATGGTCAATCATTCTGAGTCACTGCAGTGAGGTCTGAGTATCATGTTACATGCTCATAAAATACAGAGAATCCTATACCTTGAAATAATGTTGCTCATAGTCAGCAGACCATCGAATAAACTTTCATGATTTCATGATATACACTGCAAATTGCTTGAGTGCTTTCCTCCAAAACAGCTGCAAAGACAATTGTCCATTGCCATATAGGTCAGAATTTAATCTCATTGGCTATACATTTGTTCTCAGGAAGAAGCCAACCTCAACCAGAGGAGCAAAGTTTCCTCATAACCAAGATTTAGAACTCGATCCAAGCGGAGCAGACCTTTCCGTTTCAACGAAGATCGAAGGAAATGAGTAAGATCATTCTTGACATACAAGTTTTAAGGGAATTCACTATGCTAATACTTCATAAACTTGTTCCTGGGATTCCCATTCCACAGAGCTAAAACCAAGGTCTTTCTTCAACCCCTTCTCTTTCATCAATGTTCTCACTTTCTCAGCATCATCCCATCTCCCCATATCGGCATACAAATTGGACAACACAACATAGTAAGCACTGTTACTTGGCTCCAACTCCATAAGTTTCTTTGCAGCTATCTCACTCAATTCCAAATTTCCATGAGCTCTACAACCAGCCAGCAATGATCCCCAAATGGACTTTGTAGGTTCGAAAGGCATTTCCTGCAGAACTCGAAAAGCTTCGTCAAGACATCCTGCCCGTGCCAAGAGATCAATCATACATGCATAATGTTTAACCCCGGGCAAGAATCCGTATCTCCCTTCAACTAAAGAAATAAATATTTGTCGACCCATATCGACCAAACCCGAACGACTACAAGCTGAAAGCACCCCAACTAAAGTTACATGATCAACCTTAAACCCTTCTTGTTCCATCCTATTAAACCACCAAATCGCCTGCTCACCATTTTTGGCTAAAGCTAGTCCGTTGATAACAGCATTCCACGTAAAATTGTTCTTCTTTTCCATGCTATGGAAAACTTTCAACCCTTCTTCAATCCTCCCACATTTTCCATACATATCAATCAAAGCAGTCCCAAGGATCAAATCCAGTTCCCATCTGTTTTTCATTATATAATCATGAATCCAAACCCCCATCTCAAAAGCACCAAAACCACCACAGGCAGCCAATGCATTCACCATAGTCACCCTATTAGGCACCACACCTGCATACTGCATTTGCTCAAAAGCAATCAAAGCATCATCATATTTTTCAACATTTCTAAACCCCGTGATCAAAATAGTCCACGAAACGACATCTCTATCACGCATTTCATCGAACACTTGGCGACATAACCCCATTTCACCAGACGAAGCATAGAGATTCATCAGGGAATTCTGTATATAAATATCATGGGAATGACCCAATTTTAAAACATGGGCCTGAACGATTTGTCCTTTCTGGAGCAGCTGGAAATCGGCTAGGGACTTGAGAAGGAAAGGGAAGGTGTAGTTATTAGGCAAAACCGAGGCGCATTGCATGTGGGCATATAAAGAGAAAGGAAGGTGTGGGGTTTTGGAGTGGGAGAAGGCTCTAAAGAGGGTGTTGTAAAGGAAGACATGAGGGGGTGGTTTAGAAAGAAGGAGGAAGGCGTGGGCATCGTTTAAAAGGCCTAAAGAGTTGCAGGCATTGATGAAATGGTGAGCTATGAAGTGGCTTTTGAGGAGGTTTCTGAGAATGAACTGAGCTTGGATCTGATGAATGTGAGAAGGAGAAATGGAGGCGTTTATCAACTGAACGATTCTCTTTGTATACGATGACATGATTCAAGCGGTGGTGGCGGGTTATTGTTTTTGCCAAAATTTTAAAAGCCTAAGAAAAGAATATCATATAGGTGTATATTGCAGTTATATTATATATAATATATATATTATGGGTAAACTATCTAGTTCATTATCCACCTTTTTAAATCAAAATCAAAACTTTACAAATTTGTCTACTTTTATTTTAGTGACACAAGCATGTTTACGTTTTCGTTTTCATTTTCATCAACTAAAAATTATTACTTTTAAGTGTTGATTGAAGTAAAAAAAAAAAAATTAACGATTAAAGTAAAAAAGTGGTAAAAATTAAAATAATAAAAAAAGTATCAAATTGTACTTAGGTTATTTCATTACCAAAAATTCTAAATTTCTTTTTTTTTAATATTAAAATTTTTAAATTTAAAAAATCAAAATAAGTTAAATAAATTGTTGAATTTTTTTACCTCTTGATAATGTTAACCGATTTGTTACTATAATATTAAAATTAATTAATTTAATATCCTTTTAAATTTTATTTTATGTTTCCAAATTATTTTTAATGAAATCAACTCAAATAAATTATATTTAATAATTGACTACGAAACTTAAATTTCTTTTGATTATATGATCTCAAATATTTCATGCTAAGTAAAAGTATTGGAAAAAAAATCATTGCAATTTATTAAATTAATTGTTTATTTTGTAGAGGTTAACTCGAATTAAGCAACCAACAAGACCGAATAGAGAAAAATTGAACACAAATATTAACGTGGAAAAACTCCTCTGAAGAGGATAAAAAAATCACGGGCAAAAAATACTTTACTAAAACGACAAATAACCGAAGGAGAGTACAAGATGGAGAAACAAAAAACAAACCCGAACCCAAAATACAAAGTTCTCCCGAAATTCCCACAAAACTCTCTCTTAACTATGTTGTTGAATCAATCTCTCTAGGGTTACTAAAAGCCCTATTTATAGCCTGAAATTTGTGGGCTAATCTAATTAAAATATTCCTAGAGTTATTAGAGTTCGACTGGGAAAAGATAGTAGAGTTTAACTAGGAGAAGAAACCTGATTTAGTAGGGAACATGTCGCCACGTCGTGATGCTGTTTATCAGCTCGTCAGGATGTCACACGTTGTGTCATCGAGACATAGGTTTCTTCTTGTCGAGAAGTCGTGTGTCGTGTTGTTGGGACTTTGGCTCTTCCTCGTCACGAGTCGGCTCTGTTTCGTCCAAAATGCGATGCACACTCTACAAATCTCCATCTTGACTTGTATTTCTGCAATGCCTTTTTTTCCGAGCCACGTTTGGGGCCTAACTCGATCTTTGCAAGATGCTGCCCAAATCCAAATAGTGTTTAAACTTGGAAACTGAAAGGCTTTTGGTCATCATATCGACTGAATTATTTTCTGTGCCGATTTTGTGAATCTGAACACCTCCTTGAGCAACCACCTCCCAAACAAATGATACCGAATGTCTATGTGCTTTGTTCTTTCGTGATGCATTTGATCCTTAGTGAGATGTATGACACTTTGACTATAGCAATATACAATATTTGTGTCGTGTTTATTAACTAGCTCCCCTAATAGACCTCTCAACCAAATGGCTTCTTTCACAGCTTCAATGATTGCCATATATTCAGCTTCGGTAGTTGATAAAACCATAGTGGCTTGAAGCGTGGCTTTTCAACTAATGATGCATTTGTCGAAAACAAACAGATATCCTGCGAGGGATCTTCTTTTGTCTAAATCTCCTACATAATCTGAGTCTACGAAGCCTGCTAAACCCTTTGAACTTCTTCCAAACTCTAAATGAGTCTTTGATGTCCTTATCAAGTATCTAAGAATCCACTTATCTGCTTGCTAGTATAATTTTCCAGGTCTAGCCATGTATCTACTTACAACACTAACAACATGTGAAATATTTGGACGAGTGCAAAACATTGCATACATTAAGCTTCCAATTGCACTGGAGTAAGGAACCAAGGACATATACTTTTCTTTGTCTTCGATTTCTGGTGACTCTGAAGCAAAAAATCTAAAGTGTGCAATTAATGGAGTACTAACCAGTTTCAAATTTTGCATTTCGAATTGCTTGAGGATCCTTTCAATGTACCTTTGATGTGACAAATATCCTACCAGAGTGTTTATCTTTGGAAATTTCCATTCCCAGAATTTTTTAACTGCACTAAGATCTTTCAACTCGAATTTAGATCTAAGCATGGTTTTTAATCGATCAAATTCAGATGGATCCTTAGCCGCAATTAGCATATCATCAACATAAAGTAGCAAGTATATAAACGATCCATCATCAATACGATGCAAGTATACACAACTATCATACTTACTTCGTATTAAATCGATGCTTGACATAAATGAATCAAACTTCTTATACCATTGACGAGGAGATTGCTTCAGGCCATACATATATTTTTGTAGAAGGTAAACATGATCTTCCTTGCCTTCGATCCTTAAGCCTTCCGATTTCTGCATAAAGATATCCTGCGGTAGGTCACCATGAAAGAATGCAATTTTCATATTTAACTGCTCTAATTCAAGGTTGTGTAATGCAATAAGAGCTAACAGTGCTCGAATGGACGTATGTTTCATAACAAGAGAGAACACATCGTGAAAATCAACTCCCTCCACTTGACTGTAGCCCTTTACGACAAACCTCGCTTTATATCTAGTGTCACCTGGACCCGATCCTTCCTTCTTTTTGAACACCCACTTACAACAAAATATCTATTTTTCGGTGGGTGGTTTCACGAGTTTCCAAGTGTAACAGCCCATACCCAAGTCCTACACTGAGACTGGATACGAGACATTACCATACTTGAACTTAAGTAAACATGTACTTACGGGCTGTAAAATTTTGTTTCGAAACAGAAACTTCTCTTTCTTAATCAAAACATACGTTTCATGGGCCTACGAGGCCTTAAACACCTATCCAGAAACTTTCAGAACTCAATCGGGAACTTTTCCTTGAAACAGGGGTCACACGCCCATGTGACTTGGGACACGCCCGTGTACCCCTAAAACATGCCCGTGTCTTCCACCCTTGGTCGACACTGGCTAATTTCACACGGCCTTAACACGCTCGTAGCTTTGGCCCGTGTGCTAAAATTTGGCATTCTGACTTACCCACACGGTCCATACACACGCCCGTGTACTTCAGCCGTGTGGCAATTCAAATTACAAGTGCAAGGTGCAAACTTCACACGGCCAGGGCACACGCCTATGTGCTAACCGTGTGTCACACACGGCCTAAACATGCGGCCATGTGATTAGCCCGTGGTCTATTCTGACTTAAAACACTAATGTGCAGGGGACACACGGCCTAGACACACGCCCGTGTGTCTATCCGTGTGGGCACCTAGAGGCTATTTTCCAAGCCAATTGCCACCCTGAGATCAACATCAATCCAATACTCAATTCAATAACTCAAGTATTACATCTAACATGAACAAGGATGCATACTTCATTGATAAATAAAAACATACATACTTAATCATTCATGACCCATCTCTTTGGCCATATACAAAAAGAATACTAAGCTTGATAGCCAATACTTTGGCTAATTTTAAAACATAACTCAAAATGAAATGCTTCCTATACATGCCATACTTAATATAAACAACTTGGCTATACTAAAATAGCGATTGATAGTGTGCTCCGAGCTCCGATGACGATGATCCACGAGATTAGCTTGGCGAGACTACATGGAAAGAAAGAATTAAAGACGTAAGCATTTCGCTTAGTAAGTTTGCATGTAATGCATATAACAACGTATATATATACACTTAACATACTCATTCATCATAAGCAAAGGCATTGCTAAGTTCACATGCTTGAGCTTACTTACTCTTAATGATTCTTACACTTATCATGGTACTTACTAGTCTCGTGCTTGTAAGGTAAACAAGGTACCTGTATCACTTAATCATATAGATTAGCATACTTTGTTAAGATAAGCATAATCTTAACTTCATCATTCATAACATGAATAATACTCTTAGTTAACTTTGACTAGCATACTTTGATGATAGCTTTACTTGCTTAACTTTCTTGCTTTCTCATTTATTCTTTACTCTTTTGCCCGATGAATTACTATGAATAACCGAGGATACTGAATCTCATCTCACATATATCTCGATGCCAAAGCCATATCTTAGATATGGTCTTACATGGGATCCCTCAACTTGGTATCGATGCCATGTCTTAACATGGACTTACACGAAGTCTTCCTTGTGTGTTCCATTGGGAACTTATCATTGCCATGTCTTGACATGGTCTTACTTGGTATCTTTACTCATGAATGGGTCAATGCCGAGCCTTGGCTTGGACTTACATGAAATCTTCCTTGTTACTCACCAATGCCATGCCTTGGCTTGGACTTACATGGGATCTCTATCTCATGATAGCTTTTCAATGCCAAGACTTGTCTTGGACTTACATGACATCTTTACTTGGAGACTCACCAATGCCATGCCTTGGCTTGGGCTTATGTGGGTCTTCATCTCATGATAACTCTTCAATGCCAAGACTTGTCTTGGTCTTACATGATAACTTGCTTGATTGCCGATGCCATGACTTGGCTTGGTCTTATACAGACTTCCTTGTCTCATGTGATAGATCGAGTATCCTATGTAATTCAACTTCAATCGGGACTTTCTCATGCTTAATCTCATTGATTTCTTTGTTTAACATAGCATAAAAAATATCATGGAATTAAGATATATTCTACATCATACTAAGCAATTCAATGATATTAATCATAAAGCTTAGAAATCATACAAACTTACCTCAATGTACAAAATGTATGTAGAAATGCAATTTAGTCCTCGACTTTGTTCTTGCCTCGATTTCGATCCGGGCTTTGTTTTTCTTGATCTATAATAATTTAGCTCATTTAATACACACATTGACTAAATTGACTCTTAACTCATACTTCGGCAAAATTACCATTTTGCCCCTAAACTTTCTCATAATTACACTTTTGCCCCAAGGCTCGTAAAGTGATTTTTATTCAACTTTCGTGAACCTCATGCTTAGCTGATTCATTCTCTTAACTATAGCAACAATCAATTCTCACTATTTCTATCATGTATGACAAATTTCACAACTTTTACAAACTAGTCCTTACTAGCATTTTTCATGAAATTCATTTAGGAAAAGATGTTTATCTAACATCAAACTCTCATAATCTTTCATAAAACATCATTTTACAAGCATGCCATACATGGGTAGATTTATGAACATGAATTCTAGCTCAACTTATAGCTATAAATAGCTAAATCATAATACGAGGACTCCAAAAATATGAAGACTATTAAAAACGGGGCTAGGATGCACTTACTAGCAAGCTTCAAAAATTGAAGAACCCTAGCTATGGAGTCTCTCAAATTTTCGGCACAAGGAAGAAGAAGATGAATAAGATTTTTATCATCTTTTCCCATTTTAATCATTTAATTGATAAATGACCAAAATGCCCTTCTCTTTAAAAATTCACAATTTACTAACTCATGTCCATTTTTGTCCAAAAATTATAATTTGGGCAAATTGCTATTTAATGACTTCTAATTAATAATTCAAAGCTATTTTATACAAAAAGCTTCTAGAATCTCATATTTTGCAACTTTTACAATTTAGTCCTAATGGACCCCTTTAATAAAAATTTTCACAAAATTTCTACATAGAACTTTCATACTATCATGAAAACATCTCTTAAACCTTAAAAACTCAATTTTTTTTACTAACTCGAATTTGTGGTCTAGCACTACTATTCCGACTAGGCCCTAAATCGGGCTGTTACAATTCTCCCCCTTAGGGATTTTCGTCCTCGAAAATCTTACCAGCAAATAGGTTTGGGTACTGGTTTCTCATGCTCTCTTCTGGTTCCCACGTAGCTTCCTCTATCCCATGTCTTTGCCACAATACTTTCACTAGGGCAATACTTTTATTTCTTAGCTGTTTGACTTCCCGAGCTAAAATCTTAACTGGTTCTTCACCATAAGTCATGTTGGGATGAATCTCTATCTCTGACGGGGCAATTATATGTGAAGGGTCTGATCGGTAGCGTCGCAACATGGACACGTGAAACACATCATGTATCTTTTCTAACTCTGATGGCAAAGCCAATCGATAAGCTACCGACCCAACTCTCTCAGTAATCTCGTATGGTCCGATAAAACGTGGACTCAACTTGCCTTCTGACCAAATCGAGAACCTTTCTCCATGGTGACACTTTCAAGAAAACTTTATCCCCGACTTGATACTCTATCTCTTTTCTTCAGTAAATCAGGTAGGATTTACTGTCTATCTGAGGCGACTTTTAAACATTCTCGGATCGCTTTCACATTCTCTTCAGTTTCTCTAACCAAATCAACCCCGTGAATTCGGTTTTCCTTGAGTTTAGTCCAATACAAAGGCATTCGGCACTTACGCCCGTATAAAGTCTCATAAGGCGCCATCTTTAAGCTCGACTGAAAGCTATTATTGTAGGCAAATTCTACTAATGGGAGAAACTTTTCCCAACTGCCTTGGAATTCAAGAATACAACACCGGAGCATATCTTCAAGTACTTGTATTAACCTCTCCGATTGACCATCGATTTGAGGATGAAAAGATGTACTAAAGTTCAACTTTGTACCCAAGGCCTCTTGTAACCTTTTCCAAAATCTAGAGGTGAATCTCGGATCTCTATCCGATATGATTGACAAAGGAACTCCATGAAGCCTTACTATTTCTGAAACATACAAGTTTGCCAACTTGTTGAGTGAGTAATCCACTCGTACAGGTATGAAATGGGCCGACTTCGTAAGTCAGTCAACCACAACCCATGCAGCATCTTTCTTGCTTGGTGACAACGGTAAACCCATTACAAAATCCATGGTGATACGGTCCTATTTCCACTCGAGAACTGAAATGGGTTGAAGCAAACCCGAAGGTACTTGGTGTTCAGCCTTTACTTGCTGACAAATCATGAATTTGGAAACAAACTCTGAAATATCTTTCTTCATTCTTGGCCACCAATATAGTTGCTTCAAGTCATTATACATTTTGGTACTACCCGGATGTACAGATAAACATCCGTTATGTGCCTCATGCAAAATTCTCTGAATAAGCTCCTCCTTTCTCGGTACACAAGTTCTATCTTTGAACATCAAACTTCCATTGGGACTAATCTGAAAATCAGACTCAACATCTGTCTCGCACTGAGCTCTCTTGGCTTGCAATTCACTATCTTCTTTTTGAGCTTCAATGATCTCTTGGAGAAACATTGGTCTAGCTCTCAACTCAGCTAGAATAGAACTATCGTCGGATAAAGTCATCCGTGAATTCATTGCCCTTAATGGAAATAGGGACTTTCTACTCAAAGCGTCAGCGACCACATTCGCCTTCCCAGGATGGTAGTCAATGACCAACTCGTAGTCTTTTATCAACTCTAACCATCTCCGCTGCCTTAAGTTCAACTCTTTCTGCGTCATCAAGTACTTCAAACTTTTATGATCGGTGAAAATCTGACATCTTTCACCATATAAATGGTGTCTCCAAATCTTCAATGCGAAGACTATGGCAGCCAACTCTAAATCGTGCGTCGGATAATTCTTCTCATGGGGCTTTAGCTATCTTGAAGCATAAGCAATCACTTTGCCTTCTTGCATAAGTACACAGCCTAATCCGTTTAAGGATGCATCGCTGTATATCACGAACTCTTTCCCTGTCTCGGGTTGTACTAAAATCGGAGCTTCTGTCAATAATACCTTTAGTTTCTCGAAACTTTGTTGGCATCTTAATCTTTCTGTCTACTCAAACTTCACATTTTTCTGTAACAATTTCGTCATCGGAGTTGCAATCATGGAAAACCCCTTGACGAATTGTCTATAATAGCCAGCTAGGCCTAGAAAACTTCTAATATCAGAGATATTCCTCGGTGGATTCCAGTCCATTATGGCCGAAATCTTACTTGGATCTACTCAGACTCCATCTCCCGAGACAATATGTCCCAGAATCCTACTTCCTTGAGCCAAAATTCACTTTTACTGAACTTGGCATAAAGCTGATTTTCTCGTAGAGTCTGCAAGACTGTTCGTAGATGTAATAGCCCGATTTAGGGCCTAGTCAGAATAGTGGTGCGAGACCACGAATCCGAGGTGGATTTATGAGTTTTTAAGGTTCATGCCATGTTTGCATGTTAGTGTGAAAGTTTCATGAAGCAATTTTTCTAAATTGAAGTTGAATGGTCAAAAAGGACCAAATTGCAAAAGTTGTAAAATATGAGTTTCTAGAAGCATTTTGTATGAAATAGCTTTAGAATAGCAATTATAAGTCCTTAAATAGCAATTTGCCCAAATCATAATTTTTGGACAAAAATGGACATGAGTTAGTAGTTTGTAAAATTTTAAAGAGAAGGGCATTTTGGTCATTTAGCAAATAAATGATTAAAATGGGAAAAGATGATAAAATTTCATTCATCTTCTTCCTTCCATTGCCAAAAATTTGAAGACTCCATAGCTAGGGTTCTTCATTTTTTTCAAGCTTGCTAGTAAGTTCATCTTAGCCCCGTTTTTAATATTCTTCGTGTTTTTGAAGTCCTCGTATTATGAATTAGCTATTTTTAGCTATAAAATAAGCTAAGATGCATGTTCAAAAATTTCATCTATGAATGACATGCTTGTTAAATGATGTTTTATGGAAGATTATGAGAGTTTGATGTTAGATAAACATCTTTTCCTTAATGAATTTCATGAAATATGATAGTATGGACTAGTTTGTAATAGTTATGAAATTAGTCATACCTACTAGAAATAATGAGAATTGATGATTGCTATAGTAGAGAAAATGAATCAGCTAAGCATGTAGTCTAAGAAAGTTGAATGAAAATTATTTTACGAGCCTTGGGGCAAAAGTGCAAATATGAGAAAGTATAGGGGAAAAATAGTAATTTTGCCCAAGTATGAGTAAAGGGTCAATTTAGTCAATGTGAATATTAAATGATCTATTTATGACTATAGATCAAGAAAAATGAAGCCTGGATCGAAACCGAGGCAAGAATAAGGTCGAGGATTAAATTGCATACCTAGCTACATTTTGTATATTGAGGTAAGTTTGTATGATTTCTAAGCTTTATGATTTATATCATTGAATTGCTTAGTATAATGTACAATGTTATTATGAAAAATGTTTAATGTTATGTTAAACAAAGAAATTAATGAGATCAAGCATGAGAAAGCCCCGATTGAAGTTGAATAATTTAGGATACTCGATCTACCACATGAAACAAGAAAGTCCGTATAAGACCAAGCCGAGGCATGGCATCGGCAAGCAAGAAAGATATCATGTAAGTCCAAGGCAAGCTTGGCATTGAATAAGATATCATGTAAGTCCAAGGCAAGCTTGGCATTGAGTAAGTTATCATGTAAGTCCAAGGCAAGCTTGGCATTGAATAAGATATCATGTAAGTCCAAGGCAAGCTTGGCATTGAGTAAGTTATCATGTAAGTCCAAGGCAAGCTTGGCATTGAGTAAGTTATCATGTAAGTCCAAGGCAAGCTTGGCATTGAACAAGTTATCATGTAAGACCAAGGCAAGCTTGGCATTAAAAAGTTATCAAGAGAAAGAGATCCCATATAAGTCCAAGTTCAGGCATGGCATTGGTGAGAACAAGAAAGACTTCGTATAAGTCCATGTTAAGTCATGGCCTCGAAATTTAGATGAGATTTAGTATCCTCGGTTATTCATATAAATTCATCGGGCAAACGAGTTAAGCTCCAAAGAGAGAAAAGAAAGCTAAGTAAGTAAGGTTATTATCAAGTGAAAAGAATATTATTCATGTTATGAATGATGAATTAGAAATTATGAGTATTATGTTCAAGTATGTTTGATCAATGTGATCTAGTGATACAGTACTTTGTTTGCCTATCAAGTATGAGACTAGTAAGTTTCATGAGTTATGTAAGAATCAAGTATGAGTAAGTAAGCTTTATATAGCTGAATTTATGATGCCATTGTTTATATCAAATGGTCTATATTAAGTAAGAATGTTGCTATGTGTATTATGCAAACTTAGTAAGCTAAATGCTTATGTCTTTCATTCTTTCTTTCCATGTAGTCCCGCCAAGCTAATATCGAGGATCACCGTCATCGGAGCTCGGAGCACACTATCAATCGCTATTTTGGTATAGCCAAGTTGTTTTATTAAGTATGGCATGTATAGGTAGCATTACATTTTGAGTAAGTGTTTTAAGAAGAGCCAAAGTATAGGCTATTAAGTTTGTTATTCTTTTGTATATGGCTAAGTGATTGGCCAAGTGTATATGTTTATAATTATCAATGAAGCATGTAGTATTATTCAAGAATGATGTAGTATTGAGTTGTTGAAATGAGTATGAATTGGATCTTAATTTCGTGGGTGGCAATTGGCTTGGTAAATAGCCTCTAAGTGCCCACACGGTTGGACACACAAGGCAGTGTCTAGGGGCATGTCGTGAACCGCACCTTAGTCTTATAAGTAAGAATAGGCCACGGACTAATCCCACGGCCGTGTGTTAAGGCCGTGCATGACACACGGTTAGAACATGGGCGTGTGCCCGGTCTTGTGAAATAAGTCAGTATATCAAGATGTAGTACACGGTCTAAGTCCACGGGCGTGTCATGGCCGTGTGGAAATTGGCGAATCACCGAGTTTTAGGGCACGGTGCGAGGACATGGGCGTGTATGCCTATGCACTGCGGCGTGTCTTATATTACACAGTGTGTAACCCCTATTTCAAAGAAAAGTTTTTCGATAAGGTTCCTAAGTTTACCAAGATACAAGTTTAAGGCCTCGTGAGGCCCATGAAATGTACGAATTGTTTAAGAATGAGAAGTTTTAATTTCGAACGAAATTTTATAGCCCGTAATGTCATGATTAAGCAAGTTCAAGCATAGTAATGTCTCGTATCCGGCCGAGCCTCGGACTCGGGTATGGGGTGTTACAATAGATGCTCGACATGCTCATTCTCATCTCGAATAAATTAATATGTCGTCGATAAAAAGCGACTACAAACTTGTCGAGGTATGGCACGAAGATGCGGTTCATTAAGTCCATGAATACCGCAGAGCATTGGTCAATCCAAAGGGCATGACTAAAAATTCATAATGCCCATACCTCGCTCAAAAGCGGTCTTGGATACATCTCAATCCTTTACTCTCAATGGTAGTACCCGGATCTCAAGTCTATCTTAGAGAACACAAAGGGCCCCTTCAATTGATTGAACAAATCATCGATCCTTGGCAATGGGTACTTGTTCTTTCTTTCGCGCTTTATTAAGTCGACGATAATCTATGTACAATCTCATGGTGCCATCTTTCTTTTCACAAATAAAACCGAGCACCCCATGGAGAACAACTTGATCTTGCAAAACCTTTATCTGTCAAGTCTTGCAACTGTGACTTCAACTCTCTCAACTCCGTTGGAGCCATTCTGTAAGGAGTAATAGATATTGGTACAGTACCAGGAGCTAGCTCAATGTTGAACTCAACCTCTCTAATTGGTGGTAGTCCTGGTAATTCCTCGGGAAAAACATCCAAGTATTCACATACTATCGGTACTGACTCAATCTTTAACTCTGTTTCTCTATCATTCATCACGAAGGCCAAATATGCCTCATACCCTTTTCTTATGTATTTCTGTGCCGTCATATGAGAAATCATTACCGGTGATCTACCTTGTTCGTCTGATTCTACATGGAGAGTGTCCCCATTCTCACATCTCATCTTAATGTATTTCTTCCCACAATTTACTATTACATCATGAGTGGTCAACCAGTCCATACCAAGAATGAGGTCAAACTCATCAAATGGTAATAACATAAGGTTTGCTTTAAAACAATGACCTCTAATCATCAATGGGCAGTCTTTACATACTTCATTAACTAAAACACTCTTACCTAATGGATTAGACACCTTAATCACAAATTCTGTAGAACCTATAGGCATACTCATACTAGATACTAATTTCATACAAATGTAAGAGTGCGTGGATCCGGGATCTATTAAAGCAATAACTTTAATATCATGAAGGGAAAAGGTACCTGTAATAACATCTGGAGAAGATGCCTCTTCGCGAGCACGAATGGCATAAGTCCTCGCAGGCGCCCTACCCTCGGGTCTCGCGGCCTAATCTCTATGGTTACCTCTCCCACTCGCCCCACTTCCTGGGTTCCTCTGCGGTCTTCCTCTGACCATACTCCCAGATCTCGGGTTTTGAGCTCTCTCTTCCTTCATCGTCTCAGGGCAATCTTTTATAAAGTGGTCTTGGGAACCACATCTGAAATAGGCATTTTCATGTGCTCGGCATTCTTCGAGATGACGTCTGCCACACTGTGGGCATTCAGGTCTATCTGATCGAATTTTCCCCACACTACCAACTGAAGTAGTCTGCGCCTTATTTCTCAGATACTGCTTATTCTTATCTTTCCTCGAAAACCTAGTGGAAGTAGCCGATCTAGTGGAAAAATCTCTTGACTTCTTGGATGAGGATTGGAATGACTTACCCCACTGTCTCTTTCTAGAGTCACGAGACTCCATTTCAGATTTTCTTTTCTCTTTTACTAGTTCTTCGGCATTACAAGCCCGCTCTACTAGCACAACAAATTCTTTTAATTCTAGGACAGCAACAAACAACTTAATGTCCTCATTTAGTCCATCTTCGAATCTCTTGCTCATGATAGCCTCAGTGGATACACACTCTCGAGCGTATTTACTGAGTCGTAAAAACTCACGCTCATAATCAGTCACAGACATCTTGCCTTACTTCAGTTCTAAAAATTCCTTTCTCTTCTGATCGAAAAATCTTTGACTGATATACTTCTTTCTGAACTCTTCTTGAAAGAACTCCCACGTGATCTTTTCTCGTGGTACCACTGACACTAAGATGTTCCACCACTGGTAAGCAGAATCTCTTAAAAGAGAGACTACACACTTCATGCATTCCTCAGACGTGCATGACAACTCATTGAATACCCTGATGGTATTCTCTAACCAGAACTCGGCCTTTTCCGGATCATCATCCTTTTTAGCCCGGAATTTTTCTGCCCCATGTTTCCTGATCCTATCAACCGGAGGCTTCTCTCCGCTTACCACCTCTACTACTTGAGGGGCTACAGGGATAGGTTGAGGAATAGGCGGGGGTGAAGGGGTTTGAGCATGCGGGTTCGTACGAACGAACTCCGTATACCACATGTTCATCATATGGAGGAAGGCTTCTCTAGCCTCTTATCCTCCTCTCTGAATCACCGTAGTGGGTCTATTCTCATTCTCGTTAGGCACCAACCCTTCAGCGGGAGCCGGCGCGTTACTTTCTACGTCATCCGCTACAGCTCTTTCGGGATCCATTTACTATATGTATAAACATAATTTATGTCGTCAGGAGTCGTCACACTATCATTATAAAAATATTCTTACGTATGGCATGTATAGCTAGACTCGTGCTCGTGCTACGTTAAACCTAGAACCGACTAAACCGTAGCTCTGATACCACTAAATGTAACAGCCCATACCCAAGTCCTAGACTGAGACTGGATACGAGACATTACCATACTTGAACTTAAGTAAACATGTACTTACGGGCTGTAAAATTTTGTTTCGAAATAGAAACTTCTCTTTCTTAATCAAAACATACGTTTCATGGGCCTACGAGGCCTTAAACACCTATCCGGAAACTTTTGAAACTCAATTGGGAACTTTTCCTCGAAACAGGGGTCACACGCCCATGTGACTTGGGACACGCCCGTGTACCCCTAAAACATGCCCGAGTGTCTTCCATCCATGGTCGACACTGACTAATTTCACACGGCCTTGACACGCCCGTGGCTTTGGCCCGTGTGCTAAACTTTGGCATTCTGACTTATCCACACGGTCCATACACACGCCCGTGTACTTCAGCCGTGTGGCAATTCAAATTACAAGTGCAAGGTGCAGACTTCACACGGCCAGGGCACACGCCTATGTGCTAACCGTGTGTCACACACGGCCTAAACATGCGGCCGTGTGATTAACCCGTGGTCTATTCTGACTTAAAACACTAATGTGCAGGGGACACACGGCCTAGACACATGCCCGTGTGTCTATCCGTGTGGGCACCTAGAGGCTATTTTCCAAGCCAATTGCCACCCTGAGATCAAGATCAATCCAATACTCAATTCAATAACTCAAGTATTACATCTAACATGAACAAGGATGCATACTTCATTGATAAATAAAAACATACATACTTAATCATTCATGACCCATCTCTTTGGCCATATACAAAAAGAATACTAAGCTTGATAGCCAATACTTTGGCTAATTTTAAAACATAACTCAAAATGAAATGCTTCCTATACATGCCATACTTAATATAAACAACTTGGCTATACCAAAATAGCGATTGATAGTGTGCTCCGAGCTCCGATGACGATGATCCACGAGATTAGCTTGGCGAGACTACATGGAAAGAAAGAATTAAAGACGTAAGCATTTCGCTTAGTAAGTTTGCATGTAATGCATATAACAACGTATATATATATACTTAACATACTCATTCATCATAAGCAAAGGCATTGCTAAGTTCACATGCTTGAGCTTACTTACTCTTAATGATTCTTACACTTATCATGGTACTTACTAGTCTCGTGCTTGTAAGGTAAACAAGGTACCTGTATCACTTAATCATATAGATTAGCATACTTTGTTAAGATAAGCATAATCTTAACTTCATCATTCATAACATGAATAATACTCTTAGTTAACTTTGACTAGCATACTTTGATGATAGCTTTACTTGCTTAACTTTCTTGCTTTCTCATTTATTCTTTACTCTTTTGCCCGATGAATTACTATGAATAACTGAGGATACTGAATCTCATCTCACATATATCTCAATGCCAAAGCCATATCCTAGATATGGTCTTACATGGGATCTCTCAACTTGGTATCGATGCCATGTCTTGACATGGACTTACACTTAAGTCTTCCTTGTGTGTTCCATTGGGAACTTACCATTTCCATGTCTTGACATGGTCTTACTTGGTATCTTTACTCATGAACGGGTCAATGCCGAGCCTTGGCTTGGACTTACATGAAATCTTCCTTGTTACTCACCAATGCCATGCCTTGGCTTGGACTTACATGGGATCTCTATCTCATGATAGCTTTTCAATGCCAAGACTTGTCTTGGACTTACATGACATCTTTACTTGGAGACTCACCAATGCCATGCCTTGGCTTGGGCTTATGTGGGTCTTCATCTCATGATAACTCTTCAATGCCAAGACTTGTCTTGGTCTTACATGATAACTTGCTTGATTGCCGATGCCATGACTTGGCTTGGTCTTATACGGACTTCCTTGTCTCATGTGATAGATCGAGTATCCTAAGTAATTCAACTTCAATCGAGACTTTCTCATGCTTAATCTCATTGATTTCTTTGTTTAACATAGCATCAAAAATATCATGGAATTAAGATATATTCTACATCATACTAAGCAATTCAATGATATTAATCATAAAGGCTCCGTTTGTTTGCCAGTAAAATGTTTTCCGGAAAATGATTTCTGGAAAATGATTTACTTTTCTGGAAAATGATTTACTGAAAATATTTTCTGGTGTTTGGATGAATCTGTAAAATATTTTTTTACATTTGTTTGGCAAATTTCACAAAATATTTTTCTAAAAGTCATTTTTTACATATATTAATAAAATTTATATACATATTAATAAATTTTTATATTTTAAATTGTTTTTACATATATTGCAATGATTTATTTATAAATAAATAAATAAAATTAAATATATAATAATACTCAATTATTAAGCTACATTATTAACCGTCATAAAATGAAAACAACCAAAGTCAAATTTTGTAATTGTGTTAAAAAAAATAAAAAATAAGGATTGAATAATTAAAAATTAACTTCCAAACCACAATTAATACTAATGATGGATGAGTGAAATGGGAAATTCAAAGAAAAGAGATTCTGGGCTAGTCCTTTCAAAGAGTTGTGATATTAAACAATCGCAATACATTATCAACCAAAGACGATTTAACAATCATTTAACAACACAATCCAGCTTCCTCCACCAAATACAGAGTAATAGAATATTATTCAAAACACGAGAGCAAAACAAACAATTCATTTTTTGCATCATGTTTTTATTTATTTTTCTCGTATCATATTCATATAATAATATCCCGTCCAAGTCATCAAAATCGTTCACAAGAGTAAGATGACCCAAAGCTCATCCAAAAGTCGGAATAATAGTCTTCAACTTCAGCAAGATTTCAATAAGAATCAAAGTAGTTTATGAAGTAAATACAAATTATACAATAGTCTAAAGAACAACATGGGGGCGGTGGAGACTCTAATGAAAATACGCAATTTCACAACATATATCGGCAAATTCTATTATAAGCATTTGTTGGGTTCACTTTGAAACTCTCCCCGATATTACCATCCATTTCTACTTTGGTTGAGAAACAATCACCATTGGAAGCAAACATTATTCAACAATGTCCTAGCTTAGTTATTCACCAATCCATCCTCCAACCATCAAAATCCAGGATCCATCCACATTGTTTTCATGACAATCCCGCATGTACAATCTATTAGTAGTTACTTGTCGCATTGTTGCAAGACATTGACCAAAAACCCAACATAATTATCGTAACCCATCACGACTATATGCAAAAAGAACTAAAAGAAACAAACGCAAGCAATCGCATGCAAAACCAAAAACTCGATCGCTTAAGAGGAGAGTTGTTATGGTCGAGAATGAAACATGTTAAGCCATCTCCAAAATGACAGAAACATAATGGTAATGGCAACCATTAGATATTCACCATATGAAGTTTATCACCGATGTTTAAACGAACATTATTAGAATATAAAAATACCCATACACAATAGTGATCTCAGTAATGCATCTTTTCAAAGACACTGGAGGACTTTCCGAGCATCAAGCAGACCCTCCACAATAACTAGAAGGAACAACACAAAGTTCTTGCCTCCTCTCCATTCCTCACTGTGTTTCAATGTGATAGGTTTCTCAATAGCAGCCAGCCTCAACACACATCATATGCTTGTATTCATCATCTCCAAAATCAACCAAAGCCATTGCCTTTTATCCTGTGGATTAAAATTTGGCAAAGCAAACAATGCACGGCTACCATCATTAAATAGGGTTGATTGGCCAATTTATGTAACGATAGTGCCTAGTTATATTAATTTTCTTGTTGTTTCATGTCATCTAAAAGACATTTGTTAAGAAAATCATGCATGAATCCCTAAGAAAAAGAATAATAAAAGAAGATGCAATAACCCAAAGAGGACTTTTATCGAACATATTGTGAGTTGCTTACGAAATGACCTAAACTAGCACCAATTAACAAATATGGTTTCACTATTGAAGAGCTGAGAATAACAATTTATTGGTTAAGGAATTAAAATTGAAGGCAAGCTATGGATTCCATACCTCGATAATATACTGTGATGCAACAGGAATCAAAGATATTAGTTAAGGAAGTTGTCATTAGATTTCTAGAGGTAGAAAAATAACTATTTATTGGAACAACTGTCTATCATGTATAAATCACAAACCATATCTAACACTCAAACCCGAGTCCAAGTAACATTGATTTGTAAACTGGTAATACAATTGAATATGTGCAAACATATAATTTTTAAAAGAAGCTTTCGAGTAAATTTGATCATGGTGCACCAAACCAACATCAGAAAAAGCGACTTGATCTTAAGGATTCAAACATAAAAGAGACCAATTTGTAGCATGTTCAATGTTGTGTCAAACACAAAAAGCAAAGACAATTCTAACACCTAATTTTTTGTTCTCTTTATAGCATTTCTCCAAAAACATGCCCCCATTAACGTGAAAACAGCTTATTTTAGTCGAGAACAAATAAATAAAAAAGAAAAACAATTCAATAATTCATGAACAAATACTAACGATGAAAGCCGGATAAAGTAGCCACACACCTTGGTGAAGTTGAAGACTGCTCAACTACCGATGCTCTATTTGAGGAGAAATGGAACCGAGAATGTTAAATTTCTGGACGCAAACCATGTGAAAATGGGCACCATGAAGCGTGAAAAGAGCACGTAGTATAACCATTTTGTTTGTTTGGAGGTCAATTGTCCATCAAGGAAGTCTCCATTAACTCGAAAATAGACATAAGATGTTATCGTAATGTTTGTCCATGAGATATTGCAAGTCATGCAAAATTCGTAATCCTCGAAACATATCTTATAGTCAGATGGAACAATTATCTAAACTAAATTATGGGAAAGATGGAAATTTTTTACTAACATAAATGTGATGATTATAAGAGACTTGGCAAGGAAACCGCATGAACCCTAAACGGATAAGTAGAAAGTAAACAATGCCCTTGAAGAAAGAAAGTAATGGGTATGGAATTAAGAAAAATGGGCAACCATAGTCAAAATAACACTACACTGGAACACTACACTGGAAAAATGAAACAGAAAAATTCATCGAAAACATTGAGAGAAAAATAAACAGAGAATAAACAAATGAAATTGAGAGAATAAACAGAGAGTAATCAGTCAGTGATGAAACATTAGAGAAATATGCACATACCGGAGGAGATCGGAGATGAAATTTTCCAAAGATTTCAAGACCAGTGAAAGGAGAGATTCCAAGACCCAACGAAAGGAGGAACCGGAAAAGTTTGAGAAAGAAAGAAAGAGATTTGTTGGCTGAGAAAGAAAGAAGGAAGGAGAAGAAATGAAGAAGGGAAGAAGGAGAACGTACCTGGATGAAGGGGAAAGCTCTAGAAAATGTCTTACGGAAAAGAAATTGGTAAGACGTTTTACAGAATTAAAGAAGAGATTTTCCCCGTGTTTGTAAAATGTTTTACTTGAGGAATTTATTTTCCATGAACCAAACACCAGAAAATCCAAAAAATATTTTCCGGAAAACATTTTCCACCAAACAAACAGACCCAAAGCTTAGAAATCATACAAACTTACCTCAATGTACAACATGTATGTAGTAATGCAATTTAGTCCTCGACTTTGTTCTTGCCTCGGTTTCGATCCAGGCTTCATTTTTCTTGATCTATAATAATAATTTAGCTCATTTAATACACACATTGACTAAATTGACTCTTAACTCATACTTCGGCAAAATTACCATTTTGCCCCTAAACTTTCTCATAATTACACTTTTGCCCCAAGGCTCGTAAAGTGATTTTTATTCAACTTTCGTGAACTTCATGCTTAGCTGATTCATTCTCTTAACTATAGCAACAATCAATTCTCACTATTTCTATCATGTATGACAAATTTCACAACTTTTACAAACTAGTCCTTACTAGCATTTTTCATGAAATTCATTTAGGAAAAGATATTTATCTAACATCAAACTCTCATAATCTTTCATAAAACATCATTTTACAAGCATGTCATAGATGGGTAGATTTATGAACATGAATTCTAGCTCAACTTATAGCTATAAATAGCTAATTCATAATACGAGGACTCCAAAAATACGAAGAATATTAAAAACGGGGCTAGGATGCACTTACTAGCAAGCTTCAAAAATTGAAGAACCCTAGCTATGGAGTCTCTCAAATTTTCGGTACAAGGAAGAAGAAGATGAATAAGATTTTTATCATCTTTTCCTATTTTAATCATTTAATTGATAAATGACCAAAATGCCTTTCTCTTTAAAAATTCACAATTTACTAACTCATGTCCATTTTTGTCTAAATATTATAATTTGGGAAAATTGCTATTTAAGGACTTGTAATTAATAATCCAAAGCTATTTTATACAAAAAGCTTCTAGAATCTCATATTTTGCAACTTTTGCAATTTAGTCCTAATGGACCCCTTTAATAAAAATTTTCACAAAATTTCTACATAGAACTTTCATACTATCATGAAAACATCTCTTAAACCTTAAAAACTGAATTATTTTTACTAACTCGGATTTGTGGTCTCGCACCACTATTCCGACTAGGCCCTAAATCGGGCTGTTACACCAAGTCTTGTTCTTTTGAAGAGATTCTATCTCATCTTCCATTGCGGCAAACCACTTTCTCAAATCAGGAGTCTGAACTACCTCGAAGTAATTAGAGGGATCGATCGAATCAATGCTCTCCGCAACACTTAGAGTGTATGCCACTATATTTCTATGTCAGTATTTCTGTGGTGGCTTATTTTCTCGTCTTTTCTTGTTCTGGGCTAACTTATAATTTTGTAGTTGAGATGTAGAAGGAGTTTGAGAGTCAGATGAAGCCTCTAACTGATCTAAAGTTACTTCAGTACCCTTCTGCAGTTCCGAAGCAACTTCAGCCACACTTATATCGTGATTTCATCGTGACATTATGAAATCACGAAATCCCTCTTTACGATGTTAGCTTTGCTCGTCCTATCGTCATGACGTTGCTGTTTGTAATGTTGGGACGTTATTGTCTGTTTTCAGCTCTGACTCCACCTTTCCTGGGGGACTGTTTCATTTTTTCATTAAGGGAATTCGACTCCTTCCTTAGATGAAACATTGCAGTTTCATCAAGCGTAACATATATACTAACAATTGTTTTGTTTGTTTCTGGGCACCATAACTTAAAGCCTTTAACACTAGTGGCAAAACCCAGAAAAATACATCTTACAACCCTTGGTTTAAGCTTTCCCTAACTAACTCAAGCATAAGCAATACAACCGAATACTCTAAGTTGAGAGTAATTAGGAGGATTACCCGACCATATCTCTTTAGGAACCTTTCCATCCAATGCTTGATGTGGAGATTGGTTCACCAAATAACTTGCCAAGTTAACAACTTCGGCCCAAAACTCCTTTTCTAAGATTGTATTTGAAAGCATACATCAGGCTTTCTCAAGTAACGTTCTGTTCATCTTTTCAACAACACCATTCTGCTGTGAGGTACCAACAATTGTGCGATGTCTTTTAATTCCTTCCCGTTTGTATTAATCATTAAACTCAGTTGAATAGAACTCGAGACCATTATCTGTTCTTAACCACTTTACGGATTTCCCAGTCTATTTTTCTAGTAAGGCCTTCCACTGCTTAAAGATCCTGAAGACTTTATTCTTGTGCTTCAATAAATAAACCCAAACTTTTCTAGAGTGGTCATAAATAAACGTTAGAAGATATTTGCTACATTTTTTGGAGATGACTAGAGTCGGACCCTATAAATTGAAATGAATGTAGTCAAGGGTCCTTTTTGTCTTGTGCATTGTTGAATCAAAGCTGACTCGAGTTTTCTTCCCATAAATGCAATGTTCGCAGAAATCTAACTTTTCAACTACAGTGCCTATGAAAAGACCTCTTTTACTCAAAATGGTCATACCTTTTTTACTCATATGAATCGCATGTGCTATAACTGAGTTGATTCAGAATCTGTAAAAAAGGCATTTCATCGCGTCGTCACAACGTCATGGGTTCCCTCATCGTGATGTGGCGACAATTTTGTCTCTACTTTTGTAATTGCTACTGCACCGGTCATCGTTGAACCTTGCAGAATGTATAGGCTACGGACTTTCTGTCCTTTCATCAAAACAAGAGCTTCACAAAATGCTTTGACACTGTTTGACTCGATGACGATCCTACAACCATTCGAGTATAAGATACCTAAGGAGATGAGATTCTTCTTCAAGTCAGGCACATGCTTGACATTTGACAGTGTCCTTATAATTCTGTCGTGCATCTTGATATGAACCGTGCCAATACCAATTATCTTACATGGTGAATTGTTCCCCATAAGAACAATTTCACCTTCAATTGATCTATACATATAGAACCAGTCCCTGTTGGGACACATATGGTAAGAACACCTTAAATCCAGGATCCAATCAGACCTAAGCTTAGACCTTTCGGTCATAGACACCAACAACGAATCATCTCCTTTGTCCTCGGCAACATTGGCGTTGGCTATATCAGCCTTCTATTTCCCTTTCTCGTCATTTTCGGTAGCCCTCCTATTCTTATTTTGGAGTTTAACATTCTTTCTTAATGTGACCCATCTTTTTGCAGTAGTTATAGGTCTTATCTCGGTTCCTCGACCTCAATTTTAACCTAGATCTTCTTTGACCCGAATCTTTAGACTGCTATCTTCCACTAACAACCAAAATTGAGGCTTGCCCATCTGACTTATTCTTCGAACCTAATTGTAACACCCCTTACCTGGTCCAATCGCCAACTCGAGTAATAGATGCTACAAGCAAATACGAAACATTTACTTACAGTTCATAGTTCAAAATTTCAATTCAACATTAATTAATCACATATAACAAGTATAACATGCAATACAATCAAATTCGGGTTTAAATCGAGCTTACAAAAGCTTTAAATTAACTCGACATCGATTAAGGATCAATTTGAAATAATTACAAAATAATGGGAAAATTTTGTAAACAGGGGTCAGACGGCCGTGTCCCCTGATCGTGTGAATGGATGAGGCCATTTGAGGGTGGGACACATGACCGTGTGGGCAGACCGTGTAACTCACTGTGGCCGTGTGGGTAAAAAGTGTTATTCAAAAGTTGTCATACGGTCGTGTCATCGGGACATGTAATAGGTTGTGGTTGTGTGCAACCATGCAGGCACAAATTCAATAAGTCATACGAGCATGTTCCAGCCCGTGTAACAAATTGATGTCGTGTCTTGGAATCATGTGTGGCACATGGCCGTGTGGCACAAAAAGTGACCTTTAGGTCTCAATATCAACCTAGACATTCTTCCATATACAAGCATAACTTAAAGCATATTGAGACCTACTTATAACCTGCATATAGTTCACTAATATATAAACCAAAATACCACATTCAAACCATACCAATATGCCTCAAATGACACCTCAACACAACTAACATGGCATACATCATTTAACCATGTAAACATGCTCCAAAACTTACCAAACTATTTCAAGCTCAACTTAAGCATACCATTCATTTCACCAAACCTATTTCAAAGCGCATTACCTAATCACCATATAGGCAATTAAGCATACATACCTAAACTATTCAATAATATCACCAACAACAAAGATCATTACCAACACTTATATATATATATATACATATACACATGATATTCAAAATGCCAATTTCATCTGAAGCATAACATTATGTAAACATATGACCCTCCTAGGTACATGCCATTAACAACTAGAAACATCACCAACACTTCGAGTCTGGGATTGTCGTTGGATGCTAATGTTGACGATAAAACCAAAAAGGACCTAACTTGCGCACGGAAAACAAAATCGTACACTGAGTATAACTCAGTGGTATTTCTATAATCCGAAAATAAATCATATTATAAATCATAATAGAACATAGATTAAGTTCATAAGATGAATATGTCAATTAATATTAACCCACATTATCAAATACTTGTTCAAACACAATTTGATACTTGATAAATTCATCTCGTAAATGCTACCTCAACAATTTATTATCATATTTCTCATTTGATTTCGAACTTTCTATTTCAATCAACATAGTAAATTTTCATATCGAATCATTTCATAAAATTGTTTGTTTTCTGCACACACGTGCATGCGGTCAAAATGAAATATTTGTTTGTACACATTTTGAAAATTGATAGATTTTATTTGCATCAAATGCATGTCGTTTAGGCTATGATTTTATTTTATTGAGTTTAATATTTCCTATTTGGATGCTTCAAAGATGACATCTATAACTACCTCTAAACTAGTTAATTTGGTGTTTTCTTTGATACAATGCTACTCTATCTATTTATATGTAGTGCCAAAGTCAAAGAGGCTGGCAGGGCCCCCGACCTCTCCTAAAATGGAAAATTTTCCATTTAGGCCCCTTTATAATTTATAAAATTTGAAATTAGTAATGGTAAAATTACAGTTTGCCCCCTAATGATAAAAATTTGATTTAATCTTATAAAAATTATAAAGATATAAACTATAAAATGGTGAAATTGTATTTTTACTATCGTAAAAATATACAATTTAATTCTACCCCCCAAAAAAAATTTCTAGCTTTGCTCTATTTGTAAGGTTAAATCACATAGAATGGTAAACTAGAATTTTACTTTAGTATTGCTGAATCACATGCATAGTAAATCAGAAGTTTATTAGTTCAAATGTACTAATTAGTTGGCATGATCGGGGTTATACCATCTCAATCAATAATGATGCGATAAGATAAGAACCTGATGATTCTTCATTTATCAAGTGTTTCATGTTCTCAAATAAGATTTATTAAACTATACTAATAAAAGTTGAGATTGAATTAATTGCATTTCTGAAAGAAATATGAACCTATTTATCCAGCAAGTGGATGTTTTGACATAAATTTGGTAAATGCATATACAAGTTAATCATATGTGATTTATCAACTCGAAACTTGTAGTTTGCAATATTACATGTTTAATGATTTGTTTAAGAACAATTTTTTTTCAGATTATGTAATTGTCGCATGTGAAAATGATATGCGAATTGTGCAAGTATACACGTCTAATCAAGTAATAAAGTGATAAGTGAGATCATCTCCACAGTGATCAGATTGGGTATACAAATGGTCAAGTTATTATAATAAAGTTAGATTAATGTTATAGCAAAATAATGATAAGAATGCAGTGGTAAATGAAAGGAACATTAATGTGAACAATATGTGTAATTCATGAATAATTGAAAATGCTATGGAAATGCAAGAGTAAAAATGCAATTGCAATTACGAGAATGACTACGTGAATAATATGTAAATGATCAAATAAACAACTAAGAATGCTATGGCAAAGATACTATGGAAAAAAATAAAGGATATATGATGTGATGTGGATGGTTGGGATTACTAAGAATCTACCCTTTCTATCAGTAATGCCTCAGCAAAATCATACTCAATCTACTACTCAAAAGAGTTCTAAAGTGGTCTGCTTCTTTCGAGAGCAAAAACCTCAAGTTACCTTGCTTGTGTCTATAAGCTTTTAATACGGTACCCTGGATTGTTTCCTTCTATATGAACGCTGCTCTATGTCTAGAGTCTACCACAAGTATCGATCGAGTACTTGCTCATATCATTCAATTTTGATCCAACTAATCCAACTTTTTCAGAATTGGATTAGTTTATGGGCATGCTGCATAGTCATCTATGTCTAGGGATTGCATGCGTACAATTTAGAAAGAAAAGCAATTTGTAACACCCCAAACCCGGCCCAGAAGTTAGGCTCGAATCTGGCGTGTCACACAAAAAAAAATCTCGTTTAAACATTTCAGCCTCTTTGTTAAAACCCAAAACACTTAAGCAATTTATTAACTACTTGAAAACGTAATTATCTTTAAAAACCTTTTTGGTGGCAAAAGCATATTTGAGATAAACAATTTACAAAAATGTGATGTTAGAAATAGAGTTGCGTATATTCAAAATCGTTTTAAACGTAGATAAAATATAAATATTTTTGAGAGATTGATTGATGAGTCAACAATTGTAACACCCCAAACCCGGCTCAAACACCACGACCGAATCTGGTATGTCACTAAAAATTTTGGAAGAACATGTCGTATTTTCAAAAAAATATTTTTCTAAAGTTTATCTTCTTATTCGAGAGAAATTTAATAGTTGATAGTTTAAATAAAATATGCCTTTATAAATTAAAAACCCAAATTTAAATAGATACATTAGTTCAATAAGAATTTAAATAACTAAAAGTAATTAAAGCTCAAAATAAAACAAAACATAAACTAATGGCCCATAGCCTTATTACAACGAGATTTAAAATCCATTAATTAAAAATATAAAGTATTAACTTGAGACTTTTTGTTTGGATCCAGCTTGGTCTTTTGCATGGCCACCGGCGTTCCTCTCCACCCGGTCCAAGCACTAGGTATCACCCGAAAGGTTAATTAATAGGGTGAGTCGCGAGACTCGATGTGCAACCCCATGCACCACTAGATTTTGGCCTTAGGCCTATAAAATGATTAATAATTCCATTTATAAAAAAATAACAAATAATATGCAAGGCCCAACCCATTTGCCTAGGTTTCCATCCGCTACACGCCCCTTACCACCATTCACACCATTGGGGATTTCTACAATCGACCCACACCGCTACACGCCAAGATGGCGCTCATGCTCGCTCATCAACATATTATGGCCAAGCCCTTATAATGAGATCATGGCATTAGCCGCTACAACATATAACGAGATCACGGTATAAACCGCTACACATATAACGTATAACTTCCTCCTTTCATCAACCCAACCCATGCAAATATAAAATCAATATGCTTTTATCATATAAAGTCAAACATTCATCGACACTGGTGATTTGCTTCACCTTTTCGGGTTTCCAACATTAAACCGAGATATCGGTATTTATCACAACATATAAACTTATGAGCATACATTAATAATCGAGATCTAGATGGTGGGGAGTATTACACACCGATATCACGAAATCCAATATTCTTAGTCGATGTCCTTGCTATCCGGATCTATTATCCTCAATGTAAAGCCTTGCTCAAAAGCCGGAAAATCACACGAAGATTTAGCCCTTCAATATTCGGCCAAGGTTAATAAATCTCAAATTACACGTTAAAACTAATAGATCCCTTACCTTGAAATCCCGAAAGTAACACGATTCTATAACTTAGAGATCTATGCGATTGACTCCACTAAAGTTCCCTTGATTTCGGCACAAGTAGGCACCACGTAGTAATTCGGCAATCACAGGAGATGAGATCTAGGATTTTGGCTTTTAGGAAAATCCCGGAAAAAGTATGAACAAGAGAAGGCTGATGTGTCTTTGGCTTTTAAAATACTTGAGTGAGGAGTTTGGTTTCTGACAGAAAAGAGAAGAAGAAAAGAAAACAAGGAAGAGACTTGAAGATTTCATTAGGAAGAAAAAGAATGGAAAGAGTTTCGGCTTTTGAATCAAAGTGAAGATGAGGGAATAGGCTTAGAGATTTCGGCTTTTGCAGAGAATGAAGAAGAAGATGGAACTTTAGGAGTTTTCGGCTTTTACTCAGAGAAGAAGAGAAAAGAATGAGAGAAAGACCCAAATGCTGAAATTGAAGAGATATTCCCCCTATTTATAGAAATTTCGGCACTTACCTAACCTTGCAGATAAATCCTATCTTTTCTCCTTTATCTTAATCTACTAGCTCATCTAAAAGAGACTTAATTATCTCTAACTCCTCCCTCATTTATCAGCATATTATCCACATATTTTAATCATTAAAATCCCTAAATTTTAGCCTTTATATGCTTATTATCTACATAAAATAAATTCTTAAATAATAGCCTTTATCTGCTTATTATCCACATATTTTAAACATTAAAACCCCTAAATTTTAGCCTTGTTGCCATCCACTCTACCTAATCCTAATGCCCAAAATTTAGCTAACTTAAATTAAAAGAATTGGGCTCCATGAAACTTAAATTTGGGCCCCTTACTCCCTTGTGTGGCGTCACCTCCTAAGATTGGGCCACAAACCCACTTTGGTATTTTAAACATAGATACTACCTTTTAAACCCTATAATGCCCAAACAGATAATTTTAATCAAGGCCTCTACCTAAGCCTGGGCCCAATTTGGACCCCTAACACTTAAATTAACACATTAAACATATCCACCCATTAAACGCATAGGCCCAAAAATTCAGGATGTTACAACAATCAAGGTAGTGAGCTTTAAAACCGTGGCTTTTGAAAATATTGTTGATAATTCGAGAGAAAATTTCTGAGTTAAAATATTTGTAAAAGTTTGGTATAAAATCCATTCATTAATCAATTTTGGAAAACCATTATTTATGATTTTAGAAAATCCCCGTTAAAACAATTCAAGCAATAGAATAAGTACGACTAAACATAAAGCAATTTAAAACATATCCCAGAGGCCTTATTAATACTTAAACCAAAATAGCAAAATAATAAAATAAACCGAAATAGAAATTTAAAGTTCAATAACACCATTTCTGAAGTATGGCCTCCACCGAGTCATCCATGGGCCCAAGTCCTCGTCACTGAGCATTACCTACAAGGGTTAAGAAAAAGGGGGGTGAGTTACAAGAACTCAGTGTAAAATCCCCTTACCGTCATCCACTGGGCCTGAACCCATATAGCAATCATCTTGGGCCTAAGCCCTTTTGCATAACAATCTTAAAATGAAGCAAATGTATGAATGTATGCAACCCAACCCAACCTAGATATCCATCCACTACACACCACCCGTACCATCCATCACACCTGTGGGGATCTTTTGTCAACCCACCCCGCCAACACACCAATCATAGGCATTTAGCCATTTATATCAAATTCAAATTGTGGACAAGCCACCAGAATAACAGAATATACGTGGCTTAGCCACCAGACAAAATGTGACAGAGTCACCAGATTATGTGGCAGAGCCACCAAATTTCACTTCCCCGATCATAAATATCCTAATCCCATGCAACTTATGTAAATGCAACATACATAGTAAATCATGATATTTACAATATAACCACGATAACTAATAACTCAGAGATTTATTACAAACAATTTGGCCCATTAACACTTTGCAAAAACAGCCCATTAGGACATTATATCAAATTGGCTCATTAAGCCATATGTCAAATTGGCCCATTAAACAATATATTAGATCGGCCCACAAAACAATATATATCAAATCGACCCATTAACAATACATCAGGTCGGCCCATTAGGGGCATTTTCGTAACTCAGCCCATAAGGGCATTTTGGTAAATCGGTCCATAAGGATATTTCGGTAATTCGGTAATCTTACCCACTAAGGGTAATTTGGTAATCTCGCAACCCAGGGGTTTTTCGGGAATTTACCCTCTAAGGGTATTATGGTAATTTCGCAACCCAGACTTAACTACTAATTTGGGGCATAAAAATTGAAACTGTCCATCTGTGTCATACTGACTAAACTGACCATAACTCGGATTAGGAAACTTGAAATTTAGATCCGTAAATTTTTCTTGAAACTAGACTCATATATATTCTTACGATAATTTTTCCAGAATTTTTGACTCAACCATTTAGTACAGTTTATTTCTTAAAGTTTCTCTTGTTTCACTGTCCAACGATTCTGACCTCTCTTATCTTAATTTCAGATATCTTACTGTACGGTTTTCATATGCTGCTCCTACTTGTTTCTATTAAAAATAGGTTCAATAATGAATCCATACATATTAATTATAACTCTTAATTTACTTTGTACAATTTTATACGATTTTTCCAAGACAGAACAGGGAACCACGAAGTCCATCAGAACCAATCTCACTAAAGTTAAGATATCTCAAAATATAATTTTTTTTTCCTTCTCCATTTCTTCCATATCAAAATAGACACAGTAAGATTTAATTAGATATCTTATTCACTTTGTAATTCCCTTTATCCTATTTTTCATGATTTTTCTAAATTACGTCACTGCTACTGACCAAAACTGTTTCATTGCAAAAATATGGTTACCACTATGAACCTACGCACGCCCGAGTGATCACGGAAGCCGGTTTCCGGTTTTCTTTGGTATTACGACCAAATAACAGAACATTTCATGCAAATAATCAGAGAGATGTGAGAACACACACCATTTCAAACATGTATTCGAAAGGGTATGGGATTACACACCTTATTTTGATTTCCTAAAGAACCACTCTCCGTTGATCCTAGAACAATACCAACCAAAAGTTAGCCTCGGATTTCCAAAAGATTCATACTCAACGCATTTCTTACACTTGAATCACTTACCACTATATCCGAAGAATTTGCAAATAGAATACATCGAGTGATTTCGTCCCTAAAACATAATCGATTAGTCAAAACTTCAATCCGATTTGCAACATAGCCAAATAGAGGTATAACGAAAAATCTAAAAATGAACCCCTTACCTTAATGATGATAGATCCGACTTCAATCGTTTGACTCAAGAATAGAGAGGGATCAACAAGAATGTCCTTTACGACTACACACTAGAACACTACCAAAGGAAAGGTGATCACGCTTAGAGAGAATAGAAGAAATGATGTTTTCGATTAAGAAAACCATCCCAAGACAAGGGCACAAAATTCGACAAGGAGAAAAGAAAAATACAATGATAGAATTGAGTCTCTTACCGATCTGATTAAGAAGAGTTTTTTCCCACACGATGGTGAACGAAATGATGAAGGAGTAGGATGATAATGGGTTCGGCTATCAAAGGGAAAAGAAGCAAAGATGCCTTGAGGGTTTCAGTCAAAACAAGAGAAAAATGTGCTCTCTTTTTGGCTTTGGAGTTTCGACAAAGAGGGAAAAATTGGAGAAAGCAAAAGACACCAAAATGCTGAGGAGAAAACAACCTCTTCAAGCACCAAAAATTTGCAAATTCCTATAGAAAATTCGGCTATCACAAACCCCCTCCAAAACCATTATCATCTTTTCCAAAAGATGAACATTAACCAATTAAAATCTTTCCAAAACACCTTCCACACTATATGCCAACATGTTCCCTTATCCTTCCTTTTCTTTCATTTCTTTCCCTCTTTTCCCTTATCTTCCTCCTTACCATATTCCTTAGCCTCCTTCCAAAATTAAAAAGTCTTCCATACCATATTAAAGCCTTGGCCGACACTTACCTTATTAGTACAAAAATTTAATCCAAAATATTTGCACTTGGTGGGATTTGAACCTCTTCCCTTAAAGTCCTTCATGTGGCATCATATCCTCTTTACCAATTGCTCATTTATGCAAGATTACCAACATAATCTTGAATCCTCTTTCACACAACCAAACATCTAACCACAGAAGCAAGTAGTTATCTACCACTTATACCTAAAATTTTCTACATTCAATCATCACGTCCAAACAAGACATTCCTGACTTAATGGTGACGAAACAATTTCGAGCCTTATGCTCCTTAGACGCGCATCTCAAGCATGCTCCTGACCTTCTCCAGCATTCTCCGGATGACGCCTTCTGCAATAATCGCAAGCCGGAAAGTTTAGACGTGCCTTAACACGCTTCACAGAATGAGACTGCGGCCCTAGAGAACCGCGATCTAATTTCTTCTTACAGTCCACGCGCACAACTCGAAGTGTTTGACCAATTTCTCTAACCTCCTCCACAAGCTCCCTAACTAGCCGAGTCAGCTCATCAATTCCAGCTCGGTCATAAGACTCCGTCTCGACTACTGGCGATGCCAACGCCTCCCTTTAGGATACATGCCCCGATGCTAAAAATCTAGCCCTAGCACCTCGGCCTCTACCACGTCCACATCTACCGCGTCCATGTCCTCTAGCGCTCATGTTCACTAATGTCGATTTAATCTTATTAAAAGTCTTATGAATCAGTCTATAGTTCTAATATTTATTAAACAATGTCTTATGGAGTATAGGAAGTAAAGTTATTTTCGTAGTACGCATCCTATAGTCTCAATCTCTATAGTTTCAGCTCCTAAGACTAAAAGTTCTAGAGTATTCTATTTTGTGGAATTTTCTTACCACAGTACTAACACAATAATCATAAAATGATAACATATACTTACTTGACTTGGTGCCGGATACCCGTGGTGCCATACTTCCTTTGGAACATACATAATTTAAAATTTTAAACAGCTTTGAAAATGTGTTTGAACCCAAACCACAGCCGAGTTTTACAACCGAGCTCTGATACCATAAAATGTAACACCCCAAACCCGGCCCAGAATTTAGGCCCGAATCTGACGTGTCACACAAAAAAAACTCGTTTGAACATTTCAGCCTCTTTGTTAAAACCCAAAACACTTAAGCAATTTATTAACTACTTGAAAATGTAATTATCTTTAAAAACCTTTTTGGTGGCAAAAGCATATTTGAGATAAACAATTTACAAAAATGTGATGTTAGAAATAGAGTTGCAGAAGTATTCTGAAATCGTTTCAGAAACGTAGATAAAATACAAATATTTTTGAGAGATTGATTGATGAGTCAACAATCAAGGTAGTGAGCTTTAAAACCGTGGCTTTTGAAAATATTGTTGATAATTCGAGAGAAAATTTTCGAGTTAAAATATTTGTAAAAGTTTGGTATAAAATCCATTTATTAATCAATTTTGGAAAACCATTATTTATGATTTTAGAAAATCCCCGTTAAAACAATTCAAGCAATATAATAAGTACGACTAAACATAAAGCAATTTAAAACATATCCCAGGGGCCTTATTACAACTTAAACCAAAATAGCAAAATAATAAAATAAACCGAAATAGAAATTTAAAGTTCAATAACACAATTTCTGAAGTATGGCCTCCACCGAGTCATCCATGGGCCCAAGTCCTCGTCACTGAGTATTACCTACAAGGGTTAAGAAAAAAGGGGGGTGAGTTACAAGAACTCAGTGTGAAATCCCCTTACCGTCATCCACTGGGCCTGAACCCATATAGCAATCATCTTGGGCCTAAGCCCTTTTACAAAACAATCTTAGAATGAAGCAAATGTAGGAATGTAATGCAATCCCAAACCAATCTAATAATCCATCCGCTACACACCACCCGTACCATCTAACACACCTGTGGGGATCTTTTGTCAACCCACCCCGCAAACACACCAGTCATAGGCATTTAGCCATTTATATCAAATTCGAATTGTGGACAAGCCACCAGAATAACAGAATATACTTGGCTTAGCCACCATACAAATTGTATCAAAACTGTTTAAAATTTTAAATTATGTATATTCCAAAGGAAGTATGGCACCACGGGTATCCGGCACCAAGTCAAGTAAGTTATGTTTTCAATTTATGATTATTGTGATATGACTGTAGGAATACTCTAGAACTTTTAGTTTTAGGAGTTGAAACTATAGAGATTGAGACTATAGGATGCGTTTGTGGAAACGACTTTACTTCCTATACTCCATAAAACATTGTTTAATAAACACTGAAATAGTATACTGATTCATAAGACTCGTAATAAGATTAAGTCGACATTAGTGAACATGAACGCTAGAGGACGTAGACGCGATAGATGTGGACGTGGTAGAGGCCGAGGTGTGCTAAGGCTAGATCTTCGGCACCGAGGCATGTGCCCGAAAGGAAGGCGCTGGCACCGCCAGTGGCTGAGATGGGATCTTATGATCGAGCTGGAGTTGACGAGCTGACTCAGATAGTTAAGGAAGTATTGGAGGAGGTTAAAGGAATCAGTGAAGCACTTCGAGTTGAGTGTGTGGACTGTAAGAAGAAATTCGATCGCGATTCTTTTGGGTCGCAGTCTCATTTCGTAAAGCGTGTTAAGGCACGTCCAAACTTTTCGGCTTGCGATTATTGCAGAAGGCGTCATCTGGGAGAATGCTGGAGGAGGTCAGGAGCATGCTTGAGACACGGGTCTAAGGAGCATAAGGCTCGGGATTGTTTCATCACCATCAAGTCAGGTATGTTTTGGTTGGACGTGATGATTGAATGTAGAAAATTTTAGGTATAAGTGGTAGATAACTGCTTGCTTCTGTGGTTAGATGTTTGGTTGCATGAAAGAGGATTCAAGATTATGTTAAAAGTACATTGGTGTTATTAAGATCAGAGTGAAGATCAGAGTGCACAGCGAAAGCATAGTGGTGTGTTTTGAGCGGTGTGTTAGTAGTTGGTTGGAAATTTCGAGGACGAAATTTCTTTAAGGAGGGTAGAATTGTAACGACCAGAAATTGGGCCTAGTAGGATTGGGCCCAATGGGCCTTGGACGTAGGAGTGTTTAAATTTTTTGAGAATAAGAGAACAGCATTATTTCAAGTTGGACTTATTAAGAAGGTGATTTTGGAGAGTTACGAGGTTTCTACGAAGTTCCGGGTTCAAGATAGGCTATAAGTAAATTTTTATATTTAGGCACTTTAAGGAGAGAAGGCAAGTGGCATTATGACTTAAGGAAATAAGTGAGCATTTTGCTAGCATAAATAAGCATTTGGTAAAGAGGATGTGGTGTCACTTGAAGAAGCATGAAGGGAAAGGGTTCGAATCCCATCTATTGCAATTTTGGATTTATTTTTTTGTGCTTTCTTTCCAAGTGTCGGTCATGGTAGTATTTAAGGCAAGGGAAGACTTTTTAATTATAGGAAGGTGGCTAAGGAAATATGGTAGGGAGGTAAATTAGGAGAAGTGAAGGAAAGAACTAAAAGAAAATGGCAAGAGAAGGGAACATGTTGGCTAATATTGTGGGTGATGTTTTGGAAAGATAATTGGGTCAACATCTATCCTTTGGACAAAAGATGCCACACGGTTTGTTAGGGAAAAAGGAGAGCAGAATTTTCTCTTTTCTCTTTAGTCATTTTGCTAAGTTTTAGTGCATGTGAGGTGTTTTTCTCTTTGAACAATTTGTGTCTTTTTTCCAAACTCTTTTCCCTTTTTGCTTTGGCCGAAATCTCCTAGTCCATTTGTCCATTTTTCTCTTTTTGTTTTGGTCGAAATCTTCAATGCATTCTTGGTCATTTCTCTTGATAGCCGAATTTCAATCATCTTCTCTTCTCCATCTTGCGAGTTGAACACATCTTCTTTAATCGAATCGTGTTCTAGTGAGTGGTCGTAAAGCACATTCTTGCCGATCCCTCTCTAGTCTTAAGTCAATCGATTGAAGTCGAATCTATCATCATTAAGGTAAGGGGTTCATTTTTGGATTTTTCGTTATATCTTTATTTGGCTATGTTGCAAATCGGATTGAAGTTCGACTAATCGATGATGTTTTAGGGACGAAATCACTCGATATTTTCTATTTGCTAATCCTTTGGATATAGTGGTAAGTGATGCAAGTGTAAGTAATACGTTGGGTATGAAATCTTTTGGAAATCCGAGGCTAACTTTTGGTTGGTATTGTTCTAGGATCAAAGAAGAGTGGTTCTTAAGGAAATCCAAATAAGGTGTGTAATCCCGTACCCTTCCGAATACATGTTTGAAATGGTGTGTAATCTCACACTTCTCTGAAAGTTTGCATGAAATATTCTGTGATTCGGTCGAAATACCGAAGAAAACCAGAAATCGGCATCCGTGATCACTTGGGCGTGCGTATGTCCGTAGTGGTAACCATATTTTGCAAAGAAACAGTTTGGTCAGCAGCAGTGACGTGAATTTGGAAAATAATGAAAAATAAGATAAATGGAATTAGAAAGTCAATAAGATATCGAATTAAAGCTTACTGTGTCTATTTTGATATGGAAGAAACGGAGAAGGAAAAGGAATTTTATATTCTGAGATATCTTAATTTTAGTGAGACTGGTTCTGATGGACTTCATGGTTCCCTGTTCTATCTTGGAAAAATCGTATAAAATTGTACATAGTAAATTAAGAGTTATAATTAATATGTATGGATTCCTTATTGAACCTATTTTCAATAGAAACAAGTGGGAGCAGCATATGAAAACCGTACAGTAAGATATTTGAAATTAAGATAAGAGAGGTCAGAATCGTTGGACAGTGAAACAAGGGAAATTTTAAGGAATAAACTGTACTAAATGGTTAATTCAAAAATTCTGGAAAAATTATCGTAAGAAGATATATGAGTCTAGTTTCAAGGAAAATTTACAGATCTAAATTTCGAGTTTCCTAATCTGAGTTATGGTCAGTTTAGTCAGTATGACACAGATGGACAGTTTCAATTTTTATGCCCCAAATTAGTAGTTAAGTCTGGGTTGCGAAATTACCATAATACCCTTAGAGGGTAAATTACCGAAAAACCCCTGGGTTGCGAGATTACCAAATTACCCTTAGTGGGTAAGATTACTGAATTACCGAAATGTCCTTATAGACCGATTTACCGAAATGCCCTTATGGGCCGAATTACGAAAATGCCCCTAATGGGCCGATCTGATGTATTGTTAATGGGTCGATTTGATATATATTGTTTTGTGGGCCGATTTTATATATTGCCTTAATGGGCCGAATTGATTGATTGCCTTAATGGGCCGAATTGATATACTGCCTTAACGGGCCGATTTGTTATATTGCCTTAATGGGTTGATTTGTTATATTGCCTTAACGGGCCGATTTGATATGTTGCCTTAACGGGCCGATTTGATATAATGCCCTAATGGGCTGATTTTGCAAAGTGTTAATGGGCCAAATTGTTTGTAATAAATCTCTGAGTTATTAATTATCGTAGTTATATTGTAAATATCATGATTTACTATGTATGTTACCCAAAACACTTAAGCAATTTATTAACTACTTGAAAACGTAATTATCTTTAAAAACCTTTTTGGTGGCAAAAGCATATTTGAGATAAACAATTTACAAAAATGTGATGTTAGAAATAGAGTTGCAGAAGTATTCTGAAATCGTTTCGGAAACGTAGATAAAATACAAATATTTTTGAGAGATTGATTGATGAGTCAACAATCAAGGTAGTGAACTTAAACCGTGACTTTTGAAAATATTGTTTGATAGTTCGAGAAAATAACTTCCGTGTTAAAATATTTATAAAGTTTATTATGAAATCCATTTGTTAATCGATTTTGGAAAACCTTTATTTAAGTTTTAGAAAAATTCTCGTTTTAAACAATTTAAGCAAAATAATAAGTATATCAACCATAAAGCAATAATAAAATACTCCGGAGGCCTTATTACAACTTAAACAAAAATAGCAAAATAATAAAATATACGGAAATAGAAATTTAAAATTCAATAACACCATTTCTGAAGTATGACATCCACCGAGTCATCCATGGGCCCAAGTCCTCAAATCACTTTGAGCATTACCTACAAGGGTTAAGAAAAGGGGGTGAGTTACAAGAACTCGGTGTGAAATCCCTTACTGTCATCCACTGGCTCGAACCCATATAGCAATCATCTTGGGCGTAATCCCTTTTGCATAACAATCTTAAAATGAAGCAAATGTATGAATGTATGCAACCCAACCCAACCTAGATATCCATCCGCTACACACCACCCGTACCATCCATCACACCTGTGGGGATCTTTTGTCAACCCACCCCGCCAACACACCAATCATAGGAATTTAGCCATTTATATCAAATTCGAATTGTGGACAAGCCACCAGAATAACAGAATATACGTGGCTTAGCCACCAGACAAAATGTGACAGAGTCACCAGATTATGTGGTAGAGCCACCAAATTTCACTTCCCCGATCATCAATATCCCAATCCCATGCAACTTATGTAAATGCAACATACATAGTAAATCATGATATTTACAATATAACCACGATAATTAATAACTCAGAGATTTATTACAAACAATTTGGCCCATTAACATTTTGCAAAAATAGCCCATTAAGGCAATCAATCAATTCGTCCCATTAAGGAAATATATCAAATCGGCCCACAAAACAATATATATCAAATCGGCCCATTAACAATACATCAGATCGGCCCATTAGGGGCATTTTCGTAATTCGGCCCATAAGGGCATTTCGGTAAATCGGTCCATAAGAACATTTCGGTAATTCGGTAATCTTACCCACTAAGGGTAATTTGGTAATCTCGCAACCCAGGGGTTTTTCGGTAATTTACCCTCTAAGGGTATTATGGTAATTTCGCAACCCAGACTTAACTACTAATTTGGGGCATAAAAATTAAAACTGTCTATCTGTGTCATACTGACTAAACTGACCATAACTCGGATTAGGAAACTCAAAATTTAGATCCATAAATTTTTCTTGAAACTAGACTCATATATCTTCTTACGATAATTTTTCCAGAATTTTTGACTTAACTATTTAGTACAGTTTATTCCTTAAAGTTTCCCTTGTTTCACTGTCCAACGATTCTGACCTCTCTTATCTTAATTTCAAATATCTTACTGTACGGTTTTCATATGCTGCTCCCACTTGTTTCTATTAAAAATAGGTTCAATAAGGAATCCATACATATTAATTATAACTCTTAATTTACTTTTTACAATTTTATACGATTTTTCCAAGACAGAACAGGGAACCATGAAGTCCATCAGAACCAGTCTCACTAAAATTAAGATATCTCAGAATATAAAATTCCTTTTCCTTCTCCGTTTCTTCCATATCAAAATAGACACAGTAAGCTTTAATTCGATATCTTATTAACTTTCTAATTACCTTTTTCCTATTTTTCATGATTTTTCAAAATCACGTCACTGCTGTTGACCAAAACTGTTTCATTGCAAAAATATGGTTACCACTATGAACCTACGCACGCCCGAGTGATCACGGAAGCCGGTTTCCGGTTTTCTTTGGTATTACGACCAAATCACAGAACATTTCATGCAAACAATCAGAGAGATGTGAGAACACACACCATTTCAAACATGTATTCGGAAGGGTACGGGATTACACACCTTATTTTGATTTCCTAAAGAACCACTCTCCGTTGATCCTAGAACAATACCAACCAAAAGTTAGCCACGGATTTCCAAAAGATTCATACTCAACGCATTGCTTACACTTGAATCACTTACCACTATATCCGAAGAATTTGCAAATAGAATATATCGAGTGATTTCGTCCCTAAAACATAATCGATTAGTCGAAACTTCAATCCGATTTGCAACATAGCCAAATAAAGATATAACGAAAAATCCGAAAATGAACCCCTTACCTTAATGATGATAGATCCGACTTCAATCGTTTGACTCAAGACTAGAGAGGGATCAACAAGAATATCCTTTACGACTACACACTAGAACACTATGAAAGGAAAGATGATCACGCTTAGAGAGAATAGAAGAAATGATGTTTTCGGTTAAGAAAACCATCCCAAGACAAGGGCACAAAATTCGGCATGGAGAAAAGAAAAATACAATGATAGAATAGATTCTCTTACCGATCTGATTAAGAAGAGTTTTTTCCCACACGAAGGTGAACGAAATGATGAAGGAATAGGATGATAATGGGTTCGGCTATCAAAGGGAAAAGAAGCAAAGATGCCTTGAGGGTTTCGGTCAAAACAAGAGAAAAAGATGCCCTCTTTTTGGCTTTGGAGTTTCGGCAAAGAGGGAAAAATTGGAGAAAGCAAAAGACACCAAAATGCTGAGGAGAAAACAACCTCTTCAAGCACCAAAAATTTGCAAATTCCTATAGAAAATTCGGCTATCACAAACCCCCCTCCAAAACCATTATCATCTTTTCCAAAAGATGAACATTAACCAATTAAAATCTTTCCAAAACACCTTCCACACTATATGCCAACATGTTCCCTTATCCTTCCTTTTCTTTCATTTCTTTCCCTCTTTTTCCCTTATCTTCCTCCTTACCATATTCCTTAGCCTCCTTCCAAAATTAAAAATTCTTCCATACCATATTAAAGCCTTGGCCGACACTTACCTTATTAGTACAAAAATTTAATCCAAAATATTTGCACTTGGTGGGATTTGAACCTCTTCCCTTAAAGTCCTTCATGTGGCATCATATCCTCTTTACCAATTGCTCATTTATGCAAGCAAATTACTCTCTTATTTCCATAAGCCTTGATGCCACTTACTATCTCTCCTTAAAGTGCTTAAACACAAAATTTTTCCTATAACTTAACTTGAACCCGGAACTTCCTAGAAACCTCGTAACTCTCCAAAATCACCTTCCTAATAAGTCCAACTTGAAATAATGCCGTTCTCAAATTCCCATGAATTTTAAAACGCTTCTACGCTCAAGGTCCAATGGGCCCAATAGGTCCAATTCTACTAGGCCCAATTTTGGGATGTTACACAATTGAATGAAACAGTAAATTAATTCAGATCCATGCTTCAACCATTAAAGAAAAATAAAGGTTTTATCATGTAAATCCAGCCCTATGAGATTTAGCTCATGGGTTGGCATATAAACTTCAAAACCAAAATAACATCCAAAACTATTTTCATCATTCAATTTATGGGAAAACAAAGTAATAAAAATGGAGGACTTCGGGAAGACAGCTTTCGCATGTCCAGTTCAAACTCCAACGGCACAGTGAGTGGTGGCTAAGAGGGACTGCATTCGTCTTCCTCCTTCTGTCTTTACTCAGTGCTACCCTCTATTTTTACCTAAGGATCTCCTCCTCTTTGTTGACGTTCTCTCTTGTTCGCCCTTTAGGGTTTCCTCCTTTGGCTTTTTATAAGATTTTTCCCTAGGGTAAATCTAACAACCTAAGATATCTTTTCCTCTTTTTTAGATTTTCTTTTTGGATTAATATTCCTTCCTTTAGGGTAGGTGGTTATCAGCCCATGATCTCATGATCTTTTTCCACTTTTTTAGGCTGATTTTTCTGGTACATGTAGAGTTGGGCTGAGACTGGTATGTGTTAACTATTGACTCGGTCATCTTCCTGGAATTGACATGGCATACAAGTTGGAAAACTGTCCAACCTTTTGCCCCAACAAACCTCTATTCCTTTATTTCTTTCTCCACATCCTGCACCTGCCAAACCACCAAACACAACCCTGCCACATGCAATTAAAAGTAACAAATAATAATATTTAAGCACTGTCCAAGCTCCTTATGCAACATTCTAAAAATGCTAAAATAATATCTTAAAATGCAACTAAGTTCACTTAAGTACAGACAATTGACCCAGTCTAAAGGCATGAATTATAACTCTTTTCAAGAGTTATCACACCCCCAAACCTAAGTTATTGCTTGTCCTCAAGCAAGATATGCATTAATATATGAACGTAAGAATTACCATTGCAACATAATCACATTTGCACTGTTAGACCATTTAAAGAGCATCTTGTACTTCAGTTCTCAACAATCTTCTATGTCTACAAATTTGATCAAGTGTCATAAGCTTATTTAGCAAAGGCAGTGCAGAAAATATTGCCTTAAAAGAAATATTAATCCTAAGTATTCATGCAATTTTCACTATAGCAAGTACCTTCTAATTTACTTAGTTCATCTTTTAACTAACTCAATTTTCCTTCTTTTTCTTTTCATCTAGCCTTATACATACTCAAATACATACATATCCATTTATTATACCTTTTTTTCTTCTTCTTTTTTTACTAGGGGATTCAACTGGTCACATGATTCTTTGACTTGACAATTTCAATGGAGCGTACACTAAATTGCCGAATACTCAATCATGTCACGATTTGGATACTCACTCATCAAGCTAAGGCTTTTGACTAAAAAGATGGATGGAGCAAAAAATTCCCCATTTAGCTGCTTAGCTCGTTACTACAGTGGAGTGCCCCTAATTTTCTTTATTACACACTCTTACTCAAACTCACCTTTCTAGTCAACAACACGATGGAGCAAACAAAGTGGTGCTAACTTACTCGGCAGTTCTAAGCAATTGAGTTTTTGATGGCATTTTTTTAAAGAATTTTCTTAGACATTACCACTTTATTCATTATTGAGTATTGCCATGTTACCGAATATATCTTCAAGAGTCTCTAAGTTTATCAAAAGAAACTTACTATAGATCAATTGTAATCGGAATTAGGACATCCTAATTTTAGGGATCAATTTACAAGCAAACTATCCTAAGCTAAAATCACTTAATCCACTGTCACAACTTTCTAAGTTTATCGAAGAATTAAGCTTTTCATCGAACATCACAGACAAAAATGTAACAGCCCAATTTCGGTGAAATTGGAACAGTGGTTTCGGGACCACAAATCCGAGCCGAAAATAAAATTTATTTTTATTTTATTATATGGACCGTATTATGTTAGAAAAGTCATGAGAAAATTTTGATACGAAAATTTTATCGATTATGTGTTTAATTACGGGAATGACTAAATCGCATAAAATGCAAAAGTTAAATTCTAGTAGCTATAAGGATTAAATAGCTATGGAATTCAAAAATAGAGGTCCTTATATGGTTATTAGACCATTAAAGAGAAGTATGTAGATATTTTGGTATGACTCATTCATGGAAAAATAAAAAAAGGCTAAGGACTAAATTGGAAAGATGAAAAGTTATTAAATGAAAATTTAATTAAATGAAAAAGAAAACAATTTCATATCATCTTCCCCAAATATTTCCATGGAAACCCTCGGAGAGAGGAAGAAGACTTATCAAGCATATTTGGGTAAGTAATCAAGCCCCGTTTTTAACAATTTTGATATTTTTGAAACCGGGATAGCTTAATCTATCTATTTGGGGGATTAATTTGAAAATTTATCAAGGTATGAAATTTGGTTCATGGATGAATATGCTGAAAATTAGAAATTTATGGTAGAAATGAAAGGTTGTTGATAGATAAACAACTTTTACAAAGTGATTTTTGATGAAAATATGATTTAGGGACTAAAATGTAAAGTTGTGAAATTTGATGAAAAATTATGAATTTTTATGTATACATGTGCTGTAAATTTTGTAATGGATTTTGGTTAGGCTTGGAATAGGGAGTAAATTGCACTAGTTTCATTTTCCGAGCCTAGGGACGAAATGGGAATTTATGGAAAAGTTAGGGGCAAAATGGTAATTTTGCCTAGGATTAAAATTGAGTCCACTTGAATAAGAAATATGATAAATTGATGTTAAATTTACTCGTATAGATTCGGATAGACCAAATTCGGAATTAGAACGAGGAAAGAGGAAAATGTCAGATTAGTAGATTTTACGTACACGGGCATTGTCAAGGTAAGTTCGTGTAACTAAATTGTGTTTATTTACATGCTTGCATTGATTGTGTTTATGTAAATTGTATAAATTTCATAAATATGTGACATGATTACATATCCGATAAAGCTCGATAAATGAAAATGTTTAAATTAAATGATAATGCCCGATAAATGATAAACGATAAAAATGTTACTTATATGCTTGAAATGAATGTGGAATGTGTTTATTTGAATTATATGAATGTTGTGGATGTATGAAATAACCACATGCCGATAATGCTTGAGAAAAATGTTTAAATCCCGGTTGAATAAAATGGAAAATCGATGGATATGTGATTTCTCGAAATGAATGAGGTCCTGCATTTGTTGCTGACGGGATTTAGCTCAGACAAGAAATCCTATTGACCTCATTATAGAAAGGATTTAGCCCGGACAGGTAATCCTGATATAAGTCCTCTCGAGCATATGTTATGGATTGGATTTAGCCTGGATTGGTAATCCTATTGTTTACATGTGTGGCTCGAGAGCATACTCCCTGAAATAGTACCCTATGGGTACCATTGAATACGAATTGACGAATCCTGATTTGTACACCACGAGTGTACTACCTGTGTATCCATCGATATTTCAGATAAATTCAACGGGTAAAAGTTCTTGACATGAGAATATATGAATAAGAAACGAGTTATTACGCATATCGGCCTGAAATGCATGAAAATGACGATACGTGATAATTGATATATGGAAATATGAAATGATGATATTGTACATGGAATTTATTTGATGAGTATATACACCCTTGATTATAGACTTATACACCTTGAGTGTACTAATTGTGATCTTGATATTCCGAGGTAATATGAGTAAAGTTCTGATATGAAATGATCTGAACTCCAAATGAACTAATATGAAATAATACTTGTAATAATGAGATGAATTATGCATGTTGAATGCATACATGTTGTGGAAAGCATATGTGCTTGGAAACTTGATTGTTGTTGAGCCAATATATATGATTTGATGTTATTATAGAATGTATGACTAACAAGGGAAATGAGGATGTGTGTAGGGCTTGAGGTCAAATTGATTGAATATGCCTTACATAGTTACCTCAAAATAGAATGAATGGTAAGTTAAGTACCATGTTATACGAACTTACTAAGCATTTTATGCTTACTTAGTTTTATTTCCCTGTTTTAGAGTAAATCGGAAGCTCGTCGGATTGGAAGCTTGGAGGAGATCACTCAACTATCTATCGGCCCATGTCGGTACAATATGGTAAAGCAATTATGGTTACAATGGCATGTATAGGTTATATTGACCCTATTGGCATGTAAATGTAAATGATGCTCTTAATCTAGCCATTGGAATGACTAGTAATGGTTTGTTTTGATATATTTGTAATGTCATACTATGGTAGCCATATATGTGTTAAGTAGTTGATCAAATTCTGTCTATCATATGGACTAAACCAAGGTAAGATTATAATCATGAATGCATGTAATGATATGCCATGTTGAATGATGGAGTTTGCTTAACTTGAATGCTTGAAATGGTTGGTATTTGGATGTGAGTTTAAGTGCAAGTCATTGGTGTGATATTGGGTGAGAAATGAAGCTAGAGATGGCTTTATTTCGTCCACACGGGCAGACACACGGGTGTGTGTCTAGACCGTGTGTGACACACGGCCTGGTACATGGGCGTGTGGTTAGGCCATGTGTCCCCTGCACCTTAAATTTGAGAAACAGAATGCTCAGAATTGAGCACATGGGCAGAGACACGAGCATGTGTCTCAGCCGTGTGAAAGACACGACCTTGAACACGAGCGTGTGTCTTGGCCGTGTGAAACCTGCACCTGATTTCGAAAGAATTTAATTAACCACATGGCCTTGCACACGGGCGTGTGGCATGGCCGTGTGCACAAGTCAAAGAGTTACACGGGGTCGAACACGGCCTGTAGCACGGGCATGTCCTAGGGTCACACGGGCGTGTCCCTTGGACCACACGGGCATTTGAGCCCTGCACCTCGGGAAATTATTGAAATTTTGCGAAAAATTCTTAGAGTTTCCGATTATGTCCCGACTCGATTCTAATGCTTGTATTGGGCCTCGAGGGTCCATTTAAGGGACGATATGAAAAATCTCTAAAAATGAACAATGATTGACATGAAATGTCTGTAAATGTTCAAAAGAATTTCGGTAACGCTCCATAACGCTACTCCGGCGACGGATACGGGTTAGGGGTGTTACAAAAAACACACTCATCACAGTCTAAACAATTCCTAGTAGTCATGTGTGCCATGGAAAAATGAATGACAAATGAACAAAAAATAGTAAAACAATATGTTCAACTAAATATCTAATGCAGTTTAGATGCACAATACACCCCCAAACCTAAGGGATGTATTGTCCTTAATGCATGTACAGATATGTAACATGAAACAAAAAAGATAGATATGCACAGAAACTGTCATGGCAAAAGAAATAAAATGCATGATATAAGAAAAAAAAACTTCCCTGGCTTGGACTAAAGTGTAGTTACTTCATTCTGTCCAGCGTGTGGATTTATGGGCACTGACTTTATCAGTCTTCGTGAATTTAGAAAAAAAGCTACTCATTTATTCAAGAATAAAAGTAGAAATGAAAACACCATGAAATAATTAAATATAACCAATAATAAAGACGAAACTAAAGTAAAGCAATTAAATAAAAGAAAAAGAAAAGGAAAAAATATAAAAAAAAAACACAACTGCCAACTTAAGCATTGTGGAGGTCGATGGATTGCTTGTCCCATTCCACATGAGCACCCCAGTAGTGCTTCAAGCGTTGTTCATTAACTTTAAATGTGACCCCAATTTTCATGTCTCTGACATCAACAGTTCCATGAGGATATATGTGAGCTACCAAACAATGTTCATTAAAATTGAAAGGTCTATTTTGCTCCAGCAAAGTGCACAAGGGTCTCCGCTCAAATGAATCTTCATCACTATCAGAATTTTTGTGGCAAAATCTCATGAACTCTTCCTCTACTACTATTTCTATCAAGTCAATGGCACGACATTCTTCATTCTCATCAGCACATTTTAGCGCATTAAATACATTAAACGTGACCTGCTGATCATTCATCCTCATGGTTAGTTCACTTTTCTACACATCGATTAAAGTTCTACCTGTAGCAAGAAAAGGTCTTCCAAGAATTATTGGCACATTTTGGTCAGCTTCAAATTCTAAAGTAAGGAAATCCACAGGAAAAATAAATTTATCTCAGCACGTATTCAATTTTACCTTCTGGATGGGCGTAGGATCGATTAGCTAGTTGCAAAGTAAGCGTAGTAGGTCTTGCTTTCCTAATTCCTAGCTTCCTGAAAATAGACGTAGGTATTAGATTTATACTCCCTCCTAAGTCACATAACGCCTTACCAATATAACAATGTCCAATTGAACATGAGATAGTGAAACTCCCTGGATCCTTCAACTTTGGAGATAGTTTATTCACCAACATTTTTGTGCACCTTTTGGTGAGAGCAATAGTCTCAAATTCTCCCAATCTACGCTTCTTCGACAATATATCTTTCATAAATTTCACATAATCTGACATTTGCTCTAAAGCTTCTACTAGCGGTATGTTAATATGGAGTTGCTTCAAAACATCCAAAAATATTTTGAATTGGGCCTCTTGTTTACAATTGTGGAATCACTGAAGAAGTGGTAGAGGTGGTCGTCCTTCAGGTTGATGATATTGTTTTGCTGTGACATTTCCACCAGGAAAATGATCTGAATTTTCTACGACAGGTTATTGTTTTATCTTTTCAGTTGCAATGTGCTTTTCAGACGGTTCTAAATTCTTTTCCTGGTCGAGTCTGGAATTGTCCTCTTCTACCGTGGTATCTTGAACAACTTCATCCAATTGAGTCCCACTTTTAAGGGTGATTGTTTTGCAATGCTCTTTTCCTTGTGATCTCGAATTCTTAGTATCACTTGGAAATGCTCCTTGTGGACACAAATTTAGAGCGTTCGCTATTTGCCCTACTTGATTTTCAAGAGCTCAGAGAGGCGCAACCTGACTCTGAATCAAAACATCATTTTTACCATATATTACTTCAACAAAGCTTCAATAGAATTAGAAGATGATACCTAACCTTTTTTAGCATTTTTCCTCGGCATAGGATGATTATAACCAGGCGGTGCATTGTGGATATTCAGTCTTGCAACATTGTGTGAACTCCCTGCACCTTGATTATTCCAACTAAAATTTGGATGTTGTTTCCACCCTGAATTGTAAGTCTTGGAATAAGGGTTATTACTTCAGTTAAAATTACCCATGTAGTATACCGATGATGGGTTTGATGGGCCTTCATCAAACACATGGTCTTCGCCATAATAAACGTATGACAATTCAGCTGAGTTCATCTCCTGAGTTGCAGTGGGCTTCTTCATTGTTTTGATCATATTAGCTAAAGAAGATACCTAGGCTTTCAATGAAGTAATTGTGTCAAGCTTCATGGTACTAGCAGCTCTCTTGCACGTCCCAAATCTTATGGTAGGGAACTGGTAGTCATTGTTGGCAATCTTTTCCAAGATCTCATATGCTTCGTTGTAAGATTTATCCAACAATGTACCATTGGTAGATGCATAAACTACCATTCTCGTATGTTTGTTCAACCAATTGTAAAACATCTCCATTTGAGTCCAGCGCTGAAATCCATGCATCGGACATTTCTGAATTAACTCTTTAAATCGTTCCCAGGCTTCATATAATGTTTCATCCTCTAATTGCCAAAAATATGTGATGTCATTTCTAAGCTTGGAATTCATGTTCAGTGGATTATAATGTAGTAAAAACCTCTAGAAAAGATCATTCCATGATGCCATTATTCTTGACGGCAAAGCATTCAGCCATGCTCTCCTTTGATCTCTTAAAGAATATGGAAATAGTTTAAGTCATAGAGAGTCTTCAGGAACACCCTGCTGCCTAAACGAGTCACAAACCTCTAGAAAAAGTCTTAAGTGTAGTCTTGGATCTTTAGAGGGCAGTCCACCAAACTGTCCTACTGTTTGTAACATCTAAAACATTACCAGTTTTAGCTCAAACTACTGTGCTTATATTTGTGCTCTAACTATCCCTGAATTCAGGTCATCCAAAATTGGCACGACATGCTCCACAGATTGGTCTATCTCGGTCATCTATCACATCACAAACATGAGGATTAACACCCTAACAATTAAAATTATCATTCATATCAGGTATCACCCTACGAGTAAGGGGATTAACATCTTGACCATTCTGATTAACATTGAGACCAGGATCATTCCTGTTCCTAGCCATTTTTTGCAATTCTTTCTACCTTCTTCGAAAGTTCTCTCGATCTCTAGGTCAAAAGGATACTCTTTGTAACACCCCTCACCCGTATTCAACACTGGAATAGGGTTACGGAGCATTACCAAACTTACAAAACAATTAAACAACTATTTAACTGATCGTTAACGTCAGAGTCTTAAAAATTTATATAAAGAATGATCGAGCCTGGAAACTAACTGTGACGACGATTGAGGCAAGTGCACCTATCGAACAGTAGTATAGCTTAGTGGCAAGACCGGATTGTCAAACCCAAGGGAACCAGAAGTACTAATACTAACTTTCTTTTTATTATTTAGCCTAAGAAACAAGGGAATTTGTTGTTTAAACTAAAATTAACTAACTACTAAGCTAAAGACGCTAAAACAAAGAGAACGAATTTGGGAAAATACTCGTGAGAAAAATCAATTGATTAAGACGATACCCAAGGAAGAATCCACCTAGACTTCACTTGTTATCTAACTCTGAACCAGACGATTTATTCACTTGACTTGATCCGTAAGATTCCCTAATGTATATTAATCCCTCTCTCGAGGCGACTAACGTCTAACCCTAGGTAGATTAACTGAAATCTCTTTCTAATTAAAACCCCTAGAATTGCATTAACTCGATCTATGGACTCCCATATTAGGTTTCACCCTAATCCAGCAAAATTTTATCACCCTATGTCTAGGCGCGCGAGCAACTCCACTTAACTATGCTGGATCTACTCTTAGGCAGGGACTTTTGCTCCACCACCTAAGCACATCAGTACTTGAATCAATATCCTGGAATATCAAAGCAAGAATTAAGAACACATAATTAAGAAAAAATCAAGTATTTATCATATAGTTCAGCAAACGATAACAAGATCCGTTTTAGGTTTCATCCCCCTCAGGTATCTTAGGGTTTAGTTCATAATTATAAAAGAATACATCTCAGAAGAAAAGATAAAACAAAACATAAGAAAAACCCTAAGACCCCCTAAAGGAATTGAAGAGAAGATCTTCCGTCTTGAGTATGACTCTGGCTTCTTGAGATGAATCAATTGGATTTCTTTGAGTAAATCCCACGATTCTGACCTCTCCGGCTTGGCTCATTGGCCTAGCTGGACGCCCCCCTGAAGGTTGGCCTCTAGGGTGTTTATATAGGCTTTTGGAATGGCTTTCTTTGCCTCTAAGTACCCTAATCTGAATAGAATTCTTCTTTGTCACATCAGGGACACGCCCAAGGCACACGCCCGTGTAAATTGTGGCCAGGCCGTGTTCGAACCTGCTGAAAAATCACGGCCGTGCGGTCTTGGGCCCAGGCCGTGTCAATTTCGTGATATGGCCCATTTACTCTGTTTGAGGCCCGTTTCTCGTTCTTTTTATCCTCTGGTGCTCTCTTAAGTATAAAACATGAAATTAAAGTATTAAGAGCACCAAATTACACAATTCAAGGGGTAAATCATCCAAAAGTATGCTAAATATGGGTTTAAAACATGTTGTTATTATGGTTTATCAAATACCCGCACACTTAAGCTTTTGCTTGTCCTCAAGCAAAATTCTCAACTCACAATTAAAACAAACTTCCTCGATTCATAATATTCATCAATAATGTTTTTTCATAATTCAAAGATAATTCATACATGGATAATTCAACTCAAAGAGTCCTAAAGATTCAAACAATCTAAGTCATACATTTTGTAGCATGAGAATATAGGTGTTTCCCCTCATCTAAATAATTACCTCTAATTCAAAATCGACAAGGATTGACATCCTTACTAAAGATTCACTCAAATCACTCGAGGTGTTTAAGGTTCAGGAAAAAGCACTCATAAGTCAAACATGAAAAGTTAATCCCATAGGCTTGCATGAAAATCAAATCTCCACCACTATAATATGAGATGATACACAAATCAAAAAGTCTTTAACAGGGTTGTAACGGGGCTTGGGTTAAAGGTGTGGATAAAGGCTGAATTAGAGAGTTAGTATCGAGACTAAATTGAAAAATTACCTAACTAGAAAGTTGTATTAATACTAAATAATTACATCACGGAAACTTAATACTAATAACATGAGCTTCTTTTAAAGATAATGAAATTAACAGTTTAAGCTCAAATAACATAGAGCTAATAATGAATATACTTCGTTCATTTTTTTAAAGAACAAATCAAGTAATAATAAGATAGAATTTAACAACTGATAAAGAAAATAGTTAAGTAATCGATCAAATCAAATCTCGATATAGGGGTAGTCAAGAAGAATGGTGATAACGAATACAAAGGGTTTTGGGTTAATATTAGTGGGTGAGTCAATAAAAAGGGTTGTTAGGATCAAAGAGGTTCACTAGGGGTTAATTGTGAAGGTAGGCTTTTTATGGAGTAAGTGGGTTAAAACCTAGGTGCCTTTATCATCTTAGTATATCAAATCAAAGGTGTGGTCTTGACATGTATAATCGAAGCAAGTTCTAGAATAACAAATCAATCTTGACACACTCATAATCAATAAAGTGAGCAAGAAAAAGAATATATGCTCTAAAAGGCTCAAAATCTCACAAAAATTATGGGCTTTTTGACATCAACCTTGTAAATTTCAAATTTCAAGGTAATAACTAGATTCAGGTAGACAACCTAAAAATTTTTAATTTTTGAAAAATAGACTTATCATGCTTGATTCTCTATTATCTTAAAGTTTAAATATCAATGCACAATTAACTATGAATTAATCCAAATCATATCAATAAGAATCATAAATCAGGGGAAATTCTATTCTAATAGTAATATGATAAATTTTACTTAAGAAACAAGATCTAAATTAGGATTTGAGAATAATGAAAAAAATTAGGCACTTTTAATATTCACCCCCCCACACTTAAGATGTACATTGCCCTCAATGTAAAAAGATAGATAAAAACATTATAGTAAACAATAAAAAGATAGGGATAGAAGTGAAACTCCCTGAATTCTGGATGGCTTCCTTGAGTTGGGAGTGGTCGTGGTGTGGTGGCCGCCCACTATTATTGCGCTAGATAAAGAAATTGGGTAGCCCGTGAAGAAATAGCCAGGAAATAGTAAGACATATTTAAAATAAACTAATTATGTATTTAAAGACAAGAAAGATAAAGAAAAAGAAAATAGAAAGTAAAATAAAATTAAAAGAATAGATAAATAGACTGAAAAGTCCTTGTTGTTAGATGGTTCGCGAAGTGGGTGTGATTTCTAAGGCCGTGGTGTGTGATTCCCAAGCAGCTTGAAGAACCTAAAAACAAGAAACTAAAATAAGATACACTAAATTTAGTGGAAGAGAAGTTTAGATAAGGAAAATAAAGGAGAAGTGAAAAGAAAAATAAAAGTTAAATGGCCTCAAAGACCCTTGGCTTGTCGAATAATTGAAGCGGCTGGCATGAACTTATGTAGATCGATCTCCCACAGGTATACTGTGCTTGGATCCTTCCGCTTCTTCGACATGGATGTGGTGGAGGTCAAGAGTTTGGGGAAGATCTAAAGAAGAAAAGTATGGAAGGGGAGGGGTTTGAAGAATAGGATGGGAGAAAGAAGGTGGGGAGTAGGTGAGAAAAAGGAGGGGGGTTTAAATAGGATTTTCAGGTCTGGTACACCCCCACGCCCGTGTACCATGGGCGTGTTGGGTCACACGGCCGTATCGCACGGCCATGTTGTGCTTCATTCATTTCTCCCACGCCCGTTTCGTGGTCACCATGCCCATGTTTTATGAAACAGTGTCGACCACGGCTGTATCACACGGCCGTGGTGTCTAGTCGGAGCCCGTGTGACTTCCCTCAGTGTCGGCCACGACCATATCGCACAGCCGTGGCAATTTATAGTCGTCTGTGATTTGGGGATCTTTCGTCATTGGCTCGTACTACCTCTGCTATGTCAGTACGGGAGTCCGTAATATCCACACGGCCACGGCCACAGTCGTGTGCAAGGCCGTGTGGTATGGAAATCTACACCTTGTTTAGTTAATAGTTAGTTGCTAGAAAGGAGAAATAAAAGTAAATAAAATAAACTAAAATGTAAAGAGTAACGGAGTTATTGCTCGGTTGCCTCCCGAGAAGCGCTCGTTTAAAGTCTTAAGCTAGACTTACCTCTCATTTGCATAATCAGGGTGGTTTGAAGAGTTGAACATCTTTCCTCATGCTATCAGTTCTACTATCATGATAAAGTTTGAGTCGAGTAGTGTTTACTTTAATAGTGCCAAATATAGGATTACTTACCTCGACTGTTCCATATGGGAAAACCTTGATTACCGTAAAAGGGATTTCTTTGTTTATATTAGGGTCAGGAGGAGATATTCGAGGGTCTGCTTTATCTAATAATACCTGATCTCCGATTTTGAATTTGTTAGTCCCATAGAGTGGCTTGGGTTCTGCTTCGTGTATCCCTAGTTTCTCCTTGAAGTGTGTCTTCCACTCGTCTAGTTCATCAATATAAAGCCTTCGATCTTCAAGAATTATTTCCTTGTTGTTATGAGATGTAGGATCTGGCTCAGGTGTGTAGTTCTGTGGTGCTTTCTGAAAAGAAGGTTTAACTAATTGGTTATCAATAGAATTTATTTTCTCACCTTGGTTGCTCGATGTCCTAGTGAATCGAGAGCACAAGAGACGATTGATTAAATCACCTACACGGAGTATTAATTTACCTGTGCCCACATCAATTTTAGTTCTTGCAGTTGCTAAAAAGGGTCTCCCTAAAATTAAGGGGATACTATTGTCCTCATCTATGTCTAAAACTACAAAGTCTACTGGGAATACGAATTTATCAATCTTTACTAGCACATCTTCGATTATACCCCTAGGAATTCGAATAGTTTTATCAGCTAATTGAATGCTCATCCTAGTTTGTTTGGGTTTCCTAGACCTAGTTGTTTAAACAATTTATAAGGCATAATATTTATGCTTGCCCCTAAATCAGCTAACGCGTTATCAATAGATAAACTACCAACTAAACATGGAATTGTAAAACTCCTTGGATCTTTTAATTTGCGTGGTAATTTATTTTGTAGAATTGTTGAGCACATTGCATTTAGCTCCACATGCGACGACTCGTCTAACCTCCGTTTGTTTGTCAGAAGCTATTTTAAAAATTTCCTCAAATCTGGCATCTGCGAAAGGGCTTCAAGAAACGGTAAGTTAATATGTAATTTCTTTAAAAGTTTAAGAAACTTACCAAATTGTTCCTCTGTGTCGTCTTTCTTCAACGCATCGGGGTATGGTATACGAGGTTGGTACTCTTTAATTATCGGTTTAAACATCACGACTTACCTCGTTCTTACATTCCTCTACCACATTCTCTTGGCTTACCTTAGGCTCATCTAACCCTACACTTTCTGGTGTTTATGGCTTGAAGTTGCTCCTTTGGGTTAGTTTCGGTGTTGCTTGGCAATCTACCTTGTGGTCGTTCGACATGATCTTGGTAAGTTGACCTACGATTCTGGATCTCTTGAATCGATGCTTCTTACTTTTTGAGTGCTTTGTTTGGTGTTTTGGAAGCGTGTTTTACATCACGGTTGTGAATTTTGTCAGCATCTCTTCAAGGTTCGGCTTCTTTTCCTATGGGTAGGGCTATTGTTGGAAGTTTGGAGGGGGTTGTTGTCTTTGATTTCCTTGACCACCCCATGAGAAATTGGGGTGATTCTTTCAACCTGGGTTGTAAGTATTGCTATAAGGATTATTTTGAGATCTAAAATTATTACTTACATAGTTCATTTGTTCGCCTTCTATGCCATGTCCGTAGGGTGGGTACTCAGGATTCGCCATACCTCTACTTGCTTCGCACTTCATAACGGGTTGTACCTGCAAAGAACCACATAGACCATCAACCTTCTTATTTAACATCTCTACTTGGTTTGATAGCATGGTTACTGCGTCGAGGTTGAAAACACTGGTAGCTTTCGTGGGCTTTGTCCTCGTGACTTGCCACTGATAGTTATTCAGTGACATCTCCTTTATAAATTCGTAAGCTGCTTCAGGTGTTTTATTATTCGGGGGTTACTGCGTGCCGAATCAATCAATCAACTTTACTGGTTGAAGGGTTTACACCGTTATAAAAGGTTTGAACCTGTAGCCATAGAGGTAGTCCGTGGTGAGGGCACCTTTTCAATAAGTCCTTGTAGCTTTCCCATGCATCATAAAGTGTCTCTAAATCCATCTGCACAAAAGAAGAGATATCATTCCTTAACTTGGCCGTTTTGGCCGGCAGAAAATATTTTAATAAAAATTTGGTCATTTGATCCCATGTAGTGATTGATCCTCGGGGGAGAGAATGCAACCACTGTTTGGCTTTATTCCTCAACGAAAAGGGAAATAACCGAAGACGTATGGCATCATCAGAAATGCCATTTATTTTGAAGGTATCACAGAATTCTAGAAAATTTGCTAAGTGTGTGTTAGGATCCTCATCCTGCAAACCATCAAACTGAACGAACTGTTGTATCATTTGTATAGTGTTAGGTTTCAATTCGAAATTATTTGCAGCAATAGTAGGTCTAACAATACTTGATTCAGTTCCAGTTAAATTAGGTTTAGCATAATCATACATAGTTCGAGGAGCATGATTTTCGGCCACCTCTGGAGGTAGCAGATTATTCTCAGCCATCTCTTCGGTGGTGTTGGTTTCGTCTTCTTGCTCTTCTTGTATGTAATTTAAGCTTCGCCTTATTTCTCTACGATTTCTACGAACGATACCTTCAATATCACTATCGTAAATTAGGGGTCCTGTCGGGTTCCTTCTAGTCATAAACTAGAGGTACCTGCAAGGAACAAATAAAAGAAGAAAAATTAGCAAAGTTAAAAACAAAATAAAAGTAAATTGCAAAAATAAAAAAAAAATGGCTAAAGTAATAAAAATTGAGCGTTCTTAATATTTTGGTTCCCCGGCAACGGCGCCAAAAACTTGATCGTTAACGTCAGAGTCTTAAAAATTTATATAAAGAATGATCGAGCCTGGAAACTAACTGTGACGACGATTAAGGCAAGTGCACCTATCGAACAGTAGTATAGCTTAGTGGCAAGACCGGATTGTCGAACCCAAGGGAACCAGAAGTACTAATAATAACTTTATTTTTATTATTTAGCCTAAGAAACGAAGGAATTTGTTGTTTAAATTAAAATTAACTAACTACTAAGCTAAAGACACTAAGACAAAGAGAACGAATTTGGGAAAATACTCGTGAGAAAAACCAATTGATTAAGACGATACCCAAGGAAGAATCCACCTAGACTTCACTTGTTATCTAACTTTGAACAAGACGATTTATTCACTAGACTTGATCCGTAAGATTCCCTAATGTATGTTAATCCCTCTCTCGAGGCGAGTAACGTCTAACCCTAGGTTGATTAATTGAAATATCTTTCTAATTAAAATCCCTAGAATTGCATTAACTCTATCTATGGACTCCCATATTAGGTTTCACCCTAATCCGGAAAAATTTTGTCACCCTATGTCTAGGCGCGCAAGCAACTCCGCTTAACTATGCTAGATCTACTCTTAGGCAGGGACTTTTGCTCCACCACCTAAGCACATCAGTACTTGAATCAATATCCTGGAATATCAAAGCAAGAATTAAGAACACATAATTAAGAACAAATCAAGTATTTATCATATAGTTCAAATAAACGATAACAAGATCCGTTTTAGGTTTCATCCCCTCGGTATCTCGAGGTTTAGTTCATAATTATAAAAGAATACATCTCAGAAGAAAAGATAAAATAAAACATAAGAAAAACCCTAAAACCCCCTAAAGGAATTGAAGGGAAGATCTTCCGTCTTGAGTATGACTCCGGCTTCTTGAGATGAATCAATTGGCTTTCTTCAAGTAAATCCCACGATTCGACCTCTCTCTCCAGCTTGGCTCCTTGCCTAGCTGGGCGACGCCCAGGTTGGCCTCTAGGGTGTTTATATAGGCTTTTGGAATGGCTTTCTTTGCCTCTAAGTACCCTAATCCGAATAGAATTCTTCTTTGTCACGTCAGGGACACGCCCATGGCACACGCCCGTGTGAATTGTGGCCAAGCCGTGTTTGAACCTGCTGAAGGAGCACAGTCGTGCGGTCTTGGGCCCAGGCCATGTCAATTTCGTGATATGGCCCATTTACTCTGTTTTAGGCCCGTTTCTCATTGTTTTCATCCTCCGGTGCTGCCCTGAGTATAAAAAATGAAATTAAATGATTAAGAGCACCAAATTGCACAATTCAAGGGGTAAATCATCCAAAAGTATGCTAAATGTGGGTTTAAATATGTTATTATTACGGTTTATCATTAACATACAATTTCTCAATTCCATCATTCATCATTCAGTCTCAAGCAATTTGTCCCTATTAAGAGCCTACGAGGCCTTAAACATGCTGTGGGAGTGGTTCGGGACTAAATCGATAACTCAGGAAATTTTTCAACACTTAGCAATTTTTTCTCCAAATCAAGGGACACACGCCCGTGTGGCCAGGCTATGTGTCTCACACGGCCACCAGACATGCCCGTGTGAAAATAGGGGGCACATACTGACTTGGGTCACACGACCGTGTGTCTAGCTCGTGTGCCCTTCGAAGTGGCCACACACGCCCGTGTGCCAGTCCCTGTGTTAGGCTGTGCCAAACACAGAGGGTATCTTGACTTATGCAACATCGCCAAGCCACACGCCTGTGTGCTGGGCCGTGTGCCAATTAGGGCGTATCTTGACTTGTACCACCACGGTCGATCACACGCCGTGTGTGAGAGACGTGTGGATCATCTGACTTCATTTCAATTTCAACACCGGGGACACACGGTAGTGTATCATGATCAGAATGTCACACACTACCGAGACACACACAGTGTCTCTGCCTGTGTGGATAAAAATAGGCCATTTACCAAGCCAATTTGCCACCCAAAATCTCATGTACCTAAACAACTCAAATGACACCAATTCATAGCACAATAGAACATCTATTCTAACCACATTCAATAATATTTCATACCATTTCAAATATTAATAACAACATGCTTATATCCCAAGTTTAAAACAACCAAAACCTACTCAAATACATATACCAATCAACTAGTTTAACCATTACCTAACATACCTCATTTTTGCACCAATTCACAAGCAATGTACTAAATCCACAAACTTCAAATATGTTCATTCACATATCCATCCAAGAACTCAAATATCAACACATATGCACATATAAGCACATAACCAAATTCACCAAATTAAGCCAAATCTCATGGCTATATTTACAAACCAAAACATATACATTTACATTGCCAATTCATTTGGCCAAAATCATTACCAAAACATAACCAACATGATTCAAATACCTATACATGCCATATAATTAAAACATAGTTTCAAAAGTACCAAAGAGTCAGTAGATAGTGTGGTGAAGTCTCCGACGATCCCCGAGTCCGAGCTAGCTTTGAAATCACTAAAAAACATGGAAAAGCAAAGAAGTAAGCTATATAGCTTAGTAAGCTCGTATGTTAACAATGAGAAACTATCATCAATCATTAATCATTCATATAATAGAAAACAATGTGCAACAAATCTATTAAATCTCAAGTCATCATATGATCATTCATATAAATTACCAAGGAACTCATCAATTTCATAGTTTTCAATACTCAATTCATTTCCGTACGTACCTGTACCATCATGTACCAATCTAATAATCAACCACTTCCTTCTTTTACCCACTGAACCATTCAGAATAGAAGTCGGATACTCAAGGTCTCGCTCGATAAGTACCTATACCATGGCCCGAAGCCAAATCAAGGTAACTTATCTGAAATTCTGATATCATGGCCCGAAGCCAAATCAGCCGATATGCATGGCCCGAAGCTAAATCGGTTTATCTCGCACACATAGTGCTAAATCATGGCCCGAAGCCAACTCAAGTATACCTAATGACATGTCACTAGCATCCTAAACTATTCCTAAGGTTCAATCGGGTTTCCAACTGTTGAATCTTCATCGAAACATTTCCGAACTCGTACGTAATCATATAAACACAATTCATGCTATATCAAAGCATATAAAATACATTTGAAATGAATTTATAACATACGAACTTACCTCGAACGTTAAAACGACGAATCGGGTCGATTAGTCGATAGCTTTATCTTTTCCCCGATCCAAGCCCGTATTTCGCTTTGCTTGATCTAAATATATTCAAAATTAACTTATTTAATCATCTATTCATTCAATTTAGTCCAAAACACTCTTTAGGCACATTTACACTTTTACCCCTAAACTTTAACATTTTCACAATTTAGTCCTTATTTCATAAAATCACAAATTCATGCAATTTAGTCACCACCCATGTTAGCCGAATTTCTCTAGTACTCATATTAGCCCATATTTCTCATTTATTTCACATTTTAACCACTAACTTAACATATTTTTCAATTAAATCCCTATTTTGCATTTTCACTAAAAATCACTTTACAAAACGTGTTTAACTATTAACAAACATTCATAATCTATCAAGAAACTTCAAAACTCATACATATTCATCAATGGAAACATATAAAATCATTAACAGTTTTGCAAATTAGTCCCTGGGCTAGCTAAAATAAGCTGCAAATGTAACACCCTAACCCGTATCCGTCGTCGGAATAGGGTTAAGAGGCGTTACCGGACGAACGGAGACTTTTACGGACAATTCATAATATAATTCTTCATATCACATCCAAACGTCCCTTAAATAGGTTAACCAAACCTTAATCATGCTTAAGAATAGGGCCGGGACAAAACCGAACACATACGGAAATTCTCAAAAATTTAAACATTTTTCCAAACTGCAGAGGTCACACGCCTGTGCAGTCAAGCCGTGTGCCTCACACCGCTACGAGACACGCCCATGTGTCCAGGTCGTGACAAAACAGGGCATACATACTGACTTGTCTACACGGCCACCAGACACGCCTGTGTGCCATGGCCGTGTGAAATTAGGCTAGCTACTGACTTGGTCACACGGCCACCAGGCACGCCCGTGTACCCTGCCCAGGCACACTTCGAAGTGGCCCTTGAGCCACACGGCAGAGACACACGCCCGTGTCCCTTGGCCGTGTATGCAAAATAGGCCATTTGCAAGGCCAAAATGCCACCCACACTTGGGTCATTCCTACAATCTCAAACAAGCATTATTCCATACACAATTAGCAACCAAAATCACGTCAAGTGAACAACATATCATCTCATTCAATATCATTTCTTTTCATACCAATTTGTATACTAATTTGCACAACCAATTCACATATAAAACTAATCATGTTTCATCCTCAATTTGCCACATTCATAGAGCCATCTCATTGTTCAAACATATATACTCATATTGCATCCATATGCTTACCATAGCCTTGACCATTTCATAGGCATCAAACCATACCAAAACATGCATCATATACCATAATCACTTATGCATATTATCAACATTTATCTAGCCACATCACATAGCTAATTACACATCTCAAACATGTTCCAAACATCTAGCCTATACATTCCATACTTAGTATATACATTTCCATAAGGTACCAAAATGAGTTTGGGTAGTGGGATGATGATCCTTGACGGTCCCGAGCCTTCAGTAGCTTTGACGATCTGTAAACAGAGTAAACATACACACAAAGTAAGCTTTCCAAAAGCTTAGTAAGCCATATACAAATAAATTAGCATAAAATGCACATAACCATATTGATACATTGACAATAATGTTTCTCAATGCATATTCATCACATATTCCTTGGCTCATATACTTAGCAATAGTTTGCGACATTCTTCAACTCAAATATCACATATACACATAGCTCATTCAAGCATATATTCACATATTATCTCATCTTTTCTTTACATATATTCACCTTAGTAAGTTCATATAGACACTTACCTTTCATACACACATAGTGTACTTTTCAAACGTACCTAAAACGGATATACAACTCACATAGTCGTTCATTTCTCGGACTTGCCATTGAACCATTCGGAGTCTAATAGGATACTCGAAATGCTCGGAATAGCCATACAATGCCAACGTCCCAGACGCAGTCTTACATGTAATCAGATATCGATACCACTGTCCCAGACAGGGTCTTACACGAATCAATACAATGCCAATGTCCCAGACATGGTCTTACACGTAAGTTTCAAATCGATGCCAACATCCCAGACGTGGTCTTACACGAGATCTCAAATCAATGCCAACATCCCAGACGTGGTCTTACATGATATCAAATATCGAACACCTATGTCATGACATATGCTATCCTATCTATTCCTAGGTTCATACGGGACTTCTCAGACTTTAACAGCTTGTCGGTATATACATAAGCTCGGATTTCCCATACATTCCATCTCAATGGATATTCATAGCAATTCGAATCTCATATATACACAAATAATTCAATTCAAATTCATTTATTTGTATATCGACTTACCTCGGATTCAGATATTTGATCGGATTCAGTTATTCGACAACTTTTAACTTTCCACGATCTAAGTCTGTTTTCTTCGGTTCTTGATCTATACATATTCAAATTTAACCCATTTATTCAATAAATCATTCAATTCAATCCAAGAACACATATTTAGGGCAATTTGCAAATTAGCCCTCACATTTTCACATTTGGACAATTTAGTCCCTATTTCACAAAATCACAAAATACACATAATTTGAAGTTACCCATGCCTAGCCGAATTCTCATGTAGCTCATACAAGTCCTTACATTTAATTTATTTCACAATTTAGTCCTTCAAAATATTATTTTCTCAATTAAGCTCAAAATACTCAAATTCATCAAAACTTCAAAGACAAAACTTGTTGATCTATCACATATCATTCATAATTCATCCTCAAACATTATAAATCTCATGAATTCATCAAGGGCTCATTTCAAAAACATCATCAATTCACAAAATTGAAGCATGGGTGATAAACCGAAATAGTAACATATTTTAATCCCACCTTTAGTATACTTTTGGATAATTTATCCATTGATTTATGTAAAAAGGTGCTCTTAATCCTTTCTTTTCATGTCTTATACTCAGGAAAGTACCAGGGGATGAAAAGAACGCAAAACAGGCTTAAAACGAGACAAATGGGCCAAAGCATGAAATCGACACGGCCTGGACTAAAGCTCACATGGCCGTGCCTCCTCAATATACTAGAACACGGCCTGATATCGATCTACACAGACGTGTCCTCATTAGAAGTCCGAACACGGCCTGGCCACGATTCACACGGGCGTGTGCCATGGCTGTGCCTCTGCCGTGGAGAAGAGCAATTTCATTCGGGAAAGGATACTTAGGGGCAAAGAAACCTATTTCAAAAGCCTATAAATACACCCTAAGTATGACCTAAAAAGGGAGGCCCAAAGCCATCGTTTAGGGGCGTCTTGCTAGGCTAGAGAAGGCAGATTTGTGGGGATTCACTCAGGGATAGCCAGTTGATCCATCTCAAGAAGTCGTAATTCTACTCAAGACGGAGGATCTCCTCTTCCATTCCTTCAAGGGGTTTTAAGAATTTCTTATGTTTTGTTTTATCTTTTCTTCTGAGATGTTTTTCTTTACTGTTATGAACTAAACCCTTCAGATACCTGAAGGGGGATGAAACCTAGATGAATCTTGTTATTGTTTTCTGAAATATATGATAAATACTTGATTTGTTCTTAATTATGTGTGCTTAACTCTTGTGTTGATATTTCGCGGATATTAATTCAAGTCGAATGTGCTTAGGTGGTAGAGCAAAAGTCCCTGCTTAAGAGTAGATCTAGCATAATTAAGCGGAGTTGATCGCGCGCCTAGAGATAGGGTGACGAGATTTTGCCGGATTAGGGTAAAACCTAATATGGGATGTCCATAGATCGATTTACTGCTATTCTAGGGGTTTATTATTTGAGAAAGAGATTTCCATTAATTAACCTAGGGTTAGACGTTATTCGCCTCGAGAGAGGGTTTAATATACGTTAGGGAGTCCTACGGATCAAGTCAAGTGAATAAATCGTATGGTTTAGTGTTAGATAACAAGTGAAGTCTAGGTGGATTCTTCCTTGGGTATCGTCTTAATCAACTGAGTTTTTCCCAAGTTATTCTCCCAATTTCATTCTTCTTTGTCTTAGAATTTTTAGTTCAATAGTTAATTAATTTAGACTAGATAAACAAATTTACTTATTTTAGGCTAAATAATAAAAAGAAAGTTAGTATTAGTACTTTTAGTTCCTTTGGGTTCGACAATCCGGTCTTGCCTAAGCTATACTACTGTTCGATAGGTGCACTTGCCTCAATCGTTGTCATAGTTAGTTTCCAGGTTCGATCATTCTCTTTATAAATTTTAAAACTCTGACTTCACAGCGATCAATGGGTTTCAAAGTACTCGAAGCAACGATTACAAAAACGTAGAAATTATCAAAAACCGAACAAAACTCAAACCTTAATCAAAGAAGACAAAGGCCGAATGCTTCAAGCTCATGAATCCTATTCTCTTTTATATATTTTGGTGGAAAAAGATGAACATTTCCACTATCTAATTTTCTTTTGTTTTATTATAAGCTTTAATGAACTTATTAATCAATTTAAAAATTTAACCTTTATTATAACAAATAAAACTTATACATTTAATGGCATAACCGTCCATTAACCATCCACTATCTTACAAATGGCTTAATTGCCTCATAAGGCCTCCCCATTTAAAAGCCACATCAAATAGACACTTAATCAATTAGAAGGCCACTTTTACAAATTACGCGATTTAATCCTTTTTGTCAAATTAAACACACAAACAGACAAATTTTCATGCGAAACTTTCACACATGCTTATTCACATACTGCAGACACAAAAAATAATATTAAAATATTTTTCAAACTCAGATTTTTGGTCCCAAAACCACTGTTCCGACTAGGGTATAAACCGAACTGTTACAGCAACGATATCAAAAACGTAGAAATCATTAAAAACGGGACAAAAACCATACCTTAATGAGAAAAATAACTATGGACGAATGAAAACCTAGAAATTTTGGCTTTTCCTCCTTCTCAATCTGTTTGGAGAAGATGATAATGAATAAAATTGATTTTTGTTTTATTAAATTAACCTTTAATAACTAAATTACAAGAATAACCTTAATGAACATTAATTATTTCAAATTTACCAAGCCACTATCATCCACTATCATAATAATGGTCTAATTACCACTTAAGGACCTTAACTTTAAGGTTCTATAGCTAATAGAACAACACTTTTGCACTTTACGCGATTTAATCCTTTTTCTCAAATTGACCAATTAAACGATAAAATTTCGTAACAAAAATTTCACACATACATGCTATTATGCTGTAAATATTAAAATAATAATAAAATAAATATTTTGACTTCAAATTTGTGGTCCTGAAACTACTGTTCTGATTTGACCAGAAACGAGCTGTTACAACTCTCCCCCCTTAGGGATTTTCGTCCCCGAAAATCTTACCAGTGAATAGGTTAGGGTACTATTTTCTCATAGCTTCCTCGGTCTCCCACGTAGCCTCTTCAATACTGTGACGTTGCCACAAGACTTTCACTAAAGCTATGCATTTATTTCTCAATTCTTTGATTTCTCGAGTCAAAATTCTGATCGGTTCTTCGTTGTACGTAATATCAGGCTGAATCTCAATCTCTGGCGGAGAAATCACATGAGATGGATCGGATCTATATCGGTGCAACATCGATACGTGAAACACGTTGTGGATCTTTTCTAATTCAATAGGTAATGCTAGTCGATATGCCATTGGCCCTATTCTTTCAATGATCTCATACGGCCCGATGAAACGCAGACTCAACTTGCCTTTCCGGCCAAATCTAACGATTTTCTTCCACAGAGACACTTTCAAAAACACTTTGTCACCGATTTGTAATTCAATATCTTTTCGTTTCAAATCCGCGTACAATTTTTGACGATCTGAAGCTGCTTTTAAACAATCGTGAATTACTTTTACTTTCTCTTCGGTTTCTTTAATCAAATCAACCCCATGAATCTGTCTCTCGCTAAGTTCAGTCCAGTACAATAGAGTTTGGCATTTACGACCATACAAAGCTTCGTACGGTGATATCTTTATACTCAATTGAAAGCTGTTATTATGCGCAAATTCAACCAGCGGCAAATATTTCTCCCAATTGCCTTCAAATTCTAATACACAACGTCTGAGCATATCTTCAAGGATCTGAATTACTTGTTCAGACTGTCTGTCAGTTTACGGATGAAAAGCTGTACTAAAATTCAATTTCGTACCCAGAGCTTCTTGCAATTTCTTCCAAAACCGCGATGTAAACCTCGGATTTCTATCCGAAATAATCGAAACTGGTACCCCGTGCAATCTAACGATCTTAGTAAAGTACAATTCAGCTAATCTATGGAGTGAATAATCAGTACGTACCGGAATAAAATGTGCTAATTTCGTCAGTCGATCAACGAAAACCCAAATTGCATCTTTCTTTTTCGAAGACTGGGGTAATCTCGATACGAAATCCATAGTCACTCTATCCCATTTTCACTCCGGTATCATCACATACTGAAGCAAACCTGAAGGTACTTGATGTTCGGCTTTCACTTGCTGACAAACTAAACATTTCGCTACATATTCAAAAATGTCTCATTTCATACCCGACCACCAATACAGTTTTTTCAAATCTTTATACATTTTAGTACTCCCAGGATAAACAGATAAACAACCACTATGTGCCTCGTATAAAATTTTTTGATTCAACTCTGGATTTTTTGGTACGCGGATTCTATTTTGGAACATCAAATAATCATCGGATCCAATTTTGTACTCTGAATCACTAGTCGACTCGCATTGCATTCTTTTAGCTTGCAGTTCACTATCACATTTCTGAGCTTCACAAATTTGCTGAAGAAATACCGGTTTAGCTTTTAACTCATCTAAAATCGATCCGTCATCGGATAATGTCAACTGTGTATCCATTGCTCTCAAGGCAAACAACAACTTTCTACTCAAAGAATCCTCGACTACATTCGCTTTTCCTGGGTGATAATCAATCACCAATTCATAATCTTTTAGTAGCTCGAGCCATCTCCGTTGTCGCAAATTCAAATCTTTCTGAGTCATAATATATTTTAAGCTTTTATGATCAGTAAAGATGTGGCATTTTTCACCGTACAAATGATGACGCCAAATTTTCAATGCAAAAACTATAGTGGCAAACTCTAAATCATGCGTCCGATAATTCTTTTCGTACAGTTTCAACTGTTTAGAAGCATATGCTATCACTTTTCCCTCTTGCATCAAAACGCAACCCAAACCGTTCAATAACGCGTCACTGCAAATCACAAATTCTTTACCCGATTCAGGTTGAACCAACACTGGTGCCTCAGTTAACAATGCTTTCAATTGATCAAAGCTTTGTTGACATTTTTCAGACCATTCAAACTTTACATCTCTCTGAAGCAATCTGGTCATCGGTGTAGCAATCATCGAGAATCCTTTAACGAAGCGTCAATAGTAACCAGCTAATCCCAGAAAACTTCTGACCTCAGATACATTTCTAGGTGGTTTCCAGTCAATAACTGCAGATATCTTGCTCAGATCAACTCTTATACCTTCCGTAGAAACAATATGCCCCAAAAATTCAACTTCCCAGAGCCAGAACTCACATTTGTTGAATTTGGCATACAGTAGCTTATCTCTCAAGGTCTGCAACACAGTCCTCAAATGCTCGGCATGCTCAGACTCATCTCATGAATAGATCAGAATGTCATCAATAAACACCACAACAAATCTGTCTAAATACGGTCTAAAGATCCGATTCATCAAGTCCATAAAAATGGCAGGAGCATTAGTTAATCCAAAAGGCATAACAAGGAATTCATAATGTCCATACCTTGTTCTGAATGCAGTTTTCGGCACATCTGAGTCTTTAACTCGCAACTGATAATAACCAGATCTCAAATCAATCTTTGAAAACATTGTTGCACCTTTCAACTGATCAAATAAATCGTCTATTCTCGGCAATGGATACTTATTCTTTATTGTAACTTTGTTGAGCTGACGATAGTCGATACACATTCTCATTGATCCATCTTTCTTCTTTATGAACAATACAGGCGCATCCCAAGGCAAAAAACTAGGTCGTGCAAAGCCTCTATCTATTAACTCTTGCAACTTAGCTTTCAACTCTTTCAACTTGGTCAGAGCCATTCTGTACGTAGCTATAGATATCGGTGAAGTTCCCGGTACTAGTTCAATAGCAAATTTAACCTCTCTGATAGGTGGCAACCCCGGTAATTCTTCAGGAAACACATTCGGATATTCATAAACAACTGGCACTGATTCAATCTTTGATTCAGACACTTTTGTATCCAAAACATAAGCAAGATAGGCTTCGCAACCTTTTCTCACACATCTCTGAGCTAACATAGACGAAATCACAACAAGAAATTCATTCGATTCATTTGATTCAATCCGAAGAATTTCATCATTCTGACACTTCAATTCTATAACCTTTCGTCTACAATTCACAACAGTATCATGCAGAGTCAACCAATCCATTCCCAGAATTACATCGAACTCATCAAATGGCAAAATCATCAAGTCAGCCGAAAAACAGTAACCCCGAGTCATTAAAAGACAATTCTTGCAAACTTTATCAACTAAAACATACTTGCCTAAGGGGTTTGATACTTTAATCACAAACTTAGTAGACTCGACAGGCAAACTCTTATTAAACACCAAATTCATACATATATACGAGTGTGTCAATCTAGGGTCAATTATAGCAATCACATTAGTATCATAAAGAGAAAATGTACCGGTAATAACATCTGGGGACAACGCTTCTTCGCGAGCGCGAATAGCGTAGGCTCTAGCAGGTGTTCTGGCCTCAGATCTCACAGCTGAGTCCCTAGTTATACCTTTACCATTAGATACATTTCCCGTATTTCTAGGTGGTCTCCCTCTTGCAGTCGTATTGCTCGATCTTACATTCTGAACTTTTTCTTTCCCAGATAACTCTGGGCAATCTCGGATAAAGTGATCTAGCGAACCACATTTGAAACAAGCTTTAGTACTCTTATTCCAACATTCACCAAAATGTCTTCTCCCGCACTGTTGACACTCGAGACAGAAGTAGCTTGTGCTTTAGGATTCACATGTTGATTTCCACGATCTCTATTCTGGTATCCCACTGATGCATTAAATCTACTGTATGAATCTCGGAATTTCTTTGATGAAGAATGTGAGGGTTTATTCATCGGTCTTTTCCTCGAATCTCTAGCCTCTGAATCAACTTTCTTCTTTTCTCGGCTAAAGTTTTTAGCTTTGCAAGCCCGATCAACTAACACAACAAATTCTTTTCAATCTAAAATCCCAACCAGAAGTTTAATGTCTTCGTTCAGCCCATCAACAAACCGCTTGCACATTATCTCTTCAGTAGAAACATACCCTCGAGCATACTTGCTTAACCGTACAAATTCTCTTTCATATTCTGTCACAGTCATTTGGCCATATTTTAACTCTAGAAACTCTTTGTGTTTTTTTATCCAAAACCGTTGACTTATATATTTCTTTCGGAACTTCGTCTGAAAGAATTCCCAAGTCACTCGCTCTCTCGGCACCACTGATACTAACGTATTCCACCATTGATATACGGTGTGTCTCAGAAGGGATATAGCACACTTTAAGCATTCAGCTGGCGTACACGAAAGTTTATCAAACACTCGGATAGTATTTTCAAGCCAAAACTCGGCTCTCTCAGGATCATCATCAACATTAGCTCTGAACTCTTCAGCCCCGTGTTTACGGATCTTGTCAATTGGAGGCTTATTCAACCTTAAAAGCTCGACTTCTTGAGGAGCTACAGGTACAGTTTGGGGATTAAGAGGGGGTGGAGGTTGTTGAGCAGTCGAATTAGTACGAATGTATTGAGTGGACCACTCATTCATCATTTGGAAAAAGGCTTCTTTAGCCTCTCCTCCCTGGCTGCCCGTCACAGGTCTAGAATTAGACGACGTTGTCCCTTGCGCGGGAGCAGGCGCATTACACTCAACCTCATCAGCTATCGCTCGATTGGGATCCATTTCCTATATAAAAACACATTTTCAAATGTCAGGAGTCATCACCCTATCATAGTTTATATATGGCATGTATAGATAGACTCACACACACGCTATGTTAGTCCTACAATCGACTAAACCGTAGCTCTAATACCAATAAATGTAACACCCCTCACCAGTATTCAATGCCAGAATAGGGTTACGGAGCATTACCGAACTTACAAAACAATTAAACAACTATTTAACATACAATTGCTCAATTCAATCATTCATCATTCAATCTCAAGCAATTTGTCCCTATTAAGAGCCTACGAGGCCTTAAAAATGCTATGGGAGTGGTTCGGGATTAAATCGATAACTCAGGAAATTTTTCAACACTTAGCAAATTTTTCTTCAAATTAGGGGAGACACGCCCGTGTGGCCAGGCCGTGTGTCTCACACGGCCACTAGACATGCTCGTGTCACAGGCCGTGTGAAAACAGGGGGTATATACTAACATAGGTCACACGGCCAGCCACACGCCTGTGTGTCTAGCCCGTGTGCCCTTCAAAGTGGCCACACACGCCCGTGTGCCAGGCCGTGTGTTAGGCCGTGCCAAACCTGTAGGGTATACTGACTTATGCAACACGGCCAAGCCACACGCCCGTGTGCTAGGCTGTGTGCCAATTAGGGGGGTATACTGACTTGTACCACACGGCCGATCACACGCCCGTGTGTGAGAGACCGTGTGGAGCATATTGACTTCATTTTAATTTTAACACCAAGGGACACACGGCCGTGTATCATGACCGTGTGTCACACACGGCTGAGACACACGCCCGTGTCTCTGCCCGTGTGGACAAAAATAGGCTATTTACCAAGCCAATTTGCCACCCAAAATCTCATGTACCTAAACAACTCAAATGACACCAATTCATAGCACAATAGAACATCTATTCTAACCACATTCAGTACAATTTCATACCATTTCAAATATTAATAACAACATGCTTATATCCTAAGTTTAAAACAACCAAAACCTACTCAAATACATATACCAATCAACTAGTTTACCCATTACCTAACATACCTCACTTTTGTACCAATTCACAAGCAAGGTACCAATTCCACAAACTTCAAAAATGTTCATTTATATATCCATCCAAGAACTCAAATATCAACACATATGCACATATAAGCAGATAACCAAATTCACCAAATTAAGCCAAATCTCATGGCTATATTTACAAACCAAAACATATACATTTACATTGCCAATTCATTTGGCCAACATCATTACCAAAACTTAACCAACATGACTCAAATACCTATACATGCCATATACTTAAAACATAATTTCAAAAGTACCAAAGAGTCAGTGGATAGTGTGGTGAAGTCTCCGACGATCCGCGAGTCCGAGCTAGCTTTGAAATCACTATAAAACATGGAAAATCAAAGAAGTAAGCTATATAGCTTAGTAAGCTCATATGTTAACAATGAGAAACTATCATCAATCATTAATCATTCATATAATAGAAAACAATGTGCAACAAATCTATTAAATCTCAAGTCATCATATGATCATTCATATAACTTACCAAGGAACTCATCAATTTCATAGTTTTCAATACTCAATTCATTTCCGTACGTACCTGTACCATCTTGTACCAATCTAATAATCAACCACTTCCTTCTTTTACCCGTTGAACCATTCAGAATAGAAGTTGGATACTCAAGGTCTCGCTCGATAAGTACCTGTACCATGGCCCGAAGCCAAATCAAGGTAACTTATCCGAAATTCTGATATCATGTCCCAAAGCCAAATCAGCCGATATGCATGGCCCAAATCCAAATCGGTTTATCTCGCGCACATAGTGCTAAATCATGGCCCGAAGCCAACTCAAGTATACCTAATGACATGTCACTAGCATCTTATACTATTCCTAAGGTTCAATCGGGTTTCCAACTGTCGAATCTTCATCGAATCATTTCCGAACTCGTACGTAATCACATAAACACAATTCATGCTATATCGAAGCATATAAAATACATTTGAAATGAATTTATAACATACGAACTTACCTCAGACGTTAAAACGACGAATCGAGTCGATTAGTCGATAACTTTATCTTTTCCCCGATCCAAGTCCGTATTTCGCTTTTCTTGATTTAAATATATTCAAAATTAACTTATTTAATCATCTATTCATTCAATTTAGTCCAAAACACTCTTTAAGGCACATTTACACTTTTACCCCTAAACTTTCACATTTTTACAATTTAGTCCTTATTTCATAAAATCACAAAATCATGCAATTTAGTCACCACCCATGCTAGCCGAATTTCTCTAGTACTCATATTAGCCTATATTTCTTATTTATTTCATATTTTAACCACTAACTTAACACATTTTTCAATTAAATCCCTATTTTGCATTTTCACTAAAAATCACTTTACAAAACTTGTTTAACTGTCAACAAACATTCATAATCTATAAAGAAACTTCAAAACTCATACATATTCATCAATGGAAACATCTAAAATCATTAACAGTTTTGCAAATTAGTCCCTAGGCTAGCTAGAATAAGCTGCAACGATATCAAAAGCGTAGAAATCATTAAAAACGTGACAAAAACTTAATGAGAAAAATAACTATGGCCGAATGAAAACCTAGAAATTTTGGCTTTTCCTCCTTCTCAATCGGTTTTGAGAAGATGATAATGAATAAAATTGATTTTTGTTTTATTAAATTAACCTATAATAACTAAATTACAAGAATAACCTTAATGAACATTAATTATTTCAAATTTACCAAGCCACTATCATCCACTATCATAATAATGGTCTAATTACCACTTAAGGACCTTAGCTTTAAGGTTTTATAGCTATTAAATACCTTTAGCTAATAGAATAGCATTTTTGCACTTTACGCGATTTAGTCTTTTTTCTCAAATTGACCAATTAAACGATAAAATTTCTTAACGAAAATTTCACACATACATGCTATCATGCTGTAAACATTAAAATAATAATAAAATAAATATTTTGACTTCAAATTTGTGGTCCCAAAACCACTGTTTCGATTTGACCAGAAACAGGCTTTTACACTCTTTGTTAGCAGGAATGCCTCTTCTCACGTACTGATGGCAAACATGTAGAAATTAGATAAAACTAAGTTAAATAAACTAATGGAATTAAGTAAAATAACCAAACCAAATTACACCAAATTGCTGATCCCCAGCAACAGCGCCAAAAACTTGTCGCGTGTGAAAATGATATGCGAATTGTGCAATTTACACGTCGAATCAAGTAATAAAGTGATAAGTGAGATCATCTCCACAGGGATCAGATTAGGTATACAAATGGTCAAGTTATTATAATAAAGTTAGATTAATGTTATAACAAAATAATGATAAAAAATGAAGTGGTAAACAAAATGAACATTAATGTGAACAATATGTGTAACTGATGAATAATTGAAAATGCTATGGCAACGCAAGAGTAAAAATGCAATGGCAATTACAAGAATGACTACGTGAATAATATGTAAACGAACAAATAAACAACTAAGAACGCTATAACAAAAATACAACGGCAAAAAAAGTAAAGGATATATGATGTGATGTGGAAGGTTGGGATTACTAAGAATCTATATTTTATATCGGTAATGCATCAGCAAAATCATACTCAATATACTACTCAGAAGAGTTCTAAAGTGTAACACCCCTAACCCATATCTGTCGCCAGATTAAGGTTATGAGGCGTTACCGGTCATAACACAGTTCACACAGATATTCATTACATTTCACAACTCAAAATTAAAACACATCAATATTTAAAACTTAATCAAATATCAAGTATTAAAAAAAATCATAACTTTCATAATCAATTCATAATCCAGCCTCTATCAAACCATATTATTATACCATGCACATATTTTTCATAATGTCAAAAACCATATCTAAACATAGTTACCAAATCAATATCAACTTATTTCTTTAACCAATCCCTGACTATATCGATTCACATGTTATGCGCATTAATCTAAGATAAATTAACCACACGGCATACTAACTATACGTACACATACACTCACTTATACAAACATCATTTCAAAACTAAATAAACTTCTTCTTTTAATACAAATATATGCGCATATGACCATATTGATTTAAACCATATTGAGCACAAATAATACTAAAAGTACACCCAATTCACATTCTTTAAAAAAATACATACTCATAATCAATCACTGAACTATTAATATAAGTCTAATACTTCAATCGAATATACATATTTTCATTATTCACCATTTCTAGACCATCTCACCAATGCAAACATACCATTTCAAATTGACTCAAAGTAACTATACCAAATTGAAAAATATCCATAGCATAGCATAAACTACACGTATTAATAAAACCAATTCCATTATTAACATTTAAGTACATGTTTAATTCACCATTGCCGAACCACAATTTAAATAAAATCCATTATCTATATTTACAATTTAAGCTAATGCATGACTGAAGAATCATTATCATTATCTTCATAAACGATCCACAACCAAAACATATCCATCATCCATATATCAAGTTACCACACACATATATCATGACCAAAATTAATTAAACATCTAAACATTAACTTTAAGAACAAGCCATTTTCGCATGGCTATTTACAAGGACAAAATTCATCGATCCAAAACATAATCCAGTCTATACATGCCATAAGTTCGAACATAGACTTTTAAAAGTACCAAAGGTTGACGATAGTGTGGATGACTTCAATGACGATCCCAGAGCTCGTAACTTACAACCAAAATCTATAAAACAAAATAACAAAACACACAGAGTAAGCTAACTTAACTTAGTAAGTCATAAGAAATTTAATATTCATAATAATAATCAAAACAATAAAGACAAATCAAATTATAACATTAACGTTGTACAATATCTCAATCATATCATCTCATATTTAATTTATAACTTAAACTTTTATACAAAAGGGTTACCTTGGCCGAATGCCAATAATCTACATCTAGCATATCATCATTCAACTTTTCACTCTCAAAATATCATTATCTCAAATATACTTACATTCAAACATATATACTTATGAATCAAACTCAACTTCATAAGCCAACATCACTCATTTGGTCAATTATAGAAAATCAAATATAACATCAAAAATGTGCATATCTATATGGCCGAATATGTAAGATCAAAATTTAACATCACCTATGTACTTACTTATTTTACCGAATATACAAATTCAATTATAATATCACATTGGTACATACCTTCATGGCCGAATATTCAAGATCCAATATAACATTACATATGCACATACCTATGTGGCCGAATATATACAAGATCATTCATCTAAATTTTAACTTGCTCAATTCCCGCAACAACTTGAAATATTATAAGCATAGGCTCGAAAATAAATCACCTAGATAAAACCTCGCTAGGCATAAGCTCCTGAATCACACACCAAGCACAAGGCCCGCTAGACTCAAGGTCGATATTATTCACAGCAATAAGCACTGCTGAGGCACGGCCCGATTAATTTCACCAGCTCAAAGCTTGCTAGGCCCAAAGCCCGAATAACGATACTATAAAGTCGTCTCACACACATTTCATATATCGAAACTTTATACACTTCATAATCTTCGCATTTAATTTTCAAACATCATATCTCAATCGAATTAAACGTAATTATAATAAAGTCTATGTTTATTCACATTCGGCTACTCAATATTATTGCTACAATATTTCCAAATCAGCATATACTAAGTTACATACATAATTTACGGTGTTTTATTGCTTAAAGACTTACCTCGGATATTGTCGAACGATAAAAACCGGCTATTTAACTATTTTCTCTTTTCCCCGATCCAAGTCCAATTTATTTGGTTCTTGATCTAAACATATTCAAATTAAGCTCATTCAAACATATTTTCATTCAATTTAATCCAAAAACACATAAATGGGCAAATTACCATTTTGCCCCTAACATTTCACACTTTTTACAATTTAGTCCTATTTGCACAAAACACAAAATACACAAAATTTGACTATATACCTTAAGGGCCGAATATTCCTAGTCCTCATACAAGTCCATGCATTTCATTTTTTTTCACATTTTAATCCCTCAAAAATTTATTTTTGCAATTTAGTCCAATATACTAAATTTTATCAAAAATTCAAAGACAAAACTTGTTAATCTAACACATATATATCATATTTCATCATCAAACAACATAAACAACAAACTATCATCAATAGCTCAACTCAAAATATTCATCAAAATTAAAAATTAAAACATGGGCTTTGTGCATCTCTTAGCAACGATCTCAAAAACTTAAAAATTATCAAAAATCGAGCTAAGTACATACCTTAATCAAGCCTAGACAAGGCCGAGCCCTGTGAAAGATTTCTCTTTTCTTTTTCTTTTTAGCTTCGGTAATAGAAAGATGAACAACCATAAAAAAAATGCATGGTTGTTTTTATTTTATTATATTATACTTTATAATATAATAATATTATTATTAACTTATAATATAAACATATAAAAACACAATTCATGCATGTTGTCGTCCACTAACCTTCATTTTGGCCAAATTACAACATAAATCCTTCTATATAAGAAGACGCAACAATTAAGCCATTCAATCAAATAGAAGACTACTTTTACCTTTTTCGCGATTTAGTCATTTTTCTTAAATTAAACACACAAACGGACAAATTAACTTACGAAAATTTTACACATGCTCAATCATATATAATTAACACAGAAAGTAATATTAAAATATTTTTCTGACTTGGATTCGTGGTCCCGAAAGCACCATTCTGATTAGGGCCAAAATCAGACTGTTACAACTCTTCCCCCCTTTAGGGATTTTCGTCCGCAAAAATCTTACCGATAAATAGGTTTGGATAACGTTCTTTCATTGAATCTTTGAGTTCCCAGGTTGCTTCCTCAATTTCTTGTTTAAACCAAAGCACTTTTACTAACGATATTTTCTTATTTCGCAGCTCTTTCACTTCACGAGTCAGAATAGGATCGATTCTTCCTCATAAGTTAAATCAAACTGTATATCAACCTCGGACGGACTAATCACATGAGAAGGGTCAGATCTATACCGTTGGAGCATCGAAACATGGAAAACATTATGGATCTTTTCTAGTTCAGGTGGCAATGATAATCTATACGCAACCGGCCCGATACGTTCTATAAACTCATATGGTCCAATAAACCTCAGACTCAATTTGCCTTTACGACCAAATCTGAGTATTTTCTTCCATGGTGAGACTTTCAAAAATACTCGATCACCGATTTGAAACTCTATGCCTTTACGTTTCAAGTCCGCATATGATTTCTGACGATCTGGCGCTGCTTTCAAACTTTCACGGATCACTTTTACTTTCTATTCTGCTTCTTTATCCAAATCAACCCCGTATATCTTATTTTCACTGAGCTTGGTCCAATACAAAGGTGTACGACATTTACGACCGTACAAAGCTTCATAAGGTGCCATTTTGATACTTGATTGATAGCTGTTATTGTACGCAAATTCAATCAAAGGCAAGTATCATTCCCATGTACCCTTGAACTCAAGAACACAACATCTCAACATATCCTCAAGTATTTGAATAATTCTCTCGGATTGACCATCCGTCTGAGGGTGAAAAGCTATACTGAAATGCAATTTAGTACCTAATGCATCTTACAGTTTCTTCCAAAACCGCGATGTAAACCTCGAATCTCTATCCGAAACAATAGAAATAGGTACTCCATGTAATCGCACAATCTGAGAAATATACAATTCAGCTAGCTTATCGAGCGAGTAGTCTGTACGGACCGGAATAAAATGAGCCGACTTCGTCAATCTATCAACAATAACCCAGATAGCATCTTTCTTACTCGGTGTCAATGGTAACCCAGATACGAAATCCATTGTGACTCGATCCCATTTCCATTCGGGTATCATAATTGGCTGAAGTAATCCTGATGACACTTGATGCTCAGCTTTTACTTGTTGACAAATCAAGCATTTCGATACGAAATCTGCAATATCTCGTTTCATACCATGCCACCAATAATGCTGTTTCAGATCATTATACATTTTAGTGCTACCTGGGTGAATAGAAAATCTACTATTATAGGCTTCATTACAAATCATCCGAATCAACTCAGGATCCTTTGGTACACATATTCGGTTTCTGAACCGTAAACATCCCTCAGCATCAACTTGAAATTCTGAATCAGTATTAGAACCACAATGATCCCTTTTTGCTATTAAATTATCATCACTCTTTTGAGCTTCACAAATTTGTTGAACAAATAACGGTCTCGCTTTCAATTCTGCAACTATTGCACCATCGTCAGTCATAGCCATATCTACATTCATTGTACGTAAAGCAAACAGTGATTTTCGACTTAAAGCGTCAGCAACCACATTAACTTTTCCTGGGTGATAATCGATCACAAGCTCATAGTCTTTTAACAATTCCAACCATCGTCGTTGTCTCAGATTTAGATCCTTCTGAGTCATTAAGTACTTTAAGCTTTTATGATCGGAATAGACATGGCATTTTTCATCGAATAGATAGTGGCGCCATATCTTCAGAGCAAAGACTATAGCGGCTAATTCGAGATCGTGCGTCGGATAGTTCTTTTCATGTGGTTTTAACTGTCTCGAGGCATAGGCTACAACCTTACCCTCCTGCAATAAAACACAGCCCAAACCATTCAAAGATGCATCACTAAAGATAACGAACTCTTTACTCGACTGGGCCGAACAAGCACCGAGCTTCATTAACAAAGTTTTTAGCTGATCAAAACTCTTCTGACACTTTTCCGTCCATTCAAATCTAACATCTTTTTGAAGTAACTTTGTCATCGGAGTTGCAATCATTGAAAACCTTTTCACGAAACGTCTATAATAACCAGCAAGTCCCAGAAAACTTCGAACTTTAAAAACATTCCGCGGGGGTTTCCAATCAAGTATAGCCAAGATATTACTCGGATCAACTCGAATACCTGATGCTGAAACAACATGCCCCAGGAAGCTAACTTCACGTAACCAAAACTCACATTTGCTAAATTTCGCGTACAACTGCTTATCACGCAAAATCTGTAGCACAAGTCTTAAGTGTTCGGCATGCTCGGTTTCGCCACGCGAATAGATCAGAATGTCATCTATAAACACAACTACAAACCGATCCAAATACTGTTGGAATACCCGATTCATCAAATCCAAGAAAATAGCAGGGGCATTAGTGAGTCCGAACGGCATCACCAAAAACTCGTAATGACCGTATCTCGTCCGGAAAGTAGTCTTAGGTACATCTGAGTCTCTAACTCGCAGCTGATAATAACCGACCTCAAATCTATCTTTGAAAACACTGAAGCCCCTCTCAGCTGATCAAACAAGTCGTCAATCCGTGGTAACGGGTATTTATTCTTTATAGTCACCTTATTTAACTGTCGGTAATCAATACACATTCGCATAGTTCCATCTTTCTTTTTAACAAATAGAACTGGCGCACCCCAGGGAGAGAAACTCGGTCGTGCAAAACCCCTATCTGTTAATTCTTGCAACTGTGCTTTCAACTCTTTTAATTCAGTAGGTGCCATCCGATGCAGAGCTATCAAAATCGGATTTGTTCCTGAAACTAACTCAATACCAAACTCTACTTCTCGGATAGGTGGCAAACCCGGTAATTCTTCAGGAAATACATCCGGATACTACTTTTACAACCGCACAGATTCAATCTTCTTTTCAGTCACTTTACTATCAAGCACATAAGCAAAGTAAGCTTCATAACCTTTTCTTACATACTTCCGAGCTAACATCGAAGATATTATCATTGGTAACCCATTCAGATCATTAGATTCAATCCGAATAATTTCACTATTCGACATCTCAAATCAATGGTCTTTCTTTTGCAATTAACAACAAAGATCGTGGAAAGTCAACCACCCATACCCAAAATTATATCAAATTCGTCAAAAGGCAACAACATCAAATCGACTGGAAAACATGAATCTCGAATCATCAATGGGCAATTTTTACACACTTTGTCAACCAATACACACCGACCCAGGGGGTTTGATACTCGAATCACAAACTCAGTAGACTCAACGGGCAGAGTCTTACTGGATACTAATGTTTCACACACATAAGAATGAGTCGAACCAGGATCAATCAATGCAATAACACTAGTATCATGAAGAGTGAATGTACCAGTAATAACATCTGGGGAAGAAGCATCCTCACGAGCATGTATAGCATATGCTCTAGCAGGTGCACGAGCCTCAGATCGAACCACTGTATCTTTTGTTCCTCTCTGACTGCCACCTACATTACCCGAATGCCTGGGTGGTTTGCCTCGCGCTAACATGTTGCTCGGTCTCACATTTTGAACAGTGTTTTGCTCGGCTAACATTGGGCACTCCCGGATAAAATGATCCATCGATCCACATTTAAAACATGACCGATCATGAAATCTACAACTTCCAGAATGCCATTTACCACAATGCTTGCACTCAACTCTGTTCGGCTGAACATTGCCAACACTGGCAATCGAAGTGGCTCGTGAACTCACAGGAGGTCGATCTGGGTCTCGTCTAGAAAAGTCCGAAGTAGCTTTATGTCGACTAGAATCATCTCTGAACTTCTTTGGTACTGAGTGAAAAGTCTTACTCGATGATCTTTTACGGAAATCTTTGGCTTCAAAATCAACTTTTCTTTTCTCTTTCCCAAGCTCTTCGGCTTTACAGGCTCGCTCAACAAGTACCACGAACTCTTTAATCTCAAGTATGCCAACCAGTAATTTGATGTCTTCGTTCAAACCATCTTCGAATCTTTTACACATGATAGCTTCGATTGAAACACATTCACGAGCATATCGACTCAGCCTCACAATTTTTTGTTCAAACTCAGTTACAGTCATACGACCCTACTTCAATTCTAGAAATTCTTTACATTTTTGATAGATAAATCTCTGGCTGATGTATTTCTTACGAAACTCAGTCTGGAAAAATTCCCAGGTCACTTTCTCTTTCGAAACCACCGATACTAGTGTATTCCACCAGTGATATGCGGTGTCTCGTAATAAGGATATGGAACATTTTAAACATTCATCCGGAGTACATGATAGCTCGTCAAACACACGGATAGTATTATCAAACCACAACTCAGCACGTTCAGCATCATCATCATCATTAGCTTTAAACTCTTCGACCCCGTGTTTTCTAATTTTATCTACAGGGGGCCTGTTAAATCTCATCGAATCTATCATCGAGGGTACCATAGGTATCGGAGATGGATTATTCGGGGGTGGAGTTTGTTGTGCAGCTGGATTAGTCCGGATATACTGTGTAAACCAATCATTCATCATTTGGTAGAAGGCTTGTCTAGCCTCCCCCTCTGGATTACTCGAAATAGGTCAAGAATCTATCGGCTCTGTCCCTTGCGCGGGAGTAGGCACTACACTATCGACATCATCAATTACGGCTCGATCGGGATTCATTACTATATGAAAACACATTTTCAAATGTCAGAAGTCATCACACTATCGTAGTATAAAATATGGCATGTATAGCTAGACTCACGCGCGCTACGTTGGTCCTAGAATCGACTAAATCGTAGCTCTGATACCAATCAAATGTAACACCCCTAACCCATATCCGTCGCCAGATTAGGGTTATGAGGCGTTACCGGTCATAACACAGTTCACACAGATATTCATTACATTTCACAACTCAAAATTAAAACACATCAATATTTAAAACTTAATCAAATATCAAGTATTAAAAAAAATCATAACTTTCATAATCAATTCATAATCCAGCCTCTATCAAACCATATTATTATACCATGCACATATTTTTCATAATGTCAAAAACCATATCTAAACATAGTTACCAAATCAATATCAACTTATTTCTTTAATCAATCCCTGACTATATCGATTCACATGTTATGCGCATTAATCTAAGATAAATTAACCACACGGCATACTAACTATACGTACACATACACTCACTTATACAAACATCATTTCAAAACTAAATAAACTTCTTCTTTTGATACAAATATATGCGCATATGACCATATTGATTTAAACCATATTGAGCACAAATAATACTAAAAGTACACCCAATTCACATTCTTTAAAAAAATACATACTCATAATCAATCACTGAACTATTAATATAAGTCTAATACTTCAATCGAATATACATATTTTCATTATTCACCATTTCTAGACCATCTCACCAATGCAAACATACCATTTCAAATTGACTCAAAGTAACTATATCAAATTGACAAATATCCATAGCATAGCATAAACTACACGTATTAATAAAACCAATTCCATTATTAACATTTAACTACATGTTTAATTCACCATTGCCGAACCACAATTTAAATAAAATCCATTATCTATATTTACAATTTAAGCTAATGCATGACTGAAGAATCATTATCATTATCTTCATAAACGATCCACAACCAAAACATATCCATCATCCATATATCAAGTTACCACACACATATATCATGACCAAAATTAATTAAACATCTAAACATTAACTTTAAGAACAAGCCATTTTCGCATGGCTATTTACAAGGACAAAATTCATCGATCCAAAACATAATCCAGTCTATACATGCCATAAGTTCGAACATAGACTTTTAAAAGTACCAAAGGTTGACGATAGTGTGGATGACTTCAATGACAATCCCAGAGCTCGTAACTTACAACCAAAATCTATAAAACAAAATAACAAAACACACAGAGTAAGCTAACTTAGCTTAGTAAGTCATAAGCAATTTAATATTCATAATAATAATCAAAACAATAAAGACAAATCAAATTATAACATTAACGTTGTACAATATCTCAATCATATCATCTCATATTTAATTTATAACTTAAACTTTTATACAAAAGGGTTACCTTGGCCGAATGCCAATAATCTACATCTAGCATATCATCATTCAACTTTTCACTCTCAAAATATCATTATCTCAAATATACTTACATTCAAACATATATACTTATGAATCAAACTCAACTTCATAAGCCAACATCACTAATTTGGTCAATTATAGAAAATCAAATATAACATCAAAAATGTGCATATCTATATGGCCGAATATGTAAGATCAAAATTTAACATCACCTATGTACTTACTTATTTTACCGAATATACAAATTCAATTATAATATCACATTGGTACATACCTTCATGGCCGAATATTCAAGATCCAATATAACATTACATATGCACATACCTATGTGGCCGAATATATACAAGATCATTCATCTAAATTTTAACTTGCTCAATTCCCGCAACAACTTGAAATATTATAAGCATAGGCTCGAAAATAAATCACCGGTATAAAACCCGCTAGGCATAAGCTCCAATCACACACCCAAGACAAGGCCCGCTAGACTCAAGGTCTCGATATTATTCACAGTGCAATAAGCACCGCTAGGCACGGCCCGATTAATTTCACCACTCAAAGCTTGCTAGGCCCAAAGCCCGAATAACGATACTATAAAGTCATCTCACACACATTTCATATATCGAAACTTTATACACTTCATAATCTTCGTGCATTTAATTTTCAAACATCATATCTCAATCGAATTAAACGTAATTATAATAAAGTCTATGTTTATTCACATTCGCTACTCAATATTATTGCTACAATATTTCCAAATCAGCATATACTAAGTTACATACATAATTTACGGTGTTTTATTGCTTAAAGACTTACCTCGGATATCGTCGAACGACAAAAACCGGCTATTCAACTATTTTCTCTTTTCCCCGATCCAAGTCTGATTTATTTGGTTCTTGATCTAAACATATTCAAATTAAGCTCATTCAAACATATTTTCATTCAATTTAATCCAAAAACACATAAATGAGCAAATTACCATTTTGCCCCTAACATTTCACACTTTTTACAATTTAGTCCTATTTGCACAAAACACAAAATACACAAAATTTGACTATATACCTTAAGGGCCGAATATTCCTAGTCCTCATACAAGTCCATGCATTTCATTTTTTTTCACATTTTAATCCCTAAAAAATTTATTTTTGCAATTTAGTCTAATATACTAAATTTTATCAAAAATTCAAAGACAAAACTTGTTAATCTAACACATATATATCATATTTCATCACCAAACAACATAAACAACAAACTATCATCAATAGCTAAACTCAAAATATTCATCAAAATCAAAAATTAAAACATGGGCTTTGTGCATCTCTTAGCAACGATCTCAAAAACGTAAAAATTATCAAAAATCGAGCTAAGTACATACCTTAATCAAGCCTAGACAAGGCCGAACCCTGTGAAAGATTTATCTTTTCTTTTTCTTTTTAGCTTCGGTAATAGAAAGATGAACAACCATAAAAAAAATGCATGGTTGTTTTTATTTTATTATATTATACTTTATAATATAATAATAATATTATTAACTTATAATATAAACATATAAAAACACAATTCATGCATGTTGTCGTCCACTAACCTTCATTTTGGCCAAATTACAACATAAATCCCTCTATATAAGAAGACGCAACAATTAAGCCATTCAATCAAATAGAAGACTACTTTTACCTTTTTCGCGATTTAGTCCTTTTTCTTAAATTAAACACACAAACGGACAAATTAACTTACGAAACTTTTACACATGCTCAATCATATATAATTAACATGGAAAGTAATATTAAAATATTTTTCTGACTTGGATTCGTGGTCCCGAAACCACCGTTCCAATTAGGGCCAAACTCGGACTGTTACATAAAGTGCTCTGCTTTTTTCGAGAGCAAAAACCTCAAGTTACCTTGCCTGTGTCTATAGGCTTTTAATATGATACCCTGGACTATTTCCTTCTATATGAGCATTGCTCTATGTCTAGAGTCTACCACAAGTATCGGTCAAGTACTTGCTCATATCATTCAATTTTGATCCAACTAATCCAACCTTTTCAGAATTAGATTAGTTTATGGGCATGCTGTACAGTCTATGTCTAAGGATTGCGCGCATACAATGTAGAAATAAAAACAATTGAATAAAACAGTAAATTAATTCAGATCTATGCCTCAACCATTAAAGAAAAATAAAGGTTTCATCATGTAATCCCAACCCTATGAGATTTAGCTCATGGGTTGGAAAATAAACTTCAAAACCAAAATAACTTACAATATCATTTTCATCATTCAATTCATGGATGAATAAAGTAATAAAAACGGAAGACTTCAAGAAGACAACTTTCACATGTCTAGTTCACACTCCAGCAGCGTAGTGTCCTGTGGTAGCTGAGAGGGACTGCCTTCGTCTTCCTCTTTCCGTCTCTACTCAGTCGCTACCCTCTATTTTTACCCAAGTATTTCCTCCTCTTTGTTGATTTTCTCTCTTGTTCTCCCTTTAGGGTTTCCTCCTTCGGCTTTTTATAAGCTTTTTTCCTAGTGTAAATCCAACAACCCAAGATATCTTCTCCTCTTTTTTAGATTTTCTTTTTGGATTAATATCCCTTCATTTAGGGTAGGTGGTTATCAACCCATGATCTCATGATCTTTTTTCTCTTTTTTAGGCTAAAATTTCTGGTACAAGTAGAGTTGGGCTGAGACTGGTATGCGTTGACTGTTGACTTGGTCATCTTCCTGAAATTGCCATGGCATAAAATTTGGCAAACTGTCCAACCTTTTGCCCCGGTAAACCTTCATTCATTTATTTCTTTCTCCACATCCTGCACCTGCCAAACCACCAAACACAACCCTTCCACATGCAATTAAAAGTAACAAATAATAATATTTAAGCACCGTCCAAGCTCCTTATACAATGTTCTAAAAATGCTAAAATAATATCCTAAAATGCAACTAAGTTCACTTAAGTACAAACAATTGACCCAGCCTAAATGTATGAATTATAACTCTTTTCAAGAGTTATCAGTAATCGAGACAATTCTTTCTAATGTTGGTAAGTTTATTACTCAAGCTTTCAATGATTATTGTATGCTACATTGTCTGTGCGAGTAACTATCGCAAAAGTCTATTGTTTATACATATAAAATGGTGTAGAAAAATTAATAATTAAATACCTCCAGTTAGTAGCTAAACCATATTTTTTTTTAAGAACATAAGTTTTTGTATATATGTCTAAGAATATGACATTTTATATGAACAGACACTTGTACGCATGTATTGAGTTTTGATGAATAGTCCCCATTACTATTGGCTTTTGGTTAGGAGCCAAATATGACCTTTTAGAATTTCTGATTGTGCAATGTATTTTCAAATTTTTCAACCACAATGCACTAAATGGGTATTTAAAGAAAATTGGGAATATACATTAGTTATGAGTCTCCTTGTATTATTAAATCTATTGAATAAATTGGAGGTTCAACTATAACATGATTTCTGATTACTATTTGATTTTATAATTTTTCTAACAACATTAGGGGGAGAGAAATAATAGTTGGATAAGATAATACTTGGAATGAATTATCATTTTCTAGATCCTCGTAAAAAGTAATTTGAACTAAGAGTTTAAAAATATAATCCACTTTATTGCAAATTAACAACCACATGCATTTATTGACTTCATGAGAATAACCAAGCGTTATATACTAGCTAATATTTTGATTTGAATTGAAGTCTCATTAGGACAACTTATTAGAACAAATAAAAGTAATGCATGCCTGAAAAGCTGATAAGTGGATAGGATTTATTTAATTTCTTTTAAAAAGAATTGTTTGATTTTAATAAAAAGATTTTTATTCTCTCCATTTCTGTCTCCCAATACTGCAAGTTCATTTTCCACATTCCCCAGTTATATTTATTTATTTATTATTTTATTGTTCTTTTGTTCTTTATTATTATTATTATTATTCTGTCGTTCTCCTACTTTGTTTCTTCCATTCTTTGTTGTTTCGTGCTTAATCAAGTAAACAACAACTTTTATCCTTTTCGTTTGCAAATTCAACCCTTGTTGGAAGGTATTCATTCAATTGTTTAATTGTTTTGTGAAACATCAACTTCTCCAACATTGTAATTGCAGTTTAGGACTACTATTGTGATCGTTTGGGTTCTTGAAATCTCATGGTTGACTTCGCATCAAAAAATATTCAGGTGTGTGATTCTAACCCGAAATGACATCAGAAACTTGAGAAAACTTGAAAACAAAGACTGTTTTTGAAACTGTTCTGCGTCACATGGTCTTGTGCCAGACCATGTGGGCCACACGGGCGTGTGGACCCATTTTCTGAAAAATTTCACTTAGTCTCGTTAGACTCTGAAATTCGTAATTAGACCTTCCGTGGGGTTCGTTTGGCTTAAATATGATTCTATAATATGAAATATAATATATTTTGCGAATGTACGTGATAGGGATAAGGTATGTGTTACAATTGCAAGTATGTTTAAAATGTAAAATTCGTATATGATCTATAATCTGATAATTCTGTTAGTATGTTCCGATGTGAAAAACATGTATGGCATATGTGCATATGATGTCTATCAGTATTTGCATGAGGATTGGGGAAGGATATGATATGTGATGGAGGAAGTGTGATTCTGGCAGTATTTGTGCATCTTCTGGCGGTGTATCCGCAATATCAATTATGGCAACTTGACTGCAATTATAGTGGCTTGACCATATATATTTGATTCTGGCAGATTATCGTAATATTTTTGTTTGGCAGCTTAGTTGCACTTATATGAGTGGCATACCACCACGACTTGGTGTTATTGGATGGATGGACTCTTGTAGTCCTAACTAGTGTGATTGGTTGGACGGAGTTGGTGTGTAGCAGATGGGAGTAGGATTTGTGTCTGCATTTGTTCTGGTCTGACATGACTTTCTGTATGATATATGTGTTTCTGAAATATGACATTATGAAATTCCGTTCTGATATATTTTTCTAAAACTATGTTATATGATAAGCTCCGATATGTTACATGATATGCTTTGATATGTAATATGATACGAAATTTCGATCTGATTATTGTATATGCAAAACTCATAAGGAAATACTGTTTGTGAGCTGGTTCACACACTGGGCTTCTAGCTCACTCGTTTGCTTAATACGTTTAAGGTAATCTTCTGACTTAGGACCGGATGGCGTATGGGAGCTCGGATTGTTTTCTCAGTTAATTAAAAAATTAGTGATTTTCGTAATTATCTATTTTGGACTTTTGGGACTGTAATATGTTTTTGGGTTGTGTTTTTATTTTCGTTTTGTTCGTAGGTTTTTGGTATATATGATCGTAAATCTGCAAAATCACATGGGTTAACAAATTGGATTCCGATTTTCAAAACTAAAACTTTGAACAAAAAAAGTTCCGCTGCAATCTAAGTAAACCCTTAAGTGTTTTTATGTAAATAAATAAATACTTTTCAGTAAATGTTAGCATTAACCGGAAAAGATTTGCCCAAAATTGGTACTTTCGAAGCAAACGAATTTGAATTAAATTTCTGAGTTTGAAATAAGTGTTTTTGGATTTAAGTTTTTCTGAACGTTTGTGAGAGTTCTGCTAAGTTTGAAACGCACAGCTAAGTTTGATTAAATAAATTTTTTTAAATAAACTAATGTAATTCCTCCAAATTCGATCATAACGTCTAGGCCGGATTTGGAGCGTTACAAGTCAAATATAGTTATTATTGTCAATAATTTAGATTATTACAACATTAATGTGAGATTAGTGGTAGATGATGTTTCATTTAGCACATACTATAACACTATAGATATAAATTTTATAATAAAATTGCATTTATTTTAAAAACAAAATGTAACAACAATTTACTATAACCTAATAGTTTCATTTATTATATAAAAAATCATTTAATTCAATTGATCTTATAATAATTTTTTAAGAAATAAATCATTACACCGAAATGATCTCATTTAATATTAAAAATAGAATGAGATGTATCAAACATACCTAAATTGTTTATAGGAGAAATACTGTGGAATAAAAGTGTGTTCGGATAAAATATATTATTTACAATTTATATTATATTTGTTTCTCTCTTATATTATCTAAATATGTTTTCAAAATTCCTTGTAGAATATATCTATAAATAATGTATTATTTAATTATTTGATAATTAATTTTACATTTTAAGTATTTATCAATAAAATATATATCTTATTAATTTTACTTTCAAATTATATTTACTTTTAAAATATCAAAAACAGAGCAAATAGTATATTGAGTAAAAAGACCCTTAATAATCTTATTCGTGATGAATTATAAATTAAAAATATATATTCTATTGAAATAAAAAAAAGAAGATAAAATCTATTTAAATAGTGATGGTAATACTTTAATAATAAATAAACCATACTGGAAACTCAAAGTTAGAAAAAAAAACAAAAAAACAAAAGAGAAAGAAAAATGTGTTTTTCAAAATCTATTCATAATAGGTTGCCTTGATAATTTCATTTACTCAATTATTTTTCAAAATATGTTTTTTCTCAACTTTTTTTTATCTTTTCAAGGACTATTTGACCTCATCATATATTTCATCTTGATTAAAAGTTTTTCCTTATTTAACAACAAAAGAAAAAAAATAAAATAGAGCCTATAAACCTTAGTATGCGAGGGCATTGCAACTAAAAATCATATCCTTAAAAATCAATATTTAAACAATAAAAGAAAATTGAAGTAGAATAAATTTACGGAGATCAAGAATGAGAGAAGATGGTGGTCTGATCTAAAAAAAACTGAGAGGAATTTAAGAAGAAACCTCTCGTCCCGTGTTTTAGAATTTTATTTAAGTCAGGTAATCGGGTTGGATTTCGAGTTAGATCTCGAGTCGAGTTGTTTTTATTATTATATAACAACTATGATTTACATAAATAGCAAAAAAAATCTAGTAATATAAAAACAAATTAAACAATGAGGATAAATTTGATACAAAAATATACAAATCAGTCATTGTGAACGAGAATCAATAAGAAATTATTTATAAAGGGAAAAAGGCTAACCCATTATACATACTTTAGAGAGAGAAAAATGGAAATAAAAAGAAAATAGCTTATTTAAAAATGTATAAATTCTTTATATATTCCAAAGGTTGAAATGATAATGTAACTTTCATTAAAACCTATCAAATGCAACTTTTATGGGATTAATAGATGAAATGTAAATTTCCCCCCAAAAAAAATAACAAATTTTAAATTAAAAAAGAAAATAAAAAGTTATGTAGAGAAAATTCACCAATTTTATACAGTTTTTACACTTAAAATTCCTATATATAATTCAATATATAACTTAAACTCAATATATCAATTTTTTTTTTTCAAAATATTTAAATTCTCTTAAATTTTAAAACCTAAATTTTTCCCCTTTTAATTCCTAATGGCTAAGGAGGAGTTGGGTTTATTCTTAATTTTTAAAACCTATATTGCCCCTGTTAATCCTTAATGGCTAAAGAGGGAGTTGGTTTATATATTACTAGGAATATTACCACACTTTGCTTGGTTTGTTATATATTCAAACATCTGATAAAAAATAACAATAAAATTTAATAATTTAACTCAACTTAATTAATCAAAGGAGAATTGATATATGATTTATATGTAATCTGATTCAATCAAAGTTTGAATGGCGAATCTTTAAGAATATATGAGAAGATTTATCTTTCTTTATATATACCAATTTTGTTTAGTCTATTTGTATGAAAAATTATAAGTTGATGTAATTTTTAATTTTTTAATGTTTATAGTAATATTTTATAGTAAATTTTAGTAATAAAATTTTAGATCGTTTATGATGGATTTTAGTAATACAATTTTGATTTATTTGCAAATTAACCCTTGAATTATATCTTGATTTTCAAATTAGTCAAATAAATCATTTTCTATTCTCTTAAGCAACCAACGATATTATTTGTTAAGAATTGTCCTCAAAGAACTCTGCGCAACAACTAAAGTTTCTGTAATGGTAACATTAAAAAAATAAAAATAAAAATAATATATATACACAAAAAATTTTTGACATACAAAAAAAGAATTTAAAGACAAAAAATAATTGGTAAAAAAAACTAAGCATAACTAATTAGTTATAAAATAGAAATCATCTAATGACTAAGAAAACAATATTTTTAAAGTTAAATTGATTCATTAAAATTATCTCATCCCAAAAATGGGCCTAGAAGAAATAGGGATAAAAATTTAGATTGTTATTTATTTTCTTTAAAAATAGGGTTAAGGAATTAGAATACCTTAAAAATTATTTTTGTTAAAAAATTAACAATAATAAGCTTACTTGTTTTGTGGTAAGGCCTTAACTTACTTAAAGGTCCCAAGTTTGAAACCCTTATGTGCATTCATCCAAAATATTTTATTTTCCTATTTTTACCCCATAAAAGTGCTGAATTTTAAAAACAGCCCAACCAAAAACTATTTTTTTATTTAGTCCTTGATTTAAAATAATCCTACTTTTACATGAATTTTTAAAACCTATTTCAATTAGGGAAAGCAAGTGTTATAAATAGCCAATTTGAATTAAACCATAGAATTTTACCTAGCAAGTTTTCAAGAAAAACACCCTCAAACTCTTTTATTCCCAAATCAACTTTCAAGTAAAATGAGTCAAAGCTTTCAAAATCATCCCTATCCCTCAAGTGGATCTTCAACCTCCTCTTCCAAATTAAGATTTTTGTGTCTTCAAATCAAGTGTGAGACCTAATCTAAAATCATTATGTATAAATAATTATGTTGAATCATTAAGAGATTATGATTAAATGCGTAAAAAAATAAACATGTGAACACTTCCTTTGTAAATAAAACCCCATGCTAGGCGAACCCCCATGATATGTGACCCCATGTAGTGCGACCCCCTATTTATGCAAACCCCCATCTACGAACCCATCTGTGTGAAACCCTAGGTGAAAACCCATATGTGCGAACCCTAGGTATACGAACCTCTGTACAACCCTTGTGTGAACCCTAAGTGTGCGAACCCTGATGTGCAAACCCATCTGTGTGAACCCCCTTGTGCGAACCCCCTTGTGGGTGTCCCTATAGGCGAGCCCCTATTGTGAACTCATATGCAAAACTGTAAAGGGATTTGTATGCGAGCTCTTAGAATAATTATGCAAACTTATTACATACGAACCCTAGGACTATGACACACGAACCCTAGGATTATGACACGCGAACCCTAGGTCATGCTATGTAAACCATATATATTGTAGTATGCGAACCCTATATTACTTTTATGCGGACTCATGTGCGAACCAACATGACTTTTATGTAAACTCATGTAATAACAATATGCAAACCTTTAAGTAAACATGCAAACCCTTATATGTATTATCATGCAAGCCTTAGTTAATACATGTGAACCTAAACTACTAATGCATGTGAGCCTTAGGTGATTAATATGCAAACCCCTAGGTGAACCTACATATGTAAACCCTACATACGAACCTATATGTATGTGCTATGATAAACTAGGCCTGTTAATTTGTAAACTCTAAATTATAGAGGGTTTTTCTAGTCATTTTTACCACCTTTTTACTTAATAATAATACTAATCCCCGAGTGGACTTTGTTTATATTTCGATGATGGGCATGAATTTATAAAAAAAAAAGTAAATATAAACTTTATTGTATTAATTTTGTGCATAATTTTAATTATTTCATGTTAATTATTAATGTGTTATATTTTATTATGTAGGGAACCATGGAGATGATATAATATGGCTTATTATAAAATTGCATGAACATGAGCTATTTATTTCCTATGTTGGATGAAAAAACCATGCTAAATGGGTCATCAAGGTGTTACTTTGACCTAGTAAAAAAGATGATACATGATGGACAAGTCTGACAAGCTTAGTGGGTCATGAAACCGTTCAACAAGGGGGAGTCAAACCCAAATTCGGCACAAGCATATTGGGCAGCCAAGAATAAAATTTTGGGACAATTATTTGGAAGTCCCTGCATTTGGAGAATCATTGGAAATCAACACACAAAGATTGCCCTTGAAACCGTCCAACCCATGCCTAAATTTAGCATGATTCTTTGCTCAAATCAAGCAACCACCATCCACCTACTTCCACTATATGTGGTCGGCCAAGCAATTGAGGGATTCCAATCCCTATTTTTAGTAAACTCTACCATCTACTTCAAGTATAAATACCCCTACTCACATCCCTACATCCCTTACTCATTTCCCTCATCTCTTGTTTCAAAAGCATTCTTCCTCTCATTCTTTCCTCTCTTCATTCCCACGCATAACATCCCATTTCCCTTAGCCAGCAAAACCTTGAGAAGATCATCCCTTGGCCAGCCATCTTAAGGAGCCATTTGTAAAAGAGCAACACAAGGATCGGAGGAGAACATCTTCAATCAGAGTTCAGGAGACTACTGATTCGACAAAGTTTATTCTTCCTTTACTTTGTTATTTTGATTTTAATCATGTTTGCAATGTGATTTGTTATCTTGTCATCAACAATGGTAGCTTAAATCTGTTTAGCTAGGATAATTCCATTGATTCAATGAAGTTTGTTTAAGTCATGTTTATAGTGTTTGTGCCTCAATCGATCATGTTTTTAATTAAACTCAAGTATGTATTTCATTCATATGTGATTGGATGCATTAGAATTAGGTGAGCGATCCTGACAAGATGACAACTAATGGACAAAATAATAGAAATGTGAATGCTTAATTTAGGTCCTGACCCGACTAAATTGAAGGTTCATAATAACTTTGATGAGTTTTGTTGTCTTGCATAGTTTTTATGTTTATGTGATTAAAATGTTTCAAACCTAACCCGCCCTTACTACTTCACATGAATTCTAAGAAACCCTTAGTTTAATATGATCAGTAAAATTCATGTTTTATTATGTAAAAGATTTTGAAAGGACTTAATTTGATTTCAAAACTCATGAAACATCGAGTTGCCATGAAATGTTTTCCGAACACTGTTAAACATGAGGAAAATGAACTAAGTTGAAAGATGTAATTATCCTAGCCTATTCATGTTATTGATTGTTGAATTTTGTGTCTTTGCTGCTAAATTCATTTCATACATCTCATTTCATACTTGGCATTTAGATTAAATTGCATTAGGGATCATCTTGCATTTAGATAGTTTAATTATCATCACTCAAAATAGTGTTTTTATCATCAAATTGTTAACTTTAATCTTGCAAAATAATGATTAACATACACAATCCCTGTGGAGAAGATAACTCTTTTACTTACTTATTACTTGATAACGACTGTGTACACTTGCACAAACCGAGCGTTACAACTTTTTGGCGCCATTGTCAGGGATTGTTGCCTTAGTCATTTTTGTGAAATTATTCTTTTCAATTTGTTTTATTTATTTATTATTTTTTATCTAACTTCTAACATTACTAATTTATTCTTTATTTCTTTTTTTTATTTATTTTTCAGGAGCATAGATTGAATTATCGTTTTATTACTTGTAGACCCTGAAATCGAGCGAACATTTAGACATAGAAGACGTGAGAGATTAGCTCACAGAAAACTCAAGATGGACTTTGGAAATCAAAATGATGGACAAAGAAATGGAGTCGATCATGTGCACAATCTAATCCTTATTGCTGATGACAGAGATCGTGCCATAAGACAGTACGCTGTGCCACTCTTCAATGAAATTAAATCTAGGAATTAGGAGACCGGAGATTGAGGCACCGCAATTTGAATTGAAACCAGTGATGTTTCAAATGCTCCAAACGGTGGGCCAGTCTAGTGGAATGTGTAGTTAGCCCATTTTGTCCGGGCTCATTTTATTTAGAAAAAAAGAAAAAAAATATAAAAATGTCCAGCACAATCCATTTACAGATTTAACCAATAAACCCGAGCCCAATTACCTATCCAGAGGCCCAATTCCTAAACTCGCACAACACAAACAATTGACCCAAATAGACCTAAACTAACCCAACCCCAAGACCCAGAATATACACGGCCCAAAGGGGCCCAATTGTTAAACAGAAATAGTGAGCCTAGGGTTACCTACCACAAAGGTAATCATAGGGGTTTCTCACTTAGCCCACTAAACGATATACCTCACGATAGCATCGCACATAGCCAGCTCATCGTCAATATGCATTAGGATGTTATCGCACTTAGCCCACCATCTAGCATTATCACAACACATGCACAAGTCTACTTACTTAATCATTCTACTTAAACCACATAAGTCCTCAATCATTCCCGATCATACATTCATTCCACATAGGTTCTCAAACATGCTACACACTAGCCAGCATTAACAAATTGTAAGTATGAATGCATTATTTGTGCATAGACTTACCTCGATACTCAAAAGTATAGAAATATGCAATTTAGTCCACCATCTTGCTTTTGCCTCTGCTTTCGATCCTAACTTCATCTTTCTTGATCTATAATGAATAAATCAGCTTATTCAATACACACATTGACTAAATTGACCCACATTTCATACTTTAGCAAAATTACTATTTTGCCCCTAAACTTTCTCATATTTACACTTTAGCCCCAAGGCTCGTAAAGTTATTTTTATTCAACTTTCTAGTCTTTCATGCTTAGCCGAACCACTTACTCAACTAAAGCATTCATCAATTCTCACTAAATCACACATGTATGACCAAACTAAAGTTTTTCACAAACTAGTCCCTACATGCATTTTCATGGAAAATCACTTAGCAAAAGATGTTTCTACTACATCAAGCTTTCATATTCTTCCATAAAACATCAAAATACATGCATGTCATACATATGTACATTTTTGAACATCCATAATAGCTCACCAAATAGCTAAAAATAGCTTACTCATGCTACTAGGACTTCAAAAATACGAAGAATATCAAAAATTGGGCTTAGGAGCACTTACTAGCAAGCTTGAAAATTGAAAGAGCCCTAACAATGGCTATTGGAATTTTCTACTTGGGGGAGAAGATGAGTGAATTTTTGTCATCTTTTCACCTATTTAATCATTTAATAACTAAATGACCAAAATACCCTTTTTGATAAACTTCAAATTTTAACTCATCCATGCCCAATTTTGTCCAAAAGTTATAATTTGGATAAATTGCTATTTAAGGACCTCTAATTAATAATCTAAAGCTATTTCACACATATATCTTCTAGAAACATACATTTTGCAACCTTTGCAATTTAGTCCTTTTGGACAATTCAACCACAATTTCACAAAATTGGTTCATGAAACTTTCACACTAGCATGCATATAAGGCATAAACCTCAATAACTCATTTATAACCCTCGGATTTGTGGTCTCGCACCACTATTTCGACTAGGCCCTAAACTAGGATGTTACAACTCTCCCCCTTTAGAGATTTTCGCCCCCGAAAATCTTACCAGTAAAGAGGTTTGGGTGTTGCTCTCTCATAGCTTCTTTCATTTCCCACGTAGCCTCTTCCACACCATGTTTCTGCCATAACACTTTCACTAGTGCTATGCTCTTATTTCTCAACTGTTTCACTTCTCGAGCTAAGATTTTAATCGGCTCTTCTTCATAAGACATATCTGGTCTTATCTCAATTTCCGTCGAAGGAATCACATGTGAGGGATCGGAGCGATACCGTCGCAACATCGACACATGGAACACATTATGAATCTTTTCCAACTCTACCGGTAAAGCCAACCAGACGCGCTGTGCCCAATTCTATCTCGTGATCTCATACGGCCCTATAAACCTTGGACTCAATTTCCCTTTTCGTCCAAATCTCATAATCTTCTTCCACGGGGACACTTTCAAAAACACTTTGTCACCCACTTCAAACTCAATTTCTTTTCTTTTCAAATCCAGCGTCACGACTTACAGCCGGTCCAAGTAGCTCTCAGACTATTACGGATTACTTTCACCTTCTCTTCGGTTTCTTTCACTAGATTGACCCCATGGATCCTCTTCTCACTAAGCTCGGTCCAATATAAAGGAGTCCGACACTTACGACCATACAAAGCCTTATACGGTGCCATCTTTATACTCGACTGATAACTGTTGTTATAGGCGAATTCGACCAAAGGTAGATACCTCTCCCAACTACCTTCGAATTCTAGCACACAACATCGAAGCATATCTTCCAGAACTTGAATCACTCTTTCAGACTGACCATCGGTTTGTGGATGGAACGCAGTGCTGAAATTCAATCTCGTACCCATGGCCTCTTGCAACTTCTTCCAAAATCTCAAAGTAAACCTCGGATCTCTATCCGATATAATAGACGCAGGTACACCATGCAATCTCACTATCTCTACCACATACAACTCAGCTAACTTATCCAGTGAATAATCAACACGTACTGGAATAAAGTGAGCCGACTTTGTCAATCTATCCACAACAACCCACACAACATCTCTCTTTCTCGGAGTCATCGGCAACCCCGTTACAAAATCCATGGTAATCGATCCCACTTCCATTCGGGTACCATTACTGGCTGAAGCAATCCCGAAGGCACTTGATGCTCAGCTTTCACTTGTTGACAAATTAAACACTTGGTCACAAACTCTGAAATATCTCTTTTCATGCCTGTCCACCAATACAACTTCCTCAAGTCGTTGTACATTTTCGTACTGCCCGGATGTACTGACAAACATCCACTGTGGGCCTCATGCAAAACTTTTCGAATCAACTCCTCATCTTTAGGAACACAAATTTTGTCACGATACATCAGACAACCATTCAAATCCACTCGAAAATCAGAATCACTTTCTGATCCGCACTTAGCTATCTTAGCTTGCATCTCACTATCATTTCTCTGAGCCTCACATATTTGTTGAACAAATAGTGGCTTAGCTCTCAACTCTGCCAAAATAGCACCATCGTCAGACAATGCTAAACTCGTGCTCATAACTCTTAGAGCATACAAGGATTTCCTACTCAGGGCATCCGCAACCACATTTGCTTTTCCCGGGTGGTAGTCAATGACTAACTCATAGTCTTTCAACAACTCAAGCCATTGTCTCTATCTTAGATTCGGATCCTTCTGATCCATCAAATACTTTAAACTCTTGTAATCCGAAAAGATTCGACACTTCTCACCATACAAGTAATGTCGCCAAATATTTAACGCAAAAACAATCGCAGCCAACTCTAAATCATGAGTCGGATAATTTTTCTCGTGCGGCTTTAGCTGCCTCGAGGCGTAAACGACTACCTTACCCTCTTACATCAACACGCAATCGAGACCATTAAACGATGCATCACTGTAAACCACGAACTCTTTCCTCGATTCTGGTTGAACCAAAACCGATGCCTCAGTCAACATTGTCTTTAGTCTCTCGAAGCTCTGTTAACATGTCTCAGTCCATTCAAACTTGACATCTTTATGCAATAGTTTCGTCATCGGGGTGGCAATCACAGAGAACCCCTTTACGAAACATCTGTAATATCCCGCTAATCCCAAGAAACTTCTGATTTACGACACGCCTTCTCGGCGGCTTCTAATCCACAACAAATGATATCTTACTCGGGTCAACTCGATACCATCACCGACACCATGTGTCCTAGGAATCCAATTTCTCTGAGCCAAAACTCACTCTTGCTAAACTTAGCATACAACTTTTTATCTCTCAAAGTTTGCAAGACAATTCTCAAATGCTCTTCATGATCGTTCTCATCCCGAATAGATCAATATGTCGCCAATGAAGAAAACTACAAACTTGTCCACATACGGTCCAAAAACACGGTTCATCGATCCATAAAATTGCAGTGCATTCGTCAAACCAAACGGCATAACCAAAAACTCATAATGGCCATACCTTGTCCGAAATGCGCTTTTCAACACATCTTGCTCTTTCACTGAAATGATAATAACTGACCTCAAGTCTATCTTGGAGAACACTCGTAGCTCCCTTTAGTTGATCAAAGAGATCATCAATCCTTGGTAAAGGATACTTATTCTTCACCTTCACCTTGTTCAGTTGTCTATAGTCTATACACAACCTCATAGACCCATCTTTCTTCTTCATGAATAATACCAGAGCACCCCACTGCGAGTAGCTTGGTCTTGCAAAACCTTTATCTGTCAACTCTTGCAACTGAAGCTTCAGTTCTTTCAAATCTACAGGTGCCATTCTATATGGAGCAATTGAAATAGGTGCTGTTCCTGGAACCAACTCAATTCCAAACTCGACCTCTCTCACTGGAGGTAATCCGGGTAACTCTTCCGGAAATACATCTGGATACTCACATACCATTAGCACTGTTTCAAACTCTACGCCCACCTCTCGAGTATTCAACACAAAAGCAAGATAGGACTCACATCCTTTCCTCAAACATTTCTCAGCCATTAGGGAAGAAATCATCACTGGTAGACTATTCGATCCACCTGATTCAACCCGAACCACATCTCCACTCTCACATTTCAATTCAATAAACTTACTACCACAGTTCACTAAGACATTATGGGTAGTCAAGCAATCCATGCTTAGGATTAAATCAAACTCATCAAACGGCAACAACATAAGGTTTACCGGAAAATAATGATTCTCAATCAATAAAGGACAATTCTTACACACTCTGTCCACTAACACATGCTTTCCTAACGGGTTTGACACCTTAACCACTATGTCCGTAGACTCAACGGTCGTACTCAAACTAGATGCTAATCTCATGCAAATATAAGAATGAGTAGACCTTGGATCTATTAAAGTAATAACGAAGGTGTCATAGAGAGAAAAAGTACTAGTTATCACATCATGGGAGGATGCCTCTTCGCGAGCGCGAATGGCATACGTCCTCGCAGGTGCCCGACCCTCTGGTCTCACAGCAGAATCTCTGGGCGCACCTCTACCACTAGCCCCACTTCTTGGGTTCCTTGGTGGTCTACCCCTCGTAGACACATCACTAGGTCTCAGCTCTTGCCTCTCTTCCTTATCATCCCTCTCAGGACAGTTACGGATAAAGTGGTTAAGGGAACCACACTTATAATATTTTCGAATATTTCCCCAACACTCTCCGGTGTGATACCTACCACAACTTGGACACTCCGGTTTACTCTTTGTACTGCCCACACTTTCCATCGAGGGAGCTTGGAATCTCGAACCCGAGCGAGTATTGCCCAAGTCTCGATGCGAATAACCCACTGGTGCTGTCATCCGAGGATTCACTTCCTTGGATCTTTTCGACTGGGCTTGGTATGACTTGCCCATCGGCCTCTTTCTAGCATCTCGGGCTTCACTCACAGCCCTCCTCTTTTCTGAACTCAGCTCTTCGGCCTTACTTTTCCTCTCAACTAATACCACAAATTCTTTCAACTCCAAAATGCCCACTAGGAGTTTGATGTCCTCATTCAGCCCATCTTCGAACCTCTTACACAAGATTGTCTCAGTCGATACACATTCTTGAGCGTATTTGCTAAGCCTAACAAACTCACACTCATATTCCGCCACTGTCATTCTTCCTTATTTCAACTCAAGAAATTCCTTCCTTTTTCGATCAGTAAACCTCTGGCTTATATACTTCTTCCGGAACTCTTCCAGAAAGAAGTCTCATGTCACCCGCTCTCTCGGGACCACTAGCGTCAACGTTATCCACCAATGGTATGCCGAATCTCTCAGCAAGGATACGGCACACTTCAAACTCTCTTTAGGCGTACATGAGAGTTCATCGAACACCCTCATAGAGTTCTCCAACCAGAACTCTGCCCTCTCTGGGTCATCATCTACCTTAGCTCTAAACTCCTCAGCCCCGTGTTTCCTAATCTTATCCACCGGGGGTTTCGATATCCTTACTATATCCATACCTTGAGGAGCCACTGGATTTGGCTGAGGTATAGGAGGAGGAGGTGGAGGAGGTTGAGCATTAGGGTTCGCTCGAACATAATCTGAGTACCAATTACTCATCATCTGGAGAAAGACTTCTCGTGCCTCTTCCCCTTGACCCCTGACCTCGGGTCCACTTTGAACAGGCACGGTTCCTTGTGCAGGAGCCGGCGTATTACTAGCTGCTTCATCAGCAGTCAATGGATCGGAATCCATATTCTATATAAAACAAGATTTAAAATCATCAGAAACCACCACACTATCATTGTACACTTATGGCATGTATAGCTAGACTCTTACACCTGCTACGGTAGTCCTAGAATCGACTAAACCATAGCTCTAATACCACTAAATGTAACACCCCTTACCTGGGTTCTACGCCGGAACCAGGCCCGAGGCGTTACCAAACTCAAACCACTTGATCGCCACTTAGGCTCGTCGTAACTACTCTCTGAAGTCATCTCAACAACCTCATTCTCGACTTACGAGGCCTCACTCATACACACGAGGGCTCTCGAGACTAAACCGGAACTTTTTCCAATCTTAAAAATTTTCTCTTTTATACAGGTCTCACACGTCCGTGCAAGATTAGAGACGCCCGTGCATGGACACACACGCCCATGTCACCAGACCGTGTCTAAAACCGCAGCATTCTGCCAATGCCCCACGGCCAAGGCACACGCCCGTGCTTACCACCCGTGGTGCACACTGACTACCTTAACACGGCCTAGAGTCTAGACACACGCCCGTATGGCTAGCCCGTGGCTAACACTGGTTAATCCCACACGCCCTAGACACACGCCCGTGCGGCTAGTCCATGGTCTATTCTGATTTAAAATACCAACATGTAGGGGACGCACGACCAAAGCACACGCCCGTGGGCTGACCGTGTGTCACACATGGCCTAGACACACGCCCGTGTGTCTATCCACATGGCCAAGAACAAAGCTATTTGCTAAGCTCTCCTCACCCTTATAGCTTACACAACATGCACTCATACAACACATCCATAATCAACTCAAATTGAAGTGCAATCTCACATAGAAAACTACATCTTTCTTTCATATAATGTAATAGCCAACAATCATGGCATTATACAAAATACATTATCCATCTAAAGGCCAACACATCTTAGCCATTTACAACAAAATTCACTAACTTGTCTAGCCCCTAAACATGCCATATACAAAACATTAAGTCTAATGTACCAGAGTGTGCTAATAGTATGGGCGATCTTCCAAATGATCCTCGTATCTCAATTAAACACCTTTACTCTATAAGACAAGGGAAAAGAAAGAGAGTAAGCTTTGAGCTTAGTAAGTTTACACATAAACAATTAAGCAACATAGTATAAGCTAAGCAACAATTAGCATTATACCAACATAAGTAATTCACAACTGTGCTTACTCTTTCTATCCCTTACCACATTTCCAACACATCATGAGTCACATACTCATAACCATCGAAATGCACCCCTGCATTCAATGTCACATTTACACAATATACAACACATCATTATTTCTCAATAATTCATCCATACAGCTAATTAACTTAATAATACATCCACACAGCTATTTTACTCAATAATGCAATCACATGGCTAATCCCCACAGTTAACCCACACAGCAAATGTCTCGGTGGTTTTGCACTTAGCACAATCGATTAATAAGGTGGCATCGCACTTAGCCTACCACAAAGGTAATCATAGGGGTTTCTCACTTAGCCCACTAAACAATATACCTCACGATAGCATCGCACATAGCCAGCTCATCGTCAATATGCATTAGGATGGTATCGCACTTAGCCCACCATCTAGCATTATCACAACACATGCACAAGTCTACTTACTTAATCATTCTACTTAAACCACATAGGTCCTCAATCATTCCCGATCATACATTCATTCCACATAGGTTCTCAAACATGCTACACACTAGCCAGTATTAACAAATTGTAAGTATGAATGCATTATTTGTGCATAGACTTACCTCGATATTCAAAAGTATAGAAATATGCAATTTAGTCCACCACCTTGCTTTTGCCTCGGTTACGATCCCGGCTTCGTCTTTCTTGATCTATAATGAATAAATTAGCTTATTCAATACACACATTGACTAAATTGACCCACATTTCATACTTTAGCAAAATTACTATTTTGCCCCTAAACTTTCTCATATTTACACTTTAGCCCCAAGGCTCGTAAAGTGATTTTTATTCAAATTTCTAGTCTTTCATGCTTAGCCAAACCACTTACTCAACTAAAGCATTCATCAATTCTCACTAAATCACACATGTATGACCAAACTAAAGTTTTTCACAAACTAGTCCCTACATGCATTTTCATGGAAAATCACTTAGCAAAAGATGTTTCTACTACATCAAGCTTTCATATTCTTCCATAAAACATCAAAATACATGCATGTCATACATATGTACATTTTTTAACATCCATAATAGCTCACCAAATAGCTAAAAATAGCTTACTCATGCTACTAGGACTTCAAAAATACGAAGAATATCAAAAACCGGGCTTAGGAGCACTTACTAACAAGCTTGAAAAATTGAAAGAGCCCTAACAATGGTTATTGGAATTTTCGGCAGCTTGGGGGAGAAGATGAGTGAATTTTTGTCATCTTTTCACCTATTTAATCATTTAATAACTAAATGACCAAAATGCCCTTTTTGATAAACTTCAAATTTTAACTCATCCATGCCCAATTTTTTCCAAAAGTTAGAATTTGGATAAATTGCTATTTAAGGACCTCTAATTAATAATCTAAAGCTATTTCACACATATAGCTTCTAGAAACATACATTTTGCAACCTTTGCAATTTAGTCCTTTTGGACAATTCAACCACAATTTCACAAAATTGCTTCATGAAACTTTCACACTAGCATGCATATAAGGCATAAACCTCAATAACTCATTTATAACCCTCGAATTTGTGGTCTCGCACCACTATTCTGACTAGGCCCTAAACCAGGATGTTACATCTTATCTTCCTGAAGTTGCAGGAAGCAGATCAAAAGTCACTTTCAGCCTTATCTCCCCGAAGTTGCAGTGGAGTAGATTGAAAAAAGAAGATCTTATCTTCCTGAAGTTGCAGGAAGCAGATCAAAAGACACTTTCAGTCTTATCTCCCTGAAGTTGCAGTGGAGTAGACTGAAGATAGAAGATCTTATCTTCCTGAAGTTGCAGGAAGCAGATCAAAAGTACTTTTAGTCTTATCTCCCTGAAGTTGTAGTGGAGTAGATTGAAGACAGAAGATCTTATCTTCCTGAAGTTGTAGGAAGCAGATCAAAAGCACTTTCAGCCTTATCCCTTTGAAGTTACAATGGAGTTGGAAGCCACCTGAAGAAGACGAGGACCAAAAGTCAAGACTCGACAAGATCGGGCAAAATTGGGCCTTTTATAGTATTTGCTCTATTCTCGTTACACGACAATGAGCAAAGAGGGGCAGCTGTAGTTAGCCCATTTTGCCCGGGCCCATTTTATTCAGAAAAAGGAAAAAAATAAAATATATATATAAAATGTCCAGCACAGTCCATTTATAGATTTAACCAATAAACCCGAGCCCAATTACCTATCCAGAGGCCCAATTCCTAAACTCGCACAGCCCAAATAATTGACCCAAATAGACCTAAACTAACCCAACCCCAAGACCTAGAATATACACAGCCCAAAGGGGCCCAAGTGTTAAACAGAAACAGTGAGCCTAGGGTTTCTGGAAACCTTAGGCACCGCAATCAGCTCCTCATACCCAGCAGCCCTCCATCGCGCCGCAACTTGCGCCTAGTCATTGCCGCGCTCATCGTCACCGACCTGCAAACAAGGAAAGAGCACCACAACAATGGAAAGAAAGAAATAACAAAAAAAGGAAAGAAAATATTTGTGATTCATTTTCAGGGTTATAAATAACCCTAACAAATCTGTAAAAAATGGAGAGATACAGAATACACAGAAAAAATACAGAAATAAAAAGAACGAATCTTTTGCAATACAAAGGTGATTTATATTCGGTTTTCTGGTTATTTTTATTTTTGTTTCATGCATGTTTAAATAAATAAAAAAACAAACGACGAAGATTCTCACCTTTGCGCCGCCGTAGGCGACGACGCGTGAGGCGCGTGCACGATGATGGCCGGAGGTCGATGACCGGAGAGGGCAGAGCGATTTCTTAAGGCCTCTGTTTGTTTTTTTTTTAAATTCTACGTTAAAATGAAATTTTTTAGGCCGAAATTGGCTTATATAGTTAACCGAAAACGACGCCATTTTGGTTTAATTTAATAAGCCTAAAACGATGTCGTTTCAAAAGACGACCCGCGCGTTGACCCGAAAACTCAGGGAGGATCCGCTTGTTTTTGTTTAATGGTCTAATTTCCATTTCGGTCCTTCTGTAATTTAATTAATTTTAATTCAGTCCAATTCGCATTTTTATTTTTTATTAAATTAGCCCTAAACTTTGCATTTCGTTTCAATTAAGTCCTCGGGCTACTTAATAAACAAGAACAGAACGGCGTCGTTTTGGGAAGAAGGCATAATTGCCTAATGAATCCCTACAGTGTAACGCGCGTTTTAAATTAGTCCTTTTATATTTATTTTAATTGTTATTTAATCCCTGTCTTTTTAAAACCTTTTTTATTTTATTTAATTTCAAATTATTTTAACATTATCTTGAAATATTTTATTTTATTAAAATTTCTATATTTTTATTATTATTTGTATATTAATCTATTAATAGTATAAATTGTATGTATATATATATATATATATTCACATATTATCTTTATACTATGTATTATTTCATTATTTATATTATATATGTTAATTTGTATATTAGTTATATGTTATATATATTTTTAAATTTTATTATTATTATTATTATATATTATCTTTAAAATCTTATTTTATATAAAATATATTTATATAATATATTTTATTTATACTGTTTATATTATATATGTAATTTTATGATCAGTATATTATATATATGTTTTTGTATAAAATTATTATATATTGTTTACTAATTGTTTTTATTATATATTATCTTTTACATGTATTAAATTAAATTTATTATAATATTTTTTTATATAATTTAATTTTTTTTTGTTATACATATTAATTGTTTTACAAAATTATAATTTTTTTATTGTTTTGTTTTGTTATAATAATTATTTAGTGTTTAAATATATCTTCCCCTTTTCGTTTAATTTTGTTATTTCATGAAAAATCTTCATTATTGTTATTTATTTTTATCCCATGTTTATTTATTTATATCCTTTTAATCGTTATTATTGCTTAACATTGTTCTTTATATATTTATGTTATATCATTCTTTTATTATTTATTGTTAGTATAATTCGTAAGTTATGTAGAATTGCTATTAGAAATGTATGTTGTAATATCTTACCCAAACCATTGTTTTATAAAAATACCTTTTAAATTAAAATATTTTATTCAAATATTTTAAAAATACGGTGATATGTGATATTTGGGGACTTCGAGAATAATTGTGCCCTAACTTACTAGGTTTCGATTTTTCTCGTAGAACTTAAGGTATTAGATATCCCTTCTCTTTTAAAACTGAAACTTACCAATTTCAAATCAAAAACCTATTCTTGGGAATTCAAAACGTTGTGTCCTAACTTACTGGATATGACGTTTTGTGTCTCGAGGTAGGAATTTTCTAAAATAAAGACGTGCCTAGTTTCGAAGTTATGAGATGCTGTATCCTAACTTACTGGGTATAGTATTTTATTTCTTTGAGATAGGCAAGTCTTGGTTTTTCTTCTAATAAAAGGACCTTATTTTAAAATTTTTCAAATTTGCAACAATAGGACATGATTTATCGATTAGGTACCAATTTTTGGGCGTTGAGGGTGCTAATCCTTCCTCATACGTGTCGACTCCCGAACCCATTTTTCTTGTTTTTCGTGGACCAAAATCAGTATTTTGAAATAAAACGTTTTCAAAGGTGATCCAATCACACCTAAATAAAAGGGATTGGTGGCGACTCCATTTTCGCTTTTTAAAGTCGATCCTGCTTTTAAATCAAACGTTTCGGCTGCAATGCTCATGGAAGATCCACACCTTCACCTTCGATTATTCATGGAGGTGAATGATTCGCTTAAAATAGTCGATGTTATCAAGACTCATTGAGGTTAAAGTTGTTTTCATACTCATTGCGAGATCGAGCACAAGCATGGCTTAATTTGTTGCCACCAAGTTCAATATCTACATAGCAAGAATTAGCGAGAAAGATTTTTGGTTAAGTATTTCTCACCTAACAAAAACACTAAGGGTACGCTTTGGTTCAATCAGAATGGAATAAGGTCAGTAATTGAATAGAGTCAGTAATGGAATAGAGTCAGAATCGATAATTCAACTGTTTGGTTGAATGGAATGGAATAGAGCTGTAATGGAATTCTTGTGTTTGGTTGAATGGAATAGATGTTGTAATAGTATAAGGAAAAAGGTTTAAATGACCAAAGTACCCTTAACATAATTTTTGTAAGTAGATGATTATTGTTATTAAATTTTAATAAGATTATTGTTAAATATATTTTAATAAAAGTAAACATAAATAATTTAATCATATTGTAACATCATTATTATTAAATACAATTTAATAAAATAATATATAATTTAATAACATTCTTAATATAATTATTAATAATATTTAATAATAATTTTAATATAATATTAACATTTTATTTTAATAGTAATTTTATTTTAATAATAATATAAAATGAAATTTAACATACAGTATGATAATCCTCTAATAAAATTTTATTTTAATAGTCAATTTTAATAAAAAACTGTAACACCCCAAATTAGGGGTTGTTTGTAACTTAGATAATTTCCCATGTGTGTGCCTGAAGAATAAATTTTATGATTTATTTGGCGTATTTTAGGGTCTAGAATTAAACCCGAGTTAGGCTTGATCTGGTGTTAGAATATTTTTTTTAGTACCATAAAGGAGGGAGCTAGAGGAGAGAAGGCTTTAATAAAATTGTTGGGAGAGTTGTGACACAAAGTAGGCCTTGGCAAAGTGGCTACAAGGTGTCACTTAAGGGCTGGAAGCAACGCCAGCAAGGGCCTGGGTTCAAGGCACGGCAGTAGCAAGGGACGTTTTAATTTTTGGGTGTGGCGTTACAAGTGGAAGAAGGCTTTAAAAAGAGCTGGGGCGACTTTAAGACACAAAGAACTCGTTGGTCAAGTGGCTAGCGTGCGTCACTTAGGCGCTGGAGGTGTGCGTGGGCGCGGGTTCGAGGGGCTGGAGCAGCATCTTGCATGTTTTATTTTTGTATGCGGTTGTGGGCTGGAGTAGGAAGGGTTTAAAATTAAATGTGGGGGTTATTTAGCATGAAAGGCCAAAGGGAAGAGTTGGTTGGGGCGCTTAAAGGTGCTGCTGCTGCTTGGGGACGCTGGTTCGAACCCCAGGGGCTGCACTTTGAGTTTTTATTGTTTTATTTTTTTGAGTTTTTATTGTTTTATTTTTTCTTTTTATGCTGCTGGCGTGAATGGATTCAATTTGGACTCTCAAACTTGGCTGGAGTGGGGTGGATAAACATTAATTTATTTTATTATTTTATTGTTATCTTGAAGAGGTGATAAACAAATAGGATTAAATGGAATTATTATTGGATTAATATTTTAAGTATTCAAATTCAATTTGAATTGCTTCAAATGAGTGGCCTAGAATTATTTTAGGTAGTGAATGAATTTTTTTAAACACTTCAGAGAAGGGTGGACGGCAAGCTTAGGTGTAGGGGGGAGGCCGAATTTGCTTAAGTGATTTTCTTGGGATTTTCGGCTAGCAATTTACCTAGCCTTCATCTTTTATTTTTCTTTCTTTTTCATGCTCCAAAAAACTGAAACTCTTTCTTTTCTTCTAAAAGACCTTAGCCGAATTCCCTATACAACAATCTCTCATTTATTTTCTTTCCTTCCTCTTCTCAAACCCCTTTAGCCGAAACTTTTAGCACTTTCTTCTCCATTATTTTCTTTCTTCCCCTTAGCCGAATATACCCTTTTGAAGTACCGAAATCTCACACTCCTCCTTGGTTGCACTTTGGCCGAATAGGACAGTGGCATTGATACTCCGGGTTTTCTCTGTTATTCGATCGATTGTAAGGTAAGGGATGGCCGAACCCTCCTTTCATCTTTTCATTTCTTTGTTGACTTGTGGGAGTGGATGAAAGCTGAAATTTTGGCAAACAGTAGCAAAGGTTCTAATCAATGTTGAAATTGATGATAGGCACTTCGGATCTCAAAGCGGTGAGATTGGATCTTTCATTCTCGACTTTCTGATTTGGGTAAGTGGTGGTAAATGCCTACTTATAATAGATTATTCTTCTAATGACTAAGAAAAGCCAATAGTTGCCGATTTCGGGAAGCAAGACCAATTGGAGTATAGTGGCTTGGGTTCAAAGACGTTCGGGTAATGTTTTGGGTTCACAAGGAACCCTTTTCAATTGTATTGGTTTGACCGAATAGGCCATGGTACTAACCCATGTATTTGGCCGAATAGGCCTAAGTCCCTAACCATGCTTTTTGGTCGATTATAGGACAAGAGATCTAGCGACGTAGATCGGATCTTCGGGATCTAGGAATTCTGGTAGAAACAGGTGTGTGTAAACTCTTTACACACTTTATTAATAAACTTGCTATATTATTGTCTTGAGTACAAATTTTGGTAGTGATCTATTATATGCTTGCGCGGCTTAAGCATGGTTTCCGGTAAGTCCCCTAACTTGTGATTTTCGATATATGCTTTGCATGCCATCACATGATGATTAAATGCTATGGTATGATTTATGAAAAATTGTTATAAAAGCATGTGATGGTGGGATTGATGAGAGGAGGGGGATGAATTATGGACTGTCGTCAGTGGTTTTGACCACAAGATGGGTTGGCCCCATCAGATTATTGTGACCTATGGTCATCAGTGGTTTTGACCACAACGATTGATTATTTGCGACTAAGTCCCAAAGTGGTTTGGTACCACCATGGTTTTGACCACATTTGATATATTGTGACCTATGGTCATCGGTGGTTTTGACCACACGATGGGTTGGCCCCATCATCCGATTTGTGACTCTAAGTCATCGGTGGTTTTGACCACCAAAGGTTTTGACCACACGGGGTAGAAAAGGAGTATGGATGGTTAGGTTGGGTTGCATGTGCATGTTTATTAATGACTTGTGTATGAGTTATCTTATCGGGTGGGGATTACACACTTTGAGTCTTGGTGACTCACCCTTCCCTTAACATTTTGCGGATGGGTAGATCGCGGAAATGGAGCCGGATGGACTCGAGGTGGCCATGCAAAGGAAATTTTAATTAGACGAACTTGGACTTTGTTTTATTTTATTTAATGTTGGTTTATTTTAATTAAGTTGTAGTAAGGCCTAGACATAATTTTATTATTCTATGTTTGGATTAATTTGTTAAACTATTTTCTAACATTAAATTAAGTACACGTGGTTTCTAAAATTTTAAATCGCAAAATGTTTTATCGTGCCATCGGGCACATCCGAATTGGCTACAATCGCTTAATAAATATTTTAAAATAAACCTAAGTATGGATTTTATACACCTCAAATGTTTCAAACAAAATAACCATCTTTTACCAAAAGATAATTCGACTTAAAAGGATTTTCAAAGATGTTTTCTCTGTAGCACACCAAATTCGGTCGTAGTGTTTGGGCCGGGTTTGGGGTGTTACAAATTGGTATCGAGCCTTGTTCAAAGCTCGGCTGTGGGGCCCCAAGGCCCAAAAATGTTTGGTAGGCCTTTTGAACTATTTTTGGTTTTTGAACAAGATGGCACCGAGTCTCCTGCACCTATCCGCCTGTAAGTACTCCTAACTTCAGTATGAATTATTTTCTACGTAGAAGGGTAGGAAGCATGGAACGTAGATAGTATGATAAGTGCTTTAAACTTTAGGACTAGTTACCCCAAACAAAGACATAAGACTTTAAAAGCCTAATTAAACAAACCTACGACCAAGTCGCCGAGTTAGGGTGTGGTAACCTTGGTGCGCATGTCTAGGATTGGATCCGGAAGAGCTTGGTACTTAAGCAGTCCCCGTGACTCACCTCCTCTTCGCGGGATTCCTACCTGGTGCGTAGCTTCGGTTCACCCTAACCAAGAGGACTCGGTCATAGGCCAAACACAATAAATAATACCCTGACTTTGGAAATTACGAAAACACCCCTGTAGGAAAAAGACGAAACTACCCCTGGGATGAGTGAATAAGGATGAAAGATACTAGGAAATGGATGTGCTCTTCTGTATAAACTAGGATGGAGGACTTAAACCTTTGATTGATCGAAAGAATTTCTACTAAACTCTTTTCATAAAATTTCGTCGCGGATAACCAAAGTGAAACACGTACTAATCCATAAAATTCTTAAGCAGATAAACGCAATCGTTAGAATGAGTTCAAGAGGTCGTGGACGTCCGCCGCGTGGCCGTGGAAGGGGTAGGATGACCTTGCCTGAGCCGCAAGGTCCGGTCACGAAGTCCGGAAATGAGACGCCGATCCGCTTTGTGCGGAAACCGAATTTCAAGATCGACGGTGGTGATGATGTCGTATCTCAAGTCAGACACGTATTGGAACGAGTTCTTTGGGTCGGGCGCGTGTAGGAGCCCGTAAATCTGTGGTTGAACGACTCCGGGCTAACGGCGCGTAAGTATTTAGGGAGTTTCCGAGTGGCACCCGGTCTGTGCAGAGCAATCGTTGGAAGCAACGGAAAGGATCATGGATGACATAGATTTTACAACCGAGGAGAAATTAAAGGGTATAATTTCTTTGCTTCGGATGAGTCATATCGGTGGTGGCTCACTGTAAGGGGATGGAACGGTGTGAAAACCTCACCGGGAATTTTTCAAGGATGCCTATCAAAAGAAATATATCGGAACTAGCTATGTAGATGCACACAGTGAAGGCTTTCTTGAACTGGCTCAAGGCAATAAGACAGTGGCGGAGTATGAGGCCGAATTCCTTCGGTTGAGTAGGTATGCTCGTGGTATTGTGGGTACCGAGCATGAACGCTGTGTTAGATTCGAGGATGGGCCGAGATGAGCCGAGGTTGATGATAGCTCCACAACAGAACGAGAGTTTGTTTGTTCTTGTGGAGAAGTCTAAAGTTGCTTTGGGAGTAAGACAATCCGTAAAAGCGGAACCAAGAACGGAATTGGAATAAGAGAAGCTCGGAACCTTCAAGGTTCTTGGGTAATGAATGAAGAGGACGAGGTTTGATGGGTCGGATCAAATCGCTAGGCTCGCTGCGCCAATACCCAATGGCCGCCACTATGTGTTCGGTGTGGCAAGCCTCACAAGGGTGAGTGTTGGAGTGGTAATCGAGGGTGCTTTGAGTGTGGATCGCTCGATCACCGTGTGAGGGATTGTCCTCGGAAGTTAGCTAGGAATCAACCGAGGTCGAAACGTGTGCTCGGGTTAGAAATGAAGGACCACCACGGAGGGTCGAGGTGCGACTAGAGGTAATGCAAATGGTAATGGGCGTGGCGAGGTGTTTGAAGGTGCAGAGGCGAGGCAACCAAGGTTGGTTTATGCAGTTGGTTGTCGTGAGGAGGAAGATGTGCCAGACATGACAACGGGTAAGTTTCTTAATTTTGGAATACCCTCAATTGTCTTGGTTATGGTTACGTTAGTTCATTCTTATGATTGCTAGTAAAGAGTATGGAACCTGGATTATGAACGTAGGGAATGTGTAGAAAGTATGATAGTTCTTTAAGATCAGAGTGCGCAGCAGTAACGTAGGATGACGAGTTAAGGATGCACGATTGAGCGATAATAAGTAATTTCGAGGACGAAATTATTTTAAGGGGGGTAGAATTGTAACACCCCAAATTAGGGGTTGTTTGTAACTTAGATAATTTCCCATGTGTGTGCCTGAAGAATAAATTTTATGATTTATTTGGCGTATTTTAGGGTCTAGAATTAAACCCGAGTTAGGCTTGATCTAGTGTTAGAATATTTTTTTTAGTACCATAAAGGAGGGAGCTAGAGGAGAGAAGGCTTTAATAAAATTGTTGGGAGAGTTGTGACACAAAGTAGGCCTTGGCAAAGTGGCTACAAGGTGTCACTTAGAAGCTGGAAGCAACGCCAAAGAAGGGCCTGGGTTTAAGGCACCAGCGTGTAGCAAGGATATTTTAATTTTTGGGTGTGGCGTTACAAGTGGAAGAAGGCTTTAAAAAGAGTGGGCGACTTTAAGACACAAAGAACTCGTTGGTCAAGTGGCTAGCGTCAAGGCGTCACTTAGGCGCTGGAGGTGTGCGTGGGCGCGGTTCGGTTCGGTCCGGAGCAAAGATCTTGCATGTTTTATTTTTGTATGCGGTTGTGGGCTGGAGTAGGAAGGGTTTAAAATTAAATGTGGGGGTTATTTAGCATGAAAGGCCAAAGGGAAGAGTTGGTTGGGGCGCTTAAAGGTGCTGCTGCTGCTTGGGGACGCTGGTTCGAACCCCAGGGGCTGCACTTTGAGTTTTTATTGTTTTATTTTTTCTTTTATGTCTTTGGCGTGAATGGATTCAATTTGGACTCTCAAACTTGGTCTGGAGTGGGGTGGATAAACATTAATTTATTTTATTATTTTATTGTTATCTTGAAGAGGTGATAAACAAATAGGATTAAATGGAATTATTATTGGATTATTATTTTAAGTATTCAAATTCAATTTGAATTGCTTCAAATGAGTGGCCTAGAATTATTTTAGGTAGTGAATGAATTTTTTTAAACACTTCAGAGAAGGGTGGACTAAAGCTTAGGTGTAGGGGAGGCCGAATTTGCTTAAGTGATTTTCTTGGGATTTTCTACTAGCAATTTACCTAGCCTTCATCTTTTATTTTTCTTTCTTTTTCATGCTCCAAAAATCAAAAACTCTTTCTTTTCTTCTAAAAGACCTTAGCCGAATTCCCTATACAACAATCTCTCATTTATTTTCTTTCCTTCCTCTTCTCAAACCCCTTTAGCCAAAACTTTTAGCACTTTCTTCTCCATTATTTTCTTTCTTCCCCTTAGCCGAATATACCCTTTTGAAGTACCGAAATCTCACACTCCTCCTTGGTTGCACTTTGGCCGAATAGACAAAGTGGCATTGATATTCCGGTTTTCTCTCATTATTCGATCGATTGTAAGGTAAGGGATGGCGAACCCTCCTTTCATCTTTTCATTTCTTTGTTGACTTGTGGGAGTGGATGAAAGCTGAAATTTTGGCAACAAGAGCAAAGGTTCTAATCAATGTTGAAATTGATGATAGGCACTTCGGATCTCAAAGCGGTGAGATTGGATCTTTCATTCTCGACTTTCTGATTTGGGTAAGTGGTGGTAAATGCCTACTTATAATAGATTATTCTTCTAATGACTAAGAAAAGCCAATAGTTGCCGATTTCAGGAAGCAAGACCAATTGGAGTATAGTGGCTTGGGTTCAAAGACGTTCGGGTAATGTTTTGGGTTCACAAGGAACCCTTTTCAATTGTATTGGTTTGACCGAATAGGCCATGGTACTAACCCATGTATTTGGCCGAATAGTCCTAAGTCCCTAACCATGCTTTTTGGTCGATTATAGGACAAGAGATCTAGCGACGTAGATCGGATCTTCGGGATCTAGGAATTCCTAGAAGCGTGTGTGTAAACTCTTTACACACTTTATTAATAAACTTGCTATATTATTGTCTTGAGTACAAATTTTGGTAGTGATCTATTATATGCTTGCGGGCTTAAGCATGGTTTCCGGGTAAGTCCCCTAACTTGTGATTTTCGATATATGCTTTGCATGCCATCACATGATGATTAAATGCTATGGTATGATTTATGAAAAATTGTTATAAAAGCATGTGATGGTGGGATTGATGAGAGGAGGGGATGAATTATGGACTGTCGTCGATGGTTTTGACCACAAGATGGGTTGGCCCCATCAGATTATTGTGACCTATGGTCATCGGTGGTTTTGACCACAACAATTGATTATTTGCGACTAAGTCCCAAAGGTTTGGTACCACCAAATGGTTTTGACCACATTTGATATATTGTGACCTATGGTCATCGGTGGTTTTGACCACACGATGGGTTGGCCCCATCATCTGATTTGTGACTCTAAGTCATCAGTGGTTTTGACCACCAGTGGTTTTGACCACACGGGGTAGAAAAGGAGTATGGATGGTTAGGTTGGGTTGCATGTGCATGTTTATTAATGACTTGTGTATGAGTTATCTTATCGGGTGGGGATTACACACTTGAGTCTTGGTGACTCACCCTTCCCTTAACATTTTGCGGATGGGTAGATCGCGGAAATGGAGCCGGATGGACTCGAGGTGGCCATGCAGTGGAAATTTTAATTAGACGAACTTGGACTTTGTTTTATTTTATTTAATGTTGGTTTATTTTAATTAAGTTGTAGTAAGGCCTAGACATAATTTTATTATTCTATGTTTGGATTAATTTGTTAAACTATTTTCTAACATTAAATTAAGTACACGTGGTTTCTAAAATTTTAAATCGCAAAAATGTTTTATCGTGCCATCGGGCACATCCGAATCGGCTACAATCGGCTTAATAAATATTTTAAAATAAACCTAAGTATGGATTTTATACACCTCAAATGTTTCAAACAAAATAACCATCTTTTACCAAAAGATAATTCGACTTAAAAGGATTTTCAAAGATGTTTTCTCTGTAGCACACCAAATTCGGTCGTAGTGTTTGGGCCGGGTTTGGGGTGTTACAAAAACAGATTTTTATATTTTATTTTATCCATTATAATAACATGATAACAACAATTTGTTCAACTACTGCAACCGAAAACTACTGCAATGGGTAGCCTTTGATCGAACTATGAGGGCGTATTAACCATACATGATGTGTTCCAATTATTATAAGACTTTTCTATTACATTTAAACTTCCATCTTTTCGATAAATTAATTTGTTTTGGTTGTTATTTGATTTTATCTGTCTGTGATTTCAGTCTTTTTTCTACAGAATTTTGTTATGTATACAAACATTTTGTTTTCAATTTACTTCATATTTTTTATGTTTCATATTAGTGTAAGTAAACCCCTTCGTGTATATTGTTGGCTCGAAACAAAGAAGAATCCTTACCACTTGCTTGCAAGAAAGAGCAGTCTCTAGTTAGTTATAAATATAAAATTTACAAACAGATTGACTTCAAAAAGTTACAGGGAATTTTGTAAGTTCTCTTTATATCCATGAATCTATACTTTCTCTTTGTTTCTTTTTCTTTTCTATCTCATTGCTGTCTGTATGCGTATGTATGACTTACAAGGAGATTTCCATCTGCTTTTTCATCTAATTGAGTATTGTTTTTGGGTTGCAATGCCGCATGACATTTGGCGCAACTTTGCTTGTTATCTCTGTAAATGATGGCCTCGCTTGTTGGCTCAAACAACCAACACTCTTCCATTAACTTTCTCCATTCGGATCACAACGTTCCGGTATCCGAGGCCTCAGCGTATTGTTTACAATTCCACCTTCATTCACAGATCGAAAACTAATTATTTGTCAATGCTAGCATGATAACATCATGTAAAAATCATGAATGTGGTGAGACATATAGAGATAGGAAAATAGTCATAGATGCTGGAATTTGAACGTCACACTTAATAGATATCACCTTTTAAAGGTAGTTGCATGACTCGAGTAGATTGTATGAACTAAAGTGAACTAGGCCCAAATTTCGAGATACCAAGTATCTAACGAAATCGAGTTTCACTGGTGCAAAAGCTAGTTCACACAAGGTATGCAAAATCCGGATGTGTATAATTAGTGCAACCTGCTCAAGTTTAGTATGGTGAGGGACTAATTCACACAAGGTATGCAAAATCCGGATGCCACATAATAAATATCTGAGCAGAGATTCATCTCTATCAGATGACACAAGCACTGCAATAAGGTGTAAAGGAAGAAATCCTCGCAAGTTTTTCCACGTCAATCTGAAAGATAACACAATGCAATACAAGATGTTTTAGTGGAAAAGAAGAATGATACCATGACAATAATGAAATGAGGTACTTGTACCTTTACATCTAAACCTTTTTCAAAGAACAAAGTGAATGGTAAAATTTTCAGAGTCTCTCAAAGAACTTATTCAAATCATGTGAGTTAAGCCCATGAATCTCCTTAACCACTTTGAAATCAAGTCAATTGCTCGCTCATAAAGCAAAACACATCCGAGAACTGATGGACTCAACTTCCCTTTTTCTTTTTATAGGTTAAAACACAGAACCAAAAGAGATGATAGCAAATTCAACATGCAATTTGGATAAGAACACCAACCTGTTCAACAAAGGATATTGCTTCTCCTCGCCTTGCCTCATGTTCAAAAACCTAGCGACAAACAATGTATGACTAAAGGCTAAAGAGCTTAGTTGGTACTAAACATGAGGTTCATCCACATAAGATAACTACAGAGATTGTATTCCATTATTTAGAATAGCTTGAATAGTCCCTAACAAAGAAGACAAGACAACTATAAAGAATTCTCCACCATTTCTCAAACTAGCCAGCCATTGAAACTTAATAGTGCTCCAGAAAGTAATCCATACTCCATTTTCATCATTCACATGTTCTTATTTTCACTACTACTATTAGTAAATCTTTCAAGAATGCTAAACATGTATCATACACCCAATTCAACCTAAAAACTAATACCACCAAAAAGAAAAAAGCAATGTGCTACATGGTAAAACCATTCAATTATAAGGAATTCCTCACTGCTGTACCACAAACCAGCCATTGCTAAAAAAATTCAACCTTGCAAGATTCAACATACTTATATATAGCGTTGAAACTTGCAAAAGGATCCAAAATCAGTACCTAACAATAAAAAATAAAAAAGCCCTCCAATTCATCATCCTTGTGTTTTTTTGTTTCACTAAAACAGCTTCCAAGATTTCTAAACATGCATCTACACTAATTAAACCTAAAGACAAAAACATGTCGTTGACCAAAATGTCAGCGTCTTGAAAAAAAATTAGAACCCAAAACCTAAAATCATTCAATACTGAAAATGAATTCGAAGAAGTGATACATTCAACAAACAAAAGTAAACCAACTCATACCCCGAATAAAACAAATAAGTAAAGGAGAAATCAAGCCGAATGTCAAGGCGAATGTAAAACGATGAGCAAAGCAGATGGGGAAATAAGAAGGAAAAAAAGGGAAATAAGATGAAGGGAAATAAGAAAGAAAAAAAGGAAACGCAGATATGGAAAGGAAAGGAGAAGATGAAGCTGAGGGCAAAAAATGAAAATGGGAAAAAAAATTAATACCGTGGAATGGAATGGCTATTCAAAGGTGAAGGAAGGGAATCCTATTCAACATTTTCCCGTAATAGAGCTCGGAATGGATCCAGTCTGTAATACCATTACAGCCAACCAAACTAACGTTTGGTGGTGGGCCCACCGAATTTTGGGGGAATGCATTCCTATTTCTTCCAACCAAACATGCTGTAAGTTGCGAAATTAGATAACCACTTTGTAACACCCATAACCCGTATCCATCGCCGGACTAGAGTTACGAGGTATTACTGGTCAAATCTTAACATTTTTACCATCATGGCTCACACATCGACACATCATAGTAATCAATAGCACAAAGTCCATTTAGTAGGTCTACGAGACCTTAAACATGCTTTAAAGAGGGTTCGGGACTAAATCGATCTCATACAGAAACTTTGCAAAACTTAGAAAATTTTTCATATTAAACAGGGCACACGCCCGTGTAGGTAGACCGTGTGCCTCACACGGCCATGCCTTAGACCATGTCTTACCCCGTGTACACTACTGACTAGGATTACACGGCCTGACAACATCCCTGTGTTTGGCCCGTGTACAACACTGACTTGAATCACAAGGCCTGTCACACGCCCATGTGTCTGGCCCGTGTGCAAGTCTGACCTGCATCGAATAAGGACAGTGATGGACACAGGCGAGACACACGCCCGTGTGCTCACCCGTGTGGACAATTATAGGTCATTTACAAGGCCAAATTGCCACCCAAATTGGGTGATCCCTACACGCTCAATTCCAACATCAATTAACATACAATTCATTCACCATTCTCAACTACCAAATCAAGTATGAAGCATACCATTTCTATTTCACCAAAACATACCATAATGGTCATTCACACAAGACCATATTTACATATCACATACACCATTTTCATATAGCAAAAAATGTACCAAAATCATTCCACAACCTTACTAGCCTATACATGCCATATACCATATATACAACTTCCAAAAAGGTACCAAAATAGATGGCCGATAGTGTGATTGAGTCACTGACGATTTCCGGATCCGAGCTAGCTTTAATGACACTGTAAAACAGAGAAAAACTTCAAACAATAAGATTTAAAGCTTAGTAAGTTCGTATTATAACACAATTAACTCAACAATTCAAATTCAATAAACAAAATTAACTATCACTTGATTCAATTCACATCACTACTCAGTCTCACCCATAGCTATTACTCACTTTCAAACCATATCTATAGATTCAAGTACAAGCATTTTTAATGCTACTCAAACCATCTCTTTTTCATCATTCATTCACATTATCATCAATTTATCTCATACACAATATCATCAACCACATAGGTTCTGTACATACCAGTACCATCACGTATTTATCTATCACATTTGCCACTAAATGCTCAATGCCATAATTCGTACGATGAACTCGCACACTCAGTGCCAATTAATTAGCCGAAGCTACAATAGTATTGCACACTTAGTGCCATCACATTAAATCGAAGATGTCCCGGTATCGCACACACAGTGCCAACTAATATATATAGCCGATGCATTTCTTTATTTCGCACACTTAGTGCATTTCATCGCAGTAACTATTCTATTTATGCACACATAGTGCCACATATCTTCGAACTCACATTTCGCATTACTAACTCAACAATCACATTTCCATTCATTTCATAACAGGTGAACATTATTTAAACAATTTGTATTTTACACGAACTTACCTCGGACGTAAAAACAACGACACTAGTCGACCAATCGAGCACTTTGTTCTTGCCTCGATCTAAGTCCGAATTTCTCCTTTCTTGATCTATATAATATCAAATTCAACTCATTCAATCACATTTTCATCCAAAACAATCCACAACACATAGTTAAAGCATTTTACACTTTAGCCACCATAATTCCATATTTTGACATTTTAGTCCCTATTTCACAATTACATAAAATACACATAATTTATTCACACCCAAGCTTCGCCGAATTTCATACTAGTCCCTAGCAGCCCATATCTTTCATTTATTTCACATTTTAACCCTTCAAAGTTTCATTTTCACAAATTAGCCCTTAATAACCAATTTCATCAAAAATTCCAAATTTCAAATATGTTTATCATCCATCAAGCTTTCATATTTCACCAACTATCAACACAAAGCTCACATATTCAACAATGGCATAACTCAAAATCATCATTAATTTCATGAATTCAAGCATGGGCTTTATAAAACACGAAGCAACGATCACAAAAACGTAAAAATCATCAAAAACGGATCAAAATACATACCTTAATCAAGCCGAATTCTAACCGAAACCTCCAAAGCTTTAAACTCTATTTATTCTTTCTATTTTCGGGGGAAGATAGATGAACTAAATGAAATTTTGGCTTTTTTTTACTTAATGCACATATAATTAACTAATTACCATTATAACCTTTGTGATTTCATATAAAATTCAACTAACTTAAACCCATTTTTGTCCATCCAATCTATTAATGGCTTAATAACAACATAAGGACTTCTCTTTTAATAAGACATGGCAATTAAGCACTTACTAGCACACAGCTTTTGCATTTTATACGATTAGGTCCTTTTTCACAAATCGGCACTCAAATGATAAAATTTTCACACAAAACTGTCACACATACTTTACCACATACTGTAAACACAGAAAAATAATATTAAAATATTTCTTCGATCTCAGATTTGTGGTCCCGAAACTACCGTTCTGACTGAGGTCTAAAGCGGGTTGTTACAACTCTCCCCCCTTAAGGATTTTCGTCCTCGAAAATCTCACCAGTGAATAGATTTGGGTATTGCTTTCTCATAGCATCCTCAGGCTCCCACGTAGCCTCTTCAATCCCGTGTCTGTGCCACAACACTTTCACTAAAGCAATTTTCTTATTTCTCAACTCTTTGATCTCACGAGCTAAGATACGGATCGGTTCTTCGCCATACGATAGATCAGACTGAATCTCAACTTCAGTAGGGGCAATCACGTGCGATGGGTCAGATCTATATCGTCGAAGCATCGATACGTGAAACACATTATGAATATTCTCTAGCTCAGGTGGCAACAACAATCTATAAGCAATTGGCCCAATACGTTCGAAAATCTCATATGGCCCAATGAATCTCGGACTCAACTTGCCTTTTCTACCGAAACGGAGTACTTTCTTCCACGGAGATACTTTCAAAAACACTTTATCCCCGATCTCATACTCAATATCTTTTCGTTTCAAGTTTGCATATGATTTCTGTCGATCAGACGCTGCTTTCAAACTATCACGGATCACTTTCACTATTTGCTCAGTCTCTTTTATCAAGTCAACCCCGTGAATCTTATTCTCACTAAGCTCAGCCCAATACAATGGAGTTCTGCATTTACGACCGTAAAGAGCCTCATATGGTGCCATTTTAATGCTTGATTGAAAGCTATTATTATACACAAATTCAATCAACGGAAGGTACTTCTCCCATGCACCTTCAAACTCAAGAATACAACATCTCAGCATATCCTCAAGAATCTGAATGGTCCGCTTAGATTGACCATCTGTTTGCGGATGAAAAGCAGTACTGAAGTGCAACTTCGTACCTAAAGCCTCTTGAGTTTCTTCCAGAACCGCGAAGTAAACCTCGGATCTCTGTCAGACACAATAGATAATGGTACCCCGTGTAATCGCACAACCTCGGAAACATACAATTCAGCTAACTTATCAAGCGACTAATCCATTCTCACCGGAATAAAATAAGTTGATTTCATTAATTTGTCAACTATCACCCAGATTGCATCTTTCTTTCTCGGAGACAGGGGCAATCCCGACACAAAGTCCAACGTGATTCTCTCCCATTTCCACTCACGAATCATGATCGGTTGTAATAAACCCGAAGGTACCTGATATTCAGCTTTTACTTGCTGACAGACTAAACATTTCGAAACAAAATAAGAGATATCTCTTTTCATTCCAGGCCACCAATAAAACTGTTTCAGATCATTGTACTTTTTCGTACTTCCCGAATAAATTGATAAACGACTGTTATGAGCTTCATTCAAAATCAACTGAATCAATTCTGAATTTCTCAAAACACAAATCCGATCTCGGAATCTCAGACAATCATCATTATCAACTCGAAATTCTGAATCAGAATTCAAACCACACTGAACTCGTTTCGCTAGCATTTCATTGTCAACTTTTTGAGCATCACAAATTTGCTGTAAAAACAATGGTATTGCTTTCAATTCGGCTAAAACCAAACCATCATTACAGAAATCTACCTGAGTACTCATTGCTCTTAAAGCGAATAAAGACTTTCGACTCAAAGCGTCAGCAACAACATTAGCTTTTCCCGGATGATAGTCAATTACTAATTCATAATCTTTTAGCAATTCTAACCATCTCCGCTATCGCAAATTCAATTCTTTTTTAGTCATCAGATATTTCAAGCTCTTATGATCAGTATATATGTGACACTTCTCACCAAATAAATAGTGACGCCAAATCTTCAATGCAAATACAATAGCTGCTAATTCAAGATCGTGTGCCGGGTAGTTCTTTTCATGCGGTTTTAACTGTCTCGAAGCATAGGCTATAACTTTTCCTTCTTGCTTCAACACACAGCCTAAACCATTCAACGATGCATCATCAGTAAACTATGAATTCTTTACAGATTCAGTTGAATTAACACCGTGCCTCTGTCAATAATGCTTTCAACTGTTCAAAACTCTGCTGACAATTTTCTGTCCACTCAAATTTAACATCTTTCTATAGCAATTTCGTCAACAGAGTTGTAATCATCGAAAATCCTTTCACAAACCGTCTATAATTTCCCACTAGTCCCAGAAAACTGCGGACTTCAGACACAGTTCTTGGAGGTTTCCATTCTAAAATTGCTGAAATCTTACTCGGATCAAATCGTATCCCCGCAGCTGACACTATATGTCCTAGGAAACCAACCTCGCGCAAGCAGAACTCACATTTACTAAACTTTGCATACAATTGCTTCTCACGCAGAGTCTGTAACACGATTCTCAAACTCGGCATGTTCCGTCTCATCACAAGAATAAATCAAAATATCGTCAATAAACACAACGACAAATCGATTCAAATACGGTCTGAATATTCGGTTCATCAAATCTATAAAGATAGCAGGAGCATTTGTAAGTCCGAAAGGCACAACTAAAAATTCATAATGCCCGTACCTCGTTCTGAAAGCAATTTTCGACACATCTGATTCTTTGACTCTCAACTGATAATAACCTGATTTCAAGTCTATTTTTGAAAACACTGTAGCCCCTTTTAACTGATCAAACAAATAATCAATTCGCGGTAGAGGGTACTTATTCTTTATCGTCACTTTATTTAGCTGTCGGTAGTCAATACACATCCTCATAGTACAATCTTTCTTTTTCACAAACAACACAGGAGCACCCCAGGGCGAGAAACTTGGTTGTGCAAATCCTCTATCTGTCAACTCTTGAAACTGAGACTTCAATTCTTTCAATTCTGTCGGAGCCATTCTATACGGAGCTATTAAGATAGGAGTCGTCCCTGAAACCAAATTAATACCAAACTCAACTTCTCGTATCGGAGGTAATCCCGATAATTCTTCAGGAAACACATCAGAGAACTCACAAACCACAGGCACAGATTCAACTTTCTTTTCTGTCACTTTTGTATCTATCAGATATGCAAGATAAGCTTCACCCCCCCTTTTTCACATAATTCAAAGCTTTTATCGAAGATATTACAGCTGGTAGCCCATTCAAATCACTAGATTCAATTCGAACTATCTCACCATTCTGACTTCTCAAATCAATACTCTTCCGTTTACAATTCACAATAGCATTATGCAAAGTTAGCCAATCCATACCCAAAATTATATCAAATTCATCAAAGGGTAGTAGCATCAGATTAGCCGGGAAACAAATATCTCGAAACATCAACGGATAATTCTTGCACACTTTGTCAACCAGAACACACTTGCCTAAGGGGTTCGATACTCTAATTACAAACTCAGTAGACTCAACAGGCAGAGTCTTACTAGATACTAAGTTCACACACACATATGAATGAGTAGATCCTGGATCTATCAATGCAATCACATCAGAATCAAAAAGAGTAAAAGTACCAGTAATGACGTCTGGAGATGACGCTTCTTCGCGAGCACGAATAGCGTAGGCTCTGGCAGGTGCTCTCACCTCAGATCTCATAGCTGTATCCATTGTTCCTCTCTGACTACCACTCACATTTCCTGTGTTTCTGGGTGGTCTACCCCTAGCTGCCGTGTTACTCAGCCTCGCACTCTGAGCATTATCTTTCTCAGCCAACTCCGGGCAATTCCAAATGAAGTGATCTTGTGATCCACATTTATAACAAACTCTATTATTATACTTGCCCAAGCATTCACCAATATGACGTCTACCACACTGTCTACACTAAGGCTTATTGCTTCTGACACTGCTAACACTTGATTCCATTGGAATTTGAACTTTAGAACTTGTATATTGTTTCACATGATCTCTAGTCAAATGTCCAATCGAAGCATTTGAGTGATTAGTTACATCTCTGAATCTATTTGACGTAGAGTGATGCAACTTATTCATCGAACTTTTTCTCTCGTCTCTAGCTTCTGAATTTTCTTTCTTCTTTTCTTTACTAAGCTCTTCAGCTTTACAAGCTCTTTCAACCAATACCACAAATTCATTCAAGTCAAGAATTCCGACCAGAAGTTTAATATCTTCACTCAACCCTTCAATGAATCGTTTACACATAGTAGTTTCTGTCGAAACACATTCTCGTGCATACTGGCTCAATCTCACAAACTCTGTTTCAGCTCATATTTCGTAACACATTCTCGTTTACACATGCTCGTATTCCGTAACAGACATACCGCCCTGTTTCAGCTCAAGGAACTCTTTACGTTTCTGATCTATAAACCGTTGACTGATATATTTCTTCTGAAATTCAACTTGGAAGAAATCCCAGGTGATTCGTTCTCTCGGAACCACAGATATTAATGTTTTCCACCAATGATACGCCGTATCTCTCAACAGTGAAACAGCACACTTAAGACATTCATCAGGAGTGCATGATAATTCATCAAACACTCTAATGGTATTCTCAAGCCAGAATTCAGCTCGCTCGGCATCATCATCAATTGTGGCCCTAAACTCTTCGGCCCCATACTTACGAATTTTATCCACTAGAGGTTTACTCAATCGAATCGAGTCTATAACTTGTGGCACTACAGGAACTTGTGGGGGTGGAGGTTGTTGAGCAGCCGGATTCGTTCGAACGAACTCCGTAAACCATTCACTCATCATTCGGAAGAAGGCTTGCTTTGCCTCTCCCTCGTGACTACTAGCAATCAGCCTAGATTCAGCCGGCGTTGTCCCTTGAGTGGGAGCAGGCGCATTACTCTCAACATCATCAGCAACTACTCGATCAGGATCCATTTACTATACGAAAACACATTTTTAACTGTTAGGAATCATCACACTATCACAGGTATATATATATGGCATGTATAGCTAGACTCTCACACGCTATGTTAGTCCTAGAATCGACTAAACTGTAGCTCTGATACCAATAAAATGTAACACCCATAACCCGTATCCATCGCTGGACTAGGGTTACGAGGTATTACTGGCCAAATCTTAACATTTTTACCATCATGGCTCACACATTGACACATCATAGTAATCAATAACACAAAGTCCCTTTAATAGGTCTACGAGACCTTAAACATGCTTTAAAGAGGGTTCGGGACTAAATCAATCTCATACAGAAACTTTGCAAAACTTAGAAAATTTTTCATACTAAACAGGGCACACGCCCGTGTAGCTAGACCGTGTGCCTCACACGGCTATGCCTTAGACCATGTCTTACCCTGTGTACACTACTGACTAGGATTACACGGCATGTCACAAGCCCATGTGTTTGGCCCGTGTGCAACACTGACTTGAATCACACGGCCTGTCACACGCCCATGTGTCTGGCCCGTGTGCAAGTCTGAACTGCATCGAATAAGGACAGTGATGGACACAGGCGAGACAAACTCCCGTCTGCTCACCCGTGTGGACAACTATAGGCCATTTACAAGGCCAAATTGCCACCCAAATTGGGTCATCCCTACATGCTCAATTCCAACATCAATTAACATACAATTCATTCACCATTCTCAACTACCAAATCAAGTATGAAGCATACCATTTCTATTTCACCAAAACATACCATAATGGTCATTCACACAAGACCATATTTACATATCACATACACCATTTTCACATAGCAAAACATGTACCAAAATCATTCCACAACCTTACTAGCCTATACATGCCATATACCATATATACAACTTCCAAAAAGGTACCAAAATAGATGGCTGATAGTGTGATTGAGTCACTGACGATTCTCGGATCCGAGCTAGCTTTAATGACATTGTAAAATAGAGAAATACTTCATACAGTAAGCTTTAAAGCTTAGTAAGTTCGTATTATAACACAATTAACTCAACAATTCAAATTCAATAAACAAAATTAACTATCACTTGATTCAATTCACATCACTACTCAGTCTCACCCATAGCTATTACTCACTTTCAAGCCATATCTATAGATTCAAGTACAAGCATTTTTAATGCTACTCAAACCATCTCTTTTTCATCATTCATTCACATAATCATCCATTTATCTCATACAAAATATCATCAACCACATAGGTTCTGTACGTACCTGTACCATCACGTATTTATCTATCACTTTTACCACTCAATGCTCAATGCCATAATTCGTACGATGAACTCGCACACTCAGTGCCATTTAATTAGCCGAAGCTACAATAATATTGCACACTTAGTGCCATCACATTAAATCGAAGATGTCTCGGTATCGTACACACAGTGCCAACTAATATATATAGCCGATGCATTTCTTTATTTCGCACACTTAGTGCATTTCATCGCAGTAACTATTCTATTTACGCACACATAGTGCCACATATCTTCGAACTCATATTTCGCATTACTAACTCAACAATAACATTTCCATTCATTTCATAACAGGTGAACATTGTTTAAACAATTTGTATTTTACACGAACTTACCTCGGACGTAAAAACAATGACACTAGTCGACCAATCGAGCACTTTTGTTCTTGCCTCGATCTAAGTCTGAATTTCTCCTTTCTTGATCTATATAATATCAAATTCAACTCATTCAATCACATTTTCATCCAAAACAATCCACAACACATAGTTAAAGCATTTTACACTTTAGCCACCGTAATTCCACATTTTGACATTTTAGTCCCTATTTCACAATTACACAAAATACACATAATTTATTCACACTCAAGCTTGGCCAAATTTCATACTAGTCCCTAGCAGCCCATATCTTTCATTTATTTCACATTTTAACCCTTCAAAGTTTCATTTTCACAAATTAGCCCTTAATACCCAATTTCATCAAAAATTCCAAATACAAAATATGTTTATCATCTATCAAGCTTTCATATTTCACCAACTATCAACACAAAGCTCACATATTCAACAATGGCATAACTCAAAATCATCATTAATTTCATGAATTCAAGCATGGGCTTTATAAAACACGAAGCAACGATCACAAAAATGTAAAAATCATCAAAAACGGATCAAAATACATACCTTAATCAAGCCAAATTCTAGCCGAAACCTCCAAAGCTTTAAAGTCTATTTATTCTTTCTATTTCCGGTGGAAGATGGATGAACTAAATGAAATTTTGGCTTTGTTTTACTTAATGCACATATAATTAACTAATTACCATTATAACCTTTGTGATTTCATATAAAATTCCACTAACTTAAACCCATTTTTGTCCATCCAATCTATTAATGGCTTAATAACAACATAAGGACCTCTCATTTAATAAGACATGGCAGTTAAGCAGTTACTAGCACACAGCTTTTGCATTTTATACGATTAGGTCCTTTTTCACAAATCGGCACTCAAATGATAAATTTTTCACACAGAACTTTCACACATACTTTATCACATACTATAAACACGAAAAAATAATATTAAAATATTTTTCCAATCTCAGATTTGTGGTCCCGAAACTACTGTTCTGACTGAGGTCTAAACCGGGCTATTACACACTTTTTCACAATTTGATGACAAGTCCTTGTATGAGGTATGGGAATTATTCAAGGAATTACTTCGTAAGTGTCCTCATCATGGGATTCCATACTGCATCCAGTTGGAGACATTTTATAATGGTCTCAACTCACACACAAGGTTGATGGTAGATGTTTCTGTGAATGGTGCTCTCTTGTTAAAGTCTTATAATGAGGCTTACAAGATCATTAAGAGGATCGCTAGTAAAAACTATCAATGGCCAAAAAATTGAGCAACTTCAGGAAGACGAGTAGCCGGAGTGCATGAAGTGGACGCAATTACATCACTCTCAATTCAGGTATCTTCTATTTATTCAATGTTGAAACAATTTACCGCTAATTGTTTGAATAATTTTACAGCTCAATCACCAAGTTAGTTTGATGTTGTTTCCTGCGTATACTATGGGGATAGTCATTCTTTCGAGAATTGCCCATCAAATCCCGAGTCAGTTTATTACTTGAGGAATCAACACCAAAATAGAAGTGGACATGGACCACAATCCAACTTCTACAATCCTTCATAGAGCAACCATCCAAACTTTCTTGGAGAAACCAAGGAAATGGATCGAACAACACTCATGCAACATAGACCTTACCAATCCCAAGGGTTCAATCAACAAGCTCCAAAACCATAACAAAGTTGAGTCATCCAACAGTTTGGAGAACTTGTTGAATGTGTACATGGTGAAGAATGACGCCTTAATCCAAAGCCAAGCAGCAACACTGAAAAAATGTAGAGAATCAAATGGGTCAGTTAGCTACAGAGCTTTGTAATCGACTACAAGGAACCGTGCTGAGGGATATAGAAAATCCAAGAAATTTGGGTAAGTAACATTGCAAGGTAGTGTATCTATGAAGTGGTAAGACTTTGGAACCCAAGATGGTTGTGATTGAAGATGAACCCGCTGAGAAGGAGGAAAGTCAACCATCAGTTGAAACTCTTACACCAGCAGAGCCAGAACCTACAAAATTTGATGAGGTAAAATCTAACCAGTAAATTCTGATAAGCTAACATATTCTCTAGATACAGATTTATCTCTTCAGAAAAGTTATCCGATTCAACTCGAAGTTCCATCACCTCCATGTCCTCAAAAGTTCCAACCAAATAAGTAGAAATATGAGGTGCAATTCAAGAAGTTTTTGGACTTTCTAAAGAAACTTCACATCAATAACCCGTTGGTGGAGGCTTTAGATCAAATGCCCAATTATGTGAAGTTCATGAAGGACATCCTGTCCAAGAAGAAAAGACTTAGTGAGTATGAGACTGTCGCTTTAACAAATGAGTGCAGTGCGTTCTTATAGAACAAGCTTCCTCCAAAACTGAAGGACCCTGAAAGCTTTACTAAACCTTGTAATATCGGAGAATCTTACTATGGTAAAGCTTTGTGCGACTTAGGAGCAAGCATCAACTTGATGCCCAAGTCTTTTTCAAACTGTTGCGAATAGGTGAAGTAAGACCCACGACTGTGACACTTTAATTGGCAGATCGATCTTTAGCATACCCCGAAGGAAAGATCGATGATGTTTTGGTAAGAGTCTATAAATTCATTTTTCATACTGATTTCATTGTCTTAGATTTTGAAACAGGTAAGGAAGTGTTGATCATCTTAGGGAGACCTTTCTTAGCCACGAAAAGAACATTGATAGACGTGCAAAAAGAACTCACGCTGAGAGTTCAAGATGATCAGGTAACATTTAATGTTCTTAAAGCAATGAAATTTCTCGATCCGGTGGAGGAATGTTCAGTGATGGAACAACTAGAAACCTTAGTTTCTATAGAATGGGAGAACAATTTTGAAGACCTATTGGAGAACACTTTAAGGTTTGAGCCATTGGAAGATAAAAAAGGTAATGATAAAAAAGATAAAAAAAGGTCTGAGCCAATCCGAGGGACTATGTTCAACCAGCACGGTTTGAACCTCTAAAATTAGAAGTTCGGGAATTTACACAACCAAAGTTGCCAGTCGAGGAATCACCCAAACTCGAACTTAAGGTAACTTTTCTACTTTGTCTGTGAGTGTTTCAGCAAATTTAACAGAACAATAAGAGGAGCAACTGATTGAAGTTTTAAAGAAATTTAAAAAGGCGATCGGTTGGACCATAGCTGATATTTGAGGTATAAGCCCTTCTTTCTGTATGCATAAAAGTATCCTAGAGGAGGGCGAAAGAGTTGGGCAAAGGAGACTCAACCCTATCATGAAAGAGGTAGTTCGAAAGAAAGTGATCAAATGGTTCGATGCGGGAATTATCTACCCCATCTCAGATAGTTCATGGGTAATTTTGATACAATGTGTACTGAAAAAAGGCGAAATCACGATTACCGAGAATAAACTTAATAAGTTAACCCTGACGAGAACTATCACGAGTTGGAGAATCTATATTAATTACAGAAAATTGAACAAAGCAACTTAGAAGGACCATTTCCCACTCCCTTTTATGGATCAAATGTTGGACCAACTAGCAGGTAACGAATATTATTGTTTCTTAGATGGATTTCGGGATACAACCAAATAGTTGTAGCCCTAAAAGAGCAACACAAAATGACTTTTATTTTTTTGTACGGTACGTGTGCTTTTAGGCGAATGCCTTTCGGTTTATGTAACGCACCTACCACATTTCAGCGATGCATGATGGCAATATTTACTAATATGGTAGAATTTTTTTTAAGGTTTTCGTGGACGATTTTTCTATTTTTGGTAATACTTATGATGTTTGTTTAAGTAATTTGTCTAAGGTACTTAAAAGATTCGAGAAGACAAATCTTTTCCTTAACTAGGAGAAATGCCATTTTATGGTTAATAAGGGAATTTTCTTAGGGCATAAAATTTCCAAAAGAGGAATTGAAGTTCATAAAGCAAATGTGGATGTGATTGAAAAATTACCACCTCTAGTTAGTGTGAAAGGAGTTCAGAGTTTTTTAGGCCATGCCGAATTTTACCAAAAGTTTATAAAAGACTTTTCAAAAATTTCTAAGCCTTTGTGTATGCTGTTAGAGAAATATACTATTTTTGAGTTTGACAAAACATGCTTGGAAAAGAGTTGAAAATTCGGTTAATCTCATCCCCAATAATTGTTACACCTGATTGGAACTCACCTTTTAAATTGATGTGTGACGCAAGTGATTTCGCTGTTGGAGTTTTGATGGGGCAAAGAAAAAACAAAAATGTTTCATACTATCTACTATGCAAGTAGAACTTTGACAGGAGCCTAGCTTAATTACACGGTAACTAAAAAAGAACTTTTTTCTATAGTTTTTACTTTTGACAAGTTCCATTCATATATTATAGGTACCAAAGTTACAATTTTTACCGATCATGCGGCCATTAAATACTTGCTCACGAAGAAAGATACTAAACCGAGGATAATTCGATGGATACTCTTACTCCAAGAATTTGACCTTGAGATCCAAGACATAAGAGATGTTGAAAATCAAGTAGCTGATCATCTGTCGAGATTGGAACAAAACGAGGTAACTCATTTAGTTGTTCCAATTAATGAAAATTTTCCAGATGAGCATATCTTTGAAGCAAGCTGAATTCATGAAATACTTTGGTTTGCTGATTATGCAAATTATTTAGCATGTGGAATAATTCCTCGAGAAATGACATACCAAAAAAGGAAGAAATTCCTTCACGATAGTCGATATTATTTCTGGGAGGATCCATTTTTGTTTAAACAATGTGCAGATAACATAATTAGGAAGTGCGTAGCTGGAAGTGAAATTGATGAGATCTTGTACCACTACCATTCATCTCCAAGTGGGGCACACTTTGGTGGTTCCCGCATTGCAGCAAAGATCTTATAAGCAGGATTCTTTTGGCCTACAGTTTTTAAGGATGCGTATGCATATGTGAAAAATTTTGATAGATGCCAGAGGATCAGAAACATATCAAGGAGGAACGAGATGCCATTGACAAACATTTTAAAGGTAGAATTATTTGACGTATGGACATCGATTTTCTAGGCCCGTTTCCTTCTTCTTATGGAAACAGTTATATCCTCGTCACCGTCAACTTTGTATCCAAGTGGGTTGAAACCGAGGCATACCCAACAAATGATGCTAAGGTAGTCATGCAATTCCTACATAAGCATGTGTTTACACAGTTTGGGACTCCGAGAGCTATAATTAGCGATGAAGGATCTCACTTTGTAAATAAATAGCTTAAGTGGTTGTTCGACAAGTACGATGTAAAACACAAAATTGCCACTGCCTATCATCCACAGTCAAATGGGCAAGTTGAATGGGTAAATCGTGAGATCAGAGGAGTCCTTGAGAAGGTGGTACGACCTAATAGAAAATATTGGTCTTGAAGGCTTGATGATGCTCTATAGGCCTATCAAACTGCTTTTAAGACATCGTTAGGAATGACTCCTTAATCGTTAGTCTTTGGAAATACATGTCATTTGCTACTTGAGTTAGAGAATAAAGCTCACTGGGCTTTGAAGCAATTGAATTTGGATCTTCAGCAAGCCGGTGAGAGAAGGATGTTACAGCTTGATGAGTTAGAGGAGTTGAGGTTATTTTTATACGAGAATGCTAAGATGTATAAAGAAAAAACTAAAAGATGACATGACAATCATATACAGCCTCGTGAATTCAGAGAATGACAGAAAGTGTTGTTGTTTAATTCAAGGCTAAAGTTGTTTCTGGGAAAACTCAAATCCCGATGGAAAGGACCCTATACCATCCACAGAGTTTACCCATATGGAGCTGTAGAATTGTACAACAACAATAGAGGTACGTTTAAATTTAATGGTCAACGTCTCAAACACTATTGGGATGGTGAAGTTGAGCGAATTGAAACCTCGTTTAATTTAAAAGACCCTTAATTTTTCATATTTTTATTTTTAGTAAATAACATACTTAGAAATTATTTTTCTTGAATTAATACATTAAATTAAATTTGTCTAAGGAGATTGGAACTTAAACGGGACCATTTGTAACCCCTCCAACCTTTACTGGGATATTAATTTAATGTAATTTTCTGAAAAGAAAAAATTCTAAGTAAGCCAGAAGAATTTTTTTTCAGTTAATTTTTATTTGCAAATTTTATTTATATTTAATAAGGAAGTCAATTTGGCCCAAGTACTAATCAGATTATTTTTCTAGTTCAGTTTAATTTTTCAATACAACAAATAATTATAGTTTGGACTCGAGGTTCAAAACAGCGAAAATGAGAAATTTAGCCACTAGGTGCCATCCATAGGGTTCTAAAAACCCTAATTTTTCTGCCATTTTCCCCTACCATCCTTACCTTGCCGTCCAAGCAACCCTTGAAGCTAAATTTTTGCTACAAATTTTCCCTAATCCATCACTATATAAACGCCTTCATACCTTCATAAAATTCACAACACCTAAACCATTAGTTTTCACCCTAATTTTCTTCTCTTAGCCGTCGGCCTCAAGTTCCCAAAAGTCTCTCCCCAATTTTCTTTCTTTGCCACAAGTCTCATTTACCGCCATCGCAAAGCCTTCGTCGGAGCAATGCATTTGCCACTGCAATCTCGACGCCATCATAACATCTTAGTTGCCACAATTCCATCACCGCTGCAACTTTCACCAACACACCTTGTTGATTTCTTATTTTTTTCCTTTACCGAAAATCTACCTATTTTTCGAGAAAATCATCATATCTCGCAAAATAACTAGATCTTCCAAGACTTTTGCCGAGAATCCAATTGTGATTCAAGATGAGGAAGCAAAGGAAAGATTTGATTCTATCTTTAAGAATCAACCCATGATGTCGGAAAAAGGTTTTAATTTGGAGAGCAATGACAAGATGATCATGCCATTGTCACTTCGAAAGGCGATTAATGCTTTAAATTGTGAGCAATTCTGTGATGCATGATTAATGCATGATGAAGACTCAGTACGAGAGTTCTATGCTAACTTGACCACGCCAGATGTTTTTTGTTCATAAGAAGAGGGTACCCCTTACTTCTAAGTCCATTAATGATTTGTTTAACTTACCTGGTATTGAAGAAGATGAGTACTCTGCCATGATGACAAATATCAATTGGGATTTTCTTCAACAAGTTCTTAATGTGGTTACAAATCCGGGATCCCAATAGATTATAAGAAAGTATGGTAGTCATTCTTGCCGAAGGGAATTTCTAAATCCAGTGGCTAAGGTATGGTTCTACTTTATTCAATATAGCTTTATGCCTATCTCACATAGTTCCACCATCTCGATGGAATGAATGCTTTTGTTGTATGCGATTATGACAGAAAGGTCTATCAATGTTGGGAGAATTATTCTCAAGGAGATTCAAGACTGTGTAAGAAAAAAGGTAGGAAGTTCCTACTTTCCATCATTGATTACTTTGCTTTACTTAAGGGAGCAAGTAAGATCGAAAGCAAACTTGAAGGACCGTTATGTTCAAGGTTGCATAACAAGGCATGACCTTGAAAGGTTAGTGGAGAATATTAGGTTATTGAACCAAGTTGAACCAATTGAGCTAAACGAACCAGAATCAGATGAGTCATCAAGAAAATCTGAACCAGAAGCTGACTCAGTTGATGAGACAGAAGAAGTAGAAACTAAAGAGGAACCAAAAAGCCCCGAACCGAGGGTAGAGCCTAATGTTGCTGAACTAGTGGAGCAAAGTTTTAATCCTGAGTTGACCATTCCTACTTCCTCAAATCCTATGAATAAATCAAAATTTTCAACTATGATAGATATGTGGAAATTCATGCAACCCCAATAACAAGCTTACTGGAGATATGCAAAAATCATTTATTCGAGACATGACAAGAGGAGATTGTTGGATCAAGTGCGACAAAGAAGGGAAAAGGAAAATGACGTGGAGGATGACACAAATAAAAAGGGGGAAATATCTTGTCCTTAGTGTTTATTTTTAGGAATTTGTTTTTTATTACTTAGTTAGTATTTTGCTTTAGTATAATAAATAAGATATTGCAAGCATGAATAAAATAAGCTCAATGCCTTTTCATTAGAAAAAAAACGAAGTGAAGTGGTAATGGGAATGAACATGTCTAGGATGGATTGTTGAGAAAGACTTGGTACTTAAGCAGTCTTCATGACTCACCTCTCTTTCTTACAACCCTACCCGGTGTTCAGTTTTCATTCATTACTTTGTTTTCGTGGTGAGGACATTATTTCTTTTTAAAGGGGGTAAGGTAATATTTGCATAAATTTTAAAAATTTTCAAGTATGTTTCAATATTTTTATATAAGTATGCTAAAATAAAATAATTTTCAGAGAAAATTTTTGTTCTTAAGTTTGCTCAAATGCAAGTATGATTTTTGATTTTATTTGAGTTTTTTTATGTTATCCTGAGTTATGGAATGCTTGTATGTTCTTAGGTCTTATGTAGCTTTTTTCCATGAAAATTGAACTTTTGAAATAGACATGCATGACGGTTTAAGTCCTTATAATTGACTTAGTGACTTTATTGACGCGAAAACCTAGGAGGCATAAGAATCTAAACATGATTTAGGCACATACATAGATGGCTTATATGTTGTCGTCGAAAACGTCAATGGCATTGGCATGTAATATGCCGGGGATAAAGGCCCATAAGCAAAATATGACATTGAAGTAAAAGTAGGAAAATATGGTGTAATGTGTGGTGCTTGTGTAAAAAAGAAAGGGTTAGTATAAACACCAGAATAAGTCGAGTCATACTGACCAGGGGGTGGTGCGACCATCGATGTCGGTTCTTGAGTCAGTGTAGACGATGGACCCGCCTCATCAGCTTTGTTGTGGCCTCCTCGCTTTGGATTCCTAGGCGCCCATCGTGGCCTCCTCGCATGCGGTGGTTTGCCCCTCGCCTCTTCACCTAATAGATATGGCTTTCCATGGACCCTAAACCATGGCATGTACTCCGGATAACAGGCTAACTCGGGAGTGACAATGGGCTCGCGAGTAGCTAAAAACTATTACCTATTGTTCCACATGTTGATATATTGGGCGTGAAATGGAGTCCAATTCTCATCCGTCTTCCCCCGCAAGTCGACAGGATGTAGATCATTGAGGTCTTGGGGTGCCACTGTAATCGATTGCCTGAACCCAAATTGTCGCAACACTCTATCCGACTCATGCATCTCCACGGTTGCGTACACTATAACAATGGCACCTTCACGTTTCAGATGTTGGGATTGATCAAGAATTCCAACGAGATGCATTCTTGAATTGCCGGATTGGAGTAAGGCGTCCATTCAAACTATATTAAAATAATAATTTTTTTTGTTATTTATATACTACTAATTTTTAAATGAACTATGTTAATATTATATAATTCAAAATTAAAAAATTCATACCTTCACTTCCGATCATTGGTCTAACAAAAGCCGCATATCTCGAAGCTCGTCAGGTGGTCCCACTTAACTCGGCCCATAGTTCCACTTATTGAAATAATATGTTAACACAACTGTATAACCCAATTTTGGCCCGGGCCTACTAAGACCCAAACAAATTAAATCCCAACCCAAATTAAACCCAAAACAAACCCAACCTAAACCATCAGCCCAAAATCAACCTAAACCCAGTTCAAGCCCAATCCCAAACCAACCCAAATTAAACCAAAAAAGACCCGAACCAATTAACAACCCAAGTAGGCCCAAATTTTTGGACCCAACTAGCCTGAATTAGGGTTTCAAAAAAGCTAAAACCCTAAGCGTCATCACCGTCCCATCATCAGCGCAAGTGGCGCACCTGGCCACTGCCCTCGCCACCGCCCATCCACCTGCAAAAATTAAAGGGAGAAATGACAGCATAATCATGTAAAAAAATGGCTATATAAGCCATGAAAAACCCCCATGTATTTGGTTTTTTTTCAGACATACTTTGAATACAAAAAAAACAAAGATTCAAGCAATAAACAAAAACCAAGCAGATCGAAGAGAAAAAAAAAATTCAAAAGTGCCAAGGTCTATCTATTTTCGCTATTTTTCTTTTATTTTCATTTCTCGAAACTGTGATATATACCTATACACATTTTTTTATTTTTTTCTTTTCTTTAAAACTAATATATACACATATATTAAAAGTTTTTTTAAAAAAATATTAAAAATTACCTTTTTGGGCTTCGGCCGCCGTGCATGGCGGCAGACGGCGGCGGCCGATGACCGGTCCGGTGGCCGGATTCCGAAGGAGGGAGAGGATTTGAGAGAGAATGCTTGGTTTTTTTTTAGAAGATGAGAAGAATGAAAAAAATTTTAAAAAAAAAAAATTGCCTTAAATAGGCCTCCAAAACGGGATCGTTTTGCCCTGGCCCAACCCGATTCGACCCGCTCCGGCCTAAGATCCGCGCGTTTTTTTAACGGAAGGGCTAATTGTGCTTTTAGCCCTTCTGCTTTTTTATGGTTTCGCAATTTAGTTTATTTTGTTTGTAATTTTGCCCCATAATTTATTGCGGTTTTCAATTAGGCCCATATTTGAACGACGTCGTTTTGGAGGACAGGGATTAATTTCCCTTTTGGTCCCTCCTTGTTATTCACGCGTTCAACGTGGTCCTTTTTCTTTTTATTTATTTCGAATTCGCCCTGAACTTCTGTTTTAAATTCAATTTAGTCCCTTTTTAGTTATTTTGCAATTATTATTATTATTATTATTATTATTATTATTATTATTATTATTTAATATTTTTATTATTATTATTACTATTAATGTTATTATTATTATTATTATTATTATTATTATTATCATTACTCTGTTACTATTATTTTTATTTTATTTTTTATTTCTTTTATATTTATTACTATTTTCATTTTCATTATTATTATTATTATTATTATTATTATTATTATTATTATTATTATTAATATTATTACTATTACTATTATCTTTTTATTTTTATTTATTTCCTATTACTATTATTATTATTATGTCATTATTATTACTATTATTTTTCTATTATTTTTTTACTATTATAATCATATTTCCTTTTCGTGTTTATTTATTTATTTTTCTTTTTATTTTTCTGCTTGTTTATTTTATTTTATTACCGTCCTTATTATGGTTATTCACACTGACACATTTATTATTCTTTCATTATGCATATTAGTTCCGTCATTCATTTTTTTTTTTTTTTGCATTTTACTATAAAATTGTGTTACATTAATATTTGTCCGATACAAATTTTTTTATTAAACAATTTTTTTGTATTTCAAGACTCGAGAAATCGTATCCTAACTTACTAGGTTTCGATTTTTCTCGTCGAGCCTAAAGAACCGATTATCTTTTTAAAAAAATCAAGCGTATAAGTTAAATAAAAACTTATTCTCGAGAATTCAAAAATATTGTGTCCTAACTCACTGGATGTGACATTTTGTTATCTCGAGGTAAGGATTTCTAAAAACAAAGGCAATATTCTATATTTGGAATTTTGAGAAATTGTGCCCTAACTTACTGGGTTTCGATTTTTCATTTGACCCAAATAACCGAATATCCTTCTTAAATTTAAATGCACGAGTTTTAAAAGTCAAAAGACAAGCTTAGTTTCGAGGATTCAAAATGTCGTATCCTAACTCACTGGGCGTGACGTTTTACTTCTTCGAAATAAGAGGGTCTTAGCATCCAATTTAGTTTATCAAGTTTTCTTCTAAACAAAGAGGATCGTATTTTAAAATATTTTCAAATTTTTGACATCAAGACGTTAATCAATCAATTCGGTACCAATTTTGGGCGTTACGAGGGTGCTAATCCTTCCTCGTGCGTAACCGACTCCCGAACCCGTTTTCTCGAATTTTGTAGGCCAAAATAATTGTTTTAATAAATCAAAATGTTTTAATGATCAATCTCAAGGTGATCCGATCACACCTCGAAAAAAAGATTGGTGGCGACTCCATTTTCATTTTTAAAGTCGACCCAATGTTTTCCAACAAAAAAAATGGTTTCGACAGCTTGGCGACTCCGCTGGGGACTTTAAGGAGAGTCAAGCCGTAAAATTGATTATTTTCTGTCCTGTTGTCGAAATTTGAAAATTTGATTTGAAAAACTACGATCCTTTTATTGCATTTGTTTGTGTTATTTCATATGATTGTTGTGGTTTGAGTCTCGTAGAGTATTTTCGCATCATATTGCATAATGACCGTTCGGTCTTAACTCTTTTAAGTGGGAGTGAGAAGCTACTCCTTCGTTGTAACAGACCAATTTTGACCCAAATCGGAACAGTGGTTTCGGGACCATGAATCCGAGCTTGAGAGATATATTTTTTTTTATATTATATTTTGTGTTAGTTGCATGTGATTTAGTGAGTGTGAAAATTTCGTAGAAAAAAATTTAATCGTTTAAGTGCTCAATTTGATAAAAAGGATTAAATCGAGAAAACGCGAAAGTTTCATGCTAAAGTGAAAGGTACTAATTTGAGTGTGGCTTTTAAGTGGGTGTACCAAAGGGCAATTAGCCCATTAACCTTATTAAGGGACGGCAATGGGCCTTTAAAAGTCCAAATTATATGTTAATTTAATTTAGTATATGGTTATATTAATGTATTGAATTAATGTTAATAATATATATGTTTGTTTTAACATAAAATAAAAAGGTTAAGTGGGAAGAAAGAGAACTTCACTTGTTCTTCTTCCTTGGCCGAATATAGGAGCTAGAAACTCCATTTTTAAAGCTTGAATTTCGGCACTTAGGGGGCTCAATTAAAGGTATGTGTTTGTTTAGTTTTTTGAAATTTTTGCATTTTTGGAATGTTTACTTTAAATCCTATACAACCCATGTTTAAATTTTTGAAAATATTATGTATATAAGATTCGGCCATTGACTTGTTTGGGTAGTTTTGATGTTTGATGGTTTTAAATTGAATGTATGTTAAGGATTTACAAGTTTTGTATTGGAGTTTTTAGTGATTTTGAGTTTATAGGGCTAAATTGAAAAGAATAAAATTGTGAAGGGCTAAAATGACAAATAAATGAAATGCATGGACACCTATGGCCATGGGGGATATTCGGCCAAGCTATAAAGGTGGAAAATTTTGCTTATTTGGTGTTTTGTGAAAATTGGACCAAATTGTAAAAATGGGAAATATTAGGGGTAAAATGGTAAATTGCCCATTAGGGTGTTTTGAGACTAAATTGAGATGAAATGAGATTAAATGAGCTAAATTCTAATGTGTTTTAGATCAAGAGCAGAGAAAGACAAATTAGACCTGGGGAAAGATTTAAGGTTCTCGAATAGCCGATTCATACGGACTATCGACAACCGAGGTAAGTTCTTTAGTTAAAATGTGTCAATAAATTAATTACGAAATTAGTGAATGATGAATGGTAGAAACTTAGAGTATAAATACATGCTATAACCGAATGTGAATATATAGTATTGAAGTGAATTTATTTTGATTAATGCAAGTGAATAGGTAAGCTTTTGAGCTAATTTGTGTTAAAGGTTATTTATAAACTCAATGAATGATAGAATCCGCGTAAATTGGGTGTAAAACTATAAATTGGCGAATGTGATGATGATAAATTGAATTGATTTTGATACATTTTAACGTAATGTGAATAAATGCATATGGTTTAATTTGTAACAATGAAATGTGAAAAGCATGTAAAAACCATTACGATAATCGGGCTTTATGCCTAGCGAGCTTACGTCTTGCGGTGACATAATCGGGCTTTATGCCTAGCAGCGAGCTTCGTGCGGTGACATAATCGGGCTTTATGCCTAGCGTGCTTCGTCTGCGGTGACATAATCGGGCTATATGCCTAGCGAGCCCTCGTGCGGTGACATAATCGGGCTTTATGCCTAGCGTGCCTCGTGTTGGTGTTATTTACTCGGGCTTTTATGCCCAGCAGGCTTGATGCCGTGTTGTATTTCACGCAATTAGAAACCGAAATTTATGTTCAAGGCGAATTAAAGTGATTTATCGAGTTAACGGTTCAGGTGAGTATGTAAAGTAGGAATGAGCTTCTTACTAAATTGAGACAAGGTAAACTAGTGGTTTATTATCAATAGTATGTGTTCTCGGCTTTATTGACGAATGATGTGGTTGTATAATCGATGACATGTTAAAATAATTGATATTTAAGTATATAATTATTTGCACTGTTATTATATGGTGACACTTTGGATTTAAAGAATGGTTTATGAGCAAATATTTTGATCACAATATGTGGACAAAGAGAAACCTTCCTACAAATTCATATTTAGCCACATCAATATGAATTTGAAAGTTTGATAATAAATATGAGTACAAGCCTACAAGTTGAAGTGTAGGAATTTTAAATTATTGATTTTTGAATGTTATATTTTCATGAAATTAGAACTTACTAAGCTAGCAAGCTTATCGTGAAAAATGTTTCCTTTGTTTTATAGATTAGGTACAAGCTACAAGCTCGTCGGGATCGTTCGGAAAGTCGCTCACACTATCAATCTACATTTTGGGTACTCTTTTATTTTGGTTTTAAATGAAGGCATGTATAGGAAGGACTTGGTCCTTGTCTTGATGAAATTCTAAGGTTTTTGTATGTAATGGCCATGCGAATATGGCTAAATTTCTAGTTAAGTTCGTTGTTGTGTTTTTGATGTGTATGTTGGTTCTTGATGGCAAGGTTTATGCTTTCTTAATCAAAGTTTAATCATTTTGTTAAGGAAATGTTTATATACTGGAATGAATCCTTGAATTAGGAATGTAGGTAGGTTTGGTTAGAAGCTAGTCTTTCATAAATTGCGACAAAACAACTTGTAGTAACAGCAGTGATGTGAGTTAGAAAAATCACCAAAAATAGGGTATATTGAATTAAAAGGTGAATGAGACATGGAATTAAACCTTATTGTGTCTATTTTTACATGAAAGAAACAGAGTAGGCAAAAGATTTATACATTATGAGATAATTCAGTTTTAGTGAGACCTGCTCTGAATGAATTCGTGAGTCACTGTTCTGTTTTGGAAAAATTGTCATAAATTGTACAAAAATAATTAGGAAGCATGGTTTATATGTGTAGAACCCTTATTGAGTCTATTTTTCATTGGTATAAACTATAACAGTATATGAAATTTGTGCAACGAGATAACTGTATTTATGTAGAGACAGGTCAGAATTTTCAGACACTGTAATAAGGGTAACTTTGATGAATAAACTGTACTAATTGGCCACATGAAAAATTCTGGAAAAATTATGGTGAAATTTTATACGAGTCTAGTTTCAAGGAAAATTTACGGATCTAAATTTCGAGTTTTGTAACTCGAGTTATGGTTGATTTAGTCAGCGTGACGCAGTTGGACAGCTTTAAAAATTTTTACTCCCGAGTTAATGGTCAAGTCTAGTAATGCCACGTGCCCGATTCCGGTAAGGGTTTCGGGTAAGGGTGTTACATTTGATTATTATCAGAGCTTACGGTTTAGTCGATTCTAGGACTACCGTGGCGGCGTGTGAGTATAGCTATACATGCCTTTATTATATGTTGATAGTGTGGTGACTTCCGGCTGAATTTTGTTTTATTTAGTAAATGGACACAGATCCCGAAAGAGCGATGAGTCGATGATGGAGAGAGCGTAGCGCTGGACCGTGCCACGGATCAGCGCCGATAGACTCTCGACCTGTTTGAGTAGCCACGAAGGAGAGACTAAACAAGCGTTTTATCGGATGATGAATGAATGGTTCGCCCAATTCATTCAAAATAACCGAGCTATACCCCAACCTCCACCCCGAATAATCCATCCCGATTCCCAGCTCCCCAGATGATAGATCCAATGAGATCTAGTAGGCCCCAATTGACAAAATCCGAAAATTTGGGGCGAAGATTTCAAAGCTAATGACGATGATGACGCCGAGAGAGCCGAAATGTGGCTCGATAACACTATTCGGGTACTTGATGAACTGTCTTGTACTCCGGATGAATGTTTGAAATGTGCTATATCCTTAATCGAGGACACCGCATATCACCGGTGGAACACACTAGTATCGCTTGTTCCGAAAGAAAAAAATGACATGGGATTTCTTTCGAATGAATTCGCAAGAAATATATTAGCCAAAGATTCATTGATCAAAAACGAAAGGAATTCCTTGAGTGAAACAAGGACGAATGATGTGACGGAATATGAGCGAAAATTTGTCGGACTCAGTGATATATGCTAGAGAGTGTGTTTCTTACGAAGCTATTATGTGTAAAAGATTTGAAGATGGCCTTGAATGAAGATATAAAGATGTTTGTTGGCATTCTTGAAATTCAAGAGTTTGTGACTTTAGTTGAAAGAGCTTGCAAAGTCAAGAGCTCGGGAAAGAGAAAAGAAAGGTGGCCAAAGCTAGAGACATTCGTAAAAGATCTTGGGTAAAGTCTTTCATTCCACGACCAAGAAGCCTAGAGACTCACGACTACAGTAAGCCAAGCTAATACAGATCCACCTAGACGAGATCGACCTCCTATGAGCTCTCGAGCTACCTCGATAGCCGATGTTGGTAATGTTCCACAAAATAGAGTTGAGTGTAAGCACTTTGTGGGAAATGGCACTCGAGGAGTTGTAGATTTCATGATCGGTCTTGCTATAAATGTGGATCATCGGATCATTTTATTAGAGAATGCCCGAAGTTAGTGAAGCGAATCATATCCGAGCACTAAGCCGAGCAACGTGTCAATGCGGGGTAGACCACCCGGATATTCGGGCAATGTAGGTGGTAGTCGAAAAGGAACGAAGAATACTACAGATCGATCCGAGGCTAGAGCTCAGGCTAGAGCATATCTTTGCGAGCTAGAGAGGATGTTTCCTCCCCCGACGTCATTACCGGTACTTTCACTCTTTATGATACTACTGTGATTGCATTAATTGATCCTGGTTCGACTCATTCATATGTGTGTGAAACTTTGAAATTCGGAAGACTCTGCTAGTTGAGTCTACCGAGTTTGTGATTCGAGTGTCCAACCCTTTGGGTAGATGTGTACTTGTTAATAAAGTGTGTAGAGATTGCCCGTTGATGATTGGGGATTATTGCTTCCCAGCTGATTTAATGTTGTTGCCCTTTGACGAATTTGATATAATCTTGGGTATGGACTGGTTAACTTTACATGAGGCAGTAGTGGATTGTAAAAGAAAGCTTATCGATATGAGATGTCGAAACGGTGAGACCGTCGAAATTAAATCTGCGACATAAATGGGTTGCCTACAAAGAATATCTTCAATGTTAGCCCAAAAGTATGTGAGAAAAGGGTGTGAAGCTTATTTGGCCTATGTATTGGATAATAAAATGTCCGAGAAACAAATTGAATCAGATATCGATTGTATGTGAATACCCCGATGTGTTTCTGAAGAACTACTCGGCTTACCCTCGATGCGGGGAGATTGAGTTCGGCATTAAGTTGGTACGGGGCGACCCGATTTCGATAGCTCCGCACCGAATAGCGCCTCTTGAATTAAAAAGAATTGAAAGCGCAGTTGCAAGAGTTGACAGAGATAAGGGCTTTGCACGACCGAGTTTCTCTCCTTGGGGTGCACGGTATTATTTGTGAAAAAGAAGGATGGGACTATGAGAATGTGTATCGATTATCGGCAATTAAATAAGGTGACTATAAAGAATAAGTACCGTTACCTCGGATTGATGATTTATTTGATCGGTTGAAGGGGCTTCAGTGTTTTGAAAATAGATTTGAGATCGGGTTATTATCGATTGCGAGTCGAGAGATACGAGATGTGCCAAAGATCGCTTTCGAGCGAGGTACGGACACTATGAGTTTTTGGTTATGCCTTTTGGACTCACTAATGCACTGCTTTGTTTTATGGATCGATGAACCGGATCTTCCGGCGCTTTTTGGATCGATTTGTAGTAGTGTTTATTGATGATATACCGATCTACTCCAAAAATGAAGTGGAACACGCTGAGCATTTGAGAGTAGTACTACAAACTTTGAGAAACCAACGGTTATATGCAAAATTCAGTAAGTGTGAGTTACGGATGAAAGAAGTCACTTCTTGGGTCATGTGATTTCGGTGTCGGTATTCGGGGTGGATCCAAATAAAATAGCAGCCATACTTGATTGGAAACCACCAAAGAATGTTTCCGAGATCCGAAGTTTCTCGGGCCTTGCGGGATATTATAGACGATTTGTAAAAGGTTTTTCCGTAATAGCTACACCTTTGACGAGACTACTACGAGAAAGATGTCAAATTTGAGTGGTCGAGAAAGGTGTCGAGAAAAGTTTGAACAATTGAAAGCCCTTTTGACCGAGGCTCCAATATTGACTCAAATGAATCGGGTAAAGAATTTATCATTTTTAGTGATGCTTCTTTAAATGGGTTGGGTTGTGTTTTAATGCAAGAAGGCAAGGTGATAGCCTACGCTTGAGACAATTGAAGCCGCATGAGAAAAATTATCCAACTCACGATCCGAGTTGGCGACCATTGTGTTTGCATTAAAAATTTGGCGTCACTACTTATTTGGCGAAAAATGTCATGTTTATTCGGATCACAAAAGTTTGAAATATTTGATGACTCGGAAAGACTTAAACTTGAGACAACGCAGATGGTTAGAATTGTTGAAAGACTATGAGTTAGTGATTGACTACCATCCGGGAAAGCTAATGTTGTAGCGGATGCGTTAAGTCGAAAATCATTATTTACACTTCGTGCATTGAATGCACGGGTGGCTATGTCGATGATGGTTCGATCGTGGTGAGCTACAAGCAAGACCGATGTTTATTCAAAGATTTGTGATGCATGAAAGTTGACGAAAGGTTGATTGCTATTCGAGTCGGTGTGGAAGTGGTGCAGAATCGATTTTCAGATTGATGCAAATGATTGTTTGAATTATAAAGGCCGATTGTGTGTTCCAAAGAACTCGGTTGATGAGATGATCCCGTGTGAGGCCCATGGTGGTGAACTATCGATACACCCGGTAGCACTAAAATGTATATCGATTTGAAGCAATTCTATTGGTGGCACGGCATGAAACGAGATATATCCGAGTTTGTTTCTAAGTGCTTAATCATCAACAAGTAAAAAGCCGAGCATCAAGTACCGTCCGGATTACTTCAACCAATCATGATACCCGAATGGAAATGGGATAGAGTTACAATGGACTTTGTATCCGGTCTTCCTATGACACCGAGTAAGAAAGATGCCGTATGGGTTATCGATAGACCCGACTAAATCAGCTCATTTTGTGCCGTGCGTGCCGATTATTCACTTGATAAACTTGCCGAATTGTATGTGTCGCAGATTGTAAGGTTGCACGGTGTGCGAGTTCCATCATTTCGATAGGGACCCAAGATTTACATCAGCGGTTCGGAGGAGATTGCAAGATGCTTTAGGTACTAAACTCCATTTTAGTCTGACCTTCCATCCGCAGACAGACGGTCAATCCGGCGCGAACTATTTTGATACTTGAGGACATGTTGAGGTGCTGCGTTCTCGAATTTGAAGGTGCGTGGGAACGATACCTACCTTTGGTTGAATTTGCCTATAATAATAGCTTTCAATCAAGTATAAAAATGGCGCCTTATGAAGCCTTATACGGCGAAAATGTCGCACGCCGTTGTATTGGTGAGCTCGGTGAAAATAAGATACACGGGGTTGATTGGATTAAAGAAACCGAATGAAGGTGGTTGTAATTAGAAGTAATTTGAAAGCGCCGGATCGTCAAAAGTCCTATGCCGATTTAAAACGCAAGGACATTGAATTTCAGTGTCGGAGATCGGGTGTTCTTGAAAGTTTCTCCTTGGAAGAAAATACTCCGATTCGGTCGAGAAAGGCAAGTTGAGTCCGAGATTTATCGGACCGTCTGAAGTCATTGAGCGTATTGGACCGGTTGCTTATAGATTAAGATTGCCCTCCGAGTTAGAAAGGATACACAATGTATTTCATGTTTCGATGCTTATGAAATATAGATCGGATCCGTCCCATGTGATTTCACCATCGAGATTGAAATTAGATCTGATTTGACATATGATGAGGAACCGATCCGCATCTTAGCCCGAGATAAAAGAGTTGAGAAATAAAAGAATTCCATTAGTAAAAGTTTTATGGAATCGTCACGGGGTTGAAGAGGCTACGTGGGAGCTGAAGAGTCAATGAGGCAACAATATCCGAACTTATTTAACGGTAAGATTTTCGGGACGAAAATCCTTAAGGGAGAGAGTTGTAACAGACCAATTTTGACCCAAATCGGAACAGTGGTTTCGGGACCATGAATCCGAGCTTGAGAGATATATTTTTTTATATTATATTTTGTGTTAGTTGCATGTGATTTAGTGAGTGTGAAAATTTCAGAGAAAAATTTAATCGTTTAAGTGCTCAATTTGATAAAAAGGATTAAATCGAAAAAACGAAAGTTTCATGCTAAAGTGAAAGGTACTAATTTGAGTGTGGCTTTTTAAGTGGGTGTACCAAAGGGCAATTAGCCCATTAACCTTATTAAGGGACGGCAATGGGCCTTTAAAAGTCCAAATTATATGTTAATTTAATTTAGTATATGGTTATATTAATGTATTGAATTAATGTTAATAATATATATGTTTGTTTTAACATAAAATAAAAAGGTTAAGTGGGAAGAAAGAGAACTTCACTTGTTCTTCTTCCTTGGCGAATATAGGAGCTAGAAACTCCATTTTTAAAGCTTGAATTTCGGCACTTAGGGGCTCAATTAAAGGTATGTGTTTGTTTAGTTTTTTGAAATTTTTGCATTTTTGGAATGTTTACTTTAAATCCTATACAACCCATGTTTAAATTTTTGAAAATATTATGTATATAAGATTCTGCCATTGACTTGTTTGGGTAGTTTTGATGTTTGATGGTTTTAAATTGAATGTATGTTAAGGATTTACAAGTTTTGTATTGGAGTTTTTAGTGATTTTGAGTTTATAGGGCTAAATTGAAAAGAATAAAATTGTGAAGGGCTAAAATGACAAATAAATGAAATGCATGGACACCTATGGCCATGGGGATATTCGACCAAGCTATAAAGGTGGAAAATTTTGCTTATTTGGTGTTTTGTGAAAATTGGACCAAATTGTAAAAATGGGAAATATTAGGGGTAAAATGGTAAATTGCCCATTAGGGTGTTTTGAGACTAAATTGAGATGAAATGAGATTAAATGAGCTAAATTCTAATGTGTTTTAGATCAAGAGCGAGAGAAAGACAGAGAATTAGACCTGGGAAAGACGAAGGTTCTCGAATAGCCGATTCATACGGACTATCGACAACCGAGGTAAGTTCTTTAGTTAAAATGTGTCAATAAATTAATTACGAAATTAGTGAATGATGAATGGTAGAAACTTAGAGTATAAATACATGCTATAACCGAATGTGAATATATAGTATTGAAGTGAATTTATTTTGATTAATGCAAGTGAATAGGTAAGCTTTTGAGCTAATTTGTGTTAAAGGTTATTTATAAACTCAATGAATGATAGAATCCGCGTAAATTGGGTGTAAAACTATAAATTGGCGAATGTGATGATGATAAATTGAATTGATTTTGATACATTTTAACGTAATGTGAATAAATGCATATGGTTTAATTTGTAACGATGAAATGTGAAAAGCATGTAAAAACCATTACGATAATCGGGCTTTATGCCTAGCGAGCTTCGTGCGGTGACATAATCGGGCTTTATGCCTAGCGAGCTTCGTGCGGTGACATAATCGGGCTTTATGCCTAGCGAAGCCGTGTGCGGTGACATAATCGGGCTATATGCCTAGCGTGCCCTCGTGCGGTGACATAATCGGGCTTTATGCCTAGCGAGCCTCGTGCGGTGTTATTTACCGGCTTTTATGCCCAGCAGCTTGATGCCGGTGTTGTATTTCACGAATTAGAAACCGAAATTTATGTTCAAGGCGAATTAAAGTGATTTATCGAGTTAACGGTTCAGGTGAGTATGTAAAGTAGGAATGAGCTTCTTACTAAATTGAGACAAGGTAAACTAGTGGTTTATTATCAATAGTATGTGTTCTCGGCTTTATTGACGAATGATGTGGTTGTATAATCGATGACATGTTAAAATAATTGATATTTAAGTATATAATTATTTGCACTGTTATTATATGGTGACACTTTGGATTTAAAGAATGGTTTATGAGCAAATATTTTGATCACAATATGTGGACAAAGAGAAACCTTCCTACAAATTCATATTTAGCCACATCAATATGAATTTGAAAGTTTGATAATAAATATGAGTACAAGCCTACAAGTTGAAGTGTAGGAATTTTAAATTATTGATTTTTGAATGTTATATTTTCATGAAATTAGAACTTACTAAGCTAGCAAGCTTATCGTGAAAAATGTTTCCTTTGTTTTATAGATTAGGTACAAGCTACAAGCTCGTCGGGATCGTTCGGAAAGTCGCTCACACTATCAATCTACATTTTGGGTACTCTTTTATTTTGGTTTTAAATGAAGGCATGTATAGGAAGGACTTGGTCCTTGTCTTGATGAAATTCTAAGGTTTTTGTATGTAATGGCCATGCGAATATGGCTAAATTTCTAGTTAAGTTCGTTGTTGTGTTTTTGATGTGTATGTTGGTTCTTGATGGCAAGGTTTATGCTTTCTTAATCAAAGTTTAATCATTTTGTTAAGGAAATGTTTATATACGGAATGAATCCTTGAATTAGGAATGTAGGTAGGTTTGGTTAGAAGCTAGTCTTTCATAAATTGCGACAAAACAACTTGTAGTAACAGCAGTGATGTGAGTTAGAAAAATCACCAAAAATAGGGTATATTGAATTAAAAGGTGAATGAGACATGGAATTAAACCTTATTGTGTCTATTTTTACATGAAAGAAACAGAGTAGGCAAAAGATTTATACATTATGAGATAATTCAGTTTTAGTGAGACCTGCTCTGAATGAATTCGTGAGTCACTGTTCTGTTTTGGAAAAATTGTCATAAATTGTACAAAAATAATTAGGAAGCATGGTTTATATGTGTAGAACCCTTATTGAGTCTATTTTTATTGGTATAAACTATAACAGTATATGAAATTTGTGCAACGAGATAACTGTATTTATGTAGAGACAGGTCAGAATTTTCAGACACTGTAATAAGGGTAACTTTGATGAATAAACTGTACTAATTGGCCACATGAAAAATTCTGGAAAAATTATGGTGAAATGTTATACGAGTCTAGTTTCAAGGAAAATTTACGGATCTAAATTTCGAGTTTTGTAACTCGAGTTATGGTTGATTTAGTCAGCGTGACGCAGTTGGACAGCTTTAAAAATTTTTACTCCCCGAGTTAATGGTCAAGTCTAGTAATGCCACGTACCCGATTCCGGTAAGGGTTTCGGGTAAGGGGTGTTACATTCGTGAGGTTTTCACCTCCGTGCAGGATAGTGGATCGCTTTCGGTATACATCCGTACCTATGTCTTCGTGATATTTTCATCTCCGTGCAGCCATAGGGAAATGTATTCCCCTGAATTGAACTCGGTCCGTATGAGCCTATAATGGGTGAGGATCGAGGAATCTACTGGTTAGGGTACCTCAACTTTATAACCAAACCGCATGTAGAAGACCATAGGAGCCCACCCCAGATAGTACTGTGAGAAACCCTAGCGGTTACCCAGATAGGTGTTTGATTCCCTTTTATTTACTTTGAGTTTTTGTATATTGTACTGGCTTATTGTGTTTTTGCTATATTTGCATGTCATTTCATATTCGAAAGAGTGTTGATTCGAGTTTGATTACTAAATTAGAGAGCTTGTCATGGAGAACGAATTTCTTGATAAAGTGGAAGATAATGCTGCTGCCCGTATGTGGCCAGAGAAAACACAATTAGAGAAAGGAGATAGTCTAGTCGAGGGGTACACGTCAGAATTATGGGACTACACCCGTATCAGTGTGACGTAAAATAACCTTTAGGAATTAAAAGCGATATGGGATCAGTGGAATGACAAAACTAAGCAGTTGTTCTACTATAATTATGGGGATTTGTCATATCTACTCGACATCAAGGTAGATGAGCATTTGTTTCGGGCCCTCGCTCAGTATTAGAACCCTGCATACAGTTGCTTTACCTTTGGGAGGGTCGATTTAGTGCCCACTGTGGAGGAATATACAGCCCTACTGCGTTGTCTAAAGGTTCAAGTTGATAAAGCTTATTCCAGAGCCACTTATGTCCCAACCTTTTGGAAGAAATTGATGAACATTACAGGAATGAGCGAACAGTGGATTACAGCTAGTATCAACCAGAAAGGTGAGTGTAAGTGCATCCCATGGAAGAATTTGAGAGATTTGATTTTAGCGCATCCTGATACGAAAAAGAGAGTCGATGTGTTTGCTTTGAGCATCTACGGACTGATGATCTTCCCTAGGGCATTAGGGTATGTAGATGAGGCGGTCTCAGATTTTTTTGATCGACTTGATAAAGGGGTCACACCTGTTCCTGCAATCTTGGCCGAGACATTTAGATCTTCTAACGCATGTAGGAGGGCCGGTGAAGGCAGATTTATAGGGTGCGCACAGTTGTTGTTAGCTTGGTTCCATAGTCATTTCTGGAAAGTGGATAAGGTTTCTTATCGGGTTTTCTCCGGGAATTACTCCCCATTAAAGAAGATAGTGGCCACACCAAGAAGGAATGAAATATCAGAGGAAAATTGGATAGCGCTCCTCCAAAATCTCCAGGTAGACAGCATCGAGTGGAGAGCTCCTTGGTTGATTCCTGACGAAATTCTTTACCGATGTGGGAGTTTTGACTGGGTCCCTTTGCTTGGGATTTGGGGAGCCGTTGGGTATGCTCCTTTGCTCGTATTGAGGCAATATAGATCAAGACAATTCATACTGGCAACGCATGGGCAAGCTTAATGTGAGTTTTCGTACAGGGGAGATAACTACAAGAAAAGGGTAAAAGAGATTTCTAACGCTTGGAATCAGACTCATCAAATGAAAAGGTTGGCCTTAGGTTCAATGACGACTCCCGAGTATAATGGATGGTGGAGTAAAAGAATTAATGATAATATCCCCGGGCCAAACTTAGAAGGCGTTCGACCAATGGAAGAGTACTTACAAGTGATCCCGTCAGAACTAGAAATCATAAAGCAAGACTTCGAGAGGAGGAATTTGGAACTTGAAAAGAAGATAGAAAAATTGGAGGAAGAAAAGATGCATTTAAGGTTAGATGTTGATGTTCAAAAGCTAGAGGCCGAGAAATTAAGGAAAGGACAGAATAAAGCCGAGGAAGATTTGGATAGTTTGAAGACAGATTACAAGAAATTGCGTCTATCGATGAGATCTGTCGGATTGGGAAAAATGTCGGAACAATAGAGACAAGAGATCCAAGAAGAAAGAACCAAAGCCGATCAGTGGGGAGGAAAATTCCAAGAGGCTCATGCACAGAAAGAGGCCCTAGAAAGGAGTTTGTTAGAAACCCAAAGTGACAAAAGAGAATTAAAGGCTAGAGTGGCAGAACTTGAAAAATCACTTCATCAGCATAGAAATCGTAATTCTGCGATTGAATTGAGGGCAAGTTTGAACAAGATTGAAGAAATGAAAAGAAAGATAGAAGAACTAGAGTCTGCATTACAAAACTGTGAGCTCCGGGTAGAGCTTCTTGAAGTAAGTGAGGAACGTTAGAAGGAACAGCTTCACCATTCTCAGAATCAAGTTAGGAACAGAGATTACATTGTGGGTGAGGTCGTGGCTTAGATTCGGGAGGTAGCCAATCACTTACAGACTTTGGCGATTCAAGCCGATATGCTAAGCGTGAAGTATTAGCTAGAATCAGATCGGGGTCAACAGTTAGCTTCGTTGCTTAGGAAAGTTAAAACTTTGAGCATTAGGGCAAAGCCATATTTGTAATCCGTTTTATGTAAAGAATTTTGTTTTCTAGTAAAGTTTTCTAAAAGAAATTGAATCAGAGTCAACGCCTTTTTGTATTCATTTCATGCATTCGCATTACATCACATCATGTGCATTAAATTTCATGGGAAGACCCTAATTGGTTAAAATCATTTTAGAATTAATCTGGAAACCAACAAAAACTTACCAACCAAACATCATTACGGTACCCAAGCAAAGACAAAGGACATGGATCAAAGATTGGAAAGACTTGAACAACTCTAAAAAGAGATGCAAGATCAACTACAATTGCAAATGCAAGAGCAATTGGCAAAAATCCAGCAAGACATGATGGACCGAATGTTAGAGTCCCAAAGAAATATGATGACTCAGTTGACCCAACTAATGGCTGGAGGAACAGATAAAGGAAAAAGGCCCATGGTTAATGCTGGAAAAGATAATGAGGAACCCCTCTATCCACCGGGTTTTACTCCAACACAACCTGAGGTGTATCCTCGAAGAATACCTGTCACGATTAGGCCTCAACAATTTCAGGATGGTGCTTCGGTACCGATGAACTTTCAAGATGGATCAAGTTCTAACCCAGGGGATAGCCCAGCTAATCCTGTTATCCCTGACCTTGATGAAATGGCAGAAAAGGAAAGGATAAGGACAGAATTGCCAAAGCAATTAGAGGACCGATGTAAATGGCTGAAGGAAAAATTCAAGGCAATGGAAAACGCTGATAGTCAGCACGGAATTGATGCTAAGGATCTGAGTTTGGTCCCAAATATAGTGCTTCCCCACAAGTTCAAAATGTCAGAATTTGAAAAGTACAATGGGACTAGTTGCCCCGAAGCTCACATCACCATGTTTTGCAGACGGATGACCGGGTATGTTAACAACGACCAACTACTAATACATTACTTCCAAGACAGTCTGGTGGGAGCAGCATCCAAATGGTGCAACCAATTGAGCCGTACTAGGATTGGTTCCTAGAGGGACTTAGCACAAGCATTCATGAAGTAGTATAGTCATGTGACAGATATGACTACTGATAGAATTACTTTACAGAACATGTAGAAGATGTAACAGCCCGATTTAGGTGCTAGTCGAAATAGTGATCTCGGGGTCACTAATATGAGACTTGAGAAATTTATTTTCATGTTATATTATGAGTCAGAGCATAATAGTATATATGCATGAGAATTTTGGTGCTTTAATTTTAGCTATTTCACATTTAGTCACGAAAAAGGACTAAATCGCATAAAGTGTAAAAGTTCCATTCTATAATATAAAGGTACCAAATTGCCTTAGAATGTAAATTGGAGGTCTTTAAAAGGCAATTAGACCCCCTAATATATGATTGGCCGGTCATGGACTAGCATAGGAGACAAAGATAGACAAAAAATTGGTCAAAGTAGTTGATGGTTGGTGACTTGTTTGACTAGTTTAATATTAGAATAAAGAAAGAGAAAATATCATCTTTCTCTCCATCTTTATCCACCGAAATTTGCAAGCAAAATAGGGGTTTGAAAGCTCACAATTTTCAGCAAGCTCTCCTCCATTCTAGTAAGTGATTTTGATGATTTTTTTTTATGATAATTGTACTTTTAAGACCCCTAGAACTTAAGCTTTCAAATGAGAGGACTATTGTGCAATATGATGCAAAGTTTATAGTTTTACCATGAGAGCTTTCATTTCTATTTTCTACATTTTTATGGAAGAAAATGAGTCTTAGTTGTTGGATGAACAACTTTTGTGAAAGGTGTTGTCTTGAAAACACCTAATTTGGACCTTGATGAAAAGGTTACAAAATTGTACTAAATATGTGAAATGTTGAGTTTTGATGATAGCTATAAGAGTATTAAATGTTCACCTAGGCTTGTTGAAGGTAGAAATGTGATTAGAATTTATTTCTGAGCCTAGGGGCAAAATGGTCAATTTGCCAAAGTCTAGGGGCAAAATAGTAATTTTGCCTAAGCATGATTATTGAAATGCTTTATTATGAGATGATTAAAATGAGCTAAATTGTTGTTATAGAGCAAGAAGAACCGAGGATCCGCCTCGATCGGGGAAAGAACAAAGTCTCGGACTAAATCGTCGAGCTAGCTCATTTTGAAATCGAGGTAAGTTTGTATGTGATTAATGAAATATTTATGTTAGCATAATCGAAAATGCTTGGTATCACATTGATGTATGATACTTCATTGAAATGAGAAATTGATGTTAAGTATGATGTTGAAGTCCTAGTGGACTATAATGAATATGGGATTGCTATCATCGAGATGTAAATCAAATAAAGTCCCGTATAAGACCATGTTCGGAACATGGCCTTGGCACCGAGTTAAGATCCCGTATAAGACCATATCCGGGATGTGGCTTCGGAAAAGAATAAGAAACTCGTTAAGACCACATTCGGGATGTGGCATCGATAATTGATGTGAATGTCCATATAAGACCATATCTGGGATATGGCATTGGCATTTAGAAGTAACTCCATGTAAGACCACCTCGGGGATGTGGCATTGGCTTCGTCTCTACATGAACGACGTCGAATATCCGTATTTGACTATCCCTAGTGATTAAAGGGATAAGTAGATGAGTTTAGAAGTAGAAATGAGATTTGCACTAAAGTCATACGAATGAGTGAATATAGGTACTCGTGAATGAGTCACGAAGAAACGTTTACGACATACGGCATGGTATGTGCTAAATAAGGGCAATTGTGAGTAAGTATGGCAAGATGCCTATGACTTGTGTATGGTTAGTTAATAACATGGATGGATTATTTTATGAGATTATTGTTGCTATTTATATTCATACAAACTTACTAAGCTTTATGCTTACCCCTTTCATTGCCCTTCTTCCTTATAGTATTGCCAAAATAACTTGAGGATCGTGGACGTAGGAGTTCGGAAATCACACTATCGACATCACTTTGGTATAACAATTTAGACTTATTTTTAGTATGGCATGTATAGGACTCGAGTATTTTGTTAAGTTGTATTGTTAGCCAAAGTGTTGGCTATGTATGTTACTAAAGTCATTTTGTAAATGGCCTTAAGTTAGGCAAATACTTGGCAAATTCTTTTGTTTCATGAAAGTGATTTTCTTGAAGTGTATGCCCTTGTGTATGAATGTTGAATTGAGTATTTAGATGTGTCTTTGGGTCATGAATTACGTTGAATGGAATTGAAGTATGTATGTTTGCAATGTAGGGTGGCAAAGGGCTTGGTAGATAGCCTTCTAATTTTCTACATGGGTAGACACACGGGCGTGTGTCTAGACCATGTGAGCGGCACGGCTAGCACATGGGCGTGTGCCCAGGCCGTGTGAAGTCTGCACCATGCACTTGGAATTTAAATTGCCACACGGTTGAAACACACGGGCGTGTGTGTGGGCCGTGTGGATTAGTCAGAATGCCAAGGTTTGGCACACGGGCCAAGGCCACAGGCGTGTCAAGGCCGTGTGAAATTAGTCAGTTTCGACCACGGGTGGTAGACACGGGCATGTCTTAGGGGCACACGGGCGTGTCCCTAGACTCACACGGGCGTGTAACCCCTATTTTGTTGAAAAGTTTCTCGAACATGTAAATGTCCCCGAAATAGTCCCAATACCTCTCGAAAGTATGTTTAGGGCCTCTTAGGCCAAGTATAAGTAAGTGATGGGTTTAAACGAGACTTTGTAACCCTATTTGAGATGTTTAAGCAAGATTAGTTAGGTAATGCCTCGAACCCTGTCCCCGCTTGAAGACGGGTAAGGGGTGTAACATTTATTGGTATCAGAGCTACGATTTAGTTGGTTCTAGGACTAACGTAGCGTAAGTACGAGTCTAGCTATACATGCCATATGTAAGGGTGTCTGAGTAATGATAGTGTGATGGCTCCTGACGTATGAAATTGTGTTTTATGTAGTATATGGATTCTGATCCAGACCGAACTGCAGCCGATGATGCTGCGAGTAACGCGCCGGCTCCCACTCAAGGGACCGCGCCAACTAATAGTAGACCCGAGACCTTGTGTCAGGGGGAAGAGGCTCGAGAAGCCTTTCTCCACATAATGAGCAACTGGTATACTGAGTATACCTGAACAAATCCAAACGCTCAACCCCCTCCACCCCCACCAATCCCTCAACCTGCTCCAGTAGCTCCTCAAGTAGTTGAGGTGGTGAGAAGAGAAAGACCTCCGGTGGATAAGATCCAGAAGCAAGGAGCCGAGGAATTTCGGGCAAATAAGGACGATGACCTGGAAAAAGCGAAATTCTGGCTCGAAAATACCATCAGGGTATTCGATGAGTTATCCTGCACACCTGAGGAATGCTTAAAGTGTGCGATATCTCTCCTGAGAGATTCAGCCTATCGATGGTGGAACACCCTGGTGTCGGTGGTGCTAAGGGAGAGAGTTCGGGGAATTTTTCCAAGAGGAATAGAAAAAGTACATCGATCGGTTCATCGACCATAAGAGAAAGGAGTTCTTGGAGGCTGAAGCAAGGTCAGATGTCAAGAATCGACTATGAGCGGGAGTTCGTAAGGCTTAGCAAGTATGCATGGGAGTGCGTGTCTCACCAAGTCATCATGTGCAAGAGATTCGAGGACAATTAAATGAAGATATCCGTTTATACGTGGGAGTCCTCGAACTAAAGGAATTTGTAGTATTGGTAGATAGAGCCTATAAAGCTGAAGAGTTGGCTAAAGAGAAGAGAAGAGCTGATAATGAGTCTCGTGACTCGAGGAAGAGACAACTGAATAAGTCCCACCAATCCTCATCTAAGAAATCGAGGATTTCGCTACTCGATCGATCACTTGGGCGGGGTTTTCAACCCGAAGTAAAGGCAAGCAATTTTCGGGGTCGAAAGGGCAGACCACATCAGTTGCTAGTGTGGGCAATGTCTGACCAAGTAAACTAGAATGCCCTCAGTGTGGCAGGCACCATTCTGGTGAGTGTCAAGCTAATGAGAAAGCTTGCTTCAGATGTGGGTCCTTAGACCACTTTATCAGAGACTGCCCCGAGGTAGGCGAGAAAGAAAAGCCTCAGTATGCAAGATCGGGAAGTACTGCTAGGAGAAGACCAATGAGAAACCCAGGAAATGAGATCGGTAGCAAGAATCCATCTAGAGAGCAAGCTGCTAGAGTCGAGGGTAGAGCACTAGCGAGGACATATGTCATTCGTGCTCGTGAAGAGGCATCTTCCCCCGACGTAATCATGGGTACCTTTTCTCTCCATAATACTCGTGTTATAGCTTTAATTGATCCGGGATCCACCCACTCATACATATGCATGAAATTAGTCTCTAGCATGAGCATGCCTATAGATTCTACCGAATTCATAATAAGAGTGTCTAATCCCCTAGGCAAGTGTGTGTTGGTTGATAGAGTTTGCAAAGGTTGCCCTTTGATGATTAAGGGTCATTATTTCCCGGTCGATCTTATGTTGTTATCGTTTGATGAGTTTGATGTCATCCTTGGGATGGATTGGCTAGTTACTCATAGAGTAGTTGTGAATTGTGGGAAGAAGCATATTGAGTTGAGAGATGAAAATGGTAATTTTATTCGTGTTGAATCAGATAAGCCAGATAGGCTACCAGTAGTAATGTCAACCTTGTCGACTCAGAAGTATTTAAAGAAGGGATACGAGGTCTATCTTGCCTTTATGTTGAACACTAAAGAGACTGAATTAAAAATGGAGTCGGTACCCATAGTATGCGAGTACCTATATGTTTTCCCGGAAGAGTTGCCAGGGCTACCTCCAGTTAGAGAGATTGAATTTGGGATTGAGTTAGCTTCGGGTATTGCCCCTATTTCTATTGCTCCCTATAGAATGGCTCCAACCGAGCTAAAATAGCTAAAAGAACAGTTGCAAGAGCTATCGGATAAAGGTTTTGTAAGGCCGAGTTTTTCTCCGTGGGGTGCTCTCGTTTTATTCGTAAAGAAGAAAGATGGTTCCATGAGACTATGTATAGATTATCGGCAACTTAACAAGGTAACTGTGAAGAACAAGTACCCATTGCCGAGGATCGACGATATATTCGATCAATTGAAGGGAGCCAAGGAATTTTCCAAGATAGATTTGTGGTCAGGGTACTATCAGTTGAGAGTCAAGGACTCGGATGTGCCGAAAATCGCGTTTAGGACTAGATATGGCCACTATGAATTTTTGGTCATGCTTTTTGGTCTAACAAATGCCTCGGCGATCTTCATGGATTTGATGAATCGCATTTTTCGGCCATACTTGGATAAATTTGTTGTGGTTTTCATTGACGACATACTAATCTACTCTCGGATTTCGAGAAACGAACATGCCGAGCATTTGATTATGGTTCTCATGAGTTTTGAGAGAAAAACAATTGTATGCCAAATTCAGTAAGAGTGAATTTTTGCTCAAGGAAGTGGGATTTTTGGGACACATTATCTCGGGAGACGGGATTAGAGTCGACCCGAGTAAGATTTCAGCAATTGTTGAATGGAAACCACCGAGGAGCGTGCGAAGTAAGGAGTTTTCTAGGCCTAGCTGGCTATTATAGGCATTTTGTCAAGGGGTTTTCCATGATAGCTACCCCGATGACTAAACTTTTGCAAAAAGATGTGAAGTTCGATTGATTGAGAAAAGTGTCAACGAGTTTTGAGAAATCAAGACATCGTTGATCGAGGCCCCTATTTTGGTGCAACTTTGATGCAGGAAGAGAATTTGTGGTTTATAGTGACGCGTCCTTGAACGGATTGGGTTGTGTACACATGCAAGAGGGTAAGGTGATTGCTTACGCCTCTAGGAAATTGAAGCCGCACGAGAAGAATTACCCTACTCATGATTTAGAGTTGGCCGTAATTGTGTTTGTGTTAAAATTTTGGAGGCATCATTTATATGGTGAAAGGTGTCGGATTTTCACCGACCATAAAAGCCTAAAATATTTGATGACTCAAAAGGAATTGAATTTGAGGCAACGAAGGTGGTTAGAGTTGATTAAGGATTATGAGTTGGAAATTGACTACCATCCAGGAAGGGCGAACGTAGTCGCCGATGCTTTGAGCAGAAAATCATTGTTTGCACTAAGAGCCATGAGTACTCAGATAACCTTGTTGGATGATGGTTCCGTTTTAGCCGAATTGAGGGCTAAACCCTTGTTTCCCCAAGAAATCTATGAAGCTCAGAAAGATGATAATAGTTTGCAAGCCAAGAAAATTTTATGTGAGTCGAGCGTGGAGTCAGAATTTCGGGTAAATCCTGATGGATGTCTGACATTTCGAGATAGGGTCTGTGTACCCAGAAATAACGAGCTTATTCATAAAATCTTGCATGAAGCGCATAGCGGATGTTTGAATGTACACCCAGGCTGCACGAAGATGTACAATGATTTGAAGAAATAGTATTGGTGGTTTGGTATGAAGAAAGACATTTCTGAGTTTGTATCGAAATGCCTGATTTGTCAGCAAGTGAAGGCTGAACATCAAGTACCTTCAGGTTTACTTCAGCCCATTATGGTTCCTGAATGGAAATGGAACTGTATTACCATGGACTTCGTGACGTGCTTACCGTTGACTCCAAAGAAGAAAGATGTAGTATGGGTAGTGGTTGATAGACTCACAAAGTCAGCCCATTTTATACCAGTACGAGTCGACTATTCGCTTGATAAATTGGAAGACTTGTACATGTCAGAGATAGTAAGACTCCATGGTGTACCGTTGTCGATCATTTCAGATAGAGATCCGAGATTCACGTCACGATTTTGGAAAAAGTTGCGAGAAGCCTTGGGCACGAAATTAAATTTTAGTACAGCCTTCCATCCACAAACTGACGGACAGTCGGAGAGGGTAATCCAGATACTTGAGGACATGCTTCGATGTTGTGTTTTAGAATTCCAAGGTAGTTGGGAGAAATACTTACCGTTGGTGGAATTCGCCTACAACAACAGTTTTCAGTCAAGTTTGAAGATGGCGCCTTATGAGGCATTGTATGGGCGTAAGTGCCGCACGCCCTTGTATTGGTTAGAACTCAGAGAGAAACAAATACACGGGGTCGATTTGGTTAAGAAAACTGAAGAAATAGTAAAAGTGATACGTAATTGTCTGAAAGTTGCCTCAGATAGGCAAAAGTCCTATTCAGATTTGAAAAGGAAAGAGATAGAATTCAAAGTCGGTGATAAAGTGTTTTCGAAAGTATCACCTTAGAGGAAAGTCCTCAGATTTGGCCGGAAGGGCAAATTAAGTCCACGCTTTATCTGACCTTATGAAATTACCGAGAGGATAGGACCGGTAGCTTATCGGTTGGCCTTGCCACCTAAACTAGAAAATATTCATGATGTCTTTCACGTATCCATGTTACGCCGATACCGTTCAGATCCTTCACATGTCATTGTACCAACAGAGGTAGAGATACAACCGAACTTGACTTATGGTGAAGAGCCGGTTAAGATTTTGGCGCGAGAGGTCAAGCAGTTGAGAAACAAAAGCATAACCCTTTTGAAAGTTTTATGGAAAAGGTGCGAAATAGAAGAGGCTACATGGGAGCCCGAGGAAATGATGAGAAACCAATTTCCCAACCTTTTTACCGATAAGATTTTCGGGGATGAAAATCCTTAAGGGGGAGAATTGTAACAGCCTGATTTAGGGGCTAGTCGGATTAGTGATCTCGGGGTCACTAATCTGAGACTTGATAAATTTATTTTCATGTTATATTATGAGTCGGAGAATGATAGTATATGTGCATGAGAATTTTGGTGCTTTAATTTTAGCGATTTCACGTTTAGTCGCGAAAAAGGACTAAATCGCATAAAGTGTGAAAGTTCCATTCTATAAGCTAAAGGTACCAAATAGCCTTAGAATGTAAATTGGAGGTCTTTAAAAGGCAATTAGACCCCCAATATATGCTTGGCCGGCCATGGACTAGCATAGGAGACAAAGATGGACAAAAAATTGGTCAAAGTAGTTGATAGTTGGTGACTTGTTTGACTAGTTTAATATTAGAATAAAGGAAGAGAAAATATCATCTTTCTCTCCATCTTTCTCCACCAAAATTTGCAAGCAAAATAGGGGTTTGAAAGATCACAATTTTCAGCAAGCTCTCCTCCATTCTAGTAAGTGATTTTGATGATTTTTCTTTATGATAATTGTACTTTTAAGACCCCTAGAACTTAAGCTTTCAAATGAGAGGACTATTGTGAAATATGATGCAAAGTTTAGAGTTTTACCATGAGAGCTTTCATTTCTATTTGCTGCATTTTTATGGAAGAAAATGAGTCTTAGTTGTTGGATGAACAAATTTTGTGAAAGGTGTTGTCTTGAAAACACCTAATTTGGACCTTGATGAAAAGGTTACAAAATTGTAGTAAATATGTGAAATTTTGAGTTTTGATGATAGCTATAAGAGTATTAAATGTTCACCTAGTCTTGTTGAAGGTAGAAATGTGATTAGAATTTATTTCCGAGCCTAGGGGCAAAATGGTCAATTTGCCAAAGTCTAGGGGCAAAATAGTAATTTTGCCTAAGCATGATTATTGAAATGCTTTATTAATGAGATGATTAAAATGAGCTAAATTGTTGTTATAGAGCAAGAAGAACCGAGGATCCGCCTCGATCGGGGAAAGAACAAATTCTCGGACTAAATCGTCGAGCTAGCTCATTTTGACATCGAGGTAAGTTTGTATGTGATTAATGAAATATTTATGTTAGCATAATCAAAAATGCTTGGTATCACATTGATGTATGATACTTCATTGAAATGAGAAATTGATGTTAAGTATGATGTTGAAGTCCTAGTGGACTATAATGAATATGGGATTGCTATCATCGAGATGTGAATCAAATAAAGTCTCGTATAAGACCATGTCCGGGACATGACCTCGGCACCAAGTTAAGATACCGTATAACACCATATCCGGGATATGGCTTCAGAAAAGAATAAGAAACTCGTTAAGACCACATTCAGGATGTGGCATCGATAATTGATGTGAAAGTCTATATAAGACCATATCCGGGATATGACATTGGCATTTAGAAGTAACTCAATGTAAGACCACCTCGGGGATGTGACATTGGCTTCGTCTCTACATGAACGACATCGAATATACGTCTTTGACTATCCCTAATGATTAAAGGGATAAGTAGATGAGTTTAGAAGTAGAAATGAGATTTGCACTAAAGTCATACGAATGAGTGAATACAGGTACTCGTGAATGAGTCACGAAGAAACGTTTACGACATGTGGCATGGTATGTGCTAAATAAGGGCAATTGTGAGTAAGTATGGCAAGATGCCTATGACTTGTGTATGGTTAGTTAATAACATGGATGGATTATTTTATGAGCTTATTGTTGCTATTTATATTCATGCAAACTTACTAAGCTTTATGCTTACCCCTTTCATTGCCCTTCTTCCTTATAGTATTGCCAAAATAACTCGAGGATCGTGGACGTAGGAGTTCGGAAATCACACTATCGACATCACTTTGGCATAACAATTTAGACTTATTTTGAGTATGGCATGTATAGGACTCGAGTATTTTGTTAAGTTGTAATTGTTAGCCAAAGTGTTGGCTATGTATGTTAATAAAGTCATTTTGTAAATGGCCTTAAGTTAGGCAAATACTTGGCAAATTCTTTTGTTTAATGAAAGTGATTTTCTTGAAGTGTATGCCCTTGTGTATGAATGTTGAATTGAGTATTTAGATGTGTCTTTGGGTCATGAATTACGTTGAACGGAATTGAAGTATGTATGTTTGCAATGTAGGGTGGCAAAGGGCTTGGTAGATAGCATTCTAATTTTCTACATGGGTAGATACACGGGCGTGTGTCTAGACCATGTGAGCGGCACGGCTAGCACATAGGCGTGTGCCCAGGCCGTGTGAAGTCTGCACCATGCACTTGGAATTTAAATCGCCACACGGTTGAAACACACGGGCGTGTGTGTGGGCCGTGTGGATTAGTCAGAATGCCAAGGTTTGGCACACGGGCCAAGGCCACGAGCGTGTTAAGGCCGTGTGAAATTAGTCAGTTTCGACCAGGGTGGTAGACACGGGCATGTCTTAGGGGCACACGGGCGTGTCCCTAGACTCACATGGGCGTGTAACCCCTGTTTTGTTGAAAAGTTTCTCGAACGTGTAAATGTCCCCGGAATAGTCCCAATACCTCTCGGAAGTATGTTTAGGGCCTCTTAGGCCAAGTATAAGTAAGTGATGGGTTTAAACGAGACTTTGTAACCCTATTTAAGATGTTTAAGCAAGATTAGTTAGGTAATGCCTCGAACCCTATCCTGGCTTGAAGACGGGTAAGGGGTGTTACAGAAGAAACCGAGTGAGAGTTTCAGGCAATATGCACAGAGATGTAGGGAAATTGCCATACAAGTTCAGCCGCCACTCCTAGAAAAAGAAACTAAGATTCTCTTTATCAACACCCTAAAAGCCCCGTTCATCACTCACATGATAGGAAGCGCTTCAAAAAGTTTTTTAGACATAGTGATGACTGGTGAAATGATCGAGAATGTGATAATAAGTGGAAAGATAGATGCAGGAGAGAGTAACAAAAGGTCAACCTCGAGGAAAAAAAAACGAGGTGAACAACACAAGTACATATAACAAGGGTTACTCAAAATCGATTACTGTAAATCAGCCAAGAACGGTGGCTACTGGTCAACAAGGTTTATCAAGGCGAGAGTCCGGCACAAAGCAAAACACTAAGAAGCTCCAATTTACATCGATCCCAATGACATATAGGGAGTTGTATCAAAGCTTATTTGACGCACACGTGGTATCCCCTTTTTACCTAAAACCATTACAGCCTCCATATCCCTAATGGTACGATGCGAACACTCAATGTGACTACCATGTAGGAATTTCAAGGCATTCAATAGAAAACTGCACTGCCTTTAAGAAAGTAGTCGAAATGCTTATTAAAATGGGCATCGTGAAATTTGATGATGCACCTAACGCCGAAAATCCGCTACCCAATCACACCGATAATGGGGTAAATGCGATAGACAGAAAGGTGGGGAGAAGAATCAAGACCGATAATGCAGAAGTAAAGACTCCGTTGAGATGGGTCTAGATGGAGATGGTAAAAAGGGGGTTGAACATTTCGAATTTCAACGGGAGTTGTGAAAACATGAGGAACTACTGTGAGTTCCATCATGAAGAGGGGCACAAGATCCAAGAATGGATAGAATTCAGAGCCTTGGTGCAAAGTCTGATGGACAATAAAGAGATAGAGTTCTGTGAATGAGTTAAAGAAGAAGGAAGCATATGTGCGTCAGAATCAACAGTGAAGGTCCTAAAATTTAATCATCATGTGGTCATCATACAGCGAAACTGGAGTACAAATGTCACCAAAGATCATAATCCAAAAACCGGCGGTCTTCTCTTATCAGGATAGCAAAAGGGTCCCCTGGAATTATGATTGCAACGTGACAATCCCGGGAAGGGAGAACTCAGCCAGCGCTTTAAAAGAGGATCAAGATGTAGGTTTTCATACACGCAGTGGAAGGCGTTACGATTTGATAAATGCCCGAGCGGAACCCGTAAAAGAAAATACCTTAATGGTGGAGCAAAGAAAGAAAGAGCAGTCAGACCTGAGCCGCTTGTTAATGAGCCAGTAAAAGAGGAGGAGGTCAAGGAATTCTTGAAGTTTTTGAAGCACAGCGAGTATAGTGTTGTGGAACAGTTGCATAAACAACCAGCTCGCATATCTATACTAACTTTACTCTTGAGTTCGGAGGTACACCGAAGTGCATTGATGAAAGTGCTGAACGAGATGTACGTGGTCAATGATATCTCTGTCAATAAACTGGATCGGCTGGTCAATAACATAAGTGCCGATAACTTCATCTTCTTCAACGATGATGAAATACCACCAGGGGGTATGGGATCCACTAAAGCTCTTCACATCACTACCAGATGCAAAGGATACACATTGTCAGGGGTCCTGATCGACAATGGATCGGCACTGAACGTATTGCCCCTATCCACACTTAATAGGTTACCTGTGGATAGCTCACACATGAAGGTATGCTAGAATATAGTGAGGGTGCTTGATGGCACAGAAAGGGGGGTTATGGGAAGAATCGAAATACCTCTGTTGATTGGCCCAACTACCTATGAGGTGGACTTCCTAGTGATGGATATAAAGCCCTCTTACAATTGCTTTTTGGGAAGACCTTGGATACATTCGGCAGGGGCAGTGCCCTCGTCACTACATCAGAAGTTAAAGCTAGTATCAGAAGGTCGGCTGGTGACGATAAATGCTGAAGAAGATATTATCGCAGCCGTAACTAGTGATGCACCGTACTTGGAGGCAAATGATGAGGCAATTTAATGTTCTTTCCGGTCTTTGGAGTTTGTGAATGCAACATTCATTACTGAGGGAAACATGATTCCAATGCCAAAAATATCCAAGGCTACCAGGATGGGATTACAGCTTATGGTAGGAAAGGGAGCTCTATTGGGAAAAGGACTAGGGAGACATCTTCAAGGAATAATTGAGGCTCCAATGCTGAAGGACAAGCATGACCACTTTGGCTTAGGGAACAAGCCAGATGCGAGACAAAGAAGGAAGGAACTGGAAAAGAGGCAAGAAAGAAGAAGGGCATGCGTGAGTGGGGAAGAAATCAAATAGGAACCAATGATATTCCCCCACATATCCAAAACTTTCATATCGGGAGGGATTATTCATCCCGACCGAAGGATGCCAAGGAAGGAAAGTGTTGAAGAAATGTTGGGAAATGTTCACATCAATGCCATATGTGAAGAAACAACTGAAGGAGGGACCTTGTCAAATATCCACCCTTATGAACCTGGGAGTGTTCTGAACAATTGGATTGCAGAAGAAATTCCTGTAGTTTTTAAAGCTTACTCAGAGTAATGTTCAAAACACACTTACCTGAAGAAGAGGAGCACCAAAGAAATGGAGACTTAGTGAGACCAGACAAAATTGGTCTTAAAAGTCTTTGCTCCATTCCCGTTACACGACAATGAGCAAAGAGGGGCAGCTGTATAACCCAATTTTGGCCCAGGCCTACTGAGACCCAAATAAATTAAATCCCAACCCAAATTGAACCCAAAACAAACCCAACCTAAACCATCAGCCCAAAACCAACCTAAACCCAGTTCAAGCCCAATCCCAAACCAACCCAAATTAACCCAAAACAGACCTGAACCAATTAACAACCCAAGTAGGCACAAATTTTTAGACCCAACTAGCCCGAATTAGGGTTTCAAAAAAGCTAAAACCCTAAGCGTCGTCACCGTCCCATCATCAGTGCAAGTGGCGCACCTGCCCACTGCCTCCACTGGCCACTGCCCTCGCCATCGCCCATCCACCTGCAAAAAGTAAAGGGAGAAATGACAGCATAATCATGTAAAAAAATAGCTATATAAGCCATGAAAAAACCCCATGTATTTGGTTTTTTTTTGGGACATACTTTGAATATAAAAAAAACAAAGATTCAAGCAATAAACAACAACCAAGCAGATCGAAGAGAAAAAACAAATTCAAAAGTGCCAAGGTCTATCTATTTTCGCTATTTTTCTTTTATTTTCATTTCCTGAAACTGTGATATATACCTATACACATTTTTTTTTCTTTTTTTCATTTCTTTAAAACTAATATATACACATATATTAAAAGTTTTTCTTAAAAAAAAAATTAAAAATTACCTTTTTGAGCTCCGGCCGCCGTGCACGGCGACGGTCAGCGGCAGACGGCGGCGGCCCGATGACCGGTCCGGTGGCCGGATTCCGAAGGAGGGAGAGGATTTGAGAGAGAATGCTTAGTTTTTTTTAGAAGAGGAGAAGAATGAAAATTTAAAAAAAATTGCCTTAAATAGGCCTCCAAAACAATATCGTTTTGGGCAGGCCTTTCAGGCACCAAAACGGCGTCGTTTTGCCCTGGCCCGATCCGATCCGACCCACTCCGACCTAGGATCCGCACGTTTTTTAACGAAAGGGCTAATTGCGCTTTTAGCCCTTCCGCTTTTTTATGGTTTCGCAATTCAGTTTATTTTATTTGTAATTTTGCCCCATAATTTATTGCGGTTTTCAATTAAGCCCATATTTGAACGACCTTGTTTTGGAGGACGGGGATTAATTTCCCTTTTGGTCCCTCCTTGTTATTTGCGCGTTCAATGTGGTCCTTTTTCTTTTTATTTATTTCGAATTTGCCCTGAACTTCTGTTTTAAATTCAATTTAGTCCCTTTTTAGTTATTTTGCAATTATTATTATTATTATTATTATTATTATTTAATATTTTATTATTATTACTATTAATGTTATTATTATTATTCTTATTATTATTATTATTATTATTTTCATTACTATGTTACTATTATTTTTATTTTATTTTTTATTTCTTTTATATTTATTACTATTTTCATTATTATTATTATTATTACTATTACTATTATCATTTTTATTTTTTTATTTATTTCCTATTACTATTATTATTATTATGTCATTATTATTACTATTATTTTTGCTATTATTTTTTTACTATTATAATCATATTTCCTTTTCGTGTTTATTTATTTATTTTTCTTTTTATTTTTCTGCTTGTTTATTTTATTTTATTACCGTCCTTATTATGGTTATTCACACTAACGCATTTATTATTCTTTCGTTATGCATATTAGTTCCGTCATTCATTTTTTTTGCATTTTACTATAAAATCGTGTTACATTAATATTTGTCCGATACAAATTTTTTTATTAAACAATTTTTTTTGTATTTTGAGACTCGAGAAATCGTACCCTAACTTACTGGGTTTCGATTTTTCTCGTCGAGCCTAAAGAACCGATTATCTTTTTAAAAAATCAAGCGTATAAGTTAAATAAAAACTTATTCTCGAGAATTCAAAAATATTGTGTCCTAACTCACTGGATGTGACATTTTGTTATCTCGAGGTAAGGATTTCTAAAAACAAAGGCAATATTCTGTATTTGGAATTTTGAGAAATTGTGCCCTAACTTACTGGGTTCTAATTTTTCATTTGACCCAAATAACCGAATATCCTTCTTAAATTTAAATGCACGAGTTTTAAAAGTCAAAAGACAAGATTAGTTTCGAGGATTCGAAATGTCGTATCCTAACTCACTGGGCGTGATGTTTTACTTCTTCGAAATAAGAGGGTCTTAGCATCCAATTTAATTTATTCAAGTTTTCTTCTAAACAAAGAGGGTCGTATTTGTAACATCCTAGATTAGGGGTTATGCGTTCGTGTGTAATTCATGAGATAGTGGGCTCAGTGGGTGTGCTGGATGTGTTCTGAGGAGTTCTAGGAACCCTAAGGTGCATGGAAATGTATGGAAATGTAAGGCAATGTATGGAAATGTAAGTAAATGTAAGGAAATGCTTTGGAAACGTTAAGTTTAAAAGAGGAAAGTGAACATTTTTGGAAACTAGGGGATGTAAGGAAATGATGTGGAAATGATTCAAAAGAGGAAAGTAAACATTTTTGGAAACTTGGAAATGTAAAGAAATGTCAAGTTTTAAGGCTTAAAAGAAAAACTAAGGCAATGTGGCCTTAAGAAAAATAATATGAGGAATTTGACACACAAACAGGCTTGGAAAAGTGGCACCGGAGATGCCACTTAGGGCCTCTGGAAATGGCGCCACATGCAAGGTGTTGGGCCTGAGTTCGAAAGTCACATGGGAAGCAAATAAAAGAAATTTTATTTTGCTTCCGGAAGAAGTGAGGTGGACGGCACATGGCTATAAATTAGGAGCTTTTATTCTTTTATTTTCAAGAGATAAATGTGGATATTATTTCTTTTATTTTGATAGATAAGGAAGAGATAAAAGAGGATTATTATTAGTATTATTTTTATTAAGAGATAAGAGATAATTATTGGATTAAGTTTTATTAAAGTGATAAATCAAGGGATAAAGCTATCAAAATAGAAGAGTGGTGGCCAAGTAAAGGACTCTAGCTAGTAATTTTGGCTATAAAAGGAAGAGTAAGGCTATTCTTCATTCATTCTTTTCTTTTCAAGAAAACCTCTGTAGAAATTCTCTAAAGTTTCTCCTCTTCTCTCTGCTTCGAATTTTCTCTGCCATTATTCTCTTTTTCTCTTTTCTTTTCTTCTTCTATTACAAACACAATCAAAAGTTGAAGATACCAATAGCCCTAGTCGATTTCTCACTAAGCCTCAAGAGCCAAATTATTATCCACATCAAAGCCATAGCCAAAATCTTTGCTAAGGGTTCAAGCAAGAGTTCCATCAAATTCTTCAGTAAGGGTAAGATTAGGTTAGATTCTCATTCTATTTCTTTTAAGGTCATTGTCGAAATTAAGATTCTAATACCCTTAATATCTCATTGTCGAAGAGATCTTTCGGGATTTACTAAGTGTCGACTACAAGGAAGGAGAAGTTCTTTTCCCGAAGGTACACCATAAAGCCGCGTGTTCCTAGTTATTCGGTGAATTTGGGATTTAAGAATCTAAGGTAAGTCATATTTAACATACGGCTAAGGGTTATTTGTTGTGAATAAATGTTAGAAATTGATCTAACATGTAGTTATAGGGATTTCGGCAGAGGATACAAGGATTTTGGGATTTGAGAATTTCAAGGTAAGTTTTAAGAATACTAATCCTACTAGGATTTGGATTTATGGCCGAATGGCTTTTTATTAAATTAGTAAGTGATTAATCAAATGTAGGAATTTGAGATCTAAGGCGATGGATCGATTTCTGGATTTCAAGGAATTCGTTAAGCAAATCGTGTGTACCCTACCCTACCCTAAGTTTTGATAGGTTCATGGCTATGTTTAAATTAAATGTATTATTAAGAATGTGTGTACTCATACTAACCTTCGATATATCATATGGCAATTATTTTAATATATGAATATGCATAAGAATGTGAATGTGGCTAAGTACCACAAATGTGGTAAAAGTACCAGTGCGTTTCCTACTGATAGGATTATGAATATGATATATTTTGAACATATGAATAGTAACATGAATGAGAATTAAGTATGTTATGCATGATATAAAATTTATGGGGCATTCGGGATCTATGTGAAAGGGGAAGAAGGTGTTGACTTGGTCTCACCAACGAATATGGTGACTACGGTCACAAAATTTGAATATGGTAACTTCGTTACATTATCCGAATCTGGTAACTTCGGTTACATTATTTGAATATGGTGTCTAATGACACAAATTATATGGGCGATGAGCACGTCGATCGCAAATGATCGCTTTCGATGGTGTGTAGCGATGGAGGGTTGACTTAGTAGTCCCCACGGTGTGACCGCGAGTGCACGGGTGGTGTGTAGCGGATGGTTAATTAGGTTTGGGTTTGGGAATGCATCATTAATTGTATTCTATGATTTGAATGTGTATCATTTGCATGCCTGATTCTATTATGACTTAGTGTTGTGTACACATTGAGTCTGTTGACTCACCCCGTTTGGGAATATTTTTCGTGTGATGAGCGAGTAATGGACCGGTCGGCGGGAGCTTAAAGGTGGCCATGCATAGCAAGAAATTTATGATTTGGACTTTCAATTTATTTTAAGTATTTTAAGTTTTACTTTGGGATCATTGATATAATAAGGCCATTGTGGTTTACTTTATTTTTCTTTTATTTATTATGTTTATGGATTTTTATCAATTAAAGTTTAAGTAAATTCCTTTTTAAAATTAACTCTAAATGTTTTGTCACCTTAAATAAATGGGTTTTAACATAAGATAAATTTGTTTTCAACTCAAGCCCAACCCAAACAATATTTTTTAAAAATCATACAAGTTTTTCCTAAGTAACAAAAGAATTTTGAACCGGTTTACTTGAGGAACATACCAAATCTGGTCAAAGCTCGTGGGCCGGGTTTGGGGTGTTTCAGTATTTTAAAATCTTTTCAAATTTTCGACATCAAGACGTTAATCAATCAATTCGGTACCAATTTTGGGCGTTACGAGGGTGCTAATCCTTCCTCGTGCATAACCGACTCCCGAACGCGTTTTCTCGAATTTTGTAGGCCAAAATCATTGTTTTAATAAATAAAAATGTTTTAATGATCAATCTCAAGGTGATCCAATCACACCTCGAAAAAAGGATTGGTGGCGACTCCATTTTCGTTTTTTAAAGTCGACCCAATGTTTTCCAACAAAAAAAATGGTTTCGACAACAACAGTTTAAAATTTAAATAATTTTATTATGGTAAATGTATTAAGTAATGAATTTTACCTTGTTACGAGCGGGAATGAATAAGGGTAGTCCATTCGAGGACGTAAAAATGGTAGTCGATATCACACCCATGATTGTAGTAGAAGCATACAACCACCGATTTTGATTTTATGTGGTTCGGTCGCCCGACATGTCTCCTAGTGCAATGTCGCCAACACGGCTGACCCACAGCTGAATTCGCCCACTTCTCTAAAGTTGACAAGTTTTAGAAGCCACCTTAAATTGATGAGATTTTGCTACTTATTGAGCATTGGGAGACCCTTGATAATCATAAGGATATACACCTGAGCGTATTGTTCTCTTTGGACTTCATTCGAATCTTCATCGAACCCACCGAAATTTCTTCTTAGCCAATTCATATCTATCTAGGCTCCAAAATTGGTTTGTGGAACCCGCCCCAAAAGTTGCTCGCATACGTCTCTCTAATCGACTGCGTGAACTAACCCATTCACTACCGACCCATCCTCCGGTAACCCAAGTTGTAATTGCACGTCCTTTAGAGTGATAGTGCACTCACGGCATAGAAGGTGGAATGTGTGCGTATCGGGTCTCCACCTTTCCACCAACGCGCTTACAAGTGTGAGATCCAATTTACACCCCCAACCGATAAGGGCCATGTGCAAAAATCTGACATCTCTTAAGTACGATTCAATTAAGGGTGATGGAGGAGCAAGTAAATTACGAATATAAGTCTCCAAAATTCGATCTTCTGCCTATATATAAAAAAACATACAAAATATTAAATTTCAATATAACAATAAAATATTTAAATTAAATTACATTAAATATAATAAAAAAATTCTTACCATTTGCAATTGATCAACGGAAATGTGCTTCTCATCCAAACATATTAGAGATGGTGTCATTGTAAAATTTGAAAAACACGAAATAAATTGTAATATAAAAATATTTTACAAAAAAAACTTAAGACAATTTCTTTAAAAAAAAAATTGAGTTGGGAGAAATAAAATTTTAGTGAGAAATTATGAGGGAATTGAGAGAGATTTGAGAATGTGTGAGAGAGAGAGTTGAGATTGAATTGAATAGAAAATTGAAATTCGAGGTGGGGGGTTATTTAGAAATGGAAATATGACTGATGTGGGTGGGAGCTGTTGGTCTCAATGGCTAATTAAATAATCGTTGAAGAAAAAAGTCGTTGGGGTGTTAATCGTTGGAGGAAAGCGCTTCCAGCTGGAAGCGTTTTCTTGCACATACATTGAAAACGCTTCCATGTAGACGCGCTTTTCTGCATTTCATCAAGAAATGTTGCCGGATGAAAACGTTTTTGTAAAATCAGCTTATGCCCATCATATTTTGAAAAAATGGCCTAAATAAGTTTTTTTTTTTTAAAAAAAATTTCTGACATTTTTTGATAATTTAGTCGAGATGTATTGGTAGAAAGCATAACAAAGTTACTTTATTCAAGTTGCTTTGTATTGGATTAGTACATAGCTGGCAGGTTTATAAACATTAAAAATGTCATATCAATAAGCCTATCATAAACTACAACGAAGCTTTATAAAAAAATTAAGTGGTGAAAAAAATAAATATTAAAAATTTAAAAATTTAAATTAATGTTATAAAATTTGTTTGGTGTATTACGTAAAATTAAATATTAAATATAATTAATATATTTGGTAAATGATGATATAATTTTAAATGAAATAAAATAAAATAAAAATTAATTAAATTTATTCTCTATGACGTGATAAGTAAATCTCTATCTACTTATCGTTTTTTACTCTCTCTTTTTTAAAAAAAATCTATCTAGTAATTTTATTATGAGTTATCAAACGTGTATAAAAAAATAAATTACTGAAAATATTAACTTTCAATTGATTGAAGCTTTTTAACAATTTACAAAATAAGGCTTTATTCTTTTAAATATTAATATCGATATTTTTATACAAATTGGTTGAAGAATTGAATGTGGATTGAGAAATTAAACTGGGTAGATTTGGAGTTTTAATGGTGGTTTACATTATGAGAAAACAAAATGGCCGAAGGAGGGGTACTAATTTTGATATTTGGTCTCACGATCTGTCTATTTTGTGGCATACCAAGTAATAAAAGATACCTGACCGATTGTTGAACAACATAAATACTTGTTGGGGAAGAAGACCAGAAACTATAATGTTCTCTGCCAACCACTCCTTTACCAAATATCTTAATACTTGCGTGCGTGCGGCTTTTACCATGCTTTTCTTTTGGTGAACAACCTAATTTTCTATTTTGGTTACTTTAAATTTTTTTTATCAATTTAGTCTTTTAATTAAGATAATTGTTCAAATTAGTCACTATCTGCCGAAACCATTTTTGAAGTTTTTATGAAAAAACGGGGATAGACTTTAAAAACAAAAACAGGAGTCGCCACCGATCCTTTTTTTACTTAGGTGTGATCAGATCACCTTATAAAACAATATTAATTTTGGCCTACGAAATTCAAGAAGACGGGTTCGGGAGTCTGTTACGTACGAGGAAGGATTAGCACCCTCGTGACGCCCAAAATTGGTACCTAATTGATTATTTAATGTCCTTATGTCGGGAATTTGAAAAGATTTTTAAAAATACAATTCCTTTTAAAGAATATTTGTATAACCCGTTTTGGAATATTAAGACTCTTTTGTTCTAAAAGGATAAAATATCACATCCAGTACGTTAGGGTGCGACATTTTAACCCCCGAAACTAAGATCGTCCATTAATTTTCCAAAACACGAAATTAAAAGGATATTTAGTTATTTGGACGTACGAAAAACCGAAACCCAACACGTTAGGGCACAATTTCTCGAATTTCCAAACACGAAACATTGCCTTGTTTTCTGAAATCTTTATCCCGAGATAACAAAACGTCATATCCAGTGAGTTAGGACACGATAATTTTGACTTCTCGAGAATAAGTTTTTATTTAACTTTTAAAAGGAAAGTAATAGGTTCTTTGGATTCAAAGAGGAAAATCGAAACCCAGTAAGTTAGGGTACGATTTCTTTCGAACCCTAGAACGCGGAGTGTTTGCTTATTTTGAAAATATAATGTGATCGTAACGAAATGAAAAATGTATTTAAAATAAAATGTAAAACGATTTACAATGCTAGCTTGTATAACAACATGATGATGATAAAATATAATAACAATAATAAAGGTAGGAATAAAATACAATAAAGTAAAAGCAAGATAAACAAATAAAATAAAAGAGAATTGTAACAAAAATGGAGGCTATATACAATAATAAAAACCATAGAATGATAATAATAGTAACAAAAAAATGCGATAATAATAATATAATAATAATAATAATAATAATAATAATAATAATAATAATAATAATGAAGATGAAAATAATAATAAAAATAATAGTAAAAATGAAAATTGTATTAGTAATAATAAAATAATAGTAAGGATATTAAAAATAGTAATAATAATATAAAAATAATAATAGTAGTAAAATAAAAGTATATTAATTATAAAAATAATAATATATGTTAATATACAAATAATTAGTAAAAATAAAACAATAATAGAAATAATGAAAATAGCAATAATAATGGTAATACTAAAAATAATAATAATAGTAACAATACTAATAAGGATAGATATAATAATAATAAATATAGCTATTGTAATAATATATATATATATATATAAGAAAATAATGGAAATAATAGAAATACAAATGAATATGATAATAATAATAAAGTTAATTATAAAAAAAAGATAGTGGTAATATTAAAATAATAGTAAAAGGAATAATAATAATAATAATAATTTAAAAAATTAGTAATGAAAATAATAATAAAAATAGGAATAATAATAATAGTATTAATAGTATTAATAATAAAAATAACTAATAATAATATTATTAAAAACACTTAATGTAACAACAAGAATAACAAAAGGGGCAATAATAGCAAAATAATAATAAAAGAAAATAAGAGAAATGACTAAATTAAACTTAAAATAAAAATTTGGGGCAAAATCAGAAATAAATAAAAGGGGAAGGGTCGAATTGTAACGCGCGCGCAACGTAGAGGAACCAAAACAGAAAATAACCCCACCCTCTGAAACGGTGCCGTTCGCATGCGGATCAAATTGAAACAGAGGAAAACTTATTGGGCAAAATTGGGAATAATGAGAACTTGATTTAAAAGGGAGAAAATGCGGAAGGACTAAAAGCGAAATTATCCCATCCGCATAAAAACACGCGGATCTTCCCCTTGGAGCGGGTCGGGTCGCGGGTCAAGCACAAAACGACGTCGTTTTGGGCCATTGTAGCCAGCCCCAAAACGGCGCCGTTTTAGAAGCTTATATAAACCAATTTTTTTTAAAAAATTTCATTCTTCTCCTTAGCAGAAAAAAAAAATTTTGAGAGCCTTCAAAAATTCTCTCCCCAGGCGATTTGGTGAACGCACTGAAGCTCAGACACGACCACTTGCACACGCCACGCCAATCGAAAAAAACGGTAATTTTCTCTCTCTTTTTTTAAGTTATTTAAACATAATATATATGTGGTTTCAAAAAAAAAGATAAAACAATAAAAATAAAAGTACTCGGAAATGAAAAGAAAAAAAATAAAAATAAAAAACCTTGCTGATTCTGATTTTTTTTAATCTCTGTGTATCTGAATATATATCTGTTTGTATATTTTTCGTCCCCCTCTTTTACAGGTTTTTGGGGTTTTTATAACCCGAAAAAATGAAAATAAAAGGAAATACAATCTTTCATATTTGCTACTGTATTTCTTTCCCCTTTTGCAGGTGAGTGACGAGGATCTCGGTGGCGAGGAGTTGTCCGCGCATTGATGACTCGCGACCACCAAGGGTGGTGTCGGTGCTTATGCGCCGAAGGTTTCAGAAACCTTAGGTTTTTGACATTATTCGGGTGTTGGGTCACTTGGGCCAGCTTAGTGTTTTGGGTCTAGGTCTGTTTTTTTGGGCTAATCGGGTTTTGGGTCTTTGTTGGGTTAGTGGGTTATGTAATCTGTTTTGGGCTTTAGGGTTGTAAATGGACTGAAAAAATCTGGACTTTGGTTTATATTTTTGTATTATTTCTGGTTTGTTTTCAAGCCCGGGCCAAATTGGGTTCTTACACTATCGTTAAGAATTCTGTTAATTCACTAACGTATTGTTAATGCGACATTTTGTTACTTTTGATTAAAGTTAAGGATTTCTTTATAATTAGTTCAAAATACTTTTTTTAGTTTATTTGTAACATAAGAACCCCCAATTTTCATTGCCAATCAACACCCACTATAAGAATCACCAATCCTCATCACTGCCCAACACCCACCATCGCCCCCATCTCTATCGCTCCTCACTCCACTGCCTCGCACCATGATCCCTGCAACAAAAAACGTAATTAGAATATTTTAAACTTTAGGAACTAATTTCAAATTTGAGCAACAATTTGAAGAATTGATCTGAATCAATGCCAGTGCACCCTCCATTTTGAAGTTGTGTTTTATATTTTTGCTTATAATTTCTAAAATTTGCTTATAAAATTGGAAACTAATCATCAAATTTTCAAAATTAATTGAAAGCATAATTTCATTTTTCAAGTTTCGATTTTGATTCAATCTTATAATATTAAGCCATTATACCATCATGAAATGAAACTTAACGATAAAATACCATATCCAATTTATATTCTGGGTATAAAAATCAAACTCCATTAAAAAAAGGCCAATTTTGCTGCTAAGTAAGAGAAAGTATTTCAGCTTCTGTTAAGGTGTTGTGAAATACTTTACTACAGGGATCTTATAGTGAGGGGGCAGCGGAGCGAGGAGCGATAGAGATGGGGTGGTGGGTGTTGGGTGTTGGGTGGTGACAAAGATTGGTGGTTCTTATGTTGCAAATAAATAAATAAATGTTTTGGACTAATTAAATAGAGGTCTCTAAATTTAGTCAAAAGTAAAAAAATATCATGTCAACAATTCATTAGTGTATTAATGAAATTTTTAACGGCAGCGATCGATTCAAACAATTATCTTAATTAGAATGATTAAATTGACAAAAATAAAATTAAAGTGATCAAAATAAAAACGACTTTATTTTAGAGTAATGTAGAGTATGCTTTACTCTTTTTTTTTAATTAAACCATCAACGAAAGTTAATATAATTTTTTGGGTGTTTCTGATTGTACAATTGTTATTTTCAAAGTTGTTAACCTAAATCTTTTTAAGTGCAATGTTTTCTTGGTTTTTAACCATGAATTTGATACTATTATTATTGATTTTTATTAAGCTTAAAATTAAAATATGCTATCAGTTCATGTAATTTGATCAAATTTGAGGTTTAGGTCTATACTTTAAAAATTAAAAAAAATGAAATTTTTTTATATTTTTAAATTTAAAATTTTAATTCAATCATTAATACTGATAATATTTTAGTCAAAATTTATCAACTCGGTATGTTTATTTCTTGTCAATCATATTGTATCTATATGAATGTAATTTAATTTTTGACGAAAAATAATAACAATATTAAAGATTAGATTAGAATTTAATATAAAAAAAAACCAAAACTACTTAAATTTGAATGTTTTTAAGTATAAAAACTAAATCTCCCGTAATTATAAAAAATATATGTATGAATTAAATTTTAAATTTTACCAAAATTAATTGGTTCATTATTTTCAAATGTTGAGGAATGTGGTGGGTTGTACAAAACTCAATTTTAATATTTCTACAAAATCATAGAAATTGAGATTCTGGCTTCATGGAATTTTTCTTTTTTGGTCATAGTTCATCAATAATTTTAGACTGAGCATTTTTTTGATTATATAAAACACCAGTGATACTCTTTTAACCCGAATTATATATATATATATATATATATATCGAAACCCAAACTTAATATTGAGTAGTATAATTTTATTATTTTATAATATTTTTGGCCTCCCAAAAATTTTTTAAAATTCAATTTAGTCTCAAAATTTATATTATTTTTACTTCACTCTTTTTAAATTTCGAATCTCCTCAAGATATAGTTATTATTGTGGTAGTGGGAGTCAGAAGGAACATTAAAAAGTATAGGATTGAAGGTGATGGGTGTGATTTTTAAATTGAATTGATGGCAATTCCAACATGTTAGTTGCAACACTATAATTGTTAGAGTAAGCATTCAAGTGGATTTGCTTTAATCTATGACCATGCTCCTTTCTTGAATAATTAAAGTTTGGATGACAATGCTATAATCAATCCCATCCAATGTAACGTAAATCCCATGCAGCAGCTACGAGTTTTCTAGACACAACCAGCAATGCTGACAGAAAGGCCATTAACTTGGAGCGCTGCATTTTATACTTTTATAAATTTTGAAATTTCAGTTGTCACCAAACCATAATTATTAAATTTATTAAGTTTTATTTTTTTATTTAAATCTTATATCGCAAACATATTATTACATATGTAATATCATGTCAACTTCTTTTTCACATGTTACTAAAAAAAGTCAATTAATGAATTTAACGAATGACATTTGTATCAAGATCAAAATCTCAAAATTTAAAAAGTATAGACACTAAGAATGATCAAATCTACAACTTTACACATAATACATGAGTAATAGCATAATTTAACCAAGAGAATACTACCATCATTTGGAACATTACCGATATTTTAAAATTCAAAAAACATAAAAATTAAATTTGACCAAATTAAAATATTTGACCAACCATAACTATTAAATTTTTTGTTAAATTTAATTACTAAATTTTCTATTTTCAATATTTTTTAATTTAAGGGTGGAGCAAGAAATTCTTTTTAAAGAAATTGAATTGAATTATAATTTTTTTTGAGGTCAAAGTATAATTTTATCTTATATTAATTTATACTTTAATTATTCTTTTAATGTGCTAAATAAAAAAAAATTATTTTTGGGGATAAAATATAATTTTATCACATATTAACTTTTGATTATATCATTTATAAGAGAACTAAAAGGCAATTTATCCATTGAAGTTAACCAAAGCCCTTACCTACCTCTCTAGATTCACTTATGTTTTATTTTATTTTATTTTGAAAGAAATCATATTGGAATTTTATTAAAAACTTATGAGAACCAAAAAACTGAACCCCAAGCCTATACTGCTGGCCCCAATTCGTTAGCAGCAAAAAATAAAAGAAAAACCAAAAAAATTAAAACAAAAAAGAAATATCTAGTCCAGTCTAATCTGAACTGTCCCCCACTGCCTATTCTCGTTCCTTCATTTCTGTCATACCGTCGATTCCAGTTCTTAAGAGAAATCTGACTTTTCCCTTCAGATTCTCCATCGTCGACGTCTTCTTCCCTAACTCGAGAATCGTTCAAGAGTACTTTCTTAATTCGGCTCTCTAACCCTCCACCAGTTAGCCTCCAACGAGCTCAAGGCATTGTCGGGCACTATCCCCTCTAAGTAAACATGTTCCCCTTTCTTCAAACTCTCTATAGTTATCTTATGAGCCACCAAATTCGCCATCCTTGGGGTATATTTGAAGCAAATATTCCGAAACTCCATTTTATTCTGTTGGATATTTTTTATATAAGCTGTAACACCCCTAACCCCTACATGTCGTCAGAATAGGGTTTCAGAGCATTACCAAAACTTTCAGAACATTTTTCTGTTAATTACGTAAATTTACTATTCATTTACCAAGATCATCCATAACGTCCATTGATTGGGTCCTCGAGGCCCAATACGAGCGTTAGAATCGAATCAAGACTTAATCAGAACCTCTAAGAATTTTTCGCAAAATTACAAAATTTTTCTAAGGTGCAAGACTCACACGCCTGTGTGGTCCAAGGGACACGCCCGTGTGACCCTGGAACACGCCCGTGCTACAGGCCTTGTCCAATTTAGGTTGCTCTCTAACTTGTGCCACACGGCCATGCCACACGCCCGTGTGCTAGGCCGTGTGGTTAATTAATTTAATTCGAATTAGGTGCAGGTTTCACACAGCCGTGACACACGCCTGTGTTCAAGGCCGTGTCACCCACACGGTTGAGACACACGCCCATGTCTCTATCCGTGTGCTCAATTCTGAGCATTCTGTTTTGAAATTTTGAAATACAGGGGGCACACGGCCAGACCACATGCCCATGTACCAGACCGTGTGTCACACACCGTGTGGACAAAATAAGGCCATTTCCTAGCCTCATTTCTCACTTAAATTTTCCATCTTCCTGCACCAACACTTACAAGTATAATCCAACCAATTGCAAGTATAATTCAACCATTACATATACCAAAACATAAATATATTAGCCATTCCAATGGCTAAGTTTCATTCATCATTTACACACCATCATTTGATTTAGTTAGCCTATACATGCCATTAACAAAATAAGATTTTCATTTATACCAAAAAGATAGGTTGATAGTGTGGTGATTTGCTCTGACAAAATCTCCAACCTTCACGAGCTTTGAGCATTATAAAATAGGGAAAATTAAAACATGGTAAGCATATTATTCTTAGTAAGCTCGTATAACATAAATTAAGCTTACCATTACATTCAATATATTAACCATACAAATTATGGTTTCCAACCATTTGGTAATTTACCTATTCACACATACTCAACCAACATGTTAGTCATAACATACCAATATGCATAGATGAGCTCATCATGCCATATGCATATTTTATTCGTTGAATCATAGAATTTCCGATGGATATTTCAAGTAATACACTCGAGGTGTACACTATTCATCAATTCATATCCAGTAGTACCTTATAGGTACACTCTCGAGCCACATATTACACAGCAGAATTACCAGTCTAGGCTAAATTCTAGCTGTTACATATACTCTAAGGGCTTTTTTGGATTACCAGTCCAGGCTAAATCCTAATTGAAACATATACTCGAGAGGCTCATTTCGGATTACCCGTCCGGGCTAAATCCATTCTGCAACACATGCAGTTTCCTTAGGGAAGTCATTTTTTTATCCATCAGAATTCAACATTCAAGGAATTCAACCCTTTTTCAATAATTTTCCAAACATGTATCATTTCGTTCATTGCCATACATATGTAATTCACATACATGATTTCATATAACATAATCAATGTAATATAACATTCAAATCAATACATTTTCATACTCATTTAAGTTATACGAACTTACCTTGATATTTGTTCGTGTCTAAAATCTACTAATCCAAAATCTTTTCCTTTCCTCGATTTAGCTCTTTGTTTGGTACTTCCGGATCTATATAAATGAATTTAATCATCAATTCAATCCATTTCATATTCTATTGAACTCAATTTACAATCTAGGTAAAAGTACCATTTTACCCCTATACTTTTTATTAATTCCAATTTCGTCCCTAGGCTCGGAAATTGAAATTCATGTAATTTAATCCTTATTCCAAGCCTAATCAAAATTCTAATATAACTTTTAAAGCACATGTATTCTCAAAATTTTAGAATTTTCCATGGGTTTTGCCATTTTTCAATTTAGTCCCTAAATCAAATTTCCATCAAATTTCCCTTTGTAAAAGTTGTTTATCTATCAACAACCTTTCATTTTCTACCATAAACTTTTAAATTCCAGCATATTCATCCATGGAAAATTTTCTATACTTTGATATCTATTCAAATTACCCCCCAAATAGAGAAATTAAGCTTTCCCGATCTCAAAAATATAAAAATTATTAAAAACGGGACATAGGAACTTACCAATTTATGCTTGGAAAGCTTGTTTTTTCTCTCCTAGGGTTTCCATGGATTTTAGGTTGAAGAAGATGATATAAAATGATGATATTTCCTTTTAATTTAATTATAATCTTTATAATTTTTCTATTTCCAATTTAGTCCTTAACCTTTTCTAATTTTTCCATGGATGATTCACCAAAAATATCTACATATTTTTCATCAATGGTCTAATTATCATTTAAGGACCTCAAGTTTTGAATTCAATAGCTATTTAATCCTTATAGCTACTAGAATTCAAATTTGACATTTTATGCAATTTAGTCCTATCTACAATTAAGCACCTAATTGATAAAATTTTCTTATCAAAATTCTCATGCAATCATTCTATCACATTACTAATCATTTCATAATATTAAAATATTTTATCTTTCCGGCTCAGATTTGTTGTTACAAAACCACTATTCCGACTTCACTGAAATTGGGCTGTTACATAAGCCCTTATTTTTTATTATCAACTTCGGTTGACTGACACTTCTTGATAATTGACAATGCATCACCCTCAATCATCACCGATGACAACCCCATGTCCACCCCTATTTGCACCACCTGAGAACATGCGGGAGCCTCAGCTGCAAACGATAACAATGCATCCCTGTTCGGTACTGATTTCGAGGCTAAAACCCCTCCATTGGCGTCTCTAACTACCATCCCTGACCCAAATCTGTATTGTCAGAGGTCGTAAGCCGCGTTGAAATTAATCTTAACACTCATCCCCGTCGGAGGGCTAAACCCCATAGTCATACAACTCGTTGTAGGTACCCTTCCTTCTAACCCGTCTAATTCCCGAATATGACTGAGAATCAAATCAGTAGTACCTCTTCCAGATGTTTGTTTTCCCTGATGCATACACTTATTCCTTTCTGTCCATATTATCAACAACGCACAACACAGAAGACAACAATGGTTAATTGAACAATTCTTGAAAAACCAGGTAAGCCACTCTCTATTGTCTGAATTAGAACTTGTCACTGGCCATACAATGTTTAAATTTTTCAAAATTTTTAGGCACTCTCGAAATACATGGTCTTTGCTCTCCACAGCACCCTCATATATAGGACATAATGCACTGGCCACTAATATTTTGTAATATAAATTAGTTAGAGTAGGTAAAAAATTCCAAGAAATTTTCCAAATTGTAACTTTTTGCTTAGTAAATAGATCTAAACTCCATAATTTTCTGTAAAAAGCTCTGGAATCATTTTGGATGTAATTAGAATTAGGATTTGTATTACCTGCTAAAAGCATCTTATACCTAGTCCACATTGAGAACTCTCCCGAAGGTTCTCCTCTCCAAACCAGCAGATCATCATGCACTTCATTAGCTAAACAAACTCGAAGAATTCTAGCCACATCAATATTAGAAAAGGTATTTTTAATCACATCCACTTTCCATTCTCTAGAGTTATTATCTATTAAATCTGAAACCATTGTTACATCAGCATTACTAATATTGTTTTTCACCTTGTAATTAACTACCCCTGGTAGCCACGCATCCCCAAACACTAAAATTTTGGCACAAGTACCAACTCTCCAACATAGACCATTTTGTAAAAGGCCCATCGATGCCCACACACTCTTCCAGGTATAAGAAGGTATATTTTTTAATCTGGCACTTAAAATACCAGAATTCGAGTAGCATTTAGCTTTTAAAACACAAGCTAACAATGAATTTGGATAATTAATAAGACGCCAGCCCTGTTTTGCTAACAAAGTCAAATTGAATTTTGTTAATCTTCTAAACCCTAAACCCCCATTTTTCTTTCAACTCACACAATTGGTTCCACTCACACCAATGTATCCCTCGCCTTCCATAGGCTTTTTGCCACCAAAATCTCGCTAGAATACTTTCTAACTCCCCACAAAGTGACTTTGGTAAAAAAAAATCAAGCCATTGGGTACGTCGGAATAGCCTACAAAACGACTTTAATGAAAACCTCATTCCCTCCTTGGGACAAATACCTCGTACTCCAACTATCAATTCTTTTCTTAAAACGGTCCTTTAAAATCTGGAACGACATCTTCTTTTTACGCCCCACCATATTCGATAATCCTAAGTACCTCTCTAGACTATTCGAATACCTAACCCCCAAAATTTACGAAACTAATTGCCTATCCCTTTCAAAGGTATTCGAATTGTAAAACATAGTGGACTTTTTGTAATTAGTGCACTGCCCCGAACACACCTCATACTCCTTTAATACCTTTTTCAAAATCTAATCCCTCCTTTTGTTTGCCTGTCCAAATAAGACACAATCATCGGTGAATAGTAAATACGATATTTGAAGACCCCTCATACTAACCTTAGCCCATTTTATCAGCTCATTCTTCAACGCTAATATCATAAGAGCAAATAACCCCTCACTACATATCAAAAAAAGAAACAGTCTCAATGGGCCCCCTTGCCGAAGGCCCCTAGTAGGTCTGAATGCCTCCCAAACTTTCTCATTCACAATTGTTAAATACGAAACAGAAGTAATGCACCCCATAATAATCTCCACCCACGACCTAGCAAAATCCATTCATTTCATTATCTTCCTTAAAAAATGCCATTTTACCTGGTCATACACTTTACTCGTATCCAATTTCAATGTTATGAACCCCTTTCTACCTATTCTCTTTTGCCTAAAAGTATGCAAGATTTCATAAACCAACAGCACATTATCAAATATCATTAAACCCGACACAAAGGCACTTTGAGCATCATAAACACAAACATCCAATACTATTTGAAAATGATTAGCTACCACCTTTGATACCATTTTGTAAAGAACCGTGCATAAACTAATTAGCCTAAAAATTGCTAAATTCATCGGATGGGGAATTTTTAGAATCAACACAATACTGGTAACATTAAAGGGTTCTAAAGCCATACCTTCATTCAAAACTCCTAAGCAATATGAAGCAACGTCTCTCCGAATAATATGCCAAATCCTTGAAAAAATAAACCCGGAAAACCATCTGCTCCTGACCCCTTTGTTGGCCCCATTCCTTTCAAGGCCGAATAAACCTCCTCCCCTATAAACCTGGTCATCAACATCTAATTAACATCATATGAAATGCACTTCTCCACCCCCGAAAAAATATGACTAGTATCTTGTAACACCCCTCACCCGTATTCAACGCCGGAATAGGGTTACGGAGCATTACTGGACTTACAACACATTTAAACATACTTTTCACATACATTTAATCAATTTATACATTCATCATTCAATCTCAAACAATTTGTCCCTAATACAAGCCTACGAGGCCCTAAACAAGCATTGAGAGTGGTTCGGGACTAAACCGATAACTTGGAAACTTTTTGAATACTTAGAAAATTTTCTCAAAACAGGGGACAAATGCCCGTTTCACAAGCCGTGTGGACATTCAAAATGGGAGCAGATGGCCGTGTCCCAGCCCGTGTCCGACCTCGTGTAACTCTCTGACTTGGGTCACACGGCCAACACACACGCCCTTGTGGCTAGCCCGTGTGCCTTAAAAATGGTCATACACGCCCATGTGCCAGGCCGTGTACTAGACCGTGTCAATCTTGTAGGGTATATTGACTTATGCCACACGGCCATATCACACGCCCGTGTGTGAGGCCATGTGGAGCATACTGACTTGGTTTCAAAATCAACACCAGGGGACACACGGCCGTGTAACCTGACCGTGTGTCACACACGGCTGAGACACATGCCCGTGTCTCTGCCCTTGTGGACAAAAATAGGCTATTTACCAAGCCAATTTGCCACCCAAATTTGAATGTACCTACAACTGTAACAGCCCAATTTCGGTGAAATTGGAATGGTTTCGGGACTACAAATCCGAACCGAAAATAAAATTTATTTTTATTTTATTATATGGACCGTATTATGTTAGAGAAGTCATGTCAAAATTTTGACACGAAAATTTTATCGATTATGTGTTTAATTATGGGAAGGACTAAATCGCATAAAATGAAAAAGTTGAATTCTAGTAGCTATAAGGATTAAATAGCTATGGAATTCAAAACTAGATGTCCTTATATGGTAATTATACCATTAAAGAAAAGTATGTAGATATTTTGGTATGACTCATCCATGGAAAAATAAAAAAAAGGCTAAGGACTAAATTGGAAAGATGAAAAGTTATTAAATGACAATTTAATTAAATGAAAAAGAAAAAAATTTCATATCATCTTCCCCAAATATTTCCATGGAAACCCTAGGAGAGAGGAATAAGACTTATCAAGCTTATTTGGGTAAGTAATCAAGCCCCGTTTTTAATAATTTTGATATTTTTGAAACGGGAATAGCTTAATCTATCTATTTGGGGGATTAATTTGAAAAGTTATCAAGGTATAAAATTTGGGTCATGGATGAATATGCTGAAAATTAGAAATTTATGGTAGAAAATGAAAGGTTGTTGATAGAAAAACAACTTTTACAAAGTGATTTTTGATGAAAATATGATTTAGGGACTAAAATGTAAAGTAGTGAAATTTGATGAAAAATTCTGAATTTTTATGAATACATGTGCTGTAAATTTTGTAATGGGATTTTGGTTAGGCTTGGAATAGGGAGTAAATTGCACTAGTTTCATTTTCCAAGCCTAGGGACGAAATGGGAATTTATGGAAAAGTTAGGGGCAAAATGGTAATTTTGCCTAGGATGAAAATTGAGTCCACTTGAATAAGAAATATGATAAATTGATGTTAAATTTACTCGTATAGATCCGGATAGACCAAATTTGGATTTAGAACGAGGAAAGAGGAAAATGTCGGATTAGTAGATTTTACGTACACGAACATTGTCAAGGTAAGTTCGTGTAACTAAATTGTGTATTTTATATGCTTGAATTAGATGTTGTGTTTGTGAATTGTATAAATATCATATATATATTTGACATTTAAAATATACTTGACAAAGCCCGATCAACGATAATGCCCGATAAATGATAAACGATAAAAATGTTGCTTTTATGCTTGGAATGAATGTGGAATGTGATCATTTGAATTATATGAATGTTATAGATGTATGAAATAATCACATGCCGGGAAATGCTTGAAAATGTTAAATCTTGTTTAAATAAATGAAAATCGATGGATATATGGTTTCCCAAAATGAATGAGGTCCTGCATTTGTCACTGACGGGATTTAGCTCGGACGAGTAATCCTATTGACCTCATTTATGAAAGGATTTAGCCCGGACGAGTAATCCTGATATAAGTCCTCTCGAGCATATGTTATGTATTGGATTTAGTCCGGACGGATAATCCAGATCAAGCACTTTAGAGCATATGTCATAAAAATGATTTAGCCTGGATTGGTAATCCTGTTGTTCATATATATGTGGCTCGAGAGTATACTCTCTGAAATAGTACCCTATGGGTATCATTGAATATGAATTGACGGATCCTGATTTGTACACCACGAATGTACTACTTGTGTATCCATCGATATTTCAGATAAATTCATCGGGTAAAAGTTCTCGACATGAGAAGATGTGAATAAGAAATGAGTTATTACACATATCGGCCTGAAATACATGAAAATGACGATACGTGATAATTGATGTATGGAAATATGAAATGATGATATTGTACATGGAATTTATTTGATGAGTATGTACATCCTTGATTATAGACTTATACACCTTGAGTGTACTAATCGTGATCTTGATATTCCTAGTAATATGGGTAAAGTTCTGATATGAAATGATCTGAACTCGAAATGAACTAGTATGAAATTATACTTGTAATAATGAGATGAATTATGCATGTTGGATGCATACATGTTGTGGAAAGCATATGTGCTTGGAAACTTGATTGCTGTTGAGCCCATATATATGTTTGGATGTTATTATAGAATGTATGACTAACAAGGGCAATGAGGATGTGTGTAGGGCTTGAGGTCAAATTGATTGAATATGCCTTACATAGTTACCTCAAAATAGAATGAATGGTAAGTTAAGTACCATGTTATACGAACTTAGTAAGCATTTTATGCCTACTTAGTTTTATTTCCCTGTTTTAGAGTAAATCAAAAGCTCGTCGGATTGGAAGCTTGGCGAAGATCACTCACACTATCTATTAGCCCATGTCGGTACAATATGTTAAAGCAATTATGGTTGCAATGGCATGTATAGGTTATATTGGCCATATTGGCATGTAAATGTAAATGATGCTTGTAATCTAGCCATTGGAATGGCTAGTAATGGTGTAACACCCCTTACCCGGGTTCTATGCCGGAACCGGGCCCGAGACATTACCGTACTAAAACCTCACGGTCGCCACTTAGGCTAATCGTGACTACTCTTTTTAGTCACCTCAATCACCTCATTCTTGACTTACGAGGCCTCACTCATACATACGAGGGCTCTCGAGACAAATCCGGAACTTTTTCCAATCTTAAAATTTTTCTCTTCAATACAGGTCTTACACGCCCGTGCAAGATTAGACACGCCCGTGCATAGACACACATGCCCATGTCCCCGGATCGTGCCTAAAAACCCAAACATTCTGCCAAATGCCCCATGGTTAAGGCACACGCCCATGCGGTTTGGGAACACGCCCGTGTACCCTATTACATGTCCATACCTTCCACCCGTGGTCGACACTGACTAATCACACACGGTCTTGACACGCCCGTGGGCCTAAACCGTGTGCTATACCTTGATATACTGACTTACTCAACACGGCCTAGGCACACGCCCATGTCTTTGGTACAGTGCGTATCACGACTTGAACAAACGGCCGTGTGATCACCCCGTGGTCTATTCTCGACTTAAGGCACTAAGGTGCGAGTGGTGCACGGCCTAGACACACGCCCGTGTGTCTATCTGTGTGGGCACTTAGAGGCTATCTTTCCAAGCCTCTTTCTACTCTCACTTACATACATTCATATATTTCTTCAAAATATTCTCAAATCATTAAAGGGATAAAGTCATTCATCCCATACACTAGGGAGAACTATTCCAATATAATTACAAACAACATAAGCCACCATCTATGTCTATATACAATTGTCCCATAACTCATTTAGGCCAACACATTTGGCACATTAACAATGACTTAATCAACCTTATGTACTAGCCCTATACATGCCATGTCTCAAAAAGACTTGATACCTCATACCAAATGTCTCCTCGATAGTGTGAAAACATCTCCGGCGGTCTTCAACCCGAGCTAGCTAAATTAACCTATAAGAGATGAGAAAGGAAGAGGAGTAAGCAATAATGCTTAGTAAGTTCATATGCAAATAAGAATCAACTATTAATATCCATATGATTATACTCAATCACAAGGTAATAGAATGAATTCTACTCTTGAACTCACAGTTACTTATTCAATCATTCATAATGCTTACTCATTTCGTCTCTTACCCCATTCTAACCATATCTCGGGCTTAATGCTCGCATACATTAACTTACCATGCCACAAGCCAATTCGTTCGTTTAATTAGCATACATTCCTGCAGTGATCATCACAAGATCATATATAAAACAACACATCACACATTCTCAATAAACCACTCACACTACCAATCTCTCGGTGGTTACGCACTTAGCCCACCATTGAATCTCTTATAGGGTGGTATCGCACTTAGCCCACCATCTTTTTAGTAGAGTGGTATCGCACTTAGCCCACCATTGTTCTTTAATAGGGTGGTATCGCACTTAGCCCACCATTTGAAACTAAACTCGATGGTATCGCACACAGCCCATCAGTAATGAATAATAAGGTGGTAACGCACTCAGCCTACCATTAATAACATTGTTGATGGTATCGCACCCAGCCCCTCACTAATAATTAGGAAGGTGGTATCGCACACAGCCCACCATTATTATACATTTACGGATATACATGTATATCCACATGCATTTCTCTATTTCAAATGCTCATCTGAGAACATCCTCACACACTGACATTCTTACAGAGGTTTCTACAATAATCATTTACTTTTACGCACTGCATTTATAAAAACAACACATGCAATTAAGATGCATCATACACACATGACCCACTATGGGTTCATCACATACCCAATTCACCTTAATTTAGTTCTAACACATACCTGCACTCTCTCATGATACAACCACATACATCCTCGTTTTCAACATACACATTGAATCACTCAAATTGTTAAATAACACTTTTGAATCTCATACATACAATCTCACCTCGACATCGTGCCCCTGATAGGGTCTCACATGAACTATCATATCGATGCCATGACCCTGACATGGTCTTATTCAATATCTCACACCGAGGCCATATTCCAAATATGGTCTTATACGGGACCTTAATTATCAACATATCTTACTATTTGCTTTCCCTCTATTCCTAAATACAATTCTTTTGACATCTCGTTAAAATACATTCAATACACTCATAGTGTGATTATACATTCCATACGACATTGGAACATTAAATACTTCAGTTAGAATTGCATAATTTAGCACATGAACTTACCTCGATGTCGTAAGGTCCGAAAATGGACTTTTGCCCACCTTTCTCTTTTCACCCGTTCTAGGTCCGAAAATCGATTTCTTTAATCTAGAAAAAAAGAATTTACCAATTTAATCACTTATAAATCATAATATATCATAATCTACACTCTAGGCAAAAATGACTATTTTGCCCCTACACTTTGGCAAAATTGTGATTTTGCCCCTAGGCTCGTAAATAAATTTTTATCACATTTTCTCGATAAACAAGCCTAGCTGAACATTTAATCCTCTTACAACTATCCACAATTCCAACTATTTCATGCCCTAATGAACAATTTATAACTTTTGCATTTTAGCCCAAATTAGGTGTCTTCATAACAACACCTTTCACAAAAGTTGTTTATCATCATCCTATCATTCATTTTCTTCCATAAAACTCATCAACCAACATGAAACCTATCATGGTAAGTCCCTAGAATCTCAACCATTTTGCAAAATAGTCCCCTCATTAGCTAGTTTAAGCTTTGGGGACTCCAAAAGTACGAAAATTATCAACTAAAGCCATCAAAATCACTTACTTGAAGAGGAAATGAGTTGCTGAAATTTTCAAGCTTTCAAAGCCCTCCCATGGCTGATATTTTCGGTTGGAGAAGAAGAAATAAAGAAAAGATGATAACTTTTGCTTATATCATCTTATTTTATTCATTTGACCAACTAATACCACCAACTTTTGACCAAAATTTAATGTCTCTATCCCCCTTGTCACATGGCCGACCAACTCACTTAAAACAAGGCCAAATTGTACATTTGGGACCTCCAATTAATAATCCATAGCTATTTGGCACCTCTAGCAAATAAAATAGAACTTTCGCACTTTATGTGATTTAGTCCTTTTTCACGATTTAGCTAGAAATTGCTAAACTTAAGGCACCAAAATTTTCATGCACCCTTATAAACATGTTATAACACATAAAATAACATGAAAATAATTTCCTCTATCCTCGGTTTAGTGATTCCGAGATCACTGTTCCGATTAGCCCCTAAATCGGGCTGTTATAATTCTCCCCCCTTAGGCATTTTCGTCCCCGAAAATTTTACCAGGAGGAGTTGTTACCAACATTCTTAAAACGTTTCCATAAACTCTTCAAAATCACAAATCTACTTATTCTCAAGTTTCTCTTGTCATCAACCTTTAAGCTATCACACACAAGGTTGAAGCATCACTTGCGACCTAGGTATTTCTTCCTCCAGAGCGTATACTCAGTAATCTACTAATTTGGAACTCTGCACACATCCAAATGATCATTCGGATCTTTAGCGGTTGATTTACTACAATTCGAATGGCATTCCCTTTCTTGGGAATTTTGTCAAACCAAATTCGAAATCTATAAGGTTTTATCTCGCTTTCTCATTAAAGCATTTACCGACTGTAATAATCTTGACTTGTACGCTTTGAAAACTCAGCTTTTAGTGGTCAACTACTTCTGACCCTAAGCTCAGTCATATCGTGAAATGTACTCTACTGTCAAAACATTTATGCACCTAACTGTACTTTCCTATTCTTGTATCAGTAGACATGCTACTACCAATTCTTATACCAAAACTTCTGTATAAGTTCTGGGTTCATCATTACTCAAAGTCTATCTCGAGGAAGCATCAACAGGAATCTTATCCAACATGGATCTATCATCTAGACATATGTACTATGTCTATAATCTAAGAAGTATTACACTAACTATATTCACCACTGTAATAGCTCAAGCCGTTTCACTATTTCATCTTCAAAATCTTATGTAGCATAAGATACCCTCACTCATTAAAATTCAGAAAATACACATCGATTTTCCCCATAGATCATTACAAAACATCTAGCTCACAACACAGATACAAAAGTGATCGTCTCTGGATCACCAACCTGTCAACTCTTTTTCTCGATTCAGACTGAACTCAATACTAGAACTTTCAATTACTAGTTCCTTTTATAGCTTCCAACACAACTATCACAGTTTGAACATTTCAATAAGAATATCTTCGTACCATGCTCTCTACTCACGAACACACGGAAATTTACTCTCTTTGTTGATTCATGCGTGAATATACATAGAACTCGAATCATATCTCAATACATTAATCTACTCTTTTCTCCACACTGAAAACATATTTCAAGCACACCCTCATCTGAGTTTCTCTTGCTATACTAATCTAAAACCTTTACCATCGTCACATCTCATAATAGTAGGTACAATCTTGATCAAATCAATAATTCTATTTGGCCTGTCCAAAAACCCATCACACGACATGAAACTCATGATTTCACTCCTTATACTAGAATCATCTCCAACTTCCCCCTCAATACACCCGAATAGGGTTACGAGGAGAATAAAGAATGTCAATTCCAGTTACTAAACCGACAACCGTTTAATCTAATTTCACAATCGGCTAACATTCTCACACGATCTTGATTCATGAGATAAACAACCCCATCGCCCCTAAAAGGCAAAAGATATTAACACATAATGCTTAAAGAGATCATTATGATCCATACAACTATGGTTATCATAATTGAATACTCTCACAGTTCAAACATTATTTCTTTAACCATTTCGTCCTCAACTCTTTAACAATTTCTTTCTTTAATGAGCATCCACTTAAGAAGATCTCGATAAACATACACCTCAGGCTTCTTATTCACTTGAATCAAATAGCCTAGGCTAACTTTCTCTTTGTTCTTAACATTGCATAATCAATACAATCGTCAAAGTATTCAGACATACTTACTCACAATTGCCTTTATTACGCACATACCGTGCCACACTCCGTACTCATTCCCCTGCGACTCGTTTCACGAGTGCTGTATTCACTCATTCACATGACTTTAGTGCAATTCTCCTTTCTACCTCTAGACTCATCTATCTGTCCCAAAGATCACTAGGGATACTCAAAGACGCATATTCATCGTCATTCATGTAGGTCTGAAACCAATGCCACATCCACGAAGTGGTCCTATATGGTGTCACCTCTAAATGCCAATGCCATATCCCGGATAAGGTCTTATATGGACTTCCACATCAGGTATCGACGCCATATTTTGAATATGGTCTTATCACGGAATCTCAACTCGATGTCGAGGCCATGTCCCGACATGGTCTTATACAGACCGTATCTCTATCTCATATCTCAATGATAGCCTTTTTATTATAGTCCCTAGGACTTCACCCTCATGTTCAACAACAATTTCTCTATTTAATAGGGTATCATGTATCAACGTGATACAAAACATTCTCAATTATGCTAACATAATTATTGCATTAATCGAATACAAACTTACTCAACTTAACTCTCATAACATCTCATCATAATTCAACAGTGGTAAGGGGGCGAGGTCGTAGCGTCCCATAACTTGACTCTCGTGACCACATACATATGATTTAACATTCATCATCAATGAGATATCATCATAGTCACACAACTCACTCCAAGTGAGTTTTCACATTTTTCATGCCACAATTGTTTCTATCTCTCATACTTTTGAACAGTGACTTTACTTACTCAAATTCCACATTAATATCTACTTGAGTATTCAACATTTGATTCTACTTCCTCTTACTATTGCTTATCAATTTAGAGAGTGTCTTACGGGTTTTGAGTACGTCGTTTACCTGATTGCCATAGTCCAACTATGGTCTTACTCGTATCACAACATCATAGCCCAGCTATTACTTTAAATGTCATCATGATGCCATAGCCTCGCTATGGTCTTACACGAAATCTCATATCAATACCAATGCCATATCCCAGATACGGTCTTACATGAAAACTCATATCGATGTTGACGCCATATCCCAGATATGGTCTTACACGGGATCGCTATTTGTCACCAATGCCATGTCCTAGACATGGTCTTATATGGGATCACATGTATCCCCATGGTCCAACCATGGTCTTATTTATCATTTTATCATTGAACGACCGTACTCATCCCTACATTCTACTTAGTCAACTTCCCAGTTTAACTCTCACACCATAATACTCGTAGTTTCATACAGAGTCACGAAATAAAACATTATACATCATTTATTTTAATAGTCGCACATGAGATTTAACTATGTAGACATATTGATCATACATCGTTCAAACAATCATACATACACATATACCCCGTTCTCTGGGTAAATTTACTCACTATATGCACCTAACCCATTAGGTTGAGTATATAACACTTTATGCACATCCAGCCAATGTAGATAAGCTTCTCATTTCATGCATTATCACACACATGTCATATATTTCTACTCATACCTCTTTGAATCTCATCATTGCATAAGAGCATTTCAATTTTTCCATTATCACCTACAACATTATTGGATTTAGCTCGGTTGGGAACCATCCCTGTCTTAACAAAACAATTTCGTTAGAGCCGGGAGATATCACACTATCACAGTCCACCTATGGCATGTATAGCTAGACTCTGACTCATACTAGGTTAGTCTGAGACCCGACTAAACCATAGCTCTGATACAACTAAATGTAACACCCCTTACCCGGGTTCTATGCCGAAACCGGGCCCGAGACGTTACCATACTAAAACCTCACGGTCGCCACTTAGGCTAATCGTGACTACTCTCTTTAGTCACCTCAATCACCTCATTCTTTACTTACGAGGCCTCACTCATACACACGAGGGCTCTCGAGACAAATCCAGAACTTTTTCAAATCTTAAAATTTTTCTCTTCAATACAGGTCTTACACGCCCGTGCAAGATTAGACACGCCAGGGCATAGACACACACGCCCATGTCCCCGGACCGTGCCTAAAAACCCAAACATTCTGCCAAATGCCCCACGGTTAAGGCACACGCCCATGCGGTATGGGAACACGACTGTGTACCCTATTACATATCCATGCCTTCCACCCGTGGTCGACACTGACTAATAATACACGGTTTTGACACGCCCGTGGGCCTAAACCGTGTGCTATACCTTGATATACTGACTTACTCAACACGGCCTAGGCACACGCCCATGTGCTGGCCGTGCGTATCACACGACTTGAACAAACGGCCGTGTGATCAGCCCGTGGTCTATTCTAACTTAAGGCACTAAGGTGCAGGGTGCACACGGCCTAAACACACGCCCGTGTGTCTATCCGTGTGGGCACTTAGAGGCTATCTTGCCAAGCCTCTTTCTACTCTCACTTGCATACATTCATATATTTCTTCAAAACATTCTCAAATTATTAAAGGGATAAAGTCATTCATCCCATACACTAGGGAGAACTATTCCAATATAATTACAAACAACATAAGCCACCATCTATGTCAATATACAATTGTCCCATAACTCATTTAGGCCAACACATTTGGCACATTAACAATGACTTAATCAACCTTATGTACTAGCCCTATACATGCCATGACTCAAAAAGACTTGATACCTCATACCAAATGTCTCCTCGATAGTGTGAAAACATCTCCGGCGGTCTTCAACCTGAGCTAGCTAAATTAACCTATAAGAGATGAGAAAGGAAGAGGAGTAAGCAATAATGCTTAGTAAGTTCATATGGAAATAAGAATCAACTATTAATATCCATATGATTATACTCAATCACAAGGTATTAGAATGAATTCTACTCTTGAACTCACAGTTACTTATTCAATCATTCATAATGCTTACTCATTTCGTCTCTTACCCCATTCTAACCATATCTCGGGCTTAATGCTCGCATACATTAACTTACCATGCCACAAGCCAATTCGTTCGTTTAATTAGCATACATTCCTGCACTGATCATCACAAGATCATATATAAAACAACACATCACGCATTCTCAATAAACCATTCACACTACCAATCTCTCGACGGTTACGCACTTAGCCCACCATTGAATCTCTTATAGGGTGGTATCGCACTTAGCCCACCATCTTTTTAGTAGAGTGGTATCGCACTTAGCCCACCATTGTTCTTTAATAGGGTGGTATCGCACTTAGCCCACCATTTGAAACTAAACTCGATGGTATCGCACACAGCCCATCAGTAATGAATAATAAGGTGGTAACGCACTCAGCCCACCATTAATAACATTGTTGATGGTATCGCACACAGGCCCTCACTAATAATTAGGAAGGTGGTATCGCACACAGCCCACCATTATTATACATTTACGGATATACATGTATATCCACATGCATTTCTCTATTTCAAATGTTCATCTGAGAACATCCTCACACACTGACATTCTTACAGAGATTTCTACAATAATCATTTACTTTTACGCACTGCATTTATAAAAACAACACATGCAATTAAGATGCATCACCTTAATTTAGTTCTAACACATACCTGTACCTCTCATGATACAACCACATACATCCTCGTTTTCAACATACCTGTTGAATCACTCAAATTGTTAAATAACACTTTTGAATCTCATACATACAATCTCACCTCGACATCATGCCCCTGATAGGGTCTCACATGAACTATCATATCGATGCCATGTCCCTGACATGGTCTTATTCAATATCTCACACCGAGGCCATATTCCAAATATGTTCTTATACGGGACCTTAATTATCAACATATCTTACTATTTGCTTTCCCTCTATTCCTAAATACAATTCTCTTGACATCTCGTTAAAATACATTCAATACACTCATAGTGTGATTATACATTTCATACGACTTTGGAACATTAAATACTTCACTTAGAATTGCATAATTTAGCATATGAACTTACCTCGATGTCGAAAGGTCCGAAAATGGACTTTTACCCACCTTTCTCTTTTCATCCATTCTAGGTCCGAAAATCGATTTCTTTAATCTAGAACAACAGAATTTACCAATTTAATCACTTATAAATCATAATATATCATAATCTACACTCTAGGCAAAAATGACTATTTTGCCCCTACACTTTGGAAAAATTATGATTTTGCCCCTAGGCTCGTAAATAAATTTTTATCACATTTTCTCGATAAACAAGCATAGCTAAACATTTAATCCTCTTACAACTATCCACAATTCCAACTATTTCATGCCTTAATGAATAATTTATAACTTTTGCATTTTAGCCCAAATTAGGTGTCTTCATAACAACACCTTTCACAAAAGTTGTTTATCATCATCCTATCATTCATTTTCTTCCATAAAACTCATCAACCAACATGAAACCTATCATGGTATGTCCCTAGAATCTCAACCATTTTTCAAAATAGTCCCCTCATTAGCTAGTTTAAGCTTTGGGGACTCCAAAAGTACGAAAATTATCAACTAAAGCCATCAAAATCACTTACTTGAAGAGGAAATGAGTTGCTGAAATTTTCAAGCTTTCAAAGCCCTCCCATGGCTGATATTTTCGGTTGGAGAAGAAGAAATAAAGAAAAGATGATAACTTTTGCTTATATCATCTTATTTTATTCATTTGACCAACTAATACCACCAACTTTTGACCAAAATTTAATGTCTTTGTCCCCCTTGTCACATGGCCGGCCAACTCACTTAAAACAAGGCCAAATTTCACATTTGGGACCTCCAATTAATAATCCATAGCTATTTGGCACCTCTAGCAAATAAAATAGAACTTTCGCACTTTATGCAATTTAGTCCTTTTTCACGATTTAGCTAGAAATTGCTAAACTTAAGGCACCAAAATTATCATGCACCCTTATAAACTTGTTATAACACATAAAATAACATGAAAATAATTTCCTCTATCCTCGGTTTAGTGATTCTGAGATCACTGTTCCGATTAGCCCCTAAATTGGGCTGTTACAAATGGTTTGTTTTGATATACTTATAATGTCATGCTATGTAACAGCCCATTTTTCAGTGAAATCGGAACAGTGGTTTCGGGATCACAAATTCGACCCAAAAATATAATTTATTTTTATTTTATGATATGGTCTGTTATATGGTGGATATGTCGTGTGAAAATTTTGATACGAAAATTTTATCGATTTAGTGCTTAATTACGAGAAGGACTAAATCGTATAAAATGTGAAAGTTGAATTCTAGTAGCTATAAGGATCAAATAGCTATGGAATTCAAAACTAGAGGTCCTTATATGGTAATTAGACCATTAAGATAAGTTTGTAGATTTTTCATGGTGACTCATCCATGGAGTTATAGAAAAAGGTCAAGGACTAAATTGGAAATAGCAAAAATTTAATTAATTAAAAGATGATAAAAAGAAAATGTCATCTTATTTTGTCATCTTCAACCTTAAAAATACATGGAAACCCTGGGAGGGAGAAAATCAACTTTCAAGGCTTAATTGGGTAAGTTCTCTTGTCCCATTTTTAGTAATTTTAGTATTTTTAAAATCGGGATAGCTTAATCTCTCTATTTGAGGGATTAATTTGAAATGTTACCAAGGTATGAAAATGGGTCATGGATGTATATGCTGGAAATTAGAAATTTATGGTAGAAAATGAAAGATTATTGATAGATAAATAACTTTTACAAAGTGATTTTTGATGAAAACATGATTTAGGGACTAAAATGAAAAGTTGTAAAATTTGATGAAAAATTCTGAAATTTTATGTATACATGTGCTGTAAAATTTGTAATGGGGCTTTGGCTAGGCTTGGAATAGGGAGTAATTTTCACAAGTTTCATTTTCGAGCCTAGGGACAAAATCAGAATTTATGGAAAAGTTAGGGGAAAAATGGTAATTTTGTCTAGGACGTAAATTGAGTCCATTTAAATATGAAATGTATGAAATTGATGGTTAAATTCATTTATATAGATCCGGACAACACTAATTCGAGGTTAGATTGAGGAAAAGAAAAGGTTTCGGATTAGTAAATTTCTAACGCGAACAAGTGTCGAGGTAAGTTCATGTAACTTAATCGGACATGTAATTATGTTAATTGAATGTTGTGTTTGTATGTAATGTACTTTACTTGTATGCTATGATGGAAAATTTGCTACATACTTGAAATGGTGATAAAGGGTTAGTCCCGATTGAATGTTGAATTCCGATGATTATATGCGGTTTCCCGAAACTAATAAGGTCATGCATTTGTTGTAGATGGGATTTAGCTCAGACGAGTAATCCCATTAACCTTTTTATATAAAGGATTTAGCCCGGACGGGTAATCCTAATACAATACCTCTCGAGCATACGTTATGATTAGGGTTTAGCTTGGACTGGTAATCCTAATCGAGCTCTTCTGAGCTTACATTATATAAAGGATTTAGCCTGGACTGGTAATCCTGTTATACAATATGTGGCTCGAGTGAGTGTTTCTTGGTTAAGTTCCCTATTGGGTACCCTTGAATAAGAAATTGGCGGATTATTGAATCGTACACTTCGAGTGTACTACTTAAGCATCCATCGGAATTCAAAGATTCAACAGACATAAAACTCTTGACATGGCATGAAAATCTTGAGATGATATGATAATGACTTGAAAGAATATTGCTTGATGAGCTCGTCTATGTTACTGGATTGATATGAAGATTTTGGTGACTAACATGTTTGATTGAATGTATGTGATTAGGCAATTTAGCCAAATGGATGGAAACATAACATTGTATGCCTAGATTTTAATAAGCAAGATTGGTAAGTTTAGTTTCCGTTATACGAACTTACTAAGCATGTAATGCTTACTCCGTTTATTTTTCCCCTATTTTATAGTGCTCGGAAGCTCGCGAGGGTTGGAGATCATTAGAGCATTGTCACACTATCAACTAATCATTTTGGGTATACTTAGTAGAAATCATTTTGGTATAATGGCATGTATAGGACAATTTGGTCAATAGTGGCTTGAAATATTATTTTGTAACCTAGCCATTGGAATGGCTAGTAATGGTTCATTTTGGTATGACTAAGTAGATTATTATGATATATTCATATACATGTGTTATGTTAAGAATGTGTGATCAACATTGTGAATGCCTAAGTTGTTCCAAGGTAAGTCTATAAACACTTATGCATGTAGTGATATGCCTTGCTAAATGATGTGGATTGCCTAATTTTAATGCTTGAATTGGTTGGTATTGGATGTGTGTTTCAAGTGCAGGTCTTGGGTGAAATTTTGGGTGAGAAATGAAGCTAGAAATGGCTTCATTTTTCCACACGGGCGTGTGTCTAGACCGTGTGTGACACACGGCCTGGTAACACGGGCATGTAGTTAGGCCATTTGTCCCCTGCACCTTAATTTTGAGAAACAGAATGCTCAGAATTGGGCACACGGGCAGAGACACGAGCGTGTGTCTCAACCGTGTGTCAAGAACACAGGCGTGTGTCTTAGCCGTGTGAAACTTGCACATAATTCGAATTAATTTAATTAACCACACGGCCTAGCACACGAGTGTGTGGCATGGCTGTGTGGCGCAAGTCAGAGAGAAACCTAAATCGAACACGGCTTGTAACACGGGCGTGTTCCAGGGTCACACGGGCGTGTCACTTGGACCACACGGGCGTATGAGTCCTGTACCTTAGAAAATTTTTTAATTTTGCAAAAAATTCTTAGAGGTTCCGATTAAGTCCCGATTCGATTCTAATGCTCGTATTGAGCCTCGAGGGCCTGAACAAGGGACATTATGGATGATCTCGGTGAATAAATAGTAAATTCACGTGGTTTAATAGAAAAATGTTCTGAATGTTCTGGTAATGCTCTGAAACCATGTTCCACGATAGGTACGGGTTACGGGTGTTACATGCTATGGTAGCTACATATATGTTAAGTAGTTGATCAAATTATGTCTAACTTGAGAACTTAACTAAGGTAAGATTATAGACATGTATGCATGAAATGATATGCCATGATGAATGAGGGAATTTGCTTGATTTGAATGCTTGAAATGGTTGGTATTTGGATGTGTGATTCAAGTGCAGGTTATGGGTGTGATTTTTGTTGACAAATGAGGCTAGGAAATGGCTTTACATTGTCCACACGGGTAGACCCACGGGCGTGTATCTAGACCTTATGTGACACTGTAACACCTCTAACCCGTATCTGTCACCGAAACAGGGTTACGAAGCGTTACCAGATATTTTCAGAACATTTACAAACATTTCATGTTAATCACTATTCATTTACCGAGATTATACATAACATCCCTTAAATAGGCCCTCGAGGCCTAATACGAGCATTAGGAACGAATCGGGACTAAATCGGGATATCAGGGAATTTTTCGTGAAATTCCAAAATTATTCCCAAGTACAGGGCTCACGCGCCCGTGTGGTCGGGCCATGTGATCTCACACGCCCGTGTCCTTAACCCGTGTAACTCTCTGACTTCTAAGGCATGAAGAAATTTAAGTCACACGGCCAAGTCACACGCCCGTGTGCTAGGCCGTGTGGCAAATTTTTATTTTTGAAATTAGGTGCAGTTTCCACACGGCCGTGTAACACGCCCGTGTTCAAGTTCGTGTCAACCACACGGCTGAGACACACGCCCGTGTCTCTGCCCGTGTGCTCAATTCTGAGCATTCTGTTTTCTCAAATTTAAGGTGTAAGAGACACACGACCTGGCTACACGCCCATGGGGTAGGTCGTGTGGACAAAATGAAGCCATTTCTTAGCTTCATTGTAACATCCTGAATTTTTGGGCCTATGTGTTTAATGGGTGGATATGTTTAATGTGTTAATTTAAGTAATATGGGTCCAAATTGGGCTCAGGCTTAGGTAGAGGCCTTGATTAAAATTATCTGTTTGGGCATTATAGGGTTTAAAAGGTAGTATCTATGTTTAAAATACCAAAGTGGGCTTGTGGCCCAATCTTAGGAGGTGACGCCACACAAGGGAGTAAGGGGCCCAAATTTAAGTTTCGTGGAGCCCAATTCTTTTAATTTAAGTTAGCTAAATTTTGGGCATTAGGATTAGGTGGAGTGGATGGCAACAAGGCTAAAATTTAGGGGTTTTAATGTTTAAAATATGTGGATAATAAGCAGATAAAGGCTATTATTTAGGAATTTATTTTATGTGGATAATAAGCAGATAAAGGCTAAAATTTAGGGATTTTAATGATTAAAATATGTGGATAATATGCTGATAAAGGAGGAAGGAGTTAGAGATAATTAAGTCTCTTTTAGATGAGCTAGTAGATTAAGATAAAGGAGAAAAGATAGGATTTATCTGCAAGGTTAGGTAAGTGCCGAAATTTCTATAAATAGGGGGAATATCTCTTCAATTTCAGCATTTGGGTTTTTCTCTCATTCTTTTCTCTGAGTAAAAGCCGAAAACTCCTAAAGTTCCATCTTCTTCTTCATTCTCTGCAAAAGCCGAAATCTCTAAGCCTATTCCCTCATCTTCACTTTGATTCAAAAGTCAAAACTCTTTCCATTCTTTTTCTTCCTAGCCGAAATCTTCAAGTCTCTTCCTTGTTTTCTTTTCTTCTTCTCTTTTCCTGTCAGAAACCGAAACTCCTCACTCAAGAATTTTAAAAGCCAAAGACACATCAGCCTTCTCTTGTTCATACTTTTTCCAAGATTTTCCCAAAAGCCGAAATCCCTAGATCTCATCTCCTGTGATTGCCGAATTACTTCTGTGGTGCCTACTTGTGCCGAAATCTGAAGGGAACTTTAGTGGAGTCAATCGCATAGATCTCTAAGTTATAGAATCGTGTTACTTTCGGGATTTCAAGGTAAGGGATCTATTAGTTTTAACGTGTAATTTGGGATTTATTAACCTTGGCCGATTGTTGAAGGGGCTAAATCTTTGTGTGTTTTTTTTGGCTTTTGAGCAAGGCTTTACATTGAGGATAATAGATCCGGATAGCAAGGACATCGACTAAGAATATTGGATTTCGCGATATCAGGTGTGTAATACTTCCCCACCATCTAGATCTGATTATTAATGTATGCTCATAAGTTTATATGTTGTGATAAATACCGATATATCGGTTTAATGTTGGAAACCCGAAAAGGGTGAAGCAAATCACCAGGTCAGTGAATGTTTGACTTTATATGATAAAATCATATTGATTTTATGACTGCATGGGTTGGGTTGATGAAAGGAGGAAGTTATACGTTATATGTGTAGCGGTTTATACCGTGATCTGTTATATGTTGTAGCGGCTAATGCCGTGATCTGTTATAAGGGCTTCGGCCATAATATGTTGATGAGCAGCATGACTGCCATCTTGGCGTGTAGCGGTGTGGGTCGATTGTAGAAATCCCAAATGGTGTGAATGGTTGGTGCGGGCGTGTAGCGGATGGAAACCTAGGCAAATGGGTTGGGCCTTGCATATTATTTGTTATTTTTTTATAAATGGAATTATTAATCTGTTTTATGGGCCTAAGGCCAAAATCTAGTGGTGCATGAGGGTTGCACACTGAGTCTCGCGACTCACCCTATTAATTAACCTTTCAGGTGATACGTTGTGCTTGGACCGGGCCGGAGAGGAACGCAAGGTGGCCATGCAAAAGACCAACTGGATCCAGCAAAAAGTCTCAAGTTAATACTTTATATTTTTAATTAATGGATTTTAAATCTCGTTGTAATAAGGCTATGGGCCACTAGTTTATGTTTTGTTTTATTTTGGGCTTTAATTACTTTTAGTTATTTAAATTCTTATTGAACTAATGTATCTATTTAAATTTGGGTTTTTAATTTATAAAGGCATATTTTATTTAAACTATCAACTATTAAATTTCTCTCAAATAAGAAGATAAACTTTAGAAAAATATTTTTCTGAAAATACGACATGTTCTTCCAAAATTTTCTTAGTGACATACCAGATCCGGTCGTGGTGTTTGGGCCGGGTTTGGGGTGTTACAAATTTGTATCAGAGCCCGGTTCAAAACTCGGCTCTGGGGTTTTTGGGCTCAAAACGTTTTCTAAAATGGGCTTTTGAAATATGGATGTCTTTAAGTAATAACAGATCTGTTAGCTCGGCATGGCACCTGCGTCTCCGGCCCAAGTCCGCCAGGTAAGTACTCTGAACCATTGTATGATCTTTGTATATGTGGGCTTAATGGGCCTAGTGGGACGTAGATTAGTTAGAATTAGAACTTGATGGACTCTAGGCTTAGTTCAAACCACTTCTTAAAATGTCATAAAACTTAATTTCACTAAACAAACCCGTTAACGAGCATGCAAGACTAGGGTGTGGTAACCGCCATACGCATGTCTAGGAAGGATCCTAAGAGCACAGTATTTAAGCGGTTCTAGTGACTCACCTCCTCTTGACTGGAATCCTACAGTGCGTGTGTGACTGCCCCTTGCCACGAGGACTTGTTGACGGGCCAAAATCTATAATTAAAACCCGAAAGGGACCAGCTACCTTATCTTTACAAAATTGCTAGAAACCCTTGTTTTGGAAAAAAAAACCCAAGATACCCATGATTTACAAATATACCCCGATTTACATAGTCAACGAAATTTTTCCGTAAAAAAAAAAACAACACAACACATGACAACAAACAGAAATCTACAACCACACAAACACTACTATTTTCTTTTGAAATCAAATCCTTCAAGATACCCCTGTTTGTTTTTAAAAAAAAAATTATTTTGAAAATATTCCTGATTTGTAAAAATTACTAAATTGCCCCTAATGTGTAAAATGACCAAAGTACCCTTGATTGCAAAATTACCAAAATACCTTTATTTCACGAAATCAACAAGGAACTCTATTTTGAAAATTACAAAAATACCCCTGTAGGATAAAATTACGAAAAATACCCATGGGTAGTGGAATAACGAAAATACCCCTATGTGTTGAATGTGGGTGCATGGATGTTGTCTGTATATTGATGGTTGAATGTATGTAGTTCTTAGAACTAGGAAAGGTGAACTTGAGACTAGATTGCGAATTCGAAAGAACTACTCTTAAAACTACTAATCATAAGACTGTTCGTGGATAATCAGTGGAAGAAAACCAATAATTCATAAAATTTTTAATCAGATAAACGCGAACCGATAGCATGAGTACAAGGGACGAGGACGCGTTACATGCGAATACCGGTGCGTACCCTACCATAGTATACTAAGTGTTTATTTTGACTTTAGAATTAGAGTGCGCAGCGAAAGCATAGTGGTGAGACTTGGGTAGTACGATTAATAGTTAGTTGGAAATTTCGAGGATGAAATTTCTTTAAGGGGGTAGAACTGTAACATCCTGAATTTTTGGGCCTATGCGTTTAATGGGTGGATATGTTTAATGTGTTAATTTAAGTAATAGGGGTCCAAATTGGGCTCAGGCTTAGGTAGAGGCCTTGATTAAAATTATCTGCTTGTGCATTATAGGGTTTAAAAGGTAGTATCTATGTTTAAAATACCAAAGTGGGCTTGTGGCCCAATCTTAGGAGGTGATGCCACACAAGGGAGTAAGGGGCCCAAATTTAAGTTTCGTGGAGCCTAATTCTTTTAATTTAAGTTAGCTAAATTTTGGGCATTAGGATTAGGTGGAGTGGATGGCAACAAGGCTAAAATTTAGGGGTTTTAATGTTTAAAATATGTGGATAATAAGCAGATAAAGGCTATTATTTAGGAATTTATTTTATGTGGATAATAAGCAGATAAATGCTAAAATTTAGGGATTTTAATGATTAAAATATGTGGATAATATGCTGATAAAGGAGGAAGGAGTTAGAGATAATTAAGTCTCTTTTAGATGAGCTAGTAGATTAAGATAAAGGAGAAAAGATAGGATTTATCTGCAAGGTTAGGTAAGTGCCGAAATTTCTATAAATAGGGGGAATATCTCTTCAATTTCAGCATTTGGGTTTTTCTCTCATTCTTTTCTCTGAGTAAAAGTCGAAAACTCCTAAAGTTCCATCTTCTTCTTCATTATCTGCAAAAGCCGAAATCTCTAAGCCTATTCCCTCATCTTCACTTTGATTCAAAAGCCGAAACTCTTTCCATTCTTTTTATTCCTAGCCAAAATCTTCAAGTCTCTTCCTTGTTTTCTTTTCTTCTTCTCTTTTCCCCGTCGTAAACCTAACTCCTCACTCAAGAATTTTAAAAGCCAAAGACACATCAGCCTTCTCTTGTTCATACTTTTTCCGAGATTTTCCCAAAAGCCAAAATCCCTAGATCTCATCTCCTGTGATTGCCGAATTACTACATGGTGCCTACTTGTGCCGAAATCAAGGGAACTTTAGTGGAGTCAATCACATAGATCTCTAAGTTATAGAATCGTGTTACTTTCTTTCGGATTTCAAGGTAAGGGATCTATTAGTTTTAACGTGTAATTTGGGATTTATTAACCTTGGCCGATTGTTGAAGGGGCTAAATCTTTGTGTGTTTTTCTGGCTTTTGAGCAAGGCTTTACATTGAGGATAATAGATCCGGATAGCAAGGACATCGACTAAGAATATTGGATTTCGCGATATCAGGTGTGTAATACTTCCCCACCATCTAGATCTGATTATTAATGTATGCTCATAAGTTTATATGTTGTGATAAATACCGATATCTCGGTTTAATGTTGGAAACCCGAAAAGGGTGAAGCAAATCACCAGGTCAGTGAATGTTTGACTTTATATGATAAAAGCATATTGATTTTATGACTGCATGGGTTGGGTTGATGAAAGGAGGAAGTTGTACGTTATATGTGTAGCGGTTTATACCGTGATCTGTTATATGTTGTAGCGACTAATGCCGTGATCTCATTATAAGGGCTTCACCATAATATGTTGATGAGCGGCATGATGACCGCCATCTTGGCGTGTAGCGGTGTGGGTCGATTGTAGAAATCCCCAATGGTGTGAATGGTACGTACGGGGCGTGTAGCGGATGGAAACCTAGGCAAATGGGTTGGGCCTTGCATATTATTTGTTATTTTTTATAAATGGAATTATTAATCTATTTTATGGGTCTAAGGCCAAAATCTAGTGGTGCATGAGGGTTGCACATCTGAGTCTCGCGACTCACCCTATTAATTAACCTTTCAGTGATACCTAGTGCTTCGGACCGGGCCGGAGAGGAACGCAAGGTGGCCATGCAAAAGACCAACTGAATCCAAAGAAAAAGTCTCAAGTTAATACTTTATATTTTTAATTAATGGATTTTAAATCTCGTTGTAATAAGGCTATGGGCCACTAGTTTATGTTTTGTTTTATTTTGGGCTTTAATTACTTTTAGTTATTTAAATTCTTATTGAACTAATGTATCTATTTAAATTTGGGTTTTTAATTTATAAAGGCATATTTTATTTAAACTATCAACTATTAAATTTCTCTCGAATAAGAAGATAAACTTTAGAAAAATATTTTTCTGAAAATACGACATGTTCTTCCAAAATTTTCTTAGTGACATACCAGATCCGGTCGTGGTGTTTGGGCCGGGTTTGGGGTGTTACATTCATTTTCTCACCCAATTTTACCAACAACCTACATCAATAGTTGCATGTATATACTAGCCAAATCAAGCATTAAAACCAAGCCTAAACTAACATCTATCATGGCATAATATCATGTTTATAATCATACTTTTGGTACATATACAAGATAAACATACTCTATCTATCCACACTTAACACATAAGCATTGAACATGAGATAACTTATAAACATACCAAATAAATCATTACTAGCCATTCCAATGGCTAGATTACAAAACATCACTTACAAGTCATCATTTGTCCAAATAAGCCTATACATGCCATTATACCAAAATGAGATTGCTAAATATACCAAAAAAGAGATAATGGGCAGTGTGATTATGCTCCGACCGATCCTCCAACCTTCGCGAGCTTACGAGCACTATAAAACAAGGGAAAAGTAAATGGGGTAAGCATTTTCATGCTTAGTAAGTTCGTATAACGGAAAATAAACTTACCGGCCATATCTATTCAAACAAGCATACATAAACATACATTTCATCCATTATAGGTAGTTCACCTAAACATATACACTTGATCAAGCAAGTTAGTCATATAACATCATATAAATATCAAGGAAACATAAATGAGCTCATTACATACAAACTTCCATTAATTCCACCTTTCCATATTTTCAGAGTCTTTCCCGTTGAACTAATGAAATTTGGATGGACATTCGGGTGATGTACATAAGGTATACATATAAATTATCCGTCAATTCATATTCATAATTTCCCATTGGGCATAAGTTCAAAGAGCACACCCTCGAGCCATATATTTTACAACAGGATTACCAGTCCAGGCTAAATCCCAGTTTTCAACCGACGTTCACAAGGGTCATTTAGGATTGCCAGTCCAGGCTAAATCCTATCAGTGACCTATGCTCTAAAGAGCTTAATTAGGGTTACCCGTTCGGGATAAACCCAATCTATAACATATGCTCGAGAGGCTTAATTCAGGATTACTCGTCCGGGCTAAATCCTATTTGTAACATTTGTCATATCCTACTCATTTCAATAAATCACCATAAACCATCGAATTTCAATGTTCAACCGGAACATGACATTTTATCCATATTTTCCAAATTATAGTTATTTCATTATGATCATCATCACATACATATCATTAAAATCATATAATTCAATTTAAGCAATTTAACATACATATTTAAGTTACAAGAACTTACCTTGACAATTGTTCGTGTTTGAATTCCAACTAATCTGAAACTTTTTGTTTCCCGATCTAATTCCATAGTTGGTCTTTCCGGGTCTATATAAGCAAATTTAATTATTAACTCATCACATTTTACATACATTTGCATTCTACTACATCCTAGGCAAAATTACTATTTTGCCCCTACTCTTTTCAAAAATTTCAATTTCGTCCCTAGGCTCGGAAAATGAAATTCATGCAATCTAGTCCTCATTCCAAGCCTAACCAAAATTTAATAACAATTTTTACAGCACACACATTTTACAAATTTTTGAATTTTCCATGGGTTTTACCACTTTTCATTTTAGTCCCTAAATCAAGTTTTCATCAAAAATTGCTTTGTAAAAGTTGTTTATTTATCAACTATCTTTCATTTTCTACCATAAATTTCAAATTTCCAGCATTTACATCCATGGCAAAGTTTCTACACTTTGTTATCTTTTCAAATAAATCCCATAAATAGAAAGATTAGGCTATCCCGATTCTAAAAATATAAAAATAATTAAAACGGGACTTGATTTCATACCTTTCCAAGCTTGGTAAGTTCTCTTCCTCTCTCCTAGGGTTTCCATAGAAAATATTGGGGAAGAAGATGAACAGAAAAGATGATAATTTCTTTTTATTTTTCTATCATCTTTTTAATTTGTTGATTTCCAATTTAGTCCCTAGCCATTTTTAATTTTTCCAAGGATGAGTCACCAAGAAAAACCTACATACTTTTCTTAATGGTCTAATTATCATATAAGGACCTCTAGTTTTGAATTCCATAGCTATTTAATCCTTATAGCTACTATAATTCAACTTCTGCAATTTATGCAATTTAGTCCTTTACCTAATTAACCACACAATCGATAAAATTTTCGTATCAAAATTTTCATGTGACCTTCCTATCATGATACCAACCATAAAATAAAATAAAATAATTTTTTATTTTTTTGGGCTCGAATTTGTCGTCCCAAAACCACTATTTCGATCTCACCGAAAATAGGCTGTTATAGACACACGGCCGAGTACATGGGCGTATAGTTAGGCCATGTGTCCCCTGCACCTTAATTTCGAGAAAACAGAATGCTCAGAATTGAGCACATGGGCAGAGACACGGGAGTGTGTCTCAGCCGTGTGTACTACACGGCCTAGAACACGGGCGTGTGTCTTGGTCGTGTGAAACCTGTACCTAATTTCGAAATGAATTAATTAACCACACGGCCTAGCACACGGGCATGTGGCATGGCCGTGTGTACAAGTCAAAGAGTTACACGGGATCAAATACGGCCTGTAACACGGGTGTGTCCCAGGGTCACACGTGCGTGTCCCTTGCACCACACGGGCGTGTGAGCCCTGTAACTTGAAATTTTTTTGAAATGTCGTGAAAAATTCTTAGAGCTCCCGATTAAGTCTCGAATCGATTTCTAATGCTCATATTGGGCCTCGAGGGTCCATTTAAGGGACGTTATGAATAATCTCGGAAAATGAACAATGATTGGCAACATTTATCTGTAAATGTTCTGAAAGTTCTGGTAATGCTCCGTAACCTTGTTCCAGCGACGGATACGGGTTAGGGGTGTTACAACAACACATAATATTGCACCATCTCATAGCATAAATAGACATTTAAACTAGCCAATTCAAACCTAATTCATGCATATTCTATACCACATTTCTCAATACACACAAGTTGCAAAATAGACCAATCCATTTATACTCCAAATCTCATAAACTTAGATCATTAACATGGCTACTTAAAACATGCATTGTTTCCCTTGATTCACAAACAAATAACATCACCAATATCAACATTCAACTTCCATAACACCAACTATTAATAGACATCACAAAACCAACCTCAATTTACATAACATAAACTATATGCACATACACATATACACAAGCAAATTAACTCAAAATAAGCCAACTCTCATGGCTATTATATACAAACCAAAACATATACATTTACAAGCCAATTCAAATGGCCAAAATCATTACCAAAACATAACCAACATGACCAAAGTCCCTATACGTTCCATATACTTAAAATACCAAAGTTCATAGGTACCAAGTCGATAGTAGGATAGTGTGATGCGATCTCCGACGAATCCTTAAATCCTAGCTTTATAGCTTTATAGCTTAGTAAGCTCGTATGAAATCACTATAAAACATAGAAAAATAAACAACATAAGCTTTATAGCTTAGTAAGCTCGTATGAAATAAACTCTATATATAATCATTAACACATAATTTAACAATTGATATAAATACATGAATTCACATCAACTAACAAACCTTTCAATTACTCATTCACAAAACTATATACTTTCTTCACCATTTCTTCAATTCAAAGCTAATATGGTTTATGCACATACCTGTACCATCTCTTACCAATCTCTGTAACAGCCCGGTTTAGGGGCTAGTCAGAATAGTGGTTTTGGAACCACTAATCCGAGGTCATAGAAAATTATTTTCATGCTATTTTATGAGTTAGAGCATGATTATATAAGTGCATGAATTTTTTGGTGCTTTAATTTTAGCAATTTCATGCTTAATCGCGAAAAAGGACTAAATCGCATAAAGTGCAAAAGTTCCATTTTATTAGCTAAAGGTTCCTAATAGCCATATAATATTAATTGGAGGCCTTTAATGTGCAATTAGACCCTTAAAGATAGGGTGGCCGGCCATAGGAGACAAACATTGACAAAATTTGGTCAAAGTAATTGATATTAGGTGGACTAAATTGATGTTTTATATTAAAATAAAGAAAGAAAAGATATCATCTTTTCTCCTTCATTCTTCCACCGAAAATTAGCAGCAAATAGGGGTTTGAAAGCTTCAAAAATTTCAGCACACTCTCCTCCTTACAAGTAAGTGTTCTAGTGATCCTTTCTTGATAAAAATTGTACTTTTGGAACCCCTAAAGCTTAAGCTTTCTAAAGAGGGGACTATTTTGTAAGATGGTGAAGAGTTAAGAGTTTTGCCATAAGAGATTTTAAGTTGTTTGCTGCATTTTTATGGAAGAAAATGAGCCTTAGTTGTTAGATGAACAACTTTTGTGAAAGGTGTTACCATGAAAACACCAAAAAGGACCTTTTTGTAAAGGTTGTAAAATATGTAGTAAATGTGTGAAATGTTGAGATTTGATGGTAGCCATAAGAGAAATAAATGTTCACCTAGGCTCGATAAAGGTATAAATTTGATTAGAATTGATTTTCGAGCCTAGGGGTAAAATGGTCATTTTACAAAAGTCTAAGGGCAAATTAGTAATTTTGCCAAAGCATGGTTATTGAAATGCATTTATTAATGTGACTGTTAAATCGGCTAATTTTCTATTATAGATCAAGAAGAACCAAGAATTTACCTCGACCGGGGAAAGAACAAAGTATCAGACTAGATCGACGATCTAGCTTATTTTGAAATCGAGGTAAGTTTGTATGTGATATATTCAACATTTATGCTAGAATGTTTTAGAATGTTTGACATTATAATGATACATGATATTCTATGAAATTGAGTATTGGTGTTGAATGAGAAAGATGATAAAGGTTGAAATGTTGAAGTCCCGGTTGGACTACAATAAATGTGAGAATACTACCATCGAGACATGAGATGGATGAGGTCCCATGTAAGACCATGTCGGGGGCATGGCCTCAGCACCGAATTGAGATTTCGTATAAGACCATATCTGGGATATGGCTTCGGTAATGAATATGAGAATCATATAAGACCATATCCGGGGTATGACATCGATACTTGAGGTGAGATTCCGTATAAGACCATATTCGGGATATGGCATCGGCACTCAGAGGTGACCCCATATAAGACCACGTTTGGGATGTGGCATCAGCTTCGTGTTTATGTTAATGACGATGAATACTCGTCTTTGAGTATCCCTAGTGAATTAGTGAGATAAATAGATAAGCTTGGAAATAGAAACGAGATTAGTACTAAAATAATGTTACTGAGTGAATAAAGGTACCCGTGAATAACTCACAAGGAATGTTTATGATATGTGGCATGGTATATGCTAGATAAGAACGAGTACGAGTAAGTTGTGGAAAAGTGCTTATGACTTTGTGGGGTTATCTAATGCCATGAATTGATGTTATTATGAACTTATTGTTGCTATTTATTTCCATGCAAACTTACTAAGCTTTATACTTACCCCTCTCTTTTCCTTTTTTCATTGTAGTATTGCCTAGATAATTTGATAATCGTGGGACGTCGGAGTTCGGAAATCACACTATCGACATCTCTTTGTTATAACAAGTTAGACTTATTTTGAGTATGGCATGTATAGGACTTGGGTATTTTGTTATGTTATTTTGACAGCCAAAGTGTTGGCTATTTACGTTATCAGTTTTTTTTTTAAATGGTCATTGGTATTGGACCAATACATGTCAAGTTATTATTATGCAATGGTGATGAAATTATGAAGTTTATGCTTGTGTGGATGCTTTGAATTGAGCTTTTGGAAGTGCCATATAGTCATAAAATGTGTTGAATTGATTTGGCTTAAGTGTGGTTTCTTGGTTGGGTGGCAAATGGCTTGGTAGATAGCAATATAATTGTCCACACGGGTAGACAGAAGGGCGTGTGTCTAGGCCGTGTGTGACACACGGTCAGCCTCATGGGCGTGTGGAGAGGCCATGTGTCCCCTTGCATGCTAGGTTTACAAGTCAGTATGCTCAGTAGTAAACACACGGGCAGAGACACGGCCGTGTGTCTCAGCAGTGTGGGAGGCACGGCCATGGACATGGGCGTGTGCCAAGGCCGTGTGAAGTCTGCACCTAAAATTAGGAATTTAATTCGACACACGGTCTAAGGACACGAGCGTGTGCCTTGGCCGTGTGACTTTAGTGATGTGATGACATCATAAACAGAATGCCAAGGTTTTGGTACACGGGCTGAGACACAGGTGTGTCGAGGCCGTGTGAGGCACACGGGCCAGGGACACGGGCGTGTGTCTGGCCGTGTGAATTAAGTCAGTGTCGACCACAGGTTAAGAACACGTTGCATGCCTCAGAAGCATACGGGCGTCTGGCTCCTGTTAGGCAAAATTTTCTAAGTGTTTGAAAGTTTCCGGTTTGGTCCTGAAACATCACGAGTGTACGTATAGGGTCTCGTAGACCCATAATAGGGAAGATACCTTTGTAAAAGAAAATTTTTTAAGTTAGAACGAAAATTTTATAGCCCAAAGTTGTAAGTCTAAGCAAGATAAGTTCGGTAATGCCTCGTATCCAGTTCCGGCGTTGAATACGGGTAAGGGGTGTTACATTTAGTGGTATCATAGCTACGGTTTAGTCGATTCTCGGACTAACGTAGCGTAAGTATGAGTCTAGCTATGCATGCCATACGTAAGATTATTTGTGTAATGATAGTGTGACGACTCCTGACGGTTTGACTTGTATTTTTTATATAGTAATGGACCCCGATCGGACTGCAGCTGATGATGCTACGAGTAATGCGCCTGCTCCCACTCAAGGGACCGCGCCAGTAGATAGTAGACTCGAGACCTTGGGTCAGGGAGAAAAGGCTCGAGAAGCCTTTCTCCATATGAGCAATTGGTACACTGAGTACGTTCGAGCAAATCCTAATGCTCAACCCCCTCCACCTCCACCTATTTCTTAGCCCGCTCCTGTAGCTCCTCAAGTGGTTAAGGTAGTAAGAAGGGAAAGGCCTCCGGTTGATAAGATCCGAAAACAAAGAGCGAAGAAATTTTGGGCTAGTAAAGACGATGATCCAGAAAGGGCAGAATTCTGGCTTGAAAATACCATTAGGGTATTCGACGAGTTGTCATGCACGCCTGAAGAGTGCATGAAGTGTTTAGTATCTCTCTTGAGAGATTCGGCCTATCAGTGGTGGAACACCCTTGTTTCGGTGCCATCAAGGGATAGGATAAATTGGGAATTCTTCCAAGAGAAGTTCCGGAAGAAATATGTTAGTCAAAGATTCATTGACCAGAAGAGGAAAGAGTTCTTAGAGCTAAAGTAGGGCCGAATGACGGTGACTGAATACAAACGCAAATTCGTAAGGCTTAGTAAGTATGCCCGGGAGTGCGTGTCTACCGAGGCTATCATGTGCAAAAGGTTCGAGGACGGGTTAAATGAAGATACCCGTCTATATGTTGGAGTCCTCGAACTAAAAGAATTTGTGGTGTTAGTAGATAGAGCCTATAAGGCTGAGGAGTTTGCCAAAGAGAAAAGAAGAGCTGAGATTGAGTCCCACGACTCGAGAAAGAGACAACTGAGTAAGTCATACCAATCCTCATCTAAGAAATTAAGGGATTTCACTACTCGATCAGCCACTTCGGCGGGGTTCTCAAACTTAAGTAAGGGCAAACAATTTTCGGGGTCTAGGGCTCAGACTACTTCGGTTGCTAGTGTTGGCAATGCTCGACTGAGTAGATCGTAATTTTTGCAGTGTGGCAAACGTCATTCTGGTGAGTGCCGAGCAAACGGGAAGGCTTGTTTCAAGTGTGGGTCTCTAGACCACTTTATCAGCGATTGCCCTGAGGCGGGTGAGAAGGAGAAACCTCAGAATGTAAGACCGGGAAATACTGCTAGAGGAAGACCACCGAGAAACCTAGGAAATGAGATGAGTGGCAAGAATTCATCTAGAGAGCAGACTACGAGAGTGGAGGGTAGAGCACTTGCGAGAACATATGCCATTCGTGCTCGCGAAGAGGCGTCCTCCCCTGAAGTGATCACGGGTACATTTTCTCTTTATGATACTTGTGTTATAGCTTTAATTGATCCGGGATCTACCCACTCATATATTTGCATGAAATTAGTCTCTAGCATGAGCATGCCTATAGAGTCTACTGAATTTGTAATAAGAGTGTCGAATCCCCTAGGCAAATGTGTATTGGTTGATAGAACATGCAAATGTTGCCCTTTGATGATTAGGGGTCATTATTTTCCTGCAAATCTCATGTTATTACCGTTTGATGAGTTTGATGTCATCCTTGGGATGGATTCGTTAGTTACTCATGATGTGATTGTAAATTGTGGAAAGAAACTTATTGACTTTAAGTGTGAAAGTAGGGATCTTATTTGTATTGAATCAGATAAGCAAGACAGATCACCAGTAGTGATATCATCCTTGTTGACTCAGAAGTATTTAAGAAAGGGGTACGAAGCTTACCTTGCTTTCGTAATGAATGCTAAAGAGACTGAGTTAAAAATTGAGTCGGTACCCATAGTGTGCGAATATCCAGATGTTTTCCCGGAGGAATTGCTAGGGTTACCTCCAGTTAGAGAGATTGAATTTGGGATTGAGTTAGCTCCGGGTACCGCCCCCATTTCTATTGCTCCATATAGAATGGCTCCAACCGAGCTAAGAGAATTGAAAGCATAGTTGCAAGAACTAACGGATAAAGGCTTTGCAAGACCGAGTTTTTCTCCGTGGGGTGCTCCCGTATTATTTGTGAAGAAGAAAGATGGTTCTATGAGGTTATGCATAGATTATCAACAACTTAATAAGGTAACTGTGAAGAACAAGTACTCGTTGCCAAGAATCGATGATTTGTTTGATCAACTGAAGGGAGCCACAGTGTTTTCCAAAATAGACTTAAGGTCCAGGTACTATCAGTTGAGAGTCAAGGACTCGGATGTTCCAAAAACTACATTTCGAACGAGGTATGGCCACTACAACTTTTTGGTTATGCCTTTTGGTTTAACAAATGCCCCAGTCATTTTCATAGACTTGATGAACCGCATTTTTCGGCCATATTTGGATAAATTCGTCGTGCTCTTCATTGATGATATACTGAGCTACTCTCAAGATGAAAACGAACATGCTGAGCATTTGAGAAAGGTTCTACAAATTTTGAGAGATAAACAGTTGTATGCCAAGTTTAGTAAAAGTGAATTTTGGCTTAAGAAAGTTGGATTTTGGGGACATATTGTCTTGGGAGATGGAATTAGAGTCGACCCGAGTAAGATTTCGGCAATTGTTGAATGGAAACCGCCAAATAACGTAACTGAAGTGAGGACTTTTCTGGGCCTAGCCGGCTATTATAGGCGTTTTGTCAAGGGGTTTTCCATGATAGCTACTCCGATGATGAGATTATTGCAAAAAGATGTGAAGTTTGATTGGACAGAAAAGTGCCAACAGAGTTTTGAGAAACTAAAGGCATTGTTGACTGAGGCTCCTGGTGCAACCTGAGCCCGAAAGAGAATTTGCGGTTTACAGTGATGCATCCATGAATAAGTTGGGTTGCGTACTTATGCAAGAGGGCAAGGTGATTGCATATGCTTCTAGACAATTAAAGCTGCACGAAAAGAATTACCCGACCCATGATTTAGAGTTGGTTGCCATTGTGTTTGTATTAAAGATATGGAGACACCATTTATATGGTGAAAGGTCTCGGATATTCATCGACCATAAAAGCCTAAAATATTTGATGACTCAAAAGGATTTGAATTTGAGACAACGAAGATGGTTAGAGCTAATCAAGGAGTAAGAGTTAGTGATTGACTACAATCCGGGAAAGGCGAACGTGGTCGCTGATGCTTTGAGCAGAAAATCCTTGTTTGCGCTGAGAGCCATGAATACACGGATGGCTTTGTCAAATGATGGTTCTATTCTAGCCGAGTTGAGGGCTAGACCATTGTTTCTCCAAGAGATTTGCGAAGCTCAGAAAGATGATAGCAACTTACAAGCCAAAAGAGTTCTAAGCGAGTCAAATGTTGAATCAGACTTTCGGGTAAGTCCTGGCAGATGTTTGATGTTTCAAGATAGGGTCTGTGTACCCAGAAATGATGAACTTATTCGAAGGATTTTGCATGAGGCACATAGCAAATGTTTAACTGTGCACCCAGGCAGCACGAAGATGTACAATGACTTGAGGAAGTGGTATTGGTGGCCGAGTATGAAGAAAGACATTTCTGAGTTTGTATCCAGATGCCTAATTTGTCAACAAGTGAAGGCTAAACACTTAGTACCTTCGGGTCTACTTCATCCTATTATGGTTCCTAAGTGGAAATGGGACCGTATTACTATGGACTTCGTGACGGGTTTACCGTTGACGCAGAAAAAGAAAGATGCTGTATGGGTTGTAGTCGATAGACTTACGAAGTCAGCCCATTTCATACCAGTACGAGTCGATTATTCTCTCGATAAGTTGGCGAATTTGTATGTGTCAGAAATAGTAAGACTTCATGGTGTACCGTTATCAATCATTTCGGATAGAGATCCAAGATTCACTTCACGGTTTTGGAAAAAGTTGCAAGAGGCTTTGGGCACGAAATTGAGTTTCAGTACAGCTTTCCATCCACAAACCAATGGGCAGTCGGAGAGAGTGATACAGATACTTGAAGACATGCTTCGATGTTGTGTTTTGGAATTCCAATGTAATTGGGAAAAATACTTACCGTTGGTGGAATTCGCTTACAGTAATAGTTTTCAGTCAAGTTTGAAAATGGCACCTTATGAAGCACTGTATGGACGTAAATGCCGAACGCCCTTGTATTGGGTAGAACTCAGAGAGAATCAGATTTACGGGGTTGATTTGGTCAAGGAAACCGAAGAGAAAGTAAAGGTGATACGTGAATGTCTGAAAGCGACCTCAGATAGACAAAAGTCTTATTCGGATATAAAACGGAAAGAAATTGAGTTCCAAGTAGGGGATAAAGTATTTCTGAAAGTATCACCACGGAGAAAAGTCCTCAGATTTGGCCGAAAAGGCAAATTGAGTCCGCGTTTTATCGGACCTTATGAAGTTACCGAGAGGATAGGACCGGTAGCTTATCATTTGGCCTTGTCACCTGAGCTGGAAAAGATTCACAATGTCTTACACGTGTCCATGTTACGCCGATACTGTTCTGACCCTTCACATGTGATTGTGTCATCAGAAGTAGAGATTCAACCGGATATGACTTATGGCGAAGAGCCGGTTAAGATTTTGGCACGAGAGGTCAAACAACTGAGAAACAAAAGTATAGCCCTTGTTAAAGTACTTTGGCAGAGACATGGAATAGAATAGGATATATGGGAGCCTAAAGAGACTATGAGAAATCAACACCCCAGCCTTTTTACCAATAAGATTTTTGGGGACGAAAATCCTTAAGGGGGGAGAATTGTAATAGCCCGATTTAAAGGCTAGTCAGAATAGTGGCTTCGAAACCACTAATTCGAGGTCGGAGAAAATTATTTTCATGTTATTTTATGAGTTACAGCATGATTATATAAGTGCATGAAAATTTTGGTGCTTTAATTTTAGTAAATTCATGCTTAATCGTGAAAAAGGACTAAATCGCATAAAGTGAAAAAGTTCCATTTTATTAGCTAAAGGTGCCTAATAGCCATAGAATATTAATTGGAGGCCTTTAATGTGCAATTATACCCTTAAAGATAGGGTGGCCGGCCATAGGAGACAAACATTGACAAAATTTGGTCAAAGTAGTTGATATTAGGTGGACTAAATTGATGTTTTATATTAAAATAAAGAAAGAAAAGATATCATATTTTCTCCTTCATTCTTCCACCAAAAATTAGCAGCAAATAGGGGTTTGAAAGCTTCAAAAATTTCAGCACACTCTCCACCTTACAAGTAAGTGTTCTAGTGATCCTTACTTGATAAAAATTATACTTTTGGAACCCCTAAAACTTAAGCTTTCTAAAGAGGGGACTATTTTGTAAGATGGTGAAGAGTTTAGAGTTTTTCCATGAGAGCTTTTAATTTGTTTGCTGCATTTTTATGGAAGAAAATGAGCCTTAGTTGTTAGATGAACAACTTTTGTGAAAGGTGTTACCATGAAAACACCAAAAAGGACCTTTTTGTAAAGGTTGTAAACTATGTAGTAAATGTGTGAAATGTTGAGATTTGATGGTAGCCATAAGATAAATAAATGTTCACCTAGGCTCGATAAAGGTATAAATTTGATTAGAATTGATTTTAGAGCCTAGGGGTAAAATGGTCATTTTGCAAAAGTCTAAGGGCAAATTAGTAATTTTGCCAAAGATGGTTATTGAAATGCATTTATTAATGTGACTGTTAAATGAGCTAATTTTCTATTATAGATCAAAAAGAACCAAGAATTTACCTCGACCGGGGAAAGAACAAAGTATCGGACTAGATCGACGATCTAGCTTATCTTGAAATCGAGGTAAGTTTGTATGTGATAAATTCAACATTTATGCTAGAATGTTTGAGAATGTTTGACATTATAATGATACATGATATTCTATGAAATTGAGTATTGGTTTTGAATGAGAAAGATGATAAAGGTTGAAATGTTGAAGTCCCGGTTGGACTATAATAAATGTGAGAATACTACCATCGAGACATGAGATGGATGAGGTCCCGTGTAAGACCATGTCAGGGGCATGGCCTCGGCACTGAATTAAGATTCCGTATAAGACCATATTTGAGATATGGCTTCGGTAATGAATATGAGAATCGTATAAGACCATATGCGGGGTATGGCATCGATACTTTAGGTGAGATTCCGTATAAGACCATATCCGGGATATGGCATCGGCACTCAGAGGTGACCCCATATAAGACCATGTCTGGGATGTGGCGTTGGCTTCGTGTTTATGTTAATGACGATGACTACTCGTTTTTGAGTAATCCTAGTGAATTAGTGAGATAAATAGATAAGCTTGGAAATAGAAACGAGATTAGTACTAAAATAATGTTAGTGAGTGAATACAGGTACCCGTGAATAACTCACGAGGAATGTTTATGATATGTGGCATGGTATATGCTAGATAAGAACGAGTACGAGTAAGTTGTGGCAAAATGCATATGATTTTGTGGGGTTATCTAATGCCATGAATTGATGTTATTATGAACTTATTGTTGCTATTTATTTCCATGCAAACTTACTAAACTTATTGTTGCTATTTATAATCGTGGGACGTCGGAGTTCGGAAATCACACTATCGACATCTCTTTGGTATAACAAGTTAGACTTATTTTGAGTATGGCATGTATAGGACTTGGGTATTTTGTTATGTTATTTTGACAGCCAAAATGTTGGCTATTTACGTTATCAAAGTTATTTTGTAAATGGTCATTGGTATTGGACCAATACATGTCAAGTTATTATTATGCAATGGTGATGAAATTATGAAGTTTATGCTTGTGTGGATGCTTTGAATTGAGCTTTTGGAAGTGCCATATAGTCATAAAATGTGTTGAATTGATTTGGCTTAAGTGTGGTTGCTTGGTAGGGTGGCAAATGGCTTGGTAGATAGCCATATAATTGTCCACACGGCCGATTATTGACGGGCGTGTGTCTAGGCCATGTGTGACACACACACACCCCATGGGCGTGTGGAGAGGCCATGTGTCCCCTTGCATGCTAGGTTTACAAGTCAGTATGCTCAGTAGTAAACACACGGGCAGAGACACGGCCGTGTGTCTCAGCCGTGTGGGAGGCACGGCCATGGACATGGACGTGTGCCCAGGCCGTGTGAAGTTTGTACCTAAAATTAGGAATTTAATTCGACACACGGTCTAAGGACACGGGCGTGTGCCTTGGCCGTGTGACTTTAGTAATTTGATAACGTCATAAACAGACTGCCAAGGTTTTGGCACACGGGCTGAGACACGGGCCAAGGACACAGGCGTGTGTCCGGCTGTGTGAATTAAGTCAGTGTCGACCACGGGTGAAGAACACGGGCATGCCTCAGAAGCACACGGGCGTGTCCCTTAAACAACACGGGTGTGTGGCTCCTGTTAGGCAAAATTTTCTAAGTGCTTGAAAGTTTCCAGTTTGGTCCCGAAACATCACGAGTATACGTATAGGGTCTCGTAGACCCATAATAGGAAAGTTACCTTTGTAAACGAAAAAGTTTTAAGTTAGAACGAAAATTTTATAGCCCAAAGTTGTAAGTCTAAGCAAGATAAGTTCGATAGTGCCTCGTATTCAGTTCCGGCGTTGAATACGGGTAAGGGGTATTATAATCTCATTCTTAACCACATCATTCATTTATCGGTTGAAACACTCGGAATAGAAGTCGGATACTCAAGAATCTCGTACAATAAGTACCTATACCATGGCCCGAAGCCAAATCAAGGTAACTTATATCCAAAGTACTGATTCATGGCCCGAAGCCAAATCAGCCGATATTTATGGACCGAAGACAAATCGGTATAACTCGCACCCAAAGTGCTAATATCATGGCCCGAAGCCAACTCAATGTATCCTCTAATGACATGTCACTAGTATCCTAAACTATTCCTAAGGTTCAACCGGGATTTCGATCGTCGAATTACCATCGAGTCATTTTCGAACTTATCCGAAGTCTTGTATTCAAAACTTAAACCATATCAAAGCATTTAAAATACATTTAAAATTAAATTTATCACATACGAACTTACCTCGGATGTTAAAACGACGAAATAAGTCGATTAGTCGATAACTTTAGTTTTTCCCCCGATCTAGATCCGAATTCCACTTTTCTTGATCTAAATATATTCAAAATTAACTTATTTAATAATCTATCTATTCAATTTAATCCAAAACACACATTTAAGCACATTTACACTTTTGCCCCCTAATTTCACAACTTTTACAATTTAGTCCTTATTTCAAAAAATCACAAATTAATGAAATTCAAGCATAACCCATGTTAGCCGAAATTCAATTAGGTCCCTAGCAGCCCACATTTTTCATTTATTTCACATTTTAACCACTAATTTTACACATTTCACAATTTAGCCCCTAATTTGCATTTTCACTAAAAATCACTTAACAAAACTTGTATATCTATCAACAAGCATTCATAATATATCAAGAAACTTCAAAATACATGCTTATTCATCAATGGAAACATTCAAAATCTTTAACAATTTTGCAAAATACTCCCTGGGCTAGCTAGACTTAGTTGCAACAATCACAAAAACATAGAAATCATTAAAAACAGGACAAAATACATACCTAATTGCCAAGATTGAAGTTTCCAAATTTCAAACCCTAAAAATGGTTCTTTTCTTTGTTAAAATCGGTTGGAAGAAGAAGATTATGATGATAATGGCTTTTGTTTTATTTATTTTAAGTTTATTTACATATTTACTTATTTAACCTTGACTATTAACCATTAAAACACTTATTAATATGTCCAAATATGTCCACTCACCATTATAATGGTCTAATTACAACATAAGGACCTCCACTATAAATTTCTATAGCTATTAGACACCTTTAGCTAATAGAACTCAAGTTTTACTCTTTACGCAATTTAGTCCTTTTTATCAAATTAAGCACCCAAATGATAAAATTTCTAAACGAAACTTTCACACAATCATTCAATCATGCTGATGTGTCTCTAACTAACTACAATCACAATAAAGGCAAGTGCACCTATCGAACAGTAGTATAGTTATGGTAAGACCAGAAATATCATATCCACGAGGACCAAGAGTACTAGTAATTACTATCTTTTTGTTATCTAGCCTAAGAATTGGACTGGTTTCTTTTAAACTAAAATTAATTAAAAGCACGACAGAGAATGAATTTGGGAAAATACTTTTAGAAAACTTTATGAGATAGACAATACCCAAGGAAGAATCCACCTAGACTTCACTTATTACTTCTGATTCATATGATTTATTCACTTGACTTAATCTGTAGAAATCCCTAAATTATGTTAATATCTCTTTCGAGACTAAAAACAACTGACTCTAGGTTGATTAATTGAAATCTCTTTCTAATTAAAACCCCTATTGTCGCATTAACTCGATCTATGGTTTCCCTTATTAGATTTGACTCTAATCCTGCAGATTTTCGTTGCCCTATTTCTAGGGTTGCAATCAACTCTGCTTAATTGTGTTGATCTACTATTAAACAAGGACTTTTGCTCCTCTGAATAAGCACATTCGACTTGCATCAATAACCTGAATTATCAAAACAAGAACAAGAACCCACAATTAAGAATAAGAACAAGTATTTATCTTATAAATCAAATAGTAATAAGATCCGTCTTAGGTTTCATCCCCTTAGGTATTTAATGGACTTAGTTCATACTGATAGAGGGAAACATCATAGAATGGGAAAAAAAACATAAGAAAACCCAAAAACTACAAGAGAAATTGATAGGAGATCTTCAGTCTTGATGGAGATCCTTCTTCCGAGCTACTCCCGATGGCTGTCTTCGAGTATTTTCTGCCTTCTACTCTGCGTGTCCTTTTAGATCCTCCCCTAGGGTGTTTATATAGGCTTTGGAGCACCTTTCTTGGCCCACAAGTAGCCTTTTCTGAATGAAATTAGACTTAGGTTCGGCAAGGACACGCCCGTGTGACACGCCCGTGTTCGATAGCTTAGGCCGTGCTTGATTCTGCTCGCCACACACGGCCGTGTGATCTTCCCGTGTACTATAGTACCGGTCGTGTTCGCTTCTACTCGTCACACACGGCCGTGTGGTCTGCCCGTGTGAGGTAGTCCAGGCCGTGTTGATTTTTGAGGTAGGCCTATTTTGTCCCTTTTTGGCCCGTTTCTCGTTCTTTTCGACTACCTAAGCTCTCTTGAGTATAAAACATGAAATTAAAGGATTAGGAGCATCGAATTCATCAAATCTAATGAAAATTCATCCAAAAGTAAGCCAAGCATGGGTTCAAAATATGTATAAATTATGGTTTATCAAATATCCCCACACTTAAGCCTTTGCTTGTCCTCAAGCAAAATCCACAACTCACAATTAAAACTAACTTCCCTAATTCATAATTCTCATCAATAATTGTAAATGGCCCAATTTGCCCGGGCCCATAAAACCAAAAGAAAACAAACAAAAAAGAGACAAACAGAATAAACAAACCCAAAATTATAAAAGTCCAATAAAGTCCATTATCAAATTACAGCGGGCCTAAATTAAACCCAAATGCCCCTAACCCTAAGGACCAAGTGGCCCAAAATTCTAAAGGTTTCAAAAACCCTAGGGGTTTCCAGAAACCTCTAGCGCCGCAACTCCTCCCTGCACGCGCGCCGCAGCCACGTCATCCCCGCGAGTGGCCTCGTCCCTCCGTATGGCGGTTTCACATGCAAAACAGAAAGAGCATGCAGCACAGCAAAAATAGCAGAGAAAATAATATTAGTTTTTTTTCTTTTTTCGAATATTCGGCTATAAAAGCCGAAAAAGAAATCGTTGTAAGAGGTTTTTTTTTACAAAAAAATAGATCAATACAACAGAAAAACAAAATTTCGAAGGTAATTTTCGTCTTGAGTTTTTTTTAGTTTTCTGACATTATTTTTTTTTTACTGGCGATTCATTTTCTTCTTTTTATTTTCTAATCTATTGCATGTGAGGAAATAGAAGAGAAATACTTACCTGTTAATATCACCGTCGGATCTTCTTTCTTCGTCGAAATCGGAGCAAAGAAGGTCTGCAAGGTTGAAAGCACTGGGGCCTGAATTTGATCGCTGATGGCCGCGGCGCTTCGGTGGTCTGACGTCCATTTAGATTCGACTGAGGGAGGGAGAGTTAGATTTCGGCTGAGATTAGAAAGAGGGCTAGGGTTTCGAAACTTAGCAGATGATTTAAATCTGCTTTAAAGGGGTCAGTGTTATTAAGAAAATGATGCCGTTTTGGCTAATTTTAATAGCCTCAAAACGACGCCGTGTGGTGTGACCCGATTCACCCGACCCGATTGTCCACAGGACCCGCGCATTTCCGCGGTGATGGATAATTTGCGCGATTAGTCCCCCTTTTTTGCATCGTTGTTTGATTAGACCCTAGGTACTTTTTATTTGTTTTTTTTTTAAATTAATCTCTGTAATTCAAGCGCGCTTTCAATTTAATCCAACTTAAACACTGCGTTTTGAGCTTCGAAAATATTTGCTGGTTTAGTCCCTGATTGTTTACGCGCATTTCATTATGATCCTGGCATAAGTTTAAATGATTTTATTTATTATAAAGCAGCCCTCTAACTTTGTTTTGTTTCAATTAAGTACCCTTCTTATTATTGAACATAATCTCCGCATTTTTATTAAATTTAATTCATCTATTACTTAGTTTTAAACTATTTTATTATATGATATAAAAAATATATATTTATACTATTTGTTTAAATTATTATTTATATGTATTATCTATTTTAACTTGTTTTAATATAATGTTCATTAAAGTTCGTTTTACTATTTATTTAAACTAATTTTATATATATTATTTATTCTAAACTCTTATATATTATTTATTTTGGATTTTTTTATATTATATAGTTTATTCCCCCTTTTTTATATATGTATTTTATTCCTTCAAAATTGCTATACACTATAATTTTTTCTTTTATATATTGTTTTAAACCTTTTATATTTTTATATTAAATTATCTTATATACCTTATTTTGGATTTTACTTATCCATTTTGAAAATGTTTCCATATTACTTTGCATTTTTATATGTAAATTTAAATATTTTATACATCATTTGTTTTAAATTATTATGTATATTGTTGATTTTTCAAGATACTTCTCACATTTTTAAATTTGGTTATTATTATTATTGTTAAATGTTCACAGTTTATTCGTTTTTAATTTGATTTGGATTCATTCCTTATTGTGGTTATATACATCGTTTAATTCATTTTCAAAATTTGTTAATGCGAATGCTGAGATAATATAGGTTGAATGTTTATCTGTCTTGAATGTCGCAATTTGAATTCATTGCTTTCGTATTGTTCGTTTATATTAATATTCGATCATTTATGCTTTCCAATACCATGCTTTGTTAACATGTTTTGGCGATAATATGTCAGGGTTCATATGCATGATTATAAAATTTTTCATTTATGAAATAGCCATTTAAATGTTTTAGTTCAATCAATTATCTCTTAATTAAAACATCAACTCTCTTATTTTATTTTAAAATAGCCCATTTAAATATTTTTCAAAATAAGGCAATATTTGTGTATTTGGAAATCCGAGGAATCGTGCCCTATCGTGCTGGGTTTCGGTTTTTCGTTTGATCAAATGACCAAATATCCTTTTAAAATTTCGCCCATATTTTCAAAATAAGGCAATATTTCGTGTTTGGAAACTCGAAGAATTGTGCCCTATCGTGCTGGGTTTCGGTTTTTCGTTTGCCCAAATAATTGAATATCCTTATAAAAATCTCGATGCATGAACGTTGGAAATCATGAGAGGATATTGGCATCGAAGGTTTGAGACATCATATCTATCGTGCTGGATGTGATATTTTATTACTTCGAAACAAGCGAATCTTAATATTCAAAGAGTATCTTCAAATGGGTCAAAGAAGGTCGTAATTTAAAAATCTTTTAAAATTTCAACATACGGACATTAGTAAATCAATTTGGTACAAATTTTGGGCGTACAAGGGTGTTAATCCCTCCTCGTACGTAACCGACTCCCGAACCCATTTTTTTTTAAAGTTCGTAGACCAAAAGTAATTTCTTTTAAAAATAAAACAAAATGTTTTGTAGGTGACCCGATCACACCTAAACAAAAAGGATTGGTGGAGACTCCATTTTCGTTTTTAAAGTCGACCCCATTTTCAAAAAGAAAAAAATGGTTTCGACAATAATGTCTCATCATAATTCACAGATAATTCATACATTGATAATTTTAACTAAAAGATTTCTAAAGATTCAAACAATCTAAGTCATAAATTTTTGTAGCATGAAAACATAGGTGTTTCCCCTTACCTAAATAATTACCTTTGATTCAAAACCGACAAGATACGACATCCTCACTAAAGATTCACTCAAATCACTCAAAGTGTTTAAGGTTCAAAAATTAAGCACTCAAAAGTCAAACACGAAAAGTTATTACCATAGGCTTGCATGAAAATCAAATCTCCACCACTATAAAATGAGATGATACACAAATCAAAAGGTCTTTAAAGGGTTGTAACGGGGCTTGGGTTAAAGGTGTGGATAAAGGCTGAATTAGAGGGTTAAAATCGAGATCGAATTGACAGTTTACCTAACTAGAAAAATGAACTAATACTGAATAATTGAATCAATTAAAAACTTAATAACACGAGCTTCTTCTCAAAATGTGAAATTAACCGTTTAAGCTCAAAAACATAGAACTAATAATGAATATATTTCCATTTTTTTTTTAAGAATAAGAACAAGTAACAATCGAAATAAAGGACATAGTTAGGCAACTGCTTAAATCAAATCTCGACAAAAAGGATCTAAAATAATAGAAAAAATTCTCAATGAATCAAAAAGAATGAGTCTTGGGTTAATGTTAAGGGTAAATCAAGAAACGGTTTACTAGGATCAAAGGGGTTCACTAGGGGTTAATTATGAAGGTAGGCTTTTTGGGATAAGTGGGTTAAACCTAGGTGCCTTTATCATCTCAGTATATCAAATCAAGGGTGTGGTCTCGACATGCATAATCGAAGCAAGTTCTAGAATAAAAAATCAATATTGACACACTCATAACCAATAATAAAGTGATCAAGAAGAATATATGCTCTAAAAGGCTTAAAATCTCACAAAAATTATAGCTTTTGATGTCATCCTTGCAAAACTTCAAACTTCAAAGTAATATTTAAATTTAGGGAAACAACCTAATAAATTTTTAATTCTGAAAATAGACTTATCATGCTTGATTCTCTAATGTCTTAAAGTTTAAACCATCAATGCACAATTACCTATGACTTAACCCAAAACATATCAATGAAAATCATAAGTCAATAAAAGTTTTATTCTAATTAGTAATATGAGAAAATTTGCTTAAGAATAAGAAATAATTCAGAGATTTTCTGATAATGATATACTTAAATAACCTCCCCAAACTTAAGATGTACATTGTCCTCAATGTATAAAAATAGATAATGATAAGATAATAAGAATATCGTAAGAGAGGGAGAGACGTGAAACTTCCTGAATTATGGATGAAATCCTTAGAAAGTGAAAAGAAGCCTGATGAACTAGGCAGAGGTGAAGGTGGGGGAGAATACACCAGTAGTTTGGTCGTTCCTTAGAAGCACCTTGAACCTTTTGAAACTGCAGAGTCATCAGTAAAATTTTAGGGAGTTTTATTAATGAACTTTGTTATGGTTACTCGATAATAGACAGCCAGAGATATAAAGAAATCAAAATACACTAATAAAAATTTAAGACAAGAAAGAGAAAGAGAAAGAGTTCAAAAATTAAAATAAAAGAAAAAGACAAAATAAATAGACTCAAAGGTCCTCATCGGCAGATGGGTCGCGAGGTGGGGGTGGTGGCGAGATGTGAAAATGCTGACAAATCTGTTGAAGGGTCACCTCGATACCGTCGAATCGTCGAGCATTGTCGTTAAATTGCTGAATACAGTACTACTCGAATCGAGTGAGGCGCTCAGAGATGTCAGTCAGTGAAGTAGCCGCATGAACTGGTCGGTGTGGCGGTGGTGGCTCAGAAGGTGGCACCTCATGATGTAGAGGGACATCCTTAGTAATGTCCTCTGGGTCGTCCTGCTCGGTGGGTTGCGATAGCCGGTATTGGGGAGGATCGAACCCACGTCGTCACTTAATCATCCTCATGTGAAGCATCGTCTGGATGCCCTGCGGGGACATCTGCCCGATAAGGGTGAGCGAAGAGGACCGAGCTGCGGTGTTGAGGAGCCCAAAATATCGAGCCAAGTACGTGATGTATGGGCCCATGGAGATGACTCCTCTCCTATGTCGCTCCGTCTGATGCCGAATGGCGAGGGCGATGAAGTAAGCTAAGTCAAAGACGTGCCCATGCGCCATGCACCACAAAAGTAGGCGTCATGAGTGTTGACAACGCCGGTGCTCTCTCGCCTACCCGTCAAAGTTTGAGCTAGGATAGCATGTAAGTACCTCAATGATGGGGAGAGAGCTGACGCCTTGGAGCGACTGGGGTCATAGGTGGCCGAGGCGGGGACTAAGTCTCTCCAACAGGCAGAAGGGGAGTAGTGGATGTGGCGATGGAGGTCCTCGAAATCGTCGTCCTCCATGAATTCGTTGGTGTAAAGTCCCAAAGCGGCCCCGAACTCTGGGATACTCAGCTCACGAACGAGGCCTCCAAGGCGGAATTGGACTGTACCTGGGTCATCAAAGTTGGTCATCACCGTCTGAAGGTGGAATGTGGAACAGAGCTCCAGAGTGAGCTCTAGGTAAGTTGGCTCGACGATCTCGAAAAAGTGCCCCCACGAGTCGGTAGTCAATAAGGCCCGGACGGCGTCAGCTAGTTGGACCTGCTCTAGGGTAGCCCAATCAATACATCTCCCTACGCCGAGGGGTCATGCACGAAGTATCTGGAAAAGCTCCTCCTAGGGTCCTGAGGGAAACTGTAAAAATAGGTGGCGTACTTCGGCAGAGGCGCTCGAGGAGGTCGCACCGAAACCCTTCCGCTTTTTCGAAGCGGGAACGACAGTCTTTTTCCCTTATGGGGGAGTCATTACGTACCTGAAAAAGCCAAAGATTTTTACTAAATCAAGTGTCATTGCCAGCCAAAAATGCTATAATCCTAAATAGTATAATTCTATGAGACAGTACGAAATTTAACAAGATTACTAAGAATAATTATCAAGCTTACTAATTGAATGAGATAAACTATCAAAAGAACTAAGGAATAGAAATTTAAATTTTAATAATCACGGAAATGATAAAAATAGAGAATAAAATCAAAGAAATAATTAAAGATGAAAGAAATAAGCAACAATGGTGGAGGAAGGTGAACCGATGGGGGTGTTGAAGCGGTGGCACGGACGTGGCAGTGGCGTACGGGCATGGTGGTCGTACACGGGCGTAGACTGCGGGCTGGTGTTCGTGGAAGAGAAAGGGGAAAGGAGAAAGGGAAAGGAAAAGGGAGGGAGTGCTTTGGGTTGGGGAAGAAGGGTGAAAGAAGGAAAGTGGAGGAGGAGGGCGGTGGCCGGAAAGGGGTGCGGCGGCTAGGGTTTGGGAGGAGGAAATTTTGAGGAAGAAAGTGAACAGGAGACGGGGTTTAAATAGGGATTGGGGCACACGGTCAGGGGCCACGCCCGTATGCCCTTTATTTAGCCGGTGTGTTTCGAATTTTTAATCTAGAGCGCGTCTGAGTCGTGGCCCACGCCCGTATTCCCTAGGCGTGTTGGGTCACACGGCCGAATCGTACGGCCGTGTGATGCTTCTTTCACTTCTCCCACTCCCGTGTAGAGGTTCACACGCCCGTGTTAATTAGTCAGTGTCAACCACGGTCCATAGGCATGGGCGTGTCTCACGCCAGTGTGACTCATTCAGTTTCAACCACGGCTTCTTGGCACGAACATGTCTCACGCCCGTGTGGGTTTATCGCAGCCCGTGTTTTGGGAAAAAAATTTGTCCTTGGCCCGCACGGTCTCTGCCATGCCGATGTGCCTAATCGTGGTGTCCACACGGCCACGGCCACGCCCGTGTTCAAGGCCGTGTGGTAGAGAAACTTGCGCTCATTAATCTTGTTAGTTTTTAGTTAGGTGCTAAAAATCGAAAATATGAATATTAATGAGGTTAGTGCTCGGGTTACCTCTCGAGAAGCGCTTGCTTAAAGTCCTAAGCTAGACTTACCTTTCATTCGCATGATCATGATGGTTCGAGGAGTTGAAACTCCTCATTTCTGCTATCAATTTTGTGAAAATAAGGTTTTAGACGAGTACTATTTACCTTGAAGGTGCCAAATTTGGGATGAGTTACCTCGACTGTACCGTATGGGAAAATATTAAGTACCGTGAAAGGGGTTGTTCCATTAGGTTTAGAAGTGGCAACACGAGGATCTATATTATCCATTAGAACTCGGTCTCCAACCTTGAAGTGATTTGCTTCTCCTTTAAGCTCGTCATGGAGTTGACTCGATTTTGGTTCGTGTGTTCTTGGTTTCTCCTTGGCATGTGTCCTCCATTCGTCTAGTTCATTGATCTAAAGTCTTCGCTCCTCATGAGTTATTTCATTGTTGGCACGAGAATTAGGAAGTTGCTCATTTGTGTATTTTCGAGGTGCTTCCTGAAGAGAGGGTTGAACCGAATGGTTATTAATAGAATTTATGTACTCACCTTTATTACTCGATGTCCTAACCAAATCACGAGCCTGAAGAGTGATCGTTTCATCACCTACACGAAGTGTGAGCTCACCTGTGCCAACATCAATTCTAGTATTAGCAATTGCTAAAAAGGATCGTCCTAAGATTAACGGTTAAATCCACTTGTCCTCATCCATATCTAGAACAACAAAGTCAACCTGGGAATATAAATTTATCAATTTTTACAAGCACATCCTCAACAATTCCCCTAGGAAATCTAATAGTTTTATCTGCGAGTTGAATACTCATCCTAGTTTGTTTAGGTTTCCCAAGACCTAGTTTCTTAAACTGTAACATCCCGATTTATGGCCCAGTCGGAATAGTGGTGCGAGACCATAAATTCGAGGTATATGTATGAGTTTTGAGGTTTATGCTATGTTTGCATGCTAGTGTGGAAGTTTCATGAAGCAATTTTGTTAAATTGCGGTTGAATTGTCCAAAAGGACTAAATTGTAAAAGTTGCAAAATGTGAGATTCTAGAAGCTAATTGTATGAAATAGCTTTGGATTATCAATTAGAGGACCTTAAATAGTAATTTTCCCAAATTCTAATTTTTGGACAAAAATGGGCATGAGTGGATGATATTGGAAAGTTTAGTGAGAAGGGGTATTTTGGGCATTTAACAATTAAATGATTAAAAAGGGGAAAAGATGAAAAAATTTCATTCATCTTCTTCTCCAAGCTGCCGAAAATTTCAAGAAGCCATTGTTAGGGCTCTTCAATTTTTCAAGCTTGCTAGTAAGTGCATCCAAGCCCCATTTTTGATATTCTTCGTATTTTTGAAGTCCTAGTAACATGAGTAAGCTATTTTTAGCTATATGTTGAGCTAGGATTGATGTTCAAAAATGTACCCATGTATGACATGCATGTATTTTGATGTTTTGTGGAATAATATGAAAGCTTGATGTAGTAGAAACATCTTTTGCTAAGTGAATTCCATGAAAAATGCATGTAGAGACTAGTTTGTGAAAGTCTTGATATTGGTCATACATGAATGATTTAGTGAGAATTGATGATTTTTTTAGTTGAGTAAATGATTCGGCTAAGCATGAAAGGCTAGAAAGTTGAATGAAAATCACTTTACGAGCCTTGGGACAAAAGTGTAAATATGAAAAAGTTTAAGGGCAAAATGGTAATTTTGCTAAAGTATGAGATAAGGGTCAATTTAGTCAATGTGTGTATTGAACGGGTTGATTTATCATTTTAGATCAAGAAAGACAAAGCCCAGATCATAACCGAGGCAAGGGCAAGGTCGTGGACTAAATTGCACATCTCCATACTTTTTGAGTACCGAGGTAAGTTTACGTATAAACGATGCATTTATGCGTATACATTGTTAATGCTAGCTAGTGTGTAGCATGATTGAGAACCTATTCGATTCTAGTGGAATGAATGAGATAGTAGTTGTGAATGGATGAATGTATTACAAAGTAGACATGTGAATGTGTAGTGATAATGCTTGATGGTGGGCTAAGTGCGATACCATCTTGATACTTAACAATGATGGGCAGTGTGCGATACTATTGTTAAGCATATTATTTAGTGAGCTACGTGCGGAATCACTATAATTATCCTTTGTGGTAGGCTATGTGCGATACTACCTTATGATCTGATTATGGTGGGCTAAGTGCGAAACCACCGAGTAATTTAGCTGTGTGGATGTATTATTGAGAAATAATAATGTGTCGTATTTTGAGTAAATGTGATATTGAGTGTAGGGGTGCATGTCAATGATTATGAGTATGTGACTCATGATGTGTTGGAGATGTGGTAAGGGATAGAAAGAGTAAGCATAGTAGTGGATGTGAATTACATATGTTAGTATAATGCTAATTGTTGTTTAGCTTATACTAAAATGCTTAAATTGTTTATGTGTAAACTTACTAAGCTCAAAGCTTACTCCTTTCTTTTCCCTTGTCTTATAGAGAAAAAGGATTGAATCGTGGTACGTGGATTAATCGGAAGATCGCTCACACTATCAACACACTCTAGTACATTGGACTTAATGTTTTGTATATGGAATGTATAGAGGCTAGACAAGTTAGTGAGTTTTGTTGTAATGGCTAAGATGTGTTGGCCTTTAGATGGATAATCTATTTTGTATAATGCCATGGTTGATGGCTAACTTATTATATGAAAAGATGTAGTTATCCATGTAAGATTATGTTACAATATGAGTTGATTGTGGATGAGTTGAATGTATGCATGTTGTATGAGTTAGAAGGGTGAGAAGAGCTTAGCAAATAGCTTTGTTCTTGTCCATGTGGATAGACACACGGGCATGTGTCTAGGCCATGTGTGACACACGGCTAGCCCACGGGCGTGTGACTTGGCTGTGTCACTTTGGCAGATTCGAGTTTTATAGGCCACGGGCTAGCCAGAAGGGCGTGTGTCTATGCTTTAGGCCGTGTAAAGTAGTCAGTGTTCACCATGGGTGGAGAGCACGGGCGTGTGCCCTAGCCGTGGGACTTTGGCAGAATGCTTGAGTTTTGTGCACGGTTTGTGGACAAGGGCGTGTATCATCTTACACGGGCGTGTGGCCCTGTTGGGATGGAAAAATTTTAAATTCGTAAGAGTTTCTGATATGGTCTCGAGAGCCCTCGTGTGTATGAATGAGGCCTCGTAAGTCGAGAATAAGGTTGTTATGCTGACTTAAGGAGAGTAGTCACGTTGAGCCTAAGTGGCGATCAAGTGGTTTTACTCTGGTAATGCCTCGGACCCGGTTCCGGCGTAGAATACGGGTAAGGGGTGTTACATAAACATTTTATAGGGCATGACGTTAATACTCGCCCCTAAATCAGCAAAAGTATGTTTAACATTTAAACTACCAATTAAACAAGAAATAGTAAAACTCCCTAGATCCTTTAATTTATCGGGTAGTTTATTCTGTAAAATGGCTGAGCAAACTGCATTTAACTCCACATGCGACGCGTCGTCTAACTTTCGCTTGTTTGCTAGAAGCTCCTTCAAAAATTTGACTGAGTTGGGCATCTGCGAAAGAGCTTCAATAAACGGTAAGTTAATATGTAGTTTTTTTAAAAGTTTAAGAAATTTACCGAATTTTTCATCTGTGCGGTCTTTCTTCGTCGCGTTAGGGTATGGTACACGAGGTACATACTCTTTACTTACCGATTTTTGTGTATTGCGGCTTTCCCCACCCTTACCTTTACTTACCACAGGTTTTTTCCTCGGTTCAGATTCAGATTCTACTAACCCTTCGTTGTCGCACACCGTGATGACATTGAGTTGCTCCCTTGGATTAGGTTCAGTATTACTTGGCAAGCTACCTTATGGTCATTCTGAGATCAGCTTAGCAAGCTGAACTATTTGGTTTTCGAGCCCTTGAATCGATGCCTACTAATTTTTGAGTGTTGTTTCGGTGTTTTGAAAACGAGTTTCTGACACCGAGATGAATTTTGTTAGCATCTCCTCAAGGTTCGGCTTCTTCTCCTGTGGGTAGGGTTATTGTTGAAAGCCTGGAGGGGGTTGTTGTCTCTGATTTCCTTGACCACCCCATGAGAAGTTTGGGTGGTTCCTCCAACCTGGATTGTAAGTGTTACTATAAGGGTTATTCTGAGGTCTAGAATTATTACCCATATAGTTCATCTATTCGCTTTCTATGCCAGGGTTGTGGGATGGATATTCTATATTGCTCATTCCTCCTCCATTCGTATCGCACTGCATCACTAGATGTACCTGCGAAGAACCACACAAACCATCAATTTTTTTATTTAAAAGCTCTACCTGGTTTGATAGCATGGTGACTGCATCGAGTTTGAAAACACCGGCTACCTTTGTTGGCTTCGTCCTCATAACTTGCCACTGATAGTTATTCAATGACATCTCCTCTATAAACTCATAAGCAGCCTCAGGTGTTTTGTTGTTTAGTGTACCGCCGGCAGCTGCATCAATCAATTGTCGAGTTGAGGGGTTCACACCATTGTAAAAGGTTTGAACCTGTAGCCATAATGGTAACCCATGGTGAGGGCATCTTCTCAGTAGATCCTTGTATCTCTCCCATGCATCGTAAAGTGTTTCTAAATCCATCTGCACAAAAGAAGAGATATCATTCCACAACTTAGCCATTTTAGCCGGCGAAAAATATTTAAGTAAAAATTTCTCGGTCATCTATTCCCATGTAGTGATTGATCCTCGTGGTAACGAGTTCAACCACTGTTTAGCTTTGTTCCTCAACGAGAAGGGAAACAATCGAAGGCGAATGGCATCATCAGAAACGCCATTAATCTTGAAAGTGTCGCGATTTCGGAAAATTTGCCAAGTGATTGTTTGGATCCTCATCCTCGCAAACCATCAAACCGAACAAACTCGCTGAATCATCCAATAGTGTTAGGTTTCAGTTCAAAATTTTTTGCAAAAGACAACGAGTCTAACAATACTTGATTTAGTTCCTGTTAAATTAGGTTTAGCATAATCATACATAGTACAAGGAGCAGGATTTTTGGCAACCACCGGGGGTAGCGGATTATTATCAGCCATCTCCTCGGTAGTATTAGTATCGTCCTCTTTCTCTTCCTCTATATATTGTAGACTTCGCCTTATCTCCCTACGATTTCTGCGAGCGGTACTTTCTATCTCACTGTCATAAAGCAAAGGTCCTGACGGGTTTCTTCTAGTCATAAACTAGAGAGTCCTGCCAGAAGCAAAGAAAGAGAAGAATTAGAAAAGTAAAAATAAGATTAAAATCAATTGCAATAAAATAAAAAAATGGATAAAGTAATAAAAATTTAGTGTTCCTAATATCTTAGTCCCCAGCAACGGCGCCAAAAACTTGATGTGTCTCTAACTAACTACGATCACAATAAAGGCAACCGCACCCATCAAACAGTAGTATAGTTATGGTTAGACCGGAAATATCGTATCCACAAGGACCAAGAGTACTAGTAATTACTATCTTTTTATTATCTAGCCTAAGAATTGGAGTGGTTTCTTTTAAACTAAAATTAATTAAAAGCACGAAAAAGAATGAATTTGGGAAAATACTTTTAGACAACTTTATGAGATAGACAATACCCAAGGAAGAATCCACCTAGACTTCACTTATTACTTCTGATTCATATGATTTATTCACTTGACTTAATCTGTAGAAATCCCTAAATTATGTTAATATCTCTTTCGAGACTAAAAACAACTGACTCTAGGTTGATTAATTGAAATCTCTTTCTAATTAAAACCCCTATTGTCGCATTAACTCGATCTATGGATTCCCTTATTAGATTTGACTCTAATCTGGTAGATTTTCGTCGCCCTATTTCTAGGGTTGCAATCAACTCCACTTAATTGTGTTGATCTACTCTTAAACAGGGACTTTTGCTCCTCTGAATAAGCACATTCGACTTGAATCAATAACCTGAATTATCAAAACAAGAATAAGAACCCACAATTAAGAATAAGAACAAGTATTTATCTTATAAATCAAATAGTAATAAGATCCATCTTAGGTTTCATCCCCTTAGGTATTTAAGGGATTTAGTTCATACTGATAGAGGGAAACATCATAGAAAAGGAAAAACAAAAAAACATAAGAAAACCCAAAAACTTCAAGAGAAATTGATAGGAGATCTTCAGTCTTGATGGAGATCCTTCTTCCGAGCTGCTCCCGATGGCTGTCTTCGAGTATTTTCTGCCTTCTACTCTGTGTGTCCTTTTAGGTCCTCCCCTAGGGTGTTTATATAGGCTTTGGAGCACCTTTCTTGGCCCACAAGTAGCCTTTTTCGAATGAAATTAGACTTAGGTTCGGCAGGGACACACCCGTGTGACACACCCGTGTTCGATAGCTTAGGACATGCTTGATTCTGCTCGCCACACACGGTCGTGTGATCTTTCTGTGTGCTATAGTACCGACCGTGTTCACTTCTGCTCGTCACACACGACCGTGTTGTCTGCCCGTGCAAGGTAGTCCAAGCCGTGTTGATTTTCGAGGTAGGCCTATTTTGTCCCTTTTTGGCCCATTTCTCGTTCTTTTCGACTCCCTAAGCTCTCCTGAGTATAAAACATGAAATTAAAGGATTAGGAGCATCGAATTCATCAAATCTAATGAAAATTCATCCAAAAGTAAGCCAAGCATGGGGTCAAAATATGTATAAATTATGGTTTATCACATGCTGTAAACATTAAAATAATAATAAAATAATAATTTTGACTTCGTATTTGTGGTTCCGAAACTACTGTTTTGATTTAACTAAAAATGGGCTGTTACATATCTCCTATCCCATTTGTAGAAAAAAGATTTTGAAAATAATTCCAAACAATCCCCTCCATTTCATCCTTATCCATAGCCACCCTCCCACCATCATATTACAGACTACTAATGTGATTCATTATTCTGCGTTGGGAGGCATAATTATGGAAACAAGTTGTATTTTTACCCCCTAACTTTAGCCAGTTCACTCGTGCTCTCTCCTCCCAATACGCTTCATCCTTATCAATTTCTAGATTAAGATGAATTTTTGTGTCAATGATCCCTGTAATATTCTCATCATCTCTTTCCTGATCAACCAACTGGTCCAGCTTCCTTTTTAGATCCCTTTTAAGACCCTCTATTTGAACTTTAATGGTCCATGTCCATTTTCCCAATCCATTACTTAAACATTCCAACTTTGCAATGATATCACCTAGGGCAGATTCCCAAATCCATTTCACCTCCCCCTTAAACGATTCTTAATAACCCACCATGCCTCAAACCGAAACCTTTTCAACCTTAACCTATTCCTCCCTTAATCCATATGAATGAGAAGTGGACAGTGATCCAAAAACAAGTGTGGTAAATGTCAAATCACTGCGTTTGGAAACATGTTCATCTGTTCAACATTCATCACACCTCTATCCAATCATGCTCCGATGTTTGTTTCTAGTAAATTCCCCATTTCCCAAGTAAACCAATACCTAGAGTAACCAATATTCTTCTAAGACTCCTCAAAAAACCTTCACTCTCATCTCCTCCCTTGGCACCCCCAAACCTTCTCAAAGGAATACATGATCTCATTAAAAACCCCACACACTAACCAAGGCAAGTCCTGAGAACGACCTAGACTCCTCAACAAATTCCACGAATGATCTTTGTTACGTGCAAACGGAGCCACATAGAACCTAGTAAACCTCCACTTCTTACTCTCATCATCCTCCTAAATATAAATATCGACATGATTCTTTGAGAAATTCCTCAGATTAATTGTGAAATTCCCTTTCCAAGCCAAATATAGTCCCCCTCATGATCCCTCAGCCGAAACACCAATTCTATTTAAAAAATCACACCTTCTATGCACATTTTCCATTCGCACATTACTAAGTTGTCTCCATAAAGAAAACCACCTAGGGATTATACGCCTTCAGCATATGCCAAAGTCTTCTAGTAGCCCGTGGATTCCCAAACCACAGACGTTCCAAAAAATTATTTTCATTGCGACCGATCGGCTTGCCCCTTGGCAGCCGCCGATAAAAATTGAGCTCGAACCACAAATTACTCCTCTCTAATCACCAGTGAATCTATGACATCTGAAACACTAGGACTCACAATATCTCTTCGAAGTCTTTTCTTTCCATCCCTACTTTCAATCGGACTCTCCTTCGAATCATGTTCCATATTTGTCTGTCCCATTCCCTTAGAAGATTTCCCATGCATTCCAAGAATATTCCTCGAAGCTCCTTCCAGATTTATCCCCAAAACAAGATCCAATCTCATCCTTAATCCTTCCTTACCCCCTTCTAAAGCACCCTCCCCAGATCTGATCACCCTTGATTTCCTTCACCCAACTCACCCTCACCTTCCTTCCTTAGGCACACACTACTCATCAAAATAGTTCTCCTTAACTGCACCTTTAGAGACAGATCCCATCCCAACTCTGTAACATTCAAGCCTTTGTAATCTACTTGGATAGAAAGAATCATTTTTCCCTAAGCAACCACAAAAAAAAAAAGCAGAATAGTGTCAATCTTTCATACTTAAAACTAACATAAGTACACTTCCCAGAGGAAAACATAATCTTCTTCTTTTGCTTTAGCGGACGCCTAACATCTATTTGAACTCGAATTCGTAAAAAATTCCTCATTCCCTTACTCAACTTCTTGGAATTGTATTCCAAAAACTTACCAATAAAATGCCCTAATTACTTTGCTACTGTCTCAGAGAAAAACCTCGGGGGTAAATCATGCACTTGCACCCAAAAAGACGAGAAAACTAACAATACCTTCATCGGATCCTCACCATCCTTCAATCGATGAATCACCAAAAGATGATTGTTGAAAGTCCATGGCGCACTATTCAACACTCGATCAATATTCATTTTATGAAAAAATTAAACGAATACCTCTTCTCCCTAAAATTTGAGATATGAACACCTCTCAATGGATGCCAGAGATTCGCTGTTGTACTCCTCATCACTAGGAAATGAACTACACTAGTTGTAAGAAAACATCCAACCAGACAGAGATCATACACCGCTTTTTGAGACTCTGATTCATTAGGCAACAACAAAATCTCCTCTTCACCATCTTCCAAAGATAATTCTGCCAATTCATTTTCCATAGCCAAACACCCATTACAAACCGAACCAACACCATGACACAAAAGCCCACAAACCAACTGACCACGCCGCCGATCAAAACACAAACCAAAAAAGCCTAAGCCAAAAACATGCTAGAAAAGCAGACTAGAGACGTGCTAAAGAAGCAGACCTTGAGCTTAACATCTTTTTAATTAGATATAGATACTTTTTCGCTTATGTTTTAATTAATATCAACAGAATATTAGTTTTTTGTTAGTCTAGCTATTAATTTGGGCACTGAATATCAATTTGAATCTTATATGGAAATATTTACAGAATGTAGATCAAAATATAAACACATATATATTTGCTACATTAGACATTTGGAATAATTTACTAAAAAAGATTTAACCTCCTTAAAACTATCTTTATTTTTATCACATTAGATCTAAATTATCTATACAATTGATATACACATATTTATAATATTTTTTCCCATTAAACTTGTAATTTATATTAATAACACATGTTTACAATTTAATTTATTCTAAAATGATGAATGTGCACGTGAATGATTAGAAAACTAAATTAACATTTTTTAGAAGTATAGAAGCAAAGTTTGATGGAATTAACAAAACTATTCCTAAATTAGAAACATAATTAAGTACAAAGATATTGTTAAACAGCTGAAAGAAAGCCATACAAAGGAGAAAGTGAGGTGATTAAGGCATTGATTTGAGTATAAAAGATTGAGAGGAAAAGGTGAGGTGACACCCACACCACCAAACATTGCTTTTTTGGCTCCTTAGACATAAGCACCTTTTTAAACTCCCAACCTCACTCCTTTCCCTAACCAGTTGGTCTTCCTACCTCTTCTGTTAACGACAACACCCCTTTCCTTCCTCTCTCTCTCTCTCAAATGGCAGCTAATCAAGATGATTCAGGAACACTCAAATACAAGGTAACCACTCACCATATATCTACATTCTTATCATTATATATATATATATATATCTATGTTAGTTGATCACTGACTCTTTGTGTGTTTACTGTTTCATAGACATGGGTCTTGAAAGTCTTCATCCATTGTGAAGGCTGCAAGAAGAAAGTCAAGAGAGTTCTTCAAGCTATTGACGGTACCCTACCCTGCATGCATGTTTTACTACTAATAACAAATGGGAATCCTTTTATCATTTTCAATGCTCTTAATCTCCCCCTTTAGGTGTTTATGAGACGACCATAGATTCTACACAGCACAAGGTGACAGTTACTGGCAGCGTGGATGAAGAATTGCTCATCAAGAAACTGTCCAAGTCGGGGAAATACGTCGAGCCTTGGCCAGAAAAGGTTGAAAAGAAAGAAAAAAAGCCTGGGAAATCAAAGAACAATGAGAAACAAAAAGATGACGAAGGAGAAGCTGGTGGTGATGATAATCATGACCCAAAGAAGAATAAGTCAGATGAAAAGCCTGAATTAGCCGCCACCAAAGACGACGGTTCTGACGGTAGCAAAGGCCAGCCTGATGGGGATAATCAGCCTCCAGCAGGGGACCAAATGGAAGGTGAAAGCGAGAAACCAGACACTAGTGCTGCCGAAAGTGGTGGTGGTAATGGAGGTAATAAAAAGAAGAAAAAGAAAGGGAAGAAAGGTAACCCTGGTCCCAACGGTGATGCACCAGCATCAGGCGAGGGTCTATCAGCTCAGGCTCTCCCAGTCTCAAACCAGGCCCCACCTATGGGATCATCAACCAATCCTAGCCCTCCACATCAGCCTATGTATCCACATGCACCACCACCTATGTACTATGGACCTCCATTGTTTGGAGTAAGTTACACCACGACTCATCCTAGCTCTACCTCTTCTTATTATGCCACTATCATGCATCCTAATGCATACGGACCACCATCTCCACCGTCTGATCCAGTCCATAAATTTAATGAAGATGATCGTGACTACTATGATGATGATGAAACAGGCTGCTCAATCATGTAGTAGATTTTTATTTTACTATATTTATTGGGCCGCACTGTTAAATGGAGAGAGAATAGGGAAGGATTAATTTTGTAAAATGCAATAAAAATAAAAATATATTTTGTACTTTGCTACGAAGAAATTAAAAAAAAAAAAAAAAGTTGCTGGTGTTTTAGACTTTTACAAGGTTTTTTATAGTTGTTTCCTATTATTTTTGCCGTTTTGGTATTTGCTTAGTTAATTTTAAAATTGAGCAATTAAATTTAATTAATTATGACGTTAATATTTTCGTAAATTGTACATAATTTTGATTGATATAATAATAAATTTAGCTCTCGATGTTTATATATTCTGCGTAAATGTTGACAAAAGTGTAAATGTTACAAGCTAAATTTGTTAAATAAATATCAAATTGACAAAATGTGTAGGGTTAGATTTGTTATTATACCAATAAAAATATGTACAATTGAATCTTTAATTACTCCCTTACAAGATTAATAGAGATTAAATTGGTCAAATTTTTTTAAAAATATTCAGTATACTCAATATTAAAATTGAAAAAACTAGAAAAGTTCACCCTTTCCCTATTTCCTATGTGTAAATAATTTTCTTCAAAATTTGTGTTAATGTTGGTCCCTCTCTTTTCCTATCTTAGCTTTCCCAATATAAAGTTTAAAAAACCAGCTGTTAATATGAATGAAGTACCAATGATTAAGACTGGCGATATGTACATCTTACGAAGTATGTATATGCTCAAAGTCATCTTTTTGAAAGATACCCTCTTTTGGTTATAAAACCAACTTTCCTTGTATTGTATGCGTGCATGTCCTATGGATAAAACGAAGCAGTCATCCATGCTAGACTTTAATGAATAGTTGTTGTTGTTTTTGTAAAAATGTAATTATATGGCGGATTAGCAAGCAAATCTTCATCCCCACCATGTTACCTTTTTATCTTACGCAGAATATTCATGGAGGATTATACCTTTTTTTTCTCTTTTATCGTGAAAGGGTAAATATACAAATGATATATAAACTTATCGTCTGCCATCGAATCTGCCATATTCATTGCTAAAGCTTCATACCATCACTGCAAATGCATATTCCTTTCATTTTCTTTTCCTTACTTGAGAAAAAAGGGTCAAAAAGGAGTGCCAGAAAACACTTATGCACATGCATGCAATGTTGCTATATATAATCATGAATCATATCCACAAGATTCTCAAGCTTTCTTTTTCTGTTGAGTTGATCTAGAAAACTCTATGGGTTTTTAATAATTAAAATAAATTTGTTTCTATGATGGAAGTGATTAAAAGAAAAGATATTTGTAAATCAGTATGATTAGCATAATTAACATGAAGTTTAAGTTGATAATGATTACCTACACCTTTTATATGGCTTTGGGACCCTCTTACTTGACAATGATTTACAAAAATCTAGATAAACTAAACACTCACTTTTATCCTCTACCCAAGTCTCCATAGCTTCTTTTTCTTCTAGATTATTTCTACATACATATACCTATTCTGTATAATATATATATATATATATGTATATGTATACACTGCTAGTTATATTTCTACTGTTATAAGTGATAATATGATTGAAGAAGTAAAAGTGAATTTTTTTAATAAAGAAGTGTAACAATCAAACAGTAAATTAGTTCTTCTATTAAAAATTCTATCTATTTTTATTGTTAAAAACTAATCCATGTTTGTTAGTATGAGATATACATGACACATCATATGTTACTATTTGTTTATTCCGTTAGCTATGTCAAATTTTTACGGTACAAATAAATAATTTTTTTTAATAAAAAAGATTTAACTTTCTTTTTGATATAACGCACGGCACAATGATACTAAGGAGTAATTTTGCTTACTATTTTCTGCTAATAGTGAGAGTTTTAAGAGTTAACGCCATGGTAAGGGGAGACATAAGGGGAATGGTAGAGTTTGCAAAATTTTGGTCGTTGGGATTGGACAAAATAAAGATACTGCAAGATTTTTTTAATGTGAAAGCTGGAAAAAAAAATAACGAGGAGGGTAATGTGGGACAGTTCATATAATAACAAAAGAGAAATTCAGTGCAAAGGGAATCTAGTTCAAAAGCCAACATATGTAGTTGGGTTCTGTCTCTCACCGACCAAATGAAACCTTTGTTATGCGTGTTGTGTTTCCTAGGTTATTAACTTGTAGTAGCAAGCTCTATGAGGCAATTAGCATCTCGGACATGAAATCAAATAGCTTTATAATGGATGTAACTGAGTATTTACAAATTCAACAATTATTTTGGGAAGGTTGAAAAACATCTTCCAACTTACTGCCATCAGACTTGAAATTTATACTAAATCTCGTCACTAAATTTGTATTTATTTATTTAATAAATAAATTATTCACTTGTAATTCCTTCACAAAATGTTTTTTTTTTTTTTAACTCATTTGAGACAGACAACATTAAATTTGGTTCTAGTATGTTTGTCTATATACAACATTAATTTCATAGCATTGATCATTACGGATTGAAGAACCAAAGATTGTTGGAGATCAAGAGGACAACAAAGAGTGCATATGCCTAAAACACGGTGGTAGCACATGACTTCTATTATACCTAACATTTATACACTTTCATGCCATAAATAGCGCATCAACGCTACATTATTAAAGATAATCGTTGCATCAAATTCAGTTTTATTAATGCTTTCGATTTTCCAAGCTCATCAAAATTACATCGATATATAACGAGATGAATAGGAAATCGTAAAAGAAACAGAAGGAAACGAAGAGAAATAGAAATTAGAGAGAAAAATTCAAAGAGAGAGAGACCGAGAATTTTGTCAATGGAAATGCATAACCACCATTTCCCCTTGGTGCTTTAAAAGGAAAATAACGCCTTCAAAACAACCTGGCATCTATTAGTCCAACTGTCCCTTAACCACACTGTGTACCGTTTAATTTAACGGTTACTAACATCAAAACGAACCATTTTTTACTCAATCTGTCCCTAACAACAACGCACCGTATCTCTTAAAAATAAAAATCCAAACGTAACATTTATACAACCCGTATCAATCGCCGGAACCGAGTTACGAAGCATTACCGGAGTTTACACATCAAACAGACAGAAATTTCAAACATTTCATGTCATATAATATTAAAGTCATAAACCAATCAAACTCATATATATTGTCCCTTATTCGAGCCCTCGAGGCCCAAAATACGTGTTAGAAATAAGTCGGGACTAATTCGGAAACTCAGAGAATTTTTCGGAATACATTAAAAATTTTCAACACTGCAGGGGTCACACGGCCGTGTGGTCAGGCCGTGTGACTCACACGGTCGGAAGACACGCCCGTGTCTCAGGCCGTGTAAGCATTCGAAATAAGGACACACGGCCATATCCTAGCCCGTGTCCGTGCCCGTGTAACTCTCTGACTTGGGTCACACAGCCAAACCACATGCCAGTGTGCCAGGCCGTGTACCCTTTCGAAATAGCCTCGCACGCCCGTGTGCTAGCCGTGTGTCTTACACGGACGAGTCACACGCTCGTGTGTCTGGCTGTATGGATCTAAAATGTGTTTTTAACAACAATTTTTCCATTTTCTACATGCTTGGACATTAAACAACTCAAAAACTATTCATTTAACCATTTCAAAACACGATCAAACACATTCAAAACATGCCAAAACAATCATCCTAGGTGCCTAACCAATGTACCATCATTGGTACCACATTTATATCATCAATTCATATCATCAAAGCATCATTCAAATCCAAATTATAAACAAACCAAATTTAATCCATTTTTCCTAGTTCATAAGCACTTAAACACCAACTTAAATTCACATGCACATATTTAGATTTGGTTCAATTGACCATGCCATAATATGACTTCAAAAACAAACACATGTTTATATATATATACCAAACCAATATTAAACTTATAACATCATTTACAATCAATCCACGAAATAACTATTATTTAGACATCCTAGGTACATGCCGACACAAAAGATAAACATCACCACATTTGAGTTCAGGATCGTTGTTGGATGCTGAATCGACGTTCAAAAGTTAAGTACCTAACCTGCGCACAGAAAACAAAACCGTACGCTGAGCAAAACTCAGTGGTATTTCTATAATACGAATCTTTAAAGATAAGATAATATAATATGCACAATTGAATTTTAAGCACATATTAATGTCTAATATCATGACTATCATATGCTATCATATTTCATTTGTTGAACAATGTCCCAATTCACACAATTGCTATATCAATAATTATTCACATATCAAACCATATTTATTTGTACAATGACATTAGCCATTCAATACTTAATTCATGAACACATCATTTCATACCATACTCAATTCTCATCACTTGCTATACAATAGCTTTTCACAATTTGATCCACATATCATTTAAACAATAGCATTAGCCATTCCATATTCAATTCATGAATATATAACTCATATATTCCATGTATTTACAACATATTTCACATTCTATTTTCAATTCACTATATCACTTCCATTTCTCATACCATGCCATTTCAATATCAATTCTAGAACTTTATTATTTATTTACCCCTATTAACACGACTCGGACTCGGACGGATACACGGATCCAACCAACACACCAGTTTGGCACCCAGTGCCTCATCGGATAAATCCGAAGTAGTAATTGCACCCAGCGCTATATAAATTGACACCCAGTGTCTCATCAGTTAAACCGAAATAAATTGGCACCCAGTGCCTCATCAACTCGAAGTCGAAAAAATCCCTAAACTCTTCCTATCCTATGGCATGTCATTTATATCCAACTCAGCCCGATACAGTTAATAGGGTTTAATTTCACATTTCATATGCAACCAATATCAAATATTAAGTTTTCATATAATCACATATACACATGAATTCAATTCAATCTATAACAATCAATATCCAACTTTCACATTAACAAAAATATTCATTTCACTCAACTATCAAAATGTCAATTACTCACCTCAACACTTACCATATGTATTAAATTGAATTACAACAATAAACAACTAAATTTGGATTATAGAAATACAAACCAGAAATTCTGAGCTATTCGACGTCGATTTTATCTTTCCTCTTTTTAGTCGAGGATTCCGGTACAATGTTAGCTACGAAATTAAAACAATTAAAATTCATCAATATAACACAATTCAATTTCATATTGAATATTTCAATTTTGACTCAATATTTGCCCAAATTTCAATTTAGTCCCTAAACCGAGACTAATTTTTATTCTTCACAATTAATCTTATATTTTCATACAAATTCTACTTTAAACTAAATTTAACTCCCTATTTTCACTTAAACTCCTAAATTTTAAATTTTTCACAATTTAGTCCCTATAACTCAAAATTTACAATTTATTCTATAATTTAATCCTTTTTCACTTCTAGCGTAAAATCTATCAATTTAATTCCTATTACTAAAATTATTCAACATTAACAACATTTAAAAACTCAATCAATACTAAAATTTCGACATGGGTCGGATAATACTTAACACCGAGATTTTAAAAAAATACAAATTATAAGAAAATGGGACTAAATTGACTAACCAATTGAACTTGAAAACTTTGAAATCCCTAAGCGTTTGCATCTGTTTCTTTCCCTTTTCTTTCTTTTTCTTTCTTTATTTTCTTTAAAATTTTGGTTTTGCTTTTGTCTTTCTTTATTTCTTTTATTACTTTTGTTTTATTATAATTATATGATATATATATATATATACTTAATACTTAAGAAAAATTTAATTATTATAATATATATAATAAATTTACAAATATCTTACCTATCCCACTAAAGAAATAATGGTAAAATTACTTCTTTAGTCCCTTTAATTATTCTTTAATCTATAATTCAACTTTCACCCTATATGCAATTTAGTCCTTATACCTAATTACTTTTAATTTCTGCAAATTCACTTAACCGAAATCTAATTAACTACACAACTAGCTTCGTAAATATTAATAAATATTTACGAGTCTGATTTATGGAAACGGAGTTCCGGAAATGCACTTTTTTTTTCAATTTGGTCCTTTTTAATTAATTAACTATCGAAACATTAAATTTTTTTAACGAAACTTTAATACCACCTTAAATGACACTCCGCAAATATTTATAAAAATATTTACGGCTCGGTTTATAAAAATAAGGTCTCGATACCTCATTTTTTAAAACTACTTGAACTTAATAAATCACTTATATAACATAAATTATCAAATCAAAAACATATTTAAAAATCACACTTGTCTCGTAAATATTAAATAATAATATTTACGAACTTACTCGTCGGATTTGGTGACCCCGAAACCACTGAGAAACAGGCTGTTACACAACCAACAAAATAACTAAAATAAAAAATTTATAAAATCCCTATATTATTCAGCTGATGCTGATGCTCAACTGCGGCTAAACTTTTCTTCCATAACATGATATAGATACAAATCATATCTTAACTGAAGTTTAAATTGAACTCTATTAAAATACCAAATGTTTTATGAATAACTCACTTTCAACCCTTTTATAACAAACAATATAAGAGATAAACCATTAATCATTATGCTAAAACGTCCATCAAATTGAGATTTGAGTACTTAAAGAGATTAAATTTAGAGGATATCCCCAAGCCCCACAAATGAGGATCTCTCGACTATCGTCCACAATTGGTATAATGGTTTCAGGCAACCACCAATTGGAATCTTGACTGAGCCAACGAACCAAGGACGGCTATATTTTTTTCCCTTCTTTGGACCAGTGCTTTCTGCCCTTTTAAGTCTTTAAAGTCTTAGCTCTAACTTTATGTACTTGGGTTCCCTTTGAAAGGATATTGGAGATTAATGTACGATTTTTTTTACGATTTTACCCCATTTTCAATAAATCCGATTTAATTTTTTTGTAATTTTCTTGTCTATTTTATGGTTCATATTTAGGATTTGGAGTTGCCCCTTCCAATAATGTCGTCTTCAAGGTTTGAATATGCGTTCTTAATTTATTTTACTTAAATAAAGTGTATGAGGGTAAAAGTAAGACACATTTGTATTAGGAGTTAGATTGCATTTTATCCCTTCAACTCAAAAAATGGGTAAATTAATCATTGTATATTAGATCAAAGTTCAAATTGGTCCTTTCTGTTAAAAAGCTCATCTAGTTGTACTGTTAAAAACTAATGTAGCTGATAGAATAATCAAATAGTGACATGTGACATACTATGTGTACCTCATGCTAACATACATGACCAGTTCTTAACCGCAAAAATAGATGTAATTTTTAAGAAAAGGGCCAATTCAGTTTTTAATTTAACGTGCAGAGACTATTTTTTTATTTTTTTAATGCAATCCGACTCCTAATACAAGTTTCCATAATACTTTTACCAATATATTAATATCAAAACAAAAAAGGCTTTTGTTTACTGGTAGGAAACTAATAACTTGTACTTAAAAAAAAAAAAAAAAAAAACTTAGACTCACGGTGAAAGCCCATTTGAGTGGTAGGAGAACTTGGGGTTTGAGCTCAAGCCTTGTCTCTCTTTTCTTTAAAGTGTCTTAGACTTGGGCTTGGACCCAAATAGAAAATCAAAGGCCGAACTATGGCCTTAACTTTCCGTTGAAGAAAAATGGAATATATAAAAATACACCATTCACCTACTATTTCTACAGTTACTTCTGCACCATTGCTGTCCTTTTCAGCATCAACTTCCTGGAATCATGCTTGCTATGAGACAATACACCTTTTCATATTTGATGGGATAACTTCCCACTATCCATTTTCTTAAAACATCGGAATATTTATGGTTTATTTCCTTCAAAAAGCAAATTGGAATTTTAAAAAGGGGATGGGATAAGAATATAATTGCAAAAGTGCAAACTTCTAATATATTAACATATTTTCTTCTTCAAAACTTGTTTTTTTCCTTGTGAAGAATAATTACATATTCCAATAGATAAAATTTATTTATAATCCACATATCCATATATGATTACCCGATAAAACAATGTAGTTTTCTGTAAGATATTTCTAGATTTTTATTCTTTTGCTTTCCAATCATGGTTTTTGTCCTTTTGTTATACTCTAATTTTTATATAATTTAATTTTTTTTATTTTTTATAATGTTATTAATTAATTCAAATAATCAATACCTTCAGACATGTTTTACATAAAAAAACACACATTTAAAACAACATGTCAAACTTACAAAAACACTTTGACGAGTGGATAGTGCTTTCAAATTGAAGTAATTTAATTTATTCAAAATAATGCATTATTATTGTCTGCTTTAGTCTGCTCCTTGTGGCACGTTTTTTGTTTTTTCTTGTCTTTCTTTTCTTTTCTGCAAAAACTTTTGTTTGTTCTTTTGTTTGATTGATCGAGTTTGGTTACATGGAAAATGAAATGGCGAACTTAAATCTTGATGAAGGAGAAGAGGAGGCCTGGATATTCAAGGAGGAAATAGGATTAGCCAAATCAACTTTCGAATATTGTATCATGGGTTGTTTTTAAACGGCGAGTGTAGTCTATTTTCAAGCAATGAGAAATACCATGGCAAATCTATGACGCCCTTTAGGAGGCGTTACCATTTTGGATCTAGGAGAGAAAAGATATTTATTCAAGTTTTATAACCAGTTGGACTTAGATCGGGTTATAAATGGCACACCATGGACCTTCAACAACCATCTTCTGGTATTCAATCTATTGAAAGAAGACAAGGATTCGTTACAAGTGGCATTGGTTTTTTCACATTTTTGGGTTCAAATTCATGACCTTTCATCGGGGTTTTTTTTTAGAGTATCGCCAAGCAATTCAAGAATTTCATTGGGGAGTTTGTGCATTACAATGCAAAACAGTCGAATTGGGGCTATAAAAGTTATTTACAAATTCGGGTTAAGATTGATATTCGAAAGCCTTTGAAACGTCAAAAGAAAATCATGCTCACTTCTACAAAATTTACCTATGCTAGATTTCAATACGAAAGGTTATCCTTGTTATGTTTTTTGTGTGGGTGTCTTGGGCATAGTGATAACTTCTATCATGTTCGATTAACAGCCGATGGAAAGGACATAGAGTTAGATTGGGATCTGTCCTTCCGTGCGTCTACAAGGAGGGCAACTACTAGAACTAGTGTTTGGTTGCGAGAGGAAGGTAACAATGTGGTTTTGGGGAACAAATCTAGACTAGGCAATCAGGAGAGTAATTTTCGGCGGGAGAATCAAATTAGGCAGTAGGCGGATTGGACACACAAATTTGATCCAATTCGTGGCTTAAATCTAGAAGGAAAATCTGTAATATTCCGTTTTTCAGTGGTGACAGAACAATAGTTTTGGAACCACAAATTTTGGCATGTTGGTTCGTAAATATTATATAATTAATATTTGATTAAGAAATTTTAACGTTTAGACAACTAATTAAAGAAAGAGGATTAAATTGCAAAAAGTATAAAAGTTAATAACTATTGATCTTTTAGTGTCGATTTGATAATTCTATCAATGAGGGGGTTTATTATGGTAATTAAACCATCCCAATTGTTAGTGGACAATAATGGAGAAAATTAAATTGGTTAAAACATGTTATAATGGTAATTTTGTAATTTAATTGAAATTAAGTTTAAAACAAAATTTAAGAAAACACCATCTTTTTTATTCTCACTTGTTTTGGCCGAAAACACCATGGGAGTAAAAGATTGGAGGTTCGGCTAGCACATCTCTTTGCATGAGTGAGATTTTTAGTCTCATTTTTAATGAATTTTATGTTTTTAATATCGTTACAAATAAGTCTAGCTAAATCGTACCTTTATTTTTAAAACTATTAAAAATTTTGAATGTTTCCATTGATGAATATTGATTTTTCTTGATGTTAATGATGTGTTTGAAGTCTTGGTTGTGATTTTGGATTGTTTTGTAAAGTGATTTTTGTTAGTTTTTAGTTAAAGGATTAAATTGTTAAAATGTTAAAAACCTCATGGTATAATGGTGAAATAGTGTTATTTTAGGGACTTTTTTGAAGCCTTAAATATTCGGATGGATAGGGTGATTTTTAAAAGTGGCTAATTTGACGATTTTCGGGTTAAGGGACTAAATCGCATGAAGTGTAAAAGTTAGGGGCAATTGCGTCATTTTTGTAAATAGAAGGGTACAAATTTTAGAATTTATAAATATATGAAATTTAAGCTAATAAATGAAATAAATTATATTTTAGATCAAGATTTTGTTGATATATGGGGAAAAGAAAAAGTAGCGGAGTAGCCCCTGAACTTCTACAGCCATTGTGATTTAGCCTAGGTAAGTTCGTAGTGGCTTGTTTCTTATTGCAATTAGCTTATAATTTATATTGCTATTGGTTTATAAATTGATTATAGATATACTACAATGTAAGCTTCAAATGTTAAATAGATGCATAAGAAATTGAGAAAGATTATTATTATGGTGATTGAATTGTATTAAGTCTATATATGAATGAAGTGAATTGGATAGTATTTACGGAAATGAGGGCGTGCTCCTGTTTGTACTTTGGTACCCATGAATGCACTTTAGTGCCTTAGAATTGCATCATTGATGCCTCTGAAAATGGAATATTGAACTATTGTACAAACCGGGTTTAATTAATTTAAAGTAAAAATTATACTATGACCTTACTAGGCTATGTAACCTTATGCTTTTCTCATGTTGTTTTGTAGATAATTGTTGCTGACCGTTTGGAAGGATCAACCTCAAAGCTCACACTATCCATCTATTTTGGTAGTTTTTGTATCTCATTTTGGGTTGTGGCATGTATATAGGATTTTGTTGAAAGAATGTTAGTGTTAATAGTTATGGATGCTATAGAAGGTTAATTAACTCTTTGGAGTGTATCATGTAATGTTGAATTATGATACCTATATATATTGATGATTATCATGATGTGTGTTTAGCTTAAAAATATTTATATATGTGGTTAAGATGGTTTATATAGTTATGGTTGTTGTCATGAAAAATCTTGGATAAAGTGTAATGTTAAATTTTCTTATAAATTAGGGTGCCTATGTATGGCATACTGGTTAGAATTTATAGGTTATTGATTTGGTATATTGGTGTGTGTTTAAGGCGTGTTTTGAGCTATTGAATGAATAAGAAAATTATGTGTCTTGTTAAGCAAGGATAAGTGTTGAAATGGCTTGTTATATGGGTTAAATTTGGTGTACACGACCTGGGACATGGGCTATCACATGGCCGTGTGCCACACACAGCTTGACCACACGGTCGTGTGTAATTTATAAAATAGGTGCAGGTTTACACGATCTGAGACATGGTCGTGTGTCTTAAGTCAGTGAGTTACACGAGCTAGCACACGGCCTGCGACACGGCTGTGTAAGCCAAGTCAATAAGTTATACGGTCTATGACACGGGCTGGAACACGATCGTGTGTCTTTACTTTGAATGCTCACACGGTCTGAGCTGTGTCACACGGCTGTGTGACCCCTATTTTCCAAATTTTCAAGTTTTTTTCCTAAAATTTATGTTTTGATTCATTTTGATCCCCGACTACTTTCAAACTAATTTTAGGGTCCCGTAAAATCGAATTAAGGCCCATATGAATATTTATTCTATGATTTAATATATGTTTATTAATTGATTAAATATTTGTTCAAAATTAAGATAAATTATTCTGTTTTGTTCTGTAACACTCCAATCCTTAATTCGGTAATGGAGACAGGATATGGGTGTTACAAAATCAATTTTAATTGATGACAAAAAAGGGGAATATCCAAGTGGGGCCAAGTCAATTATGATGGAACATGATATTGAGGAAAATCCACTAGTGGATATTGAAGGAAAAAAGAGACAACGTGTCTTGATTCATGCGTCAAATGTTTCTGACCTTTCTGATTCAATGGTACATAGTGATGAGCACACGCCAACTGCTCAACAAAGGATATCGACGGCCGTTGGCAGACTGGTCGACCAAAAGCAATAAAGCTCATGTGTTGGAATGTCCGTGGAGTGGGGAGCTCATGGGCAATAAGAAGACTTCAGCATACACTAAAGATTTATCGTCCCCAAATTGTTTTCTTCATGGAGACAAAGGTTAATTCAAGACAAATGGAGAAAAATTCATAGGAAATGTGGTTTTTTAAATGGGATTGATGTAGCGGCTGATGGTACACAGGGTGGTCATTGTTTGGGATGAAATACGAACAATACCATAATTCTTAGGAATTATCCAATAAATCATATTGATGTTGAAGTGTAGACAAACGACAAAAATATGAATTGGCGATTTATGGGGTTCTATGGTTCGCCAAATGTGAGATTTAAAGGAGATTCTTGGAATCTCTTTAAAGAACTTGGACGAGATCAGGGTCTACCGTGGATAGTTTACGGAGACTTCAATGAGATATTGTATTCTTTTGAAAAAAAAAAGGGAGGATTGCTACGGGAAGAAGAACGTATAAGGATTTTCCGTGAAACTTTAATCGAATGCCAATTAAAGGACTTGAGATATACGGGGCATTGGTTTCTTGGGAGAGAGGGAACTAATCAGAGATTAATATTCGGGAAAGATTGGACAGGAGAGTTACGAACTCGGCACGGTTCTTGGCTTTCCTCGACTTCTCAGTCAAACATCTACCATATTCGTTCTCTAATCACTACCTGCTACTCATACACACCAATCAAGATGAACAGAGATCGACGAAGCATGGTTTCAAGTTTGAAGCGTGGTTGACTCAGGAGGAATCATGTGAAGAAGAAATTAGGCGATTCTGGGAAGGCAACCATGGACATATAGCAGATCATCTCAATAAAATCAGAAAGGGTTTGTAAAAATGGGCGAATGGGTTAAGGAAAAACGCAAAGGGAGTTTCAATGAGGCTTCATGAGCGATTGGAACAGTTGAATGGGGAAGAGCGATATGATGATACAATTGGGGAGATGATCGATACAAAATTGTTTTTGAATATAGAGATTGATAAAGAGGAAATTTATTGGGAGCAAAGGGCTCGTGCAAATTGGTTAAAGCTTGGTGATTAAATACAACTTTTTTTCATAGATTTTCTTCTCAACAACGAAGAACAAATCAAATTCAGGGTTTGAAAGGATTAGATGATCAGCTTGTTACTACTAAGGAGGATTTGGACAAGATTGCAAAAGAGTACTTTCAAGGATTATTTACCCCCAAAGGTACGGGTAATCTTGAATGTATTTTGGCGGGAGTTAAACGAAGCATTTCAGATAACATAAATCAAATCCTCACGGTGGAATATAGTTTAGAGGAGATTTCTATGGCTTTGAAGGATATGACCCTAACAAAAGCACCGAGAGTAGATGGTTTACCTGCCTTATTTTTCTAAAGATATTGGCAAATTATGGGTCCTGATGTTGGCCAATTTTTTCTGGATGTTCTTAATAGAGGTACCTCTCCTGCATCTGTTAATTCTACACAGATTGTGCTTATCCCAAAAACTAAACATCCTGATAATTTGTTAAATTTTAGACCTATCAGCTTATGTACTGTAATTTACAAAATAATTTCAAAAACAGATGCAAATCGCTTCCAAAAGGTGTTAGATGTTTGTATAGATGAATCTCAAAGCACTTTTATCCTAGGAAGACTGATTATAGATAATGTTTTGCTGGCTTATGAAATTTTCTATTCCTTTAAACAACGAAGAATGAGAATGAAAAGATATATGACACTCAAACTAGACATGAGTCAAGCTTATGATAGAGTTGAGTGGGCTTTCTTACGAGATATGATATTAAGAATGGGCTTTGAGTCATCATAGGTGGATTTTATTATGTAATGTGTTACCATTGTGTCTTATACGATTTCTATAAATGGGGAAAAAGGTTCATTATTCAAGCCAGAAAGAGATCTTCAACAGGGGGACCCAATTAGTCCTTACCTCTTCCAGATTTATAGTGAAGAGCTTTCATCTCTGATGCGGTTAGCGAAGGAGAAAGGTTTGGTAAGGGGTGCAAAAATATGTCGAATGAGACTAGAAGTTACTCATTTACTTTTTGCATATGACTACATCTTTTTTTGTGAGACAAATGGAAGAAGTGTTAATGCATTACAGGAAATTCTAAAAAATACGATAAATGCTCTGGACAGTGTGTTAATTTTGATAAGTCCTTCTTATTTTTCAATTCAAACGTTACTGAAGATGTCAAGCATTCAGTGTCACAAAGGTTGAGTGTTTTATTTTCATCAGACCTTGAAAAATATCTTGGGCTTCCGAACATGGTGGACAGGAAGAAGAAAATGACTTTTCAAGTGTTGAAAGATAGAATGGTTAAGAGAATTAATAGTTGGTATGTTAAACCCTTTTCACAAGGGAAATATGTATTCATTAAAAGTGTGCTTCAGGACATACCAATGTATTAAATGTCATGTTTCTTAATTCATGTTTCTCTTTGTACGGATCTGGAGCTTATTATCAGTAGATATTGGTGGCAAAATGTTAAGGGGAAAAGGGGCATACACTGATGTGAATGGAAGAATCTATGTGACCTAAAGGAGGATGGGGGTTTGGGATTCTGGAATTTAACAAAGTTTAATGTTGCTTTGCTTGCAAAGCAAGGATGGCGTTTGGCTAAATAACCAAATTCTCTTCTAGCGTAGACGCTAAAGGCAAAATACTACCCAGAGACTACCTTTATGAGATCGAATCTAGGAAAGAATCCATTCTATACCTAGAAAAGTGTATGGCCCATCAAGCGAGTGCTGCAAAAGAGGATGTGCTGGCAAGTGGCGGCAGGGACTAATATCTAAATTTGAGAGGATGTGTGGTTACCGAGATTTGTGGATTTCAAAGTTCACAACAGTGATAGGATTAGTGATCTGAATGCAATCTCAGAACTAATAGATAGAGAACAAATATGCCGGAGGAGAGATCTTATTACCAGAAATTTTTCCCCAGAAGAAGTTGAGCGCATCCTTTGTATTCTACTATCCCAGCACACCCAGGAAGATAGGTTGGTCTGGAGGGACAAGACAACCGGTGAGTACACTGTGAGGAGTGGTTACAAGAGATTATTACAGTGAGAGGATACATCTGAGCCTATTACAATAACAATTACACCATTCTCTACAAAAAACTATGACAGATAAATTTGCCATAAAAAATCAAGATTACAATATGGAGGCTATTTAACAACTACATTCCAATGTATGGTAATCTCTACTACAAAAGGCTTCGAAGCTCATCAGTTTGTCCTCGGTGCTCAGATGGAACTGAAACGACAAAACATGTATTATGTGACTATATTACTATAAAAGAAATATGGCATCAATTATTAGGAAACTGCAAATAGATCAAGATGACAGATTTGTTATAAGTGCCTACATTACGGACTCGAAGGAGATAAGTAAGAAGTTGGACAGATATTATTTTGAACATGAATTGAGGAAAGCAAATACCTTAGCACATACCATTGCTACAGAAGGGATGAGAAGAGTAGAAAACACTTATCCGGAAGGAAGGGTCCCTGATTTTATGGTAGCAGAAGCGAAGCATGATAGAAGACGATGATGAGAGCCAAGTCGAGAAACCGAGATGCTGAAAGAGCTACAATGAAAATTGTGAAATCTTGATTTTGACTGTAACAGCCCGATTTTAGGGCTAGTCGGAACAGTGGTTTTTGAACCACTAATTCGAGGTCGGAGAAAATTATTTTAATGTTATTTTATGGGTTATAGCATGATTACATAGGTGCATGAAAATTTTGGTGCTTTAATTTTTACGATTTCATGCTTAATCGCGAAAAAGGACTACATCGCATAAAGTGCGAAAGTTCTATTTTACAAGCTAAAGGTGTCAAAAAGCTATAGAATATTAATTGGAGGTTCTTAAAGTGCAATTATACCCCTAGAGATAGGATGGCCGGCCATAAGAGACAAACAATGTCAAATTGGTCAAAGTTGTTGAAATTAGGTGGACTAAATTGATATTTTATAATAAAATAAAGAAAAGAAAAATATCATCTTTTCTTCACTTCTTCTCCACCGAAAATCACCAGCAAAATAGGGGTTTGAGAGCTCAAAAATTTCAGCAAGCTTTTCTCCTTACAAGTAAGTGATTTGATGATCATTTCTTGATATTTTTTGTACTTTTGGAACCCCTAAAGCTTAAGCTAGCTAAAGAGGGGACTATTTTGCAAAATGGTTAGAGTTTTTCCATGTGAGAATTTATGTTGTTTGCTGCATTTTTATTTAAGAAAATGAGTCTTAGTTGTTAGATAAACAACTTTTGTGAAAGGTGTTTCCATGAAAACACCTAAAAGGACCTTTTTGTAAAGGTTATAAAATAGGTGTTAAATGTGTGAAATAATGAGTATTGAGGGTTTCCATAAGAGTAATAAATGTTCATCTAGGCTTGTAAAATGAGGAAATTTGATTAGCATTGAATTACGAGCTTAGGGGTAAAATGGTCATTTTGTGAAAGCCTGAGGGCAAAATGGTAATTTTGCCAAAGTATGAGTATTGAAATGTATTGGTTAATGTGATAATTAAACGAGCTAATTTGCTATTATAGATCAAGAAGAACGAGGGATTAACCTTGACCGAGGGAAAGGCAAGGTATCGGATTAGATAGGTAAATTGGCCTATTTTGTAACCGAGGTAAGTTTGTGTGTAATAAGTTCAACATCATGCTAGTATGTTTTAAACGTGTTTGATATTTGTGAAAATGTATAATATTTTTTATGAAATTGAATAATGGTGTTGAATGAGAAAATGATGAAAATTGTGGAATTGAAGTCCCGATTGGACTTTAAGAATTGAAATGATATCATCCTTGAGATTGGTAAGGTCCCGTATAAGACCATGTCTGGGAAATGGCCTCGGCACCGAATTGAGATCTCGTATAAGACCATATCTGGGATATGGCATTGGCATCTAATATGAAAATCGTATAAGACCATATCTGAGATATGGCATCGACAATCGATATGAGATCCAGTATAAGACCATATCTGGGATATGGCATCGGCATCTTGGGATGACCCCATGTAAGACCACATATGGGATGTGGCATTGGCGTCGTATCTATGTGAATGATAATGATCATGTGTTTTAGAGTATTCCTAGTGATTCAATGGGGTAAATAGTTAAGCTTGAAATAGAGATGAGATTAGTGCTAAAGCTATGTGATTAAGTGATACAGGTACACGTGAGAAATTCACGAGAAATGTTTACGATATGTGACATGATATGTAATCGGTAAGAGTAAGCATGAGTAAGTTATGGCAAAGTGCTTAAGACTTTGTGTTGTTATTCAATGCCATGAATGGATGACATTATGAGCCTTATGTTGCTATTTATTTCATGCAAACTTACTAAGCTTTATGCTTACCCCTCTCATTTCCCTTTTCCTTATAGTATTGCCAAGATAACTCAGGGATCGTGGGACGTCGGAGTTCAAAATCACACTATCGACTTCTCTTTGGTATAGCAAAGTTAGACTTATTTTGAGTATGGCATGTATAGGACTTGGTCATATTTGTTAGCCAAAGTGTTGGCTATTAATGTTGTTCAATTCATTTTGTAAATGGTCATTGGAAATTGGCCAATACTTGACAAGTTTTTTTATTCAATGATGAGGAAGTTCATGAAGTGCATATTTGTGTGGATGTCTCAATTTTGGGTTCTTAGAAGTGCCTTATGGTCATGATGTATGTTGAATTGAAATGGTATAAGTGTGGTTGCTTTGTAGGGTGGCAATTGGCTTGGTAGATAGCCTTATAATTGTCCACACGGGTAGACACACGGGCGTGTGTCTAGGCCGTGTGTAACCCACAGTCAGCCCCATGGGCGTGTTGATAGCCGTCTGTACCCCTGCATGCTAAGTTGGCAAGTCAGTATGCTCAGTAGTAACTAAACGGGTGGAGACACGGCCATGTGTCTCAACCGTGTAGGAGACACGGCCTAAGACATGGGCATGTGCCCAGGCCGTGTGAAGTCTGCACTTGAAATTAGGAATTTAATTCGACACACGGTCTAAGGACACGGGCGTGTGCCTTGGCCGTGTGACCTTATTGAGATGATGACGTCATAAACAAAATGTCAAGGTTTTCACACACGGGAGAAGACACGGGCGTGTCATGGTCGTATAAAGGACACGGGCTATGGACACGGGCGTGTGTCAGGCCGTGTGAGAACCCCTGTAGGTTCGAAATGAGAAATAATTCCACACGGGTGTGGAACACGGGTATGTGATACGCCACACGGGCGTGTCCCACTCTTCACACGGGCGTGTGGCCCTGTTTTATGTCAAAAAAAAATTAAGTGTTTGAAAGTTTCTGGTTTGGTCCCAAACTATTCCGAGTGCAAACTTAGGGTCTCATGGACCTATAATAAGGACATTATGGTCTCGAATGAAAAGTTTTAGTTTGAAATGAAGTTTTTATGGATTGATATTATAAGATTGAGCAAGATAAGTACGGTAACGCCTCATACCTGGTTCAGGTGTCGAATACGGATAAGGGGTGTTACATTGACTGTCTCTAATTTTTGGCTTTCTTGTTGGAAGAGACGATAGGTTTTCTAAATGGGTTTTTGGTTCTGAAATGTCTTTTGTAAAATGGGGGGAGAAAACCTATCTTTTTAGGTTGGACTGTTTGGCTTCCCTAAGAGCCACATATTTGTGTCAGTTACTTTAATGTTTTTCTGTATGCTTTTCAAATTAATAAATGAGTCCAACTAATTCTCAAAAAAAAAACATGTGACCATGATTTTTTGTACGTTGATATTTTAATGAGAATAATTAACTATTTGGACTAACTATAAAAGAACATGGATCAAATTATACTAAATTGAGGATCAAATTATACTAAATTGAAGTAGAGAGACTAAAACCCTAGTTTTAGCATGGTAAACGTAAGAGGCGTCCTAAAAAATTATAATTAAGTCCTTTAATTTCTTTTACAATTTTACTTTAACTCTAAAACTTTTAAAACTTTTAATTAAGCCCTACAAAAGTTTTTAAAATGTTAAAAAATTCATTAATTATTAAAAAATTTAATTAGATCCCTAAAGCTTTAATTTACTACTGTGATTACAACCAATAGCCAAATGCCATTCAATAAAGCAAACCATACATTAAAATTGAACCCAGTTGTCATTACAGACAGAAGCGTGTTGGAATCTAATCCTATCTTTGTTGAAAGACAAAATGGTCCTACCACTCACAACCCATGGCATCTTTTTGCCTTTCTTTTTTTCTATATAAACCCACATTTGTTTAGTCTATACTTCTAATATCTTAGCCTAAAGGCATTAATTACATTATGAAGCCTCAAAGCCTCTCCGGTGATAACAATAGTAATAATAATTCAGTGATGGCTGAATCAAAGGGGAGGATGATGATCAGGGAAAGGGTGAAGCAAGCATGCGAGGCGGCCATGGATGCCATGGCTAAGAAAGGGGTTCAAAGAGGACATAGGGTTCTTATTTCCAAAGAAATAGAGAGACGAAATGGGAGCCACTATGCTGATGAACCCATAAGAACCATGATGTTCTTGGGTTCTTGGAGCCACACCTAGCTAGCTTCTCTTCTGTTTTTTATTTTTTTTTTAATGATAATCTCTTGTAGAGTTGGAGGTGTTTTCATGAAGATAGTGCAACTATATATAGGGTTTCTGATTTGTTAAAATATAGGCCTAAAATATCAAGAGTTGATTGATTTAAAAGTATAAACTGTGGAAATAAATAAGGATATAAAACTATTGTTAATTAAATAAGGATATAAAACTATTGTTAATTATGATGGTGGTGGTGGTGATGGTGGTGAAATGAAGTGCTTTGTATAAGTTGTTGATGTACTAATATATTTTTGCAAATTCCTTTTTGTGCCTTTCTGATCTGATAAAGTTAAAGAGGAGAGAAGGGAATTTGTTTATTATGGATAATGGTATTTTATGAGAAACATTTAGGGTATTATGATTAATTTAGCTATTAAAGTTTATTTATTTTCTTACTTTGGTCTTAATTATTTTTTTGTCACTTTGGTTTTAATTATTGTTTTATCATTTTAGTTCTTAATTTTTTAAATTTAGTCAAATTGTTTTGTTGTACTGTTAAAATTTTATTAAACTATTAAAATTTTAATGACACTAACGAGGCAGCGCAAGTGGTAGTCTGTATGTACTTTATTAATTTTTTGAAATTTTATAAAGTATATGAATTGTCAATCGATAATGCCAGTGCCGTTAAAACTTTCATAGTCCAGACAACTTTTAGATTTAGGAAAATGCAATTGGACTAAAATTTGAAGGTCAAAGATCAAAATGACAAAAGAAGTAAACATTAAAGGTTAAATTTATTTTTAAAACGTGTAATGTAATCTCTTATTTGGGTTAAAATCTACTCTATTACTTTTTCATCTATTAAAATCTAATACCATAATCATCATAATACATATGTATATATTAAAGGTAATTAAATATTAATGGATGGATGTTAGTTAAATTATGATTTTGTATGCTACTGGAGTTAACAATTTTTTAATTAATGTAGTTAAGATGAGTTTCGTCTAATCATATGTTGGCATATAATAAACATGGTCATGTTATCATCACACAACTTATTAAAGTTTCACATGTGGTATCACATCTCATAAATTTTATAAATGTATAATTAGTGGTATCACATCTCAGGAATTTTGAGATCCAAGCTTTAAGTTAGTGTACTTTTTTAGTCTATATTTTATTTTGATTTAATTGATATATTGATTATAATTATGATTGTGTTTGTTTGTTGTATTAATTGTAGTTATACGAATGTTATATTAATTGAATTTGTAAAAATATTTAAAATTAGTTTGAAATATATTTTTAAAATTGAAAGGAAAATAATTAAAGAGTAAATTTTATAAAACAAAACTTATGTTTCAAAAATAAATAATATTTTAGAAAATAGTTAAAAAATATACATAAATTTTATTTTATAATAATAAAAGAAATCATATTTTATCATGTTTGATAGTTTTATTTTTAAAATGTACAATTTCAGATATTGATTTATATTTGATGCGTGTGTAAATTTATACATTCTCTGTCTGCAAATAATAAGATGTCACTAATTAAAAGAAATTTAAAAAAAACCATACTTATTTTCTATTATTTCTAAAATAATTTATTAATTTATGATTGAAGTGTTTTAATATAGTTTACTCACACATTATGAATTTATACAAAGATAATGCATCAAAATGCAAACTTTTTATACATATATTAATTATATTTTATAAGATGATATGATATTCAAAATTTATATGATAACATGGCTTGCAATCAATCATACGTTGACAGAAAGTAGGGACAATGCTAAGGGATAGGTAGGGTGTTGGTCCTCCCAAAATGGAAAATTATTATTTTAGTCCCTTAAAAATTTATTTAATAGTAAAAATATATTGACTCTCAAAATTGAAATTTTTTTAATTTAAACCCTTTAAAATTCTAAAATAACAAGCATATATAAAGATGAAATTATATTTTAACCCTTTTAATTTTGCCCCCAAAGATGAATTTTTGGCTTCGTCCTTGACAAAGAGATAAGTAATGGCCAAATAATGGGTGTTGTTGTGGGGGAGAAGGAAACATTGTAGGATTACCTGTTTCATTGCCGCTGCTGAAGGCAGCTCATACAAGCTATGATGGTAACTGATTATTTTCGCAATTTTTAGCTGCACAAACCTTTTAAATTATTCTGTTTTGGCCTAACCAAGTAAAATATTTGATTATGCATCCTTGTCTTTGCTTCTCCCAGAAACAAACGTAGCAATCAGGTATGGCTATAACTTAAAAAGTTTTTTGCTGTGTTAAGCACTATACAACCTCAAATATCCATAGTACGACCATGTTTGAATATGTACAACTATTAGTCTTTGGAAATAAAAGTATAGCTTGACTGTTGTTTTTTTTGCTGCATATCAAATGAGTGATGTTGTTGGGTTCCTTTGTTTAGGTCATTGAGGAATGATGTCATCTGGTTGTTTGAAGTGGCGATGCATGGTTTGCTCATTTTCGGATTGTTGTATTGAACTCTCAAAGGCAGCTGGATGAAACTTGGTGCCACAGTTATTGATGTTGGAACTAATGGTATGCTGATGACCCAAAGTAAACAAGTCAGGACATAGGCTAGTGGGAGATTAACAAAATGCAGATGAAGTTTAATTTCCTACTCTTTAAAGTATAGCTTTGCCAACAAGAAAATATCTGATCAAATTTCCTTTTATCCGATTGGGTTAGGTTTTAGGCCCATCCAGCCCCAAAGCTGAATCCAATCCCACTCTACTGTATTATCATACTACTTTACCAATTACAAGTGGAAAGGTGGTACGTACAACAGTATTTCTTCTTTGCTTGGGACTAATACCTTCACTTTTTCACTTTTCTTCCTCTTCTCAACCATAATTTCCTCCAAAACAAAGAAAAATAATATATAATATGATGCTGGTTATGATACATGAAGCAATAAATGTTTTTTTTTTTTTTTTTTCGTTTTGAAACATTATCCAGCCAAATTAACCATAAAAGTTTAAAGGGTGAACTACAAAATTAATTATTTATATTTAAATTTTAAAAAAAATATTATATAATCAATAACGTTATTGATTTCTTATGTTATGGTCAATCTCACATGGCAGATTGATAGCTGCGAAAGTTATGAAAGGGAGAAAAGAGAAAAGGAAAGAGAATTGAAGAAAAAAAAGAATTAATTGAAAAAAGTATGTGTAATTTGACAAAATTAAAACCTTATAAGTGAAGAAGTTAGCATGTCCTGCACTCTTAACAAAAGTTAAAGACTCAGGCAAGTTGACACTCTTAACAAGAGTGAAGGATAATAAATAAATGATAATATTGATCATATAGTAATTATTAAAATTCAACAATTAACTTTGTGGTTTATTCAAATTTAAATTTAAACCAGACTATTCATCCAGCTAATGGCTCTCAACAATGGAGTGTCAAGTACCATTGATATTTTTACTAAGCGTATTTTTACCTACTTACTATATCAAACAGTACTTCTGTAAGCTATAAAAAGTTTTAAATCCAGTATTCTTCAAATCCTGTGAAACTCATTCCTTAATCGTTTTAAAAGCTAAATGAAGCAGTCCAAGCTCATCTTTCACCTCAAGTGGATTCTTACTTGCCCAAGACTTGTGAGCGAAGCCATAAATCTGGAGAATCCGATTATTCCCTCCCCCTCTCCCACCGCGGCCATATTGGTTCTGGTTTTGGTTTTACCTAAGCTCTGATCCTAATCAATTAAACTTCTCTCCAATTTTGTTCTTATTATTGGTGGCCTCGCTTAAAAGCGAATTGTAATACGAAGGCAGAGCTCTTAATATGGACACAATATACTGATCATTGGGATATTGGCTAAGGAGAGAGTAATTGGATATCTGCCTGAGCATTTTCATTGATTCTTTAAAGGTATAGTCCAACACAAAACCTTAAAAATTCTAGAAACCACTCTTGTTGAATATTTCAAACTTTTTAGCTTTTTTCTCCCTTTTTCCTTTCCCCTAAACAATTTTTATTAATTTATTAATTTATTTTTCTTTAAAATAATAATTTAATATAAAAATATAGAATATATGTCCAAATTTGATTGGGTTTCTTTTTTTTTTATTTTTAAATGTCGTTTAGTGTTTGGACCAAAAACATTAACAGAAGTAAAGTTTAGGTACCTATATGGGACAAAAAAAATATTTAGGTACATGAAAATGAATATAGTTTAGGGGCTAAAACATGAATAAAGCCTAATTCATTGTTTTTTTTTTTTTTAATATTCCCTAATGACACATGGAAATATTTCACCCTGCTTGTAGATTTTTTTTTTAAATTCATCCACCAATGCACCAATAATTTTCCTTATATTTAATATAATTTATTATTTTATCAATCAATTTTTTAAAAAAAAAATCTTAAAATGATTGATTAAAAAAACTCTTTTAAATATTTGAAACAATGTTAAACATTTAGGATTTAGGTATAGAAAGATCATAGTAAAGCTATAATAAAAACAAGTTTAACTTGTTTAAAAAAAATGAGCTTAACTTAATTGAACGAAATGTAAGAATTACACGTGAAATGTGGTTGAATGGATAATATAATAAACTATAGAAAAAATGCAAGTAATGATTGAAAAGCAATGTTGAAATTGTTTAAAGCTTTCACCATACTGAAATGAAGTCTAATGCATCGATACGAAATAATCATTAATTAAAATGTGGAGGTTGTATTTTCCTACAACTACTAAGTGTTGGTTGCTTAATTTCTTTAAGGTGTCGGCCCTCTTTCTAAAAAAGGTTACATAAATATTAAAAGTTATATAATATATAACATGATTATGAAAAAATTATTGTTGATATTGAGTATTAGTAAGAGAGAAGATAAGGAGGAGAAGGAGAAGGAGGTGGTGCAAAGGAAGCTTATTTACCTAAACAGGCGGAGAGTGTCAAAAAAATGTAAGGAGGTAGAGAATGAGAAGAAGATTGTATGCTGAGGAAGACAAAGGATTAAGGTTAGTAAGAGAGTTAACGGTTCGATCCCTTTCTCAGTCATAAAGGTATTTATAAGTGGGGGCTTCTTTGTTCACTTATGCCATGTCACCAACAGTCTCGGGGTGATGGTGAACGTATGGTCGGCTAGGTGGCCGGTTCATTACACATTGATTATCGTCAAGCACGGTACTGCTCTAGCACTCTCCTTGTTGAGGTAGTATAAGGTTGCTATGCCTAGTGGTTCTTAGGAGATCCATCTTAGAGATAACAACCTAGGGACCATTGAGGTATAACAACCTTGTAGTATCTCAGCAAGGAGAGTGCCAAAGCAATATCATGCTTGACAACAATCAATGTGTAACTAACCTGCCACTTGGCCGACCACATGTTCACCATCACCCCGAGATTGTTGGTGATGTGGCATAAGTGGACAAACCCTCTACCCCACCTATAAATACCTTGAAGAACAAGGAAGAAGGGATCAAATCCTTGAAAGATTTTAACTGAATATGTAAAAACACATCAAATATTATTGAGTAGCAATGGTTATAAATACCTCAAAACATAAGATAAACAATATCACTATAAAAGTATTTCCTAAGCAAACCAAAATAACAAGAGATAAAGATAAAATGAGAAATAAAATCAAGAGAAATAGATAAAGATAAACTCTTCTAATATGCCCCCTAAAGATTGTGATCTCCCAAATACACCAATCTTGACTTGCAAGCATTCAAAATCATAACGTGAAATTGCCTTGGTAAGCAAATCAACTAATTGATGCTTAGTAGAAATATGAGTAACATGGAGCTTCCGTTGTTGGACTATGGTTCGCACAAAATGATAATCAACTGCAATATGTTTCATCTGAGAATGAAACTTGGGATTTGCAAACAAATAAGTAGCACTAAGATTATCACAATAGAAAACTGGTTGAGAAGAGCAGAAAATAGAGAGTTCCTGAAGTAAATTTTGAATCCAACACAACTCAACTGTAGTGGATGCAAAAGAACGATACTCAGCTTCTGCCGAAGATTGAGTGTAACGACTCGGTTTTCAGTGGCATTAGAAAATGATGATTCAAAACCCTGTTTTCATAAACTGAGTCCGTAAATATTAAATACGAATATTTATGGAGCTAATAAATATATCAAAGATTGGTCAAGTAAATTTGTCGAATTAATAGTTAGTTAAGGCCCAGGGACTAAATTGTAAAAGTTTCATTACTATAGATTTTTAATTAAGAAAAGGCTTGGGGACTTAGGTAGCAATTATACAAAGGATTAAAATGGTAAATAAACCAAATTAAAATATATGATAGTGGGATTTGATGGTGGATATCATTAACTTAAACTAATTAAAGATTTATGTTAATTAATTAAGATTAAAACATGTTAATTTAAGTATAAATAATAACCATAATGGAAAGAAAGAAAAGATGTTATCCTTTTCATCTTCAACCCGTGGAAACCAAAGAAAAAAGAAAAGAAGAAATCTTGAAAACTTTTAGACATTCAGCTACCAAATTCAAGTCCCTAACCATTTTTCTTTGATTTTTATGGAAATTGAATCATGAGAGCTTGATTAGATAGCCCATGTACTAATTTGTGGAACTGTTAAAGTTTTTGAAAGTTGCCATTATTGATAAATGGATGAAATTGGTGTGAATTTGATATAAATTAAGCTTAGATTATGAAAAGGACTAAATTGTAAAACTTAATTGTTAATTTCATATATTAGGGACAAAATTGAATAAAATGCAAAAATATTATGAGATTTTAGTAGGAATAGAAAATAAAGGGTCCCTAATGAGTATATATGAAATCAAATTTTAATTTGAAGCTTTAAATTTGCTTGTCCCGAGTTTAAGGACTAAATTGAATAAATTGTAAAATATGTTTGGTTTTGTATTTGAAAGTGATTTGGATGGAAATTGATGTTGTGTCTTTGTTGAATTATTATTCATAACTAAAGACAACATCGAGTGGAAAAGGAAAGGCAAGATAAGCCGACGAGTGACAATGGTTGTATTTCTATGATTCGAGATCAATCTAATTATTATGTATTCTTGTTAAATTGCATCGTTTAGTAATGAGGTGAGTATACAATGGTTGTATGAGTTAAATTGTGGTGATTGATATGGTATATCGAGATAAAGGACTAAATTGAATAAAATAAAAAGTAGTATGATTTAATTGATATGTGATACCTGGCATGATATTGAGTTGAAAAATGTTATATGTTGCATTGGAATGGTGAATTGATGATGAATTAAGAATGATGGAATGTGAATTGAACTATGTGATGAAATTGGAAAATTGGTTACCCTATTAACTGTTCAGGCAGAGTTGCATATAGTTCGCATGCCATAGGATTAGATTGTGTACGGGTTTATACTTTGATTTAACCGATGATGCACTTATGGGCCATCATATTTTCTTTGATTTATCCGATGATGCACCTCATATGCTAGTGTAATTGCTTCGACTTGTCTAATGATGCACTATGTGTGCCAATATATTTCTTTCAGTTTATCAGATGATGCTCTATGTGTGCCCGTATATTTCTTTTGGTTTATCCAATGATGCATTATGTGTGACAATACATTTACTTCGGTTTATCCGATGATGCATTGCGATGTTAGATTAGGATGCAGGTTCGTTAATCTATGTATCCGTCTTGAGTCCGAGCTAGGTTAATAGAGTTATAAAATATGAATAGGTTAAATGACATACGAATTGGATTGATATCATGATTTGATGATTCAAATGTAAATTGCAATATATAAATATCGATAGCATCTGAAAGACCATGCGAGCTGGCTAAACAAGCCTGAGGGCCAATATGGGAAGATAACGGATGAATTATTTTGATTTGGAAATGAAATAAAATTTTGATTGAATATGTTAAATGGAATAGAAATGCGAACATTAATGACATTGGTATGATATGTTCAAGCAACTTGTTAATTGTGGTAAGATATAATTGATTCATTTGGCATGAATGGTACACCTTGTAGCATATACATAATGATATGTGGATTAAGAATTAGTATGAATTGTATATGTATTACTTGATGCTAGAATTTGACATTGAATATATATACAATTGATATAAACTTGTTTTATATTGTCTTGAATCATGAAAATACCACAGAGTATTATCGCTTAACGTACGGTTTGTTTTCTCGTGTGCAAGTATAGGTGCATTTTGAGGTCCCAAGAAGTGATTCTAGCATCCAGGAAGCAATCTTTGACTCAGCAATGTTTGTATAGTCCCTTTTTATTCTTTATATAGCATGTACCTAGGTTAAATCAGTTTTTGACATATTAAATTAAATTATCATGATCATATTTGAGTCTAAATTTGGTGAATTTAGAAATGGCCAAATGGTTGAATGTGTATATGAATTTGATACTTAAATGATTTAAATGTGGAGGTGAATTTTGAGACTATATATGTATGAATACATATGTTTAACTTGTAAATGGTTGAAAGTTGTCATAAGTATATAATGTAGCAAATGTGAATATGGATTACAAATGAATTTGTGAATGATGAAACATGTTGAAATTGTATGTTTGAAATGGCATTTTTGTTGAACTTGAAATTGGTATTAATAGGTGTGAATTGATAAATGATGCAGGTTGGTACTATTTTGGACCTTATAGAAGCAGTGAGTTACGTCGCGATGACATACCCTTAATGTTGTGACGAGACCAAGTCAGTGAGTTGCGTCGCGACGAGGAACCCCTAATGTCGCGATATCAAACTGAGATTTTAAAAACATTATAATTTGATCATAATTCCACCTCAGGTTAGCAATAGAGCTTTTGTAAGCTCGTATAAGACCTGAAAATGATTGTATATCATATTATATGCATGTATTGCTCGTAATTAAATGTATAATGGTATAAATTGAATGTATTTGATCATATTTGCTCCGACAACGAATATGGCATCCTAAGCTCAAATCTGACGATCGGGTCGTGTATGGGCTGTTACATTGAGCAACAAAATGTTGCTTTTTGAGCTTCAAGAGATTGGATTACATCCTATAAAAAAATGTTCGCACTAGTAGAAGTGCGACCATCCTTATTACCTACCTAATCAACATCTGAAAATGCATGAAGATCTAAAGAAGAAGACCGATGAAGAAACAAACCATGATATAGAGTACCACAAAGATACCAGACGATTATTTTAACCATTGCCCAATGGTATACCATTGGTCGATGTGAAAATTGAGTTAGTTTATTCACAGTGAAAACAATGTCTGGTCTTGTAAGTTCAAGATATTGAAGGCAACCAAGAATTGTACGATACTCTTTAGGATCATCAAGATAAGCACTATCTTCAAGACATAAATTATTAGTGGCTAAAGGTGTTGTATCAAGATTAGCTCTTTGCATATTGACTTTCTCAGTAACATCTTCAATACATTTACGTTTAGAAAGAAAGAAACCATCTTTATGTCTTGAAACTTGTACTCCAAGGAAGTAATGAAGCTCACCAATATCATTAATAGAAAATCAGTGACCAAGAGTAGTGACAAACTTATTTAAAGCATCAGAATTATTACCAGTAACAATCAAGTCATCAACATAAAGAACGACATAGATAGTCACAACATTTTATGAACAAATAAAGAGACAATTATCAAAGGTGGCAATAGCAAACTTTAATGTTATGAGATAATCTCACAATTCTAAATACCAAGCATGGGGAGTTCGTTTAAGACCATAAAGTAACTTATGAAGTTTGGAAACATGAGTAGGATGCTCTTTTTCAACAAAACCCTTGGGTTGTTACATATAAACATCTTCAGTTAAGGTCCCATGCAAGAACACATTATTAACATCTAATTGACGAAGGAACCAATCATTAGAAACTGTCAAAGAAAGAACAATTCTTACAATTGTATGTTTAGCAGCCGAAGCAAAAGTTTCAACATTGTTAATGTTAGGACGTTGACTAAACCTTTGAGTGTCTAGCCTTATATTTATTGATTGTATGATCGAGATTATATTTGATCCTGAAAATCCATTTAGAACCAACAACATTGTTAGACATCTGTCGAGGAACAAGAGATCAAATACATTGATATTTGAGTGCATTAATCTCTTTAATCATAACGAGACGCCATTTCTAACTTTTTAATGCTTAATTAACTGTTCGTGGTTCCACTTCTCTAGGTTTGGCTTGAGGGTTTATGGAATCAATTTGGGGATCAAGTGTCAGCGATGTAGGAAGGGACTTGATAATGTTAAGGAAAAAATGATATATGGATTTTATAATATTATTCTTTGCTCAAGTAAGCATGGGATGAGAAGGTTGTGGTAAAGGTTGTTTTGGTGACGTTGATGGAGGTGAATTTGATGGTAGAGATGTGGAAGTGTCAAATGAAGGCTCAAGTATATTATCTTGAGGCACAATAGATAATGTAGTAGATTGTATGCCTAAATTTGAAACTTGTTGGTTTTTTAAGTCATTGGATGAAGAGGTTACACCAAAAGAAGCATTAGTAGCTGAAAGCCCATCAAATGGATGTGCATGAGATACTTATGGTAAAATTGAAGAACTGGATGTTATAGGAAGAATATAGTGAGGAACCTACTCATGAAAAGACTTTTCAGAAGGAATAGTAGAATGAAGATCAAGATTAGTATATGGAAAAATATTTTTTACAAAATCAACATTACGAGAAATATAAATTTTATTTGTTGACGGATCAAAACACTTGTAAGCAGCTTGATTTAAAGCATACCCTAAAAAGATACAAAGTCGAGATCTGGGTTTTAACTTGCTAGAGTATGGTTTCAACTAAGGATAACACAAACAACCAAAAACTCTAAGACGAGTGTAATTTGATAAAGAACCAAAAATTTGAAAATATGAAGAATCATTATTTAAGATGAAAGTTGGAATCTAATTGATAAGAAAAGTAACAGCAAGAAATGCATGAGACCAAAACTCTAAAGGCAATTTAGCTATGTGAATTAAAGTAAACCCAGTTTCAACAATATGGCGGTGAGGACGTTCAACAGTCCCATTGTGTTCAGGTGTGTAAAGTGGAGTAAGGAAGTGAGACATTCCATTTGAAGAAAGATAGTCATGAACATGAGTAAATTTCCCACCATTATCTGAATAAATAGAAACAATAGATTTTTGGAAGTATTTTCAGTAATAGCTTTAATCTTAGGAAAAATATCAGATATTTCAGGCTTATGTCACAACGAGTATAACCAAATGTGTTTAATGTAATGGTCAACAAATATAAGATAATAATGAAAACCATAAATTGAAGAAATAGGTGTCAAAAACCAAACATCAGTATAAATAAACTCCATATGAGAGGAGCTTTTTATCAAAGATATAGCAAATGGAAGTTTGTGCATTTTATTGCACTTACAAGAACTATAAAAGAAACATGAACTAATTGACTTTATTAGAAGATTCAAATAATTAAAAACGAGATGCATAACTGGAGTGGAGGATGACCAAGACAACTAACCTCATTTCCCTCGATGGATGAGGGAGAGATAAAATCAACACTCGGGAACTAGAATAAAATATTGCGTCGTTACTAAAAGTGTGATAGGTCAGTTGTAATATATGTAATGTTACAATAGAACACTGGAGTATTTTAATGATCGAACCCAAAAGAATCGTGGATTAAACAATTTCTAAATAATGTGCATGTCAAATAAGGAGTCTAACCAACTAATCACAGAAAATTATATTACGGCAAATCATAAAGTCACAAGAAATTAAACTAATCTACTCCCTAGCTAATAATGACTAAATTGTAAAACATGCAAAGTTACAGAATTAACAATTAAATAACAAACAATGGTTGATTGATCTTAATGTAGCTCACTAATCCTCAAATTAAGGATCCAAATCGCTTAAACTCCCAAAATACCTATATATTACCTCTCGATCTCAATTTTACAAAGTTAGATAAATTAATTCGGAATATCTCTCAATCTCACTAGTTAACCTGGGGATAATGAATTGGTGCCCAACAAGATCTCCTCTCGATCTCACTTTCTTGGATATTCTCTTAGGATCGTCAATCCTAAATTTTTAGGTTCATTCAATTTAGTCCAATTTATTACGATTTGGTCCCTCATCCAAAAATCAGCTTAGCACATCTGCATCAACCAACCCCCTTTAAAGGTTTAGTTACTCATGTTGAAAATAAAGCTAATGAACATGAAAATGAATAGCATCGATGCCATTAAAGAAAAGCTTAATAAAAATGTAAAAGTTTGGATTATTAAGCAAGAAAATTTAAAGGACATGTAAAGAGAAGCATTAAACAAGAAAATCTAAAGCAAAAAACATAAAAGGAACAAGCTTTAATAGATTTAAAATAAAAGAAACTCAAATACATTAAACTAAAACTAGAAATGTCATTACAACCAAGGTATAAGGACTGAAAGTGCAAATAAACCTAAGCTACAATAATAACTAACTTAACTAACACTAAGAACATCTAGAATAAGAAGAGAAGTTATAGAGAAATGTTAAATCTATAGCTAAGGAAATGAAAATAATAAACCCTAGAAGAAGAGAAATAAAAGCTAAGAGAAAACTAAAGAAAACCCTAAGCTAAAACTACTCTAATGTGGCCTCCTTTTCTTCAGCCAATTTTTTTTTGATTTAAGACGCTATTCTGTAACACCCCAACTCGAACCGTTCATCGAATCCGGGTACGAAGTTTCACAACTGGATCGGGTTATTAAACATACTTAAAACTCGCCAATTTAATATCATATTATATTACCTATTTATTTAAAAAAATTCTTTACAACATAGTCACTAACTTTTAAATAAAAGTTCCACAGTCTCAGCTTCGGATTCTAAGAGGACTACATAATTACAATATATTCGACCCTATGGTGAAATCTCTAAAGATACCCCTTTCCAATGTGCATGACACTTTACTACAGAGCTCATTGATCCAACAAGGTCTGGCTTGGTCCCTCATCATGTTCCTTAGTCAACAAACCTTGCAGCCATAGATCAAACCTTTGTAAGTTCAGATGAACTTAGTGAGTTTCTTCATTACACGAAAATAGACCCCATCTCACAGGGGTTTAGATAGAAAGAATCGAATACAATTAACTATCTACTCATATGGTAGGTTTCATTTAAACCCAATGTAGCGGACTCAAATTTATTCCCGATCCTATCCATTTGCAGATAGATCGTTAAGTGAATTACCCCTAGGCAATCCTATCAACCTACAATCAGTCTTTGACGAATTTCCTTGAACATCTCGCCATTTTCGCGGACTCCGTCCTTCCTTTACTTGTGTTCTTCTTTCCATTTATTCCTAATGTGGAAATCTCCTTTCCACCGTGCCTTTATAAGGTAGTCCTGCGGTCTACCCTTTTAAGGGCCCTTGGGTATCTCCCCCTTGGTAATCATTCCCAGTTTGTTCAGTCCGTGGCAGATTCCTTCTCTTACCCTAGTCCCAAAGCACTTGTTGTCATCCCATCTTTTGGAATAACTAGTGATATTCCCCGTCACTCTAGCAGATTAAGTCCCGCTTTTTTAACACCTCTTAGCCCGTTAGGAAAACATGGCTTATAACATTAAGCTGCATGCATCACCCAATGTGATCAAGGCGTTACGCGAATTCAAACATTCCAACTTAACTTAAACAGTTTTGAAGATTTCTCTTTTTGTTAAAACTATTATTTTTCTTTCATTTTGTAACACATTTCTAAATAAAATTATTAGGAATTATAAAAGAAAAATCTATTATCCATCCGCTGCTAAACTATGGCATATACATACAGATGATAAAATTCATAATCAACAAATCACCGAAGTTAGGCGTACACTTTTAAAGTAAATGGGTTATACTGGTTATAAATATAGATGATACCCTAAATTCGCACAAAATTCCAAAACTATCGGTATAACCATAGGAGCCGAAGGCCAGAGGCAAAGATCTTGCCACCCATAAAATTTAATTAAGTTCCAAACTTCATCTTCTAAATGTGAGTTAGGATCAAATCCACTTTCGTGGACAAATGGTTGTTCCCGAAGCTTAAGAAAAAAATTCTTTAGCTTGCTTCAAGAAAAATTTTGTACTATTAAACTCGGGTGACCGAATGGATGAAGATTGAGTCCTATTTTGATGGGGAGACATTTAGTGTTTCTCTGATTTAGTTGCTAAAATGGATCGAATCACAAACAATGCGAAATGCAAACAGGAAGTATAATAATATATTAAGATAAGGAATGTGAAACCTTAACCTATCGTTAATGATGAAGGTGAAGCCTTGTTTACAGTTCTTCTTGCTAATTTAGGAAGTCCCAATTAGGGAGGAAGAGAGACTCGCAAATATTTATAGGGAGACAAACAAGATCTACAACAAGACAAAGTAGTGAGTTAAAAGAAGCAAACAATTGGTATAATAAGTGCAATGGGGGTGAAGGAGGAAGGGTTGTGAAAAGATTTGGGGGGTTTTAGAGTTTTCATGAGTTTTTCGGGGGTTAAAATAGGGTTGCATTCACGGGTCACGTTATTAAAAATGGGTATTTTGCTCGATCCGACATGGGTATCATGATACCAAAGAGGTAGGTATCACAATATCCCTTACTTTTGGACCCTCACCCAATTCGAATCTGCCTGATGTATCGCAATATCGATGGTCCAATATCACGATACCACTATGCATAAACCAATTTTTTTTTATTTTTGAAATTGCGGAGGTATCACAATACCAGGGGTTCGATATCACGATACCCAAAAAATTTTAACTCCCTAAATGAATATGTTGAAGAAATCGCGATATCCCCCCTTGGATATCACGATTTCACTGTATAACTCCTCAAAGAGTCCCTAAATTTGTCTTCAAAACTTCCTATTATCCAACAATTATCCTATTAAGTTTTGAGAATTAATCATGAAACTAATTACATCCAAACTAAACAAAAGAAGTAACCATTAACTAAAATTCAAATTATTCAACTATATATTTACATCATGTCACATAAAAAATCCACAATCACAAAATATGGGTAGAGTCAAACCTTGTTGAGAGTTTAGAGCGCCTCTTCAAGGTCCTCGTCATCATCAGCTACTTGTTCACTCATGTTATCAATGCTAGTTTCACATGCGAGATAGTGACCTTCCTTGAACATATTCGACATCCCCCCAAAATACAATATCAATTGTTGCCCGTTCACCAAGAATGATTGACCATCCCGAGTTGCAAATTCAACCGCTTTGTTAGTTAACACACAATTGACTGTGTATGGCACTAACCATCACGATTTTAGTTTAGCATGAAACAATTTCAAACGGGAATGGAATAGAAAAACTTGTTGACCCAATACGAAGCTCTTACGTCTAATCATATCATCTTGACGAGGTTTTCTTTTTTCCTTATACAACTTAAAATTTTTATATGCCAAAAATTGAAACTCCTCTAACTCATGCAATTGAAACAGACGAGCTCCCTTTGCCAAGCCAAAGTCCAAATTCAATTCTTTGATAGCTCAATACGTTGGTTTCTCCAAGTCGATATGAAGATGGCAATTTTTTTCCATAGACCAGTTTGTAGAGAGACATCCCTAGTGGTGTCTTATAAGTTGTTTTATACGCCCATAAATGCATCATCCAAGTAAGTCGACCAATACTTCCTATTTGGGTTCATCATTTTTTCCAATATTTGTTTAATTTTGTGAATTAAAACTTCTTCTTGGCCGCTCGTTTAATGATGGTAAGCAGTAGTGATTAGATGCCTCACACTATATTTAGCCAGAGCACTCTCGAGTTATCTACTACAAAAATGTGACCCTTCATTATTGATAAGAGCCTTGGGTGTCCCGAATCGGGAAAAGATGTTCTTCCGAAGAAACTTGACAAAAACTTTCGTGTCATTAGTCGGAAGAGCAACAACTTCCACCCACTTGGACACATAATCCACTACTAACAAGATAAATTGGTTCCCCAAGGATTTCAGGAATGACCTTATAAAGTCAGTCCCCTATACATCAAAAACTTATACTTCTAGGATTCCTTTTTGAGGTGTTTTGTCGCGCTTGGAAATTTTTCCCGTTCTTTGGCACCGATTACATCATCTCATAAACACATATGAATCCTAAATCATAATGGGCCAATAGAAGCCAGATTTTGAGTAGTTCTCTTTCCCCCAAAGTATCCCCTCCAAGGCGAAGTATAGCATCTGGACAAAAAAAGGGACAAAAAATCAGGTGGTTGATCACTCATCGCGATTGGAGATCGAAGATGACCGAGGAAAGATCGATGCCATAAATGAATCTTTTACAGATGAGCAATTGTTCCTTACCCAATGTTATCATGTGAATGACAGAAATGAATCCATACCTTGGTATGCGGACATTGTTAATTATTTGGTGTGAGGTATTTTAATTAATAAATTGAAAGTTGAAACTATAACCTACAAATTTCCTAATTATTCTTTTACGTGCAAAAATTAAAGCTAACCTAATGATGTTGCCTCCCCGGCAACGGCACCAACCACTTGATCACCTTTGGACGTGCTAACGTCCAAAGTGTGAATACTGCTATAAAATATAGAATTACGAGGCAATATCTGCAAGTATACGGGTTTAGTTGTAATATAATTTTACAACGGAGTGGGTGAGTACTTTGAGAATCGTACCCAAGGGAGGTGAAGGCTAGATCAATTTTAACCTACACACTAAAAGATCTAATTAATACTTTAATCAAGTTATAGTACGGAAATGTAAATAAGGGATTTTTGGAAGTTTTATAGTACTAATAATAAAAATAAATAACATAAAACAAAAGCTAAATTTCAATAGATAGAAAAAGTAGAAGGAAGATGATGGGTGATTAGCTTGCTTCGACAATCCCAATCAACTGTCGTTTCGGGTTCCGCATCAACCAACTAGTCGCTACCTTAGTAGGAACTTCTGATCTTCCACTAACATAATAAGTCAGCAATGACTACTTATCTTCAGACCTCATAGTCCAGACTTGCTTGGGGTGAAAGTGTTCATGAATGGGCAAAACCAATCTTGGGTTAATTCCTACCTTGATGACTTCCCGGGGTTGTCAGGCCTAGGGTTTGTTTCACGCTCTTCCTTTCTCAAATAGTTGATCCATTGAGTAACCCTAAAAAATAATTAATAGATCATGCCTCCACTCGCTAATCCCCCATAGAAGGATTAGTTCCTCACGGCTTTCATAAACAATATGGAAGAGATGGATGAATAAAGCATGGTGAATGAATTAAAGTGTAGAGTTTAAGAAAATCCTAATTTATATAAATAATAACATTAATCCTCAGAAGTTGATCATCTTTACAAATCAGATCTCTTGAAGGAAAGCAACGAACAAATAAACTAAACTTTGAAAAACCTAAGAAAGAAACAAAACGAAACTAAATCTAACGAGAGAATCTAGGTTAATGGAATGGTGTCCATAACATGTGTCAAATGATCCTATTTATAGCCTTCAGGTGGTCGTCGTCTTTAACCCTAGGTCAAATGACGTTTCAGAGCTTTAAGTTTGATTGTGTGAACCAAAATACCCCTACATCGTGTTTAATTTTCATCCCAGATTCGATGTCGCAACACACCAGAATCTATGTCGTGAGATAGAAGTCAGTATGCTCCTCCTTAGGATGTCTTCAGAGGTATGTCGCGCCATTAAAGGCAGTTTCGTCTTTTTTCCATTTTGCTCCCCATGTTGTGACGTCGGACCTCTCATGTCACGACATAGCATCTAGTATCGATTTAAAATTCCTTCTAACGGTCTCCTGCACACTCACAAAGTACGTTAGCTCTCCCTTAAGCCTCATTTGGCCCTTAAGGTCAATAAAGGACTCATTTCGCACATTTTATTAGATATAAGTAAAACTAAAGAAACTCAACTAAAATGTAATGAAAATGCTTGTATTCAAGCTCCTTAAATGTGACAACTAATTTAATCTGCTACACTGAATTATGGCAGATCACCTATTCTAGTGTATGCGGCGAGGCACCGCGAGGACAAAGACATCACCGACGTTATAATGAGTAAGTTCTTTATTAATTATGTTCCGCATTTTTCTTTGATTGATATTGGCTCTACTCATTCATATGTAGCTAGTACTATTTTTATGGATTTGGGAATATATGTTAAGAGTACTACTAGAGAGGTTTCTATGATTAGTCCATTGGGTCAGTTGGTTCGGGTTAATAAAATTTATAGAAAGGTTCCGTTAGAGATTTAAGGTGTTGTATTTCCGGCTAATCTGATGGAATTATCGTTTTGAGAGTTTGACTTGATTCTGGGAATAGACTGGCTTGTGGAACGTTGATTCAGTTTAGATTGTGCCTCTAATAGGGTAATTTTAAAATCTGGGGATGATACCGAGATTGTTATGCATTGGGATTAACTTTCCAATGTAATATCCGCTCTAATAGCCGGAAATTTAGTTCGAAAAGGGTTTGAGGTGTATTTGGTCTTTATGTTTGATTCCAGCTCTGTTGGATCTTCTGTTAAGAACATTAGAACTATAAGAGATTTCCTAGATATTTTTCCCTTAAAATTTTCTAGGGTTACCTCCAGACAGGGAGGTTGAGTTTGGTATTGAATTTCTGCTAGGTACAGCTCCAGTGTCCATTGCTCCTTATCACATGGCACCAAATGAGCCTATGGAATTAAAGGCTCAGCTTCAGAAACTTCTCAGTCGAGAGTTCATTAGGCCGAGTGTGTCCCCGTGAGGAGCACCCAGTTCTGTTTGTAAAGAAAAAAGATGGGACAATGGGAATATGTGTAGATTACCATCAGCTAAATAAATTGACGGTAAAGAATAAGTATCCGCTTCTGAGAATTGATGACCTTTTCGATCAGTTTCATGGGGTATCCATATTCTCCAAAATTGATCTTCGTTTTGGGTATCATTAGCTAAAGGTTAAAGAGGTTGATGTGTTTAGAATCGCTTTCGGGCCTCGTTATGGGCACTATAAGTTCCTAGTCATACCATTCAATTTGACGAATGCTCCAGCTGCGTTTATGGATCTAATAAATTGGGTATTCCAGCCGTATTTGGATCAATTCATTGCAGTTTTCATCAATGATATTCAGATATACTCTAAAACTGAGGATGAGCATAATGAACATCTTAGAGTAGTTCTGCAGATACTCCGGGAGAAAAAAACTTTATGCTAAGTTGAGTAAGTATGAATTCTGGTTGTGGAAGGTCACCTTTCTAGGGTACGTGGTTTCTGCTGAAGGGATTCGAGTTGGCCCTAAGAAAATTCAGGTTGTGATTGAGTGGAGACAGCTTAGGAATGTGTTTAAGATCCAAACCTTTCTTGGTTTAGTAGGTTACTATCGGAGGTTTGTTAAGGGGTTCTCACTTATCGCAACTCTTCCAACTAAGTTTGTAACACCCCTCACCCGTGTCTAACTTCGGGATAGGGTTCGAAGCGTTATCAGACTTAAACATTCACAATCGTACAAATCGGGTTACCAAATTTTGCCCAAAATTAAAACTTTTCAAACACATGCATTTGACCTTGTCATCTATTTAATCACTTATACCACATAACAAGACATTAACACATACCATGGACAAATAGGCTTACAAGCCAAAATCATCATAAGCCACATCTCATGGCTATAATCAACAAATCAATATAAGCCAATACATTTGACTAACCACAACAACATCCATCATAGAAAAACTAAGTCCCTATACATGTCACTCACTTGAAAACATTTAACATACAAATGTCAATACTCCAAGGATAATGGCTCGATAGTGTGATGCTGCCTCTGATGATATCCAACCTTGAGCTGACCTGACAAAGCTAAAATAAATGGAAAGGAGGGAGTAAGCTTTACGCTTAGTAAGCTCGCATGAAAATAATATGCAATGCGATAACATGCTATTTTCATATTCTTTCTATTTATTCAAATTCCAGTTAAGCTGTTTTCTTGAGTCATAGTTATTAAATCACTTATATCTGGAGCTACGGAACTCCAAATTAAGATCTGTTAATTTTATTTGAAACTAGACTCATTTATCTTCTTACCATAAAATTTCCAGAATTTTTGGCTTAGCCAATTAGTACAGTTTATTCATTAAAGTTTCCCCTATTTTACTGTTCAACTATTCTAACCTCTCTTCACTACGAATCAATTTTCTCCTCGTACAGAGTTCATATGACCTTATTATTTAGTTCATTTGAAAATATACTCATTCAGGATTTCAGGCATATAAATTATATCCCATAATTATTTTTTTACAATTTTTAATGATTTTTTCAAGGCAAAATAGGGGATCGCGTAATCATTCTGAACCAGTCTCACAGAAATTCAAATATCTCAAAATATATGAATCATTTATTTTCTATGTTTCTTTTATATGAAAATAGACTCAATAATATTTAAATAAATATCTCATCCAACTTATAATTAAATTTCTACTATTTTTGGTGATTTTTCAAATTCACGTCACTGCTACTGTCCAAAGCAGTTCTATTGTAATTTTTTGCTCTCTCTCACTTTAGTTGTGTTCATCACTTGCCTATACCAATCTTTCCACTTTCCGATTACATATCGAGCATATTGTTCATACGTACATTTTCCACATTTCTCAATTGGTCACATTCACACTTGCACTTATTCATAACATGATCGTATTCAATTACACTTAGTCGTTACACAATCACGTGTATTTTCACTTAGTCAATTTCCCGTTGAACTCATTGGAATAATAACAGATACACTGTAGCCTGCACATAGTACCACCTTTGTAGCCGAAGCTATCTAGTGTACATAGTAGCCTGCACTTAGTACTACACATGTGACCAAAACCATCACTTACACATAGTGGCCTGCACTTAGTACCACACATGTGATCGAAACTATCGGGTACGCATAGTAGCCTGCACTTAGTACTACACATGCGACCTATCCGTCTGGTACACGTAGTATCCTGCACTTAGTACTACACACGTGACCTAAAACCATCTCGTAGCTCTCTTGTACACATAGTGGCCTGCTACCTCATTCGTATCTTTTCTATTCCGAAGGTTCAACCGGGAATTCTCACTTTTCAACATTTTACCAATTCATAAATTTTCATGCCATCATTTTATATAACTATCATACATTCATAAAACATGCATTTAGGCATATTATGGGTTTACTTTAGGTTATTCTAACTTACTTGTCGAAATCTCGTCAGGTACAACCGTGTAGCAACTCATACAACCCATGTAATATTAATTTAACATTCAATTCATGTAACATTAATTTGCCATTCAATTTCTCATAACACAACAAACATCACATTTTCCATACCATACATACCATCCGTCAACTTCTCCTAAACATATTAAATCATACAATTTATGCCATATCAATAGAGAATTACAATTCAAGCATGATGCTGCATTATTATTAACACACGAACTTACCTCGGACACGAAAATGACAAATTTCCCAATTCGGTCCACAACCTCGATCTAAGACCGAACCTCATTTTCCATGATCTATAATATCACAATTAGCTCATTTATTAGTCACATTATTCAATGTGACCCAAAAATCATATATTTTACAATTTGCACTTTGACCCCTAAACTTCCACATATTTGCACTTTTGCCTTAATACTCGAAAATTAAACTTCAGCCCTTATTCTTATGTTTTATAACATGCTGATCATTTTTCCCTTCTATGGCAACATCAAATTCTTACTCTAACATACACTTATGAACAATAATATTTTTTACCGATTATGTCGTTTCACTCGTTTTTACTGAAAATCGCTTATCAAAAGTCGTTTAACATAATTCTAAGCTTCATATTCTGTCATAAAACATCAAAATACACACTTTTCACCTATGGGTAATTTTCCAAATATAAACCCTAGCTCGAATTAACGGTAGAATTAGCTTATTCGAAAGTTCACGGATTCCAAAAACGTAAAGAACATGAAAACGGGACTAGAAACGGACTTACTATGAAGCTTGGAAGATGAAAAACCCTAGCCATGGTGTTCCCTTGCTACATTCGGCCATGGAGAAAAAAATGAAGAAGATGATAGCTTATTTCATGTTATTTTGTCTTTATTCATTAATTAAGGCATTTTACCAAAATGCCATTAAATACCTTACTTACTAACCATGTCTATTTTTGTCCATCAAACTTTAATGGTCTAATTTCTATTTAAGGACCTCTACTTTAAACCCCCATTTCAATTATGTACTTTATGAACTAGAACACATATTTTGTAATTTATTCAATTTAGTCCTTAAAGTCTAATCGAGCACCTTAGACATATAATTTCTTCATGAAATTTTTACACAAGCATATAAACATATCATAGACCTTATAATAATCATAAAATGATTATTTCTACTTCAGATTTGTGTTCTCGGAACCACTGTTCCGACTAGGCCCTAATTCGGGATGTTACAAAGTTACTGCATAAAAACGCATCTTTTGTTTGGACTGATGAATAGCAAGCGAGCTTTGAGTAGCCCAAGTCTGTTTTGACTCAGGCACCTGTTTTAGTACAGCCTAAATCTGGCAGAGAGTTCGTAGTCTACAGCGTTGCTTTGCACGTTGGGTTGGGTTGCGTTCTGATGCAGTATGGTAAGATTGTGGCTTATGCGTCTCGACAGCTTAAGTTACACGAAGGCAACTATCCTACGCACGACCTTAAGTTGGTCGCGATTGTCTTTGCTTTGAAAATCTAGAGGCATTATTTGTATGGTGAAAGGTGTATCATTTACACCGATCACAAGAGCCTCAAGTATCTGTTGACTTAGAGATAGTTGAACCTTAGGCTACATAGATGGATTGAGTTGCTTAAGGACTACGACTGCACTGTTGAGTATCATACTAGTAAGGCCAATATTGTGGCTGATGCTCTTAATCGTAGAGCGATGACTGATCTGTTGGCAATGTTTGCTTGCCTAATTCTGTTTGACGATAGTAGTCTATTAGCCGAGTTGCAAGTTAAGCCGACTTGGATTGATCAAATTCGGGTTAAGCAGTTAGTAAATGATTCTCTGATTTTGCGGTTTCGACAGGTCGAAGAAGGTGGAACTTTTAATTTTGGACTGAATGATGATGGGGTTTTATGTTTTAGAGATCGGGTTTGCGTGCCTAATAATTTGGAGTTGAGGCAATCAATTTTGCAGAAGCGCATGGTACCCCTTATGCTATGCATCCTGGTGGAAATAAGATGAATAGGGATCTCTGAGAGTTATATTGGTGGCCCAGTTTGAAATGGAAAGTTACTGCTTTTGTCTCTTACTGTCTGACGTGCCAGCAAGTTAAGGCTAAGCACCAACTGCCTTCAAGTTTACTTGAATCGGTTAAGATTCCCTTTGAAAATGGGAGAGAGTGACTCTGGATTTTGTTAGTAGGTTGCTGTAACACCCCTTACCCGGGTTCTACGCCGGAACCAGGCCCGAGGCGTTACCATAATAAAAACCTCAAGATCGCCACTTAGGTTCATTGTGACTACTCTCTTAAGTCACCTTAACAACCTCATTCTCGACTTACGAGGCCTCACTCATACTCACGAGGGCTCTCGAGACCATATCGAAACTTCTACTATTTTTAAAACTTTTCCATCAATACAGGACTCACACGCCCGTGTAAGATTTGGCACGCCCGTGGAGGTCACACACGCCCATGGTCACTACCCGTGCATGAAAACTTAAGCATTCTGCCAATGCCCCACGGTTAAGGCACACGCCCGCGTTTCTCCCGTGGTGCACACTCGACTACCTTCACACGGCCTAGAGTCTAGACACACGCCCGCAGTGGCTGGCCCGTGGCCAACATCGATTAACACACACGCTCTAGGCACACGCCCGTGACTAGTCCGTGGTCTATTCTATTCTCGACTTAAAATACTAACATGCAGGGGACACACGGCCAAGTCACAAGCCCATAGGCTGACCGTGTGTCACACATGGCCTAGACACACGCCCGTGTGTCTACCCACATGGACAAGAATAAAGATATTTGCCAAGTTCTTTTCACCCCTCAATCATACACAACAAGTACTCATTCAACACATCCATAACCAACTCATAGTCTTACAATCTCACATGGATAACTACATCTTTTCATATAATAAAGTAGCCAACAACTACGGCATTATACAAAATAGATTATCCATCTAAAAGCCAACACGTCTTAGCCATTTACAACAAAATTCACTAACTCGTCTAGCCCCTATACATGCCATTTACAAAACATTGAGTCTCGTGTACCAAAGTGTGCTGATAATGTGGGCGATCTTCCAATTGATCCACGTATCTCGATTCAACACTTTTGCTCTATAAGACAAGGGAAAAGAAGGGGAGTAAGCTTTGAGCTTAGTAAGTTTACACATAAACAATTAAGCATCATAGTATAAGCTAAACAACAATTAGCATTATACCAACATGTAATGTACAACTATGCTTACTCTTTCTATCCCTTACCACCTTTTCAACACATCATGAGTCACATACTCATAACCATTGACATGCATCCCTGCATTCAATATCACATTTACACAATGTAAAACATATCATTATTTCTCGATAATACATCCACACAGCTAATCCAAACAGCTAATCAACACAGCAAATGTCTCGATGGTTTCGCACTTATCCCACCACAATCAATTAATAAGGTAGTATCGCACTTAGCCTACCACAAAGGTAATCGTAGTGGTTTCGCACATAGCCCACTAGACAATATACTTAACGATAGCATCGCACCTAGCCAGCTCATCGTCGTTATGCTTTAGGATGGTATCGCACTTAGCCCACCATTTAGCATTATCACTACACATCAACATATCTACTTACTCAATCATACATCCATTCACAATTTCTACCACATTCATTCCACATAGGCTCTTAATCATTCTCAATCATGCTACACACTAGCTAGCATTAACAAAATTGTAAGTATGAATGCATTGTTTACGCATAAACTTACCTCGGCACTCAAAAGTATAGAGATGTGCAATTTAGTCCACCACATTGCTCTTGCCTCGGTTTCGATCCGGGCTTCATCTTTCTTGATCTATAATGAATAAATCAACTTATTTAATACACACTTTGACTAAATTGACTCTTATCTCATACTTTAGCAAAATTACTATTTTGCCCCTAACTTTCTCATATTCACACTTTTGCCCCAAGGCTCGTAAAGTGATTTTTATTCAACTTTCTAGCCTTTCATGTTTAGCCGAACCATTTACTCAACTAAAGCTATCATCAATTCTCACTAAATCATACATGTATGACCAATCTCAAGACTTTCACACACAAGTCCCTACATGCATTTTCATGGAAAATCACCTAGCAAAAGATGTTTCTACTACATCAAGCTTTCATATTCTTCCATAAAACATCAAAATACATGCATTTCATACATGGGTACATTTTTTAACATCCATCTTAGCTCAACGTATAGCTAAAAATAGCTTTATCATGCTACTAGGACTTCAAAAATACGAAAAATATCAAAAACGGGGCTTGGTTGCACTTACAAGCAAGATTGAAAATTTTGAAGAACCCTAACAATGGCTCCTTGAATTTTCGGCAGCCTTGGAGAAGAAGATGAATGAATTTCTATCATCTTTTCCCATTTAAAACATTTAATTGTCAAATGACCAAAATGCCCTTTTTGACAAACTTTCTATTTTAACTCATCCATGCCCAATTTTGTCCAAAAATTAGAAATTGGGAAAATTTCTATTTAAGGACCTATAATTAATATTCTAAAGCTATTTCAACTAAATAGCTTCTAGAATCTCACGTTTTGCAACTTTTGCAATTTAGTCCTTTTGAACAATTCAACCGAAATTTCACAAAATTGCTTCATGAAACTTTCACATTAGCATGCAAACATAGCATAAACTTCAAAAAATCATTCATAAACCTCAGATTTGTGGTCTCGCACCACTATTCCGACTAGGCCCTAAATCGGGATGTTACAGTTGCCCTTGACACCCACTAAGAAAGATTTTATTTGGGTCATTGTAGATCAATTGACTAAGTCTACTCACTTTCTTCCGGTCAGGATTAGTTATTCACTATAGAAGCTAGCTAAATTGTATATTTCTTAGATTGTAAGATTGCACGAGGTTCTGATTTTGATTATCTTTTATATGGGCCTGATTTTTACTTCTCGATTTTGGAAGAAACTCCACAAGGCTTTGGATAGTCTGAGAAAGTGATTCAAATTCTAGAGGATATGTTATGGAGTTGCGTGATCGACTTCTGAGATAGTTAGTTGGTGTTTCTGCCACTGTCTGAGTTTGTGTATAATAACAGCTTCCAGTCCAGTATTCAGATGGCACCTTACGAGGCACTGTATGGTTGTAAGTGTCGTAACCCTTTATGTTGGACTGAATTAGGTGAGCGTCGGGTTTTGGGTCCTGAGTTGGTTTCTGAGACGGAAGATAAGGTTAGACTAATTCGAGTCCGTCTTAAGGTAGCTTCTGATAGACAGAAATCATATTCAAATTTGAAGAGGAAAGACATTATATATTCTGTAGGTGACCAGTTTTTTCTTAAGGTATCTCCGTGGAAAAAGGTTCTCTGGTTTGGACGTAAGGGCAAGTTGAGCCCGAGGTTCATTGGGCCTTATCGCATTCTGAAACGTGTTGGATCGGTCGCCTATCAGTTAAAACTACCTTTGAAATTAAATCGTATTTACGATGTGTTCCACATCTCTATGTTGAGACGGTATCGGTCAGGTCTATCTCATATTGTTCCTGTTAAGGAGATAGAGGTAAGGTCGGGTCTGACCTTCGAGGAGGAGCCTATTCAGATTCTGAATCGAGACGTTAAGGTCTTGAGGAGGAAAACTTTTCCTTTGGTTAAGGTCCTGTGGTGAAATCATGACGCTGAGGAAGCCACTTGGGAATCTAATAATTTGATTTGACAGCAATACCCTCATCTATTTGAATCAAGTAAATTTCAAAGCCAGAATTTCTTTTAGGAGGAGAGAGTTGTAACGCCCCAAAATTTTAAACTTTTTCTTGTTAAATCTATCATAAGATATGTATTTGCTTTAATGGTTTAGTGCCTTAATTGTGCATTTGAGATCAGGGTTTTAAGTCTCACTATTAGAAAATTTTACTATTTGTTTTGACTCAAGCATTATCCTTGAACTTTCGACTTAAGTTTAATTTTGTGTAAACTTACATCAACGATAGCCTAATAGTTCAGTGGTAAGGTTTCAGTTTACCTTTGGCCTTATGTTAAAGTCTTTATGCTGGCAATAAAAAATATTTTTATTTTGTCTTGTAAATTAGTTTTTACTCTCTTTTTTTAATTTAATTAATATTTTTATTTTCCTAAATTTTTCACGTTCTTCCCAAAACGTTGGTTTGTTTATTTTGCTCTTTCTTTATTTTTGTTTTCCTCCATTCCAAATTACTCATTTGTTTTAACCTTACTAATATAATGTCTAAAATCCTTTCGTATCTGTTACTCTAAGTTCTGTTGTGCCGTAATTCTTCAATCGGATTGTGTAAGTGTTCTTTGTCAAGTTTTTTTTGTGTTTGAGTTGTTGATGAACGAAGTTATATTCTTTTCGTATAGAGTAAATTGCTGACTTGAGTAAGTCATTGTTAGGCGAAGATCTTAAGAATAACGTTCCCCCAATGATTTAGGTTCGTGTATTGCTATTACATGCAAGGGTAAGTGTTTAACTTTCTAATTTGGGGTTTTAGGTCGAATTCCTTCGACATAATTTTGGTTATGCTAGTTTTAGCAAATTGGTTTTGTTGAACAGTCTAATTGGTCAATTGATTGTCATTTTTAGGTTCTGGAATCACCTATGTTGCTTCTACATTGAAACCGTATCATGTGTGTAACGAAAACCTAAGAAACCAGCGAATGAAGAAAGCCAAAATTAGGGCTATCGATGCCACACGACCATGTGTCAGGCCGTGTGCCAGACCGTGTAACTCTCTGACTTGAGTTACACGGGCGTGTTTCAGGTCGTGTGCCAGACCGTGTAACTCTCTAACTTGAGTCACACGGTTGTGTGCCAGGTCGTGTGAAAGTCCATGTGAGGCATTGATATGAGCCACACGGCCGTGTGGGCCACATGGGCCAGCCATGTAAGCCATGTGAATCCACACGAACGTGTGGGCCAAAATTCTAATTTTTTTTCCCAATGACCATAAACGTCTCTCGGATCGAACGTAGGCCTTTCGTAGGGTCCGTATAATCTGAATTAATTTATAAAATTGGATATCTGATGTTCTGTTATTCTATAATTTGTTATCTATACATATATTTGATGTGATATCTGTAACATCCTGATTTTTAGCAGTTACGGAACAGTGGTTCGGGACCACAAATTTCCATCGTGTCGACTTGTAAATATTATTTTTAGAATATTTATAGAGTCATTTGAGTCGTATTAAAATTTAGTTCGGAAATATTAATGTTTTGATAGCTAATTAAAGAAAAATGACTAATTTGTAAAAGGTGCTAAACTTGGTAATTATTGTATTTAGTTGATTAAATAGCTTGAAAGTTAAATAAAGAAGGACTTAAGTGGTAAATTAGCCCTAACTAAATTAGTTGGACGGCTAAACAAAATAAAATGATAAAATAATGTGATTTTAATGGCAAAATGGTAATTAGGTTAAAATTAAAAATAAAACAAATATGAAATTGTCATCATATTCTTTAATTTTTGCTTGTGATAACCGAATGCCATGGATGTTTAGCTTGGGTGAATCGGCCAAGCACAAATTCTTTGCATGTGAGTGATTTTTAAGCCTGTTTCTTGTAATTTTTATTTTTTGATATCGTTGCAACTAGGTCCAGCTAGCCCGTACCTTTGTTTTTGATTCTGTTAAAAATTTTAGAAGTTTCCATTTATGAATCTTGAATTTTTTGATGAATACCATGTATTTGAAGCTTTGATTGTGTTGTTTGATGATTTTGTAAAGTGATTTTTGTTAGATTTTGATTTTAGGATTAAATAGTGAAAATGACAAAATTTTAGGGTTTGATAGTGAATTTGATGTTAATTAGGGATTTCTGAAGGGTCTATTATATTTGGATGGAATATTAACCTGAGAAAAATGGTTAATTTGATGAATTTTGGGTTAAGGGACTAAATTGCAAAAATTGTAAAAGTTTGGGGTAATTATGTAAATTTAAAAATAAAAGGGTATTAATTGTTAGATGGATTGAAATGTAAAATCTAAGCTGATAATTGAGTAATTTTATATTTTAGATCAAGATCCCTTAGATACTCGCGGAAAAGGAAAAATAGCGGAATAGTCTCTAAACTTCTGCAACTACTACAATTTAGTCCAAGTAGGTTTGCATGGTTTAAAATTTAACTTCTATATGATTTTTTGAATAGTATAGCATTGTACAATAGATATATTGAATTGTTGTTGATGGAAGAATATTTGAGAAATGTTGATGTTTAGATCGAATTAAACGCGGGATAAAGTATGATCGAGATTTGGTGTGTTGTGGGGGATTTGGAGTGGAGATTATTGGGGAGTGATATATATATGTTTCCCGAGTAAATCGAGGTTCAGCATTTGTTGCGAATTCTCATGTTATACTATCTGTTTTGGTGTGTTTCAGTTGGACTATCTCTTATGAGCATTGGTGTGCTTTGGAGGGATTAGCTCTTATGAGCATTGGTGTGTTTTGGATGGACTGGCTCTTACTAGCATCTGGTGTGTTTATGTGGTTTGTCAATGTACTCTTATCCATAATTCGTTCATCAGATTGAAAATCTTGGTAAGGTAACTTGATTAGTAATTTTTGATCAATTTACATATATTTGATTTTGAATTGAACATTTGTGATCTATCGGTTGAAATTGTGGATGACAGGGAACATTTTTGGTTGTATTAATACTTTTTAAATTGTTATATTTACTTTGGTAAAGTTTATTGTTTCAATAAGTCAAGCTTACTAAGCTTCTTTAAGCTTACTTGTGTTAAACTTTGTTCTTGTAGATACTCGGAAGGTTGGACGGACGGATCGGCACTCAAGTCACACTATCCCTGAATCTCGGTAGTTTTTGAAACATTCATTTCGGAGTATATGGCATGTATTAGGCTTTTGTGTTACTATTCTAATGTTTTGAGATATGTATATGTTAAATATGATCTATGTGTAAATTATCAACTTATATGAAATATGTGAATGAGGTATAGTTCCAATGCCATTTTGAATGACATGATTTAATGATATGTTGTGATTGAGGTACTGATGAAAGGTACATTGGTTAGATGTTAGATTGGATGAACTGATAAGTTATGTTGGAAGTTTTACTTTAATATAAAAAATTATATACTTGTGGTACCAATAAGGATACATTGGTTAGGCACTTAATATGTTGATTTTGGTATGTTTTTTGCTTGATTAATGTCCTTTTGAATAGGTATTTTGGTTGGTATTTGGGTTTCTTAGGATTCAAGTAAGCTTGAAATGGTAAACTTGATGTTTAAGATTCATTTTGGGTCCACACGGCCTAAGACACGGGCGTGTGACTCAACCGTGTGTGACACACGGCCTGGCGACACGGCCGTGTGTCCCTTGTAGGTTTTAAGGCTCATAAGTCAGGCAATTACATGACCTAACACACGGCCTGGCACACGGGCGTGTGAGGCTATTTCGAGTGTTACACAGCTTAGCATACGGGCGTGTGGCTTGGCCGTGTGACCCAACCCAGAGAGTTACACGGGCGAGGACACGGGCTGGGACACGACCGTATGTCCCTATTTCGAAGGTTACATGGCCTGAGACACGGGCGTGTGTTTCATCCGTGTGAGGCACACGGCCTGGCCACATGGTCGTGTGACCCTTTATAGTCAAATTTTTCTAACTTTCACATAAACTTTCCAAATGATTTCAAATTGGTCCCGAATTGTTTCTAAGGTGTTTCTAAGGCCTCGATGGCTAGATTAAAGGACGATACGTATGTGAATAAATGTATTATGGTATGTTTGTACTGATGTATGAAATGTATGTTTAATGTTCTGTGTGTACGGTAATGCTTCCTAACCCTAATCCGTCGATGGATACGGGTTAGGGGTGTTACAATATCTGTTGAGTAAAGTATGATTTGTATTATCAGGATATGATTTGAATCTGAATCACTGCATATACGACTCTGATACCTGTTAGTTCTGCATTTGCATTGGGGTGGGATTTGTGTTAAAGGAGGAAGTGTGGGCAGTTTAATTATCAGTCGATTCTGGTGGCTAAGCCATATATATATATCTGATCCTAGCGACTTAACGCACTCTGATCTGGCAGCTAGTCTGCAATTATTTTTAAATGTGCCACACAGTCACTATGCAGTGTGTAGGGATGTATGGGTACTTGATATCCTATATGGTGTATAGGGATGGACGGAGATGGTGTGTAGTGGATGGGGGTAGGACTTTGAATTTGCATATAATATGTTCTGGATTTGTATCCGATGTACTCTGTTTCTGTTTCTGTTTCTGAGAATGGTATGAATAATGAAAGCCCGAAAACGTGTTTGATATCGTCCTGCTTAATTGATTACATTTGTTACACGCTGAGCTTGTATCTCATTTTGTCTGTTTGTTTGAATTTCAGGCAACCCTCAGTCATAGGCGGGTCGACGTATCAGGAGCTTGGTCATTGTCTGCTTTGGTTATTTTACTGTTTTATCTAGTTTTACACTATTACAACCCTTTCAATTTGTTATTTTTTAGAGATTAGATTTTAATGGTTTGTTATATTTGTTTAAATGTTTTTAGACCGTTTGAATTCTAAGTAATTTAAGTTGGACTTTTCAAAAATGGTTGTTGTAACTCTTCAGATTAAGCCACAACGTCTAGGTCGGATTTGGAGTGTTACAAGTATTCTGGTGGAAGACCATGAATAATATGAAGAGTAACATCATCAATGCCAATGAGACAAAAGAAAAAAAAATGTTGTTTGGCTTTATGCTCTTGATACCATGAAAGAGTTTAAATGAATGGGTAAAAACACAAAATATTATTGATATAGCAATGGTATTTATACACGAAATAAATACCTCAAAACATAAAAGATAAACAATATCACTATAAAAGTCTATCCTAAGAAAATCAAAATAACAAGAGATAAAAGATAAAAAGATAAAAAAATTCAAGATAAATAGATAAAGATAAACTCTTTTAATAATCCTTAACTCTCTTACTAGCCCTAATCCATTTTCTTCCTCAACATACAATCTCCTCTTCCTTCTTTACCTTCTTACACTTTTTCGGCTCTCCACCTATTTAAATGAACCGACTTTCTTTGCACTACTACTTTCTCTTCCTTGTCTCCTCCTTTGCTGATATCTTATATCAACAATTATTATGATATTAAATATGTTCAAAATAGATTATTGATATTTTTTCAATAAAAAATATTGATATTAAATATGTCCAAAACAAATTATTGATCTTAAATATGTTGAATTAGTTAAATCTGATTAATATAAAATGTTTTGTATTGAAAATGTTGAAAATAAGGAGTTTTTAATTTTAATTATTTAAATATAAAATATTTGTTTTCTATCAAAGTTCAACTTCATATAAATATAATAATTTTTCAAATTTGTTCTCTTGTTTTTATTATAAAAAAAATATAGGTACCAACGAGTTTTCCTACTTTTATTATTAAATTTATTTCTTTTTATGAAACATGTTTTTTTTCTAATGAAAATAAAAATATTTTAAAAGCTAAAGAGAACCTTTTGTAGGTTAAGTACTTTTTAAATATTGAAGAGCAGGATGATTGTATGATATTAAACTTGGTCTCTCAAAATTGTTTGTACATTAAATATGTTTAAATAGTTATATTTAATTTGAAGATTGTTGCATAAAAATTATTATGTTTAAATTGGTGGCCAGGTATGAAAAGAGATATAGTTGAATATGTGGCTAAGTGTTTGACTTGTCAACGAGTTAAGGTAGAACATTAAGTTCCTACTGGACTACTTCAGCCTATTAATATTCCTGAATGGAAATGGGATTGTATTACGATGGATTTCGTGATGGGGTTACCATTGTCAGCAAGTAAGAAAAATGCTATTTGGGTGATTATTGATCGACTTATAAAGTTAGCTCATTTTATAACAGTCAGGACTGATTGGTCACTCCATAAACTTGCTGAAGTATACATTCGGGAAATTGTGAGATTACATGGTATTCCTGTATCGATAATCTCTGACCGGGATCCACGATTCACATCGAGATTTTGGAGGCAGTTACATGAATCTCTTAGTACTCGACTCAGCTTTAGTACAGCTTTTTATCCACAGACCGATGGGCAATCAGAGCGAGTTATTCAGATTTTGGAAGATATGCTTCGAGCTTGCGTTATTGATTTTGAATCAGGTTGGGAACGTTATTTACCATTAGCTGAATTTGTGTATAATAATAGTTTCCAAACAAGTATTCAGATGGCTCTATATGAAGCTTTATATGGTCGGAGATGTCGATCACCTGTATGTTGGATGGAATTGAATGAAAGAAAAATGATTGGGCCAGAGTTAATTCAAGAAATAGAGGATACTGTTAAGAAGATCCGAGATAGACTGAAGGCAGCTTTTGACAGACAGAAATCGTATGCAGACTTGAAACGACGGGACATTGAGTATTCTGTTAGAGATAAAGTATTTCTTAAAGTTTCGCCTTGGAAGAAAATTTTGAGATTTGGTTAAAAGGGAAAGTTGAGTCCTCGTTTTATTGGGCCGTATGAGATTACAGAAAGAGTTGGGCCAGTTGTCTATCGTTTAGCTTTACCTCCGAAATTACAAAAGATTCATGATGTTTTTCATGTATCAATGCTCAAAAAATATAGATCAGATCCTTCTCATGTTATTTCGACAGAGGACATTGAAATTCGACCTAACTTGTCATATGAAGAAGAACTAGTTGAAATATTAGCTCGAGAAGTGAAAGAGTTGCGTAATAAGCGGGTTCCATTAGTTAAAGTGTTGTGGTGAAGCCATAATATTGAAGAAGCAACTTGGGAACCGGAAGAAACTATGAGATCTCAGTACCCCCACCTCTTTTCAGGTAAATTTTGAGGACGAATTTTATTAATAGGGAGAGATGTAACGACCCAAAATTTACAGTTATCGGAAAATATATTTTTGGGTCTTTGTTTTCGAAAAACGAATTCGTAAATATTTATTAAAAATATTTACGAAGTTAGTTGCGTGGTTAATTAGGTTTTGGCTAGGTGAATTAGCTTGAATTAAGGTTAATTAGGTATAAGGATTAGATTGAATATAGTGTAAAAGTTTAATTATAGACTAGAGGAAATTTAAGGGACTAAACTAGCAATTAAACCATAAGTGCCAAGTGTGTGGTAATAGTGAAATACATGTGGAAAAATAAAATACATAAATTAGTAATAATTACTTATTTACTTATTATATAAGTAAATATTATTTTATTATTAAAATATTATTATATTACATTATTAAAATAAAACATAAAAAATTAAGTAAATATTATTTTATTATTAAAATATTATTATATTACATTATTAAAATAAAACATAAAAAAAAGAAACAAAGAACAAAGAAACAGAATTGAAACGAAAACAGGGGAAATAAAGGAGAAAAAGAAAGAAAGAAAAGAAAAAGGGAAATTAGGGTTTTAAAGGTTCCAAGTTCAAGTGGTAAGTCAATTTAATCCATTTTCTTGTAATTTTGATGTGTTTGGAATCCTAGAACAAAATACTACTTGATTTATGTTGAAATTTTGAAAGTTAGTTGATTTTTAGATGTAGTTTATGTTAAATTAAGTGAAGAAATAGGGGTTAAATTGATAGAATTTCAAGTTAGAATTGAGAAAAAGATTGAATTGTAAAACAAATCATAAGTTTTATGTAGTTGGGACTAAATTGAAAGAAATTTGAAGTTAGGGTTTTATGGTAAAATTAGAGAATTGAAATTAGTTTTAAGTGATAGTTGTATGAAAAATAGAGAATAAAATTATGAAGAAAATGAGGTTAGATTTGAATAGGGATTGAATTGGAATGTAGATAAAAGTTGTGTATAAATTGAAATGTTCAATATGAAATTGTAGTGTATTGATAATTTTTAATTGTTTTAATTCCGTAGCTAACGTTGAGCCAGAGACATCGGCTAAGAAGGGGAAAAAGAAAGTCAACGAGGATTAGCTCGAAAAATACGGTTTGTATTTCTATAATCCAAAAGTTAAAACTATTTTTTTGTATTTATTATTATGTATGGTAAGTGAAATTGAGGTGAGTTTGGTATTGTGACATTGAATTGGATTGAATTGAAATTGTATGTGTAATATCCTGGATTTTGGGTTTATGCAATTTTGCTTTAATAAATGTGAAAGCATGTTTATGTGTGTGTTAAATGTGTTTTATGAATTTTTGAGAACCTTAGAATGTAGAGAAATGCCTTAGAAATTATTAGATTTTAAATCCAAAGGAGGAAGCTAAGCAGGGTGGCCTTAAGAGAAATTGTAGGTGAAATTTAACACAGAAATGGGCTTGGAAAAGTGGCTTGAAGACGCCACTTAAGGCCTCTGTAAATGACGCCACAAACAGGTGCAAATGGGCCAAGGTTCGAGTCGCATGGGAAGCAACATTTTGGGGATTTTATTTTGCATGTTTGCGTCAAGGAGAGGGGGGAGGTGATGGACGGCAATGGGGCTTTGAAAAGGTGAGGATAAAGGCTTGATTTATCCTTTTTAAATTTCGGCTAAGGTAGAGGATAAATGATGAATTATTTTAAATTATTTCGAATGGGTAAATGAGAGGAAAAGAGGAGAAAAAGGAGGAAGCTGATAAAAAGTAAGAGTTGGCCGGCCAAGGGAATGTTTTGGATGGTATTTTCGGCTAATCATAGTGTAGGTGTGCCGAAAATTTTAATTCTCTTCCCACTTCTCTCATTTGTGCTGAAATTCCAAAGAAACCAACTTGTGCTCTTTGTCTCTTCTTCTTCCACAAATTTCCAAAAGCCGAAAACTCAGTAATCACCATCTAGGCTGTAGCCGAATTTCTCTGAAGGTTCAAGTGAAGATACAGTCGACTTCTGTAGTAAGGGTAAGGCCAATTGATTTTAATTTTCAACCTCTCTTTAAGCCGAAAATTGGAAACTAATCCCCTTAATGCCTTTGGCCGAAACAATGAAGGATTCTCTCGGGATTTTTGAGTAGTCGACTTCCAGGGAAATCATTCGGGATTTCAGATCTAAGGTAAGTCATGTATTCGGTCAAGGGCCATTTATTAAGATTAAATGTTAGAGTTGGATCTAACACATGCCATAGTGATTTCGACATATACCCAACCAAATAGCACTTTTCGGGATTTGAAATCGCAAGGTAAGTACATATGTGCATTCGGCCAAAGCCATACTTAGAGATTCCGATCTGTTTCTTAAATGTTTAAAAGTCGAAAACTAACCAAGTCAATTGATCTAGTGTTAGCCGATTTTAAGGAAGAAAAACTACAACGTTTCGGGATTTGATTAATAATCAAATCGGTAACAAGGTAGGAGCTTTGGGTGCAATAATCCTTCGGGATTTGATCATATAGCCGAATAGGCTTTTGCTAAACATTAAGTGGTTGACCAAATGTAGGAACTAAGGATCTAGGACGCTAGATCGTGATTTTCGAGAGTCTCAAAGGAAAGCGATAAGTATATCAGGTGTGTACCCCACACTATCTCTTAATAGATTTATGGTAATGTTTTAATGCATGTGTTAATAAGAATGTGAAAGATATGGCTAAGGTACCATGCAATGGTACAAAGTACTCAGGTACGTCTACCCACTCCTACTATGAGTATAATATGATCTGTCATGGCACATACGTGAAACTATAAGAATGTGAGTAAGGAATATGACATTGTTTATGCATATTTGTATGACATGGGGCATAGGGGTGATTATGAAAGGGGAAGTGATTTGGTGGTTTATACCACAATATCTGAATGTGGTGACTTATGTCACAAAATTATTATCTGGTGGCTATGCCACAAATTTATAAGGGCGATGAGCACGTCGTCTGCAGCGACTGCCTTCGATGATGTGTAGCGGATGGTTGGGTCGACTTAGTAGTCCCCATGGTGTGATGGTTGGTACGGGTGATGTGTAGCGGATGGTATCTAGGTTTGGGTTCGGGACTGCATCATTATCTCTATCTGTTTTGTATGTATGATATGTTATGTTATGCCTAAACCATTTGGGACTTAGTGTTGGTTGTACACATTGAGTCTGTTTGACTCACCCCGTAGTGGGATATTTTTTTCAGGTGACGCTCAGTGATGGACCGGGTCGGCAGGAGCTGGGTGGTGGCCATGCTCAACTCAGACTTTATTTTAGTTTTGGACTTTTATCCTCAAGTATTTTGGATTTATTTCGGTATTTGATTTTGATGTAATAAGGCCATTATTATGAACTATTTATGCATGTTTTTTTTTTTTATTTCTGTTATAATTATTAAATAACTCTTAGTAAAATAAAAATACATTTATAAACATTTTGACATCCAAAACGCAAATGATTTTCTAACATGTAGTTTGAAATTTAAAAATAAGGTTTTAAAAAGTCCGGACTTCAAAAATAATACTGATTTCAATATCGAGCCCAACATAATCAAATCTTCTGCAAAACCACCCAAACTTTTCAAAGAAGCAAGCAAGTTTTAAACCGTTTTACTCAGGGAACATACCAGATCCGGTCAGGGCTCATGGGCCGGGTTTGGGGTGTTTCAGCTTGGTATCAGAGCAAGGTTTTAAACTCTCGGCCTTGGGTTTAAAGCCCATAACTTTTTCAAAATTGAGCCCAAATGGATTTTGTGAAAATTTTTATGAAATGAGCAGGTTTTCAGGCATGGCACCCAAGTCTCCGACCCGAAGTCCACCAGGTAAGTACCTCTAATTGTTGTATGAATTATAGTATGACTTGTATAAGGGTATAAATGGAACGTAGATTAGTATATTAAGTATTTGAACCCTAGGACTAGTTTACCCCAACAATTACATAAAACTCTAATGCCTAATTAAACAAACCCGTGAACTAAGTCACCGAGTTAGGGTGTGGCAACCATTGTGCGCATGTCTAGGATTGGATCCGGAAGAGCCTGGTACTTAAGCAGTCCTAGTGACTCACCTCCTCTTCGCTGGAATCCTACCTGGTGCGTAGCTACGGTTCACCCTAACCAAGAGGACTCAGTCACAGGCTAAATTCAATGATTAAAACCCGAAAGGGATTAGCCGTATTTTTATAAAAACCCTAGCTTTTAAAATCACCAAATTACCCCTTTAAATTGTAGCAGAGTTTAGATTGAAAATTTTGCAAATTAGTTTCGATTTACAAAAAATTACTAAAATACCCCTGACTTACAAAATTACCCAAAATAGCCCGATTTCCAAAATTTCTGCCATACCTCTGATTTGAGAAAATTTTCAAAAGTACCCTCGAGTTTTGAAATTTTCAAAGTGCCCTGATTTATTAAGATTTTTTAAATTGACCCCGACTTATTACCAAAATACCCCTGTAGGTGAAATGACGAAAATACCCCTGGGGTAGGAATAAGACAAAAATGTTTGAATGATGAATGTGTGTGGTAAGAATATTGAATGAATGTGCTCCTCTAAATTAGGATAGAAGACTTGAAACTTTAATCGATCGAAAGAACTACTTCTAAAACTTCTTCCATAAAATTTCTTCGTGGATAATCAGTGGAACAAAATACTAATGCATAAAATTTCTTAATCAGATTAATCGCGATCGTAGAAATGAGCTCTAGGGGCGTGGTCGTAATGTACGAAGACGCGTGGTAAGGGCGTAATGGCGTGTCGGAACCCGTTAGATCGGTCAAGGTGCGAAAATGGGGTACCACCACCCCCACCACCAGCTGTTGGTGGTGAGCAGCAAGATCGCATGCGGGGATGACGCAGCGATGCAGCGATGTCGCGGGTTCTTGAGATGGTGGCTGGAGTAGGAGGAAATATGGGAGCTCGAAAGTCCGTGCCTGCCGACTTCGAGCCAACGGAGCTGAGGTATTCCATGGCGTATCTCGGTGGCACCCCAATGCGGTGAGTATTGGTTGGAGGCAACCGAGCGAATTATGGATGAGCTTGATTTAACTGCTGAAGAGAAACTGAAAGGGATGGTGGCACTACTTCGTGACGAAGCATATCAATGGTGGCTCACAGTTCGGGATGGTGCCACAGCTGAGGATCTCACTTGGGAATATGTTAAGGCGGCATACCAGAAGAAGTATGTTGGTACTAGTTATACTGATGCACAGAGGAAGGCATTTCTAGGGCTGGTTCAAGGGAACAAGTCCGTAGCGGAATATGAGGCTGAATTCTTAAGGTTGAGCCGATATGCTCGAGGAGTGGTGGCTACGAAGCATGAACGATGTGTCCGGTTTGAGGACGGACTGAGAGATGATTTAAGGTTGTTGATAGCTCCGCAGCAGGAACGGGAATTTGCCGTGCTAGTAAAGAAGGCTAAGGTAGCCGAAGGAATTAAGGACTCAGTAAGGCAGAACTCTGATCGGAATAGACAGAAGAGAGGTTTTAAATCGTCAGGATCGTCTGGAAATGTTCAAAAGAGGCCTAGAGCTGATGGGCCGCGAGGTCAGCAAGTTGGTTCAGGAGGGCAGTACCGTACTTGTGCACAGTGTGGGAAGATGCACTTAGGGGAGTGTTGGAAGAAAATGGGAGGATGCTTTAAGTGTGGGTCTAAGGATCATATGATTAAGGATTGCCCAATAAAGATAGATTTTAAGTCGACCAACAGTCGTCGTTATAATCAGCCGGAAGAGGGGGACAAAGCACCTCGGCGGTGGTCGTGGTCTGAATAACAGAGGTAATGGTGCTGGAAGAGGACGTGAAACACCGGGCAGAGGTGTTGGTAATATTGAGGCAAGGCAGCCGGGTCTGGTATATGCAGTTCGTCGAAGGGAGGATGGAGACGCACCGGACGTCATAACCGGTACGTTCTTTATAGCTGACAAGTCTTATTTTGCTTTGATTGATGTGGGCTCGACCCATTCTTATGTTGCATGTAGAGTAGTTGAAACTCTAGGCATAGCCTCTGAACTTTCTGATAGGGAGATGACTGTAGTAAGCCCATTAGGTCAAACTGTAGTGGTGAATAAGATCTTTCAGAGAGTACCTCTAGAGATTCAAGGAATGGTATTCTCTGCCGACTTAATGGAACTACTCTTCGGAGAATTCCATCTCATACTTGGCATGGATTGGCTAGTGGAACACCGGGCTATATTGGATTATGCAGCTAAGCGAATGGAGTTAAGGACGCCGGAGGATGAGGTGGTAATTATGATAGGAGAAAGAAGGAACTACTTGTCTAATGTAGTTTCAGCACTGAAAGCTGATAAGATGGTTCGGAAATGGTGCAAGGCCTTCTTGACTTTCATTGGTGCGTTGGATGCAAAAGAAGGGGGAGTTAGTGAAGTTAGAACAGTAGGAGAATTTGTGGATGTTTTTCCGGATGAGTTACCTGGAATACCCCCGGACAGGGAGGTGGAGTTTGGAATTGACTTGCTGCCTGGAACGGCGCCAGTATCTATCACTCCGTATAGAATGGCACCGAAGGAGTTGGTTGAGCTCAAGGCTCAAATCCAAGAGTTGCTTGATCGTGGGTTTATTCGACCCAGTGTGTCTCCATGGGGAGCACCGGTCTTGTTTGTGAAGAAGAAGGACGGGACTATGCGTATGTGCATAGATTACCGTCAGTTAAACAAGTTGACCATCAAGAACAAGTACCCGTTGCCGAGGATAGACGACTTGTTCGATCAGCTTAAGGGGGCAGCGGTGTTCTCAAAGATAGATCTAAGGTCTGGATATCATCAGCTTAAGGTGAAGGAAGCAGATATCCATAAGACGGCCTTCCGGACAAGGTACGGGCATTATGAGTTCGTAGTAATGCCGTTTGGTTTGACGAACGCCCCAGCCGCGTTCATGGATATGATGAACCGGGTTTTTTAACCTTACTTGGATAGGTTCGTCGTTGTGTTCATCGACGACAACCTAGTTTACTCCAAGTCTGAGGAGGAACATGACGAGCATCTCCGGATTGTGTTGCAAGTATTGAGGGAGAAGAAGCTTTATGCCAAATTCAGCAAATATGAATTTTGGCTTGAAGTTGCCTTCTTAGGACATGTGGTGTCTGCGGAAGAATAATAAGGGTGGATCCTCGAAAGATTGAGGCGATATTAGATTGGAAACCACCTAAGTCTGTGGCTGAGGTTCGTAGTTTCTTGGGATTGGCAGGCTACTACAGAAGGTTCGTAGAAGGATTTTCATCAATAGCCGCACCTTTGACAAAGCTATTGAGAAAGGAAGTACCTTTCGTTTGGATGGATAAGCAACAGAGGAGCTTTGAGAAGCTTAAGAGGGTGTTGACGGAAGCTCCGGTCTTGATTCAGCCGGAGGTAGGAAAAGATTTCGTTGTGTATTGTGACGCTTCCCATACGGGCTTGGGTTGCGTACTGATGCAAGATGGGAAGGTTGTAGCTTATGCGTCTCGACAACTAAGGCCTCACGAAGTTAACTACCCGACACATGACTTGGAACTGGCGGCAGTGGTCTTTGCTCTTAAGGTGTGGAGGCACTACCTTTATGGAGAAAAGTCAGTGATCTACACGGACCACAAGAGCCTTAAGTATCTACTGACTCAGAAAGAGCTGAACCTGAGACAGCGAAGGTGGGTGGAATTACTGAAGGATTACGACTGTTCTATAGAGTATCACTCGGGCAAGGCGAATGTAGTGGCAGATGCCTTAAGTCAGAAAGTGGTGTCGGATCTGAGGGCAATGTTTGCACATTTGAGCTTGTATGACGATGGAAGTCTGCTGGCAGAGTTGCAGGTCAAGCCGACATAGTTGAATGAGGTGAAAGAGAGACAGTTGGCTGATGAGGATTTAAGTGCTAAGCTACGGCAAGTACAGAGTGGGGAGTTGGAGAATTATGGTGTTAGCAGCGATGGAGTGTTGTGCTTCATGGGTAAGGTCTGTATGCCGAGGGACAAGGAGTTAAGGCAGAGGATTCTTCAGGAATCGCATAGTAGCCCTTATGCTATGCATCTTGGAGGTACTAAGTTATACAGAGATCTAAAGGAACAATTTCGGTGGCCTGGTCTGAAGAGGGAAGTTACAAAATTTGTCGGCAAATGCTTAACGTGTCAGCAAATTAAGGCGGAACACCAAGTTCTGTCAGGATTGCTTCAGCCAATCAAGATTCCGCAGTGGAAGTGGGAGAGAATTACCATGGACTTCGTTAGTGGGCTTCCCCTTACGCCTACTAAGAAGGACTCAGTATGGGTGATAGTGGACCGATTGACCAAGTCCGCGCACTTCATTCCGGTAAGAGTTGATTCTTCTTTGCAGAAGTTGGCAAAGTTATATGTGGCGAAAATTGTGAGGTTGCATGGAGTGCCGCTATCGATTATCTCAGATAGGGATCCAAGGTTTACGTCTCGGTTTTGGAAGGCTCTACATCAGGCTTTAGGCACCAGATTAGACTTCAGTACGGCGTTTCATCCACAGTCAAACGGGCAGTCTGAACGAGTGATCCAAGTGTTAGAGGATATGTTGAGATGCTGTGTGATAGATTTCAGAGGTAGTTGGGAAGAATATTTGCCTTTAGCGAAATTTGCTTACAATAACTGCTATCAGGCCAGTATTCGGATGGCACCATATAAAGCGTTGTATGGACGGAAGTGTCGCACTCCTACGTGTTGGACAGAATTAGGAGAACGTCGAGTTTTGGGTCCAGAGATTGTGGCAGAATCCGAGGAGAAGGTGGAGGTGATTCGGGCACAATTGAAGGAAGCATCTGATAGGCAGAAGTCGTATGCAGATCTTAAACGGAAGGAAATAGAATTTGATATGGGGGATCAAGTGTTTATTAAAGTTTCGCCTTGGAAGAAGGTGATGAGATTTGGTCGCAAAGGGAAGTTAAGTCCAAGGTTTATAGGACCTTATCGGGTATTGAAGCGAGTTGGACCAGTGGCATACCAGCTAGAGTTGCCACCGGAGTTGAAACAGATGCACGACGTATTCCATGTTTCTATGCTACGTCATTATCGATCGGATCTATCTCACGCAGTTCCGGTTGAAGAGGTGGAGCTAAGGCCAGATTTGTCCTACGAGGAAGAGCCGATTCAGATCTTGGAACAAGATGTGAAAGTGCTACGAAGGAAATCAGTCCCTTTGGTCAAAGTGTTATGGCGTAATCACGGATCGGAAGAAGCTTCGTGGGAGCCAGAAGAAGCAATGCGACAGCAATACCCTCACTTATTTTAGCCAGATAATTTCGAGGACGAAATTATTTTAAGGGGGGTAGAACTGTAATATCCTGGATTTTGGGCTTATGCAATTTTGCTTTAATAAATATGAAAGCATGTTTATGTGTGTGTTAAATGTGTTTTATGAATTTTTGAGAACCTTAGAATGTAGAGAAATGCCTTAGAAATTATTAGATTTTAAATCCAAAGGAGGAAGCTAAGCAGGGTGGCCTTAAGAGAAATTGTAGGTGAAATTTAACACAGAAATGGGCTTGGAAAAGTGGCTTGAAGGCACCACTTGAGGCCTCTGTAAATGACGCCACAAACAGGTGCAAATGGGCCAAGGTTCGAGTCGCATGGGAAGCAACATTTTGGGGCTTTTATTTTGCATGTTTGCGTCAAGGAGAGGGGGGAGGTGATGGACGGCAATGGGGCTTTGAAAAGGTGAGGATAAAGGCTTGATTTATCCTTTTTAAATTTCGGCTAAGGTAGAGGATAAATGACAAATTATTTTAAATTATTTTGAATGGGTAAATGAGAGGAAGAGAGGAGAAAAAGGAGGAAGCTGATAAGAAGTAAGAGTTGGCCGGCCAAGGGAATGTTTTGGATGGTATTTTCGGCTAATCATAGTGTAGGTGTGCCGAAAATTTTAATTCTCTTCTCACTTCTCTCATTTGTGCCGAAATTCCAAAGAAACCAACTTGTGCTCTTTGTCTCTTCTTCTTCCACAAATTTCCAAAAGCCGAAAACTCAGTAATCACCACCTAGGCTGTAGCCTAATTTCTCTGAAGGTTCAAGTGAAGATACAGTCGACTTCTGTAGTAAGGGTAAGGCCAATTGATTTTAATTTTCAACCTCTCTTTAAGCCGAAAATTGGAAACTAATCCCCTTAATGCCTTTGGCCGAAACAATGAAGGATTCTCTCGGGATTTTTGAGTAGCCGACTTCCAGGGAAATCATTCGGGATTTTAGATCTAAGGTAAGTCATGTATTCGGTCAAGGGCCATTTATTAAGATTAAATGTTAGAGTTGGATCTAACACATGCCATAGTGATTTCGACAGATACCCAACCAAATAGCACTTTTCGGGATTTAAAATCGCAAGGTAAGTACATATGTGCATTCGGCCAAAGCCATACTTAGAGATTCCGATCTGTTTCTTAAATGTTTAAAAGCCGAAAACTAACCAAGTCAATTGATCTAGTGTTAGCCGATTTTAAGGAAGAAAAACTACAACGTTTCGGGATTTGATTAATAATCAAATCGGCAACAAGGTAGGAGCTTTGGGTGCAATAATCCTTCGGGATTTGATCATATAGCCGAATAGGCTTTTGCTAAACATTAAGTGGTTGACCAAATGTAGGAACTAAGGATCTAGGACGCTAGATCGGGATTTTCAGGAGTCTCAGTGAAAGCGATAAGTATATCAGGTGTGTACCCCACACTATCTCTTAATAGATTTATGGTAATGTTTTAATACATGTGTTAATAAGAATGTGAAAGATATGGCTAAGGTACCATGCAATGGTACAAAGTACTCAGGTACGTTTACCCACTCCTACTATGAGTATAATATGATCCGTCATGGCACATACGTGAAACTATAAGAATGTGAGTAAGGAATATGACATTGTTTATGCATATTTGTATGACATGGGGCATAGGGGTGATTATGAAAGGGGAAGTGATTTGGTGGTTTATACCACAATATCTGAATGTGGTGACTCATGTCACAATATCCGAATGTGGTGACTTATGTCACAAAATTATTATCTGGTGGCTATGCCACAAATTTATAAGGGCGATGAGCACGTCGTCTGCAGCGACTGCCTTCGATGATGTGTAGCGGATGGGTGGGTCGACTTAGTAGTCCCCATGGTGTGATGGTTGGTACAGGTGATGTGTAGCGGATGGTATCATGGTGTGATGGACCGGGTCGGCAGGAGCTGGGTGGTGGCCATGCTCAACTCAGACTTTATTTTAATTTTGGACTTTTATCCTCAAGTATTTTGGATTTATTTCGGTATTTGATTTTGATGTAATAAGGCCATTATTATGAGCTATTTATGCATTTTTTTATTTCTGTTATAATTATTAAATAACTCTTAGTAAAATAAAAATACATTTATAAACATTTTGACATCCAAAACGCAAATGATTTTCTAACATGTAGTTTGAAATTTAAAAATAAGGTTTTAAAAAGTCCGGACTTCAAAAATAATACTGATTTCAATATCGAGCCCAACACAATCAAATCTTCTGCAAAACCACCCAAACTTTTCAAAGAAGCAAGCAAGTTTTAAACCGTTTTACTCAGGGAACATACCAGACCCGGTCAGGGCTCATGGGCCGGGTTTGGGGTGTTTCAGTATGTATATGTGAAAATGTGATAAGTATGAAAATTGAGATTGAATTGGAATTATGTGATTATTGTGGAATTGATATTGAAATGTATATTGGTTGTGAATTGAGAAATGAATGGAAACCCTATTAACTGTATCGGACTGAGTCGGATATAGTTGGCATGCCATAGGATTGGAAGTGTTCAGGGATACTTCGACTTCAAGTCGATGAGACACTGAGTGTCGTATTATCACTTCGGATAAATCCGATGAGGTACTGAGTACCGTATTATTTTACTTCGGCATAGCCGATGAGGCACTGAGTGCCGTATTGGTGTATTTTGGTTGGATCCGTGTATTCGTCCGAGTCTGAGTTGTGTTAATAGGGGTATATGAATGAATTGGTCAATTGATTGACATTGAATGATATTGATTATGGATTGGAATGAACAATGAAATGAAATATGTAATTGAGATGCATGAAATTGCATGAATCATTGATTCATGGAATGGATGTTGAAATTGAAATTGAATTGAGTATCTTTTTGTAAAATGCTATTGAATAGCAATGATGAAATTGAAATAGAAAATAAGATATTTGAAAGTGTTATGAATGATGTGTTTATGATATTTAATTATTTATTGAATGATTATTGGTCATGTGTGATTATGTATTTAAAAATTATAAATTTTTGATTAATAAGTATTCGGATAATAGAAATACCACTGAGTTTATACTCAGCGTACGATTTATTTCCGTGCGCAGGTTAGGTTAAAGTTAGAACGTTGAATCAGCATCCAGAGCCGATCCCGAACTCAAGTGGTGAAGTATATTTTCTTTTTGGTAAATGGCATGTACCTAGGATGTTGTGTTTGTCAATTTGGGAAATGTTTGTAAAATATGTTATAAAGTGTTGTTGGTTATATTTATATATATATATTTATGTGCTATATTAAGCTTATATAATGGTATGTTTTGGTATGCAAATAAATTAGTTTGAATGAAGTCAAATTAATTGGTTTATATATGTGAAATAATTATGAAAGTACTTTAGATAGGTCATGAGATTGATAAATTTGGCATGTATTAAAGGTATTTGAAAGTATTTTGGATTGGTTGAATTTTTTTTTTTTGGAGTTGCTTGTTGTTCAAGAATTACAGGATTGGTAAACTTGTTGTAAAAGGCTCGTTTTGAGTCCACACGGCCTGGCACACGGGCGTGTGAGCCCTGCATCTAGGAAAAAAAATTGAAAATTTCACGAAAAATTCTCTGAGCTTCCAATTAAGTCCCGATTTGTTTCTAATACATGTTTTGGGCCTCAAGGGCTCAATAAAGGAACATTATTATTAAATTTCGATATGTATGTTAAATAAATATGTAATTACTTGTATTTGTTCTGATCTTTTCGGTAATGCCTCGTAAGCCTGTTCCGGCGACGGATAAGGGTTAGGGGTGTTACATGGTAAGTTCGTACAGTTTTGTTAATATAAATTGAAATGTTATTTTGATATTGTGTTGTGGTTGTTGGATAATTTAGACACAATTGAATTATTATAATTTGATGTGAGTCTAGAAAGTAAATGATTTAAATATTATTAATCCGATGATATATCGAGCCCGGATGAACATATGATATGATACAATTGGCATGTCAATAGGTTATATTGCGCGCGGTATGGGGTTGATGCAATTAGATGATGACTTTTGATTTGTTACTTTCCACTGAATATACTGGTGTCCAGCATTTGTTGCGAACTATCGTGTTATATTTACAATGATTTTTGTGTGTTTCTGGGGGCGGATGTAAAGCCTACGAGCTTGGCACTTGGTGCCTAGGTGTGTTTTCGGTTGGCTTGGCTCATTTGAGCGTTCTGGTGTGTTCTGGATGGTTAACCACGTATCCAAATCCGTTTATACCGTTCATCGGGCAGGTTTCCAATGGTTATATGACGTGTTATTAAATCTTATAAGTGTTTACATGGTCTTCTGAATGTATATCGTGACTTGGTATTGAATGTTCTCATGTGATTGAATATATTTTGTAACTTGTATATGTACATGTATAAACTCACCTGTTGAGTGACTGTGATTGATAGGATTTATTATTTGTTAATCTTGTTAATGAAATAGCTATGTTTATACAATAAGTTTTATTGTTTCAGTCGTTGAACTTACTAAGCTCTATTGAAGATTACTCGTGTCATTTTTGATGTTCCTTGTAGATAACTTTGTGGAGTCGGGCAATCGAATCAACTTGAAGATCACACTATCCAGATACATTTTGGTAGATTTTGATACGTTTATTTTGGGTTATATGGCATGTAATAAGTGTGTTTTGTATATGTTTTGAATAATTACTACATGTGTTATATATGAGATTGATGCAAAGATGCTTAAGCTTGGTATTAGCTTGCTTGTGTATGTGCCTTTAATCTTGGTGTGAATATGTTCATTTAAATTTGTTTTGGTCATTTGATATAAACCTTATGTAAGTGTTTGAATCATAGTATGAATGAATGTGAATGAATAAGAAGAAATGGTAAGTTTGGCACGAGTTTTATATTTGAACTTATAAACTTGAATGCAAATTAGTTTGGTGTGACATGTGAATTGAGGTTGATAATAGAATGATGGTGTAAATGAGGACACATTGGTTAGGCACTTAGGTTGAATGTTTTGGCTTGTTTTAGGCGTGTTTAAATGTGTTTTTAAAGTATGGAAATGGTTGATTTTGATTTGGCTTGGTACCTAAGTTTTGGAAGCTTTTTAAGGTGTACACGACCTGGGACACGGGCTGTCACACGGTCGTGTGCCACACACGGCCTACTCACATGGCCGTGTGCCTTATTAATTTTAGGTGCAGGATTTTTCACATGGTCACAGTTAGTTACACGGTCTAAGCACACGGGCGTGTGGGGTAACCACACGGCCATGTCCCTGAGCAACACGAGCGTGTGGGGTAGCCACACGGCCATGCCCCTGAGCCACACGGTCTGGGCTCTGTCACACGGCTAGGCCACACGGTCGTGTGACCCCTGTTGCTAAAATTTTCAAAAAAATTTATGTTTTGATTCAAATTAGTCTCTGATTGTTCCCAAACTATTTTTAGGACCCCGTAAGCTCATTTTAAGGCCTGTAAATGTTATTTTGCTATGAATGAAATGCAGATTCGGATGTTGTTATTTAAATTAATAACTGTATAGTTTAATGATATAAATTATTTTGATATGTGTCGTAATACTCCGTAACTCTAATCTGTCGACAGAGATGGGTTAGGGGTGTTACAAAATTGGTGTGTAGGACCAAATTGAATAAGTAGAAAAATACGAGGGACTAAATCATAATTTTACCAAAAGTGGGAAATGATTCAATGATGGAATTTTGTAGAAACATGAAGGGTAAAATGGTCATTACCCAAAATAGATAATTATATGGTTTAATAATTAAATAAGAAAAGTGTTGAAATATGATTGGTTGAACATTTTTTATTATTTTATTATAAGATATTTTATATTAAATTATAATATTTTATTATGAGATATTTGCATAGAAACACGAAGAAAAGTCTTCATGCTTCCAACGTCACTTATATATATGTACAAAGGAAGAAATTGGAAGTGGAGAAAGTTGTGGAAAAAGTGAACAGATTAAAGAGACAACGTAACTTCAAGAATTTTACTTTATTTAATTTTAATCAAAGTATAGATTATGCTAAATAGTTGAATTATTCATGAATAAGCTAATATTATGTAATGAATTATTTGATATATTGAAATAATAGTAAAAGGACTAAATTGTAAAGTATACAAAATTTTATGTGTGAAATAAAGTATTACGATAGAGATCTTAAATGAATATTAAGGGTTAGAGAATTAATTACAAAGTGATGTTAAGGTGAAGTTATAGTAAATAATGAATTTTCATGGTGCTAAAGACTAAATTGTAAGCTCTGTGAAACTTAGAATTAAAATAATTAAAGTGAAGTGCATAAAAATAAGGTATGTGATGTAATAAATTATAATGAATTATTTGATTAAAGTGTTATATGATAGTGAAATTGAATGAAAAGTGAAGTTAGAAAGACATTGTAATAATTACTGAGTTTTTGTAATGCTAAGGACTAGATTGCAAAATAATTAAAAATAACTACAAGTATTAAAAACATGAGAAAGTGGTTTCTAGTATAGATATTTATTATGTTTTAATGTGATCATAAAGTGAGAAAGAAGAAAAAGTAATGGAAATATTGTAAACTATGAAAATAAAGTGATATGAATTATAATATGTAAAGTGAAGATGTAATTAGGTTTACATGTAAGTTTTAAGAGAATAGATATAATAATAATCAAAAGTATAATGTTATGAACAATCAAATGATCTTGTATAAGAATCTAATAGTTTGATAAGTGAAATAAGTGTTAAATGTTGATATGAGTGATAATAAGTAAAATTTTCACTAAAATAGTTTTAGATAGTAGTAGTAGTTCAACTTTGAAAATACACCAAAAAATTTATAAATGGATTTAGAGATTGAATTAAATATGTAATTAAATCTTATTGAGTCTAGTTTAGCATAAAAGAAATGGTGTAAGTAAAGAAATAGTAGATTATGAGATATATGAATTTTTGTGAGATAAGATCAGAATGATTTTGGGTTCCCTTGTTTTGACTTTTAAAAATTATTTCAAATTTTACAAAAATGTTTAGGAGATGAAATTCATATGCTTAAAATATTTATGACTCTACTTTTAAGGAAAACTAATGGAAATATTATATGAGTCCTGTATTGAAAGATAATTAATTTTTTTGTGAATAATGGTAAAAAATACCTAGCAGCAGAACATGGGAAAACTAAAACAATTTACTGTATTAATTTGCATAAGAGAAAATTATGAATTTTTTATGGTAAAAATTTCATTGAGACTAGATTCAAAAACAACAAGTGGATATTAATTTGAAAGATTTTATACCAAGATATAAATAATTTAGCGATTGCTACTCAAGTGGACAGTTCTGCTAAAATTATGTGGGCAATAAAATTTAAATTAATGCTACATATAGACATATAATACTAAAAGTCATAAATTATCGTATAATTACATATACATAAAAGGTGAGGAATGGAGAGGAGGAGGAAGAAAAATAGTAGAAGAGTGTGATGCTAAAAATTATTATAAGTGATAGAATTACTAATACATAAGAATAGTTTAAGTGAATTGTTAAGACATTAAGTGAACAATTGTAATATGATCTATTAATGGATTTATTTGTAAAACTTTAATAGTTGTGTTAATCTTATAAATTTGATTGAGAATCATATAGTGTTGAAATTGGAAATAGATACATGTAAATGATATGTTGAGTGAAATTGGTTGAATTGTGATATATAAACTTGATTGTAGGTGATGAGAAATGATAGAATAGAAATCAATTGGACACAGAACCGACGTCGCGACGAGCTCAAGTCAGTGGGTGACGCTACAATGAGGAACCCCTAACCTTGCAACGTTGGCTCAGGGTTTGAAAACTTTGTAATTTGGTCCCTATTCAATTATAAACTATTACGAGAGCTATCAGAAGCTCGAATTGAATTTAGATGAGTTTTAAATTGTATTGTAAACACTAATTGATATTGGTAGTTCTATTAAAGTAATAAAATAAATTGAATTTAATAGTAGTTGCTCCGACAACCAATGTAACACCTTGGTACTGTGACTCGATGATCGGGTCAAGAACGAGGGTGTTACATATTTATTAATATATAAATTGTAATAAAAAAGTAAGAATGGTAAGAATTTATCATAATTTATTAAAAATGAGACTAAAAAAATCTTAAGAAACTAAACTTTTAAAAAAACCAAATTATATAACAAGGACAATTTAGTAAACTATGTTTTTAGGTAATCTTGCAGCATGTTAACTAAACATTTGAATCTTACATTCCAACCAAATAAACCAAACAAAGTCATGTAACATATAATTTGTAATCTTATTAATCATATATACATTCCTTGAACCAAACACCCATTTAATTTCTTTACTACGCCGAGAAGAAGATAAAATACCAATGTTCTCTCCTAGTTTCATAAAGGGTTGCCCTCTCTCTATCACATGTTACTAGGATTGAGCAAGAAAAACATAAAACCAACTCAAATCGAGGTATTTTGATGATTTATGGAATACAAGTTAAAAAAATCGTGATTACCTGAAACTAAATCAAATTTTATTCTTCTATTTAATTTTAATTTTTTATGAGATAAAAATAAATATTTTTATATTTAAGATAGTGAAATAACTTAAAAGTTTTATATAAAAATATTTTTCAAAAAATAATGTATAAAAGTTATTGATTATTGGGTAAACTACATTAATAGTCACTTAATTATTAGTAAATTTCTTTTTTGGTCACCTAATTACGAAAAGTTATAAAAATGGTTGCCCAACTATTAGTAAAATTCTTTTTCGGTCATTCAACTATAAAAAGTTACAAAATAGTCACCAACTATTCAATTTTGTCTTTTTTGTCACCAACTAGCTAATGGTGGAAACTTTTAAAATTGACATAATAGTAACTTTAACCCTCAATATTTATAAATCATGTCAATTTAGTCTTGATTCTAAAAAAAACTTAGCCCTCAACATTTACACATTGTGCAATTTGTCTTCTTTTTTTTTTTTTTTTGCTGTTTTGCTTTCCTTTGACATTAAGGTTAATTTTAAAAGAATGAGAAAAGATTAAAATTATTACATTGAATTTTTTGGTGTTTCCATTTTTTGTATATTTTCAATCAAATTTAATTGATAAATTTATTTTTTTTAGGTGAAGGGGTCACTAAGAAAAACAAAACTGCAAAATAGACAAAATTACTCAATGTGCAAATGTTGAGGGTTGGATTTGTTAGAATCAAGATTAAATTGATACAATTTATAAATGTTGAGGATTAAAAGTTGCTATTATGCCAATTTTAAAAGTTACCGTTGTTAGCCAGGTGGTGACAAAAAAGACAAAAATAAATAGTTTGTGTGACTATTTTGTGACTTTTTATTGTTTGGTGATCAAAAAAGAAATTTACTTATAATTGACTGACTATTTTATAAATTTTTCATAATTGAGTGACTAAAAAGAATTACTAATAGTTGATTGACTACTAGTGTAATTTACCTTACTTGAAAAATTATTTTTTTAGAGATATTTATGAAAAATATTAATATAAAAAACATAAAATAAAGCTTATTTTAACGAAACTAAATAAAAAAATGAAAAAGAAAAAGAAAAAGAATTCACTCCACCGAATGGAATGGACATAATATAAAATTACATTGACTATAAATAGTGAGTTTGTTGATCCTTTAACCTTGGTTACTCAAAGCAAATCATCCTTGTCGGATGATTTGCTGTTTGATTGACCATTGATTGTTGTCCTACTTTTGGAAATTTGGACATAACATGCTTTTTCACTAACAATAAATGCGCTATTACTTCACAATCACATGATTTTATTCCTTTCGTAGATGTTCAATTAGATCCTCGTAAACCCATGCATGATCATCACTTTCTTTTTTTGGGCCACACCTTTTTAGGTTACGTTGTCATCACCCTTTTTCATACTTCAGCTCATAATAAATAAAATTATCTAATATATATATATATTTATAAATTTTAATTTTTAATGTTACATGCATTTCATGTTATTTTACGCATTTAGCATTTTAATTATTGAATATAATTAAATATAAGCTAAAGGGTACATAAACCCTTAAATTTTGGTGAAAAATCAATTAAGCTCTTCCATAAAATAAAAAAACTCATTCAATTAAATCCTTAACCTCTCAAATTGCATCAATTAAGCCCTTTTGATCATCTTTGACCGTTATAGTGCCGACGTGGTTGTTAACGATGCTGATGTTGTACTTCATGTATAGTGCCACATCAATAAAAAAAATTCAAAATATTTTCCCACATTAAGAAATTAATATGCAATATAGTTTTACTTTATGTAATTAATGCAAAGTAATATTATTCAAAATAATAACTAATTAACATAATTAACTCTAAATATTGATTAAGTGATAATTATGTCAATTTTTTTTAACTAATAACCCTATATTTTATGATTAGAATTCTATTAAGGTAATAACTCTATTTTAACTTTTTTAGCTAATAATTATAATTATAATTATTTTTAAATGTGTAATCATCACAACTTCTATTAAATTATCATTATTTTAAATGTAAATTTAGTAATATGATGGAAAATAAAGGGTGTTCTCGTTAGTTTAAAAGTTTTTTAAACTTGTGCTTTTATATATATTAGCTTCTAACGTCACATGCATTGTATGTGATTTTACGTGTTTAATTTTTAATTAATTTTTAAATAGTATATTTTTAATTATTTTTTACCTATTAGTGATAATCATAATTTCTCTTGATTTCCAAAAAAGAGATACAACAATCATAATAATAGTTCATGATATATACGAAATATATTACATTAAATTAATAAACATGTTTAGTACTAGTGATTAAAAAATAATTGTTGAAATACGACTTTCTTTTCAAAACACTCATAAAACATTTTTTACTTGCACCAAACAGTTAATGAATAGATAAAAAAAATGATTTTAAGAGTGCATGTGTAATATTTTTAAAAATGTCATAATATTATATTATTTCATCATCAATTAAAATAATCTTCAATCACTCTCCAGTGTCATTGTTGATCAAATAAGATTTAGGGCTCCTTTGGATGCCCGTTTTCCTCTAGTGTGGTGAGATTAGGCTACCAATCTCATCAAGATCGCTTTATTTTCAAAGATTTCAAAGTCAGCGGTGAAAATTGATTTCAAACTCACCGATATCTTTGAAATGGGACCGAGAATTTAGCAGCAGCTGAAGGCAATTGGAGCGAGAGGTATTTTTCACAGACAAAAATACCCATTTTGCTTAACTTCAAGATATGGGTAAGCTTCCTTCTCCTTTTATTCTTCGTCCGATTGTTAATGGTGGAAGCTTTGTAATTTCCACATCTTTTCTTCTTCTTCTTCTTCTAACACGATTGCTACCCACATCGATCCCCTATGTAAGAAATCCATGCCCATTAGTGGAAAGGAAAAAGAGACCACCGCTTCGATAATGTTGATGATGCTCTAATTTTGTTAAATAAGAGGATTGAAAAGTACCCAAAGCCTTCAATTGTGGAATTCACTAAATTATTAGCCGTTGTTGTTTCTAAGCGTAGCCGGATGGAATTATTGGGAGTTTCCCACAATGCTTATTCTTTGAGCATCTTGATTAATTCACTAAATTCATCTTGATTCACTCTCCCAATCTCCTTGCATATTCTCTTTATTTTTCTTTTCCTGCTTTACTATTTATATTAATTTCAGAGACAATACTAAATTGATTCTTCCATTTCATGCAAGTTGATCCAAAGATTCTATTTCCTTTGTTTTTCTTTTCACTTTTTCCATGATCCGTAAGTTCCAATTTTCTCCTTCTTTTTTCCTTTGCGTTGAACTTTTTCTCTCTCTTAAATTTAGGGTTTCATAACTAGACATTATCTTTTTATTTTGGTTCTTCTCCCCTGCTTGAGCTTGTTTAATGTAGTGCTTTGTTCAGTTAGAGTTTAAATAATTTCTATTTTTTTGTTCTATACTTTTTGTATATATTACGTTATGAAGCTTAATGGAAATATCAATGTATATTATTTATGCTTAGTTACCAAACTATAGATCATCCGAGTGATGTCGGTTTGTTTAGTTAGATGTTTGGCACTTAATTAGATAGATGGTTAGAAATGACCTGCATTTTAGTTTAAGTCATTAACAAGTCTTTATTTTTCATGATGAATTTTCCATTCTTAACCATCTTATTACACTTGTTCTTTCTTTGGTGATATAACAAAAGTGTAGATTCGAGAACAATGACGAGGTAAGTCGTAATTTTAGCGATGCTCGTGGAAAAGGAAGCACTTCCAGTTGTATCGTTGATTTAATATTTGCTTGAGTCATTGTCCCAATTACAAAATTGGGGCAAACAATCATATTGTGAATGTCAAAGTAGATCCTAAAGTTTTGTCAATGAAGGAGATTGTTGCACGTGAGATCATTGTTGTTGGAGCAAAGAGAACCGCTCTCTCTGTTAGTGACCTTGCTAATAAATTTGAGAAGGGGTTAGGCTGTCACGCTAAGTTGTCTCAAGAGGTCAAATCCTTTCAAAGTTAATTTAGTTGTTGCGCTTTTCTTGGATAGATTGCTAAAGACATTTGTATAATTTTCTACCTTTAAATTGACTTATTTCTCGCCTTATGAAGAATCCAAAGAATTGAAGATAGGTTGTTCGAGACTACTTGTAATTTGGTTTGTGTTTAAATCTAATGCTAAAAGGTTAGCTCAATGTTATGCTTGAGTGGCATTAAGTGATCAGTTGGTTGATAAATTTTGGTTTATCCTTGGATTATCACCGGCTTGAAGAACTAGGTTGCTCTCTGCGAAGTCTGTTCATGCGAGTCATTCTTCTCTTTTTGTCCGCTATTTCATTAACAATTGAGAAGCATTGGGACTATTATTAATTTTTAATCCCTAAAGATTGTCATGTGAACAAACTATAGTCATTTATTGGATTCAGGCTAGACTCGCAGAGAAGCAAAGATCATCGAGAAACATGTCCTTTTGAAGAAGCTTAGAGATGCGCTCGAATCTTTAAAAGGCGCGTGGCTAGAAGAAACAAGGATGATATAGAGGAAGCTATTGCCATGGTTAATGTTTTATGTTTTGCGCTTTATCATTGAATTATGATTTATCGGTGATATGCCAGTCCTATTTATTATATTTTGAAAGTTAAATGCTAATATTTAAATTGCATTACTACTTTTTAGTATTCGCTATTAGTCTTGGTGCGTAGGAAATAATGTTCATGGTGAAATATTAGGGAAAAAACTGCTGTAACTTTAAGGGTGTGATTGCTGATTTGTTGCTTCAGTTGAAATTGCTAGGTTCAATGATGCTAATATGATTCATCTCAACATTTTCCAAACGTTTTGCCAATTTGTAATTATTGGGAAAGTACTATGTCCGAGTTTAATTAGCGATTAAACATGATATGCCGTACCCAGTTGATGTCTTCTATTAAAGAAGGGTTTGGGTTTAGAAATAGCAAGGAAAGTGTTTTAAGTTTTGCGGTCATCATCTATGGTATGGTTAGATATGAAGCCAACTTCTTTTCTAGGAGAAAACTGGTCACCTTGTTTAAATATATCACCTTTGAGAAAGCATGTTTTTTTGCAACATCTTGGGTGGGATAAATGGATATAAATAAAAAGTAAATCCTTCAACGCTTGAGATGTTCTCTTTTCATCCCTGATTATCACTATCCCCTTTGTGTGATTCATCAATGAGAAAGCAAGGCATTGAGCCCGATGTTGTCATGTATAATACATTGGTTGATGCACTTTGCAAGGAAGGGATGGTCTCTAAAGTCGAGGATATTTTTGACACAATGATAAAGCGAGGCATTGAGCCTAATGTTGTTACCCATAATGCATTAATCAACGGCCATTGCTTGCGGAACAAAATGGATAAAGCTAGAAGAGTTTTCAACTTGATGATTGCTAAAGGTTGTGCACTGATATAGTTACTTGCAGCACCATGATCGTGGATATTGCAAAGCTAAGAGGGTAGATGAAGCAATGGAACTCTTTCATGAAATATCTCTAAAGGGACCAATCCCGAATATTGTCACATACAACACTCCCTTGCAAAGTATGTTTCAATTAAAGAGAGTTTCAACTGCACGTGGACTGTCACCTTGCAAAGTATTTTTCATCTTATTAAATTATATCTTATGTCACCTTTCAAAGTATTTTTCATCTTATCAAATTATATTTTATTGTCACCTTGCAACAAGGATTAAGTTTTGTTTCGCATGGTTATAGAAAATATCATACTGCATTATACTTGAGCATGCTGTTGCATCTCTTGTTTGCTGCACAACATAGTATTCATATTATGATTAGGCTGGAGATATTAACAGGCATTGACTGTTTGATGGTTTTTGAGAGTTAATCGGCAATAAAAATTAAAAATAATTATTATTTTATCTAATAAATAATTTAAATCGATTATATAATTTATTAAAATATTTATAATAAAATATTGAAAGATACATTTTAATATTTTATTAAATGAATTAATAAATTCACATATTTTAATAATTTTATATAAATAAAATAATTTAAAAACTTCTATTATATATCAATTCTATTCTGATGTCCTTAATAGTCATTTTATATTCTCACCTCACCGCTACAGCTGCGTTTGAATCCAAACACACACTCCACCGCTATTTCTAATCTCACTGCTACAGTGTCCAATCTCACCACTACAGTAACTAATCTTACCGCCACCGCTGTTTTTAATCTCACCGGAGGTAAACACACCGCCCATCCAAACTAAGCCTTAATCTTCTAGGAATCATTGCTTTAATGCTCCATTTTTTTCTCACCAATGCTAACAATCTCCGTTTCTTACCGATAAATTTTTTAGATGTTACTTGATTGAATATGCTTAACTATTGGATGCTATTTATAAAGCTAAACTTAAATTTTAATTGCTATATAACTCTAATATTAATTAAGTGATAATTAAGATGCTTAGAGTTCTATTCGAGTAATAACACTATTTTACTTCAAGAAGATTTGCACAATTTTTTTTTAAAAAATAAAATTAATAAAAATTTAAGTCTACTTCGAAATTAGCAAAAAAAAAAAAACTAATAAGTCTAAATTAAATTATAATTATTTTTAAAATTAATTTAGTAATATAATACAAAATAAAGGGTATTCTCGTTTGTTAACAAGTTTTTCCAAACTCATACTTTTATATATTTTATAAATAGATTATATTACATATAGATTATAGATTATAGATATATCTGTAACATTAATTAAATGATGATTAATTTAAAATAATATCTAATAATAATTAATTAATATACTCTTGTGTATAGGTAAAATCCATTGTTAAAAAATAAAAACTTGTTTTTTCAATGTCAATGTCAATAATATAATGAACAATAAAATGTATTCTCCATTCAAAAGTTTTTTTAAACTCGTGTTTTTTATATTATAATTATAATATAAATAGATTATAGATTGAATATAAAAATAAATGAGGTTTTGGTTAAAATGGTAAATAAAAAATATTGAAAACTATCGTATTTTAAGTTCATATATCATGCCAACAACCTTGTGGTCTAATAGCAACAGCATTATATTGTGGGCATGAAAATTTGACTTTAGTCTTGTTGACGTGTTTTTTTTTTTTTTCATGTCTCCTTGAGAGGAATATAGGGGGTATTTATATATACTCCTATTGCTACTATTACAGCTCATAACTAGGCCCAGTATTTTGTCTCGGCCTTGGGGCCTCTGGTGTTGACATCTCTGCGCGCCCCTAGCTTGTTAGACGCGTGCCTGCGTAGCACGTTGTCCTTTCTAATCCTGGGGCTAACATCCTCAACGAGCTCCATACTCGTTGGTCACGAGTCTGGATTGCTTGTAGGGCTCGCGACCCCATCTTGCAAGGTGTGCTCGCGAACTCTTCTTGCGGACTGTCTTAGCGAGTACACCTCTTCCAACTTGGGTCGATCCGGGTCAAGGGTCAAAGACCCGAATCCTTTTAGGACATTTAAGTTGGCGGTTATATATATATAACAAGTGAAGGGAAAAAATATGTAAAAAATAATATTAAAACAACATTAAGATTTGAATTCGCATCTAAAAGCTCTCAACTTATGGTCCTTTCGGGTGAAGTGAGATTAACGCTTTTAATGGGACTTTTGTGATGTTTAAGAAACAACCCATTCTGATTGAGCTTCTTTTAAGGCATAATCATTTTTTAGTACTTCAATTCTATAAAAAAACTCTTTTTATTCTTTATTTAATTTTTCATTTTTTGTCTTTAAATTTACATTTTTTATCAAATTACCCAAAAATAAATAGAAAAGTTAACGTTTTTTAACTTTGCTGATGTGATATGCACATGGATGACATGTCAACATTTAATTAATTTTTTAAAATTTAAAAAATTATAAAATTTAAATAATCTTTTTGAATTTTTAAAATTTTAAAAATAATTAAATGCTGAAGCATGATTCACATGCCAATTCACGTGCATGTCATGTCAATAAAGTTAAAAAACGTTAACTTTTCCATTACTTTTGGGATGATTTGACAAAAAATTGTAAGGTTAAGGGCTAAAAAGGACGAAAAACCAAAATGAAGGGTTAAAATGACTTTTTTTATAAAGTTAGAGGATTAAAAAAATCATTATACTTTTTTCTTTTTTTCTTTTTTTATATCATTATGCCCTCTTTTAATTGCACCACACCTATTTTCCTTTTTTCCGGCCCTTACTCTCTTCAGTTTGCTTTTTTCACTTTCACCGCAGTCTCCTATTATCTATTGCACCCTCGCGTTTCTGTCGTTTCTTTTTAGTACAACTCCAGTCATTTCTTTCTATTTTAGGTACACCATCCTTTATTGGGTAAAGTATAGAAATGGTCACTGAAGTATTGCCCACATTCTATTTTGGTCACTTAACTTTTAATTTGTTTTATTTTGCTCACTAAACTATTCAAAATCAAATATTTCAGTCACCAAATGTTAACAGCGGTTTGAAATTTGATGAGAGTGCTGATGTAGGCTTTTTTTATTAGTCTAAAACAAATTTAACCCTCAAATGTTTACACATTCTATCAATTTGATCATAAATATAAAAAAAAATCAATAAATTTAGCTCTCAATGTTTACAAAATTTGCCATTTTAGTTCAAATTCTAAAAATATCAATCAATTTAGCCTTCAACATTTATACAATTTTTTTTTAATTTTATAAATACAATATCAGGTCCAAATCAATGAAAAAGAAAATACAAAATTGGCTCACCAATTAAACCAGCAAGGGAGTTGAATAAATTTGGAAAAAGATCCAAAAAAGAAAATTTTGCAGAAAGTGTCTCATTTCTTCAAAATTTAAAGATTTGAACATTACCTGCCATGATCAGAAGTGAGCACAAGCTTGGGTAAATTGCCTTCCCCTTGTGTTACTTTGACCCCAAAGCAACAACATCCTGGTTTGAAACTGCAATAGCCATGCTTGAGTATTTGCAGAAGAACATGAAGCAATTGGATTCTAAGTTTTGTGAGCTATCCTAATACAAGGGTTAAAACTGCACATTGCTAACTTAAAATTCTTTAAAAATCAAAATTTGTTATTTTGTAAATGCTGAGAGTTAGGTTTATTGAATTTTTTAGAATTTGAACTAAAATAACAAATTTTGTAAATATTAGGGCTAAATTTATTGATTTTTTTATATTTAGGATCAAATTGATAGAATGTGTAAATATTAAATGACTAAATTTGTTATTAGACCAATAAGGAAAGCTCACGTCAAACACTTCGGTCACTTCTCAAATGGCGGTTAATGTTCAATAATTAAAATATTTGATTTTTTATATTTTAGTGACCAAAATAAAACAAAGGCAATACTTTAGTAACTATTTCTATACTTTACTCTTCTTTATATTGAATGAACCAAATTATTATCAAGGATTAAAAATTTTTAAAAAATGGGATGATTAAAATAGCTTTCAAAAGTTATGATTGATGATTAAGATTAATGGTAGGTTTGAGTAGACAGTGCATTTATTTACGAAGTGAAATTAAATACTACAATGTGAGACAAAAAATAAATTAAACGTACTGCACTATCCATCTAAACTTATCCTAATTTTATTTAATTAAAAGAAAGTTAAATACAAATAAGTATGAAAAATGACACATTTTCCCTAACTTTATTTGTCAAACCTTTTTCACCGATATCTGTCAAGTGTTTAAATTCCACGAAATGAATGAATTTGTTTTTTTTTTTTTTTTAAGGCAATAAATGTAAATGTGAACACTTTTAACACTGACAGCTAGGCAGGCCACTTCAAGCCAGCATTGCCATACACTCGTAACCAAACAACCCACTTCACATCTTCCTAAGAAATTAGAAATCATAACGTCCCCCTTTATTTAAAAATATTCATAACGTCCTAGCATAAAATTCTAATATTTAACATTATTATTATGCAATTCTAATAATAATAATAAATATTTATTATTTTATAAAAAATATTTTTAAATTAATTTTTAATTGATAAAAATTATATTTAGGTTTTTTTTTTAAAAAATTCATTATAACAATTTAATTAGTACATGTATTTTATTTTATAAAAGTATGAATTATGAGTTTAATTATATAAATAATAGGTTATTAGTGCTGAGAGACATTAATTAAAAAAAAAGATAAATAAATAATAGGTTAAATTGCAGAGGGAAACTTAATAACTGATCTTTGCGCAATTCTTCACTTTCTGTTTTTTTCCTTTTATTCCCTCTTCTCTTCTCTTCTCTTCTCTGTTTCTGATTCTCATTCTCTCCTATTTGTTTTATTGTTTGGCAACGCAAGACCCGAACCAGAAGGTGGTTAATTTTTGCAAATTAGAGAAAACCCAGAGAGGAAAAACCTCCTCCAAACCCTTCCTTTTTTCCATCGTTTGACATTGATATGGTCGAGACGCGACGGAGCTCTTCCTCTTCTAAACGCCCCCTTTCCTCTCCCCCTCCCGCTTCTTCTAAACGATCCAAGGTCTTTTCTTTCTTATTCCTTATGGTTTTTACTTTGCATGTCTGTCCTTATACGTTCTCTTTAGATTTGAATTCCAGACTGATATGCTTTTCTTTTTTTTCCCTTTAGGCATCTGAGCCGGCTTTGTCGTCCAACAATGGAGCTGCGGTTTCTGGACCGGTTAACGAAACCTTAGGTCCACCTAAGGAATCCGGGTCGGACTCACGGGTAATGGAGCTCCGATCCTCTGATCTACGGGTGTCCGATGCGGCTAAGGCCGTTGATGCGTCTCCCATTGATAAGCCTGCCGTTGCTGATCTGGAGAACGGTACTTTGGTGGCTCCGCGGTCCTCAGGTGCCATCCGAATTGATCTTTCATTTTGGCTTGTGAGGTTCTTTTTTTTTTTTTTTTTTTTTTTTTGGGTTTTGATGCGGGGGATTATTTTGGTTAATTAGGTGAAGCTGCTGTAGATGCGGATAAATTGGAGACGGTTGCTGCAGGGCTTACTGGTCGGGCTAAGAACAGGCCAATTAAGCCTGCTAAGTTAGGTTCTAAATTCCCGTGGGGAAAGCTTCTTTCCCAGCATTCTCAAGTATGTTTTCTGAAATGACATTCTTTTTAATTATGAACTGGTTTTTGGTTCCTGGTCCCTTTGTTTAATCGTGTTCAGTTAGAACTGCCTATTGGAATCCTTGTTCTTTTAGCCAATAAATGAAGTGAAGAAAATGTGTTTTGTCCATGAAATATTTATGGCAAACGGATTTTAAAACTTTGTGCAGTTGAATTTTGGATGGAACAAGGAAATATTACTGTATAATTTGCTGGTAAAATGATGATTTGGTTCCAATCATTGAGTGGAATCTTGGAGTTCATCATGATTTAGATCCTAACTTAAGAGAGTTAATTTGGTAGGAAAATTACTTTTAGGCTGCCTCAGAGAGTCAGCTTTCTGTTGTAGTGAGTTCTAACCTCAGTAGTCATGGGAAGGTATTCTGTTGTTGAATTTCCTTAAGGGAGGATCTTCCATCAAGCCACAAACCAATCAGCCTCTTTATATTGGTTTTAATACTTATGGTTGTTTTCATGCTAAACTGATGTGCTTCCACTTCTTATTAATGTTCATATCATCCAGAATCCTCACTTAGTCATGTGTGGCACACTATTCACCGTTGGACAAAGCCATCAGTGCAACTTATGTCTTAAGGATCACAATATTAGCGCTGTTTTGTGCAAAGTGAAGCATATAGAGGTATGGATCTTTACATAATTATTTCTTAACCTTTTCGTTGTACTTTTTATTGTGTTTATGGGAGTGCTGAATTTCTATTTCCCAATGTAGAGAGATGGAACTTCCATTGCCTTGCTAGAAATTACAGGAGGAAAAGGTTCTGTCCAGGTTAACGGTAGGACTTACCGTAAAAATACTAGTTTGATTCTAAATGCTGGAGATGAATTAATTTTCACTAGTACTGGAGATCATGCTTATGTATCCTTTTCCTTCAACATGGCTTAACACATTTTTACAGATATGTTATTCCTCTGCCTCCCAAATGAAAGTCTATGTGGCTCCACTTTCATGTGTGTTCCATAATTGAACTTTGATGCTATATGATATTTCTCCCATCTAATAGATACTTTAATTCCTTGACGGTTACTTAGATTTTTCAGCAGCTTACCAATGATAACTTAGCAGCCCCAGGCTTACCTTCTTCTCTAAGCATTTTAGAAGCCCAGACTGCTCCTATAAAAGGTATTATTGAGGCACGACCAGGGGAACCATCTGCTGTTTCTGGGGCAGCAACAATATTGGCTTCTTTGTCAACAAAAGAAAATTCTGAGATGTCCACTCTACCTTCTGGTTGTGAGGTGTCAGATGACTGTGTTCCAGAAGTTGACATGAAGGACAGTGATAGTAACACTGATCCAGCAACTGCTTCTTCAAGGGAGAAAACTGTTCCTTCTGTACCGGACGCTGTTAATGGAAACCCTAATGTTGATAGACTTGGATTAGATGATAGTATGGATGCTGAGAATACGAAGATCCCAGGGGCAGGTTACTCTTTAAGGCCATTATTGCAAATCCTTGCTGGTACTTCTACTGACTTTGATTTTAGTGGTAGTATTGCCAAAATTCTAGACGAGCAAAGGGAAATTAGAGAGATGCTTAAGGAATTCGAACCTCCTTCGGGTTTGGTATCAACCAAGCGACAAGCATTTAAAGATAGTTTACGAGACAGCATTCTCAATCCGGACAATATAGACCTCTCTTTTGAAAATTTTCCGTATTATTTGAGGTAAATCTGGTGCTTTCTGCTCTTATTTGATTTTGCACTTTTATTTTATATTTTTTTGATGATTCCTTGTTTCTATGTTTTGGGAAAACAATTTTGAATTATTGCTTTTACCCATTTTTCTATCAACATTTCCACAAAATTGCAAGTCCATGTATTATTTATGCAGTGAAAGTTGTACTGAGTTAACTGCCTATATTACTGGATTTGGAGCATTGGTGAAATTTAGTTAATTTTACTTGAAACTTCCATTGTGACAGTGATACAACAAAGAATGTTTTGATAGACTCAACCTATGTGCATTTGAAGTGTAGTAAATTTGCGAAGTATGCCTCAGACCTTCCTACCATGAGTCCTCGTATATTGTTATCTGGTCCTGCAGGTTTGGTTGCTGTTTTCTGTTAATTTTCCATTTAAATATTGTTGGACGTTCTAGTTCCTGATGAGAGTACTTTGCTATGTATAGGCTCAGAAATATATCAGGAGACATTGGTTAAGGCACTTGCAAAACATTTTGGTGCTAGATTGCTAATTGTCGATTCTCTTCTGTTGCCTGGAGTATGCTTCTTTCACACCTCAACTTGTTTTGATTTTTTCCCCCAATTGCATGTTAAGAAAGCCGGATTGGTTTGAAATTGCAGTTTTTGCTTTCTACTTAATTTTATCTGTATCATTCCTTTGGAAATTTTGTGCCTGTGGTTATTTTCCAATATTCTATGGATCAGGGGAAATTTTTTGGAGTCTATAATTATGGTTCGACATTAGAACTCTTGCATCACCAAGCATGTAAAACACTAAGTTCCTTTTCAATTTGAAAGCAAGTTGTGTCAAATTCTTGATGAATGTTCCTTGGAAAAGTTGTGTTTTAAATGTTTCTTGAGCTAGGTATTTGTTTGAGTCCTTTTTACTTTCTTGTGGTTGCAAAAGTTTCTTTCTTGTTTACTTTCTCAGTTTCTAAATGTCTGAACATTTTTGTGGCATCTTATGTTCTATTATTTTCCTTCCCGACATAACCAGGGATCAACATCAAAAGATGTTGATGCTGTGAAAGAAACTTCAAGGGCTGAAAAGGTAACTGTATTTGCCAAAAGAGCTGCACACCCTGCTGCTTTGCAGCAGAAGAGACCAACTTCTAGTGTTGAAGCTGATATAACTGGTGGTTCTTCACTGAGCTCCCAAGCTTTGCCAAAGCAGGAAGTATCTACTGCAACATCTAAAAACTATACATTTAAGAAAGGTATGGCATTTCTTTGGAATGATACTGGAGAGTTGGCTTTGTTATTTTATTATGCCTTAGCTTCCTAAACTGTTAATTTATTGATGGAACATCATCTACTTCTAAATGAAATTTATTTGAAAATTTTAGGTGATAGGGTTAAGTTTGTAGGTTCCGCATCGCCGTCTGGATTTTCTTCTCTAGAACCTGCTTTAAGGTATATTTGTGTCATCTTTATATCCTACAGCTTTGATTTGCCAGGGTCAGTTTTCCCTTTAATAGCAAGTACACATGTAATTTCTCTAGGGCCAAACTTCATAAATGCATTATGTTCTGCAAAAGGTTGAGTAGTTCTTGTGTGTAGGGGACCGATGATTGGTTTTCGGGGCAAAGTAGTCCTTGCATTTGAAGAAAATGGTTCCTCAAAAATTGGGGTCAGGTTTGACAGATCTATTCCGGAAGGAAATGATCTTGGTGGGCTTTGTGAAGAAGATCATGGGTTCTTCTGTTCTGGTGAGCTCTTTAACTCATTTCTTGCATCGATTTAATTATGAGTCATTGTTGGCTTGTATCCTTCTTAACCATTGTGTTTTCACTCTATAGCCAGCTCACTTCGCTTGGAGTGTTCTGGAGGTGACGATGTTGACAAGCTGGCTGTTAATGAACTTTTTGAGGTACATGTCATTGATTAATTACTGCAGAGCATTGGTTTACCATGCTCATATTTTAAAGTATTTATTTCTGAATTGTCTCACTTCTACAGGTTACATTGAATGAAAGCAAAAGCGGTCCATTGATATTGTTTGTGAAAGACATAGAGAAGTCTGTGGCTGGAAATACAGATGTGTATACTTCCTTGAAGAGTAAGGTTGAGAATTTGCCTGTGAATGTTGTAGTAATTGGTTCTCACACCCAGATGGATAGTCGTAAGGAAAAAGTAAGGAACATAATGTTTTTTGTTCAGCTCTGCTTTTTCTTTGATGATGTATGAAGCATCTTTAAGTGTTCAATTTTGCAATTTTTTGTTTCTGCAGTCTCATCCTGGTGGCCTTTTGTTCACAAAGTTTGGAGTCAACCAGACTGCTTTACTTGATCTTGCGTTTCCGGTATGTCAAGAACCGAGAATTTTTATTTTGCCTTGTATTTCTTTTCCAACTGTCTTAGTGATCTCTAACTCTCTACATGTGTTGACCTTCAGTACGAGCATGTTTGATTATATGTTTACTTTTCTAGGTTTATACTTTGAATTTGAATGCTCTGAGTTTTTCTGAAACTTTGACATGACTGCCATCTAAAAACATTTAGATATTTCCTCACTTGAATTTACTATGATTCATCGCACACCTAGCTATTATAATGGGTAGTTTTTCCAGTTTTATTACCTAGGTGACTGTTCCTAGAGAGTGTCCTATGTGTTGCACTAATTTCCTTAGTACATTGCTATTTGGTAGTTGCCTATTTTTCTCGCTTTGTAATTATAACAACACACCTAATATGACTGTCATACCTTATGCAGGATAATTTTGGTAAACTTCATGAGAGGAGCAAAGAAACACCTAAAACCATGAAACAAGTTACTCGGCTTTTTCCTAACAAAGTGACAATCCAGTTGCCTCAGGTGGGTCATGTCAGTTTCTGCATCAGTTATCCTGGTATGATTATTGAAATATTTAATTTAATATTCCTGAATCATGTCAGGATGAAGCTTTACTTTTAGACTGGAAGCAGCAACTGGAGCGTGACACTGAAACTCTTAAAGCTCAGTCAAACATTGTTAGCATTCGCTCAGTGAGTATCGCTATAATTGTGCTTTGTTTTTTCCATGCGCTTTTTGTTTCTGCCTGTTGGTAGGAGCTTCAGTACATTGCCTGAAAGTGGCTTATGTACCTGACCTTTTGTAAAACCTTCTTGTAAGTGTAGGATTATTAACCTAATGTGACAAGAAACCGTAAGAAAGCTGAAGAATATGAACACTTCACATTCCCCCAACCCATTCTCCCTCTCCAAACAGATAGAAGTTCCCTTTAGTGTACTTGTTATACTTTGAAGTTGATAAACAGTATATTTGAAAATTTGAGGTACAAGTCTGTTTTTGGAAATCTTTTTAACCGTTCTATCCTATCAGATTCTCCATCAAAATGGTTTGGATTGCCCTGATCTTGAAACACTCTGCATTAAGGATCAAACTCTTACAAATGAGAGTAAGTATTCTTGAGCTTCGTACTATATACCAACTGCATAACAAGTTTATCTTCATGTCTTAATTTATAGTACCTTTTTTACCATGTAATATACGAAAGATTTCCAGGACTTTTTTTTTGAAAATTTCATCAGTCATCTATATTGAAGGTTGTTAAATATGTAAAACATTTTCCTCTGAGATCCCAACAAACAGGATTATACCTTTGGAAAGGAGTTAGTAGCAAAATCTTGTACTTGTTTTTACTTCAGTGTAACTAATCCTTTTACCTTTCTAATATTGTAGGTGTGGGGAAAGTTGTTGGCTGGGCCCTAAGCCATCAGTTTATGCATTCTTCTGGAGTATTGTTGAAAGATGCTAAACTTGTAGTTTCAACTGAAAGGTTTGTACTCCATATATTGCGGTGTACATCTGTGAAATGTTAACAGAAGCTTGGATTTTGGAGCTAAATGTCTCTGCATTTTATTTTAGTGCAAACTTTTTTATAAATTCTCTATTGCAGCATAAAGTATGGTCTGGACATTTTGCAAGGCATTCAAAGTGAAAGCAAAACTTTGAAGAAATCACTTAAGGTATGGTTGTCTTCCTTCTGTTGGGTTCTATGTGTAGTCGTTACCCTGATACAGTTATCAGTTATCGCTCTTGTTAGAAAGTTAATATTCTATTAAACTACATCTATTTTTCTTAATTCCAGGATGTGGTCACTGAGAATGAATTTGAAAAGAAACTTCTTGCTGATGTTATTCCACCAAGTGATATTGGGGTTAGTTTTGATGATATTGGAGCCCTTGAAAATGTCAAAGATACCTTGAAGGAATTGGTGATGCTTCCCCTTCAAAGGCCCGAATTGTTTTGCAAGGGACAGTTGACGAAGGTAGTTCTAACATGTAGTTTTGCTTTATTATATGTTACCTGGAATTGTGCATTTTCAAAGTAAACCCTGTTTTATTATTTTGCAGCCCTCTAAAGGAATATTGCTTTTTGGGCCTCCTGGTACTGGTAAAACGATGCTTGCCAAGGCTGTTGCAACTGAAGCTGGTGCAAACTTTATTAACATATCAATGTCCAGCATTACTTCAAAGGTATTTTAACTGCATATAAACTATGGCATGCACCATCTCTGCTAGATGGTTTCTGTTTGGTACATGTATGACTTATTTTCATGTCTTGCAGTGGTTTGGTGAAGGAGAGAAGTATGTTAAAGCTGTTTTCTCTCTGGCCAGTAAAATTGCACCAAGTGTTATTTTTGTTGATGAGGTTTGTTCAACCTATATATATATATATTTTCCGTTTCTTGTCTGTTTTGTGTTCTCTGAAGATTAATTGTTGATATTTTATTGTTTTTCTTGTATTGTTTTCATCTTCTTCCTGTTTATTAAATAGGATGTGTAATTTTAGTGACTTGGGTGGTTATTTTAGGTTGATAGCATGTTAGGAAGAAGGGAGAATCCAGGTGAACATGAGGCTATGCGTAAAATGAAGAATGAATTTATGGTAAATTGGGATGGCCTTCGTACAAAGGACAAAGAACGAGTATTGGTTCTTGCTGCCACAAATCGGCCATTTGACCTTGATGAGGCAGTCATCCGGAGGCTTCCTCGAAGGTAACTTGCATGTGTTGTTTTGTTGAATTGCTCTAGTCTGACCTTACGATGTGTACTGTTAACCCTGTTAAATGTTGTGCAGATTGATGGTTAATTTGCCAGATGCTCCAAATAGAGAAAAGATTTTGAGAGTTATATTAGCCAAAGAGGAATTGTCACCCAATGTTGATTTGGAAGCTATTGCAAATATGACTGATGGATACTCTGGAAGTGACTTGAAGGTTACCTTTCTATCTTTTTTCACTTGATTTCATCGTTTTGAAATTGTAAGGGGATGTTGTGAACCAAAGAAGAGAAAAAGTAGTTCAATTGCGAATCACATGCTAATAATACATTGAACAAGCTAGCTCATTTTCCCTTACAGCTAAATATTGATTCTTAACGAGTTCTCATCTGTATTAGGGTGTCATGGTAACTGTTTTTTAACCCCCTCTCTGCCCCTCCCCCCCTTGCTTTTCTAAAATAAGATTCTAATTCAAAGTTATTAGTAAGGCTTCTCTATTCCTGTTGACTGAGTTTTCTTGTAAATTTTATTCAGAGCCACATTGAAGCTTTTAAATGGGTTAAGTTGCTTTTTCTTTTACCTATTTATATTTCCCTAATATAAATTTCGTATTGCAGAACCTTTGTGTGACTGCTGCACATTGTCCCATAAGAGAAATTTTGGAAAAGGAAAAGAAGGTCAGTCTCTAATATTTTAGCTTTATAGGTTCTATGATATGTTTGCGGCTATGAGCATATAAACTTATGATAGTTTTGCAAATGGTGCTAAAAGGTGGTGGATCTGTATCCTGATGCTACTTTATTGATGGTGTCTATTATTAGTTGCGTATTTTGATTAGTCTTGTTCTATGCAATTGTGTGGGGTTGGTGCCAGACTACCTTGTTCTGATATGTCAAGAAGATGATAAATATTGATGGGTGGAGTTTGGACTGATAATTGTACCCCTTCTCTGATCTATTGCATACCTTTTTACATGAAAGTTCACTTGCACGAGTACATACTGATATAACATGCAATTTCAGGAGAGAGCGTTGGCTGCGGCTGAGAGTAGACCTTTGCCTTCCTTGTATAGCAGTGCTGACATTCGTTCTCTGAAAATGGATGATTTTAAATATGCACATGAGCAGGTAACATGGTCATAAATCATTTATATATTTAGATTTTATGGTTTATATCATCCGTTGAAGTCTGAGAAATGTAATTATCCCCTATATTTGCTTGGCATGTGAGGGAGCTTTTAGCTTATATTAAGACATTTTATTTGGAATGCAAAAATTGTGTGTGTTTTAAAGGAGTATGTTTTGTGAAAGAAAAAGGTCTGCTAATATATAGTTATGTTTGATTTGATTGGTTATAATGGTCAGGTGTGTGCAAGTGTGTCATCAGAGTCTACAAATATGAATGAGCTTCTTCAATGGAATGAGTTATATGGAGAAGGTGGATCAAGAAAGAAAAAACAACTAAGCTACTTCATGTAGAAGAGAGGTATCTTTATTTATTTATAGCCATACCTTTTTCCCATTTCATTCTTGGATGTCACCATACAAGGTGGCCAAGTTGAGAAACCTGTTTGAGGAATCCAATTTGCAGGTCCCAGCTTGCTTGTGTATATAGGTTTTCATAATTTTCAGGGTCTTGATGTTAGCAGTTTTAGAATGTTTATCGAGCAGGTTTACTTTGTTAAAAGCATTTTTCCTTTCTCTTTTGCTTATTTCCTCAAGTGGCACCTAACGTCTCTGCCTGTACAGAAAAGTAACAAATTGAGCAATGAAGTAATTCTTTGTAATTTTATAACTGTGATGCCAGTCCTTGGAAATGATATATATATATATATTTATATATATATATAGGTGGTTTTTGGGTTGAGGTTTGGAGAGCCAGCTGAAGGTTTTTCATGGTTGGCTGTAAAAAAATGGGTAAACTATACAAATGGTCACCCACTATGCCTGTGTTCTTGTTTTGGTCATCTAACTTTAAAAATTTTCAATTTAGGCACTAGCATTATGGGAAGCCTTTTTGTAACTGGTATAATAACACATTTAATCTTCAATACTTATATATTTTACTATTAGTTTGATCTTAATTCTAAATAATTTAATAAATTTAACCCTTTATATTTACAAATTCTATCAATTTAGTCCTAAAACACATCATCATGAATAGAAATGATGATAAAAACAACAAAAAAATTAATTGGTTAAGGTCTCGTTGTTTTTGGGTGGGTAATTGATTATCTTTTCCTTCTTTTCCCAGCTGAGAAAATTGGTAGTCTTCCTTTTTGTGAAGCATAATGGAAAATTATTATTTTTGAATTGATTTGTTTTTAGCTTATTACTTGTAATTCCTTTTCAAAATTAAAAGAGTGCAATTATCAATTCTTTCGTGTTGTGACTAATGAAAATCATAACAAAAAAGTGTGTGAATAAAATGAGAATGAGACAAAAACAATCGCATTGATGATAGAGCACATTCATTTGGAGCCTAATTTAAACCCTAAGTTCACTTGTAATCTTTGCATTCATTTGGATACTAATTTGAAATCAGAACCTGATCTGTCTCTCTACTCACTTGTAATATTTGCTTCTCGTCTAGGTGTAGGTATTCATTGAACATCCTTCATATTTGCACCAACAAAATAAAACTTATTTTTTATTCAAAAGAGAAAAAAAAAAAAACCCAGAAGAAGAAAGAAAGGTCGTCAATGTTCTTATAATTCAAGCCTCTGAATTTGGTGAGCAGTGTGGCGATGGTAAGGGTTTTTCCATCGAGAAAGGTTCAAGCCACTCACTCCTCCGCGATCACTTCTTTAATCCATATATATGGGCTTAATGTCTCTCCCTTCCAAAAACACCTTAAATGAATACGAAAAAAAGGACCATTTTATTCAATAGTAGCAGCCATTCTAATTTCAAACATTATCCATCATCACTTTCTTTTTGCTAATAAATTGGAGAAAAAAAAAAGAGCAATGAAAAAGTATTATTATTCTAGTTTTTTTTTTAATAGAAAAATAAGCGCAATGTTGTTTTTGTACTTAATCAATTTTGAGAGGTTCTCGAAGAATTTCTTATCCCTTCATTCCTTTGCAACGTCCACATTTCATTCCCGATGTGTTTTGGTTGCTTCAAGTTCGGTTTCATGAGATGATTTCAATCTGATGAAAAAAAATATTTTCTCGATGTGCTTCAACAATAAGGAGACTACCAATTCTCTCAGTTGAAAAAAATGAAAAAAAAAAAAAAAAAAAAAAAAAAAAAAACAATTCCTCACCGGAAAACGACACCTTACATTTTCCAATTAAATTTTTTGTCGTTTTTATAATTTTGATTTATGATGAACATGTATTTAAGGACCAAATTGATAGAAATTATAAATGTGAAAGGCTAAATTTGTTGAATTACTTAGTATTAGAATCAAATTGATAGAATGTGTAACAATTGAGAACTAAATGTGTTATTATGCCAGTTAGAAAAAGGCTTACTGTTACTAATTTAACATAGGGTGACCAAAATATGAACGAATTCAACCTAAATTGAAAATTTTTAAAGTTGAGTAACCAAAACAGAAACACGGACATAATTAAGTGTGTTGTAATGGCATTGAGGCTTGCAACCGCATGGATGATTTGGTACATATGATACGTATACAGAATTGATTATGTTGGATAAATTACTATTGATTTTTTAGTTGGATTGTTGTTATAGTTTTTGTGTTGGATTTTTTAGCACAAGTTGATTAAAGAATTTATTTATTATTGTTACTAAATTTTATTTTTTTTGGATAAAAATAATCCAAATCCAGATTATTCTTAAAAAAAGTGAATGCGCAACTACAGATTCTACTATTATTACTAAATTTTAGTACCATGCCGTATGGTATATAATATTATAGTAAATTAGTTCATTTGAAGAAAATTATGATCCTTTCTTTTAAGCATAGAAATGATATGAGGTTTAGGTGGAGAAGACGAAATAATATTGTTGAAATATGAAAGGGTAGCAACTGTGTAGTGAGATTTACATTTTTCACATTAATGTTGAATAAGTAATTGATGCAATTTTGGAGATTTTAGAGGCATTAGTTGGTTTATGTAACATCCCTCATCTGGTTCGGTCGTCAGACTCGAGTGATAAGATGCTACGACAATTAACAGAACAGTTACATGCAAAATCGAGTATAAATTGAGCTTACGAAAGTTATAGAGTTGACTCGGCATCAAACAAGAATCATTTTGAAACTTTTACAAAAAAGAAGGGAAATTGTGCAAAATAGAGGTCACACAGTCGTGTGTGACAGATCAGAATCGTGTGGAATTGGAGTCACACAAAGTAGTGTATCCAGCATGTAACTTCTTCGTGGCGTGTGGGTCAAAAATGCAATTATTCAACAAAAATCACACGTCCGTGTGGCTAGGTCCTGTAACAAACTGAGGCCGTGTGAAAATTTAATGGCCAAAACTACAATATTCACATGGGCGTGTGGTTAGCCCGTGTGACAATCGAGAACCGTGTGCTTCTTATTCATCCTATATTTCAGTGGCACACAACTGTGTCACTAACTTGTGTGTGACACACGGCCGTATGGTACAAAAAGTGTCATTTAGGCATATTTCATGCCAACTACATCCAAGGCCAAATCTATGTTCATTTGCACAGTTTTACCTACTCAAAAACCTGCATAAATTCAATATGACATCTACCAATTCATCACATTCATATCACATTCAACAATAAACCAATATGCCTAACATGGCACCCAAAACAATCAACAAGTCATGAATCAATGTAACCTTTCAAGCATAACAACAAATTATATTACCCAAATCCTATTCATGGCATATCACTTATCTACTATTTAAGCTATTAAACATACATTCCTAATTCACTCATCAAGAACACCATCCAATATGCATATTCAATTCATTCATATATGACCATTTCATGTCTATTATGAAGTCAAACATTTCCCTTACCTATTCATGGTAATATTAGCATACTATTTTATTTATCAAAATCACATATATCATTTGGCCATTTCACTACTAAACATTAACACAAAATATTTAACATTCACAAGGTTCATATTATTATCAATCAACTAAGACATGTGCATATACCATACCAAAATATCAAAGTACCAAACCATAATCCAAAAATATAACATTGTATAATCAAAAGACTCCCTTAGGTACACGCCATTAACTAACAGGAGACATCACCAACTTGTTGAGTTCGAGATCATAGCTGAATGATGATATCGACGAGCGTACAAGATCAAAACCTAACCTGTGCACGAAAAACAAAATCGTACACTGACTATAACTCAGTGGTATTTCTATAATCTTAATATTAAATCATATTGTAAATCATACAAAGCAATGAATTGAAGATCATAAGGTGCATATATCATTCAATTATTAACTATGCTATTTTATCATACTTACAACCATTTCATCATCTAATGCATTTATACCATATTTGATATCACAACAAGTATACTGTCACATTTCTATTTTAATTTCGAGTTTCCAATATCAATGATCGTCATAAATATTTATCCCAATTCATTTTGAAATTCATTTTTTTTTTTACATTTTCAACTCCCTATTGACTTGACTCGGACTCAGACTCGGACAGATACACAGATCCAACCAATCACACTAGTTTGGCACCTAATGCATATCGGATAAATCCAAAATAGTAAGTTGCGCCCAGCGCTGGTCGGTATAACCAAAAAATATGTGTGCCTAGCACTCCTTGACACGTAGTCATAAAAGCTCTAAACTCTTCCTATCCTATGACATGCCAATTATACGTGGCCCTGACCGAACAGTTAATAGGGTAACTATTTCTCAATTCCATTGATAAGCCAATATCTCAATTCAATAACATATGTTCATTAGCCAATCATCAACACACACACACACACACACACACACATATATATATAATATAATTCATCGAAGTTCATATTCAATTTCGCATTTACATCATTATACAAAAATCTCAAATCTATTCAATTTAATCCTTACCGTAAACAACAAATCAATTCAAATCAATTCAGCTCAATTCATTAATTTCAACCCACCTTATGATCTTACCAAGCTATACAATTCATAATTTCAGCAATTGAAATATTTTCAGATTATAGAAACACAAACCGTAAACTTCAAGCTATTCGTCGACGACTTTGTCCTTTCCTTTCTTTTTCGAGGAATCCGAGTCGACGTTAGCTACGGATTAACAAAAACAAAACAATTCATCAATAGAAAATCAAATTCACACTCAATTGCAAATTTATACAAGTTTTACATTTTATTTAATTTAGTCCTTGAAACCGGAACTAACATAACTTTCAATCTAAAAATCATATTTTCAATATGTTTTCACTATAGTCCATTTAGAACCTCTAATTTCTCAATTCTTCCAAAAATTTCAAAATTCGTTCATTTTAGTCCCTATAGTACAAAACTATAAATTAACTTCACAATTTAGTCCATTTTCACTCCTAAGCTTAAAATTCATCAATTTAACACCTAAAAATTCAAGAATCCATCAATGGAATCATTCTAAAACTTCATCAGTTACGAAAATAACACACAAGTCAGCTAAATTAAGCTCCCAAGATTTTAAAAACATAAAAATTACAAGAAAAGAACTAAATTGCACTAACCAATTCAAGCTTTGAATTTTAGAACCCTAGGGGGCGACGTTCTCCTTTCTCTCCTCTCTTCTCACGATTTGCATGAACAAATTGGGGAAAATGTTTTGTTTCTCTCCACTAAGCTTCCATTATCTAAATTTTATTTTAACATATTTTATATACATAATAATATTATTAATTTCTTATAACATACATTTCCTTTAAACCACAATAACCACTGTCCACTATTAACTAAATAGTGGTAAAATTGTTACTTAAGGCCCCTACTTTAATTTCTAATTAAAGTTTCTTTAGTAATTGCTGTAATACCCCGAAAATTACTACAGTAAGAAAGTAAGATCGTATCCTTGATATAGTAAAATAAGGAAATAAAGTGACAAAAAGGGAAATTTTGAGTTATGTCAACATTGGGAAGTATATTATGACATATTAATTCAAGAAAGGATTAAATCGCAAAAGTGAGAAAAGTTTTGTTGCCCAAGAGTAAATACTCAAAATTTGAAGGGTTAAAGTGTAAATATAAAAAAGTTGAAGGACCAATAGTGTAAATATTTTAAAGGTGGAATGATCTAGAAACCAAGGAAAGTGGGTGAATTAGGGCCAAATTGAATAGGTGAAGAATTATGAGGGACTAAATCACAATTTTACCAAATTAAGTGATGACTCAAGGATGGAATTTTAAAAGATCATAAAGGATAAAATGGTCAATTAGAAAGAGAGAGAACTCTAGAAGGCAATGATGATATTAGAGATATTTTGATGATATTATATAATTATTTAATTAGATAATTATTATTTTATTATTATTTTATTTAGTATAAAAGGAAAGAAAGATGAATAATTTTTATCATCTTTCCATGCACCTACATGAGAAGAGAAGAGAATAAAGAAATTTTCCTTTCTTTACAATTTGGTCCTTTTACCAAAAATTCACCATTTTCACTTAGAAATCAAAAGAATTTCCATAGCTACCAAGAAATAATAAGGAGACAATGGGGAGCTAGAGTATCAAGTTAGATTCAAAAAATAGAAGCTGGAGGAGAGAGAAAATCAAGTTAAAGATTAAAATCAATATGACAAGATCAAGATTTTGTAGATGCTCGTGAAAAAGGAAAAATAGCGGAATAGTCCCTGAACTCCTGCAATTATTACAATTCAATTCAGGTAAGTTTGTATGGTTAAAATTTAATGTTTATTTATTAAATTGATGAATGGTATTATGTATTTATTCATATCTATTACTGAAAACAAAATTATTTTTAAATTATGAGATTGAATTAAATGTTCAAAACAAGTGGAACGCGGGATTGAGTACAATCGTTCTGTGGTAAAGGATGAATTGACGGATAAGACCATAACTGGGTTATGGCACTATGAACGTAAGACCATGGTTGGACCATTGCAGTGTTTATATGTAAGACCATAGCTGGGCTATGGCATTCTGATGATAAGACCATAACTGGCTTATGGCACTATGAACGTAAGATCATGGTTGGACCATGGCAGTGTTTATATGTAAGACCATAGTTGGGCTATGGAATTCTGATGATAATACCATAATTGGGTTATGACACTATGAATGTAAAAGATGAATTAACAGAAAATGTAAAGGATGAATTGACGACAAATTACCCAAGTAAACCGAGGTTCAGCATTTGTTGCGAACTTTCGTGTTTACTTTCTGTTTAGCTCTCATGAGCTTCTGTTCAGCCTTCTAAAAATGATGTATTCATATCCGTAAGTCGTTATTCGAATGGTAAGATAACAGGAGTTGTTTTTGGATGATATATGTATATGAAGAAACAGTAAGAGAATGATATGTGTCATGATATGTATATATACCGATATCTTGATATGTTGATACATGGAAATTATGTAAGTTGTGATGAGTAATAAACTCAAGTGTGATATGTTGATAAAATAAGTTTATCAGTGTTGAATTTATATGAAATATGTTTAAGAATGCTAACAAGTGTTTCTGTTGACGGTTAGACAAGTGCCAAGTTACTGGTTAAATGGTAATATGTTTATTATATGATGCGTTGAAAGGGTAAGTGCTCAAATGAAAATATACTTGTGCTCATGAAAGAGTGATAAGTTTTAAGTTATGCAATTTCTTATAAAATGAGTTATCATGTGATTAATTCGAAAAAGGTCTATGTTTAAATGCACTAGCTTGTATCTATGGTTGAATGATATGCTTATGGAAGGTGTGATATGCATATGGAATGAGTGTGGGAAGTAAAGAAACGCAAATGAAAATAAAGAAATTTTGGAAGAGTTAAAGTTGTTTAAAATCCTACTATGCTAAGAATATTGTAACAGCCCGATTTTGACCCTAATCGGAACAGTGGTTTCGGGACCACAAATTCGAGTCCGAAAAATATTTTTAATATTATTTTCTGTGTTAATTATGTGTGAATTTACATGTGTGAAAGTTTCGTGAATTAATTTTATTGTTTGTGTGCTTAATTTGATAAAAGGGCTTAATCGCATAAAATGAAAATTTGATGTTTAAATATGAAAGTGCCTAATTGTTGTTGTCTTTTTAATATGGAGGTTTTATGTTGCAATTTTGCCATTTAATTAGTGAATGGACGTCATATGCTTATATTATATAGTTTTGATATTAATTATAAAAGTTTAAATAATAAATAATATATTATAAGGTTAATATAATAAAACAAACATAATAAAATAAAAGAAAAAGAAAGCATTATGTTCTCATCTTCTTTTGACCGAAACTAAAGAAAAGAAAAAGAAAGAAACTTAAGCTAGGGTATTCGGCCATTGTTGAGTTTGATTAAGGTACGTATCTAGCTTGGTTTTTTATAATTTTTACGTTTTTTGAGATCGTTGCTAAGTTATCTTCAAAGCCCATGTCTTAATTTTTGAATTTGATGATGATTTTGTGTTTTGCCATTGATGAGTTTATGAGTTTTATGATGTTTGATGATGAATTATGAAATATATGTGTTAGATTAATATGTTTTGTCTTTGAATTTTTGATGAATTTGAGTAATTTGGACTAAATTCTGAAAATAAATTTTTGAGGGACTAAAATGTGAAATTAATGAAATTTATGGACTTGTAAGGGCATGGGTGATATTCGGCCTAGCTATGGTGATGTGAAATTTTGTGTATTTTGTGTTTTATGCGATAGGGACTAAATTGCGAAAAGTGTAAAATGTTAGGGGCAAAATAGTAATTTGCCCATTTATGTGTTTTTGGATTAAATTGAATGAATATGTGGTTAAATTAGTTAAATTTGAATTTATTTAGATCAAGAACGGAAGAAAACAGAATTAGATCGGGGGAAATCAAAAGTAGACGAATAGTCGATTAAACCGTTCGACAACATCCGAGGTAAGTCTATAAGCATATAAATGTTGTTAAATTGAAAATATATATTTGTTATGTGTTGTATTGAATTTTAAGAATATATATGCGCATTGGCCGATTGTGACTAAGTGTAACACCCCAAACCCGGCCCATGCGGTATGACCGGATCTGACATGTCACATGAAGAAAACGTATAAAGAACATGTGATTCTTACTAAAATAGGCGTTATTTGGTCATGGTCAAGAAAACAAGTTTGGTTATAAATATTTGATAAAACACTACCAATTTCGAGAGGTTGATTGATGAATCGAAAATCAAACTAGTGAACTTTAAAACCGTGACTTTTGAGAAATGATGTTGATAATTTGAAATAGAATCCGAGTTAAATTATTAATGCATATTCATTATGAAAACCATTTGTTAATCAATTTTGGAAACCATTATTTATGATTTTAGAAAAATCCCCATTTTAAAACAATTCAAGCAAGATAATAAGTACGACTAAACATAAAGCAAAATAAAAATATTCCAGAGGCCTTATTACAACTTAAAACCCAAATAGTAAAAATAGTGAAATAAAGCGGGAAAGTAGTTTACTAATATTTGAAAATATTATTTCCAAAGTATGGCCTCCACCGAGTCATCCATGGGCCCAAGTCCTCATTACGGAGCATTACCTGCAAGGGTTATGAAAAGGGGGTGAGTCACAAGAACTCAGTGTATAATCCCCTTACCGTCATCCACTGGGCCTGAACCCGCATAGCATAATCTTGGGCCTAAGCCCATTTACATAGTAATAATTTAAATGTAGTATATGTATGCAACCCAACCCATCCATCCATCACACCCCCGACCAGCCAATCACACCTGTGGGGATCAAGTCAACCCACCCCGCCGCTCACACCAAATTTGCAGTCAAACTGCTATAGCATTTTATTTTTGTGGTCAAACCACTAAAATCATAATTTAGGCACAATAATATACAATTTGTGGCAATGCCACCAGGCTACACTACTCTTCATACAATTTTCCCATCCCATGCAAAATGTAAAAAAAAAATGCAACATACATAATTAAATAAAATATCCATATTTATATAACAACCATTTTCTATTAAAAATTTTTTTGGTGATTCAGCCCATTAAAGCATTTTAATAATTCGGCCCACTAAGGCATTCTAACAAATCGGCCCATAGGCATTTTGGTAAATCGGCCCATAGGGGCATTTTGGTAAATCGGCCCATAGGGGCATTTTTGTAATTTAGCAATTTAATACCGATTTTGACAGATCTTTAGAAATAATATTAATTTAAGCAAGTTACTCGATTTATGCCATATTACGATTTTTAACTCTGTAAATAATAACGATCTACTTTTCCAACATAATATCGAATCTCGAATCTACGGATTTCGGTGTAAGATTACACACCTGATTACGGTGAGGACTAACCCTTCTTGATCGTCGGCACCTAAATTACCATTACACTCGATTAACCAACAAACGAGATTTTATTAATCCAAAACTAAATCAGACGATCTAAAATGCTTACCCTTAGTATCGTGAACGACCACGATTTGCCTATTCTCACCAGATGATGGTCCACAACCCGGTGGAAAATCCCGAACCGCCGATACCGCCCTACGCTTGAACTTAGGAGTAGGAATCGCAAATCCACTCCCTTTTTGCTCTCCTATCGATTTTCTTTTCAAATCGCTACCACTTGCCTCCATTGGAAAAGTCTTAGTCAGGACGATATTACGATGATAGAAAATGATTGTCTAAGGAAAAGGTTTCGGCTTACCACTGCTTCCGAAGGGTCAACAAGTAGATAAGAACGAACGATCTAGTCCCTATAATAATCGATTATTCAAACTTTCAATCCGATTAACACAATAACCGAGTAGCGATATCAAATGGACTATGAAGAGACTCCTTACCTTAATCGATAATGAACCCGATTCCCACCGATTGGACTTATGACTAGAGATGAAACGGCAATGATGTGGCATTCGGCCACCCACTATAACACTATGAAAAAAGAATTGATCACAATATGAGAGTGTAGGAGAGAGTGATGTTTCAATTTAGAAACAAAGTAGAACAACCGAATAGTGATGGACACACATTCGGCTAGGAAGAAAAGAAAATGGAAGAAGTAGAAATGAAACCCGTACCCGATTCAACCAAGGAGAAATTTCCAACGCGCAAGAATGGAGAAGAGAGAAGATGTTAAAGATTCGGCTATTGAAGAGAAAAGGGCAAGGAAGATTCGGCCAATCAAAGTTGTGTCGATTTAAAAGAAAAGGAGAATGGTTGAGGAAATGGTAAAAAAAAAAAGAAAATAAGTGATGGACAAAGGAGTATTAGAGAGGTTCAGCTATTACCAAAAGAAAATGAACCAAAATGGATTGAGTGTTTTGGTCATTTTGTGTTTCGGCAACAAAGGAAAAAGATTGGAAAAAAATGCACAAAAATGTTAAAAGAAAACCAACCTTTCATGCACAATCTTGCAAATAAGCTATAGGAATTTCGGCTCTCCCTTCCCCCTAACAAAACCGTGTGCCCATAACACCCAAAAGATGATGGTTGACCAAAAATATTCTTTCCCAAACACCTTCCACAAAATCGGCCAACATGTCCCCTCCCTTACCTTTTTCCTTTATGTCTTTCCTTATTCTTCCCTTGTTTCTCTCCTTACTCTTCTCCCTTGTGTTCTTTCCTTCAATAAAAAGTCTTCCTTACCATCTTTGATTCCATGGCCGACACTTACCATATAGCACAAAAAAATTTAATCCAAAATATTTGCACTAGGTGGGATTCGAACCCAAGTTCTCCCCTCTGCCATTTCACGCCACAACCACCTTGCCAATGCTCCATTTGTGCTAGCAAAATTACATACTTAATTCCTTAAGCCTTGATGCCACTTACCTTCTCTCCTTAAAGTGCTTAAACACAAAAATTTTGCTAAGGCCTAACTCAATCCCAAGTCTTCTTAGGGCCCCTAAACATACACAATTAACACTATTGACAAGCCTATCGCATGGTATAATGTAAAACATAAATTCCCGAATTTCAGGATGTTACACTAAGCTTGGAAGATAAGTTACGAGTTCGATTCGATTGAGATACGTTGACCAAAAGTCCCATACGAACCCTAGGAATAGATAGGATACATATGTCATGACATAGGATTTCCGATATGTGTTATCGTGTAAGACCACGTCTGGGACGTTGGCATTGACTTGTGTTTACGTGTAAGACCATGTCTGGGACATTGGTATCGTATTTGATTCGTGTAAGACCCTGTCTGGGATAGTGGCATCGATATGTGATTACATGTAAGACCACGTCTGGGACGTTGGCATTGTACGAGCTTCCGACTATCCGCGTATCCTTTTTAGTTCTAAACGGTTCAACGGGAAATATTAAGTAAAGACCGAATGTGAAATCAAATAAAAAGATTCAGGTATGTGCTTATCCTAAGTTGTGAAAATAAGGTAAGTTGGATGTTAAATTGATTGCATAATTGTTTAAGTTATAAATGTGAATTATGTGTATACATATGTGTTCATGTATATTCGGCCAAATGAGGTATATGTAATATTAGTAGTGAGATTCATATATATGTTCATGTTTAATTATGCATTTATCCATATGATATATGTATGTATGATTTAAAATGATAACTTTGTATTTGAGGAAATGTATATTCGGCCTTATTAATCTAATGTTATTATGCAAGTGTTAATATATATGTTTTTGCTTAAGACTTTCTAAGCTTAAATAGCTTACTCTCTGTGTGTTTTATTTACTTCTGTTTTATAGATTTTGGAGTCACGTTACGAGCTCAGGGATCATCAGCAATGTCTATCACACTATCGACTTCTTTTGGTATTTTGTTATAGTTTGAACTCAATCTTATGGCATGTATAGGCTTGCTTATGTTTTTGATTAGTTTTGGATCATGTATATATATAAGTAGCCATGCGAAAATGGCTTAATTTCCATGCTTGAGTTCGGTTTGGTTTAAAAATGGCTTGTCCATGATCATTTTGTTAAGTTGGATTTTATGTGCTTTTGAATGGGTGCTTGATGTGTCTAACTTTTTTTATGCTCTATTTTGACTACATTTGATCATGATTTGAGCTTGCATTCGAATGAGATAATCATGTTACATGTGTATGATAAATTTGGTTTATGTTAGGTATTAAAGTCTTGAAATATAAGGTTGATGAATATAATTAGGTTATGCTTAGTTAATGATTTGTTATTGAGATGTCTAAATTGAAATATGAATCGGTTTGAATATTATTTATAAGTAATTATGTATTCGAATTTGAAATGAAATTTGTATGTGTTGGTTTGAAGTTATATATAATTCGGCTATAGTGATTAAATCTTATCGTCAAGTGTTTGGTTATAAGATCATGAGGGATTTGTGGTATAGGACAATGTGAATTAAGTTAGGCTATGAAAATTTGATTAGGAAATGTGGTTTTGTATTGATTTGAAATGGCATGCTTTAATGAGCAAAATTTGGTATGTTTTGTTAATCTTTGTGTAGCATCCGGGTTTTGGGGGCTTTGCATTTATATGTCTCTGTGTGTTTGGTGCGCTTTGCTTGTTGTTTGGGTGTGTTTGGGGGCCCCGGGAAGGCTCGGGGTTAAACTGAAGCTTTGGCAAAAATTTCAATTTTAGGCACTTTAGGGGAGATCTAGCTGAGGCAGGCTTTAAGGATTAATGCTTGTGTTTGTTGACACAAGAAGTGCAGTGGTAAAGTGGCAAGGAGACGTCACTTAAGGTGCAGGTAAGTGACGCCACAAGGGAGCAGTGAGGGAGAAGGTTCGAGTCTCATAGTTTGCCTTTTTGGTGTTTATTTTTGCGGTAGGATGGGAGGTAATGGATTCGGCTAGGGACCTTGAAGAGTGGGAGTGGAATAAGTCAAATATTTCAAATGGGTGGCCATAAGTGAAAAGGGGAATTTGAATCTTTCAAACGATTCAAATGAGAGGAGGGGAGTGAAAGTAGGAGTTGAACAAGGAGTTGGTTGCTTGTTGGGAGTTGGTGGCCGAATGTGCTTTGGGTTGAAGGAGGGAGCTTTCGGTTTGAGGGATAAGCTAGGTGCATGTGCCGAAAGTGGTTTAAGCACTCTTTTCTTTCCTTCTTGTGTGCCTTTTTCGGTTGTAGGTGTAGGTGAGTGTGTGGGCCGATTCTTCCAAAGGTCTTGGTGAGAGAAGTGGTAGCAAATCAACCTTAGAAGTCTATTATTCTCTTTTGGGAAATCGGTGAGCAGTTGTTTTCTCCTCTCTTTCACCAAAAATCGAAATCACCTCTTGGGAATTCACTTGTGCACTCTTCCCTCTTTTAACCAAAAGCCGAAACCTCATATCTCTCTCTTTCTTTTGTTTTACATTTTTTTTAACCCATTAACCGAACCCTCCTATCACCCTCTCCATTTCATCATTTTCTCTCATTTGTTTCTTCTTAGCCGAATCTTCATATCATAACCTGGTGATTCATCTTTTGTTTTCTCATCTACTCAAAGCCGAAGCTTGTCCCTCTTCCTTCTCTCTGAGTTTGTTTTTATTTTTCTTGTTAGCCGAATCTCTTCGGTGTGTTTATACCTCTTCATTCGTTCTTGTTTCAGTGGATTACCGTCACTCTTTTCCCTAACCTTCTCAAATCGGGTTCTTCTTGTTTGGTGGTAGGTGTTCTTCCTTTCTTTCGATTCTTTCTTTTTCCGTATTGGTTGTTAATCAAAGGTATTAATGTGGTGCTTTGGGTGTTCTGGCTGAATGTAGGAGGGACTTCACTTTCGTACTCTTATCTGTATCTGGCCGATTGTTGGAAGGTTGTTGGTAAGTGTGGTTGGCCGAATAGTGGTAAGGGATTCTTTATCAACTCGTTTGGCCGAAAGGCCACTTCTTCTAATCTTTTTTTTGGGGAACCGTTTCTAATGGGGGGTTTGTGTAGGGACTCAGCCGATTTCTTAATCCAAGTCTTTTAGCTTCCGTCTTTTGTTGATCTCGGTAAGAACTTCTTCGTTTAGAATATCTATTTTCCCCTTTTTCCTTCTTTAATGCCTTAACCCGGTCTTCTGACCAAGATCTTTCTAATGGATTCGAGTACCAGCCAAGTAAAAGAGGGGGTTAGACCCGTAGTCCCTACTCTTAAGTTCAAGAAACGTGCGGTGTCTGCCGTTCGCGACTTTCCACCAGGTTGTAGGCCGGCTTCGGAGAGGGATAGGCAGATCGCGGTTATCCCTGCAAGTGAAGGTGTTAGCGAGATTGATAGCATAGTTCTTCGTGTTTACAGGTGTGTAATTACCACACTTTCTTTGTTGTATAAATTGTTTATGTGAACTGTCTGAAAGCCAAAAGCTCGGTAAGGGCTACTGAGTTACCCATGAAGGGTAAAATCGTAACACCAGGTTGGTTGTTCTTTGAGTATGTCTTATAAATAGTGGCGTTAGCATGACTGTGCATGTGCTCTAAATAGTAATTGTATGATATTATATTATATGCTCATTATACTATGTTTGCATGTGCATGGGATTTTGGGAAATGATAACGATTATGAAGGGGAAGTGTTTATCGGTGACTTTGTCACAGTATTTCGAAGGCTCGGTGCCTTATTGTATATCGGTGACTTGGTCACACATTTATCGGTGGCTAGACCACATTTTATTGACTTTGAGCAGTGTGACTGTCAGTATGACTGCCAAAGAGGTGTGTAGAGGATGGAGGGTTGTTTGTAGAAATCCCCACAGGTGTGTTGAGGATGGACATATGGAGCGGTGTGTAGAGGATGGAATACTAGGCTGGGTTGGGTTATCATACTGATTATTTTGATATGCTATATTGATTGGGCTTTGGCCGATTGTGATATGGGGGCTTAGGCCCACTTGTAGATTATGTGGACTAATTGCACACTGAGTCTTGTGACTCACTCTATTTGCTTAAGCAAATTGCAGGTGACTCTTAGTTCAGTGGATTGGGCTGGATTGGACTCGAGGTGGCCATGCGTAGGTTATTCAATTAAAACTTTATTTTTCGTTTGCTACTTTTGGGGGTTTTTGATTTGTAATAAGGCCACTATTATTTTGGTTTTAATTATGGTTTAACTGTTAAGATGTTAATATCACACACTTGATCGACCAAACGTTTTCTGAATAGAATGAAATAAAAAAGGGACTTTTTCTCAAACCTAACCAACGTTTTTACAAACCATATGCAATAGTAAACCTCATGATTTCTTTAATGTAACGTTAAGTGTTTTCAAACGTCACCTAAACACAAGAATTGGGCTAAACAAAACTTTCACTAAATAATTACTAAGTTTTCAAATAAACTATTAAACTTGATGATTTACAAAAGGAACTTTATAATACTCTGCAATACTCGAAGTTACATACAAATTATTTTTCCCATGTGACATACCAGATCCGGGCATGGCGGTTGGGCCAGATTTGGGGTGTTACACTTTGGATTTGATTATGGTTTAGTAAATCGAGAAGAAATACCATGTTTATATGAATATGTGGAATATGGTTATGTATTTCGGCAATAAGCTAAGTAATGAATGTTAGTTAAGGTTTGTTATGTGATAGTTAGGTAATAGGCATGTTATATGAACTTGTGGTGTATACGATAAATGTTTGATTCACACATGTGAGTAAGATTAATTTGGTTTAATAATTGTACAATGATATGATTTGTATGGATTTTCGAAAATGGCTCATTTGGTGTACACATATGCGAATGCTGGTGTAACATCCTAAAAATATGAGTATCGATATGTTGCATGTTTTGGTGTTTAGCTTGTGAATGATTAAATTTGTGTGCTTAATATAGTCTGGAGAAGGCATGGGATTATTTGGAATTAGAATAAATTTTAGTAATGAGTACTTTATTGAAGTGGAACAAGTGACCCTGATGCTTAAGGTAATTAAATGGCAAAAACTAGCAAAAGATGAACTAGTAGCAAGGTGGAATAGGCGCCATGAGTGTTGCTTGAGGGAAGAGGTTCGAATCCCATGGATAGCATTTTGGTGACATTTATTTTTGCTCTTTCTTAGAAAATGTCGGCCAAGCTCTATTCTTGGTAAGGATGGACTAATTCTTTTATGGTAAGGTGGCTAAAGGTTATGGCAAACATGAATTTAGGGATAGAATTTGCTTGATTTTGGGATAGATTTCAAAACTTTTGGAAGGTGGAGGAACATAAGGCACCTCTTAAGGGAGAGTGTTTTGGAAAGGTATGATGGCCAAGTTTGACCATGTATGTGGACGGCATAGGGGGCTAAGGGGGATGGCCAGTTTTTGGTGCTAGCTTGGTAGGATTAGGTGCTAAATGAGCACATATTTCATTTGGTTATTTTGGGTGCTTTTCTTAAAAAATTTTCTCCATTTTTCCCTCTCCCTAGCCGAATGTGCCATAACTTTAGGGAAGCAATTGTTTCTTTTGGCCATTTTTTTCTTTTACCATTTCGGTCTTAGGATTGATTATTCTCCAAATCTTTTTCTTCCCTTTGTGACCGAAACCATATAACCATCTAGGACCATTTCTTTTCTTCTCTTTTTCCTCTTCATTGCCGAATGCATATTGGTTTCAAAGTTTCTTCTTGGTTCATCTTCCATCCTTGAGAACCGAAATACAAACCTCTCATCTCCATTTTTTCTTTTCTTTTTACTTCTCACAAAAGACTCACAAACATTTCTCTCTTCCAAAAATTTTCCACTATGGCCGAATGTTGGTGACAATCTCCTTAGACGAATCCTTCTCTCCACATCTATTCACTTCTTAATCATTCTTTTTATTCATACCTTGATCAATCGTGGTGTAGTGGAGTGTCGATCATTTCTTCATCGATAGTCGATCTTAGTCATCATAAGAACGTGTGGAAAAGGATTTCATCATTCAAGGTAAGGGATTCATTTTATTTTGAAGGGGGTTCTATGTTATTTTTTTTATTTGGCTTATGATGGTATTGATTAATCGATTCTATCATAAGGACCCTATTAATCGACTCTCTTTTTGTGAACGTAAGAACTTCGTAGCAATCAAGATAGGGACAAAAAGGGTTGTTAATAGCGTTTGGAAGAGGGGGTGGTTTCGCTTATTCCCCTAAATTCAAACGAAGGATTGTTTCAAAGAATCCGAGATTTTCCACCAGTTGTGGACCCTCATCCGCGAAAATCAATTATTTGAAGTCATTCGTACTCTGAGCCTTTGACTGCTCGTGGTTCTTCATCGGGTTATGAACTATCGATCGAGGAGAAATCACAAATAGTCGTTGTTCGAGATTCCGAGGGTAAAGATCTAGATCGTTCATCATTAGAATAGCTTTATATTAAATATTAGTGTTCTAATTAAGCGTGATAAATATTTAGGTATCGACGAAGGAAAGTATAGTACTCACCGTGTCGTGTGTGTGCAACTTCACACTTATCTCATGGGTTATACTATGTCGTAAGTATTCGATTAAAAATCGTAAAGTCGGTAAAATTGGAAAATACGGTTTATTAGCACTTTTGGTGTGAAAGCATGAAAACGGTATTAAAGTTGTGAAAATTACGATTTTGCCCTTACTAAGCTATATTGTTAAAAAGTGATATTTTGGGCCATATGAATTATTTTTGATAAATTGGCCAAGTGAGAAAATTGTGAAAAGGGCCTCATGTGTATATATGGGCCAAAACTGCTAGATCGATATAAGGGCCAAAATTGTTAGATCGTTAAATGGGTTAAATTGTTATTTTGACTAATGGGCCAAGTTGATAACTTGTAATACGGGTTTTTTTTTGAAATTTACCCTATGAATATATTATGATGCATTCTATATATACATGACTGCATGGGTTGGGATAATTGACGAAGAGAAGAAAGGCCTGTTGCCAAAATCTAGTTCGGTGACACTGTCACAATCTAGTTCGGTGACTCTGTCACAATCTAGTTCGGTGGCTCTGCCACAAATATTTTAAATGGCTTAATGCCTGTGATTGGTGTGTTGGCGGGGTGGGTTGACTTGATCCCCACAGGTGTGATGGTTGGTACGGGTGGTGTGTAGCGGATGGAAATTAGGCTTGGTTGGGAATTGCATATCACATGCATTTTTTTATATTTGATTTATATATTGTATTTTTTTGTAAATGGGCTCAAGCCCAATTTAATGCTTAAATGGATTTGGCCCAGTGGACACGGTAAATGGGTTACACATTGAGTTCTAAGTAACTCACCCTGTTTTTCTTACCCTTCTCAGGTAATAATAATTGATGAAGGCTTGGGCTGGGGATGACTTCGTGTGGAGGCCATACTACGAATGATGGGTTTTTATAAACTTGAACTTCTTTTTAATATTTTTATTTTTATTTAAGTACTATTTTGATTGTGATGTAATAAGGCCTCTGGTATTATTTTATGGATTTTTATTCGTGGATGGAATTTTAATATGTTTTAGTTACTTAAATGAAATTTATTTAAATTTTATAAATGATTTCTTAAACTTGCGTATAAAAAAAAATAAAAAAGGATTTTCTTAAATATCACTTAATCCAAAATATTTTGTGAAAACTCTTTTATAAGTTTAAGATTTCCACCAATTATTTCTCTGAAAATCAAATTGTAAATTCTTATGTTTTAAAATTATGGTTTTCAAATAAATCTCGGTTTATGATAAATTCCATTTTTCAAAATCGTTTTGAAGAATTGTTTTCATTAAAAGCGATGATGACTAGATGTAAGTTCGAATTGTGTGGCATGCCAAGTCCGGTCTTAACGCATAGGCCGGGTTTGGGGTGTTACATTTTATGGTATATCGAGCCGTGTTCAAAACTCCATTTGTAGTTTGGGTTGAACAAAAATTTTTGTTTAAAACTGTTTTAATTTCTAGACTTTATGTTTTAAAGGTAGTATGGCACCACGAGCATCCGACACCAAGCCAAGTAAGTATTTGTATATTAAATGTTTATTATTGTGATATGAACATAGGAACACTCTAGAACTTCTAGTTTTAGGTGTCAAAAAGCAGTAGAGATTGAGACTATAGGACGTGATTGCGAAAACAACTTTACCTCTTATATCTCATAAAATATCGTTAATAAACACTGAAATAGTATTCTGATTCATAAAACTTGTAATCAGATTAAGTCGAATTAGTCATTATGAGCACTAGAGGACGTGGTCGTGGACGTGGTAGACGTGGCCGTGGTAGAGGACGAGGTGCTAGAGATGCAACTGAAGCGCCGGGTCATATGCCAGAAATGGATGCACTTACTTCACCCGGGAGTGAGACTGGATCACATGACCATTCGAGAGAGGATAATGCTTTGACTCAAGCAATGTTGCGAGTCTTTGAAAGGGTTGCTGGGACTAGAACTGGTCCAGTAGTTCGTGGATCAATTTTGAAACGACTTAAATCAAGTGGTGCCGAGGTTTTTAAAGGTGTGTCCGGTGTAGCTCTGAATGTTGCAGAATATTGGCTCGAGGCTGTAGAGCGGATTATGGATGATTTGGAGTGCACCGCCGAGCAGAAACTAAGAGGAGCTATGTCCTTGTTAAGGGACGAGGCGTATCAATGGTGGCTTACTGTTCGAGAAGGCACCGAGGCTGCATTGGTTACTTGGGATTTCTTCAAAGCTACTTTTCAAGGGAAGTACGTCGGGACAAGTTATGTAAATGCCCAGAGGAAGGAATTCCTGAATTTGGTTCAAGGAAATAAGACAGTGGCAGCTTACGAGGAAGAATTTCTTCGTTTGAGCCGATATGCTCGCACAATAGTGCCGACAGATCATGAGCGTTGTGTACGCTTTGAAGATGGGCTGAATGATGAGTTGCGGGTACTGATAGCCCCACAACAAGTACAGATTTTTTCCTCGCTTGTGGAGAAAGCCAAGATAGCCGAAGAGGCTAAGAATTCAGAACGTCAGAACCGGGAAAGAGTCAGGGGCAAGAGGGATTTTAAGTATTCAGGTTCTGCTAAAAGGTTCCAGAAAAGGCCTCGAAATGATGAGCCAGCTCAAGCTAGAGCGCCTGTGGTTACCAATCAAAGTCGGGACTGTGCTGACTGTGGGAAGCGACACCCCGGGGAATGTTGGAGGAAAACTAGTGCTTGCTATAAATGTGGTTCCAAGGATCATCAATATAAGAATTGCCCTCGACGGTCTGATACGAATCAGAAAGCTCGTAACCCTGATGTTCAGCCAGCTAGAGGTACTCAGCAACCACCGAGAGGTCGTGGATAGGGTCGCGGTGGTAATGGTAACGGACGTGTTCAAGGTAAACCGGGTCGAGGTAATGGCTTCAGAGGTAACGCGGAGGTAAGACAGACGGGGTTGGTCTATGCGGTTAGGCGTCGGGAAGATGGCGATGCACCTGATGCGATAACTGGTATGTTCTTCATCTTTGATGTACCTGTTACTGCTTTGATAGATATCGGGTCTACCCACTCGTATGTTGCTAGTGCCATATCTAGAAACCTGAATATTAGATTTGAGATTACCGATAGAGAGATGACCGTAATTAGTCCTTTAGGACAGTCGGTAATCGTGAATAAATTGTTTAGAGACGTGCCCTTGGAAATTCAAAGAGAAATATTTTTGGCGAATTTGATGGAATTGCCTTTCGGCGAGTTTGATCTTATTTTGGGCATGGATTGGTTGGTGAAGCACCGGGCGCAATTGGATTGTGCCGAAAAGTGGATGTCAATAAGGACTGTGGATGATGAGGAGGTAGTACTGATAGGCGAGCGAAGGAACTTTTTGGCAAATGTGGTATCTGCTTTGAAGGCAGAGAAGTTGGTGCGGAAAGGGTATGGAGCATTCCTAGCCTTCATTAGTGCTTTGGATGCCAAGGAACTATCGGTGGAAGGTGTGAGAACGGTGAAAGAATTTTCAGATGTCTTTCCCGAAGAACTTCCGGGTCTACCTCCAGATCGGAAAGTAGAATTTGGCATTGAGCTTTTGCCCGGAATGGCTCTAGTGTCTATTGCTCCTTATAGAATGGCACCGAAGGAGTTAGCGGAGCTTAAAGCTCAAATTTAAGAATTATTAGATCAGGGATTTATTCGACCGAGTGTGTCCCCGTGGGGAGCATCGGTTTTGTTCGTTAAGAAGAAGGATGGGTCGATGCGTATGTACATTGATTATAGACAGTTGAATAAATTGACGATCAAGAATAGGTATCCATTGCCGAGAATTGACGACCTGTTTGATCAATTGAGAGGAGCTTCAGTTTTCTCCAAGATTGATTTAAGATAGGGTTATCATCAACTCAAGGTGAAAGAGGCAGGTATTCATAAGACGGCATTCCGAACTCGTTATGGACATTATGAGTTTTTGGTTATGCCGTTTGGTTTGACCAATGCACCAACTGCATTTATGGACATGATGAATCGAGTCTTTCAACCTTATCTAGACCAGTTCGTAGTGGTGTTCATAGATGATATCTTGGTATATTCGAGGAATGAAGAAGAGCATGACTCACATTTGCGCATTGTGTTGCAAATTTTGCGAGATAAGCAACTTTATGCCAAATTCAGTAAATGCGAATTTTGGTTGAAGGAAGTGACTTTCTTGGGTCATGTGGTGTCAGCCGAAGGAATAAGAGTTGATCCTCGGAAGGTTGAGGCAGTGTTGGATTGGAAACCGCCAAGTCGATGGGTGAGATCCGGAGTTTCTTGGGTTTGGCTGGTTACTATAGACGCTTTGTTGAGGGGTTTTTGTTAATTGCTGCACCTCTAACCAAGCTGTTGCGAAAGGGGGTACCATATGTGTGGACCGATAAACAACAAGAAAGTTTCGAGAAACTGAAGAAGATTTTGACTAAGCGCCATCTTGATTCACTTTCGAGGTGGAAAAGAGTTTATCATTTACTGTGATACGTCACACACGGGTTTAGGATGTGTACTGATGCAAGGTGGAAAAGTGGTGGCTTATGCTTCTCGTCAGTTGAGGCCGTACGAAGTCAACTACCCTACTCATGACTTGGAGTTGGCTGCGGTGGTGTTTGCTTTAAAGATTTGGAGGCATTATCTCTACGGTGAGAAGTCGATCATTTATACGGACCATAAGAATCTTAAGTACCTCATTACCCAAAAGGAGTTGAACTTGAGACAACAGAGATGGGTGGAGTTGTTAAAGGATTATGACTTCTCAATCGAGTACCATCCTGGAAAGGCTAACGTGGTGGCAGACGCATTGAGTCGTAAGGTAGTATCGGAGTTAAGAGCAATGTTTGCTCATCTCAGTTTGTATGAGGATGGCAGACTGCTAGCGAAACTTCAGGTGAAGCCATTGTGGTTAGAACAGATCAAGGAAAAACAGTTATTAGATGAAAAGTTGGGTCCTTTAATGCAACAAGTTTAAAGTGGTATAATAGGGGATTTTGGATTAAACAAGGATGGCGTGCTGTGTTTTCGTGGAAGAGTTTGTATGCCCATGGATTCAGATTTGAGACAAATGATTCTACGAGAGGCGCATAGTAGCCCTTATGCTATGCACCCCGGAGGAAATAAGATGTATCGGGATCTCCGTGAGCAGTATTGGTGGCCAAGGTTAAAGCGGGAGGTTACTGATTTTGTAGGAAAATGTTTGACGTGTCAACAAGTGAATGCGGAACATCAATTACCATCGGGTTTATTGCAACCGGTAAAGATTCCTCTATGGAAATAGGAGCGGATAACGATGGATTTTGTTAGTGGGTTACCCTTAACACCTACTAAGAAAGATTCCGTTTGGGTGGTAGTTGATCGATTGACGAAGGCTGCTCATTTTCTACCTGTTCGTACGGATTACTCGCTGCAGAAGTTGGCTAAGCTGTATGTATCTGAGATTGTGAGGTTGCATGGGGTACCAGTGTCTATCATATCGGACAGGGATCCTAGGTTTACATTACGGTTTTGGAAAGCTTTGCATGAGGCTTTGGGAACAAAGTTAAACTTCAGTACGGCTTTTCATCCTCGATCGATGGTCATCGAAAGAGTAATTCGATTTTTTGAAGACATGTTTAAAGGTTGCGTGATTGACTTCAGAGGTAGTTGGGAGGATTTTCTACCGTTGGCAGAGTTCGCGTATAATAATAGTTACCAATCCAGTATTCAAATGGCGCCCTATGAAGTGTTATACGGTCGTAAGTGTCGTACCCTTACTTGTTGGACTGAATTGGGGGAACGACAGTTGTTGGGTCCTTAGTTGATAACTGAGACGGAAGAGAAGGTAAAGGTGATTCGAGCACGGTTAAAGGAAGCTTCGGATAGACAAAAGTCGTACGCGGATCTGAAGCGTAAGGATATTGAGTTTGCGGTGGGAGATCAGGTCTTCCTGAAAGTCTCACCTTGGAAGAAAATTTTCAGATTTGGAAGGAAGGGCAAGTTGAGCCCTAGGTTCATTGGACCGTACCGTGTGTTGAAGCGTGTAGGACCAGTGGCCTATCAGCTTGAATTACCTCCAGAGTTGAGTCAGATTCATAGTGTTTTCCATGTTTCTATGCTGAGGCGTTATAGATCGGATCCATCTCACATAGTACCGGTAGAAGAAGTGGAGTTAAGGCCAGACTTGTCTTTCGAGGAGGAACCAGTGAAAATCTTAGACCGTGATGTTAAGGTGCTAAGAAAGAAGACTGTGCCGTTGGTTAAGGTTCTATGGCGTAATCACGGAGCGGAGGAAGCTATGTGGGAGCTTGAGGACGCAATTCGGCAACAATATCCTCATCTCTTTTAATCGTAAAAAATTCGAGGACGAAATTTTTTTTAAGGAGGGTAGAATTGTAACATCCTAAAAATATGAGTATCGATATGTTGCATGTTTTGGTGTTTAGCTTGTGAATGATTAAATTTGTGTGCTTAATATAGTCTGGAGAAGGCATGGGATTATTTGGAATTAGAATAAATTTTAGTAATGAGTACTTTATTGAAGTGGAACAAGTGACCCTGATGCTTAAGGTAATTAAATGGCAAAAACTAGCAAAAGATGAACTAGTAGCAAGGTGGAATAGGCGCCATGAGTGTTGCTTGAGGGAAGAGGTTCGAATCCCATGGATAGCATTTTGGTGACATTTATTTTTGCTCTTTCTTAGCAAATGTCGGCCAAGCTCTATTCTTGGTAAGGATGGACTAATTCTTTTATGGTAAGGTGGCTAAAGGTTATGGCAAACATGAATTTAGGGATAGAATTTGCTTGATTTTGGGGATAGGATTTCAAAAATTTTGGAAGGTGGAGGAACATAAGGCACCTCTTAAGGGAGAGTGTTTTGGAAAGGTATGATGGCCAAGTTTGACCATGTATGTGGACGGCATAGGGGGCTAAGGGGGATGGCAGGTTTTTGGTGCTAGCTTGGTAGGATTAGGTGCTAAATGAGCACATTTTTCATTTGGTTATTTTGGGTGCTTTTCTTAAAAAATTTTCTCCATTTTTCCCTCTCCCTAGCCGAATGTGCCATAAGCTTTAGGGAAGCAATTGTTTATTTTGGCCATTTCTTTCTTTTACCATTTCAGTCTTAGGATTGATTATTCTCCAAATCTTTTTCTTCCCTTTGTGACCGAAACCATATAACCATCTAGGACCATTTCTTTTCTTCTCTTTTTCCTCTTCATTGCCGAATGCATATTGGTTTCAAAGTTTCTTCTTGGTTCATCTTCCATCCTTGAGAACCGAAATAAAAACCTCTCATCTCCATTTTTTCTTTTCTTTTTAATTCTCACAAAAGACTCACAAACATTTCTCTCTTCCAAAATTTTTCCACTATGGCCGAATGTTGATGACAATCTCCTTAGCCGAATCCTTATCTCCACATCTATTCACTTCTCAATCATTCTTTTTATTCATACCTTGATCAATCGTGGTGTAGTGGAGTGTCGATCATTTCTTCATCGATAGTCAATCTTAGTCATCATAAGAACGTGTGGAAAAGGATTTCATCATTCAAGGTAAGGGATTCATTTTATTTCGAAGGGGGTTCTATGTTATTTTTTTATTTGGCTTATGATGGTATTGATTAATCGATTCTATCATAAGGACCCTATTAATCGACTCTCTTTTTGTGAACGTAAGAACTTCGTAGCAATCAAGATAGGGACAAAAAGGGTTGTTAATAGCGTTTGGAAGAGGGGTGGTTCCGCTATTCCCCCTAAATTCAAACGAAGGGCTGTTTCAGAAATTCGAGATTTTCCACCGGGTTATGGACCCTCATCCGGCGAAAATCAATTATTTGAAGTCATTCGTACTCCTGAGCCTTTGACTGTTCGTGGTTCTTCATCGGGTTATGAACTATCGATCAAGGAGAAATCACAAATAGCTGTTGTTCGAGATTCCGAGGGTAAAGATCTAGATCATTCATCATTAGAATAGCTTTATATTAAATATTAGTGTTCTAATTAAGCGTGATAAATATTTAGGTATCGACGAGCGGGAAAGTATAGTACTCACCGTGTCGGTGTGTAACTTCACACTTATCTCATGGGTTATACTATGTCGTAAGTATTCGATTAAAAATCGTAAAGTCGGTAAAATTGGAAAATACGGTTTATTAGCACTTTTGGTGTGAAAGCATGAAAACGGTATTAAAGTTGTGAAAATTATGAATTTGCCCTTAATAAGCTATATTGTTAAAAGTGATATTTTGGGCCATATGAATTATTTTTGATAAATTGGCCAAGTGAGAAAATTGTGAAAAGGGCCTCATGTGTATATATGGGCCAAAATCGCTAGATCGATATAAGGGCCAAAATTACTAGATCGTTAAATGGGTTAAATTGTTATTTTGACTAATGGGCCAAGTTGATAACTTGTAATACGGGTTTTTTGTTGAAATTTACCTTATGAATATATTATGATGCATTCTATATATACATGACTGCATGGGTTGGGATAATTGACGAAGAGAAGAAAGGCTCATTTGCCACAAAATCTAGTTCGGTGACACCGTCACAATCTAGTTCGGTGGCTCTGTCACAATCTAGTTCGGTGGCTCTGCCACAAATATATTTTAAATGGCTTAATGCCCGTGATTGGTGTGTTGGCGGGGGTGGGTTGACTTGATCCCCACAGTGTGATGGTTGGTACGGGTGGTGTGTAGCGGATGGAAATTAGGCTTGGTTGGGAATTGCATATCACATGCATTTTTTTATATTTGATTTATATATTGTATTTTTTTGTAAATGGGCTCAAGCCCAATTTAATGCTTAAATGGATTTGGCCCAAAGGACACGGTAAGTGGGTTACACATTGAGTTCTAAGTAACTCACCTGCTTTTTCTTACCCTTTCTGTAATAATAATTGATGGAGGCTTGGGCGGGGATGACTTCGTGTGGAGGCCATACTACGAATGATGGGTTTTTATAAACTTGAACTTCTTTTTAATATTTTTATTTTTATTTAAGTACTATTTTGATTGCGATGTAATAAGGCCTCTGGTATTATTTTATGGATTTTTATTCGTGGATGGAATTTTAATATGTTTTAGTTACTTAAAGGGGTCATTTTTAAATTTTATAAATGATTTCTTAAACTTATGTATAAAAAAAAAAAAGGATTTTCTTAAATATCAATTAATCCAAAATATTTTGTGAAAACTCTTTTATAAGTTTAATATTTCCACCAATTATTTCTCTGAAAATCAAATTGTAAATTCTTATGTTTTAAAATTAAGGTTTTCAAATAAATCTCGGTTTATGATAAATTCCATTTTTCAAAATTGTTTTGAAGAATTGTTTTCATTAAAAGCAGTGATGACTAGATGTAAGTTCGAATTGTGTGGCATGCCAAGTCTGGTCTTAACGCATAGGCCGGGTTTGGGGTGTTACAGCTGGTAATAGGAAACTATGCATGTTTTTGGTCTTTTAAAATGATACATAGTTGTCTTTTAAATATACTTATAGTTAGTAAATAATGTTCTCATAAAGTCGGTTAAAGTTGGTTGTCGAAACCATTTTAAAAGTTGGGTTTTGAAAAAATGGGATCGACTTTAAAAACAAAAATGGAGTCGCCACCAATCCCTTTTTACTTAGGTGTGATTGGATCACCTTTTAAAACGTTTTGTTTTAAAACGTTTGATTTTGGTCTGCGAAAATCACAAGAAAACGGTTCGGGAGTCGGTTACGTATGAGGAAGGATTAGCACCCTCATAACGCCCAAAAATTGGTACCAAATCGATAGAATCATGTCTCAATGTTTGAAATTTAAAAGTATTTAAAAATATGATTTCTTTAAAAACTTCGAGCAATTTAAGTTAAAACTTGAGATTTCTTCGTTCCAAAGGAATATAAACATCACATCCAGCACGTTAGGACACGATATTTTAAAACCTTCGTAATCAAAATCATCTCACAATTTACAAAACTTGTTAAAAGGATATTTAGTTATTTAGCCAAACGGAAAATCGCAACCCAGCACGTTAGGGCACTATTTCCCGAATTTCTAAATACCTAAACATTGCCTTATTTTAAAAGCATTAGATGAAATATGGTAATTTTGCAAAAAAATGTATTTTATTCTAAAACAATGATTTTATGAAAATGTAAAGTAAATCACGAGAAAATATCAGAAAATAATAGCAAAAATGGAAGCTAATAGAAAAAAATATATATATAACATAATGAGAAAAATATTAATAAGGATAATAATAACACGAACACGATAATAATGATAATAAAAATATTGATAAAAATATTAGTAATAATAGAAGTAATAAAAATAATAAAATAATAATGTGGATAAATAATAATAACAACAATAATGATATATATATAAATAATGATTATACATAATAAAATAATTAGTAAATAACATATATAAAATTTTAAATAAAACATATATACATAATATAATAATCATAAAAATTATAAATAAAATAAATTATATAATATAATAAATTTTATAAAAAAATTTTAAAAAATAATATGTAATATAATACTATATAATATACAAGTCAAAATATAATATAATAGATAATATATAAATTATAAAATAATATATATAAATTATTAAACCAAGTAAAATAAAATATAATAATAATAATTAAATATATATAAAAATAATACATATAAAATATATATATATATATGTGAAATTCGTACTATTAATAAATTAATAAATATAGGAAGATAATATAGAACATTTAACATATTAAAATAATTAAATACAATGTAAAATAATAAAATGAAATAAAAGGATAAAAATAAAATAGAACAAAGAAAAACAGGGATTAAATAGCAATTAAAACATATTTAAAGGATTGAATTAGAACGCGCGTTAAAATATCAGGGACTAATATGGCAATTACGCCTCTTTTTCAAAACGGCGTCGTAATGAATTTTGCTCTTAATGCAAACCGAGGGACTAAATTAGAACAAAAACAGATTTTAGGGCTAATTTAATAAAAAATAAAAAAAAAAATTGGACTGGATTAAAATTAATAAAATTTCGGAAGGACCAAAATAGAAATTAGACCATTTTACAAAAAAACACGCGGATCTTGGTCGGGTTTTCGGGTCGACACGCGGATCCCCTTTTGAAACGACGTCGTTTTATGCTTATTGAATTAAGCCAAAACGACGTCGTTTTTATAATATTATATAAGTTAAAAATTAGTTAAAAAAATCATTTCTGTCATTCATTTTAAAAAAAAACAGAGACCCCCTTTTTGTCTTCTCTCTGGCCTTTGGCACGAGACCGTAACGCCGTGGAGGAGAGTCGTGACGCAGCGCTACAAATCAGCGCATGCAGATTAGGCGGTCATAGGCCCCAACTTCGTTTTTTAAACGCGAATCGATAGGTAAACTTTTCCTCTTTGTATTTTTTTTTAAAAAGATTTGTGTGCGTGAATATAAATAAAAAAAATGAAATTAAAAAAACAATCACCTCTGAAACGGCTTTTTATTTCTCTGTATTCGAATATTTTTTTTGATGTATTCTGTTTTTTTCTGCCTCTCTGTATGTATCTATTACAAATTTCTGTGGGTTTATATAACCCGAAGAATGAAATAAGAAAAGGAAATAAAGATTTCATTTTATTTCTTCCCATATTTGCTGTGATTTGCTGCTGCTTTTTTCTTTCTGCTTTGGTGCTTTCCTTTTTTGCAGGTTGAAGGCGGAGAACATGGCGATGGTGCAGGGATTTGCACATGCTGCGGCGCGACTGACGGCGTGACGATTGAGGCGTGACTGTTGGCCTGGGCGCGAAGCTTGCGGCGCGCGATCTGCTGATTCTCTCCGCTACGCTACGCGCCTAAGGTTTCCCAGAAACCCTAGGTCTTCTGTTACCCGTTTAGGCATTGGGCCATTTTGGGCTTGTCTGGGTTTTAGTTTTAGGTTGGGCTAAGGGCGTAATTGTGTAACGCCCCAAACCCGGCCCAAACGCTACAACCGGATCTGGTATGTCACTAAGAAAATTTTGGAAGAACATGTCGTTTTTTTAGAAAAATATTTTTCTAAAGTTTATCTTCTTATTCGAGAGAAATTTAATAGTTGATAGTTTAAATAAAATATGCCTTTATAAATTAAAAACCCAAATTTAAATAGATACATCAGTTCAATAAGAATTTAAATAACTAAAAGTAATTAAAGCCCAAAATAAAACAAAACATAAACTAGTGGCCCATAACCTTATTACAACGAGATTTAAAATCCATTAATTAAAAATATAAAGTATTAACTTGAGACTTTTTGCTGGATCCAGTTGGTCTTTTGCATGGCCACATTGCGTTCCTCTCCAGCCTGGTCCGAAGCACTAGGTATCACCTGAAAGGTTAATTAATAGGGTGAGTCGCGAGACTCAGTGTGCAACCCTCATGCACCACTAGATTTTGGCATTAGGCCCATAAAACAGATTAATAATTCCATTAAAAAAATAACAAATAATATGCAAGGCCCAACCCATTTGCCTAGGTTTCCATCCGCTACACGCCCCGTACCAGACCATTCACACCATTGGGGATTTCTACAATCGACCCACACCGCTACGCCAAGATGGCGGTCATGTCGCTCATCAACATATTATGGCCAAGCCCTTATAACAGATCACGACATTAGCCGCTACAACATATAACAGATCACGGTATAAATCGCTACACATATAACGTATAACTTCCTCCTTTCATCAACCCAACCCATGTCATATAAAATCAATATGCTTTTATCATATAAAGTCAAACATTCATCGACTGGTGATTTGCTTCACCCTTTTCGGTTTCCAACATTAGACCGAGATATCGGTATTTATCACAACATATAAACTTATGAGCATACATTAATAATCGGATCTAGATGGTGGGGAAGTATTACACACACGATATCGCGAAATCCAATATTCTTAGTCGATGTCCTTGCTATCCGGATCTATTATCCTCAATGTAAAGCCTTGCTCAAAAGCCGAAAAACACACAAAGATTTAGCCCCTTCAACAATCGGCCAAGGTTAATAAATCCCAAATTACACGTTAAAACTAATAGATCCCTTACCTTGAAATCCCGAAAGTAACACGATTCTATAACTTAGAGATCTATGCGATTGACTCCACTAAAGTTTCCTTGATTTCGGCACAAGTAGGCACCACGTAAGTAATTCGGCAATCACAGAGATGAGATCTAGGGATTTCGGCTTTTAGGAAAATCCCGAAAAAAGTATGAACAAGAGAAGGCTGATGTGTCTTTGGCTTTTAGAATACTTGAGTGAAGAGTTTCAGTTTACACAGAAAGAGAGAGAAGAAAAAAGAAAACAAGGAAGAGACATGAAGATTTCGGCTAGGAAGAAAAAGAATGGAAAGAGTTTCGGCTTTTGAATCAAAGTGAAGATGAGGAATAGGCTTAGAGATTTTGGCTTTTGCAGAGAATGAAGAAGAAGATGGAACTTTAGGAGTTTTCGCTTTTACTCGAGAGAAGAAGAGAAAAGAATGAGAGAAAAACCCAAATGCTGAAATTGAAGAGATATTCCCCTATTTATAGAAATTTCGCATTACCTAACCTTGCAGATAAATCCTATCTTTTCTCCTTTATCTTAATCTACTAGCTCATCTAAAAGAGACTTAATTATCTCTAACTCCTCCCTCCTTTATCAACATATTATCCACATATTTTAATCATTAAAATCCTAAATTTTAGCCTTTATCTCTTATTATCCACATAAAATAAATTCCTAAATAATAGCCTTTTATCTGCTTATTATCCACATATTTTAAACATTAAAACCCTAAATTTTAGCCTTGTTGCCATCCACTCCACCTAATCCTAATGCCCAAAATTTAGCTAACTTAAATTAAAAGAATTGGGCTCCATGAAACTTAAATTTGGGCCCTTTACTCCCTTGTGTGGCGTCACCTCCTAAGATTGGGCCACAAGCCCACTTTGGTATTTTAAACATAGATACTACCTTTTAAACCCTATAATACCCAAACAGATAAGTTTAATCAAGGCCTCTACCTAAGCCTGAGCCCAATTTGGACCCCTAACACTTAAATTAACACATTAAACATATCCACCCATTAAACGCATAGGCCCAAAAATTCGTGGATGTTACAGTTCTACTCCCTTAAAGAAATTTCGTCCTCCTCAAATCTCCAACTAACTATTAATCGTACTACCCAAGTCTCACCACTATGCTTTCGCTGCGCACTCTAATTCTAAAGTCAAAATAAACACTTAGTATACTATGGTAGGGTACGCACCAGTGTTAGCATCTAGAGCGTCCTCGTCCCCCTTGTACTCATTTTACCGATTCGCGTTTATCTGTTTAGAAATTTTATGAATTATTAGTTTTCTTCCGCTGATTAACCACGAACAGTTTTATGAACAATAGTTTAAGAGTAGTTCTTTCGAATTCGCATTCACAATACAGTCTCAAGTTTGTAACCTCTAACTAAAATAAAACACATACATCATACAAATAACATCCAAGCACTTACATTCTTCACGTAAAGGTGTTTTCGTTGATTCACTACCCGGGTATATTTTCGTAATTTTATCCTCTGGGGTATTTTTCGTAATTTTTTTCATAATAAAGTTCCTTGTGGATTTCGTGAAGTGAGGGTATTCTGGTAATTTTACAATCTGGGGGTATTTTGGTAATTTTGAAATCCGGGGGTATTTCGGTAATTTTGAAATTCGGGGGTATTTCGGTAATTTTGCAATCAGGGGCAATTTAGTAATTTTGCAAATCAGGGGTAATTTGGTAATTGTACAAACCAGGGGTATTTTGGTCATTTGACAAAACGAGGGTAGGTTGGTAATTTTTTTTAACCAAGGATATTTCGATGTTGTTGTTGTTGTTTTTTTTTCAAACAGGGTACTTTGGGGAAAAATCTAGTTTCATGGTCCGGGTTACTCCTATAAACATGAGATTTTCTGTAAATTTTCAAAACATAGGTATTTTACAAATTCATGGTCAAGTTGGTAGTTTTCACAAATCAAACGTATTTTGAAAATTTTGCAAAACTTGAGAAATTTTCTTTCTTTTTTTTCAAACTAGGGTGGTTTGGTCCCTTTTGGGTTTTAATTATAAGGTTTAGCCCATCAACAAGTCATCGTAACTTGGGTGAATAGTCACCACGCACTGTAGGATTCTAGTGAAGAGGAGGTGAGTCGCTAGGATCGCTAAGTACCAAGCTCTCCTGAATCCACTCCTGACATGCGTATGCCCATTGCCACACCCTAACTTGGCTAAGGTGAATAAGTCCTCGCGCACTGGTAGGATTCCAGCGAAGAGGAGGTGAGTCGCTAGGGCCTTAAATACCGTGCTCTTCCGGATCCAATCCTAGACATGCGTATTCCTGTTACCACACCCTAGTCTTGCGGCTCGTTCACGGGTTTGTTTAGTGAAGTTAAGTCTTATGAGATTTTAAGAGTTGTTTCACTAGGCCTAAAGTCCATCAAGTTCTAATCTAACTAATCTACGTCCCATAAAGCCCATCAAGCCCACATATATTATATCACACAATGATTGAAATACTTACAGCGGACTTGGGTAGGAGACGCAGTGCCATCTTTGAGCTAATGACTGTATAAATATGCATGTTTCAAAACCCAACTTTAGAAAACGTTTTGAGCCCAAAACCCCAGAGCCGAGTTTTGAACCGGGCTCGATACCAATTTGTAACACCCCAAACCCGCCCAAACACCACGACCGGATCTCGGTATGTCACTAAGAAAATTTTGGAAGAACATGTCGTATTTTTAGAAAAATATTTTTCTAAAGTTTATCTTCTTATTCGAGAGAAATTTAATAGTTGATAGTTTAAATAAAATATGCCTTTATAAATTAAAAACCCAAATTTAAATAGATACATTAGTTCAATAAGAATTTAAATAACTAAAAGTAATTAAAGCCCAAAATAAAACAAAACATAAACTAGTGGCCCATAACCTTATTACAACGAGATTTAAAATCCATTAATTAAAAATATAAAGTATTAACTTGAGACTTTTCTTTGGATCCAGTTGGTCTTTTGCATGGCCACCTTGCGTTCCTCTCGGCCGGTCCGAAGCACTAGGTATCACCTGAAAGGTTAATTAATAGGGTGAGTCGCGAGACTCAGTGTGCAACCCTTATGCACCACTAGATTTTGGCCTTAGGCCCATAAAACAGATTAATAATTCCATTAAAAAAAATAACAAATAATATGCAAGGCCCAACCCATTTGCCTAGGTTTTCATCCGTTACACGCCCCCGTACAAGCCATTCACACCATTGGGGATTTCTACAATCGACCCACACCGCTACACGCCAAGATGGCGATCATGCGCTCTCATCAACATATTATGGCCAAGCCCTTATAATGATCACGGCATTAGCCGCTACAACATATAACGAGATCACGGTATAAACCGCTACACATATAACGTATAACTTCCTCCTTTCATCAACCCAACCCATGCAAATCATAAAATCAATATGCTTTTATCATATAAAGTCAAACATTCATCGACTTGGTGATTTGCTTCACCCTTTCGGGTTTCCAACATTAGACCGAGATATCGGTATTTATCACAACATATAAACTTATGAGCATACATTAATAATCGATCTAGATGGTGGGAAGTATTACACACCGATATCGCGAAATCCAATATTCTTAGTCGATGTCCTTGCTATCCTGGATCTATTATCCTCAATGAAAAGCCTTGCTCAAAAGCCGAAAACACACACAAAGATTTAGCCCCTTCAACAATCGGCCAAGGTTAATAAATCCCAAATTACACGTTAAAACTAATAGATCCCTTACCTTGAAATCCCGAAAGTAACATGATTCTATAACTTAGAGATCTATGCGATTGACTCCACTAAAGTTCCCTTGATTTCTACACAAGTAGGCACCACGTGTATAATTCGGCAATCACGGAGAGATGAGATTTAGGGATTTTGGCTTTTAGGAAAATCCCGGAAAAAGTATGAACAAGAGAAGGCTGATGTGTCTTTGGCTTTTAGAATACTTGAGTGAAGAGTTTCTGTTTCTGACAGGAAAAGAGAAGAAGAAAAGAAAACAAGGAAGAGACATGAAGATTTCGGCTAGGAAGGAAAAGAATGGAAAGAGTTTCGGCTTTTGAATCAAAGTGAAGATGAGGGAATAGTCTTAGAGATTTCGGCTTTTGCAGAGAATGAAGAAGAAGATGGAACTTTAGGAGTTTTCGGCTTTTACTCAGAGAAGAAGAGAAAAGAATGAGAGAAAAACCCAAATGCTGAAATTGAAGAGATATTCCCCCTATTTATAGAAATTTCGGCACTTACCTAACCTTGCAGATAAATCCTATCTTTTCTCCTTTATCTTAATCTACTAGCTCATCTAAAAGAGACTTAATTATCTCCAACTCCTCCCTCCTTTATCAGCATATTATCCACATATTTTAATCATTAAAATCCTAAATTTTAGCCTTTATCTGCTTATTATCCACATAAAATAAATTCCTAAATAATAGTCTTTATCTGCTTATTCTCCACATATTTTAAACATTAAAACCCCTAAATTTTATCCTTGTTGCCATCCACTCCACCTAATCCTAATGCCCAAAATTTAGCTAACTTAAATTAAAAGAATTGGGCTCCATGAAACTTAAATTTGGGCCCCTTACTCCCTTGTGTGGCGTCACCTCCTAAGATTGGGCCACAAGCCCACTTTGGTATTTTAAACATAGATACTACCTTTTAAACCCTATAATGCCCAAACAGATAAATTTAATCAAGGCCTCTACCTAAGCCTGAGCCCAATTTGGACCCCTAACACTTAAATTAACACATTAAACATATCCACCCATTAAACGCATAGGCCCAAAAATTCAGGATGTTACAAATTGGGCCACGGGTAAATTGGATTTGGGTTTGAATGTTTGGGCTACTGTAACTGGACTGTAAACTAAACATTTATTTATTTTTTATTTTTTTGTTTTTGGTTTGTCATTTAAGCCCGGGCAAAAATGGGCCATTACAGCTGCCCCTCTTTGCTCATTGTCGTGAAACAAAAATAGAGCAAAGACTATAAAAGGACCAATTTTGTTCGGTCTTGGCCAAGCCTCGACTTCTTGGTCCTTGTCCTCTTTAAATGGCTTCCAGCTCCACTGCATCTTTAGGGGTACTGGAACTTCATCTTGATTTCAGTAAATTTGATAGCTTCAATCTGTTTCACTGCAACTTCATGAAGGCAGTATCCACTATCTTTTGATCTGCTCCACTACAAACTCAGGGAGACAAGATCTGATATTTTCGATTTACTCCCTACAAACTTAGGGATTGCCAGACTGGTGTCTTCAATCTGCTTCCTTGCTATCTTCAGGAAGACTTCAATCTTTAGTTTGCTCCACTACCATCTCTAGGGAACAAAATCTGAAATTTTCAATTTGCTTCCCTACTTTCTTCAGGAAGACTTCATTCTTCAGTTTGATCCACTAGGGAACAAAATCTGAAATTTTCAATTCTTCAGTTTGCTCCACTACCATTTCTAGGGAACAAAATCTAAAATTTTCAATTTGCTTCCTTTCTATCTTCAGGAAGACTTCATTCTTCAGTTTGATCCACTAGGGAATAAAATCTGAAATTTTCAATTCTTCAGTTTGCTCCACTAGGGAACAAAATCTGAAATTTTCAATTCTTCAGTTTGCTCCACTAGGGAACAAAATCTGAAATTTTCTATTCTTCAGTTTGCTCCACTAGGGAACAAAATCTGAAATTTTCAATTCTTCAGGTTGCTCCACTAAGGAACAAAATCTGAAATTTTGAATTTGCTTCCTTACTATCTTCAGGAAGACTTCATTCTTCAGTTTGATCCACTAGGGAACAAAATCTGAAATTTTCTATTCTTCAGTTTGCTCCACTAGGGAAAAAAATCTGAAATTTTCAATTCTTCAGTTTGCTCCACTAGGGAACAAAATTTGAAATTTTCAATTCTTCAATTTGCTCCACTAGGGAACAAAATCTGAAATTTTCTATTCTTCAGTTTGCTCCACTAGGGAACAAAATCTGAAATTTCCAATTCTTCAGTTTGCTCCACTAGGGCACGAAATCTGAAATTTTCAATTTGCTTCCTTACTATCTTCAGGAAGACTTCATTCTTCAGTTTGATCCACTAGGGAACAAAATCTGAAATTTTCAATTCTTCAGTTTGCTCCACTAGGGAACAAAATCTGAAATTTTCAATTTGCTTCCTTACTATTTTCAGGAAGACTTCATTCTTCAGTTTGATCCACTAGGGAATAAAATCTGAAATTTTCAATTCTTCAATTTGCCCCACTAGGGAACAAAATATGAAATTTTCAATTCTTCAGTTTGCTCCACTAGGGAACAAAATCTGAAATTTTCAATTTTCTTCCTTACTATCTTCAGGAAGACTTCATTCTTCAGTTTGATCCACTAGGGAACAAAATCTAAAATTTTCAATTCTTCAGTTTGCCCCACTAGGGAACAAAATCTAAAATTTTCAATTCTTCAGTTTCCTCCACTAGGGAACAAAATCTGAAATTTTCTGTTCTTCAGTTTGTTCCACTAGGGAATAAAATCTAAAATTTTCTATTCTTCAGTTTGCTTCACTAGGGAACAAAATCTGAAATTTTCAGTTTTGCTACACCGTCCTCTGAGGGACATGTCCTGTATACTCAAATGTTTTATGGATGAATGCAGAATGTCATAAGAATGATGATTAGGACGCATGATCAGAATGAATCTAATGCTCCTAACTAAATGATATTAGGGATGACATTTGCATGAATGCAGGATGTCATGAAAATGATTTTTTTTGAAAATCGATTAGGACACAATGATCGGCATAAATCAAATGCTCCTAATTGGAAATGAGAGAATAATCCCTATGGGTTGTCATTGCTCATAGTTCATCAAGGTTATATCATTGATACGCTACCATGCTTTCTCGTTCAGCTGGTATCTTAGACAAAAACCCAAAGAAACAATCATTCTGTTCAGCAAGCTTGCCCCGCTGTAATTCCAGAGTCCCTTTCCTTAAACCTTAGGACATAAAAATTTATACTCCCACTGCAACTTCTGGGGAATAACATTTGGTTCCTTGCATCTTTCCGTTACCACTCAGAGGTACAGAACTTGTATCACTTTCAATCAATTTGATTTGTTACACTATTCCCTGAGTGTAATAATCAGTTGTATGAATGCAGGGTATCCCGACAATAATCCCCTTTACACTTGGATTGACCTTGTTCGTCATTTGCCGATGTGGTATCACCAACGAAATTGTCTTATCCAATAAAAATCTGAAGAGATAATCATTCTTCAATGTTTCTAGCCCTTAGGCTTGGTGAGTTCTTGAACAATAGTCATGCTTCAGATTCCTCATATTATTTAGAAGCTTTTAGAGTAATATGCGAAACTCCTTTTATGAAAGTGTTATTAGTCCATAAATTTTCATTTCAATATAAAATGCTTGAAAAAGGTCACAAAAACAGACGAGAAAGAAATTAGTCAGGAGCATAGCTCTGAGAAATAATTTAATCAAAGATAACCCAGGCAAGAAAATTAATTTGGGCGTATCTCAAAAAAGAATAAAGCAATCAAAGATAACGAATTTCAAAAATGGGTAAGAATGAAGCTAGATGCCTCAGATATCGCAGCTTGAGCTTCTTTGTTCCAACTTTTTGAGGACCATTTTAAGCTCAATATGTGTTTAGGGGATCTGGAGTACTTTTTCGATGCCCCAAGACGTAATATACTTCCTCATTGCTAATTCGGACGTAGCAAGACTACTGTATGCCCCGTTTTTTAGTCAAAATTTGAGCCGCCCTCTTCGAGTTTTCAACTCAAATCTCCTTTGGTCTCAAAGCGCCCTTTGCGGGTTTTCGCCTTGGCCTCTCCTTTTTCTTTTTTTTTTTTTTGAATTTGAATTTGAATTCGAACTCAAGGCGCCCTTTGCGGGTTTTCACCTTAGTCCTTCCTCTTTCAGGTAAAATCCTTATTGATTGACCCTGAGTTTACCGGACTGAGCGAGTCTTTAGCATCCACCCCGGTCAATATCAATGCTCCTCCAGAAAAGGCCTTCTTTACAACATAAAGTCCTTCTCAATTTGAGATCTGCTTTCTTCTGAAATTGTTTTGTAGAAGAAAAATCTGTTTCAACATCAGGTCCCCCTTATGGAATTCTCTAGGATGAACCTCTTTGTCGTAAGCTCACATCATCCGACCGTGATGGATAGCTTTTAACCTTTTCTTCGATTAGGTTCAATTGGCAAAAACACTTCAATTCCATAAGGGGTAAGATGTTGCCCCAGTGAAGGTTCTGGCCAACATTCGATAATCATAGAGAGTAGTGATAGCTTATTATGCCAATCTTTACAAGTCTTAGCCACATTTCAATTTTTTTTGGCAACTTTTGCTTTACTGTGATATGCTGCCTGATCTTTGGACAAACTGTAAACTTTGACTTTGTACAGTTATTTAAACACGATTCTTTATGGCATTCTTTGCTGGCATCTGATCCTTTCATTCATTCATTCTTCTTCTTCTTCTTCTTCTTTTTTTTGATGAGTTTGATGACTTCGACTTTGTAACATTGGCATATGAAACTACTTCCATTCTCTTAGTGAAGTAAACGATGAAAATGCCAATGAGTCGATATTGGCTAAAAGCTTTTGACGAGATTGACCTCATCACATTCATGCCCCACATATGGAAAATTTGTGAAGAACTGGAGTAGGCACATGAATCTTGTCTCCTTAAATTCAACATTTGCGGTGTGACTGATGCAAACCCCTTCTTGTTTAGCTCGCGTCTTATTAGTCCAGGCATATCCTGATATGATCGTGTGAAAACATCTTTGAATTCTTGAAGATAACTCAATAATGTCTTGCCTTATTTCTGTGATGAGCTAGGCTACAATCCTCACTCATTTCCTAGGCTCGCAATATCCAATGACCCTTTGTAGAGTATGGTCTGTTTTTCATCTTGTTTTACCATTCTTAACAAGTCAGAAGGTATGTCACAATCTCTATCATCTTCAAAGTCTTTAGATCCCCTAGACCCATATCTCATTCAAAAAGGGAGTCAGTAACAACGTCGCTCATATCGTTGATATCTGGGTACCTAGGTACAAAGGCAAAAAATCCAAAAAATAAATGATTCTAAGGATGATTATTGGTATGGTCATGAAAGAATATTCTAAAAACAAAATAATGTACAGTATGAAATGTAAAGAATAAAAGAATATGTATTAAAAAAATGCATTTTATTGAAATAAAATTTCGGACACAAGCCTATTTCACAAAAGGGTTCTTATTGCCTCTAGGCTTAAGGCAACAAGCATGTTTTGAATATTACTCTAGATTAGCTCTAAAAATACAGGGATCTCCTCCACAATCCCATTATTCAAAACACTCCCAAGTACATAAGGATTTGGAAACATTGTTCCCCAATTCCTTCTTCGCTTTCGATTCTTTCAAGGGTTTGGAATTCTTGCATTTGTTCTCACATTTCTTGTTGAATCTTGGTTAATTGCCCCTGCATCTGTATTTGCATTTGTTCTATTCTCTCCAACCTTTGTTCCATGTTTTCCAGGTTAACTGAAACATTTTACCTAATTAGGGTCCTTTTGTAAAAGTCTAATGTAAATGATGCAATGTAATGCAAATGCATGAATGCAAAAAAAGAGAGGCGTTGACTCTGAATTCAGTTACATTAGAAAAACTTTACTAGAAAATAAATTTGTTTACACAAAACGGATCGCATACACGGCCTTGTCTTCATAGTCCAAGTGAGAACATCAATCCCCTTCTTCGCAAAAGTCAAATCTTGCAAACTTCTAATAGATGCCTCCTGTAACAACCCGAACCCGGCCCAAACATTATGACCGAATTTGGTTTGTTACGGAGAAAACTTTTTGAAAACCATTTTAAAACCAATTTAAGTTTTGTTGTAAAACTTCTCGATTTTGGTTATCTTGCCGAAACCATACTTAGATTTAATTTGGGAAACTTAGTTGAGTCAGGTCATTATACAAATTTCGAATGTGCCCGATGGCACGATAAAACATTTTCGTGTTAATTTAAGAAAACATGTGATTTTAATTCAATTTTAATAATATAGTTTAAACAAAGTATCCAACATATAAGAAATAACAAAAGTAAAGTTTATGGAGGCCTTATTACAACCAAAATAAAAATAAACCAATAATAAAATAAAATAGCTGAGTTTAAAGTTCATTTAATTCAAGTCCACTTTGCATGGCCACCTCGAGTCCAACCTACTCCTCAACCGCCATCTACGAGTCACCGAAAAATGTTAAAGGAGAAGGTGAGTCACCAAGACTCGATGTAACCCTTCCCCCGTATGTAAACAATTTCATACACAGCATATAATCAATCATCATGTACTAAGTCATGCACCCGACCTAGCCAACCAAACGCCTTTTTCTACCCCATGTGGTACCAAACCACTGGTGACCGTAGTCACAATGTGTTACCAAAACACTGGTGGTGCCAAACCACTGGTGACATATAGTCACGATGTGTTACCAAAACACTGGTGCCCGTAGACACAAATCGGGTGATGGGGCCAACCCATCGTGTGATACCAAATCACCGCGATTTATCCCATATCTCAAGTGGGGCCAACCCACGGTGGTGTTAACCACAGGGACGAGTCGCTATGAGGTACCAAACCTCTGGAGGTACCAAACCTCTGGTGACATATAGTCACAGTGTGTTACCAAAACACTGGTGCTCGTCAGCACGAAATATCACTGCCCCCTCCACTCATTTAACCCACAGTAGATAAACAGTTATCAACAGATCTCATGCATTTTTCACATGTATCAATAAGCCATGCTTCCCAAAAGCATCAATAACACATTCATATTAACAGGTACTTACCTGATTCACCACTCATACCGTTATGGTATTAATCCGATGCTACACAAATCAGAGTTAGCATACAAAACACTCAGCACATTTAAATGATTATACGTGTGTATGTACACACCTGATGTCGATGAGAAGTCTAAATCCCGAAAAGAGAAGTCGGCCACCCTAGATCTCACTGTACCTATATTCGGCCAACTATGGGATTAGTACTATGGCCTATTCGGCCAAACCCAAAATTTAAGAGGGTTCTCCTATGGATCCCAAAACCTTACCCGCGTGTTTTGAGTACTAGCCTTTTGTTTCACCACCCTAAAATCGGCACTCAACCAAGTTAGTAGCCTTCGGCTTAATCACTTAAAAGAATAATCTATTAACAATAGGCCCTTACCACCACTTACCAAAGCCGAATGCTAGAGATTAGGAGCTTGGGTCGACTGCTTCATGAACTTGGGGTACCTAGGAGAGATCGTTTACCAAAACGTTTAGAAGCCTTGTTAACCTTTGCCGAAATCGGCACTTACCCCCTAATAGAAATCGGAAAGGAACAGAGAGGGAAAACCATGGAGTTGGGGCATAATCTTACCTTCACCAAATCAATTGACAACGAGGATCCAACGAGATCTATTCTACTTTTATTATTCGGCCAAGGTGCTTCAAGATAAGGGAAAGAAATTTCGGCACAAAGATGAGATGTATGTTCGGCTAGAGAGAAAAATAATGAGAGAAAAAAAAGGGTGTTAGAGTTTCGGCAATAAGGAGTGGATGTTCGGCTAGCAAAGAAATAAAAGAAAATGGAGATTAAGGATGGGGATTCGGCAAGGAGAAGTAGAGAGAGTTTTCGGTTTTGATAGAGGTTGAAAAGGGAGCGAAAAAGATTTGAAAGATGGAATATGGAGAAGAGGGAAATTCGGCTATTGCCAAAAAGAAAATAAAAGATGAATGGATGCCTTGAAGAAGAATTCGGCACCCTCCCCTTTTCCTAGTCTCCCTTGCCGTCCACTCTCTTTGAACAAAGAGTTCAAAATTCGGCAAATACCCAAAACAATTCTAGGCCACTTGTTTGAAATTATTCAAATAATTTGAATAATAATCACATAATAATCCATTTAGAATAATGTCCTTGATTATCCCTTATTATCCTATTATCTAATAATAATAAAAAAAAGTTTAAGGTGAGAAAATCTCTCCCCCTATGCCGTCCATAATTAAGAGTAAAAAGGGGATTTTTGTGACTCGAACCAAGGCTCTCCCTTATCCCTTGTGGCGTCACATGTAACTCCTAAGTGGCCCTCCTTTTGCCACTTTACCAACCTGATTTTTATGTCAATAAATCCTCTATTTATTCTTGTAACCCCTACTTGTTAAGGCTCCTTACCTTTAAAGTTCAAAAATGAAATTTTCTACTAAACCGAGCCTACCCAAGACCCTTAATTAAGCCTTATTATTCCATAAATAATACCATAGCAATTCAAACACAAGAAAAAATCATTTAATCACAAATAGCCCCAATTTTAGGATGTTACGCTTCTACCCCTTAAAATAATTTCGTCCCCAAATTACCTAATCAAAAGAGGTGGGGTATTGCCGCCGCATCACATCCTCGGGTTCCCACGTAGCTTCCTCTGCACCATGGTTTCGCCATAGCACTTTCACTAAGGGCACTGACTTCCTACGCAGAATCTTCACATCTCGATCCAAGATCTGAACTGGCTCTTCTTTGAAAGATAAGTCCGAGTTGACCTCGATCTCTGCCACTGGCACAACGTGCGACGGATCTGACCGATATCGCCTAAGCATTGACACATGGAAGATGTCATGAATTTGACTCAGCTCTGCTGGCAGTTCAAGCTAATAAGCTACCGGTCCCACTCGCTTCAACACCGTATATGGGCCAATGAACCTTGGGCTTAGCTTTCCTTTTCGTCCAAATCTCAACACCTTTTTCCAAGGCGACACTTTCAGAAAGACTTTGTCTCCCACAGCATACTCCATTTCCTTGCGTTTGAGATCGGCATAAGACTTCGCCTATCTCGATGCTTCCTTGAGACGAGACCGAATCACCTTGACTTTGTCTTCGCCTCTCGTACCAATTCTGGACCCGAACTTGTCGTTCCCCAACTCCGTCCAACATGTAGAGTACGGCATTTTCGTCCATATAGGGCCTCATATGGAGCCATTTGAATACTAAACGCTTGATAACTATTGTTATAAGCGAATTCCGCTAATGGTAGGTACTCTTCCCAACTACCACTAAAATCCAAGACACAACCTCTTAACATGTCTTCTAAAATCAGATCACCCTTTCCGATTGTCCGTCGATTGTGGATGGAAAGTCGTCTTCAAATCTAACCGTACCCAAAGCTTGATGCAACGCTTTCCAAAACCTTGACGTGAATCGGGATCCCTATCCGAGATAATCGATCATCGCACACCATGTAACCTCACTATTTCACTCACATACAGCCTTCGCTTAGCTTCGGAGTGAGTAATCCATTCTCACCGGCATGAAGTGAGCTGATTTAGTCGAGCGATCCACAATTACCCAAATCGCATCCTTCTTGTTGGGCGTAAGGGGGTAGCCCACTAACAAAATCCATGGTGATCCTCTCCCATTTCCATTGAGGATCTTTATCGGTTGAAGTAGTCCCGATGGTAACCGATGTTCACCCTTAACTTGCCGGGCACGTCGACACTTCCCTACGAACTCGCTTATCTCACGCTTCAACCCCGCCACGAGTATCAAGCTGCAAATCTCCATACATTTTGTCGCCCCCCGATGATGCATAGCGTATGGGCTGCTATGTGCATCTTGGAGAATTTTCTCGCCTTAATTTCAGTATCCCTTGGCATACAAGCTCGTCCCTGAAAACAAAGCACTCCATCACTAGACGGATGTACACTTTCCAAACCACCATCCTGAACTTGTACCTCTCTTAGCGCTCAAGCCTTCATCCACTAATCGCTTTTCCTTAATCTCCTCAATCCATGTTGGCTTTACTTGGAGTTCCGCCAAAAGACTCCCATCATCATATAGACTCAACCGAGCGAACATTGCTCTTAAGTCCGTCACAACCTTCCGCTCAATGCGTCGGCTACCACATTAGCCTTACCGGATGGTACTCGATTGAACAATCGTAATCCTTTAGTAGTTCAATCCACCGACGTTGTCTCGTATCGAGATCCTTTTGAGTCGGAAGATACCTCAAGCTTTTGTGATCCGTGTAGACTATCGACTTCTCTCCATACGGTAATGTCTCCATATCTTGAGAGCGAAGACGCATCGCCGCTAACTCCAAGTCGTCGCGTTGGGTAGTTAACCTCATGCGGTCTTAATCGACGGGATGCATAGGCTACTACCTTCTCATCCTGCATCAACACACATCCCAAACCGGTGTGAGATGCATCACAATAGATCGTGAATAACTTTCTGCTTGGTCAGTACTAAAACCGAAGCTTCCACAAAATTTTCCTTAGCTTATCAAAGCTTCCTTGCGCTTCTCCGTCCCATACAAATGGAACACCTTTCCTTAGTAACTTGGTTAACTAAGCTGCTATTATTAGAGAATCCTTCCACGAATCTCCGATAGTACCTGCTAAACCCGAAAACTTCGATTTCCGCCACCGACCTAGGCGGTTTCCAATCCAACACTCGCTTCAACCTTGCGAGGGTCAACTCTAATTCCTTCACCGATACTACATGACCTAAGAAAGCCACTTCCTAAGCCAAAATTCGCACTTCATCGAATTTGGCATATAATCGCTTCTCCTCAATACTTGCGGGACTATCCGTAAATGCTTGTCATGCTCCTCTTCTGTCTTTGAATAAACCAATATGTCGTCGATGAACACCACAACGAATTGGTCCAAGTACTGTTGAAATACCCTATTCATTAAATCCATAAATGCCGCCGGTGCATTGGTCAACTCGAATGGCATTACCAAGAACTCGAAATGCCCATACCGAGTTCGAATGCCGCCTTGTGAACATCACCTCCTTCACCCTTAATTGATGATAACTCGACCTAAGGTCAATCTTTGAGAATACCGACGCACCTTTCAGTTGGTCAAACAAATCATCGATCCGAGGCAACGGTACTTATTTTTGATCGTTAACTTGTTTAATCGACGGTGGTCGATGCACATCCGCATAGAACCGCCCTTCTTCTTCTTGACAAACAACACAGTGTGCTCCCCACTGAGATATACTTGGTCGAATAAACCCTCTATCCAAGAGCTCCCGAATTTGAGCCTTTAGCTCCACCAATTCCTTTGGTGCCATTCGGTATGGTGCTATAGACACAAAGCCGCCTGTAGCAAGTCTATACCGAATTTGACTTCCGATCTGGAGGCGGACCGGAAGCTCTTCCGGGGAACACATCAAAGAAATTCCCCAACCGTCCTGACCTTTCCAACTACTAACCCCTTAGCTTTCAAAGCACGATTTGAACCAAATACGCCTCACAACCCTTCTTGACCATCTTTTCACCTTCAAGGCGATCACTACATTGGATAGGTAGTTCCTTCTATCTCCTATCATAACCACTTCATCACCTTCACCGCCTTAAGAACCATGCGCTTGGTCGCGCAATCCAAATTCGCTTGATACTTAACCACCCGATCCATTCCAAGGATCAAATCGAACTCCCCAAACGGTAGTTCCATCGGATCGACTACAAATACTACCCCTTGAAGTTCTAGGGGTACACCTCTATAAAGTTTGTCTACTATTACAGAGTGACCTAAAGGGCTAACTACGACCATCTCCCTAGAAGCGGTTTGAGTTTAGGTCCATAGTTCCTACCACACTACTAGCAATGTACGAAGTGCGCCGAGCCCACATCAATCAATGCAACATAAGGGAAACCAAAAATTAGAAACGTCACTGCTTATGACATCCGGTCGTCACCTTCCTCGCGACACCATTCACGTAAACTAAGCCAGCCGCCTAGCCTCTGTGTTGCCCGAACCTCGCCTTGAGTTCCACGACCTCGGTTAGGACCGTTGTTTCCTCTGCCATTACCACGACCCTCCGTGTGGTCCCACACTTCTATTCTCGAGTGCGATTACGCCTCCCACCGATTCTTAGCTAGTTTCGGGGACAATCTCGACACGATGCTCCAAAGACCCACACTCAAAACATCCTTTATCACCGGTCCAACAACCTCCCCAATGGGTCTTTCCACAGCGGTTACACAACGAGTCGGCCTCGATTAGTAGTCGTGGGCCTTGCCGCCGATTGGGCCCACTTGGCCTAGCCTTTTTCTCAACACTACCGCTTGATCCAAATTGACCCAAATCCTCTCTTCTCGATTATTCCTACTATAACTTTGCCTCACAAAATTCTCCTTGATCCCTTCTGGCTACCTTAGCCTTTTCCACTAGAGATGATAACTCACGAACTCGCTGTGGGGCAATCAAGAACCTCAAATCATCTCGAGTCCGTCCTCAAAGCGGACACAGCGCTCATGTTCGATGAGCCACGATGCCTCTAGCATACCTACTCACCCTAAAAATTCCGCCTCATATTTCGACACGGACTTAGTTCCTTGCACTAATCCCGAAAAAGCCTTTCTCTGCGCGTCAGTGTAGCTGGTGCCCACATACTTCTTCTGATAGGTGGTTCTGAAATACTCCCAAGTCAAGTCATCTGCTGTAGCCCCATCTCGAACCGTCAACCACCACTGATACGCTTCATCCTTTAGAAGCGACACTGCCCCTTTCAGCTTTTCTTCCTCAGTCAGGTCAAGGTCATCCATGATTCTTTCAGTTGACTCTAGCCGATGATTCCACGCACTAGGTGCCACTCCTGACACACCTCGGAATACTTCCGCTCCGTTAGATCGGAGTCGCTCGGGGACAGATTTTCGAGCTCCCACATTTCCACCAGCCCCAGCCACCATCTCCAAGACTCGCAAAACGACTTGCGATACCGCCTCACCACCGGTGCGATCCGGCTCCTCGGCTCTAAAAGTAGGAGGTGGTGGTGGCGATGGTACCTCATTTTCGAACCTTGTCCCGACTGACGGGTTCGAGACATCGTCATCCTACCCCTACCACGTCCACGGCGTCCACGTCCTCTAGAACTCATTCTATCTACCGCGCTTTTAATCTGATTAAGAAAAATTTTATGCGTTAGCATTTGTTTCACTTTATTACTCGCGAAGAAATTTTATGGATAAGGTTTAATCAGAGATTCTTTCGAGCAAACAATGTTTCAGTCTTCTTTCCTAGTTTACACAAAGAAGTTCATGCATCCATTCCTTAATACTTTCCATACCTATTCGCTCATCGGACATTTTTGCCCATTTCTATCCCAGGGGTATTTTCGTCTTTTTCCTACAGGGGTATTTTCGTAATTTTCTAGAACCAAAATATTTTGCTGATGATTTTCAAAGCAAGGTTTTTGAATGTCTGTAAAATCATTGAAATTTTTGGGCAAAACCATTGAATTAATATTTTATGGGTCAGGGGCATTTTGGTAATTTTACTCCTAAGGGTATTTCTGTAATTTTTCACAAGTCAAGTTTTTCGAGAAAAACGTTGTAAAAGTAATGTTCTAGGATTTGAGAAAGTTATTGCACAAGTTTTGAAAACATTAGGGTTTGTTGTTTCATTCTATTTCGAAAAACAAGGCTAATTCCCTTTTCGGGTTTTAATCATTGTGTTTAGCCTATGACCGAGCCCTCCTGGTCAGGGTGAACCAAAGCTACGCACCAGGCAGGATTCGAGTGAAGAGGAGGTGGGTCACGCGGACCGCTTAAATACCAAGCTCCCACTGAACCTTTCTAGACATGCGCACAGAGGTTACCACACCACCGAGCCCTCTGAGTTAGGGTGAACCGAAGCTACGCACCACAGTAGGATACTGCGAAGAGGAGGTGAGTCACGAGGACTGCTTAAATACCAGGCTCTTTCGGATCCAATCCTAGACATGCGTACAGGGGTTACCACACCCTAGCTCATTGACTAAGTCATAGGTTGATTTAGTTCTTTAAGTCTTATGTTCCGTTTGTTTGAGTAATCTAACCTTAGGGTCCAAGTCCTATAAGTCTATCTACGTTCCATGCTTCCTACCCTTCTACAGAATATAATTCACCAAGAGGTTTAGATATACTTACCTGGGCGGATTGGTGCCGGAGACTCGGGCCATGCTGTTCAAAAACCAAAAAAAAAAAAAATCATTCCATAAGGCCTACCAAAACATTTTTGGGCCTTGGGCCCTACAAACCAGCTTTGAACTGGCTCGATACCAATTTGTAACAACCCGAACCCGGCCCAAACATTATGACCGAATTTGGTTTGTTACGGAGAAAACTTTTTGAAAACCATTTTAAAACCAATTTAAGTTTTGTTGTAAAACTTCTCGATTTTGGTTATCTTGCCGAAACCATACTTAGATTTAATTTGGGAAACTTAGTTGAGTCAGGTCATTATACAAATTTCGAATGTGCCCGATGGCACGATAAAACATTTTCGTGTTAATTTAAGAAAACATGTGATTTTAATTCAATTTTAATAATATAGTTTAAACAAAGTATCCAACATATAAGAAATAACAAAAGTAAAGTTTATGGAGGCCTTATTACAACCAAAATAAAAATAAACCAATAATAAAATAAAATAGCTGAGTTTAAAGTTCATTTAATTCAAGTCCACTGCATGGCCACCTCGAGTCCAACCGGCTCCTCAACCGCCATCTACGAGTCACCTGAAAAATGTTAAAGGAGAAGGTGAGTCACCAAGACTCGATATGTAACCCTTCCCCGTATGTAAACAATTTCATACACAAAGATATAATCAATCATCATGTACTAAGTCATGCACCCGACCTAGCCAACCAAACGCCTTTTTCTACCCCATGTGGTACCAAACCACTTTGGTGACCGTAGTCACAATGTGTTACCAAAACACCGGGTGGTGCCAAACCACTGGTGACATATAGTCACGATGTGTTACCAAAACACTGGTGCCCGTGAGACACAAATCGGGTGATGGGGCCAACCCATCGTGTGATACCAAATCACCGCGACGATCCCATATCTCAAGTGGGGCCAACCCACGGTGGTGTTAACCACGAGGGACGAGTCGCTATGAGGTACCAAACCTCTGGAGGTACCAAACCTCTGGTGACATATAGTCACAGTGTGTTTACCAAAACACCGGTGCTCGTCAGCACGAAATATCACTGCCCCCTCCACTCATTTAACCCACAGTAGATAAACAGCTTATCAACGGATCTCATGCATTTTTCACATGTATCAATAAGCCATGCTTCCCAAAAGCATCAATAACACATTCATATTAACAGGTACTTACCTGATTCACCACTCATACCGTTATGGTATTAATCCAATGCTACACAAATCAGAGTTAGCATACAAAACACTCAGCACATTTAAATGATTATACGTGTGTATGTACACACCTGATGTCGATGAGAAGTCTAAATCCCGAAAAGAGAAGTCGGCCACCCTAGATCTCACTGTACCTATATTCGGCCAGCTATGGGATTAGTACTATGGCCTATTCGGCCAAACCCAAAATTTAAGAGGGTTCTCCTATGGATCCCAAAACCTTACCCGCGTGTTTTGAGTACTAGCCTTTTGTTTCACCACCCTAAAATCGGCACTCAACCAAGTTAGTAGCCTTCGGCTTAATCACTTAAAAGAATAATCTATTAACAATAGGCCCTTACCACCACTTACCAAAGCCGAATGCTAGAGATTAGGAGCTTGGGTCGACTGCTTCACGAACTTGGGGTACCTAGGAGAGATCGTTTACCAAAACGTTTAGAAGCCTTGTTAACCTTTGTCGAAATCGGCACTTACCCCCTAATAGAAATCGGAAAGGAACAGAGAGGGAAAACCATGGAGTTTCGGCATAATCTTACCTTCACCAAATCAATTGACAACGAGGATCCAACGAGATCTATTCTACTTTTATTATTCGGCCAAGGTGCTTCAAGATAAGGGAAAGAAATTTCGGCACAAAGATGAGATGTATGTTCGGCTAGAGAGAAAAATAATGAGAGAAAAAAAAGGGTGTTAGAGTTTCGGCAATAAGGAGTGGATGTTCGGCTAGCAAAGAAATAAAAGAAAAGGGAGATTGAGGATGGGGATTCGGCAAGGAGAAGTAGAGAGAGTTTTCGGTTTTGATAGAGGTTGAAAAGGGAGCGAAAAAGATTTGAAAGATGGAATATGGAGAAGAGGGAAATTCGGCTATTGCCAAAAAGAAAATAAAAGATGAATGGATGCCTTGAAGAAGAATTCGGCACCCTCCCCTTTTCCTAGTCTCCCTTGCCGTCCACTCTCTTTGAACAAAGAGTTCAAAATTCGGCAAATACCCAAAACAATTCTAGGCCACTTGTTTGAAATTATTCAAATAATTTGAATAATAATCACATAATAATCCATTTAGAATAATGTCCTTGATTATCCCTTATTATCCTATTATCTAATAATAATAAAAAAGTTTAAGGAGAGAAAATCTCTCCCCCTATGCCGTCCATAATTAAGAGTAAAAGGGGATTTTGTGACTCGAACCAAGGCTCTCCCTTATCCCTTGTGGCGTCACATGTAACTCCTAAGTGGCCCTCCTTTTGCCACTTTACCAACCTGATTTTTATGTCAATAAATCCTCTATTTATTCTTGTAACCCCTACTTGTTAAGGCTCCTTACCTTTAAAGTTCAAAAATGAAATTTTCTACTAAACCGAGCCTACCCAAGACCCTTAATTAAGCCTTATTATTCCATAAATAATACCATAGCAATTCAAACACAAGAAAAAATCATTTAATCACAAATAGCCCCAATTTTAGGATGTTACACCTCCTCTAGCTCCTTTTGCTTGATTTGGACCGCGACTCCTGTTCACTTGTTAGCCTCTTCAAGAAAGCCGAGATGTGGTAATTCTCGAATAGTCTTCATCAACTTGAATCCTTGGGTGATAAGGTCTTGCATTCCTTCACGGACTATCAGTCTTCTCTCGTTGTATTCACTTGGACTATATTCGGACGACCGTATTATAATCCACTTTATCAAAAAATCTATTTTCTTATGACCAAGTTTTCTATTTAGCAATCGAATTTGAAATCAACACCTCTTTTCTATGATGTGAATGCAATGCAATCAAAACAAAAGAAAATACGTTAGCACAGGAAAAATAAATAACCTAGAACACTTATCAGGGTGACCACTAGGGTTTGACATAGTTCTACCTAAGGTGGGCTCTTAGGGTTCACTATATGTGGTTTAGTTCTAGAGTTGAGGTACCCGAACCAGCAGATTCCTCGATCCTTACCCATTATAGGCTCATATGGACCGAGTTCGGTTCAAGGGAATATATTTCCCTATGGCCATGCGGAAGTGAAAACTTCACAAAGACATAGGTACAGATGTATTCCGGAAGCAGTCCACTAGCCCATGCGGAGGTGAAAACCTCACGAAGGCATAGCTTCTCGCTCCCACTTAAGGGTACGACCACGACGGTCATGCAGTGCAATGCAGAGAAATATATTTAGAACCACATGCAATAAAAGGATCATGTTTTTTTTTTAAAAACCAAAATTTTAAATTCAAACAAAAGGACATGAAATTATCAATTTTACGGCTTGACTCTCTTTGTTCCCCAGTGGAGTCGCCAAGCTGTCGAAAACATTTTAAAAGTTGGGTTTTGAAAAAATGGGATCGACTTTAAAAACAAAAATGGAGTCGCCACCAATCCCCTTTTACTTAGGTGTGATTGGATCACCTTTTAAAACGTTTTGTTTTAAAACGTTTGATTTTGATCTGCGAAAATCACAAGAAAACGGTTCGGGAGTCGGTTACGTATGAGGAAGGATTAGCACCCTCATAACGCCCAAAAATTGGTACCAAATCGATAAAATCATGTCCCAATGTTTAAAATTTAAAAGTATATAAAAATATGATTTCTTTAAAAACTTCGAGCAATTTAAGTTAAAACTTGAGATTTCTTTGTTCCAAAGGAATATAAACATCACATCCAGCACGTTAGGACACGATATTTTAAAACCTTCGTAATCAAAATCATCTCACAATTTACAAAACTTGTTAAAAGGATATTTAGTTATTTAGCCAAACGGAAAATCGCAACCCAGCACGTTAGGGCACTATTTCCCGAATTTCTAAATACCTAAACATTGCCTGATTTTAAAAGCATTAGATGAAATATGGTAATTTTGCAAAAAAAAAATGCATTTTATTCTAAAACAATGATTTTATGAAAATGTAAAGTAAATCACGAGAAAATATCAGAAAATAATAGCAAAAATGGAAGCTAATAGAAAAAAAAATACTATATAACATAATGAGAAAAATATTAATAAGGATAATAATAACACGAACACGATAATAATGATAATAAAAAATATTGATAAAAAAATATTAGTAATAATAGAAGTAATAAAAATAATAAAATAATAATAATGTGGATAAATAATATATATAAAATTTTAAATAAAACATATATACATAATATAATAATCATAAAATTATAAAAAAATAGATTATATAATATAATAAATTTTATAAAAAAATTTTAAAAAATAATATGTAATATAATACTATATAATATACAAGTCAAAATATAATATAATAGATAATATATAAATTATAAAATAATATATATAAATTATTAAACCAAGTAAAATAAAATATAATAATAATTAAATATATATAAAAATAATACATATAATATATATATATATGTGAACTTCGTACTATTAATAAATTAATAAATATAGGAAGATAATATAGAACATTTAACATATTAAAATAATTAAATACAATGTAAAATAATAAAATGAAATAAAAGGATAAAAATAAAATAGAACAAAGAAAAACAAGGATTAAATAGCAATTAAAGCAGATTTAAAGGATTGAATTAGAACGCGCGTTAAAATATCAGGGACTAATATGGCAATTACGCCTCTTTTTCAAAACGGCGTCGTAATGAATTTGGCTCTTAATGCAAACCGAGGGACTAAGTTAGAACAAAAACAGATTTTAGGGCTAATTTAATAAAAAATAAAAAAACAAATTGGACTGGATTAAAATTAATAAAATTTCAGAAGGACCAAAATGGAAATTAGACCATTTTACAAAAACACGCGGATCCTGATCGGATTTTCGGGTCAACACGCGGATCCCCTTTTGAAGCGACGTCGTTTTATGCTTATTGAATTAAGCCAAAACGACGTCGTTTTTATAATATTATATAAGTTAAAAATCAGTTAAAAAAATCATTTCTGTCATTCATTTAAAAAAAAAACAGAGACCCCCTTTTTGTCTTCTCTCTGGCCTTTGGCCTGAGACCAGAACGCCGGTGGAGAGTCGTCGTACGCGCTACCGTACGCGCCGTCGTATTGGGCCGTCAGAGGCCCCAACTTCGTTTTTTAAACGCGAATCGATAGGTAAACTTTTCCTCTTTGTATTTTTTAAAAAAAAGATTTGTGTGCGTGAATATAAATAAAAAAATGAAATAAAAAAAACAATCACCTCTGAAACGGCTTTTTATTTCTCTGTATTCGAATATTTTTTTTGATGTATTCTATTTTTTTCTGCCTCTCTGTATGTATCTATTACAAATTTCTGTGGGTTTATATAACCCGAAGAATGAAACAAGAAAAGGAAATAAAGATTTCATTTTATTTCTTCCCATATTTTTGTGATTTGTCTACTTTTTCTTTACTCGCTTTGGTGCTTTCCTTTTTGCGAGGTTGAAGGCGAGAACATGGCGATGGTGCGTGGATTCGCACATCGCTTGCGCGATCGACGGCGGCGTGGCGATTGAGGCGTGATCATTGGCTCAGCGCGCGAAGCTTGCGTATTTCTTTGATTCTGCTTGCTATGCGCGCTAGGGTTTTCAGTGTCTTCATTACTGTTTAGGCATTGGGCCATTTTGGGCTTGTCTGGGTTTTAGTTTTAGGTTGGGCTAAGGGTGTAATTGGGCCACGGGTAAATTGGATTTGGGTTTGAATGTTTGGGCTACTGTAACTGGACTGTAAACTAAACATTTATTTTTTTTTTATTTTTTTTGTTTTAGGTTTGTCATTTAAGCCCGGGCAAAAATGGGCCATTACATTGGTTATATGAGTAGTGCATGTTTTGGGTTTAGCTTTTAATAGACAAATTTGATTAGTCGAATTAAGGACAAGATGATTGGTAATGTGTTTATATATTTTAAGCTTGAATGGTTCAAATTTGATGTGGAAAGATGCGCCTATCAATTGGTTTAATTGTTTATATCATATATGATTTTCAACATTAAGCTTTGTGATGTGATTTATTTGGTCTATTAAGTGCAAGTAAATTATTAAGTAATAAAGTGTTTAATAATTATATAGGATTTGAACATATATGTCATGATGTGATGAGTATATAATTTATGCGTATATTTTGAAGCAAATTTTGTATGGTTTTGAGGCAGGTTTATTAAAAGTATAAATAAGATTATATGTAAGAGAATTGTCTTTTGTTTTATGATTAGTAATGTATGTTTAAATTTTAATGAGCCATATGCTTCATTTATGCGAATATGATCTGTGTGAATATGTGAATGTTTGGAAGTTATATTTAGTGTGGTAATGCCTCGTAACCCTAATCCGGCGACGGATACAGGTTAAGGGTGTTGCAAATATTATGTATAAGTGATACTGTAGATTTATTCACTTAGTGAGTTGTTAAATATAACTTCATGAGTATTGTGGTAGAAATATTAGATTATTCTTGATAAGTATAAATTTCATATTTAAAAAGAAAGTATTGTGATTAAAGTTTATACGAGCTTACTAAGCATTCATTGCTTATGTATTTGTTTTCTTCTACTTTTCAGATTACCGGAAGCTCGATTGGGTTGGAAGCATGTCGGAGATTTATCACACTATCCATCAGTTCTATTGGTATTTCCGAATGTTTTGATTTTGGTTATAATGGCATGTATAGGTATTTTGTTTAATGATGGCTTATATGAAGTGTGTTGAGTTTAGCCACTTATTTTGGCTTGTTTTGAATGTCGAATTATGACTTGTTGATATGTGTAATGTTGATTGTAGATAGACACAAAATTGGGTGAGAAATATGGCTTGTAAAATGGCCTATTTTCGTCCACACGGGCAGAGACACGGGCGTGTGTCTCAACCGTGTGTGACACACGGCCAAGTGACACGGCCGTGTGTCCCCTGTATCTTAAATTTGTAAAAAACAGAATGCTCACACGGCCTAGCACACGAGCGTGTGACTTGGCCGACCCAAGTCAGTATACTCACACGGGCACGGGCATGGGTTGAAACACGGCCGTGTGTCCCTATTTCGAATACCCACACGGCTTGAGACACGGGCGTGCCTCCAAACCGTATGAGTCACACGGCATGGCCACACGGCCGTGTGACCCCTGCAATGTCAGAAACTTTAAATATTTTCGAATTTTTTTTGAGTTTTTGACTTAGTCCCTATGTGTTTCTAATGCATAAATTTGGGCCTCGAGGGCTCGTTTAATGGACAATATGTATGATTTTGATTGGTTTCAAAATATGAATGCTAGATGAAATGAAATGTCTGATAATTAATTTGTAAACTCCGGTAATGCTCTGTAACCCTGTTTCGGCGGCGGATTCGGATGAGGGGCGTCACAATTGCACTTTTACTACTTTTACAAATTAGTCTTTGTACCATGATAAACCACTAATTTAATAAAATTACCTATCCAAAATTCAATTGACCTATAATATACCTCCGTAAATATTTAATAAAAATTTGTATGGCCTCGATTGATGAAAATAGGGTCCTAAAATCGCGTTTTCTGACACTACTGACTTTCGGGTTGTTACAGTTTAGTTTTAAAAAAACGGAAAAAGGATTTAATCAATTAAGTTTATACTTAATTGATTAATTCATCAATTTAACTCTATTTTTTTTCTTCTTTTTTTTTGCCAAATCATCGACATTCATTCCAATCAACCATAATAGTACAACATTACCAATCCATCAGCATAAAAGACACTTGTTACTAAAACAAGACACCTGTAATAACAAACATTACCAACAAACTCCTCACCATACATGTATCCAAAATCAACATTAGAAAAAAAGACAAATCAAGACATTTCAGGAACGAGATCAATCAACATAAGCCTCTAAAGTATCTAGACTCAGCACATTAAAATACTGGCGGCAGTAATCTATCTTTATCCAAGATGATAACAAGAGAGAATGAGGGTTGATTCACCTAATTTGTAGACCTCATTCCCTCCTTGAATTGCCTTGCAACCCAATCAGTACCAATCTTTCTAAATTGCATATTATCAAAAAATCCTTCATTTCCTCTAGAGATCTCAACATTGGCTCAATCCTTCAACTTTTACATACATTTTTCTTATTAAGTCTAGATACCACAACTTCACTATCATATTCTACCATGAAATTTTTCTCTGGGCTAGGGAAACACCTTTAACAATTGTAACGCCCTAAACCCGACCCAATTTGTTAGGTTCGGATCTCGGGTATTACTTCACACAATACTTAACAACTTAACAAAATAATTTACAAATTTCTTATTTCCTTGACTACTTTATTCCTTATTTTAACTGAAAGACTTAACATCTAAAGACGAAGGAAGCATTTTTGATTAATTTATTACATCAAACTTGATATAAATCATTACAATATAGAATTTTAATAAAAATAGACACATAAGGCGTATCCCTAACTACGTCGCTTTTCCACTGTATGCATAATAACCCAATCCATCGTTCCTTTGGTGTATCCCTGATATTGTTCCTCTTACCGTAGTCTCCTCCCAAACCTGAAAAAAATAACAAACCTTGTCAGTTCAAGAGAACTTAGTGAGCTTTACCATAGAATTACCTTGACGGATATTTTATATTCTTATAGGAACTTCTGTGTGCCAACTATTTTTCTAAACTGTAACATCCTGTTTTTCAGTAGTGTTAGAAATAGTGGTTTCGAGACCATAACTCTGACGTGTCAATCCATAAATATTAATTATTTAATGTTTACGAATGTTTTAATTTCATTTCAAAATTTGGTTAAGAAATTTTAACGTTTAGATAATTAATTAAGTAAAAAGGACTAAATTGTCAATGTCAAAACCATTTTTAAAGTTTTTATAAAAACGGGGTCGACCTTAAAAAACGAAAATGGGAGTCGCCACCAATCCTTTTTACTTAGGTGTGATTGGATCACCTTGTAAAACGTTTCATTTCAAAACATTGATTTTGGTCTACGAAAATACAAGAAAACGGGTTCGGGAGTCGGATACGTATGAGGAAGGGTTAGCACCCTCATAACGCCCAAAAATTGGTACCTAATCGATAAAATCATGTCCTAATGTTGAAAATTTGAAATTTTTTAAAATATGATCGTTTTATTAGAAAGAAAACCAAGACTTACCTATCTCAAAGAAATAAAACGTTATACCCAGTAAGTTAGGACATAACATCTCATGGCTTCGAAACTAGGTTCACCAGTAAGTTGGGATATAACATTTTGAATTCCCGAGATTAAGTTTTGATTTAAAAAGTTAAAAAAAAGATATTTGATACTTTAAGTTCCACGAGAAAAAAAAATTAAAACCCAGTAAGTTAGGGTATAATTTCTCTCGAAGTCCCTAAATGTCATATATCGCTGTTTTTAATATTTGAATAAAATGCATTAATTTAAAATGTGTTTTTATAAAGAAGGGTTTGAATAAGACATTACATGAATATATTACAACATACATACCAAATAGCAATTTATCATAACTACGAATCATATTAACAATTACTACTAATGGATAATTAAAGAATAATACGAAATAATAAGTGATGCAAACAATAGAATAATTATACTAAATCGGAATATAAAAATGATAGATGAATAAAATAAACAAGGGATAAACAAATATAAAATATAAAGCAGTAAATAACAAATAAATATAAAGCTTTACACGCATAACAACATAGAATGAATTATTATAGATATTGTAAATTAAAAAAAACCATATGGCTTTAAATAAAAATGATGTGGAATAATAAAAAATAATATATATATATTCATAATAAAAAAAATAAGTAAAATATATTGTTAAAGAAATAAATAATATATAACTTTAAATAAAATTAAATTTATAATATAATAATCTAATACAGATATATTCCATATAAACAATAAAAATAAATATATGTTATCAATAATTTTTATACAAAATAAGATTTTAGAAATAATATATGATATAATATGATACTATATAATATACAAAAAAATGTATAATATAATAACTAATATATAAATCATAACATGTAATAAAAATAATATTAAACCAAATAAAAGAATAAATGTAACAACCCAAACCCGGCCCAAACACCACGACCGAATTTGATTGTTACCGAGTAAAACCTTGTGAACACTCTTTCGTAAAAACATTTAACTTCCTTTGTAAACTCTTTTTCTTTTTCGTTGTCTTGCTAAGCTAACCCTAGATCTAATTTGGAATTTTAATTAAATCCGGTTATTGTACAAGTTTCAAGTGTACCCGATGGCACGTTTAAACTTCCACGTGTTAACTTAAGAAAACATGTGATTTAATTTAATTTAATGACATAGTTTAAGTCGATATCCAACATAAAAAAATAAAATAAAATGCAACTATAGTTATGGAGGCCTTATTACAACCCAAAATAGAATTTATCAAATTCAAAGTTCTGTAAATTAAAATCCTTTGCATGGCCGCCTCGAGTCCCACCGCTCCTCAACCGCCATCTACGAGTCACCTGAAAAATGTTAAAGGAGAAGGTGAGTCACCAAGACCCAGATGTAACCCTTCCCCATTTTAAAGCATTTTCATACACATCAAATAACAAATTAATTAAGCAAAGTATCATGTACCCAACCTAGCCAACCAAACACCTTTGTCTACCCCACGTGGTACCAAACCACTTTGGTGACCGTAGTCACGATGTGTTACCAAAACACCGGTGGTGCCAAACCACCGGTGACATATAGTCACAATGTGCTACCAAAGCACCGGTGTCGCAGACACAATTCGGTGATGGGGCCAACCCATCGTGTGATACCAAATCACCGCGCACGATCCCATATCTCAAGTGGGGCCAACCCACGGTGGTGTTAACTACGGGACAAGTCGCTATGAGGTACCAAACCTCTGGAGGTACCAAACCTCTGTGACATATAGTCACAAGTGTGCTACCAAAGCACCGGTGCTCGTCAAAGACGAATACACCGCCCCTCCACTCAATCAACCCACATAGTCAACAGTCACATATAGATTTATCATATGTATTATCACAGCATGCTTCCCAAAAGCATAAAATAGCAATCATATGCACAGGTACTTACCAGGTTACCCCGTATACCGTTATGGTATTCAAGCCATTGCTACACACATCAAGTTAGCAATCACATTACTTAGCATAATTAACAAGTTAAATGGTGTGTATGTACACACCACACCAACAAGGAGTCTAAATCCGAAAAGAGAAGTCGGCCACACTTAAGTCTTTGCCCCTATATTCGGCCAAACATGGGAGTTAGTACCCCAAAGGCCTATTCGGCCAAAACCAAAATACCCAAAAGGGGTTAAGATTTAACCCGGAAGCCTTACCTAATGCCCTTGAGTACCAAATACCAAACTATTTATTTTGCTCCCTACAATCGGCCATTGCCATAACTCCCATTAGTAGCCTTCTGGCTTAAATGGATATCAAATAACTAACCAATGTAAATCTTACCATTACTTACCAAATCGATTACTAGAGGATAGGAGTTGGGATTAAGCACTTCAAAATTCCGGGATACCTAGTGGAATTGGTTCCAAAGAAGATAAATGGTTAGCCGTTACCAAACACAAAATTTCGGCTTTTCTTTTCACTTTAGTCGACAAAAATACAAGATTAAAAGAGGAAAATTCGGCCCTTCTTACCTTCCTCAAACCGATTGCAAACTAACTTCCAAAGAGCCTTATACTTCCTTTAGTATTCGGTTAACAATGCTGCCAAGGAGGAGTGCGAGATTCGGTTCTTCAAGGGGGTGTATTCGGCTATTGAAGGAAGGAAAATAATGGGGATGAGAGGGAGAGAAGTTTCGGCTAAATGGGTTTGGGAGGCTGGAAGAAAAAAATAAAAGAAGATTGAGAGGAGGAGGGCTAGGGTTTTCGGCAAGTAGAAAAATGAAGAAAAGAAAGAAAGGTGCTAGGTTGCTCCTTTTATAGCCATTCGGCACCCCCTTAGTAGCATTGCCGCCCACTCCTCTCATGAGGAGTTCAAATTTCGGCCAACTCCTTGCTTCTCTCTTGGCCACTAATTTGAATTAATTCAAATCACTTTGAATTAATAAAAATAATCTCCCAATATCTCATCCATTATCCTTGAATATCTTCTCCTAATTATTATAATTAAAACTCTTCTATTATCCTCTAATATTTACACCTAATAAAAGAGTTTGAAGGAGAAAACTCTCCCCCTTGTGCCGTCCAAAAAAAGAACTAAAAGGGATTTCCGTGACTCGAACACAAGCTCCCTTGTTCCCCTTGTGGCGTCATCTCTAGCCCTTAGGTGGGCTTCTTTTGCCACTTTACTGGGGCCTATTTTGTGTTAAATTACCCACTCTTATCCTTATAACACCACTTACCAAGGCTCCTTCTCATTAGAAGTTAAAAACTGAATTTTTCCATTAAACCGAGCCAACACAAAGTCTTAATTTAATCATTATTATTCCATAAATAATGACACAGAGATTCATACACAAGAAAAATAATGAAATTTCAAATAGCCCCGCTTTTGGGATGTTACAGATTCTACCCCCTTAAAATAAATTTCGTCCTCAAAATTCCTTAACTAGAAAAGGTGGGGGTATTGCTGCCTCATTACATCCTCGGGTTCCCACGTAGCTTCCTCTATACCATGGTTCCGCCACGCAGCACCTTCACCAAGGGCACCGACTTCCTACGTAGAACTTTCTCATCTCGGTCTAAGATCCGAATCGGCTCCTCTTCAAAAGATAAATCTGATTCACTTCGATTTACGCTCATCGCACAACGTGCGAAGGATCTGACCGATACACGCCTCGGCATTGATACATGGAATACGTCATGAATCGACTCGATTCTGCCGGCAACTCTAGCCGATAAGCCATCGGTCCTATTCGCTTCACAAACAAGATATGGCCCAATGAACCTTGGGCTCAACTTCCCTTCAGTCCCAAATCTCAACACCTTTTTCCAAGGCGACACTTTCGTAAAGACTTTGTCTCCCACAAAGATACTCCATTTCCTTGCGTTTGAGATCGGCATAAGACTTCTGCCTATCCGATGCTTCTTTGAGACGAGACCGAATCACCTTGACTTTGTCTTCCGTCTCGGTTACCAACTCTGGACCCAGAATTTGTCTTTCTCCCAACTCTGTCCAACATGTAGGAGTACGACACTTTCGTCCATACAGGGCCTCGTATGGAGCCATTTGAATACTCGCTTGATAACTATTGTTATAAGCGAATTCCGCTAGTGGTAGGTACTCCTCCCAACTACCACTAAAATCCAAGACACAACCTCTTAACATGTCTTCTAAAATCTGTATCACCCTTTCCGATCGTCCGTCGATTTGTGGATGGAAAGCCGTACTGAAATCTAACCGTGTACCCAAAGCTTGATGCAACGCTTTCCAAAACCTCGACGTGAACCTCGGATCCCTATCCGAGATAATCGACATTGGCACACCATGCAATCTGACTATCTCAGCCACATATAACCTTGCTAGCTTCTGGAGTGAGTAATCCATTCTCACCGGCATGAAGTGAGCTGATTTAGTTAGGCGATCCACAATTACCCAAACTGCATCCTTCTTAGTGGGCGTAAGGGGTAGCCCACTAACAAAATCCATGGTGATCCTCTCCCATTTCCATTGAGGGATCTTTATCGGTTGAAGTAGTCCCGATGGTGACTGATGTTCAGCCTTAACCTGCTGACACGTCAGACACTTCCCTACGAACTCCGTTATCTCACGCTTCAACCCCGGCCACCAAAACTGTTTCCGTAAATCTCCATACATCTTGCTTCCCCCAGGGTGCATAGCGTATGGGCTGCTATGTGCATCTTGGAGAATTTTCTGCCTTAAATCTGGATCCTTTGGCATACAGACTCGTCCTTGAAAGCAAAGCGCTCCTTCACTAGACAGACTGTACCCTTCCAAACCACCGTCTTGAACTTGTACCCTCCTAGAACTCAAGCCTTCATCTATTAACTGCTTTTCTTTAATCTCCTCAATCCATGTCGGCTTAACTTGAAGCTCAGCCAAAAGACTTCCATCATCATACAGACTTAACCGAGCGAACATTGCTCTCAAGTCCGTCACCACCTTCCGGCTCAATGCGTCGGCTACCACATTAGCCTTACCCGGATGGTACTCGATTGAACAATCATAGTCCTTTAGTAGTTCAATCCATCGACGCTGTCTCAGATTCAGATCTTTCTGAGTCAGAAGATACCTCAAGCTTTTGTGATCCGTGTAGACCGTCGACTTCTCTCCATACGGGTAATGTCTCCATATCTTCGAGCGAAGACGCACCGCTAACTCTAAGTCGTGAGTTGGGTAGTTAACCTCATGCGATCTTAATCGACGAGATGCATAGGCTACTACCTTCCCATCTTGCATCAATACACACCCCAAACCGGTGTGAGATGCATCACAATAGATCGTGAATAACTTTCTGCTTCAGTCAGTACCAAACCGAGCTTCAGTCAAAATCTTCCTTAGCTTATCAAAGCTTTCTTGCTTTTCTTTTCGTCCCATACAAATGGGACACCCTTCCTTAGCAACTTAGTCAACTGCGCTGCTATTAGAGAGAATCCTTCCACGAATCTCCGATAGTATCCTGCTAAACCTGAAAAACTTCGTGATTTCAAACCACCGTCCTAGGCGGTTTCCACTCCAATACTTGCCTCAATCTTGCGGGGTCTACTCTAATTCCTTCAAATGACACTACATGACCTAAGAAAGCCACCTCCTTCACCAAAATTCACACTTACCGAATTTGGCATATAACCGCTTCTCCTCAATATTTGCGTAACTAACTGTAAATGCTTGTCATGCTCCTCTTCTCGTCTTTGAGTAAACCAATATGTCGTCTATGAATACCACGACGAATCTGGTCCAAGTCTTCTTTGGAATACTCGCTCATCAAGTCCATAAATGCCGCCGCGCATTAGTCAACCCAAATGGCATTACCAAGAACTCAAAATGCCCATACCGAGTTCGAAATGCCGTTTGTGAACATCGACCTCCTTTACCCTAAGTTGATGATAACTCGACCTAAGGTCTATCTTCGAGAACACCGAGGCACCCTTCAGCTTGATCGAACAAGTCGTCAATCCGAGGCAACGGATACTTGTTCTTGATCGTCAACTTATTTAATCGACGGTAGTCGATGCACATCCGCATAGAACCGTCCTTCTTCTTGACAAACAACACAGCGCTCCCCACGGAGATATACTTGGTCGTATAAATCCTCTATCCAAGAGCTCCTGAATTTGAGCCTTTAGCTCCACCAATTCCTTTGGTGCCATTCGGTATGGTGCTATAGACACAGTGTGCCGCTCGGGTAGCAAGTCTATACCGACTTCGACTTCTCGATCCGGAGGCAAACCCTAAGTTCTTCCGGGAACACATCAAAAATTCCCCAACCGTTCGGACCTCTTCAACTACTAACTCCTTAGCTTCCAAAGCACGATTCGAACCAAATACGCCTCACAACCCTTCTTGACCATCTTTTCAGCTTTAAGGGCGACACTACGTTTGAAAGGTAATTCCTCCTATCTCCTATTATAACCACTTCATCACCTTCCACCGCTTTTAAGAACCATGCGCTTGGTCACAGAAATCAACCTTGCTTGGTACTTAACCAACCAATCCATACCGAGGATCAAATCGAACTCTCCAAATGGTAGTTCCATTAGATCGGCTACAAAAACTACCCCTTGAAGTTCTAGGGGTACGCCTCTATAGAGTTTATCTACGACTACGGAGTGACCTAAGGGGCTAACTACAGTCATCTCCCTAGAAGCAGTTTCAGAGTCTAGGTCCATAGTTCCTACCACACTACTAGCAATGTATGAGTGTGTCGAGCCCACATCAATCAATGCAACATAAGGAAAACCAAAAATTAGAAACGTACCGGTTATGACATCCGGTGCGTCACCTTCTTCGCGACACCTTGCTGCATAGACTAAGCCAGGCTGCCTAGCCTCTGTGTTGCCTGAACCTCTACCTTGAGTTCCACGACCTCGGTTGGGGCCGTTGTTCCCTCTACCATTACCACGACCCCTCTGTGGTCCTACATTTCTATCTTGTGCACGGTTCTGCCCTTCTGGCTGCTTCTTAGCTAGCTTTTGGGGACAATCTCTGACGCGATGCTCCAAAGACCCACACTCAAAGCATCCTTTATCACCGGCCCAACATCCTCCCCAATGGGTCTTTCCACGCGATTGCAGACCGAGTCGGCCTTTGATTAGCGGTTGTGGGCCTTGTTTGCCGATTGGGCCCACTTGGCCTAGCCTTTTCTCGAGTACTACCGCTTGATCCAAATGACCCAAAACTTCTCTTACGATTGTTCTTACTATAATTCGCCTCACACGGTCTCCTTGATTCCCTCGGCTACCTTAGCCTTCTCCACTGTGGATGAGAACTCACGAACTCTTTGTGGGGCAATCGAGAACCTTAGATCATCTCGAAGTCCGTCCTCAAAGCGAACACAACGCTCATGTTCGTGTAGCCACGATGCCTCTCGCATATCTACTCAAATTTTTAAAAATTCCGCCTCATATTCCGACACGGACTTAGTTCCTTGAACTAATCCCGAAAAAGCCTTTCTCTGCAAGTCGGTGTAGCTAGTGCCCACATACTTTTTCGATAGGCGGTTACTCAAATACTCCCAAGTCAAATCATCGGTACAGTAGCCCCATCTCGAACCGTAAGCCACCACCGATACGCTTCATCCTTTAGAAGCGACACGCGCCTTTCGACTTCTCTTCATCATCGAAGTCAAGGTCATCCATGATCCTCTCGGTTGACTCTAGCCGATATTCCACAGCACTGGGTGCCACTCCGACACACCTCGGAATACCTCCGCTCCGTTAGATCGGAGTCGCTCGGGACGATTTCCGAGCTCCAACATTTCCACCAGCCCCACCACCATCTCCAAGACTCGCAACACGCTTGCGATACCGATTCGCCACATGCGCTCGCTCTCCTCGGCTCTAAAAGTAGGAGGTGGTGGTGGCGGTGGTACCTCATTTTCTCGAGCCTTGTCCTCGACTGACGGGGTTCGGACACCGTCATCCTACCCCTACCACGCCCACGGCGTCCACGTCCTCTAGAACTCATTCTATCTACCGCGCTTTTAACTGATTAAGAAAAATTTTATGCGTTAGCATTTGTTTCACTTTATTACTCATGAAGAAGTTTTATGGATGAGGTTTAATCGAAGATTCTTTCGAGCAAACAACGTTTCGATTTCCTATCCTAGTTCACACAAAGAAGTTCATGCATCCATTCCTTAATACTTTCCATACCTATTCACTCATCTCCGGACATTTCGCCCATTTCTAACCCAGGGGTTTTTCGTCTTTTTCTACTGAGGGTATTTTCGTACTTTTCCACAAATCAAGTTTTCCGAGAAAAAACATTGTATACTAAGTGTTCTAGGGTTTAAGAGGGTTATTGAACAAATTTTGAAAGCATTAGGGCTTGTTATTCCATTCCATTTCGAAAAACAAGGCTAATTCCCTTTTTCGGGTTTTAATCATTGTGTTTAACCTATGACCGAGCCCTCCTGGTCAGGGTGAACCAAAGCTACGCACCAGGCAGAATTCGAGTGAAGAGGAGGTGGGTCACGCGGACCGCTTAAATACCAAGCTCTCACTGAACCTTTCTAGACATGCGCACAGAGGTTACCACACCACTGAGCCTTCTGAGTTAGGGTGAACCGAAGCTACGCACCAGGTAGGATACCTGCGAAGAGGAGGTGAGTCACGAGGACTGCTTAAATACCAAGCTCTTCCGGATCCAATCCTAGACATGCGTACAGGGGTTACCACACCCTAGCTCGTTGACTAAGTCATAGGTTGGTTTAGTTCTTTAAGTCTTATGCTTCGTTGTGTTTGAGTAATCTAACCCTAGGGTCCAAGTCCTATAAGTCTATCTACGCTCCATGCTTCCTACCCTTCTACTGAATATATTTCACACAAAGGTTTAGATGTACTTACAGGGCGGATCGGTCTGCGGAGACTCGGGCCATCTTTGCTTAAAAACCCAAAATCATACCATAAGGCCTACTAAAAACATTTTTGGGCCTTGGGCCCCCACACCAGAGCTTTGAACTCTGCTCGATATCAATTTGTAACAACCCAAACCCGCCCAAACACCACGACATCGAATTTGATTGTTAATTGAGTAAAACCTTGTGAACACTCTTTCGTAAAAACATTTAACTTCCTTTGTAAACTCTTTTTCTTTCGGTTGTCTTGCTAAGCTAACCCTAGATCTAATTTGGAATTTTAATTAAATCCGGTTATTGTACAAGTTTCAAGTGTACCCGATGGCACGTTTAAACTTCCACGTGTTAACTTAAGAAAACATGTGATTTAATTTAATTTAATGACATAGTTTAAGTCGATATCCAACATAAAAAAAAAATAAAATAAAATGCAACTATAGTTATGGAGGCCTTATTACAACCCAAAATAGAATTTATCAAATTCAAAGTTCTGTAAATTAAAATCCTTTGCATGGCCGCCTCGAGTCCCACCTGGCCCTCAACCGCCATCTACGAGTCACCTGAAAATGTTAAAGGAGAAGGTGAGTCACCAAGACCCAGTATGTAACCCTTCCCCATTTTAAAGCATTTTCATACACATCAAATAACAAATTAATTAAGCAAAGTATCATGTACCCAACCTAGCCAACCAAACACCTTTGTCTACCCCACGTGGTACCAAACCACTTTGGTGACCGTAGTCACGATGTGTTACCAAAACACCGGTGGTGCCAAACCACTTTGGTGACATATAGTCACAATGTGCTACCAAAGCACCGTGTCCGCAGACACAATTCGGTGATGGGGCCAACCCATCGTGTGATACCAAATCACCGGCGAGACGATCCCATATCTCAAGTGGGGCCAACCCACGGTGGTGTTAACCACGGGGACAAGTCGCTATGAGGTACCAAACCTCTGGAGGTACCAAACCTCTGGTGACATATAGTCACAGCAGTGCTACCAAAGCACTGGTGCTCGTCAACCACGAATACACCGCCCCTCCACTCAATCAACCCACATAGTCAACGGTCACATATAGATTTATCATATGTATTATCACAAACATGCTTCCCAAAAGCATAAAATAGCAATCATATGCACAGTACTTACCAAAGTTACCCAGTATACCGTTATGGTATTCAAGCCATTGCTACACACATCAAGTTAGCAATCACATTACTTAGCATAATTAACAAGTTAAATGGTGTGTATGTACACACTGTCACCAACAAGGAGTCTAAATCCAAAAGAGAAGTCGGCCACACTTAAGTCTTTGCCCCTATATTCGGCCAAACATGGGAGTTAGTACCCCAAAGGCCTATTCGCCAAAACCAAAATACCCAAAAGGGGTTAAGATTTAACCCTAAGCCTTACCTAATGCCCTTGAGTACCAAATCACCAAACTATTTATTTTGCTCCCCTACAATCGGCCATTGCCATAACTCCCATTAGTAGCCTTCGGCTTAAATGGATATCAAATAACTAACCAATGTAAATCTTACCATTACTTACCAAATCGATTACTAGAGGATAGGAGTTGGGATTAAGCACTTCAAAATTCCGGGATACCTAGTGGAATTGGTTCCAAAGAAGATAAATGGTTAGCCGTTACCAACACAAAATTTCGGCTTTTCTTTTCACTTTAGTCGACAAAAATACAAGATTAAAAGAGGAAAATTCGGCCCTTCTTACCTTCCTCAAACCGATTGCAAACTAACTTCCAAAGAGCCTTATACTTCCTTTAGTATTCGGTTAACAATGCTGCCAAGGAGGAGTGCGAGATTCGGTTCTTCAAGGGGGTGTATTCGGCTATTGAAGGAAGGAAAATAATGGGGATGAGAGGGAGAGAAGTTTCGGCTAAATGGGTTTGGGAGGCTGGAAGAAAAAAATAAAAGAAGATTGAGAGGAGGAGGGCTAGGGTTTTCGGCAAGTAGAAAAATGAAGAAAAGAAAGAAAGGTGCTAGGTTGCTCCTTTTATAGCCATTCGCACCCCCTTAGTAGCATTGCCGCCCACTCCTCTCATGAGGAGTTCAAATTTCTCCAACTCCTTGCTTCTCTCTTGGCCACTAATTTGAATTAATTCAAATCACTTTGAATTAATAAAAATAATCTCCCAATATCTCATCCATTATCCTTGAATATCTTCTCCTAATTATTATAATTAAAACTCTTCTATTATCCTCTAATATTTACACCTAATAAAAGAGTTTGAAGGAGAAAAACTCTCCCCCTTGTGCCGTCCCAAAAAAAGAACTAAAAGGGATTTCCGTGACTCGAACACAAGCTCCCTTGTTCCCCCTTGTGGCGTCATCTCTAGCCCTTAGGTGGGCTTCTTTTGCCACTTTACTGGGCCTATTTTGTGTTAAATTACCCACTCTTATCCTTATAACACCACTTACCAAGGCTCCTCATAGAAGTTAAAAACTGAATTTTTCCATTAAACCGAGCCAACACAAAGTCTTAATTTAATCATTATTATTCCATAAATAATGACACAGCAGTTCATACACAAGAAAAATAATGAAATTTCAAATAGCCCCGCTTTTGGGATGTTACAATAAATAAAAATTTAATATATATAAGGATAATACATATAAAAATATATACATGAATTTTAAAAAAATAAAAATAAAATAACATTTTAATATGATAAAATAATTCAATATAATACAAAAAATAAAACAAAAAATAAATAAATAAAAGAGGATTAAATAGCAAATAAAAATAGGTATAAAAGGATTAAATCAAAACGCGCTTCACACTGCAGGGGTTACTATGGCAATTTTGCCAAATTTTCAAAACAACGTCGTCCTGATATTAGCCCTTAAGTAGCCCGAGGATCAAATTGAAACAAAGTATAAATTTTAGGGCTAATTTAATAAGATATAAAAATTTAAATTAGACTAAATTAAAAATGCTAAAATTGCGAAAGGGCTAAAATGGCAAATTGCCCTTTTATAAAAAAATATGCGGATCCTCCCCTAGTTTTCGGGTCAACGCGCGGATCCCCCCTTATACTATTATATAAGTCAAAATCGGCCAAAAAGTTTCATTTTAACACCATTTTAAAAAAAGAATCAGAGCCCTCCCTTAATTCTCTCTGGCCTTTGGCCTGAGGCCAGGGTTCCGGTGACGCGCCGTCGCCAGAAAATAAAAACTTTGGTTTTCTCCGCGTAAATCGAAAGGTAATTTTTATATTTTGTTTTTAGAACTATTTTATGTGTATAAAATATGTATACATCAAAAGGAAAAAAAATAAAAAAAACGAAATCGAATATAAAAAATCACCTCTGCTATTTTATTAATCTCTACTTTCTGTGAATATTTAAGTATCTGTTTTTTTTTTTTTGTGTATCTTGTGTGTCTCCGTGTCTTTTAAAAATTTTATGGGGTTTTTATAACCCAAAACAAATAAATGTAAAATCCTTATTTTACTGCTTACTGTCGATTTTCTTTCCCTTTTGCAGGCGATGGTGAGAAGTCCGACGCTGATGAAGGCTGGTCGAGGGGCTGATTGAAGCTTGCGGCGCGAGGGAAAGGATTGCTGGGGTGCTTGCAGCGCAATGGAAACCTAGGGTTTCCTGCGTCCGCAAGCCTTCGTGGGTCACTGGGCTTAGGTTTAGGTTGGGTTAGGGTTTAGTTTTGGGTCTGTTTTAGGTCTGGGTCTTTAGGGTGTAACTGGGCCACGAGTTTAGGTTTAGAATTGGGCTAATCAGGTTTGGGTAGTCTGTTGGCTTGTAATTGGCCTGCTCTTAATTGGTGTTGGGCTCTGGTTGTAAATGGACTGTAAAGGGACATTATTGGACATTTGGTATTTATTACTTTTTATTATTTTTTTCACGGGCTCGGGCAAAATGGCTTTATTACAGCTGCCCCTCTTTGCTCATTGTCGTGTAACGAGAATAGAGCAAAGACTATAAAAGGACCAATTTTTCCCGGTCTTTGCCGAGGCTTGACTTCTTGGTCCTCGTCTTCTTCAAATGGCTTCCAACTCCACTGCAACTTCGACGGTAATGGAGCTTCATCTCAATTTTAATAAGTCTGATGGCTTCAATATGCTTCTCTACAACTTCAGGAAGGCAATATCTGCTATCTTCAATATGCTCCACTGCAAACTCAGGGATGCCAGATGGGTATCTTCGATCTGCTTCACTGCAATCTTAGGAACGCCAGATCTGCTATTTTTAATCTGCTCCACTGCAAACTCAGGGATGCCAAATTAGTATCTTCGATCTGCTTCACTACAATCTCAGGAACGCCAGATCTGCTATTTTTAATCTGCTCTACTGCAAACTCAGGGATGCCAGATTAGTATCTTCGATCTGCTTCACTGCAATCTTAGGAACGCCCGATCTGCTATTTTTAATCTGCTCCACTGCAAACTCAGGGATGCCAGATTAGTATCTTCGATCTGCTTCACTGCAATCTCAGGAATGCCAGATCTGTTATTTTTTATCTGCTCCACTGCAAACTCAGGGATGCCAGATTAGTATCTCCGATCTGCTTCACTGCAATCTCAGGAATGCCAGATTAGTATCTCCGATCTGCTTCACTGCAATCTCAAGAATGCCAGATCTACAATCTTCAGTCTACCCCACTACTATCTCGAGAGGACAAAATCTGAACTTTTCAGTCTGCTTCCTTACTATCTCAGGAAGACTTCAATCTTCAATCTGCTCCACTACCATCTTGAGGGAACAAAATCTAAACTTTTTAGTCTGCTTCCTTACTATCTCAGGAAGACTTCAATCTTCAATCTGCTCCACTACCATCTCGAGGGAGCAAAATCTAAACTTTTTAGTCTGCTTCCTTATTATCTCAGGAAGACTTCAATATTCAGTTTGCTCCACTACCATCTCGAGGAAACAAAATCTGAACTTTCCAATTTGCTTCCGTACCATCTCAGGAAGACTTCAATCTTCAGTCTGCTCCACTACCATCTCGAGGGAACAAAATCTGAACTTTCCAGTGTGCTTCCTTACTATCTCAGGAAGATTTCAATCTTCAACTTGCCCCACTACCATCTTGAGGGGACAAAATCTGAACTTTTTAGTCCGCTCCCTTGCTACATCAGGAAGATAAGACCAATGGCTAAAATCTGCTCCATTACCGATACATGGAGATAGGATTCGCCAAATTTGATATGCTCCACTATTGCTTAGGGAGATAAAATCTGTGAATTCACCGATGTTGCTACACCGTCCTCTGAGGGACATGTTTTGTAGACTCGGTTCCATATGCATATGTTTATGCCAAAGGATCAGGATGCTATGATCAAAATGAATCAAATGCTTCTAGCCACATGTGTTATGAATGCCAATAATGTCATGATTTTTTTTTGTACAATGATTAAGATGCAATGACCGGAATGAATCAAATGCTCATAACCAAATGATATTTTGGATGACATTTGCATGAATGCAGACTGTCATGAGAATGATCCTTTGTTAAATGTTTTGGGTTGTCACTGCTCATAGTTCATCAAGGTTCTATCACTGATGCATTACCATGCTTTCTCGTTCAGCTGGTATCTTTGACAGAAAACCCAAAGAAACGATCATATTCTACTCAGCAAGCTCCCCACTATAATTTGAGAGTCCCTTCCACTGTACCCTGGGGACATAAAATTTGTACCATCTTTAAATCATCCTACTGCGACCTATGGCTATAGGATCTGTATCAAATTCAACCCAACCTACTGCAACTCAAGGGTATAGGATTTGTAACTTGTTCAATCAACTGATCACTCCCAAGGTGACCTAACCAAATGTGTATGCATGATATCTGCATGGATACAGAATATCATTTTTAGAGAATGATTCCCCTTTTACACTTGAGTTAACCTTTCCCATTTTTCGTCAAGATCGCACTATCTTGTCATTTTGTTCAACCCCCTTTCTTTGCCAAAAATCCGGAGAGATAGTCTTAGTTTAGACTCTTCCTCCACCAATATTTTCATCCTTTAAACTTGGTGAGTTTTAAACAATAGTCCTGTTTCAAGCTCTTGTATTATTTAGAAGTTTCCAGAGTAATATGCGAAACTCTTTTTGTGAAAGTATTATTAGTCCATTAATCGTTATTTCAATATAAAATGCTTGAAAAAGATCACAACAATGGACGAGAAAGAAATTAATCAAGAACATAGCTCGAAATAAATAAGTTAATCAAACATAACCAAAACAATAAAAGAAAATTAATTAGGGGTATCTTGAAAAGAATAAAGTAATCCAAGATAACAAATTCAAAATGGATAAAATAGAGGCTAGGTGCCCCAGATATCGCAACCTGAACTTCTCTGTACAAACTTCTTGAGGACCATTTTAAGCTCAATACGTGTTTAGAGGATCTGGAGTACTTTGTCAATGCCCCAAGACGTAGCATATTTCCTTACTGTTAGTTCAGACATAGCAAGACTACCACATGCCCTATCTTTGATCAAAATTTGAGCCGCCCTTTTCGGGTTTCCAGCACAAAACCCCTTTGGTCTCAAAGTGCCTTTTGCGGGTTTTCGCCTTGGCCTCTCATCTTTTCTTTTTTTTTTAAATTAGATCTCAAGGCACCCTTTGCGGGTTTTCACCTTGGTCTTTCCTCTTTCAGGTAAAATACTTCTTGGCCGAACCTGAATTCACCGAATTGAGCAAGTCTTCGCCATCCGTCTTGGTCAATATTAATGCTCCTCTAGAACAAGCCCTTTTTTGCTACATAAGGTCCTTCCCAGTTTGGCATCTGCTTTCTTTTGAAATCTTTTTGTATAAGAAAGATCTGTTTCAACATCAGGTTCCCCTTGTGGAATTCTCTAGGATGAACCCCTTTTCTTCGATTAAGTTTAATTGGCAACAATGCTTCAATTCCATAAACCAATGGGTAAGAAGCTGCCCCGGAAAAAATCCTGGCCAACGTTCGATAACCATAGAAGATAAATAGTAACTTCTTTATGCCAATCTTTACAAGTCTCGGTCATCTTTTCTACAATCCTTGTTTTTTTCCTTTTTGGCTGCCTTTGTTGCTCTATGATATGTCGTCTAATCTTTGAACAGACTACAAACTTTTGACTTTGTCCTTTTTGGCATTTTTTGTTGGCACCTGATCTTTTTTTTTAAGAATTTAATGAATTCGACATGGTAACATTGGCATATGAAGCTACTTCCACCCTCTTAGTGAAGTAAACGTCGACCACAACGATAAATCAATATTGGCTAAAAGCTTTTGACGAGATTGGCTCTATCACATCCATGCCCCACATATGGAAAATTTGTGAAGAACTGGAGAAAGCACATGAATCTTGTCTCCTTAAATACGGCATAGCTGATACCATCCCCTTCTATGTAGATTAACAGTGCCCAAACCTCATGATTAGCTGGACTATTGTAACACCATTAGCATGTTCTCTAAACACCCTTATCTCTTTTAAGATTTTCCCAAGCGTGTCTTGATATGATCGTGCAAAAACATCTTTGAATTTTGAAAATAACTCAATGATGTCTTGCCTTATCTCTGTGGTGAGTTAGGCTACAATCTTCACCTCTCATAATGTCTACTGCCTTTTGTAGAGTAAGGTCTATTTTTCATCTTGTTCTACCATCCTTAACAAATCAGAAGGTAGGTTACAATCTCTGTCATCTTCAAAGTTCTGAGATCCCCCTAAACACACATCTTGCTCGAAAGGAGACTCTGAGTCAATAGCAGTGTTGCTCACACCGTTGATATCTGGAGACCTAGTGTAGGTTCGAAGGAAGATTTCCAAAGAATAAATGATTCAAAGAATAATTATTTGTATGGTCATGAATAAAGAATGAAAGAGTATTTCAAAGAAAGTCCAAAGAACAATCAACAAAAAAAAAAACAATTGTTTGTACAGTATGAAATAGAAAGAATAAAAGAATATTCGCTCAAAAAGATGCATTTTATTAAAATAAAAATTCTGGACTCGAGCCTATTTCACAAAAGGGTTCTTATTGCATCTAGGCTTAAGGTAACAAGCGCGTTTTGAATATTATCCTAGATCCACTCAAAAAATACCAGGATCCCTTCCACAGTTCCATTGTTTAAAACCTTCCCAAGTATGTAAGGACAGATGCTTAGAAAAATTCAATTCTTTCTTCAGATACGTCGTTAATATTCAGATTTCCCAATATCAGGTCTTGCACTAAAGCCCTGAACTCGATGCACTCTTGGATCTCATAGATCTCATAATATTTACCCCTTTACCTAGATGATTGAGTGACGGATTTTCTGGCCTAGAGGGATCATCTAATTTGACAATACCCATTTTGACAAGTCTTTTAATCATCTTTTTAAAAGCGGTACAGTTCTCGATCGAGTGTCCTGTGATTCCCGCATGGTATTCGCCTTGAACGTTTGGGTCGTACCATTTAGGGTATGGAGGTTGTATAGGTTTTAGGTAGAAAGGGGATACTACATGTGCATCAAACAAATTTTGGTACAACTCCCTATACGTGATTGGGATGGGCGAGAATTGGGATTTTTCTGAGTTCAGTTTTGGATTGGGTTCTTGCCCTGAGGAGATCTGATGGCTGGTAGTTACCGTCCTTGGCTGGCTTACTGTGATCGGCTCTAAATGGCCCTTGTTATACCTTCTCGTACTATTCGCTTTATTTTCCTTTTTCTTCGGGGCTTTTAAAGTACACTCTTCTTTTTTTGTGTCTGCCAGTACAACCGGTTTGGCTCGATCATCATCCGGGTTAAAACCTGAACCCATCGGGAAGTTCAGTAGGGCCGAAGCATCAATCTGAAATTGGGGTCCAATAATGACGGGTACCTCATGCAAATGCGTGTCTGGTTGAATCAGGACACCTATTGGGGAATAAACGATGTCTTCATCATCACCCACACCGTTGACCACTGGACCACTCCTTTTTTCAAGCCCTCTGGCTAGTAACTGGGTTAGCTGGCCTATCATGTTCCTTTGGAATTCTAGCATTTGTTCCCGCATTTCTTGTTGAATCTTGGTCAATTGCCCCTGCATCTGTATTTGCATTTGCTCTATTCTCTCCAACCTTTGTTCCATGTTTTCCAAAAGTTAATCAAAATATTTTTACCTAGTTAGGGTCCTTTTGTAAAAGTCTAATGCAAATGATGCAATGTAATGCAAATGCATGAATGCAAAAAGAAGGCATCGATTCAGATTCAACTTCATTTTAGAAAACTTTATTAGAAAACAAAATCCTTTACATAAAACGGACTACAAATATGCTTTTGCCCTACGGCCCAAAGTTTTGATTTTCCAAAATAACGAAACTAGCTCTTGACCACGATCTGACTGTAGCTCATACTTCATGCTCAATATATCTCACTGTCTTTGCCAAAGTCCAGGGTGATCGCCTACCTCTCGAATCTGAACTATTGCTTCACCCATGAGGTAATCCCGACTTCTAACTTGGTCATGGGAATAGTGGAGCTCTTCCTTCCAATGCCCTTCTCTTGCTTCAAGATGCTCGATCCGGAGTTCACAATTCTGCAATGTCGATTCTAATCTTTCAATCTTGCCCTTCATTTCCTTGATCTTGTTCAGACTCGACTTCAGCTCGTTTGTAGAATTACGGCTTCGATGGTGATGAAGAGACCGTCCCAATTCAGTGTAACACCCCAAACCCGGCCCATTCGATACGACCGAATTTGAAATGCCACTGCGGAAAACGTTTAAAAATATTCTCACTTAACAGTAAAAATCGTTAAAAATTTGTTGCCCTTGATAAAACATTTAAAACATTCTAAATAAAATTAAGTGGTGATAAAATACCGGATTCAAAACTTTAATATGACTTTTGAGATATAAATAGCTTTTAAAATTAAACTACCAAAATATTAACTTAATTACAAATCCAACTGAAACATAGTGAAATTCAAATACTTTAAGGCCCTTATTACAACAAATAACTATTCAAAAATACTTAAAATACTGAAGTTAATAAATTCTATTATATAATGAAAACAACTTCTTCTGCATGGGCCACCTCGTATCCACTCCAACCCGGTCCGATCATCATCCATCACCTGCGATGTTGATAAAAATTTGGGTGAGTCATACAGACTCAGTGTGTAATTAGTCCACTGAATTCCACCCACATGTTAACCACATATTAACTCATATATCAGATATCAATTATCAAATTCACATGTTATCACATTCTGGGCTTGGCCCATATTCATATCACATTCATCTAATAGGGTAGTTGACCACAAAATTTCCACATACTAGGCTTAGCCCATTTCCACATTAATCCACATATCATATTGGGCTTGGCCCATTTCCACATATGTTCACATACGAAATCATGCAATTATGAAGCCCAACCCAAACCTAGGGTCCATCCGCTACACACCCCTTATCCACCTACCACACACAGAGGATTATCAAATCACCCTCTCTTTTCACTCCAAAGGCAATCACTTTGCCGTCCCACGTGCAATTAAGCACAATAGTCCACAACGCGACCTCGGTCGGCGCCAATCCACGATGTAGTCAGTAGCTAACACCAAAACCACGATGGGACACATAGTCACTCATCAACCACGATATGGCACATAGCCGATATCAACCACGATGAGGCACATAGCCACTCATCAAGCCACGCGAACTAAATCGCAATTAATCCACAACGTGACCTCAGTCCACGTCAATCCACGATGTAGCCATAGCTAACACCAAAACCACGATGGGACACATAGTCACTCATCAACCACGATATGGCACATAGCCTATATCAACCACGATGAGGCATATAGCCACTCATCAAGCCACGCGAACTAAATCGCAATTAATCCACAACGTGACCTCGATCCAACGTCAATCCACGATGTAGCTCAAGGCTAACATCAAACCACGTACTCGAAGTACACCCGTACCTTCTTTCATATCATATCCCACCCATGCACATGCCACATAAAATAATGATACAATGTAATGATGCATGAGCATGTTCATCAAGCATATTATCACATATTCATATTAATAATCACATATCATCGTGTTTGGTACTTACCGGATTATCGACATACCCCCCGAGGGTATCCTTATCACAATTTCCACTCGCACTAGTTAGCACATTCATAATACATACACATTTCACATACATATCATATACCCGAAAACGGTGGGTTAATCACACACCGATCACTTGGAGAACTCGCTTTACGATCGATGCTATCACTAGGCGATACTACGGCTATTTGCCTACTTTCTTGTTCGACGACTGGTCCACACCCGGTGGCCAATCCCTAACTCGCGAGACAGATCTCTTCTTAAACTTCGGGATAGGGACCTTCCTTTCCCTTCTTGAATGGTATTCGCCTCCATCAACACACTTAATCGTAACAATCGATTTAATCATCAATATACGAATTCTTAACCAAATATCCACAACTTATCATACTTATCGAAAGGGTCTTGAAATCCCGAAAAGCTTGATCTAATGCTTAGATCCTTAATCCCTACATTTGATTAATCACCTACTACTTTAATAAAAAGCCATTCGGCCATAAATCCAAATCCTAGTAGGATTAGTATACTTAAACTTACCTTGTTGCCGTTTGACTTAAGAATCAAGTCTTGAAATCTCTGCTATACTCTTCTTGCATTCGCCAAGCATTGAATCAATTAACTTGGTTAGTTTTCGCTTTTTGAATAATTAATGAACGCATATATTTACCAAACATGGCCTTGGCCGAATGCTATAGACACTTACCTTGTGGATTTTAAATCCCGAAACTCACCGAATAACTAGGGAACACGTGGCCTATGGTGTACCTTCGGGAAAAGAACTTCTCCTTCCTTGTAGTCGACACTTAGTAAATCCCGAAAGATCTCTTCAAAGTTTCGGCAACAAGATATTAATGGGGTTAGTCCTAGATTTCGACAAATCTTAAGAAAAAAGGATGAAATCGAATGAGATCTTACCCTTACTTGAAGAAATTGATTGCACCTTCACTTCAACCTCCAGAGATTCGGCTATGGCTAGATGATGATCTCACAACTTTCGGCTTTTGGAGGGATTAGAAAGAAAAGAGAAGGAAGAATAAAGATGGAGGATTCGACTAGATCACAAGGTATTTCGGCTTGGCAAAAATAAAAGAAGAAGAAGATTTGGTGAAGAGAATTCGGCAGAGGCTTTCAAAGAACAAAAAATAATGCAGAATGGCCTCTCTTTTCCTTTTATAGCCGAAATTATCATCTAAGGAGTCCCTTACTTGGCCACCACTCCTCTATCTGATAACTTTATCCTTTAATTATCATAAATAAAAGAGTTTAAATCCAACATTTATCTCTTCAAAATAATCCAATTTAAAAAAAATCCTTTATTTATCACCCTTTTTAATCGAATATTTATGAAAATAAAACACCTCCTTTCTAGAAGCATGTGCCGTCCACCTCAGTCTTCTGGAAGTAAAAATAAAACCTCATTTATTTGCTTCCCAAGTGACTCGAACTCAGGCCCATTCCTCTTGCATATGGCGCCATTTCCAGAGGCCCTAAGTGGCATCTTCAGGCCACTTTTCCAAGCCTGTTTGTGTGTCAAATTTCACAAACTTTTTCTTTTAAGGCCACCTTGCCTTAATTTCCCCTTTTGAACCTTAAAACTCGTCATTTCTAGGTCATTTCTAAGTTTCCAAAAATTTTCGATCGGCTCTGTAAACTTGACATTTCCTTACATTTCCAAGTTTCCAAAAATGTTCACTTTCCATTTTCCTTACATTTCCTAGTTTCCAAAAATGTTCACCTTCCATTTTTAAACTTAACATTTCCATACATTTTCAGGTTTCCAAAAATGTTCATTTCTAACTTATTTTCACTCATTTCCGGGTTTCCAAAAATATTCAAAATTTATTCATAATACTTAAAACATGTCACTTCATACAATTAAACCGAAAATGCATAGGCCCTATTTTAGGATGTTACATTCAGCCACTCTAGCTTTTAATCCACTCTTCTCCTTTTGGCTTTCTGCTAACCTCTTTTCTAGGGCCTCGTTTTGCATCTGCATCTCTAGGAACTTCTTCTCCCAATGGTCAGCTTTGGCCTTTTCCTCTTGAACCTCATGTTGCAACTGTTCCGAAGTCTTCCCCAATCTAGCATTTTTCATCGATAGTCGCAGCTTCTTATACTCTGTCTTTAGGTCATTCAGATCTTCCTCGACCCTTTTCTTCCCTTTTCTTAACTTATCGGCGTCTGATTTTTGAACATCCAAGTCTAGTCTCAACTACGTTTTCTCTTCTTCCAACTTCTCTATCCTCTTTCCAAGCTCTGAACTCATCTTTTCAAAATCTTGTTTCACAATCTCTAATTCTAACGGGACCACTTGCAAGCATTCCTCTCTTGATCGGGCGCCTTTTGGATTCAGCTCGGGGATGTTATCATTAATCCTTCTAATCCTCCATCCACTGTATTCTGGGGTCATCATTGGGCTGGCGGATAATCTCTTCATCCAACGAATCTGATTCCAAGCACTAGAAATCTCCTTAACCCTCTTCTTATAGTTTTCCCCTCTGTATGAGAACTCACATTGAGCCAGCCCATATGTCGTTGGTACAAACTGTCTTGATCCATATTGCCTCAGTACAAGCAAAGGGGCATATCCAATGGCTCCCCAAATTCCAAGTAAAGGAACCCAGTCGAAGCTCCCACACCGATAAAGGATTTCATCGGGAACCATCCAAGGAGCCCTTCACTCGATGTCTTCTTCTTGAAGGTTTTGAAGGAGCGCCATCCAGGTTTCCTCGGACACGTCTTCTCTCCTTGGTGTAGCTACTATCTCTTTCAACGGAAAGTAATTCTCAGAGAAAACCCGATAATACACTTTCTCCACCTTCCAGAAATGACTGTGGAACCAAGCCAACAACAACTGCGCGCATCCAATGAGCCTGCCTTCACCTGCTCTCCGACATGCATTCAAAGATCTGAACGTCTCAGCTAAGATCGTAGGTACAGGCGTAACTCCTCTGCCAAGTCGATAGAATAAATCAGTAACTGCTTCATCTACATGTCTTAAAGCTTTAAGGAAGATTACCAAACCGTAGATACACAAGGTAAAGACGTCAATCTTCTTCTTTACGTCTGGATCTGTTAGGGTCAGGTCCCTCAAACTCACCCAAGGTATGCATTTACCCTCACCTTTCTCCTGAATTCTGGCCAAGACCCACTGCTCACTCATCCCTGTGATATTCATTAACCTCTTCACAAAAGTTGGGACATTAGCAGCCCTAGAATAAGCTTTGTCAACTTGGATCCTCGAACAGCGAAGCAAGGTCGTATACTCCTCCACCGTGGGCACTAAATCTACTTTCCCGAAAGAGAAATAGCTATAAGCAGAATTACAAAACTGAATCATTGCTCGGAACAGATACCTATCTACCTTGACGTCAAGCAAGTAAGGTAGATCGCCATAATTACGATAGAACAGTTACTTTGCCTCATCATCCCACTGGGTTCATATTCCTTTCAACTCCTGAAGCTCATTTTGCGTGACACTGATACAAGCAAAATTTCGTAGTTTCGACACATACCCCTCAGCTAAGCTATCCCCTTTTTCTAATTGCCTTTGCTCTGACCATATGCGGACAGCTGCATTGTCTTCCACTTTATCAAGGAATTCGTTCTCCATAACCAGCTTTCTAACTTAGAAACTGACCGTGAATCGATACCTCTTAAAATATGAAATGACATGAAAAAAAAAACATAACAAGTTAGTATTATGAAATAAAATATAAAGCAAATAATAAACAAACACCTATCTAGGTAACCACTAACGCTTGGTATAGTTCTACTTAGGGTGAGCCCTTAGGTTTCCTATATGTGGTTCATCTCTAAAGTTGAGGTACCCGAACCAGCAAATTCCTCGATCCTCACCCATGCTCATATAGACCGAGTTCAGTTCAGGGGAATACATTTCCCTATGGCCATGCGGAAGTGAAAACTTCACGAAGACATAGGTACAGATGTATCCCGGAAGCAATCCACTAGCCCATGCAGAGGTGAAAACCTCACGAAGGCATAGCTTCTCGCTCCCACTTAAGGGTGCGACCACAACGGTCATGCAATGCAATGCGGAGAGATATATTAAAAATTAGAACCACATGCAATAAAAGGATTATGTTTTTTTAAATCAGAATTTTAAATTCGTACAAAAGGACATGAAATTATTAATTTTACGACTTGACTCTCTTATTTGTCCCCAGTGGAGTCGCAAAGCTGTCGAAACCATTTTTAAAGTTTTTATAAAAACGGGGTCGACCTTAAAAAATGAAAATGGGAGTCACCACCAATCCCTTTTTACTTAGGTGTGATTGGATCACCTTGTAAAATGTTTCATTTCAAAACATTGATTTTGGTCTACGAAAATACAAGAAAACGGGTTCGGGAGTCGGTTACGTATGAGGAAGGGTTAGCACCCTCATAATGCCCAAAAATTGGTACCTAATCTATAAAATCATGTCCTAATGTTGAAAACTTGAAAAATTTTAAAATATGATCCTGTTATTAGAAAGAAAACCAAGACTTACCTATCTCAAAGAAATAAAACGTTATACCCAGTAAGTTAGGACATAACATCTCATGGCTTCGAAACTAGGTTCACCTTTATTTAGAAAATTCTTATCTCGAGACACAAAACATCATATCCAATAAGTTAGGATATAACATTTTGAATTCCCGAGATTAAGTTTTGATATAAAAAGTTAAAAAAAAAAGATATTTGATACTTTAAGTTCCACGAGAAAAAAAAAATTAAAACCCAGTAAGTTAGGGTTTAATTTCTCTCGAAGTCCCTAAATGTCATATATTGCTGTCGAAACCATTTTTAAAATCGGTTTAAAAAACGGGGATCGAATTTAAAAACAAAAACAGGAGTCGCCACCAATCCTTTTAAAAAATTGGATCACCTTGTAAAATGTTTCATTTTAAAAAATTTGATTTTGGTATATGAAAAACGAGAAAACGGGTTCGGGAGTCGGTTACGTATGAGGAAGGGTTAGCACCCTCAATACGCCCAAAAATTGGTACCTAATTGATAAAATCATGTCCAAATGTTTGAAATTTAAAAAGTTTAAAATAAGATCCTTTATTAGAAGTAAAACCAAGACTTACCTATTTCAAAGAAATAAAAATACCACATCAAATAAGTTAGGATACAACATTTTATAACTTTGAAGCTAGGTGCATCTTTATTTTAAAAAATTCTTACCTCAAGACACAAAACATCACACCCAATAAGTTAGGATACAACATTTTGAGTTCTCAAGAATAAGTTTTTTTATTTGAAAGTTGAGATTTCTTTATTCCGAAAGAATATAAACATCACATCCAGCACGATTGGACACGACATTTTTTAAACTCTCGTAATTAAAGTCATCTCATAATTTACGAAATTTATTAAAAGAGTATTTAATTATTTAGCCAAACGGAAAATTGCAACCCAGCACGATTGGGTACTATTTCCCGAATTTCTAAATACCTAAACATTGCCTTATTTTAAAAACCTTTAAATAAAATATAGGAATTTTGCAAAATACCTTTTATTTTTAAAAAAACGATGATTTATAAAAATATCTCATAAATATCAAAAGCGATTGTGAAATAATGACATTTCATACTTATATAGATAATAAAGAAAATAATAATATGGTATAACAACTAATAAAATAATTACACAATGGCAGTCATAGATAAACAAATGAAAGGGTATGGGCAAGTAAAAAATATATTCATAAAATAATAGATATCAAAATAGAAATTACAACATAAATATGAAAATTTTCATGTAAGATTAAATGATAAATAAATAAATAAATTATATACATATAATATGTAAAATATAATTTTAAATAAAGATATATAAAATTACACATATATAATGTAAATAATGTAAATAGAATAATATAAATAAATTTTAGTTAAAAATAATATATGATGTAATATTAAAAAATAATTGTATATGCAATAATAAAAATAATTAGCAAATAATATATATAATAATTTTAAATAAAAACATATATATATATATATACATAATATATTAATCATAAAAATTATATATATAATAAATTATATGATATAATAAACTTTATACAAAACAAAATTAAAAATGTATAATACTATAATATTATATAATATATTAAAAACATAATATAATAAATAATATATAGATTATAAAATAATATAAAAATTATTAAACTAAGTAAAATAATATATAATAATAAAATATATATAAAATAATACATATAGAATATATATATAAACTATTAATAAATTAATAGATATAGGAAAATAATATAAAACATTTAACATGATAAAACAATTGAAATAATTTAAAATAAAATAAAATAAGAAAATTAAAAACAAATAAAGAAACAGGGGTTAAACAGTAATTAAAAACAAATATAAAAGGATTAAATTCGAACGTGCGTTAAATCCCAGGGACTAATGTGGCAATTAAGCCTTTTTTTAAAAACGGCGTCGTTCCGATTTAGCCTTTAGAGAGCCCGAGGACTTAATTGAAATAAAAACAAACTTTTAGGGTCAAATTAAAATAAAAAGAATTTAAATTAAACGGAGTTAAAAAATAATAAAAAATTAGGAGGGCTGAAATGGCAATTAGGCCATCTAAAGAAAAACACGCGGATCTTTGCCCCGGGTCGGGTCAACACGCGGATCCTGCATCTGCTAAACGGCGTTGTTTTCTGTTTGCTATATAAGCAAAGAATCTGTCAAAACAACATTTTAAACACCCACTTAAAAAAAACAGAGAGCCCTTAATTTTTTTTTCTCTGGCCTTTGGCTTTTGGCCTGAAGTCGGACTTCCGTTCCAGAGTTCATCTCACTCACCACGCGCCCACGTGCCGTCACCCACGGCGATTCTCAAGTACGAACTTTCGTCTCTTTCTTTTATTTCAATATTATTTTATAAAATAAATTATATACGAAACTAAAAAAATAAATGATAAAAATAAAACAGAATATGAATCACCTTTGTAACAAAAAAAATTTCATTTCTCTTTAACTGTTTGCGTATTTGTTTGTGTCTTTGTCTATTCTCTCTTGTGTGTTTGTCTGTATCTCTCCCCTGTGAATCTGTTTAAATATTTTTTGCCTCTGCTTTTTTTCCCCCCTTGTTTACAAATTTTGGAAGGCTTTTATAGCCATCGAAATAACAAAATAAAAGGAAACAAAATATTTTTTCCATTGTTGCTGCGTTCCTTCTTTTTTTGTGCAGGTGAAAGGCGTGGATCTGGCGATGGGGGCGACATGCGCATTGAAGGCGGCGTGGACAAGGGCTGATGAGGTGATTTGCGCGATCTGCGGCGCAACTGGTGCTCCTGCTGAGGCGACGCCTAGAGTTTCAGAAACCCTAGGCCACTGCTGGTTCTGTTTGGTCTTGGGCCTTTTGGGCCATTTGTGTTTGGGTCTAGGACTGGGGTCTAAGTGGGATAATGGGTAGTCTGTTTGGGGTAACGGGTATTAGGCTTGTATTTGGGCCTGTTTTATTTTTGTTTCTGTAACAGGACTGTAAAAGGATTTATTATTTTTTTGTTTTGTTTTTATTTTTGGTTTTCAAGGGCCCGAGCAAATTGGGCCTATAACAGCTGCCCCTCTTTGCTCATTGTCGTGTAACGAGAATAGAGCAAAGATAATAGAAGGACCAATTTTGCCCGGTCTTGGCCAAGCCTCGCCTTCTTGATCCTCGCCTCTTGAAACGACTTCCAATCCCAACTGTCTCTTCAGGTATTGGAACTTCATCTCGATTTCAGTAAGTCTGCTAGCTTTATTCTGCTTCTTGCAATTTCAAGAATGCCAAATTGATGTCTTTGATCTACTTCCTACAACTTCAGGAAGATAAGATCTGAAAGTGTCTTCGATCTACTTCCTACAACTTCAGAAAGATAAGATTTGTTGTCTTTAGTTTGCTCCGCTGCAACTTCAGGGAGATAAGATCTGAAAGTGTCTTCGATCTACTTCCTACAACTTCAGGAAGACAAGATCTTCTGTCTTTGATCTACTTCCTACAACTTCAGGAAGATAAGATCTTCTGTTTTTGATCTACTTCCTACAACTTCAGGAAGATAAGATCTTCTATTTTTAATCTACTTCCTACAGCTTCAGGAAGATAAGATCTTCTTTTCGATCTGCTTCCTACAACTTCAGGAAGATGAGATCTTCTGTCTTCAGTCTACTCCCTACAACTTCAGGGAGATAAGGCTGAAATTCTTTTCGATCTGCTTCCTACAACTTCAGGAAGATGAGATCTTCTGTCTTCAGTCTACTCCCTACAACTTCAGGGAGATAAGGCTGAAATTCTTTACGATCTGCTTCCTACAACTTCAGGAAGATGAGATTTTCTATCTTCATTCTACTCCTTACAACTTCAGGGAGATAAGACTGAAATTCGTTTCGATCTGCTTCCTACAACTTCAGGAAGATGAGATCTTCTGTCTTCAGTCTACTCCCTACAACTTCAGGGAGATAAGACTGAAATTTGTTTCGATCTGCTTCCTACAACTTTAGGAAGATGAGATCTGCAAATTCATCAGTATTGCTACACCGTCCACTGAGGGACATGTCCTGTAGACTCGATTCCATATGTTTATGACACATGACTAATATGATATGATTAGAATGAATCAAATGCTTCTAGCTACATGTGTTATGAGTGACATGAATGTAACATGTCATGAAAATGATTTCTTTTAAAGGATTAGGATGCAATGATTAGAATGAATCAAATGCTCCTAATGAGATTTCCTATGATGTAAAAATGTTATGAGTATGATTCCTACTCTAGGTGTTATCACTCATTTATTCTTCATCCTTGTTCATCAATCCTTTTCTGCTCAACAAGTTTGCCCCAATGTAATTTTTGAGTCCTCTCCATTTGAACCCTGGAACATGAAATTGGTATCTCCCACTGCAACTTCAGGGAAATAAAATTTGGTTTCTTCCATTATTCTGTTACCACTCAGAGGTACAGAACTTGTATCACTTTCAATCAATTTGATCTGCTACACCATTCCCTGGGTGTAATAACCAGATGTACGTGTCTGAAATTTACATAAATGTGGGGTATCCCGACAATGATCCCTTTTTACACATGGATTGGCCTTATTCGTCATTTTCCAATATGGTATCATCAACGAAATTGTCTTATCCAACAAGAATCCGAAGAGATAATCATTTTTCAATGTTTCCAACCCTTAGGCTTGGTGAATTCTGAACAATAGTCATGTTTCAGATTCCTCATATTATTTAGAAGCTTCTAGAGTAATATGCAAAAATCCTTTTATGAGAGTATTATTAGTCCATTAATCGTTATTTCAATATAAAATGCTTGAAAAAGATTATAACAATTGACAAGAAAGAAATTAATCAGGAGCGTAGCTCGAAACAAATAAGCTAATCAAAGATAACCAAGGCAATAAATGAAAATTGATTGGTATATCTTAAAAAAAATAAAGTAAATATAGCAAATGCTATAAAAGAAAATTAATTGGGGTGTTTCTTTGAAAAGAATAAAGTAATCAAAGATTTAAAATGGGTAAAATGAGAAACTAGGTGCCCCAGATATCGCAGTCTGAGCTTCTCTGTTCCGATCTCTTGAGGACCATTTTAAACTCAATATGTGTTTAGGGGATCCGGAGTACTCTGTCAATGCCCCAAGTCGCAGCATACTTCTTTATTATTAATTCAGGCACAGCGAGACTACCACATGCCCTATCTTTGTTCAAAATTTGAGCCGCCCTTTTTGGGTTTTCAACTCAAATCCCCTTTGGTCTCAAAGCGCCATTTGCAGGTTTTCGCTTTGGCCTTTCCTTTTTTTTTTCTTTTTTTTTTTGAATTTGAACTCAAGGCGCCCTTTGCGGGTTTTCACCTTGGTCCTTCCTTTTTCAGGTAAAATACCTCTTGACTATACCTGAATTCACCGGATTGGGTACGTCTTCACCTTTCGTCTCGGTAAATATCAATGCTCCTCTAGAACAGGTCCTACATAAGTCCTTCCCAGTTTGGCATATGCTTTCCTCTAAAATTGTTTTGTAGAAGAAAAATCATTTTCAACATCAGGTTCCTTCGTGGAATTCTCTAAGATGAAATTCTTTAACGTAAGTTCATATGTTCTAGCTGACGTTCAGTAAGACAGAAGGTAATAGTAGCTTCTTATGCCAATCCTTACAAGTCTAAGTCACCTTTCACAATTTTTGTTGTTTTTCTTTTTGTAATTTTTCTTTTGGAAACTTTTGCTGTATGCTGTCTGATCTTTGGACAAACTGTAAACTTTGACTTTGTACAGTTATGCATTTTGTGCTGGCATATTCTTCATTTTTTTTTGGATTTTTTTTAATTTGATGACTTTCGACTTTGCAATATTGGCATATGAAGCAACATTCACCCTCTTAGTGAAGTAGACAACGACCATGACAGTGAATCGATGTCAACGAGAAGCATTTGACAAGATTGGCCCCCATAATATCCATGCCCCACATATGAAAAATTTGTGAAGAACTGGAGTAAGCCCATGAATCTTGTCTCCTTAGATACGGCATAGCTGATACCGTCCCTTTCTCTGTAAATTGGCAGTGCCCAATCCTCATATTTAGGGCGCGTCTTATTAGCCCAAGCATGTCCTGATATGATCGTGCGAAACATCTTTGAGTCTTTTTGAAAATAACTCAATGATGTCTCGTATTATTTCTATAGTTAGCTGAGCTTTGATCTTCACCCCTTTTCTAGGCTCGCAATATCCAATGACCCTTTGTAGAGTAAGGTCTGCTTTTCATCTTGTTAAACCATTCTTAACAAGTCAAAAGATATGTCAAAATCTCTGTCATCTTCAAAATCCTGAGATCCCCTAGACCCATATCTTGTTCAAAAAGGGAGTCAGTAACAACGTCGCTCATGACATTGATATCTGGGTATCTAGGTACGAAGGCGAACAAATCCAAAGAATAAATGATTCTAAGGATGATTATTTGGATAGTATGGTCACAAATAAAGAATGAAAGAATATTCTAAAAATAAAAGAATGTACAGTATTAAATGTAAAGAATAAAAGAATATGTGCTCAAACAGATGCATTTTATTGAAATAAAATTTTGAACATAAGCCTATTTCACAAAAGAGTTCTTGTTGCCTCTAGGCTCAAGACAACAAGCATGTTTTGAACATTACTCTAAATTAGCCCTAAAAATACAAGGATCTCTTTCACAGTCACATTATTCAAAACACTTCCAAGTGCACAAGGATTTGGAAACATTGTTCTCTGATTCCCTCTTTGATTTCTTCAAGGAGTAGCAACTTTCTTGTCTCCTCCTTCAATTACCGCATTCACTACCTCATTAAAGTGATCAGGTTTTGATGGATTTTCGAACTTCACAACTCCCATTTTAAGAAACCTTTCGACCAACTTTTTAAACGTATTGCAGTTTTCAATTGAGTGGCCCCTTATTCCTGCGTGGTACTCACATTGGGCATTCTCGTTATACCATTTTGGGAACGGAGGTTGCAATGGTTTTGAATAAAATGGGGACACCACGTGTGCGTCAAACAAACTTTGATATAGCTCCTTATACGTCATGGGGATTGGCGTAAATTGGAGCCTTTTAGAGTTTTGCCTTGGGGAAATTTGATTGCTGGTAACTACCATCCTTGGCTGATTTACTGTAATTGACTCTGAATGACTCTTGTTATACCTACCGGCATTATTCGTTTTCTTTTCCTTCTTCTTCAGTGCTTTTGAGGTCCCTTCTCCTCTTTCCTTCATTTCTACCAGAGCAACCGGTTTGGCTTGATCATCGATCAGGTTAAAACCTATTGGGGAGTAAACGATGTCTTCCTCCTCATCCACACCATTGACTACTGGGCCACTCCTCTTTTCAAATCTTTCGGCTAGTAACTTGGTTAACTGGCCAATCACCTTCTTTTGGAACTCTAAAATTTGTTCCCGCGTTTCTTGTTGAATCTCGGTCAATTGCCCCTGCCCCTGCATCTGATTTTGCATTTGTTCTATTCTCTCCAACCTTTGCTCCATGTTTTCCAGGTTAACTCTGAAATATTTTTACCTAATTAGGATTCTCTTGTAGAAGTCTAATGCAAATGATGCAATGTAATGCAAATGCATGAATGCAAAGAAAGAGAGGCGTTGACTCTGAATTCAGTTACATTAGAAAAACTTTACTAGAAAATAAACTTCTTTACACAAAACGGATCGCATACACGGCCTTGTCCTTATAGTCCAAGTGAAAACATCAATCTCCTTCTTCGCAAAAGTCCAATCTTGCAAACTTCTAATAGATGCCTCCTCTAGCTCATTTTGCTTGATCTGGACCGCGACTCCTGTTCACTTGTTAGCCTCTTCAAGAAAGCCGAGATGTGATAATTCTTGAATAGTCTTCGTCAACTTGAATCCTTGGGTGATAAGGTCTTGTATTCCTTCACGGACTATCAGTCTTCTCTCGTTGTATTCACTTAGACTATATTCGGACGACCGTATTATAATCCACTTTATCAAAAAATCCATTTTCTTATGACCAACTTTTCTATTTAGCAATCGAATTTGAAATCAACACCTCTTTTCTATGATGTGAATGCAATGCAATCAAAACAAAAGAAAACCCGTTAGCACAGGAAAAATAAATAACATAGAACCTATCAGGGTGACCACTAGGGTTTGACATGGTTCTACCTAGGGTAAGCCCTTAGGGTTCACTATATGTGGTTTAGTTCTAAAGTTGAGGGTACCTGAACCAGCAGATTCCTCGATCCTCACCCATTATAGGCTCATACGGACCGAGTTCAGTTCAGGGGAATACATTTCCCTATCGCCATGCGGAGGTGAAAACCTCACGAAGACATAGGTACGGATGTATTCCGGAAGCAATCCACTAGCCCATGCGGAGGTGAAAACCTCACGAAAGCATAGTTTCTCACTCCCACTTAAAGGTGTGACCACAATGGTCATGCAAATGCAATGCAGAGAGATGTATTTAGAACCACATGCAATAAAAGGATCTTATTTTTAAAAAATAGAATTTTAAATTCGAACAAAAGGACATGAAATTATCAATTTTACGGCTTGACTCTCTTATTGTCCCCAGTGGAGTCGCCAAGCTGTCGAAACCGTTTTAAAATCGATTTAAAAAACGGGGATCGACTTTAAAAACAAAAACGGGAGTCGCCACCAATCCTTTTTTACTTAGGTGTGATTGGATCACCTTGTAAAATGTTTCATTTTAAAACATTTGATTTTGGTCAATGAAAACGAGAAAACGGGTTCGAGAGTCTTCACGTGATGAGGAAGGGTTAGCACCCTCAATACGCCCAAAAATTGGTACCTAATTGATAAAATCATGTCCAAATGTTTGAAATTTAAAAAGTTTAAAATAAGATCCTTTATTAGAAGTAAAACCAAGACTTACCTATTTCAAAGAAATAAAAATACCACATCCAATAAGTTAGGATACAGCATTTTATAACTTTGAAGCTAGGTGCATCTTTATTTTAGAAAATTCTTACCTCAAGACACAAAATATCACACCCAATAAGTTAGGATACAACATTTTGAGTTCTCAAGAATAAGTTTTTTTATTTGAAAGTTGAGATTTCTTTATTCCGAAAGAATATAAACATCACATCCAGCACGATTGGACACGACATTTTTTAAACCCTCGTAATTAAAGTCAACTCATAATTTACGAAATTTATTAAAAGAGTATTTAATTATTTAGCCAAACGGAAAATTGCAACCCAGCACGATTGGGCACTATTTCCCGAATTTTAAATACCTAAACATTGCCTTATTTTAAAAACCTTTAAATAAAATATAGGAATTTTGCAAAATACCTTTTATTTAAAAAAAAAACGATGATTTATAAAAATATCTCATAAATATCAAAAGCGATTGTGAAATAATGACATTTCATACTTATATAGATAATAAAGAAAATAATAATATGGTATAACAACTAATAAAATAATTACACAATGGCAGTCATAGATAAATAAATGAAAGGGTATGGGCAAGTAAAAAATATATTCATAAAATAATAGATATCAAAATAGAAATTACAACATAAATATGAAAATTTTCATGTAAGATTAAATGATAAATAAATAAATAAATTATATACATATAATATGTAAAAAATGATTTTAAATAAAGATATATAAAATTACACATATATAATATAAATAATGTAAATAGAATAATATAAATAAATTTTAGTTAAAAATAATATATGATGTAATATTAAAAATAATTATATATGCAATAATAAAAATAATTAGCAAATAATATATATAATAATTTTAAATAAAAACATATATATATATACATAATATACTAATCATAAAAATTATATATATAATAAATAATATAAAAATAAATTATATGATATAATAAACTTTATACAAAACAAAATTAAAAATGTATAATACTATAATATTATATAATATATTAAAAACATAATATAATAAATAATATATAGATTATAAAATAATATAAAAATTATTAAACTAAGTAAAATAATATATAATAATAATATATATATAAAATAATACATATAGAATATATATATATAAACTATTAATAAATTAATAGATATAGGAAAGTAATATAAAACATTTAACATGATAAAACAATTGAAATAATTTAAAATAAAATAAAATAAGAAAATTAAAAACAAATAAAGAAACAGGGGTTAAACAGCAATTAAAAACAAATATAAAAGGATTAAATTCGAACGCGCGTTAAATCCCAGGGACTAATGTGGCAATTAAGCCTTTTTTTTTAAAACGGTGTCGTTCTGATTTAGCCTTTAGAGAGCCCGAGGACTTAATTGAAATAAAAACAAACTTTTAGGGTCAAATTAAAATAAAAAGAATTTAAATTAAACGGAGTTAAAAAATAATAAAAAATCAGGAGGGCTGAAATGGCAATCAGGCCATCCAAAGAAAAACACGCGGATCTTTGCCCCAGGTCAGGTCAACACGCGGATCCTGCATCTGCTAAACGGCGTCGTTTTCTGTTTGCTATATAAGCAAAGAATCTGTCAAAAAAACATTTTAAACACCCACTTAAAAAAAACAGAGAGCCCTTAAAATTTTTTTCTCTGGCTTTTGGCTTTTGGCTTGAAGTCGGACTTCCGTTCCAGAGTTCATCTCACGCACCACACGCCCACGTGCCGTCACCCACGGCGATTCTCAAGTACGAACTTTCGTCTCTTTCTTTTATTTCAATATCATTTTATAAAATAAAGTATATACGAAACTAAAAAAAATAAATGATAAAATGATAAAAATAAAACAGAATATGAATCACCTTTGTAACAAAAAAAATTATTTCTCTTTAACTGTTTGCGTATTTTTTTGTGTCTTTGTCTGTATCTCTCCCCCGTGAATCTGTTTAAATATTTTTTGCCTTTGCTTTTTTCCCCCCCTTGTTTACAAATTTTGAAAGGCTTTTATAGCCTTCGAAATAACAAAATAAAAGGAAACAAAATATTTTTGCCACTGTTTTGCCATTGTTGCTGCGTTCCTTCTTTTTTTGTGCAGGTGAAAGGCGCGGATCTGGTGATGGGGGCGACATGCGCGTTGAAGGCGGCGTGGAAAAGGGCTGATGAGGTGATTTGCGCGATCTGCGGCGCAACTGGTGCTCCTGCTGAGGCGGCGCCTAGAGTTTCCGAAACCCTAGGCCACTGCTGGTTCTGTTTGGTCTTGGGCCTTTTGGGCCATTTGTGTTTGGGTCTAGGACTGGGGTGTAAGTGGGCTAATGGGTAGTCTGTTTGGGGTAACGGGTATTAGGCTTGTATTTGGGCCTGTTTTAATTTTGTTTCTGTAACAGGACTGTAAAAGGATTTATTATTTTTTTGTTTTGTTTTTATTTTTGGTTTTCAAGGGCCCGGGCAAATTGGGCCTATAACAATCGCTGTTTTTAATATTTGAATAAAATGCATTAATTTAAAATGTGTTTTTATAAAGAAGGGTTTGAATAAGACATTACATGAATATATTACAACATACATACCAAATAGCAATTTATCATAACTACGAATCATATTAACAATTACTACTAATGGATAATTAAAGAATAATACGAAATAATAAGTGATGCAAACAATAGAATAATTATACTAAAGCGGAATATAAAAATGATAGATGAATAAAATAAACAAGGGATAAACAAATATACAATATAAAGTAGTAAATAACAAATAAATATAAAGCTTTACACGCATAACAACATAGAATGAATTATTATAGATATTGTAAATTAAAAAAAAAAACATATGGCTTTAAATAAAAATGATGTGGAATAATCAAAAATAATATATATATATATATATTCATAATAAAAAAATAAGTAAAATATATTGTTAAAGAAATAAATAATATATAACTTTAAATAAAATTACATTTATAATATAATAATCTAATACATATATATTTCATATAAACAATAAAAATAAATATATGTTATAAATAATTTTATACAAAATAAGATTTTAGAAATAATATATGATATAATATGATACTATATAATATACAAAAAAATGTATAATATAATAACTAATATATAAATCATAATATGTAATAAAAATAATATTAAACCAAATAAAAGAATAAATAAAAATTTAATATATATATAAGGATAATACATATAAAAATATATATATGAATTTAAAAAAAATAACATTTTAATATGATAAAATAATTCAATATAATATAAAAAAATAAAACAAAAAATAAAGAAAGAAAGGAGGATTAAATAGCAAATAAAAATAGGTATAAAAGGATTAAATCAAAACGCGCTTCACATTGTAGGGGTTACTATGGCAATTTTTCCAAATTTCAAAACGACGTCGTCCTGATATTAGCCCTTAAGTAGCCCGAGGATCAAATTGAAACAAAGTATAAATTTTAAGGCTAATTTAATAAGATATAAAAATTTAAATTAGACCAAATTAAAAATGCTAAAATTGCGGAAGGGCTAAAATGGAAAATTTCCCTTTTATAAAAAGGCGCGGATCCTCCCCGGGTTTTCGGGTCAACGCGCGGATCCCCCCTTTAAAACGACGTCGTTTTATGCTTATTGAATTAAGCAAAAACGGCGCCGTTTCTATACTATTATATAAGTCAAAATCGGCCAAAAAATTTCATTTTAACACCCTTTTAAAAAAATCGCAGGCCCCCAATTCTCTCGGCTTTGGCCTTGACCTTCGGCCGTGGGTTCCGTGACGCGTGCGTAAAAATAAAAACTTTGGTTTTCTCCGCGTAAATCGAAAGGTGATTTTTATATTTTGTTTTTAGAACTATTTTATGTGTCTAAAATATGTATACATCAAAAGGAAAAAAAAAACAAAAAAAACTAAATCGAATATAAAAAATCACCTCTGCTATTTTATTAATCTCTGCTTTCTGTGAATATTTAAGTATCTGTTTTTTTTTGTGTATCTTGTGTGTCTCCGTGTCTTTTACAAATTTTATGGGGTTTTTATAACTCAAAACAAATAAATGTAAAATCCCTATTTTACTGCTTGCTGTCGATTTTCTTTCCCTTTTGCAGGCGATGGCAAGAAGTCCGGCGCTGATGAAGGCTGGTCGAGGGGCTGATTGAAGCTTGCGGCGCGAGGGAAAGGATTGCTGGGGTGCTTGCGGCGCAATGGAAACCTAGGGTTTCCTGCGTCCGTAAGCCTTCGTAGGTCACTGGGCTTAGGTTTAGGTTGGGTTAGGGTTTAGTTTTGGGTTTGTTTTGGGTCTGGGTCTTTAGGGTGTAACTGGGCCACGGGTTTAGGTTTAGAATTGGGCTAATCAGGTTTGGGTAGTCTGTTGGCTTGTAATTGGGCTGCTGTTAATTGGTGTTGGGCTCTGGTTGTAAATGGACTGTAAAGGGACACTATTGGACATTTGGTATTTATTACTTTTTATTATTTTTTTCACGGGCCCGGGCAAAATGGCCTTATTACAGTCAAAGTTGCAAAAGTTTGTGGTTATTAGTTAAAAGTATTAAATGGCTTTAAAAAATTGATTTGATGGCTTTATTTGATAATTAAACCATCACTTGTTTTAGTGGACGATTTTGACTTATGTATTGATAGTTTTTAAGTTAAAAACTTAAGGACAAAATGGCAAATAGGTATTATTATGAGAAAAACAAAAGAATTACACTATTATCTTCTTCCATTATGTTTTCCATAGCTGAAAATCACCATTGGAGAGTTAGGGAATCTCTGTTTACTCTTGTTCATGCATATCAAGAATCTCAGCAAGTGGAGGATGTACGAGGAAAAGGGAAAGTCACCAATTAGTCCCTATTAGTCGAATCACTTGACAGGTAAGTTTCTATTGATGTTTGGGTTATAATTTGTTATTTGTAACATCCTGAAATTCAGAATTTACGTGTTGCATTATACCATGCGATAGGTTATTTAAAAATATTAATTGTGTATGTTTAGGGGTCCTAAGAAGGTTCGGGGTTGAATTGGGCCTTAGCAAAATTTTTGTGTTTAAGCACTTTAAGGAGAGAAGGTAAATGGCATCAAGGCTTAAGGAAATAAGTGCATATTTTGCTAGCATAAATGAGCATATGGCAAGGAGGTTATGGCATCAAGTGGAGAGCATGGAGGGAAGGGGTTCAAATCCCATCTTTTGCAAATTTTGGATTTATTTTTGTACTCCTATCCCAAGTGTCGGCCATGGATGTATTTATGGTAAAGGAGACTCTTTAATTTTGGAAAGATGGCTAAGGAAATATGGTAAGGGGGGGAGTGTAAGGAAATGAGTAAATGAAAGGAGCAAGAAAGGGGATATGTTGGCCAGTTTTGGGGAGAATATTTTGGAAAGTGTTTTGGTCAATTTTTGATCCTATTGGTAAGGTATGCACGGTTTTGGGGAGGGAAAAGCTTGGTAGCCGAATTTCCTTTTGGCATTTTGCAATTTTGTGTGAAATGCTTGTTCCTTTCTAGCATATTTGGTTGCTCTCTTCCAATTTCTTCTTTTTCCTTGCCGAAACTCTAAAGCCACTATTGTACACCATTTTCTCTTGTTTTGGCCGAAACTCCTAGGCCATTTATTCATCTTTTTCCTTTGTTTTACCGTAATCCTCAAACCAATCTTACTCATTTTCTTTTGAATGGCCGAATCACTCTAGCACAATTGCTCATCTTTCTCTCTTGTTTAGTCGAAACTATTAAGCTCCCTTTCTCCATCTTTTTATTTCTTTTCACAAAATTCTTCAACCTTTCTTCCTTCTTCTTTAATCCATATTTTCATAGCCAAATTTTAATCATCTTCTCTTCTCTATTTTACAAGTTGGACATTTCTTTCTTAATTAAATCTGGTAAGCGACGTTATTCTAATCTTTTCATTCTCTATTCTACCTAGCCGAATGAGTATTCCCCATCATTCGGTTGTTTTATCTTGTTTCTAAACCGAAATGGTGTTTTCCCACACTCCCTCATATTTTGATACTCTTCTATTTGTAGTATTCTAGTGGATTGGCCGAACACCACATCTTAGCCGAATCATTTCTAATCTTGTGCCCAAACGATAGAAGTGGATCTACTATTGTCAAGGGACTATATCAATAGTGGATATTCGCTTGTTGATTCTACGAAAATAAGGGTAAGCCGAACCCTTTTCCTTAGACAATCGATATATATATCATTGTAATATCATTTTGATTAAGACGTTTTCCAATGGAGGCAAGTGGAACCGTGTTGAAAGGAAAAGCGATTGGAGAACAAAAAAGGAGTGGATTTGCTACTCCTACTCCTAAGTTCAAGCGTAGAGCGGTTTCAGCGGTTCGAGATTTCCCACCGGGTTGCGGACCATCATCCGGTGAGAATAGACAAATCGTGGTCATTCACGATATCGAGAATAAGCGTTTCAATAGATCGCTTGGTTTAGATTTAGATTTAATAAAAATCTCGTTCATTAGATTAATCGAGTACTATGTTGTCATAGGTGCCGACGATCAAGAGAGTTTAATACTTACCGTAATCAGGTGTGTAAACCCGTACCCTTCCGAATACATGTTTGAAATGGTGTGTAATCTCACACCGAAATTCCCTAAATCTGTGATTTAGCATCATATTAGAAATATCGATCATTGTTGCCTAAAAACTTAAAATCGGTAAAATGGTATGAATCGAGTATTTTGCCTAAACATCGTAAATACTAAGATTTTTCAAATCGGGGATTATTTGTAAAATTGACGAAAATGCCCCTATGGGCTGAATTACGAAAATGCCTCTATGGGCCGAATTGCAAAGTTCTATAATTGGCCGATTTATCGTAACAAATCTCTGGATTAATGATTGTTGTTTATATTTGTAAATATTATGCTTTATTATGTATGTTGTATTTCATAATTTTGCATGGGATGGGATAAATGTTGAAGAGAAGTGTAGCCCGGTGGCATTGCCACAAAAATGTTTGTTATTATGTTTCACTATGATTTCGGTGGCTGGGCCACAATCAAAATATATTATAAATGGCAACTTGCCTGCGATTGGTGTGTTTGGCGGGGTGGGTTGACTTGATCCCCACAGGTGTGATGGGATGGTACGGGTGGTGTGTAGCGAAAGGATTACTAGGATGGGTTGGGTTGCATATATATATATATTTATTTCATTTATACATTGTTATGTAAATGGGTTTAGGCCCAAGATATTGCTATACGGGTTCATGCCCAGTGGATAACGGTAAGGGGATTATACACTGAGTTCTAGTAACTCACCCCTTTTTCTTTAACCCTTGTAGGTAATGCTCAGTAAAGTGGACTTGGGCCATGGATGAATCGGTGGAGGCCATACTTCAGAAATGGTTTTTATTGAACTTTAGATTTCTATTTCCGTTCACTTTAGTACTTTTACTATTTTGGGTTTTTATGTTGTAATAAGGCCTGTGGAATATTTTATTTTTGCTTTATGTTTGACGAACTTATTATCTTGCTTAAATTGTTTTATATGGGAATTTTACTAAAAACTTAAATAAAGATTTTCCAAGATAGATTAACAAATGGATTTCATAACAAACTTTTACAAATATTTTAACTTGGAAATTTTCTCTCCAATTATCAATAATATTTTCAAAAGTCATAGTTTATAAGATCTTTAGTTCAAATTATCGAATTATCAATCAACCTTCGAGGTTAGTAGTACTTTATCAAATATTTCAAATCAAACTTGTTTTCTTGATTATAAAATAATACCTATTTTTGTTCGAATAAAAAGGATTTAACATATTTTTCTCATGTGACATGTCTGATCCGGTCATAACGTATGGGCCGGGTTTAGGTTGTTACATTTTATGGTATCAGAGCCCGGTTGCAAAACTTGGCTGTGGTTTGGGTTCAAAAAACATTTTCCAAAGCTGTTTAAAATCTTAATTTATACATGCATGTTCTAAAGGAAGTATGGCACCACGGGTATCCGGCACCAAGTCAAGTAAGTATATGTTATCATTTTATGATTATGATTATTGTGGTATGACTGTAGAAATACTCTAGAACTTTTAGTTTTAGGAGCTGAAACTATAGAGATTGAGACTATAGGATGCATTTTACGAAAACGACTTTAATTCTTATACTTCATAAAATATTGTTTAATAAACACTGAAATAGCATACTGATTCATAAGACTCTTAATTAGATTAAATCGAATTAGCAAATATGAGCGCTAGAGGACGTGGATGCGGTAGATGTGGCCGTGGTAGAGGCCGTGGCACTAGAGTTGTATCTGAGGCATCGGGACAGATGTCGGAAATGGACGCACCTGCGTCACCTGTGACTGAAGCTGGTCACATGATCGCATGAGAGAGGACGACGCTTTATCCCAAGCAATGTTGCGAGTTCTGGAAAGGGTTGCTGGGACAAGAACTGGGTCAGCAGCTCGTGCGTCAATATCGGAGCGACTCAGATCGAATGGAGCTGAGGTTTTTAGAGGTATTTTGGGTGTAGCCCCAAATGTAGCGGAGTACTGGCTTGAGGCGGTAGAGCGGATCATGGACGATTTGGATTGCACGGCCGAGCAGAAACTGAAAGGAGTGGTGTCTTTGTTGAGGGACGAGGCATATCAGTGGTGGCTCACTGTCCGGGAAGGCACTCAGGCCGATCATATTACCTGGGAATTCTTTAAACCGCATTTCCAGGAAAATATGTCGGGGTTAGCTATGTGGATGCCCGAAGGAAGGAATTCCTGAATCTGGTCCAAGGAGGTAAATTTGTGGCAGCGTACGAGGCGGAATTTCTGCGTCTGAGTCGGTATGCCCGGGGAATAGTGCTGACTGACTACGAACACTGTGTGCGTTTTGAGGACGGGTTGCGTAATGAATTGCGGGTACTGATAGCCCCACAGAAGGAGAGGAACTTTGCCACACCGTGGTGGAGAAAGCCAAGATAGTCAAGAGGTTAAACACTCGGAGCGGCAAAATCGAGACAAGGATAGGGGCGAGAGCAAGAGAGACTGCGGGTACTCGTGTCCTGCTAGAGGCTTTCAGAGGAGGCCCAGGAATGAGAAGCCAGCTCGAGCGAGAGTACAAGTTGCTACTAATCAGTTACAACCATGTGCGGATTGTGGAAAACTTCACTCGGGTGAATGCTGGAAGAGAACCGGTGGTTGTTTCAAATGTGGTTCCAAGGACCATCGACTTAGAGATTGCCCTCGACAGCCTGCTCAGACTCAGGTTATTCGTAACAATGATGCACAGTCAGCTAGTGGCGCTCAGCAGCCGTCGAGAGGCCGTTGGTCAGGTCGAGGTGGTAATGGTGTAGGACGAGGTCAGGGTGCACCGGGTAGAGGTACTTATAATAGGGGTAACACGGAGGCGAGGCAACCAGGTTTGGTTTACGCGGTCAGACGTCGAGAGGATGGTGATGCACCTGATGTCATAATCGGTACGTTTTTCATAGTTGATGTACCTGTTACTGCTTTGATAGATATTGGATCCACCCATTCGTATGTTTCTTGTGCTGTGTCTGGAATCTTGAACATTAGATCTGAGATTACTGCTAGAGAAACAACTGTGATTAGCCCTTTAGGACAGTCGGTGGTAGTAAATAAGTTATTTAGGGATGTGCCCTTAGAAGTTCAGGGGGAAATATTTCTGGCGGATTTGATGGAACTGCCATTCGGTGAATTCGACCTTATTTTAGGCATGGACTGGCTGGTTAAACACCATGCGAACTTGGATTGTGCTGCAAAGCAGATGATACTAAGAACTTCGGAGGATAAGGAAGTGATGATGATAGGCGAAAGAAGAAACTATCTGTCTAATGTGGTATCTGCTTTAAAGGCAGAAAAGTTGGTGCGTAAGGGGTGTGGAGCATTCTTAGCCTTCATCAGTGCTTTGGATACCAAAGAGTTATCGGTAGATAGCGTTAGAACGGTGAAAGAGTTTTCAGACGTCTTTCCCGAGGAGCTCCTAGGATTGCTTCCGGATCGGGAGGTAGAGTTTGGCATTGAGTTGTTGCCAGGAACGGCTCCAGTGTCCATTGCTCCTTATAGAATGGCACTGATGGAGTTAGCGGAGCTTAAAGCTCAGATTCAGGAGTTGTTGGATAGAGGATTTATTCGACCAAGTGTGTCACCGTGGGGAGCGCCAGTTTTGTTCGTAAAGAAAAAGGATGGGTCGATGCGTATGTGCATCGATTATAGGCAATTGAATAAGTTGATGATCAAGAACAAGTATCCGTTACCGAGGATCAATGACCTGTTCGATCAACTGCGAGGAGCTTCGGTTTTCTCGAAGATAGACTTGAGATCGGGATATCACCAGCTTAAGGTCAAGGAGGCAGATATTCACAAGAATACGTTCCGAACTCGTTATGGACATTAAGAGTTCTTAGTGATGTCGTTTGGGTTGACAAATACACTAGCTGCATTTATGGACATGATGAACCGGGTCTTCCAACCCTATCTAGATCAGTTTGTGGTGGTGTTCATAGATGACATCTTGGTGTACTCAAAGACTGAAGAAGAGCATGATTCGCATCTAGGGTTGTATTGCATATTTTGAGAGAGAAGCAACTGTATGCCAAATTCAGTAAGTGTGAATTTTGGCTGAGGGAAGTGACCTTTTTGGGGCATGTTGTGTCTGTCGAAGGAATTAGAGTTGATCCCCAAAAGGTAGAGGCTGTTTTGGACTGGAAACCACCGAAGTCAGTGGCAGAAATCCGAAGTTTTCTAGGTTTGGCTGGGTATTATAGGCATTTCATTGAGGGGTTTTCGTTGATTGCTGCATCCCTAACTAAGTTGTTGCGTAAGGGAGTACCGTTTGTGTGGTCAGATAAGCAGCAAGAGAGATTTGAGAAATTGAAGAAGATTTTGATAGAAGCACCAGTATTGATTCAACCTGAGGCTGGCAAGGAATTTATTGTTTATTGTGATGCGTCACACACGAGCTTGGGATGTGTGATGCAAGGGGGAAAAGTGGTGGCTTATGCATCACGTCAATTAAGGCCGCATGAGGTGAACTATCCCACGCATGACTTGGAGTTAGCTGCAGTGGTGTTTGCTCTGAAGATTTAGAGACACTATCTGTATGGTGAGAAGTCGATTATCTACACGGATCATAAGAGTCTGAAGTACCTCCTTACCCAGAAAGAGTTGAATTTAAGACAATGGAGGTGGATAGAATTATTGAAGGATTATGACTTTTCAATCGAGTATCATCCCAGAAAGGCTAACGTAGTGGCAGATGCGTTGAGTCGTAAGGTGATATCAGATTTGAGAGCGATGTTCGCTCATCTCAGTCTTTATGAAGATGGTAGCCTGTTAGCCGAACTTCAGGTGAAGCCTGTTTGGGTAAGCCAGATTAAGGAAAAGCAGTTGATAGATGAAGCGTTGGGTTCTCGACTTCAGCAAGTGGAAGGTGGTGAGATAGGGGATTTTGGATTGAATAGTGATGGAGTATTTTGTTTCCGCGGAAGAGTTTGTATGCCAAAAGATTCAGAATTGAGACAAATGATTCTGCATGAGGCGCATAGTAGCCCATATGCTATGCACCCCGGGGGAAATAAGATGTACCGAGACCTCCGTGAGCAATATTGGTGGCCAGGGTTGAAGCGGAAGGTTACTGATTTCGTGAGCAAGTGCTTAACATGTCAGCAGGTGAAGGCGGAACATCAACTGCCGTCGGGGTTGCTTCAACCGGTGAAAATTCCATTATGGAAATGGGAAAAGATAACGATGGACTTTGTTAGTGGGTTACCCTTAACGCCTACTAAGAAAGATTCTGTTTGGGTAATAGTGGATCGGTTGACGAAGACTGCTCATTTCCTACCGCTCGCATGCGGATTATTCATTGCGAAGTTGGCCAGTTGTATGTAGCGTAGATCGTGAGGTTACATGGGGTACCAAAGTCTATTATATCGGACAGGACCCTAGGTTTACATCACGGTTTTGGAAGGCTTTACATTAAGCTTTGGGTACAAGGTTAAATTTCAAGACGGGCATTTTATCCGCAGATGGATGGTCACTCGGAGAGTGATCCGCATTCTAGAAGATATGTTAAAAGGTCGTGTGATCGACTTCGTGGGTAGTTGGGAGGATTTCCTACCATTGGCGTAGTTTGTATACAACAACAAACTATCAATCCAAAGATCCAAATGGCACCCTACGAGGCATTGTATGGTCGTAGGTGTCGTACTCTAATTCTTTGGATCGAGCTGGGGCACGACAGCTTGTTGGGTCCCGAGTTGATCTCAAGACGGAGGAAAAGTTAAGGTAATTCGCACACGGTTAAAGAAGCTTTGGATAGACAAAAATCGTGACGCAGATCCAAGCGTAAGGATATTGAGTTTGCGGTGGGAGATCGGGTCTTTCTGAAGGTCTCACCTTGGAAGAAGATCTTTAGATTTGGACGGAATGGCAAGTTGAGCCCTAGGTTCATCGGACCATACCGTGTACTAAAACGTGTTAGGCCAGTGGCTTATCAGCTTGAGTTACCTCCAGAGCTAAGTCAGATACATAGCGTATTCCATGTCTCTATGTTAAGGCGTTATCGTTCAGATCCGTCTCATGTCGTACCAGTGGAGAAAGTTGAGTTAAGACCTGACTTGTCTTTTGAAGAGGAGCCAGTACAGATTTTAGATTGGGATATTAAGGTGCTAAGAAGGAAGTCGGTTCCATTAGTCAAAGTATTATGGCGTAATCACGGAACAGAGTTAGCTACATGGGAGCCAGAGGACGTGATTCGGCAACAATATCCTTATCTCTTTTAATCAGGTAAAATTTTGAGGCCAAAATTTCTTTAAGGGGGTAGAATTGTAACATCCTGAAATTCAGAATTTATGTGTTGCATTATACCATGCGATAGGTTAGTTAAAAATATTAATTGTGTATGTTTAGGGGTCCTAAGAAGGTTCGGGGTTGAATTGGGCCTTAGCAAAATTTTTGTGTTTAAGCACTTTAAGGAGAGAAGGTAAATGGCATCAAGGCTTAAGGAAATAAGTGCATATTTTGCTAGCATAAATGAGCATATGGCAAGGAGATTATGGCATCAAGTGGAGAGCATGGAGGGAAGGGGTTCAAATCCCATCTTTTGCAAATTTTGGATTTATTTTTGTACTCCTATCCCAAGTGTCGGCCATGGATGTATTTATGGTAAGGGAGACTTTTTAATTTTGGAAAGATGGCTAAGGAAATATGGTAAGGGGGAGTGTAAGGAAAGGAGTAAATGAAAGGAGCAAGAAAGGGGATATGTTGGCGATTTTGGGAGATTGTTTTGGAAAGTGTTTTGGTCAATTTTTGATCCTATTGGTAAGGTATGGATGGTTTTGGGAGGAAAAGCTTGCAGCCGAATTTCCTTTTGGCATTTTGCAATTTTGTGTGAAATGCTTGTTCCTTTCTAGCATATTTGGTTGCTCTCTTCCAATTTATTATTTTTCCTTGCCGAAACTCTAAAGCCACTATTGTACACCATTTTCTCTTGTTTTGGCCGAAACTCCTAGGCCATTTATTCATCTTTTTCCTTTGTTTTACCGTAATCCTCAAACCAATCTTACTCATTTTCTTTTGAATGGCCGAATCACTCTAGCACAATTGCTCATCTTTCTCTCTTGTTTAGCCGAAACTATTAAGCTCCCTTTCTCCATCTTTTCATTTCTTTTCACAAAATTCTTCAACCTTTCTTCCTTCTTCTTTAATCCATATTTTCATAGCCAAATTTTGATCATCTTCTCTTCTCTATTTTACAAGTTGGACATTTCTTTCTTGATTAAATCTGGTAAGCGACGTTATTCTAATCTTTTCATTCTCTATTCTCCCTATCCGAATGAGTATTTCTCATCATTCGGTTGTTTCATCTTGTTTCTAAACCGAAATGGTGTTTTCCCACACTCCCTCATATTTTGATACTCTTCTATTTGTAGTATTCTAGTGGATTGGCCGAACACCACATCTTAGCCGAATCATTTCTAATCTTGCGCCCAAACGATAGAAGTGGATCTATTATTGTCAAGGGACTATATCAATCATGGATATTCGCTTGTCGATTCTACGGAAATAGTGGTAAGCCGAACCCTTTTCCTTAGACAATCGATATATATATATCATTGTAATATCATTTTGATTAAGACGTTTTCCAATGGAGGCAAGTGGAACCGTGTTGAAAGGAAAAGCGATTGGAGAACAAAAAAGGAGTGGATTTGCTACTCCTACTCCTAAGTTCAAGCGTAGAGCGGTTTCGACGGTTCGAGATTTCCCACCGGGTTACAGACCATCATCCGGTGAGAATAGACAAATCGTGGTCATTCACGATATCGAGAGTAAGCGTTTCAATAGATCGCTTGGTTTAGATTTAGATTTAATAAAAATCTCGTTCATTAGATTAATCGAGTACTATGTTGTCATAGGTGCCGACGATCAAGAGAGTTTAATACTTATCGTAATCAGGTGTGTAATCCCGTACCCTTCCGAATACATGTTTGAATTGGTGTGTAATCTCACACTGAAATTCCGTAAATCTGTGATTTAGCATCATATTAGAAATATCGATCATTGCTGCCTAAAAACTTAAAATCGGTAAAATGGTATGAATCGAGTATTTTGCCTAAACATCGTAAATACTAAGATTTGTCAAATCAGGGATTATTTGTAAAACTGACGAAAATGCCCCTATGGGCTGAATTACGAAAATGCCTCTATAGGCCGAATTCCAAAGTTCTATAATTGGCCGATTTATCGTAACAAATCTCTGGATTAATTATTGTTGTTTATATTTGTAAATATTATGCTTTATTATGTATGTTGTATTTCATAATTTTGCATGGGATGGGATAAATGTTGAAGAGAAGTGTAGCCCGGTGGCATTGCCACAAAAGTGTTTGTTATTATGTTTCACTATGATTCCGGTGGCTGGGCCACAATCAAAATATATTATAAATGGCAACTTGCCTACGATTGGTGTGTTTGGCGGGATGGGTTGACTTGATCCCCACAGGTGTGATGGGATGGTACGGGTGGTGTGTAGCGGAAGGATTACTAGGATGGGTTGGGTTTCATATATATATATTTATTTATTTCATTTATACATTGTTATGTAAATGGGTTTAGGCCCAAGATATTGCTATATGGGTTCAAGCCCAGTGGACAACGGTAAGGGGATTATACACTGAGTTCTAGTAACTCACCCCGTTTTCTTTAACCCTTGTAGGTAATGCTCAGTAAAGTAGACTTGGGCCATGGATGACTCGGTGGAGGCCATACTTCAGAAATGGTTTTTATTGAACTTTAGATTTCTATTTCCGTTCACTTTAGTACTTTTACTATTTTGGGTTTTTATGTTGTAATAAGGCCTCTGGAATATTTTATTTTTGCTTTATGTTTGACGAACTTATTATCTTGCTTAAATTGTTTTATATGGGAATTTCACTAAAAACTTAAATAAAGATTTTCCAAGATAGATTAACAAATGGATTTCATAACAAACTTTTACAAATATTTTAACTTGGAAATTTTCTCTCCAATTATCAATAATATTTTCAAAAGTCATAGTTTATAAGATCTTTAGTTCAAATTATCGAATTATCAATCAACCTTCGAGATTAGTAATACTTTATCAAATATTTCAAATCAAACTTGTTTTCTTGATTATAAAATAATACCTATTTTAGTTTGAATAAAAAGGATTTAACATGTTTTTCTCATGTGACATGTCTGATCCGGTCATAACGTATGGGCCGGGTTTGGGGTGTTACATTATTAATGTTATTAGTTGTACTTATATACATATTGAGTTGTCACTATAGTGAATAATTTTATTTATAAGAAGTAGAAGTGAATTTCTTAAAAGATTTCAATGGATCGAGTAAAAGTTTCATACGTGAGATTTCTGTTTGAATATCTGTTCTAGACTGAGCTCTTGCATGTGTTACGGACTCGGGTTAACATGAGACTCAGATTTAACTTGATTTAGCTATTTGTCGTTGTTTAATACGTTTACCTAGCTCTAGCCAAGCTAGTTTATCTGTGTTTTCATTGGTTTAACCCAAAACGGTAACCAGACGCAACGAATCTGTATCTGATTGGCTCTTATGAGCATTATATGTTTTTTGACTTACGTATTGAATAATTTTACAAAGATCCATCAGAATAATAAAATTTATCTGATACGAAATTTTTTCAATGAAATATAACAAATTATGAATTCTGAGTATCTGTATGTTTAAACGGTACTGAATTTGAAATTCTGAATCATGTTGAAACAAGGTTGAAGTTCAATTGATTATATGCTCATAGCTACTTAATGAACATAGTAAGTTGAGTATTGATTTTTGTGGAAGCTTACTAAGTATTTCTTATACTTACTTTGGTTATTATTTTCTTCTGTAGACTTTGAACTTTTGGATCACGTTGTTCAGATCGTCAGAGCACACACACATCTTCCTTCATCACCTTACGGTAGATTTTGAAGTCATGACTTTTTGGTTAAATATGGCATGTAATTAGGGTGTTATTATGTAAATACATGAACACGAATTAGTACCTTGTTTTGTATATAGTCTTGATACTAGTTCAGTGTTTATATTGTTATTATTATAAAATGGTCTTTTGATTATATATGATAGCTCATGATGTTTTGGTTTTGGTGTGATGGATAGTATGAAGCTAGGTTATTAAGTTTAGTAGAATTATCATGGATGAATGTGATTTGTTTAATTTTTGAGATGTGGTGTCAGTGAAGGCACATTGGTTAGTTGTTTAGGTGTTTGGATGGATAAATTATTGTTTTTTGTGGTAAGGTGACTTTTTGGCATGAATTGAATTTGCTAAGATAATATTTTTACCATTATTGAGATAAGTATTGGTACTTTGGCATTTGGTATCGATACTTGACCTAATGAACAATATCCAAACAAAATAGAATGTCAAAATGGTATCGATTTTCAATTGAGTATCGATACTTTTCATAAAATATCGATACCACCAACTAATTATCAATACCATAGCTTTTAAAAGAAAATATAATTGAATTTTGGTATCAATTTTTCTAAAAAGGTATGATTGGGTATCGATACCAACTCTGGAACTTTCATTTCTAGCTTTAAAACTTATTGTTTTTGAGATTTAATCCTATAATATGATTGAAGTTCGTAAATAGATCATTTTAGAGTTCTAAAATTAAATTATATATATGTTAGTTTACATATGATCAATGTTTTAAATATTAGAGTTTTGTGTATAATAAAGTGATTATCAATTATCTAGCTTTGTTGTAACATCACTTACCCAAGTTCGGCATCTGGGACGGGTTAGGGGTGTTACATGAACCATTTATTTCAGACGGATACCATTACAGTTTAATACACACTAACTATCATACTCTTATTTACCCATATCTTCCTTAGTTGACTAACTGAATATCCTATCAGACATTTCACAAATCTCTTTATCATGTATTCACTTCCCAACTGTACATACCCTCAAAGCCCATTTCCAACAAACTATACCTTAACACGTATACTTATCTCACATGGTTGTTCATGGACATTCATCATGAGTGGATACATATACGTTGGCGAATACTTACGTAGAACTAGTTACCATTAAACTCACACTCAAAACATACTTTGGTTCAATACCGCACAACCCATACTGATAATGTATTACAAAGACCATTCAGATAAATTCCATATCAATTTATTTCAGAACCCCAAAACTCAAGATAGCATTGACTCAGATTCATAATAATTTTAGAAGATGATACAATACAACACAGATATAGCGGATTCCACATAACTCGGATTCAACCCTCATATAATAAGGATGAGTTCATATTTAATACACCCATTTTAATATTTACAGAACATCATGGTGAATACCCTTCTTAACATATAGATACACATCTCTTTTCACGAAAACCCTTAAGACTTATTCAACTCTCAATCCCTGGGCATAAAAATACCTTATCAAACATACTTGAAAGATCACGCCACAAGGGCCAAACATAACACGCCATAAAGGCATCGTACAGAAATATCATTTTTACTGTCCCAACAAACTTCACAGAAGGTGCCATCGGTTTCTCCCTCATAGACTTATACAGAGTTTCATGTTTCGTGATCTATCATTTTGATTTACACATTATTAAAGGCTACACCATGAACATACATACAGACATATCATATCATGCCATGGGTCTTAACCTTGTGGTCTTACATAAATTCATGTATCGTGTTTTTCCAATCTAGTTTCATCTTACTAGAGGCTACACCATGAATGGTTCCAAATCATACAAAGCTACCATAGGCCTCTACCTCATGGTCTTACACTTGTTTTCAATTCATGATGTGCCAATTTTGTTCACAATATAACTACCCTACTAGAGGCTTCACAATGGGACATTTCTCATTTCTTAATTACCCATATGTGTTTGTGTTTTTTACTAACCCATACACGTCGTATCACTACTTTACCTGCATTCTCACCAATCAGTATTCTTCTCAACAAAACCTTACACTTATCATCATAACACATACATTCTCTCCCCTATGTTCATATATTTACCAATTACTATAAATATCATCATCTTTTATACATATAAGTTGTAACAACCCATTTTTTAGTGATGTCAGAAATAGTAGTTTCGGGACCACAATTTTGATGAGTAAGTTCGTAAAACTAGTATTTAAATTATATGAGTTAATAATAATTTTTCTATTGAATTTTGAATTAATGAATTTTAATTAATTGAATTAGTGGTTAGTATAAGTGGTTCAGTCCAAAAGTCAAGTGGTTTTTGGAAATGAGGTATTGGGACCTCGTTTCCGTAATTTGAGGCCGTAAATATTTTTATTAAATATTTATAGAGTTGTATTATAGGTGTATTGAAGTTTGATCCATAAATTTTAGTGATTTGATAGTTAATTAAGGTAAAAAGATTAAATTGTAAAAGAGGTAAAAGTTAATCGCTATAGATTTGAAATGCTAAAGGGACCAAAATGGTGATTAAACCATGGTCAAAAAGTCCAAACAGTGGTGACATGATTAAATCCAATAGCTATTGGGCTATTTGCTCATTTAGTCCTAATTAATTTAGGGTTAAATTGAAATTAAGCTTGTTTAGTTAAAAATTTAAAATAATTGAAGGACCAATTGTGCAATTAAACTTTCCTTAGATGGTAATTATACCATATTTATATATTATGGACATGTTTAATGATTTTATAAGTTATAATTGAAGTTTAATTTTTTAATTAGTTAAATGATAATTTAAATTAGAAGATTAAAAGGATAAAGACATCGTCTTCTTTCCTTTTTCATGCTATGGAGGCCGAAACACCATGGTTAGGGGGTTTGGAAGCTTCAACCAAGCTTGAGTTCTTCGATTCTCGCCTATTTTTAGTGATTTTTTTTTTATGTTTTTGAGCTCGTATTAACTTGATCTAGCTAACTCGTATTAACTTGAAGTTTTATGATAGATTATTAAGTTTGGTTTTCAAATAGGACTATTTTGTAAAGTAGTTTTTGTTAATTTTAATGTTTAAGGACTGATCGCTGTAAATCAGAGTTTTAAAATTTATAAAAAGAATGATCGAACCTGGAAACTAACTCTGACAACGATTGAGGCAAGTGCACCTATCGAACAGTAGTATAGCTTAGGCAAGACCGGATTATCAAACCCAAAGGAACTAAAAGTACTAATACTAACTTTCTTTTTATTATCTAGCCTAAAAATAAAGAGAGATTGTTTATCTAATCTAAATTAATTAACTACTAAACTAAAGACTCTAAGACAAAGAAGAATGAATTTGGAAAATAACTTGGGAAAAACTCAGTTGATTTAGATGATACCCTAGGAAGAATCCACCTAGACTTCACTTGTTATCTAACACTGAACCATATGATTTATTCACTTAATTTAATCCGTAAGACTCCCTAACGTATATTAAACCCTCTCTCGAGGCGAATAACGTCTAACCCTAGGTTAATTAGTGGAACTCTCGTTCTCTTATAATAACCCCCTAGAATAGCAGTAAATCGATCTATGCATTCCCATATTAGGTTTCACCCTAATTCGGCAAAATCTCGTCACCCTATCTCGAGGTGTGCGATCAACTCCGCTTAATTATGTTAGATCTACTCTTAGGCAGGGTTTATTCCTCCTCCACCTAAGCACATTAAATTTGGATTAAGCTCACATAATTAAGAACAAACTAAGTGTTTATCATATAATTCAGAAAATAATAACAAGATTCATCATAGGTTTCATCCCCTTCGGGTATCCGAAGGGTTTAGTTCATAACAATAAAAGAAAACATCTCAAGAGAAAAGATAAAACAAAACATAAGAAATCCCTAAAACTCCCTGAAGGAATTGAAGGAGAAATCCTTCGTCTTGAGCATAATTCTGGCTTCTTGAGATGGATCAACTGGCTATCCCTGAGTGAATCCCCACAAATCTGCTTTCTCTGACCTAGCACGACGCCCCTAGACGATGGCTTTGGGCTCCTTGGCCTAGCTAACCGCCCTGACAAAAGCCCTGGCAGAAGGCTTCTGCTGAACTCCCCGATTAAGTTGCCCCTTAGGGTATTTATATAGGCTTTGAGATGCCTTGCTTGGCCCCTAAGTATCCTAATTCAAATAGGATTCCTATTTGGGTGTTTGAATAGGCTTTGGAATGCCTTTCTTTGCCTCCAAGTATCCAAATCCGAGTAAAACTCCTCTTGGCCGCGGCAGGGACACGGCCATGGCACACGCCCGTGTGAATCGTGGTCAGGCCGTGTGGACTTCGTTGATGAGGCACGTGGTCCAGACCGTGTTCGAGATCTTTAAGGAGGCACGGCCGTGTGATCTTTGGTCCAGGCTGTGTCGATTTCATGCTTTGGCCTATTTGTCCCGTTTTAAGCCCGTTTTGCGTTCTTTTCATCCCCTGGTGCTTTTCTAAGTATATATCATGAAAAGAAAGGATTAAGAGCACCAAATTACATAAAATAAGGGATAATTCATCCAAAAGCATACTAAATGTGGGCCTAAAATGTGTCACTATTTCGGTTTATCAAATACCCCCACACTTAAGCTTTTGCTTGTCCTCAAGCAAAATTCTCAACTCATAATTAAAACGAACTTCCCTCAATTCATAATAGTCATTAAAAGTGTTTCATCATAATTCAGAGATAATTCATACATGGATAATTCAACTCAAAGAGTCCTAAAGATTCAAACAGTCTAAGTCATACATTTGTAGCACAAAACATAGGTGTTTCCCTTCATCTAAACAATTACCTCTGATTTAAAATTGACAAGGATTGACATCCTTACTTAAAGATTCATGCAAACCACTCAAAGTGTTTAAGGTTCAAAATTAGGCACTCAAAAGTCGAACATGAAAAGTTAATCCCATAGGCTTGCATGAAAATCAAATCTCCACCACTATAATATGAGATGATACACAAATCAAAAGGTCTTTAACAGGGTTGTAACGGGGCTTAGGTTAAAGGTGTGGATAAAGGCTAAATTAGAGGGTTAGAATCGAGATTGACTTGACAAATTACCTAACTAGAAAAATGAATTAATCCTTAATAATCACATAAACTTGTAATACTAATAATACAAGCTTTTTCTTCAAGATGTGGAATTTAAATATGTAAGCTCACTTAATTATAAGACTAATAATGAATATACTTCATCATTTTTTTTTAAGAAAAAATCATTAAATATTTACAATAATAAGAAAGTACTTTAACAACTAAAATATAGAACATAGTTAGGTAACCGCTCAAAATCAAATCTTGACAAAAAGGGTAGTCAAGAAGAATGGTGATAACAAATACAAAGGGTTTTGGGTTAATATTAGTGGGTGAGTCAATAAAAAGGGTCGTTAGGATCAAAGGGGTTCATTACGGGTTAATTATGAAGGTAGGCTTTTTATGGAGTAAGTGGGTTAAATCTTAGGTGCCTTTATCATTTCTGTATATCAAATCAAAAAGTGTGGTCTCGACATGTATAATCGATGCAAGTTCTAGAATAACATATCAATGTTGACACACTCATAATCAATAAAGTGAGCAAGAAAAAGAATTTATGCTCTATAAGGCTCAAAATCTCACAAAAATTATGGGTGTTTTGATGTCAACCTCGTAAATTTCAAACTTCAAAGTAATATTTAAATTCAGGTAGACATCCTAAAAAAATTTTAATTCTTGAAAAATGGACTTATCATGCCTGATTCTCTAGTATTCTTAGAATTTATTATCAATGCACAATTATCAATGACTTACTCTAAAACATATCAATAAAAATCATAAATCATCAGAAATTTCATTCTAATCATAATATGAGAAACTTACTTTAAGACAAGGCATAATTCAGGGATTTTCAAATAATACTATAGTTAACCCCCCCACACACACACTTAAGATGTACATTGCCCTCAATGTACAAAGATAGATAATAGCAAAATAATCATAAAATCATAAGATAGGGAGAGAAGTGAAACTTCCTGAATTTTGGATGAAGTCAATGAAAAGAAACCGGATAGGATTGGAGGTGAACGTGGGAAAGCGTCTCGAACCGTTAGAGTCCTCGAAGCAGCCGTCCTAATTTTATTGTATCCTAAGCTAAATCTAAATGGAATGAATAATAAGAATAAAATAATAAAGAAAATAAAATAAAAATAAAAGAAATAAAAATAAAAATAAAAATAAAAATAAAAATGAAAGTAAATAATGGAAAATGAACAAAAGAAAAACAACTGGAAAAGAAAAAGGAAGAAGGGGGTTAAATAAGATTTATGGATCTGGTGGTTGCCCCCGCCCTTGTACCTTCCTGTGGTGGCCACACGACCACGGCCACGGCCGTGTGTAAGGCCGTGTGGTCTGGAAATCTGCACTTTGGTTAGTTTATAGTTAGGTGCTAAAAAGGGAAAATAAAAGTAAAAGAAGAAAAAAATGTAAAAATTAATAGGGTTAGTGCTCGGGTTGCCTCCCGAGAAGCGCTCGTTTATAGTCTTAAGCTAAACTTTACCTTTCATTCGTATGGTCAAGGTGGTTTGAGTAGGTGAAAATCCTTTCTCATGCGATCAATTCGGTTGTGGATATAAAGTTTAAGTCGAGTAATGTTTACCTCAAAAGTGTTGAATTTAGGATTGCTTACCTCGACTGTGCCGTATAGGAAGACATTAAGTACCTCAAAAGTGATTTATTCGTTTGTCTTGAGGTCTGAATTGGTGATTCGAGGGTCTTCCTTATTCAACAATACCTGATCCCCTATTTTGAAGTGATTTGTTGTTCCTATCAGCTCGTCTGGGGTTTCCTTCGGTTTCACTTTGTGTTTTCCTAGTTTTTCTTTAAAGTGTGTTTTCCGCTTGTCTAGTTCGTCGACCTTAAGGCTTCGTTCCTCATATAGTTCTTCTTTATTGGCACAAGGTCTATGATCCGCTCCGCTTGTAGCTTTGTGGTGTTTCTGCAATGAAGGTTGAACAAGTTGGTTATCAACTGAATTTACTTTCTCACCTTTATCACTTGATGTTCTGGCCGAATCAAGAGCTTGAAGAGTGACTATCTCGTCGCCTACACGAAGTATGAGTTCACTTGCATAGATATCAATTTTAGCTCTGGCGATTGCTAAAAAGGGTCTTCCTAAAATTAAAGGAATATTATTGTCCTCATCCATGTCTAAAACGACAAAGTCTCACGGGAATACGAATTTATCAATTTTGATTAGAACATTTTCTATTATACCCCTAGGAATTACGATAGTTTTATCGTTAATTGGATGCTCATCCTAGTTTGTTTCGGTTTCCCTAGACCTAGTTGTTTAAAAGCAGTTTATAAGGCATAACATTTATGCTTGCTCCTAAATCGGCTAACGCATTTTCTATAGATAAACTACCAATTATGCATGGAATTGTAAAACTCCTGGTTCTTTTAATTTCTGTGGTAGTCTATTTTGTAGAATTACCGAGCATTTTGCGTTGAGTTCCACATGTGATTCCTCGTCTATCCTTCGCTTTTTCGTTAACAGCTCCCTTAAAAATTTTCTAGAGTCTGGTATCTGCGAAAGAGCTTCGAGTAGAGGTAAGTTAATATGTAATTTCTTTAAAAGTTTAAGAAACTTACCAAACTGTTCCTCTGTATCATCTCTCTTTAATGCTTCGGGGTAAGGTATGCGAGGTTGGTACTCTTTGATTACCGGTTTTGGCTTTTCTCGTGTTACCTCTACTTTACCTTCTTCTACCTCGTGTTCTTGTATTGAGTTGGGTTCATCTAACCCTTTACTATCATGAGCTGTGATGGTTTGAATTTGCTCTTTTAGGTTAGTTTCAGTGTTGCTTGGCAAGCTTTCTTGTAGTTGTTTTGAGATCAGCTTCGCAAGTTGTCCAACTGACTTAGTAAGTTCCCCAACTTGGTTCTCGATCCCTTTGATTGATGCCTCTTGATTTTCGAGTGTTGTTTCGATGTTTTGGAGACGAGTTTCTGTGGCTGCCATGAATTTTGTCAGCATCCCTTCAATGTTCGACTCATCTTCCTATTGGTGAGGTGGTTGTTGAAAATCTGGAGGAAGTTCCGATCCTTGGCTATTTTGATCATCCCATGAGAAATTGGGATGGTACCTCCAACCTGCATTATAAGTGTCATTATAAAAATTATTTTGTGGTCTAAAATAGTTACCCGTATAGTGAGCTTGCTCGTTTTCCATGCCATATCCATAGGGTGGGTACTCAGGATTCGCCACGCCTCCTAGATTCGAGTCATATTGCATTTCTGGGTGTACCTGCGAGAGACTATACAAACCATCCATGTTTTCATTCATCATCTCTAGCTAGTTAGATAACCTGGTGACCACGTCGAGGTTGAAGACACTGGCGGCTTTTGTTGGTGTTCTCCTCATAACTTGCCACTGATAGTTATTTAGTGCCATCTCCTCTATAAACTAAAATTACCTGTCAAAGCAAATAAAAGAAAAATTAGTAAAAAAAAAATGAAACTAATAATAAAAAAAAATTATAAAAAAAATTTGGCTAAAGTAATAAAAATTAAGCTGTCTTAATATTTTAGTTCCCCGGTAACGGCGCCAAAAACTTGATCGCTGTAAATCAGATTTTTAAATTTTATAAAAAGAATGATCGAACCTGGAAACTAAATCTGACAACGATTGAGGCAAGTGCACCTATCGAACAGTAGTATAGCTTAGGCAAGACCGGATTATTGAACCCAAAGGAACTAAAAGTACTAATACTAACTTTCTTTTTATTATCTAGCCTAAAAATAAAGAGAGATTGTTTATCTAATCTAAATTAATTAACTACTAAACTAAAGACTCTAAGACAAAGAAGAATGAATTTGGAAAATAACTTGGGAAAAACTCGGTTGATTTAGATGATACCCTAGGAAGAATCCACCTAGACTTCACTTGTTATCTAACAACTTGAACCATACGATTTATTCACTTAGTTTGATCCGTAAGACTCCCTAACGTATATTAAACCCTCTCTCGAAAGCGAATAACGTCTAACCCTAGGTTAATTAGTGGAACTCTCGTTCTCTTATAATAACCCCTAGAATAGCGATAAATCGATCTATGCATTCCCATATTAGGTTTCACCCTAATCCGGCAAAATCTCGTCACCCTATCTCAAGGCGTGCGATCAAATCCGCTTAATTATGTTGGATCTACTCTTAGGCAGGGTCTATTCCTCCTCCACCTAAGCATATTAAATTTTGATTAAGCTCACATAATTAAGAACAAACTAAGTATTTATCATATAATTCAGAAAATAATAACAAGATTCATCATAGGTTTCATCCCCTTCGGGTATCCGAAGGGTTTAGTTCATAACAATAAAAGAAAACATCCCAAGAGAAAAGATAAAACAAAACATAAGAAATCCCTAAAACTTCCTGAAGGAATTGAAGGAGAAATCCTCCGTCTTGAGTATAATTCTAGCTTCTTGAGATGGATCAACTGGCTATCCCTGAGTGAATCCCCACAAATCTGCCTTCTCTGGCCTAGCACGACGCCCCTAGACGATGGCTTTGGGCTCCTTGGCCTAGCTAACCGCCCTGACAAAAGCCCTGGTAGAAGGCTTCTGCTGAACTCCCTAATTAAGTTTCCCCCTAGGGTATTTATATAGGCTTTAAGATGCCTTGCTTGGCCCCTAAGTATCCTAATTCAAATAGGATTCCTATTTGGGTGTTTGAATAGGCTTTGGAATGCCTTTCTTTGCCTCCAAGTATCCAAATCCGTGTAAAACTCCTCTTGGTCGCGGCAGGGACACGGCCATGGCACACGCCGTCGTGTGAATCGTGGTCGGTAGCAGTGTGGACTTCGTTGATGAGGCACGGCCATGTAAATCATGGTCCGGACCGTGTTCGAGATCTTTAAGGAGGCACGCACGCGTGTGATCTTTGGTCCAGTAGTGTCGATTTCATGCTTTGGCCCATTTGTCCCGTTTTAAGCCCGTTTTGCGTTCTTTTCATCCCCTGGTGCTTTCGTGAGTATATATCATGAAAAGAAAGGATTAAGAGCACCAAATTACATAAAATAAGGTATAATTCATCCAAAAGCATACTAAATGTGGGCCTAAAATGTGTTACTATTTCGGTTTATCAAGGACTAAAATGTGAAAATGATAAAACTAAAAGGACTTGGTGTGAAATAGCAGCAAGTAGGGGTTGTAGAAAGGTATTGAATAATTCGGCTGAAATTAGTTGTGGTTAAAAATGGTTAAACTGTGTGCTTTGGACTTGGGGACTAAATTGCATAAAAGTGAAATATTGGGGGTAATTTTTTAAAAATGCCTAAAAGGACTTAATTGTATAAAATGATTTAATTTTTGCTGTTGGTATTAGTTAATTAAATGAAATTATTATTTTAGATCAAGAACGTGTTGAAAACCGAGGAATAGATAAAGTAGTTGAATAGTCCCTATACTTTTGTCATCGCTAAAGATTAGTCCGGTAAGTTCGATCGATTTATTTTAATACAATTTAAATGAATATTATATGAACTTTTTTGTTATATGCTAGATAATGTATTTGATGCTTGTAATTGAGAACGAAAGTAATGAACTGTTATAGCCTTGATCATTGATGAAATATCCTTAGCAGGATGAATGTAGGATAGAGTACGATTGGCATGCCAATAGATTATTTTGCGTGCGGTATGGGATTGATATGAGATGTGATGATGACTCTGTATATCTTCTGTTTATTGAATACACCGAAGTTTTGCATTTGTTGTGGACTATCGTGTTATATTTTAGTGTTTTTTTGGCGTGTTACCAGGGGCGAACGTTAGCCTACTTGGTGCCAAGGCGTGTTATCGGTTGGATTAGCTCATATGAGCGTTTGGCATGTTCTCGAATGGTTAATCGTATTTGTGTATCGTTCATCAAGCATTGATTATTAATTCATTTTAACATTTGAGTATTTCTTACCTGTTGTGATCTGTGAGTGACAGGAATTCTTTTATTAGTCTTGTGACTGGAACTCTATTCATTAATCTATTATTTGAATTATGGTGTTTAAATTTAGTAAGTTATATCGTTTTATCGACGAACTTACTAAGCTTTATGTAAGCTTACTCGTGTTCTTGTTTTCTTTGTAGGCTACGTTTTGTTGAACCGGGAGATCGGGTCAACTTAAGAAATCACACTATCCGGAAACTCTTTGGGTAGACTTTGTAAACATCTTGGCTTATATGGCATGTAATAGGAGTTTAAGTTGTGTGAGTAATGATTTAATGGCTTGTTGTGTAGATAGCTTGCTTATACATGGATGTAGTTTAAACTTTGATACATGCTTTGATGGTGTCTATCTAAGCTCAAGTGATGGTTATATGTATCAAATGGTAAGTGTTAACTTATATGTATGCTAAGAATAGTCAAAAGTAATGGTATGGAAGTAACTAAGTATTAATTTGTTGATTGCTTGAGTTGAAATAAGTTGGACTTGGTATGAATGTTAATGATTTGGTAATTAACTTGTGGTGTCAATGATGACACATTGGTTAGATATTTAAGTGTTTGAATGTGTGTTATTAATGTCTTTTATAGTAGGTGAGTTTTGATGTGAATTGAATATTGATAAGGTGAGATCTTACCATTTCTAAGAAAAGTATCGATACTTTGGCATTTGGTATCGATACTTGATCAAATGAACAGTTTTAAAAATAAACAGAATGCCAAAATGGTATCGATTTTTACTTAGATATAGATACTTTTTCATAACTATCGATACCATTAAATAATTATCGATACCCATTGTTTACAACAAAAATAGAATTGAACTTTGGTATCGATTTCCAGATATGTATCGATTAGGTATCGATACCTACTATAGTTTTGGAAAATTTATAGTTTTCTCCCTGAATTCTTTGAGTTGTTTCAAATTGTTCCCTGATCGTTTCTAAAATTATTTTTAGGGCCTCGTAGGCTTGATTTAAGGTCTATAGTTGCATAATTTATCCTAAACTTAATTATTCAAGAATCTATGTTAATTTTTTTAATTGTAAACCATAATGCTATCTATAATGTAATGTTCTCAATTGTACAGTAATACACTGTAATCCTGATTCGATAACGGGTACGGGTTATGGGTGTTACATAAGTACCTCTACTTGAAAGTTTACATAAGAAAGTCAGGGTAAGGACTCACCTGATTCTCACCTATTGCAATTCTAATTTCCAGACTCAATCATCCCTCTCAAACCAACAGCAACCACTGCTTAGAAACATAATTTCACTGTTACAACTCTTATGCATACAATTTACTCATTATCTCAATTGTTGACAACCTCATGCAAAACCTTGTACTTAAAGCTTTATTTTTCATATAATTCTTACGGTTTTATTCTCTCAGAACTTAACATGCAGAGCTGAAATACTTACCTAGGAATGGAATAACCACTGATTAGACCCAGAATCACAATTTCCCAACTTAATGTGGAAGAGGTACATTCAGACTTAAGGAAAGAATCAGAGAGCACCACTTAAGGAGAAAGAAGAGGAAGAAGAAGAAGAACCTCTTTCACAATCCATCACACTCATATATATATGACCCCACCTGATTAGTGGATATTAAGAAGTGTCACACGTTTTAGAATTTGGCTTCTTAATGGTCTACAATATCCGCGAGAAACATAAATAAGTATCTTGCATTCACAATTATCTGGCTAGGCTATCCAGTTGATTTCTAATGAATTTACTCATAATCTAACTAGTACAGTACTCTAGACGAACAAAGTGTATAATACCCATGGCGATAATTCAATCCATACTTACTCTTTATCACATAACACAAACATCTCCTTAACATAGTGAAATTGTAACACCCCAAACCCGGCCTATGCGGTATGACCGGATCTGACATGTCACATGAAGAAAATATTTGTGACTTTTACTAATAATTAACGTTATTAGGTCATGTTTAAGAAAAATAAATTACTACAAATTTTAAGAGTTTGATTGGTGAATCGAAATTTGAACTAGTATACTTTACTACCGGGACTTTTGAAAATATTGTTGATAATTCGAAGGAAAATCCAAGTTAAATTATTTGTACAAGTTTGTTATGAAATCCGTTTATTGTTAATTTTTAAGAAAACCATTGTTTATGATCTCAGAAAAATCCCCGTTTAAAAACAATTCAAGAAAAATTTAAAAAAAATACGTCAAAACATAAAGCAAATTAAAAATTCCATAGGCCTTATTACAACTTTAAACCCAAAATAGTAAAAGTAACGAAATAAAGCGGAAAAGAAATTTACTAATGTTCGAAAATATTATTCCAAAAGTATGGCCTCCACCGAGTCATCCATGGCCCCAAGTCCTCATTACGGAGCATTACCTGCAAGGGTTAAGAAAAAAGGGGGTGAGTCACAAGAACTCAGTGTATAATCCCCTTACCGTCATCCACTGGGCCTGAACCCGCATAGCATAATCTTGGGACTAAGCCCATTTACATAGTAATAATTAAAATGAAGTATATGTATGCAACCCAACCCATCCATCCATCACACCTGTGGGGATCAAGTCTACCCACCCCGCCGCTCACACCAAAATTTGCAGTCAAACTGCTATCATATAGTATTTTTGTGGTCAAGCCACTGAAATCATATTTAAGCACAATAATATACAAATTGTGGCAATGCCACCAAAGCTACATCTTGCTCTCCATACAATTTTTCCCATCCCATGCAATATGTAAAAATGCTACGTACATAATAATATAACATAAAACATCCACATATAAATATCAACCATTAATCAAGTAATTTATTAAAGTGAATCGGCCCATTATAGTTCTTTGGAAATTCGGCCCACTAAGGCATTCTAGCAAATCGACCCGTAGGGGCATTTTGGTAAATCGGCCCATAGGGGTATTTTCGTAAATCGGCCCATAGGGGCATTTTCGTAATTTAGCAATTTAATACCGATTTTGACAGATCTTTAGAAATAATATTAATTTAAACAAGTTACTTGATTTATGTCATATTATGATCTTTAACTCTGTAAATAATAACGATCTACTTTTCCAACATAATATCGAATCCCGAATCTACGGATTTCGGTGTGAGATTACACACCTGATTACAGTAAGACTAAACCTTCTTGATCGTTTCAGACCTAAATCACCATTACACTCGATTAACCAACAAACGAGGTTTTATTAATCTAAATCAGACGATCTAATGAAATGCTTACCCTTAATATCGTGAACGACCACGATTTGTCTATTCTCACCGGATGATGGTCCACAACCCGGTGGGAAATCCTGAACTGCCGATACCGCCCTACGTTTGAACTTAGGAGTAGGAATTGCAAATCCACTACTTTTGTGTTCTCCTATCACTTTTCCTTTCAAAACGTTACCACTCGCCTCCATTGGAAAAAAAGTCTTGGTCAGAAAAATACTACTATGAGAGAAAGTAGTTGTTTAGGGGTAGGATTTGGCTTACCACTACTTCCGAAGAACCAACGAGTAAAGAAAACGAGCGATTTAATCCCTATAACAATCGGTTAGTCAAATCTATCATTCCGTTTTAACGGAATAACCAAGTATTGAGAGATCGAAATAATCCATAAAGAAACTCCTTACCTTAACGATAATAGATCCGACTTACACCGATTGACTTAAGACTAGAGATGAATCGGCAAGGATGTGATATTCGGCCAGCCCATTAGAATACTATAAGAAGAAAATGATCAAGATTTGAGAGTTTGAGAGGGGATGATATTTCGGTTTAGAACAAAGTGAAACAACCGAATAGTGATGGACACACATTCGGCTAGGAAGAAAAGAAAATGAAAGGAAAAGAACGAAGCCACTTACTCGATTCAACCAAAGAAGAAATGCCCAACACTCAAGATGGAAAAGAGAGAAGATGATAAAGATTCAGCTATTGAAGAGAAAGGAACAAGGAAGGTTCGGCCACAAAGTAGTGTCGATTTAAGAGAAAAGGAGAATGGTTGAGGAAATGGTAAAAAAAAAAAAGAAAAGAAGTGATGGACAAAGGAGTATTAGAGAGGTTCGGCTATTATCAAAAGAAAATGAACCAAAATGGATTGAGTGTTTTGGTCATTTTGTGTTTTGGCAACAAAGGAAAAAGATTGGAAAAAAATGCATAAAAATGTTAAAAGAAAACCAACCTTTCATGCACAATCTTGCAAATAAGCTATAGGAATTTCGGCTCTCCCTTCCCCCTAACAAAACCGTGTGCCCATAACACCCAAAAAATGATGGTTGACCAAAAATATTCTTTCCCAAACACCTTCCACAAAATCGGCCAACATGTCCCCTCCCTTACCTTTTTCCTTTATGTCTTTCCTTATTCTTCCCTTGTTTCTCTCCTTACTCTTCTCCCTTGTGTTCTTTCCTTCAATAAAAAGTCTTCCTTACCATCTTTGATGCCACGGCCGACACTTACCATATAGCACAAAAAAAAATTTTAATCCAAAATATTTGCACTAGGTGCGATTCGAACCCAAGTTCTCCCCTCTGTCATTTCACGCCACAACCACCTTGCCAATGTTCCATTTGTGCTAGCAAAATTACATACTTAATTCCTTAAGCCTTGATGCCACTTACCTTCTCTCCTTAAAGTGCTTAAACACAAAAATTTTGCTAAGGCCCAACTCAATCCCAAGTCTTCTTAGGGCCCCTAAACATACACAATTAACACTATTGACTAGCCTATCGCATGGTATAATGTAAAACATAAATTCCCGAATCTCAGGATGTTACAATTCTACCCCCTTAAAGAAATTTCGGCCTCAAAATTTACCTGATTAGAAGAGATGAGGATATTGCTGCCGGATCGTGTCCTCCGGCTCCCATGTAGCTTCCTCTAACCCGTGATTACGCCATAATACTTTGACCAATGGAACTGACTTCTTTCTCAGCACCTTAATATCCCGATCTAAAATCTGCACTGGCTCTTCTTCAAAAGACAAGTCAGGTCTTATCTCAACTTCTTCCACTGGCACAACATGAGATGGATCCAAACAATAACGCCTTAACATCGAGACATGGAATACGCTATGTATCTGACTTAACTCCGGAGGTAACTCAAGCTGATAAGCCACTGGCCCAACACGCTTTAATACACGGTAAGGTCCGATGAACCTAGGGCTCAACTTGCCTTTTCGCCCAAATCTTAAGATCTTCTTCCAAGGTGAGGCCTTCAAAAAGACCTGATCACCCATAGAGAACTCTATCTCCCTTCCGCTCGATCCGCGTGCACGATTTCATCTCGTCCAAGCTTCTTTTACCGCGTGCGAATTACCTTAACTTTTCCTCCATCTCCGAGATCAACTCTGGACCCAATAATCACGCTCCTCAACTCGGTCCGGCAAGTAGAGTACGACACCTCACGACCATACAACGCCGTAGGTGCCATCCGGATCTTTGGATTGATAGTCGTTGTTGTATGCAAACTCGCCAACGGTAGAAAATCTTCCCAGCTACCCTTGAAGTCGATCACACAGCCTCTTAACATGTCTTCTAGAATCTGGATTACTTTCTCCGACTGCCCATCAGTCTACGGATGAAACACCGTACTGAAATTTAGCCTTGTACCCAGAGCTTCATGTAGAGCCTTCCAGAACCGTGATGTAAACCTAGGATCCCTATCCGATATAATCGACACTGGTACCCCATGCAACCTCACGACTTCTGCTATATACAACTTGGCCAACTTCTGCAACGTATAATCCGTACGAACAGGTAGGAAATGGGCAGACTTCATTAACCGATCCACTATCACTCATACTGAATCTTTCTTAGTAGGCGTTAAGGGTAACCCACTAACAAAGTCCATCGTTATCCTTTCCCATTTCCATAGTGGGATTTTCACTGGTTGTAACAACCCTGAAGGCAGTTGATGCTCCGCCTTCACCTACTGACATGTCAAGCACTTACTCACGAAGTCAGTAACCTCCCGTTTCAATCCTGGCCACCAATACTGCTCATGGAGGTCTTGGTACATTTTCTTTCCTCTGGGGTGCATAGCATATGGGCTACTATGCGCCTCACGCAGAATCATTTGTCTCAATTCTGAATCCCTGGGCATACAAACTCTTCCGCGGAAACACAATACTCCATCACTATTTAATCCAAAATCCCCTATCTCACCACTTTCCACTTGCTGAAGTCGAGAACCCAACCTATCATCTAATAACTGATTTTCCTTAATCTGGATTACCCATGTCGGCTTCACTTGAAGTTCGGCTAACAGACTACCATCTTCATAGAGGCTGAGATGAGCGAACATCGCTCTCAAATCTGATATCACCTTACGACTCAACGCATCTGCCACTACGTTAGCTTTACCTGGGTGATACTCGATTGAGAAGTCATAATCCTTCAACAATTCTATCCACCTTCGTTGTCTTAAGTTCAACTCCTTTTGGGTAAGGAGGTACTTCAGACTCTTATGATCCGTGTAGATAATCGACTTCTCCCCGTACAGATAGTGTCTCCAAATCTTCAGAGCAAACACCACTCCAGCTAACTCCAAATCATGAGTGGGATAGTTTACCTCATGCGGCCTTAATTGACGAGATGTATAAGCTGCCACTTTTCCCCTTGCATCAACACACATCCTAAGCCTGTGTGTGACGCATCACAATATAACAATAAACTCTTTACCACTTTTAGGTTGAATCAATACCGGCGCTTTCGCTGTCGAATCTTCTTGATTTCTCAAAGCTCTCTTCTTTGCTTCGACCACACAAACGGTACTCCTTTACGCATAGCAATGGCTTAGTTAGGGTGCGGCAATCAACGAAAACCCCTCAACGAATCGCTTTGTAATACCTAGCCAAACCTAGAAAACTCTAAATTTCGCCCACGACGACTTGGTGGCTTCCAATCCAACACAGCCTCGACCTTCCAGGGATCAACTCTAATTCCTTCGGCAGACACAACATGCCCCAAAAAGGTCACCTCCTTCAACCAAAATTCACACTTACTGAATTTGGCATACATCTACTTCTCCCTCAAAATCTGCAAGACTACCCGTAGATGCGAATCATGCTCTTCTTCAGTCTTTGAGTACACTAGGATGTCATCTATGAACACAACCACAAACCGGTCTAGGTAAGGTTGGAAGACTCGGTTCATCATGTCCATAAATGCAGATGGTGCATTAGTCAACCCGAACGGCATCACTAAGAACTCGTAATGCCCATATCGGGTTCAAAATGCAGTCTTATCAATATCCGCCTCCTTGACCCTAAGCTGATGATACCCCGATCTCAAGTCTATCTTCGAGAAAACTGAAGCTCCTCGCAGCTGATCGAACAGATCATCGATCCTCGATAACGGATACTTGTTCTTGATCGTCAACTTATTCAATTGTCTATAATCGATGCACATACGCATCGACCTATCCTTTTTCTTAACGAACAAAACCGGCGTTCCCCACGGTGACACACTTGGTCGAATAAATCCACGATCCAACAACTCCTAGATCTGAGCTTTAAGTTCCACAAGCTACTTCGGTGCCATTTGGTAAGGAGCAATGGACACCAGAGCCGTTCCTGGCAACAGCTCAATACCAAATTCTACCTCCCGATCTGGAGGCAATCCTGGAAGCTCCTCGGGAAAGACGTCTGAAAACTCTTTCACCGTTCTAACATTCTCTCGACGACTCTTTGACATCCAAAGCACTGATAAAGGCTAAGAACGCTCCACACCCCTTTCACACCAACTTTTCTGCCTTTAAAGCAGATACCACATTAGACAGATAATCTATTCTTTCACCTATCATCATCACTTCCTTATCCTCTGAAGTTCTTAGTACCATCGCTTTGCAAGACACGGTCCAAGTTCGCACGATGTTTAACCATCGACCATGCCCAAAATAAGATCGAACTCCTCGAACGGCGGCTCCATCAAATCCGCTGAAATACTACCCCCCTGAACCTCTAAGGGCACATCCCTAAACAACTTATTTACTACCACCGACTATCCTAAAGGGCTAATTACAGTTGTTTCTCTAGCAGTAATCTCATATTTAATATTCAGAGTTCCAGACACAGCACATGCAACATACGAATGAGTGAATCCAATGTCTATCAAAGCGGTAAAGGTACATCGAGATATGAAGAACGCATCGGTTATGACATCCGGTGCATCGCCATCCTCTCGATGTCGATCGCATAGACCAACCCCGGCCGCCTCGCCTCAGTGTTACCCCTATTACACGGTACCTCTGGTGCACCCGACCTCGTCCTACGCCATTACCACCTCGACTGGCCCACGGCCTCTCGGCGGCTGCCGAGCGCCCCTGCCGGGCCGTGCAAATGCATTACTGAACTACCCGAGTGCGAGCGGGCTCTCGAGGGCAATCCTAAACCGATGGTCTTTGGAACCACATCTCAAATAACCACCGGTTCTCTTCCCAAAGATTCACTGAGTGAAGTTTCCCACATCCAACACAAGGTCAGAATCGATTGGTATTAGCTTGAACTCTTACTCGAGCTGGCTCCTCATTCCTAGGCCTTTTCTGAAACCCTCTAGCAGGACCTGAGTACCCAGAGTCTCTCTTGTTCCTGCCACTATCCTTGTCTCGGTTTTGCCGTTCCGAGTGTTTAACCTCCTCAGCTATTTTAGCTTTTTCCACAAGTGTGGCAAAATTCCTCTCCTTCTGTGGGGCTATCAGTACCCGCAACTCATCACGCAACCCGTCCTCAAAACACACACAACGTTCATAATCATTCGGCACTATTCCCCGGGCATACCGACTCAGACGTAGAAATTCCGCCGTATCTCGCCACACAGATATATACCTCCTGGACCGGTTCAGAATTCCTTCCTTCGGGCATCCACATAGCTAGCCCCGACATATTTTCCCTGGAATGCTGTCTTGAAGAATTCCCAGGTAATACGATCAGCCTGAGTGCTTTCCCGAATAGTGAGCCACCACCGATCGCCTCATCTCTCGATGTGACACAACCCCTTTCGGTTTACGCAATGGTAGTGCAATCCGGGTCGTCCATAATCCGCTCCACCGCCTCAAGCCGCATTCGCTACACTTGGGGCTACACCCGAAATACCCTAAATACTTGGCCCCATTCTATCTCGAAGTCACTCGATATCGAACCACGAGTATCGACCAGGTTCGCCCGGCGACCCTTTCCGATACCACTCCGCAACATCGCTGGGGACGAGAGCGTCGTCCTCTCTCATTCGATCGTGTGACCCAACTTCGGGCCACAGGTGACGCAGGTGCATCCATTTCCGGTATATGTCCCGATGCCTCAGATACAACTCTAGCACCTCGGCCTCTACCACGGCCACGTCTGGCGTCCACGTCCTCTAGCGCTCATGTTTGCTAAGTCGATTTAATCTGATTAAGAGTCTTATGAATCAAGATGCTTATTCAAGTGTTTATTAAATAATATTTTATGGAGTATAAGAAGTAAAGTTGTTTTCGCAAAACATATCCTAAAGTCTCAATCTCTATGGTTTCACTCCTAAAGCTAAAAGTTCTAGAGTATCTCTATTTTGTGAAGTTTTCTTACTACAGGTCATACCACAATAATCATAAAATGAAAACAAAACTTACTGACTTGGTGCCGGATACCCGTTGCGCCATACTTCCTTTGAAACATGTATTTATAAATCGAATTTCAAGCAGTTTTAGAAAACATTTTTGAACCCAAACCACAGTCGAGTTTTGCAACTGGCTATGATACCATAAAATGTAACACCCCAAACCCGGCCTATGCGGTATGACCGGATCTGACGTGTCACATGAAGAAAATATTTGTGACTTTTACTAATAATTAACGTTATTAGGTCATGTTTAAGAAAAATATATTACTACAAATTTTAAGAGTTTGATTGGTGAATCGAAATTTGAACTAGTATACTTTACTACCGTGACTTTTGAAAATATTGTTGATAATTCGAAGGAAAATCCAAGTTAAATTATTTGTACAAGTTTGTTATGAAATCCGTTTATTGTTAATTTTTAAGAAAAACCATTGTTTATGATCTCAGAAAAATCCCCGTTTAAAAACAATTCAAGAAAAATTAAAAAAAAATACGTCAAAACATAAAGCAAATTAAAAATTCCAGAGGCCTTATTACAACTTTAAACCCAAAATAGTAAAAGTAACGAAATAAAGCGGAAAAGAAATTTACTAATGCTCGAAAATATTATTCCAAAAGTATGGCCTCCACCGAGTCATCCATGGCCCCAAGTCCTCATTACGGAGCATTACCTGCAAGGGTTAAGAAAAAAGGGGGTGAGTCACAAGAACTCAGTGTATAATCCCCTTACCGTCATCCACTGGGCCTGAACCCGCATAGCATAATCTTGGGCCTAAGCCCATTTACATAGTAATAATTAAAATGAAGTATATGTATGCAACCCAACCCATCCATCCATCACACCCCCGACCGACCCAATCACACCTGTGAGGATCAAGTCAACCCACCCATTGCTCACACCAAAATTTGCAGATCAAACTGCTATCATATAGTATTTTTGTGGTCAAGCCACCAAATCATATTTAAGCACAATAATATACAAATTGTGGCAATGCCACTGTGCTACACTACTCTCCATACAATTTTTCCCATCCCATGCAATATGTAAAATGCTACGTACATAATAATATAACATAAAACATCCACATATAAATATCAACCATTAATCAAGTAATTTATTAAAGTGAATCGACCCATTATAGTTCTTTGGAAATTCGGCCCAATAAGGCATTCTAGCAAATTGGCCCGTAGGGGCATTTTGGTAAATCGGCCCATAGGGGCATTTTGGTAAATCGGCCCATAGGGGCATTTTCGTAAATCAGCCCATAGGGGCATTTTCGTAAATCGGCCCATAGGGGCATTTTCGTAATTTAGCAATTTAATACCGATTTTGACAGATCTTTAGAAATAATATTAATTTAAGCAAGTTACTCGATTTATGCCATATTACGATTTTTAACTCTGTAAATAATAACGATCTACTTTTCCAACATAATATCGAATCTCGAATCTACGGATTTCGGTGTGAGATTACACACCTAATTACGGTAAGGACTAAACCTTCTTGATCGTCGGCACCTAAATCACCATTACACTCGATTAACCAAAAAACGAGGTTTTATTAATCTAAATCAGAAGATCTAATGAAATGCTTACCCTTAATATCGTGAACGACCACGATTTGTCTATTCTCACCAGATGATGGTCCACAACCCGATGGGAAATCTCGAACTGCCGATACCGCCCTATGTTTGAACTTAGGAGTAGGAATTGCAAATCCACTCCTTTCGTGTTCTCCTATCGCTTTTCCTTTCAAAACGTTACCACTCGCCTCCATTGAAAAAAAAGTCTCGGTCAGAAAAATACTACTATGAGAGAAAGTAGTTGTTTAGGGGTAGGATTCGGCTTACCACTACTTCTGAAGAACCAACGAGTAAAGAAAACGAGCGATTTAATCCCTATAGCAATTGATTAGTCAAATCTATCATTCCGTTTTAACGGAATAACCAAGTATTGAGAGATCGAAATAATCCATAAAAAAACTCCTTACCTTAACGATAATAGATCTGACTTCCACCGATTGACTTAAGACTAGAGATGAATCGGCAAGGATGTGATATTCGGCCAACCCACTAGAATACTATAAGAAGAAAATGATCAAGATTTGAGAGTTTGGGAGGGGATGATATTTTGGTTTAGAACAAAGTGAAACAACCGAATAGTGATGGACACACATTCGGCTAGGAAGAAAAGAAAATGAAAGGAAAAGAACGAAGCCACTTACCCGATTTAACCAAAGAAGAAATGCCCAACACGCAAGATGGAGAAGAGAGAAGATGATAAAGATTCAGCTATTGAAGAGAAAGGAACAAGGAAGGTTTGGCCACAAAGTAGTGTCAATTTAAGAGAAAAGGAGAATGGTTGAGGAAATGGTAAAAAAAAAAGAAAAGAAAAGAAGTGATGGACAAAGGAGTATTAGAGAGGTTCGGCTATTATCAAAAGAAAATGAACCAAAATGGATTGAGTGTTTTGGTCATTTTGTGTTTCGGCAACAAAGGAAAAAGATTGGAAAAAAATGCACAAAAATGTTAAAAGAAAACCAACCTTTCATGCACAATCTTGCAAGCTATAGGAATTTCGGCTCTCCCTTCCCTCTAACAAAACCGTGTGCCCATAACACCCAAAAGACGATGGTTGACCAAAAATATTCTTTCCCAAACACCTTCCACAAAATCGGCCAACATGTCCCCTCCCTTACCTTTTTCCTTTATGTCTTTCCTTATTCTTCCCTTGTTTTTCTCCTTACTCTTCTCCATTGTGTTCTTTCCTTCAATAAAAAGTCTTCCTTACCATCTTTGATGCCATGGCTGACACTTACCATATAGCACAAAAAAAAATTTAATCCAAAATATTTGCACTAGGTGGGATTCGAACCCAAGTTCTCCCCTCTGCCATTTCACGCCACAACCACCCTGCCAATGTTCCATTTGTGCTAGCAAAATTACATACTTAATCCTTAAGGCTTGATGCCACTTACCTTCTCTCCTTAAAGTGCTTAAACACAAAAAATTTGCTAAGGCCCATCTCAATCCCAAGTCTTCTTAGGGCCCCTAAACATACACAATTAACACTATTGACTAGCCTATCGCATGGTATAATGTAAAACATAAACTCCCGAATTTCAGGATGTTACAGGAATATCATGAAATAAAATCCTTACATGCTTATGTGGTGGTTACTATACGCCCATACTTGTACGCCACAATAAGCCATTGGGCGGATTACACTTCACTAGACAAACTATTCTATTACTGTATGCCAAAACCTTAAACCTACTAGATCTGGGGTGTTACAACAACTGCAATGGCTTCAGCCTCAATACAGGTATTTATATTAATCCATATACCAGTTCCATCCACTAAAATCCTATAATGATCCCTTACAACCACCCCATACCTAGCACTATTCCCACCAAAGGCACCATCATAGAAAACCTTAACTGAGCCCTCTTCTGGTGGAATCCAGCCTTCATTTCACTTTACTGTTGTTCCTTGATTCTCCATTCTCTCCATTGCTCTCAAGTTTCAGCAACAGCTCAATTTAAAATCTCAACAACAGCCATTGACTGAACTTTATGTCCTTTAAAAACAAATTTACATATCTCCTTCCAAATAGCCCAAAACGCATGACTAATAACAATAGACACCCATTGTTTCTCCCTAGCCCGCCACTTATTATTATTAACAACAACTACAAGTCTATCATCAAATGTAGTAATTATCTCTTTATCCACTTTATGCCCCATCGAAACCAAGTACAAATTGTCCAGTCATATAACAACAACATATGTTTAATAGTTTCCACTACATTACCATAAATCGAGCACAATGGATTCCCTCTCACCTTTTTCTCATTAGATTGAAATTTGTGGCTAAAGCATACTTCAGTGCTCTCTATGAAAATTCCCAATTTTATTATAAATCAGAATTCTGCCTGACAAATTTCTATATCATATCATTAATCACATGAGATGAGCTTGGCACCTTAATATCATGTCTTTTAATCCCCTTTTTAATTACAAAATAGATTGAATTGACAGAATAATCACCATTGGCATTCTTAGGCCAAACAATCCTATCACTACCACTACATCTACAAATTGGAATTCTCCTAATAGCCACAAAGTCTTCCTCTGAAATCTTATCCTTAATTACATCCAAATGATACATTCCCTCTTCTTAACTCATAATTTAAGCAACTTTACGAAGGATTCCAACATTAACATTTTCTAAATTATCAGGAATTTGCAATCTAACATCAGGAATCCAATGATCATACCAAATACTCACCTTTTCACCATTAAAAACCTGTCATTGTGTTTCAAACCTAATCACCTCCCTACCCTCTAACAGACTAGCCCAAATTCAAAATGCTCTAGCACTTCTCCTAGCCTCCATAAATTTCTTATTAGAAAAATATCTACCCTTCAACACGCTCACCTATAAAGCATCAGAATGTGTAAGTAACCTCCAACATTGCTTAGCTAATAATGCTTTATTCATGACATGCATATCCTTAAAACCTAGCCCACCACACTGTTTTTGAGACGTTAATTGCTCCAATCCAATCTAATGAACTTCTCTTTCATCCTCAACCTGCCTTCAAAAAATTTAGCTACCATAAATTAATCTCATCACAAACTTTCTTAGAAAATAGAACACATTGCATCAAATAGATGGGAATGGCACTTGCAACTACTTTAATAAACATCTCTTTCCCACTTTGTGATAACAAATTTCGCTTCCAACTCTGAAGCTTTCCTATAGTCGTTTCCCTAATATGAGATACAACACAGACTTCTTTTAATCCCTAAAAGAAGGTACACCTAAATATGTACCAGGTTTATCAGCCCTAAGAATTCCCAATCTAGCTTAAACAACCCTTTTTCCGTCCATCATTTGTATTTGCACTAAAAATGATACTTGCTTTACTCAAGTTGATAGCCTGCTAATATGCATCTTCATAGTCCTTCAGTATACTATTAAGGCTATTACAATTATCATCAGTAGCTGCAAGAAAAAATAGTGAGTCATCTAAAAAAAAAGAGACATGAGACAATGTGGGACAGTCATCAGCAAAAAAGACATAAAACAATGTGGAACAATCCTTATCAATCTTAACTCCACTCAACTTCCTAGAATATTAACAATAAACAAGAAAAAGGTAAGGGGATAGAGGATCCCTTGCCTAAGACCCCTAATAGGAATAATTGTGTTAGTGTGTTTACTATTAACAACAATCTTGTAGGAAATAGAAGAGGCACTCCATTATCTAACACACCCATTTGCTATCAAAGCCTATTCCATTCAACCTTATCATATACCTTATTGATATCCACTTTAATAGCCATGCCAGCCCTCCTCCCCTTTTTTTAAGCTTCAAATAGTGGAACACTTCATTTGCAATCACCACATTATCTTGTATTTGCCTTCCTTTAACAACTGCACTTTTGATTTTGAGTAGTTAAACTTTCCATATAAGGTTTAAGCCTATTCACCAAAATCCTTGAAACAATCTTATAAGAAAAGTTGCAATAACTTATAGGCCTAAATTAGGTCACATTCTTAGGCCTAACCACCTTTAGCACAAGAGAAATCTTTGTCTCATTCATCTCCTTCAACATATACCCAGTATTAAAAGAAGCCTAACCGTAGCACACACAAACTCTGTAACGGCTCGATTTTAAGTGGTACTGGAAAATATGATTTTGGAACCTCATTTCTATAAATCGAGTTTGTAAATATTAATATGAATATATACGAGAATAAAATAAAAATATATCAAAGATTGGTCTAGTAATTTTTCTGAATTTATAGTTAATTGAGGCCCAAGGTCTAAATTGTAAAAGTCCAATCGCTATAGAGTTTTAATTGACCAAAGGCTTAGGGACTTACATGGAAATTAGTTAAAGGTACAAAATGGTTAATAAATCATTATTAAGTTAAAGTTAATGGATGATGATTTCAATTTCCATTAACTATAGCTAATTAGTATATTAGATTAATTAAGCCTTGTTAAGTTAATTAAGTAAGCCTAATTAAACTTTAATTAATGTATAAATATTATGTAAGTGGGAAAAGATGAAAACCCTTGTCATATTCTTCAAGTGACCATCCAAATAAGAAAGGAAATCAAAGAAAAAAGCTTTAAAAACCTAGGAAACTTTCTGCCATAAATTGGTAAGCTCAATTTAGTCATTTTCTTGTAATTTTTATGAATTTAAGGTCATGGGAGCTTGATTTAGCTAGCCCATGTACCAATTTGTAAAACTGCTAAAGTTTTTAAAAGTTTCCATTGTTGATTTCTTGAAGAATCAGGCTTGAAATTGATATATTTTAAGCTTAAATTGTAAAAAAAGGACTAGATTGCAAAGTCAATTCAGCTTATTGTTAACTTTGTTATATTAGGGGACAAATTGAATAACTTGTCATAAAATTAGGTTAGAAATAGAATGTCTAAGGTCCCTAATGAGATTATATGAAATCAAATTTTAATCCGAAGCTAGGAATTGAAAGTTATGACTATCTCAAGTTTAGGGACTAAATTGAATAAAATGTACAAATTTAGGAATATCAAAAAATTAAATTATATAGGCTTCTACATATCATAGCATAGAATGGAAATATTTGGTATTGATTGATGATATAAAATGATTGTCTAGATCAAGAATTGGATTGAAGTGGAGTTGATTAGGAAAAAGCTAAAATTACGAATTACTCCCTGATGTATCCTTTTTTCATATTTTGAACAAGTAAGTTCATATGGAACTTATTATCATATTTTATGTTATGTATGATTTGCATTGAATTATATATATCTGTTAGATTTAAGTAGAATTTAGAAAAATTGACATATGTGGCTTGAATTGGATTGAATTGAAAAGTCATACGAATACTGATTAATATGAAATAGTATGGCAATAAAAATATGAAGGTTAATTGTTACATGACTTGTAAATGAAATATGTGACCCGTCATAAGTATTCGTAATGACATGTATATAAAAACGATACCTGTGTGAACTTAGTAAATGTTAGGATACCTATGACATGCCATTAAGGTTATACTCGCAGTTGATCAAGGATTTCACAGGTTATAACGAGGTCCAGCATCCGTTGCAGATTCTCGGGATATATGTATCATAGGTTTAACTCGAATGGGTAACCTCGATATAATGTCAGCTTGTGTGAGCAATTTATTCTCGTGTATGTCATGTTATATTCAATTAAATTGAAATAAGAAAATTAAAGATGAAATGGAAAAGAATTTGTATATGCATATATTTGATATATGACTTGTGAATTCTCTTATGATGGTGCTATTACTCATGATACTCAAATGTGACTAACATGCTTACTTGGTTATGTTTATATGTGTCTAGTTAATCCATTATATACAAAGGTTATCCAAGTTGAATGCCAAAAACGATTGTTGATAATATGCTTTTAAATGTCTAAGGTGAGTATGGTTTTTCCATTATGAATTTACTATGCATTTTTAATGCTTACCGTAGTTGTTTACTTTCTTTATAGATCTTCACCTTGCGGAACTACCAATATGGATCAGCGGAGAAGCACACACTATCCCAAAATGGTAGTTATAAGTTCATTTTGAGTCTAGACTATGTGGCATGTACTTAAGATTCCCTAATATGTATTTGATTATTTTGAGAGTTGATGGTCTCATATTAATAGTGGTAATGGTTGATTTGAATATAACTTTTAGTATGAAACCAAATGAGGCATATTTTGGTCAAGTTGATTCTATGAAAGTGATGATCTTACTCATGAATGGATGGCATGCTAAGATTTGAAATTGGACCATTTCAAATAGCTAGAATGATTGATGATTTGTAAATGGTGAGTTGAATGTTAGGTATGTTACATGGCTTGGTGGTTAATTTGGTTAGTTCATGTCAAACTTAGTAAATTGTTTAGTGCTTAAATGGAATATTGTGTATATGAATTAGTGATGAAAATGTTTTGAACATGGATAATAGATTGGAAAATTAAATACCCTTAAATGGTGAATGATTGGATGTCATAATCTTGAATGTTTGATTTAAATACTTATGTACTTGAATTGGTTGTCATCGATATGGTTTAATGACTTATTCTTGTATAATGTTGATTGAATTCTTAGAAAAATGGTTTGCAAATCATTGGATTAGGTACCAAATGTGTATTTTGCTAAAAACAGAGGCAACGCTGCGACCTCAAGCTTTTGACATCACAACATTACCATCTCAGAGAGTAATGTCGTGACAAGCATATTCATGTCATCGCGACGTGATATACTGAGATGACCACATCGTGAAGAGGATAGGACAAAGTCGCGAGGTCGATCCAATAATTTTAAAACTTTACAATTTGGTCATATTTCGAGTGTGGACTAGTATAAGAGTATTCTTAAGCCAGTGTAAGTTCCAGAATTAGTTATATATCTTACCATATGTCTGTCTTGCTTGTATTTAAGTGTATAATGATATGAATTGAATATTTATATGTTCGTTGAGGCTCCAGTACCTACTGTAGCATTCTGTAGCTCAGACCCAATAGTTGGGTCGGGTAAAGGGTATTACAAACTCTTTCACAATATCCCAATAATGCTAAAAAAATACAACATTATAACCATTCGATCCTAGTGCCATTTCTGCCCCAAACTAAAAAACAGCCTCATACACCTCATTATTAGATACATCACTTGTGAAAACAACATTCATGTTCCCATCAACCAATTTTGGCACCACATCAACAATTTGTCCCCAACTTATTTGCCCTTTAGTCGTAAAAAGTTCCTTATAGTATTTTTCAAACATCACCCTAATTAACCCTTCATCCTCAACCCACAACCCATTTCCATCCTTTAGTGAAATTTTTTTATTAAATTGTCTCCTTTGAATAGTAGTCATATGAAAAACTTTGTATTCTTATCCCCATACCTCAACCATTTTATCCTAGATCTTTCATACCAATACTTCTCCTCCCTAAGCCAAATCTTTTTAATTTACTCAATTAAACTCTCCACTCTTTCATAACTCACTCTAGACCCTCCCTTTTCTTGAATTTCAGCAAGCTATCTCAATAAATTCTAAATTAAATACTTATTGTTTAGAAAAGTAGCTTTTCTCCATTTCATCAATAAAACCTTACATCTCTAAGCTTTTGTAACAAAATACAGGCCCTCCAACTAGAAACAAAACCATTACACCCTTTCTCTAATGACTTGACCACATTCTACCTTTTCCATCTGCATAATTTCAAGCTTAAAATCTCTTCTTACTTTTTTATCACAGTAATTCAAATCTACTAGAATTGGCAAGTAATCAAAACCAATTATTGGTAAACTAAACACTTGACACCTTTCAACTTCTTCCATCCATTCCAAATTAACAAACACCCTATCAATCTTCTCCTTAATCATGCCCCCTTTCTTTTATTAAGCCAAGTAAACCTTTTTCCTTATAAAGGAAAATCAATAAGACTACACCTTTCAATCATATTCCTAAATCTCATAATCTTATTCTCAGCCCTCATATTAACCCCTTCATTCTCAAAATAATACAAGAAATCATTAAAGTCTCCCATACATGCCCATAGAATATTTACTCCTTTAGCTTTATCCTCATTCATCCTTTATACCTCTTGCCTCTCATCAAAATTTGGTGGACCATAAACAAAATATTTTATAAACACACTTCAAATCATCACCACTAACAACCAAATCAATTAAAATTTTGTTTTTCTCCAAAACTTTCACTTTCAATCGTTTATCCCACCACAAAGCCAACCCCCACTCAAACCCATTGGTTCCACATAACATTTCCCCTCAAATTTCATCTTAAATCTCACTCTTTCCATCATATCCTCTTTATATTTTGTTTTAATAAGAAAAACCAATCGAGAACTATATCTCCTAGAAAATTTCTTAAGAGCCTCTACTGTCAAGGGTGACCCCAACCCCTACAAGTTCCAAGATAAAAATTTCATCTCCCCTTGGAGGTTGTTAAAGGATAGCCACCCACAACCTCATCACTGACATGTCTATACTCGTTCGCACTATCAATTGGTACATCCCATAACTCTCCACTAACCTTATGCTCGCCCTTAACTCTCTTCCTTCTTTTCACTATTCTTCTCTCAACCCTTACACCCTCTTTACTCTTCTCCAATTGACTAAATAAACCCTTTACACATCCACTCTCAATGCTACACTTCACATCCCTTCCCGTAAAAACTTTATAAAACCCCTACCCAATTTCCACCCACCTAAATTTCTGTTTTAGATCATCACCATTCTTACTACCATCTTGTCACTTCCTTTTAATATATAGCCTTTCAAGACTTTTCACAATTTGAACATTATTGATCTTAAAAGTCCCCTCCCTTGTAACACCCCCACTCAACCTAATCGTTGAATCTGGGTATGGAATGTCACAAATGGATCGATTTTAACTAAACTCAAATTATAAACCTAAAAAATTTTGAGGACTAACTTTATTAAGTAACAATAAATACTTCTTACAACAAAAATCTTGCATTAAAACAAAAACTTTCTATCTCTAATTTCCAACTCTAAGGGAACTATTTAAGTGCAATATGCCTATCCTCGAGGCAAAGCCTCTGAAGGTACCCCATTTCTATGTGCATAACACTTTATTGATGATGATCCTTAATCTAACACGGCCTAGCTTGGTCCCTCCTTAAAATCCTTATCCCGTAAATCCTGCAAACACATGTCAAAACCCTTGTAAGTTCGAATGAACCTAGTGAGTTTCTTTACTGCATTACTCAAAAATAGACCCCACCTTGGAGGGGGTTTTAAATAGAAAAGAGCAAGACACACTACTCTCTGTTTCATTTAGACTAGCACATTTTGACTGGAGTGTCGGACTCCTGGTTGACTTCCGCCTTTCTTCAATGGTAGATTTGATCATTGAGCGATTAATACCTGGTCGACTTGTGAACATTCAACCAATTCTGGTGGATTCTAGATGAATTATAATCCCTGTGGATTTTCACCTTTTATTGGCACATATAACCTTCTGTTCCCTTTTTCCTCTCACTTCCTATCATGAATATCTTTTTTAGTTTCATCCTGGCTTGTAAACACGCCATGGCTCTAGCTAATAATCTGACATTCTACTCATAAGGCCTTCTAGGAAAGGCCCACGCTACGCTGATGATCGTAACCTTATTTCATCCTTTCTATTTCTTCCCTACACTCGGGTTGAAATGTTAATCGGGTTACCCCTTTGTAAACCACACTAGGTTTTCCTTAAAGAAGAATAGTCTTGACAGACATATCTGCCACTTGAATTAACCCTTGTAGTACATCTTCCTGTTAATGGGTTTTAACTGACCTCTCTTTACCAAATAGGTTATCCGGGGTACTTGTGATCGAACCTCTTGCTTACCAGGTTTCATTAAGCACCTTTTAGCGGTTCTTAATGGCATATCCTAATCTGCGATTCTCAGATAAATCTTTATCTATTTGCCTATACACTAGGCACATCATTTCCCATGTCTGATTTTTGCTGGGTTAACCCTCATATGCCCTGTCGACTTTCATGGCTACTATTTTGGCAGACTATTCCTATTTCTACTACTTTTGCCTTGTTTGACGGATTTCCTCAGAGCCCACTTGTTAACTATAGCTTGCCCACACTAACATTTTCTTCTAACCTTTTTTTTCATATTCGAGATTTTTCATAATTATCGTCTTGGTGGTCTACCCCGTGTTAAATGTCCCAACAGACCACCCCGCGTTTAATGTCTTGACGGATTACATATGCTGGCATAGCTGAGCTACAGTCTTACTCATCGGGCTCCAAGATTAATGTCTCGACCGAATTCCCTGTGTTTACTGTCCTGATGGACTGCCCCATTTTTAATTTCCTAGCGGAATTCTTCGTGTTTACTGTCTCGGTGGGCTGCCCTATTTTTAATGTCCTGACGGACTCCTTATGCTACCATTGTCGAGCTATGGTCTTACACAATTTAGTTCCCATGTTTGACATCCTGGCGGACTACCCCGTGTTTATTGTCTCGACAGATTACCACGTGTTTACTGTCTCGACGGACTCTCTATTGGTTGCCATTACTGAGCTATGGTTTTACACCTTATACCTCTCTTGAGGTGTTGCCCCGAAGGACCTTAACGCCGTCACAGTGTTGCCCTATAGAGCCTACTGACCGTTCTCGCGATGTTGCTCTATGGAACCTAATTACCGTCATCATGGTGTCGCATCGAAGGACTAGCCGATATCATTCTATTTCACATTTAACCTTGATGCTCGAACACCGAAGTGTTCCCTCCGCAAGGCTTGGAGCTTCGCACATCACGGTTTGCACTCAACAGCATCGGACTGCAGAATCTAGCAGGAATTCCATTTCCCTATTAGTTCACGCATTCCTCCTTTTCACCATTTTTAACCTTGATACTCGAACACCGTAGTGTCTCATCTGCAAGGCCCAAAGCTTCGCATATCACGGTTTGCACCCAGCAACATCGTACGGCAATATACAAAAATACCATTTCCCAATTCCTAACTTCTTCTATCCCGTCAATTTATAAGCATATAGGCACAAGCATGTGATCATATAAACATAATAACGTGGAGAACGACAAACTTAGACATGAATTTCAACATTCATTCTATGCATACCAACACACATATGAACACTCAATTGCCTACTTAACCTTGTGCACACATATCATTCTCAAGCTACAGAAATCATACATCATCATGGGACTCATCCTGGATTCAATACAGATTCATGCAGCATCCTAGATATAGAGTATAGAAAACTCATCTGATGTTTCTTTGCGTCCTCAGCTTAGTTTCTGAATGTCAAAGTTTCCATTCTCTTGGCAACTAAGCATGATAACTATAACATCCCTAACCCTTATCCATTGCCGGAACAGGGTTACGAAGCATTACATGACTTTACAGATTAAATTCAGACATTTCACAACCTTTATTATACATATCAAAAATCATTTATTTAACACTCATATTGTCTCTTAGATGGGCCCTTGAGGCCCAATATACACCTTAAAATGGATTGGGACTAAACAGGATACTCAGAGAAATTTTTTTTCTCTAGATCTCAAAAATTTTCTTAGGAGCAGGGGACACACGGCCGTGTGGCTCACATGGCCAGGAGCCGTGTCTTAGGCCATGTGGGCATTCAATATAAGACAAACGGCCGTGTGGCTCACATGGCCAGGAGCCGTGTCTTAGGCCATGTGGGCATTCAATATAAGATACACGGCCGTGTCCCAGCCCATGTCCTTACCGGTGTAACTTTCTAACTTGGGTCACACGGCCAACCACATGCCCGTGTGCTAGGCTGTGTGCAAGGTGCAGGGGTCACACGCTCGTGTGCTAGGTAGTGTGCAAAAACCTGGGCATTCTGTTTTGAATTTTTAAGATGCAGGGGACACACGGCCAGACCACATGCCCATGTGCCAGGCCGTGTGTCACACACGGCTGAGACACACGCCCGTGTCTCTGCCCGTGTGGACGAAAATAGGCCATTTTAAGGCCACTTTTCTCACCCATTTTAACATCAACCTGCACCCAACATTTAAATACACCAATATATCCCAACCAAACAATCAAAACAAATCAAAACATGTTCTAAACATGACATAAGATCACAAATACATCAATTACTTATACTTACCTACTTTTCTCATTTCATTGATTTATCAAATTCTACTACTAATTACATACCTACAAACATTTAAAATTCACAATCACAACTCAAACTATTTCATTGCCAAACCAACCCTATACATGCCATATAAACCAAAAATTTACATTGCAACAACTACCGAATTAAACTGGATAGTGTGACTTGATGTGTTGATCCGATCTTCTGACCACACGTTAATCTACAAGAACACTAAACACACAAGTAAGCTTATTGAAGCTTAGTAAGTTCAATAGATTAAACATTGATCTTACCGAGCTTAATATAATAAACTAAATTGTAAATAAATAATACATTCTTCCTGTCAAGTGCAACATAAATCGATGAACACGCTTCCTTCAGATCAATATCAGTAATAATCAATAAATCTTTCAATTCAATCACATAAGTCTTTTACCAATTCTTATTGAATTAAAGAGCGGCTTACGGATATGAGTACATCGTTTTCTTTGTGCCATAGTCCAACTATGGTCTTACACATGCATTGCCATGGCCTTGTCATGGTCTTACATTAGTAGTGCCATAACCCAGTTATGGTCTTATCATCAGAATGCCATAGCCCAACTATGGTCTTACATATAGTTACTGCCATGGTCCAACCATGGTCTTACGTTCAAAGTGCCATAGCCCAGTTATGATCTTTTCATTAAAATGCCATAGCCCAGCTATGGTCTTACATGTAAACACTGCCATGGTCCAACCATGGTCTTTTCCGTCAATTCCTCATTTTCCATAAAACGATTGTACTCAATCTTGCGTTGTACTTGTTTTAAACATTCAATCCAATTTTATAATTTTTTGTACGACAAAAATATAAATAAATACATAATACTATTCATCAATTTAATAAATAAATAAATATTAAAGTTTAACCATACGAACTTACCTGGGGTAGATTGTGGAAGTTGTAGTAATTCAGGGACTATTCTGTTAATTTCCCTTTTTCACGGTTATCTTCAAGCTCTTGATCTAAAATATAAAATTATTCATTTATTAGCATCTAATTCTATTCTAATTCACTTCACAATTTTATACCCTTCAATTTTTGAAATTACACAATTACCTCAACTTTTACAGTTTTTAAAATTTAGTCCCTCACCAATTAACCCATCAAATGAGCTAATTTTTCTCAATTAACATTTTATCTAAATATTCTAAATATTACACAGCCTTTGATAAATAGAATTTAATACCAAACCCTAAGATTTAATCTTTTTCACAATTTGGTCCTAAAATCAATTTCTATTAAAATTACTTGATAAAATCATCATATATAAAAAATTAAAGCCTCAAATCCATGTTAATTCATCATAAAAATCCAGAACTCATCAATGGTAACTTTCAAAGTTACCCATAAAATCAAAAACTAATGAATTAGATAGTTGGACTTAATTGCAAAAGTCTTAAAAACACAAAAAGTACAAGAAAAAGACAAGAATTGAACTCACTTATAGGAAAAATATGAAAAATCAGCTCAAGAGGGTTCTCCTATGGTGTTTTGGCTGAAAATTTGATGAAGAATTGTCTAGATTTCTCTTAATTGTTATTTTTATTTATTTAGTTTTACAAAATTTACAATTTTACCCTCATTTCACCAAATTCCATGTTTTTCTCAGCTTATGCCACCCCAGCCATTCCTTGTATGGCAATTTTCCCTTTTAGTCCTCCCTTATTTATTACTTAAGCTATTTAATCACTATTTCTTTAATTAGCAAGTTTTGCACCTTTTTCAATTTAGTCCTTTTTACTTAATTAACTATCCAAACGTTAAAATTTTCTAATGAAACTTTAATACTAACTCAATGGCACTCCGTAAATATTTATAAAAATATTTACAGCTCGGTTTATAAAATTGAGGTCTCGATACCTCGGTTTCGAAACTAATTAATTTGATAAATATTTCTAAAGCACAAATCACTAATTCATAAATCTTCCTAAATTCATAATTTGCTCATTAACACTTAATAATAAAATTTTCAAACTCACTTGTCGAATTTAGTGGTCTCGAACCACTGTTTCTGACACCATTGAAAATTAGGCTGTTATAATAACAATAATCATGAGTTAAACTCAGTATTTCCAGCTTAAAACTTTGTTTTCCAGAAACATGTAGAACCTTTAAAAAGGTTCTGAAAATTCTTAACTTAATGTTATTAATCTTACATACATCGAAGGGCTTAGAACCTTACCAGCTCACTGGATTCTCTACTTTTCAGACTCAAACCTCATGATTGTCGCTCCATTTAGAGCTTCTCATAACTATCTCTTCACCGGAGCAACTAAAGGAAGAAAAATAGGAGAAAAATAAACAGAATGGAGAAGAATTCACTCAGGGAATTCACTTCTCAACTATTTATAGCCCTTCATGCACGATCTTCAACCTTGTAAAGTGGCTTTTTTAAAAAATGTTAAAGGTCTCTATACTCTTTTGAAATTTAAAATTAGTTTAAGAGTTAAAAAAACCCTTAGTAAAATATTTTAAAAAATAAATTAAGCCTTTAACAAAAGTGCACCTTATTGAGTCCAAAATTACCAACAAAAAATCAATTAGATCCTTCCATTAACGGAGACTGTTAGGTAACTGATTTGACCATTAAAAGTGTTTACGTGACAGCACTAGGAGATGACACGTGGCAAGATGATGACGTGGCATGCCACATTAGCAAAACAATTTCAATTTTTAAAATAATTTTATTAAAAATAAAAAATAATTTAAAAAATTATCTAAGAATTTACCAAAATTTATAATAAGTTACCAAAATATTTAAGGATTTACCAAAATTTCTAAGCTTTTACCAAAATTCCTTAAAAGTTAATAAAATTTTGTAAGCTTTTACCAAAATTTCTTAAAATTTAACAAAATTTGTAAGCTTTTACCAAAATTATATTTTTAATGATTTACCTAAATTTCTAACTATTTACCAATATTTTTGAAACTTTACCAATATATCTAACGATTTATCAATTTTTTTAAGGATTTACCAATATTTTTGAGACTTTACTAATAAATCTAACCATTTGTTGAATTTTTTAGGGATTTACCATGATATCTAATACTTTACGAAATTATCAAAGGATTTACCAAAATTGTTTAAGATTTACCAAAAATTAACAAAAGCTTTTACCAAAATATTTGAGGATTTATCAATATTTCTAATGATTGATCAAAATTTCTAAGGATTTCATTTGTATCTCATACTCGATCGACACATCCAAGCCTTTACCAAAATTTCTGAGACTTTACCAACATTCCTAGCAATTTACCAAAATTTCTAAGGTTTTACTAAAATATGGGAGGATTTACTAATATTTCCAAGCCCTTATCAAAATTTCTGAGACTTTACCAATATATCTAACAATTTACCAATATTTATGAGACTTTAAGCGTCCCATACTCGATTAACACAATCTAAGCCTTTACAAATATTTTTGAGACTTTAACAATATATCTAATGATTCACCAATATTTTTAAACATTTATCAAAACATCTAACGATTTATCAGAATATCTAAGGATTTACCAATATTTCTAAGCATTTACCAAAATTTCTTAAAAAGTAACAAAATTTGTAAGTCTTTGCCAAAATTTATATCACTACCAATATTTATAACAATTTGTCAAATTATTAAAGAATTTATCAAAATTTTTAAAGATTTGCCAAAATATTTGAGGAGTTAACAATATTTCTAAGCTTTGACCAGAATTTATCAAAAAGCAACAAATTTGTAAGACTTTACCAATATTTATAGCAATTTGCTAAATTATCTAAGGATTTACCAAATTTGTTAAATATTTACAAAAAAAAAATTAAGAAAATTTTTAATCTTTCTCCAAAATTTCTAAGGATTTACCAAAATATCTAAGGCTCCGTTTGTTTCATTGAAAATGACTTCCGGAAAATAATTTCTGGAAAATGATTTACTTTTCTGGAAAAGCTAATATTTTCTGGTGTTTGGATGAATCTTTGTAAAATATTTTCTATTGTTTGGTAGATTTCTTAAAAATATTTCATAAAAGTTGTTTTTAATGAAACAAATATACATTTGAAATTTTCTTATTTTTTTCATTGTTTAATTGAATTAATTTTTATCTATAATTTTTTATTTTACATTGTTTTTGCATATATTAAAAATATTATGTTAAATTTAAGTTCATTACAATGTCATTTTTTAATTACATGACTACCGAGTGAGTATTTTTTATTTAAAAATGTGACATAAACAAAATTAAAAAAAATTACGGAAAATATTTACAAATAGCAAATAGCAATTTGCTAAATTATCTAAGGATTTACCAAATTTGTTAAATATTTACAAAAAAAAATTAAGAAAATTTTTAATCTTTCTCCAAAATTTCTAAGGATTTACCAAAATATCTAAGTATTAACCAATATTTCTAAGGATTTACCTAAATATCTAAGGATTATCATAATACCAAAGAGTTTAACAATATTTTTAAATATTTATCAAAATATCTAAGACTTTATCAATATTTACCAAAATATCTTAGGATTTATCAATATTTCTAATTATATCCCATCCCTTGATCAACACGTTTAAACTTTTACCAAAATTTCTAAAACTTTTCCAATGTTTCTAAGTGTTTAGCAAAATAATTTAAAAATTTACAAAATTTGTAAGCTTTTACCAAAATTTCTAGGAATTACATTTGTATCCCATCTCATACTCGATCAACGCATCTAAGTTTTACCAAAATATTTAAGGACTATAAGGGTTTACTAAAATATCTAATGATTTATCAAAATTTTTAAGAATTTCCTAAAATTTTTAATATTTTCATTTATAAAAATTTATCGAAATATTTAAAAGTTTACCAAGATTATTAAATATATAATGATTTAGCAAAATTTTAAAAAGAAACCTTTAAAAATATAAATTTTAGTTTTTTCTTTTCCAGGGAAAACCTATATTAAGTTGGTACAAGCTTTCCCTGACCTTTTTCTAGTGAAGCCGACCGATATATTAACCCTAACTTTTTGTTCATTTATTTGAATACTCTTTTCTCCTCCTCCTATTATCATCATCTTTCCCCTACCATCGTCCCTCTTCTCTCTCTCGGCTCTGCAAATCAGTGTTTTTTCTCTTCTCTTCTCTTCTCATCTCAGTTCTCGCCCACCGCCCTGTCCGCTGGTTTTTGCTGGATCTGACGCGTATCCCGTGTCGGAATCCGTGTCGACACAGGTACTTCACCCCAAATTGCCGAGTCCGGGTAACGAAGGTTTGAGACCGCTTCATAAAAAAAAATAAAAAATAAACAGACTCTGTCTTTGGTTTTATATTGTGGGTAAAGTTATAGAAAGTCTTCCTTCTTCTAGTTCGTTCTTTTCTTTTCTACATTTTAGTTTGTGTGGGAAGTTCTAATCACTGTATCTTTTATATTCTATTGCAGCAGTGCTGTTTGATCGTTTCTGTTTTCTTATATTTCGATGGAACAAAAAGATTCTCCAACTTTAGTTGACAAAAGCTTTCCTCTTTTCTCTAAACCCCGTAGAGCCAAACCAAGTGAAACCCCTAAGCCCTCCCAAAACCCTATTCCTCAAACTCCCCAATTGGAAAAATTTTCCTCCTCATCCGCCGCTGCTGATGCCACCTCAATTTCTGCTTTCTCCGACCTGGGCCTAGCCGAATGGGCCATCCAAACATGCAAAGAACTCGGAATGCGAAAACCAACGCCGGTTCAAACCCACTGCATACCTAAAATACTTGCTGGTCGTGACGTGTTGGGGATAGCTCAGACGGGAAGTGGCAAAACAGCGGCGTTTGCTCTACCAATATTGAACCGTTTAGCGGAGGATCCTTATGGGGTTTTTGCGCTGGTGATTACTCCGACGAGGGAGCTTGCTTTTCAGTTGGCAGAGCAGTTTAGAGCATTGGGGTCTTGTTTGCATTTGAGGTGTTCGGTGGTGGTGGGTGGAATGGATATGATTACGCAGGCGAAAGCCTTGGTTTCAAGGCCGCATGTGGTTGTGGCCACACCTGGAAGAGTCAAAGTTTTGCTTGAAGAGAATCCTGATATTCCTAAAGTCTTTCAAAGAACTAAGGTAAATCCCTCGTATTCTTCTTCATTGTTAGTTTTCATGATTGACGAAGAACGGATTTTGATGAAAATTGTTTTCTAGTGTATGATTATGCAGTAGATTATTTGAAAAGTGAAACTGACAAATTTAGAATGTGACTTCGATTGATTTAATTTTTGGATAATAAAATTTAATTATCTAATAATTTGGCCAAATGGGGATAAGTGGCTGGTGAGTGGTGACCTGATTTGCTTTAAATTGAGTAAATGACTATGGAATTTGTGTTTCGTTTGGTAAAATTGGGAATGATGGATAAAACATTTGAACTAATAGCTTATGTGTATGTTTCTGTTTTGCAAGCTTATCACTTGGTGGATGAATTGTTGAAATCTGGGACAAATTAGGATCATTTTGTTGCATTTGTATAATTTGATATAAATAGTTTTGAACAATTTGCTAGTCAAGAATCTTCAAAAAGATGCCGGGGCATATGACAGGGACTAAGGGATGGAGAAGGTTGTCTCATCTAATATTATGTGATTTTGGGATTAAGTCTAAATGATTCTGTATTCATTGCTTATTAATAGATGACGGGTAGATTTATATATCTTCAGAACTGGAATGGGATGGAGAAGGTCGTCTCATCTAATATTATGTAATTTTAGGATCGAGTCTAACTGATTCTGTATTCATTGCTTATTATTAAATAATGAGAAGATTTGTATATCTTCAGAATGGAATTTATTCTGTCAGAAAATAGGATGAACTTTTTAGAGTAAGATTGTTGAAAGTTAACAATTGGAACATGATATTTCTAACTATCCTTGACAGCCATCCATGGGTCGGGAAAGCAGGAGATCAGCATGTTGAGATTCTCTTCTGATCACTGACCTCTTTAAACCTTGCATGCTAAATAAATAAATAGGCTTGTTTTGAAATTGTTCCTCATTTACATATTCTTTCTATTGTTATTATTTTGTTTTTAGTTTTTAGTTTTGGACGAAGCAGATCGAGTTTTGGATGTTGGCTTTGAGGAGGAACTAAGAGTGGTTTTCCAATGCTTGCCAAAAAATCGACAAACTTTGTTATTTTCTGCAACAATGACCAGTAACCTGCAAACACTGTTAGAGCTTTCTGCCAACAAGGCCTACTTCTATGAGGCTTATGAAGGCTTCAGGACAGTTGAAACACTTAAGCAGCATTATGTTTTCATCCCAAAGACTGTGAAGGATGCTTATCTTGTTCACATTTTGTCTAAAATGGAAGATATGAATATCCGCTCAGCCATGATATTCGCCTCAAGATGCAGGTATTAAACCTTTGAGTCAATTGGTTCTTTTTCCTTTTTATGATCAGTATGTTATAGATGGGAAAAAACTGAACATGCAATAAATCCAAGTTTTTGCATGATTACAAATGTTTCTGTGGTAGGCACTCAATTTCTTAAAGGACCTATTGGACATTGCATGTATTTGCAAATTATGATACTATCCCTCATCTAGTTATCCATCTCATCCTTTTATTTTAACTTCAAATAAAGCTGGGGAAAATATAGCAAAGCTGTCCTATCAGTGCTTGTACTGGCATAGTGCAAAGCTGTATTCTATCTCAGTAGGTTATAGGGATTAACTAGTTGAAAAGCCTTTGCCTTGTGTTTTTCTTACTCTCGTATCTTAGCTGTCTCCCTATCTCTGGTAATCTTTTGCTTCTAGGATTATTAGTTATCTTCAAGGTTTTAGGGTTAAAACTTTATTTGAAAGAAAACCTAGTATAAATCCAGGGCTATTGGTTATCTTGTAAGAAAACCTTTATTTGTAAGGTTTAAATCTAGTGCTAGGATTTAAAATTTATTTGTAAGAAACCCTAGTATAAATAAGCTGTAAAATATTTGCAGTCACATTATTATTTTCTCTCAAGTAATAGACAGAAACTGGAGGTTTTGATGAAACCTTATATTTTTCTAGAGTTCCAACATCTATCTTGCTTTTCAGCTTTAATTCTATTGATTTACTGCTGTTTTCTCCCTAAACCACTCATTATTTTCCTGGCAAGTTCAGTATGGTAGTTTTCTTCTCTTGTTAAAAATAAACACGTATTTCTTCGTACAGTTCTATTCTGACATTTACTTCTTATTCTTGAAAATTTGGAACAGAGATTGTCATCTTTTAAGTTTATTATTAGAAGAACTTGAAGTGGAAGCTGCAGCTCTGCATTCATTAAAATCACAGGCACTAAGGCTTTCAGCAGTGCAGCATTTTAAATCTGGAAGAGTTTCTATACTGCTGGCTACTGATGTTGCTAGTCGTGGTTTAGACATTCCTACTGTTGATCTTGTCATTAATTATGACCTTCCAAGGTTCTATTAATTAAGAAATTTCTTAGTTCTTTAGTTTCTCTATAGTTTGTTTGGGCACTAAAATTTAGCTTCCACCTGTTGCAGGTATCCTAGGGATTATGTTCATCGTGTGGGACGAACTGCAAGGGCTGGTAGAGGAGGATTGGCTGTGAGCTTTGTTACTGAGGTGAGTATGAAGTGGTTGTTGACATTGAATATGGTTTTTGAGGGTTGCTGGACCATGAAGACCAGTGTAGAAAGGTTTTCCTATAAATCTTGAAGAATACAAATTTTAGAAATGAGACTTATCTAGTGACTTGTTTCATACATCCTTCCCTGCCAGGAATTTGTTGTTTGCCTTCAAAATTGTAAAGACTTTAGATTTTTGACATTTACAATATACTAAGGGGATAGCATATACTCCATTGTATTTTATGCCTTAAATAGAGTTGTCATCTGTAAAACAATGCGTAGCTGATATTCTGTACATGTTTCCTGTAATACGTGCTTTATATGTGGTCGATTTCTATATAACATAATACTTTTCGGTAGATAAGGAAGCAACTTCAATCAATTTGGATCTGAACCTTGTCAACAAATAAAGCCTTTTCTCCCCTCTCGTTTCAGATTAGAACCTTATTGATAAAAAAGGTGTTGTCACCTTCTGTTTTCTCTATTACCCTCCTCAATGCCAAGATTTGTGTGGGTTATAGTGTTTTTATGTATGTTATCGGTATAGTCTCCTCTTTTGCTGATCTAATAAAGAGGCTTTTTTCGTGCAAAGATTCTAATCCATTTGCCTGAGTTGCTTATTAGAGTAATGTGATTTGCAGAATGATGTGGATCTTGTTCATGAAATAGAAGCGGAACTAGGAAAACAATTGGAAAAATTTGAATACAAAGAGAATGAAGTCCTGTCTGACTTCACAAAGGTATGATATGTTAGATTATTCTTTTTTTGGTAGTTTTTCTATTTAAATTTATGAGCCATTTCATTTAGACTACTGTCACAACTCAACCTTCTCAGTATCGGCAGTGTGTGAATTGCTTATGCAATCCCATCTAATGCTCTACTGCATTATACTAAGAGGAATAAAAGAAAACATGCTATTTAGGCATGTACCAAATATGTGATGTTCATAATCGGTACTTGAAGCACTGATTGATTACTAGTGCTGTTTTAAGGCTTTTGGCATTTCAAAAGAGTTGGTTTTCAGCGTAGTAGTTTATGATATTTATCCGAATTAACAACACTAGTATTAGCATCTTATGCAAGTTGGTTCGGATCGGCAGGTATTGAAGGCTAAACGTGTGGCCACGATGAAAATGATGGACGATGGGTTTGAGGAGAAAGTGAAAGAACGTAAAAAGCAGAAACTCAAGACACTAGCAGAGAAAGGATTATTGAAGAAAAGGAGTAAGAAGAGAAAGCGTGAAAAGGCTAGTGCTAAACCTAGTGATAAGTGATACAAAGTTTATTTAGCATCTGAGCCCTTACCATCTCCACTTCAACAATGTAAGCTCCATTTTTGTCCCAGGGAGCAATTTTGCTTTTTTTTTTTTTTAATATTAATCTCATTATAGGTATTTTATCATATCTGCCCTTTTTGCTACAATGTCTAGAACTACTTATAGTCCTTCTTCAACTATTAAAGAGGAAGATAATGCGCTTCAACGCACTCAAATTCACGTCCTCTTATAATCCTGCAATCGGCTGCTTCATGTTGTAACAATGCCAATGTTATATGGCTAGTGCTTCTGTTTTATGTTTCTTTAAAATAGTTTGTCAAATGATGGTTCTGAGCCTGACTGGAAATTATTTTTAATCATTCTCTTATTTATTACATAAATTATAGAAAGTAACATAAAGAAAATGATTATGAAATTTCATCCCAGTAAAGTTTTAAATCTTGCCTTGGGTTGAAGTTGGATGAATCCTCTGCCATTCTCCCTGCAACATATTGATGATTTAATTGTTTAATTGCCCTCCTTTATTTATTAGTTTTCAATAATACTTATTTTAGAAATGTTAGGTTTTTCATGAGATTAGCCTCCAATCTGAATTTTTTTTTTTAATCTTTAATTATTATAACATTTTTGTATTCAAGCTTGGTTTTTTCATTGAATTTCGATATAAATGATCCCAGAAGTTAAATTTGTTTCGTGAAATGTTGGCATTTAACAACTTAGGAGCTACTAATGTGGTCAACGGAGTGATCCCACTGGTATTTCTCAAATAGTACATATGTACTCGGGGGAATGGCAATACATGTTTTATTAGCACAATTTTTTAAGAGCAAAAATCCCAATGAACATATCCTTTTATCACATTATCAATTAAATTTTTTAAATTGCGGGTCATGATGGTCACTAGATCAGGTCCTCCCAGGTGACTAATTTATTATTATTATTATTATAAGGGTTTAATTTCTTAATAATATCATGGATTAAGTTGGGAGTTATCATTTTAGCCTCTATATTATTATAATGAAATAAATAAGTCTAAATTGCAATAAAATCAACATTTATATAAAAATGTTGTGAAAATTATTCTTTTTAATTGCAGTTCAATTTTAAATAAAAAATTTTATTTACATAACAATAAAAAATTTAATTCTGTTAAATAATAAATTATAATTTTTAAATAAAAAAAATGCTATCTCTATTTTAAATTGACATTATTTAATTTTTTTTAATAGTAAAAAAATTAAATCGATTCATTTAATAATAAATGAACTAATTTGATCAAATCTATATAATATAGAGGCCTCCCAGGTACATTCCTCAACAAAAAGAAGTTCAAGTCACAATTGTCAAGTTTAAGAGTTGATTTGGATAAGAAAAAAGTTATATGCGGAAATAATTTACTTAGATTAATTAATGACATCATAAAAGTAGAGGACTGGATTATGTCAAAAATTAAAATATATAGATTAAATTGTAAATTTCAGTATAGTATAAGAGCCAAAATTGAAATTTAACCATTGTCTTAACCTCCAAAAGAAATGGGAAAGCCATGTGTCAGCTACCAAAATTAACATTCAAATTATATATAATCACGTAATATTTTAATCGAAAAATTAACGATATTTTTTATTTAGACTAATTAATATCATTATAAAATATAAAAATAAATTATATTAAAAATGAAGGTATAAAAATTAAATATTAAATTCAAAAATTGAATTTCTTTTGGTATTTCCATTATTAAAAATTGAAATTTAACTATTTTTCTATAATATTTTAAACAAAACACCGACCATTTTACCAATAAAGGCCCATTTCCTACTTTATTTACGGAAATGGGCCACTTTTTTCATTACTTACCGGAATGGGCCGAAAACTCTAAAAGGCGTCCACGTAGGAGCGTTTTAAGGGGAAATTCCAGCAAAACGCGTCCCTTAGGAAGCTATTTTGCCATGTCAGCAAAAAATGTGCTGACGTGAACACGCTTTGTTGTCATGGCAAAACGCTCCCTTAGGGGCCTATTTTAGCCCTGTTTTTCTAGGGTTAGGGCTATTTGCATGTTTAGTGCCTAGGGTTTATGGGTTTAGAGTTTTAGGGTTAGTGTTTTGTTAAAATAATTTAGGGTTTTATTTGTTTAGGGTTTAAAATTTTAAAAAATAAATCAAGGTTTAGAGTTTTTTTAAAAAAATTAATTAAATTAGGTTTTAGAGGTTTTAAATAAATAAATTAAATTAGGGTTTTTAAGAAAATTAATTAAATTAGGGTTTAGGTTTTTAAAAAAATAATTTTGTGTTTAGCTTTTAGGGTTTTTGTAAAAGGGTTTAGGTTTAGGGTTTAGAAAGAATTATATTGACAAGAAGGATTTTGTTTTTTTTTTCTACAGTAGTTTCAAAAAAATTAATTTTGAGAAGACGGTTCTGAAAAGATAATGTCAAAAACGATTCAAGTAGGATGCACTGTCAACAAAATTACTGAAAAAAGCTCCCACGTGGACGCTCTTTTTCTACAGTAGTTCCTGAAAAAATAATTTTGAGAAGACAGTTCTGAAAAAATAGTGTCAAATACGCTTCAAGCAGGATGCACTATCAGTAAAATTATTGAAAAAATCTCCCAATGGACGCTCTTTTTCTACAGTAGTTCCTAAAAAAATAATTTTGAGAAGACGGTTCTGAAAAAATAGTGTAAAAAACGCTTCAAGCAGGAACTGTCAGCAAAATTACTGAAAAAAGCCCCCACGTGGATGTCCTTTTTCTACAGTAGTTCCTGCTTGGCCTTAGGCTATAAATGAGCCAAATTTCATTCTCATGTTGCATAAGTTACAGCAAGAAAAATTAGAGAGGCTAAGCAAAATAGAAATTGAAGATGAGTGAACATATTAGTGTTGTTATTTACTATGATGGTGAGGTCCGTGACACCGAGAACGACGTTGTTTTTTTTATCAGAGAACACAGCGCGACTGGTTTTTAACCAGAACATAGATTTGACAGAATTTCGTAAAAGACTTAGGCGCAAAATCTTTGGAACGACGCCAATGAGAGTTTCGTCAATTAAGTATCGATTTTGTGCTTCGGTTGATCCCATGACATATGACTCATTTGATATCAAAGGTGGTCGTAGCTTGGAGGCGATGGTGCAGACTCATCTCGTAGTGGATCACCCTATCTTGAGTTATATATACAATTTTCATCGCCAAATGAAGTATTTGTGGCTTCAACATCTACTCTGTTCGAGAGGAATACACGACCCCTGACCGACACTCTGTTAGTGGGAGGCAGAACACAGAAACACTCGCGTTCAGTGGCAGTATGAAATACACAACTCCTGTACGACACTCGGTTAGTGGATAGGACATGCACCTCGATGGGTCGATGGTCGATGCTGGATATACGTACTGGGGAATGACATCAACTTCTAGTGGTTGGTAATCTACATCTGATTGGGGACATTACGAAACGTTCACAAGAAGAGATGATGTACTCCCTACGATGTCCATCGACGAGGGGACCTCGTACGTTGCAGATGATGGTAGGTTGGATGATGAGTCCGATGTAGATCCACCTCGAGAGCCCGACCCCGATGGTGCAGAAGTTGCATTATTTTCTAAATCAGAGCCTGTTTTAACTGAACTGAAGACGGTGAAGGGGGCTCAGATGAAGAAGAAGAAGAAGATCCGCAATTCATTGCGTACTCGTCTCTAGCCCACATGCATAATGTCAATCTATCGGCATATAATGCATTGGAGTTTCCATATCTACCGCACAGAAGGTGTGACCGTACAAGTTCGTTGCTGGATTCGGGTGAATTGAAAGTTGGTAAGGAGTTTTCCAGTAAGGATAGTTTTCTTAGTGCATTGAAACAACATAGCATCATGAACGGGGTTAACTACCATGTGTTAAATCCAAATCTGTGAAGTTCGAGGCTAAGTGTACAGTGCAAGACGGTACATGTTCATGGAAAATCATGGATTCGATTAGGAAAAAGACAGGCTTATAGGAGATAAAGAAGTACAAAGGTCCACATACCTGTGTTGCCGGTACAGTATCACTGGGTGTTTAGGGTTTTTGAATAATAGTTTTATTACTTAATGTTGCATTATTTAACGTACTTCGTTGACAGGTGTTTCACAAGATCATCCCAAGATGGATTCAGATATGATAGCTAGCTTAATACTACCGGTGGTGAAGACGAATCTTATTACTTCTCTGTCGGTTTTAATTACTAATATTCGTAGCCAATTGAGGTACACGCCCTTTTACCGCAAGGCTTGGATAGCTAAGCAGAAGGCGTTGGAAAAGATTCATAGTGGGTGGGACGCTTCATATAATGAGGGGTGGTAGTGGGTGCTGGAGAGGTACGTCCCAGGTTGCGTAACAGACCTTGAAATGGGCCCTGCGTACTACAACGACTGCTTGCTCTATGGATGCCAAGTGTTCGAGCGTCTGTTCTGGAGCTTTAAACAATGTCGGGATGCATTTGTGTACTGCAAGCCATTGGTACAAATTGACGGTACCTTTATGTATAGTAGATATACCCATCGACTATTGCTAGCTGTGGCACAGGATGGGGGTGGGAGAATCCTTCCAATTGCATTACCGGGGGAGTCAGGTGACGACTGGGATTTCTTTTTTTCTAGGTTGAGGAGGCATGTCTGCCCCCAACCTGATATCTGCGTTATATCAGATCGGGGAACTGGAATACTAGCCGCAATTAAGCGACAGGGAAGCCTATAGGATCGCACACACCACGGTATTGTCTAAGGCACGTTGCGTCCAACTACTACGGACAATATTAGCCTACCACTGAACGACGACAAGTGACCAACATGGGTATTTAATCTCTACTAATATAATTTCATTTGTAATATTCAATTTATTTTGAATGGAAGAGTGGTATGTCATTTTCGCTATTAACTTATATTGACAGGGTACGAGATCAATAAGGACCGTTTTCATGAGATGTTGGCGATTTTGCGGTCAATTAATGATCAAAGTGCAGACTGCCTCTGTAACATACCTTTCGATCAGCGGACACAAGCATATGACGGCGGCCTACGATATGGTCATATGACCTCAAACCTAGCTGAATACATAAATTATGTTCTAAAAGGAACGCGTCATTTGCTGATAGCCTCGGTTGTGCGGGAGACATATTTCTGCTTGGCGACACTATTTCTAAAATGAGCAGCGAGTTATAAAGGCCAAATGCAGAGAGGCCATGTATGGTGCCAGAAGGTATTGCAAGAAATTAATAAGGCGAAGGCGCAGGCCAACACCATGCACACAGTGTGTCACGATCACGACAACCTATGGTTTCGTGTGACGAAGTTCGACAAACCGAACCAAGGTATTACAGGCGGGCAAGATCGTGTACACCTGAGAAATAGGACTTGCGACTATGGGACGTTTGACGCACTTCGTTATTCATGCGCTCATGCAATTGCAACTTGTCAGAATCTCTATTTGGATCCCATGAGCTATGTCGACGAAGTGTACAAAATAGAATACATGTACAACGTATGGAGACACGTATTCCTATTGGTCCCAAATGAACGTAAGTGACTGTTTGTATCGCTTGCTCCGTTTAAGTTGTTACCGGATAGAGAATTGTGTCGCAAACTAAAAGGTCGACCTTGCTCGAGTAGAATACGTGATAATATGGATATCCGGGAAAGAACAAACCGATAGAAGTTGTGCGGATGGTGTAGGAACCCAGGTCATACAATTCGAACATGTCCAAATCGAAATAGTTGATAATTGCTTAAATGAAACTATGTTGCATTATTTCTATTGCCTTATTCAAAAGAACTTCTATTTTATTAAATAGGACAAAATATAAAAATAATTTACTATTAAAATATTCAAAACAACTTTTATTTTATTAAATGAAACAATATAAAAATAGTTTGTACAAATATATTAAAAAAATCAATGTATGTGCCAGTCGGAATCAGTGCCACATAGGGGTGGTCAACGGTTACGCACTGGATTCCTTATTGGTTCAGCTTCTGCGGGGGTTGTGGTTGCTCCGACGATGGTTGTGGTTGTTCTGGTTGTGGGTGTTGGGAGGATGACCCAACTTGATAGAATAAAGAATTCGGAGGTGTTTGCATCACCCACGGCGAAGGTGTTTGAATCCCATAATGCGATGGGGATTGAAAATGAGATGAGCTCTCCGATGGTGCCTTGTGTAATCCCTCCTAGATGATGGCCTATATACCGTCGGTTGAGTCAGATTCATTGGGAAAGGAGATGCACCGGGCCATGCATTCTAACCTGGCATAGGACTGAGAAAAGGAAACATATAAGGGTTATGGTACATATAAGGGCTAGGATACGCACCTTGCATAATCTGAAAGGGTTGTGGTGTGGGCGTCGTTGCTTGAGGCGTTAGGCTCGGTGATTGTGTGGGCGCTGTTGATGGGCCCGTCCTGTCACCCCTTCTCCTTGGATTTAAAGGGCCCCGTCGTTCTCTTTCGACACAGATTTGCCGACGCCTCTGCTCTTTCGAGAGTAAATATGGCTTGTCATGAATCCTAAACCATGGCATGTAATCTGACACGCACGCTAACTCTGGAACGATGATTGGTTTGCGAGTAGTTATATGATCATACCGATTTTCCCAAATTTCGATATATTCTAAGAAGAATACTGGCCAATGCGTATTCGATTTTCATAAGTCGATTTTGTGCTCATCATCGAGCACCTCAGGTGTCACGGAAATCAGTTGTTGGAATCCAAATTGCCGCAACACTCTATCCGTCTGGTGCATCTCGACAGTAGCATAGTTGACCAATGGGACCTTAACATGCCAAATGTTCGGGTTTTGAAAGAATTCATCCGGAATTACTACCCGAATTGTAGGATCCTCGTATGGTGTCCATTGAAACTATATAAGCGTGATAAAAATATTAGTTATATACATAGTACTAAATACTAAATATGAAACGACTATGTTATGTATATATATATATATTTCATTTAATACTTACATGCGTTTCTGACCGTTGGTCTAATAGAAGCCGTATATCTTCAAGAGCGGTAGGTATTCCAACATAACTCGCGGCATGGTTCCACCTAATTAAATAAATTTTTAGCATAAAATTATATTTTAAATCTATGTAATAATTGTAAATTCTAATATAAGTTTTACCTCGTTATGAGTGAGAATGTATATGGGTGGTTCACTCGAGGACGTAAAAATGGAAAGCGAAACTGAGCCCATGATTGTAGTAGTGATAGGCAACCTCTGGTTTTGGCTTTATTTGGTTTCGTCGCCTCGCACATCTCCCGGTACAATGTTGCCACCTCAAATGTATGAGGTTTCGTGACAAGTCTGGCATCAGGTAACCTCTAATGATCTTAAGGATGTATGCCCGAGCATATTGTATTCTTTCTACTTTAGTCGAATCATTCCTAGGCTCCGGGAATGTGTTTCGTAACCAGCGCATCTCGACCCTACCTCCGTAAATATTATCCGAAATCGCACCCAAAAGATCGTAGCATATGGCTCCCCAATCAGCAAATTGAGCAGATCCGGTGAGTACGGACCCATCCACCGGCAATCCCAATTGTAACTGCACGTCCTCCAAAGTGATGATACACTCTCTGCATGGAAGATGGAATGTGTGTGTCTCGGGTCTCCACCTCTCTATGAACGCGTTGATGAGTTTCGGGTCCAACTTGCACCTCCGGCCTATATTGGCCACGTGCCAAAAACTCGCTTCCCTCAAGTAATTTTCTATCAACGATGATGAATGACAAGACATATTACGAATATAACATTGTAACACCCGATCTACAGATTGTTATAAAAAATTATAAAATAAAAATTAATTAAAATTACATAAATGAAAAAAAATATTAAATAAAATTCAAAAATTTAAATTAATCCTTACCATTTTCATTTGTTTGACGGAGATATGTTTACGATCGAGACGAATTAATTCTCCGGCCATTGCTAACACGATCAAATACCTTTGAAATTTAAAAAAAATACTAATTTAGAAAAAAATTAAAGTAAATAATTAATTAAAGAGAGGTTTGAGAAATTTAGGGAGAAATTTAAGAGCTTTTTTGAGAATTTTGGAAGAAATATTTGTGTGAAAAAAATAAGAGAGAGGGGTTTTTATAGTTTTTTTTTTTTTTTTTTTTTTTACAGTTGAACCCCCCAACGGTCAAAATTTTGAATGACCGTTGGGGGTAAAAAAATACGGGCTAAAACGCGTCCCTGGGAGAGCATTTTGCCACATCAGCAAAATGCGTCCACGTCAGCGCGTTTTGTGCTGACATGGCAAAACGCTCCCTCAGGGATGCGTTTTAGCTCGTATTTCCCCTTAAAACGCTCCTACGTGGAAGCGTTTTAGTGTTTTCAGCCCATCCGGATAAATAATAAAAAAGTGGCTCATTTTCGTAAATAAAGTAGGAAATGGGCTTTTATTGGTAAAATGGTCCAAAACACCATATCTGTGTGTCAGAAAAGGAAAGCCTTTGAACCTTTCTTTAAAAAAAAGTTAAAAATACCTAAATCTTTTCATCAATCCTTGTGTAAGATGTGAATTTAATTTTTTATATTTTTTGAATTTTAAAGTATTAGTAATAATTAAATATTAGCTATTTTTTAAAGATAAATAGTAGACATTTATTTTAAAAAAATATTAATCATTAAATTTATTACTAAAATCTTATGCGACGGACATATTTTCACATGCATAATATCATGTTAGCTTATTATTCTATATATAATTTGCAAAATATTTAGTCAATTGATTCATCAGTATCATTTGTGTAAAAAATGGAATTTCAAAATTAAAAATAATATATAAAAATTAAAAATAATCAAATTAGTGGATATGGACTAAATCTACAATATTACATATACAAGAGCAATAACAAAATTTAACCAAACAAATTTAACTACTATTATTTGGATCAAGATTAAGACTTGAAATTCAAAATGTATAAAATTAAAATTAATCAAATTAAAGTATAAAAATTAAATCCACAACTTACTCATAGCATATAAACTAGGGTGCGTTCTCCATTGTGGTGGAGAAGTACTTTCAAGCCAAATTTTTTTTTACCACAAAAGTAACGAAGAACACTTAATTTTTGGAGTCAAAAGTGCGGGCAAAAAGTATTTTTCTACCTAAATGCAAAAGTTGGGTGCTTTTAACTTTTGTGTTTCGTAAAAATTATTAAAATATTATTATTTATATTAACTATTTAAAAGTATATAAAATAAATTAATTTATATTTGATATATCATTATATTAAATTATTTAAATATTCCATTTATCATTATATTGGATTATTAATACATTTATCATTATGTTAAATTATTTAAATATTATGTATTATTATATTTAATTTTTGAAAACATTTTATATTATTAGTTTTACAAATAATTTATATTAATTATTTAAAAGGTGTTTAAAATTTATATTTCATATATCATTATATTAAATTATTTAAATATCATATAAATTAACTATTTTTTTTCCTTTCTATTATCATGTCTAAAAATAACATTTTAACATTCAATTACAATTTTAGGTAGCAATATAAAACTCTAAAAATTAACAATCATATTTTTTGTAAAATCATTTATTTTAAAAGCATTTTTCAATTGTAACAGAAATAGAAAACTAGCCCAAAATCCATAGCTGGCGTTATAATAGTGTCATCTCTCATATTCGATTTTTAGTATTAGCTTAATTCATGATTTGATCATTGAAGAATATTTATATTCTCATTTTGATACCTAATTTTTTTTCCTCAATTTTGAAGTATGCTTCCATTATATTTTTTGTCTATTTTCTGAAAGACGTTAAAAAAATCTTATATTCAATCACAAAACGCCATTTGGTGTTTTTATGTAAAAAATAAATATTTTCTTTTATTAAATGTATATACACATTAAAAAAATATAAAAATAGAAATAAATATATAAAAATTCAGAAATATATATATATAATCTAGAAAAATATATATATAAATTTTAAAAAAATATGATAATTGAAAATAAATGAGTTGAAATTAATAATATTATTACAAAAATGTAAAAATTATGAAAAATTGTATTTTTAAAAAAAATATTAAAAATAAATATTTTTATAAAATTCTAAAAAGTTATTTAAATTTCAAGATTTTTTTTTTTTGCAAAATTTAAATACCTTTTTCGATTTTTATAACATTTTCCTGTTTTTATATATAATTTTGATTTTTAAAATTTATAGTTATATATTTTAGAATTTTATAAAAAATTATTTTTAAACATTTTAATTTTTTAATTGATAACATGTTAATTTGCCTGACATTTTGTGTTTAATTCGGTTTATTTCTGAATTGATCCCTGCTGAATTAGTGCTTTTATATTTTAATCTTGTCAGGAATGCAATTGGGATGCTAAGAGTAAAAAACGAGCAGAAAAGAACCAAATTGAAACACAATCAATGAAATGAGGCCGAATAAAAAATGTGGAGAAAGCCAATGACTCATCAGATTTTTTGACTTTGTAAAAGCCAAAAATAGAAAAAAAAATCTTATTTTATTTTATTTATTTATTTAATTTTAATTATATATTGAAGTGGTTAAAGCTAAAATTAGTAAATTCCATGGGTATAAATAGGGCTTTAATGTACTTAGGAAAGACACATTTAATTTCACATTTTGCTTTCAATTTGGAATTGAATAGAATTATTTTCTTTTTCTTCCAATTTGGGCGTGAGCATTCTGTTGCTTCCATTTACATTTCTTTGTTCTTTCCAAATTGGTCTAATTGCTTTTCAAGTACCTTTCTTTCCCATTCTTCACCATCATCATCAAATCACCTTTCAAAATCTATAAAGCATGAATAATTTCATGTTTCACTAAATTTCATCTTAGCTTTAGGCCAGTGTTCTTTCCGGTCGAGAACCGTGAGATACGTATCCATACTAAAAATCCTTCCAATCGGTATTCATATTTTTCCTAAGTATCGGGATTGACAACTCATCCCTTAAAGTTAACTTGATTTCAAGTAAAAAAGTGCACGTTGGGTTGGAGTCGTGTTTGCTGACATTTGAGAAACGAGTCAGCCGTGCTGTATTCGGATCTCCAAGAACAAATCAATGAAGAAGTGATCAGGTTTAAATGACCCACGCGTTTGAGGCCGTTAATTCGAGTTGGGTTCTTTAGAGCGCAAGGCTGCCGGAATCTTGAATCGGGAACACGTGTATCTTGGTTAGATAATCGGTAAGGGTTGGTTTGCAAGTTGTACCGAGACCAGCTACGAGAGGAAGAATTGGTGGTTAGGACATTCTTAACTGCTATAACCAGCTTATTGTTTGGAGGAGAAAATTAATTTTCAAAGATCGATTCAAAAATCTGGAGTCCACCGAGTCTAGGGCTAAGGCTTATTATCTTTGATTACAAAATCTGAATTTAATTTTCAATTTAATTTCTAATTTATTTATTTATTTATTTATTCTGTTTCAATGATTTAGTTCCTAAATATTTCAAAACTCCCCTGATTTATTTGTTTATTTTTAGCAGGTCCGTTTGGAGTTGTGGGCACGACTATAGCCACGACTATCGACACAACAAGAATTCTGGTCACAAGTTAAACGTGAAAGTTTATTACAATACCAATCCATGTGGACTCGACCCTACTACCACTCTTTACTACTATTTAGAGTTATTTTGTAGGAATTATTTTTGGTGGTTTCGACGCCCATCAAATTTTGGCGCCGTTGCTGGGGATTGGAGATATTTTTCTAATTTATGTTTGTTTACCTTATGACCAGATCAAAATCGGGAATTCTAGAGTTTGAACCAAAAATTGAGAAATTGGCCCGACAATTACGGAAAGAAGCCATTCGACTCGGTAAACGACCAAATCTCGGATTCGAAACCATATCATACACCGAGGAAATTTTCTCGTTCGACAAACCAAACGAGATGGCCGAACAGAAGATACGCCAACTCGTAGCGGCACCGGATGAACAACAACCCTTATGTATAACCTATCTGGTAGGAGGAACACTGTTCGAGTTAAAGTCGGGTTTGATTCATTTACTACCCACTTTCCGTGTATTACAGAATGAAAATCCGTACACCCACCTTAAAGAGCTCCATATGGTGTGCACAAGCATGAAGCCTCAGGGAGTAACCGAAGACCAAATCAAACTTCGTGCTTTTCCTTTCTCATTAGCCGACTTTGCTAGAGAGTGGCTATTTTATTCACCCCCAGGATCTGTCAACACATAGTTTGACATGTCTCGTTTGTTTCTTGACAGGTTCTTCCCTACAGCTCGAACGACCGAACTAAGGAGGGACATTGTGGGAATCCGTCAAAAGGACGCTGAATCGCTATACGATTATTGGGAGTGATACAAAAAGTTATGTGCAAGTTGCCCACAACATGGACTTACTGAACAGTCACTTTTGCAGTATTTTTATGAGGGGTTACTCCCGATGGAAATGAAAATTATAGATGCTGCAAGTGGGGGGCATTTATTAATATGACGCCTCAAAGAGCGAGAGAGTTGATTTCAACAATGGCTGCTAACTCTCAACAATTTCGACCGGCTAGAGAATCCACGAGACGGGTTCATGGGTTAAGTTATTTATCCTTAGAAGATAAAATTGATATAACGTTGTTCAAACTTTGCTTACAGATAAAACGGGCCCAGCACAGTTGTGCGGAATTTGCGCTAAGCCAGACCATCCGACGGACTCATGTTCAATTTTACATGAGGATTCGAAAGAACAAGAAAATGTTGTCAGGAACTTTCCAGGACCTCCTCAAAGGAGATATGACCCCTACTCGAACTCGTATAATGTAAGGTGGAAAGGTTACCCGAATCTAAGTTATGTGTTGAATCTTCGATTCAATCAATCATACCAACAAAGGCCACCTCTGAATCAACAGTTACCAACCCCAAAGTCATCTTTGGAAGCCATAGTGGAAAGGCTAGCCAATAGTATTGAGAAGTTTCAGCAAAAAACTGAAATGCATTTGCAGGAGTGGATAAGCAAGTGAGCAAGCTTGCACTCATGGTTAGCCATTTGGAGTCCTAAGGTAAGTTGCCGTCTTAAACTGAGCCAAACCCTTTACACAATGCAAGTGCTATGACATTAAAGAGTGGGAAGGTTTTGGAGCCCGTACCTGGCACGAGTCGCGCCCACGACACTAGTCAAGATAGGGAAAAACTTAACATAGAGGCTCCAGTAGAGTCAGCACCACAAAAATCATTTGTAGTACCACATCCGTTTCCTGGAAGACTTGTCCAATGTAAAAAGGAACGATAAGAGAAGGAGATCCTCGATACCTTTCGAAAGGTAGAAATCAATATACCTCTTCTCGATGCGATTATGCAGATTCCACGATACGCAAAATTCTTGAAAGAATTATGCACGAGTAAGAGGAAGCTCCTGGGCAATGAAAAGGTAAGTGTCAGAGAAAATGTCTCCACCATTCTGCAAAGGAAAATACCACCCAAATGTAAAGACCAAGGTATGTTTTTCATATATTGTAAAATAGGTTATGTCGGTATTAAAAAAGCAATGTGTGACTTAGGCGCATCAATTAATGTTATGCCTTTTTCAATTTATAAATTATTTAACGCGGGTCCTTTGAAGGAAACAGGTGTAATTATTCAGCTTGCAGATAGATCTGTGGTGTATCCGGAGGGGGCGTTGGAGGACATGCTTGTCAAGGTAAACTAGCTAATATTTCCTACAGACTTCTACATTATCGACATAGAGGATGACAATTCGACTAATTCGTCTGACATACTTCTTGGGAGGCCATTCTTGAGTACCACACAAACGAAAATTGACGTACGAAGTGGGATACTCACTATGGAGTTCGATGGGGAAGTGGTGAAATTCAATGTCTATGAGGCCATGAACCGCCCTAGCATGATTTCTAATGTTTCTAATATTGATATAATCGATCCTTTAACTGAATTGCATTTAGAATATCATGACGAGGATGAATTACGAACTATTCTTTGCAGAAGTCTAGACTTTGATGCCATAGAGGAACTAGAGGAGCAGATAATCTTTGAAGAGTCTGTTCGCGAAACAGTGGCTCATATGGAGGCATCGCAATTACGGAAAAAGCCAGGTAAAAATTTTGAATTATCTCCTTCATAGACTGAGCTTGTACTATCTGTTTTGCGGCTCCAAAGTTGGAAATCAAACTACTTCCAGACCATTTGAAGTATGCTTTTCTCGGCAAAGGAAATACCTTACTGGTAATAATCTCGAGTAAACTCTCGAAGGTAGAAGAGGAAAACTTGGTACGAGTTCTTAGAGACTATAAAGAGGTAATTGGATGGACGATAGCCGACATTAAGGGGTTGAGCCCCTCGACTTGTATGCATAAAATTCAAGTTGTAGATAATGTTATTCCCAAAAAAGAGGCTCAAAGGCATCTCAATCCGCCCATGATAGAAGTGGTAAGGAAAGAAGTTCTGTAACATCCTAAATTTACGGGCCTATACATTTAGTGTAGGGATAGGTTTACTATGTTAATTTAATTGATAAGGGTCTAAATTTGGGCTTAGAATTAGGCAAAAAGGCCCAGATTAAAGTGGCATCATTAACAGTTAAAAATGAACAAGTTTTGGGTCGCAAGGAGCCCATGTTTTAGGCCAAATTCGGCACTTTAAATGAAGAGAGGGTGACGCCACACACAAGGAATTAGGAGCCAAAGTATTAAGTTTAATGAGGCCCAAATATTTTAATTTAAGTGAGTTAAATTTGGCATTAGGGATTAGTAGAGGTGGACGGCTACAAGGCTATAAAATAGGAGAATTTATGTAGATTTTTAAGTGATAATATCATAGATGAAAAGGAGAAAAGTTAGGAGCTTATCTTCAAGGGAAGTGTTGGCCGAAAATCCACCACCTAGAGGAGTGTAAAATTCGGCTACTGCATGGCAAGGAGGGTGCCGAATTTCTCCTCTCTTTTAGCTTGAATTTTAAGGGCATTTTCGGTTTTTAGCATGAGGTGCCAAAATACTATAAATAGGGGCTAGCTCATTGATTCTCGACACTTTGAAACCCTAAATTTCTCTCCCATTGTGCCGAAATTCCCTAGCCTCTCCTCTCCAATTTCTTTTCTCCAATTTCTTTAAAAGCCTAAACTCTTCTCCACTTTTTCCTTCTTGTGCCGACTTCTCTAGGAAGCCGAAGCATCCATAGTCTTTTCTTCTATTCATCCTATTTGAGAATTAGTTCTATACTTTCGGCATTTAAATCTTCAATGGGCATTGCCGAATCCTCTCTCTAGTGCTAGCCGAATCTCCTATGCTAAGGTAAGTGTTGATTTTTGATTAGTTCTCATGATCTATTCCCGATTTTTGAAAGGCAAAAGCCAAAAGCTAATAGTTTAATGGTTTTATGATGGGCGGCAATTCAGGATTTGAAGGAAGCTTAGTCGACTAGATCTAAAAGCCGAAAATCATAAGTCTCCAATTTCGGGATTTTAAGGTAAGAAGATTTGTTATTCAAATATACAAAATTGGGTAGAACACTAACCATGGCCGAATATAGGAGAGGCCCTAGTTTCGCATCTTTTCGACTTTTTGACCAAAGTTGTAGCAAGGGTATCGACATTAATCAGGTGTGTAGATCTCTAACACACTACTAATAAACCTGTATGTGTGTTTATTTATATATGTTATGGGCTAAAAAGCCGGAATGAGGCTGTGTAGACAGTCGAATGGAACCCTAAAAGGGTTAGGCAAAGATGCCAGGTACATAAATATAGAACTCCCTATGTGTATCAAAAAGTATATAAGTCTGTATGATGTTTTCTTTATGTATGTATGCATGGGGTGGGAATGATGATATTGAAGGGGAAGTGCATGATAGGTCACTTGGTGATCGGTGGTAGAAATCCCACATAATTTAAATGAAAGGTCACATAGTGATCGGTGGCGATGCCACGTTAAATGATTCCTAATTAATAGGAATAGGCAGTACGGCTGTCATTTTGGTGTGTAGCGGATAGAGGGTTGATTGTAGAAATCCCCAAGGTGTGATGGTTGGTACGGGATGGTGTGTAGAGGATGGAAACCTAGGATGGGTTAGGTTTTTCATTATTTATTGTTTATCATGTGACTATGATTGATACCTTTATGCATGGGTCAGGGCCCATAATGTGTTTGTGGGCTCAGGTCGTTGTGTGTTTTGAGATTTATACACTGAGTCTTGGTGACTCACGCTTTCCTTTTCTCTACTATTCCAAATAAGCAGTAGATCGTGGACATGGGAGCCGAGACAGACTCGAGGGGCCATCAAGCTTTGTTTCTATAAATTATTTTTTTTGGGATTTCTTTAAGTATTATTTTATTTTTACTTTGGAATTATCAATGTAATAAGGCCCCATAGTTTTATCCAACTAAGTAGTTTTAATGTTTTGCAACTTATGAGATTATGTCAAAGGTTTAATTATACTTAATACAAGGTTTTATCTTTAAAATGCCGCTTATTTACTTAAATAGTGTCTATTTAATTTACGACTTCTAAAACCAACAAGACAAAAGTTTTTAATGTACAACTAGTAGCATACCAGATCTGGTCGAAACGTATGGGCCGGGTTTGGGGTGTTACAAGTTCAAAAGTTACTTGATGCTAGGATGATCTATCCCATTTCTGACAGTAATTGGGTTAGCCCAGTCTATGTAGTACCCAAAAAATGGTGTAACCGTAATTGAGAATTCGACAGGGTTTTTCCAGATTCCAGTGGCAACAGAGGATCAAGAGAAGATGACGTTTACGTGTCCATTTGGCATGTTCGCTTACAGACGGATGCCGTTCGGACTTTGCAGAGCACCAGCCACTTTTCAAAGGTGTATGGTAAGTATATTTTCTGACTACTTCGAGAAAATAATTGAGGTGTTAATGGACGACTTTACTGTGTATGGCAAGTCTTTCAAGGTGTGTTTGTCAAATTTTGCAAAATTTTTGGAAAGATGGTTAGAATTTAATCTTGTTCTAAATTATGAGAAATGCCATTTTATGGTGGATAAAGGATTAGTTCTAGGTCATATCATTTCTGCTGAGGGAATTTATGTCGATAAAGCAAAAAGTGACATCATTAACTCACTGTTATACCCCATAACCGTGAGAGAGATTCGTTCTTTCCTTGGTCATGTAGGTTTCTACATGCGGTTCATTAAAGACTTTTCAAAAATTGCACAACCGCTTTGTAATCTCTTACAGAAGGACAAGGAGTTCGAGTTTGACCAATCATGTAAAGATGCGTTTGACACATTCAAACATAAGCTCATTTCAGCATCTATCGTTCAACCACCAAATTGGAATTATCTTTTCGAAATAATGTGTGACGCAAGTGACCATAGCGTAGGAGCAATCCTTGGGCAAAGAATCGAGAAAGAACCACATGTTATCTCCTATGCGTTTAAGACTTTGGATGCTGCCCAAAGCAATTACTCGACTACTGAAAAAGAGTTTCTAGCTATAGTCTTTGCTTTGGAAAAAAATTGTTCGTATTTATTAGGGACTAAGATTGTTATTTTCTCTGATCATGCAGCTTTTAAATATCTGATCGGGAAAAAGGAAGTAAAACCGAGGCTTATTAGGTGAATGTTACTTTTGCAAGAGTTCGATCTCAAAATAAAAGATAAGAAAGGACACGAAAATTTGGTAGCTGACCATCTGAGTTGAATACCTCTGTCGAAGGATGTCACACCACTTAAAGACAATTTTTTGGATGAAAGTTTGCTTGCTACTCAGACAATTTTCCCTTGGTACGCAGACATGGTGAATTACCTTGCTACAGGTCTAGTCTCTTCTAACTTATCGCGATCTGAAAAAGATAAGATCAAACATGAATCGAGATACTATGTTTGGGATGTCCCCTACCTTTGAAAATACTGTTCCGATCAGGTAATTCGATGATGCGTTGCAGAAACTGAGGTAAAATCGATTCTATCTTTTTGTCATTCTTATGCATGTGGTGGACATTTTGGCCCTAAACGAACTGCGCATAAAGTATTTGAATGTGGACTATATTGGCCACATATTTTTCGAGATACATATTTGTTCTGTAAAGCATGCGAAAAGTGTCAAAGGGTAGGAAACTTGAGCCGGAAAAATGAAATGCCTCTAACCACTATACATGTTTGTGAAATATTTGATATATGAGGCATTGATTTTATGGGACCTTTTGTCTCATTATACGATAACATTTATATTTTACTTGTTGTTGACTATGTGTCAAAGTGGGTGGAAGCAAAAGCCACTTGTCATGCTGATGCCAAAACAGTAGTCGATTTTCTAAAGAGTTATATTTTTTTCCAGATTTGGCACACCACGAGCATTGATCAGCGATCGGGGAACGCATTTTTGTAATAAGGTAATCAACACACTTTTGAAAAAATACGGGGTAGTGCAACGAGTCACTACAACTTATCACCCTCAATCAAACGGTCAAGCGGAAGTGTTGAATCGAGAAGTCAAGTTGATTTTGGAGAAGATCGTTAAGCCAGATAGAAAAGATTGGAGTTTGCGACTAAATGATGCACTGTGGGCATACCGTACAGCTTATAAATGACCCATAGGTATATCTCATTATCGACTAATTTTTGGTAAACTGTGCCATCTTCCTGTTGAGCTAGAACATAAAATGTTTTGTGCGGTCAAGCAATGCAACATGGAGTTGGAAGCTGCAGGTAAGCATCATAAGTTACATATTCAGGAACTTGAGGAAATTCGACGAGAAGCGTATGAAAGTGCCCAAATTTACAAGGATAAGATCAAAGTATACCATGACCAAAAAATAACCCGTAAACAATTTATGGTAGGGCAAAAAGTATTACTTTATGACCTACATTAAGAATTTTTACAGGTAAGCTTCGAACTAAGTGGTTAGGGCCTTTTGTTATTACTCACGTGTTTTCACATGGTGCAGTCGAGGTTAAAAGTGAAGAATTCGAAAAAAAATTCAAGGTCAACGGACAACGATTAAAGCCTTTCTACAAAAATTTTCAAGTCCACATGGTTGAGGAATTAGTCTTCGAAGAGCTGATTAAATAAATTTCCAGGTCGTCGAGCTAACGACGTTAAACAAAAGTGCTTTTTGGGAGGCAACCCAAATTTATTTTCTTTTATTTAATTTTGAGTTTTAGTAAGATTTAGGTTGTAAATAAATAAATTTTTATTTAATCCAGTTAATTTGATGTTTTTAGGAACATAATGGAGGTTATAAATTTTTTTCCAAAAGTCGGATAATGATGGTGGCGTGGGCATGACACGCTAAATGGTGACAATTATTTACCTACAAATAAAAAAAACTAATATACCTAACCTTTATAAAAACCCCAAAACCCAATAACCACCCACCAACCCATTTAACCTACCTACCCCATACCCAAATACCCAAAAACCACACAAAACCCCCAATACCCAAAACACCAACTAGCCCAACATGGCCCAAAAAAATGAAAATGAGGGAAATTGGGCCGACCAGCCTAGCTGGCCCAAAGAAAAAAAAGAAATAGACAAGAGGCCCAAGCCGGCCACAAGGAGAAAAAAAAAGAAAAAAAACAAAACACCAAAAATCCCTAAATTCCCAAACTCTTTTCTTCTTCATATACTCTAAAAAGAAAAAGAAACAAACCCTAACCCTTTAAACAACCCACGCTGCCGTTGCCACCCCTCATCACCACCACGTTGCTACCACGTTGTCGCGTCCATCGCCGCCCCGACCGGTCGCCGTCACACCTTCTTACGGCGCCATCGACAAGACAAAAGCACCACCGACACTCCCTTTTCTTCTCTTTTTTTTATTTTTTCTTTCTCCTGTCGAAACCACCATTCGACGGCCTTCCTCACCCATGCACCGCACTCTTGTCGATCGGAACCCTCATTCTCACGGCGCCGCTCCTCCTTTCCCCAAATACCATATCATCTATTTCTTTTTTTTCTCCATCACCAAACACCCAAACCACCCTCCCACTACCTTAACCGATGCCATACCTCAAATTCCACCGTCACACTTTAAAAAATCAACCCAAACACGCCGTACACCATCCGCCATCGTTGTCATCATCGCTATCGTCCACCGCCGTCACCGTCACCACCGCTCGCCACCACTATAGTAAGCAGAACCGTTTATTCGTGACGCTTGTATGAAAACCATGGTTCGAACTTGGAACCAAACGACCGACAATATTCTAGCTTAACTCAATCAAAGTCGACATCAATTTTCAGCGCCTCCAGTCATCGATTTAGATGACGAAAACTTAGAACCTTCTCCACCTCCTACAAGACGTATAGCCGCACTAATGAGAACTCGTCGCCGACGAAGTCCAACTCCAGTCGAAACAGAACACTCGAACAGCAACCCCACTACTCTTGAAAGGTCGATTCCTAATCCTCAACATGTTTTACCTTTACTAACATATTATGCAGGTTACTCAGAGGAGGTCGGGACTTCTAACGACAATGTCGAAGGTCCCTCAACTACAAACGAGCGTGTCTCTCAACGCCAAACACGATCGTCCACCACTCGAGCTCGTCGACGACCGACACATGAGTCAGCGACATCCCCACACAGTAGTACTGACGCTGCTGGAAATCCAAGTCCACCACCCGACTCGCCTAATGAATATGTTTGACCATCACGAGACGGTCAACGTAATAGACGAGGCTGTGCAAACACTATTCCTACCGAAGGATGATTACGAGGGTTTCTAAACTTTTTGACCTCGGAGCATCGCACAAGATACGATAACATCCGACAACGTCCGCTCCCGGTCTGTAAGCAAATCGATCTTTCCACTCTTAATATGTTAAATATTCGCGATGCTGTGATTGGCTATTTTGATGCTATTGGTTGGAATTCATTTGCAAATATTTCCTGTAATGGATATTATGAATTGATTTATGAATTCTACACCACATTTAGCTTTAATATTAATGCATTACGAACTGTTGAAACACAAAGCATTATCTATTTTCAGTTACTTGGTAAGGGCTTTAGGATGTCCATTTCTGAATTTAACGTTGCCATGGGTTTCGTCGACCCTGACAATATTCAATCTGATTCCTATCATACTGATCTGTTAGATATGCCAAGTAACTTTGATGTTCAAGATGTGTATTGTGCTTTAACTCATTCTAGAAATCAAATTTATAATCCGAAGACCACAAAAGACTTATCGGTGCATGAACCCGTTTTAAGATATATTCATCAATTTTTAGCCTTTAGTTTTTTAGGACGAAATGATTCGTCATCTGTTCTAACTAAAACTGAACTATTTTTTTTTTGTGGTGTATGCATTCTGGATTTAAAGTTAATTTAGGATATTGATTTGCACGAAACTTTCATGCTATTTTGTGCTGTAATCGTCCACTAATACTTGGGTCATATATTACGAATTTAACCTCTCGACTTTTTCCCTTTGAAGTCGATTTCTCATCCTTAACATGTGCATATAGTATGGATAGCTTAGATAAATATTGTTTGGATTCTATGGGTTTGCTTGCCGGCACCCCTACTGCGTGTTATTTTGTTCCTCTAGGTACACAAACTACTTGCGGCAATATGGTTTTTCGCCAACGTCCACACTTCACTACTAGAGAGCAAGAGGAGCAACCTCTATCTGTGGAGGCACGTTTAAGCCGCATCGAAGCTCGACTTGGAACAATGGAAACCCAAGTCTCCACAATCTTCGACATCCTACAAAGTCGTTACCCCTAACACCGACAACATCGTAAAAAGACACATGGGAGTATTCTTAACTTTTCTTTTTACTTGTTATTTGGGCTGTTGTCTTTTATTTCATATAAAACATGATTGAGGACAAGCATAGATTAAGTGGGGGGTTGAAATGGTAAGTAAAATGGTAAATATGCATGATTTTTGCTGCATGTCTCTTTTGCATATGTTCAATCTTATGCTAGACCTATTCGATAGTTTATTTCGACATTGAGCCTCTAATCTCATTACTTAGTCAATTTGGACAATTGGACAATTTTTGAATCAAAGTGTTCAATTATCTAGATTAGTCGACATTTGTGTTTTAAGGTTGATATTTGTAACTAGATTTTTCATATAAATTTATTGTTTGGAAAAAAAATATTTGCTTGTACATAAATAAATAAATAAAATAATAAACAAACAAATAAATAAATAAAGGCTCAAGTTATGAGTGAAAGTTTCGAAAACGTGACCGAATTTAGTAACCACGGTGAGGTGCTTGGGTTGCCATTTCATCTCGCGTAAAAAGGTTCGAGTGACAAATCAAGAACTTACAAACATTCTGCTAATCGAGCCTAAAAAAAAGACTGTTTGAACTGAGTAACCAGGATAGGGTGCTTGGGTTGTCATCCTAGTTCGCGTAAAAATGTTTGACCGTGTCTAAATTTTTTTTATTAAATGCGTGATTAATTAATAATACCTTGCAAATTATTGGATTCAAACTCAATTTAATGAAATGACTTAGTTCATATATTTCAGTTTTATGACACTTGTTGATCAAACTATATATTCTGAGCATTTATTTTTGCCTATGTTGTTTGCATTGATTATGGATGCGGAAAAGAGGCTCGATCTTTAATAAATTATAGAATGATTTCTAATGTTTGAAAGAACAATATGCTTGAGGACAAGCATGAGCTAAGTAGGGGGGACTTGATAACATGTTAATTTTCATGACATTTTGTGTTTAATTCGGTTTATTTCTAAATCGATCCCTGCTGAATTAGTGCTTTTATGTTTTAATCTTGTCAGGGATGCAATCGGGATGCTAAGAGTCAAAAACGAGGAGAAAATGACTAAATTGCAACACAATCAATGAAATGAGGCCGAATAAAAAATGTGGAGAAAGCCAATGACTTATCAGATTTTTTGACTTTGTAAAAGCCAAAAATAGAAAAAAATCTTATTTTATTTTTTAATTTATTTAATTTTAATTATACTTTGAAGTGGTTAAAGCCAAAATTAGTAAATTCCATGGGTATAAATAGGGTTTTAATGTACTTAGGAAAGACACATTTAATTTCACATTTTGATTTTAGTTTGGAATTGAATAGAATTATTTTCTTTTTCTTCCAATTTGGGCGTGAGCATTCTGTTGCTTCCATTTACATTTCTTTTTTCTTTCCAAATTGGTCTAATTGCTTTCCAAGTACCTTTCTTTCCCATTCTTCACCATCATCATCAAATCACCTTTCAAAATCTACAAAGCATGAATAATTTCATGCTTCACTAAATTTCATCTTAGCTTTAGGCCGGTGTTCTTTCCTGTCGGGAATCGTGAGATACGTATCCATACTAAAACTCTTTCGAATCGATATTCACATTTTTCCTAGGTATCGGGACTGGCAACTCATCCCTTAAAGTTAACTCGATTTCAAGTCAAAAAGTGCACGTTGGATTGGAGTCGTGTTTGCTGACAGTTGGAGAAACGAGTCGGACGTGCTGTATTCGGATCTTCGAGAACAAATCAAGGAAGAAGTGATCGGGTTTAAACGACCCATGTGGTTGAGACCGTTAATTCGAGTTGGGTTCTTCAGAGCGCAAGGCTGCCGGAATCTTGAATCGGGAACACGTGTATCTCGGTTAGATAATCGGTAAGGGTTAGTTTGCAGGTCGTACCGGGGCCAGCTATGAGAGGAAGAATTGGTGGTTAGGACATTCTTAACTGCTATAACCAGATTATTGTTTGGAGGGAAAAATTAATTTTCAAGGATCGATTCAAAAATCCGGAGTCCACCGAGTCTAGGGCTAAGGCTTATTATCTTTGATTACAAAATCCGAATTTAATTTCTAATTTATTTAATTATTTATTTATATTGTTTCAATTATTTAGTTCCTAAACATTTCAAAACTCCCCTGATTTATTTGTTTATTTTTAGCAGGTCCATTTGGAGTCGTGTGCATGACTATATCCACGACTATCGACACAACATAAATTTTGGTCACAAGTTAAACGTGAAAGTTTATTATAATACCAATCCCTATGGACTCGACCCTACTACCACTCTTTACTACTATTTAGAGTTATTTTGTAGGAATTATTTTTGGTGGTTTCGACGCCCATCATTAATATATTATATATATTTTTTATATTTTTAATCAATATAATATATATAATATTAAAAAAGGATATATAGTGTATCCTAATAGTGCCACGTGATCGATTACTACCTAAGTCAACGATCGGTCAAACTAAAAAGTGTTTTAGTTGGCCAGAGTTGATTAGGCATTGATCGACGTTGATCAGCCACGTGGCACTATTAAAATACATCACTTGTCTTTTTTTAATATTATATATAAGTTATATTGATTAAAAATGTAAAAAAATCATATATAATATATAGAAAGTTTAATAATATTTTTTAATAAAATTCTAAAATATCTAATTATAAATTTTAAAAATTTAAAATAATATATAAAAATAAAAAAATGTTATAAAATGTAAAAAGGTATTTAAAATCCAATTAATTGAAATTTAAATATCTTTTTAGAATTTTTTAATTATATATTTTAGAATTTAATAAAAAAATTGGTAAACTACCAAAATAGTAAATTTTGTTTACCTCATGTTACATTTTAGTCACTTATGTTTGAAATGTTACGTTTTAGTCACTGAGTCGTTAATTGTCGTTAATGGTGTAACAATAAGCTGACATGACACGTTAAATCATCATTTCAAACAAAAATTTTAGGTTAAATTATACAATTGGTCCCCATATTTTTTTCGTTTTGAGCAATTTAATTTTTTTCTTTCATGTTCTTTTATCTTTCCTTTTTTTTTCCCATTATCTTCTGCTTCTCCCTCTGGTTTCCTCCCTTCTCCACCTCTTTTAATGTAGTTTTTCTATATTTTTCATTTGTTAAAACTGTATCATGTTTATGAAAAAAAGAAAAGGCAAAAGTTGAAATCAAAATAAAACTTGCTTCGCATTTTCTTACTCTACAATTACAAACCATCATCGTCCATTATTGCTTTAATGAACCAATTTGGATCTCTCAATGATATAGTCTACAAGCTCACCTCACTCGAAGACCTCGTCAATCGTGACTTATGTCAGTCCACCCTCAACAAAGTTTCCCAAGCCCGTTCCCTTAACCTCCTAACTAACCCCCATGACCATCTTATCTATCTTACCTACAACATTCTCACCCTCTCGAAACTACGTTGTCTCACGGATTCTTCAAAAGAGCTCTACATTCAATGACTAAAACGACCATCATACGAAACTTACCCTCAACTGTACCCAAATCAGTTTGGTTCCATGCTCCCTTTCTCTCTTCGGTTCATCCATGCTCAGCTTCCAATCAAGCTTGCTTGGGAATATACAAGAAGCTTTAAATCAGTTTTATCGTTTGCTTAATTTTATTCGTTAGAAAATATAAAAAAAAAGGAAATAAATAATCTACATTGTAAGGACCCAATTTTGTCCGGCCCAAATAGAAACCAAATGAAAAAAACCAAAATAATATAGTCCATTACAACAGTCCATTTACAAAAATATCAGGCCCAAATTTACAATCCCAAATGGCCCAAATGAAAAAAAACCTAATGGCCCATAACCTAAACTATCTTTTAGAAAAACTAAAAAACCCTAGCCTCTAACGCCGCTCCCTCGCAGGCACACCGCCCGAGGCCTGACGCTCCCCTGCCGCCATTGCACCAAAATGGCAAATGTGTGTTTCCCACCGTTGCTGTTGACCGCGCACCGCCACATGCAAAGCACAAAGAAAAATGACAAAAATAGAAGGCAAGAACAGTGGAAATGGCAGAAACCGAAAGAAAAAAAAATAGATATTATGGCTATAAAAGCCATAACAATGAATGTAATTTTACACAAGAAAGCAATCAAAAAAACAGAAATATAAAGAAAAATTTCAAAGGTGATTCTTTATTTAGATCTGTTATTTTTATTTTTATTTTTTTATATAAAAACATAAAAATAAAAAAGAGAAAGGTTAAGAAGGTTACCGTGCCGCTTCGTGTTCCACCACCGCAAGTAGGCGAGGACGCTGTCTCCGATGAAGGACGATTCTTCTGGTGTGGGACCTTCGAATCCCCTTCGGTTCGTCGGAGGCCACGTCGGAAGGGAAGGTGCTGGGCACCCATCGAAATACCGAGAAACTGAAAGGTTCTTTTGTTTTTTTATTTTATTTTAGGTGGGTTTTCGGGGTTTTTTGGCCTCCGATTTGGGCTAAAGGAAGCAAGATGGTCAAAATAGACCGTTTTCGTGAATTTCAGCCACCGGGGATGGAGGTCGCCGTTGCCGATGATCGGTGGTCGCGGCGGAGGTTCACCGGACCTCTTGGCCGACCTAAAGGCCACCTTCAGAGAAAACAGAGAGAAAATAAATTTTTTTAAAAAACAAGGGGAGGAATGATTTTTTTTTTCAATTTTTTTTTAACTTAAATAGGCCATTGATACAACGTTGTTTTGGCCTGGCTCCAGAAGCCCCAAAACGGCGTCGTTTGAAGCAGGACCCAATAAATTTATTAATAGTCTAGTAATATTGGGTGTAGTTTACCCAATAAATTATTAACAAAATCATAAAAGTATTTAAAAAAAATATAAAACTTGGTTCAACCAATTTGTACGATATACATATATTTCTTATGTTCTTCTATTCATCCCTGCCTTCTTTAATATTAATATTATTATTATTATTATTATTATTTATAGTAATCAATCAGTTAATGTGTTATTAATATTCTTTAAAATTATTATTTATATAATAAAGCATGCATTGAACCTGCCAAAGATAATAAATCTTATTATTGGAGTAAGATATGCCAATATGGTAATGTTTTTAGCCTTACCTTTTTAGGCCCCTTTTAACAATAATAACTATTAAAACATATTTATATACTTCTTAAAGATATATAATAAAAAAATTGATTTTTTTTTTTGAAAATTTAGAAATATATATTAATGAATAATTTAAAAATTGATTAAAATTAAACATAATTATTATATTTTTATAAATGATGTCTTCAAATACACTATTAATATTTCTAATATAGTTTATATATAAAATTTAAGTTAATGTAATAGGTTGGTAAAAAACGAGTTGAATTTTCAGTAATTAAATACGAACTATAACGGAAGAAAAAAAAAATTAAAAATGGTTTATATCAAATTAATTTTTACATTTTCAGGATTTTTTTAGATAAATATTTTTATAATTTGCATGTAAAAAAAATATATTTTTATTATTAAAATTTTTACATCAAATATACAGGTATTTCTAACAAAAAGACCAGGTTATTCATTTGTCTTTTATGGCAAGGCCAAGTTGATTATTGTCTAGCAAATTGGAGTAGTTACCAACATCAAGTTGTCAACCATAATCTTTGCTCTATTCTCAGTTATATATATTCCATACCATTTGTTTTTCTTTTCTGCAACTACAAAAGTTTTATTGGTTTCTGTCTCCTAGTTTTAGAACCAACCATTGTACGGCGCCTCTGAAATATTGTCATATGGAACGCATTCCCAAGTGATTCCTAGCTTTTTATTGTTTGTCTTTTTCGTTTGTTTTCTGCTACAAATTTCCTGACATCTCTTTTGCTCCCACAGCATTGATGTTCGCTTAGGCTTTTCTTTGTTAAACAGTGGTTCCAGCCTTCCAGGTTGGTTCTGTCATCTTTGCATGGTTGTATTTTCTGATCATTTTTGTTTGATTTTCCATAAATGTTTTACAGCTTTTCTTTGCTTTTAATGGGGTTCCATTTTTTTTCTGAATAATCAAAGTTCTGATCTTTTTTTTTTTTTTTTACAGGGAATGCAAGGAAATTTGCTGATTTGATTCGAGAGGTGATTTTTTGTATTCTTTCACGGCAAGTTGAGTGAAAATGGCATCATCGGCTACTTGGTTTACTTCACTTTCATGTTCAAGCTCTGTGATTCAATCTCCGGAGGACACATCTATTCCTATTATAATCCAATGGCTGAGATTCATTTTCCTCACCCCATGTCCTCAAAGAGCTCTCTTCTCTGCAGTTGATCTCCTGTTCTTACTTACCCTTTTCTTCTTTGTGGTTGTTAACAAGCTTTATTCTAGATTCTTAGGTAATAGCCATGGCAGCTCTGACATGAACAAACCTCTCATAATAGCCAACAGGGTCCACTCCAGCACGACTACATGGTTCAAGCTCTCTGTCATTGTAACGGTTGTGCTGGCGGTTTGTTACACTATTGTCTGCGTTCTTGCATATAATAGCAGTAACCAAGAGCCTTGGAAGCAAATTAATGGAACATTTTGGTTAATTCAAGCCATAACTCATGCTGTGATTGCTGTCTTAATCATCTGTGAGAAGAGATTTCATGTTGTTAACCATCCTGTCTTTCTCCGAATTTATTGGACTGCGAATTTTATCATCGTTTCGTTGTTTACAGTAACTGGGATCATTCGTGTGGTTCAAACAAATCAGGATTGGTATTTGACGTTGGATGATATAGTTTCCTTTGCTTCTTTCCCATTATCAGTTCTTCTTCTTGTTGTTGCTATTAGTGGTTCAACTGGTATATCAGTAACCGGAGAATCCGAACCGGCAATGGATGAAGAGACAAAGTTCAATGAGCCGCTTTTGAGCAAATCCAATGTCACCGGCTTTGCTTCAGCTCCAGTAGTATCAAAGGCATTTTGGCTCTGGTTGAATCCTCTGTTGAAAAAAGGCTATAAATCCCCTCTCAAAATGGATGAAGTTCCAACTCTTTCGCCTGAGCATAGGGCTGAAACGATGTCGAAGCTCTTCGAAGCAAGTTGGCCTAATCCGCAGGAGAAATCAGAGCACCCTGTTCGAACCGCATTGTTGCGGTGCTTTTGGAAGGAACTTGCCTTCACTGCATTCCTCGCAATTGTGCGGCTCTCGGTTACGTACGTTGGTCCCGTTTTGATCCAAAGCTTTGTTGATTACACTGCAGGGAAAAGAAGCTCGCCGTATGAAGGATATTACCTTATATTGGTTCTCCTTGCTGCTAAGTTTCTCGAAGTGTTGACCGGTCACCAATATAACTTCAACTCTCAGAAGCTGGGGATGCTCATTCGCTGCACTCTTATTACTTCTTTATACAAGAAAGGGCTAAGGCTAACTTGTTCCGCGCGTCAAGCTCATGGGGTGGGACAGATTGTGAATTACATGGTTGTTGATGCTCAACAGCTCTCTGATATGATGTTGCAGCTCCATTCTATTTGGTTGACTCCTTTGCAAGTTATTGTTGCCTTGGTGCTCTTGTATGGGTACCTCGGTGCTTCGGTGGTGACTTCGATGCTTGGACTGCTCAGTATTTTTATCTTTGTGGTAATAGGGACAAGAAGGAACAATCGTTTTCAATTCAATGTGATGAAGAATCGAGACTCGAGAATGAAGGCGATGAACGAGATGCTTAACTACATGCGGGTTATCAAGCTTCAGGCATGGGAAGAGCACTTCAATGAAAGAATCCGATCTTTCCGTGAGACTGAGTTTGGGTGGCTTAGCAAATTCTTGTATTCGATATCTGGAAATATCATAGTAATGTGGTCGACGCCGTTACTGATAGCAACGCTTACATTTGGGACTGCACTTATATTAGGTGTGAGACTTGACGCTGGGGTAGTTTTCACAGCAATAACTATCTTTAGGGTCTTGCAAGAGCCCATCAGGACATTCCCACAGTCTATGATCTCACTTTCGCAAGCAATGATTTCACTGGGGAGATTGGATAGTTATATGTTGAGCAAGGAGTTGGATGATTCATCAGTGGAGAGACAGGAGGGTCGCCATGGTCCGATTGCTGTGGAAGTTAAAGATGCGGCGTTTAGCTGGGATGATGAAACTGGAGAGATAGTTCTCAAAAATATAAATTTAGAGGTCAAGAAAGGGGAGCTTACCGCCATAGTAGGGACAGTGGGATCTGGCAAGTCCTCTCTCTTGGATTCTATTCTTGGTGAGATGCACAAAATATCAGGAAAGGTATGATGGTTGCATTTGTTTAACATGCAATTTTTCTTAGACCAAAGCTCTTGAATGGCCTCGAATGATTGTTAAAGATAGTTCTTGCTGTTTACATGACAGGTTAAGCTTTGTGGGACAACTGCATATGTAGCTCAAACGTCTTGGATCCAGAATGGGACAATCGAAGAGAACATCCTATTTGGTTTGCCGATGAACAGGGAGAAATACAGGGAAGTTATAAGGGTCTGTTGTTTGGAGAAAGACCTGGACATGATGGAGTTTGGTGACCAGACTGAAATTGGAGAGCGCGGAATTAACCTCAGTGGCGGCCAAAAGCAACGAATACAACTTGCCAGAGCGGTTTACCAGGATCGTGACATCTACCTTCTCGATGACATCTTTAGTGCTGTTGATGCTCATACTGGGACAGACATATTTAAGGTCACACTGTTATCTGATTCATTTTTAACGTAAAGAATATGTGAGAAATTTGCCATTTCTATTTCTATTTTGTTTTTGCCTGCAGGAATGTCTGAGAGGAGCTCTCAAAGAGAAGACTATTTTGCTTGTAACTCATCAAGTGGACTTCTTGCACAATTTTGATCTTATTTTGGTAAGTAGACATGTTTTATCTGTTTCATGGAAATGACAAAAGCAGACATTCGTGTACAAGTACTTGATGTTTCGAAAAAATTCCTCGTGTAAATTCCAGGTGATGCGAGATGGGATGATAGTACAGTCAGGGAAGTATAATGATTTACTAGATTCCGGCACGGATTTTGGAGCTCTTGTAGCTGCACATGAAACAGCTATGGAACTTGTTGAAGCAGGCAACACCATGCCTGCTGAAGGTTCCTCCAAAACATCCAAATCTAATCAGGTTGTTTCCAACATTGGGGAAGCAGATGGTGAAAATAAGTCTCAAGACCACCCGAAATCAGATAAGGGGGATTCTAAGCTAGTCAAAGAAGAAGAGAGGGAAACTGGTAAAGTCAGCTTGCAGGTGTATAAAATGTACTGCACTGAAGCTTTTGGCTGGTGGGGTGTGGCTGCAGTGTTGCTATTATCTCTGTCATGGCAAGCGTCTTTAATGGCTGGCGATTATTGGTTGTCATATGAAACTTCACCTGAACATGCTGTTTCATTCAACCCTTCACTATTTATTTCGGTTTACGCTATCATGGCAGTGGTGTCTATTGTGTTGTTAGTGATCCGATCCTTTTTCGTCACACTTATGGGGCTAAAGACATCACAAATATTTTTCAGACAAATTCTTCAAAGCATCTTGCATGCCCCTATTTCCTTTTACGATACCACACCTTCGGGAAGAATTTTAAGTCGGGTAAAGTTTCGAACCTCATTATGGCATATATGTCCTAATATTGATATCTTAGGACTGATATATTCCTTCTGTTTAATCCACAGGTATCCAGTGATCAGACTAATATCGATATCTTCGTGCCATTCATTATGGGGATTACTATATCTATGTACATTGCACTGCTAAGTATCTTCATAATCACTTGTCAATATGCTTGGCCCTCAGTATTCTTGATAATTCCACTTGGTTGGCTGAACTACTGGTACAGGGTATGTATGCATCTTCATAATGACCCATTTTTGTAACAATCCAACATCTTATAACACAGCTAACATGACATGACAGATTATACAAGGTCCATTTGATGATTGATATGTTCATTTCTCTTGAATTGCAGGGATACTACCTAGCATCATCTCGTGAACTAACTCGCCTCGATTCAATCACTAAAGCTCCTGTCATCCATCACTTCTCGGAAAGCATCTCTGGAGTCATGACGATTCGTGCTTTCAGGAAGGAGGATAGTTTCTGTCAGGAAAATGTTGACAGAGTTAATTCCAATTTACGCATGGATTTCCACAACAATGGATCCAATGAGTGGTTAGGCTTCCGTTTGGAACTTATCGGGACCGTAGTCCTCTGCCTTTCTACCACGTTTATGATTTTGTTACCTAGAAGCATTGTTAGGCCAGGTAAAGCATATGCTACAAGTATGTTTGTGAAAAATATTTTCATGTGTAACATCTGGTTCATTAGCCTAGTTAAACCAATTATGTCATGTTTCAAGTAAGTTCATACCTCATCTTAGGGGAGACTTGCATGTAGATGATAGTAATTTTTTTTGTATAATGCAGAAAATGTTGGGTTATCTCTGTCATACGGGTTGTCCCTCAATGGAGTGTTGTTTTGGGCCATATTTTTAAGTTGTTTCGTGGAAAATAGGATGGTTTCAGTTGAAAGAATAAAGCAATTCTCAAGTATTCAGCCAGAAGCAGCATGGCATATTGAGGACCGTCTTCCCCCTCCGAATTGGCCTACCCATGGCAATGTTGAGCTCAAAGACTTGCAGGTTAGATACCGGCCGAATACTCCTCTTGTACTTAAAGGCATTACTCTGAGCATTAAAGGAGGCGAAAAGATCGGTGTCGTTGGTCGGACGGGGAGTGGGAAGTCAACATTAATCCAAGTTCTGTTTAGGCTGGTTGAACCAACAGCAGGGAAGATAATCATTGATTGTAGAGATATCTGCATGTTAGGGCTGCATGATATAAGGTCACGCTTTGGGATCATCCCACAAGAACCTGTCCTATTTGAAGGAACTGTGAGAAGCAACATAGACCCTGTAGGACAGTTTTCAGATGAAGAGATTTGGAAGGTAAAAAAAAATGTCATTCCAAACAAACAACATGAGCCATTTCATTTCCTTTCTTTCTAAAGGACAATGCATGTTTTTCACAGAGCCTCGAGCGGTGCCAACTTAAAGATGTGGTGGCATTAAAACCCGATAAACTCGATTCCTTAGGTAAGTGATTCTCAAGTTTTCATGTATGAAATAGTGCTTGAAAATCACCAAAATTGTGTTTGTGTGTGTGATATAGTGGTGGACAATGGGGACAACTGGAGTGTGGGGCAAAGGCAGCTTTTGTGCTTAGGGAGGGTTATACTAAAGCACAGCAAGCTTTTGTTCATGGACGAGGCAACCGCATCGGTTGACTCGCAAACGGATGCTGTAATCCAAAAGATCATAAGGGAAGAGTTTGCAGCCTGCACCATTATCAGCATTGCTCATAGAATACCCACAGTCATGGACTGTGACAGGGTTCTGGTGATGGATGCAGGAAGGGCAAAAGAATTTGAGCCACCATCACGCTTGCTTGAGAGGCCAACATTGTTCGCAGCATTGGTTCAAGAATACGCTGATCGCTCTGCTGGACTATAGCCGCCGAACCAAGGCCCTGGCTGGCTGGACATAATTTTCTAATTTGCTGCCTAGCATATATTTATCTTAGTTTGCAAAAAATGTGCTATTTCCTATCTTAGAAAATAAAGTGGTTATATAAAGTGTGTAGTATTGGCATTGATTTCTATATATTGGATATTGATTTTAAGTAAATTTATCTGAAATTTAGTTTAATTAATTCTGAAATTTGAAATTAAATATTTATGACTCATTTTTAATTCTTGTATTGAAATTTATATAGCATAAAAGAAAAAAGAAAAATTCAATTAAATTAAAATTTCAACATAAAATGTAATGAAAACTATGCATTTTAGAAAAAATAAACCACATTTTCCAATATCATAAAATAGAAGCAAACGACTGATAATTAGGGGCCTCAATTTTTTCTACTTCAATCGTAAGCCCAAACTATGAAACCCCACTCTATATTCTTTTTAATCTTCCCGATTCGGAACGGCGTCGTTTACAACTCTCCCGTCTCTGAAATTGAAATGGGAATACTATATATTTTTAAATTAACGTAAATTAAAAACCCTGCAAAAACCCTAGCCAACAAATTTTGAGAGAGGTAGATCCGATGGGGAGGTCGAGAAGGAAATACAAACAATCTCGTGCCAAGGTCAAAGTGGGTCTCCCCAGGAAAAACCCTCACGTCTTTAAGCCATGCTTCACTCTTCCTCCCAAGCTCCGTTCACTCGCCAACGTCGACGATGCCCTCTCCAAGTGGGACGACAAAGCCAGCGTCATCCAAAACTACAAGTCCTTTGGGGTCGTTTCTAACCCTAACTACCTCGGCGTTCGTTCTCGTACTTCCCACATCGTGGAGAGCGATTCACTCCAAGTCCCTCATTCTCCGCCTTCCGATGAACCGGCTGATGAATTCGAGCCCATTGATTCGGGCAGCGATCTCGAAGAGGATGGTTAGTCTGCCCTTTCCCCTTCTCTACTGCTTCTGCTTTTCGGTATTGAGGTCTAGTTAGGTAAATTGGAAGAAGGTTCCTTTTAGATTAAAAATAAAGTAACCAATGAATTTGATGCAATTGTGAAATTGAAGTCTTTCTTAGGGCTATAAATGATAGAATATGATGAATGTTTGTTTATGTAAATAATTTTTGAGAACTGAAATCAAACAAAGCATATTTAGTTATTTTAGGATTAAATGCAAAAAAAGGCCTTCAAATTATAACACTTTTTTCAAGTTTTTTAATCAATTTCGTCTCACTAACCAATAAGAATGTACCACTTTTGGGGTAAACTAATATGAAATTGATAGTTTAAGTACTGCTTTTGACAACAAAACTTTAAGTACCTAAGTGAGAAAAGCGGTATAGTTTAGAGGCCAAATTTGTAGTTAAGCCTTTTTTATATTCACGACCAAGCTTGATTATGAGCCAAATAGGGATGAAGTATGAAATGTTCATTTAAGTTCACGAACAAGCTCGTTTATGAATCATTTAAACCTCATTTGTTTTTCGATTATTATTAATATACTATTGTTTGTGTTTTTTCTAATATAATTATTAATTTTTATGTTGAATTGTTTCATATCTAAAATTAATAAATATTTTTATTTGTGGTTTGTTTGCTTATTGTTCATGAATAGATTTTTCATTGTCCACTAAAATGTTTGATTATATGTTCATGGACATGTTCATTCAATGTTCTCAAACATCTTTGTTTGAACTCATAATTTTAATTAAGTGAACATCTTCTTAACTAACATGAATTAAACATGAATAGGTTTAAAAATAAGCTTTGGATCATTCTCTTTCTGAAATACTTTTATCTTACTTTTAGGAATAATGCGTGAAATGCAGAAGTTGCAACCCTTTTCCCTTCTCAATCGACCATTTTAACATGCTCTATGTTTGCCTTTGCAGACTTAAAAACAGCACTGGGGAAGAAGCGAAGAGATGGAAAAAGCACACATTTACAGCCACTGACCACCATGCAACGTCTTTACATTGGCCAGCTGATTGAGAAATACGGCGATGACTACCAGGTGGGATTGGTGTTTCTTTCATATATTTGTAGTTCCTATAGTATTTCACTGAACTCTTATGGATGGTTGTTTTGCTTACTGTTGCTTTTACTATTACAGGCAATGTTCATGGATGTAAAATTAAATAAGATGCAGCATTCGGTTGCGACTCTGGAGAAACTATGCAAAAGGTATCATATGTTTGGAGATAAGAATCCTTTGATATTATCCAGTTGAGAATGTTTTCAAGTTTTTGCATGGCAATCTCTCGGGGCTATGGAATTTGTAGAGTTCTAAAATAGATTATAGTATGATCAAATGATGTTGTACTTGTTGCCTGGCTCAACTTTCAATTTAGATTATTGTATTCTCATTTTGACAATGCAGTAAAAGGTATCAATTTTCAGTCTCATTCAATTCATTGGTGACTTTCCCTGCTTTGAGTTTCTTACTTTAGTTTTCTAAGTCATTTCAGAGGTAGGGGATCTTCAGATGAACCCACAAATTTAGTATCGGCGAAAATAAGAAATCCCAAAAAAGAAAAGAGTTTGAAATTGGGAAATGAATGTTAAGACGATCCCTAGAAAACCCATTTTTCCTTCCCAACTAGTGAGTAATTTATAGGGTCAGTACTAGAGGTGTTCATGGGCCAGGCGGCCCGAAGGCCCGACCGAAATTTGGAAGGGTTTGGGCAAAAATATAAGCTCGAAAAATAGGCTTGGGCAAAAAATAAGGCCTGTTTTAAAAATGGACTGGGCCTCGGGTAAGGTATTTTTGGCCTGGGCCCGGCTTGGCCCGGCCCGAATTCACTAAATGACAAAAAAAAAATTGCTATTTTTTTATTATTTTTGAATGTTATTTTCTTGTTGTTTTCTCTCTATTTTGCTACCATATTACTATTATGTTGCTACTATTTTGTTGTTATTGATTGAATATTGTATAAAACTTATTTTATTGTTAATTTTGTTATTATTTTAAAGGCATTTGTTAATTTTATTATTATTTTAGATGTATTTGCTTGTTAAGTTACATATATCTTAGTGTTATTTAAGTTTACATTTTTTTTAAAAATTTATTTTCAATTTGTTAGGAAATATTTATTTTGATTTATTTAGTATTTTTTATGTATTACATATATTTAAAAATATATAAAATAATATAAAAAATAATCCGGGTGGGCCGGGCTGGACTCGGGTTTTAACATTTTTATATGGGTCGGGCTTGGGCAAAACTTTAGGCTTATTTTTTAGGCCCGGCCTGGCCCGAGCCCGATAAATGGACCTAAATTTTTAGTTGAGCTCGGCCCGAACTCGGCCCGGCCCGATCCATAAACACCTCTAGTCAGTACTCAGTATCGTTAGTATTACAATAATAGGCCGGTAGTAAGGCTGTCTGAAGAAATGAGGCGTAATGGATAGCGTGAAGTTGGACATTTGTAAACTCGAATAATATTTGAATTTGAATATTTTAATTACTACATGTGGATATTATATTAACTTTCTAATATTAATTTTCTGAACTTGTTTTATTTTTGTAGATAATAAATTTGAATTCTGATTTTACTTTTGTGAATAACATATTCAAATTTTAGATATTCAATATGTGGCGAATAATTTAATTAATGTAGGTTTGATAATAATATTCGAATTTAATGCAGATAATATTTAAATTTGAAAGTAGATTTGCATAATTTAGATTTAGATTTTGTGAAAATTGTAGATATCCGACCCACTTTGATATCATACCAATAGGGAGATGATTTTTTTTTTTTTTTTTTAATAGATAAAAGCTTTCATTCGTTAACCATTAGAGGGAAGTATAGGAAAATATCTGCACAAAAAGAAACGAATAGCTAGACAACCCATATTCAACACAAAAAGAAGAGGGGCAATATAAAGTAGACCACATTTCATACCAAATGAAGTACAAAGCGTTGAGGAGGAGAAGAGGTAGGAAACTCGGAACACAGTTAACACAGTGTGCATAGAGGGAGGTTATGGTGTTGCTAGTGAAGTAACAAGGTAGAAGGAGAAATATATAAGGGTATCTATAGATGAAGGTCTCTCTCTCGTAACTTGGGGTCTTGACACGTGTACAACGTAGGTCCCATCATGATTGACCATTTGGGAAGCATAATAGTCTTCTAGTAAATTATGATGGGATGGAGGCAGATTAAGCGGGTACTAGACCTGATCATAGGTCGGGTCACCTGGCCCGGCCCGAAAGCCCACTTGAAATGTGGGAGGGTTTAGGTAAAAATATAGGCCCGAAAAATGAGCTTGGACAAAAAAATAGGCCCGAAAAATAGGCTTGGACAAAAAACAGGCTGGGCCTCAGGTAAGGTATTTTTGGCCCGGGCCTGACTCGAATTCACTAAAAGACAACAAATCTGCTTTTTTTTTTGAATGTTATTTTCTTGTTATTTTCTCCCTACTTTGCTACCATTTTACTATTATGTTGCTAGTTTTTAGTATTTTTGATGTATTATATGTAACACCCCAAACCCGGTCAAAACGCTACGACCGAATCTGGCATGTCACAGGGAAGAAAACGTTTTTGGAAAACAAGTTGTCGTCTCCATGTTGAAAAGAAAACCTTTGATTTTATAAAACCCGAATTGTGTTAAGCCATTTGTTAAAATTCTTTTGAAACTTAGTTTTAAAGAAGACAGTGTTGCCTTGTTATTATTGCGTATTCGACAAATACCCGACGGTAAAAATTTTGGAAAATTCCGAAAATTCGTTAAAGTTTTAAAAACGTCCATTTTACGAGTTTATTAGGCATGCCTTTAGTGTTTAAACGTCGGTTTAAAGAAATTTAACAAAATGAATAATCCCAAAATAAAATCTGAATGGCCTTATTACATAGCGGAAATCCAAACTTAAAGTAAAATAAACCCGAATTAACCTTTTAAACTAAAAACTGAACTTTCTGTGCATGGCCACCTCGAGTCCAATCCCGGCTCCATATCCGCGAACTAAGAATTACCTGCAAAAAGTAATGGAAGGGGTGAGTCACCGAGACTCAGGGTATAAATCCCCATCCGAAAGATGTTAAGCTCTTACACAGTTTCATATGCAAATATTTATGTCATGCAAGCCATCCAACCTATCCATCCGAACTCCCAATTCTACCCCTTGTGGCACCTAGCCACTGGTGGCACTTAACCACTGATGGTTCCAAACCACTGGTGACCGAAGTCACAAATAATCATGTGTGGGGCTAACCCACTTGTGGTACCTAACCACTGGTGACGATCCCGTATATCAATATGTGGGGCCAACCCACTGTAGTGCCAAACCACTGGGACGAGTCACAGAATAAGCATACGTGGTACCTAACCACTGATGGTTCCAAACCACTGAGACTTAGTCACAAAATATTAATATGTGGGGCCAACCCACGTGTGGTACCTAACCACTGGTGACAGTCTAATAAACATACCTTTCCCCTCCTCTCATCATACCCATTTTCATGAACATGCTTTTCAATACAATATAATCATGCTTAACATTTAGGAGTAATCTAATATGGCATATGCAGATTTAACAGAGGCAATTAACATTAGCCACCAAGATGGACTTACCCGGAGTCCTCGCTTTTACCCACAAGGGTAACTTATCGATTTCTCAGATTATTTCACTTTTGACAAATCACAAATAACAACACATTAAACATATGAAGTGTGTAAGAGTTACACACCGATTACTCGTAACACAATACTTTCTACGCCGACGACACTCTCGCTAATCGACACTCATCGCTATCCGCTACTACTTTGCTCGATCTTGCCCACACGGGCCGGTGGCCAATCCCGAATCGCTGACACCGCCCTTTTCTTAAACTTAGGGGCTGGGTTTACAGATCCAACCCCTCCTACCGCTTGGCTGGCATTAGAGTCTATGAACACACCTTGATCACTAAACGGATTAAAGCAGTGAAACGAATAGTAAGGAACTAAGACCCAAAGCTAAACCCTTACCTAAATCGGCAGATCCCGAGGCTCTAGGCTTGATTCACAACCAACGAATCCTGAAAGATCCAAAGTATGCGTCACAACTTCCACCTATAATCGGCCAAGCACTAACATTAAACCAAGTAGCCATTCGGCTTTGGCATGAAAGCCCGAAAGAGATTTTACGAAATAAAGAAAATCGTCCCCTTACCTTAACTCGAAAGATTCGATCAACACTTAGCGACAATCGGCACCACACCACCCTAGAGAAGATTCGGCTTCCAGAAGAAGAAAAAGAAACAACTCAGTAGAGTTTTCAGGAAAGATTCGACCAAGAGAGAAAAGATCAAGAAAAGAAAGAAAGAAGAAAATAATACGATCTTACCAGAGTATGGGTTGAGATTCGACTATGACAAATTCTTCGAGAAAAAGGAACACACAGAATGATTTTGAGATCTAAGAGGTTTCGGCTAAGAGCAAAAGAAAGTGTGATCTTCGGCTTTTAGTGAACGAAAAAGGAATAGATCAAGGTAATGAGAATCAAGGGGTTTTGGCTAGCAAGGTGTTTCGAAAAGAATAATCAAGATTAAAGGGAGGAAGAAGTGATGATTCGGCTTTGGGAAAAAGATGGAGAGAAAGGGTGGAAGGGATTTCAGCTATCACCAAAGGGAAGAAGAGAAAAGAAAAGCCAATAGGGGTTTCGGCTTTTGAGAGTGAAAGAGAAAGAGAATGAAGAATTATGGAGAGTGTGAGCCAAGAGGATTTTGGCAATAGGGAGAGTCTTGTGCCTCAAAGAGAAGAAAATAAAAATAAAAAGAGAACTAAACTCAAACCGAGAAAAAGAACCCTCCTGAACCCCTTAGACACTTTCAGCACAAAGCAAAACAGCCCACAATCGGCACCCACCTCACAAAAGCCGAAATTTGCACCTAAAGAATGACACTACAAGGTTCTATGGCCAATGTAAGTTTCGGCACACCTAGCCACACTAAGAACCGATCCCCTTCCTCCTATACAAAGTTCAAAATTCAGCCAACACTGAGCTCCCATGCCCATCCCTCTCTTCTCTTCACAAATTCCTCCTGATCACCCATTCAAACCTGTTTGAATATTTTAAACTCCTAAATTTTCTCTCCTCCACTCATTTGAATCTGTTGACTCCTTCAACAGTCATCCACTGAGTCCCACCGAGTGCAACTCTCCCTTGTCTGGCGTCAAAAGAAATGCACAAAGGGGATTCCCGCAGCTCGAACCAAGTCCCCTTCAGCTCCCTGAGGCGTCACTCCCCTGTGCCTTAAGTGGCGCCTCCTTGCCACTTTACCAAGGCATTCATTGTGTCAAAACATACCACCAATTACCCTTAACTCCTGTCCCACTCAGCTCCCCCTTCAAAGTGCCCAAAAGAAAATTTTCGCTAAGGCTCTAGCCTAACCCTAGCTCATGCTTGGTCCCCAAAATACCCTAAACTAGCATGACAACCATACTATCTACATACAATCAGATAAAATGCAAAGGCCCCGATTTAGGATGTTACAGTTCTACCCCCCTTAAAAATAATTTTGGCCCCGAAATTACCTGGTCAAAAGAGTTGGGGGTATTGCTGCCGCATCACATCCTCTGGCTCCCACGTGGCCTTTTCTGTTCCATGATTCCACCATAACACCTTCACCAAAGGAACTGATTTCCTACGCAGCACCTTGACATCCTGATCCAAGATTTACACTGGTTCCTCCTCAAACGACAAATCTGGGCTCACTTCAATCTCCTCCACTGGCACAACATGAGACGGATCCGAACGATAGCGTCTAAGCATGGAAACATGAAATACGTCATGGATCTGACTCAATTTTGATGGTAACTCGAGCTGGTAAGCTACTGGTCCCATACGCTTCAACACTCGATAAGGCCCGATAAACCTCGGGCTCAGCTTGCCCTTCCGACCAAATCTCAGCACTTTTTTCCACAGCGACACCTTCAAAAAGACCTTGTCACCCACCGTAAATTCTACATCTTTCTGCTTAAGATCGGCATAGGACTTCTGCCTGTCCGAAGCTTCCTTCAGACGAGCTCGAATCAGCTTAACCTTATCTTCCGTTTTAGCAACCAACTCTGGACCCAACAATTGCCGTTCACCCAACTCCGTCCAACACGTAGGGGTACGACACTTCTGCCCGTATAACGCTTCATACGGTGCCATCTGAATACTTGCCTGGTAACTGTTGTTATACGCGAACTCTGCCAATGGTAGAAATTCCTCCCAAGTACCTCTGAAATCCAATACACAACCCCTTAACATATCTTCCAGAATCTGAATCACCCTCTCCGACTACCCATCTGACTGTGGATGAAACGCCGTACTGAAATCCAACCTTATACCCAATGCCTGATGCAGTGCCTTCCAAAATCTTGACGTAAATCTAGGGTCTCTGTCTGAAATAATCGACACTGGCACCCCATGCAACCTTACAATCTCTGCTATATATAATCTGACTAACTTCTGAAGAGAGTAATCCACACGCATAGGTATGAAGTGAGCAGACTTTTTCGCATTTATCAACAATCACCCAAATCGAATCCTTCTTGCTAGGCGTAAGGGGGTAGCCCACCGACAAAATCCATCGTAATCCTTTCCCATTTCCATCTGCGGAATCTTCACCGTTGCAACAATCCCGAAGGTAATCGATGTTCGCCTTCACTGCGACACGTCAAACACTTGCCCACAAATTCGCCACCTCCGTTTTAGACCCGCCACCAAAATCGTTCCCAGAAATCCCGGTACACCTTACTACCTCCAGGGTGCATAGCGTATGAACTGCTATGTGCCTCCTGAAGAATCCTCTGCCTCAACTCCACATCTTTTGGCATGCAAACTTTTCCCTAAAAACATAACACTCCATCGTTGCTCAAGCTATACCCCTCCAATCCACCATTCTGCACTTGCGAACATCGAGCACTTAAGACTTCATCTACTAACTGTTTCTCCTTAACCTGGTTTACCCATGTCGGCTTCACTTGCAGTTTCGCTAACAGAATTTCGTCATCATACAGACTAAGGTGGGCAAACATTGCTCTTAAGTCTGCTACCACCTTGCGGCTCAACGCATCCGCTACCACGTTAGCCTTACCCGGATGGTACTCAATCGAGTAGTCGTAATCCTTCAACAACTCGATCCACCTCCGCTGCCTTAAATTCAATTCCTTCTGAGTGAGAAGGTATTTCAAACTCTTATGATCTGTATACACGATAGACTTCTCCCCATACAGGTAATGTCTCCAAATTTTTAGGGCGAAAACCACTGCAGCCAACTCCAGATCATACGTCGGGTAGTTCACTTCGTGAGGTCTCAACTGTCGAGAAGCATACGCCATTACCTTTCCCTCTTGCATCAGCACACATCCCAGACCAGTATGCGACGCATCACAATGAAACCGTAAACTCCTTCCCCGCTTGGTGAATCAATACAGGAGCTTCTCATTAAAATCCTTTTAACTTCTCAAAACTTTCTTGTTGTTTGTCCGACCATGCAAACGGAACCCTTTCCTCAACAACTTGGTTAACGGTAGCTGCAATCAAGGAAAACCCTTCCACAAACCTTCATACAGATGCGCCGCTAAACCAGAAAACTCTAAACCTCTCGCCACGGACTTAGGTGGTTTCAGTCCAAAGATAGACTTCAATCTTCCGAGGGTCTACTCTAATCCCCTCAGCTGATGCCACATGACCCAAAAAAGTAACTTCCCTTAGCCAGAACTCGCATTTATTAAACTTTGCGAATAGCTGCTTTTCCCTCAGAATTTGCAAAACTACACGAAGATGTGCATCATGCTCCTCCTCAGACTTCGAGTACACCAGAATATCATCTATAAACACCACAACGAATCGATCCAAATACGGTTAGAAAACCCAATTCATCATATCCATAAACGTTGCTGGTGCGTTGGTCAATCCAAACGGCATCACCAAAAATTCATAGTGACTGTAACGAGTACGAAACACCGTATTATGGATATCTGCCTCATTAACCTTAAGTTGATGATACCCCGATCTCAGATCTATCTTCGAGAAAACTGATGCTCCCTTAAGTTGATCGAACAGGTCGTCTATCCTCGGCAACGGATACTTATTCTTAATCGTTAACTTATTCAGCTGACGGTAGTCTATACACATTCGCATCGATCCGTCCTTCTTCTTAACAAAAAGTACGGGTGCTCCCCAAGGAGATATACTTGGCCGGATAAAACCCCGATCTAACCACTCCTGAATCTGCGCTTTCAGTTCCACTAACTCCTTCGACGCTATTCTATATGGGGCAATAGACACTGGCACGGTTCCAGGTAGAAGGTCGATACCAAACTCAACCTCGCGATCTGGAGGCAAACCCAAAAGCTCTTCTGGGAAAACATCAGAAAACTCTCTCACCGTTCGGACATCCCCCACCGTTGATTCCTTAGCCTCCAAGGCACACACATAAGCCACAAACGCCCTACATCCTTTCCTCACCATTTTCTCGGCTTTCAAAGCGGACACCACATTAGATAGGTAGTTCCCACCTCTTCACCCTCAACATATCTCAGCACCATGCGCTTGGCTGCACAGTCCAAACTTGTTTGATACTCCACTAACCAATCCATCCCTAAGATCAAATCGAACTCCCCAAATGACAGTTCCATCAGTTCAGCCGGAAACACTACCCCTTAAATTTCTAGGGGTACATCCTTATACAGTTTATTCACTGCCACAGAATGACCTAGAGGGCTAATTACAGTCATCTCCTTAGAAGAAATCTCATAGGCTAAGTTCAGAGTTCCCGCTATACTACTGGCAACATAAGAGTGCGTAGAACCAACATCAATCAAAGCAGTATAGGGTAATCCGTAAATTAAAAACGTACCGGTTATGACGTCCGATGCGTCGCCCTCCTCTCGACGCCTCGCTGCATAGACCAACCCTGGCTATCTTACGTCAGTATTCCCGGCACCTCTGCCCGGTGCCCCACGACCTCGCCCGTTACCGTTACCACCCCTGGCTGATCCTCGACCCCTCTGCGGTTGCTGACCATCTCTTCTGAATTGTGTACGTCCTTGACCCTCAGACTGAGTCCTAGCTGGCCTCCACGGACAATCCCTTATCCGGTGATCCATTGACCCACACTCGAAGCACCCTCTGTTACCTGTCCAACACTCCCCCGAATGAGACTTCCCATATCGAGCGCACCGTGGCGGCCACTGAGTAGCAGCAGTAAGCTTTACAGCTTGACTCAATCCGCCAAATCTAACCCTTTTCTGAGAATTCCCAGCGGACCCTGATGGCCCAAAACTCCTCTTATCCCTATTCTTGTTCTGATTCTGCCTCTCGTTCCGTTTCACCTCCTCGAATATCTTGGCCTTCTCCACCAGGACATCAAATTCTCTCTCCCGCTGTGGAGCAATCAACACCCGTAGCTCATCTCTCAGCCCGTCCTCAAATCTGACACAGCGCTCGTGTTCCGTAGCCACGATACCCCGGGCATAACGGCTCAACCTTAAGAATTCTGCCTCATATTCAGATACTGACTTACTCCCCTAGACCAGATTCAAGAACGCCCTACGCTGCGCATCTATATAACTAGACCCAACGTACTTCCTCTGGTAAGCCGCCTTAAAGAAATCCCAAGTGATATCATCGACCATCGCACCATCCCTGACTGTGAGCCACCACTGATAAGACTCATCCCGGAGAAGAGACACTATCCTTTTCAGCTTCTCCTCAGCCGTAAAGTCCAAATCGTCCATTATGCGCTCAGTCGCCTCTAGCCAGTACTCAGCTGTGTTGGGAGCTACACCGGAAATACCCCTAAATACTTCTTCTCCATTAGCCCAGAGTCATTCTGACACAAATTTCTGAGCCCCCGTTCCAACGCCTGCACCCGCAACTCTCTCCAGAACCTGCAGCATCGCCTGCGACACCGCTTCATCACCACCCGTTTGGTCTTGAAATTTCGCGCCCACAGCTGGCGGCAGCGGCACCTCATTCTCTGACCCATGACTAGACCCTAACGGTTCTGACACGGTAATCCTACCCCTACCACGACCACGCACATTACGCCCGCGTCCTCGAGTGCTCATGACTAGCGTTCACGTCTTAATCTGATTTAAAAATTTTATGAGTTAGCTATCTTCCACTATTTATTACGGCACAGTCTTATGAGCAATTTGTTAGAGTAGTTGTTCTCGCAAGTTCATACAGTCTTACGGGCTTCAGTCTCTAAGGTAAAGGTCCTACTACTAGCATTCATAGTACAAGCATTTAAACTATATAAACAGTAGTTAGGAGACTTACCATCACGGATTGGTGCCGGAGACTCGGTGCCATGCTTCCCAAAACATGTTTCTCATTCAGACTATTTTGCATACCCCTACTTTGAAAAACAATTTGGGCCTTATGCCCACAGCCGAGCTTTTGAACCAGGCTCTGATACCACAATTGTAAAACCCCAAACCCGGTCAAAACGCTACGACCGAATCTGGCATGTCACAGGGAAGAAAACATTTTTGGAAAACAAGTTGTCGTCTCCATGTTGAAAAGAAAACCTTTGATTTTATAAAACCCGAATTGTGTTAAGCCATTTGTTAAAATTCTTTCGAAACTTAGTTTTAAAGAAGACAGTGTTGCCTTGTTATTATTGCGTGTTCGACAAATACCCGATGGTAAAAATTTTGGAAAATTCTGAAAATTCGTTAAAGTTTTAAAAACGTCTATTTTACGAGTTTATTAGGCATGCCTTTAGTGTTTAAACGTCGGTTTAAAGAAATTTAACAAAATGAATAATCCCAAAACAAAATCTGAATGGCCTTATTACATAGCAAAAATCCAAACTTAAAGTAAAATAAACCCGAATTAACCTTTTAAACTAAAAACCGAACTTTTTGTGCATGGCCACCTCGAGTACAATCCCGGCTCCATATCCGCGAACTAGGAATTACCAGCAAAAAGTAATGGAAGGGGTGAGTCACCGAGACTCAGCGTATAAATCCCCATCCGAAAGATGTTAAGTTCTTACACAGTTTCATATGCAAATATGTATGTCATGCAATCCATCCAACCTATCCATCCGAACTCCCAATTCTACCCCTTGTGGCACCTAGCCACTGGTGGCACCTAACCACTGGTGGTTCCAAACCACTGGTGACCAAAGTCACAAATAATCATGTGTGGGGCCAACCCACTTGTGGTACCTAACCACTGGTGACGATTCCGTATATCAATATGTGGGGCCAACCTACTGTGGTGCCAAACCACTGGGACGAGTCACATAATAAGCATATATGGTACCTAACCACAGGTGGTTCCAAACCACTGAGACTTAGTCACAAAATATTAATATGTGGGGCCAACCCACGTGTGGTACCTAACCACTGGTGACAGTCTGATAATCATACCTTCCCCCTCCTCTCATCATACCCATTTTCATGAACATGCTTTTCAATACAATATAATCATGCTTAACATTTAGGAGTAATCTAATATGGCATATGCAGATTTAACAGAGGCAATTAACGTTAGCCACCAAGATGGACTTACCCGGAGTCCTCGCTTTTACCAACAAGGGTAACTTATCGATTTCTACAGTTATTTCAACTTTTGACAAATCACAAATAACAGCAAATTAAACATATGAAGTGTGTAAGAGTTATACACCTGATTACTCGTAACACGATACTTTCTACGTCGACACTCTCGCTAATCGACACTACTACTATCTGCTTACTACTTTGCTCAGATGCCGGCCCATAGCCCGGTGGCCAATCCCGAACCGCTGACACCACCCTTTTCTTAAACTTAGGGGCTGGGTTTACAGATCCAACCCCTCCTACCGCTTGGCTGGCATTAGAGTCCATGAACACACCTTGATCACTAAACGGATTAAAGCAGTGAAACGAATAGTAAGGAACTAAGACCCAAAGCTAAACCCTTACCTAAATCGGCAGATCCTGAGGCTCTAGGCTTGATTCACAACCAACAAATCCCGAAAGATCCAAAGTATGCGTCACAACTTCCACCTATAATCGGCCAAGCACCAACATTAAACCAGGTAGCCATTCGGCTTTGGCATGAAAGCCCGAAAGAGATTTTATGAAATAAAAGAAATCGCCCCCTTACCTTAACTCAAAAGATTCGATCAACACTTAGCGACAATCGGCACCACACCACCCTAGAGAAGATTCGGCTTCCAGAAGAAGAAAAAGAAACAACTCAGTAGAGTTTTCAGGAAAGATTTGGCCAAGAGAGAAAAGATCAAGAAAAGAAAGAAAGAAGAAAACAATACGATCTTACCAGAGTATGGGTTGAGATTCGACTATGACGAATTCTTCGGGAAAAAGGAACACACAGAATGATTTTGAGATCTAAGAGGTTTCGATTAGGAGCAAAAGAAAGTGTGATCTTCGGCTTTTAGTGAACAAAAAAGGAATAGATCAAGGTAATGAGAATCAAGAGAGTTTCAGCTAGCAAGGTGTTTCGAAAAGGATAATCAAGATGGAAGGGAGGAAGAAGTGATGATTCAGCTTTGGGAAAAAGATGGAGAGAAATGGTGGAAGTGATTTCAGCTGTCACCAAAGGGAAGAAGAGAAAAGAAAAGCCAATAGGGGTTTCAGCTTTTGAGAGTGAAAGAGAAGGAGAATGAAGAATTATGGAGAGTGTGAGCCAAGAGGATTTCGACATTAGGGAGAGTTTTGTGCCTCAAAAAGAAGAAAATAAAAATAAAAAGAGAACTAAACTCAAACCAAGAAAAAGAACCCTCCTGAACCCCTTAGACACTTTCGGCACAAAGCAAAACAGCCCACAATCGGCACTCACCTCACAAAAGCCGAAATTTACACCTAAAGAATGACACTACAAGGTCCTATGGCCAATGTAAGTGTCGGCACACCTAGCCACACTAAGAACCGATCCCCTTCCTCCTATACAGAGTTCAAAATTCGGCCAACACTGAGCTCCCATGCCCATCCCTCTCTTCTCTCCACAAATTCCTCCTGATCACCCATTCAAACCTGTTTGAATATTTTAAACTCCTAAATTTTCTCTCCTCCACTCATTTGAATCTATTGACTCCTTCAACAGTCATCCACCAGAGTCCCAGCTGAGTGCAACTCTCCCTTGTCCTGGCATAAAAAAGAAATGCACAAAGGGGATTCCCGCAGCTCAAACCAAGTCCCCTTTAGCTCTCTGAGGTGTCATTCCCCTGTGCCTTAAGTGGCGCCTCCTTGCCACTTTACCAAGGCATTGGCGCCTCCTTGCCACTTTACCAAGGCATTCATTGTGTCAAAACATACCACCAATTACCCTTAACTCCTGTCCCACTCAGCTCCCCCTTCAAAGTGCCCAAAAGAAAATTTTCGCTAAGGCTCTAGCCTACCCCTAGCCTATGCCTAGTCCCCAAAATACCCTAAACTAGCATGAAAACCATACTATCTACATGCAATCAGATAAAATGCAAAGGCCCCGATTTAGGATGTTACATTATATATATTTTAAAATTATATAAAAATAATATAAAAATTAATACGGGTGGGCCGGGTCGGGCTTGGGCAAAAATTTAGGCCCATTTTTTGGGCCGGGTTAGGCCCGGGCCTAGTAAATGGGCCTGAATTTTTAGTTGAGCCCGACTCGAACCCGGCCTGGCCCGGCCCATAAGCACCTCTAGCGGGTACAATGTGTGTGCCACGCAAGAAAAAGCTTGACAGCTACCCTTGGCAAGGTTCCACGTGTCACATATATTATATGGAGCTCTAGTGAAGTGTTGCTATGAGAAACGTCAAGGTATTCGAGGTTGCAAAATGGCAAGATCATGGAGGTGAAGCCTGGATATATGAGATAGTTATAACATGAAACATCCTTTATTGGAAGAAAGAACTCTCGAGGTCGCTAATCAAAGGACAATCTTCATCAAAGACAATGCTCGAAGCCAACCAGTAAAAATCAAGAGAAAAAGGAGAAATCAAACCTACAAAATGAGGCATCACCCATAGTGTAGGGAACCCTAAACTAGTGTCAGGGGCAGCGGGTCAAAGCCCGTGAGGAATGTACATGGAGCATCCCATAGAGGTTAATTGATTAAATAGGGCTTATTCGACCGACTTGAACTGGCCCGATTCGTGGAATATGTGGAGAAGCTCGTTTACTTAAAGCATTGGTGGCCTAGTGAAACATTTAAGGAAAATTAGGGTTGCCATAGTAAATATGGAAAGTAATCTTAGAAAATCTGGTTTTGTATTCCTAAAGGATCGTGTAACTCCTTTTAAAATCTTAATTGTAGATTGGCTTAAATTTTGATCGTCAATGTAAATTAAATTGTATCGTTGGATCTGAGGGAGCTCAATTATAGATAGAGGTTTTTCTCCTCATTTGTAAGAATCCCATTCATTGCTTCATTCTTGTGTAATAGAATATTTTTAAAAGCTTTTACAAACACTTGGTGTTATTATTTTCTTGTAGCTTTTTTATTCTCTTGTTGCTTCTTTATTTTTGAATTGCTTCTGTTTTATTTTCGATGTCTTAGAGAATTTTCATGGGAACTCTTATCTTTTGAGAGTTAGGCTAACTTAGGTGGATTCGAAGCAAAGGAATTGCCTAAGGCCGCGTAATTTGCAACACTAAAGTTTTAGTTTCATCACAATTGGTATTAGAGCCAAGGTTCAAAACTGCCAGTTGAGATGATGAAAGGAGTAGATGAGCAGATTGAGCCTAGAGAGACCTGTGGTAGGGGCAGGAAAGCTAGCAGATTGTGGGATATGCTGTCGGCTTTGGAAGGTAGCTAAATAAATCTAAATAAAACTCTCAAGTATACTAGAACTTTAATTAACCTAAAAAAGAAGTAGTTTTAAACTAAACTATCTTGTTGACATAAACTCCTAAATAACTTAAAATACTTAATAATTATAAAAAATTTAGAATAAAAAAATAAAATAATAAGAGCTGGTAAATACAATATTGGGCTAATATATAATAAAAATTAAGCCTAAAACCGGAACCTAATATGATTTAAACTTGAATTAAAAGCCCGAAACTCATAATTTTCTGTAATAATTTCGTCTAGAAATTCTACATGCGCAGTTTTCACTAAAATGGTCATAAATTGAGTTCCCAAACTCAAAATTGAGTGATTCAAAGTGTGCTTCGAATTTAAGAGATAGACCTTCAAACGCTCTGAAGACATCTTAATTCAGAAATTCCTAGATGCCATCCAAAAATTTGTCACAAACTGACTATTCTTTTTAGCTTGAAAATTGATAGCTTGGTTGAATTGACTTTGATACATTTTACCCATTCTTTGCATGTATCATTCCTCATTTCCTCGAAAACTTTGGTTGTCGGGTGATCAATCTCGGGGAATTCATTGGTATGTGAAAGAAACACTTGAGATAGTTGACAGACGCACCAATGAGCTTGACTTTAATGAGGGAGCAGCTCAGGGAATTTATGGTATTCTGTTGATTCAAATATGAAAGCGAATGGGTGCTCAACTCTACTGCAATAAGCTGACAGTAAAGGACGATGCTTTTTGGGTCATGGTGATGGCTTTGAAGGAATAGCTTATGGAGCTTATAGGAGAGCTTGTTATTTGCAAAGTTGCTTTGGGTAATAAGGTGTTGGCTTCGGGATCGAAGCAACATAAAATGGATGTTTTCTGTAACATCCTAGATTAGGGGTTATGCGTTCGTGCATAATTCGAGTGATAGTAGGCTTGGAGTATGGTTGGTGATATTTTAAGGGTTTTTAAAACTCTAGGATTAAAAGGGAGTGCATTGGAAATTTTTGAAATTTTTGGGTTAAAAGGGGAAATTGGGCTAAGGAGGCCTTAAGAATAATTTTTGGCATGTTTGGACACAAAGACGGCCTTGGTAAAGTGGCTTAAGGGCGCCACTTAAGGGCTGGAAGTAACGCCAGCAAGGGCCTGGGTTCAAGGCACGGCAGCAGCAAGTGGTGTTTTATTTTTGGGTGTTGGCGTTAAGAAGGAAGGGGCTGAGTTAAGGAGGGTTAAAAGGATGTTGTGGGCAATGGTGGACAAGAAAGTCAGCTTGGTGGAGTGGCTTGGGGCGCCACTTGAGGGTCTTGGCAAGGGACTCAAGTTCGAATAGCATGGGAAGCACATGGGTTTTATTTTTGGTTTTGGCGTGAGACAAGGGAGCTGGGGAGTGAGGTGTTAAAAGATGTTTTGGGTGGATTATATCACAAAAAGCGCTTTGGCCGAATGGCCTGGGGCGCTACCTGCAGCATGGGTTCTAGCAGGTCTCATGTTCGAGACCTATGGGCAGCAGTTTGGGTGTTTTACTTTTATTTTGATTTTGCAAAGAAATTGGAAGGCGTGGACGGGCACATGGGAGCTTCAATAGATAAAGATTAAGCTGATTTGGTCTAATCCTTTTAGAATTCAATTTGGAGGGGTAGATTAATATTAGTTTATTTTTATTTTTAGTTTAAATTGAAGGGGTGATAATGGATAAAGGGGGATGTTAGTTTATTGATTTTTGAATGATAGATAAGAGATAATGGTGTGTTATTTATTTATTTTTTTAGATAGGTAGATAAGAGATAAATGAGGTGATAAATTAGTGTTTTATTTTATTTTTAATAAGTGATTAGGAGATAAAATAGGAACTTGGTGAAGGATAATTGTTGTTAAATGAAGTGATAATAGAAGATTAGTATAGATTTATTTTATATATTTTGAATATGTGTTCAAGAGTTATTATAGGAGAAGGAAGTGGAATTTGAGAGGAGGTAGGAGTGCCAGAAATTGAGTAGTATAAATAGGGGTGCCGAATTTAGTTTCTTTTCCCCATTAGTGCCCTTTTTCCCTTGTGCAAAGCCGCTTATGTTTCATTCCTCTTTTCTATTTGTTCTTGGCCGAATCTATATCCCTTTCCCAATTCCTTTCTTTTATTTTTGTTAGCCGAATCTTCCCTTTGCCACCGTTGCCGTATTGCTCAACTCCTTCTTCTCTTCCTTTCTTTAAGAATACATTTAAAAGCCGAAATACTTTGGTGAACCATAGCCGAATCCTCTAGGCAGTAAACTCCCTCTACTTTTGTGTTTTCTTCTTCACCATAAAAGAGCCGACCTATTCTCATTTAGTCTTCACAAGCAACAATAGTGCCAGCGTTAAGGAGTTTTAGAAGAGCCTCTTGGATTCGACTACTCAAGGGGCTAATCGACAAGTAAGCAGAGTATCGGGATTCTAGATCGTGTTAGATTCAAGTAGTTCGAAATTTCGCTAGAAAGTCAGGTGTGTGATTAACCCACCGTTTTCCGGGTTTTTGCTATATCTGTATGTGTTGATTGTGTACTAACAAGTGCAGTAAAAGTTATGAGATGGATACCCTCAAGGGGTATGTCGATAATCCGGTAAGTACCGAATCTGATGAAGTGTGATTATTGATGTGAATATGTGATAATACGCTGAATAACATGTACATGCATTATCATGGCATTATTTTATGTTGCATGTGCATGGGTGGGTTATGAAAGAAGGACAGGGTGTACTTCGAGTACGTGGTTTGATGTTAGCCTTGAGCTACATCGTGGATTGACGTTGACTGAGGTCACGTTGTGGATTATTTGCGATTAAGTTCGCGTGGTTTGATGAGTGGCTATGTGCCTCATCGTGGTTGATATCGGCTATGTGCCATATCGTGGTTGATGAGTGACTATGTGTCCCATCGTGGTTTTGGTGTTAGCTACGGCTACATCGTGGATTGGCGCTGACTGAGGTCGCGTTGTGGATTATTGTGCTTAATTGCACGTGGACGGCATTGATTGCCTTTTGGAGTGAAAAGGAGAGGGTGATTTGATAATCCCCTGTGTGTGGGTAGGCTGGATAAGGGGGTGTGTAGAGGATGGACCCTAGGCTGGGTTGGGCTTCATAATTGCATAACTTTGCATGTGAATGTGATATGAATATGGGCCAAGCCCAGAATGTGGTAGTATGTGAATATGATACTTGATATCTGATATATGGGTTAATATGTGGTTAACATGTGGGTGGAATTCAGTGGTTTAATTACACACTGAGTCCGTGTGACTCACCCAAATATTTTATCAAACATCGCAGGTGATATGATGATCGGACCGGGTTGGAGTGGATACGAGGTGGCCCATGCAGAAGATAATTTAATTAATTAAGTATTTATAGTTTCAGTATTTTGATTAAGTCTTTATTGTATTAAGGCCCATTAAAGTGTTTAAGGTTGTTTAAGTATTTTTCATTAAGTTTAATTATTATATTTATTATGGATTGACAATTTAAATATTAATTGCAAATGATTTTATTTTCTTAAGTGTGTATAATAAAGTTCTGAATCCGGTGTTTTCATAATAATTTAATTTTTACCTAGAATATTTTAAGTCACGAAAAGGTTTTATTAAAGGAAACAAATTTTTAACGATTTTTACTCTTAAGTAAGAATATTTTCGAACGTGTTCCGCAGTGGCATTTCAAATTCGGTCGTAGTGAATGGGCCGGGTTTGGGGTGTTACAGTTTGGTATCAGAGCCCGGTTAAAAACTCGGCTTTGTGGATTTTGGGGTCCAAAACGTTTTCAAAATGGGCTTTTCAAAATATGGGCTTTTATTTCGAGTTTTTACGGCATGGCACTCAGTATCTCCTACCAAGTCCACTGTAAGTACTTCTAATTATTGAAGTGATTTGTTTATGTGAATTATGTATGGGCTTATTTGGGCTCGTAGATTAGAATAGTAGGGCTATTGAACCCTAGGGCTAGTGCACTCAAACACATGCATAAGACTTAAGGCCATTAAACAAACTCAGTAAAGTAAGTCGCCGAGAGTTAAGGTGTGGCAACCATTGTACGCATGTCTAGGATTGGTATTCGATGAAGAGCTTGGTACTTAAGCAGTCCTAGCGACTCACCTCCTCTTTACTCGAATCCTACAGTGCGTAGCTACGGTTCACCCTAACCAAGAGGACTTATTCATAGGCTAAACCGAGTAACTAAAACCCGAAAGGACTAGTCAGTATTTTTTTGATATATAAAAACCTTAGTTTTAAATCCTTAAATTACCCTTCGATTTGTAACAAAATCTATTTTGAAAATTTCTCGAAAAATTTTCCAAATTGCCAAATTACTAAAATACCCCTGGTGGAAGAATTACGAAAATGCCCTTGGTTTCTAAAAGTACCATATTACCCTTGATTTTAAACAAAATTCCTCTATTTTGGAAAAGTGTCCAAAAACTTTATTTTGCAAAAATTCAATGTACTTTGATTTGGGAAAATTACTAAAATGCCCCTGTGTTGTAAATTACTAAAATACCCTTAGTTTTGTGAAGATCAGAGTGCGCAGCGGTAGAGTAGGGTGATGAGTTAAGAATGCACGATTGCTTGATAGTAAGTAATTTCGAGGACGAAATTATTTTTAAGGAGGGTAGAATTGTAACATCCTAGATTAGGGGTTATGCGTTCGTGCATAATTCGAGTGATAGTAGGCTTGGAGTATGGTTGGTGATATTTTAAGGGTTTTTAAAACTCTAGGATTAAAAGGGAGTGCATTGGAAATTTTTGAAATTTTTGGGTTAAAAGGGGAAATTGGGCTAAGGAGGCCTTAAGAATAATTTTTGGCATGTTTGGACACAAAGATGGCCTTGGTAAAGTGGCTTAAGGGCTGGAAGTAACGCCAGCAAGGGCCTGGGTTCAAGGCACGGCAGCAGTAAGTGGTGTTTTATTTTTGGGTGTTGGTGTTAAGAAGGAAGGGGCTGAGTTAATGAGGGTTAAAAGGATGTTGTGGGCAATGGTGGACAAGAAAGTCAGCTTGGTGGAGTGGCTTGGGGCCCCACTTGAGGGTCTTGGCAAGGGACTCAAGTTCGAATAGCATGGGAAGCACATGGGTTTTATTTTTGGTTTTGGCGTTAGACAAGGAGAGCTGGGGAGTGAGGTGTTAAAAGATGTTTTGGGTGGATTATATCACAAAAAGCGCTTTGGCCGAATGGCACAGGGCGCTACTGCAAACATGGGTTCTAGCAGAGTCTCATGTTCGAGACCTATGGGCGACAATTTGGGTGTTTTACTTTTATTTTGATTTTGCAGCAAATTGGAAGGCAATGGACGGCACATGGGAGCTTCAATAGATAAAGATTAAGCTGATTTGGTCTAATCCTTTTAGAATTCGTGGAGGGTAGATTAATATTAGTTTATTTTTATTTTGTATTTTAAATTGAAGGGGTGATAATGGATAAAGGGGGTTGTTAGTTTATTGATTTTTGAATGATAGATAAGAGATAATGGTCATGTTATTTATTTATTTTAGATAGGTAGATAAGAGATAAATGAGGTGATAAATTAGTGTTTTATTTTATTTTTAATAAGTGATTAGGAGATAAAATAGGAACTTGATGAAGGATAATTGTTGTTAAATGAAGTGATAATAGAAGATTAGTATAGATTTATTTTATATATTTTGAATATGTGTTCAAGAGTTATTATAGGAGAAAGAAGTGGAATTTGAGAGGAGGTAGGAGTGCCGAAATTGAGTAGTATAAATAGGGGTGCCGAATTTAGTTTCTTTTCCCCATTAGTGCCCTTTTTCCTTGTGCAAAGCCGCTTATGTTTCATTCCTCTTTTCTATTTGTTCTTGGCCGAATCTATATCCCTTTCCCAATTCCTTTCTTTTATTTTTGTTAGCCGAATCTTCCCTTTGCCACCACTTGTATTGCTCAACTCCTTCTTCTCTTCCTTTCTTTAAGAATTCTTTTAAAAGCCGAAATACTTTGGTGAACCATAGCCGAATCCTCTAGGAAGTAAACTCCCTCTACTTTTGTGTTTTCTTCTTCACCATAAAAGAGCAGACCTATTCTCATTTAGTCTTCACAAGCAACAATAGTGCCAGCGTTAAGGAGTTTTAGAAGAGCCTCTTGGATTCGACTACTCAAGGGGCTAATCGACAAGTAAGCATAGTATCGGGATTCTAGATCGTGTTAGATTCAAGTAGTTCGAAATTTCGCTAGAAAGTCAGGTGTGTGATTAACCCACCGTTTTCCGGGTTTTTGCTATATCTGTATGTGTTGATTGTGTACTAACAAGTGCAGTAAAAGTTATGAGATGGATACCCTCAAGGGGTATGTCGATAACCCGGTAAGTACCGAATCTGATGAAGTGTGATTATTGATGTGAATATGTGATAATACACTAAATAACATGTACATGCATTATCATGGCATTATTTTATGTTGCATGTGCATGGGTGGGTTATGAAAGAAGGACAGGGTGTACTTCGAGTACGTGGTTTGATGTTAGCCTTGAGCTACATCGTGGATTGACGTTGACTGAGGTCACGTTGTGGATTATTTGCGATTAAGTTTGCGTGGTTTGATGAGTGGCTATGTGCCTCATCGTGGTTGATATCGGCTATGTGCCATATCGTGGTTGATGAGTGACTATGTGTCCCATCGTGGTTTTGGTGTTAGCTACGGCTACATCGTGGATTGGCGCCGATCGAGGTCGCGTTGTGGATTATTGTGCTTAATTGCACGTGGACGGCATTGATTGCCTTTTGGAGTGAAAAGGAGAGGGTGATTTGATAATCCCGGTGTGTGGTAAATGGATAAGGGGGTGTGTAGAGGATGGACCCTAGGTCAAGGCTTCATAATTGCATAACTTTGCATGTGAATGTGATATGAATATGGGCCAAGCCCGAATGTGGTAGTATGTGAATATGATACTTGATATCCGATATATGGGTTAATATGTGGTTAACATGTGGGTGGAATTTAGTGGTTTAATTACACACTTGAGTCCGTGTGACTCACCCAAATATTTTATCAAACATCGCAGGTGATATGATGATCGGACCGGGTTGGAGTGGATACGAGGTAGCCCATGCAGAAGATAATTTAATTAATTAAGTATTTATAGTTTTAGTATTTTGATTAAGTATTTATTGTATTAAGGCCCATTAAAGTGTTTAAGGTTGTTTAAGTATTTTTCATTAAGTTTAATTATTATATTTATTATGGATTGACAATTTAAATATTAATTGCAAATGATTTTATTTTCTTAAGTGTGTATAATAAAGTTCTGAATCCGGTGTTTTCACAATAATTTAATTTTTACCTAGAATATTTTAAGTCACGAAAAGGTTTTATTAAAGGAAACAAATTTTTAACGATTTTTACTCTTAAGTAAGAATATTTTCGAACGTGTTCCGCAGTGGCATTTCAAATTCGGTCGTAGTGAATGGGCCGGGTTTGGGGTGTTACATTTTCAAACTAAAAGAGTTCAAAAGGACGAGGTCTGTATTAGATGTGGACAATTTTTTGGGGGATGGAACAATACTTTCGTGCAATTGGCATCGAGGATGATGCCACAATGTAAACAATGCTCAAACTTTTTGCTGATGTCGCTATTTTATTATGGCGTCATAGGTTTACGAATTAGAGACGAGGTGGTACGTTATTGAGACTTGGGTGGAGTTCCAGAATGAATTTAGGAAACAGTTTTACCTACATTACATTGAGGAGGAGGCTTAGGCTAAGTTGCGTCAACTTACACAATAATGCACAATTAGGGAATATGTGCGGGAGTTTAGGGAACTCATGTTCCAGATTTTCAATTTGGGTGGGAATGAGACATTTTTCTCCTTTATGAATGGGCTAAAGCCTTGGGTAAAGCAACAATTGCAACATTGAGGAGTCAAAGAATTTACCAAAACCATGACCGTATCAAAGTCCTTGATTGAGCTTTTATCAAGGAAAAACAAGTCTTCGAAGCCCAAGGAGAAGGGAAATGGTGAGGGAGATGGAGAAGGATAGGTTAAAGATGAAAATGATAGAAATGTGGTAATGATAAACCACAATAGGAAATGGAAGCCCAACAACAAACCAAATAACTCAGTGGAGTGCTTCTTATGTTATGGTCCACATAAGGTGCGGGATTGCCTGCAGTGATCCAAGCTGTTTGCAATCAATAAAGAAGATGAAGCGAAGCCTGATGAGGAAAGTGTATTGAGGCTTGGGTCAATGATACTCAATTTTGCAGAAGCAAAAAAGGATTGCAAACATAAAAGGTTGATGTTTATGGACATCAACATCACAGGCCGAAAGAGGAGTGTTCTTGTTGATTCGAGGGCATCTGATTTGTTCATATTGGATAAAATTATGGGTAAACTTGGTCTCTTAATTAGCAAATCGGCTAAGAAGATAAGACTATTAATTTCAAAGAGGTCCCAACTATGGGAGTAGCACAAAGAATTGAGCTATAGATTGGTCGGTGGAAAGGCAAAAAAGACTTTGAGGTAATTCATTTAGATAATTACGACTTTGTTCCTGGCTTAAATTCTCTTGACAAGATTAATGATTTGTCTGTCTTTTTTGTCAATTGCATAGGTATCTTGGACATTTGTCAACGATACGTTGTGCCAGTGAGTCGTGATAAGAAATGTGAAACCAAGGTATTGTCGGCAATCTAGCTAGCCAATGGTGTTCATTGTGGTAAGAACATTGACTTCGTAGATGAAAGTGTTAAGGAGATCCCCTTGAAAATGCGAGAGGTGTGGCAAACCAAAGCCTGTTAAAATATCAGTGGAGTTACTACCTATGAGAGAAAGAGTTGTGCATCAAACTTTGGGAGAAAAATAGTGATGTAAATTAGACAGTTAAATCGAGTAAATGCGACGAGTGAGGTATACCTTAAACATTTTCCTAGTGTTTTTCATTTTAACTAACTGTTGGCTTGGCAAAGACACAATGCCCTTTTAAAGTTTTGAAGCGAGTAAGCCAAGGGGCTTATAAATTGGAGTTGGCAGTAATACTTAAGGTACACTCGATGTTCAATGTGGGCATGCTTAAAGCTATTTGTGTGGATCAAGGGGTTCTCGGTTAATGCAAGTCATAAAAAGGGCAAGTAAGAGCATTGGGCTCTTGTAATCGAGATGTATAAAAGAGAAACAATTTGAGTTAGATGACGGAGACATAAGTTGAGACAAATGTTTCGAGGGGTGGAACTACCCAACAAAGAGACTAGTTAGGAATCGGTCGAGGCAATGAGACAGTTTCGAGACGAGTCAAATTAATGCCATTCCGAGGACATAATGAGGGCATCGCGAGAATGGGTGGGGGAGAATGTCACGGGCTGTGGATCAGTGCTTGTGACGAATGCACAAAGAGTATCCTATTGTGGTCAATTGATTAAAGGGGCGTATTTGACCCATTTGAATTGGCCTGATGTATGAAACATTTGAAAAAATTCATCTACTTAAAGCCTTGGTGGCCCAGTGAAACATTGAAGAAAAAATTAGGTTGCCTTGGTAAATATGAGAAGTAATCTTAAAAGATTTGATTTTGCAATCTTAGAGGATCTTGTAAATCCCTTTAGAATTTTAATTGTAGATTGGGTTTAATCTCAATTGAAGATTTGATTAAATTGTATCATTGGATTTAGGGGAGCTCAACTATAAATAGATGTCTTCCCCTCATTTATAATCATCTCATTCATTATTTCATTCTTAAGTAGTAGAATACTTTTGAGAGAATTTACTTAAACACTTAGTGTGCTATTATTTTCTTATGGTGTAACACCCCAAACCCGGCCCAAACGTTACGACTAGATCTGGTATGCTACGGTTCTAAGGGTAAAAACTTTACTTGGAATCATTCTGAAAAACTTAGTCGTTTTTGTAGATAATCTTTAAATAGGTGGCACTGGTAGAAAATCTTTGAAATTTTATTTTTTTCCAAAACAAGTGTTATTTTAAATAATGGGTGAAGATCCCATTTTTATTTCTTTTAATCATAAGTCTTTGATCATGAATAAAAAACATAAACATTGACAAGTATCAACTTATAACCTAAGCGATGGAGGCCTTATTACATCAAATAATTCCAAAATTTAAACTTAAAATAAAATGGAAATTTAATAAATAAAAGACTTGTTGGCCCCTCGAGTCCGCCTCGGCTCCCTTGTCCACGATCTACTGCTCACCTGAAAGGTTAGGAAAAATAATAGGGTGAGTCACCAAGACTCAGTGTGCAAATCCCGAAAACACATAAAAGGCTTTAGGCCCACAAACACATTATGGCCTTGGCCCATACAAGGGTAACTAACTATGCATCATGACCCATCCCAGCCTAAAAATCCATCCTCTACATATCAACCCGTACCAACCATCACACCTTGGGGATTTCTACAATCAACCCTCCAACCGCTACACACCATATCGACAGCTGCGCTGCCTGTCTTAAAGACCGATCACTGTCTATACAGCCTTTTTCCGGCTTTTAGCCCATAACATATATTTAGTACAGATTAATTAGTGTGTTAGAGATCTACGACACTGATTCTCAAGTAGAACGAGACCTCTAAGTCGACGCTATCCGTAGCCAACACCACCGCTATCTGCCTTGAAATCCTGAAAAGTGATATGAGATTCAGGAACTAGTGTTTCCGGCTTTTAGATCTAAGAGATCTTACTAGAGAAGATTCGGCTACTCCCAGAGGATTCCGGCTTTTTGCGAAAAATCAGGAAGAGAAGATGATTCGAAGAAATCTATAGAGATTCAGCTTTTAGAAGAAAGAAGATAAAAGAATAATGGAGTTTTCAACTTTCGGCTTTTTAGAAGAAAGAAGAGAAGAGAATAATTGAGTTTTTGACTTTTAGAAGAAAGAAGAGAATAATGGAGTTTTTGGCTTTTAGAAGAAAGAAGAAAAAGGAATAATGGAGTTTTCGGCTTTCGGCTTTTAGAAGAAAGAAGAGAAGAGAATAATGGAGTTTTCGGCTTTTAGAAGAAAGAAGAGAAAGGAATAATGGAGTTTTCGGCTTTTAGAAGAAAGAAGAGAAAGAAAAGGTGGAAACCCTAAATGCAAAAAAGAAGAAGAAGAAGAGAACCCTCCCTATTTATAGAAATTTCGGCACTTACCTATGAAAAATCGAAAGTGCGCTTCCTGATAACTAAAAATTAATCAAATAAAAAGGGAAAATTCGGCACCCCTTTTGCCATAAAGAAACTGATTTCTTCACTTCTCTAGGTGATGGAATTTCGGCCAACTCCTAGCCTTGTAGATAGCTCCTATCTTTTCTCCTTTTTTTTCTTCCATATTATCAACTATATTATCTACATTATCCCATTCACATAAATCCTCCTATTTTTGAGCCTTGTTGCTGTCCACTCTTCCTAACCCTAATGCCGAAATTTAGCTAACTTAAATTAAAAGAGTTGGGCTCCATGTAACTTAAATTTGGGCCCCTTACTTCCTTGTGTGGCGTCACCTCCTTGCTCCCTAAGTGGCGCCACTAACCACTAGGCCACAAGCCCATTTTGATATTTTAAACTCAGATACCACCTTTTAAACCCTATAGTGCCCAAACAAAAATTTAACTAAGGCTTCAGCCCAATCCTGAGCCTAATTTGCACCTCAAATTCTCAAATTAACACATTAAACACATCCACACCCTAAACGCATAGGCCCAAAAATTCAAGATGTTACAGTTCTACCCCCTTAAAGAAATTTCGTCCTCGAAATTTCCAACTAACTATCAATCATACTACCCAAGTCTCACCACTATGCTTCCGCTGCGAACTCTAATTCTAAAGCCAAAAGAAACACTTAGGATAAAATGATAGAGTACGCACCGGTATTCGCATCTGGAGCGTCCTCATCCTCTGGCACTCATTCTTTTGATTGACGTTTATCTGATTAGAAATTTTATGAACTAATAGGTTTCTTCCACTGATTATCCACGAACAGTCTTATGAATAGTAATTTTAAGAGTAGTTCTTTCGAATTCGCAACTATAACTACAATTCAGTCTCAAGTTCACATCTCCTAGTTCTAGGAAGCACACACATACAATCATCAACCACCACATACAAGTAGCATTCACGAACTTACGTTCATCACCTAAGGGTATTTTCGTCATTTCACTACCCAGGGATATTTTCGTAATTTATCCTACAGGGGTATTTTCATAATTTTCCAAAATAGGGTTTCTTGGTGATTTTGTGAAATAAGGGTATTTTGGTAATTTTGCAATTCGAGGGTATTTCGGTAATTTTATAAATCAAGGATATTTTGGTTATTTATAAATCAGGGGTAATTTAGTAGTTTTACAAAATAAAATGGCTGGTCCCTTTCGAGTTTTAGTTATAAATTTTGGCCCGTCAACAAGTCCTCATGACTAAGGTGAACAGTCACTACGCACCAGGTAGGATTCCAGCGAAGAGGAGGTGAGTCACTAGGACTGCTTAAATACCAAGCTCTCCCTGAATCCAATCCTAGACATGCGTATGCCTGTTGCCACACCCTAATCTCGCGACTTGTTCACAGGTTTGTTTGGTTGGATTAAATCTTATGAATTTAGAGAGTTGTTTAAACTAAGCCTAAAGTCCATCAATGTCTAATATACTAGCCTACGTCCATCAAGCCCATCAAGCCCAACATGCATATCACATCCAAAAGTTCAGAATACTTACCTGCGTGGATCGGGTGCCGGTAGACTCGAAGGCTATATCTTCTTTCAGATTTTTTTCTCAATTTCACATAAATTTTCAAAACACTACTAGACCCATTTCACAGCCCGAGTTTTGAACTGGGCTCTGATACCAAAATGTAACACCCCAAACTCGGCCCAAACGTTACGACCAGATCTGGCATGCTACGGTTCTAAGGGTAAAAACTTTACTTGGAATGATTCTGAAAAACTTAGTCGTTTTTGTAGATAATCTTTAAATAGGTGGCACTGGTAGAAAATCTTTGAATTTTTTTTTCCAAAACAAGTGTTATTTTAAATAATGGGTGAAGATCCCATTTTTATTTCTTTTAATCATAAGTCTTTGATCATGAATAAAAAACATAAACATTGACAAGTATTAACTTATGACCTAAGCGATGGAGGCCTTATTACATCAAATAATTCTAAAATTTAAACTTAAAATAAAATGGAAATTTAATAAATAAAAGACTTGTTGGCCCCTCGAGTCCGCCTCGGCTCCCTTGTCCACGATCTACTGGTCACCTGAAAGGTTAGGAAAAATAATAGGGTGAGTCACCAAAACTCAGTGTGTAAAACCCGAAAACACATAAAAGGCTTTAGGCCCACAAACACATTATGGCCTTGGCCCATACAAGGGTAACTAACTATGCATCATGACCCATCCCAGCCTAAAAATCCATCCTCTACACACCGACCCGTACCAACCATCACACCTTGGGGATTTCTACAATCAACCCTCCAACCGCTACATACCATATCGATACCGTTGTCTTTGCTGTCTTAAAGACCGATCATCATGTGACCTATGTGGCAAAGCCACCGATCGCCATGCGACCTTAATAATACATCGTAGCATTTCGACACCGAGTTTTCATCATAAAGATCGATCACTATGTGACCTATGTGGCAAAGCCACCGATCGCTATCGACCTTCTTCCCCTTCATCATATCAATCCCATCCCATGCATATATACATGCGAGAATCAAAACAATATACTACCTAAAAGTTCACGATCTATCACATACATCGATACACATAGAAGTTTCTATGATTACGTACTGCATCCCTTGCCTACCCTTTTTGGGTAATCCGATCATCAATACACCTTTTTTCCGGCTTTTAGCCTATAACATATATTTAGTACAGATTACTATACAGCCTTTTTCTGGCTTTTAGCCCATAACATATATTTAGTACAGATTAATTAGTGTGTTAGAGATCTACACACCTGATTACTGTTAGAACGAGACCCTCTAAGTCGACGCTATCCGTAGCCAACACCACCGCTATCTACCTTGAAATCCCAAAAAGTGATATGAGATTCAGGAACTAGTGTTTTCGGCTTTTAGATCTAAGAGATCTTACTAGAGAAGATTCGGCTACTCCCAGAGGATTCCGACTTTTTGTGAAAAATCAGGAAGAGAAGATGATTCGAAGAAATCTATAGAGATTCAGCTTTTAGAAGAAAGAAGAGAAAAGAATAATGGAGTTTTCGGCTTTCGACTTTTTAGAAAAAGAAGAGAAGAGAATAATGGAGTTTTCGGTTTTAGAAGAAAGAAGAGAATAATGGAGTTTTCAGCTTTTAGAAGAAAGAAGAGAAAGGAATAATGGAGTTTTCGGCTTTCGGCTTTTAGAAGAAAGAAGAGAAGAGAATAATGGAGTTTTCGGCTTTTAGAAGAAAGAAGAGAATAATGGAGTTTTCGGCTTTTAGAAGAAAGAAGATAAAGGAATAATGGAGTTTTCGGCTTTTAGAAGAAAGAAGAGAAAGAAAAGGTGGAAACCCTAAATGCAAAAAAGAAGAAGAAGAGAACCCTCCCTATTTATAGAAATTTCGACACTTACCTATGAAAAACGAAAGTGCCCTTCCTGATAACTAAAAATTAATCAAATAAAAAGGGAAAATTCGGCACCCCCTTTGCCATAAAGAAACCGATTTCTTCACTTCTCTAGGTGATGGAATTTCGGCCAACTCCTAACCTTGTAGATAGCTCCTATCTTTTCTCCTTTTTTTTTCTTCCATATTATCAACTATATTATCTACATTATCCCATTCACATAAATCCTCCTATTTTTGAGCCTTGTTGCTGTCCACTCTTCCTAACTCTAATGCCGAAATTTAGCTAACTTAAATTAAAAGAGTTGGGCTCCATGTAACTTAAATTTGGGCCCCTTACTCCCTTGTGTGGCGTCACCTCCTTGCTCCCTAAGTGGCGCCACTAACCACTGGGCCACAAGCCCATTTTGATATTTTAAACTCAGATACCACCTTTTAAACCCTATAGTGCCCAAACAAAAATTTAACTAAGGCTTCAGCCCAATCCTGAGCCCAATTTGCACCTCAAATTCTCAAATTAACACATTAAACACATCCACACCCTAAACGCATAGGCCCAAAAATTTAGGATGTTACATATGGATTTTTTTATTTTTTTTCATTACTTTTTTATTATTATTTTTGTGTCGCTTTCGCTTTACTTTTAGCACCTTAAAGGATTTCTATGAGAATTCTCATCTTCTGAGAGTTAGGTTTACTTAAACGGATTTGAACCAAAGTGACATGCCCCGATGTGTGTGCATCAGGGTTATAAATCAATACAAAAACAATTATAATATGTTGGTGTACTACAAGTGTGACAGGTTGAGTTGTAATATTTATATTGTTACAATGGAACACCCGAGAATTTCAAGGTTTGAACCCAAGAGAGTTCAGGGACTAAGTGATTCCTAAGCAACCATCATGCAACCAAGAAATCTAGCTAACTACTTGCTAAGTCCTATATTACGACAATTCATAATTAAGATTAATTACGCTAATTTATTACTTAACACTAAAAAGGGCCAAATTGTAAAACATAAAAAATTAAGCAATTAACATTTCAACAAAGAAAGCAGTTGGTTGACTTCCATGTTATTAATTAGTCTTTGGACTAGGGACCTAAAAAACTTATACTTCTAATTGACTCAATTGTACCTATCGTTCATCATTTTACCAGATTAGACAGTTTAGTCTGGTTTATCCCTTGACCTCACCAAACTAACTTGGGACAATTGAATTGGTGCTCAATAAGATCTCTCGGTCTCACTTTTCTATGTTTTTCCCTAGAGGCGTCAATTCTAAGTTTTGAAGTTTATTCGATTTAGTTCATTTTTTACAATTTAGTCCCTATAAGCAACATTTTCATCAACCAACCACCATAGATTTAGCTACTCATCATCATTTCCATATCAGCAACAACCCAACATACATTTAAAACATACATTAAAATAAGCACAAGGAATAGGGTTGAAGAAAGTTTAGTGATTTCTTGATGGTTACTTGAGGATAATGAAGGTGGCAACAATGGAGGTGAAAAATATCATGAAAGTTCAAATTTTTAACTAAGAAAAAAAGAAGGAATTAGAGTTGAGTTATATTAAATGCTATGGATTAAAATGAAAATACAAAGAGAGTTTTTAGTACTAAATAACAATTAAGATAAAGTTACAGTAAAAACTAACTAACACAACTAAAACCAAAAAAGTTAAAATTAAACCCTAGAAAAATGAAAAAAAAAGATAACTAGAAAGCTAAAAAGATGATAAGAAAGTAAAGATAACAACCCTTATTTAGTTCTCAGCCAAAAGTGGCTTTTAACATTTTATTACAACTAAAATTTTGGACAAAAATGCCCTTAGACGTTGTATTTTGATTAAGGTTGGTGTTGGAAAAAAATTACCACAACAGTCAATTTTTTCCTCGTTAGGAAGAGGTATTGCAACACCTAGGCTTCGGTGTCGTGATATCCAAAACAATAGAGAAATTAGGGTCTCGATGTTGCGATACCCATTTCTCAGTGTTGCGATACCATTAAAGTTGACCTTAATTTTCTTCACTTCAGCACCTTCAGGGATATCACGACTTCTATGGCATCGGTGTGCGATACCCACTTTGAATGATGTATTCCTCAAGTTTGAGCCATTATCGTCTCCTTACACCAACTCAATCAGGTCTCCCATGGCACCGTTTGCCCAATCTGGATCTCAAAGGGTGTAAAACCAAGCAAAAACATTTATTAATGCTTAAAGCTAAAAATCGACAAAAACATATAAAAGATGCTTAAATTGCTTAAAAATAAGCTCTTTAAGTGTATTGGAGAGCTTAATTGGCCGTATCAAATTACAACAAATCAAACTCCTCCACACTTAAGTCTTTGTTTGTCTTCAAGCAAACACCTAAAACACATGAATATAAATGACCCTTGAACAATTAGCAGAGTTGATAATCAATTAACAAGTATGTACATTGTAACTGATTCTTCTAATATACAATCTAAGAATGATGCATTGGAAATTCACAACTTCGGGATCAAATCAAGTTAGTTCACAAAGTTACAAAGTATTTAGACATAAAAGTAATCTCATAAAAGCACACTTCTTCATATATTTCCATCAAAATTAGATATGCGGATACAATGTATCTATACACGAAGGAATTCAACTTTCATTTTGCGCTAAGTTTTTGCACATGTTAGGTTTGTTCATAGAGATGCTAAGGTCACATAGGGCTTTTTAGCTTGTAATTTCTTGAGCTTTAGGTTGGTAGGATCAAATCAAGTTAGTTCACAAAGTTACAAAGTATCTAGATATAGAGGTAACCTCATAAAAGCACACTTCTTCACATTTTTCCATCAAAATGAGATATGCAGATATGATGTATCTATACACGAAAGAATTCAACTTATTAATTTTGCGCTAAGATTTTGCATATTTTGGATTTGTACACAAAGATTCTAAGGTCACATAAATCTTTTTAACTTGTAACATTCTGAGGTCAGCTAGTATAAACAGTTCAAAACAGTTCTAGCACTATGAACAGTTTAGCACATGACATGTTTCAAATTCCCCTATATGTAATCGTTGAACTCACTACTTTATTCCTCCTTCTCTCGCCTACCTTTTCTTTTCAATAATGTGGAAGATATGATTCGATATTAGCTAGTATAAACAACTAAGCGAGTATTTGTGCACTATGACAATGAAAAGCTAGATTTCTCTTTATGAGCATATTTTACAATTTTTCTCTTTTCACTCAAAATGGTTTTATCTCTAATTATGTTTTTTTATTCACTCACCTTGCTTTTTACTCTCAATTTTTTTTCTTTGTTTGCTCATTTTTCGTTCTTCACACATTTTGTAAGAGTCTATACACACTATATTGAACCATCTTTTCTCTATTCGCTCAATTTCATTTTTTAAACCTCTAAATTGTTCCTACTTAACCCTCAATGTTAATGACCTGACATCTATTCTATAGGGCAATTCAAGATTAAGGATCGAGAAGGGTTGAGTCTGTAACTCACTTTAAGCGCAAGGTTTCAAAAACATTGGTTCATCAAGAAAGGATCACAAGGCTCAAAATTAGGGTACTAGGGATGTATATAACCTATAGGTTAGTCATTTGGCTACACAAACAATGCCTTAGGTCATCCATGAGCTTCTTAATATATACAAAATCAAAACATGCTTCTACTTGTTTTCATGAATAATATTAAATTTCAATGCATGCATTTACACATTTATCCATACTCATTCATTGTTTGGTCAAAAAATTAAAAATTTTCATGAATTTTGACTACCTTTACTTTACTATACAATGTAACTAATTGAACTAAATAATCTAAGTCACAAAGAATAGAATTTATCAAGCATCCTTCAAAACTTGTATACGTCATTCTATTACACAATATCATGCCACATTTAACTAATTGTTAATCAAACAATGTTTAAGCACCATGGAACAATTAAAATAAAAAGATAAAACAAACACACAATTATAAAAAAATAACTAAACATGCAAAATTTTTCTATGAATGCCCTCTACACTTAAATTACACATTGTCCTCAATGTGTATTCCCAAACAAAGATAAAAAGGTTACCAGACTTCTCTGAATATCGTGACTGGTCATCAAGGGAAGCTAGGGTCGTCCACCTTCGCGTTTAAGCTCGAATTTATTGTGTAATTCTCGAATGGATGACTTACACAGAAAAACAAAAAAATATGGTATGCAAATATAAAAAATAAAACCAAAAAAAACCAAAAACAACAATATAAACAAAGTTCAAAATGATTCAGTTGTCAATAGATACATCCCAAATAAAATAAGAAAATGCAAAGAAATGTAACTAATAGCTATCATTGGAGTCTAACTCTGATTATGCTATAGCCTTTTCCTTCCCCTTAACTGCAACCCACTTGTAGACTTGTTGAGGTGGTCGATTACGTGACTTGTGTTTTCCATGGCAGCGAAAGACGACCCTTTTGGTTGAGGGGCTCTCGGGAGTGAACATCACATCCAAATCGTTGACATAAGGCTCGGGGTTATCATCTTCCATCTGATCCTCCTCCTTTTCTCCATCGCTTCTATATCATAATGTTATACTGCACCATCTCCAACAACTCGTCAAGCTACGTTTGTGTGCCTCTGGAAGCCTTCTTCGAAATGGATTTCTTTGGAAGGGTGAGAGGCATCTCCATATTGTGTTTCCAACATTGGTTTTATTTTTGGATTTTTTTTGTTGCTACTCTTTGAATTGGAGGATATGGAATCGCTTATAATGCTCTATGTGGGGTGGTGGAATTGCTCAGTTGGTTCCATAACCACCCATTCTTTATGGTATAAATCCATAATCAGGTGTGGGAAATAAATGCCAACCTTGTCTCCAGCCACACACTTCCTTATCTCCCTTGTTGATCCATCTCCCTAAGCAAACACTGTACCACCCTTTACCTAACCCGATTAATGGACTCGAGTTGCGGGATGCTACAACAATCACTGAAAAATTCATAAACAAATTATAACATTGAATTCAATTTAAAACATAAAATTGTTCCAATTATATATTCATAATAAAGTTATGAACAAAGTAGAGACTAAATTGAGCATACAATTATAGTTTAATAGATTCAAGCATGAATAATGACCAATTTGAAAATTTTTAAAATTTTGGAACCAGGTATCGATACTTTTATGGTAGGTATCAATACTAAAATCTGTATCGATATCATTTTGGCATTTTTCCATTTTTAAAATACTGTTCATTTGGTAATGTACCGATACCTTGGTCCTTGGTATCGATACTTTTACCCAGATGGCTAAAAATCACAAGTTTGAAAATTCTTTTCATGTTCAAATCAAAGCCTCTTTTAAGAGGTGGCTAAACACACCTATATCATGCAGAAATTCAATAAACATACCAAGAATACGATATTTCGTCGATCCAACAATTTATAAATCAAATATCACCATTCGTTTACTATATGATTCAATAGCTTCCAAACACACAATCTTATTTATACATTCCAATCCATGGAAATCATGCTCACCTTCCATACACATTCATCTTTATTCTATCCATTTATGCAACTATCCATTTACTAAGTGTAACAACTTATTTTTGGTCAAATCAGAACAGTGGTTTCGGGACCATAAATTCGAGGTCAAAATATTTATTTTATTATTGTTTTAATGTTTACAGCATGATTGAATGATTGTGTGAAAATTTCGTTAAGAAATTTTATCGTTTAAATGGTCAATTTGAGAAAAAAGGACTAAATCGCGTAAAGTGCAAAATTGATGTTCTATTAGCTAAAGGTGCCTAATAGCTATGGAACTTAAAATAGGAGGTCTTTATGTTGTAATTAGACCCTTAATAGCATGAGTGGACATATATTTACATTAAATGGATGATATTAGATGGTTTATAATAAGGTTAAAATAGTAAATGAGTAATTAAGTTATAATAAGTTAAATAAAACAAAATTCTCACCCATTATCATCATCTTCTTGCCGAAATTAAAGAGTAAATAGCCATTAAAATAGCTTCAAATTTTGGCTAGCTCTTGTTGATGCATGTAAGTGTTTTCTTGCTCGGTTTTTAATGATTTCTATGTTTTCGGCATCGTTGTAAATTAATCTAGCTAGCCCAGGGACTAATTTGAGAAATTTTTAAAATTCTAGGGTTTTTCCATTGATGAATAAGCATGTGTTTTTATGTTTAATGGTAGAAAATGCATGGTCGTTGTTAGATAAATAACATTTGTTAAGGGATTTTTGGTAAAAATTCCCAATTTGGGATTTATTTGAGAAGTGTGAAAAGTTGTGGGTAAATTGTGAAATAAATGATAAATATGGCTGATATATGTATTAGTAAAATTCGGCTAGCATGAAAGTGGGTTGAATTGAATGAATTTGTGATTTTGTGTAATAAAGACTAAATTGTAAAAATGTGAAAGTTTAGGGGCTAATGTGTAAAATAGCTTAAATGCATATTTTGGATTGAATTGAATAAATAGAGGAATAAATAAGTTAAATTTGATTACTTATAGATCAAGAAAAGAGGAATTCGGACTTAGAACGGGGAAAAAGTAAAGTAATTGAATAGTCGGTCCGTTCCGTCATTCCGTACACAAGGTAAGTTCGTATAATTGAACTTAAATGTGAATTTATTTAATTGATGGGTGGAATTGTGATTGTATGTATTCCATTAGTTAAATTTGGAGATTTTAAATGAAATGTATGATTTAAGTAAGACGAATTGTTAAATAAGACCATAGCTGGGCTATGGCAATCGAAAAATAAGACCATAATCGGGTTATGGCATGTGAATGTAAGACCACGGCAGGGCCATTGCAATGTATCTGTAAGACCATAGTTGGACTATGGCATCGAAAAATCGAAGTACTCGTACCATAATCATTTATAAATCCAGAGTGATTTGGTAAGTGAATTATGGAACTGATATATGAAGTCTTATTATTATTATTAGTATCAATCCATGGTAGGGTATATTTTGTTATATTGAAATAATTCAACGGGTAAATGAAAGATGAGAATGTGTATGAGATTGGTATAAGATGTTACAGGTACGTACAGAAATGAATTGAATATTGAAACCATGGAATTGATGAGTTCCTTGGTAAGTTATGTGAATGATCATTGATTGTATATTGCTTTCGATTATTTGAATGATTAATGAATAGTGATATTTGTTCACTTTTAACATACAAGCTTACTAAGCTATATAGCTTACTTTGTTACTTTTCCATGTTTTATAGTAATTTCAAAGCTAGCTCGGATCCGGGGATCGTCAGAGACTTCTTCACACTATCCGCTGACACTTTGGTACTTTTGAAACTATGTTTTGGGTCATATGGTATGTATAGGGACTTCGAGTCAATTTTGGTAAATATTGTAGCCATTTGAGTTGGCTTATAAATATCTATGTTTGGTTTGTATATAGCCAAGGAAGTTGGCATATTTTGGTTGATTTGGATGTGTTTATAAATGTGCTAATGGTTTTGTTCTAGGTTTAGTAATTGACCTATTTTGTGAGATTGAGGTTGGATTTATGATGTTTAATGATATTAGGTATTTTGAATATTAAAGGGTTGATAATTGGGAAGCTATGTACTTGTGAATTGGTACATGATAATGCATGTTTGGAAGGGTTTAGTTAATTGAATTGTATATGTAAATTAGGTATGAAATTAGATGTAAATTATGGTATATTTGTGATTTGTATTGATGGTAAAGAAATAGTATGATTTGAACAATTGTTGATGGTATTTGGCTGCATAATTGTGTCTTGAATTGGTACCATTTGGATTGTTTAGGTACATGCAAATTTGGGTGGCAAAATGGCTTGGTAAATAACCTATTTTTGTCCACACGGGCGTGTGTCTCAGCCGTGTGTGACACACAGTTATGTTACACGACCGTGTGTCCCCTGGTGTGGTTTTAGAAATCAAGTCAGTATGCTCCACATGATCTCACACACGGGCGTGTGACTTGGCCGTGTAGCTTAAGTGTTGTAAGTCCGGTAATGCTCTGTAACCCTATTCCGGCATTGAATACGGGTGAGGGGTGTTACACTAAGGCATACGAAACATTGTCATTTCAAATCTCTTACACACCTACATTGAGTTATAAGGCTTGAACCATTCAATTTTGTTAGCCATTCACAAGATGGTCAACATTAGTATCCATCCCTTATTTATCCATATACATAACATTCAATTAAACCTTTCATATATCCATTTCATAGATTACCATATCACCATCATCCTCATTTACACACATGTCTTACAAATACTTCATAAACAAGTAAATCATAAAGATCGACCCTTTCCACTTTAAATGAGCACTCATACCATTCAAGCTTGTACCCATATCATATGCATAATCAAGACAAGCATTATATATATGTATCATCGCACTATCATCCCAAAACAAACACACATTTACATAATAACCTAGACATATGCCACATAATCGGTTCAAGAACGATTCAAAAGTTTTACTGAGTTTGAAACTGGATAGTGTGAGCTCTGGAGTGATCCGATAGAAACATTCTGCATAGTTGCCAACTACAGACATAGAAAATGAAGTAGAGTAAGCATTACGAATGCTTATTAAGTTCATAGGAACTGAAATAGTAAACTCACTTTATTCACTATTAATATAACGAAATAGCTAGTATACGACTTTCCTATTTCCACATTTAACAACAATAAGGTGAGATCATCAGAGGCAAGTCTCAAAGCAATTCAATTTATACAGTGTCATTCAACTCATTTCAATGTTACTTAATCAGTATCATCAAATGCCTACATACTCCAGTCATATTTTTCAATCATCATATAATGTTTCAATTTCAGAACACATACCATCATTTTGGTCATATAACACTTCCAATTTATACAATTCAATTCAGTATCATTTATGTATATTTGTCGAACATATACATCATTTATTTAGTTCAATCGTGTAACACAAAATATTCGTATAAGCACACCATTTTCATATATCTCATAGAATCAATCAATCCATTTTCTTTTAAACAATTAGCCTGATGAACTAAAATAATAAGGTATAGATAAGCGGGTAGCTACACTACACCAAATGGTTCAATACATCGATAACTACACCATATCAAAGCACCGTAGTGTAAAGCTCGTAGGCACAACATCGTATCATGTAATGTATCATCCCTCCACCACACCAAGGTCTCTGTAGAGACAAAGCTCGGTAATCCTTAACAAATGCAGGATTCCAACATAAACAATGATATCTCCATCATATCTTTTACTCCAAATCAACTTATCCTATATTCATCTGAGCTTTATTAACATGTCAGTATCATTTATTACAATTCATTATGTTTCTCAAATTTTTGTACCGTTCCAACCACAATTTAAAATATAATTACATATCATTAATTTAGTCCACTTAACGTTCAAACAATATACATATATACCTTTTAACAATAAAACATTACCATGTATATATTGTACACTTGTATACGGAATTTTACATTCATCCAATATTACACATCTATCTGTGTTTATCACAAATCTCATATTTTCCGATGTAGTCCTTTCCTCATCTTTTTGTATAAATTTGTAAATAATTTAAAACACATTTAATTACTACAATTTTAAAATCTAACCAGAAACATTACATAAATATACTTAATTATACCGTATGAACTTACCAGGTGAATTTGTCACTAAGCAAAATGTCAGGGACTATTCTGTAATTTTTTTATTTTCTGCGTTTATCTCCCGGTTGATTTAATGCTTGATCTATATAATAAATTTAATTCAATTTATCAACATCAACACTTAAATAACGTAATATGCCATGTATGGACCTATTTTTTTCATTTTCACAAAACCCCTAAATTTTACATTTTATTTAATTTAGTCCCTAAAATTGAAACAACAATAACTTTCACATTTGAATTCATTTTTTAATCCAATTTCAATTATACCCTTCTACAATCCTCTACTATCAATTTCCATCAAAATCTTGTGACAAATTTACAATATTTTGATTTTAGTTCCTATACTCAGAAAGTAACATGTAACTTTACAATTTAATCCATATTTCATTTACAAGCTTAAAAAATAATATAAAAACACTAAAAGCTTTAATAATTCATCAATGGTAACATTGTAAATCTTTTACAGTTTTTTAAATTGAGGTGAAGGTTAGCTAGATCTAGTTGTAACGATCTCAAAAACATAAAATTTACGAGAAACGAGCTTAAATTAGCTTACCATGCAAGGAATGAAATTTTGAAACTTAAACCTTCTTCATGTTCTAAGTTTCGGCTATGGAGAAAAAAAAAAGATGATGATGTGCATTATCTTTCTTTTATTTAACATATTATTTAGTTTATTATTATAAAATATTAAAGGTTTTATATTATTTTAATTAACCTCCAACCAAACTGTCCAGTAGCACTAAAAAGTGGCTTATTGCCATTTAAAGCCTTATACTACTATTATTTAAAGCATTACTACTATTATTTAATTATTATAATTTTACGATTTAGTCCTTATACCTTAATTAGTCACTAATCCGGTAAAGTTACTTATCCAAAAATAAATTATCATATAAAATAATTTTGTAAATATTTAATAAAAATATTCACAGACTCGGTTTACGAAAATGAGATCACGATAGCTCATTTTCCAAAACCACTAACTTTAGAGTCGAACCACTTCTACTTAACTAACTGTCTAATTAGCAAAAATTACGGGATCAAAATTCACTATACCACTAAATTTGACTCAGAAATATTAAATAATAGTATTTACGGACTCATTCATCAAAATTTTGGTCTCGACACCATTGAAAAATGAGTTGTTACTTACACTGCAAAATAAAAAACAAAAGGTAACTCGAAAGACATTAATTGTGTCAGTGTTTAGAGTAAGGCTAACACGGGTACATATGAGTTACATCCACATCTTTGCGACCAAGAACATAATACCCTAATTGAATGAAAGAGGATAATTAGTATGTGTTTCACATTTTCAGTCCCCCTATTTTCAGTTAAATAGGCCATTATGGGTTCCATATCGACATTGTGAAAGTTTTTTTAAATATAGTGAGACAATGTCATCTTTTTTCATAGAATGAAACATCATAATATTCATAAATAACTTCAGGAGAAATGTTGACTTTTTGGTGTCAAACATACAAACGGTTATTCTTTGTAAATTTTAAAGTGGAGTAAAACTTCAAAACAATAGGTATAACAATGGGTGCTTTCGGCAAGAGGCAAAAATTATGCCACCTGGAATTGAACAAGATCCCAAATCCTATCGCATAAAGAAGAGGTCAGGTCAAAGTTGTGTTCAAGGATGAATGTTCTTCATTGAAGCATAAGAAAAAAACAAATTTCGGCCTCTTTTGATTTAAACTTATTCGGAACATATTCCGACGACGAAAGTGGTTCCAGTTGGGATCGAGTCCGTTTTGTCTTTCTAAGTGGCATTGTTTATATTTTCCTCCATAACAAATCAAGCAATATATCAATAATAAATCTAACCAACTAGCCTCAACAACAACAATTTCAAAATTGATATCAACCAAGTTCTTCAACTACTCACACATGAAACAAGTGAAAATATTTCAAAATCTAGCATGCAACAAGTTATTTTTGAAAAAATAACAAGAAATTTCAAGAATAAGAGAATTGGAACTTTTAACCGCAAATGATTGTTGATGTTGAAGAAAAATCAATTTGTTCGTGTGGTGTCGTAGTTCCCAAATCAAACAGAGAAACCTAAAAAAATTCAAGAGAAATACCAAAAATAACAAAAGCAAATGCTAAGAGGAGAAGAGATTAGAGAAAAAAATTGAAGAAAAGTGAAAGGGGGGAGAGTTTAGGGCTTAAAATTAAAGAAAAACGACCTTTTAGGGCGAGTCTTTGGTTTAAAAAGAGGGAAAGCATGCGAGTCGCAATACCCAAACAAGTTTTCTGCAAAACCTGATAGCGGTGTCATGACACCGGAGTTAGGGTGTGGCGACATCAAAAAAAATTCACCTTAGTGTAACGATATCCATTCCTAGATGTCACGATATCCTTGCACATTTTTGGACCAAAACTTAATTTTGAAATTGTTTCGGATGTCGCGACACCAAGGGGTCGGTGTCGCGATACCACTGTAGAATACCCATAATCTCTTAGTTTTTCAACCCAAACACCTAACTATACACACAAAAAACATACTAAGTCCAAATTCTAAGCATAAAATAAGTTTGCAAACTAAACAAATGTAACAAGAGATTCATCTCCATTAATTTAATTATTTACTATAGTGATAAATTTCACAAAGGCAAGTTTAAAAAGCAGTAATCGGACAATCCTTCATGCCCCCAAAATAAAATTTCCCATGTTATTTTAGATCGTTTTGACATGCACATTATGGACCACTTCTCACTAAAATCGAATCCACTCTATTGAACCTTCCGAAGAATTATCAATTTCAAAACTACAACTCAATTTCTTTCGAATTCTAAACATAATTTGAATATACCTCTATTGGAGCACATATTTGGTCGTTTCTTGTTGTGGAATTTCTTCTAAAGTTTCCAAAAAGTTTGGTGGCTCCTCCACACTTCTGGTAATAGGATCAGAGATTTCATCAATAATACCTACCACTCCACTCAATTCTCCAATCTCTATCTCTTATTGAAAATCAACCTTTAAGTTTTCATGTTCAACACTTGTATGGGGGACATCCTTCTCGATTCAGAATTATCCGGCTCTACACACTTTTCCACCGGAATACGCTCCCTAGCTTGATTTCGGATGACTTCTAACATTGAGCCCAACATACATTTAAAGCATACATTAAAATAAACATAAGGAATAGGGTTGAAATAATCTTATTGATTTCTTGATGGTTACTTGAGGATAATGAAGGTGGCAACAATGGAGGTGGAAAATATCATGAAAGTTCATATTTTTAACTAAGAAAAAATAGAAGTAAAGCTTAGCTATATTAAATTTTATGAATCAGAATAAAAATACAAAGAGAGTTTTGATTACTAAATAGCAATTAAGACAAATCTACAATAAAAACTAACTACCAACTAACACAACTAAAACCACAAAAGTTGAAACTAAACCCTAGAAAAATGAAGAAGAAGATAGCTAGAAAGCTAAAAAGACTATAAGAAAGTAAAGATAACAACCCTCCTTTAGTTTTCAATTACAAGTGGCTTTTAACATCTTATTAAAACTTAAAATTTTGGACCAAAATGCCCTTGGACGTTGTATTTTGATTAGGGTCGGTGTTGGACAAAAACTATCCCAACAGTAAATTTTTTCGTCATCAGGTAAAGGTATTGTGTCACCGAGGCTTCAATGTTGCGATACTCAAAATAGTAGTGGAATTAGGGTCTTGGGGGTCTCGATGTCGCAATACCCATTCCTCTGTGTCGTGATACCACTGGAGTTGGCTTTAATTTTCTTCACTTCAATACTTTCAGGGATATCACGACTTCTATGGCCTTAGTATTGCGATACCTACTTTAAATGATGTTCTCATCAAGTTTGAGCCATCAGCTTCTCCCTACACCAACTCAATCACATAATTAGGTCCCCTGAGGCACCGTTTGGCCAATTTGGATCTCAAAAGGGTGTAAAGTTAAGCAAAAACATTTCTTAATGCTTAAAGCTAAAAATTGACAAAAAACATATAAAAGAAATTTAATTTGCTTAGGAATAATGTAACACCCCAAACCCGACCTATGCGTTAAGACCAGACTTGGCATGCCACACAATTCGAACTTACATCTAGTCATCACTGCTTTTAATGAAAACAATTCTTCTTGTCGATTTTGAAAAAAATGGAATTTATCATAAACCGAGATTTATTTGAAAACCATAATTTTAAAACATAAGAATTTACAATTTGATTTTCAGAGAAATAATTGGTGGAAATCTTAAACTTATAAAAGAGTTTTCACAAAATATTTTGGATTAAGTGATATTTAAGAAAATCCTTTTTTTTATTTTCTTTATACGCAAGTTTAAGAAATCATTTATAAAATTTAAACAGCCCCATTTAAGTAACTAAAACATATTAAAATTCCATCCAAGAATAAAAATCCATAAAATAATACCAGAGGCCTTATTACATTGCAATCAAAATAGTACTTAAATAAAAATAAAAATATTAAAAAGAAGTTCAAGTTTATAAAAACCCATCATTCGTAGTATGGCCTCCACACAAAGTCATCCCCGGCCCAAGCCTCCATCAATTATTATTACCTGAGAAGGGTAAGAAAAACAGGGTGAGTTACTTAGAACTCAATGTGTAACCCACTTACCGTGTCCACTAGGCCAAATCCATTTAAGCATTAAATTGGGCTTGAGCCCATTTACAAAAATACAATATATAAATCAAATATAAAAAAAATGCATGTGATATGCAATTCCCAACCAAGCCTAATTTCCATCCGCTACACACCACCCGTACCAACCATCACACCTGTGGGGATCAAGTCAACCCACCCCGCCAACACACCAATCACAGGCATTAAGCCATTTAAAATATTTGTGGCAGAGCCACCGAACTAGATTGTGACAGAGTCACCGAACTAGATTGTGATAGTGTCACCGAACTAGATTTTGGCAACAGGCCTTTCTTCTCTTCGTCAATTATCCCAACCCATGCAGTCATGTATATATTGAATGCATCACAATATATTCATAAGGTTAATTTCAACAAAAAAAACCCGTATTACAAGTTATCAACTTGGCCCATTAGTCAAAATAACAATTTAACCCATTTAACGATCTAGCAATTTTAGCCCTTATATCGATCTAGCAGTTTTGGCCCATATATCGATCTAGCGCTTTTGCCCATATATACACATGAGGCCCTTTTCACAATTTTCTCACTTGGCCAATTTATCAAAAATAATTCATATGGCCCAAAATATCACTTTTTAACAATATAGCTTATTAAGGGCAAATTCATAATTTTCACAACTTTAATACCGTTTTCATGCTTTCACACCAAAAGTGCTAATAAACCGTATTTTCTAATTTTACCGACTTTACGATTTTTAATCGAATACTTACGGCATAGTATAACCCATGAGATAAGTGTGAAGTTACACACCTGATTACGGTGAGTACTATACTTTCCCGCTCGTCGATACCTAAATATTTATCACGCTTAATTAGAACACTAATATTTAATATAAAGCTATTCTAATGATGAACGATCTAGATCTTTACCCTCGGAATCTCGAACAACAGCTATTTGTGATTTCTCCTCGATCGATAGTTCATAACCCGATGAAGAACCACGAACAGTCAAAAGCTCAGGAGTACGAATGACTTCAAATAATTGATTTTCGCCGGATGAGGGTCCACAACCCGGTGGAAAATCTCGGATTGCTGAAATAGCCCTTCGCTTGAATCTAGAGGGAATAGCAGAACCGCCCCTCTTCCAAACACTATTCACTACTCTTTTCGAACCTATCTTGTTTGCCACAAAATCTTACGTTCACGAAAATGATAAACGAGCGATAGTGTCCCCTAAAACGAAATCGATTAGTAGTCCATCTATAACAATATGACGAGTAATATAGAAATCCTTGATAGGAACCCTTACCTTAACACTTCGACTCGATTTCTAGCGTGTCACGATGATTATGAATACTCCGAGTTCGGCCTTCTTTATAACACTATAAAAAATGAAAGGATCGTCTAGGAGAAAAGGATAAAGGATGCTATTTTCGGTCAAAAGACCCTCCCAAACTAATATATATTCGGCTAAGAAAAAGAAGAGAATAAATATTTGAAAAGGGTTCTTACCGATTGATTAAAACGAAGGTTGAAAGAATAATCAACAAAACAATATAAGTGAAGAGAAGATTCGGCTTTGAAGGAAAATTGGAGAGAATGGTGTTAGCACCATTTGGCCATGGGGAGAAAGAGATGGGAGACAATGTGTTTTGGGTTTTTCAAATGTGAGAAAGGAGCAAAGAGTGAGATTTGGGACAAGGAAGCATTTGGCAATGGTGAAGAGGAGAAGAAAAGAAAAATGGCCTTTATGCTTTGGTATTTCGGCACAAGGGAGAGAGTGTCTTGAGACGTAAGACAAAAATATGACCAAATGGTAAAAATGAAATGAAATGGCCAAAAGAAACAAAGCTTACCTAATGCTCAAATTCGACTAAGAGAAAGAGTTTGGAGAGAAAAGAAAATTTCACACAAAATGCTAAGAATTAACCAAAACTAACTCCTAATCCTAGCCAAACTACTAACAACATTCGGCCATTCCCCCTAGCCACAAAACCGTCCGTGTACAATGGCCAAAAGTCAAAGTTTTTGAAACACCCCATACCCGGCCCACGAGCCTTGACCGGATCTGGTATGTTCCTCGAGGTAAACCGGTTCAAATTCTTTTGTTACTTTGGAAAAACTATGTGTTTTGAAAGAAAGATTGTTTTCGGGTTGGGCTTGAGTTGAAAACATGTTTATCTCATGTTAAAAACCTTTTATTTTAGGTGATAAAACATTAGAGTTATTTAAAAATAAATTTACTTAATCTTTAGTCAATAAATATTCGTAAACATAATAAATAAAAGAAAAATTTAAAGTAGTTCACTATGGCCTTATTACATCAAACGAAACCCAAAATTAAATTCAAGTACATAAAGTAAAAAGTTCAAATAAAATTAAATTCCTTGCTGAGCATGGCCATCCCTAAGCTTCTGCCAACCCGGTCCGTCACTGATCATCACCTGAAAAATGTTCCCACAACGGGGTGAGTCAACAGACTCAATGTGTAACCACAACACTAAGTCCTAACAAACTCAGGCATATCAAATCATACATGTACATAAACGTAAATAAATAAAATGATGCAACCCGAACCCAAACCTAGGTACCATCCGCTACACATCACCCGTACCATCCTGCACACCGTGGGGACTACTAAGTCAACCCTCCATCCGCTACACACCATCGAAGGCGATCATTTGCGATCGACGTGCTCATCGCCTCTTATAAATATTTGTGGTCTTATGTCACCACATTCGGATATCGTGGTCTTAGGTCACCACATTCGGATATCGTGGTCTTAGGTCACCACAGTCAAATATCGTGGTCTTAGGTCACCACATTCACTTCCCATTTTCAATAACCCATATGCCCCATATCATACATATTATGCATTAACATGCCAAATTTCACATTCTTATCACTTATCACATGTTTAAACATAACATATTTCATAATCCTAGTAGGAGTAGGAAACGTACCTGAGTACTTTGTACCATAACATGGTACCTTAGCCACATTCTTACACTTTCATATTAACACATATATCAAGTTAAAGCCATAAATATATTAAGATTAGTGTGGGTACACACAGTACACTTAGCGGTTCACTTAAATCCAAAAGCTTGATCTAATGCCTTAGATCTTAAATCCCTACATTCGGCCAACCTTAATATGTTAGCAAAGAGCCTATTCGGCTATAAGACCAAATCCTAATAGGATTAGTACTTTCAAAACCTACCTTGTTGCCGATTTTGTCACCAACAAATCCCGAAAACTTTGTTTTTATTCCTTCTTGTATTCGGCCAAGCATTAAATTAACAAATGGGTTAGTTTTCGGCTTTTATACGAAGTAAGAAATAGATCTGGGTTCCAAAATAGGCCTTGGCTGAATGCTATAGACACTTACCTTGTGGATTTTAAATCCCGAAACTCACCGAATAACTAGGGAACACGCGGCCTATGATGTACCTTCGGGAAAAGAACTTCTCTTCCTTGTAGTCGACACTTAGTAAATCCTGAAAGATCTCTTCAAAGTTTCGGCAACAAGACATTAATGGGGTTAGTCCTAGATTTCGGCAAATCTTAAAAGAAAAAGGATGAAACCGAATGAGATCTTACCCTTACTTTAGGAATCGTCAATCCTTGCTTGAAGTCCCAACAATATTCGGCTATGGCCTTGATGTGGATCACAATTTCGGCTCTTAAGGCTTAATGAAAAATCGGCTAGGGCTATTGATATATTCAGCTTTTGATTGTGTTTGTAAAAGAAGAAGAGAAAAGGGTTTAGCAATTTGGTATTGAAGTTTCGGCTTCACAAGGTGTATTTTCGGCTTGGCAAAAACAAATGAAGAGAGGAGAAATTTGCTAGAGAATTTCGGCAGAAGAAAAGAGAGAATGAAGAATGGCTACCCCTTTTCCTCCTATTGCCGAATTTACTAGGCCAAGACTCCCTTACTTGGCCACCACTCTTCCTTATTTTCCTCCTTTTGCCGAAATTACTAAGCTAGAGTCCCTTACTTGGCCACCAATCTCATATCCTTATCACTTTGCTTAAAATTAATAAAAGTAATCCTTCAATTATCCACCTTATCTAGCCGAATTTTAAAGAGAATTAAACTCTTCCTCAAGTGCCTTGGTGCCGTCCAACACTATCCATCCTTGCAGCAAAATAAAACTTTTATTTTGCTTCCCCTGCAGCTCGAACCTTGGCCCAATTACCCCTGCATGTGGCGTCATTTCCAGAGGCTCTAGGTGGCGCCTCCAAGCCACTTTTCCAAGCCCGTTTGTGTGTCATATTTCCTCCATAAATTTTCTTAAGGCCAACTTGCTTTGGTTCCCTCTTTAAAACTTTAAAACTTAACATTTCTAAGGCATTTCCTTACATTTCTAAGACATTTCCTTACATTTCCAAGACATTTCCTTACATTTCCATGACATTTCCTTGCAAGACATTTCCTTACATTTCAATGACATTTCCTTACATTTCCATGACATTTCCTTACAAGACATTTCCTTACATTTCCAAGACATTTCCTTACATTTCGTTACATTTCCAAGGTTCTAAAAAAATGCACACAACACATCCATAACACATAAGACATGCTATTTCATAAAATTGAGCAAAAATGCATAAGCCCGATTTCAGGATATTACAGTTCTACCCCCTTAAAATAATTTCGTCCTCGAAATTACTTACTAACGAACAATCGTACGGTCTAACTTACCCCACTACGCTATTGCTGCGCACTCTGATCTTAAAGAACTATCATACTTTCTAGGCACATTCTCTAGGTTCACAATCAAGGTTACATACACTTTACTAGCAACATAAGAACCAACTGACCTTATAGCAAGCAAAGCAATCAGGGATATTCCAGACATAAGAACTTACCCGTTGCCACCTCTGGCACATCACTATCCTCACGATGGCCGACTGCATAAACCAACCTTGGTTGCCTCAAGTCTGCACCTTCAGCATCTTTGTTTGGTGCTCCACGACCTCGGCCTGAACCATTTCCTCTATGGTTCGGACCACGACCCACGCCGAGGTCGCTGTCCCACCTCTACCACTGATTAACATTCTCGAGTCGCTTTGACTCCCTTCCCAGATTTCATTGGGCGCCCTTAATCATATGATCCCCGGACCCACACTTAAAACATCCTCCCGCTTTCTTCCAACATTCCCTAAGTGCTTCTTCCCACATTCAACACAAGTTCGAGACGCCTCCCACGCACTGACTTGTTGATTCCGCTACCCATCGGTTCTAGGCCTCTTTTGGAGATTCTCAGCTGATCCAGACGATCCAAACTCTCTTTTTTGCCTACCCGATCGTAGTTACGCGCTTCACGAGTCCTTAACACCTTCGGCCACTTTGGCCTTCTCCACTAATATAGCAAATTCCGCTCCCGCTGCGGGGCTAGAAGTAACCTCAGGTCATCTCTTAGTCCGTCCTCAAACCGGACACAGCGTTCATGTTCCAGAGCTACTACTCCGCGAGCATACCGACTCAACCTCGTAAATTCAACCGTGCTCCGCTCACGGTCTTGCTCCCTTGAACCAACCCCAAGAACGCCTTTCTCTGAGGATTAATGTAATGAGTGCCGATATACTTCTTCTGGTACGCCTCCTTCACATAATCCCACGTCAGATCCTCAGCTATGGCACCATCTCGCACGGTTAACCACCATTGATACGCTTCATCGCGTAGTAGTGCCACCATTCCTTTTAACTTCTCCTCAGGGGTCAGATCCAACTCATCCATAATCCGTTCGGTTGCCTCCAACCAATATTCAGCCGTACTGGGCACTACACCAGATACGCCACGGAACACCTCAGCTCCGTTGGCTCGAAATCGCTCAGGTACCGACTTTCAAGCTCTCGAATTTCCTCCTGCACCAGCCACCAACTCAAGAACTCGCAGACAGACGGCTGCGATACAAAGATCCTCCTCCCCGCTCGATCTTGTTGTTCAAAGACCAAAAGCTGGTGGTGGTGGTGGCGGTGGTACTTCATTTTTAGATCCTTGACCCGATCTAACGGGTTCCGATACAGCCATTCTGCCTCTACCACGCCCTCGCGGATTACGACCGCGTCCCCTAGAGCTCATTTCTACTACCGTGCGTTAATCTGATTAAGAAATTTTATGTATAAATATTGTGTTCCACTGTTTAACCGCGAAGAAGTTTTATGAAAGGAGTTTAATAGTAATTCTTTCGATCAATCAAGGTTTTCGTTCAGGTTTTCTATCCTAATTCAGAGAAGCACATTCATTCAAACATTCATTCAGTAGCATCCATCACACACATTCTCTATTTCTATACTTTGTCTATTCCTACCCCAGGGGTATGTTAGTAATTTTGTAAATCGGAAGTATTTTGAAAAATTTTCAAATTAGGTTTTCCTCTAGATCAAAGAAGTAATTTAGTGATTTTAAAACTAGGGTTTTCATAAAAAAAATAGCTAATCCCTTTCGGGTTTTAGTTATTGTGTTTAGCCTGTGACTAAGTCCTCTTGGTTAGGGTGAACCGAAGCTACGCACCAGGTAGGATTCCAGCGAAGAGGAGGTGAGTCACTAGGACTGCTTAAGTACCAGGCTCTTCCGGATCCAATCCTAGACATGCACACAGGGGTTGCCACACCCTTACTCAGCGACTAAGTCACAGGGTTGTTTAATTAGTCACTTAAGTCTTATATAATTGTTGGGGTAAACTAGTCCTAGGGTTCAAGTACCTATTATACTATTCTACATTCCATTCTTACCCTTCTACAATTCATATAAATCACACAATGGATAGGGGTACTTACCTGGTGGACTGCGGGTCGGAGACTTAGGTGCCATGCCAGACAAACCTGCTTATAAAAATTTTCACAGAACTTATTTGGGCTCGATTTGAAAACATTTTGGGCCTTAAACCCCAGGCCGAGAGTTTAAAACTGGCTCGATACCAAATTGAAACACCCCATACCCGCCCACGAGCCTTGGCCGGATCTCGTATGTTCCTCGAGGTAAACCTGTTCAAATTCTTTTGTTACTTTGGAAAAACTATGTGTTTTGAAAGAAAGATTGTTTTCGGGTTGGGCTTGAGTTGAAAACATGTTTATCTCATGTTAAAAACCTTTTATTTTAGGTGATAAAACATTAGAGTTATTTAAAAATAAATTTACTTAATCTTTAGTCAATAAATATTCGTAAACATAATAAATAAAAGAAAAATTTAAAGTAGTTCACTATGGCCTTATTACATCAAACGAAACCCAAAATTAAATTCAAGTACATAAAGTAAAAAGTTCAAATAAAATTAAATTCCTTGCTTTGAGCATGGCCATCCCTAAGCTTCGCCAAACCCGGTCCGTCATCATCATCACACAAAAATGTTCCCACAACGGGTGAGTCAACAGACTCAATGTGTAACCACAACACTAAGTCCTAACAAACTCAGGGCATATCAAATCATACATGTACATAAACATAAATAAATAAAATGATGCAACCCGAACCCAAACCTAGGTACCATCCGCTACACATCACCCGTACCATCCTGCACACCGTAGGGACTACTAAGTCAACCCTCCATCCGCTACACACCATCGAAGGCGCGTTGCGGTGACGTGCTCATCGCCTCTTATAAATTTTTGTGGTCTTAGGTCAACACATTCAGATATCGTGGTCTTAGGTCACCACATTCAGATATCGTGGTCTTAGGTCACCACAGTCAAATCGTGGTCTTAGGTTACCACATTCACTTCCCCTTTTCAATAACCCATATGCCCCATATCATACATATTATGCATTAACATGCCAAAATTCACATTCTTATCACTTATCACATGTTTAAACATAACATATTTCATAATCCTAGTAGGAGTAGGAAACGTACCTGAGTACTTTGTACCATAACATGGTACCTTAGCCACATTCTTACACTTTCATATTAACACATATATCAAGTTAAAGCCATAAATCTATTAAGATTAGTGTAGGGTACACACTGCACACACTTAGCGGTTCACTTAAATCCTCGAAAAGCTTGATCTAATGCCTTAGATCTTAAATCCCTACATTCGCCAACCTTAATATGTTAGCAAAGAGCCTATTCGGCTATAAGACCAAATCCTAATAGGATTAGTACTTTCAAAACCTACCTTGTTGCCGATTTGGTCACCAACAAATCCGAAAACATTGTTTTTATTCCTTCTTGTATTCGCCAAGCATTAAATTAAAAATGGGTTAGTTTTCGGCTTTTATACTGAAGTAAGAAATAGATCTGGGTTCCAAAATAGGCCTTGGCCGAATGCTATAGACACTTACCTTGTGGATTTTAAATCCCGAAACTCACCGAATAACTAGGGAACACGCGGCCTATGATGTACCTTCAGGAAAAGAACTTCTCTTCCTTGTAGTCGACACTTAGTAAATCCCGAAAGATCTCTTCAAAGTTTCGGCAACAAGATATTAATGGGGTTAGTCCTAGATTTCGGAAAATCTTAAAAGAAAAAGGATGAAACCGAATGAGATCTTACCCTTACTTTAGGAATCGTCAATCCTTGCTTGAAGTTCCAACAATATTCGGCTATGGCCTTGATGTGGATCACAATTTCGGCCAAGACTCCCTTACTTGGCCACCACTCTTCCTTATTTTCCTCCTTTTGCCGAAATTACTAAGCTAGAGTCCCTTACTTGGCCACCACTCTCATATCCTTATCACTTTGCTTAAAATTAATAAAAGTAATCCTTCAATTATCCACCTTATCTAGCCGAATTTCAAAGAGAATTAAACTCTTCCTCAAGTGCCTTGGTGCCGTCCAACACTATCCATCCTTGCAGCAAAATAAAACTTTTATTTTGCTTCCCCTGCAGCTCAAACCTTGGCCCAATTACCCCTGCATGTGGCGTCATTTCCAGAGGCTCTAGGTGGCGCCTCCAAGCCACTTTTCCAAGCCCGTTTGTGTGTCATATTTCCTCCATAAATTTTCTTAAGGCCAACTTGCTTTGGTTCCCTCTTTAAAACTTTAAAACTTAACATTTCTAAGGCATTTCCTTACATTTCTAAGACATTTCCTTACATTTCCAAGACATTTCCTTACATTTCCATGACATTTCCTTACAAGACATTTCCTTACATTTCCAAGACATTTCCTTACATTTCCATGACATTTCCTTACAAGACATTTCCTTACATTTCCAAGACATTTCCTTACATTTCGTTACATTTCCAAGGTTCTAAAAAAATGCACACAACACATCCATAACACATAAGACATGCTATTTCATAAAATTGAGCAAAAATGTACAAGCCCGATTTCAGGATATTACAGTTTTAGCCACCCAAGAGTTTCCAAGACAACATCCTTGATTCGTGCCTTGTGTTCCCCCTACATTCCATAAGTTTAGGATTTCTTTCCCCAAGTTCAAGCTTACCTTAACCATTAGCCACCTTACCATAAAAGAAATAGTCCAACCTTACCATAAATAAGGCTTGACCGACACATGCCATAAAGGTGCAAAAATTAAAGTCACCAAAATGCAATCCATGGAATTCGAACCTCTCCTCAAGCAACACATATGACGCCAACTCCACTTTACTACTAGCTCATCTTATGCTAGTTTTGACATAATTTCCTTAAACATCAAGGTCACTTGTTCCACTTCAAAAATACTCATTACTAAAATTTATTCTAATTTCGAATAAATCCCGAGCCTTCTCAAGACTATATTAAACACACAAATTGAATCATTCACAAGCTAAGCACCAAAAACATGCAACATATCGATACTCAAATTTTTAGGTAGTTACAATTCTACCCTCCTTAAAAAAATTTCATCCTCAAAATTTACCTAATTAAAAGAGATGAGGATATTGTTGCCGAATTGCATCCTCAGGCTCCCACGTAGCTTCCTCCGCTCCGTGATTACGCCATAGAACCTTAACCAACGGCACAGTCTTCTTTCTTAGCACCTTAACATAACGGTCTAAGATTTTCACTAGTTCCTCCTCGAAAGGCAAGTCTGGCCTTAACTCCACTTCTTCTGCCGGTACTATGTGAGATGGATCCGATCTATAATGCCTCAAAGATAGAAACATGGAAAACACTATGAATCGACTCAACTCGAGGGTAATTCAAGCCGATAGGCCACTTTGGTTCTACACGCTTCAACACACTGCAGCGGTCCAATGAACCTAGGGCTCAACTTGCCCTTCCTTCCAAATCTGAAAATCTTCTTCCAAGGTGAGACTTTCAGAAAGACCTGATCTCCCACCGCAAACTCAATGTCCTTACGCTTCAGATCCGCATATGACTTTTGTCTATCCGAAGCTTCCTTTAACCGTGCTCGAATCACCCTTATCTTTTCTTCCGTCTCAGATATCAATTCAGGACCCAACAACCGCCGCTCCCTAATTCACCCAACATGTAGGGTATGACACTTACGATCAGATAACGCTTCATAGGCGCCATTTGAATACCGGATTGGTAATCGTTATTATACGCGAACTCTGCCAACGGTAGAAAATCCTCCCAACTACCTCTGAAGTCAATCACGCAACCTCTTAACATGTCTTCCAAAATCTGAATTACTCTTTCTGACTGACCATTTGACTGAGGATGAAAAGCCGTACTGAAGTTTAACTTTGTTCCCAAAGCCTCATGCAAAGCTTTCCAAAACCGCGATGTAAACCTAGGATCCCTGTCCGATATGATAGACACTGGTACCCCATGCAACCTCACAATCTCAGTTACATATAGCTTAGCCAAGTTCTGCAGCGAGTAATCCGTCATTTAACAGTAGAAAATGAGCAGTCTTCGTCAATCGATCAACTACCACCCAAACGAAATCTTTCTTAGTAGGTGTTAAGGGTAACCCACTAACAAAATCCATCGTTATCCGCCCCCATTTCCATAGAGGAATCTTTACAGGTTGCAATAAACCTGATGGTAGTTGATGTTCCGCCTTCACTTGTTGACACGTCAAACACTTTCCTACAAAATCAGTAACCTCCCGCTTTAACCTTGGCCACCAATACTGCTCACGGAGATCCCGATACATCTTATTTCCTCTGGGGTGCATAGCATAAGGGCTACTATGCGCCTATCGTAGAATCATTTGTCTCAAATCTGAATCCATGGGCATACAAACTCTTCTACGAAAACACAGCATGCCATCATTGTTTAATCCAAAATCCCCTATTATACCACTTTCAACTTGTTGCATTAAAGGACCCAACTTTTCATCTAATAACCGCTTGTCCTTGATCTGTTTCTAACCACAATGGCTTCACCGAAGTTCATCGCTGTGCATCGCCATCCTCATACAAACTGAGATGAGCAAACATTACTCTTAACTCCGATACTACCTTACGACTCAACGCGTCTGCCACCACGTTAGCCTTTCCAAGATGGTACTCGATTGAGAAGTCATAATCCTTTAACAACTCCACCCATCTCTGTTGTCTCAAGTTCAACTCCTTTTGGGTAAGGAGGTACTTAAGACTCTTATGGTCCATATAAATGATCGACTTCTCACCGTAGAGATAGTGCCTCCAAATCTTTAAAGCAAACACCACCGCAGCCAACTCCAAGTCATGAGTAGGGTAGTTGACTTCGTGGCGGCCTCAATCGACGAGAAGCATAAGCCACCACTTTTCCACCTTGCATCAAGACACATCCTAAACCCGTGTGTGACGATCACAAGAAATGATAAACTCTTTTCCACCTCGGGCAAATCGATCTTGGCGCTTCACAAAATCTTCTTCGCCTCGAACTTTCTTGCATTTATCACCCACACATATGGTACCCCCTTTACAATGCGGACTTGGTTAGAGGTGCAAAGAATCAACGAAAACCCTCAACAAAGCGTCTATAGTAACCACCAAACCCAAGAAACTCCTGATCTCACCCACTAACTTCGGCGGTTTCTAATCTAACACTTTGCCTCAACCTTCCGAGGATCAACTCTTATTCCTTCTACTGACACCACATGACCCAAGAAAGTCACTTCCTTCAACCAAAATTCGCATTTACTGAATTTGGCATAAAGTTGCTTATCTCGCAAAATTTGCAACACAATGCGCAAATGTGAGTCATGCTCTTCTTCATTCCTCGAATATACCAAGATATCATCTATGAACACCACTACGAATTGGTCTAGATAAGGTTGAAAGACTCGATTCATCATGTCCATAAATGCAGCTGGTGCATTGGTCAAACCAAACAGCATAACCAAAAACTCATAATGTCCATAACAAGTTCGGAATGCCATCTTATGAATATCTGCCTCTTTCACCTTGAGTTGATGATAACCCGATCTTAAATCAATCTTGGAGAAAACTGAAGCTCCTCTCAATTGATCAAACAGGTCGTCAATTCTCGGCAATGGATACCTATTCTTGATCGTCAATTTATTCAACTACCTATAATCAATGCACACACGCATCGACCCATCATTCTTCTTGACGAAAAAAACTGGTGCTCCCCACGGGGACACACTCGGTCGAATAAATCCCCGATCTAACAATTCTTGAATTTGAGCTTTAAGCTCCGCTAACTCCTTCGGTTCCATTCTATAAGGAGCAATAGACACTGGAGCCGTTCCGGGCAAAAGCTCAATGCCAAATTCTATTTCCCGATCTGGATGTAGACCTAGAAGTTCTTCTGAAAGACATCCGAAAAATTCTTTCACCGTTCTCACACCTTCCACCGATAGTTCCTTGGCATCCAAAGCACTAATAAAGGCTAGGAATGCTCCATACCCTTTCCGTACCAACTTCTCTGCCTTCAAAGCAGATACCACATTTGCCAAAAAGTTCCTTTGCTCGCCTATCATTACTACCTCCTCATCATCCACAGTCCTTATTGACATCCGTTTTTCGGCACAATCCAATTGCGCCCGGTGCTTCACCAACCAATCCATGCCCAAAATAAGATCAAACTCGCCGAAAGGCAATTCCATCAAATTCGCAAAAAATATTTCTCTTTGAATTTCCAAGGGCACGTCTCTAAACAATTTATTCACGATTACCGACTGTCCTAAAGGACTAATTATGGTCATCTCTCTATCGGTAATCTCAGATCTAATATTCAGGTTTCCAGATATGGCACTAGCAACATACGAGTGGGTAGACCCGATATCTATCAAAGCAGTAACAGGTACATCAAAGATGAAGAACATACCAGTTATCACATCAGGTGCATCGCCATCTTCCCGACGCCTAACCGCATAGACCAACCCCGGCTGTCTTGCCTTCGCGTTACCTCTGAAGCCATTACCTCGACCCGGTGTACCTTGACCACGTCCGTTACCATTACCATCGCAACCCGATCCACGACCTCTCGGTGGCTGCTGAGTACCTCTAGCTGGCTAAACATCATGGTTACGAGCTTCCTGATTCGTATCAGACCGTCGAGGGCAATTCTTATACTGATGATCCTTGGAACCACATTTATAGCAAGCACCAGTTTTCCTCCAACATTCCCCGGGGTGTCGCTTCCCACAGTCAGCACAGTCCCGACTTTGATTGGTAACCACAGGCGCTCTAGCTTAAGCTGGCTCATCATTTCGAGGCCTTTTCGGAACCTTTTACGTAACCCGAATACTTAAAATCCTCTTGCCTTTGACTCTTTCCCCGCTCGACGTTCAATTCTTAGCCTCTTCACTATCTTGGCTTTCTTCACAAGCGGGTAAAAATCCGCACTTGTTGTGGGGCTATCGCATACGCAACTCATCATTCAGCCCATCTTCAAAGCGCATACAACGCTCATGATCTGTCGGCACTATTGTGCGAGCATATCGGCTCAAACGAAGAAATTACGCCTCGTAAGTCGCCATCGTCTTATTTTCTTGAACCAAATTCAGAATTCCTTCCACCGGCATCTACATAACTTGTCCCGACGCATTTCCCTTGAAAAGTAGCTTTGAAGAAATCCCAAGTAACCAATGCACCTCGGTACCTTCTCGACGAAAGCCACCATTGATACGCCTCGTCCCTTAACAAGGACACAACTCCTCTTAGTTTCGCCGACGGTGCACTCCAAATCATCCATAATCTGCTCTACAGCCTCAAGCCAATATTCCGCAACATTCGGAGCTACACCGGAGACACCTCTAAAAACCTCGGCACCACTTGATTTAAGTCGTTCCGAAATTGATCCACAAACTACTAGACCAGTTCTAGTCCCAGCAACCCTTTCAAGGACTCGCAACATTGCTTGAGTCAAAGCATTGTCCTCTCTCGAATGGTCATGTGATCCAGTCTCACTCCCGGGTGAAGCAGGTGCATCCATTTCTGGCATATGACCCGGCGCTTCAGTTGCATCTTTAGCACCTCGTCCTCTACCACGGCCACATCTACCACGTCCACGACCACGTCCTCTAGTGCTCATAATGACTAATTTGATTTAATCTGATTACAAGTTTTATGAATCAGAATACTATTTCAGTGTTTATTAACGATATTTTATGAGATATAAGAGGTAAAGTTGTTTTCGCAATCACGTCCTATAGTCTCAATCTCTACCGTTTTCGACACCTAAAACTAGAAGTTCTAGAGTGTTCCTATGTTCATATCACAATAATAAACATTTCATATACAAATACTTACTTGGCTTGGTACCGGATGCTCGTGGTGCCACACTACCTTTAAAACATAAAGTCCAGAAATTAAAATAGTTTTAAACAAAAAATTTTGTTGAACCCAAACTACAGTTGAGTTTTGAAACTGGCTCTGATACCATAAAATGTAACACCCCAAACTCGGCCTATGCGTTAAGACCAGACTTGGCATGCCACACAATTCAAACTTACATCTAGTCATCACCGCTTTTAATGAAAACAATTCTTCTTGTCGATTTTGAAAAAAATGGAATTTATCATAAACCGAGATTTATTTGAAAACCATAATTTTAAAACATAAGAATTTACAATTTGTTTTTCAGAGAAATAATTGGTGGAAATCTTAAACTTATAAAAGAGTTTTCACAAAATATTTTGGATTAAGTGATATTTAAGAAAATCCTTTTTTTTTTATTTTCTTTATACGCAAGTTTAAGAATTCATTTATAAAATTTAAACAGCCCCATTTAAGTAACTAAAACATATTAAAATTCCATCCACGAATAAAAATCCATAAAATAATACCAGAGGCCTTATTACATCGCAATCAAAATAGTACTTAAATAAAAATAAAAATATTAAAAAGAAGTTCAAGTTTATAAAAACCCATCATTCGTAGTATGGCCTCCACACGAAGTCATCCCCGGCCCAAGCCTCCATCAATTATTATTACCTGAGAAGGGTAAGAAAAACAGGGTGAGTTACTTAGAACTCAATGTGTAACCCACTTACCGTGTCCACTGGGCCAACTCCATTTAAGCATTAAATTGGGCTTGAGCCCATTTACAAAAATACAATATATAAATCAAATATAAAAAAAAATGCATGTGATATGCAATTCCCAACCAAGCCTAATTTCCATCCGCTACACACTACCCGTACCAACCATCACACCTGTGGGGATCAAGTCAACCCACCCCGCCAACACACCAATCACAGGCATTAAGCCATTTAAAATATTTGTGGCAGAGCCACCGAACTAGATTGTGACAGAGTCACCGAACTAGATTGTGACAGTGGTCACCGAACTAGATTTTGGCAACAGCCTTTCTTCTCTTCACAATTATCCCAACCCATGCAAATCATGTATATATAGAATGCATCACAATATACTCATAAGGTAAATTTCAACAAAAAACCCGTACATAAAGTAATCAACTTGGCCCATTAGTCAAAATAACAATTTAACCCATTTAACGATCTAGCAATTTTGGCCCTTATATCGATCTAGCGCTTTTGGCCCATATATCGATCTAGCGCTTTTGGCCCATATATACACATGAGGCCCTTTTCACAATTTTCTCACTTGGCCAATTTATCAAAAATAATTCATATGGCCCAAAATATCACTTTTTAACAATATAGCTTATTAAGGGCAAATTCGTAATTTTCACAACTTTAATACTGCTTTTCATGCTTTCACACCAAAAGTGCTAATAAACCGTATTTTCCAATTTTACCAACTTTACGATTTTTAATCGAATACTTACGCATAGTATAACCCATGAGATAAGTGTGAAGTTACACACTGATTACGGTGAGTACTATACTTTCCCGCTCGTCGATACCTAAATATTTATCACACTTAATTAGAACACTAATATTTAATATAAAGCTATTCTAATGATGAACGATCTAGATCTTTACCCTCGAAATCTCGAACAACAGCTATTTGTGATTTCTCCTCGATCGATAGTTCATAACCCGATGAAGAACCACGAACAATCAAAGGCTCAGGAGTACCAATGACTTCAAATAATTGATTTTCGCCGGATGAGGGTCCACAACCCGGTGGAAAATCTCGGATTGCTGAAACAGCCCTTCGCTTGAATCTAGAGGGAATAATAGAACCGCCCCTCTTCCGAACATTATTCACTACTCTTTTCGAACCTATCTTGTTTGCCACAAAATCTTACGTTCACGGAAATGATAAACGAGCGATAGTGTCCCCTAAAACGAAATCGATTAGTAGTCCATCTATAACAATATGACGAGTAATATAGAAATCCTTGATAGGAACCCTTACCTTAACACTTCGACTCGATTTCTAGCTTGTCACGATGATTATGAATACTCCGAGTTCGGCCTTCTTTATAACACTATAAAAAATGAAAGGATCATCTAAGAGAAAAGGATAAAGGATGTTATTTTTGGTCAAAAGACCCTCCCAAACTAATATATATTCGGCTAAGAAAAAGAAGAGAATAAAGATTTGAAAAGGGTTCTTACCGATTGATTAAAACGAAGGTTGAAAGAATAATCAACAAAACAATATAAGTGAAGAGAAGATTCGGCTTTGAAGGAAAATTGGAGAGAATGGTGTTAGCACCATTCGGCCATGGGGAGAAAGAGATGGGAGACAATGTGTTTTGGGTTTTTCAAATGTGAGAAAGGAGCAAAGAGTGAGATTTGGGACAAGGAAGCATTCGGCAATGGTGAAGAGGAGAAGAAAAGAAAAATGGCCTTTATGCTTTGGTATTTCGGCACAAGGGAGAGAGTGTCTTGAGATGTAAGACAAAAATATGACCAAATGGTAAAAATGAAATGAAATGGCCAAAAGAAACAAAGCTTACCTAATGCTCAAATTCGGCTAAGAGAAAGAGTTTGGAGAGAAAAGAAAATTTCACACAAAATGCTAAGAATAACCAAAACTAACTCCTAATCCTAGCCAAACTACTAACAACATTCGGCCATTCCCCCCTAGCCACAAAACCGTCCATGTACAATGGCCAAAAGTCAAAGTTTTAGCCACCCAAGAGTTTTTAAGACAACATCCTTGATTCGTGCCTTGTGTTCCCCCTACATTCCATAAGTTTAGGATATCTTTCCCCAAGTTCAAGCTTACCTTAACCATTAGCCACCTTACCATAAAAGAAATTGTCCAACCTTACCATAAATAAGGCTTGATCGACACATGCCATGAAGGTGCAAAAATTAAAGTCACCAAAATGCAATCCATGGAATTCGAACCTCTCCCCTCAAGCAACACATATGACGCCAACTCCACTTTACTACTAGCTCATCTTATGCTAGTTTTTGACACTTAATTTCCTTAAACATCAAGGTCACCTGTTCCACTTCAAAAAATACTCATTACTAAAATTTATTCTAATTCCGAAATAAATCTCGAGCCTTCTCAAGACTATATTAAACACACAAATTGAATCATTCACAAGCTAAGCACCAAAAACATGCAACATATCGATACTCAAATTTTTAGTATGTTACAAATAAGCTCTTCAAAGCTTAATTTTACATATCAAATTACGAAAAATCACAAAGGAATTAGCTTAAGACTGTGTTGTTTGCAAGACTAAAGTTCTAGACCCATGACACCAGTACGTTGATTCCAATAGCATAATAACTTGTACTTTTTCTCACAAACCCTTGCTTGTTCTAACAAATAGATCTATCACTAAAACAAGAAACATATGTCAAATAGTGAAATGGAAGAAAATAATGTCAAAACAAACTCTAAAATGTCCTTTTCTCATAAGGTAAAGAACATAAAAATCGTTGAAAAATGGAGGTCGCTGAAATAGGACAATGGCCAACTCACAAGAACATAAAATAGATCAAAGCCCATGATGAATGCACACATAATGTTTCATGGAGGTCAATTAATTAAATGGGCTAATTTGATCTACCTGAACTGGCCCGACTCGTAGAACCTATGGAGAAGGTCATCTACATGAAACCTTGGTTGCTCAATGAAACTCCAGTAATTTATATTTTTACCAGGGTGAATATTTTTTATTCCTAAGGGTTAAGATTGTATAAGTGTTTAAATCCCTTAGGACTCTCATATTATAGATAGGTTTTAATCTTGACCGTCAATGTAATTTAAATTATATTGTTGGGTCTGAGGGAGTTTTAACTATAAATAGGGGGTTTCCCCCTAATTTGTAACCATCTCATTCATAGTTATTAAATATATGTGAGAGCATTTACTCAAATGCCTTGTGTGCATTGCTTTCTTATATCTTTTCTATTCGATTTGAGTTCTTTTTTTCTTTTGAGTTTGCTTTCGCTTTATTTCGATGCCTTAGAGAATTTTCTTTGTAAATATTCATTTTTGAGAGTAAGGCTAACTTTGGTAGATTTGAAAAAAAGAGATCGCCTAAGGTTGTGTAGTTTTTCAAACTAAAGTTCTAACCCGTGATAGTTGGTATCAAAGCTAAAGTTTGAATGCGTTGGTTGAGATGACGAAAAGAGTGAACGAGCAGGTGGAGGCAGGAAAGCGAGTAGATCAAGGGATGTGCTATCGGCTTTGCAAGGTTCAGTGATAGATTTTGAAGAATCCAAGGGTGATGTGAAGGAAACACTTGAGGTAGTTGAAGGACGCATCGATGAGTTGAACTCGATGAGGGAGCAGCTTAGTGAATATGTGGCGGAGGCTTTTGAATCCAATGTGGAAGTGATGCAAGGGGTTCTAAATTTCACTACGGATAAGCTAAAAGTGAGGGATGATGCTCTCAAGGCCATAGTGACATCTTTGAAGGAACAAACTGAGGGTATCAAGTTGGAGCTTGTTATCTAGAAAGCTACTTTGGGTAATGGGGTGTACACTGCAGCATTCAAGCCTAAGGTAGATGTCCCTAAGCCGAAAAAGTTTAATGGGATAAGGTTCACAAAGGATATGAACTTTTTATAGATAGTGGAGCAATACTTCCGTGTCAAAGGCATCATGGATAATGCTACTGAGGTAAATATTGCTGCTATGTATTTCACTAATACCGCTCTGTTATGTGGCGTCGTAAGTCCACAGATGAGAAACGAGGTAGAGCCCTAATTAGGACTTGGAAGGTGTTCTAAACGGAAATCAAGGGGCAATTTTACCTAGAGTATGCCGAGGATGAGGCTAGGGCTATGTTGTGTCGGCTTACATAACAAGACAAAAATAAGGAGTATGTTAAGGAGTTTAGCGAATTGATGCTCCAAATTTTTTATTTAGATGAAAGTGAGGCATTTTCCTCCTTTATGAATGGGCGAAACCATTGGGTGAAGCAAGAGTTGGAAAAAATCTGGGTCGATTTTCTTGCATCGCATAAAAGTAAAATTTTGAAAATCGATCTAGTTTTTTATATTATAGCAATAAACTTTTTCCGAAATTGTACCTGTGTTCTAGACTAGACAGATCCTAGACGTTCTCGAGTTTACAAAAAATGACCTTTTTCACTATTCTTGTACTACGAATTGTTTTTAGTGTGCGCTTGAACAAGTCCGAATTAAACATAAAACCAGAAATATTTTCTTCACTTTCAATGGGAAAGTAAATCACTCTCTCAATAAAAACCGGTAGAATTGTTAATTTCAAAAAATAGAATTTATACTTACAAACAAATTCTCACTATTTTCGTACAAAATAACAATATTTAAAAGTTGTGCATAACTTATTGTATCTTTAACCTTACCGTGTTGGAAAAACGGGTTTGGAAAACGCAGCGGAAAATAAATTTAGGAAAAACCATAATGTTAATTTTTTTTCCAAAACAACATGTTGGTTGTGATACCTAAGGTAAATAAACAATTAATCAAAATTGTACCTTTTCGATTCGTCTAGGATGAGCACTTTGACTGAGTAGTCTTCTTCGCTATTCTCAAGTTCACGTCTACCACGTGTGGGCTCGCTTCGAATCAGAAAATTTTTCACAAAAATTACCAGTAGGGTAATTGTAACATCCCCAAACCCGGCCCATTCACTACGACCGAATCTGGTTATGTTAGTGAAAATATTTTAGACTTAGAATAAAATAGTAAAAATTTATTTGCTCTTGGAAACCATGTTCTTTTGAAATTATAGCCACATGTTTAATAATTCCATATTTGAATAAGTAAGTTATAAAAATATAACCATCTTCACATAGTGTTTCAATTTAAACAAACCATAATAGAGTTAATAATAAAATGATACCAAAATAATAAAATAAATCCTTATTACAACCATTATTTGAATGAAATACTTAATATTTAATATAGCCAAAAACATCTCCTTCGGCATGGGCCACCATGTATCCTCTCCGATCCCTACCCATCTCATAAATCACCCGAAATGTTAGGAAAATAATTGGGTGAGTCCACGGACTCGAGTGCATAACCACAACACAAATTTCCCACACGTATGGGCTTGGCCCATACCCACACAATCCTCAAAACAAATCATGCAAAGATGCACTTCAACCCAACCTACTATCCAACCGTCACGCCAACCTTAGCGGACTCCTCGCCTAAGGCCGTGGATAAACCACCACCGATCACCTCGTGATCCAAAACTTTACCTTGGTAACTCTCTCGCACAAGGCCGTGGTTGAGCCACCGATCAACCAAAATGATCTCAACCTCAATATCTGTCTCACGGTGATGCACATAGCCATCAACCGCCGAGATGGGCACCTAGCCAACATCTCCTTGAGGTAGCACGGCTAACCATCAAGCGCTAATGTAGTCGGAGCTATCATTAGACCACGTACACATTGTGTACACTTCCTCCTTCATCGAATCAAGCCCCACCTCATGCAAATATGTAGATGCTACATGTTAAGTCATCATATCACATAAGAATATAAATATATATATACATACATAAATACATCACAAATAATCTTACCATCACCAGCTTCTCATCACTTAAGCCATTATAATCTGCTTCCACACATAATACATATGTTTAATAATTAGCAAGCAAACCGAGAAATAGTGCGATGATTACGCACCTTCTACCACAACCAATCAACCCCGAAACGCTACTCTATGCCTCTCCAAATGCTGCCTATACGAAACCCGAAAAGGTCTCCTGCGTTAGGCTCTTCTCCCCCCTACAAACGGCCTTATCATCATATACTTTAACAACCTTAAACTTAATCGAAATATCACATACATAGCTTACCAAAAAGCCTTACCACCACTTACCAAGCCGACTGCTAACTACTGAGACTAGACCGAAAGCCTTAAAATCCCATAATACTTTCAACCACGATTGCAACAAAACCCAAAGAGGTCTAAACTAATATTCGGCCAATAGTGCTACCAAATTGAGGGAAAGAAATTCGGCAAAGGTGGTGGTGTAGATTCGGCTATCAATAAAATCAAGGGGTAGGGAATAGTGGTTTCGGCCAAAGAGAAGAGAAAGAAAGGTGTGGGGTGTACCTTCGATTTAAAAAAAATGGAAGAAAAAGGGGGAATGCAAGATGAGTGGTTCGGCCAAGGGTCCAAAAGGAAGAGAGGAAGGATGGCAATGAAGGTTTCGGCTCAAGTGAAATGGAAGAGATGTGTGAAGAAATTTTCGGCAAGCAAGCACATGGGAAAAACCCAAAAGGATGAGCACCTTCCCCTATTTATAACATTCGGCCAAGCTCCCCCCTAAAAGAAACAAAATTCGGCCAAACACTCCACCTCCCTACAAAATCCCAACATTCTCTCCTAAAAACACTCTACAAAGATCCCTTCAAATAAAATCAAAAGTAACCAACCCACCTCTTCTCCTAGCCATCCATTCAAAACATTTGAACAAGTCAAATATCCTTCATTTAAGCATCCAAAACCGTCCCAACACTCTACCTTTATGACGCAAAAACAAAGGCCTCCTGCCGCCCTTTGCGAATCGAACTGAGACCCTTACCGCCCCCCTTGAGGCGTCACTTTTCTCATGCCTTATGTGGTGCCTCCTTGCCACTCTGCCACCTTATTTCTTGTGCCTAATTCCCACCAAAATTTCTCTTAAGGCCACATCACCAAGCTCCCCTTTTAGCACTTAAAAACTAAAATTTTCCAAAGTCCTCCCTTTAATCCGAGCATTCCCAACACCTCTCAAACACATCTAAGCATACCCAAAACTCTGCTAGAACACGAATTATACCCACCTTTGCATAGCCCCTAAACCGGGGTGTTACAATTCTACCCTCCTTAAAATAATTTCGTCCCCAAAATTACTTGTCTAAACTAACACCAATTCCTCCCACTACGCTATGGCTGCGCACTCTGATCTTAAAGAGCTAACATGCTTCTAGGCACAGATTCTAAGTTCATACTCAAAATTCCACATTCTTTGCGAGCAACAAAACAAACAATCACCAAAACGAACAAAACAACAAAGAATATTCCCGACATAAGGAACTTACCAGCTGACACATCAGGCACATCCTTATCCTCTCTCCGACGAACTGCATAAACTAGACCTGGTTGTCTTGCCTCAGTGCCACCATTATCGCGACCCAAAGCTCCACGACCTCGGCCGGAACCATTCCCTCCATGGTTCGGACCACGACCTCTCGTCACCTGCTGACCACCTCTGCCTGGTTGCACATAACCTTGACCCACTGTCCGAGTCCTATTCGGATCCTGGGGACAATCCTTAACCAGATGAGTCTTGGACTTGCATCTAAAGCATTCCCAAACCCGATTCCAGCACTCACCAACATGATACCTTCCACATTGAGCACACGAACGATCCGGATTTTCTACGCGGTGGCTTAGTAATCTGAACAGAGTCTCGACTCGATCTTTTCTCGAAACCTCTCAAACGATTCTAACGATCCCAAGCTCCTTTTATCACGGTTTCTTTCTCTGTTCTGCCTCTCAGCCTTCTTGACCTCCTCAGCTATTCGAGCTTTCTCCACTAAAACGGCGAAGTCTCTTTCTCGTTGCGGCGCAATCAAAACCCGCACTCATCCCGTAGCCCATCTTCAAATCGACGCATCTCTCATAATCGGTTGCCACGATGCCCCGAGCATACCGGCTCAAACGCGAGAACTTCACCAGTACTCGCTATTGACTTGCTACCTTGCACCGTGCATCGAGGAACGCCTTCCTCTGAGCATCCACACACACTCGCTCCGACATACTTCCTTCGAACTTGATCTTAAAGTAGCCCCACCCACTGATCCACAGGTGCACTTTCCTTAACAATGAGCCACCACCGGTAGGCCTCATCTCGCAACAACGAAACAACACCCTTAAGCTTCTCCTCAACAGTTAAGTCTAAGTCGTCCATAATCCTTTCCACTGCCTCAAGCCAGTACTCTGCCACGTTCGGAGCTACCCCAGACACTCCTCTGAAAACCTCGGCTCCATTCACCCTAAGCCTTTCGGGCACTGACTTCCGAGTCCTATTGCCCACATTGGCTCCTGCCACTCGTTCGAGCACTCGCAAAGACCGCCGTGTGACCGCTGCGTCGTCTCCTCGATCGATCCTGCTGTTCAACCTCAACAGCTGGTGGCGGTGCATCGCTCTCTGACCCATGGTGTGACCCAACTGGTTCCGATACTGACATCCTGCCTCTACCACGTCCACGAGTATTGCGACCACGCCCCCTAGAACTCATATCTAGCGCCTCGATTTAGTCTGTTTAGAAAGTTTTATGCATTAGAAATTCTTGTTTCACTGTTTTATCCACGAGCAATTTTATGCAATGAAGTTTCCAAGAGTAGTTCTTTCGAGCAATCAAGTTTCATTCCCTACCCAGAGGTAATTTCGTCATTTTCCTATAAGAGGTATATCGGTAATAACTCAGGGTCAATTTTGAAAAATAGTTTTCCAACTTAAAGATATTTCAAAATTTACAAAATCACAGGGGTCATCTTGAAAATTTTGTTTTTCAAACCAGAGGTATCGCACAAATTTCAGAAATCAGGGTTATTTTTGTAATTTTGGAAATCATGGGCATTTTCAGTAAATTCTCCAAATCAGAATATCACAACATTTCTCAAAATATAATTTTCGATATTTAGTAAAATAGGAATATTTTAGTAAAAGTCGAGAGAAATCAAAATTTAGAAACCAATGGCATTTTGGTAATTTTATCAACTGTGGGTATTTTTTTCAAACTTCCATAAACCAGAGTATCTTAATATTTGAAATTCTGAGATTTTGGTGTCTTGTGAAAAAAATCATTTTATCAAAAGTTGAGGGTAATACGGAAATTTTGCAATGTAGGGGTATTTTTGTAATTTTGCCACTAGGGGCATTTTGGTAATTTTATAAATCAAAAACGTCCTTCAAAATTAGATTTAGGTTTATAGACCAAAAGGGTAAAGTTGATAATTTTAAAACAGGGGAATTTAAAACAATCAAAGCAAATCCCTTTCGGGTTTTAGTAATCGGTTTAGCCTATGAACAAATCCTCTTGGTTAAGGTGAACCGTAGCTACGCACTGTAGGATTCAAGTAAAGAGGAGGTGAGTCGCTAGGATGCTTAAATATCAAGCTCTTCGAATACCATTCCTAGACATGCGTCTGATGGTTGCCACACCTTAACTCGACGACTAACTTCACGGGTTTGTTTAGTAGCCTTAAGTTTTATGCATATGTTTGAGTAGACTATTCCTAGGGTCCAACAGATCCTAGTATTCTAATCTACGAGCCCAAACTAAGCCCATAATAAGTCATACAAACAAATCACTTCAAGAAAGTCCAAGTACTTACAGTGGACTTCGGTCTGAGGTACAGTGCCATGCCGTAATAACTCGAAAACCTTTTATAAAAGCCCACATTTCAAAAACCATTTTAAAATGCTTTGCTGCCAAAACTCTCAAAGCCGAGTTTTGAACCGGCTCTGATATAAATCAGAACATCCCCAAACCCGGCCCATTCACTACGACCGAATCTGGTTATGTTAGTGAAAATATTTTAGACTTAGAATAAAATAGTAAAAATTTATTTGCTCTTGAAACCATGTTCTTTTGAAATTATAGCCACATGTTTAATAATTCCATATTTGAATAAGTAAGTTATAAAAATATAACCATCTTCACATAGTGTTTCAATTTAAACAAACCATTATAGAGTTAATAATAAAATGATACCAAAATAATAAAATAAATCCTTATTACAACCATTATTTGAATGAAATACTTAATATTTAATATAGCCAAAAACATCTCCTTCGGCATGGGCCACCATGTATCCTCTCCGATCCCGGTCCATCTCATGAATCACCTGAAATGTTAGGAAAATAATTGGGTGAGTCCACAGACTCAGTGCATAACCACAACACAAATTTCCCACACGTATGGGCTTGGCCCATACCCACACAATCCTCAAAACAAATCATGCAAAGATGCACTTCAACCCAACCTACTATCCAACCGTACGCCAACCTTAGCAGACTCCCTGCCTAAGGCCGTGGATAAACCACCACTGATCACCTCGTGATCCAAAACATTACCTTGGCAACTCTCTCAGACAAGGCCGTGGCTGAGCCACCGATCAACCAAAATGATCTCAACCTCAATATCTGTCTCTACGGTGATGTACATAGCCATCAACCGCCGAGATGGGCACCTAGCCAACATCTCCCTTGAGGTAGCACGAAGCTAACCATCAAGCGCTAATGTAGCCGGAGCTATCATTAGACCACGTACACCTTGTGTACACTTCCTCCTTCATCGAATCAAGCCCCACCTCATGCAAATATGTAGATGCTACATGTTAAGTCATCATATCACATAAGAATATAAATATATATATACATACATAAATACATCACAAATAATCTTACCATCACCAGCTTCTCATCACTTAAGCCATTATAATCTGCTTCCACACATAATACATATGTTTAATAATTAGCAAGCAAACCGAGAAATAGTGCGATGATTACGCACCTTCTAGCACAACCAATCAACCCCGAAACGCTACTCTATGCCTCTCCAAATGCTGCCTATACGAAACCCGAAAAGGTCTCCTGCGTTAGGCTCTTCTCCCCTACAAACGGCCTTATCATCATATACTTTAACAACCTTAAAATTAATCGAAATATCACATACATAGCTTACCAAAAGCCTTACCACCACTTACCAAGCCGACTGCTAACTACTGAGACTAGACCGAAAGCCTTAAAATCCCGCAATACTTTCAACCACGATTGCAACAAAACCCGAAGAGGTCTAAACTAATATTCGGCCAATAGTGCTACCAAATTGAGGGAAAGAAATTCGGCAAAGGTGGTGGTGTAGATTCGGCTATCAATAAAATCAAGGGGTAGGGAATAGTGGTTTCGCCAAAGAGAAGAGAAAGAAAGGTGTGGGGTGTACCTTCGATTTAAAAAAATGGAAGAAAAAGGGGAATGCAAGATGAGTGGTTCGGCCAAGGGTCCAAAAGGAAGAGAGGAAGGATGGCAATGAAGGTTTCGCTCAAGTGAAATGGAAGAGATGTGAAGAAATTTTTGGCAAGCAAGCACATGGGAAAAACCCAAAAGGATGAGCACCTTCCCTATTTATAACATTCACCCAAGCTCCCCTAAAAGAAACAAAATTCGCCAAACACTCCACCTCCCACACAAATCCCAACATTCTCTCCTAAAAACACTCTACACCATCCCTTCAAATAAAATCAAAAAGTAACCAACCCACCTCTTCTCCTAGCCATCCATTCAAAACATTTGAACAAGTCAAATATCCTTCATTTAAGCATTCAAAAACCGTCCAACACTCTACCTTTATGACGCAAAAACAAAGGCCTCCTGCTGCCCTTGCGAATCGAACCTGAGACCCTTACCAGCTCCCCCTTGAGGCGTCACTTTTCTCATACCTTATGTGGCGCCTCCTTGCCACTCTGCCAGCTTATTTCTTGTGCCTAATTCCCACCAAAATTTCTCTTAAGGCCACATCAGCCAAGCTCCCCTTTTAGCACTTAAAAACTAAAATTTTCCAAAGTCCTCCCCTTTAATCCGAGCATTCCCAACACCTCTCAAACACATCTAAGCATACCCAAAACCTGCTAGAACACGAATTATACCCAACCTGCATAGCCCCTAAACCAGGGTGTTACAGTAATTTTGCATTTTCTCTAAACTTTTGGGTCAAGCTATAAATCAAAAAAATTATCTCTAGAAATTTTCTAGAATAATCTCTTCAGAGAATTTTCTCTTTACAACTTTCTCTTGAATTCATGTGTAAATGATGACCCCAGTCTGTCTTTATATAGGGAGAGTGTAGAGAGTTCAACTATGATTAAACTTAATCACTTTAATATTAAATTAATATAATATTTATTAAGATAAATATTTGATTAAATATAATATTAAATCTTATTAAAATAATAGAATGTTTATCTTCAAGATAAACATTAAATTAAAGTTAATATTAAGATAATCACTTTAATATTAAATTAATAAAATACTATTAAAATAAGTATCAAATTTAATTTAATATTAAACTATTAAAATAATATTATTTTCGGAATAATTGATCTGAAATTAAATTTTCTAGTAGAGTCTTAGTATGAGTGTAACTCTTCCACTACCACCGACGACCAACCGCCGCCGGCCGTCGTCACAATCACCTACACCGTCGTGTCTAGTGATGCAGGTGCAAACAACCTTACGGCACCCTGAGCCGATTCGACTACTATCGATTTGTTCTGAGTTAATGATGACCCGATCGGTCTGGTCTAGCCACCGGTTGGACCGTCGGTCCGGTTTCACATATCGGGCTCAGTTCGATCAATTTTTGAGTCTTGGTCTCGATTTTGGGCTCCCGGGCTCAATTTACGATCTCAAGTCCAATTTTTAAGTTCAATTACCCATTCGGTCAATTGTCTGACTTGAAAATTAATTTCCAAAAATATTATATTAATTTTAATTAATTTGATTAATTTAACTTGATCAAAATTAATTTTTTCAAAAATCACTTTGATTTTTCAAATTAATTTTTCAAGAAAATTCTTTAATCAAATTCTCTAGTTGAACAATCCTCACGACCACTTAATTTAATTCCACATCGAATAAATCGACTTAATTAAATTATTCCCAAAGTTATAGAATTTTCTTCTGATTCAAATGCAGTCCGATCGAGCTTTTGTTGAGCTAGTAGAGGGACCAATCGGACATATACACTTAGGCTCTAGTGATTTCAATTATGTCCAGAAGCATCGTTCCGATAATTGGCAATTACTTAATCATGGAGTCAGTTCACAAGAAATACCATGATTGAAAAATCCTTATTGTATACTCTTTACGAAAGCAATTCATCCAACTACTTTGTCCAATGACCTCATCATGTGTGTGCTACTCTCATATGATATCATTGATTCCTTTGAGTTAAATTCGTTCACTTAATATAATCTTATTTTATCTCATTGTCACCATTGTGTCTTCTTAATGATTAATATGATCCCTGTCAACAAATGATTGTGATAAATTGCTCGTTTGAGAATAAGCAACCCATGGCCACATTCCATATTTATCAATCCACACAATGCCAATGAAAAGATATCATTAACTCTTTATTGAGATATGAATTCCACCGTTACTAGTAAAGCCATGCCATACATAAGTCATGCACCCAACATACCGGCTATGGGCTCGATCATCTTTAGAGAATAAGCCTCCACTTATATCAAAGCACATGAGTTGCATACGCATGGTCAGTGACTAACTCAGAATTTAGGTAAATCACACCATGAACGTCACAAGTGAATTAATTCACAAACGGATTCAGAATTAATTCATCTTGGATCCAGTCCAATGTATCATTCTACCAATGAATACATCTAGGTCTCTACTCGTGGAGTCAACTGCTCTGATAGCCAAGACTAGCCATCTCCCTAATTGAAATTGTAGATGACATAATAATTCTTCTTAGTATTTGAATCAAATGCTCACTTTGATTCTTTTACAGGACTACAGACTCATTTAGATTATCTACTAAAGTAAGTTGTCTTTCTCGCAATGTAAACGTTCTTTACAATGCATGCAAAATATAAAAGATATAAATACAAAAGACATATAGTGAAATGTGAAATTAAATTTATTTATTTATTCATCGTTCAAATAAATAGAAAACAGTTACATGTTTACTACAATATGGCACATTTCCTAACATACCGGTCCAATCTATTTATAGGGAGAGGAAGTGAAAGCCTAGTTGAATTAGTAGAATGCATTTAATGTCTATTTAATAGAATAAACTAATCTCCTAGTTGTGCTTCCCCCCATATGCATTTAACTTTTCATGGAGGAAGATGCAATGATTACCATGAGATCAAATAGGATCACATTGGGAGAGTAAATATTATCCTAATGAGATTAAAGATAACCTATGAGTGTAACACACTTATAAAAAGTCATTGGACAAGCACTGGTCGAGTTGCTTTCATAGTGGTATGTCGTTGGGGAGAGCTCAGTCATGATGCTATAGTGGAATTACTTCGTGAATAAATGATTTTATAATTAATAAGCAAATGCTGGAACTTAATTATAAATCATTTGAGCCTTAATTGCATATGTCCAATTGGTCCCCCTGTTAGCTCGTTGAAACCAAGAATGAATTGCATGTTGAATATAATGATAGAAATGATGAAAATGGAGAAATGGGAAACATTTAGAAATGCTTAAGGTTTTCTCCAAAATGAAAATGAAAATGGAGAAATGGAATCATTTGGAAATGAATTTGTTTTTCATGAAAATGAAAATGACCTAAAAAATGAATTTATTTTTTTCAAATTAAATAAAGTTCGAAAATGGAAATAAATCATTTGATCATAGTGAACCGTTGAATGCGAAAATATTAAATATATTTTCTTATAGATTCTTTTACAGTAAAGCCGTCATGATTTTAATGGAATTAGAATTGGGTTGAGAAAATTATTTAATTGGGAACATATTGTGAAGTTTTTTTTTTTTTGGGAAATAGAAAGACAAATATTGGGTTGGACCAAATTATAAAGTATTAGTTTAAAAGCTCGGGAAGTACTTGTAATGGGACCCAATATGGAAGAGGCCCAAAAGCCCTTTATGTAAAAGGGTGGGACGACAAACCCTAATGTTATTAACTAGGGTTGTCGCCCCCTATACTCCTAGTTGGACTGGGAGCTCATTTTTCTAGTTGAAATAAACTTCTACAATTCAACAAGGGTTCTACATTCTCTCCCTATAAATAGATGGCACGGTAATGTAACAACCTATTTTTTAGTGGTGTAGGAAACAATAGTTTCGGGACCACAAGTTCGATGAGTGAGTCCGTAAATATTATTATTTAATATTTACGAGTCAAATATAATAATATTATTAAATTTTGATTTGGTAATTTTTTTCTAATTGAACGAATGTTAACTACTAGTGGTTTTGGAAAATGAGCTATTAGGAGCTCATTTCTATAAATCAAGCCTGTAAATATTCTATTAAATATTTACAGAGTGAGTATATAGGTATATTGAAATTTGGTCCAAAAATTTTGACATTTAAATACTTAATTAAGTAAAAAATACTAAATCGTAAAAGTTCTAAAAGTTAATCGTTATCAATCTAAAGGAGTTAAATGATTATATATGCATGATTAGATTATTTTCATTGGCAATTAGCCATCTTTTGTAGTGGGTGGACTGTTTGGTTTGGCATAATAGTAATTTTTTGTTAATTTAATGGTTAAAATGGTAATTTGATAAATAAGTAAAAATTAAATAAAAGATGAAAAAAATCTTCTTTCTTGTTTTCTATTTTTCAAAACTGAATACTCCATGGATGAATAAGAAAAGTTTCAGCCAATCTTTAAATTCCATGCATGGTATGTATTTTTCATCTGTTTTTAATGATTTTTATGTTTTTGAGATCGTTGTAGCTTAATCTAGCTAACCCAAGGACTTATTCGTAAAACTGTTAAATGTTTTGAGTTAGGTCATTGATGAGTTTGAGATGTTTTTGAAGTTTGATGATAGATTTATAAGCTTGATAGCTAAATAAGACTAATTTGTAAAGTAGTTTTGATTGTTTTTAAAGTTTAAGGACTAAGTTGTTAAAATAGTGATTAATTGTGTTGTATAGAGATTATAGGAAATTCAGCTATCATGGTTTGGGATTAATTGTGTTCAATTTGAAAGTTTTGGGTTTAGGGATTAAATTGCATAAAAGGTAAAGTTTTGAGGTAATTTTGTAAAATGATAATAAAAGGGCTTATATGCATAAGTTTAATTCTTTAAGTTGTTTTAATTGATTAATTGAGTTAAAAAATTATTATTTAGATAATGAAAAGAATCAACTGGATAATAATCGTGGAAAAGGAAAGTTAGCGAAGTAAACACGGTTCCGCGTTCGTAGCCGTTTTTAATTAGGTAAGTTCATTAGTGATTAAATTGATTAGTGTTGTTATTATAAATTAAAGATTTATCTATATACATTTGTGATTTGAGTTTATTGGTTAGTAAATGTTTAATGATGAAATGGATTATGTAACACCCCAAACCCGGCCTAGAAGTTAGGCCCGAATCTGGCGTGTCACATGGAATAACTTGTTTGAGAATTACAGCCTCTTTGTTAAAACCCAAAATACTTAAGCAATTGTTAACTACTTGAAAACATAAAATTTTTTTTTAAACCTTTTTGGTGGCGAAAGCATATTTGAAATAAACAATTTACAAAAATGTGATGTTTAGAAAAAAGAGCTGCAGAAGTATTTTGAAATCGTTGCGGAAACGTAAAATACAAGTATTTTTGAGAGATCGTTTGATGAGTTGAAAATCGAGGTAGTGAGCTTTAAAACCGTGGCTTTTGAAAATATTGTTGATAATTCGAGAGAAAATTTCCGAGTTAAAATATTTGTAAAAGTTTGTTATAAAATCCATTTATTGATCAATTTTAGAAAACCATTATTTATGATTTTAGAAAATCCCCGTTAAAACAATTCAAGCAATATAATAAGTACGACTAAACATAAAGCAATTTAAAACATATCCCAGAGGCCTTATTACAACTTAAACCAAAATAGCAAAATAATAAAATAAACCGAAATAGAAATTTAAAGTTCAATAACACCATTTCAAGTATGGCCTCCACCGAGTCATCCATGGGCCCAAGTCCTCATTACGGAGCATTACCTACAATGGTTAAGAAAAAGGGGGGTGAGTTACAAGAACCCAGTGTGAAATCCCTTACCGTCATCCACTGGGCCTGAACCCATATAGCAACATCTTGGGCCGGAGCCCACTATCATAACAGAACATATATATATATATATATATATATATATGAAGCAAATGTATACAACCCAACCCATCCAACCAGCCTCCCCGCACCAACCGGTCTCTCCCGTGGGATCAAGTCAACCCACCCGCCAGCCTCTCTCAATTTGCGACAAGCGCCATTTATAATAATTTTGTGGCTTAACCACCAGAGTATCATATACGGTAATATAATCAAAGACACACTTTAATCACGATGGCACAAAGCCATATTTAAATTGGCACATAGCCCATATCAGAATTTGTGGCAATGCCACCGGTCTATACTTCTCTTCATTCAAGTTTCCCATCCCATGCAATATGTGATGATGCAATACACATAACAACATAAAATATCCACATGTATAACAACCATTAGTCTAGGAATTTAATACGATGAATCGGCCCATTATTGAGCTTCGTAATTCAGCCCACTAAGGCATTCTATCAATTCGGCCCATAGGGGCATTTCAGTAAATCGGTCCATAAGGACATTTCGGTAAATCGATAATTTTACCCGCTAAGGGTAATTCGGTAATCTCGCAACCCATGGGTATTTCGGTAATTTACCCTCCAAGGGTATTTTGGTAATTCGGCAACCTAGACTTAACTACTAATGTGAGGCATAAAAATTGAAACTGTCCATCTACGTCATACTGACTAAACTGACTATAACTCGAGTTAGGAAACTCGAAATTTAAATCTGTAAATTTTCCTTGAAACTAGACTCATATATCTTATTACTACAATTTTTCCAGAATTTTTGGGTTAGCCGTTTAATACAGTTTATTCTTTAAAGATTCCCTTGTTTCACTGACCAACGGTTCTGACCTCTCTTACCCAAAATTCAAATATCTCTCTGTACGGTTTTCATATGTTGCTCCCACTTGTTTCTATTGAAAATAGGCTCACTAAGGAATCTATACATATAAATTATAACTCTTAATTCACCTTGTACAATTTTGAATGATTTTTCCAAGACAGAATAGGGAACCACAAAGTCAATCAGAACTAGTCTCACCAAAATTAAGATATCACAGAATATAAAATTCCTCTTCCTCCTCTGTTTCTTTCATATAAAAATAGACATAGTAATATTTAATCCGATATATTTTTCACTTTCTAATTCCCTTTATCCTATTTTTCGTGATTTTTCAAAATCACGTCACTGCTGGTGACCAAACTGTTTCATTGCAAAAATATGGTTACCACTAAGAATATGCGCACGCCCGAGTGGTCACGGATGCCGGTTTCTGGTTTTCTTCGATATTTCGACCGAATCATAGAATGTTACATACAAACATTCAGAGAGGTGTGAGATTACACACCATTTCAAACATATATTCGGGAGGGTACGGGATTACACACCTTATTCGGAATCCGTAACACGATACTCTCCGTGGCACCTAAAGGTACAATCGGTTAACAATTGGTCCAAAGCCCAATTTTCAACTTCAACCAAGTATTGCGATTGATTAACAATCTATATCACTTACCAACAATCCGAGTCTCTTATTACGAGGGATAGGTGATCGAGCGATTTGGTCCCTAAAAATAAACGATTAGTCATCACCTCTATACCGTTTAGCAAACTAACCGATCAACGAAAAAGATCAAAAAGAACCATGACGAATCCCTTAACTTGACAATAATAGATCCCCTTCTATCGATTTCCTTAAGGCTAGAAAGATGATGAGAGTGTAAGCTAACACTCTACCGATTCGGCCCACACCAAGAGAACCAAGAAGATGGAAGTAGCAAAGAATAGATTATGAGATGAAGTTGATGTTTCGGTTATGGTGAGAATGAATAAAAGAAAAGGATTTGATCAAGATGAAGTTTTGCTTTCAAGAAATGGAAGAAGGATTGAAAAGATGATTAAAAGAAAAGAAAGGGAGAGAATGGGTGCTAACTAGTTCCGGTTTTCAAGAGATGATAAGAGAGAATGGTTTGGTCTCAATGGTTTGGTACATTCGGCAATAAGAAGAAATGAAGAAGAAAATATGTTCACTAGCAACTTGGAGTTTCGGCAAGGAGAAGAAAATTTTGGAGAAAAAGACACAAATTGATACTAAAGAATTTTGGCCAAAACAAAAACTTAGGTTTCTACCAAAAGGCAAAGCAAAATTCGGCTATACTTCACCCCTCACCTAAGCCGTACATACCTTGGTAAAAAGGTCAAACATTTGCCAACCAAGACTTTCCAAAACACCTCCCTTGAAAAAGGCCAACATGTTCCCTATACTTTCCCTTTTCTTTTGATTTATTTCCCCACCTTCATCCTTTCCTAATTTCCTTAGCCACCTTGCCAAAATTAAAAAGTCCACATTGCCTTATTTGCTAGCTTGGCCGACACTTAGGGAAATAATACAAAAAAAATTGTCAAAATTTTGCACTTGATGGGATTTGAACCTCCTCCCTCAAAGTCTTTCATGTGGCGCCATATCCCCTTTACCATAAGCTCCTTTGTGCTAGCAAATTACTCATTTATTTCCATAAGCAATGAGGTCACTTACTATATCTCCTTAAAGTGCTAAAATACCAAATTTTGCTAAGGCCCAATTTGATCCTGGAACTTCCTAGAAACCTCGTAACTTTCCAAAATCACCCTCCTAATAAGTCCAACTTGAAATAATGCCGTTCTCAAACTCCCATAAATTTTAAAACGCTTCTACGCTCAAGGTCCAATGGGCCCAATAGGTCCAATTCTACTAGGCCCAATTTTGGGATGTTACAGATTAAGTTGTAATGATATTATAATTGAAGATTATGTTTGAAAAGGGAAAATGTAACACCCCCAACCCGTATCCGTCACCAGAACAGGGTTACGGAGCATTACCGGAGTTTACAATTCAAACGGACAAATATTTCAAACATTTCATATCATTTCAATAAACATAATGAAATCAAGTCAAAACATACATATTGTCCCTTATACGAGCCCTCGAGGCCCTAAATAGACGCTAGAAACAAGTTGGGACTAAATTGAAAACTCATAGAATTTTTCAAGAAACAAGGAAAATTTTCAACACTGCAGGGGTCACACGGCCATGTCCAAGCCCGTGTCCGTGCCACACGGCCAAGCCACACGCCCGTGTGCTAAGCCGTGTAATAGCCTAACTTGCAACCCTTTGAAAGCTACAGGGGACACACAGCCATGTCACCTAGTCGTGTGTCACACACGGTTGAGGCACACGCCCGTGTCTCTACTCGTGTGGACGAAAATAGGCCACTTTACAAGCCATTTTTCTCACCCAAATTGGCATATACCTACAACCACAAATGCACATATATACAAGCCATAATAAGGCACTAAAACCATGCATATTCTAGCCTTATAAAAATGGTATGATCACATACAACCAATATGCCCTTAGGCACCTCAAATGACAATAAATAAACATGTATAATTATGTATTCATTTTTGGCCAATTAATCAACTAACTTATAGGTATGTTTGCCTTAATGCATAACATGGAACTTACTTGCCAAAATATTCCAAATGGTACTAATCATGCCATTCAACCACTAGCATCTAAAACCATATAAGCCATTCAAACCAATTGCCATTTCACAACAATTCTAAACATCAACCATTAGAAAGCTAATATTTACATGTCATATACTAAACTCATACCATCATGAAAGTGCCAAAACACAAGCCAAACAAATGGTCATTAAACAACCCAAAATACATAGCCACATTAGCCAAAATACCTATACATGTCATTATAACCAAAATTAAACATCCAAAAGTACCAAAAGAGCCGATGGATAGTGTGATATAGCTCCGACAAGCTTCCAACCTGAACGAGCTTCCTACTCACTATAAAACACGGAAAATCACACAGAGTAAGCATTTAAGCTTAGTAAGTTTGTATAATATAGAATATAACTTACCATTTAGTCATATAATAGGTAAGTAAACAAGCATATCCTAACACAATTTTGCCAAATGCCTAAGCACATATACCTCAACCATGTTAGCCATGTAAATACACATATAAGCCAATAACCATAGATGAACATAACCATTGATCAATTTCCATATACATGTATCATCCATTTCATTTTTCCATATATCATATGATGTGTCTAAAACTAACTATGACAACAATAAAGGCACCTATCGTTTAATAGTATAGTTATGGTAAGACCGGTAATATCGTATCCACAAGGACCAAGAGTACTAGTAATTACTATATTTTTATTATTTAGCCTAAGTATATGAGTGATTTCTTTTTAAACTAAAACTTATTTAAAAACACGAAAACGAAAGAAATGGGAAAATAATTTTAGACAACTTATGTGCTAGGCAATACCTAAGGAAGAATCCACCTAGACTTCACTTATTACTTTTGATTCATATGATTTATTCACTTGACTTAATCCGTAGAAATCCCTGATTTATGTTAATATCTCTCTCGAGACTAAAAACAACTGACACTAGGTTGATTAATTGAAATATCTTTCTAATTAAAACCCTTATTGTCGCATTAATTCGATCTATGGATTCCCTTATTAGATTTGACTCTAATCCCAACAGATTTTACGCCCCTATCTCTGTGGGTTGCAATCAACTCCACTTAATTGTGTTGATCTACTCTTAAACAGGACTTTTGCTTCACTGAATAAGCACATTCGACTTGGATCAATAACCTGAATTATCAAAACAAGAATAAGAACTCACAATTAAGAATAAGAATAAGTATTTATCTTATAAATCAAATAATAATAAGATCCGTCTTAGGTTTCATCCCCTTAGGTATCTAAGGGATTTAGTTCATACTGATAGAGGGAAACATCTCAAAATAAGGAAAACAACAAAACATAGGAAAACCCAAAAACTTTTAAAGAACTTGATGGGAGATCTTCAGTCTTGATGGAGATCCTTCCTTCGAGCTGCTTCTGACGGTTATCTTCGAGTATTTTCTGCGTCCTACTTCGCATCCTGTTTTAGGTCACCCCCTAGGGTGTTTATATAGGCTTTGGAACGTCTTTCTTTGCCCACAAGTAACCTTTTTTGGATAGAATTAATCTTTGATATGGCAGGGACACGCCCGTGTACGATAGTCTTGGGCCGTGCTCGCTCCTGCTCACCACACACGGCCGTGTGGTCTGCCCATGTACGTTGATCCAGGCCGTGTTTGATCTTGCTTGTAACACACGACCGTGTCCAATGGCCCAGGCCGTGTCGAATTCTAAGATAGGCCCATTTTATTCCTTTTTGGCCCGTTTCTCGTTCTTTTCTACTCCCTAAGCTCTCCTGAGTGTAAAACATGAAATTAAGAGATTAGGAGCATCGAATTCATCAATTCTAACGAAAACTCATCCAAAAATAAGCTAAGAATGGGGTCAAAATATGTATAAATTATGGTTTATGAAATATCCCCACACTTAAGCCTTTGCTTGTCCTCAAGCAAAATCCTCAACTCACAACTAAAACTAACTTCCTTAATTCATAATTCTCATCAATAATGTCTCATCATAATTCACAGGTAATTCATACATTGATAATTTAACTAGAAGAGTCCTAGAGATTCAAACAATCTAAGTCATAGATTTTTATGGCATGAAAGCATAGGTGTTTCCCTCTAAATAATTACCTCTAATTCAAAACCTGACAAGTATTGACATTCTCACTAAAGATTCACTCAAATCACTCAAATTATTTAAGGTTCAAATTACGCACTCAAAAGTCAAACATGAAAAGTTAATCCCATAGGCTTGCATGAAAATCAAATCTCCACCACTATAAAATGAGATGATACACAAATCAAAAGGTCTTTTAAAGGGTTGTAATGGGGCTCGGGTTAAAGGTGTGGATAAAGGCTGAATTAGAGGGTTAGAATCGAGATTGAATTGATAAATTACCTAACTAGAAAAATTGGACTAATACTGAATAATTACATCAATTGAAAACTTATCACTAATAACATGAGCTTCTTCTAAAGATAATGAAATTAACAGCTTAAGCTCATAACACTAATAATGAACAAATTTCCATTTTTTTTAAGAATAAGAACATACAATAATAAGATAGAATTTAACAACTGAAATAAAGGAAATAGTTAGGCAACTGATCAAATCAAATCTCAACATAAGGGAAGTCAAGAAAAATGGGGATAACAAATAAAAAATAGGTTTTGGGTTAATATTAGTGGTATATCAAGAAATGGTTGATTAGGCTTCAAAGGGGTTCACTAGGGGTTAATTATGAAGGTAGGCTTTTAATGGAGTAAGTGGGTTAAATCCTAAGTGCCTTTATCATCTCAGTATATCAAATCAAAGGTATGGTCTCGACATGTATGATCGAAGCAAGTTCTAGAATAACAAATCAATATTGACACACTCATAATCAATAAAGTGAGCAAGAAAATATATATGCTCTAAAAGGCTCAAAGACTCACAAAATTTATGGTTTTTGATGTCAACCTTGCAAATTTCAAACTTCAAAGTAATATTTAAATTTAGGGAAACAACCTAGAAATTTTTAATTCTGAAAATAGACTTATCATGCTTGATTCTCTAATGTCTTAAAGTTTAAACCATCAATGCACAATTGCCTATGACTTAATCCAAAACATATCAATGAAAATTGTAAATCAATAGAAGTTTCATTCTAATAGTAATATGAGAAAATTACTTAAGACGAGACATAATTCAGTATTGTTGACACCTCCCCACACTTAAGATGTACATTGTCCTCAATGTACAAAGATAAGTAATGAAAAAGTAGTAAGAAAATCATAAGATAGGGAAAGAAGTGAAACTTCCTGAATTTTGGATGGAGTCAAAGAAAAGAAACGGTGTAAAGGTGGGCAGGGGTGGTGGATACTCCCGTGGTGGTGGGGTCGTTCCGTAGTAGCCCCTTGAACCTAAACTAAAGAAATCAAAATATAATAATATAAGTTAAAGACAAGAAAGGTAAACAGAAAGAATTTAAAAATGAAAATAAAAGAAAAAGAAAAAATAAATGGACTCAAAGGTCCTTGTCTTGTCGAATTAATGAAGTGGCCAGCATGAACTTATTTGGAGTGGTCATGCACGGGAAGACCGTGCTAGGAGCTTTTCACTTTTTTGACATGGAGATGGTGGCTTTGCTCTTGCCTCTAGTATTTAATCTTTGTGTACGGTGGCAAGGATGGTTGTTGGTGTGGTGGTGGTGTAAAGAAAGGGTAAGGGAAAGGGGGAGAGGAAAATAAAGGGAGAAGATAATGGGAAAAGGAAGGGGTGTGGTGGCTAGGGTTAGGTAGAAGAAGAATTGGGGAAGAAAATGAACAGAAGAGGGGGGTTTAAATAGAAATTGTGGCATCTGGTAGCTTCCCACGCCCGTGTGCCCTGGGCGTGTTAGGTCACACGGTCGAGTTGCACTACTGCGGCGATGCTTGCTCGCGCTTCTCCTACTACCGCAGAGGTTTCCACACCCATGTTCGTTTGATCAGTATCGACCACGGCCTAGGGACACGGGCGTGTCGCACACCCGTGTTACTTTCTAAGTGTCGACCACGGTCGTATCACACGGCCGTGGCATTTTATCGTAGCCCGTGTTTTGGGAAAATTATCATCCTTGGTTCGCACGGTCTTTGCCACGCCGATGCATGTATTCGTGGTGTCTACACGGCCACGGCCACGCCCGTGTGCAAGGCCGTGTGGTAGGAAAACCTGTGCCTTATTAATTTGGTTAGTTTTTAGTTAGGTGCTAAAAATAAAAAATATGAAACTTAAAGGGGTTAGTGCTCGGGTTGCCTCTCGAGAAGAGCTCGTTTAAAGTCTTAAGCTAGACTTACCTTTCATTAGCATAATCATGGTGGTTTGAGGAGTTGAAACTCCTCATTCTTGCTATCAATTGTATTAAAATACGGTTTTAGACGAGTACGATTTACCTTGAAGGTAACAAATTGAGAATGAGTTTAACTCGACTGTACCATATGGGAAAGTATTAAGTACCGTGAAAGGAGTTATTTCATTAGGTTCAGAAGTGGCAACACGAGGATCTATATTATCCATTAGAACTTGGTCTCCAACCTTGAAGTAGTTTGCTTCATCTTTAAGTTCGTTATGGAGTTGCCTCGGTTTTGCTTCGTGTGTTCTTGGCTTCTCCTTGACATGTATCCTCCACTCGTCTAGTTCATCGATCTGAAGCCTTCGCTCCTCATGAGTTATTTCATTGTTGGTACGAGATCTAGGATGTGGCTCAGTTGTGTAACTTCGTGGTGCTTCTTGAAAAGAATGTTGAACCAAATGGTCATTAATAGAATTTATGTTCTCACCTTTATTACTCGATGTCCTAGTCGAGTCAAGAGCCTGAAGAGTGATCGTTTCATCCCCTACACGAAGTGTGAGTTCACCTGTACCAACATCAATTCTAGTTTTAGCAGTTGCTAAAAAGGGTCTTCCTAAAATTAAAGGAACATTATTGTCCTCATCCATGTCTAAGATAACAAAGTCTACTGGGAATATGAATTTATCAATTTTTACTAGTACATCTTCGATTATACCCCTAGGAACTCTAATAGTTTTATTAGCCAATTGAATGCTCATCCTAGTTTGTTTGGGTTTCCCAAGACCTAGCTGTTTAAACATTTTATAAGGCATAACATTTATGCTTGCCCCTAAATCTGCTAAAGCATTACTAATAGATAAACCACCAATTAAGCAAGGAATCGTAAAAATCCCTGGATCTTTTAACTTTTGTGGTAGTCTATTTTGTAAGATTGCTGAGCATACTGCATTTAGCTCCACATGCGACGCCTCGTCCAACTTTCGTTTGTTTATCAAAAGCACTTTTAATTTTTTTTTTAAATTGGGCATCTACGAAAAAGCTTCAATAAACGGTAAGTTAATATGTAATTTTTTTAAGAGTTTAAGAAATTTATCGAATTGTTCATCTGTGCAGTCTTTCTTTGTCGCATTGGGATATGGCACACGAGGTTGGTATTCTGTATTTACCGATTTCAGTTTATCATGGCTTACCTCAACTTTACCTTTATCTACCACGTTCTCTTGCCTCTATTTTGGTTCGTCTAACCCTTCACTATCGTGAGCAGTAATGACATGAATTTGCTCCTTTGGGTTAGTTTCAGTGTTGCTTGGCAAGCTGCCTTGTGGTCATTCAGATATGAGCTTAGCAAGTTGTCCTAATGGTTCTCGAGCCCTTGAATCAATGCTTGCTAATTTTTGAGTACTGTTTCGGTGTTTTGGAAACGGGTTTCTGACACCGCGATAAATTTTGTTAGTATCTCCTCAAGGTTCAGCTTTTTCTCTTGTGGGTAGGGTTGTTGTTGAAAGCTTGGAGGGGGTTGTTGTCTCTGATTTCCTTGGCCACCCCATGAGAAGTTTGGGTGGTTCCTCCAACCTGGATTGTAAGTGTTACTATAAGGGTTATTTTGAGGTCTAGAATTGTTACCCATATAGTTTATCTGTTCGTTTTCCATGGCAGGGTTGTAAGGTGGGTATTCTGTATTGTTCGACCCTCCTCCATTTGTATCGCACTGCATCACTGGATGTACCTACGAAGAACCACACAAACCATCAATCTTTTTATTTAATAGTTCTACCTGGTTTGATAGCATGATCACTGCGTCGAGGTTGAAAACTCTGGCGGCTTTTGTTGTATTTGTCCTCATAACTTGCCACTGATAGTTATTCAGTACCATCTCCTCTATAAACTCATAAGCTGCTTCAGGGGTCTTGTTATTTAGGGTTCCACTGGCGATTGAATCAATCAACTGCCTAGTTGAGGGGTTCACACCATTGTAAAAGGTTTGAACCTGTAGCCATAAAGGTAACCCATGGTGAGGGCACCTTCTTAGTAAATCCTTGTATCTCTCCCATGCATCGTAAAGTGTCTCTAAATCCATCTACACAAAAGAAGAGATATCATTCCTCAACTTAGTCATTTTAGCCGGCGGAAAATATTCGTAAAGTGTCCCATGTAGTGATTGATCCTCGTGGTAACGAGTTCAAACACTGTTTAGCCTTGTTCCTCAACGAAAAGGGAAACAACCGAAGGCGAATGGCATCATCAGAATCGCCATTAATTTTGAAAGTATCGCAAAACTCTAGAAAATTTGCCAAGTGATTGTTTGGATCCTCATCCTGTAAACCATCAAACTGAACAAACTGCTGAATCATCTGAATAGTGTTAGGTTTCAGTTCAAAATTATTTGCAACAATAGCAGGTCTAACAATACTTGATTCAGTTCCTGTTAAATTAGGTTTAGCATAATCATACATAGTACGAGGAGCAGGATTTTCGGCAACCACAGGGGGTAGCAGATTATTATCAGCCATCTCTTCGGTAGTATTAGTATCGTCCTCTTGCTCTTCTTCTATGTATTGTAAGCTTCGCCTTATCTCTCTTCGATTTCTGTGAGCTGTACTTTCAATTTCACTGTCAAAAAGCAAGGGTCCTGACGGGTTTCTTCTAGTCATAAACTAAAAGTTTCTGCTAGAAGCAAAGAAAAAATTAGTGAATAGGAATAAAAAAAAATTGCAAATAAAAGTAAATAAAATGGCTAAAGTAATAAAAATTTAGCGTTCCTAATATCTTAGTCCCCGGCAACGGTGCCAAAAACTTGATGTGTCTAAAACTAACTATGACAACAATAAATGCAAGCGCACCTATCGTTTAATAGTATAGTTATGGTAAGACCGGTAATATCGTATCCACAAGGACCAAGAGTACTAGTAATTACTATCTTTTTATTATTTAGCCTATGTATAGGAGTGATTTCTTTTTAAACTAAAACTTAATTAAAAACACGACAACGAAAGAATTGGGAAAATACTTTTAGACAACTTATGTGATAGGGAATACCTAAGGAAGAATCCACCTAGACTTTATTTATTACTTTTGATTCATATGATTTATTCACTTGACTTAATCCGTAGAAATCCCTGATTTATGTTAATATCTCTCTCGAGACTAAAAACAACTGACTCTAGGTTGATTAATTGAAATATCTTTCTAATTAAAACCCTTATTGTCGCATTAATTCGATCTATGGATTCCCTTATTAGATTTGACTCTAATCCGGCAGATTTTTGTCGCCCTATCTCTAGGGCTGCAATCAACTCCGCTTAATTGTGTTGATCTACTCTTAAACAGGGAGTTTTGCTCCACTGAATAAGCACATTCGACTTGGATCAATAACCTGAATTATCAAAACAAGAATAAGAACTCACAATTAAGAAAAAGAACAAGTATTTATCTTACAAATCAAATAATAATAAGATCCGTCTTAGGTTTCATCCCCTTAGGTATCTAAGGGATTTAGTTCATACTGATAGAGGGAAACATCTCAAAATAAGGAAAACAACAAAACATAGGAAAACCCAAAAACTTCTAAAGAACTTGATGGGAGATCTTCAATCTTGATGGAGATCCTTCCTTCGAGCTGCTTCCGACGGCTGTCTTCGAGTATTTTCTACGTCCTACTTCGCGTCCGATTTTAGGTCACCCCCTAGGGTGTTTATATAGGCTTTGGAACGTCTTTCTTTACCCACAAGTAACCTTTTCTGGATAGAATTAATCTTTGATATGGCAGGGACACGCCCGTGTAACACGCCTGTGTACGATAGTCTTGGGCCGTGCTCGCTCCTGTTCACCACACACGGCTGTGTGGTCTGCCCGTGTACGTTGATCCAGGCCGTGTTTGATCCTGCTTGTAACACACGGCCGTGTCCAATGGCCCAAGCCATGTCGAATTCTAAGATAGGCCCATTTTGTCCCTTTTTGGTCCATTTCTCGTTCTTTTCGACTCCCTAAGCTCCCCTGAGTGTAAAACATGAAATTAAGAGATTAAGAGCATCGAATTCATCAATTCTAATGAAAAATCATCCAAAAATAGGCTAAGCATGGGGTTAAAATATGTATAAATTATGGTTTATCATCGTATAACCACAATTTCATGTAATTTACATGTATACCTATAATAGTTTGTATCAAACTCTTATCATTTCGTAACAGAACATTGCTCGTTGAACGGTTTAGAATACTGTTGGATACTCAGGATAGCTCACACATAGTGTGCTAGCTCATATAAATGTAATCCATCAATTCATGTACATGTATGCTCATACGAGCTATGAATCAGTATGCTCACTCTAGCTGTAGATCAGTATTCTCTCACGAGCTATAAATCGGTATACTCTCACGAGCTATAAATCGGTATGCTCTCACAAGCTATAAATTGTTATGTTCTCATGAGCTATAAATTGGTATGCTCTCACGAGCTATGGAGTATCCCCAACACATGTAGGACCTCAACCAAATCATGTAACCTTAATGACATGTCATTTGTATCCTACAGATTCCTAAGGTTCAAATGGGACTTGGGATTTGTCGAACTTCGTTGTATATGCAACCATGTAAATTTATAACAATTCACAATTCATAAATAATTCAATATAAAACATATAAACACAATTTAATCACACAAAATTACCTCGACGAGTATTCGTAGATACGGAGGTGATTAATTCGAGACTTTCTCTTTGCCCCGATCTAAAGTCGTACGAGGTCTGTCTTGATCTCAAAAATGAACACATGTATGGATCACGCTAGCCAAAACTTCAAAGCATAAAAAATGGTGTTTCCCTAGAATTTAAAATTTGAGGTCTTTATATGACAAATAGACCATTTAGAGGAGTTAGTAGATAAGGATGATTATTCATCATTGGAAATTAAAGAAATATTAAGGTTAATTTTGGAAATATGATAAAACAATGATGATAAATGAAATAAATAATTAAATTAATATCATTTTCATCATCTTTCCTAAAACAAAAACATGGAAACCCTAGCCATGGAAGTTGAGTTCTAGCAAACTTATTTGGCTTAATTAGGTATGTATTCTTGTCCCGTTTTTAATGATTTTTATGTTTCTAAGATCGTAATAGCTTAATCTAGCTATCTCGGGGATTAATTTGCAAAGTTATTAAAGTATTAGGGTTTTGCCATGGATGAGTATAGTTGAATTTTGAAGTTTTATGGTAGAAAATGAAAGGTTGTTGTTAGATAAACAACTTTTGTAAAGAGAATTTTAATGAAATTATGATTTAGGAACTAAATTGAAAAGATGAAAAATTTATGGAAAAGTTCTGAATTTTGTGAAATACATGGGATGCTATTGATATGTATGAAAATTGGCTAGGCTTGAAATAAGGATTGAATTGTATGAATTTTATTTTCCGAGCCTAGGGACAAAATTATAATTAATTAAAAGTATAGGGGCAAAATAATAATTTTGCCAAAGATGTGTGTTAGATTAAATTGAATATGAATTATATTTAATTAAGTTAAATTCATTCATATAGATCCGGGTAGACCTAATATGGAGTTAGATCAAGGAAAAGAGAAAGTATCAGATTAGTAGCCTTTGTATCTACGAACACTAGTCGAGGTAAGTTCGTGTAACTAAATTGTATATTTGTATGATTTGAATTGAATATTGTTGTGTGTGTGATTTGTATAAAATGCCATGTATATTATTGATCACATATCCGACAAGTACAGAATCCCGTTTGAACCTTATAAATTCGATGGATACAAATGACATGTCATTAAGGGTTATTGATTGGTTGTTGTCTTGCATGTGTTATGGATACACCATAGCTCTCACGAGCTTCTCGTTATTTAGCTCTTATGAGCATCCTGATATTTGGCTCTCTTGGGCTTCCCAATAAATGGCTCACAAGAGCTTCCCGTTATACAACTCACATGAGCTTCCCGTTATATGGCTCAAAAGAGCTTCCCGTTTACATGCTCGTATGAGCATTCCTAAATATGAATTGACGGATTACAGTTTTGTACACTTTGTGTGTACTTCTCATGTATCCAATGATATTTTAATTGGTTCAACGGGCAAAGTTCTGATATGAAACAATATGAGTTCGAAATGAACAATTACGGGTATATACTTGAATTACATGGAAATGATATTACATGATATATTGAAATATGAGAGGGATGATACATATATATGGAACTTGCTTGGTGATTATGTTCACCCATGTTTATGGAATAGTACATGAAATTTACATGGCTAACATGTTGAGGATATGTGTATAGGCTTTTGGCCAAATTGATTTGGATGTTATGAATGCTTACCTTAAATGTGAATAAATGGTAAGTTAAACACCATGTTATACGAACTTACTAAGCTTAAATGCTTACTATGTTTTATTTTCCATGTTTTATAGTAATTCAAAAGCTCGATTTGGTTGGAAGTTGGTCGGAGCTACTTCACACTATCCATCGGCCTTTTCAGTACATATAGTAAACTAATTTTGGTTATAATAGCATGTATAGGTTGATTTGGCCAATGATGGCATACAATTGTTTTTGTTGTGATTAGCCATTTGAATGGCTTGAATATGATGTATTTATATAAGTGGCCTTATCATGTTTAATGAGTGCTTGGTACGGTTGAATGATTGATAATTATAGGCATATTAATGATTGGATTGAGATAGTATGTTTGGTATAAATATGCAAATATGTGTTTTTGATCAATTTGGTAAGTATGGATTCTTGAATATATGTGATGTTATGTCATGTATAAAATTTGGTTTTGGCTTGGTTGAATGCCTTGATATAGATTATTGATGTCCAAAAATGTTTGGTTAGGTTGTTGGCAAAATGGGTGAGAAATATGGCTAGGAAAATGGCCTATTTTTGTCCACACGGGTATAGACACGGGCGTGTGTCTCAACCGTGAGTGACACACGGCCAGGTGACACTATAACACCCCTTACCCGTATTCAATGCCGAAACAGGGTTCGAGGCATTACCGGACTCACATCACAAACAATCACACAATTCTGAGTCATAAAATTTGCGTACAAATTAAAACCATTCATATTCAATCATAGAGTCCCTTATATGAGCCTACGAGGCCCAAAACATGCTTTAGAAGTAGTTCGGGACTAAACCGAGCACTCAGGGAATTTTTTTATAAAACTTAGAAAATTTTTACTAGAAGCAGGGCTCACACGCCCGTGTGGTCGAAGGAACACGCCCGTGTGACCCTGGGACACGCCCGTGCTTCAGACCGTGTTCGATTTAGGGGTGCTCTATGACTTGTGCCACACGCCCGTGCCACACGCCCGTGTGCTAGGCCGTGTAGCACACACGGCTGAGACACACGCCCCTGTCTCTGCCCGTGTGCTCAATTCTAGACATTCTGTTTTTCAAAAATAAGGTGCAGGGGACACACGACCGGAACACATGCCCGTGGGGCAGACCGTGTGTCACACACGGCCTAGACACACGCCCGTTTGTCTACCCGTGTGGACAAAAATAAGGCTATTTACCAAGCCAACCCTCACTTGCACACATCTACACAACATCACATGGCACAAATTTAGGCATATAAATGTAACCAAACAACCACAAACAAAACAATAACATGTCATTCTTATACCATCATTTATCATGCTTATAACATCGTACTTAGCCCGTTAAAAACATACTAATTTTACATTCACAAGAGGGCATTAGCATATGAATAAACTTATGATCAACACAAGCCATCATTCATGGCTACATATATAAGATGAAGCATTAGCAATTACAAGCTAACACATATGGCCAAATTAATAATGACACACATAACAAATTGACATAGTCCCTATACATGCCATAGACTTAAAATACTTGAATTCACTTATACCCAAAATGATAGCTTGATAGTGTGATAGGATCTCCGGCGATCTCCAACCCAAGCTAGCTTAATAACCCTATAAGACATAGGAAAGGAAGTGGGTAAGCTATGTATATAGCTTAGTAAGTTCATATGTAAATAATAAGCAACCTCAACCATACATATATCATACTATCAACATAATGTAAATCCATACAAATGTCATTTAAGTCTCATAAGTATAACTTACTCAATCACATCTTACCAAGTGTTTATCATGTTCAACAATATGAACACAAATTTTATAATCTACCATAATCTCATGGTTATAATTTTATTCAGTCACAATTTTTGCTCTATCAACTTATAAGTATAATTTGACATATTCTGGCATTAGCTATAACACCCCTTACCCGTATTCAACGCTGGAACAGGGCTCGAGGCATTACCAGACTTATAACACAAGCAATCACACAATTTTGAGTCATAAAATTTGCGTCCAAATAAAAACCATCCATATTCAATCATGAAGTCCCTTATACAAGCCTACAAGGCCCAAAACATGCTTTGGAGGTGGTTCGGGACTAAACCGAGAACTTTAGAAATTTTTACAAAACTTAGAAAATTTTTGCTAGATGCAGGGTTCACACGCCCATGTGGTCCAAGGGACACGCCCGTGTGACCCTGGGGCACGCCCGTGCCTCAGACCGTGTTTGATTTAGGGGTGCTCTCTAACTTGTGCCACACGGCCGTGCCACATGCCCGTGTGCTAGGCCGTGTAGCACACACGGCTGAGACACATGCCCGTGTCTCTGCCCATATGCTCAATTCTGGACATTCTGTTTTTCCAAAATTAAAGTGCACGGGACACACAGCCAAAAAACAAGCCCGTGGGGCGGACCGTGTGTCACACACGGCTTAGACACACGCCCGTGTGTCTACCTGTGTGGACAAAATAAAGGCTATTTACCAAGCCATTTGCCACCCTTGTTCACACATACACTTACACTAATTCAAGGCACAAATTCAAGCATATGAGAGTAACCAAACAACCACAACCAAGACAATAACATGTCATTCTTATACCATCATTTATCATACTTAGAACATCAAACTCTCCACACCAAATCATGCAAGATTCCACATATACAACCATTTCACATTCTTGTCATAAATCATATTTCTATCATTCACCAAGCATACCATGACCATATCACCAAAGTCATTAGCAAACATATATATACTTAGGCTTACAACCATGATAGCCCAAATAAACCAATCTACATGGCCAATTATCAAAACGAGCATTTGACAATCACAAGCCAACACATTGGCTACAATCACAATAACACATTTAACAAGTGACTAAGTCCCTATACATGCGATAAACTTAAAATACTTGAATTCACTTATACCCAAAATGATAGCTTGATAGTGTGATAGGATCTCCAGTGAACTCCAACCCGAGCTAGCTTAGTAACCCTATAAGACATTGGAAAGGAAGGGGGTAAGCTATATATATATATAGCTTAGTAAGTCCGTACAAAGATAATAAGCAACTCTTACCAATCATTTACCAAGTCCAATAATATAAACATAAGATAATACAAATTGCTATAAAGCTCACAGTTATAATTCTTATTCAATCATAATATTTACTCTATCCACTTATAAGCATAATTTAACATATCTTAGCATTAGCCTAACAACCATAATCTCTCATTTGTAACATATTACAGCAAATAACAAATCATTTCAAACCTCATAGTAAACATGCATATTAATTATGAGTATTTACATTTCAAGTATATACTTTAACATCATTCAATTGCATAAGTTCTTATCTTCCCATTTTCTCATATCCGATAAATCACAATTTGCATGAATTAAACTTGCTATATCATAACTCAGTTTGGCCCAAAAGCCAATTACATAATCGTCAACCGAATTTATCATGAATTTCATACATCACAAGTATAGACTAAAAATCACAAGGTTTTCACAAAATCATTCTCGTGGAAATCATGAACTCACAATTTCATGAAGTCCATGCTTATAAACTTTACGTACATACCTGTACCGATTCGTAATACTTACATCTTCTTTGACATACTCGTTGGATTTCCCGTTGAACCATTTGGAACACTAAAGGATACTCGGGGATATCGTACACACAGTACCGTACCAATGCCATATCCCAGATATGGTCTTACATGTAATCTCGTATCGATGCCAATAGGCCAGCTATGGTCTTACACGAAGTCTCATATCGATGCCATATCCCAGATATGGTCTTACACGAAGTCCATATCGATGCCATATCCCAGATATGGTCTTACACGTAATCACAGTAACCCTAATGTCATGACATTTGTATCCTATCTATTCCTAAGATTCAACCAGGACTTCCGCTGTATCGAATCAATGTCGATCATTTCCGTAGTATCGTACTCAATAGCATTCACATTTCATTTCAATAGTATAGCATTTACCACAATCATATTAATTAAGCATCTATACATAGATAATTTAATGCTTATTAAACATACGAACTTACCTCGGCATAAAAACGACAAAAAGGACTAAATCGTCAAATACTCGTTTTTCCCCCGTTCTAGGTTCGAACCTCATTTTTCTTGATCTATAATATCACATTTAACTTATTCAATCATTATACTATTCAAATCAGCCCAAAATCACATTATGGCAAAAATTACATTTTTGCCCCTAAAGTTTGACATTTTTACAACTTAGTCCCTAGGCTCGTAAAATGAAATGCACTCAATTTCTTCAATACCCATACTTAGCTGAACCTTATACATGCTTATAATAGCCCACAATTTTCATTTATTCACACTTTTACTACTCATTTTACAACTTTTACAGACAAGTCCTTTTAGGCATTTTTACCGAAAATCACTTAGCAAAAATCGTTTAACAATCAACAAACATGCATTTTATACCATCAAACATAAAAATACATACATGTTCAACATGGGTAAAATTTTAGACCTTGACATCTCTTCAAATTGATGGTAGAAATAGATAGATCGAGTTACAATGACTTCAAAAATGTAAAGAGCATTAAAAACGGGGCAAGAACGGACTTACAATCAAGCTTGGAAGTGGCCAAACCCTAGCTATGGCTTCCCCCTTGTAAATTTCGGCCATGGGAGGAAGATGGACAAAAATTGGCTTTATTTTGGCTTTTTAATTCATTTTAATTACCAAATTACCAAAATGCCCTTAATGAAAAACTTTAGAAACATGCCAAACCATGTCCATTTTTGTCCACCAACTTAACCAATGGTCTAATTACCATTTAAGGACATCTAATTTAAAATCTTATAGCAATTGGACACCTTTAACCTATAGAACTCACATTTTGCACTGATTACAATTTAGTCCTTTTGACTAAATTGAGTGCCCAAACGTCAAAATTTTCGAACGAAATTTTCACGAAATCATTCCATAAAACTGTAGACCATAAAAATATAATAAAAATGAATTTTTATTCGTCAGATTTGTGGTCCCGAAACTACTGTTTCGACTAGACCCAAAATCGGGCTGTTACATTAGCCCAACAACCGTAATCTTTTTGTTGTAACATATTACAACAATTAACAAATTATTTCAAACCACATAATAAACATGCATATTAATTATGAGTATTTACATTTCAAGCATATACTTTAACATCACTCAATTGCCTAAACTCTTATCTTCACATACTTTCATAACCCTTTTAATTGACAATTATGCTAATATTTCCTTTTTCACATATCCTGAAAAATCACAATTTGCATGAATATAACATGCTATATCTTTACTCAATTTGTCCTGAAAACCAATCACATAATCATCAATAGAATTTATCATGTATTTCATACATCACAAGTATAGACCAATAATCACAATGTTTTCATAAAATCATTCTCGTGGAAATCATGAACTCACAATTTCATGAAGTCAATGTATATAAACTTTACGTATATACCTGTACCAATTCGTAATATTTACATACTCTTTCTCTTCTTTGACATACCCGTTAAATTTCCCGTTGAACCACTCGAAATACTAAAGGATACTCGGGAATCTCGTACACATAGTACCGTACCAATGCCATATCCCAGATATGGTCTTACATGTAATCTCGTATCGATGCCAATAGCCCAGCTATGGTCTTACACGAAGTCTCATATCGATGCCATTTCCCAGATATGGTCTTACACGAATGTCTCATATTGATGCCATATCCCAGATATGGTCTTACACATAATCTCAGTAACCCTAATGTCATTACATTTATATCCTATCCATTCCTAAGGTTCAACCGGGACTTTCATTGTACCGAATCTCTGTCGGTCATTTTCGTAGTATCATACTCAAGAACATTCACATTTCGATTCAATAATATAAAATTTACCATAATTATATCAATTAAGCATTTATACACATATAATTTAATGCTTATTAAACATACGAACTTACCTCAACATAGAAATGGCGAAAAGGACTAAATCGTCAAATACTCATTTTTCCTCTGTTCTAACTCTGAACCTCATTTTTCTTGATCTATAATATCAAATTTAACTCATTTATTATTCAATTATTCAATTCAGTCCAAAAATATTATTATGGCAAACTTACATTTTTGCCCCTAAACTTTTGACAGTTTACAATTTAGTCCCTAGGCTCGTAAAATGAATTTCATTCAATTTCTTCAAAGCCCAAGCTTAGCCGAACCTATTTAATGCTCATAAAAGCCCACATTTTTCATTTAATTACACTTTTACTACTCATTTTATAACTTTTACAAATTAGTCCTTTTAGGCATTTTCACCGAAAATCACTTAGCAAAAGTCGTTTAACAAATCATAAACATGCATTTTCTACCATCAAACATCAAAATACACAAATATTCATCATGGATAAAATTTTATACTTTGATTATGTCTTAAATTAGTGGTAGAAATAGATAGATCATGTTACAAGGATTTTAAAAACGTAAAAATCATTAAAAACGGGGCTAGAACGGACTTACAATCGAGCTTGGAAGCTTGAAAAACCCTAGCCCTGGTTTCTACATGTAAGTTTCGGCCATGGGGTAGAATATGGACAAATTTTGGCTTGATTTTTGCTTTTTAATTCATTTTAATTACCAAAATGCCCTTAATGAAAAACTTTGAAAACATACCAAACCATGTCCATTTTTGTCCACCAACTTAACCAATGGTATAATTACCATTTAAGGACCTCTAATTTAAAATCTCATAGAAATTGGACACCTCTAACATATAGAATTCAAGTTTTGCACTTTTTGTAATTTAGTCCTTTTAACTAAATTGAGTGCCCAAACGTCAAAATTTTTTAACGAAATTTCCACGAAATCGTTCCATAAAATTGTAGACCATAAAAATATAATAAAAATGAATTTTTCATTCGTCGGATTTGCGGTCCCGAAACCACTGTTCTAACCAGACCCAAAGTCGGGTTGTTATAGACACGGCCGTGTGTCCCTTGTATCTTTAATTTGCACAAAACTGAATGCTCACACGGCCTAGCACACGGGCGTGTGGCTTGGCCGTGTGACCCAAGTCAGAGAGCTCACAAGTTTGGACACATGCTGGGACACGGCCGTGTGCCTGTAACGCCCCAAGTTTTTAAACATGTTTCTGTAATTCATTGACACAAATATATGTCTACTTTAGTGGTTATGTGTTCTAGGTGTGTGTGAGAGGTCCCAAGTTCAAGCCACAACTTGGGTAAATTTTGGCATTTTTATGAATAAAGCTCAGTCTCTAGTCAGTAGGCTTAAGTTTAAATGTTGGTAAAATTATATCAGAATGGGCCTGCTGGTCTGGTGGTTGGGTGGAGTGTTGGTTGTGCTACAGGTCTTGTGTTCGATTCTCTGGGTAAGCAAGAGGATTTAATTTTTACCTTGGTTGACTGGAAGTGTTTGAATGGAGTCGACTCGATGAGGTCAGGTTAGTGGACGGTTTTGGGGAGCAAATTTAGGGATTATGGGGTGATCAGTGGGTTTTTATTTTTATTTTTATTTTTTTTCTCAATTTCGATTTTTCTCCCCTCTTCCAAACTCCTGATGTGAGTTTTGCTATCATCTTTCCCCTGCCGTTTTCATCTTGTTCGATCAGCAAATCTTGCATTTTCTTTTTGTTTCCTTATCTCGCTTTTCTACTTTGCAACGAATAGAGCGTTGGGCGCGTGTTGGTAAGTTATGTTCTTGCTTCCTCTTAACGTTTTCTGGATTAGTGATTTAAGGGGACTTTCTTTTGGTTGTTAGGAGTCGATCAAGGGGCTGGAGAGCAGCCATTAACGTTTTAAGGGTTCGATGCTTCTGCTTTTCGACCGAGGGTAAGTTTCAATCGTTCGTTGGATGAATACTCTATTTTGCATTCGGGTTTTGTTTGACTGTTAAAGTGATTAATCGAGTGTATACTGATTAATTTTAGGCTCGAGATTACTTGGAGTTGCGTTGGCATCACAAGCGTATCAGGTGTGTACCCAAAAACACAGAAAATGAGAATCGACGAAAGCTGAAAAACAAAACTGTCGATGCCACACGGGCGTGTGGTCGCCCGTGCGGTAGGCCGTGTGGCAATACGCAACCGTGTGATTGACGAGGCCATGCCGTGCATGAAGGACAAGGCCGTGTGATGGCTGGGTGAGGCCGTGTGCGAGACACGGGCTTGACTAATTAGGTCGTGTTGGCTACACGGGCATGTGGGCCCACACGGGTGAATCACACGGGCGTGTGGGATTCTGGGCCAGGCCGTGTGATCCCCACGGACAAAGCCAATTTGGGCCGAGTGGCCACACGGGCAGGCCACATGGGCGTGTGAGCCCATTTTTCTGAAAAGTGTTGTAAGGTTGCACGGGTCGTCCAAGTCGACTGTGGACCTACTGTAGGGTCCGTAACCGTTATTTAGACCCCTATTTATGTGATCTAACTATATGATATATGTACTGAATTGAATGTATGTTAGGTTATTTGGATGTTTGCATGTCATATTGGTATGTTGCATTGCATCGGGGTGGGGTTGGTGTTATTTGGAGGAAGTGTTCTGAAAGGCTCTTAAGCCTGATATCTGGCAGCTCAGCTCCATTATTCTGCTCATGTGCCGCATTTCGGTACAATATGGTGTGTAGGGATGGGTGGGTTGATTTTATCCCCACATGGTGTGTAGGGCTGGACGGAGATGGTGTGTAGAGGCTGGTGGGTAGAATTTTGATATACTGATCTGCATTCTGTATCCGATTGGGCTAAGGCCCTTGTATATATCTGATTCTGTATCCGATTGGGCTAAGGCCCTTGTATATATTTGATTCTGCATCTGGTTGGGCTAAGGCCCTAATCTATATCTGATTTTGCATCTGAATGGGCTAAGGCCCGAACTGATTCTATAATGGGCTTCTGCCCTAGACTGTTATTTCTGACTTCTGATGAGTGTTTGATATGTATGATGTCTGTGGGGATTACACACTAAGTTGCGAAACTCACTCTTTTCTGTTTAACCTGTCTAGGTAATCCCCAGCACTAGGTGGATCGGTGTAGCAGAGGACTCGACGGTGGCCACACGTAAAACTTTTGAAATGCTTCCGCTGGTTTTCTATTTTGATTTTTAGTTCATGATTTTGGTTGTAATTTTTGGACTTTTTGGATTTAATTTGGGAGTACTGTTTTATAATTTATGGATATTTAAACTACAAACTCAACAAAACTTGATTTTTCACTAAAAATGAAAGATTTTCGGAATCAGAGACAGTTTTTTTAAAATAAGATATTTTCCAAAGCTTTTACTAAATAAGAAGGACCCTTTTAACTTAACGATAAAATTGCATTTTTCGGACTAAGTAAAAGTTAATAACTGGAACGGTTTTTACTTGACAACTCATTTTTTTTAAAACACTTTCCATGTGGCATCGCCAGATTCGGCCATAACGTCTAGGCCGGGTTTGGGGTGTTACAGTGGCCGAATCTGGCAATGTCACATTGAAGTGTTTTTCGAAAACATAGTTTCATTGGAAAACCCGTTCTGAATTAAATCTTGTTTATGATCTTATCGGAAATTTTAGGGTATCTGTTTATTTAAAACTCAAATTGTTTTTAGCATAAAATTGATCATATTAGTTTGTTACTATACTTTAAAACAATGTTTGATGCGGAAGCTTTTATAGTATGTTACAAAAACGTGGTGTTTTCAAAAGCATTTATCTTTTGAGAAACCACATCCTACCACTCTTAGATATGAATTAAAATAAGTAAAATCCCAAATTAAAAGTTAAAAATTTAAAGAGGCCTTATTACAAAGACAAATACCCAAATCAAATTTATTGGAAATAAAACTCAAATGTAAAAGCAGGTGCGATTGTGTGGCCACCTCCGAATCCCTCGTAGCACTGATCCGCCTAAGATTGGGGATTACCTGCATGATGATATAAATGTATGGGTGAGTTTACTAAAACTCGATGTGTAAACCTATATAAGCAAAATGGCCAATCAGTCGCAGTAAGTCAGAGATGGGCCTAAGCCCAAATCAATAACAATTCAGATTCGATTGGGCCTTAGCCCATTACAATGACGATGATCGATATCAATGTGGCCTTAGCCCATAATTCAGTATCGATATCGCAGGGGCCTTAGCCCATTTCAGTGACAGAAACAGTTCAGGCATGCAAACAGAAATCCTACCCAACCAGCCTCTACACTCCATGTGGGGATAAAATCAACCCGCCCATCCCTAAACTCCAAAAATTAGCACCGACACAGACTAAACAAAGATTTGCAGAGAGTCACAAGATGCACACTTCCTCCAATCATAATAATTACATCCCCATGCAACATATCACACATGTATGCAACATATAAATCGTGGCATGCTCATATACAGTCATACATATCATAAGGCACATATGCATTTAATACCATAGGGGCGTAACAGTTATTTTATCAGTTTGGGGGGTCTAGGTACACTTACTGACCCATCAGTAGGTCCACAGTCGTATCGAGCGACCCGTGCAACCTTAACAGTCAAAGAGTAAAAATGGACCCATGGCCCACAATGCGGGCCCATGTGGGCCCACACGCTCGTGTGGCCCATATAGCCCAGAATTGGTCTCGGTCATGAACATTAAACAGTTTGGCCCAATATTCTCCACATGTTTGTATGGTTTACTCGTGTGGGGCTTACAAGCCCGTTGGGCCCACACGGCTCATTTCGACCCAAAATGGCCCAAAACAGCCTAAGACCATGAAATCGCTCATGGTTGCCTCAATAGTCTAACGCCCACGTTTTATGCGTTCAGATTACCACACGAGTGAGCGCACGCTCATGTAGCGTCAAGGGTCATATTTTTCGGCTTTTGCCGATTTACGATTTGGGCTTTGCTCACACACACTTTTCGGCATTTCACCGATATTGTTTATGGAGTACTGCTACACACCTGGTTCCGATACTTTGCAAAAGCACTCCTGAGCACCCAAGTCCTATCAATTAACCACTATAGCACTTTCTTATACGCCTCAATTGATAACTAATTAACTAAAATCAAAAGACATCATCTTAACACTTTAACCGAACTCTTACCTTACAAACACCGGATGTTTCCTTCAATGATTCGACACCAGCACAACCCTTCGCTCCAGACTTTCGGCTGTCATCACAATTAACAATGTAACACCCCTATCCCGTATCCGTCGCCGTATTAGGGTTAAAAGAGTTACCAGACATATCGAAAACTTATTCAGACAATTCGTAATATAAATCATTAACCACCATCATCATGTCCCAACTATAGGTCAACGAGACCTTAAACAGGCTTTAAAGTATGGCCGGGACTATGCCGAACTCTTACAGAAATTCTCGAAAATTTAAAAATTTTCTAAGTTATACAGGACACACGCCCGTGTGGGCAGGCCGTGTGCCTCCCACGGCTGCTAGACACACCCATGTTTCTTACCCGTGGTCAAGCCTGATTTGTCTCCACGGCCACCAAGCACGCCCGTGTACCTTGGCCGTGGTCGATCCTGACTAAACCACACGGCTACCAGGCACTTCTGTGTGCCAAGGCCGTGTACACTTAGTTAGCTACTGACTTACTCCGACGGTCATCAGGCACGCCCGTGTGCCTTGACCGTGTAGGTAAAACAGTACATTTACAAGGCCAAAATGCCACCCACATAGGGTCAAACATACAAGCAAATTACCAATGCAACTCATGCACATTTGACAACAAAAAACATATCAAATTAACCATTCAATCTCTATATTCGAATCCATTTCCAAATATACCAATTCACACAACAAAAACTCAAGTATACACAAGCATAATTCATCCCTATTTACCTTCCATGAACTAATTCTTTTGTTCAAACCTAAATGCTCAAATTTCATCCATATACTTACCATCAACTTAACCATTTCACATGCTATCAAACCATACTAAAACATTCATCATATAACATATTCATTAATGCATATTATCAACACATAACTAGCCAAATCACATGGCTAAGTTCATCTCTCAATTTAAACAAATAACTAGCCTATACATGCCATATCTAGCTATATACATTTCAAAAATGTACCAAAACAAGTTGAGTAGTGTGATGACGATCCTCGACGGTCCCGAGCCTTCAGTAGCTTTGACAATATATAAAACAGAGTAAACACACACAAAGTAAGCTTTCAAAAGCTTAGTAAGCCAAATACAAATAAACTTAGCAGGAAATGTATATAACCAAATTGATACAAAAACATTAATGGTTCTCATAGCAAATTCATCACATACATTCTTTGACTCAAATGTTAGGCCATTTCTTACCACATTCTTTATCTCAAATGTCATCTACACATGGCTCATTAGAGCATATCTTCACATATTATCTTATCATTTCATTACACATAATCATCATAGTGAGTTCATATGAACACTTACCATTCATGCACACTTAGTGTATATATATCAAATGTACCTAAATCGGATTTACATTTCACATAGTCATTCGTATCTTAGATTTGTCCGTTGAATCGTTTGGAATCTAATAGGATACTCAGAATGCTCAGAATAGTCGTACAATGCCAACGTCCTAGATGAGGTCTTACATGTACTCAAATATCGATGCCGCTGTCCCAGACAGTGTCTTACACGTAATTTTCATATCGATGCCAACGTCCCAGATGTGGTCTTACACGTAATTCTCATATTGATGCCAACATCACAGACGTGGTCTTACACGTAATTCTCATATCGATGCTAACGTCCCAGACGTGGTCTTACACGTAAATCTCATATCGATGCCAACATCCCAGACGTGGTCTTACACGTAAATCTCATATCGATGCCAACGTTCCAGACGTGGTCTTACACGTAAAGACCACGTAAATCTCATATCGATGCCAACATCCCAGACGTGGTCTTACACGTAAATCTCATATCGATGCCAACGTCCCAGACGTGGTCTTACACAAAATTCTCAGATTTCACATACATTTCATCTCAATGGATATTCATAGCAATTCAAATTTCTTTTATTCACAAATAGTGCAATGCAAAAACATTTATTTGTATATTGACTTACCTCGGATTCGAATATTCATTCGAACTTGATTACTCGATTACTTTCGCCTTCCCGTGATCTAAGTCCGATTTCTTCGGTTCTTTATCTATATATATTCAAATTTAACCATTTTATTCACTAACTCATCCAATTTAATCAAAAACACATATTTAGGGCAATTTGCAATTTAGCCCTCATATTTGCACATTTTATCAATTTAGTCCATTTTTCTCAAAACATCAAATACACAAAATCACCCTATACCCATGTCTAGTCGAATGCTCATATATATCATAAAAGTCTAAACATTTCATCAATGTCACAAATTAGTCCCTCAAAATGTTATTTTCTCAATTTAGCCCTAATTAGCTAAATTCATCAAAAATTCAAGAACAAAACATGTTCATTTAACACATTTTCCTCATTTAACACCATAAATCATCATAAATCATATGAGTTCATCAAAGTCTCATTTCACAAACATCATCAATTCTCAAAATTAAAGCATGGGTTTTAGAGTATACGAAGCAACGATTACGAAAACGTAGAAATTATCAAAAACCGAAGTCAAAACTCACCTTAATTTTGCTTAATAGTAGCCGAAACCTAAGATGGTTTTCTTCTTTTCTTTCCTTTGTGTTTTCGGTGATAGATGGATGAATAAATCCACTATCATTCTTATTTTGTTTTATTATATCTTATATTATAATATTTATTAATTTATAAAACCATTACTAAATGAAATAAGCTTTATAACTTAGCAATATGCGGTCCACTATCCTCTTTTTTGGCCAAATTGCAACATAAATCCTCTTATTTAAGAAGACACAACAATTAGACCACTAAATCAAATAGAAGGCTACTTTTACCTTTTACGCGATTTAGTCTTTTGCTCAAATTAGGCACACAAACATACGAATTTAATTCACAAAAATTTAGCACATGCTTAATCACATATCAAAAGCTCGGAAAATAATATTAAAATATTTTACTGACTCGGACTTGTGGTCCCGAAACCACTGTTCCGACTAGGGTATAAACCGGACTGTTACAATTCTCCCCCTTAGGGATTTTCATCCTCGAAAATCTTATCGTTAAACAGATTCGGATATTGTTGTCTCATTGAATCTTCAGGCTCCCATGTAGCCTCTTCCATTCTGTTTCGATGCCATAACACTTTTTCTAACGGAATTTTCTTATTTCTCAATTCTTTCACTTCACGAGCGAAGATACGGATTGGTTCCTCTTCATAAGTCATATCAGATCAGATTTCAATCTCAGACGGAGTAATCACATGTGACGGATCAGAACGATATCTACGTAGCATCGAAACATGAAATACATTATGAATCTTTTCTACCTCAGATAGCAACCGCAATCTATATGCAACAGGCCCAACACGTTCAATAATTTCATACGGTCCGATGAACATTGGACTCAACTTGCCTTTACGTCCGAATCAGAGTACTTTCTTCCACGGAGACACTTTCAAAAACACTTTGTCACCGATTTCAAATTCAATTTCTTTTCATTTCAAGTCCGCATAAGACTTCTGATGATCAGATGCTGATTTCATACTATCACTGTAACAGCCTGATTTAGGGGCTAGTCAGAACAGTGATCTCAGAATCACTAATTCGAGGTTAGAGAAAATTATTTGCATGATATTTTATGTGTTATAATATTTTTATAAAGAGGCATGAGAATTTTGGTGCTTTAATTTTAGCGATTGAGGGCTTAATTGCGAAAAATGACTAAATCGCATAAAGTGCGAAAGTTCTATTTGAATTGCTAGAGGTGCCAATTAGCTAAGGATTATAAATTGGAGGTCTTTAAAGTGATATTAGGCCATTAAGTTAGTGATGGCCGGCCACATAGGAAGCTAGGGGGACAAAGGCATTAAATGTTGGTCAAAAGTTGGTGATATTAGTTGACAAATGAATAAAATAAGATGAAATAAGCCAAGGCTATCATCTTTTCACTTTGCCTTCTTCTCCACCGAAAATATCAGCAAGCTTAAGGGTTTGAAAGCTTGAAAATTTTAGCTACATCTCATCCTTACAAGTAAGTCAATTTGATGTTTATTTTTGATGATTTTTGCATATTTTGAGCCCTCAAAGCTTAAGCTAGCTAATGAGAGGACTAGTTTGCAATATGGTTGAAAGTCTAGGGACTTACCATGATAGAGTTTATGTTGTTTGAAGAGTTTTTATGGAAGAAAATGAATGATAGGGAGATGAGAAACAACTTTTGTGAAAGGTGTTGTTATAAAAACACCTAATTAGGACAAATTTGTAAATGTTGCAAATTGGTAATAAGTGCATGAAATAGTTGAAACTTTGAGTTGCTATAGAAGAGAATATGATTCGGCTAGGCTTGATTAGTAAAGAAGATTGATGAAAATTTATTTACGAGCCTAGGGGCAAAATAGTCATTTTTGCCTAAAGTGTAGATTATGGTGTATTATGATTTATAAATGATTAAATCAGTAAATTTCATTGTTCTAGATCAAAGAAAACGAGTTTCGGACCTAGAACGGATGAAAAGAGAAATGTGGGCAAAAAGGTCCCTTTTGGCCCTTTCGACATCGAGGTAAGTTCATGTGCAAATGTTGCAATTACGTATGAGTTAATTTAATGTTCCAATGTTGTATGGAGTGTACATTTACTCTATGAATGTATGAAATATCTTTGATGAGACGTCAAAAGAATTGAATCTAAGAGTAATGGGAAATGTATGTAGAATGAGATGATGATAGTTAAGGCCTCGAGTAAGACTGTAACACCCCTAACCCCAGACTGACACCGGAAAGGGGTTAAGAGGTATTACCGTTCAATCAGAACATTTAACATCTAGAATTTATGACACAAAGTCAATCACGTTCAATTACAATCATAGTGTCCCTTAAATGAGTCATCAAGACCCTAAGCATGCTTATAAACCGAGCCGGGACTAAACTGAAACACATATAAAATTTCATGACAATTTGAAACTTTTCTAAAATACAGGGGAGACACGCCCGTGGGAGGAGACCGTGTGCCCTCCACGGCTTCTAGACACCCCCGTGTGTCCTTCCGTGTCTATATATTGGCTTGGTCTCCATGGCCACTAGGCACGCTCGTGTGTCCTGACCGTGGTCCTATACTGTCTTTCCCACCACGGCCACCAAGCACGCCCGTGTGCTCTTAACTAGCTACTGACTTATACACCACGGTTAGCTGACACCCCCGTTTCGAGGCTGTGTGCTATTAAGCTGTAATCTGCCAATTCACCCACGGTTTGTAGGCACGCTCGTGTGCCTTGACCGTGTGACATTATACGCCATTTTGCAAGGCCAACATGCCACCCACTTAGGTCAAACCTACAAGCAACACATACCAAAACATATCATGCACATAAGGCAACCAAAAACTTACCAATATGACTATCCAATCTATGCATTCAATTCTCATTCCAATCATAACAAATTCAATACCAAAATCTATCTCATCACAAGTATAATACATTCAATACCAAACATCATTCCTTCTCAATTTCACTAATTCCTACTAGCATTTTACCAACACAAAGTTACTATTCAATAGTCAATTTCTCAACCCACAAATCATGCCAAAAGATGCATCACATATATCAAATTCATTCATGATAAGACTAGCACATATCTAGCCACATCTCATGGCTACTTACAAACATCAAACATGATTCAAATGACCAGCCTATACATGCCATATTTTAATTATGTACATCTTTCCAAAATACCCAAAATAGATTGCCGATAGTGTGACTGAGATGCTGACGATCCCCGAATCCGAGCTAGCTTTACTAACACTGCAAAGCAGAGAAAGAAATCACACAGTAAGCTTTCTATAGCTTAGTAAGTTCGATATACAATATAATAGTGTCATTAAACCAAACCAATATAATCAATAACCATCACATAGATCATTTCTCTCTTATCCATACTATATCATCCCTAGTCAAGATACTCATTCATTCATCTATAGCTTTATCTAAATATTCATCAACCACAAAGGTTCAAGACATACCTTGGCTAACACATAGTTATTCAATTTCCAAGCTACTAAATGCTCAATATTACTTGTTGATCATCCTTTAATATTAAATAAACTTATTCGCACACTCAGTGCTATATACATGATCGGTACATATTATTCATCGCACACTTAGTGCCAAATTTTCCAACCGACTTATCTCGGTAATGCACACATAGTGCCAATTCTATAAGTCGAAGCTTTCATAACATCGCACACACAGTGCTATTCTTTTTTATTTCGATTTTAATATCGCACACTTAGTGCCCTTAACTAAATCCTGCACATAGCATCTCATACACATATACACATTCATTTCATAATACAAAAACATATGTTAATAACATGTATTGTATCCGAACTTACCTCGGATGTCAAAATACCGAAACGGTCGATTAATCGAGTACTTTCTCTTTGCCTCGATCTCGATCCGAACCTCTCCTCTCTTGGTCTATACACATTCAAATTCAGTCCATTTAATCACTAACTCATTCAATTTAGTCCACACACACACATTTAGGGCATTTTACAAAATAACCCTCACATTTTCACATTTCGACACTTTAGTCCCTATCTCACAAAATCATCAAATACACAAAATTTCAAAAACACATATGCTAGCCGAATTCTTCCCATGCTAATACAAGCTCATCCATTTCATTTATTTCACAATTTAACCCTTCAATTTCTCATTTTCTCTATTAAATCCAAAATATTCAATTTCACCAAAAATCTCAATACAAACTATCTTGATCCAACACCAAGTTTTCATATTTCACTATTAACTAGCACATAGCTCAAGCATTCATCAATGGCTCATCACAAGAACATCATCAATTCATAAAATTTCAACATGGGTTAGCTAGAGCACTAAGCAACGATTACGAAAACGTAAAAATTATCAAAAACCGAGCTCAAACATACCTTAAATCAAGCCAAATTCTTGCCGAAAATTACAAAACTTTAAACCCTTATTCTTCCTCCAACTTTCTAATAATAGCAAAGATGATAACATTCATCTTTTCTTTCATTTGTTTTATTAATATTATCATATTAAACATTTTACCTATTTGCCCCTTTATTAAACATATAAGACAAAATACAATAAGGTTATTAAGTCATTTAGCCATCCACTAACTTAATAATGGTGTAATTGTCTCATAAAGCCTCCACATTAATAAAACAACAACATCTAAGTACTTATAATTCAGCACATAGCTTTTACTCTTTATACGATTAAGTCCTTTCTCTTAATTCGACACACAAACGATCAAATTATCTCACAGAATTTTCACACAAACTAAGTCACATACCATTCACACAGAAAATAACATTAAATTTACATTCTGACCTCAAATTTGTGGTCTCAAAACCACTGTTCCGACTAGGGTCTAAACTGGGCTGTTACAAAGACCATATTAGAATATGGCCTCGATGTAAGAATTCGTATAAGACCATGTCAGGGACATGGCATCGACATGTTAATACAAGCAAGACTCTATTGGGGCATAAATTCTATGTGACATTATGAGTATGCGACTCAAGAGAGTTATTTAATAACTTGAGTGATTCAACGTATATGTTGAAAGAAAGAAAGTATGTGGTTGTACCACGAAAAGCACAAGTGTGTGTTAGAATTGAATTGATATGGATTCAGTATATGATGAACCCTTAGTGGGGTATGTGTATTCAATACACCTTAGTTGCATGAGATAGATTTATTAATGTATTGTGTGAATGCAAACGAGTATCATAGAAAGTTAAGTAAGAATAGAAGTATGTGAGGATGTTCTTGGATGAACACTTGAAATAGAGATATACATGTGGATTATTATCCATGAATGTAAAATAACTGTGAGCTAAGTGCGAAATCACCATCGGTATAAATGATTGGTAGGCTGTGTGTGATACCACCCTATTAGAGATTCAATGGTGGGCTAAGTGCAAAACCACCGAGAGATTAATAGTATGAGTATCTTATTAAAAATGCTTGATGATCACTGTGAAGTCAGAGTTTTAAAATTTATAAAGAGAATGATCGAACCTGGAAACTAACAATGACAACGATTGAGGCAAGTGCACCTATCGAACAGTAGTATAGCTTAGGCAAGACCGGATTGTCGAACCCAAAGGAACTAAAAGTACTAATACTAACTTTCTTTCTATTATTTAGCCTAAAATAAGTGAAGTTGTTTATCTAGTCTAAATTAATTAACTATTAAACTAAAAATTCTAAGACAAAGAAGAATGAAATTGGGAGAATAACTTGGGAAAAACTCAGCTTGATTAAGACGACACCCAAGGAAGAATCCACCTAGACTTCACTTGTTATCTAACACCGAACTGCATTTATTTATTCACTTGACTTGATCCGTAGGGACTACCTAACGTATATTAAACCCTCTCTCGAGGCGAATAACGCCTAACCCTAGGTTAATTAATTGAAATCTCTTTCCCATTAATAACTCCCTAGAATAGCAGTAAATCGATCTATGGACATCCCATATTAGGTTTCACCCTAATCCGGCAAAATCTCGTCACCCTATCTCTAGACGCGCGATCAACTCCGCTTAATTATGCTAGATCTACTCTTAAGCAGGGACTTTTGCTCCACCACCTAAGCACATCATACTTGAATTAATATCCGCAAAATATCAACACAAGAATTAAGCACACATAATTAAGAACAAATCAAGTATTTATCATATAGTTCAGAAAACAATAACAAGATTCATCTATGTTTCATCCCCTTCAGGTATCTGAAGGGTTTAGTTCATAACAATAAAGGAAAACATCTCAGAAGAAAAGATAAAACAAAACATAATAAATCCCTAAAACCCCCTGAAGGAATTGAAGAGGAGATCCTCCGTCTTGAGTAGAATTCCGGCTTCTTGAGATGGATCAACTGGCTATCCCTTGAGAGTTTCCCACAAATCTAACCTTTTCGGCTCGACTCCTTGGCCTAGATAACCGCCCCGACAAAAGCCCTGGCAGAAGGCTTTTGCCGAGCTCCCCCCTTAAATTGCCCCCTAGGGTGTTTATATAGGCTTTGAGATGTGTTACTTGGCCTCCAAGTATCCTAATTTGAGTGCAATTCCTATTTAGGGGTTTAATTAGACTTTGGAGTGTGTTTCTTTGCCTCCAAGCATCCAAATCCGAGTAAAACTTCTCTTGGCCGCGGCAGGGATACGGTCATGGCACACGATCGTGTGAATCGTGGCCAGGCCGTGTTGGACTCCGTTAGTGAGGCACGACCGTGTAGATCGACATCAGGCCATATTCTAGTATATTTGAGGAGGCACGACCGTGTGGGCTTTAGTCCAGGCCGTGTCGATTTCTTCTTTGGCCCATTTTGGTCCGTTTTGAGCCCGTTTCTCGTTCTTTTTATTCTTGGGTGCTTTCCTGAGTATAAGACATGAAAAGAAAGGATTAAGAGCACCTTTTTACATAAATCAAGGGATAAATCATCCAAAAGTATGCTAAATGTGGGATTTAAATATGTTACTATTTTGGTTTATCAAATACCCCCACACTTAAGCTTTTGCTTGTCCTCAAGCAAAATTCTCAACTTACAATTAAAACAAACTTTCTATAATTCATAATTCCTATCAACAATGTTTCATCATAATTCATAGATAATTTATACATGGATAATTCAATTCAAAGAGTCCTAGGGATTCAAACAATCTAAGTCATAGATTTGTAGCTCGAAAATATAGGCGTCTCCCCTTATCTAAATAATTACCTTTAATTCAAAATCGACAAGGATTGACATCCTCACAAAAGATTCACTCAAATCACTCAAAGTGTTTAAGGTTCAGGAAAAAGCGCTCAAAAGTCGAACATGAAAAGTTAATCCCATAGGCTTGCCTGAAAATCAAATATCCACCACTATAATATGAGATGATGCACAAATCAAAAGGTCTTTGTCAGTGTTATAACGGGGCTAGGGTTAAGGTGTGGATAGAGGCTGAATTAGAAGGTTAGAATCGAGATCGTATTTGAAAAATTACCTAACCAGAAACAATGAACTAAATAAAAGTAATTACATCAACTGAAAGCTAGCAATACTAATAATATGAGCTTCTTCTTCAATATTTGGAATTCAAACGTATAAGCTCATTTAATCATAACTAATAATGAATAATGAATATACTTTTGATTTTTCTCTCTCTTTTTTTTAGAACAAATCATAAATACATAACAAAGGATAAATTACTAAAATAAAAAACATAGTTAGGCTATTACTCAAATCAAATCTCGATATAAGGGTAGTCAAAAGGAATGGGGATAACAAAACAAAGGGTTTCTAGGTTAATATTAGTGGTTATGTCAATAAAAAGGGTTGTTAGGTTTAAACGGGGTTCACTAGGGGTTAATTGTGAAGGTAGGCTTTTAATGGAGTTAGTGGGTTAAAACCTAGGTGCCTTAATCATCTCTGTATATCAAATCATAGGTGTGGTCTCGATATGTATAAACGAGGTAAGTTCTAGAATAACAAATCAATGTTGACATACTCATAATCAATAAAGTGAGCATGAAAAAAAATATATGCTCTATAAGGCTCAAAATCTCACAAAAATTATGGGTATTTTTGACATCAACCTCGTAAATTTCAAACTTCAAAGTAATATTTAAACTCAGTTCGACAACCTAGCAAATTTTAATTGAAAAAAAAATGGACTTATCATGCTTGATTCTTTAGTATCTTAAAATTTAATTATCAATGCACAATTATCAATGACTTAATCTAAAACATATCAATAAAAATCATAAACCATGGAAATTTCATTCTAATGATAATATGAGAAATTTACTTAAAAACAAGACTAAATTCAGGATTTTGAGAATAATGCAGAAAGTTTGGCACCTAATTTCAGGAATTTGAGAATAATGAAAAAAATTAGGCACCATTTTAGGTTGTTCACCCCCCCACACTTAAGATGTACATTGCCCTCAATGTACAAAGATAGATAATAGAAAAATAAAATCATAAAATCATAAGATGTGGAGAGAAGTGAAACTTCCTGAATTTTGGATGAAGTTAATGAAAAGAAACCGGATAGGATTGGAGGTGAACGTGGGGAAGTGCCTCGAACCGTTTGAATTTGAATCCTCAAGGTAGTCAGTCTGATTTTATTGTATCCTAAGCTAAATCTAAATGGTATGAAGAATAAGAAGAAAATAATAAAGAAAATAAAAATAAAAATAAAAATAAAAATAAAAATAGAAGTAAATAAAAATAAGAATAAAAGTAAATAATGGAAAATGAAAGAAGAAATAAACCTGAACAAGAAAAAGGAAGAAGGGGGGTCTAAATAGATATTATGGATCTGGGGGTTGCCCCCGCCCTTGTACCTTCCTGTGATGGCCATACGGCCACGGCCACGGCCGTGTGCAAGGCCGTGTGGTATGGAAATCTGTACTTTGGTTAGTTTATGGTTAGGTACTAAAAGGAAAAATAAAAGTAAAAATAAAAAATGTAAAAATTAATGCGGTTAGTGCTCGGGTTGCCTCCCGAGAAGCGCCCGTTTATAGTCTTAAGCTAGACTTTACCTCTTATTCGTATGGTCATGGTGGTTTGAGGAGGTGAAAATCCTTTCTCATGCGATCAATTCGGTTGTGGATATAAAGTTTAAGTCGAGTAGTGTTTACCTTAGAAGTGCTAAATTTAGGATTAGTTACCTCGACTGTTCCATTTGGGAAGATTTTGAGTACCTGATCTCCTATCTTAAGCTGGGTTGTCCCATCGTTAAGTTTCTCATGGAGTTGCCTCATTTTTGCTTCGTGTATTTTTAGTCTCTCCTTAAAGTGTGTCTTCCATTCGTCTAGTTCATCGATCCGAAGCTTTCGTTCCTCATGATTTTCTTCTTTATTGACACGAGGTCTAGGATTTGGCATCTGCGAAAGAGCTTCAAGAAACGGCAAGTTAATAAGAAACTTCTTTGGAGGTATAAGAAATTTACCGAATTGTTCCTCTGTGTGGTCTTTCTTTATCGCATTAGGGTATGGCATATGAGCTTGATACTCTGTAATTACCGGGTTTGGTAAATCATGGCTTACCTCAACCTTACCTCCACTCACCACAGGCTCTTGCCTTGGGTCAGATTCCACTAACCTTTCACTGTCATGAGCTGTTACGGCTTGAATTTGCTCTTTTGGGTTAGTTTCAGTGTTGCTTGGCAAGTTTTCTTGTAGTTGTTCGAAAATCAGCTTCGCAAGTTGTCCAACTGACTTAGTAATTTCCCCAACTGACTTAGTAAGTTCCCCAACTTGGTTTTTGATCCCTTCAATCGATGTTAGTTGGTTTTTAAGTGTTGTCTCAGTGTCTTGGAGATGGGTATCTGTAGCTGCCATGAATTTTGTCAGCATCTCTTCAATGTTTGACTCCTCTTCCTGTTGGTGAGGTGGTTGTTGAAAATTTTGATCATCCCACGAGAAATTGGGATGGTACCTCCAACCTGCTTATAAGTGTTATCATAAAAATTATTTTGAGGTCTAGCATAGTTACCCATATAGTTGACTTGTTCGCTTTCCATGCCATGTCCGTAGTGTGGGTACTCAGGATTCGCCATGCCTCTACTTGTTTCACACTGCATAACTGGATGTGCCTGCGAGGAACCGTATAAACCATCAAATTTTTTATGTATCATCTCTAACTAGGTTGATAGCCTGGTTACCGGGTCGAGGTTGTAGATATCGACTGCTTTTGTTGGCTTTGTCCTCATAACTTGCAACTAATAGTTATTCAGTGCCATCTCCTCTATAAACTAAAATTTTCCTGACAAAAGCAAATAAAAGAAAATTTAGAAAAGTAAAAAAAATAAAAATAAATAGCAAAAAATAAAAAAATGGCTAAAGTAATAAAAATAGAGCTTTCTTAATATTTTAGTTCCCCGGCAACGGCGCCAAAAAACTTGATCACTGTGAAGTCAGTGTTTTTAAATTTATAAAGAGAATGATCGAACCTGGAAACTAACAATGACAACAATTGAGGCAAGTGCACCTATCGAACAGTAGTATAGCTTAGGCAAGACCGGATTGTCGAACCCAAAGGAACTAAAAGTACTAATACTAACTTTCTTTCTATTATTTAGCCTAAAATAAGTGAAGTTGTTTATCTAGTATAAATTAATTAACTATTAAACTAAAAATTCTAAGACAAAGAAGAACGAAATTGGGAGAATAACTTGGGAAAAACTCAGTTGATTAAGACGACACCCAAGGAAGAATCCACCTAGACTTCACTTGTTATCTAACACTGAACCAGACGATTTATTCACTTGACTTGATCCGTAGGACTCCCTAACGTATATTAAACCCTCTCTCGAGGAGAATAACGTCTAACCCTAGGTTAATTAATTGAAATCTCTTTCCCATTAATAACCCCCTAGAATAGCAGTAAATCGATCTATGGACATCCCATATTAGGTTTCACCCTAATCCGGTAAAATCTCGTCACCCAATCTCTAGGCGCGCGATCAACTCCGCTTAATTATGCTAGATCTACTTTTAAGCAGGGACTTTTGCTCCACCACCTAAGCACATCATACTTGAATTAATATCCGCGAAATATCAACACAAGAATTAAGCACACATAATTAAGAACAAATCAAGTATTTATCATATAGTTTAGAAAACAATAACAAGATTCATCTATGTTTGATCCCCTTCAAGCATCTGAAGGGTTTAGTTCATAACAATAAAGGAAAACATCTCAGAAGAAAAGATAAAACAAAACATAAGAAATCCCTAAAACCCCCTGAAGGAATTGAAGAGGAGATCCTCCGTCTTGAGTAGAATTTTGGCTTCTTGAGATGGATCAACTGGCTATCCCTTGAGAGTTTCCCACAAATCTGACCTTTTCGGCTCGGCTCCTTGGCCTAGCTAACCGCCCCGACAAAAGCCCTGGCAGAAGGCTTCTGCCGAACTCCCCCCTTAAGTTGCCTCCTAGGGTGTTTATATAGGTTTTGAGATGTGTTACTTGGCCTCCAAGTATCCTAATTTGAGTGCAATTCCTATTTGGTGGTTTAATTAGACTTTGGAGTGTGTTTCTTTGCCTCCAAGCATCCAAATTCGAGTAAAACTTCTCTTGGCCGTGGCAGGGACACGGCCATGGCACACGCCCGTGTGAATCGTGGCCAGGCCGTGTTGGACTCCGTTAGTGAGGCACGGCCGTGTAGATTGACATCAGGCCGTGTTCTAGTATATTTGAGGAGGCACGGTCGTGTGGGCTTTAGTCCAGGCCGTGTCGATTTCTTCTTTGGCCCATTTTGGTCTATTTTGAGCCTGTTTCTCATTCTTTTTATTCTTGGGTACTTTCCTGAGTATAAGACATGAAAAGAAAGGATTAAGAGTACCTTTTTACATAAATCAAGGGATAAATCATCCAAAAGTATGCTAAATGTGGGATTAAAATATGTTACTATTTCGGTTTATCACTTGATGAGTTATTTTTTATGATCATGTGGTGATCAGTGCAGGAATATGTACTAATTAAATGAGCAATTCGCTTGTGGCATGGTAAGAATGTGGTAAGAGATAGAATGAGTAAGCTTCACGAATGGTTGAGTAAGTTACTGTGAGTTAATGAGAAAAACTCGGTATAATACTTTGTGGTTATGTATATTCAATGAATATCAATATTTGTCAGATTATGCATATGAACTTACTAAGCATTATTGCTTACTCCTTTACTTTTCTCATCTCTTATAGGTTATTTTAATTAGCTCAGGTTGGAGGATGCCGGAGATGTTTTCACACTATCGAGCAGACCCTTGGTATGAGGTATCAAGTCCTTATGAGTCATGGCATGTATAGGGATTCTTTTAAAGTTGATTAAGTTCTAACCGATGTAGCCAAATTGTATTGGCCTAAGAGAATCTAGAGTTGGTTTTGTATGACCATAGATGATGGCTTAAGTTGGTTGTATTTGTATTGGGAGTAGTTCTCCCTAGTGTATGGGATAAAGACTTTATCTCTTTAATGATTAAATGTGTTAATTCATGTATTTTAATTGATGATTTGAGAATGTTTTGAAGTAGTATATGAATGTATGCAAACGGGAGTGGTAAAAGGCTTGGTAAGATAGCCTCGAGTGTGCACACACGGATAGACACACGGGCGTGTGTCTAAGGCCGTATGTCTCCTGCACCTTAGTATCTTAAGTCAGATTAGACCACGGGCTGGTCACACGGCCGTTTTTCCAGGCCGTGTGATACACACGGTTGGCACATGGGCGTGTTCCAAGGCCGTGTGAAGTCTGCACTTGACACTTAGAAATTTAATTGTCACACGGCTGACACACACGGGCGTGTGTACAGACCGTGTGGATAAGTCAGAATGCCAAGGTTTGGCACATGGGCCAGGGCCACGGGCGTGTCCAGGCCGTGTGGATTTAGTCAGTGTCGACCACGGGTGGAAGGCACGGGCATGTCTTAAGGGCACACGGGCGTGTCCCTATACCAACACGGGCGTGTTGCCCCTGTTTTAAAGAAAAGTTTCTTTTGGCTTGTAAAAGTTTTCGGGCGCAAGTTTAAGGCCTCGTAGGCCCACGATACGATTAATTTGACTAAGAAAGATAAGTTTTTAATTCGGAACAAAGTTTTGTAGCCGTAAGTACATGTTTAAGGAAGTTCCAGCATAGTAATGTCTCGTATTTAGTTTTAGCCTCGTAATCGGGTATGGGGTGTTACATTTAGTGGTATCAGAGCATGGTTTAGTCGGTTCTCAGACTAACCTAGCACAAGTAAGAGTCTAGCTATACATGCCATATGTGGACAGAGATAGTGTGATGTCTCCCGGCTCTAATGAAATTATTTTGTTAAGACAGAGATGATTCCCAATCGAGCTAATTTCAGTAAGTTTGTATGATTTTCAAGCTTCATGGATATTTTCATTGAATTGCTTGCTATGTTGTTAAATGCACATTATTTCCATGAAAATGTTTAATGATTTATTAAACAAAGAAGTTACTAAGAGCATGTATATGAAAGTCCCGATTGAAAATGAATTACTTAGTATACTCAATCTGCCACATGAGACAAGAAAGTCCGTATAAAACCATGTCAAGACATGGCATCGGCAATCAAGCAAGTTATCATGTAAGACCAAGACAAGTCTTGGCTTTGAAGAGTTACTATGAGATGAAGACCCATATAAGCCCAAGCCAAGGCATGGCATTGGTGAGTCTCCAAGCAAAGATGTCATGTAAGTCCAAGACAAGTCTTGGCATTGAAAAGCTATCAAGAGATAGAGATCCCATGTAAGTCCAAGCCAAGGCATGGCATTGGTGAGTAACAAGGAAGATTTCATGTAAGTCCAAGCCAAGGCTCGACATTGACCAATTCATGAGTAAAGTTACCAATAAGACCATGTCAAGACATGGCAATGGTTAGTTCCCAAGGGAACCCGCAAGCAAGACTTCGTGTAAGTCCATGTCAAGACATGGCATCGATACCAAGTAAGAGATCCCATGTAAGACTATATCAAGGATATAGCATTGGCATCAAGATACATGTGAAATGAGATTCAAAGATCCTCGATCATTCATAGTAATTCATCGGGCAAAGAGTAAAGCTTAAATGAGATAGCAAGAAAGTTAGTAGTAAAGTTGATATTATGTCATGCTAGTGAAGGCTGACTAATAAGTATAATTCATGTTATGAATGATGATGTTGAGATTATGCTTGTTATAGTAAAGTATACTGATCTATATGATCAAGTGTTACAGGTACCTTGTTTACCTTACAAACATGAGACTAGTAAGTACCTTGATGCATGTGAGAAGCAGTAAGAGTAAGTAAGCATTTGAGATTTGTGATGCCATTGTTTATGATAAATATGTCCACATGGTTAAATCTCACGTGTGACTGTTAAAGTAGAGAAGGTATAATGTTTCGTCTTATGACCCCTTTACAAAGTCACACATATTATAGTGTAAGAGTTAAAACTGAAAAGTTTGACTAAATAGAATGCAGGAGATGAGTACGGTCATTCAATGATAAAATGATGAATAAGACCATGGTTGGACCATGGCGGTATATGTGATCCCATATAAGACCATGTCTGGGGCATGGCATTGGCATCGATACATGATCCCGTATAAGACCATATCAGGGATATGGCTTTGGTATTGAATAAGTTAATCGGATAAGACCATATCTAGGATATGGCATCGATATTTATTGTGAGATCCCGTATAAGACCATATCTGGGATATGGCATCGGCATCAAATAGTAATCCCGTGTGAGACCACGTCTGGGACCTGGCTTCAGTATGAGATCGAGTAAGACCATATCTGGGATATGGCATCGATATCGATATAAGATTTCGTGTAAGACCATATCTAGGATATGGCATCGGCATCGATATGAGTTTCCATGTAAGACCGTATCTGGGATATGGCATTGGTATTGATATGAGATTTCGTGTAAGACCATAGCGAGGCTATGGAATCGTGATGACATGTAAAGCAATAGCTGGGCTATGATGTTGTGATACGAGTAAGACCATAGTTGGACTATGGGCAATCAAGTAAACGACGTACTCAAAACCCGTAAGACATTCTCTAGATTAATAAGAAATAGTAAGAGGAATTAGAGTTAAATGTTGAGTACTCAAATAGACCTTAATGTGAAACTTGAGTAAGTGAAGTCACAGTTCGAAAGTATAAGTGATAGAAACAATTGTAGCATGATAAATGTGAAAACTCACTTGAGGCGAGTTGTGTGACTATGATGATATTTCATTGACAATGAGTAGTAAATCATATGTATGTAGTCACGAGAGTTAGGCTAAGGGACTTTGCAACCTCACTCCCTTACCACTGTTGAATTTTGTTAAGACGTTATGAGAGTTAAGTTGAGTAAGTTTGCATCAGATTGATGCAATAATTATGCTAGCATGATTAAGAATGCCTTGTATCACATCGATGCATAATACTCTACTAAATAGAGTAACTGTTGTTGAACATGAGGTTGAAGTCCTAGAGGACTAAAATGATGAGGCTATCATCGAGATATGAGATAGAAAAGGTCCCGTATAAGACCATGATCGGGACATGGCCTCGACACCGATTTGAGATTCCGTATAAGACCATATCCAGAATATGGCATCGATATTTGATGAGGAAGTCCATATAAGACCTTATCAGGGATATGGCATTGGCATTTAGAGGTGACTCCATATAAGACCACCTCGGGAATGTGGCATTGGTTTTGTACCTACATGAATGACGATGAATATGCGTCTTTGATTATCCTTAGTGACCAATGGGACAGATAGATGAGTCTAGAGGTAGAAATGAGAATGGTACTAAAGTCATGTGAAAGAGTGAAAACATGTACTCGTGAATGAATCACGAAGAGACGATTACGATATATGACACGTTCCATATAAGTGCAAGTATGAGTAAGTTGGATAGAAGCCTATGGTTTGTGCATGGTTAGTTAATGCCATGGATGGGATTACAATAATCTCCTTGAGTATTATGCATAAATATCTGTTGCCTTTCAGGGCTGATGTAGTTGTTCTTTTCATAAATTGTGATTGTGTGAGAATGTTAGCTGATAGTAAAAATCAGAAAAAACGGTTGTCGATTTAGTTAATTGAAATTGACATTTCCTTTATCTCCTCGTAATCCTATACGGGTACTTTAAGGAGGAAGTTGGTGATGATTCTAGTATAAGAAATGAAATCACAAGTTTCACGTCGTATGAAGAGTTTTCGAATAAGATGGATAGAGTTAATGAATTCGATCGAGATGTCCCTGCTATCGTTAGATATGACGATAGTAAAGGTTCTAGATTGGCATAGCAAGAGAAACTCAGATGAGAGTGTGCTTAAAATATGTTCTCTGTAATATCCCAAAATTTGAGTATCATTTGTGTTGGCTCGGGTATGAATTTTGTGTGTTAGCATAGTCTTGTGAAGGCTTGATTTTATTAAGGAAGCTAGAATAATTTTTAGTATGGTTTATTTAATGAAGTGGATTAAGTGAGCTTAGCACTTAAGTTAATTTAAGTGTTAATTAAAGCATAAGAGGAGTAAGTGGCAAGTTGGTTAAGGAGCTTGAAAGGTGGCTTGAGGTTAGAGGTTCGAGTATCATGGAAAACATTTTTTTTGAAGGCTTATTTTTGAATCCTAGCATTTATGGACGGTCAACCATTGTTTATGATAGGTTGGACTTTCATCTTTTGGCAAGTTGAATTTTGTTTAAGGAAAGCATGATGTTGGGGATAAGAATCTTGAAGTTATGGTATTAAGAGGGGACAAAAGGAATGGAATATGGAGGATGTTTTGGAAAGTAATCCTAGGCCTTTAGTGGATGAATGTGGACGGCATGGGTGTCTAGAGGGTGGCCGAATTTTGTAAGTAGCTTTGGGGGGGAATAGTTGGTCAATTTTTTTTCCTTTTGAACATCTTTTTGCATTTTTGTTTTCCCTCTCCAAAAACACTCTCTTTGGCCGAATGTTATTGTGCATTTTGGTGCAATTTTTGCTTTTGGTTTTAGCCTTATTTTGTGTGAACCAAATACCATTTCTCTTCTTTCAATTGTCCTCTTGAAACCGAAACAACATTGGAACTTTTGTGCACTTTTCTTCTTTGGCAAAATAGTGTTTGGCCGAACCTCTCTCTCCACATCTCTCTTTTCTTCATTTGACTTTTGTTTAATCACATTTTCTTTCATCCTCTCTTGGCCGAATCTTTACCCATCTCAAATTCCATTTCTTTTCTTTCACTCAAAGTTTAAACATCCATTACCATTCTATTTCTCTTTTCTTTTTCACTTCACCATAGCCGAATTTTTCTACTCCCTTTTAGTATTATTTTTGGCTGAATATTCAAGGGTAGACTCTCTTTGATTTTTCTTCAATCGATTTTGGAAAAGGGTAAGTGTTCTTGGCCGTTTCTTCTTCAATTCTTTTCTCATCTCTATGTTATTTTCTTGTGGACTAAGGCCGAATCTATGGGCATTGGTTTACAAGGTTCTAATCATTCTTAGAAACCGATTTCTTTTAGGCTCTTCGGACGTTGGAAGCAATCAATCTAAGTCTCGATTCGTTGACAATCGTTTTGGGTAAGTTTAGGTAAGACTTGGTTTTTCGAAGGATAATTATCTGGGATTTAGTGTTATGGCCGAATGGCCTTTGTTCATAATCTTAATATTGGCCGATTGTAGGACAAGGTGATCTAGTGGTAGATCGGATCTTCGGACGTTAGTTATTGCTTTGGTGAAAGGTGTGTATCTTACACACTTTATAACTTGGTTTATATATGTATATTTGTGTGTTATATAACTAATCATATTATGAAAGTGGGTAAATCGATGAGATCTGGATATGATACCATGATGGTATGAATGAGGATTCGGGTAAGTCCGTTTCATTATGTTGTTAATACATGTGGATTGAAATTATGATCTACGATTTATGATATATTCGTTATGAGATACACATCAAAGTTTATTGACATGATTTGTCTATCTATTGCATTGGTATGGGCAATATGAGTGGAGGGGGAAGATTGATGATTCGTGTCTTCGGACACCAGAGGTTTGGCACCTCATAGCGACTTGTCCCTGTGGTTAATTCCACCGTGGGTTGGCCCCACTTTTGAGATATGGGATCGTCTGCCAGTGATTTGGTATCACATGTGGGTTGGCCCCACAACTTGATGATTCGTGTCTTCGGACACCAGTGGTTTGGCACCACCAGTGATTTGGTATCACATTCGTGTCTTCGGACACCAGAGGTTTGGCACCTCATAGCGACTTGTCCCTGTGGTTAATTCCACCGTGGGTTGGCCCCACTTTTGAGATATGGGATCGTCTGCGGTGATTTGGTATCACACGTGGGTTGGCCCCACAGATGGATTATTCGTGACTACGGTCACCAAAGGATTTGGTATCACATTTGTGTCTTTGGACACCGGTGGTTTGGCACACCACCGGTGGTTTTGGTACCACACGGGTAGAAGAGGAGTTATGGATGGCTAGGTTGGGTGCATTATATATATATATGTTGCTTTGTTATAAATTGTGTAAGAATCGTTGCATTATCCGGAGAGGGATTATGCACTCGAGTCTTGGTGACTCACCTTCTCCCCTTATCTTTTCAGTGATTCGTGAGATCGCGGATATGGAGCCGGATGAACTCGAGGAGGTCATGCAATAAAGTTTGGTTTTACATGAACTTCCATCTGGGTACTTTATTTTAATTTGGTTTTCATATTTTATGGATTTGTAATAAGGCCTGTTTAATTATGTTTTGGATTATTTTTATGTTTTGAATATATTTAAAATATGGCTTATAAATTACTTGGTTAATCTAATAATTGAGCTGAAAGTTTTCTAAACTAAAAACTCGCAATGGTTTTAAAAATCTTACCATCGGGTAATATGAATAGTTCGATAGAAAAATTACAAGTTAAGTGTTTTCAATAAATTAAGTGATTTCCAAAATTCAAGTTTCTATACTCAATTGCAAACGGATTTTCAAAGTGATATATCAAATTTTCTTAAAAAGATATAAATGTTTTCTATCCTATGATTTATCAACTAAGTTCTAAAGTTCTATGTAATTCAAAGTAAATCTCAGTTTTAACTTATTTTCGACAAATAAAGAATTTCAAAGAGTTTTTCACAAAATTTAATTGTTAATTCGATTCTTTCAAAAATATTTTCCTTAGTGACATACCGCATTCGGTCGTGGGCGTATTGACCGGGTTTGGGGTGTTACAAATTGCATATCGAGCCAAGTTCAAAAGCTCGGCTGTGGGCCCAAGGCCCAAAATGTTTTAAAGAATGGATTTTAAAATGTTTTGATTATATGGTTGGAAAGGCATGGCCTCGAGTCTCCGACATCAATCCGCCCTGGTAAGTACATCAAACTGTTGATTTTGATATGATGATGTTGGCATGACTGTATAGTAGTAGGAACTACTCTAGAGACCCAAACTATAGGTTGAATGTACTCGCGAAACAATTTCTTATTAAAATTATTCATAAAACTATGTTTTAAAGAAAGTGGAATAATGACTAATGCATAACGCTTTTAAATCAGATAAGTCGAGACTTTAGATATGAGTACTCGTGGTCAAGGTCGTGTTATGCGTGGTCGTGGTCGGGGTCGGGGTAGGATGGTTGTGTCTGAGCCAGTGAGGTCTGGTCAAGGATCCGAAAATGAGGTACCACTATCCCCATCACCAGCGGTTGGAGTTGAGCATCAGGATCAAACGGGGATGACGCAGATGTCTCGAGCGATCTTTGCGAGTTCTTGAGAGGGTAGCCGGAATAGGTGGAGGCGCGGAATTCGAAATCAGATCCGAGCGACTTCGAGCCAATGGAGCCGAGGTATTTCGAGGTGTTTCAGGCGTGGCTCCTAGTGCAGCTGAATATTGGCTAGAGGCGACGGAGCGAATCATGGATGATTTGGATCTGAATGCCGAGGAAAAGCCAAAGGGATCGTATCGCTTCTTCGGGATGAGTCATATCGGTGGTGGCTCACAAGTCTGAGAATGGTGCTACAAATGGAGGATCTCACTTGGGATTATTTCAAGGCGTATCGTGTGGAAATACGTTGGGTCTAATTACATTGATGTGCGGCATAAGGCATTTACGAGTTTGATCCAAGGTAGTAAGTCCGTGTCGAATATGAGGCGGAATTTTTAAGACCGAGCCGGTATCTTTGGAGGTATTGTGGCATCGAGCACGAGCGATGTGTTCGATGGTTTAAGGGACAAGCTGAGATTGTTGATTGCTCCACATCAGAAACGAGAGTTTGCTGCTTTGGTTGAAAAGGCTAAGATAGCTGAAGGAATCAAGGAATCTGCAAGGCAGAATTACGACCGGAACAAGCATAAGAGAGGTTACGGATTATCGGGATCACCCGTAATTCTCAAAAGAGGGCTAGGCAAAGTGGGCCGAATCGATGCAGGAGGCTCATTCTCGCTGTCGTCGGGACCAACACGGTGTAATCGATGTGGGAAATATCATTGGGGCGAATGTTGGACCGGAGGGAAAGGATGTTTCAAGTGTGGCTCATTGGATCATCGTGTGAGAGACTATCCCATGTAAGCTAGCCGAGAATCGGTCGAGGGTCAAGGTCGTCGTGCTCGGTTCGAAAAATGAGGGACCGCCACCACATAGAGGTCGTGGTAATGGTAGAGGAGGTAATGGTTCGGTCGAGGCCGAGGAGCGTCTGCGCAGAGTGCTTGTAATCACGAGGCAAGACACTGGTTTGGTGTATACTGTGAGACGTCGAGAGGGAGGCGACGCCGGACGTCATAACCAGATGCGTTCTTAATCTTTGGTGAACCATATCTTTGCTTTGATAGATGTGGGTTCGACACATTCGTATGTTGCCGGTAACATAGTAGAGACTATGAATCTAGACTCGAGATCGCTTCTAGGAAGATGACAAAGATGCCAGCCCTCTAGGTCACTCTGTAGAAGTAAATAAGTCGTATAGAGATGTACCCTAGAACTCCAAGGGGTAGCGTTAGAGTGATCCGATGGAATTGCCATTTGAGGAGTTCGATCGATACTTGGGATGGACTGTTGGCCAAATGCCGAGAGCAAGTTTGGATTGCGCCGCTAAGCGCATGGTTTTGAAGTCGATTGAGGCGAAGAGGTAGTCATGATAGGTAATAGAAGAGATTATCTATCCAACGTGGTATCTGCGTTGAAAATTTGTGAAGTTGGTTAGGAAGGGTGTGAGGCATTCGTGGTCCATGTGTGTGCATTGGAGGCTAAGGAGTCTAATGTGGGGAATGTCCGCACGGTAAAGGAATATGTTGACGTATTTCTGAAGAACTTCGGGGACTACCTCCGGGCCGTGAAGTTGAATTTGGTAGAGATGTTATTGCAACGCAGCGCCGGTGTCTATAGCTCCGTATAGGATGGCACCGAAGGAATTGATGGAATTAAAGGCTCGATTCGGGAGTTGTTGGATCGAGGTTTCATTCGACCAAGTGTTTCGCCATGGGGAGCGCCGGTACTCTTCGTCAAGAAGAAGGATGGTACGATGCGGATGTGTATAGACTACCGCCGATTGAATAAGTGACGATCAAAAACAAATATCCTTTGCCGAGGATAGATGACTTGTTTGATCAGCTTAAGGGGGCAGCGGTTTTCTCCAACATTGATTTAAGGTCTGGATATCATCAGCTAAAGGTGAAAGAGGCTGATATCCATAAGACGGCATTTCGTACTCGGTATGGGCACTACGAGTTTCTGGTAATGCCGTTTGGGTTGACTAACGCGTCGGCTGCATTTATGGATATGATGAATCGAGTATTCCAGCAGTTTTTGGATCAGTTTGCTGTGGTATTTATAGACAATATTTTGGTATACTCAAAGTCAGAGGAGGAGCATGATGCGTATTTGCGAGTAGTGTTGCGATTCTGAGGAAAAGCAAATTGCACGCAAAATTTAGTAAGTGCGAGTTACGGCTTAGGAGGTGACTTTCTTGGGTCACGTAGTATCACCGTGAGGGATTAGAGTGGATCCTCGGAAGATTAAGGCGGTGTTGGATTGGAAGCCGCCTAAGTCGGTGGTTGAGATTCGAGTTTTCTAGGTCCAGCGGTATTATTACCGAAGATTTGTAGAGGATTTTCTTTGATAGCGGCACCTATGACCAAGTTATTGAGGAAAGGAGTTCCATTTGTGTGGACCGAGAAGCGACAAGTAAGTTTTGACAAGTTGAAGAAGATTCGATCAAGCTCGGTTTGATTTAACTTTGAGGCGTGCAAGGAATTCACTTTCTTGTGATGCATCACATACTTGGTTTGGGATGTGTGCTTTGATCTGAGGAAGGGAAGGTAGTGGCTTATGCATCTCGGCAGATTGAGAGCACATGAGGTTAATTATCCGACGCATGACTTGGAATTAGGCTGCTGTGTGTTTTTACTTTGAAGATATGGAGACATTATTTGTATGCGGAGAGAAGTCGATAGTCTACACGGATCACAAGAGTCTTAAGTATCTTTTGACTCGGAAGGACTTGAACTTGAGGCGGCGTAGATGGATCGAGTTGTTGAAGGACAACGATCGCTCGATCGAATATCATCCCGGCAAGGCTAACGTGGTGGAAGACGCGTTGAGCCGTAAGATTGTATCGGATTTAAGATCGATGTTTGCTCGTCTTAGCTTATATGACGATGGGAGTCTTTTATTGAAACTGCAAGTCAAGCCGACTTAGTTAGAGCAAATCAAGGAGAAGCGGTTAGAGGATGATGGTTTAAATGATCGGAGGTTGCGTATTCGAAACGGAGGTTTAGAGGAATATAGTTTGTCCAAATGATGGAGTCACTGTGTTTTAAAGGGAGAGCTTGTATGCCGAATGATGTTGAGTTGAGGCAAAGGATTCTTCGGGATGCACATAACGGCCCATATGCTATGCATCCCGGAGGAAGCAAGATGTATCGGGATTTAAGAGAGCGCTTTTGGTGGCAGTGCAAGCGTGAGGTAACGAGTTTGTGGGTAAATGTCTAACGTGTCGCCGAGTCAAGGCGGAGCATCGGCTACCGTCTGGGTTACTTCGGCCGATGAAGATTCCACGAGTGGAAGTGGGAAAGGATCACTATGGACTTTGTCGCTGGATTACCTCTTACGCCTAGTAAGAAGGATTCAGATTTGGGTGATTGTGGATCGCGTCGACTAAGTCGGCTCATTTCATTCCGTAAGGATGGATTATTCGCCTCAGAGGTTAGCTAAGTTGTATGTAGCGGAGATAGTGAGGTTGCACACGATGTGCGATGTCGATCATCTCGAGGCAGAGATCCTAGATTTACGTCGAGGTTTTGGAGAGCGTTGCATCGGGCTTTGGGTGCGCGGTTGGATTTCATCATCGCATTTCATCCACGATCGACGGCAATCGAAAAGAGTTATTCAGATTTTAGAGGATATGTTGAGAGGTTGTGTATTGGACTTGAGAGGCACTGGAAGAGTTTTTACCATTAGCCGAGTTCGCATACAACAATAGTTACCAAGCAAGCATTAAGATGGCACCATATGAGGCGTTGTATGGTAGGAGGTGTCACACGCCTACATGTTGGACAGAGTTGGGTGAGCGTCAGATGTTAGGACCATAGTTGGTTGCAGAGACTGAGGATAAGGTTAAGATGATTCAAGGCTCGTCTGCGAAGGAAGCTTTGAGATAGGCGAAAGTCATATGCGGATCTCAAGCGGAGGGATATAGAGTTTGCCGTGGGTGACAAAGTTTTTCTCAAGGTCTCGCCATGGAAGAAAGTGTTAAGATTTGGGAGAAAAGGCAAGTTAAGTCCAAGGTTTATTGGGCCGTTTAAGGTGTTGAGACCATTGGGACCATGAGCTTATCGACTTGAGTTGCCAGTGAGGCGAGTCGAGAATCACGATGTGTTCCATGTCTCCATGCTTAGACGCTATCGTTCGATCCATCGCATGTTGTGGCGATGAGGAAATAGAGGTGAGTCCAGATTTGACGATAGAAGAAGAACCAGTGCAGATCCTAGATCGAGATGTGAAAGTTTTGCGTAGGAAGACAGTTCCTTTAGTGAAGGTTTTATGGCGGAATCATGGCGTGGAGGAAGCTACGTGGGAACCGGAGGATGTAATGAGGCAAAGATATCCTCAACTCTTTTGATCGTGTAATTTCGAGGACGAAATTTTCTTAAGGGTAGAATTGTAATATCCCAAAATTTGAGTATCATTTGTGTTGGCTCGGGTATGAATTTTGTGTGTTAGCATAGTCTTGTGAAGGCTTGATTTTATTAAGGAAGCTAGAATAATTTTTAGTATGGTTTATTTAATGAAGTGGATTAAGTGAGCTTAGCACTTAAGTTAATTTAAGTGTTAATTAAAGCATAAGAGGAGTAAGTGGCAAGTTGGTTAAGGAGCTTGAAAGGTGGCTTGAGGTTAGAGGTTCGAGTATCATGGAAAACATTTTTTTTGAAGGCTTATTTTTGAATCCTAGCATTTATGGACGGTCAACCATTGTTTATGATAGGTTGGACTTTCATCTTTTGGCAAGTTGAATTTTGTTTAAGGAAAGCATGATGTTGGGGATAAGAATCTTGAAGTTATGGTATTAAGAGGGGACAAAAGGCATGGAATATGGAGGATGTTTTGGAAAGTAATCCTAGGCCTTTAGTGGATGAATGTGGACGGCATGGGTGTCTAGGGGGGTGGCCGAATTTTGTAAGTAGCTTTGGGGGGAATAGTTGGTCAATTTTTTTTCCTTTTGAACATCTTTTTGCATTTTTGTTTTCCCTCTCCAAAAACACTCTCTTTGGCCGAATGTTATTGTTCATTTTGGTGCAATTTTTGCTTTTGGTTTTAGCCTTATTTTGTGTGAACCAAATACCATTTCTCTTCTTTCAATTGTCCTCTTGAAACCGAAACAACATTGGAACTTTTGTGCACTTTTCTTCTTTGGCAAAATAGTGTTTGGCCGAACCTCTCTCTCCCACATCTCTCTTTTCTTCATTTGACTTTTGTTTAATCACATTTTCTTTCATCCTCTCTTGCCGAATCTTTACCCATCTCAAATTCCATTTCTTTTTCTTTCACTCAAAGTTTAAACATCCATTACCATTCTATTTCTCTTTTCTTTTCACTTCACCATAGCCGAATTTTTCTACTTCCTTTTAGTATTATTTTTGGCGAATATTCAAGGGTAGACTCTCTTTGATTTTTCTTCAATCGATTTTGGAAAAGGGTAAGTGTTCTTGGCCGTTTCTTCTTCAATTCTTTTCTCGTCTCTATGTTATTTTCTTGTGGACTAAGGCCGAATCTATGGGCATTGGTTTGCAAGGTTCTAATCATTCTTAGAAACCGATTTCTTTTAGGCTCTTCGGACGTTGGAAGCAATCAATCTAAGTCTCGATTCGTTGACAATCGTTTTGGGTAAGTTTAGGTAAGACTTGGTTTTTCGAAGGATAATTATCTGGGATTTAGTGTTATGGCCGAATGGCCTTTGTTCATAATCTTAATATTGGTCGATTGTAGGACAAGGTGATCTAGTGGTAGATCGGATCTTCGGACGTTAGTTATTGCTTTGGTGAAAGGTGTGTATCTTACACACTTTATAACTTGGTTTATATATGTATATTTGTATGTTATATAACTAATCATATTATGAAAGTGGGTAAATCGATGAGATCTGGATATGATACCATGATGGTATGAATGAGGATTCGGGTAAGTCTGTTTCAATATGTTGTTAATACATGTGGATTGAAATTATGATCTACGATTTATGATATATTCGTTATGAGATACACATCAAAGTTTATTGACATGATTTGTCTATCTATTGCATTGGTATGGGCAATATGAGTGGAGGGGGAAGATTGATGATTCGTGTCTTCGGACACCAGTGGTTTGGCACCACCAGTGGTTTGGCACCACCAGTGATTTGGTATCACATTCGTGTCTTCTGGACACGGAGGTTTGGCACCTCATAGCGACTTGTCCCCGTGGTTAATTCCACCTTGGGTTGGCCCCACTTTTGAGATATGGGATCGTCGCGGTGATTTGGTATCACACGTGGGTTGGCCCCACAACTTGATGATTCGTGTCTTCGGACACCAGTGGTTTGGCACCACCAGTGATTTGGTATCACATTCGTGTCTTCGGACACCAGAGGTTTGGCACCTCATAGCGACTTGTCCCTGTGGTTAATTCCACCGTGGGTTGGCCCCACTTTTGAGATATGGGATCGTCTGCGGTGATTTGGTATCACCGTGGGTTGGCCCCATCGATGGATTATTCGTGACTACGGTCACCAAAGATTTGGTATCACATTTGTGTCTTTGGACACCAGTGGTTTGGCACCACCAGTGGTTTGGTACCACACGGGGTAGAAGAGGAGTTATGGATGGCTAGGTTGTGTGCATTATATATATATATATGTTGCTTTGTTATAAATTGTGTAAGAATCGTTGCATTATCCGGGAGAGGAATTATGCACTGAGTCTTGGTGACTCACCTTCTCCCTTATCTTTTCAGGTGATTCGTGAGATCGCGGATATGGAGCCGGATGAACTCGAGGAGGTCATGCAATAAAGTTTGGTTTTACATGAACTTCCATCTGGGTACTTTATTTTAATTTGGTTTTCATATTTTATGGATTTGTAATAAGGCCTATTTAATTATGTTTTGGATTATTTTTATGTTTTGAATATATTTAAAATATGGCATATAAATTACTTGGTTAATCTAATAATTGAGCTCAAAGTTTTCTAAACTAAAAACTCGCAGTGGTTTTAAAAATCTTACCATCGGGTAATATGAATAGTTCGATAGAAAAATTACAAGTTAAGTGTTTTCAATAAATTAAGTGATTTCCAAAATTCAAGTTTCTATACTCAATTGCAAACGGATTTTCAAAGTGATATATCAAATTTTCTTAAAAAGATATAAATGTTTTCTATCCTATGATTTATCAACTAAGTTCTAAAGTTCTATGTAATTCAAAGTAAATCTCAGTTTTAACTTATTTTCGACAAATAAAGAATTTCAAAATTTTAATTGTTAATTCGATTCTTTCAAAAATATTTTCCTTAGTGACATACCAGATTCGGTCATGGCGTATTGACCGGGTTTGGGGTGTTACATTCTCAGTATGGAGAAAAGAGTAGATTAATGTATTGAGATATGATTCAAGTTCTTTGTATATTCACGCATGAATCAGTAAAGAGAATAAAATTCTGTGTGTACGTGAGTAGGGAGCATGATATAAAGATATGCTCGTCAAAATGTTCAAACCGTGATAGTTGAATTGAAAGCTATTGAAAGAATTTTTTATTTAAAAGTTCTAGTACTGAGATCAGTCTGAATCGAGAGAAAGAGTTGACAGGTTGGTGATCCAGAGACAACCACTTTTGTGTCTGTGTTGTGAGTTAGATATTGTGTATTGATCCATGGGAAGATCGATGTGTATTTTCTAAATTTTAATAAGTGGGGGTATCTTATGGTACAGAAGATTTTAAAGATGAAATAGTGGAAACGGCTTGAGCTATTACAATGGTGGGTATAGTTATTGTGATACTACTCAGATAGTAGACATAGTACAGATGTCTGAATGAAAGATCCATGTTTAGTAATGTGAGTTAGTTACTCGGTTGACTCTAGTTGGTAATATCCTAGTTTCAGCGAGGTTAATGACTATAGTGAGTCTTCCTTTCAGAACAGAAGAGTTCAGAAATGTTATAATAAATGGTATTTTAAATAAGTTATCCATGTTGGATAAGATTTCTGTTGTTGATGCTTCCTCGAGATAGAAAGTGAATGATGTTGAATCCAGAACCTATACAAGAGTTTTGGTATGAGATTTAGTAGTAGCATATCTACTAATGCAAAAGTAAGGAAATGCAGTTATGTGCATAAATGTTTTGACAATAGAGTACATTTCACAATATGATCGAGTTATGGTCAGAAGTAGTTGACCACTAAAAGCTGAGTTTCCAAAGCACACAAGACAAGACTACTACTATAGATTTCAAATTTGGTTTGACAAAATTTCCAAGAAAGGGAAATGTCATTCGAATTGTAGTAAATCAACCAGTAAAGATTCGAATGATCATTTGGACATGTGCAGAGTTCCAAATTGGTAGATTACAGAGTATATGCCCCAGAGGAAGAATAACCTAGGTCTCAAGTTACGTTTCGACCTTACGTATCACAGCTTAAGAGTTATTGGCAAGAGAAACTTGAGGATAAGTGGATTCGCGATTTTGAAGAGTATATGGAAACGTTTTAAGAATGTTGGTAACAACTCCTCATGATGAGATTTTCGAGGACGAAAATCCCTAAGGGGGAGAATTGTAACAGTCCGATTTAGGGGCTAGTCAGAACAGTGATCTCAAAATCACTAATTCGAGGTTAGAGAAAATTATTTGCATGATATTTTATGTGTTATAATATGTTTATAAAGAGGCATGAGAATTTTGGTGCTTTAATTTTAGCGATTGAGGGCTTAATTGCGAAAAAATACTAAATCGCATAAAGTGCGAAAGTTCTATTTGAATTGCTAGAGGTGCCAATTAGCTAAGGATTATAAATTGGAGGTCCTTAAAGTGATATTAGGCCATTGAATTAGTGATGGCCGGCCACATAGGAAGCTAGGGGGACAAAGGTATTAAATGTTGGTCAAAAGTTGGTGATATTAGTTGACAAATGAATAAAATAAGATGAAATAAGCCAAGGCTATCATCTTTTCACTTTGCCTTCTTCTCCACTAAAAATATCAGCAAGCTTAAGGGTTTGAAAGCTTGAAAATTTCAGCTACATCTCATCCTTACAAGTAAGTCAATTTGTTGTTTATTTTTGATGATTTTTGCATATTTTGAGCCCTCAAAGCTTAAGCTAGCTAATGAGAGGACTAGTTTGCAATATGGTTGAAAGTCTAGGGACTTACCATGATAGATTTTATGTTGTTTGAAGAGTTTTTATGGAAGAAAATGAATGATAGGGAGATGAGAAACAACTTTTGTGAAAGGTGTTGTTATGAAAACACCTAATTAGGACTAATTTGTAAATGTTGCAAATTAGTAATAAGTGCATGAAATAGTTGAAATTTTGAGTTTCTATAGAAGAGAATATGATTCGGCTAGGCTTGATTAGTAAAGAAGATGGATGAAAATTTATTTACGAGCCTAGGAGCAAATTTGTAATTTTGCCAAAGTGTATGGGCAAAATAGTCATTTTTGCCTAAAGTGTAGATTATGGTGTATTATGATTTATAAATGATTAAATCAGTAAATTTCATTGCTCTAGATCAAAGAAAATGAGTTTCGGACCTAGAACGGATGAAAAGAGAAATGTGGGGAAAAAGGTCCCTTTTGGCCCTTTCGACATCGAGGTAAGTTCATGTGCAAATGTTGCAATTACGTATGAGTTAATTTAATGTTCCAATGTTGTATGGAATGTATATTTACTCTATGAATGTATGAAATATCTTTGATGAGAGGTCAAAAGAATTGAATCTAAGAGTAATGGGAAATGTATGTAAAATGAGATGATGATAGTTAAGGCCTCGTGTAAGACCATATTGGAATATGGCCTCGATGTAAGAATTCGTATAAGACCATGTCAGGGACATGGCATCGACATGTTAATACAAGTAATACTCTATTGGGGCATAAATTCTATGTGACATTATGAGTATGAGACTCAAGATAGTTATTTAATAACATGAGTGATTCAACGTATATGTTGAAAGAAAGAAAGAAAGTATGTGGTTGTACCACGAAAAGCACAAGTGTGTGTTAGAATTGAATTGATATGGATTTAGTATATGATGAACCCTTAGTGGGGTATGTGTATTCAATACACCTTAGTTGCATGAGATAGATTTATTAATGTATTGTGTGAATGCAAACGAGTATCATAGAAAGTTAAGTAAGAATAGAAGTATGTGAGGATGTTCTTGGATGAACACTTGAAATAGAGATATACATGTGGATTATTATCCATGAATGTAAAATAACGGTGAGCTAAGTGTGAAATCACCATAAGTATAAATGATTGGTGGGCTATGTGCGATACCACCCTATTAGAGATTCAATGGTGGGCTAAGTGCGAAACCATCGAGAGATTAATAGTATGAGTATCTTATTGAAAATGCTTGATGAGTTGTTTTATATGATCATGTGGTGATCAGTGCAGGAATATGTACTAATTAAATGAGCAATTGGCTTGTGGTATGGTAAGAATATGGTAAGAGATAGAATGAGTAAGCTTCACGAATGGTTGAGTAAGTTACCGTAAGTTAATGAGAAAAACTCGGTATAATACTTTGTGGTTATGTATATTCAATGAATATCAATATTTGTCAGATTATGCATATGAACTTACTAAGCATTATTGCTTACTCCCTTACTTTTCTCATCTCTTATAGGTTATTTTAATTAGCTCGGGTTGGAGGACGCCGGAGATGTTTTCACTGTAACAACCCGAACCCGGCCCAAACATTATGACCGCATTTGGTTTGTTACGGAGGAAACTTTTTGAAAACCATTTTAAAACCAATTTAAGTTTTGTTGAAAACTTCGTTTTTGGTTATCTTGCAAAACCGTACTTAGATTTAATCTGGAAATTTAATTGAGTCCTAAGTATTACACAAATTTCAAATGTGCCCGATGGCACGATAAAACATTTTCGTGTTTAATTTAAGAAAAACATGTGATTTTAATTTAATTTTAATAATATAGTTTAAAACAAAGTATCCAACATATAAGAAATAACAAAAAGTAAAGTATATGGAGGCCTTATTACATCCAAAATAAAAATAAACCAATAATAAAATAAAATAGCTAAGTTTAAAGTTCAATTTATTCAAGTCCTTTGCATGGCCACCTCGAGTCCAACCGGCTCCTCAACCGCCATCTACGAGTCACTGAAAAATATTAAAGGAGAAGGTGAGTCACCAAGACTCGATATGTAACCCTTCCCCGTTTTAAAAAAACATTTCCATACACAACATATAACAGATTAATATGCGAGAATATTATGTGCCCCAACCTAGCCAACCAAACGCCTTTGTCTACCCCATGTGGTACCAAACCACTTGGTGACTGTAGTCACAATATGTTACCAAAACACTGGTGGTGCCAAACCACTGGTGACATATAGTCACGAGATGTGATGCCAAATCACCGAGGTGCCAAACCTCTCGGTGTCCGTAGACACAATCGATTGATGGGGCCAACCCATCGTGTGATACCAAATCACCGCGACGATCCCATATCTCAAGTGGGGCCAACCCACGGTGGTATTAACCACGGGGGACGAGTCGCTATGAGGTACCAAACCTCTGGAGGTACCGGACCTCTCGGTGACCGTAGTCACAGCAGTGTTACCAAAACACCGGTGCTCGTCGGACAAAATATCATCACCGCCCTCCACTCATTTAACCCACAATAGTCAAATAATAATGAATAGATCTCATACATTTATCACATGTAACACATGAACCATGCTTCCCAAAAGCATAATAATCTCGTATTAACGAGAGACTTACGGGATCCTCGCTTGTACCCTTGAGGTACTAGATCCGTATCTATATCAAGCGATTCTGAGCAACATATATTTAACACAAACATTAATCTATAAGTGTGTACGTACACACCGATGTCGATGAGAAGTCTAAATCCCGAAAGAGGAGTCGGCCTCCTAGATCTCTCTGCACCTATATTCGGCCAACCTTAGAATTAGCACTATGGCCTAATCGGCCAAACCAAATATTTAAAAGGGTTCTCCTTTTGAACCCGAATCCTTACCCGAGTGCCTTTGAATAACTACTCCAAGCGTTACGCTTTCCTATTAATCGGCAACCTTATGTTAGTAGTCTTGGCTTAAACACTAACTAAATAACTTGCTTAAATTAGATCTTACCATTACTTACCAAAAACGAACACTAGGGATTAGAGGCTTGGGTCGATTGCTTAAAATTCTGGTACCTAAAAGAGATTGATTATCGAGAAGTGTTTAGAGGCTTCATAATCAATTGCCGAAATTGGCACTTTTCCTTATAAAAGTCGACGAGAACATTAAAGAGAAAATCCACAGTATTCGGCCATACACTTACCCTTCCCAAGTCGATTAACTACCAAAAATCAAGAGATTTATCCACTTAATATTCGGCCAATACCATAAAATAGAGGAGGGAATTTCGGCAACCAAAGGTGTGGTTTTGGCTATTGGAAAAGAAGAATAAAAAATTGTGGGAGAAGAAGATGGAGTTTCGGCAACAAGAGAGGGAATATTCGGCCAATAGGAGGTGATGAGGATGCAACTCGAGTCAAAGAAGAGGAGAAGAGTTTTTGGTTTCTTTGAGAAGATGAGAGTGGAGAGAAAATAATGGAGGAGGAGGGAGTGAAGAAGAAATTCGGCTACTACTAAAAATGTCTAAAAGAAAAATCAAGATGGTAGCTAAGGGTTTATAAAGGATTTCGGCACCCCCCTCTTATTGCTTGCCGTCTACTCTTCATAGAAAGAGTTTAAATTTCGGCAACACACTCCAAGTTACTCTTGGCCACACATTTGAACTAATTCAAAATAATTTAAATTAATCTCCTAATAATCCACTTTTAATCTCTTAATAATCCAAATAATACCAAGTAATATCCTCATTCAATTAATCCCATGATAATTCATTTAAAATAAAATAACATCCTTATTATCCTTAGAATTAACAAATAAAAATTCCAATTTAAAAATGCTCATATTATCCTTTAATATTAAAACTAATTTGAGCCTTTTTTCTCTCTCATTGCCGTCCAAATAAAGAGCAAAAAGAAAGGGAATTTTGTGACTCGAACCAGGATCCCCTTGCTTGATGTGGCGTCACATGCTAGCTCTTAAGTGACTCTCCTTTTGCCACTTTTCCAAGTTGATTTTCATGTCAAATTATCCACATTTATTCTTATAACCCCCTCTTGCTAAGGCTCCTTCCTTTAAAATTAAAAACTGAAATTTTTACCAAACCGAGCCTACTCAAAGCCTTAGATTAACCCATATATTCCCATAAATAATATCACAATGGTTCAACCTAAGAAAAATAATTTACTACCAAATAGCCCCATCTTTGGGATGTTACAGATTCTACCCCTTAAAATAAATTTCGTCCTCGAAATTACCTAGCTAAAACAGATGGGGGTATTGCTTGCCAGTATCACATCCTCGGGTTCCCACGTAGCTTCTTCCACACCATGGTTCCGCCAAAGCACTTTCACTAAGGGCACTTGACTTCCTTCGTAGAACCTTCACATCTCGATCTAAGATCTGAACGGTTCTTCTTCAAAAGATAAATCCGAGTTCACCTCAATCTCGCTCATCGGCACAACGTGCGAAGGATCTCGACCGATCACCGTCTCAAAGATTGATACATGAAATACGCCATGAATCGATTCGATTCTGCTGACGACTTTCAAATGATAAGCTACCATCCTACTCGCTTTACAATCGTATATGGCCCGATGAACCTTGGGCTTAGCTTCCCTTTTCGTCCAAATCTCAACACCTTTTTCCAAGGCGACACCTTCAGAAAGACTTTGTCTCCCACAGCATACTCCATTTCCTTGCGTTTGAGATCGGCATAAGACTTCTGCCTATCTGATGCTTCCTTGAGACGAGACCGAATCACCTTGACTTTGTCTTCCGTCTCGGTTACCAATTCTGGACCCAGAACTTGTCGTTCCCCCAACTCCGTCCAACATGTAGGAGTACGGCATTTTCGTCCATATAGGGCCTCATATGGAGCCATTTGAATACTCGCTTGATAACTATTGTTATAAGCGAATTCCGCTAATGGTAGGTACTCTTCCCAACTACCACTAAAATCCAAGACACAACCTCTTAACATGTCTTCTAAAATCTGTATCACCCTTTCCGATTGTCCGTCAGATTGTGGATGGAAAGCCGTACTGAAATCTAACCGTGTACCCAAAGCTTGATGCAACGCTTTCCAGAACCTCGACGTGAATCGGGATCCCTATCTCGAGATAATCGATCATCGGCACACCATGCAACCTCACTATTTCTCCCACATACAACCGCTCGCTTAGCAGGAGTGAGTAATCCATTCTCACCGGTATGAAGTGAGCCGATTTAGTCGAAGCGATCCACAATTACCCAAACTGCATCCTTCTTGTTGGGCGTAAGGGGTAGCCCACTAACGAAATCCATGGTGATCCCCTCCCATTTCCATTGAGGGATCTTTATCGGTTGAAGTAGTCCCGATGGTAATCGATGTTCACCTTAACTCTCTGGCACGTCGGACACTTCCTACGAACTCGGTTATCTCACGCCTCGGCCCGGCCACGTAATCAAGCTTTTTGCAAATCTCCATACATCTTGCTTCCTCCGGATGCATGGCATATGGGCTGCTATGTGCATCATGGAGAATTTTCCGCCTCAACTCTTCGTCCTTCGGCATGCATGCTCGCCCTTGAAAACATAGCACTCATCCCTAGACAGACCGTACCCTTCCAAACCACCATCCTGAACTTGTACCCTCTTAGCGTTCAAGCCTTCATCCACTAACTGCTTTTCCTTAATCTCCTCAATCCATGTTGGCTTAACTTGGAGTTCCGCCAAAAGACTCCCATCATCATATAGACTCAACCGAGCGAACATTGCTCTTAAGTCCGTCACAACCTTCCGGCTCAACGCGTCAGCTACCACATTAGCCTTACCCGGATGGTACTCGATTGAACAATCGTAGTCCTTTAGTAGTTCAATCCACCGACGCTGTCTCAGATTCAGATCCTTCTGAGTCAGAAGATACCTCAAGCTTTTGTGATCCGTGTAGACTATCGATTTCTCCCCAAACAAATAATGTCTCCATATCTTCAGGGCAAAGACGACTGCCGCTAACTCCAAGTCGTGCGTTGGGTAGTTAGCCTCATGCGGTCTTAACTGACGGGATGCATAGGCTACTACCTTCCCATCCTGCATCAACACACATCCCAAACCGGTGTGAGATGCATCACAATAGATCGTGAATAACTTTCTGCTTGGTGTACTCAAAACCGAGCTTCAAAATTTTCCTTAGCTTATCAAAGCTTCCTTGCTTTGCTTCTCCGTCCATACAAATGGAACACCTTTCCTTAGTAACTTAGTTAACTGCTACGCTATTAGAGAGAATCCTTCCACGAATCTCCGATAGTACCACTGCTAATCCCGAAAACTTCGTATTTCACCCACCGACCTAGGTGGTTTCCAATCCAATCTTTGCTTCAATCTTGTGAGGGTCTACTCTAATTCCTTCCACGACACCACGTGCCCTAAGAAAGCCACTTCCCTCGGCCAAAATTCGCACTTACTCGAATTTGGCATATAAGCTACTTCTCCTCAATACTTGCGAGAACTATCCGTAAATGCTTGTCATGCTCCTCTTCTATCTTTGAATAAACCAATATGTCGTCTATGAACACCACGACGAATTGGTCCAAGTCTTGTTGAAATACCCTATTCATTAAGTCCATAAATGCCGCGGTGCATTGGTCAACCCGAATGGCATCACCAAGAACTCGAAATGCCCATACCGAGTTCGAATACCGCCTTGTGAACATCACCTCCTTCACCCTTAATTGATGATAACGACCTAAGGTCAATCTTTGAGAATACCGACGCACCTTTCGGTTGGTCAAACAAATCATCGATCCGAGGCAACGGTACTTGTTTTTGATCGTTAACTTGTTTAATCGACGGTAGTCGATGCACATCCGCATAGAACCGTCCTTCTTCTTGACAAACAACACAGTGCTCCCCACGGAGATATACTTGGTCGAATAAACCCTCTATCCAAGAGCTCCTGAATTTGAGCCTTTAGCTCCACCAATTCCTTTGGTGCCATTCGGTATGGTGCTATAGACACAGTGCCGTTCGGTAGCAAGTCTATACCGACTCGACTTCCCGATCCGGGAGGCGGACCGGAAGCTCTTCCGGGAACACATCGACAAATTCCCCCAACCGTTCGGACCTTTCCAACTACTAACCCCTTAGCTTCCAAAGCACAGATTTGAACCAAATACGCCTCACAACCCTTCTTGACCATCTTTTCACCTTCTTCGGCGGACACTACATTGGATAGGTAATTCCTTCTATCCCCTATCATAACCACTTCATCACCTTCAAGACTTAAGAACCATGCGCTTAGCGCGCAATCCAAATTAAACGATACTTAACCACCGATCCATTCCAAGGATCAAATCGAACTCCCAAAAGCGGTAGTTCCATTAGATCGACCACAAATACTACCCCTTGGAGTTCTAGGGTGCGCCTCTATAAAGTTTGTCTACCACTACTGAGTGACCTAAAGGGCTAACTACAGGTCATCTCCTAGAAGCGGTTTGAGTTTAGGTCCATAGTTCCTACCACACTACTAGCAATGTACGAGTGCGTCGAGCCCACATCAATCAATGCAACATAAGGAAAACCAAAAATTAGAAACGTCTGCGGTTATGACATCCGGTGCGTCACCTTCCTCGCGACACCTCGGCTGCGTAAACTAAGCCGGGTTGCCTAGCCTCTGTGTTGCCCGAACCTGCGCCTCGAGTTCCACGACCTTGGTTAGGATCGTTGTTTCCTCTGCCATTACCACGACCCTCTCGTGGTCCTACATTTCTATCCCGAGCACGGTTACGCCCCTCCGGTGATTCTTAGCTAGTTTTCTGGGACAATCTCTCGACACGATGCTCCAAAGACCCACACTCAAAACATCCTTTATCACCGGTCCAACAACCTCCCCAATGGGTCTTTCCACAGCTGTTACACTTTGAGTCGACCTCGATTAGTAGTCGTGGGCCTTGCCACTTTGATTTGGCCCACTTGGCCTAGCCTTTTTCTCGAACACTACCGCTTGATCCAAATTGACCCAAATCCTCTCTTCGATTATTCCTACTATAACTTTGCCTCACGACCTCCTTGATCCCTTCGGCTACCTTAGCCTTTTCCACTAGAGATGAGAACTCACGAACCTGCTTTGTGGGGCAATCGGTAACCTCAAATCATCTCTGAGTCCGTCCTCAAAGCGGACACACGCTCATGTTCGATGAACACGATGCCTCTCGCATACCTACTCACTTTTAAAAATTCCGCCTCATATTCCGACACGGACTTAGTTCCTTGCACTAATCCCGGAAAGCCTTTCTCTCTGCTGCGTCGGTGTATTTGTGCCCACATACTTCTTCTGATAGGTGGTTTTAAAATACTCCCAAGTCAAGTCATCTGCTGTAGCCCCATCTCGAACCGTAAGCCACCACTGATACGCTTCATCCTTTAGAAGCGACACTGCCCCTTTCAGCTTTTCTTCCTCAGTCAGGTCAAGATCATCCATGATCCTTTCAGTTGACTCTAGCCAAGATTCCATTGCCTTTGGGTGCCACTCGACACACACCCCTAATACCTCCGCTCCATTAGATCGGAGTCGCTCGGGGACAGATTTGCGAGCTCCCACATTTCCACTAGCCCCAGCTACCATCTCCAAGACTCGCAAAACAGCTTGCGATACCGCCTCACCACCGGTCTGATCCTGCTCCTCAGCTCTAAAAGTAGGAGGTGGTGGTGGCAGTGGTACCTCATTTTCAGAACCTTGTCCCGACTGACGGGTTCGGACACACGTCATCCTACCCCTACCACGTCCACGGCGTCCCACGTCCTCTAGAACTCATTCTATCTACCGCGCTTTTAATCGATTAAGAAAAATTTTATGCATTAGCGTTTGTTCCACTTTCTTATTCACGAAGAAATTTTATGGATAGAGTTTTAATCAGAGATTCTTTCGAGCAAACAAGGTTTCAGTTTCCTACCCTAGTTCGCACAAAGAAGTTCATGCATCCATTCCTTAATACTTTCCATACCTATTCGCTCATCGGACATTTCTGCCCATTTCTAACCCAGGGGTATTTTCGTCTTTTTCCTACAGGGGTATTTTAGTAATTTTCGTAACCAAAATATTTTGGCTGATGATTTCCAAAGCTAAGTTGTTGAATATTTGTAAAATAGTTGAAATTTTTGAGCAAAACCATTGAACTGATATTTTATGAACCGAGGGCATTTTAGCAATTTTACTCCCCCCCTAAGGGCATTTCTGTAATTTTCCACAATCAAGTTTTTCGAAAAATGTTGTAAAAATAACGTTCCCGGATTTGAAAAAAAAAAGTTATTGCACAAGTTTTGAAAACATTAGGGTTTGTTGTTTCATTCCTTTTTCGAAAACATGGCTAATTCCCTTTTCGGGTTTTAATCATTGTGTTTAGCCTATGACCGAGCCCTCCTGGTCAGGGTGAACCAAAGCTACGCACCAGGCAGGATTCGAGTGAAGAGGAGGTGAGTCACGCGGACCGCTTAAATACCAAGCTCCCACTGAACCTTTCTAGACATGCGCACAGAGGTTGCCACACCACTGAGCCCTCTGAGTTAGGGTGAACCGAAGCTACGCACTGGTGGGATACTGCGCGAAGAGGAGGTGAGTCACGAGGACTGCTTAAATACCAGGCTCTTCCGGATCCAATCCTAGACATGCGTACAGGGGTTACCACACCCTAGCTCATTGACTAAGTCATAGGTTGGTTTAGTTCATTAAGTCTTATGTCCTGTTTGTGTGTTTGAGTAGTCTAAACCTAGGGTTCAAGTTCCTACAAGTCTATCTACGTTCCATGCTTCCTACCCTTCTACAGAATATAATTCACCAAGAGGTTTAGATGTACTTACCTGGGCGGATTGGTGACGGAGACTCGGGCCATGCTGCTTAAAAACCCAAAAACAATTCAGAAGGCCTACTAAAACATTTTTGGGCCTTGGGCCCTCACAGCCGAGCTTTGAACTGGGCTCTGATACCAATTTTGTAACAACCCGAACCCGGCCCAAACATTATGACCGCATTTGGTTTGTTACGGAGGAAACTTTTTGAAAACCATTTTAAAACCAATTTAAGTTTTGTTGAAAACTTCTCGTTTTTGGTTATCTTGCCGAAACCGTACTTAGATTTAATCTGGAAATTTAATTGAGTCCGGTTATTACACAAATTTCAAATGTGCCCGATGGCACGATAAAACATTTTCGTGTTTAATTTAAGAAAAACATGTGATTTTAATTTAATTTTAATAATATAGTTTAAAACAAAGTATCCAACATATAAGAAATAACAAAAGTAAAGTATATGGAGGCCTTATTACATCCAAAATAAAAATAAACCAATAATAAAATAAAATAGCTAAGTTTAAAGTTCAATTTATTCAAGTCCACTGCATGGCCACCTCGAGTCCAACCGGCTCCTCAACCGCCATCTACGAGTCACACTGAAAAATGTTAAAGGAGAAGGTGAGTCACCAAGACTCGATATGTAACCCTTCCCCGTTTTAAAAAAACATTTCCATACACAACATATAACAGCTTAATATGCGAGAATATTATGTGCCCCAACCTAGCCAACCAAACGCTTTTGTCTACCCCATGTGGTACCAAACCACTTTGTGACCGTAGTCACAATGTGTTACCAAAACAACTGGTGGTGCCAAACCACTTTGGTGACATATAGTCACGGATGTGATGCCAAATCACCGGAGGTGCCAAACCTCTCGGTGTCCGTAGACACAATCGATTGATGGGGCCAACCCATCGTGTGATACCAAATCACCGCGGGCGATCCCATATCTCAAGTGGGGCCAACCCACGGTGGTATTAACCACAGGGACGAGTCGCTATGAGGTACCAAACCTCTGGAGGTACCAAACCTCTGGTGACCGTAGTCACAGTGTGTTACCAAAACACTGGTGCTCGTCAGCACAAAATATCACTGCCCCCTCCACTCATTTAACCCACAATAGTCAAATAATCATGAATAGATCTCATACATTTATCACATGTAACACATGAACCATGCTTCCCAAAAGCATAATAATCTCTTATTAACAGAGACTTATCGGGATCCTCGCTTGTACCCTTGAGGTACTAGATTCGTATCTATATCAAGCAGATTTACAGGCAACATATATTTAACACAAACATTAACTGCTATAAGTGTGTACGTACACACCTGATGTCGATGAGAAGTCTAAATCCCGAAAAGAGGAGTCGGCCTCCCTAGATCTCTCTGCACCTATATTCGGCCAACCTTAGAATTAGCACTATGGCCTAATCGGCCAAACCAAATATTTAAAAGGGTTCTCCTTTTGAACCCGAATCCTTACCCGAGTGCCTTTGAATAACTACTCCAAGCGTTCTGCTTTCCTATTAATCGGCAACCTTATGTTAGTAGTCTTCGGCTTAAACACTAACTAAATAACTTGCTTAAATTAGATCTTACCATTACTTACCAAAAACGAACACTAGGGATTAGAGGCTTGGGTCGACTGCTTAAAATTCTGGAGTACCTAAAAGAGATTGATTATCGAGAAGTGTTTAGAGGCTTCATAATCAATTGCGAAATTGGCACTTTTCCTTATAAAAGTCGATGAGAACATTAAAGAGAAAATCCGGTGTATTCGGCCATACACTTACCCTTCCCAAGTCGATTGACCACCAAAAAGTGAAGAGATTTATCCACTTAATATTCGGCCAATACCATAAAATAGAGGAGGGAATTTCGGCAACCAAAGGTGTGGTTTTGGCTATTGGGAAAAGAAGAATAAAAACAGTGGGAGAAGAAGATGGAGTTTCGGCAACAAGAGAGGGAATATTCGGCCAATAGGAGGTGATGAGGATGCAACTCGAGTCAAAGAAGAGGAGAAGAGTTTTTGGTTTCTTTGAGAAGATGAGAGTGGAGAGAAAATAATGGAGGAGGAGGGAGTGAAGAAGAAATTCGGCTACTACTAAAAATGTCTAAAAGAAAAATCAAGATGGTAGCTAAGGGTTTATAAAGGATTTCGGCACCCCCCTCTTATTGCTTGCCGTCTACTCTTCATAGAAAGAGTTTAAATTTCGGCAACACACTCCAAGTTACTCTTGGCCACACATTTGAACTAATTCAAAATAATTTAAATTAATCTCCTAATAATCCACTTTTAATCTCTTAATAATCCAAATAATACCAAGTAATATCCTCATTCAATTAATCCCATGATAATTCATTTAAAATAAAATAACATCCTTATTATCCTTAGAATTAACAAATAAAAATTCCAATTTAAAAATGCTCATATTATCCTTTAATATTAAAACTAATTTGAGCCTTTTTCTCTCTCATTGCCAGTCCAAATAAAGAGCAAAAAGAAAGGGAATTTTGTGACTCGAACCCAGGATCCCCCTTGCTTGATGTGGCGTCACATGCTAGCTCTTAAGTGACTCTCCTTTTGCCACTTTTCCAAGTTGATTTTCATGTCAAATTATCCACATTTATTCTTATAACCCCCCTCTTGCTAAGGCTCCCTTCCTTTAAAATTAAAAACTGAAATTTTTACCAAACCGAGCCTACTCAAAGCCTTAGATTAACCCATATATTCCCATAAATAATATCACAGTGGTTCAACCTAAGAAAAATAATTTACTACCAAATAGCCCCATCTTTGGGATGTTACATTCACACTACCGAGCAGACCCTTGGTATGAGGTATCAAGTCCTTATGAGTCATGGCATGTATAGGGATTCTTTTAATGTTGATTAAGTTCTAACCGATGTAGCCAAATTGTATTGTCCTAAGAGAATCTAGAGTTGGTTGTGTATGACCATAGATGATGGCTTAAGTTGGTTGTATTTGTATTGGGAGTAGTTCTCCCTAGTGTATGGGATAAAGACTTTATCTCTTTAATGATTAAATGTGTTAATTCATGTGTTTTAATTGATGATTTGAGAATTTTTTGAAGTAGTATATGAATGTATGCAAACGGGTGTGGTAAAAGGCTTGGTAAGATAGCCTCTAAGCGCCCACACGGATAGACACACGGGCGTGTGTCTAGGCCGTGTGTCTCCTGCACCTTAGTATCTTAAGTCAGATTAGACCACGGGCTGGTCACACGATCGTTTGTCCAGGCCGTGTGATACACACGGTTGGCACATGGGCGTGTTCCAAGGCCGTGTGAAGTCTGCACTTGACACTTAGAAATCCAATTGTCACACGGTGGCGCACACCCGCGCGTGTGTGCACGGCCGTGAGGATAAGTCGAAATGCCAGGTTTGGCACACGGGCGAGCCACCGCGGGCGTGTCGGCCGTGTGGATTTAGTCGATGTCGACCCACGGGTGGAAGGCACGGGCATGTCTTAAGGGCACACGGGCGTGTCCCTATACCAACACGGCGTGTGGCCCCTGTTTTAAAGAAAAGTTTCTTTTGGCCTGTAAAAGCCGGACGCAAGTTTAAGGCCTCGTAGGCCCACGATACGATTGATTTGACTAAGAAAGAGAAGTTTTTAATTCGGAACAAAGTTTTGTAGCCGTAAGTACATGTTTAAGGAAGTTCAAGCATAGTAATGTCTCGTATCCAGTTTTAGCCTCGGAATCGGGTATGGGGTGTTACAATCACGGATTACTTTTACTTTCTGCTCAGTATCTTTTATCAAATCAACCCCGTGTAGCTTAGTTTCCCTATCAAATCAACCCCAATACAAAGGTGTACGACATTTACGTCCGTACAAAGCTTCATAAGGTGCCATTTTGATGCTTGACTGAAAATTATTATTATAAGCAAATTCAATCAGTGGTAAGTACTATTCCCACGTACCGTTAAACTCAAGAATGCAGCTAGCTCAAGATCATGTGTAGGATAATTCTTTTCATGCGGCTTCAATTATCTAGAGGTATAAGCTATTACTTTGCTTTCTTGCATCAATACACATCCCAGACCATTCAAACCTCACATCTTTCTGAAGTAATCTGGTCAATGGAGTTGCTATCACTGAAAATACTTTTACAAACCAACGATAATAATCAGCTAGTCCTAGAAAGCTACGGACTTCAGACACATTCTTTAGAGGTTTCCAATCCAAAATAGCAGAAATCTTGTTCGGATCAACTCGTATTCTAGAGGCTGATACTATATGTCCCAGAAAACTAACTTCACGCAACCAGAATTCACATTTGTTGATTTTCGCATACAATTGCTTTTCTCTCAGAGTTTGCAACACACTTTTCAGATGTTCAGAATGTTCAGTTTCATTCCGTGAATAAATCAAAATGTCGTCAATGAATACAACAACAAATCGATCTAGGTACAGTCTGAAAATTCTGTTCATCAAATCCATAAAAATAGTAGGAGCATTTGTTAGTCCGACTGGCATAACTAAAATCTCATAATGTCCATACCTCGTTTTGAAAGTAGGTTTCAAAATGTCTGAGTCTTTTACTCTCAACTGGTAGTATCCCGATCGCAGATCTATCTTTGAAAACACAGTGGCTCCTTTTTAACTGATCTAACAAATTGTCAATCCAGGGCAACGGATATTTGTTCTTTATGGTCACTTTGTTCAACTGACGATAGTCAATGCACATTCTCATCGTGCCATCTTTCTTTTTCACAAACAAAACAGGAGCACTCCAATGCGAGAAACTCGGTCTGGCAAACCCTCTGTCAGTCAACTCTTGCAGCTATGACTTTATCTCTTTCAACTCTATTGGTCCCATTCTATACGGAGCTATCGAAATAGGTGTAGTACCAGGCAACAAATCAATACCAAATTCAACTTCACGTATCGGAGGTAATCCTGGTAGTTCTCCAGGGAATTCACAGACAACAGACACTGATTTCGCTTTCTTTTCAGATACTTCCGAACCAATCACATAAGCAAAATAAGCTTCGTAACCCTTTTTTTTTACATAACCCTGAGCTTTCAATACAGATATCACTGCAGACAATCCAATCAAATCATTAGACTGAACCCTAACTATTTCATCATTCGGACATCTCAAATCAATAGTCTTTCTTTTACAGTTCACAACGGCATCATGCAATGTCAACCAGTCCATACCCAAAATGATATCAAACTCATCAAACGGTAATAACATCAGATCAATAGGGAAACAAGTCTCTCGAAACATTAACGGACAGTTCTTGCATACTTTTATAACAAACTCAGTAGACTCTACAGGCAAAGTCTTAATGGATACTAAATTTATGCATATATATGAATGAGTAGAACCAGGGTTTATCAATGAAATCACAGAAATATCATAAAGAGTAAATGTACCCGTAATAACATCTGGAGATGAAACTTCCTCACGAGCTCGGTTGGCATTCGCTCTGGCAGGCACCCTAGCTTCAGATCTCGCTACGGTGACTCTCGTAGTTCTCTGATTACCACTGACATTTCTTACATTTTGAGGAGATCTACCTCTCGCTGAAACATTCTCAGATCTCGGGTTCTAAACAATCTCTTGTTCAACAGACTCTGGGCAGTCTCGGATGCAATGGTCTAATGATCCACATCTAAAACAAGCTCGGTCATTTAATCTGCAAATTCCCGGATGCCTTTTTCCACAATGTTTACATTCAGGTCGCTTGGATCTGACATTTCCAACACTAGCCATTGAAGTTTCTGGAGCTTTGGAGCTCAACTATGATCTAGCTTGATCTCTACTCGAATGCCTCACATTAGCCTTTGAACGACTATGTTCATCTCGGAATTACTTCGAGGTAGACTGAAATGATTTGCTCAAAAATCTCTTTTTCATATCTCTGGCTTCAGACTCAGCTTTGCATGCTCGATCAACTAGCACTACGAACTCTTGTATCTCCAGAGTACCAACTAGCAATTGGATATCTTCATTTAGGCAATGTTCAAATCTTTTACACATTATCTCTTTAGTCGAAACGCATTCCCGAGCATACTGACTTAATCTCACAAACTCTCGTTTGTATTCAGTGACAGACATGTGACCTTGTTTCAATTCCAAAAATTCTTTTCATTTCTGATCAATGAATTTCTGAATAATGTATTTCTTTCTGAACTCAGACTGAAAGAAATCCCATGTGATATGTTCTTTAGGAACAACTGAAATCAAAGTTTTCCACCACCGATAGGCGCGTCCGTAACAAAGATACAACACATTTAATACGTTCTTGAGACTCAACGACATTTCATCGAATACCCGGTTGTGTTTTCTAACGAGAACTCGGCCTTTTAAGCATCATCATCATCACTAGTAGCCCTGAACTCTTCATTTCATATTTACTGAATCTTGTCAACCTGGAGGCTTATTCAACAGATTTGGATACATAACCGGTGGCACAACTGTAGTCTGAGGGGGATTAATCGGGGGTGGAGGTTGTGAAACAGTCAAGTTATTTCTAACAAACTGAGTGAAACACTCACTCATCATCTAGAAGAAAGCTTGTTTAGCTTCTCCCTCAAGACCGCTCGTAGCCGGTCTCGAATCAGAGGGCGTTGTCCCTTGCGCGGGAGCAGGCGCATTACTTTCTACATCGTCAGCTACGGTTCTTTCGGGATCCATTACTATACATAAAACACATTTTACACGTTAGGATTCATCACACTATCACAGTTCAGATATATGGCATGTATAGCTAGACTCTGACACGGTACGTTAGTCCAAGAATCAACTAAACTGTAGCTCTGATACCAACCAAATGTAACACCCCTATCCCATATACGTCGCCAGATTAGGGTTAAAGGAGTTACCGGACATATCAGAAACTTATTCAGACAATTCGTAATATAAATCATTAACCACCATCATCATGTCCCAACTATAGGTCAACGAGACCTTAAACAGGCTTTAAAGTATGGCCGGGACTATGCCGAACTCTTACAGAAATTCTCGAAAATTTAAAACTTTTCTAAGTTATACAGGACACACGCCCGTGTGGACAGGCCGTGTGCCTCCCACGGCTGCTAAACACACCCATGTGTCTTACCCATGGTCGAGCCTGATTTGTCTCCACGACCACCAAGCACGCCCGTGTACCTTGGCCGTGGTCGATCCTGACTAAACCACACGGCTACCAGGCACGTCCATATGCCTTGACCGTGTACACTTAGTTAGCTACTGACTTACTCCCACAGTCATCAGGCACGCCCGTGTGCCTTGACCGTGTAGGTAAAACAGGCCATTTACAAGGCCAAAATGCCACCCACATAGGGTCAAACATACAAGCAAATTACCAATGCAACTCATGCACATTTTACAACCAAAAAAATATCAAATTAACCATTCAATCTCTATATTCGAATCCATTTCCAAACATACCAATTCATACAACAAAAACTCAAGTATACACAAGCATAATTCATCCCTATTTACCTTCCATGAACTAATTCTTTTGTTCAAACCTAAATGCTCAAATTTCATCCATATACTTATCATCAACTTAACCATTTCACATGCTATCAAACCATACTAAAATTGTAACATCCCAAAATTGGGCCTAGTAGGATTGGGCCCAATGGGCCTTGAGTGTAAGAGTGTTTAAAATTTTGAGAACAAGAGAATGGCATTATTGCAAATTGGACTTATTAGTTAAGTGAATTTGGAAGGTTACGAGGTTTCTATGAAGTCTCGGGTTTAATTGGGCCTTAGGAAAAAATTTTGTGTTTAAGCACTTTAAGGAGAGATGGTAAGTAGCTTCAAGACTTATAGAAATAAATGAGTAATGTGCTTGCATAAATGAGAAATTGGTAAAAGGGTTATGGCGTCACATGTAGTACCTTGAGGGAAGAGGTTCGAATCACTTTGTGTGCAAACTTTAACTATTATTTTTGCACTCTTTCCTTAAGTGTCGGCCAAGAGGCATTCATGGCAAGGTTGACTTCATTATTTTGGTAAGGTGGCTAAAAGAAAAAGGCAAGGTTGAAGTTGGGGAAAGGAATCAAGAGAAATAGGAAAGTAGGGGGAACAAGTGCCCTTTTTCAAGGGAAATGTTATGGAAAGTATGGTTGGCAAAATTTTGACCCTTATGGCTATGAATGTGGACCGTTTTGGGGCTAAAGGGGGTGATAGTCGAATTTTGCTAGGAGTTTTTGGCAAAGCTAGTGCTTGAGAGGTTGTTCTCTTTAGTTTTTTGTATCATTCTCTTTCTCTCCAAATTTCCACTTCTCTTTGCCGAATTTTCAAGCCTTTAGTGTGAATTTTTGTTTCTTCTTTTCTTCCTTGTTGCCGAACGTACCTAAGCCTTGGAGATCAAACTGTTCACTCGTTATCCTTTGGAAAAACTGAACCCTTCATTTCTTCTTTATCGTTCTTCTCATCCGTATTAACACTCACTCCTTTGATCGATCAGTAAGTGGTTCTATTCAAACATTTTTTTTATTTTTTCTTTCTCCTAGCCGAATATATGTCTTGGCATGGGATGGTCCTTTTAACTGAGACCATCATTTTATTCTACCCTCTCAAACGAGATTATTTTCTCTTTTTCATAGTGTTTTAAGTGGGAGACCGTGTATTGTTCTAGCTAAAGTCAAACGGTGGAAATTGGATCCAATATCGATAAGGTAAGGGGGTTCATTTTTGGATTTTTCGTTATATCTCTATTTGGCTATGTTGCAAATCGGATTGAAGTTTCGACTAATCGACTATATGTTTTAGGGAAAAATCACTCGATATATTTCTACCTTTGGATATAGTGGTAAGTGATTCAAGTGTAAGTGATACGAAATCTTTTGGAAATCCGAGGCTAAATTTTGGTTGGTATTGTTCTAGGTCATCGACGAGTGGTTCTTTAGGAAATCAAAATCAGGTGTGTAATCCCGTACCTTCTGAATACATGTTTGATATGGTGTGTAATCTCACATCTCTCTGAAAGTTTGTATGATATGTTATGTGATTTGGTCAAAATACCGAAGAAAACCGAAAACCAGCATCCGTGATCACTCGGGCGTGCGTATGATCGTAGTGGTAATAGTATTTTGTAATAAAACAGTTTCAGTTAGAAGCAGTAATGCGTTTTTGAAAAATCACGAAAAATAGGAGAAAGGGAATTAGATAGTGAATAAGATATCAAATTAAATATTACTGTGTCTATTTCGATAAGGAAGAAACGGAGAAGAAAAACAAATTCTATATTCTGAGATATCTTAATTTTAGTGAGACTGGTTCTGAATGACTTCGTGGTTCCCTGATCTGTCTTGGAAAAATCGTATAAAATTGTACAAAGATAATTATGAGATATAGTTTATATTTACAGATTCCTTAGTGAGCCTATTTTCATTAGAAATAAGTGGTAGAAGTATATGAAAACCGTATAGTGAGATATTTGAAATTAAGGTAAGAGAGGTCAGAATTGTTGGACAGTGAAACAAGGGAAAATTTAAGGATTAAACTTTACTAAATGGTTAAGTAAAAAATTCTGGAAAACTTATCATAAGAAGATATATGAGTCTAGTTTCAAGGAAAATTTACGGATCTAAATTTCGAGTTTCCTAATCCGAGTTATGGTCAGTTTAGTCAATATGACGCAAATGGACAGTTTCAATTTTCTATGCTCAAATTAGTAGTTAAGTCCGGGGTTGCCGAATTACCAAATAACCCTTGGAGGGTAAATTACCGAAATACCCCTGGGTTACGAGATTACCGAATTACCCTTAGTGGGTAAAATTACCGATTTACCAAAATGTCCTTATGGACCGATTTACCTAAATGTCCTTATGGATCGATTTACTAAAATGTCCTTATGGACCGATTTACCGAAAATGCCCCTATGGGCTGATTTGATAGAATGTCTTAATGGGTCGAATTGCAAAGTGTTATAATGGGCCAATTTATCGTAACAAATCTCTGGAGTAATAATTGTTGTTTATATTTGTAAATATGATGCCTTACTATGAATGTTGCATTTACATAATTTTTGCATGGGATGGGAAACTTGAATGAAGAGAAGTATAGACCGGTGGCATTGCCACAAATTCTGATAACGGCTATGTGCCAACCTAAATATGGCTTTGTGCCATCATGATTATGGCTTTGTGCTAAACGTATTTACCGGGGCTATGTGCCTCACATATAAATTAACGACTCTGTGTCAATCATTTTTACCGGGGCTATGTGCCTAACATATGAATTAACGACTGTGTCGATCATTTGTACCGAGGTTGTGTGCCGATTATATTATCAGTATATGATTACGGTGGCTCACCCACAAATAGTATAAATGGCGACTTGATCGCAAATTGGAGAGATCAAGGTCAGGTTGACTTGATCCCCACAGGAGAGATTGGTTGAGTACGGGTGGAGAGTTAGGCGGTGGTAGGATGGGATGGGTTGCATTCATTTCATTTATTTATTATTTGTTTATGGGCTTTGGTCCAAGATGATTGTTATATGGGTTCAGGCCCAGTGGATGATGGTAAGGGGATTTCACATTGAGTTCTTGTAACTCACCCCCCTTTCTCTTAACCATTGTAGGTAATGTTTGATGATATGGACTTGGGCTATGAATGACTCAAGGGAGGCCATACTTCGGAAATGGTTTATTTGGACTTTAGACTTCTTTCTCATTTATTTTATTTTTATTTTATTACTTTACTATTTTGGGTTAAATGTTGTAATAAGGCCTCTGGACTATTTTTATTTTTGCTTTTTGGTTGGGATGTTTTTATTATTTTATTAAGTTGTTTAAAAAGGGGAATTTTATAAAAACTTAAACAATGGTTTCCAAAATCGATTAACAAATGGATTTCAAAATAAACTTTTACAAATATTTTTAACACGGATATTTTCTCTCGAACTATTAACGATATTTTCAAAAGACTTGGATTCTCTTTCGAATTTTCAACGTCATTTTCAAAAGTCACGGTTTTGTAAGATCATTAGTTCAAATTTATCGATTTATCAATCAAATTTTTGAGGTTAGTAATATTTTATCAAATCAAACTTGTTTTCTTGATTTTTAACAAAGCAATATTTTAGTACGAACAAAAAGGGTTTAACATGTTTTGCTCGTGTGACATACCAAATCTGCTCATAACGCATGGGCCGGGTTTGGGGTTGTACATTTTATGGTATTAGAGCCCGGTTGCAAAACTCGGCCGTGGTTTGGGTTCAAAAGCGTTTTCCAAAGTTATTTAGAATTTTGATTTATAAATATATGTTCTAAGGGAAGTATGGCACCACGAGTATCCGGCACCAAGTCAAGTAAGTATTTGTTTTCTGATTATTGTGTTATTACTATGGTACGAAAATTCTACGAAATAGAATACTCTAGAACTGTTAGCTTTAGGAGTTGAAACTATAGAGATTGAGACTCTAGGATGCGGATTTGACACTCGAAAACAACTTTTCTTCTCATACTCCATAAAACATCGTTTAATAAACATCGAATAGTATACTGATTCATAAAACTCGTAATCAAGATTAAATCGACTTAGTGAACATGAACGCTAGAAGATGTGGACGCGGTAGACGTGGACGTGCTAGAGGCTGAGGTGCTAGGACTAGATCTTCAGCATCAGGGCGTGTGCCCGAAAGGGAGAAGTTGGCATCGCCAGTGGCTGAGACGGGATCTCATGATCGAGCTGGGGTTAATGAGTTGACTCAGATAGTTAAGAAGGTATTGAAGGAGGTTAAGGAGATCAGCGAAGCACTTCGAGTTGGGTCTATGGACTGTAAGAAGAAAAGAGATTGCGGTTCTTTTGGGTCGCAGATCTCTTACGTAAAGCATGTCAAGTCGCCGACCAAACTTCCCGGCTTGTGATTTTTGCAAGAGGCGTCATCCGGAGAATGTTGGAGGAGGTCGGGAGCATGCTTGAGATGCGGGTCTAAGGAGCATAAGGCTCGGGATTGTTTCATCACCATCAAGTCAGGTATATTTTGGTTGGACGTGATGATTGAATGTAGAAAATTCTAAGTATAAATGGTAGATAACGGTTTGCTTACGTGGTTAGATGTTTGGTTGTGTGAAAGAGGATTCAAGATTTTGTTAAAAGTACATTAATGTTATTAAGATCGAGTCTTGTGTAAAGCTTAGTGGTGTGATTTGAGCGATGCGTTTAGTAGTTGGTTGGAAATTTCGAGGACGAAATTTCTTTAAGGATGGTAGAATTGTAACATCCCAAAATTGGGCCTAGTAGGATTGGGCCCAATGGGCCTTGAGTATAGGAGTGTTTAAAATTTTGAGAACAAGAGAATGACATTATTGCAAATTGGACTTATTAGTTAAGTGAATTTGGAAGGTTACGAGATTTCTATGAAGTCTCGGGTTTAATTGGGCCTTAGGAAAAAAATTTGTGTTTAAGCACTTTAAGGAGAGATGGTAAGTAGCTTCAAGACTTATAGAAATAAATGAGTAATGTGCTTGCATAAATGAGCAATTGGTAAAAGGGTTATGGCGTCACATGTAGTACCTTGAGGGAAGAGGTTCGAATCACTTTGTGTGCAAACTTTAACTATTATTTTTGCACTCTTTCCTTAAGTGTCGGCCAAGAGGCATTCATGGCAAGGTTGACTTCATTATTTTGGTAAGGTGGCTAAAAGAAAAAGGCAAGGTTGAAGTTGGGGAAAGGAATCAAGAGAAATAGGAAAGTAGGGGGAACAAGTGGCCTTTTCCAAGGGAAATGTTATGGAAAGTATGGTTGGCAAAATTTTGACCCTTATGGCTATGAATGTGGACGGTTTTGGGGCTAAAGGGGGTGATAGCCGAATTTTGCTAGGAGTTTTTTGCAAAGCTAGTGCTTGAGAGGTTGTTCTCTTTAGTTTTTTGTATCATTCTCTTTCTCTCCAAATTTCCTCTTCTCTTTGCCGAATTTTCAAGCCTTTAGTGTGCATTTTTGTTTCTTCTTTTCTTCTTTGTTGCCGAAAGTACCTAAGCCTTGGAGATCAAATTGTTCACTCGTTTTCCTTTGGAAAAACCGAACCCTTCATTTCTTCTTTATCGTTCTTCTCATCCGTATTAACACTCACTCCTTTGATCGATCGGTAAGTGGTTCTATTCAAACATTTTTTTATTTTTTCTTTCTCCTAGCCGAATATATGTCTTGGCATGGGATGGTCCTTTTAACCGAGATCATCATTTTATTCTACCCTCTCAAACGAGATTATTTTCTCTTTTTTCGTAGTGTTTTAAGTGGGAGACCGTGTATTGTTCTAGCCAAGTCAAACGGTGGAAATGGATCCAATATCGATAAGGTAAGGGGGTTCATTTTTGGATTTTTCGTTATATCTCTATTTGGCTATGTTGCAAATCGGATTGAAGTTTCGACTAATCGACTATATGTTTTAGGGACAAATCACTCGATATATTTCTACCTTCGGATATAGTGGTAAGTGATTCAAGTGTAAGTGATACGAAATCTTTTGGAAATTCGAGGCTAACTTTTGGTTGGTATTGTTCTAGGTCATCGACGAGTGGTTCTTTAGGAAATCAAAATCAGGTGTGTAATCCCGTACCTTCCGAATACATGTTTGATATGGTGTGTAATCTCACATCTCTCTGAAATTTTGTATGATATGTTATGTGATTTGGTCAAAATACCAAAGAAAACCGAAAACCGGCATACGTGATCACTCGGGCGTGCGTATGATCGTAGTGGTAATCGTATTTTGTAATAAAACAGTTTCGGTTAGAAGCAGTGACACGTATTTGAAAAATCACGAAAAATAGGAGAAAGGGAATTAGATAGTGATTAAGATATCGAATTAAATATTACTGTGTCTATTTTGATAAGGAAGAAATGGAGAAGGAAAACGAATTCTATATTCTGAGATATCTTAATTTTAGTGAGACTGGTTCTAAATGACTTCGTGGTTCCCTGATCTGTCTTGTAAAAATCGTATAAAATTGTACAAAGAGAATTATGAGATATAGTTTATATCTACAGATTCCTTAGTGAGCCTATTTTCATTAGAAACAAGTGGGAGCAGTATATGAAAACCGTATAGTGAGATATTTGAAATTAAGCTAAGAGAGGTCAGAATCATTGGACAGTGAAACAAGGGAAAATTTAAGGAATAAACTGTACTAAATGGTTAATTCAAAAATTCTAGAAACATTATTGTAAGAATATATATGAGTCTAGTTTCAAGGAAAATTTACGGATCTAAATTTCGAGTTTCCTAATCCGAGTTATGGTCAGTTTAGTCAATATGACGCAGATGGACAGTTTCAATTTTCTATGCTCAAATTAGTAGTTAAGTCCGGGGTTGCCGAATTACCAAATAACCCTTGGAGGGTAAATTACCAAAATACCCCTGGGTTACGAGATTACCGAATTACCCTTAGTGGGTAAAATTACCAATTTACCGAAATGTCCTTATGGATCGATTTACCGAAATGTCCTTATGGACCGAATTACCGAAATGTCCTTATGGACCGATTTATCGAAATGTCCTTATGGACCGATTTACCGAAATGTCCTTATGGACCGATTTACCGAAAATGCCCCTATGGGCTGATTTGATAGAATGTCTCAATGGGTCGAATTGCAAAGTGTTATAATGGGCCGATTTATCGTAACAAATCTCTGGAGTAATAATTATTGTTTATATTTGTAAATATGATGCCTTACTATGAATGTTGCATTTACATAATTTTTGCATGGGATGGGAAACTTGAATGAAGAGAAGTATAGACCGGTGGCATTGCCACAAATTCATATAACGGCTATGTGCCAACCTAAATATGGCTTTGTGCCATCGTGATTATGGCTTTGTGCTAAACGTATTTACCGGGGCTATGTGCCTAACATATGAATTAATGACTCTGTGTCGATCATTTTTACCGGGGCTATGTGCCTAACATATGAATTAACGACTCTGTGTCGATCATTTTTACCGAGGTTGTGTGCCAATTATATTACCGTATATGATTTTGGTGGCTCAGCCACAAATAGTATAAATGGCAGCTTGACTGCAAATTGGAGAGACTGGCGGGGTGGGTTGACTTGATCCCCATAGGAGAGATTGGTTGGTACGGGTGGAGAGTTAGACGACTGGTAGGATGGGATGGGTTGCATTCATTTCATTTATTTATTATTTGTTTATGGGCTTTGGTCCAAGATGATTGTTATATGGGTTCAGGCCCAGTGGATGACGGTAAGGGGATTTCACACTGAGTTCTTGTAACTCACCCCCTTTCTCTTAACCCTTGTAGGTAATGTTTGATGATATGGACTTGGGCTATGGATGACTCGAGGGAGGCCATACTTCGGAAATGGTTTATTTGGACTTTAGACTTCTTTCTCGTTTATTTTATTACTTTATTATTTTGGGTTAAATGTTGTAATAAGGCCTCTGGACTATTTTTATTTTTACTTTTTGGTTGGGATGTTTTTTATTATTTTTCTTAAGTTTTTTTAAAAAGGGGAATTTTCTAAAAACTTAAACAATGGTTTTCAAAATCGATTAACAAATGGATTTCAAAATAAACTTTTACAAATATTTTTAACACGGATATTTTCTCTCGAACTATTAACGATATTTTCAAAAGACTTGGATTCTCTTTCGAATTTTCAACGTTGTTTTCAAAAGTCACGGTTTTGTAAGATCATTAGTTCAAATTTATCGATTTATCAATCAAATCTTTGAGGTTAGTAATATTTTATCAAATCAAACTTGTTTTCTTGATTTTTAACAAAGCAATATTTTAGTACGAACAAAAAGGGTTTAACATGTTTTGCTCGTGTGACATACCAAATCCGCTCATAACGCATGGGCCGGGTTTGGGGTGTTACAAAAACATTCATCATATAACATATTCATTAATGCATATCGTCAACACATAACTAGCCAAATCACATGGCTAAGTTCATCTCTCAATTTAAACAAATAACTAGCCTATACATGCCATATCTAGCTATATACATTTCCAAAATGTACTAAAACAAGTTGAGTAGTGAGATGATGATCCTCGACGGTCCCGAGCCTTCAGTAGCTTTGACGATCTATAAAACAGAGCAAACACACACAAAGTAAGCTTTCAAAAGCTTAGTAAGCCAAATACAAATAAACTTAGCATGAAATGTATATAACCCAATTGATACAAAAACATTAATGGTTCTCATATCAAATTCATCACATACATTCTTTGACTCAAATGTTAGGCCATTTCTTACCACATTCTTTATCTCAAATGTCATCTACACATGGCTCATTAGAGCATATCTTCACATATTATCTTATCATTTCATTACACATAATCATCATAGTGAGTTCATATGAACACTTACCATTCATACACACTTAGTGTATATATATCAAACGTACCTAAATCGGATTTACATTTCACATAGTCATTCGTATCTCAGATTTGTCCGTTGAATTGTTTGGAATCTAATAGGATACTCAGAATGCTCAGAATAGTCGTACAATGCCAACGTCCCAGATGAGGTCTTATATGTACTCAAATATCGATGCCGCTGTCCCAGACAGGGTCTTACACATAATTTTCATATCGATGCCAACGTCCCAGACGTGGTCTAACACGTAATTCTCATATCGATGCCAACATCCCAGACGTGGTCTTACACGTAATTCTCATATCGATGCTAACGTCCCAGACGTGGTCTTACACGTAAATCTCATATCGATGCCAACGTCCCAGACGTGGTCTTACACGTAAATATCATATTGATGCCAATGTCCCAGACGTGGTCTTACACGTAAATCTCATATCGATGCCAACGTCCCAGACGTGGTCTTACACGTAAATCTCATATCAATACCAACGTCCTAGACATGGTCTTACACGAAATTCTCAGATTTCACATACATTCCATCTCAATGGATATTCATAGCAATTCAAATTTCATTTATTCACAAATAGTCCAATGCAAAAACATTTATTTGTATATCGACTTACCTCGGATTCGAATATTCGTTCGGACTCGATTACTCCACTACTTTCGCCTTCCCACGATCTAAGTCTGATTTCTTCGGTTCTTGATCTATACATATTCAAATTTAACCCTTTTATTCACTAACTCATCCAATTCAATCCAAAACACATATTTAGGGCAATTTACAATTTAGCCCTCATATTTGCACATTTTATCAATTTAGTCCATTTTTCTCAAAACATCAAATACACAAAATCACCCTATATCCATGTCTAGCCGAATGCTCATATATATCATAAAAGTCCAAACATTTCATCAATTTCATAAATTAGTCCCTCAAAATTTTATTTTCTCAATTTAGCCCTAATTAGCTAAATTCATCAAAAATTCAAGAACAAAACATGTTCATTTACACATTTTCTTCATTTAACACCATAAATCATCATAAATCATATGAGTTCATCAAAGTATCATTTCACAAACATCATCAATTCTCAAAATTAAAGCATGGGTTTTAGAGTATACGAAGCAACGATTACGAAAACGTAGAAATTATCAAAAACCGAAGTCAAAACTCACCTTAATTTTGCTTGATAGTAGCCGAAACCTAAGATGGTTTTCTTCTTTTCTTTCATTTGTGTTTTCGGTGATAGATGGATGAATAAATCCACTATCATTCTTATTTTGTTTTTTATATCTTATATTATAATATTTATTAATTTATAAAACCATTACTAAATGAAATAAGCTTTATAACTTAGCAATATGCCATCCACTATCCTCTCTTTTGGCCAAATTACAACATAAATCCTCTTACTTAAGAAGACACAACAATTAGACCACTCAATCAAATAGAAGGCTACTTTTACCTTTTAAGCGATTTAGTCCTTTGCTCAAATTTGGCACACAAACATACGAATTTAATTCACAAAAATTTAGCACATGCTTAATCACATATCAAAAGCTCAGAAAATAATATTAAAATATTTTACTGACTCAGACTTGTGGTCCCGAAACCACTGTTCCGACTAGGGTATAAACCGGACTGTTACAAACAAAGATTCCCCAGTTACCAACTTAAAAGCCGAATATTAAAACCCACTTATTACTCGCAAAACAACGATTTAGTCAAGACCCCAATACCGAGGGCGGATTAATAAACATGATCCACTTACCAATGACAACTCTGTCCTTAACGCTCCAATCTCAGCAGCAGTACAAACCGATCACTGCCTTTCGTCTACCATAAGTAACAACAATCTCCTTAGTCACCAACCAAGAATTAATTAACATGCGGCGAAAACACTACTTACCAACGCACAAAAGTAAAACAGAGAAGACAAGTTGCGGCACGTAAAAGAGTTTAGAGAAGGAATGGATTAATGGAGAAGCCAAAGCAGTAGAAGAAGGAAGATTTTCAGCAAGCAATCGGCAGCAATTAAAAGGAGACGAAGAGAAAACGAAGGAGGGGAAAATGGTATATTCGGCCAACAACAGAAAAAGAAGAGAAGAGGAGATGAAAAGAAAAGAAAACATTGTCAAAAGTGAAATAGAAGAATACCCGAAAACCCTACCACATTAGGCCTTCAAGAAAAAGAGAGAAAAACACATACAGAGCAAAACCGAAAATGAGAAGCACCCCTCTAGCCGAATTCTTGAGTGCCTCAGAATCCCATTTCGGTACTACACTCCCTCTCCCCTCACATCCCTTGATTTTCTCCTAAAATCCCTGTCGAAACCATTTTTTTCTCGTGTTTTGAAAAATGGGAATCGACTTTAAAAAATATGGAGTCGGCACCAATCCTTTTGTTTAGGTGTGATCGGGTCACCTATAAAATAAATCTTGGTCTACGAATTTCAAGAAGAAAACAGGTTCGGGAGTCGGTTACGTGCAATGAAGGATTAGCACCCTCGCAACGCCCAAAATTGGTACCAAATTGATTAATTGATGTCCTAATGTTGAAAAGTTTGAAATGATTTTGAAATTCTGTTCTTTTTTTTTTATAATTTTAATTAACTTGATTGAATATTGAGATTCCCTTGTTACAAAGGAATAGAGTATCACATCTAGCACGATTGGATACGACAATCTGAGTCCTCGAATTCGAGATCATCCAAAAAATTCTCCAAGCACATGTATTGAAATTTTGAAAGGGTATTTGGTTATTTGGACAAACAAAAAACCACACCCAGCACGATTGGGCACGATTTCTTCGAATTTCCAAACGCACAAATATTACCTTGTTTTGAAAATATGGACAAAATTTGAAAGGATGTTCGTTTATTTGGTCAAACAAGAAACCACACCCAGCACGATTGGGCACGATTTCTTCGAATTTCCAAACGCACAAATATTACCTTATTTTGAAACTTTAAATAAGTGATTTAAAAAACAACTCAAAATGCTTTTATTGAATCATGATAAACAGTAATATACAATGAAAGAATAATATGCGAATATAACATTTATACAAATGGATGACAAGAAAAATAATATGAATATACAATTAAATATAAAATCAATAATCTCACAACTCTTATTTTGGAAATACCAACATTATTAATTAAGAAATAACGAAAGCTAAAAATATAGCTAAGTGAAAACGAGTTAAACTTAAATATAGCATATTTAAAAATAATAAGCAAATAATACGTGTCAATTTAAGTAATATATGTAAATAAATAAAAGAAACTTAATATAAAATAATGTACATATAAAAATAATAATAATATATAAACATGTATAGAATAAGTAAATATAATTTTGAAGAAATAAATTATACACATAACAGATATATAAAATAATATAAAATATATACATAAAAATAATTTAATATAAATAATATGTATATATAAAAAGTATATATATAGAATTAATGAAAATAACATGTAAATAAAATAAATAATAGCTAAAACAATTTAAAATCTTTTATATTAAATATTAATTAAAAGAATAATTAAAGAGATCAATAAAAAGATAATTAACTAAATAATTTAAGGATTATATTGAAAATCAGAACGAAAATAGAGGGCTAAAAGGCAATAAATCAAAAATGAAATCTAAAAGGGTTAAAACACAAGGTGCGTAAATTAAAGAGGATTAAAAGCGCAATTTTCCCAAGTTGTTAAGCAGAACGTTTAAATAGGAGCTAGATTAAAACTGCGACAAATTACTGGGCAAAATTTAAAAAATTGAAAAGAAATGAAAGGGCCTAATTCGAATAGCGGCGCGAAAAAGGAAGGATCAGACGCGCAAATATCCCAAAATTTAAGAAGGCGCGGATCCTTCCTTTGGATCGGGTCGAGCACGCGGGTTAAGCACCAAACGGTGCCGTTTTGGCACCTGAACACCAAAGACCCAAACAACGCCATTTTATTTGCTGTTAAAACCTAAAAAAAGAATGGCAATCTGCCATTTCCCAAAAACCTGAAAAAAATCCTTCAACAGGTTTCGAAACCCTTTTTCTTAAAACTTTCAGCCTCTTCGTCTTCTCAGTCGACTCGTGGGCTTCATCGGTGCTTAATGCACCTCCACCGCCATCGCAACCAGACCCAGGATCCGCGACCCTTAGATCGGAGAGGTAAAACCTGGTTAGACTAAATCGATACCAAACAACAGGTATGAACCCTTTTCTTTTGTTTGTTTTACTTTTATTGAAAATAGAAACGAAATGAAAAAAGAAAAAATCGGAATAGAAAGCAACCTTCTTTCTTTAAATCTCTTTTTGTATTTCTTTGTATATTCGTAGATCGTGAAGAGCCCCCGTTACAGATATTTTCTTCGATTTTTATAGCCGAAAAGAAAAATAAAAGGAAAAAAATAAAATACAATATTCTCTTTTTCTCTCTGCTTTCTTTGTTGTTTTAAATGATTTACAGTGCGAAGGAGGCGTCTGGAGCGTGGGCGTGGCGCGTATGGAGGCTGTCTGCCGGAGGCTAGGGGGTGCGCATGGTGACGTGGAGGTGTACGAAGGCCGTACGCGCGGACGTGGCGGGCGCTGGAAGCTTGCGGCGCTGGAGGCTGGAGCGCAAAAAGGGGAACCCTAGGGTTTCCTGGTTGTTGTTTTTTTTTAGTAATTTGGGCTAGGTTAGACATTGGGCCGTGTATTGGGTCTATTGGACCTGCTGTTAAACTTTTGGGTCATTGTAATCCTTTTGGGTTTGTAAAAAAACTGTTTCTAGACTGTTTAAAAGACTTTTGTTATTTTTATGGTTTAATGGATTGGTTAATGGGCCCCGGACAAATTTTGGGCCCTACAGCTGCCCCTCTTTGCTCATTGTCGTGTAACGGGAATGAAGCAAAGAATTTAAAGAGGGCCAAATTTGACTGGTCTTGTAAGATCTTGACTTCTTGGCACTTCTTTTCTTCAAGTAGCCTCACTGCGTCTTTCAGGGTATGGGAAATGATGTCTCAACTTGCTCCAGCAGAATTTTAGGGAGAAGAGATTTGTAACCTCCATCTTCTCTACTGAAACTTCAAGGAAATAAGGATGGATCCTCAATGTAATCTCAGGGAGGAGGGATTTGTAGCTTCAACCTGCTCCATTAGGACTTCGAGGTGATAAGAATCCAGAGGGAAGAGATTTGTAATTTCGATCTTCTCACTGAAACTTCTCGGAAATATTGGTTGGTCCTTAATGTAATCTCAGGGAGGAGGGATTTGTAGCTTCAACCTGCTCCACTGGGACTTCGAGGTGATAAGATTTGTATCTTCGATCTGCTTCGCTCAGGAAGGCAAGATCTTCTATCTTCAACCTGCTCCACTGCAAACTCAGGGAGACAAGATCTGATGTATTCGATCTGCTCCTGCAACTTCAGGATTGCCAGATCTGCTATCTTCAATCCGCTTTGCTCAGAAGGCAAGATCTGCTATCTTTTGTCTACTCCAATGCAAACTCAGGGATGCCAGACTGATGGCTTAAATTTGTTCCACTACTGTTTAGGGAGACCAGATTTGTTGTTCGATCTTGGTCCACTACTGCTTAGGGTGACAAGATCTATAATCTTCGACCTATTCCACTACTGGTCAGGGAGATAGGGCTAGTGGCTTAAATCTGCTCCACTACTGCTTAGGGGGACAAGATTTGCCGTTCGATCTTGGTCCACTACTACTTAGGGCGACAAGATCTAAAATCTTCGACCTATTCTAATGCTTGTCATGGAAATAGGGCTGGTGGCTTAAATCTGCTCCACTACTGCTTAGGGAGACAAGATTTGCCGTTCGATCTTGGTTCCCTACTGCTTAGGGTGACAAGATCTACAATCTTCGACCTATTCCAATGCTTGTCATGGAGATAGGGCTGGTGGCTTAAATCTACTCCACTACTACTTAGGGATACAAGATTTGTCGTTCGATCTTGGTCCACTACTGCTTAGGGCGACAAGATCTACAATCTTCGACCTATTCCAATGCTTGTCATGGAGAAAGGGCTGGTGGCTTAAATCTTCTCCACTACTGCTTAGGGAGACAAGATTTTTCGTTCGATCTTGGTTCCCTACTACTTAGGGTGACAAGATCTACAATCTTCGACCTATTCCACTGCTGGTCAGGGAGATAGGGCTGGTATCTTCGATCCGCTTCGCTCAGGAAGGCAAGATCTGATGTCTTCAATCTGTTCCTGCAACTTCAGGATTACCAGATCTGCTATCTTAGATCCGCTTCGCTTAGGAAGCCGAGATCTTCGAATTCACCAATGTTGCGAGACCGTCTTCTGGGGAACTTGTCCTGTAAAATCAGTTTTATGTGTTTATGCTTATGCAAAATGGTTAGGATGCAATGATCAAAATGAATCTAATGCTCCTAACTAAATGTATTGTGGACGACATTTGCATAAATGCAGAATGTCATGAGAATGATTTCTTACAATGATTAGGATGCAATGATCGGAATGAATCAAATGCTCCTAACTAAATGTGTTTTTTATGAATGTAGAATTTCATGAGAATGATCCCTTTTTAAATGCTTAGGGTTGTCATCGCTCATTGTTTATCAGGGATATATCACTGATGTCTTATGTTGCGATCTTGTTCGGCTGGTATTCTTGATAGAAAACCCGAGAAAACAAATTTCTTACTCAACGAATTTTCCCCATTGTAACTTCAGGGTTCATCTCATTATGACCTAGGGGTATAGGATCTGCATCAACTTCCATCCCATTGCGACTCCTAAACGTAAGATTTGTTTCTTCTTCAATCCATCCCATTGCTATTCAAAGGTATAAGATCTGTATTAGCTTCCATCTCTTGATCACTCCCCGGGTGACCCAACCAGATGTGTATGCATGATTACCCATTTTCGTCAAGATTGTATCACCAACTATTTTTAACAAAAAATCCAATGAGATAGCCTCAACTTAGACTCTTCCTTAAACTTGGTGAGTTTTAAAACAATAGTCCTATTTCGAGTTCTTGTATTATTAAGTTCCTAGAGTAATATACGAAACTTCTTTTGTGAAAGTGTTATTAGTCCACTAATCGTTATTTCAATGCAAAATGCCTGAAAAAGATCATAACCATGGACAAGAAGGAAATTAATTAGGAACATAGCTCAAAACAAATAAGTTAAGCAAAGATAGCAATCGCAATTTAGAAGGAAATTTATTGTGAACATATTTTGAAAAGAATAATATAATCATAAATAACAATGGGTAAAATGGAAACTAGGTGCCCCAGATATCGCAGCCTGAGCTTCTCTGTTCAAACTTCTTGAGGACCATTTTAAGCTCAATATGTGTTTAGGGGATCCGGAGTACTTTGTCGATGCCCCAAGACGTAGCATACTTCTTCATTGTTAATTCAGGCATAGCAAGACTGCTGTATGCCCCACTTTGATCAAAATTTGAGCCGCCCTTTTCGGGTTTTCAACTCAAATCCCCTTTGGTCTCAAGGCGCCCTTTGCGGGTTTTCACCTTGGCCTCTCCTTTTTCTTCTTTTTTCTTTCTTTTCCTTTTTTGTTTTTGTTTTTTTTTTGTTTTTGTTTTTGTTTTTTTTACTCATTGGAAAACTTCTTATTGAATTCTGAATTCACCTGGATTAGGCGAGTTCTTGCTATCTATCTCGAGACAATATCCATGCTTCCCCAAAACAGCCTTCTTTGTTTGCATAAAGTCCTTCCCAGTTTGGCATCCACTTTCTTCTAAAGTCCCTTTTGCATGGGAAAAATCTTCTTCAAAGCCCTATCATGAAATTTTCTAGGGCGAATCATTTTTGTTGTGAGCTCGCATTATCTCGTACCGTGATGAGATAGTTTTTAACATTTTCTCTTTACATTCAACTCGATCATATTGAGATTGGATCCATTCGCCTCATCTGATTTCAGCTCTGAAGGAATTCGACTCCAATGGGCAAAACCAATGAGAAATGTGTTGCCCCGGACAATCTTGGCCAACGTTTGATAAGCATAGAGGGTAAATAGTAACTTCTGTATTCCAATCTTTACAAGTCTCGGTCTTTTTATGATCTTTTGTTTTTCTTTTTGGTTGCTTTTTGCTTTGCAGCGATATGTGGCACCTAATCTTTGAACAGACCGCACTTTTGACATTGTGCGGTTGAATGTGATCTTTTTGACTTTTTTTTATTCTTTCTTTCTTTTTTCTTTTTTCTCTTTTTTTTGTTCTGATGACTATCGACTTTGTAATATTGGCACATGAAGTGACTTTTACCATCTTAATGAAGTAACCGACATCTACGAAAATGAATCGATGTTGGCTAGAAGCTTTTGATGAGGCTGTCTTGGTAACATCCATTCCCCACATATAGGAAATCTTATTTTCGCATTGAGCTAAGCTTTGATCTTCATCTCCTTCCTTGGCTCGCGACGCAGGATCTTTTTTTCATCCAATATTAACAAATCAGAAGATATGTTACAATTTCTGTCATCTTCAAAGTCTTAAGATCCCTTAGACCCATATTTCATTCAAAAAGGGAGTCAGTAACAGCGTCGCCCATGTCATTGATATTTGGGGACCCATTGCGGGTACGAAGGTAAATTCTAAAAATGATTATTTGTATGGTATGATAAAGAATGAAAGAATATCTAAATAGTAATCCAAAGTACGAAAGAATCTATAAATAGAAAGAATGGAAAAATATTTGCTCAAAAAGATGCATTTCATTGAAATAAGGATTACGAACACAAGCCTATTTCACAAAATGACTCTTATTACTTCTAGATCGAAAGCAATAAGCATGTTTTGAATATTACTCTAGATTAGCCTTAAAAATACACGTCTCTTCCAGTCCTATTGTTCAAAACACTCTCAAGTATATAAAGGCCGATGCTTGGAAAACTTTTATTCCTTGGTTCACTCTTTGGATATGCCATTGGTGTTCTGACTTCCCGATTTCTAGGCCTCTGATGACTTCTTTAAGGAATCACAACTCTTTTGCCCCTTCCTTCAATTATCGCAACCTACTGCTCCGGTCGACTCATCGAACTTCAAAACCCCTATTTTAATAAGCCTCTCCACCAAGTTCTTAAATGCAATGCAGTTATCGATTGAGTGACCCATTATTCTCGCGTGATACTCGCATTGAGCATTCGAATCATACCATTTGGGGTATGGGGGTTGTATTGGTTCCATGTAATGAGGAGCCACCATATGTGCATCAAATAGGCTTTGATACAACTCCCTATATGTCATCGGAATTGGTGTAAACTGGAGTTGCTTTGCACTAGATTCTTGTTTTGATGAGCCCTGATGACCAGTGGTCATAGCCCTCAGTTGATCTGCAGTGACTGATTTGGAATGCTTGCTCAAGCTATTCACTTCATTTTCCCTATTTCTCGGGGCTGATCTTTTGACACCTTCTCATGCCTCTATCCTTCCACTTTTTATGGCATTCTCAATCATTTCTCTAGTCATTACGACATCTGAGAAGCTCTTCGTAGCGCTCCCTAGCATATGAGTGATAAACGGGGCCTTCAGTGTATTAATAAAGAGCATTGTGGTCTCTTTCTCTAGAAGTGGTGGCTAGACTTGGATGGCAACCTCTCTCCTCCGCTGCGCATACTGTCTAAAACTTTCATTTACCCTTTTCTCCATGTCTTGAAGAGTAATCCTATCGGGAGTCATGTTTGTCACATGACTATACTGCTTCATAAACGCTTGAGCCAAATCTCTCCATGAGTCAATTCTGGCACGACTCAACTGGTTATACCATTTAGCCGCGGCTCCCACCAGGCTATCCTGGAAGCAATGAATCAGCAGTTGGTCATTGCTAATGTATCCCGTCATTCTTCTACAAAACATGGTAATATGAGCCTCGGAGCACCTTGTCCCATTATACTTACCAAATTCAGGCATTTTGAACTTGTATGGGAGCACCAAGTCTAGGACCAAGCTTAAATCTTTGGCGTCAATTTCGTAACAGTTACCAGCACTTTCGATCGCTTTAAACTTCTCCTCCAACCGTTTATATCTATCTTCTAGCTGTTTTGGCAATTCTACTTTTGTCCTCTCTCCTTCAGCTATTTCATCCAAATCAGGGACATTAGTAATGATTGGATTATTTCCTGAACCTGGGCCAGTTTGGAGGTTTGCTGAAGCATCAGCTTGGAATTGTTGAGGCCTGACTGTGATAGATGGCCTTTGTACAGTCACTTTAGGTAGTGTTTGCACGTGTGGTGGAGTAAAATCTTGGGGATATTGATGATACTCAGTATTCTCCTCAATATTAATCATGGGGTTCTTTCCTTTATCCATAAGCCCCTTCAACAACTCTGTCATCTGAGTCATCATATTTCCCTGAGCTTCCATCATTTTGTCCATCATATCCTGCTGAATCTTAGTGAGCTGCTCTTGCATTTGCTGTTGAAGTTTTTCTTGCATCTCCCTTTGGAGTTGTTCAAGTTTTTCTAATCTCTGATCCATGTCCTTCGTCTTGGCTCGGGTACCGTAGGGATGTTTGGTTTTACCGGTGTCCAGGTTAATGCTGAAATAATTTCAACCAATCAGGGTCTGCTCATGAAATCTAATGCATATGATGTAATGCCATGTGAATGCATGCCATGGATGCAAAAGGTGTCGATTCTAATTCAATTTCCATTAGAAAACTTTTCTAGAGGGCAAAATTCTTTACATGAAACAGATTACAAATATACGGACAACCGTATTGTATTCCATTTTATGACAAACTTTCTAATTTGGTAATCGAATACGAATCGACACTCTTTTAGATATGAGATGATATGTGATGTGATCACAACCAAAACAAAATGAAACACATTAGTAAGAGATAAAAGTAAACAAAAAGAAACCATGAGAGTACTTATTCAGATGACCACTATGGTTTATTACAAAGACCATTCGTGGTGGGCTTTTAGGGTTTACTATATGTGGTTTAGTTCTAAGGAATAGGTACCTGAACCAGCAGATTCCTCAATCTTCACCCATTATAGGCTCATATGGATTGAGCTCAGTTCAGGGGAATACATTTCCCAATGACCATGCGGAGATGAAAATCTCACGAAGCACATAGGTACAGATGTATCCCGAAGCAGTCCACTAGCCCATGCGGAGGTGAAAACCTCACGAAGGCATAGTTTCTCACTCCCACTTAAAGGTGTAACCACAACGGTCATGCAATGCCAAAGTATTTTATGAGACCCGACATTATTGCAATCATAGCACAAATAAATGCATCAAAAAAAATATGATTTTCCAAAACAATTTTCCAAATTTTCAATCAAAAGGACAAAAATTAATCAATTTATGGCCTGACTCTCAACCAATCCCCAGCGGAGTCGCCAAGTTTTCGAAACCATTTTTTTCTCGTGTTTTGAAAAATGGGAATCGACTTTAGAAAATATGGAGTCGCCACCAATCCTTTTTGTTTAGGTGTGATCGGGTCACCTATAAAATAAATCTTGGTCTACGAATTTCAAGAAGAAAATAGGTTCGGGAGTCGGTTACGTGCAAGGAAGGATTAGCACCCTCGCAACGCCCAAAATTAGTACCAAATTGATTAATTGATGTCCTAATGTTGAAAAGTTTGAAATGATTTTGAAATTCTGTTCTTTTTTTTATAATTTTAAATAACTTGATTGAATATTGAGATTCCCTTGTTACGAAGGAATAGAGTATCACATCCAGCACGATTGGATACGACAATCTGAGTCCTCGAATTCGAGATCATCTCCAAAATTCTCCAAGCACATGTATTAAAATTTTGAAAGGGTATTTGGTTATTTGGACAAACAAAAATCACACCCAGCACGATTGGGCACGATTTCTTCGAATTTCTAAACGCACAAATATTACCTTATTTTGAAAATATGGACAAAATTTGAAAGGATGTTCGTTTATTTGGTCAAACAAGAAACCACACCCAGCACGATTGGGCACGATTTCTTCGAATTTCCAAACGCACAAATATTACCTTATTTTGAAACTTTAAATAAGTGATTTAAAAAACGACTCAAAATGCTTTTATTGAATCATGAGAAACAGTAATATACAATGAAAGAATAATATGCGAATATAACATTTATACAAATGGATGACAAGAAAAATAATATGAATATACAATTCAATATAAAATCAATAATCTCACAACTCTTATTTTGGAAATACCAACATTATTAATTAAGAAATAACGAAAGCTAAAAATATAGCTAAGTGAAAACGAGTTAAACTTAAATATAGCATATTTAAAAATAATAAGCAAATAATACGTGTCAATTTAAGTAATATATGTAAATAAATAAAAGAAACTTAATATACAATAATGTGCATATAAAGATAATAATAATATATAAACATGTATAGAATAAGTAAATACAATTTTGAAGAAATAAATTATACACATAATAGATATATAAAATAATATAAAATATATACATAAAAATAATTTAATATAAATAATATGTATATATAAAAAGTATATATATAGAATTAATGAAAATAACATGTAAATAAAATAAATAATAGCAAAAACAATTTAAAATCTTTTATATTAAATATTAATTAAAAGAATAATTAAAGAGATCAATAAACAGATAAGTAACTAAATAATTTAAGGATTATATTGAAAATCAGAACGAAAATAAAGGGCTAAAAGGCAATAAATCAAAAATGAAATCTAAAAGGGTTAAAACACAAGGTGCGTAAATTAAAGAGGATTAAAAGCGCAATTTTCCCAAGTTGTTAAGCGCAACGTTTAAATAGGAGCTAGATTAAAACTGCGACAAATTACTGGGCAAAATTTAAAAAAATGAAAAGAAATGAAAGGGCCTAATTCGAATAGCGGTAGCGAAAAGGAAGGATCGACGCAACAAATATCCCAAAATTTAAGAAGGCGCAAATCCTTCCTTTGGATCGGGTCGAGCACGCGGGTTAAGCACCAAATGGTGTCGTTTTGGCACCTGAACACCAAAGACCCAAACGACGCCATTTTATTTGCTGTTAAAACCTAAAAAAAGAATGGCAATCTGCCATTTCCCAAAAACCCGAAAAAAATCCTTCAACAGGTTTCGAAACCCATTTTCTTAAAACTTTCAGCCTCTTCATCTTCTCAGTCGACTCGTGGGCATCATCGGTGCTTAATGCACCTCCACCGCCGTCGCAACCAGACCCAGGATCCGCGACCCTTAGATCAGAGAGGTAAAACCTGGTTAGACTAAATCGATACCAAACAACAGGTATGAACCCTTTTCTTTTGTTTGTTTTACTTTTATTGAAAACAGAAACGAAACGGAAAAAGAAAAAATCGGAATAGAAAGCAACCTTCTTTCATTAAATCTCTTTCTGTATTTCTTTGTATATTCGTAGATCGTGAAGAGCCCCCGTTACAGATATTTTCTTCGGTTTTTATAGCCGAAAAGAAAAATAAAATACAATATTCTCTTTTTCTCTCTGCTTTGCTATTGTATTCGTCTGATTTGCAGGTACGAAAGAGGCGTACGGAGGCGTGGACGTGGCGCGTACGGAGGCTGTGCGCTGGAGGCTACGGGGTGCGCGTGGTGACGTGGAGGTGTACGGAGGCCGTACGCGCGGACGTGGCGGACGCTGGAAGCTTGCGGCGCTGGAGGCTGCGGCGCAAAAAGGGGAACCCTAGGATTTCCTGGTTGTTGTTGTTTTTTTAGTAATTTGGGCTAGGTTAGACATTGGGCTGTGTATTGGGTCTATTGGACCTGCTGTTAAACTTTTGGGTCATTGTAATCCTTTTGGTTTTGTAAAAAAATTGTTTCTGGACTGTTTAAAAGACTTTTGTTATTTTTATGGTTTAATGGATTGGTTAATGGGCCTCGGGCAAATTTTGGGCCCTACAATCCCTCATCCAATCTCTCAACCCCCCAATTCGAATCCCATTCAACTTCCCAATTTGAATTCTTCTCAACCACCTTAGTGTTTCAGTCAATCCACAACACCTCCCACGGCACAGCAGGAAAATAAATACTCCCTTGCCTCCACGAAGAATCGAACCTCAGTCCACTGGCATAGGTAACACGCCACTTACCCCCTAGACCAGCAGGCTTTTTATGTCTTGTTATACACACAATAATTTAAAAGCCTACTAACTATAGGCAAGGGTTTATTCTTTAAAAACAAAACTTTTTGCGCAAGCCCAGGCTTGAACCCAAGACTTCTCAGACACTACCAAACACACCCAAATCACTTAACCACTGAAGCAGACATGTATTTATTTTACAAACATACAAAAATAAATACCTACATTTTGGGGCGTTACAACTCTAACCCCCTAAAAAAAATTTCAGCCTCGAAATTTACCTGATCAAAATATATGAGGGCATTGTTGACGCATCGCCTCTTCAGGTTCCCACGTGGCCTCCTCTGAACTGTGATTGTGCCACTGGTAAACCGAAATAGTAACATATTTTAATCCCACATTTAGTATGTTTTTGGATGATTTATCCCTTGATTTATGTAAAAAGGTGCTCTTAATCCTTTCTTTTCATGTCTTATACTTAGAAAAGCATCAGGGGACGAAAAGAACGCAAAACGGGCTTAAAACGGGACAAATGGGGCAAAGCATGAAATCGACACTGCCTGGACCAAAGATCACACGACCGTGCCTCCTTAAAAGATCTCAAACACGGCCTGGACCACGATTTACACGGCCGTGCCTCATCAACAAAGTCCACACGGCCTGACCACGATTCACACGGGCGTGTGCCATGATTGTGCCCCTGCCGCGGCCAAGAGGAGTTTTACTCGGATTTGGATGCTTGGAGGCAAAGAAACACACTCCAAAGTCTAATTAAACCCCCAATTAGGAATTACACTCAAATTAGCATACTTGGAGGCCAAGTAACACATCTCAAAGCCTATATAAACACCCTAGGGGGCAACTTAATCGGGGAGTTCGGCAGAAGCCTTCTGCCAGGGCTTTTGTCAGGGCGGTTAGCTAGGCCAAGGAGCCAAGCCGAAAAGGTCAGAGTTGTGGGAATCACTCGAAGGTAGCCAGTTGATCCATCTCAAGAAGTCGGGATTTTACTCGAGACGGTGGATCTCTCCTTCAATTCTTTCAGGGAGTTTTAGGGATTTCTTATGTTTTGTTTTATATTTTCTCTTGAGATGTTTTCTTATTTAGTTATGAACTAAATCCTTCAGATACCTGAAGGGGATGAAACCTATGATGAATCTTGTTATTATTTTCTAAATTATATGATAAATACTTAGTTTGTTCTTAATTATGTGAGCTTTATCCAAATTTAATGTGCTTAGGTGGAGGAGGAATAGACCCTGCCTAAGAGGAGATCTAGCATAATTAAGCGAAGTTGATCGCACGCCTAGAGATAGGGTGACGAGATTTTGCCGAATTAGGGTGAAACCTAATATGGGAGTCCATAGATCAATTTACTGCTATTCTAGAGGGCTATTATAAGAGAACGAGAGTTCCACTAAGTAACTTAGGGTTAGACGTTATTCGCCTCGAGAGAGGGTTTAATATACGTTAGGTAGTCTTACGGATCAAACAAAGTAAATAAATCATATGGTTCAGTGATAGATAACAAGTGAAGTCTAGGTGGATTCTTCCTGAGGGTATCATATAAATCAACTGAGTTTTTCTAAAATTTATCTCCCCAATTTTAGTCTTTTTTCGTCTTTGTGTCCTTAGCTTAGTAGTTCGTTAATTTTAGATTAAAAGTAACTTCACTTATTTTAGGTTAAATAATAAAAAGAAAGTTAGTATTAGTACTTTTAGTTCCTTTGGGTTCGATAATCTGGTCTTGCCTAAGCTATACTCTTTGTTCGATAGGTACACTTGCCTTTAATCGTTGTCGAGTTAGTTTCGTGTTCGATCGTTCTTTTATAAATTTTAAAGCTCGATTCACACGATCATCCACGATGACCTTAACGATGGGATAGACTTCTTCATCAACACTTTCACATCACGATCTAAAATCAACCGGTTCCTCCTCAAAAGTCAGGTCTGGTCTAACCTCAATCTCCTCAGTCGATATCACGTGTGTAGGATTAGAGCGATAAAACCTCAGCATAGAGACGTGGAACACATTGTGAATCCGATCCAACTCTGGAGGTAACTCAAGTTGATAGGCAACCGGTCCCACACGCTTCAGTATGCGATAAGGCCAAATAAACCTAGGGCTCAACTTGCCCTTCCGTCCAAATCTCCGTACCTTCTTCCATGGCGAGACTTTGAGAAAAACGAAGTCCCTCACGGAATACTCAATCTCTTTGTGCTTCAAATTCGCATACGATTTCTTTCTGTCAGATGCCGCCTTCAATCGATCCTGAATTATTCTAACTTTGTCATCGGTAGGGGGTACTTATTCTTAATAGTCAATTTATTCAGTTGCCGATAGTCGATGCACATACGCATGGATCTATCCTTCTTTTTCACAAATAACACTGGTGCTCCCCATAGAGACACACTATGGCGGATGAACCCTCGATCCAGTAACTCTTGAATCTGAACCTTAAGCTCCACTAGCTCCTTCAGTGCCATTCTATAGGGAGCGATAGACACCAGAGCTGTACCCGTTAGGAGCTCAATCCCAAATTCAACTTCACGGTTTGGAGGTAGTCCAGGTAGTCTAGGTAGTTCATCTGGAAAAACATCCAAAAGATCTTTGACTGTTCTAATATCTGTAACAGACGAAACCTCGGATTCAATAACAACGATGTAGGCTATATACGCCTCACCACCCTTACGAACCAACTTCTCAGCCTTCAGGGCAGAAATCACATTTGACAAATAATTCTGACGCTCCCCTATTACTACCACCTCATCACCCTTCACAGTTTTCAGTACCACCCGTTTCGTAGCACAATCCAAATTCACTTGATGCTTAACCAGCCAATCCATGCCCAGTATTAAGTCGAATTCTCCAAAAGTAAGTTCCATTAAATTCGCCAAAAAGATGGTTTCTTGAACCTCCAAAGGTACATCTCTACATAATTTGTTTACCTTAACTGACTGTCCTAAAAGACTCAACACAGTAACCTCACTCGCAGTGGTTTCAACCATTATACCCAAAGTCTCAGACATCGAGTCTCAGACATCGAGCATGCTATATACGAATGCGTAAACCCAAAATCAATCAGTGCAGTATAAGGTACACTATGGATAAAAAAACATACCAGTAATAACATCCGGGGCGTCTCCATCCTCTCGGTGACGTGCAGTATAAACCAGAGCTGGCTGCCTCGCCTCAGTATGACCAGCACCTTTGCCCGGTGCTTCATGACCTCGGCCCATACAATTTCCATCTTTGGCCTGACCACGGCCTCTCGATGGCTGCTGAACACCTCTCGGCGGCTGAACAGTACCTGTAACAGTCTGGTTTATACCCTAGTTGGAACAGTGGTTTCGGGACCATAAATTCAAATCCGTATAATATTTTAATAGTATTTTTTGTGTCTCTGTTATGTGATTATGCATGTGCTAAAGTTACGTAAGATAATTTGTCCGTTTGTATGCTTAATCTGATAAAAGGATTAAATAGCATTGAAGGCAAAATTTGCATGCTTTATGAAAATATACCTATTTGATGTGGCTTTTTAATAAGGAGGCCTTATGAGGCAATTGTGCCAATATTTAGATAGTGGATGGACAAAGGACAAGAATGCCCTTAATGTATGTTTGTTTTAGTTATTAAATGAAAGGTTAATATGGTAAAATGTGTATTAACATACTTATAATAAACAAAAGAAATAGATAGTGGCATTTGTTCATCCATATTGCCGAATTTTGAAGGAAAGAAAAGAAAGAAATCTAGTTTGGGCATTCGGCCACTTCTAAGCTCAATTTAAGGTATGATTTTGATATGGTTTTTGATAATTTTTACGTTTTTACAATCGTTGCTTAGTCTACTATCAAGCCCATGTCTCAATTTTGTGTATTGATGTTATTCATGAGAAATGCCATTGATACTATGTTGAGCTTTGTGATGATTTATGGTGTTAAATGAAAGATTTGAGCTAGATGAACATACTTTGTTCTTGAATTTTTGATGAATTTAGCTAAATTGGGCTAAATTGAGAAAATGGTAACTTGAAGGACTAAATTGAAAATTTGATGGAAAATATGGGCTTGTATGATATGTATGAATATTCGGGTAAGCATATGTATGTAATGATTTTGTGAATTTAATGTTTTGAGAAAAATGGACTAAATTGATAAATTGTGCAAATATGAGGGTTAATTTGCAAATAGCCCTACTTGTGTGTCCTTGGATTGAATTGGATAAATTAGTGAATAAAAGAGTTAATTCTTGATTTGTATAGATCAAGAATAGAGGAAAACGGATTTAGATCACAGAAAAGCGAAAGTAACCGAGTAGCCGTTTCTATTTCCGATAAATCGAATCCGAGGTAAGTCATATTGCAAATAAATGTAATTGTATTGAGTTAAGCATATTCATATGCCTATTATTGATATTAAATGCTTATGAGTTGTAATGCAAATGATTTTCGAGATAAGATCGACTTAGCGACAATGTCCGAGAAGTCCCGTACGAACCTAGAAATACATAGGTATCTATTCTTTTTTTATCATATAAGACCACGTCCGGCACGTTGGCGTTGATTTGACATTCGTGTAAGACCACGTCTGGGACGTTGGCATTTACAACTATTCTGAGCTTTCTGAGTATCCTATTAGGTTCCTATCAGTTCAACAGGCAAGTCTGAGATACGAATGGTTAAGTGAATGGTATATCCGTTTCAGGTACGTTGATTTATACACTAAGTGTGTATATAAGGTAAGTACCTATGTGATCTTACTATGATGATTATGTATATTGGAATAACATTATGATATATGAAAGTGAGCATGAATGAGCTATGTTTATATAAGACTTTTGAATTGATGAATGTGACAAATATGGCCAAGTACATGGATCAAAGCATATATGTGATAGTTTGTTAAGTCATTAAGAAGTGCCAATGTACCTATGTATATATATGCCTTTCATACTAAGTTTGTTTGTATTATGACTTACTAAGCTTTTGGAAAGCTGACTCTGTGTGTGTGTTTTCTCTGTTCTATAGGTCGTCAAAGCTACCGAAGGCTCGGGACCGTCAAGGATCGTCATCACACTACTAAACTCATTTTGGTACACTTTGGATATGTATATAGCTAGATATGGCATGTATAGGCTAGTATTTGATATGAGTTTGTTATTTGAACTTAGCCATGTGATTTGGCTAGTTATGAGTTGAGAATTTGCTTGAATGAATGTGATATGTGAGGTATGTTTGGCATGGTTATTTGATACATGAAATGGTCAAGTTTTGATTAAGCAAATGAATGAATTATGCTTGTGATGAGATGAGTTTTAGTCTTGTAATTTGGATGGTTATTTTGGTATGTTCTTGGTTGCCATAAAGGCATGAGATGTCTTGATGATTTTGCTTGTAAGTAAGACCCATTGGGTGGCATTTTGGCCTTGCAAATGGCCTATAATGTCACACGGTTGTGGCACACGGGCGTGCCTAGTGACCGTGGAGCTAAGTCAGTGGCTAGCTTAGGAGCACACGGCCAAGACACACGGGCGTGTCTAGTAGCCGTGTGAAAAAGTCAATATATGGCCTTAGAGTACACGACCTTAGCACACGAGGTGCTTGGTGGCCGTGGATGTGAAGCCAGATTCGACCACGGCCAAGGTACACGGGCGTGCTTGGTGGCCGTGAATGTGATGCCAGATTCGACCACGGCCAAGGTACACAGGCGTGCTTGGTGGCCATGGAGCAAAGTCAGTTTTGACCACGGGGAGGACACACGGGTGTGTCTTGCAGCCGTGGGAGGCACATGGCCTGCTTACACGGGCGTGTAACCCCTGTATCTTCGAAAAGTTTTAAATTTTTAAGAATGTTTGTATGTGTTTCGGTTTAGTCCCGACCCTATTTCTAAGCATGCTTAAGGTCTCGATGACCTACTTAAGGGACACTATGATTGAAATAGATGAACGGTTGTATGGAATTTTCTGTAAATGTTTCCGATCTGTCCGGTAACACCTTTAACCCTAGTCTGGCGACGGATACGGGTTAGGGGTGTTACATTTGGTTGGTATCAGAGCTACGGTTTAGTCGATTCTCGGACTAACGTAGCGTGTCAGAGTCTAGCTATACATGCCATATTTCTGAATTGTGATAGTGTGATGAATCCTGACGTATAAATGTGATTTCTGTATAGTAATGGATCTCGAAAGAGCCGTAGCTGACGACGTAGAAAGTAATGCACCTGCTCCCGTGCAAGGGACAGCGCCGTCAGATCCGAGACCGACTACTAGCGATCAAGGGGAAGAAGCTAAACAAGATTTCTTCCAGATGATGAGTGAATGGTTCACTCAATTCGTAAAGAATAACCCGACTGTTTCACAACCCTCGCCCCCGGTTAATCCCCCTCAAACCTCAGTTGTGCCTCCGGTGATGGATATAAATCTGTTGAACAAGCCTCCGGTTGACAAAATCCGTAAGTATGGGGCTAAAGAGTTCTGGGCTACTAATGATGATGATGCTGAGAAGGCAGAGTTTTGGTTAGAAAACACGATCCGGGTATTCGATGAGATGTCTTTGACTCCGGAAGAATGCATAAAATGTGTTGTATCTTTGCTTCGAGGCGCGGCTTATCAGTGGTGGAAAACTTTGATCTCTGTTTTTCCAAAGGAACGGGTGACATGGGATTTCTTTCAAATTGAGTTCCGAAAGAAATATATTAGTGAGAGATTCATTGATCAGAAACGAAAGGAATTTTTGGAATTAAAACAAGGCCGTATGACTGTTACGGAATATGAACGAGAGTTTGTGAGATTGAGTCAGTATACTCGAGAATGTGTATCATCTGAAGCAATAATGTGTAAAAGATTCGAAGATGGTCTTAATGAAGATATTCGCCTGTTACTCGGGATATTAAAAATAAAGGAGTTCGTTGTACTCGTTGATCGAGCGTGAAAAGCTGAAGCACTCGGGAAAGATAAAAAGAAAGCCGAGTCTGAAGTTAGAGATATGAGAAAGAGATTTCAGAATAGATCGTTTCAATCCACTTCAAAGAAATTTAGAGATGATCAAAGCCGTTCGAGAGGTAATATGGGATATTCAAATAGAAATCGAGATAGATCACAAATAAGTTTCAAAGCCCCAGCAACTTCAGTGGCAAGTGTTGGGAATGTACGATCCGAGAAACCAGAGTGTAAGCATTGTGGGAAAAGACATTCGAGAAGCTGTAGAATGAATGACAGAGCTTGTTTTAGATGTGGATCACTTAATCATTTTATCCGTGATTGCCCTGAGTCTGTCGAGCTTGAGAATGTTCAAAATCTGAGATCTGATAATGCACCTGTGAGAGGTAGACCTTCGAGGAATGTAAGGAATGTCAGTGGTAGTCAGAGAACTATGAGAGAGATTGTTGCGAGATCCGAAGCTAGAGCGCCATCCAGAGCATATGCTATTTGAGCTCGTGAGGAAGCTTCTTCACCAGATGTTATAACAGGTACTTTTACACTTTATGATACTTTTGTGATTGCATTGATAAACCCTGGTTCTACGCATTTGTATATATGCATGAATTTAGTGTTCAGTAAGACTTTGCTAGTAGAGTCTACAGAGTTTGTTATAAAAGTATCGAACTCCTTAGGTAAAAGTGTCCTGGTTGACAAAGTATGCAAGAACTGTCCATTAATGTTTCGAGATATTTGTTTCCCTGCTGATTTGATGCTTTTGCCATTTGATGAGTTTGATATCATTCTGGGTATGGACTAGTTGTTTTCGCATGATGCTATTGTGAACTGTAAAAGAAAGACTATTGATTTGAGATGTCCGAATGATGAAATTGTAGGGATTGAATCTAATGATTTGAATGGTTTGTCTGCTGTGATATCTGTATTGAAAGCTCAACGTTATGTGAAAAAGGGTTATGAGGCATATTTTGCTTATGTGATTGATTCGAAAGTGCCTGAGAAGAAAGTCGAATCAGTGCCTATTGTCTGTGAGTTTTCTGATGTATTCCCTGAAGAGTTACCGGGTTTGCCTCCGATTCGTGAAGTTGAGTTTGGTATTGAGTTGTTACCTGGTACTACACCTATATCGATAGCTCCGTATAGAATGGCACCAACAGAGTTTAAAGAGTTAAAGTCACAGTTGCAAGAATTGATCGATAGAGGGTTTGCTAGACTGAGTTTCTCGCCTTGGGTGCTCTGCTTACATTTGTGAAAAAGAAAGATGGCACGATGAGAATGTGCATCGATTATCGTCAGTTGAATAAAGTGACCATAAAGAACAAATATCCGTTGCCTAGGATTGACGATTTGTTTGATCAGTTAGAATGAGCTACTGTGTTTTCGAAGATAGATCTGAGATCGGGTTATTATTAGTTGCGAGTAAAAGATTCGAATATACCGAAAATTGCTTTCAGAATGAGGTACGGGCATTACGAGCTTTTAGTTATGCCATTTGGACTAACCAATGCTCCTGCTATTTTTATGGATTTGATGAACAGAATTTTTAGACCGTATCTAGATCGATTTGTTGTTGTATTCATTGATGACATTCTGATTTATTCACGTGATGAAACTAAACATGCTGAGCATCTGAGAATCGTATTGCAAACTCTGCGAGAAAAGAAATTGTATGCGAAATTCAGCAAATGTGAATTCTGGTTGCATGAAGTTAGTTTTCTGGGGCATATTGTGTCAGCTTCTGGTATTCGAGTTGATCCGAGCAGGATTTCTACTATACTGGATTGGAAACCCCCGAAGAACATATCTGAAGTCCGTAGTTTTCTGGGGTTAGCTGGTTATTACCGTCGATTTGTGAAAGGATTTTCAGTGATAGCTACTCCGTTGACTAGATTGCTTCAGAAAGATGTTAGATTTGAATGGTCGAACAAATGCCAGAAAAGTTTTGATCAGTTGAAAACTCATAATGAAGCTTGGTGTTAGTACAACCAGAATCGGGCAAAGAATTTGTGATTTACAGTGATGCTTCATTAAACGGTCTGGGATGTGTTTTGAAGCAGGAAGGCAAAGTTGTAGCTTATTCTTCGAGACAATTGAAGCCGCATGAAAAGAACTATCCGATGCATGACCTTGAGTTAGCTGCGATTGTGTTTGCACTTAAGATCTGGCGCCATTATCTGTACGGTGAAAAATGTCATGTATTTTCATATCATAAAAGTTTGAAATATGTGGTGACTCAGAAAGATTTGAACCTACGTCAAAGAAGATGGCTGGAACTGTTAAAAGATTATGAACTTGTGATAGATTATCATCCGGGTAAAGCAAATGTTGTTGCTGATGCATTGAGTAGAAAATCATTATTTGCACTATGTGCTTTGAATGCTCAGTTAGATATGTCTGATGATAGCTCTGTGATAGCTAAATTAAAAGCGAAATTATTGTTTATACAGCAAATATGTGATGCTCAAAAATCTGATAATGAGTTATTAGCAAAACGAGCTCAGTGTGATTCGAGTTATGAATCTGAATTTCGAGTGGTTGATGATTGCTTGAGATTTCGAGATCGTATCTGTGTTCCGGGAAATTCGAAATTGATTCAGTTGATTTTGAGTGAAGCACATAATAGTCATCTATCTGTTCATCCAGGGAGTACTAAAATGTACCATGATTTGAGGTGACACTATTGGTGGTCTGGTATGAAGCGTGATATTTTTGACTTTGTTTCAAAATGTTTAATCTGTCAGCAAGTCAAAGCTGAACATCAAGTTCCGTCTGGGTTGCTACAACCGATTCTAATTCCTGAGTGGAAATGGGATAGAGTGAAAATGGATTTTGTTTCTGGTTTGCCTTATACTCAGAGAAAGAAAGATGCGATATGGGTCGTAGTTGATCGATTGACGAAATCTACCCATTTTATTCAGGTAAGATCTGACTATTCACTTGATAGATTAGCCGAGCTTTATATTTCTGAGATTGTTAGATTGCACGGGGTGCCACTATCTATTGTGTCAGATAGGGACTCGAGATTTACATCGAGGTTCTGGAAGAAATTGCAAGAAGCTTTAGGCACGAAACTGCATTTCAGTACAGCTTTTCATCCGCAAACAGATGGTCAATCCGAGCGGATTATTCAGATTCTTGAAGTTATGTTAAGATGTTGTATACTTGAGTTTAATGGTTCGTGGGAACAATATTTGCCATTGATTGAATTTGCATACAATAATAGTTTTTAGTCGAGCATCAAAATGGCACCATATGAAGCTTTGTACGGACGTAAATGTCGTACACCTCTGTATTGGACTGACCTCAGTGAAAGTAAGCTACATGGGGTCGATTTGGTAAAAGACTCAGAACAGAAAGTGAAATTGATCCGAGATTGTTTGAAAGCAGCATCTGATCGTTAGAAGTCTTATGCAGACTTAAAACGAAAAGATATAGAATTTAAGATCGGCGACAAAGTGTTTCTGAAAGTGTCACCATGGAAGAAAATACTTCGTTTCGGACGTAAAGGCAAGTTGAGTCCGAGATTCATCGGGCCGTATGAAATCATTGAGCGAGTTGGACCTGTTGCATATCGATTGTTGTTGCCTTCCGAGCTAGAAAAGATACATAATGTATTCCATGTTTCGATGCTCCGTAGATATCGATCCGATCCATCACATTCGATTGCTCCATCTGAAATTGAAATCCGATCTGATATGTCATACGAAGAAGAACCGATCCGTATCTTAGCTCGTGAAGTAAAAGAGTTGAGAAATAAGAAAATTCCGTTAGTAAAAGTATTAGGAAATGTCACGGAATAGAAGAGGCTACGTGGAAGCCGAAAGATTCCATGAAACAGCAATATCCGACTTTGTTTAATGGTAAGATTTTTGGGGACAAAAATCCCTAAGGGGGGAGAATTGTAACAGTCCGGTTTATACCCTAGTCGGAACAGTGGTTTCGGGACCACAAATTCGAGTCCGTATAATATTTTAATAGTATTTTCTGTGTCTCTGTTATGTGATTATGCATGTGCTAAAGTTTCGTAAGATAATTTGTTCGTTTTTATGCTTAATCTGATAAAAGGATTAAATAGCATTGAAGGCAAAATTTGCATGCTTTATGAAAATATACCTATTTGATGTGGCTTTTTAATAAGGAGGCCTTATGAGGCAATTGTGCCAATATTTAGATAGTGGATGGACAAAGGACAAGAATGCCCTTAATGTATGTTTGTTTTAGTTATTAAATGAAAGGTTAATATGGTAAAATATGTATTAACATACTTATCATAAACAAAAGAAATAGATAGTGGCATTTGTTCATCCATATTGCTGAATTTTTAAGGAAAGAAAAGAAAGAAATCTAGTTGGGGCATTCGGCCACTTCTAAGCTCAATTTAAGGTATGATTTTGATATGGTTTTTGATAATTTTTACGTTTTTACAATCGTTGCTTAGTCTACTATCAAGCCCATGTCTTAATTTTGTGTATTGATGTTATTCATGAGAAATGCCATTGATACTATGTTGAGCTTTGTGATGATTTATGGTGTTAAATGAAAGATTTGAGCTAGATGAACATACTTTGTTCTTGAATTTTTGATGAACTTAGCTAAATTGGGCTAAATTGAGAAAATGGTAACTTGAAGGACTAAATTGCAAATTTGATGGAAAATATGGGCTTGTATGATATGTATGAATATTCGGCTAAGCATATGTATTTAATGATTTTTTGAATTTAATGTTTTGAGAAAAATGGACTAAATTGATAAATTGTGCAAATGTGAGGGTTAATTTGCAAATAGCCCTAATTGTGTGTCCTTGGATTGAATTGGATAAATTAGTGAATAAAATAGTTAATTTTGGATTTGTATAGATCAAGAACAGAGGAAAACAGATTTAGATCGCGGAAAAGCGAAAGTAACCGAGTAGCCGTTTCTATTTCCGATAAATCGAATCCGAGGTAAGTCATATTGCAAATAAATGTAATTGTATTGAGTTAAGCATATTCATATGCCTATTGTCGATATTAAATGCTTATGAGTTGTAATGCAAATGATTTCCGAGATAAGATCGACTTAGCGACAATGTCCGAGAAGTCTCGTACGAACCTATGAATACATAGGTATCTGTTCTGTTTTATCATATAATACCACGTCCGGCACGTTGGCGTTGATTTGAAATTCGTGTAAGACCATGTCTGGGACGTTGGCATCGATATCATCTTTTTGTGTAAGACCACGTCTGGGACGTTGGCATCGATATGAGCTTTTCGTGTAAGACTACGTCTGGAACGTTGTCATCGATATTATCTTTTCGTGTAAGACCATGTCTGGGACATCGGCATCATATTGATTTGTATAAGACCGCATGCGGGACGAAGGGCATCGTTATCTGAGTACACGTAAGACCTCGTCTGGGACGTTGGCATTGTACAACTATTCCGAGCTTTCTGAGTATCCTATTAGGTTCCTATCGGTTCAACGAGCAAGTCTGTGATACGAATGGTTAAGTGAATGGTATATCCGTTTTAGGTACGTTGATTTATACACTAAGTGTGTATATAAGGTAAGTACCTATGTGATCTTACTATAATGATCATGTATATTGGAATAACATTATGATATATGAAAGTGAGCATGAATGAGCTATGTTTATATAAGACTTTTGAATTGATGAATGTGACAAATATGGCCAAGTACATGGATCAAAGCATATATGTGATAGTTTGTTAAGTCATTAAGAAGTGCCAATGTACCTATGTATATATATGCCTTTCATACAAAGTTTGTTTGTATTATGACTTACTAAGCTTTTGGAAAGCTTACTCTGTGTGTGTGTTTTCTCTGTTCTATAGGTCGTCAAAGCTACCGAAGGCTCGGGACCGTCAAGGATCGTCATCACACTACTAAACTCATTTTGGTACACTTTGGATATGTATATAGCTAGATATGGCATGTATAGGCTAGTATTTGATATGAGTTTGTTATTTGAACTTAGTTATGTGATTTGGCTAGTTATGAGTTGAGAATTTGATTGAATGAATGTGATATGTGAAGTATGTTTGGCATGGTTATTTGATACATGAAATGGTCAAGTTTTGATTAAGCAAATGAATGAATTATGCTTGTGATGAGATGAGTTTTAGTCTTGTAATTTTGATGGTTATTTTGGTATGTTCTTGGTTTCCATATAGGCATGAGATGTCTTGATGATTTTGCTTGTAAGTAAGACCCATTGGGTGGCATTTTGGCCTTGCAAATGGCCTATAATGTCACACGATTGTGGCACACGGGCGTGCCTAGTGACCGTGGGGCTAAGTCAGTAGCTAGCTTAGGAGCACACGGCCAAGACACATGGGAGTGTCTAGTAGCCGTGTGAAAAAGTCAATATATGGCCTTAGAGTACACGGCCTTAGCACACGGGGTGCTTGGTGGCCGTGGATGTGAAGCCAGATTCGACCACGGCCAAGGTACACGGGCGTGCTTGGTGGCCGTGGATGTGATGCTAGATTCGACCACGGCCAAGGTACACGGGCGTGCTTGGTGGCCGTGGAGCAAAGTCAGTTTTCACCACGGGCAGGACACACGGGTGTGTCTTGCAGTCGTGGGAGGCTCATGGCCTGCTTACACGGGCGTGTAACCCCTGTATCTTCGAAAAGTTTTAAATTTTCGAGAATGTTTGTATGTGTTTCGGTTTAGTCCCGGCCCTATTTCTAAGCATGCTTAAGGTCTCGATGACCTACCTAAGGGACACTATGATTGAAATAGATGAACGGTTGTATGGAATTTTCTGTAAATGTTTTCGATCTTTCCGGTAACGCCTTTAACCCTAGTCCGGTGACGGATACAGGTTAAGGGTGTTACAGTACCCCGACCTGTAACTTGCATCTGTTCGGGCCTCCGTGGAAAATCTCTAATACGGTGCTCTAATGATCTGCATCTCAAACATGCCCCAATCCTTTTCTAGCACTCACTCTAATGGCGTCTACCACAGTCAACACATGGCTGCGGTCCAATAGCAGCATTAGGGGCCCCAACTCTGACCGGTCCATCCATTCTGGCCTTTTTCTTCGGCCTCTGAACGGAACTTGAGGGCTCTGAATCCCTCTTATTCCTACCCTTTCCTTGATTCTGACGCTCAGTGCGCTTCACCTCCTCGGCGATCTTCGCCTTATCTACCAGTATGGAAAAATCTCGCTCCCTTTGTGGAGCTATCAAAACTCTCAGACTATCCCTGAGGCCGTCCTAGAACCAATCACAACGCTCATATTCAGTTGCCACCATCCCACGCGCATAGCGGCTCAATTGTAGAAATTTAGCTTCATATTTAGCCATTGATTTATCCCCCTGAGTCAGATTTAGAAACTCCCTCCACCGGGCATCCACATAACTAGCGCCCACATACTTCCCTTGGAAAGCCGTCTTGAAGAATTCTCATGTCAATCGGTCGACCTGAGTACCCTCTTTAACTGTAAGCCACCACTGATAGGCTTTATCTCGTAACAATGACACTGCACCTTTTAGTTTCTGCTCGGGGGTGCAGTCGAGGTCATCCATGATCCTCCCTGTGGCCTCAATCCAATATTCAGCCACGTTATGGGCAACTCCAGCAATACCCCTAAAAATCTCAGCCCTATTAGATCGGAGACGTTCTGTAATCGACCCACGGCCCACAGTACCAGTATTTGGCCCAGCGACCCTTTCCAGAATTCGCAACATAGCTTGGGACAATGCGTCATCCCCAGCTGCTCGATTGTGAGACCCAGTCTCAGTCACAAGTGAAGCCGGTGCCTCTTTAGCTTCAACGCAAGGCATGTGGCCCGATGACGAAGACCCAGCCCGAGCTTCTCTACGGCCTCCGCCACGGCCTCTTGTACCCCTTCCACGAGTACCTCTGGTGCTCATTATCTATTTGCATATTATCTATTTTTAACAATTTTATGCATCAGTTTACAGTTCCAGTGTTAATTAACAGATATCTTATGGAAAGCAATATCAGTATTTAAGAGTTTGTTTTCGCAGAATACAGTCTTACTACAGTTTTAGTTTTCCCTAACCAGAATATTTCAGTACAGTATACTACCTATAGTAGTATCAATATTTCACTTTAAACAACCTAAGTTTCAGAGGACATACCAGATCAGCATCGGAGATTTGGTGTACCACACATTCAGTAAAAATATTTCAAAATACTTCCAAATCGTTTGGAACAGTTCTTTTTGAAAATTTCAAGTTTTTAGAAGAAACCCAAAAACCACAGCCGAGTTTTGTAACCGAGCTCTGATACCATTAAATGTAACACCCCAAAATCGGCCTAGACGTTATGGCCGAATCTGGCGATGTCACATTGAAGTATTTTTCGAAAACATAGTTTCATTAGAAAACCCGTTCTGAATTAAATCTTGTTTATGATCTTATCGAAAATTTTAGAGTATCTATTCATTTAAAACTCAAGTTGTTTTTAGCAGAACGTTGATCATATTAGTTTGTTACTATACTTTAAAACAATGTTTGATGCGGAAGCTTTTATAGTATGTTACGAAATCGTGGTGTTTTGAAAAGCATTTATCTTTTGAGAAACCGCGTCCTACCACTCTTAGATACGAATTAAAATAAGTAAAATCCCAAATTAAAAGTTAAAAATTTAAAGAGGCCTTATTACAAAGACAAATACCCAAATCAAATTTATTGGAAATAAAACTCAAATGTAAAAATAGGTGCGGTTGTGTGGCCACCTCCAAATCCCTCGCAGCACCGATCTGCCTAAGATTGGGGATTACCTGTACAGAAAAACAGAAGGGTGAGTTTACGAAAACTTCGATGTGTAACCCCATATAAGCAAAATGGCCAATCGAGGCCATAGGAAAGTCTGATGCAGGGCTAAGCCCAAATCAATAATAGTTCGATTCGATTGGGCCTTAGCCCATTCAAAGATGTCGATATTAGTGTGGCCTTAGCCCATAATTGGTGATCGATGACGGTGTGGACCTTAGCCCATTTCGGTGACAATAATGATTCGGGCATGCAAACAGAAATCCTATCCAACCAGCCTCTACACTCTACTTCGTCCAGCCCAACACTCCATGTGGGGATAAAATCAATCCACCCATCCCTACACTCCAAAAATTAGCACCGGTTGTGGCACTAAATGATGTTTGCAAAGCAGAGTCACCGAGATGATACACTTCCTCCAATCATAATAATCCCATCCCCATGCAACATATCACACATATATGCAACATATAAATCGTGGCATGCTCATATACAGTCATACATATCATAAAGCATATAGGCATTTAATACCATAGGGGCGTAACAGTCATTTTATCAGTTTAGGGGGTCTAGGTACCCTTATCGACCCATCAGTAGGTCCATAGTCGTCTCGGGCGACCCGTGCAACCTTAACAGTCAAACAGTGAAAATAAGCCCAAGGCCCATAATGCGGGCCCATGTGGGCCTACACGCCCGTGTGGCTTACATAGCCCAGAATTGGTCTCGATCATGAATATTAAACAGTTTGGCCCAATATTCTCCACACGTTTATGTGGTTTACCCTGTGGGGCCCACAAGCCCTTTGGGCCCACACGACCCATTTGGGCCCAAAACGGCCTAAGACCATGAAATCGCTCATGGTGGCCTCAATAGTCTAACGCCCACGTTTTATGCGTTCAGATTACCACACGAGCGAGTGCACGCTCGTGTAGCGTCAAGGGTCATATTTTTTGACTTTTGTCGATTTACGATTTGGGCTTTGCTTACACACACTTTTCGGCATTTTACCGATATTGTTTACGGAGTACTGCTACACACCTGGTTCTGATACTTTGCAAAAGCACTCCTGAGCACCCAAGGCCTATCAATTAACCACTATAGCACTTTATTATGCACCTCAATCGATAACCAATTAACTAAAATCGAAAGACATCATCTTAACACTTTAACCGAACTCTTACCTTACGAACACCGAATGTTTCCTTCAATGATTCGGCACCAGCACAACCCTTCGCTCCAGACTTTCAACTGTCATCACAATTAAAAAAGATTCCCCAGTTACTAACTTAAAAGCTGAATATTAAAACCCACTTATTACTCGCAAAACAACGATTTAATCAAGACCCCAATACCGAGGGCGGATTAATAAACATGATCCACTTACCAACGACAACTCTGTCCTTAACGCTCTAATCTCAGCAGTAGCACAAACTGATCATTGCCTTTCGCCTACCATAAGTAACAACAATCTCCTTAGTCACCAACCAAGAATTAATTAACATGCGGCGAAAACACTACTTACCAACGCACAAAAGTAAAACAGAGAAGACAAGTTGCGGCACGTAAAAAAAGTTTAGAGAAGGAATGGATTAATGGAGAAGCCAAAGCAGTAGAAGAAGGAAGATTTTCAACAACCAATCAGCAGCAATTAAAAGGAGACGAAGAGAAAACGAATGAGGGAAAAAGGTATATTCGGCCAACAACAGAAAAAGAAGAGAAGAGGAGATGAAAAAAAAGAAAAGGTTGTCAAAAGTGAAATAGAAGAATACCCGAAAACCCCTACCACATTCGGCCTTCAAGCAAAAGAGAGAAAAACACATACAGAGCAAAACTGAAAATGAGAAGCACCCCTCTAGCCGAATTCTTGAGTGCCTCAGAGTCCCATTTTGGCACTACACTCCCTCTCCCCTCACATCCCTTGATTTTATCCTAAAATCCCTCCTCCAATCTCTCAACCCCCCAATTCGAATCCCATTCAACTTCCCAATATGAATTCTTCTCAACCACTTCAGTGTTTCAGTCAACCCACAACACCTCCCACGACACAGCAGCAAAATAAATACTCCCTTGCCTCCACCAAGATTCGAACCTCAGTCCACTGGCATAGGTAACACGCCACTTACCCCCTAGACCAGCAGGCTTTTTATGTCTTGTTATACACACAATAATTTAAAAGCCTACTAACTATAGGCAAGGGTTTATTCTTTAAAAAAAAAAACTTTTTGCACAAGCCCAGGCTTGAACCCAAGACTTCTCAGACACTACCAAACACACCCAAATCACTTAACCACTGAAGCAGACATGTATTTATTTTACAAACATACAAAAATAAATACCTAGATTTTGGGGCGTTACACAGTGCCCCTATTTCGAATGCCCACACGGCCTAGCCACACAGGCGTGTGTCCCCTACACCTTTGAAAAATTTTGATGTTTTCTGAAAAATTCTTTGAGTATCCGATTTAGTCCCGACTTGTTTCTGATGTTTATTTTGAGTCTCGAAGGCTCACATAAGGGACAATATGATTGAATTTGATTGGTTTCTGATGTGATATATGAAATGAAATGTTTGTTTATTTGATCTATAAATTTTGGTAATGCTCTGTAACCCTATTTCAGCGACGGATTCGAGTTAAGAGTGTTACAAGAGGTTCACATATGTTACCTTATATTGCGTACCGGAGTTTAAATACAGTATATGAGACCACTCACCTTAGCTCTTGCTTCATCTACAATGCTCAAGTAGGCCTTTATTTGCCTTTTTCCATCTTGTAAAGGCTCCCAAATAACTTGACACTTCACATACACATAATATACATTGTAAAGGCATTACCATAAAGCTCATAATTCACATACGGGTTCGTGCATGCATATATGTGCATTATCAATAAAATTTGTATGTTATAAGAGTCCACATTATATTATTTATTTTTATATTCGTTCGCAAGCATTACAAAATCATATACGAATATATATTATATATATACATACCTATTTAGTAACCTTTGTCATGTTAATTTTTAGAATATATTGAAAGTCCCATAAATATATATTATATATAATAAGACCTATGCATATATATAATAAGATCCACGAATATAATATAATATATATAACAACCCACACATATGTATTACAAACACCACTCATATATATTACATATATACACATACCTTGTAGTACTTCAGCCCACCGTAAATATTTAGCTCACCCACACACGCAACAATTAAATGCTCTATCCACCCTTATCAAGTCAACTTCAGCAAACATTTCAAGTACCATAAACAAATATATTATATATAATAACATACTTATTTAGTATGTCAGCACAATTACTAATATGCACACACACGCAACCTTCAAATGCACCATTCACCCAAATTTATGGTTAGCCAAGGCTTGTAAATTTTATCCTTATAACTACACTCACGTGTTGTAAATTCATGCATTTGACACCATTTAAATTTGCACAACATGGATACCCAACAACTCAAACAAAACTACAAGGGTTTGCATCATGAAAAAAAACAAGGTTTACATACCATAAGTGGGGTTTGCAAGCATCATTTTGATTCTCCAGGTCTCACAATTCATGCTAAAACACGGCATACAAATGCATTCACTTGGAGTTCACCACGACTCATCGAACTAGACAATTTTCTGATTGCCTTTATCTCAGTTTGTTGAGGCTTCACAAACATGTTAAGCTTCGCACAAAATATACATATTACTAAGCATTAAAAAAAAATCTAACTTACTCTCTTTGTGTTCATACAACAACTCTCCACTCACACATGCTTATTCGACTTATTTCGTCCAATCTATTTCGCTTAATTTATTCTTTTTAACTTAATTAAATCCTTAATTTCTACCTCCTAACCACCTAACTAAGGTTTAATTACAGATCTAGATCTTTAACTTTGCACAATTTCTTTAATTAATATTTTTTTCGGAAAATCATTGTTCATCCTCATTCTCAAAAGAAAACCATTTAATTCATGCAATTACTTAAAGATTTCATTAAATTGAATTTGTAAACCCCTTAGTCTCGTCAAAATATACTGAAAATCATTTTAAAAATATCTCTTAGCTCTTTATTACAAGATTCGCCATTTTTATGCAAAAGATAGCTTTAAAACCACGGATCTTTAATTCTCTTACCTAGATCTATAAAAATTCGAATTAAAAACACCTAATAAAAATTTAATACATAAGAAAACAAAATATTTACCTTTAGTTCGAACACCTCCACGAATTCGAACCAATTGAGCAAAAACGAACTAAGTTTAGATGAGAAATTGGAGAAGAAAGAGTGGTTTTCTTGCAAAATTGAAGAAGTAAAGGGTGTTTAGATGCCAAGAAAATATGAAATACGCAGAAATTTTTAAGAGAAAATTTTCAATCTAGATCTAACAAATTTTTAAAATGAAGAAAGCTTGGAGGGAAAAAAAAAAAACGGACGATGGGTGGCTTTTTATAGCCAACAAACTTCTTTAAAAATTGGGTTATTTACCCTCTAAGTCCTCTCCTATTTCTCCCTTGTTCTAATAGCTCCCCCTTTTAACTACTAGTCTTAATTTACACATTTAACCTCTAATTTAACAACCATTTCCATTTTGGTCCCTACTAACCTATATGAATAATCCAATTATTTTATTATTACCATTATTATTTAATTAATTATTTTATCCTATATTAATTTCTATGATATTAAACCCAATTTTTCTCTCGAGCCCACAACCTAATACCTAATTCTATTAACCCGGTATTCGGGATGTGACAGAGTGAAATTGTTCGAGTTAAATTAAAAAAAATTAAACATGTCAAATTAAAATTTTGCTACAGTATAACTAATTTAATATTAGAACACATAAATTTGAAACCATATATATTTGAAAAAAATTCAAAGCAAAAAAAAAAAACTTTAGTATGATAAACTTGAATAATTAAATAACTTTTTTAGGTCCCCAAAATTATTATTTTATTTTTAAAAAAATTAAATTTATATATTCTTTAATTTTTAAAATTTTTTTAAAATATAAATTTTAGATTTTTTATAAATATTTTGAATTTTTAAAAATTATTTTGAATTTTTTTTGTAATTTTTGTTGAGAGAAAGAGACTAGTTTGCTTATTTTCAAAATTGGTAAGAACCAAAGGGGTATTTACACCAATCTGTTATTCGAATTATTCGAGTTATTCGGTTTGTAAAATTCAACTTGACTCAAACTCAAACTCAAATAACTGGATTCAACTAACTCTAAAATTCAATTTTTTTTAATTTTCGAATAAAATCGAATTTTGCTCACCTTTACTCACCGACACAATGCATTATTGTTGACGAGTATCCAAGATACATATGCAGTCGGCAAAAGGAACCAAAAAGAGCACTAGTCTAATTAAGGAAATTCAAGTCAAGAACAAAAATCATAATTATCTAAGTGAATTACCTCAAAGTCTTTCTCACTTTTCCACTCACCGATTTATAACTCAACTCTTTGTGCAACTCCCACAGTTCGGACCTCTTTGAAATTAACAATCTTGATATTCTTAGTCGATTTGTTTATTGAGACATTAAGTTTACCTGAAGCTTTTTTCTATATGCAAATTAGATGCCCTCGTATCAACAAGAGTACTTCTCCTTCTGCCTGCGATGTTGATGTCCACAAACATGAACTCTTTCTACTTGTCATCCCTCTTCACTTTTGCAGAATTGAGTATCATTGATCCAAGCTTTAATAGCCTACCCTCCCCAGTCTCCGCTTCCTCTTCTTTGTTGATCGCGACAAACTTGGATCGTTATAGGCAGTCCAACACCCTATGCAAAACACAACATAAAAAGCATTGTATCTCGCTCTTTTTCTCTTTCAGTTTGTTAATGGACTTCCTAATCATGGTTTCCTATTGCCACCACTACCAACATTACCATTTTCAACTTGTCCTCCTTCATCTCCCCCACCATTGCCCTTTTCCTTGGGCTTAAAGACTCAAACTTGTCTTTCCTCGGAACAAGCTCACTAAGGACTCCGCTACGATCATGACTTTGGTGAGTTAATTATGTTGGATTTGGGGCCCTAAGTGTAGTATATTAATTTGTACACTTGTAATTTTTCCGAACAGGTTGGTTAATAAAATTATTCATGAATTACAATAATATCTTTTGTATAATGTCCTCATGTGATTTTTTCATGTAAAGCAACATAGAAGCAAATATTAACTTACTAGTTGTCTAATGTTTAACTAATACTAAGCGGTATTACGTGGTCGGATCGTACTACAGAAAGACAACTTGTATTAGTAGACGAACCTAAACATGTCCTTAGACTAATCGAAAATAAGCAAATCGATTGAAAGACTAAAATGCCGTCTATCAAGTCCAATTGATGAGATGTTTTGTCTTAGGCATCGAAATAGATAACTCCCAGAAGATAGAGACATAGATGTGACTGAATGGATTGACAGTACATCGGACTGGACCCGAGCAGAATAGATCCTAAATCCATTTATGGATTTATTCACTTGTAATGTTCATAGTGTGACATACCTAAATCCTGAGTGGATAATGAACTATATATGCATGACTTGTATACTTTAATGTAAGTAAAAGCCTGAGTTTGAATCGACAAGAAACTAAAAGCTGGTGCATTGGGTATACGACTTCTTTACTATGTAGCATCATTCACAATAGTCAAATTCATAATCCAAGACACGGGTAAATGATTTCCTCTCATTAACGTTACATGATAGATGAAAAGTAAACATGGTCACATGTCATTTGTCTTTGTGATGAATTAGTTAATTGTTATTTGATAGTAACTGATGTTGAAAAAAATACGATTCAAAAACGATTTCTGATACAACGAAAAATAAAAATTTTAAAAACTAACTCGGTTTGTGATATTTATAGCAATAAACCTCAGACCAAATTTGCACCTGTGTTTTTATATAGACAGGTCCTTATCGTTCCCAACTTCCAACCAAACAATCTTATCCGCTATTCTTGTACCACAAACTGCTTCAAGTGTGGGCTTGAACGATTCGAATCAAATACATAGCTAGAAATAGTTTTCTTTTCTTTACTATGAAAACAAAAATATATTCTCCGATAGAAACCAACAGAATCATTATTCCAAAAAATATATTTAATTCTTAGAGAATAAAAGTCTCTCTATTTTCGAGCAGAATAACAATATCTGTAAGTTGTGTGTATAGTTCTACTTGTAACACCCTTAACCCGCCTATGTCGCTAGATTAGGGTTACAAGACATTACGAAAGTTAACAATTCTAATAGTGTATCAAAACAATTCAGAGATCAATTTAAACATCATAAATCAATAGTCATTCACTATTCATAGCATACATACGAAAACGAGACTTAAATAGAGCCTACGGAACCCTAAAATTAGTTTAGAAATAAATAGAGACTAATTTGAAACAAAATAGAAACATATGGTAAAAACTGAAAACAAGGGTCACACGACCGTGTGACAGAGCCCAGATCGTGTGGTCAAATCGTGTAACAAACCATGTCCTTGTAACTAAGGGTCACACGACCGTGTCGCCAGGTTGTGTAACTTTCTGTGACTGTGTGGACAAACTTGTACCAAAATCAAATAGGTCAAATGGTCGTGTGAGGTGACCGTGTGTGGCACACAGCTATGTGGCAGATAGTGTCACCTAAGATAACTTCAAAACCAAGCCATTTTACCTAAAATTTCTTAGGTTCCATGCCATACCATTTCCATCCATTTTTACCTATTCAACCACACCAAAACATGCTAAATATACCAAATAACATTCAACCTAAATGCCTAACCAATATGTCACATTTGGCACCACATTTCAAACATTAAAACCATTTCACATTCATCAATTCACTAAGCCACAATCATGTACCTATCAGTTATACCTTAGCACCTTATCACATCCAAAACCAAACTCACAATATGATTCAAATCACTTATATATACATGAATATACTTAAACCAAAAGTACTAATTAGGTAGCACCTTAACAACATTTGCATAGCCAAAACATAACACAACATGGATATATACATTTAGCCCTTAAAACTCCTAGTACATGCCACTTATAACCTAAACCAAAATAATCAAAAATTTTACCGACTTGATGAACGGATAGTGTGAGCTCTGACTTGACTTCCAACCAACTAAAACTTCCGATAATCTACAAAGAAATCAAACATAACAAATGTAAGCAATTCATTGCTTAGTAAGTTCATAGTAAACTTTAACTTTAACTTACTATAAAAAGATGTAATTTAAACATTTTACAAGTTAATTCATAATCATGGTCATGAGTTCATTAGTTACCTATACACATCACAAGCCTCATAAGGTTAGTAAGTTCATTTATGAAACATGTAACTTTATCATGCCATCAAACATATACACATAAACACATTTGTTTCATAAACCAACCATCACATATTCATTTAACATTTAACATTTCCATTTTAAGTAACCATTTCAAATAACCATATCATATGCCTTTTTCCATATAATCATTTCATATATTCATTTCATATCACCATTTCAATTTACTCACTTTTCACCCAATGAACCATAATGAAATAGTGTTGGATAGGTGGGAACAATGCTCACACAAGCTGTGATGGTAAATGCTACACGAGCTGTGAAATGGGCCTGCTCACACAAGCTATGGGTCAGGATGTTAAGCTACATGGTTGTAACATCCCAAAAATCGAGGGTTAGTAGAATCGGGTTTGTGAATTAAGAGGGAGTGGTCATGCCTTAATTTTTGAGAATATCTATGCATTTTTAGGAAATAAATGAGGTATTGGTTTTGATGGTTAAGTGTTAGTGAAACTTTTCTTCAAACCCAAGTTCAAATCCCTTCTCTCATATCATTTTTATTATTTTGAAAATTTTGGCTTAAACCCTAGTATGTGACATGCCTTGTTTTTAAAATAAATATGGCAAAATTATTTCAAGAATGAGCAAAAAGCCTAATGGTTAAAAGAAATATGAGCAAGCATGGAAATTAAATGAGGTCCCAAGTTCGAATCATTTCCCTCGTGAAATAATTAAATTTTGCAAATTCCATTATTTTTTAATGTGTGTGTCATCCATACCCTTGAACCCTAAGTATAAATACAACTTTTTATTGTATTTTTCAGCCTTTAATTCAATTTTTCCCTACCCTAGCCGTTCACCCTCTTTCTCTCCTCTTTTCTCTTCAATTTTTTTTCTTTCTCCCATTGTTGTCGTCGCCTACACATCCCATTTTACCATCTCTTTCTTCCTCTTTTTGCATCAAGATTGTGCACCATCTCCTTTAATCTATTTCTTCCATTTATCCTCATCTAAATCAGCCCCAAATCTGAAATCTTGAACTCCAAGATCGATCTTGAACATTTCCAAGAAAGTGACATTGTCATTTCTCTCAACTAGTTTGGGTAAAATCTCTTTTCTCTTCCATTTCTTGATTAATCTTGTCAATTAAAACCAAAATTTTCAGATCTATAATTTAGGGGATTTTAAATGATTTCAAAGGTATTTTTCCATATTTTAATGAGATCTCAAACTGTTTTAAAATTCAGCCCCAATTTTGGCCACCATGGGTAGTGTTGCGTGCGCCTATGTGCAAGAAAGGAGGTTGTTTTGTTTCTTGGGTCTTGCCCATATTTATCCAGAATTAAATTTTGTTCTTGAACCCTTTGAATCAGCCTTTAATCACATTTTAATTAGGGAGATACGTTCTTGATCAATTAGACAACCGGATCTCATGAATCGTGAAGCGTAAATGCAATTAAGGGTAACTAGTTTGTTATTTCGACATAGTTGTTGGGTAAAGGTTATGAATTAATTAAATGAATGAATTTAATAATTAATTAGCTACTGAATTTCCAGTATATTATTGAATTAGGTGCTGACCCAAATTCCCCAAATCATCCGTAAAGGCAAAGAACGATTGTACGTACGGTTCGCATAGATACAGTGTAAGGAATCTAACTAGTTTGGATTCATAAAATAGTTATAATTTAAATGATTTGTTTGAATTCATAAGTGGGTTTTTAAGGGCTGGTTTTGTGTTAAATTTTTTGAATTTATACTGAATTTTGGTTTAGGTTCGTTTAAGGAATTATTAAGGAAAATTGGAAGATTCGCTAGTGTGCTGCGAGGAAGCGAAAATAAGATGTGGGTCCTAAACTCATAAAATTGTTTGAAAATGTTAAATATCATGTTATATTTGATAAATTAGCTTTCTGATTGGATTGTCTTAATAGCCAAATTATTTATTTTGTGAGTAGCCGAACCAGGTATGTTTCTAGCCTTAAAAGATTGACACATTGGCAAAATTTCTAGTTTGATAGTATGAATGTTTGATTGAGTTTGTAATTGCATATTTGAGTTATGAGATATGAGAATGTTTGACTGAATGATATAATGTGTTGAGATATTAAGCTTATGTATGATTTAAATGCATGAGATATTTGTTATATTGTGTACTGAAAAGGGTGTTATTTATGCATAATGAAAATCCGTAAAGTATGTGAAATTAAATGATATTGATTGATACCAACACAATGGTAATTTGAAAGATTGGAACACTTTTTCCATTTATTGAAAGTATGTGATTATTGAGTACATTTTGAGCATGTCAAATGAATGTGAAAAGTATTGAGATATGATTATGTATGAGATTGTGTGACATATTGCATATGCATTGGGTTGGGATTTTGTGGTTGACGGAGGAGTTCCGTGGAGTACCAGCTGCATATTAAGTCCGCATTATTTATAGTCAGTGCACTGCACTTGGAGTACCGAGGGGAATGGCGATTTATCGCATTTTTACTGGCAAAATTTTTTGCATATTGTTATCGGTGGTTTTACCCACAACGAGCTTAAGCCCATAATGTTTTGGAGTTCGGATGACGGTTTCTGGGGAACTCGTGGTGTGTAACGGATGGTATGGGTAGGAACCTTTTTGCATTGCATCATGCTCACGACATATTCGAATGTTATTGATTTATGCTACGTATTGTATTGTGTTGTATTGAATGGCATCGAAATTAATGATTGTTACTCGAATGAATGATGACCCATGCTCATACACCGTTTGACATCAATTTGATAATGGTTATGTAAAGATATGAAATTCCTATGATGGTTCTGTTTTCTTCTATTAAAGCTAATCTATTTCACTGTTTTCGATATTTATGTTTGTTTAAATAATTTTTCGACTCACACTGAACTTTTCATAAGCTCACCCCTCAATAGTGTTAAACTTTTCAGGCACCCCTCATTTTGTAATTTTTAATGACTTATGGTCTGTGGCTTGGTAACTTTTCTTCTGGGATTTTTGCATACATGGATTAATCAAGCATAATAACCAAAAAATGCATGATATCGGGCAAAAGTAAAATTTGACATTGTTCCCTAAATTCCGCTGCATTGCAAATAAATCGTTTTTGAAAAGAAACATATCGATAAGGCAACTAAGTTTCCAAAATGACTTGAAAAATGGTTTTCCGCTACATTAGTTTAACATCGAGTTTTTTTTAAAAGAAGAGCGACACACAAACGATTTTTCTAAAATAACACTATCAACAATAAAATGAATCCTAAGTATACATGACCTAATGAATGAATGCTTTTACGCTAACTCAAAGTACAACTACGATTTTCTCTAAACTGAGTTTATTTAAATTCTTCAAAAGTAACGTAAGTTAGCTTAGCCATTTCGATGGCTAATGTAGCCTTCTCAATCTAGCCATAACGTCTAGGCTAGGTTAGGGAGGTTACAATGATACTGCTCACACGAGCTATGAAGAATCTGCAACAAATACACGATCTTAGCTATCGATAGGACATCCAAGACTAGCACCCGAAATGGTAATAACCCTAATGACATGTCATTTGTATCCTAAGTATTCATGAGGTTCATACGAGCCATTATTCAAATTCATTTCATTCAATTATTCTAACATTACCATTCACATGAATTCAACCATATGATTTTCTGTAACAGCCCGTTTTAGTGAAATCAGAATAGTGGTTTCGGGACCACAAATTCGAAGTCAAAAAATTTATTTTTTTATTATTTTATTTCCTACAGCATGATAGTAGTACTGCATAACGAATTTTTTACCGTTTTTATGCTCAATTTGATAAAAATGACTAAATCGCGTAAAGTGCAAAAGTTGAGATCTAATAGCTAAAAGGACTTAATAGCTATAATATTAAATGGTTAGAGGGTTTATATTGTAATTATACCATGATTATAATGAGTGGACAATTATGGACATTATATATGTTGTTTTTAAAGGTTAATAAAAAGGTTAATTGTGTAATTTAGTAAATAATGTTAATTAAACTAAAAAAAAAAGACAAAATATCATCTTTTATGTTCATCTTCCACCGAAGTATAGCTATTTGATACTTTTAGCTACTAGAATTCAACTTTTGCACTTTATGCAATTTGGTCCTTTTTATCACATTAAACATGTAAACAGTAAAATTTCTTAACGAAAATTTCATACGATATTTCTATCATACTGTAGACCATAAAATAATATTAAAATAAATTTTCTTCTAACTTCAGATTTGTGGTCCCGAAACCACTGTTCCAATTTCACTGAAAACGGGTTGTTACACCCCTACTTAATTAATATGCAAACCCATTGTGTGTGTTAGTATGCGAACTCTATTTTATATGCATGCGAACTACATTATATTTTTATGTGAGCCCTAAAGTATACTATGCGAACCCTGTATGTGATATGTGAAACCTTGTATGTTAACATGCGTCCTTGTATGACAAAGAGTGAGCCTTATTGTGGTGTTAACCAAACCCTTGTGCTAGCCATACCCATATGTGAGCTACCCATTGTGCGAACCCCTATCACCTAACACATGTGAGCCCTCATGTATGTTGTGTACGAACCTTACCTATGTACAAACCTTACTTATGTGTGAACAACGCCATGTTATTTTGTGTACTGTGTTATATTTGTGTATTCTGTTATATTGTGAACCGTGCTAACTTGGTGAATTATATTATTATGGCAAACTATGTTAATTTGGTGATTTGTATTAATGTGGTGAACTGTATTAATTTGTCAAACTGTGTATAATGAGATTTTGAGTTGTATTGTATGTAAAGGTGATCATGGGTCGGGCCGGGCCCAGACAAAATTTTAGGCCCGTTTTCTAGGCCCGAGCCCGACCCGGCCCGAAATATGGGCCTAAAAATTTTTCCAAGCCCGGCCCGAAAGAAAATTGATAAACCCGAGCCTGGCCCGGCACATATTAATTTTTTTTAGCTTTTTTCATTAAATAAAAAATTTTAAAACAAATATTAAAACAATAAAATAAATAAATAATATGTAAATTTAAAAAGTATATTTGATTAAAAATAAAATATATATTTAATATATAATTCGGGCCGGGCCCGGGCCAAAAAAGTTTTACCCGAGGCCCGGCCCATTTTCTAAACGGGCTTTATTTTTTTGCCCAAACCCATATTTCGGGCCTATATTTTTACCCGAACCCTCCTATTTTTCGGGCGGGCCGTCGGGCCGGGCCGGGTAGCCCAACCCATGATCACCTCTAATTGTATGTAAACTAAGTTATTACGTGCCTTATGCTAAATAAAATAAACGAACTATGATTGATGTGAGCTGGGACATGAATGATATGTGAACTGTGAATTATGTGTGCAAGCTATGTTGCATGCAAACTATATCACTTACGAACCATGCTTTATAGTGATATATATGAGATGTGAGTAATGTAAATTGTGAATTGTGATATTATGAACTATGAATTGTGTATTGTGTAATAATGTATAAGCTCTGCTTAATTACGAGTCTATTATACTGAATATTGTGAATGTGTTAAAAAGATATGTCGGCATTGTGACTTCATGGAACCATTAGATATAGTTGGCATGCCATAGGATTGTGAGTACTCACCCTCTTTATTACGATAGGCATTGTGCCCGAAGATAGCGTTGGAGAGATAAAGGAATGTCGAGCATAGCTCCATTCAATGGAGACAGTGCAGGACTCTATGAGTCGAGGGTAAGGAGAGTGTCAGTATTTGTGCTACACTTATATCAAAGATAGCGTAGGGCTCTTTGAGTCCAAAAGTGAGGCGTTATAAGGAGATCTATTTATCTAATAAGTGGTGATAGAGTCCCCTATATGTTTCATAATCACAAAAATGTCAATTCATCATTATTTGAGATATATATGAGTTACGGTGTGGTATGAACGAATTGTTATACTGAATGAACTGTTATATTGAATGAATTGTTATATTGTACGAACTGTTATATTGAATGAATGTTATTATGCATGAACTGTTATTTCATATGAACTATTATTTTATGTGAACTGCCTATTCTATGTGAATCGTTTAATTCGTGTGAATTGTTATCTTGTGTGAGCTGTGATAAAAAGTGAATCGTTAAAGTATGTCTATTTTCTTAACATGACTACTGTGTTTATTTGTAGTATGTTTGAGCACTCACTAAGCTTCAATAAGCTCACAGTCTCTTTTTAAAACATTGCAGTGATATAGTGTGCGAGGAGGTGTGGAAGTGAGCTATCCAAGTGATCCATAATGAGGCTACACTTGGGTATGTTGATGTGTTCCTAACCCAAATGAGGAAGGTAATGTGGGACCAAATAGTGGGATTTAGAATTAGACTTTGTTATAATCGTTGGGTTGTAATTGGACATTACGGACTCTTTAATTAGTTTGATTTGGAACTTTTATTACTGCTTCAGATAGATTATTGAATGTTAGATTATGAATGCTTGATGAATGTTTTGATTAATTGATCGACTAACTTGTAAGTGCAGGTGGAAGAGTCGCTGGTCGTTGAGGTAAGACCAAAACGTTTCATATGTGTTTTGAAAGCAACATTTTCTTTGTATGCATGAGATGTAAAATTGGACTAATTACATAAATTGTTAGTTGCCTGCGAACTAATTAAATGACAAATTTTATGAACTTATGTGTAATGTTTTAATTGATCTTCCGAAACAAGACTGATACATATAATCCTATAATACTAATTTCAAATCTTGTGAAATGGAGTTTTTCCAATATTTTACTATATTACAATTTAAATCTAATCACATGTTTTTAAATAAAATGGTTTCCAATATCCTTTCAAACATAGCCTTTCAAAATGCCTTTTTGCATGCACTCATGTGTAATTGAAGCTTTTGGGGTATTTTGTTTGCTAGATATTAAGTTTTTTTCTTGTTGTTAATTGAATATCAGAGTAGCGCAACTGAAGCATGATTATAGACTTTTTAAATATTCTTTGAATAATTGTGTGGTGTGAATGGTTGGTTGGTATGCTTTGTGGTGGTCTAAACAGAGAGTCACTTCGGTGGCTAATGTAACATTTGAAATTCGGGTCAAATCGTCCCGACCAGGTTTGGGGTGCCACACACTCGATTTGACTCGACTAGAATTTCATTTCACACGACTCGATTCGAAAAATTTCAAATCAAGTTAGGATGATAAAATAGGACTTGTCAACTCGATTAACTCAAATTTTTTCACTCGATTCGGTCGAACTCTCACCCCTACGGATGAATTATGAAAAGAAAGGTGGAACTAAGGTGTTGTCAGCAATTCAGCTTGTAACAACCGGATTTTTAGTGGTACCGAAAAAGGCGGTTTCATAATCTTATTTTTGTGAATAGAGTCTGTAAATATTAATATTTAATTTTACGAGGCTATTATAAAATTTTATTAAAGATTGTTTTAGTAATTTTGTTGAATTGATAGTTAATAAAGGTACAATGACTAAATTGTAAAAGTCAAATCGCTATAGGTTTTTAATTAGTCAAAGGCTTAAGGACTTAAATTGCAATTAACCAAAGGTCCAAAATAGCAATTAAACCATTTTGGAAAGTGTGTTAGTGGCTGATGATGTCTTTAGCTAATTAAAATATGTTTAACTTAATTAAACTTAGTTAATTAAGTTTAAACTTAAATCTAAAAAGAAAAAAATAAGTGGAATGAAAGAGAATTTCATCTTCTCTACTCATCCATAACTGGAACAAAAATAAAGCATGAAGGAGAAAAACCTTTGAAAAGCTTTGTATATTCGGCCCTTGATTAGGTAAATTTTCTAAGTCATTTTTTTGTAATTTTTATATTTTTGAGGTCATGGAAGCTTGATTTAGCTAGCCCATGTACCAATTTGCAAAACTGTTAACATATTTTAAAGTTTTCATTGATGATTTCTTGAATAAATTGGTGTTAAAATGATAGATTTTAAGCTTAGATATGAAAAGAAAAAAGACTAGATTGTAATGTTTAATTGTTAGTTTTGTACAAAATTACTAAAGTGAATAAATTGTGAAATTGATGTGAAATTCTTGTAATAATAGATAGTAGGGAGTCCCTAAGGGATGTAATTGAGATCAGTTTTGAAATTGAAGCTCAAAATTGAAAGATATTGTTATTTCAGTTTCAAGGACTAAATTGAATAAAATGCAAAATTTAAGGGGCATTCAGAAAATGGAATTAAATAGGTTCATGTATATCATGGAATGATATAAAAATATTTGGTATTGATGAATTGTCTAAAATAATTGTTTAGATCAAGAATTGAATCAAATCGGAGATAATTGAGAAAAAGTCAAAATTGTCGAATAGTCCTTGAGGATTCAATTTGCTTGTTGTTTTGACCAGGTAAGTTCAAATTATATTTATAACTTAGATTGTATGTATTTGAATAATATATATGTATATTTTATTGTAATTAAATTGGTTGTGAATTGGTACAAAGGTGAGAATTTGACTAAATTAAAAAGTAATGTTAATATGTGTAATAGATGCCCAAGTGAACTTAGTAAAGGTTAAGATACAATAGACATGCCAATAGGCTTTTGTACATGCTTGCATGGGATTAGTTACAAGTTTTATGTTGCGGACTCGAAGATACATGTGTCATAAGTTTAGCTTGGTGTAACACCCCCTACCCGTATCCGTTGCCGGAATAGGGTACGAGGCATGAGTTTACTGAACATTTTCGAATAATTCCGAGTCATTTATTATTCATATTCTAAAAATAATCATAACGTCCCTCTATTCGGCCCTCGAAGCCTAAAACATACATTAGGAACCAACCGGGATTAAATCGAGATCATAGGGAATTTTTCGCAAAATCCTAAAATTTTTCTCAACTACAGAGGTCGCACGCCTATGTGGTTCGGGAACACGCCCAGTGTGGTCAGGTCAGGCCAACACGCCCATGTGACTTACCTCGCGCTCCAGGTCGTGTGGCTTCACACGCCCGTGTCCCTAGGCCGTGTAGTTAATTTTTATTTTCAAATTAGGTGCAGGATTCATACGGCCGTATCACATAACAAATCATTTCATAAGAAATTGCATAACTGAAACCTTTCCACTCTTTCATAGCTCAATTATATTTTCATTTAAGCACTTACCATTTCAATGCACCTTATAATTAAACATATTACCATTCAACCAGTAATTTGGCACTTGCCTAAACTTCAAGCAACAACATTGGTTAGCGTACTTTAATATTGACAAATTTATTTTCTCGACATGTCTCACTTGAATTTATTACTCGTCTTAATATACATAATTTTCCTTGTATCAACGTATCAAAGATAGTCTCATATTTACATGTCATGATACATATCATTCTCTTGTTGTTTCTTCATAAATATAAATTATTCAATTCATTATGACAATATTTCATGTACCATCATTTTCATGAGTTTAGTGTATATTTATTCCAGTAGCAGTTCATAATCTTGAATATGCATAATTATCAGGCAAGTTTCACATACATGTATTTTCCATGTCATATTTCAATATATCAAATAATTATCATTTCTATGTATTTCAAGTTTAATTTCATGATTTCAAGTACTTACCATTTTCTATATTTATCCCGTTGAATTTCTCGGAATTTCGATGGATTTCGATGAGTACACTTATAGTGTACAATCTCATTAATCACAATTCGTACATATATATACATAAGTCCTTTTCAGAGAGAGCACACTCGCGAACCTCATTTCTTACAATGGAATTACAGTCCAGCTAAATCCCCTATAAGAGAGCACACTCTTGCGAACCTCATTTCTTACAGCTGGATTACCAGTCCAGGCTAAATCCCCTGTAACATATGCTCAAAGAGTATTGTCGGGATTACCAGTCCAGGCTAAATCCAGACTCACATTTACTTTGGATTACCCGTCCGGGCTAAATCCATTTCACACTTATTCTTCGGGAGGGCTTATATCAGGATCACCCGTCCGGGCTAGATCCTTTTTCACACATATTCTTCGGGAGGGCTTATATCAGGATCACCCGTCCGAGCTAGATCCTTTTCACACATATTCTTCGGGAGGGCTTATATCAGGATCACCCATCTGAGCTAGATCCTTTTCACACATATTCTTCGGGAGGGCTTATATCAGGATCACCCGTCCGGGCTAGATCCTTTTTACCGTCAAATCCTTTTCAATGATCCATCGAATTCCATTCCATCCAGCCGGGATTTATTTCTCTTTTTATCAAGTATTATCAACATTTCATCTATTATCATACATTAAACATTCAATTCACATTCATGTCACATAAATATACAATTCAAGCATTTAAGAATTCAATTCAAGTTGCAAGAACTTACCTCGTTGCTTGTTCGTGTTTATAATTTCACTAATCCGATGTCTTTTCTTTTCCACGTTCAAGTCTCATATTTGAGTCATCCGGATCTTTATAAATAAATTTGATCATCATTTTCATTCATTTCATATTCTGATACATTCAATTAATGCTCTAGGTAAAATTACCATTTTGCCCCTAAGCTTTTAATTAATGAAGATTTCATCCTTAGGCTCAGAAAAATAAAATTCTTGTAATTTAATCCTTGTTTCAAGCCTAATTATTCTCATATATATTGATAACAGCCCATGAATTCTATGAAATATCAGAATTTTTCATAATTTCAACACTTTTCAATTTAATCCCTAAAACATGTTTTCACCCGATCTTGATCTAAATTAATAATTTCATTCAATTTTGTAATTTAAATAATAAAATAATCCATTTCATGCAATTTAGTCATTTCTGAAATTTTTACAAAATTGCCCATAAAGTTTTACTTTTATTCAATTTAGTCCCTGAGCCTAAAACATGCAAATTAGCCATGCTAGCTGAATATTCATATATATTTTCCTCCTCCTCCTCTCCATTCCACATCCTTAATTTATATAACATGCTTATAAGTAACATTATCTATGATTTCACTATTTACTTATGAATTTATTCAAAGTTGTCCATTTGAGTCATAGTCACTAAATTATTTATATCTTGAGTTATAGAGTTCCAATTTAAGATCCTCTTGATGTTTTAGAAACTAGACTCAAATATTTTTCTACCATAAAAATTTTAGAATTTATAGTTTAGCCAATAAGTACAGTAAAATCTTCAAATTTGACTCTGTTTTGTTGTTTGACAGCTTCTACCATTCTTTACTAAAAATTAATTATCTCTTAGTACGGGATTTGGATGATGTTCCCATTTGTTTCTATTAAAAATAGACTCATTAAAAATTTAAACATGTAAATTTAAGCCCCTAATTGTTTTTCTCCAATTTTTGATGATCTTCCAAACTCAGAATAGGGGAACCCAAAATCATTCTGACCTTGTCTCACAAAATTTACTATAACTCATAATTTACAAGTCCATTGCTTACACTGTTTATTCTATGAAAAACTAGACTCAAAAATATTTAATGTAATATTTTATTCATCCTCTAATTCGATTTCCACAATTTTTGGTGATTTTTCAAAGTTAGACTACTGCTGCTGTCTAAAACTGTTTTAGTGCAAAATGTTAATTACCAAGTTTGTAACACCTTTATTTACTTTCTCTGCAATATTTCCCATCACTTTCTCTTATTTTCCTTCACTAACATATCAAGAACATAGGACCATATATAATAAAACTCTACTATAACATCATTTCCATGCTTTTTCAATAATAATAAACTTAAAAATATATTGAAATCTTGATGTTCTTACCTTGTCTTATTGATTTCAATCTTTAACTTGATTTTATCTCTCCTCCAGCTTCTATTTCTTGAGTCTAACTTGATATTTTTTCTTCCCAGAGTCTCCTTGTCATCTTTCTCTCTTGATGGCTATGGAAATTCTTTTGAATTCTAAGTGAAAATGGTGGACTTTTTGGTGAAAGGACCAAATCGTAAAGAAAGCAAAACTTTCTTTCTTTCTCTCTTCTTCTCAGGTTGGTGCATGGGAAAGAAGATGATAATTCTTCATCTTTCCTTCCTTATATACTAAATAAATAATAATAAAATATCTTATTAAAATATTAATAAAATAATATTTATCTAATTAAATAATTATAAAATATCACCAACATCATCATTACTTTCTAGATTTCTCTCTCTTACAATTGACCATTTTGCCCTTTGTGATCTTTTAAAATTCCATCCTTGAATCATCACATAATTTGGTAAAATTACGATTTAGTCCCTCATAATTCTTTACCTATTCAATTTGGTCCTAATTCATCCATTTTCCTTAGTTTCTAGATCATTCCACCCTTAAAATATTTGCACTATTGGTCTTTCAACTTTTTCATATTTACACTTTAACCCCTCAAGTTTTGAGTATTTACTCTTAGGCAACAAAACTTTTCTCACTTTTACCATTTAGTCCTTTCTTGAATTAATATATCATAATATACTTCTCAATATTGTCATAACTCCAAAATTTTCATTTTTGTCGCTTTATTTCCTTATTTTACTATATCAAAGATAATATCTTACTGTAAAAATTTTCGGGGTATTACACTTGGACTGGTAATCTAATGTCATTTTAAAGGTTTAGCCCGGACAGATAACCTGACATATATATTTTCAGCTTGGAGAAGAAATTGGATGTGTCGTTATAAAGGTTTAGCCTAGACTGGTAACCTAACACAAATTTATATTCAGCTCAGACGAGCAATTGGTGTGGTGTAGTTACTTGTGTATCTGAGTTCGTTTACTAGAGTTCATTGGGCGAAACAGATTACATGAATTGAGAAATAAAAATGAGACATAATAATCTTGATATTCATTTTTGAAATGTTGAATTTGAACTTGAACAATGTATTGAAGAAATGACATGAGCATGTATGCAATTGTTTCATTCCATATTAAATAAGTTTGAGCTAGTTAATCAAAATGACATAAATTGGCATGATATGTGATTGTGGTATTATATGTTTTATTTACAAGTTAAAACTCACATTATTGATGTGTGGTTCGTCATGTCTAGCCAACTATGCCAAGCTTATTAACTTATTGTGTTTAATCGAAAGATAAGGTAAGTTTTTGTTTAATGTCTATGAACTTACTAAGCGTTGTATATGTTTACCCTATTTGTTTTCCCTTTTTCCTTGTAGATCATCACCTCGTAAAACATGTCAAGTCGAATCATCTCAGAACTCACACTTCATCAATTTGGTAGTTTTTTTTATCATTTTGAGTCAAGGTTTGTGGCATGTATATAGGTGTCTTGGTATATACTTAAATGTATAAAAGGCTTGATGAATTATTATCTTGTGATGAATGTGGTACATGATGATGATTTTGAATGTTGGACATGGTATGTTTGAATTTACATGCTTGAGATATGTGTTAATGAAAGTTTTGATGTTGAATTGTGTATATATGCAAATGTGAGTTAGGCTAAACATAAGTGACATGGTTGGATGGAATACTTGGGATCAAATATATTTTAAATGATGAGTGATGAAAAAATGTGGTTTAATTTGGTTAGTTGATGGCTATGTTTGAGGTTTATAAGCCATTGATGTGCATAATGTACCAAAGTGTGTAAATGAAATGAAATGGTATGTTTCAATATGGTAAACTATAGGTAAAGATTGATGGTTGGGTGATTTGGTTGGTATGTCCTAAAGGTATTGAATTGCTTGAGTTTAATTGGTATATATGTAGTAAATGTCTTGTTAAGAAGTTGAATTTGAGTGTTTGAACTTGATTAATATATTTTAAGTATGTTTTGAACCAATTGAAATTGATACTTAAAGTAAGGTTTGGTTGAAACTTTGAAATAGGTACCAAAAATGTGCATTTTTCCAAAAATAGGGACTTAATGGTTTGTTTAATTTGCCGTAATACCATACCCTCGATGTCGTGATATTCATATTGTTTTATTGTGAAAATTTTGCAATTTGGTCCTTAGGTTGGGAAGTTTGGCTACTGTCTTTGTAATTGTGATACCAAGCCTTGGATATCGTGACACCCACCTGACATGTTTTGAAAATTTTCAGTTTAGTCTTAATTCGACTCTGGGATGGTACTGAGCTTTCGTAAGCAAGAATAAGACTCGAAAATGATTTATTATTGTAATTTGATCATGATTGATGTTTATTATTGTAATTTGATCATGATTGATGTTTACTTGCACGTGTGAATGATTATTTACTGTAAATTTAATTGTAGTTGCTCCGGCAATGAATGTAGCGTCCTGTAGCTCAGACCCAGCGATCAGGTCAAGCAAGGGGTGTTACACAGCTAGCCGAGGATGCTTATTGTTGTAAGAACATTGAGTTGGTAGATTAGTGTGCTATGAAGACCCCTTTGGAAATGCTAGAGGTGCGATGAACCAATGTGAAGCCTGATGAGTTATTAGTGGGACTATCACTTATTAGATAGGCGGGTTGTGTCAAACTTTGTTGGAAAAGTGGTGATGCAAGCTAGGCAGTTAAATTGAGTAAATGCTACCAACGAGGTAAATCTCAAACACTTTCCTAGTGTTTTACATTATAACTTATCGTTGGCTTGACAAAAACACAAGGGCCCTTCAGAGTTTTGAAGTGGGTAAGTTGAGGGGCTTACAAACTAGAGTTAGCGGTGATACTCAAGGTTAACTCGATGTTCAATGTAGGTGTGTCAAAGCCTATTTGTGAGGATCAAGGGGATTCGAATTGAGGCAAATCACAATGGGGTCAAGTAAGAGTGGTGGACTCTTACAAACAGATGTACAAAGGAGAAAAATAGTTCAAGTTAGACGAGAACAAAGACAAGTCAAGGCAAATGCTTCGAGGGGCGAAACTACTTAATAGAGAGAATGGTTGAGAATCAACCAAGGCGTCATGGCAGTTTCAAGACGAGTTAGACCAGTGTCATTCGAAGGACGCAACGAGGGCATCGTAAGAATGAGTAGGGGAGAATGTCTCGGGTCACGAATCATAGCCCGCGATGAATGCACACATAATGTCCTATAAATGTCAACTAATTAAATGGACTCATTTGACCCACTTGAACTGGCCCGGTTCATGGAACTTTTGGAGAAGACCACTACTTGAAGCCTTGGTGGCCCAGTGAAACACTCTAGTAATTTATATTTTACCAGGGTGAATATTTTGTAATCCTAAGGGATAAGATCTATAAGTGTTTAAATCCCTTAAGACTCTCATATTGTACATAAGCTTTAATCTTGATCTTTGATGTAATTTAGATTGTATTGTTGGATCAAGGAGAGCTTAATTATAAATAAATGTCTTCCCCATCATTTGTAATCATCCCATTCATAGTTATCGAATATATTTTAGAGTATTTACTCAAACACTTTGTGTGCATTGCTTTTTTGTGGCTTTTTAGTTCAATTTGAGTTTCTTTATGCTTCCACTTTATTTCGGTGTCTTGGAGAATTTTCTTTGTGAATTTTCACTTTCGAGAGTAACGCTGACTTAGGTGGATTTGAACAAAGAAATCGCTTAAAGTCACGCGGTTTGCCAAACTAAAGTTATAGCCCCGTGGCATATGCATGTGGAAACAAAAAATATAGAACACAAATAATAAAATTAAAATGTGTAAAAATATTAAAATAAAGCTTTAGCTAAGTGGTAAATTAAAAATTTTACTAATGCAATTTATTTAAGTTCAAATCCCATCCTATGTATCTTTTTATTGATTTTTCTTTAAAATAAAAAGACTAAAATAAGCTCGAATAATATAACTTGTTTTTATTACGAAAGGGCATGTCCATAATTTTTCTAACCAAGTTGGTGTACTGGTTGAGGGTGACACCAACTCTGTTATGAGCTTAAATAATAGTATAGATATATAAATGATGGAAGTAATAAAGTGTGCATAATAAAATTAAAATGTATAAATATATTAAAGTAGAATTTTAGCTAAGTGGTAATTTAAAAGTTTTTTCTAATGCAACTTATTCAAATTCAAATCTCGTCATATGTATTTTTTTTATTTTTTAAATAAAAAGCTAAAATACCCTCAAGTAATATAACTTATTTTAATTACAAAAGGGGACATTCATATTTTCTTAATCAAATTAATAATCCAATTTAAATGACACCAACATTAGTTTAAGAAAAAGAAAGGGTGGTTATGATTTAAACAAGGATAGCAATAGTAGTTGTGATTTTAGCTGATGTATATAATTATTTAGAAATGGGGGGAATTTCTTTGTACTAAAAGACATAAAAACCAGAAGTAGATATTTGAAAATTGAAAGGTATGAGTAAAAGAAGTGACCACAACAATTGTCATCTCGAATACAGGTAGAGGGCATCTCAATCATATGCTTAATGTGAATCACTCAAAATAACTTGCAAATTTAAATCATACTCTTTTAATTAAAAATACACACATAACCACCATTCTTTCTTTTTTTTTTTTTTTTTTTTTCAATTTGAGTACTTAAAAAGTGCAACCTTTTTATATTGATATACAAATATAAATATGATTTTTTTCCCTATTAAAACCACCTATGATTTAATATTTTAAAAATTATAAATATATAGATTATTAAAATGATAAAATTATATTTTTATTGTTGTAAAAAATACTATTTAATTTCGACCCCTAAATTTTTTTTGAGTTTGTCTCTAATTTTATGTGTACTTATATTTTAAAAAAACATATTATTGCATGTATAATATAATATTAACTTGTTATTTTTACATAACACAAAAAGAAATTCACACCATTTAGTTCATGAATTTAATCGTTTGAGTCATGATTAAAATTTTAAAATTCAAAATGAGAACATGACTTAAAGCTATAACTTATATGAGAATGGATTGTATGAAATTGTGATTACACGTCATCTCTATCCCTTTCCAATAGTCTGATTTTTAACTTTTTTTTCTCATGTAAAAATGCTAAAAATCAGGATGAAAAATCTAATTTGTCATTCTTTTATTGGAAAGAGATGGAAATAAATTAGAATCACAGTTTTATACAACTCTAACTTATATAGTATAAAATTATTAGTAAAAATTGATTTAAGATATTTATTTATTATTATTTGGGTCATTCAATTCAATAATTTATAAAAAGTTTTTAAGAAAATAAAAATCCCGGAAAAGCGGAGCGTAATTGAAGTTATATTTGTAATAAATAGGAGGAGTCTGAATGGAAGAGTTAAATTGAGAGATACAGTCTCCCCCAGAACAGCTCCCAATGAATGTGAGAGGGAGGATCACGTCTCCCACGTGTCTCAATTTGTCACACCTTCATTGCCTAGGATAAATCAATACTTACTCCTTTATTTTCTCATCTTTTTCCACAAGCTTTGATCATTTTTTCAATTTAATCTTTAAATTTAGATCGTTACTTGAATATATTTTAGAAAATTTTATATTTTTTTTTGTGACAGTTTGACATCATATTAAAAAATCACACTATCATACTTAATGAAATCTAAGTTCAATGATTAATTTTTAAAAAATTATCAAGTTCCAATACTGATGTAGACTAAGAAAAAGTTTAGGGACCGAAAGAAAAAAACTACTAAGTTTAAGGATTTAACCCGTGAGTGAATAAAGTAAATTGCAGTAGACATTCGCAAATTATAACCCTCATTTTAAATTTATCCCCAAAATTACATCCCAAATTATGGTCCTCATTTTAAATTTGTCCTTAAACTTTAAAATATTCTAATTGCATTCCTAAGCTATCGATATTATGTCAATCAAGTCCTTTGATTATTGAAACCAAAAGTTTAACCATTAAATGACATGTAAAATCTTAAGCAACATAATTTAAAATAAAAATTTTAAAAAACAGTAAAATTTTGTCGTATATTAAAAATAAAATATAACAGAACAAAAGTGAATGATAATTTATGTAAAAACTTTAAAATTAATATTTTTACAATATCCATTTTTTTTATTTTAAATTATGTCTCATAAAATTTAATATTTTATTTAAAGATTAAATTAATAAATAGAATATTTTATAGATGAAAGACATATCATAACATTGTCTGTCTAGAATGATGGTTTGGAATAGAGGCAAAAAGGACAGGGACACAATCACTATCAGCCAGCGAATCGCGTATTCTAGTTTGGGTCTTCCTTCCCTTCCCTTCCCTTCTTCTAAGCATAATTTTAACACGCTTAAGCCTTACGCCATACGCATTTGCCCGCACGTTGTTTTGTGCTCTGTGTTTCTCAATAAATTCCTTATTCCTACAAAACCATTCTTTTCTCAAAACCCCTCAAAATTAAAGAAAGATCAAACCGACCCTTTGCAATTCCAAGACACAAGAACCAAGAGACATACCACGATGGCAACAACGACGGAGAAGCAAGCCATGGTTGTTGGAATCGACGACAGCGAGCACAGTACGTACGCGCTGCAGTGGATCCTCGATCACTTCTTTGCTCCTTTCGCTTCCAATCCTCCTTTCAAGCTCGTCATCGTTCATGCCAAGCCTACTGCTTCTTCTGCCGTTGGTCTCGCCGGACCTGGTTTGAATTTACCCTCCTTTTCTCTTTTGGTTCAAGTACCGTGTGTTTTAGCTTTCTTATGGAGGTATAATTATTGTAGGAGCTGCTGATGTATTGCCCTATGTGGATGCGGATTTGAGGAAGATCGCTGCCAGGGTTGTTGAGAAAGCCAAGGAACTCTGCCTTAGCAAATTGGTATTCATCAGCTACTTGTTTTACTTTTGTAGCCTAATTAAAGAAGGGTATTAGCATCCAATCTAATGGTTTTTTGGTTTCGGTGCAGGTACATGATGCCGTAGTTGAAGTGGTGGAAGGTGATGCAAGGAATGTTCTCTGTGACGCTGTAGAAAAACACCATGCCTCCATTCTCGCTGTTGGTAGCCATGGTTATGGAGCAATAAAGAGGTATTAAAACCTATGTCTGATCTCTTTTTAAGTTTTTAGATGAACATTGGGAACTTTTTTACTCTTTGATTTACTGTGGCTTGTTCATTAAGTTTCTAGTCACTAAAAAATGGATCATTACTTCCACAAGGAAAAATCGATGGTTTATTTTGGTTCTATGGGGATGAGTTCTCAAATAATGTTAATGCATCTGTATAGAACATCTTCTCCTTTCTAGTTTTTTTTGGTTTAGTGGGTTTGCCCCTTTTCCCCTCTTCCCTTTTTTAGGGTTAGACCTAACCCATAGACCTCATCTACAATATGATATATATCATCTATATATGTATAAGTAGGCTTGCCAGTTTTGATCCAAATCCAAAAACCCGATCCGATCCGATCAATCCAAATCCGAACCCAACCCAATGCTACTTGACTGTAAAAGGTCAATGATATGAACCTGCCTAACTCAAACCCAAAAATATCAAAACCGGGAATGACCTGGACAAGTAATTCGAAATGACATAACCCAAGGTGCCCAGAAACTAGGCTTACTAACCTAAAATGTTCCAACCCTAAAATGACATGCAAGTGGCATGAAAATTTTGAAATCAGAATTGATCTGATTCAAAACCAACCCGGTCTTATTTGACATTCGGCGGTAGCTCTGCGCAGATTATAAGCTGGTTTTTGTTCTCAATATTATAGCTCCTGTTATAGAACCTTTCATTTTTCATATGTTGTGATGAATAAGCACTGAAAAAGAAATTGCCAAACTTTCATCAATTTAAGAAGGACCTTATTTCAGTCCAGCTTTTAACAAATGATCATATATTGTATTACAGGGCTGTTCTTGGCAGTGTGAGTGATTATTGTTCTCACCATGCTCATTGCTCTGTGATGATCGTGAAGAAGCCGAAGATCAAACATTAATCTCTGCAATAAAATTGAACAAACAACTGGGGTTGCTGCATATTTTTAGTCGCCTAATAACACCATGGTGTTGCACACTGGGACTGTAATACCAATCATGCTGAATATTAGATATGGGTGTAAATAAGCAGAGTTTACACGATTCTTATGTCTTAATGTTTTTTAATTAGCTTGTACAAGTGTTATTGGAATATTCTATACTTAAATGTTGAAATAGTTTTTGGTAGCCCGGAAATCAGGGTTTGGTTTTCGTAGTATTGCAGATGATGATCTTACATATGAACTTTGAACTGCTATGGATATATTTGAATATATGGACTTATTTTGGTACCATTATTTTTTGTTACTTTTGGTGTTTCTTTAGTTTATAAAATTAGATATTTTTTCAAAAGTTTTTATCTTAAGGGCATGTATAGCAATTATAACCCAATTCTATGGGCCCACCAGAAACCATAGTTTGATTCAATGGAATGCCTATTATGGGCTTAATCCATTACAATCCAATTTTGTGTGGGCATTTCTTCTTCACTAAATACATGTCTCCTTTCCATTTTCTCACATAAAAAAAAGTTCACTCAACCCGATCTCAGTCCCCAGGTTTTAAAAACCTTACCCTTTTCTTTATTTTCTTCCATAACTTCATATCCTTTGTTTTTCTCATGTTTAATCTGATTGTCTTGCACTATGTTCATTTTTTTTATATAAAAAAAAGGTAGTTTAGTAACAGTAGAAATATATACATGAAACCGTGAATCAACTTTTTCCTTTTGTGGGGGAGGGGTGTTAAGGTCATCTTCTCAGCTGTGAAACTTTTCTTCTAAAGATAACTGAAATTCCATTGGAAAGCTTGGATTTGAATGTCGGTACTCAAATATTGATATTTGGGTATCTAGTATTCTAATTTAAATCAGGCTTTGGTTTTTGAGTAGTATTGTTAATCAAGTAATCATCTGAATGTGATTGTAGAAGAGTGCTTTGTGATGGGATTTTTATTAGATTAATAAATGTTTGAATTCTATAATGATATTTAATTGAAACAAGTCAATTGTACCGTAAAGCGTAGTGCTTCATGCAGTGTCATCTTTGATCCAACAATAAAAATCATAAATTCGTGCCATGCCATCTAAAAGATGGAGTTCTTTGGCCATTTTTCTTGAACTGGATTCATTTGAATAAATGAAATCTGATACTTTCTTGTGTTCGGTTATTTCTTTGTTTGTGTCCTATTGAAAGTAGAAGGAGATGAGAATATGTCCAAAACATTATTAATTAGGCCATTTTTGTTGAATACTTTAGTTTTTATGTACAAGAGTGACATACTGTTACTGGGTACCTTGTTTGCTTTGCTTGATTTGCCTTGGAGGAGGGTTAAAGAAATGGAATTAGTAGGCCAACCATGATATATTTATTTTATGCTTTTCTGATATACTTGCCATCATATATATCTAGAGTTTGAGCATGAATGTAAGGGCATTTATTTTACTTAGTTTGAGATTCCAGTGCTATATCCTATGTCATCTTCAAATGGAACTTTACATACTGCATATCATCTTTGAAGCTAAGCCAACTTTTCTGTATTCATTCTAATATATGTTTTCATATATATTCAAAACATCACTAGTCTTTCTCCATTTTTCTATAACAGTGCTGTTATATGTCTCTTCTTTCATTGAAAATTTGCAACTCTTTTTTTCTTTTCAATTCAAATGATCACATTTAAGAATAATGATTATTATCCTTGCTGCCTTCTCTAGTTTAATACCCTGGTTTGAACTTAAACATCCCATCCATTTTTTTGTAATTTTTCTCGGTTTAATTCTTTTCTAGTTTTTTTCTCTATTGACTTTTAATTGGTTATATTATGAATTTATAGTATCAATACACTGCCGCAGTTTAATAGAAGTATTTTAATTGGATATATTATAGATTGACTTTTAATTTTTTTCTATTTTTTTTCTCGGTTTAGATAACATGGGCAAATTAATAACATCATACATTGTCACAATTATTGACTTTTTATTGGTTATATTATGGATTGATAGTATCAATAAATATTTAAACTTTTTTTGAGTTCAAATATTAATATATGTCTCTTATTTTTCAATTTTTTTAAATTTTTTGATACATTTTAAAGGAATATGTGTCACCTTGTTTAGTAAAATATTTTTCTTATATTATTATTTAATAATCTAGGAAAAAATTTTCGCTTATTTAAAAATATAAATGAATTATGTCGATGAATGCCTCTGAAGCCTTCTATGTAATAAAATATTAAAATTTACTTCGTTTTCTATACGATGAAAAATATATCATTCATTCTCTTTTACAAAATTACCATAACTAAAATATAAATGTGGAGATTTAAATTTTGATTTCCCAAACATAACCTTCTAATATAATTATTATAATCAAATATGCTAAATTTAAATAGCTAAATACAATGACAAACCTTATTATTCGTTTTGATGTTTATATGTGATGTATAATATTAAATTTAGCTCTTATTTTTTATTAAAAATTAATCATTATACGTTAAATAAGTGAATAAAACAGTCTTTTTATTAAAAATTTAAAATTGCACCGTTAAATATTTGTTTTGGTGTTTATATGTGATGTATAATATTAAATTTAGCTCTTAGTTTTTACACATTTATTCAATTTAACATTTACGATCTTTTATTGGAAGCAAAGTAAATTCTGAAACCAATAAGGCTAAAAGGTCAAAAAGATCTTATAACATATTAAAAAAATCAATTAAACCCTTTTAAATTTTAAAAATCATAAAAATTATAAAAAAAATTTAAAATTGAGTAAGATATTTTCGGTCTTTCGATTTCCCCTTAAACACATTGTTGATTAAAGTAGTAGAGAGGACACCTTTTTTAAATTTGGAAATGCAATAGTAACATATGTTATGTCTTAACTAACCCACTATTGAATGTGCATCCACATGGAAAGCTTATTACTTGTTTCCTACATCCAACTAGCATCCTGTTTTGAGATTAATTTATATTGTGATTTGAAGACATCTAACACTTTTATATCTTGCGATAATGGCTCGTTTGCCTTTAATAATACAAAGTGAGATGTAAAAAAGAATTAATCTTGCATTGACAGCATGGTTGCAAATGTGTACAGATGCGAGTTAGTTTACATTGGGTGTCATCTCTAGTCTGCATATTTATAGACCAAGAATTAGATCATATATTTTAGATTTTTATGCACAACGAGATTATGTGAAAAGATTATTATAAATGTAATATAAAATTGCTTAGGTGTTTTAGATGGAACCCACATCAAGATTAGGGTTTCAACGGTTGATAAACTTAGATATCGAACGCGAAAAGGTCACATAGCAACAAATATGTTAGGTGTTGGTACACCTGATATGCATTTTGTTTATGTTCTTCTTGGTTGAGAAGGTTATGTTGCTGATTGATGAGTTCTTCGAGATGCCATTAGTAGGAGACATGCAGGGGCGAAGCCAGAAGAATTTTTTAGGGGGCGGATAAAATTTTAATTTTTTATAGTTTATATCTTTATAATTTGTAAAGATTCTTCATGAATGATATTTTATCATGAATGATATTTTATAAGTTGTGTTGATAATGTTTTTGTAACTTTTTGTGTTTGTAATATTTGGATGGCATAATGACATGATAGAATGTCATTACAATGTTGTAACTTTTTTATGTTGTAAAATTTAACATATAAATTATGACATATAAGCTAATGAAATCATGTAACTTTTTGTTAATATATTAATATTATGTTTCAATGTGAAATATAATTCTAAAGCTATTTATTACTTCTAATATTTTATCTTTTATTTTAGAATAATTAAATTATTTGTTTCATTAATGATATTTTAACACATTAAATATGTATTACAATTTAAAAATAATAAAGTAGATTATATATTATTTTTTATAATATTATATATTATGATTTTTTAATTCATGTTATAATAATAATTATATTAAGAATGTTATTAAATTATATATTATTTTATTAAATTATATTTAATAATAATTATGTTAAAATATGATTAAATTATTTATTTTTATTTTTATTAAAATATATTTAACAACAATTTTATTAAAAATTTAATAACAATAATCATCAACCTAAAAATATCCTGCTAAGGGTACTTTGGTCATTTAAGCCTAATATAAGATTTATTCCATTCAATCAAACACAAGAATCTTATAACAGCTCTATTTCATTTCAATCAACCAAACAATTGAATTACTGATTACAACTCTATTCTATTACAGCTCTAATCGATTGTAGCCCTATTCCATTAGGTGAACCAAACTTATCCTAAAAGACTTAGTTATTAAATTAATTTTTTTTAAAGTCCGGGGGACGATACAATGATGGATGCTGTGAGGATAAGGCAAGGCCAAAAGGTTGAGTGACATGAAACTGGCCTAAAAATGCATCATCAAACATGATTACACAAATGATGCAAAGAGAACACCATATAAAAACTCAATTAAAGATGATCAATCATACAAAAGTAAGAGGTAAAACAAGTAGTTAAGGAATCATATATATATATATATCTCCATATCTCAAACCCAATCATACTAAATATAATACTTATCACTTACTTTTAGTTTCGATGAGCTGCAAATAATTGGTGTTCAAGTGTACAAAGGCAAATCAGTCCAAGCACCAGAAACATGTCCATTCTCACAGACAAAAGCTCGAACAACTGGCTCCCCATCGTCATGGTACCCGAAAACCCGCCTCAGACAGAAGGCGGAGTGCAAATCCCACGTCTCCTTGCACGAGCAAAACGCGCAGTCCAGATCGATCTTGCTTCGGTTCCCGTCGTTTATAGTCCTCCACACACGGGATTTCTTGAAATTCTTGAAAACTCCTCTGAACAGCATGTAGTTTCGCTTCTCCTCCGTGTGGACGCAACCAGGCCAATCGCAAATGTATAAGCAATCACCTCGGAACCGGCTCGCCAATAGCTTGTTCCCTTGTTCTCGGCTTAAGTTCCGAACCCCGGTTGCTAAATGGGACCTCAGGGATCTTGAAATCTTCCTTCTTTTACAAACGGGAAATTCACGCCCCGTTTTGATCGTCCCGGTGTCCATAGTTTCCGACGGGTAGCTGTCCATCGAATCGGACGCGTTATAAACGGTGTCGAAATACAGATCATCGAAAAGTGACCAGGGACAATCGGATCCGGGAACGTCCGTTTCCATGTTCGGATTGGAATTACATTCCATTTTGCTTGAATTAGGGTCAGCGGACGGCGTCGAGAGATGCGAATGAGCTGGCCTTTGATAATTCTCGTCAGGGCCGAGCTCGCGTTCGAGGCCGAAATCAGAGTTGTCAAGAAGGACACCGGCGTGAAGGAGGCCTGGACAGCAGACAGACAGCTTATGAAGAGAAGCCCAACCGCCGGGTGGGGCGGAGGAAGAGGAGAGAAGGTCGGCGGAAACGGCGGGTATGGTTTTGGAACATTTAAGCTTCAAGCAGGTATTACGAATCAGAGAAGAGAATCTGGTGCAGACACAAGCAAGACTTGCCCAGCTAGCGGGATCCTCTTCGAGCTTCGAAAGTATATTTAAAACGACGTCCTCCGGGAGCTTCGAGAACGGCGTTTCCGTCATCGGCTTAAATTGGGAAATAAAAATAAAAAAAGAGGTAAGAATCTGGTATCGCTGGTGTCTTCAATTTTCTATCTATTATATATAAAAAAAGAACGGCAGATTTAGGAAATAATGAGTTAGAAGATCAGCCTTGGGTGGTACCATGAGTGGTGGCGGTGAAAGAGCGTCGGCATGGAGGTAGCATTTTGTTTCGACGGTTTAACTTACTTGTATATAAGCTACTTTTGGTATGTGGTTTGTGGGCGCTGAGTACTGACACAATGAGCTGGGATTTCTCTAGTCCAGTAGATTTTCCTTTATTTAATTATTTCTTTTTAAGACAACGTCATCTTCTTACTAAATTGGCACTTTACTCCCTAAACTATACATTTTTCTCACTTCAGCCCCTAATGTTATTACACATTCCCTAACATTAGGAACTGATTAGGACTAAAGTGGACCAGAATTAAAAAAGGGTATACTTTAGGGACTAAGGTGTGGATTAAGCCTATTAAATAAACTAATAATAAAATCGGGTTAAGTGAATCTTAACAGAAGGTAAATTGTATTTTATTGAATTGTCACGGCAGATTCAAGAGAATGAAAGGCTCCTTGTGGAATGTTGTCACTTGCACGTGCAATCAAAATTAATTTTCACCACAACACACTGATTATAAAAATATAGGATCATATGGCCTTTCTCAATTGTTTTAATTTCTCCTTACGGAAGCAAGGTTTACGCGAAGTATGGCATCACCACAAAGAAAAGATAAAATTTATCTGATCCACGACCACACACACACACAGTGGAATCGTCATCAATCATCAAAGGGCAGAGGAGTGACAAGAGACTTGAAGGAAGGAGAATTATGTTCCTCCCACATTTCGCTGTTTGGAGTTGACAATTTCACGTGCCCACTTATCAACTTGTCCCCCCTACTTCGGTACAAGGACATAACTCCACCCCCACTTCAGTCCCGCCATTGTTAACTCGGGTTCTGGTGTCATCTCTCTTCGTGCCTTGCATCGCGTTTCACCACTTAACTACCATGTTTTTAACTAATCATTACTACCTAGTGCATTCTAACACAAGTTCCTACTACCGTATCAGCATTGGTATCCCCCAATGTAGTGGATGGTGCCATTGTTATATTTAAAGGAAATGGTTTTCATTATAAATAATATATTGTCCTTTTAGCGGTTCCACGCCATAGAGAAGGAGCAAATCACTAGTAAAATGGTTCCAATCTTTAGCCATGAAATCCGGCATGATTGGTGCACTTCAAATGATATTTTTTTCACAACTAGACTTAAATTTGATAGGAGTCTTCATCAGCATCTACGCACAATATCAACTCCGCAACTGTAATTTACCTGTCATATGGAAACTCGTATAAGAGACATCAGGGATAATTAAATATTACTCAGCTATATAGCCTACTTGACCAGAAAAATCAACATTTCTTTGGCAATGTAGTGAACTCAACATCTTTCCTAATTAAAATAAATGCCAGTCAAAGACACTAGGGAGATCAAGACTCAAGACCTAGATAAGCTCTTGCTCCTACTCCTGCTAGCACTACGTTACATGCAATCAAGACTCAAGACTCCCACTTGGACTCCTGACAGCGGACAGGAGTGAAGGTTTTTAAAGCTGCCCATCTAAGAAACAGCATACCTCTGTAACCATATGAGTTACAGGCAATTTGGAACCTATTCCCACAAGATCCCAATATCAAATCCCCAGTTTGCTGCATATAGCCAATATCTAAAAGACAAACAAGGCAGTTTTCATGACAAAAGTAGGAAAGTGATGTAGTTCAATAGCTGGGAAGTTGTCGGGACTCGGGACCAAGTTTCACAAATAAAACCATAATACGGACGAGGAAAGCATGCAAGTCAAAAGCACAAATTCATGTTGACAACCACATGAGAGAAGTTGATTCCAAAAAGTAATAAGAGGTATGTAACTACTGATAACCCAAGTAGACCACCATGAATGAAGGAACACGCACACTCATTACCTCATACAAGAAAATAAGGTCCATCAGCACTCAGTTAATTTAGAGTGTGTAATATGCTATTTCTAGATAGGTGCTTTTCTTTATATTTATGGAGCAAGTGAAAAAGAAAAGCTTCACCGCTAGACAAATATAGAGACAGGAGGCAACAATAATGTATAGCAAATGAAAATTCCATCAAATTAGCAACCTACATATTCATTATTCAAAATGAGTTAGTTTGACACTTTAGCTTCCGAAGGAACAGCACTTACTGCATTGCAATTTCCTTTTTCATTTTCAGAATCCAAAATTACTATAACCTCCAAGACCCAAACCCTATACTTGTCAAAGAAAGAGGATTCATTACAATCTTCAAATGCAGCCAGAAGTCAACCGCAAGGTCAACAAATATGATGCATTTACCCACGAGGCCAGGACCACAAGCATATATAGTCAAAGAAATTATTATCGATAAAACTAACAACAACCGACAGCTAACAATACCAAACCCCATTATCCTTGATAAAACAGAAACATATGAATGGGAAAGGGGAAATATGTGTACCCTGACAAAGAGCAAGAACTTGATGCAGAGGGGGAAGGAGGAGGAGAATTTGATCTTATCTTTGCAGGTGACTTGCGCAAAGGCTTGGTTCTAGGAGAATTGATGCATTATACTAGCAAGGTTAACATACAACTTCGAAGCCATAAATAAAATTTCACATCCAAAAGAATAAGAAAAACCTGTGGCTCTTGCTCCGAGCACGAGAGTGGCTGCGACTGCAGCTTCGGCTTTTTGAGAAAGAACGACCACGACTAGGGCTTCTCGAGGAATCTGGCTTAGAATCTTGCTGTGCGCTTTCTGGATATTATTGCAATCAAGTGGCGTCAGATCTATGAAGATGAAAATCTTCTGCCTTTTCGGCTTTTGGTTTGAGATTAATGGGCCAGGCCGAGATTAAAACATCCTTCAGGTAGAATCATTTATACAAAATCAAGTCTTGAGGAGTGAAGATTATAGGATTTAAATTCTCCAAATCAGTTTTAAGATTATAACCGCCTATAAACCGGGATTAGGTTTACTTAAAAACAGTAAAATAAGGTATTATAATCTTAACCACCATTGAATTTAATTTCTTTCCAAATAACACTTGAAGCCAATAATATATATTTAAAAAAAATTATTTATACAAAATTTCAAAGTTTGTAACTTTCAAGTTTAATAAATAAAATTCTTTTATTTGATCCAAAATTTTAGATCTCTTCGTTTATAGCATGATAAAATATAATTTAGGCATAATGATTTTTTTTTTTTTTGCCCTCCAACTTTATATAAAAGATCATTTTAAAATTTCATTTAATTTTTTTGCCTTTTTTAACTTTTAAATTTATATTTTTTGTCAAATCATCCAAAATGGATGAAAAATTTAAAGTTTGTTAACTTTATTGACATGACGACATACACGTGAATGACATGTCAACATTTAATTAATTTTTATAATTTTTTTAATAATTAATGTAATTAAATTACACTACTAATCAAACTGCTCGAACCAATTATTTCGAGGAAAGGAACTTGAAATAAGCAAACAATATAAAAAATGAATAATCATCATGAATTCATAGAAATATGATCGGTTTTTCTTTTTTACCACGCTTGCTTCTAAGGAGCATAGCAAAAACCGAATAGGTTACCAAAATCGTTTAGTTAGTTTGATCGATTTGATCAATTCAATTAAATAAATTATTACTAAAATTCATAAAAGAATGTTTTTTTTTTTTTTTGAAAGAACTAATTCTACAGCTGATTCAATCGGTTCATACCGGTTTACGGATTAATCAATTTAATATCTCTCTCCAAACTAGTATCCCGATCAATTTCTGATCCAATCGGTTTAATTCGATTGAAACAACAATGCTCCTGCTGGAGGAGACTAAAATAAAATTCTCAGAATTTGAAAATTAAAGTCGCAAATATTGCTGTCACATCCAGGTCTAGTGATGAAAGATTAACCATTGCCTCTGTTGCACGGGCTCAAAACAACAGTCTCCATTCCAAGGAACAGGAAATATAGGAAAGATCCAACAAAAATACAACAATCTCCATGCATTATTTTTCTTGGAAATTTGAATGATCACAAACTTTCATCATGCATGATGGTGAACACCATCTCCGCCATCCTTTTCTTTTCGTGCGGCAGCTCTTATTTTTCGTTGCTCTTCCTTGTAAATCCGATTTCTTCGCTGAAACTGCAATAATTATCAACATTGAACAAAATGGATGTCAATATATGAAATGAATCATAGCGCCATTTAATCAAACATCCACGTTGTTGTCACCACCAAGGATCATTGGATGAAATCATGAGATCTAAATTTATGAGGCCATGTCGAAATATAAAATGTCTGATTTTCTTTACCATTGGCCTAAGCTCATATCTAACAGGGTTTTTGGAACCAACAAGTTGGTTGAAGCGGTAGAGGCCTTCCCCCCTTAAGGGTGAGAACATAAGATCGAACCCTAGGAAGTGTAATTGTTGGGAGGGCTTTACCTTTAAACGCTCCTGACTCAACATAGATTAGTCTCAAGTCTAATAGGACTTAGAGTTGGAGAAGAGAACGAGAAAAGCCAAACTGAATAATATACATGAAGCTTATTTATCTTTCATGATAATGTACTCAAACTAGCTGCCAGCTGCCATAGGAAACCCATTAAACAACATTTGATAAAGAATATATTGGACTTTTTTGCCATAAATTATACTTGTCAGTGCTTGACACATCTCATGATACTGTTTCCATATATTACAGAAAGTTGGACTTTGTGGTAGTTTTATGAGTATATTACAAAAATGTATGAACAAAAATACCACAAAGTCACAGCCATAATGATCCAGATATCAGGTGCTGTGGCTCTAACACCTTTAGAACTAAAGGCTCTGGTTTGCAGGATGCGTATAGCAATGTGGGTCGAAAAGCATATATTTATAAATTTGCAAGCTTAATCTATCACTCTAATACCTATACAATTCATTATGTACCCAAAGAAGTTAACTTTGAACTTTCTGTGCTGCTCAAGCTTATATGAGTTATATTACAAGCAAAGCATATCCCATACACAATTCAAGATCCTATATATTAAATCATATCTTCCTTCTTATCCCTGCTTTTAAGTTGATGTCAGACTTTATCTTCTTGAAAACTGAATTTATACGGAAACAAATTTAGCAGATTCCCTTCCATAAGGAATAAAATATCAAATGAAATGGAAGAATGGGAAAGGAAATAATCAAATAATACAATTCTGCTTCCAGAAAGTAATTGATGGATATGAGGAATGAAATTGGAAATGAAAAGAGCAACAGAAGCTTCATGTATTGAAAAGTCAGATTACTTGTTACCACGAAAAGTTCAAAATTAAGATCAAGGTAAATGAATTCTCAAAACTAATGAAGCTATCTACATCTGGATTATAATCCGATACTAGATCATAAACAGCACTATGTTCATCAATATGGATCCAACTTGCGCTTTTTTTTTCCCCAAAATAAGGGATTTAGAATAACGTTCAACCAAACAACACAACTCTACTCATTTGCAAATGATTGGCGAGAGAAACTAATTGATCCGATTCTAGCCCATTTTGGAGTTTCGAGGACCCGCAAGGCGTGAAATTCAGTTCACTCAAGAGTCAAAAAATCAATATTTAATAAAGCACGAAATGAAAGCCAAAACCATAATGTGGCGGATCATGAAAATGATCTGAGACTATTACTTAGACACTCCATCCGCAAGAAGCAAAGGAATTAGGGTTTTCACGACATTTCAAGGGAGACAAGTAGAATAAATCATAGAACCGAAAATAAGTTTAAAAATACAATTGAAATGGAAAGAAGAGGGAGATACCTCTTTGGAATGGTGGAGGCACTCGAGATAGTCTTCACGAAGGAGAGAGCAATCCTTGGGCTCTCTGCAACGGGACATGCACTCGCTGAAGTCAACCCAGAAATCGTAGCACCTTCCTTTAGTGCCATTGATTCCCCAACCGGATGCCATCTCTCTCTTTCTCTACCTGCTCGATCCGATGGATGGTAGTCTCAGCTCAATTTGATTGTGCAGAGAAGCGATAGACTCTATCTTTGTTAGTTTCAGCCCTTTCACTTTTCAGTAGGTGCAAAATTACCAAAATACCAGACGGACATGTTTACGGGGTTACCCATGGATTGCGCATCCGGCTGCCTGACTACTGAATTTTAGGTTAAATTCCACAAATGGTTGTTAAACTAAAGTTAAAATTACATTTTGGTCACCTAACTATCAAAAGTTAGGTTATGGTCACTCATATTTTCTGGTTATCTCATTTTAGTCTCTCTTTTTCTTTTCTTTTTTTATGAAAAGAAAACACTGGTAAAATCAAAAGCACCACTAGCTTTATCACTCTCAATGGCATCAACTAAATTTGTAGGAACTGTTGTCAAAACATTAACCCCCTCCAAGTCCTATAGAGATCATCTTGGTAATATGATTTGTAATATGATTGGTTTCGCTAGGAACATGTCTTATCATCCAATGCTCATTTCTCATTAACTTCTGTTATTCATTAACTAAACAATGAGATTACACGTCAATTCAATAAGTAATAACTAATTTCACCTTTTAATTATAGCTAAAAATATCTTACAACTTTACTTAAACAATAATTTTAAAATAAATTATAAAATTCTAAAAAATTAAAAAAATCATAATTTATTTTCTATATTATAAAAATAATTTTAATGCCATGAAATTCTGAATCAAATTTGATTAGATTTAATCCTATACTTCCAAATGGTTGGAAAGAAAAAAAAAAACATTGTTATCCCTCTTTGAACTCATTAAATTATGTAGACTTAGGGTGAGTTTGGATAGGTAGTGGGGTGCGATGTAGTGCAGTGCGTTTAACTTACTTTTTGTCTTATGCTACAGTATCTAATCTCATCGTCACCGCGATTTTTACACTAAACGCAGATAAACGGACAGTCCATCCAAACTCACCCTCAATAATTCATGCACGTTATATTTATATTATTTTGTGTCATAATCATGATTAAATTATTTTATATTTATATATTATAATTAAATTTAAATTCACAAATAACTTGATCAAATTACATCTACAAATTGTATATATTTTAAATTTTATTCTTAAATTTTTATTTATTTTGAAGGGTAAAGATTTTCGAAATTAAATCTAATTTTTTTATGGCACACAATAAAAACATCTTACCATGAAAACAATAATAACTTATTCAATGGAATTAAAAGATATATTAAACTAAAATAAGCATGAATATAAATAAGAATATTGGTGTACCTCTCCACCACTTTAGAAAAATTACGCTAAGTCGATTATCACACAGAAAAACCTGGTTCAGTCAACTTTAAGGATGACCTCGTTAATATCTATATTGCCAAACATTGTATATTTATATGCGCGTGGATTATACACGATCTACATATGACTTTACACATCTCACACATGTCTCATGGGTTTGGGGGCTACATAAGCTTTCCCCAATTACTTTGGACTAGATCTAATTATGGGTTAGGCTACGTGCCCAAATTCGAAGGCCCATCTGAAAAGTGGAAAGATTTGGGTAAAAATATAAGCTTAAAAGATGGGTTATGACAAAAAATAAAGCCCGTTTTCTAAACGGGTCAGGCATCGAGTAAGATTTTTTTGGTCGACCCCACCCGAATCTACTTAAATGTTTTTTCTTGTTGTTCTTTTCCTGTCATTTTGCTATTATATTGCTACTATTTTGTTGTTATTGTTTGGATATTGTATAACTCTTATTTTATTATTAATTTTGCTACTATTTTAGAGGCATTTGCTTACTAAATTGCAATTATCTTAGTGTTATTTAAGTATAATGTATTTTTTATTTGTTGGGAAATATTTATTTTAATGTTTTTAGTTATTTGATGTATTATATTTTTTAAAATTTATTTTTATTTAAAAATAATATAAAAAATTAATACGGGAGGGTCGGGTCAAACTCGAGTTTAGCATTTTATTTGAGCTGGATTTGAATAAAAATTTTAACTCATTTTTCGAACCGAGTCAAGCCTAGACCTAAAATTTGACATCAACTCGATCCGACCCATGATCAAATCTCTTAAGACTTTCTCAACATGTTAAGAAAAAGGGGATAAGGGAAGCTCTCATTTTTTTTTCTCAATAGCTCTCATACTAGGGAACACTTCTTTCTCCTTTCCTTATTATTTTTTTTTTTGGTGAAATTGAAACTTTTTTTACTCTTTTTCCATCATGTCTTTTCGAATCCCTAATTTAGCATTATTATCTTTCTTTTTTTGTCGATCCTTTCTCAGTAAATTGATTTCCTCCAAACCTTAGTTTCTTTTTACTTGAGAGGAGGGAGGGGGTGGTCAAGAACCCATGTAAAAAAGGAGACTTTAAGGTGTTGATGGTGAGCACCTAGGCCGCCTCTGTCTCAAGTTTAAGGTTTTGGATAGTAAAGAAGATTGTTTTATTGATTGTTTGGAGCTATAACAGTTTCATTTGTCTATCAATATTTTACTTTTTATAGAGTGATAGTTGTTATACACCTGTAACAACATTTGGATGTTATAGAAAATAAAATCATATTTAAATTAAAAATTTCAATTATATTTATATTTTATTAATAAATTAAATGAAACTATTTAAACACCAATATAAAAATTCAAAAATTATTTTAATGATAAGGTAGATTTCATCCTCGTGTTGACAATATAATGCTGACATTGATGAAGAATTACTATCCATGTCTTGAGCAAGAGAAAACTCAATAGCTGTCTATTGTAAGTTATTCAAGAGCTTAATAATTGAATCTTTAATTCACTTATTTAATTCCATTTGTTAAACTTGATTTTTATTTAATAATTTTTTATATGAAATTTAAACATTTTGTTGAAATAATATATTGATTAATATTATTTTTATTTAATAGAATATAATTAATAGGCTTGTTTATATGAAATAGCTATAATTTTATTTAAAATTTAAGACAATGAGTTGTTATAGAAAACTAATTTAATAAAGAATGTACTTCATAATTATGATTGTTTTTATTATGAGAAAACATAAAAATTAGTTCTACTAAAAACTTGGCACTTATAACGAAATGTTGTTATAAACAATTGAAATATTTGATAATCTACTGGTGGAGTTTTTTTTCGGTACAATAATGAATAGAACCTAGATTATTTTTGGAGAATGAGAACATTCGACTAACAAGCCATGATTTGGGGTTCTTGATGGAGCTTTATTTATTTATTTATTTGTGATAACCCTAGTGAAGTTTAAAACTACACAAATAAAATTAGAATAATTACAATTGAATGTGAGATATAGTAAATAATTTTAAAAATAAATATATTAAAGAAATCATAAATATCATAATTTCTAATTGGCCACCCAACTTCTATACACTTTTATTTTGGTCACAAAAAGAAAATTGCAATTTCGTCACCTAATGTAACACCCAGATTTGGCGGGTAGTCCGAAAGTAATCTGAGTGGCGTAGTTTTATCCGCCCAATTGTTACCTTTCGAGTATGGATTGGATGCATAGTAAACGTTAGAATATTATGTAAATATTGAACTCAGAATGTGTTAAGTTGTAAAGAAAAAGAGATTGATAAGAGTATTGAGGATTTTTAGTAAATTGGGTTAGCACCGAAGGTATTGTACGCCAACTTCATTGAGTTATTATGCTAGTTACGTTATAAATGATTTGGTTAGAAACCAATAGAACAGATGAACCAGATATATATATTGGATATTCATTTTTGTTCTCTCTACAGTTGTAAACCATTTATAAAGACAGTTTTGAAAGTTTATGACACGTGTCAAGTTCCAATGAGGACTTAGGTTATTTATATAGATATTCAAGCTAGAGAAAGGGGAGTTTTTCTTATTTCTTTTTCAAAAGTGTTGCTATTTGAATATTAAGAAACCAAAGGTATTTCTTTCTCCTTATGCTGGAGTTGTAGATCTGGATCTTTGTCAGTGATTACTCCATATTAATGTAAGTATTATGACTCTACATGTTAAAGTTATGAAAGAGTAAGTTTGTTAGAGCTATATAAACAATAAGATGAAGAAATAAGGTTTTGTATGAGGGTTATATGTGTTTGAGATCATGATAAGTAGTATGCAAATGAATTTTAATGGTGTTCTTATGCTTTGTAAGCAACGGATGCTGTCATTTTCGTGTTAGATGTCTGGATCTAAAGCTTTAAAATGCAGTAGGTGAGAATCAGGTGAGTTCTATACTAACTCTTACATGTGTACTATTCATATTGTGAATCATATATAGAAAATTAATTGAACTATGGATCCAAAGTCATGAAGAGTATAGTATATGATGATTGGTGTACGAGTGTTGAAATATTAAAGTATAATTGAGCATGTATATGTCTGAAATGTATGCTATGAGATGTGTGTTCTATTTGGGTGTATGTTAATAAAGTAAAGGTTGAATTTAGATTGTGTCAATGCATGAAGAACCTGTTAAGAAAGTCTATGTCTGTTCACTGCGATGGTGTCTAATGGAGTCCGTCGGGATTGAAAACACAAATTACGATATGAACTATGAAGGAAAAGTCCATGGTCCTAGCATCCTCTGAAAAGAATTAAGGAATAGTGATTAGCCAATGGGGTTCTTTGCGTGTCCTAGGATGATGATGGGAAAACCTCACGTATTGTGACTTTAGGCAAATCCATGTCGTAAACACATTAGGAAAGAATAGCCTTTGTGGCAAACTATGAAAGAATAGCCTTTGTGAAAAGCTATGAAATAATAGTCTTTCTGGCAAACTGTGAAAGAATAGCCTTTGTGAAAAACTATGAAATAATAGTCTTTGTGGCGAACTATGAAAGAATAGCCATTGTGGCAAATTATGAAGGAATAACTTTTGGTGGCGCACTTTAAAGAAACATCCTTCGTGGCGAACTCTAATAGAATTGCCCTCGTGGCGCACCACAATAAGGCTCTCAGTGGTGTATCCTAAAGAAATGCTCTTTGTGGCAAATTTTGTATTAAGTTGATTGGCGTAATCAGTATGGCTCTTAAGAGTATTTAGTAAGGTATGATGTCTCTAGGGTTATAAGATAAATTATTATTTAATACTGTGACTCGATTGAAAATAATGAATTGAAGAGATATAAAGAAGTAAAGGGGTTGTATTGAAAGTGCGAACCGAATAAGAATTTAAGTTTGATTATCCAAATGAAGTATCTGTCATTTGTGTACGTGTTCATTGTAACAGCCCATTTTTAGTGAAATCGGAATAGTGGTTTTAGGATGTAACACCCTGAATTTGGGCCTAGTAGAATTGGGCCTATTGGGCCTTGGGCATGGGAGCGTTTAAAACTTTTGAGAACAAGAGAACGGCACTAATGCAAGTTGGATCTATTAGGTGAGTGATTTTGGAAGGTTAGGGGGCTTCTATGAAGTCATGGGTTCAAGCCATGTCATTTGGAAAATTTTTATTTTTAGCATTAGGGGACCCTGACTCTTGGTATTAAGCCTTATAAGTATTTGTGATTAAAAAGGAGACATAAGAGAGCCTATGGTGGAGTGGTTGTGGCGTCACAGGTATGGCAAGGAGGGCAGAGGTTCAAGTCTCATTGCATGCAAAAAAGGATTATTTATTTTGCTCATGAGTGGGCAAGAGTTGGTGTTGGATTTGAACTCTGTGTTGGAGAGTTTGAATGAGTCAATTGAGGGATTTAAGGAGTAGATATGGAGGAGATTTTGGTGGAGAAAATCGTGGAGTTTGATAAGGGGTGGAGTTGGCCAAATTTAGGAGTCTATAGGTGCCTATTCGGTTTTGACTTAGTGCCGTTTTGGTAAGGGGAAAACATAGGAATTCGGCTAGGTGGGTTCTCTTTTCATTTTTGGTCATTTTCTTTATTTCTGAATTTCTGAGTTCCTAATCTCCTTTCCTCTCTTTTCCCTCTAGTGCCGAAATTGCAAGTAACCATTTGAGATTCTATTGTTCTGCAACTGTTCAGTAAATGTGCCGAAACCTTTAATTGTCAAAATACCGAAGCCTTGTGTTGTTTTGCCCAAGTCTCTTTCTTTCTTTCCTGTTCAATCCCTGCCGAATCACTCAATTGTGAGTTATCTCTCCTACCTTTTCTTGTTTGGTCGAATAGTGTAAGGACTCTACCTTGTTTTCTTTCAAATCTTCTCCTAAGCCGAACCTCTCCTCTTTCGGTAATCAACCGGTTCTGGGAGGTAAATATTGTTGGGCTGAATATTTCATGACTTATGGATTGGACTTAAAGCCATATTCTCGTAAGCAATTTTGTTAATAGCATTTGTGATATTACAGATATTTGACTAAGGAGGGTAACTGATTGTGGTCAGTGGATTTAGGAGATTCAAGGACTCTCATTCAAGCAAGGTGATGAAGGTTTACGTTCTGGGTTTAGTAATGGATTGAAATTAACCTTAAACAACGTTCGGCTAACAGAGTGTTTTTGGATTATAGGTTCAGTGCGAGTGGGTTAAACGCACATTCGTAAATCAGGTGTGTACACAAACCACTCCAACTGTAGATCGGCAAATGCCGAAATACCGGCGAATGATGCCACACGAGCGTGCGATCGCACGTGTGGTGGACCGAGCCCACGAATATGGGCGTAAGACGGTTGAGGCCACCATGAGCGTTCTCATGAGCTTAGGTTATTATGGGCCTCATTGGGCCGACATGGGCTGTGTGGGCCCAATGGGCTTGTGGGCCCCACATGGATTAAATTTACGAAAAGTGGCAGAAATTGAACTGGGCTATAGCGTTCACATAGCCGTGATTGAAAATGGGCCGAATGGGCCACACGAGAGTATGGGCCCACTTGAGCCAAGTATTGAGCTTTGGGCCCAAATACACCGTTTTGATGTTATATGTTATCTGTGTCGCTCAAGGCGACTGTAGACCTTCGAGAAGGTCGTAAATTGACCGAAATACCCCCATAGGGTAAATGATCGAAATACACCCATAGGGTAAATGACCGAAATACCCCCATAGGGTAAAATGACCGTTATGCCCCTGAAGGGAAAAATAACTAAAATGCCCCTGGATGTTGTATGATTGTTATTGTATGCCGTTTATAATATGTTTGCATTCATGTGATATTATGTTGCATGGGGGATGGGATCATTGATTTGGAGGAAGTATATGATTTGTTAGGGTCGCATGGTTGCTTGACGACTGTGGATCCACCAATGGCTTTAAGCCAATTATGAGATTGGCAGCTCTGCTGCAATATTGGTTAGTGCCGCAACCAGTGCTACATAATGAGAGTAGGGATGGGTGGGTCGATTAAATCCCCACAGGAGTGCAAGGTTGGACAGGAGACGGAGTGCAGGGTTGGTTTTAGGCATTTATGCATTGCATGTTCTGATTCTGATGTTGAGACGGGCTTAGGCCCAGATAGATGTGATACGTGACATTTTTTATGGGCTAAGGCCCAACTGAGGCTATTATGGGCTAAGGCCCAAATGCCACCGTTACTGTGTTGGGCTTAGGCCCACATTGATTACTATAATGGGCTTAGGCCCGAACTGATGTGATGCATGCTTTATGATCGATAAGGTTGTACACACTGAGTTTTCGTAAACTCACCCCCTCTTTTTAATTTTTCAAGTAATCCTCAGTAGGCGGTTCGACGTACTGGAGGACTCGGAGGTGGCCACACTACGATCAATTTTAAATTTTAGTATTTTATTTTACCTTACTTAAACTGCTTTCTTATTGGGTTGTAATAAGGCCTCTTTTAAATTCTGATTTTTAATTGGATTTTCAGTTTATTACGTTTCTATCTGTTAAAAGTAGATCGCGATTTTCCAAAACAATAATTGTTTTCAAAACACTACGCTTTCACGACTTAATCTTTAAACATCACGTTTTCGCAAATCATCTACTTTAAATTAAGTTTCCGCAACAAATAACGTTTTAAAAGGGAATGACTTTTTAATAAACCATGATTAAAAATAAACAAATGCAAACTGAGACTTTAGTTTTTAAATATCAAGAAGGGTTTTCAATGAAAACACGTGTAACAACCCGATTTTGACACTAATCGGAATAGTGGTTTCGAGACCATAAATCTGAGTCTGAAAATTATTTTAAAATTATTTTCTGTGTTTATTATGTGTGAATTTTTTTGTGTTAAATTTTTGTGTTTTAATTTTGTCATTTAGGTGTCCGACTAAATAAAAGGACTTAATCGCGTAAAATGTAAAAGTTACAAAATAAAGTGTAAGTGCTAATTTGTTAATGGCTTTTTAATATTAGGTCCTTAAAGGAAAAATAGCCCATTTTACATATTAGTGGACGGCATATGTCAAAAGTAACCTTATTATTATTGTTTTATATATTAAATTATAAAGGTTATTTTGGTAATTTGCAAAATTAAACAAATAATAATAAGACAAAAAGCATTAAACAAGCCATTTTGTCCATCTTTTGTGCCGAATGTAAAGAAGAAGAAAAGATGAAAGCTTAGGTATGTTCGGCCATGCTTGGAGCTTAAAATTCAAGGTTAGTTTTGTTCGGTTTTTGATAATTTTTACGTTTTTTAGATCATTGCTTTGAGTACTATCCGACCCATGTCTCAATTTTTTATTTTGATGATGATTTTGTGTTTTGCCATTGAAGATACCTTGTGTTTTTTGTTGTTTGATGATGAAATATGAAATATATGTGTTAGATTAACAAGTTTTATCTTTGAATTTTTGATGAATTTGAGTATTTAGGACTAAATTGCAAAAATAAATTTTTGAGGGACTAAAATGTGAAATAAATGAAATGTGTGGGCTTGTATGAGGACTAAGAATATTCGGCCTTTGTATGGTGTACTCAAATTTTGTGTATTTTGTGTTTTGTACAAAAAAGGACTAAATTGTAAAAAGTGTGAAATGTTAGGGGAAAAATTATAATTTTCCCAATTATGTGTTTTTAGACTAAATTGAATAGATTGGTGTTTAAATAAGCTTAATTTGAATATGTTTAGATCAAGAACCAAAGAAATTGGATTTGGATCGGGGAAAGACAAAAGTAGTCGATTAGCCGATTTCACAGTCGTCGACGTCCGAGGTAAGTCAATAAGCATTTAAATGTTGCTATAACTATGAATATATATTTTTTATGTAATGACTTGAATTAGTTGAGTTATAATTTGCTATGGCCGAATGTGTATAATGATAATTGGCTATCTTCTGAGTTTGATTCGATCGAGATTCGACGTCCGTAAGCCCCGTACGAACCTTAGGAATAGATAGGATACATATGTCATGACATAGGATATCTGATATGTGTTATCATGTAAGACCACGTCTGGGACGTTGGCATCGACTTGTGTTTACGTGTAAGACCATGTCTGGGACATTGGCATCGTATTTGATTCGTGTAAGACCCTGTCTGGGACAGTGGCATCGATATGTGATTACATGTAAGACCACGTCTGGGACGTCGGCATTGTACGAGCTTTCGACTATCCGCGTATCCTTTTGAATTCCGAATGGTTCAACGGGCAAGTGTCAGTGAAGGTCAATGTGAAAATCGAATTAAAAGGACTCAGGTACGTATATAAATTGAGTTATGAAAAGTACGGTAAGTTAAATGTTTAATTCATTGTATAAAAGTTAATGTATGAGCATGTGAACTATGTGTAAGTTCTAATTTTAATGTATTCGGCCAAGGTGAATTATGTATGAACTTGAAATTGAGATTTGTGTAAGTTCTCGTGAATGTGTATAAGTTAACTATTTGATTTGTAAATGAAAGGATTTAATGTTAAATTATACTTATAGCTTTGTATATTTGGTTTTGCTAATTTAGTTGGTATTAGCTTGCTTATGACTTACTAAGCTTAAATAGCTTACTCTGTGTTTTTTTTTGTCTACCTCTGTTTTATAGATTTTGGATATATGTTACGAGCTCGGGGATCGTCAGCAAGACTATTCACACTATCGACAGTTTCCTTTGGTATTTTACTAAGTTGAAATTTGAATATATGGCATGTATAGCATAGTAAAAAGGTTGAATATGAATTAAGTATTGTTGTATGTAATTAATAGCCATGCGGAGATGGCTTATCTTCTTTTGATTGATTTGGTATCTATGCTTATGGTTTATGATGGTCATTGAAAATGAGCTTATATTTATGCATATTTGATTAAGGTATATGTTCATGGTAGGTAAGCATGTGTGATGTTTATAAATTAGGCTTATTGAACTTGGGTATGTGATTAATACATGTATATTGGTTATGCTTTGTATGATGGATTGAATAAGTTAAGGGATGGACCCAAACCGAATGTATACATATAGATATATATATTGGTTGATGTTAAGTGAAATGTATGTGTAATAAGTTTTAGTAAGTATATGTACTTGTATGATGTGATTTAGTTTTTGATAATATAAAGGTTCAAATATGGTGATTAGGTATAATGTTATGTTTAGTCATTAAGTTATTGATAATTGAGTTTGAATTAATAATGTTAAATACATATATATATATATATATATTCGACCATGATATGAAATTATGATGGATGATTAAATGTGATGCAGTGTATTTTGTTTTGTGTTTAGGTTATGAAATTTAGTTGCTTGATGAGGTAAGAATTTGAATGGAAAATTTTGAATGTATATTTATAAGTTAATTTATGTTAAGTGTTGGACAAGTGGTTAATATGTTATATATGTATGTGTGTGTATTGGTTTTGAAAGATAGCATGATTAGGTATATCATTCACCTATTTAAATGATTCATATGTTGAATGGATTAACTAAGATGAATTATATGATATTCGAATAGCACATAAAATGAATGACTAAGTATATGGTTTAATTGGCTAATGATATATTAAAATGATTAAGAATAAGGTGAGTTTGATATTTGTTTAATAAATGAAATTGAAATATTGAATGTCTTATTGTTTGGTAAGTATAAGATAATAAAATATTTTTGAATTTATAAAGATTAGTATGATTTGATTGAAATAGAAAAATGTGCAACTTTATTCTGTTTGGATGATTTAATACACAAATACTCAGTTTAGATGTAATGTGTTATGTTTTAAAAAATATATATATGCCTGTTCTGAGTTGTGTCTTATTTGGTAATGCCTCATAACCCTAGTCCGGCGACGGATACGGGTTAGGGGTGTTACATTTGATTGGTATCAGAGCTATGGTTTAGTCGGTTCTAGGACTACCATAGCGTATGTGAGTCTAGCTATATATGCCATATTAAATCTGCGATAGTGTGATATCTCCCGACTCTAACGAAGATTGTTTTGATGAGATAGATAAGTTTTCCAACTGAGCTAATTCTGATAGTACAGAAGTAAATATTCAAATATTTGAGTGGAAATATGTTGATGATGAGTTGAAACTCATAAAGGTAAGAATCAAATTGTATGACATGTTTTTATTGATAAATGTTGTAATTATATGAGCATATGAGAGATGATATTTGAGTTATAATTGCTATCTGAAATGTTCTGATTGTGAAATAGTGATTTGAGTTGGCATATGAACAATGTGTTAAGAATAAAAGTGATTAAAAGCAAAAGTTTATTAAATGATTTGAGAATGTGAAATTAGTAATAAGCTGACTATTTGTAGAGGTGATCATGGGTCGGGCCGGGCCGAGTTTGGGTCGGGCCCAGACAAAATTTTAGGTTCGTTTTCTAGGCCCGATCCCGGCCCGACCCGAAATATGGGCCTAAAAATTTGTCCAAGTCCGGCCCGAAAGAAAATTGATAAACCCGAGCCCGTCCCGGCCCGGCCCATATTAATTTTTTTTAACTTTTTTCATTAAATAAAAAAATTTAAAACAAATATTAAAACAAAAAAAATAAAAAATATGTAAATTTAAAAAGTATATTTGATTAAAAATAAAATATATATTTAATATATAATTTGGGCCAGGCCGGGCTCGGGCCAAAAAAGTTTTACCCGAGGCCCGGCCTGTTTTCTAAACGGGCTTCATTTTTTGGCCAAACCCATATTTCAGGCCTATATTTTTACCCGAACCCTCCCATTTTTCGGGCGGGCCGTCGGGCCGGGCCGGGTAGCCCAACCCATGATCACATCTAGCTATTTGTGATAGTATGTATTATGTGCAATTATGTGAGAGTTAAATTTAAGGCTTTACTACCCTCACCCCTTTATCAGAAAAATGTTACAATTTTATTATAAGAGTTGGAATGAATAAGCTCACAAGTGTGGAGTTATAGAAATCTGTGTTTGAAAGATTAGTAATGTGGTCGAAAAAGGAGAATGAACCAAAGAAATGAAGACAAAGATTAAAAGAGATATTGGGCAGTTCGATAACTATTCAGATTATGCAAAGACATTGTTAAAGAAAAGTTAACTCCGAGTAAATGACTTATTCGGTATGTTATCTAAAGAAAGTATTAATCTGGAAGCTTTTACGAATTGATTTACATTAGTGATGGGATAATATGAAAATTTTTGATGACAGAATTAGACAAAGGGATTAATGTTTGAATTGTATTGATGGTTGAATGCAATGGTTATAGTCAGGCGGTTATTATGACTCCATTTGGACATTCTATGTGTACATTTATCCTCAAGTATATGTGATTGTTTAATTTCGTAAAGAAAGTTTTATCGTATGAGAACCTTAGCTAAACATATTAATGAGATTTAAAGCATCGTTGATCTATTTGGGTTATATTCGACATTGTTATGTCTTTTTTTAATAAATTATTCCATTGTGTAGATATGAAAGTCGACGGTAAAATCTGTATGAGGTTAATATTCTGTTTCTACTGGTTATTGCTCTGTTGAATATACGTGAAAATTATATTACTTCACATTCTTGTGGATTTCAAAGATTTATGAGTGACATTGTTCTTTCGGACATTTCGGGATATCATCTAACTAATATTATTTTATATGAGTTGTAATTTTCGAGATATTCCGTGTAACTCCAAATGTTGAAATTTTGCTATTCCTGTATTTTTATGATTCCATGTGATTATCTCGCAGAGATTTTTATTTGACAGAGATGACTATGTCTATTACGATTATAATTTCTGGCTTGAAATGTGAGAGTACAGTGGTACCTTCCTCAGAGTTATAGAAGATGTGTTTCCACAATGGTTGCTATTTAAATCATATTTGATTCCTTTCTGTGTTTAGATGCTTTATTAACAGCTGGGATAATATTCATTATAGGATTGAGACATAGTTCCTAGAAAGGCTCAATGATTTCTATTTGGTTAATGTGATTTTAGTATAATTCAGAGTTTCAATGATTAATATATGAGACAGTTTTATTATAAACTTTTTTCTAGTTCTCGTGAAGGTTCGACAGTGATAAAAGTGAAAATGATAGAAGATCAAGATTAATTTGTATAATGATATGTCTGGGATCATCCTTCTAATGAGAAGAAAGATTTCTTTGAAAAGACCGATTCAGTAGTTAGTATGATTTGAATTATTTGATTGAAAAGTTAATTGGGATATATGTGTTTGAATTTATCTACTGAATCGAAATAAACTTTGAACGTACATGTATGAATTGAAGGATAGATTGAAAGAAGAATTTGTATTCTTAAAGACTCGATGTACTAAAGACTGCTTTTTACGAGGTACGGACACTATGAGTTTACTGTTATGCCTTTTGGACTTACTAATGCACCTGCTATTTTCATGGATTTGATTAATCGAATCTTCAGATAGTATCTTGATCGGTTTGTTGTATTATTCATAGATGATATTTTGATCTATTTCCGTGATGAAGCCGAGCATGCCAAACATCTGAGATTTGTGTTACAGACTATGTGAGATAAACAGTTGTATGCGAAAATCAGTAAATGTGAGTTCTGGATACGCGAAATCAGTTTTCTGGGTCACGTTGTATCAACATCGGGTATTCGGGTTGATTCGAGTAAAATTTCAGCTATACTTGATTGGAAACCTCCGAGAAATGTCTTTGAAGTTCAAAGTTTTCTAGGATTTGATGGTTATTACAGACGGTCTGTGAAAGATTTCTCTATGATCGCGACACCTATGGCGAAGCTGTTACAGAAAGATGTTAAGTTCGAGTGGTCAGAAAAGTGTCAGAAAAGTTTTGATCAGTTGAAAACTCTATTGACAGAAGCTCCAGTGTTAATTCAACCAGAATCGGGTAAAGAATTTTTTATTTACAATGGTGCATCTTTGAGTGGTCTGGGTTGTGTTTTGATACAGGAAGGCAAGGTCATAGCTTATGCCTCGAGATAGCTAAAACCACATGAAAAGAACTATCCGACACACGATCTGGAATTAGCAGCTATTATGTTCACATTGAAGATTTGGCGTCACTATCTGTTCGGTGAAAAATGTCATGTTTATTCTGATCATAAAAGTCTGAAGTATTTGATGACTCAGAAAGATCTGAATTTGAGACAGCACCAATGGTTAGAGTTGTTAAAAGACTACGAGCTTGTGATTGACTATCATCGGGGAAAAGCTAATGTTGTTGCTGATACTTTAAGTCGAAAATCATTATTTGCTTTGTGTGCAATGAATGTGCATATGGTTATATCTGATGATGGTTTGATAATAGCTGAATTAAAAGCAAGACCGTTATTTGTTCAACAAATCTGTGATGCTCAGAAAGTTGGTAATGAATTGTTAGCAAAGTGAGCTCAGTGTGAAACGAATATTGAATCTGAATTCCGAGTTGATGAAAATGGTTGTTTGAGGTTCAGAAACTGAATATGTATTCTTAGAAATTCAGAGTTGATTTAGATGATTTTGAACGAAGCTCACAACAGTCAGTTATCTGTTTATCCGGGTAATACAAAAATGTATAATGATCTGAAACAGTTCTATTGGTGGTCTGGTATAAAACAAGACATATTTGACTTTGTTTTGAAATGCTTAGTTTATCAACAAGTAAAAGTTGAGCATCAGGTACCTTCTAGGTTATTTCAGCCGGTTATGATACCTGAGTGGAGATGGGACAGAGTCACGATGAATTTTGTATCTGGTTTACCGTTGACACCGAGCAAGAAAGATGCAATCTGGATTATTGTGGATAGATTGACTTAATCTGCTCATTTGGTTCCGATTCGCACAGATTATTCACTTGATAAATTGGCTGAATTATATGTTTCTCAGATTGTGAGATTACATGGTGTGCCTATTTCTATTGTTTCAGACCGAAACTCGAGGTTCACATCGGGGTTTTGGAAGAAACTACAAGATGTTTTAGGTATGAAACTACACTTTAGCACGACCTTTCATCCGCAAACAGATGGTCAGTCTGAACGAATTATTCAGGTACTTGAGGATATGTTGAGATGTTGCATTCTCGAGTTTGAAGGTACGTGGGAATGATACTTACCTTTGATTGAATTTGCTCATAATAATAGTTTTCAATCTAGTATCAAAATGGCACCTTATGAGGCTTGTACAGTCGTAAAAGTCGTACACCATTGTATTGGACTGAGCTCAGTGAAAATAAAATACACGGGGTTGACTTGATCAAAGAAACAGAACAGAAAGTGATAGTGATCTGTGATAGCTTAAAAGCTGCATCAGATCGTCAAAAGTCATATGCAGATTTAAAACGTAAAGATATTGAATTTCAGATCAGAGATCAAGTGTTTTTGAAAGTTTCACCGTGGAAGAAAATACTCAGATACGATCGTAAAGGTAACCTGAGTCCGAGATTTATTGGGCCGTATGAGATCATAGAGTGTATCGGGCCGGTTGCTTATAGATTGCAGTTGCCACCTGAGCTAGAAAATACCCATAATGTATTTCATGTTTCGATGCTCCGTAGATACCGATCCGATCCTTCACATGTGATTAATCCAATAGAGGTTGAGATTCAGTCTGATATGATATATGAAGAGGAACCGATTCGTATTCTGTCTCGTGAGATAAAAAAATTGAGAAATAAGAAAATCCCGTTAGTCAAAGTACTGTGGCAAAAGCACGGTGTTGAAGAGGCAACTTGGGAGTCCAAGGATACAATGAAAGAACGTTATCCAAACCTATTCACCGTTACGATTTTCGGGGACGAAAATCCCTAAGGGGGGAGAGTTGTAACAGCCCGATTTTGACCCTAATCGGAATAGTGGTTTTGGGACCACAAATCTGAGTTTGAAAAATATTTTAAAATTATTTTCTGTGTTTATTATGTGTGAATTTGTTTGTGTTAAATTTTCGTGTTTTAATTTTGTCGTTTAGGTGTCCGACTAAATAAAAGGACTTAATCGCGTAAAATGTAAAAGTTACAAAATAAAGTGTAAGTGCTAATTTGTTAATGGATTTTTAATATTAGTTCCTTAAAGGGCAAATAGCCCATTTTACATATTAGTGGATGGCATATGTCAAAAGTAACCTTATTATTATTGTTTTATATATTAAATTATAAAGGTTATTTTGGTAATTTGCAAAATTAAACAAATAATAATAAGACAAAAAGCATTAAACAAGCCATTTTGTCCATCTTTTGTGCCGAATGTAAAGAAGAAGAAAAGATGAAAGCTTAGGTATATTCGGCCATGCTTGGAGCTTAAAATTCAAGGTTAGTTTTGTTCGGTTTTTGATCATTTTTTACGTTTTTGAGATCATTGCTTTGAGTACTAGCCGACCCATGTCTCAATTTTTGATTTTGATGATGATTTTGTGTTTTTCCATTGAAGATACCTTGTGGTTTTTGTTGTTTGATGATGAAATATGAAATATATGTGTTAGATTAACAAGTTTTGTCTTTGAATTTTTGATGAATTTGAGTAATTAGGACTAAATTGCAAAAATAAATTTTTGAGGGACTAAAATGTGAAATAAATGAAATGTGTGGGCTTATATGAGGACTAGGAATATTCGACCCTTGTATGGTGTACTCCAATTTTGTGTATTTTGTGTTTTGTACAAAAAGGACTAAATTGTAAAAAGTGTGAAATGTTAGGGGCAAAATTGTAATTTTCCCAATTATGTGTTTTTAGACTAAATTGAATAGAATGGTGTTTAAATAAGCTTAATTTGAATATGTTTACATCAAGAACCAAAGAAATTGGATTTAGATCGGGAAAAGACAAAAGTAGTCGATTAGCCGATTTCACAGTCGTCGACGTCCGAGGTAAGTCAATAAGCATTTAAATGTTGTTATAACTATGAATATATATTTTTTATGTAATGACTTGAATTAGTTGAGTTATGATTTGCTATGGCCGAATGTGTATAATGATAATTGGCTATCTTCCGAGTTTGATTCGATCGAGATTCGACGTCCGTAAGCCCCGTACGAACCTTAGGAATAGATAGGATACATATGTCATGACATAGGATATCTGATATGTGTTATCGTGTAAGACCACGTCTGGGGCGTTGGCATCGACTTGTGTTCATGTGTAAGACTATGTCTGGAACATTGGCATCGTATTTGATTCGTGTAAGACCCTGTCTGGGACAGTGGCATCGATATGTGATTATATGTAAGACCACATCTGGGACGTCAGCATTGTACGAGCTTTCGACTATCCGCGTATCCTTTTTAATTCTGAATGGTTCAACGGGCAAGTGTCAGTGAAGGTCAATGTGAAAATCGAATTAAAAGGACTCAGGTACGTATATAAATTGAGTTATGAAAAGTAAGGTAAGTTAAATGTTTAATTCATTGTATAAAAGTTAATGTATGAGCATGTGAACTATGTGTAAGTTCTAATTTTAATGTGTTCGGCCAAGGTGAATTATGTATGAACTTGAAATTGAGATTTGTGTAAGTTCTCGTGAATGTGTATAAGTTTACGGTTTGATTTGTAAATGAAAGGATTTAATGTTAAATTATACTTATAGCTTTGTATATTTGGTTTTGCTAATTTAGTTGGTATTAGCTTGCTTATGACTTACTAAGCTTACATAGCTTACTCTGTGTTTTTTTTTGTCTACCTCTGTTTTATAGATTTTGGATATATGTTACGAGCTCGGGGATCGTCAGCAAGACTATTCACACTATCGACAGTTTCCTTTGGTATTTTACTAAGTTGAAATTTGAATATATGGCATGTATAGCATAGTAAAAAGGTTGAATATGAATTAAGTATTTTTGTATGTAATTAATAGCCATGCGAAGATGGATTATCTTCTTTTGATTGATTTGGTATATGGTTTATGATGGTCATTGAAAATGAGCTTATATTTATGCATATTTGATTAAGGTATATGTTCATGGTAGGTAAGCATGTGTGATGTTTATAAATTAGGCTTATTGAACTTGGGTATGTGATTAATACATGTATATTGGTTATGCTTTGTATGATGGATTGAATAAGTTAAGGGATGGACCCAAACCGAATGTATACATATAGATATATATATATTGGTTGATGTTAAGTGAAATGTATGTGTAATAAGTTTTAGTAAGTATATGTACTTGTATGATGTGATTTAGTTTTTGATAATATAAAGGTTCAAATATGGTGATTAGGTATAAGGTTATGTTTAGTCATTAAGTTATTGATAATTGAGTTTGAATTAATAATGTTAAATACATATATATATATATATATTCGACCATGATATGAAATTATGATGGATGATTAAATGTGATGCAAAGTATATTTGTTTTGTGTTTAGGTTATGAAATTTAGTTGCTTGATGAGGTAAGAATTTGAATGGAAAATTTTGAATGTATATTTATAAGTTAATTTATGTTAGTGTTGGACAAGTGGTTAATATGTTATATATGTATGTGTGTGTATTGGTTTTGAAAGATAGCATGATTAGGTATATCATTCACCTATTTAAATGATTCATATGTTGAATGGATTAACTAAGATGAATTATATGATATTCGAATAGCACATAAAATGAATGACTAAGTATATGGTTTAATTGGTTAATGATATATTAAAATGATTAAGAATAAGGTGAGTTTGATATTTGTTTAATAAATGAAATTGAAATATTGAATGTCTTATTGTTTGGTAAGTATAAGATAATAAAATATTTTTGAATTTATAAAGATTAGTATGATTTGATTGAAATAGCAAAATGTGCAACTTTATTCTGTTTGGATGATTTAATACACAAATACTCAGTTTAGATGTAATGTGTTATGTTTTAAAAATATATATATGTCGAAACCATTTTTATTAGGTTTGAAAAAAACGGGATCGACTTTAAAATAACAAATGAAGTCGCCACCGATCTTTTATTCGAGGTGTGATCGGATCACCTAGAGATGGATTATTTTAATAAAACATTTTGATTTATTAAAACAATAATTTTGGTCTACAAAATCTAAGAAAACGGGTTCGGGAGTCGGTTACGTACAAGGAAGGATTAGCACCCTCGCAACGCCCAAAATTGGTACCAAATTGATTAATTAATGTCCTAACGTCGAGAATTTGAAAGATTTTAAAATTACGAACTTCTTTGCCCCATTTGAAGATACTCGAGTTTGAATATTAAGGTTCTGATTCCGAAGAAATAAAATGTCACATCCAGCACGTTAGGATGCAACAATTCAAGTCTTCGAATTCTAGGTCATCCCAAGATTCTCAAAACCTATGCATTGAGATTTTAAAAAGGTATTTCATTATTTGGGATCAAATGGAAAATCGAAACCCAGCACGTTAGGGCACGATCTCTCGAATTTCCAAACACGAAATATTGCCTTGTTTTTAATTTAAGAAAATATGGATGAAATTTCGAAAGGATATTTAGTTATTTGGTCAAACGAAAAATCGAAACCCAGCACGTTAGGGCACGATTTCTCGGATTTCCAAACACGAAACATTGCCTTATTTTTAAAGCTAAGAAAACGCGAATGAAATCTTAAAAGGATATTCAGTTATTTGGTCAAACGAAAAAACGAAACCCAGCACGTTAGGGCACGATCTTTCAGATTTCCAAGCACGAAACATTGCCTTATTTTGAAAACCTTTGAATGGAATGATTTTAAAACTTAAATGACATTAAATTTGGTTTTTTTTTGTTAATAAATAAATCACAATAGAATGATAATATACAAGGCAAAGTATTAATCCATACGTCAAACGTTACACTAATGCATCACAATAACCAACCCATAATTAAGAAATACAAATCACATAATAACAATAATTCTAATATACAATTTCTCTATTAATTATTGAAGAAAATGGAGTAATAACAATAATAATAGTTATGAAAATAATAGTAAAAGTAGTAGTAAAATAAAAATAGCATTAATAATAATAAAATAATTATAATAATATTAAAGATAATTAATATTACAATGAACAAAATGAACTGTAAAAAAATAAATAAAAATACATATAATGAAAATAAAGAATACCTGTATGTGTAAACAAAATGAAAATAATATGTAAAAATAAAAAATGCCGATAGTAATAAAATATATATGAAATAAAAATGGATTAAATAAAATAACACATAAAAAAATAAAAAAATAACCGAATTAATTTAAAAAAAGGGAGATTAAAATGGGATTAAGGCAAAATTGCGGGGCTAAATTATAATAAATAAATAATTAAAAAGGATTAAATTGAAAATAAATTGGAAATCTGGGTAAAATTGGGAATAAAACAATGTGCGGGGTCAAATAATAACGCGCGAATGACATGGGGGACCAAATGGGAAATATTCCCAACCCTCCAAAATGCAACGTTTTGAACAGGACTCAAATGAATTCGGGATAAAATTTAAGGTCCAAAATAAAAAAAAATAACTTAATTGCAAAGTAATAAAAAGCAGAAGGACCAAAGCTGTAAATATACCTCTTTCAAAAAACACGCGGATCCTTCCCCGGGTCGGGTCAACGCGCGGGTCAGAGGGTATGAAACGGCACCGTTTTGAGGCCACTTAAACAGGCCTAAAACGACGTCGTTCCCAGAGCCTATAAAAGGGAAAATTTTTGTTAAAAAAAATCATTTCTGCCGTGTAAAAAAAAAGGGGAAAGGTTTTCTGCTTTCTCTGCTAGGGTTTCGTCCCTAGCCCCGAGCGCCGCCATGTCCGCCATGGAGCCACCGCGAACGATGCTCAAAACCAGGTAAAACGCTCCCTTTTTCCCTTTTTTATTTCTATCCTTTTCGAAAATATATGTAGTATATACAAAAAATATTTATACGTTTATAAAAAGCGATTTGAAGAGAGAAAAAAAATAAAGAAGAAGCAAAGACCTCTTTTGATCCGATTTTTCTTTTCTTGTATTCAATGTATTCGTTGTTTTCTGTAAAAACAGGGTTCGTACTCCTTTACATTGATTTGCCTTTGGCTTTATAAAACCGAAAAATCTAAAAATAAAATCCCAAAAATACATTATATTTTCTCTTTTCTGTTATTATTCTATTTGCTGACATTTTTTCAATGCATTGCGTGCACGAGGCGTGCGTGGTCAGCGCGGAGGTCATGCACGCTGCTGCGCGTTGGCAAGACGAGGTGTGCTGGTGAAGGCTCGCGCGTGGAGGCACGCGTGTGGCGCTGGAAGCCTCTGGAATTCTCTAGGGTTTCTGATTTTGTTTCATTTTGGGCATTTGGGTTGTTGTTTTGGGGCCAGTGGTTAGGTTTGTTGGACTTATTTGGGCCTTGTAGAAAGAAACTATTAAAGGACTGTTTGGATTTCATCAGAAATGGATTTGGACACTATTGGGTTTTATTATTTGGGTTGGCTTTTAAAATCTGTTTTGGTTTTATTTTGTTTTTGGTTAAAAATGGGCCCGGACGAAAATGGGCTTTTACAATATATATGCCTGTTCTGAGTTGTGTCTTATTTGGTAATGCCTCGTAACCCTAGTCCGACAACGGATACGGGTTAGGGGTGTTACAACACGGTTTTCAAAAAACACTTCAATGTAGCACGCCAGATTCGGGCCTAACTTCTGGGCCGAGTTTGGGGTGTTACATAGGACCACAAATCTGAGGTCGAAAGAAAATTTATTTTAATATTATTTTATAGTCTTTGGTATGATAGAAATCACGTATGAAATTTTGGTAAGAAAAAAATTTACCGATTATATGTTTAATTGTTAGAAAGGATCAAATTGTATAAAGTGCAAAAGTTGAATTCTAGTAGCTAGAGGGATTAAATAGCTATGGAATTCAAAGTTTGAGGTTCTTATATGGCAAATAGACCATTAAGATGAGTTAGTAGATGAGTTTGATGAATCATCCATGGAAAATTAAAAAAAAAAGAGAAGGACTAAATTGAAAATTGAAATAATTAAAGATGATAATAAACTAATATCATCTTATTTCATCATCTTCCCCAAATTAAAATACATGGAAACCCTAGCTAAGAGAAAAAAGTTCAAGCAAACTTTGTTGGCTTAATTAGGTATGTTTTCTTGTCCCATTTTTAGTAACTTTTATATTTCCGAGATCGTAATAATCTAATCTAGCTATTTTGGGGATTAATTTGCAAAGTTATCAAAGTATTAAAAATTTTCCATGGATGAGTATGCTGAAATTTTGAAATTTATGATAGAAAATGAAAGGTTGTTAATAGGTAAACAACTTTTGTAAAGTGAATTTTGATGAAATTGTGATTTAGGGACTAAATTGTTAAGATGTAAAATTCATGGAAAATTTCTGATTTTTGTGATATACATGGACTGTTATTGTTATATGAAAAATTTGGCTAGGCTTGGAATAAGGGTTAAATTGCATGAATTTCATTTTCCGAGCCTAGGGACGAAATCATCTTTAATTAAAACGTATAGGGGCAAAATGGTAATTTTGCATAATATGTGAATTGAATTGAATTGATTATGAATTGTATTAAATTGAGTTAAAATTACTCGTATAGATCCGGATAACTCAAATATGAAGTTAGATCTTGGAAAAGAAAAAGTGTCGGATTAGTAGATTTCATATACACGAACATTTGTCAAGGTAAGTTCGTGTAACTAAATTGTGTATATTTATATGTTTGAATTGAATGTTATATATGTGAATTGTATAAATGTCATATGTATGAAATTGATCACATATCCGATAATACCGATAAATAATAAGTCCCGATTGAATAAATGAAATTCGATGGATATAGGATTTCCCGTATTGGTTGTGGTCCTGCATATGTTGCGGACACAGCATAGCTCGAAAGAGCGTCCCGTTATTAGCTCTCATGAGCATCTCGTTATTAGCCCTCTCGAGCTTCCCGTTATATGGTTCTTGCGAGCTTCCCGTTAATAGCTCTTTGGAGCATCCCAATTGGTTGTGAGTTTGCATGTGTTGTAAACACACCACAGCTCTTATGAGCGTCCCGTTATATGGATCTTCGTGAGTTTCTCGATTAAAGGCTCTTTGTGAGCTTCCTGATTAATGGCTCTCCTGATTTTCCCAATATATGGTTATCCGGAGCTTCCCGATTAATGGCTCTTCGGAGCTACTCGTTATTGGCTCGCATGAGCTTCCTGAATATGGCTCTTATGATCTTCCCGTTATACAGCCCGGATAAGTTTCCCGTTACATGGATCACATGAGCTTCCTGTTATACGGCTCGAGAGAGGGTTTCCCGTTTAAATGCTCAATGAGCATTCCTGAATATGAATTGACGGATTTTAGACTCGTACACTTCATGTGTACTACCCTTGTATCCATCGATATTTTAAATGATTCAACGGGTAAAGTTCCGATATGAAATGAAATGAATTCAAGATTAATTACTATGAGAAATATTTGAAGTACAAAGATATGATATGTACATGTTCACAGATACTTGAAGTGATAAATACATGTATGTGGAAATTGAATATTGATGAGCTTACTAATGTTTCTTGATATTTATGTGAATTACATCACTAACATGTTTGATGAGGATGTATGTGTGTTTAGGTTATTGATTACATTGATTTGGATGTATTATGTATGTTTACTTTAAACAAACATGATTGGTAAGTTAAATTCTTGTTATACAAACTTAATAAGCATTAAATGCTTACTCCGTTTTCTTTCCTCTGTTTTATAGTACTCGGAAGCTCGTAAAGGTTGGAAGTGGGTCGGAGCAAGATCACACTATCCTTCAGCTCATTTTGGTATAACTAATAAAAATTACCTTTGGTATAATGGCATGTATAGGCTAAGTTAAGCCAAATGATGAAATGCTTTGGTTGTAATTAGCCATTAGAATGGCTAGTGATTGTATGTTTAATATATATATGCATGAGGTAATATTATGTTTGGTATGTGAGTGTGCTTGTAACAGCCTGATTTTCAGTGGTGTCGAAAACAGTGATTCGGGATCACTAAATTCGAAAAGTGAGTTCAAAATTTTAATAAATTAATATATTAGTCAAGTGTGATTTTAGAAGTATTTTTAAATTAGTGAATTTTGTAATTTAAAAGAATTTATTAGGTAAATTGGGTCGAAAACGAGGTATCGAGACCTCGAATTTATAAACCGAGCCATAAATATTTTTAGAAATATTTATGGAGTGTCATTGAGTTAGTATTAAAGTTTCGTTAGAAAATTTTGACGTTTTGATAGTTAATTAATTAAAAAGGACTAAATTGTAAAAGGTGCAAAAACTTGTTAGAGTGATTAAATAGTTTAAGTGTCTAATAAGGAAGGATTTAAAAGGAAATTAGACCCAAAAATATGGGTTGGACGGTATGGGCAAAAAAAATAAGCAAGGAAATAATGTGAATAAGGGGCAAATTGGAAAACAAGTAAAATTAATAGTTAAAATTGAATTTTCATGAGAAATCTAGATATTTTCTTCATTTTTCTTCAGAAAAACGCCATGGGAGGTCTCCAAGAAGATGGTTTCTCATATTTTTGGCACCATGTGAGTTTATTTCTTGCTCTCTTTTTTTTTTGTAATTTTTGTGTTTTTAAGACTTTTGAAATTAGGTCCAACTATCTAATTCATTAGTTTTTTATTTTATGGGTAATCTTGGAAGTTACCATTGATGAGTGTTGGATGTTTATGATGAATTAACATGGAATTGAAGTTTTAATTTTGTTATATGATGATTTTATCAAGTAATTTCAATAGAAATTGATTTTAGGACATAATTGTGAAAAAGTTAAGAATTATGGTTTGGTATTAAAATTCTGAATATTAATGGCTGTATGGTAGCCTAAAATAATTAGGTAAATTGTCAATTAAGGAAAATTAGCTCAATTGATAGGATAATTGCACAGGGACTAAATTATAAAAATTGTAAAATTTGGGGTAAAAGTGTAATTTCAAAAATTGAAGGGTATAAATTGTAAAGTGAATTAGAAATGGAATAGATGCTAATGAATGAGTAATTTTATATTATAGATCAAGAAACCGAAGATAAACGAGGAAAAGAGAAATTAACAGACTAGTCCCCGAATTTCTACAAAGTTTACAAATAGGCCCAGGTAAGTTCGTAGGATCGAAATTTGATATTTATATTGAATTGATGTATGATATTATGTATCTATTTATATTATATGTTAAAAAAAACATGGAAAATTTATAAATATGAATGGTTAACGAAATAAATACATACGAAATTCATGAGAATAACGGTACAGGGAATATTGATTGTTATTGAATTGAATTTATGTGGAATAGTGATATTTGAATATTGGATATATTGAAACGGATAGATTTAATAAGTGATGAATTTATTGAAATTATATTGATTGAGTTGGTATATATATATATATTGATTATATTGACTGACTGAATTGAAATAAATATTGATTATTATTGAAAAGTGAATTGAATTGTATTGAATTATGAATATATTTGATTAATTGAAATGTGTATTGATTGGAAACTAAAAAGTGATTTGGAAACCCTATTAACTAGTCGGGCTAAGTCGGATATAGTTGGCATGCCATAGGATTGGAAGTGTTCAGGGTTACTTCGACTTCGAGTCGATGAGACACTGGGTGTCAACTAATTGCTTCGAACTATCCGATGAGGCACTGAGTGTCGTACTGGTGTGTTTTGGTTGGATCCGTGTATCCGTCCGAGTCTGAGTTGTGTTAATAGGGGTAAACAAATGATTTAGCCAGTTGATTGATATTGAGTGATATTGAATATGGATTGGAATGGACAACGAAATGAAATATGCAATTGAAATGCATGAAATTGCATGAATCATGGATTCATGAAATGGATATTGATATTGAAATTGAATTGTGTATCCTAATGAGAAAAGCTATTGAATATCAATTATGAGATTGAAATAGTACGATATGAGAATTAAAAGTGTTATGAATGGTATATTTATGAAATTATATCTAAAATACTCGGTATTGATATATAATTGATATATATTGAAACGTGTCTTGGAAAATGATATTTACTTGATATATACTGAAATGTGACATGGGAATGATATTTATTTAATATATATTGAAAAGTGACATATAAATATGTGTTTAACTTTAATATGTTGATATAAGAAGATTATGTATATGATGATGAGTATTAAACCAAGTGTGATATGTCGAGAAAATAAGCTTATCAATATTGAATTTATATGTAAGATGTGTAAGTACGCTAACTATTGTTGTTGCCTAATGATTAGACAAGTGCCAAGCTATTGATTGAATAGTAGTATGTTTATTTGTTTGAAGCACTGAAATGGTAAGTATTTAAGTGGAAATAAATTAGTATTCATGAAAGAATGGTAAGATTTAGATTATGCAATTTCTTATGGAACGATTTGTTATGTGTCCAATTAGAACAATGCTTTGGTTAAATGCATTAATTTGTAATCGTGACTGAATGACATGCATATGGAATAAGTGCGGAAGAGTTAAAGTTATATAAAAATTTACTAAGTTTGAGGGTATATGTTTATGTGTGATACTATGGATTAGTTCACCTTGTGAATTAGTGAGAATAGTTTATAAGTATTACGGTAATAATATTGGGTTATTTTTCATATGTAAAGTTTTATAATTGAAATATATTATTATAATTAAATATTATACGAACTTACTAAGCAATCATTGCTTACGTAATTGTTTTATTTATTTACCTTACAGATTATCAGAAGCTCGAACGGGTTGGAAGCATATTGGAGCTATATCACACTATCCATTGGTTCTATCGGTAGTTATGGATGACTTGATTCTGGTTATAATGGCATGTATAGGTTATTTTGATTAAATGTTAGTCTATAGGTGTTATGTAGATATTAGTCATTTATTTGGTTTGCGTTTTGGTATTGTGGTATTTGCATGATTTGCCATATAATGTTGATGCGATTGAATGATGAGAGGTAAAATAGTAGTCGAATATGTATAAGAGGTGCCTAAAAGTATAATGATTATGTATGTCTAAATAAAAGTTAATACAAAGAATCATGAAAGAGTAAAATTAGCATTAAAATAGTTTCTGGACAGCAGCAATGGTTCAACTTTGAAAAATTACCAAAAATTGTGGAAATCGAATTAGAGGTTTAATAAAACATTAAATTAAATTTTATTGAGTTTAGTTTTTCATAGAAGAAACGGTGTAAGCAACGAAATTGTAAATTATGAGATATAATAAATTTTGTGAGACAAGGTCAGATTGATTTTGGGTTCCTCTGTTCTGACTTTGTAAAATCATAAAAAATTGTAAAATAATAATTATGGGTTTAAATTTATATTTTTAAATTCTTAAATGAGTCTATTTTCAAGAGAAACAAACGGAAACATCATCCAAACCCCGTACTAAGAGATAATTAATTTTTAGTAAATAAAGGTCAAAGCTGTCAAACAAAAGAATAGGGATAAATTTGAAGATTTTACTGTACTTATTGGCTAAACTATAAATTCTGAAATTTTTATGGTAGAAACATATTTGAGTTTAGTTTCAAAAACATTAAGCGGATCTTAATTTAGAATTCTGTAGCTCTAGATATAAATAATTTAGTGACTACGACTCAAGTGGACAGCTTTGATATGAACATAAGTAAATAGTGGAATTATCTGTAATTTTTCTGTAAAATCGGTAACATCCCGTAACCCTGTTTCGGCGACGGATGTGGGTTAGGGGTGTTACAGTGCTTGGATTGGTATTTTAGGTATAAACATGCTTAAGTAAGTAAATGATCAATTGAGTAAGTTGGAAGTCTGAACAAATGTCATAATATATCATGTATAAGACTTAATTTTGGCTTGATTTGAGGGTTATTAATTGGCTTGTGAATGTGTTTAAACGTTAATGTAGGTGGAAGACAAGTTTGAGTGAGAAATAAGTCTTGGAAATGGCCTTATTTTGTCCACATGGGCAGAGACACGGGCGTGTGTCTTAGCCGTGTGTGACACACGGCCTAGCACATGGGCGTGTGTCTTGGCCGTGTGTCCCCTGCATCTTTTTAATTGCAAAACAGAATGCTCAGGTATTTTCACACGGGCAGAGACACAGGCGTGTGTCTCAGCCGTGTGTGGCACACGGCTTGGCACACGGGTGTGTGACTTGGCCGTGTAGCCCCTGCACCTAATTAATATAAATTAAAATATTCACATGGTTTAGCACACAGGCGTGTGGCTTGGCCGTGTGACCCAAGTTAGTAAGCAACCTAAATTGGACACGGGCTGGGACACGGCTGTGTGCCCTTATTTCGATGCCCACACGGCCTAAGACACAGGCGTGTCTCTTGGCCTTGTGAGCCACACGGCATGGCCACACGGGTGTGTGTCCCCTGCACCTAAGGAAAATTTTAAAATTTCGCGAAAAATTCTCTAAGTTTTCGATTTAGTCCCGACTTGTTTCTAATGCATAAATTGGGCCTCGAGAGCCTATATGAGGGACATTATGATTGAATATGATTGATTTCTGATATGAATAGTAAATGATATAAATTAGCTGTATATGATCTATAAATTCCGATAATGCTTCGTAACCCTGTTCCGGCGACGGATATGGGTTAGGGGTGTTACATTCATTCTCGAATTGTGAAGATATGATGGCCTAGAGATTGAAGGATATAGTGATGTATTGAAGACATTGATGGGTAAAGGAATGATTGCAGAGTAAGGTATGATATCTGATGTGTATAGGAATAGAATTTGAAGAAGTACCCTCCAAAGACAGAGTTAAAGGTTAAGAACGATAAATTTGTCATTATGATTCATTAGTTGCAATGTGCGAGTATCACTCAGGTAAATGATGTTTCTTTCACTAAGTTATTTATGAACGTAACATGTGTGTATTGTATTTCAGGTGAGACAATGTGAGTCTACGCCAAGAGGGACAATACCAGGGCTACACCAAATGAAATGGCGTATCGAGTTATTATGGATGCAGAGCGAGTTTCGATGGCGTGTTCAAAGTCTGAAATGTTTCTTCAAACTCCATATTTTGGGATAATTGTAATAGATGAGGATTTCAATTTAGATTTCTTGTAATTAAATTACCATGTACTGTAGTTGTATTTACCTATTGTATATACATATGTAAATTAGTTTGAGTCAGTGTGGATTTGAGTTGCAATTGATATTAAATTGTATAAGTAGATTAAGTTTTTGTTTGTACTCGTGTGGTAATACCCAAAACCCAGATCTGGAAAATTGTATCGGGTTGAGGGTGTGGGTGTTACACCCAACTTTTGAGGTGCTTTCATTTTAGTTATCGAAGTGTTAAATCCTTAACGACGGTTAACTGTACACACCAAATCATGTCCACATCATATTTAAACTTTCATTTCGGTCACCCAACTTTTAGGTCACTGAAAAAAATCTTTTTCTTTTAAGTCTTGATCCATGTAAAAAAAATGTGTTAAAGTGGAAAAACGATAGAAACTAAAATAATGCATTAAAAATTTATCAAATTGCACTTGTTTATCCTATTGCTGAAAATTCTATTTTTTTCCAATCTTGAAATTTTAATTTACAAAATTTCAAAATTAATTAAATAAATTGTTGAATTTTTTATCCATTGATAATATCAACTGATTTGTTACTATAATATTAAAAATAAATAAATTAATCAATTTAACCTATTACTATTTTTTTTTTCAAATCATCCTTAACAAAATCAACTCAAATAACTTATATTTAATAATTGTCTATGAACTTAAATTTATTTTGATTATATAATCTTGAATCTTTCATGTCATGTTAAAAGCAAAGAAAACATCATTACAATCAATTAAATTCATTGCTTATTCTTCATTTGGGTAAAGAAATGATGAAAATAATTTTGGATCTCGTTTGGCTTGTAGACAAAGTTAGTTAGTTTAATTAATTACAATGACTTTTTCCTTTACTTTTAGCTTAGCATGAAAAATTCAGGACCGTATTAATTAAAAAAATAATTTAAGTTTTGTAGACAATTATTAAATATGAGTTATTTGATTTCATTTTAATTTTGAAACATAAAATAAAAATTTAAATTTTAGGAAGTTAAATTAATTAATTAATTTCAATATTACAGTAACAAATGGTTTGACATTATCAAGAGATAAATTTTTTTAACAATTTATTTAATTGGTTTTGATGTTTTAAAATTTAAAAATTCAATATTGAAAAAAAATTAAAACTTTCGATAAAAGGGTAAACAAGTACAATATAAGAAAATTTGTAATGCATTATTTTAGTTTCTAAAGTTTTTCACTTTAAACTTTAATATTTTTTAACCCGATCAATACAGAAAATATATTTTTAGGTGATCAAAATTAAAACGATTTAAAAATTAAACGACTAAAATAAAAGTTTAAGCATGATAGTGACATCTATATTCAATCACTGTACTGACTAAAATGAAATCACCTCACCTTAAAAATTGGTGATGAACTGAGTAATTTACCCCACCATATAAAAAATTAACCCGTATGTATGTATGTATGTATGCATATATGTGTGGTTATCAAAAACAAGAATGACGCGTGCTCTGGAAGGATCTAGCTTGACCCAATAGAATAGTCCTCTGTCGCTTTTTTAAACCACGAACAAGATTTACTCTCAGTTCTTATTTCTACTGTTGATTTTTAAAAATATCTTTCTAAACAAAACCATTTTTTTTTTTTAAAATTAAAAACAAGGTGCTGCAAATTGGATTTGCGAAACCTGGATCTCCAAACCTTTTGTTTAGTTTCAAATCCTGATCCTTCCGTTCAAGATTCTGCCATTCAATGTCGCACAAGGCTCTAGACTCCCGCCATTCAGTAGACGCTTGCGCCTTCCAGCTCCATTCATGGAGACCTTTCCACCTCCAGCAAGCTCTAGACTCCTCCGATCCCCAACTTACTCCTCCTAAGCTTTCCTCCTCCACTGGCTTCCATCCCAAGCGTCCTTGCCTCTCCGATCGTACCACTTCTTTTTCTATTGATCTCTCCAAGCTAACCCTCCTCGACGATGATAACAACAACAACCCTATATCTGCCAATCCCAAGAGGAGTAGCTTCAGGCTGTTTGCCAGAAAACGCCGCCGCCGTGGGTCGAGGTCGGTTTCGGGTCGGAGCTCCGATCGAAGCGGGACTCGAAGGTGCTGTTCTGTGGGGGCTTCGGCAGCCTATGGTACGTGCTCGGATTTTCCGGTGGCGATCGGGACGGACTCGAGTGGGGAACTGTTTGGCAATGGTGGGGATTCGTATTGGGTCTCGGATGTGAGCGAGGCCCGGAATATCAGGAGGGAAAGAGGGGATGGTGGGAGTGGAGAGAAGGAGACTTTATGCGGGCAATTTGGGGTTTTTGATGCTCAAGGGAATGAATCTGGGTATGGGAGTGAGCCTGGGTATCGTGGGGATGGAGAGTTTGGATATGGGGATGAGGTTGATGAAGAAGAAGACGACAATCGGTTGTTGCTTTGGGGGGATCACTTTGGAGGTATTGCTAATGTTATTGTTCTTTGACTTTTTGGGTCCTTATTTTATACTTTCTTTTATAAATTTCTGGAATTTCGCTTCTTCTTTTTTTTGTTGAAAAATTTAACCTATATGAGTTTATGATCTCTGGATTTAGGGTTTTTGTTGTTGGCATAATTGCAGCAATGTTGGTTTCATTCTTCTTGTTTGATTTATTTGTTAATTATGTCTGCTCAAGGCAGTGTGGTCATAAGTCTTTGTGTTTACACTGCTATTTCTATTAAGCATGAAGGTTTGAGAATGTGTACATATAACAATAACGTCCACTGTAGCACTTGGCAAATCCTTACTTGGATTCTAGGTTCAAATCCTAGCAGTGGAAAACATTTATTTCGTTTAATCGTTTTTGCCAACAATTCACTTGTCTAGTGGCAAAATAACTTGAAGTGGGTTCGGACCGTGTCCCTTTCCCCTTCCCTGTAATGTATATCGATTTAGCCTATGTTAGTTGGACTTGGGTGACTGTCAGGTAGAGTATACTGTATGCGTTATATGAGAATGCTTGGTCTTTTAGGTTTTTTCATATATTTAGAGGATCAATTCTGTAACCTGTGTAGTATGCTTCTCAGGCACAAGTACTAAGTAAAAATGGAGAGTCTTGATAAAAGGATCTAACTTATCTGATTAGAAAGGGTAAGTTTACCGTAGTTAGCTCTACTAGATTCTGCTGCTCTTTCTAAAGATAAAATCATCAAGTCATGGTTTCAATCCAATGAAGTGATACACTAAATGAGCTTGAGTAGTAAATTACATATGATTAGCATTTGGATCAGCTAAGTGCGGAAAACTGTAAATTGAGTTTCTAGTGGGCAAGATTTACAGTTGGGATCATATAGGCTTCCATGCTCTTATGTTACATAAAATTTTCATGCAACTTGGAAGCGATGTATGGTAGCCTTTCTCTAAAGGCAAATTGGAGTATCAGATCAGGTGGCCAACCACTTTTAGCGGTCTTAGGCAACTTGGAGGATCAGATGAGGAAATTAGTTTGACTTGAGTGGCAATTTATTTTGAGTGAAAAAAATTGCAGAAGCCATATTCTTGGTGGTAGTATTGATACAAAAGTAACTTTTCACATTAAGTGGTTGTTAGACTCATACCACCTCTCTTTAAATTCACATCTGTTGTCTTTCATTTCTAAGTTCTGCTTTAATGAACTCTGTGAATCCCCATTCCATAATTCCCACTAAGCAATATAATCCTGTCAAAAAAATCGAAAGTTTTTCCTTGTATTTTGGAGTTTTGTTGCATTTTTGGATCTACTTTTTGTTTCTTTATTTAATGAATAGCCTTCAGGTTCTTGAGTTCACGTCTGTGAACTTGGCCGTGGTTTAGAAGAAACTAATGTTGTGCCTGCACAACTTCCTTTGCTATACATTTTCTGTTTTCTTCTTGTTTCATGAACTGAATGCCTTTTCCTTTGCAGCAGATGCGCATTCAAAAATGGAGATTGTTGGGGAGAACACATTCTCTGATCAGAAAGCTCACCATAGATGCCGTCGCAAAAAACATGATTATAGAATGGTTGATTCCCTGAGGTAAATTATTCATCTATTGAACACAACATGCTCCCTTTATACCAGCTTGGTCATATTTAATACTTCTCCTTCTGGATTGCTACTTGAGAGAGATTTAAATGTTTCAATAACCTTACAAGTTACAACTTAGTACAGTCAAAAGGTATTTCAATTTGGTATGCGGTGAGATTCTTTAAGAGTCCGAGCAGAGATATGGTTTCATGCAATATATTCTATAAAGTAAGCATACATAGAAGATATGATTTTGGTTATAGGTTGATTGTTGAAAATTTGCTGAAGGAAGCAAATGTAAATTGTGGTATTGAGATTCATGTTTTGTTGTCAAGTCTCTGCCTGGGTTGAAAGGTTTCTTTTTTATTTTTTATTTGTCGAAAGAAGAATGAAATTGATGTACACTTAGAGTGAAATGAAATGATTATATTTAAAGCACAGTTTGTGGCCAAAAGTCAAAGTTAGATAGCTTAGTTGCAATGATGCTTACGAGATCTTTTGTTATAGTGCATTCAAAAGAATCATTACCCAAATGATTGAATAGAAAGCAAGCATCACCCACCCGTATGGTACAGCAATATTTTCCATATATCCCAATGCCCTTCTTAAGCCTAGTTTATGCTTCTCTAGAGTGCTTAGAAGCTGAAATTTTCAGCTTGTGCTTTTGGACCAATTTTAGATTTAGAGAAGTACTTAAATAACAAAATATTTTAATTTTTTAAATCTAATTATAATATATATAACATTAAAATATATAAATGTTAATATTTTGAATTCAGTAAAATTATCATGTAGGTTTATGCATAAAAAGTTTATTTATATTTTGTTTTTTTACTTTAAAAAAATGGACAAACTAACCTTGTACGTTAGAAAAAAAATGCAAATTAGTCTTTCTGTTTAAATTTTCAATTATGTGTTGTTAAGTGATATTTTGGTTTTTTTAAATTTTTGTTTTTTTTAAGTGTCCTGAAATTAAGGGATAGTGCAATTGTATAAAAGTACCATGGAGTGTTTGTTCTAAGAATCGAATTATATTTTACTTTATTTATTAAAAATAGCAAATTAGTTTCTGTGTTCTAGATTAAAGAGTAAATTAATCATTTTATTAAAAATTTTATTTGCTTATATTTTCAAATGATGAGATGAATAACAGAGCAATCAAATAGCGATATGTGGTGTGCTACGTGTACTTCAAAATTAATTCATTTTGGACGTGGTTTTTTAATAATTATAAAAACATTATAAAAAATTATTTAAAAAATTTTTGTGATTTATAAGAAATTAAAAGTTTTTCTCAAAAATTATTTAAAAATTATTAAAAACAATGTCCGAAATGAACTTGGACAAATGGTTGTCCAACTTCAGATGAGCCTAAACAACCATTTGTCTAGGTTTTGGAGTAGTTTCTTATATAATTATACATAATTATATATAATTATATAATATTACTTGAGACTTATTAAGAATTATAAGAAATTAATTAAAATAGGACTGATCAACTTGATTAACTATAAATATTCACTCGATTAAAAAGATGCATGTGTATGGGTATATTTAAATTCTTTGAACATGTTAAATGTGTATATAGAACTTTTATAATTTAAAAAAAAAAATTAAAAATTTAATTATTATTTATAGTTTCTTATAAATCTTGATAAATTTTTAAATAAAATATTTTATAATTATTTAATAAAGCACTCTAGAATGCACCTGGACTAGAACCATTTGTTGAGGATATTTTGGACTTTTTTTAAAATATTCTCTTTTTAATAATTTTATTTTATTTTTATAATTTTAAGCAAATCTCTATTTCTTTATAATTTTTTTGAAAAACTATGTTCAGGATGAAATGAACTAGGACAAATTTGTCTAGGTTCATCCAAGATGTGATTTTTTTAAATAATTATAAATTTTAGGATTTTTAAAATTTTAAAATATTATCATTTTAGTATGAGGTACATGTGGCGCATCATGTGTTAATTTCTGGTTCTTCTATCAGACACATCAACATTTAATAGTGGAGATGGATAGAAATTTTAACAGAATGACTAAATTGTTCTTTGATTTAATGTAAAGGGGCTAATATGCCTAGTTTTTCATTAGAAAGGATAAAATGCAACCCAACTCCTAATGCATGGGTTTTTATGGTACTTTTATCTAATCCTACTCATCCTTAAATTCCAGGTCACTTTTTAAAAAATTGAAAAAAAAATCAATTAATAACACTTATGGATGTGATTTTTAACAAAAGTGTCAATTTATACTTATTTTCTAATGTGGAAGGGCTAATATGCCCATTTTTTTAGTAGAAGGGGTAAATTGCAATCTGCCTCCTAATACAAGGGCTTTCATGATACTTTTACTTTTGAATTTAAATTTCAGGGTAAATTATATCTTTAGTCACTAAATTATGGGTAAGTTTTCTTTTTGGTCACTTAACTAAAAAAAAAGTTACAATTTGGTTACTAAACTATTCAAAGGTTTTCATTTAACTCATTGGGCTGTTAAAGTCGATGTTATATGGCTTTCTTTGTAACAGCCCATTTTCAGTAAAATCGGAACAGTGGTTTCGAGACCACAAATTCGATCCGAAAAGAAAAATTATTTTTATATTTTTGCATAATTTGCATTTAGGAAGGAATATCATGTGAAAATTCTGACAAGAAAATTTTATCGATTTAGTGCTTAATCACGGGAAGGACCAAATCGCATAAAATGGAAAAGTTGAATTCTAGTAGCTAGAAGGATCAAATAGCTATGGAATTCAAAACTTGAGGTCCTTATATGGTAATTAGACCATTAATCAAAAGTTAGTAGATATTTTTGATGATTCATCCATGGAAAAATTAGAAAAGAGCAAGGACTAAATTGGAAATAAAAATAATTAAAAGATGATAAATAAATAAAATAAATTTAATATCATTTTATATCATCTTCTTCTCCAAATATTCCATGGAAACCCTAGGAAAGAGAAAACAATCTTTCTTGGCTTAATTGGGTAAGTTTTTTTGTCCCGTTTTTAGTAATTTTGATATTTTTAAAACCGAGATAGTTTAATATATCTATTTGGGGAATTAATTTGAAAAGTTATCAAAGTATAGAAATTATGTCATGGATGAATATGCTGAAAATTAAAAATTTATGGTAGAAAATGAAAGGTTGTTGATAGATAAACAACTTTTACAAAGTGATTTTTGATGATAACATGATTTAGGGATTAAATTGTAAAGTTATGAAAATTGAAGAAAATTCTGAATTTTATGGAATATATGTGCTGTAAATTGTATATTGAAATTTTGGTTAGGCTTGGAATAGGGAGTAAATTGCATGAATTTTATTTTCCGAGCCTAGGGACGAAATTAGAATTTATGGAAAGTTTAGGGGTAAAATGATAATTTTGCCTAGGATGTAAATTGAGTTCAAATGAATATGAAATGTGAGAAATTGATGATTAAATTCATTTATATAGATCCGGATAACTCAAATTCAAAGTTAGATCGATGAAAGGAGAAAGTTTTGGATCAGTAGATTTTTATACGCTAACAAGTGTCGAGGTAAGTTCGTGTGACTTAATTGAGCATTTAAATATGTTAAATTGAATGTTGTATTTGTATAGAATGTGATTTATATTTATGTGAATTATTTGGATGTTATAATATAAGAAATGAATACATGCTTGAAACTGTTTGAAAAGGGTTAAGTTCCGTTTGAATATTAGATTTCGATGTATAAATGTGATTTTCCTTATTGAATGAGGTCCTGCATTTGTTGCTGACGGGATTTAGCTCGGACGAGTAATCCTATTGACCTCATTACAGAAAGGATTTAGCCTGGACTGGTAATCCTGATATAAGTCCTCTTGAGCATATGTTACAGAAAGGATTTAGCCCCGACGGGTAATCCTGATTAAGCTCTTGTGAGCATATGTTGGAAACAGGATTTAGCTTGGACAAGTAATCCTGTTATATGATATGTGACTCGAGAGTGTGCTTTTTGCTCAAGTGCCTTAATGGGTACTCCTGAATATGAATTGACGGGTTATTAAATTGTACACCTTGATTGTACTATTTGAGTATCCATCGAAATTTCAATGATTTTACAGACAAAATACTTAGACATGATATGAGATTTATGAGATGAAATGAATAATGTATTGAAAAAATTATAGAATGATGAGCTCATCTATGTTTACTTGATGAATATGAGAATTTTGTGACTAACATGTTTGATTGAATGCATGTGTTTAGGCAATTTTGCCAAGTTGATGGAAACATGTTATTATATACTTAATTGTAATAAATGAGATTGGTAAGTTTAATTCCAGTTATACGAACTTACTAACTATAATATGCTTACTAGGTTTACTTTTCTCTGTTTTATAGTATTCGGAAGCTCGCGAAGGTTGGTGAACGGTTGGAGCATCATCACACTATCCACAAGCTTTTTTTGGTATAAATAGTATACTTATTTTGGTATAATGGCATGTATATGTTAACTTGGCCATTGTTGGCTTGAGAATGATGTTTGTAATCTAGCCATTGGAATGGCTAGTAATGGTATGTTTTGATATACTTCTAAGGTCATACTATGGTAGTTACATATATGTTAAGTATGGTTGATTAAATTATGTTAACATATAGACTAAACCAAGGTAAGATTATAGATAGGTATGCATATAATGATATATCATGTTAAATGATAGAATTAGCTTGATTATAATGCTTGGATTGGTTGGTTTATGAATGTAAGTTTTGGTGTTTTGGGTGAGAAATGAAGCTAGAAATGGCTTTATTTGGTCCACACGGGTAGACACACGGGCGTGTGTCTAGACTGTGTGTGACACATGGCCTGGTACATGGGCGTGTGGTTAGGCCGTGTGTCCCCTGCATCTTAAATTCGAGAAACATAATGCTAAGAATAGAGCACACAGGTAGAGACACGGGCGTGTGTCTCAGCTGTGTGTGCTACACGGCCCAGAACATGGGCGTGTATCTTGGCCGTGTGAAACCTGCAACTAATTTTGGATATTAAATTATCCACACGGCCTAGCACACGGGCGTGTGGCTGGCCGTGTGGCACAAGTCAGAGAGTTACACGGGGTCAGACACCACCAACAGCACGGGCGTGTCCTATGGTCACACGGGCGTGTCCCTTGACCACACGGGCGTGTGTGCCCTGTATCTTGGAAAATTTTTGAAATTTCGAGAAAAAAAATTCTTAGAGTTTCTGATTAAGTCCCGACTCGATTCTAATGCTCATATTGGCCTTGAGAGTCCATTTAAGGGACGTTATGAACAATCTCGAAAAATGAACAGTAAATACCACTAATTATTTGTAAATGTTTTGTAAACTTCGGTAATGCTCCGTAATTCTGTTCCGACGACGGATACGGGTTAGGGGTGTTACATTCTTTATTCACACTACTTGCACCAATCGAATGTTCTCTTTCTCCTTCCCCTTTTACAGTTCAATTTCTTTTCATGATACAACTTTGGATGTCACGAATTTGCAAACTAAAATTTAAACAATTTTTTTTCTTCGATCTTCGACATTGACCGTCAGATCGACTTGGATCTAAGGTATGTTCTTTTACTTGTTGATGGGTACTGATCCATCGTATCAATCATCGATTCGTCACTTGGAATTCGCTAGTGAAACTTTAAAAAAACTTAACAACCTAGTGACTTAAATAAATTTTTTTGAATAGTTCAATGACTAAATTGTAACTTTTTTAATTAAATGACCAAAATAAAAAATTACCCATAATTTAGTGAATAAAGGTATAGCTTACCCTAAATTTAATTATGTAATAATGCATCTTCACCGCACAATGACATTCCATTCTAGTAAAAAAAAAGGCTTGCGAGTCCTATTTCATTCTTCAACCATTTCTTTTTACTTCTTCTTGCATTGAAGAGATTTTGCTGAATTCACAAAAATTGCATTAAAGTGGAAATTCAAAACCTTCAAACTGGTAATGGGCTTCTCTCTCCATTTTGTATATCTAAATCGATTGAAGGTATTCAAAGGTTAACAGCTTATTCTTGAGTATCTGACGTGACATAATCCAAGAGCTATATGGTGTTGCTTTTCCAAGATTTTAATCTAGTTGTTGAATAAATTGCTTTTCCAAGAGCACACACATTTTAATCAATTTAAGATATATATATATATATATATAAACTCTAAATCACGAACCAATGATATGAAGGAAGGAGCATATTATGTGACTAACACTACTTAAAACTGCAACATGTGAGCTATTACTTAATTGACTAAATTAATTTATATTATATATAATGTGGTTGGTTAAGTTGGTGTTGTGAGTTAACTTGATACTAACTTATTAATGGAATCAGTAAAAAATAATGCTATTTTTGTATTTTACAATTTTTATATGAAATATTTATTTGAAACAACTAATCTAAAAACTAAATATCCAAGGATTGAACTTAATGAGAATTTATTTATATGTATTTTACCACTCCATCCCTAATTTAAGTGTGGGGTAATTTTTATGAACCTCAAACACCCTCTTGAAAAAACTCTTTGGGTTTCAAAATATCCCCAAACCTTTTTTTAAAAACTCTTCGTTTTTCGACAAGTTAATCAATTTTTGGTCATTTCTCTTTGTCCTCCTTCTTTCTTTTCTTCATGGCACTTTCTCCTATTGTCCCCTTCCTTTTCCTTATCTCTTTCCCCTTTTTCCTCATTTTTTTCCTTTTATCCTTTTTCTTCGTTTACTATCATGGGTGAGTTTGTTGGAGTGGTTGTTGGTGCCATCTTCTCGGTAGCAGCAACCCTTATCCCTTCCTCCCTTCTCACCCCTACTTTTCACTCTCCCTTTTCTATTTCAAATATTATTTTCTTTCCTCATTTTCTTTACTCTTCATTTTACTTGTTTTCCTCTCTTTCATCCTCCACCTCTTTACTACTACCACCATTTTTCTCCTCACCGACCACTTTTTTTTTTCTGACCTTTTGCTATCCCATGAGGGTTTTTCACTCGAGTCGATGAAAACTTGTGTTTTCTCGAGTCCATTATGACTTGGTCCCTCGAGTTGGAGTTGACTTATTTTTGTCTACGTTTGATTTGAATGATTTAACACTTATGAAGTTTTGTAGGTTATTTAAGGACAAGATCCTCGATGTCGGATCCAAGGCATTAGTTCGAGAGATCTATTCTAGTGGTTGACGCTAATTGATGTTGCTTGTATTTGTGACATTCGCATTCTTTCAAGTTTTATTTCCTAGGGTCAAGCGTTTTTATCAATATGACTTAACTTTTTTTTTGTTTCCCAAGGTATTCATTTGTCGTAATTTGATATGCCAAAAGCTCTCTATTACACTTGATGAGCTTATTCTTAAGCAATTTGAATGTATTTTCTGTGTTTTTACTTAGTTTTAACCTTTTGTTTTAATAAGTAAATTAGTATGTTTTACGCTATTTTGGAGACTCTAATTGGCCAAATGCACCATAGGGAACTTAACAGTTGATTGAGTGTTGTAGGGTGTCAATGGTGGCCCGAACGTGAATGAAAATATCACCAAGAAGGGGGTATCGCAATATTGAAGCATGGAAGTCGTGATACACTTGACAATGTTGAAAAGAAGGAAGATTGAGCCACCAATAGTAGTATAGCGATACCCAAAACTTCCAAAGGACCCCCATTTCAAGATTGTCGAGGATATCGCGATATCACTGTCGAAAAGAGACAAAAAATAACTGCAGGGGTAGTCTTTGTCTAACATGTCCCTCAACCAAAATTAGACGATCATGGCCAATTTGGTCACAAAAATTGGGTTATAATCAAATTAAAAAGTCGCTTTTGGCTGAAAATAAAGGGAGAGAGCTTTAGTTTAGGTTTAGGGTTTTCTTTTTCATTTTTTAAGTTTTAGTTTACTTTTCTAATTTTAGGGTAGTTTAGTAGTTAGCTAAGTTTATTATATCTTATTATTAATTGCTTTCTAATAACTTGACTTTCATTATATTTACACTTTAATCCTTTTGCTTAATATCATTCAGCTTTGTTTTCTTTTACTTGTTAAAAGTCATATCTTTGGTATTTTTATTCATCAATCTTGTTGCCATTATTGTGTTTTTCAAGCTTTTGCAATAAAGCTTGAGTTTTTATGCGTTTTTCTTTAAGTTTAAGTTTATGCCTTCTTTGCTTAAATTTTTGTTGTTTGTGCATTTAGGGATGAGTATTAGTAGCTAAAGCTTAGGTGGTTGATGGAAGTGTTGCCTAGTTAGTTCTTGGTACAGAGACTAAATCGTAAAAATTGAACTAAATCAAATAGACTTCAAAACTTAGGATTGATGACTCTAAGGGAAAATTTAGGTAAGTGAGGCCGAGAGGAGATCTTATCGGGCACCAATTCGATAGTCCCAAATTAGTTGGTGAGGTCGAGATATAAATCGAACTAATTTGTCTAAGTTGGTAAAGTGGAAACCAAGAGGTAAACTTGCACAAATTTAGGAGTTTAAGTGGTTTAGATCTCGAGTCCAAAAGTTAATTAGCAACACAGAAGTCAATCAACCGCTGTCTGTTATTAATTTGTTAATTTCATAAGTTTACCTATTTTACAATTTAGACCTTTTTAGTGATTAGTTAGCAAACTAGTGTAATTAATCTCTTGTATGGCCTACCGTAATATAATGCTTAGTGAGTAGTTAGCTAGACTCCTTTAATTGCATGTTAATTAATTAGGGATCACTTAACCGTTGACTCCTTTGGGTTTGATCCTTAGAAAACTCTGGTGTTCCATTGAACATTATAAATATTACAACTCGACACTGTCCGCTTGCAGTTAAAATCAAACTTTTAAATTATTTTATAAAATTGTTTATCACACGTGCACGCGGTCAGGTATCCACTGGAGCAATTCAGTGACTTATCCTTCACGTTTTGTAGGCCCATTAAGGGGGTAGACACTGGTCACGAGTTTTAAAGCCGCTCCATATCTAGGGCGAGTATCAAACCATCAACCATTGGTTAAGGTAAGAGAGACCCATTGAATCTCACTTAACTCCCGTGGTTGATATGACTTAACTTTTAGTTAAGCGTTGACATCATTTCCTTTGATATATATATTGACTTAATTTCCAATGTATAGCAACTTTTAGGTCTTCTTCCATTTGATTGTAATATTTTAGGAACAAATCTCAAAATTATACATAAACTTTTATTAAATGTGCAATTGCATACATGAATTTTAATTTGGTGCAATTATACACATAAAACTCTAATTGTGGTTCAAATGTATACTTCAAACTTTAATTTTGATTTAATCATTCACATTTAAAGAAATAAATACATCAATTTATTTTTATATTAGATAAATATAAATTATTCATGTATGCAATATATAAACATAAAATGATGTTATATTAATAATTGTGTTAATAATTTATAAGAATTGGATCAAACATAATTTCATGTATAAAATTACAAAAAATTGAAGTTCATATATACAATTGCACATTAAGCCATAGTTCATATATAGTTTTGGGATTTATCCCTAACATTTTATATATAAATGGAATTATTTTTTGAAAAATATTGTTCAATAATTTTTTTTATAAATATATTTTTAATATTATTTTAAAAAAAGAAAAACTTGTTAAAGAAAAAAGGTAAAATTAACTTTTTTTTTAATAGCGTGCAAAATCTTAAATAATTATAGTTGAAGAAACGACAGCGTCTCGAAGTTAGTAGCAGCAAATTCTGGCAAGCAAGCAGCAGCGCACAATTAGAAGGCAGACTACGAGTGAGAGAGAGAGAGAGAGAGAGAGAAGTGAAAGATGGTAAGAGGAGAAGCACTAAGCGCGTATAGGGCTCTTCTAAGAGCCACCCGCAAATCATTTGCCGGCGACACCTTGATGTTGAACGCCTCTGCCGTTGAGGTTCGTCAGAAATTCGAAGCCAATCGTCATGTCACCTCGGAGCCTGAGATCCAGAAACTCCTCGAGGAAGCACGTGAGGCCTCCCATTTCATTTCCACCATGATCGTTCAAGCCAAGCTCAACGAACGCGGCGGCTACGGTAACTTATCTTTTTGTTCATGTTTTCCATTCAATTTTATATGCACGTCTTGTGTGAATGCCTCATATTCTATGATCACCACCTGTTCGATGCATTGTCTGTTTGACCTCTTGTAAGAATACTTTTTCTCTCTCTTCAACTACTTAACTGCTTAGTTAAGGTTCGTCATGTTAAGCGCTGTTGCTGATTGCTGCAGAGGTGAAGCCGAGTAAGGAGCATGCAGGAGCTACATTGGAGATTCCTTCCGAAGAGATCATCAGAAAATCTGCATCACAGTCTAAACAATGAACTTGGGCTTTTATCAGATGCACTACTGCTCTATATGTCTGCTATTTTTGCTGTCTGCTAGTGGATACATTTGACCCTTGAGCTTACTTCTGTTTTGCAAAACTTGGTAGAGATCTATCCAAAGCAAAAACCATTTTAATGGGTTGCTCTAAAATTTTATTCAATGTGAAACAATTATGTGGCAAATTTTGCCTTGGTTTATGAGAGGTTCGTCTTATTAATAAGTTTCAGTATTGTACTATGGTTCTGACAAAGCATTGGCTAAGTGATAGAGAAGAAGAAAAATAGACTCTCCTCTACTATAATTTTTACTTGATAAAATCCCTATTAGGTAAAACAAGCCCTCTAGCAGTGTGATTTGTGCATTTTACAATGTATCAATGCCTTGAGTTCAAGATATATTAAACTAGAGGTATCACAATCTATGGATACTTAGTTATAAAGCCGGCTACATCGGTATCACAATCTATGGATACTACATCTTGAAGGTTTTTAAGATTAGGTACTTGATGGTTATGCACAAATTTCTGATTCTATGGAAGACACCAAACAGCTGTAGTCTGATTGAATGATGTCGAAAATGGATAAGCTTTCTGCCCTTACTGTAATTATCTAGCACAGTTCTCTGTCAAGAAGAAGTTTAACCTGAAGCATTCATATTAAGATAATGTTAAAGAGGGAAAAGAAAACAAGTGAATTGAAATCAGTTTATATTCTACAGTTCGACTGTCTAAGCACTCACTGTGTTGGTAGTTCATTTTGTATTATGATCATTCATGGGATATAATATGGTTTTTTTTCTCTTCTCAAAGACATTTTAGAGCTGTTGACACATTTGGGTTTATGGTAGAATTTCTACCAGTCACTTGGTTATGGTCAGATTATTTCTGCAACAGCTCAAAGTTGCAATGTCTGTCACCAATGATGAAAATGAAGGCCTTGTATGACACTACCAACTTCAAAAGTTTAGGAAAAGCTTTGGTCTAATGCTGCAGTGCACCTTCAATTTATCAAGACTAGAGGGGCTAAAGAATGAGGTTGATGTTATAGTAGCCCTAATCACTACATTCATGTGAATTGCATCATTGATTTGACAGAATCATATGGACTTGAACCAAATAGGATTTGATGATGATGCCCCTCTCCTTTCATGCAAAACACCATTGCTGCTGAAACAGTCATTAATCAACCCACCATGTATTTTCAGTAGTGATTGCCAAAATGACGTCTTTAGCATTATACAACTGACTGATAAGTACTTGATGAACCTGTGAAATTAATTTCATTTAGCTGATTTGAACTATGGTCCACTGTTTGTGACTTGTTCACAAGGAAACAGACAATTTTCTGAAATCTGAAAGGGATTTGATTTGAAGGCGAAAGCAAGGAGCTCCAAAGCCAATGGTCTTGTTGCATGTGCATAATTTGATCTTCTGCAAGAAGGCAACCTACCGGATCTTCTAATCACATGTTTTAGCTTTAATATGTTCTTCACTCTAACCTATTTCGGCACCCTTTATGCGGATAGCCCAGGTCAGCCGGAAAAAGAGTTCATGACCAAAAAGGCTCTTCTAGCCTTTTCTTAATATATATTGGCTTAATAACCTTTTTTTGACCCTTTTACTGTATATAAATTCCCAGTTTGGTATCTTAAGAAGTTTTTGTTCACTTTTGACTCCCGTACTGTCATCGCATTACCCCATTTTACATTTTGGTTAAAAAAATCCCATCAACCAATGAAACAATGCCACATGTTAAAAAAAAAGTAAGTCCCAAAAATAGTTAAGTTCAGAAAAACATTATAAAGTAAAACATATAAAAAAAAATCTTAAAAATCATAAAAATTAAAAAGTTTCTAAAAACATAAAATTCCAAAGAAAAAAGCTAAAAAAAATCGAGCTATTTAAGAATTATTGTTTTTTGAAATTAGAAAAAAAGAGTATAAAGTTAATAACAGTACAGGTTTAAAATGAACCTAGATAAATGTCAAATGAGGGAACTATATGCGAAATGATAGTACAGGGACCAAAATGATAAAAGCTTAATCTTGAGATAACAAAATGAGGAACTGTAAAATATAAGGACCAAAATAGCTATTAAGCCTAGTTGAGGAGGCAAAGCATAGCGTCGCTGCAAATACAAGTGGAAGCAAGCCCCTGAGAGCCGCTATTCAATAACCAATGGCCAACATTTCAAATTGGTTTCCCACTAAGGATGTGTGAACTACGTTTTGATTTGCTATCAAGTTTTTGCATTTCACTTCAAATTTCAAATTTCGCCTACTTCACCTTTTCCTTTGCTCCCAACATATATGAGGAAGGCAACCTTAGAACTAAAACTTTATTAATTAATCTTCAACCCAAGCAACACAAAACGTAAAAATATGTCCTTTTCTTTTTTTAATTCATCAACTGGAATTTTTCTAACACCATGGCTGGTTTGGGCAATATTGCGTAAATTTAATGTATTTGAAATATAGGCGTGTGTTTAAAAATATCATATAATAAATAACGAAATTAGAAATAATCATAACGTATATGCAATATGTACGTAATTAAAACATAAAATCAGTGTAAATTGTGATACCAACTCAATCAATGACATTATCAATATGTATACAAACAATGTAGGTGAAACAATTCATGCAATAAAATTAAAATGTAAAAAGAGTATCAAGATATAGTTCTGGGTAAGGTGGTAAAAAGGATTTTATAGATGCTAGTGACATAAGTTTAAATCTTAACATTTATAATTTATTTTGGGTAAACTACAAAAATAGTCACTTTTGTTTGTCTCGGATTATATTTTAGTCACTTATGTTTGAAATGTTACGTTTTAGTCACTTATTTTATCTTATTGTTACAAAGTGGTCACTCTGCCGTTAAGCTCCATTACCTCCCTGACGACAATCCTACGTGGCAGTCCAAATGGGTTTTAACTGCCGTTTATGATGCCCGTGTCCAACACCATTCTCTCAAATGGTGCCATACTCTGTTAGTACAAATCTCAGGTGAGGAAAATCTCGAACACACGAACGAAACTCGAACAGAAGAAGAAATAGGACAAGGCTCCAAGGCGTGTATCAAACCACTATCTTTAAGGTTATATTCGCCCCCTCCTATCTTTGGTGTGCAAACGAGTTCCAAGCAAATTAACCTCGAGGATACAATGAAGCCAATGGCTATTTGCGTTTTGCACTGACGAGAATAGCCCACTACACACTGAGCAATGTATGACAAGAAACTCAATTTCTATAAAGGATTTTTGCAGTAATACTTTATAGAACAATCCAACAATATTAGAAAATGAAGGAAGAAAGAAAGAATATTAGAATTTGTTGGTATGTCTCCAAATGAAATATGATTCCTATTTATAGGAATTTTCATATCTCTTCATAGAGACATCTTTCATCAATAGGTGTCTTTTTGAATAATAATGTTTTTAAAATAAAAACATAATTATTCATTTAATTATAAAAACATAATTATTCATTTAATTATAACTATTCAAATAATATTATTTAAATAGTTATAATACTTTTTCAGAAAAATCAAAAAATATAATCTTTTGATTAATTATACCCACTCATTTATAGTTATTGGAACACTATAAATATTTAAAAATGTTCCAACAATCTCCCCCCATTTTCAAAATATTTTAGATTTTGATATTCTTGGAAATCAATTTGCATAAATGAAGGTTTCTTACGATTGAACCTTCACTTAGTGAAAACATGTTAAAGTTAATCGAAATTGCATGGTAGACTAAGCTTTGAACCAACTATTTCATTTGGTTAATCAACACATCTCACACAATGATTTCAACATCGGTCAATGCATAGTATCTAGGACACTATTATGGCCATGTGTGCAGTGTCCTCTTTTCATGAGTCTTTGTCGAGCCAAGCCCTTGAGCTCCTAGAAGCGGCCACACTTCCACTCACATAGATAGATCCCATCAAGAGTGTTCCCGTAATTATAACACTCTAACATATTTATGTTATGGGTCCATTAAGAGTACATTACTCATCCTTCCCTTATCATTACGGGTACCTAGCACTTTAATCTTAGGATGGATTTATTTATAGTGCTAACAGTCACATACTAATGATGTACTTTGTCTCATTGAACTCAAGACTTGACGTTATACCAAGCGTTGAGTCGAGTTTTCATCATGGATGACTCTAATTAATGGGCTTGAGTCCCATCCCTTTTGAGGTCTTTTTTTATTGCATCTCTAGCAAGACTTTTTGTCAAATGATCCGCCAAATTTTCATTTGACCTCACATAATTAATAGTGATCACTCCATCAGAGATTAATTGTCGGACATAACTATGTCTTAATCCAATGTGTCTAGACTTTCCATTATATACTTGGCTATATGCCTTTGCTAGAGTAGCCTCACTATCACAACGGATAGAAATAGGTGAAATTGGCTTAGGTCATAAAGGTACATCATAAAGCAAATTTCTTAACCATTCTGCTTCTTTAGATGCAGCGGCTAATGCAATAAATTCTGCTGCCATGGTGGAATCAGTAATACATGTTTGTTTCTTGGAACCCCAAGAAATGACTCCTCCACCAAGAATGAAGATCCATCCACTAGTAGATGCATGATCTTCCAAACTTGTAATCCAACTAGTATCCGAATACCCTTCTAAAACTGGAGGATATCCATTATAACACAATCCATAGTTAATAGTTTTCTTTAAGTACCTAAGTACTCTATTCAAAGCTTGCCAATGCAAACTACTTGGATTACTTGTGTACCTACTCAATTTCCCAACAGCATATGCAATATCTGGTCTTGTACAAGTCATTATGTACATAAGACAACCAATTAGACTTGCATATTTCAATTGATCAATTTTCCTACCAGCATTAGATACTAATTTTATTTGAGGATCCATGGGTGTAGATGCTGGTATACAGTTGAAAAGATCAAACTTTTTAAGCACATTTTCAATGTAATGTGATTGTGATAAAGCTATAGTGCTTTCATCTCGGGTTATTTTAATCCCAAGAATAACATCTGCTACACCCATATCCTTCATAGCAAAGTTGTTTGACAAGAATTTCTTTGTGTTTTCTATTTGTTCCAAATCCGTGCCAAAAATAAGCATGTCATCTACATATAAGCAAATTATGACACCTTTTCCATTTTCAAATTTGCTATATATGCACTTATTGGATTCATTTATTTTATAGCCATTAGTTAAAACAACATTGTCAAACTTTTGGTGCCATTGTTTTGGTGCTTGTTTAAGTCCATATAAAGATTTAACAAGCTTACATACCTTATGCTCTTGTCCTGGAACAACAAATCCTTCCGGTTGTTCCATGTACACTTCCTCTTCCAATTCACCATTTAAAAATGCAGTTTTAACATCCATTTGGTGAATAACCAAATTATATATAGAGGTAAGTGGAACGGTGGAAATGTGCAAGTGTACACAATCGTAACAAGTAATAAAGTGACAAGTAAATGTCGAGTTATCGTACCCACAGAGACTGTAAAAGAATTATTTATGAAAATGATTTTAAACACTTTGGTGAAGGGAAAATATTTGGATTTAATAAAAATTTAAAAACTAAAAAAAAACAAAGTAAAATAAAATAAAACAAAGTTCTAGTGCACGATTTCAAAAGCTGGTTTTAATCAAGATGATATAATTATGTTGGATTAATCACATTTCTTACCTTAGAATTATTAAACTCGTGTTTATACTTGTTAAAACATGGCAACTCGGTAATTTGCTAACTTATGAACATACTTACAAATAAAAATCCATTCATCTCTTGTACATATTTCTATGCAAATTCGATCGATTAAACAGACTTCTAAAAGTAAACATGTTATTGCACATACATGCTTATTAAATTAAACAATCTCTCACATATTCCTATGTGATTCAACTGATTAATTCAACCTAATATGCATATAAAAGATCATACGAGTTAACAAAGTATTTTTACCTTGAAACACTTAATCACAAAAATCCTGCAAGTTATGCAAGGCATATGTATCTCCAAATACAATGCTAATTTAATCTTCAACTACCTTAGAAGAATTAAACATGCACAGATTAAGTATTGTGTCCATTAATTACAATTCCAATGCATTTAAATAATTAATTCATTAGCTATCTAAACAATTAGAATTCTAGATAACTTAAACATGATTTTACTTAATCAAGCATTTTATCGAGGCCTTTTAACAGTATAAACTCAATTTTAATAATTTAATAGGACGAAATGCAATCAACCCAACACGAATTAAATTCAAGCTAAATTGATTAAATTAATCATTCCAAAAGCATAAATATTCATAAACATGTTTGTCAAAACAATAACGAAAATTAAAAGAGATAGGGAACAAGAAGCAAATCCGGTGTTTCTCCGTGGCTTGACTGATTACTCCGTTCTTCGTTCTTCGTTGGCCTCGGCTATCAAGGTGGCTTATGAACACTCCAATTGCTGCTCCAAATGGCTGGAAAAATACCTCTTTTCCAAGAGGAGAAATCGGCACAAGAACAGACAAAGGGAAAATGGAAAAAATGGAAATTGAGAGAAAGTGAGAGAAGAGAATGTTGGATGCTTGAGGTGTGTTTTGAATGAGCAGCAAGGGGGTGTATTTATAGCTGATCAAGGCTGCTAAAAATAGCAAATAGCAGCAGCAAAAGAGGCCTCCCTTGGCCGGCCACCTATGTGGCAAAGTTGATGGATTCAACTTTGCTAAAAATAGCATGGGGCAAATCTACAAAGCCATAATTTTTGGAGGGGTTTGAATGCAATTTTGAAAGGTCTTCAAGGGCTTCTTTGCAAGCTTAGTTAATCAGCTAATAAGCTGATTTGGGCCAGCAATGTGGACGGTTTGGGCTGCCCAATTAGTGGCTGGTTCGGTTCAACTGGTTTGGTTCACTAATGCGGTTCAACTGGGCCTTTTTCATAATTAATTAAGATTAATTTATTTAACCCAAATTAAATTGGGAATAAATTAAAATTAATTATGTTATGATTAAATATTCATAATTGGACCGTTTTGGGCTGGAAATAAATTCGCCTCGGTACTTCAAATTGCTTCTCGGGTTTATTCTTCGAGCAGTGTCTGCCGAGCTAATTTTCGCCATTTCTGCGAATCTGTCTAAAATAGTCAAAATAAATCAAAATTAACTATAAAATTAATTAAAATTCATCATGTTCATGTTTTTAGCACAATTTAATTATTTTATAATATTTAATTATTTTCCGACAAGAATTTACTCGAAACCGCATGAATTTGGGTCAAAAAGGGCATGAAAAAGTATATAAATTTCTGTGTTTCCACACCCCCAAACTTAATTCATTGCTCGTCCCGAGTAATGCACAAATTTGAAAAGAATTTTCACGGAAACACCTTTGAAAAACTCCTTCAGAACAACTTTTTTTTTCAAAATTATGAATTTGATATACTTATGCTCGAAAATAAGAAATTTGATAGTTATGCTACTTAAGCATTCATATCGTTCAAATTACCTCCAACAATTATTATACTAGTAAAATTAGACTTAAATGTTTCTTTAATAAAGACATGTTCCTCACTACCAATTTGATTTTAATTCCTTATTCAAAAAGTAAACTGCAATCATTAAACTTAACTAATGTCTTCATATGTTGAACAGAGCAATTTCTCTCCACTAATGTAGGTAACATTGGAATTTTGAATAAATAGGTCTTTAATAAGGTTGTAACATGGCTGGGCTTAAGGGTAGGTACAAGATAGACAAATTTTTGGCTTAAAAAACCCTAGACTCAGCTTAAAATCGAACCTTCGGAATTCTCACCCTTGATACACCAACTTTTGCTCTTTCGACCATTTATTTCGAGTACATGTTTTTTTTTCTTTTCTAAATTCGATTTTTCAAGCTCACATTCGAGCACTTGCTTCATGTACTACAATTTTTTCGAGCAATTGATACTCCTTTTCAACTCCCCCAAACTTATTTTCAAACGATCTTCTGAATAGTACTGAGTCTAGTGTTTGGGACAATTTTAGAAGTAATGAAGAGAAATTTGATGGCTAAAAATTGCATAGGTCCAAATAAAATTAGGCCATATAGTCTCAAAGTTGGGTTCCAAAGGATAATTTTATCATGGTCGGCTTGAAAGGCTCAAACGGTCCAAACAACAGTTGCCTAAATCATTTTCAACATTCCATGCTTCCTAGGATTTCGCCTCAAGAAATTACTAAGTCAATTCTAAAGACTTAAACTTTCATGCATGCCTAATTTTTTCATAGGGAATTAAAAATTTTATGGTACGAATTTACATGCTTTATTAAAAATACATTCATATCTTTATTAAGCTAGCATAATAAATTATTGAAATAATATAACTTTATTAATACTGAAGTTCAGCATACTTAACAAAATTTCAAATTATTGAACAAAATATATCCTAATCATAATTAAAAGAAAATTTTATTCTGAGTGGAATCAATTCAAATTTTCGGTCCCCCTAATTAAAGTGAACAATGTCCTCATTGTTTAAAGTGAATAGATACTATACACCAGGTAGGATAATTAGAAAAGAGGAGGTGAGTCAAATTGACTGCTTAAGTACCAGGCTCTTTCTAAAATCCAATCCTAGACATGTATATATCTATTGCCACACTTTAGCCTTTGTGACTTGTTCAGATTTTATTCATGATTCCTATCTCTTATTTTATTGTGCAAAAATAAAAATTCCTAATTAACCTAATCCTAAAATACTTAAGAAAGAAATAAACGAAAGTTGAAGTCCTCCCCTTTTTTATTTGTTCACCGATCCTTCCGAATTTGACTCATCTTTTGCTCCATTAGCATTATCTTTGCATGAATCGCCTTGCTCCCTCTTTGATGATGACACCCATGGTTCAAATATGAAATCTGGAAACTCAGGCACAAAAATAAATGGGTCATTATAAATTTTCTTTAGGGCGCTCCTCATCGAGTCATCTCTTATTTTTGCATATCTCCAGTAGGCTTGTTACTGCTATTGTTGCATTAAGTCCATCAGCTTTAACAGCTCATCACGAAGATCTGGGCTAGGCGGTTGAGCTCCAAACATTGAGGGTTCGATATCAGGTTCAGCTTCTGGTTTCATTGCTTCTGCCTCATTAGGGACTTCAGTTGATTGCTCTGGCTGGATTTCTGTGGGATCATCTTCTGCCTCTTCGGGATCCTCACTCTCTTCAATTCGTTGCTTCGCAAGTGGTGTCAAATACTCTCTTCGACATGTGTGGATTCCTTGCTTTGACACAGTCCACTTAGAACCTGGGACTGTGAGTTCTTTGAGGATTTCTTGCAGATTTTCAGGCTTAATGTTGCTCAACAGAGAGGAATATTCGTCTTTGTCGAAATCAGGTAATTCAAAGAACTCATTAATAGCATTAGAATTTATTGGTACCTTGATTCCGCGAACTGGAACTTCAGTCAATTTGCTTGAGGTTAAGTTCGCGTAGAATTCACGAACTAGTTCCTCATCCACACTTGGTCTCTTTTCACAAAACAATTCCCAATTGAGGGCTTCAACAACTTTGACGGATACGAGCCATAAAATCTCTGTAGTTGCTTTCCTTCAATGTGAAGCCTTTCTCTGGATGCATCTGTTGATTTTTGAAGATACTTTCGTATCTTACTTTGGCTTCTTCACAGTGAAATTTGCTTTGTGTTTTGTCGATTTGGGCGGAGGCACGAGTTCTTTTGCGAGACATGATTAACCTGAATATCAGATGGAAAGAAAAAAAATAGTTTCTTGAGAATTTAATAACAATTACTAATATTTCAATAAATTGAAAAATTAAATAATTGAATAAAAATTAAACTTAAGGAAAAAATTTCTTACCACCTTCCTCGTAAAAATTAAGAACTCTGAAAATAAAATAACTAATGAACAAAAGATGGAAATTAAAGAAGGCTTTTGGCTTAGGTTGGGTGAATGTGGAGTGTGCGTATAGGTGCACAAGGTAGCAAGGTGCGAGGGGCTGCGAGCAGGTGGCGCGCAAGGCCTTGCAGCAGGTAGGCCACGGCTGGTCGGTCAGTGTCTTGGCGATGATGCGCAGCAAGCACACACGCCGGAGGCAAAGAGCGTAAGGCCCCGACCGAGCAGCAATCTTTGGAGCTGGCGTCTGGCGAGTCTTTGGGCTGAGCCGCGGCCGAATGCTTGTTGTGGCTAGAGGCTTGCGACACTTTGAAGGGTTGGTGATTGGGGTTTTGAGTGATGAATGAATGGGGAGAAACAAGGGTGCAATTTATAGCGGGAGAGTAGGAATTAGAGTAAAACTCTTAGAACAATTAAAGAATTAAAAATAAGAGTCCAATTCTAATTTTACTCAAGATTAACAACAATTAATAATTAGATATACATGTATAAAATTATCTATTGCTATTAAATTGCCAAGATAAAAATAAAATTAATTCTAATCCTAAGCTAAGTTGATAAAAGTTAATATATAAATTGTAATGAATATAATTATATATTAAAGTTTATCAATAATTTATAAGTATGATATTAAATAAAAATATTTATTCTAGATTCCCTTTTAAAAATATTTACAAAGAGAAGCACCTAGTTTTTATTATTTACGAAAATAGCAACCAAATTTTGAAAATAATTCAATTAAGTCCCTAGACTTAATGAAAATTTGAAATTGAGTTGCAATTTAAGACTTGGGTCAAATTTGACCTTTTTATTTGAACAACCAAAAATTTATTTTGTCATTTAGGGGCTAATTTCTTGGAAAATTATATAAAAATCAATTCCCAGGAAAGATTGGAGGGGTCACAAGCGGTCCCGCTTAAGTTCCAATCTCCTAGACAGAATTTATTTGAACATAATAAACCCGAAAATATACCCTAAATAATTTATTGAAAGTAAGAAAATCTAAGGATCAGATAAACTGAACGAGATTTTATCCCGTTCAGGTTTTTCTCCGTAGTAGTGTTTCAAACGCTGAGCATTGACTAGAAAATTACCTCCCTTACCTTGGAGTTCAACAACTCCATATGAATAGACGCGATGAATCGTAAATGGACCGGACCAACGTGATTTTAACTTACCTGGAAAGAACTTCAATCTGGAATTAAATAACAAGACTTGCTGACCTGCTTCAAACTCTCGAACTCGGATATGCTTGTCATGCCATTTCTTGAGTCTTTCTTTGAGTAATTTGGCATTTTCATATGAGAACATTCGAAATTCCTCTAGCTCGTTGAGTTGGAGCATTCGTTTCTCTTTAGCAAGCTTGAGATCCAAATTGAGTTGTCGAAGAGCCTAGTAAGCTCTATGCTCTAACTCCAGAGGTAGATGACATGCTTTCCCAAAGACCAACCTATAGGGTGACATTCCTAAGGGTGTCTTGTATGCTGTTCTGTAAGCCCATAAAGCATCATCTAGTATCTTGGACCAATCTCGTCGGTTCGGGCAAACTACCTTCTCAAGTATGCCTTTGATCTCTTTATTTGCTAGCTCAGCTTGCCCATTTGTCAGCGGATGGTAAGCTGTAGCAACCTTGTGTTTCACTCCATGTTTATCGAGCAACCATTTTAACCACTTGTTCACAAAGTGGGTCCCTTCATCGCTGATAATAGCTCTTAGGGTTCCGAACCTTGTGAACACATGTTTCTGCAAGAATTTCATCACAACCTTGGCATCGCTCGTCGGATAAGCTTTAGCCTCGACCCACTTGGACACATAATCTACTGCTACCAATATGTATTTGTGACCAAAAGACTGAGGGAAAGGACCAAGAAAGTCAATACCCCAAACATCGAACAATTCTACCTCAATGATATTTGTTCGAGGCATCACATTTCTGTTGGTGACATTTCCAACCCTCTGACATCGATCACAGCTCTTTACGTAAGTATATGCATCCTTGAATAGTGTTGGCCAAAAGAATCTGGCTTGCAATACTTTGGCCGCTGTATGAGTACCTCCAAAGTGTCCCCCACTTGGAGCTGAATGACAGTAGTATAAAATCTTCGGTATTTCATCTTCTGTCACACATCTCCTAATCATCTGATCTGCATACTTTTTAAACAAATATGGCTCTTCCCAGAAATAGTACTTCACATCGTGAAGAAACTTTTTCCTTTGCTGATACGTTTTATCAATCGGCATCAAACCACAAGCTAAATAGTTAGCAAAATTAGCAAACCACGGAATATTATGGACATGATTTACCTTCAGTATGTGTTCATCTGGAAATGTTTCTTGGATCGGTAAAAGTGGAGAATTTCCCTCTTGCGGCTCTAATCTGGATAAGTGATCTGCTACTTGGTTTTCTACTCCCCTTCGATCTTGGATTTCTAGATCGAACTCTTGAAGTAGAAGCACCCATCGGATCAATCTCGGCTTAGCATCTTTCTTGGCCAATAAGTATTTAATTGTGGAGTGGTCCGTCTAGACAATCACTTTAGTACCTACAAGATAAGATCGAAACTTGTCGAAGGCAAACACAATAGCAAGTAACTCTTTTTCTGTTACCGTATAGTTCAGTTGAGCTCCGGTTAGAGTTATACTTGCGTAGTATATGGGATGAAAAACTTTGTTCCTTTGCTGGCCCATGACAGCTCCAATGGCGAAGTCACTTGCATCACACATCAATATGAATGATGAATCCCAGTTTGGTGTGACGATGATGGGTGCCGTGACTAATCGACTCTTCAAATCGTTGAAGGCTTTTAAACATTCCTCATCAAACTTGAATATCGAGTCCTTCTTCAATAGCTGGCATAAGGGTTTAGCCACTTTGGAGAAGTCCTTGATAAATCTTCGATAGAAACCGGCGTGGCCCAAAAAGCTCCTAACACCTTTTACAGATGTTGGAGATGGGAGTTTCTCAATAACGTCTTCTTTTGCTTTGTCCACCTCGATCCCATGTCTCGTTATTCGATGGCCTAGAACAATTCCTTCTCATACCATAAAATGGCACTTTTCCCAGTTGAGTACGAGATTCGTTTCTTTACATCGCCTCAGTACCTTAGCTAGATTGGCTAAGCAATCATCGTAAGTATCTCCGAATACTGAGAAATTGTCCATGAAAACTTCCAAATACTTCTCAACCATGTCGGTAAAAATAGACATCATACATCTTTGAAATGTAGCTGCTGCATTACATAAACCAAATGGCATGCATCTGAATGCAAATGTACCGTATGGGCAGGTGAATGTCGTTTTGTGTTGATCTTCCGGTGCTACTGTAATCTGATTATACCCTGAGTATCCGTCGAGAAAATAGTAGTAATCTCGTCCTGCGAATCTATCCAGCATCTGGTCCAAGAACGAAAGAGGAAAGTAATCTTTCCTAGTCGCCTTGTTCAGCTTCCGGTAATCGATGCAGATTCTCTATCCCGTAACTGTTCTCATTGGTATCAACTCGTTGTTCTCGTTCTCCACGACCGTGATACCTCCTTTCTTCGGTACGCACTGGACTGGACTCACCCATGAACTGTCTGAGATGGGGTAAATTATACCCGCATCCAACCACTTAATAATTTCCTTTTTCACTACATCTTTCATGATGGGGTTCAGTCTCTGTTGTCCATCAATCGTTCCTCTCTCGCCATCTTATAATATGATCTTGTGCATGCATACAGATGAGCTAATACCGCGAATATCGGCTATGGTCCATCTGGTAGCCTTCTTGAATTGTTTCAAAACTATGATAAGTTTCTCTTCTTGTTCAGTAGTTAATTCTACTAAAACAACCACAGGCAGAGTAGAAGCGTTACCTAAATAAACGTATTTTAAGTGTGAAGGTAATACCTTGAGTTCTAACTTAGGTGGCTCCTTGATTGATGCTTTTGGCTGGCTGTAATCTCTTTTCTCTAATTCCAAAGATTCAAAACGGGATTACAGATTAAATCCCTTTTGATTAGCTTTTAGCAAAGCTAAGTATTCATCCTCCTCTTCGTCATTTGGGGGATCTGATGTCAAAATTCTTTCCAGTGGGTCTTCAACACAGTTAAGTTCCTTCTCTACTATTAATTCCTCTAAATCGGCTACTGCAGAATAATCATCCATTGTGTCAGGAAATCGCATTGACTTAAAAACATTAAATGTTACCTGATCATCCTGAACAAGCATAGTCAGCTCGCCCTTTTGCACATCAATAAGGGTCCTTCCAGTTGCTAAGAATGGTCTTCCTAGGATAATTGGCACTTCTTTGTCATGCTTCAAAGTCTAGAATTACAAAGTCGCAGGGAAGATAAATTTATCTACACGTACTCAATACGTCCTCGATTTTTCCTTACGGATGCGCTAAGGATCGATCGCTAGTTGAAGTGTAACCGTAGTTGGTCTAACTTCTCCTATCCCCAACTTCCTAAATATTGACATAGGCATCAAGTTGATACTTGCGCCTAAGTCACATAATGCTTTACCACAATATGTTGATTCAATATTGCATGGTATGGTGAAACATCTAGGATCCTTCAATTTTGGGGGTAGTTTGTTCTGAAGGTATGCACTACATTCCTTTGTCAGAGCTACCGTCTCAAATTCTCCAAGCCTTTGTTTCTTATACAAGATATCTTTCATGAACTTGACGTAGTTCGTCATTTGCTCAAGTGCTTCGACCAACGGAATGTTGATGTGAAGTTGCTTGAGTACGTCAAGGAACTTCTTGAATTGAATCTCCTACTTCGGCTTCTGAAGTCTTTGAGGGTAGGGTGGTAGTGGTTTCATTACTGGAACTAATTCTGGTTGATTCGCCTTTGGCGGTAATTCTGCATCTAATGAAGTTGTTGGTTGATCAGAATTGACTGGTCCTGAGGTTACTTTGCATGGTTTTGCAGATTTCGGTTCTGGTGAAACTGGGGTTTTAACACTTGGTTGAACTTCTTCTTGAGCATCAGCTTCCTCCTTTTCAACTTCGACAGTGTTAGGTTCTACTATCTTTCCGCTCCTTAATGTCAACGATTTGCAATGCTCCTTTCCCGGATTTCTCGGATTTTCCGTATCACTGGGTAAGGTACCCTGTGGTCAGTTTCTAAGTTCAGTTGCAAGCTGGCCCACTTGATTTTCCAAATTCTTCAATGTAGCTGCTTGGCTCTGGATTAAGGCATCATTCTTCGCTATGTATGTCTTAAGAAAACTTTCCAAGCTATTGGATGCTTCAGCTTGAACTGGTTTCTGAACTTGTTGAGGGAAACTAGGTAGCTGGGTTGGTCTGGGTTGGGTGTAAGTGGTACTGGTTCCAGCCCCTTGGTTACTCCAGGAAAAATTCGGGTGGTTTCTTCACGATGGGTTATAAAAATTCGATTGCATCCCTTGCCTTCCTCGGTTTTGGTTCTGATTACCCATGTAGTATACAGGTTCTGGGTTCGACGGACATTCTTCGAACAAATGTCCCTCCCTACAGTAAACATAGGCTATATTTTCAAATTGATTAGGCGGTTGTGCTGCAAAACTATTAGACCCATTAGCAGTAAGATTTTTAAGCATTGAGGATATCGATGATACCTGAGATGCGAGTGAAGTAAGAGCGTTTACTTCATGAATTCCAGCGACTCGTCTTCCTGACGCTGCCCGACTAGTTGGCCATTGATAATTGTTACTGGCAATCCTCTCAATAATTTCATAAGCCTCATTATAAGACTTAGAAAGGGGAGCACCATTAGAAGAGGCGTCCACTACCATCCTTGTGTGGGCGTTGAGACCATTATAGAATGTCTCAAGTTGAATGCAATGAGGGATTCCATAATAAGGGCATTTTCGTAATAACTCTTTAAATCTTTCCCATGCCTCATACAAGGACTCGTCATCCATTTGGTGGAAAGCAGTGATCTCGTTCCTCAGCTTAGCATTCTTGCTTGGCGGAAAATACTTCATGAGGAATCTCTCGGCTAACTCTTGCCATGTAGAAATGGAGTTCGGTGGCAATGAATTCAACCAGGCACGAGCTCTGTCCCTTAACGAATATGGGAACAACTTCAATTGTAAGACATCTTCGGAAACTTCGGCTAACTTGAAAGAATCGCTCACTTCCATAAATAGTCTTAAGTGAAGATGAGGATCTTCAGTAGGCATTCCACTGAATTGGCCCAACATGCGAAGCATCCGAACATGACTAGCTTCACTCAATTGCTTTGTGCCTCAATTTCGGGTCTCCTAATACCCGGATTAAGATCGTTAAATACTGGCACGGCATATTGTCTTAAGGCTCTATCCCTATCATCAGCAATAAGGATATGATTCTGAGCAGGGTTTGCTCCGTTTCCTTGGTTCATATTCTCGAAGTTCATCTCTTCAGTCCTTCTCTGGTTTGCTTGTCTTCTTCGTTGTCGAAAGGTTCGTTCTATTTCAGGGTCCACGTGGAGTAAGTCAATAATCTGGTCAATACTCATAAACACCTGAAATAATCACAGAAAAATTGAGTAAGTAAAAATTTTAATATGAAAACAAATAAACCAAAATGTAAGACTAAAATTTCACAAATAATGGCTTTTGAAAAATGAGTCCAAACAACGGCGCCAAAAACTTGAGCAGGTGGAAATGTACAAGTGTACACAATCGTAACAAGTAATAAAGTGACAAGTAAATGTCGAGTTATCGTACCCACAGAGACTGTAAAAGAATTATTTATGAAAATGATTTTAAACACTTTGGTGAAGGGAAAATATTTGGATTTAATAAAAATTTAAAAACAAAAAAAAAACAAAGTAAAATAAAATAAAACAAAGTTCTAGTGCATAATTTCAAAAGCTGGTTTTAATCAAGATGATATAATTGTGTTGGATTAATCACATTTCTTACCTTAGAATTATTAAACTCGTGTTTATACTTGTTAAAACATGGCAACTCGGTAATTTGCTAACTTATGAACATACTTACAAAATAAAAATCCATTCATCTCTTGTACATATTTCTATGCAAATTCGATCGATTAAACAAACTTCTAAAAGTAAACATGTTATTGCACATACATGCTTATTAAATTAAACAATCTCTCACATATTCCTATGTGATTCAACTGATTAATTCAACCTAATAAGCATATAAAAGATCATGCGAGTTAACAAAGTATTTTTACCTTGAAACACTTAATCACAAAAATCCTGCAAGTTATGCAAGGCATATGTATCTCCAAATACAATGCTAATTTAATCTTCAGCTACCTTAGAAGAATTAAACATGCACAGATTAAGTATTGTGTCCATTAATTACAATTTCAATGCGTTTAAATAATTAATTCATTAGCTATCTAAACAATTAGAATGCTAGATAACTTAAACATGATTTTACTTAATCAAGCATTTTACTGAGGGCCTTTTAACAAGATAAACTCAATTTTAATAATTTAATAGGACGAAATGCAATCAACCCAACACGAATTAAATTCAAGCTAAATTGATTAAATTAATCATTCCAAAAGCATAAATATTCATAAACATGTTTGTCAAAACAACAACGAAAATTAAAAGAGATAGGGAACAAGAAGCAAATCTGGTGTTTCTCCGTGGCTTGACTGATTGCTCCGTTCTTCGTTCTTCGTTGGCCTCGGCTATCAAGGTGGCTTATGAACACTCCAATTGCTGCTCCAAATGGCTGGAAAAATATCTCTTTTCCAAGAGGAGAAATCGGCACAAGAACACACAAAGGGAAAATGGAAAAAATGGAAATTGAGAGAAAGTGAGAGAAGAGAATGTTGGATGCTTGAGGTGTGTTTTGAATGAGCAGCAATGGGGTGTATTTATAGCTGATCAAGGCTGCTAAAAATAGCAAATAGCAGCAGCAAAAGAGGCCTCCCTTGGCCGGCCACCTATGTGGCAAAGTTGATGGATTCAACTTTGCTAAAAATAGCATGGGGCAAATCTACAAAGCCATAATTTTTGGAGGGGTTTGAATGCAATTTTGAAAGGTCTTCAAGGGCTTCTTTGCAAGCTTAGTTAATCAGCTAATAAGCTGATTTGGGCCAGCAATGTGGACGGTTTGGGCTACCCAATTAGTGGCTGGTTCGGTTCAACTGGTTTGGTTCACTAATACGGTTCAACTGGGCCTTTTTCATAATTAATTAAGATTAATTTATTTAACCCAAATTAAATTGGGAATAAATTAAAATTAATTATGTTATGATTAAATATTCATAATTGGACCGTTTTGGGCTGGAAATAAATTTGCCTCGATACTTCAAATTGCTTCTCGGGTTTATTCTTCGAGCAATGTCTGCCGAGCCAATTTTCGCCCTTTGTGCGAATCTGTCTAAAATAGTCAAAATAAATCAAAATTAACTATAAAATTAATTAAAATTCATCATGTTCATATTTTTAGCACAATTTAATTATTTTATAATATTTAATTATTTTCCGACAAGAATTTACTCGAAACCGCATGAATTTGGGTCAAAAAGGGCATAAAAAAGTATATAAATTTCTGTGTTTCCAGTAAGTGATATTAAGAGTCTAATTGTAGCAATTCTTGCTACTGGAGCATAGGTATCAAAGTAATCAATACCTTGTTTTTGTGTAAAACATTTGGCTACCAACCTTGCTTTAAACTTATCAATGGTTCTATCGACCTTCATTTTCTTTTGAAGATCCATTTACAACCTATTGGTTTGGAACCCGGTGGAAGATCAACTAAGATCCAAGTTTGATTTTCCATTATTGAATCAATCTCATCATTTATTGCTTCTTTCCAAAAAGCAGAGTCTTGAGATTTCATTGCCTCTTCAAATGTAATAGGATCAGATTCCGTATTATAACAATAAGGTATCTTATTGCATATACTTTCACCTTTTCCTTCTACAAGAAACATAATGAAATCTGGTTCAAAATCTTTGACCATTTTAATCCTCTTACTTCTTCTTAATTCTTGAAAAGATTCATCATTATTATCAATTTGTTCCAATGGAATCTCATTCTCATTTGAAGAATGAATCAATTGTTGTGGCTGTAATTGTCTTAATATAGAATTAAATCTATTTTCATCAAAAATAGCATCTCTTGATTCAATAAAAGTATTAATTGAAATTGAATCATTTGGTTCAATTACCATGAACCTATAGGCCTTGCTATTATGTGCATATCCTATAAATATGCATTCAATTCCTCTTTCACCTAACTTTTTACGTTTAGGTGTTGGAACTTTGACAATAGCTCTACAACCCCAAACCTTCAAATAATTAAGGTTTGGTTTCCTTTTCTTCCATTGTTCATAAGGGGTTATTTTAGTTTCCTTATTAGGAACTCTATTCAATATATGCCAAGCTATTAGAACAGCTTCTCCCCAAAAACCTTGTCCAAGACCTGAATATGATAACATTGTATTTACCATTTCAGTCAATACTCTATTTTTCCTTTCAGCTACACCATTTTGTTGTGGTGTGTAAGGGGCTGAAACTTAATGGACAATTCCAGTGGATTCAAAATAACTTGGATTATAGTATTCTCCACCTCTATCCGATCTTAAGCACTTGATAAATGATTCACACTGAAGTTCAACTTCAGATTTATAAACTTTAAACTTATCAAGCGCTTCATCTTTTGAATGCAAAAAATATACATAACAATATCTAGAACAATCATCAATAAAAGTAACAAAATATTTCTTTCCACCTAATGTAGGAGTATTATGCATGTCACATAAATCACTATGTATCAAATCAAGTAATTTTGTTTTTCTTTTAACCTTAGGGAAAGGGTTTCTTGTAATTTTAGTCAACATACATGTATTGCATTTTCCAATATTATTATTAAAAACAGGAATTAAATCTAACTTATACATGTCATTCAATTTTCTATAATTCAAATGACCTAATCTATAGTGCCATAAACAAAAAGATTCAACCATATAAGTAGAAATAGTATTTTCATTCTTATTAATAATATTCAGTTTGAACATACTCTCATACATATACCTTTTCCCTACAAAAATTCCTCCCTTAGACAAAATAAACTTATCTGCCTCAAAAACAAGTTTGAAACCAAACTTATTTAACAGACTTCTAGACACTAAATTCTTTATAACTTCTGGTACATAATATACATCATTTAAGGTTAAAACCTTTCCAGAAGTGAATTGTAGTTCAACAGACCCTTTGCCTTTGATTGCTGCGGTGGAAGAATTTCCACTGTACAAGACATTGTCATTTTCACATTGTGTGAACTTTGTGAACATGCTTTTGTCTTTGCACACATGTTTGGTTGCTCCGGTATCAATCCACCATGTATTATCATCTTGTGCCATATTAATTTCAGATATCATTGCAACGAACTTTTCGTTTTTATCAGCCTTAGAAGATGATTTCTTCTTTAAAAATTGACATTCATTCTTGAAATGTCCTGGCTTACCACAATGATAGCATGAGCCCTTTTGTTTCTTTTTAAACTTCGGTGCTCTATCAGTCTGTTTGAACTTTCTCTTGAATGGTTTAGTAGTCCAGTACTTCCTCCGTAACATGCACTTTGGCATTTTCAAATTTAGATTCGATCTTGCTTTCGATATTCTTCTTCAATACGAAGATGATTTGCCAAAGCCTCAAGAGATATTTCCTCTTTCTTATGTTTTAGACTTCTTTTAAAGTCTTTCCAAGATAGAGGAAGTTTATCTATTATGGAGGATACAACAATCATTTCATCCTTTTTCATATCATATTGCTTGAATTGATTCAGCATTTTTTCAATATCACGGAATTGTTCCATAACAGAACGACCATCAGTCATTTGATAATTATTGAAACGACTGACAAGAAATTTCTTACTTGTAACATCTTCGGTCATGTATCTTGTCTCCAATTTGTCCCATAATTCTTTAGCGGTGACCTCGTTTTGGTAGGTGTCGAACAAACCATCAGATAAACCATTCAATATGTGGCCCATGCATATGTAATCAGCATTGTCCCATTTTTGTCTTTCTCGGGTTGCAGCAACAGATTCGTTTTCAGTCTCGTCAGGTCTTGGAGTATCCAAAACATAAGCAATCTTCAAAGTTGATAATAAGAAGTGCATCTTTTTCTGCCATCGTCGAAAATTGCCACCATCAAATCGATCAAGTTTGACAAAATTGGAAGCCAACTCCCTTAGTGTTCCACTTTCATGAGTTGTGGTAGTCATCATGAAATATAACCTTAAAATTGTTAGTACAAATCTCCGGTGAGGAAAATCTCGAACACACGAACGAAACTCGAACAGAAGAAGAAATAGGACAAGGCTCCAAGGCGTGTATCAAACCACTATCTTTAAGGTTATATTCGCCCCCACCTATCTTTGGTGTGCAAACGAGTTCCAAGCAAATTAACCTCGAGGATACAATGAAGCCAATGGCTATTTGCGTTTTACCATTGCGAGAATAGCCCACTACACACCGAGAAATGTATGACAAGAAACTCAATTTCTATAAAGGATTTACTGCAGAATACTTTTATAGAACAATCTAACAATATTAGAAAATGAAGGAAGAAAGAAAGAATATTAGAATTTATTGGTATGTCTCCAAATGAAATATGATTCCTATTTATAGGAATTTTCATATCTCTTCATAGAGACATCTTTCATCAATAGGTGTCTTTTTGAATATTAATGTTTTTAAAATAAAAACATAATTATTCATTTAATTATAAAAACATAATTATTCATTTAATTATAACTATTCAAATAATATTATTTAAATAGTTATAATTCTTTTTCAAAAAATCAAAAAATATAATCTTTTGATTAATTATACCCATTCATTTATAGTTATTGGAACACTATAAATATTTGAAAATGTTCCAACATACTCTACGATATGGTGCAAGAAAATCTTTTGTATTTGCATAATTAGGATTGACCTTACAATATTTGGGTTTATAGTCCAAATAGTCTATAGTTTTAATTATAAAAAGTTATATAAACTTAATTTGGAAAAAGACTTATGCTAGATTACATCCTTTTTTATAACACTCAAATTAAATAAAAATAATATAAAATTCATAATGTATAACCTTTATAAAAAATATTTTATAAATTGTCTAATAATTTTCATAACACTTCTTATAAATAATATAATTTTTTGTCATAACTTTAGAATTTTTTTTATAAACAAGTTATAATAATAAATATATATATATATATATATATATACATTTATGAATAAGTATATTATTTTTATAATATATAACATGGACACATAAATAAGTCATATTCACACTTCTTGACCATAAGTTTTTATAAATAAATATAATATAACACATGTAAATTATTTTTTATAAAACTTTTTTAGCCATAAGTTTAAAAAACTTCTAGGATTTAAATAATATAATATTATGTTATAACTTTATAAAATACATAATTTATTTAGGATGTATAATATAATATATTTTTTTATTATAATCATTCTAAACACTCATATATGTTCATGTTTATAATATAATTTTTATAACTTTAATACAAATAAATTTTCAAATTTGGATTTACGTGTAATTACTCCAATTCTCATCTCCCCTTAAAAATTAAAAATTGTAATTGGGATGCTCCAATTACGCCCAATTTGGTAGGATGGTTATCCAAAAGTGCCATCATTGTGCAATTACACCCAAATTGAATTATTAGGTGACTTTTTAAATACTACCTTAAGCTAAGTTAATGTAGTATAATTATCTAGGAGTTGAAGTATAGTTGATATAGTTGAGGCGCAATTAAAAAATGGTTTTTGGGTATGGAATTTTTGGTAAAGTTTATCATTTTTTTTTTAATTTATTTTCTAACAGAACGTGAAAGGAGGTATAAAATTTGATTTATTTTAGGTTGCTTCCTATCTAAATCTATTACTTGGAGTAAAACTTCACCCCAACTCATTGAGATTTAAAACATAGAAAAAGAAAGAATGGGAGGCACGTGCAGGGAGGGAAGTCAACGTCGCTTAAGATGTGGGCGCCAACGACCTTGCAAATGAGGAGGAAAGGCAGCAGCCACCCAACTCTAATTAAGGATGAATTGTGAAGTGAACATAGTATTAACCTATTTCTCTTCCCTTTGATCTAAAACGTGCAAATCCCTTGTGGTTTAGAAGACATCAAAAAATCCTTTCTCAACTTGGCCTTTTTTAAGCTATGCTTTTCACTTTAAAATAATAAATCAAGAGAAAACGTAATCATTTGGCATAACCCCCTACACACAATGTTGGTTTGGTTTGCAATAAAAATGGACATCCTCTCTTCACCAAATTTATATACCCATTGCTTCATTTCATTACATCTTTTTTTCTATATCCAACCATTGACAATTCACGTCTATTTTATACTATTTTTATTTTTTTTGAATTTTATGAACTTTTTATGAATTTATTTGTATTGTTAATATTTTATAACTTTTAAATTATATTTGTATACATGGTATGTAAATTAAATAATGTCATGTCAACATGAAGTACACACGAATTACTATGCAGGTTGCCATGACAGCATCATCAATACTTTATATTTTAGTTAGCATTTTCGTTAAAAAAATAATTTAACTTTAAAAAAATAATAATAATAAAATTTAATTAAAAAACAATCAAATTAGCAAAAAAATATAAACATTAAGACTAATATAAACACGTTAAAAGCAATAAATGGCGGAAGTTGAGTGAAGCATATTTGGTTGAACGTGGAGAAAAACAAAAATATTTTAAACATATCGAAATTTAGGTAGATTTTGTAATAAGCCGAGAAATGAGGGACCGTTTTGGTAATAAAAGTTCCTTTAAAATTTGTCCACATTACGGTACCTTCTAATTTTCAAACTAAAATAACTTTGAAAAAGTAAGGCCATTTCCGTAATATCATACCTTTCCTAAACCCTTATTTATTCTTCAGGCCATAATTGAGAATTCCCTGTTTTCATTTTCTTGTTTAACACCACCACCTCCATTCCAACTCAGCTTCTACTCGCCGGCGACTCACTTCAACAAATTCTTTTGAATTGATTCTTACGAATCGAGTTTGATTTTCTTGCAAGTTGAAAATACGATGGGGTCGGAGCTGATTTATAGAGGCTCTGAGACCCAGCCTTCTTCAGATTCATATTCGCCCAAACCCGTAAAACCATGGGCCTCCGTCACCCGCCCCATCCATTACCTCCTCCGTGAACAACGCCTCCTCTTCGTCTTCGTCGGCATTGCGATCGCCACCCTGATTTTCACCGTCTTCGCAACTTCACCCGCTCCGTACGTCGCTCCTCACAGCCGCTTCACCACCCTGATCCCCGATTCCATCACCTACTTCCCCATCGAGACCCAACAGAAGTTCTCCTCCGCGCACCGCCTCGGGTTCGGGTCGGCCAACCCGACAGGCAAGATCCCGTTGGGGCTGAAGCGGAAAGGTTTAAGAATCGTGGTAACGGGCGGAGCCGGGTTCGTGGGATCCCACCTCGTGGACCGTCTGATTGCCAGAGGAGACAGCGTGATCGTCGTTGATAATTTCTTCACCGGAAGGAAACAGAACGTGATGCACCACTTCGGCAACCCCAACTTCGAGCTCATCCGACACGACGTCGTTGAACCGTTGCTGTTGGAAGTTGACCAAATCTATCATCTCGCTTGCCCAGCTTCCCCAGTTCATTACAAATTCAATCCCGTGAAAACTATCATATCCTTTATATTGCTTCAAAATCTTATTACTGGTTTACTGCAAGCATGTTAATTGTTTTGTTTCTTTAACCAAACCATGTGTTTTGCACAAGACAAATGTGGTGGGAACATTGAACATGTTAGGCCTGGCAAAAAGAGTAGGTGCTAGGTTCTTGTTGACCAGTACAAGCGAAGTCTATGGAGATCCACTGCAACATCCTCAGAAAGAAACTTATTGGGGCAACGTCAATCCCATCGGTTAGCCTTCAAAACTTATGTTTTTCACATCAAATGGTAGGCATGTTGGGGACATTTATGTAAAGTGAGATTTAATGTTAAAGTTCAGATCTAGGTGGTGTAGTTTAGACGCGTGTCTCTGACAGAACCTTTCCGAGCTTACAATTTTTCAAAAGTTTGTAATGAATGTATGGGACAGGTGTCCGAAGCTGTTACGATGAGGGAAAGCGTACTGCTGAAACGTTGACCATGGACTATCACCGCGGAGCCGGCGTCGAGGTTACCTTTCCTAACCTTTTATCTTAATCACTGGGTTTGGATTAACGTGAATTTACCTAGAGTTAGGGTAAAAATTAAGGTAAAAATAATGATAACGGTGAGATTAGATAATATAATAATACTGTAGTATAAAATAAAAAATAAATTAAACACACCGCAAGTATTTAATCGTCTATCTAAACTCACCCGTAATAAAATTTTAAATTTCTAATCATCGGTAAATTTTATAAAATCTACGGTTTCAGGTTAGGATTGCCAGAATTTTCAATACTTATGGACCACGTATGTGCATAGACGATGGTCGTGTTGTTAGCAATTTCGTAGCTCAGGTACTTGGTTTTTTTTTAAAAAAAAAATAATTATTTTCGAGAGACATTATTGAGGTGTTAATGGGGATGAATAAATAATGAATGCAGGCCTTAAGGAAGGAGCCATTGACTGTGTATGGTGATGGTAAGCAGACAAGGAGTTTTCAATATGTTTCTGATCTGGTAAATCTTTTTTATTATTGTTTTTCTCACTGCTTTTTATGATTATTTTATTTATACTATTTTAATTTTAAATTTCGCTTTATTGATCGTTGCAAGTATTGGTGCCACGTTACCACTTTTACTTTTTTTCCCCCTATTACCACTATTCTTTTTTTAACCTATGTTTCTTAGCTGGCCTAAGCCTGCAATTTCTAGCGGAAAACTAGTAAACTAAGACAGTCCCACGTGAATTTAAAAAAATATGATATTTGAGGATAAAAAACGTTGTGCCTCCTGCAATAAGATTGAGAACACATACAGTTTACAGACAGGATCATCTCTGGTCCTGAATTTTTCCTTTGCTGAGTGTAGAAATTAACTGAATAGACATAACACCATGTGAGTAGCACCAAATGAAAGTCCCACATGGATACTTTCCTAGAGCCAGATTTTTGAGTAGTGAAAATAAAATACAATCTGACTTTTAATATAAAGATTTCTATAATACTTCTTCAATATTTTGATATCATGGCATGCATTTCATAACAAATATATTTCTTCTTCAATATTTTGGTATCATGGCATGCATTTCATAACAAATATTTTTGGCATTTGCTAAACTGTATTTTCATTATCTGAAAAGGTGGAGGGTCTGATGCGGTTGATGGAAGGGGAACATATTGGACCTTTTAATCTTGGAAATCCAGGAGAATTTACCATGCTTGAGCTTGCCGAGGTAAGCATGTGCTACCCATTAATCTTGCTTATGAACTGAACAGTAATATTGACATTATTTCCTATGAGGAACTTATAAAGCTAATAAGAAATGTGTTAGGTAATGATGATGACAGTAGTATGGTTTTACCATGGATTTTACAGGTGGTTCAAGAAACGATTGACCCGAATGCAAAGATAGAGTTCAGACCCAACACAGAAGATGATCCACACAAGAGGAAGCCTGATATCTCAAGAGCCAAAGAGCTACTTGGTTGGGAACCCAAGGTGTCGCTTCGAAAGGGTCTCCCTCTAATGGTTTCGGACTTCCGGCAACGTATATTTGGTGACCATAAGGAGGGCAGCAACACCAACAATGCATCATCATCTTAAGGTCTCATATTTACACCCTTAGAAAGACACCAATCAATGATGCCGACAGCAGCAGCAGCAGCAGCAGCAGCAACAAACGAAGTCTGTTTAGAGTAGATTTTGTAGGTTACCATTTTGACATGAGATTTGCATCTTTGTAGTTTTATATCTTATGTTCCTACCCCGTTTAAGCTTAATTGACAATGGGCTTTGCGAATCTATATTCATCATTCTTTTGTTTGGTTATGAGTTGAAACGTATCTTCGCTCATGCGATTTCCAGGGTTATAAATTTCTGAATACTTCCATCATACAGGGCCAAGAAAGCTGTAGGAATGAAGCTTGATCGGTCTTTAGTCGAAAAATTAGAACGAAGGAAGAAAAGGATCAAGAAAGGTAACAAACCCTGACCTGAGATAACAGTACACGTTATGTATTTGACTGCAATAGTCGTGATGCGGTTTCTCTGTTGTGTTGTGCCGATATTGCGGCGTGGTGACTTCCAAAACTGTTACGACGCATTACGGCCGCAATTTAGTACCACTGCCCATCATATAAAGAACTTGCTAAAGAAAAAAGAAGAAAGAGTAACAGAGACACAGTATCCATTTATATGCTAGTTATTCAAATAAAAAAAGATTTTCTTGTACCATATCGTGGGGTACAATACTATTTGAGAGAGCGGAGCTAGATACAAGCATTAGAGATAACTGGTCATGTAACACCCTTAAACTCGACCCGGTTGTCAGATCTGAGTGACAGTGTGTCACATTCGTTACCGGAGCAATTGCGATCAACTCATAATTTAATTATACAATTTATATGATAATTATCTGATAATAAACATTCCTTAATCATACTAGAGAAAATCTATATTTGTTTTATAAAAGCACTTAATAACATACAATAAATACAAAATATATATTTTTCTACTAGAATATAAGGTATAACATTTATTAAAACATCGTCCAGCTACCACAAAACTTAACCTATTAGGTACATGCCAACCATAAGTAACACTTGAAACAAACAAACATTGTTGAGACCGGGACTACAAATTAGATGCTGAGGTCGATGCACAGAAATCTTGCATTAAATCTAACCTACGACGGGAAAAATAATCCATATGCTGAGTAAAGCATGCAATGGTATTTCTATAATTTTAAAAAAATATTAATAGCATTAACAGTTCTAATCTAGGTAAATATGTATATCTTTATGCACATATCTACCATTTACTTATAACTTGAAGTCACCAAGCTTAACATTCTCGATATAAACATGTTAGGTAAACAAAACTTGTGACACCCTTCGCCCGATCCGGTCGTCGGATCCGAGCTATAGGATATTTCAACGGTTTAGCTTGCACTTAGATACTTTACCAAAAGCTCGCATCTACATATAATACCAAGTCAGTTCACATATAACAACTTTAATGAATTATTTTGCACACGCTTGACAAAACCAGTTTGCATATATGTCATGGGTTGCACATGGGAGCCTGCAACCATGGCACAATTGTGCGATCCATCATGTTCAAGGGAGGTCACTTGGCCCAACTGGACTGGTCTATTGCTTATAGAGATTGAAGGCCCATCTACAAAACATGATAAATATGGAACGTAATCTTCGAAGATATGTAATCTTAGAGATTTGATTTTTTAGATAGCTTTTAATCCTAGCCATTGATATACTTTAATTTGCATCGTTGATTTTGGGGAGACTCAACTATAAATAGAGGCCTCTCCCCCTCATTGTAATTCATTCATTGAGTAATAGAATTCTTGAGAGCATTAACTCAAACATTCTCTTTTGTGTTCTTGCTTTTCTGTGACTTTGTTCATTTTTCGAGTTCTTTCAACTTTTATGTTGCTTCTGCTTTATTTTTTGTTGGTGCCTTGGAGGGATTTTGTTTGAATCCTCAATATTTGGGAGTTAGGCTGACTTACGCGTGTTTGAATCGAATAAATTGCCTAATACCGCACGGATTGTGAGACTAAAGTTCTAGCCCCGTGACAGTTGGTATCCGAGCTAAGGTTTCGAAGGCATTGTTGAAAGAGGTCAAAAGAAGTTGTTGATCAGAGTGAGCCAGGGGAGACCCGTAGGAGGGCCAGGAAAGCTAGTCGTTCGAGGGACATACTGCCGACATGAAAGAGAGACTCGATTAAGTCAAGGGGGACTCATCGATGGGTTGCAATCAATGAAGGAGCAACTTAGGGACTATGTGTAGGAGTCTCTAAGTTCCGTTAGAGATTACACCCTTGAGGCTATGGTGATGGTTTTGAAAGAGGAGATTGTGGAGCTCAAGGGTGAACTCACAATCTACAAGGTTGATTTGGGCAATGGAGGGTTTGTTGCAACACTCAAGTCCAATGTGGATGCTCCCAAGCCCAAAGAATTCAAGGGTACAAGGTTCGGGAAAGATTTAGATAATTTCCTGTAGGGAATGGAACAATAATTTTGTGCCAAAGGCATCATGGATGATGCTACTAAGGTAAATACTATTGTTATTTATTTTATTGATGTTGCTTTATTGTGGTGGCGTCGTAAGTCCATAGATGTGAGACGTGGTGGGACTCAAATTGGAACTTGAGAGGAGTTTCAAATGGAGTTCAAAACACAGTTTTACCCAGAGTATACTAAGGATGAGGCTTGGGCAAAGTTACGTTGGCTTACGCAACAAGGCACTGTTAGGGAGTATGTGTGGGAGTTCAGTGAACTCATGCTTCAGATCTCGGATATGGGCGAAAAAGAGACATTCTTTTCCTTCATGGATGGATTGAAGCCATGGGCGAAGCAAGAGTTACAATGCTAAGGAGTTCAAGAGGTTACAAAGCCATGAATGTAGTAGAACTTTTTTTCGAGCTTGGTCCAAAGAAATACAAGCTTGAGTCTTCCAAGCCCAAATTCAAACCAAGGGGAAATTGTGGGGGAGACAAAGACAAGTCCGCTAAGAATGGCGATGGTAAGGCTCAAAAGCCGTGGGAAAAGAATAAGAGATGGCCTTTAACTTGCTTCCATTGTGATGCCATGGAAGGTGATGATGGGGTAACCAAGAATCTTGGCTCAATATTGGGTGGTGTCGAAGACAAGACGGGTCATGGGCTGATGTTTGTAGACATCATTGTGGCTAGCAGAAAATTGAATGCAGTTGATGACATAGGTGCATCAGATTTGTTCATGTCCACAGAGACTCCTCTTGACCTTGGGCTCAAAATTGAGAAGGAATCGGGTTGGATCAAGATGGTTAATTCGAAAAGTGTTGAGATAGAGGGTGTGGCAAAAGGAGTGGAACTCCAACTTGGTGATTGGACTGGTAAAGACACCATTAAGATAATATCACTTGATGACTTTGACTTTGTGATTGGATTAAATTTTCTTGACCGAATTAATGACAATATTTTTTCTTCTAGCAATTACATGGTGATCCCAGACTCAAACCATCAATGTATGATACGAATGAAAAGGAAATGAGGTATGGAAGGAAAAACCCTATCAACAATCTAATTTTTTAAAGGAGCCCGTAGAGATGAAGCTTCCTATTTAGCCACTTTGAAGGCCGAGGAAGTTTTTAAGCCCATTGGCGAGATTCTGAAAGAAGTGAGACAGTTATTACAGTTTTTTTGAGATGTGATGCCTGCTGAATTGCCCAAGAAATTACCATCAAAGAGGGAGGTAGATAACATGATTGAGTTAGTTCCCAACATGGAGTCACCAACTATGACCCCATATCGTATGTCTCCATCAGAATTAGAAGAGTTGTGGAAATAGTTGAAGGATATTTTAGATACGAGATTCATTAGATCATCTAAATATTTGTTCGGTGCACCAGTATTGTTTCAAAAGAAGCACGATTGGCAGTTGAGGAGGTGCATCGATTATCGGGCCAGTTCCTTGTGAAGAACAAGTACCTAGTTCCCCTTATTGCAGATTTATTTGATCAACTTGGTAGTGCGAGATAGTTTACCAAGTTAGATTTGATATCAGGGTACCATCGAGTTCGAATAGCCGAGGGGGGTGGGCCAAAGACAGCTTGTGTGACACGCTATGGTTCGTATGAGTTCCTTATGATGCCCTTCGGGCTAACAAATGCTCCAGCCACATTTTGCACCTATATGAATAAGATACTTCAACCCTTCTTAAATCGTTTTGTGGTTTTTTATCTTGACGAAATTGTGGTGTACAGTAAGTCGTTTGAAGAGCATGTGGAACATTCGAGAAAGGTGTTCCAAATCTTATGGGAAATGAGATATATTTCAAAGAGGAAAAGTGCTAATTCGCCCAACGCGAGGTACCATTTTTAGGTTATGTTGTAGAAGGTGGCAAGATCCAGATAGATGAAAGCAAAATTCGGGCCATTATTAGTGGGAGCCACCAACCAAAGTGACAGAAATGAGATCTTTTCTTGGGTTGGCAAACTACTATCGATGCTTTATCAAAAGCTACTCTAAAATCACCATACCCTTGACGAACTTGTTGAAGAAGGGTAAGGTGTGATATTGAGATATTTAATGTGAGAATGCCTTTAACCAAGTGAAGCAAGTGATGACGAGAGAGCCCGTACTTACTTTGCTGGATTATTTGAAGCTGTACAAGGTACGCATGGATGCATCAAACTATACGATTAGGGGAGTACAGATGCAAGATGAGCATCTAATTACTTTCGAGAGTCGAAAGCTTATTGAGACGGAGCGAAGATTTACGACCCAAGAAAAAAAGATGATTGTTGTGGTGCATTGTTTGCGCACTTAGAGGCACTATTTGCTAGGTTCTAGGTTCGTGATATTCACAGATAATGTTGCAAATAGTTATTTTCTAACCTAGAAAAAGTTGTCTCCTGAGTAGGCTCATTGGCAGATTTTCCTAGTAGAATTTTATTTTAGCATGAAATACAAGGCGGGGAGTGCCAACACTGTGGCTGATGCGCTTAGTCGAAAGATGGAGTTTACGACAATCAGTCAGCCCGATAGTTTTCTATTGGAGCGCATTCGAGAGGGATTGTCCTATGATCCCACAACCAAAAATTTGATAGAACTTGCCAAGGATGGAAAAACGAGGTAATTTTGACTTGAGGGAGAATTGTTATTCACTTAGGGGCATCGTCTTTATGTGCCTCAATATGGGATTTTGCGCAAGGAAGTCATGAATGAGTATCATGACTCGAGATAGGAGGGTCATCCAGGTATGCACCGCACTATGACTCTTTCGGAGGACCTCTACTATTGGCCTCACATGAGTGATGATGTTAAGACCTATGTGAAAAATTGTCTAGTGTGCCAACAAGACAAGGTAGAGTTGAAGACTTCGGCCAGATTGCTACAACATTTTCCCATTTCGGAGCATCCATGGTGTTGGGAAATGTGCCCATATTGTAGTAAACATATAATTGTTTTTTATTTATTTGAACGATGAATAAATAAATAAAGTTAATGTCACATTTCACTATTATGTCTTATGTATTTTCTATCTTTTATATCTTGCGTACATAACAAAATTTTGATAAGCAAATATTACCTCGTTGATTGTCTAAAGTTCAAACTGAAAAAAAGTGGCATTGTAAGAGCGTTTGCATTGTGAGAAAGGCAACTTACTTTAGTAGATAATTTAAATGAGCCTGTAATCCCATAAAAGAATCAAAGTGAACATTTGATTCAAATACTGAGAAGGATTATTGTGTCGTCGAAAATTCCAATTGGGGAGATGACTAGTTTTGGCTATCAGAGCAGTTGACTCCACGAGTAGAGACATAGATGTATTCATTGGTAGAATGATACATTGGACTGGACCCAAGATTAATTAATTCTAAATCCGTTTGTGAATTAATTCATTTGTGACATTCATGGTGTGATTTACCTAAATCCTGAGTTAGTCACTGACCATACATATGCAACTCATATGCTTTGATATAAGTGGAGGTTTATGCTCTAAAGATAATTGAGCCTATAGCCGGTATATTGGGTACATGACTTGTGTATGACATGGCTTTACTAGAAACAGTGGAATTCATAGCTCAATTAAAAAGTTAATGATATCCTCTCATTAGCATTGTGTGGATTGATAAATATGGAACGTGCACGGGTTGCTTGTTCTCGAAAGAGCAATTTATCATAGTCATTTGTTGACAGTAATCATATTAATCACTAAGAAGATACAATGGTGACAATGAGATAAAATAGGATTGTATTGAGTGAACGGATTTAACTCAAAGAAATCAATATCATATGAGGGTAACACACACATGATGAGGTCATTGAACAAAGCAGTTGGATGAATTGCTTTCGAAAAGAGTATACAATAAGGAGTTTTCAATCATGGTACTTATTGTGGATTGACTCAATGATTAAATAATTGAGAATTAAAGGAAACGATGCTTCTGGACATAATTGCAATCACTAGAGCCTAATTGTATATGTCCGATTGGTCCCTCTGCTAGCTCAACAAAAGCTCGATCAGACTGCATTTGAATCAGAAGAAAATTCTACGATTTTGGGAATAATTTAATTGAGTCGATTTATTTAATGTGGAATTAAATTAGGTGGTCGTAAGAATTGTTCAACTGGAGAATTTGATTAAAGATTTTTCTTAAAAAATTAATTTAGAAAATCTAAGTGATTTTTGGAAAAATTAATTTTGATCAAGTAAAATTAAATTAATCAAATCAATTAAAATTAATATGATATTTTTAGAAGTTAATTTTCAAGTCAGACAATTGGCCTAATGGGTAATTGAACTTGAAAATTGGGTTCGAGATCATAAATTGGGTCTGGGATCCCAAAACTGAGATCAAGACCCAAAAATTAATCGAACCAGACTTGGTATGTGAAACCGAGCTGACAGTCAAACCGGTGACTAGACCGGGCCGATTGGGTCGTCATTGACCCGGATGGAACCGGCAGTAGCTGAATTGGCTCGAGGTGTCATAAGGGTGTCGCACCTGCATACCAGACATGGCGGTGTCAGTGACTACGACTAGGGGTGTGTAAATTTTGGGTAAAACCGAATTAATTAGGTTCAAATTAATTCAGTCGAGGGTCGGTTAATGGTTAATTCGGTTTGAAACCGGTCGGTTAACCGAATTAAATAAATAATATTATAATATATAAGTATTCGGTCGGTTCGGTTACTTTTTTGGAAATATAAATTAATCGGTCAGTTAAGTCGGTTAATTTTTTATATGTTTTATACTTATTTTAACAAAAAAAAATCGGTTAACCGACCGAATTAACCAAAAAAGTTCGATTCGGTTAATTTTTTTGAAAAAATTTCGGTTCGGTTAACGGTTAAGGGTTTAAAAAATTCGGTTAATTCGGTTAATGGTAGTTCGGGTCGGTTAATCGATTGAACACCCCTAGCTGCGACGGCGACGTCTCGGTGGCCAAAACGGTGGTTAGTCATCGGTGGTTGAGCAGTGGAAGAGTTACACTCCTATTAGGACTCTACTAGAGAATTTGATTTCATATTAACTATTCTAAAAATAATATTATTTTAATAGTTTAATATTAAATTAAATTTAATAATTATCTTAATAGTATTTTATTAATTTAATATTAAAGTTATTATCTTAATATTAAAGTTAATTTAATGTTAATCTTATAGATAAACATTCTATTATTTTAATAAGATTTAATATTAAATTTAATTTAATATTTATCTTGATAAATATTATATTAATTTAATGTTAAAGTGATTAAGTTTAATCATAGTTGAACTCTCTAAACTCTCCCTATATAAATAAAGCCTTGGGTCATTTTTTACACATTCTTGAATTCAAGAGAAAGTTGTAGAGAGAAAATTCTCTGAAGAGATTATTTCAGAAGATTTCTAGAGATATTTTTCTGATTTACAACTTGACCCAAAAGTTTAGAAAAATTACAAAATTACCCTACAGGTAAATTTTTGAAAAGTTTTCTGATTCAAAGCGAGCCCACACTCGATAGACATGAGCTTGAGGATAGTAGAGAAGACTACTCGGTTGAAGCGCTCATCCTAGACGAATAAAAAATATACAATTTTGATTAAGTGTTTATTATTTTAGATATCACAACCAAGATCTTGTTTTGGAAAATTTTTAAAACTCTAGTTTTTCCCTAAATTTATTTTTCGCTGCGTTTTCCAAACCCGTTTTTCCAACAAGACAAGGTAGAGTTGAAGACTTCAGCCAGATTGCTACAACCTTTGCCTATTTCGGAGCGTTTATGGGAGAGTGTATCCATGGGCTTTATTTTTTGTTTGCCTAAGTCTGATAGGTTTGCGAGTATTTTTGTTGTGATGAATAGGTTTTCCAAGTATGGAATGTTCATTCCAGCAACCAATGAGTGTTCTGTTGAGGAGGCAGCTCGTTTGTTCCTTAGACATGTGGTGAAATATTGGGAAGTGCCACAGTCTATCATCAATGATCGAGACAGGCGATTTACGGGCCGGATGAAGTTGTTCAAGTTGATGGGCTCAAACTTGAACTTTTCCACTAGCATGCATTCGCAAATCGAGGGCAAACTGCAAGAGTAAATGCGTTGTTGGAGACGTATCTTCGACACTATGTGAGTGCCACACAGAGGGACTGGCCAAAGTTGTTGGAGGTGACCCAATTTTCATACAACTTGCAGTGAAGTGGGCCAAGAACCAAAGTCCGTTTGAGATAGTGATGGGGCAACAACCACTCACACCCAATGCTTTTATGGCCCGTTATATAAGACCAAATCCAGTAACTTATCGTTTTGCGAAGGATTGATAAGAGCAAAATGACTTAACTAGAGCTTGTCTACAGAAGGCAAGTAAACGCAAAAAGAAATGGGCTAATCAAAATAGTAGGGATGTGTAATTTTAGGTTTGTGATTCAATCCTTGTGAAGTTAAATTTGATTTTGCGCCACAATGGCTTGTACAAGGGACTTGTGCGATGGTATGGGGGCACATTCTGAGCTGCGAAGAGAGTAGGAAAGATGGCCTAAAAACTTGAGTTGCCACCAAAACTCAAGGTTCATTTGGTATTCCATGTCAGTATGGTTAAGCCATTCCATGAAGATCATGAGGATCCAAATCAAGGCAAGTCCGAAAAAGCACCAATAGGGGTGAAGTCTCCTACGATCGTGAAGTTGAAAGCATTGAGGCAGACCATGTGTTCAGACGAAAGTATTATAGGTCGCAGCATGAATACTTAGTTCTATGGAAGGGACTTCCTGACAGTGAAACAAGTTGGGAACCTGTCGAGGCCTTGTGGTAGTTTCAAGACAAGATAGACCAGTTCAATGCGGATGACACGAAAAGGGTGTCACTAAAACAGGTGGGGGAGAATGTCATGGGTTGCGTATGAGATCCCGCAACCATGGCATAATTGTGCGATCCATCATGTTCAAGGGAGGTCATTTGGCCCAACCGGATTGGCCCATTTCTTGGAGAGATTGAAGGCCCATCTACAAAGCATGGAAAATATAGAACGTAATCTTTGAAGATATGTAATCTTAGAGGTTTGATTTGTAGATAACTTTTAATCCTAACCATTAATGTACTTCAATATATATTGTTGATTTTGGGGAGGCTCAACTATAAATAGAGGCCTCCCCCCATTGTAATTCATTCATTGAGTAATAGAATTCTTGAGAGCGTTCATTCAAATATTCTTTCTTGTGTTCTTTCTTTTCTGTGACTTTATTCATCTTTCGAGTTCTTTCAACTTTTGTGTTGCTTCCGCTTTGCTTTTCATTGCTGCCTTGGAGGAATTCTATTTGAATCATCTTTCGACTTAGGCATGTTTGAATCGAATAAATTGCCTAAGGCCGCACAGATTGCGAGACTAAAGTTCTAGCCCTGTGACATATACATGACAAAATCACTTAGTGCATGACTACTTACAAAATAAGTTCACACATATGCTACAGTGACAGTTCGCGCCTTGACACAACTTGCACATTTACACGGTCCACACATTGACTCAACTCGTATATAAACCCAGTTCGTGTAACACCCACAAAGTACATACAAATATAAAAAATTTATTCCATCATTGATTCAAGGTATAAATCCATGCATAAATTAATATTAAATTAAAAATGGGCCTTAAAGGAGCTTACGAGAGCTCTAGAGTTATCCCGGGCTTGCAGGAGGACCAAACTGAAAACATTTTAAAATTCAAGTGTATGTATCGATACCAAGGCCAGTTACCAATACCAAATTGACATTTTGTCGTTTTTAAAACACTTTTCATTTGGAAAAGTATCAATACCTCAAACCAAGATATCAATACCTTTTCCTATATGGCCAAAAATCATATGTTTTTAGTACTTTTCATACCCCAAACTCAAACTCTTTCCAATTAGTGTCTTAGACACCTAAAACTTGTATAAAATCATCTTAAAAGCATACACTTAATTTCCTGTTTGGATAACCTAATAATAAACTAACCAATATACCTCAAAGGCACCAATTCACAACAACTTTAACATACCATTTTAATTAATTAACCATCCAATTCTTCAATTCATTCATGCTCAGTCATGTAACTTAGAAACCGACAGATATGTACCAGAACATGATAATAAACTTGTGCATATTAAACATTTGCCAATTACATTATAGGCTCAATATCAACTAAGTTCCCAACCGAGCTAAGCATAACAAGATAATATGACATCTCCTAAGTACATGCCACATATAACCAAGTTCAAACGATTATAAATCTACCAAATTTGGTCATTTAAATGATACATATGCCATTTAACAAGCTACCATCACATACACATCTTCATATATCCTTTACCATTTCAAAAGTAAACATTCATCAAGGTTCAAACCAAAACTATCATCCCAAAATAAACATATATATTAGCCCTACATACATACCATTTCTGACTTACAACATTCTCATTTGTATAATCATTCCAACTTACTCAACTCAATAAGGCATAAATAATTTATGCCACATTTCCATTCCAAATTTATATAATTCTAGCATATCATCTACTAATATTAAACATATAATAAATTTAAACCAACATCCATGTACCTATTCGTACTTGCCATACAATTCATAATTTACGATTTAGTCTCTTATAAGCCAATATCATCAAAGTTATAACTAATCTAACTAATAAACATTAAATATAATCAAACATATCATAAAATTTAAATAGTAAGTTCCATATGAACTTACCAGACGAAACAACTACCAGCAAGACGTCGATGACTAATATGCAATTTTTCCTTTTCCGCGATTATCCTCCGATTGGTTCAATTCCCGATCTAAATAATAATTCATTTCAATTTATCAATTCCAAATACCTTATAACAACTTATGTTAAGCATGTATCAATTTAATTTCATCATTTGGATGTCTTCTAAAATTCAATTTAGTCCTTAAAACCAAAATTGCTATAACTTTCGAAATTGAGCTTCAATTTCAAAACCAATCTCAATTTCATCCTTCTACATCCCTATATTATCTATAAATATAGAAATTTGATACCAATTTTGAAATATTTACACTATAGTCCCAATGTTCAAAACTAATAATTTTCACTTTACAAATTAGTCATTTTCTAATTTCTAACATCAAATCTAACCAAAGAATACCAATTTCATCAAACATTCATCAATGATAACATTTTGAAACTTAAAATTTTTTGAAAAATAACACACGAATTAATTAAATTGAACTATCAGGATCTCAAAAATATAAAATTTACGAAAAATGAACTAAAAATGCTTACCATGGAAGGGATAAAAGATTGAAGCTCAGTTCTCTTTTTTCCTCCTAAGTTTGGCCAAGAAAAGATGAGAATGAAAGTGAGTGGTTTTCTTATTTTCTTTTTAATTTATTTTATGACATATGTTATTATTATTATAAATTTTAAATATAATATAATTTAAATGGTTTTACACACACATATGTCACCAATCGTCCACTATTATTAATAATGACTCAATTTCTATATTAACCCTTGATTTAATTATTATTTAAGCCTTTGAAAAAATAAAAATCTATACCAATTAATTTTTACTATTTTACAATTTAGCCCTTGTACTACAATTAATCACTAATTCGGAAAAATTACTTATCCAAAATTCAATTAACCTATATAGTAATTCCGTAAATATTTAGTAAAGATAATTTTAGGCTCAGTTTACGGAAACGAGGTCTCGATACCTCATTTTCTAACACCACTGACTTTAGAGTCGATACATTTGTACCTTAATTAACTATCCAATTAACAAAATTAAAGGACCAAAATTTAATTAAATTTCATACTAACCTCGTAAATATTAAATAATAATTACGGAATCAAACATCGAAAATGGGGTTCTGAAACCACTATTTTCGGCACCATTGACTTTCGGGTCGTTACACATCAACTCTTTAATTTAAGACATTCAAAGCTTCAAAATGTAGTTGAGAGGAAATTTGTTGTTCTAAAAAAGATTTCTCATATTAACATCACCTCAGTATAGCATAAAAAAATTTGGATTGTACGTACTAGTATGTTGCATACTTCATAACTTCATTCATAAGTGGAATTGGGATAATCCATACTTTGAAGAGCACATGGAAGAAGATCTTCGTAATTTTAATGATACATATTCAGAATTAGATGACGAATAACTCTATCAAGGACCAATAGATGATAATAAGGAGTATATGTTAAATGTTAAAGAGACTAACAAATATAAAATTCTAGAGCAATTAGATAAAATTACATATGATGCTTATTTTTCTTGTTATTTTTATAAGTAATTGTATTATCGACTACTTTCTTGGACTAATATATTACATATGATGACTTGATTTGATTTTTTGTTACTCGTTTACAAATTTTTTTATTGTATTGATAATTTTTTATAGTAAATATTTTTAAAAATATATATATACATTATGCAATTATTTAATTACTATTTGTACTACAAAGCATATTGAACTATTCACATATTTTCATTCAAGTCACTGGAATGTTAATTCCTTTTTCCTAAAGTCTAGCTAGCAAGCTTCGAGCGATGATTTAGCGATCGGTATGGTGGAACAATACCCGTCGACGAGTAGAAGAACATATGTCAGATCCAAGCTGTTCTAAAGGTCGATGTCGAAGATTAGAGAAGAAAACTGTTTGGATTTAGGTATGCAGATTCGTGACATTCAAAACTATTCCATGAAAAAAATTAAACTATAGAAGAGAAGGGGAAGTTTGTCCTTTCTATTAGTGCTAGAGGTGAGAACAAAGAAGGTCATACGACAACGATTTTAACAGGCCAGTGATTTAAATAAATTTTTTTGAATAATTTAGTGACTATTTTGTAACTTTTTAAAGTCAAGTGACCAAAACATAAAGTTGCTTGTTGGGATCGACCCGATTAAGCAACAAGTAAAAAAAATAGCGGAATAAATTGAGAAATTGAACACACAAATTTAACGTGGAAAAACCCCTCCAAAGAGGATAAAAACCACGAGCAAAGATAATTTTACTATAATGGAAAAAGAACGAAGAGTACAAAAGATGGAGATATAAACTAAACCCCGAAAACCCAAAAAACAAAGAACCCTCAAAACGTAAACACAAAATTCTCTAAATATGTTATGAGTTCTAATCTCTAATGGGTATATTTTCTAAGGTTGTAAAAGAGCCTATTTATAAGCTAAATTCATAGGTCAAATAATAAAAAAAATAATCTAGACTAATCAGAGTTTGATTGAAACAAATAAACCTAACTGAAAGATTATTTCTCAAATTTGACTGAAATAGGAGTCATACTCAACAAATCTCCACCTTGACTCATATTTCCACATTGCCATCTTTGCCAAAGCCCGCCACGGGCCTATCTTGAACTATGCAGGGAATTAATTGAGTCGAATATGTGCTTAGAAACTGGAAGACTTCTAGCCTTTGACTTGTACTCTGCCAAATTAAAACTAACCCGAGTCTGATTTTCACGAACACAATGCCCTAACTTTTCAAAACCTGCATCCAAAAGAGAACCTCTCTTCAACAAAATGGTCATACCTTTTTCCCTCATATGACCAAGTTGCCTCCACTCCGAACGAGTTGACTTCGACTCTGTAACGGACGAGGGACGTCCAATTTCACCGGTCACTGTAGAACCTTCCAGAATATAAAGACTATCGGTTCTTTTACCTTTTAACAAAACGAGAGCTCCACGAGATACTTTAATGTCCCTCGACTCGATGTTGATTCTGCATCCTTTTAAGTCTAAAATACTCAAGGAGATGAGATTCTTTCGTAAATCAGGTACATACCTGACATCTGAGAGTGTCCTAATCGTCACATCATGTATCCTAATTTTAACAGTACCAATACCAATTACCTTACTAGATGAATCGTTTCCCATGCGCACAACTCCACCTTCAACCGAACTGTATGTGGAAAACCATTCTCTATTGGGACACATATGGAAAGAACATCCCGAATCTAGGATCCACTCAGACGTGAGCTTGGAGTTATCACTCGTTGACACTAACAAGAAATCATCACTACTTTCATCGGCCAAATTAGCACCATCTACATCTTCCTTGGTACTCTCAGTAGATCTTTTATTTCGCAATTTATAACAATCTGCTTTGACGTGACCTAACTTTTTACAATAGCGACACCTTTTGTCTCGTTGATGCTACCAAAACGGAAGCTTGCTTATCTGCCTTGCTATCCAAACCAAACTCATTGTCAAGTTTGTCTCTACTCAACAAATGACCATTCACATCTTTGAACAAGAGTTTGTCTCTGCCATAAATCATGGTCTCCCTGAAAGACTTGTGTGAAGGGGGTAAAGAGCACAATAATAGCATAGCCTGATCTTCATCGTCAATATGAACCTCAACGTTCTTTAAATCATTTAAAAGAGTAATGAATTAACTGATGTGATCTCTAAAAAGCTCACCTTCGTTCATGCGAAACGTAAATAGACGTTGTTTCAACACTAAATGGTTAGCTAGAGACTTAGTCGCATAAAGAGTTTCTAACCTTTTCCACAATGCGGATGAGGTTTTCTCCATCAATACCTCCTGCAATACTGTATTCGAGAGGCACATCTGGATTGCAGACAATGCCTTTTCATCAAGCTCTTCCCATTCTGTTTGATTTAGATTCTCAGGCTTTTTCCCAGTAACAACCTTTTTCAAGCCGGTTTGAACTAGAATTGCCATCATCTGAACTTGCCACAGATTGAAATTTGTCTCACCATTGAACTTCTCAATTTCAAACCTTGTTGCTGCCATATCTGAACGAGTGATCTATTAAAATTGAACTAGCTCTGATACCACTTGTTGGGATCGACCCGATTAAGCAACAAGTAAAAAAATAGCGGAATAAATTGAGAAATTGAACACACAAATTTTACGTGAAAAACCCCTCTAAAGAGGATAAAAACCACGGGCAAAGATAATTTTACTATAATGGAAAAAGAACGAAGAGTACAAAAGATGGAGATAAAAACTAAACCCCGAAAACCCGAAAAATAAAGAACCCTCAAAACGTAAACACAAAATTCTCTTAAATATGTTATGAGTTCTAATCTCTAATAGGTGTATTTTCTAAGGTTGTAAAAGAGCCTATTTATAGGCTAAATTCATAGGTCAAATAATAAAAAAATAATCTAGACTAATCAGAGTTTGATTGAAACAAATAAACAGAGTTTAACTGAAAGATTATTTCTCAAATTTGACTGAAATAGGAATCATACTCAACATTGCTAATGGTTTAATGACCTTAGATATAGTTTACCTTAAAATTTTAACAAAATAATCAATTATTTTTACCTCAAAAAAATTTAATTAAAATTTAAAAGTTAAAGACCCAAGTGATAAAAAAATAATTAGGGCAAACAAAAAGAGTAAATGTTAGAAAAAAATTATTATATATAAAATGATTTTACTAAATTTTTAAAAAACAAAATCAAAGTAATTAAAAATTGATTACAAAATGAAAACAAATACTTAATAAATGTAAATTTATGTCAAGATTTAAACATAAGTATTTTGTTAGCTTTTTTTAATGATAAATGACGGTTTGGAGCTTTAGATTAGGGTATGCAGATCATGTTATGGATCGCAACTTGGGTTTTAAAGGCCTAGTAGCCCATTAATATATAAAATAAAGGTATAACGATAATTTAGTCCCTAATATTTATTCATTTTATTACTTTTGATATTAATTCTATTTTCTGGATCATTTTACTTTTCAATCTTTAAAATTTGGTTAAAATAAAAAGTAATTTGAACAATCTAGTCATCTTTTTTATCCAACAACAAATAATTTAATTGAATCTAAAAGTTGAGGACTGTTGATGGCTTTTTTCTCGGTCCCTTTCTCAAGAAGGCTATTCTTCATTTTTATAAAGTACGATTTCTTGATGTGACATGCTAGGGGGTAACTAGATGACATGCGTAATGAGACATTACCCCCCTTAGGCTCGACACATATCCTTAGAGATATCCCTACTGTGAGGTGGCAAGCTAGGAGCTAGAAGACAGTGAGCTGCGAAGTGGCTGATGAGCTGAAAGGTGGCGATGTCATCTTTCTTTGATCGGGTCGACTCTAGGTCACCAGGGCAGATCAGATCTTGGGCCAGGTTGTGATTTATTCTATAACAATTTGTCCCTCACCTTGTCGAAGAAGAGTTATAAAGTGACTCTATGAGACGGGCACGTCAAGTGCGTAACTGGAAGCTTACCTCATAATTTTTAACTTAAAACTTACTGTGAAAGTTTTTTTATCTGACAATATGGTACAAGAGTTAAAAGACTATTAGGGAATCGGTTTTAAGGAAACTATCTTGGAGACTGCACATTGAAACGACTTGTAACAGCCCGTTTTTCAGTGGTGTCGAAAATAGTGGTTTCGGGGCCACCAAACCCGAAAAGTAAGTTCGTAAATATTATATTTAATATTTATGAGTAAAATATGGTTTTTAAATTTTTTTGATATGATAATATATGTTATATAAACGATTTATTAAGTTCAAGTGGTATGACCCTAAGGTCAAGTGGTTTTAGAAAATGAGGTATTAGGACCTCGTTTTTATAAACCGAGTCGTAAATATTTTTATAAATATTTACAGAGTTTCATTAAGGTATTATTAAAGTTTCGTTGAAAAATTTTAACGTTTCGATAGTTAATTAATTAAAAAAGGACTAAATTATAAAAGATGTAAAATTTAATCACTATTTGATTAAATGGGTAATTGAATAAAGGAAAAGGGACTTAAATGATAATTAAACCATGGTCAAAGTTTCCAAGCGGTGGTGTTATGATTGATTCCACTAGCTTTTGGATTAATTGTTCTTTTAGTCCCAATAAGTTTGAGATTAAATTGTAAATAAATTTATTTAGTTAGAATTTAATTAAACTGAAGGACCAATTGTGAAATTAAGCCTTACTTTGATGGTAATTGTGCCATATATTTATGTAATGGACAAATATGGGCATAGATTTGGTGTTTTAAAGTAATTATTAATCAAGGGTAATATGGCAATTTGATGAATTAAATTAAAATAAGTAAAATAAAAAGGAAGAAAGATATTTTGGTACTTATCATCTTCTCCAAACCACCGAAACACCATGGCAAGAAGAACTAAGGTTCGGCCATGCTTTGATTCATGCATAGTAAGCCATCTTTCACCTGTTTCTTTTAATTTTTATGTTTTTGAGATCGTTACAACTAGGTCCAGCTAACCCATACCTTCGATTTTGAAACTGTTAAAGATTTTGGATGCTTCCATTGATGAATATATATGATTTTTTATGCTAAATGATGAATTTGAGATATTAGTTGTTATTTAAAAGTATTTTGTTAAGTGATTTTGATGAATTTTTTGATTAGGGATTAATTTGTTAAATTAATAAAAGTACAAGGATTTAATGTGAAATTGTTGCATAAATGAGATTTTTTGAATATCATGAACATTCTATTAGCTTGTATTTTCATAAAAAATGGTTTATTTGCATGTTTTAGGCTCAGGGACTAAATTGAATAAAAGTAAAACTTCAGGGGTAATTTTGTAAAAATTTCAAAAATGACCAAATTGCATGAAATGAATTTTTTTATTTTCTAAATTAATATATTGAATGAAATTATTAATTTAGATCAAGGTCGAGTGGAGAATCGAGGAGAATGAAAATTACCAAAATACCCCTGTACTTTGACATTTCTGCAATTTAGTCAGATAAGTTCGTACGGTTAAATTTTAATATTTTTATAAATTGATGATTGGTATTAAGCATATATTTTACTGTTGGAAATAATTTATTATTCGAATTATAATATTGAATTGGATATTCGGTCTGAATTGAATGCGGGATTTGAGTACATTCGTGATTTGGCGTATGACGGTATTGGAGGAAGATATCGGCAAATTACCCAAGTAAATTGGGGTTTAGAATTTGTTGCGAACTCTCGTGTTTTACTTTCTGTTTAGCTCTTTCGAGCTTCTGTTTAGCTCTATCGAGCTTCTGTTAACGATGTACTCTTATCCGTAAGTCGTTCTTCGAATGGAAAAGCTGGTATGATTCAAAAGGTAAATTTTCTTATAAAATGGTTTATCATGTGATAGACTCCAAATGAGTTGTATACTTAAATACACTAACTTGTGTATTGATGATGGTGATTAGGCTTATGTCAAACTTGATATCATGATTGATGTTTATGCTTATGTTTGGTATTATACAAATGAAACGGGTAAGAAAAGGAAGTGAACGGTAAGTTCATTATTGAAATGTGATATGTCAAAAAAGGGATTGATGAATTGAATGATGTACTTATATATGAAAAATTACGTATGTTATGGATGAACTTATCTACGATGTGAATAAATATACTAATCAGTGAGTTGATGTTGTTATTTAAGTTTATGCTAACTAAATGGAATGGAAAGTAAGTAAAGGAAGTAAATCACAGTTCTATGAAAAGATTAATGATGGTGTATAATGTTTATAAAATCCTATTAAATTATGAATATATATATATGATGTTGATAGACTTACTCATTTATGAGTTGGTGGTTATGTAGTTGATAAATCTTAAGGCATTGGTATAGCTTTATAATTAACATATAAAGTTTATTATTGAATTGAAATATTAAGTTTAAAGTTTGTACGAACTTACTAAGCATTCATTGCTTACGTAGTTGTTTATTCCTTACTTCAGAGATTATCGGAAGCTCAATCGGATGGGAAACTTGTCGGAGTTATATCACACTATCCATCGGTGCTATCGGTACTTTTGAATGTTTTGATTTTGATTATAATGGCATGTATAGGTATTCTGCTTAATGTTGGCCTATATGTATTTTGTTTAGATTAACCACTTATTTGACTTGTGTTTGGCATATTTTGGGTTGTGCATATTTGTCTTATATTGTTGATGTGCATTTTGTTGAGGCTAAGTTGATGTCAATTTGGGTGAGAAATATGACTTAGGAAATGGCCTATTTTCGTCCACACGGGTAGAGACACGGGCGTGTGTCTCAGCTGTGTGTGATGCACGGCCAAGTGACACGGTCGTGTGTCCCCTGTATCTTCTTAAGAATGCAAGTCAGTATGCTCACACGGCCTAGCACACGGGCGTGTGACTTGGCAGTGTGACCCAAGTCAATATACTCACACGGGCTGAGACACGGCCGTGTGTCCTTATTTTGAATGCCCACACGGCTTGAGACACGGACATGTCTCCTGACCGTGTGAGTCACACGACCTAGCCACACGGCTGTGTGATCCCTGCAGTGTTGAAAATTTTAAATATTTCTAAAAAATTCTCTAAGTTTCTGATTTAGTCCCGACTTGTTTCTAATATGTATTTCGGGCCTTGAGGGCTCGTTTAAGGGAAAATATATATGATTTTGATTGGTTTTATTATGAATATTGATATGTAATGAAACGTTTGAAATTTTTGTCTGATTGATCTGTAAACCCCGGTAATGCTCTGTAACCTTGTTCCGGTGACGGATACGGGTTAGGAGTGTTACACGACTAGCTGGCTTATACATACTAATCTATTTTTTACTTGTTTTGGTTTTATGTATTTCTAATTTCAAATGAATCGTAGCATGCTTTTTGTTTATTTTTACTATCAAGTTGTTGTTTGCAAAAAAATATGATATTATTTAACTGTGTGAAATTTTAACTGCCAAGGATAAATTGGTAGTGTAAATGGTGAAGTATTTAAATATGTAATCTAACAAAATATCGCTACGAATCCAATTTTTTGATTTAACTCGTAACATTGGGTATAATGGATGAGTTTGGCGAACTGTATAGCGAAAATACAGTGAGTTGTAGAGCAAAAATACGTGAGTTGTATTGCGAACAAACGACTGTCTATATTGCGAAAGCGTGCAAATATAGTAAGCTACATAAAAAAATGTACGATCTATGCAGCAAAAAATTACGCTAATGATGCAACAAAAAATTATGCGAACTCTACAGTAGAAAATATGCGAGCTATACAACAAAAAATTAGGCTAGCTGTGCAGCGAAAAATTATGCTAGTTGTGCAGTAGAAAATTATGCGAACTGTGCAACGGAAAATTTTGCTAGCTGTGCAGCAGAAAATTATGCTAGCCGTGCAAAAAAAATTATGCGAACTGTGTAACAGAAAATTATGCTAGCTGTGCAGTAGAAAATTATGTTAGTTGTGCCACATAAAATTATGTGAACTGTACAACATATATTATGCTAGCTGTGCAGCAAAAAATTATGCGAACTATACAATAGAAAGTTATGCAAACTGGTGAGCTACTCAATAAAAATGCACGAGCTATGCAGGAATTACGAGTTGCACAGGAAACTATGCGAGCTATGCTGCCAAAAATATAGTGCTTTTCTAAAAGCTTTGTAACTTTAAAATTGAAAGCAATAAATTGACGAGTCACATAAGCATGTTGTTATATTAATTTGATGAACCGTATGAGAAAGTTGTGATCTTGAATCGGCAACTACAAGATTCTAAAAATCCTGAAAGTGCTAGGTTGCGATCTTAATTCGGCAAACCGTACGAGAAAATTGTGATCTTAAATTGACAACTAAAAGATTCAAAAATCCTATAAATGGAGTAAATGGTTGCGGTCGTAAATCAACAAACCGTAAGATCTGAAAATCTTGTAAGTGAAGTAAATGGTTGCGACCGTAAATCGATGAATCATAAGATTCTGAAAATCTTGTAAATGGGAGGTCATGATTGTAAATCGGCAAACCATAAGATTTTGAAAATCTTGTAAGTGGAGTAAATAGTTGCGATCATAAATCGGTGAACCGTAAGATTTTGAAAATCTTGTAATTGGAGTAAATAGTTACGATCGTCAATTGACGAATCGTAAGATTTTGAAAATCTTGTAATTTGAGTAAATGGTTGCGATCGTAAATTGGCAAACCGTAAGATTTTGAAAATCTTGTAAATGGGAGGTCGTGATTGTAAATTAGCAAACCGCGAGATTCTGAAAATCTCATAAGTAGGAGGTTGCAATCGTAAATCGACAAACCGTAAGATGCTTGTGCTTATCAGCTAACTTGAAACTATGACAAACGATGGAAGCAAGCCTGGTTCATTCACTTAATTTAGTGTGTTCACATAGTATTTCTGTAGATGACGAGCGTTCCAAAAGTGAGAATGTATCCAAAGGAAATAAATTAAGTGCGAGGATGTATCCAAAGGAAATGAATTCAGGAAACTTAACAAACTAAAACTAAGATATAAAAAGATAGACTAAATATCACGTAATGATATTGTGAAATACCTGGTTGCACTTTGGCTAACTCTTTTTTGCTCATTTCTCTATTCTCTCCCTGTAGAGCTCTAACGCCTCTCTATCGTAATTGGGTGTTGCTCTGTATTCCAATAAGATCTCCGCTTGGAGAAAGCATCATTCCTGGAATTGGATCTCAAATGACTAGGCCTTATAGGGGGTGGGTTTGCTAGTATACCCAAGTTTCTAACCTGACTTCTTATGGGCTCATGTTGGGCTTTCTGAAAGTTTCACGAGGAATCGCCCAGTGAAAAGTTCTCGTGCTATCTCCCACTTTGTATCCGCAAACTTTGTAAGGCGTACCCTGACTACTCAGGAGCACTTGGTCGCCCTCTAACTCGACTATCTTCCCGGTGAAAGGAACTGTGAGTTGACCTTTTTATTTCTTCTGCTTCGACAAATTTGTAAGCCCTTTCGTAGTGGTCAGCGAGGTTCTGCAGCCTGTTATTGGTGAACGAATACTGAACATGCTCATTCAATACACCCATGATGAAAATGTTAATGACCCACTAATCTTCCAATTTTTTTTTTTTTTGTTTAAGGTTGCTGCATGAAAACACTTTATGTACTTCTACAAAGACTCTCATTCCCTCTACTTGACTGACATTAAGCCTATTAGCGTGCTCATGATTGTTCTGTGAGCGCAAAATCTTCCCCAAAACATCTGACCTACCTGCGTGAAGCTCCTAATAGAGCCCCGGAGGCAAAGATAGATACCAATCCTTGGCCCTTCCTCTCAAATTTGTAGAAAAAGCCTTGCATTTCGTAAAATTCGAATCCCCTAGGAGATTTATATAGTTATTGTACCGCATTAAATGAGTTCATGGATCCCTTTCTCCCTCAAAAACTACTTTCGGCGCCTTAAATTCTAGGGGTAAACTTACAGTTGCAATTTTTGGGGACAATGGGTTGTTGGAACAAAAAATTGAATCCATATCTTGGACATCTGCCTGTAAAGCAGCTTGGAAATCCCGAAGCAAAGCGTCCACCTCATGCTGCCACAGCCTTGCATATGTTCTATAGCCCTCATCCTGTAGGGGCATAGTGTTATCATGATAGCCTGAATATCCGACTACATCTTCAATACCCTTTCTTCATTCTGCCTAATTTACTTCTAATGGAAAAATTGTTGTTGCTCATATCTAATGTTGTGTTGGGACATCTGCTCCTTTAAAATACGTACTTGCTCTTATAAGCTTACGAGTTGCTATTGGGAAGTCTCCTGGTTAGATGGGTTGGAAATCTCCTAGTCTGATGGAAAATTAAGGTTGAAAGCACGGTGAGTTTCCTACTGGTCAAAGTTGCCCAAGTTTTCGGGTCGTTTTGCGAACCAACTTGCGAAGAGGTCGAGTTCATCGGAACGATTACTAGTTTAACAACTCATTTTTTAGTGGTGTCAGAAATAGTGATTTTAGGACCACGAATCCGACAAGAGAGTTCTAAAATATTTTTTAGTAATATTTATGAGTCAAGTATAATATTATTGAAATTTTAGTTTAATAAATTTTGTTAATTGAAAGAATAATTCGGTTTAAGTAATATGTTCCTAAAGTCAAGTGGTTTTAGAAAATGAGGTATCGAGACCTCGTTTTTGTAAATCGAGCTCGTAAATATTTTTACTGAATATTAATGGAGTTACTATTTAGATATGTGAAGTTTTGGTTCGAAAATTTTATTGTTTAATTTGTTAATTAAAGAAAAAGGACTAAATCGTAAAAAGTGCAAAAGTCAATCGCTATTAGTTTAAAAGGGCTAATTGAATACAAAGACTTAATTGGTTGGTTTTATATGGAAATTAAGCCATAAAAATTGATAGTGGACGGTATTTGGTAAATTTTATAATGAAAATTTAATTAAATTAAAGTTAAAATAAAATAAATAAAACATAAAAACATAAAAAAAATAAAGTACCATCTTTTTCATTTTGGCTTTTCCCACCTGAAACTCCATTATTGCTAGCTCAAGGAATTCGGCCAAGCATATAACCCTGCATGTAAGCTAAATTCCTATCTGTTTCTCGTAAAATTTATGTTTTTGAGATCATTACAACTAGGTCTAGCTAACTCGTACCTTCGTTTTTGAAACTGTTAAAGATTTTTTATTTTTCCATTGATGAATCTTTGTTATTGGTTGTTGATTAGGACTAGTTTATAAACTAATTTTTGATAGTTTAATTTAAAGTACTAATTTAATGAAATGTTAAATTTGGCATGGAAGTTTTGTAAATTTTTAAGAAATATGGACTCTCCTAGTATGGGAATGAATTCGACTAGCTTGGGTATTTGAGAAATTTTGTTAAATTTAAAATTTTGGGTTTAGGGATTAAATTGTGAGGAATGTAAAAGTTCAAGAAAAATGTGTAAATAATGAAAATTTAAGGGTCATATGCATAAAAGTGAATTGGAATATGTACTTGGATTTGATAAACTTGAATTTAATTATTATAGATCAAGATATAATTCGTACGGAGGATAATCGAGAAAAAAGGAAAAATTGTGGCATAGTCCCTATGAGTCAACCGTTGGTATATATTAGGTAAGTTCGTATAAGGACTAAGTTATTATGTGTTATTTTGTATGTAATGTTATGTTACAAATAGATTAGATTAATAGTTGCATAATATTTTGGTAATATTGATCAAAATATGATGTTAAGTAATTTGAATGACATAATGCTTTGGTTTGGATGAAATATTCAAAAATGGTAATATGATTAGGAAATGTATATTTGGAAAGGATATAATGGAATGAAAATTATGGCTATGGATATGTAAACTAGTCTCATTTGAACATCGTGAATACTTAGGATACAAATGACATGTCATTAGGGAATGACATGTCATTAGGGATTATACGGTTTCGGGTGCTGGTCCTGGATCTTCTACAGATGGCTGAGGTCTTACATTTGTTGCGGATTCTCCATAGCTCATGTGACCAGCATTGTGTAGCTAACATCCCGACCCACAGCTCGTGTGAGTAGGCCCATTTCACAGCTCGTATGAGCATTATATGATATGGTTGCAATTACATGTAAAGACACACTATGTGTGATCATTTCCCGAGTATACGATGTTATTCTAGCTGGTTCAACAGGTAATTAAAGTTTAAAATGGAAAAGTGTGTATATGAGATGAGTTATGTTATTAAGAATACGGAAAGGAAAATGTATTATGTGTAATTGGATGGAAAAATGTAACAAGTGAAATATGTAATGGACCGTTTATGCATTGAAATCCAATTCATGTTACGTCCTATATTTTATAGGTTGATATATTTTTAATTATATCTACTAATCATGTGGAATGTTGAGGATAGGAAAGGAAAGTATTCATATGATCTATGAGAAACGTTTGAATGGTTTTATTCAAGAGAACATAAATATATGATATGTCACATATTAAATTATGAAATGGAAAGTATTTGTGTAATTAATTGAAAAGGAATGAATGATACAAGATGGAAAGATGATAAATGCAATGTTTATTGTTATGTTTTGAGTTTATGGATAAATTATATGTTTCATGTACAAATTCACTAACTTGTGAGCTTGGTGATGTTTATAGGAAATGGTTAACTATTGAGCATGCTAATGGTAGTATACATGAGTTATATAAATTAAGCTTAATTGGTAAGTTACGTTTAAGATTTATACGAGCTTACTAAGCATTATTGCTTACGTTAGTTGTTTTCTTTTCCTGTAGATCATCGGAAAGCTCGATCGGTTGGAATCTCGTCGGAGCACCATCACACTATCCATTCGTCATATTGGTAGTTTTGGTTAACGATTATAAATGGCATGTAATAAGAGTTATTTTATGCTATTTACCAATGTGATGTGGTTTAAGTTTATTTGTTTATATGCCTTGATGTTGGCTTATAAATGTATACACGTAAGTATGGCTTTTGGTCACTTGTGAATGCCTTGTGATTTAGATGGCTTTTAGTTCATGGATCTGTGAATAAAGTGGTTAAATGACAGATGTGTATTATAAGTTAAAGTATGAGTTTATGGCATTGAGTTTGAGTTTATTTGGATGTTAACTTGTGGTACCAATGAGGGTACATTGGATAAACTTTTAGATTAAATGATATATGTGAGCTTTGGCATACAATAGGGCTTGAATGTTGATTTGATAATTTGGTTTGTTTTGAGTTTGTGCCAAGCTTATATGTGTCTTAATGTCATTAGTTGATGAATTGCAAATGAAAGTGAAAATATATGGTATGTGACATTTATATATGCTATAAAAATATAACGTCGATAATGGCAATGTATCGCAAAGAAAAGAAAGAAAAATAGAACACACAAAATTTTACGTAGAAACCCTTTTGGGAAAAAGCCAGGAGCAGAGGAGAAGAAAATTCACTATGTCGAATTCGAATGATACAAGAAGAGTATATACTACGTCTATTTATAAGTTTGTAAAATCATATTCTAATCAAAGTCAAATAGAAGTAATGCAGAAAGGTTAAAACACCTTATTCTAATCAACATCAAATAAAGGAAGTAAACTTCTATACGAATTTCACTTGTGCAGCCTTCGCCCTCGTAGATCCCCTTATCTTTCCACTTGTATTTATTTTAACAAGAATTTGGGTCACACAACTTCTAACATATGCTCATATAAAATTAGGTAAACTATGGTTGAATGATATGCTTTGAAATGGTTATTTGGTATATATGATTTATGCTTAATGAATGAACTTGAAATGTTGAACTGAGTCAAGTTGATGTGTTAAATCGTGGTGTTAATTGAAGGTATATTGGTTAGGCACCTAAGTTGGTTGTTTTTGGTATGTTTTAAAGTGTTTTAGTCATGTGAAAATGATTGAAAATGGTATTGTTTGTTGTGCAAGAAAAGGTTAATGTTTTGGCTTGTTTTAGGGGCAACTTATACTATACATGGCCTAGGACACAGGCTATAACACGACGATGTGCCATACACGATCACCCCACATGACCATGTGTTTCAAGTCAGTATGCTACATGGTCTGACACATGGCCTGCAACACGGTCGTGTGGCCTTATTTCGATTTCCACACGGGCGGACACACAGGTTGGGACACGGTCGTGTGTCCATACTTCGAATGCTCACACGGTTTGGGCTATGTCATATGACCTGGCCACACGACTGTGTGACCCCTGTTTCTCAAATTTTCAAGTTTTTCCAAATTTTTTTGATTTATTTCAAATTGATCCCTGATTGTTCCCAAGTTGTTTTTAAGGCTCTATAGGCTCGGTTTAAGGCCCATAAGTGTATTTTTACTACATAGATATTAAGTTATTAAATGTCAACAATAATTTGCATGATTGTTTCTGTTTTGAAGTTAAATGTTCTGATTTGTACGATAATGCTCCGTAACCCTAATTCGGCGACAGAGACGGGCTAGGGGTGTTACAACTAGCCTCTTTTCTCACATTCCGGTTTGAAAATGGTGCGTTGGGGGATCTCTCATTTGGGTGAGCCATATCTGTTTTTGTTCAATCTGAAGGTTGGAAGTGTGTCCACGCTCACCACACCAATTGTTGATGGTTTTTTCCTCGATCCCCTTCTTACGGAGGTTATTATTGATATTTATAATGTATGGTTCCCTGATGTGACGTGCTAGGGGGTAACTAGATGACTCGACGCGTATCCTTAGATATATCCCTGCTGAGATCCGGCGATGTGCGAGGTGATGCCGCGAGGTGTTGAGTTGTTGCCGAGAGGTAGCGAGTCGGTAAGCTAGGAAGTGGCGAGCTGGGAGCTAGAAGACAACAAGCTGCAGAATGGCAAGCTGGCAAGCTGGAAGGTGAACCTAGAAGACAACGAGTTGTGGAGTGGTTGGCGAGCTGGAAGGTGGCGATGTCATCTTTCCTTGATCGGGTTAAACTCCAAGTCACTAGGACAAATCGGATATCAGGCCGGGTTGTGATATATTCTATAACAATGACCCAAAAGATACAAAAAATTAAAATCGAAGTGAGCCAAAAATAAAATTTGAATGTAATTTTTAATATTTATTTTTTATTTTTTCACATTAAATCTATCATTAATATGAAAATTGTGAAAGTTGTTTGAGCTCCACAATAGAACTAGAGTGGTAGTAGAAGACAGGAAATGATCGGGCTACTACGTTTTAGTTTATATATGTGCAATTTTAATGCCTCTACAAAAGCCCAAAAAATATCATTATATGTTGTTTTGGAGTACGAAAATTTGAAGAAATTGTTTTGAACCCAAAAAAGAAATTGACAAATTGTTGTGGCCTCTCGTAAAATGTCGGTACTTTGACCAAATGGGTCTCTTTTTTTCTCTTTGAATGTTAGCTTTGGAGAAACACATGCATGTTAGACTCCGTTTATTTGTTTCATTGAAAATAATTTTTGGAAAATAATTTCTGAAAAATAATTTATTTTTATGGAAAAGCTAATATTTTCTGGTATTTAGATGAATCTGTGTAAAATATTTTTTTTTGTTTGGTAGATTTCTTAAAAATATTTCATAAATGTTGTTTTCAATAAAACAAATATACATTTGAGATTTTCTTATTTTTTTCATTGTTTAATTCAATTTATTTTTATTTATAATTTTATATTTTACATTGTTTTTGCATATATTAAAAATATTATGTTAAATTTAGGTTCATTACAACGTCATTTTTTAATTATATGACTACCAAGTGAGTATTTTTTATTTAAAAATGTGACATCAACAAAATTGATAAAAAAAAAATTAACAATGTCAACAAATTGGACTTGATTTTCAAATTTGAAAAGTAAAAGGACTAAATTCTTGAAAATAAAAATACAAAGACTAAATTGCAAATCTGTGAAGTGTACATAGACTTATGATATATTTTAACATTTATACTACAAAACTTTATTATTAATATATTTATAATTGTAATAAATATTTATTATTAAAATATTAATTTTGAATATTTTCAATAATACTTGAATAATATTATTTAAAATTATTATTTTTAAAATTTATTATTAAAATATTAAATAATTTATTAAAATAATAAATTATATTTATTATATTAATAATTTATTATATGACTAAATATAAATAATTAAATATGTATGTTTAATGATATTGAAAAATATAATATTTTAAATATTTTTAAAAATAAAAATTATTATCAATATAATAATATTAAGCTTGATTTAAGTGACTTACGTTTTTTAAAAGCGTAAGTCACTTTACAAGAAAAAGAAGTTATTTTACGTAAGACACAGGAAAATAAATACAGGAAAATACAATAAAATATTTTACATGTAAACAAAAAAAACCTTAGTTGATAAAAGTATACCCACACTACGGATTTGGCTTACAAAAAACGTTGGCATTGGCATTTGGTAATTAACACTACAAAATCATAAAACCCGTAATTCTTTTTTCTTCAAAAATTCAAAGAATAAGTTTTTGTTAATTTTCAATGACACGAACAGCAACAATTTTCGTTTTTATTCCATCGATTTCCCCCGTCAAAAGTTCTGCATTCCTACGTTTGGGAGTACATGAAATGAAAGATATGTTGCACACAAATATACATTGACGGTAGCTATAATCCGATACTACTACCATCAAGCTACATAGCAGAGCGACGTTGCGTGCGAGGTCTTTTCAATCCACACAAATACGTCCCATTCGATTGCATCCTACCGCTTGTCACAGCCATCGATACCATCGTGTTATCGAACTTCTCGAACCCTTGGTTCGAAGGATGAAGAATCTGCTCGAAAGTCACGGCATTGCACCGCTTGTCAAGCCAAGCCGTGATGTCTGCAAAAACAATCTCGATGTTTTCATCAGGCTCTCCTGATGTTAAACCATGCCACATCCCTGGATACAGTTTTATTGTTTTGTCCTTGCTGCTAGCTTTCTCATACAAGGCCTTGCTCACTTCAGGGTCCGTTACTATATCTGCTTCCCCATGCAACACAAAGAAAGGCAGTGTCACCTGCCACAAATATACCAACCCCAACCAACAAGTTTTAAATGTAGAAAACGTAAATGAAAATGACTCCAGATTACCCAACCTTTTTCACTGAATTAACTCATTCAACCATCCAATTCCACCCTAATCAATAACAAATAGGGAACCCTATAGTAAGCAAGAACCTTGGGCAGGTCTGCCCCAAATTTGGAGGGTTAAAAAAAAATATTAGACCCGAAAAAAATGTTTGGACAAAAAAATTAAGTTGGTTTAAAATATGAGTCGAGCTTGGATTCTCAAGCATTCAAGGGCTGAGCCTGGCTTGACTCGTTTTCTAAATTTGTGTTATATTTTATGATGTTATTTTTTATATATTAAATTATTTCTAACACAAAAGAAATTAAAAGTAATAAATAAACATATTAAAACTGTTAAATTATATATATACAAATTTTAATTAATGAAAAAAATATAGGTTTTGGCTAACCCAAAGTGTGTTAATAAATTGATTAAACCCAACTTCATTGACTCATGTGACCATGTGCAGTAGGAACTCATACTATCGAACCTACCAGGAACTGCTATCATTTATTACTGTGACTTTGCCCCTACAATGCAGTAATTGAGAGCATATAAATGGGGGAAGGGGATGATTTTAATACCTCATTTAAACCATCTTCAAGGCTGATGCTGGTTCGGAGCATTTCCAGTGCTGTTTTGAGTCTAGGCTTGTCTTGATATATCAACTTGTTGTTCCTTATCTGTACAACATCATGAATCCCATGGATGGATGAGCTATAATTATGGTATTATAGGGGGACCAAAGTAAGAACATAAAATGAAGTCCAATGCCCTCACCACTTCCCGCTTAATAGGGTCTTTGAATGCCGAATCAATGACGTCTTTTGTGGGTACTATTTTCCATTTAGGTATAATTTCTTCCATTTTAGTCAATATATTCACCACCACCGGATGTGGCTTCACTTTCTCTGATATCTATAAGTACCATTAAAATAGCTGAAAAAACAAATACATATACATATACATATATATAAATGCTATCTTTCCATTTATATCTCACACATTTTTACCTTACACATGGGTGCAACAAGAACAGCACCATTCCAAAAGGAAGGATCCTTTTTATGAAGCAATAAGGCCACTGCACCTCCCATTGATTCTCCATATAAGAATCTGCTCTTGTCCCTGTATTCTTCTTGAGCTGCGAAATTTAACCTTGGGGTAGTAAATTTAGGTACATTGGGTAAGTAATAGTGTCCATCAATTACTACGTAGTGACACATACCACAGATAGATTTGAAAAAATTACTGCAGTCATTAACAATGTTTTCAAACTTCTTAATATAACATCGAGCACCCTTGGACCTTCCATGTCCTTCGTAATCAATCCCAAACACAGCATATCCAGCTGCGGCTAGCCTGGTTCCACATTCTATTTAAATCATGACATTAGCAGGTAAGATTTGAAAAAGAAATAATGTTTTATTCACTAATTAATGGCTATAATTCATTAAACAATGTGGGCCATACATGAGGGGAGAAACAAACCCGTCACCATGATTTAGACCAACAGTTTTTATATTTTTATTTTTCCTTCTTGAAATGGAATTCATGAATGAGTGTATGGTATTTGGTGAAGACTTTTTGATAGAAATCTTGGTGGGGGCAATGAACCAAATTCATCGTTGTTGGCAACCTAACCCAAAACCATCTGACCCACACACATTTTTATTTTTTAAGCTCGGACACTACTAAGAATATAAACCAACTAGAGTAGATTTTACGTGCTTTTATTTGTCTTTCTCAATGTTGATGATACGTATACAACTATACAACCCTTATGAATTTCCATGGAAACTTTAGCGTTTTCTTTATTTACAATGAAAAGAAATGAAAATCTTGTGAGAGTGCAAATTTCAATATACACCCTTTTTTGTATATACAAAAAGAACGTGGAAAAAGAGGAAAAAAAGTTATATAAGAGTATTTATTACCTCTCATGAATCCACTGCACTCCATGCCATACCCTGCAAACGGCATTAATGAATTAAATATTTTACACCCATGATCGATACAACTCACCTTTTTACTTTTTTTTGGAGGTGTTTTGCTTACAGAGTAAATTATTGAGAGAGAGAGGGTACCATGGCAAAGGAAAACAAGAGCCTTCGGAGAAGAGATCAAAGGCAACCATCTGCAAGTAAAAAGCAAAGTTCCTCTTGAATTCCTTATATGATCCTACACCATACATTCCATCCCCTCAGTCATGATATGCTTAACGAGCTTGAAATTTTATAAACAATGATGAGAAAGAGGAAGAAGGAGAAGCCCATTTAGAGCTTACCTCCTGATATTCAAATGCCATATGAAACTGAAACACTTAAAAGCAAGAAAGATCTGAGCTTGGAAATAGGATAAAACCAAAGAAACGGAACAACAGCTAACAAAAGCAGAAGCTTTTTTTTTCTTCTTTTTATTTGTAGAAAGAAGGAGACTGGTGGAGGGTTAGCTACTCAGCTGCTGCCTGCTTTATATAGCTGTGATATTAGTTCAATTCGTAATTTTATAATAACAAAAAGGTTTGCCTTGCTTTGCTAGCTTTTTTAAGACATTATAATTAAGTAGTGAGAAAGTGGATCGTCATCCTATTTTGTTCAGTTTTTATAAATGTATTCTTTTGACATTCACACTGATTATAGAATTTCATAATGTAAATGTAATAATGGGAAATTGAGTTGATATGCATTAATCATGATTTAAATATAAATAAATAAGGTGGTCTAGCAGAAGGTTTTGGCTTAAATTTTGGTCCCAATTTGACAAAGATGGTTCCAGCGACAAGATTGAATCAAAGCTTTTATTAAGCATAGGAGTCCATCATCTGAGCTATTTAATGAAGCCCACTAACCTTTTATTAGGAAAGGATTACCCCTTCCATTTCCCATTAATTGCATCATTTATTATTGCAAGCTGCAAGCTCTGACGCATTGGGCTTCCCAACCCTACTCACCTACCTGATCATCAAGCAACACCTCCATCCCTGCCTTTTTCTTCCCCTCTCTTATTTTTCAATAATAATACGTTTGAAAAAAGAAGATGAGGTGATGGTATCGGGCAAAGCTCCATATATACTAAAAAAAAAAAATTATTGAAATATATCACTTTCAAAAAAATTTACCGAAATATACTATTTTCCCCCAAAACGCGGTCACGTCAGCGCGTTTTTTGGGGAAAAATGGCTAAAGCGACGCGTTTTTGCTGAGGTGGCCAAAAGCGCACCCTCTGGGCCGCGCTTTAGTCACTTTTCCCCAAAAAATGCGCTGACGTGGCCGCGTTTTTGGGGTTCCTTCCGCCCACTTGCAATGTGAAAAATGAATTGAGTTTTTGGCGGTGGTCTCGGCAAAATAATTTTGAGAGACGTTTACGAACAAACAAGTGGCTGGCTAAAACGCTACGCGCGTGGGCGCTCTTTTTGCTACAGTGGACTCGGCAAAAAATTATTTTGAGAGACGTTTACGAACAAACGGTGGCCAAAAACGCTTCCGGGGTGCACCGTGGCGCAGAGTACCAAAAGCGCCCCACGTTGGCGCTCTTTTGCTCTGATGGTATCCGCAAACTTAGGCTATAAATCGAGCAAATTTCATTCTCAAGTTGCGTAAGGCAAATTCGGGCAAAAGAAAAAAAAAATTGAAAATGAGTGAACGTATTAATGTCGTTATTTACTACGATGGTGAAGTTCGTGACACCAAAAATGGTGTTGTTTTCTTATCGGAGAACACACAGTAGCGATTGAGTTTTAATCGAACGTTGATTTGGTAGAACTTCGCAAAAGAATTAGGCGTAAAATATTCGGAACAACGCTAATGAAAGTTGTGTCTATTAAGTATAGATTTTACGCTTCGGTTGATCCGGTGAGATATGACTCATTCGACATCAAAGGTCCTCGAAGCCTTGAGGCAATGGTGGAGACTCATCTTGCCAGTGGTTCACCCTATATCGAGGTATATGTAGAATTTTCATCTCCAAGTGATCTTTCTGTGACCTCAACATCTAGTATCGTTCGAGGGAATACACGACCCCAAGCCGACACTCTGTAAGTGGGAGGCAAAACACGTAAGTGCCCGTGTGCGGTAGTAGTATGGAAAACATAACCCCACGCACGACACTCGGTCGGTGGATGGGACATGCATATCCGTCGATCGACGTCCGGAGACGTAAATACGTTTTGGGGGCGTCATCAACTTCTAGTGGTTGGCAATCCACATATGATTGGGATCTTTACGAAAGATGTTTAAGGAGGGATGATGTACTCCCGACGACATCTACCAATGAGGGCCTCGTTTGTTGCGGAGTTATGGAGAGTCGGACGATGAATCCGATGTGGATCCACCTCGGGAGCGGGGCACGGCGGTGCGAGAGTTGGATTATTTTACGAACCGGAACCCGTTCCAATTGTACTGAAGGCGTTGAGGGCGGTTCGAGCGCGAAGAAGAAGATCCGCTATTCGGGCATACTCACCTCCACCCACATGCATAATGTCGATCTATCTCAAGATGATGCATTGGAGTTTTCGAACTACCACACCGACGCGTGACCGTACAAATTCTTCGTTGAATTCGGACCAATTAGAAGTTGGTAACCGGTTTTCCGACAAGAATACTTTTCTTGCTGCATTAAAACAATACGATGCTCGAACAGGGGTTAACTACAATGTGGTTAAATCCAGTGGATAAGTACGAGGCGAAGTGTGCGATTCAAGACGGCACATGTTCATGGAAAATCATGGCGTCGTTGAGGAAAGAGGACAGGGTTGTGGGAGGTGAAAAAGTACAAAGGTCCGCATACATGTCTTACCGTGCGATGCGACAATATGTTTAATGATTTGAATAACACTAATATTATGTAATGTTACATTATTTAACGTGCCGTTGGCAGGTGTAACACAAGATCATCCGAGGATGGATTCGGACATGTTGGTCGATTTAATAATCCCGACGGTGAAGGCCGATCCCAAAACTACGATCTTGGCCTTAATTGGCAATATTCGTAGCCAATTGGGGTACACGCCCTCTTCTGAAAGGCTTGGATAGCCAAGCGAAGGCGTTGGAAAAGTTGCACGGTCGGTGGGATGCTTCATATAATGAAGTGTGGTAGTGGTGTTAGGTCTTTGGAGAGGTATGTCCCGAGCGGACAATGACCTTGAAAGCGAGCCGGCGTACTACAATGATCGTGCGCTCCGTGGATGCGCGATGTTCAAGCGTCTGTGCGGACATTTAAGCAATGCCGAGATGCTTTTACATACCGCAAGCCATTGGTACAAATTGACGGTACCTTCATGTATGGTAGATATACGCGACGACTATTGCTAGTTTGTGGCACAAGACGGCTATGGGAGAATCCTTCCGATTGCGTTACGCAATAACACCCGAGTCGGTGATGGCCCGGACTTCTTCCTATCTAGGTTAAGGAGGCATGTCGCCTCAACCCGACATATCGCGTTATATCGGATCGGGGCCCTGGAATACTTGCGGCAATAGAACGCCAGGGAAGCATGTGGCATCGCACACACCATCGATATTACCTGAGGCATGTTTCATCCAACTACTATGGGCAACATCGATCTAAAAGACAGAAACGGCAAGTGACCGATATGGGTATGAAATATCTATTAATATAATTTCTTTTGAAAAATTTAATTTATTTGCAATTGATGAGTGGTATGTAATATTCGCTATCAACATATATTGGCAGGGTACGAGATCAATCAAGACCGTTTTCAGGAGATGTTGGCTAGCTTGCGCGTAGATAACGCCGAAGGCGCAGAGTACCTGTGCAATATTCCTTTTGAACAGTGGACACAAGCATATGACGGCGGCCTACGATATGGTCATATGACCACAAACCTGGCCGAATGCATAAATTTTATGCTAAAAGGAACCCGTCATCTGCCGATTATAGCGGTTGTGCGGGAGATATATTTTTGTTTAGCGGCACTATTTTCGAAGAGAGCAGCGAGTTATCGAGGGCAAATGCAAGGAGGCCATATATGGAGCCCGAAGGTCTTGCAAGAAATTAAGCGTGGGAAGGCACGGGCGAACACCATGCACACGGTGTGTCACGACCAGCGTCGGCTATGGTTTCGTGTCACGAGTTTGACAGACCGAACCAAGGTATTGTTGGCGGGCATTATCGTGTTCACTTGACAAATAGGACATGCGATCGTGGGATATTTGATGCGCCGTTACCCATGTGCTCATGTACTTGCGGCTTGTAATAATCTCCGTCTTGATCCCATGAGCTATATCGACGAAGTGTACAAATTAGAAAACATGTACAACGTGTGGAGACACGTATTCCCACCAATCCCAGATGAACGTAAGTGGTCATCGGTATCGCTTGCACCGTATAAGCTGTTGCCGGATAGACAATTGAGGCGCAAACCAAGAGGTCGACCTTGCTCGACTAGAATACGCAACAATATGGATATCCGAGAATCGACCAACGAAAGTCGGCGGTGCGGATGGTGTAGGAACCCGGGCCATACATCTCGCTCGTGTCCAAATCGGAATAGTTGACCGTGTTCTTACCTTGTTTGTCTCCTGTTGGCTATGTAATTTCTATTTCTTTGGAGGAAAACGGTGAACTTTTGTACAATAACTCAAATTTTATGAAATATAAAAAAAATTTAAATTGCAACAACTAAAAATTAAACCATGTCTATTTTATCAAAGATATTAATATTAAATTAAAAAAATTAAATTACAAAAGAAATAAAATTAAACTCAAATTTTATTAAATATAAAAAGAATTAAATTGCAAAAACTAAAAATTAAACCATTTCTATTTTATCAAAGATATTAATATTAAATTTAAAAAATAAATTACAAAAGAAATAAAATTAAACTCAAATTTTATTAAATATAAAAACAATTAAATTGGAAAAACTAAAAATTAAACCATTTCTATTTTATCAAAGATATTAATATTAAATTAACAAAATTAAATTGCAAAAATAAAAATTAAACTATTTCTATTTTATCAAAGATATTAATATTAAATTAAAAAAATTAAATTACAAAGGAAATAAAATTAAACTCAAAATTTATATTAAATATAAAAAAATTAAATTGCAAAAATAGATCATTTCTATTTGATCAAATATAAACATAATTAAATTACAAACAAAAATTACAAAACTAAATTACGGTTTAGGGTGATGATGCCTGGGGAACCAAAGTGCCACACGGGGCGGTCGGCGATTCTGTGCGCTTGGATTCCTCCTTCTTTTAGCTTCCGCTGGGGTCGTGGAACCTCGGGCGAGAATCGGGTTCCTCCGTGATGGGTCTAGTTCTGGTGTTGCGATGATGACCCACCTTGATAAAAAAATGACCCCGAGGTGTTTGCATAAACCACGGCGGGGTGATCGCATCCGTCTGGCGAAAGAGTCAGGTAGAAAGAAGTGCTCCCCGACGGCGCCTCCTCTAATCCCACATGCGACGTCGGTCTCACGATCGGCTGGCTATCGGGAGTAGTTGGGAACGGGCTCGAACCCGGCCATGCATTCCAACCTGGGGTAGGACTGGGAAAAGGAAACATATATGGGTTAGGAGGATACATATAAGGGGTAGGGTACGCACCTGGCATAAACGGTGGACGCTGTGATGTCGGTGTTGTCGGCTGAACTGATGGGCCCGGTGACTGTGTACGCGTTGTTGCTGGCCCCGATGATCGTGTCTGGCGTTATTCTTGGCCCCGGTGACTGAGTAGGCGCTGTTGATGGCCCCGTCTCATCACCCCTTCTCCTTGGATGTAATGGGGCCCGACGTTCCCTTCGCTCGCGAATTTGCCGTCGCCTCTCTTCATCCGACAACAGATATGGCTTGCCATGGATTCTAAACCATGGCATGTACTCCGGCACGCACGCCAAACTCGGGAACAATGATCGGTTCCGGTTAGGTAAAAAGTCATACCGGTTCTCCCATCGTCTCGATATGACTTGACCAAAATCTTGGCCAATCCGCGTAATGCGGCTGCCAGTAAGTCCACTCGGTGCTCATCATCGAGCACCTCGGTGTGCACGGAATCGGTTGTCGGAATCAAATTGCCGCAACACCCGATCGACCGGTGCATCTCCACGGTCGCGTAGGTGATTATTGGGACCTTAACGTGCCAATCTGTTCGGATTTTGGAAGAACTCCTCCTGAATTACAGCCCGAATTTCGGGATCCTCGTACGGTGTCCATTGAAACTATATTAACATTACCAAAATATTAGTTATATACATAATACTAGACACTACATACGAAATACTGAATTATGATAACGAAATTCGAAACTTACTTGTGATTCCGACCATTGTTCCAATAGGAGCCGTATATCCTCAAGCGAGTTAGGTATTCCAACATGACTCGCCGGATGGGACCACCTAATTAAATAACCTTTTAGCATGCAATTATACTATAAATCTACGAAATAATTGTAAAATATAATATTAAATTTACCTCGTTATCAGTGGGAATAAATATGGTTGGTCGAGTCGAGGACGTAAAAATGGAAATCGAAACCATGCCCATGACTGCAGTAGTGATAGGCAACCTCCGATTTTTGCTTTACTCGGCCGCGTCGCCCCGCACATCTCCCGGTACAACCTCGATAGCACGGCAGACCCCCAACTCAATTCACCGGCTGCTCTGAAATCAACAAGTTTCAGGAGCCATCTCAGGTGGACGAGGTTTCTAGAGAGGTCCGGCATCAGATAGCCTCCAATTATCTGAAGAATGTATGCCCGAGCATACCGTATTCTTTCTTCTTCGGTCGAACCCTCGTTCGGCTGCGGGAATGCGTCTTGTAACCAGGCCATATCGATTCGAGCTCCTTGAATTCTATCCGGAATGGCACCCAGAAGCTCGTAGCATACGGCCATCTAATCGATAGATGTTGCGGACCCGGTGACTACCGACCCGTCCACCGGTAATCCCAACTGCAACTGCACATCTTCTAGGGTGATGGTACACTCTCCGCATGGCAGATGGAAAGTGTGCGTCTCGGTCTCCACCTCTCTATCAACGCTACCGATCAAAGCGGCTCCAACTTTAACCCCGACCTACTATCGTGGCCACGCCAAAAACCCGCTTCCGCAGTAATTCTCGATCAACGGCGATGGGGGACCAGGCATGTTGCGAATATAACATTCCAACACCCGATCTACAGACTGTTTAAAAAATTATAAAATTAAAAATTAATTAAAATTGCATAATTGAAAAAAAATTAATAATATTGAAAAATTAAAAATTAAAACTTACCATATTCATTTGCTCGATGGAGATGTGCTTGTTGTCTAAGCGAAGTAATTCCACAGCCATTGTAATCCGATAAAAAATTTTAAAATTTTCCAAAAAATAGATATTTTAAAAAAATTATAATGGGCTCTTTCGTAAATAGTAAAGGATTATTTTGAAATTTGAGCGTAAATTTCAAGGACTTTGAGAGAAAATTGAGAGAATATTGAGAGAAAATTGAGAAAGGATTGAGAAAGGATTGAAATGTGAAAAAAATAAAGGGTTGGGGGTTTTATACTTTTTTTGACTGTTGGGGGCCAAACGGTCAAAAAAAAATGACCGATCACAGGCTAAAGCGCGGCCTGTGAGGCGCGCTTTAGTTATTTTTCCCAAAAACGCGCACGACGTGGCCGCGTTTTTGGGGAAAGTGGTACATTCCAGTAAATTTTTCTGAAAGTGGTATTTTCTGGTAATTTTTATTTTTTTTTGGTATATATGGGAGCTTTGCCCGATGGTATCCATCAACAAAGATGTGACCAAAGAGATGGGTGAATTCCTTAAATATGAAAAATTATGGGATTAGAGTTTTTTTTTTTAAAAAAATTTATTGGGATAGGTCGATTTTAGAGAGAGAGTATGTGCTAGACATATTTTCAGTAGATTTTACAGAAAAACGCTTCTAACTAAATGTGCTTTTAATTTTGGTTAGATGATTAAATGTTAGTGTTTTTATCTTTGAGTCTTTGGTTCGGATAATTTCCTACTCACATTTGTATTTTTTATTTCATGTTGCTTCAAGCTTTTTAAATTTTTAATTAATTTATTTAACATATTAGTTACTTTGTTAGATGGTTAGATAGTTGCAATTACATCCTTGATTCTTGAGTTCAATTTTTCTTTTACTCATATTTGTATTTTTTATTTTATGTTGCTTAAGCTTTTTTAATTTTTTAATTAATTTTTTTAACATATTAGTTACTTTGTTAGATGGTTAGATAGTTGCAATTACATCCTTGAATCTTGAGTTTGATTTCTCTTTTACTCATATTTGTATTTTTTATTTCATGTTACTTCAAGCTTTTTTATTTTTATTTTTAATTAATATTTTTAACATATTATCTCATTTTGATATATTGTTAGATAATTGCGATTACATCCTTGAGTTTGAGGCTTCATTATTTTTATAAGCATATTAATGTATTTTTTATTTCATGTTATTTTAAACTTTTTTTTTATTTTTAATTAATGCTTTTAATTAATAAATGTACTGTTTTTACTATTAATCCATTTTTAATTAATAATTATTTTATTTTTTAAAACAATATTGTCGAAACCATTTTTTTTCTTTTGTTTGAAAAACGGGGATCGACTTTTAAAATGACAGATAGAGTCGCCACCGACCCTTTTTTGAGGTGTGATCAGATCACCTTGAAATTGAAAACTTTAAAACATATTTTGGTCTACAAAAACTCGAGAAAACGGGTTCGGGAGTCGGTTACGTACGAGGAAGGGTTAGCACCCTCCTAGCCCCCAAAAATTGGCACCTAATTGATTACTTAATGTCTTAATGTCGAAAATTTGAAAAGATTCTAGATTACGATCCGTTTGCTTAAGATACATTTGGACAGAATCATATTGGATGCCAAAACTTCTTATTTCGAAGAAATAAAATGTCGTACTCAGTAAGTTAGGGTACAACATCTTATATTCTCGAAATTAAATTTATCTTTTGATTTTTAAAACCCAGTAATAAAGTTTGAGAAGGGTATTCGGTTATTGGGGCTTTATGGAAAATTAGAACCCAGTAAGTTAAGGCACAATTTCTTAAAATTCCCGAATACGAAATATTGCCTTTTTTTGAAATTCTCACCCCGAGATGATAAAACGTCACATCCAGTGAGTTAGGACGCAACATCTCAAATTCTCGAGGATAAGTTTTTATTTAAAATGTTTTAATTTAGAAATAGAAAGGAGACTCGGTTGCTAGGATTTAACGAGAAAAATCGGAACCCAGTGAGTTAGGGCACGATTTTCTCGTTACTTCCAAACACGAGTAATGTTTTATTTTAAAATCTTTGAATGGAATGATTTTAAAACTTGAACGACATAAAACTCGATTTTTCTTCAAGAAATGAATCGCAATGGAATAATAATATACAAAGCAAAGTGGCAATACATACACCAAATATTACAATGATGAATCACAAATAATTAATAGTTACAAATTAACAATTATAATCCATGCAATAGCAATAATCATATAACACAATTTCAACATTAGCTATTGAAGAAAATGGAGCAAAATAATATACAAAAACGAATGTAAAATGAAAAATAATTAAAACCAATATTCTGCAAAATTATTTAAAGATAAAATATGCGTGAAATGATCAAAATAATTAATATACAATGTCTTAAAATAAGTAGTCATAAAACGATTTTTAAAATGATAAATAAAAGTATGAAATAATTTAAATTATAACATATATAAGAATATTTAAAATAGATAGTATGGAAACTTAATATAAATAATATATACTTTCAAATAATAAAAGATTTAAAAAATTATAATAATAATAATGATAGTAATAATACCAATGAAACGGAAAAGAAAAAATAATAAATAAATTAAAACCAGTCATGGATGAATTTGAAATTAAAACCAAATTAAAATCTAAAGCTAAACATTAAAACAGCAGGAGGACCCAGATGGAATACACGCGCGAATAATAGGGATCGAATGAGCAATTATCCCAAACACCCGAAACAACGTCGTTCAAACATTGGTCACTTGACAGTTTGAGGACTAAATTAAAACAACAACAAAAAATTGGGGCTAAATTAGAAAACGAACATGAGACCCCATTGAAACCTTCTGCAAACCCAAAGGGACCCGATGCGCAAATAAGCCAATAACCAAAAACACGCGGATCCTCCTCGGGTCGGGTCACTCGCGCAGGTATGGCCCTTAAACAACGCCGTTTTGGTCATTAACAGACCATACCAAAACGACGTCGTATCATGGGATTATAAATACTAAAAAATCAGTTTAAAAAACATTTTTAACACCGTCCTTAAAAAAAACAAAAGAAACCCCTCTGAAAACAAGCCTTAGCCCTTCGAGCTCCGGCCATGGTACTGCCGAGCTCTGATTATTGGGCCACCGCACTCTGCCACCTCCACTGCCGTATACGGTGGTCGGAGACCTCAAGAAGATGCTGTTTCGAACCCTATAGACGCCCTAAACACTAATCTAAAAGAACGAATGCCAAATCCCTCACTATAATCGAAAAACCCACCCAAAAATGCTTCGGATTCGGGACTCCGATCTCACGAAAAGGTAAGATTTTGTATTTTTATTCTATTCTTAGTGCATGCATGACATTCGAAGTAAAAAAGACTAAAAAAACTGAAAATACCTCTGCTTTGGTATGCTTTTTTGTATTTTAAAATCGTAAAAAAAAATGCAGTGGTTTCTTCGGTCTTTATATAGCCGATTCCAAAATAAAATGAAAATACAAAGTTTTTTTTTATTTTTTGTTCTTTTTGTTCTGTATTTGCTGTTTGTCGTGGTCTGATTTGCAGGTACGAAGGCAACGTGGCATTCGACGTGAGGCGTACGAAGGCTTGCTGGAGGTACGGAGGCGCGTGGTGGCATGCGTGGTGGCGCGCGTGGTGATGCACGTGGAGGCATGCGCGCGGCACAAAACAGCTTCTGGAACCCTTAGGGTTTCGGTCTGCCAAAATCATTTGGGCCATTCGGGCCGGTTCCAGAATTGGGTTGGGGTTTGTTTATTGGGTTTGTAAATGGGTTAAGGGTTAGGCTTATTCGGGTCCTAATTTGGGCCATTTTGGACTTTAATTTTAATTTGTAAATGGACATTTAATTATGGGATTTTATTTATTTGTTTTTTTTTGTTTGGTTAATAGGCTGGTTAATTGGGCCCGGGCAAATTTGGGCTCTTACAAATATATTTATTAATTAAAAATAAAAAATTTGAAACAACATGAAATAAAAAATACTTTAATATACTTATAAAAATAATGAAACTTCAGACTCAAAGATGTAATTACAATTATCTAACCATCTAACAAAAAGAGCTAATATATTAAAAATATTAATTAAAAATAAATAAAAAAGCTAGAAGCAACATGAAATAAAAAATACAAATGTGGGTAGGAGAAGAATCAAACTCAAGACTGAAGGATGTAATTACAACTATCTAACCATCTAACGAAGTAACTCATATATTAAAAAAATTAGTTAAAATTTTAAAAAGCTTAAAGCAACATGAAATAAAAAATACAGATATGAGTAGAAAAGGAGTCGAACCCAAGACTCAAGGATAAAAGCACTAGTATTTAACTATTTGAGCAAAGTTGAAAGCACATCTAATTGGAAGCGTTTTCCTATAAAATCCGTTGAAAATAGAGGCGTTTTCACACACTGCCTCAAAAATAGATCTATTTCAATAAATTTTAAAAGAATAGCCTAATTTGTAATTTTCCCTAAAAACCAACATCTTTAAGGAATTCACCCTATTATTTATACGTGATAATCTTGTTCAAGTTGATTGTCTTGTCTGAAAGGGAGAATAAGGAAGCGCTCAACCAACGTACAAACAATCAAGGAGCCACCTTGTTAGGTGACAAAAAGCCATCATGCCTACATGGTCTATTGAGGATGAGTCCCTCTTCAAAACTTGTCTCTTCCATGTTGAACAAATGTACGAATTGATTTTATATAAAGGTTTTTCATTGGAAAAATTAGTTTAAAAATAATATTTTAAAATATAAGATGTAGTATTTTACGTGTAGTGTTTATAATTTTTCGAATTGAATGATTTAAATAAAATTTTATTATACATTAATATCATTTGTATTTGTCCTTAACGGTTTTAACACACAAAATAAAATGCAAGCAAATATTAGTTGATTGATTATTTAATATTTAACTAATATTAAGTTGCATTATATGGTCGGATCATAATGCAAAAAGACAACTTATATTAGTAGATAATCTAAATGATTCACAGTCTAATCAAAATTAAGTAATTCGATTGAAAGATTATTATGACATTTATCAAGTTCAATTGGGGAGATACATTGTCTTAAGTATTGGAGTGGATAACTCCAGAAGATAGAGACATATATGTGATTGTTTGGGCTGACAATACATCGGACAAGACCCTAGTTGAATTTATCCTAGTTCCGTTTATGGATTTATTCACTTGTGACGTTCATAGTGTGACATACCTTAATCTTGAGTGGATGATGGACTATGTATGCATAGTTAATATACTTTAATGTATTAAAAGCCTGAGTTTAAATAGATAAAGAACCAAAAGCTAGTAGGTTGGGTATACAACTTCTGCATGATGTAGCATTATTCCACAACAGTGGGATCATAGCCTTATAAAGGTAAATGATATCCTCTCATTGGCATTGCATGATTGATGAAAAAGGAACGTGCTTACGGGTCATTTGTAATAAGACAAATAATTTAATTACTATGTGTTAGTAATTGACTTTTTCACATTGGACATTCTATGAGAGTAACACACTTATGATAAATTCATTAGACGAGCACTTAATGAGTAACTTTCGTAATGATATTATAATAAGGAAGAGTTTAATCATGGTACTATAATGACTAAATGATTAAATAATGTTATAATTAATAAGTGAAGAGCTAAAACTTAATTGCGAATTATTTGAGCCCTAAATATATCCAATTGATCCCTCCGTTAGCTCGAGATAAATCAAAACGAATTATTTACTTTGTATATAAAGAGATATTTTAATAAATTTTCAATTGAGTTTATTATAATTGATTTATGACACCAAATCAACTATGTATAAAAGATATACCTAAAATTATAAAATATCCTCATGTTAATATACACTCTCACACTCATAAAAAAAAACCAAAGTCAACCATAAAATCAACATTGAAATTGATATAATTTATTTATGCATCTGAACTAATTCAACAAGTAATATATATAGCAAAAAGTTATGCGCAAAAATGTTCTATTATCTAGGGCTAAGAAAAATCGAAAAATTGAAAATTGACCTGAGTCAAGATATTTTAACTATTTATGAAATGTAATTTTAAAAATTGTTGTTAATTAATTTTTTTTTAATTGGAGATGGGGAATAGGGTTACTTGAGATTGAACTCAAGCTCTTATGCATATAACATGATGCTCTTGCCACTAAGGCTGAGTAAAGAAACTAAGAAAACTAAAAAAGTATTGTTCGGTTCGATTTTGGGTTGGTGTTATCACCCAAACCACACAATTGAGTTCAGGTTTGATTTTTTTCACATGGAACCCATTGTATCCAAATCATACCAAATGAAAAAAAAAAAATCTATGTTTAAAAGAATAGTCCTAATAGAATAATAAATTGGCCATTTCAATATCTATATGGACTAATTCATTTAACCTTATTATTATTATTATTATTATTATTGTTATTATAAACAACAACTAGATAGGATCATACAAAAAGATAAAGTTATAAAAAACTTTCATAAAAAAAGTAATAAAAGTGTAATTTTATATTAGAGTGAGGGGGTGTTTGATAAAAAAATTTAAGTGCTGAAAAATTACGTACTGAATTTTTATTGTTAAATTTTTATAAGTGTTGAATTTATATTAGAAATTTGTTTGATAAATTAATACATATAAGTATTGAATAAAAGTAAATACTGATTTTAAAAGATTATTTATTTTTTAATTCTAATCTTATTAATATAATATTTTATATTATTTTAGATAGTTTTGGATAAAAGATATGTAGGGAAATTTGAAAACCTCTTTTTTTTTAATATGATAATTTATTTTAATTTTTAAAATCAACTTTATTTTTTCTACATTAAGTGATAAGTAGCTACCTACCTACTTATTTTATTCAACACTTTTTTATTGAAAATTTTATATTAGGTAAAAAAATTAAAATGATTATCAAACACATTTAAAATATTAAATGTTAAATGAAAATTTTCAATGGTTTATCAAATACACTTTAAGTGAATCATTTCTTAAATTTAATAATTATAAGTATAAGCATAATTCTAACTGTCGAAACCATTTTTTATGTTTTAGAAAAAAACGGTGATCGACTTTAAAGTGACAAATAGTGTCGCCACCGATCCTTTATTCAAGGTGTGATCGGGTCACCTTGAGATGGATTATTTTAATAAAACATTTTAGATTTATTAAAACAATAATTTTGGTCTACGAAATTTAAGAAAACAGGTTCGAAAGTCGGTTACGTGCGAGGAAGGATTAGCACCCTCGCAACGCCCAAAATTGGTACCAAATTGATTAATTGATGTCCTAATATCAAAAATTTGAAACGTTTTTAGAATGCAATTCCGTTTTAAAAAATTTAAATAACTCGAATTAGATATTGAGATTCTCTTGTTCCGAAGGAATAAAATATCACATCCAGCACGATAGAATATGACGTTTCAAACCCTCGATGCCAAGATCCTCTCATGATTTCCAAAGTTCATGCATTGAGATTTTTATAAGGATATTCAATTATTTGGACAAACCAAAAAAAAAACCGAAGCCCAGCACGGTAGGGTACGATTTCTCGAATTTCCAAACACGAAACATTGCCTTGTTTTTTTTAGAAAACATGGACAAAATTTTAAAAGGATATTTGGTTATTTGGACAAATGAAAAACCGAAACCCAGCACGATAGGGCACGATTCCTCGAATTTCCAAACATGAAATATTGCCTTACTTTGAGAAGTTTTTAAATAAGCAATTATGAAACCAAATCCCAAAATGCATTAGGTAATAATAATAATAATAATAACAAGAACGATAGGTATATAAAAAACAAAATATATATGTACATATACCAGAAAAAGGATAATAAACAAATAAACGGATATAGGATAATAAACTAATAATAATAATAATAATAAATAATAATACATTAACGAACAAACAATAATAATAATAAAATAAATAAATAAATAAGAATAACATCAGTCATTAAAAAATAAAAGAATAAATAAACAGGTAAAGCAAATACATAATTTAAGTATGTAAATAATAATAGGTAAGTAACATAAATTATGCAATATTAAATTTAAATAATTAAAGGTAAATGAACAAATAAACAAATACGAAAGGTCAGTGATTTCCCCCCCTTTTTCGTATTCTCGTTTTTCTCTTTAAAAAGACTAAGGCAAAATCAAACGTAAACAAGAATCAAAAAGAATAAAAAAGGCAACCTTAAATCTTTTGTATTTCGAAATCTGCACTCTGATATTTTGATATATTTTTTGTGTTCGTAAAAAACCCCCTTACAATCGTTTGCTTCGGTTTTTATAACCGAATTAAAATAAAAATTAAAATACAATCTTTTTTTTCTTGCTGCGCTGTGTCCTTTATTATTTTCGCAGGTACAGAGGCGTGCGTGGCTGTACGGAGGTGTGCATGGCTGTACGGAGGCACGTGGTGGCGCACGTGGAGGCACGCGCGCGGCGCTGCCAGGGTTAGGGGCTGTTGCGGCGCACAACTATTGCTAGGGTTTCTGTTTGTTTTAATTTTTGGGCTTGGTGGGCTTGTAATTGGACTTTAATATTTGGGCTGTAATGGACTTTAATACTTGGGTTTTTATTTTTATTATTTTTGTGTTTTAATTTTTTTGGTTAATTGGTTTCTGAATGGGCCCGGGCGAAAATGGGCTCTTACACTAACTTTAGGAAAATAATTTATTAAACTTTATAATATTTTATTTATAAAAGACACAATTTTTTACAATTATATAAGTTTGATAGTTTTGAATTTAATCAATTATATGACATTATTGTTGTAACACCCCTCGCCTGGTCTGGTTGCTGGACCCGAGCTATAGGATACTACAACAGTATAACTTGCACCTAAGGTGAATAGATAAAATGCGAGTAGACCTCGTAGGCAGACACAACGCGAACAACCTCGTGTACAAACATCTCGCGAACAGTCTTATTGCAGTATGTTCCTCTAACAGATACATTGCGGACTGTCCTACGAACAACTACATTACGGACTGTCTCGTGAACAGATAAACTACGGACAATCACGCGAGCAAACAAACTGCGGACTGTCTCACTAACAGTCCAACAACAGACAAATTCAATATCTAAACTCAACCCTAGCATATTCAGACGTTTGATAAATGCCAAAAGTAACATGTTTTAGCATCATTCTTAATGTGTTTTTGGATGATTATTCAATTTAAAATGGTGAATTTTATTCTCCTAATTCTTTAAATTCATGTTTCTATACTTAAGAGAGCATTTGGGAGCAAAAGGAGTAAAAACGAGCGAAAATCAAAAATCGAAGCAAGTTTCAGGAGCCACACGGGTTGGACACACGGCCATGTTCCAGACCGTGTGGATTTTGCGAATCGCATTTCAAACATGCGAGAAAATGTAATTTTAGGTTTTTCGGGCATTCTAAGACCTATATATGACACAAATAAGAAGATAGGAGAGAGCCGTCATAGAATATTGAAGAAAACAACTCGAAAAACACCATTGAAGTAGATACTGAAGTAGATTTCCATCAAGATTGAAGATCTCCTTTTAATTTCTTTAAAGTTTATTATGAGTTTATTTGTTTCTTATGGTTATACTATCTTTGGGATGTTTTTATTTGATAGTATGAACTAATTTTCCGAATACCTGGGGAGATGAACCCTAAGATGGATTCTGTTATTTGATTTCTAATTTTACGCAATAAATATTTGGATCTTGTTTTCAATTATGTGTGATTAATTATTGGTTTAATATTTCTAGATTATTAATCCATGTTTGATGTGCTTAAATCAGGGAGGAATAGACCCTGTTTAAGAGTAGATCTAGCGTAATTGAGTAGAGTTGCATGTAATCCTAGAAATAGGATGACATAAATCTACCGAATTAGAGTCAAATCTAATAGGGGATCTATAGATCGAGTTAATGCGAAAATATGGTTTTTAATTAGAAATAAATTGCAATTAATCAACCTAGAGTCAGTTGCCCTTAGTCTTGAAGAAAGATATTAGCATAATTTATGGATTTCTTCAGATCAAGATACTAAGTGAAACAATTGCGTAATTTAGATTGATAGTGACAGATGAAGTCTAGGTGAATTCTTTCCTAGGTATTGTCTCGCTTCTTGGTTGTTAATCGTTTATTTTCCTGATTTGTTCTTTGTCGTGTTCTTTAGTTAATTAATTTAGTTAATTTTAGTTTTAATCAATCACTCAAATTATTCAGTTAAATAATAGAAAGATAGTAATTACTAGTACTTTTAGTCCTCGTGGGAACGATATCTTTGCTCACCGTAGCTATACTATTAATTGATAGGTGCACTTGCCTTAGTCAAATTTTTAGTTGATTTACGACTGCATTAACATTTATCAAACATATTAACAGCTACAACATGCCAAAACAGATATACACATACATAATCAACAACTCATATTACTTCTACATTCAAATGCCAATTACACCTGGTTACCATCATATTTACATATATGTTTAAGCATTCCATTTCAACATATTAACTCCATCATCACACATTCAAAAATGACCATTCATATGCTTCAAGCATAGTTTGACAATTTACTACCATATATTATTTGAAAACATTATGCTCAGACAACCAAAATCATAACAATCTCAAATCAAACTCCAAAGCATGAAAAATAACATATATACAAAACAATTCCTATTTACATGTCACATAATCACATCTAGAACGTTTAAAAGACTACCGAATCAGAAGTTGGATAGTGCGTGCTCCTAGTTGATCCGATTGACGTGTTCCGCAAAGGACAACTACAGAAGCAAAAAAATAAGACAGAGTAAGCACTACAAATGCTTAGTAAGTTCATAGGTTTAAAACAATAAAACTCACCTCAATTCATATTTTACATAACAAAATAGTTAACTACGCACTTTCCTGTTACCGCAATTCACAACAGTAGGTGAGTTCATCACATAAGAGTCATATAACATTTCAATTTAGTCAATTCGATCCTATTCGATACCATTCCATCGAAATCATTGAGCATATGCAACATCAATCAGTCAAATTCCTTTTAACATTAATCGACTAGCCCGATGAACTATAATAAACAGATAAAGATACAAGGGTAGCTACGCCACACCAAATATCTTGTCAAAGTAATAACTACATTACACCAAAGCACTGTATTGCAAAGCTCGTAGGCATCTATAACTTTTAACATGTCATCCCTCCACATTACCAAAAATCTACGTAGAGATAACTCAATAATCTGCAACAAATGTTGGATTCCGATAAATAGTGATTTCTCCATACCTCAGTGAACTTAGTATCATTTCTTTTACATATCCTGTACAACAGACGAATAACCCTATTGACAAGCCAATTGTATCCTATCCTATCATGCGTTCATCCAAGCACAATGTAATTCATTCATTCATTTCTTTATAATTCAGTTCATTACTCATGTTTTTGTAATACTTCAGAAAACAACTCACATACAAATCCACATTACAATTTCATAATTCAAATTTACACAATAAATTTATTCATATATTTACACTGTATGAACTTACCTGACCAAAAACGATAATATACAAGGTGTCGGGGACTACTCCGCAACTTTTCCTTTTCCTCGATTAATTTCCAGTTAGTTTGGATCTTGATTTATAAGGTAATTCATTTTAATCTATCAGTTCTAAATACCTTATAATATTCAATTTCATGTATATGACATCTTACTTGTATTTTTTTATAATTCCCTTAAGGTTTCACACTTTATTCAATTTAATCCGTAAAACCGAAACATGTACAACTTTCACGCTTGGACATCATTCTACAATCCGCTTTTGAATACATTCTCTATACTCCTCTACTATCCATTTATATCAAAGACACATTTTACCAAATATTCATTTTAATCCATATATGCAAAACTAACATTTAAACTTTACAAATTAGTCACATTTACAATTCTAAACTTAAAAGGTAACCATTTAACAACAAAAGCTTCAAAATTAATCAGTGATAACTTTTCTAAACTTCAATAGTTCTACAATTTAATACCTAAGTTAGCTAAATCAAGCTACAACAATATCAAAAACATAAAGTTTACGAGAAACGGGCTTGGATCGACTTACCATACAAGGGTCGTCCGTTTAAAGCACTCAACAATGGTGTTTCTCATGTTTTCTTAGGTTGGACGGTGGAAGATGACTAATGGAATATGATGGTTTTGTTTATTAAGCTTTAACATATAAATTAAATTATTTAATCTAATTTTTAACACCTAATTATGACAAAAGAATCCACTAACCGTCCATTGATATAGGAAAGTGGTTAATTTCCACTTAAATCCTTAAACATATACTAGTGGAGTCATTTAACTAATAAAAGTCTATAGTGATTAACTTTTACAGCTTTTACGATTTAGTCCTTACACCTTAATTACTACCCGTTCAATAAAATGATCGGATCAGAAATCACTATAACACTATAAATGACTCGAAAATATCAATAAATAATATTTACCGACTCGATCATCGGAAAATAGGGTTGCAAAACCACTGTTTTGGGTACCACTAAAAATCGGGTTGTTACAATTGTAATCACTCAATTCTAACTAATTAAATTAATTTAAATAATGACACAAAAAGCATTAGGTATACTGATGATTTATGTATTAGCTTTCCTTTTAACAACTTTGAATGATTTATCAACTTAATAACTTAACTAAAAATGATTTTTTAAATAGTCTTATTGATGATTATGATATTAACTTAATTATTTAATCCACTTTATAAATGTATAAATGAATCTAGAGCATGTATTATAATTATTGTGAAAAAAAAAAGATTTGCAATACTAGCTTTTTTTTGCCCAAAACAAGGTGACATTGTTTTTTTTACAAAGCCCATATTTGGTAAAAATTGGCAAATTGAACATCGATTATCGATTTAAGATATTTTGGCTTTTATTCTATATTATTTCAGTTTCGGTTTCAAAAATGAAAAACCGAATGAAGCACCAAATTGGATCGAATCGAACTAAACACACCCTACTTGCGACTAGGCCAAAAGGTTATGGAGTGCAAGTTTAAAAACTGTAGTTACTCGAAACTATAACATCCCATACCCGACCCAATAACCAGATCCGAGCTACGGGATGCCACCTCTATTGCTGGAGCTACTACGATTCAATTTACCCCCTTTTTTATATGCTATTCACAATATTATTAAATCTCATTATGATTTTCCACCATTTTTAGGTCTTATACGAGCTTACGAAACCTTCTCGTCGTGATGATGCTCGAGCGACATCACGACATCACTAACTATAACAACCCGTTTTCGGTAAAATCAGAACAATGGTTTTAGGACCACAAATCCGAAGTCAAAAAATTTATTTTTATATTATTTTGAGGTCTATAGCATGATAATATTATAGTATAAAAATTTCGTTAAGAAATTTTATCGTTTGCATGTTCAATTTGATGAAAAGGACTAAATCGCGTAAAGTGTGAAAGTTGTGTTATATTAGCTAAAGGTATTAAATAGCTATATAAATTTAAAGTGAAGGTCCTTAAATGGTAATTAAACCATTAAAGGTGATAGTGGCTGACCATGGCTTGGCAATTTGGTTATTTTTAATGTTTGGTAAGGTTAAAATAGTAAATAGTCTATTAATGATTAAATAAAATAAAAACAAAAGCCATCATCTTTCATGCATCTCTCCATCGAAAATTTCAGCAAGAAAGAAGCCATGGATGCTGGAAAATTTCAGCCATGTTTATTACTTGCATATCAAGATCGGGTGGAATATCGAGGAAAATGGAAAATTACCAAAATACCCCTGAACTCTGGTATTTCTGTAATTTAGCCAGGTAAGTTCGTATGTTAATAAGTACTATTATCATTGAGATTTAATGCTTTATAATTGAATTGTTGATGAATACAATTGTACGGAAGTATTCGATGAAAATTCGGCTATGTATGGCACTTAGTGTGCGAGATCGAGATAGCTTCGACTATGTATTGGCACTTAGTGTGCGAGATTAAAATAGCTTCGGCTATGTATTGGCACTTAGTGTGCGAGATTCCTAGTATCCGATATTGTTCCGAATGGTTCAGCGGGTATATCGAAGATATGAAATGGTGAGAGATAGTCACGTATCGATACAGGTATGTACGGAAATTCAATTGAATATTGAATCCATGAAATTGTAAGTTCATGATTATTGTGGGAATAAATATATGTTAAACTTGTGATTAATGGTTTATATTTATGACGTATAAATACATGATAAACTTGGTTGATGATTATGTGTTAGGCTTTTGGGCCAAATTGAGTTGTGATATAGTATGTTTTATTCACTTAAATTGTGGTTCAATGGACATAAGAAAAAGGTAAAGATCGGCAAATTCTTTGATTAGAATTTCTATTGAAAGCATGGAGAAGTACGAGTTTTTGGAATGATTGGATTATATTTAGCCATATGCTTGATATATGAATGCACATAAGTAATGTAAACTTGTGTTATAATGTTTTGTAATAATTTGCTAGTTCATGTGATGTTTAAGATTGAAAAGCTAATGTTGTTTAAGCTAAGGCCAAGACATATTAGGTGACTTAAAAGATTTTGCTTATAAATTGAAGTTATAAGCATTATTTATTTGAATTACGAACTTACTAAGCATTTTATGCTTACTTTGTTTTAATTTCTTGGTGTATCTAGATATTGGAAGTTCATTCGGGTTGGAAGGTGTCGGAGATATCATCACACTATCTATCGGCTATTTTGGTACTCATGGTTTTATAATTTCGGTTATAATGGCATGTATAGGTCATTTTGGCTAATGAGAGCCTACATGATTTGTTATGTTGTGAGCCATTTGATTTGGCCTGTATTTGAGGTATATTATGCATGTATATTTGTGTAAATGGCTTTATTATATGTGGAGTATGGCTGCCTTGTAAATGCTGTGTTTATGAATTGGTGTTTTGAGTATCAAATGGTTGAATTTGATAAGTGACATACATGCTAAGTTTTAGGCACAATGAGGCATATTTGTATTTGATCATTTAGGTATGTTTGATATGCATAGTTTGCATGTTTACAAGTGATTAATGGATGTGATTATGGATATCATGTTGTATGTGTGGATATTACATGTTATAAACTTGATATTGATTTGCTTGAATGCCTATTTATGCCACGGCTATATGCAAATTGATGTGTGTAGGTTGGTACGAACGTGGGTGAGGAATGTGGCTTGGAAAATAGCCTATTTTTGTCCCCACGGGCAGAGACACGGGCATGTGTCTCAGCCGTGTGTGACACACGGCCAGGTGGAACGGCTGTGTGTCCCCTGATACTATTAAAAAACCAAGTTAATAGCTTCACACGGCCTAGCCACATGGGCGTGTATGTTGGTCGTGTGACCCAAGTCAGAGAGTTACACGGGGTCGGACACGGACTGGGACAAGGCCATGTGATACCATTTCGAAAGTCCACACGGCCGGGGCACACGGGCGTCTGACCCTTGTATATTGATTTTTTTTAAGTTTTTGTATAAATTGTAACACCCTTTATCCGTCTTCAAGCCGGGACAGGGTTCGAGGCATTACCTAACTAATCTTGCTTAAACATCTCAAATAGGGTTACAAAGTCTCGTTTAAACCCATCACTTACTTATACTTTGCCTAAGAGGCCCTAAACATACTTCCGAGAGGTATCGGGACTATTCTGGGGACATTTACACGTTCGAGAAAATTTTCAACAAAATAGGGGTTACACGCCCATGTGAGTCTAGGGACACGCCCATGTGCCTCTAAGACATGCCCGTGTCTACCACTCGTGGTCGAAACTGACTAATTTCACACGGCCTTGACACGCCCGTGGCCTTGGCCCGTGTGCCAAACCTTGGCATTCTGACTAATCCACACGGCCCACACACACGCCCGTTTGTTTCAACCGTATGGTGATTTAAATTCCAAGTGCATGGTGCAGACTTCACACGGCCTGGGCACACGCCCATGTGCTAGCCGTGCCGCTCACACGGTCTAGACACACGCCCGTGTGTCTACCCATGTAGAAAATTTGAAGGCTATCTACCAAGCCCTTTGTCAACCTACATTGTAAACATACATACTCCGATTCTATTCAACGTAATTCATGACCCAAAGACACATATAAATACTCAATTCAACATTCATACACAAGGGCATACACTTCAAGAAAATCACTTTCATTAAACAAAAGAATTTGCCAAGTATTTGCCTAACTTAAGGCCATTTACAAAATGACTTTAGTAACATACATAGCCAACACTTTGGCTAACAATTACAACTTAACAAAATACTCGAGTCCTATACATGCCATACTCAAAATAAGTCTAAATTGTTATACCAAAGTGATGTCGATAGTGTGATTTCCAAACTCCTACGTCCACGATCCTCGAGTTATCTTGGCAATACTACAAGGAAGAAAGGCAATGAAAGGGGTAAGCATAAAGCTTAGTAAGTTTGCATGAATATAAATAGCAATAATAAGTTCATAAAATAATTCATCCATGATATTAACTAACAATACACAAGTCATAGGCATCTTGCCATACTTACTCACAATTGCCCTTATTTAGCACATACCATGCCACATGTCGTAAACATTTCTTCGTGACTCATTCACGAGTACCTGTATTTACTCATTCATATGACTTTAGTGAAAATGTCATTTCTACTTCTAAACTCATCTACTTATCCCTTTAATCACTAGGGATAGTCAAAGACGTATATTCGATGTCGTTCATGTAAAGACGAAGCCAATGCCACATCCCCAAGGTGGTCTTACATGGAGTTACTTCTAAATGCCAATGCCATATCCCGGATGTGGTCATATATGGACTTTCACATCAATTATCGATGCCACATCCCGAATATGGTCTTAACGAGTTTCTTATTCTTTTCAGAAGCCATATCCCGGATATGGTCTTATACGGGATCTTAACTCGGTGCTGAGGCCATGTCCCGGACATGGTCTTATACGGGACTTTATCTGATTCACATATCGATGATAGTAATGCCATATTCATTATAGTCCACTAGGACTTCAACATCATACTTAACATCAATTTCTCATTTCAATGAAGTATCATACATCAACGTGATACCAAGCATTTTCAATTATGCTAACATAAATATTTCTTTAATCACATACAAACTTACTTCGATTTCAAAATGAGCTAGCTCGACGATTTAGTCCGAGACTTTGTTCTTTCCCCGATCGAGGCGGATCCTCGGTTATTCTTACTCTATAACAACAATTTAGCTCATTTTAATCATCTCATTAATAAAGCATTTCAATAATCATGCTTAGGCAAAATTACTATTTTGCCCCTAGACTTTGGCAAATTGACCATTTTGCCCCTAGGCTCAGAATTAAATTCTAATCACATTTCTACCTTCAACAAGCCTAGGTGAACATTTAATACTCTTATATCTATCATCAAAACTCAACATTTCACATATTTACTACAATTTTTGTAACCTTTTCATCAAGGTCCAAATTAGGTGTTTTCAAGACAACACCTTTCACAAAAGTTGTTCATCCAAAAACTAAGACTCATTTTCTTCCATAAAAATGCAGAAAATAGCAATGAAAGCTCTCATGGTAAAACTCTAAACTTTGCATCATATTGCACAATAGTCCTCTCATTTGAAAGCTTAAGTTTTAGGGGTCTTAAAAGTACAATTATCATAAAGAAAAATCATCAAAATCACTTACTAGAATGGAGGAGAGCTTGCTGAAAATTGTGAGCTTTTAAACCCCTGTTTTGCTTGCAAATTTAGGTGGAGAAAGATGGAGAGAAAGATGATATTTTCTCTTTCTTTATTCTAATATTAAACTAGTCAAACAAGTCACCAACTATTAACTACTTTGACCAATTTTTTGTCCATCTTTGTCTCCTATGCTAGTCCATGGCCGGCCAAGCATATATTGGGGGTCTAATTGCCTTTTAAAGACCTCCAATTTACCTTCTAAGGCAATTTGATACCTTTATCTTATAGAATGGAACTTTTGCACTTTATGCGATTTAGTCCTTTTTCGCGATTAAACGTGAAATCGCTAAAATTAAAGCACCAAAATTCTCATGCACATATACTATCATGCTCCGACTCATAATATAACATGAAAATAAATTTCTCAAGTCTCAGATTAGTGACCTCGAGATCACTATTCCGACTAGTCCCTAAATTGGGCTGTTACAATTCTCCCCCTTAAGGATTTTCGCCCCTGAAAATCTTACCAGTAAAAAGGTTGGGATATTGGTTTCTCATCATTTCCTCGGGCTCCCATGTAGCCTCTTCTATTCCGTGCCTTTTCCATAAAACTTTCGCAAGGGCTATGCTTTTGTTTCTCAACTACTTGACCTCTCGCGCCAAAATCTTAACCGGCTCTTCACCATGAGTCAAGTCCGGTTGTATCTCTACCTCTGTTGGTACAATGACATGTGAAGGATCTGAATGGTATCGGTGTAACATGGATACGTGAAAGACATCATGAATCTTTTCTAGTTCAGGTGGCAAGGCCAACCGATAAGCTACCGGTCCTATCCTCTCGGTAATTTCATAAGGTCCGATAAAGCGCGGACTTAATTTGCCCTTCCGGCCAAATCTCAGGACTTTCCTCCAAGGTGATACTTTCAAGAACACTTTATCACCGACTTTGAATTCTATCTCTTTCCTTTTCAAATCTGAATAGGACTTTTTCCTATCTGAGGCGACTTTCAGACAATCACGTATCACTTTTACTTTTTCTTCAGTTTCCTTAACCAAATCGACCCCGTGTATCTGTTTCTCTCTGAGTTCTGGCCAATACAAGGGCGTGCGGCACTTACGCCCATACAATGCCTCATAGGGCGCCATCTTCAAACTTGACTGAAAACTGTTGTTGTAGGCGAATTCCACCAACGGTAAGTATTTCTCCCAACTACCTTGGAATTCTAAAACACAACATCGAAGCATGTCCTCAAGTATTTGGATTACCCTCTCCGAATGTCCGTCGGTTTGTGGATGGAAGGCTGTACTGAAATTTAATTTCGTACCCAAGGCTTCTTGCAACTTTTTCCAAAACTGTGACGTGAAGCTCGTATCTCTATCCAAAATGATCGACAACGGTACACCATGGAGTCTTACTATCTCTAACATGTACAAGTCTGCCAATTTATCAAGCGAATAGTCGACTCGTACTGGTATAAAATGGGCTGACTTTGTGAGTCTATCAACCACTACCCATACTGCATCTTTCTTCTTTGGAGTCAACAGTAAGCCCGTCACGAAGTCTATGGTAATACGGTCCCATTTCCACTCAGGGACCATAATGGGCTGAAGTAAACCCGAATGTACTTGATGTTCAGCCTTCACTTGCTGACAAATCAGGCATTTCGATACAAACTCGGAAATGTCTTTCTTCATACCAAGCCACCAATACCATTTCCTCAAATCATTGTACATCTTCGTGCTGCCTGGGTGTACATTCAAACATCCGCTATGCGCTTCATGCAAGATTCTACAAATAAGCTCGTCATTTCTGGGTACACAAACCCTATCTCGAAATGTCAGACATCCATTAGAATTTACCCGAAATTCTGACTCCACGCTCGATTCACATAAAATTCTCTTGGCTTGCAAACTGTTATCATCTTTCTAAGCTTCGCAGATTTCTTGGAGAAACAAGGGTTTAGCCATCAATTCGGCTAAAACGGAACCATCATCCAACAAGGTCATTTGAGTACTCATGGCTATTAGTGCAAACAATGATTTTCTGCTCAAAGCATCGGCGACTACGTTCGCCCTTCCTGGATGGTAGTCAATTTCCAACTCATAATCCTTAATCAACTCTAACCACCTTCATTGCCTCAAATTCAATTCCTTTTGAGTCATCAAATATTTTAGGCTTTTATGGTCGGTTAAAATCTGACACCTTTCACCATATAAATGATGCCTCCAAATTTTTAACGCAAACACAATTGCGGCCAATTTTAAATCATGAGTCGGGTAATTCTTCTCGTGCGGCTTCAATTGCCTAGAGGCGTAAGCAATCACCTTACCCTCTTGCATGAGTACACAACCCAATCCGTTCAAAGACGCGTCACTATAAACCACAAATTCTCTTCCCGGCTCAGGTTGCACCAAAATAGGGGCCTCAGTCAACAGTGTCTTCAATTTTTCAAAACTCTGTTGACACTTTTCTGTCCAATCGAACTTCACATCTTTTTGCAAAAGTTTAGTCATTGGGGTAGCTATCATGGAAAACCCTTGAACAAAACGCTTAAAATAGCCAGCTGGCCCTAAAAATCCTTACTTCAGTTACGCTCCTCGGCGGTTTCCATTCAATAATTGCTGAAATCTTACTCGGGTCGACTCTAATCCCGTCTCCCGAGACAATGTGTCCCAAAAATCCCACTTCCTTGAGCCAAAATTCACTCTTAATGAATTTGGCATACAATTGTTTTTCTCTCAAAACTCGCAGAACCATAATCAAATGCTCGGCATGTTCGTTCTCGTCCCGAGAGTAGATTAGTATGTCGTCGATGAAAACCACAACAAATTTATCCAAGTATGGCTGAAAAATGCGATTCATCAAATCCATGAAGATCGCCGGGGCATTTGTTAGACCAAAAGGCATGACCAAAAATTCATAGTGGCCATATCTAGTCCTAAATGTAGTTTTCGGCACATCCGAGTCCTTGACTCTCAGCCGATAGTACCCTGACCTCAAATCTATCTTAGAAAATACCGTGGCTCCCTTCAATTGATCGAATAGATTGTTGATCCTCGGCAACGGGTACTTGTTCTTCATAGTTACCTTGTTAAGTTGTCGATAATCTATACATAGTCTCATGGAACCATCTTTCTTATTTATGAATAAAACGGGAGCACCCCACGAAAAAAAAACCGGCCTTGCGAAACCTTTATCCGTTAGCTCTTGCAATTGTTCTTTTAGCTCCTTTAGCTCGGTTGGAGCCATTCTATAGGGAGCAATAGGAATAGGGGCAGTACCCGGAGCTAACTCGATCCCAAATTCAATCTCTCTAACTGGAGGTAGCCTTGGCAAATCTTCTGGGAAAACATCTGGGTACTCGCATACTATGGGTACCTACTCCATTTTCAATTCAGTCTCTTTAGTGTTCAACACAAAGGCAAGATAGGCCTCGTATCCCTTCTTTAAATACTTCTGAGTCGACAAGGTTGACATCACTACTGGTAGCCTATCTGGCTTATCTGATTCAACACGAATAAGATTACCATTTTCATCTCTCAACTCAATATGCTTCTTCCCACAATTCACAAATACTCCATGAGTAACTAACCAATCCATCCCAAGGATGACATCAAACTCATCAAACGGTAATAACTTAAGATCGACCGGGAAATAATGACCCTTAATCGTCAAAGGGCAACCTTTGCAAACTCTATCGACCAACACACACTTGCCTAGGGGATTAGACACTCTTATTATGAATTCAGTAGACTCTATTGGCATGCTCATGCTAGAGACTAATTTCATGCAATTGTATGAGTGGGTGGATCCCGGATCAATTAAAGCTATAACACGAGTATTATGGAGAGAAAAGGTATCCGTGATTACGTTGGGAGAAGATGCCTCTTCACGAGCACAAATGGCATATGTCTTCACCAGTGCTCTACCCTCGACTCTAGCAGCTTTCTCTCTAGATGGATTCTTGCTACCCATCTCATTTCCCAGGTTTCTCAATGGTCTTCCCCTAGTAGTACTTCCCGATCTTGCATACTGAGGCTTTTCTTTATCGCCCACCTCGGGGCAGTCTCTGATAAAGTGGTCTAAGGACCCACATCTAAAGCAAGCTTTCTCATTAGCTCGACACTCACCAGAATGGCACCTGCCACACTGAGGGCATTCCAGTTTACTAGGTCAGACGTTGCCCACACTAGCAACTGATGTGATCTGCCCTTTCGACCCCGAAAATTGCTTGCCTTTACTTTGGGTTAAAAACCCCGCTGAAGTGACTGATCGAGTAGCAAAATCCCTCGATTTCTTAGATGAGGATTGGTGAGACTTATTCAGTTGTCTCTTCCTCGAGTCACGAGACTCATTCTCAGCTCTTCTCTTCTCTTTAGCCAACTCTTCGGCTTTACAGGCTCTATCTACCAACACTACAAATTCTTTTAGTTCGAGGACTCCCACGTACGAATGAATATCTTCATTTAATCCATCCTCGAATCTCTTGCACATGACGGCTTCAGTAGACACGCACTCCCATGCATATTTGCTAAGCCTTACGAACTCCCGTTCATAGTCGGTTACTGACATACGGTATTGCTTGATTCCAAGAACTCCTTCCTCTTATGGTCGATGAACCACGATCGATGTACTTTTTCGGTATTCCTCTTGGAAAAATTCCTAGCTAACTCTCTCCCTTGGCACCACCGACACCAGGTGTTCCACCATCGATAGGATGAATCTCTCAGGAGAGATACCGCATACTTTAAGCACTCCTCAGGTGTGCAGGATAACTCATCGAATACCCTGATGGTATTCTTGAGCTAGAATTCCGCTTTCTCTGGGTCATCGTCTTTATTTGCCCGAAATTCCTCGGCTCCTTGCTTCCAGATCTTATCCACCGGAGGTCTTTCTCTTCTCACCACCTCAACTACTTGAGGAGCTACTGGAGCAGGTTGAGGGATTGGTGGGGGTGGAGCGTTTGGATTTGCTCGAGTATACTCAGTATACCAGTTGCTCATCATGTGGAGAAAGGCTTCTCGAGCCTCTTCCCCCTGATCCAAGGATTCGGGTCTACGATTAGTTGGCGCGGTCCCTTGAGTGGGAGTCGGCGCGTTACTCACAGCATCATCGGCTGCAGTTCGGTCTGGATCAGAATCCATATACTACATAAAACACAATTTCATATGTCAGGAGCCATCACACTATCAATACTCAGACACCCCTACATATGGCATGTATAGCTAGACTCATACTTACGCTACGTTAGTCCTAGAATCGACTAAACTGTAGCTCTGATACCAATAAATGTAACACCCCTTACCCGTCTTCAAGCCGGGACAGGGTTCAAGGCATTACCTAATTAATCTTGTTTAAACATCTCAAATAGGGTTACAAAGTCTCATTTAAACCCATCACTTACTTATACATGGCCTAAGAGGCCCTAAACATACTTCCGAGAGGTATCGAAACTATTCCAGGGACATTTACACGTTTGAGAAACTTTTCAAAAAAACAGGGGTTACACGCCCGTATGAGTCTAGGGACACGCCCATGTGCCCCTAAGACATGCCCGTGTCTACCACCCGTGGTCGAAACTGACTAATTTCACACGGCCTTGACACGCCCGTGGCCTTGGCCCATGTGCCAAACCTTGGCATTCTGACTAATCCACACGGCCCACACACACGCCTGTGTGTTTCAACCGTGTGGCGATTTAAATTCCAAGTGCATGGTGCAGACTTTATACGGCCTGGGCACACGCCCATGTGCTAGCCGTGCCGCTCACACGGTCTAGACACACGCCCGTGTTTCTACCCATGTAGAAAATTTGAAGGCTATCTACCAAGCCCTTTGCCACCCTACATTGCAAACATACATACTCTAATTCCATTCAACGTAATTCATGACCCAAAGACACATCTAAATACTCAATTCAACATTCATACACAAGGGCATACACTTCAAGAAAATCACTTTCATTAAACAAAAGAATTTTCCAAGTATTTACCTAACTTAAGGCCATTTACAAAATAACTTTAGTAACATACATAGCCAACACTTTGGCTAACAATTACAACTTAACAAAATACTCGAGTCCTATACATGCCATACTCAAAATAAGTCTAAATTGTTATACCAAAGTGATGTCGATAGTGTGATTTCTGAACTCTTACGTCCACGATCCTCGAGTTATCTTGGTAATACTACAAGGAAGAAGGGAAATGAAAGGGGTAAGTATAAAGCTTAGTAAATTTGCATGAATATAAATAGCAATAAAAAGTTCATAAAATAATCCATCCATGATATTAACTAACCATACACAAGTCATAGGCATCTTGCCATACTTACTCACAATTGCCCTTATTTAGCACATACCATGCCACATGTAGTAAACGTTTCTTCGTGACTTATTCACGAGTACCTGTATTTACTCATTCATATGACCTTAGTGCAAATCTCATTTCTACTTCTAAACTCATCTACTTATCCCTTTAATCACTAGGGATAGTCAAAGACGTATATTCGACGTCATTCATGTAGAGACGAAGCCAATGCCACATCCCCAAGGTGGTCTTACATGGAGTTACTTCTAAATGCCAATGCCATATCCCGGATGTGGTCTTATATGGACTTTCACATCAATTATCGATGCCACATCCCGAATATGGTCTTAGCGAGTTTCTTATTCTTTTTTGAAGCCATATCCCAGATATGGTCTTATACGAGATCTTAACTCGGTACCGAGGCCATGTCCCGGACATGGTCTTATACAGGACTTTATCTGATTCACATCTCGATGATAGCAATGCCATATTCATTATAGTCCACTAGGACTTCAACATCATGCTTAACATCAATTTCTCATTTCAATTAAGTATCATACATCAATGTGATACAAAGCATTTTCAATTATGCTAACATAAATATTTCATTAATCACATACAAACTTACTTCGATTTCAAAATGAGCTAGCTCGATGATTTAGTCCGAGACTTTGTTCTTTCCTCGATCGAGGCGGATCCTCGGTTCTTCTTGCTCTATAACAACAATTTAGCTCATTTTAATCATCTCATTAATAAAGCATTTCAATAATTATGCTTAGGCAAAATTACTATTTTGCCCCTAGACTTTGGCAAATTGACCATTTTGCCCCTAGGCTCGGAATTAAATTCTAATTACATTTCTACCTTCAACAAGCCTAGGTGAACATTTAATACTCTTATAGCTATCATCAAAACTCAACATTTCACATATTTACTACAATTTTGTAACCTTTTCATCAAGGTCCAAATTAGGTGTTTTCAAGACAACACCTTTCACAAAAGTTTTTCATCCAACAACTAAGACTCATTTTCTTCCATAAAAATGCAGAAAATAGAAATGAAAGCTCTCATTGTAAAACTCTAAACTTTGCATCATATTGCACAATAGTCCTCTCATTTGAAAGCTTAAGTTCTAGGGGTCTTAAAAGTACAATTATCATAAAGAAAAATCATCAAAATCACTTACTAGAATGGAGGAGAGCTTGCTGAAAATTGTGAGCTTTCAAACCCCTATTTTGCTTGCAAATTTCAGTGGAGAAAGATGGAGAGAAAGATGATATTTTCTCTTTCTTTATTCTAATATTAAACTAGTCAAACAAGTCACCAACCATCAACTACTTTGACCAATTTTTTGTCCATCTTTGTCTCCTATGCTAGTCCATGGCCGGCCAAGCATATATTGGGGGTCTAATTGCCTTTTAAAAACCTCCAATTTACCTTCTAAGGCTATTTGGTAACTTTATCTTATAGAATAGAACTTTCACACTTTATGCGATTTAGTCCTTTTTCGCGATTAAACGTGAAATTGCTAAAATTAAAGCACCAAAATTCTCATGCACATATACTATCATGCTCTGACTCATAATATAACATGAAAATAAATTTCTCAAGTCTCAGATTAGTGACCCCGAGATCACTATTCTGGCTAGCCCCTAAATCGGGCTGTTACATAAATTTCCTGAGTTATCGATTTAGTCCCAAACCACTTCTAATGTTTGTTTTGGGCCTCGAAGGCTCGTATTAGAGACTATGTGATTGTATTTGAATTTTTTTTTTGGATTGGGAATTGAATATTAAATGTATGATGATTTGAATTATAAGTCCGGTAATGCTCTGTAACCCTGTTCTGGCGTCAGATACGGGTTAGAGGTGTTACATTTATTGGTATCAGAGCTACGGTTTAGTCGATTCTTGGACTAACGTAGCGTATGTGAGTCTAGCTATACATGCCATTAAATAACTTGTGATAGTGTGATATCTCCCAACTCTGATGAGATTTGCTTTACTTAGACAGAGATGCTTTCCAACCGAGCTAATTCCAATGATGCTGGAAATGATACTCAAGTATCCGAGTAAAACGTGTCTATGATGAGTTGAAACTCATAAATGCATGAATAAAAGTTCATAATATTGTGTTGTTGATAAATATTATGTTATATGTGTATATATGAGAGTCAAGTTTTGAGGCTTTACAATCTTTACCCCCTCACCAATATAGTATTATACAACAAAATTCACAAGATTTATATTGTATAAGCTCACAAGTGTGAAATTAAAGAGTTCAAGGGTTAAATGATTTATAATGTGGTCAGAGCTGAGAATGGGTTATCGAGTAAAGACAGTTCTAGAAGAGATATCAAATTGTTCTAAAGATCATCTGGATTACGCAATGTCACTTTTAAAGAAGAAGTTAAATTCGACTAATCGACTTATTCAGGTATAATATCTAAAGAATGTATTAACCAGAATTTCTTCTGAATTGATTTTGTAAGTGAATCGAATAATGTGGGATTATTGATGACTGTAATAGTCAGTAAAATAATGTTTGAATTGTAAATATATCTGAGAGCAGTAGTTATAGTTGAGTAGCTTGCGACGATCTCTTCTGGGTATTCTATTTGTTCAATCATTCTCAGAGGTATATGTAGCTGTTCATTTTCAGATGAAATTTTTATCGTATGAGAACGCTAGCTAACCATAATGTTAGACGAAAGCATTGTTGGTCTGGTTGGTTTATGATCGGCATTATTCTATCTTTCTTTGGTATTCTATTCCATCACGTTTGGTAGAAAAGTCGATGGTAAAATTCATATGATGCTATTATTCTGTTTCTACTGGTTGTTACTCTGCTTTATATATATGGAAAGTATATTGCCTCTGTCATAATTGATTCTAGTTCGTAAGAGCAGTGTTTTTCTTCTGGATTTTTTCTGGAATATCATCGAGATTTTTATCATTCAAAATGGGTTGTATTCTCAGAAATTCAGTATAGATTCACATATTGGATGTCATTATCTCGGTTTTCTTATTATTCTTATTGTTAAATTTATCAAACATGGCTCATTTACAAGGGATACTTATTGATCAGAGATAATTACATCTATTACAGTTAAATTTTCTAGTTTGATCATGGGAGCATAGTGATACTGATCTCAAATTTTTCTGGTTTTCATGAAAGGGGTTGACATAGATAAAAGTGTAGATGGTGGAAGATCAAGCTCAAATTGTATATTGGTTTTCATTCCTTAGGTAACCTTAATTAAGGTCAATGAGTTAAATCGAGATGTTATGTTTCGTTTGAGCTAATGCAGTTTATAAAGACCTTTGACTAGCATGTCAAGGAAATTAAGGAAGATAGTAAGTTTAAGTTGTCTGTACAACATGATGAAGGGATTACTTTGAAATGTTATTATTTGATAGTTAAGATCGACTCAGTTGTTTTAATCAAAGCGGGTTATTCAGTTGAAAAGTAATTTGAGTTATATGAATTTAAGTTTATCCTCAGGTATGGAAATAAATTTTGTACATTCATGGGTAAATAGACGGATAGTCTGAATGAAGAATTCATGTTCTAGAAAACATGATACAGAAATATATCTATTAGATTAATTATAATCGAAAGACGTTATTATGAGTTAAAGTTGTTCTTATTGATAAAGTTATCGAGCTTGTAAAGTTTGAATGATCTGATACTTGTTAATAAGGTTGTAAACAGTTGAAAGCATTGTTAACTAAAGCACCAGTTCTGGTTTGGGTAAAGAATTCATGATTTTCGATGACGCGTCATTGAACGGTTTGGGATGTGTTTTAACGCAAGAAGGCAAAGTGATAGCTTATGTTTCCAAACAGTTAAAGCCACATAAGAAGAATTATTCGACACGCGACTTAGAGTTGGCCGCTATTGCGTTGCATTAAAAAGTTAGCGACACCATTTGTTCAGCGAAAAATGTCACATACTTACTGATCACAAGAGTTTAAAGTACCTGATGTCACAGAAAGATCTGAATCTGAGACAGCGTAGATGGCTCGAGCTATTGAAAGATTATGAGTTAGTTATTGATTTACCTTTGGGAAAAGCAAGTATAGTTGCAGATGTTTGAGTGGAAAATCTTTGTCTACTTTGTGTATGATAGTTACACGATTAACCTTGTCTGATTATGGTTCGAACCTAGCTGAGTTAAAATCTAAATCGATATTTTCATTACAAATCTGATAAGCTCAGAAATGTGATAGTAAATTGCAAGCTAAACGAGTACAGTGTGAGTCGACTTTTGATTCTGAATTTTAGGTCGGATCTGATGACTGTTTATTGTTCCGAGGTAGAGTTTCTGTACTGAAAAATCTAGAGCATATATAGAAAATTTTGCACTAAGCTCACAGTAGTAGCTTGTCTGTTTGTCCAGGGAGTATTAAGATGGACAGTAAATTGAGACAGATGTACGGGTATGAAGCGAGAAAATTCTGGCATAGTATCCAGATGTGTGTTATGGCAGCAGATTAAAGTTGAACATCAAGTGCCTTCAGGACTATTAAAGTATTTGAGTTTTGCCATTGATACTATCTGGGTTGTTGTTGATCGTTTGACGAAATCTGCATAATTTATTCCTGTACGTACAGATTTCTCACATGACAGATTGGTTGAGTTATATGTTTCAGAAATTGTCAGATTATGCGGAGTGCCAGTCTTCATTATTTGGATAGAGATCCGAGGTTCATATCACGATTTTGGAAAAATTTACTGGAAGCTCTGAGTACGCGATTGCATTTTAGCACTGCATTTCACCCTCAGACATATTGTCAGTCTGAGAGAGTGATTCAAATTTTCAAAGATATGCTTCGTTGCTGTGTTTTAGAGTTTAAGACAATTGGGAAAAATATTTACCGTTAGTTGAATTCGCGTATAATAATAGTTTTCAGTCGAGCATGATGATGTTACCTTATGAAGTTTTATATATTCGTAATTGTCGAACTATGTTATGTTGAACCGAGTTCAGTAAGAAAAAGATACACGGGGTTGATGTGATCAGAGAGACTGTCGAGAAAGTGGAACTAATTCGTGACAGTTTGAAAGCAGCTTCAGATCGATAGAAGTCGTACGCGAATTTGAAACGTAAAGATATCGAATTTCAAATAGGCGACTGATCGCTGTGAAGTCAGAGTTTTTAAAATTTATAAAGAGAATGATCGAACCTGGAAACTAACTATGACAACGATTGAGGCAAGTGCACCTATCGAACAGTAGTATAGCTTAGGCAAGACCGGATTGTCGAACCCAAAGGAACTAAAAGTACTAATACTAACTTTCTTTTTATTATTTAGCCTAAAATAAGTGAAGTTGTTTATTAATCTAAATTAACTAACTATTAAACTAAAAATTCTAAGACAAAGAAGAATGAACTTGGGAGAATAACTTGGGAAAAACTCAGTTGATTAAGACGACACCCAAGGAAGAATCCACCTAGACTTCACTTGTTATCTAACATTGAACCAGACGATTTATTCACTTGACTTGATCCGTAGGACTCCCTAACGTATGTTAAACCCTCTCTCGAGGCAAATAACATCTAACCCTAGGTTAATTAATTGAAATCTCTTTCCCATTAATAACCCCCTAGAATAGCAGTAAATCGATCTATGGACATCCCATATTAGGTTTCACCCTAATCCGGCAAAATCTCGTCACCCTATCTCTAGGCGTGCGATCAACTCCGCTTAATTATGCTAGATCTACTCTTAAGCAGGGACTTTTGCTCCACCACCTAAGCACATTCGAATTGAATTAGTATCCGCGAAATATCAACACAAGAATTAAGCACACATAATTAAGAACAAATCAAGTATTTATCATATAGTTCAGAAAACAATAACAAGATTCATCTAGGTTTCATCCCCTTCTGTATCTCAAGGGGTTTAGTTCATAACAATAAAGAAAAACATCTCGTAAGAAAAGATAACACAAAACATAAGAAATCCCTAAAACCCCCTGAAGGAATTAAAGAGGAGATCCTCCATCTTGAGTAGAATTCCGGCTTCTAGAGATAGATCAACTGGCTATCCCTGAGTGAATCCCCACAAATCTGCCTTCTCTGGCCTAGCAAGACGCCCCTAAACGATGGCTTTGGGCCTCCCTCGACAGAGGGTTTCTGTAGAACTCCCCGAATAAGTTGCCCCCTAGGGTGTTTATATAGGCTTTGAGATGCCTTACTTGGCCTCCAAGTATCCAAATCTGAGTGGAGTTCCTACTTGGGTGTTTAATTAGACTTTGGAGTGTATTTCTTTGCCTCCAAGCATCCAAATCCAAGTAAAACTCCTTTTGGCCGCGGCAGGGCACGGCTCTGGCACACACCCGTGTGAATCGTGGCCAGGCCATGTGGACTTCGTTGATGAGGCACGGCCGTGTAAATCGTGGTCCAGGCCGTATTCGAGATCTTTAAGGAGGCACGGCCGTGTGATCTTTGGTCCAGGCCGTGTTGATTTCATGCTTTGGCCCATTTGTCCCGTTTTAAGCCCGTTTTGCGTTCTTTTCATCCCTGGTGCTTCCCTGAGTATAAGACATGAAAAGAAAGGATTAAGAGCACCTTTTTACATAAAATAAGGGATAATTCATCCAAAAGTATGCTAAATGTGGGATTAAAATATGTTACTATTTCGGTTTATCAGCGACAGAGTATTTCTAAAAGTATCGCCCTTGAAGAGGATTCTTCGATGTGGTTACCAAGGGAAGTTGACTCCACGATTTATCGGGCCATATTAGATTATCGAGAGAGTAGGGACAATGGCATACCGACTTAATTTACTGTCATAACTTGAGAAGATTCATAATGTGTTTCAGGTGTCTTTACGACGGTACTGATCGGACCCTCCATATATAATTTCTCTGACAGAGCTTGAGATTCAGCCCGACATGCCGTATAATGAAAAACTGATCAGAATTTTGGCACGAGAGGTCAAAGAGTTGAGAAATAAAAGTATAGCCTTTGTGAAGGTTTTATGGCAACATCACGGCATTGAGAAGGCTACTTGGGAACCTGAGAAAGCTATGTGAAATCAATACCCTAACTTATTTACTGGTAAGATTTTCGGGGATGAAAATTTCTATGGGAGGAGAGTTGTAACAGCCCGTTTCGGTAAATCGGAACAGTGGTTTTAGGACCACAAATCCGAAGTCAAAAAATTTATTTTTATATTATTTTGAGGTCTATAGCATGATAATATTATAGTATAAAAATTTAATTAAGAAATTTTATTGTTTGCATGTTCAATTTGATGAAAAGGACTAAATCGTGTAAAGTGCGAAAGTTGTATTCTATTAGCTAAAGGTATTAAATAGCTATAGAACTTTAAATTGAAGGTCCTTAAATGGTAATTAGACCATTAAAGGTGATAGTGGATGACCATGGCTTGGCAATTTGGTTATTTTTAATGTTTGGTAAGGTTAAAATAGTAAATAGTCTATTAATGATTAAATAAAATAAAAACAAAAGCCATCATCTTTCATGCATCTCTCCACCAAAAATTTCAACAAGAAAGAAGCCATGGATGCTGGAAAATTTCAGCCATGTTTATTCCTTGCATATTAAGATCGGGTGGAATATCGAGGAAAACAAAAAATTACCAAAATGCCTCTGAACTCTGGTATTTTTGCAATTTAGCTAGGTAAGTTCGTATGTTAATAAGTACTATTATCATTGATATGTAATACTTTATAATTGAATTGTTGATGAATACAATTGTACGGAAGTATTCGATGAAAATTCGGCTATATATGGCACTTAGTGTGCGAGAATCGAGATAGCTTCAACTATGTATGGCACTTAGTGTGTGAGATCGAGATAGCTTCGGCTATGTATTGGCACTTAGTGTGCAAGATTAAAATAGCTTCGGCTATGTATTTACACTTAGTGTACGAGATTCCTAGTATCTGATATTGTTCCGAATGGTTCAACGGGTATATCGAAGATATGAAATGGTGAGAGATAGTCACGTATCGGTACAGGTATGTACGGAAATTCAATTGAATATTGAATCCATGAAATTGTAAGTTCATGATCATTGTGGGAATAAATATATGTTAAACTTGTGATTAATGGTTTATATTTATGACGTATAAATACATGGTAAACTTGGTTGATGATTATGTGTTAGGCTTTTGGGCCAAATTGAGTTGTGATATAGTATGTTTTATTCACTTAAATTGTGGTTCAACGGATATGAGAAAAAGGTAAAGATCGGCAAATTCTTCGATTAGAATTACTATTGAAAGCATGGAAAAATATGGGTTTTTGGAATGATTGGAATATATTTAGCCATATGCTTGATATATAAATGTAAACTTGTGTTATAATGTTTTGTAATAATTTGCTAGTTCATGTGATGTTTAAGATTGAAAAGCTAATGTTGTTTAAGCTAAGGCCAAGACATATTAGGTGACTTAAAAGATTTTACTTATAAATTTAAGTTATAAGCATTATTTATTTGAATTACGAACTTACTAAGCATTTTATGCTTACTTTGTTTTAATTTCTTGGTGTATCTAGATATCGGAAGCTCATTCGGGTTGGAAGGTGTCGGAGATATCATCGCACTATCTATCGGCTATTTTGGTACTCATGGTTTTATAATTTCGGTTATAATGGCATGTATAGGTCATTTTGGCTAATGAGAGCCTACATGATTTGTTATGTTGTTAGCCATTTGATTTGGCCTATATTTGAGGTATATTGTGCATGTATATTTGTGTAAATGGCTTTATTATATGTGGAGTATCGTTGCCTTGTAAATGCCGCGTTTATGAATTGGTGTTTTGAGTATCAAATGGTTGAATTTGATACGTGACATACGTGCTAAGTTTTAGGCACAATGAGGCATATTTGTATTTGATCATTTAGGTATGTTTGAGATGCATAGTTTGCATGTTTACAAGTGATTAATGGATGTGATTATGGATATCATGTTGTATGTGTGGATATTACATGTTATAAACTTGATATTGATTGGCTTGAATGCCTATTTATGCCATGGCTATATGCAAATTGATGTGTGTAGGTTGGTACCAATGTAGGTGAGGAATGTGGCTTGGAAAATGGCCTATTTTTTTCCACACGGGCAGAGACACGGGCATGTGTCTCAGCTGTGTGTGACACACGGCCAAGTGGCACGGCCGTGTGTCCCCTGATACTATTGAAAAACCAAGTTAAAAGCTTCACACGGCCTAGCCACACGGGCGTGTATGTTGGTCGTGTGACCCAAGTCAGAGAGTTACACAGGGTCGGACACGGGCTGGGGCACGGCAATGTGATCTCATTTCGAAAGTCCACACGGCCGGGGCACACGGGCGTGTGACCCCTGTATATTGAAAAATTTTCTATGTTTTTGTAAAAATTTCCTGAGTTATCGGTTTAGTCCCGAACCACTTCTAATGTTTGTTTCGGGCCCCGAGGGCTCGTATTAGGGACTATGTGATTGTATTTGAATGTTTTTTTTTAGATTGAGAATTGAATATTAAATGTATGATGATTTGAATTATAAGTCCAGTAATGCTCCGTAACCCTGTTCCGGCTCAGATACGGGTTAGGGGTGTTACACTAACTATTTCTGCAACATCTATATATCCAAAACCTGCAAATCAACATAACACAATTCATAGCCTTACTTTTACTCTATTCTTGACCATATGAATAGTACATTCAATAGATATGACACTTTCCACACATTCGTATTTCATGTTTTTACTATAGATTCCATCCAACAACTCCAATATTAAACCTTTCCTATCAATTATACAAACATATGCCAAAACTAATGTCCATTTCATAAGTGATCCATATATGTTATCTTCCAATTTCAATTGCATACCTCAAGCCCTATCTGGGATACATATAACTTCATATATGTACACTTTCTAAACATTATTCTCTTTCAACCATTCATCACATACCAATATCACTAATCAACCAACCACCTACTAGCATGATTCATACCACTTTATATTTCAAATACTATTTCATATGTTTTTATATACTTTTCAACCATTTCCAAACATGCCATTAACAACGAAGTATTAACCATTCTTACTATACTTGCATATGTTTAATATATGTACACATTCATCAACTTCCCAAAATCAACATTCCAAACATATTAAAATATAATGAAAACTCTACTAGGTACAATTCATATCCATCATTCTCAATTCACCACCAAATCATCAATTTGTCATATCATATAACATAATTCAAACCCATTAAAGGTCAATTTAGCATTTTCATCAAGTTACTATATTTTCAGTTCTATTTAATTTAGTCCTCTATATTCAATAATCGATCGAAATCGTAACAATTCTACTTGATTTATCAAACTCATATCACCTCATAATCTTACCATGCAAAATAAAACAGAAATGCAACAACCGAAGTAGTTCAAATTATAGAAGTACGAACTGAAAGCTCGTGTCACTCGTCGTCGACTCTCGCATTTCCTTTCCCTTTCGACGATCCCGTGTCGTTTTTAGCTACGAATAATAATTCAATAATGGTTTAACATCAAATTCTATCCAAATCACATTCAATTACAAAGTCATACGTATTTTGCAAATTATTCAATTTAGTCCCTAAAGTGATATAGCCATATCATTCAAATTTGAGCTTTGATTTTAAAATCAATCTCAATTACATCATTCTATAACCCTCTATTATATATAATTATAGAAATATTATACCAATTTCAAAATTTATGCACTTTAGTCCTTATGTTCAACAATTAGTAATTAAATTTTACAATCTAGTCCTTTTTCACTTATAAGTTCAAAATCTAACAATTTAACACCAAAAGCTCCAAGAATTCAACGATGGAAACTTTTGAAAACTTTAATAGTTTTTCAAAATTGTAACACCCCTAACCCACATCCGTCGTCGGAATAGGGTTTCGGAGCATTACCGGTCAAACAGACATAATTTCAAAACATTTCACATCATATAATATTCAAGTCAAAATCAATCAAACTCATACATTTTGTCCCTTATTCGAGCCCTCGAGGCCCAAAATACATGATAGAAATAAGTCATTCATTTAACATATTCAAAACACGATCAAACACATCCAAATCATATCAAAACATACATCCTAGGTGTCTAACCAATGTACCCTCATTGGTACCACAATTATATCATCAAATCATATCATCAAAGTATAATTCAAGTCTAATTTGTAAACATGCCAAATTTAATCTATTTTTCCTATTTCATGTTCATTTAAACATTAACTTAAACATGCCATAATATGACCTCAAACATAAACACATATTTATATGTATATAACCAACCAATATTAACTTATAATCTTATTTACAATCAATCCACAAAATGATTAATAGTTAGACATCCTCGGTACATGCCGACACAAAAGGAAAAACATCACCACGTTTGAGTTCGGGACTGTTGATGGATGTTGAATCGACGATCAAAATTGAAGTACCTAATCTGCGCACGGAAAACAAAACCGTACGCTGAGTAAAACTCAGTGGTATTTCTATAATCCGAATATTTAAAGACAAAAGATTTCAAATGTATAATTAAAATATAAACACATATTAATATTTAAATATCTACAACAACCATAAGCCAACTCTTTGAATTTATACATAATAGCATATCATATTTAATTTGTTTCACAAATATCTCAATTCTCATAGTTACTATATAACTAGCTTTTCATAATTTAATTTACATTACATTTATTATCCATTCCATATTCGATTCATGAGTATATAACTCATACATTCCATGTATTTGCAACATATTTTACATTCTATTTTCAATTCACTATTTCACTTCCATTTCTCATACCATGCCATTTCAATATCAATTATAGAACTTTATTATTCATTTACCCCTATTAACATGACTGGGACTCAGACGGATACACAGATCTAACCAAAACACACCAGTTTGGCACCCAGTGCCTCATCAGATAATTCGAAGTAATAAATTGACACCTAGTGTCTCATCAGCTAAACCGAAGTAAATTGGCACCCAGTGCCTCATCGAATTAATCCGAAGTAATAAATTGACACCCAGTGTCTCATCGACTCGAAGTCGAAGAAATCCCTGGACTCTTCCAATCCTATGGCATGCCATCTATATCCGACTCAGCCCGATATAGTTAATAGGGTTTCAATTCACTTTTCAAATACAACATATATTCAATTCAATTCAATTCAAATAATCAATATATATTCAATATATATACCAATTCAATCAATATAAATTAAATAAATTCATCACATACTAAATTAATCCATTTCAATTGCAAAACACAATAATTCTCACCTCAACACTTACCATATACATTAAATTGAATTATAACAATTAACAACTAAATTCGGATTATAGAAATACAAACCGAAAATTCCGAGCTATTCCTCGTCGATTTTTTCTTTTCCCTTTTTAGTCGAAGGTTCCGGTACGACGTTAGCTACGGAATTAAAAATCATTAATACAACACAATTCAATTTCATATTGAATATTTCAATTTTTACTCAAATATTGCCTAAATTTCAATTTAGTCCCTAAACCGAAACTAACTTTTATTCTTCACATTTAATTCTTTATTTTCATGAAAATTCCACTTTAGACTAAATTCAACTCCCTATTTTCACATAAATTCCTAAATTTAAAATTTTTCACAATTTAGTCCCTATTACTCAAAATTTACAATTTATTCTACAATTCAATCCCTTTTCATTTCTAACTTAAAAATCTATCAATTTAATCCCTAATACTAAAATTATTCAACATTAACAACATCTAAAAACTCAATAATATCTAAAATTTTGACATGGGTCGGGTAGTATTTAATACCGGGATTCCAAAAACATAAAAATTACAAGAAAAATGGACTAAATTAACTAACCAATTGAGCTTTGAACAATTGAAATCCCTAGCTTTGTGTCTTTCTCCTTCCTTCTTTCACTTTTTCTTTCTATTTCGTTTAACCTTCTGTCTTTCTTTCTGTTTCTTTTATTTATTATATTTACTTATTATAATATATAATATAATATATATACTTAATAATTAAGATATAATATTATAATATTATAATATATATTTTTTAACTTTAAGTTTTATAAATATCTATCTTATGCCGCCTCATTTATAAGCAATGGTATAATTGCTTATTTTAGTCCCTTTAATTTTTCTTTAATCTATAATTCAACTTTCACCCTTTATGCAATTTAATCCTTATACCTAATTACTCTTAATTCATGCAAATTCACCTAACCAAAACCTAATTAACCACACAACTAACTTAATAAATATTTTTAGTAAATATTTTTAATAAATATTTACGAGTTTGATTTACGAAAACGGAATCTTAGAAATACACTTTTTGACACCCGTGACTGTCGGGTCGTTACAAAAATAGTACACGAGTCAGCTAAATCAAGCTCCCGGGATATCAAAAACATAAAAATTACAAAAAAGGACTAAATCGAACTAACCAAATTGTAACTGAAACTTTAAGCTTCAAAATAGGGTTCTTTTCTTCCCACGACATGAAAAGGAAGATGATGGAGAGAAAATGTTTTTTTTTTCTCCTTTATTTTAACTTTTTATACTAATATTATAACTTAATTAATTACTAATTATTTAAATTAAACTTAATTAACTTAACCTTAAACCAATTTAACAAAAGTGAGCGGATTTCCTAATCATCCACCACCATTTGGTCATTTACAATTGGGTTAATTTCTTAATTGGTCTTTTGATTAATTAAAAATCTATAGCGATTGACTTTTACCACTTTTACAATTTAGTTATTGTACCTTAATTAACTATCTAATTGACAAAAAATAAAGGACCAAATTTCAATTAAACTTTATACTAACCTCGAACATCGAAAATGGGATTTTGAAACCACATTTTTCGATACCATTGACTTTTGGATCATTACAATTTACTTAACTTTAATTTATTTAATCAATCTACTGTTAACATCACCAGCCACTAACACCCACCTTGACATGGTCTAATTGTTATTTTAGACCTTAAGCCATTTTCAAATTAAAAATCTATAGTGATTGGACTTTACAATTTAGTCCCTGAACCTTAATTAATCACTAATTCGGCTAAGTTACCTATACAAAATTCAATTCACCTATATAATAAGTTCATAATTACCTATGTTTAGTATTTACAGACTCGATTTACGAAAATGGGGTCTCAAACCCGTAATTTCTGGTACCACTAGAAACCGAGTTATTACAACATGTATATAAAGGTCTTTGTTATGCAAATGGTCGTTTTAAGTTAGTTGTTGTATGGTAAATGTGGCAATGGTTAAATTTAAAGGCTTAACATGGTATTTAACTTATAGTTGCATGATTAGGTCAAGGTTGATGCCTTTGTGAATGAAGGTCACAAGTTTTGTATGATTTACTATGTTAAAGGTTGCAAGTGAACTAGTTGAAATAGCTAGTTGAATGAATGTTTAGAAATGGTAAGTTTGAATGATAAGCATGATACATAGCTTAGTGGATGTTTAGGTTAGTTCATGTCAAGTTAGTTCCTTAAATGGCTTAGTTCTTAGTTTGCATATTGAAACCTATTTGAATTGGTAAATGAAGTATTTAGATATGAATGGTTAAATTGGAAATTGAAAATGCTTAAATGAAAAATATGTTAATTGTGTTATGTTCAATGGTTGGTTCCAAGAGATATAGACTTGTGTTAGCTTAAATTGTATTGTTTTGGCATAGGAGGAATTGGTATATGAATGGATATGATGATATATTGTGATTGGAAGCACTTGAATTAGGTACCAAATGTGCATTTTGCCAAAAAACAAGGGCAGTGTCGCAACCTCACCCGACAATGAATGGCGTCGCTACGTGGATATACATGTCATTGTGACGTAACTCACTAAGTTGACAATGTCACGATGAGAAAATTATGAAGTCGCGACGTCGGCCTGAGATTTTAAAACTTTACATTTTGGTCCTAATTCATACTCGAGTTAGCAAAAGAGCTTTTATAAGCTCGTGTAGGACCCGAAAATGATTGTGTAACATATTATGAAAGTGAATGATACTTACATGTTTTAAATGATCAAATAGTGTATAATCGTCTATAGTTGCTTTGACAATGAATGAAGCATCTTGTAGCTCGGACTTGGCAAACGAGTCGGGCAAGGGGTGTTACACACTTGGCACACAATTTGGCTATCTTTGACACATAATGTCTTAACTAGTCACTTGTCAACATTACCATCCAAATATGTTAGACATACTTACATAACATGAGTAACATCACTTAATACCAAAACAATTTCATGTTACATAACAAGTTATAAACATATACCATTTTATATTCAATACATTTTCAAGCATTTCTTATTTCAATTAAGATAAATATCGCTCGATGGAATTATAGTAAAACTGATTCGAATACACAGGTGAACTCAGTTGCTCACATAAGCTAAAATTACATCAGGTTATCCGTCTGAGCTAAACCTATGTTACATATAACTCGAGAATCTGTAACAAATGCTAGATCTCATTATAACATGTATAATCTTTGGTCAAGCGTGCGTATAACCCTATTGACATGCCAATTGTATCATAGTCTTTTACTAGGTTCACACAGGCAACATTTATACATAAATGCATTATCATACCTGTAATCATTCTTATTTACCTGTCATACCCTGTGTTCGGTCACATTTGCATTTTCGTACCTTGTACACTATTCTATCGCATGACATTCATTTATCTCATTTCATTTCAATCTAGTCCAATTCATATATATATATATATATATATATATAATTTCACATTAAATTTCAGAATCACATCTCAAAATATCATCAACCCACAATTAGCTCATATCATATACATGTTCAATTCATTCTCATATTATATATCATACTCCCAATAAATCATAATAATTTTTATTTCATTCAATTCAGTCCACTATTTCGGTAATCAATATCTTTATAGCAATTCAATTCATACGATCATTACTAAGTCACTTTGATATTCAATAATGCAATATGATGTGAATATGCAAAGAAACAAATTGTTTTCGAATCATAAAAGCACAAACTGATATCTTGCATCACTCGACGACGTCTCTCATTTTTCCTCTCCCTCTTGACGGCCTGACATCGTTTGTCGTTATATTCGATAATTCAATAAATAAAGAAATATTAGATTTCATTCAATCCACATCCAAATACAAAGCCCACATATTTTTAATTTTATTCGATTTAGTCCCTAAACTCGGGATAAACATAACTTTGATTCCTAGCTTCAGATTAAAATCTAATTTCATATATTTTCATTAGGGACCTTATATTTTCTATTTCTAACATAATTTCATGACAGGTTTTACATTTATTCAATTTGGTTCCCAATGTAACAAACTTAACAAACAAGCTAAATTAACTTTACAATTTAGTCCTTTTTATAATCTAAGCTTAAAACCTATCAATTTCAAACCTATTTCATCAATTAATCAACAATGAAAGCTTTCCAAAACTTTACCAGTTTATCAAATTGGTACATGAGCTAGTTAAATCAAGCTTCCATGATCACAAGTCTATAAAAATTACAAGAAAATGGCTTGATTTCACTTACCAAATTAATGGCCGAATACCTACAATTTTGAAAGCTTTCGTTTGGTTTTTCTTTCTTATTTGGACGGCAGATAAATGAAATGAAGGAGATGATACTATTTTCTCCTCTAGTTTTAACTTATATAGTTGATTAAAATTAATTAATTTGATTTAAGCTTAATGGTTTCTCACATCATCATCCACTATCACCAATTTAAAAATGGTTTAATTACCATTTTGGAACTTTGTTTAATTTCTATTTAGGTCCTCAAATCTTGTGTTAATTAAAATTTAATAACAATTGAATTTTTACAATTTAGTCCTTAAGTCTTAATTAACCACTTTTTCGGTTAAATTACTCAGTCAAACTTCAATATATTTTTATAATAATCCCGTAAATATTTTTATTTAATATTTACGGACGCGGTTTATGAAAATTAGGTTTTGAAATCGCATTTTCCGACACCATTGAATTTCGAGTCGTTACAGAAACCGAACCGAATTCTATTTTTTATTTAATATAAAATAATTTTAATTTTTATTATAGAAAAATAAATATTTTTATTTAAAATAGTGAAAATAATTTAAAATTTTGTTAAATAATATTCAAAAGTCATAAAACAAAGTTTATTTTGTCAAAATAAGTCTAAAAATTCAAAACAAAAAATTAACATGAAAAAAATCAAAAACTGAATCAAGACGAACCGAATTATAATAGATGATTCAGAAAATATAAAAAAATCAAGCGTACCGAACCAATATCACCTCTCGGGTCTGAATTAATTAAACAATTTAAAATCCAGGTTCATTCACTAAATAATTTGGGCCATAAGAATTGACTTCACATTGGATGATCGCAACAGTATCCGTTTTTTCATTTAAGCAGAGAAAGGCCGAAACCTTAGACAAGCTAAAAGGCCCAACTCTAACACTCCAAAACTGAAAAACCCTAGTGTGGAATCCATATATTATTTACCCTATGCACCAAGCATTTGTGACATCGCCGTCTTCAATAACGAAGATACAGAGCTAAGGTACTCTCTCTCTCTCGCTCTCCCTCTATTACTGCTGTTAGTCTTAGTCTTTCTCTTGTTTTTCTTTTTAATTGATTTGATCAAGTGAAAACGCAGTGAGTTGGTGTGAGGATGAGTCGTGGTGCAGCAGCTGGAGCTAAGGGAAAGAAGAAGGGAGCCTCCTTCACCATCGACTGTGCGAAGCCGGTTGAGGATAAGATCATGGACATCGCTTCTTTGGAGAAGTTTCTTCAGGAAAGGATCAAGGTTGGTGGCAAAGCCGGTGCTCTAGGTGACTCCGTCACTGTCACCCGCGACAAGACCCGTATCACCGTTACCTCTGACTCCAACTTCTCTAAGCGGTACTTTCTCCATTTCTCTTTTGATCTTTTAGTTGTATTATTTGAACCACTTGTATATATAGATCTTAAAGTTTGTTTGAATCTTAAGCAACCAAAAATGGAAGAAATCTTTTAGATTTAGGGTTAAGTTAAGGTCGATGAAGACAAGTTTTAAGGCTTGTTTCTCAAAACATTCGCAGTGGCCGCCTGAGAGCTTTCGCCTTCGCCGGGCTTGAGAGCTTCTGCTGCTTTAATCCTTCCTTGGATGTCTGAGGCCTTGCTAGTTGATACTCTCGTCTTTACTTTGTAGGGGAATGGCTTTTTGTTTGCTTTATAATTTTAATTGAATCCTTTTAAAGATATGACTTCTTTTATTAGATAAAGACAGATAAAGCGTTTTGGTTTATGACCAATGATGACAATTCTTTTGCATTGTTTCTTCCTTGATTGTGTACACTTTTTTCTGTGGTATTTGATTCTTTGTTTTAAAGGGGAAAGAACCATCTTTTAATTTGAGTTTTGGCTGACGGTTGCTTGGTTTTTAGGTACCTTAAATACTTGACTAAGAAGTACTTGAAGAAGCACAACGTCCGGGATTGGCTTCGGGTGATTGCTTCCAACAAGGACCGTAATGTTTATGAACTCCGCTACTTCAATATTGCTGAGAATGAAGGGGAAGAGGAAGAATGAGCAATCAGTTCAGTTACTTTTCTCTGTTACCTATCTGGTTTATTAGTTCTGAGGAAACTTGTTTATGTCAAATCGTTGGACTTGTTTGGGTTTGCTTTTTGACCCTTGGCTTTATTTTCAATGAAGTTTTGGTTGCTGATAGTTAAATTTTTTGTTTATGTATTAATATATTAGATTCTATTAAAGAAGGATGCATATTTCTTTTCATGAGTTGATTGTTTAGAGCTCTCAATTCACTGATGCCCATGGCTGCCAGTGCCATTTTCTATCAAGTATTCTCAGTGGTGATTTACTTGCAAATGCAATCCATTCATGGATATGATTATGCATGGTAGAGATTGTGCAAGATCAAAGCCTTGGAATATGTAACCAAATTGAATGATTATGTTGTGTGTAAATATATTGTGGATAATTTTATCCATGATGTGCATGCAAATTCAAAGCAATTCATGGATGAATTGCCAATGATGAATTCTACGGTAACTTGTGCATGACAGAGAATTGGGTGTATGTATGTGTTGTTTAGTGAAATGATTGCCAGGCAGATAATCATTAATCAGTTCCAGTGATGGTAAATATTATCAATTGTGGTTGAAATGGTGATTTTTTTTTTCCAGTTCCTTTTCTCTTTACAAGAATGTGGTTGTAGTATGTGCTTATTTGTGTTCTGGATATAACCTACCTTATACTTGACCGGAATTAGGATAATAATTAAGCTTAAAATAATAAATTATATTTTTGCAGTTAGTGACATGAAGAAAGAGGATGAAAGGAAATTTTCTAATCAAATGGTTAGGATTTATAATCACTTTTTTAATTTATAACTTAATCATTAGATGGAAAAAATTTTCATTTTCAGTCTTTTTCCATCCATGCCAATATAAAGATAAATGTCAATTCCCAATTCTCTTTGCTTGATAAAGGATTTCAAGAGAATTCCCTTTGGCGAGCATGTATCCATGCCATTGCTCCAAATGGAAAACTTGTTTCGAGGTCATAGATGTGGGGAAGAGGTTGAATGTATGAAATTCCTGCTCTGATTTATATGGAACAGCAAGAACACCAGCATTTTTTAAAGCACTATAAAAAATTGACTCAGGTTTGGGGTGAAGGATACTCGGAATTGATGGCAACTATGTTGAGAACGCTCTGGGCTCCCAGACAGCAGAGGGGCTAGGAGCTGTGGCGCGTGACAGCAGAGGGAAGGCAAGAGAAAATGTGCTTCATATCCACCTGCTGCGGAGTCTCTAGCAGTTGGATTGGGAGCTTCGCTTGCTAAGAAATATTAATATTTCTGGGAAAGGAAAAAAGCCGCTAGGAATTCTCGGTTGTTATTGCCGATCTGGTTGGTTGTATGTATGTATTGTGGTTCTTGTAACAGGCTAGCTGATTGGGTTGCAAAAAACACAAAAATAAGATTATGCCCAGTCGACTGGTTGCTCTACTATGATGAAGATTCATTTAAAAAATAAAAATAAAGGATTTCAATAATCATTATTAATTATAAAATAAACATCTATATAATACAGTAAGAACAATCCTCTTAAGGATTTATCAAAAAGATAAATCAATCTGCATGTCATATGTCCAATTCTGTGTCATTTTAATTTTAGATTTTTTTATTCTACTTTATCGAATGGTATTTTAAAGGAATTGATACACATGGATATTTTAGTTTGGATTTTAGATTTACCAATTTTGCAAAACCAGTCATATTCCTAAATATATAAAATAAAATTCAATTAAAACTCCTATAAATAAATGAATTCAATAATGATTAAGTCATTAATCTAATCAAATAACCAAACATTACTAATGCCATACTTTTTTTATTAGTTGTCAATATATGCAATTCCTTTTTCTGGTGACAAGAAAGTTAATAAATGGCGTTAGAAAATAAATTCAAATAAATATGAGTGTAACTTAAGGGTGAAAACAATGAAAAATCAATTTAATAAATAATTAAAAAGTTAAGGAATATAGTTTTAATAAGAGTGATATAACTTATTTCAATATTAAATTCAAGCACTCTTGCTAAACTCCTCCTTGCCACCATTCCTATTTATGCTATGCACACCAAAATCATTCTTAAAGGGATCTGCATGGTGTTGATGTGGGAGGATCAAATAAATTATGAGAAATTAACGAAAGCTTCAAGATGTATATCAATATCACTTTCTTTAAGGTTTTATTCATCCCCACCTATATTTTGATGTGCAAAAGAGTTACTGGCAAATGAACCTCGAGGATACAAGGAAACCCTATGGCTATGAATGTTTTGCATTAATGGAAACAATCCACTAAATATTGAGTGGAGCATAGCAAGAGTATCAATTTCTATAAAGAACTTCTAGAGTAATTCTTTATATAGAACAATCTAGGAAATAGAAAGAAACTTTTGTTTCTAAACTTTTGATGTGTTTTTGATGTACTAAAGAAATGAATTTTGGCTCCTATTTATAAGAGTTCTCATGTCTCTTCATAGAGACATAATTATCCAAATGGATAGTCACATCTTTTAGCAATAAGTATAATTATTCAATAGATATTTACTTTTACTTGAATAACTATGATCCTTATTATTAATTAAGTGATATAACTTTCGGTGATAAGATACATAACTCATCACTATGAATAGGGACAACTCTTGGTTGATAACCAAGTGACATAACTTTTGGACCACATGTAACTCTTTAAGTATAACTATTGGAACATTAGAAATATTTTGAAAATGTTCCAACATATGGGAATGAAGAAGATTATTCGAAACTTTATTTAGGGTCATGCAAATGAGAAGAGGGGAACTAACCTTGTTAAATGGGATGATATTTGTAAAAATTTGGATGACGGTGCATTGGGCTTTCACTAAGTGGACTCCCTGATCAATAGATTGCTTATGAAATTGGCCTTCCTTGTAACACCCATCGCCCGACCCAATCATCGGGTATGAGTTATAGGATGCTACAGTCGATACTGAAACAATTACATACATTTAATAATAATTTTACACCATAATTCAAACATTTAAAATCAAAACATTTCATAATTATATTATACGATCATTTCTGGAACTTACTGGAGCTTACGAAAGCTCATTTACAATCCTGACCTTGAAAAATGACTAAATTACAATGCTTTTAAAATTTCCACAACATGTATCGATACCCCCAAATAGGTATCGATACCATTTTTAGCTTCGATGTTTAAAAAAAAAATCTTAACAAAATCACAAGTATCGATACTTTTATTACAAAGTATCGATACCTATTATAGTATCTATACTATTTTACGGCTCGATGTTTTGCAAAAATCAAATAAAAATCTTATGTATCGAGACCCTTCTAAAGTATCGGTACCCTTATGTAGACTATCGATACTTTAGTTCGGTATCAATACCATTTTGGAGTTCGAAGTTTGAAAAATTTAGAAAAAATTGGTAAAGTACCGATACTTGTTTCAAAGGTATCGATACCTTAAGGCAACAAGGTAATTTTTTTTGTATTTTAACACCTATTTCAAGCCAACTCATTAACTAATCCAAATGGTGCATAAATACACCCTAAAATCTGCATAAAAACTAATCAAACTATATCTAAACATTTCATCTTAATCAATTCATAACATTCAAACTACTATGCCATCATTTGGCACCCATCATACTTGATCAACCTATTCAATTTCACTTATTTATTCATATTTTCAAACCATTCAATCTCACATATAAACATGCCATATCATTGCTTATTCATGCAACCAAAATGCCATACACCAAAATGCACAAGTTACCAAATATGCATCTTCCCATTTGAACATTAACTATAATTCAACATTTTCCCAAGTTTTAAACCAACTAATAGTTCAAGCTAACACTTATATGAACTCCTATATACACGCCACATAACTGAGTTAAAAATGATCAAAAGTATACCGAATTGACGACTGGATAGTGTGTGCTTCGAGACGATCTGATCAACACATTCTGCAAAACCGACAATCTACAAAGAAAAGGGAGACAATAGGTAAGCAGTTTGAATGCTTAGTAAGTCCATAGGTATTTAAAATAGAAACTTACCTTGATTTACAACTAAACATATTTAACTATTTAACTCGATAAAATTTTCCTAACATAGAAATCACAACAACAAAGGTGAGCTTTAATACATGATTAATCATATAATGTACCAACTTATAACATATCAATACATGTCACTCAAGAAATAAAAAAAAATGTATTTCCAAGCTTCATGTATTCAAATCATACACTAATACCATATTTGAATATTGATTACATTTTGTATCTTGTCGTTATTTCATTTTATATTATCTGTATTACCTGATGAAAATCAGTAAATGAACTCAATTACACTGGTATTAATCACATCTATTGTTCGTCCGAGCTGAACATATAATCGTGCCAGGTTACTTGTCTGGGCTAAACCTTATATCGACACTTCAAATAGATTGGCCAAAGTTGTAAATATACATGTCAAGTTACCTGTCTGGGCTAAACCTTTAAAACAACATCAGGTTACTCGTTTGAGCTAAACCTGTGTCACATGTATCTTCGAGTCCGCAACAAATGTTGGATCTTGGTAATCACCGATAATTAGTTCGTATCCATGTGTACAAGACATTTACTGAGTTCATCAAGATAATTTCAACATATATGCTCACATTCATTTCTTTACAATTTAATCTAAATCTCACATTTTGTACTAAATCATAAACAATTCAAATTTCAACTAAACACATATATATTTATACAAATTTAAGCACATAACAATTAAAACACAATATACCATATGAACTTACCTAGAAAAAAAAAATAAACAAGATGTTGAGGACTAATCTGTAATTTTTCCTTTTCCTGAAATATCCTCTTGTTGATTCAAATCTCGATCTATATGATAATTCATTTCAATTCATCAATTCTAAATACCTTATATTATCCTACTAGATGCATATGACATTTCAATTTCATTTTTCAAAATTTCCCTAAAATTTTGCACTTTATTCAATTTATTCCCTAAAATCGAAATTACCATAACTTTCAAATTTGAGCCTCGATTTCGAAATTGATCTCAAATACATCCTTTTAAGGTTCTCTACCGTCCATAATTACAAAAATTTCATACCAATTTTGAAATATTTACACTTTAGTTCATATATTAAAAAAACTAACAATTAAACTTTACAAACTAGTCATTTTTCACTTCTAAGCTTAAAATCTAACAAATTAGTACCAATTTCATTAAGTATTCAACAACAGAAACTTTTGAAAATTTTAACAATTTTACAAATTGGTACACGGGCTAGCCAAATCAAGTTTTCGGGAACTTAAAAATATAAAAATTACAAGAAACAGGCTAAAAATCACTTACCAATTGAAGGATTAAAATTGAAAGCTCCCAAACCTAGTTTTTCTTCTTTGTTTCGCGAAGAAGAAGATGAGAACAAAAATAAATGTATCCTTTTCTTTTAATTTGCTTATATACTTATAATTAACTTTAATTAATTACTAATTACACTAATTAAACTTAATTAATCTTAAACCAAATTAACTTAAGCTAGTGGATTTCATCTTAATTATTTAACTTTAAACCAAATTAACTTAAACTAGTGGATTTCATCATCATCCACCATAGAATATCCAATTAAAAATGGACCAATTGCTTAATTGGTCCATTCAAATACTTAAAAATTAATGTAAATTAACTTTTACCACTTTTACAATTTAGTCATTGTATTTTTTTCACACCCGGAGATGTTAAAGGATAAGTACAATAGTAATTCTGGGTGTCTAATTATAAAACTTTCTGTTTATGAGGGTATTAGTGTAAATACGTAAATCTTGCTAACTGTTTTGGTAATTGGTTAGATTTCACTGTTAGTATCCTTACATTAGAACTAGGTATTTTCTTTAGTGGGAAACATTATGATGAGGAAAATTAATTTTGATGCTGATGAATTGATTTTGGTGATTGAGTGCGGGAAGGTTATACAGGAGATGGATGTCATTCTCTTGAGAGCACTCTCTCATTTCTGTATTCATTTTCTTTCTTCCATCTTTTTCTCTAGTTTATTTTGTAAGAAATGATATGAAGGAGTGATTTGCATAAAGGGGTGAAACTAAGTGTTAGCCTAAATAATTGAGAATTTTACAATCTGGTAATTGACCGCCTTCAGATGTACTAATGTCCAGAGTGTGAATATTGCAACTAAAGATGTAATATTGAGGCAGTGTCCGCAAGTATACGGGTTAGGATGTAATATAGTTACAATGAAGTAGATGAGTACTTCGAGGATCGTACCCAAGGAAGGCAAGTACTAAATTAATATTAACCTAAATGAAAATAGATCTAATCAGTACTTTAAATAAATTATATTACGATGAACATAAAATAGATAAATTATCTATAAATCTAAGGAAAGAAATAACATGCAGAAAATAGTGACAAAAGAAAACCTAATATTTAAACTCAACCAATTCTAAGCATTGGAGATTAGCTCTCTTCGGTGGTCAAAACTAATTCCTATTTCAGGTTTCTACTCAATCAACTAGCTGTTATGCTAGCAGGATCTCTCGATCTTCCACTAAACTAACGAGTTGGCAAGAACTACTTATCTCTCAACCTTACAGTCCAAACTGGGTTGGGGTAAGGGGTTCACGGATAGGAAATACCAATTTTGGGTTAATTACCACCTAGATGACTTCCTAGGGTTGTCAGGCTTAGGGTTTAAGTTCTTCTTATCCTAAACAGCTGATCTACTAAGAAAACCCTACATAGTAATTAATTAATCACACTTCCACTCACTAATCCCCCATATGAGGATTAGTTCCTCATGGAATCCATAAACACTGTAAACTTGATAAATAAGATAAACATAAAGAATAAATCAAGAATAAGGTTTAAGAGAATCCTAATTATATTGATTGATTTGAAGTGCAAAAATCCATAAAGAGTTTGGTCAAATCCACAAATCAGATTCTCCTTTGAATATGAACAAAACAAATGAAAATAAATCTAAAGCCTAAAAGAAACTAAAAACTAAATTACAAGGAAAATTCTAAATTATGAAAATCGTCCCTAAACACGTGTCTAAAAAGTCTATTTATAGAGTTAGGTTTGGCCGTCATCCTTAGCCCTAGGTTGGCTGACTTTTTACGTAAAAATATATTGTGTGGACCAAAATGCCTTAGCTCGTGATTCTTTTTTGTGCAGGGCCAGTGTCACGACATCCAATGCCTGTTTCACGACATCAAAGGCAGTTTGCTTGGCCCAGGTTTAACTTTAGGGGTGTGTTGCGACATCCTCTAGCTGTGTCGCGACACCAAAGACAGTCTTGGAATTCTTGTATTCAGCTCCCTATGTTGCGACATTGGACTATTGTGTTGCAACATGGCGGCCAGCCTTGAGCTTTTATGCCTTTGACTGATGTCCTGCACACTCACTAAGTACGTTATCCCTCCTTTAGGCCTCATTCGACCCTTAAGGTCATAAACTGACTCAAATTACACTTTTTATTGAATTAAAACTAAATTAGAAAAACTACTTAAAACATAACATAATTGCTCGTTTTCAAGCTCATTAAGTATGAAAACTAGTTTAATCTGCTACAACGAATTACGACAGATTAGTAATCTTTCTAGCTCTTCTGTACCTTTTAATGTAAGAAACATGAAGGAAAATTTGAGGATTTTAGTGTAATTTATTTTGAACTGTGATGGTTTAAGTTGTTGCTAGCATTTAAAACTCCTCTGCATGCATATGAATTAAGGTTTTCTTACATATGTATGCTTTCGTTTTGATCTTTATATAGTTGTTATGCTTAGCTAACCAAGAAGAAGGAGACCAAAGTGATAAAGAGAAGGCTAAGCAAGTGTAAGTTGTGTCAATGCCAGGTATTTTGTTGATGAGTTTCTGAACTCAAATCCTCAGTGTTTGTTTTATGTATATCAATATTATGTTGTTGTGGTATATTTGACTTCATGTCCTGTTGATGATAAGAAGTTGAATTATTATAGGATGTGTCGAAACCATTTTAAAAAGTTTGATTTTAGAAACGGGGATCGACTTGTAAAAACAAAAATGGAGTCGCCACCAATCTTTTTTTACTTAGGTTTGGATCACCTTGAAAATCATTTATTTTAAAATACTTATTTTGGCCCACGAAAAACAAGAAAAATGCGTTCGGGAGTCGGTTACGTATGAGGAAGGGTTAGCACCCTCATAACGCCCAAAAATTGGTACCAAATCGATAATATCATGTCCTAATATTGAAATTTTGAAAAATTTAGAAAATGGTCCTTTTTAGTTGAAAAGAAAACCCAGACTTACCTATCTTCAAAGAAATAAAACACCATACCCAGTAAGTTAGGATATAACATCTCATGACCTTGAAACTAAGTACGTCTTTATTTTAGAAAATTCCTACCTCGAGACGCAAAACGTCGTACCCAGTAAGTTAGGACACAACGCTTTGAATTCCCAAGAATAGGTTTTTTGATTTGAAATTGGTAAATCTCAGTTTTTGTTTAAAAAAAAAGGGATATATGATACCTAAAGTTTCACGAGAAAAATCGAACCCAGTAAGTTAGGGCAAAATTCTTCTCGAAATTCCCCAAATATCACATATCACCGTATTTTTTGAAAACCATTTAAATAAAATGTGTCAATTCAAAAGATTTTATAAAAACAATGGTTTGAATAAGATATTATATGAATACATTGCCACATACATGCTAAATAACGATTTATCATAAATACAAATTATAACAACAATTACTTCTAATAAATAAATTAAAGAAAGAATAACATAAACAACAAATGATATAAATAGTAAAATAATTATACTAAAGCATATAATTAATAAGTGAATAAAAATAAACAAATATGAGATATAATGCAGTAAATAATCAAAGAAAAAAATAATATAAACTTTACATACATGTGAGATAAAATAACAATATAGAATGAATTATAAAAAAAACGAATTAATATGCGAAAATGTTATGAAGTAGTCAAAATAGTTTTTATATATATAAAAAAAGTAAAATATTATTAGATAAATAAAAATAATATATAACTTTAAAGAAAACTATATTTTAAATCTAATAGTTTAATATATATATTTCAAATAAAAATAACATATATAATATAAGTTTATGCAAAGTATAGTTTTAAAAGTAATATATAATATTATATAATAATACAAAAATTTTAAAAGATATATAATCTATGACTAATATACAAATATAAAGATATATATAATATAAATAATAAAATAAAATAAAATAATACATAATAATAATTACATATATATATAAAGGTAAAAACACATATGAATTTATACTATTAATAGATTAATATACAAATAATAAAATATATATAAGAAAATTTAGTAATTCGATACAGTATTAGGATAATAAAAAAAACAATTTAAAAAATAAATAGAGAAATAAGGATTAAATAGAAAATAAAACAAATGTGAAGGGATTAAATTAAAACACACGTTAAATCACAGGGACTAATATGGCAATTGTGCCTTTATTTCAAAACGGTGTTGTTCCGATTTTGGTCTTTAAACTGCCCGAGGGACTAAATTGAAACAAAAAACAAATTTTGGGGTTAATTTAATAAATAACAAAAATGTAGATTGGACTGAATTAAAATTAAAAAAAATTGCGGAAGGACCGAAAGGGAAATTATACCATTTAACAAAAACGCGCTGATCCTTCCCGGGTATTCGGGTCAACGCGCGGATCCTAAAGCCTAAACGACGTCGTTTTGTGCTTATTTGATTAAGCAAAAACGGCACCGTTTTCCATTATTATATAAGTTTTAAAAAAAAAAGGCTGAAAGTCATTTTGAAACTAGGTTTAAAAAAAAAAATTCAGAGAAACTCTCTGAAATCCTCTGAAGCCCTTCAGAGGCTCCGATCGCCGGACTTCAGACTCTTGTCCTCACGCGCCACACGCGCCATCCCAAGCGGTGGCCCAAAGGTAAAAAATCTTCGCCTCTTTTTTTATAAACTGTTTTGTGTATGATATATGCGGGGATCGAAGGAGAAAAACAAAAAAAAAATATAAAAGAAAGAGCGCAATATCACCTCCGTATTTGTGAAAATTTGTTCCTTTTTTATTTCTGTATATTTTCTGTTTCTCCCTCCCCGTTTACAAGCTTTTGTAAGGCTTTTATAGCCTTCAAAATAAAAAATAAAAAGAAAATAAAACTTGTTGCCATTTTTGCTGTGATTTGTTTCCTTTCCTTTTGCAGGTGGACGAAAGTAGCGGCGGTGATGCGCGATTCGCGAGGATTACGGCGCTATCGAGGGAACAAGGGTGGCTGGAGTGCTTGCGGCGCCTAGGTGGGTCATTGGCTCTTGCGGCACTGCTGAGATAGAGGCTTGCGGCGCCTAGGGTTTTCAGAAACCCTAGGCCACTGAGAATGTTTAGTGTTTGGGCCCTTTTGGGCCATTTCGATTTTAGGTCGTGTGCTGCTTTTGGGTAGGATTTGGATGTTGGGTTTAGTCTGTTTTGGTATGGGTAGGTAATTGGGTTACTGGTGGGGTGTACCAGGTTTTAACATTTGGGTTTGGGATTTAAGCCCGTTTATTTGTAAAATGGACTGTAATTAAAAACTAGACTTTTTTTATTTTATTTTTCCTTTTTTGGGTTTTTTATTGCTAATATGGGCCCGGGCAAAATGGGTTACTACAACTGCCCCTCTTTGCTCATTGTCGTGTAATGAGAATAGAGCAAAGACTATAAAAAGGACCAATTTTGCCTGGTCTTTTCCAAGCCTCGATTTCTCGGTCCTCGTATTCTTCAAATGGCTTCCAACTCCACTGCAACTTCAACGGTATTTGGAACTTCATCTTGACTTCAATAAGTCTGATAGCTTCTATCTGTTTCACTGCAACTTCATGAAGGTAGTATCCACTATCTTTTGATCTGCTCTACTGCAAACTCAGGGAGACAAGATCTGATGTTTTCGATCTAGTTCTTGCAACTTCAAGAATGCCAGATCTGCTATTTTAATCTGCTCCCTGCAATTTCAGGGATTTCCAGCCTAATGCCTTCGATCTGCTTCCTGTAACCTTAGGAATGCCAAATCTGCTATTTTAATCTGCTCCCTGTAATTTCAGGGATTGCCAAACTAATGTCTTCGATCTGCTTCCTGCAACTTCAAGAATGCCAAATTTGCTATCTTAATCTGCTCCCTGCAACTTTAGGGTTCGCCAGATTAATGTCTTCGATCTGCTTCCTGCAACCTCAGGAACGCCAAATCTGCTATCCTCAATCTGCTCCCTGCAAACTCAGGGATCGCCAGACTGATGTCTTTGATCCGCTTCCTGCAACTTCAGGAATGCCAGATCTGCTATCTTCAATCTGCCCATGCAACTCCAGGGATGCCAGACTGATGTCTTCGATCTGCTCCTGCAACTTCAGGAACGCCAAATCTGCTATCCTCAATCTGCTCCCTGCAAACTCAGGGATCACCAGACTGATGTCGTTGATCTGCTTCTTGCAACTTTAGGAATGCCAGATCTGCTATCTTCAATCTGCCCATGCAACTTCAGGGACGCCAGACTGATGTCTTCGATCTACTCCTGCAACTTCAGGAATGCCAGATCTGCTATCTTCAATCTGCCCCTGCAACTTCAGGGATGCCAGATTGGTATCTTCAATCTGCTCCCTGCAAACTTAGGGATGCCAGATTGGTATCTTCGATCTGCTTCCTACAACTTCAGGAATGCCAGATCTACTATCTTCAATCTGCTTCCTGCAAACTCAGGAATGCCAGATTGGTATCTTCAATCTGCTCCCTACAAACTCAGGGATGCCAGATTGGTATCTTCAATCTGCTCCTACAAACTCAGGGATGCCAGATTGGTATCTTCGATCTGCTCCTGCAACTTCAGGAATGCCAGATCTGCTATCTTCAATCTGCTTCCTGCAAACTCAGGAATGCCAGATTGGTATCTTCGACCTGCTTCCTGCAAACTCAGGAACGCCAGATCTGCTATATTCAATCTACTTCCTGCAAACTCAGGAATGCCAGACTGATGTCTTCGATTTACTTCCTGCAAACTCAGGCATGCCATATCTGCTATATTCAATCTGCTTCCTGCAAACTCAAGAATGCCAGATTGGTATCTTCGATCTACTTCTTGCAGCTTCAGGAATGCCAGATCTACTATCTTCAATTTGCTTCCTGCAAACTCAGGAATGCCAGATTGGTATCTTCAATCTGCTCCCTGCAAACTCAGGGATGCCAGATTGGTATCTTCGATCTGCTCCTGCAACTTCAGGAATGCTAGATCTACTATCTTCAATCTACTTCCTGCAAACTCAGGAATGCCAGATTGGTATATTCGACCTGCTTCCTGCAAACTCAGGAACGCCAGATCTGCTATATTCAATCTGCTTCCTACAAACTCAGGAATGCCAGACTGATGTCTTCGATCTGCTTCCTGCAAACTCAGGAACGCCAGATTTGCTATATTCAATCTGCTTCCTGCAAACTCAGGAATGCCAAACTAATGTCTTCGATCTACCCTACTACATTGTCCTCTAAGGGACATAACCTGTAGAATGGGCATATGCTTATGCAAGATGATTAGGATGTTATGATCAGAATAAATCAAATGCTCTTAATTGAATGTGTTATGAGTGACATGAATGCAACATGTCATGAAAATGATTCCTTTTAAAGGATTAGATGCAATGATTGCAATGAATCAAATGCCCCTAATGAGATTTGCTATGATGCAAAAAAATGTTATGAGTATGATTCCTACTTTAGGTGTTATCACTCATTTATTCTTCCTTTTTTGTTCATCAATCATGTTCTATTCAACAAGCTTGCCCCAATGTAATTTCTGAGTCAACTCCGCTTGAATCTTGAGAACACAAGGCTTGTACCATCTTACTATAATGAGAATTGAAACTTTTTCCATCTAACCCATTTGCACTTTTCAAGGTATAGGGTTTATTTCGATTTCAACCCATTCCACCACAATTCAGGGTTCCTTAGTTCATCACCATTCCCTGGATGTATGAGTCTGAAATTTACATGAATGCAGGGTCCCCCAACAATGATCCCCTTTTACACTTGGATTGACCTTGTTTGTCGTTTGCCAATATGGTATCACCAACGAAATTGTCTTATCCAATAAGAATCCGAAGAGATAACCATTTTCAATGTTTCCAATCCCTTAGGCTTTGTGGGTTCTAAACAATAATCCTGTTTCAAATTCTCATATTATTTAGAAGCTTCCAGAGTAATATGCGAAACTCCTTTTATGAAAGTGTTATTAGTCCATTAATCGTTATTTCAATATAAAATGCTTGAAAAAGATCACAACAATGGACATTAAAGAAATTAATCAGGAGCATAGCTCGAAGCAAATAAGTTAAACAAAGATAACCAAGGCAATAAATAAAAATTGATTGGTATATCTTAAAAAGAATAAAGTAAACAAAGATAGCAAAGGCTATAAAAGAAAATTGATTGCGGTGTTTCTCTAAAAAGAATAAAGTAATCAAAGATAGAAAATTTAAAATGGGTAAGATGGGAAACTAGGTGCCCCAGATATCGCAGTCTGAGCTTCTCTGTTCCGATTTCTTGAGGACCATTTTAAACTCAATATGTGTTCAGGGGATCCGGAGTACTTTGTCGATGCCCCAAGACGTAACATATTTCCTCATTGTTAATTCAAATGTAGCAAGACTACTGTATGCCCTACTTTTGATCAAAATTTGAGCCGCCGTTTTCGGGTTTTCAACTCAAATCCCCTTTGGTCTCAAAACGCCCTTTGCGGGTTTTCACCTTGGCCTCTCATTTTCTCTTTTTTTTTTGAAAATATTCTCAAGGCACCCTTTACAGGTTTTCACCTTGATCTTTCCTCTTTCAGGTCTGAATTCACCGGATTGGGCAAGTCTTCACCATCCATCTTGGTTAATATCAATGCTCCTTTAGAACAGGCACTACATAAGTCCTTCCCAGTTTGACATATGCTTTCTTCTAAAATCGTTTTATAGAAGAAAGGTCTTTTTCAACATCAGGTTCCCTCGTGGAATTCCCTAAAATGAACTTCTTTAACGTAAGCTCGCATCATTTGGCCGTGACGAATAGCTTTTAACCTTTTCTTCAATTAGGTTTAATTAGCAAAACGCTTCAATTCCATAAACCAATGGGTAAGATGTTGCCCCCAGCGAAGTTTCTGGCCGACGTTTAATAAGACAGAAGGTAACGGTAGCTTCTTATGCCAATCCTTACAAGTCTAAGTCACCTTTCATAGTTTTTTTTTTCAACTTTTGCTGTACTGTGATATGCTGCCTGATCTTTGGGAAAACTGTAGACTTTGACTTTGTACAGTTATGCGTGATCTTTTATGGCATTCTTTGCTGGCATCTAATCCTTTCCTTTTTTTGTTTTGGAATTTGATGACTGTCGACTTTACAATGTTGGCATATGAAGCTACTTCCACCCTCTTAGTGAAGTAGACGACAATCATGACGGTAAATTGAAGTCAACTAGAAGCGTTTGGCGAGATTGGCCCCATAATATCCATGCTCCCACATATGGAAAATTTGTGAAGAAATGGAGAAGGCACATGAATCTTGTCTTCCTCAATTCAATATTTGCGGTATGATTGATGTAATCCCCTTCCATGGTAGACCAACAGTGCCCAATCCTCATGTTTAGCCCGCGTCTTACTAGCCCAAGCATGTCCTGATATGATCGTGTGAAAACATCTTTGAATTCTTGAAAATAACTCAATGATGTCTCGCCTTAGTTCTGTGATGAGCTGGGCTACAATCTTTACCTCTTTTCTAGGCTCATAATATCGATTGACCCTTTGTAGAGTAAGGTCTGTTTTTCATCATTCTTTAAAAATCAGAAGATGGGTTACAATATCTGTCATCTTCAAAGTCCTTAGATCCCCTAAACCCATATCTTATTCAAAAAGGGAATCAGCAACAGCGTTGTTCACATCGTTGATATCTGGAGACCTAAGTATGAAGGTAAGAAATCCAAAGAATAAACGAATCTAAGGATGATTATTGGTATGGTCATGAATAAAGAATAAAAGAATATTCTAAAAAAAAGCAAAAGAATGTACAGTATGAAATAGAAAGAATAAAAGAATATGTACTAAAAAAGATGCATTTTATTGAAATAAAATTTCAGAACACAAGCCTATTTCACAAAAGGGTTCTTATTGCCTCTAGGCTTAAGGCAACAAGCGTGTTTCAAATATTACTCTAGATCCACTCTAAAAATACAATGATCCTTTCCACAGTTCCATTGTTTAAAATCTTCCAAAGTATGTAAGGGCTTGGAAACTTTTATTCCCCGATTCAAACATGCCGTTAATGCTTAGATTCCCCAACATTCCCATCGGGTCCTTGATCTCCTCAATCAAACCATGCACTAGGGTCCTGAGATCGATGCATTCTTGGATCTCCTGCCCCTTTCTATCATGGAGCTCACAATGTTTACCCCATTAATAGGAAGGTTGTGTAACGAATTTTCTACACCAGAGGGATCATCGAATTTTATGACACCCAATTTGATGAGTCTTTCGATCATCTTTTTAAAAGCGACGCAATTCTCAATCGAATGTCCTGTGATTCCCCCATGATATTCGCATTGACCATTTACGTCATACCATTTAGGGTACGAGGGCTGTATTGGTTCTATATAAAAAGGGGATATGACATGTGCGTCAAACAGAACTCGGTACAATTCCCTGTACGTGACTGAATAGGTGTGAACTGAGGTTTCTCTGAGTTCGGTCTTAAATTGGGTTCTTGCCTTGGGGAGACTCGATGTCTGGTAATTACTATCCTTGGCTGGCTTACTGTAATCGGCTCTAAATAGCCCTCCGCTTTATTTTCCTTTTTCTTCAGGGCTTTTAAAGTACCCTCTCCTTTTCCTTTTATTTCTGCCAGTACCACCGGTTTGGCTTGATCATCATCCGGGTTAATAGCTGAACCCCTCAGGATGTTCAATAGGGCTGAAGTACCAGTATTACATTGGGGTCCAATAATGACAGGTAACCCACGCAAATGCACGCCTGGTTGAGTCGGAACACCTATTGGCGAACAAACAATGTCCTCATCATCCACACTGTTGACCACTTGGCCACTCCTTTTTCCAAGTTCTTCGGATAGTAACTGGGTTAACTGGTCAATCACATTCTCTTGGAATTCCCGCATTTCTTGTTGAATCTCGGTCAATTTCCCCTGCATCTACATTTGCACTTGCTCTATTCTCTCCAACCTTTGTTCCATGTTTTCCAGGTTAACTGAAATATTTTTACCTAATTAGGGCCCTTTTGTAAAAGTCTAATGCAAATGATGCGATGTAATGCTAATGTATGAATGCAAAGAGGCATCGATTCTGATTCAACTTCATTTTAGAAAACTTTATTAGAAAACAAAATCCTTTACATAAAACGGACTACCATATGCTTTCGCCTTAAGTCCTAAAGTTTTTATTTTCCCAAACAATGGAGCTAGCTCTTGACTATGATCAGATTGTAGCTCATACTTCCTACTCAACGTATTAGCCTATGCTGCCAAAGTCTGTAGATGATCAGCTGCCTCTCGAATCTAGACTATTGCTTCACCCATGAGGCAATCTCGACTTCTAACTTGATCTTGAGAATGGTGAAACTCTTCTTTCCAACGCCATTCTCTTGTTTCAAGAAGCTCGATTCGAAGTTCACAACTGTGCAATGCTGCTTCTAACTTACCTTTCAGGCTTGACTTTAACTCGATCGCGAGATTATAGCTTCGATGGTGATGAAGAGACCGTCCAAGAATAGCATTGATCCTCAGAAGAAGATTTGTAAAGTATTGATCATACACCCTAGCTGGTGCCATACATTGAGTCACAATGCCATACTCAGAAAGATTCTTCCGCTTCCATGGCCCATAAAGATCAGAATCTTTCCTATCAAGGAGCAGACAAAGAAAGAACTGCAGTGCTCCAGGAAGTTTAGATTGTATCTGTTCAAACATTTTTCCAACTCTAACCACAGTTGAAAAGCATCTATTCTGGTTCATCTCATTGAATATATCAAATGGGGGATCGATACAAATTCCTTTTATTTCTCCACAACGAATCAAATCCCTTGCAATGTTGTTTGGATCACAACGAGAAGCCGAGAAGTCATCATAAGCAAAATTCTTTCCATCCAAATAATTTCTGTAGGTCTCATGCACTCTGTTAATCACTTTCCTTCCCACACTCTTACCATCCACAAGGCGACCGTCTTCATATGAAAGAGAAACGCTGTAATGGTAGAAGTGTCCATCCGTACTTCCCACGCTCACTTTGAAGTGATTGGTGAGTATAATTACCTCGCCTTGCCATAGGATGTCGTACAATCTTCTTTGCTTCCGATTCTGCTTTGATTGGAACAATCATTAGGAAGCACAGCTGGCTGAGGAGGCAGGGATTTTAGTGCTGCCCTATTTCCCTCTTGCTCAAATGAATCCATACCCTTCTTTCTCTAATTGCCTTTGCTCTAACCATATACTAACGACTGCATTGTCTTCCACTTTATCAAGGAATTTATTCTCCATAACCAGCTTTCTAACTTAGAAACTAACCGTGAATCGATACCTCTTAAAGTATGAAATGATATGCACAAAAGAATAAAACACAACAAGTTAATATTATGGAATATAAAGCAAGTAAAATAAACAAACACCTATTTGGGTGACCACTAAGGTTTGACATAGTTCTACCTAAGGTGGGTTCTTAGGGTTCACTATATGCAGTTTAGTTCTAAGGTTGAGGTACCCGAACAGTGAGATTCTCGATCCTCACCCATTATAGGCTCATACGGACCGAGTTCGGTTCAGGGGAATACATTTCCCTATGGCTATGCGGAGGTGAAAACCTCACGAAGACATAGGTACGGATGTATCCTGGAAGCAGTCCACTAGCCCCTACAGAGGTGAAAACCTCATGAAAGCATAGTTTCTCACTCCCACTTAAGGGTGCGACCACAAAGGTCATGCAAATGCAATGCAAAGATATTAAAAAAAATAAAATCACATGCAATAAAAAAGAATGATGATTTTTTCAAAGCAGAATTTCAAATTTGCAACAATAGGACATGAAATTATCGACTTTGCGGCCTGACTCTCTTATTGGTCCCCAGCGGAGTCGCCAAGCTGTCGAAACCATTTTAAAAAGTTTGATTTTCGAAACAGGGATCGACTTGTAAAAACGAAAATGGAGTCGCCACCAATCTTTTTTTACTTTGGTGTTATTGGATCACCTTGAAAATCGTTTATTTTAAAATACTTATTTTGGCCCATGAAAAACAAGAAAAATGGGTTCGGGAGTCGGTTACGTATGAGGAAGGGTTAGCACCCTCATAACGCCCAAAAATTGGTACCAAATCGATAATATCATGTCCTAATATTGAAATTTTGAAAAATTTAGAAAATGGTCCTTTTTAGTTGAAAAGAAAACCCAGACTTACCTATCTTCAAAGAAATAAAACACCATACCCAGTAAGTTAGGATATAACATCTCATGACCTTGAAACTAAGTACGTCTTTATTTTAGAAAATTCCTACCTCGAGACGCAAAACGTCGTACCCAGTAAGTTAGGACACAACGCTTTGAATTCCCAAGAATAGGTTTTTTGATTTGAAATTGGTAAATCTCAGTTTTTTTTTAAAAAAAAAGGGATATGTGATACCTAAAGTTTCACGAGAAAAATCGAACCCAGTAAGTTAGGGCAAAATTCTTCTCGAAATTCCCCAAATATCACATATCACCGTATTTTTTGAAAACCATTTAAATAAAATGTGTCAATTCAAAAGATTTTATAAAAACAATGGTTTGAATAAGATATTATATGAATACATTGCCACATACATGCTAAATAACGATTTATCATAAATACAAATTATAACAACAATTACTTCTAATAAATAAATTAAAGAAAGAATAACATAAACAACAAATGATATAAATAGTAAAATAATTATACTAAAGCATATAATTAATAAGTGAATAAAAATAAACAAATATGAGATATAATGCAAGAAATAATCAAAGAAAAAATAATATAAACTTTACATACATGTGAGATAAAATAACAATATAGAATGAATTATAAAAAAAAGCGAATTAATATGCGAAAATGTTATGAAGTAGTCAAAATAGTTTTTATATATATAAAAAAGTAAAATATTATTAGATAAATAAAAATAATATATAACTTTAAAGAAAACTATATTTTAAATCTAATAGTTTAATATATATATTTCAAATAAAAATAACATATATAATATAAGTTTATGCAAAGTATAGTTTTAAAAGTAATATATAATATTATATAATAATACAAAAATTTTAAAAGATATATAATCTATGACTAATATACAAATATAAAGATATATATAATATAAATAATTAAATAAAATAAAATAATTCATAATAATAATTACATATATATATAAAGGTAAAAACACATATGAATTTATACTATTAATAGATTAATATACAAATAATAAAAAATATATAAGAAAATTTAGTAATTCGATACAGTATTAGGATAATTAAAAAAAACAATTTAAAAAATAAATAGAGAAATAAGGATTAAATAGAAAATAAAACAAATGTGAAGGGATTAAATTAAAACACACGTTAAATCACAGGGACTAATATGGCAATTGTGCCTTTATTTCAAAACATCGTCGTTCCGATTTTGGTCTTTAAACTGCCCGAGGGACTAAATTGAAACAAAAAACAAATTTTGGGGTTAATTTAATAAATAACAAAAATGCAGATTGGACTGAATTAAAATAAAAAAAAATTGCAGAAGGACCGAAAGGGAAATTATACCATTTAACAAAAACGCGCTGATCCTTTCCGGGTATTCGGGTCAACGCGCGGATCCTAAAGCCTAAACGACGTCGTTTTGTGCTTATTTGATTAAGCAAAAACGGCGCCGTTTTCCATTATTATATAAGTTTAAAAATAAAAAAGGCTGAAAGTCATTTTGAAACTAGGTTTAAAAAAAATATTCAGAGAAACTCTCTGAAATCCTCTGAAGCCCTTCAGAGGCTCCGATCGCCGGACTTCAGGCTCTTGTCCTCACGCGCCACACGCGCCATTCCAAGCGGTGGCTCCTCTTTTTTTATAAACTGTTTTGTGTATGATATATGCGGGGATCGAAGGAGAAAAAAAAAAGAAAGAGCGCAATATCACCTCCGTATTTGTGAAAATTTATTCCCTTTTTATTTCTGTATATTTTCTGTTTCTCCCTCCCCATTTACAAGCTTTTGTAAGGCTTTTATAGCCTTCAAAATAAAAAATAAAAAGGAAATAAAACTTGTTGCCATTTTTGCTGTGATTTGTTTCCTTTCCTTTTGCAAGTGGACGAAAGTTGTAACCCCCCAAACCCGGCCCATGCGTTATGACCGGATCTGACATGTCACATGAGAAAAAAAAAACATGTTAAATCCTTTTTATTTGTACTAAAATAGGTATTATTTTGTTATAATCAAGAAAACAAGTATGATTTGAAATATTTGATAAAGTACTACTAACCTCGAAGGTTGATTGATAAATCGATAATTTGAACTAGAGATCTTATAAACCATGACTTTTGAAAATATTGTTGATAATTCGAGAGAAAATTTCCGAGTTAAAAATATTTGTAAAAGTTTGTTATAAAATCCATTTGTTAATCTATTTTGGAAAACCTTTATTTAAATTTTTAGAAAAATCCCCATTTAAAACAATTCAAGCAATATAATAAGTACGTCAAAACATAAAGCAAAAATAAAAATATTCCAAAGGCCTTTTTACAACATAAAAACCCAAAATAGTAAAAGTAATAAAATAAACGGAAATAGAAATCTAAAGTTCCAAAAACACCATTTCTGAAGTATGACCTCCACCGAGTCATCCATGGCCCAAGTCCACTTCACTGAGCATTACCTGCAAGGGTTAAGGAAAAAGGGGTGAGTTACTAGAACTCAGTGTATAATCCCCTTACCGTCATCCACTGGGCCTGAATCCATTTAGAATTAACTTGGGCCTAAGCCCACTTACAAAATAATATTAATAAGACATGTATGCAACCCAGCCCAGCCATCCAACACACCCCCGTACCAGCCAATCACACCTGTGGGGATCAAGTCAACCCACCCCGCCAATCACACCAATTCGCAGGCAAGTTGCCATTTATAATATTTTTATTATGGCCAAGCCACCGATATCATACGTAAACATTTTTAATAAACATTTTATTGTGGCAATTCCACCAGGCTACACTTCTCTTCAACATTTTTCCCAACCCATGCAATATATAACATGCAACATACATAATAAAGCATAATATCCACATATATGTACAATAATCATTAATCCAATAATTTAATAAGATGAATAGGCCCATTATAAAACCATGTAATTTGGCCCACTAAGGCATTCTAGAAGATCGGCCCATAGGGGCATTTTGGTAATTCGGCCCATAGGGGCATTTTCGTAATTCGACCCATAGGGGCATTTTCGTAATTCAACAAATTTAATACTGATTTTGACAAATCTTTTTAAAATAATATACTTTAAGCAAATTTTCTCATTTTATGCCATATTACGATTTTTAGCCGAATGATAATAACAATCTACTATTAAACATGTTACCGAATCATGGATCTACGGAATTACGGTGTGAGATTACACACCTGATTACGGTAAGTATCAAACTCTCTTCATCGTCGGCACCTATGACAACATAATACTCGATTAATCTAATGAGTGAGATTTTTATTAATCTAAATCTAAACCAAGCGATCTATTGAAACGCTTACCCTTGATATCGTGAACGACCATGATTTGTCTATTCTCACTGGATGATGGTCCACAACCCGGTGGGAAATCTCGAATCGCCGATACCGCTCTACGCTTGAACTTAGGAGTAGGAATCACAAATCCACTCCTTTTGTGTTCTTCAATCACTTTTCCTTTCAAATTGGTTCCACTTGCCTCCATTGGAAAAAGTCGTAATCAAAAACGATATTACGATGATATAAAACGATTGTCTAAGGAAAAAGGTTCGGCTTACCACTTTTTCCGTATGAACAACAAGTGGATAGATCGAGCGATTTAGTCCCTAAAAAAATAAACGATTAGTCACAACCACTATTCCGTTTAGCAACTAACCGGTCAACGAAAAAGATTAAAATGAACCATGACGAATCCCTTACCTTAATGATGATGAATCCGATTTCTATCGATTGACTTATGGCTACGGATGAGACAAGATTATGAGAATTGACTTTCCTCTATAACACTACACTAGAAGAAAAACATGATTTAAGAGAGTAGGAGAGATATATTTTGATAAAGAAACAAAGTGAAATACCGATTAATGATGGACACACATATTCGGTTAGGAAGAAAAAGAAAATGAAGATGAAAAGAGGGGAATGAAGTCACTTACCAATTCGGTCAAGAAAGGAGTGTCCAGCACAAAATAAAAAAGAAAAGAAGAAGAGATTAGGTGTTAATAGGTTCGGCTAGTGAAGAGAAAAGAGAAAAAGAGACAAAAAAGAAGTGTTAGGGAGTTTCGGTTGACACCTAAATGAAAATGATCAAAATGGTCAAGATGATCAATATGAGATGGGTGTTTCGGCAACAAGGGAAGAATGAGTATAGATGGATTGAGATTTTCGGCAGAACAAGGGAACAAGATGAACAAAATGCAAAGAGAATTTTGGCCAAAACAAAGGAAGAGAGTTGGGAAGAGAAAACACCAATATGCTAAAAAGAAAGTAGGCCTTCCAAGCACTAATTTGCCAAATGACTAATGAAGAATTCGGCTACCCAAAACCCCCTCTCAAACCGTGTATCATCTTTACCAAAAGATGAACATTGACCAAATAAAATCTTTCCAAAACACCTTCCACACTATAAGCCAACATGTTCCCTTCTCTTTCCTTTTCTTTCATTTCATTCCTTGTTTTTCCCTTGTTTTCCTCCTTACCATATTCCCTTAGCCATCTTTCCATAAATAAAAAGTCTCCATTACCAAAAATACTATCATGGCCGACACTTAGGGAAGGAACACAAAAATAAATCCCAAAATTTGCACTAGGTGGGATTCGAACTCCACCCCTCAAGCCCATACATGCAACGCCACACCACTCCTCTACTAGCTTCACTTGTGCTAGCAAAATGCACACTTATTTCCTTAAGCCTTGATGCCACTTACCTTCTCTCCTTAAAGTGCTTAAACACAAAAATTCTACTAAGGCCCAACTCAACCCCGAGCCTTCTTAGGACCTTAAAACATACACAATTTATAATTTAACTAGCCTAATGCAAGATATAATGCAACACAATAAAATTCTAAATTTTAGGATGTTACAATTCTACCCCCCTTAAAGAAATTTTGGCCTCGAAATTTACCTGATTAGAAGAGATGAGGATATTGTTGCCGAATCGCGTCGTCTGGCTCCCATGTAGCTTCCTCTGATCCGTGATTACGCCATAATACTTTGACTAACGGTACCGACTTCCTTCTCAACACCTTAACGCCCCGATCTAAAATCTGTACTGGCTCATCTTTAAAAGACAAGTCAGGTCTTAACTCAACTTCCTCCACTGGTACAACATGAGATGGATCCGAACGATAACGCCTTAACATAGAGACATGGAATACACTATGTATCTGACTTAAATCAGGAGGTAACTCAAGCTGATAAGCCACAGGCCCAACACGTTTCAATACACGGTATGGTTCGATGAACCTAGGGCTCAACTTGCGCTTTCGCCCAAATCTAAAGATCTTTTTCCAAGGTGAGACCTTCAAAAAGACCTGATCACCCACCGCAAATTCTATATCCTTACACTTCAGATCTGCGTACGATTTTTGTCTATCCGAAGCTTCTTTTAACCGAGCCCAAATTACCTTGACTTGTTCCTCCATCTCCGAGATCAACTCAGGACCCAATAACTGTCACTCCCCCAGCTCAGTCCAACAAGTAAGGGTACGACACCTACGACCATACAGCACCTCGTAGGGTGCCATCTGGATGCTGGATTGGTAGCTGTTGTTGTATGCAAACTCTGCCAACGGTAGAAAATCTTCCCAACTACGCCTGAAGTCAATTACACAGCCCCTCAACATGTCTTCCAGAATCTGGATAACCCTCTCCGAATGGCTATCAGTCTGCGGATGAAACGCCGTGCTGAAATTCAACCTTGTACCCAAAGCTTCATGTAGAGCCTTCCAAAATTGTGATGTAAACCTAGGATCCCTGTCCGATATGATAGACACTGGTATCCCATGTAACCTCACGATCTCTGCTACATACAACTTGGCCAACTTCTGCAATGAATAATCCATACGAACAGGTAGGAAATGAGCAGTCTTCGTCAACCGATCCACTATCACCCATACAGAATCTTTCTTAGTAGGCGTTAAAGGTAACCCACTAACAAAGTCCATCGTTATCCTTTCCCATTTCCATAATGGGATTTTCACCGGTTGTAGCAACCCTGATGGCAATTGATGTTCTGCCTTCACCTGCTGACATGTTAAGCACTTACTCACGAAATCAGTAACCTCCCGTTTTAACCCTGGCCACCAATACTGCTCACGAAGGTCTCGATACATTTTGTTTCCCCTGGGGTGCATAGCATATGGGCTACTATGCGCCTCACGCAGAATCATTTGTCTCAATTCTGAATCCTTGGGCATACAAACTCTTCCACGGAAACACAATACTCCATCACCATTCAATCCAAAATCCCCTATCTCACCACCTTCCACTTGCGTGTCGAGAACCCAACGCTTCATCTAACAACCTTTTCCTTAACTGATGGTACCCATACAGCTTCACCTGAAGTTCGGCTAATAAGCTACCATCTTCATAAAGGCTGAGATGAGCGAACATCGCTCTCAAATCCGATAGCACTTTACGACTTAACGCATCTGCCACCACGTTAGCCTTTCCTGGATGATACTCGATTAAGAAGTCATAATCTTTCAACAGTTCTATCCACCTCCGCTGTCTTAAGTTCAACTCCTTCTGGGTAAAGAGGTACTTCAGACTCTTATGATCCGTATAGATAATCGACTTCTCACCATACAGATAGTGTCTCCAAATCTTCAGAGCAAACTCTACTGCAGCTAACTCCAAATCATGAGTGGGATAGTTTACCTCATGCGGCCTCAATTGACGAGATGCATAAGCCACCACTTTTCCCCCTTGTATCAACACACATCCCAAGCACGTGTGTGACACATCACAATAAACAATAAACTCCTTACCAGCCTCAGGTTGAATCAATACTGGTGCTTCTGTCAGGATCTTTTTCAATTTCTCAAAACTCTCTTGCTGCTTATCTGACCATACAAACGGTACTCCCTTACGCAATGCGGCTTAGTTGGGGTGCAAAGAATCAACGAAAACCCCTCAACGAAACGCTCAGTAATACCCAAACCAAACCTAGAAAACTCGAATTTACGCCATCGACTTTGGTGGCTTCCAGTCCAACACAGCTTCGACCTTCCGGGGATCAACTTTGATTCCTTCAGCAGACACAACATGCCCCCAAAAGGTCACTTCCTTTAGCCAAAATTCACACTTACTGAATTCGGCATACAGTTGCTTCTCCTTAGTGTCTGCAATGCAACTCGTAGATGCGAATCATGCTATTCTTCAGTCTTTGAGTACACCAAGATGTCATCTATGAACACCACCACAAACCGGTCTAGATATGGTTGAAAAACCCGGTTCATCATGTCCATAAATGCAGCTGGTGCATTAGTCAACCCGAACGGCATCACCAAGAACTCGTAATGCCCATAACGAGTTCGAAACGCAGTCTTATGAATATCAGCCTCCTTGACCTTAAGCTGGTGATATCCCGATCTCAAGTCTATCTTCGAGAAAATTGAAGCTCCTCGTAACTGATCGAACAGATCATCGATCCTCGGTAACGAATACTTGTTCTTGATCATTAACTTATTCAATTGTCTATAATCGATGCACATACGCATCGACCCATCCTTCTTCTTAACAAACAAAACTGGCACTCCCCACGGTGAAACACCTAGTCGAATGAATCCGCGATCTAACAATTCCTGAATTTGAGCTTTAAGCTCTGCTAGCTCCTTCGGCGCCATTCTATAAGGAGCAATGGACACCGGAGCCGTTCCTGGCAACAGCTCAATGCCAAACTCTACTTCTCGATCCGGAGGCAATCCAGGTCGTCCATAATCTACTCCACTGCCTCAAGCCAGTATTCCTCTACACTTGGGGCTACACCTGAAATACCCCTAAAAACTTTAGCTCCATTTGATCTAAGTCGCTCCGATATCGATCCACGAGCTACCGACCCAGTTCTTGCACCAGCAACCCTTTCCAGAACTCGCAACATTGCTTGGGATAGAGCATTGTCCTCTCTCATACGATCGTGTGACCCAGCTTCAGTCACTGGTGACGCAGGGGTGTCCATCTCCGGCATATGTCCCGATGCCTCAAACACAACTCTAGCACCTCGACCTCTACCACGGCCACGTCTACCGCGTCCACGTCCTCTAGCGCTCATATTTGCTAATTCGATTTAATCTGATTAAGAGTCTTATGAATCAGTATGCTATTTCAGTATTTATTAAACAATATTTTATGAAGTATAGGAAGTAAAGTCATTTTCGCAAAACGCATCCTATAGTCTAAATCTCTATAGTTTCAGCTCCTAAAACTAAAAGTTCTAGAGTATTTCTACAGTCATACCATAATAATCATAATCATAAAATGATATCATATACTTACTTGACTCGGTGCCGGATACCCGTGGTGCCATACTTCCTTCAAAACGTGCATTTATAACTTAAAATTCAAACAGCTTTGGAAAACGCTTTTGAACCCAAACCACAGCCGAGTTTTGCAACTAGGCTCTGATACCATAAAATGTAACACCCCAAACCCAGTCCATGCATTATGACCGGATCTGACATGTCACGTGAGAAAAAAAAACATGTTAAATCCTTTTTATTTGTACTAAAATAGGTACTATTTTGTTATAATCAAGAAAACAAGTTTGATTTGAAATATTTGATAAAGTACTACTAACCTCGAAGGTTGATTGATAAGTCGATAATTTGAACTAGAGATCTTATAAACCATGACTTTTGAAAATATTGTTGATAATTCGAGAGAAAAATTCTGAGTTAAAAATATTTGTAAAAGTTTGTTATGAAATCCATTTGTTAATCTATTTTGGAAAACCTTTATTTAAATTTTTTAAAAAATCCCCATTTAAAACAATTCAAGCAATATAATAACTACGTCAAAACATAAAGTAAAAATAAAAATATTCCAGAGGCCTTATTACAACATAAAAACCCAAAATAGTAAAAGTAATAAAATAAACAGAAATAGAAATCTAAAGTTCCAAAAACACCATTTCTGAAGTATGGCCTCCACCGAGTCATCCATGGCCCAAGTCCACTTCATCGAGCATTACCCGCAAGGGTTAAGGAAAAAAGGGGTGAGTTACTAGAACTCGCATATAATCCCCTTACCGTCATCCACTGGGCCTGAATCCATTTAGAATTAACTTGGGCCTAAGCCCACTTACAAAATAATATTAATAAGACATGTATGCAACCCAAATGACCATCCAACACACCCCCGTACCAGCCAATCACACCTGTGGGGATCAAGTCAACCCACCCCGCCAATCACACCAATTCGCAGGCAAGTTGCCATTTATAATATTTTTATTGTGGCCAAGCCACCGATATCATACGTAAACATTTTTAATAAACATTTTATTGTGGCAATGCCACCAGGCTACACTTCTCTTCAACATTTTTCCCAACCCATGCAATATATAACATGCAACATACATAATAAAGCATAATATCCACATATATGTACAATAATCATTAATCCAATAATTTAATAAGATGAATAGGCCCATTATAAAACCTTGTAATTTGGCCCACTAAGGCATTCTAGAAGATCGGCCCATAGGGGCATTTTGGTAATTTGGCCCATAGGGGCATTTTCGTAATTCGGCCCATAGGGGCATTTTCGTAATTCAACAAATTTAATACCGATTTTTACAAATCTTTTAAAAATAATGTACTTTAAGCAAATTTTCTCATTTTATGCCATATTGCGATTTTTAGCCGAATGATAATAACAATCTACTATTAAACATGTTACCGAATCATGGATCTACGGAATTACGGTGTGAGATTACACACCTGATTACGGTAAGTATCAAACTCTCTTGATAGTCGGCACCTATGACAACATAATACTCGATTAATCTAATGAACGAGATTTTTATTAATCGAAATCTAAACCAAGCGATCTATTGAAACGCTTACCCTCGATATCGTGAACGACCACGATTTGTCTATTCTCACCGGATGATGGTCCACAACCCGGTGGGAAATCTCGAATCACCGATACCGCTCTATGCTTGAACTTAGGAGTAGGAATCGCAAATACACTCCTTTTGTGTTCTCCAATCACTCTTCCTTTCAAATCGGTTCCACTTGCCTTCATTGGAAAAAGTCGTAATAAAAAACGATATTACGATGATATAAAACGATTGTCTAAGGAAAAAGGTTCGGCTTACCACTATTTTCGTATGAACAACAAGTGGATAGATCGAGCGATTTAGTCCCTAAAAAAAATAAACGATTAGTCACAACCACTATTCCATTTAGCAACTAACCGGTCAACGAAAAAGATTAAAATGAACCATGACGAATCCCTTACCTTAATGATGATGAATCCGATTTCTATCGATTGACTTATGGCTACGGATGAGACAAGATTATGAGAATAAACTTTCCTCTATAACACTACACTAGAAGAAAAACATGATTTAAGAGAGTACGAGAGATATATTTTGATAAAGAAACAAAGTGAAATACCGATTAATGATGGACACACATATTCGGTTAGGAAGAAAAAGAAAATGAAGATGAAAAGAGGGGAATGAAGTCACTTACCAATTCGGTCAAGAAAGGAGTGTCCAACACAAAAGAAAAAAGAAAAGAAGAAGAGATTAGGTGTTAATAGGTTCGGCTAGTGAAGAGAAAAGAGAAAAAGAGACAGAAAAGAAGTGTTAGGGAGTTTCGGTTGACACCTAAATGAAAATGATCAAAATGGTCAAGATGATCAATATGAGATGGGTGTTTCGGCAACAAGGGAAGAATGAGTATAGATGGATTGAGATTTTTGGCAGAACAAGGGAACAAGATGAACAAAATGCAAAGAGAATTTTGGCCAAAACAAAGGAAGAGAGTTGGGAAGAGAAAACACCAATATGCTAAAAAGAAAGTAGGCCTTCCAAGCACTAATTTGCCAAATGACTAATGAAGAATTCGACTACCCAAAACCCCCTCTCAAACCGTGTATCATCTTTACCAAAAGATGAACATTGACCAAATAAAATCTTTCCAAAACACCTTCCACACTATAAGCCAACATGTTCCCATTCTCTTTCCTTTTCTTTCATTTCATTCCTTGTTTTTCCCTTGTTTTCCTCCTTACCATATTCCCTTAGCCATCTTTCCATAAATAAAAAGTCTCCATTACCAAAAATACTATCATGGCCGACACTTAGGGAAGGAACACAAAAATAAATCCCAAAATTTGCACTAGGTGGGATTCGAACTCCACCCCTCAAGCCCATACATGCAACGCCACACCACTCCTCTACTAGCTTCACTTGTGCTAGCAAAATGCACACTTATTTCCTTAAGCCTTGATGCCACTTACCTTCTCTCCTTAAAGTGCTTAAACACAAAAATTCTACTAAGGCCCAACTCAACCCCGAGCCTTCTTAGGACCTTAAAACATACACAATTTATAATTTAACTAGCCTAATGCAAGATATAATGCAACACAATAAAATTCTAAATTTTAGGATGTTACAAAAGTAGCGGCGGTGATACGCGATTCGCGAGGATTGCGGCGCTATCGAGGGCACAAGGGTGGCTGAGTGCTTGCGGCGCCTAGGTGGGTGATTGGCTCTTGCGGCACTGCTGAGATCGAGGCTTGCGGCGCCTAGGGTTTTCAGAAACCCTAGGCCACTGAGAACGTTTAGTGTTTGGGCCCTTTTGGGCCATTTCGATTTTGGGTCAAGGTCTGTTTTGGGTAGGATTTGGATGTTGGGTTTAGTCTGTTTTGGTCTGGGTAGGTAATTGGGTTACTGGTGGGGTGTACCAGGTTTTAACATTTGGGTTTGGGCTTTAAGCCCGTTTATTTGTAAAATGGACTGTAATTAAAAACTAGACTTTTTTATATTTTATTTTTCCTTTTTTGGGTTTTTTATTGCTAATATGGGCCCGGGCAAAATGGGTTACTACAGGATGCTTTCCGTACGATTGAAGCATGCAAAGTGATGATCTACAGATGCATGTTTTGTTGTATGTAGAAGTTTGGTATGATCTGTGTTGTATTATTAACAATATATTTAGTTGAATGATTGTTATATGTCAGTTATAAAAATGAATGAGATGCGAAGTATGGAGGTATGTAATGGCGGATGGAAGTTAAAGAAATGTCATGTTGTGCACTCTGTGCCACATGTTATTGGTTTTGCAGAGGGTCAGATGGGTTGTATGGAGAATGTATACGATTGATATTTGGTTTTACGGATGTTCAGTTGGATTGTACGGAGATATAAGCGCACATGTTTATGATAACCTCTGATGAACCATAAAAGTAACATATTTAAAGCCCACATTTAATATGCTTTTGGATGATTTAAGCCTCAATTTATGCAAAAAGGTGCTCTTAATCCTTTCTTTTCATGTTTCATACTCAGGAAAGCACCCGATGACGAAAAGAAAGAGAAACGGGCTTAAAACGGACTAAATTGGGCCAAGCCACGAAATCAGCACGGCCTGGACCTCAAGCCACACGACCGTGCCTTCTTAATTATCTAGAACATGGCCTAGCCACGATTTACATGGCCGTGCCTCATCAACGGAGTCCAACACGGCCTGGCCACGATTCACACGGGCGTGTACCATGGCCGTGTCCCTGCCACGGGAAAGAGGAATTTTACTCGGATTTGGATGCTTGGAGGCAAAGAAACACATTCCCAAGTCTACTTAAACTCCCAATTAGGAATTGCACTCAAATTAGGATACTTGGAGGCCAAGTAACACATCTCAAAGCCTATATAAACACCCTAGGGGGCAACTTATTCAGAGAGTTCGACAGAAACCCTCTGTCGAGGGGAGCCCAGAGCCATCGTCTAGGGGCATCGTGCTAGGCCAGAGAAGGCAGATTTGTGGGGATTTGCTCAGGGATAGCCAGTTGATCCATCTCAAGAAGCCAGAGTTATACTCAAGATGGAGGATCTCCTCTTCAATTCCTTCAGGGGGTTTTAGGGATTTCTTATGTTTTGTTTTATCTTTTCTCTTGAGATGTTTTCCTTTATTGTTATGAACTAAACCTTCGGATACCCGAAGGGGATGAAACCTATGATGAATCTTGTTATTTGATTATTTGAATTATATGATAAATACTTAGTTTGTTCTTAATTATGTGAGCTTCATCCAATTCTAATGTGCTTAGGTGGAGGAGGAATAGACCCTGCCTAAGAGTAGATCCAACATAATTAAGCGGAGTTGATCGCACGCCTAGAGATAGGGTGATGAGATTTTGCCGGATTAGGGTGAAACCTAATATGGGAATCCACAGATCGATTTACTGCTATTATAGGGGGTTATTATAAGAGAACGAGAGTTCCACTAATTAACCTAGGGTTAGACGTTATTCGCCTCGAGAGAGGGTTTAATATACGTTAGGGAGTCTTACGGATCAAACTAAGTAAATAAATCGTATGGTTCAGTGTTAGATAACAAGTGAAGTCTAGGTGGATTCCTCCTAGGGTATCGTCTAAATCAACTGCGTTTTTCCCAAGTTATTTTCCAAATTCATTCTTCTTTTTCCCAAGTTATTTTCCAAATTCATTCTTCTTTGTCTTAGATTCTTTAGTTTAGTAGTTAATTAATTTAGATTAATAACAACTTCACTTATTTTAGGCTAAATAATAAAAAGAAAGTTAGTATTAGTACTTTTAGTTCCTTTGAGTTCGATAATCCGGTCTTGCCTAAACTATACTACTGTTCAATAGGTGCACTTGCCTTTAATCGTTGTCAGAGTTAGTTTCCAGGTTCGATCATTCTTTTATAAATTTTAAAAATCTGATTTACAGCGATCAAGTTTTTGGCGCCATTGCCGGGGAACTAAAATATTAAGAAAGCTCTATTTTTATTACTTTAGCCATTTTTTTATTTTCTGCAATTATTATTATTATTAATATTTATTATTATTATTATTACTTTGCTAAATTTTCTTTTATTTGATTTTGACAGATAGAGGAGATGGCACTGAATAACTATCAGTGGCAAGTTACGAGGACAAAGCCAACAAAAGCAGCTGATATCTACGACCTCGACCTAGTAACCAGGCTATCAAACTAGTTAGAGATGTTACATAAAAAATTTAATGGTTTATACGGTTCCTCGCAGGTACATCTAGTTATGCAGTGTGAAATAAGCGGAGGCGTGGCGAATCCTGAGTACCCACCCTACGGACATGGCATAGAAATCGAACAAGTCCACTATATGAGTAACTATTCTAAACCTCAAAATAATTTTTATAGTGACACTTATAATGCAGGTTGGAGGTACCATCCTAATTTCTCGTGGGATGATCAAAGTAGCCAAAGACAGGAACTTCCTTTAAATTTTCAACAACCACCTTACAACCAGGAAGAGGAGTCGAACCTTGAAGAGATGCTGACAAAATTTATGGCAGCTACCGATAACCATCTCCAAGACACTGAAACCACCCTTGAGACCCAACAAGCATCGATCAAAGGGATCGAGAGCCAAGTTAGGGAAGTCACCGAGTCGGTTGGGGAACTTACTAAGTCGGTTATACAACTTGCTAAGTGATCTCGTAACTACCACAAGAAAGCTTGCCACGCAATAATCAAAACTAACCCGAGTGAGCAAAATCAAGCCATTTACGATAGTGAAGGGTTAGACGAACCAAACCCAGGGGAAGAACATGTGGTAAGCGAAGGTAAGGTTGAAGTGTGCCGTGATATACCAAAACCAACAATTACAGAGTACCAACCTCGTGTGCCATATCCCGATGCAATAAAGAAAGACCACACAGAGGAAGAATTCGGTGAACTCACACTTCGTGTAGACGATGAAACAATCACTCTTCAAGCTCTTGACTCAGCTAGGACATCGAGTAATAAAGGTACGAACGTTAATTTTATTGATAACCATTTGGTTCAACCTTCTTTACAGGAAGCATCACAAAATCACCTAACTAAGCTAGATCCTAAACCTCGTACCCATAAAGAAATAATTCATGAAGAACTAAGGCTTCAGGTCGATGAACTAGATGAGTGGAAAACACACTTGAAAGAGAAACTAGGAATACACGAAGTAAAACTGAAGGAAACCCCAGACGAGCTGATAGGAACAACAAATCACTTCAAAATAGGGGATCAGGTATTGTTGAAAAAGGAAGACCCTCGAATCGCCATTTCAGACCTCAAGACAAACAAAGAAATCACTTTTGAAGTACTTAATGTCTTCCTATACGGGCCAGTCGAGGTAAGCAGTCCTAAATTCAATACTTTTGAGGTAAACACTACTCGACTTAAATTTTATATCAAAAATCGAGTTGATCGCATGAGGAAGGATTTTTACCTCCTCAAACCACCTTGACCATACGAATGAGAGGTAAAGTCTAGCTTAAGACTATAAACGAGCGCTTCTCGGGAGGCAACCCGAGCACTAACCCTATTAATTTTTACATTTTTTATTTTAATTTTATTTTTCATTTTATCACCTAACCATAAACTAACCAAGGTACAGATTTCCATGCTCACACACTTTGCACACACACGCGTCGCCGCGTAGCCATGTGGAAGCTGTAGGACAAACCACGAGACGTGCTAGTAACCGTGCATGACAAAGAATGATTTCTTTTCCCAACACAAAGTTGCGATAAAAGCCACGCCCGTGCGTCGACTTCCCGTGTGAGGTTACCGACTTATTGAGCACGGGTGAGACACTACCGTGTGCTCTACAACATTGTGAGGTTACCGACTTGACGAGCACGCAGTTAAACACGCCGTCTCTAAAGGACCGTGAGAAGAATACACGGCGTGCTCACGACCCCACGGCCGTGGTAAAACACCTAAACGCGCCCAAAATTCAAAATCACAAAAAACACGGACTGATTAAACTCGAACAAGGGCGTGGACCGTATCACTATTTAAATATTTACTTTTATTTCTATTTTTATTTTTATTTTTATTTTTATTTTCATTTTCATTTTCATTTTAATTTTAATTTTCATTTTTATTTCCTTTCTTTTATTTCCTTTATTATTTTCTTCTTGTTATTCATTTCATTTAGATTTAGCTTAGGATACAAAAGAAATTAGGATGGCTGCTTCGAGGACTCAACCAGTTTGAGACGCTTCCCCACGCTCACCTCCAATCCTATCCAGTTTCTTTTCATTGGCTTCATCCAAAATTCAAGAAGTTTCCCTTCTCTCCCCATCTTACGATTTTATGATTATTTTGATATTATCTACCTTTGTACATTGAGGACAATGTACATCTTAAGTGTGGAGGGGGTTAACTATAGTATTATTTGAAAATCCCTAAATTATGCCTTGTCTTAAAGTAAGTTTCTCATATTATGATTAGAATGAAATTTCTGATGATTTATGATTTTTATTGATATGTTTTAGATTAAGTCATTGATAATTGTGCATTGATAATTAAATTCTAAGAATACTAGAGAATCAGGCATGATAAGTCTATTTTTCAAGAATTAATTTTTTTTAGGATGTCTACCTGAATTTAAATATTACTTTGAAGTTTGAAATTTACGAGGTTGACATCAAAACACCCATAATTTTTGTGAGTTTTTGAGCCTTATAGAGCGCATATTCTTTTTCTTGCTCACTTTATTGATTATGAGTATGTCAACACTGATTTGTTATTCTAGAACTTGCATCGATTATACATGTCGAGACCATATTTTTTGATTTGATACACAGAGATGATAAAGGCACCTAGGATCTAACCCACTAACTCCATTAAAAAGCCTACCTTCACAATTAACCCCTAATGAACCCCTTTTAATCCTAACAACCCTTTTTATTGACATAACCACTAATATTAACCCAGAACCCCTTTGTTTTTGTTATCACCATTCCTTCTGACTACCCTTATATCGAGATTTGAATTGATTAGTTGCCTAATTATGAATTTTAGTAATTTATCCCTTATTATGTATTTAGTTTGTTCTTAAAAAAAACGAAGTATATTCATTATTAGTTATGCGATTAAACGAGCTTATACATTTAAAATCCGAAGATCGAAAAAAGAAGCTCGTATTATTAGTATTATTAGTTTTCAATTGATGTAATTATTATTATTAGTTCATTAGTTCTTAGTTAGGTAATTTGCCAATTCAATCTCGATTTTAACCCTCTAATTCAGCCTATTCCACACCTTAACCCTAGCCCCGTTACAACCCTAACAAAGACCTTTTGATTTGTGTTTCATCTCATATTTCAGTGGTGGAGATTTGATTTTCATGCAAGCCTATCGGATTAACTCTTCATGTTTGACTTTTGAGTGCCTAAATTTTGAACCTTAAACGCTTTGAGTGATTTGAGTGAATCTCTAGTGAGGATGTCAATCCTTGTCAATTTTGAATCAGAGGTAATTATTTAGATGAAGGGAAACACCTATGTTTTGTGCTACAAATGTATGACTTAGATTGTTTGAATCTTTAGGACTCTTTGAGTTGAATCATCCATGTATGAATTATCCTTGAATTATGATGAAACATTATCAATGACTATTATGAATTGAGGGAAGTTTGTTTTAATTATGAGTTGAGAATTTTGCTTGAGGACAAGCAAAAGCTTAAGTGTGGGGGTATTTGATGAACCATAAAAGTAACATATTTAAAGCCCACATTTAATATGCTTTTGGATGATTTAAGCCTCAATTTATGTAAAAAGGTACTCTTAATCCTTTCTTTTCATGTTTCATACTCAGGAAAGCACCCGATGACGAAAAGAACGAGAAACAGGCTTAAAACGGACTAAATTGGGCCAAGCCACGAAATCAGCACGGCCAGGACTTCAAGCCACACGGCCGTGCCTCCTTAATTATCTAGAACACGACCTAGCCATGATTTACACGGCCGTGCCTCATCAACGGAGTCCAACACGGCCTGGCCACGATTCACACGGGCGTGTACCATGGCCGTGTCCCTGCCGCGGGAAAGAGGAATTTTACTCAGATTTGGATGCTTGGAGGCAAAGAAACACAGTCCTAAGTCTACTTAAACTCCCAATTAGGAATTGCACTCAAATTAGGATATTTGGAGGCCAAGTAACACATCTCAAAGCCTATATAAACACCCTAGGGGGCAACTTATTCGGAGAGTTCGACAGAAACCCTCTGTCGAGGGGAGCCCAGAGCCATCGTCTAGGGGCGTCATGCTAGGCCAGAGAAGGCAGATTTGTGGGGATTCGCTCGTGGATAGCCGCTTGTTCCATCTCAAGAAGCCGTGAGTTATACTCAAGACGGAGGATCTCCTCTTCAATTCCTTCAGGGGGTTTTAGGGATTTCTTATGTTTTGTTTTATCTTTTCTCTTGAGATGTTTTCCTTTATTGTTATGAACTAAACCTTCGGATACCCGAAGGGGATGAAACCTATGATGAATCTTGTTATTTGATTATTTGAATTATATGATAAATACTTAGTTTGTTCTTAATTATGTGAGCTTCATCCAATTCTAATGTGGTTAGGTGGAGGAGGAATAGACCCTGCCTAAGAGTAGATCCAACAAAATTAAGCGGAGTTGATCACACGCCTAGAGATAGGGTGATGAGATTTTGCCGAATTAGGGTGAATCCTAATATGGGAATCCACAGATCGATTTACTGCTATTCTAAGGGGTTATTATAAGAGAACGAGAGTTCCACTATTTAACCTAGGGTTAGACGTTATTCGCCTCGAGAGAGGGTTTAATATACGTTAGGGAGTCTTACAGATCAAACTAAGTAAATAAATCGTATGGTTCAGTGTTAGATAACAAGTGAAGTCTAGGTGGATTCCTCCTAGGGTATCGTCTAAATCAACTGCGTTTTTCCCAAGTTATTTTCCAAATTCATTCTTCTTTTTCCCAAGTTATTTTCCAAATTCATTCTTCTTTGTCTTAGAGTCTTTAGTTTAGTAGTTAATTAATTTAGATTAATAACAACTTCACTTATTTTAGGCTAAATAATAAAAAGAAAGTTAGTATTAGTACTTTTAGTTCCTTTGGGTTCGATAATCTGGTCTTGCCTAAACTATACTACTGTTCGATAGGTGCACTTGCCTTTAATCGTTGTCAGAGTTAGTTTCCAGGTTCGATCATTCTTTTATAAATTTTAAAACTCTGATTTACAGCGATCAAGTTTTTGGCGTCGTTGCCGGGGAACTAAAATATTAAGAAAGCTCTATTTTTATTACTTTAGCCATTTTTTTTATTTTCTACAATTTATTATTATTATTATTTATTATTATTATTACTTTGCTAAATTTTCTTTTATTTGATCTTGACAGATAGAGGAGATGGCACTGAATAACTATCAGTGGCAAGTTACGAGGACAAAGCCAACAAAAGCAGCCGATATCTACGACCTCGACCCAGTAACCAGGCTATCAAACCAGTTAGAGATGTTACATAAAAAAATAATGGTTTATACGGTTCCCCGCAGGTACATCCAGTTATGCAGTGTGAAACAAGCGGAGGCATGGCGAATCCTGAGTACCCACCCTACGGACATGGCATGGAAAGCGAACAAGTCCACTATATGAGTAACTATTCTAAACCTCAAAATAATTTTTATAGTGACACTTATAATGCAGGTTGGAGGTACCATCCTAATTTCTCGTGGGATGATCAAAGTAGCCAAAGATAGGAACTTCCTTTAAATTTTCAACAACCACCTTACCAACAGGAAGAGGAGTTGAACCTTGAAGAGATGTTGACAAAATTCATGGCAGCTACCGATAACCGTCTCCAAGACACTGAAACCACCATTGAGACCCAACAAGCATCGATCAAAGGGATCGAGAGCCAAGTTAGGAAGTCACCGAGTCGGTTGGGGAACTTACTAAGTCGGTTATACAACTTGCTGTCGATCTCGTAACTACCACAAGAAAGCTTGCCACACAATACTGAAACTAACCCGAGTGAGAAAAATCAAGCCATTTACGATAGTGAAGGGTTAGACGAACCAAACCCAGGGGAAGAACATGTGGTAAGCGAAGGTAAGGTTGAAGTGTGCCATGATATACCAAAACCGACAATTACAGAGTACCAACCACGTGTGCCATATCCCGATGAAATAAAGAAAGACCACACAGAGGAAGAATTCGGTGAACTCACACTTCGTGTAGATGATGAAACAATCAGTCTTCAAGCTCTTGACTCAGCTAGGACATCGAGTAATAAAGGTACGAACGTTAATTTTATTGATAACCATTTGGTTCAACCTTCTTTACAGGAAGCATCACGAAATCACCTAACTGAGCTAGATCTTAGACCTCGTACCCATAAAGAAATAATTCATGAAGAACTAAGGCTTCAGGTCGATGAACTAGACGAGTGGAAAACATACTTTAAAGAGAAACTAGGAATACACGAAGTAAAACCGAAGGAAACCCCAGACGAGCTGATAGGAACAACAAATCACTTCAAAATAGGGGATCAGGTATTGTTGAAAAAGGAAGACCCTCGAATCGCCAATTCAGACCTCAAGACAAATGAAGAAATCACTTTTGAAGTACTTAATGTCTTCCTATACGGGCCAGTCGAGGTAAGCAATCCTAAATTCAGTACTTTTGAGGTAAACACTACTCGACTTAAATTTTATATCAAAAATCGAGTTGATCGCATGAGGAAGGATTTTTACCTCCTCAAACCACCTTGACCATATGAATGAGAGGTAAAGTCTAGCTTAAGGGTATAAACAAGCGTTTCTCGGGAGGCAACTAGAGCACTAACCCTATTAATTTTTACTTTTTTTATTTTACTTTTATTTTTCATTTTTGCACCTAACCATAAACTAACCAAGGTACAGATTTCCATGCTCACACGGCCTTGCACACGGCCTTGGCCGTGGCTGCATGGAAGCCAGAAGGACAAACCACGGATGTGCTAGTAACTGTGCATGACAAAGAATGATTTCTTTTCCCAACACGGGTTGGGATAAAAAGCCACGCCCGTGCCGACTTCCCGTGTGAGGTTACTGACTTATTGAGTACGGGTGAGACACGGCTGTACCCTACAACCGTGCGAGGTTACTGACTTGACGAGCACGAGTTAAACACGCCCATTCTAAAGGACCGTGAGAAGAATACACGGGCGTGCTACGAGACCCACGGCCGTGGTAAAACACCTAAACGCGCCCAAAATTCGAAATCACGAAAAACACGGACTGATTAAACTCGAACAAGGGCGTGGACCGTACCACTATTTAAATATTTACTTTTATTTCTATTTTTGTTTTTATTTTTATTTTCATTTTTATTTTCATTTTTATTTTCATTTTCATTTTCATTTCCTTTCTTTTATTTTCTTTATTATTTTCTTCTTGTTATTCATTTCATTTAGATTTAGCTTAGGATACAAAAGAAATTAGGATGGCTGCTTCGAGGACTCAACCAGTTTGAGACTCTTCCCCACGCTCACCTCCAATCCTATCCAGTTTCTTTTCATTGGCTTCATCCAAAATTCAGGAAGTTTCCCTTCTCTCCCCATCTTACAATTTTATGATTATTTTGATATTATCTACCTTTGTACATTGAGAACAATGTACATCTTAAGTGTGGGGGTTAACTATAGTATTATTTGAAAATCCCTGAATTATGCCTTGTCTTAAAGTAAGTTTCTCATATTATGATTAGAATGAAATTTCTGATGATTTATGATTTTTATTGATATGTTTTAGATTAATTCATTGATAATTGTGCATTGATAATTAAATTCTAAGAATACTAGAGAATCGGGCATGATAAGTCTATTTTTCAAGAATTAAATTTTTTTAGGATGTCTACACGAATTTAAATATTACTTTGAAGTTTGAAATTTACGAGGTTGACATCAAAACACCCATAATTTTTGTGAGTTTTGAGCCTTATAGAGCATATATTCTTTTTCTTGCTCACTTTATTGATTATGAGTATGTCAACACTTGATTTGTTATTCTAGAACTTGCATCGATTATACATGTCGAGACCACATTTTTTGATTTGATACAAAGAGATGATAAAGGCACCTAGGATCTAGCCCACTAACTCCATTAAAAAGCCTACCTTCACAATTAACCCCTAATGAACCCCTTTTAATCCTAACAACCCTTTTTATTGACATAACCACTAATATTAACCTGAGACCCCTTTTGTTTTTGTTATCACCATTCCTTCCTCACTACCCTTATATCGAGATTTGATTTGATTAGTTGCCTAATTATGAATTTTAGTAATTTATCCCTTATTATGTATTTAGTTTGTTCTTAAAAAAAATGAAGTATATTCATTATTAGTTATGCGATTAAACGAGCTTATACATTTAAAATCCGAAGATCGAAAAAAGAAGCTCGTATTATTAGTATTATTAGTTTTCAATTGATGTAATTATTATTATTAGTTCATTAGTTCTTAGTTAGGTAATTTGCCAATTCAATATCGATTTTAACCCTCTAATTCAGCCTATTCCACACCTTAACCCTAGCCCCGTTACAACCCTAACAAAGACCTTTTGATTTGTGTTTCATCTCATATTTCAGTGGTGGAGATTTGATTTTCATGCAAGCCTATGGGATTAACTCTTCATGTTTGACTTTTGAGGGCCTATATTTTGAACCTTAAACACTTTGAGTGATTTGAGTGAATCTCTAGTGAGGATGTCAATCCTTGTCAATTTTGAATCAGAGGTAATTATTTAGATGAAGGGAAACACCTATGTTTTGTGCTACAAATGTATGACTTAGATTGTTTAAATCTTTAGGACTCTTTGAGTTGAATCATCCATGTATGAATTATCCTTGAATTATGATGAAACATTATCAATGACCATTATGAATTGAGGGAAGTTTGTTTTAATTATGAGTTGAGAATTTTGCTTGAGGACAAGCAAAAGCTTAAGTGTGGGGGTATTTGATGAACCATAAAAGTAACATATTTAAAGCCCACATTTAATATGCTTTTGGATGATTTAAGCCTCAATTTATGTAAAAAGGTACTCTTAATCCTTTCTTTTCATGTTTCATACTCAGGAAAGCACCCGATGACGAAAAGAATGAGAAACAGGCTTAAAACGGACTAAATTGGGCCAAGCCACGAAATCAGCACGGCCTAGACTTCAAGCCACACGGCCGTGCCTCCTTAATTATCTAGAACACGACCTAGCCACGATTTACACAGCCGTGCCTCATCAACGGAGTCCAACACGGCCTGGCCACGATTCACACGGGTGTGTACCATGGCCGTGTCCCTACCGCGAGAAAGAGGAATTTTACTCGGATTTGGATGCTTGGAGGCAAAGAAACACATTCCTAAGTGTACTTAAACTCCCAATTAGGAATTGCACTCAAATTAGGATACTTGGAGGCCAAGTAACACATCTCAAAGCCTATATAAACACCCTAGGGGACAACTTATTCGGAGAGTTCGACAGAAACCCTCTATCGAGGGGAGCCCAGAGCCATCGTCTAGGGGCGTCGTGCTAGGCCAGAGAAGGCAGATTTGTGGGGATTCGCTCAGGGATAGCCAGTTGATCCATCTCAAGAAGCCAGAGTTATACTCAAGACGGAGGATCTCCTCTTCAATTCCTTCAGGGGGTTTTAGGGATTTCTTATGTTTTGTTTTATCTTTTCTCTTGAGATGTTTTCCTTTATTGTTATGAACTAAACCTTCGGATACCCGAAGGGGATGAAACCTATGATGAATCTTTTTATTTGATTATTTGAATTATATGATAAATACTTAGTTTGTTCTTAATTATGTGAGCTTCATCCAATTCTAATGTGCTTAGGTGGAGGAGGAATAGACCCTGCCTAAGAGTAGATCCAACATAATTAAGCGGAGTTGATCACACGCTTAGAGATAGGGTGACGAGATTTTGCCGGATTAGGGTGAAACCTAATATGGGAATCCACAGATCGATTTACTGCTATTCTAGGGGGTTATTATAAGAGAACGAGAGTTCCACTAATTAACCTAGGGTTAGACGTTATTCGCCTCGAGAGAGGGTTTAATATACGTTAGGGAGTCTTACGGATCAAACTAAGTAAATAAATCGTATGGTTCAGTGTTAGATAACAAGTGAAGTCTAGGTGGATTCTTCCTAGGGTATCGTCTAAATCAACTGCATTTTTCCCAAGTTATTTTCCAAATTCATTCTTCTTTGTCTTAGAGTCTTTAGTTAGTAGTTAATTAATTTAGATTAATAACAACTTCACTTATTTTAGGCTAAATAATAAAAAGAAAGTTAGTATTAGTACTTTTAGTTCCTTTGGGTTCGATAATCTGGTCTTGCCTAAACTATACTACTGTTCGATAGGTGCACTTGCCTTTAATCGTTGTCAGAGTTAGTTTCCAGGTTCGATAATTCTTTTATAAATTTTAAAACTCTGATTTACAGTGATCGACCTCATGTGGGCTCTTTCAAGTATGAGACTCTGCAGAGTCTAAGGCTTAAAGCCTCATGTTTATAAGCAAGTCCATGGCCATGGCATATGAAAGTTATGATAGTCCACCAAACTTGTTCTCTAAGTTTTATGTCAAAGTTATATGTGGGATCTCACCATACGAAGTCTGCGACATAGTTCGTGTTAGAGTATGCCCAAAGGCCAATCATGAGATTATTGTAATCACATACTAGTTTTAACTTGTTTGTTAATATAAGACATTGCCATTGTTATTTAAGTTTCTTTTTCTCTGTGTGTAAATAATCTAATTAAAAATAAATTCTTGAGAATAATATGATTATTCTTAAAAGGTCCTTAGTCAAGTATTATTGTGGGCTTGGACAATAATAATGCATTAAGACTAATGTGTTGTTGATTGATGATAAAGTGTTGTCATTGACATAGGGATGTCAAAATCAATACACGAGTATGTGTTAGAGAACAACATATTGGATTGACCTGCTATGAGTATGTTTCTTGGATTATTATTTAATAGTCACAACATTACTCATAGTGATAACTATGTATATGATTCTCAGACTTGAGATCATCATTGTCCCAACATCGTGAATCGTATATTTTGATATAATCAAATGTCTACCGTAACAAGTTGTACTATAAAGATTGATGTTGGGCATGCCATTGTAACAACTTGTTTTCAGTGAAATTGGAACAGTGGTTTTGGGACCACAAATTCGATGTGATAATATTTATTTTATTATTATTTTAATGTCTACAACATGTTAGTATTAATGTATAAAAATTTCGTTAAGAAATTTTACCATTTGCATGCTTAATTCGATAAAAAGGACTAAATTGCAAAAAGTGAAAAATTAGAGTTCTATAGGCTAAAGGCACTAAATAGCTGAAGAACTTAAATGTATGAGTACTTGAATGATAAATAGACCATTTTTATTTGAGTGGACAAAGATGGACATTAAATAGGTGAATTTTAAGTTAAAAACAAAGGTTAAATTTGTAATTCATTAAATAAGTTAAGTAAAATTAATTAAAACAAAAGGCTATCATCTTTGTCTTGTTTCTCTTCCACCAAAAGTTAAGGTGAAAAACACCATTGAAGAAGCTTAAAGGTTCGGCTACATCTCATAGCTTGCATGGTATGATTTTTGATCCCGTTTTTAATGATTTCTATGTTTTTGGAGCCGTTGTATCTTAATCTAGCTAGCCCAGGGACTAATTTGTAAAACTTTTAAAATTATAGGGTTTTTACATGAATTTATACATGTTGTTTGTGATGTTTGATGGAATAAAATGAATCTTTGTTGTTAGATAAACAACTTTTGTAAAGTGACTTTGGTTGAAAATGTCAATTAGGGATTAAATTGAAAAATGTAAAATATTGATGGTGAAATTTGTGAAAATAATGAAAAGTGTGAGCTGCTAGGGACTTATATGAAATTCGGCTAGCTTGGTTTAAGGATGAATTTGCATTAATTTTACGAGCTTAGGGACTAAAATGTAATGAAATAAAAATAATAGGGGCAACAACATAATTTTGCAAAAATATGAATTTGGTTTGAATTTAATAGAATGGTTATTAAATGAATTGAATTTATTCATTTAGATCAAGATAGACCTCGTACGGCTTTAGATCGGGGCAAAGATAAGGTTTCAGACTAATCAACTCCGTATCTATGTTTTATCGTCGAGGTAAGTTCGTACATTTAAATAGCATTTAAAATTTATGTCTTAAATGCTATTATCTTATATTGTCAAATTATGTTTTGGCGAAAAAATCCAATGGCGTATCGATGATCATCGATGAATGAAAAGGGATAGTTTCGACTATCGATTATGAAAAGGGATAGTTTCGACTATCGAATATGAAAAGGGATGGTGACGACCATCAACTATGAAAAGGGATGGTGATGACCATCGTATATTAAAAAGGATAGTTTTGACTATCGATTATGAAAAGGGATAGTTTCGACTATCAACTATGGAAAGGGATAGTGACAACCATCAACTATGAAAATGGATGGTGACGACCATCGATTTATGAAAAGGGATGGTGACAACCATCGATTTATGAAAAGGGATGGTGACGACCATCGAATATGAAAAGGGATGGTTTCGACCATAGTTAGGACACTTCGTGTGAGCTTCGATAAGAGTTTTCGATGCAATTTACTTTATTATTATGGAAAGGTAGAAAGTATGTGTATTCATAATCATGGATAGTATGAGTCATATGATTTATATTTATGAAATTTATCTTATCATGTGTTGATATTGAAGTTATGTGATTAAGCACTCATTTGAGTTGATGGTGATGCTTAGGCTTGTGCCAAGCTTGTGTTGGATTGATCCATATTTATTTTAAGCTTATGTATTGAAATGGTAAGCATTGTTTATGAAATACGAACTTACTAACCATTATATGCTTACTTTGTGTTCTTTTTCTATGTTTTGTAGTTAATCGGAAGTTCGTTCGGGTTGGAAGATTGTTGGAGACCTATCACACTATCCATAGGCTATATCGGTAGATTTTGATGTTTTTAAGTCATGGTTATAATGGCATGTATAGGTGTTTTGTTTTTGATGAAATGGCCAATATGTTTGGTTTGTAAGGTACTTTGGTTAATGATATTTTGGTATTTTGGTGCTTGATGGCTAACGCTGAAGTGATTAGAAATGTTATGTATAGAATGAAGAATGAATCTTATAATATGCTTGAATATGATCTTGGTATATGGCCACTATGGTAGAATTTGGTATAGAAATTTAGTTGCAATTGTTGAGTTGCTAAATGGCTAGGTTATGCCTGTGTTTGAGTATATTTAATGTCATGTGAATTGACGTGCCTTTTGGCATATTGGTTGTATGAATAGGTACCATATTATTCTAGCTTGATTATGCATATTTTAGGTACGCTTTGAATGCTTGAAAGGGGTGAAAATGGGTTGTATGTGTGTGCATAATTTGGGTGAAGGAAATGGCTTGAAAATGACCTATTTCTCATCCACACAACCTAAGAGATGGGCATGTGTCTTAGCCGTGTGTGACACATGGCCAAGCGACACGGCCGTGTGTCCCCTGTAGGTTTCAAAGGGTTGCAAGTTAGGCTGTAACACCCCGAATTTTGAGGCTAGAAGTTTTGGGTTTTGTGATTAGGGTCAGAGAATTGGTGGTGCTATTGAGCTTAGTGACGCGTTTAAGTATCAGAATGGGCCTACTGGTCTGGTGGTTGAGTGGGTGTTAGTGAACCTTTGGGTCCTGGGTTCGAGTCGCTGTGTACGCGTTCTAGGAACCTTTTTATTGTATTTTATTTTGTTTAGTTTTAAGTTAATATTTCTTTTAATTATTTATTGTTTTTTATTTTATTTTGCTATTTTTATTTTGCTGGACGTTTCTTTTTTTTCCCTTTTTCTTTGTCTTCTTGCTTTTTGGCCTTGGCTCTTTTATTTTTGCAAACGATTTACGCTGGGCATATTTCGAAGAATTTCGCTCCTCCGTCGTCAAATAGGTGTGGGTTATGTATCTCTTTCTATTTTAATTGCAAATTCTTCTTCGTCTTTACTAAAATTCGACATCATAGGTGTGGATGTTTGTAAAACTGCTAACCTTGATGTTGTATCATCGTATTACGCTTAGAATTTGTGTGTTTTGGTATATTTTCGAATCATCGACGGCCAGAGAGTGCTTCGGGGCTGGAAGCACTTTTTCGGGGCTGTTTTTAGGGTGGTTTCATGGCCACTGGGGTTTCCACACGGGCGTGTGCCAGTTCACACAACCGTGTGCTTTTGGGAATTAGGGTTTTCGGGCTGATTTGGGTGCCATACGGCTTGGCTTGGAGATTTTATCGCTTCTCACACGGCTGTGCCTCTCAGGCACACGGGCGTGTGAGTTTGGGGATTAGGGTTTGAGTGATTTGGAGTCACACGACCTGGCCACACGGCCGTGTGGTTAAATTGGGAATTTAGGGATTCTACATGGGCGTGTGTTTGGGGACTCACAGCCGTGTCTGGTGGGCACACGAGCGTGTGAGACCCTCACATGGCCGTGTCAGCCCTGTACTCAAATTTAGTGCAAATGGACAGAGAGTTACACGGCCTGTTCCCACGGCCATGTCCTTGGTCCACACGGGTGTGTGCTTCAGTCACACGGCCGTGTGCCTCTTTTCACACGGGCGTGTGCTTCTGTCATATGGCCGTGTGCCCCTTTTACATGGGTTTTGACCTTCCACACGGCCTAGGCATTCCCACACGGCCAGAGCACACAGACGTGTGGTCCTAAGGCACTTAAATTGGTTCCAAGTGCGTTTCTGATCCGTAAATGTATTGTGTGTGCTCCGACCCTTAGCTAAGTTTAGTGAGGGTATTCATAACTCGATATCAGTGCTAAGTGTGTGTGATGTGTGGGTTTGAATCTAGTCTGTGGAGTGTGTTGTTTATCTGTTTCGACTGACTGACTGTGTAAATGTCTTTGTTCTGTGAGCTTGTATGCATCATGCATTTGCATAAAGTATTTTGGGTTGGGTTGTGAAGAGAAGGAAGATCGTATACGTTTCGATCCGTAGTTTAATCGCAAGTTTATACGTCATACGATTTATCGCATCAGCATCATTCGTCGCGTCGACTTTGCTACGCACTATTATTTGATCTCGCGCTTTTTATCGCAACATGACCGCATGATGGATTACCGCATTGCAGATCAGATCAGACGTATATCGCCTTTGCTGCGTACCATTATCTGATCTGACCTGTACCGCGGTCTACCACATTGCACAGTACAGCACATACGCTAGCCTTGCTGCGTATTATTATCTAAGTGGCTTAGTCCACGTATGTGGTGTGTAGGGTTGGATGGGCATTTCGAGGTCTTAATGAGTGTGATTGGTTGGATGAGATTTAACAGCTCTTATGAGGTGTGATCGGGGGACGGAGAGGTGTGTTGGCTGGATGGGTGGGTTATATTTTCTGACTGCATTTCATTTACATATGTCTATGAGATTTGTCTTTATTATCGCTTGACTGTATTATGTCTGTGTGTGTGTGACTTGGTGTGATCTGTTCTTATGGCGTGTTGGAGCATTGGTTCCTTGTCTGGTATCTGTTTCTACTTACATCTGTAAGTATGTTTGTTTTGAACTACCATCTGGTGTTCTCTTCTGAAATTTGTTTTTAACCATTTTAGAACTCACACTGAGCTCGTGTAGCTCATCCCCTCTTAGTGTTTCCTTTTCAGGTACATTTTCCTGAATTTTGATGCTAGACTCGGTGTGCAGAAGTCTTGGACAGTCTCGGTGGAAATAAATGATTATCGGTTTATATTATCAGTTTATATTTGGTTAAACGATTTTTGGACTGTAAGATTTTATAAAACTGTGGTACAAATTTCGTTTTAATTTATTCTCGGTTATATGTTTTACCTAATTGTAATTCTATATACTAGGTTTTAAATGTTTCGGTTTGACTTGAGAACTTGTTTTGTAAAATTTAACTACAGTTACTTTGGTGACCAATGTGACATCCGAGATTTGGTCTAAACTTCTAGGCCGGGTTTTGAGTGTTACAGAGGCAGTTACACGGCCTAGCACATGACCTGGCACATGGGCGTGCGAGGCCATTTCGAGAGTTACACGGCCTGGCACACGGGCGTGTGGCTTGGTCGTGTGACCTAAGTCAGAGAGTTACACAGGCATGGACACGGGCTGGGACACGGCCGTGTGTCCCTACTTCGAATGTCCACACGGCCTGCCCACACGGCCGTGTGACCTCTGCAGTTTGAAAAATTCTATCTTTTTCCTAGAAATTCTATATGTTTTTGATTTAGTCCAGAATCGTATCTGAAATGTTTTTAAGGCCTCGAGGGCTCAAATAAGGGACGATGTCCATGTGCTTGAATGGAATATGACATGACTTATGAAATTTTTCGAAATGAATGTTTTGAATTCTAAATTTCACGGTAATGCTCCATAACCCTATTCTGGCGACGGATATGTGTTAGGGGTGTTACAGACACAGTCTATGTAGTGGGGTATGATTGATCAAGATATGATTTTTCCCTCCTACATAATGGGAGCAATATCTTAGGCCACTTGATGGAGTGAGATTAGAAATGCATGGCTATGCTCAAATAAGTTGATATGAGATATCACACTTATTTGTTTATTGTAGTTTACTTGGAATATAAAGAAATATGAGATTGGACTATACAAGTGTGACTATTCCATGAATTATGTCCAATCTAGATATAAAGGATAAATGATATAATACATGAAAAATTTATCACAGAAAGGTTATGTTGAATCACAACTTCTTGTAACTTGGGTAGCAATGATGCGTTGCTAGATGCCACTCATTGCTTGTAACATTAGAAATGTTCCAGTATTACTATTAACGTTACAAGAGCCTACATGGTCATACCCTATGGTTAAAGCTAACAAAATCCAAACACAGTTGGCATTTGTTTAGTTGTCACATGAATTAAATTAATTATTGAATTAATTTAATTTGACAGTTAAATATTGAACGCATTATATGTACAAACTTATTGTACACAAATGGAGAACATAGTTAAAATATATATATGAATTTGATTAATATAAAATATTAACTAAATATTATTAAAATAAATAATTATAATAATTTCGGTCAAAGATTAAAACATGAAAGTTAATAATTATCTTGAAAAGATATGATGTTTTAATATTTTCCATATTTTCTCTAAATGGATAATTTCTCTAAAGGAATTGAATCCTTAATTTTGTGATGTGTTACCAAGGAAAAAATATTGAAAAGGGTCTAGCAGCCAATTTCCTCAATGCTCTCTACGAGGTTCAATGAGAGTTTGTGTTTGTTCTTTGACTGGGTGGACTACGTAGAGGCCGAGACGGTTTTGTTGTGGCTTGGGATCGACATCGAACAAGGGGATCATATAGAAAAAGGTATATCTTCAACCCTATTTAAATATGATTTGTTCCTCGTACTTGGATCCATGGTTGATGATCATTGGAATTTTTTTCTATTGCACGACGGGGCACATTGGCGTTCCAGTAGTGGTATTAGAGCCACTTGTACGATACAAATTCCAAATTAAATTGATTGGTTGATGCAATTGTATGACATACATGTTATTTGATTTGATTTACTCGATTTGTTTTATGTATATATGATACATGTAATCTACTTAATAAATAGTGTATGATTAATCTGTTAAACCTATGTGATAATATGTTTCTCTCAATCACTGATTAAATTTTAATCATTAATTTTGATGCATATTGGTCTTATATATTATTTGTTAAGCATTAACGAATCTATCTTGGGGCAGTGGGGTTTTTGTTATTCGAAGTTAATAATTAACTTGTTGGTAACATTTGAAAAAGGAACAAAAAATTGTTCTAGTAAGAAGCCTCATAGATCGAAATCCTGAAAATATTCTATTTTTGATAAAAATTGTCAAACATTGATTTTTTCCACAGAGATTTGAGTTTGATTTCTTACATTTCATTGGGATCTGCCGTTCAGTGGCACCACCACCTGTTGTCCAGGCTGCGAGACCCTTGTAGGGGGCTCCGCCCATTAACCCCTATGCATAGGTGACATTTTTGTTATTCACATTAACAAGCGATTGAATAAATACATATCATATGTTGTATGCTATGATAGATTTGCACAATGGTTGGAAATGCATAGTTATAGCCCATTAGCCCATTTGATTTATAGTTTACCAAGGTTGTAATCTTATAAATATGGCCTGTGTATCATGCCTTTATATTTTTCTCTTGTATTTCTCTTCTCATCTTACTCATTCGTATGCAAAATGAGTTTCTATAATTGTAAATTGTACGAGCTACTATGAACTAGAGGAGATGAAGGTTGAGCTACCTAAAGTGGAAGAGAAGCTTAAGAAGCGACTTGCACCCTCAAGATTCCTTTCGGTTCTCCCATTGGCTTAGGAGGAACCACCTTAGTTTTATGGGCTATAACTATTGCATTTATTTATTGCTTTATATTATTCATGTATGTGATACAATGAATGATACGTTAGCATGCATATTATAGGAAATTGATAAGATCAATTAAAGGACTAATTGGACTAATGTTGACCATTAATGGTGAGATGAAATTTTTTTAAATACCCTCAGTAAAATATTAAGTTAAGATTACCTTACAATATTTTCACTCGTGAAAGCCACGATCGATACAACGTGGGTTCTGCTAAAGTGAAGTACTTGTATCTATCTTGGTCAAACGCGAAAAATAAGCAAGTGACATTCATCGGTTATAATATTGGGTAATAACTTAACTAGGTTACTCTAATAGGGTTAGAAACCTAGAGGTAAGAGATTTGGATAATCATGAGATGATTGGAACAAGAGTTGTCCACCAAATAATGAGTTACATATGATGTAATTAGCAAGTGTTGCTTACCTAAATAACAATAATCTTGAGAGTAAAGCTAAATATGACTTAAGAGGAGGTGAAATATGGATCCTTACCTACTAGAAAAAAGTTAGATTTTTTTTAAAAAAAAAATTAATGAGGGTTATTAATTTTGAATAAAATAGTGGGAGCATCATTTAGTAAAGTCCTTTTAATGATTAGAATAAAATTGTTAAATTTACTCATGAGCATGTTTTATTATTGTAGATTTATTTAACAACTCAAACTCCTTATCATTGCGATCTGTCCTTGAGAAGGACTAATTCAATTGCTTGAACTTCCTTGATTGGTTTTGTAACTTGAGGATTGTCCTCAAACAAGAACGAAAATTATATGTCATTAAAGAATCCATTCCTAATGAAACAACAGCTAATGCCTCTAGAGCTAACAAGGAAGCTTATAAGAAGCATCTTGATGACATGATAGACATAGAATGTCTAATGCTTACCAACATGACTCATGAGCTTCAAAACATGATGATATGGTTGCTTATGATATGATCCAACACCTCAAAGAATTATATAAGGGGAAATCATGTCAAAAGAGATACGAGACCTCTAAAGCTTTGTTTCAATGCAAAATGGTGGAGGAAACTCTTGTGGGAACTCATGTTCTCAAGATGATAGGCTATATTGAAAGCCTTGAAAAATTTGGATTACCTCTAGGTGAGGAATTGGCCACCGATGTTATCCTACAATTATTGTCGGATAGTTTTAGCCAATTTTTCCTTAATTTCAACATGAATGAAATCAATAAGACTTTGCCATAGTTACTCAGCATGTTGAGAACTATTAAAAGTAACATGAAAAAGGCTGGACCTAAGCTCATTTTGATGGTTCGCAAGGACAAGGGCAAAAGAAAGCCTAAGGCTAAGGCCTTAAGGACAATGGCAAGGCCAAAACCAACAAAGGAAAGACTGGATTGAAACCTAAAGAAGGAATTGCTAAGGAAGGAAAATGTTTCCATTATGGTGAGATCAAAAATTGGAAGAAGAACTGCCCTATCTACCTTGAAGAGGTTAAGAAAGCTAAGGAAAGCGGAGCATTCGCTTAAGGTATTTATGTTATTGATATTAATTTATCAATGTCTACTTCTTGGGTATTAGATATCAGTTTTGGTTCTCAAATTTATACCTCTGTACAAGGACGACAAAGGAGTAGGAATCTGGCTAAAGGAAATGTGGACCTGCGAGTTGGAAATGGAGCAAGCGTTGTTTCATTAGCTGTAGGAACACATATTTTATCCTTGTCTAGTGGGATTTATTTATGTTTGGAGGATTTTTATTTTGTGCCCAGTTTAACTAGAAACATTATTTCAATTCCTTGTTTAGATAAAATTTGTTTTGAGATAATTATTAAGAATAATTGTTGTTCATTTTATCTCGATAATGTTTTCTATGGTTCGACACAATTAGTAAATGACCTCTACATTTTAGATCAAGATATGTCCATTTATAACATAAATACTAAAAGATAAAAAATAAATGACTCTAATCAAAATTATCTTTGGCATTGTCGCTTGGGCCGTATAAGTGAGAAGCGCATATCAAAGCTCCATAAAGATGAATTTTTGGATTCTTTTGTTTTTGAACAATTTGATATATGTGAGTCTTGCTTGTTGGGTAAAATGACTAAAGCCCCTTTTAATAGTAAAAGTGAGTGAGCTTGTGATTTGTTAGGCTTAATACATAGTGATGTATGTGGACCAATGAAAACACAAGTAGGGGAGGTTTTCAATACTTCATTACTTTCACTGATGACTTAGTAGATATGAGTATATTTATCTTATGTGCAATAAATATAAAGCCCTTGAAAAGTTCAAGGAATTTAAGAATAAAGTATAAAAACAACTAGGGAAAATTATTAAGGAACTTTAATCAGATCGAGGAAGATAATACTTAAGCTTAGAGTTTGATGAGCTTTTGAAGAAATGTGGGGTTGTCTCACAACTTACACCTTCTGGTACTCCACAATGGAATTGAGTTTCTAAGAGGAGAAATCGAACACTGTTAGGCATGGTTTGATCAATGATGAGTCATGTTGATCTTCCTACTTCCTTTTGGGGACATGCATTTAAGACAACTACCTTCACACTAAATCGTGTTCCATCTAAATAGGTTCAAAAGACACCATATGAGATGTGGACTGGGAAGCATCCTAGTATGTCTTTTATGAAGATTTGGGGTTTTGAAGCTTATGTTAAACATAAGACATCTACAAAGTTTGAACCTAAATCTAAAAAGTGAATCTTTGTGGGATATTCTAAGGAAACTAAGGGATATTATTTCTTCAATCCTATCGAGAATAAAGTGTTTCTTACTCGGACAGAAGCCTTCCTTGAGAGAGAATTTGTCTCTAAAAAAGGAAGTGGTAGAAATATTGAACTTGGAGAAATTCGAGAAAAACAACAGATCAGTGAACCAGAGATTGAACAACAACAAGTTCCACAAGTTGTTGCGGAACAATCAACTGTCTAGAAACACCCCACAAAGATCTTTAGGAGAACACCATGTACCTGATAGATATGAATTTCTCATTACAACACATGGGGATCTTCTATTTATGGATAAAGATAAGCCTATGACTTATCAAGAAGCGGTGGTGAGCCTAGATTCTGAGAAATGGCTTGAGGCCATAAGGTCTGAGATGAATTCAATTCAGAAAACTAGGTATGGATCTTGGTTGACCTACCTGAAGGGGTTAAACCAATAAGGTGCAAGTGGGTTTTCAAAAATAAAACCGACACAGATGGTAATGTACAAACATACAAAGGGTGATTAGTCACTAAAGGTTTTCACCAAGTTCATGGTGTTGACTATGACGAAACTTTTTCTCCTATTGCTATGTTTAAATCCATACGGATCTTACTTGCAATAGCTACATTTCATGATTATTAAATTTGACAGATGGGCATCAAAACAACTTTCCTTAATGGGAAACTGGAAGAGGATGTGTACATGACACAACCTGAAGGTTTTGTCGATCCGAATGATGCTGGAAAGATATGCAAGCTACAAAGATCCATTTATAGATTGAAGCAAGCTTTTCAAATTTGGAATCTTTATTTTAATGATGCGATGAAAGAGTTTGATTTATCAAAAATGAAGATGAGCCTTGTGTTTACAAGAAAGTTAGTGGCAGCACTATTGCATTCTTGGTACTGTATGTAGATGACATACTTATCATAGGAAATGACATAACTAACCTACAGTCTGTTAAGACTTGGTTAGGAAGTTGTTTTTCTATGAAGGACTTGGGGAAGGCTACATACATATTTCAAAACCTATAGTGTAACAGCCCAATTTTGGTGAAATCGGAACAGTGGTTTCAGGAACATAAATCTGAGCCGAAAATAAAATTTATTTTTATTTTATTTTATGGTCCGTAATATGATAGAAGTGTCATGTGAAAATTTTGATAAGAAATTTTACCGATTATGTGCTTAATTACGAGAAGAACTAAATCGCATTAAATGCAAAAGTTTAATTCTAGTAGCTATAAGGATTAAATAGCTATGGAATCCAAAACTTAAGGTCCTTATATAGTAATTAGACCATTAAAGAAAAGTATGTAGATATTATGGTGACTCATCCATAGAAATTGTAACACCCCTAACTCGTATCCATCGCCGGAATAGGGCTACGAGGTATTACCGATCAATCACATCATAAAAATATACATTTCTCATACATTTCAACATTTAAATACGTACACCATTCATACACAATCATTTTGTCCCTTACAATGACCTACGAGGCCTTAAAACATGCTTAGAAGAGGTTTGGGACTAAATCGATATCATTTGCAAACTTTGAGAAACATATAAAATTTTTAAGCATTCAGGGGTCACACGCCCGTGTGAACAGGCTGTGTGGAAACAGGGCATACATACTGACTTGCATTACATGGCCGGAGACACCCCTGTGTGCCATGGCTGTGTGAAAACTGGAGGGTATACTGACTTGGGTCACACGGCCGGCCACACGCCCATGTGTCAGCCCGTGTGCCACACACGGCCAATAGACACACCCGTGTGTCTAAGCCGTGTAACTCATTGACTTGTTTTCAAAGGAAGCTTCAGGGGACACACGGCCGTGTACCAAGGCCATGTGTCACACACGGTCGAGCCACACGCCCGTGTGCTCAGGCCGTGTGTATGAAAATAGGCTTGGTTTAAGCCACATTTCTCACCCTCCTCAGGCATGCATAAACACATTAATTTATGCCATTTCAATACACCAATATGCAACCAACTAAATCTCAATTCATCACATATAAATACCATTTCAAATCCCACCAATTTTCCATTCATATCATTGCCATTTTCTTAGCCAAAAATATACCAAATTTACATGCCATAATCATCAATTTTAACCTATTTTAAACATGTATCTTTTTACCAATACACACCATAAAATCAAGCCTCAAGATCATACTAATTCAACATCTCAATTTCATACCAATACATGCCATTTCTTAAACCACATTGTTACCACATTTGCATTCCAAGCCAAATCACAAATATATAACATAAGCCAAATACACATTTTGTACCAACCATGCCAAAACATAAGGCCACATTATATCCATCAATCGAAATCATTATTAATCCATTTCAAATGACCATATACATATCTAACAACCATACAAAAATGACCATAGCCTATACATGCCATATAACCAACATCACAAAGCTTATAAATACCAAACCATAGCTGGATAGTGTGATGAGATCTCCGACGAATTCCAACCCGAGCAAGCCTCCAAAAATCTATAAACATATGAAAGAAAACAAAGTAAGCTATAAATCTTAGTAAGTTTGTAAGATATTAAACTTATCTTATCGAATAAAAACATATTAAGCATTTAAAAATACTATAATGTAATTTATTTGTTTTCACCTTTATACCATAAATCCAATCACATAATTAACCAAAAGATTCACAAGTTTATTCATTTCTTTGCTCGTGTGGATCAATTACATTCTTATCCAATCATTCACATTTACATTGTAACAGCCCGATTTAGGGCCTAAACTAAATAGTGGTTTCAAAAACCACAAATTCAAAGTAGAAAAATTTATTGCGATTAAGTTTTAAAGTTTATAGTGTGATAGAATGATTATGTGAAAATTTCGTTAAGAAATTTTTTCGATTGGGTGTCCAATTTGATAATTAGGACTAAATTACAATATGTGAAAAATGTGAGTTCTAGAAGCTAAGGTACTTATTTGAAATGGGTTTTTAAAGTGGAGGTCCTTAAATGGTAATTAGACCATTATATTTTAATTTGGACAAAAATGGACAAGGATGGATAAAATACTAAAGGTTTTAATGAAGGGCATTTTGGTTATTTGGTAATTAAAAGAAATAAAAAGGGAAAATAGGCCAAAAACATGTTCATTGTAACATCCCGATTTAGGGCCTAGTCGGAATAGTGGTTGCAAGACCACAAATATGAAGTAGAAATATATGTTTTATGGTTTTATGAGGTTTATGATATGTTTGCATGGTTGCGAGAAAATTTAATGAAGAAATTTTATGATTTAGTGATCAATCTATCTTTTAGGAATAAATTGCAAAAAATGATAAAAATGAGATTCTAGAAGTTTTAAGTATGAGATAGCATTAGAAAATTTATTAGAGGTCCTTATTTAGTAATTAGACCATTATATCTCATGATGGACAAAAATGGACATGGAAGGGAAAAATCTTAAGGAAGGGCCTTAAGGGCATTTTAGTCATTTGGTTAGTAAATTAATAAAAAAAGGGGAAAAGATGACAAAATTGATGTCCATCTTTCTCCCCCATTGCCGAAAATTTCAAGGAGCCATAGCTATGGTTTTGCTCCACTTTTAAGCTTGATTATCAAGAAACACGAAGTCCGGACCTAAACCGAGGAAAGAACAAGGTGGTGGACTAAATTGAACAACTATCTATATTTTGGTACCGAGGTAAGTTTGTGTGTAATAAATCAACATCATGTTATTATGATTTTAGATGCTTGATATTACGTGAGATGTGTATATTCTTTCTATGAAATGTGTTAATGAGATTTTGATGAAAATATGATGAAGTTTTATTATGTCGAAGTCCCGGTTGAACCTTAGGAATAAAAAGGATAATCTTGTCACGACATTAAATTAATAAGGTCCCGTATAAGACCATATCTGGGATATGGCCTCGGCACCAAATTGAGATCCCGTGTAAGACCATATCTGGGATATGGCATTGGCATCGAATAGTGATTCCGTGTAAGACCACGTCTGGGACCTGACTTCGGTATGAAATCTTGTAAGACCATGTCTGGGACATGGCATCGACAAAAAATCTCATGTAAGACCATATCTGGGATATGGCGTCGACATATATATGAGATCCCGTATAAGACCATATCTGGGATATGGCATCGGCATCGACATGTGATCCCATGTAAGACCATATCTGGAATATGGCATTGGCATCTTACTATGTAGGTGACAATTTCCGAGAATCCCTCGATGTAACACCCCTTACCCGTATTCAACGCCGGAACCGGGCACGAGGCATTACCGTATTAAAATCCTCAAGATCGCCACTTAGGCTCAACATGACCACTCTCTTTGGCCATCACAACAACCTCAATCTCGATTTACGAGACCTCACTCAAACACTCGAGGGCTCTCGAGACCATATCGAATACTCTTACGATCTTAAAATTTTTCTCTTTTATACAGGGCTCACACGCCCGTGTAAGATGATGCACGCCCGTGTGTAGACACACACGCCCATGCTCTTCAACCGTGGTGAACACTGACTTCATTTACACGGCCTAGAGTCTAGACACACGCCCGTGTGGCTAACTCGTGGCCAACACTGATTAACCCACACGCCCTAGGCACACGCCCGTGTGGCTAGTCCATGGTCTATTCTGATTTAAAATACTAACATGCAGGGGACACATGACCAAGTCACACGCCCATGGGCTGACCGTGTGTCACATATGGCCTAGACACACGCCCGTGTGTCTATCCACATGGACAAGAACAAAGCTATATGCCAAGTTCTTTTCACCCTTCTAGCATACACAACATGCACTCATTCAACAAATCCATAATCAACTCATATGAAGTGCAATCTCACATAGATAACTACATCTTTTCATATAATAAAGTGCCAACAACTATGGCATTATACAAAATAGATTATCCATCTAAAGGCCAACACATCATAGCCATTTACAACAAAATTCACTAACTTGTCTAGCCACTATACATGCCATATACAAAACATTGAGTCTCATGTACCAGAGTGTGCTGATAGTGTGGGCGATCTTCCAATTGATCCTCGTATCTCGATTCAACACTTTTGCTCTATAAGACAAGGGAAAAGAAAGGGAGTAATCTTCGTGCTTAGTAAGTTTACACATAAACAATTAAGCACCATAGTATAAGCTAAACAACAATTAGCATTATACTAACATATAATGTACAACTATGCTTACTCTTTCTATCCCTTACCACATTTCCAACACATCACGAGTCACTTACTCATAACCATTGACATGCACCCCTGCATTCAATATCACATTTACACAATATACAACATATCATTATTTCTCGATAATACATCCACACACAACTAATCCACACAAAGAAATCCACACAGCTAATGTCTCGGTGGTTCCGCACTTAGCCCACCACAATCAATAAATAAGGTAGTATCGCACTTAGCCTACCATAAAGGTAATCGTAGTGGTTTTGCACATAGCCCACTAGACAATATACCCAACGATAGCATCGCACATAGCCAGCTCATCGTCATTATGCATTAAGATGGTATCGCACTTAGCCCATCTTTTAGCATTATCACTACACATTCACATATCTATTTACTCAATCATTCATCCATTCACAAAATCTATCACATTCATTCCACTTGAACCACATAGGTTCTCAATCATTCTCAACCATGCTATACACTAGCTAGCATTAACAAATTTTAAGTATGAATGCATTGTTTATACATAGACTTACCTCGATACTCAAAAGTATAGAAACGTGCAATTTAGTCCACCACTTTGCTCTTGCCTCAATTTTGATCCGGGCTTTGTCTTTCTTGATCTATAATGATAATTCAACTCATCAATATACACATTGACTAAATTGACCCACATCTCATACTTTGGCAAAATTACCCTTTTGCCCCTAAACTTTCTCCTATTTACGTTATTGCCCCAAGGCTTGTAAAGTGATTTTTATTCAACTTTCTAGCCTTTCATGCTTAGACGAATCACTTACTCAACTAAAGCAATCATCAATTCTCACTACATCACACATGTATGACCAAACTCAAGATTTTTACAAACTAGTCCCTACATGCATTTTCTATGGAAACTCATTTAGCAAAAGATGTTTCTACTACATCAAGCTTTCATAATATTCCATAAAGCATCAAAATACATGCATGTCATACATGGCCACATTTTTGAACATCCATCATAGCTCATCAAATAGCTAAAAATAGCTTACTCATGCTACAAGGACTTCAAAAATACAAAGAATATAAAAAACGGGGCTTAGATGCACTTACTAGCAAGCTTGAAAATTTTGAAGAACCCTAACAATGGCTCCTCAATTTTCGCCTTGGAGAAGAAGATGAATGAATTTTGTCATCTTTTCTCCTATTTTAATCACTTAATTGTTAAATGACCAAAATGCCCTTTTTGATAAACTTTCTATTTTAACTCATCCATGCCCAATTTTGTCCAAAAATTAGAAATTGGGAAAATTGCTATTTAAGGACCTCTAATTAATATTCTAAAGCTATTTCACACAAATAGCTTCTAGAATCTCACATTTTGTAACTTTTGCAATTTAGTCCTTTAGGACAATTCAACCGCAATTTCACAAAATTGCTTCATGAAACTTTCACACTAGCATGCATACATAGCATAAACCTCAAAAACTCATTCATAAACCTCAGATTTGTGGTCTCGCACCACTATTCTGACTAGGCCCTAAATCGGGATGTTACACTCGATATTCCAAATGGTTCAACGGGGTAAGGTAATAAAGTTTATGTTAAAGATGAAAAGAGGGCTAAATTTATATGATGAAGTGATACAGGTACATATGCGAAACTCACGAGAAATGAGTCCGGTATGTGATATGTGATTGGTAAGAGTGAGCATGAGTAAACCATGTCAATGTTACTTGAGAATTTTGTGTTAATCCATGATGAAATATGTGGATACTATTAGAAGATTTTATGTTGTTATCTATTGCATGCAAACTTACTAAGCTTTATGCTTACTCCATCTCCTTTCCCTTTTCTTGTAGTATCGCCAAGCTAGCTCGGGGATCGAAGGACGTTGGAGCTCGATTCACACTATCAAGTAATTCTTCTGGGTATAGTAAAGTTCGATTATTTTGGGTATGGCATGTATAGGAACTTGGTCATTTTGTTATATGTCATATTAGTTAGCCAAGGTGTTGGCTATTAATGTTACTTATTTCATTTTGTAATTGGCCAATACTCGTTAAGTTATATCTATTCAATGATGATGAAATTCATGAAGTGTAAGCTTGTGCAATTGAATGAGTAAAGTGTAAAGTATATGCATGATGAACACAGTGGGAATTTATGGTGTGGATGTCTTGATTGTGAATATTAAAGGTGCATTATTGTTATGTTATGTGTTGCTAGAAATGGTATAAGTGTGGTTGCTTTTCAGGGTGGCAAATGGCTTGGTAAATAGCCTTTTAATTGTCCACACGGATAGACACATGGGCGTGTGTCTAGGCCGTGTGTGACACACGGTCTGCCTCATGGGCATGTAGCCTGGCCGTGTGTCCCCTGTATCTAATTTGCAAAAAAATTAGTTCGTCACACGAGCTAGCACACGGACGTGTGACTCGATCGTGTGACCCTAAGTGTCTGCTGACGTCATAAATAGAATGTCAAGGTTTTCACACACGGGCTAAGACACGGGCGTGTCATGGCCGTGTGAGGGACACGGGCCATAGACACGGGCGTGTGCCAGGCCGTATGAAAACCCCTGTAGGTTCGAAATGAAAAATAAAATCCGCACGGGCTAGGGACATGGGCGAGTGTGATCACACGGCCTGCCCAGGCCGGCGTGTTCCTTTCCACACGGGCGTGCGGCCCTGTTTTGAGTAAAAATTTTCTAAGTGTTCGTAAGATTCCAGTTTCGTCCCGATTCGCTTTATTTTTTTGTTTCGGGTCTCGTAGGCCAGTAATAGGGACTATATTATTATGAATGAAGAGTTTTAAAGTTCAAAAGAAATTTATGGTCGATTTAGTATGATCTAAGTGAGTTAATTCTGGTAATGCCTTGTACCCGGTTTCGTGTCGAATACGGGTAAGGGGTGTTACATTTAGTGGTATTAGAGCTACGGTTTAGTCGATTCTCGGACTAACATAGTGTATGCACGAGTCTAGCTATACATGCCATACGTATAAGTATTTACATAATGATAGTGTGACGACTCCTGACGATTTAAAATATGTTTTTGTATGGTAAATGGATCCCGAAAGAGTAGTGGTGGATGATGTAGAAAGTAACGCGCCGGCCCCCACCAAAGGGACGGTGCCAACTGAAAATGAAAATAGACCAATGACTGTGAGTCATAGAGGATGAGAAGAGGCTAGGGAAGCCTTTCTCCATATGATGAACGCTTGGTATACGGAGTTCGTTCGAATGAACCCGAACGCTCAACCCCCTCCACCCCCACCTATTCCTCAGTCTACCCCTGTAGCTCCCCAAGTTGTAGAATTAGTAAGAAGGGAAAAGCCCCCGGTTGATAGAATCCAGAAATAAGGAGCCGAGGAATTCTGGGCTAATAAAGATGACGATCCAGAAAGAGCAGAATTCTGGCTTGAAAATACCATCAGGGTATTTGATGAATTGTTTTGCACACTCGAAGAGTGTATGAAATGTATTGTGTCTCTCTTGAGAGATTCGGCTTACCAGTGGTGGAACACCCTTGTGTCGGTGGTACCTGTAACACCCCAAACCCGGCTTAGAAGTTAGGCCCACTAAGCCCAATCATGTCCATATAGCCCATTAAGCCCAATCATGTATATGTAGCCCATTAGGCCCGATCATAATCAAATCATACAACCATCCATATCAATCCATCATTCAATTTCACATATCAACTCTTGCCGAATTGGGCCCACGAGCTCGGCAAGCCCATTTAGCCCTTTCTGGCTTGGTTGGCCAAACAGTGGCCCGAGACCATGAGATCGCTCTCTTGGTCCCGATAATCGTATCGGTGTTCCCACACGAATGTTCGCACGCTCGTGTGGTTGCCGGTGCCAACCTTTCAGCTTTTCGACTTTTCAACATTCTGGTTTTTTCGGTATTTCAGCTTTTACCGATTTTTCGTGTGTGAAGTGTATGTACACACCTGGTAAATGAGACGTGTTACACTATCCTCAGCCTTGAACCTACAACTAATACCAACCTCCAATCAATCACACACTTAACCACAATAATTACCAAAAACCAAAGCCTTACCATAACCTTACCGTGTGCCACCAGTCCTAATAGCCCTTTCTTAGCTACTACCCACGAATATCCCCTAGATCTGCATCAATCTTAATCGTTAAAGACAAAATAATAGGTGACTTGTATCCACTTAAGTCACCCTTTCCCTTACTATAGACTGTTCAGCCAACTTATCCCAAAATCAAGAACACTTACCCAAAAGCCGAAACGTATGGATAGCTTTTCGGCAGAGACTTGTAGATCCAAGCTTGATTCCAATTTTTCCAAGATCCAATCCACCAAAAATCAAAGGAATGATGACAGCACGATAGAGATTTGGTCACTAGAGTATTCGGCACAAGGTTTGGGGCGATAAAGAAATTGGCTTCAAGAGCACAAGTTTTTGGCTTTTGAAGTCATGAATATTTGGTCCCCAACAATTGAGATGAAGGTGGGACGGCACAAGCAATGGAGAAAGAAGAGAATGACATTCGATTTAAGGCTTTAGGAGAGAAGAAAAGAAAACACATAAGGAAGAGGCGAGGTTTAGAACAAAAAAAGTGAAGGAGAATTCGGCAGAGCACTATAGTTGCCGAAATAGCACAAAGGGAATTCCAATTGCCGAAATAGCACAGAGGGAATTTGGCACCCCCTATTTATACACAAAACTGAAACTCTGCCTACCCCCCCAAAGTCCCAATCGGCTCCAACTCTTCCCCATCTCATCTTCTCATTTTTCTCCCTTATAACTCCCCAATCCTTTTCCTAAATTTTCTCTTCTAATCACTCTCCTTAGAGTCCATTTACCACACCAGTTCCAACCTTCTAGAAGGCCAAAATTAAAATCCTAAAAAAATACTAAGCTAGGATTCGAACCTAGGATCTCCTTGCTAGCCCATAACGCCACCTTCCTATACCCTAAGTGGCGTCACTTAGCCACTACACCACAAGACTCTTTGATTCCATTTTTCCCTATTTTTATTTAAAAGCCCAACTACTCACCGCCCTGTTTCCTTTAATAATTAACTAAAAATTCCTTCTCCTCCAAGTTCGAACCCAGAACTTCTCCAAAACCCCTAGACACTCCAAGTTTATTAAACCCTTAAAGCCAACATGTCATTTGTCATTTTCTTGCTTTAAAAAAAATTTATGAGACCCAAAGCCCAAAGACCAATTCATCTAGGCCCAAAATTTGGGGCGTTATAGTACCAAGGGAGAAAGTTAATTGGGAATTTTTCCAAGAAGAGTTCCGAAAGAAGTATATTAGCCAAAGGTTTATCGATCAGAAAAGAAAAGAATTCCTTGAGTTAAAACAAGGTTGAATGTCTGTAACCGAATATGAACGTGAGTTTCTAAGGCTCAGTAAATACGCTCGGGAGTGCGTGTCCGCTGAAGCCATCATGTGTAAGAGGTTCGAGGATGGACTAAATGAGGACATCCGATTGTTTGTTGGTATTCTAGAACTGAAGGAATTTATTGTGTTAGTAGAGAGAGCTTGCAAGGCTGAGGAATTGGCCAAAGAGAAAAGAAATGCTAAAATTGAGTTCTGTGACTCGAGGAAGAGACAATTGGGTATCAATCCTCATCCAAGAAATCAAGAGAGTTTACTACTCAATCAGCTGCTTCGGTTGGGTTCTCAAATAGAAGTAAAGGTAAACAGTACTCGAGTTCTAAAGCTCAGACCACTTCTATTGCTAGTGTTGGTAATGCTAGACCGGAATGTTCACATTGTGGTAGACGTCATCCCGGTGAATGCCGAGCAAATGAGAGAGCTTGTTTCAAGTGTGGATCCCAAGACCATTTTATTAGAGATTGTCCCGAGATGGGTGAAAAAGAGAAATTTTAGAGTGCAAGATCGGGTAGTACTACTAGAGGGAGATAACAGGGAAATATGGGAAATGGAACGAGTAGTAAGAATACACCTAAAGAGCAGACTGCAAGACCTGAGGGTAGAGCACCTGCGAGGACTTATGCCATTCGCGCTCGCGAAGAGGCGTCATCCCCTGACGTGATTACGGGTACATTTTCTCTCTATAATACTCCAGTTGTTGCTTTAATTGATCCGAGATCTACCCACTTATACATTTATATGAAATTAGTAACTAAAATGAACATGCCTATAGAGTCTACAGAATTTGTGATAAAAGTGTCAAATTCCGTAGGCAAATATGTGTTAGTTGACAAAGTATGTAAGAATTGTCCTTTGATGATTAGAGGTCACTATTTTCCAGCTAACCTTATGCTTTTTCCATTTGATGAATTTGATGTAATACTTGGAATGGATTGGTTGACCATTCATGATGTGGTAGTAAATTGTTGAAGAAAATTTATTGAGTTGAAATGTGAAAGTGGTAATGTTCTTCGGATTGAATCAGATGAATCAGATAGCTTGCCTGTAGTGATTTCTTCTATGACTGCTCAGAAATGTATAAGAAAGGGTTGTGAGCTTACCTTGCCTTTATGATGAATGCCAAAGAGACTGAGTTAAGAATTGAATCAGTGCCGATAGTATGTGAGTATCCAGATGTATTTCCGGAAGAATTACCCGGGTTGCCTCCGATTAGAGAGATTGAATTTGGTATTGAGTTGGCCCCTGGTACTGCGCATATTTCGATTGCTCCGTATAGGATGGCTCCGACCGAGTTAAAATAATTGAAGGCTCAGTTGCAAGAGTTGACGGATAAAGGTTTTGCAAGACCGAGTTATTCTCCGTGGGGTGCTCCCGTATTATTTGTGAAAAAGAAAGATGGTTCTATGAGGTTATGTATGGATTATCGGCAACTAAATAAGGTAACCGTAAAGAACAAGTATCCATTGCCAAGGATCGACGATTTGTTTGACCAATTGAAGGGAGCTACTGTGTTTTCCAAGATAGACTTGAGGTCCGGTTATTACCAGTTTAGAGTCAAAGACTCCGATGTGCCGAAAACCGCATTTCGGACAATGTATGGTCACTATGAATTTCTAATTATGCCTTTTGGTTTAACCAATGCCCCTGCTGTGTTTATGGATTTGATGAACCGCATCTTTCAGCCATATTTGGATAAATTTATTGTAGTCTTTATTGATGATATATTGATTTACTCTTGTGATGAGAACGAGCATGCGGAGCACTTGAGGACGGTTCTACAAATTTTACGGGATAAATAATTATATGCCAAGTTTAGTAAAAGTGAATTTTGGCTTAAAGAAGTCAGATTTTTGGGCCACATTGTTTCGGGTGATGGTATTAGAGTTGACTCGGGAAAGATTTCGACCACTGTTGAATGGAAATAGTCAAAGAATGTATCAGAGGTTAGAAGTTTTCTAGGCCTAGCTTGTTATTACAGACGGTTTGTCAAGGGATTTTCTATGGTAGCTACTCCGATGACGAGGCTATTGCAAAAATATGTGAAGTTTGAGTGGACAGAAAAGTGCCAACAGAGTTTTGAGAAACTAAAGGCATTGTTGACTGAGGCCCCTGTTTTAGTACAACCTGAACTGGGAAAAGAATTCGTGGTTTACAGTGATGCATCCTTAAGTGGATTAGGTTGTGTACTTATGCAAGAAGGCAAAGTAATAGCTTATGCCTATAGACAGCTAAAGCCGCACGAGAAGAACTATCCGACCCATGATTTAGAGTTGGCCGCCATTGTATTTGCATTGATGATTTGAAGACACCATTTGTATGGCGAGAAATGTCGGGTATTCACTGATCGTAAAACTCTAAAGTACTTGATGACTCAAAAGGAATTGAACCTAAGGCAACGAAGATGGTTAGAGCTGATAAAGGATTACGAGCTAGTGATTGACTACCACCCGGGAAAGGCGAACGTGGTCACCGATGCCTTGAATAGGAAATCTTTGTTTGCATTGAGAGCCATGAATACACGATTGGCTCTATCGGGTGATGGTTCTATTCTTGCTGAATTGAGAGCTAGACCGATATTTCACCAAGAGATTTGTGAAGCTCAGAAAGGCGACAGTGGATTGCAAGCCAAAAGAGTTCAATGTGAAACGGGTATGGAGTCAGACTTTCGGATTAGTTCTGATGGATGTTTGATGTTCCGAGATAGGGTCTGTGTACCAAGAGATGATGAGCTTATTCAGAAAATTTTGCACGAAGCGCATAGTGGATGTTTATCCAGGCAATACAAAGATGTATAATGATTTGAAGAAATGAAATTGGTGGCCGAGCATGAAGAAAGACATTTCTGAGTTCGTATCGAGATGTTTGATTTGTCAGCAAGTGAAAGCTGAACACCAAGTACCTACCGATATACTTCAGCCTATTATGGTTCCCGAGTGGAAATGGGACCGTATTGCTATGGATTTTGTGACGGGTTTGCCTTTGACATCGAAAAAGAAAGATGCCGTGTGGGTTGTGGTTGATAGGCTTACGAAATCGGCTCATTTTATACCAGTACGCATTGACTATTCGCTTGACAAGTTGGCGGAATTGTATATTTCAGAAATTGTGAGACTTTAGGGAGTACCGTTGTCGATTATTTCGGATAGAGATCCGAGATTTACATCATGGTTTTGGAAAAAGTTACAAGAAGCCTTGGGCACAAAGTTGAATTTTAGTACAGCTTTTCATCCGCAAACCGACAGTCAGTCGGAGAGGGTAATACAAATACTTGAAGATATGCTCTGATGTTGTGTTTTGGAATTTCAAGGTAACTGGGAAAAATATTTACCGTTAGTGGAATTTGGTTACAATAACAGTTTTCAGTTGAGTTTGAGAATGGTGCCTTATGAGGCATTATATAGGCGTAATTACCGAACGCCCTTGTATTGGACCAAACTCAGAGAGAATCAGATTCATGGAGTCGATTTGGTCATAGAAATCGAAGAGAAAGTAAAAGTGATTCGTGATTTTTTAAAGGCTGCTTCGGATAGACAAAAATCCTACGCGGATTTAAAACGAAAAGAGATTGAGTTTCAAGTTGGTGATAAGGTACTTTTGAAAGTGTCACCATGGAAGAAGGTTCTCAGATTTGGCTGGAAAGGCAAATTGAGTCCGCGCTTTATCGGACCGTATGAGATCACCGAGAGGATAGGGCCGGTAGCCTATCGGTTGGCTTTACCATTTGAGTTGGAAAAGATCCATGATGTGTTCCACGTGTCTATGTTGTGCCATTACCGATCAGATCCTTCGCATGTGATTGTACCGACAGAGATTGAAATTCAACCCGACATGACTTATGGCGAAGAGCCGGTTAAGATTTTTGCACGGGAAGTCAAACAGTTAAGGAATAAAAGTATAGCTCTTGTGAAAGTATTGTGGCAAAGACACGGGGTAGAAGAGGCTACATGGGAGCCTGAGGAGGCTATGAGAAACCAATATCCAAACCTTTTTACCGGTAAGATTTTCGGGGACGAAAATCCCTAAGGGGGAGAATTGTAACAGCCCGATTTAGGGCCTAGTCAGAATAGTGGTTGCGAGACCACAAATTTGAAGTAGAAATATATGTTTTATGGTTTTTATGAGGTTTATGATATGTTTGCATGGTTGTGAGAAAATTTCATGAAGAAATTTTATGATTTAGTGATCAATCTATCTTTTAGGACTAAATTGCAAAAATTGATAAAAATGAGATTCTAGAAGTTTTAAGTAGGAGATAGCATTAGAAAATTTATTAGAGGTCCTTATTTATTAATTAGACCATTATATCTCATGATGGACAAAAATGGACATGGAAGGGAAAAATCTTAAGGAAGGGCCTTAAGGGCATTTTAGTCATTTGGTTAATAAATTAATAAAAAAGGGGAAAGAAGAAAAAAATTGGTGTCCATCTTCCTCCCCCATTGTTGAAAATTTCAAGGAGCCATAGCTAGGGTTTTGCTTCACTTTCAAACTTGATTATCAAGAAACACGAAGTCTGGACCTAAACCGAGGAAAGAACAAGGTGGTGGACTAAATTGAACAACTATCTATATTTTGGTACCGAGGTAAGTTTGTGTGTAATAAATCAACATCATGTTATTATGATTTTAGATGCTTGATATTACATGAGATGTGTATATTCTTTCTATGAAATGTGTTAATGAGATTTCGATGAATATATGATGAAGTTTTATTATGTCGAAGTCCCGGTTGAACCTTAGGAATAAAAAGGATAATCTTGTCACGGCATTAAATTAATAAGGTCCCGTATAAGACCATATCTGGGATATGGCCTCAGCACCAAATTGAGATCCCGTGTAAGATCATATCTGGGATATGGCATCGACATCGAATAGTGATTCCGTGTAAGACCACGTCTAGGACCTGGCTTCGGTATGAAATCGTGTAAGACCATGTCTGGGACATGGCATCGACATAAGATCTCGTGTAAGACCATACCTGGGAGATAGCATTGACATATATATGAGATCTCGTATAAGATTATATCTGAGATATGGCATCGGCATCGACATGTGATCCCATGTAAGACCATATCTGGAATATGGCATTGGCATCTTACTATGTAGGTGACAATTTCTGAGAATCCCTCGATATTCCAAATGGTTCAACGGGGTAAGGTAATAAAGTTTATGTTAAAGATAAAAAGAGGGCTAAAGTTATATGATGAAGTGATACAGGTACATATGCGAAACTCATGAGAAATGAGTCCGGTATGTGATATGTGATTGGTAAGAGTGAGCATGAGTAAACCATGTCAATGTTACTTGAGAATTTTGTGTTAATCCGTGATGAAATATGTGGATACTATTACAAGATTTTATGTTGTTATCTATTGCATGCAAACTTACTAAGCTTTATGCTTACTCCCTCTCCTTTCCCTTTTCTTGTAGTATCGCCAAGCTAGCTCAGGGATCGAAGGACGTTGGAGCTCAATTCACACTATCAGGCAATTCTTTTGGGTATAGTAAAGTTCAATTATTTTGGGTATGGCATGTATAGGAACTTGGTCATTTTGTTCTATGTCATATTGGTTAGCCAAGGTGTTGGCTATTAATGTTACTTATTTCATTTTGTAATTGACCAATACTCGTTAAGTTATATCTATTCAATGATGATGAAATTCATGAAGTGTAAGCTTGTGCAATTGAATGAGTAAAGTGTAAAGTATATGCATGTTGAACGCAGTGGGAATTTATGGTGCGGATGTCTTGATTGTGAATATTAGAGGTGCATTATTGTTATGTTATGTGTTGCTAGAAATGGTATAAGTGTGGTTGCTTTTCAGGGTGGCAAATGGCTTGGTAAATAGCCTTTTAATTGTCCACATGGATAGACACACGGGCATGTGTCTAGGCCGTGTGTGACACACAGTCTGCCTCATGGGCGTGTAGCCTGGCCGTGTGAAAACACGGGCGTGTGCCAGGCCGTGTGAAAACCCCTGTAGGTTCGAAATGAAAAATAAAATTCGTACGGACTAGGGACATGGGCGTGTGTGATCACACGGCCTGCCCACACGGGCGTGCGGCCCTGTTTTGAGTAAAAATTTTCTAAGTGTTTGTAAGATTCCGGTTCCGTACCAATTCACTTTATTTGTTTGTTTCGGGTCTCGTAGGCCCGTAATAGGGACTATATGATTATGAATGAAGAGATTTAAAGTTCAAAAGAAATTTATGGTTGATTTAGTATGATCTAAGTAAGTTAAGTCCGGTAATGCCTCGTACCTGGTTCCGGTGTCGAATACGGGTAAGGGGTGTTACATTCATCTTCTTCATGTGTTGGCCGAATGTTTCTATGGACACCATGGCTAGGGTTTTCAAACTTTCAAGCTCAATAGTAAGTGAATCCAAGCCTAGTTTTAATGTTCTTTACATTTTTGAGATCCCCGTAACTCGGTTTAGCTATTTCTACCATTATTTTGAGCTAGGGTTTGTGTTTAAAAATTTACCCATGGATGACATGCATGTGTTTTGATGTCTAATGTTTGAATATGAATGCTCGGTGTGTAATAAACGACTTGTACTAAGTAATTTTTGATGAAATCGCATGAAACGACTAGTTTGTAAAAAGTTGAAAAATGTATGAAAATGTGTGAATGAATACAAATTGTGGACTGCTATAGTTATGAAAATGGTTCGGCTAGGCCTAAAATACAAAGAAATTGAATGAAAATCATTTTACAAGCCTAGGGGAAAAAGTGTAAATATGACAAAGTTTAGGGGCAAAAATGTAATTTTTCCATAATATGATTTTTGGACTGAATTGAATAGTATAATAACTTAATAAGTCAAATGTGATTTTTTAGATAAAGAAAAAAATGAGTTTTGGAATTAGAACGGGGGAAAGACGAATATTGGACGACTCGGTCTCTTTCGCCATTTTAAGTCAAGGTAAGTTTATATGTAAATGATACATCCTTTTTATCTATGTTTTTACATATTAATGTATTATGTGAAATGTGAGTGAATATTATTAATATTTATTAAAATGATGAAAAGTGAGGAAATTCCTGGATGAACCTTCGGAATAGAAAAAGGATACGGATGAACACTGTATATGTGATTATTGGTGGGCTGTGTGCGATACCACCGTATTTATCATTATTGGTGGGCTGTGTTTGATACCACCGTATTTATTATTATTGGTGGGCTGTGTGCGATACCATCGTATTTATTATTATTGGTGGGCTGTGTGCGATACCACCGTATTTATCATTATTGGTGGGCTGTGTGCGATACCACCGTATTTATTATTATTGGTGGACTGTGTGTGATACCACCGTGTATATGTGATTATTGGTGGGCTGTGTGCGATACCACCATGTATCCGGTATTATTCCGAAGTGTTCATCGGGAAAATTTGACTAAGTGAAATTACGTGTGACAATGTGGTGACAAGTGCAGGGTTATAAGTGCATGTAATTGTGAGCAATGTCAATGATATGTATTTGGAATGTGAATACGTGACGATTAAGTGTAGGTATATGTATGTATACACTCATGAGCAATGTGCTTGGTATGTGATCGAATTTTGGTAAGAATGTAAACGAGTAAGTTATACCTATGAGAATGACCTTGTGATTATAAGTCCATGCTTATGATGTATGAATATGTGGTAAATGTGATTGATGATCATGTGTGAGGCTTTTAGGCCAAATTAAATTGAGAAATCATATGTTCAAGTCTTTGTTGTTGATGTATAGGTTAAATTGGCCAATGAATGGCTTGTAAATATTTGATAATGACTAGTTATTGGAATGGCTAACCATGTATATACTTTGGTGTTATATGTGTGTAAATGAAAATTAATATAAAGGAAACATGAAAGAGTAAAATTAGCAATAAAATAGTTTGGACAGTAGCAGTTGTATCACTTTGAAAAATCACCAAAAAATGGTGGAAATTGAATTAGAGGTTGAATGAGATATGAAATTAAATCTTATTGAGTCTATTTATACATAAAAGAAACAGAATAAGCAAAAGAATTTCATATGGTGAGATATTTGGATTTTAGTGAGACAGGGTTAGAATGATTTTGGAATCCCCTATTCTTACTTGGGAAATTCATAAAAAATTATACAAAAATAATCATGGGATAAAATTTATATGATTGAATTTCTTAATGAGTCTATTTTCAAGAGAAACAAATAGGAACATCATCCGAGTTCTGTAAAACGAGATAATTAAATTTTAGTGAAGAAGGGTCGAATTATTGGACAGCGTAACAGGGGATACTTTAAAGAATAAACTGTACTGATTGGCTGAACCAAAAATTCTGGAAATTTTATGGTAAGAAGATATGTGAGTATAATTTCAGATAAAATTAGTGGATCTTAATTTGGAATTCTGTAGCTCCAGATAAAAATAATTTAGTGACTGTAACTCGAGTAAAAAGCTCAAGATGAACATAAATAAATTGTGAAATTTTACGCAATAATGATGGTATTGTCTTGAGAGCTTATAATGAGGATTGTTAAAAGCATTGTAATCAATTGTTTATTATTTACATACGTACTTACTAAGCTTTAGAGCTTACTCCTTTGTTTTTCGTGTTTAAAATGTACTCAGGTTAGCTCGGGTTGGAAATCGCCGGAGAACCTATCACACTATCAAGCTTACAATTTAGGTATTAATGATTTTATACTTAAGGTTATGGCATGTATAGGGAACTCGGTCATGTGTATATGTTTCTATGAGTTGTCCTAGAATAATGACCCATGATATTCGGAGTTCATCGTTGTATAAGGCCATTTAATGTGGCCAATAAATTGGTTATGCTAAAAACTCATGATGATGCATTCCATGGTTGAGTAAATTGTATGCTATGACTTGTTACGTGTGTGTGATGGATGTTTTGGTAGCTTTAATATGTCACGAAATGTGTCATTCAAGTTATACTCAAGTATGAGCATGATAGGGTAGAAATTGGCTCGGAAAATAGCCAACTTCTTGACCACATAGGTAGAGACACGGCCGTGTGTCTCAGCCGTGTGGAAGGCACGATCTAGCACACGGGTGTGTGACTTGGTCACGTGATCCAAAACGAATGATGATTTCATAAACAGAGAGTTACATGGGTGGAGGACACGGGCGTGTCCTGGGCCACACGGGCGGGTGTAACCACACGGCTTGCCCACACGAGCGTGTGACTCTCCAAAACAAAGAAATTTTCTAAATGTTTCAATGGTTTTAAAAGTTCTCGGTTTAGTCCCGAATCGCTCCCAAAGCATGTTTTGGGCCTCATAGGCCCATTTTAGGGACTTGATGATATAGGATAAAAGTTTTAAATTTTAAACAAAAATTTATGCCTTGAATTTGTTCAGTTGCAAGTGTTATTGTCCGGTAACGCCTCGTACCCTGTTCCAGCGTTGAACACGGGTAAGGGGTGTCACATACAAGTACATAATCGAATATATATATATATATATATATATAACTTTATTCAATCCAATATCAATCACATTTTATTTAGTAAAGATGAATCATGTGAAATATCATCAAATAACGGTATTTCGCACACTATGTGCCATATGTATATTTAGTTAAAACATCTATAACTCATATCTCACACATCATTCAATTCACCACATCATTATAGCCAAATAAACACATTTTTTGGCATGAAACATACTTATACATAAATCTTTCTCATGTCATACACATGATACACTAAGAACTCACCAAATTACCTTCATTCGATTCTCATAAGGTTTTGTACGTACCTGTTACACTTAATTCTATTGTACTTTCATTCTCATCTTGACTATGCCCGTCGAACCATTCGTAATCACTAAGGATACTCGGGAATCACACATAGGTTGTACAATGCCATATCCCGGATATGGTCTTACATGCAATCTCATATCAATGCCAATAGCCCAGCTATGGTCTTACACGAAATTTCGTATCGATGCCATGTCCCAGACATGGTCTTATACGTAATATTATACTGATGCCATATCCCAGATATGGTCTTACACGTATTCTCATCTCGGTAACCCTAATGTCATGACATTTGTATCCTATACTATTCCTAAGGTTCATACGGGAATTTCGGACGTCGTAACTCTGTCGATTTCGACTCGTAATCATGACCATTCAGCATTCAATTCAATCCAATAATAATTAAGCATTTATAACACAATTTAAGTACGTTTATTAGCATATGAACTTACCTCGTTCGCTATAACGACGAATTAGGTCGACTAATCTGATACTTTGTTTTTCCCCGTTCTAGATCCGAATCTCATTTTTCTCAATCTATTTAATAACAAAATTTACTTATTTAATAAATAATTCATTCAATTTAACGCAATTTACACATTTTGGCAAGATTACACTTTTGCCCCTATTATTTCACATTTTTGCAATTTAGTCCTTATCACATAAAATCACAATTTCATGCAATTTCATCCTACCCATGCTTAGCCGAATTCTTCTTATTGACTTAGCAGCCCACATTTTCCAAATAATCACACTTTTAACCACATAATTTCAATATTTCACAATTTAATCCCTAATTTGCATTTTCATCAAAAAATCACTTTATAAAATATGAAAATCTAACCTCAAATATTCATATTTCAACATTAAACATCAAAGAACAAACAATCTCATCAATGGCAACTATCAAAATCTTTAATAGTTTTGAAATCAAAGACATGGGCTAGCTAGTACTAGTTGCAACGATCACAAAAACATAAAAATCATCAAAAACCGAGTCAAAATGGACTTACAATTGAAACATACATGAACCAAATGCTCAAAGCTCCCAAAATCATATTTTTCTTTTGATATTCAGCTTTGGAGAAAGATGATAGCATAAAAAAATGGTTTTTGTTTTATTTAATTAAACATTATTTAACATTTTACTAATTTGCCATTAAAATAAATTCATATTTACACAAATGCCAAACCAAATAGCATCCACTAACTCACAATTGGGCTAATTATCACATAAGTACATTTACTTTAATATTCTATAGCTATTTGACACCTTTAGCTCATAGAACACAACTTTTACGCTTTACGCGATTTAGTCCTTTTTACTGAATTAAACACTTAAACAGTAAAATTTCTCTATGAAACTTTCACATAATAATTCTATTATGCTTTAAAATTTAATAAAATAATAAAATTAATATTTTAAATTTGGATTTGTGGTCCCAAAACCACTGTTCTGATTTGACCCAAAAACGGGTTGTTATAGAAATTTAGAAAAAGGGCAAGGACTAAATTGGGAAGTGAAATATTTTAATTAATTAAAAGATGATAAAAAGAAATATCATCTTATTTTTATCATATTTTTCCCGAAAAATACATGGAAACCCTAGGAGAGAGAGAGAAGAAACTTTCATGGCCAAGTTGGGTAAGTTTCCTTGTCCCGTTTTTAGTAATTTTGATATTTTTGAAATCGGGATAACTTAATCTATCTATTTGGGGGATTAATTCGAAAAGATAACAAAGTGTAGAAATTTTTCCATGGATGAATATGCTGTAAATTTGAAATTTATGGTAGAAAATGAAAGGTTGATGATAGATAAACAACTTTTACAAAGTGATTTTTGATGAAAACATGATTTAGGGACTAAAATGAAAAATGGTGAAAACCCATGGAAAATTCTGAAATTTGTGAAATGTATGTGCTATAAATGTTGTATATATGTTCCGGCTAGGCTTGGGTAGAGGGTCGGATTTCATGAATTTCATTTTCCGAGCCTAGGGATGAAATTGGAATTTATGGAAAAGTTAGGGGCAAAATGGTAATTTTGCCTAGGATGAAAATTGAGTCCCCTTGAATATGAAATATGATAAATTGATGTTAAATTTACTCGTATAGATCCGGTTAAACCAAATTCAGAGCTAGAACGGGGAAAAGAGGAAAATGTCGGATTAAGTAGATTTTACGTACACGAACATTTGTCGAGGTAAGTTTGTGTAACTAAATTATGTATATTTATATGCTTGTATTGAATGTGTATATGTGTGAATTATTTGAATGCTATGAATATGAACTTTGTTACATGATCGAGAATACTTAACAAAAGTTAAGTCCCGTAAACATATCTGAGAAATACCAGATAAATGATAATGCCAGATTTAAGTGATAAAAGGTTATTCTGGTACTTGGTTTGGATATTGAATGTGATTAAAAGAATTATTGTATATAATTGTGGTTAATAGATGAAATAATCACATGAGTAATTATGTTCAGAAAAATGTTAAATCCTGTTTGAATAAATGAAAATCGATGGATATGTGATTTCCTGAAATGAATGAGGCCCTGCATTTGTTGCTGGTGGGATTTAGCTCGGACGAGTGACCCTATTGACCTCATTTATGAAAGGATTTAGCCCGGACGGGTAATCCTGATATAAGTCCTCTCGAGCATATATTATGGATTGGATTTAGCCCAGACGGGTAATCCAGATCAAGCTCTTTAGAGCATATGTCATAAAAAGGATTTAGCCTGGATTGGTAATCCTGTTGTCTATATATATGTGGCTCGAGAGTGTACTCTCTGAAATAGTACCTTATGGGTACCATTGAATATGAATTGACGAATTTACTGATTTGTACACTTTGTGTGTACTATCTGTATATCCATTGATATTCTGAATAAATTCAACGGGTAAAAATCCTGACAAGAGAAAATATGAATAAGAAATAAGTTATTACACGTATATGTCTGAAATACACGAAAATGATGATACGTGACGATTAATATAAGAAAACATGAGATGATGATACTTGTACATGAAATTCATTAGATGAATATGTCATCCTTGATTATAGACTTGTATACTTTGAGTGTACTACTACTCGTGTGACATTGATATTTTGAGTAATATGAATAAAGTTCTGATATGAAATAATCTGAACTTGAGATGAACTATTATGAAATTATACTTGTAATATAAAGAAATGATTTATGCATGTTAAATGAACAAATGTTGTGGAATACAAATGTGCCTGGAAACTTGATTGTTGTTGAGCCCAAACATGTTTTGAGGTTATTATGGAATATATGACTAACAAGGGCAATGAGGATATGTGTAGGGATTGAGGTCAAATTGAATGAATGTGCTTTACATTTTTACCTCAAAATAGAATGAATGGTAAGTTAAGTACCATGTTATACGAACTTACTAAGCATGTAATGCTTACTTAGTTTTATTTCCCTGTTTTATAGTAAATCAGAAGCTCGTTGGATTGGAAGCTTGGCGGAGATCACTCACACTATCCATCGGCCCATGTCGGTACAATATGGTAAATCAATTGTGGTTATAATGGCATGTATAGGTTATATTGGCCATGTTGGCATGTAAATGTAATTGATTATTGTAATCTAGCCATTGGGATGGCTAGTGATGATTATGTTTTGGATATGTATACATATATATATGTGCTAATGTCTTTTGTGATGTGGTTTGTAATTGTTTGCTAAATGGTTTATTGTGGCTTAATAGCATAGATGTTGTAACACCCCTCACCCGTATTCAACGCCGGAATAAGGTTACAGAGCATTACCAGACTTTTAACATATATAACAGTACTTGTAACACCCCTTACCCATATCTGACGCCGGAATAGGGTACGAGGCATTACCGGACTTATTCTGAAGCAAACATTCAAAAACGAGACATGAATTTCCACTCAAATTTAAAACTTTTGAAAAACATTCATATCACCCCTAAAACGAGCCTATGAGGCCCAAAACATGCATTGAAAGTGGTTCGGGACTAAACTGAGCACTCAGGGAATTTTTATAAAACTTAGAAAATTTTTGCTAGAAGCAGGGCTCACACGCCGGTGTGGTCCAAGGGACACGCCCGTGTGACCCTGGGACACGCCCGTGCTTCAGACCGTTATTGATTTAGGGGTGCTCTCTGACTTGTGTGACACGGCCGTGCCACATGCCCGTGTGCTAGGTCGTGTAGCACACACGGCTGAGGCACACGCCAGTGTCTCTGCCTGTGTGCTCAATTCTGGACATTCTATTTTTTTCAAAATTAAGGTGCAGGGGACACATGGCCGGAACACATGCCTGTGGGGCAGACCGTGTGTCACACATGGCGTAGACACACTGTGTGTCTACCCGTGTGAACAAAAATAAGGCTATTTACCAAGCCATTTTGCCACCCTCACTTGCACACATCTACACAACATCACATGGCACAAATTCAGGCATATAAATGCAACCAAACAACCACAACCACAAACAAAACAATAACATGTCATTCTTATACCATCATTTATCATGCTTATAACATCGTACTTAGCCCATTAAAAACATACTAATTTCACATTCACAAGAGGGAATTAGCATATGAATAAACTTATGATCAACATAAGCCATCATTCATGGCTACATATATAAGATGAAGCATTAGCAATTACAAGCTAACACATATGGCCAAATTAATAATGACACACGTAAAAAATTGACATAGTCCCTATACATGCCATAGACTTAAAATACTTGAATTCACTTATACCCAAAATGATAGCTTGATAGTGTGATAGGATCTCCGACGATCTCCAACTCGAGCTAGCTTAATAACCCTATAAGACATAGGAAAGGAAGGGGGTAAGCTATGTATATATAGCTTAGTAAGTTCATATGTAAATAATAAGCAACCTCAACCATACATATATCATACTATCAACATAATGTAAATCCATACGAATGTCATTTAAGTCTCATAAGTATAACTTACTCAATTAAATCTTACCAAGTGTTTATCATGTTCAACAATATGAACAAAAAATTTATAATCTACCATAATCTCATGGTTATAATTTTATTCAGTCACAATGTTTGCTTTATCAACTTATAAGCATAATTTGAAATATTCTGGCATTAGCCCAACAACCTAATCTTTCTGTTGTAACATATTACAACAATTAACAAATTATTTCAAACCACATAATAAATATGCATATTAATTATGAGTATTTACATTTCAAGCATATACTTTAACATCATTCAATTGCCTAAACTCTTATCTTCACATACTTTCATAACCATTTTAATTGGCAATTATGCCAATCTTTCCTTTTTCACATATCCTGACAAATCACAAGTTGCATGAATATAACATGCTATATCTTCACTCAATTTAGCCCAAAAGCCAATCACATAATCATCAATAGAATTTATCATGTATTTCATACATCACAAGTATAGACCAATAATCACAATATTTTCATAAAATCATTCTCGGGGAAATCATGAACTCACAATTTCATGAAGTCAATGTATATAAGCTTTACGTACATACCTGTACCAATTCGTAATATTTACATACTCTTTCTCTTCTTTGACATACCCATTGAATTTCCCGTTGAACCACTCAGAATACTAAAGGATACTCGGGAATCTCGTGCACATAGTACCGTACCAATGCCATATCCCAGATATGGTCTTACATGAAATCTCGTATCGATGCCAATAGCCCAGTTATGGTCTTACACGAAATCTCACATCGGGGCCATATCCCAGATATGCTCTTACACGAAGTCTCATATCGATGTCATATCCCAGATATGGTCTTACACGTATTCTTAGTGACCCTAATGTCATGACATTTGTATCCTATCTATTCCTAAGGTTCAACCGAGATTTTTCTCGCTTGTCAAACTTTGTCGATTACGTTCAAGGAGTCGATCATAATTCATACAATATTAAAGCATTTAAAACATAAATAAAACAATGCGTTATTTACATACGAACTTACCTCGGCATAGAAACGACAAAAAGGACTAAATTGTCAAATACTTGTTTTTCCTCCGTTCTAGGTCCGAACCTCGTTTTTATTGATCTATAATATCACATTCATCTCATTTAATCATTATACTATTCAAATCAGCTCAAAATCACATTATCGCAAAAATTACATTTTTGCCCCTAAAGTTTCACATTTTTACAATTTAATCCCTAGGCTCGTAAAATGAAATCTATTCAAATTTTTTAATATACAAGCCTAGCCGAACCATTTTCATAACTATAAAAGCCCCCAATTTCCATTAAAACACACTTTTACTACATATTTTACAACTTTTACAAACAAGTCCTTTTAGGCATTTTCACCGAAAATCACTCAGCAAAAGTCGTTTAACAAACAACTAACATTCATTTTCTACCATTAAACATCAAAATACACAAATATCCATCATGGGTAAAATTTTAGACTTTGATTATGCCTTAAATTAGTGGTAGAAATAGATAGATCATGTTACAAGGATTTCAAAAACGTAAAAATCATTAAAAACAGGGCTAGAACGGACTTACAATCGAGCTTGGAAGCTTGGAAAACCCTAGCTATGTCTTCTCCATGCAAGTTTCGGCCATGGGGTAGAAGATGGACAAATTTTGGCTTGGTTTTTGCTTTTTAATTCATTTTAATTACCAAATTACTAAAATGCCCTTAATGAAAAACTTTGGAAACATGCCTAACCATGTCCATTTTTGTCCACCAACTTAACCATTGGTCTAATTACCATTTAAGGACCTCCAATTTAAAATCTCATAGCAATTGGACACCTCTAACATATAGAATTCAACTTTTGCACTTTTTACAATTTAGTCCTTTTGACTAAATTGAGTGCCCAAACATCAAAATTTTCGAAATTTTTTTTTGCAAAATCATTCCATAAAAATGTAGACCATAAAAATATAATAAAAACAAATTTTACTGCGTCGGATTTGTGGTCCCGAAACCACTATTCTGACTAGACCCAAACTCGGGCTGTTACAGTACCTTTCTCATACATTTAACCATTTCATACAATCATCATTCAATTTGTCCCTTACAATAGCCTACGAGGCCTTAAACATGCTTTAGGAGCGGTTAGAGACTAAATCGAAAACTTATAAACTTCCACAAAACTTTGAAAATTTTTCTCAATACAGAGGACACACGCACACGGCCACCAGACACGTCCGTGTCTCCAGCTGTGTGAAAACAGGGGGTACATACTGACTTGGGTCACACGGCCAACCACAAGCCCGTGTGCCCTTCGAATTGGCCACACACGCCCGTGTGCCAGGCCGTGTGCTAGGCTGTGCCAAAACTGTAGGGTATACCGACTTATGCAACACGGCCAAGTCACACGCCCGTGTGCTCGGCCGTATACCAATTAGAGGGGGTATACTGACTTGTACCACACGGCCAGTCACACGCCCGTGTGTGAGATCGTGTGGAGCATACTGACTTGTTTCTAATATCAACACCAAGGGACACACGACCATGTAACATGACCGTGTGTCACACACGGCTGAGACACACGCCCGTGTGGACAAAAATAGGCTATTTGCAAAGCCATTTTGCCACCCTATTTTCATATACCTGCACAAATGTAATATGCAACATTTTATAACCCAATAGGCAGCCAATCCACAACATTTCAAACACATTTTATACCAATTCAACATAGTATTCAAATACCTAATTTATATCATGCATTTTCCATTCATATGCCTACTACTTATCAAGACAACATTTGCATATTTCCATTCCATCTACTACTTGCCAAAACATACCATATTTGAACACTTATACACAACCAAAACATTACACCAAGTTAAGCTAAATCACATGGCTTTAACTTATACCACAACATGTACCAAAATCACTATATTAAGTAACCATAACTATCATCTTTATAACTAGCCTATACATGCCATATTTACAAATATCCAAGAGTTCAAAAGTACCAACAGCAACTGGATAGTGAGATGCGTAACTCTGACTTTATCTGGATCGAGCGAGCTATCGAACCTCTATAAAACATGGAAAAGAAATAGAGTAAGCTTTAAAGCTTAGTAAGCCCATATAATTAAAAAAATTAACTTACCATTATACATAATCAAACAATTAAACAAAGTATATCAAATTCACTTGCCAAATGCCTATACACAAGCATTCATCAACAAGTTAGTCATATAAGTGCATGTAATCATCCATTATCTCAATTCAATACTCAATACATTGTATCATATCAAATTCACATATATCATGTACATAATTTATAACATTTCATTCTCAATCATATAAACAATAATTCATTCGATAGCAGTAACAATAACTCATTCGTATAAATAGTACTTCATCCATATAACACATATATTTTTCACATAACCAATAACAAAATTTATGCCCGTTGAACCTATTAGAATATCGAGGGATACTCGGGTGATATACATAACATATAAATTAGTAATCCGTCAATTCATTATCATTTTCACTCTTTCGAGCTATGATCAATAAGCTCCTCCTGAGCTGATGGGCAGTAAGCTCTATTGAGATGAAACGATAAGCTTTAACAAGCTGAGAACAGTAAGGTCTTACGAGCAGATACATCAGAAAGCTCATACAAGCTGCGGTGAGTCCGCAACACATGCAGGATCTCAACCTAAACAGTAACCCTAGTGACATGTCACTCGTATCCTACGAATTCCTACGGTTCAAACGGGGCTCGGTAACTATCAGAATATATCAATAAGGCATTTGTATTTCAAATAAATTAATTACATTCATTTCAAATAATTACAAATATTTAAAAGTTTGATTCTAATTATATGAACTTACCTCGTTTCACTTGGATAGCAAATATCGGCTATTCGTCCACTTTTCTTTTTCCCCGATCTAATTTCGATCTCAGTTTATCTTGATCTATGTATTATCAAATTGAGCACATTCAATATTCAATTTATTCAATTTAGCCTTTAATTCATATTTTGGCAAATTTACATATTTCCCCCTAATGTTTCACACTTTTACAATTTAGTCCCTATTACCCAAAATTGCAAATTCATGCAATTAATCACCAACCCATGTTTAGCCAAATTTTCTATATGTTACTAGCAGGCCATAATTTCAATTTACTTACACTTTTACCCATATAATTTTACATTTTCTCAATTTAATCCCTTTTTGACATTTTTGTCAAAAATCACTTTACAAAACTAGTTTAACTATAAACAACTATTCAAAATCCATAATCAACCATCAAATTACTCAAGCATTCAACAATGGCAACATGATAAATCTTTAACAATTTCAAAATCTAAGGTACGGGCTAACTAGAATACGAAGCGACGATCTCAAAAACGTAAAAATCATTAAAAACTGAGCTAAAATGAACTTACAATTAAGCTCCAAAGTGACCGAATGTTAAAACCCTAGAATGGCTTGCTCTTCTCTTCAATTTTGGCAAGAGATGAAGATGAAAGCATTAAAATTTCTTTGTTTGTTTTATTATTATTAACTTAATACATAATTTACTATATTAACCTTAAGTATATAACATTAAAATTCATTTATACATGTCCATTAATGTCCACTTACCTTTCAAATGGCTTAATTACCATTTAAGGCCACCATAATTAAAATCCAAATCTATTTGACACCTTTAACTAATAGAACATGCATTTTACATTTTACGCGATTTAGTCCTTTTTACCGAATTAAGCATTCAAACAGTAAAATTTCTTTACGAAACTTTCACACAATTAATATATCATGCTGTAGACCTTATTAAAATAATAAAATAAATATTTTGACTTTGAATTTATGGTTCCAAAACCACTGTTCTGATTTGACCAAAAACGAATTGTTACAACTCTCCCTCCTTTAGGGATTTTTGTCCCCGAAAATCTTACCAGTAAATAGGTTAGGGTACTGTTTTCTCGTAGCTTCCTCGAGCACGTAGCTTCCTTGATCCCGTGTTTATGCCAAAGAACCTTTACTAGGGCTATGCGTTTATTTCTCAATTCTTTGATTTCACGAGCTAAAAATTTGACCGGTTCTTCGCTATATGTCAAATCAGTCTGTAGCTCAACATCTACCGGAGAAATCACATGTGACGGATCGGATCTGTATCGACGTAGCATAGAAACATTAAAGACATTATGAATCTTTTCAAGTTCTGATGGTAAAGCTAGTTGATATGCTACAAGCCCTATTGTTTCAACGATCTCATAAGGTCCGATAAGTCGCGGACTCAGCTTCCCTTTACGGCCGAATCAAAGAACCTTTTTCCACGGTGACACCTTTAGAAACACTCAATCCCCGACTTAAAACTCAATTTCTTTACGTTTCAAATCCGCTTATGATTTCTGTCGATCTGAGGCTGCTTTTAAACTGTCGCGAATCGTTTTCACTTTTTCTTCAGTTTCTCTGATCAATTCAACCCCGCGAATCTTTTTCTCTCTTAGTTCAGTCCAGTATAGTGGAGTTCGAAACTTATGACCTTATAAAGCTTCGTATGGTGCCATCTTTATACTCGTCTGAAAACTTTATCTATACGCGAACTCAATAAACGGTAAGTATTTTTCCCAATTGCCCTCAAACTCTAAAATACAACATCTCAACATGTCTTCGAGAATCTAAATAACTCTCTCAGTCTGACCGTCAATCTGAGGATGAAAAGCTGTACTGAAATTCAATTTCGTACCCAAAGCTTCTTGTAATTTCTTCCAAAATCCCGACTTAAATCTCGGATCTTTATTAGAAATAATAGATAGTGGCACCCCATGCAATCGAACAATCTCAGAAATGTACAATTCAACTAGTCTATCAAGTGAGAAATATGTACGTACTAGTATGAAATGAGCAGATTTCGTTAGTCGGTCCACGACAACCTAAATAGCATCTTTCTTTTTTGGAGTTAGGGGAAATCCCGACACAAAATCCATTGTAACTTTATCCTATTTCCACTCGGGAATCATCACAGGCTGCAGTAAGCCCGATGGTACTTGATGTTCAGCTTTGACTTGCTGAAAAACTAAACATTTAGAAACAAAATCTGAGATAGCTCGTCTCATTTCAAATCGTTGTACATTTTGGTACTCCCCGGATGAACATATAAACAGCTATTGTGCGCTTCGTGCAAAATCTTCTGAATGAGTTCTGAATTTCTTGGTATGCAAATTCTATTCCGGAACCTTAAACAATCGTCGGCTCCAATCTGAAACTCTGAATTAGGGATAGTCTCACATTGAATTCGTTTAGCTTGCAATTCACGGTCATCTTTTTGAGCTTCATAGATTTGTTGAAGAAATACCGGTTTAGCTTTTAATTCAGCTAAAATAGACCCATCATCACAAATCATCAACTTGGTATTCATTGCTCGTAATGCAAACAAAGATTTTTGGCTCAGGGCATCAACAACAACATTAGCTTTTCCCAGGTGGTAATCAATCACAAACTCATAATCTTTCAATAACTCAAGCCATCTTCATTGTCGCAGGTTCAAATCTTTCTGTGACATCAGATATCTTAAGCTTTTGTGATCCCTATAAATGTGGCATTTTTCACCGTATAAGTAGTGTCGCCAAATTTTTAATGCGAACACAATTGCAGCCAACTCTAAGTCGTGCGTCGGATTATTCTTTTAATGCGGTTTCAATTGTCGGGAAGCATAAGCTATAACTTTTCCTTCTTGTATCAAAACACATCCTAGACCGTTTAATGACGCGTCACTATAAATCACAAACTCTTTCCCTGATTCAAGTTGTACCAGAACTGGTGCTTCAGTTAACAGTACTTTCAACTGTTCAAAACTCTGCTGACATTTTTTTGACCATTCAAATTTCACATCTTTTTGAAGTAGTCGAGTCGTCGGTGTCGCAATCATCGAAAATCCTTTCACGAATCTTCGATAATAGCCTGCTAAGCCCAGAAAACTACAGACTTCAGACACATTTCTCGAAGGTTTCCAGTCAACAATAGCAGAAATCTTACTCGGGTCAACTCTAATACCTTCGGCTAAAACAATATGCCCCAGAAATCCAACCTCTCGGAGCCAAAACTCACATTTACTTAACTTTGCAAACAATTTCTTATCATGTAGAGTTTGTAACACAATTCTCAAGTGCTCAGTATGTTCAGATTCATCTCGCGAATATATCAGAATGTCGTCAAAGAATACAACAATAAATCTATCTAAATATGGTCTGAATATTCGGTTCATCAAGTCCATGAAAACTGCTGGAGCGTTAGTTAATCCGAAAGGCATAACCAAGAATTCATAATGTCCGTACCTCGTTCTGAACGCAGTTTTTGGCACATCTGACTCTTTAACTCGCAACTGATAATAACCCGATCTCAAATCAATCTTTAAAAATACTGTAGCCCCTTTCAACTAATCAAATAAATCATCAATCCGCGGTAAAGGGTATTTGTTCTTTATGGTCACTTTATTCAGCTGCTGTAATCGATACACATTCTCATCATGCCGTCTTTCTTCTTTACAAACAATACTGGTGCACCCCAGGGCGAATAACTCGGTCGTGCAAAACCTCTGTCTGTCAATTCTTGCAACTGAGCTTTCAACTCTTTTAATTCTGTTGGATCCATTTTGTACGGAGCTATCGATATCGATGTTGTTCCCGGTACTAATTCAATACTAAATTCAACCTCTCTAATCGGTGGCAAACCTGGTAATTCTTCTGGAAATACATCCGAAAACTCATAAACAATAGGTACAGATTCAATCTTTGACTCAGACACCTTTGTATCCAGTACGTATGCAAGATATGCATCACAGCCCTTTTTCATACATTTCTGAGCTAACATAGACGATATCACAGTAGGTAATTCACTCGAATTATCAGACTCAATCCGAAGAATTTCACCATTCTGACATTTCAATTCGATAATATTTCATCTACAATTCACAAATACATCATGCATAGTCAGCCAGTCCATACCCAGAATCACATCAAACTCATTGAACGGTAGAAGCATCAAGTCAGCCAAAAAATAGTAACCCCGAGCCATCAAAGGACAATTCTTACAAATTTTATCAACTAAAACAGACTTGCCTAAGGGGTTCGATACTTTAATTACAAACTCTGTAGACTCGACATATAAACTCTTTTTAAATACTAAATTCATACAGATATATGAATGGGTTGATCCAGGATCTATCAACGCAACTATATCAGTATCAAAAAGAGAAAAAGTATCGGTAATAACGTCTGGCGATGATGCCTCCTCCCGTGCACGGATAGCATAAGCTCGAACAGGTGCTCGTGCCTCAGATCTCACAGCAGAATCTCTCGTAGCACCTCGGTTACCACTCACATTCCCAGTGTTTCGGCATGGTCTCCCTCTAGTAGTCGTATTACTTACTTTTGCTGGTTGATCTCTTTCAGCTATAGAATTTTTTGGACAATCTCAGAGATAATGATCAAGAGATCCACATTTAAAATAAGCTTCGCTCAATATTCTACATTCACTGTAATGTCACTTATTGCAGTGCTTACATTCAGGTCCAACATTTCTAACACTACCCACACCGCAAATGTATGTCGCCCGAGGTTTAGAGCTGAAATGTCTCGTATCTCTATCTCTGATCGAAATCCCCGCAGAAGGAGTAGAACGAGGATGATATTCTCTAGAATTCTTTGATGCTGACTGATGTGATTTCCCCACAAATCTCTTTCTAAAGTCTCTAGCCTCAGAATTGGCTTTTCTTTTCTTTTTACAAAGCTCTTCGACTTTACAAGCTCTGTCAAATAGAACGACAAACTCTTTCAGCTCAAGAATCCCAACTAATAGTCTTATTTTTTCATTTAATCCATATTCGAATCTTTTACACATTATAGCCTCAGAAGATACACATTCACGAGCATATTTGCTGAGTCGTACAAACTCTCTTTCATATCCTGTTACCGACATACGACCCTGTTTCAGTTTAAGAAATTCCATTCGTTTCTGATCAATGAACCTTTGGCTGATGTATTTCTTTCTGAATTCAACTTGAAAGAACTCCCAAGTAACTCTTTCTCGCGGAACTACGGATATTAAGGTATTCCACCACTGATACGCAGTGTCTCTCAACAGTGATATAGCACACTTTAAACATTCTTCAGGTGTGCAAGACAATTCATCAAATAACCGAATCGTGTTCTCAAGCCAAAACTCAGCTCTCTCAAGGTCATTGTTAACAGTGGCTCTAAATTCCTCAGCCCCGTGTTTCCTTATCTTATCAACAGCTGGTTTATTCAATCGTAAAGGATCCATACCTTGAGGAACTACAGTGATCGGTTGGGGAATATGTGGGGGTGGAGGTTGCTTAGCAGTCGAGTTCGTACGTGTAACACCCCAAACCCGGTCAAAACACCACGACCGAATCTGGTATGTAACGGGGAAAACGTACTTGAGAGGTTTAGATCTTTCGTTTAAAAGCAGGATGTAAACACTTCACTATCTAGGGTATTTGAAGAAAATTTGAGTAGGCTTGTTTGAAATCAAGTGGTGTATTCAGAAAACCCAAAAAAAATTTTGAAAGCTTAACCAAGAGATGTAGTTAAAACGAGTTTATTCCATTTCATTATTCAAATAGTTTCTTAGTGTTACTTAAGACATTTTAACTTGGTAGAAAATCGAGTTTTGATTTGGAAGTCGTTTGAGTTTCTAATGCAAGTCATGGTGAGATACCCGATGGTATAGTTTAAAACACTTTGCGTTATAGTTTTTAAATCATTGTCTTTCCAAATTTTAGTAAAATTCCAACCCACTTATTTTGTTAAGGCATATTAAAGTCTATTTAAAGCATAAACATCATAAAACATAATTTAAAGGCCTTTTACAACCCAAAACAAAACCCAAATAATAAAAAGCAAGCTAAAGTACCCAAATTATAAAGTCCGAGTAAAACTTTATTAAGCGTGGCATGAGCACCCGAGTCCATCCCGCTCCATGTCCGCGTCTAAGTGTCACCTGAAATGTCAAAGGAGAGGGTGATTCGAATGACTCGATGCATAAATCCCGCTCCGATAAACAACATGCTAACACACATCATACATAGCAACATGATTAATGCAACCCGATCCTAACCATCCATATCGCCTTTTCTACCCCGTGTGGTACCAAACCACCGGTGGTGCCAAACCACGTGGTGACCCAAAGTCACGATATCCATAAGTGTGGTGCCAAACCACCGGTGACCCAAAGTCACGAATAATCCAATGATGGGGCCAACCCATCGTGTGATACCAAATCACTAGCGAGACGATCCCATATCTCAAAGTGGGGCCAACCCACGGTGGTGTTAACCACGTGGGCGAGTCGCAATGAGGTGCCAAACCTCCGTGTCCCAAAGACACAAATGTGATACCAAATCACTTTGGTGACCGAAGTCACAAAATCAATCGTGGTACCAAACCACCGGAGGTGCCAAACCTCACGTGTCCCAAAGACAAAGTGTCCCAAAGACACGGATATCATCATTCTCCCTCCACTCATATCTCCCATCATCATGCCATACTCATGTGATCATGTATATCATACAAGTCATGCATATCATGCTAATATGTTTAACATCATATCCCATATCACATACATCCATAATCATGATACTATATAGATCATCAAAGCTCATAATAATCTTGACTTACCCGAGTCCAAGATCATACCCAATAGGGTATCATATCAATCATCACTTTTTTCACTAATTACAACACAAAGGTTATCAATCATATTACTAAATGTATGTGTTAGTTTACACACCTGTTAAAGCACAATCTCCAATACCAAAAGAAACGGTCTAGGCTCCTTGATTACTTGCTCCTACAATCGGTCAAATAGGAGTTAGGCATCTATACCATTCGGCCAACATCAATTAACCAAAGAGGTTACTATCAAACCCAAAGGGGTTAATATCAATCCCTTACCTTGAAGATGATTTGGTTTCCTACCAAACTGAACCAAGCAATGGGTTCTCCTTTAAAAATCGGCCACCCCTAAAAAGAGAACAGTTAAAACACTTGAAGCCTTATCTTATTGAAATCCAAAAGAATAGTCTAACAAATAATCCTCTTACCACCACTTAACAATCGGTTAATAGAAAAACGGCTCCTCTTGCTTGCTTCCACACTCCAATGACCCTATAACGAAGAGAGATTAATACCCTTCCAAGATAACCATATTCGGCCCTTAACCAAACCATAACCAAAGAAAAGACAAGAGAGGGACAAATGGCCATTCGGCCACCCCCTTACCTTGTTCAAGGGTTGAACAACCAACCAAGATCCACCCTTCACTCGATATTCGGCCAAGAGAGCTACAAGGAGAGGGAAGAGATTCGGCCTACTCTTCACAAGAAAAAGAATTCAACTTGGATAGCAATGAGAGAAAGAAAAGATTGCGAAATGTGAGTAGGGTTTCGACAAGAGATGAAAAGATGAATGGAGAAATCGGTTGGGAAGAAAATGGTAAGTTTCGGCTCTTATGAAAATAAAGAAATTATGAGAGGAGAGAGAAGAGAGTATTCGACACAAAGTAAAAGAAAGCAAAGCAATTTCTATTACCAATTATTCAACAAAAGAAGGAAAATGTGGAAAGAGAGAATACCACTTTCGGTTTTACCCCAAAAGACAAAAGAAGAAGAATGAAGGAGAATATTCGGCCACAAGCACAAAATTAAGAAGAGGCAAAGTAAATTTTTGTTTGAAGCTTTCGGTTTGAGAAAAGAAAATGTGATGAAGCTCTCTTGACAATCGGCTAACCCAAGACCAAAAAGAGACTTTCTCTTTTACAAGTGTGACCGAAAACAACCAAAAGAAACAAAATGCCAAAATGCATTCGGCACACTCTCCTACCCCTTACCAAACCGCCAACCTCTCCCACAAGCATCCAAGTTTCTACCAACACCCCCAACACTCCTCAATATTCGGCCACATCCCCACAATCACTCCAAGCCACCCATTTCAAATGAGTTTACCAAGTCTCCCTCCACTATTTGCTCTCCACCTTCCATTTGAATGTGGAGACCAAGTCAAGGAAGAATTCTACTTGTCTTCTACCTCTTCCTCCATGCCGTCCCAAAATGAAGCCAAAATGGGGAACTCTGCGACTTGAACTCAAGATCTCCACCTCATGCAGCTTGACGCCACACCTAGCTCCCAAGTAGCGCATGCCTTGCCACCTTGCCAACTTCTCTTTTGTGCAATAAAACTCCAACTAAAATACATATCCCTCCGCTCCATCGGCTCCCCTCCTATAAAGCCTAAAAACTAAAATTTTCCCACCTACTCGTGCACACTCCTAGCCTACAATTAAGCCCCCGACACTACACAAACAAAGAACACAACACACCAACACATGCAATATCATGCAACAACAAAATAGCCCCTAACCCGGATATTACAGGTTCTACCCCTTAAAAATAATTTCGACCTCAAAATTACCCGATCGAAGAGTTGCGGGTATTGCTTGTCTCATCATATCCTCGGGTTCCCACGTAGCTTCTTCTACGCCATGATTCCGCCAAAGTACCTTAACCAAAGGCACGTACTTCCCACGCGAGAACCTTCACATCCCGATCTAGAATCTGCAGAGGTTCCTCTTCCATAGTCAAGTCTGGATTTACCTCGATCTCTTCCATCGCTACCACATGTGACGGATCCAACGATAACGCCAAGCATCGAAACGTGAAATACGTCGTGAATCGATTAAGCTCTGCGGCAACTCCGGTTGATACGCCACCGGTCCCACTCGTCTCAAAACCTTATACGGCCCAATAAACCTCGGACTTAGCTTGCCTTTCTTTCCGAACCTCAAAACCTTCTTCCATGGCGAGACCTTCGAAACACTTGGTCCCCACGTAAAACTCTATGTCTCTCCGCTTAAGATCGGCATAAGACTTCTCTTGGGTCAAGCTTCCTTCAACCGAAACTGAATCATCTTAACCTTGTTTTCGGTCTCGACAACCAACTCGGGTCCTAACAAGCGGCGTTCACCTAACTCCGTCCAACACGTGGGTGATCGACACTTCCTACCATACAACGCCTCATATGGTGCCATCTTGATACTCGCTTGGTAATCGTTGTTGTAGGCAAACTCGGCTAATGGTAGAAACTCTTCCCAACTACCTCTAAAATCCGAACACAACCTCTCAAAGATATCCTCTAAGATCCGAATAACCCTTTACGATTGACCGCCGATCATGCGGGTGAAAAGCCGTCTTTGAAATCCAACCGCGTACCCGTGAGCCCGATGCAACGCTTTCCGAACCTTGACGTAAATGGGATCCCTATCCGAGATTATCAAAACCGGCACACCGTGCAACCTTACTATCTCTAAAACATACACTTTCGCCAACTTCAAGTGAATAGTCAACCCTCACAGGAATGAAATGAGCTGATTTAGTCGATCGATCCACAATTACCCAAATCGAATCCTTCTTGCTTGGCGTAGCGGTAACCCACCGACAAAATCCATGGTTATCCTTTCCCACTTCCATCGAGGAATCTTCACTTTGGTGAAGCAACCACGACGGCAAGCGATGTTCACCTTGACTCTGCTGACATGTCGACACTTCCCAACACACTCTGTCACTTCTTTCTTCTTGACTGTGCCACCAAAATCGCTCTCTGAGATCCCTATACATCTTACTACCTCCATGATGCATAGCATAAGGATCGCTATATGTGCGTCTGAAGAATCTTTTGCCTCGGCTCAACATCTTTAGGCATACAAGCCTTACCTTGGAAACACGTAACCTCATCACTAGACAAGTTTTGAACCTCCAAACCACCATTACGCACTTGAAACCTTCGCGCTTTCGGAACCTCATCCTCTAATCAAGCTGTTTCTCTACGATCTGCTCAACCTAAGTAGGCTTAACACGCAACTCGCGAGAATACTCCCATCGTCATACAAGCTCAAATGGGCAAACAATGCTCTTAAGTCCGAAACAACCTTACGGCTCAACGCGTGCGCCACCACGTTAGCCTTACCCGATGATACTCAATCGAGCGATTAAATAATCTTTAAGCAACTCAACCCATCTGCGCGCCTCAAATTCAAATCCTTCCGAGTCAAGAGGTACTTGGACTCTTATGATCCGTGTAGACTATTGATCTCTCTCGCATACAAGTAGTGCCTCCAAATCTTCAACGCAAAGACTACGGTACGCTAACTCCGGATCGTGCGTCGGATAGTTGACCTCATGTGGCCTCGGTACCAAGAAGCGTAAGCCATAACTTTACCTTCTGCATCAACACACAACCCAAGCCCGTATGTGATGCATCGCAATATACCGTGAATTCCTTACCAAATTCGGGTTGAATTAAAACCGAGCTTCATTAGAATCTTCTTAAGCTTGTCGAAACTCTCCTGCTTTGTTTCTCGGTCCCAAACAAACGGAACCTCTTTCCTTAACAACTTGGTCATTGGCGCCGCTATCAACGAAAACCCTCAACAAACCTTCGGTAGTATCCGGCCAAACCCGAAAAACTCCGAATCTCACCCACTCGACCTAGGCGGCTTCGGTCCAAAATCGCCTCAATCTTACGAGGATCTACTCGAATCCCCTCACCGACACTACATGACCCAAGAAAGTCACTTCTCTAAGCCGAACTCGCACTTATCGAACTTAGCATGAGAGTCTTTTCCCTCAAAATCTGCAAAGACAACTCTCAAATGCGCATCATGCTCTTCCTCTGTTCTTGAATACACCAAGATGTCGTCTATGAAAACCACGATTTAACCGATCCAGAATCTTCTTTGAAACACTCTATTCATCATATCCATAAATGCTGCCGGTGCGTTAGTCAACCCGAACGGCATTACCAGAAATTCGTAGTGCCCATACCGAGTCCGAAACGCTGTCTTATGGATATCAGCCTCCTTAACCTTCAACTGGTGATACCTAGACCTCAAGTCAATCTTGAGAATACCGCGGCACCCTTCACCGATCAAACAAGTCATCTATCCGTGGCAACGGATACTTGTTTTTAATCGTCGACTTATTCAATCAAGCGTAGTCTATGCACATCCGCATCGTACCATCTTTCTTCTTAACAAAGAGTACCGCGCACCCCACTTGAAACACTTGGCTCGATAAAACCTCGATCCAATAATTCCTGGATCTCGAGCCTTAAGCTCCACCAATTCCTTTGGCGCCATCCTATACGGAGCAATAGACACTTGCGCGATTCCGGATATGATCTATCCCGAACTCTACCTCACGATCTCCGCGGCAAACCCTAAGCTCCTCAGAAACACATCAAGAAATTCCTTAACTGCTCGGACTTTTTCTACAATGAGACTCTTTAGCCTCCAAGGCATACACATGAACCACATACGCCTCACGGCCCTTCCTCGACCATCTTCTCTGCCTTGAGCGGATACCACATTAGATAAGCAATCTCTCCTATTACCTATCATAGCCACTTCATCACCCTCGGTCGTCCTTAGAACCATGCGCTTAGCGCGCAATCCAACCTCGCCTGTACTTAACCAACCAGTCCATCCCAAGAATCAAATCGAACTCCCCAAATGGCGGTTCCATCGGATCGGCAGAAAACACTACCCCTGGAGTTCTAGGGGTACATCTCTAAACAACTTATCTACTACCACAGAGTGACCTAAAGGGCTAATTACGGTCATCTCGCCTAGAAGATATCTCGTAGTCTAAGTCCATGGTCTCTACTATGCTCACGGCCATGTAAGAATGCGTCGAACCCACATCAATCAAAGCGATAAAGGAGAACCAAAGATCAAGAACGTATCGGCTATGACGTCCGGCAAGTCGCCCCTCCTCTCGGCGCCTTGCGCATACACTAACCTGCATCGTCATGCGGCGTCAGAACTACCCGCACCTCGCCTGGTGCTCCACGGCCCCGACGTAACCATTACCATTTCTCGCCATTACCACGGCCCCTCTGCGGTGGCGGAACATTATTCTGAATCCGAGTACGGCCACGACTCTCGGATCAATCTCGCCAACTTACGCGGACGGTCCCTCACACGGTGATCCGTAGAACCACACTCGAAGCAACCTTTTCCACCAGGTCCAGCAGCCTCCCCAATGATATCTCCCACAATGGTTACACCGCGGCGGTCCTCGACTAGCGGCAACAACCCTACCAGGCCGATTCGGCCCACTGTCTAGCCCTTTCCGAGGATTACCCGACGATCCGAGAAGACCCAAAGCTCCTCTTATGCCTGCTCTGTCCATACCCCGCCTCACGGACTCCTTAACACCCTCGGCTACCTTAGCCTTCTCAACCAGACAAAGAAACTCACGCTCCTGCCGAGGAGCAATCAGCAGCCTCAACTCGCCTCTCGGACCATCCTCGAAACGAACACACCTCTCATGTTCGGTGGCTACAATACCCCGGCATACCTACTCGGCTTCAAGAACTCACCTCGTGCTCGAAATGGACTTACTCCCCGAACAAGCCTCGAAATGCCTTTCATTTGGGAGTCAATATAACTAGCCCCAATGTACTTCTTTTGATACGCGACCACAAAATAATCCCATGTCGATCCTCTCGCCACACTGTCTCCGAACCGTGAGCTACCACTGGTATGACTCATCCCGAAGAAGCGATACTATGCCCTTCGGCTTCTCCTCGGCGATCAAGTCCGATCATCCATGATCCGCTTCGCTGCCTCCAGCCAATACTCAGCAGTGATCTTTGAGAGCAACACCGAAACACCGAAAGAATTCGCCCCATTTGCCCGAGTCGCTCGAGAATGAATTTCTAACTCCCGCACCACCACCTACACCAGCTACCCTTTCCAACACTCGCAAAGATCGCTCAGTGACATCGCGTCATCCCCAAATCGATCTTGAAACTCACCACCTCCACCGGTGGCGATGCTGCGTATCTCATTTTCGACCCACGACGGACCCTACGGGTTCGAAACTGTCATCCTACCACGACCTTCGTCCACGACCACGTCCACCTCTAGCGCTCATGACTAAGTTCTCTACGTATCTGATTTAGGAGTTTTATGCATCAGTATCTATTCCATTGTTTTAAAGCAAAGTCTTATGAATAGTAAAGAAGCTTTATTTTCGCGAGTTCATAGAATCCTATCAGTTTCAGTTTCTAAAGTAATCCACTATTGCAATCATCCGATCACATCAATAAATCACAAGCAATAGTAAGGGGTACTTACCTGGGCGAACTGGTGCCGGAGACTCGGTGTCATGCCCTTCAAACCATTTATTTAAAAACAAAGACTATCAAACAAACTTTTGAAAGCATTTTGGGCCTCAGGCCCACAGCCGAGCCTTTGAACTTGGCTCTGATACCACAATTGTAACACCCCAAACCCGGTCAAAACACCACGACCGAATCTGGTATGTTACGGGGAAAACGTACTTGAGAGGTTTAGGTCTTTCGTTTAAAAGCAGGATGTAAACACTTCACTATCTAGGGTATTTGAAGAAAAATTGAGTAGGCTTGTTTGAAATCAAGTGGTGTATTCAGAAAACCCAAAAAAAAATTTGAAAGCTTAACCAAGAGATGTAGTTAAAACGAGTTTATTCCATTTCATTATTCAAATAGTTTCTTAGTGTTACTTAAGACATTTTAACTTGGTAGAAAATCGAGTTTTGATTTGGAAGTCGTTTGAGTTTCTAATGCAAGTCATGGTGAGATATCCGATGGTATAGTTTAAAACACTTTGCGTTATAGTTTTTAAATCATTGTCTTTCCAAATTTTAGTAAAATTCCAACCCACTTATTTTGTTAAGGCATATTAAAGTCTATTTAAAGCATAAACATCATAAAACATAATTTAAAGGCCTTTTACAACCCAAAACAAAACCCAAATAATAAAAAGCAAGCTAAAGTACCCAAATTATAAAGTCTGAGTAAAACTTTATTAAGCGTGGCATGAGCACCCCGAGTCCATCCCGGCTCCATGTCCGCGTCTAAGTGTCACCTGAAATGTCAAAGGAGAGGGTGAGTCGAATGACTCAGTGCATAAATCCCGCTCCCGATAAACAACATGCTAACACACATCATACATAGCAACATGATTAATGCAACCCGATCCTAACCATCCATATCGCCTTTTCTACCCCGTGTGGTACCAAACCACTGGTGGTGCCAAACCACTGGTGACCCAAAGTCACGATATCCATAAGTGTGGTGCCAAACCACTTTGGTGACCCAAAGTCACGAATAATCCAATGATGGGGCCAACCCATCGTGTGATACCAAATCACTAGCGACGATCCCATATCTCAAAGTGGGGCCAACCCACGGTGGTGTTAACCACGGGGGCGAGTCGCAATGAGGTGCCAAACCTCCGGTGTCCCAAAGACACGTTGTCCCAAAGACACGGATATCATCATTCTCCCTCCACTCATATCTCCCATCATCATGCCATACTCATGTGATCATGTATATCATACAAGTCATGCATATCATGCTAATATGTTTAACATCATATCCCATATCACATACATCCATAATCATGATACTATATAGATCATCAAGAAGCTCATAATAATACCTTGACTTACCCGAGTCCAAGATCATACCCAATAGGGTATCATATCAATCATCAACTGTTTCACTAATTACAACACAAAGTTATCAATCATATTACTAAACGTAAGTGTGTTAGTTTACACACTGTTAAAGCACAATCTCCAATACCAAAAGAAACGGTCTAGGCTCCTTGATTACTTGCTCCTACAATCGGTCAAATAGGAGTTAGGCATCTATACCATTCGGCCAACATCAATTAACCAAAGAGGTTACTATCAAACCCAAAGGGGTTAATATCAATCCCTTACCTTGAAGATGATTTGGTTTCCTACCAAACCTGAACCAAGCAGTGGTTCTCCTTTAACAATCGGCCACCCCTAAAAAGAGAAAACAGTTAAAACACTTGAAGCCTTATCTTATTGAAATCCAAAAGAATAGTCTAACAAATAATCCTCTTACCACCACTTAACAATCGGTTAATAGAAAAACGGCTCCTCTTGCTTGCTTCCACACTCCAATGACCCTATAACGAAGAGATTAATACCCTTCCAAGATAACCATATTCGGCCCTTAACCAAACCATAACCAAAGAAAAGACAAGAGAGGACAAATGGCCATTCGGCCACCCCCTTACCTTGTTCAAGGGTTGAACAACCAACCAAGATCCACCCTTCACTGATATTCGGCCAAGAGAGCTACAAGGGAGAGGGAAGAGATTCGGCCTACTCTTCACAAGAAAAAGAATTCAACTTGGATAGCAATGAGAGAAAGAAAAGATTGCGAAATGTGAGTAGGGTTTCGACAAGAGATGAAAAAGATGAATGGAGAAATCGGTTGGGAAGAAAATGGTAAGTTTAGCTCTTATGAAAATAAAGAAATTATGAGAGGGAGAGAAGAGAGTATTCGACTTACAAAGTAAAAGAAAGCAAAGCAATTTCTTTACCAATTATTCAACAAAAGAAGGAAAATGTGGAAAGAGAGAATACCACTTTCGGTTTTACCCCAAAAGACAAAAGAAGAAGAATGGAGGAGAATATTCGGCCACAAGCACAAAATTAAGAAGAGGCAAAGTAAATTTTTGTTTGAAGCTTTCGGTTTGAGAAAGAAAATGTGATGAAGCTCTCTTGACAATCAGCTAACCCAAGACCAAAAGAGACTTTCTCTTTTACCAAGTGTGACCAAACAACCAAAAAGAAACAAAATGCCAAAATGCATTCGGCACACTCTCCTACCCCCTTACCAAAATCGGCCAACCTCTCCCACAAGCATCCAAGTTTCGCCAACACCCCCAACACTCTTCAATATTCGGCCACATCCCCACAATCACTCCAAGCCACCCATTTCAAATGAGTTTACCAAGTCTCCTCCACTATTTGCTCTCCACCTTCCATTTGAATGTGGAGACCAAGTCAAGGAAGAATTCTACTTGTCTTCTACCTCTTCCTCCATGCCGTCCAAAATGAAGCCAAAATGGGGAACTCTGCGACTTGAACTCAAGATCTCCACCTCATGCGCTTGACGCCACACCTAGCTCCCAAGTAGCGCATGCCTTGCCACCTTGCCACTTCTCTTTTGTGCAATAAAACTCCAACTAAAATACATATCCCTCCGCTCCATCAGCTCCTCCTATAAAGCCTAAAAACTAAAATTTTCCCACCTACTCGTGCACACTCCTAGCCTACAATTAAGCCCCGACACTACACAAACAGCAACACAGCACACTAACACATGCAATATCATGCAACAAAAAAATAGCCCCTAACCCGGGATATTACAGTACGAATGTATTGTGTGAACCAATCGTTCATCATTTAGAAGAAGCCTTCTTTAGCCTCTCCTCCCTGGGTACCCGTTGCGGGTCTAGAATCAGAAGGCGTTGTCCCTTGGGCGGGAGCAGGTGCATTACTCTCAACCTCATCTACTACAGCTCGATCAGGATCCATTTACTATATAAAAATACATTTGAAAATGTCAAGAGTCATCACACTATCACAGTTTATATATATGGCATGTATAACTAGACTCAAATATGCCATGTTAGTCATAGAATCGACTAAACCGTAGCTCTGATACCAATAAATGTAATACCCTTCACCCGTATTCAACGCCAGAATAAGGTTACGGAGCATTATCAGACTTTTAACATATATAACAGTACTTTTCTCATACATTCAACCATTTCATACAATCATCATTCAATTTGTCCCTTACAATATCCTACGAGGCCTTAAACATGTTTTAGGAGCGGTTCGGGACTAAACCGAAAACTTATAAACTTCCACAAAACTTTGAAAATTTTTCTCAATATAGAGGACACACGCCCGTGTGACCAGGCCGTGACACGTCCGTGTCTCCAGCTGTGTGAAAACAGGGGGTACATACTGACTTGGGTCACACGGCCAACCACACGCCTGTAACATCCCGATTTAGGGCCTAGTCAGAATAGTGGTTCGAGACCACAAATCTGAGATAGAAATTATGAGTTTTTAAAGTTTTGAGATGTTTGCATGATAGTTTGGAAGTTTCATAAAGAGATTTTATGAAATTTTGGTTGAATGGTCCAATAAGACTAAATTGCAAAAGTTGCAAAATGTGAGATTCTAGAAGCTTTATGTATGAAATAGCTTTGGATTATTAATTGGAAGTCCTTAAATAGCAATTTGCCCAAATTTTAATTTTTGGAAAAAAATGGGCATGAGTGGGTAAAATTTGAATGTTTGGCAAGAAGGGCATTTTGGTCATTTGTCAAATAAGTGATTAAATAGGGAAAAAGATGACAAAAATTTATGTTCATCTTCCCCAAGTCAGTCGAAAATTTGAAGGAAGCCATAGTTAGGGTTCTTCAATTTTTCAAGCTTGCTAGTAAGTGCATCCTAGCCCCGTTTTCACTATTCTTCGTATTTTTGAAGTCCTCGTAACATGAATTAGCTATTTTTTAGCTATATGTTGAGCTAGGATTGATGTTAAAAAATGTACCCATGTATGACATGCATGTATTTCAATTTTTTATGGAAGATTATGAGAGCTTGATGTAGTATAAACATCTTTTCCTAGGTGAATTCCATGAAAAATGCATGTAGGGACTAGTTTGTAAAAGTCTTGAAAATGGTCATACATGAGTGATTTAGTGAGAATTGAAAGTTGCTATAGTTGAGAGTATGAATCAGCTATGCATGAAATTCTAGAAAGTTGAACAAAAATCACTTTACGAGCCTTGGGGCAAAAGTGTAAATATGAGGAAGTTTAGGGGCAAAATAGTGATTTTGCCAAAGTATGAGCTATGAGTCAACTTAGTCAATGTGTGTATTAAATGAGTTGATTTATCATTATAGATCAAGAAAGATGAAGCTCGGATCGAAACCGAGGCAAGAGCAAAGTCGTGGACTAAGTTGCACGTTTCAGACATTTTGAATACCGAGGTAAGTTTATGTGTAAACAATGCATTTATACATATTCATTGTTGATGCTAACTAATGTATAGTATGATTGAGAACCTATACGGTTCAAGTGGATTGAATGTGGTAGTTATTAAGTAATCGATGTATGAATTACGAAATGGATGTGTGAATGTGTAGTGATAATACTTGACGGTAGGCTAAGTGCGAAACTACCTTAATGCTTAACTACGATGGGCTGTGTGTGATGCTATCATTGAGCATATTATTTAGTGGGCTATGTGCAAAACCACTATAATTACCCTATTTGGTAGGCTATGTGCGATACTACCTTACTATTGGATTGTGGTGGGCTAAGTGCGAAACCACCGAGTGATTTAGCTGTGTGGTTAAACCATTGAGAAATCGTGATGTGTTGTATCATATAAATTGTGGTGTTGCTGTTGAGTGTAGGTATGCAAACGAATGAATGTAAGCATTAAGCTTATGAGGTGGTGGAAATATGGTAAGGGATGGGATGAGTAAGCTTAGTTGTGGATGTAAATAGTTTTGTTTAGTATAATGCTAATTGTTGTTTAGCTCATACTATGATGCAAATTGTTTATTTGTAAACTTACTAAGCTTAAATCTTACTCCCCTTCCTTTCCTTTATTTTATAAGGATAAAGAGTCGGGACGAGATACGCAGATAAATTGGAAGATCGCCCACACTATCAGTTCACTTGGTATATTTTGGTTTTAGTGCTTTTGCATATGGCATGTATAGAGACTAGACAAGTTAGTTTATATTGTTGTATTGGCCAAGGGTGTGTTGGCCCCTTTGATGGATAATCTATTTGTATAATGCCATGGTTAATGGTTTATCTTGTTATATGAAAAGATGTAGTTATCCATGAGAGTTTATATTGCAAAACATGAATTGGTTGATGATGTGTTGATTAGATAAATGTTGTATGAACTAGAGGGGTGAAAAGGGCTTGGCAAATAGCCTTGTTCTTGTCCACTCGGATAGACAAACTGGCGTGTGTCTAGGCCGTGTGTGACACACGGGCTATCCACATGGGTGTGTGACTTGGCCATGTGTCCCCTGCATGTTAAGATGGTAAGTCAGTGTTGGCCACGGGCTAGCCACACGGGCGTGTGCCTAGGCTGTGTAAGGTGGTCAGTGTTCACCACGGGTGGAGAATACGGGCATGTTCTTAGGCCATGTGACACAAGCAGAATGCCTAAGTTTTTAGACACGGGGTGGGGACATGGGCGTGTGTGACCACACGACCTGCTCCCACGGGCGTGTCTCATTTCACATGGGCGTGTGGCCCTTGTGAAGGTGAAAGAAATTGTAAGATTGCAAAGGTTTCCGTAAGGTTCCAGAAATTCCTCGTATGTATGTTTAAGGCCTCGTGGGTCTTCATTGAGGTTGTTTGGTAACATTAGAGAGTTATCAAGTTGGGACTAAAGTGGATTAAGTCTGGTAATGCCTCAGGCCCGATTTTGGCATAGTATACGGGTAAGGGGTGTTACATTTAGTGGTATCAGAGCTATGGTTTAGTCAGTTCTAGGACTACCGTAGCGGGTATAAGAGTCTAGCTATACATGCTATAAGCGTACAATGATAGTGTGGTGGCTTCTGATGATTATAACTTTTTTTATATAGTATATGGATCCCGATCCATCGACTGCTGATGACGCAGGTAGTAATGCGCCGGCTCCTGTGCAAGGGACCGCGCCTGTTCAGAGTGGACCCGAGATTAGGGGTCAAGGAGAAGAGGCTCGGGAAGCCTTTCTCTAGATGATGAGTAATTGGTTTTCGGAGTATGTTCGAGCAGACCCTAATGCTCAACCTCCTCCACCTCCTCCTATACCTCAGCCAGTTCCAGTGGCTCCTCAAGGTATAGAAGTAGTGAGAGTAATGAAGCCCCCGATAGATAAGATTCGGAAACAAGGGGCTGAGGATTTTAGAGCTAAAGTAGATGATGACCCTGAGAGCGCGGAGTTCTGGCTAGAGAACTCAATGAGGGTATTTGATGAACTCTCCTGTACACCGGAGGAGAGCTTAAAGTGCGCTGTGTCCTTGTTGAGGGACTCGGCATACCATTGGTGGAAAACATTGACATTGGTGGTTCCTAAAGAGAGGGTGACGTGGGACTTCTTTTTGGAGGAATTCCAAAAGAAGTATATAAGTCAGCGATTTACTGATTAGAAACGGAAGGAATTCCTTGAGTTAAAGCAAGGAAGAACGACTGTAGCTTAAAATGAGCGCGAATTTGTTAGGCTTAGCAAGTACGTGCAAGAATGTGTGTCGATGGAAGTTATTTTGTACAAGAGGTTCGAAGACGGGCTAAATGAGGATATTAAACTCCTAGTTGGTATTTTGGAGTTAAAGGAGTTTGTAGTGTTGGTTGATAGGGCAAGTAAGGCCGAAGAACTGAGTAAGGAAAAGAGGAGGGCTGTGAGTGAGGCCCAAGATGCAAGGAAACGACCAATGGGCAAGTCGTATCAAACTCAATCGAAAAGATCCAAGGAAGCAAATCCTCGGACGACTACATTAGCTGGATATTCACATCGAGACCAAGGTAATACTTGTTCGGGCTCGAGAGTTCAAGCCTCCTCGATGGAAAGTGTGCGCAATCCAAAGACCAAACCGGAGTGTCCAAGTTGTGGTAGATATCACACTGGAGAGTGTTGGGGAAACAATCGGAATTGTTATATGTGTGGTTCCCCCGACCATTTTATCTGAAGTTTCCTCGAGAAGGATGACAAGGAAAGGAAGCAAGAGATAAGATCCAGCAATGTATCTGCAAGGGGTAGGCCACCAAAGAACCCGAGAGGTGGGTCTAGTGGTAGAGGTGCGTCCCGAGACTCTACTGTGAGGCCGAAGGGTCAGACACCTGCAAGGACGTATGCCATTCGCGCTCGCAAAGAGGCATCATCCCCAGATGTAATAACGGGTACTTTTTCTCTTCATGACACCTTTGTTATTGCTTTGATTGATCCAAGGTCTACCCATTCTTATATTTGCATAAGGCTGGCATCTAGTTTGAGTATGACCGTTGAGTCTACGAAAATTGTGGTTAAGGTGTCAAACCCGTTAGGTAAACATGTGTTAGTTGACAAGGTGTGTAGAAATTGTCCTTTGACAATTATGAGTCATTGTTTCCAAGCAAACCTTATGTTGTTGCCGTTTGATGAATTTGACTTGATCCTTGGTATGGATTGGTTGACTACCCATAGTGTAACATCCCGATTTAAGGCCTAGTCAAAATAGTGGTGCGAGACCACAAATCTGAGGTATATGTATGAGTTTTAAGGTTTATGCTATGTTTGCATGTTAGTGTGAAAGTTTCATGAAGCAATTTTGTTAAATTGCGGTTGAATTTTCCAAAAGGACTGAATTGCAAAAGTTGCAAAATGTGAGATTCTAGAAGCTATTTGTACGAAATAGCTTTGGATTATCAATTAGAGGTCCTTGAATAGTAATTTTCCCAAATTCTAATTTTTGGACAAAAATAGGCATGAGTGGATGGTATTAGAAAAGTTTGACTAAGGGGCATTTTGGTCATTTGTCAATTAAGTGATTCAAAAGAGAAAAAGATGACAAAATTTCATTCATCTTCTTCTCCAAGCTGCTGAAAATTTCAAGAAGCCATTGTTAGGGCTCTTCAATTTTTCAAGCTTGCTAGTAAGTACATCCAAGCCCCGTTTTTGATATTCTTCGTATTTTTGAAGTCCTAGTAACATGAGTAAGCTATTTTTAGCTATATGTTGAGCTAGGATTGATGTTCAAAAATGTAACCATGTATGAAATGCATGTATTTTGATGTTTTATGGAAGAATATGAAAGCTTGATGTAGTAGAAACATCTTTTCCTAAGTGAATTCCATGAGAAATGCATGTAGGGACTAGTTTGTGAAAGTCTTGAGATTGGTCATACATGAGTGATTTAGTGAGAATTGATGATTGCTTTAGTTGAGTAGATGATTCAGCTAAGCATGAACGGCTAGAAAGTTAAATGAAAATCACTTTACGAGCCTTGGGATAAAAGTGTAAATATGAGGAAGTTTAGGGGCAAAATGGTAATTTTGCTAAAGTATGAGATAAGGGTCAATTTAGTCAATGTGTGTATTGAACGGTTGATTTTTCATTTTAGATCAAGAAAGACGAAGCCCGGATCTTAACCGAGGCAAGGGCAAGGTCGTGGACTAAACTGCACATCTCCATACTTTTTGAGTACCAATGTAAGTTTACATATGAACAATGCATTTATGCGTATACATTGTTAATGCTAGCTAATGTGTAGCATAATTGAGAACCTATTCAATTCTAGTGGAATGAATGAGATAGTAGTTTTGAATGAATGAATGTATTACAAGTAGACATGTGAATGTGTAGTGATAATGCTTGATAGTGGGCTAAGTGCGATACCACCTTGATACTTAACAATGATGGGCTGTGTGCGATACTATTGTTAAGCATATTATTTAGTGAGCTATGTGCGGAATCACTATAATTATCCTTTGTGGTAGGCTATGTGCGATACTACCTTATAATCTAATTGTGGTGGGCTAAGTGCGAAACCACCGAGTAATTTAGCTGTGTGGATGTATTATTGAGAAATAATGATGTGTTGTATTTTGAGTAAATGTGCTATTGAGTGCAGGGGTGCATGTCAATGATTATGAGTATGTGACTCATGATGTGTTGGAGATGTGGTAAGGGATAGAAAGAGTAAGCATAGTAGTGGATGTGAATTACATATGTTAGTATAATGCTAATTGTTGTTTAGCTTATACTAGAATGCTTAAATTGTTTAAGTGTAAACTTACTAGGCTCAATGCTTACTCTTTTCTTTTCCCTTGTCTTATAGAGAACAAGGATTGAATCGTGATACGCGGATTAATCGGAAGATCGCCCACACTATCAGCACACTCTGGTACATTGGACTTAATGTTTTGTATATGGCATGTATTGGGGCTAGATAAATTAGTGAATTTTTTTGTATTGGCTAAGATGTGTTGGCCATTAGATGGATAAACTATTTTTGTATAATGCCATGGTTGTTGGCTACTTTATTATATAAAAGATGTAGTTATCCATGTAAGAGTTGTTTCAAAATGAGTTGGTTATGGATGTGTTGAATGAGTACATGTTGTGTATGCTAGAGGGGTGAGAAGAGCTTAGCAAATATCTTTTTTCTTGTCCATGTGGATAGAGACACGGGCATGTGTCTAGGCCATGTGTGACACACGGCCAGCCCACGGGCGTGTGACTTGGCCGTGTCACTTTGGCAGATTCGAGTGTTATAGGCCACGGGCTAGCCACACGGGTGTGTGTCTAGGCTTTAGGCCGTGTAAAGTAGTCAGTGCTCACCACGGGTGGAGAGCACGGGCGTGTGCCCTAGACGTGGGACTTTGGCAGAATGCTTGAGTTTTGTGCACGGGTTGTGGACATGGGCGTGTGTGACTACAAACGGGCGTGTATCATCTTACACGGGCGTGTGGCCCTGTTGGAATGGAAAAATTTTAAATTCGTAAGAGTTTCCGATATGGTCTCTAGAGCCCTCGTGTATATGAGTAAGGTCTCGTAAGTTAAGAATGAGGTCGTTATGGTGACTAAGAGAGAGTAGTCATCTTGAGCCTAAGTGGCGATCAAGTGGTTTTATTTCGGTAATGCCTCGGGCCCGGTTCTGGTGTAGAATACGGGTAAGGGGTGTTACATTTAGTGGTATCAAAGCTATGTTTTAGTTGGTTCTAGGACTACCGTAGCGGGTGTAAGGGTCTAGCTATACATGCCATAAGTGTACATTGATAGTGTGGTGGTTTCTGATGATTTTAAACCTTGTTTTATATAGTATATGGATCCCGGTCAATCGACTACTGATGAAGCAGCTAGTAATGTGCCGGCTCCTGTGCAAGGAACCGCGCCTGTTGAGAGTGGACCCGAGGTTAGGGGTCAAGGGGAAGAGGCTCGGGAAGCCTTTCTCCAGATGATGAGTAATTGGTACTCGGATTATGTTCGAGCGAACCCTAATGCTCAACCTCCTCCACCTCCTCCTATACCTCAGCCAATTCCAGTGGCTCCACAAGGTATTGATGTAGTGAGGATATCGAAACCCCCGGTGGATAAGATTAGGAAACACGAGGCTGAGGAGTTTAGAGCTAAGGTAGATGATGACCCCGAGAGGGCAGAGTTCTGGCTAGAGAACTCAATGAGAGTATTCGATGAACTCTCTTGTACACCTGAAGAGAACATGAAGTGTGCCATATCTTTGCTGAGGGACTCGGCATACCATTGGTGGAAGACGTTAACGTCGGTAGTCCCGAAAGAACGGGTGACGTGGGACTTCTTTCTGGAAGAGTTCCAGAAGAAGTATATAAGCCAGCAATTTACTGATCGGAAACGGAAGGAATTCCTTGAGCTGAAGCAAGGAAGAATGACAGTAGCAGAATATGAGCGCGAATTTGTTAGGCTTAGCAAGTACGCGCAAGAGTGTGTGTCGATAGAGACCATCTTGTGTAAAAGGTTTGAAGATAGACTGAACGAGGATATTAAGCTCCTAGTGGGTATTTTGGAGTTGAAAGAGTTTGTTGTGTTGGTTGAAAGGGCAAGTAAGGCCGAGGAATTGAGTAAGGAAAAGAGAAGGGCTGTGAGTGAAGCCTGCGATGCGAGAAAATGACCGATGGGCAAATCATATCAAGCCAGTCGAAAAGATCCAAGGAAGTGAATCCTCGGATGACAACACCAGTGGGATATCCACGTCGAGACTTGGACAACACTCATTCGGGTTCGAGAGTCCAAGCCACCTCGATGGAAAGTGTGGGCAATCTGAAGAACAAATCAGAGTGTCCAAGTTGTGGTAGGTATAATACCGGAGAGTGTTAGGGAAACAACCGAAGTTGTTATAAGTGTGGTTCCCTCGGCCATTTTATCCAAAATTGCCCCGAGAGGGATGACAAGGAAGAGAAGCAAGAGACAAGACCTAGCGATATGTCTGCAAGGGGTAGACCACCAAGGAACCCGAGAGGTGGGACTAGTGGTAGAGGTGCGTCCAAAGGCTCTACTGTGAGACCGGAGGGTCGGGCACCTGCGAGGACGTATGCCATTCGCGCTCGCGAAGAGGTATCCTCCCCAGATGTGATAACGGGTACTTTTTCTCTTTTTGACACCTTTGTTATTGCTTTAATAGATCCAGGGTCTACTCATTCTTATATTTTCATGAGATTGGCATCTAGTTTGAGTATGACCGTTGAGTTTACGGATATTGTGGTTAAGGTGTCAAACCCATTAGGTAAGCATGTGTTAGTGGACAAGGTGTGTAAGAATTGTCCTTTATTGATTATGAGTCATTGTTTTCCGGCAAACCTTATGTTGTTGCCGTTTGATGAGTTTGACTTAATCCTTGGCATGGATTGGTTGACTACCCATAGTGTCTTAGTGAACTATGGTAGTAAATTTATTGAATTGAAGTGTGAGAGTGGAGATGTTGTTCGGGTTGAATCAGGTGGATCGAATAGTCTACCAGTGATGATTTCTTCCCTAGTGGCTGAGAAATGTTTGAGAAAAGGGTGTGAGTCCTATCTCGCTTTTGTATTGAATACTCAAGAAGTTGGAGTAAAGTTTGATACAGTGCCGGTGGTATGTGAGTATTCGGATGTATTCCCTGAAGAGTTACCCGGATTACCTCCAGAGAGAGAGGTCGAGTTTGGGATTGAGTTAGTTCCGGGAAGACACCTATTTCAATTGCTCCGTATAGGATGGCACCTTTAGAGTTGAAAGAATCAAGGTTCAGGCTTGCAAGAGTTGATGATATAAGGGTTTTGCAAGACCGAGCTACTCACCGTGGGGTGCTCCGGTACTATTTGTAAAGAAGATAGGTGGGTCTATGAGGTTGTGTATAGACTATAGGCAACTCAATAAAGTGACGGTGAAGAATAAGTATCCTTTACCAAGGATTGATGATCTTTTTGATCAACCGAAGGAGCTACAAAGATGTTCTCCAAGATCGACTGAGGTCCGTTATTACCAGCTTGAGAGTGAAAGAGCAAGATGTGTTGAAAACTGCATTTCGAACAAGGTATGGCCATTATGAGTTTTTAGTCATGCCGTTTGATTTAACGAATGCACCTGCAATTTTTATGGATTTGATGAACCGTGTCTTCCGATCGTATGTAGATAAGTTTGTAGTTGTCTTCATTGACGACATATTGATCTATTCTCGGGATTAGAACGATCATGAAGAACATTTGAGAACTGTCTTGCAAACTTTAAGGGATAAGCAGTTGTATGCTAAGTTTAGCAAGAGTGAGTTTTGGCTCCGAGAGGTCGGATTCCTAGGACACATTGTGTCGGGTGATGGTGTCAGAGTTGACCCGAGTAAGATATCGGCTGTTGTGGATTGGAAATAGTCGAGGAACGTGTCCGAAGTCAGAAGCTTCTTAGGATTGGCAGAGTATTACAGACGTTTCGTAAAGGGGTTCTCTGTAATTGCTACCCCGATGACGAAGTTGTTGCATAAGGATGTCAAGTTTGATTGGACTGAGACATGTCAATAGAGTTTTAAGAGATTGAAAACATTGTTGACTGAGGCGCCAGTTTTGGTTAAACCAGAATCGGGGAAAGAGTTCGTGGTTTTTGGTGACGCGTCGTTTAATGGTCTCGGTTGCATGTTGATGCAAGACGGTAAGGTAGTCGCTTACGCCTTGAGGTAGTTAAAACCACATGAGAAGAATTATCCGACTCATGATTTTGAGTTGGCTGCGATTGTTTTTGCGTTAAAGATTTGGCGACATTATTTATATGATGAGAAGTATCGAATCTTTACGGATCACAAGAGTTTGAAGTATTTGATTGATCAAAAGGATTTGAATTTGCGATAGAGGCGGTGGCTCGAGTTATTAAAAGACTATGAGTTAGTCATTGATTACCACCCGAGAAAAGCGAATGTGGTTGCGGATGCCTTGAGTAGGAAATCCTTGTATGCTCTAAGAGTTTTGAGCACGAGTTTAGCATTGTCTGAGGATGGTGCTATATTGGCAGAGTTGAGAGCTAAGCCACTATTTGTTCAACAGATATGTGAGGCTCAGAGAAATGATAGTGAGATGCAAGCTAAGAGAGCTAAGTGTGGATCAGAAAGTGATTCTGATTTTCGAGTGGGTTCGGATGGTTGTTTGTTGTACCATGACAAAATTTGTGTACTTAGAGATGAAGAATTGATCCGAAAGGTTTTGCATGAGGCACAAAGTGGTTATTTGTCAGTACACCCGGGCAGTACGGAAATGTACAATGACTTGAGGAAATTTTATTGGTGGCCAGGTATGAAAAGAGACATTTCAGAGTTTGTGGCAAAGTGTTTGATTTGTCAACAGGTAAAAGCTGAGCATCAAGTACCTTCGGGATTACATCAGCCAGTGATGGTTCCCGAATGGAAATGGGATCGGGTTACCATGGATTTTGTGACGGGGTTGCCTTTGACTCCGAAAAAGAGGGATGCTATGTGGGTTGTTGTGGATAGATTGACAAAGTCGGCTCATTTTATTCCAAAGACGTGTTGATTATTCACCGACAAGTTAGTCGAATTGTATGTTGCGTAGATAGTGAGGTTACATGGTGTGCTCAGAAATTATAATCTCGGATAGAGATCCGAGGTTTACTTCGAGGTTTTGGAAAAAGTTGCAAGAGGCCATGGGTACGAGGTTAAATTTCAGTACTGCGTTCTATCCACAAACAGATGGTCAGTCTGAAAGAGTGATTCAAGTTCTCGAAGATATGCTTCGATGCTGTGTGTTAGAATCCAAAGGTAGTTGGGAGAGGTATCCACCTTTGGTCGAGTTTGCCTACAACAATAGTTATCAGTTGAGTATACAGATGGCACCGTATGAAGCTTTGTATGGTCATAAGTGTCAGACTCCTTTGTATTGGACTGAGCTTAGTGAGAAGCGGATCCATGGGGTCGATCTAGTAAAAGAGACTGAGGAGAAGGTGAAAGTAATCCGTAATAGTCTGAAAGTTGCTTAGGACCGACAGAAGTCGTACACGGATCTGAAAAGAAAAGAAATTGAGTTTGAGGTGGGTGACAAAGTGTTTTTGAAAGTGTCCCCGTGGAAGAAAATCATGAGATTTGGACGAAAAGGGAAATTGAGTCCGAGATTCATAGGGCCGTATGAGATTACAGATAGAGTTGGGCTAGTAGCATACCAGTTGGCTTTGCCCGTAGAATAGGATAAGATCAATAATGTGTTCCATGTGTCGATGTTGCGACGGTATCGCTCCGATCCTTCGCATGTAATTCCTTCAATGGGAATTGAGATAAGACCAGATATGTCTTATGAAGAGGATTCGATTAAGATCTTGGCTCGAGAAGTGAAACAGTTGAGGAATAAGAGCATAGCCCTAGTGAAAGTGTTATGGCAGAAACACGATGTGGAAGAGGCTATGTTGGAACTGGAAGAAAGCATGAGAGAGCAACAGCCAAACCTTTTTACCGGTAAGATTTTTGAGGGCGAAAATCTCTAAAGGGGGAGAGTTGTAACATCCCGATTTAAGGCCTAGTCGGAATAGTGGTGCGAGACCAAAAATCTGAGGTATATGTATGAGTTTTGAGGTTTATGCTATGTTTGCATGTTAGTGTGAAAGTTTCATGAAGCAATTTTGTTAAATTGCGGTTGAATTGTCCAAAAGGACTAAATTGCAAAAGTTGCAAAATGTGAGATTCTAGAAGCTATTTGTATGAAATAGCTTTGGATTATCAATTAAAGGTCCTTAAATAGTAATTTTCCCAAATTTTAATTTTTGGACAAAAATGGGCGTGAGTGGATGGTATTGGAAAAGTTTGACTAAGGGGCATTTTGGTTATTTGTCAATTAAGTGATTAAAAAGAGAAAAAAGATGACAAAATTTCATTCATCTTCTTCTCCAAGCTGCCGAAAATTTCAAGAAGCCATTGTTAGGACTCTTCAATTTTTCAAGCTTGCTAGTAAGTGCATCCAAGCCCCGTTTTTGATATTCTTCGTATTTTTGAAGTCCTAGTAACATGAGTAAGCTATTTTTAGCTATATGTTGAGCTAGGATTGATGTTCAAAAATGTAACCATGTATGAAATGCATGTATTTTGATGTTTTATGGAAGAATATGAAAGCTTGATGTAGTAGAAACATCTTTTGCTAAGTGAATTCCATGAAAAATACATGTAGGGACTAGTTTGTGAAAGTCTTGAGATTGGTCATACATGAGTGATTTAGTGAGAATTGATAATTGCTTTAGTTGAGTAGATGATTCGGCTAAGCATGAAAGGCTAGAAAGTTAAATGAAAATCACTTTACGAGCCTAGGGATAAAAGTGTAAATATAAGGAAGTTTAGGGGCAATTGCTAAAGTATGAGATAAGGGTCAATTTAGTCAATCTGTGTATTGAACGGGTTGATTTGTCATTTTAGATCAAGAAAGACGAAGCCCGGATCTTAACCGAGGCAAGGGCAAGGTCGTGGACTAAATTGCACATCTCTATACTTTTTTAGTACCGAGGTAAGTTTATGTATGAACAATACATTATGCGTATACATTGTTAATGCTAGCTAATGTGTAGCATAATTTAGAACCTATTCAATTCTAGTGGAATGAATGAGATAGTAGTTGTGAATGGATGAATGTATTACAAGTAGACATGTGAATGTGTAGTGATAATGCTTGATAGTGGGCTAAGTGCGATACCACCTTGATACTTAACAATGATGGGCTATGTGCGATACTATTATTAAGCATATTATTTAGTGAGCTATGTGCGGAATCACTATAATTATCCTTTGTGGTAGGCTATGTGCGATACTACCTTATTATCTGATTGTGGTGGGCTAAGTGTGAAACCACCGAGTAATTTAGCTGTGTGGATGTATTATTGAGAAATAATGATGTGTTGTATTTTGAGTAAATGTGCTATTGAGTGCAGGGGTGCATGTCAATGATTATGAGTATGTGACTCATGATGTGTTGGAGATGTGGTAAGGGATAGAAAGGGTAAGCATAGTAGTGGATGTGAATTACATATGTTAGTATAATGCTAATTATTGTTTAGCTTATACTAGAATGCTTAAATTGTTTATGTGTAAACTTTCTAGGCTCAAAGCTTACTCCTTTCTTTTCCCTTGTCTTATAGAGAACAAGGATTGAATCGTGATACGCGGATTAATCGGAAGATCGCCCACACTATCAAAGACACTCGCACATTGGAATTAATGTTTTGTATATGGCATGTATAAGGGCTAGATAAGTTAGTGAATTTTGTTGTATTGGCTAAGATGTGTTGGCCATTAGATGGATAAACTATTTTTGTATAATGCCATGGTTTTTGGCTACTTTATTATATAAAAGATGTAGTTATCCATGTAAGAGTTGTTTCAAAATGAGTTGGTTATGGATGTGTTGAATGAGTACATGTTGTGTATGCTAGAGGGGTGAGAAGAGCTTAGCAAATAGCTTTGTTCTTGTCCATGTGGATAGACACACGGGCATGTGTCTAGGCTATGTGTGACACACGGCCAGCCCACGGGCGTGTGACTTGGCTGTGTCACTTTGGCAGATTCGAGTGTTATAGGCCACGGGCTAGCCACACGGGCGTGTGTTTAGGATTTAGGCCGTGTAAAGCAGTCAGTGCTCACCACGGGTGGAGAGCACGGGCGTGTGCCCTAGCCGTGGGACTTTGGCAGAATGCTTGAGTTTTGTGAACAGTTTGTGGACATGGGCGTGTGTGACTACACACGGGCGTGTATCATCTTACATGGGCGTGTGGCCGGAAAAATTTTAAATTCGTAAGAGTTTTTGATATGCTCTCGAGAGCCCTCGTGTATATGAGTAAGGTCTCATAAGTTGAGAATGAGGTCGTTATGGTGACTAAGAGAGAGTTCACGTTGAGCCTAAGTGGCGATCAAGTGGTTTTATTTCGGTAATGCCTCAGGCCCGGTTCTGGCGTAGAATACGGGTAAGGGGTGTTACACATAGTGTTTTAGTGAACTGTGGTGATAAATTTATCGAATTGAAATGTGAAAATGGAAATGTTATTCGGGTTGAATCAGGTGGGTCAGATGGTTTACCGATGATGATTTCTTCCTTAGTGGCCGAGAAATACTTGAGAAAAGGATGTGAATCCTATCTCGCTGTGGTATTGAATGCTCAAGAGTCTGAGATAAAGATTGAAACAGTTTCGGTGGTATGTGAGTACCCAGATGTATTCCCAGAAGAGTTACCCGGATTGCCTCCAGTTAGAGAGGTCGAGTTTGGAATTGAGCTAGTTCTGGGGACGGCACCAATTTCAATTGCTCTATATAGGATGGCACCATTGGAGTTGAAAGAACTGAAGGTTCAGTTGCAAGAGTTGATAGATAAGGGTTTTGCGAGATCGAGCTACTCACCGTGGGGTGCTCCGGTATTATTTGTGAAGAAGAAAGATGGGTCGATGAGATTGTGTATAGATTACAGACAACTCAACAAGGTAACGGTGAAAAATAGGCATCCTTTACCAATGATAGATGATCTATTTAACTAACTGAAAGGAGCTACAGTGTTCTCCAAGATTGACCTGAGGTCCGGTTATTACCAGTTGAGGGTTAAAGAGCAAGATGTGCTGAAAACGACAGTTTGGACGAGGTATGGCCATTTTGAGTTTCTGGTCATGCCATTCGGTTTAACGAACGCTCTTGCGATTTTTATGGATTTGATGAATCGTGTTTTCTGACCGTATTTGGACAAATTTGTGGTTGTCTTCATTGACGACATACTGATTTATTCTCGGGATGAGAGTGATCATGCAGAACACCTAAGGATTGTCTTACAAACCTTAAGAGACAAGCAGTTGTATGCTAAGTTTAACAAGAGTGAGTTTTGGCTCCAAGAGGTCAGATTCTTAGGACACATTGTGTCGGGTGATGGTATTAGAGTTGACCCGAGTAAAATCTCGGCTATTGTGGATTGGAAACTGTCGAGAAACGTGTCAGAAGTCAGAAGCTTTTTGGGTTTCGCAGGATACTACAGACGTTTCGTAAAGGGGTTTTCTGTGATTGCTACCCCGATGACAAAACTGTTGCATAAGGATGTTAAGTTTGATTGGGCTGAGAAATGTCGATAGAGTTTTGAGAGATTGAAAACATTGTTAACCGAGGCGTCGGTTTTGGTTCAACCAGAATCTGGAAAGGAGTTCGTGGTTTACAGTGACGCGTCGTTAAATGGTCTCGACTGTGTGTTGATGCAAGAGGGTAAGGTAGTCGCTTACGCCTCGAGGTAGTTAAAACTGCTTGAGAAGAATTATCCGACTCATGATCTGGAGTTGGCGGCGATTGTTTTCGCGTTAAAGATTTAGCGACACTATTTAAATGGTGAAAGGTGCCGAATCTTCACAGATCATAAGATTTTGAAGTATTTGATGGATCAAAAGGATTTGAATTTGCGACAACGGCGGTGGCTTTAGTTATTGAAGAACTATGAGTTAGTCATCGATTAGCATCCGGGAAAAGCGAATGTGGTTGCAGATGCCTTGAGTAGGAAATCCCTGTATGCTTTGAGAGCTATGAACACGAGTTTAGCATTGTCTGATGATGGTGCTATATTGGCCGAGTTGAGAGCTAAGCCACTATTTGTTCAACAGATATATGAGGCTCAAAGGAATGACTGTGAGTTGCAAGCTAAGAGAGCTAAGTGTGGATCGGAAAATGATTCTGATTTTTGAGGGGGCTCGAATGATTGTTTGTTGTATCATGATAGAATTTGCGTACCTAGAGATGATGGGTTGATCCGAAAAGTTTTGCATGAGGCACATAGTGGTTATTTGTCGGTACACCCGGGGAGTACGAAAATGTACAACGATCTGAAGAAATTTTATTGGTGGCCGGGTATGAAAAGAGACATCTCTTAATTTGTGACAAAATGTCTGATTTGTCAACAAGTGAAAGCTGAGCATCAAGTCCCCTTGGGATTGCTTCAGCCAGTGATGGTTCCTGAATGGAAGTGGGATCGTATTACAATGGATTTTGTGACTGGGTTGCCTATCACACCAAAAAAGAAAGATGCTGTGTGGGTTGTCGTTGATAGACTGACGAAGACGGCTCACTTTATTCCAGTGCTTGTTGACTATTCACTAGATAAGTTGGCCGAGTTGTATATTGCAGAGATAGTGAGATTACATGGAGTACCTGTATCTATTATCTCGGAGAGAGATCCGAGGTTCACTTCTAGGTTTTGGAAGAAGTTGCAGGAGGCATTGGGTACAAGATTAAATTTTAGTACTGCATTCCATCCGCAAACTGATGGTCAATCTGAAAGAGTAATTCAAGTTCTTGAAGATATGCTCCGATGCTGTGTGTTAGAGTTCGAAGGTAGTTGGGAGAGATATCTACCTTTGGTCGAATTTGCTTACAACAATAGTTATCAATCGAGTATACGAATGGCACCGTATGAAGAATTGTATGGTCGTAAATGTTGGACTCCTTTATATTGGACCGAGCTTAGTGAGAAGCAAATTCATGGGGTCGATCTAGTAAAAGAGACCAAAGAGAAAGTGAAGGTGATTCGTAACAGTCTGAAAGCTGCTTCAGACCAACAGAAGTCGTACGCGGATTTAAAAAGAAAAGCAATTGAGTTTAAAGTGGGCGACAAGGTATTTTTGAAAGTGTCCCCATGGAAGAAAATCTTGAGATTTGGACGAAAAGGGAAATTGAGTCCGCGATTCATAGGGCCGTATGAGATTACCGATAGAATTGGGCCAGTAGCATACCGATTAGCTTTGCCGGTGGAGTTGGAAAAGATTCATAACGTGTTTCATGTGTCGATGTTGCGATGATATCGCTCCGATCCTTTGCATGTGATTACTTCAGCGGAAATTGAGATAGACCGGATTTATCTTATGAGGAGGAGCCAATTAAAATCTTGACTCGAGAAGTGAAGCAGTTGAGGAATAAGAACATAGCCCTAGTGAAAGTGTTATGGAAAAAACACAGCGTAGAAGAAGCTACATGGGAACCGGAAGAAGCCATGAGAGAGCAATATCCAAACCTTTTTACCGGTAAGATTTTTGGGGGCGAAAATCTCTAAAGGAGGGAGAGTTGTAACATCCCGATTTAGGGCTTAGTCGAAATAGTGGTTTGAGACCACAAATCCGAGATAGAAATTATGAGTTTTTAAAGTTTTGAGATGTTTGCATGATAGTATGGAAGTTTCATAAAGAGATGTTATGAAATTTTGGTTGAATGGTCCAATAGGACTAAATTGCAAAAGTTGCAAAATGTGAGATTCTAGAAGCTTTATGTATGAAATAGCTTTGGATTATTAATTGGAAGTCTTTAAATAGAAATTTGCCCAAATTCTAATTTTTGGACAAAAATTGGCATGAGTGGGTAAAATTTGAAAGTTTGGCAAGAAGGACATTTTGGTCATTTGTCAAATAAGTGATTAAATAGGGAAAAAGATGACAAAAATTTATGTTCATCTTCCCCAAGTCAGCCGAAAATTTGAAGGAAGCCATAGTTAGGGTTCTTCAATTTTTCAAGCTTGCTAGTAAGTGCATCCTAGCCCCGTTTTCACTATTCTTCGTATTTTTGAAGTCCTCGTAACATGAATTAGCTATTTTTTAGCTATATGTTGAGCTAGGATTGATGTTAAAAAATGTACCCATGTATGACATGCATGTATTTCAATGTTTTATGGAAGATTATGAGAGTTTGATGTAGTATAAACATCTTTTCCTAGGTGAATTCCATGAAAAATGCATGTAGGGACTAGTTTGTAAAAGTCTTGAAAATGGTCATACATGAGTGATTTAGTGAGAATTGAAAGTTTCTATAGTTGAGAGTATGAATCAGCTATGCATGAAATTCTAGAAAATTGAATAAAAATCACTTTACGAGCCTTGGGGCAAAAGTGTAAATATGAGGAAGTTTAGGGGCAAAATAGTGATTTTGCCAAAGTATGAGCTATGAGTCAACTTAGTCAATGTGTGTATTAAATGAGTTGATTTATCATTATAGATCAAGAAAGACAAAGCCCGGATCAAAACCGAGGCAAGAGCAAAGTCGTGGACTAAATTGCACGTTTCATACATTTTGAATACCGAGGTAAGTTTATGTGTAAAAAATGCATTTATACATATTCATTGTTGATGCTAACTAATGTATAACATGATTGAGAACCTATACGGTTCAAGTGGATCAAATGTGGTAGTTATTAAGTAATCAATGTATGAATTACGAAATGGATGTGTGAATGTGTAGTGATAATACTTGACGGTAGGCTAAGTGCGAAACTACCTTAATGCTTAACTACGATGGGTTGTGTACGATGCTATCGTTGAGCATATTATTTAGTGGGCTATCTTCGAAACCACTATAATTACCCTATTTGGTAGGCTATGTGCGATACTACCTTACTATTGGATTGTGGTGGGCTAAGTGCAAAACCACCGAGTGATTTAGCTGTGTGGTTAAACCATTGAGAAATCGTGATGTGTTGTATCATATAAATTATGGTGTTGCTGTTGAGTGTAGGTATGAAAACGAATGAATGTATGCATTAAGCTTATGAGGTGGTGGAAATATGGTAAGGGATGGGATGAGTAAGCTTAGTTGTGGATGTGAATAGTTTTGTTTAGTATAATGCTAATTGTTGTTTAGCTCATACTATGATGCAAATTGTTTATTTGTAAACTTACTAAGCTTAAAGCTTACTCCCCTTCTTTTCCCTTGTTTTATAGAGATAAAGAGTCGGGACGAGATACGTGGATAAATTGGAAGATCGCCCACACTATCAGTTCACTTGGTATATTTTGGTTTTAGTTGTAACACCCCAAACCCGGCCTAGAAGTTAGGCCCAAATCTGGCGTGTCACATTGAAGAGTTTTTTTTTTGAAAACCATGCTTTCATTAGAAACGCTTCTTAAAGAAATTTAAAACTTTCTGCCTTTAAAACCTCAGATTTCATTTGCTTAGTTTCAAAACATGGTTTATTAAAAATCATTCTCTTGTAAAACATTATTATCTTTAAAACCTTGCTTATTGCGGAAACTTAATTTAAAACAGTTGCGGAAGCATGATATTTTGAAAAACAATAGTTAATTTGGAAAACCATGTTCTAGTTCTAGCAATTATAAAACCATAACAAAAAACCCACAACTTCACTTACAAGGCCTTATTACAAAAATTAAAACACAAACTAGATTCTCAAAAATATAGTCCAAAGTATAAAGAAACTATAGACGTGTGGCCGTCTCCGAGTCCCTCACAGCACCGATCGTCCTAAAGCTGGGGATTACGTGCACAGTTAAAAACGGGGTGAGTTTACGAAACATTTGAGTTCATTCACATAAAAAAAACAATTCACATTCATATAGTCCCTTAAATAGGTCTACGAGACCTTAAACACGTGCTAGAAAGGGGTCGGGACTAAACCGAACACATAAAATTTTTTCTGAAAAACCAAACATTTTTCAAAGCTACAGAGGTCACACGCCCGTGTGGGTAGGCCGTGTGCCTCACACGTCCTCGGACACGCCCATGTGTCCAAGCCGTGGCAAAACAGGTGGAATGGTGGAAATGTGCAAGTGTACACAATCGTAACAAGTAATAAAGTGACAAGTAAATGTCGAGTTATCGTACCCACAGGGACTGTAAAAGAATTATTTATGAAAATGATTTTAAACACTTTGGTGAAGGAAAAATAATTGGATTTGAGAAATATTTAAAAAACTAAAAAAAACAAAATAAAATAAAGTTCTAATGCACGATTTCAAAAGCTGATTTTAATCAAGATGATATAATTGTGTTGGATTGATTACATTTCTTACCTTAGAATTATTAAACCTATGCTTATACTTGTTACGAATAAATTCACGGCAACTCGGTAATTTGCTAACTTATGAACATATTTACAAATAAAAAATCCATTCATCTCTCGTACATATTTCTATGTTCATTCGACCGATTAAACAGATTTATAAAGGTAAACATGTTATTACACATACATACTTATTAAATTAAAAAATATTTCGCATATTCCTATGTCGATTAGAACGATTAATTCAACCTAATAAGCATATAAAATACTTTGTGAAGTAACAAAGTGTAATTACCTTGAAACAATTTAATCACAACAATCTTGCAAGTTATGCAAGGCATATGTATTGCCAAATACAATGCTAATTTAATCTTCAACTACCTTAGAAGAATTAAACATGTACTGATTAAGTACTGTGTCCATTAATTACAATTTCAATCCGTTTAAATAATTAATTCTTTAGTTATCTAAACAATTATAATGCCAGAATAACTTAAGCATGATTTTACTTAATCAAGCCATTTACCGAGACCTATAACAGCATAAACATAATTTTAATAATTCAAAAGGACGTCATGCAATCAACCCAACACGAATTAAATTCAAGCTAAATTGATTAAAATAATAATTTCAACAACAATAATATTCATAGATATGTTCATCGTATAAACAACAGAAATTAAAAAGATAGGGAACAAGAGGCAAATCCGGTGTTTCTCCGAGGCTTGACTGGTTGTTTCGTTCTTCGTCTCTGTTGTCCTCGCCGTGCAAGGCTTCTATGAATACTTGATTGCTTCCCAAGATGGCTGAAGAACACCTCTTTCCCAAGAGGAGAAATCGGCACAAGAGAAAGGGGAAATGGAATGGAAAAGAAGAGAGAAAACTTGAGAGAAGAGAAGAGAGAATGAGAGAACGTTGTTGGTGTGAGGGATGCTTTGAATGATCAGCAAGGGGTGGCTTTTATAGCTTATTTTGGCTGCTAAAAATAGCAAATCCCATCAACCAAATAGACCCCCCTTGGCCGGCCATCTATGTGGCAAAGTTGATGGCTTCAACTTTGCTAAATATGGCATGGGGCAAATCTACAAAGCCACTAATTGTGGAGGGGGTTGAATGCAACTTTGAAAAGTATTCAAGGGCTTCTTTGCAAGCTTAATTAATCAGCTAATAAGCTGATTTGGGTCAACATATGGACGGTTTGGGCTGCCCAATTCTTTCCTTGGTTCGGTTCACTGAAATTGGTTCAACCAGTGCGGTTCAACTGGGCCCTTTTTCCATAATTAATTAATAATAATTTATTTAGCCCAAATTAAATTGGGAATAAATTAAAATTAATTAATTTATGATTTACTATTCATAATTGGACCGTCTTGGGCTGGAAATAAATGTGCCTCGATACTTCAAATTTCTTCTCGGGTTTATTCTTCGAGCAGTGTCTGCCGAGCCAATTTTTGCTCTTTGTGTGAATCTGTCGAAAATAGTCAAAATTAATTAAAATTTACTATAAAATTAATTAAAATTCATCATGTTCATATTTTTAGCACAATTTAATTATTTTATAATATTTAATTATTTTTCGACAAGAATTTAATCGAAACTGCATAAATTTGAGTTAAAAAGGGAATGAAAAAGTGTATAAATTTTCGTGTTTCCACACCCCCAAACTTAATTCATTGCTCGTCTCGAGTAATGCACAAAATTGAAAAGAATTTTCTCGGAAACTCTTTTGAAAAACTCCTTCAGAATAACATTCTTCCCAAAATCATGAAATTAATATACTTATACTCAAAAATAAGAAATTCGATAATTATGCTACTCAAGTATATATATCTTTCAAATTACACCCAACAACTATTATGATAGCAAAATTAGACTAAATGTTTCTTAATAAAGACATGTTAATCCCTACCATTTTGATTTTAATTCCTTATTCAAAAATTAAACTGCATTTATTAAGCTTAACTGATGTCTTCATATGTTGAACCAAGCAATTTCTCTCCACTAATGTAGGTAACATTGGAACTTTGAATCAATAGGTCTTTAATAAGGTTGTAACGTGGCTGGGCTTAGGGGTAAGTAAAAGATAGATAAATTTTGGCTTAAAAAAACCCTAGACTCAGCGTAAATCGAACCTTTGAAATTTTTACCTTCGATACACCAACTTATTTTACTGACACATGCTCTTTTGTACATCTATTTTCTTTCGAGTACATGTTTTTTTTTAATCGAGCACTTGCTTCATGTACTACAATTTTTGAGCAATTGATACTTCTTTTTAACTCCCCCAAACTTATTTTCAAACGATATTCTGAATAGTACTGAGTCTAGTGTTTGGGACAATTTTAAAGATAATGAAGTGAAAAGTGATGGCTAAATATTGCAAAGGTCCAAATAAAACTAGGCCATATAGTCTCAAAGTTGGGTTTCAAAGGATAAAAATTTCATCAGGGTGGGCTTGAAAGGCTCAAATGGTCCAAACAACAGTTGCCTAAATCATTTTCAACGTTCCATGATTCTTAGGATTTTGCCTCAAGAAACTACTAAGTCAATTCTAAAGACTTAAACTTTCATGCATGCCTAATTTTTTCGTAGGGAACTAAAAATTTTATGGTCTTAATTTGCATGCTTTATTAAAAATACATTCATATCATTATTAAGCTAACATAATAACTTATTGGAATAATAGAACTTTATTAATACTGAAGTTTAGCATACTTAACAAAATTTCAAATTATTGAGCAAAATATATCCTAATCATAATTAAAAGAAGAATTTATTCTGAGTGGAATTAATTCAAATTTTCGGTCCCCCCTACTTAAAGTGAACAATGTCCTCATTGTTTAAAGTGAATAGATACTATACACCAGGTAGGATTTTTAGAAAAGAGGAGGTGAGTCAAATTGACTGCTTAAGTACCAAGCTCTCTCTAAAATCCAATCCTAGACATGTATATATCTATTGCCACACTTTAGCCTTTGTGACTTGTTCAGATTTTATTCATGATTCCTATCTCTTGTTTTATTGTGCAAAGATAAATATTCCTAATTAACCTAATCCTAAAATAACTTAAGAATAAAATAAAGTAAAGTTTAAGTCCTCCCTTTTTTTTATTTGTTTGCCGATCCTTCCGAATTCGACTCATCTTTTGCTTCATCAGTATTGCCTTTGCATGAATCACCTTGCTTCTTCTTCGATGATGAAATCTATGGTTCAAATATGAAATCTGGAAACTCAGGCACAAAAATAAATGGATCATTATAAATTTTCTTGAGGGCACTCCTCATCGAGTCATCCCTTATTTTTGAGTATCTCCAGTAGGCTTGTTGCTGCCATTGCATGTGTTAGATTAAGTCCATCAGCTTTAACAGCTCATCACGAAGATTTGGGCTAGGTGGTGGAGCTCCAAACATTGAGGTCTCGATATCAGGTTCAGCTTCTGGTTCCATTGGTTCTGCCTCACTAGGGACTTCAGTTGATTGCTCTGGAGGGATCTCTGTGGGATCATCTTCTGCTTCTTCGGGATCCTCACTCTCTTCAACTCGTTGTTGTAGAACAGAATCTCCAGCTACTCAGTAGAGGTCCCAATCAGTGATTGTGCCTTGACTATACCCTGTCTTCTTCATGTCCGCAAGGATTTTTGCTTTTCAGCACAGAATTATTATTGTAAAGGGGAAATAGGCCGGGCCAGAACGTCTAACGGCACAATTTTTCATTTCTCTTAGGATGATTTTGCCCACATCAATGGTCTTTCCAGATAGAATCGATTATAATAGGACCATTCGCTCTAATGAGATTGTAGTCCCATGCGAACTAGGCATAAGACTGAAACGGATGAAATAGAACCATACCTTCGCAAGTGGTGTCAAATGCTCTCTTCGACACGTGTGGATTCCTTGCTTTGACACAGTGCACTTAGAACCTGGAACTGTAAGTTCCTTGAGAATTTCTTGCATATTTTCAGGTTTAATGTTGCTCAACAAGGAAGAATATTCATCGTTTTCGAAATCAGGTAATTCAAAGAACTCATTAATAGCATTTGAATTTATTGGTACCTTGATTCCGCAAACTGGAACTTTGGTCAATTTGCTTGAGGTTAAGTTCGCATAAAATTCACGAACTAGTTCCTCATCCACACTTGGTCTCCTTTCACAAAACAATTCCCAATTGAGGGCTTCAGCAACTTGACGAATACGTGCCATAAAGTCTCTGTAGTTGCATTCCTTCAATGTGAAGCCTTTTTCTGGTTGCATCTGTTGATTTTTGAAGATACTTTCGTATCTTACTTTGGCTTCTTCACAGTAAAATTTATTTTGTGCTTCGTCAATTTGGGCGGAGGCACGAGTTCTCTTGCGAGGCATGCTTAACCTGAACATAAGATGGAAAAATTATTTTCTCAAAAAATTAATTAATAAAAATTATTAATAATTCAATGAATTTAAAAAAAATTAACTAATTAAATAAATTGAAAGAAAATTAAGTCTTACCACCTTTTTTGTAAAAATAAAGGATCTCTAAAAATAATGTAGAAAAAGATAGCAAAATGGAAGGAGGGTTTTGGCTTAGGTTGGGTGAAGGAGGAGTGCCGTATAAGCGCACAAGGCAGCAAGGCGCATGGCTGATGGAGCTAGGGCGAGTAGCAATGTGCGAGGGAGCTGCAAGCAGGTAGCGCGCAGGTCCTTGTTGACCATGCCTGGTGTGCGCTCGGTGCTGGGCGCAAGTGCTGCCGATGTGCGATAAGGCCTGGGCAGCTGGGGTTGAAGCGGTAAACGCACAAGGCTGTGTGCGATGTGGGCGTGCGGCGTGTGCTGAAGCTGGCTGCTGGCCGAATGGTTATTCTGGCTAGGGACTTGCGGCACTTTGATGAGTTGGTGATTTGGGGTTTTAAGTGATGAATGAATAGGGAGAAGTAAGGGTGGAATTTATAGTAGGAGAAGTAGGAATTAGAGTAGAACTCTTAGAGTAATTTAATAATTAAAATATTCTAATTCTAATTCTACTCAATGTTAACAACGATTAATAATATGCATATGCAATTATCAATTGCTATTAATTATTAAGATAAACATGAAATATAATAAAATTAATCCTAATTCTAAGCTACGTTGATAAAAATTAATATATAAATTATAATAGATATAATTATATATTAAAGTTTATCATATTATTATTATTATATATATTAAGTAAAAATATTTATTTTAGATGCCTTTTGGAAATATTTACAAAAAGAGGCACCTAGTTTTTATTATTTACGGAAATAGCAACCAAATTTTAAAAATAATTCAATTAAGTCCCTAGACATAATGAAAATTTGAAATTGAGTTGCAAATTAAAACTTGGATCAAAATTGAACCTTTTATTTGAAAAACCAAAAATTTATTTTTGTCATTTAGGGAATAATTTCTCGGAAAATTATGTAAAAATCAATTCCCAGGAAAGATTGGAGGGGTCACAAGCGGTCCCGCTTAAGTTCCAATCTCCTAGACAGAATTTATTTAAACATACTAAACCCGAAAATATACCCTAAATAATTTATTAAAAACAAGAAAATCTAAATATCAGATAAACTGAACAAGATTTGATCTCGTTCAGGTTTTTCTCCGTAGTAATGTTTCAAACGCTAAGCATTGACTTTAAAATTACCTCCCTTACCTTGGAGTTCAACAACTCCATATGGATAGACGTGATGAATCGTGAATGGACCGGACCAACGTGATTTTAACTTACCTGGGAAGAACTTCAATCTGGAATTAAATAACAAGACTTGCTGCCCTGCTTCAAATTCTCTAACTCGAATGTGCTTGTCATGCCATTTCTTGAGTCTTTCTTTGAGTAATTTGGTATTTTCGTATGAGAATATTCGGAATTCCTCTAGCTTGTTGAGTTGGAGCATCCATTTCTCTTTAGCAAGTTTAAGATCCAGGTTGAGTTGTCAAAGAGCCCAATAAGCTTTGTGCTCTAACTCCAGAGGTAGATGACAGGCTTTTCCAAAGACCAACCTGTAGGGTGACATTCCTAAAGGTGTCTTGTATGCTGTTCTATAAGCCCATAAAGCATCATTTAGTCTCTTGGACCAATCTCGTCGGTTCGGGCAAACTACCTTTTCAAGTATGCCTTTGATCTCCTTATTCGCCACCTCAGCTTGCCCATTTGTCTGTGGATGGTAAGCTGTTGCAACCTTGTGTTTCACTCCATGTTTATCTAACAACCGTTTTAACCACTTGTTCACAAAATGGGTCCCTTCATCGCTGATAATAGCTCTTGGGGTTCCAAACCTTAGCATCGTTCGTCGGATAAGCTTCAGCCTCGACCCACTTAGACACATAATCTACTACTACCAATATGTACTTGTGACCAAAAGACGGAGGAAAAGGACCAAGAAAGTCAATACCCCAAACATCGAACAATTCTACCTCAATGATATTTGTTCGAGGCATCTCATTTCTGTTGGTGACATTTCCAACCCTTTGACATCGATCACAGCTCTTTACGTAAGCGTATGCATCCTTGAATAGTGTTGGCCAAAAGAACCCGGCTTGCAATGCTTTTGCCGCTGTACGTGTACCTCCAAAGTGTCCCCCTGATCGTTGTATTTTAGAGTTTTAAATTTATAATTATCGATCCTGGAACTAACTATAACAACGATTGAGGCAAGTGCACCTATCAAACAGTAGTATAGCTTAGGCAAGACCTGATTGTCAAACCCAAAGGAACTAAAAGTACTAATACTAACTTTCTTTCTATTATTTAGCCTAAAATAAGTGAAGTTGTTTATTAATCTAAATTAACTAATTACAAAGCTAAAGACGCAAAGACAAAAGAATGAATTGGGGAATACTTGGCAAAAATTCAGTTGATTAAGACGATACCCTTAGAAAGAATCCACCTAGACTTCACTTGTTATCTAACACTTTGAACTGCATTTATTTATTCACTTGACTTGATCCGTAGGACTCCCTAATTTATATTAAACCCTCTCTCAAGGTGAATAACTTCTAACCCTAGGTTGATTAATTGAAATCTCTTTCTAATTAAAACCCCTAGAATAGCTGTAAATCGATCTATGGACTCCCATATTAGGTTTCACCCTAATCCGGCAAAATCTCGTCACCCTATCTCTAGAAGCGCGATCAACACAAGAATTAAGCACACATAATCAAGAACAAATCAAGTATTTATCATATAGTTCAGAAAACAATAACAAGATTCATCTAGGTTTCATCCCCCTTCAGGTATCTGAAGGGTTTAGTTCATAATAATAAAGAAAAACATCTGAGAAGAAAAGATAAAACAAAACATAAGAAATCCCTAAAACTCCCTGAAGGAATTGAAGGAGAGATCCTCCGTCTTGAGTAGAATTCTGGCTTCTAGAGATGGATCAACTGGCTATCCCTTGAGAGTTTCCCACAAATTTGACCTTTTCGGCTCGGCTCATTGGCCTAGCTAACCGCCTTCTTTTAGGTTATACCTAGGGTCTTTATATAGGCTTTTGAAATAGGTTTCTTTGCCCCTAAGTATCCTTTTCCGAGTGAAATTACTCTCCTCCACGGCAGGGGCACGGCCATGGCGCACGCCCGTGTGAATCATGGCCAGGCCGTGTTGGACTCCGTTAATGAGGCACGGCCGTGTAGATCGACTTCAGGCCGTGTTCTAGTATATTTGAGGAGGCACGACCGTGTGGGATTTAGTCCAAGCCGTGTCGATTTCTTCTTTGGTCCATTTTGGTCCGTTTTGAGCCCGTTTCTCGTTCTTTTTATTCTTGGGTGCTTTCCTGAGTATAAGACATGAAAAGAAAGGATTAAGGCACCTTTTTTACATAAATCAAGGAATAAATCATCCAAAAGTATGCTAAATGTGGGATTAAAATATGTTACTATTTTGGTTTATCAAATACCCCCACACTTAAGCTTTTGCTTGTCCTCAAGCAAAATTCTCAACTTACAATTAAAACGAACTTTCTATAATTCATAATTCCTATCAACAATGTTTCATCATAATTCATAGATAATTTATACATGGATAATTCAATTCAAAGAGTCCTAAGGATTCAAACAATCTAAGTCATAGATTTGTAGCTCGAAAATATAGGCGTCTCCCCTTATCTAAATAATTACCTTTAATTCAAAACCGACAAGGATTGACATCCTCACAAAAGATTCACTCAAATCACTCAAAGTGTTTAAGGTTCAAAATTTAGGCACTCAAAAGTCGAACATGAAAAGTTAATCCCATAGGCTTGCCTGAAAATCAAGTCTCCACCATTGTAATATGAGATGATGCACAAATCAAAAGGTCTTTAATTAGGGTTGTAACGGGGATAGGGTTAAGGTGTGGATAGAGGCTGAATTAGAAGGTTAGAATCGAGATTGGATTGATAAATTACCGAACTAGAAACAATAAACTTAATAATTACATAATGGATTGAAACTTTAAACTAATAATATGAGCTTCTTCTTCAATAAATAGACTTTAACTGTACAAGCTTGCCTTTCATCGTACTAATACTGAATATATATATATTTTTATATATATAATACATCTATTCATATGCTAAGATGAAATAATTAGGTAGCTTAATCAAATCAAATCTCGATATAAGGGAAGTCAAAAAAGAATGGTGATAACAAATACAAAGGGTTTTTGGTTAATATTAGTGGTTATGTCAGTAAAAAGGGTTGTTAGGATTAAAAGGGGTTCACTAAGGGTTAATTGTGAAGGTAGGCTTTTAATAGAGTTAGTGGGTTAAAACCTAGGTGCCTTAATCATCTCTGTATATCAAATCATAGGTGTGGTCTCGATATGTATAAACGAGGCAAGTTCTAGAATAACAAATCAATGTTGACATACTCATAATCAATAAAGTGAGCATGAAAAAGAATATATGCTCTATAAGGCTCAAAAACTCACAAAAATTATGGGTATTTTTGACATCAACCTCGTAAATTTCAAACTTCAAAGTAATATTTAAATTCAGTCCAACAACCTAGCAAATTTTAATTGAAAAAAATGGACTTATCATGCTTGATTATTTAGTATCTTGAAATTTAATTATCAATGCACAATTATCAAAGACTTAATCTAAAACATATCAATAAAAATCATAAATCATTAGAAATTTCTTCTTAATTAGTAATATGAGGAAATTACTTAAAAACAAGACTAAATTCAGGATTTTGAGAATAATGAAAAAAGTTAGGCACGTCTAAGATTCACCCCCCACACTTAAGATGTACATTGCCCTCAATGTACAAAGACATATAATAGCATGATAATAAGAAAATCATAAGATATGGGAAGAAGTGAAACTTCCTGAAATATGGATGGATTCCTTGAGTTGGCAGAGGTCGTGGTGAAGGATAAGTTGGAGGGGTCGGTCTGGATGACGATCCTGCGCTAGATGAAGAAATTGGGTAGCTCATGGAGAATTAGCCAGGGATTATTAATAATAATTAAAACTATACTAATTAAATACTTAAAGAAAAGTAAGCTAAAGTGAAGAGAAATAAAAAATAAAATAAAGTTAAAAGAAAAGATAAATGGACCGTAATGTCCTTATTGTTGGGTGTGATTTCTAAGGCTGTGGATATGGTGGTGGTCGTGGTGTGATTCCTTAGCAGCCTGAAGAACCTGACATTAAGAAACTAAATTAGAATAAACTAAATTAAGCATAAGATAGTCAAAGGGAAGGAAAATAAAGGAGAAGATAAAAATAAAAGAACAGATAATTGGTCTCAAAGACCCTTGGCTTGGCGAGTGATTAAAGCGGCCGGCATGAACTTATGTAGATCGGTCTCCCACGGGGAGGCTGTGCTTGGTTCCTTCTGCTTCTTCGGCATTTGGACAGCGTGGCTCGATAGTTCGTGAAATATTAGAGTGGAAAAAATAGGGAGAGGCTTGAGAAAGAAAAGGGAAGCTAAATGAGCTGAATGGGTGAGAAGAGGGAGGGGTGGGTGGTTTAAATAAAATTTCAAGTCTGGTATAGTCCCACGCCCATGTGCCCTAGGCGTGTCGATTCACACGGCCGCCTCACACGGCCGTGTGTCTAGGCGTGTTGGTTCACCCACGCCCGTTTTACAGATTGCCACGCCCGTTGGTGATAAGTCAGTGTCGTCCACGGCCGCGTCGCACGGTCGTGGCTTTCTGTCGGTGCCCGTGGGGCGGTGGTTGGAGTCCGTGATTTCGAAGATTTGATTCTCTCTAACTCGTACCACCTCTGCCATGTCATTACGGCGATTTGGGGCATCCACACGGCCACGGCCACGACTGTGTGCTAGGCCGTGTGGCCTGGAAATCTGCACTTTTGGTTAGTTTAAAGCTAGATACTATAAAGAAAGGATAAAATAGAATAAATAAGAAAAAATAAAAAATGTAAAAGTTAATGGGGTTAGTGCTCGGGTTACCTCCCGAGAAGCGCTCGTTTATAGTCTTAAGCTAGACTTTCCTCTCGTTTGCATCATCAGGGTGGTTTGAGGAGTTGATAGTCCTTCCTCATGCTATTAGTTGTATCATTGTGAAAAAATTTAAGTTGAGATGCGTTTATAGTAAAAGTACCAAAAATAGGATTACTTACCTCGACTGTTCCGTATGGGAAAACACTGGTTACCCTAAAAGGTATTTCTTTGTTTGTGTTAGGGTCCGGAGGAGATATTCGAGGATCTGCCTTATCTAACAGTACCTGGTCTCCTATTTTGAAGTGGTTTGTTGTTCCTATAAGCTCTTCTGGAGGCTCCTTCGGTTTTACCTTGTGTGGTTCCGGTTCTTCGTCGTGTATCCCTAATTTTTCCTTGAAGTGTGTCTTCCACTCGTCTAGATCATCGATCTGAATCCTTCGATCTTCATGAACTACTTCCTTGTTGGCATGGGGTTTAGGATCGGGTTCAGTTGTATTCTTTTGTGGTGCTTCCTGAAAATAAGGGTTAACCGAATGGTTATTAGTAGAATTTACGTTCTCACCTTGATTACTCGGTGTTCTAGCCGAGTCGAGAGCCTTGAGGGTGACCATCTCATTACCTACACGAAGTATGAGTTCTCCTGCATCAACATCAATTTTAGTCCTGGCAGTTGCTAAAAAAGGTCTTCCTAAAATTAAGGGAATCGAATTATCCTCATCCATGTCTAAGACAACAAAATCTACTGGGAAAACGAATTTGTCAATTTTTACTAGAACATCTTCGATAATACCCTTAGGAATTCTAACAGTTTTATCAGCTAATTGAATGCTCATCCTAGTTTGTTTGGGTTTCCCTAGACCTAATTGCTTAAAAAATTTATAAGGCATGACATTTATGCTTGCCCCTAAATCAGCTAACCCATTATCAACAGTTAGTCTACCAATTAAACATGGAATTGTAAAACTCCCTGGATCTTTTAGCTTTTGTGGTAGTCTATTCTGTAACATTGCTGAGCATACTGCGTTTAATTCCACATGTGGATCCTCGTCTAATTTATGCTTGTTCTTCAAGAGATGTTTTAAAAATTTCCTCGAATCTGGCATCTGTGAAAGAGCTTCAAGTAGCGGTAAGTTAATATGTAGTTTCTTTAAAAGTTTAAGAAACTTACCGAACTGTTCCTCTATGTCGTCTCTCGTTAACGCTTCAGGATATGGTATGCGAGGTTGGTACTCCATGATTACCAGTTTTGGTTTTTCTTGTGTTACCTCAACTTTACCTTTTTCTACCTCGTTTCCTTGTATTGGACTGGGTTCGTCTAATCCTTCACTTTCTTGAGCTGTTATGGCTTGGATTTGCTCCTTTGGATTAATCTCAGTGTTGCTTGGTAGACGCCCTTGCGATCGTTCAGACATCAGCTTCGCGAGTTGTCCAACTGACTTAGAAACTTCCTCAACTGACTTAGTGACTTCCCTAACTTGGCTCTCGATCCCTTTGATCGATTCTTGTTGGGTCTTAAGGGTGGTTTCAGTGTCTTGGAAACGGTTTTCTGTGGCTGCCATGAATTTTTTCAACATCTCTTCAAGGTTCAGCTTCTTCTCCTGTGGATAGGGCTAATTTAGGAAATTTTGAGGAGGTTGTTGTCTTTGATTTCCTTGACCTCCCCACGAAAAATTTGGGTGGTTCCTCCAATCTGGGTTATAATTATTACTATAAGGATTATTAGATCTGAAATTGTTGTCTATATAGTTCATCTGTTCGCTCTCTGTGCCCGATTGGTAGTGTGGGTACTCAGGACTCGCCACGGTTCCACTTACGTCGCACTGCATTATTGGATGTACCTGCGAAGAACACAAACTATCAAGCTTTTTATTCATCACCTCTACTTGTGTTGATAGCATGCTTACTGCATCTATGTTGAAAACTCTGGCTGATTTTGTTGGTTTGGTCCTTGTAACCTGCCACTGATAGTTATTCAGTGACATCTCTTCAATAAACTCGTAGGCTGCTTCAGGAGTTTTATTGTTCAGTGTTCCACCGGCGGCTGAATCAATTAGTTGCCTCGTTGAGGGGTTTACACCGTTATAGAAAGTTTGGACTTGGAGCCACAAGGGTAAACCATGGTGCGGACACCTTCTCAAGAGATCCTTATATCTCTCCCATGCGTCATATAATGTCTCTAAATCCATCTGCACAAAAGAAGAGATATCATTCCGTAATTTGGCCATTTTGGCCGGTGGGAAATATTTTAATAAAAATTTTTCGGTTATTTGATCCCATGTAGTGATTGACCCTCGTGGTAACGAGTTTAACCACTGTTTCGCTTTATTTCTTAATGAAAAGGGAAATAACCAAAGTCGTATGGCATCATCAAAAATGCCATTTATTTTGAAGGTATCACAGAACTCTAAAAAATTAGTTATATGAGTATTTGGGTCTTCGTCTTGTAAACCATCAAATTGAACAAATTGTTGAATCATTTGTATAGTGTTAGGCTTTAATTCAAAATTATTAGCGGCTATAGCGAGCCTAACAATACTTGATTCTCGCTCCCGTTAAATGAGGTTTGCATATAATCATACATAGTACGTGGAGCATTATTTTCTGCCACATCTTGTGGTGGTGGATTATTCTCGTCCATCCCTTCAGTAGGATTGGATTCGTCTTCTCGCTCTTCTTCTTGGTAATTTAGGGCTCGCCTAATTTCTCTGCGATTTCTACGAGCGGTAGCTTCAATATCACTGTCGTATACTAGTGGTCCTCTCGGGTTCCTTCTAGTCATAAACTAGAGGTACCTGCTAGGAAAAAGAAAGAAAGAAAATTAGAAAAGTTAAAACTGAGATAAAAAAATAAAAATAAAAGTAAATTTCAAAAATAAAAAAAATGGCTAAAGTAATAAAAATAGAGTGTTCTTAATATTTTAGTTCACTTCAAGAACGGGCGCCAAAAACTTGATCGTTGTATTTCAGAGTTTTAAATTTATAATGATCGATCCTAGAACTAACTATAACAACGATTGAGTCAAGTGCACCTATCGAACAGTAGTATAGCTTAGGCAAGACCGGATTGTCGAACCCAAAGGAACTAAAAGTACTAATACTAACTTTCTTTCTATTATTTAGCCTAAAATAAGTGAAGTTGTTTATTAATCTAAAGTAACTAATTACTAAGCTAAAGACGCAAAGACAAAAAGAATGAATTGGGGAAATACTTGGGAAAAACTCAGTTGATTAAGACGATACCCTTAGGAAGAATCCACCTAGACTTCACTTGTTATCTAACACCGAACTGCATTTATTTATTCACTTGACTTGATCCGTAGGACTCCTAATTTATATTAAACCCTCTCTCGAGGTGAATAACATCTAACCCTAGGTAGATTAATTGAAATCTCTTTCTAATTAAAACCCCTAGAATAGCAGTAAATCGATCTATGGACTCCTATATTAGGTTTTACCCTAATCCGGCAAAATCTCGTCACCCTATCTCTAGGCGCGCGATCAATTCCGCTTAATTATGCTAGATCTACTCTTAAGCAGGGGCTTTCGCTACACCACCTAAGCACATTCAACTTGACTTAATATCCGTGAAATATCAATACAAGAATTAAGCACACATAATCAAGAACAAATCAAGTATTTATCATATAGTTCAGAAAACAATAACAAGATTCATCTAGGTTTCATCCCCCTTCAGGTATCTGAATGGTTTAGTTCATAATAATAAAGAAAAACATCTCAGAAGAAAAGATAAAACAAAACATAAGAAATCCCTAAAACTCCCTGAAGGAATTGAAGGAGAGATCCTCCGTCTTGAGTAGAATTTCGGCTTCTGGAGATGGATCAACTGGCTATCCCTTGAGAGTTTCCCACAAATCTGACCTTTTCGGCTCGGCTCCTTGGCCTAGCTAACTGCCTTCTTTTAGGTTATACCTAGGGTATTTATATAGGCTTTTGAAATATGTTTCTTTGCCCCTAAGTATAATTTTCCGAGTGAAACTACTCTCCTCCACGGCAGGGGCACGACCATGGCGCACGGCCGTGTGAATCGTGGCCAGGCCGTGTTGGACTCCGTTAATGAGGCACGGCCGTGTAGATCAACTTCAGGCCGTGTTCTAGTATATTTGAGGAGGCACGGCCGTGTGGGATTTAGTCCAGGTCGTGTCGATTTCTTCTTTGGCCCATTTTGGTCCGTTTTGAGCCTGTTTCTCGTTCTTTTTATTCTTGGGTGCTTTCCTGAGTATAAGACATGAAAAGAAAGGATTAAGAGCACCTTTGTACATAAATCAAGGGATAAATCATCCAAAAGTATGCTAAATGTGGGATTAAAATATGTTACTATTTCGGTTTATCACCCCCACTCGGAGCTGAGTGAAAGTGGTATAAAATCTTTGGCATTTCGTCTTCTGCCACACATCTCCTGATCATTTGATCTGTACATTTTTTAAACACGTATGGCTCTTCCCAGAAATAGTACTTCGCATCATGAAGAAACTTTTTCCTTTGCTGATACGTTTTGTCAGTCGGCATCAAACCACAAGCTAAATAGTTAGCAATATCAGCAAACCAAGGAATATTATGGACATGATTTACCTTCAGTATGTGTTCATCTGGAAATGTCTCCTGAATCGGTACAAGTGGATAATTTCCCTCTTGCAGCTCCAATCTAGACAAGTGATCTGCTACTTGGTTCTCTACTCCCTTTCGATCTTGAATTTCTAGATCGAACTCTTGAAGTAGTAGTACCCACCAGATCAATCTTGGTTTAGCGTCTTTCTTGGCCAGTAAATATTTAATTGTTGAGTGGTCCGTATAGACGATCACTTTGGTACCTACAAGATAAGATCGAAACTTGTCGAAAGCAAACACAATATCAAGTAAATCTTTTTCTGTTACCGTATAATTCAGTTGAGCTCCGGTTAGAGTTCGACTTGCATAGTAGATGGGATGAAAAACTTTGTTCCTTCGTTGGCCCAAGACAGCTCCAATTACGAAGTCACTCGCGTCACACATCAATACGAATGGCAAATCTCAGTCTGGTGTGACGATTATGGGTGCCGTGACTAATCAACTCTTCAAATTTTTGAAGGCTTTTAAGCATTCCTCATCAAACTTGAATATCGAGTCCTTTTCCAATAATTTGCATAAGGGTTTAGCAACTTTGGAGAAGTCCTTGATAAATCTTCGGTAAAAAATCGGCGTGGCCCAAAAAGCTCCTAACACCTTTTACAGATGTTGGAGGTGGGAGTTTCTCTATAACATCTACCTTTTCTTTGTCTACCTCGATCCTATGCCTCGTTATCCGATGGCCTAGAACAATTCCTTTTCGTACCATAAAATGGCACTGCTCCCAGTTGAGTACGAGATTCGTTTCTTCGCATCGCCTTAGTACCTTAGCTAGATTGGCTAAGCAATCATCGTAAGTATCTCCAAATACTGAAAAATCATCCATAAACACTTCCAAATACTTTTCAACCATGTCAGTAAAAATAGACATCATACATCTTTGAAATGTAGTAGGTGCATTACATAAAACAAATGGCATGCGTCTAAATGCAAACGTACCGTACGGGCAGGTGAATGTCGTTTTGTGTTGATCTTTCGGTGCTACTGTAATCTGATTATACCCTAAGTATCCATCGAGAAAACAGTAGTAATCTCGTCCTGTGAGTTTATCCAGCATCTGGTCCAAGAACGGCAAAGGAAAGTGATCTTTCCTAGTCGCCTTGTTCAGCTTCCGGTAATCGATGCAGATTCTGCATCCTATAACCGTTCTGGTCGGTATCAACTCACTGTTCTCATTCTCTACGACCGTGATACCTCTTTTCTTCGACACGCACTGGACTGGACTTACCCATGAACTGTCTGAGATGGGATAGATAATACCCGCATCTAACCACTTGATGATCTCCTTTTTTACTACGTCCTTCATGATGGGGTTCAGTCTCCTTTATCCATCGGTCATCCTTTTTTCGCCATCTTCCAGGATAATCTTGTGCATGCATACCGACGGACTAATACCGCGAATATCGGCTATGGTCCATCCGATGCCCTTCTTGAATTGTTTCAAAACTAAGATAAGTTTTTCTTCTTGTTCAGTAGTTAATTCTGCTGAAACAATCATAGGAAGAGTAGAAGCGTTACCTAAATAAACGTATTTTAAATGAGAAGGTAATACCTTGAGTTCTAATTTAGGTGGCTCCTCGATCGATGCTTTTGGCTGGGTGTAATCCCTCTTTTCTAACTCCAAAGATTCAAAACGGGATTACGGATTAAATCCCTTTTGATTAGCTTCTAGCAAAGCTAAGTAGTCATCCTCCTCTTCCTCAATTGGGGGATCCGATGTCAAAATTCTTTCCAGTGGGTCCTCAATACAGTTGAGTTCCTTCTCCTCTATTAATTCCTCTAATTCAGATACTGCAGAACAATCATCCATTGTGTAAGGAAATCGCATAGACTTAAAGACATTAAATGTTACCTGACCATCTTGAACACGCATAGTGTGAGCTCGCCCTTCTGCACATCAATAAGGGTCCTTCCAGTTGCTAGGAACGGCCTTTTTAGGATGATTGGTACTTTTTTGCCTCCTTCAAAATCTAGAATTACAAAGTCAGTAGGAAAGATAAACTTATCTACACGTACCAATACGTCCTCGATTTTTCCTTTTAGATGTGCTAAGGATCGATCTGCTAGTTGAAGTGTAACCGTAGTTGGTCTAACTTCTCCTATCCCCAACTTTCTAAATATTGACATAGGCATCAAGTTGATACTTGCACTTAAGTCACATAATGCTTTACCACAGTATGTTGCTCCAATGTTGCACGGTATGGTAAAACATCCAGGATCCTTCAATTTTGGGGGTAGTTTGTCTTGAAGATATGCACTGCATTCTTTCGTCAGAGCTACCGTCTCAAATTCTCCAAGCCTTTGTTTCTTAGACAAGATATCTTTCATGAACTTGACGTAGTTCGGCATTTGCTCAAGTGCTTCAACCAACAGGATGTTGATGTGAAGTTGCTTGAGTACATCAAGGAACTTCTTGAATTGAATCTCTTGCTTCTACTTCTGAAGTCTTTGAGGGTAGGGTGGTGGTGGTTTCATTACTGGAACTGTTTTTGGTTGATTCGTCTTTGGCAGCAATTCTGCACCTAACGAAGTTGTTAGTTGATCAGAATTAGCTGGTCCTGCAGTTATTTTGTCGTTTTGCGATTAGTTCGTGAAACTGGGATTTCAACACTTGGTTTAACTTCTTCTGAATCTCGAGCGTTAGCTGGCTCTTTTTCAACTCCGACAGTGTTGGGCTCTACTGTCTTTCCGCTCCTCAATGTCAACGCTTTACAATGTTCCTTCCCCGAATTTCTCGGAATCTCCATGTCACTAGGTAGAGCACCTTGTGGTCGGTTTCTGAGTTCAGTAGCAAGCTGGCCCACTTGATTCTCCAAATTCTTCAATGTAGCTGCTTGGCTCTGGATTAAGGCATCATTCTTTGCTATGTATGTCTTCAGTGAACTCTCCAAGCTATTGGATGCTTCAGCTTGAACTGGTTTTTGAACTTGTTGAGGGAAACTAGCAGCTGGGTTGGTCTGGGTTGGGTGTAAGTAGTACTGGTTCCAGCCCCTTGGTTACTCCAGGAAAAATTCGGGTGGTTTCTCCATGGTGGGTTATAAAAATTTGATTGCAACCCTTGCCTTCCTCGGTTTTGGTTCTGATTATCCATGTAGTATACAGATTCTGGGTTTGACGGACATTCTTCAAACAAATGTCCCTCCCCACAATAGACACAGGCTATATTCTCAAATTGATTAGGTGGCTGTGCTGCAAAACCATTAGACCCATTAGTGGTAAGATTCTTAAGCATTGAGGAAATTGAAGATACCTGAGATGCGAGTGAATTAAGAGCGTCTACTTCATGTATTCCAGCGACTCGTCTTCCTGACGCTGCACGACTTGTTGGCCATTGATAATTATTGCTGGCAATCCTCTCAATAATTTTATAAGCCTCGTTATAAGACTTAGAAAGGAGAACACCATTAGCAGAGGCGTCCACTACCATCCTTGTGTGAGCGTTGAGACCATTATAGAATGTCTCAAGTTGAATGCAATATGGGATTCCTTGATGAGGGAATTTTTGTAATAACTCTTTAAATCTTTCCCATGCCTCATACAAGGACTCATCATCCATTTGGTGGAAGGCAGTGATCTCGTTCCTCAGCTTAGCATTCTTGCTTGGCGGGAAATAGTTCATGAGGAATCTCTCGGCTAATTTGATCGTGTCCAAACTAACTATGACAACGAATAAGGCAAGTGCACCTATCGTTCGGTAGTATAGCTATTTAACTCTGAACTAGACAATTTATTCACTTGACTTGATCCGTAGGATTCCCTAATTTATATTAATACCTCTTTCGAGGCTACTAACGTCTAACCCTAGGTTGATTAATTGAAATCTCTTTCTAATTAAAACCTCTAGTGTTGCATTAACATGATCTATGGACTCCCATATTAGGTTTGACCCTAATCCGGAAGATTTTCATCATCTTATCTCTAAGGTTGCGATCAACTCCACTTAACTATGCTAGATCTACTCTTAAACAGGGACTTCTGCTCCATTGCCTAAGCACATCAATACTTGAATCAATACCCTGAAATATTAAAACAAGAATTAAGAACACATAATTAAGAAAAAATCAAGTATTTATCATACAATTCAGAAAACAATAACAAGATCCATCTTAGGTTTCATCCCCCTCAGGTATTTGAGGGGTTTAGTTCATGTTTAATAAAGAATACATCTCAGAAGAAAGTAAATAACAAAACATAAGAAAAACCCTAAAACCCCCTGAAGGAAATTGAAGGGAAGATCTTCCGTCTTGAGTGTGACTCCGGCTTCAGAGATGAATCAACTGGCTTTCTTGGAGTAATTTCCCTGTGTTCAGCCCTCTCTGGCTTCGCCCCTTCGTCAAAAGCGCTGACAGAAGGCTTCTGTCGAACTCCCCCTTTAGGTTGCCCTTTAGGGTGTTTATATAGGCTTTCGGGATGCCTTACTTGGCCCACAAGTATCCTAATTCGAATGAAACTCATCTTGGCCATGGCAGGGACACGTCCGTGTGAATCGAGCCCAGGCCGTGTTTGGGCCTGCTAAGGTGGCGCGGCCGTATGGTGAGCTCCAGGCCGTGTGAATTTCTCACTTTGGCCTATTTTCTTTGGTTTTGGCCCGTTTCTCGTTCTTTTCATCCTCCGATGCTCTCCTAAGTATAAAACATGAAATTAAAGGATTAGGAGCATCAAATTCCACAATTCAAGGGATTAAATCATCCAAAAGTATGCTAAATGTGGGATTAAAATATGTATATATTACAGTTTATCATAATTCTTGCCATACATAATAATTTGCTTGTCCTCAAGCAAAATTCTCAACTCACAATTAGAATTAACTTCCCTTAATTCATAATTCTCATCAACAATATCTTATCATAATTCATAGATAATTCATACATGGATAATTTAACTAAAAGAGTCCTAGAGATTCAAACAATCAAAGTCATAGTTTTTATAGTACGAAAAATAGGTGTTTCCCCTTACCGAAATAATCACCTTTTAATTCAAAATCAACAAAAAATGACATCCTCACTAAAGGTTCACTCAAATCACTCAAAGTGTTTAAGGTTAGAAATTAAGCACTCAAGAGTCGAACATGAAAAGTTAATCCCATAAGCTTGCATGAAAATCAAATCTCCACCACTTTAAAATGATATGATACACAAATCAAAAGGTCTTTAAAAGGGTTGTAACGGGGCTTGGGTTAAAGGTGTGGATAAAGGCTGAATTAAAGGGTTAGTATCGAGACTGAATTGATAAATTACCTAACTAGAAAAATAACTAAAGCTTAAATAATTACATCAATTAAGAATTCATCACTAATAACACGAGCTTCTTCTCAAAATGTAAAATTAAACGTAAGCTCAAATAACATAGAACTAATAGTGAATATACTTTGTTTTTTTTAAATAACAAATCAAGTACAATAATAAGATAGAATTTAACAACTGAAATAAAGAAAATAGTTAAGTAACCGATCAAATCAAATCTCGATATAGGGGTAGTCAAGAGAAATGGTGATAACAAATACAAAGTGGGTTTTGGGTTAATATTAATGGTTGAGTCAAGAAATGGTTTATTAGTCTCAAAGGGGTTCACTAGGGGTTAATTATTAAGGTAGGCTTTTTATGGAGTAAGTGGGTTAAAACCTAGGTGCCTTTATCATCTCAGTATATCAAGTAAAAGGTGTGGTATCAATATGTATAAACGAAGCAAGTTCTAGAATAACAAATCAATGTTGACACACTCATAATCAAGAAAGTGAGCAAGAAAAATGTATGCTCTAAAAGCTCAAAATCTCACAAAAATAATGGTTTTTGATGTCAACCTTGTAAATTTCAAACTTCAAGGTAATAATTAGATTCAGGTAGACAACCTAAAAAATTTTAATTTTTTGAAAATAGACTCATCATGCTTGATTCTCTAGTATCTTGAAGTTTAAATCATCACTGCACAATTACCTATGACTTAATCCAAAACATATCAATAAAAATCATAAATCAAAGAAAGTTTCATTCTAATAGTAATATGAGAAAATTTACTTAAGAACAAGGCATAATTCATGGATTTTACTATAGTTGACCCCCCACACTTAAGACGTACATTGTCCTCAATGTACAAAGATAGATAATGATTAGTAAGAAAGTCATAAGAGAGGGAGAGAGGTGAAACTTCCTGAATTATGGATGAAATCCTTGGAGGATGATCAATGATGAACATGATGACTAGGCATAGGTGAAGGTGGTGTGTTCGTTACTTGAGTGGCACCGTGAACCTTTTTAAACTGCAAAGTCATCAGTAAAATTTTTAGCGAGTTCTATTTAATGGACGTTTGTTATAGTTACTCGAGAGTTAGACAGCTAGAGATAAAAGAAATCAAATTATACTTAAAATTTTAAAGAGTTTAATAATAAAGGAAAATGAAAAAAATAAAAAATAATAAAAATTAAATAAAAATTAAAATTAAAATAAAGAAAATAAAAGGACTTAAAGGTCCTCATCATCGGAGTGGTCTCAAGGTGGTGGTGGCGATGATATGTGAAAAAAAACTGATAATATCGACCACGGCCGCCTCGCACGGTCGTGTGGATTTATCTCAGCCCGTGTTCTTTAGGCAGTTTCAACCACGACCGCGTTGCACGGCCGTGGCGTTTAGTCGGAGCCCGTGTCTTGGGGAAAATTTTCGTCTTGTTTCTGCACGATCTCCAACACGCCCATGTACCTATTCGTGGTGTCCACACGGCCACGGCCACGCCCGTGTGCAAGGCCGTGTGGTGTGGGAATCTGCGTTTTAAAACATGAACGAAAGTGAAAACAAACTTAATAGTGGGGTTAGAGCTCGGGTTGCCTCCCGAGAAGCGCTCGTTTAAAGTCTTAAGCTAGACTTACCTCTCATTCGCATAATCATGGTGGTTTGAGGAGTTGGAAATCCTTTCTCATGCTATCAGTTCTATTATCAGTATATAATTCGAGTCAAGTGGTGTTTACCTTAAAAGTGCTGAATTTAGGATTAGTTACCTCGACTGTTCCGTATGGACAGACATTGAGTACCTTAAAAGGGATTTCTTCGTTTGTGTTAAGGTCTGAAGTGGTGATTCGAGGGTCTGTCTTATCCAACAATACCTGATCCCCGATCTGAAACTGGTTTGCCGCATCCTTAAGTTTGACATGGTTTTGCTTTGGTTCTGCTTCGTGTGTTCTTGGTTTCTCCTTGACACTTGACTTCCACTCATCGAGTTCATCGATCTGAAGCCTTCACTCCTCATGAGTTATTTATTTGTTGGCACGAGGTCTAGTATATGGCTCAGATGTGTACTTCTGAGCTTCTTCCTGAAAAGGAGGTTGAACCGAATGGTCATTAATAGAATTTATGTTCTCACCTTTTTCACTTGACGTCCTAGCCGAGTCAAGATCCTGAAGAGTGATCGTTTCGTCACCTACACAAAGTGTGAGTTTACCTGTACCAACATCAATTTTAGTTCTAGCAGTCATTAAAAAGGGTCTTCCTAAAATTAAAGGAACATTGTTGTCCTCATCCATGTCTAAAACGACAAAGTCTACTGGGAATATAAATTTATCCACTTTCACTAGCACATCTTCGATTATACCCCTAGGAACTCTAATGGTTTTATCAGCTAATTGGATGCTCATCCTAGTTTGTTTAGGTTTCCCTAGACCTAGTTGTTTAAACAGTTTGTAAGGCATAACATTGATGCTTGCCCCTAGATCTGCTAAAGAATTATCAATAGATAAACTATCAATTAAACAAGGAATCGTAAAAATCCCTGGATCTTTTAATTTCTGTGGTAGTTTGTTTTGTAGAATTACTTAGCACACTGCGTTTAGCTCCACATGCGGCGCCTCGTCTAACCTCCGTTTGTTTGTCAGAAGCTCTTTTAAAAATTTCCTTGAATTTGGCATCTGCAAGAGAGCTTCAAGAAATGGTAAGTTAATATGTAATTTCTTTAAAAGTTTAAGAAATTTACCAAATTGTTCCTCTGTGTGGTCTTTCTTCATCGCGTTGGGATATGGCACTCGAGGTGTATACTCTTTAATGATAGGTTTCTGTGTATCATGGCTTACCTCAACCTTACCTTTATTTACCACGGGTTCTTGCATTGGCTCAGATTCGGATTCTACTAACCCTTCACTATCGTGATCGGTAATGGCATGAATTTGCTCATTTATGTTAGTTTCAGTGTTGCTTGGCAAGCAACCTTACGGTCATTCTGAGATTAGCTTAGCTAGCTGACCTAACTGGTTCTCGATCCCTTGAATTGATGCCTGCTGATTTTTGAGCATTGTCTCGTTGTTTTGAAAATAGGTTTCTGACACCGCGATAAATTTTGTTAGCATCTCCTCAAGGTTCAGCTTTTTCTCTTGTGGATAGGGTTGCTATTGAAAGCCTGGAGGAGGTTGTTGTCTTTGATTTCCTTGACCTCCCCATGAGAAATTTGGATGGTTCCTCCACCCTGGGTTATAGGTGTTACTATAAGGGTTATTTTGAGGTCTAGAATTGTTACCCATATAGTTCATCTGTTCATTTTCTATGCCAGGGTTGTACGGTGGGTATTTTGTCTTGTTCGACCCTCCTCCATTTGTATCGTACTGCATCACTGGATGTACCTGCGAAGAACCACACAAACCATCAATTTTCTTACATAAAAGTTCTACCTGATTTGATAGCATGGTTACTACGTCGAGGTTGAAAACAATGACGGCTTTTGTTGGCTTTGTTCTCATAACTTGCCACTGATAATTATTCAGTGACATCTCTTTAATGGATTCATAAGCAGCCTCAGGTGTTTTATTGTTTAGTGTACCACCGGCGGATGCATCAATCAACTGCCTAGTTGAGGGGTTCACACCGTTGTAAAAGGTTTGAACCTGTAGCCATAATGGTAACCCATGGTGAGGTCACCTTCTCAGTAGATCCTTGTATCTCTCCCATGCATCGTAAAGTGTTTCTAAATCCATTTGTACAAAAGAAGAGATATCATTCCTCAACTTGGCTGTTTTAGCCGGCGGAAAAGATTTTAACAAAAAATTTTCGGTCATTTACTCCCATGTAGTGATTGATCCTTGTGGAAGAGAATTCAACCACTGTTTGGCTTTATTCTTTAAAGAAAAGGGAAATAACCGAAGGCGAATGGCATCATCACAAACGCCATTAATTTTAAACGTATCGCATAATTCTAAAAAGTTCGCTAAGTGTGTTAGGATCCTCATCCTACAAACCATCAAACTGAACAAACTGTTGTATCATCTGTATAGTGTTAGGTTTCAATTCAAAATTATTTGTACCAATAGTAGGTCTAACAATACTTGATTCAGTACCGACTAAACTAGGCTTAGCATAATCATACATAGTACGAGGAGCATGATTTTCGGCCACCACCGGAGGAAGTGGATTATTTTGGGGATTAGCCATCTCTTCGGGGTTATTAGTATCGTCCTCTTTCTCTTCTTGTATATATTGTAGGCTGCGCCTTATCTCTCTTCGGTTTCTGCGAACGGTTCCTTCTATATCACTATCGTAAAGTAGAGGTCCTGACGGGTTTCTTCTAGTCATAAACTAGAATACCTGCCAGAAGCAAGGAAAAAAAAGGAAAAATTAGCAAAGTAGAAATAAAATAAAAATTAATTTAAATAAAAATAAAAATGGCTAAAGTAATAAAAATCAAGTGTTCCTAATATCTTAGTCCCCGGCAATGGCGCCAAAAACTTGATCGTGTCCAAACTAACTATGACAACGAATAAGGCAAGCGTACCTATCGTTCGGTAGTATAGCTATGGCAAGACCAGAAATATCGTATCCTCAAGGAGCAAGAGTACTAGTAGTTACTATCTTTTTTATTATTTAGCCTAAGTATCAAGGGAATCGATGTTTAATTAACTAATTACGAAACTAAGTTTGCTAAGACACAGAGACTGAATTTGGAAAATACTTTTGGGAAAACCAGTTGATTAAGACAATACCCGAGGAAGAATCCACATAGACTTCACTTGTTATTTAACTCTGAACCAGACGATTTATTCACTTGACTTGATCCGTAGGATTCCCTAATTTATATTAATACCTCTTTCGAGGCTACTAACGTCTAACCCTAGGTTGAATAATTGAAATCTCTTTCTAATTAAAACCCCTAGTGTTGCATTAACTCGATCTATGGACTCCCATATTAGGTTTGACCCTAATCGCGATTTTAAATCATCCTATCTCTAGGGTTGCGATCAACTCCGCTTAACTATGCTAGATCTACTCTTAAATAGGGACTTTTGCTCCATTGCCTAAGCACATCAATACTTGAATCAATACCCTGAATAATAAAACAAGAATTAAGAACACATAATTAAGAACAAATCAAGTATTTATCATACAGTTCAGAAAACAATAACAAGATCCGTCTTAGGTTTCATCCCCCTCAGGAATTTGAGGGGTTTAGTTCATGTTTAATAAAGAATACATCTCAGAAGAAAGTAAATAACAAAACATAAGAAAAACCCTAAAACCCCTTGAAGGAAATTGAAGGGAAGATCTTCCGTCTTGAGTGTGACTTCGGCTTTTGAGATGAATCAACTGGCTTTCTTGGAGTAATTTCCCTGTGTTCAGCCCTCTCTGGCTTCGCCCCTTCGTCAAAAGCGCTGACAGAAGGCTTCTGTCGAACTCCCCCTTTAGGTTGCCCTTTAGGGTGTTTATATAGGCTTTCGGGATGCCTTACTTAGCCCACAAGTATCCTAATTCGAATGAAACTCATCTTGGCCACGGCAGGGACACGCCCGTGTGAATCGAGCCCAGGTCGTGTTCGGGCCTGCTAAGGTGGCACGACCGTGTGGTGAGCTCCAGGCCGTGTGAATTTCTCACTTTGGCCCATTTTCTCCGTTTTTGGCCCGTTTCTCGTTCTTTTCATCCTCCGATGCTCTCCTAAGTATAAAAAATGAAATTAAAGGATTAGGAGCATTAAATTCCACAATTCAAGGGATTAAATGATCCAAAAGTATGCTAAATGTGGGATTAAAATATGTACATATTACGGTTTATCATAATTCTTGCCATGTAAAAATGGAGTTCGGTGGCAACGAGTTCAACCAGGCACGAGCTCTGTCCCTTAGCGAATATGGGAACATCTTCAATCGTAAGGCATCTTCGGGAACTCAGGCTAACTTGAAAGAATCGCTCACTTCCATAAATAGTCTTAAGTGAAGATGAGGATCTTCAGTAGGCATTCCACCGAATTGGCCCATGCGAAGCATCCGGAACATGACCGCCAACTCAATTGTTGTGCCTTGTTCTCGAGTCTTTTGATACCCGGATTAAGATCATTGAACACTGGCACGACATATTGTCTTAAGGCTCTATCCCTATCATCAGTAATAAGGATAGGATTCTGAGCAGGGTTTGCTCTGTTTCCTTGATTCATATTCTCGAAGTTCATCTCTTCGGTCCTTCTCTGGTTCACTTGTCTTCTTCGCTGTCGAAAGGTTTGTTCTATCTCAGGGTCTACAGGGAGTAAGTCAATAATCTGGTCAATACTCATAAACACCTAAAATAATCACAGAAAAATTAAGTAAGTAAAAATTTCAATAGGAAAATAAATAAACAAAAATGTAAAACAGATTTACAAATAATGGCTTTGAAAAACAGTCCCCAGCAGCGGCGCCAAAAACTTGGAACGGTGGAAATGTGCAAGTGTACACAATCGTAACAAATACTAAAGTGACAAGTAAATGTCGAGTTATCGTACCCACAGGGACTGTAAAAGAATTATTTATGAAAATGATTTTAAACACTTTGGTGAAGGAAAAATAATTGGATTTGAGAAATATTTAAAAACTAAAAAAAAACAAAGTAAAATAAAATAAAATAAAGTTCTAATGCACGATTTCAAAATCTGATTTTAATCAAGATGATATAATTGTGTTGGATTAATTACATTTCCTACCTTAGAATTATTAAACCTATGCTTATACTTGTTACGAATAAATTCACGACAACTCGGTAATTTGCTAATTTATGAACATATTTACAAATAAAAAATTCATTCATCTCTCATACATATTTCTATGTTCATTCGACCGATTAAACAGATTTATAAAGGTAAACATGTTATTGCACATACATACTTATTAAATTAAACAATCTTTCGCATATTCCTATGTCAATTCAAACGATTAATTCAACCTAATAAGCATATAAAAGACTTTGTGAAGTAACAAAGTGTAATTACCTTGAAACAATTTAATCACATTAATCTTGTAAGTTATGCAAGGCATATGTATTGCCAAATACAATGCTAATTTAATCTTCAGCTACCTTAAAAGAATTAAACATGCACTGATTAAGTAATGTATCCATTAATTACAATTTCAATCCGTTTAAATAATTAATTCTTTAGTTATCTAAACAATTATAATGCCAGAATAACTTAAGCATGATTTTACTTAATCAAGCAATTTACCGAGACCTATAACAGCATAAACATAATTTTAATAATTCAAAAGGACGTCATGCAATCAACCCAACACGAATTAAATTCAAGCTAAATTGACTAAAATAACCATTTCAACAACAATAATATTCATAGATATGTTCATCGTATAAACAACAGAAATTAAAAAGATAGGGAACAAGAGGCAAATCCGGTGTTTCTCCGAGGCTTGACTGGTTGTTTCATTCTTCGTCTCCATTGTCCTCACCGAGGAAGGATTCTATGAATACTTGATTTCTGCCCAAGATGGCTGAAGAACACCTCTTTCCCAAGAGGAGAAACCGGCACAAGAGAAAGGGGAAATGGAATGAAAAAGAAGAGAGAAAACTTGAGAGAAGAGAAGAGAGAATGAGAGAACGTTGTTGGTGTGAGGGATGCTTTGAATGATCAGAAAGGGTGGCTTTTATAGCTGATTGTGGCTGATAAAAATAGCAAATCCCATCAGCCAAAGAGACCCCCCTTGGCCGGCCATCTATGTGGCAAAGTTGATGGCTTCAACTTTGCTAAATATGGCATGGGGCAAATCTACAAAGCCACTAATTGTGGAGGGGGTTGAATGCAACTTTGAAAAGTCTTAAAGGGCTTCTTTGCAAGGTTAATTAATCAGATAATAAGCTGATTTGGGTCAGCATATGGACGGTTTGGGCTGCCCAATTCTTTGCTCGGTTCGGTTCACTGAAATTGGTTCAACCAGTGCGGTTCAACTGGGCCCTTTTTCCATAATTAATTAATAATAATTTATTTAGCCCAAATTAAATTGGGAATAAATTAAAATTAATTAATTTATGATTTAATATTCATAATTGGACCGTCTTGGGCTGGAAATAAATGTGCTTCGATACTTCAAATTGCTTCTCGGGTTTATTCTTCGAGTAGTGTCTGCCGAGCCAATTTTTTCTCTTTGTGTGAATCTGTCGAAAATAGTCAAAATTAATTAAAATTTACTATAAAATTAATTAAATTTCACCATGTTCATATTTTTAGCACAATTTAATTATTTTATAATATTTAATTATTTTCCGACAAGAATTTAATCGAAACAGCATAAATTTGAGTTAAAAAGGGCATGAAAAAGTGTATAAATTTTCGTGTTTCCAACAGGGCATACATACTGACTTGTCCACACGACTTGAGACACGCCCGTGTGCCTCACCCGTGGTCGACACTGACTTGCACCACACGGCCAGTCACACGCCCGTGTGTCTAGCCCGTGTGCGAGCCTGACTTGTTTTGAATTACAAACTCGAATGACACGGTCGAGCCACACGCCCGTGTGCTCAACCGTATGGGCAATTATAGGCCATTTACAAGGCCAATTTGCCATCCACACTTTGGTCACACCTACAAGTATCAAACCAATTCAAATTCATGCCCCAAATGCATTCAAAACATACCAATTATGCACCATTTTATTATCTTAACATCCCCACTCAATCCACATTCAAATTCCAACTCCAATTTATCAATTCAAGGTATCAAATTCTCATCCAAAAACATATAATCTATTCATCATTCAATCCTTACTAATTCTATCATAAAGCATACCATTTTCATCTTGCTAATTTATGCAATAATGATCACTCCTATAGAACACACACATATACATGTAACTCATTCTTTTCACATGATCAAAACATTTACCAAGCCATCAAACTATCAAGCCAAATCACATGGCAATATCCAAACTTCTCAAAAACATACCATAAGTACTAGCCTATACATGCCATATACCAAATATATACAACTTCCAAAAGTACCAAAATAGATAGTCGATAGTGTGATTGAGTCACTGACGATCCCCGGATCTGAGCTAGCTTTAAAGACACTGTAAAACAGAGAAAACTACACACAGTAAGCTTAAGAGCTTAGTAAGTTCGTAACATAATACATTTAACTCAACGATTCAAAATCAATAAACAATATATATCATCACATAGATTATTTCACAAAAATGCACAATATCATCCATATCCAATACTCACATAACCATCCATTCATATATTTCCAAATCATCAACCACATAGGTTTCGTACATACATAGGTTTCGTACATACCTTTTCTAACACTTAGTTAACGAACACTTTTGCTACTCAATGCTCAATACCACAATTTCGCTCAATCTTCAGTAATCATTCGATTTACTCGCACACTTAGTGCCAATTTCTTAGCCGAAGCTTTAATATCATTGCACACTTAGTGCCTTTATATTAAACCGAAATTAACTCGATATCGCACACACAGTGCAAATCAATATAGCCTAGACTTTTTTTATTTCGCACACATAGTGCTATTCACCCATGTCTCAATTTTAATTACGCACACTTAATGCCACATTTCTCAAATCCTCATATAGCATCACTAATTCATCAACCACATATTCATTAATTTCATAACACATGAGTATTAAATAAATGATTCGTATTATACACGAACTTACCTCGGACGTCGAAATAACCAAACAAGTCAATTAATCGAACACTTTATCTTTGCCTCGATCTTGATCCAAATCCCTCTTTTCTTGATCTATACATATTCAAATTTAGCTCATTCAATCACCAAATCATTCAATTTAGTCCAAACACACATATTTAGGGCATTTTACAAAATAGCCTTCACATTTTCACATTTCGACACTTAAGTCCCTATTTCATAAAATCACAAAATACACACAATTTCATTATACCCATGTTTAGCCGAATATTTCTCATGCTCATACAACCCCACATATTTCATTTATTTCACATTTTAGTCCTCTAATTTCTCATTTTCACAATTTAGTCCAAATTACTCAAATTCACCAAAAATTCAAATACAAAATATGTTTATCTATCACCTATCTTTCATATTTCATCACCAACTTTCACCAAGCTCAAGCATTCATCAATGGCACATTTTAAAATCATCATCAAATTCTAAAATTAAAACATGGGCTTGAGAGAACACGAAGCAACGATCACAAAAACGTAGAAATTATCAAAAACCGAAACCAAAACATACCTTAATCAAGATGAACAAGGGCTGAAACCTAGCTTGGTTTATTTTCTTTCTTTTTCTTGTATTTTCTGCTAGAATGGATGAACACTCCACTAACATTTTTCATTTGTTTTATTTATTACATATTAATGTATTATTTACTAAATTAACCTCTGAAATTTAATAAGAAAATCATATAAATTAAGCCCATAACCGTCCATCCCATGGTTTAATGGCCAAATTGTAACATAAGGACTCCATATTATAGAAACAATAGCAATGTAACACTTTAACAATTAGCACACAGCTTTTGCATTTTATGCGATTAAGTCCTTTTCACAAATTAAGCACACAATCGATAAAATTTTCACACAGAATTTTCACACATGCTCAATCACATACTGTAAACACGAAAAATAATATTAAAATATTTTTTCGACCTTGGATTTGTGGTTTCGAAACCACTATTTTGACTAGGGTCTAAATCGGGCTGTTACACCTCCTGAGCTGATGGACAATAAGCTCTATTGAGCTGAAACGGTAAGCTCTAACGAGCTGAGAACAGTAAGCTCTTACGAGCTGATACATTAGTAAGCTCATACAAGCTGCGGTGAGTCTGCAACATGCAGGATCTCAACCTAAACAGTAACCCTAGTGACATGTCACTCGTATCCTACGAATTCCTACGGTTCAAACGGGGCTCGGTAACTATCAGACTATATCAATAAGGCATTTTTATTTCAAATAAATCAATTACTCAATTATATACATTCATTTCAAATAATTACAAATATTTAAAAGTTTGATTCTAATTATACGAACTCACCTCGTATCGCTCGGATAGCAAATATCGGCTATTCGTCCACTTTTCTTTTTCCCCGATCTAATTTCGATCTCGGCTTATCTTGATCTATATATTATCAAATTTAGGACATACAGTATTCAATTTATTCAATTTCGCCATTAATTCATATTTTGGCAAATTTACATATTTTCCCCTAATGTTTCACACTTTTACAATTTAGTCCCTATTACACAAAATTGCAAATTCATGCAATTAATCACCAACCCATGTTTAGCAGAATTTTCTATATGTTACTAGCAGCCCATAATTTCAAATTATTTACACTTTTACCCACATAATTTTACATTTTCTCAATTTAATCCCTTTTTGACATTTTTGTCAAAAATCACTTTACAAAACTAGTTTAACTATAAACAACTATTCAAAATCCATCATCAACCATCAAATTACTCAAGCATTCAATAATGGAAACATGATAAATCTTTAACAATTTCAAAATCTAAGGTATGGGCTAACTAGAACACGAAGCAACGATCTCAAAAATGCAAAAATCATTAAAAATCGAGCTAAAATGAACTTACAATTAAGCTCCAAAGTGATCGAATGTTAAAACCCTAGAATGGCTTTCTATTCTCTTCAATTTCAGTAAGAGATGAAGATGAAAGCATTAAAATTTCTTTGTTTGTTTTATTATTATTAACTTAATACATAATTTACTATATTAACCTTAAGTATATAACATTAAAATTCATTTATACATGTCCATTAATGTCCACTTACCTTTCAAATGGCTTAATTACCATTTAAGGCCACCATAAATAAAATCCAAAGCTATTTGACACCTTTAACTAATAGAAAATGCATTTTACATTTTACGCAATTTAGTCGTTTTTACCGAATTAAGCATTCAAACAGTAAAATTTCTTTATGAAACTTTCACACAATTAATCTATCATGCTATAGACCTTATTAAAATAATAAAATAAATATTTTAACTTTAGATTTATGGTTCCAAAAACACTGTTCTAATTTGACTAAAAACGGGCTGTTACAGATGTTAAATGGTTATGATTTGGCTTATTGATAAGCTAGTGAACCTAGGCAAGACAATGGATATTGAAAGAATAATATTGATGCTTATGGATGTGAAATTTGTTATGATTTGGTTTGACAAAATATAATTTTATGAGCATGTTAGATGTCGTCGTTGAAATGACATGTTTTAGCCTTAGTTATGGTTGTATTGGCTGCCTAACTATGCTATGATTTGTATCATTTGAAGTTATGTAGGTGTGTAAAAAGGAGGGTGGCAAAACGGCTTAGTAAATAGACTATATTTTGTCCACACGGGTAGACACACGGGCGTGTGTCTAGGCCGTGTGTGACACACAGTCTGCCCCATGGGCATGTGGCCTGACCGTGTGTCCCCTGCACCTTAAAAATTGAGAAACAGAATGCTCCGAACTGAGCACACGGGTAGAGACACGGGCGTGTGTCTCAACCGTGTGAGGGACACGGCCTTGCACACGGGCATTTTTCCTAGCCGTGTGAAAACTGCACCTTAATTTCGAAAATTAAATTTGCCACATAGCCTAGTACACGGGCGTGTGACTTGGCCGTGTGACTTCAATTTGTTCATGCCTTGCAAGTCAGAGAGTTACACGGGTAAGGGACACGGGCGTGTGTGACCACACGGCCTGACCACACGGGCGTGTCCCTAAACCACACGAGCGTGTGACCCCTGTATATGGAGAAATTTTCTAAGTTTTGTAAAAGTTTCCTGAGTTATCGGTTTAGTCCCGAACCACTTCCAAAGCATGTTTTGGGCCTCGTAGGCTCGTAATAATGACCATACTATTGAATGCAAAAAGGTTTTAAATTATTCAAAATTATGATTCGAATTGTATGCCTGAAAATGTTCTGTAAGTCCTAGTAATACCCTGTAACTCTGTTTCGACGACGGATACAGGTTTGGGGTGTTACATATAGAGATAGATCAAGACGTCTCTGACCGCCTCCGGACGTACTAACGTCCAGAGTGTGAATACAGCAACTAAATATATGAATTTGTGGCAGGGTCTGCAGGTATACGGTTCAAGTTGTAATATAATTTTTACAATGGAATCAGTGAGTATTCCGAGGTTCGTACCCAAGGGAGATGAGTACTAAGTTAAAGTTAACCTAAACACTAATAGAATTAATTAATAGTTTAAATAAATTATATTACAATAAAACATAAAGAAATGATTGTTAGATTTTAATAAACAAATAAATAAAAATTGCATAAATAAAAGGGACTTTAGAAAACTAATTTCTAAACTTTAATCAAAATGTAGACATGGGTGATTAGCTCGCTTTGGTGATTATGACTAATTCCTATTTCGAGTTTCTATTCAATAAACTAGTCGTCACCCTTCCAGGATCTCTTGATCTTCAACTAAACTAACGAGTGGATAAGAATATGCATAAAGAGTAAATCAAGAATAGAATTTAGAAAATCATATTTGTATTTGATAAATGAAGTGTAGAAAATCCACTAGTGTTTGGTCACGTTAAAAATCAAATTCCCGGAAGAACACAAAATAGAAAATAACTGAAAATAAACCTAAGGCCTAAAAGAAAGGAAATTGAAACTAAAATTACAAAGAAAACTTAAAGTTTGAAAAGCTGTCCTTAAATAAGTGCTAAATGGGCCTCTTTAAAGAATTAGGATAGCCGTCACCCTAGCTTAGCTGACGTTCTCGTGTCTAATTTCTATTGTACGGACCAAAACGCCCCTGATTCATAATTAATCTCGTACAGGGTCAGTGTCGTGACACCCTAGTTTCTATGTCGCAACATCAAAGACAGTATGCTCAGGTTCAGAGGTGGCTTCAAGGGTGTGTTTCAACATCCCATGGTCGTGTCGCGACACCAAAGGCAAACTTGAAATTCTCGTGTTTTGATCCCTATATTGCAACATAAAATTTCCTGTGTTGAAACACAATGACTAGCTATGAGTTCGTACACCTTTGAATGGTCTCCTGCACACTTACTAAGTTGTTAGCTCACCTTTAGGTCTCATTCAGCCCTTAAGGTCAATAAAAGACTCAAAATAAACTTTTTATTAAATTTAGACTAAACTAATAAAACATAACTAAAACATACTAAAATTACTCGTATTAAAGCTCCTTAAATATGAAACTAGTTTAATCTACTACACCGAATTACGACATATCAGTCTCCTAGGTCTAAGCCAAAGTACATACATAGATAAAGTACTAAAAAGGTTCATCATGGAAGAATCTAATAGAGATTTCTTACCTATGAGACATGGTATTTCACTCTCGAAGGAAATGTGTCCAATAACTCCACAAGAGAGAGAACGTATGAATAAGATTTCATATGCCTTGGCTTTTGGGTCTATCATGTATGCCATGCAATGAACTCGTTTGGATGTATCGTATGCTTTATGCATGACGATTCGATACCAAGTAGATCCTGGTGAAGGTCATTGGGTCGCAGTTAAAAATATCCTTAAGTACTTGAGAAGGACTAAGGATACATTCCTTATATATGGAGGTGAGGAAAATCTGAGTGTAAAAGGTTATACTGATGCTAGCTTCTAAACCGACAAGGATGATTAACGATCGCAATCAGGATTTGTGTTTTGCCTTAATGGTGGTGCTATGAGCTGGAATAGTTCAAAGCAAGATACAGTAGCTAATTCTAAAACTTACGTCGAGTATATTGTAGTCAGTACAGCTGCAAAAGAAGTTGTTTGGATCAAGAAGTTCATATTTGAACTAGGGGTTGTGCCTAGCATATCAAATGCTATAGAATTTTGTTGTGACAATAACAAAGCCATTGCATAGTTAAAGGAACCTAGATCTCACCAGCGATCCAAACATATACTTAGGCACTTTCATCTTACTTGAGAAATCATTGATCGAGGATTTGGGGAAATATGCATAGTACCAATAGATGAAAACATTGTTGATCCATTGATGAAGGCTCTGACAAAGTAAAAGCATGATCGTCACAATATGTAACAGTCCGGTTTAGACCCTAGTCAGAATAGTGGTTTCGAGACCACAAATCTGAGTCAAAAAAATATTTTAATATTATTTTCTGTGCCTACAAAGTGTGATTAAGCATGTGTTAATGTTTCGTGAATTAATTTTTCTGTTTGTGTGCTTAAATTGAGAAAATGACTAAATTGCATAAAAGGTAAAAGTGGAAAATCATATATTAATGTGTTAAATTGACATGGCCTATTAAAGGTGAAGTCCTTAAGTGGATATTATACCTTTGTTTATGCTAGTGGACATTTATGTCCATATTTTACATTATTTTTATATGGTTTAATAAAGGTTAAAGTTGTAAAATGATTAATAAGTTAATTAAAAACATAAAATAAAACATTTGTTTCATTATTTGGTATCATCCACCACCGAAAACAAGAAAAGAAAAAAAGTTTTAAGCTTTGAACATGCGACCATGGATGTTCTTTGATTCAAGGTATGTTTTGCTTCGATTTTTGATAATTTTTACGCTTTTGAGATCGTTGCTTCGTGTTCTTCTAAACCCATGTCTTAATTTTGTGAATTGATGAAGATTTTGAAAAGTGCCATTGATGAACTCATGAGCTTTGTGATGATTGTTGATGAAATATGAAATATATGTGTTAGATTAACATAGTTTGTCTTTGGATTTTTGATGAATTTGAGTAACTTGGACTAAATTGAGAAAATAATATTTTGAAGGACTAAAATGTGAAATAAATGAAATGTAGGGACTTATATGATCATAGTAAACATTCGGCTAAGCATGGGTATATAGAGATTTTGTGTATTTTGTGATTTTGTGAAATAAGGACTAAAATGCCAAAATGTGAAAATGTGAGGGCTAATTTGTAAATTGCCCTAAATATGTGTTTTTGGATTGAATGGAATGAATTGGTGAATAAATGGATTAAATTTGAATATGTATAGATCAAGAACCGAAGAAAATGGATTTAGATCACGGAAAGTCAAAAGTGGTTGAATAGTCGAGTCCGTTAGTTTATCCGAATCTGAGGTAAGTCTATATACAAATAAATGTATTTGTATTGATTTATGTATGTTCATATGAAATTTTATTGTGATGAATGTGTACGAGATGATAACTATATGAAATCTGAGGAAGTATCGATAATGTATCAATGTCCGGGAAGTCCCGTACGAACCTAGGAATAAATAGGATTACATATGTCATGACATAGGTTTCCGATGTGTGATATCGTGTAAGACCACATCTGGGACGTTGGAATCGATTTGATATTTATGTGTAAGACCATGTCTGGGACATTGGCATCGTATTTGATTCGTGTAAGACCCTGTCTGGGATAGTGGCATCGATATTTGGTTACATGTAAGACCACATCTGGGACGTTGGCATTGTACGACTATTTTGAGTATCCCGAGTGTCCTATTTAGTTTCGAATGGTTCAACGGGCAATTCTGAGAAATGAAAGACTACATGGAATGTAAAACCAAATCTGGTATGTTTGAAATGTACACATTGTATGTGTATCAGAGGTAAGTGTATATATGAACTTACCAAGGTGAATTATGTGCATAGATTTGATGAAATATAATGTGATATATGCATGATTTGTGTTACGAGCAAAAGTGATACTTTGAGCTATCAATTGTGGGTAAGAAATGGCTAAACAAATGAGCCAAAGAAAATGTTATGAATTTGCAATTGAGAAACATTAATAATCTTGTATTAATATGATTATGTGCATTATATGTTAAGTTTATTTGTATATGGCTTACTAAGCTTTTGAAAGCTTACTTTGTGTGTGTTTACTATGTTTTATAGATCGTTAAGGCTACGAAAGGTTTGGGGATCGCCGAGGATCATCATCACACTACTCAATCCTGTTTTGGTACCTTTTGAAAGTTGATCGTAAGTGTCGAGAGTCTTAAAATTTATAAAATGAATGATCTAGCCTAGAAACTAACTATCACCACGATTGAGGCAAGTGCACCTATCGAACAGTAGTATAGCTTAGTGGCAAGACCGGATTGTCGAACCCAAAGGAACCAAAAGTACTAATACTGACTTTTTTTTTATTATTTAGCCTAAAAATTAAGGGATTTGTTGTTTATTCTAAAATTAACTAACTGCTAAGCTCAAGACGCTAAGACAATGAGAATGAATTGGGGAAAATACTTGTGGGAAAAACCAATTGATTAAGGCGATACCCAAGGAAGAATCCACCTAGGCCTCACTTGTTATTTAACTCTGAACCAAACGATTTATTCACTTGACTTGATCTATAGGATTCCCTAATTTATATTAATGCCTCTCTCGAGGCTACTAACGTCTAACCCTAGGTTGATTAATTGAAATCTCTTTCTAATTAAAACCCCTAGGATTGCTTTAACTCGATCTATGGACTCCCATATTAGGTTTGACCCTAATTCGGCAAATTTTCGTCATCCTATCTCTAGGGTTGCGATCAACTCCGCTTAACTATGCTAGATCTACTCTTAAACAGGGAATATTCCTCCACTGCCTAAGCACATCAATACTTGAATCAATATCCTGAAATACCAAAACAAGAATTAAGAACACATAGTTAAGAACAAATCAAGTATTTATCATATAGTTCAGAAAACAATAACAAGATCCGTCTTAGGTTTCATCCCCCTCAGGTATCTGAGGGGTTTAACTCATAATCATAAAAGAAAACATCTCAGAAGAAAAGATAAAACAAAACATAAGAAAACCCTAAAACCCCCTGAAAGAATTGAAGGAGAGATCCTCCATCTTGAGTATGATTCCGGCTTCTTGAGATGAATCAACTGGCTTTCTTCGAGTAAATCCCAGAATTCTGATCTCTCTGGCTTGGCTCCTTGGCCTAGTTGGACGCCCCCTCAAGGTTGGCCTTTAGGGTGTTTATATAGGCTTTTGGAATGTCTTTCTTTGCCTCTAAGTACCCTATTCCGAGTGAAAATCCTCTTTTTCATGGCAGGGACACGCCCGTGCAACACGCCTGTGTGAATCGAATTCGAGCGGTGGTCGAGCACTAAAGGGGGCGCGCCGGTGTGGCTACCTCCAGGCCGTGTTGATTTCCTACTTTGGCCCATTTGGTCCGTTTTAAGCCCGTTTCTCGTTCTTTTCATCCTCCTATGCTTCCCTAAGTATAAAACATGAAATTAAAGGATTAGGAGCATCGAATTCCACAATTCAAAGGATAAATCATCCAAAAAGCATGCTAAATGTGGGATTAAAATATGTATAAATTACAGTGTATCAAATGCCCCCACACTTAAGCTTTTGCTTGTCCTCAAGCAAAATTCTCAACTCACAATTAAAATCGAATTTCCTCGATTCATAACCTTCATCAATAATGTTTCATCATAATCCATAGGTAATTCATACATTGATAATTTAACCAGAAGGTTCCTAAAGATTCGGACAATCAAAGTCATAGTTTTTATAGTACGAAAAATAGGTGTTTCCCCTTACCTAAATAATTACCTTTAATTCAAAATCGACAAAAATTGACATCCTCACTAAAGATTCACTCAAATCACTCGAAGTGTTTAAGGTTCAGGAAAAAGCACTCATAAGCCAAACATGAAAAGTTAATCCCATAGGCTTGCATGAAAATCAAATCTCCACCACTATAATATGAGATGATACACAAGTCAAAAGGTCTTTAAAAGGGGTTGTAACGGGGCTCGGGTTAAAGGTGTGGATAAAGGCTGAATTAGAGGGTTAGAATCGAGATTGAATTGATAAATTACCTAACTAGAAAAATAACTAAAACTTAAATAATTACATTAATTAAGAATTCATCACTAATAACACGAGCTTCTTCTCAAAATGTAACATTAGCGCTTAAGCTCAAAAACATAAAACTAATAATAAATATACTTCTTTCTGTCTTTTTTTTCAGTTAAGAACAAATCAAGTACAATAATATAGAATTTGATAACTGAAATAAAGGAAATAGTTAAGTAACCGATCAAATCAAATCTCGATATAAGGGTAGTCAAGAGAAATGGTGATAACAAATACAAAGTGGGTTTTGAGTTAATATTAATGGGTGAGTCAATAAAAAGGGTTGTTAGGATTCAAAAGGGTTCACTAGGGGTTAATTGGGAAGGTAGGCTTTTAGTGGAGTAAGTGGGTTAAAACCTAAGTGCCTTTATCATCTCTGTATATCAAATCAAAGGTGTGGTCTCGACATGTATAATCGAAGCAAGTTTTAGAATAACAAATCAATGTTGACACACTCATAATCAATAAAGTGAGCACGAAAAATGTATGCTCTAAGAGGCTCAAGATCTCACAAGAATTATGGGCTTATGATATCAACATTGTAAATTTCAAACTTCAAGGTAATAATTAGATTCAGGTAGACAACCTAACAAATTTTTAATTCTGAAAAATAGACTTATCATGCTTGATTCTCTAGTCTCCTAAAGTTTACATCATCACTGCGTAATTAACTATGACTTAATTCAAAACATATCAATGAAAATCATAAATCAAAGGAAATTTCATTCTAATCGTAACATGAGAAAACTACTTAAAAACAAGACATAATTCAGGACTTGAGAATAATGCAAAAAGTTAGGCACTTTTCACGATAATTTTTACCCCCCCACACTTAAGATGTACATTGTCCTCAATGTACAAAGAAAGATAATAGCAATATAGTAATAGAATCATAAGATAGGGAGAGAAGCAAAACTTCCTAAATTTTGGATGAAAAGAAACGATAAAGTTAGAGAGAGGTGAAGGTGGGGAGGATACTCCGGTGATGGTGTGGTCGTTCGTTAACAGCCCCTTGAACCTAAATTTAAAGAAATCAAAATATAATAATATAAATTAAAGATTAAAAAGATAAAAGAAAAGAAATGAAAATAAGAGAAAAAGGAAAAAGAATAAATGGACTCAAAGGTCCCACGGGCGTGTCTCACGCCCGTGTAGATTTCTCAGTTTCGACCACGGCCGAATCGCACGACCGTGGTGTTTTATCGCAGCCCGTGTTGTTTTTTTTTTGGGGATAAGTTTTGTCCTATTTCCACGCGGCCACGGCCACGCCCGTGTGCAAGGCCGTGCGGGTAGGGAAACCTGCGCCTAAAAATTTGGTTAGTTTTTTTAGTTAGATGCTAAAATTCGAAAATATGAAAATTAACGGGGTTAGTGCTCGAGTTGCCTCCCGAGAAGCGCTCGTTTAAAGTCTTGAGCTAGACTTACCTGTTATTCGTATGGCCATGGTGGTTCACGGAGTCGAAACTCCTTTTTCTTACTATCAATTCTATCAACATATGGTTTGAGTCGGGTAATATTTAACTTAAAAGTGCCAAAATTAGAATGAGTTACCTCGACCGTTCCGTATGGAAAGACCTTAAGTACCGTAAAAGGAGTCGCATCGTTTGTATTAAGATTTGAAGCGGCTATTCGAGGGTCGGTTGTATCTGACAGTACCTGGTCCCCAACTTTGAAGTGATTTGTTCCACCTTTAATACCCGATGTCCTAGCCGTGTCAAGAACCTGAAGAGTGACCGTTTCGTCACTTACACGAAATGTGAGCTCACGTGGTAGTTTATTTCGTAGAATTCTTTGGGCACCGCGCGTTTAGCTCCACATGCGACGTGTCGTCTAACTTCCGTTTGTTTGTCAAAAACTCTTTTGAAAATTTCCTTGAATCTGGCATCTGCGAAAGAGCTTCAAGAAACGACAAGTTAATATGTAATTTCTTTGGAAGTTTAAGAAATTTACCGAATTGTTCCTCTGTGTGGTCTTTCTTTATTGCATTGGGGTATGGCACACGAGGTTGGTACTCTGTAATTACTGGGTTTGGTTTATCATGGCTTACCTCAACATTACCTTCCTCTACCACATTCTCTTGTTTCAATTTTGGTTCATCTAACCCTTCACTATCGTGAGCAGTTATTGCTTGAGGTTGCTCTCTTGGGTTAGTTTCGGTGTTGCTAGACAAGATACCTTGTGGTCTTTCTGAGATCAGCTTAGCAAGCTGACCTATTTGATTCTCGATCCCTTGGATCGACCCTTGCTGATTTTTAAGCGCTGTTTCAGGGTTTTGGAAGCGTGTTTCTGACACCGAGATAAATTTCGTTAGCATCTCCTCAAGGTTCGGCTTTTTTTCCTGCTGGTAAGGTGGTTGTTGAAAACCTGGAGGAAGTTGCGATCTTTGATTACCTTGACCACCCCACGAGAAATTGGGATGGTACCTCCAACCTGCATTATAAGTGTTACTATAAAGATTATTTTGAGGTCTAGAATAGTTACCCATATAGTTGACTTGTTCGTTCTCTGTGCTAGGGTTGTAGGATAGATATTCTATGTTGTTCACCCTTCCTTCATTTGTATCGAACTGTATTACCGAATGTACCTGCATAGAACCATACAAACCAGTAATTTTTTTATTAGCTCTACCTGGTTAGATAACATGGTGACCGCGTCAACGTTGAAAACATCGGCTGCTTTATTAGGCATTGTCCTCATGTCTTGCCACTAATAATTATTCAGTGACATCTCTTCGATTTCTGCGAGCGGTATGTTTTATTTCACTGTCAAAAATCAAGGGTCCTGAAGGGTTTCTTCTAGTCATAAACTAGAATACCTGCCAGAAGCAAGGAAAAAGACAAATTAGTAAAGTAGAAATAAAATAGAAATTAATTGCAAAAATAAAAATGGCTAAAGTAATAAAAATCAAGTGTTCCTAATATCTTAGTTCCCCGGCAACGGCGCCAAAAACTTGACCGTAAGTGTCGAGAGTCTTAATATTTACAAAATGAATGATCTAGCCTAGAAACTAACTATCACCACGATTGAGGCAAGTGCACCTATCGAACAGTAGCATAGCTTAGTGGCAAGACTGGATTGTCGAAGCCAAAGGAACCAAAAGTACTAATACTGACTTTCTTTTTATTATTTAGCCTAAAAATTAAGGGATTTGTTGTTTATTCTAAAATTAACTAACTACTAAGCTAAAGACGCTAAGACACAGAGAATGAATTGGGGAAAATACTTGTGAGAAAAACCAATTGATTAAGACGATACCCAAGGAAGAATCCACCTAGACCTCACTTGTTATTTAACTCTGAACCAGACGATTTATTCACTTGACTTGATCCGTAGGATTCCCTAATTTATATTAATGCCTCTCTCAAGGCTACTAACGTCTAACCCTAGGTTGATTAATTGAAATCTCTTTCTAATTAAATCCCCTAGGATTGCATTAACTCGATCTATGGACTCCCATATTAGGTTTGACCCTAATCCGGCAGATTTTCGTCATCCTATCTCTAGGGTTGCGATCAACTTCGCTTAACTATGCTAGATATACTCTTAAACAGGGAATATTTCTCCACTGCCTAAGCACATCAATACTTGAATCAATATCCTGAAATACCAAAACAAGAATTAAGAACAAATCAAGTATTTATCATATAGTTCAGAAAACAATAGCAAGATCCGTCTTAGGTTTCATCCCCCTCAAGTATCTGAGGGGTTTAGTTCATAATCATAAAAGAATACATCTCAGAAGAAAAGATAAAACAAAACATAAGAAAACCCTAAAACCCCCTGAAGGAATTGAAGGAGAGATCCTCCGTCTTGAGTATGATTCCGACTTCTTGAGATGAATCAACTGGCTTTCTTCGAGTAAATCCCACAATTATGACCTCTCTGGCTTGGCTCCTTGGCCTAGCTGGATGCCCCCTCAAGGTTGGCCTTTAAGATGTTTATATAGGCTTTTGGAATGTCTTTCTTTGCCTCTAAGTACCCTATTCCGAGTGAAATTCCTCTTTGTCACGACAGGGGACACGCCAGTCTGCAACACGCTGTGTGTGAATCGAATTCAGGCCGTGGTCGAGCCTGCTAAAGGGGCATGATCGTGTGGCTATCTCCAAGCCATGTTGATTTCCTACTTTGGCCCATTTGGTCCATTTTTAGCCCGTTTCTCATTCTTTTCATCCTCCTATACTTCCCTAAGTATAAAACATGAAATTAAAGGATCAGGAGCATCGAATTCCACAATTCAAAGGATAAATCATCCAAAAAGTATGCTAAATGTGGGATTAATATGTATAAATTACGGTTTATCAAAAGTGTATATACTAAAGTATGGCATGTATAGGCTAGTCACTTTGGATTATGTTTGAGATATGTATATAGCCATGTGATATGGCTAGATAAATGGTTGTGATATGATTGAGTAGTCATGTTATATGATGCCTTGTTTGGAATGGGTTAATGGCTAATGAAATGGTCAAAGTAATAGTAAGCTTATTGATGCAAAGTTGGTATATTATTGATGAATAGATGTCATATTGTAGTGGTAAATTGTGGATGATTTATGCTTAGAAATGCATTATGAATAAGTTGTGCAAAATGGCATATAAGTTGGTATGTTTGAAATGAACTTGAATGAGTTGAAGAGGATGACCATTTGGTATGTTTTTAGTTGCCAATTGTGTTGGTATAATGCTTGTATGTGCTTGTAAGGATAACCCAAGGTGTGGGTGGCATTTTGGCCTTGCAAATGGCCTATATTTGCCCACACGGTTGAGCACACGGGTGTGTGGCTCGACCGTGTCTTTCGTGGTTGTGTTTCAAAACAAGACAGGCTTGACCACGGGCTGGACACACGAGCATGTGACTGGTCGTGTGGTGCAAGCCAGGCCCGACCACAGGTGAGGCACACGGGTGTGTCCATGACCGTGTGGACAATTCAGTATGTATGCCCTATTTTGACACGGCTCGAGCACATGGGCGTGTCTGAGGCCGTCGGAGGCACACGGCCTGCCCACACAGGCGTGTGACCCCTGAAATTTTGAAAAATGTTTGAATTTTAGAAAAGTTTTGTATGATCCCGGTTTAGTCCCGACCCTTTTCTAATGCATGTTTTAGGTCTCATAGACCTTATTAAGGGACACTTTGATTTGATTTGTTGAATAATAATATGAAATGTCATTAAAAGGTTCTGTTTCACCCAATAACGCCTTTAACCCTAAACTGGTGATGGTTACGGGTTAGGGGTGTTACATTTGATTGGTATCAGAGCTACAGTTTAGTCGATTCTTGGACTAACGTAGCGTGTGAGAGTCCAGCTATACATGCCATATATACGAACTGTGATAGTGTGATAAATCCAGACGTATAAAATGTATTTTCGTATAGTAAATGGATCCCGAAAGAGCCGTAGCTGACGATGTTGAAAGCAATGCGCCTGCTCCTACTCAATGGACAGTGCCATCTGATTCGAGATCGGCTACTAGCGGTCAGGAAGGGGAGGCTAAACAAGCCTTCTTCCAAATGATGAACGAGTGGTTCACTCAGTATATAAGAACTAATCCAACTGTTTCACAACCTCCGCCTCCATCTAATCCTCCTTAGACTTCAGTTGTGCCTCCAGTTATGAATCTGAATCTATTGAATAAACCTCCGGTTGGAAAAATCCGTAAGCATGGGGCCGAAGAGTTTAGGGCCACTAGTGATGACGATGCCGAGAAAGTTGAATTTTGGCTTAAAAACACAATTTGAGTAGTTGATGAAATGTCATTGACTCCTAATGAATGCATAAAGTGTGTTGTTTCTTTGTTACGAGACGCAGGTGGAAGACCTTGATTTCCGTTGTTCCGAAAGAACGAGTTACATGGGATTTCTTTTAGTCTGAGTTCCGAAAGAAATACATCAGTCAGAGATTTATTGATTAGAAACGAAAAGAATTTCTGGAGTTGAAATAGGGTCGCATGTCTGTCACTGAATAAGAACGAGAGTTCGTGAGACTAAGTCAATATGCTCGGGAGTGTGTCTCAACTGAAGCGATAATGTGCAAAAGGTTTGAAGATGGTCTGAATGAAGATATTCGTTTGTTTGTTGGGATTCTGGAAATAAAAGAGTTTGTTGTGCTTGTTGATCGAGCATGTAAAGCTGAGGCACTCGGGAAAGATAAAAGAAAAGCTGAGTCTGAAGCTAGAGATGTGAGAAAGAGATTCTCAAACAAATCATTTCAATCTGTATCAAAGAAATTCAGAGATGAGCATAGCCGTTCAAAGGCTAATGTGGGACATTTGAACAGAGATCGAGCTAGATCGCAGTCGAACTCCAAAGCTCCAGCAACTTCAGTAGCTAGTGCTGGAAATGTCCGATCCGGTCGACTTGAATGTAAACATTATGGAAAAAGACATCCGGGTAGTTGTAGATTAAATGGTCGGGCCTGTTTCAGATGTGGATCATTAGACCATTTCATTCGAGATTGCCCAGAACCTGTTGAGCAAGAGATTGTTCAGAATTCGAGATCTGATAATGTTTCAGCTAGAGGTAGACTTTCTTGAAATACAAGGAATGTCAGTGGTAGTCAGAGAACTACAAAAGACACTGTTGTGAGATCTGAAGCTAGGGCACCTGCTAGAGCATACGCCATCCGAGCTCGTGAGGAAGCTTCATCTCCAGATGTTATTACGGGTACATTTACTCTTTATGATACTTCTGTGATTGCATTGATAGACCCTGGATCTACACATTCTTATGTTTGCATGAATTTAGTATCCAGTAAGACTTTTCCTGTAGAGTCTACTGAATTTGTTATTAGAGTATTGAACCCCTTAGGTAAAAGTGTCATGGTTGACAAAGTATGCAAGAACTGTCCGTTGATGTTTCGAGACATCTGTTTTCCGGCTGATCTGATGCTATTACCTTTTGATGAGTTCGATATGATTTTGGGTATGGACTGGTTAACATTTCATGATGTTGTTGTGAATTGCAAAAGAAAGACTATTGATTTGAGATGTTAGAATGATGAAATAATTCGGATTGAGTCTAATGAATTGAATGGGTTACCGGCTGTGATATCAGTGTTGAAACCTCAAAATTATGTGAAAAAAGGGTTGTGAAGCTTATTTTGCTTATGTGATCGACTCGAAAGTAACTGAAAAGAAAGTTGAATTAGTGCCAGTGGTTTGCGAATTCCCTGACGTGTTTCCTGAAGAGTTACCAGGATTACCTCCGATATGTGAAGTTGAATTTGGTATTGATTTATTGTCCGGAATGACTCCTATTTCAATAGCTCCGTATAGAATGCCACCGACAAAATTGAAAGAGTTGAAGTCACAGTTGCAAGAATTGACTGATAGAGGATTTGCAAGACCGAGTTTCTCACCTTGGGGTGCTCCTGTTCTGTTTGTGAAAAAGAAAGATGGCACGATGAGAATGTGCATTGATTACCGTCAGTTGAACAAAGTGACTATAAAGAATAAATATCCTCTGCCCAGAATTGATGATTTATTTGATCAGCTTAAAGGAACCACTGTGTTTTCAAAGATAGATCTGAGATCGGGATATTATCAGTTACGAGTAAAAGATTTAGATATTCCAAAAACTGCTTTCAGAACGAGGTACGGGCATTATGAGTTTTTAGTTATGCCTTTCGGACTAACGAATGCTCTTGCTATTTTTATGGATCCGATGAACAGAATTTTCAGACCGTATTTAGATCGATTTGTTGTGGTATTCATTGACGACATTTTGATTTATTCGCGTGATGAAACTGAATATGCTGAATATTTGAGAATTGTGTTGCAAACTCTATGAGACAAGCAATTGTATGCAAAATTCAGTAAACGTGAATTCTGGTTGCGTGAAGTCAATTTTCTGGGACATATTGTATCGGCCTCTAGAATACGAGTTGATCCTAACAAGATTTCAGCTATTCTGGAATGGAGACCCCCGAAAAATGTGTCTGAAGTTCATAGTTTTCTGGGGCTTGCTGGTTATTACCGAAGGTTTGTAAAAGGCTTTTCGATGATTGCTACTCCGTTGACTAGATTGCTCCAGAAAGATGTGAGATTTGAATGGTCTGATAAATGTCAGAAAAGCTTTGATCAGTTGAAAGCCCTTTTGACCGAAGCTCCAATTTTAGTACAGCCAGAATCGGGTAAAGAGTTTGTAATTTATAGTGATGCTTCATTAAATGGTCTAGGATGTGTTCTGATGCTGGAAGGTAAAGTTATAGCTTATGCCTCGAGACAATTAAAGCTGCATGAAAAGAAATATCCGACACACGATCTTGAGCTAGTTGCGATTGTGGTTGCATTAAAGATTTGGCGTCATTATCTCTTCGGTGAGAAATGTCATGTATATTCGGATCATAAAAGTCTGAAATATTTAATGACTCAGAAAGACTTGAACCTGCGACAGCGAAGATGGTTAGAGCTTTTGAAAGACTACGAACTTGTGATAGATTATCATTCGGGTAAAGCAAATGTTGTTGCTGATGCTTTGAGTCAGAAATCACTGTTTGCATTACGTGCGATGAATGCCCATTTAGACCTGTCTGTTGATGGTTTAGTTTTAGCTGAATTGAAAGCGCAACCGTTGTTCTTACAACAAATAGGTGATGCTCAGAAAGTTGATAATGAAATGTTAGCAAAACGAGCTCAGTGTGATTCGAACTCTGATTCTAGATTTTGAGTTGATGTTAATGATTGCTTGAGATTTCGAGATCATTTATGTTTTCCGAGGAATTCAGAGTTGATTCAGTTGATCTTGAATGAAGCACATAATAGTTGCTTATCTGTTCATCCGAGAAGTACAAAGATGTATCATGATCTGAAGCAACACTATTGGTGGTCTGGTATGAAACGAGACATCTCTGACTTTGTTTCGAAATGTTTAGTTTGTCAGCAAGTTAAAGCTGAACATCAAGTGCCATCTGGTTTGTTACAACCGATAATGATTCCCGAGTAAAAATGGGATAGAGTAACGATGGACTTTGTTTCAGGGTAACCTTTGACCCCGAGAAAGAAAGATTCAATTTGGGTCGTAGTTGACAGATTAATAAAATCAGCCCATTTTATTTCAGTACGATCTGATTACTCACTTGATAAGTTAGTCGAACTTTACATTTATGATATTGTTAGATTGCACGGAGTGCCACTGTCTGTAACACCCCTTACCTGGGTTCTACACCGAAACCGGGCCCGAGGCGTTACCGAACTCAAACCACTTGATCGCCACTTAGGCTCGTCGTAACTACTCTCTGAAGTCATCTCAACAACCTCTTTCTTGACTTACGAGGCCTCACTCATACACACGAGGGCTCTCGAAACTAAACCGGAACTTTTTCCAATCTTAAAGTTTTTCTCTTTTATACAGGTCTCACACGCCCGTGCAGGGATACACACGCCCATGTCCCCAAACCGTGCCTAAAACCCCAGCATTCTGCCAATGCCCCACGGCCAAGGCACACGCCCGTGCTTACCACCCGTGGTGCACACTGTCTACCTTAACACGGCCTAGAGTCTAGACACACGCCCGTGTGGCTAGCCGATGGCCAACACTGATTAATCCCACACGCCCTGGGCACACGCCCGTGTGACTAGTCCGTGGTCTATTCTGATTTACAATACTAACATGCAGGGGATGCACGGCCAAAGCACACGCCCTTGGGCTGACCGTGTGTCACACATGGCCTAGACACACGTCCGTGTGTCTATCCACATGGCCAAGAACAAAGCTATTTGCTAAGCTCTTCTCACCCTTATAGCTTACACAACATGCACTCATACAACACATCCATAATCAACTCAAATTGAAGTGCAATCTCACATAGAAAACTACATCTTTCTTTCATATAATGTAATAGCCAACAACCATGGCATTATACAAAATACACTATCCATCTAAAGGCCAACACATCTTAGCCATTTACACCAAAAATTCACTAATTTGTCTAGCCCCTATACATGCCATATACAAAACATTGAGTCTAATGTACCAGAGTGTGTTGATAGTGTGGGTGATCTTCCAATTGATCCTCGTATCTCGGTTCAACACTTTTACTCTATAAGACAAGGGAAAAGAAAAAGAGTAAGCTTTGAGCTTAGTAAGTTTACACATAAACAATTAAGCATCATAGTATAAGCTAAACAACAATTAGCATTATACTACCAAAAGTAATGAAAAACTAAGCTTACTCTTTCTAACCCTTACCACATTTCCAACACATCATGAGTCACATACTCATAACCATCGAAATGCACCCCTGCATTCAATGTCAAATTTACACAATATACAACACATCATTATTTCTCAATAATTCATCCACACAGCTAATTAACTTAATAACGCATCCACGCAGCTTCTTTACCCAATAATGCAATCACATGGCTAATCCACAAGTTAACCCACACAGCAAATGTCTCGGTGGTTTCGCACTTAGCACACCACAGTCGATTAATAAGGTGGTATCGCACTTAGCCTACCACAAAGGTAATCATAGGGGTTTCTCACTTAGCCCACTAAATGATATACCTAACGATAGCATCGCACATAGCCAGCTCATCGTCAATATGCATTAGGATGGTATCGCACTTAGCCTGCCATCTAGCATTATCACTACACATTCACATGTCTACTTACTCAATTAAACATCCATTCACAATTCTACTACATTCATTCTACTTGAACCACATAGGTTCTCAATCAATCTCGAACAAGCTACACACTAACTATCATCAACAAATTGTAAGTATGAATGCATTGTTTGTGCATAGACTTACCTCGGTACTTACAAGTATTGAGACTTGTAATTTAGTCCACCACCTTGCTTTTGCATCGGTTTCGATCCGGGCTTCGTCTTTCTTGATCTATAATGAATAAATCAGCTTATTCAATACATACATTGACTAAATTGACCCACATCTCATACTTTAGCAAAATTACTATTTTGCCTCTAAACTTCCTCATATTTACACTTTAGCCCCACGGCTCGTAAAGTGATTTTTATTCAACTTTCTAGACTTTCATGCTTAGTCGAACCACTTATTCAACTAAAGCTATCATCAATTCTCACTAAAACACACATGTATGACCAAACTTAAGATTTTCACAATCAAGTCCCTACATGCATTTTCATGGAAAATCACTTAAAAGATGTTTCTACTACATCAAGCTTTCATAATCTTCCATGAAACAACAAAATACATGCATGTCATACATGACCACATTTTTGAACATCCTTTATAGCTCATCAAATAGCTAAAAATAGCTTACTCATGCTACCGGGACTTCAAAAATACAAAGAATATCAAAAACGAGGCTAGATGCACTTACAAGCAAGCTTGAAAAATTGAAGAACCCTAGCTATGGCTTCCTTCAAATTTTTAAACAATGAGGAAGAAGATGAGCATGATTTTGTCATCTTTTCTCCTTTTTAATCACTTATTTGTTAAATGACCAAAATGCCCTTTTTGGTAAACTTTCTATTTTAACTCATCCATGCCCAAATTTGTCCAAATATTAGAATTTGGATAAATTGCTATTTAAGGACCTCTACTTAATAATCTAAAGCTATTTCACACATATAGCTTCTAGAAACACACATTTTGCAACTTTTGTAATTTAGTCCTTTTGGACAATTCAACCACAATTTCAAAAAATTGCTTCATGAAACTTTCACACTAGCATGCATACATGGCATAAACCTCAAAAACTCATTTATAACCCTCGGATTTGTGGTCTCGCACCACTATTCTGACTAGGCCCTAAACTGGGATGTTACAACTCTCCCCTCTTTAGAGATTTTTGCCCCCGAAAATCTTACCAGTAAAGAGGTTTGGATGTTGCTCTCTCATAGCTTCTTTCGTTTCCCACGTAGCCTCTCTTCCACACCATGTTTCTGCCATAACACTTTCACTAGTGCTATGTTCTTATTTCTCAACTGTTTCACTTCCCGAGCCAAGATCTTAATCAGCTCCTCTTCATAAGACATATCTGGTCTTATCTCAATTTTCGTCGAAGGAATCACATGTGAAGGATCGGAGCGATACTGTCGCAACATCGACACGTGGAACACATTATGAATCTTTTCCAACTCTACCGGCAAAGCCAACCGGTATGCTACAGGCCTAATTCTATCTCTAATCTCATACGGCCCTATAAATCTTGGACTCAATTTTCCTTTTTGTCCAAATCTCATAATCATCTTCCATGGGGACACTTTCAAAAACACTTTGTCACCCACCTCAAACTCAATTTCTTTTCTTTTCAAATTCGCGTATGACTTCTGTTGGTCCGAAGCAGCTCTCAGACTATTACGGATTACTTTCACCTTCACTTCGGTTTCTTTCACTAGATCAACTCCATGGATCTTCTTCTCACTAAGCTCGGTCCAATACAAGGGAGTCCGACACTTACGACCATACAAAGCCTCATACGGTGCCATCTGTATACTCGACTGATAACTATTGTTGTAGGCGAATTCGACCAAAGGTAGATATCTGATAAACCATAAAAGTAACATATTCTAAGCCCATATTTAGTATGCTTTTGGATGATTTAAGCCCCAATTTATGTAAAAAGGTGCTCTTAATTCTTTCTTTTCATGTCTTATACTCAGGAAAGCACCCGATGACGAAAAGAACAAGAAACGGGCTTAAAACGGACCAAATTGGGCCAAGTGACGAAATCAGCATGGCCTGGACTTCAAGCCACACGGTCGTGCCACCATTCCTACTAGAACACGGCCTTACCACGACTTACACGGCCGTGCCTCATTCAATAGTGTCGAACACGGCCTGGCCACGATTTACACGGGCGTGTGCCATGGCCGTGCCTCTGTCGTGGAAAAGAGCAATTTCATTCGGGAAAAGATACTTAGTGTAACACCCCAAACCCGGCCCATAAGTTTCGACCAGATCTGGTATGCTATGGGTTGTACGTTGAAAACTTTTGCTAAGTTGGTTTTAGTAAATCATAAGTTATTAGGCAAAATTCGAATAAACAAGTGACTTTTGAAAAGAAAACCTTGTATTATTATTATTTTGAATAATAAAACCTTTGACAAAGTTCCATAAGTTACAAATATTTAAAACTAAGTAGTGAGTATAAACTATGGGGCCTTATTACATAAATGTTTCCAAAATTAAAAACTTAAGGAAAAACTGAAATAATCTATAGGAATAAAAACTTGATGGCCTCGAGTGCGCTTTGCTCCCATGTCTACGATCTACTTGCTCATCTGCAAAGTTAGGGAAAAATAATAGGGTGAGTCACCAAGACTCAGTGTGTAAATCCCGAAAACACATTAAAGGCTTGGCCCACAAACACATTATGGGCTTGGCCCGTATACAAGGGTAACTATATATGCATCATGGCCCATCCCACCTAGAAATCCATCCTCTATACACCAACCCGTACCAACCATCACACCTTGGGGTTTCTACAATCAACCCTCCAAACGCTACACACCATATCGGCAATTTGTCTTTGTCTTAAAGACCGATCATCGCATGTGACCTATGTGGCAAAGCCACCGATCGCCATGCGACCTTAATAATACATCGTAGTATTTCGACAATTGAGCTGCTTGTCATAAAGACCGATCACTATGTGACCTATGTGGCAAAGCCACCGATCGCTATCACGACCTTCTTCCCCTTCATCATATCAATCCCATCCCATGCATACATACATGCGAGAATCAAAACAATATACTACCTAAAAGTTCACGATCTATCACAAACATCGATTCACATAGAGAAGTTTCTATGACTACGTACTGCATCCCTTGCCTACCCTTTTTGGGTAATTCGACTGTCTATCTGACTTTTTCCGGCTTTTAGCCCATAACATATATTTAGTACAGATTACTATACTGACCTTTTTCTCGGCTTTTAGTCCATAACATATATTTAGTACTGATTACTATCTGACCTTTTTCCGGCTTTTAGCCCATAACATATATTTAGTACAGATTACTAGTGTGTTAGAGATCTACACACCTGATTACTGTTAGAACGAGACCCTCTAAGTCGACGCTATCCGTAGCCAACACCACCGCTATCTGCCTTGAAATCCCAAAAAGTGATATGAGATTCAGGAACTAGTGTTTCCAGCTTTTAGATCTAAGAGATCTTACTAGAGAAGATTCGGCTACTCCCAGAGGATTTCGGCTTTTTGCGGAAAATTAGGAAGAGAAGATGATTCGAAGAAATCTATAGAGATTCGGCTTTTAGAAGAAAGAAGAGAAGAGAATAGTGGAGTTTTCGGCTTTTAGGAGAAAGAAGAGAAAAGAATAATGGGATTTTCAGCTTTTAGAAGAAAGAAGAGAATAATGGAGTTTTCGGCTTTTAGGAGAAAGAAAAGAAAAGAATAATGGGGTTTTCAGCTTTTAGAAGAAAGAAGAGAATAATGGAGTTTTCGGCTTTTAGGAGAAAGAAGAGAAAAGAATAATGGGGTTTTCAGCTTTTAGAAGAAAGAAGAGAAAGAAAAGGTGGAAACCCTAAATGCCAAAAAATAAAGAAGAGAACCCTCCCTATTTATAGAAATTTGGCACTTACCTATGAAAAATCGAAAGTGCCCTTCCGATAACTAAAAATTAATCAAATAAAAGGGAAAATCCCAGGCTTCCTTTTCCATAAAAAAACTGATTTCTTCACTTCTCTAGGTGATGGAATTTCGGCCAACTCTTAGCCTTGTAGATAGCTCCTATCTTTTCTCCCTTTTTTTTTCCTTCTATATTATCAACTATATTATCTACATTATCCCATTCACATAAATCCTCCTATTTTTGAGCCTTGTTGCCGTCCACTCTACCTAACCCTAATACCGAAATTTAGCTAACTTAAATTAAAAGAGTTGGGCTCCATGTAACTTAAATTTGGGCCCCTTACTCCCTTGTGTGGCGTCACCTCCTTGCTCCCTAAGTAGCACCACTGACCACTGGGCCACAAGCCCATTTTGATATTTTAAACTCAGATACCACCTTTTAAACCCTATAGTGCCCAAACAAAAATTTAACTAAGGCTTCAGCCCAATCCTGAGCCCAACTTGGACCCTTAATGCTCAAATTAACTTATTACACATATTCACCCATTAAATGCATAGGCCCAAAAATTCAGGATGTTACAGTTCTACCCCCCTTAAAGAAATTTCGTCCTCGAAATTTCCAACTAACTACTAATCGTACTACCCAAGTCTCACAACTATGCTTTCGCTGCGCACTCTAATTTAATAATATATAACCATTGCACGCATACAGTTTCTATACCCAAAAATATAGCATCCACACAAAACATACCCGACTTAATGGTGATTGAACAATCCCGAGCCTTATGCTCCTTAGACTCGCATCTTAAACACGTTCCTGACTTCCTCCAACATTCACCCGGATGACGCCTTCTGCAATATTCGCAAACCCGAAAGTTTGGACGTACCTTAACATGCTTCACAGAACGAGACTGCAACCCTAGAAAACTACGATCTCCTTTTTTTCTTACAGTCCATGCACCCAACCCGAAATGTTTCACCAATTTCTTTAACCTCCTTCAGTACCTCCCTAACTACCTGAGTCAGCACATCAGTCCTAATACTTCCACGGCCTCGACCGCGGCCTCTTCTTCCTCTCCTAGCGCTCATCGTCGATTCTCGTAGTATCTGAATTAGAAATTTTATGAACTATTAATTTCTTTCACTGATTAACCACGAACAATCTTATGGAAAGTAGTTTTAAGAGTGGTTCTTTCGAATTCGAACCTATCTACAGTTTCAGTCTCAAGTTTATCTCCTAATTCTAGAAACCACATACATCAACCCGCATACATCAATCACACAAGTAGCATCCATGCACACACATTCATCGCATAAGGTTTTTTATTTTTTTTCGTCATTCCTCTACCCAGGGGTATTTCCGTAGTTTTGCCCTACAGGGTATTTTCCAAATAAAGTGTCTTGGTGATTTTCTCAAAATAGGGTATCTTGGTGTTGTTGTTGTTTTCGTTTTTTTTAGCAGGGGTATTTTGGAAAATTTAATTTTTCAAACCGGGTCTCATTTGTAAATCTAGGGGGTTTTGGGTAAATTTGCAAAACATGGGTATTTTATAAAATCGCGGTTGTTAGAAAATTTTCACAAATCAAGTGTATTTTGGAAATTTTACAAAACTTGGGGGTATTTTGGTTGCGAAATAGGGTGGCTGGTCCCTTTCGAGTTTTAATTATAGATTTTGGCCCGTCAACAAATCCTCGTGGCTAAGGTGAGCAGTCCATCACGCACACTGGTAGGATTCCAGTGAAGAGGAGGTGAGTCACTAGGACTGCTTAAGTACAAAGCTCTCCCTGAATCCAATCCTAGACATGCATATGCCTGTTGCCACACCCTAACCCATCGACTCGTTCACGGGTTTGTTTGGATAGATTAAGTCTTATGAATTTAAAGAGTTGTTTTAACTAAGCCTATAGTCCATCAATGCCTAACATACTAGTCTACGTCCATCAAGCTCATCAAGCCCACATACATATCACATCCAAAAGTTTAGAATACTTACCTGCGTGGATCGGGTGCTGGTAGACTCGAAGGCCATATCTTCTTCCAGATTTTTTCTCAATTTCACATAAATTTTCTAAACACAACTAGACCCATTTCACAGCCCGAGTTTTGAACTGGGCTCTGATACAAAAATGTAACACCCCAAACCCGGCCCATAAGTTTCGACCAGATCTGGTATGCTACGGGTTGTACATTGAAAACTTTTGCTAAGTTGGTTTTAGTAAATCATAAGTTATTAGGCAAAATTCGAATAAACAAGTGATTTTTGAAAAGAAAACCTTGTATTATTATTATTTTGAATAATAAAACCTTTGACAAAGTTCCATAAGTTGCAAATATTAAAAACTAAGTAGTGAGTATAAACTATGGGGCCTTATTACATAAATGTTTCCAAAATTAAAAACTTAAGGAAAAACCAGAAATAATCTATAGGAATAAAAACTTGATGGCCTCGAGTCCGCCTTTGCTCCCATGTCCACGATCTACTGCTCATCTGCAAAGTTAGGGAAAAATAATAGGGTGAGTCACCAAGACTCGATGTGTAAATCCGAAAACACATCAAAGGCTTGGCCCACAAACACATTATGGCCTTCGCCCGTATACAAGGGTAACTATATATGCATCATGGCCCATCCCAGCCTAGAAATTCATCCTCTACACACCAACCCGTACCAACCATCACACCTTGGGGATTTCTACAATCAACCCTCCAACCGCTACACACCATATCGACAGCTGTGCTGCCTGTCTTAAAGACCGATCACATTGTGACCTATGTGGCAAAGCCATCGATCGCCATGCGACCTTAATAATACATCGTAGTATTTCGACAATTTGAGCTGCTCATCATAAAGACCGATCACTATGTGACCTATATGGCAAAGCCACCGATCGCTATGCAACCTTCTTCCCCTTCATCATATCAATCCCATCCCATGCATACATACATGCAGAATCAAAACAATATACTACCTAAAAGTTCACAGTCTATCACATACATCGATACACATAGAGAAGTTTCTATGATTACGTACCTGGCATCCCTTGCCTACCCTTTTTGGGTAATCCGACTGTCTATACAGCCTTTTTCCGGCTTTTAGCCCATAACATATATTTAGTACAGATTACTATACAGCCTTTTTCTAGCTTTTAGCCCATAACATATATTTAGTACAGATTACTATACGGCCTTTTTCCGGCTTTTAGCCCATAACATATATTTAGTACAGATTACTAGTGTGTTAGAGATCTACACACCTGATTACTGTTAGAACGGGACCCTCTAAGTCGACGCTATTCGTAGCCAACACCACCGCTATCTGCCTTGAAATCCTGAAAAGTGATATGAGATTCAGGAACTAGTGTTTCCGGCTTTTAAATCTAAGAGATCTTACTAGAGAAGATTCAGCTACTCCTAGAGGATTTCGACTTTTTGCAAAAAAATCAGGAAGAGAAGATGATTCAAAGAAATCTATAGAGATTCGGCTTTTAGAAGAAAGAAAAGAAGAGAATAATGGAGTTTTTGGCTTTTAGGAGAAAGAAGAGAAACCAATAATGGGGTTTTCAGCTTTTAGAAGAAAGAAGAGAATAATGGAGTTTTCGGCTTTTAGGAGAAAGAAGAGAAAAGAATAATGGGGTTTTCGGCTTTTAGAAGAAAGAAGAGAATAATGGAGTTTTCGGCTTTTAGGAGAAAGAAGAGAAAAGAATAATGGGGTTTTCAGCTTTTAGAAGAAAGAAGAGAAAGAAAAGGTGGAAACCCTAAATGCCGAAAAATAAAGAAGAGAACCCTCCCTATTTATAGAAATTTCGGCACTTACCTATGAAAAATCGAAAGTGCCCTTCCTGATAACTAAAAATTAATCAAATAAAAAGGGAAAATTCGCACCCCTTTTCCATAAAAAAACCGATTTCTTCACTTCTCTAGGTGATGGAATTTCGGCCAACTCCTAGCCTTGTAGATAGCTCCTATCTTTTCTCCCTTTTTTTTCCTTCCATATTATCAACTATATTATCTACATTATCCCATTCACATAAATCCTCCTATTTTTGAGCCTTGTTGCCGTCCACTCTACCTAACCCTAATGCTGAAATTTAGCTAACTTAAATTAAAAGAGTTGGGCTCCATGTAACTTAAATTTGGGCCCCTTACTCCCTTGTGTGGCATCACCTCCTTGCTCCCTAAGTGGCGCCACTGACCACTGGGCCACAAGCCCATTTTGATATTTTAAACTCAGATACCACCTTTTAAACCCTATAGTGCCCAAACAAAAATTTAACTAAGGCTTCAACCCAATCCTGAGCCTAATTTGGACCCCTAATGCTCAAATTAACTAATTACACATATTCACCCATTAAATGCATAGGCCCAAAAATTTAGGATGTTACACTTAGGGAGAAATAAACGTGTTTCAAAAGCCCATAAATACACCCTAGGTACCAGCTGAAAGGGGGGCGGAGAGCTAGGCCAAGAAGCCAAGCCGAAAAGGTTAGATTTGTGGGAATCACTCGAAGATAGCCAGTTGATCCATCTCAAGAAGCCGGAACTCTACTCAAGACGGAGGATCTCCTCTTCAATTCCTTCAGGGGGTTTTAGGGATTTCTTATGTTTTGTTTTATCTTTTCTCTTGAGATGTTGTCTTTTATTATTATGAACTAAACCTTCTGGATACCCAAGGGGATGAAACCTATGAGGAATCTTGTTATTTGATTTTTGAATTATATGATAATAACTTAGTTTGTTCTTAATTGTGTGAACTTAATCCAAATCTAATGTGCTTAGGTGGAGGAGGAATAGACCTTGCCTAAGAGTAGATCCAACATAATTAAGCGGAGTTGATTGCACGCCTAGAGATAGGGTGACGAGATTTTGCGGATTAAGGTGAAACCTAATATGGGAGTCCATAGATCGATTTCTTCGCTATTCTAGGGGTTATTATAAGCGACGAGAGTTCCACTAATTAACCTAGGGTTAAACGTTATTCGCCTCGAGAGAGGGTTTAATATACGTTAGGGAGTCTCACGGATCAAACTAAGTAAATAAATCATATGGTTCAAGGTTAGATAACAAGTGAAGTCTAGGTGGATTTTTCCTAAGGGTATCGTTTGAGTCAACTGAGTTTTCCCAAAATTTATTTCCCGAATTCATTCTTTTTGTCTTTGCGTCTTAGCTTAGTAAGTAGATTAGTTTTAGTTTAAACAATCATCACTTTATAATAAGGCTAAATAATAAAAAGACGGTGAGTATTAGTACTTTTAGTTCCTTTGGGTTCGACAATCCGGTCTTGCCTAAACTATACTACTGTTCGATAGGTGCACTTGCCTTTAATCGTTGTCAGAGTTGGTTTCCAGGTTCGATCATTCTTTTATAAATTTTAAAACTCTGATTTACAGCGATAAAGTTTTTGGCGCCGTTTCCGGGGAACTAAAATATTAAGAAAACTCTATTTTTATTACTTTAGCCATTATTTTTATTTTTCACAATTTATTTTTATTTTTAGTTTTAATTTTAAATTTGATAAATTTTCTTTCTTTCTTTTCCTAGCAGGTACCTCTAGTTTATGACTAGAAGGAACCCGAGAGGACCTTTAGAATACAACAGTGATATTGAAGCTACCGCTCAAAGAAATCGCAGAGAAATTAGGCGAGCCCTAAATTACCAAGGAGAGCGAGAAGACAGATCCAATCCTACTGAAGGGATGGACGAAAATAATATTCCACCACAAGATGTGGGAGAAAATAATGCTCCTCGTACTATGTTTGATTATGCTAAACCACATTTAACAGGAGCCGAATCTAGTATTGTTAGGCCTGCTATAGCTGCTAATAATTTTGAATTAAAGCCTAACACTATACAAATGATTCAACAGTTTGTTCAATTTAATGGTTTACAGGACGAAGATCCAAACGCTCATATAGCTAATTTTTTAGAGTTCAGTGATACCTTCAAAATAAATGGCATTTCTGATGATGCCATACGACTTCGGTTATTTCCCTTTTCATTAAAGAATAAAGCTAAACAGTGGTTAAACTCGTTACCACGAGGGTCAATCACTACATGGGAACAAATGATCGAAAATTTTTTATTAAAATATTTCCCACCGGCCAAAATGGCCAAATTACGTAATGATATCTCTTCTTTTGTGCAGATGGATTTAGAGACATTATACGATGCATGGGAGAGATATTAGGATCTCTTGAGAAGGTGTCCGCACCATGGTTTACCTTTGTGGCTCCAAGTCCAAACTTTTTATAACGGTGTGAATCCTTCAATGAGACAACTAATCGACTCAGTCGCCGATGGAACCTTGAATAATAGAACTCCTGAGGCAGCCTACGAATTTATAGAAGAGATGTCGCTGAATAACTATCAGTGGCAAGTTACAAGAATAAGGCCAACAAAAACAGCCGGAGTTTACAACCTCGACGCAGTAACCATGCTATCAAATCAGGTAGAATTGATGAATAAGAAGATTGATAGTTTGTGTTCTTCGCAGTACATCCATGTCTGAATGCAAGGCGACGCAAGTGGAACTGGCGAATTGAGTACCCACCCTACCAACCAGGCACAGAGAGCAAACAGATGAACTACATAGGTAACAATTTAAGATCTAATAATAACCCATATAGTAATAACTATAATCCAGGTTGGAGGAACCACCCAAATTTTTTGTGGGGAGGAAAAGGAAATCAAGGAAATCAAAGACAGCAACCTCCTCAAAATTTCCAAAATTAGCCCTATCCACAAGAAAAGAAGCCGAGTCTTGAAGAGACGTTGAACAAATTCATAGCATCCACAGAAGCCCGTCTCTAAAAAAATGAGGTAACACTCGACACCCAACAAACATCAATCAAAAATATCGAGAACCAAGTTCGAGGACTTACAAAGGCAATCGGGGAAATTACCCAGTCAGTCGGAGAAATTGCAAAGTTATTATCTGAATGACCGCAATGGCGTCTACCGAGTAATACTGAAATTAATCCAAATGAGCAAATCCAAGCCATAACAGCTCAATAAAGCGAAGAAGTAAACGAACCCAGTCCAACACAAGGAAACGAGGTAGAAAAAGGTAAAGTTGAGGTAACACAAGACAAGCCAAAACCAGTAATCAAGGAGTACCAACCTCGCGTACCTTACCCTGAGGCATTAAGAAGAGACGACACAGAAGAACAATTCGGTAAGTTTCTTAAACTCTTAAAGGAATTACATATTAACTTACCATTACTTGAAGCTCTGTCGCAGATGCGATTCTAGGAAATTTTAAAAGAGCTTCGACAAACAAGCGGAAGTTAGGCGAGTCGTCACATGTGGAACTTAATGCAAAGTGCTCAGCAATTCTCCAAAATAGGCTACCACAAAAGCTAAAAGATCCAGGTTGTTTTACAATTCCATGTTTAATTGGTAGACTAACTGTTGATAATCGTTAGTTGATTTAGGAGCAAGCATAAATGTCATGCCTTATAAATTGTTTAAAAATTAGGTCTAGGAAACCCAAACAAACTAGGATGAGCATTCAATTAGCTGATAAAACCGTTAGAATTCCTAGGGTATTATCGAAGATGTTCTTGTGAAAATTGATGATTCGTTTTCCCGATGAGACTTTGTTGTCCTAGACATGGATGAGGATAATTCGATCCCCTAATCTTAGGAAGACCCTTTTTAGCGATTGCAGGACTAAAATTGATGTTGATGCAGGAGAACTCATACTTTGTGTAGGTAATGAGACAGACACCATCAAGGCTCTCGACTCGGCTAGAACATCGAGTAATCAAGGTGAGAACGTAAATTCTACTAGTAACAATTCGGTTAACCCTTATTTTCAGGAAGCACCACCAAAGAATACAACTGAACCCGATCCTAAACCCCATGCCAGCAAAGAAATAACTCATGAAGATCGAGGGATTCAATTCGATGATCTAGACGATTGGACGACACACTTCAAGGATAAATTAGGGATACACGACGAAGAACCGGAACCACACGAGATAAAATCGAAGGAGCCCCCAAAAGAGCTAATAGGAACAACAAATCACTTCAGAATAGGGGACCAAGTACTGTTAGATCAGGTAAATCCTCGAATATCTCATCCGGACCCTGGTACAAACAAAGAAATATCTTTTAGGGTAACCAGTATTTTCCCACACGGAACAGTCGAGGTAAGTAATCCTACTTTTGGTACTTTTACTATAAACACATCTCGACTTAAATTTTTTCACAAGGATACAGATAATAACATGAGGAAGGACTTCCAACTCCTTAAACCACCCTGAAGATGCAAACGAGAAGAGAGTCTAGCTTAAGACTATAAACGAGCGCTTCTCGGGAGGCAACCTGAGCACTAATACTAGTATTTTTTTATATATTCAGTTTATCTTAATTTTCCTTTTTATCCTCCTTTTGAGCAACTAACAACCAACTAACCAAGTGTAGAATTCCAGGCCACACGGCCGTACACACGACCGTGGCCGTGGCCGTGTGGGTACTCCGACGCTTTAAACTAACAGAGCAGAGAAGGTACATGTCAGGGCAAAATAGATTTTCAGAATCACTGGCCCAACTACTACCCCACGGGCACTGACAAAGTGGCACGCCCGTGCTTTACGGCCGTGTGAGGCTACTGACTTGCCAACCACGGTCTGAACACTCTCGTGCCGGATAACCATGCCAATATACTGACTTGTCGAACACAGGCTAGACACGAGCGTGGGGAACCAACACGCCCTAGAGCACGGCCGTGCGAGGCGGCCGTGTGAATCGACACACCCTCAACCCACAGGCGTGGGAAACTGCCAGATCTGAAAGTTTATTTAAACACCATACCCTTCTCCTTTCTCTTCTTAACCCACATTCTTTCTTTCTTCTCCTTTCTTTTTCTTTCTTTCTTTATTTTCTCCCTCTTTCTTTTTCCTTTTTCCTAATAAATCCTTAGACTCTTGAGCCACAACAATATCATATCCATGACAAGGAAGCATAAAAGGCCAATCACAGTCTCCTCAAAGGAGACCGATTCACATGAGTTCATGCCGGCAGCTTCATCCAAACAACAAGCCAAGGGTCTTTGAGACCAATTATCTGTTCTTTTATTTTTATCTTCTCTTTTATTTCCTTTATCTTTACTTCTCTTCTACTTAATTTAGTTTATTTTGTTTTAGTTTCTTGTTCTTAGGTTCTAAAGGCTGCTTGAGAATCACGCCACCACCACCACCATAACCTCAGCCTTAGAAATCACACCCAACAATAAGGACCTCCCAGTCCATTCATCTTTTCTTTTAATTTTAGTTTTCTTCTTAGTCTCCTTCTCTTTATCTTCCTTGTCCTTAATTTTATATTTAGTTTACTTTAATTATGTCTTAATGATCCCTGGCTAATTCTCCACGAGCCTCCCAATTTCTTCATCTAGCGCAGGTTCGTCATCCAGACGGCCCATCACCACCACCAAAGGCACAATCTCCTCTCAAGGAATCATCCAAAAATTCAGGAAGTTTTCACTTATCCCTATATCTGATGATTTTATTACAAGGTTATTATATATTTTTGTACATTGAGGGCAATGTACATCTCAAGTGTGGGGGGTGAACAACCTAAAAAGATACCTAACTTAAATCCCTGAATTTAGTCTTGTTTGAAAGTAAATTACTCATATTACTAATTAGGATGAAATTTCTAATGATTTATGATTTTTATTGATATGTTTTAGATTAAGTCATTGATAATTGTGCATTGATAATTAAATTCTAAGAATACTAGAGAATCAAGCATGATAAGTCTATTTTTCAGAAATTAAAAATTTGTTAGGTTGTCAAACTGAGTTTAAATATTATCTTGAAGTTTGAAATTTAGGAGGTTGACATCAAAATACCCATAAATTTTGTGAGTTTTTGAGCCTTATAGAGCATAAATTCTTTTTCTTGCTCACTTTATTGATTATGAGTATGTCAACACTGATTTGTTATTCTAGAACTTGCATCGATTATACATGTCGAAACCACATTTTTTTTTGATTTGATACACAGAGATAATAAAGGCACCTAGGATTTAACACACTAACTCCATTAAAAAAACCTACCTTCACAATTAACCCTTAGTGAACCCCGTTTAATCCTAACAACCCATTTATTGACTCACCCACTAATATTAACCCAGAACCCCTTTGTTTTTGTTATCACCATTCCTTTTGATCACCCTTATATCGAGATTTGATTTGATTAATAGCCTAACTATGTTTTTATTTCAGTAATTTATCTTTTATTATGTATTTAAGTTTGTTCTTAAAAAAAACAACAACGAAGTTTATTCATTATTAGTTATGTGATTAAATGAGCTTATACATAAATTCCAAATATCGAAGAAGAAGCTCGTATTATTAAGTACTATTAGTTTTCAATTGATGTAATTATTATTAGCTCATTAGTTCTTAGTTAGGTAATGTGTCAATTCAATCTCGATTCTAACCCTCTAATTCAGCCTTACTCCACACCTTAACCCTAGCCCTGTTACAACCCTAACAAAGACCTTTTGATTTGTGTTTCATCTCATATGTCAGTGGTGGAGATTTGATTTTCATGCAAGTCTATGGGATTAACTCTTCATGTTTGTAACACCCCAAACTCGGACAAGACACCACGCCCGAATCTGGTATGTTACGGGGAAAAACGTCTTTGAGTGAACAGGTTTTTTTTTCGTTTAGAAGTGGGGTGAAAACATAGTGAATTTGAGGAAAGTTTGAGTAGGCTTGTTTGATTAGATTTTGAAAACTTATCCAAGTATATAGTTAAAACGAGTTGATTTCATTTAGGACTTCCAATAGTTTCTTAGTGCCAATTTGATACATTTTAGACTTAGCAGCAAATCGGGTTTGATTTGAAAATCATTTTGAGTTTATTGAATAACATCACATAGCGAGATACCCGATGGTATAGTTTAAAACACATTTCGATATAATTTTGAAAACGTTGTCTTTCCAAGTTTTAGTACAATGTCATGCCAAGTTATTTGTTAAGCAGGTTGAGAATCTAATTAAAACATACCCATCATAAAACATAATTTAAAGACCTTTTACAAATCCAAATTAAAACCCAAATAACAGTAATTAAATTAAAGTACCCAAATGATAGAGTTGGAGTAAAACTTTATTAAGCATGGCATGAGCACCCCGAGTCCATCCCGGCTCCATGTCCGCGTCTACGAGTCACCTGAAATGTCAAAGGAGAGGGTGAGTCGAGTGACTCAGTGCATAAATCCCGCTCCCGATGAAACAACATGCTAACACACATCATACATAGCAACATAATTAATGCAACCCGATCCTAACCATCCGTATCTCCTTTTTCTACCCCGTGTGGTACCAAACCACTGGTGGTGCCAAACCACTGGTGACGTATAGTCACAATGTGTTACCAAAACACTGGTGTCCCAAAGACACAATGTGCTACCCAAGCACTGGTGACCGTAGTCACAATGATCGAATGATGGGGCCAACCCATCGTGTGATACCCAATCACTAGCAGACGATCCCATATCTCATGTGGGGCCAACCCACGGTGGTGTTAACCACAGGGACAAGTCGCAATGAGGTGCCCAACCTCTGGTGTCCCAAAGACACAAATGTGCTACCAAAGCACTGGTGACCGTAGTCACAATAATCGAATGACGGGGCCAACCCATCGTGTGATACCCAATCACTAGCAGACGATCCCATATCTCATGTGGGGCCAACCCACGGTGGTGTTAACCACAGGGACAAGTCGCAATGAGGTGCCCAACCTCTGGTGTCCCAAAGACACATATGTGCTACCAAAGCACTGGTGACCCAAAGTCACAAGGTGTGTTACCAAAACACTGGTGCTCGTCAGCACAAAATCATCACTGCCCCCTCCACTCATATCACCCATCAACAAACCAACTCATGTAATCATGCATATCATACAAATTATGCATATCATGCTAATATGTTTGACTCATGTCCCATATCACATACATACATAGTCATGATACCATATAGATCATCGATAATCTAGTAACAATCTTGACTTACCCGGATACGTACACATACCCGTTTGGGTATCCAATAATCCATCATCTTGTCATGATTTTTAATAGGCAAACAGGTTTATTAATAATATTACTAAATATCGGTGTGTTAGTTTATACACACACTGGTAATCACGAGTCTAGAAATCGACAAAAAGCGATCTAAGCCCCTCGAGAACTAGCTCCTACAATCGGCCAAAGCATAGGGGTTAGGCATCCACACATTCGACCAACAACATCTAGACCAAAAGGGTTTGTCGAAAGCCCTTACCTTTCACCTGATTTGGTTTCCTACCAAATCCCGAACCAAAAAGTGGTTCCCTTAGACAATCGGCCAACCTATAAAGAAGGAAGTATTAATCTCTTGAAGCTTTGACTAAACGAGATAAAAGAATTAACTAATAGTACTGGCCCACACCAATACTTACCCCACTTGGCTAATCAGAGAACGAAGGCTCCACTTGATTGCTTCAAACTCCTGAATATCCCAACAAGAAATCGGTTTAACAAGGAGGAATAACACCCATCAATGGTTGCCATATTCGGCTCTTAAACAACCAACATCGACAAAGTATAAGGAGAAAAAGGAGATGGCCATTCGGCCAAGGACTTACCAATCTCCAAACGATTGAAGCAAAACCACAACACCAACAAGATTCGGCCAAGGTTTTGAGAAGAAGAAAGAAAGTGATTATGAGGTAGATGCTTTTCGGTTTTAAGGAAAAATCGATATGAAATGGGAGCAAAGTTTCGGCAAGAATTGAGAAGGATGAATGGAAGAATCGGTTGGGAAGAAAATGGTAAGTTCGGCTCTTAAGAAAATGAAGAAACTATGTAAGGGAGAGAAGAGAGTATTCGAAACACAAAGTAGAGGAAACCAAAGCAATTTCGGCTACCAAAAGATGTTGAGAGAACAAATGCACAATCGGCTAAGTGCAAAAGAAATGAGAAGAAAACGGCAATGTATGTTTGCTTTGGTCTTACGGTTTTCAAGAAGTAAAGAGGATAAGAAAGAAATTGAAGTTTAATTGGCTAGAAGACAAAAGAGAAATTTGGTTTACCAAGCTAGTGACCAAAATGCTAAGAAAAATATGCCAAAAAAGATGCTTAGACTTTCGGTTTGGTAAGGCACAAAGAGAGAATTGCTTCTAAAGATTTTGACCAAAACACCCCAAAACTCAAAGTGAATTTTCGGCACTAGCTCACACCCACACCATGCCGTCCACTCCCCACTCCAACACCCCACAAAATCGGCCAAAATCCTCCATTCACTCCACTCCCACATTCAAACAACAAGACCAAGTCTTCCTCCTAAACTCACTCTCCTCCCACCATTTGAACGGTTTGACCAAGTCCAAAGAAGAATTTGAATTGCCTTCTACTTCCTCCTCCCATGCCGTCCAAAAAGAATGCAAAATGTGGCCACTCCGCAGCTTGAACTCAGGACCCCTGCCTCCTGCAATTGACGCCAACACCAGCTCCAAGTGGCGCATGCTTTGCCACTCCACCAGCTCCTCTTTTGTGCTCAAGAACACCAACTAAAACTCTTATACCCTAGCTCCTACAGCTCCCCTGACTTAACACCCAAAAATCAAAATTTTCCCATTCACTCAGGCATACTTTTAGACTTCAATTAAGCCCCCAAAACATAGAAATAGCCACGCAGCACACTAGACACATGCAATATCATGCAACAACAAAATAGCCCCTAACCCGGGATATTACAGTTCTACCCCCTTAAAATAATTTCGACCTCGAAATTACGATCGATCGAAAGAGTTGCGGGTATTCTTTGTCTCATCATATCCTCGGGTTCCCACGTAGCTTCTTCTACGCCATGATTCCGCCAAAGAACCTTAACCAAAGGCACAGACTTCCTACGCAGAACCTTCACATCTCGATCAAGAATCTGCACAGGTTCTTCTTCCATAGTCAAGTCTGGATTTACCTCGATCTCTTCCACTGCTACCACATGTGACGGATCTGAGCGATATCGTCGAAGCATCGAACGTGGAATACGTCGTGAATCGACTAAGCTCTGCGGCAACTCAAGGCGATCGCCACTGGTCCAACTCGTCTCAATACCTTGTACGGCCCAATAAATCTCGGGCTTAGTTTGCCTTTCTTCCCGAACCTCAACACCTTTTTCCAAGGCGAGACCTTCAGGAACACTCGATCCCCCACAGCGAACTCTATATCTCTTCGCTTAAGATCGGCATAAGACTTCTGCCGGTCCGAAGCTTCCTTCAATCGAGACTGAATCAACTTAACCTTGTCTTCGGTCTCGACCCAACCAACTCGGGTCCTAACAACTGACGTTCACCCAACTCCGTCCAACACGTAGGTGAGCGACATTTCCTACCATACAACGCCTCGTACGGTGCCATCTTGATGCTCGCTTGGTAACTGTTGTTGTAAGCAAACTCAGCTAATGGTAGAAACTCCTCCCAACTACCTCTGAAATCCAAGATACAACCTCTCAGCATATCCTCTAGGACCTGAATGACCCTTTACGATTGACCGTCGATCTGCGGGTGAAAAGCCGTCTTTGAAATCAAGCGAGTACCCGAGCCCGATGCAACGTTTTCCGAACCTTGACGTGAATCTAGGATCCCGATCCGAGATTATCGAAAGCGGCACACCGTGCAACCTCACTATCTCACGAAACATACGACCGCTGCTTCCAAGTGAGTAGTCAACCCTCACCGGAATAAAGTGAGCTGATTTAGTCGGTCGATCCACCACTACCCAAACTGAATCTTTCTTGCTTGGCGTGGCGGTAACCCCACCGGCGAAATCCATGGTTATCCTTTCCACTTCCAGCGAGGAATCTTCACGGTGAAGCAACCCCGACGGCAATCGATGTTCGGCCTTGACCTGGCGACAAGTCGACACTTCCCAACAAACTCTGTAACCTCCTTCTTCAAGCCAGGCCACCAAAATCGCTCTCTAAGATCCCTATACATCTTGCTACCTCCGGGATGCATAGCATATGGATCACTATGTGCGTCTGAAGAATCTTACGCCTCGGCTCAACATCTTTAGGCATACAAGCCTTACCTTGAAAACACGAACCTCGTCACGGACAAAGGCGTAACCATCCAAACCACCGTCCCGCATACGCAACCTTCGCGCACTCGAGACCTCATCCAATAATCGTTTCTCTACGATCTGCTCAACCCAAGTAGGCTTAACTTTGCAGTTACGCGAGAATACTCCGTCGCCATACAAACTCAAATGGGCAAACAAAGCTCTTAAGTCCGAAACAACCTTGCGGCTCAGCGCGTGCGCCACCACGTTAGCCTTGCCGGATGATACTCAATCGAGCGATCGTAATCTTTCAGCAACTCAATCCATCTGCGCCTTGCCTCAAATTCAAATCCTTCGAGTCGTGAGATACTTGAACTCTTGTGATCTGTGTAGACTATCGATCTCTCTCCGTACAAGTAGTGCCTCCAAATCTTTAAAGCGAAGACCACAGCTGCTAGCTCCAAATCGTGCGTCGGATAGTTGACCTCATGCGGCCTCAGCTGTCGAGAAGCGTAAGCCACAACCTTACCCTCTTGCATCAGCACACAACCCAAGCCCGTATGTGATGCATCGCAATAAACTGTGAATTCTTTACCAGCCTCAGGTTGAATTAGAACCGGAGCCTCAGTCAAAATCTTCTTTAACTTATCGAAGCTTTCCTGCTGCTTCTCAGTCCATACAAACGGAACTTCTTTCCTCAGCAACTTGGTCATCGGCGCCGCTATCAACGAGAAACCCTCAACAAACCTTCGGTAGTATCCGCCAAACCAGAAAAAACTCGAATCTCGACCCAACGACTTAGGCGGCTTCCAATCCAAAATCGCCTCAATCTTACGAGGATCTACTCGAATCCCCTCGGTGACACTACATGACCCAAGAAAGTCACTTCTCTAGCCGAAACTCGCACTTGCTGAACTTAGCATGAGTGCTTTTTCCCTCAAAGTTTGCAACACCACTGCAAATGCTTATCATGCTCTTCCTCTCGTCCCTTGAGTACACCAAGATGTCGTCTATGAAAACCACGACGAATGATCCGAATCTTCACTTTGAAACACCACTCATCATATCCATAAACGCTGCCGGTCGCGTTAGTCAACCCGAACGGCATTACGAGAAAATTTGTAGTGCCCATACCGAGTCCGAAATCTTTGTTTTATGGATATCCGCCTCCTTAACCTTCAAGCGATGATACCCGGATCTCAAGTCGATCTTGAGAATACCGCCGCACCCTTGGTGATCAAACAAGTCATCTATCCGTGGCAGCGGATACTTGTTTTTTAATCGTCGACTTGTTCAGCCAAGCGGTAGTCTATACACATCCGCATCGAGCCATCTTTCTTCTTGACAAAAGTACCGGCGCACCCACGGCGAAACACTAGGCCTAATAAAACCTCGATCCAATAACTCCACGGATCTCGAGCCTTAAGCTCCACCAACTCCTTTGGCGCCATCCTATACGGAGCAATAGACACCGGCGCGATTCGGGTAATAGATCTATTCCGAACTCTACCTCGCGATCGGCGGCAAACACAGAAGCTCCTCGGGAAAAACATCAGCAAACTCCTTAGCAGTGCAGAACCTTCTCCACAATGGACTCTTTAGCCTCCAAGGCATACACATGAACTACATACGCTTCACGACCCTTCCCGACCATCTTCTCCGCTTTGGGCGAGATACCACATTTGATAAGTAATCTCTCCTATTACCTATCATAGCCACCTCTTCACCCTCGACCGTCTTAAGAACCATGCGCTTGGCGCGCAATCCAACCTCACCTGGTACTTGACCAACCAATCCATCCCAAGAATCGGATCGAACTCCCCAAAGCGGCGGTTCCATCGGATCGGCAAACACTACCCCCTGGAGTTCTAAGGGTACCTCTCTAAACGGTTTATCTACTACTACGAGTGACCTAGAGGGCTAATCACGGTCATCGCCTAGAAGATATCTCAGAGTCTAAATCCATGGTCTCTACTATACTACTGGCAACATAAGAGTGCGTTGAACCCACATCAATCAAAGCAGTATAAGGAGAACCAAAAATCAAAAACGTACCGGTTATGACGTCCGGTGCGTCGCCCTCCTCTCGGCGCCTCGCAGCATACACTAATCCAGGCTGTCTGGCATCAGAACTACTCGCACCTCTGCCCGGTGCTCCACGGCCCCGACCAGAACCATTACCACCTCTGCCATTACCACGGCCCCTCTGCGGTGGCGGTCCACTACCTCTGAACTGATTACGGCCCTGACTCTCAGACTGAATCCTAGCCAACCTACGCGGACAGTCCCTCACACGATGCTCCAGAGAACCACACTCGAAGCAACCTTTTCCTCCAGTCCAGCAACCACCCCAATGAGATTTCCCACACTGATCACACTGCGGCGGTCCCTGCCTAGCAGCAACAAACCTAGCAGGCTGGTTCGGCCCACTCGGTCTAGCCCTTTTCTGCGGATTACCTGACGATCCGGAAGACCCAAAGCTCCTCTTATGTCGATTTCGATCCATGCCTTGTCTCACTGACTCCTTAACACCCTCGGCTACCTTAGCCTTCTCAACTAAGACAGCAAACTCGCGCTCTGGCGAGGAGCAATCGGCACCTCAAGTCGTCTCATGAGACCATCCTCGAAACGAACACACCTCTCATGCTCGGTGGCCACAATGCCCACGGCATACCTACTCGGCCAGGGAACTCGGCCTCGTACTCGAAACCGATTTACTCCCCGAACAAGCCTCGAAATGCCTTCATTTGAGTCAATATAACTAGCTCCGATGTACTTCTTTTGATATGCGACCACTGAAGTAATCCCATGTCGATCCTCTGCTTTGCCACACTATCCCGAACCGTGAGCCACCAGCGTCGACTCATCCCGGAGAAGCGTCGATGCCCTTCCGGCTTCTCTTGGCCGGTCAAATCGGATCATCCATGATCCGCTCGATGCGCCTCGGCCGGTGATTCAGCGATCTTTGGGAGCAACACCAGAAACACCTCGGAAGAATTCGGCCCCATTGGCCCGAAGTCGCTCAGGAACAGATTTCCTAACTCCCGCGCCACTACCAACTCCTGCTACCCTTTCCAACACTCGCAGCATCGCCTGTGACACTGCGTCGTCCCCAGTCTGATCTTGGAACTCACCACCTCCAGCTGGTGGCGGAACCGGTATCTCATTTTCTGAACCCTGACCAGATCCTACGGGCTCAGAAACCGTCATCCTACCACGACCTCGTCCACGACCACGTCCACCTCTAGCGCTCATGACTAATCTTCCTACGTATCTGATTAAGAATTTTATGCATCAGTATTTATTCCACTTGTTTAAAAGCAAGTCTTATGAATATTTAAAGAGGATTTGTTCTCGCGAGTTTACAAAATCCTATCAGTTTCAATCTCTAAAGTAGTATACTATTGCTATTCATCGAGATCATATCACATCCAATCAATTCACAAGCAATAGTGCAGGTACTTACAGGCGGCTGGTGCAGGAGACTCGGTGCCATGCCTTTCAAACCATACTTTAAGAATAAAAACTAACAAAACAACCTTTTGAAAAATTTTTGGGCCTCGGGCCCACAGTAGAAACCTTTGAACTTGGCTCGATACCACAATTGTAACACCCTAAACTCGGACAAGACACCACGCTTGAATCACGGTATGTTACGGGAAAAACGTCTTTGAGTAAACGGGTTTTTTTTTCAAGTAGAAGTGGGGTGAAAACATAGTGAATTTGAGGAAAGTTTGAGTAGGCTTGTTTGATTAGATTTTGAAAACTTATCCAAGTATATAGTTAAAACGAGTTGATTTCATTTAGGACTTCCAATAGTTTCTTAGTGCCAATTTGAGACATTTTAGACTTAGCAGCAAATCGGGTTTGATTTGAAAATCATTTTGAGTTTATTGAATAACATCACATAGCGAGATACCCGATGGTATAGTTTAAAACACATTTCGATATAATTTTGAAAACGTTGTCTTTCCAAGTTTTAGTACAATGTCATGCCAAGTTATTTGTTAAGCAGGTTGAGAATCTAATTAAAACATACCCATCATAAAACATAATTTAAAGACCTTTTACAAATCCAAATTAAAACCCAAATAACATAATTAAATTAAAGTACCCAAATGATAGAGTTGGAGTAAAACTTTATTAAGCATGGCATGAGCACCCGAGTCCATCCCGGCTCCATGTCCGCGTCTACGAGTCACTGAAATGTCAAAGGAGAGGGTGAGTCGAGTGACTCAGATGCATAAATCCGCTCCCGATGAAACAACATGCTAACACACATCATACATAGCAACATAATTAATGCAACCCGATCCTAACCATCCGTATCTCCTTTTTCTACCCGTGTGGTACCAAACCACTTTGGTGGTGCCAAACCAACCACCGTGACGTATAGTCACAATGTGTTACCAAAACACTTGGTGTCCCAAAGACACAATGTGCTACCCAAGCACCGTGACCGTAGTCACAATGATCGAATGATGGGGCCAACCCATCGTGTGATACCCAATCACTAGCAGACGATCCCATATCTCATGTGGGGCCAACCCACGGTGGTGTTAACCACAGGGACAAGTCGCAATGAGGTGCCCAACCTCTGGTGTCCCAAAGACACAAATGTGCTACCAAAGCACTGGTGACCGTAGTCACAATAATCGAATGACGGGGCCAACCCATCGTGTGATACCCAATCACTAGCAGACGATCCCATATCTCATGTGGGGCCAACCCACGGTGGTGTTAACCACAGGGACAAGTCGCAATGAGGTGCCCAACCTCTGGTGTCCCAAAGACACATATGTGCTACCAAAGCACTTGGTGACCCAAAGTCACAAGGTGTGTTACCAAAACACTTGGTGCTCGTCGGACAAAATCATCAACGCCCCTCCACTCATATCACCCATCAACAAACCAACTCATGTAATCATGCATATCATACAAATTATGCATATCATGCTAATATGTTTGACTCATGTCCCATATCACATACATACATAGTCATGATACCATATAGATCATCGATAATCTAGTAACAATCTTGACTTACCGGGATACGTACACATACCCGTTTGGGTATCCAATAATCCATCATCTTCATGATTTTAATAGGCAAACAGTTTTATTAATAATATTACTAAATATCGGTGTGTTAGTTTATACACACACGTAATCACGAGTCTAGAAATCCTGACAAAAGCGATCTAAGCCCCTCGAGAACTAGCTCCTACAATCGGCCAAAGCATAAGGGTTAGGCATCCACACATTCGACCAACAACATCTAGACCAAAAGGGTTTGTCGAAAGCCCTTACCTTTCACCTGATTTGGTTTCCTACCAAATCCCGAACCAAAAAGTGGTTCCTTTAGACAATCGGCCAACCTATAAAGAAGGAAGTATTAATCTCTTGAAGCTTTGACTAAACGAGATAAAAGAATTAACTAATAGTCTTGGCCCACACCAATACTTACCCCACTTGGCTAATCGTAGAGAACGAAGGCTCCACTTGATTGCTTCAAACTCCTGAATATCCCAACAAGAAATCGGTTTAACAAGGAGGAATAACACCCATCAATGGTTGCCATATTCGGCTCTTAAACAACCAACATCGACAAAGTATAAGGAGAAAAAGGAGATGGCCATTCGGCCAAGGACTTACCAATCTCCAACGATTGAAGCAAAACCACAACACCAACAAGATTCGGCCAAGGTTTTGAGAAGAAGAAAGAAAGTGATTATGAGGTAGATGCTTTTCGGTTTTAAGGGAAAAATCGATATGAAATGGGAGCAAAGTTTGGCAAGAATTGAGAAGGATGAATGGAAGAATCGGTTGGGAAGAAAATGGTAAGTTCGGCTCTTAAGAAAATGAAGAAACTATGTAAGGGAGAGAAGAGAGTATTCGAAACACAAAGTAGAGGAAACCAAAGCAATTTCGGCTACCAAAAGATGTTGAGAGAACAAATGCACAATCGGCTAAGTGCAAAAGAAATGAGAAGAAAACGGCAATGTATGTTTGCTTTGGTCTTACGGTTTTCAAGAAGTAAAGAGGATAAGAAAGAAATTGAAGTTTCGGTGGCTAGAAGACAAAAGAGAAATTTGGTTTACCAAGCTAGTGACCGAAAATGCTAAGAAAAATATGCCAAAAAAAGATGCTTAGACTTTCGGTTTGGTAAGGCACAAAGAGAGAATTGCTTCTAAAGATTTTGACCAGAAAACACCCCAAAACTCAAAGTGAATTTTCGGCACTAGCTCACACCCACACCATGCCGTCCACTCCCCACTCCAACACCCCACAAAATCGGCCAAAATCCCTCCATTCACTCCACTCCCCACATTCAAACAACAAGACCAAGTCTTCCTCCTAAACTCACTCTCCTCCCACCATTTGAACGGTTTGACCAAGTCCAAAGAAGAATTTGAATTGCCTTCTACTTCCTCCTCCCATGCCGTCCAAAAAGAATGCAAAATGTGGCCACTCCATGACTTGAACTCGGGACCCACCTCTCCTGCAATTGACGCCAACACCAGCTCCAAGTGGCGCATGCTTTGCCACTCCACCAGCTCCTCTTTTGTGCTCAAGAACACCAACTAAAACTCTTATACCCTAGCTCCTACAGCTCCCCTGACTTAACACCCAAAAATCAAAATTTTCCCATTCACTCAGGCATACTTTTAGACTTCAATTAAGCCCCCAAAACATAGAAATAGCCACGCAGCACACTAGACACATGCAATATCATGCAACAACAAAATAGCCCCTAACCCGGGATATTACAATGTTTGACTTCTTGAGTGCCTAAATTTTGAACCTTAAACACTTTGGGTGATTTGAGTGAATCTTTAGTGAGGATGTCAATCCTTGTCGATTTCGAATCAGAGGTAATTATTTAGATGAAGGGAAACACCTATGTTTTGTGCTCTGAAACTATGACTTATCTTTGTATGAATTTTAGGACTCTTTGAGTTGAATTATCCATGTATAAATTATCTCTAAATTATGATGAGACACTATCAATAGGAATTATGAATTGAGGAAAGTTCGTTTTAATTGTAAGTTGAGAATTTTGCTTGAGGACAAGCAAAAGCTTAAGTGTGGGGTATATTGATAAACCGTAAAGTAACATATTCTAAGCCCACATTTAGTATGCTTTTGGATGATTTAAGCCCCAATTTATGTAAAAGGTGCTCTTAATTCTTTCTTTTCATGTCTTATACTCGGAAAGCACCGATGGCGAAAAGAAACGAGAAGCGGGCTTAAAGCGAACCAAATTGGGCCAAGCCACGAAATTAGCACGGTCTGGACTTCAAGCCACAGGGCCGTGCCACCATTCCTACTAGAACACAGCCTTACCACGACTTACACGGTCGTGCCTCATTCAACAGTGTCGAACACGGCCTGGCCACGATTTAAACGGATGTTTTCCATGGCCGTGCCTCTGCCGGGGAAAAGAGCAATTTCATTCGGGAAAGGATACTTAGGGAGAAAGAAACGTGTTTCAAAAGCCTATAAATACACCCTAGGTACCAGCTGAAAGGGGGCGGAGAGCTAGGCCAAGAAGCCAAGCCGAAAAGGTCAGATTTGTGGGAATCACTCGAAGATAGCCAGTTGATCCATCTCAAGAAGCCGGAATTCTACTCAAGACGGAGGATCTCCTCTTCAATTCCTTCAGGGGTTTTAGGGATTTCTTATGTTTTGTTTTATCTTTTCTCTTGAGATGTTGTCTTTTATTATTATGAACTAAACCTTCGGATACCCGAAGGGGATGAAACCTATGAGGAATCTTGTTATTTGATTTTTTTGAATTATATGATAATAACTTAGTTTGTTCTTAATTGTGTGAACTTAATCCAAATCTAATGTGCTTAGGTGGAGGAGGAATAGACCTTGCCTAAGAGTAGATCCAACATAATTAAGCGGAGTTGATCGCACGCCTAGAGATAGGGTGACGAGATTTTGCCGGATTAGGGTGAAACCTAATATGGGAGTCCACAGATCGATTTACTGCTATTTTAGGGGGTTATTATAAGCGAACGAGAGTTCCACTAATTAACCTAGGGTTAGGCATTATTCGCCTCGAGAGAGGGTTTAATATATGTTAGGGAGTCTCACGGATCAAACTAAGTAAATAAATCATATGGTTCAATGTTAGATAACAAGTGAAGTCTAGGTGGATTTTTCCTAAGGGTATCGTTTGAGTCAACTGAGTTTTCCAAAAAGTTGTTTCTCGAATTCATTCTTTTTGTCTTTGCGTCTTAGCTTAGTAAGTAGATTAGTTTTAGTTTAAACAATCATCACTTTATATTAAGGCTAAATAATAAAAAGACGGTGAGTATTAGTACTTTTAGTTCCTTTGGGTTCGACAATCCAGTCTTACCTAAACTATACTACTGTTCGATAGGTGCACTTGCCTTTAATCGTTGTCAGAGTTGGTTTCCAGGTTCGATCATTCTTTTATAAATTTTAAAACTCTGATTTACAGCGATCAATATCTCTCCCAACTACTTTCGAATTCTAACACACAGCATCGAAGCATATCTTCAAGAACTTGAATCACTCTTTCAGATGACCATCGGTTTGCGGATGGAACGCAAGATACTAAAATTCAATCTCGTACCCATGGCCTCTTGCAACTTCTTCCAAAATCTCGGTAAACCTCGGATCTCTATCCGATATAATAGACATAGGCACACCATGCAACCTCACTATCTCTCGCCACATACAACTCAAATAACTTGTCCTTCAGTATAATCAACACGTCTTCGGAATAAAATGAGCCAACCGTCACAATCTATCCACAACAACCCACACATCTCTCTTTCTCGGAGTCATCGGCAACCCCGCTACCAAATCCATGGTAATCTGATCCCACTTCCGTTCGGGTACCATTATCGGTGAAACAATCCAAGGCACTTGATGCTCGACCTTCACTGTTGACAAATCGGACACTTTGTCACAAACTCAAAATATCTCTTTTCATACCCGTCCCACCAATACAACTTCCTCAAGTCATTATACATTTTCGTACTGCCCGGATGTACTGACAAACATCCACTGTGGGCCTCATGCAAAACCTTTCGAATCAACTCCTCATCTTTAGGAACACAAATTCTGTCACGATACATCGCACAACCATTCAAATCCACTCGAAAATCGAAATCACTTTACGATCCGCACTTAGCTATCTTAGCTTGCATCTCACTGTCATTTCTCTGAGCCTCACATATTTGTTGAACAAATAGCGGCTTAGCTCTCAATTATGCCAAAATAGCACCATCGTCAGACAATGCTAAACTCGTGCTCATAACTCTTAGAGCATACAAGGATTTCCTACTCAGGGCATCCGCAACCACATTTGCTTTTCCTGGGTGGTAGTCAATGACTAACTCATAGTCTTTCAACAACTCAAGCCACCGTCTCTGTCGCAAATTCAGATCCTTCTGATCCATCAAATACTTCAAACTCTTGTGATCTGTAAATATTCGGCACTTCTCACCATACAAGTAATGTCGCCAAATCTTTATCGCAAAAACAATCGCAGCCAACTCTAAATCATGAGTCGGATAATTCTTCTCGTACGGTTTTAGCTGCCTCGAGGCGTAAGCGACTACCTTACCCTCTTGTATCAACACGCAACCGGGACCATTAAACGATGCATCACTATAAAACCACGAACTCCTTCCCCGATTCTGGTTGAACCAAAACTGGTGCCTCAGTCAACATTGTTTTCAGTCTCTCGAAGCTCTGTTGACATGTCTCAGTCCATTCAAACTTGACATCTTTATGCAACAACTTCGTCATCGGAGTAGCAATTACGGAGAACCCTTTTACGAAACGTCTATAATATCCTGCTAATCCCAAGAAACTTTTGATTTCAGACACGTTCCTCAGTGGTTTCCAATCCACAACAGCCGATATCTTACTCGGGTCAACTCTGACACCATCACCTGACACCATGTGTCCTAGGAATCCAACCTCTCGGAGCCAAAACTCACTCTTGCTAAACTTAGCATAAAACTGCTTATCTCTCAAAGTTTGCAAGACAATTCTCAAATGCTCTTCATGATCGTTCTCATCCCGAGAATAGATCAATATGTCGTCAATGAAGACAACTACAAACTTGTCCACATATGGTCTGAAAACACGGTTCATCAGATCCATAAAAATCGCAGGTGCATTCGTCAAACCAAACGGCATAACCAAAAACTCATAATGGCCATACCTTGTCCGAAATGGAGTTTTCAACACATCTTGCTCTTCAGTCTATCTTGGAGAACAATGTAGCTCCCTTCAGTTGATCAAAAAGATCATCAATCCTTGGTAAAGGATACTTATTCTTAACCGTCACTTTGTTAAGCTGTCTATAGTCTGTACACAACCTCATAGACCCATCTTTCTTCTTCACGAATAATACCGGAGCACCCCACGACGAGTGGCTCGGTCTTGCAAAATCCTTATCTGTTAACTCTTGCAACTGAACCTTCAGTTCTTTCAACTCTACAGGTGCCATTCTATATGGAGCAATTGAAATAGGTGCCGTTCCGAAACCAACTCAATTCCAAACTCGACCTCTCTCTCACTGAGGTAATCCGGGTAACTCTTAGGAAATACATCCGGATACTCACATACCACTGCACTTTGCTTTCAAACTCTACTCCAACCTTTCGAGTATTCAACACAAAAGCAAGATAGGACTCACATCCTTTTCTCAAACATTTCTCGACCACTAGGAAGAAATCATCACCGGTAGACTATCCGATCCACCCGATTCAACCCAAACCACATCTCCACTCTCACATTTCAATTCAATAAACTTACTACCACAGTTCACTAAGACACTATGGGTAGTCAACCAATCCATGCCTAGGATTAAATCAAACTCATCAAATGGCAACAACATAAGGTTTGTCGAAAAACAATGATTCTCAAACAATAAAGGACAATTCTTACACACTTTGTCCACTAACACATACTTTCCTAACGGGTTTGACACCTTAACCACTATGTCCGTAGACTCAACGGTCATACTCAAACTAGATGCTAATCTCATGCAAATATAAGAATGAGTAGACCCTGGATCTATTAAAGCAATAACAAAGGTTTCATAGAGAGAAAAAGCACCTGTTATCACATCAGGGGAGGATGCCTCTTCGCGAGCGCAAATGGCATATGTCCTCGCAGGTGCCCGACCCTCTGGTCTCACAGCAGAATCTCTGGGTGCACCTCTACCACTAGCCCCACCTCTTGGGTTCCTTGGTGGTCTACCCCTTGTAGACACATCACTAAGTCTCAGCTCTTGCCTTTCTTCCTTATCATCCCTCTCGGGGTAGTTTCGGATAAAATGGTCGGGGAAACCACACTTATAACACTTTCGAATATTTCCCCAACACTCTCCGGTGTGATACCTACCACAACTTGGACACTCTGTTTTACTCTTTGTATTACCCACACTTTCCATCGAGGGAGCTTGGACTCTCGAACCCGAACGAGTATTGCCCAAGTCTCGATGCGAATAACCCTCTGGTGCCGTCGTCCGAGGATTCACTTCTTTGGATCTTTTTGATTGGGCTTGGTACGACTTGCCCATCGGCCTCTTTCTAGCATCTCGGGCTTCACTCACAGCCCTCCTCTTTTCTAAACTCAATTCTTCGGCCTTACTTGCCCTCTCAACTAATACCACAAATTCTTTCAACTCCAAAATGCCCACTAGGAGTTTGATGTCCTCATTCAGCCCATCTTCGAACCTTTTACACAAGATGGTCTCAGTCGATACACATTCTTGAGCGTATTTGCTAAGCCTAACAAACTCACGCTCATATTCTGCTACTGTCATTCTTCCTTGTTTTAATTCAAGGAATTCATTCCTTTTTCGATCAGTAAACCTCTGGCTTATATACTTCTTTCGGAACTCTTCTAGAAAGGAGTCCCACGTCACCCGCTCTCTCGGGACCACTAACGTCAACGTCTTCCACCAATGGTATGCCGAATCTCTCAGCAAGGATACGGCACACTTCAAGCTCTCTTTAGGTGTACATGAGAGTTCATCAAACACTCTCATCGAGTTCTCCAACCAGAACTCCGCCCTCTTTGGGTCATCATCTACCTTAGCTCTAAACTCCTCAGCCCCATGCTTCCTAATCTTATCCACCGGGGGTTTCGATATCCTCACTACATCCATACCTTGAGGAGCCACTGGATTTGGCTGAGGTATAGGAGGAGGTGGAGGAGGTTGAACATTAGGGTTCACTCGAACATAGTCCGAGTACCAATTACTCATCATCTGGAGAAAGGCTTCCCGTGCCTCTTCCCCTTGACCCCTAACCTCGGGTCCACTCTCAACGGGCGCGGTTCCTTGCACAGGAGCCGGCGTGTTACTAGCTGCTTCATCAGCGGTCAATGGATCGAAATCCATATTCTATATAAAACAAGATTCAAAATCATCAGAAGCCACTACACTATCATTGTACACTTATGGCATGTATAGCTAGACTCTTACACCCGCTACGGTAGTCCTAGAACCGACTAAACCATAGTTCTGATACCACTAAATGTAACACCCCTTACCCGGGTTCTACACCGGAACTGGGCCCGAGGCATTACCGAACTCAAACAACTTGATCGCCACTTAGGCTCATCGTAACTACTCTCTGAAGTCATCTCAACAACCTCTTTCTTGACTTACGAGGCCTCACTCATACACACGAGGGCTCTCGAGACTAAACTGGAACTTTTTCCAATCTTAAATTTTTTCTCTTTTATACAAGTCTCACACGCCTGTGCAAGATTAGACATGCCCGTGCAGGGACACACACGCCCATGTTCCCAAACCGTGCCTAAAACCCCAGCATTCTGCCAATGCCCCACGGCCAAGGCACATGCCCGTGCTTACCACCCGTGGTGCACACTGTCTACCTTAACACGGCCTAGAGTCTAGACATACGCCCGTGTGGCTAGCCCGTGGCCAACACTGATTAATCCCACACGCCCTGGGCACACGCCCGTGTGACTAGTCCGTGGTCTATTCTGATTTACAATACTAACATGCAGGGGACACACGGCCAAAGCACACGCCCGTGGACTGACCGTGTGTCACACATGGCCTAGACAGACGTCCGTGTGTCTATCCACATGGCCAAGAACAAAGCTACTTGCTAAGCTCTTCTCACCCTTATAGCTTACACAACATGCACTCATACAACACATCCATAATCAACTCAAATTGAAGTGCAATCTCACATAGAAAACCACATCTTTCTTTCATATAATGTAATAGCCAACAACCATGGCATTATACAAAATACACTATCCATCTAAAGGCCAACACATCTTAGCCATTTACACCAAAAATTCACTAATTTGTCTAGCCCCTATACATGCCATATACAAAACATTGAGTCTAATGTACCAGAGTGTGCTGATAGTGTGGGTGATCTTCCAATTGATCCTCGTATCCCGGTTCAACACTTTTACTCTATAAGACAAGGGAAAAGAAAAGGAGTAAGCTTTGAGCTTAGTAAGTTTACACATAAACAATTAAGCAACATAGTATAAGCTAAACAACAATTAGCATTATACTACCAAAAGTAATGAACAACTAAGCTTACTCTTTCTAACCCTTACCACATTTCCAACACATCATGAGTCACATACTCATAACCATCGAAATGCACCCCTGCATTCATTGTCACATTTACACAATATACAACACATCATTATTTCTCAATAATTCATCCACACAGCTAATTAACTTAATAACGCATCCATACAGCTTCTTTACCCAATAATGGAATCACATGGCTAATCCACAAGTTAACCCACACAACAAATGTCTCGGTGGTTTCGCACTTAGCACACCACAGTCGATTAATAAGGTGGTATCGCACTTAGCCTACCACAAGGGTAATCATAGGGGTTTCTCACTTAGCCCACTAAACGATATACCTAATGATAGCATCGCACATAGCCAGCTCATCGTCAATATGCATTCGGATGGTATCGCACTTAGCCTGCCATCTAGCATTATCACTACACATTCACATGTCTACTTACTCAATTAAACATCCATTCACAACTCTACTACATTCATTCTACTTGAACCACATAGGTTCTCAATCAATCTCGAACAAGCTACACACTAGCTATCATCAACAAATTGTAAGTATGAATGCATTGTTTGTGCATAGACTTACCTCGGTACTTACAAGTATTGAGACTTGCAATTTAGTCCACCACCTTGCTTTTGCCTCGATTTCGATCTGGGCTTCGTCTTTCTTGATCTATAATGAATAAATCAGCTTATTCAATACATACATTGACTAAATTGACCCACATCTCATACTTTAGCAAAATTACTATTTTGCCCCTAAACTTCCTCATATTTACACTTTAGCCCCACGGCTCGTAAAGTGATTTTTATTCAACTTTCTAGACTTTCATGCTTAGTCGAACCACTTATTCAACTAAAGCTATCATCAATTGTCACTAAAACACACATGTATGACCAAACTTAAGATTTTTACAATCAAGTCCCTACATGCATTTTCATGGAAAATCACTTAACAAAAGATGTTTCTACTACATCAAGCTTTCATAATCTTCCACAAAACAACAAAATACATGCATGTCATACATGACCACATTTTTGAACATCCTTTATAGCTCATCAAATAGCTAAAAATAGCTTACTCATGCTACCGGGACTTCAAAAATACAAAGAATATCAAAAACGAGGCTAGATGCACTTACTAGCAAGCTTGAAAAATTGAAGAACCCTAGCTATGGCTTCCTTCAAATTTTCAGCAATGAGGGGAAGAATATGAGCATGATTTTGTCATCTTTTCTCCTTTTTAATCACTTATTTGTTAAATGACCAAAATGCCCTTTTTGATAAACTTTCTATTTTAACTCATCCATGCCCAATTTTGTCCAAATATTAGAATTTGGATAAATTTCTATTTAAGGACCTCTACTTAATAATCTAAAGCTACTTCACACATATAGCTTCTAGAAACATACATTTTGTAACTTTTGCAATTTAGTCCTTTTGGACAATTCAACCACAATTTCACAAAATTGCTTCATGAAACTTTCACACTAGCATGTATACATGGCATAAACCTCAAAAACTCATTTATAACCCTCAGATTTGTGGTCTCGCACCACTATTCTGACTAGGCCCTAAATCAGGATGTTACACTGTCTATTGTGTCTGATAGAGATCCGAGATTTACATCACAATTCTAGAAGAAATTGCAAGAAGCTCTAGGTACGAAATTGCATTTTAGTACAACTTTTCACCCACAGACTGATGGTCAGTCCGAGCGGATTATTTAGATACTCGAGGATATGTTGAGATGTTGTATTCTTGAGTTTAATGGTACGTGGGAATAATATTTGCCATTGATTGAATTTGCGTATAATAATAGCTTTCGGTTGAGTATCAAAATGGCACCTTATGAGGCTTTGTACGGACGCAAATGTCGAACACCTCTGTATTGGAGCTCAGTGAAAGTAAGATACACGGGGTTGATTTGATCAAAGAAACTGAACAGAAAGTGAAAGTGAATCGTGATAGTCTAAAAGTCACTTCAGATCGTCAGAAGTCCTATGCAGACTTGAAACGAAAAGATATCGAGTTTGAGATCAGAGACAAAGTGTTTTTGAAAGTATCTCCGTGGAAGAAAGTACTCAGATTTGGACAAAAAGGCAAATTGAGTCCAAGGTTCATCGGGCCGTATGAAATTATTGAGCATATTGGACCTGTAGCATATAGATTGTTCTTGCCACCTGATTTGGAAAAGATTCATAATGTATTTCACGTGTCAATGCTTCGTCGATACAGATGTGATCCATCACATGTGATTACTCCGTCTGAGATTGAAATTTGATCCGATATGACTTATGAAGAGGAACTGATTCGTATTTTAGATCGTGAAGTGAAAGAATTACGAAATAAGAAAATATCGTTAGTAAAGGTACTGTGGCATCGACACGGAGTGGAAGAGGCTATGTGGGAGCCCGAAGATGTAATGAGACAACAATATCCGAATCTATTCAAAGGTAGGATTTTCGGGGATGAAAATTCCTAAGGGAAGGAGAATTGTAACAGTCCGATTTAGACCCTAGTCGAAATAGTGGTTTTGGGACCACAAATCTGAGTCAGAAAAATATTTTAATATTATTTTCTGTGTCTACAAAGTGTGATTAAGCATGTGTTAAAGTTTCGTGAATTAATTTTCCTGTTTGTGTGCTTAAATTGAGAAAATGACTAAATTGCATAAAAGGTAAAAGTGGCAAATCATATATTAATGTGTTAAATTGACATGGCCTATTAAAGGTGAAGTCCTTAAGTGGATATTATACCTTTGTTTAAGCTAGTGGACATTTATGTCCATATTTTACATGATTTTTATATGGTTTAATAAAGGTTCAAGTTGTAAAATGATTAATAAGTTAATTAAAAACATAAAATAAAACATTTGTTTCATTATTTGGTATCATCCACCACTGAAAACAAGAAAAGAAAAGAAAGTTTTAAGCTTTGAATATTCGGCCATGGATGTTCTTTGATTCAAGGTATGTTTTGCTTCGATTTTTGATAATTTTTATGTTTTTGAGATCGTTGCTTCGTGTTCTTCTAAACCCATGTCTTAATTTTGTGAATTGATGAAGATTTTGAAAAGTTCCATTGATGAACTCATGAGCTTTGTCATAGTTGTTGATAAAATATGAAATATATGTGTAAGATTAACATAGTTTGTCTTTGGATTTTTGATGAATTTGAGTAATTTGGACTAAATTGAGAAAATAATATTTTGAAGGACTAAAATGTGAAATAAATGAAACATAGGGACTTGTATGATCATAGTGAACATTCAGCTAAGCATGGGTATATAGAGATTTTGTGTATTTTGTGATTTTGTGAAATAAGGACTAAAATGCCAAAATGTGAAAATGTGAGGGCTAATTTGTAAATTGCCCTAAATATGTGTTTTTGGATTGAATGGAATGAATTGGTGAATAAATGGATTAAATTTGAATATGTATAGATCAAGAACCGAAGAAAACGGATTTAGATCGTGAAAAGTCGAAAGTGGTTGAATAGTCGAGTTCGTTCGTTTATCTGAATCCGAGGTAAGTCTATATACAAATAAATGTATTTGTATTGATTTATGTATGTTCATATGAAATTTCATTGTAATGAATGTGTACGAGATGATAACTATACAAAATCTGAGGAAGTATCGACAATGTATCAATGTCCGGGAAGTCTCGTACGAACCTAGGAATATATAGGATTACATATGTCATGACATAGGTTTCCGATGTGTGATATCGTGTAAGACCACGTCTGAGACGTTGGCATCGATTTGATATTTACGTGTAAGACCATGTCTGGGACATTGGCATCGTATTTGATTCGTGTAAGACCCTGTCTGGGACAGTGGCATCGATATTTGGTTACATGTAAGACCACGTCTGGGACGTTGGCATTGTACGACTATTCTGAGTATTCCGAGTGTCCTATTTAGTTCTGAATGGTTCAACAGGCAATTTCGAGAAACGAAAGACTACGTGGAATGTGAAATCAAATCAGGTATGTTTGAAATGTACACATTGTATGTGTATCAGAGGTAAGTGTATATAAGAACTTACCAAGGTGAATTATTTGCATAGATTTGATGAAATATAATGTGATATATGCATGATTTGTGTTATAAGAAAAAGTGAAACTTTGAGCTATGAATTGTGGGTAAGAAATGGCTAAAAAAATGAGCCAAAGAAAATGTTATGAATTTGCAATTGAGAAACATTAATAATCTTGTATTAATATGATTATGTGCATTATATGTTAAGTTTATTTGTATATGGCTTACTAAGCTTTTGAAAGCTTACTTTGTGTGTGTTTACTATGTTTTATAGATCGTTAAAGCTACGGAAGGTTCGGGGATCGCCGAGGATCATCATCACACTACTCAATCCTGTTTTGGTACCTTTTGAAAGTGTATATACTAAAGTATGGCATGTTTAGGCTAGTCACTTTGGATTATGTTTGAGATATGTATATAGCCATGTGATATGGCTAGATAAATGGTTGTGATATGAATGAGTAGTCATGTTATATGATGCCTTGTTTGGAATGGGTTAATGACTAATGAAATGGTCAAAGTAATAGTAAGCTTATTGATGCAAAGTTGGTATATTATTGATGAGTAGATGTCATATTGTAGTGGTAAATTGTGGATGATTTATGCTTAGAAATGCATTATGAATAAGTTGTGCAAAATGGCATATAAGTTGGTATGTTTGAAATGAACTTGAATGTGTTGAAGAGGATGACCATTTGGTATGTTTTTAGTTGCCAATCGTGTTGGTATAATGCTTGTATGTGCTTGTAAGGATAACCCAAAGTGTGGGTGGCATTTTGGCCTTGCAAATGGCCTCTATTTGCCCACACGGTTGAGCACACGGGCGCGTGGCTCGACCGTGTCTTTTGTGGTTGTGTTTCAAAACAAGACAGGCTCGACCACAGGCTGGACACACGGGCGTGTGACTGGCCTTGTGGTGTAAGTCAGACCCGACCACGGGTGACGCACACGAGCGTGTCCACGGCCGTGTGGACAAGTCAGTATGTATGCCCTGTTTTGACACGGCTAGAGCACATGGGTGTGTCTAAGGCCGTGGGAGGCACACGGCCTGTGAAACACCCCAAACCCGGCCCACAAATCCTGACTGGATCTGGTATGCTTCTTAAGAAAATTCGTTTTTTCGTTTTGTAAAAAGATGTGATGTTGTGGTAAAAGAATAGATTTGAAGTACGAACTTGTTAAAAATCCGTTTTTGTAATTTAAATTTGTATTTATAAAAATCATTTAAAAAAAATAAATTATTTATCAAAAGAAAATCTAAATTTAGGACCATTTATTATTAGTTTGAAAACCATAAGTTTTTAGATGTCAAAACATTTTCATACGATTATCGAAAATATTTAATTGTTTAGTTGAAATTGATCGTAGCAGAATATAAATTAAAAACGTAAAGTAACATAGCTAATGGCGGCCTTATTACAAAAACATATCCCAAATTAAATCCCGAAGTATATAAGAAAACGTAATAAGTTTAATATAAGGAAAACCGAAATACTGAGTTGAGCAATGGCCACCTCATAGTCCTCGCTGACCCGGTCCAAATCATTGAGTATCACCTGAAAAGATATCCCTCGGAAGGGTGAGTCAACAGACTCAATGTGTAACAAAACACTAAAAGTCCAATCGATCATAGCAATAAGCCCATAATATAGCAAATTAAATAATAACTGATTAAATCACATGTACATATAAAATGAAATGCAATCCCGAACCCAACTTAGATATCCATCCGCTACACACCACCCGTACCTACCAATCACACCGTGGGGATTACTAAATCGACCCTCCATCCGCTACACACCATCGAAGGCAGTTGCTGCAGTCAACATGCACATCGCCCTTATAAATTGTGGCATGGCCACCAGATAATTGTGACAGAGTCACCGGATTCATAATATCATGACCGAAGTCACCGGATTCATAATGTCGTGACCGAAGTCACTTGGATAATGTGGTAAAACCACCGAACACTTCCCTTTATCAAAATCACCCATATGCCCATGCATTAAACACATTATTTCGATATCATGCCATATAACCCCAAATTCATAACGGAATCATACACATTTCATATTCATGCTTATAGCATTATTAACGATGCAGATATCAAGCCATGTACATTACCCCAAAATCATAACAAAATCGGATATGTCTCATAATAAAATTATACATAGTACTAAGGGATAACGTACCTCAATTCACTGTACCATTGAATGGTACCCAAAGCCATAATCATTCATATTTCTTTATTAACAACTTTTATCAATAATGCTATTAATCTATTAGAAGTTTAGTGTAGGCTACACACCTTGTAAACACGAAGAATGATAGAATACTTAAGACTTCTGACTTTTGCCTACAACGTCGACAGCACCTACATAACACTTATATGAGAAATCAATTATCACTAAAAGATATGGCCTTTGGCCGAATATCATTATCTCCTTACCTTGGATTATTCAAATCCCGAATGATTCCCCCTAAACATTGGCTACAAAGAAACCCTGAACTTTCCTTCAAGTTTCGGCCAAAGATAATAAAAAGGGATTAGATTCCTAGATTCGGCTAATCCAAAAGAAAAGAAAGAAAATGATTGATAGATAATCCTTACCAGTAATACGTAGATTGATTCACCCTTACTTGAACTATAAAGGATTCGACCTTAACAATTAAAAAGAAAAGAAATGGTGATTTCTGGCTTTAACAAAGAGAAGAGAAAAGATGGTGGAAATAGAGAATGGTTTCGGCTAAGAGAAAGAAGGAGAAAAGAGAAAGAGAAAGAAAAAGAAAAAGAGAATATGAGATATGCCCTTGGTGCTAGGATGATTTCGGCACTAGAGAGGAAGAAAAGAAAATGAGAAATGTCTTCTAAACTTTTTGGTAATGGTCAAGTAAGAAAGGATGAAAGAAAAATGCCTTCAAAAGTGGTAATATTTTGGTACCAAAAAGAGAGAAAAACTTGAAAGAAAAACAAAGAAAAAGAGTACCAATTTGGTCAAAATATGATAGCCAAAAAAAAACAAAGTTTTCACCTAATGCAAATGACCATTTCGGCTAAGAAGAAAAATTTTGAGAAAAGGGAAAAGATGCACAAATTGTTAAGATTTTGGTCAACTAACACCCCTAATCCCATACAACATTCGCCAACTCACAAGCCAACACAATCCCCTTTTTCCTCCTCATTTCTTCCCTATCATCCCCTTAATCACTATCACCATTAAACCAACCCCCCTTAGCCCTTATGCCGTCTAGGTCCATGGTCAAATGACCATGGAAAAACTTCCAAAACATCACCCACTCTTCAAGCCTTTTGTCACCTAAACATTCCATAACAACTTGATTCCTTACCTTAACTACTAACTTTCCTTTTTCCTTTGGTCTACTATCCAAAAAAAAATAAAAGAAGAATCCATCCATACTAGATAAGGCTTGACCGACACTATAGGAAAGAGAACAAAAATTAAAATTCCTTCCAATTGCTAGCTAAGGGATTCGAACCTCTCCCCTCATGCAAACACCCATGCGCCATCACCACTTTACCAATTGACTTGTCTTGTGATTAAACCTCAAATTAATTCTCTTAAGGCCAAACTTGCTTAGCTCCCCTTCTAAAACTAAAAATCTAATATTTTTCTAAGGCATTCCCCTATATTTTAAAATTCTCGAAGTCCCTAAAATTCATACAAAGAGCACACAACAAAACAATGCACACATTCAAGCGAAAAATTTCATAACCCCTAAATCCTGGATATTACAGCCTGCCCACACGGGCGTGTGACCCCTGAAATTTTGAAAAATGTTTGAATTTCAGAAAAGTTTTGTATGATCCCGGTTTAGTCCCGACCCCTTTCTAATGCATGTTTTAGGTCTTGTAGACCTCATTAAGGGACATTTTGATTTGATTTGTTAAATAATAATATGAAATGTCCGTAAAAGGTTCCGTTTCATCTGGTAACGCCTTTAACCCAAGACCGATGATGGTTACGAGTTAGGGGTGTTACACAATAAGTCACTTGGTATTAGATATATGATTGATTGGTCTTAGTGCTAGTGGGAGATTATTAGAGTATGCCTAAAGACCAATCATGAGATGATTGTAATCACATACTCGTTTTACATTGTTAATATAAGGGCTTGACATTGTTATTTCAATGTATTTTTCTATTTTTGTAAATAAACTGATTAATAATAAAGTCCTTAGAATAATATGATTATTCTTAAAAGGTCCTTAGTCAAGTATTATTGTGGCCTTGGACAATAATAATGCATTGAGACTAATGTGTAGTTGATTGATGATAAAGTGTTTTCATTGACTTAGGGATGTCAAAATCAATACATTAGTATGTGTTAGAGAACAACATATTGGACTGACCTACTATGAGTATGTTTCTTAGATTATTATTTAATAGTCACAACATTAATCATAGTGATAACTATGTATATGATTCTCAGGCTTGAGATCATCATTGTCCCAACATCGTGAGTCGTATATTTTGATACAATCAAACATCTATCATAGCAGGTTGTATTATAAAGACTGATGTTGGGTATGCCACAATCTATGTAGCGGGATATGACTAATCAAGATAGGATTTTTCCCTCCTACATAATGGGAGCAATATCTTAGGCCACTTGATGGAGTGAGACTAGAAATACATGGCCATACTCAAATAAGTTGATAGGAGATATCAAACTTATTTGTTTATTGTAGTCTACTCAGAATATCAAGAAATATGAAATTGGACTAATACAAGTGTGACTATTCCATGACTTGTGTTCAATCTAGATATAAAGGATAAAATGATATAATACATGAAAAATTTATCACAGAAATATTATGTTGCATCACGACTACTTGTAACTTGGGTAGCAATGATGCATTGCTAGATGCCACCCATTGCTTGTAACATTAGAAATGTTCTAGTATTTCTACTAACATTACAAGAGCCTACAAGGTTACACCCTATGGTTGAAGTGAATAGAATCCAAACACAATTTGTATTGTGTTTAACTGTCACATGAATTAAATTAATTATTGAATTTATTTAATTTGACTGTTAAATATTGAACGCATTATATGTATAGACTTGTTGTACACAAATAGATAACATAGTTAAAATAAATATATGAATTTGATTCATATAAAAATATTAACTGAATATAGTTTACCAAAATTATTAAAATAAATAATAATAAATTCGGTTAAAGATTAAAACATGAAAGTTAATATTCTTCTTTAATGGATATGATGTTTTAATACTTTCAATATGTTTCTCTAAAGGGATAATTTCATTTTTTATGTGATATTAAATTAAATGAATTGAATCCCTAATTTTGTGATGTGTTACCAAGGAAAAAAAATTGAAAAGGGTCTAGCAGCCAATTTCGTCAATTCTCTCTGAGAGGTTCAAGGAGAGTTTGTTGTTCGTTCTTTAACTAGGTGGAACTACGTAGAGGCCGAGACGATTTTGTTGCGAATTTGGATCGAAATTGTGCAAGGGGATCAGATAGAAAAAGTTATATCTTCAACCTTGTTTCAACCATATTCGTTCCTCGTACTTGGATCCATGGTTGATGATCACTGAATTTTTTTTCCTGCTACACCACGAGTGTACTGACGTTCCAACAGTTCGCATGTATGAGTTCGTTGTATCTATGAATCTTATTCTATGAATCCGCATGTATGAGTCCACCATATCTATAAATCTTCTTCTATGAATCTGCATGTATGATTTACTGTAACACCCCTTACCCGTATACAACACATTTAAACATACTTTTCTCATACAGAATATTACCGAGCATACAACACATTTAAACATACTTTTCTCATACATTTAATCAATACATGCAATCATCATTCAATCTCAATCACTTTGTCCCTAAAACGAGCCTATGAGGCCCTAAACATGCATTGGAAGTGGTTCGAAACTAAATCGATAACTCTAGTAACTTTTACGAAACTTTGAAAAAAAATTTCAAAACAGGGGACACACGCCCGTGTGACCAGGCCGTGTGCCAGACACGCTCGTGTCACAGGCCGTGTGGACATCCGAAATTGGAACACAAGGTCGTGTCCCAGCCCGTGTCCTACCCCGTGTCCAAACAAGTGAGGTTATTGACTTTGGTCACACGGCCAAGCACACGCCCGTGTGTCTAGCCCGTGTGCCCTTCGAAGTGGCCACACACACTCGTGTGCCAGGCCGTGTGCTAGGCCGTGCCAAACCTGTAGGGTATACTGACTTATGCAACTCGGCCAAGTCACACGCCCGTGTGTGAGACCGTCTGGAGCATACTGACTTCACTTCAATTTCAACACCAGGGGACACTTGGCTGTGTATCATGACCGTGTGTCACACACGGCTAAGACACACGCCCGTGTCTCTGCCCGTGTGGACAAAAATAGGCTATTTACCAAGCCAATTTGCCACCCACAAACTCATGTACCTAAGCAACCCAAATAGCACCAATTCATAGCACAATAAAACATCTATTCTAGCCATATTCAAGACAATTTCATACCATTTCAAATACTAATAACTAACATGTTTATAACTTATGTTTTTCTCAATCAAAAGATACCAAAACATATACACCAATCATACATCATTTTGTACCATTTCACAAGTATGTTACCAATTCCATAAACGCAATTCAAATCCAACATCAACCAATTAACCTTTACTATGACAATATCCATAAGCTTTATAACAAGCCATTCATGAACTCAAATATCAACCATAATGCACATATAAACACATAACCAAATCCACCAAATTAAGCCAAATCTCATGGCTACATTTACAAACCAAAACATATATATTTACAAGCCATTTCAAATGACCAAAATCATTATCAACCCATGATCAAAATGACTCAAAATACCTATACATGCCATATACTAAAAATACCAAAGTTCAAAGGTACCAAGTGACAAGTGGTAGTGTGAAACGATCTCCGACGATCCCTGAATCTGAGCTAGCTTTGATATCACTATAAAACATGAAAAATTGCACAAAGTAAGCTATAAAGCTTAGTAAGCTCATATGAATAAACATAATGCAATAACATAAATAGAATTCAATAATTTGAATACAACAACATGTAGCTTATATTAGCTAATAAACCTTTCAAATACTCATTCACAAAATTGTATACTTTCACCATCATTTTCTTGATTCAATGCTAAAATAGTTTATACACATACCTGTACCATCTCGTACAATTCTCATACACATTCTCGTCTTTCATTTACCCGTTGAACCATTTGAAATAGAAGTCGAATACTCAAGGTCTCACACGATAAGTACCTATACCATGTCCCGAAGCCAAATCAAGGTAACTTATTCAAAATTCTGATATCATGGACCGAAGCAAAAATCAGCCGATATGCATGGCCCGAAGCCAAATCGGTATAATTCGCACCCAAAGTGCTATATCATATTCCAAAGCCAACTCACTGTATCCCCTAATGACATGTCACTAGCATCCTAAACTATTCCTAAGGTTCAACCGGGATTTCGAATGTCGAATCGTTGTCGAGTCACTATCGTTCATATCCACAGTCTCGTATTTGAAATTCATACAATATCAAAGCATATAAAATACATTTATAATGAAATTTATCACATACGAACTTACCTTAGATGCTAAAATGGCAAATCGAGTCGATTAGTCGATAACTTTATCTTTTCCTTGTTCCAAGTCTGTATTTCTTGTAAAATCCTAAAATTTGGAAATTTATGTGTTGCATTATTTTTGGTGTTAAGCTAGTTAAATTATTAATTGTGTATGTTTAGGAAGTCCTGAGAAGGCTCGAGGTTTATTTGGACCTAGTAAAAACTTTTGGCATTTAGCACTTTAAGGAGATGGAGTAAGTGACCTTAAAGCATATGGAAATAAATGAGTAAATAACTAGAATAAGTGAGCATATGGTAAAGAGGTTATGGCGCCACATGTATTACCTTGAGGGAAGAAGTTCGAATCCCTTTGTGTGCATTTTGACTTTTATTTTTGCATTCCTTCCTTAAAGTGTCGGCCAAGGAGTATTTATGGTAAGGTGGACTTCTTTATTTTTGGTAAGGTGGCTAAAAGAATAAGGCAAGGTTGAGGTTGGGGAAAGGAGTCAAAAGAAAAAGGTAAGTAAGGGGAACAAGAGGCTTATTTCGTGGATAGCATTTTGGAAAGTTTGGGTGGCCAAACTTTTATCCTAGGGGGGATGAATGTGGACGGTTTGGGGCTAGGGTGATAGCTAAATTTTGTGCTTGATGTTTTGGTGAGACTAAAGTGTTAGTCTTGGTCAAAATACCAATATCATCAATTGTGTCTTTTTCTCAAAACTCCTATCCTCCTAGCTGAATTTGGTCATTGGCAATTGGTAAAATTTTGGTTCTTTTGGCCAATTCCCTATTGGCAACTTTGGTATCATTTCTCTTTTCTCTCCAAACTCCTTTCTCCTCATTGCCGAACCTACACAACCTTGAGGAGGCATATTCCATTTCTTTCTTTCTTCTTGCCGAATGGATAAAAACTTTGAGACCATTTCTTTGTTCACACATCATTCTTGAAAACTGAAACTAATCCATCATTCCTCTTCTTCTTTTCTTTTCGCAAAATCCTTCAAGCATCACTTCCACTCTAATATTTTTTCACCATAGCCGAATATTGAGTCCACTATTTCTCGATAGCCGAACCTTCCATTCTTTCATTGATCTTCCTTTTCCATTCAAGTTTTCACTCACCCTTGAACAATCGGTAAGTACTCTTTTCAATTATTTTTATTTTCTTCTTTCTATTGCCGAATCCATATGTTGGCTTGGGAGGCTCTTTTGACCGAAATCATCACTTATTTCTCTTAGACAAGATCCCTTTCTTCTTCGTAGTGATATTGTGGAAGGCCGAACCTTCATTCTTCCGAAGTCATCGCATTATCGCTAGAAGTCGGTTCTAAAATCTTTAAGGTAAGTGTTATTCAAGGATTCTATAAATCATTCTTTATTCGATAAGATGGTGTTGATTAACCGATATTATTTATAGAGGTTAAATTGCCCAATCTACCAAATCATTGGTCACTCGGAAATTAGTGGTAAGCCAATCTTCACCATTTCGATAGTCCATATTTTATCGTAATACCGATTGTTTAAGATCTAATCGAATGGCGAATTGTGGTACCGATTCGAATGGAAAGTCGAGTGGAGATCTCAAAAGGAGTAGATTAACGATCCCTACTCGTAAATTCAAACGAAGGGCCGTTTCGGTGATTCGAAACTTTCCACTAGGTTGTGGACCCTTATCCGGCGAGAATCAATTATTCGAGGTCGTTCAAAATTTTGAGGCGTCAGCGATTCGAGATTTCCCACTGGGTTGTGGATCGTCAACCGGGGAAAACCGACAAATCATAGTTGTTCACGATCCTGAGGGTAAAATTTTAGATTATTTGTTTTAAAGTAGATTTATTAAATCGCATACGTTGACTAATCGGGCGTTATAAAATTTTAGGTGTCGACGATCGAGAGAGCGTAGTGCTTACCGTAATTAGGTGTGTAATCTCACACCATTTTCTGTGGGTTAGAGATTAATGTCATATCGATAATAAACTGTTTGATTAAAATCGTATTAGAGTAAAACCGGGAAAAATTGGCTTAGATCTCATATGATAAAATTGATAAAAACGATATATTTTGCTATGTGGGCCAAAACGATATATTTTGCTATGTGGGCCAAAACGATATATTTTGCTATGTGGGCCAAAACGATATATATTTTGTTATATGGGCCGATCTGAAAATTTGTGAAATGGGCCAAGATGATATTCTGGTTAATGGGCCAATTTGATAAATTGTCATAATGGGCCATAAATTTTTGTAAGAAATATTTGAATACATTGTTGTGAATTGTTATGCATTATATACATGTTTTGCATGGGATGGGATAATAATGAAGAGAAGTTCTGGTAGCTCTGCTACATAAATCTGGTGGCTCTGTCACAAATCTGAAAAATGGCAATGCCATGTAAATTCTGTTAATCTGGTGGCTTGTCCACAAATTTGATATAAATGGCTTAATGCCTACGTTTGGTGTGTTGGGCGGGGTGGGTGACTAAAGATCACCCAACAGTGTGTTGGTTGGTACGGATGGTGTGTAGCGGATGGAAAACTAGGTTTGGTTTGGGAATTGCATTTCATATGCATATTATATTCGATACATTTTATTATTATGAATGGGCTTGGCCCAAATAATGGCTTAATGGATTTTTGCCCAGTGGACAACGGTAAGTGGGTTACACATTGAGTTCTAGTAACTCACCCCGTTTTCCTTATCCCTTTCTGTAATGATCAATGATGGAGACTTGGGTCGTGGATGTCTTGGTGGAGGCCATACTTAAAAACGGTTAAATTTGGAATTTGGATTTCTTTTAATACTTTTAATTACTTTGCTATTTTGAATTAAGGTTGTAATAAGGCCTCTGGATTAATTTTTGTTTTGTTTATTGTTCGATGAATTCATATACTACTTTAAGTATTTCAAATTTGGGATTATATTTTTTAAAAAACTTAAATAAACGTTTTATTCAAAAATGAATATATAAAAAGGATTTCATAATAATTTTCATATTTTTAACTCAGAAAATTACTCTTAAGATTTTCATCAATTCTTTTGGAAAAATATTTTTAATTTCTTTTGAAATTTTCTCAATCATTAACAATATTTTCAAAATTACGATTTATAAGATCTTACATCTCAAATTGTCGATTTATCAATCAAATCTTTTACTCAATAAATACTTCGTCAAAATTTTGAAATCTGTTTTACTTACAAAGGAATCAATGTATATTTATTTTGTGTGACATGTCAAATCTAGCCTTAACGCATAGGTCGGGTTTGGGATGTTACATTTTATGGTATCAGAGCCCGGTTCAAAACTCGGCTGTGGTTTGGGTTCAAAAATATTTTTAAAAGCCGCTTTAAATTTTTTTTGACATATGTTTTAAATGAACTATGGCACCACGGGTATCCGGCACCAAGTCAAGTAAGTGTATGTTATTGTATGATTATGATTATTTTGATATGACTATAGGAACACTCTAGAACTTTTAGTTTTAGATGTTGAAACTATAGAGATTGAGACTATAGGATGCGTTTACGAAAACGACTTTACTTCTTATACCTCATAAAATATTGTTTAATAAATATCGAAATAGTATACTGATTCATAAGACTTTTAATCAGATTAGATCGAATTAGCTAATATGAGCGCTAGAGGACGTGGACGTGGTAGACGTGGCCATGGTAGAGGCCGAGGTGCTAGGGTTGCGTCTGAAGCGTCGGGACATATGCCGGAAATGGATGCACCTGCATCACCCGGGACTGAAACTGGATCACATGACCGTATAAGGGAGGACATTGCCTTGTCCCAAGCAATGTTGCGAGTCTTAGAAAGGGTTGCTGGGGCTAGAACTAGGCCAGCAGCTCGTGGATCAATTTCAAAACGACTTAGATCAAGTGGTGCCGAGGTTTTTAGGGGTGTCTCGAGTGTAGCCCCAAATGTAGTGGAGTATTGGCTCGAGGCAGTGGAACGGATCATGGATTACTTGGAGTACACCACCGAGCAGAAACTGAGAGGAGCTGTGTCCTTGTTGAGAGACGAGGTGTATCAATGGTGGCTTACTGTTCGGGAGGGCACTCAGGCTGGTCTCGTTACTTGGGATTTCTTCAAAACTTCATTTCAAGGAAAGTATGTTGGGGCTAGCTATGTGGATGCCCGAAGGAAGGAGTTCCTTAATCTGGTTCAAGGAAGTAAGACCGTGGCAGCTTACGAAGCAGAATTTCTACGTCTGAGTCGTTACGCCCGAGGTATTGTGCCAACTGACTATGAATGCTGCGTGCGTTTCGAGGATGGGTTGAGTGATGAGTTGCGGGTATTGATAGCTCCACAACAAGAAAAGAATTTTGCCACACTTGTGGAGAAAGCCAAGATAGCGGAGGAGGCTAAGAACTCAGAGCGGCAAAATTGAGAAAGAGATAGAGGCAAGAGCAAGAGGGACTTTAAGTACTCGGGTCCTACTAGAAGGTTTCAGAAGAGGCCCATGAATGATGAGCCAGCTCAAGCTAGAGCACTAGCTGCTACCAATCAGATACAACCATGTGCTGACTGTGGAAGACGACACCCGGGTAAATGCTGGAAGGGAACCGGTGGTTGTTTCAAATGTGGTTCTAAGGACCATCAGCTTAAGAATTGTCCTCGACGGACTGTTCCGACTCAGAAAGCTCGTAACTATGATGCATAGCCAGCTAGAGGCGCTCAGCAGCCACCGAGAGGCTGTGGGCTAGGTCGAGGTGGTAATGGCGGAGGACGAGGTCAGGGTGCACCGGGTAGAGGTACTGGTTTCTGGGGTAACGCGGAGGCGAGACAGCCAGGGCTGGTTTATGCGGTCAGACGCCGAGAGAATGGCGATGCACCTGACGTGATAACTGGTACGTTCTTCATATCTGATGTACCTGTTACTGCTTTGATAGATATCGGATCCACCCATTCGTATGTTGCTAGTGCTGTATCTGGAAACCTGAACATTAGATTTGAGATTTCTGCTAGAGAGATGACGGTAATTAGTCCTTTAGGATAGTCTGTGATAGTAAATAAATTGTTTAGAGATGTACCCTTAGAAGTATAAGGAGAAACATTTTTGGCGGACTTGATGGAACTGCCTTTCGGTGAGTTCGACCTTATTTTGGGCATGGACTGGTTGGTGAAACACTGTGCGAACTTGGATTGTGCTGCAAAGCGGATGACGATAAGAACTTCGGAAGATAAAGAAGTGGTGATGATAGGTGAAAGGAAAAATTATCTATCGAATGTGGTATCTACTTTAAAGGCAGAAAGGTTGGTGCAAAAAGGGTGTGGAGCATTCCTAGCCTTCATCAGTGCGTTGGATGCCAAGGAATTGTCGGTGGAAGGTGTTAGAACAGTGAAGGAGTTTTCAGACGTTTCTCCCGAAGAACTTCCTGGATTGCCTTCGGATCGGGAGGTAGAGTTTGGCATTGAATTATTGCCAAGAACGGCTCCGGTGTCCATTGCTCCATATAGAATGGCGTCGAAAGAGTTGGCAGAGCTTAAAGCTCAAATTCAGGAGTTGTTGGATCGGGGATTAATTCGACCGAGTGTGTCACCGTGGGGAGCACCGGTCTTGTTCATCAAGAAGAAGGATGGGTCGATGCGTATGTGCATCGATTATAGGCAATTGAATAAATTGACGATCAAGAATAGGTATCCGCTTCTTGAGAGTCGATGATCTGCTTGACCAATTGCGAGGAGCTTCGGTTTTCGAAGATAGATTTGAGATCGAGTTATCACCAGCTTAAGGTTAAGGAGGCGGATATTCATAAGACGGCGTTCCGAACTCGTTATGAACATTATGAGTTCTTGGTGATGCCGTTTGGGTTGACCAATGCACCGGCTGCATTTATGGACATGATGAATCAGGTCTTCCAACCCTATTTAGATCGGTTTGTAGTGGTGTTCATAGATGACATCTTGGTATATTCGAAGAATGAGGAAGAGCATGATTCACATCTGCGAATAGTATTGCAAATATTGCGGGAGAAGCAACTTTATGCCAAATTCAGTAAGTGTCAATTTTGGCTGAAGGAAGTGACCTTCTTGGGACATGTTGTGTCGGCCAAAGGAATTAGAGTTGATCCCCGGAAAGTAGAGGCCGTTTTGGATTGGAAACTACCAAAGTCAGTGGCCGAAATTTAGAGTTTCTTAGGGTTGGCTGGTTATTATCGGTGTTTTGTTGAGGGGTTTTCATTGATTGCTACACCCCTAACTAAACTGTTGCACAAGGGAGTACCATTTGTGTGGTCAGATCAACAGCAAGAAGGTTTCGAGAAATTGAAGAAGATTCTGACGGAAGCGCCAGTACTGATTCAACCTGAGGCTGGAAAAGAGTTTATTGTTTACTGCAATGCGTCACACACGGGCTTGGGATGTGTGTTGATGCAAGGTGGAAAAGTGGTGGCTTATGCATCTCATCAGTTAAGGCCGCATGAAGTGAATTATCCCACTCATGATTTGGAGTTGGCTGCAGTGGTGTTTGCTTTGAAGATTTGGAGACACTATCTATACGGTGAGAAGTCGATCATTTATACAGATCATAAGAGTCTAAAGTACCTTCTTACCCAAAAGGAGTTGAACTTAAGACAATGGAGTGGATAGAATCATTGAAGGATTATGACTTCTCAATCGAATATCATCCCGGAAAGGCTAACGTGGTGGCAGACGCGTTGAGTCGTAAGGTGATATCGGATTTGAGAACGATGTTCGCTCATCTCAGCTTGTATGAAGATAGTAGTCTGCTAGCCGAACTTCAGGTGAAGCCTGCGTGGGTAGGTCAGATTAAGGAAAAGCAGTTATCAGATCAAAAGTTGGGTTCCTTATTTCAGCTAGTGGAACGTGGTGTGAAGAGGGATTTTGGAATGAATAATGATGGAGTATTGTGTTTCCGTGGAAGAGTTTGTATGCCTAAAGATTCGGAATTGAGACAAATGATTCTCCGAGAGGCGCATAGTAGCCCATATGCTATGCATCCCGGGGGAAATAAAATGTATCAAGACCTCCGTGAGCAGTATTGGTGGCCAGGGTTAAAACAGGAGGTTACTGAATTCGTGAGTAGGTGCTTAACATGTCAACAAGTGAAGGCGAAACATCAATTGCCGCCGGGATTGCTACAATCGGTGAAGATTCCCTTATGGAAATGGGAACGGATAACGATGGAATTCGTTAGTGGGCTACCCTTATCGCCTACTAAGAAAGATTTGGTAATAGTGGATCGATTGACGAAGACTGCCCATTTCCTACCTGTTCTTACGGATTACTCATTGCAGAAGTTGGCCAAGTTGTACGTAGCAGAGATTGTGAGGTTACATGGGGTACCAGTGTCTATTATTTCGGACAGGGACCCTAGGTTTACATCACGGTTTTGGAAATCCTTACATGAACCTTTGGGAACCAAGCTTAATTTCAGCACGGCATTCCATCCTCAGTCAGATGGTCAGTCGGAGAGAGTAATCCAGATTCTGGAAGACATGTTAAGGGGCTGTGTGATTGACTTCAGGGGTAGTTGGGAGGATTTCCTACTGTTGGCAAAGTTTGCTTATAACAATAGCTACCAATCCAGTATCCAGATGGCACCCTACGAGGCATTTTATGGTCGTAAGTGTCGTACTCCTACTTGTTGGACTGAATTGAGGGATCGACAGTTACTGGGTCCTGAGCTGATATCAGAGACGGAGGAAAAGGTAAAGGTAATTCGGGCACGGTTAAAGGAAGCTTCGGATAGACAAAAATCGTATGCGGATCTGAAGCGTAAGGATATTGAGTTTGCGGAGGGAGATCAAGTCTTTCTAAAGGTCTCACCTTGGAAGAAGATCTTCAGATTTGGAAGGAAGGGCAAGTTGAGCCCTAGGTTCATCGGACCGTACCGTGTGTTGAAGCGTGTTGGGCCAGTGGCTTATCAGCTTAAGTTACCTTCGGAGTTGAGTCAGATACATAGTGTATTTCATGTCTTAATGTTAAGGCGTTACCGATCGGATCCATCTCATATAGTATCGGTAGAAGAAATTGAGATAAGACCTGATTTGTCGATCGAGGAGGAACCAGTGCAAATTCTAGATCGAGACGTTAAGGTACTGAGAAGGAAGACTGTGCCGTTAGTCAAAGTTTTATGGTGCAATCATGGATCGGAGGAAGCTACATGGGAGCCTGAGGACGTGATTCGGCAGCAATATCCTCACCTCTTTTAATCAGGTAAATTTTGAGGACGAAATTTTCTTTAAGGGGGGTAGAATTGTAACATCCTAAAATTTGGAAATTTATGTGTTGCATTGTTTTTGGTGTTAAGCTAGTTAAATTATTAATTGTGTATGTTTAGGAAGTCCTGAGAAGGCTCGGGTTTATTTGGACCTAGTAAAACTTTTGGCATTTAGCACTTTAAGGAGATGGAGTAAGTGACCTTAAAGCATATGGAAATAAATGAGTAAATAACTAGCATAAGTGAGCATATGGTAAAGAGGTTATGGCGCCACATGTATTACCTTGAGGGAAGAAGTTTGAATCCCTTTGTGTGCATTTTGACTTTTATTTTTGCATTCCTTCCTTAAAGTGTCGGCCAAGGAGTATTTATGGTAAGGTGGACTTCTTTATTTTTGGTAAGGTGGCTAAAAGAATAAGGCAAGGTTGAGGTTGGGGAAAGGAATCAAAAGAAATAGGTAAGTAAGGGGAACAAGAGGCTTATTTCGTGGATAGCGTTTTGGAAAGTTTGGGTGGACAAACTTTTATCCTAGGGGGGATGAATGTGGACGGTTTGGGGCTAGGGTGATAGCCGAATTTTGTGCTTGATGTTTTGGTGAGACTAAAGTGTTAGTCTTGGTCAAAATACCAATATCATCAATTGTGTCTTTTTCTCAAAACTCCTATCCTCCTAGCCGAATTTGGTCATTGGCAATTGGTAAAATTTTGGTTCTTTTGGCCAATTCCCTATTGGCAACTTTGGTATCATTTCTCTTTTCTCTCCAAACTCCTTTCTCCTCCTTGCCGAACCTACACAACCTTGAGGAGGAATATTCCATTTCTTTCTTTCTTCTTGCCGAATGGATACAAACTCTGAGACCATTTCTTTGTTCACACATCATTCTTGAAAACCGAAACTAATCCATCATTCCTCTTCTTCTTTTCTTTTCGCAAAATCCTCCAAGCATCACTTCCACTCTAATATTTTTTTCACCATAGCCGAATATTGAGTCCACTATTTCTCTATAGCCGAACCTTCCATTCTTTCATTGATCTTCCTTTTTCATTCGAGTTGTCACTCATCCTTGAACAATCGGTAAGTACTCTTTTCAATTCTTTTTATTTTCTTCTTTCTATTGCTGAATCCATATGTTGGCTTGGGAGGGTCTTTTGACCGAAATCATCACTTATTTCTCTTAGACAATATCCCTTTCTTCTTCGTAGTGATATTGTGGAAGGCCGAACCTTCATTCTTCCGAAGTCATCGCATTAACGCTAGAAGTCGGTTCTAAAATCTTTAAGGTAAGTGTTATTCAAGGATTCTATAAATCATTCTTTATTCGATAAGATGGTGTTGATTAACCGATATTATTTATAGGGGTTAAATTGCTCAATCTACCAAATCATTGGTCACTCGGAAATTAATGGTAAGCCGATCTTCACCATTTCGATAGTCCATATTTTATTGTAATACCGATTGTTTAAGATCTAACCGAATGGTGACTTGTGGTACCGATTCGAATGGGAAGTCGAGTGGAGATCTCAAAAGGAGCGGATTAACGATCCCTACTCGTAAATTCAAATGAACGGCCGTTTCGGCGATTCGAGACTTTCCTCCAGGTTGTGGACCCTTATCCGGCGAGAATCAATTATTCGAGGTCGTTCACAATTTTGAGCCGTCAGCGATTCGAGATTTCCCACCGGGTTGTGGACCGTCAACAGGGGAAAATCGAAAAATCGTAGTTGTTCACGATCCTGAGGGTAAAATTTTAGATCGTTTGTTTTAAAGTAGATTTATTAAATCGCGTACGTTGACTAATCGGGCGTTATAAAATTTTAGGTGTCGACGATCGAGAGAGCGTAGTGCTTACCGTAACCAGGTGTGTAATCTCACACCGTTTTCTGTGGGTTAGAGATTAATGTCATATCGATAATAAACTGTTTGATTAAAATTGTATTAGAGTAAAACCGGGAAAAATTAGCTTAGATCTCATTTGATAAATTTGATAAAAACGATATATTTTGCTATGTGCGCCAAAACGATATATTTTGCTATGTGGGCCAAAACGATATATTTTGCTATGTGGGCCAAAACGATATATTTTGCTATGTGGGCCAAAATGATATATATTTTGTTATATGGGCCGATCTAAAAATTTGCGAAATTGGCCAAGATGATATTTTGGTTAATGGGCCAATTTGATAAATTGTTATAATGGGCCATAAGTTTTTGTAAGAAATATTTGAATACATTATTGTGAATTGTTATGCATTATATACATGTTTTGCATGGGATGGGATAATAATGAAGAGAAGTTCTGGTAGCTCTGCTACATAAATCTGGTGGCTCTGTCACAAATCTGAAAAATGGCAATGCCATGTAAATTCTGTTAATCTGGTGGCTTGTCCACAAATTTGATATAAATGGCTTAATGCCTACGTTTAGTGTGTTGGCGGGGTGGGTTGACTAAAGATCACCCACAGGTGTGTTGGTTGGTACGGGTGGTGTGTAGCAGATGGAAAACTAGGTTTGGTTTGGGAATTGCATTTCATATGCATATTATATTCAATACATTTTTTTATTATGAATGGGCTTCGGCCCAAATAATGGCTTAATGGATTTTTGCCCAGTGGACAACGGTAAGTGGGTTACACATTGAGTTATAGTAACTCACCCCGCTTTCCTTATCCCTTTCGGTAATGATCAATGATGGAGACTTGGGTCGTGGATGTCTTGGTGGAGGCCATACTTAAAAACGTTAAATTTGGAATTTGGATTTCTTTTAATACTTTTAATTACTTTGCTATTTTGAATTAAGGTTGTAATAAGGCCTCTGGATTAATTTTTGTTTTGTTTATTGTTGGATGAATTCATATACTATTTTAAGTATTTTAAATTTGGGATTATATTTTTTTAAAAACTTAAATAAACGTTTTATTCAAAAATGAATATATAAAAAGGATTTCATAATAATTTTCATATTTTTAACTCGGAAAATTACTCTTAAGATTTTCATCAATTCTTTTCGAAAAATATTTTTAATTTCTTTTGAAATTTTCTCGATCTGTTAACAATATTTTCAAAATTACGATTTATAAGATCTTACATCTCAAATTGTCGATTTATCAATCAAATCTTTTACTCAATAAATACTTTGTCAAAATTTTGAATTCTGTTTTACTTACAAAGGAATCAATGTATATTTATTTTGTGTGACATGTCAAATCTAGCCTTAACGCATAGGCCGGGTTTGGGATGTTACATTTTATGGTATCAGAGCCCGGTTCAAAACTCGGCTGTGGTTTGGGTTCAAAAATATTTTTAAAGCTGCTTTAAATTTTTTTTGACATATGTTTTATAGGAACTATGGCACCACGGGTATCCGGTACCAAGTCAAGTAAGTGTATGTTATTGTATGATTATGATTATTGTGATATGACTATAGGAACACTCTAGAACTTTTAGTTTTAGATGTTGAAACTATAGAGATTGAGACTACAGGATGCGTTTACGAAAACGACTTTACTTCTTATACCTCATAAAATATTGTTTAATAAATATCAAAATAGTATACTAATTCATAAGACTTTTAATCAGATTAGATCGAATTAGCTAATATGAGCGCTAGAGGACGTGGACGTGGTAGACGTGGCCATGGTAGAGGCCGAGGTGCTAGGGTTGCGTCTGAAGCGTCGGGACATATGCCGGAAATGGACGCTTTCTGCGTCACCGGGGATCAAATCGGATCACATGACCAGTATAAGGAAGGACATTGCCTTGTCCCAAGCAATGTTGCGAGTCTTAGAAAGGGTTCTCGGGCTAGAATCGGCAAGACTCGTGGATCAATTTCGAACGACTTAGATCAAGTGGTGCCGAGGTTTTTAGGGGTGTCTCGGGTGTAGCCCCAAATGTAGCGGAGTATTGGCTCGAGGCAGTGGAATGGATCATGGATGACTTGGAGTACACCACCGAGTAGAAACTGAGAGGAGCTGTGTCCTTGTTGAGAGACGAGGCGTATCAATGGTGGCTTACTGTTCGGGAGGGCACTCAGGCTGGTCTCGTTACTTGGGATTTCTTCAAAACTTCATTTCAAGGAAAGTATGTTGGGGCTAGGTATGTGGATGCCCGAAGGAAGGAGTTCCTTAATCTGGTTCAAGGAAGTAAGACCGTGGCAGCTTACGAAGTAGAATTTCTGCGTCTGAGTCGTTATACCCGAGGTATTGTGCCAACTGACTATGAACGCTGCGTCTGAGTTGCGTATTAGATGCAACGATCACAAAAACATAAAAATCATTAAAAATCGAGCAAAAATAACTTACCAAATCAAACTTCAAAGTGACCGAACCTTCACGCTAATTTCATGGCTTTTTTAATCCCTAATTTTTGGCTAGGAAGATGAATATAAGGCTAATTTGGTTTTTGTTTTATTTATGTTAAGTTTAATTACTAATTTACAATTATAACCTTAATAATAAACCATTTAAAACACATAATAATATGTCCATATATGTCCACTCACAATTAAAATGGTCTAATTACCACTTAAGGACCTTAACTTTAAGGTTCTATAGCTATTTAATACCTTTAACTATTGGAACTCCAATTTTACACTTTATGCGATTAAGTCCTTTTTTATCAAATTAACCACTCAAACAATAAAATTTCTGAACAAAACTTTCACACCATCACATATTCATGCTATAAACATTAAAATAATAAAATAAATATTTTGACCTCAAATTTGTGGTTTCGAAACCACTGTTCCGATTTGACCAAAAACGGGCTATTACAACTCTCCCCCATTAGGGATTTTTGTCCCCAAAAATCTTACCAGTGAATAGGTTAGGGTACTGTTTTCTCATAGCTTCCTCAGGCTCCCACGTAGCCTCTTCAACTCCGTGACATTGCCACAAGAATTTCGTTGTCGAAACCATTTTTTTTGTGTTTTGAAAAACAGGAATCGACTTTAAAAATATGGAGTCGCCGCCAATCCTTTTTGTTTAGGTGTGATCGGGTCACCTATAAAATAAATTTTGGTCTACGAATTTCAAGAAGAAAACGGGTTCGGGAGTCGGTTACGTACGAGGAAGGATTAGCACCCTCCCAACGCCCAAAATTGGTACCAAATTGAGTAATGGATGTCCTAATGTCGAAAAGTTTGAAATGATTTTGAAATTCCGTTTATTTTCAAATTTTTAAATACCTTGAACTGGATATTGAGATTCCCTTGTTCCGAAGGAACAAAGTACCACATCCAGCACGATTGGATATGACAATTTGAGTCCTCGAATTCAAGATCATCCCAAAATTCTCGAAGCTCATGTATTGAAATTTTGAAAAGGTATTTGTTTATTTGGACAAACAAAAAACCGAAACCCAGCACGATTGGGCACAATTTCTTCAAATTTCCAAACTCACAAATATTACCTTATTTCGAAAATATGGACAAAATTTGAAAGGATATTCGTTTATTTGGTCAAACAAAAAACTGAAACCCAGCACGATTGGGCACGATTTCTTCGAATTTCCAAACGCACAAATATTACCTTATTTCGAAAATATGGACAAAATTTGAAAGGATATTCGTTTATTTGGTCAAACAAAACCAAACCCAAAGACGATTGGGCACGATTTCTTCGAATTTCCCAACGCACGAATATTACCTTATTTTGAAAATATGGACAAAATTTGAAAGGATATTCATTTATTTGGTCAAACAAAAACCGAAACCCAGCACGATTGGGCACGATTTCTTCGAATTTCCAAACGCACAAATATTACCTTATTTTGAAAATATGGACAAAATTTGAAAGGATATTCGTTTATTTGGTCAAACAAAAAACCGAAACCCAGCACGATTGGGCGCGATTTCTTCGAATTTCCAAACGCACAAATATTACCTTATTTCGAAACTTTAAGTAAAAATGATTTTAAAGCTCAAATAGTGTTAAAACATGATGTTTTTAAGTGAATATAATGTGATGGCATAATAACATACAATATGGACCAATTATTTACAAATGAAATACAATGCAATTGAATCTCAAACAACAAATAAATATAAAACGAGAATTAAAACACACATAATGGCAATAATTATCAAACATTGGATCAATGATAAGCAAAATAATATGAGTAATAAAATACATACATCAACAATATTACGAAATCAATAGAATAATTTTAATACTAATTATGCAATTCTTTAAAACAAGAAACATAAAAATATTTTAAGTTAAACATTTATATAATAAATAAAAATATACAAATGATATATAAAAGTAATTGGAATAGATAAATACATAGTTTTAAAATAAGATCTTTAAATGAGCAATTATATTTATATAAATTTAAAATAAAATATATGCATAGATAGATTTAAAAGAAAATACATGCATAAATAATATGAAATTAATAATAAATACAATTATAACAATAATAATATCACAAGTAGTAATAATAATAATAATAATAATAGTAGTAGTAGTAGTAGTAGTAGTAGTATTAAAATAATGATTATAATAGTAGGATAATGATAGTAATACTTGATTAATAATAGTAATAATAATAATATCAATAATAATGAGAATTTAAAATAATAGTAATAATAAGGTAATAAAAATCACAAAAGGGATAAAAAGGGACGAAATTGGAATTAAAACAGAATCAAAGGGTTAATTTACAAACAAACAAAACTATTAAAACAACATTGAGGACTAAAATATAACGCGCGTCAACGAATGGGGATCAAAAGTGAAAATACCCAAGTTCCTAAAACGCGGCGTTCAAGGTCAGACTAATCTAAAAATAGCGCACAATCTTTGGGCAAAAATTAAAAAAAAAAAAACAAAAGGAAATAAAAGAAAGCTTAATTAAATTTTAACATAAAACAAAGGGACCGAGTGCGCAATTATACCACCACGCAAAAACGCGCGGATCCCATCAGTGTCGGGTCGGGCTGAATCGGGTCATGGCCCATACGACACCGTTTTGGAACCAATGAATCAGGCCCCAAACGGTGTCGTTTCAGACTAACTATGAGAATGAAAATAAACCCTAGATTACTAATACTCAGCCATTCTGAAAAATAATGAAAAAATAGGAACAAAAAGCCTTCATTTCCCCTTTCAGCCGCCGCCAGAGATTTTTCCCGAATCCCATTGCTCCACTAGAAATAGTGGTTAACGACGTGCATAGGTCCGACTCAGAACCAAGGTTCAAGCGATGAGACTATTTCAACGCCGAAATCCTCTCCAGAAACTCCAATCTCGACGAAGGAGGAGAAGATCTCAGCGATCCACTAACGAAGGTATATCCCTCCTTTTCTTTTTCTGATTTTTACCCTAGCAAACACAAAACAAAGATTCAGAATAAGAAAGCAAAAGAAAAAGGTTCTTGAAAACTGAAAATCACCTCTCAGAATTGTTCTCTGTATTCGAAAAATCGTGAAGACCTACAATAGTTTGTTTTCGGGCCTTTTAAAGGTCGAAATAAAATTAAAAATAAAAAAAATACAACTGCCTCTTTTCTTTTTTTTTGCTGCTATTTGTTTGCTGTTGTTTGTCCTTGTTTTCGCAGGTACAGTGGCCAGCTGTGGCTGTACGGAGGCCGTACGCGGAGAGGCGTGGCGTGCATGTGTGGGGCTGCGGCGCGTATGGAGGATTGCGGCTCGGGCTGATTCCAGAACCCTCTAGGGTTTCTGGAACATCGAAAATATTGGGCCATTTGGGCCTGCAAAGTTTTGGGTTTGAATTTTTTTTGGGCTGGTTCAGGAATTGGGTTGGGGTTTCTGTAAATGGGTTATGGACTTTATTATTTTTTGACTTTCTGTTTGCTTTCTGGTTTTGTTTGGTTAATGAGCCAGAATTAGAATTGGGCTTGTATTTTTTTTTATTTTGGACTGATGGACTGTTGTTGATTGGTTTTTTAATTGTGTTTTCGTTTTGGTTTTATGCTTTGTTTGGCTAATTAGTTATGGCATGGGCTCGGGCAAATTTTGGGCCCTACAGTACTGTTTTCTCATAGCTTCCTCAGGCTCCCACGTAGCCTCTTCAACTCCGTGACGTTGCCACAAGAATTTCACTAAAGCTATGCGTTTATTTCTCAACTCTTTGATCTCTCGAGCCAAAATTCTGATCGATTCTTCATTGTACGTAATATCAGGCTGAATCTCAATCTCTGACGGAGAAATCACATGTGAGGGATCCGATCGATATCGACGCAACATCGACCCATGAAAAACATTGTGGATTTTCTCTAAATCAATTGGTGAAGCTAGTCGATATGCCACTGGCCCTATTCGTTCAATAATCTCATAAGGCCCGATGAAACACGGATTCAACTTGTCTTTACGACTGAAATGAAGTATTTTCTTCCACGGAGATACTTTCAGAAACACTTTGTCACCGATTTGAAATTTTATATCTTTTCGTTTCAAATCCGCATATGATTTCTGACGATCTGAAGCTGCTTTCAAACAGTCGTGAATTACTTTCACTTTCTCTTTGTTTTCTCTAACCAAATCAACCCCGTGAATCTGTTTCTCGCTAAGATCGGTATAATACAATGGAGTTCGGCATTTGCGACCATACAATGCTTCGTACGGTGCCATCTTTATGCTCGATTGAAAGCTTTTATTATACGCAAATTCAACCAGCGGAAAATATTTCTCCCAATTGCCTTCGAACTCTAAAACACAACATCGGAGCATATCTTTGAGAATCTGAATTACTCTCTCAGAATGACCGTCGGTTTGCGGATGATAAGCTGTACTAAAATTCAACTTTGTACCCAGAGCTTCTTGGAATTTCTTCCAAAACCGCAACGTAAATCTCGGATCTCTATCTGAAATAATCGAAACTGGCACCCCGTGCAATCGAACGATCTCAGCAATGTACAATTCAGCTAATCTATTGAGTGAATAATCAGTACGTACCGGGTTGAAATGTTCTGATTTCGTTAATCGATCAACAACAACCCAAATAGCATCTTTCTTTTTCGGAGACAATGGCAATCCCGATACGAAATCCATCGTAAATTTGTCCCATTTCCACTGTATCATCACAGGCTGAAGTAAACCCGAAGGTACTTGATGCTCGGCTTTCACTTACTGACAAATCAAACACTTCGATACAAATTTAGAAATGTCTTGTTTCATACCCAACCACCAATACAATTGTTTCAAATCATTATACATTTTAGTACTCCCCGGTGAACAGATAGGCATCCACTGTGTGCTTCATACAAAATTTTTTGAATAAGCTCAAAATTTCTCGGTACACAGATTCTATTTCGAAACATTAAACAATTATCAGCTCCGATTTGGTACACTGAATCACTATTCAACTCGCATTGCACTCTTTTAGTTTGCAATTCACTGTCACCTTTCTGAGCTTCACAAATCTACTGAAAAAATACTGGTTTAGCTTTTAACTCAGCTAAAATTGAACCATCATCAGATAATGTCAACTGTGTATTCATTGCTCTCAAGGAAAACAACGATTTTCTACTCAAAGCATCTGCGACTACATTCATTTTTCCCGGGTGATAATCAATCAGTAACTCATAAAATTTTAGTAGCTCAAGCCATCTCCGTTGTCGCAAATTCAAATCTTTCTAAGTCATAATATACTTTAAGCTTTTATGGTCAGTGAAGATGTGGCATTTTTCACCGTACAAATGATGACGCCAAATTTTCAATGCAAAATCGTGCGTCGGATGGTTCTTTTCATGCGGTTTCAACTGTCTGGAGGCATAAGCTATCACTTTTCCCTCCTGCATCAACACACAACCCAAACTATTCAATAACGCGTTGCTGTAAATCATAAATTCTTTACCCAATTCTGGTTGAACTAACACTGGTGCCTCAGTTGACAATACTTTCAATTGATCGAAGCTTTGTTGACATTTTTCAAACCATTCAAACTTTACACCTTTTTGTAGTAATCTATTCATCGGTGTAGCAATAATCGAGAACCATTTAACAAAACGTCGATAGCAACCGGCTAAACCCAAAAAACTTCTGACCTTGGATACATTTCTAGGTGGTTTCTAGTCAATAACTGCAGAAATCTTGCTTGGATCAACTCGAATGCCATCCGCCGAAACAATATGTCCCAAAAATTCGACTTCCCAGAGCCAAAACTCACACTTACTAAATTTAGCATACAGTTGCTTATCTCTCAAGGTTTGCAACACAATCCTCAAATGCTCGGCATGCTTAGACTCATCTCGTGAATAGATCAGAATGTCGTCAATAAACACAACAAAAAATCTATCTAAAAACGGTCTAAAGATTCGATTCATTAAATCCATAAAAATGGCAGGAGCGTTAGTTAGTCCAAAAGGCATAACAAGGAATTCGTAGTGTCCGTACCTTGGTCTAAATGCAGTTTTCGGCACATCTGAGTCTTTAACTCGCAACTGATAATAGCCAGATCTCAAGTCAATCTTTGAAAACACAATTCCACCTTTCAACTGGTCAAACAAATCATCTATTCTTGGATACGGATACTTATTCTTTATCATAACTTTGTTGAGCTGACGATAGTCAATACACATTCTCATTGATCCATTTTTCTTCTTTACGAACAATACAGGCGCACCCCAGGGCGAAAAACTCGGTCGTGCAAAACCTCTATCTGTTAACTCTTGCAACTGAGCTTTCAACTCTTTCAACTCTATCGGAGCCATTCTATACGGAGCTATAGATATTGGTGAAGTTCCCGGTACTAACTCAATGGAAAACTCAACCTCTCTGACTGGTGGCAACCTAGGCAATTCTTCTAGAAATACATCCGAATATTCACAAACTACAGGCACCGATTCAATCTTCTTTTCAAACACCTTGGTATCTAAAACATATTCTAGGTACGCGTCACAACCTTTTCTAACATATCTCTGAGCCGACATCGATGAAATCACTATTGGCAATCCACCCGACTCATCAGATTCAATCCAATGAATTTCATTATTCTGACACTTCAATTCTATAGTCTTTCATCTACAGTTCACTACGGCATCATGTAGAGTCAACCAATCCATACCCAGAATCACGTCGAACTCATCAAATGGAAAAAGCATCAAGTCAGCCGAAAAATAGTAACCCCAGGTCATTAAAGGACAGTTCTTGCATGCTTTGTCAACTAGAACATACTTGCCTAAGGGGTTCGATACTTTAATCACAAATTCTGTAGACTCAACACGAAATTTCTTACTAGATGCTAAATTCTCATATACATACGAATGTGTTGATCCAGGATCAATTAAAGCAACCACGTTAGTGTCGTAAAGAGAGAATGTACCAGTAATAACATCTGGTGACGACGCTTCTTCGCGAGCGCGAATAACGTAGGCTCTGGCAGGTGCTCTAGCTTCGAATCTCACAGCAGATTCCTTTGCCACCCCTCGACTACCACTCACATTCCCAGCATTTCTTGATGGTCTTCCTCTAGTCGACATATTACTCGGTCTCACATTCTAAGGTCTATCTTTCTCAATCATCTCAGGATAGTCTTTAATAAAATGATCTGGTGAGCCATATTTGAAACAAGCTTTAGTACTCTTATTCCAGCATTCACCAAAATGTCTTCTCCCGCACTGTTGACACTTGGGTTTGTTATTTCTCACACTGCCAACACTCGAGACAGAAGTAGCTTGAGCTTTAAAATTCACAGGTTGATTTCCATGATCTTTATTCTAGTATCCCAATGATGAATTAGATCTACTATATGAATCTCAGAATTTCTTTGATGAAGAATGAAAAGGTTTATTCATCGATCTTTTTCTCGAATCTCTAGCCTCTGAATCAGCTTTCTTCTTTTCTCGGCTAAAGTCTTCGGCTTTGCAAGCCCGATCAACTAACACAACAAATTCTTTTAAATCTAAAATCCCAACCAGAAGTTTAATGTCTTCGTTCAGCCTATCAATAAACCGCTTGCACATTATCTCTTCAGTAGAAATATACTCTCGAGCATACTTGCTTAACCGTACGAATTTTCTTTCATATTCGGTTACAGTCATGCGACCTCGTTTCAACTCTAAAAACTATTTATGCTTTTGATCCAGAAACCGTTGACTGATGTATTTCTTTCAGAATTTAGCCTGAAAGAATTCCAAGGTAACTCTCTCCCTCGGCACCACGGATACTAACGTATTCCACCACTGATATGCGGCGTCTCTCAAAAGTGATATGTCACCTTTTAAACATTCAGCCGGTGTGCAAGACAGCTCATCAAACACTCGAATCATATTTTCAAGCCAAAATTCTGCTCTCTCAGGATCATCATCAACATTAGCTCTGAATTCTTTAGCCTCGTGCTTACGGATGTTATCAACTGGAGGCTTATTCAATCTTAAAAGCTTGACTCCTTGAGGAACTACAGGAACCGGTTGGGGATTAGGAGGGTGGAGGTTGTTGAGCAGCCGGGTTTGTACGAATATGTTGAGTGAACCATTCGTTCATCATTTGAAAGAAGGCTTCTTTAGCCTCTCCTCCCTGGCTACCCGTTAAGGGTCCAAAATTAGATAGCGTTGTCCCTTGAGTGGGAGCGGGCGCATTACTTTCAACCTCATCAGCTATCGCTCGATTGAGATCCATTTTCTATATAAAAACACATTTTAAAATGTCAAGAGTCATCACACTATCACAGTTTATATATGGCATGTAGAGATAGACTCTCACACACGCTACGTTAGTCCTAGAATCAACTAAACCGTAGCTCTGATACCAATAAATGTAACACCCCTTACCCATATTTAACGCCAGAATAGGGTTACAGAATATTATCGAACATACAACACATTTAAACATACTTTTCTCATATATTTAATCAATACATGCAATCATTATTCAATCTCAATCACTTTGTCCCTAATACGAGCCAATGAGGCCCTAAACATGCATTGCAAGTGATTCAGAACCAAACCGATAACTCTAGTAACTTTTAGGAAACTTTGAAAAATTTTCTCAAAACAGGGGACACACGCCCATGTAACCAAGCCGTGTGTCTCACACGACCACTAGACACGCCCATGTCACAGGCCGCGTGGACATTCGAAATGGGAACACATGGCCGTGTCCCAGCCCGTGTCCTACCCCGTGTCCAAACAAGTGAGGTTACTGACTTGGGTCACACGGCCAACCACACGCTCGTGTGTCTAGCCCGTGTGCCCTTCGAAGTGGCCACACACGCCCATGTCTCAGGCCGTGTGCTAGGCTATTCCGAACCTGTAGGATATACTGACTTATGCAACACCGCCAAGTCACACGCCCGTGTGTGAGACCGTGTGGAGCATACTGACTTCACTTCAATTTCAACACCAGGGGACACACGGTCGTGTATCATGACGTGTGTCACACACGGCTGAGACACACGGCCGTGTCTCTACCTGTGTGGATAAAAATAGGCTATTTACTAAGCCAATTTGCCACCCACAAACTCATGTACCTAAGCAACCCAAATAGCACCAAATTTATAGCACAATAGAACATCTATTCTAGCCACATTCAAGACAATTTCATACCATTTCAAATACTAATAACTAACATGTTTATAACTTATATTTTTCTCAAGCAAAACATACCAAAACATATACGCCAACCATACATGATTTTGTACCATTTCACAAGCATGTTACCAATTCCACAAATTCAATTCAAATCCAACATCAACTAATTAACCTTTACTATGACAATATCCATAAGCTTCATAACAAGCCATTCATGAACTTAAATATCAACCATAATGCACATATAAACACATAACCAAATCCACCAAATTAAGCAAAATCTCATGGCTATATTTACAAACCAAAACATATATATTTACAAGCCATTTTAAATGACCAAAATCATTATCAACCCATGATCAAAATGACTCAAAATACCTATACATGCCATATACTCAAAATACCAAAGTTCAAAGGTACCAAGTGATAGGTGGTAGTGTGAAACAATCTCCGACGATCCCCAAAGTGCTATATCATGTTCCGAAGCCAACTCACTGTATCCCCTAATGACACGTCACTAGTATCCTAAACTATTCCTAAGGTTCAACCGGGATTTCGAATGTCAAATCGTCGTCGAGTCACTATCGTTCATATCCACAGTCTCGTATTTACAATTCATACAATATCAAAGTATATAAAAATACATTATAATGAAATTTATCACATACGAACTTACCTCAGATGCTAAAATGGTGAATCGAGTCGATTAATCGATAGCTTTATCTTTTCCCCGTTCCAAGTCCGTATTTCTTCTATCTTGATCTAAATATAATCAAAATTAACTTATTTAATCATCTATTCATTCAACTTAGTCCAAAACACACTTTAAAACACATTTACACTTTTGCCCCACATATTTCACGTTTTCCACAATTTAGTCCTTATTTCATAAAATCACAAATTAATGAAATTCACAATAGACCCATGCTAGCCGAATTACCATAATGCCCCTAGCATCCCATAATTTTCATTTATTTCACATTTTAACCACTAACTTTACACATTTCACAATTTAATCCCTATTTTGCATTTTCACTAAAAATTTCTTAACAAAACTTACTTAACTATCAACAACTATTCAAAATCTATCATCAAACTTCAAAAATCATACATATTCATCAATGGAATCATTCAAAATCTTTAACATTTTTGCAAAATAGTCCCTGGGCTAGCTAGTACTAGATGCAATGATCACAAAAACATAGAAATCACTAAAAATCGAGCAAAAATCACTTACCTAATCAAACTTCAAAGTGATCGAACCTTCAAGCTAATTTCATGGCTTTTCTAATCCCTATTTTTTGGCTAGGAAGATGAATATAAGGCTAATTTGGTTTTTCTTTATTTATGTTAAGTTTAATTACTAATTTACAATTATAACCTTAATAATAAACCATTTAAAACACATAATAATATGTCCATATATGCCCGCTCACAATTAAAATGGTCTAATTACCACTTAAGGACCTTAACTTTAAGGTTCTATAGCTATTTAATACCTTTAACTATTGAAACTCCACTTTTACACTTTACTCGATTAAGTCATTTTTATCAAATTAACCACTCAAACGATAAAATTTCTAAACAAAAATTTCACACCATCACATATTCATGCTGTAAACATTAAAATAATAATAAAATAAATATTTTGGTATCAGATTTGTGGTTCCAAAACCACTGTTTCGATTTGACCAAAAATGGGCTGTTAAATTTACTCATATCTATGAACCTTCTTATACAAGTTTGTATGTATGAGTTTGCATAGAAGAATCTGTATGTAGAAATCTACACGTAATTGCTCGTGGGATTGTTTTCTAAGTTAATCTAAAATGAATCTCTCAACTCGGTGGGTTTTCTATTAAGATTGTATGCAACAAGTTTGTACGACGAGACTATATGTTTCATGATCTTTCATAGGAGGAATTCTCATGTATGATGTACTGCTCCTTGACCGACTGTTTAATGTTACAGCAATAATGTGCAAGCATACACTGTCGATGCAAGTATAATAGACATATGTGAGTCTGTCGGATATCGATCCCACAGGGATGGTTGTCTTTTGTCTATTAATGTCGGTGTAATAACTAGATAGAAACGAGATAAATTGTGAGGATGGTTTTCGGAGCAATAACTTGAAAAAAAATAAAATAAATATGATAATGATAATGTGGGATCCCCAACATGAATCTTCAGTAGAATACTAAGTGCTCACAAGGTATAAAAGGATAGGTGATTGTTGAGGCAATAAATTTCAATATATATCTTACCAAGCGTCACTCCTCTATTTAATCTGAGACTTAAACATGCACATTAACCCCACCTTTCGATGATGGAAATATGGCACTATTAAGAGCAAGTGGACTAAATTCCTCTAATCCTCACTCAACTTTCGTTGTAATGCTTGTTGGCTTTAACTGTCACTACACTTTCCAGTGTCAGTGACTGCAATAACACTTCTGTGTTAATAAACATTCAAACCCCAAGATTAAACAATAAAAGCAAGATTGAATAAGATAACATTTAACCAAGAATTCATGTGTACTTTCATAAAAATAGAAAATGGAGAGTAATCACCAGCATTTAGAAAGAAATAAGAAAGAATCGAGTTGAGAATAATATTCCTAGACAACTCGTCTGAATCTCTCTATTCCCTCTCGTCTCGCACTTAGGTCTCCTCGTCAGAAGCTAATCTGCATCAATTTTCATGTTGGCTCATCCGTGAGAGGCTTAAGCTGCCATAGCCACAATCTTCAAGGTAGGATGAAAAAGATGATTGTTAAGAAAAAGTTCTCCCCCCCTTTTTTTTCTTCTCACGTCAACATTTTATTTCCTCCTCCAACAGTACAAGTGTCCTTTCCTTAGAATTATTCTGTCCTTGTATGTACAGGTTGGTTATACCAGACTGGACAGCTCACGCATTTTTAGTTCTTATCCGAACAGCTGTCAGGTGCGGCGATAATTCTGGACGCAATTTGGAACTAACTCATGCAGCGACATTAATGCAAAAAGATAGCAAAATTAAGGATAAAATAGGATGGGATTCATTGAGTTATAAAATGCAATTTACTAAACTGAAAATGCTAAAATATATGCTAAGGATAACTAAATGGGAACAATTTAACCAATAAGTAAGGAGGAAAACCTATGTTCTTCCTAGTGCTATCACACCCCCAAACTTGAGTTTTTACTTGTTCTCAAGTAAGACAAAAACTAGCAAGGCTACAAAACTTTTACTAAGGCAAATGATTATTCTAGCAACTTGAACCCTCTAAATTCCCAATGAATGAATCACATTCAGATGAAAGAATATTTTATCACAATACATAAGCTCGAATGAATAAGGTTGCAACTTCATCAATGCTAGCATCATGCTTCAAACCCTAAGTTCTATCTATCAACACAACATTTATTATACAATACTAAGTATTTATATATTATATATATATATATTTAGAATAAGGGATATCGTTGCATTATTGTACCCTTGTTCTTGAGAAATAACGATGGAGTGCAACAAACCCCTAGGGAGTACATAATTGCACTGACACACTCATGTAGCGACAGCCTTTGGCCAAATTGATTTTTCTAACGCTTGTATTGGAGTGTTCCCTCTTTAACATTCCATACTACACCCACTTTGGAGTGTCTCTAATTTATAACTATATATATAAGCAGTTGTAAAAAGTAGATTCATTCAAGATGTAAGGAATGATAGCAGTCATCCATTACTAATGCAACCTAATCCATTCATAAAAGAATTGAAGCTACAACCTTCTGTCAAATTTATCCAACTCATTCATTGATAATTCACATGATTCAAAAATTAAGCATCGAATGTAACAAAAATTTTTGAATAATTTTCATTAACTATAATTAAACCTTGCATGCAAGATTTGAAATGTGGGTTCATTTCCAAGCCCCATGTGCATTCCCCCAAACTTAAAGTTTGCATTGTCCCCAATGCAGTAACATGAAAATGTAATGATAATAAAAATGCAATGACAATGTGTGCTTATCAAAATAAAACTTACAGCTACATGCAATGCATGAATACTACAGCTAAAGCTTAAAATAAACTAACTCAGTTATCCTCAGCCATCGATGTGGCTGGACGATGTTTTTTCCTCCTCTTTTTCTTCTCCTTTTTTTTTATCCTTGGAGCGCTTTCTTTTCTTTTCTTTGGGCTTTGCACGATCCTTGGATTGCTCCTCAGTTTTTAGCTCTACCCTGGCATCATCAACTACTTCCTGTGTAGGAGAGGCCACCTAGAGTGGTCCAGTGTAGACCACTATTGCCAATGAATTGCATTGCTCCTCACTGGTTACCTCAGCAACTTCCGCTAGTCTCGCTCTGTAACAGCCCGTTTTTGGTCAAATCAAAATAGTGGTTTCGGGACCACAAATCTGAAGTCAAAATAATTATTTTATTATTATTTTAATTTTTACAGTATGATAGAATAATTGTGTGAAATTTTCGTAAAGAAATTTTATTGTTTAAGTGTTCAATTTGAGAAAAAGGACTAAATCGCGTAAAGTGTAAAACTTGTGTTCTATTAGCTAAAGGTGTTTAATAGCTATAGAACTTTAAAGTGGAGGTCCTTATGTGGTAAATAGACCATTAATTAGATAGTGGATGTTAATGGCTTGGCATTATTGAAATTTTAAGTTAGTAATAAGGTTAAATAGGTAATTTAGTAAATAAGGTTAATAAATTAAATAAAACAAAATTCCCACTCATTGTCATCTTCTCCAAACCAATTTTAGAAGGAGGAACAACCATGTTAGGGTTCTTTCATTCGGCCATTAATACCTTGAGCATATCAAGAAAAGCAAAATATGGACTTAGATAGGGGAAAGAACAAGGTTTTAGAATAGTTGACTCGTGTCGTCATTTTTACATTTGAGGTAAGTTCGTATGTAATAAATTACGTTATAAGTGTATTTTAAATGCTTTGATATGGCATAAACTGTGAATACGAGACTATGGACATATTCGACAATGATTCGATGATGATTCGGCATTGGAAATCCTGATTGAACCTTAGGAATAGATTAGGATACGAATAACATGTCATTAGGGCTTATTATGATTATATGATCCGGGTGCTGGTCCTGTACGTCCTACCGGTGGCTGAGTATATCGGCATGTGTCACAGTTACTTGAAAGCTTGTGTGAGCAAAGACCGTAGCTACGCCTTGACCCACGACTTGTGTGAGCAGTTCGCTTGATAGCTCGAGAGTGAGCATATATGTGATATGAGATTGAGATAGCATTGGCTATGTATGTGGCACTTCGATGCGAGTTTCCCGAGTATCCGATAGTATTTCGAATGGTTCAACGGGTAAATGAAAGACGTGGTTAAGTATGAGTTTGATACGAGATGGTACAGGTATGTAAATGAACCGTATAAGCTTTAAATCGAAGAAATTTAGAAGTTTGCATATAAACTTATGATTAAAAATGTGAAAGGTTTGTTAGATAATATGAGCTACATTTTGATATATTTGAATTGTTGAATTATGTATTTATGATTTTGTTGAGTTTATTTCATGCGAGCTTACTAAGCTATAAAGCTTACTTTGTTTATTTTACTGCGTTTTATAGTGACTTCAAAGCTAGCTCAGATTTGGGGATCGTTAGAGACTACGTCACACTATCCTACTATCACTTGGTACTATTGAGCTTATGTTTTTAGTATATGGCATGTATAGGGACTTTGGTCATTTTGGTTATGTGTTGGTAATGAATTTAGCCATTTGAATTGGCTTGTAAATGTGTAAGTTTGGTATTGTATATAGTCATGAAAGTTGGCTTAACTTGGTTGGTTTGATTGTGTATATATTTGTGCATATGGTTCTTATTATGTGCTTGGTTGATGGTTGTGTGATGCTTGATGGTAATAGGTATTATGAGTATCAAATGGTTGAGTTGTTGATATTGGTTTACTTGTGAGATTAGGCTAAATAATACATATTTGAGTTTGGTCATTTTTGATGTTTGAGTAAGTAAAGTTTGGTAGGAATTTGGATGGCATATTGAGTATTTATGTTTTGTGTTGATTGGTATTCGAAATGGTATAAAATATGCTTGAGTGAGGTTGATTGAATGCCTATTATATGCTATGTTTTGTGCCAATTGAGTTTGGTGTAGGAATGCACAAGTTTGGGTGGCAAATTGGCTTGGTAAATAGCCTATTTTTGTCTACACAGGCAGAGACACGGGCGTGTGTCTCAACCGTGTGTGACACACGGTCATGTACACGGCCGTGTGCCCTCTGGTGTTGAATTAGAAACCAAGTCACTATGCTCCACACAGCCTCACACACGGGCGTGTGACTTGGCCCTGTGGCATAAGTCAGTATACCCTACAGGTTTCACACGGCCTGGCACACGGGCGTGTATGGCAATTTTTAGGGCACACGGGCTAGCCATAAGGGCGTGTGTGTTGGCCGTGTGATCCAAGTCAGAGAGTTACACGGGGTCTGACATGGGCTGGGACACGGCCATGTGCTTCCATTTTGAATGTCCACACGGCCTGTAACACCGGCGTGTCTTTGGTCGTGTGAGACACACGGGGGTGTGTCCCCTATTTTTGGAAAAAAATTTCTAAGTGTTCAAAAAGTTTCTAAAGTTATCAGTTTAGTCCTGAACCACCCTGAATGCATTTTTTCAGCATCGTAAGCTCGTATTAGGGACATTATGATAGAATTTGAATGATAGTTGCATGAAATATGAAAATTTATGTGAAATGAATTTTTAATTGATTTATAAGTCTGGTAATGCTCCATAACCCTATTCCGGCGTTGAATACGAGTGAGGGGTGTTAAACGCTCCATCTCTCTCCAAATTATCAATATTTGCACCCACAGACTCGGGTGTGGTGACAAAGTTCACAACAGAATCTTTCTTTTCTTTTTCTTTTTCATCTTCAGCAACTTCTTCTTCTTCAGCAACAACTTCGTTCTCAACAATAGTGTCCTCTTGATCAGTAAAAATACCATCCTCGAACAAGCTATCAATCTTTCGCAGGCATTCTTTAATGTCCCTGGATTCCTCTTCTTTGTCATTAACAGAGAACTGCACAATGGGAGGGGATGCCACCGATCTGTCTCGGTCATCTAAGTCGTTATTCACAGATGATAGTTCATAATTTCAAATGATTGGTGGAAAACACTAGGGATTTCAGTATTGGGGATAGGCTCAATTGGCTTAATATAGCTACAATAGAACTGTTCCAGGCTTTGGTATAAGCATAAAACAAATTCTGGGATTTCTCCATATCCTCTGTTGTAGCGACAAGCCTGATCTGCCTATTGTTGATGGAATTGACCATTTTTTTGACATCTTTCATTTTGTGCCATAATGATATCTCTGCATTCAGGTTTGTTCCTTTGCTATCAGCTTTGGTTTTGCGCTTCCTTGTCTTGCTTGTTTCTGCCTCCTTCAGTATCGGCGTATCTTTACCGCGAGTCATTCTTTCTATAGAGGCTTCATTGATCGGGCCCTTGTTTTCTAGGACTTCTCACCACCATGGGGCACGATTCCTCTTTGCTGGCACAATAGCATCACCAATGATGGGAAAACCAAGATTCCATTTTGCCTTGCAGCGCAGTCAGCAATTTCCTAGTGAAGTATTACGTTGACATCAATCTTTCTGCCCTTGACGATTGAATGTATCAGACACATTCCATCGAGGGTGACTATGGTGCTGTGAGTAGTGGGCTTTAGCCTGCAGTTGACAAAATGAAACCATTTTTCTTTGTAGCGTCAGGAAGCGACGATGCATCGTATAATTCTTTTGATGGTAATCGGTCCACAATGCTCCTTCGATAGACAAGTCTTTCACCAACAGGTCTCGTTTTTCATCTGTGATAACCTCAATGAACTCGGAGTGTTCGTCTACATCCACCTTGGTGTTGTACAGCTCATTGATTTTTTTAGCGTCCCATGGTATTAAGCCTTCTCGAACAAAAATGATCTCTAACTCATGATCATAAAGGTTAGCATAAAACTCACGTACCAGTGAAGGAGAATAGCTTCCAGGATGGGTGCAAAAAGTTTCCCACTTCAACTTCGAAATGGTTTTACGGACTTACTTACCTAAGTCTTATTATTGCGAAAGGGAAATACCCTGTTCGGGGTGGAAGTTTCACTTCAACATGTTGTCTTTAAATTGTTCCTTTGTTTCTTTATTCAAAAAGATTACTGGCTCCTTTTTCTGCACTAGCCCGGGGGATTCTGATTCACAAATTGTGGTAGCAAAGGACGCATGTTCTTCAGTAGATTAGGTGGCTTTCTTGACCGAGCCTCTCGTTTTTGCCATCTTTTGTTGAGGGAAAATGGTTTAAAGTTGAAAAGATATGATCTTGAGAAGAAAAATGAAATAAAAATGGTTGCTTGGATACGTTACAGTCGGTACAGTGGATGAGGATTTATTGTGAGTGAAAGAGGAAGATGGAGAGGTGTGTTGTTTTATGGAGAGATATAAAGCTGGCGGGAATAGTTGTGTCCAATAGAAATTATTCCCACCCAGAAGGATCAAACAGCTGAGTGATTATTGATCCAATGGTGGAATCTGAATTTCTCTGAATTCTGATGAGTTATAAATGGTAGTACAGAATTACGGAATGTGTTGACAGAAAAACTTCAATGCATCAACAATGGTACCTAATTATTCTGCAAAAAGAAAGGAAAAAACTTTAACAAAAACATAAATAAAATAAACTAAAATCACGGAGTAATAATTAAAAATTAAAACTTTTCGACCAATTAAATAGTCTCTGTCTGCTTTTGATCACTGTTGCCAAAATAATGTTTCAGCCTCTATCCATTTACTTTGAACTGGTGTCCATCACGTAAATCTCGAATTGTGACTGCACCATGAGGAAATACGTCAACAACATCAAAAGGTCCAGACCAATGTGAACGCAATTAACCTGGGTGCAATTTAAGTCAAGAATTGAATAATAAAACCTGTTGACTCGCGATAAATTGTCATTGTAAAATAATCTTGTCATGCCATCGTTTGGTCTTTTCCTTATAAATCACAGTGTTTTCATAGGCATTTCTCCTAATATCCTCTAGTTCAGTGATATCCAACAACCTTTTCTTTCCAGCCGCTTCATAGTCCATGTTCACTTGCTTAATTGCCTACATTGCTTTGTGTTCCAGTTCAACTGGCAAGTGACATGCTTTCCCAAAAACCAATTGATACGACAACATCCCTAATGGAGTTTTGTATGCTGTCTGCAATACCCATAAAGCATCATCCAATCGGAAAGACTAATCTTTCCTTGAAGGGTTTACAACCTTCTCAAGAATGTTCTTAATTTGTTGATTTGATACTTCGGCTTGTCCATTGGTTTGTGGATGATAAGTAGTAGCCATTCTATGATTAACTCCATATTTCTTCAGTGCGGTTGCCACTTGGCTGCAATGAAAGTGTGTACCCTGATCACTAATCAATGCCTTTGGTGTACCGAAGCGGGTAAGTATATACTTGTGAAAAATTTTTAGTACTGTCTTTGCATCATCCTTTGGGACTGCAATAGCTTCAACCATCTTCGAGACGTAGTCAACAGCTACTAATATATAAATATTTCCAAATGAACTTAGAAATGGTCCCATAAAATCCATACCCCAAACATCGAATAATTCAACCTCCATAATTGGCTACTGCAACATTTCATTACGTCGGGATATAGAACTGGTGCGTTGATACCTATCGCATTAAGTCACAAAATTGTGGGCGTCTTTGAATAATGACGGCCAGTAGAATCCGGATTGGAGAAATTAAGCAGCATTTCTCATACCACGGAAATGACCTCCATAAGGAGCACCATGACAATGCTTCAGGATTGAAAGCATCTCCTTTTCCGGAACACAACTTCGAATGATGTTGTCATTGCATACCTTGAATAAGTACGGCTCATTCCAATGATACTTCACTACGTCACGAAGAAATCTTTTTTTTCATGGCCTGTGACACCAAATGTGATTTTTCCACACACTAGATAATTAACAAAATCCGCATACCAAGGAGTTGCATCTATAGCAAATAGCTTCTCATCTGGGAATGTGTCGACAATTTGAAGTATGTTTCCATCTTCGCAACCAACTTCCAATCGAGACAGATGGTCTGCAACTTGATTCTCTGAACCCTTACGGTCTTTTATCTCGATGTCAAATTCTTGCAACAGTAATATCCAGTGTATCAATCTTGGTTTGGCATCCTTTTTCGCAAAGAGATATCTCAACACCGAGTGATCAATGAATACAGTAACCTTTGCACCGATAAGATAGGAACGAAACTTGTCAAAAGCAAAGACTACAGCCATCAATTTTTCTCTATGGTGGTTAATTGAATTGAGCCTGTAACAGCCCAATTTAGGGGCTAGTCGGAACAGTGATCTCAGAATCACTAATTCGAGGATAGGGAATATTATTTTCATGTTATGTTATGTGTGATAACATGTTTATAAGGATGCATGAAAATTTTGGTGCCTTAATTTTAGCAATTTCTAGCTAAATTGTGAAAAAGGACTAAATCGCATAAAGTGAAAAAGTTCCATTCTATAGGCTAAAGGTACCAAATAGCCATGAAACATTAATTGGGAGGATTTTAAAGGGCAACTAGACCATCTTGGATATGATGGCCGGCCATGTAGACAAGAGGGGACAAGAGCTTTTAATGTTGGTCAAAGTTGGTGGGTTAAATGGATGTTATATAATAAAATAAAGAAAGGAAAAAGATATCATCTTTTTCTCTCTTCTTCTCCACCAAAAGTTGCAGCAAACAAGGGGTGTTTGAAGCTCAAAATTTTAGCAACTCATTTCCTCTTCAAGTAAGTGATTTTGATGGTATTTCTTGAAGAAAATTGTACTTTTGAGATCCCTAAAGCTTAAGCTTTCTAAAGAGGGGACTATTTTGCATTATGGTAAAAAGTTTAGAGATTTTCCATGTGAGATTTTAAGTTGTTAGCTAAGTTTTTATGGAAGAAAATGAATGTTAGGATGGTAGTATACAACTTTTGTGAAAGGTGTTGTCATGAAAACACCTAATTGGGACTAAAATGCAAAAAGTTATAATTTGTTCATTAAGGCATGAAATAGTTGAGATTGTGGATAGATATAAGAGGATTAAATGTTCAGCTAGGCTTCTTTAACAAGAAAATGTGATGAAAATTTATTTACGAGCCTAGGGGCAAAATCGTAATTTTGCCAAAGTGTAGGGGCAAAATGGTAATTTTGCCTAAAGTGTAGATTATGGTGTATCATGATTTATAAGTGATTAAATTGGTAAATTCTGTTGTTCTAGATTAAAGAAATTGAGTTTCGGACCTAGAACGGGTGAAAAGAGAAAGGTGGGCAAAAGTCCATTTTCGGACCTTTCGACATCGAGGTAAGTTCATGTGCTAAATTATGCAATTCTAAGTGAAGTATTTAATGTTCCAATATCGTGTGGAATTCATAATCACACTATAAGTGTATTGAATGTATTTTAACGAGATGTCAAGAGAATTATTCTTAGGAATAGAGGGAAAGCAAATAGTAAGGTATGTTGATAATTAAGGTCCCGTATAAGACCATATTTGGAATATGGCCTCGAAATGAGATATTGAATAAGACTATGTCAGGGACATGGCACCGATATGATATTTCATGTGAGGCCCTATCAAGGGCATGATGTCGAGGTGAGATTGTATGTATGAGATTTAAAAGTGTTATTTAATAATTTGAGTGATTCCACAGATATGTTGAAAACGAGAATGTATGTGGTTGTATCATGAGAGGTACAGGTATGTGTTAGAACTAAATTAAGGTGAATTGGGTACGTGATTAACCCATAGTGGGTCATGTGTGTATGATGCATCTTAATTGTATGTGCTGTTTTTATAATTGCATTGCGTAAAAGTAAATGATTATTGTAGAAATCTATGTAAGGATGTCAGTATGTGAGAATGTTCTCGCATGAACATTTGAGGTAGAGAAATGCAGTGATTATATATATATGTATATCCGTAAATGTATAATAATGGTGGGTCAAAAAGCGATACCACCTTCCTAATTATTAGTGATGGGTCAGTGCGATACCATCAATAATGTTATTGATGGTGGGCTGAGTGCGTTACCACCTTATTATTCATTACCGATGGGCTTTGTGTGATACCATCGAGTTTAGTTTCAAATGGTGGGCTAAGTCGATACCACCCTATAAGAGATTCGGTGGTGGGCTAAGTGCGTAACCACAGAGAGATTGGTAGCATGAGAGGTTTATTGAGAATGCAAGATGTGTTGTTTTATATGATCTTTTGATGGTCAGTGTAGGATGTATGCTAGTTAAATGAGCGAATTGGCTTGTGGCATGGTAAGTTAATGAATGCGAGCATTAAGCCAAATATGGTTAGAATGTGGTAAGAGAAGAAATGAGTAAGCATATGAATATTGATAGTTGATTCTTAATTGCATATGAACTTCCTAAGCATTATTGCTTACCCTTCTTTCTTTCTCATCTCTTATAGGTTAATTTAGCTAGCTCGGGTTGGAGACCGCCGGAGATGTTTTCACACTATCGAGGAGACACTTGGTATGAGGTATCAAGTTATTATGAGTCATGGCATATATAGGGCTAGTACATGAGGTTGATTAAGTCATTGTTATTGTGCCAAATGTGTTGACCTAAATGAGTTATAGGATAATTGTATAATGCCATAGTTGTTGGCTATTATGTTATATGAAAAGATGTATTTATCTATGTGGGATTTCAATTCAATTTGAGTAATTATGAATGTGATGGATGAGTATAAGTTGTGTAAGCTATAGGGATGCAAAGAGCTTGGTAAATAGCCTTGTTCTGGTTCACATGGGTAGGCACACGGGCGTGTGTCTAGGCCGTGTGAAGTCTGCACTTTAAAATTAGAATTGGAATGGTCACACGGTTAAAGCACACGGGCGTGCCAAGGCCGTGTTGAATAAGTCAGAATACTAAAGTATGGCACACGGTTTAGGCCCACGAGCGTGTCAAAATCGTGTGTGATTAGTCAGTGTCGACCACGGATGAAAGGCACGGACGTGTGATAGGGTACACGGGCGTGCTCCCAAAATACATGGGCGTGTGCCTTAACCGTGGGCAAATTGGCAGAATACTGGGTTTTTAGGTACGGTATAGGGACATGGGCGTGTGTGCTTATGCACGGGCGTGTCTCGTTCTACACGGGCGTGTGAGCCCTGTAATTGAAAAGAAAGATTTTAAGAATCGTAAAAGTTTTGGATTAGTCTCGAGAGCCCTCGTGTGTATGAGTAAGGCCTCGTAAGTCGAGAATGAGGTGATTGAGGTGAATGAAGAGAGTAGTCACGATTAGCCTAAGTAGCGACCGTGAGGCTTCAGTCCGGTAAAGCCTCGTACCCCGTTCCGGTATTGGATACGGTTAAGGGGTGTTACAGAGCCTCTGTAAGAGTTTTGCTAGCATAATAGATGGTGTGAAATATTTTTCCCTTTTGTTGTCCTGGACCGCACCCACAACAAAGTCGCTTGCATCGCACATAACTTCAAAAGGTTGAGACAATCTGGTGCAACGACAATGGGTGCATTCACTAGCTACTTTTTTAAATGAATAAAGGCATCCAGACATGCATCGTCAAAGAAGAATTTTTTATTTTGTTCCAGCAATGAGCATAAGGGCTTTGCAATTTTTGAAAAATCTCTAATAAACCTTCAATAAAACCCCGCATGCTAAGAAAACTACGAATACCTTTCACGTTTGTTGGTGGGGGTAATTTCTTAATGATTTCCACCTTAGCTTTTTCCACCTGAATTCCTTGATAAGAGATACGATGGCCTAACACAATGCCTTCAGTTGCCATGAAATGACATTTTTCCCAATTCAGGACAAGATGTGTGTCCTTACATCGCTTCAATACTTTATCCAAATTGTCAGCGCAATGATCAAAATCATTTCCATAAAATGAGAAGTCATCCATAAAAACCTCTAAAGAGTCTTTGATTATATCTGAGAATATTGCCATCATGCATATTTGAAATGTGGCTGGTGCGTTGCAAAGACCGAAAGGCATACAACGAAAAGCGAAGGTACCAAAGGGGCAGGTGAAGGTTGTTTTCTCTTGATCCTCTGGTGCAATAGCAATTTGATTGTACCTAGAATATTCGTCTAAAAAGCAATAATAGGCCTTTCCTGTAAGCCGATCCAACATTTGGTCAATGAAAGGAAGTGGGAAGTGATCCTTCTTTGTGGCTGCATTCAATTTGCGATAATCCATACAAACTTGCCATCCCGTGGGAATGCGTGTAGGAATTAATTCGTCCTTATCATTGTGAACCACAGTGATGCCACTGTTTTTAGGTATGTATTGCACTGGACTTACCTAATTGCTATAAGAAATCAGGTAAATAATTCCAGCCTCAAGCCATTTTATGATTTCCTTCTTGACAACTTCTGTAACAGCCCATTTTTAGTCAAATTGGAACAGTAGTTTTGGAACCACAAATCCGAAGTCAAAATATTTATTTTATTATTTTAACATGATAGAATTATTGTGTGAAAGTTTCGTAAAAGAATTTTACTGTTTGAATGGTTAATTCGAGAAAAAGGACTAAATCGCGTAAAAGGTGAAATGCATGTTCTATTAGTTAAAGGTGTCAAATAGATTTGGATTTTAATTATGGTGGCCTTAAATGGTAATTAAACCATTTGATTTATGAGTGGACTTATATGGACACATTTTATGTGTTTTAAATGAATTATAACAAAGGTTATAATAGTAACTTATAAAATAACTTAAGCATAATAATAAAACAAAAGTCCATTTGATGTATTCATCTTCTTATAGCCGAAAGTTAAGGTGGAGAAAGCCATTAAAATAGCTTGAAGTATTCGGTCACTTGGTAGCTCAATTGGTGAGTGATTTTTCTCCCATTTTTAATGATTTCTATGTTTTGTGATCGTTGCAGCTAGTACTAGCTAGCCCAGGGACTAATTTGCAAAAATGTTAAAGATTTTGAATGTTTCCATTAATTAATATGTATGATTTTTGATGTTTAATGATAAATTATGAACATTTGATGTTAGTTAAACAAGTTTTGTTAAGTGATTTTTGGTGAAAATGCAAATTAGGGGCTAAATTGTGAAATGTGAGAAATGTATGGTTAAAATGTGAAATAAATTAGAAATATGGGCTAATATGGACACTAGTGAAATTTGGCTATCATGAAATTGGATTAAATTGCATGAATTTGAGATTTTATGCAACAAGGACTAAATTGTGAAAAATGTGAAAGTTTAGGGGTAAAAGGGTAAATATGTCTTAAAGTATGTTTTGGACTAAATTGAATGAATAGATGATTGAATGAGTTAATTTTGAATACATTTAGATCAAGAAAAGTGGAATTCAGATCTAGATCGGGGAAAAATGAAAGTTATCGACTAAACGACTCGATTCGCCGTTTTAGCATCCGAGGTAAGTTCGTACATGATAAAATTTGTTACAATTATACTTTTAATGCTTTGATATTGCATAAATTGTATACACGAGACTATGTCATGTTCGAAGATAAATTGACTATGGTTAGCACTTAGTGTGCGATTCGAGATAGCTTCGGCTATTTGAGGCACTTAGTGTGAGATTTTGAATAGCTTCGGCTATATATGGCACTTAGTGTGCGGACTGAGATAGCTTCGGCTATGTAAAGCACTTAGTGTACGGGATTATAATAGCTTCGGCTATGCGATGGCACTTAGTGTGCGAAACATCGAGTATTTGACAGTGTTACGGGAAGGTACGAGTTCACTATGAATTTGCACAGGTATATGTACATGTAAGTATGAAGTTCAAATAGAAAAGATTTTGACTTTGCATATAAGTATATGAATAAGCTTAAGGAAGGTTTGATATTATCATGAATTATACATTAACTTGTTCAAATTGATGATTTGTGTTTTATGAATTGTTGAGTATATTTAGTACAAACTTACTAAGCTTTGTAGCTTACCTTGTTTATTTTTCCTGTCTTTTATAGTGATTTCAAAGCTAGCTCGGATTCGGGGATCGTCAGAGACTACGTCACACCATCCAACCATCTACTTGGTACTTTTGAGTTGTGTATATATGGTATATGGCATGTATAGGCTTGAGTCATTTTGGTATGTTTGATGAACATGTATTTTGAGCCATGAGTTAGCTTATGATAATGAATTTGATGATGTTTATAAATGTGTAAATGGTTCTATCTTGAGTTTGGTAATTGACCTATATTGTGTGGTTGGAGTTGAATCTATAATGCTAAATGATATTAGGTAATTTGGAAAGCTATGTGATTGATAATTGATGATTGATAATGTATGTATGGAATGGTTTAGTTGATTGAATTGAATATGTGAATTAGATATGAAATTAGATGATAAATTGTAGAATATTTGTAAATTATATTGATGGTAAAGAAATGGTATGATTTGAACATTGGTTGATGTTATTTGGATGCATATTAATGCCTTGAATTGGTGCCATTTGTACTTATGTGGGTATGTGCAAAATGGGGTGGAAAATTTGTAACACCCCTAACCCAAAACCGTCGCCGGAATAGGGTTAAGAGGCATCACCGAACAATCGGAACATTTCACATCCATTTCATGACACAAAGTCAAACATCAATCAAACATATTCAAACACGAGTATATAGTCCCTTATCGAGGTCTTCGAGACCTTAAACACGTGTTAGGAAGAGGTCGGGACTAAACTGAACACTTACAAAAGTTTCCAGAAACTCAAAGATTTTTTCCAAACTGCAGAGGTCACACACCCGTGTAGTCAAGCCGTGTGCCTCACACGGCTACCAGACACACCCATGTGTCCAAGCCGTGCCAAAACAGAGCTTACATACTGACTTATCCCCACAGCTACTAGACACGCATGTGTGCCATGGCCGTGTGAAATTAGGCTAGCTACTGACTTGGTCACACGGCTACCAGGCACGCCCGTGTACCACGGCCGTGTAACCTGCCCAGACACACCTCGAAGTGATCCTTGAGCCACACGGCAGAGACACACGCCCGTGTCCCTTGACCATGTATGCAAAATAGGCCATTTGCAAGGCCATTTTTGCACCCACACTTGGGTCATACCTACAAACTTCAAAGCAATACCAATTCATGCCTCAAAATGCATCCAAACATACCTTTTCATGTATCAATTAATCACCAATTATACCATCTATACTAATATTCAATTTCATCTCACATTGGTTCATTCAAAGTACCAAAATTCACATCTCAAACATATAGACCAACATCATGTAATTCATGCCATAATTCATCTTCAATCCACATCTTTCATCAACCACATAATCATGAAATATACCATATTCATAGCTCATTCATAAGTTCATTATCATCAACTTCCAACCCAAATCACATGGAAAGGATTAAGCATTTCAAAACATGCCATAACTTCTAGTCTATACATGCCATATTTCAACTATATACATCTTTCCAAAACTACCAAAATGGTTAGCCGATAGTGTGATTTAGTCGCTGACGATCCCCTGATCCGAGCAAGCTTTACTGACACTGTAAAACAGAGAAACAATCAAACAGTAAGCTTAAGAGCTTAATAAGTTCGTAACATAATACATTATACCAAAACAAACTATCACATAGATTAATTCACAATCACATATACCATACCATCCAAGCTAATATGTTCAATTAACCTTCCATAAACTCATTCATACTCACATCAACCACATAGGTTCCAAACGTACCTTAGCCAACACTTAGTTATCGATCACTTATGCCACTCAATACTCAATATTTCATTTCGATCAACTTTCATCACTTCTTCGATTCAATCGCACACTTAGTGCCCAATTCATTAGCCGAAGCTTATATTAACATCGCACACTTAGTGCATCTATATCAAACCGATCTTAAATCGATATCGCACACACAGTGCCAATCAAAGGCCGAAGCTTATATTATTTCGCACACACAGTGCTAATCATCTCGGTCACATTTCTGAATACGCACACTTAGTGCCACATAACTCAAGCCCTCACATGGCATTCACAATTCAATAATATCACACCATTCACTTCATAACATTAAACATAGTTAAATACACGTATTATGTCTGAACTTACCTCAAACATCGAAATATTGAAACGGTCGATTAATCGAGTACTTTATCTTTGCCTCAATCTCGATCCGAACTTCTCCTCTCTTGGTCTATACACATTCAAATTCAACTCATTCAATCACCAATTCATTCAATTCAATCCAAACACATATATTTAGGGCATTTTACAAAATAGCCCTCACATTTTCACATTTCGACACTTTAGTCCCTAATTCATCAAATCACCAAATACACATAATTTCAAATCACATATGCTTAGCCGAATTATTCCCATGCTGCTACAAGCCCACACATTTCATTTATTTCACATTTTAGTCCTTCAATTTACACTTTTCTCAATTTAACCCAAAATACCCAATTTCATCAAAAATCCAAATACAAACTATGTTAACCCAACACCAAGTTTTAATATTTCACCAACTAACATCATAAAGCTCACATATTCATCAGTGGCATATCTCACATTCATCACCAATTCACAAAATTTAAGCATGGGTTAGCTAGAGCACAAAGCAACGATTACGAAAACGTAGAAATTATCAAAAACCGAGCTCAAACATACCTTGAATTAAGCTAAGTAAGTGCCAAAATTGAAGAAGCTTCAAACCCTATTTTTATTTCTCAAAATCGGTGGAAAAGATGAGAATATAGCCATCTCATTTGTTTTGATTAATTAATATTAACTTATTAGTCATTTTACCAATTTGCCCTTAATGAATATTAATATTAACAACCAATGTCATGCTATCATCTTCCACTAACCATAAAGTGGGCTAATTACAATATATATCCTCCAAATTATAAAGACAACAACTTTTAAGTACTTTTCAATCAGCACACAGCATTTTACACTTTATGCGATTAAGTCTTTTTCGCAAAATTTAACACACAATCGATAAAATCTTCACACAGAAATTTCACACAGGGTAAATCTCGTACTGTAAACACAGAAATTAATATTAAAATATTATTCTGACCTCGAATTTGTGGTCTCGATAACACTATCCTGACTAGGGTCTAAACCGGGCTGTTACAAAACTGGCCTTGCAAATGGCCTATTTTTGTCCACACAGGCAGAGACACGGGCGTGTGTCTCAGCCATGTGTGACACAAGGTCATGTTACACGGCTGTGTGTCCCCTGGTGTTGAAATTGAATTAAAGTCAGTATGCTCCACATGGTCTCACACACGGGCGTGTGACCGGCCATGTGGTTCAAGTCAGTATACCCCCCTAATTGGCACACGGCCTAGCACACGGGCTTGTGACTTGGTCGTGTTGCATAAGTCAGTATACATGTAATGTTCTGATTTAGGGCTAGTCGTAATGATGATCTCGTAATCACTAATTCGAGGTTAGATAAAATTATTTTTATGTTATGATATGTGTTATAACATGTTTTAAGGATGCATGAAAATTTTGGTGCCTTAATTTTAGCGATTTCTAGCTAAATTGTGAAAGAGGACTAAATCGCATAAAGTGCAAAAATTCTATTTTATTTGCTAGAGGTGCCAAATAGTTATGGAGCATAATGTGGGGGTCTTTAATGGGCAAATAGGCCAACTTTAAGGTGATGGCCGGCCAAGTAGAAAATAAAAGGTTGAAAAGTCAAAATTTTGGTATGGGTTGGTACATGATGACATAAGCAAAGGCTAATTAAAATATTAAGTGGTCATCTTCCTTCCCCATTTTACTTTCTCTGCCGAAATTGAAGAAGAAAACCCCCATGGAAGCTGAAATTTTCAGCCACTTCTCATCATCTTAAGTAAGTGATTTTGCTAGCTTCTCTTGATAAAAATTGTACTTTTGGAGTCCCCAAAGCTTAAGCTTTCTAAAGAAAGGACTAGTATGCAATATGGTTGAAAGTCTAGGGACTTACCATGAGAGAGTTTAGGTTGGTTGTTGAGTTTTATGGAAGAAAATGAATCCTAGTTGTTTGATAAACAACTTTTGTGAAAGGATTTTCATGAAAAATACCTAAAACGGCCTATGATGTAAATGTTGTAATTTGTTCATTTAGGCATGAAATAGTTGGAATTTTGGATAGTTGTAAGAGGATTAAATGTTCATCTAGGCTTGTTTATCGAGAAAATGTGATAAAAATTTATTTACGAGCCTAGGGGCAAAATCGTAATTTTGCCAAAGTGTAGGGGCAAAATAGTCATTTTTGCCTAGAGTGTATATTATGATATATTATGATTTATAAGTGATTAAATCGGTAAGTTTCGTTGTTTTAGATTAAAGAAATTAAGTTTCGGACCTAGAACGGGTGAAAAGAGGAATGTTGGGCAAAAGTTTCTTTTTCCGGCCCTTTCGGCATCGAGGTAAGTTCATGTGCTAAATTATGCAACTCTAAGTGAAGTATTTAATATTCCAATGTCGTATGGAATGTATAATTACACTATGGGTGTATTGAATATATTTTAACGAGATGTCAAGAGAATTGTATTTAGGAATATAGGGAAAGCAAATAATAAGATATGATGATAATTAAGGTCCCGTATAAGACCATATTTAGAATATGGCCTCGGTGTGAGATATTGAAAAAGGCCATATCGGGGACATGGCATCGATATGATATTTCATGTGAGACCCTATCAGAGGCATGATGTTGAGGTGAGATTATATGTATGGGATTCAAAAGTGTTATTTAACAATTTGAGTGATTCAACAGGTATGTTGAAAACGAGAATGTATGTAGTTGTATCATGAGAGGTACAGGTATGTGTTAGAACTAAATTAAGGTGAATTTGGTATGTGATGAACCCATAGTGGGTCATGTGTGTATGATGTATCTTAATTGCAAATGTTGATTTTATAAATGCAGTGCGTAAAAGTAAATGATTGTTGTAGAAATCTATGTAAGAATGTCAGTGTGTGAGGATGTTCTCAAATGAACATTTGAAATAGAGAAATGCATGTGGATATATATGTATATTCGTAAATGTATAATGATGGTGGGTTGTGTGCGATACCACCTTCCTAATTATTAGTGATGGGCTGTGTGCGATACCATCAACAATGTTATTCATGGTGGGCTAAGTGCGTTACCACCTTATTATTCATTACCGATGGGCTGTGTGCGATACCATCGAGTTTAGTTTCAAATGGTGGGCTAAGTGCGATACCACCCTATAAGAGATTCAATGGTGGGCTAAGTGCGTAACCACCGAGAGATTGGTATTATGAGTGGTTTATTGAGAATGCGTGATGTGTCATTTTATATGATCTTGTGATGATCAGTACAGGAATGTATGCTAATTAAACGAGCGAATTGGCTTGTGGCATGGTAAGTTAATAAATACGAGCATTAAGCCCGAGATATGGTTAGAATGTGGTAAGAGACAAAATGAGTAAGAATTATGAATGATTGAATAGGTAACTGTGAGTTCAAGAGTAAAACTCATTCTAATACCTTATGATTGAGCATAATCATATGGATATTAATAGTTGATTCTTATTTGCATATGAACTTACTAAGCATTATTGCTTACTCCTCTTCCTTTCTCATCTCTTATAGGTTATTTTATCTAGCTCAAAGTTAGAGGTCGTCGGAGATGTTTTCACACCATCGGATAGACGCTTGGTATGATGTTTCAAGTTCTTATGAGTCATGGCATGTATAGGGGCTAGACAACTTAGGGAATTATGTTGTAAATGGCTAGGATGTGTTAGCCTATAGTAGAATAATCTATTTTGTATAATGCCATAGTTGTTGGCTGTTATTTTATATGAAAAAGATGTAGTTATCCATGTGAAATTGTGATTTCTTTTAAGTTAATTATGGATGTGTTTGATGAGTACATGTTGGGTATGTTGTAGGGGTGAGAAGAGCTTAGCATATGTGTGTCTAGACCATGTGTGACACACGGTCAACCCACGGGCGTGTGACTTGGCCGTGTGTCCCCTGCAAGTTGATCCATTTAAGTCAGGATAGACCACGGGCTAGTCACACGGGCGTGTGACTAAGCTTTGAGGCCATGTGGGTAAAGTTAGTGTTCACCACGGTTGGGAGGCACGGGCGTGTGCCTTAGCCGTGTGGCATTGACAGAATGCATGGGCGTGTGTGTATATACATGGGCGTGTCTCATTCTACACGGGCGTGTGAGCCCTGTATAAAAGAGAAATTTTTTTTTTAAGATTCGAAAAAGTTTTGATATAGTCTCGAGAGCTCTTAAGGGTATGAGCGAGGCCTCGTAAGTCGAGAATGAGGTTGTTGAGGTGACTTAAGAGAGTAGTCACGATGATCCTAAGTGGTGATCATGAGATTTTTTTTTTACGGTGACGCCTCGGGCCCGGTTCCGGTGTAGAACCCAGGTAAGGGGTGTTACAATACCCTACAGTTTTGGCATGGCCTAGCACACGGCCTGGCACACGGGCGTGTGTGGCCACTTCGAAGGGTACACAGGCTAGACACACGGGCGTGTGGTCGGGCAAGTGACCGAAGTCAGTATGTATGCCCTATTTTCACATGGCCTGAGACACGAACGTGTCTACTAGCCATGTGAGGCACACGGCCTGTTCACACGGGCATGTGACCCTTGTTTACATGAAAAATTTCTAAGTTTCCAGAATTTTTGTATGATACCGGTTTAGTTCCAAACCACTTCTAAAGCATGTTTAAGGCCTCGTAGGCCCTTATAAGGGACAATGCGATTACGTTGAATGATTTATGAGAATGAATGCTTATTGTTGCATAAATGTATGTTATATGTGTTGTGAATTGATCAGTAATACCTTGTAACCCTATTCCAGCATTGAATACGGGTGAGGGGTGTTGCAACTTCCTTAATCTTTTTGTTTAATCTTCTTTGTTGTTTAATCGATTGCTTGCCTTCATCTTCCAACTTGATCTTGTGCATGCAAAAAGAAAGACTAATACCTTAAATATCGGCAATACTCCAAGCAATAGCTTGTTTATGTTGTTTGAGAATATGGACCAATTTCTCTTCTTGAGTTACATCCAGTGTTGCAGAGATAATAACTGGGAGAGTATTGTGATCACCCAGAAAGACATATTTAAGATGAGGAGGTAGTGGTTTCAATTCTAGAGTAAGAGCTTCTTCAATAGATGGTTTGAAAATTGGGGTTGTTCTGTTGGCTAGGTCTAAGGATTCAATCTGCCATCCATGCTTGAGTTCAAGATTATTAGCTTCAAGCATGCTGTGACAATCGTCTAAGGACTTGACATCAGATGTCACTGCGAACTCTTCATAAAGTACTGTGCTTGGCTCATTGAATTCTTCCTCAATTAGATCATCTAGCACATCAACAGTATGGCATTCTTCTTTGTCATTGCATTGGATGGATTCAAAAACACTGAAGGTGACTTGCTCGTCGTTAAGTCGCATGGTTAGTTCACTTTTGTAAAAATTAATAAAAGTTTGCCCGGTGGCTAAAAATGGTCATCCCAGGATTACGGGAACCTCCTTGTCTGCCTCGCAATCAAGTATGATAAAATCAGCCGGAAAAATGTATTTATTCACATAAACTAAGACATCTTTGATTTGCCCTTCAGGTTGAGCCAAGGATTGATCGGCTAGTTGTAATGTCACTGCAGTCAGCTTTTTGAAAGTAGATAGTGGCATTAGGTTAATGTTAGCTCCCAAGTCGCATAAAGCCTTGCGCAAATAATGACTGCTAATTGAACATGGGATGGTAAAGCTCCAAGGATCTTTCAATTTAGGGGGCAAATTATTTGTCAAAACAGCACTACAGCCTTTTGTGAGTGCAATAGTTTCAATATCAGTGAGCTTCTTCTTCTTGGACAAGAAGTCTTTCATAAATTTCCCATAACTCGGAATTTGTACCAGAGCGTCTACTAAAGGAATGTTGATCTGTAGTTGCTTTAGTGTGTCCAGGACCTGCTGATACTGCTTGTCATGCTTATTCTTCCTGAATGTTTATGGGAAAGGTAAAGGTAGAGATATATCTTACACCGATACCTTTGATTGCGTCGACAGTTTCGAAGGTCAAACATTTGGCATATGAGTGACAATTTATGGACCTTCTTTATCTGATGCATCGACAAACTCTTCAGATTCAACCTTTTCACCAGTGATCACTCCATTCGTATCTTGAGGTGCTACAGTAGAGTCTATAAAAGGTTTGCTAGTTTCTTTACCACTCCTAAGAGTGATAACCTTACAATGTTCTTTCCACCTCATACTGGGATTTTTCGTGTCACTAGGTAATGAGCCTAGTGGTCGAGTAATCAGATTTGAAGCAAGTTGTCCTAATTGTGCCTCTAATGGTCGAATGGAAGATGAATTCCCTTGTACGATAGCTTCCGTGTGAGTAATATGCTCCAGCATTAACGCCTCAAAAGTTGCTAACGGGTCAGAAGTAGAATCTTGAGTGTATGGTTGCTGTCGATGTCCTTGAACATGATGATTCAGTATTGAAGAGCGTTGTGGCTGTATCAAATTTTGGTGTGGATGTGTGTGGCCTTGTTGTGGATGCATCTGAGTGTGCTGATTATAGTTCTATTATTGTTGATTGTAATTCCCTTGTCTTGGATTATAATTGCCCTTAGTAGATGTATTCCCATATTTGAATGTCACAGCATTTTGTTCAGCATTCTGAGTTCCCCAAAATGGTTGGTTGCGTGTAGAGTTGTTGTAAGAGTTACCATAAGAATTGTTGTGGATGTTACTAATATAACAGGCATTCTCTGCATGTTGTTGACAATCTTCATAGCTACAGTTGTCACTACAAATCTCACAAAAAAAAGTAGGAACATCAACTTGCTGAGCGACTTGTATAGGTGCAACACCACTAGTTCCCTGAATATTTTTAATCATGTTTGTGAGAGAAGAAACTTGAGCACTGAGTGCGATTATTGCATCCAATTCAATAACTCCTGGAGTAGTTTTTTCTTTTGCATCTCTGGAGATAGGGTATTGATAATCATTCTGAGCAATTCTCTCAATAATTCTCACAGCATCATTATAAGTACAATCTGGCAGAGGTTCATTGGCTAATGCGTCAACAAGATTCCTTGTATGTAAATTCAACCCATTATAAGAAATCTCAATTTGTGTTTCTAGTTGAATGTCGTGCATGGGACAACGTCGAAGTAAAGATTTATAACGTTCCCATGTGGTGTGAAGATTTTCATCATCCAACTGATGATAAGCAGTAATATCATTTCGAAGATGAGCATTCATTGTTAGCGGGTTAAATCGTAAAACAAACTGTGTTGCTAGTGCATCCCAAGAAGTAATTGATCTGACAGGTAGCCTAAAAAACCAAGTATGGGCTCTTACCTATAAGAAATAAGGAAATAATTACATCTTCAAGGCATCATCAAGAACGCCTTGTCGACTAAAGGAAGCACAGATCAATAAAAAGGATTTAAGGTGTTCTCTCGCATCTTCATGTGGCATTCCAGCATATTGCCCATTAGAATTCAGCATTTGAAACATTACTAGCTTGAGTTCAAATTCCCAGCTTGGATTGCTGGCCTAACAACTCTCGGTTGTAAATCATCAAAGACAGGTACTACAAAATCTTGTATAGTCCTATTTTGTATGTGAGCATCTTGCGGCAACAATGGGTTATTAATATTTTGCTGTTGCATCGGGGGTATGGCTGCATTGTCCCCTGGTAGAGCCATATTTCTTTGCTCTCGAAGTCTACTCCGAAAAGTCCTTTTAATTTTTGGATCAAAATCGGTAAGAAAATCTGACTTGTTTCGTGTCATAAAACAGCTAAAATGAAGTTGAAGAAATAGCAACAAAGAAAAAAATAGTTAGTGAATACTAAAATATAAGGAAAATAAAGTGCAAAAACACATAAAAACAAAAATAAACATCAAACAAACGTCATCCCCGACAACGGCGCCAAAAACTTGATCGGTTGTTTAATGTCACAACAATAATGTGCAAGCGTACACTATCGATGCAAGTATAGTAGACAGATGTGAGTCTGTCGGATACCGATCCAATAGGGATGGTTGTCTTCTGTCTATTAATGTCGGTGCAATAACTAGATAGAAACGAGATAAATTGTGAGGATAGTTTTCGAAGCAATAACTTGAAAATAATAAAATAAAATATGATAATGATAAACTGGGATCCCTAACATGAATCTTCAGCAGAATAGTAAGTGCTCACAAGGTACAAAAGGATAGGTAATTGTCAAGGCAATAAATTTCAATGTATATCTTACCAAGCGCCACTCCTCTATTTAATCTGAGACTTAAACATGCACATTAACCCCACCTTCCGATGATGGCAATATGGCACTATTAAGAACAAGTGGACTAAATTCCTCTAATCCTCACTAAACTTCTGTTGTAATGCTTGTTGGCTCGAACTGTCACTGCACTTTCCAGTGTCAGTGACTACAATAACACTTCTGTGTTAAGAAACATTCAAACCCCCAAGATTAAACAATAAAAACAAGACTGAATAATATAACATTTAACCAAGAATTCATGTGTACTTCCATACAAACAGAAAATAGAGAGTAATCACCAGCATTTAGAAAGAAATAAGAAAGAACCGAGTGGAGAATACTATTCCTAGACAACTTGACTAAATCTCTCTATTCTCTCTCGTCTCGCACTTAGGTCTCCTCGTCAGAAGCTAATCTGCATCAATTTTCACGTTGGCTCACCCGTGAGAGGCTTAAGCTTCCATAGCCGTAAGCTTCAAGGTAGGATGAAGAAGATAATGGTTAAGAAAAAGCTCTCCCCCCCCCCCTTTTTTTTCCTTCTCATGTCAACCTTTTATGTCCTTCTCTAACAGTATAGGTTTCCTTTCCTCAGAATTATGTTGTCCTTGTACGTATAGGTTGGTTATACCAGACTGGACAACTCACGCATTTTTAATTCTTATCCGGACAGTTGTCAGGTACGACGAGAATTCTGGATGCAATCGGGAATTAATTCATGCAGCGACATTAATGCAAGAAGATAGAAAAATTAAGGATAAAATAGGCTAGGATTCACTGAGTTATAAAATGCAATTTACTAAACTGCAAATGCTAAAATATATGCAAATGATAACTAAATGGGAACAATTTAACCAATAAGTAAGGAGGAAAACTTATGTTATTCCTAGTGCTATCACACCTCTTTGTTGTTCCTGCCCGAGTATAACTGTGAAATATGAATGCACAAGTTTTTTCTAAGCAAAATTCGTGGTAAATTCTTAATTTGAATTAAAAAAGTAAGTAACCTTATTATGGAACTCACTAAGTTCCTTATAAACTTACCATGTTTCTCTCTTTTGTTTCAGGTATTCTAAATTGTTGTTCGTAGGAAAATAGGAACTAAGCTACAGTGCTCAAAGTCTAGCATGAGCATGTTGCCTTTCGTTTTGTAACATGTGTAGATATCAAGGCAACTTGTAGTCTTAAACTTCTTTTCTGTATATGGATAAGAACTCTTTAAACTTAGTTCAAATTGTAATTAGACGCATGAAGCGAAATTGATAGATTTCTATAAAAAGATTAATATTATCAAAAAAATTTATATATATATTGTGATTTCACGGCAACACTCTATGGAACTATTGAATGTTTATTAAATTATTTTGCATATGTTGATAGTTGAAATCTCGAAGGGTAGGTCGTCTGACCTATCGGTTGGGTGTTACAACATTAATTAACTATCCAATTGAAAATTTTAAATGATCAAACTTTAATTAAACTTTATGCTAACCTCGTAAATATAAAATAATAATATTTATAGACTCAATTATCGAAAATGGGGTTTCGAAACCAACATTTGCGACACTACTGAAAAATGGGTTGTTACATTCCTATTTTAGGTGAAATAAGGTCATCTATGGGTGAAGGTGTTGCGCTCGAAGTATAGATTGAAGATTCATTTCCAAAATCTATTGTTAATAGGAATGGATCTAAGCTATAGAATGGAATTTGTAACGTGTGAAATGCAATTAGGGATGATATAGTTTGGAACCTTGAAAATGGCGAGATGGCTTACAAATAGTGAGCCTTTTATTAAGTATTGTTTTCAAAAGGACTTATTTCTGATGTGGCAAGTTATAGTCAAGGATATGGTTTTCAAGTCGAGCCAAAGTGAATGGAGTCGATTTGATTTCATACTTTCATTTAATTGTTTAGTTAAGATTGCAACAACTTTACCTCATTATAGAAATTATGCTAAAGACTTTTTGGGATGGAAATAGGAGAATGAAGGAATTTCATGATCAATTTTTCTTATAAAGTTGTTTCTAATATAATTACAATTGGTGATTCTAGATAGAAAGCTATTTTGAAGGCTCGAAATCCTCAAAGAATTAGAACCTTTTTATGGCTGGTGTCTAAGGGTCGAATGTTGACTAATACTGAAAGATCCCGCCAACATATGAGTGTTGATCTAAGTTATGGATTTTGTGGGTCAGAAACTAAAGATATTAAGCTTATTCTAAAATGGTTCTTTATGGGCCTTTCTTTATGGGCGAGGCTTATTAAAAGAGATAAGATGACTGATTTTCTTAGTGTGAATCTTCAGGACTAGATACATATTAATTTATCCAAACTTGATATCTTTGATGTTTACTCGACTAGCTGGGATATTATTTTTGTTGTTATTTGTTGACAGCTATAGAAGAGAAGGAATGCAATGGTGTTTAGTACTTGCTATAATGATCAAGGTAGCTTTTTCTATCATTGTTTATGACTTAAGGATGCAATCTTGTACTCTTTATAGCTATCGTTGCAGCATGAGGTTGTGGGCTTGTTCACTCTTGGCACAACATTGTTTGGATTCCTCTTCCACAAGGCAATTCAAAGATTAATGTTGATGGAGCTTTTAAATTTGGATAATGACTACTTCTGAGGAAATCATATGAGATTTATATGGGATGTTGACCGCCGCCAGACGTGTGGACGTCTGGACTGGAAATAGTGCAGCGAATAAATACAATTAAGCAGAAGTGTCCTTAAGTATATGGGTTAAATTATAATATAGTAAAGTGCAACAACGAAACACTCTGGGAAGCATTCTGAGGATTGTACCCAAGGGAGGTTGAATTAAATTTAAATCAATTTCCTACACTAACAGGGCTAAATAGTACTAATATAAAATTATATTACAAGAAACAAAATTAAAATTAATTAATTAAATTAACCTAGAATTATTTAAAATAAAAACCACTAATTAATAATCAAAATAAATTTCAGAACTCGGGTTTTATCAAGTTAGGTATTAATTAACCATTTATTCCCTCTTAGTGTCTAACTAATCGACTAATACACATTTAACTTTCAGCCTCACTTTCTTAACCTAGATAAATTATGATTTACTCGATAAACTTATCTCTCGATCTCGTTTATCCTAAATTACTTCCTAGAGGCATCACTTCCTCGAGTTTAGTCACACATATTTTAAACCAACTAACTCGTATTTAATCCCAAAAAGTCTTATTTAAAATAAGAAATAGTAAATTAAATAAACGAAGGGAATAAGAAAATAAATTCGTTCCGATGTTGATTTGTGCTCAAAAGCGAAATTTCCTTTAACAGTAGTAAAGATCGCTCCGATTGTAATTGGAGTCAATAAAGAAAATAAGAAAAACAATTAAATTAAAAGCTTGGATCGAAATCAAATCCAAGTTAAACAAGAATATAAGTTGTTTAAAGGACTAAATTGAAATAAAATAAAAAACTAAAATAAAACCCTAAAACTAACTAAGTGGCTCCCATGGCGAAACCTCCTAAAATTAGACTAAGCATGCCTATTTATAGAGTTTATGATCTGACCTAATTAAGGTTGCTAAATAGCCCAAAAAATTGATTACAATTCATTGCATGGACTAAAATACCCATACTTAATATCCCTAATTGTAGCCCGGTGTCGCGACACCACAAGATCGATGTCGCGACACTGCCTCCATTTTTTAGATACTTCGGCTTCGATGTTCTGGGTTGTGACACCACTTCTCGGTGTCGCGACGCTGCAGTCGCCTTTCGTCTTCTTAGCCTGAAAATAGTGTCCTACCTACTAAATAGAGTCATTAGATCATCCCTAGGCCCATAGTGGCCCATTAGGTCATAACATAATTCAAAATTGCGTAAAAATGCTTATTTCGCATAAATTAAACATAAAGTAATGAAAACCGAAAATGAACTAAAAACATATAAAAACAATAGAAAACAAGCTCGTTAAGTGCCAGAAAGAACTTAATTGCCATAACAAATTGTGGCAAATCAGACGTGGATACAGGGTTCGTAACGCCCTTAACCCCATCTAATTCGTCGGATCCAGATCTCAGGTATTACCAGTCTAATATAGACTTATACTTAGCCAAAACATACAACTTTCAAAAAATACATCTTATTTAGTAACGTTACCCAGCCAACTTGTAATATCCCGAGTTAGGGGCTGTTTTGTGGTTGCATGTTTTGCATGTGTTTAGTGTGTCTTTGTGTTCTTTGTTTGTGTAGTTTCAGGGCTTAATTGTAGGTTAGGAATGTGCTGAGTAGGTAGGAGAATTTTTGTTTTTAGGCTTTACAGAGAGGGAGCCGAGGAAGTCTGGGTGTAAGAATATTATTTGGTGTTTGGTTGCACAAATGAGGAGGCGGCAAAGTGGCAAAGTATGTGCCACTTGGGGCTTGAGTGTGGCGTCAACTACAAGGGGAGAGATCCCGAGTTCAAGTCGCAGAGTTCCCCATTTTGGCTCTCATTTTGGACGGCATGGAGGAAGAGTTAGAAGGCAATTCGAATCTTTCCTTGGACTTGGTCCACCCATTCAAATGGAAGGTGGAGAGCAAGTTGTGGAGGTAGACTTGGTCAAGCTAATTTGAATGTGTGGTAGGGAGTTAATGGGGGAGTGGTGGCGAAATTTTGGGATGTTTGGAGGTGTTGGCGTAACTTGGGAAGCTTGTTGGGGTGTGGCCGGTTGGTGAGTGTGTTAGGGGCTAGTGCCGAATTTCCTTGGATTGTTGGTGCATTTTCGGTCTTAGGAGGGTAGCAACATAGCTCTTTCATTTTTGTCAAAACAAGCCGAATTTCATAGTAAGTTTCACCTCTTGTTTTCTTTTGGCAACCGAAAATGCAAGCACATTTGTGCCGAATTTCTTTGTTCTCTTGAGTAGGGTGTAGCCGAATATCTCTTCCCATTTCCTCTTTTCTTTTCAAGTGTGTAAACAAAACCTCTAGTCTCTCTTCTTGCATTTTTGATTTTTCTTTCTTTCTTAAAAACTTTGTAGCCAAACTCTCTTCCAAAAACACATTCTTCATCTCTTTTTCTTTCAAAACCCAAAGGTACCTTCTCCTGTTCATTTTTGTTTCTCCTTAAAACCATTTTGCCGAAACTTTATTCTCATTTCACTTTATCCTTCTTGTTTTTACTCAAGCCGAATTCTCTTTTCTTTTGTTTAAGTTCTAGCCGAATCTTCCCTCTTCTAGTAGTACTTTGTAGCCGAATTTTGAGTGGGGAGTAATCTCGTTTGTCTTCTTTCAAACGTTGGAGCAAGGTAAGTGGTCTGGCGAATGCTCATTTCTTTTCTCTCCCTAGTTTTCTACCAATTTTGGGAGGTTCAAAGTTGACTTTCGGCATTGGTTGAAGGGTGTTGATCTCTTATGTCTTGACCGAATTCTTTTTAGGGCTTTCGGGTTGAAGCGATCCAAAGGCCGTTATCTCGAACTCGATTGTTTGCCGATTGCTTAAGGAGGAATCACTGTGGTTCGGGTTTGCTAAGAAACCGAACCAATAGCAAGGAGGATCAACATTAACCCCTTTGGTTAATTAATGTTGGCCGAATGTTATAGATGTCTAACTCCTGTGTTGGCCGATTGTTTAGGAGCTTGATACTCGAGGGATTTAGATCGTTTCGTTGGGATCTTTAGGCTCGTAATTACCAGGTGTGTAAACTAACACACTATACTTAGTAATATTGTTATTAAACCTGTTTGCCTATTAAAATCATGACAATATGATGGATTATTGGATACCCAAACGGGGTATGTGTACGTATCCGGTAAGTCAAGATTGTTACTAGATTACTTGATGATCTATATGGTATCATGACTATGTATGTATGTGATATGGGGCATGAGTCAAACATATTAGCATGACATGCATAATTTGTATGATATGCATGATTACATGAGTTGGTTTGTTGATGGGTGATATGAGTAGAGGGAGCATGATATTTTGTCGACGAGCACCAGTGTTTTTGTAACACACCTTGTGACTTTGGCTCACCAAAGGCTTTGGTAGCACATTTGTGTCTTTGGGACACCGAGAGGTTGGGCACCTCATTGCGACTTGTCCTCGTGGTTAACACCACCGTGGGTTGGCCCCACATGAGATATGGGATCGTCTGCTAGTGATTGGGTATCACACGATGGGTTGGCCCCATCATTCGATTATTGTGACTACGGTCACCAGTGCTTTGGTAGCACATTTGTGTCTTTGGGACACCAGTGTTTTGGTAACACATTGTGACTATATGTCACCAGTGGTTTGGTACCACACGGGGTAGAAAAGGCGATACGGATGGTTAGGATCGGGTTGCATTAATTATGTTGCTATGTATGATGTGTGTTAGCATGTTGTTTCATCGGGAGCGGGATTTATGCACTGAGTCACTCGACTCACCCTCTCCTTTGACATTTCAGGTGACTCGTAGACGCGGGCATGGAGCCGGGATGGACTCGGGATGCTCATGCCATGCTTAATAAAGTTTTACTCCAACTCTATCACTTGGGTACTTTAGTTTAATTACTGTTATTTGGGTTTTAATTTGGATTTGTAAAAGGCCTTTAAATTATGTTTTATGATGGGTATGTTTTAATTAGATTCGCAACCTGCTTAACAAATAACTTGGCATGAAATTTTACTAAAACTTGGAAAGACAACGTTTTCAAAATTATATCGCAATGTGTTTTAAACTATACCATCGGGTATCTCGCTATGTTTTGCTATACAATAAACTCAAATGGTTTCCAAATCAAACTCGATTTTCTACTAAGTCTAAAATGTTTCAAAATGGCACTAAGAAACTATTGGAAGTGCTAAATGAAATCAACTCGTTTTAACTATATACTTGGATAAGTTTTCAAAATCTAATCAAACAAGCCTACTCAAACTTTCCTCAAATTCACTATGTTTTCACCCCACTTCTAAACGAAAAAAAATCTGATCACTCAAAGACGTTTTTCCCCGTAACATACCAGATTCGGGCGTGGTGTCTTGTCCGAGTTTGGGGTGTTACACAACTTATGTCTAGGTGTATAATGTGTACTTACAACCATTTGAACAAGGCATTTCACTCGGCAAGTACTTATATTGTTCTTATCCTTGACTCTAGCAAGTACATTGTTAAGGTTCCATTCCTTAAGCCACATGTAACGGCCCGTTTTTTAATGGTGTCGAAAATAGTGGTTTTGGGCCACTAAATCCGACGAGTAAGTTCGTAAGTATTATATTTAATATTTACGAGTAAAATATGGTTTTTAAAATGTTTTTTATATGATAATTTATGTTATATAAACGACTAAAGTCAAGTGGTTTTAGAAAATAAGGTATCGGGACCTCGTTTCTATAAATCGAACCGTAAATATTTTTTAAAAATATTTACGGAGTGTCATTAAGGTGGCATTAAGGTTTCGTTAAAAAATTTTAACTTTTTGATTGTTAATTAATTAAAAATGACTAAAATGTAAAGGATGTAAAGTTTGGTCACAATTTGATTTGAGTGATTAAGTGGCTAACTGAATAAAGGAAAAGGGACTTAAATGGCAATTAAACCATTTAAGGGTTAGTGGACAAATATGGGCATTGATTTGGTGTTTTAATTAATTATTAACCAAGGGTAAAATGGTAATTTGATAAATTAAATAAAATAAAATAAAAAGAAAAGTTATCATCATCTTTTAATTTTGGTCTTCTTCACCGAATGGCTAAAAGGAAGGAAGCCATTTTTATACCTTCAATTTTCAGCAACTTCACAAGCTAATTGGTATGTGATTTTAGCTCCGTTTTTAATAATTTTTATGTTTTTGAGATTGTTGCAACTAGGTCCAGCTAGCCCGTACCTTCGATTTTGAAACTGTTAAAGATTTTGAATGTTGCCATTGATGAATCTTGTGATTTTTTATGTTAGATGATGAATTTGGAATGTTGATTGATATTTAAAAGTATTTTGTTAAGTGATTTTGATTAATTTTTCGATTAGGGACTAATTTGTGAAATTAATAGAAGTACAAGGATTTAATGTTAAATTGTTGCATAAATGGGATTTTTTGAATACCATGAACATTCAGCTAGCTTGGGTTTGTATTGAAAATGGTTAATTTGCATGTTTTGGGCTCAGGGACTAAATTGAATAAAAGTAAAACTTTAGGGGTAATTTTGTAAAAAAAAAGTAAAAAAGACCAAATTGCATGAAATGAATTGTTTTATTTTATAAATTAATAAATTGAATGAAATTATTAATTTAGATCAAGACGGGTGGAAAATCGAAGAAAATGGAAAATTACCAAAATGCCCCTGAATATTGGTATTTCTGCAATTTAGCCAAGTAAATTCATATGAACTGTATTCTATATAATTTTGATTAAATTGAATGTTAATATGTGATTATATTGTGATTAAATCAATATATATGTTAGTATGCAATTTATTGTGTTATGAAACGACGTAAATTTAACGACGTACGACGGTTATCGAGTCTCATTTTAACCTTAGGAATTTGTAGGATACCAATGACATTTCTTTAGGGTTACCGATTCTCAGCTCGAGAGAGTGCTTACCGATATTCAGCTCGCATGAGCTTACCGTTACTCAGCTCGTATGAGCTTACCAATTACAGCTCATAAGAGCATACCGATTCAGGGCTCGTATGAGCATACATGTACAGGAATTGATGGATTACAGTTTAGCACACCATATGTGAGCTACCTGAGTATCCAACAATATTCTAAATGGTTCAACGGGAAATGTTTTGTTACGAGACGATATGAGTTCGATACGAACTAATACAAGTATATACATGAAATACATGGAAATGATGGTACATGATATATTGATATATTGAAATGGATGATATATGTATATGAAGAAACGGTAAGAGAATGATATGTATCATGACATGTACATATATGAATATCTTTGATATGTTGATACATGGAAATTATGTAAGTTGAGACGAGTAATAAACTCAAGTGTGACATGTTAAGAAAATAAGGTTATCAATGTTGAATTTATATGAAATATGTTCAAGTATGCTAACATGTGTTGTTGTTTGATGCTTAGGCAAGTGCCAAGTTGTTGGTTGAATGGTAATATGTTTACTTATAAGTTGCATTGAAATGGTAAGTACTCAAATGAAAATATGCTTGTGCTCATGAAAGAGTGGTAAGGTTTAAATTATGCAATTTCTTATGAAATGGCTTATCATATGATTAATTTGAAAAGGGCTATGTTTAAATGCACTATCTTGTGGCTATGGTTGTATGATATGCTTATGACTTGTGTGTTATGCATATGGAACGGGTGTGGAAAGTGAAGAAATGCAAATGAAAATAAAGAAATTTGGAAGAGTTTAAAGTTGTTAAAAATCCTACTATGCTAGGGATAATATGTATAAGTGATGTTGTGGATTTACTCATTCTGTGAGTTGTTGAATATGGTTTCATGAACTATGTGGTATCGATATATGTTTATTCTTGATATGTATAAATTTCATATTGTAAATGGATTGATATGATTAAAGTTTATGCAAGCTTACTAAGCATTCATTGCTTATGTAGTTGTTCATCTTTACTTTTTAGATTATTGGAAGCTCGATCGGGTTGGAAGCTTGTCTGAGCTATATCACACTATCCATCGGTTCTATCGGTACTTTCGGATGTTTTGATTTTGGTTATAATGGCATGTATATGTATTCTGGTTAATGTTGGCCTATGTGTTTGAATGTTGAAATGGCCATTTGACTTGGCTGAGTTTTGGTATCTTGATGGTATAATGGCAAAGTTTGGCATGTATGTGAGTAGCCTTATTATGGTTAATGTTTGGCTTGTTTGTTTGAATGATAGAAGATGAAATGACAGTTGAATGTGCATATGGTATATGTGCTTTATGATATGTTGTATATGTGGTGATTTGGTACCTTGTTATGCATAGGTATTTTGGTTAATTGATATTAGTTAAAGAATGGCATTTTAGTACCAAATGGTTTGTGTTTTGGTAAGTAAGATTTATGGTATGTATGGATGCAAATCAAATTAGAAGTTAGTTGTTATTTTGACCAAATGGAGTACTTGGTTATACAAGTATATAAATTGTCATTTGAGATGCCAATGGGCATATTGGTTGAGTGTAGTTATATTATATGTATAAAGCTAGATTATGCATGATTTTGGTGCCTTGCTATGGCTGGCATACATGTGCATTTTTGGCTGTAGGTACATGTCTTGTTGGGTGAGAAAAATGGCTTGTAAAATAGCCTATTTTTGTCCACACAGGTAGAGACACGGGCGTGTGTCTCAGTCATGTGTGACACACGGCCAGGTGACATGGCCGTATGTCCCCTGTAGCTTGTAAAGGTTTGCAAGTCAATATGTTCACACGGCCTAGCACACGGGCGTGTGGCTTGGCCATGTTACCTAAGTTAGTTTACTCGCATGGGCACGGACACGGGTGTGTCTCTTGGTCATGTGACCCCTGTGGTTTTGAAAATTTTAGTGTTTCTAATAAATTCATTGAGTTTTTGATTTAGTCTCGATTTGTTTTTAATGTATATTTTGGGCCTCGAGGGCTCGCATAAGGGACAATATGTATGATTTGACTTGGATATAATGTGTTTATTGATATGATATGAAATTTTTGAAATTTTTGTCCGTTTGATTTGTAAACTTTGGTAATGCTCTGTAACCCTATTTCGGTGACGGATACGGGTTAGGGGTGTTACACCATATAAGCTATACCTTGACCTGAGATCATTACTTATCTCTCACATATCCATTACCTCTTTCACATAATCCTTTGCCCTTACCTAGTTCTTGAATCATTCTTATTTCAGAGGACCATACAAACAAAATACTCTTGATTAGCCGCGTACTCTAACACATTCCAGCGTCACTATTCGTACCTTATTACTATGCAAGAGTCACCTTAACATTCCATATGAGGCCTTACTTTTAGAGTTTGCCATACACATTATTCCTTCAAAATACCGCATACGTCGTTCCTTCAGATATCACCCAGAATTCTTTTCCTTTCATTTAGGGTCTACCACAGAGGCATTCCCTTCAAATGGTTGCCACCAAGGTCATTCTTTTAGACTGTGTCACAAAGGCGTTTCTTTTCAGAGATAGGCACAAAGGCTTCCTTTTACTGAGATCACCACAAAGGCTTCCTTTAACAGAGATCACTACAAAGCCTTCCTTTAAAGAGATTACCACAAAGGCTTCATTTAACAAAGATCGTCACAAAGGCTTTCTTTAACAGAGATTGCCACAAAGGCTTCCCTTATAGAGATTGCCATAAAGGCTTCCTTTACAGAGATTGCCACAAAGGCGTTTCTTTCCATAAGATTGCCACGAAGGCGTCCATTTCATTCAGTACTCACCACAATTTTTTTTCCTTTTAGAGATTCGCCATGAAGGCTTGCCTTTCTAGAGTCTTGCCATAAAGGCTTGCCTTTCTAGAGTTTTGTCACAAAGGTTGTACTTTTACTGGTGTTTTAAATGATAGGAATTTGCCTAAACTGACAATTAGTGAGGTTTTCCCCAGATCATTCTGGGACACATAGAGAACCACGTTAGGTAATAGCCTTCCTTAAATTTTCCCATATGATGCCATAACCCACCAGTTACGATCTTACAAATATGGTGTTCTTTCTATATGATGCCATAACCCACCAGTTACAGTCTTACACGATATGGTCTTCTTTCCATATAATCCCATAACCCACCAGTTATGGTCTTACATGATATGGTCCTTCAGCGCCATAGCCATGGCCTTGTCCTTTCAAAGATTCATGTTTTTAGTCCCGACGGACCCCTTTGACGACTCTGAAAATAGACAAAGACTCATCATGCATAGATTTACTCATGACATACATTCTTATACTTACCAGACAAACATGCTCTTCCTATCAGACTCGTTCTTACTTTTAGACATAAGCTCACTATAGTCTTTCAGATTCATAAGTCTTACATTTCTTATCAGATTTGTCACATCATACTTTACTAGTTTCAATCTCATGCTTTGGCCACTTAGCATAGAATTATATAGATAAACATAATATACAAGCAAGATTCAATCTAGGGACTCACTCGTAATAGATGTATTCATCCTTTTGGACACATATAGACAAATACATGCAAAATCATAAACAATCATTCTTTGGCCTCAAGATTCATATTGCATACTTGGCTCTTTCAAACTTCATACAATCTATACACACTAGGTCCCACAACATTCATCATCATACCATGTTCATCTAGTTTCAATTCATGTTTCAATCACTTTTCACAAGAGTTTTTAGAAAACTTAACACACATGTAGGAGTCAGTTTAGGGACTCACTTAACAAACTCATTATACACTGACACCGTTCAAAACTCAACACTCGATTCATACAGACACCCAAACTATTTCACATCTCATCGCATATTTCCAGACATACTCATACAACCCTACTTTAACTTCAGGATCCACTATCAAAAACACATACCATACTCATCATTCTACTTTTCATTCATGAATTTCTACACATCATAACTTTATTCTTACACAATTCCCTTATGTTTTACTCGTCTAATCTGTAACACCCATCACCTGTATTCAATGCTAGAATAGGGTTATGGAGCATTACCAGACTTACTAAACAATTAAACAACTATTTAACATACAACTGTTCAATTCAATCATTCATCATTCAATCTCAATCAATTTGTCCCTATCAAGAGCCAATGAGGCCTTAAACATGCTTTGAGAGTGGTTCGGGACTAAACCGATAACTCAGGAAATTTTCGTGAAACTTAGAAAATTTTGCTTTAAACAGAAGACACATGCCCTTGTGGCCAAGCTGTGTGTCTCACACGGCCACCAAACACACCCGTGTCACAGGCCGTATGAAAACAGGGGGTACAAACTGACTTGGGTCACACGGCCAACCACACGCCCATGTGTCTAGCCCGTGTGCCCTTCGAAGTGGCCACACACGCCCGTGTGCTAGGCCGGGTGTTAGGCCGTGCCAAACCTGTAGGGTATACTAACTTATGCAACACGGCCAAGTCACACGCCTGTGTGCTAGGCCTTGTACCATTTAGGGGATATACTGACTTGTACCACATGGCCGATCACAAGCCCGTGTGTGAGACCGTGTGGAGCATACTGACTTTATTTCAATTTCAACAACAGGGGACACACGGCCGTGTATCATGATCGTGTATCACACAAGGCTGAAACACATGCCCATGTCTCTGCCCGTGTGGACAAAAATAAGCTATTTACCAAGCCATTTTGCCACCCATTTTGCACATACCTAAACCAACCCAAATGGTACCAAATCATAGCATAAATAGCATTCATTTCAGCCACATTCAAGACTAATCCATACCATTTTCAATACCAACATTCTACATGCTTATAACTCAAGTTTAACTCAACCAAAAACATACTTAAATACATATACCAATCAACTAGTTTAACCATTACCTAACATACCCTATTTTTGTACCAATTCACAAGAAAAATACCAATTCCACAAAATTCATAATATGGTCATTCACATATTCATTCAATAACTCAAATATCAACACATATGCACATATAAGCACATAACCAAATTCACCAAATTAAGCCAACTCTCATGTCTATATTTACAACTCAAAATATAGACATTTACAAACCAATTCATTTGGCCAAAGTCATTACCAAAACATAACAAACATAACTCAAATACCTATACATGCCATATACTTAAAATATAGTTTCAAAAGTACCAAAAAGTCAGTGGATAGTGTGGTGAAGTCTCCGAGGATTCCCGGATCCGAGCTAGCTTTGAAATCACTATAAAACATGGAAAAGTAACAAAGTAAGCTATATAGCTTAGTAAGCTCGTATGTTAACAATAAGCAACTATCATCATTCATTAATCATTCATATAATAGAAAATAATGTGCAACAAACCTATTAAATCTCAAATCATCATATGATCATTCATATAACTTACCAAGAAGCTCATCAATTTCATAGTTCTCAACACTCAATTCATTTTCGTACGTACATGTACTATCTCGTACCAATGTCATATTTAACCACTTCCTTCTTTTACCCGTTGAACCACTCGGAATAGAAGTCGGATGCTCAAGGTCTCACTCTATAAGAACCTATACCATGGCTTGTAGCCAAATCAAGGTAACTTATCTGAAATTCTGATATCATTTCCCGAAGCCAAATCAGCCGATATGCATGGTCCGTAGCCAAATCGGTTTATCTCGCACACATAGTGCTAAATAATGGCCCGAAGCCAACTCAAGTATACCTAATGACACGTCACTAGCATCCTAAACTATTCCTAAGGTTCAATCGGGATTTCAACTGTCGAATCTTCATCGAATCATTTTTGAACTCGTTCGTCATCACATAATCACAATTCATGCTATATTGAAGCATATAAAATACATTTGAAATGAATTTATAACATAAGAACTTACCTCGGATGTTAAAACGGCGAATCTAGTCGATTAGTCGATAACTTTTGTTTTTCCCCGATCTAGATCTAAATTCTGCTTTTCTTAATAATTGAACTAGAGAGCTTGGCCGAATGAAAACCCTAAGAATGGTGTATTTTTCTCTTCAATTTCGGTAATGGAAGATGAATGAAGATGGAGAAATGTTTTTGTTTTACTAATATTAACCTTGAATTACTAATTTACCTTTTTAACCTTAATTATAAACTATTAATAACACCTAAATGATGTCCAAGATTGTCCACTCATGCTATTAATGGTCTAATTACAACATAAGGACCTCCACTTTAATATTCCATAGCTATTTGATACCTTTAGCTATTAGAACACTACTTTTGCACTTTACGCGATTTAGTCCTTTTTATCAAATTGACCATTCAAACGATAAAATTTCTTAACGAAATTTTCACACAATCACTCAATCACGCTGTAAACATTCAAATAATAATAAAATAAATATTTTGATCTCAATTTTGTGGTTCCAAAACTACTGTTTCGATTTGACTAAAAACGGGTTGTTAGAACTCTCCCCCTTAGGGATTTTCGTCCCCGAAAATCTTACCAGTGAAAAGGTTAGGGTACTGTTTTCTCATAGCTTCCTCGGGTCCCCACGTAGCTTCCTCGATCCCGTGTTTATGCCAAAGAACCTTTACTAGAGCTATAGTTTATTTCTCAATTATTTGATTTCACGAGCTAAAATTCTGATCGGTTCTTCGCTATACGTCAGATCAGTCTGTATCTCAACATCTACCGGAGAAATCACATGGGATGGGTCAGATCTATATCGGCGCAACATTGGTTCGTGAAACACATTGTGGATCTTTTCCAATTCAATAGGTAACGCTAGTCGATATGCCACTGGCCCTATTCTTTCAATGATCTCATATGGCTCGATGAAACGCAGACTCAACTTGTCTTTCCGACCAAATCTAAAAATTTTATTCCACGGAGACACTTTCAAAAACACTTTGTCACTGATTTGAAATTAATATCTTTTCATTTCAAATCCGCGTATGATTTCTGACGATCTGAAGCTGCTTTTAAACAGTCGCGAATTATTTTCACTTTCTCTTCAGTTTCTTTAATCAAATCAACCCCGTGAATCTGTCTTTTTCTAAGTTCGGTCTAATACAATGGAGTTTAGCATTTACGACCATATAAACCTTCGTACGGTGCCATATTTATACTCGATTGAAAGTTGTTATTATACGCGAATTCAACCAATGGCAAATATTTCTCCCAATGACCTTCAATTCCAAAACACAACATCGGAGCATATCTTCGAGAATCTGAATTACTCGCTCAAACTGTCTATCAGTTTGCGGATGAAAAGCTATACTGAAATTCAATTTTGTTCCTAAAGCTTCTTGTAATTTCTTCCAAAACCACGAAGTAAACCTCGGATCTCTATCTGAAATAATCGAAACTTGCACCTCGTGCAATCTAATGATCTCAGCCATGTACAATTAAGCTAATCTATCAAGTGAGTAATCTATGCGTACCGGTATAAAATGAGCATATTTCGTTAGTCGATCTACGACAACCCAGATAGCATCTTTCTTTTTCGGAGTTAGGGGCAATCTCGATAGAAAATCCATTGTAACTCTATCCCATTTCCACTCGGGAATCATCACAGGCTGCAGTAAACCCGATGGTACTTGATGTTCGGCTTTCACTTGCTGACACACTAAACATCTCGCTACAAATTCAGAAATGTCTTGTTTCATACCCGGCCACCAATACAATTGTTTCAAATCATTGTACATTTTAGTACTTCCAGGATGAACTGATGAACAACTACTATGTGCCTCGTGTAAAATTTTCTGAATCAACTTCAAATTTTTTGGTACACAGATTCTATCTCGAAACATTAAACAATCATCGGATCCGATCTGAAACTCTAAATTAGGGATAGTCTCACATTGAATTCGTTTAACTTGGAATTCATGGTCATCTTTCTGAGCTTCACAGATTTGTTGAAGAAATACCAGTTTAGCTTTTAATTCAACTAAAATAGACCCATCATCACAAATCATCAACTGGGTATTCATTGCTCTCAGGGCAAACAACGATTTTCTACTCAAAGCATCCGCGACCATATTCACTTTCCCCGGATGATAATCAATCACTAACTCATAATCTTTTAGTAACTCGAGCCATCTCCATTGTTGCAAATTCAAATCTTTCTGAGTCATAATATACTTTAAATTCTTATGATCAGTAAAGATGTGCCATTTTTCACCATACAAATAATGACACCAGATTTTCAATGCAAAAACTATAGCAGCCAACTCTGAATCATGCGTTGGATAGTTCATTTCATACGGTTTCAACTGTCTGGAGGCATAAGCTACAACTTTTCTCTCTTGCATCAATACGCAACCCAAACCGTTCAGTGACGCGTCGCTGTAAATCACAAATTCTTTACCTGACTCAGGTTGAACCAACACTGGTGCTTTAGTTAACAATGCTTTCAACTGTTTAAAACTCTGTTGACATTTTTTTGACCATTCGAATTTCACATCTTTCTAAAGCAGTCGTGTCATCGGTGTAGCAATCATCAAAAATCCTTTAACGAAGCGTCGATAGTAACCGGCCAATCCCAGAAAACTTCTGACCTCGGATACATTTCCAGGTGGTTTCCAGTTAATAAATGCAGATATCTTGCTCGGATCAACTCGAATGCTATCCGCTGAAACTATATGCCCTAAAAATCCAACTTCCCGGAGCCAAAACTCACATTTGCTGAATTTAGCATACAGTTGCTTATCTCTCAAAGTTTGCAACACAATCCTCAAATGCTCATCATGCTCAGACTTATCTCGTGAATAGATCAGAATGTCGTCAATGAATACAACAACAAATCTGTCTAAATATGGTCTAAAAATTCGATTCATCAAATCCATAAAAATGGCATGAGCATTAGTTAGTCCGAAAGGCATAACAAGAAATTCATAGTGTCCATAACTCGTTCTGAACGCTGTCTTTGGCACATCTAAGTCTTTAACTCGTAACTGATAATATCCCGATCTCAATTCAATCTTTGAAAACATTGTTGCACCTTTCAACTGACAAACAAATCATCTATTCTCGGCAACGGATACTTATTCTTTATTGTAACTTTGTTGAGCTGACTATAGTCAATACACATTCTCATTGATCCGTCTTTCTTCTTTACGAACAATACAGGCACACCCTAGGGCGAAAAACTCGGTCGTACAAAACCTCTATCTGTTAACTCTTGCAACTAAGCTTTCAACTCTTTCAACTCTGTCGGAGCCATTCTATACAGAGCTATAGATATCGGTGAAGTTCCCGGTACTAATTCAATACCAAATTCATCCTCTCTCATTGGTGGAAAACCCGGTAATTCTTCTGGAAATACATCTAAAAACTCACAAACAACAGGTACAGATTCAATCTTTGATTCAGTCACTTTTGTATCCAAAATATAAGCAAGATAAGCTTTGCAACCTTTTCTCATATAACTCTGAGCTGATATAGATGAAATCACAACAGGCAATTCATTCGATTCATCAGACTCAATCCGAAGAATTTCACCTTTCTAACATTTCAATTCGATAATCTTTCGTCTACAGTTCACAACAGCATCATGTAGAGTTAGCCAATCCATTCCCAGAATCACATCAAACTCATCAAATGGTAAAAGCATCAAGTCAACCGAAAAATAGTAACCTCGAGTCATTAAAGAGCAATTCTTGCAAACTTTATCAACTAAAACATATTTTCCTAAGGGGTTCGGTACTTTAATCACAAACTCAGTAGACTCGACAGGCAAACTCTTATTAAACATCAAATTCATACATATATACGAGTGTGTCAATCCAGGGTCAATTAAAGCAATCACATTAGTATCATAAAGAGAGAATGTACTGGTAATAACATTTGGGGATGACGCTTCTTCGCAAGTGCGAATAGCGTAGGCTCTAGCAGGTGCTCTGGCCTTGGATCTCACAGCTGAATCCCTAGTTATACCTCTACCACTGGATACATTTCCTATATTTCTCAATGGTCTCCCTCTCGCAGTCGTATTGCTCGATCTTACATTCTGAACTTTTTCTTTCTCAGATAACTCTAGGCAGTCTCGAATAAAGTGATCTGGCGAACCACATTTGAAGCAAGCTTTACTACTTTTGTTCCAGCATTCTCCAAAATGTCGTCTCCCACACTGTTGACATTCAGGTTTGTTATTTCTAACACTGCCAACACTCGAGACAGAGGTAGCTTGAGCTTTAGGTTTCACATGTAGATTTCCACGATGTAACACCCCTAACCCGTATCCGTCGCAGGACTAGGGTTAAAGGCGTTACCGGACAGATCGGAAACATTTACAAAAAATTTCATACAACCGTTCATCTATTTCAATCATAATGTCCTTTAAGTAGGTCATCGAGACCCTAAGCATGCTTAGAAATAGGGTCGGGACTAAACCGAAACACATACAAACATTCTTGAAAATTTAAAACATTTCGAAGATACAGGGGTAACACGCCCATGCAAGCAGGCTGTTTGCCTCCCACGGCTGCTAGACACACCCGTGTGTCCTCCCCGTGGTCGAAACTGAATTTGCTCCACGGCCACCAAGCACGCCCGTGTACCTTGGCCGTGGTCGAATCTGGCTTCACATCCACGGTCACCAAGTACGCCCGTGTGCCTTGGCCATGGTCGAATCTGACTTTACACCCACAGCCACTCAGCACCCGTGTGCTAAGGCCGTGTACTCTTAGGCCATATACTGACTTTCTCACGGCTACTAGACACGCCTGTGTGTCTTGGCCGTGTGCTATTAGGCTAGCTACTGACTTAGCCCTACGGTAACTAGGCATGTCCGTGTGTCACAATCGTGTGGCATTATAGGCCATTTGCAAGGCCAATTTACCACTCGCACAAGGGTCAAACCTACAAGCACATTTAAGAATACTTCCACACACAAATTGGCAACCAATTTTCATGTCAAATGATCAACATATCATCTTATATCATCTCATTTGTAACATGTCAACTTAGGAACTAAATTACACAACTTGAATACATTCATTATCAATCATGATTCATCCCCAAATTTACTAAATCATACTAGCATCATACCATCACTAAGATTACCATTCATAAGACATTTTCTTTACTCACAAGCTATACCAAAATATGCACCATATATCAAAGCCACACATGCATTTTACCAACATTTATCTAGCCACATCACATGGCTATTTATACATCTCAAACATGTCTTACAAAGTTAGCCTATACATGCCATAATTCAACTATGTACATCTTTCCCAAAAGTACCAATATAGATTGCCGATAGTGTGATAGAGAATGCTGACGATCCCCGGATCCGAGCTAGCTTTACTAACACTGCAAAGCAGAGAAACAAATCACACAGTAAGCTTTCCAAAGCTTAGTAAGTTCATAACATAATACATTATACCAAAACATACCATCACATATATATCATACCATTCAACTATTATGTTCAATTAACTCTTCCAATAACACATTCATAATTTCATCAACCACATAAGTTTCGAGCGTACCTTAGCCAACACTTAGTTGACGATTACATATGCTATTCAATACTCACTATTTTGTTCCCATCAACTATCATCCTTTCTTCGATTCAATCGCACACTTAGTACTCCGATATCTAGCCGAAGCTTAATTATCATCACACACATAGTGCATTATATCCAACCACTCTTCAATCGGTATCGCACACACAGTGCCAACCACAAAGTCGAAGCTTATATTATTTCGCACACACAGTGCTGATTATCTTGAACACGTTTCCGAATACGCACACTTAGTGCCACATAACTCAAGCTCAACTCTCACATAGCATCCACATTTCAGTATCATTATAACATTCATTTCATAGCATTTAACATAACTACATGTTAGTATTATGTCCGAACTTACCTCGGACGTTGACCTATCGCAACGGTCAGTCAATCGAGCACTTTATCATTGCCTCGATCTCGATCCGAACCTCTCCTTTCTTGGTCTATACACATTCAAATTCAATCCATTCAATCACCAAATCATTCATTTTAGTCCAAACACACATATTTAGGGCATTTTACAAAATAGCCCTCACATTTTCATATTTCGACACTTTAGTCCCTATTTTACAAAATCATCAAATTCACACAATTTATTTTCACACAAGCCTAGCCGAATTTTCCTTGAGTTCATTCAAGCCCACACATTTCATTTATTTAACATTTTAGTCCTTCAACTTACCATTTTCACAATTTAGCCCTAATTAGCTAAATTCACCAAAAATCCAAGAACAAAACATGTTCATTAAACACATATCTTCCATTTAACACCAATATTCATCACAAAGCTCACCATTTTATCAATGGAATATCTCATAAACATCATCAATTCTTCAAATTACAACATGGGCTTGATAGTAGACTAAGCAACAATCTCAAAAACATAAAAATCATCAAAAACCAAAGTCAAAACATACCTTAATCAAGCTTCAAACTAGCCGAACCCTAGTGTTCTTTTTCTTTTATTTTCTTTTCTATTTTCGGCACAAGATGAACAAAAGATGACCACTTTCATGCTTTTGTTTCATTAAATTATCATTTTAATAGTCCATTTCCATAATTGCCCTTAGTAAACATTAATAATAACACTAAAACCATGCTATCATCTTCCACTAACTAACAAATGGTTTATTAACCTCATAAGGACTCCTCATTTAGAAAGCCATAACAAATAGACATTTAAACAATCAGCACACAGCTTTTACTTTTTATGCGATTAAGTCATTTCTCACAATTTGACACACAGTCGATAAAATTATCACACAAAATTTTCACACAGGTTATAACACATATAATCAACACCAAAAATAATATTAAAATATTATTCTGACCTCAGATTTGTGGTCTCGAAACCACTATTCCGACTAGGGTCTAATTCGTGCTGTTACAACTCTCCCCCTTTAGGGATTTTCATCTCCGAAAATCTTACCGGTAAATAGCTGTGGATATTGCTCTCTCATAACATTCTCAGGCTCCCACGTAGCCTCTTCAATTCCATGCTTGTGCCACAATACTTTCACTAAAGAGATTTTCTTATTTCTCAACTCTTTGGTCTCTTGTGCCAAAATTCAGATCGGTTCCTCACTATACGATAAGTCTGACTGAATCTCAACTTTAGTAGGAGCAATCACATGAGACGGTCCGATCAGTCTTCATCGAAGCATTGACACATGAAACACGTTATGAATCTTTTCTAACTCAGGTGGCAACATCAATCTATAAGCAACCGGGCCAACTCATTCAATAATCTCATACGGTCCAATGAACCTCGGACTCAGCTTGCCCTTTCGGCCAAATCGAATTATCTTCTTCCACGGAGATACTTTCAAAAACACTTTATCACCCACCTCAAATTTAATATCTTTTCGTTTCAAATCTGCATAAGACTTCTGACAATCTGAGGCCGCTTTCAAACTGCCACGAATTACTTTCACTTTCTACTCAGTCTCTTTTATAAGATCAACCCCGTGAATCTTATTTTCACTCAGCTCAGACCAATACAATGGAGTTTGACACTTTCGACCATAGAGAGCCTCATATGGTGCCATTTTAATCCTAGATTTAAAACTGTTGTTGTACGCGAATTCAATCAACGATAAATGTTTTTCCCACGTAGTCTCGAACTCAAGTATACAACATCTCAACATATCCTCAAGAATCTGAATGATTCACTCGGACTGACCATCCATTTGTGGATGAAATGCAGTACTAAAATGTAATTTTGTGCCTAACGCATCCTGCAATTTCCTCTAAAATCGAGATGTAAACCTCGGATCTCTGTCAGACACTATAGATAGTGGTACTCCGTGCAATCTCACTATCTCGGCAATATACAATTCAACTAACTTATCTAAAGAATAATCGGTTCTCACCGAAACGAAATGGGCTGATTTCGTCAATCTATCCACTATCACCCAGATTGCATCTTTGCTGCTCAGAGATAAGGGCAAACCCGACACAAAGTCCATCGTAATTATCTCCCATTTCCACTCAGGAATCATAACCGGTTGTAACAAACCGGACGGAACTTGATGTTCAGCCTTAACTTGCTGACAAACTAAACACTTCGACACAAAGTCGGAAATATCTTTTTTCATACCATGCCACCAATAGAATCGTTTGAGATTATTATACATTTTCGTACTTCCCGAATGTACAACCAAATGACTATTGTGAGCTTCAGTCAAAATCATCGAAATCAACTCTGAATTTCTCGGAATACAAATCCGGTCTCTAAATCTCAAACAATCTTCACTATCAACTCGAAATTCTGATCCAGCGTTCGATTCACATTGAGTTCGTTTAACCATCATTTCAATATCACTTTTCTGAGCATCACGAATCTGATGTACAAACATCAGTTTTTTTTTAAACTCGGCCATAACCGCACTATCATCACACAGATCTTTTTGAGCATTCATTTCTTGCAAAGCACATATGGACTTTCGGCTCAAAGCATCAGCTACAACATTAGCTTTACCCGGGTGGTAATCTATCACAAGTTCGTAATCTTTCAACAACTCTAACCATCTTCTCTGTCGCAAATTCAATTCTTTCTGAGTCATCAAGTACTTCAAACTCTTGTGATCTGTAAAGATATGACACTTCTCACCAAATAAATAATGACGCCATATTTTCAATGCGAACACAATCGGAACAAATTCAAGGTCGTGCATCAGGTAATTCTTTTCATGCGGCTTTAGCTGTCTCGAAGCATAAGCAATAACTTTGCCTTCTTGCATCAGCACACAGCCCAAACCATTCAACGATGCATCACTGTAAACTATGAATTCTTTTCCCAAATCTGGTTGAACTAACACTAGTGCTTCTGTCAACAACACTTTCAATTGCTAAAAACTCTGATGGCACTTTTCTGACCATTCAAATTTAACATATTTTTGTAGCAACTTCATCAACGAAGTCGCAATCATCGAGAAGCCTTTCACAAACAGTCTATAATATCCCGCCATCCCGAAAACTACTGCACTTGGACACATTTCTGAGGCTTCCATTCTAATATAGCAGAGATTTTACTAGGATCAACTCGTATCCCGGCATCTGACACAATATGCCCCAAAAAACCAACTTCACGCAACCAAAATTCACATTTACTAAACTTAGCATACAACTGTTTCTCACGCAGAGTTTGTAGCACGATTCTCAAATGCTCGACATGCTGCGTCTCATCACACGAATAGATCAAAATATCATCAATGAACACCACTACAAAACGATCCAAATACGATCTGAATATCCGATTCATCATATCCATAAACACTTGCGGAGAGCATTTGTTAGTCCGAAAGGCATCACTAAGAATTACGTAATGTCCGTACCTCGCGTTCAAAGCGCTTTTGGCACATCGGATTCTTTAAGTCTTAGCCGATAGTACCACGATCTCAAATCTATCTTTGAAAACATCAGTAGCTCCTCTCACCGATCAAACAAATCATCAATACGAGGCAAATGAGATATTTGTTCTTTATCGTTACTTTGTTCAACTGTCGATAATCAATACACATTCTCATAGTTTCATCTTTCTTTTTCACGAATAAAACAGGAGCTCCCCAGGGTGAGAAACTCGGTCGTGCAAATCCTCTGTCAGTCAACTCCTGTAACTGAGACTTTAACTCTTTCAATTTTATTGGTGCCATTCTATACGGGGCTATCGAAATGGAAGTGGTCCCCGGCACTAATTCAATACCAAATTCGACTTCCCAAATCAGAGGTAATCCCGATAATTCTTCAGGAAACACATCTGGAAACTCACATACTACAGGCACAGATTCAACTTTCTTTTCCGACACTTTTGTATCAATCACGTCTGCCAAATAAGCTTCACAACCCTTTCTCACATAGTTCATAGCTTTCATCGCAGATACAACAGCTGGTAATCCTTTCATATCATTGGATTCTATTCGAACTAGCTCACCATTTTGACTCTTCAACTCAATACTCTTCCTTTTACAATTCACGATGGCATTATGTAGAGTAAGCCAATCCATACCCAGAATTATGTCAAACTCATCAAATGGTAGTAACATCAAATTAACCGGAAAACAAACACCCCGAAACATCAATGGACAATTATTGCACACCTTATCCACCAAAACACACTTGCCTAAGGGATTCGATACTCTAATCACAAATTCAGTAGACTCAACAGGTAGAGTCTTACTTGATACTAGATTCACACACACATATGAATGAGTAGATTCTGGATTTACCAATACAATGACGTCAATATCAAATAAAGTGAAAGTACCGGTGATGACGTCTGGAGATGATGCTTCCTCTCGTGCACGTATAGCATAAGCTCGGGCAGGTGCTCTTGCCTCTGACCTCACAGCTGTGTCAGTAGTCCCCCTTTGGCTTCCACTCACATTTCTGGTGTTTCTGGGCGGTCTACCTCTAGCCTTCACATTACTCGGTCTTTCATTCTGAACATTTTCCTCTTCAACCATATTTGGGCAATCTCGAATAAAATGATCTTGGGCTCCACATTTATAACAAACTCTATTGTTGTACTTGCCCCAGCATTCTCCCACATGTCGTCTTCCACACTGTCTACACTCAGGTTTGTTACTCTTAATGCTACCAACACTTGATTCAATCAGAGCTTGAGTTCGTGGACCAGCACTTTGTCTCGAACGATCTCTACTTGGATGTCCAAACGAAGCATTTGAATGATTGCTTGCATCTCTAAATCTCTTTGTCGAGGGTTGAGAAAACTTATTCATCGATCTTTTTCTTTCATCACGAGCTTCAGAATCAGCTTTCTTCTTTTCTTTATTGAGCTCCTCGGCTTTACAAGCTCTTTCAAATAACACAACAAATTCATTTATATCAAGTATCCCAACCAATAACTTAATATCCTTGTTCAACCCTTCTATGAAATGTTTACACATAGTGACTTCGATCGAAACACATTCCCGTGCATACTGGCTCAGTCTCACAAATTCTCGCTCGTACTCGGTAACTGACAAACGACCCTGTTTTAGCTCTAAAAACTCTTTACGTTTCTGATCAATGAAGCGTTGACTGATATACTTCTTTCTAAACTCAATTTGAAAGAAGTCCCAAGTGATTCTCTCTCTCGGAATCACAGAAATCAATGTTTTCCACCAATTATACGCAGTATCCCTCAACAACAAAACAGCACATTTTATACATTCATCAGGTGTCAACAATATCTCATCGAATACTCGGATTGTATTCTCGAGCCAAAACTCAGCTCGCTCAGCATCGTCATCAGATGTGGCCCTAAACTCTTCGGCCCCATACTTTCGGATCTTATCCACAAAAGGTTTATTCAATCGAATCGGATCTATCACTTGTGGCACAACAGGTACTTGTGGGGGTGGAGGTTGTAGAGCAGCCAGATTCGTTCGAACGAATTCCGAAAACCACTTACTCATCATACGGAAGAAGGCTTGCTTAGCCTCTCCTCCCTCACTACTTTCATTCGGCCTAGATGTGGCTGGCGCTGTCCCTTGAGCGGGAGCAGGTGCGTTACTCTCTACATCATCTGCAACTGCTCAATCGGGATCCATTACTATACAAAAACACATTTATATATGTCAGAATTCATCACACTATTGCAATTTCATATATGGCATGTACAGCTAGACTCACACGCGCTACGTTAGTCTGAGAATCGACTAAACCTGGCTCTGATACCAATAAAATGTAACACCCCTAACCCATATCCGTCGCCGGACTAGGGTTAAAGGCGTTACCAGACAGATCGGAAACATTTACAAAAAATTTCATACAACCGTTCATCTATTTCAATCATAATTTCCCTTAAGTAGGTCATCGAGACCCTAAGCATGCTTAGAAACAGGGTCAGGACTAAACCGAAACACATATAAAAATTCTTGAAAATTTAAAACTTTTTGAAGATACAGGGGTTACACGCCCGTGCAAGCAGGCCGTGTGCCTCCCACGGCTGCTGGACACACCTGTGTGTCCTCCCCGTTGTCGAAACTGGCTTTGCTCCATGGCCACCAAGCACGCCCGTGTACCTTGGCCGTGGTCGAATTTGGCTTCACATCCACGGTCACCAAGTACGCCCGTGTGCCTTGGCCGTGGTCGAATCTGACTTTACACCCACGGCCACTCAGCACCTGTGTGCTAAGGCCGTGTACTCTTAGGACATATACTGACTTTCTCACACGGCTACTAGACACGCCCGTGTGTCTTGGCCGTGTGCTATTAGGATAGCTACTGACTTAGCCCCATGGTCACTAGGCACGCCCGTGTGTCACAACCATGTGACATTATAGGCCATTTGCAAGGCCAATTTACCACTCACACAAGGGTCAAACCTACAAGCACATTTAAGCATACTTCCACACACAAATTGGCAACCAATTTTCATGTCAAATTATCAACATATCATCTTATATCATCTCATTTCTAACATGTCAACTTAGGAACTAAATTACACAACTTGAATACATTCATTATCAATCATGATTCATCCCCAAATTTACTAAATCATACTAGCATCATACCATCACTAAGATTACCATTCATAAGACATTTTCTTTACTCACAAGCTATACCAAAATATGCACCATATATCAAAGCCAAACATGCATTTTACCAACATTTATCTAGCCACATCACATGGCTATTTATACATCTCAAACATGTCTTACAAAACTAGCCTATACATGCCATAATTCAACTATGTACATCTTTCCCAAAAGTACCAATATAGATTGCCGATAGTGTGATAGAGAATGCTGATGATCCCCGGATCCGAGCTAGCTTTACTGACACTGCAAAGCAGAGAAACAAATCACACAGTAAGCTTTCCAAAACTTAGTAAGTTCATAACATAATACGTTATACTAAAACATACCATCACATAGATTAATTTACAATCACATATATCATACCATTCAACTATTATGTTCAATTAACTCTTCCATTCACACTTTCATAATTTCATCAACCACATAGGTTTCCAGCGTACCTTAGCCAACACTTAGTTGACGATTACATATGCTATTCAATACTCACTATTTCATTCCCATCAACTATCATCCTTTCTTCGATTCAATCGCACACTTAGTGCCCCGATATTTAGCCGAAGCTTAATTATCATCACACACATAGTGCATTATATCCAACCACTCTTCAATCGGTATCGCACACATAGTGCCAACCACAAAGTCGAAGCTTATATTATTTCGCACACACAGTGCTGATCATCTTGAACACGTTTCCGAATACGCACACTTAGTGCCACATAACTCAAGCTCAACTCTCACATAGCATCCACATTTCAATATCATTATAACATTCATTTCATAGCATTTAACATAACTACATGTTAGTATTATGTCCGAACTTACCTCGGACGTTGAACTATCGCAACGGTCGGTCAATCGAGCACTTTATCTTTGCCTCGATCTCGATCCGAACCTCTCCTTTCTTGGTCTATACACATTCAAATTCAATCCTTTCAATCGCCAAATCATTCATTTTAGTCCAAACACACATATTTAGGGCATTTTACAAAATAGCCCTCACATTTTCACATTTTGACACTTTAGTCTCTATTTCACAAAATCATCAAATTCACACAATTTCTTTTTACACAAGCCTGGCCCTAATTTTCCTTGAGTTCATTCAAGCCCACACATTTCTTTTATTTCACATTTTAGTCCTTCAACTTATCATTTTCACAATTTAGCCCTAATTAGCTAAATTCACCAAAAATCCAAGAACAAAACATGTTCATTAAACACATATCTTCCATTTAACACCAATATTCATCATAAAGCTCACCATTTTATCAATGGAATATCTCATAAACATCATCAATTCTTCAAATTACAACATGGGCTTGATAGTAGACTAAGCAACAATCTCAAAAACATAAAAATCATCAAAAACCAAAGTCAAAACATACCTTAATCAAGCTTCAAACTAGCCGAACCCTAGTGTTCTTTTTCTTTTATTTTCTTTGCTATTTTCGGCACCAAGATGAACAAAAGATGACCACTTTCATGCTTTTGTTTCATTAATTTATCATTTTAATAGTTCATTTCCATAATTGCCCTTAGTAAACATTAATAATAACACTAAAAGCAGCTATCATCTTCCACTAACTAAAAAATGGTTTATTAACCTCATAAGGACTCCTCATTTAGAAAGCCATAACAAATAGACATTTAAACAATCAGCACACAGCTTTTACTTTTTATGCGATTAAGTCCTTTCTCACAATTTGACACACAGTCGATAAAATTATCACACAGAATTTTCACACAGGTTATAACACATATAATCAACACCAAAAATAATATTAAAATATTATTCCAACCTCAGAATTGTGGTCTCAAAACCATTATTTTGACTAGGGTCTAATTCGGGCTGTTACACACGATCTCTATTCTAATATCCCACTGATGCATTCGATCGACTATACGAATCTCGAGATTTCTTTGATGAAGAATGATAAGGCTTATTCATCAGTCTTTTTCTTTGAATCTCTAGCCTCTGAATCAGCTTTCTTCTTTTCTCGGCTAAAATCTTTAGCTTTGCAGGCATATTCAACTAATACAACGAATTCTTTCAAATCTAGAATCCCAACCAGAAGTTTAATGTCTTCGTTCAGCCCATCAACAAACCGCTTGCACATTATCTCTTCAGTAGAAACATACTCTCGAGCATATTTACTTAACCGTACGAATTCTCTTTCATATTTTGTCACGGTCATTCGACCCTGTTTCAACTGTAGAAACTCTTTATGCTTTTGATCAAGGAACCGTTGACTGATGTATTTCTTTTGGAACTCGGCCTGAAAGAATTTCCAGGTCACTCACTCTCTCGGCATTAAGACACCAACGTATTCCACCATTGATACGCAGAGTCTCTCAGAAGAGAAATAGCACACTTTAAGCACTCAGCCGATGTACAAGAAAGTTCATCAAACACTCGGATTGTATTTTCAAGCCAAAACTCAGCTCTCTCAGGATCATCGTCAACATTAGCCTTGAACTCTTCAGCCCCGTGTTTACAAACCTTATCAACTGGAGGCTTGTTCAATCTTAAAAGCTCAACTCCTTAAGGAGCTACGGGTACAGGTTGAGGAATAGGAGGGGGTGGTGGTTGTTGAGCAGCCGGGATTGTTCTAAATATATTGAGTGAACCACTCGTTCATCATTTGGAAGAAGGCTTCTTTAGCCTCTCCAACCCTGGCTGCCCGTCACGGGTCTAGAATTAGACGGCGCTGTCCCTTGCGTGGGAGCAGGCGCATTACTCTCAACCTCATCAGCTATCGCTCGATTGGGATCCATTTGCTAAATAAAACACATTTTTAAATGTCAGGAGTCATCACACTATCACAGTATATATAAGGCATGTATAGCTAGACTCTCACACATGCTACGTTAGCCCTAGAAGCGATTAAACCGTAGCTCTGATACCAATATATGTAACACCCCTCACCTGTATTCAACGCTAGAATAGGGTTACAGAGCATTACCGCACTTACTAAACAATTAAACAACTATTTAACATACAACTATTCAATTCAATCATTCATCATTCAATCTCAATCAATTTGTTCCTATCAAGAGCCTATGAGGCCTTAAACATGCTTTGAGAGTGGTTCGGGACTAAATCGATAACTTAGGAAATTTTTGGGAAACTTAGAAAATTTTTCTTTAAACAGAAGACACACGCCTGTCTGGCCGGGCCGTGTGTCTTACACGGCCACCAGACACGCTCGTGTCATAGGACGTATGAAAATAGGGGTACAGTAGACTTGGGTCACACGGCCAACCACACGCCCGTGTGTCTAGCCCGTGTGCCCTTCGAAGTGGCCACACATGCCCGTGTGCTAGGCCGTGTGTTTGGCCGTGCCAAACCTGTAGGGTATACTGACTTATGCAACACGGCCAAGTCACACGCCCATGTGCTAGGCCGTGTGCCTTTTAGGGGGTATACTGACTTGTACCACACAGCCGATCACACGTCCGTGTGTGAGACCGTGTGAAGCATACTGACTTCATTTCAATTTCAACACCAAGGGACACACGGCCGTGTATCATGACCGTGTGTCACACACGGCCGAGACACAAGCCCGTGTCTCTGCCCGTATAGACAAAAATAGGCTATTTACCAAGCCATTTTGCCACCCATTTTGCACATACCTAAACCAACCCAAATGGTACCAAATCATAGCATAAATAGCATTCATTTCAGCCACACTCAATACTAATCCATACCATTTTCAATACCAACATTCAACATGCTTATAACTCATGTTTAACTCAACCAAAAACATACTTAAATACATATACCAATCAACTAGTTTAACAATTACCTAACATACACCATTTTTGTACCAATTCACAAGCAAAATATCAATTCCAAAAACTTCATAATATGGTCATTCACATATTCATTCAAGAACTCAAATATCAACATATATGCACATATAAGCACATAACCAAATTCACCAAATTAAGCCAACTTTCATGGCTATATTTACAACTCAAAATATAGACATTTACAAACCAATTCATTTGGCCAAATTCACTACCAAAACATAACAAACATAACTCAAATACCTATACATGCCATATACTTAAAACATAGTTTCAAAAGTACAAAAAAGTCAGTGGATAGTGTGGCGAAGTCTCCGACAATTCCCGGATCCGAGCTTGCTTAGAAATCACTATAAAACATGGAAAAGTAACAAAGTAAGCTATATAGCTTAGTAAGCTCGTATGTTAACAATAAGCAACTATCATCATTTATTAATCATTCATATAATAGAAAAAAATGTGCAACAAACCTATTAAATCTCAAATCATCATATGATCATTCATATAACTTACCAAGAAGCTCATCAATTTCATAGTTCTCAATACTCAATTCATTTCCGTACGTACCTGTACTATCTCGTACCAATCTCATATTCAACCACTTCCTTCTTTTACCCGTTGAAGCATTCGAAATAGAAGTCGGATACTCAAGGTCTCACTCGATAAGTACCTATACCATGGCCCGTAGCCAAATCAAGGTAACTTTTCGAAATTCCGATATCATTGAACGAAGCAAAATCAGCCGATATGCATGGCCCGTAGCCAAATCAGTTTATCTCGTACACAAAGTGCTAAATCATGGCCCGAAGCCAACTCAAGTATACCTAATGACATGTCACTAGCATCCTAAACTATTCCTAAGCTTCAATCGGGATTTCAACTGTCGAATCTTTATCGAATCATTTCCAAACTCGTTGGTAATCACATAATCACAATTCATGCTATATCGAAGCATATAAAATACATTTGAAATGAATTTATAACATATGAACTTACCTCGGATGTTAAAATAGCGAATCTAGTAGATTAGTCAATAACTTTCGTTTTTCCCCGATCTAGATCTGAATTTCGCTTTTCTTGATAATTGAACTAGAGAGCTTGGCCGAATAAAAAACCTAAGAATGGTGTATTTTCCTCTTCAATTTCAGTAATGGAAGATGAATGAAGATGGAGAAATGTTTTTGTTTTACTAATATTAACCTTTAATTATTGATTTACCTTTTTAACTTTAATTATAAACTATTAATAACACCTAAATGATGTCCAAGATTGTCCACTCATGCTATTAATGGTCTAATTACAACATAAGGACCTCCACTTTAATGTTTCGTAGCTATTTGACAACTTTAGCTATTAGAACACTACTTTTGCACTTTACATGATTTAGTCCTTTTTATCAAATTGACCATTCAAACGATAAAATTTCTTAACAAAATTTTCAGAAAATCACTCAATCATGCTGTAAACATTAAAATAATAATAAAATAAATATTTTGATCTCAAATTTGTGGTTCCGAAACCACTGTTCTGATTTGACAAAAATGGGCTTGTAACATCCCAAACCCGGTCTAATCATTACGACCAGATCTGGTATGTCACAGGGAAAAAAGGTTATAAGGAAATTTTGAAATTTTGATGGAAACCGTAAGTTTGAAACTCTTTGTTTTAGGTGATGTTTTTAAAATAGGGGTTTGTAACTTAAGAAAAATTTCAGGTTGGATTAATCGCTCATTTGCTATTTTTGCTAGCACTTGTGAGAAAACCGATATTCAGGTTACAGTTGTTTAGAACACTTCTTTTTAACAAATATGTTTAAGTCATAAATTAATGTCATATCAAAGCGAAGTAATTACGTAAAACCAAATAACAATTTAGAAGGCCTTATTACATCAATTAAAACCCAAATTTAAAATGTCTTGGAAAGAAACTAAGTTTACTAAAAATATCAAGCTATGGCCTCCTCGAGTCCCCTCGCTCCCAAGTCCACGCCTCACCGATCACCGCAAGATTAAGCGGGGGGTGAGTCACCGAGACTCAATGTGTAAGTCCCCTTAAGTCACATAAATGGCTCCAAGCCCACAAACACATATTGGGCCTTAGCCCACTCAAAATAGCATGTACAGATATGGATGCAATGTACCCAGCCCAAGCCAAGATTTTCCATCCTCTACACACCACCCGTACCAACCGATCACTCCGTGGGGATTTCTACAATCAACCCTCCATCCGCTACACTCTATTTGTGGCACCTAGCCACTGGTGACATAGTCACAAGATATCATATGTGGGGCTAACCCACTTGTGGTACCAAACCACTAGTGACAATCCCGAATAATCATATATGTGGGGCCAACCCACTATGGTACCAAACCACTGGGACGAGTCACGAATCATACATTTATGTGGTACCAAACCACTGGTGGTTCCAAACCACTGAGACTTAGTCACGAGTCAAGAATGTGGGGCCAACCCACGTGTGGTACCAAACCACTAGTGACAGTCTTACACTTCTCCTGTCACATCAAATCCAACCCATGCATACAAGTGTCAAATGAATGCAACATGCCATCAAGTGCACAATATCATTATGGCATACATTCATCAAGCGCATACATAACCAACTAGGTACTTACTCGTATTTCGGCCATGCCCATAGTGGCATAACACTTGTTCATCTAGCCGCTTTGACTTTTCATTTCAAAGAATTAATAACACATAATAATATTAAAGTGCGTAAATATTACACACACAGTTACACGCAAAGACTATGCTATCTATGTCAACACTATCGCTTTCAGAAACTACTGCTATCTGCCTCCTATTTTGCTCAGAAGCCGGCCCACAACCTGGTGGCCAATCTCGAACAGCAGACACCGCGCGCTTCTTGAACTTAGGGGCTGGGACTACGGGTCCAACCCCTCCTTTCGCTTGGCTGACATTTGAGTCCATGAACAGAACCTTGGTCACTAGATCGGATTAACGCAGTGAAATCGAAAAAAAGGGGAATAACACTCAAGACTAAGGGTCCTTACCTAGATCAACAAATCCCGGAGATTAGGAAGGTTTGAATCCTGCACCGCTCGAGTACTTGAATCTACTAGGATCGATTGTCCCTTTAAACACTCCAAACGCAGACCAAAAGCCAGAAGAACGCGAAGACAAAGCCCCCTACAATCGGCCAAGAGTTAAAGAATATGATTACTACCTTCGGCATGCAAACATGAGAAGAGATGATTGAATCGAAAAGAAAACACTTACCCCAAACACTAGAGAAACTGATTGGGAGTGGAGGAAAATAGGTAACAGCAATCCACAAATGTCAAAGTTGTTCTGCTCTTGAAAAGAAAGAGATGGAGAAGAAAGGTGCTATCTACCAAGAGAGATTCGGCTAAGGTGTTCGAAATAAAAGAGAAGAGAATGACAAAGTTTCGGCAAAAGGTGTGGCTTCAGAGGGTTTCGGCTTTGATGTTAATGGCAAAGAAAATAAACAAAAGTGATGAGTGAAAGGCAATGTAGGTTTCGGCCAAGCATAAAAGAAGAAGAAAATGAGAAGAGGATTAGAAGGTGTTTTGGTTTTGGTATTTTGAGAGAAAAGAAAAATGCACCAAGTGGTATGAGGGTGTTTCGGTTTTGACAAAAGAAAAGAACAAAAGAATGCTCTTGGTCCTTTCTAGCTAGCGAAAAATGCTCAACACTCCCTATAATGCTATCATTTAACATTTGGCCACCCCCTAACCTCACTAAATCGAGCACACACACTCACACACCCCACATTCGGCCAAACTCTCTCCCTCTCTCCCAATCCCACGATTCTCTCCACCGATCACTCCCCACTCTCCATTCAAACCTGTTGACCGATTCCTTCTCCTTGAATTGCTCTCTTCCCTTCATTCAAATGTGTTGACCCATTCAACACTCATCCACCAGAGTCCAAGCTGAAAGAAACTCTCCCCCACCTTGGCGTCAAAAAGAAATCCCCAAAAGGGAATCCACGCAGCTCGAACCTGCTCCATGCCAGCTTCCCTGAGGCGTCACCTTCCTGAGCTTTAAGTGGCACCCCCTTGCCACTTTACTAAAGCGCTTTTTGAGTCTAAACATACAACCAACCACCCTTAAGTCCTATCCCATTCAGCTCTCCCTTAAAGTGCCCAAAGAGCAAATTTTTACTAAGGCTCTGGCTTACCCCTAAGTCATTCCTAGACCCTAAAGTACCCTAAACTAGCATGACAAACATAGCATTCACACCCAAACACATAAAATGCAAAAGCCCTAATTTAGGATGTTACAGTTCTACCCCCCTTAAAATAATTTCGGCCTCAAAATTACCTGGTTAAAAGAGATGAGGGTATTGCTATCGCATCGATTCCTCGGATTCCCACGTAGCTTCCTCGGAACCGTGATTACGCCACAGAAATTTAACCAACAGAACTATCTTTCTTCATAATACTTTGACATCCCGATCCAAAATTCGAACTGGTTCCTCCTTAAAGGATAGATCAGGCCTCACTTCGATCTCCTCCACTGACACCACGTGAGATGGATCCGAACGATAACGTCTTAGCATCAACACGTGAAACACATCGTGAATCTGACTTAACTCTGCAGGTAACTCGAGTTGATAGGCTACTGGTCCCACACGCTTCACTATCTGATAAGGCCCGATAAACCTGGGGCTTAGCTTGCCCTTCCATCCAAACTTAAGCACTTTCTTCCACGGCGACACCTTCAAGAATACCTAATCCCCTACTTCAAATTCTATGTCCTTATGCCTTAGGTCTGCATAGGACTTCTGTCTGTCCGAAGCTTCCTTCAACCGAGCCCTAATTAGCTCAACCTTGTCCTCCATTTCAGCGACCAATTCTAGACCCAACATCTGACGTTCACCCAACTCTGTCCAACAAGTAGGAGTGTGACACTTCTGACCATACAATGCCTCATACGGTGCCATCTGGATCGTCGATTGGTAGCTGTTATTGTACGCGAATTCTGCCAATGGTAAGAACTCTTCCCAACTACCTCTGAAGTCCATGACACAGCCTCTCAACATATACTCTAAGATTTGGATTACCCTCTCTGACTGTCCGTCCGACTGCAGATGAAATGTTGTACTGAAATCTAACTTTGTGGCCAACGCTTGATGCAACGCCTTCCAAAATCTTGACGTAAATCTAGGGTCTCTGTCCGAAATAATCGACACAGGCACCCCATGCAACCTTACAATCTCTGTTATATATAATTTAGCCAACTTCTGAAGAGAGTATTCCACTCATACTGGTATGAAATGAACAGACTTCGTCAAACGATCAACCACTACCCAAATCGAATCCTTTCTAGTAGGTGTAAGGGGAAGCCCACTAACGAAATCCATTGTGATCCTTTCCCACTTCCACTGCGGAATCTTCACCGGCTATAACAAACCCGAAGGCAACTGATGTTCTGCTTTCACCTGCTGACACATCAAACACTTACTCACATATTCGGTTACTTCTCGCTTCAGACCCGGCCACCAAAACTGTCCTCGCAAATCCTGATACATCTTACTTCCTCCAGGATGCATAGCGTATGGACTGCTATGCGCTTCCTGCAAAATTCTACGCCTCAACTCTGAATCATTCGGCATGCAAATCTTTCCCCAGAAACACAGAACTTCTCACTACTCATATTAAAATTCTCTATCCCACCATTCTGAACTTGAAGTAGTCATGCATTCAAGACATCATCCAACAACTGCTTCTCCTTGATCTGACTTATCCACGTCAGTTTCACCTGCAGCTCAGCTAACAGACTCCCATCATCGTACAGGCTAAGATGTGCAAACATCACCCTTAGATTCGAGATTACCCTACGACTTAATGTATCTACCACCACGTTAGCTTTACCCGGATGGTATTCGATCGAACAATCATAATCCTTTAACAACTCCACCCATCGCCTCTGCCTCAAATTCAATTCTTTTTGAGAGAGAAGGTACTTAAGACTCTTGTGATCCGTATAGATGACAGATCTCTCCCCATACAGATAGTGTCTCCAGATTTTCAGAGCAAAAACCACCGCCGCCAACTCCAAGTCTTGCGTGGGATAGTTTAACTCATGCGGTCTTAACTGTCGAGACGCATACGCAACAACCTTCCCGTCTTGCATCAACACACACCCTAATCCTGTGTGTGAAGCATCACAGTAAACCACGAACTCCTTCCCAGCCTCTAGCTGAATCAACACCGGAGTTTCTGTCAGAATCCTCTTTAGCTTCTCAAAACTTTCCTGCTGCTTGTCAGACCAAACAAACGGAACCCCTTTCCTTAACAACTTGGTTAATGGAGCCGCAATCAAAGAGAAACCCTCAACGAATCTTCTATAATACCCAGCTAGACCAAGAATACTCCTAATTTCTGCCACAGACCTAGGTGGCTTCCAAACCAGCATAGCTTCGACCTTCCGGGGGTCAACCCTAATCCCCTCAGTAGACACAACATGACCCAAAAAGGTAACTTCCTTTAGCCAAAACTCACACTTACTCGAATTTGGCGAGCAATACCGCTTTCCTCGAATTTGTAAGACCACACGAAGATGCGAGTCATGCTCTTCGTTCGATCTGGAATAGACCAAAATATCGTCTATGAATACTATGATGAATCGGTCCAAATAGGGTTGGAAAACCTGGTTCATCATGTCCATAAACGCTGTTGGTGCATTGGTTAGACCAAATGGCATCACCAGAAATTCATAGTGGCCATAGCGAGTTCGAAATGCCGTCTTATGAATGTCCGCCTCCTTGACCTTAAGCTGATGATAACCTGACCACAAATCTATCTTCGAAAAGACTGAAGCCCCTTTCAGTTGATCGAACAAGTCGTCAATCCTCGGCAGCGGGTACTTATTCTTGATGGTCAACTTGTTCAACTGACGGTAGTCAATGCACATACGCATTGATCCATATTTCTTCTTGACGAATAACACCGGTGCTCCCCAAGGTGATACACTCGGTCGGATAAAACCTCGATCCAACAGTTCCTGAATCTGAGCCTTTAATTCTACCAACTCCTTGGGTGCCATCTTATATGGGGCAATCAAAACAGGCGCTGTCCCCGGATAAAGATCAATACCAAATTCCACCTCTCGATCCGGAGGCAATCCTGGAAGCTCTTCCAGAAAAACATCGGGAAATTCCTTCACTGTTCTAACATCCCCCACAGACAAATCCTTGCCCTCTAAGGCACAAACCAGCGCTATGAACGCCTCACAACCCTTCTTCACCATTCGCTCAGCCTTTAAAGCAGATATTACGTTAGATAGGTAGTTCCTTCTCTCACCTATTACCACCACCTCTTCATCCTCGAGAGTTCTCAATACCATGCGCTTGGCAGCATAATCCAAATTTGCTTGATACTTCCCTAGCCAATCCATGCCTAAAATCAGGTCAAACTCTCCGAACGGTAGTTCCATCGGATCGACCAAAAAAACCATCCCTTGAACTTCCAAAGGTACATCCCTATAAAGTCTGCTTCACAACTACCGATTGTCCTAGCGGGCTAACTACGGCCATCTCCTAGAGGCAATCTCAAAGTCTATTCTTAAAGTTCCGGATATCCCACTAGCAACATATGAATGTGTTGATCATATATCAATTAATGCAAGATAAGGCAACCAATAAATAAGAAACGCACTTCGGTTATGACGCCCGTGCATCTCCTCTTCTCGATGTCCGTCGCATAGACCACCCTGTGTCTCCTTGCATCACTACTCCCAAGACCTCTGCTCGGTGCTCCACGTCTACGACCGAAGCCGTTACCCCCTCTGACCGGACCTCGACCTCTCGGTGGTTGCTGTCCACCTCTACCTGACTGAACATAACCCTGACCCATTGGTTGCGCTCTGCCTTTCTCCTGTGGACAGTCCCTTATTCGATGCTCCGTAGACCCACACTTGAAATAGCCTCTATTACCAACCCAACACTCACCAAAATGAAATTTATCACATCGAGCACACCTCAGAGGCCGACTATCAACAGTAGGTCTCCCCACACGGTTCGAGCCCTCAACCTTAGGCCTCTTTTGAAACCGCCCAACTGATCCTGACGAACCAAAATTCCTCTTGTTTCTATTTCTCTCCTGATTCTGCTTTTCAGACCGCTTCACCTCCTCGGCTATCTTAGCCTTTTCCACAAGAACAGCAAATTCTCTCTCTCGCTGTGGAGCTATCAGCACACGCAGATCATCTCTCAACCCATCTTCGAACCGAACACAGCGCTCGTGATCCGTGGCCACAATACCTCAGGCATAACGACTTAGACGTAAGAATTCAACCTCATACTCGGATACCGACTTACTTCCCTGAACCAGATTTAAAAATGCCTTACGCTGTGCATCCACATAACTTGATCCGATGTACTTCCCCTGGAATGCCATCTTAAAGAAATCCCAGGTGATATGCTCAGCCACCGTACCATCCCTAACCGTGAGCCACCACTGATACGCCTCATCTCGCAGAAGAGACACCACCCCTTTCAACTTCTCCTCTATCGTGAAGTCTAGATCATCCATTATGCGCTCACTTGCTTCTAACCAATATTCAGCTGTATTAGGGGCTACGCCTAAAACACCCCTAAACATCTCCACTCCATTGGCTCGGAGTCGCTCAGACACAGATTTTCGGGCCCCAGTACTCATGCTTGCCCCCGCAACTCTCTCCAAAACTCGTAACATTACCTGAGACACCGCATCATCCCCGCATGTTTGGTCCTGAAATTCCGCTTCCACAGCTGGCGGTACTGGCATCTCACTACCTGACCCATGACCAAATCCAACTGGTTCTGATACAGCAATCCTGCCCCTACCGCGACCACGTACACTACGTCCACGACCTCGAGTGCTCATGGCTAACATTCGTGATTAATCTGGTTAAAAGTTTTATGAGTTAATTATTTCTTTCACTTTTTTTAACACCGAGATATTTTATGAAAAATAGTTTTAGAGAGTAATTTCCGCAAAACACATCAAAGCTTCAGTCCCTATAGTCTGAGTCTTCTAGAACAAACAACCATATTTACTCACGGTAACAATCATTGCATGCATACATTATCAGTAATTGTTAGAACATTTACCTGGGTGGATCGGGTGCCGACGGACTCGGATGCCATGTTCCAATCAAAACATTCCTTTCTAAAATCATTTAAACCAACTTAATAAAGCGTTAATGAACCCATTTTCACCGCTCGAGTTTTACAATCGGGCTCTGATACCAAAATTGTAACATCCCAAACCCGGTCTAATCGTTACGACCAGATCTGGTATGTCATAGGGAAAAAAGGTTATAAGGAAATTTTGAAATTTTGATGGAAACCGTAAGTTTGAAACTCTTTGTTTTAGGTGATGTTTTGAAAAAAGGGGTTTGTAACTTAAGAAAAATTTCAGGTTGGATTAATCGCTCATTTGCTATTTTTGCTAGCACTTGTGAGAAAACCGATATTCAGGTTACAGTTGTTTAGAACACTTCTTTTTAACAAATATGTTTAAGTCGTAAATTAATGTCGTATCAAAGCAAAGTAATTACGTAAAACCAAATAACAATTTAGAAGGCCTTATTACATCAATTAAAACCCAAATTTAAAATGTCTTGGAAAGAAACTAAGTTTCTTGAAAAATATCAAGCTATAGCCTCCTCGAGTCCCCTCGGCTCCCAAGTCCACGTCTCACCGATCACCGCAAGATTAAGCGAGAGGGTGAGTCACCGAGACTCGATGTGTAAGTCCCCTTAAGTCACATAAATGGCTCCAAGCCCACAAACACATATTGGGCCTTAGCCCACTCAAAATAGCATGTACAGATATGGATGCAATGTACCCAGCCCAAGCCTAGATTTTCCATCCTCTACACACCACCCGTACCAACCGGTCACTCCGTGGGGATTTCTACAATCAACCCTCCATCCGCTACACTCCATTTGTGGCACCTAGCCACTGGTGACATAGTCACAAGATATCATATGTGGGGCTAACCCACTTGTGGTACCAAACCACTAGTGACAATCCCGAATAATCATATATGTGGGGCCAACCCACTCTGGTACCCAACCACTGGGACGAGTCACGAATCATACATTTATGTGGTACCAAACCACTGGTGGTTCCAAACCACTGAGACTTAGTCACGAGTCAAGAATGTGGGGCCAACCCACGTGTGGTACCAAACCACTAGTGACAGTCTTACACTTCCCCTGTCACATCAAATCCAACCCATGCATACAAGTGTCAAATGAATGCAACATGCTGTCAAGTGCACAATATCATTATGGCATACATTCATCAGCGTATACATAACCAACTTGGTACTTACAGGTATTTCGGCCATGCCCATAGTGGCATAACGCTTGTTCATCTAGCCGTTTCACTTTTCATTTCAAAGAATTAATAACACATAATAATATTAAAGTGTGTAAATATTACACACCAGTTACACGCAAAGACTATGCTATCTATGTCAACACTATCGCTTTGAAACTACCGCTATCTCGCCTCCTATTTTGCTCGTGTGTCGACCCACAACCCAGTGGCCAATCTCAAACAAAGCAGACACCGCGCTTCTTGAACTTAGGGGCTGGGACTACGGGTCCAACCCCTCCTTTTGCATGGCTGACATTTGAGTCCATGAACAGAACCTTGGTCACTAGACCGGATTAACGCAGTGAAATCGAACAAAAAGGGAATAACACTCAAGACTAAGGGTCCTTACCTAGATCAACAAATCCCGGAGATTAGGAAGGTTTGAATCCTGCACCGCTCGAGTACTTGAATCTACTAGGATCGATTGTCCCTTTAAACACTCCAAACGCAGACCAAAAGCCAGAAGAACGCGAAGACAAAGCCCCCTACAATCGGCCAAGAGTTAAAGAATATGATTACTACCTTCGGCATGCAAACATGAGAAGAGATGATTGAACCGAAAAGAAAACACTTACCCCAAACACTAGAGAAACTGATTGAGAGTGGAGGAAAATAGGTAACAGCAATCCACAAATGTCAAAGTTGTTCTGCTCTTGAAAAGAAAGAGATGGAGAAGAAAGGTACTATCTACCAAGAGAGATTCGGCTAAGGTGTTCGAAAGAAAAGAGAAGAGAATGACAGAGTTTCGGCAAAAGGTGTGGCTTCAGAGGGTTTCGGCTTTGATGTTAATGGCAAAGAAAATAAACAAAAGTGATGAGTGAAAGGCAATATAGGTTTCGGCCAAGCATAAAAGAAGAAGAAAATGAGAAGAGGATTAGAAGGTGTTTTGGTTTTGGTATTTTGAGAGAAAAGAAAAATGCACCAGGTGGTATGAGGGTGTTTCAATTTTGACAAAAGAAAAGAACAAAAGAATGCTCTTGGTCCTTTCTAGCTAGCCGAAAATGCTCAACACTCCCTATAATGCTATCATTTAACATTTGGCCACCCCCTAACCTCACTAAATCGAGCACACACACTCACACACCCCACATTCGGCCAAACTCTCTCCCTCTCTCCCAATCCCATGATTCTCTCCACCGATCACTCCCCACTCTCCATTCAAACCTGTTGACTGATTCCTTCTCCTTGAATTGCTCTCTTCCCTTCATTCAAATGTGTTGACCCATTCAACACTCATCCACCGTAGTCTAAGCTGAAAGAAACTCTCCCCACCTTGGCGTAAAAAGAAATCCCCAAAGGGAATCCACGCACTGACTCGAACTCGCTCCTGCCCGACTTCCCCGAGGCGTCACCTTCCTGAGCTTTAAGTGGCACCCCCTTGCCACTTTACTAAAGCGCTTCTTGAGTCTAAACATACAACCAACCACCCTTAAGTCCTATCCCATTCAGCTCTCCCTTAAAGTGCCCAAAGAGAAAATTTTTACTAAGGCTCCGACTTACCCCTAAGTCATTCCTGGACCCTAAAGTACCCTAAACTAGCATGACAAACATAGCATTCACACCCAAACACATAAAATGCAAAGGCCCTAATTTAGGATGTTACAGTTCTACCCCCCTTAAAATAATTTTGGCCTCGAAATTACCTGGTCAAAAGAGATGAGGGTATTGCTATCGCATCGATTCCTCGGATTCCCACGTAGCTTCCTCGGAACCGTGATTACGCCACAGAAATTTAACCAACGGAACTGTCTTTCTTCGTAATACTTTGACATCCCGATCCAAAATTCGAACTGGTTCCTCCTCAAAGGATAGATCAGGCCTCACTTCGATCTCCTCCACTGACACCACGTGAGATGGATCCGAATGATAACGTCTTAGCATCGACACGTGAAACACATCGTGAATGGATCGACTTAACTCTGCGGGTAACTCGAGTTGATAGGCTCATCGTCCCACACGCTTCACTATCCGAGTAAGGCCCGATAAACCTGGGGCTTAGCTTGCCCTTCCATCCAAACCTAAGCACTTTCTTCCACGGCGACACCTTCAAGAATACCTAGTCCCCTACTTCAAATTCTATGTCCTTATGCCTTACGTCTGCATAGGACTTCTGTCTGTCCGAAGCTTCCTTCAACCGAGCCCTAATTAGCTCAACCTTGTCCTCCATTTCAGCGACCAATTCTAGACCCAACATCTGACGTTCACCCAACTCCGTCCAACAAGTAAGAGTGTGAAAATTCTGACCATACAATGCCTCATACGGTGCCATCTGGATCCTCGATTGGTAGCTGTTATTGTACGCGAATTCTGCCAATGGTAAGAACTCTTCCCAACTACCTGTGAAGTCCATGACACAGCCTCTCAACATATCCTCTAAGATTTGGATTACCCTCTCTGACTGTCCGTCCGACTGCAGATGAAATGTTGTACTGAAATCTAACTTTATGCCCAACGCTTGATGCAACGCCTTCCAAAATCTTGACGTAAATCTAGGGTCTCTATCCGAGATAATTGACACGGGCACCCCATGCAACCTTACAATCTCTGCTATATATAATTTAGCCAACTTCTGAAGAGAGTATTCCACTCGTACTGGTATGAAATGAGTAGACTTCGTCAAACGATCAACCACTACCCAAATCGAATCCTTTTTAGTAGGTGTAAGGGGAAGCCCACTAACGAAATCCATTGTGATCCTTTCCCACTTCCACTGCAGAATCTTCACCGGCTGTAACAAACCCGAAGGCAACTGATGTTCTGCTTTCACCTGCTGACACGTCAAACACTTACTCACATATTCGGTTACTTCTCGCTTCAGACCCGGCCACCAAAATTGTCCTCGCAAATCCTGATGCATCTTACTTCCTCCAGGATGCATAGCGTATGGACTGCTACGCGCTTCCTGCAAAATTCTACGCCTCAACTCTGAATCATTCAGCATGCAAATCTTTCCCCAGAAACACAGAACTCCCTCACTACTCATCTTAAAATTCTCTATCCCACCATTCTGAACTTGAAGTAGTCATGCATTCAAGACATCATCCAACAACTGCTTCTCCTTGATCTGACTTATCCACGTCAGTTTCACCTGCAGCTCAGCTAACAGACTCCCATCATCGTACAGGCTAAAATGAGCAAACATCGCCCTTAGATCCGAGATTACCCTACGACTTAATGCATCTACCACCACGTTAGCTTTACCCGGATGGTATTCGATCGAACAATCATAATCCTTTAACAACTCCACCCCTCGCCTCTGCCTCAAATTCAATTCTTTTTGAGAGAGAAGGTACTTAAGACTCTTGTGATCCGTATAGATGACAGATCTCTCCCCATATAGATAGTGTCTCCAGATTTTCAGAGCAAAAACCCCCGCCGCCAACTCCAAGTCATGCGTGGGATAGTTTAACTCATGCGGTCTTAACTGTCGAGACGCATACGCAACAACCTTCCCATCTTGCATCAACACACACCCTAATCTTGTGTGTCAAGCATCACAGTAAACCACGAACTCCTTTCCAGCCTCTAGCTGAATCAACACCGAAGCTTCCGTCAGAATCCTCTTTAGCTTCTCAAAACTTTCCTGCTACTTGTCAGACCAAACAAACGGAACCCCTTTCCTTAACAACTTGGTTAATGGAGCCGCAATCAAAGAGAAACCCTCAACGAATCTTCTATAATACCCAGCTAGACCAAGAATACTCCTAATTTCTGCCACAGACCTAGGTGGCTTCCAAACCAGCACAGCTTTGACCTTCTGGGGGTCAACCCTAATCCTCTCAGCAGACACAACATGACCCAAAAAGGTAACTTCCTTTAGCCAAAACTCACACTTACTGAATTTGGCGAATAGCTGCTTTTCCCTCAGAATTTGTAAGACCACACGAAGATGCGAGTCATGCTCTTCGTCCGATCTGGAATAGACCAAAATATCGTCTATGAATACTATGTCGAATCGGTCCAGATAGGGTTGGAAAACCTGGTTCATCATGTCCATAAACACTGTTGGTGCATTGGTTAGACCAAATGGCATCACCAGAAATTCATAGTGGCCATAGCGAGTTCGAAATGCCGTCTTATGAATGTCCGCCTCCTTGACCTTAAGTCGATGATAACTCGACCGCAAATTTATCTTGAAAAGATCAAGCCCCTTTCAGTTGATCGAACAAGTCGTCAATCCTCGGCAGCGGGTACTTATTCTTGATGGTCAACTTGTTCAACTGACGGTAGTCAATGCACATACGCATTGATCCATCCTTCTTCTTGACGAATAACACCGGTGCTCCCCAAGGTGATACACTCGGTCGGATAAAACCTCGATCCAACAGTTCCTGAATCTGAGCCTTTAATTCTACCAACTCTTTGGGTTCCATCCTATATGGGGCAATCGAAACAGGCACTGTCCCCGGATAAAGATCAATACCAAATTTCACCTCTCGATCCGGAGGCAATCCTGGAAGCTCTTCTGGAAAAACATCGGGAAATTCCTTCACTGTTCTAACATCCCCTACAGACAAATCCTTGCCCTCCAAGGCACAAACCAGCGCTATGAACGCCTCACAACCCTTCTTCACCATTCGCTCAGCCTTTAAAGTAGATATTACGTTAGATAGGTAGTTCCTTCTCTCACCTATTACCACCACCTCTTCATCCTCGAGAGTTCTCAATACCATGCGCTTGGCAGCACAATCCAAATTTGCTTGATACTTCCATAGCCAATCCATGCCTAAAATCAGGTCAAACTCTCCGAACGGTAGTTCCATCAGATCAGCCAAAAAAACCATCCCTTGAACTTCCAAAGGTACATCCCTATAAAGTCTGTTCACAACTACCGATTGTCCTAGCGGGCTAACTACGGCCATCTCCCTAGAGGCAATCTCAAAGCCTATTCTTAAAGTTCCAGATATCCCACTAGCAACATATGAATGTGTTGATCATATATCAATTAATGCAGTATAAGGCAACCAATAAATAAGAAACGTACCGGTTATGACGTCTGGTGCATCTCCCTCTTCTCGATGTCTGGCTGCATAGACCAGCCCAGGTCTCCTTGTATCATCGCTCCCAAAGACCTCATGCAGTGCTCCACGTCCACGACCGAAGCTGTTACCCCCTCTGACCGGACCTCGACCTCTCGGTGGTTGCTGTCCACCTCTACCTGACTGAACATAACCCTAACCCATTGGTTGCGCTCTGCCTTTCTCCTGTGGACAGTCCCTTATTCGATGCTCCGTAGACCCACACTTGAAACAGCCTCTACTACCAACCCAACACTCACCAAAATGAAATTTATCACATCGAGCACACCTCGGAGGCCGACTATCAACAGTAGGTCTCCCCACACGGTTCGGGCCCTCAACCTTAGGCCTCTTTTGAAACCGCCCAACTGATCCTGACGAACCAAAATTCCTCTTATTTCTATTTCTCTCCTGATTCTGCTTTTCAGACCGCTTCACCTCCTCGGCTATCTTAGCCTTTTCCACAAGAACAGTAAATTCCCTCTCTCACTGTGGAGCTATCAGCACACGCAGATCATCTCCCAACCCATCTTCGAACCGAACACAGCACTCGTGATCCGTGGCCACAATTCCCCGGGCATAACGACTTAGACGTAAGAATTCCACCTCATACTCGGATACAGACTTATTTCCCTGAACCAGATTTAAAAATGCCTTACGCTGTGCATCCACATAACTTGATCCGATGTACTTCCCCTGGAATGCCATCTTAAAGAAATCCCAGGTGATATGCTCAGCCACCGTACCATCCCTAACCGTGAGCCACCACTGATACATCTCGTCTCGCAGAAGAGACACCACCCCTTTCAACTTCTCCTCCACCTTGAAGTCTAGATCATCCATTATGCGCTCACTTGCTTCTAACCAATATTCAGCTGTATTAGGGGCTACGCCTGAAACACCCCTAAACATCTCCGCTCCATTGGCTCGGAGTCGCTCAGACACAGATTTTTTGGCCCTAGTACTCATGCTTGCCCTCGCAACTCTCTCCAAAACCCGTAACATTACCTGAGACACCGCATCATCCCCGCATGTTTGGTCCTGAAATTCCGCTTCCACAGCTGGCGGTACTGGCATCTCACTACCTGACCCATGACCGGATCCAACTGGTTCGATCTGATAATCCCGCCTTACCGCGCGACCACGTACACTACGTCCACGACCTCGAGTGCTCATGGCTAATGTTCGTGATTAATCTGGTTAAAAGTTTTATGAGTTAATTATTTCTTTCACTTTTTTTAACACCGAGCAATTTTATGAAAAAATAGGTTTAGAGAGTAATTTCCGCAAAACACATCAAAGCTTCAGTCCCTATAGTCTGAGTCTTCTAGAACAAACAACCATATTTACTCACGGTAACAATCATTGCATGCATACATTATCAGTAATTGTTAGAACACTTACCTGGGTGGATCGGGTGCCGACAGACTCGGATGCCATGTTCCAATCAAAACATTCCTTTCTAAAATCATTTAAACCAACTTAATAAAGCGTTAATGAACCCATTTTCACCGCTCGAGTTTTACAACTGGGCTCTGATACCAAAATTGTAACATCCCAAACCCGGTCTAATCATTACGACCAGATCTGGTATGTCAGAGGGAAAAAAGGTTATAAGGAAATTTTGAAATTTTGATGGAAACCGTAAGTTTGAAACTCTTTGTTTTAGGTGATGTTTTGAAAAAAGGGGTTTGTAACTTAAGAAAAATTTCAGGTTGGATTAATCGCTCTTTTGCTATTTTTGCTAGCACTTGTGAGAAAACCGATATTCAGGTTACAGTTGTTTAGAACACTTCTTTTTAACAAATATGTTTAAGTCGTAAATTAATGTCGTATCAAAGCAAAATAATTACGTAAAACCAAATAACAATTTAGAAGGCCTTATTACATCAATTAAAAACCCAAATTTAAAACGTCTTGGAAAGAAACTAAGTTTACTGAAAAATATCAAGCTATGGCCTCCTCGAGTCCCCTCGGCACCCAAGTCCACGTCTCACTGATCACCTGCAAGATTAAGCAGAGGGGGTGAGTCACCGAGACTCAGTGTGTAAGTCCCCCTTAAGTCACATAAATGGCTCCAAGCCCACAAACACATATTGGGCCTTAGCCCACTCAAAATAGCATGTACAGATATGGATGCAATGTACCCGGCCCAAGCCTAGATTTTCCATCCTCTACACACCACCCGTACCAACCGATCACTCCATGGGGATTTCTACAATCAACCCTCCATCCGCTACGCTCCATTTGTGGCACCTAGCCACTGGTGACATAGTCACAAGATATCATATGTGGGGCCAACCCACTTGTGGTACCAAACCACTAGTGACAATCCCGAATAATCATATATGTGGGGCCAACCCACTATGGTACCAAACCACTGGGACGAGTCACGAATCATACATTTATGTGGTACCAAACCACCGGTGGTTCCAAACCACTGAGACTTAGTCACGAGTCAAGAATGTGGGGCCAACCCACGTGTGGTACCAAACCACTAATGACAGTCTTACACTTCCCCTTTCACATCAAATCCAAGCCATGCATACAAGTTTCAAATGAATGCAACATGCTGTCAAGTGCACAATATCATTATGGCATACATTCATCAGCGCATACATAACCAAGTAGGTATTTACCTGGTATTTCGGTCATGCCCATAGTGGCATAACGCTTGTTCATCTAGCCGTTTCGACTTTTCAGCCCCAAAGAATTAATAACACATAATAATATTAAAGTGTGTAAATATTACACACCTGGTTACACGCAGCACTATGCTATCTATGTCAACACTATCGCTTTCGAAAACTACTGCTATCTGCCTCCTATTTTGCTTAGAAGCCGGCCTACAACCTGGTGGCCAATCTCGAATAGCATCCACCGTGCGCTTCTTGAACTTAGGGGCTAGGACTACGGGTCCAACCTCTCCTTTCGCTTGGCTGACATTTGAGTCCATGAACAGAACCTTGGTCACTAGACCGGATTAACGCAGTGAAATCGGACAAAAAGGGAATAACACTCAAGACTAAGGGTCCTTACCTAGATCAACAAATCCCAGAGATTAAGAAGGTTTGAATCCTGCGCGGCTCGAGTACTTGAATCGACTAGGACCGATTGTCCCTTTAAACACTCCAAACGCAGACCAAAAGCCAGAAGAACGTAAAGACAAAGCCCCCTACAATCGGCCAAGAGTTAAAGAATATGATTACTGCCTTCGGTACGCAAACATGAGAAGAGATGATTGAACCGAAAAGAAAACACTTACCCCAAACACTAGAGAAACTGATTGGGAGTGGAGGAAAATAGGTAACAACAATCCACAAATGTCGAAGTTGTTCTGCTCTTGCAACAAAAGAGATGGAGAAGAAAGGTGCTATCTACCAAGAGAGATTCGGCTAAGGTGTTCGAAAAAAAAGAGAAGAGAATGGCAGAGTTTCGGCAAAAGGTGTGGCTTCAGAGGGTTTCGGTTTTGATGTTAATGGCAAAGAAAATAAACAAAAGTGATGAGTGAAAGGCAATGTAGGTTTCGGCCAAGCACAAAAGAAGAAGAAAATGAGAAGAGGATTAGAAGGTGTTTTGGTTTTGGTATTTTGAGAGAAAAGAAAAATGCACCAAGTGGTTTGAGGGTGTTTCGATTTTGACAAAAGAAAAGAACAAAAGAATGCTCTTGGTCCTTTCTAGCTAGCCGAAAATGCTCAACACTCCCTATAATGCTATCATTTAACATTCGGCCACCCCCCTAACCTCACTAAATCGAGCACACACACTCACACACCCCACATTCGACCAAACTCTCTCCCTCTCTCCCAATCCCATGATTCTCTCCACCGATCACTCTCCACTCTCCATTCAAACCTGTTGACCGATTCCTTCTCCTTGAATTGCTCTCTTCCCTTCATTCAAATGTGTTGACCCATTCAACACTCATCCACCAGAGTCCAAGCTGAAAGCAACTCTCCCCCACCTTTGCGTCAAAAAGAAATCCCCAAAAGGGAATCCATGCAGCTCGAACCTGCTCCCTGCCAGCTTCCCTGAGGCGTCACCTTCCTGAGCTTTAAGTGGCACCCCCTTGCCACTTTACTAAAGCGCTTCTTGAGTCTAAACATACAACCAACCACCCTTAAGTCCTATCCCATTCAGCTCTCCCTTAAAGTGCCCAAAGAGCAAATTTTTACTAAGGCTCCAGCTTACCCCTAAGTCATTCCTGGACCCTAAAGTACCCTAAACTAGCATGACAAACATAGCATTCACACCCAAACACATAAAATGCAAAGGCCCTAATTGAGGATGTTACAGGGCTATTACATAATCAATACTTGTAACAGCCCAATTTCGATGAAATCGGAACAGTGGTTTCGAGACCACAAATTGAGCCGAAAATAAAATTTATTTTTATTTTATTATATGGACCATATTATGTTAGAAAAGTCATGTGAAAATTTTGATAAGAAAATTTTATCGATTATGTGTTTAATTACGTGAAGGACCAAATCGCATAAAATGCAAAAGTTGAATTCTAGTAGCTAGAGGGATTAAATAGTTATGGAATTCAAAACTAGAGGTCCTTATATGGTAATTAGACCATTAAATAAAAGTATGTAGATATTTTGGTGACGCATCCATGGAAAATTAGAAAAAAGGCAAGGACTAAATTGGAAAGTGAAATATTTAATTAATTAGAAGATGATAAAAAAGAAATATCATCTTATTTTATCATCTTCTTCCCCAAAAATAAATGGAAGCCCTAGGAGAGAGAGAAGAAACTTTCATGGCCAAATTGGGTAAGTTTCCTTGTCCTGTTTTTAGTAATTTTGATATTTTTGAAACCGAGATAGCTTAATCTATCTATTTGGGGGATCAATTTGTAAAGTTATCAAAGTATGAAAAATGGGTCATGGATGTATATGCTGAAAATTAGAAATTTATGGTAGAAAATAAAAGGTTGACGATAGATAAACAACTTTTACAAAGTGATTTTAATGAAAACATGATTTGTGGACTAAAATGCAAAGTTGTTAAATTTGATGAAAAATTCTGAATTTTTATGAATACATGTGCTGTAAATTTTGAGATGGAATTTTGGTTAGGCTTGGAATAGGGAGTAAATTGCACAAATTTCATTTTCCGAGCCTAGGGACGAAATGGGAATTTTTGGAAAAGTTAGGGGCAAAATAGTAATTTTTTCTAGGATGAAAATTGAGTCCACTTGAATGTGAAATATGATAAATTGATGTTAAATTTACTCATATAGATCCGGATAGACCAAATTCGGAGCTAGAACGAGGAAAATGTCAGATTAGTAGATTTTACGTACACGAACAATTGTCGAGGTAAGTTCGTGTAACTAAATTGTATATATTTTTATGCTTGAATTAAATGTTGTGTTCGTGAATTGTATAAATGCCATAATTATGTGAAATGATCACATATTCGTTAAAGCCAGATAAATGAAATGTGCCCGATCAACAATAATGCCCGATAAATGATAAATGATAAAAATGTTAATTTTATGCTTGAGTTGAATGTGAACATTTGAATTGCATAAATGCATAAATATATGAGATTGATCACATGCCTGATAATGCTTGAAAAATGTTAAATCCCATTTGAATAAATGAAAAATCGATGGATATGTGATTTCCCGAAAGGAATGAGGTCCTGCATTTGTTACAGACTAGTAATTCTGAAATAAGTCCTCTCGAGCATATGTTATAGATTGGATTTAGCCCGGATGGCTAATCCAGATATAACTCTTAGAGCATATGTCAAAAAAAAAGGATTTAGCCTGGACTGGTAATCCTGACTAAGCTCTATTGAGTATATATATATTGGAGACGAGATTTAGCCTGGACTGGTAATCCTGACTAAGCTCTAATGAGTATATATATATTGGAGACAGGATTTAGCCTAGACTGGTAATCCTGTTGTGTACATGTGTTACAAGTGTGGCGAGAGTGTACTCTTTGAAATAGTACCTTATGGGTACCATTGGACATGAATTGACGGATTCTGTTTTGTGCACCTCGGGTGTACTACCTGTGTATCCATCGATATTCCGAATAAATTAAATGGGTAAAAATCTTGACATGAAAGGACATGAATAAGAAATGAGTTAATACACGTAGTTGTCTGAAATCCATGAAAATGATTGTAACACCCCAAACCCAGCCTATACGTTACGACCAGATCTGGCATGTCACATGGAATGGTTGTTAAAGAGTTTTCGCGTTCGTTAAAAACTTCGAGTTTTGTTGTTTGTAAAAGTTAGCATTTGCTTTTATGACTCTCAAATGTAAGAACAACGTTGCTATTGTTACTAGGGAGATTATTATTGCTATTATGATTTCCAAAAACTTGTTCAAAACAGAATTTAGATTCGTTGAATTTTTGGAAAGGTGATATTTTGAAAACTATTTCCGAAGTTAAAGAGAAACCAAAGTTTATAGGTTGTAAATTGTTCGTTAACATTTTGGAAAATAATTATTAATATTTTAGAAAATCTCGTGTTGCACTTTTAATAATGATTAAATACCGAATTAAAAACTAAAACCAAAATAAATCCCAAAGGCCTTATTACATAATATAAAACCCAATTTAAAATAAAATTTAAAGTAAAGAAAAATGGAATTTACTAAAGTAACGATGTATGGCCACCACAGAGTCCTTCTCGGCTCCAAATCCTCAGTGCTGGGGATCACCTGCAAAATTAAGTAGAGGGTGAGTTACGAGAACTCAGTGCGTAATCCCCAAATCGAACATCAACTGGGCCTTAGCTTTAACGGAAACAACTGACCTGAGGCCCTTACAGAATCAAACTGGGCCTTAGCCCTAATAGCATGGTAAAACAGAAAATGTATGCAATGCAACCCAGCCCAACCTAATATTCCATCCGCTACACACCACCCGTATCCAGCCTAACACACCTGTGGGGATTTCTACAATCAACCCTCCATCCGCTACACACCTCGATGGCAGTCACGCTGCTCATCGCCAAAATTGTGGCAGAGCCACCAGATTATCAAAATATAAGTGGCATAGCCACTGTACAAAATGTGACAGAGTCACCGAAATATGTGGAAGAGCCACCGAAATACACTTCCCCGATCATCAATATTCCAATCCCATGCAACATATCATGTCATAATAATATAGTGTATGCATGAACGTACTGGTATAGCAAATAATCAGATCACATACAACCATACTAAATCTACCCAACGGATATAGTCATAATTAACTTACCTGGGTTATTCCTAGCTCACCTGCTAGGGTATCACAAAAGCTTACCCATTATGGGTAATTCGGCTTTTAGCCGACATACAGAATATTACGAACAAATGAAATAAGGTGTGAGGTTACACACCTGATTACGTGGAGAACTAGACACTCCCGATCGACGTCACCCTCACTAGCGCCAACCACTACGATCTGTCTATCCAAATCTAATGTCGTCTCCCTTCCATAACCCAGGGGAAAATCTCGAATCGCTGACACCCTACGCCGTTTGAACTTGGGAGCAGAGACTACGAGTCCACTCCCCTTAGGCTCCCTTAACGCAACCCCCTTAGATCGGCTAGCACTTGCCTCCACGAAGAAAGTCTTGATCAGTAAAGTATCATAGTGAAAGAATGGTGGTTGTCTAACAAGAAGGTTTGGTTATGGCAGAGTAAATTGAAAAGAGAATAGTCGCAAGGAAACCAGAGAGAAAACTCCTTACCTTGATTAATGAGGAATCGCACAACAACAGCTTCGGCTATGGAAATGGACCGAAATGAACCTTAAATCGAAGAGAAGTCGACTGAAGAGAGATTTGGCCCTTCCCAAAAGAGAACAAAGGAGTTTTAGATTACAACTAGTGGTTAAGGTTCGGCCTAGCCAAGCCAAGAGAAGAAAGAACCAAAAAGAAATATGAACGACAGAGAAAAACCCTTACCTTAGTATTAAGATTGAGCCGAATGGAATAGCAAGATTCGGCCCTATCAGCAAGACCCCAGAACTCTTGATTCGGCTATTGGCAAAAGAAGAAGAACCCGATTCAAAAAGAATAGGAGAAGGTTCGATCGATGGAGGGAAGGGTAGAAAAATAATAAAGAAGAGAAGAGGTTTCGGCTGAAGGAGAAAAATAATAGGAAGGCAGTGAAGGAGAAGCAAAAGTTTGGCTATGTTGAAAATGAAAAGAGGGAAGGGGAACCGAATGTTGGAGAGAACAGATGAAAAGAAGAGTACCTAAAATGACAAAAAGAAATGCCGAAAATGCTAAGGCTACAAGAGAAATTTGGCACAACACCAAAAAGAGTTTCGGTTAGCTTTCTTGCTACTTACCCAAATGCCGAATTTGCTTCACTATACCCACCTCTAGTCGAAATTCACTTCCCACAACCCCACATTCAGCCAAACACTCCCAACACCATCCATATCCCTTTTTTTTCTCCTCAACTTGCTCCTCAATCCACTCTCCCCCATCCGTTTGAACTAGTTGACCAATTCAAATCTTCACCTGGTAGAGTCCCACACCAACTCCACCTCTTCTCACCTTGAGCACAAAATTAATACTCCAAAATGTAGCATGTGGGATTCGAACCCCACTTCCCTTGCTTCACAAGTGATGCCAACTCCACTAGGCCACCTTGCTTTCTTTTGTTATCATAACACCAACTATTAACCTTAAGTCCTGCCTCCACTAGCTCACCCTACCAAAGTGCCCTAAAACCAAAATTTCACCAGGGCCTAGGCTCAACCCCGAGCCTTACCAAGACCCCCAAACACAACCAAATAACAAGCTTAGCTTACCAAACACATAGAATAGTGCAAAATGCCGAACCCCCTATTTTTAGGATGCTACAATGATGCTACATGACAATTGACAGATGAAAACATGAGATGATGATATTTGTACACGGGATTCATTTGATGAATATGTTCATCCTTGGTCATAGACTTGTGCACTTTGAGTGTACTACTACTCGTGTAACATTGACATTTCGAGTAAAATGTGTAAAGTTTTGATATGAAATAATTGGAACTCGAGATGTGTTATATGAAAATATACTTGAGACATAGCAGTGTGATTTATATGTTGTGGAAAGCATATGTGCATGGAAACTTGATTTTTATTGAGCCCATACATGTTTTTGATGTTATTATGGAATATATGACTAACAAGGGCAATGAGGATATGTGTAGGGCTTGAGGTCAAATTGAATGAATGTGCCTTACATAGTTATCTCAAAATAGAATGAATGGTAAGTTAAGTACCATGTTATACGAACTTACTAAGCATTTTATGCTTACTTAGTTTTATTTCCCTATTTTATAGTAAATCGGAAGCTCGTTGGATTGGAAGCTTGGCGAAGATCACTCATACTATCCATCGGCTCATGACGGTACAGTATGGTAAATCAATTATGGTTATAATGGCATGTATAGGTTATATTGGCCATATTGGCATGTAAATGTAAATGATGCTTGTAATCTAGCCATTGGAATGGCTAGTAATGGTTTGTTTTGATACACTTGTAATGTCATACTATGGTAGTTACATATATGTTAAGTGGTTGATCAAATTATGTTTAACATATAGACTAAACCAAGGTAAGATTATAAACATGTATGCATGTTGTGGTATACCATGTTGAATGATAGAATTTGCTTAATTTGAATGCTTGAAATGATTGGTATTCGGATGTGAATTTTGGTGTAGGTCATTGGAAAAATTTTGGGTGAGAAATGAAGCTAGGAATGACTTTATTTTGTCCACACGGGCAGACATGTGTCTGGACCGTGTGTGACACACGACCAGGTACATGGGCGTGTAGTTAAGCCGTGTGTCCCCTGCACCTTAAATTTGAGAAATAGAATACTAAGAATTGAGTACATGGGCAGAGACACGGGTGTGTGTCTCAGCCGTGTGGGAGACACGGCCTTGAACACGGGCGTGTGTCTTGGCCGTGTGAAACCGGAACCAAATTTGAAAGAATTTAATTAACCATACAACCTAGCACACGGGCGTGTGGCATGGTCGTGTGCACAAGTCAGAGAGTTACACGGGGTCGAACACGGCCTGTAGCACGGGCGTGTCCCTTGGACCACACGGGCGTGTGAGCCCTACACCTTAGGAAATTTTTGCAATGTCACAAAAAATTCTTAGAGTTTCCGATTAAGCCCCGAATCGATTCCAAAGCTCATATTGGGCCTCGAGGGTCCATTTAAGGGACATTATGAATAATCTTGATAAATGAATAGTAATTGACGTAAATTATTTGAAAATATTTTGAAAGTTTTGGTAATACTCCGTAACCCTATTTTGGCGATGGACACGGGTTAGGGGTGTTACATTTTGTGGTATTAGAGCTACAGTTTAGTCGGTTCTTAGACTGAACGTAGCATATGTGGAGTCTAGAAATACATGCCATTATATAACCTATGACAGTGTGATATCTCTCGACTCTAATGAAAATTATTTTGCAAATAGACAGAGATGCTTTCCAACCGAGCTAATTCCGATACTGCTAAAAGTGATATTCACTTGCTTGAGTAAAAATGTTCCTTATGATGAAATGAGACTCATAAAGGTATGAAATAAATGTTTTATAGTGAACATGTTAATGATACACGTTAAGTAATATGTGTGTATTTATGAAAGTTAAATTTTGAGGCTTACGATTTCCACCACCTTACCAGTACAGTTTTATACGATGAAATTCACAAGATTTATATGGATTAAGCTCATAAGTATGAAAGAAGAGTTCAAAGGCTGAATGATTAATAATGTAGTTAGAATTAAGAATGGGTTAGTAAGTAAAGAAGGTATTAAAAGAGATATTAGATTTTTCTGAAGATTATTCTGAATATGTGATGTCATAGTTAAGGTAGAAGTTATTCATGAGTAATCAACTTATCCAGATATGATATTTACAGAACAGATTAGCCGAAAATTCTTCTGAATTGACTCTTTCATGAACTAAATAATGTAAGATTATTGATGACTTTATTAGTCAGTGGAATAGTGATGAAATTGCAAAGTTATTTGAATACAACTGTTATAATTGAGTATATTACAGCAATCTCTTCTTGGCATTCTATATGTTTTGTTATTCTCAGAGGCATATGAAATTGTTCATGTTCAGATGCAATTTTTATCGTATTGAAAGGCTGGCTAATTACAATAGATAGAATTACTGAAAGTCTGGTTGATTCATGAGCGGTATTGCTCTATCCTTCTTGGGTTTACTAATTCATCATGATTGATATAAGATTTGATGATAAGATTCATGTGATACTATTTTCTACTTCTACTGATTGAAGCCCTGAATTGCGAATGTGCAAGTTATATTGTCTTTATCACAGTTGTTTCTACTGAGTATGCGTGATATTATTCTTCTGAATTTTCTCTAAGATATCAACAATCTCTTTAGTATGTAAACATGAGTTATCTGTGAAAGATATTCTTTGATCAGAGGTAATTACATTTATTACCGTTATAAATATTGACTCGATCATGAAGTATGGTGATAGAGATCACAGATTATAGAAATTGTATTACTGCATTAGTTATTATTGGGGCCACTTTCGGTTCTCCCTCTTCTAATTTGAGGTACACTATTGATATTGAAGTGTTGCTTTATCTATACTGTTGAAATGTCGGTTATATTATAGCACTATGGTTTTGAATCGATCTGATGGTTGTGGCTTTGGAAAAACTCAAAGCTTCAATGTTAATAATTGAAATAGCTACATTGATGAACCAGTTATTACAAAAAAGAGGTAAGATTTGAATGGACCGATAAATATCGATAAAGTTTTGACCAGTTGGAAGCTCTGTTGATCAAAGTATTAATACTGATTTAGCCTGAATCGAGTAAGGAATTTGTTATTACAGTGGTGTACTATTGAATGGGATTAAACTGTGTTTTAATGTAGTAAGGAAAAGTAATAGCATGTGGTTTCAGATAGTTAAAAACCACATAGAAAGAATTATCCGATACATGATCTAGAATTGACAGGTATTGTTTTTGTATTGGAGTCTGACAACATTACTTGTTTGGTGAAAAATGTCATATATCCACCGATAATAAAAATTTGAAGTATCTGATGTTGCTAAAAGAGTTGATTTTGAGATAGTGTATATGGTTTGAAATGTTGAAAGATTGTGATTTGATTATTGAATATCATTCGGAAAGAACGAATGTGGTTACATATATTCTGAGTAGAGAATTTCTGTATACTTTGCAAGCCATGGATATCGATTATGATTGTCTGATAATAGCTCAATTTTAACTGAGTATAGAGCTAAACCGATGTTTCTACAACAGATTAGTGAAACACAGAAAAGTGATAATGAATTGTAAGTTAAATGAATATAGTGGGAAATAATTTCTGATTCAGAATTTCAGAATAGATCTGATAAATGTCTATTATTTAGAGATAGAGTTTGTGTACTAAAGAATGTGGAGCATGTACAAAAAAATTTACATGAATATGTCTGTTTATCTAGGGAAATGATAAAATACATAATGATTTGAAAAAGATGTATTAGTAGCTCGGAATGAAATATGGTATTTCTGAAATTATATTTAAATGTTGGATGAATCAGCAAGATAAAGATGACACTTTCAGGATGGTTATAGCCAGTGAAGATACCGAAATGGAAATGGGACAAAGTTACTATGAATTTTATATCAGAATTATCCCTGTTTATGAAAAAGAAAGATACGATTTGAGTAATTGTCGATTGTTCGACGAAGCCTGCACATTTTGTCTTGGTATGAATGGATTTCTCACTTGATAGATTGCTTGAATTACCTGTTTTTGAGATTGTTCAGATTACATGATATGCTAGCTTCTGTTATTTCTAATAGAGATCTATAGTTCATATTCCAATTCTGAAACAAGTTACAAGAAACTTTGGGTATACGGTTACATTTAGTACCGTATTTTATTTTAAGATGGATGATCAATCTAAACATATGATTCAGATTTTGGAAGATATGCTTCGATGTTGTGTACTTGAATTTGAAGGTAACTGAGAAAAGTATTTGCCTTAGGTTGAATTTGCTTATTATAACAGTTAATAGTCAAGTATAAAATTGTACCGTACGAGGTCTTATATGGTCACGATAACTCCGGTGTTTTGGACTGAGTTTAGTAAGAAAAGATACATGTAGTTGGTTTAATTCTTTGAAACCAAAGAAATATGAAAGTGATCTGAGACAGTTTCAAAGCAATATTTGATCGTGAGAAATCCGATGTGAATTTAAGACGAAAAGAAATAGAGTTTCAGATTGGCGACAAAATATTTTTGGAAGTTTCGCCATGGAAGAAAGTTCTCCAGTTTGGCCATAAAGGCAAATTAAGTTTGTGGTTTATCGGATCATATGAGATCATTGAAAAGAATTGGACCTGTTGCGTATTGATTGGTATTATTATCAGAGTTCTACAGAATTCACAATGTTTTTATGAGTATGTGTGTTATGGTAGTATCGATCAGACCCATCATCTGTTATTGCTTTGGTAAATGTTAAATTCAGCCTGACACGACTTACAGTGAGAGATCGATTGAAATTCTGGCACTTGAAGAGAAAATCAGAGAAATAAAAAGGTAGCTTTAATAAAAGTTTTCTGAAAATGACATGATATAGAAGGAGCTACCTAGGACCTGGAGGAAACTATGAGAAAGTAATATCTGAATCTCTTTACTGGTAAAATTTTCGAGGACGAAAATTCTTTAAGGGGGGAGAGTTGTAACAGCCCAATTTCAGTGAAATCGGAACAGTGGTTTCGGGACCACAAATCTGAGCCGAAATAAAATTTATTTTTATTTTATTATATGGATCGTATTATGTTAGAGAAGTTATGCAAAATTTTTGATAAGAAAATTTTATCGATTATGTGCTTAATTAAGAGAAGGACCAAATCGCATAAAATGCAAAAGTTGAATTCTAGTAGCTAGAGGGATTAAATAGCTATGGAATTCAAAAATAGAGGTCCTTATATGGTAATTAGACAATTAAATAAATGTATGTAGATATTTTGGTGACTCATCCATGGAAATTTAGAAAAAGGGCAAGGACTAAATTGGAAAGTAAAATATTTAATTAATTAAAAGATGATAAAAAAATATCATCTTATTTTATCATCTTCTTCCCCAAAAATACATGAAAACCCTAGGAGGGAGAGAGAAGAAACTTTCATGGCCAAATTGGGTAAGTTTTCTTGTCCCGTTTTTAGTAATTTTGATATTTTTGAAACCGGGATAGCTTAATACGGGGATCAATTTGTAAAGTTATCAATGTATGGAAAATGGATCATGGATGTATATGCTGAAAATTAGAAATTCATGGTAGAAAATGAAAGGTTGATGATAGATAAACAACTTTTACAAAGTGATTTTTTATGAAAACATGATTTAGAGACTAAAATGCAAAGTTGTGAAATTTGATGAAAAATTCTGAATTTTTATGAATACATGTTCTATAAATTTTGAGATGGATTTTTGGTTAGGCTTGGAATAGGGAGTAAATTGCAAAAATTTTATTTTCCGAGCCTAAGGACGAAGTGGGAATTTATGGAAAAGTTAGGGGCAAAATAGTAATTTTGTCTAGGATGAAAAATGAGTCCACTTGAATGTGAAATATGATAAATTGATGTTAAATTTTCTCGTATAGATCCGGATAGACCAAATTTGGAGCTAGAATGAGGAAAAGAGGAAAATGTCGGATTAGTAGATTTTACGTACACGAACAATTGTCGAGGTAAGTTCGTGTAACTAAATTGTATATATTTTTATTCTTGAATTAAATGTTGTGTTTGTGAATTGTATAAATGCCATAATTATGTGCAATGATCACATATTCGTTAAAGCCCGATAAATAAAATGTGCCCGATCAACAATAATGTCCGATAAATGATAAATGATAAAAATGTTAATTTTATGCTTGAGTTGAATGTGAACATTTGAATTGCATAAATGCATAAATATATGAGATTGATCACATGCCTGATAATGCTTGAAAAATGTTAAATCATGTTTGAATAAATGAAAAATCGATGGATATGTGATTTCCTGAAAGGAATGAGGTCTTGCATTTGTTGCGGACTTGTAATTCTGAAATAAGTCCTCTCGAGCATATGTTATAGATTGGATTTAGCCCGGATGAGTAATCCAGATCAAACTCTTAGAGCATATGTCAAAAAAAAAAGGATTTAGCCTGGACTGGTAATCCTGAGTAAGCTCTAATGAGTATATATATATTGGAGATGGGATTTAGCCTAGACTGGTAATCCTATTGTGTACATGTGTTACATGTGTGGTGAGAGTGTACTCTTTGAAATAGTACCTTATAGGTACCATTGGACATGAATTGACGGATTCTATTTTGTGCACCTCGGGTGTACTACCTGTGTATCCATCGATATTTTGAATAAATTCAACGGGTAAAAATCTTGACATGAAAGGACATGAATAAGAAATGAGTTAATACACGTAGTTGTCTGAAATCCATGAAAATGATGCTACATGACAATTGACAGATGAAAACATGAGATGATGATATTTGTACACGGGATTCATTTGATGAATATGTTCATCCTTGGTCATAGACTTGTACACTTTGAGTGTACTACTACTCGTGTGACATTGACATTTCGAGTAAAATGTGTAAAGTTTTGATATGAAATAATCGGAACTCGAGATGTGTTATATGAAAATATATTTGAGACATAACAATGTAATTCATACATGTTGTGGAAAGCATATGTGCATGGAAACTTGATTTTTAATGAGCCCATACATGTTTTTGATGTTATTAAGGAATATATGACTAACAAGGGCAATGAGGATATGTGTAGGGCTTGAGGTAAAATTGAATGAATGTGCCTTACATAGTTACCTTAAAATAGAATGAATGGTAAGTTAAGTACCATGTTATACGAACTTACTAAGCATTTTATGCTTACTTAGTTTTATTTCCCTGTTTTATATTAAATCAGAAGCTCATTGGATTGGAAGCTTGGCGAAGATCACTCACACTATCCATCGGCTCATGATGGTACAGTATGGTAAATCAATTATGGTTATAATGGCATGTATAGGTTATATTGGCCATATTGGCATGTAAATGTAAATGATGCTTGTAATCTAGCCATTGGAATGGCTAGTAACGGTTTGTTTTGATATACTTGTAATGTCATACTATGGTAGTTACATATATGTTAAGTGGTTGATCAAATTATGTTTAACATATGGACCAAACCAAGGTAAGATTATAAACATGTATGCATGTAGTGGTATACCATGTTGACTGATAAAATTTGCTTAATTTGAATGCTTGAAATGATTGGTATTCGGATGTGAATTTTGGTGTAGGTCATTGGCAAAATTTTGGGTGAGAAATGAAGCTAGGAATGGCTTTATTTTGTCCACACGGGGAGACACACTGTCTCGACCGTGTGTGGCACACGGCCGGGTACATGGGTGTGTAGTTAAGTCGTGTGTCCCTTGCACCTTAAATTTAAGAAACAGAATGTTTAGAATTAAGCACACGAGCAGAGACACGGGCGTGTGTCTCAGCCGTGTGGGAGACACGGCCTTGAACACGGGCGTGTCTCTTGGCCGTGTGAAACCTGCACCTAATTTCGAAAGAATTTAATTAACCACACGGCCTAGCAGAGGGGCGTGTAGCATGGCCGTGTGCACAAGTCAGAGAGTTACACAGGGTCGAACAGGGCTTGTAGCACGGGCGTCTCCTAGGGTCACATGGGCGTGTCCCTTGGACCACACGGGCGTGTGAGCCTTGCACCTTGGGAAATTTTTGAAATGTCGCGAAAAATTCTTAGAGTTTCCGATTAAGTTCCGACTCGATCCCAAAGCTCATATTGGGCCTCGAGGGTCCATTTAAGGGACGTTATGAATAATCTCGGTAAATGAATAGTAATAGAAGTAAATTATTTGAAAATATTCTAAAAGTTCTAGTAATGCTCTGTAACCCTGTTCCTGCGACAGATACGGGTTATGGGTGTTACAATACTCAAGTTTTGTCATTAACTAATCATCTATACCCATTGTTCACATTTCACATGCAACACCCATCACCCGTATTCAACGCCAGAATAGGGTTACGGAGCATTATCGGACTTTCAACATATTTATACATACTTTTCATATACATTTAATCAATTCATACAATATCATTCAATCTCAATCAATTTGTCCTTAACACGAGCTTACGAGGCCCTAAACATACATTAAGAGTGGTTCGGGACTAAATCGATAACTTTTAAAACATTTGGGACACTTAGAAATTTTTTTCTCAAAACAGGGGACACACGCCCGTGTGGCCAGGCCGTGTGTCTCACACGGCCACCAGACACGCCGGTGTCACAGGCCGTGTGGACATTCGAAATGGGAGCACATGGCCGTGTCCCAGCCTGTGTCCAACCCTATGTAACTCTTTGACTTGGGTCACACGGCCAACACACACGCCCGTGTGGCTAGCCCGTGTGCCCTAAAAATGGCCATACACTCCCGTGTGCCAGGCCGTGTGCTAGGCCGTGCCAAACCTGTAGGGTATACTGACTTATGCCACACGACCAAGTCACACACCTGTGTGTGAGGCCGTGTGGAGCATACTGACTTGATTTCAATTTCAACACCATGGGACACACGACCGTGTAACATGACCGTGTGTCACACACGACTGAGACAAGCGCCCGTGTCTCTGCTCGTGTGGACAAAAATAGGCTATTTACCAAGCCAATTTGCCACCCCAAACTTAGGCACACCTACACAACACATAAGGCACAAAACATAGCATCAATAGGCATATAATTCAATTCCCAATCAAGCATGATTTATGCCATTACCAATACCAACCAATACAAAACATAAATACCACATATTGCCATCTAAATTCATACCAATCCTTATCTTCTCAAATCATCACAATGACCATTAACAAATATGCATTATTTGGCCTAATTTCACAAGCATACCAATAACCAGAAATCATCAATTTAACACTCATAATACCTATTATCATCAATCATCACACAACCATCAACCAACTCAGTTCGCAAGACATAATCATACATATATTTACATGATTCAAACATACCAAATAAACCAAAATAAGCCATCACACATGGATATATATACATACCAAAACATAAACATTTACAATGCCAATTCATATGGCCAAAATCATTATCAATTCATAACCAAAATGACCAATGTCCTTATACATGCCATATGCTTAAAATACCAAAGTTCATAGGTACCAAGTGATAGGTGGATAGTGTGAAGTGATCTCCGACGATCCCCGAATCCGAGCTAGCTTGATAACACTATAAAACACGGGAAAAATAAACAAAGTAAGCTATAAAGCTTAGTAAGCTCGTATACAATAAACTTAATTCAATCTCAAGATTATAATCCAACAATTTGAATATATCAACATGTAGCATATATTAGCTAACAAACCTTTAATATACACAATTACAATTCAATCACATTCTTCACAAGTTTCTCCAAACCAAAACTTATACATGTCATGTACGTACCTGTACTGTCTCATATTATTCTTATACTCAATCATATCTTTCATTTACCCGTTGAACCATTTGGAATAGAAGTCGGATACTCAAGGATCTCGTACATTAAGTACCTATACCGTGTCCCGAAGCCAAATCAAGGTAGCTTATATCCAAAATTCTGATATCATGGCCCGAAGCCAAATCAGCCGATATTCATGGCCTGAAGCCAAATCAGTATAACTTGCACCTGAAGTGCTAATATCATGGCCCGAAGCCAAATCAATGAAGCTCCTAATGACATGTCACTAGTATCCGAAACTATTTTTAAGGTTCAACCGGGATTTCGAATGCCGAATTTCCATCGAGTCAATGTCGAACTTATCTAAAGTCTCGTATTCACAGCTTATACAATATCAAAGCATTTAATATACATTTATAATGAAATTTATCACATACGAACTTACCTCAGATGTGAAAACGACGAAATGAGTCGATCAGTCGATTACTTTATATTTTCCCCGATCCAGTTCCAAATTCCGCTTTTCTTGATCTATATAATATCAAATTCAACTCATTTAATCATCCACTTATTCAATTTAGTCCAATTTATACATAGGGTTATTTTACACATTTGCCCCTAAACTTTCACATTTTTCACAATTTAGTCCTTATTTCATAAAATCAAAAATTAATGAAATTCAAAATAAACCCATGCTACCCGAATTGCTATTATGCCCCTAGTAGCCCACATTTTTCATTTATTCACACATTTAACCACACATTTTCACATTTTCACAAATAAATCCCTATTTTGCATTTTTACTCAAAATCACTTTACAAAATATGTAAATCTAACAACAAAATTTCATATTTCATCATCAAACATCAAAGAACACATATTTTCATCAATGGCAACTTTCAAAATCTTTAACAGTTTTGCAAAATAGTCCCTGGGCTAGCTAGACTAAGCTGCAACGATCTCAAAAACATATAAATCACTAAAAACGGGACAAAACACATACCTAATTGAGCATGAGAAGCATGGCTGAATACCAAGCCCTAAGAGTGGCTATTCTTCTTTGTGAAAATCGGCTAAGGAAGATGACAACTTAAAAATTTTGGTTTTTGTTTTGTTTTAATTATTCTTTATTAACTAATTTACCAAATTAACCTTTATGGACATTAATTATTTCAAATTTACCAAGCCACTATCATCCACTATTATAATAATGGTCTGATTACCACTTAAGGACCTTAACTTTAAGGTTCTATAGCTATTAGACACCTTTAGCTATTAGAACTCAAGTTTTACGCTTTACGCATTTTAGTCCTTTTTATCAAATTGACATATCAAACGATAAAATTTATTAACGAAATTTTTACACAAACATAATATCATACTGTAAACATTAAAATAATAATAAAATAATTATTTCAACTTCATATTTGTGGTCTCGAAACCACTATTCTGATTTGACTAAAAACGGGCTGTTACATCACAGTATACATTCCAAACGAACACATACATAATCATGACTAAATGTCACAATACTCATGCACAATTTATCACATACTAGACTCATCAGATTCCTTATCAAACGTTCTTACTATTTTTAACGATCAATCATGTACTCACTCATTATTTCCGGAACTTAGATTAAAAATAACTTATCCAAAAGATTCACAAGAACCCATATAAGATAACTCACATTTGACCAGACCACTTATTCCTTAGTTTAATCTTAGCTCAATACTCATTTCATCACAAATTTAGAATCACTAGGCTTCATACCTGTAAACTCTAATTTATATAGCTTTTTTTCTAGTAGCTTTTACCACCGTTTTACTTAAAAATACTACTAATCTCGAGTATTTTTAATTAATTTAATGTATTTTACTTAAACCTTAATAATGGACATGAATTTATAAAATGTGCAAATGTGTGCTTTATTACATGAATTTTGAATATAAATTAAATTATTTCATATTATTTATTAATGTGTTATATTTAATTGTGCAGTGGGACCATGAAGTTGATTTAATAAAGATTTGATTATAAAGTTGCATGAATATGAGCTATTTATTTCATATGTTGGACGGCAAAACCATGCTAAATGGGTCAACAATGTGTTATTTTGACCCAGTTAAAATGATGCTACATGGTGGACAAGTCTAATTATTTAATGGGTCACAAAACTGTCCAACAAGGGGAAGTCAATCCCAAATTCGGCACAAGCATGTTGGCTACCCAAAAATCTATTTTGGGATATTTACTAGAGGTCTTTACATTTGGAAAATCATTGGAAATCAGCACACAAAGATTGCCCTTGAAACCGTCCAACCCATGCCTAAATTTAGCATGATCCTATGCTCAAATAAAGGAACCATCATCCACCTTCTTCCACAAAATGTGGCTGGCCAAGCAATAGAGAAAATGGAGTGGATTCCAATCCCTATTTTTAGTAAACTCTACCATCTACTTCAAGTATAATTTTCCCTCATCCCTCATCCCTACATCCTTCATTCTTCATTCTTCATATCTCTCAATCATCATTCATTATCTCATTTCCTCTTTTCAATTCCATGCCTAGCATCCCATATTTTCTTTCTTAGCCAAAAACCTTGATAAGATTATCTCTTGGCTGGCCACCTTGAGGAGCCATTAGCAAAAGAGTAACACAAGGATCGGAGGAAAATGTCTTCAATAAGAGTTCACGAGACTACTGATTTGACAGAGTTTATTCTTCCTTTACTTTGTTATTTTGATTTTAATCATGTTTGCAATGTGCTTTATTTTCTTGTCATCAACAATGGTAGCTTAATTCTATTTAGATAGGATGATTGCATTTATTTAATGAATTTTGTTTAAATCATGTCTATAGTGTTTGTGCCTCAGTCGATCATGTTTTTAATTAAACTCAAGTATGTATTTCATTCATACATGATTGGATGCATTAGAATTAGCTGAGCGATCCTAACCAGATGACGGCTAGTGGACATAATAATTGAAATGTGCGTGCTTAATTTAGATCCTAACTAGACTAAATTAAAGGTTCATAATAACTTTAACGAGCTCTATTATCTTGCATAGTTTTAGGTTTATATGATTAAACTGTTTCAAACCTAACTTGTCCCTGTTACTTCACATGAATCCTAAGAAACCCTTAATTTAATATGATCAGTAAAATCAATGTTTTACTAAGTAAAATATTTCAAAAGGACTTAATTTGGTTTCCAAAGTCATGAAAAATCAAGTTGCCATGGAATAATTTCCGAACACTGTTAAGCATTATAAAAATAAGCTAAGTTGAATGATGTAATTATCCCAGCCTATTCATGTTATTGATTGTTGAAGTTTGTGTTTTTGCTAAATTCATCCATACATTTCATTTCATACTTCGCATTTAGTTTAAATTGTATTAGGGATCAATCTTGCATCTAGATAATTTAATTTAGTTAATCACTCATCACTCAAGATATTGTGTTTTTATCATCAAATTGTTAACTTTAATTTTGCAATATATTGATTAACATACACAGTCCCTGTGGAGACAATAATTATTTTACTTAGTTATTACTTGATAACGACTATGTACACTTGCACAAACCGAGCGTTACAAGTTTTTGGCGCTATTTTCGGGGACTGTTGTCTTAATCATTTTTGTGAAATTATTCTTTTCAATTTGGTTTTTATTTCATTTTTATATAACTTCTAACATTATAAATTTATTCTTTATTCTTTATTTTTTGTGATTTATTTTTCAGCTGTTTATGAGCATAGATCGAATTATCGATTTATTACATGTAGACCTTGAAATCGAGCGAACATTTAGACAGAGAAGTCGAGATGGACCTTGGAAATAAAAATGATGGACAAGGAAATGGAGCCAATCATGTGCACAATCCAATCATTATTGCTGATGATAGGGATCGTGCCATAAGACAGTACATTGTGTTACTCTTCAATGAATTAAATCTGGGAATTAGGAGATCAAAGATTAAGGCACCGCAAGTTGAATTGTAACCAGTGATGTTTTAAATGCTCCAAATGGTGGGCCAGTTTAGTGGAATGCCCACAGAAGATCCACACATTTACCATCGATTATTCATGGAGGTGAGCGATTTGTTTAAGATAGCTGGTGTGACTAAAGACACGTTAAGGTTGAAGTTGTTTCCATACTCGTTGCGAGATCGAGCACGATCATGGCTTAATTCGTTGCCACCAAGTTCAATATCTATATGGCAAGAATTAGCAGAGATTTTTAGTTAAATATTTCCCACCTAGCAAAAACGCTAAGTTGCGAAATGAGATAACCACTTTTCAACAGTTGGATGACAAATCTTTGTATGAGTCAAGGGAAAGATTCAAAGACTTACTTCGTAAGTGCTCTCATCATGGGATTCCACATTGCATTCAGTTGGAGACCTTTTATAACGGTCTCAATGCACACACAAGGTTGATGGTAGATGCTTATGCGAATAGTGCGATTTTGTTTAAGTCTTATAATGAGGCTTACGAGATCATTCAGAGGATCGCTTGTAACAACTATCAATGGCCAAAAAATTGAGCAACTTCAGGAAGACAAGTAGCTGGAGTGCACAAAGTGAATACACTTACACCACTCTCAGCTTAGGTATCTTCTATTTCTTCAATGTTGAAACATTTTACCACTAATGGTTTGAATAATTTTGCAGCTCAGTCACCAAGTCAATTCGATGTTGTTTCCTACGTATATTATAGGGATGGTAATTCTTTTAAGAATTTTCCATCAAATCCCTAGTCAGTTTATTACGTAGGGAATCAACACCAAAATAGAAGTGGACACGGACCACAGTCCAACTTTTACAATTCTTCATGGCGCAACCATCCAAACTTTTCTTGGAGTAACCAAGGAAATGGACCGAACAACACTTACATGCAGCATAAACCCAACCAATCCCAGGGGTTCAATCAACAAGCTCCAAAACCACAACAAGCTGAGTCATCCAACAATTTGGAGAACTTGTTGAAGGCATACATGGCGAAAAATGACGCTTTAATCCAAAGTCAAGTAGCAACACTAAAAAATTTAGGGAACCAAATAGGTCAATTAGCTACGGAGCTTCGTAATCGACCACAAGGAGCCTTGTCGAGTGATACAAAAAATCCAAGAAATTTGGGTAAGGAAAATTGCAAAGTAGTTGCCTTGTGAATGGTAATACTTTGGAACCCAAGAAGGTTGTGATTGAAGATTAAGAAGGAGGAAAGTCAACCAACAATTGAAATTCCTACACCAATTGAGCCAGAACTTACAAATTCTGATGAGGTAAAACCTAAACTAGTGAATTCTGAAAAACTAACATCTTCTTTAGATGCAGATTTATCTCCTCAAAAAGATTTTCCAGTCCAACCCAAAGTTCTATCACCTCTATATCCTCAAAATTTCCAACCGAATAAGCAGAAATAGGAGGTGCAATTCAAGAAGTTTTTGGACGTTCAAAAGCAACTTCACATCAACATCCCGTTAGTGGAGGCTTTAGAGAAAATGCCCAATTATGTGAAGTTCATGAAGGACATTGGAAAGGTGGAAATGTGCAAGTGTACACAATCGCAACAAATAATAAGTGACAAGTAAATGTCGAGTTATTGTACCCATAGGGACTATGTAAGAAAATATTTATGAAATGCAATTAAAAACACTTTGGTGAAGGAAAATGTTTTGTTTTGAAAGAAAATGATTTAATAAAACTAGATTTTAACTAAGGAAATTAAAAGGTAAAAATTCCAAAGCACGATTTCTGGAAAATAAGTTTAATTAATATGACATAATTGTGTTAGATCAATTACATTTCTTAACTTAATATTACTATGTTCATGTTGTTACGAATAAATTCACGGCAACTTGGTAATTTGTTAACTATAGCACATACAGACTTACTAAATTAACTAATCTCTTGAATAAATTACTATGCCAATTCAAACAATTAATCAATTTTAACAAGCAAGTAAAAGATTAAGTGAAGTAACAATATATTCCTACATTGAAACAATTTAATCACAATAATCTTGCAAGTTATGCAAGGCTAATGTACCGTTTAATATCGTTGCTAATTTAACCCTCAGCTACCTTAGAAGATTAAAAATACACTGATTAAGTATTGTGTCAATTAATTACAATTTTAATATGATTAATAATTAATTCATTAGTTACCTTACAATTATTATGCAAGTATAACATAATCATGGTTTTACTTAATCAAACAATTTACCAAGACCTATAACAACATAAACATGATTTTAATAACTTAAATAGAAAAAATGCAATCAACCTAACACGAATTAAATTTAAGCCATGTTAATTAAATTAAGAATAATAACATAACAAATATCCATAGACATGACCATAACAACAGGAAAAGTTAAAGGATAGGAAACTAGAATTAAATCCAGTGTTTCTCCGAAGCCAGACTAGTTGCTCCTCTCCTCCTTCGCTCGTTATTGCTATTCCAAGGCTTCTATAAGCACTTTAATGCTGCTACCCAAGGTGGTTGAAGGGCTCTTTTCCAAGAGGGAAATCGGCAAAGGAAAGTAGAAGGAAAAATGGGAAACAAAGGAGAGAAAGTGAGTGAAAGAGAGAGAGATGTGTGGGATGAGAGGTGTGTTGAATGAATAGGTGAAATGGGGTATTTATAGGTGAGAGTGGTTGCTAAAAATAGCAAATAATTAGCAGCCACACACTCCCCTTGGCCGGCCACACATGTAGCAAAGTTTGAATGTTTCAAACTTTGCTAAATTTAGCTTGGGCCAAATCTTTAAAGTATAATAAGTGGAGGGGTTTGAATGCGATTTCAAGGAGACTTCAAGGGATGATTTGCAAGTCAATAAATCAGCTGATTTGAGCTGATTGGGTCAGCATTTTGGACGGGTTTGGGTAGCCCGATTGCTCAATTGGAATAGTCCTTCGTATTAGCACAACTGGGCCTCCTTTCCATAATATAAGCAATAATAATTATTTAACCCAAAATAAATTGGATTAAAATTAAAATTAATTATATTATGTATTAATATTCATAATTTGGACTATTTAGGCTGAAAAATTAATTCGCCTCAATGCTTTAGAAATCACTTCACGATTTTGAGCTTCTAGTAGTGTCTGCCGAGTCAATTTTCACCCTTTGTGCAAACCTATCGAAAATAAATCAAAATTTATGAAAATTTATTACAAAATTAGTTAAAATTAAATATGTTAATAATTTAAGTACAATTTAATTATTTTATAATTATATTATATTTTTTGACAAGAATTACTACGAAACTGCATGAATTTGATTTAAAAAGGGAATGAAAAAGTATATATATTTTTGTGTTTCCAGAAATCCTGCCCAAGAAGAAAAGACTTAGTAAGTATGAAATTGTCACTTTAACGAATGAGTGCAGTGCATTCTTACAGAATAAGCTTCCTCTGAAATTGAAGGACCCTAGAAGCTTTTCTATACCCTATAATATGTAACACCCCAAACTCGGCTCAAACACTACGACCGGATCTGGTATGTCACTAAGGAATTTTTATAAATTGTCACACTTTGGAAAATGAGTATCAGGTTTAAACATTTTAACCGGAAAAACTTAGTAATTTAATATTCTGTATAAAATGTAAATTTAAATGATACCTTGGTGATTTAGAAAAAAAACTAAGTTGTTACATGCCTTAGCTTAATTTTAACATGAAATTTAAAAGTCTAATAATAAAAACCCAACATTAAACCCAAAATAAATATGAGTCTAGTGGCCCATGGCCTTATTACAAGGAAATTTGAACCCATTAATTAAAAATATAAAATAACAAATTAAAGTCTTTTATGCCGAATCCAAATGTTCTTTTGCGAGCCACCTTGCTCTCCTCCCCACCGGTCCGATGCACTAAGTGTTACCCAAATATTAATTAATTGGTTGAGTCGCGAGACTCAGTGTGCAACCCTCATGCACCATTAGATTTGGGCTTTAGCCCCATAAAACAGAATAATCAAAATATAAGTAACAAAAATAATATGCAAAGCCCAACCCATATCCTAGGTGACCATCCGCTACACGCCCCTGTACCAGTCATTCACGCCATTGGGGATTTCTACAATCAACCCACACCGCTACACGCCTTGATGGTAGTCGTGCTGCTCATCATCAGATCATGGTCGTAGCCATTACAACAGATCACGGTAGAAGCCGCTACAACAGATCACGGTAAGGAATCGCTATAACAGATCACGGTAAAAACCGCTACAACATATAACTTTCTCCTTTCATCAAACCCAACCCATGCAATCACATAAAATCAGTATACTTATAACATTTAATCAGATCATTTACTAACCTAGTGATTTGCTTTACCCTCTTTGGGTTCCTGTCAATATGTCGGGGTTTCGGCATTTAACAAAACATGTAATACTTATTTTCATATATTAATCAAACAGATCTAGATGGTGTGGAGAATTACACACCTGATATTGCGAAATCCAATATTCTTAGTCGATTTCCTTGCTATCTGGATCTATTATCCTCAATCTATAGCCTTGCTTAAAAGCCGGAACAATTACGAAAATAGGCCTCTCCTATATTCGGCCATGGTTAGTATTCTACCCGATTTTATATATATAAATAAACAAATCCTCTTACCTTGAAATCCCGAAATTGGAGACTTATGATTTTCGGCTTTTAGATCTAGTCGACTAAGCTTCCTTCAAATCCCGAATTGTCGCCCATCATAAAACCATTAAACTATTAGCTTTTGGCTTTTGTCTTTCAAAAACCGGGAATAGATCATGAGAACTAATCAAAAATCAACACTTACCTTAGCATAGGAGATTCGGCTAGCACTAGAGAGAGGATTCGGCAATGCCCATGGAAGATTTAAATGCCGGAAGTACAAAACTAATTCTCAAATAGGATGAACAGAAGAAAAGACTATGGATGCTTCGGCTTTCTAGAGAAATCGGCACAAGAAGGAAAAAGTGGAGAAGAGTTTCGGCTTTTAAAGAAATTGGAGAAAAGAAATTGGAGAGGAGAGGCTAGGGAATTTCGACACAATGGGAGAGAAATTTAGGGTTTTTGAGTGTCGTAAATCAAGGAGCTAGCCCCTATTTATAGATATTTTGGCACCTCTTCGCTAAAAATCGAAAACATCTTAAAATTCAAGCTAAAAGAGAGGAGAAATTTGGCACCCTCCTTGCCATGCAATGGCCGAATTTTACACTCCTCTAGGTGGTGGATTTTTGGCCAACACTTCCCTTGAAAATAAGCTCCTAACTTTTCTCCTTTTTATCTATGATATTATCACTTAAAAATCCACATAAAATCTCCTATTTTATAGCCTTGTAGCCAAATCCACCTCTACTAATCCCTAATGCCAAATTTAACTCACTTAAATTAAAAGATTTGGGCCTCATTAAACTTAATACTTGGGCCCCTAATTCCTTATGTGTGGCGTCACCCTCTCTTCATTTAAAGTGCTTGAATTTGGCCTAAAACATGGGCTCCTTGCGACCCAAAACTTGTTCCTTTTAATCATTAATGATGCCACTTTAATCTGGGCCTTTTTGCCTAATTCTAAGCCCAAATTTAGACCCCTATCAATTAAATTAACATAGTAAACCTATCCCTAGACTAAATGTATAGGCCCGTAAATTTAGGATGTTACATAATATAGGAGAATCTTATTGTGGTAAAGCTTTGTGCGACTTAGGAGCGAGCATAAACTTGATGCCTAAGTCTATTTTCAAACTGTTGGGAATAGGAAAAGTAAGGCCCACCATTGTGACACTTCAACTAGCGGATCGATCTTTGGCATACCCCGAATGAAAGATTGAATGTTTTTTGGTAAGAGCCGATAAATTCATTTTTCATGTTGATTTCATTGTCATAGATTTTGAAGCAAATAAGGAAGTGCCAATCATCCTAGGGAGACCTTTCCTAGCCATGGAAAGAAAATTGATAGACGTGCAAAAAGGAGAACTCACGATGAAAGGAGTTCAGGATGATCAAGTAACGTTTAATGTTCTTAAAGCTATGAAATTTCCTGATCTGATAGAGGAATGTTCAGTAATGGATGAGCTAGAAACCTTAGTTTCTATAGAATGGAAGAACAATTTTGAAGACCCATTGGTGAACACTTTAGGGTCTGAGCCATTGAAAGATGAAGAAGGTAATGAAAACATGGCTTTGATGGAAGCCAATCTGAGGGATTATGTTCAATCAGCACGGTTTGAACCACTAGAATTGGAAGTTCGAGAATTTCCACAACCAAAGTTGTCAATCGAGGAACCACCCAAACTCAAACTTAAGGTACTTCCTTCCCATTTAAAATACGTTTATTTAGGTAACTATTTTACTTTTCTTGTGATTGTTTTAGTAGAATTAAAAGAACACCAAGAGGAGAAATTGATCGAAGTTTTAAAGAAATTTAAATCCTAAGTTGACCATTCCAATGCCATCTTCTTCAAACACTATAAAGAAATCAAAATTCTCAACTATGATGGATATGTGGAAATTCATGCATAACCAGCAACAAGCTTACTGGAGATATGCAAAAGTTAGATATGATACCATACAAAATACTTTGAAGAATATCTCTAACACTTTTGTTCCTGAGTTCCCAGATCATATCTTCGAGACATGGCAAAAGGAGATTGTGGGATCAAGTGCAACAACAAAAAAAAGGGAAAAGGAAAAATACATGGAGGATGACAGGAATAAGAAGGGGGAAATTTCTTTTTCTTAGCATTTATTTATTTTTAGGCATTTATATTTATTTCATAGTTAATATTTTACTTTCGCATAATAAATAAGATATTTCAAGCATGAATAAAATAATTTCAATGCCTCTTCATTAGAAAAAAAGAAAAGTGATGTGGTAATGGGAATAAACATGTCTAGGACGGATTGTTGAGAAATACTTGGTACTTAAGCAATCTTCATGACTCACCTCTTTTTCTTATAACCCTACCTGGTTTTAGTTTCCATTCATTACTTTGTTTTCGCAATAAGGACATTGTTTCTTTTTAAAGGGGGGTAAGGCAATATTAGCATGAATTTTAAATTTATTTTCTTAAGTAGGTTTCAATGCTTTCACATGAATATGCTGAAATAAAATAATGTTCAGAGAAAATTTTTGTTCATAAGTTAGCTCAAATGGAAGTATGATTTTTGATCTTATTTGAGTTTTTTTATGTTATCCAGAGTTATGGAATGCTTGTATGTTCTTAGGTCTTACGTAGCCTTTTTCCATGAAAATTGAACTTGTTTTGAAATAGACATGCATGAAGGTTTAAGTCCTTATAATTGACTTAGAAACTTTCTTGAGGCGAAATCCTAGGAGGCATAAGAATCTAAACATGATTTAGGCACATTTTCGTTGGATCATTTGAGCCTTTCGAGCCTACCATATATATTTGACCCTTGAAACCTTAATTTGAGCCTTAAAGCCTATTTTAGTATTTACCTACACCATAAGCCATGTTACCATCTTTTAAAATTTTATCTTATTATTTCACCTATCTTAACTATACTTGTCTTGGTGAGCAAAGATCAAGGAAAAATTTGACAAGATGTACATGTTCTTCGTATGTTCAAAAAAAAAATCTCTATTCAAATGTCAAGCAAAAAGAGAAAAATAAATACTCAAAATATTGAGAAATATTGGGCATATGCTTCAAGATTAAGTTTGGGGTGAAGAACTCATTAGTAGGAAGAATGTACCTCAAAAATATCCAAGGCAAAGTTAGGATTAAGATTACTGAACCTAAAAATTCACTTCTCTTTATCCCTACCTTAAGCCTAGCCCAATTACAAACTTATAAAAGACCTATTGATTTGGATGATTATGCCGCTATATTAGTGGAAAGGAATTGCTAAGTTCAAAATATTATTAGACCTTGTGATTGCTTTGTTTGGTTGATAAGGAAACTTTGATATGGTGAATGTTATGTATGACCTTGAAAAGCATGCACTCTATGACTGATGCTAGCATTTTTCCGCACTTAAAATAAAATTTTGAAATAATGTTTGCATATGAGTGAGTTATTAACGACAAGAGTTTGTGAGCATGATTTTGTTGATGCATGGTTATGTGTAAAGATTGATGCTGCTTAAACTTATTACAAAATTTGTCTTAGAAAAAGTTGTGTTTCACGTGAAACATTACTCGGTATGAGCAATGGATTAAGTTTGGGGGTGTGTAAACTCTAATTTATATAGGTTTTTTCTAGTAGCTTTTACCACCTTTTTACTTCAAAATAATACTAATCCCGAGTATTTGTTAAATAATTAAGTGAATTTTTCTTAAACTTCGATAATGGACATGAATTTATAAAATACGTAAATTTGTGTTTCATTACATGAATTTTGTGCATAAATTAAATTATTTCATGTTATTAATTAATGTGTTATATTTAATTGTGCAGTGGGACCATAAAGTTGATTTAATAAAGAGTTTATTATAAAGTTGCATGAATATGAGCTATTTATTTCCTATGTTGGACGGCAAAACCATGCTAAATGGGTCAACAAGGTGTTATTTTGACCCAATTAAAATGGTGCTACATGGTGGACAAGTCTGATTATTTAATGGTTCACAGAACTGTCCAACAAGGGGGAGTCAAGCCTAAATTCAGCACAAGCATGTTGTGTAACACCCCTAACCCATATCTGTCACCGGAACAGGGTTACGGAGCATTACCGGAATAAATAGAACAAATACAATTATTTCGTATCATTTCTCATTTATATCAGAAATCAATCATAAATAATCATATTATCCCTTATATGAGCTCTCAAGGCCCAAAATATGCAATAGAAATTAATTGGGACTAATTCTGGTACTCAGAGAATCTTTCGCGAAATTTCAAAAAAAATTCCTAGGTACAGGGTACACACGTCCGTGTGGTTAGGCCATGTGACTCACATAGTTGAAAGACACGCTCGTGTCTCAGGCCGTGTGGACATTCGAAATAGGGACACACGGCTGTGTTCCAGCCCTTGTCCACATTAGGGTGGTTACTGACTTGGGTCACACGGCCAAGCCACACGCCCGTGTCTTAGGCCGTGTGAACATTTTAATTTACATTAATTAGGTGCAGGGGTTACACGGCCAAGTCACACGCCCGTGTGCCAGGAAGTGTGTTACACACGGCTGAGACACACGCCCATGTCTCTACCCGTGTGAAAATACCTGAGCATTCTGTTTTGCAATTAAAAAGATGCAGGGGACACACGGCCAAAACACACGCCTATGTGCTAGGCCGTGTGTCACACACGGTTGAGTGTCTCAACCCGTGTGGACAAAATAAGGCCATTTCTAAGCCTTATTTCTCACCCAAACTAGTCTTCCACCTACATTAACACTTAAACACAATCCCAAGCCAATATAAATCATTCAATTCAAGCCAAAATTGTAACAGCCCGTTTTTAGTCAAATTAGAACAATGGTTTTGGGACCACAAATCCAAGGTCAAAATAACTATTTTATTATTTTAATGTCTACAGCATGATAGTATGATTGTGTAAAAATTTCGTTAAGAAATTTTATCGTTTGAGTGCTCAATTCGATAAAAAGGACTAAATCGCGTAAAGTGTAAAAGTTGAGTTCTATTAGCTAAAGAGGTCTAATAGCTATGGAACTTTAAAATAGAGGTCCTTAAATTGTAATTATTCCAATAATAAGTTAGTGGATGATAATGGCTTGGCAATTTTGAAATTTGTGATAATTTTTAAGGTTAATTTTGGTAATTGGTAATTAAAGTTAAAATAAAATTAATAAAAAAAAAAGATATTATCTTTCTTATTCTTCTCCAACCGAAAATAATAGGGCAAGACTCCATTTTTGAATATTCAACATTCGGCCAAGCTTGTGTGTGTAATTGGTGAGTGATTTTTGTCTCGTTTCTAATGATTTCTATGTTTTTGGAGTCGTTGTAACTTAATCTAGCTAGCCAAGGGACTAGTTTACAAAACTGTTAAAGGTTTAGAGTTTTACCATTGATGAATATGTGTATTTTGATGTTTGATGATAGAAAATGAATGGTTGTTGTTAGATACACAACATTTGTTAAGTGATTTTTGATAAAATTGTCAATTAAGGATTAAATTGAAAAATGTGATAAGTTATGTGATAAATGTGTGAAATAATGAAAAATATGGGCTGTTATGAGTATAGGTGAAATTCGGCTAGCATGGGTGTGGACTCAATTGTAAATGGGTTGAAATATTGGGGGTAAAAGTGTAAAATTTCCATAATATGAATTTTTGGACTGAATTGAATAGAATGTGTTTTAAATGAATTAAATTTGATTATATAGATCAAGAAAAGCAACGTACGGATCTAGATGGGGGGAAAAATAAAGTTTTGGATTAGTCGATCCTATTCCATCATTTTTGTGATCGAGGTAAGTTCGTATGTTAATAAGCATTAATTTAATTATGTTTTAAATGCTTTATAATTGTATTGTTGATGAGTACGACCTTACGGAAATGTTCGACAAATAATTGACTACGTGTGAAATCCTGGTTGAACCTAGGAATAGATAGGATACAAACAACATGTCATTAGGGGTTATTGTGTTTTGGGTGTTGGTCTGTACGTTCTACCGGTGGCTGAGTTTTTTGGCATGTGTTGCAGATTCTCGTCAGCTTGTGTGAGCAGTACCTTGTAGCTCATCTTGACCGTCAGCTTGTGTGAGTAGACCCGTTGATAGCTCAAGAGTGAGCATTATATGAGATATGAGATTGAGATGGCTACGGCCATGTATTGGCACTTAGGGTGCAAGGTTCTTGAGTATCCGATATTATTCCAAATGGTTCAACGGGTATATCGAAGATATGAAAGAGTAAGAGATTGATACGTGTCAGTGCAGGTATGTACGTAAATCGTATAAGCATTGAATCTATGAAATTTGTGAGTTACATGATTTACTATGTGGATGACCATATGTTAGCCTTGTGAATAAGTTGAATTGTAGTGTATTATGATAGATAACTTAATTTGTGAATGGATGGTAAGTTATACTTATTAACTATACAAGCTTACTAAGCTTTATAGCTTATTCTGTTTACTTTTCTGTGTTTTATAGTGATTTCGAAGTTTGCTCTGATTAGGAGTTGTCAGAGATCTCATCACACTATCCAGCTGTCATTTTGGTACTTTTGAACTTGTGTACTAGGTTATATGGCATGTATAGGAGTTGTGGTTAATATGGTCTATATGTTTGGGATGTATATAGCCAATTGACTTGGCTTGTAAATGATGTATGTTTTGGTTATGTGTATAGCCATGTGATTTGGCTTGTTTTGGTACTTGGTGATGAATATACATGTAAATGGCCTCTTTTATGTGGTTTATAATTGCTATGTGAATGCCTTGTTGAGAATTGCTATTGAAGGTAGAAAATGGTTGAAATTGAGATTGTATTAGCATGCTAAGTATTAGGCAAAAAATGCATATTTGAAGGTGACCAATTAGGTGAATTATTAAAGATGAAATTGGTATATTTTGGGTTGGCAAATTTATGATGTTATGAGCATTATAGTTGTTGGTATTGGAATAGCATTATTTAGGCTTGGTTGAGATCGGTTTGATTGTCTATTGATGCTAGGTTTTATGCCATTTGACATGTTTAGGTGGATGCAAATTTGGGTGAGAAAGGAGGCTTGGAAAATAGCCTATTTTTGTCCACACGAGCGTGTGTCTCAGCCGTATGTGACACACAGTCAGGTGGCATGGCCGTGTGTCCCCTGGTACTTAATTAGAAACCAAGTCAGTATGCTCCACACGGCTCAGCACACAGGCATGTGACTTGGCCGTATGGCATAAGTCTGTATACCCTACAGTTTTAGCACGGCCTGGCACACGGGCGTGTGAGACCATTTCGAAGGGTACACCGGCTAGTCACACGTGCGTGTGGTTGGCCGTGTGACCCAAGTCAGGGAGTTACACGGGGTCGAACACGGGCTGGGACACGGCTATGTGATCCCATTTTGAATATCCACACGGGCTGTGACACGGGCGTGTGTCCCCTGTAATTTGAAAATTTTCTATATTTTCCAAAATTTTTCCTAAGTTATCGGTTTAGTCCCGAACGACTTCTAATGTTTGATTTGAGCCTCGAGGGCTCGTATTAGGGACAATATGATTGATTGTGAATGATTTTTTTATTGGTTATGAAAGGTGTACGATTGTTTATGAGATTAAGTCTGGTAATGCTCCGTAATCCTATTCTGCCGATGAATACGGGTTAGGGGTGTTACAAAAAACAAGTTTTATGCAAGACATATCAACACATATGTTCAAGTATCCATACTTACCAAAATACCATATTTACATATAGGCATGTTCCATCAATTTTACCATCATAAACTAATATGCCTATATGATTTTCATTAATCATTCTTTTCAATCACACATCAGCATATTAAAACCATTTTACATATCAAAACATACCATTTACAAGCCATACCAATGGCTAATTACAACCAAAACATTTATATGCCAATATTGGCTATTTAAACCTATACATGCCATTATAACCAAAATTAATTTACTATTTATACCGAAATGAACCGATGGATAGTGTGAGTTATCTCCGCCAAGCTTCCAACCTAACGAGCTTCCAAAGTACTATACAACAGAAGAAAAAAAATGAGTAAGCATTTATTGCTTAGTAAGTCCGTATAACAGAAAATTAACTTACCATTTATTTCATATTAAGGTAAACTAACTAAACATGCCTAAACCAATTTGGCCAATTGCCTAAACACATATCCTCATCAAGCATGTTAGTCATGTGTTTCTTAGAAATATCAAGGGACATATATGAGCTCATAACAATAAAATTGTCATATACATATACTTTCCATATCATGGATTCATATAACATGTACAAACCATTTCCATGTATTTCAGATATATTCAGTAATAATCCATTCTGAATCCATATTATCTCATATCAAAACTTTGCCCGTTGAACAATTTAAAAATCGCGATCAATACAAGGGTAGTACATACAAAGTGAACACAACTATAATCCGTCAATTCATATTCGGGAATGCTTATACGAGCACATAAACGGGAAGTTCTTCCAAGCCAAATAATAGAAAGCTCATGTGAGCTTGTAACAGGAAGCTTATCCAGGCATAATAACAGAAAGCTCATAAGAGTTTAAATCAGAAAGCTCATGCGAGCTTAACGGGTAACTCCGAAGAGCTATTATCAGGAAGCTTATGAAAGGGCTTTTAATCAAGAAGCTCCGGATAGCCATATATTGGGATGCTCATAAGAGCTGCGGTGTGTCCTCAACACATGCAAGATCACTACCGATCAGAATGCTCATAGGAGCATATAAATGGGAAGCTTGGAAGAACCATGTATCAGAAAGCTCAAGAGAGCTTATATCGAGATGCTCATGTGAGCTATAACGGGACGCTCTTGCGAGCTATGGTGTATTTGCAACATATGTAGAACCAAAACCAATTCGGGAACCCTAAATCCATCAAATTTCATTTGTTCAAATGGGATTTATTTCTTGTTTGATATTATCGGATATGTGATTTATTTTTATACTTAACAATTATACAAATCACATGCATATAAATGAAACATATCACATAAATATACAATTTAGTTACACAAACTTACCTCGACAATGTTCGTGTTTGTAGGGTACTAATCATATACTTTTTGTTTCCCTCGATTCAATTTCGTACTAGGTCTATCTGGATCTATACGAGTAAATTTAACTCAATTTAATAAAATTCACATTCAATTCCATCCAATTCACATCTTAGGAAAAATTACCATTTTGCCCCTATACTTTTAATTAATTTCGATTTCGTCCCTAGGCTCAGAAAATGAAATTCATGCAATTTAATCCTTATTCCAAGCCTAGCCGATTTTTATATATCACAATAACAGCCCATGTATTTCACAAAAATCAAAATTTTTCCATAAATTTCACATCTTTTCAATTTAGTCCCTAAATCACAATTTCATGAAAATTTCCTTTACAAAAGTTATTTATCTATCAACAACCTTTCTATTTCTACAATAAAACTTCATAATTCATGCATATTCATCCATGGCAAAACTTTAATACTTTGATAACTTTGCAAATTAATCCTCAAAATAGTTAGATTAGGTTATTACGATCTCGAAACTATAAAAATTACTAAAAACGGGACAAGAAAACTTACCTAATTAAGCCAACAAAGTTCGCTTGAACTCTTTTCTCTTAGCTAGGGTTTCCATGTATTTTTAATTTGGGAAAGATGATGAAATAAGATGATATTAGTTTATTATCATATTTAATTATTTCAATTTCCAATTTAGTCCTTTTCTTTTTCTAATTTTCCATGGATGATTCATCAAACTTATCTACTAACTCCTCTTAATGGTCTATTTTCCATATAAGGACCTCAAATTTTGAATTCCATAGCTATTTGATACTTATAGCTACTAGAACTCAACTTTTGCATTTCATGCAATTTAGTCCTTTTATCAATTAAACATATAATCGGTAAAATTTTCTTAACGAAATTTTTTTATACGATATTCCTATCATACAGTGGAATAATATTAAAATAATTTTTCTTACGGACTCGGATTTGTGGTTCCAAAACCACTGTTCTGATTTTATTGAAAACATGTTGTTACAACTCTCCCCCATTAAATAATTTTCGTCCTCGAAAATCTTACCAGTAAACAGGTTTGGATATTACTTTCTCATTGTTTCCTCCGGTTCCTAGGTAGCTTCTTTTATTCCGTGTCGTTGCCAGAGGACTTTTACTAAAGCTACCTTTTTGTTTCTCAATTCTTTCATCTCACGTGCCAAGATTTTGATCGGTTCCTCACTATAAGTCATGTCAGGCTGGATCTCAACCTCAGCTGGGGAGATAACATGTGAAGGATCTGACCGATATCGCCGTAACATAGACACATGAAAAACATTATGAATCTTGTCAAGTTTTGGTGGTAATGCCAATCGGTATGCAACGGGTCTGATTCTTTCAATAACCTCATACGGCCCAATAAATCATAGACTCAATTTGCCTTTATGGCAAAACCGAAGAACTTTCTTCCAAGGTGAAACTTTCAAGAATACCTTGTCACCAACTTGAAATTCTATCTCTTTCCGTTTAATATCCGCATAAAATTTCTGACGATCAGAAGCTGCTTTCAAGCTGTCTTGGATCACTTTCACTTTTTCTTCGGTTTCACGGATCAGATCATCTCCATGTATCTTTTTCTCACTAAGCTCGGTCCAATACAATGGAGTTCTACATTTACGACCATACAGAACCTCATACAGTGCCATCTTTATGCTTAACTGATAACTATTATTATATGCGAATTCGACTAACGGCAGATATTTCTCCCAACTGCCTTCAAATTCTAAAATACAACATCGAAGCATATCTTCTAGAATCTGAATCACGCGCTCGGATTGACCATTAGTCTGTGGATGGAATGCAGTACTGAAATGTAATTGAGTACCCAGAGCTTCTTGTAACTTATTTCAGAACCGGGATGTAAACCGTGGATCTCTATCTGAAATAATAGAAATTGGCACTCCATGCAGCCTGACAATCTAAGAGACATATAATTTAGCTAATTTTTCAAGTGAGAAATCCATACGTACCAGAATAAAGTGTGCAGATTTCGTCAAACGGTCGACGATTACCCAAATGGCATCTTTCTTTTTCGGAGATAGGGGTAATCCCGACACAAAATTCATGGTAACTCTGTCCCATTTCCATTCCGATATCGTAACTGGCTGTAATAGTCCTGAAGGTACCTGATGTTCAGCTCTAACTTGCTGACATATCAAACATCAAAATACAAATTCGAAAATGTCGCGCTTCATTCCTGGCCACTAGTACATCTGTTTCAAATCATTGTACATTTTATTACTCCCCGGATGAACATACATAGTACCATTATGAGCTTCGTGCAATATCTTTTGTACAAGCTCTGAATTCTTTGGAACACATACTCTGCCTCTGAATAATAGGCAGTCATCAGATCCAATCTGAAATTCTGAATCAGAAGTCGATTCACACTGTACCCATTTAGCTTGTAACTCACTATCACTATTTTGAGCTTCACAGATCTGCTGTAGAAATGTCGGCTTAGCTTTTAACTTAGCTACGAATAAGCCATCATCAGACAATGACAACCGAGTCTTCATCGCTTGCAAGGTAAACAGAGACTTTCTACTCAGAGCATCTGCAACCACATTTGCTTTTCCCGGATGATAGTTGATAATCAGATCATAATCTTTCAATAATTCAAGCCACCTGCGCTGTCTCAGATTCAAGTCTTTTTGCGACATTAAATACTTTGAGCTTTTTTTATGAGTGAATATATGCCATTTTTCACCAAACAAGTAGTGTCGCCAAATTTTTAAAGCAAATACAATAGCTGCTAATTCCAGGTCATGTATCAGATAATTCTTTTCATGTGGTTTTAGCTGTCTAGATGCATAAGCTATTACTTTACCTTTTTGCATCAATACACAGCCTAAACCATTCAATTATGCGTCACTGTAAATCACAAATTCCTTACCCGATTCAGGCTGAACTAGAACTGGTGCTTCAATCAACAAGGTTTTCAATCTGTCAAAACTCTGCTGACATTTATTGGTCCATTCAAACTTCACATCTTTCTACAACAACCGTGTCATCAGCGAAGCTATCATCGAAAACCCTTGTACAAATCCCCGATAATAATCGGCAAATCCTAGAAAACTTCTGACTTCAGACACATTTTTTGGTGGTCTCCAGTTAACAATTGCTAAAATTTTATTCAGATCAACTCTGATGCCCTCAGCAGATACTATATGTCCAAGAAAACCAACTTCTCGAAGCCAGAATTCACATTTACTGAATTTAGCATACAACTATTTCTCACGCAGTGTTTGCAGAACAATTCTCAAATGATCAGCATGCTCAATTTCATCTCAAAAATATACCAGAATATCATCAATAAACACCACCACAAATCTATCTAGATACGGTCTGAAAATTCTGTTCATCAGATCCATAAATACCGCAGGTGCAATTGTTAAGCCAAATGGCATCACAAGGAATTCATAATGTCCGTACCTGGTTCTGAAAGTTGTTTTCGGCACATCCAAGTCTTTCACTCATAACTGATAGTAGCCAGAACGGAGATCAATCTTTCAAAACACGATGGCACCTTTCAACTGGTCAAACAAGTCATCAATTCAAGGTAGTGGATATTTATTATTGATTGTGACTTTATTAAGCTGGCGATAATCAATACACAATCTCAGAGATCCATCTTTCTTGTTAACAAATAGAACCGGTGCACCCCATGGTGAATGACTGGGTCGAGCAAAGCCCCTGTCAATCAGTTCTTACAAATGTGATTTCAACTCTTTTAATTTTGTAGGGGTCATTCTGTATGGTGCTATAGATATCGGTGTTGTCCCCGAAACAAGATCTATAGAAAATTCCACTTCTCTAACTGGTGGTAATCCAGGTAATTCCTCTAGAAACACATCATAATATTTGCAAACTACTGGCACTGGTTTAATCTTTGATTCAGACACCTTAGTATCCAATACATAGGCAAGATAAGCATCATACCCTTTTTTGACATATTTCTGTGCTGACATGGCTGATATCACATTAGACAACCCATTCAAATTATCAGATTCAGTGCAGATCATTTCACCATTCTGGCATTTCAACATAATATACTTTTGTTTACAATTTACTACGGCATCATGCTGAGTTAACCAGTCCATGCCCAAAATCACATCAAACTCATCAAATGGTAATAGCATCAAATCGGCCGAAAAATAGAAACCCCGTATCATTAATGGACAATTCTTTCATATTTTATCTACCATCACATACTGGCTCAGGGGGTTCGATACTTTAACCACAAATTCAGTGGACTCGACAGGCAAATTTTTATTATTCACTAAATTTGTGCAGATATATGAATGAGTTGAACTGGGATCAATTAAATCAGTTATATCAATATCAAGAAAAGAAAATGTAGCAGTAATAACATCGGGTGCAGAGGCATCCTCACGTGCATGAATAGCATAAGTTCTGGCTGGTGCTCGTGCTTTAGATCTGACAGTGGAATCTTTTGCCGTACCTCGGTTACCACTGACATTTCCAGGGTTACGAGGTGGTCTACCTCTTGTAGCAGAGTTGTTTGGCTTTGAGGTCTGTACAGTATCTTTCTCAGGCTTTTCCAGGTAGTCTCTGAGATAGTGGTCAAAAAAACCACATCTAAAACATGCTCCGCTTCTTGCGTGACACTCACCAAAATGGAATTTATTACAGTATTTACACCTGGGTTTGGTGTTTCTGAAACTGCCTGCACTCGCTACAGATGTAGCCTGAGATCTCAAATTAGAGCGTTGAATACTTCTGTCTTTCCCAGAACATCCCATAGAAGTGGTAAAACGATCATGATATTTCTTCGATTTCTTTGAAGTCGACTGTTGTGACTTTCCCGTAAATCTTTTACTTGAAGTTTTAGCTTCCATCTCGACTTGCTTTTTCTCTTTACTAAGTTCTTCAGCTTTATGAGCTCGATCAACCAGTACGACAAATTCTTTTAATACCAGAATCCCAACTAACAGCTTTATGTCTTCATTCAAACCTTCTTCAAATAGCTTACACATTACGACTTCAATCGGGATACACTCTTTAGCATATTTACCCAATCAAAGAAATTCTCGTTCGTACTCAGATACAGTCATACGACCCTGTTTGAGTTCTAAAAATTCTTTCCTTTTCTGATCAAGGAATCTCTGGATAATATACTTCTTTTTGAATTCGGTTTGAAAAAATTCCCAAGTAACATGTTCTTTTGGCAGAACGGAAATCAGTGTATTCCACCATTGGTAAGCCGAATCTTTTAACAGAGACACAGCATATTTTAAACATTCAGCCGGTGTACAAGATAATTCATCCAAAACCCTAATAGTATTTTCTAACCAGTTGTTGCTCTGAATTCTTCTGCCCCATATTGACGGATTTTATCTACAGAAGGCTTACCAGTTCTAGCAAGTTCTATACCTTGAGGCATATCAAGAACCAGTTGAGGGACAGGAGGGGGTGGAGGTTGTTCTACAGCCGAATTTGTTCTTATGAATTCTGTAAACCACTTGTTCATCATTTGGAAGAAGGCTTCTTTTGCCTCTCCTCCTCGGCCCTCAGATACGGGTCTTCTACTACAAGATGCTGCTCTTCGTACTGAAGCTTGAGCATTGCTCTCAGCTTCTTCGGATTCAGCTCGGTTGGATGACATTACTATATGAAAAACATATTTAAAATGGTCAGGAGATATCACATTATCACAGATTATATAATGGCATGTATAGCTAGACTCGTATACGCTACGTTAGTATGAGAATCGACTAAATCGTAACTCTGATACCAATAAATGTAACACCACTAACCCGTATATGTCGCCAAAACAGGGTTACGGAGCATTACCAGAATAAATAGATCAATACAATTATTTCATGTCATTCCCATTGATAATAGAAATCAATCATAAATAATCTTATTGTCCCTTATATGAGCACTTAAGGCCCAAAATATGCAATAGAAATTAATCGGGACTAATTTCGGTACTCAGAGAATTTTTCGCAAAATTTCAAATTTTTTTCCTAGGTAGAGGGTACACACTCCCGTGTGGTCAGGCCGTGTGACTCACACGGTCGAGAGACACACCCGTGTCTCAGGCCGTGTGGACATTCGAAATAGGGACACACAACTGTGTTCCAGCCCGTGTCCACATTAGGGTGTGATCGTGTGTCAAAGTCTTAATATTTATATAATGAATGATCGAGTCTAGAAACTAACTGTGACAACGATTAAGGCAACTGCACCTATCAAACAGTAGTATAGCTTAGTGGCAAGACCGGATTGTCGAACTCAAAGGAACCAGAAGTACTAATACTAACTTTCTTTTTATTATTTGGCCTAAGAAACAAGGGAATTTGTTGTTTGAACTAAAATTAACTAACTGCTAAGCTAAAGACGCTAAGACAAAGAGAACGAATTTGGGAATATATTTGTGGGGAAAACCAATTGATTAAGACAATACCCAAGGAAGAATCCATCTAGACTTCACTTGTTATCTAACTCTGAACCAGATGATTTATTCACTTGACTTGATCCGTAGGATTCCCCAATGTATATTAATCCCTCTCTCGAGGCGACCAACGTCTAACCCTAGGTTGATTAATTGAAATCTCTTTCTAATTAAAACCCCTAGAATTGCATTAACTCGATCTACGGATTCCCATATTAGGTTTCACCCTAATCCGGTAAAATTTCGTCACCCTATGTCTAGGCGCGCGAGCAACTCCGCTTAATTATGCTAGATCTACTTTTAGGCAGGGACTTTTTGTAACACCCCAAACCCGGCCTAGACGTTATGACCGGATCTAGCATGTCACATAGAAGGGTTGTTTAAAAGCTAAGCGACCGTTAAAAATGTTGCATCTCTTTTTAAAACTCTGAGTTTCATTATTTGTTTGAAAAAAACGCGATTTGCTTAATGTCCGTTTTTGTAAAGTTGTTATTATTTTGAAAAACTATTTTTGTTGTGAAAATCGAACTTGAATAGCTGCGGAAACGTGATATTTTGAAAAACGATTATTAACATTTTAGGAAAACCCAGTATTAAACGTTTAACAATTTAATAATAGCCGAAAAGAAATTTAAAAGAAAAATAAAATCCACTGGCCTTATTACATGATATTAAACCCAAATTAAAATAATCTTAAAATGAAGCAAAACTAAAATTTACTAAAGTTTGTGAGAAGTACTCCGATGTATGGCCACCACAGAGTCCTCCGCAGCTCCAAATCCTCTAACGCTGGGGATCACCTGCAAGGTTAAAGAAGAGGGGTGAGTTACAAGAACTCAGTGTGTAATCCCCTAATCGGTCATTAACTGGGCTCGAGCCCATACGAAAGTAGACTGGGCCGAAGCCCTATTCGGTAACAATCTGGGCCTTAGCCCTATAAACTTGATAATGCAAACAGAGTATGCAGCCCACCCCAATCCATCCAAACACACCCCCGTACCAACCCTACACACCTGTGGGGACCAAGTCACCCCACCCAGCCCTACACACCAAGAATGCAGCCAAGCTGCCAGAATATAAGCGGCTTAGAGCCGTCGGTAGGTCCACAATCATCTCGGGTGACCCGTGCGACCCTAACAGACAAATCAGTGGGTCCACAGTTATCTCGGGCGACCCGTGCGACCCTAACAGATCAATCACTTCCTCCAATTACATAATCCAACCCAATGCAAAATGTCATGGCATAATAATTCAGTGCATGCAGTAATGTACCATCATAACAGTTAAACAGAATACACACAATCATACTAATCAACCCTTAAGGGTATAAAAGTAATTTTTTTTACCCTCCAGGGGTATTTCGGTAATTTACCCTCCAGGGGTATTTCGATAATCTTACCCACCAAGGGTATTTCGGTAATTTACCCACTAAGAGTATTTCGGTAATTTTACCCACCAAGGGTATTTCAGTAATTTTACCCACCGAGGGTATTTCAGTAATTTTACCCACCAAGGGTATTTCGGTAATTTACCCACTAAGGGTATTTCAGTAATTTACCCACTAAGGGCAATTCGGTAATTTACCCACCAAGGGTAATTCGGTGATCTATCCCTCGAGGGTATTTCGGCTTTTAGCCGATTCACAGATCATAGCATTAACAGAACAAACAGGAGTGTGAGGTTACACACCTTGATTACGAGTGTGTCGCCAACCCCTTAGCACCGATCCTTGTTTCACCGGGTTTTATTAAGTCCTTTCCGAATACCAGTGAAGATTAAGAATCCCTGAAATTATCCTGAAATACAACGCACCCTAACAGGAAGAAACGAGATAACGATGCGATTGGCCTAGGGCCCATTCTTGGCCCAAATGGACCCAGACGCTCGTGTGGCCCATTTAGCCCAAATCTAACTACAAATATGAGATTCACATAGTCCAGTCCAATATTTACTACACAATCATACAATATACTCATATGGGCCTACTTGGCCCAAAGCAGCCTCAACCCATGAGAACACTCATGATGGCCTCAACTATCGCGTCGAAGCTCCCACACGTGCGCTCTCACGCTTGTGTGGCTACCTATCGTCGTGCGACCGGTATTTCGGCATTTGCCGCTCTACAGCTAGAGTAGTGCAAAATACACACCTGATAGGAATCTGGAGTTAACCCGCGCTCCGACCACTCATGTGCCCAAACGCCCACCAAGGTATGCTTACTCTCCTCATAGATTGCTCTATTTAAAGCCAGCTTCTCACCTTCCCTCTTGCTAGCTTCTCGATGTGGGATCCCTCCTTCAGCAGAGTTTAATTCCAACACAAACTCTGGCCGTCCCCACTTAGCAAAATAAATATCCCTTTTTGCTTGCAATGGGATTCGAACTCAGGCTCCCTTGTAACTTAATCCACGCCGCTAGCCACTAGGCCACAAGCTCCTCTTGTGTCTAAAATCATGCGCAACTAAATATAAGTCTATGGGCCAAAGTCTAAGTTCACTTAAAAATAAATCAAAATGAAATGCAAGCGCCAAGACTTGAACCTTAGACCCCTTGCTTCCTTGTGTGACGTCACCTCCTTGTCTCCCATGTGGCGCCATTTGCCACTAGACCACAACTCCTTTTGTGTCATTTTTCTCCATATTTTATTCTTAAAGCCTACTTACTAACTCCCAGGGTTTTATTCACCTAAAACCAAAATTTTCCTAAAGCCCAAGTTTGATCCCGGGACTTCATAGAAGCCCCCTAGCCTTCCAAAATCACTCACCTAATAGGTCCAACTTGCATTAGTGTCGTTCTCTTATTCTCAAAAATTTTAAACGCTTCCACGTCCAAGGCCCAATGGGCCCAATTCTACTAGGCCCAAATTCGGGGCGTTACAATTCTACCTCCCTTAAAGAAATTTTGTCCTCGAAATTTCCAACTATAGGAACAGTCACACATCCTAACCTACCACACTGCGCTCACGCTGCGCACTCTGATCTTAACAACACTAATATACTTTTAACTTAATCTTGAAACCTCTTACACACCACCAAACATCTAATCACAGAAACAAACAGATATTTTTCACACATGCATACATTTTCTATATTCAAACATCACATGCAAACAAAACACACACAAAATAACTACCAAAAATACAGTCATTACAGCATAAAACAGAGTATAAGGTCAGGAAACTTACGGATTTGGTACCGGAGACTCGGTGTGCCATACTTTCAGTAACACTATCATTTCCTAAGTTAAAAATTTAAGCAGATTTGAAAAAGTTTTCAAAACCCATTCCACAGCCGAGTTTTGGAACCGGGCTCTGATACCATAAAATGTAACACCCCAAACCCGACCTAAATGTTATGACCGGATCTAGCATGTCACATAGAAGGGTTGTTTAAACACTAAGCGACCGTTAAAAATGTTGCATCTCTTTTTAAAACTTCGAGTTTCGTTGTTTGTTTAAAAAAAACGCGATTTGCTTAATGTCCATTTTTGTAAAGTTGTTATTATTTTGAAAAACTGTTTTGTTGTGAAAATTGAACTTGAATAGCTGCGGAAATATGATATTTTGAAAAACAGTTATTAACATTTTTGGAAAACCCAGTATTAAACATTTAACAATTTAATAATAGCCAAAAGAAAGTTAAAAGAAAAATAAAATCCACTCGCCTTATTACATAATATTAAACCCAAATTAAAATAATCTTAAAATGAAGCAAAATCAAATTTACTAAAGTTTATGAGAAGTACTCGATGTATGGCCACCACAGAGTCCTCCGCAGACTCCAAATCCTCTAACGCCCAGGGATCACCTGCAAGGTTAAAGCGAGGGGGTGAGTTACAAGAACTCGATGTGTAATCCCCTAATCGGTCATTAATCGGGCCCGAGCCCATACTGAGCGGTGGGCCAAGCCCTGATTCGGTAACAATCGGGCCTTAGCCCTATAAACTTTATAATGCAAGCAGTATGCAGCCCAGCCCAATCCAACCAAACACACCCCCGTACCAACCCTACACACCTGTGGGGACCAAGTCAACCCACCCAGCCCTACACAGCAAGAATGCAGCTGAGCTGCCAGAATATAAGCGGCTTAGAGTCGTCGGTAGGTCCACAGTTATCTCGGGCGACCCGTGCAACCCTAACAGACAAATCGGTGGGTCCACAGTCGTCTCGGGCGACTCGTGCGACCCTAATAGACCAATCACTTCCTCCAATTACATAATCCAACCCAATGCAAAATGTCGTGGCATAATAATTCAGTGCATGCAGTAATGTACCATCATAACAGTTAAACAAAATACACACAATCATACTATTCAACCCTTAAGGGTATAATAGTAATTTTTTTACCCTCTAGGGGTATTTCGGTAATTTACCCTCTAGGGGTATTTCGATAATCTTACCCACCAAGGGTATTTCAGTAATTTACCCACTAAGGGTATTTCGATAATTTTACTCACCAAGGGTATTTCGATAATTTAACCACTAGGGGTATTTCGATAATTTTACTCATCGAGGGTATTTCGGTAATTTTACCCACCGAGGGTATTTCGGTAATTTACCCACTAAGGGTATTTCGGTAATTTACCCACTAAGGGTAATTCGGTAATTTACCCACCAAGGGCAATTCGGTAATTTACCCACCAAGGGTAATTCGGTTATCTATCCCTCGAGGGTATTTCAGCTTTTAACCGATTCACAGATCATAGCATTAACAGAACAAACAGGAGTGTGAGATTACACACCTTGATTACGAGTGTACCGCCAACCCCTTAGTACCGATCCTTGTTTCACCGGGTTTTGCTAAGTCCTTTCCGAATACCAGTGAAGATTAAGAATCCCTGAAATTATCCTGCAATACAACGCACCCTAACAGGAAGAAACGAGATAATGATGCGATTGGCCTAGGGCCCATTCTCGGCCCAAATGGACCCACACGCTCGTGTGGCCCATTTAGCCCAAATCTAACTACAAATATGAGATTCACATAGTCTAGTCCAATATTTACTACACAATCATACAATATATTCATAGGGGCCCACTTGGCCCAAAGTAGCCTAAACCCATGAGAACACTCATGATGGCCTCAACTATCGCGTCGAAGTTCCCACACGTGCGCTCGCACGCTCGTGTGGCTACCCATCGCCGTGCGACCGGCATTTCGTCATTTGCCGCTCTACAGCTAGAGTAGTGCGAAATACACACCTGATAGGAATCTGGAGTTAACCCGCGCTCCGACCACTCATGTGCCCAAACGCCCACCAAGGTATGCTTACTCTCCTCAAAGATTACTCTATTTAAAGCCAGCTTCTCACCTTCCCTCTTGCTAGCTTCCCGATGTGGGATCCCTCCTTCAGCAGAGTTTAATTCCAACACAAACTCTGGCCGTCCCCACTTAGCAAAATAAATATCCCTTTTTGCTTGCAATGGGATTCGAACTCAGGCTCCCTTGTAACTTAATCCACGCCGCTAGCCACTAGGCCACAAGCTCCTCTTGTGTCTAAAATCATGCGAACTAAATATAAGTCTATGGGCCAAAGTCTAAGTTCACTTAAAAATAAATCAAAATGAAATGCAAGCGCCAAGACTTGATCCTTGGACCCCTTGCTTCCTTGTGTGACGTCACCTCCTTGTCTCCCATGTGGCGCCATTTGCCACTAGACCACAACTCCTTTTGTGTCATTTTTCTCCACATTTTATTCTTAAAGCCTACTTACTAACTCCCAGGGTTTTATTCACCGAAAACCAAAATTTTCCTAAAGCCCAAGTTTGATCTCGGGACTTCATAGAAGCCCCCTAGCCTTCCAAAATTACTCACCTAATAGGTCCAACTTGCATTAGTTCCGTTCTCTTGTTCTCAAAAATTTTAAACGCTTCCAAGCCCAAGGCCCAATGGGCCCAATTCTACTAGGCCCAAATTCGGGGCGTTACACTTTTGCTCCACCACCTAAGCACATCAGTACTTGAATCAATATCCTGGAATATCAAAGCAAGAATTAAGAACACATAATTAAGAACAAATCAAGTATTTATCATACTGATTCGATAGCGATAACAAGATTCATCTTAGGTTTCATCCCCCTCAGGTATCTGAGGGTTTAGTTCATAATTATAAAAGAATACATCTTAGAAGAAAAGATAAAAAAAAACATAAGAAAAATCCTTAAACCCCCTGAAGGAATTAAAGAGAAGATCCTCCATCTTGAGTATGACTCCGGCTTCTTGAGATGAATCAACTGGCTTTCTTCGAGTAAATTCCACAATTCTGACCTCTCTGGCTCGGCTCCTTGGCCTAGCTGGACGCCTCGACAGAGGGCTTCTGTCTAACTCCCCTTTTAAGTTGCCCCTTAGGGTGTTTATATAGGCTTTGGAATGTGTTTCTTTGCCTCCAACTATCCTATTCCGAGTGAAATTCCTCTTTGTCACGGCACGGACACGCCCGTGTAGCACGCCCTGTAAGTTGAGTTGTAGGTCGTGTTCGAACCTGCTGAAGGAGCACGGCCGTGTTGTCTTGGGCCCAGGCCGTGTCGATTTTGTGATATGGCCCATTTACTCTGTTTTAGGCCCGTTTCTCATTCTCTTCATCCTCCGGTGCTCTCCTGAGTATAAAACATGAAATTAAAGGATTAAGAGCACCAAATTACATAATTCAAGGGATAAATCATCCAAAAGTATTCTAAATGTGGGTTTAAAATATATTATTATTACGGTTTATCAAGGTGGTTACTAGCTTGGGTCACACGGCCAAGCAACACGCTCATGTGTTAGGCCGTGTGAACATTTTAATTTACATTAATTAGGTGCAGGAGCTACACAGCCAAGTCACACGCCCGCGTGCCACGGCTAAGACACACGCCTGTGTCTCTGCCCGTGAGAAAATACCTGAGCATTCTATTTTGCAATTAAAAAAATGCAGGGGACACACGGCCAAAACACACGCCCATGTGCTAGACCGTGTGTCACACACGGTTGAGACACGTGCCCGTGTCTCTACCCGTGTGGACAAAATAAAGTCATTTCTAAGCCTTATTTCTCACCCAAACTTGTCTTCCACCTACATTAACACTTAAACACAATCCTAAGCCAATATAAATCATTCAATTCAAGCAAAAACCAAGTTTTATGCAAGACATATCAACACATATGTTCAAGTATCCATACTTACCAAAATACCATATTTACATATAGGCATGTTCTATCAATTTTTCCATCATAAACTAATATGCCTATATGATTTTGATTAATCATTCTTTTCAATCACACATCAGCATATTAAAACCATTTTACATATCAAAATACCATTTACAAGCCATACCAATGGCTAATTACAACCAAAACATTTATATGTCAATATTGGCTATTTAAACCTATATATGCCATTATAATCAAAATTAATTTACTATTTATACCGAAATGAGCCGATGGATAGTGTGAGTTATCTCCGCCAAGCTTCCAACCCAACGAGCTTCCGAAGTACTATAAAACAGAAGAAATAAAATCGAGTAAGCATTTATTGCTTAGTAAGTCCGTATAACAGGAAATTAACTTACCATTTATTTCATATTAAGGTAAACTAACTAAACATGCCCAAACCAATTTGGCCAATTGCCTAAACACATATCCTCATCAAGCATGTTAGTCATGTATTTCTTAGAAATATCAAGGGACATATATGAGCTCATAACAATAGAATTTCCATATACATATACTTTCCATATCATAGATTCATATAACATGTACAAACCATTTCCATGTATTTCAGATATATTCAGTAATAATCCATTCCGAATCCATATTATCTCATATCAGAACTTTGTCCGTTGAACCATTTAAAAATCTCGATCAATACAAGGGTAGTACACACAAGTGTACAAAACTGTAATCCGTCAATTCATATTCAGGAATGCTCATACGAGCACATAAACGGGAAGTTCTTCCAAGCCGAATAACAGAAAGCTCATGTGAGCTTGTAACAGGAAGATTATCCGGGCTTAATAACAGAAAGCTCATAAGAGCTTAAATCAGAAAGCTCATGCGAGCTTATCGGGTAACTCCGGAAAGCTATTATCAGGAAGCTCATGAAAGAGCTTTTAATCGGGAAGCTCTGGATAGCCATATATTGGGACGCTCATAAGAGCAGAGGTTTGTCTGCAACTCATGCAGGATCACTACCGATCAGAATTCTCATAGGAGCATATAAACGGGAAGCTTGGGAGAACCATGTATCAAAAAGCTCAAGAGAGATTATATCGGGATGCTCTTGTGAGCTATAACGGGACGCTCTTGCAAGCTATGGTGTGTTCGCAACATATGCAAAACCACAACCACTTCGGGAACCTTGTATCCATCTAAATTCATTTGTTCAAACGGGATTTATTTCTTGTCGGATATTATCGGATATGTGATTTATTTTCATACTTAACAATTATACAAATCACATGCATATAAATCAAACATATCACATAAATATACAATTTAGTTACACGAACTTACCTCGACAATGTTCATGTTTGTAGGGTACTAATCCGATATTTTTTGTTTTCCTCGATCCAATTCCGTACTAGATCTATCTGGATCTATACGAGTAAATTTAACTCAATTTAATAAAATTCACATTCAATTCTCTCCAATTCACATCTTAGGAAAAATTACCATTTTGCCCCTATACTTTTAATTAATTTCGATTTCGTCCTTAGACTCAGAAAATGAAATTCATGCAATTTAATCCTTATTCCAAACCTATTCGATTTTTATATATCACAATAACAGCCCATGTATTTCACAAAAATTAGAATTTTTCCATAAATTTCACATATTTTCAATTTAGTTCCTAAATCATAATTTCATGAAAATTTCTTTTATTAAAGTTATTTATCTATCAACAACCTTTCTATTTCTACCATAAAACTTCATAATTCATGCATATTCATCCATGACTTCATAATTCATGCATATTCATCCATGGAAAAACTTTCATACTTTGATAACTTTGCAAATTAATCCCCAAAATAGTTAGATTAGGTTATTATTATCTCGAAAATATAAAAATTACTAAAAACGGGACAAGAAAACATACCTAATTAAGCCAACAAAGTTTGCTTGAACTCTTTTCTCTTAGCTAGGGTTTCCACGTATTTTTAATTTGGGGAAGATGATGAAATAAGATGATATTAGTTTATTATCATCTTTAATTATTTCAATTTCCAATTTAGTCCTTTTCTTTTTCTAATTTTCCATAGATGATTCATCAAACTTATCTACTTACTCCTCTTAATGGTCTATTTGTCATATAAGGACCTCAAATTTTGAATTCCATAGCTATTTGATACTTATAGCTACTAGAACTCAACTTTTGCATTTCATGCAATTTGGTCCTTTTATCAATTAAACATATAATCGGTAAAATTTTCTTAACAAATTTTATATACAGTATTCCTATCATACAGTGGACCATAAATAATATTAAAATAATTTTCCTTACGGACTCGGATTTGTGGTCCCAAAACCACTATTCCAATTTTATTGAAAACGGGCTGTTACATGTTGGCTGCCCAAAAAATTATTTTGAGATATTTATTGGAGGTACCTACATTTGGAGAATCATTGGAAATCAGCACACAAAGATTGCCCTTGAAACCGTCCAACCCATGCCTAAATTTGGAATGATTCTATGCTCAAATAAAGGAACCATCATCCACCTTCTTCCATAAAATGTGGCCAGCCAAGCAATGGAGAAAATGAAGGGATTTCGATCCCTATTTTTAGTAAACTCTACCATCTACTTCAAGTATAATTTTCCTTCATCCCTTATCCCTACATCCTTCATTCTTCATTCTTCACATCTCTCAATCATCAGTCATTCTCTCATTTCCTTTTTTTTCATTTCCACACATAGCATCCCATATTTTCTTTCTTAGCCAAAAACCTTGATAAGATTATCTCTTGGCCGACCACCTTAAGGAGCCATTAGCAAAAGAGCAACACAAGGATTGGAGGAAAATGTCTTCAATAAGAGTTCATGAGACCGCTGATTCGACAAAGTTTATTCTTCTTTTACTTTGTTATTTTGATTTTCATCATGTTGGCAATATGCTTTGTTATCTTGTCATCAACAATGGTAGCTTAATTTTGTTTAGCTAAGATAATTGCATTTATTTAATGAAGTTTGTTTAAATCATGTCTATAGTGTTTGTGCCTCAGTCGATCATGTTTTCAATTAAACTCAAGTATGTATTTCATTCGTACATGATTGGATGCATTAGAATTAGTTGAGCGATCCTAACTAGATGATGCCTAATGGACACAGTAATTAAAATATGCATGCTTAATTTTGATCTTAATCGGACTAAATTAAAGGTTCCTAATAACTTTAACGAGCTCTATTATCTTGCATAGTTTTTAGGTTTATGTGATTAAACTGTTTCAAACCTAACCTGTCCCTGTTACTTCACATGAATACTAAGAAACCCTTAGTTTAATATGATCAGTAAAATGCATGTTTTACTAAGTAAAAGATTTCGAAAGGACTTTATTTGTTTTCCAAACACATGAAAGATCAAGTTGCCATGGAATAATTTCCGAACACTGTTAAGCATGATAAAAATAAGCTAAGTTGAATGATGCAATTATCCTAGCCTATTCATGTTATTGATTATTGAAGTTTGTGTTTTTGCTAAATTCGTTCATACATTTCATTTCATACTTCGCATTTAGTTTAAATTGCATTAAGGATCAATCTTGCATCTAGATCATTTAATTTAGTTAATCACTCATCACTCAAGATATTGTGTTTTTATCATCAAATTGTTAACTTTAATTTTGCAATATATTGATTAACATACACAGTCCTCGTGGAGACGATAACTCTTTTACTTACTTATTACTTGATAACGAATGTGTACACTTGCACAAATTGAGCATTACAATACCCAATTCACTTACCATTAATTTCATATAGATATATTTCAGTATGAACAAAATATATACAAGGGTCAGTGAAGAAATTCACTCGATCCTCACCTAAAGTAGCTAGCACACCAGATCCAACCATTTGACTTGCAATCATGGAATATGAAGGAATCATCTACTTTAGATCCGATCTTTAGTTCCAACCCAAGGACAGCAAACCCTAGCTGGCTTCCAAAGAAAGCCATAGAAGCTTTTTCAAAAGAAAGAAGAAGATAAAATGACCCTCTCTTTAGCCCATTTAACTAATATATACTTACAGACAAGACCCATGTTTCCCCTAGTGAAACTTAACACGTATCACACTCTTTTAAAAATATATTCATTAACGGTCTACAACTATAAAGGCAATATAAATAAAAATCCAATAGGGACAATTTGGTTACCCTAACCAGGGGGGCCTTAATTACTATACTTACAATGCAACTAACCTTGTCACTCTAATAACGTGGCGGACTACGCCTTTGGCAAGTACTCCATTTAAAATCATCTCTCCACCTGGTTGTTATCTCATAGAACAGTAACCAAATACTAGGGCTTCACCAGGTGGGCTATTACATACTCTTAACCACTTAACACAGTCTTCTCCTTAATATATAGCAGAATATCAGGAAATCAAGTTCTTACTTACTCTTGTGGCAGTTATTAAACATCCACACATACATATCAAATAATCATCTGGGTGTATGACACTACGCCATACAAACTCTTTACTGCTACCCGCCAAAATTGGGGTGTTATAGGGTTTTGCAAGAAATATTGGTTACTATAATGAATATAAGGTTGAGTTATGGGGTGAGCTAGATGGGTTAGATCAAGCTTGGAAACTGGGGGGTCGACAGATAATCCTTGAGTTAGACTGTTTAGTGGCTATTTAAAAAATCAAGAGTTCTATTTTGGGAATCAAATCAATTCTGTAACTGAAGCTATTTAGGAGTTGTTAAATCAAGATTGGATAATTAAAATAGTCCATACTTGTATAAAAGGTAACCGAGTAGCTAATTGCATGGCTAACTTTGCTACAAGCTTCCTTAAGGGCTTCATCTTTATGTTGATCCTCTAGATTTTGCTATTAATGTTTTGCATGATTATGTGAATTGTATAACTTCATCTGGTTGATTTCTACATAACTTGTTTGATTCTTTCCTAATAAAAAAGGTGTGTTTGGTTTAAGAAATGTAACATTCTCGGGATAAAGTGAGATATTTTAAACATTACCTTGAGCCAATATTCTCATATTTCTAATAGTGTCAAGATTTCAAGATATGGGAGATAACCTCAATACCAACTCATCCTTAGGTAATCTTGTATGCCCTTGCTAATATGATGGTTTTGACAATTTTACTTCCTATTTGCAATGACTTCGATTCATTTTACTTAAATCAAAATGAAATAGTAATAACTAAAAATCAAAATTTTTAGCTCTTTAATATCTTCTTCAAGTAACATTTTAACTACATATATTATTATAAGTTGAAAAGTTGGCATTTAATTTATTGTATTATATTTTTTCTATTACATTCTTCCTCAAATATTACTTTTATAATTATTTACCATTTAGTTTTATCATTTTGGTGGAACTTGCCCTTAAATCATATAACAAATAACATATTCTAATAATGAAAAACGTATTTTTTTTTCTTCTCTTTTCCTTATCATCTTGATTAAAGAAGAAGCCTTACATACTTATCAATCATTCCCAATTCCATTTTAGTTATTTAAGAAAAGAAATATGCAATTAATTTATTAGAGAAATATATTCATTTATTAGTAAAATAAAATATAATAAGCTTCAAATTTTGTGTAGTTTAAAAAAATCTAAAAGGACTATTAGTAAAATATGTTTTTAGATAATCCTATATTCCATCATCCAAACAATAAAATCTTACATTCTATCCAAATACACCACATAGGGTAATGTAACATGGCCAAATAAAAAAAAAAATCTTAGCTTTTAGTAATCTTATTACTAGAGAGAATCTTACATATTCATATGCCCAAGTGTGTTAGAGGGTTTTTTTCCATTTTCTCTTTTCCTACAACACAAGTATAGTATTCTTTTTTCCTTTCTTGTAATCTTTTTATTTAGAAATGAAAAGGTTTAATATATATATATATGGAGATACTTGAACGTGGAAAATTGTAACTTCTTGTTACCTAATTTTTTTTTTACCTAAATGGTACCTAAACTTGGAAATCGTAAGCCAACTTAGTACTTTTCTTAGGTACCTAAGTAACACCATTAAAATATGTTGACATGGCACTAGAAACCAATAGCATGGGGCACATGGTAGCCTCACATTTTGACAGTAGAAAAAATTATAAAAAAATTATACTTTTTTACACAAGGGAATGAACATGTACAACAATTTGTCCAAATTCATTCTAGAATACTTTTTTAGTATGTTTATATATTTTAATTTTTTATAAAATATATAAAATATGGAAATAAAATAAAATTTTATAAAATATTAGAAATATTATTTGACACTAGAATTAATTTGGACAACAGATTGACCACATACATTCAAACATGTACAACCATTTGTCTAGATTCATTCCAGACATGTTTTTGAGTAATTTTATATATTTTCATTATTTCATAAAATATTAGATTTTTATATTATTATTATGAAATTAAAAACATATATAAAATCTTAAATTTATAAAAATATATTATTTCACATCATATTTTATAAAATATATAGAATATTAGATTTTATAAAATATATGTCCAAATATATATAATATAATTTATATAAAATATAAAAATGTATAAAACATCAAATTTTATATTTTTTAATTTAGTCATTAGTGTCACATCAGCATAGATTAATACTGCTGAAGTGCCAAATAAAATTAAAGTTTAGGTATTAGTTAAGTCCAAAAAAAATAGGTAATAATTAAATGCAAGTGATCAAGTTCAGGGACACGCTATATATTAACCCAAACGAAAATTACTATTATTAGTAGTTCAAAAGTTAGGAGCAAATTACTAGGAAAAGAGAGGCATATTTTGCATGGATTTCGCCTTGCTTTAACTCTCTATATGGGTCACTCATTCTGTTAAATGATACATAATGAAAAGTTCTCCAAATTACTATTATTCTAACTCAATTGGATAACCACAAACACCCAAAACCTTAATGGAATTTTCATTGAGATGTGCAAGTGTGCTAGTGCCATTCCCTTTTAACAACATCAAGAGAAATAGAGGGTTACTAAGAGCTCAACTCAGTGATGAAAATGACCCACTGCTCCGATTAGCCATCAATTCAGCTTCTCTTCGTCTTCAAGAGACTCAGAGACGAGGCAACCAATACTACATTATCAAATTTCCATTTCTCTTTCCCTTCTTGCTATAAACTTAATAGTTTTTTTTTTTTTCTGTCTATGTATATGCAGAGCCTCTTTTTATGGATCCATATGCTGGATGCCTTGTTCCACCTCACACTCGGTTGAATTTTGAGAACTCATCGAAACATTATTGCTTTGCAATCAAGTTCATAGATGACAAGCTGCTTCGCACAGTAAACCACATGGATGGGCTTAAACAGGTATTTTCACTAAACTTGAGGTTGAATAAAATATTGTTACGTTACCCAATTGTAGCAAAATATTGAAACTCTTTTTGGCTACAAAATTTTAGGTTGTGCTTTTTTCAGATGGAATGGATACTCGACCATATAGACTTAACTGGCCAAGCTCAACCATCATATTCGATATATCTCCTGAAAGAGTCTACCAAAATGCAATTGAAAAGCTTCAAGGTGCACAATTCTTGGGACTTATTTTGCATATTTTGCTACATGTTTATTTATTAATTTGTTTAATTATATCTTCCTAGATGTTGGAGCTAAGATCCCAAGAAGTTGTTTGTTTCTTCATGTTCCATTGGAATCTTCTAATATTCAAGAAGCATTGCATATGAAAGGCTTTAATGGAAACCGTCCAAGCATATTGGCTATCCAGGTTATAAAAGGCTTTTATGTTTATTCGTTGAAATTGTTAGTAAACCTTGTGTTGCAAGTCAGAAAAATAAGCAGATTTAGATAATGACTTGAGGCGTGAAATTTTCTTAAGGTTTTAAGTTTATCGATAGGATACAACAAATCATAAACAACGAAAATTAGAAAAAGTGAAAATGGAATTATTGAGTCTGATATAGGACTTGTATATATTTTTCATCAAAGTATGTGTCATTTAGATATATCTTATGCCACAAGCCAGGGCGGATCGTTATAAGGGCCTAAAGGGCCTTGGTCCTTCAAAATTTTGAGAAATTTTGATTATTTTTTTCTTTAAAATTTTAATTAGCCCCCTGACAATTTTTTAGAAAATTTCATTTCTCTCTTAAAGTTCTTACAAAATTTTAATTAGACCCCCAATTTTAAAAAAAAAATGATTCTCATTAAACTCTTAAAATATTTGAAAATTTTATTAGGCCCCCTAAAACTTCGTCCTAAGGTCCGCCATTGCCACAAGCTATGTTCTAACATAACAAAACATAACAACCACAAGCTAAGATTTTCCGTAACCTAATAACTTTCCATAAGAAAGTTTGTTTCTTTGTTTCAAAACTTATCGAACATAATGACCACCGACTATGTTTTCTCATAACATAACAACTTCCCATAAAAACCACCAAACTCAAGCCTAAAATGCCTTAATACATCTTTTGCCCCAATTATAAAAATTGGTTATTTAATTTCTTTATATTATATGTTTGTTAGAAATGTGGGGTTACTAACTTTCCAAACTACAATCAGAAACTTCTAAACAACAACTTTGTGAAGGAATTTTTTTCTCTTACATGTTATTGGTAGGGACTACCTTTGATGACTTTGGCGAGTTTCAAAGAGATTTTACTGACAGTAAGTGGTATGGCAATGGATGGATGTATATTCTTGGGAGAGTTACCTGCATGGTTAGCCGAAACTAAAATTGGTACTAAGGTTTGTTGTTTGTGTTCACATATTATTTGTATTTTATCAGTCAATAATTTAAAATTGTTTGTCATTGAAGGTCTCTTTTTTGTGTGTGTTTACAGTGTAGTACAGAGGAGTGGATGGACAATCTTTTTATGAGCAATGGTTTCAAGGTAAACATGGTTAGCTACCATAAAGTAGCTAAAAGTTTAGGTAAGGCATTGAAGCTAGGAGATCACAAGTACATTCTGTTTGTTGCGGAACAATTGCGGTTTTCTGATGATCAGGTGTGTAACTACTTGTTTTTGTTTCAAATTTTCACATCATAATGCATTAGTTTATTTTCATGATGCACATATTCATATAATTTGAGGTTCATTAACTGACTTTTTTTGGGGTTATTTTGAAAAGATGGAAACTTGGAAGATAGAATCTCAGAGGGTGGAGGAAGATAGAAAGGGGGAAGATTTTGAATAGCTCTATATGTAAATACAATGAATTGTTTTTTGTTTTCGTTTTCCTTCAGTTTCTCTTCTTTATATTTTATTATTTCTTGCAAATTTTTTAGTTGTACATGATCATTTAAATTGAAATTTTCTTATGGTTTTTTTTATTGAAAAGAAGTACATTCATTGAATACTTCGAAATAAAAAGAGATCGCAGAGTCTTACAAGGAGAACAAAAATGATTTGATGATAACAAAATAAGATAAATGAATAAAGCCACTAGTAAACAAGAAAAGAGAATAAGCCTTGAGGTCAAAGCCTTAAACCAAGTCTAACTTTAAGACCTTTCATACATCAATCACTAGTAACATCCTTTTGATGTGTTAGAACACTGGTTTCTTTCAAGTGATTAGCTATAGGCGAGAAGACAGAGGACATCAATTTCATACAACAATAAGTTCACTCAAAAAAAAAAAGGAACAACATCAAATATCAACAAAAGCTTGAGGGATTACTTAAAACGTATCTTAGGCAGCCCGAGGTCAAACCCATGACATCCATGCTCACAATCAGCAAAAGGGTGTCTCCATTTTTCTCCTTGAAGCCTATTCTTGAACTTTTTGATTGTTTATGTTCTTTTTTTCTTCCTTAAAATGATGACAGCAAGTTAGCTTAAATCCAATTCAAAGGATCTTGAGAAAATAAAATAATAAAAAAAGCAAAATCCAAACTAATGACATGGGAGTGTTTCAAACTCCTAAATCAATTCAAATGACAGGATAATAATCAAAGAGGGAAGAATTAAATTAACTCAAAAAAAAAAAGAAACCCTACTAGTTGAGAGACTAGAGGAAAACCTTTTTACGCATATCACAAATTTTCTTTAGAAATTACTAGTTACTACTTCCATATGCATGTATCATTATTGTTGTTACAACTCAAACTCTAGTGGTGTCAGAAATGTAATTTCGGAATCCCATTTCCATAAACGGAGTTAGTATAAAAATATATTGAAGTTCAGTTAAGTAATTTAGCCGAAAAAATGGTTAATTAAGGCTCAAGGACTAAATTGTAAAAGTCCAATCGTTATTGAGTTTTAATTAAAAAAAAGGCTTAGGGAACTATATAACAATTATCTTAAGGGCTTACATGGTTATTTAACCATTTTTTTCATATTGTTAGTGGGAAATGATGATGATCACCATTAATTTATATAATTAAGATTTATAGAAAATAAAGATGAATAATTAAAGCTAATTAAATCTTAAACTAAGTATAAATATAACATAAGTGGGAGATGACAACATTGTCATCTTCTCTCTTAGCCAACTGTCCACCATTGAAGAAAAACAAAGAAAGAAAAAACTTGGTTTTCAAACAACATTCAACCATTAATCAAGTAAGTCCCTAAGTCATTTTTCTTTGATTTTTATAGATTTATTATCATGGGAGCTAGATTTAGCTAGCCCATATATCAATTTGTTCAATTGTTGAAATTTTAACAAGTTGTCATTGTTGAGAAATTGATGAATTAGGCTTGAAATTGATAGAAATTAAGCTTAGATTATGATAAGGACTAAATTGTAAAGCTTAATAAGCTTGGTTGTTAACTTTGTTACATTAGGGGCTGTTAAAACTGAACATCGATAATGGAAATATAGAACGATCACAAAGCAATAAGAAAGAAAAATAAAATACACAAATTTTATGTGAAAACCCTTTCAAGAAAAAACCACGGATAGAGGAGAAGAAAATTCAGCAATGTTGAAAATCGAATGATACAAGAGGAGTTTCGACTACATCTATTTAAAGGTTGAAAAACCTTATTCTAATCAATGTCAATAGAAGAAGTGTAATTCTATACGGATTATACTTGTGCAACATATTCCGGCGGCCCTCGGCCTTAAGCCCTACACAGAGCCCTTAGTTTTGCCACTGTATTTTATTTTAAGAAGTATTCGTGTTACACAACTCTAACAGGGACCAAATTGAATAAAGTGAAAACCTTTCATGAAATTATGCTATGTATAGAAATTATGGCATCCCTAATGAATGAATGTGAAATTAAATTTTAATCCAAAACTATATATCAAAACATACGTATACCCCGAGTTTAAGGACTAAATTGAATAAAATTCAAAATATGTTTGATTTTGTATTTAAATGTGAATTGGATGAAAATTGATATCGTTTATCTATAGTACGTAGCTAAAGATGTCGTCAAGCCGTCGAAAGGAAAAGGAAAAGTGAGAGTCATCGACTAGTGATGCAAAATTTCAATTTGTACTTTTATGATTCGAGATCACTCCATTTATATACATACATATACATGTTTGCTGCATATTAACTATTAAGGTAAGATTATTACTTGTCTTGAATTGAATTGTGTGATGGTATTGAATGTCGAGATTGTGAATTGGTCTGAGCATAGTAGAAACGAGTATCATACGAATTGCTAAATGACATGTGATATGTGACATGAGTTGTTGATGGAAATGGCATGGAACTATGATATTGATTTATATATGCTGGCTTCGAATTTTGAGTATTGGATTGGATTTAATTTAGCATATACGATATTGATACAAACTGTGATGTGTGGATATGATGTGTATTGATTCAGTGGTTAGTGGTTACCCTACTAACAATACCGAGTAGAGACGAGTTAGTTGGCATGCCTTAGGATCGAAACCATCATTTTCAGGCCATCCAGGAAGGTAGGATATGCAAATAGTGAAAACTATCGTTTCTAAGTCACCCGGGATGGTAAAATGTGAAAATAGTGAAAACCATAATTGTTGGGTCATCTAGGATGGTAGAATATAGAAATAATGGAAACCATCATTGTCGGGTCATTCGAGGTGGTAGAATATACAGATAGTGAAAGCCATCATTGTCGGGTCATCCGGGATGGTAGAATATCAAAATGTGTGAACCATCATTGTCGGGCCACCCGGAATGGTAAAACATTCGAACTCTAAAAGTCATCATTGTCGGGCAACCCGGGATGCCATGAGTAGAATAAGGGCTATAGAATGTTGATGAAATTGGTACATTATGTATTCACACATATGAAATATGCATATGGTTCGTATAAATATAGTCGTGTATAATATTTGGCATTCGATATATGAATGGTAATCCAAATGGTTTTAATTTGATCATATGTTGATTGTATCTTATTTATGTTAATGCTTTCGTATTATTGACTTGAATCATTTGCTCAACTTACAGTTTGTTTATTCCATACGCAGGTTTAGGTAAATTTTTTAGATCTGAGACATGATTTAACATCCAGCCAATGATTCTCGATTCAACAATGTTTGTATAATCCTTTTTATTTTGATATATATCATGTACCTAAGGTTGAGTTGATTGTGTATTGTAAATGGTAAAATCAAGAGTTTGAATAGCTATGTCACATGAAATATATTTATAAATGGTAGTGAATTAGGATGGGACATATGTTGGATTACCAATTGAAATGGTATTGAAATGGTTAGAATGTTGAATTGGTTGATTTGGTATACAAATTGATTTGGATGAATGTTTTGATTAGGTACCATTTGGACCTTTTGGAAACAGACGGCCACATCGCAACGTCAAACCCTTGTCATCATGACGAGAAATCGTTAGTGAGTTGCGCCGCGACGAGGAACTCCCAAAATCACGACGTTAACCTGATAGTTTTGTAATTTTACAATTTGATCCTAATTCGACCTTGGGTTAGCAAAAGAGTTTTCGTAAGCTCGTATAATACTCGAAAATGATGGAAAATCATATTGATATTGAGTAATATTGTTAATAGCATATATGAAAGGGTACATTGAATTGTAGTTGCTTCGGCAATGGATGTGACATCTCATAGCTCGAACTCAGTGATCGGGTCGGGTATGGGGTGTGTCATTTAGCGGTAGCAGAGCTACAGGTTTAGCTTATTCTCGAACTAAATCCAGCTCGAGTTTGAGTCTAAAGGTACATGCCAAGATCGAGTCGAGTTTAAGTCGAGGTCTGTTTGTTAACTACTGACTGCTAGCTTAAGCCCTTATGAGTAATTCTCCCATTTTATTTTACTTTTCATAGAAATATTTTTTACCAAAATTAATTTTTTAAATAATTAAAATTTTATTTATTTTTATAAAATCACTACAAATATATTTTCCTTCAACATAAAAATTATATAAAAATATTTTTAAAATATAAAATATTTTAATCTATTTCATTTTTAAAAATTATTTTTACATTTTTCCCTAAAAGAATTTCATTCCACACTTGAAATTATCTTTCATAGAATTTAACCAAAATCAAAACAATTTGCATAAATTTTCAAGCATCACCAAGATTTCAAATCAAAATGTAATTGCCTAGCTTGTTGTTCTTTCAATTCATCCTCTGCCGCCATTTCCGACAACATCGAAAGCCATTGATTCAGCTTCATCTTCCCTTCAAAATTGGCCAACAAAATGCTAGGGATTGTGTCTTTTTGGAGGAAGCTAGGGTTTTGAAATGGGCGATGAGCTTTTGACATTTGGGTTAAATTCTGCAAAATAAATAAACAAACATCAACAAAGATCCTTTTTTGGGTTAATTATAGATTTATTCCTCTAAGATCTAACAAATATTTTAAACAGGTTTTTGGGAATTGTTTGGAAAATTTGAGCGCTGAAAAAGTTTATCATGCCAAGGAGAAGTGGTGGTCAAAGTTACACGATTGTCCTACGGGATCTTTAGATCGGAATTAGAGAAGTCCGAAATTTTAGAGGTATTTTCATGACTTTGGGGAAGTTTTTTGAGAAATCTAACCGGAGAAAATGAAAGAGAGAACGAAAAGTAACACTGTGCCATTTTCGAGTTGGAAAAAGGACGTCGCCGGTGGTGGCGACAGCAACAGCTAGGGTTGAAGAAGAAAAGAAAGAAAAAAGAAAAGAGTAATCTTTTGGGTTTAAAAACGTGAAAAACATAAAGAATTTTATTTTAGAAATCAATGTGAAAGAAATATAAGTTGGGGGAAAGAAAAACCTTTTGGGTTTATTGCAGAGAGGACCTTGAACTACTAACCAATGAGTCAACATGTGCCATATGGCACCACCTAATTGGTCAACTTGCCATCATTTCTAACAATGTTAGTTTAGGTATCACTTTGTTTAATGGGATTAAAGTACATGTATTAAATTGGACAAATTAAAAGTGTAGATACCATTATCCCTTTTATTTTGTAGTTTAAAATAATGTAGTTGGTTTTGATACCCATCTTGATCGTAACAGTCAGTATATATCATTCTATTTTGTGCCAATAAAAATTTTTATCTATATTATTCATATCAATTTGTTCCGTCTAATTTCAATTGCATCGACTAAAACATTGTGAATAGATTGATACATGAATAATATTAAAAATAAAATTATTAACTTTTTATATAATAGATAATAATAAAAAAAACTAAAAAATTTTAAGTTTTAGAGTTAAAATTTATCAACTTTAAAATTAAATATAAACAACTTATATGTATATTTTTATGAAACTTTATTATGCGTTTAGTATGGATGATTTTGTTGTGAATAATGTTGCATTTTTCTTTGTTGATCTTGGTTTTGTTGAATAATAATTTTTTTTTATAATGTTTATTGAAGAATATTTTATATGATTAATTAATATTGTATATTTTAAATTTCTTTAATTTTATTCATTTGATATTTATAAATATATTTTTATACATATATTTAATAATTTTCAAAAATATTAATAAATTAAAAACAATGCATCAAAACAAACCGGTATTGGTGTGGTATTCAAAATGATTCAATGTGAAGTACTAAGGGGAAAACATTAGAAGTTAAATATATATCAATTCAAACAGTGCGTGTTAACTAATCAAGTAAATATAAATTGTAGTTTATATATTAGAAAAATATTTGATAGACTGTTAGTAGAGTTTAAGGTTGGAGCGAAAAAAAGTATCTTCTAGGATATAATAAAAGGGAAGATCCTAGTGGAGTTTTTAGACTCCAAGTATCTTATATAGGTTTAGTAAAATATTAAAATAAATAAATATTTTTAAAAAGAGAGACATGACAATCTTTAAGATTGTTTGTGGGATAAAAAAGAGTAGTATATCAAATATTAACCCATAATAAAAGATTAGAAAAGCATACTAACCCTTATATATTTATATTTATTAAATCTTGATGATGTTAATTTGGTAAATTAGTTATGCCCTAAAAGAAATCATAAGAGGAAGAGGCAGTAGAAAGCGGATGGAGTTAGCTTAGTCATAGGATAATGTAGAGTAACATAATTAATCTATTCAAGTAGTGATCAAAGTACTGTAGAAATCATGAACCATTAAACTCCTTCCACATGAACATCTGACCAAATGCTATTGCGATGGGCGTGGTCTAACAACATTCAACACCCCTCTTGCAGTTGCCTGCTTATACAAAAAGAATGTGCAGAATGTAACAATACGTGTTAGCCTAGGAGCTAAAACTCTGAACATCTCAAACACAGAAATTACCTCAAAGAAGGAATTAAAATTCATACGCAAAAGGAAACGCCTTAGAAACGGAGCTTGCTGACTCCCAGCAAGCCTGCTACTGCGCAGTATGGTATACAAGGAGTTGGATTTCTTATTAAATTCCTGAAAAACCAGAAGTTACAACAATGTCTTGCAATGAACTAGTTACATGAATTCTTATGAGAATAGAAGTAAATTTGAACGCTGAAAATTAGGAGTAAAACAACTTTTCAAGTATACAGAGATGGAGGTCTGGCCCCGTTATCAGTAACAGGCAGCAAACCAACCGAATTGCTTCTTTACACTTCACATAGTCTTCCAAAGGGAGATTTGACCAATACTAGGTATAGTCTTCAAATGCAAGGCAAAATTGTCAGAAACCAACTAAAGCTTACATTCCGAGAGTGAACCGTCATCTGCAGACTTAAAGTTTAAATTTTAAAGGCACATGCCATCATATTCAATCATTCAAAATGTTTTTCTTGAGTTGCTAATGCTACCTACAAAAAGCAAATAAGCAATGCCAGGTTTGGATACCTCTGTTATCCGTTCTAGTTCACATGTATTTTGACTACTTTCTTCGTTCTCAATAGTCCAGCAAAACTGAAGGCAAAGCGTCATGATGCTGCCCAATATCCTTGACACAGAGCCAATGTCCAAGAAAGATTGAGAAATTAAGGCTGATAAATACCTGTAATGATGTAAGAACATTTAAGCCTTCAGCAGATCATCAATGTACAACAAAACAAACCTAGGGAATTAAAAGAAGACCAAGAATAAATCTATGCGATAATAAGGAATGGTTTCTCTGAAACATTTTTTGGTGACCTAAAGGGCCAAAAATATTCTTTGACAAGATGTCTATGAAATTCACCTATAGTAACTAGCAATAATGATTCGATATTTAGTTTGTTTGTCATTCCATGTAATTTAGTAGATAAAATTTATATGCAAAAGGAATCCAGTATAAGGAACTCATACTACTTACTCTTGATGGAAGGTCACAAGTTCAGTGAAGTCATTAGAATTTTGAATATGAGATTGCAAAAAATCCCACTGAGATTCTACCACTTCTACCTAAAACAGAAAAGGTAAACTCTCTGTTATTAAGGAGTTGTGAAATTATTAGAAAAGAAGACATCTGCATTGAACAAGTGAGAACAACCAAACTGATATCGAATATTAGGTATTTAACTCTAAATCTCATTCACGAGCATTTTTACAACACTCAACAGGATCAAATTTTGTCTGGTCTAACTATATAGACTCTTTCCAAAGTGGTGATAATTGATTTCCCATGCCACGTAACCACTCTGTGAACTTGTTTCCACTAGGATCCATGATACTGGTGTTTAAAGTGATCTGTGAGAGTGAAGGTTAAGGCTCCACCTATGATACAACACAAAAGACATCATCAAAGACTATATCAGATGATATTCCCAACTCTTCAATTTGAAATTTGTCAGAAACTAGCACCAAAATATTGGCCAATACAATAAGGACACATCACAAACTAACATCAAAGAATCAACTATATCAACGACCTATATAACTGTAGCTGAGCTCATAGTCAAAGAGATAAAACAACTGTAAAAAAAGAAGGATGTATCACATATCAAAGCCCAAAAATGGACAACTCATTCACTATGCCTACCACATAAACAAAAGCCATTTCTTTCTTTGAAAGAAAATCTCAGGAAGAGTTTTGCAGACACATGATTTGAACTTTATAGAATCAAGGACCTGGATATAGAATTGAAGATTTCTGATTAAAAATGCCATGTGCTCTCTAACATGCCACATTGGTCTAAAATGTTGCCATCGTGGCTGAGAGGTTGAGTGGTTCATTCGATCATTATAGTGTCTGGCAAAATCTGCGTTATCCTGGTGCATAACAGATGCCCATGATTTCTCCAATTCCAATTGTGTTCGTTTGAGCCTTAGCAAGTACTGGAAAATTGTACGGTACCTGGTGTACAATTAGGATAAACAAATTTATGTAGCTTTTCAACCATACAAGTTTAGCCCATCAATTAATTATATGCTTATAAGTTCTTATTTCAAAAGACTGCTTCCTACGTTAAGGAAATTTAGTAATCAGACAGATACAAGGCATCCATGAAGCAGATGAATCTTACTTGGAGAGAACTTCTTTCGTAAAGAACAGCTGTAAGGGCCAATCAACAGAATATTCAAGCACAATACCATCCCAACCATCAAGTGATGTCTCTGAACTTCCATCGCCATTTGTTTTTGTCTTCAACAAATCTACTTGGGAGGATTTCACTGTGATCCCAAATGAAGGCATCCTGATTGATGGAAAATACAATTAGGAACATATGTCTTGTAATTTCTAGAAATGGCACTAACTGGCGACAAAACAAGCAGATTCTTTACCGCAAAGATACTCTAGAAAAGTATTTGTCTTCCTGACTAATACTCTTTATGGCTGCCTGAAATGCAAGCCAAGGAATTCATACAAACAAAAAGTATAATTACATTTATTATTATGTCTATATTGGTTTCAAACAAGTTATTAGTATCTCATACCATCTGAAATGGAACCATAATATCAATTTCAGCAGTTGACTGATGAGGTGGTAAGCGCATTAACTGTTGGCTCTCCTCAAGAAAACACTAAAATGATAACAAAAATGAATAAAATGCACGTTATATATTGCAAAGAAATAAAATCATTTTATCTTGTTGAAAAAGTGAAAAATACTAGAATAGAGAACCTAAAGGAAGTTTTCCAGTTTCCTCTCCTTCCTCCCTGCCCCCTTTTGTTTTCTGGCAAAGGCCGTCGATACAGTACATTATTTACCTGGAAAAAGTCTCCTTTCGCCAAAAGAAAATAGTCTTTTAGAGCCTTCAGGTGGCCATTCAAGTCAGCACGTACAACCACCAGCTGTAGGAAGCAATTCAGTAAATACAGGCTTCAAGTATATCATTTCAGAAAATTGACATATATCACCTGCCAAAGATGACTAGCTGCAATAGCCCGGATGGAGTCAACTGAGCATTCAAGTGATCTCTTGTGAAAGTCCAATGATTCCTACATATAATCGATCCACAACTGATAAATGGCTTTCTACCATTTAAAGGCACTAAAGTAGATATGATACTACGTAATTGTGGAAGAAAACCTTTAGATCTTGAAGCATAGTTTCAATCTTATCAGCCTCAGATTGCGGAAGCAATTCTTCTCCAATTATTCTTCCACTGATAGGCTTCTTGTGGAAGGGATGATGCGCAGCAGATTCATGAACATTTTGAGAGCCTTTTCCCGTCTGCTGCTTACATATAGCATCTTGAAACTTGAAGCCAGGGCTTGGATTCCGGAGAATCCTGATGGCTTTACCAGCAAAAAGAATAGACTCTGCAGCATGCATATGGATATACTCGGGGAGCATATCCTACGGAACAACATTAAGTGAACAAATAGCTTACAACAGCAACAAAAATAAGATTTCAAAAGAAGCCTCTATCAAATTCTTTTATCTAGAGATTGATTTCCAGGCTTCCTTCCATTTAACCCATGGGTTTGCAGCAACAGAAAATAGGTCACTGGTTTTCTGACATGCATATTTAAGCTAACAAGAAAACCAAACCACAAATCCTTATTTCCTAATAAATTGCTTATGGAAAAAACCAGTGGCATCCTATTCATCTACGGAAACTAACACCTTCAGCAATAAATCCAAATAAAGTGAGCAAAGTCTCCTACTAACAATAAATAAAAGCTCAAATGGGGTTGTATCAGGCTTTCAGATCTCATTCTGCAATTATTAATGTTTCTCTAAGTAAAGAAAATGGCCTTCTCCAACTTTCTAACTCCAGATACATAAGTGATGCAAGTTTGTTAATTGACCACAAACCCTCGGATTATTTTCCCCCCTTCCAACTAGTTTAAAATTCATTTTAGCTGAATAAAAGAAAATCAATTTAGCTAAAACAAGGAAGAAAAGTTTGCAAAAATGTGACCCAAAAAAGAACAAAGACAATGCAAGAGATAACTCCAAAATACCAGGAAAATATGAAAACCCAAGTGCCTATCCATTAAAGATGTATCATCAGCTGACAAGCGTGCCAACTTTTCAGATGTATCCGGGATAGATGAGCCATACTCCATATTTTGATCTTCCTGCCTGAAAGTATTATGTTTATCAAACCAGTTTCAAAAGTGTAAAGATACACAAACCAAAGAGAAAGTCTATGCAAGATCATAGGATTAAAGAATTAGAAGACATTTTAACTTCAAAAAAGGACGTTTAAGTACCATACACAATCATCAAATTTGTAATATCTAAAAAGAAAAATATATATTTTTTAAACCATGAAGGGACAAAGGAACTCTTTTGGTCTTACCTTCTAATGAAAAATTCTCCATGATGGTTATACAACACTTGATGACCATGCCAAAGAAGCCTATGGTTAAGGAAATTAGTTTAGCAAGCTGATTATAAGGAGCCTAACATATTTTAAACAATCAATATACTATAACCGCATTTCAAGCCAGTTCCCTTGTAAACCAAGCATAAACATTTCCCAGTCATTCACATGCATTTTCATTAACACTGAAAAAGTAAGCATATAAAATGTGGACCATATTCATTGCTTCAGCCTCCATTAATTGTCTCAGTATATTGAAGAATGTAATAAATCTACCTTTTAATTACACTAAAAAATTTTCACTAGAGACGCATAAAATTACAAAAAGGATAGTATTGACATTTTCATATAAAAAATGGAGACTAATTATTGGCTAACTTTTTCTAAATCAAAAAGAAGAAGCAATCAAACAAAAGAAAAGTGAATACCTTTGAATGCAAGCCTGTAATTCAGGCACCCCACAGTGGAAGCGTTTGTGTAAAAGGTTAACAAGCTTTCCCCCACGGAAATCATCACGCTCAATCTCTAGAACAAGCTCGTATAAAGGTGGCAAAAATAACAAAGAACTGCGACCATAAAAAAAAAAAAGCTTGTAAACTAAGAAAAGGACAAAGAGAAGACAAAGGATGCCAGTGAAAGAACCTTGTTGAGGCCCTGAATGACAGTTGCTAAAATAGGCATGGTCTCCGACAACAATTTCTGCTCGATTTGAAGAACAACAGACCTATAAACAGAGAGAACCTCTACCAGACCATTAGCAAAGGCTCTGCGATAAATGATTGGCTTCTCGGTTTTACGATTCGACAACTCGGACGCTCTATTCGAAGGTGAAACATCACCGGACCTTATCCAGCTTAAATTTCGGGATTTCGTTGTAAAGCGATCGAGCTCTCAATAGTAAAACCCTAACGCAATTAACCTCTCGATAAGATCCCTGAAACAATAGCAGTCGTATTAAAAAAAAGGTTTCAGTATTTACGACATTGAAAACGGAAGGTTTCACCTTTCGCTGCGGTCAATGAAGGAGATATCGGAAGCAAGCTTGAAGCAGCATTGATCAGAGATGGGGGCGTCGGAATATAAGGGAATGCCCGATGCCGAGAGATTTATGGTGTTCTCGCTCGTCGATTATGAGATCTCCGGTACAGCCAACTAGTGCTAGTAAAATTTCGTGCAGCATCTTCGCCTTCTCTTTAATCGTTTTCGCAAAAAATGGGAAAACAATCAATGAGAACCCATGACTGTTACACTTTGCCGAATTATATAAGTTCGCCTCCAAAAAACGCGGGACGAAAGCCAGGGGACAGTTTAACGGCCGCGGTTCACCTCACTGTTGCAAGTTGCAACCAGTGGCGAAGGCGGGGCCAAATGGAAAATTTTCCATTTAATTATTTTATAATTAATAAAATTTTAAATAACTGATAGTAAAATTGTACTTTGACTCGTAAAAATATGATTTAATCCTTAAGTTATTAAAAACATATTACATTTTTATTATCATAAACATGTACAATTTGATTCTAGCAAAAAAAATTGTTGACTTCACCATTGGAGTTGCAACTAGGCTAAACAATATTTTTAGGCATTTAATTTTCTTCAAAAGTTATAATTCTAATAATTACGATCATAATCAATTACTATCATTATTAAATAAAACTATAATCAATTAATATATTTTTTAAAATATATATATATATATTTTTATTAACAAAATGATCGTAAGAAATAGAGAATAATAATATTATTTTACAACTTATTATAAATAAATGAGAGAGAATATAAAAAAAATGAGGAAGAGGAACCCGTGGTGGAGAAGGAGAGCACGTGCAAAGCGAGAGAGAAGAGAAATTACACTTTTGCACGTGCCCTGCTTCTCCAACAAGGAGCTACTCATCTACTAAAATGTTTTCAATGAATATGAGATGAATGAGGAAACTGTGAAGCATTTATAAGTGCAAAAGAGAGAGAAAATGATGGGCATGGCAATGGGTTGGGAAAGCTAAGGGGATAGCAATATTGAGTGAAAGTGAGAAATTGAAGAGTGTTGGTTGGGGGAGTAGTGGAGGAAATTAAAACAAAACCTAGATGTAGGTAGTAAGAAAAGAAAGGGAAAAAAGCCATGCCATATGCCATGCAATCATGGTGGAATCGTACGCAAAGCAAAGAAATTTCAAAGTAAAGATGTGTATGTAGCGAAGATCAAGCGGGTGTTGTCGTCCTTATTTAAATAAAGCTAGTCATTCCTCCACTACCGGTCCTAATCACTTTGCAGGATCCAAGGCACAGGCACTCTAACACCTATCCATCCCCATTCCCACCCCTACTAGTACTACCCTAACATTGCTAGCCTTTGGCTTTGCCACCAAGAATCTCGTCCCGCCACCACGTATCCACCTCTTTTTCTGGGCCTAGGGGTATTACCATTTACCAACCCCCTTCCTTTTATTTTTTCTTTCAAATGTTGATTTTGTCCTTGATGAAGAACCTCTGGGTGCAAAAAGCACAAGGGAACAATGCAGGAGAGCACGTAGGCTTTGCGTGCTGCCGTGTTGGATGCAAACGTCCAAGCCTTTGAGTACGGTGAAATTTGATTCGGGTGACTAATATTCGATGCCCTAACTATGTAATTTTTGGTCAAACTCTGCCATAAGTAATTGTACTTTTTGAAAATTTAAAATTTAATCCATGTACTTTGATTTCCAAAAATTTAGTTTCTATTTTTTAGATTCTAAAAATTAAGTACAACTATTAACACTATTAATTTTTTTGTTAAATTTTTTGGTGTAACATTTTGAAATATAAAAAATTAATTAGTTGGTAGCCATGTAATTAAAAAAAATAACATTATAATTTACTTGAATTTAACCTCAAAAACTTAATAGTTACACAAGCTTATGGCATATTTTAACCTAATCTTTTTAACTTTTTATATATATAAAGATTTCTTTTATTAACATATGAATATAGACTTTTTTTTTACATGAATATAAAAAAATAGTTTGAGTTAATTGAACTAAACATTCTCAAATTATAACCTTCGTTTAAAATTGGTTCTTAAACTATCTGTGTCATATCAATAAGATCTTATTATTAAAATTATTAAATAACATGTCAATTTTTATGTGGCATAATTTAAAATACGAATTCTAAAGAAAAGTAAAACATTACCATATAACTTTTAAAAGTTAAAACCAAAAATAAAATAAAATCGAAAAAAAAAAAGAGTGAACAACAAAACTTTTGTAAAAGATTCAAGAACTTCAAAACCAAGATATTTACAACATCCATTGTTACAATACTATGTTTTCTTTAAATTTTTCATTTTAAACTATGCCACATAAATTTTGACATCTCATTTAACAAGTAAAATAACAATTTTAGTAATAAAAAGACTTTATTAATAGACCTATAGAACGCAAAAAATTAATCATTAAACTTATTCCAATGGACACATTGAAAAACCAAAAAACACATAACTTCAATAATTTGGAGATGTAATTTAAATATTTTAAAGTTTCAAAATTTATAATTTGAGCATGCAATTAATTCTTCATATTTTAATGAAATAGATAATAGTAAGAGAAAAGACTGCTTTCTTTCATAGACAGAGAACGGGGGCTCGCTAGGTTGATAATGCTATGCTTCCCTATTATATAGAGTAGACATCACCTCACCAGCTTTAGCCCCCACCAAACCTTATGATAAAGAAACCCCATTTAGATTTTACTGGAACTCCAGTTCGTTGGGCACCTTGTTGGCCCAATTGCACCGTGGGTTCGCATTTGGGTCCAAATTCCACTAAGGGGGGAAATCTGGTTAACCACTGGATCCCAAAGTGAAGCAACCCCAAACCTACCATACCTTAGAAGATGAACTAACAGGTAATAAATAGATAAGCATCAATAAACATTTGGACTATAATCTACAACACAGCTCTGAAGATCTAGTTAAAAAAGAATATATCACAAAACAGCTATTAGATTTGATTTCAGCTAATCTACCACCCATACACAAGGTCTAGTTGCCGTGTGGTTAGGAACGGGAAAGAACTCTTTTGGTCTTTCAATCTACTTCTTTGCATAAGTAATCAGCATCTGGTTTTGCTGTATCTTGAAACCTTGTAGTGCCTGCATTGCGACTGTTGATTGCATCTCGTTTTCATACTCCACAAAGGCAATACCTGGTTTTGCTTCCACCATTCGAACGTCCTTCAAACCAGGGTATTGGTTGAAGAGCATTTGCAGCATCATCGCGGTTGCATCATGAGGAAGATTCTGAACAAATAGAATGTTATTTGGTGGTGCAGGTGCTTCTGGAACTATAGGTCTAGCACCCAGGTAGGGTATTTGTGATAGCTGCAGCAAATGGTGAGGAACATATAAATGTTCAACCTTCTTCTTCAGGAGAATTATGTAATAATATTATTGTCTAAGGAAAGCCATCAAGTAAAGGACCATTTTTCATTCAATTAAAATTCTATAGTATCCAATCTCAAACATCCAAGTTGGCCACCACGAGTCTCATAATACTGAATGGCCAGGTTCAATTAGCATTCAATATCCATGAAAGCAAACAAATATGCAACTTCAACACCATAAAGCATAAAATAAAGTACCATGTAGATCATATAAAAACAACTCTCTCCAACCCTTTCGACCAGCATGAAGTTTGCAACAACTGAATTTCAGCAGCTCTAAAGTTATAAATGTTGCTAAAGGCTAAAAAATATAACCTTCCGAGCAATACATATCAAGGATATGGTTGCAATATTAAGCAAGTTTAATTTCAACCGGATAGCATAGATTGAGCAAAAACATTATAAATCACATACTAAGGTACTATATTTCATATAACTTACAGGAGGTGTTGCACCGTAAGCACCCGCATAAGATGGATTCAAACCTGCTGCGGCTTGACTAGGATCAAGTTGTTCTTTCCGTTTTTTCCCTCCTACATTTAGACAAGATAAAAATCTCTACAGAAGTGAAAGAAAGAGCACTACACAAAAAGTTAAAACTGTATGTCACAGATCAGAACTACCAACAAGTTAAAGAAATAGGGGGTATAAACAGGCTTAATCTGAAAAAAACAGTACATTTCAGTGCTGAGTTTTACTTCCCCATCAACACCTTAATGTGCACCAAAGGTAACAATGCCGGCAAAACTAATGACTTAATTGGTGGGGCAAAAGAAAATAACAGTCGGAAGAGGAAGGAGCTGAAGGAGGGAGATTTACTTTGACATTAAGGCAATTTAGAATGCATCTAAATGGGCATGTCAAATTGATCAGCAACATCTCAATAGTAAGCCATGCAAAATTAGAAGGCAGGTCTAAAAACCTCAAGGCTATAAATCCATGTAGAAGTAAAGAATCTATTATTAACTACATTTGTAGCAATACTAATTGCATGCACATACATAGACAATGGCATGCAACAACACCGATATTACTTGCTCGATTGTTAGCGTTTCTAACCAAAGGTGAAAGAAAAAGAGGAAAGTACCCTTTTCATCATGCCTCTTTCGCTTCTCTCGGGGGACAAAAGTGCCATCTGCTTTTGCTATTATGTCAGATTTAGTCTTTGCATATTGTATTCTCTGCAAATAATTGCACATTACATACATTATTCACAGTAGCAAAGGTTTTAATGCTTTATGGAAGCAGAGAACACAGTTAACATGAATCACCGGAATACAAAGAAAATCCACTTAGGTGTCCATAAATACTTCATATTCTTCTGATTTTTTTTTTTTTAAATTTGGACATAGTAAAAGAAACCCAGTCATTTGATGCATTTTCCAACAAAAGGCTAATAAACCAATATAGTCAAATATAAAAGAAGAATCTGAACAAAGAAATCAATTGAAAACCCAGAAGAAACAAAATTGTCGAATATGCAGAGGTAGAAAAAATTCGAAAAAAAAAAAGAAAAAGACTGCGTATACCATTTCCTTGTCGTAAAAAGGAAAGCCCTGCATTCGCCTAAGAGCATTGGTAGCGGAGGTAACATCCTCGAAAATAACCCAAGCTTGACCTTTATGTTTCAGAGTTTTAAATGCTAACACATCCAATATCTTCCCAAATTGTGAAAAGACAGCGTGCAACGATTTCTTCAACTCTGCAAACATCATTCAAGGAAAAAAAAAGTAAAAAGAAAAAATCAATGTAAATCCATTTTAATTTGAATAGAGAAATGAAATAAGTACGGTCGATTTTGATATTCTCGTTGAGATTGTTGATGTATAATGTCATATTGGGAGGAATTTCTTCATCCTGACTAATCTCCGCCATTTTTCCCCCTGGCTCAAGCTCTAACCACAATCAAGCAGCAATGAATGAGTGAGACGAGCAAAACGGGGGTTTAACTCGGGTTTTTTTTAGGGTCAAACTGCCCTAATCGGTTGCAGAAGAGTTGATAGGGGAGAGCCGGAAAGGTTGAGATAAAATTGGGCTGAGATGGATCACTTTTCCTCGATTAGGGCCAATGGCCATGCTCTTTGGGTATTTGGGCAGGGCTCGCTTTGACAGTAACCATTAAAATGATTGATACGAGAATCAAGTTATCTACTAATCTCTAAGATTAAGATACCAACATAATAAGCATGTCCAAGTCTCATCCCAAATTAGGATCCACAAATCTCTGTACGAATAAGTCTGGAATGTCAATTTTTTTGAGTAATTTCATAGATTTTACATCAATTCATTATCAAATCAAAAGCTTTATTTTTTTCCTTTCAAGCTAAATGATTTTTTATTCTAATATTTAATTATTTTTTAAAAATAGTATGTTATTATTTGCGATAATTCGATAAAAATAACATTTTTATTTAAATTATTGGGTATAACTAAAATACATTAACTTATCGATTCAAATACCAAGATGAAGAATTTTCAAATGATAATTAAAGCATTTTAAATCTATGCCACGTATAATATAATTTTATAATATTTTTTTCAAATTAATAACTAATTAACTCTTATAATTCTATTAAAGTAATAATTGTATTTGATATCAATAAAATATAAATTTAGTAATAAGATAAAAGTTGAGAAGTTTCTTCATCAAACTCGTGTTTATATATGTAAGTTTGTTGGTCCTAAAATCTTGATTGTTCGGGATACTTCTAGGCAAGATTACCAAATATTGATAGGTAGTTGTTAGGTCAAGTGTTCACTGATTAGCTGCTAAATAAGTTGAAACTTATAATCTGATATAACAATGTGAAAAATAATTAATTAATAAATTAATATTTGATATATTAATACTACAAAACAAAATTAAATATAGTAAAAGGATTATAAAGGTAGTGGATATCAATAAAATTAAAGATAATTTTGGATATTCATGTAAGAATAGTGGACTAAAGTGAATAAGACAATTATCATTACGTCATTCAATTGCAATCTCTATTTATGTGTTTTTTGAGATTTTGATAAAAATGGATTAAATTTGGGTAAGGCAAAGTGGAGTAGCGTGGAAACATTCATATTATCAAATGCATTTCCCTTTTTTTTTTTTTTTTTTTTTTTTATTTTTTTATCGAGTTGGTGTCATTCATTAATAAAATTTAATTTAATTAGGAAATTATCTAAAAAAACTATTTTATTTGCAAAATAAATTATATGATTGTGAGAGTGAGAGCGTTTTCGTCTTTTTATATAAATCAATAAAAAATTATCCATAATGATATTTGAACTACGAACACTATACATATAAAACTTTTTCATTTACCATTTGAACTGAAATAATTTTTTTTTTATTTGAAACTTTAATAAGTCGGTTTAGTACTAATAAAGGCTCATGTCCGAAATTATTTATAGAAATGGGCCATTTTTAAAAATAATAATGGGTATGGATCGAAAAACACAAAAACGCATTGACGTGGACACATTTTTAGGGGATAACCCAGAAAAACGCTTCCACGTCAGTGCTTTTTTTCTTGTGTCAGGCAAAGGCACTTTGACGTGGACGCGCTTTTGGCCGTGTAATCCTCAGTGGGTTATTTGCTAATTAGGGCCTAGGTTTAAGGTTCTTGAGTTTGATTAGGGTTTAGGAAATTTTAAATTAAGGTATTAGGTTTTTAATTGTTTAGGATTTTAGGGTTTCTTTTTTTAATTGCTAGGTATTGTTTTGAAAAAAATAATTTTGATAAGATGGGTTCTGAAAAAATAAATTTGACGTGATGTGTTCTGAAAAAATTATTTTGGTGAGATGAATTTTATTTTTGTTTTTGAAATAACGCTTTAAGTAGGATGCATGGTTAGTAATAGTATAGAAAAAGCTTCCAGCTGGACTTTTTTTTGAACTTATGATTCTGAAAAAATATATTTGAGAAGATGATTCTGAAAAAATATTCCGGGATTCCTAGAAAATCTGATAGTGGGGTTGAAAAACGAAATTAACCCTTACCATTTTCATTTGGTCGACGGAGATATGTTTATCGTCGAGACGAATTAATTACTGGGCCATTGCTAACACGATCAAATTTCTTAGAAATTATAAAAAAAATAATTCAGACAAAAATAAAAAATTTAGAGAGCTTTTTTGAGAAATTTAGAGAGAAATTTGGAAGAATAATAAAATTTGGTGCAAAAAATGGGTTGGGGTTTATACTTTCTTTTCCTGACCGTTGGTGTAACAGTCCGGTTTAGACCCTAATAGGAATAGTGGTTTCGGGACCACAAATCCGAGTCAGAAAAATATTTTAATATTTTTCTCTGAGTCTATAGCATGTGAATTAGTATGTGTGAAATTTCTATGAATTAATTTTATTGTTTGTATGAATTAAAAGTGACCTTCTAATTAATTAAGTACTTAATTGATGTGTCTTTATTAATATGAAGCCCTTAAGTGGTTATTTGACCTTTAGTTAATTGGGTGGACAATTATGGACTTAAATTATATAGTTTTCTTATTAATTCATTAATGCTAATATAGTAAATTATGTATTAAAATGTTTTATAATAAAAATAAAGTATGAAAATAGGCATTTGTTCATCCATTTTTGACCGAATATACCAAAGAAAAGAAAGAAAAGAACAAGCTAGGTTTCGGCTATGATTTTGGCTTGATTAAGGTACGAGTTTTGTTCGATTTTTGATAATTTTTACGTTTTTGTAATCGTTGCTTCGAATACTACAAAACCCATGCCTTAATTTTGGAATTTGATGTTGATTTTGAAATGTGCCATTGATGAATTCATGAGTTTTGTGATGTTTGAGGATGAAATATGAAATATATGTGATAGATTAACATAGTTTGTCTTTGGATTTTTGATGAATTTGAGTAATTTGGACTAAACTGAGAAAATAATATTTTGAAAGACTAAAATGTGAAATAAATGAAATATATGGATTGCTAGGGACCTATAGAGAATTCGGCTAAGCATGGGTTATATTGAATTATGTGTATTTTGTGATTTTGTGAAATGAGGACTAAAATGTCAAAATGTGAAAATATGAGGGCTAATTTGTAAATTGCCCTAAATGTGTGTTCTTGGATTGAATTGAATGAATTGGTGAATAAAAGAGTTAAATTTTAATATGTATAGATCAAGAACCGAAGAAAACGGATTTAGACCGCGAAAAGTCGAAAGTGATCGAATAGTCGAATCCGTCTGTTTATCCGAATCTGAGGTAAGTCTATATACAAATAAATGTATTTGATATGGTTTATTTATTGTACCTATGAAATTTAATTGTGGTGAATGTGTTCAAGATGATATATACCTGGAATCCGAGAAAGTATCAACCAAGTATCAATGTCTGAAAAGTCTCGTACGAACCTAGGAATAGATAGGATTTTATATGTCATGACATAGGTTTCTGATTTGTGATATCGTGTAAGACCACGTCTGGGACGTTGGCGTCAATTTGAGATTTACGTGTAAGACCATGTCTAGGACATTGGCATCGTATTTGATTCGTGTAAGACCCTGTCTGGGACAGTGGCATTGATATTTGATTACATGTAAGACCACGTCTGGGACATTGGCATTGTACGATTATTCCGAGTATTCCGAGTATCCTATTTGATTTCGAATGGTTCAACGGGCAAATTTCGAGAAATGAAATACTATGTGAAATGTGTAATCAATTCAAGTACGTTTGAGATATACTCTATGTTTGAGTATAAAAGGTAAGTATATGTGAATTTGCTAAAGAGAAATATGTGCATAGAAATGTTGAGATATAATGTGATACATGTATGAATGTGATATGAACCAAAGAAATACATAGAGATGAGATTTGTTGACAAGCAAATGGTTAGATACCAATGAGCTTGAAAGAAGAAATATGAATGAGGTATTGAGACATGTTAAAGTTCTTGTATTTATAATGGTTATAAATGTTTATTATGTTAAGTTTATTTGTATATGGCTTACTAAGCTTTTGAAAGCTTACTCTGTGGGTGTTTGCATTGTTTTATAGATCGTTAAAGCTACGGAAGGCTCGGGGATCGTCGAGGATCGTCACCACACTATCAAACTCATTTTGGTACCTTTTGAATGTGTACATAGCTAAGTATGACATGTATAGGCTAGTTAATTTGGGTTGATGTTTGAGTTGTATATAAATAGCCATGTGATATTGCTAGATAATGATCATGATATGAATGAGTAGTTATGCTATAAGATGCATATTTTGGTAAGGTATGATAGCTATTGAGATGACCAAAATTATGATATGTTTATGAGGTAAAGTTGGTATCTTATTGATGAGAAGATGTTGTATTGTATTGGTAAGATTGTGGAAGAAACTTGCTTAAAAATGTTTGTGATCTAGTTGAGCTAAATGACACGTACGATGGTATGTTTGTAATGTTCATGAATGGGTAAAAAAAAAAGATGTTCAATTTGGTATGTTTTGGTTGTCATTGGTGTATAAATTGAATTAGTATGATGCTTGTAGGTTTAACCCAAAGTGTGGGTGGCAAATTGGCCTTGCAAATGGCCTATATTTGCCCACACGGTTGAGCACACGAGTGTGTGGCTCGACTGTGTCCTTCATGGTTGTAATTTGAATCAAGTCAGGCTCGACCACGGGCTGGACACATGGGCGTGTGACTGGCCGTGTGATACAAGTCAGGCTCGATGACGGGTGAGGCACACGGGCGTGTCTCAGGCTGTGTGGACAAGTCAGTATGTATGCCCTGTTTTGCCACGACTCGGACACATGGGCGTGTCTGTCCTCACACGGCCTACCCACACGGGCGAGTGACCTCTGTAACTTTAAAAAAGTGTTTGATTTTTGGAAAAATTTTATATGATCCCGGTTTAGTCTCGACCCATTTCTAATGCATGTTTAAGGTCTCGTAGACCTCTTTAAGGGGCTATATGTTTGTATTCTGTTATGATTTGACGATGATATACTTTATGATACGAAATGTTTGTAAAAGTTTCTGATTGTCCGGTAATGCCTCTTAACCTTAGTCCGGTGACGGATACAGGTTAGGGATGTTACATTTGATTAGTATCAGAGCTATGATTTAGTCGATTCTAGGACTAACGTAGCGTGTGAGAGTCTAGCTATACATGCCATATATACGAACTGTGATAGTGTGATGAATCCTGACGTGTAAAATGTGTTTTCGTATAGTAAATGGATCCTGAAAGTGTAACGCCCCTTACCCGTATTCTAAGCCAGGACCGGGCACGAGGAATTTTCGAACTTAATCTACTTAACCACACGACTTTAATCAATAACTTTCAGTGTCAACTAGACATGTCTCTATGGCCATCCCAACATCCTCGTTGAGGACCTACGAGGCCTCAAACATATATACGAGGGTATCGGAACTCTACCGAAAACCTTTGCAATCTTAAAACTTTCACCTAAATAGGGGCCACACACCCGTGTGAAACGGGACACGCCCATATGGGCAGGCCGTGTGGTCACACACACCCATGTCCCTACCCCATGTGGGATTTATTTTCATTTCGAACCTGTAGGGGTTTTCACACGGCCTAGACACGCCCGTGTGCTTAGCCCGTGTGCTCCACACGGCCTAGACACGCCCGTGTCCTACCCGTGTGTAAAAACTTGGGTATTCTGTTTGGGTCACACGGCCTCGACACACGCCCGTGTGGCTAGCCCGTGGTCGACACTGACTTACAACACCAACATGCAGGGGACACACGACCAAGTCACATACCCATGGGTTGACCGTGTGTCACACACAGCCTAGACACACCCCTGTGTGCTTACCCGTGTGGACAAGAACAAGGTTATTTTCCTAGCCATTTAGCCACCCTCACTTGCATACATTCATACACCATCACATGCACTTCACATATCATCAATTATAACTCTTGAATTATCACATTTAAACCATAAAACGAAGTCTTCATCCCATACACGAGGGAAAACTATTTCTGGTATAATTACAATCGACTTAAGCCATCATCTATGGCTATACACAACCTAACCATAAACTCTCTTAGGCCAACACATTTGGCTATATCAACTATGACTTAATAAACTTTAAAAGAGATCCCTATACATGCCATAACTCATAAGGACTTGAAACCTCATACCAAGTGTCTGCTCGATAGTGTGAAACATCTCCGGCAGTCTCCAACCCGAGCTAGTTAAATTAACCTATAAGAGATGAGAAAGGAAGAAGAGTAAGCAATAATGCTTAGTAAGATCATATGCATATAACAATCAACTATTGATATGCATTGATTATACTCAACCACAAGGTATCATAATGAGTTTTACTATTACTCTCGTGGTTACCTCCTCAATCATTCTTGAAACTTACCCATTCTGTCTCTTACCACATTCTAACCATGCCACAAGCCAAATGTTCATGTTAATTAGCATACATCCCTGCACTTGTCACCACATGATCACATAAAACATTTTCAGTAAGCCACTCATACTACCAATCACTCGGTGGTTTCGCACTTAACCCACCCTCAATCGCACATAGCCCATTAATCATTTATAATTACGGTGGTATCGCACTTAGCCCACCAAATGATAATATAAGCGATGGTATCGCACACAGCCCATCATTATTATACATTCACGGATATTTATCCACATACATTTGTCTAATTCAAATGTTCATCCGGGAACATCCTCACACATCATCATTATTAATTTGCCTTCTACAATAATCGTTCGCATTCACGCTATGCATTAATAATTATAACTTATGCAACCAAGGTGCATCATTTACACATAACCCACTATGGGTTCATCATATGCCGAATTCATCTCAAATCAGTTCTAACACATACCTGTACCTCTCGTGGTACAACCACATTCGTTCTCATTTTCAACATACCTGTTGAATCACTCAAAATGCTAAATAATATTCGGGAGTCTCATACACATAAGATCACATTGACATCATATCGATGCCATGTCCTTGACATGGTCTTATACAATATCTCACACCGAGGCCATATTCCAATATGGTCTTACACGAAACCTTAATCAACATCATATCATACTATTTGCATTTCCCACTATTCTTAGTCTAAGTTAAGACTTTCATTTCTTGACATCACGTCAAAACATATTTAACGTATACATAGAGCAATAAACAATCCATACAACATCAAAATATTAAATATTTCATTTAGAGTTGCATAATTTAGCACATGAACTTACCTCGATATCGAAAAGGGTAGAAAGGGATCTATTTGCCCACATTTCTCTTTTCTCCCGTTCTAGGTCCGAATTTTATTTTATTTGATCTAGAACAATAAAATTTACTCATCCAATCACTTTATACATCATAATACATCATAATCTACACTTAGACAAAAATGACTATTTTGCCCTTGTACTTTGGCAAAATTACAATTTTACTCCTAAGCTCGTAAATCACTTTTCATCACATTTTCTTATTAAACAAGCCTAGCTGAACATTTAACCCTCTTACAACTATCAACAATTCCAACTATTTCATGCATTAATGAATAAACTACAACATTTACATCTTAGTCCAAATTAGGTGTTTTCATGACAACACCTTTCACAAAAGTTGTTTCTCATCTTCCTAACATTCATTTTCTTCCATAAAAACTCAGAAACCAACATAAACTCTCTCATGGCAAGTTCTTAGACTCTCAACCATATTGCAAATTAGTCCCCTCATTAGCTAGCTTAAGCTTTGGGGACTCCAAAAGTACAAAAATTATCAACTAAAACAATCAAAATCACTTACTTGTAGAGAAAATGAGTTGCTAAAATTTTGAGCTTCAAGAACCCCCCATTCTTGCTTGTATTTTCGGTGGGAGAAGAGAATAAAATAAAAATATGATAGCATTTTGCTTATTTCATCTTATTTTATTCATTTAGTCAACAAAAGTCACCAACTCTTGTCAAATTTTTAATTCCTTGTCCCCTTGACCGTCCATCTCTCTTAGGAAGGTGTAATTGCACTTTAAAGACCTCCAATTAACATTCTATAGCTATTTGGCATCTCTAGCAAATAAAATAGAACTTTCGCACTTTATGCGATTTAGTCTTATTTCGCGATTAGGCATGAAATCGTTAAAATTAAGGCACCAAAATTTTCATGCATCCTTATAAACATGTTATAACACATAAAATAACATGAAAATAATTTTTTCTAACCTCGGATTAGTGATCCCGAGATCACTGTTCCGACTAGCCCCTAAATCGGGCTGTTACAGAAAGAGTCGTAGCTGACGATGTTGAAAGCAATGCGCCTGCTCCCACTCAAGGGTCAGTGCCATCTGATTCGAGACCGGCTACTAGCGGTCAGGAAGGAGAGGCTAAACAAGCCTTCTTCCAAATGATGAATGAGTGGTTCACTCAATATGTTAGAACAAATCCAGCTGTTTCACAACCTCCGCCCCTGCCTAATCCTCCTCAAACTTCTATTGTACCTCCGGCTGTGAATCTGAATTGGTTGAATAAGCCTCCAGTCGACAACATCCATAAATATGGGGCCGAAGAGTTCAATGCCACTAGTGATGATGGTGCTGAGAGAGTTGAGTTTTGGCTCGAGAACACAATCCGAGTGTTTGATGAAATGTCATTGAATCCTGATGAATGTATAAGATGTGTTGTTTCCTTGTTACGAGATGCAGCTTATCAGTGGTGGAAGACTCTGATTTCCGTTGTTCTTAAAGAACGGGTTACATGGGATTTCTTTAAGTCTGAATTTTGAAAGAAATATATCAGCCAGAGATTTATTGATCAGAAACGAAAAGAATTACTAGAATTAAAACATGGTCGCATGTCTGTCACTGAATATGAACGGGAATTCGTGAGATTAAGTCAATATGCTCGGGAATGTGTTTCAACCGAAGCGATAATGTGAAAAAGATTTGAAGACGGCCTAAATGAGGATATCCATTTGCTAGTTGGGATTCTGGAAATAAAAGAGTTTGTTGTGCTTATTGATCGAGCATGTAAAGCTGAAGCACTTGGGAAAGATAAAAGAAAAGCTGAGTATGAAGCTAGAGATGTGAGAAAGAGATTTTCGAATAAATCATTTCAGTCTACTTCAAAGAAATTCAGAGATGAACATAGCCGTTCAAAGGCTAGTGTGGGACATTCAAACAGAGATTGTGCTAGATCGCAGTCAAATTTCAAAGCTCCAGTAACTTCAGTAGCTAGTGTGGGAAATGTCTGATCCGAATGGCCTGAATGTAAGCACTGTGGTAAAAGACATCCGGGAAGTTGTAGATTAAATGATCGAGCTTGTTTCAGATGCGGATCACTAGACCATTTCATTCGAGACTGCCCAGAGTCTGTTGAACAAGAGATCGTTCAGAATCTGAGGTCAGATAATGTTTCAGTTAGAGCTAGACCTTCTCGAAACACAAGAAATGTCAGTGGTGGCCAAAAAACTACAAAAGATACAGTTGCGAGGTCTAAAGCTAGGGCACCTGCCAGAGCTTACGCTATTAGAGCCCGTGAGGAAGCTTCGTCTCTAGATGTTATTACGGGTACATTTACTCTTTATGATACTTCTGTGATTGCATTAATAGACCCAGGATCTACTCATTCGTATGTATGCATGAACTTAGTATCCAGTAAGACTTTACTTGTAGAGTCTACTGAATTTGTTATTAGAGTATCAAACCCCTTAGGTAAACGTGTTTTGGTTGACAAAGTATGCAAGAACTATCCGTTGATGTTTCGAGATATCTATTTTCCGGCTGATCTGATGCTATTACCATTTGATGAGTTTGACATAATTCTGGGTATGGATTGGTTAACATCGCATGATCTTTGTGTGAATCGCAAAAGAAAGATTATTGATTTAAGATGTCGAATGATGAAATAGTTCGGATTGAATCTAATGATGTGAATGGACTACCGACTGTGATATCAGTGATGAAAGCTCAGAGTTATGTGAAAAAGGGTTACGAAGCCTATTTTGCCTATGTGATTGATTCGAGTGAATGAAAAGAAACTTGAATCGTGGTCGATTGTTTGTGAATTTCCTGATGTGTTCCCTGAAGAATTACCGAGATTGCCTCCGGTACGAGAAGTGGAGTTTGGTATTGATTTAGTGCAGGGTACAACTCCTATTTCGATAGCCCCGTATAGAATGGCACCAACAGAATTGAAAGAATTGAAGTCACAGTTACAAGAGTTGACCGATAGAGGATTCGCATGACTGAGTTTCTCACCTTGGGGTGCTCCCGTTCTATTTGTGAAAAAGAAAGATGGCACGATGAGAATGTACATTGATTATCGTCAGTTGAACAAAGTGACTATAAAGAACAAATATCCTCTACCCAGAATTGATGATTTGTTTGATCAGCTGAAAGGAACCACCGTGTTTTCAAAGATAGATTTGAGATCGGGGTATTATCAGTTGCAAGTAAAATATTTAGACATTCCGAAAACTACTTTCAGAACTAGGTACGGGCATTATGAGTTTTTAGTTATGCCTTTCGTACTAACGAATGCTCTTGCTGTCTTTATGGATTTGATGAACAGAATTTTTATTTAGATTAATTTGTTGTTGTATTCATTGACGACATTTTGATTTATTCGCGTGATGAATTTGAGCATGCTGAACATCTAAAAATTGTGCTACAAACTTTGCGAGATAAGCAATTGTATACTAAGTTCAGTAAATGTGAGTTCTGGTTGTGTGAAGTTAGTTTTCTGGGGCATATTGTGTCAGCATCTGGTATACGAGTTGATTCGAGTAAGATTTCAGCTATTTTGGAGTGGAAACCTCCGAAAAATGTGTCTAAAGTTCGTAGTTTTCTGGGACTTGCTGGTTATTATCAACGATTCGTGAAAGGCTTTTCGATGATTGCAACTCCATTGACTAGATTGCTTCAGAAAGATGTGAAATTTGAATGGTCCGATAAATGTCAGAAAATTTTTGATTAGTTGAAAGCCCTTCTGACTGAAACTCCAGTTTTGGTACAGCCAGAATCGGGTAAAGAGTTCGTGATTTTTAGTGATGCTTCGTTGAATGGTCTGGGATGTGTTTTGATGCAGGAAGGTAAAGTCATAGCTTATGCCTCGAGACAATTGAAACCGCATGAAAAGAATTATCTGACACACGACTTAGAGCTAGCTGCGATTGTGTTTGCTTTGAAGATTTGGCGTCACTATCTTTTTGGTGAAAAATGCCACGTGTTTTCAGATCATAAAAGTTTGAAATATTTGATGACTCAGAAAGACCTGAATTTGCGACAAAGACGATGGTTAGAGCTATTGAAAGACTACGAGCTTGTGATAGATTATCATCCGGGTAAGGTAAATGTTGTTGCTGATGCGTTGAGTCAAAAATCATTGTTTGCATTATGTGCGATGAATGCTCATTTAGACTTGTCTGATGATGGTTCAGTTTTAGCTGAGTTGAAAGCGAAACCGTTGTTCTTACAGCAAATATGTGATGCTCAAAAGATTGATAATAAAATGTTAGCAAAACGAGCTCAGTGTGACTCGAACTCTGATTCTGAATTTCGAGTTGATGTTGATGATTACTTGAGATTTTGAGATCGAATTTGTGTACCGAGAAACCCAGAGTTGATTCAGTTGATCTTGAATGAAGCACATAACAGTCGCTTATCTGTTCATCCGGGAAATACAAAGATGTACCATGATTTGAAGCAACATTATTGGTGGTCTGGTATGAAACGAGACATTTCTGACTTTGTTTCAAAATGTTTAGTCTGTCAGCAAGTTAAAGCTGAACATCAAGTACCATCTGGTTTGTTACAACTGATAATGATTCTTGAATGGAAATGGGATAGAGTGACGATAGATTTTGTTTCTAAGCTGCCTTTGACCCCGAGAAAGAAAGATGCAATTTGGGTCGTAGTTGACAGATTAACGAAAACAACTCATTTCATTCCCGTACGATCTGATTACTCACTTGAAAAATTAGCTGAGCTATACATTTCTGATATTGTGAGATTACACGGGGTGCCACTATCTATTGTATCTGACAGAGATCCGAGGTTTACTTCACGATTCTGGAAGAAACTGTAAGAAGCCTTAGGTACTAAATTGTATTTTAGTACAGCTTTTCACCCGCAGACGGATGGTCAATCCGAGAGAATTATTTAGATTCTCGAGGATATGTTGAGATGTTGCATACTTGAGTTTGATGATACGTGGGAACAATATTTGCCATTGATTGGGTTTGCGTACAATAATAATTTTCAGTCGAGCATTAAAATGGCACCTTATGAAGCTTTGTACGGACGCAAATGTCGAACACCTCTGTATTGGTCTAAGCTCAGTGAAAATAAGATACACGGGGTTGATTTGATCAAAGAAACTGAACAGAAAGTGAAAGTGATTCGTGATAGTCTAAAAGCTGCGTCAGATCGTCAGAAATCCTATGCAGACTTGAAACGGAAAGATATTGAATTCGAGATCGGTGATAAAGTATTTTTGAAAGTGTCTCCATCGAAGAAAATACTTTGTTTTGGCAAGAAAGACAAATTGAGTCCGAGATTCATTGGGTCGTATGAGATCATCGAACGAATTGGATCTGTTGCATACAAATTGTTGTTGCCATCTGAGCTAGAAAAGATTCATAATGTGTTTCACGTGTCAATGCTTCGGCGATACAGATTCGATCCCTCGCATGTGATTCCTCCGTCTGAGATTGAGATCCGATCCGATATGACTTATGAAGAAAAACCGATTCGTATCTTAGCTCACGAGATTAAAGAATTACGAAATAAGAAAATTCCGTTAGTAAAAGTATTATGGCATCGACACGGAGTAGAAGAGGCTACGTGGGAGCCTGAAGATGCAATGAGACAACAATATCCGAATCTGTTTAACGGTAAGATTTTCGGGGACGAAAATCCCTAAGGGAGGAGAATTGTAACAGTTCGGTTTAGACCCTAATCGGAATAGTGGTTTCGGTTCGAGTCAAAAAAATATTTTAATATTTTTCTCCGAGTCTATAGCATGTGAATTAGTATGTGTGAAATTTCTGTGAATTAATTCTATTGTTTGTGTGATTAATTAGAGAAAATGACTAAATCGCATAAAAGTTAAAAGTGGCCTTCTAATTAATTAAGTGCTTATTTGATGTGTCTTTATTAATATGAAGCCCTTAAGTGGTTATTTGACTTTTAGTTAATTGGGTGGACAATTATGGACTTAAATTATATAGTTTTCTTATTAATTCATTAAGGCTAATATAGTAAATTATATATTAAAATGTTTTATAATAAAAACAAAGTATGAAAATAGGCATTTGTTCATCCATTTTTGACCGAATATACCAAAGAAAAGAAAGAAAAGAACAAGCTAGGTTTCGGCTATGATTTTGGCTTGATTAAGGTACGAGTTTTGTTCGGTTTTTGATAATTTCTACGTTTTTGTAATCGTTGCTTCGAATACTACAAAACCCATGCCTTAATTTTGGAATTTGATGTTGATTTTGAAATGTGCCATTGATGAATTCATGAGTTTTGTGATGTTTGAGGATGAAATATGAAAGATATGTGATAAATTAACATAGTTTGTCTTTAGATTTTTGATGAATTTGAGTAATTTGGACTAAACTAAGAAAATAATATTTTGAAGGACTAAAATGTGAAATAAATGAAATATATGGATTGCTAGGGACTTATAGAGAATTCGGCTAAGCATGGGTTATATTGAATTATGTGTATTTTGTGATTTTGTGAAATAAGGACTAAAATGTCAAAATGTGAAAATATGAGGGTTAAATTGTAAATTTCCCTAAATGTGTGTTCTTGGATTGAATTGAATGAATTGGTGGATAAAAGAGTTAAATTTGAATATGTATAGATCAAGAATCGAAGAAAACGGATTTAGACCGCGGAAAGTCGAAAGTGATCGAATAGTCGAATCCGTCTGTTTATCCGAATCCGAGGTAAGTCTATATACAAATAAATGTATTTTAATTGGATTATTTATTGTACCTATGAAATTTAATTGTGGTGAATGTGTTCGAGATGATATATACCTGGAATCCGAGAAAGTATCAACCAAGTGTCAATGTCCGAAAAGTCCCGTACGAACCTAGGAATAGATAGGATTTTATATGTCATGACATAGGTTTCTGATTTGTGATATCGTGTAAGACCACGTCTGGGACGTTGGCGTCGATTTGAGATTTACGTGTAAGACCATGTCTGGAACATTGACATCGTATTTGATTCGTGTAAGACCCTGTCTGGGACAGTGGCATCGATATTTGATTACATGTAAGACAACGTCTGGGACGTTGGCATTGTACGATTATTCTGAGTATTCCGAGTATCCTATTTGATTCCGAATGGTTCGACGGGCAAATTCTGAGAAATGAAATACTATGTGAAATGTGTAATCAATTCAGGTATGTTTGAGATATGCTCTATGTTTGAGTATAAAAGGTAAGTATATGTGAATTTGCTAAAGAGAAATATGTGCATAGAAATGTTGAGATATAATGTGATACATGTATGAATGTGATATGAACCAAATAAATACATAGAGATGAGATTTGTTGACAAGCAAATGGTTAGATACCATTGAGCTTGAAAGAAGAAATATGAATGAGCTATTGAGACATGTTAAAGTTCTTGTATTTATAATGGTTATAAATGTTTATTATGTTAAGTTTATTTGTATATGGCTTACTAAGCTTTTGAAAGCTTACTCTGTGTGTGTTTGCATTGTTTTATAGATCGTTAAAGCTACAGAAGGCTCGGGGATCGTCGAGGATCGTCACCACACTATCAAACTCATTTTGGTACCTTTTGAATGTGTACATAGCTAAGTATGGCATGTATAGGCTAGTTAATTTGGGTTGATGTTTGAGTTGTATATAAATAGCCATGTGATATGGCTAGATAATGATCATGATATGAATGAGTAGTTATGCTATAAGATGCATATTTTGGTAAGGTATGATGGCTATTGAGATGACCAAAATTATGATATGTTTATGAGGTAAAGTTGGTATCTTATTGATGAGAAGATGTTGTATTGTATTGGTAAGATTGTGGAAGAAACTTGCTTAGAAATGTTTGTGATCTAGTTGAGCTAAATGGCACATACGATGGTATGTTTGTAATGTTCATGAATGGGTAAAAAAAAAGATGTTCAATTTGGTATGTTTTGGTTGTCATTGGTGTATAAATTGAATTGGTATAATGCTTGTAGGTTTAACCCAAAGTTCGGGTGGCAAATTGGCCTTGCAAATGGCCTATATTTGCCCACACGGTTGAGCAAACGGGCGCGTGGCTCGACCGTGTCCTTCGTGGTTGTAATTTGAATCAAGTCAGGCTCGACCACGGGCTGGACACACGGGCGTATGACTGGCTGTGTGATACAAGTCAGGCTCGACCACGGGTGAGGCACACGGGATTGTCTCAGGCCGTGTGGACAAGTCAGTATGTATGCTCTGTTTTGCCACGGCTCGGACACATGAGCGTGTCTAAGGCCGTGTGCCTGCCCATACGGGCGTGTGACCTCTGTAACTTTAAAAAAATGTTTGATTTTTGGAGAAATTTTGTATGATCCCAGTTTAGTCCCGACCCATTTCTAATGCATGTTTAAGGTCTCGTAGACCTCTTTAAGGGACTATATGTTTGTATTCTGTTATGATTTGACGATGATATACTTTATGATACGAAATGTTTGTAAAAGTTTCTGATTGTCCGGTAATGCCTCTTAACCTTAGTCCGGTGACGAATACGGGTTAAGGGTGTTATAGTTGGAGGCCCAACGGTCAGATTTTTAAACTGCCGTTGGAGGGAAACACGGCCAAAAGCGCGTTCATGTCAGAGCGCTTTTGCCTGACATAAGGAAAAAAGCGTTGACGTGGAAGCGTTTTTCTGGGTTATCCCCTGAAAACGCGTCCATGTTAGCGCATTTTTGGGTTTTCGGCCCATATTCGTTATTATTTTTAGAAACGTCCCATTTCCTTAAATAATTTCGGAAGTGGACCTTTATTGGTACTAAACCATTAATAAGTAGATATGTGTTTTAAATTTTTGTATATGAATAATGTCGTTGATTGAGTTAATGTCACAAATGAATACGACGCTAGCTCAGGATTGATGACAAATTAATGATAAACAATTATATTCATTTAGTATTCTTAATCTGATGTGTTTTTGCATTTCAATTTTGTTTTACTCACAATTTAATCTAATTTTTTAAATTTTAATAGTGTATATATTTCATATGTTATTATTAATTAATTCTAAATTATTTTTTTATTATTTATTATAAAATATTTTTAAACACATATTTATATTTCAAATATATAATTTATACACGTATGTAATAAGATTTCTGTTATATATATTAAAATCTTTTGAATAAATTTACAAGTCAATTATTATTTAATACAACTGTAATCACATTCACAGTCATTTAGATAGATATAATGCTGACGAGTGTAATAGAAATATATATAAAACTCAATTCAAAGCCAACGTAACTAAGTGCCGACCCCGTCTCTTGCGAACAACACGAGGTCACACTGTTTCATTGGCCTTAAATAAAACAAAAAATGTTATCACAAGATTACGTTACCCAACAATTTTTGGGGGCCAAAGCAAAGTACCCTATTTGACAAAAGGAGCCCCCTTTTTAATGGTTTATGTAGCTTTTTAGCCATTTGTTCATAGGAAACTTATTTCCCTCACGAACAACATCATACCCGTTGTTTTTAAATTTAATTTGACTTTTATTATGTACTTATATCACCAATTCGATAATTAGATAAGGTTCAGGTCGCTCACTCACTACTCAAAAGTTCGCAAGGAGAGCTCATGGTTTCGGCTCGCACATGTCACGGGGTGCTTGCAAGGGGAGCTCGCTGTCTCAGCTCACATATACTCAAGAAGTTCGCATATGGGGGCCACGAAGTCTAGTAGGCAACCTAGAACAATACACGTCCTATATACATAAAGTCTACTAAGAACGTCAATTCCATGAACAATAACCATATATATAAATATCTAATTATCTCCTTTAATTGAGACACAACAAAAAATTACTCAACAACTTTCAAAATTTAAACTACTTTTATTCGTTTCATTAGTCTTTGGGCACGTATGTTGACATTTTGAAGAAGATAGGAAAAGTACATAAGTTGACTATTATTTTCTTTTAAATGTTGTATATTGCCTTGTACACATTTTGGCATACCCATAGCATATAATGGCACCATATATGATTCTAGAAAATGTATGCCAAGATTTTAACTTTTTGAGTCAATTATTATATTCAGTAATAATTTTTTGGATAAATTACACTTAAAATTATTAAATTATTAGTAAATTTACGTTTTAGTCACTCGATTTTAAAAAAAAATTAGAAAATAATCATTGAATTATTTGAAAGTTTTCATTCAAATTATTAGACTGTTAAAATAGATATTGTATGGTCTTTTCTATTTGTACCATTTGCACCAATCAAAAACTCTTCTTACCCTTTTCATTTGCAGTTCAAGTTTTTCATGAAATAATTTTAAACACCACGAATATACGAACCAAAATCCAAACAGTTTTTTCCTCCAATCTTCAACACTAAACGTCAGACTAACTTAGATTCAAGGTATGTTATTCTACTTAGTGATGAGCACTGATCCACTATACCGAATGTCGAATCACCGCTTGAAGCTCACTAACCAGACTTTAAAAAAAAAAAAAACTTAATAGTCTAGTGATTTAAATAAAAAACTTTTAAATAATTCAATAATTATTTATAATTTTTCAAAGTTAATTGACTAAAATATAAACTTATTAATAATTTAATCAACATAAAAATGAAACTCTTTATTTTATTTTTAAAAAAATGAGGTTTGTGCTTGGGAGTTGGGACACCAAGCCATATATTCATGCATAGCCTAACATGTTGCGTTTTAATTTATTATACAAGGCGCCGCTGCTCCGAATATTTTATTTAAATTAATAAACTTAAAATCTTATCCCTTTTTGTGATTTGAAACATTAATTAGAAGCTATTTAGTATTTCGAAGAACTCTTTCTTTTCTTTTGTATTTAGCACATTAATTTGGGAAAAAAAAATCCTGAAAATAGAGAAAGAGGAAAAAAAAAGGTAGGTAAATGATGAGCAGGTAACCACTTGCAATTTAAAAAACAACAAATTGAGAAATACAGAGGCAGAGAGCTAAAGAGGAGAGGCATCCCGGGAAATTGATCGGAAAGGGGGAAAGCTGATATGATTCTTTCAACATCAGCCTATATTTGTATGCCCAAAGCTAAACACTCCAGCCTGTGACCATTATCTTAAGGCGGATGCTAATCGCTACTATTTTTTCCTTAATTATTATTTTAGAATACCACTGATAAAGTTAAATCTATAATATTAATTTACTAAATTAAATATTAAAATTTTAAAAATATGTTTAAAGGTTTGTTGATACAAAGGTGGGGTTAGAATAATTTGTGATAGTTAACTCGAAGAGTTATAAGTGGTTGTATCAAAATTTAGGTTAAATATAAAAGTTTGAAAGAGAAGAAGAAGAATTGATCTTTCTTATATTTTACGTGTTTATGTATTAGTTTCGTACGCTATAAAAATTAATCGATTTACCAACATCCTTTCTTCATATTAAAATAAGAAATAAATTTGATGTATAAGCAACGTGTAATTCTTACGAAATTATAAGCTGGTGAGGTTGAGAGGTAAGAGAGTTTTGGTCTCACAGGTGGCCTTAGCTCTTAACTATGAAATTGATTGGGTGGGAGATAAGGTTGAGTGAAGCATGATTAGGAGACTATTAATAAACAATGGAAGTTAGGCCTCACCATTATTCTTTTAGGTAGATAACAAAATATAAAAGACTTGGTAAAACAGTAGAGAATCGGAACATTGAAGACCAAGGAGTGGATTGGCGAATTGACCCTTGGAGAGGGTGGATGGTCAGTTACTTCGAGAACAAGAAGAAATTTATGCTCTCCGCCGCCTCTTTCCAACTATGGTTATTCTAAACGTGGACATTTCTGATTTGATCACAGAACCCTAATCAACGGCTACAAATCCGTCTACCAAGAGAAGACTATCGCACTCACGTCGACTTTTCCTCGTTGAACCCCCCCCCCCCCCCCCCCAATCACATGCTTTGATACTGATCGAAGAAAAGTCCGCCGCACTCAAATATCATACGCTCAACCGTCGCATCATGAACCCCTCCACGCCATAAATTTTGACGCTTGGCTAATGCAAAATATGGGTCAATGAAGGGCTAACAAATCTCGTACTTCTCGATTATTGTAACTCAAAAAAATTACAAAACATTTACGCCCTCCTTTTAGTATAATAATACAAAAAAAAGTTATTTAATGTATATTATAATAATTAGATATAAAATAATTAATTTAAATTTAAATTTAAAAATAGAATGATGAATAAAAATTCTATTAAAAATATTTTTTTTAAAATAAACAAAAATATTTCTTTTCTTTTGTCAAAGATAAGTGAGGTAGCCGATTGAGTCTTAGTTCGATTGATATGGGCATTGTTATCAATGCAGGAGAACGTGGATTCGAGTGTGCTGAAATGTATTATCCTTCTATTTATGGGTTAGGGAGAAATTATGGATAATTCTAGACATTGTGTCAAAAAGACATGATATAATCAGAACATTTTACCAAACGTAGCATTAAATCATATAAGTTCATTTGTACGGTAATAATTAATTTATTCATGCTATTTAATTCTCTTTTTTTTGGTGAATTACAATAATAAGATAAAGTCAGAACAGACGACTATCATATATGATTCTAGTTTAATTCTATTATATGACCATTGAAACAGACGATTTAATGATTATGATTACTAAAATATCTATTTATATTTGTATTTGTACTTGTATTATATTCCCCACCGTTTAAACAAATATTAATTCAAAAAATATTTTTCAAAAAAATTGCAAAAAAAAAGAGAGAAGAAGACTAGGCTTAAAATTGCCAGGTGGCACGAAAAGAGAGGACCATTGTTGGCTTGTGGACGGCGTCTTCGTTTATGTTTCCTCGCGGCCATGACAAGCGTCTCTCTGGCACTTTTTCTTGTCTATATAAACTCAAGGAGAGTCGCTCTTAGAACCAATCTTCATAGCATTTTCTAGAGAGAAAGAGAGAGTTTCTTCTTAGCTGCTGCGGAAGGTTTATTTTCTTTCCCAAAGAATAAAAGCTTTTCTGCAGTAGCGTTCAAGTTTTTACCAATCCAAAATTTCAATTTAAAGAAAAAGGAGAAAACAGAAATGGCTCGCTCTTTCTCAAACGCTAAGCTTTTCTCTACTTTCGTTGTCGATGGAATCTCTAACGTTATCTCCAGGTACCCATTAGTTCTATTTCTCTTTTCATCTCCATTGCTTTGTTTTTTTTTTTTTTCTTTCTTCAAGTCTAATGATGTATTGTTTTATTGTTTAGACGAGGATATGCGGCGGCGTCACAAGGAATTGTGTCGAGTGGAATAAGAGGAGGAGCAGGAAGGAGCGCTGCTGCGGTAGTCAAGAAAACAGGGGAAGAGATGTCTGGCGGAGCTAAAGAGAAGGTTTCATGGGTTCCCGACCCGGTTACCGGATGCTACAGACCCGAGAACTGTGCCAACGAGATCGACGTGGCGGAGCTCAGAGCCACCCTCTTGAAGAAGCAGTAAAAAAAGAAAAAGAAAACTAGTCTCTATATATTTAGCTCAAAAGCTAATCTGCTTGCTTGCTCCTCCGTCCTTAGTGTAATACTTAATTCTTGATTTCTCATATGCGAATCAAGAAATTTGTACTAGGAGTTTCAATTGATCTTAATCAAATGCTTGTTTTTACTTGCATTTTCTTAATAATTATTTGTGGTGTTGCTATGTTTAAACGTGATTATATGGAAACATTGATTAGGAAGGACACATATTAGAAGAGGAAGTGAAAGACAATTGTTTGAAAGTATGAAAGCGTAAATTGCTTCACAACTTGCCGCGGTGATCCGTTTGTAGAGCATGAGTAAATTATGAGAAGTCACCCATGATTACAAAGTAAAAAAAGAACAAAATTCGCGATTCAATGAATATATAAAAGTAGGGTTTCTCTTTTTACATGAATCCTGTTTTAGATTCGTTTGCGGGAAAGAATGCTTCTAATCCAATTAATTAATGGTTGATTTTGTTCAAATAAATGAAGATTTTACTTTAATACAATAAACAAAAGCAGAGGTTGTCATGTTAACACAAAGCGTGAAGAAACATTAAACCCAACATTAGGTTGCAATTTAGCTGGTTGCTTATTATGCTAATTGTGCTAATTACAGTATGACACTTTAAACGGTTAAATAATTAAAAATTAAGAACAAAATTCTTAAACGATCCGTTTAATTATTAACTTACATTAATCTAGTGGATGAGATTGATTGATGATGCTTTATAAGTGTGGTATTCTTTAATTTTCTTGAAATTCTTTTATATATTGGGTGGGCCTTCAAAGGCTTTTAAAATAGAGTGATGGAAGCAAAGAGGCGGTGAATTCACTGAAACTGTCCGACTCCCAAGACATTGAGAAGGTGTCATGTCTGGAAGCAACCCCAATTATTTGTGGCGTTGCACGAGCCAATAATGTAGGGAAAATAAATAATATAGGACGTCCAAATGATCCGATGGATTTCAAGAAGATTTTGTTTCCAATGGAGGGTTTGTTTTGGGAAAGTGAATGAAGGGATGAAGTAAAAGGGGATAGAATAAGAATGAATATATTATACAATATTTAGGGTGGAGAGTGAAATAAGAAAATTTAATTAGTTAGTAACCCCGCTCAATTATTTAAGTAAATGGGAAATTGTAATTTTGGCCTCCATCTAAGCATTAATAATATAATCTAAGCTTTTTCTGATCAAAACATAACGTGCTAACCGATGCATGACTATTCTTAGAATAATGATGTAAATTGGATTTGTATGGCATTTTGAGGAACTCAATTTGGTTTGGAGTTGAAAGGTCCTTAAATTGAGAATGAATCTGAACTGCTCATTTATTTGTTCAAAGAATCTAAGTGCTTTTCAGTTTGGCAAACATGAATCATCACCCATATAAAGTCAAAAAAAGGTCCACATCAGTAACCAGAAATTTCACAATTTCCTACCACCTCTACATATCTAATGGCAACAGAGCTGTAGGTAGTGAGATCAAAGAGAGATTCATGACTGGACAGCTGCAAAATGTTTCAAGTGGGAATGATGCAGCTCAAGTTGTAAAATATCAATTTATCTGTTGCATCTCCATTGGTTCTTTCAGCATCGGAAAAGGTAATTTCTCAATTTGATTGAAGAAAATGTCCGCAAATCCCCCACGCCATAAAATTTGACCCAAATGAACCCTCAATCATTGTAAAGCCAAAATAGAATTAAAATGAATTGCCAGGTGGTAGCAAATAGGAGGACCATTACTTGCGTGTTGACGGCGTCTTTGTTTTCGTTTTTGTTTCCTCGCGCCTTCTCACGCGTCTCCCTCTACTTTTTCTTGGCTATATAAACCCCAACCAGATCCACTGTTAGAACCCATCTTCATAACATTTTCTAGAGAGAAAGCGAGAGCTCTTCTTCTTCTTCTTCTTCTTCGCTGCTGTAGAAAGTTTATTTGCTCTTCAACAATAATAAAAAATAAAATAAAAAAGCTTTCCTACAGCAGCGCTCAAGTTTTTATCAATCCAGAGTTTGAATTTGAATTGAACAAATCAATATTAAGATAAGATAAATGGCTCGCTCTCTCTCCAACGCTAAGCTTTTCTCTACTTTTGTTGTCGATGGAATCTCTAACGTTATCTCCAGGTATCCATTAGTTCTTTTTCATTTCCTTCCATTTCTCTGTTTATTTTTTTTACGTGTATATATAATGAAGTGACAAACGAATAAAGATTTGGTGATGTTTATTTTTGTTTAGACGAGGATATGCGGCGGCATCACAAGGAATTGTGTCGAGTGGAATAAGAGGAGGAGCGGGAAGGAGCGCTGCTACGGTGGCCAAGAAAACAGGGGAAGAGATGTCTGGCGGAGCTAAAGAGAAGGTTTCGTGGGTTCCCGACCCGGTTACCGGATGCTACAGACCCGAGAACTGTCCCAATGAGATCGACGTGGCCGAGCTCAGATCCATGCTCTTGAAGAAGCACTAAATAAACAAGGGTGATCTGGTTGCTTGCTCACTCCTCTGTCCTTTTGTCGACGAAATAGATTTTAAGATTTGATGATGTAATATTTATAATAAATAATAATACTTTAACATTTTTAATCAATTTTGTTGACTTGCTAATCCATATGTCTAAATATTATTACTTTATTAGTAATATCTAAGAATATTGTATTAACTAATAACAAAGTAAAAAATATAAAATATTAAACATTCATCGTATTTAATAAGTTTGACAACTTTGAAGATAGTGAAGATAACAAAGCATTCTATGTTACAAAAAGAAAAAAAAAGAATAGATAAATGCATAAATTCTCATTAATTTTTCCTATTTTTTACCACTTATTCTCACTCTCATTCTACTTTCATATATAGTTTAACATGCTTTAATTCTTAATTATATTTTCATAAAAATATACTCCATTCATTTATCTATAGATGTATTTTAAATGTTTTAATATCATTAAAATTAAAAACATTAACAAAAGTTTTCTTTTAAAAAAACATACCTTACAAATAATAGTAATGGTACAATTTAGTTTTTACCAATTAGTGAAATGATGAGGAGGATCAGATCCTTCACCTTCACTTTAAGAGCCTTATTGACTTGATTCTCGTGGCCTTTGTCCAAAAATATATTCAAAAAAAAGTAACATTTTCACCTTGATTTTCATATAATTGATATGAAGGATATATTTGAGGAGGATGATACATGAGAGGTGGAAGTGGGTGATACGTTGGTGGTGGAGGATGCATTTGAGGCTGATATGGCACACCATAATTAGGAAATGGTGGATAATAACCATATGGTTGTGGATAACCATGTAAAGGTTGAAAATATGAAGGTTGTTCCCGTGGATAAAAACCTTGAGTGCTAGTAGATGAATCACTATACCCAAGGTTACTAGAACTCGATCTCCTACCAGATGAAGAACCTACAGAAGTATGCTTCTTGCCTTTTCCTTTTGATGGAGCTCTAGGTTCACTTCTATCTCTCCTAGGTTTAGGAAACATATTTCCATTAAATTCTGATCTATCACGGAAATGTCTACTAGTGGTACCAACCCCATATTCTCCTCTATACAGAATAGAAGACCTAATTTCACCTCTATCACCACTATGTCCATCATTGTCATCAATTAGACTTAAACCACCACCATTGGGTCCATCGCCACTTTGACTTTGCATTGCACTAGAACTTAAATGAGACCAATTTTGTTGTTGAGATTGATCAACATTCATTTCTGAAACACCCCAAACCCGGCCCACGAGCTTTGACCAGATTTGGTATGTTCCTCAAGTAAACCGATTCAAATTCTTTCGTTACTTGGTGAAAAACTTGTGTGATTTTTTTAAAAAAAAAAGTTTTGGGTTGGGCTTGTGTTGAAAACAAACTGGATTTTTAAATTAGAAAACCCTTTTTTAATTTTAAGTAATAAACATATCGAGTATATTTTAAAATAAAATACTTAGTCTTTAACTTAATCAAAATTTGTAACACAATAAAACAACAAGTAGAAATAAAATCGTTCATCATGGCCTTATGGCCTTATTACATCAAAAAAAATTCCCAAAAATAATTCAAAGTACTAAAATAAATTCAAGAGTCCATAAAAATATAAACTTCATATTGAGCATGGCCACCACAAGTTCTGTCGTCCCGGTCCATCACTGCTCATCACACAAAACATAGTCCCACAACGGGGTGAGTCAAACAGACTCAATGTGTACACGACACTAAATCATAATAGAATCGGACATATCACATATTACACATTCAAAACATAGAATACAAAGTTATGATGCATTCCCAAACCCAAACCTAATTGTCCATCCGCTACACACCTCGTACTGCCAGTCCACACCGTGGGACTACTAAGTCGACCCTCCGTCCGCTTACACTCTAAATCTGCGGTCTTAGGTCACCGCATATCTTCGTGGTCTTAGGTCACCACTTTCAGACATCGTGGTCTTAGGTCACCACTTTTCGAGATATCACGGTCTTAGGTCACCGTGTTCGTGGTCTTAGGTCACCACATTCACTTCCCCTTTCAATAACCCATATGCCCCATATAATAATATGCATAATATGCCGTAGAGTTCACATTCTTATCATATTCTCATGTTACAAATAACATCTTTCATATTCCTAGTAGAAGTAGGAAACGTGCTGAGTACTTTGTACCATAACATGGTACCTTAGCCACTTTCATATACTTAATATCACATATATTAATTAATCATGCCATAAAACATATTATGGGATAGTGTGGGGTACACACTGATTCGCTTAAAATTTCCTTAAGATCCCGAAAAGCTTGATCTAATGCTTAGATCCTTAATCCCTACATTGATTTATCACTTATTACCTTAATAAAAAGCCATTCGCCAAAATTCCAAATCCTAGTAGGATTAGTATTCTTACCTTGTTGCCGATTGGAACACCAACAAATCCCGAAAGCTGTTCCTTGTTTCCCTAGGAATGTCGAAATCCCTAAAACCTTACGTTAGACTTAATCTTAATCATCAAAACATAAATCAAGGCCTTTGGCCGAATATTCACATGTCTTACCTTAATCTTAGAAATCCCGAATACTCCTCCTTTTAGTCGACTACTCTGATAATCCCGAAAGGTCCTTCCATATTCTAAACCATAATATGTATGGGGTTAGATTATCTCTCTAAATCTAAAAGAAAAGATTGGAAATCAAACTTGTTCTTACCTTTGAAGAAACCGACAAAGACACCTATGCTTGAAGCCTTTCCAAGATTCGACTTGACAAAAGAAAAAGAGAAGAGAAGAGAGGAGAGTACTCGAAATTCAAAGAGAGAGAAGAGGAGGAAGAAAATTTGATGAGTAGCCCTATTTTCTTCCTTTTATAGCCAAAACTACTACTCGTAATCCCTTACTTGGCCACCACTCTTCTTTATTTGATAGCTTTATCCTTTGAATTATCAAAATAATAATCCCTTAATTTAAAATAATTAGAGAATAATCCTTTATTATCTCTTTAAAAATAATCCAAATTAAATCCCTTATTTATCACCTTATTAATCGAATATTTATGACAATAAAACTCCTCCTTTCTAGAAGGCTTGTGTTGGTCCACAAAGCAAAAATAAAACTCCTTTTATTTGCTTCCCAAGTGACTCGAACTCGTGCCCAACACCTTGCATGTGGCGCCATTTCCAGAGGCCCTAAGTGGCATCTCCAAGCCACTTTTCCAAGCCTGTTTGTGTGTCAAATTTCACAAACTTTTTTTTTAAGGCCACCTTGCCTTAATTTTCTCTTTTAAACTTTAAAACTCGACATTTCTAAGTCATTTCTAAGTTTCCAAAAATTTTCGTTCGGCTCTGTAAACTTGACATTTCCTTACCTTTCCAAGTTTTCCAGAAATGTTCACTTTCCTCTTTTGAATCATTTCCACATCATTTTCTTACATTTCCTAGTTTCCAAAAATGTTCACTTCCCATTTTTAAACTTAACATTTCCATACATTTTCAGGTTTCCAAAAAAAATGTTTATTTCCAAATCATTTCCATTCATTTCCGGGTTTCCAAAAATGTTCAAAATTTATTCTTAGTACACAAAACATGTCACTTCGTACAATTAAATCGAAAATGCATAGGCCCTTTCCAGGATGTTACAATTTCATCATTAGAGGTATCCACAAGCAACACACCGACATTTTCACCATCTAACAATAGATTCTCTTTCTCTTGAAGCCATTCTGATAGTGGATCAACATCTTCAAAGATATGATCAAGGTTGATAGGATTAAAACTAGCGTTTATATCATCAATGCTCATTCTTTTTTGATACCTTATCTGAAGCCTCATATTATAGTAGGTAAACACTAGTTTCTCAAGTTTTTTATACTTCAACTTATTTCTTGCCTTGGTGTGAATATAACTAAATGTGCTCCAATTTCATTCCCAATTTAATGCAAAGGTTGTTTGACTAAGCACTTTAATTGCTAATCTTTGTAACTTAGGAACACATGTGCCATATATTATCCACCACTTAGCTGCATAATATTATTTAAATTTCAAAATAACTTCAAAATGTATAATATAATTAAATAATATAATATAAATTAATACCCGGATTCATTTGCTTCCAAGCTTTTTGTGCTTGTGGAGTACCGAACGTCTCGTGTTTATCTCTAAATAGTAACAACTGCATAAATAAAAGATATAGTAAAAATGGAAAAAATAATTCCATTTCAAATTATGAAACTAAGTTACAAATAATAGTACTTGAATCTAACCTGATTAACAATTTTGACTTGAGTATCAAGAGATGGTTCTAATCTTTCAATTATTGATCTTATACCTTCTAATGTTTCTATTAGTACATTCTGAAAATGCTCCACCCCAAATTGAAATTGAGGATTGAGAAAATAACCTAAGCATAGTTTATAAGAATACCATCAAATAATAATCTAAAGCTGAAAATAATAAAATATAAAAATAGTTTTTAATTATATGAAACATTTTATCTTACCAGCTAAATGCAAGTCAGAATGCATAAAATTCAATCTATATATTGTCAATAATCTTTTCGTACTCGATGAAATATCAACAATCTTGTTGAATTGCTCGTTTAGCTCTATCAATAGCCTCATAAATAAAACTCATTGTTGGTTTTTCATCACCATCCACAAGTCTCAATACTTTTATTAGGGGCTCGTAAACTTTTATGAGGTCATTGGATTTTTTTCCAAAAATCTTTTCCCAAAATAATTTTTTTGGCTTCATAAGCAAGCCCTGACTTTTGCTATCCCCATTTTGATTATTTAAATTCCTATATATTCATAAGAAAAATTTTAAAATAATATAATTTAAATTATTTGGAACTAATAAAATCATTAAAGATTGCTATATTTAAGTAATTATATTAACTAATTATAAAATACTGACATTTGAATTAAACATTTCTCTCAGACCTTGCTTTTACCTTGTTATCTCTTCGAGTTGAATGAAATGAGTTGTAAATCGAGTAAGAGCGGGTCGAAGTATTTGCTTCCCTTGTGTATGCTTCTTCATCAAATCAACAGTCCAAATGTGATTGTATATAGAGCAAGTCACTTTCTTAGCCTCATCTAACATTTTTGCTACACTGGGCTTTTTCCCAATATCTTCAAGACATAAATCTAAACAATGAGCTGCACATGAGGTCCACTATAAATGCTTTCTTTTCAACATTAATGTTTTTCTAGCGGCTTTCATTGTTGCCTCATTATCAGTCACTATTTGGACAATGTAACTTTCTCCAATTTCTTCTACAACTGAATTTAACAAACTGTAGTAGAATTCAACATCTCTACTATCGACACTCGAGTCATTCACAGATTTCCAAAAAACGGTTCCTTTACTGCAATAAACAAGGAAATTAATGATGTGCATTTGATTCAATTTGTTGGTCCAACCATCATACATTAGAGTTGCACCCAATTCTTTTCAATGATTCTTTAGTCCATTTACCCAATCACGAACTCGTTGATACTCTGACTCCAAATACACATCTGAAACCTCATAAGGTGTTGGGAGCTTTACACCTTGTCCAACTTATATTGACACTTGAATTAAGTTATACAACTATAGAGAGCTTGCTAATTGAAAAGGAAGTCGTTCATATATTAAAAATTTAGATATCGCTTCATCGATCTTCTTGCGTAAAGTCTTTAAAAAAGAGCCACTGATCTTTGGTTGCTTTGAGCTTTTGCTTCTAGCCAATTAAGGTATAACTTCCCTTAAGGTAAACTCAGACTCACTTGGGATGGATTTACTTGTTTTTTTCTCCATGATATTCTCCAGCTGATCCATGAGAAGATCGCCCTTCTTCATAAATGTTACTCCAACCACTAGTACTTCGTCTGAATTCTTCCCTTCTATGCCACTTGTGTTGTGATTGGATACTTTCTCGAGTTGCTTGCCTTGTAGCAGAAACCTCAACAATGAATTCCTCGTGTTTATCCCCCTCTCCTCTTAATTGGGATAAGAATTCATCTGTTCTCCTCTTTTTGTCTATTTTCTATGTGTTGCTTTCTTTCAGTATATTCATCATACTTTCTCTAATGATACATGTTAATAAAATAAAAATAATTCACACTTTATATTATTATCAATTATGTATAATCTTTATTGATAAATTTACAATACCATTTAAAAATAATAATAAAGTATCACATACCAGTAACATTAGTGCATGGTACAACATTGTCGGTTTTATGAGCAATGTGCTCTTTAAATTGTGTTATTCCTCTTTTCACAACTTTACCACAAAGTTTACATACGACATTTCCTTTCGTATTTGTCACTGGAGTTCCAAAGTGTCAACCTATATTATTACTTAGTGCAGCCTTCAATCCTTTAGTCGGGAACTCTTCACGTGGTGACATGCTTTATTTTTATTTTTATTTATATACAAGAAACATAAAATTATATTTAAAAAATAAGCAATTCATTACTTATATTATCAACAATATAATACAAAAAAAAGTAAACATCACTAACATTGAAAAATTAAATTTATTGCATAATCCATAATTTATTTATTTTTTAAAAATACAATAGGAACCCACCATAACCCATTATTATCCGGTCACCCAAAACCCAAAAAATTAAAATTAAAACAAAAAGTTTCCCAAAACCCCCCAGGCCCCAACCCCCTTCCTCTTCTTCTATCGTGAGGCAGAGAGCCAAAAATAAAAGAGGAAAAAAAATTAGGGTTTAGGTTTTCTTTACTGTTCTTTGCAAGATCTGTTCCTTCTTTCTCAATTTTTTTTCCAATTTCTTTAAACTTTGCCTAGGCTACCATTGATTCCTACCAAAATACCCGAAAATGTAAAGATGATTTGCAAAGATTTTGTAAAAAAATTCTCATCAATCTTTGCATGTTACAACAAAAAGAAGAAAAAATCAAGACAAAAAAAATTAGGTACTTACTTGAAAATTATGAATTTTTGAAAGTGCAAGTGAGATTTTTTTTAGAGATTTTTGTGATTGCGTTGTGATTTGTTTGGTTTAGAGTTTGGACAGTGAAATCTGAAAGTGAAAGTTTAGAGTTTGGACTATTTTTTCTGTTTTTTGAACAAATTTCTTGTACTGATAAGTTAATATCTGATTGATATTTTTCTATTGCTTTTGGACTGCTTTTTTTTTTAATTGAAAATTATCTAATTTTGTAGGTGAAGAATATATTCCTTTTTGTCTTATTATATTTTTGTTGATTTTTTTAAAAGGAGTTGGATTTTTTTTAAAATTTTACTGTAACGAAACAATAATGGGAATAGTGGCCCGTTATTGTCATAATTCGCTGTAACCCATTAAATTAAGGCTGCGATCCATCGCTCTTGGTGTGATTTCGCTTCACACTACTATTTTCGACAGTAGCGGTTTCGAACAGCGTTGCTACCGCTATATAGCGGATGCTATTCCGCTACCCGACCACTATTTAAATCCCTGGTAACAAGAAAAAGTGTAAAGTTTTATTGACATTTACACATTTCATTGCAGCAAAACATGGAAGACAAGAAAATATTTGAAACTATGGAACTGTAATTTCTTTCATAACCTAATATTCTCTTTTCTCCTCACTTGCTATGGAGACTTGTTTTCAGAGAACTACCATTGGTTGCGTTATAAGATTTTGGGTTCAATGGATCTAGGGAGCGCGGAGGATTTTAGCCCTTATAAAAAGAAAATGGATTCTTGAAACCTGTTATACATCAATATCCTGAGACCTGAACCCTAGAAAAGATCCAAACCTCCGACCCATGACCCGATTGTAAGGCAAAGCTATAGACTGCAAGACCCAGCTCGTAGGATTCACATGCGAGCTCATAAGGCAGTAACGCAAGAACAACTCACAAAACTAGTTCGCGAGATAAGGGTATAGACCAAGCTCGCGGGGATCTAAGGAAGGTCGCAGTCTCATTTCTTATATACCCGAGGAACTCGTATGAAGTGCCACGTGCTTCACAAGCCACCTAAACATGTGTCCAGTGGGTACGAAGCTTACCCAGAGCGCCAGTCCCAAGAGTAGAAAGGAACCATGCTCCGTAGACACGTGCCCAACAAGCTTGGAGTTTGTAGAGAATGTCAATACTGAAGGCAGTAGAATATTACTCAACAATTGGTACGGTAAGCTTGAAACTTAGTTCCGATTATCAAATTCCTTTTGGTTTGATAAAGTTTTCTTCGACACTCGAATCAAATGGCTCACCTAACCAAAATTTTCCTCTTCAACCCCCCGTCAAAACAAGCCGGAGTATCGGGCTCCGGTGCCCAACACGAGGAGACAGAGTTATTTGCTGAATGGTTCACCAACAAGCCAGAAAACCTCGACAATGCAGTTCATTGGGGATCTTCCTCTTCCTTGGACCTGAACCTCTCCACAAGTCAGGGAGTACCACTTCCTCTCAACTAAGAGGCACTCCCGCAGTAATTTTTAGCCCTCTAGGAGGAAATGAAGTTCATGAGAGAGCAGATGCCCGCTCAAGAAGTGCGATTTTTAGAACAACATGCCTTCCAACAAGAACTACTGAGACAAAATGAAGAGTTGTGAAGGAAGATGCACGTGAACAATTCTGGTTCTTAGGATAATGTAAATACACAAGATGAAGCCCCGAGCACAAACTGAAAGAATTGCAAAACAAAATGATTAAACTACGCTTAGACATACGGATGTTACATCCTAAGTTATAGAAAATGGATTGATTATTCTACTCCAACAACCCGTTGGCCCCCGAAATAACGACAGTAGGTTTACCAAGCAATTTTAAGGTCCTAAAGGACATGTTCAAGGGGAGGAGGGTCCTACGGGCTCACCGATGCAATATAATGATTATATAAACGTGTTGCGGTCATCGGGCGCAGCGAAGTGCAAATCTTTCTCGACAACGTGCCAAATATTAGTACTTATCTCTCCCACAAGGTTTAGTCCGCAACTTCTCACAGCTGGGTTAGATGTTCTTGGGCAGGTTCAGAGCCCACCAAGTGATCATTAACATACCCATGGGATTGATGTCAGTGAAACAGCGGGAATACGAATCCCTTCAAGACTATGTAAAAAAGGTTCTATGCAGCGACCCTCAACACGAAGAACTTAGAGGACCAATGGGCGATAGATGTCTTTATTATGGGAGTAAAAAATGACCACGTGCAGTACTCATTTACAGATAACATACCTCAAAGTCTAGGAGACCTATACGAGCAGGCTCATAAGTTCGTAGAGGCCGAGAAGATTAAAAGAGTGTCGCGAGCTACCTTTTAGAGAGAAGATAGGTAGCTCAGAAACAAATGACATCGCAACAGTTAGGCCCCCCAACCAGTCATTGGGTGCTAGAACTGACAGGCCTCAAAAAAATCAAGCCCAGAATGATGCATTCAGGAACCCTACCGAAGATATACCCCAGGGAAGGTTTGAGGCCTACACCCCTCTAAGCGCCACACGTACTGACATCCATATGACCCCAAAGGCAAACATAAAATGCAAGACACCATCCATGTGATTGTGGGTACCAACGACGATTGAGCAGGCGAACACAAAGAGACGGGCACACATGAGAAGTGTGATGTCAGTCAGTGCTCAAAAGAGGCCGCGATGACAAGAAAGGTGAAATGTTTACTTTAGTAGTGACGACGAAGATTTAGTCCGTGACAAAGACAGAAACGACTCGATGGTAGTCTCGGCAACAGTCAATGGCTTCGAGGTCAAAAGAATACTGGTCAACAGCAAAAGCGCAATGAAGGTCCTATCTTGGGAAGCATACAGAAAAATGCGACTAAAGGAGAAATCGTTATCCAAAGGTAGCCCACTGTAAAGTTTTGCAAACCATCTAGTCGAGGTAAAGAGCTCAATCACCCTACCAGTCATTTTAGGGGACAGAGAGCATACAACCATAGAGTATGTTCAATTTTATGTAGTGGACCACTCGATGGCATACAACGCTATCTTCGGGAGACTAATAATGAGAATGGCGAGGATGGTAGTGGTGACCTTCTGAATGAAAATCAAGTTCCCGACAAAGACCGGGGTCAGTTTCCTACGATCTAATTAGTATAGAGCGAGGTAATGCCACATGCTATCTGTCAAGCAAGCAATGGAACCCACAACTATGGGGCCAGGTTCGCAAGAGGCTGAGTTAACAAGCTAAGTTTTAGACTTAGACAGTTTAGATGTGAGGGACGAACACAGGAACAAAAAGCCCAAAGCTGTGGAGCACACTGGAACTCTGCAGCTCTTCTGTGACAATGAATAGAGAGTGGTCAATATCTCGTGAGCATTAAAGGAGGACGAAAAAAACACGTTTATCAAGTGCTTAAGAAAAAACTCAGATGTCTTCGCCTGGTACACGGTAGACATGCCAAGCATGGACCCACAAATAATCGTGCACAACTTGAATGTGCTCACTGTAACAAGGCTGATAAAACAAAAAAGAAGGAAATCTGCACCGCGGGTGGTTGAGGCAGTAAGGCAGGAAGTCGCCAAGTTGCTGTCGTCAGGGTTTATCAGGGAGGTGAAATATCTATACTAGATCTCAAATGTAGTAATGGTAAATCATGCGAGTGGTAAGTGGAGGATGTGAATCGACTTCACAAACCTCAACAAGGTGTACCTTAAGGACAGCTTTCCCTTACCCTCATCAATCGTCTAGTTGATGCATCCGCAGGCCAACCAAGAAAAAATAACATTCATCACTGAAGATGGTCTCTTTTGCTATTGGGTCATGTTGTTTGGTCTCGAGAACGCAGGCGTGACCTAATAGAGGTTGGTGAATAAGATATTCAAAAATCAGATAGGTCGTGGCCTAAAGGTATATGTGGGCGACATGCTTGTGAAAAGTGAATTCATGGGGGAAGTACGTGCGAAGCTTATCAGAGGCATTCCCAGTACTAAGAGCTCACGGAATGAAGCTAAACTTAGAAAAAATTATCCTTTAGTGTGCGAGTTGGTAGGTTCCTGGGCTTTATGATCTCGGAAAGAGGAATAGAGGTGAATTTAGAAAAAAAGTTTAAGCCATCATGGAAATACCTCCCTAAAAACCATAAAAGAAATCCAACGCCTCATAGGTAGGGTTGTGGCGATTAACAAATTCATTTCTAGAATGGCGGAGAAATGTCTTCCTTTCTTCAAGGCTCTAATAACCTCCTTCTTGTGGACTAAAGAGTGCCAAGTGGCCTTCAAGAAATTGAAACAATATCTCACTTCCCCTCCATTATTGAAGTAACCTCAAACAGGAAAAAACACTCTACCTCTACTTGGCCACCTCGGAAGAGACGATCGTAGCGGTATTGGTTAAATCGGAGAATGTCTGTCAATTTCCCGTATACTATGTCAGCAAGTTACTCCAAAAAAACGAGCTAAGGTACACAAGAATGGAAAAATTTATATATGCTTTGAATATTGAAGCTCACAAATTACGACTGCACTTTCAAGCCCAGCTAGTCGTCGTAGTTACTGACCAACCTATGAAAGAAGTGCTATCCAAAGTAGATACCTCGGGAAGAGTAACAAAGTGAAGTATCAAGCTCGTAGAATTCGGGGTAGACTTTACCCTACGAACAACAATAAAATGATAGGTATTAGCAGACTTCATAGTAGAGTGCTCGTTTGAGAAGGCCAAAGACATAACAGGTAACGCGGGTTATAACTTGATATATCGAATAGCAAAATACCTTGGAAATATTATGTGATGTATGAACATTGATAAAAGTTAGAAGTTTAATAAGACCCATTTTATGATGAGGTATAACATGCTAGCAACTCTTGAATTTTATGTGATGTATGAACATCGATGAAAGTTGGCAGTTCAATTAAACATATTTTATGATAAGGCATAATGTGCTAACAACTCTTAAATTTTATGTAATGTCTAAACATCAATGAAAGTTAGCAGTTTAATTAGATATATTTTATGATGAGTCATAACTTGCTAGCAACTCTTGAATTTTATGGCGAAGTATCATGCGTCCTATATTTTGTACTAAAAATCGTTTTTCGTTTGAAAATCGTTGCTAGTAAATCCACCCGAGAAAGTACACATATAACTGACAACCCAAAAAGTTGGCTAGTTTATGTTGACGGCTCCACAGCCAAAACAGGATCGGGGGCAGGCGCACTCATAGTCGACTCTGACGGCAATGAACTACAATATGGATTATCATTCGGGTTTAAAATATCGAATAACACCGCTGAATATGAGACATTAATCTCAGGATTGCAACTGGAATGACAGTTAGGAACAAGAGATATGATCGTCCACACAGATTCCCAATTGGTAGCGAAGCAAATAAATGACGAATACGATGTAAAATAAATAACACTGAAAAAATATCATGTGATAGCAACCCAACTGCTTGCAGGATTCGACAAAGTCGAGGTTAAACAACTGCAAAGAAATGACAACACATGCGCATACGCCTTGTCAAAATTAGCATCCTCCATAACTATTAAACAAAGAGGAAAAATCTTGCTCGAACATAGGAAAGACTTGAGTTATGATACACCCCAAATACTCTATATGGCCCAAAAGGAGACATGAATGACGCCCATAATCCGCACACTGCAAGGGGAACAAGAAAGCCTGGAAAGAAAAGAGCTCTCAAAGCTACAACATAAGGCCGCGAGATACACCCTACTTGACTGTGTACTATATAAAAAAGGGTTTTCACACCTACTATTACGGTGCCTATCAACATCTGAGGCCAAATACATTATGAAAAATATCCATGAAAGAATTTGTGGAGAACACTTAGGAGGTAGACTACTCGCGCAGAAAATCCTTAGACAATGATACTACTAGCTTACCATGCAGAAAGATGTCCATTGGTTAGTTCGCAAATGCGAGTCTTACCAAGGGAACGCCAAAATCCAACGGAAACCAGCGGAGCCTCTCGAGATCATATCAGGTCCCTGGCCATTTTCAACTTGGGGAGTCGACATCCTTGGTCCATTCCTTATAGCCACAACACAAATGATGTTCATACTAGTGGTAGTAGATTACTTCACCAAGTGGATCGAGGCCGAAGCTTTGGCAAAAATCATATAAAAACAGGTAGAGTCTTTCTATGAAAGTCGATTGTCTGCAGACTTGGGATACCTCGCACAATTATTACGGATAACGAAACAAAGTGTTAGGGAAAATTCAATCAGTTCTGCACTGACCTTCAAATAGATCTAGCTCAAAGTTAGGTAAAAACGCTACAGACCAACGGGCAAGTAGAAGCGATAAACAAAAAAATATTGACAGCCCTCAAGAAAAAAAGTGGGTGAAGCTAAAGGGGCTTAGTTGAAAGAAATATCAAGAATTTTATGGGCCTTACGAATTAAACCTCATTCGGCGATGGGGGAAACAACTTTATCTCTCGTCTATGGCACAAAATTTGTAATCCCTACAGAGATTGTTTTGAGGTCACACAGAGCACAACACTTCGAGGAGGAAGTTAATCAAGGAGCCCTCAGGCTCAACCTCGATCTAATCGATGAACTCAGAGAGACAGCTAAAATTAGAAACACAGTACGCGCCCAACAAGTAGCTCGCTACTATAACTCTAAAGTTAGGAACAAGTAGTTTCAAGTGAGCGACCTCATTTTAAGAAACACCAAAGCTAGCCTACCTGCCTCCCAACGAGGAAAAATGGCTCTAAATTGGGAAGGGCCATATAAAGTGATAAAAAAGATAGGTTATGGAGGATATAAACTAGCAAGAATGGATGACACGATTGTACCACAAACTTAGAATGTTTGAAACCTCAAAATACTATGTATTACTCTTCACCCTATGAATAAAGATCTTTTTCCAATAGCATTTCTGTCATACTAAGGCTCGCAGGTGAAGAGCCACAGCCTTCAACACAGTTAGCGTGACCAAAGCTCTCAGCTATCGTCTTAAGCCTCGTAGGCGAAAAGCCATAGCCTCCAACACAGTTAACGAAAGCAAAGCTCCCAACTATCATACTAAGGCTAGCAGACGAAAAGCCGCAGCCTTCAACATAATTAGTGAGAGCAAAGATCCCAAATGTCACACTAAGGCTCGCAGGTGAAGAGTCGCAGCCTCCAACACAATTAGTTAGAGCAAAGCTCCTAGCTGTCACACTAAGGCTCGTAGGCGAAGAGCTGTAGCCTCCAACACAGTTAGTGAGAGCAAAGCTTCAAGCTGTCACACTAAGGCTTGCAGGTGAAGAGCCTCAGCCTCCAACATAGTTAGTGAGAGCAAAGCTCCCAACTGTCATACTGAGGCTCGCAGGTAAAGAGTCGCAGCCTCCAACATAGTTAGCGAGATCAAAGCTCCTAGCTGTCATATTAAGGCTCGAAGGCGAAGAGTCGCAGCCTTTAACATAGTTAGCAAGAGCAAAGCTCCCAACTGTCACACTGAACCTCCCAGGCGAAGAGCCATAACCTCCAACGTAGTCAGCAAGAACAAAGCTCCCAACTACCATATTAAAGCTAGCAGGTGAAAAACCGCGACTCTAAGCATAATTACCCAAAGTTAAAATCTCACAGCCCTACAATCCTCTAAAATTTTCCCAATACAAAAAAAAGGTTTGTAGAGTCACATTCCCAGCTTATTACTTTAGAAAATTTTCCCAAGTATAAAACAGCTCACGAATCCACATTCGCAGCTCATGATTTTCGAAGATTTTACTTAAAGCCCATATAATTATATAATTATATGACAAGTATAACAAGCTCGCAAAAGATAAATTTCTTCAAAGTAAACTTTCGTTTCACTAAAGAAAATACAAAGAGAAAAACAAATTACAACTCATTTATAATACATTGTCTTCCCCACTAGCACCTTGGACCCGACACTCTCACCTACAGCTTAGAAATAGAACTTACAACATTCTCAAATGTCTTCTTCTTAAAATCCTTCAGGACCCAACACTGTTCCCTGAGCGTACTGTCCACTTGGTCATGGCACTCCCGAATAATCTTGTCCTTTTCGGCTGCGTACTCTTCTACAGCCCCATTCAGCTCAGCCTGCAAAGCTTCCTTGCTCTCCCTTTCAGCGATCAACGCCTGCTCCAACCCGTTAGATTTAACCTCCATGACGGACAAACACTCCCTGAGATCCACTTTTACTTATTAATAATCTTATTCTCCTCCATCATCTTATCGCGTTGCTCAAGAGCCCTTGCCAACTCCACTTTAATCTCAGCGAGCTCCTTTTAACGAGCTTCTTTATACTTCAATCCAACCATCTTGGTTTCAGACAGTAATAATTGCAAATACGAGAAAAGACTCATCGCCGAGGATATGAACACCTACCAACCCCAACAGGTGCTTCATCAGTAATAGGTACAAAATGGGCATTGAGAGACAGTTAGTGGGGTATTTTTGTCAACGGCGATCGACGAGCTCATAAGAGGAATAGATGGCGAGCTCACCTGTGGAGAATTACGAGGATTTGAAGTCCTAGGGACGGTGGTAATAGCGCCAACAGGATCTAACCTTCTTTTGTATCACCGCTCCAGCCCTTCGCTACTTCCTTACTCGAAGAGCTAATGCACACAGCCCCCGCGGTGGTTTTGCACTTTTTGCGCGCTCCGGTAACTAGCGAATCAACATTCATAGCCTCGTTAAGCTCGAGAAAATGATATCCGTCCTACTTAAAGTATCCTTGTAGCCTTGACCGATCCCTACACCAATAATAACCTTGTGATCAGTAGGAGCAGCTAAAAAATTAACCTGTTGGTTACCACCTTCCACACGCGAAGACTCCAAAAGAGCGAATGAGCACAGCCTCTTCTCATAATAACGATAGAAAAAATTTACCGGTTCCTCTGCGCGACCTGTCAATATTAGGCCTAACACATGACAGGAGTAGTGAGGCCACGTGCGCTGCTCAGGAAATGCGCCAACAGAAAGGACAACTTTCTTGCTGTCACTAGGTCTCTACCCGTTATGGCTATAACCCTCCAAACAGTATTGGAAGACATTCCTCACCGTGATCAGATCCTCCAAGACTAACAAGCACCCAATACGAAGTCTTTAGAACTGAGCCATGACTTCGTATGAAGGGAGACTCCGCTGGAACGATCACATATCTTGACTCAGCGAAGACCACCTTATTGGGAACCCAAAGTCATTACCGATTTTGCTGTGAACTTGGATATACTTCTCTCAATTTAGATGAAGGTTCGAGTAGTGGTTCGCGATGATAGTTTTCACCCTCTTGCGATAAGAGAAATAGTAGAACCCCTACGAGTTCTCCCGATTATGGCTTTTCATCTGATATAGATGTAGAAAAACTGCGATCAGGAGAACCTCGTTGCGCTGAGAGCAGTCAATGAAATATGGCATGACTATCCACCAGGTGAAGCTCGAGAGCTAACTAGAGGCAACTTTGTTGTCCTTAAGTATACTACAAAAGAAGGGATGCAACAGCAAGTGGAACCCAGCCTCAAGCACATGGAGAGGGAGCAAGAAACTGTCTTCAGTGGTCTCACACAACCGATACGACCCTTTTGGAATGGAGAACTCGTATGCAAAATGAAGAAGTTTTATCCCTCGGACGGCCAACATTCATCGCAGATCCTCCGACTTGGTGGTATAGGGGTAGAGGTTATCAGTCACTAAAACTAGAGATGATCGTTCTCACGACGAATGGGGTTGAACTATCCGATTTTCAATACCCCTCATCTTCACCATAACTCAAGTAAAAAAAAAAGCAGAAACTATAAAAGAAAAAACAAGGTTTCTAGAAAATTACCTTTGTCATGATTGTAGAAAATACTAAAGATGAAGGATTTATGGTTCAGAGAGACACCCTTTTAAAGAAGAAGTTCCTCTCCCACCTCTTAGACACAAAGAAAATCAACGGCCCAAATACAAACGGACGAAAACAGTTCAATTTTCAATGACTAGATGTGCACAGGCGAGAACCACTCGCAAATGTACCTAGTAAGCTGCATTTAGTGTTGATATGATGGACCTAAGGAGCGCCACTTTATGACACCCTAAGGCCTATTATAAGGGACGAGTAGATTGTTATACATCAATATTCAGAGACCCAAACCCTAGAAAAGATTTGAACCCCCGACCCATGACCTGATCGCAAGGCAAAGCTATAGACCTAGCTCGCAGGATTCCCATGCGAGCTCATAAGGCAAGATTGCAAGAACAAATCCCAGAACTAGCTCGCGAGATAAGGGTATAGGCCCAGGTCGCGGGGATCTAGGGAAGGTCGTAGTCTCACTTCGTATATACCTAAAGAACTCGCTTCACAGACCACATGGGCATGTGTCCAGTGGGTACGGAGCTCGCCTAGAGCGCTAGTCCTAGGAGCAGAAAGGACCGTGTGCTCCGTAGACACTTGCCCAGCAAGCCTGGAGTTCGCAGTGAATGTCAGTACTAGAGGCAATAGAGTCAAGACAAAATAGTGGGACCTTATCATGAGCTGTAATAGTACCATTAATAGACAAAATAGTGGGACCTTATCATGAGCTGTAATAGTACCATTAATGACATGTATAAATACCTTGATACTCATATCAATAAAAAGTAAGCAAAATATTACTCAACAAAACCCTTTCACACTCATGTCACGTCGAGGTACTGTAGAATAAAAAATTGCAAAATCAGATCGAATTTATCGTAACCGATTAGTTAACATGTTGGTTAACTGTATTCTGAAACACGAAAAAAAATATTGGCTTATCAAATTATCTATCGAGCCTTGAAAAAGATTCAACAAAAGACAGAAACAAATCCACTATTTGTTTTATGTCAAGCAATACGTGGAGTAACTCCTGATATAACAGTAAAAGCAAGACGTGTAGTGTAGTAATCCATTTTATAACTTTTTTAATTACCCCTCGTCAAGCCCGTTCTTGACATTTTTAGGTACCTAGGCTAAACAATAAATTGGGCCCCTTTTAAAAAAAATTTATAAAATATAATACAATAAAATAAAAACATATATTAGTAATTTCATTAAAATAATATGTTTTATGACATTAAGCAAATTATATATTTTCTAACAAAATAAAAAAAAATATTTTTCATTCAATCTACTCAAATCTCATCAACTAAAAAAACACAAAAAAAATCATATAAAAAAATAGGTTCTACGAGCATTCCGAGATGCAAAATCATTAATGATAACATCAACATCAACGTTTTCCAGAAAATCCTTCTTGATTGATAAAATTGCCAGACCATTTAACCGTTCTTGTGACACTGACGACCTTAAGTAGGTTTTAATTAACTTTAGCTTTGAAAAACTTCTTTCAGCTAATGGCACAGTCATAGGGATCGTTAAAAAAATTCTATAAGCGATTGAAACTTTTGGATAGCAACCTGCAAATTTGACAAACTCAAGATTTGAGTGGCTGACATTAATTCATTCAATAAAGTAAATTGCAACACTTTTGATTCAGAGAAAAATCATTTAAATCAACATCTGATAAATCACCATGAGAAAAGGTAGAGTGTAAAGTAGCACAACATTCTCTCAATTCCTTTTCATCCAATAACTTTAACTTGTTCAAATCAAACAAAAACCGATAACTACTTTCAAATATTTTTAGTTTCTCAAATCTGCTCTTCAAAGAAGTAATTACTATGTCTACAATAACTAAAAAATAATCAACTCTAAATAATTCATTAGCCGATCGAATTTCTTCATCCTCTTGGTTATTATCATCAAATTATTTTGTTTCTAATAACACGACGCTTTGTTGGAAGGGTAGGCTCTACATTCATATCAAGTGCAATACTTTTAGCAATATTCATACTAGAAGTAAAGCCTTCATCTCTATACTTTCCAAAATATGACAATACACCTTCTAATTGCTTTATGGTGGTGTTAATGCATATAGACTTAGATTGCAATTTCTTGCTCACCATATTTATAGCAAATAAAATTTCATACCAAATTAACATACCAAATAAAAACTCAAAACTCTCAAGTGCATTGACAAAACTCACTACTTCACTCTTTGACTTTGTATCATCACAAGATTCATATAATTTCGACAAAGCCAATCTTATTTGGAGAGTTTGAAATCTAATAGCTTTAACACTTTTAATTCGACTCTCCCAACGAGTATTAGATAAAAATTTCACAGTTAATTCAGGGACATTGTCAAGCAAAATTTTCCATCTTTTTGCAGAACTAGAAAATAATGAATATATGCGTTGAACAATTCCAAAAAATGAAATAGCTCTAATGCAAGAATGTGTCATATCACTAAGAGTAAGATTCAGACTATGACAAGCATAAGACATATATAATGCTCTCGGGTTTATTTCAAGAAATCGATTTTGAACACCTTGGTGCTTCCCTTTCATATTGGAACCATTATCATAACCCTGACCCCTTACATCATCAACACTAAGATTAAGTGACTTCAAAACATCTTGTAATTCATTAAAAAGTCTCAATCCAGATGTATCATCTACCTTTAAAAACTCAAAAAAGTACTCCTTATTTTTTATTTTATTAGTTGGCATATTCACATATCGTGCTATTAGAATCATTTGTTCTTGATGTCCAATATCAGGGGTACAATCAAGAATTATAGAAAAATATTCTGCTTCTTTGATGGTCTTAATTATAAAACTTTTAACACTATCTACCAAAAGGGAAATCAATTTATTTTGAATTTTATGCCCAAGATAATGATAATGAATTTCACGGTTTTAAATGCTTCTAACATGATCGTGCATTATCACATTGAATTTCACAATCATTTCAATCAATCCCAGGAAATTACCATTGCTATTTTGGTAGAGTTTTTCATTGGATCCTCGAAAAGCCAAATTATGAGTAGCAAGACATTTCATAGCTAAAAATATTCTAAGTAAAACTTGCCTCCATCGCTCTTTCTCTTTCATAATCTGTTCTTGCAAACTTTTATCAATTGTTTCATTTTTATCGAACCTTACTCTCATTTCGTTCCAAGTATTCATATTAGTCACGTTCAGCACTATTTTCATGTTTGAGCGTCTCACTAATATGCCTCCAATCACTTAAACCCTCATTTGCTAACAAACTTTTGTTACTAATAGATTTGAACAACTTACAACAAAAACAAAACACTTTGTCAACATGTTTGGAATAAACCAACCATTTTCTATCGCTAATCTCACCATTGCTCAACTTCCTAGAAAAATAAGCATATGGAAAATGTCTATTATTATTATCGAAAGGAAAATCAAGATTCATTTCTCTTATAGGCCCCTTTTCAACAAATATGCCCCTTGTTTTGTTATCGAGATTAACCTAATTTCTAGGATCATAAATATCCAAATAAGGAATTATGTAACGCCCTGAATAATTTATTTCTGTTTCTGTAAGTATCTGACACAAATATCTGTCTGCTTCAGTGGTTAAGTGTTCTAGGTGTGTTTGAGAGGTCTCGGGTTCAAGTTCCACTTTTGCCAAATTTTGTTATTTTTGGTTTAAGCCTTACTTTTGTCGATTGGGCTTATATAAAATTTTCTATTAATCCATGTCAGAATGAGTCTGTTGCTTCGAGTGGTAAGAGGGTTTGTTGTGTTGGAGGTCCTGTGTTCGAATCCCTGCATTAGCGAGGGTGTCAATTTTTGTTTCGGTTGAGGGATAATGGTTCGGTGGAACTGAAACTCTGAAGTTGTTGGATGAGAATCATCTTGTGAGATAGTGGGGGTGGTTTGTTAGTGGGATAATGGGGGGAGTTGGGATATTATTTTATTATTTTATTTTATTTTAATTTTTTTCTCTCTCTTCCAATTTGCACTGTTTCTGAAGTTCCCTTTCTCCCTTCTCAATTCTCTTCTGTTTCTCTCAAAATTTTACTTCACATCTCTTGAGTTCTCATCATCGTATCCGTAAAAATCGTTGATTTCCCGTCAAGTTCTGGTAAGTAGGGTTTTATAAGTGGTTTTGTCTTTGTGTGATTGTCTCTGTCTTTTCGAAATTTGGTGTGGTAGTTTGTGTTGGGGGTTTTGATCGTTAAGGATTCTATTTTAGTAGGAAAAGGCGCTGAATCACTGAACGTTGCTTCAACGACGTAAATCGTGTGTGTAGTTGTTTCGTTGGTGGTAAGTTTGATTGTGCCACTCAGTTTTTGAGTTAATGAGAGCATAAATGGTTGCTAATAAGTCATTGGAATGTTATTTTTAGGTTTTGGTGGGCTCGGGATTGCTGTAGCATCTAAACCAAAATAGGTGTGTACCCCTTACGCTAAAAATTGAGTTTCGATGAAAGCTGAAAGTGCAAACTGTTGACGCCACACGGGCGTGTGGTCGTCAGTGTGGTTGGTCGTGTACGAAGACACGGCTGTGTGTTTGATGAGGGCATGGCCGTGCGCAAGACACGACCGTGTGGTGATGTGGGTGTGGCCGTGTGGGCCACACGGGCTAGGCCAACTTGGGCGTGTGGGCCCATACAGGCGTATGGGTTTTGGGCCAGGTCGTGTGGGCCCATAATTCTGAAATTTTCCTTAGGGTCACACGGGTCGCTCCAATCGACTGTGGGCCTACCGTAGGGTCTGTAAGGGCTAACCAAACCTAGATTATATGATTTGATATTCTGATAGTATACTCTGAGTAGGACGCTATTATGCATGTCTAACTATTCTACTATATGTATATCTGATATCTATACACATGCATGATAAGCATGTTATATCTGTATCTGTATTTGTATTCTGTATCTATTTTTGGGGTGGGATTTGTATATGTGGAGGAAGTTTTCTGTATGGCGATCATCGCCTATATTCTGGCAGCTTGGCTGCATATTATCTGATATGTGTAGTAATGGCACGATATGGTGTGTAGGGTTGGGTGGGTGTTTTTAACCCCACATGGTGTGATGGGATGGTCAGAGTTGGTGTGTAGAGGATGGGGGTAGGATTCTGTTTATCTGTTCTGCATAATTGTTTCTGATATTTGTATCTGAAAAAGGACTTAAGTCCGAATATGTATTTGACTGTATATGAGACTACTGTATGTATTGCATGACTATTTCTGTTGGGTTACACACTGAGTTTACGAAAACTCACATCTATTTGTCTGTTCTGTTCAGATAATCCACAGACTTAGGCGGATCGGTGCTACGGAGCCCCTCGGTGACCACGAGTTCGTACTGATTAAGTTTATGGTTTTTATTCTGTTTTAATTCAAGTTTATTTCTGGAGTTTTGTAATAATTGGACTCTCCGGACTATTTGGTTTGATTTTGGGATTTGGATTTTCGTTTTAGTATTTTATTTGCGACAGATATCTAAAAACCATGGTTTTTACGCAAACAAAAGTTTTTCTGAAAATACAAACTGGATTTTCGAAATAAAACGGTTTTTATAAACTTCCGCTGTAAATATGTTTGGCAACTAAACCTATTAATTAACATTTTCGATATTGGTTATAAAAGAATATGAGATAATAAGCTGAAATGTTTTAACGTAACAACTCCGTTCTCAAAACCCTACCTTGTAACACCTCCAAATTCGGCCATAACGTCTAGGCCGGGTTTGGGGTGTTACAAATTATTTGTTCTTCATCAATGCTAATATCAGGAGGACTTGTTTATTCTTCATTAAGATCAAGATTTTCAATATTGGACACATTTGGCACATCATTAGACTCATTTAGATCATTAATTTCATCATTCTCATGGACATGCAAATTTCATTTTGATTAATCCAAATTTTCATTAAAAAATACTTTTTTAAAAATAAATTTATCAATAGCACATTGCTGTGATTTTTTTAACTCTTCAGCATGTTTTTTCTTTTTTCACTTCCAGATAAATGTTTCTTAGACAACATTATATATAAAATATAAATCAGATACTCAAGTAATACAAGAAAATATAACAATAGCACCTGATTGAAGAATTCCAAGTTGAATATTTGCTTTTACATTTGCTAGATCCAAAAGTCAAATCGAGTCATTGAAATTCTGTAAATATAATTATAAAAATCAATTACAAATAGACATTGTAATTAACTAAAAAATTAAATGAAATGTAAATAAAAAATTAAATGAGTAACAAAAACATAGCCTCAAGTAAAAAATTAAATGAAACATAACATCAAGGAAACTTTTTTAATAAGACAATGGTATAATACTTCATACTTTAAACTATTGCTCTATAAACTATAGCAGGCTGGCTTCACCTTCTCATTTAATTTCAAATATCGAGACTCCACCAAATCCCACCATATTATATATATATATGACTGTTGATGATGATAATGATGATATGATATCAAATTGACAAATTCAACCTCGTACCATATATATCAAAGACGAAATTAAAAACTATATAGTTCCTCACTTCCCCTTATTATAATATAAAAAAAAAGTTAAAAAGAAAAAACATGAATAAAACCCAACTCAAAGGTTATTCCCTTCCCCAAGAATACTAAAAGCTTAGAGTAAAAACACAACCCAGAATCTGTATAACATTAGGAAGAAAAATACAAAAACAAATGGCTAGTTGTCGTACTATTCTTTCATTTACAAGAAACAATACCCCTTATTACAAGATTCGCTCGAGTTGGATCAGTTTAAAACCAAACCAATAGCATGTAGTTCCCCAAGAATACTAAAAGCTTAAAGTAAAAACACAACCCACAATCCTATCACCTCTTTATTTCCCGATTCTTTTTTATCTTGTTTCTAATGCAAAAATAAAACTGTTGATTTTTTTTTGGCTTTAATAGTAGGGGTTGGAAGTTGGGATGTGAGGGTAGGGGTGTTCAATCGGTTAACCGACCCGAAATTACATTAACCGAATTAACCGATCTTTTAAAATTTTTAACCGTTAACCGAATCAAAATTTTTTCAAAAAAATTAACCGAACCGAAATTTTTTCGGTTAATTCGGTCGGTTAACTGAATTAACCGAAAATTTTATGCTTTTTATTTTTGGTTAAAAATTACCCGAATGTGATAATTATTTAAAAAATAAAATATGTTATTATTATTAGTTTTTTGCCCAAAAAAACACATTCATGTATTGATTGAATAAATAAAGTACTGCAGTATCAGCAACAAAGAAAAAACACCAATGAATCATCAGAGGAAAATAGGGTGCCTAACAAAATTAAAAGAGCAGACATAAAATCAACTCTATCAATATTAGGCCGAATCCAAAATTAGGCAACAGGTGGAGCTGGCAAACCATTATTTTCCAAAATAAACACCAAAGAAGATGGTGGGTGATGAATCTAACCCTCCAAATACATTTCCACTGTAGCATGCTTAGCTGCCCAGTTCGCAGGCCGCAACTTTGTTGAGTAGTAGATTTTATTCTACAAATGACCCCATTAATATCTACATACTTACCGCCAAGAATAACCTCGCACTTCATTTTCTAAATAAACCCGCATATAAAAATCATCCTAGTGGTAAGACCAAAATGATATTATTTTATTCACTAAAAATCATTACAGCAAACATAAATTTCAATTTATTGTATTAGACATTAAACATTAAACTGTTTATTCTTGTATTAGAGATATAGCTAGGTAAACTATTTGCATAAGCATAATTTATGGTGTTAAGAATAAAAAATACACACGCAATGAATAATATATACATCTTTTATTTTATGTGCATGAGCTGCTTCATTAACCTTTAAACACCAAATTTAAAAAGAAAATAACTTGACAGGTTAACACATCATCAGTTTGCCTATATATCAACATTCAATGAAGAATCTGGAGGGTACGAAATGGAATCTCGTATAAAAATACAGAATGAAAGGTTGCCACAGGGTTTTTTAAAAGGGGAGAAGAAAATACAGAAGTTGGTTTTAAAATAGAAGTTGCAGACTTGCAGATGGTGAAAGTACCTCAACTCGCGATGGTGACCCGGTAGACGCCGGAGTGCCGAACGGAAGGTGGTTGCTGGCTGGCCTGGCAAAAATTTTGGGAGTTTTCTATTAGGGTTAGGGATTTGAAGTTGAAGAAGGTTATGTATTTTTTTTTCTGTCGTGTCTGTTACTTAACTTAGTGTAGAGTTGGGTTTAATTTTATTTTTAGTTTTAGTGTAGAGTTGGGTTGGATTGGGTAATTGGGTTGGGTTTAGATTGGGTTTAAGGATTGGGCTTAGGTTAGGTATTAAATAGTGGACCTATTTATGTATTATTATTTTATTTATTAATTTTTTCGGTTAAACCAAAAAAATTCGGTTAACCGACCGGTTTCGAACTGAATTAACCGTTAACCGAAAAATTACAAAATAATTAACCGACCCCCGACCGAAAAAATTTGGTTAACCGACCGATTAACCGAATTCGGTCGGTTAACCGAATTTTTTCGGTTTTACCCGAATTTTGCACACCCCTATATGAGGGAGGGTTGGAGAAGTCAAAGAGTTGGAGATGAAGCAGGGAAGAATTAAAAGCACTTTTATTTTATGCTTTTTTTTCTTGCCTATTACGAAAAGTTCATGAGAAAAGCTAAATTTTTTTTTCAGAAAAAAATTTTTTGGGCCCCTTCCAACTTTGGGCCCTAGGTAGTTGCACTCCTAGACTACCTCCAGGGTTGAGCCTACCCCTCGTGAGAAAATAAGATGATCTCACAAACAAAGAAAGTGTATAATACAAAATAACATAAAAGTAGATCCATTCCATTTTTAAAAAATTCTTTGAGCCCGGAGGCTAAAGAAAAAGTGATAAAAAAAGGTGATGAAAAATTTTCTATTTTTATAGCTAGTTTCCTAGTTAGAATTGATATTGTTCGTACCTATTGAACAATCTAATATGAGTAACTCGCTATTCACTCGAGGTATCGGCCATAATAATTATGTAGGAGAGATGGTCGAGTGGTTCAAGGTGTAGCATTGGAACTGCTATGTAGACTCTTGTTTACTGAGGGTTCGAATCCCTCTCTTTCCGCACTGATCGCCTTTTTTGAAATTTTTAGATTTTTAAATTTTATATATAAATTATAATGTATTATAAATTTGGTGTTCACATTATATAACATTCACCCCTTAGACTAAATTGTGTTTCATATAATTCGCCCATTTAAACCATAAGGTTATACTTTATATTAACAAAATATTTTTTTAGTTTTTAAATAACTTTAATAATAATAAAATATTAATGTATGGTGGGTCTTGAAAGACTAAACTTAGAGGACCAATATGGACTTAAAATCCAAATTGCAGAATTAATTGATTTGGCTCATACACATACATATTAGGTTAGTGACTTTCCTGCATTTTGATTTGTATGTCTTGCTAAGGAATTATCTTCCTCTGGTGCTGACATTGCTGAGAGAAAACGAAAGGAGTTTGATGCCGAGACTGAGAGCATAGAGTAAAAAAATACAAATAATCTTCCTCTCAGCTCTTTATGTAAAAGACATCTAGGTAAATATTTTTGCATAAATTATGTTCTTTATTTATTTGACTTTTTTTTTTATTTTTCCTAATATGTTGTTGTTTAATATATTATTACTGTCTTCAGGTTTTTCGATTAAATTATGGTCAATAAAAAGATCGAATCTTTTTTCAAGAAAAGGGTGTCAAAAAATAATAATGATTAATCTGTTCCTCAACCTTTTATTAATAGTGGAGAAAAATAAAATATCAGATCTTCCCAAGCTCCTAAACGCGATATCAAGTCTTCCCAAACTCTTGAGCGAGATATCAGGTCTTCTCAATCCCAAGATCTTGAACGAGATATCGAGTCTTCCCAAGATCTTGAACGAGATATCAGACCTTTTCAAGTTCCTGAACGTCTTAGTAAGGTGCTGAAAGTCGAAATAAATGAGTTTGATGCTTCTTCTTTAGAGCGTGATCTGGGACTTCAAAAATATTTTTGGGATTGCCCTCCAAATCAAGAGGACGAAGTCCGTTGACCTTATATTAAGCTTGGGCCATATCAACCAATTCCTCCAAGTGAGGCTCCAACATCTCCTCAGTATATTGATAAGAATGGATGTTGATTTCTCCCATCTTGGTACAAGTTATTCCTAGATTGGCTCGATTATTCACCAAGTAAGAATGTTGCATATTGCGTTCCTGGTTTTCTCTTCAACAAGCCATTTAGGCGTCATTGAAATACTTTTACAAGCCAAATATTTCAATCATGGAAGAAAGTCAATGAAGGATCTAAATTTCCTTTTGTTAGTCATGTGGGTAAGGATGCAAATTCTTTACACAAGAATGTGTTAAACCAAACTTTATTTGATAATATGTTTTTATATAACAAATTAAAGTGTTTTTGAGTAAAAGTTAAAGTTGAACAAAATTGGAAAAAAGATAAAATCAAGTTAAAATGGTTTCAATTGAGTTAAACATTTTCAATCATGTTAAAATTGTTTTAAAACAAGTTAGTATTGCTCCAGGTAAAAAAGTATTGATACGTTTTGGCTAAGTATCGATAGTTTTCAAAATATCAATACCCATTCTAAAACCGATATCAAATTGACATTCTGTTTTCAATCAATTACAAAAAGTAACGATACATTTTCAAAAAGTATCGATACATTTTACCAAGTATTGATTAATTGTCTTTGGTATCGTTGTAAACTATTTTTAATGGTCACTAAATTAGATATTAAACGCTAATAATATCGATACTCGTAGAAAAAGTATCGATACCTTTTGTTGTAGGTGAATTTTATGATCTGCTATTTTCATCTCCAACGACTCTATTCATGTTTCCAACAACTACAACGGTTGAAAATAAATTAGAGGGTATAAATACCATCTTCTAAAGGTCCTACAACAAGAACAGAGATCATCAAGCCTGAAGATCAATCAATACAACCTTAGTGCTTGTTAATTATGACTCCTATTTTAGTCAAATTTGAGAAGTAATCTTCTAGTTAAACTCTGTTTATTTGTTTCAATCAAACACTGATTAGTTAGATTATTTTATTATTATTTGACCTATGAATTTAGCCTATAAATAGGCTCTTTTACAATCTTAGAAAATACACCCATTAGATATTAGAACTCATAACACATTTAGAGAATTTTGTGTTTACGTTTTGAGGGTTCTTTGTTTTCGGGTTTTCGAGGTTTAGTTTTATCTCCATCTTTTGTACTCTTCGTTCTGTTGCCATTATAGTAAAATTATCTTTTCCCGTGGTTTTTTATCCTCTTTTGAGGGATTTTTCCACGTTAAATTTGTGTGTCCAGTTTCTCAATTTATTCCGCTACTTTTACTTGTTCATTGCTTAATCGGGTCGATCCTAACAAGTGGTATCAGAGCTAGTTCAATTTTTATAGATCAGCCCATTCAGATATGTCAGCAACAAGGTTTGAAATTGAGAAGTTCGATGGTGAGACAAATTTCAATCTGTGGCAAGTTCGGATGATGGCAATTCTAGTTCAAACCGGCTTAAAAAAGGTTGTTACCAGGAAAAAGCCTAAGAATCTAAATCAAACAGAATGTGAAGAGCTTGATGAAAAGGCTTTGTCTGCAATCCAGTTGTGCCTCGCGAATACGGTATTGCAGGAGGTAATGATGGAGAAGACCTCATCTACCTTGTGGAAAAGGTTAGAAACTCTTTATGCGACTAAGTCTGTGGCTAACCGTTTAGTGTTGAAACAACGTCTATTTACGTTTCGCATGAACGAATGTGAGCTTCTTAGAGATCACATCACTCAATTCATTACTCTTTTAAATGATTTAAAGAATGTTGAGGTTCATATTGACGATGAAGATCAAAGCTATGCTATTATTGTGCTCTTTACCCCCTTCATACAAGTCTTTCAGGGAGACCTTGATTTATGGCAGAGACAAACTCTCGTTTGAAGATGTGAAGGGTAATTTGTTGAGTAGAGACAAACTCGACAATGAGCTTCATTTGGATAGCAAGGCAGATAGGCAAGCTTCCGTTTTGATAGCATCAAAGAAACGAGACAAAATGTGTTGCTATTGTAAAAAGTTAGGTCACGTCAAAGCAGATTGTTATAAACTGCGAAAGAAAAGAGCTGCTGAGAGTAACGAGGAAGATGTAGCTGGTGCTAATTTGGACGATGAAAGCGGCGATGATTTCTTGTTAGTGTCAACGAGCGATAACTCTAAGCTCACGGCCGAGTGGGTCATAGATTCGGGATGTTCTTTCCATATGTGTCCCAATAGAGAATGGTTCTCCACATACAGTTCGGTTGAAGGAGGAGTTGTGTGCATGGGAAACGATTCATCTAGTAAGGTAATTGGTATTGGTACTGTTAAAATTAGGATACACGATGGGACAATTAGGACACTCTCAGATGTCAGGTATGTACCTGATTTACGAAAGAATCTCATCTCCTTGAGTATTTTAGACTTGAAAGGATGCAGAATCAACATCGAGTCGAGCGGTATTAAAGTATCTCGTGGAGCTCTCGCTTTGTTAAAAGGTAAAAAAGCGCGCGATCTTTATATTCGGAAGGTTCTATAGTGACCGGTGAAATCGGACGCCCTCGTCTGCTACATTCAGTCGAAGTCAACTCATTTAGAGCGGAGGCAACTTGGTCATAGGAGGGAAAAAGGTATAACTGTTTCGTTGAAGAGAGGTTCTCTTTTGGATGCAGGTTTTGAAAAGTTAGGGCATCAGTATTCGTGAAAATCAAACCCGGTTAGTTTTGATTTGGCGAGTGTACAAGTCGAAGGCTAGAAGTCTTCCAGCCTAAGCACACGATTTGACTCAGTTAATTCCTGCATGGTTCGTGATAGGCTCGTGGCGGGCTTTGGCAAAGATGGCATTGTGGAAATATGAGTCAAGGTGGAGATTTGTTAATTATGACTCCTATTTCAGTCAAATTTGAGAAGTAATCTTCTAGTTAAACTCATTATTTGTTTCAATCAAACACTCGATTAGTTAGATTATTTTATTATTATTTGACATATGAATTTAGCCTATAAATAGGCTCTTTTACAATCTTAGAAAATACACCCATTAGATATTAGAACTCATAACACATTTAGAGAATTTTGTGTTTACGTTTTGAGGGTTCTTTGTTTTCGGGTTTTCGGGGTTTAGTTTTATCTCCATCTTTTGTACTCTTCGCTCTGCTGCCATTATAGTAAAATTATCTTTGCCCGTGGTTTTTATCCTCTTTGGGGTTTTTTTCCACGTTAAATTTGTGTGTCCAATTTCTCAATTTATTCCGCTACTTTTACTTGTTCGTTGCTTAATCGGGTCGATCCTAACAGTGCTTAATTCTTTCATACCTTTCTTGTAAACTTTAGTGAGCTTTCATTGTTATTCTTTAGCTCATGTGCCTTATTGTTTATTTATGCTTAATTGGAAAACATTCTAATCTTGTAATGATTACTTCTTAGTTTGTCATTTGTATTTACTCTTTGAGAGGGTTGAGTCTTAAGGATTGGGTAAAAACCTTAATAGAGTTGCAATCTTAAGATTTTATGTAGAAATCTTAATGGAGATTGTAAGGTTAAACCTTATCCTCAAAGGTTGATCAAATTAATGAATTTGAAAAAATCCTTAGTTATGAAAAGCTAAGGTAGTAGAGTAGTCAATTGGGCCCGAACCACTCTAAATTCTTGTGTTCAATTTTCTATCCTTTCTCTCTAACTTTCCTAATTTTTTTTAAAAGACAATTCACCCCCCTTTTGGAAATTTTGGTTTGATCATTTAAGCTAACATAATGCAATGAAAAATTATCTCGATCTTCAGAATTCCTTACAAAATATTGAGAGGATTAGTGAGAAACAAATTTCTGAACAAGTTGAAAGAAATCGAATACAGCTCAAGGTGTCAATAGATGTTGTCAAGTGGCTTTTATTTCAAGGTTGTGCCTTTAGGGGACGCGATGAAGAGCAAGATTCAAGAAATTGAGGTAGCTTTCTTAAACTAATAAAACTCTTAGTTTCTTATAATGAAGATGTGGGGGCAATTGTCTTAGAAAATGCCCCTCAAAATGCACAGCATGTCAGTCTGACTATTCAGAAGGACATTCTTTCTATTTTTGTGAGTAAAATATAATGATTCATTCGGGAAGAGATTTGAGATTCAAAGTTTTGCATTAGTGGATGAAGCTTACGATGAGTCAAAGAAAGAACAAATGGCAATTGTATTGTGATTTGTTGATAAATAAGGATTTATACGTGAACGATTCTTTGATTTGGTTCATGTAAAGGACACCACATCGTTAGCTTTGGAGAAGACAATCTGTGAAGTTCTTTTACGCCATTACCTTAATGTAGATGATATTTGTGATTAGGAATATGATGGTGCAAGTAATATGCGTAGCAGATGAAACAACTTACAAGCGTTATTAGCTAAAAAGTGTCGATTTGCATACTATGTTCACTGTCTCGCTCGCCGTCTCTAATTAACTCTAGTAGCTGCATCCAAGGAGGTTATTCATATTTGTTAATTTTTTTTCATACTTGGCTAGTATAATCAATTTGGTAGCTTCTTCAAGCAAGCGACATGATCAATAAGAGACACTGAGGCATCTCATATCGCAAAGTTGATTGACAGTGGTGAGCTTGAAACTGGAAAAGGGAAAAAATCAAGTTGGTACTCTCTCAATAGCTTGATGAGGATGTTTGATTCCGTCTATGTTGTATTACAAGATATCATCAAGTCCAACAACCTTACTCAAATGAGTGAAGCTGATGGAATATATGATGCAATAACATCCGTTGTATTTGTTTTCATCTTACATTTCATGATTGAGATGCTTGGAATCACTGATGATCTTTGTCAAACATTGTAATTTAAATCGCAGGATATACTAAATGCGATGAAGCTGGTGTCATAAACTAAAACACTTCTCTAGAAATTCAAAAAACATGGGTGGGGCCCTTTGTTTGAGAAAGTGAAGTTATTTGGTAAAGATCATGAGATAGAAGTCTCCAATTTAAATGCTCCGTACAAATCTGGTCGATGTCAGTCTCGCATCCAGAGAGATAACCTCATAATTGACCGCCACTACTGATTTGATATATTCATTACTGGTATCGATTCATTGCTAACAGAAATGAATTCTCGCTTTAATGATGAGGTAATGGAGTTACTTGCTCTTAGCTCCGCTTTGGATCCATACGATAATTACAAAGCTTTTCAGATGGAAGAAATCTGCAAGCTTATGAATGATTTTTATCCGAATGATTTTACTAAGCAAGAAAAGCTAAAAATGAAGATTCAATTGGAGCATTTTCAACTTGATGCTCATCAAAGCACGGAGTTGTAAAAAACTTCTATAGTTGCCAAGTTGTGTCAAGTACTAGTTAAGACAAATAAGTCGAGTATTTATCCTCTTCTTTATAGAATTATTTGTCTTATGGTCACTCTTCTCATGTCTACTGCAACAATTGAACGAGCATTTTTAGCCATGAAAATTGTGAAGACAAGGCTTCACAACAGAATGGAGGATGATTTTCTTTCAACTTGGTGGCTTACATCAAGAAAGATATAGTTGAGAAGTTTCAACAGATTCTATCATTGATGAGTTCGATCTTACGAAAAAGGAATGGGTGCAATTTAGGATGCCTAGTATTGAGAAATAGAACTAAGGTCAAGTTTTTTTAAAATTTAATTTTTGGAATTATAATGATATTTATAAAACTTTTAGTATAGTATTAGTTATTCTTTTTTTGCATATTGGAAAGAAATATTTAATTTTATATAGTGTAATTTTTTTCTTTTAATTTTTTTACAGTTAAATCGTTCATGCTTTTAAAAAAAAATAAAATTGATTTGTTTGATAAGGAAAAAAAAGTATCGGAGAATATTGACACTTTTTTACGTTAAAAAAAGGTCGTTTGGATTTAGTGTTGGGGTATGCCAAGAGACCAATCATGAGATGATTGTAATCACATATTCATTTTACCCTATTTGTTAATATAAGACATTATCATTGTTATTTCAGTTTCTTTTTATGTGTGTAAATAAACTGATTAATAATAAAGTCCTAAGAATAATAAGATTATTCTTAAAAGGTCCTTAGTCAAGTATTATTGTGGGCTTGGATAATAATAATGCATTGAGACTAATGTGTAGTTGATTGATGACAAAGTGTTGTCATTGACATAAGGATATCAAAATCAATACATGAGTATGTGTTAGAGAACAACATACTGGACTGACCCGCTATTAATATATTTTTTGGGTTATTTTGTATTTGTCACAATATTACTCATAGTGATAACTATGTATATGATCCTCAGACTTGATATCATCATTATCCCAACATCGTGAGTCATATATTTTGATACAATTAAATGTCTACATAATAGGTTGTACTATAAAGACTGATGTTGAGTATGCCACAATCTGTGTAATGAGATATGATTGATCAAGATAGGGTTTGTACCTCTTACATAATGAGAGCAATATCTTAGGTCACTTAATGGAGTGAGACTAGAAATGCATGACTATGGTCAATTAAGTTGATATGAGATATCACATTTATTTGTTTATTATAGCCTACTCAGAATATCAAGAAATATGAGATTGGACTATACAAGTGTGACTATTCCATGACTTGTGTCCAATCTAGATATAAAGGATAAAAGGATATAATACATGAAAAATTTATCACAGAGTTGAATCACGACTTTTTGTAACTTGGGTAGCAATGATGCATTGCTAGATGCCACTCATTTCTTGTAATATTAGAAATGTTCTAGTATTACTACTAGCATTACAAGAGCCTACAAGGTCACACCCTATGATTGAAGCGAATAGAATCCAAACACAGTTGGTATTGTGTTTAGCTGTCACATGAATTAAATTAATTATTAATTTAATTTAATTTGATAGTTAAATATTAAATGTATTATATGTACAAACTTGTTGTACGCAAATAGAGAACATGGTTAAAATTAATATATAAATTTGATTCATATAAAAATATTAACTGAATATAGTTTACTGAAATTATTAAAATATATAGTTGTAATAATAATTTTGGTCAAAGATAAAAAAATATGGAAGTTAATATTCTTTTGGAAAGAATATAATGTTTTAATACTTTCCATATGTTTTTTTAAAAAGGAAATGTAATAATTCAATTTTTTATTATATGATATTAAAGAAAAAGGAATAGAATCCCTTATAGTGTGCATGTTACCAAGTAAAAGAATAAAGGAGTCTAGCAGCCAATTTTAATTATTCTCTCTAAAAAAGTTTAAGGAGATTTTTTGTTGTTCGTTTTTTATTAGGTAGAGCTACGTAGAGACCGAGACGATTTTGTTGTGGCTTGGGATCGACATTGCACAAGAAAATCAAATCGAAAAGGTATATCTTCAACCCTGTTTCAACCCAATTTGTTCCTTGTACTTGGATCCATGGTTGTTGATTGCCAAAATAATTTTACCGTTACACCACGGGGCGTATCGGCGTTGAAACATTTAGAAGTTTCACCCCCCTTAGAGTAAAATCCTGGATCTGCCCATGGTCTTAGAGTTTTTTTTTTAAAAAAAGTTAGAATTCTACTATTAGTACATGTATTTTGTGAAAATTTTGGAATTAATCCTTGTACTTCAATTCAATTAATTTTAGTCTTTGTATTTTTTGACTTAGTCAATTGTAGTTTACCCTAAATAGTAGCAATTAAATATGTTCGATTAAATTTAATTACTAATAGTATATTATGTGTACAATTATAAATATAATTCATATTCTCTAATTAGATTATTCTATATTCCTATATTTTTTTAAATTTAAAATTTCAGTATCACTACAGGAAAATAGACTTTTTGCGGCATTTTTTTTTGCCTTAAGCAGCGCTTTTAAGCGCCGCTAAAACTATTTACGGCGCTTTTACAAGCGCCGCAAAAAACGTCGCTATAAGAAATGCCGCTAAAATTTGCGGCGTTTATTTTAAAAAACGCCGCTAAAGATCATGACTTTTAGCGGCGATTTTTAAAAAACGCCGCTAAAAGTCTTGCTCTTTAGCGGCACTTTTATAAAAAACGCCGCTAAAAGTCTTGCTCTTTAGCGGCAAAAGCGCCGCTAAAAAACAAGACTTTTAGCGACGCTTCCTTAAAAACGCCGCTAAAAATCATATCTTTAGCGGTGCTTTTACAAAAGCGCCGCTAACGGTCATGAAAAATAAAAAAAAAAAAATTATTAAAACGCCACAAATCCATTCCCAAAAATTAAAATGGCTATTAGATGTCAATTTCCAATATACATGTCAATGCATAATACATACATAAACAAATATGAGCAAAGCATATATATGTTATGTATATATTTCCTATGACAGATTGCTTGATATTTAATCTTTGAGAATTATTAGCAAGTAGGCATGTGTGCATCCATAATGTGTCACCGGCCTGGAACCATCTACTGCAAATATCCTTGCTACAAAACTGTCATACATGTGCAAAATTACAGGTCAAGTCACAAACATATACACAATGGAGAATTGAGATGATGATGCGGGTTCAGAAGAGATAAGAAGGAACTAGATCTCACAAACCTTGGACTAGAGAGCTTAGTGGCTAAAGTTGATGGGGCATTCCGTGTTATTGCACATAATGTTTCTCTTTGCATTACCATGAACTTCGGGTGGGCGATGAGACGTTTTAAAAACATGTTGTGAGACACTTGTTACAAAGTATGACATGTCATTACAAGGATAAAACAGAAAATTTGCACTTACTGATGGATTCAATTTATCCACGATCATTTCTAGCAAATTGCTATCACTAACCATTGCATTACATCCAAAAATTAGGATACACATGATCATCAACACCTACTAACCGAACCAAAACCTGTGAAAAGGCACAAACTTATATCAAATTTCACCCAAAAATATTTAATGAAAAACCATATGAAACCCATCACGCAATAAAATAACAAAGAATATCTTGGTTACCTCCATGATGGAAGTGATTCCTATCAAATCAACCAGTTTGGCGCAACACCTCTTGATGTGTCTCATAACAAATTGTCTCAATAAATCCCTATAAATAGATTAAAAAATATATTCTATCTTTTGTAGTTAATGGATCATAAACTACCAACAAGCTCAACTTTGTCATGCAAATTACTATGTTTACAGCATTTTACCATGCCAAATCCAGAGAACCAGCTCACTAGAGAAAAAGGTTTAGATAAAGTCCACAAAATTTATTACAACACTAATTAAGCATGTTTAACTATGCTTACAGATGAAAATTTTTATAGCTGGATCATGCATGTCCATGTCAAATAAACCATGCAAAGCTCAATTTTGGGAACAACGTAAAGTTCAAATCGGAGGTGCAATTCATAGAAGAAGCTTACAACATATTTGCAAGAAGTCTAAGTGATAAAAGCTTTACTTACTTGGACGTAGTGCATAAGTGGAATAGTCTTCCGTAGCATGAGGCATATAACAACCTAATGTCCAAAGGAAATGGAATGTATCAAGTGGTGATAATAAGCAAGTAGTAGTCATAGAAAACATGACATAAAAAACACACAGAAAAAATCAGAACATGAACAACACACCTTGCTGAAATAACCAACTAGCAAAGCACTATGAGAACGGTTCGGTTCCAAGAAGGAGAAAAGCAAGTTCATGAACTGCAACAAAGAAAAAAGCATATGAAACAAAATCATATCAATTTCCATAACTAAAGTCTTCAGAATAACATCAATCTCACATTTAAATATCTCGTAGGCAATGAATGGGAACCCATACCTCTTCATCCTCAATTAAAGTCTTTAGAATAACATCAATCTCACATGTAAATATCTCGCATGCAATGAATGGGAACCTACACATTAGGGTCTATAGTTTTGTTAAACGATGTTATAATGGACAGAGGTTGAAATTATTGCACTGCATTGGTGTTATTATTAGAGTTCAAAATTATGAGTTGTAAGGATCTAACCATTATATTTCAAGTCCAAAGGCTGGGGAATTAAAATATAGGGAGAAGCTACTTAAGAAATGAAATACAAATATAATTTTCTATAATGGGATAAAAAGAAGAAGAAGTAAGATGTGACCGTCATCTCATGCTGGCATTTTACAAACAATACCAAAAAGAAAAATTAATACTTTTAACAACCAAAAGCTCCAAAGGTGCACCTCAGTCTCTTATGTACTTCAGCAAGCTGAGCTCGAAACATTGCTCCTCATTTCAAGAATGGACTTTTCCATTGGAGTATGTTTCTAGTTATAAAGGGAAATTTGTTTTTATAATTCCTCAAACTGAAAAAATTATACCTTTTTATTGATAAGCAAAGTTCCCTTAACAGCATAACCATTGTAAAAGAAGCGGATCTGGATCGATCGTAAAAGGCTAGAAAGAAAATAAAGAATGAAATGATAATCGGTTTATAAAATTAGAGAAGAGAGTATCGACTAGTTGTTCAATGCACATACCGTATCCTACTGGTAAGAATCACTGCATTGTGTCCAGAGACTCCCCTAAAGTTCATTGAGAAGAAATTTACAATCATAGAAAATCATTGAACCGACAAACAGGTAACAATAAAAGGATCAATAGACAAAAAGCTTAACATCCCAACTATAAAAATTAAGAGATATAGATGGAAAGAAAAGTAAAACAAATTGCCAAACTAGTACCATAGGAACTAAATGGCAAATGAATAGTTGGAACCCATGTCTTTTAAAATGACCAAGATATTACAAGCATGCATATCCATTCCACCCCAAACATTGTGAAATTTTAACCAATTCCGTATGCGCGATTTGATGGAATTTTAATGCAAAAATCGTCTATCAAACTGATTTTTGTCCCCGCACAACTCAAGAAACGAGAGATGGAAGATCCTTAATAACTCATATGTTGCAGATAAAGGTAACAAACATATATGTGAATCCCAGAAACGGGACATATATACATGCAAAAAGCAAAGAATCAAGACAATGCAAAAGCCTAGAAACCTGAAACTTCCAATTTACCTTGAACCTATATGTCCCGCTTTTCTTGCACATGACAATGATACTCATTCGTTTTCCCTTCCTCTCAAGCAAACCGCAAGACAAATGTATGCAACGATAAGTGAGAAAAGCAAAAAAAAAGAGAGGAAAAAAAACAATTTGACAATGTTAGAATTAAGTGACCCGAATCCTTATTTATGTAAAATATGTGTTCTTTATTTTTATTTTTCTTTTATTACATCATCGGAGGCTAGGCAGTGGGAGGTGTGCGGATATGCAAGGCCTGTCTCCTTAACAATATCGTCAGGCTCAACCACTTTATGCAATGAGGGAGCCTTGGGATTTGTCTTTGTGTCAACCACATAGATACGGCCGGATCTTAAAACATAATACAATTATTAGAGCAGTTCTTTACTCACAATAGTGTTATTTGTTACAGGAAAAAGGGAATGGAAAAAAAATAAAGCATAAAAGTAAAAAACACGATCCCTTACACCAATAAAGGCGAGGATCGAACGCGCCGATCACCGACGGATCACCATGGCGGGAGCCGCAAGCGTTCCTTCCAGAGTGATGGAGTTCGTCATCGATATACGACACGCAGTAGCTTTGTGTATAAATTTAGAATATGTTGGTGAGTTCGGATCTACATCGATCGTGGCAAGGAAATCAGCTTCTCTCTTCCAGCCTCTGCATATATACATAACCATAATTTGAAACTCAATTCTTTTACAACTTCAAAACTAAGAAAACTATTTCAAACCACAAATATGAATTGCATAAACCGGCCCGATAAAATCATTTGCGATGAATGACGCGAAACAAAGTAGGTCTATGTTATCCAGTGCTTTCATTTTCCCAAAAATGGCCATCTACGAGGTTTATGTTGCAACACTAACCCAAATCCGAATCACATACTAGCAAGTTGATAGTATATTTAGCGATAACAAATAACCAAATCTCCTCGTGATTGAATTTTCTCGAGGAAAATGAGAGCTAGGAATTTTGGCAAAGATCAATTATATTCCAATTACCATCAATTTACTTTGTTTTTTTTATACAATAAAATCTCAAAACTTATACTTCACACACCCATTTAAACTACCACACAGGTCTAAATCCTATACTTATAATTGCGCAATCATCCATTACCACTTAGCTTTAAAATAAGCATTAAAAAATTGAAAAAGATAAATAAAGAAAAGCATAAACTATCCCAACTACATATATGAAAGCAGTTTTCAAAGTGTTTACTATGATAAGTGCATTAAAAATAAACTTAAGAAAAAGAAAAGCTCTCCCAACTACATATATGAAAGCAAAAATTTCTTTAAATCAATTATAAAATCAAGCTTTTCTTAACTGCAAACAGAGGATCAGAGTGATTTTTATAAGTTTATACAGTAGGGTTTTCAACGCAAAAAAAAAAGAAAAAAAAACTAATGGGAAATAAACAAATAAAAACCTAATGTAAAATAAACAAATAAAAGCATCCATGTGGAACTGGATCTAGGATTAATGGAAACGGAGGTTGAAGGAGATTCACTCTCTGTCATAAAGAAGATATTGAACGAGAAGGAGGATAAATAAAAAATTGGGGCTTTAATCAGTGATGGGAAATGTTTGGGTAAGCAGTTCCGTACCTGTTTTTTAAAATATTGCCCTAGAACAGTGAACGACGTCGCTCACTTGCTGGCTATTGAGGGATTGAAGACAGGACAACAGTGGTGCTCAAGAGATGGTGTCCATGAGTTTGCAAGAGAACCGATGGAGAGGGATAGAAGAGGTCTGATTTGCTTGGGTGTTCTGGTGACTATGTGTTTTGGGGGAGAGGAAGGGGCTTAGAAGGGGAATGGTTGTAAAAATATCGGAAATGATGAAGAGCCTCTACAATGTTGTTGTTTTCCCATATTTTGTTGTTTTCCAGGAGGTGGAACTTTGAATTTTTTCTGCTGAAACAAAGATGTTTCTAGAGCACCTTCTTTTTTAGTTGGATTGGGCTCGCTGTTGGGTCTTCTTATGTTTTGTAAACTTTAGCTCAACTTTTTGTGGCGTTTTGACAAACTATTGTTCAATTTTAATTTTTTTTTATTTTTAACTTATTTTTTTCTTTCAAAATTTTTGTGCTGAGATTATCATTTTTTGGAATTTTTATTTTTTTAAAATTTTGAATATTAAACTTTTTAACTGAAATATGGACTAAAATATTAAAATTTAAAATTTAAAATTTTTAAGTTTTTTATTTTAAATTTTTAAATTTTTTTGAAGATTTTTATAATTTTTAAATTAACATATAAAAAAATAATATCATGTCATGTGAATTACATCAATATATATTTTGATTTAATCATACCCATTTTAAAAAATAAATACATCAATATATTTTTATATTGAATAAATATAAATATTTATGTATGCAATATATAAATATAAAATGATGTTATATCAATAGTTGTGTTAATATTTTACAAGATCTGGATCAAATTAAAGTTCATGTATACAATTGCACACTAAACCACTGTTCATGTATGCTTTTGGGATTTAACCCATTTTGATATATATTTTTAAAATAATAATTTACATTTATCTTATTTTGATTTATATTCTAAAAAATCCAAGATTAATCCCTAAATCATAAATCCTAGACCCTAAATATTATACCCTAAACCACAAACACCAAAACTTAAACCTCAAACTCAAAACCCCAAACCATAAATTTTAGACCATAAAACTCAACCCTAAACTCTAAACTGCAAACCTTAAACCATAATCCGAGACCAACTTTTTGGGAATTCATGTGGCCAATGTTAGTGTAGTACAAAACATATATTTTAATAGCTAACACATTAACCATAAATCCCTCATGAGGGATTTTGGTTTGAGATTTTGGGTCATATAGCTAACACCCTAAACCTTAAACCCTAAAATCCTAAACTTAAACCATAAACCCTAAACTCAAAAACCTAACACATTAACCATTTCCCCCAAAAAACCCTAACACTAAACCCATAAACCGTAAACCCTAAACCCAAAACCCGAACCCATTAACCATTTTCCCCTAAACCCCTAACCCTAAACCTTAACCCCTAACCACTAACACTTAAACCTTAATACCGGTAACACTAAGATATTAAACACTATACAATAAACCCAAACAACAAAGTTTAAAACAATAAACCCATACACGAAAATAACAAACCCTAAACCATGAAATTAACATACTAAACATTAAACCCTAAATTAATTTTAATAGCTTAATTTGTAACTTAAATGAAAACTTCTAAATTGTTTAGTTAGCAATTTGTAACTTTTCATAATTAAGTAACTAAAATGAAACTTTCTCATTTCTTATAAGTGAATGTATCAAAATAAAATATAATTCAAAGCAAGAATAAGAAAAAAATATGAAAAAACTTTTAGTGGCGTTTGTGAAAAAGCGCCGCTAATGCTCAGGTCTTTAGCGGCGTTTTTTCAAAAGCGCCGCTAATGCCCAGGTCTTTAGCGGCGTTTTTTCAAAAGCGCCGCTAATGCCCAGGTCTTTAGCGGCGTTTTTTTAAAAGCGCCGCTAATGCCCAGATCTTTAGCGGCGTTTGGGAAAAAAACGCCGCTATTTCTCCTTTTTAGCGGCGTTTTGGAAATAAACGCCGCTATTGCTCAACTTTTTGTGGCGTTTTGTTTCAAACACCGCTAATGTATAATATTTGCGGCGTTTTTCATTAAAACGCCACTAAAACCGCCGCTAAAAGTCTGTTTTGGTGTAGTGTATTGACGCAAATGAAAATCGTTAATCTATTAACTAGAGCTTTAGTGAGTAATATGTGACAATAACAAGTTGACAGAAGATTACACATGTGATAATATGCTTGCCACATGAGATTTTGGAAATAACAAATCTTAACTTATTTAATTTAACAGATATAGTTTTGTGATGACTGAAATTTTAAATTTTAAAAAATATAGAGACTATAAATGATCAAATTAAAATATAAATACTAAATTCATAGCTTTCGTAAAATAGAAGGACTGATAATAAAATTTAACTTTTAAAAACCATTAAAAAGTGAGTCAGGACGCTTAAAAATATACTTTTTTTTTTTAATAATCTCATTATAAGATCTGATCATTTATATATATATATATATATATATATATATATATATTTTTACACAATGCCTAGAATTACCCATAGTCCCTCCCCAATTCATAAATAGAAGAATAATGCGTTTCAGCGTACTCGAACCCACGTATTCTTATATTGATAATAATACTTATACCAAAAAAATTAAGATTTGAGCTTAAAAAACATGTCACGTCTTGCTAATTGGACTATGGCATTATTGTCCAATATTTTTGTTAGGTTTTATTTATTTATGCTTTATATTGATTTTACTTTATTTTGAAATTACTCAAACAGGGAGCTCATAATTTGCTTTATATGACAAACAAAAATAGAAGGTGAAAAAACATTTACCCAACATTAGGTTGCAATTTGGTAATAATTAAAATTAAGATTTGATTAATTAAAAAAGAAAAGAAAATAAATGTAATGGTATTTTTTACCAACAATGATGAGAAAATGGGATTTCTTAATGAAAACCAACCCCATTATTTGTGGAATAATAATTTAGATTGGGATGGCATTTTCGGTAAATTCAATGAATCAAGTGGTTGGGCGGCCAATGGTTCACATCACAAACCACAAATATTCTCCTCAAATTTAAAAAAAAAAAAAATTATTTATTATTTTCTTATTGGGAATGGAAGAAAAAGATGTTTAAAGTAGTGGACATCAAACATATACCACTCCACATCACCACATTCTTTCAAACCTACAGTTATGTGAAGTATTCAAAATAAATAAATAAAAAATTATAATTTTGATTATTCCCATTAAAATTTAAACATGGAAATTTGATATCGCATTTCATTTTTTCAAAACAAAATAATTTTTTAATGAAAATTAGAAAAAGTTTTATTCTTCTCAAATAAAAATATCGTTTCAAACTTGTGGCTATTTTCTCTGACAACTAAGCACACCAAAACCCTCCTATACTCCTTCTCTTCTCAAATCTCAGGTTAGTTTTGCGTGGATAGACCACAAACTCTTTAAAATTGCACTGTTGCTTTGAAACCTCAAATCGGTATTGAAATTTTGAGTTATTTCCCTTGCCAACCTTTGAACTGGAAGCTTTCAGATGATTTCTTACACCAGAAAAAAGAGGTTTAACAATGCAAATGTCCCAATCTTTTAGGGGTTAAACTTCATTTATATTAAAGGATTGAGACTAAAATGATAATTTTCAGTTTACTTAAATTATCATAGAAATAATTTCAAGTCATATTTCAGTTTGAAATTTTAATAAGAGTGATCAAAATGTATAAATTATATAAATTTCACCATTTGTATTTCAAATGGAATGATGCAGCACAAGTTGTAAAATATCATTTCATCTTTTGCATCCAATTGGTTCTTTCAGTTGACAGTTCCGTATGGGGAACAAATGTAAATTCCCATTTACCAAGAGTAAATACGGAAGCAATCATTAAACAAGAGATTATTCTTGCATAATATTTTATTTTATTATTGTATTTTCAATATTATAAAAATTTATTAAATCTAAAAATATAATTTGCATTTGTATTAATTTATGTTTTGAAATTACAACTATTCATTAATCAGGCTAAAGTCCGATTCCAAAAAGATGTTAATGCCTAAGCCAGTTTTCGGCTATTTTATTAATCTAACCCAAAAAAATTAATATTTATAAAAATAATACTAGTTCAAAAGCATTTATTAAAAAGATTTGAAATGAACAGTAAAATTGGGTTATGGAAAATAGATGGCCGGCACCACCTTTTTTTCTATTATAAAAATATATAATTTAATTGTGAATATTAAATTTAAATTAATTTTAAATTAATTAATTTTGATTTGAAAATTAACTAATTTAGTATTAATTACTGTCACTTTGGATACTGTATTTAGCATTTTAATATAATTTCACAATTATAAAATTCAATATTAAAATTAATAAATAGTTTTAAAATACTTTTGTTTGAAGTTCTTAAATAATATATTAAAATAAGATAACTTTAACAACTTTTTATCAAAACCACCTCCAAAAATTATCATTACATTTAAAAATAAATATAATTTTTTAGGCTTAATTTATTATTTACACTTGAGTTTAACAACAATCAAGTTACATTTAACAAAATAAAAACAATTTTTTTAAAAAAAATCATGAAAATTCAAATATGATGAGAAAAGTCAATCATGAAAATTTTAAATTTTATAAAATATGTAGTTCAATATATTTTAAATTAATTTTTAAATTTAATAAAAATGTGAGTGAAGCAATAATAATTAAAAAATATGATAAGTAGTTTAATATTTTTTTAAAATATAAAATATGTAATTAAACTTGGGAAATAAAAAAAAATGGGAAAACAAGGAGGGGTTATGTTGCAATATTCCCATTCTTTTTGTTGGGTGATTTTGGGTGAATGTTGGCCGACACCACTTTGCCCAAAAAAAATATTTTTTTAAGCAGATGCAGGGGGTGCCAGCCATCGGTGTGCCAAAGACTTAAAAAAAAAAATTTGAAAAAATACATAGTCTTTGGCCATCTAGTGTCCAAAACCCCAAAAATTATTTTTTTAATAGAAAAAAAAGGTGGTGCCGGCCATCAATTTCCCATAATTTAATTTTACCGTTTATTTCAGATCATTTTGGTGAATGTTTTGAACCAGTATCATTTTTATAAATATTAATTTTTTTAAGATTAAATTGGTAAAATAGCTCCAGTTTTCAGGTTTCGCTATTCAAAAAGTTCATTTTAATGTTAAAAATTTAATAAAATATTAAAAAATATTTTAATTGATGTTTTATCTATATTTTATATTTAAATTTAAATATAAAAATATTATTTTATTATTTAAATTAAATTCGGGTCGGGCCAAGCTGGATTGAGATACAAAAATTATTGTTCAAGCTTGGGTCGTGTGCGCTACTCGACCTTTGAATAGGTCTATTTAAGAAGTTTGGTGTCCGAAATTTATTGTCTAAAACATGTATAATTATATTGATACCCTTTGTGATAATTTGCAACAATATTTTTTATCCAAATGTTTTATTCTTACTAAAAATTCTATCATACGCATATATGTAAAAATCACAAATTTAGAACACAAATGTGTGTTTAAGATTAACATAAGTATATAATGAAATGTGTGATTTGGAACTAATTAATCATAATAGCACATGAAATATGTATGATATTAAAATAAAAAAATTTGTTAAAATGTTAGTAAAACAAAATTTAAACATATAAATACACCAGATTAACAATAGAATTGTTTATCATGGTGATGTCATCAATTGTGAATTAATGTCGAGTTGACTCATGACACCAACTCAATCGGTAACATTATCTATATACACAAATTTGGTGAGAGATAATATTTTATGTTAAAAAATAATTATTTTTAAAGGTTTACTCAATAATTATTATTGATTTACTAGTAAAAAAATTGTTTATAAACCCATTAAATATAAGTTCAAATTTTAGAAATGTTAATTTTAATTATTTTATTTAAAAACTATATAAAGGTAGGAAAAGATAAAAGAAATTATCAAAATAATAGTAATAATGATATATTAATTATTTTCTAATCTGAGTTGATTATTTGTTAACTTTAAGAATTTTATAACACTATAAATAGAATGCTTTCCCGCCAACTAATTTCTTAATTAACATACACTTCCGTATCTAACTTACGTTTCCAAGATTTATCTTCGTATACATATTATTTTCTCTTCATTAATCCTTAATTTCTAATCCAAAAAAACCAAACTTTATATAATAACGGAGGAGGAAGTCATTCTGTTACGTTAGTGTCATCCATAATTAAATCTGAATTAATTTAAAAATTTCGAAAGTATTCTTGCATGTATAAATAATTTATTGACTTATTGGTACAATAAGGAGTCGAACTTTTTCAAAAAAAAAAAAAATAATTAAACTCTTTCGATTTTTTTTGCACCCAATTAAACCTCTAAATTAATAAAATTGGCCAAAGAGATCTTTTAACTGATATTGATTATTAGTATTTAACGATAACGTTGACGGGCTGTTAATAGACACCACGTTATTTTCGATTACTTCTGTGGCAATGCCAACTGATCTCAAATTGCTGATGTGGCAATGTCACATCATTGTTAGTTGTTTGGTGTAGCAATGCCATGTTTGAAAAAAATAAAAATTAAAATAAATACACAATGAATCTAGACAAATGGTTGTCAAGGTTTATCTAAATCTGGGCACCTAGGCTCATTCTAAAATTAAAAAAAAAAAACATAATTTTTTTTATAAAAATTATAAAAATAATTAAATATATTAAAAATTATAAAAAATTATTAGAAACTAATTGAAAACCATAAAAATTATGAAAAAATATTAAAAACCATAAAAATTAGAAAAAAAATAATTTCTAAAATTATTCGAAATTAATTAAGAATCATAAATTTTATTAAAAATAAATTTACTTTTTTATAAAAAATATTTTTTTATTACTTTGACTAATATAACTTGCGAAAATTGAAAAATGAGAGAAAAAAATATAACAAAAAATTTTAATATTGATTTTACGATATAACTTGTTGATATTTGTTTAATGATTTAAAATATAAAATAATATATTATTGTTTTATATTTTTTTTTATGTTTTGTATAATTCCAGAATGTATCTAAACAAATGGGTGTCCAAATTCAATTGAACCTAGACAATAAATTATTCAGATTTGTTGTGTACTTTAAAAAAAGTTATTTTATTTTTTGAATTTTTTATTCTTAGTTAATAACCACGTTAGCGTTACTGTTAAATACTTACGATCAACATCCTCAAAGGGCTTATTTGGCCAATTATGTAACAGTCTAAATTTCAGTGGTGTCGGGAAACAGTGATTCGAGATCACTAAATCCGACAAGTAAGTTTGAAAAATTTAGTAATTAATAATTATGAGTCAAGTGTGAATTTAGAAATATATTTGAATTAGGGAATTTTGTGAATTAAAAGAAATTATTAGGTCAAATGAGTCAAGAACGAGGTATCGAGACCTCGAATTCATAAACCGAGCCATAAATATTTTTAGAAATATTTATGGAGTGTTATTGAGTTCGTATTAAAGTTTCGTTAGGAAATATTAACGTTTTGATAGTTAATTAATTAAAAAGGACTAAACTGTAAAAGGTGCAAATTTGCTAAAATGATTAAATAGCTTAAGTATCAAATGAGGGAGGATTAAAAAGGTAAATTAGCCTAAAGGGAATGGCTGAGGCGGCAGAAGCAAGAAAAAAAATCTGAAATTAGGTGAAATAAGGGCAAAATTGTATATTTTGCAAAATCAAACAAATAAAATATCAATTAAAAGATAAATCTAGACATTTCTTCAAAATTGACAGCCAAAAACGCCATAGAAGAGTTCCTCCAAGCTGGTTTTTTATAAATTTGCTCCATGTGAGTTTATTTCTTGTCTTTTTCTTGTAATTTTTGTGTTTTTTTAGACTTTTGCAATTAGGTCCAACTATCTAATTCATTAGTTTTTGATTTTATGGGTGACTTTAAAAGTTACCATGAATAAGTTCTGTATGTTTATGATGAATTTACATGGATTTGAAGCTTTAATTTCATTAAATGATGATTTTATTAAGTGATTCTAATAGAAAATGATTTTTAGAACCTAATTGTGAAAAAGTTGTGAATTAGGGTTTTATGCTGAAATTATGAATTTCAAAGGTTGTGTAGTAGTTTAAAATAGTTAGATAAAGTGTTAATTAAGAAGAATTAACTCAATTGATGGGTTAATTGAGCATGGACTAATTTGTAAAAACTGCAAAATTTGGGGTAGAAGTGTAATTCTAAAAATTAAAGGGCATAAATTATGAAGTAGAGTGAAATTGAGATAAATCCTAATGAATACATGATTTTATAATTATAGATCAAGAACCCGAAGCGAATCGTGGAAAGGAAAAATTGCCAGAATAGTCCCTGAATTTCTACGACTTTTGCAAATTAGCCCAGGTAAGTTCATATGGAAAAATTTAATGAATTGCTATGAAAATTTCATGAATGCTATGGTATGTTATTGTATATGAATGTTATTAAACTGAGATAATTGTGAAAGTATGAATGTTTGAATAAAAGTTCTAATTTAGTGGAACATCGGATTGAGTACTTTCGTTCAGTGACTAATACGCATTGACGAAAAAGACCATGGTTGGACCATGGAAATATGTGATATGTGATTTCCGTATAAGACCATATCTGGGATATGACATCGGTGTGATATGTGATTTCCGTATAAGACCATAGCTGGGCTATGGCATCGGTGTGATATGTGCTTTCTGTATAAGACCATAGCTGGGCTATGGCTTCGGTGTGTGATATGTGACTATGTGCAAGACCATAGTTATACTATGGCATTGTGAAAACGAAGTACTCAATTTCGAATCGTTCCCTACTTTGATTAAGAAAAGTAAGCGATAAATGGACCCAAGAGATTGAAATCGATTAATCATTGATATTGAGCTCAATCAAGTAAGTTTTATCATTGATTTTGTGATTGTCAGGATGGATTAGTGAAATTATATATTGTATGATTGTTATAAGATGTTCAGTAAGAATTATTTTCTATACCTATGAGCTTGCTAAGCTTTCATAAGCTTATATTCGTGTGTTTAATGTTCTTGTAAATTAACATAGATACGGAGGATCGGATCATCACGAAGGATCACACTATCCAGATTATTTTCGGTAGCTTTTGTTAATCATCTTTTGATTTATATGGCATGTATAGGAGTTTAGTAAAAATGATATAGATTAAATAGTAATGGTATGACTTGAATGATAAAATATGTATTATAACCTAGTGTGATGAATATGTTAAAATATATGTAAATGATACATGTTTTGGTTTGGATTTGGTTGATTGGGTTGGACTATATTGGTAAATGAAAGTGTTAAGTGCAGGTTAAAGGTGTATGGGTGAGAAAAATGGTCTAAAATGGCCAATTTTCGTCCACACGGGCGTCACACACGGCCTGCCTCATGGGCGTGTATTGAAACCGTGTGTCCCCTGCACCTTAAAAATTTGAAACAGAATGCTCGAAATTTGACACACGGTCGAGACACATGGGGTGTGTCTCACCCGTGGACGGACGACGACGCCTTGAACACGGCGTGTGCCACGGCCGTGTGAAGTCTGCACTTATTTTATGAAAAATTATGAAAATTTAATCGATCACACGGCCTAAGCACACGGGCGTGTGACTTGGTCGTGTGACCTCAATTTGATGATGACGTCATAAACAGAATGCACCTTAATTTGAACACGGCCTGAAGCACGGGCGTGTCTTAGGGTCACGGGCGTGTCCCGAATCCACACGGGCGTGTGACCCCTTTTACATGAAAATTTTTCTAAGTTTTCCAAAAAGTTTCTGAAGTTCTCGGTTTAGTCCCGAACCACTTTCGATGCATGTTTTGGGCCTCTAAGGCTTGTAATAGGGACAATACGTATGTTTTTGAAAAGTTTTAAATTTGAGTAGAAATTCATGTCTCGGTTTTGAATGTTTGCTTGTGAATAAGTCCGGTAATACCTCGTATTCTATTCCGGCGTCCGATATGGGTAAGGGGTGTTACAAATTATGTGCTTTAAGGGTTCAATTGAGTGCAAAAAATTTATAGATATTTAATTGATTGTTTTGAAAAAATGAGAAGGTTATTAAATTAAGCCTAAATTATATTGTGGCAAGGATATTTTCGATAAAAAAATTGTATATTTTTAATTTGATTTATTTATTTCTTTAAATTTCCTTTTACTATCAATTTAAACTTTTTTTTTAAAATTTGGTAGATATTGCATATGAGTTATTGTTATTAGTCATTATTTATTATATGTTATTTTTAAACACATATTTATGTTTTTATAGACGTTATATAATTTCAACCAAAAAAAGAAGAAACATCAACATAAGAAAAAGGGAAAGGAAGTGTGGGAGAAACCTCCCACTCTTAGGCCACCTTTGCGAGCTCATGAACCATTTGTCTAATCCACCGAAAGGACAACTGATGAAAAGAACTGAGTCTTGAAGAACAAGTGTCATGCCGTAAAGAGTTAAGTGCATCCGATTCCAAAATTACCCTTTTTACTCGCCTCTCTTATGGTCAATTAATTGATAAATTATTAAACATTCAAATTTCAACTAAAAAAAATTAATTATACAAAAGCCAAAGCATTCTAAAATAAATACTAATGGCTTTTAGTGTAATATTATTTGTATTTAAAAAATAATTATGTTATTAAAAGGAAAAAAAAAAAAGGGAAGAGTTATCATCATTTATATTAAATAGTTTTTTATAAAATGTTTAAGATTATATATATTTAATTTTATTCATAAATAATTATAGATAAATATAATGTTTACTCTTAACTTTAAATATTAGTAATTGATTTAAGTTTAAATAAATAAGTTTTTAATTTTAAAACTTATGTTATTCAATTATAATAATTAAAATAAAATTCATAATTAGATGGATGGATGATAGTGATACCCTGGAGCAGGGTATTGTATGTTGTAATGTATAGTGGAAATTATAATCCTATAGATAATAGCTGAGCAACTTGAGAGTTGATGCAAATGGTTGGGACCAGACACACCCTTTAGAAACCACACCACTTGGTCCTCGCATGCACCCAAACCAGGCTATATGTATTGGATCTCCATATTACATATTTTCTCCACTTTTATCCGATATTATCATAATCAATATATTCTCTTTTTAGGTTTTTTTTTTAATTTACAATATCTAGAACTGCTCATAATCTCTCTCCAACTTGTAAATAGGAATATAATGCATTTTGACACATTCGAATTCATATTTTCTTGCATTGACAACAATATCCATATTAATTGAGTTAAGATTCAATCAACCTCTTTTTAATATTTTCAATAAAAGAGGAGATCCTTGCTTAAACATTGAAATTATATTACATTAAATTCCAATATGTTCTTGACAACCAAAGAAATAGATAAAAATTGAACCTCCACTTTTATCTGATACTATCAGAACCAATCTCTCTTTTTTAAGATTTTTTTATACAATGTTTAGAACTCTCCATAATCTCTCTCCAACTCGTAAATAGAAGGATAATATGCTTCGACGCACTCGAACCACGTCCTCCTACATTGACAACAATGCCTATGCCAATCGACTTAAGACTCAATCGACCTCTTTTTAGGGTTTTCAATAAAAGAGGAGATCCTTGCTTTGTATTTAATAGAACATTGAAATGATATTCCATTATTATTTTTCCTTTGATTTAAAAAAGAATGAATAGAAGTCGATTAAATCTTATCTTGATTGGCATGTGTATTGTTGTCAATATAAGAAGACGTGGATTCGAATGCGTTGAAGTACAATATCCTCCTATTTATAAATTAGGATGCTAAGTAGTTCTAAACATCGTATCAAAAAAAAAGAAAAAGAAAATATGACCACAATCTATATCGTAGTGACGAATCTTGTATGTGTTTCTAAGAAAAGAAAAAAAATTGTCAAAATTTTGGAATCTTAAAGAGTCGTGTAAACACATAAAAACTCTTGAATGGAACTGGAAATGAGATGCAACTCCAGTTCTCTTGAAAATTGTAAAATCTTTGGCGCAAAAAAAAAAAAAAGAGCCTGATCCATATCTCGACTTAGTTTTGATTTCTCGAGGCAAACCTCTTTCATGTAAAATATGCTTGATTTAGATCGGGAAGATTGTTCAAAAAAAGAAAACAATGAATGGGATGTATCACTTAATGCTGAATAAATTCCAATACTTTGAAATGTATAAAAATTGAACCTCCACTTTCAAGGCAGCATTATCACAATGATAATGTGAGATATTTTGTAGTTATAAAACAATTCAAGATGACGATCTCCATTCAGCGACCTCCCATTATTTACTCATCTTTCCCTATTATTACATCTAAATAAGACTTTTTAAGGTTTAAATGAAAAACTATCACCTAAATCTCATTTAAATATCAAAGGTTTTTTTCTTTTTTTCAATGCCACATTTAAATTATGATTCTGTTTTGTTTAAAAAAAAAAAATTCTTATTACGTATTATCTTTATTTATTTATTTTAATTTTTTTTCTTCCAATGCAGCTATCCCTTGTTGCTCTTCTGCTCCCCTTACGTTAGATTCCGGCAAGCTTTGGGCCTGGTGAAGTGGGCCATTGATGATATGCAGGCAGCTACATAATTGCCAACAACCGAAATTAAAAATCTAATGGGAACTCTTGCTTAAAGAGGAAGCTTAGGCACAGAGAGGCATTGACCCTGTCACCTATAATCCTCTCTCAGAGCTGGTTGAAAATGGAGAAAGACAACAAGTGTCAACACACAAATAGCCTGGACATGGTTTCTGGGGCATCTACTGAATTGAACCTCAACATCGACAATCCTAAACCCAAGAGTAGCTTTATACGAACAAAGACCATCGTCAATTACTGCACCAGGTTTGATAGCTTCAAATGCTCATAAAATGGCATCGTACCACTCATTTTCACTTGAATGCAGCAAGTAACAACACTACGCCCAATAGGGCTACCTCAACCAGTTACATATTTCGAACCTGGCAAAGCTTTAACAATCATGTGATCAGTACCCTGATCACATAAGCAGACCGTTATATAACTATCACTACTCAAGATATGCAGTCTTCTATAGATATTGAAGCTAAAAGAATTTTCTAGGCAATAAAAAACTTCATAGCAAGCAACTTAAAAGACAATTTTTCCCATTGAAGTTTTCTGCTACAGGGTGTCTGCAGAATGCGTAACAAAGATCTTTCCTATAGTTCCATACTGTTAAGTTCATAGAGATAGTCTCAAAATAGCACTTCAAAAGTTTTAACGAGTTTGGATAGTGATTCTAAGCTCTGATTACAATTCTCACTTCCACATATTACTTATCCCTAGTCCTCAATTACTACTTCAGTTCCCACAACATTTGCTATTGCGATCTCTGCTATAGTCCTCCATTCTGCCCTCTTTACCTCATTCCAACTCTTCATTTTTCTTGAAATATCAGATACATAGGGATACTAAGATCAACCTAGAAGTATATATATCTGAAAAAAGACTAGAAAAACATCAACCTGCCCGTGTTGTACTCATACCCGAAATTTGATGCTTAGCCACGAATCTGATCAACATAGCTTAATAGTTACAGGAATTCACTGTTCCGAAATTGTTTAGAGTACATGATATTGTGAATAACTTCCATAGTAGAATGCAGAATAACAGGATGGGGATCTGTTTAACATGGTCTTAGCATTCTAAACTATCTGGCTCATAGCATTAAGAAATGTTGCACTAATGTTTTAACCTATTCTAAATTATCTTGCTCATATCACTAACGTGTGGTTGATCAGTTCTTCCCTAAACCAAGCATTTAAAGGATGAAACCCATACCAACCACATAAACAGCAACAAATAAATATGAGTTCAAGGTCTAAACCCATTTAAAAAGTTGAGTCCATCAATTTCGATATATTAACTAAAAACCCAATTCAATTTAACCCAAGGTTCATCCAAATCCGTTTTTCATGAACCTCCGTAGTTAATTTATTCTACCCCCACAAATTCCTCTAAATCGAAGGAAAAGAAGACTTAATTCTAAGTTTGCTTACTTTCCCATTACTATTGGCGCAATCCAATCCGCAGCCGCACTGAGGGCACTCGTAAAAGTTGTCAATAGGAAAGCTAGCAGATGCAATCCCCACCGAAAATTCCAGCTCATCTTCATCTCTAACAACCTCCACGATGTTGAGCCATAAAAACAGGACCTTGACACTGATTCCACTCAGATTTTTGAGCCTGTTGTTGGAGATGATCCCGCTGATCGTGGATTTGTATTTGAGTTGATAAGACCCTTCCAGTGAGAAGCTACACGAACCCTCTAAGTAGGCATGGAACCGACCGATGGATTCATCTAAATCGTACTTTAAGACGCCTTGGGGGAGAAGCCCAACGGGGAAGTTGTAGCCTTGGAGGACTTCGTAGGGTGAAAGGGAGTCGCCAGTGAGGTTGAGGGGGGATGACGTGGCGAGTGGGGTGTGGAGGAAGAGAAGGAGGAGGGCGGCTGCGAAAGTGGTGGTGGGCGGAAGGAAAGCCATTGCTTTGTTTGGGTTAGGCAGCGAAAGAGGACAGTGGAGGAAGAAGAGGGGAAAGGAGGTGCCTTGTTACCGAGTGCGTGTCGGGGGGGTTGGCCGCTTTGGTTAATGAGTGATGAGTAATGATTGACTTTAAGGGAGGAAAGGGCCACATGGTAATTGGCTGTCGTGGAGCACATTGTTAACCGGAAATGAGACAAATCGGGGCGCAAATTTCTAAAGCGGTGACTAAGCTATTATTCTTTTGTTGTGTACGCTTAACAGGGTTAATTGGCTAATTATATTAATCATTTAATAATCAATATTATATTAATCAATTTTTTTAAGTCCAATTTACATTTAAAATACATTGATTAAATTTTAAATACATGTATTACGACATAATTTAATGTGTTAAAAAAATCCTTTTAGTATCTATCTTTAATAGGCCTACAGAATGCGGAGGATTAATTACTGGACTCACTCTAGTCGATACGTTGAGAAATAAAATAAAAAAATCCTTTTAAATTTTAATGATAAGCCTTTTTTCATATTTTGGATTCAAATTGTTTATAAGACAAGCATAATTTAATTTGTGTGTTTTAAATGTGCTTCATTGTAGCATTTAATACATAAATTTATAGTTAGACTTATAGAAAGATTTAATTGATACAATGTTGATATTTTAAGAATTCAATTATAATATTTTAAAGTTTAAGAATTCATTTAAAATTTGGATGATAGTTTGAAAACTTTTTATAGAATTAACCCTTAAAAATGTTTTTTTTTCAAAATAATTTATATTTCGTCGATTTACATTTTATTTATGGGTAAATTGCACCGACAGTCACTCAACTTTAGGGTAGCTAACAAAATAGTCACCTAGGTTTCATTTCAGTCACCCAACTTTTGAAAAATAACAAAATAGTCACTAACGTTATAAAAAAAGTGACAAAACAATCAGCGACTAACGATTTAAGTTAGTGTCTTAACAGAACCGCTGATGTGGCAAGTTAACTAGCTGATGTGGCCAGTTAACTTGCCACGTTGGATGAAGAAATTGAAAAAAAAAACTAAAAAAAACCCTTTAACAGAGAAGAAGAAGAAGAAGAGGAAGAAGAAGAAGAAGAAGACTATTTGTCTTTGCTCCATGTCTGAATCCGGAGGGAAATTACATGTAGAACTTGTTTTGGTTATCAACATGGCCAAAGAATGCCATGTTTGAGTACTTGAAAAGACAGTTGTCATACCAAATGATTTCACCTTTGTCGTAAGGGCAGCGTTTCCGTATTTCACTTCCTGCTTCTAAAACACAGGTTTTACAGTCCGGGGTCGACACATCACCTCTGCAAAGTGCGAGACCATAAGCTTGGTTGGGGGTTTTGACCTACCTTTGTCGTAAGGGCAGCGTTTCCGTATTTCACTACCTGCTTCCAAAACACAGGTTTTACAGTCCGGGGTCGACACATCGCCTCTGTAAAGTGCGAGACCATAAGCTTGGTTGAGGTTTTGACCTATGGAACCGAGACCGAACCCTGAGGGAGGAGCTTGAATAGAGAGGTAGCCAATGAACACATTTAAGTTGGCTTCATAAGGATCATTATACGCGGAGAAATTCCCAGAGTTGGAACAAATATGGAAGAAATGATCAGCTCCGAAAGCTATTTGGAGAAGGAAAACAAGGCTTAATAGATAAACAATGGAAGAAGACATTGTAATTTGCAAATTAGCTTATTTGTTTGAAGTTGAGGAGAATGGAAAGTGTTATTTATAGGTAAATGTTTTCAGGGTTTGACCGATGAGATTGATGGGGTTGACATTTTCAGGTTTTGGTGATGAATTTATGGTGATGAGAATTTTTCAAACACAGGCTCCGGCGGCGGTAGTAAAATAATGCTGTAAATAATGGGGTAAGCTAAAACCGCAGTCATTCTAGTAGAAATGTGGAAAGTTGAAATTACGGTTGAGCAGCCCCCGGATTCAGATATGGAGCAAAGACATTTTTCCTCTTCTTCTCCTTCTTCTTCTTCTTCTTCTTCTCCTCTTCTTCTTTTTTTTTTCTCTAACCTTAAAATGCTGTTGGTAGGGCTATACTGTTGACAGTAACTGACCAGCTGGACGATTTTTGACACCAACGACGCCGTCACCTACCATGTCACTTTGCTGTGACATCTGTGACGGAAAACGGCAAAAAGGACTGTTTTGTAACTTTTTGAAAGTTGAGTGACTGAAATGAAACCTAGGTGACTGTTTTGTCAGCTACCCCAAAGTTGGGTGACTGTTGGTGTAATTTACCCTTTATTTATTTATCAATTATTAGAGAATAAAATAACACCATCTTCGAAATCACGAGGTGAACTGCATGGTATGTTAGTTGTAGACGAGGTCTCAATATTTCTCACTTTTTTTTTTGCAAATGACAATTTTTTGTTTTTTCGGGCCATTAATTCTGAATGTACAGTGGTAAAGAGATACTCTATGAGATGACGTCAGGACTAGCAATTAACTTTGTGAAGTCAGGAATCATGTTTAGTTCAAACACTAGTGGCACCATTCAGGATTCGGTTAAATCTATGTTGGGCATTAATAGCCCTATTGATCATGGGCGTTATCTCAAGCTTCCTTCGTTGGTGGGTTGTAACAAGCGGCAAGTCTTTACTCTTATCAATGAGCGTCTTAGTAAATGCACTTTTCATTAACAGAATAAGCTATTGTCTTGGGTAGATAAAAAGGTCTTGATAAAGAATGTTGCTCAATGTGTTCCCGTGTATAACATGAGTGTGTTTTTGTTGCCTGTGCCTTTATGTGCTAAGTTGCATAGAATGTTGAACTTGTCCTGGTGGGGTTCTAGTCGAAATTATCGTAAAGGAGTTCACTGAGCGACGTGGGGTCGCCTATGTATCCCTAAGAAGTGGGGTGGCATGGGATTTATAGACTTCCATTGTTTTACCTTGGCGTTATTAGGAAAGCAGGTTGTGAGATTGGTTTCAAATCCAAATAGTTTAGTTAGTCGTTTCTTTAAGGCTAAATATTTTTTGAGCTGTAGTCTTTTTGAAGCTAATGAGGTTACCAATTAATCTTTTATTCGACAAAGTTTAATTGTTACACGTCATCTTGTGCATAGCGGAATTCAATGGAGAGTTGGTAATGGGTGTGATATTGGAGTTTATCATGATTCGAGGCTTATTAATGATGATAATTTTTATGTTGATTCGCTTATGTTACTTGGTATAGAGGATATTTGAGTTTCTGATTTGCTTAATGTGGATGGGTGTTCTTGGAATAGACCATTGATTGAATGTGTGTTTTCGCCAAGTGATTGCGAACAGATATAGCAGATCCTGGTTAGTCTCAATCATCATCACCTAGATAAACTTATATGGCTCTTTGTTCTTGATGGACAATATAGTGTAAAGTCTGGTAATATATTAGCAATGAACTTGTGTACAGATATGAATGTTTTAATTCAGGATGGGCTGGGGCAATAGATATGGCATTTACGTATCCCTCCACATGTGAAGGAGTTTCTTTGCCACTGTTAACATTCTTTTCTTTTGGTTAAAAGTTGGCTTCTTGAAGGGGTATTATCGATACACAAATGTGTAAGAATGGTGATAGGAAAGAGGACATTGAGCATGCCTTGTTGCACTGTTGTAAAGCGCAAGCTATTTGGACTACAACAATGGTACCTACAGATGGGGTTACTTGGTCAAATTTCTTGTCGGGATTGCTCGCTATGTCGAACAGTGAGGTTCAAAGACGAAGGGTTGTGTTGTTGTGGCAAATCTGGCCGAATAGGAACTTATCTTTATGGCAACATCATGAGCTTCCACCATCTAGGGTCCTTTGTAACCTCAATTGTTTCGTTCAAGAGTAAATGCTTACAAAATGCTGATTATTCAATAGTTGAGTCCCAATTGCCTCGAGATGGAGGATGGGGGTGACGTTGGGATGAGAGGGGGAACTGTCAGAGGCTATAAGGTGGAAACCACCTCTTCCGGGCTATTTAAATGTAGTGTTGATGCCTTTTTTTTTTATAAATGAATCGACTGTCGAGGTTGGATAAGTTCTTCAAGACAATCATGGTGCTTTGATAAAAAGGGTTATCGACATTCGAGAGGGTGACATTTTCACCATCCGGGAGGCCTTGCTGTGGCTGAAATCTAATCATTACAATCACATCATCATTGGGTCAGATTGTGCGTTGGTGGTGCATGCATTGGATTGATCCATTGTTGATGACTCGGAGTTTGACTGTTTTATTTCGGATTGTTTAATGCTAAGTAATTCGTTTTAGCACTTATCCTTTAATTGGGTACGTCAGTCGGCTAATAAGACAACTCATTCGCTTTCTCAGGTAGCCTTATTACATGCTAATTACACTAAACAATCTACTTTACCGTCTTTGTTTTTAGATGTTTTGAATGATAGTAATGTTCCTATTTTGTCTAATAGGGATGTTGGATAATAGGATATGGGGTGAGCCTATTGGATTGTCTTAGTGTTCCTCCTCGCTAGTCGTTAATTTCTATCGATTTGTTTTTTTTTTAATATAAGTTTACATAAAAGAAATAACGCCATCTTAATAATTTTGTTAAAATTTTCAATAGTAAATATAAATATTCAAAATTATACCGTACTAGATTATGTCACAATTATGAGAGTGAAATTTAAAAATAATATTTTTAAGATAATAGTAATTTTAAAAATAGAGATAACTTATGATTAACCTTTTTTAAGCCTAAAAGAATTAACAAATTTTTAAGATAAATGTGATTTTTGGAAGGGGAGAATTTTTTTAAGGAGTGATTGTATTTTAAGAGAGAGAAAATGTAACAGCCCGATTTAGACCCTAGTCGGAATAATAGTTTCAAGACCACAAATCTGAGTCAAAAAAATATTTTAATATTATTTTTCGTGTTTAAAATATGTGAATTGATATGTGTGAAATTTCCGTGATTAAATTTTATCGTTTGTGTGCCGATTTGTGAAAAAGGACTTAGTTGCAGAAAATGTAAAAGTGGCCTTCTATTTGATTAAGTGCCGAATTGATGTGTCTCTTTAAATGTGAAGTCCTTATATTGTTATTATGCCACTATTAAGGTTAATGGACATAGATGACATTAAAGTGGATGAAATTAATATTAAGTCATTAAGGTTAATTTTGGTATTTTATTATTAAAGGTTAATTAAATAAAATTATAGCCAAAATGTTGTCATCTTTCATGCTTCATCACCGAAATTGAGAAAAAAAATTAGGGCTTAAGAGCTTTAAGCATTTCGGCATACACATTGCTTGATTAAGGTATGATTTTTGATCAATTTTCGATAATTTCTATGTTTTTGTGATCGTTGCTTAGTGTTCTTTTAAGCCCATGTCTTAATTCATGAAATTTATCATGATTTTGAGTTATGCCATTGTTGATATTGTGAGCTTTGTGATGTTAAATGGTGAAATATGAAAGCTTGATGTTAGATAAATATGTTTTGTATTGGGATTTTTGATGAAATTGATTATTATGGGCTAATTTGTGAAAATGAGAAATTGAAGGACTAAAATGTGAAATAAATGAAACATGTGGGCTTATTTGAGCCAAGTGAATATTCGGCCAAGCTATAGTGTAATGAAATTTTGTATATTTTGTGATTTTGTGAATTAGGGACTTAAATGTCAAAATGTGAAAATGTGAGGGCTAATTTGTAAAATGCCCTAAATATGTGTATATGGACTAAATTGAATGACTTGGTGAATAAAAGAGTTAAATTTGAATGTGTATAGATCAAGAACCAAAGAAAACAGAATTAGATCGGGGAAATCGAAAGTAGTTGAATAGCCGTTCGTTTCCGTTCATTCCCGTACGAGGTAAGTCTATATACAAATAAATGTGTTTGAATTGAATTATTATTGTTTATATGTGAATGAATTGTGATATATGGCAATTTGAACTAAATATGTGAAATCCGAGAAAATTCTGATAATGAGATGTCGTCCGAAAAGCCCCGTACGAACCTTAAGAAGTAGTTAGGATACGTATGTCATGACATAGGATTCCGATATGAGTTATCGTGTAAGACCACGTCTGGGACGTTGGCATCAATTTGAGATTTACGTGTAAGACCATTTCGGGGACATTGGCATCGTATATGATATCGTGTAAGACCTTGTCTGGGACAGAGGCATCGATATTTAATTACATGTAAGACCACGTCTGGGTCGTTGGCATTGTACGAGCTTTCCAAGCTATCCGAGTATCTTTATTAGTTCAGAACGATTCAACGGGCATTCTGAGAGATGAATGAGTATACGAAAGTGCATCCAAATTCCGGTACATATGTATGTATATGAAATTTTGCAATGAAATGTATGTTTGTATATGACCATTTAGTATGTGATTATGAGCAAGTGAATATGATCAATTGAGATATAAAAGAAATATGACTTGTGATTGTGTTATGCCATGAACCATATGTATGAAATAGTTTATGATAGTTCTATATGATAAGTTTATTTGTATATGGCTTACTAAGCTTTTGAAAGCTTACTTTGTGTGTGTTTGTATTGTTTTATAGATTATCAAAGCTACTGGGAGCTCGGGGATCGTCGAGGATCATCACCACACTATCGAACTCTATTTTGGTACCTTTTGGAAGTGTAAATGTTAAAAGTATGGCATGTATAGGCTAGGACTAGTGTGATTTTCATTTTATAGCCATGTGATATGGCTTACTTATGGAAGTAAATATGGTTTGGATGTGGTACATGATTTGTGCTAAGTAATGTTAAGTTTTGATGTTTATAAATGACCAAAAGAAATGGTCAATTTGGAATGTGATTTGTTGAGAATTGGTATTGTAAGTTTGGTGCATGAGATTAGCATGGTTTGGCTGCTTATTGATGTATTGAAATGGCATGAAATGTGGTGTTTTAGGTATGCTTGAGAAGGGTGAGAAATGTGGCTTCGACTAAGCCTATTTTCACTCCACACGGCCAAGCGCACGGGCGTGTGGCTTGACCGTGTGTGGCACATGGCTTTGGTACACGCACGTGTGTGTCCCCAGGGTAGCCTCCGATTAAGTCGGATACCCTACAGGTTTGGCACGGCCTAGACACACGGACGTGTCTACTGGTCGTGTGTGGCATACGGGCTGGTACATGGGTGTGTGGCTGGCCGTGTGACCCAAGTCAGTAACCCCCCTAAATTTCACACGGCCTGGCACACGGGCGTGTCCTCGGCCGTGTGGTGCAAGTCATAATGTATGCCCTATTTTCACACGGTGTGTGACATGGGTGTGTCTTATGGCCGTGTGAGGCACACGGCTTGTCCACACGGGCGTGTGACTTCTGTAACTTTGAAAAACATGTTTAAATTTCGACAAAATTTGTATGTGCTCGGTTCAGTCCCGACCCCTTCTCAATATATGTTTAAGTTCTCGTAGACATTTTAAAGGGACTCTATGTGTATATTTTGCTATGGAATGTTTATGGATATTTGATATTAGTGAAATGTTTGTGATATTAACTAATGTGTCCGGTAACGTCTCTTAACCTTTGTCTGACGACGGATACGGGTTAGGGGTGTTACAATTTGTTGGTATCAGAGCTACGGTTTAGACTAGTCTAGGATTAACGTAACGTATGTGAGTCTAGCTATACATGCCATATATTTGAACTGTGATAGTGTGATGAATCCTGGCAAATAAAATGTGTTTTCTGTATAGTAAATGGATCCCGAACGAGCCGTAGCTGGCGATGTTAAAAGTAACGCACCCGCTCCCGCTCAAGGGGCAGTGCCTTCTGATACGAGAAATGCATCTAGTGACCCCGAGAGAGAGGCAAAGCAAGCCTTCTTCCAAATGATGAATGAGTGGTTCACTCAGTATGTTAGAGCAAATCCAGCCGTTCCTCAACTTCTGCCCCCACCTAATCCTCCTTAGACTCCTGTTGTACCTCCGATTATGAATCCAAATATGTTGAATAAGTCTCCAGTCGATAAAATTCGTAAATATGAGGCCGAATAGTTCAGGGCCAGTAATGATGATGATGCAGAGAGAGCTGAGTTTTGGCTCGAGAATACAATTCGAGTATTTGATGAGATGTCGTGTACCCCTGATGAATGTGTGAAATGTGTCATTTCTTTGTTGAGAGATGCAACTTACCAATGGTGGAAAACTTTGACTCCTGTTGTTCTGAAAGAACGAATTACCTGGGATTTCTTTTAATCTGAATTCTGAAAGAAATATATTAGTCAGAGATTCATTGATCAAAAGCGAAAAGAGTTTCTTGAATTGAAACAGGGCCATATGTCTGTTGCAGAATACGAGCGAGAATTTGTGAGACTGAGCCAATATGCACGAGAATGTGTCTCGACCGATGCAATAATGTGTAAAAGGTTTGAAGACGGCTTGAATGAAGATATCCGTTTACTAGTCGAAATTCTAGAAATAAAAAAGTTTGTTGTGCTTGTGGATCGAGCATGTAAGGCCGAAGAACTCGAGAATGATAAAAGAAAAGCTGAATTAGAAGCTAGAGATGTGAGAAAGAGATCCTCAAGTAAATCATTTCAATCTGCATCAAAGAAATTTCGAGATGAGTATAGTTGTTCAAAGGCTAATGTGGGACATTCGAGGAGAGATCGTGCTAGATCGCATTCGAGTTTCAGAACTCCAGCTACTTCGATAGCTAGTGTTGGAAATGTCAAATCTGATCGATCTGAGTGTAGACATTGTGGTAAAAGACATTCGGGCAATTGTCGATTACATGATCAAGCTTGTTTCAAATGTGGATATTTAGATCACTTTATCCGAGGCACCGTCCCGATGTCATTAAGCAGAGATTGTCACGAGAATCCAAGTCGAATAATGCTTCAGCTAAAGGTAGACCTCCCAGAAACACGGGAAATGCGAGTGGTAGCCAGAGAGCTACGAAAGATACTACTGCGAGATCTGAAGCGAGAGCACTTGCCAAAGCTTTTGCTATTCGCGCTCGCGAAGAAGCTTCGTCTCCAGATGTTATTACCGGTACTTTTATTCTTTATGATACTTCTGTGATTGTATTGATAGATCCAGGGTCTACTCGTTCATATATATGCATGAACTTAGTATCCAGTAAGACTTTGCCAATAGAGTCTAATGAATTTGTAATTAGAGTATCGAACCCCTTAGGCAAGTGCGTTCTGATTGACAAAGTGTGTAAGAATTGTCTGTTGATGTTTCGAAAAATTTGTTTCCTGGCTAATCTAATGTATTACCCTTTGATGAGTTTAATATAATTCTGGATATGGATTAGCTAACATTGCATGATGCTGTAGTGAATTGCAAACGGAAGACTATTGATTTGAGATGTCAGAATGATGAAATAATACGGATTGAGTCCAGTTATTTAAATGGGTTATCGGCCGTAATATCTTCGATGAAAGCTCTGAATTATGTGAAGAAGGGATGTAAAGCTTATTTTGCGTATGTGATTGATACGAAAGTGTCAGAAAAGAAAGTTGAAATTGTGTCAGTTGTTTGTGAGTTTTCTGACGTATTTCCTGAAGAATTACCGGGATTACCTCCGATATGAAAAGTTGAATTCGGTATTGAGTTAGTACCGGTGACGACCCCTATCTCAATAGCTCCATATAGAATGGCTCCAACAGAATTGAAAGAATTGAAGTCTTAGTTGCAAGAATTGACAGACAGAGGTTTCGCACGACAGAGCTTTTCTCCTTAGGGCGCTCCCATTCTGTTTGTGAAAAAGAAAGATGTCACGATGAGAATGTGCATTGATTACCGATAGTTAAACAAAGTGACTATTAAGAACAAGTATCCTCTGCCCAGAATTGATGATTTGTTCGATTAGCTGAAAAGAGCTACTGTGTTTTCAAAAATAGATCTAAAATCGGGATACTATCAGTTGCGAGTAAAAGATTCAGACATTTCGAAAACTGCTTTCAGAACGAGGTACGGGCATTATGAATTTTTAGTTATGCCTTTCGGACTAACAAATGCTCATACTGTCTTTATGAATTTGATGAACAGAATTTTTAGACCGTATATAGGTCAATTTGTTGTTGTATTTATTGACGACATTTTGATTTATTCACGTGATAAAATTGAGCATGCCGAACATTTGAGAATTGTGCTACAAACTATGCGTGATAAGCAATTGTATGCAAAGTTTAGTAAATGTGAGTTCTGGTTACGTGAAGTTGGCTTTTGGGGGCATATTGTGTCGACATTCGGTATACGAGTTGATCCGAACAAGATTTCAGCTATTTTAAAGTGGAAGCCTCCCAAAAATGTGTCTGAAGTCCACAGTTTTTTGGGACTTGCTGGTTATTACCGACGGTTCATAAAAGGCTTTTTGATGATTGCAATTCCATTGACGAGATTGCTTCAGAAAGATGTGAAATTCGAATGGTCTGAAAAGTGTCAGAAAAGCTTTGATCAGTTGAAAGTCCTTTTGACTGAAACTCCAGTTTTAGTACAGCCAGAATCGGGTAAAGAGTTCGTAATTTTTAGTGATGCTTCGTTAAACGTTCTAGGTTACATCTTGATGCAGGAAGGCAAAGTTATAGCTTATGCCTCAAGACAGTTGAAGCCGCATGAAAAGAATTATCCGACGCACGACCTTGAGTTAGCTACGATCGTGTTTGCTCTAAAAATTTGGCACCACTATTTTTTCGGTGAGAAATGTCGTGTTTTCAGATCATAAAAATTTGAAATATTTGATGACTCAAAAAAACTTGAATTTGCAACAGAGAAGATGGTTAGAACTGTTAAATGACTATGAGCTTGTGATTGATTATCATCCGTGAAAAATAAATGTTGTTGCTGATGCTTTGAGTCGGAAATCACTGTTTGCGCGCGATGAATGCTCATTTAGTTCTGTCTGATGATGGTTCGATTTTAACCGAATTGAAAACGAGACCGTTATTCATACAATAGATTTATGATGCCGAAAAAGTTGATAATGAAATGCTAGCGAAACGAGCTTAGTGCGATTTGAACTCTGATTCAGAATTTCAAGTTGATGGTGATGATTGTTTGAGATTCCGAGATCGAATTTGTGTTCCGAGAAATCCAGAGCTGATTCAGTTGATTTTGAAAGAAGCTCATAGCAGTCGCATATCGGTTCACCCGAAAAGTACAAAGATGTATAATGATTTGAAACAATTTTACTAGTGGCCTGGAATGAAAAGAGATATCTCTGATTTTGTTTCGAAATGTTTGATCTGTCAGCAAGTTAAAGCTGAACATGAGGTGCCATCCGGTTTGTTACAACCGATTATAATTCCCGAGTGGAAATGGGATAGAGTGACGATGGATTTTGTTTCAGGTTTGTCTTTAACTCCGAGGAAGAAAGATGCAATCTGGTTATAGTTGATAGATTGACAAAATCAGCTCATTTTATTCCGGTAAGAACGAATTATTCGCTTGATAAGTTAGTTGAGTTATACATTTCTGATATTGTGAGATTGCACGGGGTGCCACTATCTATTGTGTCTGGCAGAGATCCGAGGTTTACTTCGCGATTTTGGAAGAAACTGCAAGAGGCTTTAGGTACGAAATTGCACTTTAGTACTACTTTTCACCCGCAGACGGATGGTCAATCCGAGCGAATTATTCAAATACTCAATGATATGTTGAGATGTTGCATTCTTGAGTTTGAAGGTACGTGGGAACAGTATTTGTCATTGATTGAATTCGCGTATAATAATAGTTTTCAATCAAACATTAAAATGGCACCGTACGAAGCCTTGTATGGTAGGAAATGCCGAACACCTCTGTACTGGTCTGAACTTAGTGAAAATAAAATTCACGGAGTTGATTTGATTAAAGAGACTGAACAGAAAGTAAAAGTGATACAAAATAGTCTGAAAGCAGCTTTCGATCGACAGAAATCATATGTAAATTTGAAACGAAAAGATATTGAATTCGAAATCGGTGATAAAGTATTTTTGAAAGTGTCTCCGTGGAAGAAAATACTCCGATTCGGTAGAAAAGGTAAATTGAGCCCGAGATTCATCGGGCCGTATGAGATTATCGAGCGTATTGGGTCGATTGCTTATAGACTGTTGTTACCATCTTAGTTAGAAAAGATTCACAATGTGTTTCATGTATCGATGCTTCGACGATACAGATCTGATCCCTCGCATGTGATTTCTCCGTCTGAGATAGAAATTCAGTCTGATATGACTTATGAAGAAGAACTGATTCGTATCTTAGCTCGCGAGGGTAAAGAATTGAGAAATAAGAAAATTCCGTTAGTAAAAGTAATATGGCATCGACACGGTGTCGAAGAAGCTACGTGGGAACCCGAAGATGCTATGAGAGAGCAATATCCGAATCTGTTTAATGTTAAGATTTTTGGGGACGAAAATCCCTAAGGGAAGAGAGTTGTAATAGCCCGGTTTAGACCCTAGTCGGAATAGTGGTTTTGAGACCACAAATCCGAGTTAAAAAATATTTTAATATTATTTTTCGTGCTTAAAATATGTGAATTGATATGTGTAAAATTTTCGTGATTAAATTTTATCGTTTGTGTGCCGATTTGTGAAAAAGGACTTAGTTGCAGAAAATGTAAAAGTGGCCTTCTATTTGATTAAGTGCCAAATTGATGTGTCTCTTTAAATGTGAAGCCCTTATATTGTTATTATGCCATTATTAAGGTTAATGGACATAGATGACCTTAAAGTGGATGGAATTAATATTAAGTCATTAAGGTTAATTTTGGTATTTTATTATTAAAGGTTAATTAAATAAAATTAAAGCCAAAATGTTGTCATCTTTCATGCTTCATCACCGAAATCGACAAAACAAATTAGGGCTTGAGAGCTTTGAGCATTTCGACATACACATTGCTTGATTAAGGTATGATTTTTTATCCGTTTTCGATAATTCCTATGTTTTTGTGATCGTTGCTTCGTGTTCTTTTAAGCCCGTGTCTTAATTCATGAAATTTATGATGATTTTGAGTTATGCCATTGTTGATATTGTGAGCTTTGTGATGTTAAATGGTGAAATATGAAAGCTTGATGTTAGATAAATATGTTTTGTATTAGGATTTTTGATGAAATTGATTATTATGGGCTAATTTGTGAAAATGAGAAATTGAAGGACTAAAATGTAAAATAAATGAAATATGTGGGCTTATTTGAGCCAAGTGAATATTCGACAAGCTATAGTGTAATGAAATTTTATATATTTTGTGGTTTTGTGAATTAGGGACTTAAATGTCAAAATGTGAAAATGTGAGGGCTAATTTATAAAATGCCCTAAATATGTGTATATGGACTAAATTGAATGACTTGGTGAATAAAAGAGTTAAATTTGAATGTGTATAGATCAAGAACCAAAGAAAACGAAATTAGATCGAGGAAAATCGAAAGTAGTTGAATAACCGTTCGTTTCCGTTCATTCCCATACAAGGTAAGTTTATATATAAATAAATGTCTTTGAATTGAATTATTATTGTTTATATGTGAATGAATTGTGATATATGGCAATTTGAACTAAATATGTGAAATCCGAGAAAATTCTAATAATGAGATGTCGCCCGAAAAGTCCCGTACGAACTTTAGGTAGTAGTTAGGATACATATGTCATGACATAAAATTCCGATATGAGTTATCGTGTAAGACCACGTCTAGGACGTTGGAATCGATTTGAGATTTGCGTGTAAGACAATGTCTGGGACATTGGCATCATATATGATTTCGTGTAAGACCCTGTCTGGGACAGAGGCATCGATATTTAATTACATGTAAGACCACGTCTGGGACGTTGGCATTGTACGGGCTTTTTGAGCTATCCAAGTATCCTTATTGGTTTCGAACGGTTCAACGGGCATTCTTAGAAATGAATGAGTATACGAAAGTGCATCCAAATTCCGGTACGTATGTATGTATATGAAATTTGGCAATGAAAGGTATGTTTGTATATGACCATTTGATATGTGATTATGAGCAAGTGAATATGATTAATTGAGATATAAAAGAAATATGACTTGTGATTGTGTTATGCCATGAACCATATGTATGAAATAGTTTATGATAGTTCTATATGATAAGTTTATTTGTATATGGCTTACTAAGCTTTTGAAAGCTTACTTTGTGTGTGTTTGTATTGTTTTATAGATTATCGAAGCTACTGGGAGCTCGAGGATCGTCGAGGATTATCATCACACTATCGAACTCTATTTTGGTACCTTTTGGAAGTATAAATGTTAAAAGTATGGCATGTATAGGGTAGGACTAGTGTGATTTGCATTTTATAGCCATGTGATATGGCTTACTTATGGAAGTAAATATGGTTTGGATGTGGTACATGATTTGTGCTAAGTAATGTTATGTTTTGATGTTTATAAATGACCAAAAGAAATGGTCAATTTGGAATGTGCTTTGTTGAGAATTGGTATTGTAAGTTTGGTGCATGAGATTAGCATGGTTTGGCTGCTTATTAATGTATTGAAATGGCATGAAATGTGGTGTTTTAGGTATGCTTGAGAAGGGTGAGAAATGTGGCTTCAACTAAGCTTATTTTCACTCCACACGGCCAAGCACACGGGCGTGTGGTTTGACCGTGTGTGGCACATGGCTTTGGTACACGGCTGTGTGTCCCCTAGGGTAGCCCTCCGAATTAAGTCAGTATACCCTACAGGTTTGGCACGGCCTAGACACACGGGCGTGTCTACTGGCCGTGTGTGGCACACGGGCTGGCATATGGGTGTGTGGCTGGCCGTGTGACCCAAGTCAGTAACCTCCCTAAATTTCACACGGCCTGACACACGGGCGTGTCCTCGACCGTGTGGTGCAAGTTAGAATGTATGCCCTGTTTTCACACGGTCTGTGACATGGGCGTGTCTTGTGTCTGCGTCCACACGGGCGTGTGACCTCTGTAACTTTGAAAAAAATGTTTAAATTTCGACAAAATTTATATGTACTCGATTTAGTCCCGACCCCTTCCCAATGTATGTTTAAGGTCTCGTAGACCTTCTAAAGGGACTCTATGTATATATTTCGCTAAGGAATGTTTGTGGATATTTGATATTAGTGAAATGTTTGTGATATTATCTGATGTGTCCGGTAACGTCTCTTAACCTCTGTCCGATGACGGATACAGATTAGAGGTGTTACAGAAAAGATCTATTAAATAGTGGACTATATATATAATAATATTTGATATAATGTTAGTGAAGTTTTTTAGGCTCTAGTAAGGATAAGAGGTTTTGACAAGTATCCTATAAATGTATAATAAAATATTAAAAATAATAAATATTTAAAAAAAAGAAACACATGATTATTTTTTTAAGATTATTTGTGGAATAAAAAAATTTATAAATATACCAAATACTAATTAGTGTGATTGATTTATCACACGGAATTGAAGTATAGATATAAAAAGGTGTAGATATGATTATAATTATTTTCAGATTTAATAGCTATAATTATATTAGTCCAATGCAATAAAAATATTTATTTGGAAAATTTATTAGATTATTTATTATCCTTATTTTTAAGGAAAAAAAAACAAAAACCACTAAAAAATGTTATGAGAAGATTATAGGAGATGAAGAGTAGAAACTTGGAGACAAACTTGATTAAAGGGTAATTTAGCATTATTTTTTATAAGTGCTTTTTAAAAGTTTATTTTAAGATTTTAAGATTTAATATTATTATTAAAAAGTATTTTTGAGAAATAAAATGTCCATTTTAGATATGATATAATAAAATAAAAAAATCATTTAAATAATATTCAAAATCGTTAATATTACAATAAAAAATATAACAAATAATTTATTATTACTCATTATTAATATTTTGATATATGAAATACAAATTTTGAATATTTTTAAGTAATTAATATTAACTATTTGCAAAATTCAATTGGAATATATAAATTGTAATTTAAATATTAAATTATAACTATTAAAAAAATGATTATATGAAACTGTGATTCCATTCATCCATATCCCTTTCTAATAGGAGGGACAAATCAGATTTTTCCTCTTAATTTTCAATTTTTTCCTCCTAATTCTCCACTTTTTCCACCTGAAAAGTTCAAATCCAACTGAAAAAACTAAAAATCGGGAGAAAAAATTTGATTTATTATCTTCCGATTAGAAATGAATATAAATGACGGATAATCACAATTTCATACAAATTTTTTTTTTTACAATCCTAAAGCAATTTTAAAAAACAGTGTCAATGAAAGCATAAGCGGAGGAGAGAATACACCATACCATATGCTCTTGGATTTAACTTTTCTGCCATCATCAGTGACGTGAGTCACACTATCTTTGGATACGCCGCCACTAATTGTGGACTTGTATTTGAGCTCCTAGGATAGGTCTAGGAGTCGATGGGCAAAGACTAAAGATGCAACAATCACTAGCATCCACAGGAGACCATGGCCCATGATGAAGTTCGATTGTTCAACAACTTCTTTTATAAGTTGTCGATGAATCCCGATTGTTGTTGGTGGAATTAAAAAGTTATAAATCAAAGACTAGGATATTCTTGTAGCTAAAAGATGTTCATGGCCCCTTGAGCTATAACTTGAGGAGAGAAACTATCAATTCTCAATGACTATATTTCCTAGAGCCCTTATCCCCTCAATTTGTTGGGTAAAACATGGGAAGATAGCCTAGTTTTTCCTCGGTGTAGAAGCACTTACTATTTTATTTGGACGAACCCGAGTAAGCTTAAAGATGCCAACCAATGAACGCACAGAGTAGGGTTAAAGAATAAAAGTGGAGAGAGAGACAAGTCACAGGATTGATTCCAATAATAAATTCTAGGATTTAAATCATAGAAAGCATTCATATTCCAACTGCCCAAGTTAAATACCCTAAAGATTTCCAGTAAACATGCCCGAACAGTGCCTAAACGAGTACCAATTATAAATCATCTATTAGTTATATCACAACTTACCTAAATAGAAGATGCTAAAGCATTCAAGCCATTGCAGTTGAATCCACATCCACACTGAGGAGATTCATAAAAGTTGTCAATAGGGAAGTTAGCCGACGCAATCCCAACGGAGAACTCCATCTGGTCCCCATTATGTATCACTTCAACGATGTTAAGCCAGAAGAATAGAATCTTAACGCTCACTCCCTTCAAATTTGTTATCCTGCCTGGGGAGATCACTCCTTTTATGGTGGATTCGTAACTGAGTTGGTATGAGTCAATGTCAAACTTGCAGGTTCCACTCAAATAAGCTGAAAACTCGCCCGTTTCCCTGTTCAATTCGTACCCAACCACGCCATTGGGAAGGATGCCTACTGGGAAGTCGTACTGTTGAAGAGCTTGGTACGCGGATAGATTGTCGTCATCGGCTACGGCGAATGAAGAAGCTGGGAGGTAGATTAGGATGAGGAAGAGGAGGATTCCGCTTGGACAAGGCATGGAAAAAATCTTTGGTTTTCAGGATTCGATTGAGCGGAGATCTCTGTTGTAATGGGGATAAGGGAAATTTGGGAGTGAAAAAGTCAGATGTGGCTGCTGCTGAGTGCACCATAAATTGAGTCCGGTCGAGTCGCGGGGTGGGCGACAAAGACATTTTCTTTTGACTTAAATACTCATAAATGCCATTTTTCTATAAAAAATTTACATGAATAAATCGATTTTTGAAAAAATTATAAAAATAGGTCGATTTTACGAAGACGGGTTCAGCTGAAAATATAGAAAAATATTTTCAGTTGAACGCGTTTTCAGTATATTGATAAAAAAATATTATCAGCTAAAAGCATTTTCTATCACATTAGCACTAAAAATAGCAGCACTAATATTTTTTTCTTATTTCCTATTGCCACTTATTATTGTGAAAATAAAAGTTACAAAACAGATATTTATATAGACCCAAAGTCTCATTTTTCACTTGTCTAAGAATATGCTGCAAATAGATTATAAATTTATATAAAGACTTTAATTTATATAAAGACTTATTCTATAAGTTTTATTTCACATTAATAAGTGACACAAGGAAATAAGAAAAAATATTAATACTATCACTTTTAATGATATATGATAAAAAGTATTTTTTATTAGAAGTATTTGAGAATGTATCTAATTGATTTTGCATTCTTTTATAAAATACGCTGATTCCTGTAATTTTTTTTAAAATTAATTTATTTACGTAATTTTATAGAAAAAGCAGCATTTATGAGTATTTAATCTTTTCTTTTGTCAGGAGAGTACAAACATACAGATCATTACTTAAACCCAAAAATAAAATTGGGATAAACGAAGGGAACAGAAGCTGGCACGTGGACCTACCAACCACCATTAAACGTTTTCATCATGCTTTTCATTCCAATCATCATGCTCTCCTAGCTATCACTACTACTTTACCAAGTATTATTATGCAGTTGAGATGTGATCTATAATTTTTAAGAGAGTTTGGTTTGAATGAAATGGAATAAGATTTTAATGAAATATTTATTTTATGAGAATAAAAAAAGATAGTAATGGAATTGAATAGATGTAGTAGTGGTTTGGTCGGAAGGAATGGAATGAATATTGTAATACTATTTTTATATTTGGTTTAGAGATATAAATATGTAATAAAAAAATAAAAATAAAAACTCAAATGACAAATATACCTTTTAACATTTTAATGTATTTTTACATCAATTTAATATTAAAAAATAATATTTAATATTAAATTATATTAAAAGATTTTTATTTTTATATTAAAATATCTTTATTTTATATTTTTTAAAATTTTAAAAACAATATTTTATATTAAATTAAATTAAAAGAAGTATTTTTCTCCATCTTCTTCATTTTCGTTGATCCCCTCCCTCTTTCCAAATTCATCTTCATCTTCCTCTCCAACATTTTACCATACAAAAAAACATCAACATCAATTGCATTACTATATGTGCATTCATTTGGTTGCTTCCTCTCAACAACTCTGATTAATTCTCTGTTTGACCCTAACCAAATCACACTGTCCCAACATTTTCTCCCAAATAACATATAATTCCTGGAAATCCAATATTAACTATACACGTGCACAAGAGAGCGCTTCACCATCCTTATTTATATTTCATAAGCAAAAAAGGAAAAATATCTTATGATTTATCACAAAACATGTCAAAATCACTATAATTTCGTTTCATTTCAAAATGCAACTAGTCATTTACAACTCCTGAATGGCAAAATACAACTATATCATATTTGGAGAAACCAGAATGGCCAGCTCCTCAATGCTTGCTTCATCTAAAATCACAAGCAAATTCGAAACGGTTTGGAAAAAAATTACACCAACTTTTCTACAAGTAATTTGAGACTAGACATCATAGACTAGTAGTCGCTCTTCAATAGAAACACAGCAGATTAGACACCTTTTGCCCTTCTCACAGCAAGTGCTGAGAAAGAAACAACATTATTAATAATTAAAGAAAACAAGTTGTACATCCTTTGATAATAAATGAAAATATTACACACCATATGCCAAAAATATGGTATGCCACTACAAGTAATGTAAATACCATAATAATATAGTTCTGAGTATATATGATGCCATAAGCCAAAGCTTTCATAGACATCTTTGCATTAACCAATAGTCCAATACTGAGAAAACAACCAGAATGGAAAATAACATTGTCAATATGATGTGGATGTTTTTATTGGGAAACAATATCAGAGAAGGAATAGGAAATAGGAAAGACAGAAATTAGAGTTTTAGATTTATTTAATTTCTTTATTATATCATATTTATTAAGAGTTTTAGTTTTACTTATTCTCCCTATTATATTAGTTTTTTTTTATTTCCCTTATAAACTCTAAAATAGGAATTCTATTAGGACTCTTTCCTTTGTTATTAACAACCTATAAAAAGGCTGCCAATATGAAATAAAGAGTAAGTAATTTATTTTTATCACAAGCATTATTTTGGGAGGGGGTTCAGTCAAAGATGAATATGCCTTTTGAGTAACCATAGGTCGAAGCTAGAACTCTTTCTCATCTAAACTTGTGACTAGATCCTATGCCAATGTGCATAACAACTTGGTATCGGAGTTAGCTTGACAGCCAAGCTGGAGGCTTTCATGGAACAAATGGCTACAAGGCAACAAGCATTAGAGGAATAGGTGGCGTGTTATCTCTTCCGGTCCAAAAGACAACAAAAGGGGATTCAGAGAAAAATAATAAAGACTAGAACAGTAGCAGAGGCAGGAGAAGGAATTTAGACTCGCAACACGATGAGTACATGGTACCACGATACTCTAAGATGGAATTTCCCACTTATGATGGTGTTAGAGATCCTTTAGGGTGGTTGAAAAGATGCGATTTTTTTTGGCAATCAACATACTAACGAAGAAGACAAAGTAGGCTTAGCCGCATTCCATCTCTTAAGAGAGGCGCATTGATCAAATGGAAGAAGATGAGGCAAATCTTGATTGGGGACACTTCAAAGAGTGTTGCCATATAAGGTTTGGGCCGCCTATAAGTAATAACCCCTTGGGGGAGCTTGCAAACTTGAGACAAACTAGGGCTGTAGAAGAATCTCAACGCCAATTTCAATCACTACTGGCCAGGACTACTGATCTTAAACCTCGACAACAATCAGACCTTTTTACAGTCGGGTTGGTAGAGGATCTTAGAATTGATATTGAGATGCAACAACCAGGAAACCTTGGAGTTGCAGTGAATATGGCTCGAGCTTTGGAACGAAAACAAAATATCTCTTTCAAAATGTTATCTCAAGCCAATCTATACTGACCAACTTCTCGAAACACTGGCAGGAATTTGATCATTCCAACAACTAAGAGCTTTTGTAACAACCTGATTTTTCAGTGGTGTCGGAAACAATGGTTCGAGGCCACCAAATCCAGCGAGTAAGTTCGTAAATATTATTACTTAATATGTACGAGTCAAATATGGTTTTAAAAAGGTTTTTGAATTGGTAATTTGTGTTTTATAATGATTTATTAGGTTAAGTGGTTTTAGAAAGTGAGGTATCAGGACCTCATTTGTAACACTCCCTAACCCTTATCCGTCCCCGAAACAGGGTTACGGAGCATTACCAGACTTTTCAGATCAAATACGAACAGTAATCATATCATATAGCATACACATTATAAATTAATCATATTGTCTCTTTTATAGGCTCTTGAGGCTTTAAATATGTATTAGAAACAAATCGGGATTCAGAAAATTTTTCGTGAAATTTCAAAAAATTTCCTTAGTTTAGGGCATACACGCCCGTGTGGTCAAGGGACACGCCCGTGTGACCCTATGACATGCCTGTGTTTCAGGCTGTGTCCTACCCCGTGTAACTCTCTGACTTATAACACACAACCAAGTCACACGCCCTTGTGCTAGGCCGTATGCCTCACATGGCTGAGACACACGCCCGTGTCTCTGCCCGTGTGGAAATACCTGAGCATTTTGTTTTATATTTTTTTTAAGTTGCAGGGGACACACGACTAAACCACACGCCCATGTGATAGCCGTGTGTCTCACACGGTCCGGTCACATGCCCGTGTGCCAGGCTGTGTGGACTCAAAAGAAGCCTTATACATTTAGTTTACCAACCCTGCAAGCTTAAACTTCAAGCAATTTAAAAAAAAAATCCAATTGTTCAAATAATCCAAATCACAACCAAATACATCTAAATTATGTCAAAACCATCAATCTAATGACCTAACTCATCCAAATTGCAAATCAATAACTCAATTCAATGTATTCAAATTAAGCTAGGATTATATTTTAATCATGTAATATTATTATCACATTTATCTGTATCCAAACTTACCTATTTATCTAAACATGTATGTGCAAATTATTACCAACTAATCTTCTTGAAACCAATTATCATTGTACTTATATGTTTACGCACAACCAATATGTTTTTAGACACCTCTTATGCATATTCAACTACTATTTTACCTCTCATCATTCAATCATATCAACATTATAAGGCAATCATGCAAACACCATAATACCAACACAAGCTAAATACATGGCAAATTTTAATAAAACACCTATAGACTAACATTTAGACAAAATAACCTATACATGACATTATAACCAGAATCAAGTCATCAATAATTACCAATAAACCAAGGGATAGAGATATATAGCTCCAATAAGCTTCCAACTCGTTCGAGCTTCCGATAATCTGTAAAGTACGTAAATAAAACAAATACGTAAGCAATGAATGCTTAGTAAGCTCGTATAATCTTTAATCCTGCTAATTCATTTCAAATATAAAATTTATACATATCCAAAAACAATCCAATATTGTTACCATAATACTCATAATACTATATTTATAATTCACAAGGTAAATAAATCTATAGTATCACACATATACTTATTACCCAAGCTTAGTAAAATTTTATATAACTTTAACTTTCCCACACTTATTCCATATACATGTCATACAAGTCATATGCATATCATTCAGCCATGGTCACAGATTAGTGCATTTAACCAAAGCCTTTTTCGAATTGAACACATAATAAGTCGTTCCATAAGAAATTGCATAATTTAAACCTTACCATTTCAATACTTCAAATAAATAAACATATTATTATTCAGTCAATAGCTTGGCACTTGCCTAAACATCAAGCAACAGCAATAGTTAGCGTACTTGCACATCTTACATATAAATTCAATATTGATAAACTTATTTTCTTGACATGTCACCATATACATGCTTTTCTTGTATCAACGTATCAAATATAATCACATATTTACATCTCACTTTTTAATATATTAAGTAAATATCATTTCCATGTCACGTTTCAATATATCAATTAAATATCATTTCCAAGACACGTTTCAATATATATATACCGGTAATAACCATAAGTCTTTCAATATTAATTCATACATATTTATAGATCATTCATAGCACATTCAATTTTCATTAAATTTTCTATCTCAAATGGCTTTTCACAATTTAATACACAATTCATATGTCTCATTTTCATTTCACATTTGGTATTATCAATTACCATTCATAATATCATTTCATTTAATTTCCCCTATTAACACGACTCAGACTCTGACGGATACACGGATCCAACCAAAACACACCAGTTTGGCACCTAGTGCCTCATCGGATAATTCGAAGAATAAGTTGACACCCAGTGTCTTATCGGCTATGCCAAAGTAATTTGGTACCCAATACCTCATCGAATTTATTTGAAGTAACAATTTGACACCCAGTGTCTCATCGACTCGAAGTCGAAGTAATCCCTGAACACTTCTAATCCTATGGCATGCCAACTATATTCGACTCAGCCCGATACAGTTAATAGGGTTTAAAATCACTTTTCAATTTCAACCAATGTTCATTTCAATTCAATAATCACAAATCCTCAACAATTCAATTCAATATCATAATATCAAATACTCACCTCATTCCACTTAATACACATTAAATAATAATTACAACAATTAATATTTCATGTACCATCATTTTTATGAATTTCATGTATATTTATTTCGGTAACAATTTATAATCATTTATATACATAATTATCAGGCAAGTTTCATATACATAAAAATTTTCATGTCACTAACAAAGTCTTTCCAAATCGGAGAACGACTTACGGATATGAGTACATTGTTTTCTTTGTGCCATAGTCCAACTATGGTCTTACACATGTATTGCTATGGCCCTACCATGGTCTTATATTTGTAGTGCCATAACCTAGTTATGGTCTTTTCATTAAAATGCCATAGCCCAGCTATGGTCTTACATTTAAAAATTGCCATGGTCCAACCATGGTCTTATCCGTCAATTCATCCTTCGTCACAAATGATGGTACTCAAATCCCGCATTTCATTTAACCCGAACATTCATTTTAAATTTATTATATAATAGTATTCCATGTTTTCAACTAATAATATAAATAAATACATAATATCATCCATCAATTCAATATAAATATTAAATTTCAACCATACGAACTTACCTGGGGTAGATTGTGGAAGTTGCAATAATTCAAGGACTATTCGGCTAATTTCTCCTTTTCACATTTGTCTTCGGATTCTTGATCTATAATATAAAATTATTCATTCATTGTCATCTAATTCAATTCTAATTTACTTTACAATTTATACCCTTAAATTTTCAAAATTACACATTTACCCTAAATCTTACAGTTTTTTTACAATTTAGTCCCTTATCAATTATCCTATCAATTGAGCTAATTTTTCTCAATTGACAATTTACCTAATTATTTTAGGCTACCATTCAGCCATTGATATTCATAATTTCAATACTAAACCCTAATTCTTAACCTTTTTACAATTTGATCCTAAAATCAATATATATAAAAAAATTACTTGATAAAATCATCAAATAACAAAATTAAAGCTTCAAATCTATGTTAATTCATCATAAATATCCAGCACTCATCAATGGTAACTTCCAAAGTTACCCATAAAATAAAAACTAATGAATTATATAGTTGGACCTAATTGCAAAAGTCTTAAAAACACAAAAATTACAAAAAAAAAAGGATTAAATTAACTAACCAATTGAAATTTGAACCCAAGAATTCCCTAAGGCCGTGGCTTCCTTTCTTGTTTCTCTTTTTCTTTCCTTTTTCTTTTTCTTTCTTTTTCGTTTGGTTTTCTATTCTGTTTTTTTCTTTATTTGTTTGTTATATTATTATATAATATATATAATATATATACACTTAAATATTAAGAATATATATAATAATATATATAATAAACTTATAAATATCTAACTTGTGCTGCCTCAACTTTAAGTAATGGCATAATTACTTCTTTGGTCCCTTTAATTTTTCTTTAATCTATAATTCAACTTTCGCCCTATATGCAATTTAGTCCTTATACCTAATTACTTTTAATTCAAGCAAATTCACTTAACTTACACCTAATTAACTATAAAATTAGCTTCGTAAATATTTATTAAAAATATTTACGAGTCCGATTTACGGGAACGGAGTCCCGGAAATGCATTTAAAAAAATTAATTTAGCCCTTTTTAATTAATTAACTATCCAAACGTTAAAATTTCCTAACGAAACTTTAATACTAACTCAATGACACTCCGTAAATATTTATAAAAATATTTACGGCTCGATTTATAAAATCGAGGTCTTGATACCCCGTTTTCTACTCATTTTACCTAATAAATTTTCCTAAATCACAAATCATTAATTCAAAAGTCTTCCTAAAATTACACTTGACTCGTAAATAATAATTATTAAATTTTTTTAAACTCACTCGTTTGATTTAGTGATCTCGAATCACTGTTTCAGACACCACTGAAAATTGGGCTATTACATCATTTCTGTAAACCAAGCCGTAAATATTTTTATAAATATTTACAGAGTGTCATTAAGGTAGTATTAAAGTTTCATTGAAAAATTTTAACGTTTCAATAGTTAATTAATTAAAAAAGACTAAATTGAAAAAGGTGCGAAACTTGCTAATAATAATATTTAAGTGATTAAATGGCTTGATAAATAAATGAGGGAGGACTTAAGAAGCAATTAAACCTAAATTAAAAGGATGAGGCGGCATAAGAGAAAAAAGAATAAAATAAGGCCATTTAATGGCAAAATTGTAAATTTGATGAAATCAAATAAAACAAATTAGATTTGGATAGTTTTCTAGACATTCCTTCTTCAATTTCGGTTCAAAACAGACATAGGAGAAAGTTTAAGCTGGTTCTTCAATTTTTGCTTAATGTGAGTTCAATTCTTACCCGTTTCTTATAATTATTATGTTTTTGAGATTGTTACAATTAGGTCCAACTAAACCTTACCTTAGTTTTTGATTTTATTAAAATTTTTGGAAGTGTCCCATTGATGAATTTTAGATGTTTTTGATGAATAACATGGATTTAGAGCTTTGATTGTGTTGTATGATGATTTTATAAAGTGATTTTGTTAAATATTGATTTTAGGATTAAATTGTGAAAATGTTAAAATATTAGGGTTTGATAGAGAATTTTGGATTATTAGGGGCTATATAATGGCTTAGAATATTTGGATAAATTATTGATAAAGAAAAATTAGTTAATTTGATAGATTAACTAATTAAAGGATTAAATTACAAAAATTGTAAAAGTTTGGGTAATTGTGTAAATTTGAAAAATAAAAGGGTATTAATTGTGAAATGAATTGGAAGTGAAATATATGCTTATGAATGAGTAATTTTATATTTTAGATCAAGATCCTGTAGAAACTCGTGAAAAATGAAAAATAGCAGAATAGTCCCTGAACTTCTATAATTGCTGCAATTCAGCCCAGGTAAGTTTGTACGGTTAAAAAATTTAATATTTTGTATAAATTGATGAATGATATTATTTATTTATTCTATTTTTGGAATTGATTTATTGTTGGAATTATAATATTGAATTGGATTTCGGTTTGAATGGAACGCGAGATTTGAATATATTTGTATTTTGGTGTATGATGGTATTGGAAGGAGACAATGGAATTTTTCCCAAGTAAACTGGGGTTCAACATTTGTTGCGAACTCTCATGTTTTACTTTCTGTTCAACTCTTTCGAGCTTCTGTTTAGCTCGTTCGAGCTTTTGTTCAGCTTTCGAGCTTCTGTTGGCGTATTTGGGAGGCCTAGCTCTTATGAGCTTCTGTTGACGATGTACTCTTATCCGTAAGTCGTTCTTTGATTTGGGAAAGATTTGGTAAGGTGATTTATTTATTGAAATTGAAAGACATGTTATTTATTTTTTGTATCGACTTGAAAACGGATGTATTCATCGATTGAAGTTGTGATTGACAGGGAGTTATCGTGAATGATTTTTATTATTTGATTTATTATAGTTAGTTCGGTAAGATTTTTATTTATTCCGTCGAAGTTACTAAGCTTCATTAAGCTTATTTTGCATTGTTTAATGTCATTGTAGATTTTCGGAAGGTTGGACGACCGGATCAACACTCAAGACACACTATCCACTTTATTCCAGTAGTTTTTGAAACGTTCAATATGGTTTATATGGCATGTATAGGTTTTTGTACGGTCTAGTTAAGGCTTGGCTTATGAAAATATTATGATAGATATTTTGTTTAAATAACCAACTTAAATATTGGTATGAGAATGAGGTAAATTATGATATGAGTATGAGTGTTATATGTATGTATGTAATTGAATTATAGTGAACTTTGGTAACTTGGTTGGGTAAATAATTAGGTAAGTTTGGACATATTTTTTAAATTATCATTTAAGGTACTTAATGGCATATTGGTTGTATGTGGTGATAATACATGTTTAAGACATAATTTTAGCTTGTTGATGTGCAATTTGTTGAGGCTAGGTTGGTGTCAATTTGGGTGAGAAATGTGGCTTAGAAAATAGTCTATTTTCTTCCACACGGGTAGAGACACAGGCGTGTGTATCAACCGTTTGTGACACACGGCCAAGTAACACGGCCGTGTGTCCTCTATATCTTTTAGGAATGTAAGTCAATATGCTCACACGGCCTAGCACACGGGCGTGTGACTTGGCTGTGTGATCCAAGTCAGAGAGTTACACAGGTATGGACACGGGCTGAGACACGGTCGTGTGTCCCTATTTCGAATGCCCACACGGTCGTGTGACCCCGCAGTGTTGAAAATTTTAAATATTTCTAAAAAATTTTCTGAGTACCCGATTTAGTCTCGACTTATTTCTAACACATATTTTGGGCCCTGAAAGCTCGTATAAGAGACAATATGTTCGAATTCGATTGGTTTTATTATGAATATTGATATGTAATGAAACATTAGAAATTTCTGTCTGATTGATCCGTAAACCCCGATAATGCTTTGTAACCCTGTTCTGGCGACGGATACGGGTTAAGGGTGTTACAGCTTTGCAAAGGGAGGGGGACAAACAACGAAACCAATGAGGAATAACAACAAAATAAGTTCTTTTGCACCATTTATCAAGAGATTGACACAGGCAGAAATAGCAGAAAGAAGGGCTAAGGGATTGTGTTATAATTGTGATGAGTCTTATTCTATGGGACACAAATGTAAAGGGTTATTTTGGATAGAAGTACCAGATATTGAAGATGAGCAAGATGACGATAAAGTAGATGATCTTGAAATTTCTTTACATGCCATCAGAGGAACTTGCAATTCATCTACTATGCAACTAACAGTAAAGGTGTCAGTAAAAATAGTGTTAGTCCTCGTTGATTTGGGCAGTACGCATAACTTTTTACGTGAAGGTTTAGTGTTAAGATTGGGACTGAAAATACGGAAAAAAATATGGGTTACAAGTATGTGTGACAAATGGAGAACGGGTCCCTAGCATAGGCATTTGTAAATCAATACAGTTCGTGGTGGCAAATGACAACTTTCAAGTTGATTTTTATACAATACCATTAGAAGGGTTTGATGTGATTTTGGGGGCTAAATGGTTGTGTACTCTTGGTCTGATTTTATGGGACTTCAACTCCTTGACTATGCAATTTGTAGTAAACAAAAAGGAGATATTATAGCAAGGGTAGCACCCAGAGGAAGTTTCATGACTTACCCTAAACCCGGCCAAGACGTTATGGCCGAATCTGGCGTGTCACATCAAAGCGTCGTTCAAAAACTGAGTTTGTCGTTAAAAGTTCATTTCTATGTTTAAATCTTTTTGCTCAAGTTTAGCAAATCATCTCGTCAAAAATGTTTACTTAATGTCTGGCATTGATACTTTAGGTTATTCCAATCGCAGAAGCTCCTAAAGTTTGAAATATAAAAACGTCTGTTTTTTAAGTGTTTTTGAAAATAGTTGTTAGTTTTGAAAATTCGTGTTTAGCAGTTTTAAATAAGGAAATCTAAAGCCCATTTAAAAATTTAATCCCTCAAAGGCCTTATTACAGAAATTAAACCCAAAACGGAATTTAAACCATATGTAAAGTCCAAAGCATAACAGTCATAGTTGTGCGGTCACCTCCGAATCCCTCGCAGCACCGATGCTCCTAACGCTGGGGATTACTTGCACAGTTAAAAACAGGGTGAGTTTACGAAAACTCAGTGTATAATCCCCTTACTAGAGTAACAGTTAGTATACATAAACAGAAACCAAAAAAGTCTGGGCCAAAGCCCTTTAACAGTAACAGTACAGTCCAATTCAGAGCATACGTGGGCCAAAACCCACTACAATATCATTTGGGTCACAGCCCATAACAGAATCAATTGGGCCTAGCCCAAACCAATAACAGAACAAGTGGGCCTAAGCCCGATGCGATGATGAATCTCATAAACAGATATGCAACAATATGAGGATGCATCCCATCCTGATCCAGCCAACACACCACCCGTACCAACCCTACACTCTAGTAGGGATAAAATCGACCCACCCAGCCAACACACCAAGCTTAGCACCGGTTGCGGCACTAAGTCAACAGAACGGCTCGGCGCCGTGGATAGAACGGCTAAAAGCCCTAAACAGAATGGTTATAAACCATAATCAGGATGGCACAGAGCCATAATCAAGATGGCACAAAGCTATCGGTAACTGTAGTAAGTTTGGCACATAGCCATCAGCGACGGTAATATAATCGACACACAGCCACGGTAATTATGATCGACATAGAGTCATCAGTATATATGTTAGGCACATAGCCACGGATAAATACGATTGGCACAAAGCCATAATCAAGATGGCACATAGCCATATTTAGGTTGGCACAGAGCCATAATCGATTACGCGCTTTAAGCGTCCGTCGGTCCACGATGCGTCTCATGCGACTCGTGCGACCTTAACGATCAATCACCGGATCCACGATGCGTCTCATGCGACCCGTGCGACACTATCAGATCAATACTGGATCCACAGTCGTCTCATGCGACCCGTGCGACCCTATCAGAACTTCCTCCGTATCAATGTCCCAACCCCATGCAACATGCCGTGTATGTCATGCTCAATCATTACACGTGTATGCAAAATGGCCATGCTTAGTAAAGTCATTTAAACATATATTAAAAGCATCTCAGTCACACGACCACAGTCAAGTCAGTTAAAACACAGTCATACGATCACAGTCAAATCAGTCAAATTCATAGTCTAAGTCAGTCATTTACCCACAAGGGCAAAATAGTCATTTTACCCTATAAGGGTATTTCGATAATTTCACAAATCGAGGGTATTTCAGTAATTTCACAAATCAAGGGTATTTTGGTAATTTTGCAAATCGGGGGTATTTCGGTAATTTCACAAATCGAGGGTATTCCGGTAATTTTACAAATCAAGGGTATATCGATAATTTCACAAATCGAGGGTATTTCAATAATTTTGCAAATCGGGGGTATTTCGATAATTTTGTAAATTAGGGGTATTTCGATAATTTCACAAATCGAGGGTATTTTAGTAATTTTGCAAATCGGGGGTATTTTGGTAATTTCAAAAATCGAAGGTATTTCAGTAATTTCACAAATCGTGGGTATTTCGATAATTTCACAAATCGAGAGTATTTCAGTAATTTCACAAATCAAGGGTATTTCGGTAATTTTACAAATCGGGAGTATTTTGGTAATTTCACAAATCAAGGGTATTTCGATAATTTCACAAATCGAGGGTATTTCAGTAATTTCACAAATCGAGGGTATTTCAGTAATTTTGTAAATCGGGGGTATTTCGGTAATTTTGCAAATTGGGGGTATTTCGATAATTTTACAATCCGAGGCTTAACGACCCAACAAAAGGTCCACCGTCGCCTCGAGCGACTTAAGTAACCCAAACAGACACAACGGTGTAAATGGGCCTAAGGCTCATTCTTCAGCCTAAGTGGGCCCACACACTCGTGTGGCCCATTTAGCCCAGAAACAACCACAGTTATGTAAACGTCACAGTCCAAACAACACTTACCACATCACATACATTTTATCCGTGTGGGCCCACACAGCCCATTTCGGCCCAACAAGGCCCAGAACAGCCCAAGACCACGAGAGCGCTCGTGGTGGCCTCTACAGACTAACGCCCATGTTCGTGGGCTCAGTTCACCATACGCACGATCGCACGCTCGTGTGGCATCATTCGCCGGTATTTCAACTTTTAGGCATCTTATCGATCTATGATTAGAGGGAGTGTGGTTACACACACTCTATCGGCTTCCTCGCCAACTATCGAATATAGGATACTGTTACACACCTGCTCGTGAAATGAACTGCACCCCAAATATCCTCGCACCTAGATTAAAACATCATAACGATTATTTATCCAAAACAAAACAAAAAGAAATCGACAGAAAACTAAATCAACTACTGTGACCTTACCAACAATAAAACACCTGTTTCCCCAACTTTCAAACAATTGTAAGACCCCCTCGTCCACAACCAACTCACAGAATCGATTCCAAACTAAAGGAGTAACACACAAGTGTTGGGTAGTGCGTTGAGTCAGAGAGAAATGATCAGAGAAGAGTGTTCGGCTTAACAAAATGTGAGTGTATCAAAAGAAAATAGAAAAGGGATGGGCAACGAGATGAAGAGGGGGTTCAGCTAGGAAAGAGACCAAAAGAAACTCCACAAAGAATCGGTCAAAATAGAATCAGAGTACAAGAGAGAGGTTAAATTCGTCCAACAATGGGAAGGTTATTAATGGTAGAAGAAAAGTAGTTGAAGAGGGAGAGAAGGGCTAATGTAGTCGTCTATGGTTGTGAGAGACGAAGAACACAGGCTTGGCCAAATACCACAAGAGTAATGCCGAAAACAAGAAAAGAAGAGAAGGGCACTCGAAAGAAACAGAAAAGTAAAAAGATTGCCCAAATAGTCACACTCAAAATCGGCTATACTTGCAAAAAGAAAGAGAAGAACAAAATAGCAATTCGGCACCACTTACTCTAAGCCGAAACTACACCAAGAAAGGAACTCCCCCGCTCTTAAAATGATAAAACGCACACCCCCAAAAGCCTAAGAGAAAATTCGGCACCTATTCAAAAACCAAATACCGAAAATGCACCTCCCCAAACCCCTTAGCCAAATTTTTCACCAACCAGTTCCCTAATTCGGCTATAACTTCTCCCATTTTCAAATTCCTTAAAAAAAACTCCACCAAATTTTCTCCTTGATTTACTCCATCTCCCCATTTAAATTCAATTCAAATTCTTATGACCAATTCAACCATAGAGTTCCAGTCCAGTTCCAACACCTCCACAGCTCAAGCAGCAAAATAAACATACAATTGCGCATGCCATGCCTCGAACCTCAAACTCTTTGCCACACATGTAGCGCCACCTTGCCACTAGATCACCCACTCTCTTTGTGTCACATTTTACCTTCAATAAATTAAAAGGTCTAAAGGCCAAAGTCCAGGTTCCTTTAAAAGAAAAACCAAAACAATTTGCAAGAGCCAAGACTTGAACCCAAGCTCCCTTGCAACCTTAATGACGCCACAACCACTAGACCACATGCTTCCTTGTGTCATTTTTTTAACAAAATAATTTAAAAGGCCTAAACCAGGAGCCATGGTTCCCCTAATGCTAAAAATAAAATTTTTCCTTATGACATGGCTTGACCCCAGGACTTCATAGAAGCCCCCTAACCTTCCAAAATCACCCACCCAACAGATCTAACATGCAATTGTGCCGTTCTCTTGTTCTCAAAAACTTTAAATGCTCCCACTCCCAAGGCCCAATTCTCCTAGGCCCAAAATTCAGGGCGTTACATAGTTTGATGCAAGGGTAGGATTTTACTAATATAGTCTTAGATAAACTATTGGTAAAATTTGTGCATTTGTTCTAAGAGCTGTCTGGGTTACCTCCTAACTGCAAATGTAACCATCGTATAACTCTTAAACCAGGATTTGGACCAATTGTAGTCAGGCCTTATCGATACCCATATTTTAAAAAATATGAGATTGAGAAGCAGTGTGATCAAATGTTACAACAAGGAATCATTCGACCTAGTAGATCACCATTCTCTTCTCTAGTACTCTTGGTAAAGAAGTATGACGGGATATGATGCTTTTGCATTGATTACCGGGAGTTTAATTTTTGCACTGTTAAAGACAAATATTCGATTCCTATAGTGGATGAATTGTTGAATGAACTTCATGGGGCAAAACATTTTACAAAGTTGGATTTACGATCGGGATATTTCCAAATTAGAATGGCAACTACAGATGTGGAAAAGACATCTTTCCAAACCCACCATGAACACTTTGAATTTCTTATCATGTCATTCAGGCTTACCAATGCCCTTTCCATATTTCAAAGATTGATGAATGACATTTTTTGCCATTACTTGCGTAAGTTTGTTTTGGTCTTCTTTGATGACATATTAATTTATAGCAAAACATAAACTGAACATATGCATCATGTAAGGCTAGTTTTTGAAATCTTGCGGGATAACATGTTGTTCTTAAAGAAATCCAAGTGTTTATTTGGAGAGTCTAAGGTAACCTACCTTGGTAATGTCATCCATGGTGACGGAGTCGAGGCTGATCACACTAAAATTAAAGATGTCACTGATTGGCCAACTCCTAAATCTATCGAGGCTCTACGATGCTTTCTAGGGTTGGCAGGATATTACAGAAAATTCATCAAGAATTATGGGCAAGTGGATGCACCTTTAACATCTCTTTTAAAGAAAAATGCCTTTAACTGGACTAAGGAAGTTAATGTTGCTTTCACCCAATTAAAAACTTCTCTTTCAGCAGCCTCAATCATGTAATTACCCAACTTTGAGGAGGAATTTGTGGTTGAATGTGATGCTTTTAACAGCAGGTTTGGAGTCGTACTGCAACAAAAAGGACACCCCATTGCCTTTATTAGTTGTAAGATTGCAAATCGACCCTTAAGTTGGCTGCCTACGAGCGAGAATTAATTGGTTTGGCAAAGGCAGTGACTCATTGGAGACCCTATCTTTAGGGAAGACACTTCCTCATCCGTACTAATCACTTCAGTCTTAAGTACTTGCTAGACAAGTGACTTACGACATCCCTAAAACAACATTGGATCAACAAGCTAATGGGGTTTGATTTTCGAGTGGAGTATAATGTAGGAAAGTGGAATAGACCTGCAGATGCTTTATCTAGAAAAGACGAAGACTTACCACACCTCATGATTATTTTTTTCCATCAAGTTGAAATTCTTAAGGTCATCAGACAAGAAACGAGAACTTCTCTAGAATTATTACAACTCCAGCAAAGAATTCTACAATGAGAATTGGGGTTAGATTGGGTTGCACAAGATGGGTTGATTTTCTTCAAAAGGAGGTTGTACCTTATAACAGCCCATTTTCAGTGAAATCAGAACAGTGGTTTCGTGATCACAAATTCGAGCCGAAAAGATAAATTATTTTAATATTATTGTATGACTAGTGATATGATAGGAAGGTTATTTGAAAATTCTGAAAAGAAAATTTTTTCGATTATGTAATTAATCAGGGAAAGGACCAAATTGCATAAAAATGTAAAAGTTGAATTCTATTAGCTATAAGGATTAAATAGCTATGGAATTCAAAACTTGAGGTCCTTATATGGTAATTAGACCATTAAAGAAAAGTATGTAGATATTTTTGGTGAATCATCCATGTAAAAACTGAAAAAGGTTAAGGATTAAATTGGAAATGTGAAAGATTAATAGATGATAATTTAATTAAATGAGAAAGAAAACATTTTTATCATCTTAAACCTCAAATATTTCTATGAAAGCCCTAGGAGAGAGAAAAAGAACTTTTCAAGCTTAATTAGGTAAGTTTTCAAGTCTCGTTTTTAGTAATCTTTATATTTTTAGAACCGGGATAGCTTAAACTATCTATTTGGGGGATTAATTTGAAAAGTTATCAAAGTATGGAAATTTTTTCATGGATCAATATGCTGAAAATTTGAAATTTATGGTAGAAAATGAAAGATTGTTGATAGATAAACAACTTTTACAAAGTGAATTTTGATGGAAACTTGATTTAGGGACTAATTTGTAAAGTTGTGAAAATTGAAGAAATTCTGAAATTTATAGAATATATGTGCTGTAAATTGTATATTGAAATTTCGGTTAGGCTTGGAATAGGGAGTAAATTGCATGAATTTTATTTTCCGAGCCTAGGGGCAAAATTGGAATTTGTGGAAAGTCTAGGGGCAAAATGGTAATTTTTCCTAGAATGTAAATTGAGTTTAAATGAATATGAAATATGAGAAATTGATTATTAAATTCATTTATATAGATTCGGAAAGACAAAATATGATATTGGATCGAGGAAAACAAAAAGTTTCGGAGTAGTAGATCTATATATACGAACAAGTGTCGAGGTAAGTTCGTGTAACTTAATTGAGCATGTAAATATGTTGAATTGAATTGTTGAGATTGGATTGAATGTGAATTATGTTTATGTAAATGTTATGAATACATGCTCAAAATTGTATGAAATAGGATTGAATTCCGTTTGAACATTGGATTTCGATGGATAAAGGTGATTTCCCTTATGGATTGAGGTCCTGCATTTGTTGCTGACGGGATTTCGCTCGGATGAGTAATCCTTTGACCTCATTTCTGAAAGGATTTAGCCCGGACCGGTAATCCTGATATAAGTCTCTCGAGCATATGTTATGGATTGGATTTAGCCCGGACGAGTAATCCAGATCAAACTCTTTAGAGCATATGTCATAAAAAGGATTTAGCCTAGACTGGTAATCCTGACTAAGCTCTATTGAGTATATATTTAGCCTGGACTGGTAATCCTGTTGCATAGATGTGGCTCGAGAGTGTGTGTAACACCCCTAACATGTATCGGATGCCGAATTAGGGTTAAAGGCGTTACCGGATAGATCGGAAACTTACATAACATTTCATACATTACAATCATCATTAACAAACATAGTGTCCCTTAGATGAGTCATCAAGACCTTAAGCATGCATATAAACCGAGTTGGTACTAAACTGAAACACATATGAAATTTCATAAGAATTAAAAACTTTTCTAACTTTCAGGGGAGACATGCCCGTGGGAGGAGACCGTGTGCCCTCCACGGCTTCTAGACACCCCCGTGTGATCATTCGTGTCTATATACTGACTATATCAACACGGTCATTAGGCACGCCCGTGTACCATGACCATGTGCTACTAGGCCATATACTGACTTCCCCACCACGGCCACCAAACACGCCCGTGTGTCATGGCCGTGTGCTCTTAGCTAGCTACTGACTTGCACACCACGGCCAGCTGACACACCCATGTCGAGGCCGTGTGCTATTTAAGCTACATTCTGCCAATTCACCCACGGTCTTAGGCATGCCCGTGTGCCACAACCTTGTGACATTATAGGCCATTTACAAGGCCAAAATGCCACCCAAAAAGGGTCATACCTACAAGCAACATTATCCATCTCATTTCATGCATATATGGCAACCAAAAACATATCAAATTACAAACTAAAACCCACATCATCTCAAGCATATATCATCCATTTGCTTATCCAAAACTTAACCAATTCATAAGCATCAAAACATATCAAAACTTGCATCATATAACTCATTCATTCAAGCATATTACCAAAACACATGGTTATGTTCACTTCATAAACATTTACACATATCTAGCCTATACATGCCATGTTTAGCTAAATTCATTATCAAAAAGGTACCAAAATAAGTTTAGTAGTATGATGATGATCCTTAACGGTCCCGAGCCTTCAGTAGCTTGACGACCTATAAAACAGAGAAAACACACACACAGAGTAAGCTTTCCAAAAGCTTAGTAAGTCATATACAAATAAACTTAATAGACAAGTATATACGCATATAGAAATATAGGCACATCTCATATACATAACATCCTCTCACATATATACTTTAGTTCATACTATTGGCCACATTTGCCACATTCATCAATTCCAAAAGTCTCTTATGCACAAAACTATTTCAAAGGTTCATAATCATCATAGCAAGGTTACATAGGAACTTACCTTATATACACACTTAGTGTATAAATCAACGTACCTGAATCGGATTCACTATTTACATGGCCATTTCATATCACAAACTTGCCCGTTGAACTGTAAGGAATCTAGTAGGATACTCAGAAAGCTCGGAATGGTCGTACAATGCCAACGTCCCAGACGAGGTCTTACATGCACTCAGACATTGATGCCACTGTCCCAGACAGGGTCTTACACGTATCAATACGATGCCGATGTCCCAGACATGGTCTTACACATAAAGCATATATCGATGCCAACGTCTCAGACGTGGTCTTATACATAAAGCATATATCGATGCCAACGTCCCAGATGTGGTCTTATACATAAAACTTATATCGATGCCAACGTCCCAGATAAGGTCTTACACGAAGTCCCAAATCAACGCCAACGTCCTAGACGTGGTCTTATATGATAAAACAGAACAGATACCTATGTCATGACATAACTAATCCTACCTATTCCTAGGTTCGTACGGGGCTTCTCAGACTTAATCACTATATCGGACTTATCTCAGAATTCATATGCATAACTTATCATAAGTATCATTATCAACATTAGACATATGAACAAATATAATATCAAACAAGTACGTTTATTTGCATAGTGACTTACCTCGGATTCGGTTTATCGGAAATGAAAATGGCTACTCGTTTACTTTCGCTTTCCCGCGATCTAAATCTGTTTTCCTCGGTTCTTGATCTAAACATATTCAGAATCAACCCTTTTATTCACTAGTTCTTTGAATTCAATCCAAAGACACACATTTAGGGCTATTTGCAATTTAGCCCTCACATTTGCACATTTTATCAATTTAGTCCATTTTCTCAAAACATCAAATTCGCAAAATCTACCCATGCTCATGCATAACCGAATATTCTTACATCACATACAAGCCCAAATTTTCCATCAAATTAGCAATTTAGTCCCTCAATTTGCTATTTTAACAATTTAGCCCTATTTAGCTAAATTTAACAAAACTTCAAGAACAAAACATGTTTATCAAGCTTAAACCTCTCATTTAACAACATAAAACATCACAAAACTCAACATATCAACAATGGCATATCACACAAACCTTATCAATTCATCAAATTTAGACATGGTTTTTAAAGCTCTCGAAGCAATGATTACAAAAACGTAAAAATTATCGAAAACCGATCAAAAACGAACCTTGAATTTTGCTTGATAGTAGCCGAATATCAAGAGAACATTTTCTCCTTTTCTTTCTTTGCTATAATCGGTGGTAGATGGATAAATGAAAATCCACTAACCATGTTTCTTTTATTATAATATAATAATAATTCTTTTACCAAAATATCCATCCAATTAATAATTAAAACAAACATGTAATAAGGACATGATTGTCTTTCTTTCATCCACTAACTATAAGTTGACATAATAACAACATAAGGACTCCACCTTAACAAAGCCACAACACATTGGTACTTTAACAAATAGCAAGCAACTTTCACATTTAATGCATTTTAATCCTTTTGTTAAATTAAACACACAAACGGACAAATTAGCTTACGAAAATTTAGCACATGCTTATTCACATATCAACGGCACAGAAAATAATATTAAAAAATTATACGAACTTGGATTTGTGGTCCCGAAACCACTGTTCCGACTAGCGTATAAACCAGACTGTTACAATTCTCCCCCCTTATGGATTTTCGTCCCCGAAAATCTTACCGTTAAACAGATTCGGATACTGCTGTTTCATTGAATCTTCCGGCTCCCATGTAGCCTCTTCTATTCCGTGTCGATTCCATAATACTTTCACTAACGGGATTTCCTTGTTTCTCAACTCTTTTACTTCACGAGCTAAGATACGGATCGGTTCCTCTTCATATGTCATATCAGATCAGATTTTAATTTCAGATGGAGCAATCACATGTGACGAATCTGATCGATATCTACAGAGCATCGAGACATGAAATACATTATGGATCTTTTCTAGCTCAGAGGGCAATCTTAATCTATATGCAACAGGCCCAACTCGTTCAATGATCTCATACGGTCCGATGAACCTCGGACTTAACTTGCCTTTACGTCCGAAACGGAGTACTTTCTTCCACGGTGACACTTTCAGAAACACTTTGTCGCCAATCTCAAATTCTATATCTTTTCGTTTCAAGTTTGCATAAGACTTCTGACGATCAGATGCTGCTTTTAAACAATCTCGGACCGCCCACTTTACATTGCTCGAGTCTTTTATCAAATCGACTCCAAGTAACTTCTTTTCACTGAGCTCGGTCCAATACAGGGGTGTACGACATTTACGTCCGTATAAAGCTTCATAAGGTGCCATTTTGATGCTTGACTGAAAACTATTATTATACGCAAATTAAATCAAAGGCAGATATTGTTCCCACGTACCATCAAACTCAAGTACACAACATCTTAACATATCTTCGAGAATCTGAATGATCCGCTCGGATTGACCATCCGTTTGCGAATGAAAAGTTGTACTGAAGTGTAATTTCGTGCCCAAAGCTTCTTGCAATTTCTTCCAGAACCTCGATGTAAACCTCGGATCCCTATCTAACACAATGGATAGTGGCACCTCGTGCAATCTCACAATCTCAAAAATATAAAGTTCAGCTAATCTATTAAGTGAGTAGTCAGATCTTACCGAAATAAAATGGGCAGATTTTGTCAATCGGTCAACTACGACCCAAATCACATCCTTCTTTCTTGGAGTCTAAGGCAAACCAGAAACAAAGTCCATCGTTACTCTATCCCATTTCCATTCAGGAATCAGAATTGGTTGAAGTAACCCAGACGGAACTTGATGTTCAGCTTTCACTTGCTGACAGATTAAACACTTCGAAACAAAGTCAGAAATATCACATTTCATGTCAGACCACCAATAATGTTGTTTCAAATCGTGATACATTTTAGTACTCCCCGGATGAACAGATAAACTACTGTTATGTGCTTCACTTAAAATCAGCTGAATCAACTCCGGATTTCTCGGAACACAGATACGACCTCGGAATCTCAAACAATCATCAACAACTCAAAATTCAGATTCAGAATTCAAATCATACTGAGCTCGTTTTGTTGTTAACTCATTATCAGATTTCTGAGCATCACATATCTGTTGTAAGAACAATGGCTTTGCTTTTAATTCAGCTATCATAGAACAACCATCAGACAAATCCAACTGATTACTCAATGCTCTTAATGCAAACAACGATTTTCTACTCAGAGCATCTGTAACAACATTTGCTTTACCCGGATGATAAACTATCACAAGCTCATAATCTTTTAACAGCTCTAACCACCTTCTCTGACGTAGGTTCAAATCTTTCTAAGTCATTAGATACTTCAGACTTTTATGATCCGAAAACACGTGACATTTCTCACAATATAAGTAATGGCACCAGATCTTAAGTGCAAACACAATCGCAGCTAACTCAAGGTCGTGCGTCGGATAATTCTTTTCATGCGGCTTCAATTGTCTCGAGGCATAAGCTATAACTTTGCCTTCTTGCATCAGAACACATCCCAAACCATTTAATGAAGCATCACTGTAAATCACAAATTCTTTGCCCGATTCTGGCTACTAACACTGGAGCTTCCATTAACAGAGTTTTCAATTGATCAAAACTTTTCTGACATCTATCAGACCATTCAAATCTAACATCTTTCTGAAGTAATTTTGTCAACGGAGTAGCTATCACTAAAAATCCTATCACAAATCGACGTTAATAACCAGCTAGGCCCAAAAAGCTACGGACTTCAGACACGTTCCTTGGAGGTTTCCAATCCAGAATAGCAGAAATCTTGCTCGAATCAACTCGGATTCTAGAAGCTGACACAATATGCCCTAAAAACTAACCTCGTAAACGAATTCACGCTTGCTTTAATTTTTTGCGTACAATTGCTTTTCTCTCAGAGTTTGTAATACAATCTTCAGATGCTCAGCATGTTTAGTCTCATCTCGTGAATAAATCAAAATATCGTCTATGAACACCACAACAAAACGATCTAGGTACGGTCTAAAAATTCTGTTCATCAGATCCATAAAAACAGCAGGAGCATTGGTTAGTCCAAATGGCATAACTAAAAACTCATAATGCCCATACCTGCGTTCGAAAGCGGCTTTGAATATCTGAATCCTTGACTCTCAACTGGTAGTATCCCGATCTCAGATCAATCTTGGAAAACACAGTAGCTCCTTTTAACTGATCAAATAAATCATCAATTCTGGGCAACGGATATTTGTTCTTTATAGTCACATTGTTCAACTGACGGTAATCAATACACATCCTCATCGTGCCATCTTTCTTTTTCACAAACAGAACAGGAGCACCCCAAGGTAAGAAACTCGGTCTAGCAAACCCTCTATCGGTCAATTCTTGTAACTGCGACTTTAACTCCTTCAACTCTGTTGGTGCCATTCTATACGGAGCTATTGAAATAGGTGTAGTACCCAGAAACAACTCAATACCAAATTCAACTTCACGTATTGGAGGCGAACCCGGCAATTCTTCCGAAAACACATCAGAATATTCACAGACAACAGGCACTGACTCAACTTTCTTTTTAGACACCTTCGAGTCAATAACATAAGCGAAATATGCTTCATATCCCTTTTTTCACATAACTTTGAGCTTTCAAAACTGATATCGAAACAGACAATCCATTCATATCATTAGACTCAATCCGCACAGTTTCATTATTCGAACATCTCAAATCAATAATTTTTCTTTTACAGTTCACAACAGCATTATGCAAAAACAACCAATCCATACCCAAAATAATATCAAACTTATCAAATGGCAAAAGCATCAGATCAGCAGGGAAACAGATATCTCGAAACATTAACGGACAGTTCTTGCATACTTTGTCAACAAGAACACTTTTACCTAAGGGGTTCGATACTTTGATAGCAAACTCAGTAGACTCTACAGGCAAAGTCTTACTGAATACTAAATTCCTGCATATATATGAATGCGTAGAACCAGTGGTCTATCAAAGCAATCACGTATATCATAAAGAGTAAAAGTACCCGTTATAACATCGTGATGAAGCTTCCTCGCGAGCTCTCGGATAGCATACGCCCGCAGCGCTCTAGCTTCGTGATCGACAACATTGTCTCTTGTAGTTCTCTCGACTACCACCGACATTCTTTACATTCTTCGATGGTCTACCTCTCATAGGTGCAATATCGATCTCGATTTTGAATACTCGCTCTCAACGTGCTCAAGGCAATCACGGATAAAATGATCAAGCGATCCACATCCAAGCAAGCTCGCTGCTCAATCTACAGCTTTCCTGGATGTCTTTTTCCACAATGTTTACATTCGTGTCTCTCATCGGACATTACCAACACTCTACATCGTTGCTGGAGTTTTGGACCTCATTTGCGGTCTAGATTGATTTCTGCTCGAATATCTCACGTTATCCCCGAATCTTTTGGAGCAGATTGAAATGATTTACTCAAATCTCTTTCTCATATCTCGAGTATCGACTCACTTTTCTTTTATCTTTCCCGAGTGCCTCTACTTTACAAGCTCGGTCCAACGAGTACAACGAACTCTTTTATTTCTAAAATACCAACCAAAGAAAACGGATGTCTTCATTAAGTCCGTCTTCAAATCTTTTGCACATTATAGCTTCAATGATACACATTCCCGAGCATATCGACTCGATCCTCACGAATTCTCGTTCATACTCGAAAATGACTATTCGCCTCTGCTTAAGTTCCATAAATTCCTTCATTTACGATCAACGAATCTCTCATCGATATATTTCTTCCAAACTCAATCAAAAGAAGTCCCATGTAACTCGTTCTCTCTAACAACAGAAATCGAGTTTTCCACCATTGGTAAGTCGCATCTCGAGTAATGATACAACACACTTTATGCATTCTTCCGAAGTCGAGACATTTTATCGAATACCCTGATAGTATTTTCAATCCGTAACTCGGCTTTTCAAAGATCATCATCTTTAGTAGCCCGAATTCTTCGACCCCATACTTACGAATCTTGTCAACATGAGGATTATTCAACGATTCGGATGCATATCCGTGGCACAACCGTAGTCCGAGGGGATTAACCGGGGCGGGGTTGCAACAATCGGGTTATTCTTTACAAACCGAGTGAACCACTCACTCATCATTTGGAAGAAAGCTTGTTTAGCTTCTTCCCTTGACCGCTAGTAGTAGCCGGTCTCGGATCGAGGGCACCGCCCTTTGCGCGGGATCAGCGCGCATTGCTTTCTACGCCGCCGCCACGGCTCTTTTGGGATCCATTACTATACGAAAATCACATTTTATACATCAGGATTCATCACACTATCACAATTCAGATATATGGCATGTATAGCTAGACTCTGACACGCTACGTTAGTCCGAGAATCGACTAAACCGTAGCTCTGATACCAACCAAATGTAACACCCCTAACCCGTATCAAACGCCGGATTAGGGTTAAAGGCGTTACCGGACAAATCAGAAACTTACATAACATTTCATACATTACAATCATCATTAACAATCATAGTGTCCCTTAGATGAGTCATCAAGACCTTAAGCATGCATATAAACCGAGTTGGGACTAAACTGAAACACATATGAAATTTCATAAGAATTAAAAACTTTTCTAACTTTCAGGGGAGACACGCCCGTGGGAGGAGACCGTGTGCCCTCCACGGCTTCTAGACACCCCCGCGTGATCATTCGTGTCTATATACTGACTATATCAACACGGTCATTAGGCACGCCCGTGTACCATGACCGTGTGCTACTAGGCCATATACTGACTTCCCCACCACGGCCACCAAACACATCCGTGTGCCATGGCCGTGTGCTATTAGCTAGTTACTAATTTGCACACCACGGCCAGCTGACACGCCCATGTCGAGGTCGTGTGCTATTTAAGCTACATTCTGCCAATTCACCCACGGTCTTAGGCACGCTCGTGTGCCACAACCGTGTGACATTATAGGCCATTTACAAGGCCAAAATGCCACCCAAAAATGGTCATACCTACAAGCAACATTATCCATCTCATTTCATGCATATATGACAACCAAAAACATATCAAATTACAAACTAAAACCCACATCATCTCAAGCATATATCATCCATTTGCTTATCCAAAACTTAACCAATTCATAAGCATCAAAACATATAAAAACTTGCATCATATAACTCATTCGTTAAAGCATATTACCAAAACACATGGCTATGTTCACTTCATAAACATTTACACATATCTAGCCTATATATGCCATGTTTAGCTAAATCCATTATCAAAAAGGTACCAAAATAAGTTTAGTAGTGTGATGATGATCCTTAACAGTCCCGAGCCTTCAATAGCTTGACGACCTATAAAACAGAGAAAACACACACACAGAGTAAGCTTTCCAAAAGCTTAGTAAGTCATATACAAATAAACTTAATAGACAAGTATATAAGCATATAGAAATATAGGCACATCTCATATACATAACATCCTCTCACATATATACTTTAGTTCATACTATTGGTCACATTTGCCACATTCATCAATTCCAAAAGTCTCTTATGCACAAAACTATTTCAAAGGTTCATAATCATCATAGCAAGGTTACATAGGAACTTACCTTATATACACACTTAGTGTATAAATCAACGTACCTGAATCGGATTCACTATTTATATGGCTATTTCGTATCACAAACTTGCGGGTTGAACCGTAAGGAATCTAGTAGGATACCCGAAAGCCCTAATGGTCGTACAATGCCAACGCCCCGCATTTGCGGTCTTACATGCACTCGCACATTGATGCCACCGTCCCGCATGGGTCTTACACGTATCAATACGATGCCGATGTCCTGCACATGGTCTTACACATAAAACATATATCGATGCCAACGTCCCAGACGTGGTCTTATACATAAAGCATATATCGATGCCAACGTCCCAGACGTGGTCTTATACATAAAACTTATATCGATGCCAATGTCCCAGACGAGGTCTTACATGAAGTCCCAAATCAACGCCAACGTCCCAGACGTGGTCTTATATGATAAAACAAAATAGATACCTATGTCATGACATAACTAATCCTACCTATTCCTAGGTTCGTACGGGGCTTCTCGGACTTAATCACTATATCGAACTTATCTCAGAATTCATATGCATAACTTCTCATAAGTATCATTATCAACATTAGACATATGAAAAAATATAATATCAAACAAGTACGTTTATTTGCATAGTGACTTACCTCGGATTCGGTTTATCGGAAATGAAAACGGCTACTCGTTTACTTTCGCTTTCCCGCGATCTAATCCGTTTTCCTCGGTTCTTGATCTAAACATATTCAGAATTAACCCTTTTATTCACTAGTTCTTTCAATTCAATCCAAAGACACACATTTAGGGCTATTTGCAATTTAGCTCTCACATTTGCACATTTTATCAATTTAGTCTATTTTTCTCAAAACATCAAATTCACAAAATCTACCCATGCTCATGCATAACCGAATATTCTTACATCACATACAAGCCCAAATTTTCCATCAAATTAGCAATTTAGTCCCTCAATTTTCTATTTTAACAATTTAGCCCTATTTAGCTAAATTTAACAAAACTTCAAGAATAAAACATGTTCATCAAGCTTAAACCTTTCATTTAACAACATAAAACATCACAAAACTCAACATATCAACAATGGCATCTCACACAAACCTTATCAATTCATCAAATTTAGACATGGGTTTTAAATCTCTCGAAGCAACGATTACAAAAACGTAGAAATTATCGAAAACTGATCAAAAACGAACCTTGAATTTTGCTTGATAGTAGCCGAATATCAAGAGAACATTTTCTCCTTTTCTTTCTTTGCTATAATCGGTGGTAGATGGATGAATGAAAATCCACTAACCATGTTTCTTTTATTATAATATAATAATAATTCTTTTACCAAAATATCCATCCAATTAATAATTAAAACAAACATGTAATAAGGACATGATTGTCTTTCTTTCATCCACTAACTGTAAGTTGGCATAATAACAACATTAGGACTCCACCTTAACAAAGCCACAACACATTGGTACTTTAATAAATAACAAGCAACTTTCACATTTAATGCATTTTAATCCTTTTGTTAAATTAAACACACAAACGGACAAATTAACTTACGGAAATTTAGCACATGCTTATTCACATATCAACGGCATAGAAAATAATATTAAAAAATTATACAAACTCGGATTTTTGGTCCCGAAACCACTGTTCCGACTAGGGTATAAACTGGACTGTTACAGTGTGCTCTTTGAAATAGTGCCTTATGGGTACCATTAAACATGAATTGACGGATATACTGTTTTGTACACTTTGTGTGTACTACTTGAGTATCCATCGGAATTTCAATGATTCAACCGATAAAATAAATGATGTAACATGAGAGATATGGGATGAAAAGAATAATGCCTTGAAGGAATATGGCATGATGAGCTCATCTATGCTTATTTGATGTACATGAAAATTATATGACTAACTTGTTTGATTGAGTGAATGTGTTTAGGCAAATTGCCAATGTTATGGAAATCATGTTGTTATATGTTTGATTTTAATGAAAGTAAATGGTAAGTTTAATTCCAGTTATACGAACTTACTAAGCATAAAATGCTTACTAGGTTTTCTTTTCCCTGTTTTATAGTGCTCGAAAGCTCGGGAAGGTTAGAGATCGGTCGGAGTTTTATCACACTATTAACTCGTTAGTTTTGGTATAAATGGAAACTTATTTGGCATAATGGCATGTATAGGCTAAATTAACCAAATTATGGTTTGTAAATGATGGATGTAATCTAGCCATTGGAATGGCTAGAATGGTTGATTTTGGTATTTTAAGGTTATATTATAATAACTATCTTTGAAGTGAGAATGTTAAGTATGTATATCCAAGTTTTGCGTGGTATGTAGACTAGGCAAATGTAAGTTTATAAGCATGAATGCATGTGATTATATATCATATTGAATGTTGGAATTTGGCTTGGAAATATGCTTGAATTGGTTGGTATATGTTGGTATGATTTGGTGTAGGTTAATGGTAAAATTTGGGTGAGAAATAAAGCTAGGAAATGGCTTTATTTTGTCCGTACGGGTAGACACATGAACGTGTGTCTAGGCTGTGTGTGACACACGGCCTGGTACATAGACATGTGGTTTGGCCGTGTGTTCCTTGCATCTTAAAATTGAAAAATAAAATGCCCAGACTTGAGCAAACGGGCAGAGAGACGGGTATGGTCTCAACTGTGTGAGAGACACGACCTTGAACACGGGCGTGTTTCCTGGCCATGTGAAAACTACACCTATTTTATGAAAAATTAAATTAACCACACGGCCCAGTACACGGGCGTGTGGCAAGCCGTGTGGCATAAGTTAGAGAGATACACAGGGTCGAACACGGCCTGCAGCACAGGCGTATCCTAGGGTCACACGGGCGTGTGTGCCCTGTATCTCTAAAAATTTTAGAAATTTCACAAAAAATTCTTTAAGTTCCCGATTTAGTCCTGATTTATTTCTACTGTTCATATTGGGCATCGAAGGTCCATTCAAGAGACATTATGGTTGGTCTCAGATATGAATAACATTTTGACTTGATTTATTTAAAATTATTCTGTAAACTCTGGTAATGCTCTGTAACCCTATTTTAGCGACGGATACGGGTTAGTGGTGTTACATTTGTTGGTATCAGAGCAACAGTTTAGCCGATGCTCAGACTAACATAGCAAACATGAGTTTAGCTATACATGCCATTATATAATTTATGATAGTGTGATATCTCCTGACCAACTTTAAATATGTTTTTCATATAGTAATGTCTTCCGATCGAGCTAGAGCTGAATCTGAGGAAGTTAAGAGTACTGCTCAAGCTTCTGTGTAACGAGTTGCAACTAGTAGTAGAATGCCCTAATCTGAGGGTCGAGGTGATGAAGCAAAAGCAACTTTCTTTCAAATAATAAATGAATGGTTCACAGAGTATATAAGAACAAATCCTGCTTTTAGCAACCTCCCCCATCTGCTCCTCAACCTGTTCCCGAGATGCCACAAGGTACTGAACCTGATAGAATCATAAACGCTTCAGTGGATAAAATTAGAAAATATGGGGCAGAAGAATTTAGGGCTACAGTCGATGATGATCCAGAAAGGGCTGAGTTTTGGCTGAAAAATACTATTCGGGTTTTAAATGAATTATCTTGTACACCAGATGAATGCCTGAAATATGCAGTATCTTTACTGAAAGACACAGCCTATCATTGGTAGAATACCATATCTTCTGTTGTACCTAAAGAAAGTATTACATGGGAATTCTTCCAGACTGAATTTAGAAAGAAGTACATCAGTAAGAGATTTTTGGATCAGAAAAGAAAAGAATTTTTAGAGCTCAAACAGGGAAATATGACAGTATCTAAATTTGAACGAGAATTTGTTCAGCTGAGTAAATATGCCAAAGAATGGGTCCAGATTGAGGCTGAGATGTGTAAACATTTTGAAGAAGGTTTAAATAAAGATATCAAGCTGTTGATTGGTATCCTTGAATTAAGAGAATTTGCAGTACTGGCTGATCAGACACATAAAGCTGAAGAATTGAGTAAAGAAAAGAAACAAGCTAAGGGAGAAGCTCGGGTTTCTGGTAAAAAAATTATGGGTAAGTCCCAATTATTTGTTTCAAAGAAATCAAAGAAATACCATGATCGTTTTACTTCATCTGTTGGATATTATAGAAAAGAGCGGGGTTCTCAACGTTCTAAGCCGAGGTCTTCATCTCCATCTGTGACAAGTGTGGGAAGTGTTGGTAATCCCAAACCAAAATGTAAACATTGCAATAAGTTTCATTTTATAGAATGCCGTCTGAGAAGTGGTGCCTGTTATAGATGTGGTTCATTTGATCATTTTCTCAGAGATTGTCTGGAAAGAGTTGGAAAAGATGTTAAATAAACTCCAAAGCTGAGTAATCCTGCCTCGAGAGGTAGACCACCTCGATATCCTGGAAATGTTAGTGGTAGCCGAAGTGCTACAAAAGATTCGACAGTTAAATCTGAGGAGCGAGCACCGAAAAGGACATATGCCATACGTGCGAGAGAAGATGCCTCTGCACCAAACGTCATTACTGGTACATTTTCTTTACTTGATACTGATATTACTGCTCTGATTGATCCTGGTTCTACACATTCATATTTATGCACAAACTTAGTGATTATTAAAAAATTGCCTGTGGAATTCACTGAATTTGTGATTAAAGTTTCCAATCCCCTAGGTCAATGTGTATCCGTTGATGGTAAAGGGGTACTGTTTTTCTGCTGATTTGATGTTATTGCCCTTTGATGAATTTGATGTGATTTTGGGAATGGACTGGTTAACTCAGCATGATGTAGTGGTAAATTGTAAACAAAAATATATTGTGTTGAAATGTCAGAATAGTGAATTACTTCATGCTGAATCTGATAAATTGGATGGTTTATCTAACGTGATCTCAGCGGTCTCAGCTTAGAAATGTATCAGAAAAGGGTATGATGCTTATCTTGCATATGTGTTGGATGCTAAAGTAACTGAGTCAAAGTTTCAGTCAGTGCCAGTTGTTTGTGAGTTTCCTAATGTGTTTCCGGATGAATTACCTGGATTGCCACCAGTTAGAGAAGTGGAGTTTTCTATAGACCTTGTACCGGGAACAACTTCAATATCTATTGCACCTTACAGAATGGCTCCTACTGAATTGAAAGAGTTGAAAACACAATTGCAAGAACTGATTGACAGAGGCTTTGCTCGGCCTAGTTTATCACCTTGGGGTGCACCGGTCCTATTTGTAAAAAAGAAAGATGGATCTATGAGATTATGCATTGATTACAGACAGCTCAATAAAGTCACAATAAAGAATAAATATCCAATGCCTCGCATTGATGACTTGTTTGATCAGCTGAAGGGTGCTACTGTATTTTCGAAGATTGATCTTCGTTCTGGATATTATCAGTTACGGGTAAAAGATTCAGATGTTCCAAAGGTAGCTTTTAGAACCAGGTATGGGCATTATGAATTTCTTGTGATGCCATTTGGGTTGACTAATGCACCAGCAGTATTTATGGATTTAATGAATAGAATTTTCAGACCATACCTAGACAGGTTTGTGGTAGTTTTTATTGATGATATTCTGGTTTATTTCCGAGATGAAAATGAACATGCTGAACACCTAAGAACTGTGTTACAAACTTTACGTGAGAAAAAAACTATATGCCAAATTCAGTAAATGTGAATTTTGGTTACGAAAAGTTGGTTTCCTTGGACATATTGTATCTGCTGAAGGTATCAGGGTAGACCCAAGTAAAATTTTAGCGATTCTTAATTGGAAGCCACCGAAGAATGTGTCAGAGGTTAGAAGTTTTTTGGGATTAGCTGGTTATTATCGGAGATTTGTTAAAGGATTTTCGATGATAGCTTCTCTAATGACCCGTTTGTTGCAGAAAGATGTAAAGTTTGAATGGACTGATAAATGCCAGCAGAGTTTTGATAGATTAAAGGCTTTATTGACGGAAGCACCTGTGTTAGTTCAACCAGAATCGGGTAAGGAATTTGTGATTTATAGTGATGCATCGTTAAATGGTTTAGGTTGCATATTGGTACAAGAAGGTAAAGTCATAGCCTATGCTTCAAGACAACTAAAACTACATGAAAAGAATTACCCGATACATGATCTTGAATTAGCAACTATTGTGTTTGTATTAAAAATTTGGCGGCATTACCTATTTGGTGAAAAATGTCATATATACACTGATCATAAAAGTTTAAAGTATTTTATGACACAGAAAGATTTGAACTTGAGACAACGCAGGTGGCTTGAATTATTGAAAGACTATGATTTTATTATTGATTATCATCCGGGAAAAGCTAATGTGGTTGTAGATGCTTTAAGCAGAAAATCTCTATTTACTTTGCGAGCAATGAATATCCAGTTTTCGTTGTCTGATGATGGGTCAATCATGGCTGAGTTAACAGCTAGACTAACATTTCTGCAACAAATCTGTGAAGCTCAGAAGGATGATCATGAATTATAGGCTAAACATGAATAATGTGAGTTAAACTCTGATTCAAAATTTCAGATTGGGTGTGATGGTTGTTTATTGTTCAACGATAGAACGTTTGTACTGAAGAATTCAGAATTTATACAAAAGATTTTACATGAAGCTCGCAATGGTATAATGTCTGTTCATCCAGGTAGTAAAAAAACGTACAATGATCTGAAAAAGATGTACTGGTGCCCAGGAATGAAAAGATATATTTCTGAATTTGTATCCAAATGTTTGATATGTCAGCAAGTAAAAGCTGAGCATCAGTTGCCTTTGGGACTGTTACAGCCAGTTACTATACCAGATTTGAAATGAGAAAGGATTACTATGGACTTTATATCGGGATTACCCATGTCACCAAGGAAGAAAGATGCCATTTGGGTAATTGTTAACCGTTTAACAAAGTCTGCACACTTCATACCGGTACGTATGGATTTTTTCTTGGATAAATTAGCTGAGTTATATATTTCTGAGATTGTCAGATTACATGGGGTACCAGTTTCTATTATCTCTGATAGAGATCCCCGATTTACATCCGGATTTTGGAATAAATTGTAAGAAGCCCTAGGTACACAGTTGCATTTTAGCACTGCATTTCATCCTCAAACAAATGGTCAATCCGAACGTGTTATACAGATTTTAGAAGATATGCTTCGGTGTTATGTACTTGAATTTGAAGGTAACTGGGAAAAATGCTTGCCCCTGGTTGAATTTGCTTATAATAACAGCTATTAGTCCAGTATTAAAATGACACCGTATGAGGCTTTATATGGTCAGAAATGTAGAACTCCATTGTATTGGACAGAGCTTAGTGAGAAGAAGATACATGGAGTTAATTTAGTTCGGGAAACTAAAGAAAAGGTAAAGGTGATTCGGGATAGTTTAAAAGCAGCCTCAGATCGTCAAAAATCTTATGCTGATTTTAAACGGAAAGAAATAGAATTTCAGATTGGTGATAAAGTATTTTTGAGAGTATCACCTTGGAAGAAAGTTCTCCGGTTTGGTCGAAAAGGGAAACTGAGTCCACGTTTCATCGGACCTCATGAGATTATTGAAAGAATTGGGCCTGTTACATATCGATTAGCATTACCACCGGAACTTGATAGAATTCATAATGTCTTTCATGTATCGATGTTGCGATGATATCGATCGGATCCTTCACATGTTATTTCTCCGACAGAAGTTGAAATTCAGCCTGATATGACATATAGCGAAGAACTGATCAAAATCCTAATACGAGAGATAAAAGAGTTAAGAAATAAAAAGGTGTTATGTTGATATCAAATGACATTTATGTTGATACGTGTTATGTAATTCATATGATGAGCTATTGGTATATGACAATTATGTTGATATGTGTTATGTTGATATCAAATGACATTTATGTTCATATGACATTTATGAAGTTTAATGACATTTATATTGATATATGTTATATTATTCATATGATGAGCTATAGGCAAGAATTTGATTCATGAAGTTTAATGACATTCATGTGGAAATATGTTGTGTTATTTATATGATGAGCTGTTGTAAGATTAGGATTGAGTAAGTTGTGTTATGAATTTTTAAGGACATTTATGTTAATACTTGTTAAGTTATTTGTATGTCAAGTGTATGAATAATGTTTTGTATCATTTGCATATGAACTTACTAAGCTATATAGCTTACCCCCCTTCCTTTCCAATGTCTTATAGGGTTATTAAGCTAGCTCGGGTTGGAGTTCACCGGAGATCCTATCACACTATCAATCTATTATTTTGAGTATAAGTGAATTCAAGTATTTTAAATCTATGGCATGTATAGGGACTTAGTCATTTTGTTAAATATGTCATTGTGATTGTAGCCAATGTGTTGGCTTGTGATTGTCAAAGGTTTGTTTTGCTATTTGGCCATGTAAGTTTGGCTCATATTGGCTAACATGATTGTAAGCCTAAGTATATTTATATATATGTCAATGTCTATGGTGATATGATTATGGTATGCCTAATGAATGTGGAATTTGTATGTTTGATTTAGGGCTTAATAAATGTAGTGAATATGTTAGGCAAAGTTGTAAAGTTGATATGTTTTAACCATGAATGTGGAATCTTGCATGAATTGGTGTGGAAAGGTTGAAGTTCTAAGCTCGATAAATAATGGCATGAGAATGACATGTTATTGTCTTGGTTGTGGTTATTTGGTTGCTCTCACATGCTTAATTTTGTGCCATGAGATGTTGTATAGATGTGTGCAAGTGAGGGTGGCAAAATGGCTTGGTAAATAGCCTTGTTTTTGTCCACACGGGTAGACATACGGGCGTGTGTCTAGGCCGTGTGTGACACACAGTCTGCCCCACGGGCATGTGGTCTGGCCGTGTGTCCCATGCACCTTAATTTTGGAAAAAACAGAATGTCCAGAATCGAGCACACGGGCAGAGACACGGGCGTGTGTGCTACACGGCCTAGCACACGGGCGTGTGGCACGGCCGTGTGGCACAAGTCAGAGAGCACCCCTAAATTGAACACGGACTGAAGCACGGGCGTGTCCAAGGGTCACACGGGCATGTCCCTTGGACCACACGGGCATGTGAGCCTTGTATCATGAAATTTTTTCTAAGTTTTGTAAAAATTTCTAAAGTTCTCGGTTTAGTCACGAACCGCTTCCAATACATGTTTTGGGCCTCGTAGGCTCGTATAAGGTACTTTATGATTGAATATGGATGGTTTTAATTTGTACGCAAATTTTATGACTCGAAATTGTGTGTTTTCTTGTGTTTATGTCTGGTAATGCCTCGTACCCTATTCCGGCGTTGAATACGGGTAAGGGGTGTTACACAAATGGGAAAATTTACAACCCGCGGGTTTACTTCATCCTCTTCTAATTCCACAACAAATTTGGGCTGATATCTCTATGGATTGTGGATGGTCTACACAAAGTTAAAAGGGAAATCAGTACTTATGGTGGTTGTGGACAGACTAACAAAATACGCTAATTTTTTACCCTTGGCCCGTCCGTTTATTGCTATATCTGTTGCTACTGTCTTCTTTGCAGAGGTATTCCGACTTCATGGCTTGCTGGAATCCATAGTTTCGGATCGTGATAAAGTTTTCCTCATCTTGTTTTGGAAGGAATTATTTCGTTAGAGTGGTTCTAAGCTCGCTTTTTCTTCAGTATACCATCCCCAACCTAATGGCCAGACAGAGGTAGTTAATTGAAAATAGAAATGTACCTGCGATGCCTCTCTAGTGATCGTCCACGACAGTGGGTCAATTGGGTTCCATGGGCTGAGTATGGCTACAACACCTCCTATCACACTGCCATAAGGGCCACCTCTTTCCAATTAGTATGCGGTAGGGATCCACCTCGACTTCTCTCTTATTTAGTTGGTTCTACAAAGATTGAGGCTGTGGATAAGACCCTACAAGATAGGGATGTACTTTTACAAAATGTTTGTGATAGACTATTGCAAGCTCAGCAACGAATGAAGAACTCTTATGATTTGGGGCATAGAGAGTTGAACATTGAAGTCAGGGATTGGTTTTGGTTACGACTTCAGCAATATCAATAATTCACGATAACTAAACAGAAGCATCACAATCTGTTGCCAAAGTATTTTGGTCCTTTTAAGGTCTTGAACAAAATAGGAACAGTGGCCTATCAGCTTGAATTACCTACATACAACAAAATACATGATGTATTCCATGTTTCTTTCCTTAAAGAATACAAGGGAACTCAACCAGATGTAGTGGGAGACTTGCCCTTAGTGTATGATGGCAAGGCCTTGCCTATTCCACAAGCTATTAGGCGTAGCAGGCTAAATTGAGGTCGACAAGAACTATTAGTGCAATGGGTAGGTTGTCCTCAAGAAGATACCACCTGAGAACCATTTGATTGTTTTCATGAAGTTTATCCTGAATTTGAGCTTGAGGACAAGCTCAATTCTGAGAGGGGGAGTAATGATATAGATGTTTTTATTGGGAAACAATATCAAAGAAGGAATATAAAAAGGAACGACAAAAATTAGAGTTTTAGATTTATTTAATTTCATTATTATATCAGATTTATTAAGATTTACTTATTCTCTCTATTATATTAGGTTTTTTATTTCCCTTATAAACTCTAAATTAGGAATTCTATTAGGACTCTTTCCTTTGTTATTAACATTTTATAAAAAGGCTGCCAATATGAAATAAAGACTAAGCAATTTATTTTTACCACAAGCGTTATTTTGGGAGGGGGTTCAATCAAGGACGAATATGCCTTTTGAGTAACCATAGGTCGAAGCAAGAACTCTTTCTCATCTAGACCTATGGCTAGATCCTACGCCAAGGCGCATAACACAATATTACAATGGTAGATGCAAATACCTGCAGAGAACATGACGTTTACAAAGAAGCAGGACTACACTAATTTGTTCCTCAAAGCAAACTCTACACAGAATCTTTTCCTGACTGACAGATCCATTTAATTAATAAGCAAGCAGTATAGTATATGTTAGCCAAACAATTAGAATAACTTGGCAACAACTTAAGTTTGGTGCTAAAATAATTAAGATTTAATCCCTGTACTACTTGTATTGATTGTATACCAAAAGGATTTTAAACCTTCAACCTCTCAACATTTCATTCAACACCCAAACTTCTTTAAATCATTAAAATATGGACTAAGTGCACTTCACATCAACAGTGTGAACATATATTATCCAAGATCAGAGGAAAGTCAAATACATTTATGTGTTGACCATGAGTATGTTAATTCTTTTGTACCAAGTTTTTCATTTATTAGGAGGATTATACCGTTGGACTCGAGCCCAAATATATGTCAAACATACAGTACTTTACAGGGGAAATACAACTAATGTAGAAAAACAGTGCTAAATCAACTTCAACTGCCTATCCATATTTAAAGCCAATGCTCGCATTCATAAAGACTGGGTTGAACTTA